>CM038053.1:81157156-91157156 GCA_021397845.1 Areca catechu
TTACTAACATCATTAGTCGCATTTTTCTACCCCTGACTGGGAGATTGACTGGGTGAGCGAGAGGGGCCTAGTCTTTATGAGATGTTTAGTTGAGAGGGAGGCTCTCAACTTACTTTTATTATGTTATCCCAGATGAGGAAAGCTGCTCGTAGGGCACGAGCATGTCTTCCGTATGGCATGATTTTTACCTTACTATTTCAGGATGCTCAGGTTGATTTGTCTGGAGAAATAGTAGACTTATTGCATACAGACAAATCCAATATTAAATCTTTGACCAGGATGGGATTCTTAAAGGTAGAGGGTCCCTGGATCAGGAAGAGTTCAGGACTTCCAGTGACACATTCTGATGAGGATTCAGGAGATGATGATCAGGAAAGATAGGGACAGTGCCGAGGCTGAGCCATATGCTAATGAGGCTGGACCTTCTAAGCCAGCTCTTCTACTCCTCGATCACTTGTCAGAAGATCTACTACTATGGGATCAGGAGATGATGGCATACTGTAGCTGATACTGGATGAGATCTCTAGTCTTCAGAGTGGGAGATCAGAGATAGATGCCAGATACTGGCATTGCAGACAGAGATGCATCATGGTTTTCAAAGATTATGTGTATTCTTCAGCAGATCAGAGCAGGCAGTCACTCTGCACCTCCTCCTTCTTCAGCAGGACCAGATATTGACTCAGATTGTAGACAAGGAGAGGCAGTACACTCTACTAATATTCCTACAGCTGCTACTCCTGTTGAGCTTGGGACTAGTACTGAGGATCTGAGTACTAATGTTGGAGACACTCCAACGATAGAGATTTTGTCGACTACCAGCACCCTTGCCTTATCTGTTGATCCTCCGTCTGCACAACCTACTCCTATCATGATTTCTTCTGAGCCTCCAGCTAAAGCTAAAACTAGAACTTCTAAGACTATAACCCCTGTTAGGATCAAACTTAGGGAACTTAGGCCTAGGTTCCCGAATTCAAACCTGCTCCTGTATCTTAGAGGTCATTCTGCTTTTAGTGAGGAAGAGCCTAGTGATGATGACCCTAGTCTATCATTTTGATTTTTAGGACTTTATGTTTAGCATGTTCTGTTGTTTGTGATACTATTTTTGATGTGCTGTGGCACTTTTGTATTGCATCACCCTTGTATTGACACTCTTTTCATATATATATCTCTCTTTTATGTTCCATCTGATACTGTTGTAATGATTTAATTTGTGAATGAATGTTCTTCTTATTATATACTTTTTGTGTGATGACAAAAGGGGAGAAAGGAGAGAAGAGTGTGCATGAAAATATGACTTGGACAAATATAAATGTGAGCTTGTGAATATAAAAATGAGTTAAGTAAGAAAATATAAAGAAAATATTATTATATTAGTAAGGGTGAGCTTGTGTTAAGCCTTTACTAAACTCACTTCTAATTCAAGTTATATTATGAAGTTTTGATACTTAGTGCATACAGATGATACATTGTGTTGATACTCTTCAGTTCAACAATTTGATACTTGATCTGGTTTGATACACACTACGTTAAATATTCTTTAATACATGTGAATATGATACATAGCATTCTAAAGTGTTTTAAATCCTGCTCATGCCCAGTATTTTGTCATCATCAAAAAAGGGGAGATTGTTGACCCCTAGAATGATTTTGATGATCACAAAATATTGGAGCATGTATGTTTCACTAATTCTATCAATTACCCTAAAAGTTTTGCAGGAAAATGTTTATCTTCACCTTAGTCGATTTTCTAATTGGTTGAAAGGTATTTCAACATTGTATAGACTCTTATGTACTTCAAATTTTAAAAGCCCTAATTTTTTTATATAATCTTATATAAGGGCTATAAAATTGTAAAAATAGAGTGAGTAGATTAGTTCTTGTTGGAGTCATATTTTGAAGAACTTTGGAAAAGTTTGAAGCTTTAAATGAAATTTTTATAAGAGCCGACTCATAGATCAAGAGCCGACTCCTTCTAGCACGGTACAAAAATTTAGAGTTTTAGTACCTTGAGCTGACTCAAGCCCCCAGAGTCGACTCAATGAAGAATCAATGTTTTTGAAGACTGAGACCTCGAGTCGACTCAAGCCCAGAAGAGCTGACCGTCCAGAGTTAGGTTTGTTGGTGACTATGACTTCGAGCCGATTCAACCTTGAAGAGCCGACTCGCATAGAATTTTGTTTTAGGCATCTGAGACTTCGAATGGACTCGTGAACCTCAAGCCGACTAGAGTGACCATTTTTTTTAGTCTAACGGCTAGTTGTAGAATGTTATTTTGAAATCAAAATCCCTCCAATAGCTCTTTTTATTTTCCTAGGCCCTATACGGCTATTTTTGATGGAAGACTATAAAGGGGAGTATTTATGAAGATTTAAAAGAATTTTTTGAGAATTATTCATTTATTATTCTTTTGAAGTTGAAAGTTCTCAAGTCTTTCACCAACTCACTTCAAGAGCATTCAGGATAGGATTCAAAGCTCCACCAATTATTCTTCATCATTGAATCCAATCTTTAAAGAGTAAAGAAGTAGCTTGAAGAGCATTAAAGAGCATTCAAGGCTAGGCTTCACTTTGATCTTCATCGACAACACTTAAACAAACTCGTTTGTTGTATAGTTGCTTTATATTTTGATATATCTTTGTCTTCTCTCTAAGAACAGCAAGGGCTGTGTCTTAAAAAGAGGGTTTAAGGTTTTTTAGCTGAGCCTTTGAAAACCTAATTTGGGTTCTTGGTGATCCCGGTATAAACCAAGATTAGGGTTTCTTTGGTGATCCTATTTAAAACCAAAGGGTATAGGATTTTTTTTGGTGATCTCGGTAAAACAAAGTGTATAGGTTTAGATTGTGAGCCTGTTAAAACAATCCGACTGTATTACGGTTGGAAAATATAGTGGAAATCCCAAGTAGTGCTTGGGTAGTGGACGTAGGAGCCGGTTGCTCCGAACCACTCTAAATTTCTCGTGTTTGTGATTGTGCTTACTTTACTTTATTGCACTTATCTAATTGCTTTGCATTGCATAACATATCACAACACCTCAACACCAAAAGGATTTTTAAATTGCACATACTTGCTAAGCTTTCATAATCCCAATTTATCCCCCTCTTGGGAAGCCACCTGGGCAACACCTTCCCTTGCTAATCTCCATCTCTTTTCTTTTTCTTATTCTCTCCTTGGTCTCTGATTGATCTGTCTGCAGGATCCTAGCATGCCCAGAGCCAAAGAAGAGGTCCTCCTTGCCTTGGAACCTTCAGCATGAAGCTAGCACATTCAAGGGATTCAGCCTTCTTATCCAGATGGCCAATCTAAGAGTGTTGAGTGATCCAACTATTGAGGGAAGAGAGATCATTGTCTGGTAACAAGCTCCCTTCTCTCTCTCAGATCTGAACTCTTGAAAGAGCTTGTCCTAATTCAAATGGTTTCTTAACTATTAGGTCCAGTCAATTATTGCTTAGATAGGTTTAATCTATGGGAAAGTGATTTAGTCTTCTAGTAGTTTGCTTCAGTGCTCTATTTTATTCTCTTATGGAAGAGTTAAGCCATATTCTTAGAATCTTGCACACCTTAAATTTTTACATTTCATTATGTTGATGTTCGCATCCCTGCACATCCCGCATCAATGGGAAAGTAGGTGATTAAGCTAAATAAGTTTGACATTAGCTACCAACCTCGTGATGTGGTGATAGGGCTCTAATATGCTAGTATGGATGCTTATGATGCAAAGGAATTTTTTTTTTTTAGTTGAAGAGTTTTAGATGTTTTTCTTAGGGTTTTGATTCCCGATCACAAGCAAAGACTAGAAATAAAAGAAATGAATAACAGAAGCTTACACTAGCAGTTCAAGTTCCTAAATAGTGAAAATGAGAACAGGATCCCGGGATTAAGAAACCCCGGTAGGATTAAGCTCGAAACATAATACCTACTTAGGAGATAAGGGGAAAACCTCACACGTATGAAGCGTCCGATGCAGAGATCGCTCAACTCAGCGGATGCGGCCTGGATGCCCGAGCAGTCGAACCCGCGGATGCACTAGCTTTCAGTCGGATGGTCGCGATGGCAAAGCTGACTGTCTCCGATGCCCGAGATACCAGGGAGGACCTGTAGGCATTCAAAGTGGGGATTAGCAAAATGGAGATACGCAGTGAAATGGACTAAGATAGGGTTGAGAAGGGGCTTCGAGCCCGGTGTCCGGCTGGATTTCGAAGTCGAAGAAGGAGATAACTTGGGGCCTCGCACCCCGCGACATCCTGGAGGATGAAGGATTGTGGCCTCACACCACTCGACGTCCAGGAGGACGAAGGACTTGCGACGCCCTGGGGTGATGGAAAGGTGGCCTCACATCACTTGACGTCCTTGGGGACGAAGGAAACTTCACTCAAACCTAGTCTAGGAGACAGTGGTTGGAGGGAAAATAAAACTCAAACTCTCTTTTTCATTCAATCATTCAATACCTTTACAATGGAGGGATTGGGTCCTTTAAATAGGCACCCAAGGCCCATTTGAATTCAAAATAATTTAAACCCTTGAGCGCAAATTACAACCCAAAAATTGGTGCCCACATGGATGGGGAAAGATCTTCATGGCCGACCAAAGGGAGGAGGGAATTGGCGTGGCATGTGGGCGGGCTTGGAGAGGGGGATTGGCCTTTTGACTTCCTTCTTTGCATGCTCACTTTGGGAAGAAAACAAGGAGCAAGGCTTTCTTCAAGGGATGTGCCTCCTTTGGGTTTCTTCCATGCCTAGTTGGAGTGAGTCATGGCCGACCAAGGAGAGAGCTTTGGGCATTGCAAATTTAAGGGCTTGGAATGGGGAATGTGCTCCTTGACTTTCCTCTCTTGTGTGACTACTTTGGGAAGAAGACTTGGAAGATAGCTTGCTTTGTGGCTTGGTCTCTTCAAGAATCTTCAACGCCCCATTTATTGATGGATCGTGGCATGATATGGGGGAGGAAAGAGGGGTATGATGTCTCCTCCTTCCAAGGTTGCCCAAGAGAAAATGGTATGGAGAGGATGTGTGGAATGCATGAGGGCGCCTCCTTGTTTCCTTCCTTCGATGCCCAAGTGGCAACTGATGTGGCACCACATAGGTGGCTGAGGTGTTGCCTATGTTGGCATCTTTCCAAGTGAAAGAGGTGGGTTGGCCCACAAGAAACTTGACTTGGTCTTGAAGGCCAGGTTGACTTCAATTGGGCTTGGGCCCAATCCAAACTCAGACTCGAACCAAAAATAAATACAGGACCCATGACCTAAACTTGACCCAAATTGGTCAGGGTACAAGACTAAACAAACTTAGGCTAGGTACATGACTAAAAATTATAAAATTACTTTGGCTCATAGCCTTATTACAAGACTCACAGAAGTGGAACCCTAATCTGATATCCACAGAGGGTTGAGGAGCCTCTGTCGGATCCTGGTGCCCACACCAGTTTTTCCGGGGTGGGAGGAACTCGACCCTATTGAGTAAGGGTTAGTTTGGCACTGGTACCTCTCCAGGATATCGAGGTCGATGCACTGCAAGTCCTCCCGAGTGATCCACGAGTCATCGGATTTGGGTCGGCCTTGCCATCGGACCAAGTAACGTTGATAGCCCTTGCCCCAGGTAGTGATGGCTTGGTCATCCAGGACACGCTCAATCCGCTCTCCTCACTCAGCTATATTTGGAGGTGGACACTCAAGTTCAGGTTCACTCTCAAAAGGGAGGTCAGGCCCAAATGGCTCACTGGGTATGTTTGCGGGTTCCCTATACTCGACTAAGTCAGAAATATTGAATGTCGAGCTAGTTCCATAATCCAGAGGTAATTCTAGCACATAGGCATTAGGGCCCATTCTCCTAATCATTTTAAAGGGACCCGCCCCACGAGCATGGAGCTTCTTAACGGTTCCCGGTGGAAACCGTTCAGGCTGGAGCCTAATCATTATAAAATCCCCTATTTCAAACTCTTTTGCTCGCTTTTGGGAATCAGCCAGCCTTTTATATGTGTTATTACTTATATTAATTTTCTGGCTAATTTCTTTATGCATGTCCCTAATATGCTGTGCAAGTGAATCAGCAGACTCAGAGACACGTGCATGGATGGGTAGGGGAATCAGGTCAAGAGGTCAGTTAGGCTTGTATCCACGGACAACTTCAAAAGGACTCTTCCCGGTGGTCCTTTTCACAGAACTGTTGTAGGCGAACTCAGCTCGAGATAAAAGAAGATCCCGATTTCCCGTATGTTCGCCTATCAAGCATCTAAGATGGTTTCCTAGGCTGCGATTGACTACCTCCATTTGTCCATCGGTTTGCAGGTGGTAGGCAGTGGAGAACTGGAGCTTGGTGCCTAGGAGGCGCCAAAGGGTTTTCCAGAAATAGCTAGTGAAGCGGACATCCCTATCAGATACTATGGTCTTGGGTAGGCCATGTAACTTAACCACATGTTCCAGAAAAAGCTTGGCAACCTTGGAAGCATCTAGGGTCTGGGAGCAGGGTATAAAATGAGCCATTTTGGGGAACCTATCCACTACTACAAAGACAGAATCGTGCTTCCTTGCGGTCTTGTGTAATCCTACCACAAAATCCATACTGAGGTCTTACCAAGGGTGACTAAGTACGGGCAAGGGTGTGTAAAGGCCAGTATTCTGTTTCTGCTGCTTGGCCACAGCACAGGTCCGGCACCTAGAGATAATGTTGGTGACATCTTTCTTAAGGCCAGGCCAAAAGAACTAGTCTTCAATAGCTAAAGTGGTCTTCTCCCTACCAAAGTGACCAGCTAGGCCTCCCGCATGGGTTTCCCACACTAAAAAATCTCGGAGTGAAGTCTTGGGAATGTACAACTTATTATCCTTGAAAAGGTAACCATCCTGTAAGGTATAGTAACTATGGGCACTAGATGGTTCTTGAAGCTTAGACTGGAAGATCTCACTAAAGTCAGGACAAGATTCATATTGCTCCTTAAGTTGGTCAAATCCTACAACCTCAGTCCTAACTGTGTTTAACAAAAGGGCACGATGGCTAAGGGCATCAGCTACCTTATTCTCAGTACCAGTATGATGTTTAAGCACAAAGGTATAGGCTTGGATATACTCGACCCACTTAGCATGCCTAGGGTTCAATCTTTTCTGGGAGTTCAGGTACCGAAGTGCTTCATGGTCTGAAAACAGAACAAACTCATGGGATAATAGGTAGTGCCTCCAGTACCTAAGGGCTTGGACGACTGCATAAAACTCTTTATCGTAAGTCGAGTGGTGCGAACACCAAAGGCACCAGAATAAGGCAGAGGCTTCTAAACCCTCTATGAATTGATCAATAATTTTTGAGTCCATCTGTAATAAGGCCTTAGCCCATCTGAGTCCTTTTTTTAGTTGTTGTTTGAGTCTTTTGAGTTGTTATTTCAGTTCTGTACTAGTCAGCTTATGTTGAGCTAGTTCAGTCCAATGCTAGTCAGCTCATGTTGAGCTTATTTTATTTTTTTGAGTCCTGTCCAAGCATACTGAAGACTCAAGACTATATCATACAAGTGAAGACCAAGTCCAACTAGATTGAAGACATGGAAGTATAGCACAAGTCTAACCCAGCTTGAAGATTTGAAGACCCTAGGAGGAAAATTCAGAAAACCCTGATTTCTTGCAGATGCCCTCCAGATGCCCAGGTTCCCTTCCAGATGCCAAAGTATATATATAGATAAGGTCATCCATGATTCCAGAGGTCCATCTGCATCCTATCCCAAAGAAATCAAGCCCAGGTGCCAAGCCCAAGCCCCTAAGAAGCAAGATACCAGGGAATATTCCTGCTACCTGGCTACCAGGCCACCCCAGCTTCCAGAGGCCCAAAATGATGCAGAACAAATAAAGGGATGCGATGCGGAAGTAAATTAAGATTAAATAATTTTTTTGTTGTTTTTATAGGTTTGTAGAAGTTGGCTTCAAATCAAAGAAAAGTTAACCTAACATTGAAAGATACTAATATGATAATTGAAAGCACAATTTTAAGGAAACTAAATTATCAGAGTAGTTTAGAAGCAACGGATCGCTGGGGGTTGAGAAACTCCCAGACCTAGGGTTTCACTCCGAGCTTTCAACAAAACAGAAATAAAGAGAAGGGAAGGTTTATCTAACCAGACAATGATCTTCACAGATTTTGGTGGAAGAACTCTCCCGAGCAGATTGTTGGATCCTCGGAGTCGGATATCTTCGTAATGGATCCTCCAATACTGGTCCTTTGGCGGGTTGGCTTCTCCTGAACTCAAGATCTGGAAGAGAAGAAAAACAATTGATGGAATCAGAGAGTCAAGGAAAAGATTTACCAGGTTGATGAACTTGAAGATCGAAATTGCTGAAAACTGGATTCTCCTGGATGCTGATGTGATTTTCCTTGGAACTTGCTCTGGATCTGAAGTAGCCGGACTGGATCTGGATGAAGGTGGACGGCCTGGACTTGTAGAGAGAGAGAGGTCGTGGGAGATGGATGGATCTAGGGTTTGGTGGATGGAAAATAATGAAAGGTGGCTAGGGTTTTGGAATTTCAAGTGGCTAACCTAGGGTTTTGGATAAAGATGGAGATCTCTCACCTCCTCAAGGCTCCAATGGAACCCGGATTACCCCCTCACGGAGCTCAACACTTAGAATAGTGCGGATGAAGAGAAACCTAGGTTGCTCAACACAAGAGAATAGCAAAATAATTTTTTCTTCATTGGATGTGGGGACCATGACACTGGGATGCCTCTATGGCGCCTCCTGGACTCTGGCGTGTGCTCGGAGTGTGGCTGGGCGTGTGGCTTGGAGTGTGGCCTCCACTTGCTTGAACCTTGAGTTGATTGGAAGAGAAATGTGGCACCATTTTGGACCAAATTGAAACCACATTGGGACTTGCACCGAGTCAACATGACTCAACAAAATTTAAATGGTGACTCAAGAAATAAATAAAATAAATAAACTGGTTGACCAGGTCAACCTTTATTACAAACCCTAATTTCTCGGGCAATGTCAATCAGAGATCCAAATGGAGCTCTGAAGTCTTCTTCTGGGTCTGGTGCCCGCACCAATTCTCCCAGGGTGGGAGGAACTCAACCCTGTCGAGTAAGGCTCAAGTTGGCTCTGGTATCTCTCCAAGAGGTCTGGGTCCAATTCTTATAATTCTTCTCGGGAGATCCAAGAGTCATCAGAATCTGGCCTTCCTTGCCAGCGGACCAGGTACCTTTGGTATCCTCGATTACGAGTAGAGATACCTGATCATCCAGGATCTTTTCAATCTGCTCTTTCCTCACAGGCCAGTTTGTTGGTGGACACACAGGGTCGGGATCACTCTCAATGATAGGGTTAGGCTCAAAAGGCTCACTAGGAATCACAGCTGGCTCCCTGTACTCTACTAAGTCTGTAATGTTGAAAGTAGAGCTAATGCCTAGTTCTGGAGGCAACTCGAGCACATAGGCATTGGATCCTACTCTCTTTACCACTCTAAATGGTCCAGCTCCCCTAGCATGTAACTTTCTAACGGTTCCAGGAGGAAACCGTTCAGGCCTTAACCTAATCATCACATAGTCTCCCTCAACAAAAGATTTGACTCGCCTTTGAGTATCAGCCAACTTCTTATAAGTTTCATTACTTAAATTTATTTTGGCATGAATTTCTTTATGCAAGTCTTTTATATGCTGTGCAAAATTCTCAGCAGATTCGGAGACTCGAGTGTGGACAGGTAAAGGGACTAGGTCAAGAGGTGTGTGAGGTTTGTACCCATGTACAATTTCAAATGGACTCTTACCCGTAGACCTATTGACCGAGTCGTTGTACGCAAATTCTGCCCTTGGTAGGTATAAATCCCAATTTCTGGTATTTTCACCAACAAGACATCTCAGCAGATTTCCTAGGCTACGGTTCACTACTTCAGTTTGGCCATCAGTTTGGGGATGATAGGCAGTTGAAAACTTAAGTTTTGTCCCTAACTTATGCCAAAGGGTCTTCCAAAAGTAACTGGTGAACCGGACATCCCTATCTGAAACGATTGTCTTAGGTAGGCCATGGAGTCTAACTATCTCATTGAAGAAAAGTGTGGCTACCTTAGATGCATCAAAAGTTTGGGAACAAGGCAAGAAGTGGGCCATTTTAGAGAATCGGTCGACTACGACACAGATAGAATCATGTCTCCTCTGGGTCTTAGGTAAACCTAACACAAAATCCATACTCACATCTTGCCAAGGACGATCTGGGACAGGGAGTGGGGTATAAAGGCCAGTGTTTTGTTTTCGCTGTTTGGCAACAGCGCAGGTTCGACATCTAGCTACAATATTAGCTACATCCCTTTTTAAGCTAGGCCAGAAAAAGTGGTCTTCAATAGCTAGAATGGTCTTGTCTTTTCCAAAATGGCCAGCTAAACCTCCAGCATGGATTTCCCAAATCAAAATTCCCTAAGAGAAGTTCTAGGGATGCAAAGCCTATTTTTGAAGAACAAAAAACCATCTACAAGGGTATAATCCTGGTGATTACTAGATGGTCCTTGAACTAGATCCTGATACACAGTTGTGAAATCCGGACAAGACTCATATTCCTCTTTGATTTGCTCAAACCCTATGACCTCAGTTCTAACAGAAGTTAATAACAGAGATCGGCGACTAAGGGCATCAGCTACCTTATTCTCAACTCCAGCCTTATGTTTCAGGACAAAAGTATAGGACTGGATATATTCTACCCACTTAGCATGCCTAGGGTTAAGCTTCTTTTGGGAGTTCAGAAATCTAAGAGCCTCATGGTCTGAAAATAGTACAAATTCCTGCGGTAGCAAATAATGTCTCCAGTAACGCAAAGCTTGCACCACCGCATAAAATTCCTTATCATAGGTAGAATACCTAAGCTTAGCATCATTAAGTTTTTCACTAAAGAATGCTATGGGATGATTCTCTTGGCTTAGGACTCCACCTATTCCTACACCTGAAGCATCACAGGCAACCTCAAATACTTTAGAAAAATCGGGTAATCTCAGAATGGGTGCCTGGGTCATTTTATCCTTAAGATCTAGGAAGGCTTTATGGGCTGACTTAGTCCAATGAAATTCTCCCTTCCTAATACAATCAGTGATTGGAGCAGCTAAAGTACTAAACCCCTTGATGAATCGCCTATAGAAGGTAGCCAAGCCATGGAAACTTCTAACTTCATGCACATTGGTTGGCTCTGGCCAGTCTACTATGGACTTAATCTTCTCAGGATCGGCCGCCACGCCGTTAGGGGTTACTACAAAACCAAGAAAGATAACTCTACTATTCATGAATTCACACTTCTTAAGATTACCGTAGAGTCTCTCATTCCTCAAAACTTGGCAGACTGCTCTAAGGTGGTCTAGGTGATCTGTTGGGGTCTTACTATAGATCAGGATGTCATCAAAATAGACCACCACAAATTTTCCTATGAAAGCTCTAAGTACCTGGGTCATAATTCTCATGAAAGTACTAGGGGCATTGGACAACCCAAAAGGCATAACAACCCATTCATAAAGACCATCCTTAGTTTTGAAAGCAGTTTTCCATTCATCCCCGGGTCTAATCCTAACCTGATGATAGCCGCTTTTGAGATCAATCTTAGAAAAAACCATTGCACCAGCCATCATATCAAGCATGTCATCTAGTCTAGGGATGGGAAACCTATATTTGATTGTAATTTTATTGATGGCACGACTGTCAACACACATCCTCCACGTGCCATCTTTCTTTGGGGTCAGTAAGGCTGGGACTGCACAAGGGCTAAGACTTTCTCTAATAAACCCCTTCCTCAATAATTCTCCAACCTGCTTTTGTAGTTCTTCATGCTCAGATGGATTCATCCTATAATGGGGCGAGTTGGGCAAAGTCACTCCTGGGATTAGATCTATGGCATGCTGGATATCCCTAAGAGGTGGAAGGTGGTCTGGCAAATCCTCGGGAAAGACATCCTCAAATTCTTTTAACACAGATTTAACTTCTTGAGGAGGCTCTGAGGGTTCTGAAGTTCTAAGTTCCTTAGCAGTCAGCATCCAGATGGGTGAACCACTATGAATTTCTTGTTCTAGATCCTTAGCACTGATTAGGTTCACTCCAGTTTTCATCTCCTTCACCTTACCAACTCCTTTAGTTACTTTGTCCTTAGGAGGAACGGATTGGATCGTAATCTTCTTCCCTTTGAAATTAAAGACACAGGTATTGGATTTTCCTAAGAGGGTGGCATCATGATCATACAACCAAGGTCTTCCGAGAATTATACTGCTCACCCCCATGGGTAAGACATCGCACCAAATCTTTTCGTGATAAGATTGCATTTGGATTTGGACTTGACATCTAGATTGGATGGGTATGGAGGTAGAATCTACCCAAGAAACCTTATAGGGGTTGGGATGGGGAACTAGGATTAAGCCTAACATCTTGACAGTGCTAGTAGAGATGGCATTTACACAGCTCCACTATCTATGATGATCTTACATACCTTATCCCCTAATTTAAGAAAAGTTTGTAGGATGTTAGTCCTACGCCAATCCTCTTGAACTAGATTCTGGGATAGGATGCATCTTACAACTCCTAATTGGCCAGATTCATTGGGTTCCTCCTCTCCTTCATACTCCTCAACCAAATTCATTCCGGCCTCATAAACTTCTTCTTCAAATTCCTCACTGGGCTCGGAATTATCATTCTCTCCCTCTTCTATGTAAAGGGATCTCCGTGGGCACTGGCTAGCAACATGACCTACCTTATGACACTTGAAACAGGCTATGGCAGTACACTGACTGGAAATGTGACCTGGTTTCTGACACTTAAAACAGGTGATATTTGAACTAGGGGTTCTCTGGGTGTCAGGTGCCTTACCTTTGTCCATGGGCCTAGGGGTAGAAGTACCCTGAAAAGGTTTACTAGGGATAACTTGGCTAGGTCCATTCCTTGGGATTGGGGCACTAACCCTAGAAGGTATAGGTCCTCTCTGAAATTTCTCAGTGTTCAGTGCAATCTGGTAGGCTTGGTCTAGATCAGTAACCTCTCTCAGAAATAATTCTCTCTTGATATCTTCCCTCAGTCCAGCCCTAAATCTAGACAAAGTGACTTCGTGGGCTTCACTCACATCACATCTCATTAGGTATTCATCAAAAGTAGTTATGTAGTCTGAGACAGATCGGTTTCCTTGTTTCAGGTTTTGCCATTGGTCTAACAGGTTTTGCTGGTATGAAATGGGTAGGTATTTATCTCTCAATTTTTCTTTCATACCCTGCCAAGTGGTTATGGGCTCAACATTCCGTCTCCTAGTGGTTAGCTCAATGTTCCCCCAGTATAACCTAGCTTGACGCACTAATTTCATCTTGGCAAACTTGTATTTCCTCTCCTCAGACATAGCATACCACTCAAAGTATTGATCCATCTCACCCTCCCAATCAGAATACACCTTAGGGTTCAGACTACCATCAAAAGTGGGTGCATCTAATTTGAAGTTCCTGATGAACCTATCATCTCTATCTTCAGGCTCTGGGTCAGGCCTCCTATGATTAGGTTCGGGATCTCTATATAAAGGCCTTCTAGGCTCTTGATGTGGGTGAGGTTGAGGCACATTAAAATCGGGGTCAGGAGTCCAATTCCGATGTCTAGGTTCTTCAAGTACTTGGACTCGGTCCCTAAGTTGGGTAAGATCCTCATGAATTTGTGCGCTAAACTGGGCCACAGTGTTTGTCATATCCTGATTCATTTTAGCCATACTTTCAGTAAGAGTTCTGATCATGGCCTCTAAATCAGGTTGGGTTTGACCAGGTTGATATGGCACTCCGTTTCTGGTAGACATGATGATTCAAGCAAGCACACAAAATGAGACTAGACTAAATCGACTACTGGATCACTAGACCTAGAGTCCAAACTAGATGCCCAATCAGAGTGGCAAGCTAGCCTGTAGTAACTCAGGACTCAGCCAGGCAGGTGTAAGGGGAGTGTTAGGTCCCTGAACGCCAATCCTAGACACCAATCAGTGATTGGCCAGGTAGGCGGACCAGCACACAAGCCCTTCGGGACGTAGTCCCTGAACCACCGTTCTAGACACTGAGTGCTAAGCACACACAGAATAACTCAGCAAACTGACTCAACACTAGCCTAGACCCGACCAATTGGTGTCCCTAGCCCACTAGGGCAAATTAGGTCTAACTGATTTTAAATTAGGTCTAGGTTCGAATGATTGGATGGTGGTTTTGGGCTAAGGAGAGGTAATCAACTCCTCCCCTTATCTTAGATGCTCAATTGCCCTTAAGTGAATTATGAGATGATCACTCCAAAAAAGAATTGAATTGCAAAACACAAAAAAACAGAGTTGCTGTATTTTAATTCTCAGAGTTTTTACCGAAACCAATAAATCGCAGAAAAATTATGAAAAATAGGTTCAATTATACTGGTTTCAACAAAGCAAAAATCATGCAATTCGGAGTTTTATGTAGGGAGAAATAATTCAGATAACAGGGAAATTACGGGCTGCAACTAGATTGTCTTCCCTGTTTATAATCCCTGCTACGAAGTTATAACCCAATGGATCCCCTACACGCCCTAGGAACACCCCGTGGAATGGGAGGAGGAGGCTTGCACCTCGCTTAGTTCCTAGGACCGGACGTCCTGGGGAGTCTACTTTGAGCAGACAAAATAAAAAGAGATCAATCAAAGCAAGCAAGCAAATCAGAAACCCTAGACTGGGCTCTGATACCAAAAATGATGCAGAACAAATAAAGGGATGCGATGCGGAAGTAAATTAAGATTAACTAATTTTTTTGTTGTTTTTATAGGTTTGTAGAAGTTGGCTTCAAATCAAAGAAAAGTTAACCTAACATTGAAAGATACTAATATGATAATTGAAAGCACAATTTTAAGGAAACTAAATTATCAGAGTAGTTTAGAAGCAACGGATCGCTGGGGGTTGAGAAACTCCCAGACCTAGGGTTTCACTCCGAGCTTTCAACAAAACAGAAATAAAGAGAAGGGAAGGTTTATCTAACCAGACAATGATCTTCACAGATTTTGGTGGAAGAACTCTCCCGAGCAGATTGTTGGATCCTCGGAGTCGGATATCTTCGTAATGGATCCTCCAATACTGGTCCTTTGGCGGGTTGGCTTCTCCTGAACTCAAGATCAGGAAGAGAAGAAAAACAATTGATGGAATCAGAGAGTCAAGGAAAAGATTTACCAGGTTGATGAACTTGAAGATCGAAATTGCTGAAAACTGGATTCTCCTGGATGCTGATGTGATTTTCCTTGGAACTTGCTCTGGATCTGAAGTAGCCGGACTGGATCTGGATGAAGGTGGACGGCCTGGACTTGTAGAGAGAGAGAGGCCGTGGGAGATGGATGGATCTAGGGTTTGGTGGATGGAAAATAATGAAAGGTGGCTAGGGTTTTGGAATTTCAAGTGGCTAACCTAGGGTTTTGGATAAAGATGGAGATCTCTCACCTCCTCAAGGCTCCAATGGAACCCGGATTACCCCCTCACGGAGCTCAACACTTAGAATAGTGCAGAAGAAGAGAAACCTAGGTTGCTCAACACAAGAGAATAGCAAAATAATTTTTTCTTCATTGGATGTGGGGACCATGACACTGGGATGCCTCTATGGCGCCTCCTGGACTCTGGCGTGTGCTCGGAGTGTGGCTGGGCGTGTGGCTTGGAGTGTGGCCTCCACTTGCTTGAACCTTGAGTTGATTGGAAGAGAAATGTGGCACCATTTTGGACCAAATTGAAACCACATTGGGACTTGCACTGAGTCAACATAACTCAACAAAATTTAAATGGTAACTCAAGAAATAAATAAAATAAATAAACTGGTTGACCAGGTCAACCTTTATTACAAACCCTAATTTCTCGGGCAATGTCAATCAGAGATCCAAATGGAGCTCTGAAGTCTTCTTCTGGGTCTGGTGCCCGCACCACAAACCCATGCACCCAAGCCCCTTTGGGCCAGCCTTTTCCTGCTCCTAGAAGCCCAACATGCCCCCCTAGGTGTCCTTGGAGTCTTGACCAAGTCAAGAAAATTTTTAGGGATTTTTCTACCTAATATTTCCTTATTTTCTAGCTAGGGTTTGAGAGGGAAAAGGATTCTTATGTAAAGACTTATGTACCCTTACTTGGAGCCCAAGGTTAAGGGTCTATTTAAGGGACCCTAGCCACTTGTATGAAGGAAATTTTTTGATGAATGAAAACCTTGAGTTCTTTTATTGAGTGGTGTGATACCCTGCTGTGTGCATAAAGGGGTTTCTGAGAGTTCTTCTTCCCGGTGTTTGCAATCATCTTCCTGCTGCCAACAAACCCTCCAGATCCCTGGACGCCCACTCCAAAAGAAGCCTTTCCTTGCTGTTTTTACTTTGTTTTCTTGTTCCTATGTGAGCTTTCTAACCCCTGATAGGTCGTTTGCAGGTCCCTGAGTTCCTACGAATCCAACGACTCCAGCCAAGCCTCAATCGGATCACCGAGCAGAAAGCCGGGTATCCGCGGGTCTTTGGCTCGGTTTTTCAGGCTGCATCCATCGAGGAACGAGAGACCCCTTCACTGCGATCTTCACAGACATTGTTAGGTACACCCCTCTACCTCCAGTAGTTTTATTGTAGGAGAACTTGCCCTAACCGAGGCTTCTCAGCCCCGGCGGTCCTTCTTTGCTACTTTTCTAGGTCCTAATCTGCATGCTAATCTTCAAAAATTCATACAAAATTCCCTACAAATAATTTTGATCTGAAATTTGGGAATTAATCACCTAACTCAACATGTAAAACATACAAAAAAAATTGCATGCATATTAGTTCCCCATCATTTGGTATCAGAGCTTAGATTAGGGCTTATTTTCTGCAATTTTTCAGTCCATATATACTCTATTTTTTTAATTATTTCTCCCTGATAAAAACTCCAAAATTCTAAAATATACTTTAATAGATTAACCATAATTAACAGTAATTTTAAAAAAAATTTGTAGATTTTATTATGGCCTTTGAATTTTCTTCAAGCCGAAATACATCCTGTAAATTTTCGGCTCTATTTTTTCAGCAAGACAAGTTTGGAAGTTTTAGGTTTTTGTTTAGCAATTTTTGCATATTTTTTAATTTTAGTATATTTCCAGCATATTAGGCCATGTTTTTCAAGTTTTCTTCTATTTAAAAAATACCAAAAAAAAAATTACATATTCTCCAAAAATACCAAAAAAAATATCTAAACCCTAATTTGCATCCTCATTTGCCTGCCATCATTGCATAATTTACTTTTAAGGGCACTCTTGCTATATCAGATGGGGGGCGGATTTGATCACCTCTCCTTAGCCCAAAACCACATCCCTTGCATTCGGTCCCAAGCCTTAACCTAAAATTAATTAAACTTAATTTTCCCTAGTGGGCTAGGGACACCAACTGGTCGGGTCCGGGCTAAGTGTTAGATCACTGTGTCAAGACTAACCTGTGTGTTCCTTGTGCTTAGTGTCTAGAATGGTGGTTTAGGGATTCAATCCCGAAGGGCTTGTATGCTGGTCCGCCTACCTGGCCAATCTTTGATTGGTGTCTAAGATTGGCAATCAGGGACCTAACACTCCCCTTACACCTGCCTGGTTGAGTACAGGGTTACTATAGGCTAGTTTACCACCCTGATTAAGCATCTAGTTTGGACTCTAGGTCTAGTCAGCTATAGTCGGTCTGATCGAGTCTTGCATAAGCACTAGATCAGGAGTTTCATATCACCCACCTCCTTCACAAATGTCTGAATCCATGGAAAATTTACAATCTCAAATAAAAGCCCTAGCTGATCAAATGGCCCAGATGGCTACCCAGATAACTACCCAGATGACCCAGTTAACTCAGTCTCGTATTCAAACCAATGATAGAATTGACCATCTTGCCAATAGGTTTGATCAGTTAAAAGTCCGGGTAGGGACCCCAGAAAAAAACCATGGGTCACAGTCTGAGACAGATCCTAATTCCCCTCAACCTAGGAGGACCCCAAATCCTAATCCATACCCTGAGGTCGAACCTAGGAGAGCCCCTCATCCTGACCCATACTATAACCCTCAGCCTAGGAGGACCCCAGAACCTGACCCATACCAAGAGGTCGAACCTAGGAGAGCCCATCGTCATGACCCAATCCCTAAGGTTAGTCCTAGAAGACCCAATCAGGATTTTGTAGACCAGGAAGATAGATCCTATGACTCTAGATCCCATGATCATAGATCCTATGCACCCACATCCTATAAGCCTAGTAGACCCAACACCCAATATTCTGACCCATATACGGAGTCCAACCCTAGGAGAACCCAATATTCTGACCCATATAGGGAATCCAACCCTAGGAGAACCCAAAATTCTGACCCATATAGGGAGTCCAATCCTAGGAGGACCCAATATCCTGTCCCATATAGAGAGCCCAACCTTAGGAGGACCCCATACCTTGATCCATCCTTAGAACCTGATCATAGAGCTGACCCAAAATCCTATGACCCCAGATCATATAATCCCATGACCCACAGATCTGCACCCTTGTCCTATGAGCCTAGAGAACCCATAACCCCTAAGTATCAGCCTAGTACTAGTCAGGTTTCCCTTAGTCAACTTGAACCCTATAGGATTAGCACCCCTAAATATGAGCCCAGTAGTGAGCCACTACCCCTTAGGAAACCTGAACCTACTAGGATTAGTGTCCATAATCAGAAAACCGGACCTAGCCAATTTTCCCCTAGCCGACCTTCTCCAACCATTCCTGAGATTGACAAGGCTTACATTAATGCGGAAGTGTATGAAGCTGATGCAAACTTAGTGGATGATTATGAGGGAGAAGAGGAGACACCTTTAGATGACCTAGAATTAGCTGACCTAATAGATACCCAGGTAGAAGCCAACGTAGAGGTAGTTGACCTTGACCACATCCAACCTAAAGCTATAGTGGAAGAACAAATAGAGGAAGAGAACCTAGGTATTGCTGCTAGAGCCTTACTTGAGGAAACCATAGAGGAGAGCCAAATTATAGAGTGTAGTCCTAAAATACAAGGACCAGAAGAATTTATTAAGGACCTTATCTCTTTGAATCAATACCTTCAAGATGAGTCCCCTCCTATAGTTCCCATTAAGGACCTCTTTCCCGAAATTGGCGACCCATCCTTCCATTATGCAAATCCTGTAGATATAGCTCAACCTCGTAAGGTTAACCTCATTAGTATAGGATTAGTTCCTGACATCCCGTCTTTTATCCTACTTTATCCAACTAACCATGAACCTTTTTCTCTACCTTACCAAACTAATTCTGAATCCACTTGTTATTTTCTGCCCTTTCCTGACACCTCCAGCATTTCTAGGATCATTAGATTGCATTTAGCTGAGATTAGCATATTGCATGCATTCATCACGCATGTTAGGTTTGCATCTTACTTCTGGCATACTCTTTGGAATTTGCTAGGAGTTCACTGTAAATTTTCATGTGCATGTCAAGCTAGGATCAAACCTAGAGAACCTATAATCTATTAGGTTTAGATCCAAAGAGTTCAATAAAATTTCCTTCGATAGGAATGCATAGTCGAGTCTGTTAGATGTCAGTATGAGTCCTTTGCATCATTTGTTAGGAGTCTGCATGTGCCTAGCATGTTCACCACCTGCACTAATCTTAAAACAACTGGCTAATTCCTGAAGAAGGGTCAAAGAATTTGATGTAGTGGATTCTATCTTGGTTAGGCTTAGGCCTAAAAGAAGCTTCATGCTCGCAGAGCCGGACCTTTTAAAGTGATAGAGAAGGATTGGATCAAATGCCTAGGTGTTAGACTTGCCTTCGGATTTAGGCATTAGTTCTACCTTCAATATTACAGACCTGGTTGAGTATAGGGAACCGGCAGCGATACCTAGTAAGGCCTTTGGACCTATTCCTTTTCATTGTGAGTGACCCTAACCCAGAGTGTCCACTAACAAATTGGCCTGAGAGAGGAGAACGGATCGAGCGTATCCTGGACGATCAAGCCATCACGACCCGGGGCCGTGACTATCAATGCTTCCTGATCCGATGGCAAGGCCAGCCAGAGTCGGATGATTCATAGATTTCTCGAGAGGACATGCAATGCCTCAACCCAGACCTTCTCGAGAGATATGTGAGCCAGTCTGATCTTCACTTGATAGGGTCGAGTTCCTCCCACCCCGGGAGAATTGGTGCGGACACCAAAGGCACCAGAATAAGGCAGAGGCTTCTAAACCCTCTATGAATTGATCAATAATTTTTGAGTCCATCTGTAATAAGGGCTTAGCCCATCTGAGTCCTTTTTTTAGTTGTTGTTTGAGCCTTTTGAGTTATTATTTCAGTTCTGTACTAGTCAGCTTATGTTGAGCTAGTTCAGTCCAATGCTAGTCAGCTCATGTTGAGCTTATTTTATTTTTTTGAGTCCTGTCCAAGCATACTGAAGACTCAAGACTATATCATACAAGTGAAGACCAAGTCCAACTAGATTGAAGACATGGAAGTATAGCACAAGTCCAACCCAGCTTGATGATTTGAAGACCCCAGGAGGAAAATTCAGAAAACCCTGATTTCTTGCAGATGCCCTCCAGATGCCCAGATTCCCTTCCAGATGCCAAAGTATATTTATAGATAAGGTCATCCATGATTCCAGAGGTCCATCTGCATCCTAGCCCAAAGAAATCAAGCCCAAGTGCCAAGCCCAAGCCCCTAAGAAGCAAGATACCAGGGAATATTCCTACTACCTGGCTACCAGGCCACCCAAGCATCCAGAGGCCCAAACCCATGCACCCAAGCCCCTTTGGGCTGGCCTTTTGCTGCTCCTAGAAGCCCAACACGCCCCCCTAGGCATCCTTGGAGTCTTGACCAAGTCAAGAAAATATTTAGGGATTTTTCTACCTTATATTTCCTTATTTTCTAGCTAGGGTTTGAGAGGGAAAATGATTCTTATGTAAAGACTTATGTACCCTTACTTGGAGCCCAAGGTTAAGGGTCTATTTAAGGGACCCTAGCCTCTTGTATGAAGGAAAATCTTTGATGAATGAAAACCTTGAGTTCTTATATTGAGTGGTGTGATACCCTGCTGTGTGCATAAAGGGGTTTGTGAGAGTTCTTCTTCCCGGTGTTTGCAATCATCTTCCTGCTGCCAACAAACCCTCCAGATCCCTGGACGCCCACTCCAAAAGAAGCCTTCCCTTGCTGTTTTTACTTTTTTTTCTTGTTCCTTTGTGAGCTTTCTAACCCCTGATAGGTCGTTTGCAGGTCCCTGAGTTCCTACGAATCCAATGACTCCAGCCAAGCCTCAATCGGATCACCGAGCAGAAAGCCGGGTATCCGCGGGTCTTTGGCTCGGTTTTCCAGGCCGTATCCGTCGAGGAACGAGAGACCCCTTCACTGCGATCTTCACAGACATTGTCAGGTACACCCCTCTACCTCCAGTAGTTTTATTGTAGGAGAACTTGTCCTAACCGAGGCTTCTCAGCCCTAGCAGTCCTTCTTTGCTACTTTTCTAGGTCCTAATCTGCATGCTGATCTTAAAAAATTCATACAAAACTCCCTACAAATAATTTTGATATGAAATTTGGGAATTAATCACCTAACTCAACATGTAAAACATACAAAAAAATTGCATGCATATTAGTTCCCCATCATCGAGTACTTAATTTTGGCCTCATTAAGTTTTTCTCTAAAGAAGGCCACGGGGTGATTTTCCTGACTAAGTACTCCACCAATCCCAACTCCCAAAGCATCACAAGCAACCTCGAAAACCTTAGAAAAATCTGGTAATCTTAGGACGGGTGCTTGTATCATTCTATCCTTAATTTCAAGGAAGGCTTTGTCTACAGCTTTAGTCCATTAAAAACCTTCCTTCCTAATGTAGTCAGTTATAGGTGCTACAATTGAACTAAACCCCCGAATGAAACATCTATAAAATGTGGCTAGGCCATGAAAACTATGTACATCGTGGATGCTAGCAGGGACAGGCCACTCAACTATAGCTCTAACCTTTTCGGGGTCGGTGGAAACTCCTTTAGGTGTAACTACAAAGCCTAAGAAGATAACCCTAGTTGTCATAAATTCACACTTCTTAGGGTTGGCGTAAAGGCTATTCTCCCTAAGGGTTTGGCAGACTGACCTTAAGTGGTTAAGATGATCCTCTTTGGTCTTGCTATATATCAAGATGTCATCAAAATATACTACTAAGAATTTTCCAGTGAACTCGAGCAAGACTTGGGTCATGACTCTCATAAAGGTACTGGGTGCATTAGACAACCTGAAAGGCATCACTACCCACTCGAACAGACCATCCTTAGTCTTAAACGCCGTCTTCCATTCATCCCCCGGTCGAATTCTAATCTGGTGGTAACCACTCTTGAGGTCTATCTAGGAAAAGATAGTGGCACCGGCCATCATATCGAGCATATCATCCAGGCGGGGAATAGGAAACCTATATTTGATTGTAATTTTGTTGATAGCCTTGCTATCAACGCACATTCTCCAGGTCCCGTCTTTCTTAGGGGTAAGTAGGGCAGGGACGGCACAGGGACTTAAACTCTCCCTAAGAAAACCCTTCCTAAGCAACTCTTCCACTTGTTTCTGAAGTTCCTGGTACTTAGTGGGGTTCATCCTATAGTGGAGAAGGTTGGGCAAAGTGAATCCTGGGACCAAATCTATAGCGTACTGGATGTCCCTAAGGGGTGGCAGTTGATCAGGTAATTCTTCCGGGAAAACATCCTCAAATTTTCTTAGAGTATTCACTACCTCTTAGGGGTGTTCTATGTTGGTTGGTTCATGACTCTCCTTGGTGGCTAGAATCCAAACAGGGGCTCCCTCTAAAATCTCTTTCTCTAGCTCCTTAGGTGTGATCAGGTTGACTCATGTTTTCTTCTCTTTAAGGCTACTAGATCCTTTCTTGACTGGGTCCTTAGGTTGGATTGGGTTGATTGTGATCTTTTTCCCCTGGTGGAAAAAGACACAGGTATTGGATCGACCATAAAGGGTGGCATCATGGTTGAAAAGCCAGGGTCATCCTAGGATGATACTACCCACACCCATGGATAAGATGTCACACCAAATCGATTCTTCATAGGAACTCATTTTTACCTTGATTTGGCACCTAGATTTTACTGGGATTGAAGTTGAATCTATCCAGGAGACTTTGTAAGGGTTGGGGTGGGGAACTGTGGTTAGTCCTAAAGATTTGACTGTACTCAAGGAAAGGGCATTAACACAGCTTCCACTATCGATGATGACCTTATATGCCTTATCTCCTAGCTTGACCAGGGTCTGTAGAATGTTGGTCCTACACCAGTCTTCCTACACTATGTTTTGGGCTAGGATGCATTGGACTACTCCTACAAGGTCTTCAGATTCATACACATCTTCCTCTCCCTCGTACTCTTCCAACAACTAATTTTCAGGATCATAGACTTCCTCCTCATGTTCAACAATTGGTTCGGGTTCAGTCTCCGTTGGTTCATCTATGAGTTGGGCAGGGACGGTGCACTGACTAGCAAAATGACCAGGTTTATGACACCTATAGCATTTACCTTGGGGATCGGGTCTCCTCTAGACTTCAATAGCATTACCCTTTTCCTCTCTACTGTATTGGGATCGGTTTAGGCTGGGACGACTAAGACTAGGTCGAGCTAGGTTTGGTCAACTTGGGTCAATTCAGTTTGGGCTTGGTCGACTTGGGTAAGCCTGGCTATAACTTTGGGTGGATCCAGGGATACAGCTCTGGTTCCTAAAGGGCTCAGGTCTTCTATAGGTGGGAGCTCTCTGGAAATGCTCACAGAGCCTAGCAACTTGGTAAGCTTCTTCCAAGGTTCTGGTTGCTCTAAAGTACAGCTCTCTCTAAATGTCTGGGTGTAGGCCAGCCCTAAACCTAGACAGGGTTACCTCAGGTGACTCTACAACCTTACATCGCATAACATATTCATCAAACTTGGTGATGTAATCGGCCACACTCTTACTCCCTTGACTTAGGGTTTGCCATTGGTCCAACAGTTTCTTGATGTAGGATGCAGGTAGGTATTTCCTTCTAAGCTTATCTCTCATTTCGCCCAAGGCAATTATGGGTAATTGTACTTTTTGCTCTATGTAATTTTCAACACTATTCCAAAACAACCTAGCTTGGTGAACCAACCTAAGCTTGGGAAACATAAACTTAGTTCTTTCTGACATAGAGTACCAGTCAAAATACTACTCCATAGCAAACTCCCAATCTTCATACACCCTGGGATCTAAACTTCCATCAAAAGTGGGTGCCTCAAGCTTGATGCTCCTAATGGCCCTTTCTTCACGGTCCTCCATATTGGGTCTCCTGGGATGGGTATCAACAAAGTGATCAGGGTCTCTCCCAAATTCATCCTCAAAGTAAGGGTCTTGTTGCAGGTTTCTCCTAGGGTGAGGGGACTCAGGACCGGCTTTAGATCGGGGCCTAGCAGCTTCCTCTAGAGGTCTTAGTCTGGCCTCTATTTGATCTAATCTATTGGTCAACTGGTTGCCTAATTGGGTCATGGATTGAGTCATGGATTGAGTTAGGGCTCCAATGTCAGCTCGAAGTTGGTCCATGGTATCGGTAGGGGGGTGGAGAAGGAGGGTGAAAAGAGGTTCCTGATCTAGTGCACATGTTACACACACACAGAACGGTGCTACGATTTGCTAGACCTAGGAGACTTCTCCAAATGTGAAGTCAAGAAGATGAACCTGGAAGTAGTAACTTGGCACATGGCCAGGTAAGTGTAGGGTTAGTGGAGGTTCCTCTTTGCTTTCCTAGACACCAATTAGAAATTGGCTAAGTAAGCGAACCAACCCACTTTCCTTCAGGATCTAGTCCCTGAACCACTTTCCTAGACACCAGCTACTCAAGCACACACCAACAAGTGATCTAACTTGGCTCAGCACTTGGGTTGACCCGACTTCATGGGTGTCCCTAGCTCACTAGAGTATATTAAGCATCTAATCAATTTTAGTTAATGGCTAGGGTTCGATATGTCGGGTGGTGATTTTTGGGTTAGGGACAGGTAATGAAATCCTGACCCTATGTTAATTTGATGCCCTTAGGATAAGTTATGGAGAATGATGCACAAAAATGACTAATGAAATGACTTAAAATTTTCTTGTTTTTTGTGTCTTTTAGATGTGTGAATGCTAAACAAAATGCAGGAATTAAAATATGCCCCTAAATGCAAGAAATAAGCTAGATGGATGAATGAAACAAGAAATGAGATGCTTGCTGAAATTTCAGACCTGAGATTTTCTCAGGTAGTATTTCGGCTTGTAGAAATTTTACAAACAGAAATAAAATCTGAGAAAATAGAAAAAATACTCTGAATTAAACTCGATCTAACAGAATAGAAATCATAAAATTTGGAGATCTCTATAATGAGAAACAATTCAATGATCAGACTATATACGTGCTGACCAGAATGCAGAAAATGAAAGAAAAAAATGCACTAGTCCTAGCCTTGCTCTGATACTAAAAATGATGTGGTGATAGGGCTCTGAGATGCTAGTATGGATGCTTATGATGCAAAGGAATTTTTTTTTTTTTTTAGTTGACGAGTTTTAGATGTTTTTCTTAGGGTTTTGATTCCTGATCACAAGCAAAGACTAGAAATAAGAGAAATGAATAACAGAAGCTTACACTAGCAGTTCAAGTTCCTAAATAGTGAAAATAAGAACAGGATCCTGGGATTAAGAAACCCCGGTAGGACTAAGCTCGAAACACAATACCTACTTAGGAGATAGGGGGCAAACCTCACACGTCTGAAGCGCCCGATGCAGAGATCGCTCAACTCGGCGGATGCGGCCTAGATGCCCAAGCAATCGAACCCGCGGATGCACTGGCTTTCGGTTGGATGGTCCCGATGGCAAAGCAGACTATCTCCGATGCCCGAGATACCAGGGAGGACCTATAGGCAATCAAAGTGGTAATTAGCGAAATGGAGATACGTAGTGAAATGGACTAAGATAGGGTTGAGAAGGGACTTCGAGCCCGGTGTCCGGCTGGATTCCGAAGTCGAAGAAGGAGATAACTTGGGGCCTCGCACCCCACGACATCCCGGAGGATGAAGGATTGTGGCCTCACACCACTCGACGTCTAGGAGGATGAAGGACTTGCGACGCCCTGGGGCGACGGAAAGGTGGCCTCACACCACTCGATGTCCCTGGGGACGAAGGAAACTTCACTCAAACCTAGTTTAGGAGACAGTGGTTGGAGGGAAAATAAAACTCAAACTCTCTTTTTCATTCAATCATTCAATACCTTTACAATGGAGGATTGGGTCCTTTAAATAGGCACCCAAGGCCCATTTGAATTCAAAACAATTTAAACCCTTGAACCCAAATTACAACCCAAAAATTGGCACCCACATGGATGGGGAAAGATCTTCATGGCCGACCAAAGGGAGGAGGGGATTGGCATGTTATGTGGGCAGGCTTGGAGAGGGGGATTGGCCTTTTGACTTCCTTCTTTGCATGCTCACTTTGGGAAGAAAACAAGGAGCAAGGCTTGCTTCAAGGGATGTGTCTCCTTTGGGTTTCTTCCATGCCTAGTTGGAGTGAGTCATGGCCGACCAAGGAGGGAGCATTGGGCGTTGCAAATTTAAGGGTTTGGAATGGGGAATGTGCTCCTTGACTTTCCTCTCTTGTGTGACTACTTTGGGAAGAAGACTTGGAAGATGGCTTGCTTTGTGGCTTGGTCTCTTCAAGAATCTTCAACGCCCCATTTATTGATGGATCATGGCATGATGTGGGGGAGGGAAGAGGGGGATGATGTCTCCTCCTTCCAAGGTCGCAAGAGAAAATGGTATGGAGAGGGCGTGTGGAATGCATAAGGTTGCCTCTTTGTTTCCTTCCTTGGATGCCCAAGTGGCAACTGATGTGGCGCCACATAGGTGGCTGAGGTGGTGCCTATGTTGGCATCTTTCCAAGTGAAAGAGGTGGGTTGGCCCACAAGGAACTTGACTTGGTCTTGAAAGCCAGGTTGACTTCAATTAGGCTTGGGCCCAATCCAAACTCAGACTCGAACCAAAAATAAATACAGGACCCATGACCTAAACTTGATCCAAATTGATCAGGGTACAAGACTAAACAAACTTAGACTAGGTACATTACTAAAAATTATAAAATTACTTTGGCTCATAGCCTTATTACAAGACTCACAGAAGTGGAACCCTAACCTGAGATCCATAGAGGGTTGAGGAGCCTCTGTCGGATCCTGGTGCCCACACCACCTCGACTAGGCATGAAGGCCAAAGTCCTGGCTGACTTCATTGCTAAATGCACCATTCTCAAAGAAGAATCAATTGTAGAGAAGTCTGAAATGTTGGATGGCTGATCGCACCGGATCTTGTATGTTGATGGAGCTTCCAACTCACAAGATAGTAGAACTGGCCTCATCCTCATGAGCCTTGAATGAATTGTGATTGAATATACACTTTAGTTTGACTTCAATGCCTTAATAATGAAGATGAGTACAAGGCATTAATTGTAAGGCTCAATATTGCTAAGGAACTTAAAGTGGAAAAGCTAAAGCCTTCAATGATTCATAGCTAGTCATCAGATATGTACAAGATGAATACGAAGCCTGAGATATGATGATGATCAAGTTTCTGCACAAGCTCAGGAAGCTTTCCTCAAGTTTTAAAATCTTTGAGATTCAATTAATATCAAAGTTAGAGAATGCCTAAGCAGATGCATTATCCCAATTACCCACTTTAGCTCACATTAAACTCAATAGGAAAGTGGTGGGGGCACCAAGATCCGACAAAGATTACTGGGCCCAATTTGGTATACTAATTAGTTTTTTGAGTCCTTTAATAATGTGTCACTTATTTTAAGAGAGCCAAGTCTTGTAATAAATTATTCTATTGAGTCCTGTAATAAGTTGAAGCAAGAAGTCCAGTTGAGTTGTCTCAACCTCATGAATCTAGTTGAGTCCTGTAAGTCTGTGTTAGTCCAGAGGAGGATCACCAACCAAAGCATTCACCAGGCCATCCAGGTCAAAGCAGAGTCCAAGCACCAGGCCCCTAGCCATGCCGCCGAAGGTGTGGGCCTTCATGCTGCCAAGCCCAAGTAGAGCCCCTTCCAACTGGCGCCCTACCCAGGTATCAGCATCCTAGGCCCCCAGCACCCCATGCCTTGGTGCCCCTGCCCTAGCACATCTAAAGCTAGCACCCTCCCAGGCCCTCTTCATACCTTGGCACCCCAGCCCAAGCCCCATTCCAAGTGGCACCCTAGCTAGCCCAAGCCCAAGCAAAGCTTCTCAGTCCAAGGGGGAGTCAGCCAGCCCAGTTTTACTAGGAGACTAGTCTTCCAGTCCAAGTTTATTTTGAGTTTTATTTCTATAAAGACTTGTACACCTAATTAGATAAGGAGAGGGACCTGGATGAACCTACAAATACCCCACCCCTCATCCTCTTGTCATCATCTTTTATTCATGAAATAAACTCTGGTTAATTTTCTCGTGACAATTTGTGTTCTTCATTGGAAGTGTGTGTGAGACTTGAGTGTCCTAATCCCATCAAACCGTAGTCGCCCAAAGCTACCATCTTCCAAGACCTAACACACCCAAGTTCTAAAGCCCTAGCCATCCATACCAGCTAGGCATTCCACTTTCCACTTCTAGCCACCAATCTCAGCAACAGCGCTCTTAATTTCTTTCAAATCCTAGTTTTTTTCCCCCTCGTTTCCTTTCTGACTAACCCTTGACATTTACAGGATCCCTTCGGTGAAACCATCCTCATATGAAGTCTTCTTTGGCTCCGAACAAAGCTGATAAAAAGTCGGCAGATCCACAGAAAAATGACCGGACCATCCAGGCGCCGATCTGAGCAGAGCGATCTCATCTACAGCATCAAGACATCATTGCCTGGTAAGTTCAGTCCAATTCTCAACTCTTTTTGTCTGATTTCTTGAAGTTGAACATGCTCCTAATAGGCCTTCTTAGACCTAGGATCCTAATTTTTTTTCTCTTTGATTGATCTAGCATGTGGGTAGGATGCTAATTGATACAGGACAACCCTAACCTAGTCTTGTCTAGTTTCAGGAATTAAACCATAAACAAATTTGAAAATATTTGCTTGTTGTAATCTGATTTTCTTCATGTTCATCCCTTGCATATCATCCTGCATCATATTAGAATCCCGTGACTCATCAATTTGGGTATCAGAGCCTAGGATAGGGCATGTTCTTGCATAGTAGGTAAAATTTCTGCATCCTAAAATTTGCGATAGCAGTATAAACATAGGGCTGTTTATCTATCAAAAAATTTTGTTTTTCTCTGATATTTACATAAATTAATCTCTGTTTATTTTTCTATTCTCTGTAATTTTTATGGAATTTTTCTGATCTAAAAACAGGGTGAAACCTGCATGAGAAAACAGCCCTAACAAAAACATCTGCATGCTGAACCTGCACTAGTAGTCTGAATTTTGGCCTGGTTTTCCACCTATTTCATATTTTTTTTCTATGAAATTTGCATCACATCATCTCTGTTGAGTCCTCTATTTTTCCAGCATTTTATATAATTTTTACAGATTATAAAAAAAGCATGCATCTTAGAAACCCTGACAAGAATCTTGAGTTTTCCGTATCCAGTTAGAAACCCTAGGTATTGCATCATTATACAAATTTTGTTTTGCATGGAATTAGTAGGAATCATCTTTGCTGTTAGTCCTCCATTTTTGAATTTTTGTGGATTTTTTCTACTTTGAAAACTATGTTAACTTCTACCACAAAGCAGATCCATAATTTCAGTTTCATGCATATCAAACTAAACCAAACCTAATCAACTATCAAACCTCACCTCACCCAAGCCAATTTTGTTTGCTCACCTAACCAACTTATAATTAAATAGCCACCTCACAAAAAGATCAAAAAAAAAGGAAAAAAGATTTTATTCTCTGTTTTGTTACTAGATTGCATTAGGGTTCATTGATTGTACATCATATCATTAAACTAATCTTAAGGGCAATTTTACTCTGTCAGATCAGGACAGGATTTCATCACTTGTCCAGAGCCCAAAACAACCACCCAGTATCAGAACCCAAGCCTTAATTAAAATTAACTAGCAACCTAATAGTTTTAGGGACACCAATAGGTCGGGTCCGAGTCTAGTGAGGGAACTAGTACACCCAACCCATCACCTATTACTGAAAGCTGCTGTCTAAGGCTAGAGGTCCAGTGGCAAACATCCTAAGTGGACTGGTGATTTTTAATTAGGACCCTATCATAGGCAGGGGGAGCCTCCCACCACCCCAACTCTTACCTAGCCAGTGGAAGGATTAGGTGTTGTGGTGAGTGTAAGTAGAGTTAACTCATTAGGTTTTGGCTCTAGGTCTAACAAATCCTAGCACGTGTTAACCTTTGTGTGCTGACTGCATCATAACACCTTGATTGATTGATTGCATGACCACTAGGTTAGGAATCCAATACCAACGGTCTAAACCCCAACCCAGTTCCACCATGAAGCCCAATTTTGAGACCTTCATGAAGACCTTGAGGGACCAAATGGCCTATTTGACCACCCAAATGAACCAAATGAACCATAAGTTTGACCAAGTGAACCAAAGATTAGACCACGTGAACAATAGGTTTGACCAGGTGGATAACCATGTAGGGACCCTAGAGAGAACCCAAGAATCCAATACTGAACCTGATCCTGATTCACCCCTCTTCACCTCTCATAACCCTAGGAGAGCCCAAAACCGTGATCAATTCTTGGAGCCCAATCCTAGGAGAGCCCAATGCCAAGAACCCTATCAGGAACCCAACCATAGAAGACCCCACCATGAAGTTTTTGATCAGGATGAGAGAGCCATGAAGAACATTCTGGTAGATGCACCCACATTTGATGGCAGTCTAGATCCTAAGGTCTACGTAGATTGGGAAGGAGACGTGGACTATTATTTTGAATGGTACGACATGAGTGAGGAGAGGAAGTATAAATTTTCCAAAATGAGGTTAGTTCGTCAGGCTAGGCTACATTGGGCCAACCTTGAGCATGCTAGGAGACAACAAGAACTTCCTCCCAAAGACACCTAGTAGGACATGAAGCAGAAACTTAAGGACAAGTACCTTCCTGCATCCTACAATCAGAAACTCCTAAGACCTAGTCAAGTATGTCCTAGCCAATCCAGCCCGAGCCAAGCCAACCTGAGTCGATCCCAACCCAATAGGATTAGTACCCCTAGGTATGAGCCTAGTATTAGATAGATATCCCTTAGTTGACCCACCCCTGCTATCCCAGCCACTAGTCAAGTTTTTCTTAACCAACCCCCTCCTACCATCCCATTGGTTCACAAGGAAGACATTGAAGAGGAAATATATAAAGCTGATGTGAACTTAATAGATGAGTATGAAGAAGAGGAGATACCTATAGACGACCTAGAATTAGCTAACCCTGACCATATCCAGATAGTAGCCAACCCAGAGTTAGCTGACCTTGACCATACCCAACTAAACCTATAGTGGAAGAACCATTAGAGGAAGAAACCCATGATCCTGTGACTGCAACTCTACTTGAGGAAATACTAGAAGAGAGCAAGAATATAGAGTCTAGTCCTAAGATTCAAGAACTCGAGGATTTTATTAAGGACCTGATCTCTTTAAATCAGTACCCTCAGGATGAAGTCACTCCTTTGACCCCAATTGAAGACCTCTTCCCTGAAATTAATGACTCATTCTTCCATAATGTAGACCCTGTAGATCTACCTCAATCCCGTAAGGTCAACCTCATTAGTCTAGGACTCATTCTTGAAATCCCTTTTTGTATCCTACTATTTTTGATTAATCCTGAACTGTCTTCTTATTTCTTACCCTACCAGACTAACCCTAAATTCACCTCTTATTTTCTACCCTTTCCAGAAACTTCAAGTATTTCTAGGACCATTAGATTGCATTTTATAGAGGTAAGCATGTTGTATACATTCATTAAGCATATCATATTTGCATCCTATTTCTGGCATACTCTATGGCATTTAGTAAGAGTACATGCACCATTCTCGTCTGCATGTCACCCACCTAACAAAGGGTTAAATCCACAGTTGTAGTTTAGGGTTTAATCGAGTCTACATATCAATAAGTGTTGGCATGAGTCATATGCCTGCATTAGGTGTTATGAGTTTTTGCATATCATGATTAGAGATTTGCATGAGGAATTAATCATAAGACTAATGTAAGCAGTGTTTTTATAAAAACATGGTTAATTCCCGAAAAGAGTCCAAGAGTTTGCTAGGAAAATCTTGTGATGATTAGGCTACATATCCGTAGAGCTAGATCCATCAAAGTGATAAAGAATGTTGGACCTAGTACCTAAGTTGCCACCTAATTAGGCATTAAGCTCAACCTTCAATATGTCAGACTTAATTGAGTATAGGGAGCCAGCAATGATACCTAGTGAGTTTGAGCCTGACACTTTCTTTGAGAGCGAACCCAACCCTGAGTGTCCACCATCAATTTAACCTGTGAGAGGAAAGATTGAGCATATCCTGGATAACCAAGCCATTAGTACTCGGATCAAAGGCTACCATGTCACTTGGTCCGATGGCAAGGTTAGTCGGAATCCGAGAACTCATGGATCATCCGAGAGGATTTGCAGCACCTCAATGTAGACATTCTTGAGCAATATAAGAGCCAAGATGATCCTTACTTGACAGGGTCAAGTTTCTCCTGCCCTGAAATAATTGGTGGGGGCACCAGGATCCGACAAAGATTATTTGGCCCAATTTGGTTTACTAATTAGTTTTTTGAGTCCTTTAATAATGTGTCACTTATTTCAAGTGAGCCAAGTCTTGTAATAAGTTATTCTATTGAGTCCTGTAATAAGTTGAGGCAAGAAGTCTAGTTGAGTTATCTCAACCTCATGAGTCTACTTGAGTCCTGTAAGTCTATGTTAGTCCAGAGGAGGATTACCAACCAAAGCATTCACCAGGCCCTCCCAGGTCAAAGTAGAGTCCAAGCACTATGCCCCTACCCATGCCACTCAAGGTGTGGGCCTTCATGCTGCCAAGCCCAAGTAGAGTCCCTTCCAAGGCACCCTACCCCGGCATCAGCATCCCAGGCCCCCAGCACCCCAGGCCTTGGTGCCCCCTGCCCTGGCCTATCTAAAGCTGGCACCCTCCTAGGCCCTCTCATACCTTGGCACCCCATCCCAAGCCCCATTCCAAGTGGTGCCCCAACTAGCCCAAGCCCAAGCAAAGCTTCTTAGTTCAAAGGGGAGTCAGCCAGCCTAGTTTTACCAGGAGACCGGTCTTCTAGTCCAAGTTTATTTTGAGTTTTTTTTTACAAAGACTTGTACTCCTGATTAGATAAGGAGAGGGACCTCGGTGAACCTATAAATACCCCACCCCTCCCCCCTCTTGTAATCATCCCTTATTCATGAAATAAACTCTGGTTAATTTTCTTGTGATAATTTATGTTCTTCTTTGGAAGTGTGTGTGAGACTTGAGTGCCCTAATCCCATCAAACCCTAGCTGCTCAAAGCTACCATCCTCCAAGCCCTAACACAACCAAGTTCTAAAGCCCTAGCCATCCATACCAGCCAAGCATTTCTCTTTCCACTTCCAGTCGCTAATCTCAGCAACAGCACTCTTAATTACTTTTAAACCCTAGTTTTTTTTCTCCCCCCATTTCCTTTCTGACTAACCCCTGACGTTTGCAGTATTCCTCTGGTGAAACCATCCTTGGATGAAGTCTTCTTTGACTCCGAATGAATATGATAAAAAGTCGACAGATCCATGAAAAAGTGACTGGACCATCCAGGCATCGATCTGAGTGGAGCAATCTCATCTACGGCATCAAGACTTCATTGCCTGGTAAGTTCAATCCAATTCTCAACTCTCTTTGTCTGATTTCTTGAAGTTGAATATGCTCCTAATAGGCCTTCTTAGACCTAGGATCCTAATTTTCTTTTCTCTTTGATTGATCTAGCATGTGGGTAGGATGCTAATTGATACAGGATAACCCTAACCTAGTCTTGTCTAGTTTTAAAAATTAAACCATAAACAAATATGAAAATATTTGCTTGCTTTAATATAATTTTCTTCATGTTCATCCCTTGCGTATCATCCTTCATCATATTAGAATCCTGTCCCTCATTAGAAAGTCTTCATTGAATGTCTGGAGAAGTATAGTATCGAGAAACAACTTATGATCCTACAAGTCAAACAATAGGTCCTGTGGTACATCCTGCTAGGAGAAAAACTTTGCAAAGAATCATACTCATTATCTTTGCTCAAATGCCTTTAGCTCTCTAAGGTTGATTATGCCCTTTGGGAGCTACACAAGGGTATATATGGCAATCACTTGGGAGGCTAGGTATTGGCCAACAAAATGTTTCGATAGAGATCCTATTGGCCAACCATGTAGTAATATACCACTGAGCTCATTAGAAAATGTGACTAGTGCCAAAGGTATGCTAACATCTAGCACTGACTAATAGTAAAGCTCACTTCGATCTCAGTACCATGGCTTTTTGCACTATAGAGGGTCAATATTTTTGGTCCCTTTTCTCAAGCAACTAGGCAAGGAAAGTTTCTTATCATTTTTATTGACTACTTCACAAAGTGAGTCGAAGTTGAGCCACTACTACAAATCACTCAAAAGAAACTCCAAGATTTTATTTAAAAACTGATTATTTGCTAGTTTGGACTATCCCAAGCTATCATCACTAACAATTGATGGCATTTTGATACCCTAAAGTTCAAGGATTTCTACTTGAAGCTTCATATCGACCATAAGCTTATCACTATCGGACATCCCTAATCCAATGAAGAGGTCGAGGTAATTTATTAGACTATTTTGAAGGATTTGAAGACAAGGTTGAGTCAAGCCAAAGGACTTTAAGCCAAAAAGCTATACAATATCTCCTAAGCATACTGGACTACACCTTGGGTTCCGACCAGAGAGATGCCCTTCAACCTATCCTTCAAAACTAAGATTGTAATTCTAGTTGAGACTGGTCTCCTAATGACCTGAGTTGAAAACTACAATGAGCATGCTAGTCCGGATCAACTTTGTGCAAACCTAAACTTGCTTGAAGAAACCAAAGGATGAGCTTGTGTCAAGATGGTTTCATACTAGCAGCGGGTGGCCCAATACTATAATGCTAAAGTCTAAATAAAAATTTTTCAATCCGGTGACCTCATGCTTTGAGGAGTAAAGATATTTAAGCTGACCGATCACGACAAATTATCCTTGAATTGAAAGGCCCATATCAAATATTTAAGGTCATATAACTAGGAGCCTACATGCTAGAAAAGCTTGATAGCACTGCCATCCCTTGAACTTGGAATGCAGAAAACTTGAGGATATACTATTAGTAAGCTTCCAGGCTTGTACCATAGGATATCAATAAAATGGGTTATTCTTTCTTTGATTTCTTTCAAGACTTAAAATATCTTCGAGTGATAAAGGTCAGAATTAAACCGCTCAATGGATAAGCAACTAAGAATAATTGACTAAGGACAGGGTTGGACATACTTATAGAGATACGTCTACTCCAGTTGGGACCTCAAAATAAATAACTGGTTGATTAAATACTGAAAGGATATACCTAGGCTCTAGCTCAGATCTCTTTAAGTTGGTCGTGAATTAATCTTTTGGAGATATCTCGGCTTTAGCTAGGATTGGTTGAGGAACCTGAGAATTATATTAGCTCAGGAGAAAATTGCCTATATCCTCGATTCTCCTGATCCACTTCCAGTAGGAGAGGAGCTACTGAGGAGGAAAGGGCCACATATAAAATGTGGTAGAATAACAGCATGACTGTCAAGTGCATCATGTTGGCCTCAATGAGTAATAGTTATAGAGGCAACATGAGGAAATGGAACCTCAGTCCATATTGCTCAATCTTAAAGAGCTATATGGAGAGCATAGTCGGACTGCTCGATATGAAATATCGAAGCAGTTATTATGAGCATGCATGAGTGAGGGCTCCTCTATCCAAGCACATGTCCTCAAGATGATTGACCTAATCAGTTGATTAGGTCGACTAGGATTTGTGATGGATAGTGAGCTTAATCAAGACGTCATCCTGCAGTCACTCCCAGATTCCTTCTCGTAGTTTGTCATGAATTATCATATGAACAAATTAAACTTATCATTGCCTGAGCTGCTGAATATGCTCAAGACAGTAGAGAGCCATTTTAAAGGTGACAAGGCTCAACTTCTTCTTGTTGATCGAAAGAAGAAGCAGGCAATAAGGAAGGGTTCAAAAAGGAAGAAGAACCCTAAGTGTAGCTTCTAGAAGAGGAATAAGGCAAAGAAGCCCTCTACTGATGGGATTTGCTATCCTTATGGGAAGCAAGGGCACTGGAAGAAGAATTGCAAACTATATCTTGCAAGTCTGAAGTAGGATGCTGGTGGAGCATCTAAAGATTTGTACATGATACAAACAAACCTCTTATTGAGTTCTTCAGTTTCTGATTCATGGATACTTGATATTGCATGTGGGTCTCATATCTGCAAGTCACTGTAAGGGTTGTACAGACCTAGAAACTCGAAGAGGGGTGACTTTGAGCTGTTTGGTGCAAGTGGTGAATCCATTTATGCTGAAGCTATTGGCACCTATTTGATGTTATTGCCATCGGGCAATATTCTTGAATTGAAAGATTGTTATTATGTATCCAACATTATCAAAAATATTATTTCTATAGCTTTGTTGTTAAAACAAGGTTATGAAATAAATTTAACGGACATGGGTGCTCAATTTTCTTTGAAAATAAATTCTTTGGTTATGGTACATTTGGAAATGGTCTTTTGATTCTATCACTCAATGATGAGGTTATGCTTGTTGAAAGCAAGAAGAGAAAGAGAGATGATATAAATGTCACTTTTCTCTGGCATTGCCGTTTGGGTCATATTGGTGAGTCTAGGATAAACATGTTGTACAAAGAAAACTTCTTTGATCCTTTTGATATTGAATTATTAGGAACTTGTGAGTCCTGTCTTATGGGGAAGATGACCAAGTCTCCATTTACTGAACATGGAGAAAGGGGAACTGAGTTGTTAGGTCTAGTACACAGAGATATGTGTGGTCCTATTAAAACCCAGGCCAGAGGAGGATATTCTTATTTCATCAATTTTACTGATGATTTATCAAGGTTCAAATATGTGGATCTTATGAAACACAAGTCCAAAGCCTTTGATAAGTTCAAAAAGTTTTAAAAAGAGGTTAAGAAATAAACTGGGCATAGTATTAAAATCCTTCAGTCTGATCAAGGAGGAGAATGCTTGTCTAGTAAATTTCTTGACCATCTAAAAGACAAAGGTATTCTCTCTGAATGGACCTCTCCATACGCACCATAGTTAAATGATATAGCTAAAAGGAAGAATCGTACCCTGCTAGACATGGTATGGTCCATGATGTGCTTCACAGACCTTTCAGTATCCTTCTGGAGTTATGCTCTAGAGACTGCTACCTACATATTGAATAGAGTGCCATCAAAGGCAGTTAAAAGCACTCCATATGAATTATGGAAAGGAAAAAGGCCAAGTCTTAAATATGTTAAGATTTGGGGTTGCCCTACTTATGTTAGGAATGTTTTTGGATATAAGTTAAGTGCTAGAGCTGACAAGTACAGGTTTGTAGGACATCCTAAAGAAGGTATTGGCTACGTTTTCTACTACCCTACTGAGCAAAAGGTTTTTATCAGTAGGCATGCCACATTCTTGGAAAGAAAATTTATCCAAGAAGGGGGCAATGGGAGAATATTTGAACTTGAAGAAGTTCAACCTACAATTCCTTAACCAGATGTGCCTAAGGTTCAGGAACAACCACAACACACACCTCCTCTCCATAGGTTAGAGAGAGTGTGAAGTGCACCTCTTAGATATGGTTTTGTTATTGGAAATGATAATGAAGCCAGTATCATACAGGATGATGATCCTGTGACCTATACAGAAGTTGTCATGAGTAGAGATTCTGACAAATGGTTGAAAGCCATGAAATTCGAGATGGAATCCATGTACTCTAATCAGGTTTGGACATTAGTTGATCCACCTGGGGGAGTAAACCCAATCGGGTGTAAATGGATCATCAAGAAGAAGATAGGAGCAGATGTCAAGTAGAGACCTATAAGACCAGGCTACAGGCAAAAGGTTTCAAAACAAAAAACATGGCATTGACTATGATGAAACTTTTTTACCAGTAGTCATACTCAAGTCCATTCAGATTTTGCTTGCTATAGCTATATACTATGATTATGAAATATGGCAAATGGATGTAAAGACTGCTCTCCTTAATGGATACCTTGAGGAAGAAGTCTATATGTCATAGCCAAAAAAATTTGTCTCGAGTGAGAAACCAAACCAAGTATGAAGGCTTAAGAAATCTATTTATGGATTAAAACAAACTTCAAGGAGTTGGAACATCCACTTTGATGAAATAATCAAGAAGTTTGGTTTCATCAAGAATGTAGATGAGCCGTGTGTGTACAAGAAGACAAGTGGGAGTGCACTTGTTTTCTTGATTTTGTATGTTGATGACATACTTGTTGTACCATGACGGCTCACCCTTAGCCAGAATCGGCCCAGTCCTGCGGACCGACCCGGCAGCCCCCTTTCAAGGCTCCACCTGGGAGAGGTCTGACCCACCGGAGCAGCAGTCCGAACGACCCTCTCCTACTGGGGTCCGGCCCGTCATTTTCTTTTAGCGGTCCGAACGACCCTCTCCTGCTGGGGTCTGACCCATCGCTCTCTTTCAGTGGTCCGACCCACCGGAGTAGAGGTCCGAACGACCCTCTCCTGCTGGGATCCGGCACGTCGCTCCCCTTTAGAGGTCTGACCCACTGGAGTTGAGGTCCGAACGACCCTCTCCTACTGGGGCCCGGCCCGTCGCTCTCCTTCAGAGGTCCAACCCACCAGAGCTGTGATCCGAACGACCCTCTCCTACTGGGGTCCGGCCCTTCACTCTCCTTCAGAGGTTCGGCCCACTGGAGCTGGGGTTTGAATGACCCTCTCTTGTTGGGGTCCGGCTCGTCACTCTCCTTCAGAGGTCCAACCCACCAGAGCTAGAGTCCGAACGACCGTCTCCTGCTAGGTTTCGGCCCGTCACTCTCCTTCAGAGGTCCGACACACCGGAGTTGAGGTCCGAAAGACCCTCTCCTACTAGGGTCCGGCCCGTCACTCTCCTTCAGAGGTCCGACCCATCGGAGCTGAGGTCCGAACGACCCTCTCCTGCTGGGGTCTGGCCCGTCGCTCTCCTTCAGAGGTCCGACCCATCAGAGCTGAGGTCCGTCGCTCTCCTACGGAGGTTTGGCCTTTGTCTGACCGACCGACTTTCCCACGGCTGACGTCCGACAGGTGAGCCTTGGCATCCAGGGAATTCTAGAAGCACCTTTCTATTACTGCGGGATCGTTCTATCCTAACGGTCTTGCTCCACTACTTCTACGATGTCGCCATATCTGAGCACCATGTGGCCACTCTCAAGATCTCCCTAGGGGCAGATTGATCTTTCTCAGCCTCTCCCCTGGATTTCGGATCGTTCCGCACCTATATAAGGTACCTGGGGGACCCCGTTTGAGGTAGAACAACTCTTCCCTCTCTAGAGACTATTCATTTTTTGATTCCTCCATTCTGTTGCCTTCAACCTCCTACTAACTTAAGCATTGGAGGGTCCCCCACCGGAACACCACCGGCACCCTTGGGGACTTTGTTGCAAGTTCGCCCGGGAGAGGAGTGCTCCAGCCTATTCAGCCGCCCCGGTCCTCAGTCTAGGTGTTGACGCAGCAATAGATTGGCGCTAAAGAAAGGGCCGCGTCTTTCTTCTAAAAGGAGGAATCTATCATCTCGGCAATAAAATGGCTAAGGGAAGAGCTCCAAATGCCACTGCTAGAAGGGGTATCTCTCCTTCCAGGTCTAAGGAACTTCCTGGAGAGAATGACATTGCTGTCGCCGCCACTACTACCGTAGAACCTACCTTCACATTGAGGTTGTGGTAGTTCCAAACTTTGGTGAATCGCATTGAAATGCGTACTATCACAGTTCAGCTTTTCCAGGAAGCAGCCGACAACCAACAGCAGCTACCAGTTGTTTCCTGCACCAATCCTCTAACTGCTGCTAAGGGAAGCCGACGGCCGGAGGCCCCTCAGCATTATTCTCAAGCCACCATGGAGCACCGGAGGTCATTGGGTGACCGCGCCGATGGCAAAAGGGAGAGGTCAGCTTCGCCTTCCTATGCTGAATCTGTCCCGGTCGGCGGTCAGCCTGCTGCTGGACCTCCGAGGTACTATGCCAGCAAGATCATGCACATGGAGGAGCGCATTGCTAAAATTGCCTTCCGGTAGAAGGCCGAAGGGGGACAGGTATACGACTCCCGTCCCCCATTCTCTGATGAGATTCTGGAGGAGATGATTCCCCACCACTTCAAGATCCCATAAGTGGACCCCTACGATGGTACCACTGACCCGATGGACCATCTGGGCACATACAAAGCCCATATGATGGTACAAGACACCTCCGACGCTCTCCACTGTATCGCCTTCCCTGCTACCCTCAAGAAGACTGCCCGGATGTGGTTCTCCACCATCCGGCCAGGTACGATCCACTCCTTTTCTTAACTCGAATCACTTTTCCTTGCCCATTTCAAGACTTGCAGTCGGACCCCGAGTAATACTGACTGCCTCTTCCTCGTGCTGCAAAAGGAGGGAGAGACCCTTCGGGATTTCATGGCCCGTTTCAACTCAGCAGCCTTGGAAGTCCTGGATTTGAATGAGTCTGTGGCCATGTCAGCCTTCAAGCGAGAGCTTCGCTCATCCAGGCTGACCTTCTCCCTAGACAAGAAACATCCGACGAGCTACAGCGAACTCCTGGTCAAAGCATAGAAATACGCTCTGGCAGAAGAACAAGCGACCGGCCGACATCAAGCTGAGGGAAGGCTAACCTCCAAGAAGTGGAGCGACAAGGCTCCTAAAGTCCGACCTCCGAGTGATAGTCGGCGATCGGCCCAACGCCGAAGTCCGAAGCCTAGAGACTTCCCCTGAAGGTTCGAGACTTATGCTCCCCTGTCCCTATCGAGAGAGAAGATCCTTATGGAGATCGAGAACGAGGCCTTTCTGCAAAGACCTCGGTTGATGAGGGGTCCCCCTGCCCAAAGAAACAAAGACAAATACTGTAAGTACCATAAGGACCACGGGCACTATACTGAAGAATGCTTGTAGCTGAAGGACGCCATTGAAGAGCTCATCCAAAGAGGGTACCTGCAAAAGTATGTCTGACCCCATCAGGATCGGGCTTGAACATCAAATGCCAGAAACCCTCTGGAGGAGTCGGAGCTCCCCAATCAGAGGCCCACCGGTGGGGATGTCAGCATGCTGCATCGGTGGTTCAGAGGAAGCTATGATGACAGGCTCGATATTGCTAGAAGGTCGAGGGGCTCCAATGCAATCACCTTCTCTGATGAAGATCTCTTAGAAAATCATGTTTTTGAAAATGACCCTGTAGTCATGTCGGCAGTGATTGCCAACTACGATGTAAGGAGAATACTTATAGATAGTGGAAGCTCGACAGAGGTATTGCTGTATGATGCTTTTGTGAGAATGAGTCTATCAAGGTCCATGTTGCTGGAATCCCCCGCGTCGTTGACGGGCTTCGGGGGTAACTCTGTCGGGGTGGAAGGGGAGATAATTCTCCCTGTGACGATCGGGATGGAGCCTTTCCAGAAAACTCTTCCCAATAATTTTGTGGTCATTCGGACGACCTCGCCTTACAATGCTATCTTGGGCCATCCGGCCCTCAACAAATTTAGAGCCATTATGTCCACTTACCGTTTGTTGATAAAATTTTTGACTAGGAGCGGGGTCAGAGTGATGAGGGGAGACCGTCGGATGGCCAGGCAGTGTCTGACCATTATGAACCAACAGTCAGAAGGCCATCCCACTCTAGAGCAACTTGACCCGAGAGCTGAGACCGATGGTCTCGGTCAGTCAAGAGAAAAGATTCTGTTTGTTCCCCTTCGAGAGGATGATCCCACCAAAGTCCTTCAGATTGGAGGTTCTCTCAGCGAAGACTTTAAGTCAGAACTGATCGACTTCCTTAGTAGTAACGCCGATATTTTTGCTTGGTCGGTGTTGGACATGCCTGGAATACCGTCAGAGGTCATTACTTACCAGATCAAGGTCGATCCGACCTACCGACCTGTCCGACAGAAGAAAATAAGCTTTGCTACCGAAAGGCAAAAAGCCATCGATAAGGAAGTCAAGAAGCTCCGTGATGCTGGCTTCATCAGGGAAGTCCACTATCCTGAGTGGCTGGCGAATGTGGTTATGCTAAAGTAGGCCAACGGGAAGTGGAGGATCTGTGTAGATTACACCGACCTCAATAATGTCTGTCCAAAGGACAGCTTCCCAGTACCCAAGATTGATCAGCTGGTGGATGCCACGGCTGGCCACCAACTTCTCAACTTTATGGATGCCTTCTCTGGCTACAATCAAATAAAGATGCATCTGGAAGATGAGGAGAAGACCGTCTTTGTCACCAACAAGGGTCTGTACTGTTATCGGATGATGCCTTTCGACTTGAAGAATGCTGGTGCCACCTTTCAGAGGCTGATCAACCGAGTGTTCGAAGGTCAATTGGGCAGGAACATAGAGGCTTATGTGGATGACATGATAGTGAAGAGTCTCCATAAGGCCGACCACATCAAGGACTTGCAAGAATCTTTTGAGGCACTCAGGCTCCAACGGATAAAGCTAAACCCCACGAAATGTACTTTCAGGGTAACCTCTAGCATGTTCCTTGGTTTTCTGGTCACACAGAGGGGAATTGAAGTGATCCCTGACAAGATAAAGGCCGTCACTAAGATGGTGCATCCGACCAACAAAAAGCAGGTGCAAGAGCTCACTGGCCGAATCGTCTCTCTCATCCATTTTATTTCCCGTTCGGCTAAGAAGTCACTGCCATTCTTCAAGACCCTGTGCCAGTCGGAGGGTTTCGTTTGGACTGACAAGTGTAGGTCAGCTTTTGAAGCACTGAAGGAGTACATGAAGAACCCTCCGTTGCTGGCCAAGTCGACAGAGGGAGAACCTTTGTACCTCTATCTTTCGACGTTGGACGAAGCAGTCGATGCAGTCCTTGTGCTAGTCGGAGAGGACGGACAGTAGAAGCCCATCTATTATATCAGCAAAGTCCTTCACAATGCCGAAACAAGATGCCCCAAGATGCAAAAGCTGATATATTCTTTGGTCACGTCCGCCAAGCGGCTCGGACCGTATTTCCAGGCGCATCCGATTGTAGTGATGACCGACCAACCCCTCAAGGCAATCCTTCGGAGCCCGGATACATCCTGTCGGCTCGCAAAGTTGGCTGTCAAGCTAGGTGAATTCGACATCTCTTTCCAGCCATGATCTGCCTTGAAGGCCCAGGTAATTGCTGACTTCATTGTAGAGTGTACATGGAGACAGGAGATGCCTCATCGAATGGCCGAAGTACCTGAAGCCGATGCTATCTACGAAGTCGAACCAGCCTGGACTCTCCATGTGGACGGAGCATCCAACCTCATAGGCTGTGGGGCCGGACTGATCCTAGTCGACCCAGATGGGGAGAACCTGAAATATGTATTACATTTTTTATTTCAGGTGTCAAAAAATCAAGCAGAGTATGAAGCCCTTCTCGTGGGGCTACGAATCGCCAATAAACTGGGCATCAGCTGACTTAGAGTCTTCTTCGACTCCCAACTGGTGGTTAATCAAGTAAAGGGGGAATTTGAAGCAAGGGATCCGATCCTGGTAAAATATTTAAACAAGGTACAAAACCTTATCTCTCGGCTCAGATTTTTCGAAATCCTCCACATACCTTGTCTGTAGAACTCTCGGGCAGACACCCTATCAAGGTTGGCTACGGTCGCCAGCAGGACTTCTGACCGAACATTTATAACTGCGGTACCCTAGCATTACCGAAGAGCCGACCGAGGTCCACCAGGTGGAACATGAAGCTTCTTGGATGGATCCAATCCTCGCTTTCCTGGCCAAAGGAACTCTTTCGAAAGATCCGGCAGAGGCCAAGCGGGTGCGCTTGACGGCCTCTAAGTACGTCATCCTTGACAGCGTCCTATATAAGCGGTCATTCTCACAGTCACTGTTAAAGTGCTTGGGGCCGGTAGATGCCAACTACGCCCTTAGAGAAGTCCATGAAGGCATCTATGATGACCACCTCGGAGGAAGATCCTTAGCTTACAAGATCATCCGGCAGGGATATTACTGGCCCACCATTTAGAAGGATGCGTCGGACTTCGTCTGGAGGTGCGACGCGTGTCAGAGGTACTCCATCATTCAAAGGAGACCTGCCAGTGAGCTGACTCCGATCACCGCCCCATGGCCGTTTGCACATTGGGAATGGATATCCTGGGACCTTTTCTCCCAACCTCCGAGCAACGAAAATTTTTGCTCGTGGCCATCGACTATTTCACCAAATGGGTGGAGGCCGAACCACTAGCACAGATAACGGAGACCAAGGTGGAGAACTTCGTCCGGAATAATATCATCTTTCGATTCGGCATTTCCCGAATGATTATCACTAACAATGGAAGACAATTTGACAACTCTAAGTTTCAAGATTTTTGTTAGCAATATCGTGTCTCTCATCGACTTTCATCGGTCGGTTACCCTCAGTGCAATGGGTAAGCTAAAGTCACCAACCGGACAATCTTTCATGGACTGAAGACCCGGCTCAATGAGGCAAAGGGACTTTGGGTGGAGGAACTCCACTTAGTATTATGGGCGTACCGGACGACCGCTAGAGCATCGATTGGCGAAACTCCATTCAACCTCACTTATGGAAGTGAATCTGTCATCCTTATTGAGACCTCTCTTCAATCTCTCCGGATCAACCGCTACGCCGAACCGGCCAACTCCGAGCAGCGAAGGGCTGACCTGGACTTGCTTGAAGAAACTAGACTTCGGGTAAGCATGAAGATGGCGATATGCCGTCAGAAGATGGTGAAATATTACAACTTGCGAGTCAAAGCACGAGCTTTCCGAGTTGGAGACCTGGTCCTACGGAGAACTGATGTTTCGAAGCCAACCGAGCAAGGCAAGCTTTCCCCAAATTGGGAAGGACCTTATCGGGTCGTCGAAGTGGTTCGAGCCGGCACCTATCGACTTGCATTTTTGGATGGATGATAGATGGCGCGTTCATAGAATGTAGACAACCTCCGCAAGTATTATCAATGAAGTCCATATTTTCTCTACGAACCACTTCCAAAAGTCTGACTCCGATCGGCAAAGGCTCTAGGGCAACCCACATCCGAAAGTCTGACTCCGGTTGGCAAAGGCTCTAGGGCAGCCCACTTCGAAAAGTTTGACTCCGGTTGGCAAAGGCTCTAGGGCAGCCCACTTCCGAAAGTCCAACTCTGGTCGGCAAAGGCTCTAGGGCAGCCCACTTCCGAAAGTCCGACTCCGGTCGGCAAAGGCTCTAAGGTAGCCCACTTCCAAAAGTCTGACTCCGGTCGGCAAAGGCTCTAGGGCAGCCCACTTCCGAAAGTCCGACTCCAGTCGGCAAAGGCTCTAGGGAAGCCCACTTCTGAAAGTCCAACTTCAGTCAGCAAAGGCTCTAGGGCAGCCCACTTCCAAAAGTCGGACTCCGGTCGGCAAAGGCTCTAGGGTAGCCCACTTCCGAAAGTCCGACTCCGGTCGGCAAAGTATCTAGGGTAGCCCACTTCCGAAAGTCCGACTCCGATCGGCAAAGGTTCTAGGGCAGCCCACTTCTGAAAGTCTGACTCTGGTCGACAAAGGCTCTAGGGCAGCCCACTTCCGAAAGTCCGACTCCGGTCGGCAAAGGCTCTAGGGCAGCCCACTTCCGAAAGCCAATGGACTAACACTTAGGTTAAATTCCTAAGCTCATTGCTCCAGCCTGAGCTGAAATCTGACTGCTGCCTCAACTACTCCTGGGTTCGGAAAGCCGACGGACTAACACTTGGTTAAATTCCTAAGCTCGTTGCTCCGGCCTGAGCTGAAATCCGACTGCCTCAACTACTTCTGGGTTCGAAAAGTCGACGGACCAACACTTAAGTTAAATTCCTAAGCTCGTTGCTCCGGCCTTAGCTACCATCTGACCGCTACTTTGATCGATCCTGGACCGGAAAGCCGACAGACCAATACTGAAAGCAAAAATCCTATGGAAATCTTGTTCGACTTAAGTCACTGTTCAACGCTTACCCTGGAGGTCCGACCACCCACTCAGATCAGCCGACTAGCCCACACTTAGTGAGATCTAGAAGAGGAGGATATGAGACAGTGTAAAAAGAAAACAAGTTTTTCATTGCTTCCCAAAAAGTTTCTTTACAAAGACTGAAGGTCAAACCTTTACAAACAACTAGGTCTGACCCTCGGAAACTACATTATCTATAGCTAAATTGGATCCCTCGGCAACAACAGCCGCTTTGGCCCCCTTGGCCCCCCCGGCTACTTCTGCTTTGGCTCCGACTTGGACGTCCAATCCGGCCACTACTGCGACGGCCTCTATTGGAGCGTCGGCCGCTCGGGTAGTCAGATCCACTACCTCCAAGCCCTCCTCTTCTGCCAGCTTCGGTGGCTGAAGGAATGATAAGTCAAGGTCCGGGAAGGCCGCGCTAACCTTCCCAAGGCACTCATCGTACCCAAAACCGAAATCGACAGTTTCGGCTTCATTCATCTCCTCGGTAAAGTCCTCGAAGGCCTTATACTCTGCGATGGCTTTCTTGCTAGCCATCTTCAGCAAATCTTGGGCCATCTTCAACAAGCCATTGTATCTTTCCACCGACGCCCGATAGCCCTGTGCACGGACATCACACTCGGCCAAACGCCCCTCCTCAATGGCCAGACGACGGGTTAGGGTCTTGATCTTCTTTTTCTTATTTTTCAAACTCACCTCCCGATCCACCTTTTGGGCCAGCAAGTCCTCCAACTGCTTCTTCTAGGCCTCCGATTCGGCCCGCAAGGTGGACACCTCTGTTGCCATGGCCCTCAAGCCGAGCACCTCTTCCTTGGAAGTCGTCAGCACTTCCCAGGCAGTGTCCCTCGACAACTCTGCTGCTTCGGCCCTCTGGGTCAACTGCTCCTTCAGATAGAGTAGCACACCCAGGCCCTCATCCATCAGCAAGTTGTCTTTGACGAGCTAACAACAAAAATGCACAATCAGAAAGTTGTTACCCGTGAATTTAGAATGAAGAAGTAAAGGTGATACTTACCCCCAAAAGGTGATGGAGGAAACTCCTTGCGGCCTCGTTCACCGACCGCCCGTCGTAGTCAGGAGCGACCCTTTGAAGCAGCTCCTTTTCCTCCTCGGCATCGCGCCACTTTCGATGCTCCTCCTCCTCATGAGCACCGCCGGCCCTTTCATCAACGGCGAATTTCCCCTCCCCTGTATGGGTCCCCCTGTTGGTTGGGGAGGTCACCATAATCAGCTCTGACGGTGGCAGCGAAGGGGCCGCGTCCACCCCGGTCGGCATCGAAAGCCTCTCTTCTGTTTGGGTGGTCGGCTGTCCAACCGAAGAGGATCGCTCGGATGCAATCACCCTTCAGCGTTCGGTCAGAGGCATGTCATCCTCTGACTCGACCGACACCACCATGGTGGACGGTTCTACCGTCCGCTGTTTCTTCGACCTTTCTGGCACCGGTTCGGTCGCCCACTTCTTCGACTCCTACGGGGTCGGCTTCGCAATGCGAATAGCCCTCCGCTGTGCGAATCACACAGAGAGGACCGCCCGATCCGGCTTCATCTTCCCGCCTATCAACAAACAAAGTTAAAAGTGAGGCACGGTTACAAAGCCGACAGAGAATAAAAAAAAAGCCGATCTCTCTCTACGACTCTTGTCCTACCTAGCATTGGGTGCCGGCTGAGTCCGGCCTGGTGAATACTCCCCTCGTGAAGCATAAAGCCAACAAACTTTAGATCCTCATCATCCAATTTGTGGAAGTCAGCCTCATCGACCCTCGAGACTTTCCTTCCATTCAGAGCATTCAGCCTCTGCTCCCTATAGGCTGCCTCAAAGCCCCATGGCTCCAAGCTATCTACAAAGAAGTACCGAGACTTCCATCCGTGAATTGCGGATGGAAGGCCCCCTAGAACCTTCCGGCCAGGGCGTGAACTGAACATCCACCACTCCTGACTTCGGAAGTCCTATTTCAATAAGAAAAATTGGAAAATAAAGATACCCTCGGCTCGATGTTGGCCTCCCGGCACAGAACGACAAAGCTGTAGAGAACCCGAATGCTATTTGGGGTCAACTGGGCAGGGGTGACTCTATAGGTGTTAAAAATCTGAACAAAAAAGCTATGGATTGGGAAATGAAGACCGGCTTTCAGGTTGTCTTCGTACATGGGGAGAGCTCCTAAGTTCAAAGGCCCGTTCACTCTACCCTCACGGCTAGGGACGGTCAGGTGTAAAGTGGAAGGAATGTTATATACAATCCTCAGGTTTTTGACCCTCTCTCAGGTCATGGCCGAAGGAATATCGAAAGGACCGGGTTTCCTATTACCTCGAGCCGAACCCCGACTCCCAGAGGCCATTCTAAAATGGGTTGCAGAAAGCGAGGAAGATGGGGGGAGGTGAAGACGGGACTAACCTGGTTCCCTGATTCTCTAGGAGAGGCTAAAGCAGCGCAAGGAGGGAGGAGACTGCCTTCTCTTCGAGCACAAGCACGGCAACAGGTTCCATCTGGGCGCTTCGTCCCTCCTTATTTAGGCATCCGGGGGCAGCTTCCCAATGTATCCCCCCACGTGCCGACATCCGATGGCTGGCGCCTTAGTTTTTGAGTTGGACGGAATCTGAGGGGACGCGCTGGGTCAGATCCAGCCACGATCCACGTGACAGTCGAAGCAACGGTGGATGGACCACTCCAAGAAGTGCCCCAACCACTATGATGGAGCCACGTGCCCCATGTCGCATCGAGAATCCAAACGGGCAACTGCCAGACACCGTACCAGTAATAACTGCTCCCCGTGTCTTTGCCAACCAGGCACTGACACCTGTCCCGAAGCAAAAATTGGAGCGGGAGGTGGTCGGATGCAGCATGCCAAACCAGATTCGCCATCATTCGAAAGGCCAATGCATTTACTGCCATTTAATGCCCTCGCCCTTTGAGCCTACGGACTCGTTCGAAGCACAAGGGCAAGTGGGACAACTGTTATACCATGACGGCTCACCCTCAGCTAGAACCGGCCCAGTCCTGTGGACCGACCTGGCCGCCCCCTTTCAAGGCTCCACCTAGGAGAGTCCGACCCACCGGAGCAGCGGTCCGAACAACCCTCTCCTACAAGGGTCTGGCCCATCGTTCTCCTTCAGCGGTCCGAACGACCCTCTCCTACTGGGGTCCGCCCATCGCTCTCTTTTAGTGGTTCGACCCACCGGAGTAGAGGTCCAAACGACCCTTTCTTGCTGGGATCCAGCCCATCGCTCCCCTTCAGAGGTCCGACCCACTAGAGCTGAGGTCTGAATGACCCTCTCCTACTGGGGTCTGGCCTGTCGCTCTCCTTCAAAGGTCCGACCCACCGAAGCTACGGTTCGAACGACCCTCTACTGCTAGGGTCTGGCCTGTCGCTCTCCTTCAAAGGTCTAACCCACCGAAGCTGCGGTTCAAACGACCCTCTCCTGTTGGGGTCTGGCCTGTCGCTCTCCTTCAGAGGTCCGACCCATCGGAGCTGGGGTCCGAATGACCCTCTCCTGCTAGGATCCAGCCCGTCACTCTTCTTCAGAGGTCCTACCCACTGGAGCTAGAGTCCGAACGACCCTTTCCTGCTGGGGTCCGGCCCATCGCTCTCCTTCAGAGATCCGACCCACCAGAGCTGAGGTCCGAACAACCCTCTCCTACTGGGGTCCGACCCGTCGCTCTCCTTCAGAGGTCTGACCCACTGAAGCTGAGGTCCAAACGATCCTCTCCTGCTGGGGTCCGGCCCGTCGTTCTACTTCGGAGGTTTGGCCTTTGGTTCGACCGACCAACTTTCCCATGGCCGACGTCCGACAGGCGAGCCTTGGCATCCAGGGAATTTCATAAGCACCTTTCTATTACTGTGGGATCCTGCTATCCCAAAGGCACCGCTCCACTATGATGCAGAACAATGAACAAAGAAGCGTATGCGAAAATAAATTAAGATTAATATTTTCTTTTGTTATTATTATTTTTATTTTTATTTTTTTTTATATTTCAGAATTGGCTTAACTCAAAGTGAAGCTAAACTAAGTTGAAGGAAACTAGGTAAAGATTGAAAGCACAGTTTAGAAGAAACTAAATTTATCAGAGTAGTTCAGAAGTAATGGATCGCTGGGGGTTGAGAAACTCCCAGACCTAGGGTTCCGCTCTGAACTTTCAACAGAACAGAAACAGAGAGAAGAGATGGTTTACTAACCAGACTTGTGATCTTCTCAGGGTTTGGTGGAAGAACTCTCTCGAGCAGATTATGAGATCCTCGGAGTCGGCTATCTTCGCAATGGATCCTCTAATACTGGTTTCGTGGTTTGGTCGGCTTCTTCTGGACTCAGAATCTGGGAGAGAAGAGGAACAAAAGATGGAATTCAGAAACTCAAGAAGAGATCTTACCAGGCTGAAGAACTTGAAAGCCGAGGCTGCTAAGATCAGGATTCTCCTAGAGGCCGATCTGACTTCCTCTTAGAGTTGCTGCAGACCTGAAGTATTTGGACCAGAGTTGGATGTTGGTGGCTGGCCAGGGCTTGGAGATGGTGACCGTGAGAAGGGGAAAAACCTAGGGCTTGGTGGAAAGAGAAGGGTGATGGCGGCTAGGGTTTGGAAATTGAGTGGCTAACCTAGGGTTTAGGGTTTTGGAGATCTCTCACCTCCTCAAGGTTCCAGGGGAACCCGGATTTACTCCCTCATGGAGCTCAACACTTAGAAGCAAGTGCGGAAAAGAGAAAACATAAGTTTGCTCATAAAAAAATTTCTTTCATTCATAGATTGTTTTCAACTTACAAGAGGGATGTAATTTATAATGCTTTACAAGGGAGAAGGGTTTCATATTTTCCCATGTGGGACTAAAGGAGGGGATCTCCAAATTAGGGCAAATCCCTTACATATGGTTGGCCAAAATACCAAAAATTAGGATTTGGGTTATAAATGGCAGGTAGATGGCGCCACCTTGCTTGGATTTTTTCAAGAAAAAATTTTCTTCCTTTCCTGGATGAACTCTTTTGGACTCCTCCTTTTCTTCCTCCCTAAGTCAAGGCTCTTCCCATCTTTGTTTTAGGTGTTTTGGCAGGTAATGGGCGCCCCTTGATATTCTCTTCCAAGAAAAACTTCTTCCCTTCTTTGCTTGGAATCACTTGGGAAAGTCTTGGCCGCCCCCTTGATTTGTGCTCTTCTCTTTATCTGGTGCATGAAAGAAGGAAGTTGCCATCTGTGGAGTGGGGACCAAAGGCTGCTGGATGTGGATATGGCACCTCCTGGACTGGGAGTGTGGCTGGGAGTGTGGTGTCCACTTGCCTGGTCTTGGGAGAAAATGTAACATCCCCGGTTGAAACCCTAGTCCACTACTGAGTCAACATGACTCAACAAAATAAAATGCAGGTAATGTAGACTCAAGCTAAATTGAGTTGATCTAGTCAACTCTTATTACAAACCAAAAACCCTAATTCTTCGGGCAAGGTTAATCAGAGATCTAGATGGAGCTCTGAAGTCTTCTTCTGAGTCTGGTGCCCGCACCAATTCTCCCAGGATGGGAGGAACTCGACCCTGTCGAGTATGGATCAAGCTGGCTCTGGTATCTCTCTAAGAGGTCTGGGTCCAGCTCTTGTAACTCTTCTCAGGAGATCCAAGAGTCATCAGAATCTGGCCTTCCTAGCCAGCGGACCAGGTATCTTTGGTATCCTCGATTACGAGTAGAGATAACCTGATCATCCAGGATCTTTTCAATCTGCTCTTTCCTCACAGGCCAATTTGTTGGTGGACACACAGGGTCAGGTTCACTCTCAAGAGCAGGATTAGGTTCAAAAGCCTCACTGGGAATCACAGCTGGCTCCCTATACTCTACTAGGTCTGTATTGTTGAAAGTGGAGCTAATGCCTAGTTCTAGAGGCAACTTGAGCACATAGGCATTGGATCCTACTCTCTTTACCACTCTAAATTGTCCAGCTCCCCTAGCATGTAACTTTCTAACGGTTCCAGGAGGAAACCGTTCAGGCCTTAACATAATCATTACATAGTCTCCTTCGTCAAAAGTTTTGACTCGCCTTTGAGAATCAGCCAATTTCTTATAAGTTTCGTTACTTAAATTTATTTTGGCTTGTATTTCTTTATGCAAGTCTTTTATATGCTGTGCAAAAACTTCGGCAGACTCGGAGACCCGTGTGTGGACTGGTAAAGGAGCTAGGTCAAGAGGTGTGTGGGATTTGTAACCATGCACAATTTCAAATGGACTTTTACCCGTAGACCTATTGACCGAGTCATTATATGCAAATTCAGCTCTAGGTAAGTACAAATCCCAGTTCCTAATATTTTCACCAACAAGACACCTTAGCAGATTGCCTAAACTACGGTTCACTACTTCAGTTTGGCCGTCAGTCTGGGGATGATAGGCAGTCGAAAACTTAAGTTTCGTCCCTAACTTATGCCAAAGGGTTTTCCAAGAATTATACTGCTCACCCCCATGGGCAAGACATCACACCAAATCTTCTCTTGATAGGATTGCATTTGGATTTGGACCTGACATCTAGACTGGATGGGTATAGAAGTAGAGTCTACCCAAGAAACCTTATAGGGGTTGGGGTGGGGAACTGGGGTTAAGCCTAACATTTTGACAGTGCTAGTAGAAATGGTATTCACACAGCTCCCACTATCTATGATGATTTTACAAACCTTATCCCCTAGTTTAAGGAAAGTCTGTAGGATGTTGGTTCTACGCCAATCTTCCTGAACTTTAGTCTGGGACAGGATGCATCTTACAACCCCAAAGTGGTCAGATTCAGTGGATTCTTCCTCTCCCTCATACTCATCAACCAAATTCATTCCGGCCTCATAAACTTCTTCTTCAAACTCCTCATTAGTCTCAGAATTCTCTTCTCCTCCCTCTTCTATATATAGGGATCTACGAGGGCACTGGCTAGAAACATGACCTACCTTATGACACTTGAAACAAGCTATGGCTGTGCACTGAGTGGAGATATGACCGGGCTTCTGACACTTAAAACAGACAATACCAGGGGTTCTCTAGGTGGTGTCAGGTGCCTTACCTTTGTCCATGGGCCTAGGGGTGGGAATACCCTGATTAGGCTTGCTAGGGGTAACCTGGCTAGGTCCATTTCTTGGGATTGGGGCACTAATCCTAGAAGGCATGGGTCCTCTCTGAAATTTCTCAGTGTTCAGTGCAATCTGATAGGCTTGGTCTAGGTCAGTAACCTCTCTCAGAAACAACTCTCTCTTAATATCTTCCCTAAGCCCAGCCCTAAATCTAGACAAAGTGACTTCATGGGCTTCACTCACATCACATCTCATCAGGTATTCATCAAAGGTGGTTATGTAGTCTGAAACAGATCGGTTCCCTTGTTTCAAAGTCTGCCATTGGTCTAACAGATTCTGTTGGTATGAAATGGGTAGGTACTTGTCTCTAAGTTTTTCTTTCATACCCTGCCAAGTGGTTATGGGCTCTACATTTCGTTTTCTAGTGGTCAGCTCAATGTTCCCCCAGTATAACCTAGCTTGGCGTATTAATTTCATCTTGGCAAACTTGAATTTCCTCTCCTCAGACATGGCATACCACTCAAAGTACTGGTCCATCTCACCCTCCCAATCAGAATACACCTTAGGATTTAGGCTACCATCAAAAGTGGGTGCATCTAACTTGATGTTCCGAATGAACCTATCATCTCTATCCTCAGGCTCTGGGTCAGGCCTCCTATGATTAGGTTCAGGATCTCGGTATAAAGGTCTTCTAGGCTCTTGGTGTGGGCGAGGTTGAGGCACATTGAAATCTGGGTCAGGAGTCCAATCCCGATGCCTAGGTTCCTCAAGTACTTGGACTCGATCCCTAAGCTGGGCAAAATTCTCATTCATATCCTAACTTAATTTGTTCATGCTCTCTGTAAGAGCTCTAACCATGGCCTCTAAATCAGGTTGGGCTTGACCAGGTTGGTAGGGTACTCCATTCCGGGTAGACATGATGCAATCAAGCACACAAAATGAGACTTAACTGAACGACTACGGGCTAACTAGACCTAGAGCCTAAACTAGGTGCCCAATCAGAGTGGCAAGCTAGCCTGTAGTAACTCAGGACTCAGCCAGGCAGGTGTAAGGGGAGTGTTAGGTCCCTGAATGCCAATCCTAGACACCAATCAGAGATTGGCCAGGTAGGCGGACCAGCACACAAGCCCTTCGGGATGGAATCCCTGAACCACCGTTCTAAACACTGAGTACAAAGCACACACAGAGTAACCAGACAAACTGACTCAACACTAGCCTTGACCCGACTCGTTGATGTCCCTAGCCCACTAGGGCAAATTAGGTCTAATCAATTTTAGATTAAAGGCTTAGGTTCAAATGAAGGGGTGGTGGTTTTGGGCTAAGGAGAGGTTATCAACTCCTCCCCTTATCTTAGATACTCAAATGCCCTTAAGTTGAATTAAGTGATGAACACTCAAAAATAAAAGGATTGCAGAACACAAAAATAGAGTTGCAGTAACTTAATTCTCAGAAATCGCACGGAAACCAATAAATTATGAGAAAATTATGTAAATTAGTTTCAATTATACTGGTTTTAGAAAAACAAAAATCACTGAATTTAGAGTTACTTGTAGTGAGAAATAATTCCTGCAACAGGGCAATTACGGGCTGAAAACAGAGCACTTCCCGTTTACAATTTTTGCTACGAAGTTGTAACCCAACGGATCCCCTACACGCCCTAGGAACACCCGTGGAATGAGAGGAGGAGGTTTGCACCCCGCTTCGTTCCTAGGACCGGATGTCCTGGGGAGTCTACTTCGAGCAGACAAAGTAAAAAGAGAGGGACTCAAACAAACAATCAGACAGAAACCCTAGACAGGGCTCTGATACCAAAATGATGCAGAACAATGAACAAAGAAGCGTATGCGGAAATAAAATTAAGATTAATATTTTCTTTTGTTATTATTTTTTTTTATTTTTATTTTTTTTATATTTCAGAAATTGGCTTAACTCAAAGTGAAGCTAAACTAAGTTGAAGGAAACTAGGTAAAGATTGAAAGCACAGTTTAGAAGAAACTAAATTTATCAGAGTAGTTCAGAAGTAATGGATCGCTGGGGGTTGAGAAACTCCCAGACCTAGGGTTCCGCTCTGAACTTTCAACAGAACAGAAACAGAGAGAAGAGATGGTTTACTAACCAGACTTGTGATCTTCTCAGGGTTTGGTGGAAGAACTCTCTCGAGCAGATTGTGGGATCCTCGGAGTCGGCTATCTTCGCAATGGATCCTCTAATACTGGTTTCGTGGTTTGGTTGGCTTCTTCTGGACTCAGAATCTGGGAGAGAAGAGGAACAAAAGATGGAATTCAGAAACTCAAGAAGAGATCTTACCAGGCTGAAGAACTTGAAAGCCGAGGCTGCTAAGATCAGGATTCTCCTGGAGGCCGATCTGACTTCCTCTTAGAGTTGCTGCAGACCTGAAGTATCTGGACCGGAGTTGGATGCTGGTGGCCGGCCAGGGCTTGGAGATGGTGGCTGTGAGAAGGGGAAAAACCTAGGGCTTGGTGGAAAGAGAAGGGTGATGGCGGCTAGGGTTTGGGAATTGAGTGGCTAACCTAGGGTTTAGGGTTTTGGAGATCTCTCACCTCCTCAAGGTTCCAGGGGAACCCGGATTTACTCCCTCATGGAGCTCAACACTTAGAAGCAAGTGCGGAAAAGAGAAAACATAAGTTTGCTCATAAAAAAATTTCTTTCATTCATAGATTGTTTTCAACTTACAAGAGGGATGTAATTTATAATGCTTTACAAGGGAGAAGGGTTTCATATTTTCCCATGTGGGACTAAAGGAGGGGATCTCCAAATTAGGGCAAATCCCTTACATATGGTTGGCCAAAATACCAAAAATTAGGATTTGGATTATAAATGGCAGGTAGATGGCGCCACCTTACTTGGATTTTTTTCAAGAAAAAATTTTCTTCCTTTCCTGGATGAACTCTTTGGACTCCTCCTTTTCTTCCTCCCTAAGTCAAGGCTCTTCCCATCTTTGTTTTAGGTGTTTTGGAAGGTAATGGGCGCCCCTTGATATTCTCTTCCAAGAAAAACTTCTTCCCTTCTTTGCTTGGAATCACTTGGGAAAGTCTTGGCCGCCCCCTTGATTTGTTCTCTTCTCTTTATCTGGTGCATGAAAGAAGGAAGTTGCCATCTGTGGAGTGGGGACCAAAGGCTGCTGGATGTGGATATGGCACCCCCTGGACTGGGAGTGTGGCTGGGAGTGTGGTGTCCACTTGCCTGATCTTGGGAGAAAATGTAACATCCCCGGTTGAAACCCTAGTCCACTACTGAGTCAACATGACTCAACAAAATAAAATGCAGGTAATGTAGACTCAAGCTAAATTGAGTTGATCTAGTCAACTCTTATTACAAACCAAAAACCCTAATTCTTCGGGCAAGGTTAATCAGAGATCCAGATGGAGCTCTGAAGTCTTCTTCTGAGTCTGGTGCCCGCACCACACTACTTTCACGATATCGCCGTATCTACGCGCCACGTGGCCACTCTCCAGATCCCCTTAGGGCAGATCGGCCTTTCTCAGCCTCTCCCCTAATGAATTTTGGACTGTTCCGCACCTATATAAGGTACCTGGGGGACCCCGTTTGAGGTAGAACAACTCTTCCCTCTCTAGAGACTATTCATTCCTTGATTCCTTCATTCTGTTGCCTTCAACCTCCTGCTAACTTAAGCATCGAAGGGTCCCCCGCCGGAACACCACCGGCGTCCTTGTGGACTTTGTTGCAAGTTTGCCCGGGAGAGGAGCCTATTCAGCCACCCCGGTCCCCGGTCTAGGAGTTGACGCAACAACAATACTCATCATTGGGAATGATATCCCAATGTTGCAATCGGTCAAATCTTGGCTATCAAAATAGTTTTTAATAAGGGATTTGGGAGAGGAATCGTATATACTAGGTATAAAGATCTATAGAGATAGATCTAAGAGGATGCTTGTTTTATCCCAATCCATGTACATTGACTTAGTGTTGAAGAGATTCAACATGGAGGGAAGTGAGAAAGGTTACTTGCCCATGAGTCAAGGCATACATTTCTCCAAGAAGATGTCTCCTAAGACACCGGAGGAGAGAGAAAGGATGAGTTTGATTTCTTATGCTTCGATTGTAGGATCAATTATGTATACCATGTTATATACCAAGCTTGATGTTGCTTATGCCTTGGGCATAGTAAGCAAGTTCCAAGCTGATCCAGGGAAGGACTTTGGAATGCTATAAAAAACATTCTTATGTACCTAAGGACTAAAGATGTTTTTCTTATATATGGTGGATCAAAGTTGAAACTAGAAAGGTATACGGATTCTAGTTTTCAATCAAATCTGGATGATAGCAAATCCATATCAGGATATCTCTTCACCCAATATGATGGTGCAGTGAGTTAGAAGAGTACTAAGCAATCAACTATAGCTAACTCGGTCACTGAGACAGAATACATAGCTGCAAGTGAAGCCACAAAGGAAGTTCTATGGATGAAGAAATTCATCTTGGAATTGGGCGTGGTTCCATTATACAACAACCGATGCCACTTTATTGTGATAACACTGGAGCCATTGCCAAAGCTAAGGAACCAAGGTCTTATCATAAGTCTAAGCACATCCTAAGATGCTTCTATCTCGTTCAAGAAATCATTGAAAGAAATGATGTGATAGTAGAATGAGTTGATACAAAGAACAACGTAGTAGACCCATTCACTAAAACACTAACATAGCAGTAATTTGATGGCCACATAGATTGTATGGGTATAAGATACAAAGGCGATTGGCTTTAGTACTAGTGGGAGATTGAAAGAATAGTGCACTAAAAGTCAATCTTTGTATAGACATTTTCTATAATCTTCCAACCCATGTATGATATTTTTTGATAAATGGAAAGGCATTTTGATTCATATTATTGCATCTTATAAGATTATGATGAATCCCATAGGTTAGGACAATGGAATTAGGGTTATGATGGAGATCATAATGGTGAGACCTAAGTTCCTATAAATCCTAATCTAAAATATTCTTAGTTGTTGAATCATCGATACGGGAATCGATGTTTTACGGTAAAACTAGCACATCCTATGTATGCTCAAAAGGAGGGTGGTTGGTCTCATAGCCACTTGTGTAGGGACACTAATATAAGGATGTGAGAACTCATTAGGATATGAGTTCACTAAACTGATCCGTCATGAGAATATCTTATGGAGGTCTTACTACTTATCAAAAGATGGTTCTCATAGTGGGAATTATACATGTGATCCTTAAACCTGAGACTACCATAGTATCTTAACATATTAAACCCATATTTTGGTGCATACTCATTCATGGTAATTAATTCATGTATGGGGTATTTTGGATATGGTGGATTGTGTATGAAAGTAATAAGTAGGTCAACAAGGAATCGATCACTCCTAGTAAGAGGAGAAGTTATTCCGTGTGATCTTTTCGAATGATGACTCAAGAAGTCTTTGATCAAAGCATGATGAGATTAGATAGGGTTTCTAATTCTTCATCGGTCGAGTCTTCATTATTGAATTAAAATTTGAAAGGATTAAATGCTAGGGTTTGACATTTATCCATGCCTATCACTTAATCAGGGTATAGAGAGATCAAAGGATTGAATTGCATGATAACTTTCCACTAAAGGGTATTTTGATAATTTTCATCAAATTTCATGTCTTTTGGGTAGGCATGATACATTGCTAGACATCAATCATGTCTTGTAGGTTTTCATGAATCAATTCAATTGGATTCATAAGTCAATTCGGAAGCTAGTTCGAACTGGCAACTTAGATCAGCTCAATTTTACCTAATTAGGTCAATCAGGTTCGATTGGATCGAACTTGCTTGGACCTAGACCTACTGTTGGCTAGATGTAGAATCTAAAGGATCACACACATTAGGAAATTCACCAAGAAAGTTAATTAAATTTTTATTAGGGTCATGGAATCCTAATTGGCTAGCTAATTGACATACTAGCATATGTTGGCTAGTTCAACTCCTAACCCAATTGGATTGGGTCTATTTGCTTGTTATTTGGGCTAACCAATTTAAGTAAAAATTAAATTGGGTGAGTCCTAAGTGGGGCAGCCTAATTCAGATTTTATCTGGATTTTTATTAGACTTATCTTGGATTTATGGAAGAGTCCATGTTAGCATGGACTCTTGGGCGCCAATTTGGTTTTACACCAATATTAGTGTGCGCGAAGGACAAAGAGTCCTTCTGTCAGTCAAACACAAGTCCTAGATGAGTGCTAAGGCCCTCATCCTAATCTCCACACCTTTTTGAAGTGTTTTTTAATGGTCAAAAGATGGAAATTTCATGGAAGGAGGTTGGCAAATCATGAAAGGTCACGACCCTTCATGGATTGGTGGTAAAACACACTGCAGAGTCCTTATATTTGAAGGCTCTCAAATATCCGATGCATCCCTTCATACTTCCATGACTTTTGGCACTTTAAATGACCATAACATGTGGCAGGAGATTACAATGCTGGGAAAATTGAAGAGACATTTATATATCTCTTGGTTTATGAAAGGGTGTATCATGATAAGTCTGTCCATCCAATAAGACTCCTTCTCATTGAAAAGTCTTATCAAATGGCTATAGAAGAGGCATATCAGGCACCCAATCCTACTCTATATAAGACATCGGTGTTTTGATGCCAGAGCACTTCAATTACCATCAAAAAATCTAACCTGCTATTTTCTCTTCCTCCCCCTTAAGACAAGGTTTGTCTTTTTAAAACAAAGCTTGTTCTTTAAAGATAAGGCTAGTCTTTTAAAACAAGAGCCTAGGAAGAAAAATAGAGGGGATATTCAAGATCCGAGAGGGGATATAGAGAGGTATATGAGTGCCCTATAGGAGGGTAGGAAGTCCAGTAAGGGGGAAGTCTGAAAGGCTACTAAAAGAGTCCCAATCAAATAAGCAACTATTATAGGAGTGCTTCCTTGGTCCGGCTCCTGTGTGGATCACCTTTGGAGGGCATGCACTTGTGTACCTCGTGGAAATAAAGGATAATAGCACTCCAGGTATTCTTCTATAGCCCTAAAGTTTAGATTTATTAATTGTTATGCACAAGTGGTCCTAGGGTTTAGGGTTCTGGCCGGTTAGGATTTCAAAAATGAAAATTTTGAAACTCGATCTTCCATTGTGCCCAGCCCAAGGAACCCAACATTGTACTCCACCACTTGAAACCTGGCCTCATCAATGGCTTCTGATCTCTTGGTAGTAGCACTCACCTTAGCCCATCCAGTTGCTTCCTCAACTGCCAGTCAAGCTACTTCATTGGCCTCCACCCTTGTCTCTATCTCAATGACACTTTCCTATTAAAGATTGGTTGCCACCCTTCCAAAGGTGACCACCTATTTAAGGAGCACCTTCTCATCGACGGCCCTCTGGAGGTCAAAGTGGCCTGAGAAGCCTCCTTAACCACCTTTTTTACCTTCTTCTCGATGGCTTGGGCTTGTTCCTCGATGGCACAGACATGATCATCTAATTCCTACATTAAATCATGGAAGCCAATAACTTCCTCACTCAGGATGGAGAAGTTGTGAATGGGTTGCAAAGAGATAGAGAAAATGTTGAGTCCACAATGTTAGAAATAAACCAAAAGAGCATGCTAAAAGAAGATTTATTAGGAGCTCACTATAGCTTGAGCTTACTACCTCATCAATGTTGCGAGCTTTGCTAGCTGTCTAGTCAATCAGGAGCACCATCAATAATAGCTCTTGGGTGAGTTGCTCATCTTATAGTTTAGAGTCGGACCTCCAGATGGTCTTTGAAATAGTAATGAACCCTCCTTGATCCTAGATAAAGAAGGGCCAACATTAGTTAATATCTAGGAGGGTCAACATTAGCTAATGGAGCAGACAAGCTTGCAGCATGAGAGGATGGGGCATCCTCATCAAAGGAATGAGGACCGGTGGAGGAGACTGGCCCTAGTGCACCACCAATCTTGAATCTTGGCTAAGATTAGGAGAGGCTAGTGGAGCCAACCTTAGTGGAACTATAGTGATGACCTCTAGCTCATTGCCAATGTTGATTGACTTAAGTTGAAGGATCCCAAAGTCGGTACTGGCATGGGAGAGGGGACCTTGACAATTTGCTTCTTCTTCTTCTTAGACAGCAAGGCCCTGCTTCCTAAGGAGCATGGCCTCTTCTTTAATGCAAATCACAGGGACTCCAAAGTTGTCTCATCACTACAAAATCAAGCACAAAGAGTTTAAAAAAGAAGAAGAAGAAGAAGAAGAGTGAAAGGAGAAAGAGGTCGGTCGTACCCAAAGGACATACCAAGCTGATGTTGGTGTCATATAGAGCTTGATCAATTACTAGCAATTTAGGTGGTGTCACTTCAACATCGCACATCTTTCTAAAGTGCTTTTTATCCTTGGAGAGTAGCTTTGCTTGTTTGTTTGAGAACACCTGAGGATAACTTTAGACCCAACTAAAGCCCCACACAAGATCGATAGAGATAAAAAGGAAATGGCTCTTCCAGTCCTAGATCGAAGAAGGCATACCTAAGATGAAATGGTAGCCTCCTTAGAGAGAGAAGTACCACCAACCCTTGGCACATAGGTGCCTTTTCAGGATAAAGCAAGCACTTAAAATAGAAATCCTCGGTTGGATTTTGAGGAGATCACATATATGGATAAAAATGATGATTGTTCGAATAGCATTCATATTGACTTGGGCAAGGATGAAGCAATAGAAATTAAAGGTATTAGCGATGAATAGTTGAAGAGGGAAGTAGAGTCCAGCTTAGAGGGACTCCTTATAGATTCCAAGGCAGCTCTCTGCTGTATTGGTCATACGATCTTTCTAGCTAGGCAACTCCAACCAAAATCGATTAAGAATATAGTACTAAGTTCAGACCTTTTTAGATGGAACTCATTAAGGACAAACTACTCATTACTTTTTCCATACTTGAAAACTCACAAGCTGTTGGAGTTAGAAGACGTGGGCCGAGTTGAGGGCCTTGAAATGGTAGTAATTTGAGGTGCAACCTTCGACCCAACTCAAGAATAAGTCAACCGAGAATCCCAACCAACCTAATGGCTTTTACCTCAAGGCTCACTACCTTTAGAATCCATAGAGGCTAAAGGAGGAGATGGAAAAAAGGAAGGAAATCAAAGAAATAGCCCCTATTGTGCTAAGGAAAGAAAAAAAAAAATAGAATTGCCAACCCCTATCCTATTTATACTACAATTGATGGCTTGGATTGGTGTGTCAATTTGGCTTACCCATCTAGGATTGTGACACATGTCACTCACCAGCTTGACTTAGTAAGGTTTTTTAATTATGGGAGATGTGTACCCACCATGTGTCTACTATCGATAAGCTACTATGATATCCAAAGGATCCTCGGATTTGAATGATTTTGATGTGCCACCTAGGTTCTTGCACCCCCATAACTCTAGTGTCTTAACCAAAGGGATGCCATAAATTCTAAATCGAGAAGGTTCCACATAGCAGTAGAAGTACAATAGTTTGGTGTCAACATAGGAAACCTTGCCTCGGAAGTCTTTGACCAAATCAAAATAATCCCTCCAACTGACTACTCCCATTGATCAAAGTCAACAAGCCACTCTGGACTCTGGAGTGAAGGACAAGTGTTGAGGGACAAAATCATTTTTCCAATCAATGGAGCTTAGACCCTGGCTAAGGAGGTGACTGATTACTACTTCTACATATATCGACAACCTTCACAGCAAGAAGAAAGTATGCTACTACCTAAGAAAATGATCAAACCTACAACTTTGAAAAACAAGTAATCTAGGAGCTCGAACACCAACCAACCATGGATTAGAGAAAAATGAGCAAACAACCTTGGGTATAGGTAAAGCCCTACCTCAGCAAGGAGATCAGGACCCATTCGTGTAGAGTATCGTGCTATATAGAAGAGCTGGTTCAATCCACATTATACAACTGACTGATCTGGTAGATGATACTAACCAATCAACTTGACAGTTTACCAAAATTGATGATATTTTTGAAAACTTTATTGCTGCCATCTCAGATGGTGCATACATGGGCCTATTTGTAGCATGAAATCTCCACTAATAATATGTTAGATCTTTCTCCATGTGTGGTATGCAATGCTAGCATCATCACTTTCCATAACAAATAAGGATTCTCTACAATTACTAGCTAGAACCATACATGGGCCTATTTGTAGCATGAAATCTCCACTAATAATATGTTAGATCTTTCTCCACGTGTGGTATACATTGCTTGCATCATCACTTTCCATAACAAATAAGGATTCTCTACAATTACTAGCTAGAACCCCCATTATCTATATAAGTTAACAGGTGCAAATTCTTTGGCATCATGACCAGATCTGGTGGATGATGATCAACTCATCCCCTTATATAAAAAAGGGCAAAGGGAATCCTTAGGTAAGTCACCTCTCTCAAGAAGTAATAAAGACCAAACTCTGCTACGCTTACTATTCTACTATATCGTTATTAAAGGCTTCGTCTAATTTAAGCATTAGAGAGTCCCCTAGTATAGAGAATCTTTGGTGAGTGGACTTCTTTGCTGATCTTCTCAGAGAATGGAGCTCTTTAGTGCTAAGTCTCTCCTCATCAGTAGGTGACTGACCTTCATCTTAGTAGGAGACGGAGCTTGCCATAACTCATCTGGAGACTCATGGGAACAAAAGTTAAAATACTATCTTAAGATATTGAATCTTGTATTTAATCATTGAAATTTATTCATTACTTGAAAAGAGATTTGATAATTGCTGATATCTCATAGATATATAGGATTGTATCAGTCAAGATATTAAAGTCAAGATTTTGGTGCTCAATACAAATATAAATCAAGGTCTCTACCAAAATGAAAATATTTTTTAAGATTGACAGCTATTTAAGATTGGACAAAGCAAATTATAGGTCAGGTTTACTTAAAATCATTATACTTAAATTTATTCAAAAAAAGCCTTCGAATTCATGTCAAGCTTTCTCTAGAGAAAGATATGTACTTAAATCTTAAGAATGATTCAACCATATATCCACTTGGGAACCACCTTTTACTTTGAGTTATCTGCTCCTTTTGGCTTTTATGCTTTATAGCTTTAGGATGTTCCCTTATCTTTGTGCCGGACATTCTGGCTCGTAATGGAACCAATAATTTCAACTCTTTCTTGATCATTTTCTCTTGATCCATAAACATCTGGCCCGTAGCATATGACTCAAATTAGCTTACGAATCCTCACATAATCCGTAGATAAGGAAGGATGTTTGGTTCTGGCAAGCTTTCCCTTGTAAATTTCTGATTGGTCCAACTATAATGAAACAATTGCTTTGCTACCGACTAGCCTTCATGATGTCGTTATACTCCACTGAAGAAGAAAATAAGGTGTTATACAAAAGATCCCATAAGTTGCTTGAGTTCCCTGTCTAAGCTAGCATCTTGACACAAGAATACATATGTTAGTCGGCCACAAATGAGTCTAGCTAGCAACAACTTCACTTCATTCAATGATGTCATGCCAAGGGCTGTTCCTTTGTTTTCCACTAGTTCAATTTCTTGTTTTCCACATGATTGGAAAGATGAACAAAATCTTACTTTGAAGTGTGTTAATCATGATTTCTTTGGTTAGCAGTCATCTAAATCTTTAGTTGGGGCCCTATTATTAAAGGCACAAACAAATGCTTTGAAAAGGATAAGCCAACCAACCTCCTTTTCTCTATTCGTCGCCTTTGTGTTTGTTGTGCATTCACCAAACCTGATAGTGGTGTGATGACTAATCAACTGCGAGTGGAAGTCAACATTGGTATAATAACTCTTTGTCAATTTGTTCCTGGCTTCCCAATCATAGTCGCCAATCCAAATTGCACCAGATGCAATGTGTGAATCGCATTTTGTACTGTCCCTCTCACATCTTGTTTCCTCTTGAATGTCATCATGGCTTGCTTAGACGTGTTCTCTTCCGATTTCTATTAGTTAGGTAATTTTCTTGTTCCCATTTAGCCCGTTCTAAGAAATGACAAGTTATGGTTTGGAGACTATCCATGGTTTGTATTTTATTCATTTGACTCCATCCTTCGCTGAGACCCCTTCTTCAAGGAATATATGATATCAAAGATACCAATCGGTCTTTTTCTATTTTGTATTTTCTTGAGAATTATGTTAGCTTACTGTCACGCTACAGAGAAGTCCATTAACAAGCATAAAAACAAATCGAAGAGAGAATTTATAAGAAATGAGAGATTTCATCCTTCAATATTTTTCTTATAATATGTTACAGTTTGTCATGGACATGGATTGTTTGTATGTATCTATTTATCAGTTTTTGAATGTTGGTAACAAGTCACCTTTCCTTGAACTAAGACCGAAGTCTATTTAGCTATAGTAATCTATTTCAATTTACATGCGAGAACGCTTTATGTAAACTTGGTCAGATAATCGAAGACATAATAACTTCTCTGGTCATTATTCTATGCTTGTTGAGGAAGGTTTGGTAAGATTTCGTACAAACTTGGAAGGAATTTAGTTAGTTTGGAATTCCGTGTTAGAGCACAAGAAATGTACTATCATTCTCTTCATTCTTTTGTGATTCTTCTTGACTCCTTTCTAAGCATTGTGGCCATTTATTTGTATCATCGATTGAAGTGCTGCTAAAGAAGTTACTGATAGCTATTAAAAATATATTAATTAATTTAGTCTTATTTAATCAAAACTAGTATTTTTATATAATATTTTGTAGAAAAAACCCCGCCAATATGAAGAGCTCAATTCTAGGAGTCCAACAGTGCAAACGGTTCTCAAATCAGACAAAAAACAAGCTCATAATCACAGTTTGAAGATTTAAGAAGAGAATGTATGGATTTTAAAACACCGGTCCACTATAGACCTGCTGTTTGGTTCACAGGATGACCATCCAGTCCATGGCAGCCATTGCTGTCGGTCCACGGAACATATTCATGGACCATTGGCCTCCCCAAGCTTGTTCTTTACCAGAGAAGTCACCGGCACCCTTCCTCTCACCATCGAGAAGCCCCCCAGGCCGGAAAGGCATCGAGAAACCTCTCCAAGGGGCCACTCTTCCTCATTCCATGACTGTGCTCATCTTCACCATTCTATAAATCTATCGGCACTCGTCTCTTCACCGCCCTACCACCACCAAACCATCTGCAAGAGCTGCCCGATGCTGTCCCGTTGCTGCTTGAGCCACCGTGCATCTCCTCCCTGGCCGAGCATCGCTGCCCTCCTTCCCGTCATGGCTATCCTCTTCTTCCGCCTATCGCCCAGCACGGCCTCTGATAGAAAAGTGCCCTAAGAGCCAATCATTATGAGGGCCTTTTTGTAAACTTCCAACTCATGTATGACATATTTTCATATTAATAAAAGTATGTGATTCATCATATACTGTTATATCATGTTTCTGATGATTATGAAGAACCCATAGAATAGGGCAATGGAATTAGGGTTATGATAAAATAACAGTGAGACCTAATTCCTATAAACCTTAATCTAGAATGTTCTAGTCGTTGGACCATCGATTCGGGGATCGATGAATCCGGAAAGACTAGCTTGTCCTATGTATGCTCAGTTGATGAGGGTGGTTGATCTCACAACCACTTGTGTAGAGACACTAATACAAGGATAAGGGTGCTCATCAGAGTATGAGTACACTGGAACTGATCGGCACCGGGACTATCTTATGGAAGTCTTACTACTTGTCAAAAGATAGATCCCAGAGTAGAAGTTGTGCATGTGATCTTTAGACCTGAGGTCACCATGGTTCCTTGTGCACACTAAGCCATACTTTGGTTCATACTCATTCATGGCATTGCGACATGTACGGGGTGTTCTGGGTATGGTGGAAGGTGTACGAAGGATGTGAGTTGACCAATAAGGAATCGATCATTCCTAGTAAGAGGAATATTTATCCCATGCAATCTCTTCGATGAGAGACTCAAGGAGCCTTTGATCAAAGCAGGATGAGATTAGTGGAATCTAATCAGTCATCAGCTGAGTCCTCATTATCGAGCTGAGATTTGATATGATTAAGTGTTAGGGTTTGACATCTATCCATACCTATCACTTAATCGGGATAATGGAAGATCGAAAGATTGAATTGCATGGTAACTTACTACTGAAGGGTATTTTGATATTTTCCACTAAAATTCTCATCTTCCGGGTAGTCATGATACGTTGCTAGACGTCAATCTTGTCTTGTAGGTTTTCATGAACCAATTGTTTTGGTTTAATGAGTCAATTCGATGTGTGATTCGAATTGGACAATTAGGTGAGCCAATTTGACCTAATTAGGTCAATCGGGTTCGATCGGATCGAATCGGCTCAAACCTAAATCTATTGCTGGCTAGATGTGGAACCCAATGGATCACACACAATAGAGACTTGGCCAAGAAAGTCATTCATGATTTAATTAGGGTCATAGGATCCTAATTGGTTAGCCAGATTACATAATAGCATATGTAGGCTAACCTAATTCCTAACCCAATTGGATTGGATTCGGTTGCTTGCTAATTGGGCTAACCTAATTTTGGGAGACCTAAATTAGGTTGAGTCCTAAGTGGGGCTAGCTAAATCAGAGCTTGATCTGATTTTAATTTAGGCTTAAGGGCATTTTAGGTGCCATATATGAAGAGTCCCAATGGCATGGAACTCTTAGTACCTAAATGATACCTTAACTTCAAAAAGGCACAGAATGAGCTATAGACCTCTGATTTGAAAATAAATTATATAGTCAGAAATCTTATTTAATGCTCTTTCCAATGACACCCATATTGCATATATTTCACTGATCAATTTGCTTTGGGTGGAGAGAGAAGTGGGAAAGGAAAGTAGCACCCTTTTGGCGCACCCGGGAGAAGTATGGCACGCGCAGAAGGACTAAGAGTCCTTCTGCAGATGAAACTCTGGGAGCTTCATTAAAGTGGCACCTCTTCACTTTATCCCCACACCTCTTGGAGAGGATTGACCGTCAAAAAAGTGGAAGGGGCAGCATGAAAGCAGAAAGAAATATCAGCGCGCAGATGAAGAGTCGCTTCTCTTCATCTGCGCGTGCACTATTCTGAGGCAGAGTCCTTCTGCCTTAGGACTCTGCCTATTCCATGCTCTTCAAGATTGAAAGGATGCCTCCTTCCATTCTTCATAACCGGTATATGCCACATGGCATATGGGGAGCTGTTCTGGAAAGGGAAACAACATCAAATAAGACTCTTGAAGCATGAAGAGCCTTATCAGACATGAAGAGTCATATCTGATAAGGAGTCTCGGGATGCTTTTCATGCCCCATCTGAATCTATATTAAGGGGGTACGGTGAAATGAGACTAGAGATTTTTGGTCATCATAAACAGAAGTCCATTTTCCCGAGAGTTATCTGAGTGCCTCTTTCTGTTGTCTCCCTCCCTCCTTCTTTTAAGACAAGACTTGTCTTGTTAAGACAAGGTCTTATCTTTTAGGACAATGCTTTGTTTTAGGACATAAGCCTAAGGGGTCCTAGGGAAGGGTTGTCCTAAAGCCAAGAGTGCCTTAGGAGAGTGTCTAGAGATCCCTATAGTAGGACAGGGTGTCCTACAGTGGTCAAAGGTCCAAAGGCTGTCCTAAGAGTCCTATTGAAGCAAGCAACCCCGGTAGGGATTCTTCCTTGGTTCAAGTCTCGTGTGGATCACCGTTGGAGGGCTTGCACTTGTGAGCCTCGTGGAAAGGATTGGATTTAGCGATCCAGGTATGTTAATTGACTTTATTTTGTAATTCATTAGTTGTAATTGCCCAAGGGGTTCCTAGGAATTAGGATTTTTTATACATGTTATACATGTTAGTATATCATGCTATGAAATTTTATTTTGAAAGTCAATTCCGCATGTTGCATGATCCCCATGACCCTGGGAGAATTCTCGTCAGCCTCCTCCCTACCAGTTCAGCTTCTCATCCCATCTTAACTACTGCAAGCCAGCACCGCCACCACTGCTTTCTTCCTCCCACTCCGAAGCTCCCCAAGGCCATAAACCACCTTCATCTCATCACCATCCATCAAGATGCCCTCCATGGTCTTCTTCCCTATTGCCACATGCCACCGACAGCCATCCACCGCCTGTCCCAGTCCACCGACGATGGATCCGACACCGTCTCAACTTCCTCATCTTCTGCACTATGTCGGGAGTGTTGCCAAGAAATGGAGCCCAAGAGGGGGGGTGAATTTGATCTTTAAAAAATTTAAAACAAATATGTGAAGGCCGTGTAGTATTTGTGAATAATACACTTAAGTAAATGCAGCGGAAAATAATAAATAAGGTGCAGGAATTAAAGTGCAAGAAGAGAAAAGAGATAATCACAATACAAACACAATGTTTTACAGTGATTCGATGTTCTCCAAACACCTACATCCACTTCCCAAGCTCCCATTGGGGATTTCCACTATAATCTCTTCAAAGATTACAATCGACTTGTTTTTCAAGGCTCACAAGTCAAAACTAAAGTTGGTTTTATCACATAGGCTCACCAACAAACCTTTACACTTGTTTTGGCTTTGGGCTCACAAGTCACCCTAGTTGGTTTTGGCTCACTAACTACCTTACAACCTACCTTCAAGAACCTTGAAAGCTAGGTCAAGCAGCAATAAATATAGAATTCAAAAATATAACACAAACAAACTCTCATCTTAGAGTGGATGAGGAATCTTTGAAGCTCTTGAATGATTGCTTGATGTGACTTGACTTGGAATCTTTTCAAGAACACTTTTGGAAATATGAATTGAAAGGCTTTTCAGAGGAATCTCTCATTTTTTGTTTTTAAAAGTGGAGTTCTTGAAGAAGGGCTTTAACTATTGGATCTTTCTTTGTTTTTCAACTTTTCTCTTACTTCATAAGTGAGTTTGGTGAAGCTTAAATACATGAAAAACATCCAAAAATCATTTTAGACCGTTAGGGATCAAAAACTAGCCGTTTAGAGCTAAAACTAATGATTTCAGGCTATAAGAAAATAGATCTATTGAGACTGTCAGAACCCGAGTATTGATACTTGGCTGTCAGGCGTCGACACTTGGCTGTCAGGTGTCAACACTTGACTTCCAGGTGTCGACACTTGAATTTTCAAGTGTTAACACTAGACTCACAGGTATCGACACTTAACACAAAAACTTCCCATGGCCAAGTTATGGATTTTCAAAAAGTCTTAGGCCTTAAGTCATACTTGGGAACTTAAGTGTCGACACTTGAGTTTTAGGTGTTAACACTTGAGTTCTAGGTGTTGACACTTGGCATGCCATGGAAATTTTCTACGTGCCAAAGTGCTAAAGTGTCGACTCTTGACTTTCCAGGTGTCGACACATGGTTCTACAATTTTTAGAATTAAGTACCAATCAAGCCAAAAACATAAATATAGTTTGTGGAGCATAACAGCAACATATATAAACAATAATTGAACTTAATTGTGCCCTTTTTGCATGGAAAAGACTCCTCAAATCATGAAGAAAGCTTTGTACCTAAGCGTGCCATGATACTTTAAGTTTTAGATTTTGAGATGCTTATTTCCTGAAATCTCACAAGTAGAAATGATCATTAGTACAAAATATATACTCAACATTTCGTTATTCATCAAAATCACATGGTAGAGCCAACAATCTTTCCCTTTTTGATGATGATAAAACCTTGAGTATATAAACATTTAAATTCAAATTTTGGATATTATACTTCATAGATATGAACTCAAGCTTATGCAATCCCAACTTAAATATTTGAGAGGGATGAATTAAGCAAGTAAACTACATTTACTCTCCTTAGTAAAACATTTCATGTCAGAGCAAATTGAAGAGCAAGATGAAGTATGAAATATCAAATTTGAACATTATTTAAACTAGCATTAATATCCTACTCCCCCTTTTTGTCAATCATTAAATAGGAAAGGGAGTAAGCTCCCCCTTAATAAATGCACTTAGACAAAAGAAGGTATTAGAACTAATACAATATTCAATTTTTTTTGGAAGTAAACAGGTATCAGAGCCAAGGAGTAGGTTATTAAATTCAATATTATCAAAGTCAAAATTAAACACAGTTAATTCAATGAGTGTAAGCACTAAAGAGAAATGCACAGATATATATATCAAATAGTGTTTCCAGTACAAAATTTGCTGACTCAATCAGCAACACTGAAATATATAATGATACAACAAGAGTACATAAGCATAAAATATAAATCATAGATAGCAAACAACAGAATGAACATCTATGAGGCTAATCCTCATCAGATGGAAGCTCAAAAGTGATAGGAGTACTAATCTTGGACCTAGGAACTAAGGCTTTAGGAGGTCCCTAGGCTAAAACCCTACGACTCCTAGTACGAGTAGAAGGTCCAAGTACGAGTACAACCCTGGAAGATCTAGTCGATAGAGGAGGAAGCATCTCAGCTGGAGTAATGAAGTCTGGAGTGGAATCGATTGCATCAGCTGGAGGAGGGTCCTCAGGAGTAGCTGGAGTAGGATCATCTCTGCTCACCATCTAATATTGTCCAGCAAGATCTACGCTACCATCCGAACTCCCATCACTAGAACTGTCTGTGCCATAATCTGTATCTCCACCAGCATCACCATCAGTAGCACCACCCTCATCAGCATCATCATGTCCATCTGGGTGGTCATCATCATCAACATGTGGAGCTGTTGGAGCTACTGGAGGAAGAAGGGATCTGATCAAGTCCTCAATAGAGCGAATCCCGCTTCCATGGTGCGACGTAACTCAGTGTGCTCTGAAGTGGTGTGGGCTCTAAGGCCCTCAATCTCAATCCTCAACTAAGTCATCCTAACACCAAGTCCAACCATCTCGCTCCTCGGCTCAGTGAACTGCTGTCTGGAATGCTCTTCAAAAGATATGTCAGTAGTAGTTGGAGGAGGAATTGAAGGTGTAGCAGCTAGAGTCACTGGCTCGATCTCAAATGCAGGACCAACATGGGAAGGAGTACTAACTAGCCCTGACGGCCCGGCCTTTGCCTCTCTGATCTCATCCTCCTCGTCTGGCTTCTGACTAGACTCTCTCCTAACCCAACGCCCGGCAACCAGTCGATAGCTCATCCGGTGTAGTGACCGCTCGTCATATACATCAGTGTGAAGAATCTCCTTGGAGGTCTCCCCCTCCAAAGGAACCCCATAGGCTTAAAATAGATGAGTCAGTGCCATCCCGTATGGCAGACAATGTCTCCTTTGGGTTGCCGCATCGTGCATCTGAACCAGCATAAGTGAGGGAATGTCAATCTGGGTCCTCTATATCAGACTCACCATCAACATCAACTCCCGCTCCGTGATGAAATCAAATTGGCCTGTCTTCGGAAGCAGGATCCATGCAGAGATATGATGAAGTAGCCGCATCTCAATGGATAGCTGGTTCGCGGTGACCACTGTTACTCCACGAACATCCTCTCTCTCAAGTATACATCGAAATGCTACTCGCTATCTTCAATAGAAAAGATACATATACCTCTGTGAGGAATCTTCCAAACTCGACTCAACAGCTCCTCAGACAAGGTAATCTACACTCCTCTGATGGTGGTGCTAAATATCAATCATCGGCAGTCCAATCCACCATAAAACTCTCTCACCAACTGAGGATAGAACCTCTCCTGTATAGTACAAAAGGGTACCAGTCCGGCATCTGAGAGCGTCTGTCTAATTTGGAAGTGCTGCAAGTCGAAAAACTCTAAATCAATCCATCTACCCGCTGCCACAGCCTTCCCTGCCATCCTCTCTGCAGGGGGAAACTGGAGCCGCAAAACTGCTAGTCTATCCAACATCGTGCCTAGTCTTCCTCCTCCTCTCAGAACTCTGTCCGAACCTCCTCTTTACTGCTAATCTCTTTAGCTGACCCATTACAACAAGCTGAGCTAAGAAAGGGAAGGAAGAGGTAAACACACTGAATAGGGATTGGTTTTGAGCAAGATAAGGCCAAGGCTGTGTCTAAAAGATAAGATAAATAGGTCTAGGTTTTGTATTTTTAAAACTGATACTAGTTTTGAAAAAAAACTAGGGTTAGTTTCAAAAAATGGGAATGAAATCAAATAGACTTAAAAAAATATTTGTAACTGTGATATAAAACAATGCTGAGTAAAATTAAGATTTTAATAGATAGAAAATAGGTTTAAATGAAGGGAAGAAAAAATATCAAGTAGGTGGTTTTTGCCTTAAAAATTTTATCCCAACAGTAAAACCAAATAGAAGCAAAATGAGGCATTAAAAGTAAAATTAAAACATATAAATAAAATAAACCCATGAAATCTGAACTTAAATCAAAAGATATTAGGGTTTTAGGCTAAAAATGTGCAATCCAACAGTAAAACGATGGAATGAGGAGTAGAAACGGGATGTAAACCATGAAATCGAAGCATACAATCCTTCTATATGGTAGAAATTTGAGAAAACCTAGTTCATATCTAAGAAATCTGAAAATAAATAAAAAACATTGGGGTCTTTGGCCAAAACTATGCAATGCAACAATAAAAAGGGGAAAAACGAACGACTATGGTGGGGAATCGGTCAAAACAGCGAGGAAATCCAAGAAAAAATAGGAATAAAAAGATTTTCCACCAAATGGATACCCAAAAATGATCCAAAATCTCAAAAATCTGGATTTAAATGCGATAAAATGGAAAGAAAATTGAAAAATTAGAGTTTACAATTTGAAAGTGAAGAAAGAGAGAGGGGATTACCTGAATTTGACGGGACAAAGGTGGAAATAGATGATTTCGGAGGGTAGAGGAGACTTGGGGACCACTACGGCTCAAGAAAAAATGGGGGGAAATGAAATACAAAAGGTTCGGTTTTGCCCTAAATACTTGAAATTTTTTACGAGTGTCGACACCTCAAGTTTCTCAAGTGTCGACACTTGGTCAGGTGTCGACATTTTGCAAAATCCAAGTGTCGACACTTGGCTAAGAAAATTTCCAAGAAAAATCAGAAAAATTTTCAAAAAATCAAGGGATATTTCAAAAGGTTTTGGGACTTAATAAAAGTGATTTTTGAGCAAAAATAAATTGGATAAGGTAAAAATTAAGAGAGTTCTAAGAGAATGGATCAATGACACCAGCTCTCTTCTAATCATACAAAATCTCTCTTCACTCAAGAGTTTGGTAAACACATCAGCTAGTTGATCATCAATACACATAAATTCAAGTATTACATTAGAGTTTTGTACATGATCTCTTATGAAATGATGTCTTATTTCAATGTGTTTACTTCTTGAATGTTGCACAGGATTCTTAGTTAGATTGATTGCACCAGTATTATCATATCTTATAGGTGTCTTAATTAGTTTAATACCAAAATCTTCGAGTTGTTTGATCCATAGAATTTGAGCACAACTTCCAGCTACTATATACTCGGCTTCTACCATAGATAGAGCAACTAAATTCTATTTCTTGCTACTCCATGAGATCAAATTTATTCTAAGAAACTGACAGGTTCCACTAGTACTTTTACGATCAAGTTTACATCCAGCAAAGTCAGTATCAGAATAAGAAATCATTTCAAATGAAGAATCTCTAGAGTACCAAAGACCAATCTCAATTAAGCCAGATATATATCTAAGTATACGTTTAACAGCCAAAAGATGAGACTCTTTAAGATTAGACTAATATGTAGCACACATACAAACACTAAACATAATATCTGGCCAACTGGCAGTTAGATATAATAATAAACCAATCATGCCATGATATAGTTTTTGGTTTATAGGTTTACCTGATTCATCTTTGTCAAGTCTACACGAGGAGCTTATTGGCGTACCTAAAGGCTTGGTGTTCTCCATCCCAAACTTCTTCAGTATTTCTTTTGTGTACTTAGCTTGGTTGATGAAGATCCCCTCTTTGGTTTGGTTAATCTGAAGTCCAAGAAAAAAGTTTAGTTCTTCCATCATGCTCATCTTGAACTCACTCTACATTAACTTCGCAAACACATGATAAAGAGATTCGTCAGTAGCACCGAATATGATATCATCTACATAGACTTATATTACTAAGAGATCATCATTTTTTTTCTTCAAAAATAAAGTTTTGTCTACATTACCTCTAGTAAAATCATTTTTGAGCAATAAAGAACTTAAATGATCATACCAAGCTCTAGGAGTTTTTTCAAACCATACAAAGCTTTATGAAGTCTGAAAACATGGTTTGAAAATTCATGATTTTCAAAACTAGGAGGTTGTTTAACATAAACCTCTTCTTCAATAAAACCGTTCAAAAAAGCACTTTTAACATCCATTTGAAATAATTTAAAATCCATAAAACAAGTAAAAGCCAACAATAGCCTAATTGCCTCAAGTCTAGCCACAGGAGCAAAGGTTTCATCAAAATCAATCCCTTCCTCCTGATTATATCCTTTAGCAACTAAACTAGCTTTATTTCTTGTAACAATTTCATTTTCATCAAATTTGTTTCTAAAAACCCATTTTGTGCCAATAATTGAAACATTTGAAGGCCTATCTACTAAAGTCCAAATATTGTTTCTTTTAAATTGGTTAAGTTCATCTTGAATGGTATTAATCCAATTACTATCACTTTCAGCATCTTCAATAGTTTTAGGTTCAATCTGAGATACAAATGCCAAGTAATAACAAACATTTCTTAATGATGATTGAGTACTTACACCTTTAGATGGATCACTAATGATAAGTTCTTTGGGATGTCCATGAGCATACCTCCATTTTTTGGGTAGAGGATCAACTATAGATGTGTTTTCATCACCTTGTGCTTGATCTCCTTCACTGTTTTGATCATCTTCTTATTCCTTGATAGGTTCTTCATTGTTGTTCATCTCTTCAGTTCTTTTAGTACCTATTTCATCACAAAGCACATCTTCTTTTTTAGAAGATTTCTGGTCAGTTTCATCAAACACAACATATATGGATTCTTCAACAACAAGTGTTCTTCTGTTGAAGACCCTGTATACCTTGCTAGATGTATAGTAGCCTAGAAAGACACCCTCATTTGACTTGGCATCAAATTTGCTTAAATTATCTTTGCCATTATTTAAGATGAAACAACGGCATCCAAAAACTCAAAAATATTGAATTGAAGGTTTCCTACCCTTCCAAAGCTCATACAGAGTTTTCTTTAAAATCGGTCGAATTAAAACATGGTTCACAACAGAACATGTAGTGTTTATGGCTTTCGCCCAAAAATATCTAAGTAGGTCATTTTCACAAAGCATGGTGTGTGCCATTTCTTCAAGAGTTCTATTTTTTCTTTCTACCACCCCATTTTGTTAAGGTATCCTAGGTGTTGAAAAATTATGATGAATGCCATTTTCAATATAAAATTTATCAAAATCAGAATTTTCAAATTCAGTTCCATGGTCACTTTTCAAAGATAATTGAAATATCTTTTTCATTTGAAACTCTTTTATGAAATCGAAAGAATGCAGAAAATGTTTCATCTTTATGTGCTAGAAACATGACCCATGTAAAACGTGAGAAGTCATCTATAATGACTAGACCGTACTTCTACCTCCAAAACTAGATATCCTAGTTGGTCCAAAGAGGTCCATATGAAGTAACTCTAAGGGTCTAGATGTAGAGACTACTCCTTTTGGTTTAAAAGATGATTTGGTTTGTTTTCCAAGTTGGCAAGCATTACAAATCTTGTCTTTTTCAAAACTAAGTTTTGATAAATCTTTTATCAAATTCTTTTTGCTAAGTTTTGAAATCAAATGCATACTAGCATGTCCTAGTCTATGATGCCAAAGTCAACTAGTTTCATTGATCTTGGCTTCCATTGCCACTAGGCATTGACCTTTATAAACAGGAAGATCATCAAGATCAACCATATAAATATTACCATGCCTATGACTAATGAACTTGATGTCATTGTCATCTAAACTAGAAACAATGCATATAGAAGATTCGAAAATAATTTTGAAATTCTTATCACAAAATTGACTAATGCTAAGTAAATTATGTTTCAAACCATCTACATACGAAACATTATTAATATAAGTAGAAGGGTGATATGGACTTTACTAATTCCGACAATCTTGCCCTTTCCATTATCACCAAAAGTTACATTACCACTATTTTGATATACAAGTGATGAAAACTACTCCACATCTCCGGTCATATGCCTTGAGCAATTGCTGTCGAGGTACCACATTTTTCTTTTATTGGTTGCAAGGCATACCTACAATAAAAATCAGGTGAAGACTTTAGGTACCCAAGTCATCTTGGGTCCTTTCAGGTTTATAGTAATGGTTCCTTTTAGAACCCAAACTTTCTTAACATTACTTAATTTCCTCTTATCGCACAAGTAAGATTTATGCCCTACAGTACCACAAGTATAACAGGTAATAGATGATGATCCAGTCACAAAGAAATTCTTAAAGAAATTTTGTTTCTGTTGAGTTCTGAAACCTAAACTAGCTTTATCAAAAATAGCCCTTTGATTATTTAAAAGCATGTTTAATTTTTCAAAACTATATGTAAATTTATCAACAAAAGGTTTTAACTTTTCAATTTCTTCTTTGTATTTTTTGTTTTCTTTCAAAATCTCCTTGTTCTATTTTGAAAAGTTTTTATTTGATATAGAAATTTTTTTCTTTTTAAAACTTTTCTTTTTTCAAAAGCAACAATCTTATCATTCAACTTTTTATTCTGAAGAAGTAGGCAATTATTTTTAATTGAAAATTTATCATTACCTTTAACCAAATCCAAATTTTGCCTTTTTAGATCTTTATGTTTTGATTTTAGTTTTTGAATTTCTATAACTAATTCATCAAAAACTTCATGCAACTCATCAAATGTAAACTCATTTTTAGTTTCGAAAAATACCTCGTCATTTCGGCTATCAAACAGAAATTTGCTACTTCTTGTTGCTCTTCCTCAGAACTGGAGTCTTCGCTGTCACTCGAGATTGCCATCATGGCCTTCTTTCTTAGTCTTCTTCTGCTCTTCTTAAGTAAGGGGTAGTCCATCTTGAAGTGGCTTGATTTTTTGCATTCGAAGCATGTGGGTTGCTCTTTCTCTTTCTCCTTTTCCTTTTCTTTGCTAAGCTCTCCTTTTAGAGGTTTCTTCTTGAAGATATACTTCTTCTTTCTCATGAACCTCCTAAACTTTCTTTCCATTAGAGCTGTCTCATCTTCTTCATCTTCTTCTTCGGAGTCTTCACTTGAGTCATCTTTACTTGTTAACTTGAAAGCGATCACTTTCTTTTTCTTGTTAATATCTACATTCTTTTACTTCAATGAAAGCTCATAAGTCATCAATAAGCCTAGTAATTACTCAAGTGGAAGAGTGTTGACATGCTTGGCTTCCTCTATAGCCATCACTTTGGCATCCCATGAAGCCAGAAGAGACCTAAGAAGTTTGTTTACGAGTTTACTGTTAGATATAATCTTTCCTAAGCTTCTCATACCATTCACAATATTTGTGAACCTGGTATACATCTCACTAATAGATTCAATAGGTTCCATTTTGAACATTTCATATGTGTGAATGAGCATGTTAACCTTAGTAGTTTTCACTTGGTGTGTACCCTAATGAGTAATCTCAAGTGTGTCCCATATTTTCTTAGCGGAGAGACAGTTAGATATTCTATTGAATTTACTCGGATCAAGGGAGCAAAATAATAGATTCATAGTTTTCTCATTAAGCTCTATTTGCTTAATATCATTCTCATCCCAATCATCTTCCATTTTTGGAGTGAGAATGCCATTAACCAACATAGTAGGCTGATGAGGACCTTTTATGATTGTCCTCTAAAGATTATAATCAATGGCTTGTATGAATATGTGCATGCGAGCCTTCTAATACGTGTAATTTATGCCATTAAATAGTGAGGGACGGTTTGAAGCTTGACCTTCAACAACACCCATACCTATTGGGGCTACCATGATCTTTTACTCAAGATCCTTGGACCTACAAGAGAGTACCGATGCTCTGGTACCACTTGTTGCCTAGAAATGGAGCCCAAGATGGAGGGTGAATTGGATCTTTAAAAAATTTAAAACAAATATGTCAAGGCCGTGTAGTATTTGTGAATAATTTACTTAAGTAAATGCAGCGGAAAATAATAAATAAGGTGTAGGAATTGAAGTGCAAAAAGAGAAAAGAGATAATCACAACACAAACACAATGTTTTATAGTGGTTTGGTGTTCTCCAAACACCTACGTCTACTCCCCAAGCTTCCTTTAGGAATTTTGACTATAATCTCTTCAAAAATTATAGCCGACTTGTTTTCCAAGGCTCACAAGTCAAAACCTAAGTTGGTTTTATCACCTAGGCTCACCAACAAACCTTTATACTTGTTTTGGCTTTGGGCTCACAAGTCAACCCTAGTTAGTTTTGGCTCACCAACAACCTTACAACCTACTTTCAAGAACCTTAAAAGATAGGTCAAGCAGCAATAAATACATAATTCAAGAATATAACACAAATAAACTTTCTTAGAGTGGATGAGGAATCTTTGAAGCTCTTGAATGATTGCTTGATATGACTTGACTTGGAATCTTCTCAAGAACACTTTTGAAAAGATGAATTGAAAGGCTTTTAGAGGAATCTCTCCTTTTTTGCTTTTGGAAGTGGAGTTCTTAAAGAAGTGCTTTAACTCTTGGATCTTTCTTTGTTTTTCAACTTTTCTCTTGCTTCATAAGTGAGTTTGGTGAAGCTTAAATACATGAAAAACATCCAAAAATTATTTTAGACCATTAAGGATCAAAAACTAGCTGTTTAGAGCTAAAACCAATAATTTTAGGCTATCAGAAAATAGATCCGTTGAGGCTATCAGAACCCGAGTGTCGACACTTGGCTGTCAGGTATCGACACTTGACTTCCAAGTGTCGACACTTAACTCACAAGTATCGACACTTGACACAAAAACTCTCCATGATCAAGTTCTGGATTTTCAAAAAGTCTCAGGCCTTGAGTCGACACTTAGAAACTTAAGTGTTGACATTTGAGTTTCAGGTGTCGACACTTGTGTTCTAGGTGTCAACACTTGGCGTGCCATGAAAATTTTCTATGTGCCAAAGTGCTGAAGTGTCAACACTTGACTTCCAAGTGTCGACACTTGGTTTTGCAATTTTCAGAAATAAGTGCCAATCAAGCCAAAAACATAAATATAGTTCGTGGAGCATAACAACAACATATATAAACAATAATTGAACTTAATTATGCCCTTTTTGTATGAAAAAGACTCCTCAAATCATGAAGAATGCTTGGTGCCAAAATGTGTCATGATACTTTAAGTTTGAGATTTTGAGGTGCTTGTTTTCTGAAAACTCTTTTCAACTAGAAATAATCATTTGTACAAAATATGTACTCAATATTTTGTTATTCATCAAAATCACAGGGTAGAGCCAACAGGGAGCTAGACAGTGATGTCCGAATAAAGAAAAGAGTGGTTGGGTTTGAGGTTGTTCAATGAAGAAGGATATGCGGAGTTTAGTTGGAACATAATAGCATAATCGAATCGAGTGGGTGTGGGGATAGGATCACTAAATAGAAAGCGGGTGCGAGGTTGTTTGGAGGTTTCGACAGGTGTGAGGTTGTTGGGGAGATTGCGATGGAAAACTACCACAGTTCCCATGCGGGCCCGATGCAGTGCTCCCCATCTATAAAACTCTTCGACTATCTCCGTATCTCCTCGATTATTTTTTTGACTTCCTGCTCCACTTCACTCCACCTCCCCTTCACTTAATTCTATGCTTCACTTCCACTCCCCATCCAGCCAATTTCTACATTCCATCCTCTACCTTCTCGGCCTATCGACCCACTGTGCAATCCCTACCCCATTCTCCATTCCTCTCCATTCCTTCCCTTCCACCCTTCCTATTCAACCACATTTGCCACTGATCTGCTACTGGGTCTCCACCGCATTCTTGAGGTGCTGCTGAGATACCGCTGAGGTGCTACTGAGATACCGCTGAGGTGCTGCTGTTATGCCAGAATTCTACGGGAAGCAAGATATCAGGGAAGAGAAACTATAGTTTTAGAAATTTATTTTTAATTCATGTAATTGTTTTCATTTTATGAAATAAAAAAAATATTGCTTCATATTGATCCATGCTATCTCTCTTTAACTAAGTGTTTTTAAGTGAATATTAGACTGATCTATTCTTAAAAGGGATGGGCCATGATCTAAGGGCACGGGCCGTACTCTTATCAAGGATAGATCATATCTTTATTCACTATTAATTTCTATTTCTATTTTATATTATTGTATTTTCTTTAAATAACTCAAAAGTTTCTATGGATTCGACCCTTACTCATACTATTCTATCCTATAATAGTGGAATTAATGAATTTAAATCATGTATAGTGATGCACACTAGATTTTTGGCACCATTGTCGAGAACTTTTGGCATTATTTTGAAAAAAAATTCAAAAATTCAAAATTCAAAAATTTAAAATTTAAACAAAAAATCAAAAAAATTAGTATTTAGTATTTTTCAATCATATGTATCCTAACATAAGGTTGTCCTGGTATAACTTAAGTTATGTTGAACAGTTGTCCTAGGATACAAGAAGATTGAATAGACTTTAAAAAAATCTAAAAATAAAAAAATCTTTAAAAAAAAAATGAAAAAATTTAAAATTTTAAAATTTTTGACATCTTCATAACTTATTAGGATATTAGAGACTTAACCACCAAATTTAAAAAATAATAATAATTAGTTTAATTTTGCTTGTATAACTCTAAATTTGGATATCTTACTTATTGCATTTCATTTTCCCATAATTGACTTTAAGGGCATAACCCAATTAATCAGATAAGGTGAGGAGTTCAATATCCTTCCTTTTCCCATAAATCACCACCCATCATTTGTATTGACCTAAGCCTTAACCATTCAAATTAATTAGATGCCAACTTTAAAAATTTTGAGCTTATTAGGACAAGAGAACCCTAGAGTTGGACCCGGTTCAGATCATTAGTTGCTTGGTGTCTAAGGCAAGTGGTTTAGGAATAAGAGCCCGAAGGAAGGTAGTTCTTTAATTGGTTCCGTTTGCTTACCTGGCCAATTTTAATTGGTATCTAAGGCAAGCAACGGGGGGACCCTCACCAACCTTACAGTTATTTGGCCGAGTCAGTTAATTGGTCTTGGGCTTGGAGTGTTTGAAGGTAACCTTAGAAAAGTTAGGAGATGTCAGATCTAGGTTAACCTTAGGATAGTAATTTTGATTGTGTCACTTGTTTGGAAAATAAAAAAAGAAGTTAATTAAAATAATACTCTCTTCTCTCTAGTTTAGGACTCTCTTAAGAGTCCTTCATTTAGATCTCTTCTCATTCTTCCATTTTCCAAAATTAATTTAAGTTAAAAAAAAAGTTTTAAGAAAAGAAGAAATTGAATTGCTATTTATTTTATAGTCCTTTTGTAGGGCGTATGCTAGGTCGTTGGTCACTAGAACCTAAACTCATATCCCAAGACCCAGAAATAGATAGAACCTATAGTCATGTACTATGGATCCCAATCAAGAAATCGACCCTCCACGATAATTGAAGGAGTACTTCACTCCTTCAAAGTACACCTTTCACCCTGTATCTAGTATGCCCTATAGAGGCTGTCCAGTATGAAATCAAGTCTAGCATAATTCAGATGTTACCATCTTTCTATGGACTTGCAAATGAAGACCCCTACAAACATGTGGATGAATTTTTGGAAATATGTTCAACTATAAAGATACAAAATTTCTTCGATGATGCCTAAGGCTTAAGTTATTCCTGTTTTCCTTGAAAGATAAAGCTAAGTACTAGTTGAATTCCCTAGATACTATAACTATTTTAACTTGGGATCAACTTCAGAGAGAATTTCTTAAGAAATACTTTCCAATAGAAAAAAAAATCAAATTAGAAAAGCTATAACCAGTTTTTTCCAATTAGATGGAGAAATGCTTCATGAGACCTAGGAGAGTTGAAAGATTAATTAGAAAATGTCCACACCATGCCATACTTAAATGGCAATTAGTCCAGTGCTTTTATGACGGTCTGTCAGAGAAGCACTAACAAATGGTGGATGCCTCATATGGAAGAATGTTCATGCTCAAAAATGAACATGAGGCATGGCAGCTGTTTGAAATCCTAAGTGAAAATTTCTTGCATCACATGTCTGCTGCCCATAGAGATCTCCCTATAGGACCCATAGGACCTAAGAGAGGTGGGATGTAAAAAGTCAGTCATTCTATGACATCTACAGCAAGGTAGATGAACTATCCTAGAAGCTTGACCGAATCTTAAAGAATGGAAATACTTCATTCTTACCTCATCGAAATCATGATGTTTGTATTATCTGTTCAAGTCCCAATCATTTGATAAGTAATTGTCCAGTCGCTTATCAATTTCCTGAGCTTGTTTAGGAGCAAGCCCATCAAGCCCAAACCCGACTGGCTCCTAAACAGGGAAATGATCCTTTTTTGAACACTTACAATCTTGGCTGGTGCAATCATCCCAATTTCTCTTGGAAACCCCAACCCGTCATCAATTCAGCAATTAGGCCAAACCATCAGGAGACCAACTTTAGAAGCATGCCATTTTCGCAGTACCCAAGTGCCCCACAACCTCTGCCGAATAATCATGACCCTATATTTGAAGAGAAGGTGCTCCAAGCATTGAAGGAGCTGAAAATGAATACCCAACTCCTCCACTCCCACACACAATCCATTGCCAAGCTAGAGACCTAGATAAGTCAGCTAGCTACAGCTCAATTAGAGGGAGGAAGGTAAGTTACCTAGCCAGTCAGTTAGTAATCCAAAAGGACAATACATGGCTAAAAGCTCTACTGGACTAAAAATTTTCCAAACATGCTAAATCAATCATAACTTTAAGAAGTGGAAAAATATTGAACTAGCCTGACCTGACCCAAAAGCTAGAATTGGCTAAGCCAGAGAAGAAGAAGAATGAAGAGGAAAAGGAATCCATTGGCCAAGCACTTATACCTAAGGCTCCATTCCCTAAAGCTTTAGAATCATCTCTACCTTTGGATAAGAAGAATTTAAAAATGAATAAATGCTTGAATTATTCAAGCAAGTCCAAATAAACTTACCTCTTCTCGATGCCATTAAATAAATTCTAGCTTATGCCAAATTTCTTAAGGATCTGTGCACATAGAAATGGAAATCCAAGGCACACATACCTAAGAAAATCCAGTTAACTGAGCAAGCCATCTCAGTTTTTCAGCAGATAGCCCCACCCAAACTCAAAGATCCTGGTACCCCGATTATATCATGTGTCATAAGGGACCTTACAATCAAGAAAGCCTTATTAGATTTGGGTGCAAGTGTAAATCTTCTTCCTAGCTATGTGTATGATTTATTCAGATTTGGAGAACTGAAACCCATGATGGTAACTTTACGATTAGCAGACTGATCAGTTAAAATACCTCATGAAATGTTAGAGGACGTGTTGGTGAAAGTAGATGAATTCTACTATCCTGTTGACTTTCTTGTTTCGGATATGGAATCTAGTGATAACCCTTGCCAAATACCCATCATTCTTAGAAGACCCTTCCTAGCTACCGCTAATGCTTGTATAAATTGTAGAATGGGGGTTATGGATGTATCTTTTGGAAATAAAAAGATGAGATTAAACATTTTTAGTGCATCTCAAGGACCACCTGTATATGATCATAATGAAGTGAACATGCTAGAGGAAGTTGTAGATAAGAAACTTTCTATTTTGCTTAATTTGGACCCTCTACAAGCATGTCTGACATATTTTGGAACAGATGATTTTGATGTTGATGAATATACAAATGAAGTAAATGCATTGTTAGAGCTACCCAAGTTTAGCACCACTCCTCCTTGGACTATAAAATATGAACCATTACTGACTCAATCAAGTCCTTTAGTACCATCCTTAGAAGCACTACCCAAGATAGAATTGAAGCCTCTTCCTAAAAACTTGAAATATTCTTTTTTGGGACCTAATTATATCCTTTCGGTAATCATTGCATCTACCCCAACCTCGGATCAGGAAGATAAATTGGTGGATGTACTTAAAGAACATAAAGAAGCAATTGGATGGACAATAGCTGATCTTAAGGGAATTGACCCTTCTATTTGCATGCATCATATTCACTGTGAAGTGGAAGCTAAACCACATAGGGACATGCAACGGAGGCTAAATCCGAACATGCAGGAAGTTGTTAAGAAAGAAGTGGAAAAATGTCTAGATGCCGGTATTATTTACCCAATCTCGAATAGCTAATGGATTAGTCTAACCCAAGTAGTACCTAAAAAGTCAGGTATTACTATCATAGAAAATAAAAAGGATGGGTCAATTCCTACTCGAGCAATGACTAGTTAGAGAGTGTGTGTAGATTACCGAAAACTAAACGACGTTACTAGGAAAGATCACTTTTCTCTGCCTTTTATTATCAAATTTGAGAATGGCTAGCAAGGCAAAGTTTCTTTTGTTTCCTGGATGGATATTCAGGATATAACCAGGTTATAGTATTTCTACTGATCAAGAAAAGACCACCTTCACCTGTCTCTTCGGAATGTTTGCCTTTAGATGCATACCATTTGGTCTCTGTAATACACCAGCCACCTTTCAATGATGTATGTTTCCCATATTTTCTGACATGGTTGGTCAGTTTCTTGAAGTATTTATGAATGATTTTTCTATGTTTGGATCTTCATTTGATGACTATCTCCAGAACTTGACTAAGGTACTGAAATAATGTATGGAAATGAATTAGTCTTAAGTTAGGAGAAGAGCTATTTTATGGTTCATGAGGGAATCATGCTCGGACATATTATTTTTGAGTGAGGGATTGAGGTTGACAAGGCTAAGGTTGAACTAATCTCGAAATTTCCTCCCCCGACCTCAATTAGACAAGTATGATCCTTCCTTGGCCATGCTAGTTTTTATAGATGCTTTATCAAGGATTTCAACAAAATTTCTCAACCATTATGTAATTTACTTGCCAAAGATAATTCTTTTGATTTTAATAAAGAATGTCTAGCCGCCTATAACATTCTTAGAACTAATTTGACCACTGCATCGATAATCAAGCCTCATATTGGACTCTACTTTTAAAATCATGTGTGATGCCTCTGATTATACTGTAGGGGCAATTTTAGGATAGAGACTTAATAGAAAATCACATGCAATTTATTATGCTAGTAAAACTCTTTCAGATGAACAAATGAACTATACCACTACTGAAAAAGAGTTACTAGCAGTTGTATTTGCCTTGAAAATATTTCGATCATATTTGTTAGGATCCAAGGTCCTAGTTTATTCTGATCATGCAGCATTGAAGCATTGCTATCTAAAAAGGATACTAAACCTAGACTAATTAGATGGATTTTTTTGTTACAGAATTTGACCTAGAAATTCTGGATAAGAAAGGTTCCAAAAATATGGTAGTAGATCATATTTCTAGGATCTTGGTAGAATACAATAAAGAAACAATCAGAAATAGGTTCCTTGATGAATAATTATTCTCGATTACTTTCAATAGTCTTTCCTGGTTTGCCCATATTGTAAATTACTTAGCAATAGGATAAATTCCTTTCCACCGGTCAAAACAAGAAAAAGATAGATTTTTTTCATAGACCAAATATTATTTTTGGGAGGAACCTGAATTGTTTAAGTACTATTCGGATCAGATGATTAGATGATGTGTCCTTGAGTGTGAATTCAAAAGCATACTCACTTTTTGTAATTCTCTTGCCTATAGGGGACATTATAGTGGGAGGAAAACTGCAACGAAGGTGCTACAAAGTGGGTTTTACTAGCCAATTCTTTTCAAAGATGCACACGAATTTGGCCGTAATTATCTTTGATGTCAACAAACAGGGAATATTTCATGAAGAAATATGATGCCCCTAACCCCTATCTTGGTTGTCGAGATTTTTGATGTTTGGGATATTGACTTCATGGGACCATTTCCTCCCTCCTTCGGATTTGAGACATTTTGATAGCAGTGGATTATGTGTTAAAATGGATTGAAGCCATGGCAACTCGAACCAATGATCACAAAGTTGTAATCAAGTTTGTTCAGCATAACATCCTTAGTCGGTTTGGGTGCCCGAGGGTTATTATTAGTGATGGGGGAGAACATTTCATGAATAGACACTTTGAAGGATTGATGAAGAAATATGGAATCACTCATAAAGTAGCCATACCTTACCACCCCCAGATTAGTGGCCAAGTTGAGGTATCAAACAGAGAGATTAAACACATCATTGAGAAAATGATAAGACCCGATAGGAAAGATTGGTTAGAATGTTTGGATGATGTATTATGGGCTTACCAAACTACTTTCAAGACTCCTCTAGGAATGTCTCAGTACCAGTTAGTATTTGGAAAGGCTTGTCATTTACTTGTGAAATTGGAACACCGTGCATTTTGGGCCATCAAGCAATTTAATTTTGACATGAAGAATGCGGGTTCCAATAGAAAACTTCAACTAAGTAAGTTGGAAGAGTTACGAAATGAAGCGTACAAGAGTTCAAAAATTTACAAGGCTCGAACAAAGGCATATCATGACAAATTTATTAATAGAAAATCATTTGAGCCTAATCAAAAAGTGTGGCTCCACAATTCTAGGTTACACCTTTTCTTGGAAAACTTTGCTCATGATGGGATGGACCTTTTATAATAACCAAGTATTTTTTCATGGAGCTGTTGAACTTAAGGATCCCAAGCAAGAAAATGTTTTTAAGGTAAATGGCCAGCGTTTGAAACCTTATATTGAAGAAATCAGTGATTAAAAGTTGTTGAAACTCTTGACCTTATAAACCCAGTGTTGCCATGATAATCAGTTTAGTATGGCTGAAAACTTTAAACTTAGCGCTCCTAGGAGGCACCCAGTTCATGCTTTTAGTTTTAACCTTGTATTCTTTATTTCTAGAATAAATTGAGAGGAGTAATAAAAGAAGATTGCAAGGAATATGGCGACAAAAGAATATCCAATGTTTAAGTACCCTACCAGGTGGTACCCTTCCTTGTCATTACATTACTAGTATCCGCTTCCATTGAGGACAATGAAAATTAAGTTGGATGGATAATTAAATAAATTTAATCCTTGAGTAAAACTTTAATCAGTTTTGTGTACTAAACTTTTTCTTGATTTGAAAATAACATCAAGCTTGCTAAACAATGAATGATTAACGATTTAAACAATTTAGAGATATTGAGGAATGAATTATCAATGAAATCCTATAAATGGTAGAGTTTAGACCAGAAAACTTTCTTGTGTAATTAAACCCTTCTGCCTATTGATCTTGATAAAGAATCTACATTATAATGGTATAGGTAAAATATCAAAAAAAAGTCTTCTTTAAAGTCTAACAAAAAAAGATTTTTAGCATTTCTCATAGAGTAACCGGACCCTTCGTCTAAGTAAGTATTGTTGTTCGCATCAAAAGATAGAGATATAAAGAAACCTTTAGTAGAGACAGTCTTAATGCGTAGCTTTTTTGGCTCGAGTCAGTAAGCCTAAAAGGTGTTATATACCTAATACCCTAAAGCCAACTAGTTTGGGAGTCATTGGCCTAAAGCTTGCTACAAGGGTCATCTAGAAAGCAAGTTGTTAAGACATTGCACTGACTCTACATTATATAAATAATAATAATAATAATAAATAATAATAATAATAATAATAAAGAAAGAAGAGGGGATTAAATAAACTGATATTACACTACCAAAACAAAGTAAGTTGGAGGATTTTGATAGTGAGGTAGAAAGTTGGCAAAAGAAAACTCTTAAACTTCTATGGACTTCACTCAGCTACTAAATGAATGGAAATGGTAATCAAATGAAGTACCTCTTCAATGGTCTAACCAGGTATCAACTGATTTTAGAATCAGTAAGATAATTTTACTTCTTGACAAGTTTGTACACATGACCAATTCATCAACTTTACTCGAGGACGAGCACAGTTCAAGTTGGGGGTGTGATAGGTATTAAAAATATGTTAATTAATTTAACCTTATTAATCAAAATTGGTATTTTATATAATATTTTGTAGAAAAACCCACCAACATGAAGAGCACAATTCTAGGAGTCCAACAGCGCAAACAGTTCTCAAATCGGACCAAAAACGAGCTCAAAATCATAGTTTGAAGATTTAAGAAGAAAATGCATGGATTTTAAAGCATCGGCCCACCATGGACCGGTTGTTTGGTTCACAGGATGCCCGTCCGGTCCGTGGCAGCCATTGGTGCCTGTCCACAGAACAGATCTATGGACCATCGGCCTCCCCAAGCCTGTTCTTTACTAGAGAAGTCGCCGGCTCCCTTCCTCTTGCCGTCAAGATGGCCTACAGAATTGAAAAGCATCAAGAAACCTCCTAAAGGGGCCGCTCTTCCTCATTCCGCGACTGTGCTCATCTTCACCATTCTGCCAAGCTACCGGCACTCATCTCTTCACCGCCTTACTATCATCGGACCGTTTGCAAGAGTTGACCGATGCCATCCAGTTGCTGCTTGAGCCACTGTGCATCTCCTCCATGGCCGAGCATCGCTACCCTCCTTCCCATCGTGGCATCCTCTTCTTCTGCCTATCGCCCAGCACGACCTCCTCCCTACTAGTCAAGCTTCTCATCCCATCTCAACTGCCGCAAACCAGCACCACCACCACCGCTTTCTTCCTCCCACTCTGAAGCTCCCCATGGCAATGCACCACCTTCATCTTGTCATCATCCATCAAGATGCCCTCCATGGTCTTCTTCCCCGTTGCCACATACCACCGACAACCATCCACCGCCTGTCCCAGTCCACCGACAACTGATCCGACAACGTCTCATCTTCCTCGTCTTTTGCATTGTGTCAGGAGCTGGACAATGATATCCGAACAAAGAAAAGAGTGGTTGGGTTTGAGGTTGTTCGACGAAGAAGGATACGTGGAGTATCGTTGGAACAGAATAGTGGAATCGGATCGAGCGGGTGTGGGGATAGGATCACTGAATAGAAAGCGGGTGCGAGGTTGTTGGGAGGTTTGACAGGTGCGAGTTGTTGGGGAGATCGTGATGGAAAACCACTATGGTTCCCATGCAAACCCGACACGGTGCTCCCTATCTATAAAACTCTTCGACTATCACCGCATCTCCCCGATTATTTTTTGACTTCCCGCTCCACTTCACTTTGCCTCCCTTCACTTCATTCTGCGCTCCACTTCCACTCCCCATCTAGCCAATTTCCACATTCCATCCTCTACCTTTTCACCCTATCGACCCATTCTCCATTCCTTCCCTTCCACCCTTCCTATTCCACCACATATGCTGCTAATCTGCTACGGGTCTCCACCGCATCCTGAGGTGCTACTGAGATACCACTGAGATGCTGCCGAGATACCGCTGAGGTGCTACTGTTGTGCCAGAATTTTACAGGAAGCATGATATTAGGGAAGAGGAACTGTAGTTTTAGAAGTTTATTTTTAATTCATGTAATTGTTTTCATTTTATGAAATAAACAAATATATTGCTTCATATTGATCCATGCTCTCTCTTTAACTAAGTGTTTTTAAGTGAATATTAGACTAATCTATTCCTAAAGGGACGGGCCATGATCTAAGGGTACGGGTCATACTCTTATCAAGGATAGATCATATCTTTATTTAATATTATTTCTTTTTTATTTTATATTATTATATTTTCTTTAAATAATTTAAAATTTCTGTGGATTCGATCCTTACTCCCACTATTCTATCATGGAATAGTGAAATTAAAGAATTTAAATCGGTGCGTAGCGACGCGCACCAGTTACTTCCTCTCTCTCTGTGCAAAATTCTTCCAATTTCAATTGCAAAATTGCCCATATATTAATTATAGTAGCAGATGTTGCTAAACACACCTTAGAATTGCTAGAGTATATGGTTGAGGTACCATAGGCGACATCATAAAACTTCCCAAATACCGAATAAGTGGCACCTTAAGAATGGTAAGCAATGAAATAACACAACTTTTTTGTGAGAAGAAGTATAAAGCAATTTTATTTGTTGAAAGAATTATTTATGCATGTGAATATGCTCTATGAGATAATTGAACACTCATTGCATGTGTATATACTTTATTTTTGAGACAAAACATTGCATGTACCTTATTGAAGAAAAAGAACCATAAGAGGAGTACCCTGAGTAGCTTATCATAACTAACACAGCTCTTTTGATAACCGATAAAGCTAAACTTGGAACATTTATTAACAGCATTTTAGCAATGTGATCAGAGAGAAAAGAGAGAGAGAATCTTAATTTCTCAACCCTAACTGAAGTCCTTAATGTCATGGAAACTTAAAGTAGGAGATTGGATTTTTCCTTTATTTATTTATTTATTTTTTTGGTACTTTGTTAACAGAAGTACGGCTCCTTACCTAAAATATTAAGTTGTTCTATTATTCGTCATTGTTTGCCGTCTGTTTGGAAAAATTGTAAGCAATGTCAAGCACAATCTATGATGGATAAATTGATTGATATGGCACAAACAGCTTCATAACAGACTTCAAACCTACAGTTCTATGTCCACATGAGATTCATCATCATTGCCAGAAGAAAAAATGTTGAAGAATTATGTGCAAGTTTGACTTTGAGAAGGCTCATGATAATCTAAGTTGGAAATTTGTCCGTCTTGTAATGGAAAAGAGGATTCCCTGCAATGGATTGAATGCATAAAAACACTATTGACAACAAACAGAGCAGCAGTTGTCATCGGATGGTCAAGCAGGGAGAGAGAGGACTCAGGCAAGGCGATCCCTTGTCTGTCTCAATAGAAAATCTAAATCAATTGCATTGATCATAGCCGGCACCATGCTGATGACACCCTACTCTTCTGTGAGGCTAAGCATGATCAGGTTTTAACTCCTACGTATATGGATTCGAGATCCTGTCACATATCAATTAACTTTTGCAAGAGTTTTCTTATCTATTTAGGTGGAGATGAAGATGCTGCTATAAATGAAATACCCAAATAGGCTAAATTGCTGGAGCTTGAACAAACAAGTATATTTCTTGGACTCCCACTTGGTATTCGACGACCCACAACAAAATGGGTTACAACTCATGGAAAGATTCGACGCCAGACTCTTAGGCTGGAAAGGAAGTTCTGGTCTCAGGCTGGCAGACTCATCCTTTTAAACTCAGTTCTAACTAATCTTAGAATATTAGATTATATGGCTGCCTTTAAACCACTTAAATAGATAACTAAATACATTGCTTGTACTAGAAGGGCTTTCCTTTGAAAAGGCGGCCCACAAATAAGTGGTTTTTCTTGTCTAGTGAAATGGGAGAATGTATGTCCGTAAGTCAAATGTTGGAGGACTTGGAATCAAAAACTTGAAGGCTTCAACCAAGCTTTGCTAGAAAAATGGGGATGGCATATGGTTTCACAAACAGACGAAGCCTCGTGGCAGCGATAGCATGAGAAAATTTGATGTGAGATCCTTGTGGCCTATCGAAAAGACATTTGTAGCAATCTTTCTAGCATTTTCTCGCTTTACTTCTTGATCAGGGAAAAGATATGGGTTTCTGGAGGGAAAACAGGATCTGGAATATATGATGGTGGGGAGAAAATATGGTTTTCTAAAAGGAAAAGAGGATCTGGAATAATATGAGCTCGGCTTGGGATCAGTTAGTAATGACCATATATTGGGATCCTTTGCAGTTCTTGTTGAAAAATCGGTTGTAAATTAATGAATAGGCTCGTAAGCATGGCCCCAATGAAGGATTAGAATGTTGCTAGACTAATCTTAGCTAAATAGCTCAAGGATCATGACCTTATATTATTCCTCGAGACCCGAAAATGTGTATCCTACTATTGGAATTTAGTTTTTGGTAATAGCAGATATGACCTACACATTTTGATTAAGTATACACTAGTTTTGGCAAAGAATATTCATCCAATCATCACTTCTGAGCCATGATTTAATAAAAAATAAGTAAATAATTAAATAAAGGACTAATTCTATAAGGAGATAGTTATGCAAATTACTCTTGGATGACTTTGCAAACAAATGGATGAGTTGACCAACATACCAACTTACATGATTCTTTTGGGAACAATACCATACCAACTCATATGACAAGTAGTGATTTATTCAAAGAATGTCGATTCCCTATCCAAAAAAAAGAAAAAGAAAAGAATGTCGATCACCCACCAAAAACAAACATGTGTGTCCAAAAATACAACTATCATACATTAATTTCAAGGCCAATCGCTGTTCATACTTTCTTCACCTATAAGTCTACTTAAAATCATAGGGCTACCCAAATGGAAGACTGAATTATAAAACAAGTGCACTAGAGAGGACCTTCAGGGCAACTTTATTGGATTGACTAGTTAATTCAGAACCATAAAAGGATTTTCTCCTGCATATGATTCTCAATTGTGATATTTTTTTCTAATAGTTGTTGCCGATCTTACCGCAGTGGCCTGTAGCTTGTGAGCTGGCGCCGGTTCTCGGACTCTCTCACCCCGAGATCTCCAAGCTCCGGAACTGCGAAACAAGGTCAATGACCCAGGCCGGGAATTTCGGCGGGGGCACTCCGACGGTCAAGTTAGAGTGCGGCAAGATGGAACAGGACCTCTAAAGCGGGTTCCCGAAGGATTCTCGTGCTTAGAGAAGAAGTAGATGAAAGAAGTGTAGAGAAGAAAGGGGTTGAAGCCCGGCTTCCTGCGCTGGGTTCACCGAGCTCGCACCTGAGGACTTCTTGGGGCTCCCCGGATCGTTCTCTCGATGTTCTCTCCCCCTTCCCCACTTACCTTTCCGTTCGCTTTCTCCGTCCCTTTTATACCACCGGACCGCCTTCAATCCACGTCCCCTCCTAGGGCTCCCCGAGATCTCTGGATCCTCCCCCATCCTTCTCCTTCAAGCCCGGGAGTTAAGTGGCCGGCACGTCTCGTCCGTCGTGTGTCACGAAAGGGAGAAAGACTGGCGAGACCTTGGGCCAAGTGCCGGAGCTTTCCTTTCGGGGCGTTGACGGTGGGCTTCTAGCCGTTTTAGGCTCCTGTCCGCAGGATTTCATTCCTCAATTGCAGGGTCCTGTTTAACTGATGTAAATGAGGTTTCGTATATCACTACAGGCTGTACTAGCGCCCGGTACGGGGCGCGGCACGCGTCGGCTCTAGTGGCGACCTCGTGGCCCGTGTCTCTGCCTCCCCGAGGCTTTGCAAAGTAGGGCTGATTCGGCCGAGGTAGATCCATCAGGGGGTGCCAACTGGCAGAGGAGCAGGGGCTACTAGCATCGAACGAGGTGGACCCCTCCTGGGTGGACACCTGGCGGAGTGGCAGAGAGGTGCTCGACTTCGGCCGAGGTGGACCCGTCTTGGGGCGCCACCTGGCAAATGGAGGAGGGCCCGGCTCGACCTCGGCAGAGGTGACCCATCTTAGGGTGCCACTTGGCAAGGGAGCAAGGGGCCGCTAGCTTCGACCGAGGTGGACCCCTCCTGGGTGGACACCTGGCGAAGTGGCAGAGAGGTGCTCGACTTCGACCAAGGTAGATCCGTCTTCGGGCGCCACCTAGCGAAGGAGCAGGAGGGCCCAGCTCGACCTTGGCAGTGGTGGACCCATCTTGGGGTGCCACCTGGCAAGGGAGCAAGGGGTCGCCAGCTCCGACAGAGGTGGACCCGTCTTGGGTGGATACCTGGCGGAGTGGCAGAGGGTGCTCGACTTCGGCCGAGGTGGACCCGTCTTGGGGGCCACCTAGCGAAGGAGCAGGATGGCCCCGCTTGACCTCGGCAGTGGGGGCCTGTCTTGGGGTGCTACCTGGTGAGGGAGCAAGGGGCCGCCAGCTCCGGTCGAGGAGGACCCTCCTGGGTGGATACCTGGCGGAGCGGCAGAGAGGTGTTCGACTTCGACCGAGGTGGACCCATCTTGGGGTGCCACCTGGCGAAGGAGCAAGAGGGCTCGGCTCGACCTCGGCAGTGGTGGACCCGTCTTAGGGTGCCACCTGGCGAGGGAGCAAGGGGCCACTAGCTTCGACCGAGGTGGACCCCTCCTGGGTGGACACCTGGCGGAACGGCAAAGAGGTGCTCGACTTCGGTCGAGGTGGACCCATCTTGGGGCGCCACCTAGCAAAGGAGCAGGAGGGCCCGGCTCGACCTCGGCAGAGGTGACCCGTCTTGGGGTGCCACCTGGCGAGAGAGCAGGGGTCGCTAGCTTCGGCCGAGATGGACCCTTCCTAGGTGGACACCTGGCGGAGCGGTAGAGAGGTGCTCGACTTTGACCGAGGTGGACCCATCTTGAGGCGCCACCTGGTGGAGGAGCAGGAGGGCCCGGCTCGACCTCGACGGAGGTGGACCCATCCTGGGTGCCACCTGGCGAGGGAGCAAGAGGCCGCCAGCTTCGACCGAGGTGGACCCCTCCTGGGTGGACACCTGGTGGAGCGGCAGAGAGGTGCTCGACTTCGACCGAGGTGGACCTGTCTTGGGGCGCCACCTGGTGAAGGAGCAAGAATTTTGAAAGAAAATCCACCTGGCACCGACGGCATCCAGAGCTGGACCTGACACACGTTCCACGTCAGTGATGTAGCCATATCAGTGCCCCCCATCCCCAGGTCCTATCAGAGCATCGCGGCTTGGGGCGTGGGGAGTTAATGCGGAGATGACGTGGAGAAGGCAGAAATCCCGTTCCATAATTGCCATGATCCCTGCCGCCGCTTTGTTGTGCCCGAGACCCTGTGAGGGTTGCCACGTGCGCGCGTCTGACGGGCCATTAATGCAACGTTTCAAAACCGAGGCCGTTTCCATCGAACCGAAGTGTCGATGTCGGGCGTGCCTCCATGTGGCAGTCATCTGATGGTCTGGGACGGAAAGTGGCGTACGGCTGCTATTGATTGAGTTTGAAAATGAGGGGGACTTTCCGAAAACGAGGTCTCTCACTTTCTCACACCTCAACGGCGGTTGCAGTGGTCTCCCTCATCTTCCTAGGGTTGCAATTCCTTTGGTTCAAAACATTCCGGTGAGTGCTTGTGCCCTTTTCTTTTTTTCTCTCGTCTCCCAACCCCTGTGCTTGTCCTTCTTGCTTCTTCCTCCTTTATGGCACGTCGCCGTCATGTTTCTTCCAACCCGGATGAGGCTGGTCCTTCCGGCTAAGGACTCCATCGTCTTCCTCCTCGGAGGGGGAAGAGATCCGGACGAGGTCCGGAGGCAGCTCTAACCTGGGGCTGTGTCCATAGGCATCCCTAGGGGTCCTAGGTCCCCTCCCATAGTTTCTGCATGTCCCATTTATTCTCTTCCTCCTCCGGAGGCCTCTTCCTCTGGTCCCTCCGGTTATGCCTCGACGATGACCGGGAACGATCTTTCTTTGTTCTGGGATACCTATGAGGTCCCGAATTCAATCCGTCTTTCCCTCCCAAGGCCTAGAGACTAAGTAACCTCGAGTGGCCCTGGAAGGGTCGCCTTCTATGAGGAAATCCTCGTCGGGGGTCTTCATTTTTCCTTCATCCCTCTTTCTTTCATTTCTCAGTCACTATCGTCTTGTCCCGGCCCAGTTAGCTCCTAATGCCATCCGGGTCATCTTCGCTTTCATCATCTTCTACCACTTCCACGGGTTCGTTGCCCATTTCTCCCTTTTCAGGGATCTCTTTATCCTGAAACGTTACTCCACCGATGATGGCTGGTGGTATATTTCATCCCGACCTAGGTGCCTTAGGTTCGACCTCCCTTCATCGATCAAGGGTTGGAAGAATCGCTTTTTCTTCGCCTCGATCGAGGATGTCGACTGGGCCTGGAGTGAGCCGGACCGGTCCCCGAATCGAAATTCCCAGGTTAAGCTGGTGGATCAGGATGTCTATGCATAGCTGCTGGGTGACGTGGTCCCAGCCCTCGATGTTCTGCTCTCAGAGTAGAATTTATTCGAGGCAGGGATCAGTCCCATCGGGAGTTGGGTGAGGCCCCGGATCTCTTTCTCTATCTTCATTTCTGCTCTGCACTTCCTTTCTTTTATACTGGCCTAACTGACCTTTTTCCTCAGGTATGAAGTTCTCCATAGAAAGCTTGATGGAGGGCATCCTGGAGAGGGATGCTGCCGAGGGGACTGAGGATCCGCCAGCGAAGAGGGCTCGCACTGAGGCGAGCCGGGGGCCTGCGCCCACCTCCGCCATCACTGGTCCTCGGGCAACAGCTCCTGCCCCCAGGTTGCCTCGGGCCCAGGTGCCTGACGTCCCTGTCATCGACCTCGACAGGGTCAGGGGAGAGAGGAGGCCGGAACCCCCTCGAGCGATGCCTACTCCAGGCGCTGTGCCGGTCATCCCCATGGTGCCACCAGGGCGGCGGCAGCTCCATCGACGGCACCGCCCGGCGAAGGGACAGCCACCCAGCCTGCTGCAGACGATCTCAATCCATCGCCGAGCCTCACCAGCCGCTGCTCCGTGATCTGTGATCAAGGGCTCGCGGAGAGGGTGATGGAGTTTGCGAGCACCTCCCGGATCGCCGTCTGAGGGGCGGCCGGGACTACTCTGAGGCACTGCTCGGGATCCTCCCGCTGCTTTTTATAGTAAGTTCCGAGCTTTGACCTTTTAAAGTTCTAGTTGGATCTTACTAATATCTTGTATCTTTTTCGATGCAGATCGGGATAGACATTCTCTTGCTGAGGACCTTCCTCGCCGGCTATGCCAAGAAGGATGCCGAGAAGGAGGAGAAGCTCGGAACTTGCAGCCGATGTCAAGGACCTCATGGAGAAGGGGGTCGAGCTACGAGCGAACAACAAGGCCATTCGAGCAGACCTGGGCTGCACCGAGGGGCGTGTGAAGGAGCTCGAGACCTCTTTGTCGGAGGAGAGGATCTCGAACCAGCACCGCGCGGAGGAAGATGCGGCGGAGAAGACTCGCCTTAGGGCTCAGTCCCGGTCGTTGGAGCGTCGGGTCGAAGAGGTCCTCAAGGAGCTAAGCGCAACCAAAGAGAAGAACTCTTACATTAATGGGCTACTGGAGACGTCCAAGAGGGAGGCACAGGAGGCCGTGCCGAAGTTTCGGCCCTCCGAAGAATACATTGCAGAGGTGCACGAGGCGGTCGTGGACTCCTTTCTGAAGGGCTTCCAGGTGTACCGGGAGAAGGTGAGCTCCTTCTATCCCGAGCTCGACTTTAGTGAAGTCGTTCTGGGTGGTTGAAGGGAAGAGCCCATCGAAGGAGTTTCGACTGCGCAGTTGTTGAGGTGGCAGCTCCTGATCAGCCTTCTGACGACGCCGCCAGCAGAGAGGATGCCCCGTAGCCCCAGGAGGACGCGGCCACATCGAAGTAGCTCTGCAGCTTCACCTCTTTCTCTTTATTTTTGCATGATATGTACTCCTTTCTCTCTCTCTCTTTTTTTTTTTTTGGGATCACCCGGCCTGTCGGGGCCCTTTTGTAAGGAATGTTATTAATGAAAAATCTTTCTTCCATTAACTTGTTCTGACATGTTTGCTTCTCTTCTTTTTCTTTTTCTCTGTGCATCTTCAAACTGAACCCCGGTTCTAGCCAACGGGACTAAGTCCCATGCGGCGTTCTGAGCTGAACTACGGGATTGCATGGGCGAACTGGGTTCTGCCCCACCTTCTAGACCAAAGTTTGGGACTTCGCTTTGGAACCAGGTTCCTTGCGAGCTTCCGGACTGAACCCCGGGGCCGCAGGCTGGATTTGAGCCTTGTGCGGCTTGCCGAGCTATTCTCCGGGATTTTGTAGGACCGGGACCTAAGTCTCTGAGATCTCTTCGGACTGAACTCCGAGGCCGCATGTCAGAATTTAATTCCGTGCAACACTCCAGACTGAACTCCAAGATTTTTGTCAGAGGAGACTTCGCGCCTTCGCGGATCTTCCGCCATATCCATGCTCGTCGAACCTAGAGCTGGATAGCTTTTGTCCTACAAGACGATAGTAGGCATTTGATGAAAAAATTTTATTGCTAAAGTTTAAGGAGTGTTACACTATTGGTAGTACATCCTCAAGTTTGAGGCATTCCAGGTCCGAGGGAACCAGGATCCGCTTCGTTCCTACAAGTAGTACGCCCCATGGAGGAGTGCCTCCGCCACCCTATATGGGCCTTCCTAATTCGGGAAGAGCTTCCCGCACTCCCGAGGTTGGGAAGCTTCAGCTCGACATAGCACCAGTCTCCCTGGCGGAAGGACTTGGGTCGTACCCTGGAGTTGTAGTATCTGGCCACTCGTTGCCGGTAAGCCACCATCCGAACTCGGGCCCTATCCCTTGTTTCTTCGAGGAGGTCCAGGTTCAATAGCATCCGGGCCGGGTTCTCTGCCTCGTCATATTGCTCCACGCACAGGGTCGGTAGACTGAGCTCAACTGGGATAACCGCTTCTGCCCCGAAGACAAGGTTGAATGAGGTCTCATCCGTAGCCATCCTTGGGGTAGTGTGATACACCCAAAGGATGCTCGGGAGTTCTTTTACCCACCTCCCCTGGCCTGGTCTAGTCTTATCCGGAGGTCTTGCAAGATGGTTTTGTTCATTACCTCGGCCTCTCCATTTGTCTGAGGATGCGCCACTGAGGTGAAACGGTGATGGATGCCGAGGCCGTCGCAAAACTCTCGAACTCATAATCAAACTGGCATATCGTTGTTGGTGATGATGGTATGGGATAAGCCGAAGCGGCATATAATCGACTTCCAAAGGAATTGGTGATATTTGCCTCCGTGATCCGGGTCAAGGCTCAGCCTCGACCCATTCGTGAAGTAGTCGATTGCCACGATCAGGAATTTCGTTGCCCGGATGTCGTAGGAAAATGTTTGAGGAGATCCATGCCCCATGGAGCGAACGGCCATGGGGTGGAGAGTTGGGAGAGTGGAGCAGCGGGCTGACGTTGCACCATAGATGTCCTGACATCGGTAGCACCTCTTTACGAAGTCAGCGCATCTTCTCTCATTTCTACCAGACAGAAATAAACTGATGGAGGGCCTTATACACAGCATATGCCCCCCACATGGTTCCCATAGATGCCTCGTAGATCTCCTGGAGCACGAGTGCGGTTTGCGGGTCTCAGACACTTGAGGAGTGGGTTAGAGTGATGCAGAACAAAGAACAAAGAAGCGTATGCGGAAGTAAAATTAAGATTAATTCTTTTTTTTTTATATATATATTTCAGAATTGGCTTTGACTCAAAGTAAAGCTAAACTACGTTGAAGAAACTAGGTAAGGATTGAAAGCACAGTTTAGAAGAAAACTAAATTATCAGAGTAGTTCAGAAGTAACGGATCGCTGGGGTTGAGAAACTCCCAGACCTAGGGTTTCGCTCTGAACTTTCAACAGAACAGAAATAGAGAGAGAGACGGTTTACTAACCAGACAGTGATCTTCTCAGGATTCTGGTGGAAGAACTCTCTCGAGCAGATTGTGGGATCCTCGGAGTCGGCTATCTTCGCAATGGATCCTCTAATACTGGTCTCGTGGTTTGTCGGCTTCTTCTGGACTCAAGATCTGGGAAAGAAGAGGAACAAATGATGGAATTCAGAAACTCAAGAAAAGATTTTACCAGGTTGAAGAACTTGAAAGCCGAAGTTGCTGGAATCAGGATTCTCCTGGAGGCCGATCTGACTTCCTCTTAGAATTGCTGTAGATCTGAAGTATCTGGACTGGAGCTAGATGCTGGTGGTCGGCCTGGACTTGGAGATGGTGGCCGTGAGAAGGGAAATAGACTAGGGCTTGGTGGAAAGAGAAGGGTGATGGCGGCTAGGGTTTGGGAGTGGAGTGGCTAACCTAGGGTTTGGGGTTTTGGAGATCTCTCACCTCCTCAAGGTTCCAGGGGAACCCGGATTTACTCCCTCATGGAGCTCAACACCTGGAGCAAGTGCGGAAAAGAGAAAACACAAGTTTGCTCATAAAAAAATTTCTTTCATTCATATGATTTTTTTAAACTTACAAGAGGGGTTTAATTTATAAGGCTTTACAAGGGAGGAGGGTTTCACATCTTCCCATGTGGGACTAAAGGAGGGGATCTACAAATTAGGGCAAATCCTTCACATATGGTCGGCCAAAGTACCAAAAAATTGGATTTGGGTTATAAAGGCAGGTAGATGGCGCCACCTTGCTTGGATCTTCAAGAAAAATTTTCTTCCTTCCTTGGATCAACTCTTTTGGACTCCTCCTTTTCTTCCTCCCTAAGTCAAGGCCCTTCCCATCTTTGTTTGGATGTCTTTGGGCAGGTAGTGGGCGCCCCCTTGAAGTTCTCTTCCAAGAGGATTTCTTCCCTTCTTTGCTTTGGGTTTCTTGGGAAAGTCTTGGCCGCCCCCTTGATTTGTGGTCTCTTGGTGGACTTCTCTTTATCTGGCGCATGAGAGAAGGAAGTTGCCATCTGTGGAGTGGGGACCAAAAGCTGCTGGATGTAGATATGGCACCCCCTGGACTGGGAGTGTGGCTGGGAGTGTGGTGTCCACTTGCCTGGTCTTGGAGAAAGTGTAACATCCAGGTTGAAACCCTAGTCCACTATGAGTCAACATGACTCAAAAAATAAAATGCAGGTAATGTAGACTCAAGCTAAATTAAGTTGATCTAGTCAACTCTTATTAAAAACCAAAAACCCTAATTCTTCGGGCAAGGTTAATCAGAGATCCAGATGGAGCTCTGAAGTCTTCTTCTGAGTCTGGTGCCCGCACCAATTCTCCCAGGGTGGGAGGAACTCGACCCTGTCGAGTATGGATCAAGTTGGCTCTGGTATCTCTCCAAGAGGTCTGGGTCCAGCTCTTGTAACTCTTCTCGGGAGATCCAAGAGTCATCAGAATCTGGCCTTCCTAGCCAGCGGACCAGGTATCTTTGGTATCCTCGATTACGAGTAGAGATAACCTGATCATCCAGGATCTTTCAATCTGCTCTTTCCTCACAGGCCAATTTGTTGGTGGACACACAGGGTCAGGTTCACTCTCAAGAGCAGGATTAGGTTCAAAAGCCTCACTGGGAATCACAGCTGGCTCCCTATACTCTACTAGGTCTGTAATGTTGAAAGTGGAGCTAATGCCTAGTTCTGGAGGCAACTCGAGCACATAGGCATTGGATCCTACTCTCTTTACCACTCTAAATGGTCCAGCTCCCCTAGCATGTAACTTTCTAACGGTTCCAGGAGGAAACCGTTCAGGCCTTAACCTAATCATTACATAGTCTCCCGTCAAAAGTTTGACTCGCCTTTGAGAATCAGCCAATTTCTTATAAGTTTCGTTACTTAAATTATTTTGGCTTGAATTTCTTTATGCAAGTCTTTTATATGCTGTGCAAAAACTTCGGCAGACTCGGAGACCCGTGTGTGGACTGGTAAAGGAGCTAGGTCAAGAGGTGTGTGGGGTTTGTAACCATGCACAATTTCAAATGGACTCTTACCCGTAGACCTATTGACCGAGTCATTATATGCAAATTAGCTCTAGGTAAGTACAAATCCCAGTTCCTAATGTTTTCACCAACAAGACACCTTAGCAGATTGCCTAAACTACGGTTCACTACTTCGGTTTGGCCGTCAGTCTGGGGATGATAGGCAGTTGAAAACTTAAGTTTCGTCCCTAACTTATGCCAAAGGGTTTTCCAGAAATAGCTGGTGAACCGAACATCCCTATCTGAAACAATGGTCTTGGGTAGGCCATGGAGTCGAACTATCTCATTAAAGAACAGGGTGGCTACCTTAGACGCATCAAATGTTTGGGAACAAGGCAAGAAATGGGCATCTTGGAAAATCGGTCTACTACAACACAGATAGAGTCATGCCTCCTCTGGGTCTTAGGCAAACCTAACACAAAGTCCATGCTCACATCTTGCCAAGGACGATCTGGGACAGGGAGTGGGGTATAAAGGCGGTGTTCTGTTTTCGCTGTTTGGCAACAGCGCAGGTCCGACACCTAGCCACAATGTGTGCTACATCTCTTTTTAAGCTAGGCCAGAAAAAATGGTCTTCAATAGCCAGGGTGGTCTTATCTTTTCCGAAATGGCCAGCTAAACCTCCAGCATGAGTTTCCCAAATCAAGAATTCCCTAAGAGAGGTTCTAGGGATGCAAAGCCTATTCTTAAAGAACAGAAAGCCATCTAAAAGGGAATAATCCTTATGTTCACTAGATGGTCCTTGAGTTAGATCCTGGTATACAGTCTTGAAATCCGGACACGACTCATATTCTTCTTTGATTTGCTCAAACCCTATGACTTCAGCCCTAACAGAATTCAACAACAAAGATCGACGACTAAGGGCATCAGCTACCTTATTTTCAGACCCAGCCTTATGCTTCAAAACAAAAGTATAGGACTGGATATACTCTACCCACTTAGCATGCCTAGGGTTAAGCTTCTTTTGAGAATTCAAGAATCTAAGAGCCTCATGGTCCGAAACAGCACAAATTCTTGCGGTAGTAAATAATGTCTCCAGTAACGCAAAGCTTGCACTACCGCATAAAATTCCTTATCATAGGTAGAATACCTAAGCTTAGCATCATTAAGTTTTTCACTAAAGAATGCTACGGGATGGTTCTCTTGGCTTAGGACTCCACCTATACCTACTCCTGAAGCATCACAGGCAACCTCAAATACCTTTGAAAAGTCCGGTAGTAGTCTCAAAATGGGTGCCTGGGTCATCCTATCCTTAAGATCTAGGAAGGCTTTATGGGCTGCTTTGGTCCACTGAAATCTCCCTTCCTGATGCAGTCTGTGATAGGAGCAACTACGGTACTAAACCCCTTGATGAATCGCCTATAGAAGGTAGCCAAGCCATGGAAACTTCTGACTTCATGCACACTGGTCGGCTCTGGCCATTCTACTATGGACCTAATCTTTTCAGGATCGGCAGCCACGCCGTCAGGGGTTACAACAAATCCAAGGAAGATAATCCTACTGGTCATAAATTCACACTTCTTGAGATTACCGTAGAGACTATCATTCCTCAAAACTTGACAGACTTGTCTAAGGTGGCCTAGGTGATCTGCAGGGGTCTTACTATAGATCAGGATGTCATCAAAATAGACCACTACAAATTTCTATGAAAGCTCTAAGTACCTGGGTCATAATCCTCATGAAAGTACTAGGGGCATTGGACAACCCAAAAGGCATAACAACCCATTCATAGAGACCATCCTTAGTTTTGAAGGCGTTTTCCACTCATCCCCTGGTCTAATCCTAACCTGATGATAGCCGCTCTTGAGATCAATTTTAGAAAAAACCATGGCACCGGCCATCATATCAAGCATGTCATCTAGTCTAGGGATGGGGAACCTATACTTGATTGTGATCTTATTGATGGCACGACTGTCAACACACATCCTCCACGTGCCATCCTTCTTCGGGGTTAGAAGTGCAGGGACTGCACAAGGGCTAAGACTCTCTCTAATGAACCCCTTCCTCAACAATTCGCCAACCTGCTTTTGCAGTTCTTTATGCTCCGATGGATTCATCCTATAATGGGGCAAGTTGGGTAAAGTAGCTCCTGGGACTAAATCTATGGAATGCTGAATATCCCTAAGAGGTGGAAGGTGGTCTGGCAGATCCTCGGGAAAAACATCCTCAAATTCTTCTAATAAAGGCTTAACTTCCTGAGGAGGCTCTGAGGGTGTAGGAGTCCTAAGTTCCTTAGCAGTCAACATCCAAATGGGTGAACCACTATGAATTTCTTGTTCTAGATCCTTGGCACTAATTAGGTTCACTCCAGTCTTCATTTCCCTAACCTTACTGGTTCCTTTAGCTACCTTGTCCTTAGGAGGGACTGAATGGATTGTGATTTTCTTCCCATTGAAACTAAAGACACAGGTGTTGGATTTTCCTAAGAGGGTGGCATCATGATCATACAACCAAGGTCTTCCAAGAATTATACTGCTCACCCCATGGGCAAGACATCACACCAAATCTTTTCTTGATAGGATTGCATTTGGATTTGGACCTGACATCTAGACTGGATGGGTATAGAGGTAGAGTCTACCCAAGAAACCTTATAGGGGTTGGGGTGGGGAACTGGGGTTAAGCCTAACATTTTGACAGTGCTAGTAGAAATGGCATTCACACAGCTCCCACTATCTATGATGATTTTACAAACCTTATCCCCTAGTTTAAGGAAAGTCTGTAGGATGTTGGTCCTACGCCAATCTTCCTGAACTTTAGTCTGGGACAGGATGCATCTTACAACCCCTAAGTGGTCAGATTCAGTGGATTCTTCCTCTCCTTCATACTCATCAACCAAATTCATTCCGGCCTCATAAACTTCTTCTTCAAACTCCTCATTAGGCTCGGAATTCTCTTCTCCTCCCTCTTCTATATATAGGGATCTACGAGGGCACTGGCTAGAAACATGACCTACCTTATGACACTTAAAACAAGCTATGGCTGTGCACTGGGTGGAGATATGACGGGCTTCTGACACTTAAAACAGACGATACCAGGGGTTCTCTGGGTGTCAGGTGCCTTACCTTTGTCCATGGGCCTAGGGGTGGGAATACCCTGATTAGGCTTGCTAGGGGTAACCTGGCTAGGTCCATTTCTTGGGATTGGGGCACTAATCCTAGAAGGCATGGGTCCTCTCTGAAAATTCTCAGTGTTCAGTGCAATCTGATAGGCTTGGTCTAGGTCAGTAACCTCTCTCAGAAACAACTCTCTCTTAATATCTTCCCTAAGTCCAGCCCTAAATCTAGACAAAGTGACTTCATGGGCTTCACTCACATCACATCTCATCAGGTATTCATCAAAGGTGGTTATGTAGTCTGAAACAGATCGGTTCCCTTGTTTCAAAGTCTGCCATTGGTCTAACAGATTTGCTGGTATGAAATGGGTAGGTACTTGTCTCTAAGTTTCTCTTTCATACCCTGCCAAGTGGTTATGGGCTCTACATTTCGTCTTCTAGTGGTCAGCTCAATGTTCCCCAGTATAACCTAGCTTGACGTATTAATTTCATCTTGGCAAACTTGAATTTCCTTTCCTCAGACATGGCATACCACTCAAAGTACTGGTCCATCTCACCCTCCCAATCAGAATACACCTTAGGATTTAGGCTACCATCAAAAGTGGGTGCATCTAACTTGATGTTTCGAATGAACCTATCATCTCTATCCTCAGGTTCTGGGTCAGGCCTCCTATGATTAGGTTCAGGATCTCGGTATAAAGGTCTTCTAGGCTCTTGGTGTGGGTGAGGTTGAGGCACATTAAAATCTGGGTCAGGAGTCCAATTCCGATGCCTAGGTTCCTCAAGTACTTGGACTCGATCCCTAAGCTGGGCAAAATTCTCATTCATATCCTGACTTAATTTGTTCATACTCTCAGTAAGAGCTCTAACCATGGCCTCTAAATCAGGTTGGGTTTGACCAGGTTGGTAGGGCACTCCATTCGGGTAGACATGATGCAAGCAAACACACAAAATGAGACTCAACTGAACGACTACGGGCTAACTAGACCTAGAGCCCAAACTAGATGCCCAATCAGAGTGGCAAGCTAGCCTGTAGTAACTCAGGACTCAGCCAGGCAGGTGTAAGGGGAGTGTTAGGTCCCTGAATGCCAATCCTAGACACCAATCAGAGATTGGCCAGGTAGGCGGACCAGCACACAAGCCCTTCGGGATGGAATCCCTGAACCACCATTCTAGACACTGAGTACAAAGCACACACAGAGTAACCAGACAAACTGACTCAACACTAGCCTTGACCCGACTTGTTGATGTCCCTAGCCCACTAGGGCAAATTAGGTCTAATCAATTTTAGATTAAAGGCTTAGGTTCGAATGAAGGGGTGGTGGTTTTGGGCTAAGGAGAGGTTATCAACTCCTCCCCTTATCTTAGATGCTCAAATGCCCTTAAGTTGAATTAAGAGATGAACACTCAAAAATAAATGGATTGCAGAACACAAAAATAGAGTTGCAGTAATTTAATTTCAGAAATCGCACGGAAACCAATAAATCATGAGAAAATTATTCAAATTAGATTCAATTATACTGGTTTCAGCAAAACAAAAATCACTGAATTTGGAGTTACCTGCAGTGAGAAATAATTCCTGTACAGAGGAAATTACAGGCTGAAAATAGAGCACTTCCCCGTTTACAATTTCTGCTACGAAGTGTAACCCAACGGATCCCCTACATGCCCTAGGAACACCCCGTGGAATGGGAAGAGGAGGTTTGCACCTCGCTTCGTTCCTAGGACCGACGTCCTGGGGAGTCTACTTCGAGAGCAGACAAAGTAAAAAGAGAGGGACTCAAACAGGCAATCAAACAGAAACCCTAGACAGGGCTCTGATACCAAAAATGATGCAGAACAAAGAACAAAGAAGCGTATGCGGAAGTAAAATTAAGATTAATTCTTTTTTTTTTATATTATATATTTCAGAAATTGGCTTGACTCAAAGTAAAGCTAAACTACGTTGAAGGAAACTAGGTAAGGATTGAAAGCACAGTTTAGAAGAAACTAAATTATCAGAGTAGTTCAGAAGTAACGGATCGCTGGGGTTGAGAAACTCCCAGACCTAGGGTTTCGCTCTGAACTTTCAACAGAACAGAAATAGAGAGGAGAGATGGTTTACTAACCAGACAGTGATCTTCTCAGGATTCTGGTGGAAGAACTCTCTCGAGCAGATTGTGGGATCCTCGGAGTCGGCTATCTTCGCAATGGATCCACAATACTGGTCTCGTGGTTTGGTCGGCTTCTTCTGGACTCAAGATCTTGGAAAGAAGAGGAACAAATGATGGAATTCAGAAACTCAAGAAAGATTTACCAGGTTGAAGAACTTGAAAGCCGAAGTTGCTGGAATCAGGATTCTCCTGGAGGCCGATCTGACTTCCTCTTAGAATTTCTGTAGATCTGAAGTATCTGGACTGGAGCTGGATGCTGGTGGTCGGCCTGGACTTGGAGATGGTGGCCGTGAGAAGGGAAATAGACTAGGGCTTGGTGGAAAGAGAAGGGTGATGGCGGCTAGGGTTTGGGAGTGGAGTGGCTAACCTAGGGTTTGGGGTTTTGGAGATCTCTCACCTCCTCAAGGTTCCAGGGGACCCGGATTTACTCCCTCACGGAGCTCAACACCTGGAAGCAAGTGCGGAAAAGAGAAAACACAAGTTTGCTCGTAAAAAAATTTCTTTCATTCATCTCATTTTTTTAAACTTACAAGAGGGGTTTAATTTATAAGGCTTTACAAGGGAGGAGGGTTTCACATCTTCCCATGTGGGACTAAAGGAGGGGATCTACAAATTAGGGCAAATCCTTCACATATGGTCGGCCAAAGTACCAAAAAAATTGGATTTGGGTTAAAAAGGCAGGTAGATGGCGCCACCTTGCTTGGATCTTCAAGAAAATTTTCTTCCTTCCCTGGATCAACTCTTTTGGACTCCTCCTTTTCTTCCTCCCTAAGTCAAGGTCCTTCCCATCTTTGTTTGGATGTCTTTGGCAGGTAGTGGGCGCCCCCTTGAAGTTCTCTTCCAAGAGGATTTCTTCCCTTCTTTGCTTTGGGTTTCTTGGGAAAGTCTTGGCCGCCCCCTTGATTGTGGTCTCTTGGTGGACTTCTCTTATCTGGCGCATGAGAGAAGGAAGTTGCCATCTGTGGAGTGGGGACCAAAAGCTGCTGGATGTAGATATGGCACCCCTGGACTGGGAGTGTGGCTGGGAGTGTGGTGTCCACTTGCCTGGTCTTGGAAGAAAGTGTAACATCCCAGGTTGAAACCCTAGTCCACTACTGAGTCAACATGACTCAACAAAATAAAATGCAGGTAATGTAGACTCAAGCTAAATTAAGTTGATCTAGTCAACTCTTATTAAAAACCAAAAACCCTAATTCTTCGGGCAAGGTTAATCAGAGATCCAGATGGAGCTCTGAAGTCTTCTTCTGAGTCTGGTGCCCGCACCCAGGAGTAGGATCTCCGATACAGTAGCCCGTCCATCAATACGAATAGTGCGGCCTTCCTCTTAATGAGGCCGGCCGCACATGATCCTCTGGCAGGGTGCCGTTAGTGATGTACTCGATGTACTTATCCATCCAGCTGGGCTCGGGCTGACCTGTGGATCTCCATGGGCATCTCGTAGCTCGGGGCTTTGAGATGCTCAATGTAAGCGCAGCCTAGTGATGAGTCCGACAGGGTTGCAAGGCGGGAGAGGGCGTCCGCGCAAGCATTTTCCCCGCGAGGGATATGGGAGATGCTGAAGCGCCGAAATCCTGTCGCGCTCATTCGCACGAGCTCAAGGTATATCGCCATTTGGGAGTCTCGCACCTCGTACTCCCTGAGACCTGCCCGACCACTAGCTGCGAGTCGGTGAAGACCCTGAGGCAAGACACGCCCAGCTCGCAGGACACTCTTAGCCCTGTGAGGAGCGCTTCGTACTCCGCCTAGTTATTAGTGGTGGCGAACTGGAAGCGAAGCGCACACTTGGTGATGACCCCTTCGCCGTTGGCAAGGATGAGTCTAGCTCCGCTCCCGCCGGAGTTTAAGGCTCCATCGACGTGAAGGATCCAAACGTCCTCCTCCAGTCCTGGCTCTGGCTGCCGGTCTTGGGGGCTTTCTTCTGGCCCCTCACCCAGGCCTGCACACTCAACCAAGAAATCAAGGAGTACCTGTGCCTTCATGGCTGACCTCGACCTGTAGGTGATGTCGAACTCACTGAGCTTGAGCGCCCACTTTGCCAGGCATCCAGATGTGTCAGGTCGACTGAGCACCGCTTTCAGCGATTGATCCGTCAGGACCGTAATGGGGTGCACTTGGAAATAAGGCCTGAGATGCTGGGTGGATACGATTAGCACAAAAATTAGTTTCTCAGAGTGAGAATACCTGAGTTCCGCATCGTAGAGGAGTTTGCTCGTGTAGTACACCAGCCTTTGCATCCCTTTATCGTCTGTCCGAACCAGGACCAAACTGAACGCTTCCGGTGTGACCGCAAGGTACAAGAGGAGCTCCTCTCCTTCCTCTGGTGTGGAAAGCAGTGGCGGGAATGCCAATGTCTTCTTCAGCTCCTTGAATGCCTCCTGGCACTCCTTCGTCCAGGAAAAGTCGTTCATCTTCCTCAGTGCCTTAAAGAAGGGCTGGCAGCGGTCAGCGGACCTTGAGATAAACCAACTCAGGGCGACTATCTAGTCGGTGAGTCGTTGCACTTACATCTTGGAGGTGGGCTGCTCCATGTCTAGGATTGCTTGGACCTTCTCCGGGTTGGCCTCTATCCCTCTTTGGGTTACCATGAATCCCAGGAACTTCCCTGCGGAGACGTTGAAGGCGCACTTTGCAGGGTTCAACTTCATTTAGTGAAGTCAGAGGTTACTGAAGGTCTCCGTCAGGTCACCAACATGGTCCGAAGTTGGCTTACTCATCACCAGCATGTCATCCACATACACTTGCATGTTGGGCCAATTTGGTCTTTGAAGACCTTGTTGACCAGACGTTGGTATGTGGCACTGTATTCTTGAGACCGAATGGCATCATCATATAGCGGTAGGTTCCATGGTCGGTGATCAAGGCAGTGTGCTTCTCGTCCTCCAGATGCATTCGGATCTGGTTGTATCTGGAGAAGGCATCCATAAAAGAGAGGAGGCGATGTCCCGAAGTGGTGTCCACGAGCTGGTCGATCTTTGGAAGAGGAATACTATCCTTCGGGCAAGCTCTGTTAAGGGTGGTGTAGTCCACATAGATCCTCCACTTGCCGTTACTCTTCTTTACCATCACCACGTTCGCCAGCCAACTGGGATACTGTACCTCTCGTACAAAGCGGCAGCAAGAAGCTTCTCTAACTCCTCATTGATGGCCTTCTATCTTTCCATAGCGAAACTTCTCTTTTTCTGGTGGACTGGGCGGCACCTCGGATCAATCTTTAGTTGATGGGTGATGACCTCCGAGGGGATACCCAGCATGTCAGCAGCAGACCAGGCGAACCGTCGACATTCACCTGAAGGAAGTCCAGCAAACGAGCCCGCTCATCCTCCGAGAGTTGAGCTCCTATCTGCACCATTTTCTGAGGGTCCGAGCCGAGAGGGTACGTCATAAGCACTCCACAGGGCCTCCCTTGGGATCTTGCACTCTTAAATCGAGGTCATCGACGTCGAAACCGACCTCAGCACTCCGGGCCCCTGGGACTGTCTACAGACAATGTGGATCGGGTTGGGCCATCCCTCTCATTACTCCCGTCCCAGAGGCGGTAGGGAACTGCACCAGCAACCTCTTAGTGGAAATAACTGTGTCCAGCTGGTTGAGCCCTAGACGGCCTAGGATAGCATTGTAAGGCAATGGAAGCTTGACGATGGTAAATGTCATCATGACCGTACTCTGCCAAGGTGGGGATCCGGTGGTGATTGGGAGAGTGATCTCTCCTTCGACCCCCACTGAATCTTCGGTGAAGCCCACAAGAGGGGTGTGCATTGGCTTTAGTTGATCATGAGACAAATTCATTCGAGAGAAAGTATCGTAGAAAAGTGTGTCACTAGAGCTCCCACTATCCACCATAATGCGATGTAGAGGATGCTTAGCGATGGTCATCCCGACCACCACCGCATCATTATTTACATTTTCATTTTCATTCCCCTTTTCATAGGGGAGTACATTCTCTAGATCTCCCGCCTCCCGGTCTCTCTTCGTCGCACGCCCTATCCCCCAAGAGATCAAGCCCACCAGCTTCTCCGTGAGACGATTGTCAATTACAGGGACCAGGGGAAGGGCTGCAAGCGGCTGACCCTCCGGCGGGGCTTCATTCCTGACGAACTTCTGAGGTAGCCCCTCTTGATCAGCTCCTCGATCTCCCACTTCAGATTGTGGCATTCCTCCGTGTCATGGCCATGCTCTTGGTGAAATTGACAATACTTTGTCTTGTCACAGATGTTCCTTGGGTTCTGAGGAGGAGGTCGGCCAAGGTAGTTCTCACCCTCAATCTCCATGAGGATCTTCGTTCTGGGAGCAAGGAGAGGGGTGAAGGTCCACTCCAGGGGGCAGCACCATTTTCGGCTTCGAACCTGGATGGAAGTCCGCAGGTGGTCCAGGCCTTCGGGTTCTAGGGACATCTCTTGGGGCAGGCTTCTTCGAAGGCTTCCCGTCTAGCTCTCACCTGGTGTGGTCGTTCTCCTCAACTCGGATGTACTTGTGGACAAAGAGGAGAAGCTTAGAATATGTCTTGGGGGGCTTCTTGTCTAGGGAATATGTTAGACAGGAGGTCTTGAGCCCGCGCTTCAATGCCAGCATGGCGATGGGCTCGTCCAGGCAATAAATTTCCAGGGCAGCGATCTTGAAGCTGGTGATGTAATTCCACAGCAGCTCCTCGTCTTGCTGGTGGATAGAGAAGAGGCTATCTACCTCCCTAGGCACCTTTCGGCAAGCGTCGAAGTGTGCCACAAACTTCCCTTCCAGCTGATGGAAGGAGCTGATGGATTCTGGCTCGAGGTGGGTGAACCAAACTCGAGCAGCCTTCAGGAGGGTGGCTGGGAAGGCAATGCACAAGAGATTGTCCGTCGCTCCTTGGACCCTTATGAGAGCCTTGTAGCTCTCTAAGTGGTCCAAGGGGTCGGTGGTCCCATCTTAAGGATCCACCTGAGGCATGCAGAACCGATTCGGGATCGGTTCCTCTTGGATTTCCCAGGAGAATGGTGGTCGAGCGTCGTACCCCGCTGGATCAGTTGGGCAGTTCTGCATGTCAGCAAAGCGGCGGGAGAACTCCGCCAACTTGCGCTCGTGCTCCTCCAGGAACCTCTCAGCCTGGCGCCTGATGGCCTCGTCAGTGGAATCTTCCATCGAGGCCACTGGAGAAGGAGGTGTTGATCGGTCTCAACGAGGGGCCTTGCCCCGATGGTGCCTGCTGTGCTACGCTGCTTCAGCATCGTTGGCCGAGGATCGACTCTCGCAATCCGCTGAACTGGAATGGTTTCTCTTCATGGGAGTTTGGTGGCTCCCGCGGGGATTGAAGACTGCCCGCGGATGTGAAGGCCTGCCTTAGATGGAGTGCAGGCTTCCATGGGGGTCCGTGGCTCGAGCTGCGGGGGTCCCTGGCTTGGGCGGGTGGCAGGGAGCGCTGCTGGTACTGCAACTACCGCACAGCTGTAGTCAGAGTTTGCAGCTGTTGGACGATAGCTGCAAAAGGACCGTCCACCGATGATGGCAGAGGAGGAGGGGGAGGTGCAGGGAGCTCCCTCTCCAGACATCGCAGCCCCTGGGGAGAAGAAATCTCCCCTGCTCGGCTGGTGGATGCTTTGCGCCATGCGTCACCACCATAGTTGGAGCACACTTTCTCTTACTGAGAGCTTGCTTGTGCAGGAGTTGCTGTTCTGCCCCCCTTCCAGGCACGCCAATCTGTAGCCGATCTTACCGCAGTGGCCTGTAGCTCGTGAGCTGGTGCCAGTTCTCAGACTCTCTCACCCCGAGATCTCCAAGCTTCTGGACCTACGAAACAAGGTCAGAGACTCGGGCTGGGGATTCCCGGGGGGGCACTTCGATGGTCAAGTTAGAGTGTGGTAAGATGGAGAAAGACCTCTAAGGCAGGTTCCCGAAGGATTCCTGTGCTTAGAGGAGAAGTAGATAAAAGAAGTGTAGGGAAGAAAGGGGTTGAAGCCTGGCTTCCTGCGCTGGGTTCACCGAGATCACGCTTGAGGACTTCTTGGGGGTCCCCGGATAGTTTTCTCGATGTTCTCTCCCCCTTACCCACTTACCTTTCCATCCGCTTTCTCCATCACTTTTATACCACCGGACCGCCTTCAATCCACGTCCCCTCCTGGGGGCTCCTCGAGATCTCTGGATCCTCCCCCCTCCTCCTTCAAGCCTGGGAGTTAAGTGGCCGGCATGCCTTGTCCGTCGTGTGTCACGAAAGGGGGAAAGACTGGCGAGACCTTGGGCCAAGTGCCGGAGCTTTCCTTTTGGGGCGTTGACAGTGGGCTTCTAGCCGTTTCAGGTTCTTGCCCATGAGGATTTCATTCCTCGGTTGCGAGGCCCTATTTAACTGATGTAAATGAGATTTCGTGTATCATTGTAGGCTGTGTCTCTGCCTCCTCGAGGCTTTGCAGAGTAAGGCTGATTTGGCTGAGGTAGACCCATCAGGGGGTGCCACCTGGCAGAGGAGCAGGGGCTGCCAACATCGGTCGAGGTGGATCCCTCCTAGGTGGACACCTGGTGGAGTGGCAGAGAGGTGTTCGACTTCGGCCGAGGTGGACCTGTCTTGGGGCGCCACCTGGCGAAGGAGCAGGAGGGCCCGGCTCGACCTCGACAGAGGTGACCCGTCTTGGGGTGCCACCTAGCGAGGGAGCAAGGGGCCGCTAGCTTCGGCCGAGGTGGACCCCTCTTGAGTGGACACCTGGTGGAGTGGCAGAGAGGTGCTTGACTTCGACCGAGGTGGACCCGTCTTGGGGCACCACCTGGCAAAGGAGTAGGAGGGCCTTGCTCGACCTCGGCAGTGGTGGACCCATCTTGGGGTGCCACCTGGCAAGGGAGCAAGGGGCTGCCAGCTCCGGCCGAGGTGGACCCATCTTATGTGGACACCTGGCAGAGTGGCAGAGAGGTGCTCGACTTTGGCCGAGGTATACCCGTCTTCCGATGCCACTTGGCAAAGGAGCAGGAGGGCCCGGCTCGACCTCGGTAGTGGTGGACCTGTCTTATGGTGCCACCTGGTAAGGGAGCAAGGGGCTGCCAGCTCCGACCGAGGTGGACCCTCCTGGGTGGACACCTGGCGGAGCGGTAGAGAGGTGCTCGACTTCGACCGAGGTGGACCCGTCTTGGGGCACCACCTGGCGAAGGAGCAGGATGGCCCAGCTTGACCTCGGCAATGGTGGATCCATCTTGGGGTGCCACCTGGCGAGGGAGCAAGGGGCCGCCAGCTTCGACCGAGGTGGACCCCTCTTGGGCGGACACCTGGTGGAGCGACAGAGAGTTGCTCATTTTTGGCCGAGGTGGATCCGTCTTGGGGCGTCACCAGGGAAGGAGTAGGAGGGCCCGGCTCGACCTCGACAGAGGTGACCTGTCTTGGGGTGCCACCTGGCGAGGGAGCAAGGGGCCGCCAGCTTCAACCGAGGTGGACCCCTCCTGGGTGGATACCTGGCAGAGCGGCAAAGAGGTGCTCGAATTCAACCGAGGTGGACCCGTCTTGGGGCACCACCTGGCGGAGGAGCAGGAGGGCCCGGCTCGACCTCGGCAAAGGTGGACCCGTCTTGGGGTGCCACCTGGCAAGGGAGCAAGGGGCCGCCAGCTTTGGTCGAGGTGGACCCCTCCTGGGTGGACACCTGGCAGAGCGGCAGAGAGGTGCTCGACTTCGGTCGAGGTGGACCCGTCTTGGGGCACCACCTAGCAAAGGAGCAGGAATTTGAAAGAAAAATTCACGTGGCACCGACGGCGTCCAGCTGGACCTGACACACGTTCCACGTCAGCGATGTAGCCATATCAATAGTAATAATAGCAATAGTAATAGTAGTGCTAATAATATTATTACTATAATTACTATTTTTTGAGAAACATTTGTTGTTCGCTTGTAACCTTATTGAATTCTCCATATGACCATCTCCCTTTCTTATGTAAATATTTAAGTTATTTCATAATAACCTAATAGCTAGTTAATCTGGCAAAATTATGCAACCTCACTTCATTGAGAAGGCATAATCTTGCTTCTAGTAGTTTAAAGTTAACATATAATTAACATTACCAAAATAGACAGTGATAATGAAATTGAATTTATATGTTTAGTACATAAAGACCGTATAAAAACCAAGCAAGGAATTACAAAGTATGATTCCCTTTTCACATAGGCATTGAATGCACTTGGAATGAAGTTTTCCCTATGAAAGATGGTTGGATCGATTCTATGTTATTATGATAGAGAGGTTGTAAGAGCCAAGTAAAATAACATTCATGTTCTACCAGGTGCAAATTATGTTGATCTATATGGAATTTCAACCAGAGTATGTTCTAAGATAAACAAGCATGTATTTTTATTGGGGTACCACATCATTCAGACATATAAAATTATGATGATTATGACTTAAAGCATTAAAGCCAACTATAAGAAACAACTAATATAACAAGTATTTGATGCACTCTGAATTATTAGACACATCTCTTTATTTGAATATTCGTATATGCATCCTATGAAGAAAAAGATTATTAAAAGAGAAAAAAATTTGTGACCAGTAACTGACTTGCTTGCAATCTCAGCAAACACTAAAGAGATCGACTACTATTATCTTTGTAGATTGAGGTCATAAAGAATTAATTAACGAAACATGCCATTTTTAGGCACTATTCTGCAAAGTTAGAGCATTAACTTTGTGCTTAACAAGTGTCAAAGCTACAAGCTCTCTGATATATTAGGGCTTGATTGATCCAACATGGCACCCAAAGATCTAGTCAGCATCAAAAACGCTTTTGCCAACTTAGACATCCAAGCTACCTTTCCATGCCTCTTCACCTGGACATCAAATCATGTGCTCACCTACCCACTATGGGATATCGGCTATTGTCAGATCCATTCTTGCCTACTCCAATCACACATGCTCCAAGAGCAGCGGTTATAAATGCTTGCTACCTAAGGAATACCTAGACTTAGGGACGTATAATGCCAGTCACCATTCTCTGCTTTACTAACCACGATAAGGTCCCTACCACGGGCATGCCTTTAGCCACCCATATATGCCTGATGCCACTCCCCTGCAACGCATACCATACCTCTTTCTTGTCTTTAGATATCAGGTACATTCCTATAACTTATTCCCTGGAGACCCTCCAAAGATAAGAGGCCTAAGGCCATGGTAACCAAGCCAATGGAGAAGAACAAGAAGGCGAGGCAAAGGGAAACAAAAAACTCCCATATCTTGAGAGAGCAATCATCCTAAGAGTACACCCTAAAGCTTCCTAACTCCGCAAGCATCAACCCGAGTATCCATCAAGACATTTGCAGGACTACCTAAAACACTTTCCATCATCCACAAGGTGTCCTGGCCTCTATAACTCTACTCACCACAGTGCCCTAACCCAGGATGTAGACCTTACATGGACTAAGCATTCCTTCTCTTATAGACCACGTTCTGACTCCCTCCCTTTGTTCCTTCTCATGCTCCTCCCTCTATTTCCATTTTAAATTTCAGAGGGGACTCCAAGCCTCCTCTACTTGCCCATTTGATAGACTAACTTAGGCATCTAAGGGTCCACCACCGGGGAACCCCTCCCGAGTGTTGACTTTCTGACCCTTCTTTGTCTTGCAGGACTAACTCCTAGTGATTGACCACCATGAGACTTGGCTCTCTATTAGTAGCCACCTAAGCTCTAGCCATCCTCGAGTCATGCCTGAGTCAGCACAACCTCCCGGCATGTCAATAGATTGGTGCTAGAGGAAGGGCCAGTGCCCATAAACTTCATTGAAGTGTGGAGTTTACCTCTAGTTTCTCTTGTCCACAATCCATGCCATGGCCAAATCCAAGAGGATGATCGTGCCCGGCTCCCGCTGAGGCATCTGCAACATTGGTCATCCTGCCATCAATTTTCCATGTAGGGAAAGAGGCAGGACCATCCATTACTTCAGCCATCATCACCGAGCAATTCCAGCACCTCTCCCATCAAGTCAAAGTGTTGATGACCTTGGTGTAGGGCTTGCAGTAGGCCCCGTCGAGGTTGGAGGCGGAGCCAGCTCATCAACCATCCCCAGTGCATCCACCTTTTCCTGGTGAGGCGAGCGAGCACCGCCCGGGATGCCAAGGCACCCAGCTTGAGGTGCCAGGTGAGCAAGGGACCACTCCTGTGCGCTAAAGGCCCCCGAGCAAGGAGATCAGCGGGAGTGTGAGGCAAGCCTCCCATCAAGCCTTGCCCTAGCCCGTCATGTCTTGTAACCATTACTTTCATCGAGAGTCAGACAAGGTGCATTAATCTAACTCTCCTATTTCTATTTTCTCCTCCTCTATATAGGACACTTCGTCGGATGAGTCTTCGAGCCATTGCCCCACTCAACAGTTTGTGCAATGGGATGAGTTGACTTGCAAGCTTTAGGAGGTGGATGGCTACCTGAAGGAGCTTCATTGGTAGACTTGCCTCTGGCAGTGAGCCTCAGTTCATGATTCACCATCCATTTTCTTGCAGGATCATGGAAGAACTGGTGCCTCACTATTTTAAGGTACTTTCTATAGAGGCCTACGATGGCACCACCGATCCTTTTGACCACCTAGGGAGTTTTAGATCCCTTATACTTTCAAGAAAGTGAGAGAGCCTGGTATACCTAGCTCCTATTAGGATTGATCCACTCCTTCAAAGAATTCAGCTACCAGTACACAATCCAGTTCTAGAGTAGCAAAAGGCTCGAGCAAGACTCTAACTTTCTTTTCTCTATTTAGCAAGAGGAAGGCGAGTCTATTTGCCACTACATGAGTCACTTCAAAGTAGCCATTCTAGAGATTCATAGCCTTGAGCCTTCCATCACCATGTCAGCCCTAAAGAGAGGGCTGCACAAAGATGTTTTTACTTCTCTCTCTACTAGAAACTTTTCATAAACTTTCCTAAACTCTTGGCCATAATGAGAAGTATATCAACACCTAGGAGGGCATGGTGGAGAAGTGAAAAGAGAAGGGAAACTAGAAGCATCCTTGAGAGGATCATGCTCATCCCCCTCTCCCGCCATAGTAGCAATAGTAGCAATAGAAGATGAAGTGGGACAAGAAGTTCTATCCCCTTCTGAAAGTCCCAAGCAACCTCGTAGCGAGGACTTCACCCCTTGAATACTTTCCAAGGGCAAATCCTGATGAAAATCAAAGGTTAAGATATTGTCCAATGGTCGGAGAAGATGAATAAGAAAACCTAGAAGGATTCTAAGAAATACTACCAATTTCATATGGACTATGGGCATGACACCGAGGACTGCATCACCTTAAAGAGGGAGATCAAGTCATTGATTTAGCAAGGCACTTGAATAGCCATGTCAATCATCCCAAGACCTCAGAGGCCATCGATAGAGAGCTCCAACTGATAGCTAAACCCCTTACGAAGGATAGGATCCTCATCGGCACCATCTCAGGTGGATGGCGTCGGGGGGCAAGCTCTTCTAAGTGGCGAGCCTATGCTATTATGGCCCAGATGGAGATTCCCCAGTCCAAGAAAAACCAGAGGGTAGAGGAGGAGCCCATTACCTTCTCCTCCATTAACATAGACAGAGTCCTATTTCCACGTGATGATCCTATGGTTATTTCCCTTGCCACCTTGACCTATGATATAAAATGAATCTTGGTGGATAATGGAAGCTCCTTTGACATTCTCTTTTACGATGCTTTCTTCAAGATGGCTTGCCTAAGGATCACTTTCGAAGGGCTGATACCCTTTAATTGGTTTCTCTGGAAATGTCATCCTATTGAAGGCATCATTACTCTTCCTGTGATAGCCGATTAAGACCCAAGGTAGGCCATAGTCCTATTGAATTTTTTGCTGGTCAGGATCCTAATAGCCTACAATGCCATCCATGAGAGATCATGTTTGAACACTTTATAAGCCATCGTCTCAACCTACTGAAAGTAAACTATGCAGGTGGTTTGACAAGATCCTACACTAGGCATGCAAACATCTATGGGAGCAGAATGGATTTTAAAATATTTTTAAAATTCGTGCAGCAGAAAACTGCTCCACCAGGAACTAATCTAAATCTAGTTGTATTTAGGCATGTTTGAACATATAAAATATTTGCATAATATTAAACAATTAAGTCTATCCAAGCATGATTAAAAATAATTTTCCATACCTTTATTTTACCTGGAAGAACTCTGGAATAAACCTGGAATAGACTGGAATAACTGGAATAAAGTTATTCTAGTCGTCTTCCTCCTTGGAACTCTATTTTTGGCTTGCAAAACGTCATCGGAACACCTCCTTCCGGACCTTCGTTTGCTCCCAAATTCGAGCAGCAGCAACTTGGACAAGTCCTCTTCGATCTCCAATTGAAATCTACAAGAAAACCTTGCCCAAAAAATATAAAAAATTATCAAATTCTGCTGCCAGAATTTCTGCAACAGAACAAGGCAGCAGACTTTGGCCTTCGTTTTGGAGCAGTTGGGGCGATCCCGGTCCGCATAGCTCGCTTCTAGGAGTAGAAGGATACTCCCTCTAGAGGGGAGACATGGCCGGGGCTCTCGGATCCGCCTCCACGCACGGTGCTAGCCGCTGGAAGAGGGCTTCACGGTCACAGGAATTCTACAACAGGGCAGAACTTGAGCACAACTAAAACAAGGGATTAAGGCCTTGTTTCTCTCCCTCACAAGCTCCTAAACCCAGTCCCAAAACTCTCCACATAAGCCCTCTCAAAGAAGAGGATTAGAACAAGCCACAAAGACCCTTAATTCTCCCTCTCAAAAGTTCTCACGGTGAAAAACTACAACCTGAAAAATTCAGCACTTTGAAACAGGGACGTGTTGTTTAAAAAGGACAGCAAGGAGAGGGAGGGGAAAGGGCTAGAAGATGAAGAGGTAGCAGCTGCCGTTCAACCAATAAACCAGCAGTAAAATAGGGATTAATGGGGAGATAAGGCAGCAGGTGGAGGGAGGAGAAGGGACGCCCAGCATCCAACATTTGGGTTCGGTTGTATTGGCTTTCCATTGACGCTTGGAATTCCTCCAACGAAAGAAGTTTCAACAACGTGAAAACCCATGTAAACCGGTCCAAGGCTCAAAGAAAATACCGGTTCAATCCCAATTTGGTTCAATCCCATTAAACCAAGTGGTTCAATCCAATTGAACTGGTCCAGGAAAATTCCAAACCCATTTTAATTTGGTTCAATTGGTTCATAACCAATTGGAGGCCGAAACGAACTCCGAATCAGTTCAAAACTGATTCAGAAAAATTCTGGCGCAGTCCTGGTCAACCCGGAACAATTTTCGGTTGACATAGACAAGGGCAAGACAAGAAAAGAGTTCTCAAAAATACTGTGACCATTAAATCGAGATGATTCTGAATCATAATCGGTATCCAGATCAGAGAGTAATCCTCTGTGGCGTGTGACCTCATAGGTTCGAACATAAATGGTAGCACTGGAACAATTCTAGTACCAGCACAGGAAACCATCTAGCAATGGGTCTCGGCATCCGGATAGGTCGAAGATGCAGGAGCAAACTATTGAACCTCTGGCATATGGTTATCGTATAATTCATCCCTTTGACCTCTAATGCTCAGGATGACTGAGATTGGACTGCCAACCCAGACTGAGTCAGTCGACTACGTGTCTCAACCTCGCAAGCCTAGTGACTCTTCACTAGGGCTACTCCGGCCGAGGATTTGCTAAATTGAGATACTGTGAGACATTTAATCCAAACTGTTTGGACAGGTCAATTTCATCTTGGTCCATCACTGCTCCACAAGTACTTGCCTGTACCCAGAAAACTTCCATCACCGGATTAAAAATTCGGGTAGTCCGACACCAAAGCACAGGGAGTTGCTTGCAAGCTACCATGATGACTTCAGGTCAGAGGGACACATACCCATATCTAATCGTGAGTATCCCTTTGGCAGAAAGGGGCTGTACGGAGTCACGTTCAATAAGATATCACATATCCCACTTGTAGATCACATCAGTGTCACCACACTCATTTGGTCAAGAGGACAACCAAACGATGTGAACTACAACAACCTATACTTGATATATGTCGTCCAGTATAATATATCTTTTGGTTGTGAACAGGGTTTAAGGACCACTCGATACATCCTCTCTGTATCGAAGTCAGTGTAGTCCTAAGGACTTCATCACATGAAAGAGTTATTTCAGGGAAATTTAATATATGATGAGCTGCCAAAAATATAATATTTTATTAATTCATAAAATGAGTACAATACTAAGCACAACCGCCTACAACCCAAGTGATTGACTTTGGGACACAATTCCCAACACCTACCACCTACTCATGAAGTCTCCCACTTAGCACAGGGTGGGTGAGGTATAAGGAAATCAAGCCTTGGCAAGGTGATGTTATGTGGTGACCCTTAAGAGCAAAAAGCTAAAGGAAGCCATGTCCATTGAGAGCCTTACCTCCAAGATCAGTAGAAGCTATAGCAAGGAGAGCCTGTAAAAGAATTGGTTCATGTTTCCTTAGATCTGTTTGACTCATTCCATGTGGTTTATATTGGGAGCGAGTAGAGCGAGGAGTCCAGGGCCCACCTGGTAGATTTTCTCCATACAAACACTAATATCTTAAACATGGATAGTAGCAGATATGCCAAATGTTGACCCTAAGGTCATGGTGCACCACCTCATGTTAACCCCTTGCATCCTCCAGTTCACTAGAAGAAAAGAAGGTTCATCCCTGAGTGCTAGTGAGACATCAAGAAGGAGGTAGAGAATGTTCTAGAGGCTAGTTTCGTTCATGAAGTCCAGTATCTAAACTGGTGGCTCACCAATATTATCCTAGTGAAGAAGGCCAAGGATAAATGGTAGGCATGCATTGACTTTACTAATTTAAGCAAGGCCTATCCAAAGGATTATTTCTCTTTGTCTAGAATCAAACAATTTATGGATTCAACTTCTAGGCATGAAACCCTCAGCTTCATGGATGCCTTTTTTGGATACAACCAAATTCGGATGGTGCCCAAGGATGAGAAGAAGATGGTGTTCATTATCGACAAAGGGTTGATGGGGACCTGAGAGCTATCAGCTGCCACATAGAGTCCCAGCAGGCATCATCCACCCTATTAGGCATCCCAAGATTCTCATATCCATTCAAGCACAAAAGGCAGCAGATCAACATCCCGTATAGAAATTGGGACCACCCAGGAGATGATGGAAGGGAGTATCAGCAAATCAAGCAGCATTTGGGCCTACTCTTCTACCCTCTTTCATGAGATTTTATTTTCTCATGTTGACCACTTCTTTTTGGAATATTTGTGGTGCCTCCATCTTTCCTTGTAGCATGAAACTCTTGCCCTTCTAGCCCCATCTCTTATGGATGTAGTTGGCACCAACAAAGAAGCTTGTTGGCACCCCTTTTTATATTTATTTTTTCCATGTATTGCAAGGGCGAGGGTTCCCTATATAAGGACCCCTCTCTTGTATTGAAATAATAATGATGATGATTTGAGAAGAGTGATTCTTCATTCTGCCTCTGTAAAGGAGTGGGCATGAGGCCCATCTTGCCTTCGCCTTCGTGCATCGAGAGGTGTGAGACCCTATGCCCTTGCTTTCGAGCATCGAGGGGCATGAGGCCCTAGTTATCCCCTTCCCCATTGAGTCCTCTCTATGGTCTTAGAGATTTTTCTTCACGGCCCCAGGTAATGATTTAGGTGGGATGTCATAGGCTCCACATGTAGTGAGATGGATGGGATGCCGTAGGCTACATGTAGTGGAGTGGGTGAGATGCCCTAGAGATGAGAGGTCTCTCCATGAATGTATGTCCCAAGTCCGTAGAGTGTCCATCTTTTTTATCCCTCCATGGCCTTGGAAAGTTTACCTCACAGCTCCATTAGTGAGGTGGGTGAGATGCCCTAGAGGTGAGAGGTCTCTCCATGAGTGTGAATTACCAAGTTTGTGGCAGTCCAAACCCCTACCTTCCATCCTCGTTGTTCCTTTGCCACCTCTATAGAAATTAAAAAATAAAAGAAAATCTAGGATACCCAAATCACTGGTGACTTCTTAACTTGCAACAATCCATCCCTTATCTCGTCCCCCATCATCTTTGGCATCAGAGCCCAGAGGTTTAGGGTATCCATTGTTTCCTTTCTTTGTCCCATCTTATTCTTGTTATTCCTGCTATTCTCTACTTATCCCTGATTCATCCTCGAGTTATTCTCATCATCTTCTTCCTTGATCCATCCACCACCATCTCTATCACCAGTTCACCAGCACCACCACCGAGCCACTATTGGCCGCAGAGACGAAGTTTCACAATCCATCAGATCAACTCCCGTCAACGACCCCCCTACTATCACGCCGCCAAGCCCGAGCCCTCTCCAACCTCCACCACTCCTGCCTCCAGTAGTCCATTGCTCACCATATCGGCTCCGCCACCTCCTTCCACTACCACCTGAGAGGACATCTTCCACCGTTCCTCCCCATGACTGTCAAGCTCCAACCATCAGCGATCCACTGCCACACCAACCCTCAGCCCCTTCTTGCTCCATCACCAGCCACCATCAACTCCACCTTGACCAACGCCACCAGCGAAGCATGCCAGAAGTCCCCCTGTTCTGCCTGTATCGGTCATCCATGGAGAAGAAGATTGGCATGAATGCGAAAGCATGGCTGGCATCGTTTGCCAACTTCAAGGAAGAAGAGCATGCTGGATCTCCTCCCTGCCTCCTCCCGCTATCGATGATATCGACGCACCCTGCCACCACCTTGCTCCCCGTCGGCTACCCATCCCCTCCACCTATAACCAGGAACATCTGACGATGATGCCAGACTCCTCCGGACACATGCCCAAGCCAAACTTGTGGCCTTTCCCGAACGGAGAGATCGGCCGAGATGCTCACCATGCCAGCCTCTCCCCCCATGCGTGTCACCATCTCCACCTTAGCCTTGTCGCCGACAAGGCCCACCGGGAGCCCCTCCTTCATTTTGCCCAGCCTCCATCCAAGGATGAAGGAGATGCCTGCACGATCGTGAAGGCAATTGCCCTTCACTATTATCGACTTCAGATCTGCATGGATTTCAGAGATGCATGGATTTCAGAGTTGCATGGATTTCTAAGTCACACAGATCTTAGAGTTGCATAACTCTCAGAGCATAGCTAATAAAAAAATAAAAAAAAAGGGGTGAGCCTAGCCTCTTTTAATTTGATTGGTTTCGATCCTTCAAAGCCCCCATGGATCCAGACTCGATAGAGTCGAGTTCTCCCTACTCCAGGAGAATGATGGAGACCTGAGAGCTATCAGCTGCCACGTGGAGTGCCAGTAGGCATCATCCACCCTATTAGGTATCCCAAGATTCTCATATATCCACACAAGCACAAAAGGCAGCAGATCAACAACCCTTATGGAAATTAGGGACCACCCAGGAGAAGATGGAAGGGAGTATCAGGCAAATCAAGCAGCATTTAGGTGCCCACTATCCTTCCGTCTTTCATGAGATTTTATTTCCTTGTGTTGACCAACCTTTTATGGAATGTTTGTGGCATGCTCCATCTTTCCTTGTAGCATAAAATCTCTTACCCTTCTAGCCCCATCTCTTATGGCATGTAGTTGGCACCAACAAGGAAGCTTGTTGGCATCCCTTTTTACATTTATTTTTTCCATGTATTCCAAGGGCTAGGGTTCCCTATATAAGGACCCCTCTCTTGTATTGAAATAATAATGATGATGATTTAAGAAAGTAATTCTTGTTCTGCCTCCGTAAAGGAGTGGGCGTGAGGCCCGTCTTGCCTTCGCCTTTGAGCATCGAGAGGTGTGAGATCCTATGCCTTCGCTTTCGAGCATCAGGGGCGTGAGGCCCTAGTTATCCCCTCCCCTATCGAGTCCTCTCTATAGTCTTAGAGATTTTCCTTCACGACCCTAGGTAGCGATTGGGTGGGATGCCCTAGGCTCTACATGTAGTGAGATGGGTGGGATACCCTAGGCTACATGTAGTGGGGTGGGTGAGATGCCCTAGAGGTGAGAGGTCTCTCCGTGAATGTAAGTCCCAAGCCCGTAGAGTATCCATCTTCTTTATCCCTCCACGGCCTTGGAAAGTTTACCTTACAGCTCCATTAGTAAGGTGGGTGAGATGCCCTAGAGGTGAGAGGTATCTTCATGAGTGTAAGTTTTCAAGTCCATGGTAGTCCAAACCCCTACCTTCCATCCCCGTTGTTCCTTCGTCACCTCCATAGAAATTAAAAAATAAAATAAAATCTAGTGATATCCTAATCTCTGGTGACTTCTTAGCTTGCCAATGATCCATTCCCCATCCCGTCCCCCATCAAGGGCTATACTACTACAAGGTCATGCCCTTTGGCTTAAAGAATGCAGAAGCTACCTACTAGTGACTCATCAATAAGGTTTTAACAATCAAATTGAGCATAACATGGATGTTTACATTGACGACATGCTAGTAAAAAGCCACAAGGAGGGTCAGCACATGATGGACTTGGAGGAGACTTTTTTGAAGAAAACCCCTATGAGCTTTGGAATGATAGAAAACCAAATATTCATTACTTTCATGTTTTTGGATGTAAATATTATATCTTGAACAATAAAAAAGATAACTTAGGAAAGTTTAATGCAAAATCTGATCAAGGTATATTTCTTGGATATTCAATCATAAGCAAAGCATATAGAGTATTTAACAAAAGAACTTTTAAAGAATCAATTTTTATTGTTTTCAATGGATCTAACCTCACACCTTCAAGAAAAAAAGACTGTATTGATAATGATGCAGGTTCCCTAAATGATGGAGTGAAGGATATGAGCTTGAAAGAAAAGCAAATTGATCAAGAAAAGGAGAAGGTAAGTACAAAATATGATGAGCTACCAAAGGATTGGAGGTACGCACAATCTCACTCTAAAGAATTAATTATAGAGGTACCCATCTATATTAAAATCTTCCATTTCAAATTAAGCTAAGTAGGGATCTAACAAATTTTGAGGATAAATTATGGTGGTGGTGGAGACACTAGATGGTATGCAGGTGAGTGTAGGAGTACATCTCACTGAATAGTGACCAACTCTATAGAGTCTTTATGTCAAGAGTATCTTTTAGAAAGGGTTGGGTATAAGTATCCCTATGACCTGAGACTATCATGGTGACTTGTCAAACAACTCACTGTACTTTAGTGCTAGACTACCTGGATTTCTTATCTAGTAATAAAAAATTTTTGGGTGCGATCAAGTACTTGTTAAGTCAGTGTTGAGTCAAGAAGGGATTAACCACTCCAAGTTGCTAGAGAAAATGCTCGGTATGTTTCAATTTAGCAAAACCTAGGCCTAGGTAATCTTGGTGAGGAGTCACAAGATTTAGTACATTCAAATACATTCAAATGCACTTTTTTGGAGTTGGTAGTAGACTCTAAATTCATCTTGAGCATAAGGTCAAAGGTATGAATTTACAGTAACCATAGCTTGGGTTCTTGAATGTTGCTTTGCCATTATTCGACCTATCTAGATGTCGGGCACCATTACTTGATGGTTGCATCGATTAGTTCAAGAAATCATTCCTGATCTATAAGCTTAGGATTCAAACCTATGAGATTACATACAATAGAAGTTTTCGATTAATCATGATAGTTGATCAACGACTGAGAATCATCTAGTAGCAAAATTATAAAAATGATTAATAATTTTCTATACAAAAGTTATAAATACATAAATAAATAATTATTAATTAATATTAGGAGTATTAATTAGTATTTGGATTGCTAATTGGGTCAATTTATTGAGTGAATGATTTGGTCAAATCTAATTGAATTTGGTTTAATTATATTTGACTCGATTAGGTTATTTGATGAACTAATTGCTAAGAAATTTAATCTAAATTTAATCTGAATTTGGAATTGATTAATTTTTGATTAATTAAGATTAATTAGATCTTAATTATATTAGGTTCAAGATATTTGACTTAGTCAAACTAAATTAAATTGAGATTAGAATTAAGGTTGACCAAGTCAAACCTAGAAACCTAGTTTTTTCCTTGCACCACTTTGTTCTCCACATAAAATGAATTTTTACATGAAGAATCTCCATGCCAAAATATGATTATCACCCCCCCACTTACCCATTATGATTGGATTAACCCAAGAAAAGCTTTAAAAGGAGTTTTAATATAGTTTTTCATCTAGTTTGATTGAGTCAAAAGTGATTCTTATGGCCCTAGCTTTCTCCATGAATTTTTGATTTTTTGCATAATGTTTCCTCCATGAAAAATGGTTTTTATGCCTTCTCTCAATCCCTTTTAGGTTAGGATAGGTTTATATAAATTTTAAAATTTATTTAAATTAATTTGAATTTAAATTGTATGGTTTTGAATGAGTCAAACTACCGGTCTTAGAAAAACTCTATTCCTTTAATCCTATCCTAATCCTTTTCTCCATGCCTATTTGAGAAGTCTTTTTGCTGGGATTGTGCAACACTTTGAGAGGATTTTACCATGAAAAACAAGGGAAAAAACATGGAAAAGAATAAGAGAGTGGGCGTGAAAAATAAATTGGCATGGGGACTTCTTCTTGGCACTAGGGAGAAAAAAAAAAGAGAAAAAGAAAAGAAAAAAAAATAAAGAAAAAATTGTTTTGTGATTTCATTTCTTCCATGACATGGTCCTCCTCATCCTCCTTCTTTTCATCTTCTTGGAGGGCTCAAAAAAATTTGAAGGAAGGTTTTTCAAATCAACCATCCATATCCTTTATATAGAGCTAGCACTCTAGGGAAGATGATTTCTTGAGGCTTCGTATGGACCTTCATAGAGGTTGATACCCTATGAATCTATGAGGCAACATCTAGACCTTCTACCATGCTCCATCAATAGTGGTGTTCATCGACTTGCGATGAGATAAGGGACCTATCCTATTTATATTTGTAGATTAGATCTATAGCATGCATCGGTTAGATCGATGCATGCTTATTTAAATTTCAGCATCTATATTCTATCATATCCTATCATGATCCTATAAGATAGAATTTTAGAATTATTCTAATGCATGATTTAGTATTTAAAATTTTTTTTAATCTAATATACTTCCATTACTTTTTTAAAAAATCATGCATGAAATCCTGCCCTAGTTTTTGATAGTGGTATTAGAGTCCCAGATTCTTAACATGATTTGATTAGATGTAGATCTAAATATTAATCCAAGTAACTGTTTTAGATTCAATCAGTCACCATAACCTTCTGGTCATAGAAGAAAAGTAGGGTTTAAAGGCCACCTCTTCTCATTCAATGGGATCTCTTATGGCATATAAGGGTGCCGCTTGTAGTTATATCCCATGAACAAGTGAGATAAAAGGATAATTTTATTAAAATTATTTAGATAATTTAGATTTGATTTCTAGTAGTTTACTCTTGACTTTTTTCTATTATTAATCTAAAATTAAGTTATTTACATTAAGTTTTATCTTTAGAACATAAATTATAAACTTAATTTAATAATTACACTAAACTATGTAGTCTATATCTAAAATTATTTTATCGATATATGATGAACATAAAAATATTTAGAAATGGTTTTAGTAAAATAAATCATGATTAATTACTAGAAATAATACTTGATTGGATCTAGAATTGTGAATTAAAGATCAAAAGTTAATTAATAAAACTTGGATTTTGGGTTAGCTCGAATTAGGTTAAATTGCCAGGTTAGACCTAGGGTTTGAATTTGATTAATATGAATTTTAGAGAAATTGATTTAAACTAACTAAAGTTGATTAGGTTTAGGTCAAAAAGTTTTTATATCAATTATATAGTGATAGGTTGATCAAGTCCATATTATCTAATGGACCTGATTCTAGATCAATGGTTAAATCAAGTCCTTAGGCTAGCCTAATCAAAGTCAATAAATTAATTGATGTCTTAGGTAAGTTTGGCATTTGATCATGGTCATTAATTGGGTTACCTCTTATATGGCCAACTCTATTAATATCTAAGGAAAGAGGTTAATGGCAAAGCCCTCTCATTAATATCAATTATGTAGGCAATTTAGTCAATCATATTTTGATTAGACAACTCATCAATTTGAGCAAACCCATGCTAGTAAGGAAGATTAGTTTAACTGATCTAGGTGCCCTTGGACTAATATGATTCGATCCTCATCACTTGATGAAGTTATTGGAAGGATTGTTGATAAGTCCATGTCTTCTTCTTTTTTCTCTAATTAAGCCCTCTAAAATTATTATATTCCTTAAATGACAAAATTATGGAGATAATTGAGTCAGAGCCTTCCATTAAGAAAGTAGTAATGAATCCAATAGTTAAGATGATCATTGGAAATCCAAAGACCTGGTGCTCATCTGGCTATTGGAATTATTATTTATATTATGATGACTTAGTTGCTTCTTTCTAAATGATGGTCAGGAGGGCATGCCAAAGTCAGGCTTGGCCATCGTTGGCTAAAAGCACTCGGCTCTATCATGTTAATAGTTGGACCTAACCAAGACTTCCAATGGTAGCCTAAAGCCATACTGATTAGTTTCTATGGAAAAATTATTACCATAATTTTTTTAGAAAAATAATTGGTTAAGAACCTACCTTTAGATACATATAGGTAAGCTAGCTAAAGTCGAGCTCATGTGCAATCTATTGGATTCTGGTACCACTAAGGAATTGGTGAAGTCCTCAAACAAGAGGTAGAGGCTACCAATTTTAACAAATATGGTAGGAGAATTTTTAGACTAAAGTCAAGTCTTTAGGATTAAATGATTCATATAGGTCTTGTTCTCCTTTTAGATTAATATGGCTACCACTTTATCACTTCATTCATTGCTAGACAATGAAAAAATAATAAAACTCAATTTTGATAACTGGTATCAAAAGCTAAAAATAGTTCTAGAGCATAAACAACTTCTGTACATGCTGACAGATCCAACACCTGAGGAGCTTACTCTGAATGCTCATGGTGTGATCTGAGATGGTTACTAGAAGTGATTTAGTGATCGAACTACAATCTATTATATTATGCGGGAATCCATGAATAATAAAATAAATTCAAATTTGAGGATGCTCAATCGGAGGACATACTTCAAGTATTGAAAGAATTCTTCGGTACTCTCGATGATGTTGAAAGGTACAAAATATTTTATACCATTTTCAACACAAGGATGAGAGAGGGGCATCGATCATTGATCATGTATTATACATGATTGAACTGATTGAGCACCTAAACAAACTTGGATTTTCCTTGTATGAATAGCTAGAAAAGGATAGATCCTTAATTCTTTATCGAAATCCTATATTGACTTCCTTGATCATTATAGAATGACTAGGCCTGCAGTAAACTGCCATGGTCTATTAGAGTTACTATAGATCCATGAGAAGGATTATTAACTCCATAAAGGGTTGGTGAAAGTAGTGGAAGGTTCGACAGGATGTCATCCTTTTAAGAAAGGAAAGAAAAAAAATAAGAAAGAGGTAGAAAGTGCTTCGGTGACTAAACCAAGTTAGACTAAAAAGTTCAAAGCCAACTAAACTCAAGCTAAATGCTTCTACTATAAGAAGTAGGGATACTGAAAGAGGAATATCCTCTTTACATTACCTAGCTAGATCCGAACAAGCTAAGGAAGAAGAAGAACTAGCAAGGCAATGGCTGGACAAGGTACTTATATGATAATACCTTATAATTTTTCTATTTATAATACTACTGCCTAGGTATTAGATATCGAAAGCTCTATTAATATTTGTAATTCATTGTAGGGACTTTAGATCAGTAAAAGATTCGAAGATGGCAAGAAATTCTTAAATATTGGAGATAGAAGATCTATTCTAATTCTAACTTTAGGAATAGTCAAGCTTATTTTTGATACTAATATCATTGTTTTAGGTGATTGTCACTTTCATCCTAGTTTTTTGATGAATATGATCTCTGTAGGCCTTTTGGCCAAAAATAATTATCATTTATCAATAAAAGATAGTTATTGTGATATCATTTAAATAGTATTACTGTAATTCATAGATAATTGAAGAATGACATTTATGTTTCATCATATCTTATGAATGTAATGTACATATCCAACAAATATCCTAGGATAGAAAATGTGGCTAATGTCTACCTTTGGCATTGTAGGTTAGGTTATATCAATAAAAATAGGATAAATAGGTTATCTAAAGAGGAAATCCTCTAGGTCAATAATTTTGAATTATTGCCAACCTATGAATCTTGTTCTTAGAAAGATGACTAAGTCACTTTTTACTGGAAAGGGTGAAAGAGCCACTAAGGTTCTAAGTCTAATACATACTGATGTATGTGGACCCATGAGCACTTCAGCCATAGGTAGATTTCACTACTTTATCATGTTTACTGATGACCTATTGAGGTATGGGTATGCCTATTTAATGAGATATAAGTCCGAGTCATTTAAGATATTCAAATGATTTTGTAATGAAGTAGAGAAATAAGTTGGCAAGTATATTAAAACTCTTCAATCTAATCAGGGTGGTGATATCTTATCAATGAGTTTATGATATATTTTGGAAAAGAATGTGATTCTCTCATAATGGACTCCTATCAGGACACCTCAGCATAACAGAATGTTTGGAAGGAGAAATCATGTCCTATTAGATATGGTTCGGTCCATGATGGGGTTTGCGAGTCTACCTATCTCCTTCTGGGGATATGCACTAGAGTTGGCTTGTTACATTCTAAATAGAGTTCCTAGCAAGTTTGTAGACAAAACACCATATGAAATATGGATAGGGCATAAGCTGGTACTCTCATACCTTATGGTCTAGGGAGTTTAGCTTATATCAAATGATTAAAAACAAACAAGCTTGGGCCTAGGTCTGATAAGTATGTATTTATAGGGTATCCAAAGAAAACTAAGGATTATTTCTTTCACCATACTGATGAACACAAAGTGTTCATTAGTAATAAGGCAGTCTTTTTGGGAAAAGAAGTTTCTCGGAGAAGGAACTAATGCCTCTAAGGTTGAAATTAAAGAAGTTCACAAGTAAAAGAACTGACACATTTAACTGAGCCAATTCAATTTGATTTGATTAGTTCAAACCTAGAGCCTATTGTAGAGGCAACCTTAAGGAGATCTGGTATAGTATTGCATCAACCAGATAGATACTATGATTTCTTGATCCGAGATGGTGATCCTGTTAAACTTGATGAAAATAGTAAGGATCCGATCACCTACATGGATGCGATACAAAGTTTTGACTTTAAGAAATGGCTTGAAGTCATGAAATCCAAAATAGAACCCATAGAGATCAAAGTGTGTAGACACTAGTTGATCTACCTGAAATAGTAAAATCCATTGAGTGTAAGTGGATTTTCAAAAAGAAAAGGGGCGTAGATGGAATGGTGGAGACCTATAAAGCCTGTCTGGTTGCTAAGGAATATCGTCAGCATTATAGTATTGACCATGAGAAGATGTTTTCTTCCATGGCAATGCTCAAGTCTATTTGGATTATGCTTGCGATAGGAATGCTTCTTGATTTTGAGATCTGACAAATGGACGTCAAAATCACTTTCCTAGATAGAGAGTTGGAAGAAGAGGTGTATATGATAAAACTGGAAGGGTTCACATCCACAGATGAATCAGTGGTGTGCAAGCTTCAAAACTCAATTTATGGATTGAAGTAGGTATCTAGGAGTTAAAACATGCATTTAAATCAAAATGTATAGCTTCGTTAAGAATGGAAAAGAGCCCTGCATATACAAATAGACTAATAATTCAATAATTGTATTTCTTATTTTATATATGGATGCCATTCTTTTAAATGAAAATGACATTCTTATAATGTAGGGAATAAAAGTTTGGCTATCATCCCAATTCTCCATAAATATTTAGGAGAAGCAATTTACATCCTTGGGATGAAGATCTATAGAGATAGATCTAAAAGGTTGCTAGGGTTATCCCAGTTGACGTACATCGATACTGTGCTGAAGCAGTTCAGCATAATAAATTCTAAAAAAGGCTATCTTTGATAGGCCATGGAATTACTCTTTTTAAGAAGGATTGTCTGATAACTCCTCAAGAGAGAGAGTGTATGAGTAGGATTCTATATGCCTTTATAGAGGATCTATTATGTATGTCATGATATGTATATGAGCAGATATAGCATACTCACTAAGAGTAGTGAGTATATACCAATCTAATCTAGGTGAGAACTATTAGAAGATCATAAAAACTATCTTTAAGTATTTAAGAAATACTAAGGACCGGTAGTTAGTTTATGGATATTCTGACTTGAAACTAAACGATTATACTAACTCAAGTTTTTAGTCAGATTGAAATGATTGCAAAAGTGTATCAATTATGTCTTTATCCTTAACAAAAGAGTTATTGAAAGAATGGTGCCCTAAAAACCAATCTTTGTAAAGGCATTTCTATGATCTTCCAGCTCATGTAAGATATTATTTATTAATAAAAGATATTTGATTCATCATACTGCTACATCTTATCAAGATTATGATGAACCCCATTAGTTAGGGTAATGGAATTAGGATTATAATGGACATCATAATAGTGAGACCTAAGTTCCTATAAATTCTAATCTAAAATATTCCTAGTCATTGAATAATCGATTCGAGGATCAATATTTTTGGAAAGACTAGCACATCCTATGTATGCTCGATAGAGAGAGTGGTTGGTCTCAAAACCACTTATGTAGAGATACTAGTACAAGGATGTAGGTACTCATTAGGGTATCAGTTCACTAAACTGATCCGACAAGAGAACATAAAATAAAAATCTTACTTGTCAAAAGAATGTTCTCTTAGTGGGAGTTGTGCATGTGATCCTTAGACCTGAGACTACCATAGTATCTTGTGCATATGAATCATGTTTTAGTGCATATTCATTCATGGCAATAAAGTCATGTACGGGGTGCTTCTGGATATGGTGGATTGTATATGAAGGTAATGAGTAGGTCAATAAGGAATCGATCACTCCTAGTAAGAGGAGAAGTTATCTCGTGTGATCTCTTCAAATATGACTCAAGGAAGTCTTTGCTCAAAGCATGATGAGATTAGATAGGGTTTCTAATCTTTCATCGATCGAGTCTTCATTATTGAATTGAGATTGGTAAGATTATGATGGGGGACTAACTAGATGCCAGGATGAAATGATGCAGGTGATTTGTTCTTTGGTGGGTTTTAGGGTTTTAATGATTTGTTTAGGATTCCCGAAAATAAGTAGGAGTAGATCTAGGGTTTTATACTAACAAGAACTTTAGGCAAGCAAGAAAGTCCCTAAGAAAGGATAAAAAGAGGACCCAAGGATTGAGAAACCCTGTAGGACTTAGCTCTCAGATCAATACCTACTTAGGAGTCAGGGTGGCAAACCTCAAAGATCTGAAGTGCCCGATGCCGAGTTCACTCACTCTCGCGGATGCAGCCTGAATGATCGAGCAGTCAACCCCGCGGATGCACTGGCTTTCTGTCCGAAGGTCACGATGGCAAGAGCAACCGACTCTGTGTTTGTGTCACCTGGAGGACCTGCGAGCATTCAAGAGAAGAGTTAGGATTCAACAAAGAAAACAAGGGATGAAGGAAAGAGAGTTGATGTGGTGATGGTGGAGTTCTTCTTGCTAGGCGCCCGGTTGGATGATCCCAATAGACTCTGACTCGAAGGTTGGATGATGGAGTTGTGGAAGAGATAGTAATACAAGGCCTCACATCTCTGGACACCCGAAGGTGAAGGCACTCTCTCACGGAGATCGACGTTCCTAATGAACAAAGGCAACTAAAGAGAATTGGCTCTCAAAAAATCTTGGTTTTTCATTCATCATCAATTAACTTTACAAAGGAGGGGTAAGGTCCTTTAAATAGGCACCTTAGGATCCAATTTGAAATTCAAATAAAAGATACAAGTCTTCTCTTGATGGGGCACCCAAATTTTAGATTTTTCATTCTCCTTGGCTGACCAAAAATATTGGAGAGTGATTGGGTGTGGCTTGACTTGAGGCTTGGAAGAAGGATCTTGCTCCCTTGGACTTGGAAGGTTGGTCTCTCAATTTGGAAGAAGACTTGAAGTGGGGCTTGTAGCAAGGCTTGTGTCCTCCTCCTTTCCATGGTTGTGCATCCACCTTTGGTACAAGACATGATATGGGGAGTGGGAGATGGAGGCACCCATGGATCTTGCTATTCCTTCCTTAGTATTCAAGTAGTTTGGGAAAAAGGCTTGATAGGAGGGCTTGAAGCAAGAGATTTAAATTCTCCAAACTCTAACTTCCTTTGACCTCCTCTTGGTCGGCCACCCATAGTTGGAAAATAGCTTGATATGGGGAAGGGAAAGAGGGAGTGTGTCAAGTGGTGTCCCTCCTTCGGGCATCCAAAATCTGAAATTTGATGCCCAGTTGGCAAGTTGACATGGCACCACATAGGATGAAGAGGTGGCACCCCTGAGCTAAGTTCGCTTCCTTCATGGCTTGGCTCAAAAGTGACTTGACTTCAAGACCAATTTTGCATGGACCCATACTTCAAACAGACTCGGACTAGACTCAATACAGGACTCGACTTGACCAACTTGGTCAAAGTACAGGACTAGACACAAACACTTGAGACTCAATTCAAAGCTAAAGAAAATTACAAGGTTTAGGCTTGAAGCCTTATTGCAAGACCTGAAAAGTTAGAACCTTAATTGGACATCCACAGAGGGTTGAGGAGCCTCTGTCGGATTCTGGTGCCCACACCAGATTAAGTACTAGGATTTGACATTTATCCATGCCCATCACTTATTCAAGATTAAGGGAGATCGAAGGATTTAATTGCCCAATAACTTCTTACTGAAGGATATTTTGATAATTTCTATCAAATTTCTCATCTTTTGGTTAGGCATGATACATTTCTAGATGTCAATCATATCTTGTAGGTTTTCATGAATCAAATAGATTGGATTCATGAGTCAATTCGAAAGCTGGTTCGAATTGGCAACTTAGGTCAGCTCAATTGATCTAATTAGGTTAATCGAGATTGATTGGATCAAATTGGCTTGGACCTAGACCTATTGCTGGCTAGATATAGAACCCAAAGGGTCACACACATTAGGGAATTGGCCAAGAAAGTCAATTATATTTTTATTAGGGTCAAAGGATCCTAATTGGCTAGCTAATTAACATACTAGCATATGTTGGCTAGCCCAACTCCTAATCCAATTGGATTGGATCAGCTTGCTTGGTATTTAGGCTAACCAATTTAAGTGAGACTTAAATTGAATTGTGTCCTAATTAGGACAGTATTTATCTAGAGTTATTTGGGCCTTATCTTGGACTTATGATAGAGTCCAAGATGGAAGGAACACTTGGCACCAATTTTGGCATGCACCAAGGATGAAGGGGTGCAGAAGGACCAAGAGTCCTACTTTTAAAACACCTTTTCCAGATAAACATTAAGCCTTTTCTTCTTATCTCCATGTCCAATTGGATGGGCTTTGATGAATCAAAAATTGGTAATTGGCATGAAAAAGAAGCGCGCACAATGAAGGGTCTCGTCTCTTCATTTTAGGCAGATTCAAGGGGCCAGCATCCTTCTGTTTGAAGACTCTTAATTTCTTCGATGCATCCTTTGGGGCCCCACACCTTTTAGCCATCTTATAACTGGTAATATGCCACATGGCATGTGGAGGATTTGCTAGAAAAATGAAGAGACATTATATGTCTCTTGGCGTATGAAAGAACATTTCATGATAAGTCCTCTCACCCAAAAGACTCCTTCTGCTAGAAGGGTCTCATTAAAGGACTAAGAAAATGACTTATCAGGCACCTCATCCCTCACTATAAATAGGCATCGGTAATCTAATGCCAGGGATTGAATTCTGATCCAAAGAAATCCACTTACTATTTTCTCTTCCTTCTTAAGACAAGGCTTGTCCTTTAAGACAAGACTTGTCCCTTTAAGACAAGGCTTGTCATTTTAAGACAAGGCCATAAAAAGAAAATTAGGAGGGATATTTGAATTCTGAGAGAGAATTCAGAGAGATCTCTGAGTACCCTATAGGAGGGTAGGAGTTCCAGCAAAAGGTGAAAGCCCGAAAGGGTGCCAAAAGAGTCCAAGTCAAATAAGCAAGCTTGGTAGGAGTGCTTTTTAGTCCGGTTCCTATTTGGATCACCTCTGGAAGACATACACTTGCATTCCTCATGGAAATAAAGGAGTATAGCACAAGAACGGAAATGCTGGCTGGAAAAATCCTTATAAATAACGGTAAGAGGGAATGCTTGAGGTAAGGAACAAGATACTCTTGAAAATCTCGGAGTCTTTCCCTTCTTCATCTGATCCTTCTCAGAATCTTCCCCATTCTGTGGCAGGAGCCTGCCTCTGACTTAGGTATTGGAGTGTCCCCGTTGAAGTAATTCCGGCCAGGGATTTTTTTGAAGGTGAACCAGGGAGCAGGCCTGCGATCTAGTAGCTCTGCCCGGTCAGAAAAGGGACTCTGCGCCAATAGATTGGTGTTCTAGGAGGGGGGGCGCAATTCGCATTGTTAAGCTCCCCTCCTTGATAAAGGGGAAGTAAGAAATTCTCGATGGCAAGAGGGAAGACTCAGGTTGCCTCAACAAGTCAAAGTCATGCTCCATTCCAGGGGGTGCACCCTTGGTAAAGAATGACATTACACCTTCCATAATTATCGTGGGATAGCAGCAGTTCGAAGCCCTCCTGAACCAGGTCACTAACCTCATGGCTATGGTTCAGGACTTCCGAAATAGAGCTTTCCAGGTGGGGCATCCGCCGGCCACCTCCAAACATAGCTCTCGATCTTGGAGGAAGAGAGCCCTCGAGAGGGGTCCACACATCTCTTCCCTTGTCCTCGGCCCTCTCTTGAAGGTCGAAGTTCAAGAATGCCTAGGCCCATTGATTCTCCGTAGGGAGGGAAAAGAGCTAGGCAAACTTTCTCACCCTCTTCTAAAAACTTTACTCCTGTAGAGAAAGTGCCAAAGCAGGTTCTCCTTGATTACGATGGGAAATTCAAGGCCATCGAATCAAAGATGGAGAGAATGCAGGAGCAGAGATATCACAATGATTTAGCGATGTGTGATCTGCGCCCGCCCTACACCGACTGCGTCATGGCCGAAGTCATCCCTCGGCACTTCAGGGTTCCCCAGATAGAAACCCTATGATGGCACCTCCGATCCTTTTAACTATCTGGGTAGTTTTAAGGCCTATATGATGATCCAGGGAGCTTCGGATGTGATGTACTGCCTCGTATTCCTGGCCACCTTAAAGAAAGCTACTCGGATGTGGTACTCGAGCATATGCCCAGGTACCATCAATTCCTTCTTTGAGTTAGAAAAATTGTTTGTCTTACATTTCAGGACTTGTCACAAGACCCCCCAGAATACGGATACATTGTTCCTCCTTCACCGGAATGAAGGAGAAAGTCTGCGAGATTACATCTCCAGATTTAATGCAGCCACACCCGAGATGCCCGATCTCAACAAGCACGTGGCCATGTCTGCATTAAAGAAGGGACTTCGTACATCCAGGCTCACCTTTTTCTTGGATAAGAAGTTCCCCAAAAGCTATGCTGAGCTCTTGTCGAGAGCTCAAAAATACACTGATGCCAAAGAGCAGGTGGCGAATTGATGACTTATCGAAGGGAAGCCCCCTTCAAAGAAGAAAAATAACAGGGGACAAGGCCCCCTATTTTCAACAACAACAACAAGTATGCTAACCATCGAAGGAGTCCTCCCAAGCCCAGAACATCGGGTGGGAGATTCAACTCCTATACCCCTCTCAACCTCCCTCGTGAAAAGATTCTCTTGGAGATAGAAAAAGAAAACTATCTCCAGAGGCCACGTCCTATGAAGGCATCCTCTTTTCGCAAGGAACAGGAATAAATACTACCGATTTCACCAAGACCACGGCCATAATACCAAAGAATGCATCCAACTGAGAGATGCAATAGAGGATCTCATCAAGAGATGGTATTTAGGGTGGTACGTTGGTCGTCAAGGACCTAGGTCAGAAGCTAATGTCCCCCAATCGACTCCTAAAGAGGCTGAACTGCCAAATCAAAGGCCCACCAATGGAGGCGTAGGGATGATACGTCGACCTGTCGACTGGAGAAGAGATGAAGACGATGTCCCGATGTGACTCAAGGACAACAATGCTATTCTCTTCTCCGACAACGACCTTGCAGGAGTTCGGCTCCAGCAGACGGCTCTATTGTAATATCGATCGTTGTGGCCAATTATGATGTACGACGAATCTTAGTTGATAATAAAAGTTCGATCGATGTATTGATCTACGATGCATTCTCTCAGATGTGTTTACCTAGAAACAAACTATAAAGGTCCCCTATACCACTTACCAGTTTTGGAGGTAATCAGGTTGATGCTGAAGGAGAAATAGTACTGCGTGTAACCCTCGGTACTGAACCTCGACAAAAGACACTACTGATCAATTTCACGGTAGTTCGAACCCCTTCGGCCTACAACATCATTCTGAGATGGCCTACCTTGAACAAATTCCGGACCGTAGTGTCATCCTACTATCTCCTAGTGCGCTTTCCCACCAAAATGGTGTCGGAGAAGTAAGAGGAGACCAGAGAACGGTGCGATAATGCCTGATGATCCAGGACAAGCACTCTAATGATCCTACAACTTGGGATCAGCTAGATCCGAGAGACTTACTATAGATTTTGGTGAACCTATGGAGAGAACTATCTTGGTACCCTCAACTAAAGAGGACCCCACCAAGGTTGTGCAGATTGGAAGTATGCTTAATGTAAAAACCAGAATGGAGCTGATCTATTTCCTTAGAAATAATGCTGATGTCTTCGCCTAGTCACCTTCGAACATGCCAGGGATTTCCATCGAAGTGATCACTCATCGGTTGGAAGTTGCTCCTGGGTATAAGCCAATCTGATAAAAGAAGAGAAGCTTTGGCCCTGAAAGACAAAAAGTAATAGATGAAGAGGTGAGCAAGCTCCTCAAGGCAGGGTTCATCCGGGAAGCCCACTACCCCAAGTGGTTGGCCAATATGGTAATTTTAAAGAAAGCTAATGGCAAGTGGAGGATCTGCATCGACTACATAGATCTCAATAAGGCTTGCCCAAAGGACAACTTTCTCTTCCAAAGATTGACCAACTGGTTGACACCACCGTCGGCCACCAACTGCTAAGTTTTATGGATGCTTTCTCTGGCTATAATCAGATCCAAATGGATCCCTGGGATGAGGAGAAAATGGCCTTCATCATTGACAAAGGTCTATATTGCTACAAGATGATGCCATTTGGGCTCAAGAATACTGGAGCGACACTTCAGAGATTAATCAACAAGGTGTTCAAGGAGCAATTGTGAAGAAACTTGGAGGCCTATGTTGACGACATGATCGTCAAAAGCCTCCTTAGAAAAGATCACATCCAGGACCTGGGGTGTTGACTCTGTCTTGATTTTGATGATTGATAAAATGTTTAAGTATATATGAGTACTAATTATATTTTAAGTATATTTTTCAGATCTTAGTACTCAACCATATGAATGAAGAAATGCTTGTATTTCAGTTGAAAAAGTTCTTAAATTAATGAAAAATTATGGACTTTGGAATTAATATGGAAGAACTTGAAGAAGTTAAAGTTTCAATTTGAAGATGTTTCAGCAATGGCACAGGCAAGTGTCGACACCTGAAAATGAAGTGTCGACACCTGAGGATCAAGTGTCGACACTTGAAGAGTGAAGTGTCGACTCAAGGCCTGAGATAAACAGAAAACTTCAAAAAGCACTTTCAGTCAAGTGTCGACACCTGAAGCTAAAGTGTCGACACTTGGAAGTAAAGTGTCGATACCCGGAGAATGAAGTGTCGACACTTGGAGGCGAAGTGTCGATACTTGAACAGTAATAGCTAGTTTTCTGGGCTGCAGAACTTCTCCAACTTGCTTCCAAATGGTCATATTTTCCTCCCTAACAACTATAAACGATCATTTAAGTGTTGGGAGGCTATATAAACATCAAGAATCAATGAGAAAGTAATCATTTGGTGAATATTCTTAAAGAATTCAATAGTTGAGTGATTAAAAGCCTTCAAGCTTCCAAGTTTCAAAGAGAGCAATCAAAGTCTACATCTACAAGCATCAATCAAAGGCTTCATCAACTTGAAGACAAGATCTTCATTAACAATCAAGGGCTTCAAAGAGATATTTGCTTTATTTTAGAAAGCTTTTATTGTATTCATTTAAACTTGCTCTTACATTGTTTTACTTAAGGTTTTTGGCGAGCCTTGGAAAACCAAAGAGATTTTTGGTAAGCCTTTGAAAATCAAAGTGGTTGTTGGTGAGCCTTGAAAACAACTAGGGTTTACTTGTGAGCCTGAAGCCAAAACAAGTTGTTTAGGTCTTGGTTATCCTGTAAAACAAAGGGTGGTTGTTAGTGAGCCTTGAAACCAACTAGGATTTGACTTGTGAGCCCGAAGACAAAACAAGTTGTAAAGGTTGTTGGTGAGTCTAAGTTATAAAACCAAACTTAGTGAAATTCCCAAGAGGTTCTTAGGGAGTAGATGTAGGTGCTTGGTTGGCATCGAACCACTATAAATCTTTGTATTTGTGTGATTGTTCTCCTTGTGCTTTTATTTCTTTATTTTCGCTGCATTTATTTGAAATACATAAGCACTTGAATTTCATTAGTACATACTTGCTTTAGTTCATAGATATTTTAAATAGTACAAAAGTTTTATAAAACCCAATTCACCCTACCTCTTGGGTTGCCTACCTGAGCCTATAATTGGTATCAGAGCGGGTGCTCTGTTTGAAAATCTAATGATTTTGAGCTAAAGTTTATGGCAACCCTTATAGGTATTAGTGTTAGACCACCATTTTTGATGGCACAAATTATGCATTTTGGAAAACTCGCATGCGCATTCATATTCAATCTATTAATTATTATTTTGGAAAGTTATTGTTAGTGATCCTCATATTCCTTTCATGTTGGTTAATGGCATTTCCATTCCAAAGCTCAAAGAGGATTGGAATGAATATGATATTAAATAAACTGAAATCAATGCTAAAGTAATGAACTTGCTTTATTGTGCATTGGACTTAAATGAATTTAATAGAATTTTTTCATGTACATCGGTGAAGAAAATATGGGATACACTTGAAGTTACTCATGAGGGTACTCTTCAAGTAAAGAATTCTAAAATTAATTTGCTTGTACATTCTTTTGAAATTTTTGAAATGATGCACTATGATTCTATTTCTGATATGTATACTAGATTTATGACTATTATTAGTGAATTAAAAAATCTTGGCAAAATCTATACTAATGCTGATTTGGTGAACAAAATTCTTAGATCCTTGCCAAAATCATGGGATCCAAAGGTGACGGCGATCCAATAAGCTAAAGATGTAGAAACCTTATCTTTGGAGGAGCTTATCAGTTCACTCATGACCTATGAGTTGAACTTGTGGCAAAGGATAGTGGAAGCTGATACAGAAAAGAAGATAATGGCTTTCAAAGCCAAAAAGAAATTCAAGGCAATGATGGCAACTTGGAGCGATAGCGAAGATTCAAGTATAGATGATGAAGTTACCCATCTTTACTTCATAGCAAATGAAAAAAATGTATGTGCTAAAAATAATTATGCTTTTACCTTTAAAGAATCACATGATGCATCTAATGATCTTGTGCATGAATATAGATTGCTAAAATTGAGCACTAGAAATTAAATAGGCAAGTAGATTCATTTTCTCTTAACAACACCAATCTTGCAAATAAAAATGGTAATTTAATGCCAAAATTGATATTTTAAAAAATGAAAAGAATAATTTTTCTAAAGAAAATGAATTTTTAGAAAAAGAAAATATTATTTTGAAAGATTTATGAATATTTTGGTTGAGGAAAAGAAGCAAAAACTTTTGAAAAATTTCTCTATTCCTGCTTCTTTCAATTTATCTTCTAAATTTGGTTTTAATACTTATCCTTCTAGATTAAGAAAAGTTTGGGTTACAAAAGGAACCATAATTACTAATCATAAAGGACCCAAGAAAGTTTGGGTACCGAAAATATTCACTTAATTTGTTTTGCAGGAATGTCTTACAGCCCATCATGAAAAAAGGAAGTTCTTGAAAAGTGGCTGTACAGGACAATTTAAAGAAGTGGACAAGCTACATTTTGGACTAAATGGTAAAAGGAAGGACTATATATATGGTAAATTCTAAATATTTTCTTCCATAATTGAAAATGTAGTTGAATTTTTATTGCATCAATTACTTTGAAAAATTATTTAAATAGTTAAATTAGAATCAAGTTTGGACTTATCATCATTGGCTATGATCATGAACTTTTTGGTGTTGATGATTTCATGCTATCATGATTAACTTATTGTAAACCTTTACTTGATTTTGATTAATGATTTCATGAAAAATACTTTTAAAAATGCATATTGATTGAAAAATATTTTATTAATTAATTAGAATCAAGCTTAGATTAATAATCATTAGTTGTTATCGTGACTATTTTGATGTAATGGATTTCATGCTCTCATGATTTCAACTTATATTATTAGAACTTTCACTTGATTTTGATTAATACAATTTTTGAATTATTTCAAGTGAAATGTTGTGATTTATGTGCTTTCATTGTTGGCATCTATGCTTAAGTTAGAATTTATTTGAATCAAGTATAGAACTGGTAGTTAAGGGTTCATTTAAGAGAAGGTATGCATATTGACAAACCCTTGCTCTAGTAGCTAGACTTGATATCATATTACTTCTAGCATTTGTATGGATATCAAATCATCTTAAATGAATTTGAAATCATGCTAAAAGTTTTTAAGTGATATAAATGCTTTGTATTTTGAAAATCATGAATACCTTGAAAAATTTCAAATCTTGATGCATGAGCTTTCATGTTTTATTCCTCAATAAATGCATATTTTCAAAGAAGGAATAACATTTAGGAGAGCATCCAAAGATTGTTATCATATTTGATGCTTTGAATATTTTGCTTGATATCATGCTGTACTTATATTGCTCTGATACTCTTTCTCCTTATTTTCAAATCTAATTTTTTAAGGGGAGTTACATTCAAATGGTATCATATTTCAATTGGTATCATGTTCAATTTGTATCATATTCAATTGATATTATAATTATTTGATTTCATGCATTGATTTTGATGACCTACTTGCTATTCTTTCCAACTTCATTCCCACTTTGTGTTGCCTTTCACCCTTTTTCATGATGTCAAAAAGGGGGAGAAAATTGTTAAGTATGAAAAGATGAGAAATGAAAGAAAGTGTAAAAGGGGAGAAGAATGGAAAATTTTTTATCTAAAGGGAAGAATTAGTAAGAAGAAGAAATTTGAAAATTTAAAAATTTTGCATATTTTGAAAAATTTTTTTGAAAATTTTGCGGATCATATATTGAGGGGGAGCTTGGTGCTTATTGTTTTGAGCTTACATGTTTATCTTATTGTTAATCTTTTTAAGCTTACCCTTTTCATATACTTAAAGGTTTTGTCATCATCAAAAAGGGAAGATTGTTGACTCTGTCTTGATTTTGATGATTGACAAAATGTTTAAGTATATATGAGTACTAATTATTTTTGTATATTTTTCAGATCTTGTACTCAACCATGTTGAATGAAGAAAGTTTGTATTTCAGTTGAAAAAGTCCTTAAATTAATGGAAAATCAAGTATATGGACTTTGGAATTAATATGGAAGAACTTGAAGAAGTTAAAGTTTTAATTTGAAGATGTTTCAGCAATGGCACAGGCAAGTGTCTGTTGGGTTCCGGTGCAACACAGCGGAAGGGTAATTTCAAAATTGAAACTAAATTCACACCAAAAACCCTAAACCGGAACTCCTTAAATAAGACTAGAACATATGACAAGCATATCTATGCAAATTAGATTAGGGTACCAACCTATAATCTCTTATTCCAACAAACTTGAAGTTGAAGGGGCTAACTGAATTCACCAGGCGTCCAGGTGTCCGCCCTCCGATGGTGATCCACACAGCAATGATCAAGAACACTATCTCTTGTCCAATGGTTCCTCCTATTGAGTTCTTCTTCCTAGAACTCAATTCTTCGGATTATGGCTGGAATTCTTCCACACAAGAGGTTGCCTCCCTTTCTTTGATCTCTTCTCCTCCTTCCACTAAGACCTTGACCCTCTAAGACACTCTTGTCTTGAAGAAAAGACTTTGTCCTAAGGGGATTTAGGCTTGTCTTAAATTGGAGGAGAAATTAAGACAAGATGTCTTAATATAAGAAAGAAGGAACAAAATCAGAACTCCTTCTTTCCTTTACCGTCGAGACCTTCTCTTTTATTCTTGTTCAGCAACAGAGTTTCGACAGAGAAGTCCTCTATAAAGGAAACAATGTAAACAAGAAAAGAGGGAAGGAGTCTTTTGGAGAGGAAGAAGAAAAAAAAAAGCATTACTCAGTTCTGATTTTTCCTGACCCCTTAAATAGATTTCAGATAGGCGCCCACACATCTCTCCGTAAACTCCTTCTCATGCCCTTCTCATTTTTTCACGCCCCTTCCCTCCTTCTCACGGCCTTCCAGATTAAATCCCATGGCTTTTGTTAAGGAAAAGTCGCGATGTTTTTAAAAGAAAGGAGTCGCGAATTTAAATCTCCGAAGAGAAGTTATTTCGCGCAACCGGGAAGCAACAAGTGATTTCTTCCTTTCTTAAAAACCCATCAACCATTGGATTCCCATCCAAGGGGCACATCTGAGGTGCTAAAGGAGAGAAAGAATGCTGCCCCATATAAAACATCGAGAATTATATGGAGCGCACCAAGAGTCCATGCGCCATGGACTCTTCCAAATGGCGCGCCAAGAGTCCATTAGCGCATGGACTCTTGGCATTTTGGCGTGAAAAATCAAAGGAGCGGGTGGAGCGGCTAGCCTAGATACTTGGTTAGCCAATAGGGTTAGTTATAATCCCTATAAACTCAATTAGGGTCTAATTTATCCAATTAGAACCCAAATTGAATCAATCTGGAACCCTAATTCGAATCCAATTCGAATAGAAGCTAGGATTTGCAAAACCTGCTAGAGTGTCATCATGCAAAATGATTTAATTACAAAATTAAATCCTTGATCAATTCTCTTAAGTGTGTGACCCATTGGTTCCATATCTAGCCAGCAGTGGGTTCGAATACAGTTGACCTAATTTGATTAGAACTCTTTCTAATCGATTTAGGTCAAATCGGGCTTACCCGATTATGATCAATTAGGACTCTTCCTAATAAGTGATCATTCAATTTAATCAACCCACAAGACAAGATTGACGTCTAGCAACGTGTCATGTCTACCCGAAAGATATGGAAATTCTGGTGAAATACCAAAACTACCCTTCAGTAGAAAGTTACCGTACAATTAAATCCTTCGATCAGCCTGCACCCAGAATATATTATGGATATGGATATATGTCAATTCCAATATTATATTCATTTCTAGCTCAATCTTATATTGATGATTCAATTATCTTGATATTAGAAATCATCTCTAATATCTTTACTTTGATCAAAGATTTCCTGAATCATCATCCGATTGATAACTAGCTGGATGCAATCTCCTCTTACTAAGAGTGATCGATTCCTTGTTGACCTACTCATACCTTCATATCCAATTCACCATTCCTAGTATCAATCCTGTGCATGACTCAGTGTCATGATTAGAATTGAACCAAAGCATGGGTTCATGTACATAAGGTACTTATGCAGTCTCAGGTCAAAGGATTACTTGTACCACTCCCACTATGAGAACCTTCTATTGACATGTAGCTAAGACTCCATTAGATGTTCTCAAGTTGGATCATATCAGTGAACTCATTCTCTAATGAGCACCCACATCCTACTATTAGTGTTATACACAAGTGACTGTGAGAGCAGTCACCCTCTCCAGTATACATGGGATGTGCTAGTCTTACCGGAAAAACCCTCCCCTACTCAGGGTTCCTTTGACTAGGAATATTTTAGATTAAGGTTTTAAGACTTTAGGTCTCACTGGTATGATCTCATCATAACCCTAAAATCATAGCCCTAATCTATGGGGTTCATCATATAATATAAACACAGCGTATGATGAAAAATAATGCCTTTATTAGAATATGTCAATTACAATGGTTTGGGAGATACAACATAGATTGGCTTATAGGGCATATCCCTTTCAATCTCCCACTTGCACTAAAGCCAATCGCCTTTAAATCTTAACCCCATACACTCGAGGTGGCGATCAAACTCTCGCTGTGGTAGAGCCTTAGTGAATAGGTCTACTATATTGTTCTTTGTATCAACTCTATTTATGTAGACATCTTGTCTCTCTACTATTTCTCGGACGAGATGGAAGCATCTCAGAATGTGCTTGGACTTATGATGAGCTCTTGGTTCCTTAGCTTGAGCAACAGCTCCAGTGTTGTCACAGTAAAGTGGCACTGGGTTTCAATCTCAGGAACAACACCCAACTCTGTGATGAACTTCTTCATCCAGACTGCTTCCTTGGTGGCTTCACTGACAGCTATGTATTCTGCCTCTGTGGTTGAGTCAGCTACAGTCTGCTGCTTGGTACTCTTCCAACTCACTGCTCCACCATTTAGGGTAAAAACATATCCCGAAATGGATTTGCTATCATCAGGGTCTGATTAAAACTAGAATCAGAATAAGCTTCTAGTTTAATCAGAACCACCATAAACCAAAAAATATCCTTAGTCCTTCTCAGGTACTTAAGAATATTTTTAACTGCTTTCCAATGATCCTCTCTTGGATCAGCCTGAAACCTACTGACAATGCCTAAAGCATATGCCACATCAGGCCTGGTACATAACATGGCATACATTATGGACCCTATTGCCGAAGCATAAGGTATAGAATTCATTCTATTTCTTTCTTCAGGTGTCTTAGGAGATCCTTTTAGAAAAATGTATGCCTTGACTCATAGGAAGATAACCTCTTTTACTTCCATCCATGCTGAATCTTTTCAGCACTAAGTCAATGTACCTAGATTGGGATAAACCTAGCATCCTCTTAGATCTATCTCTATAGATCTTAATACCTAGTATATAGGATGCTTCTCCCAAATCTTTCATGGAAAACTGTTTGATAGCCAAACCTTGACTGATTGCAACATTGGGATATCATTCCCATGAGGAGTATGTCATCTACATACAGAACCAAGAAGACTATGGCACTCCCACTAGTCTTCTTATAAACATAGGGTTCATCCACATTTTTGATAAAACCAAACCTTTTATAGTTTCATCAAAGCGGATGTTCCAACTCCTTGAAGCTTGCTTTAATCCATAAATGGATTTCTTTAGCTTGCATACTTGATTAGGTTTATTCTTTGAAATAAAACCTTCTGGCTGTGACATGTAGACTTCTTCCTCAAGGAAACCATTGAGGAATGCAGTCTTCACATCCATCTGCCAGATCTCATAATCGTGGTATGCTGCTATAGCAAGTAAAATCCGGATTGATTTGAGCATGGCAACAGGTGAATGTTTCATCATAATCAATTCCCTATTTTTGTCTAAAACCTTTTGCCACTAATCTGGCTTTATAGGTTTCAACTTGGCCATCAGCCCCAATCTTTTTCTTATAGACCCATTTGCACCCAATAGGATTAACACCCTCTGGTGCATCGACCAAAGACCATACTTGGTTTACATTCATAGAGTCTATCTCGGATTCCATGGCTTCTTGCCATCTATCTGAATCAGTACTCAAGATAGCTTCGTATAGGTCAGAGGTTCATCATTTGAATGACTTGGGCTTCATTATTTTCAATAATAAACCCATACCTCTCAGGTGCCCGTGGCACTCTATCAGACCTACGGGGAGGAGTTTTGTGTTCTGGTTCTGTCCTAACTATATGTTCTAATGGTTGAGAACTGTCTATCTGTGTTTCTTGTACTTCTCCAAGTTCAACAGTTCTACCATTGCCCTTTTCTAAAATGAACTCTTTTTCTAGAAAAGTGGCATGCCTGCTGACAAAAATCTTTTATTCAGTAGGATGGTAAAACAGATATCCTCTACCCTCTCTAGGATATCCTACAAATAGACATTTATCCGCTCTAGGTTCCAACTTATGTCCAAAATTTCTTTTAACATAAGCTGGCATCCCCATACCTTAAAATATTTAAGATACGGTTTCTTTCCACTCCAATTTCATATGGAGTACTAATAATGGATTTAGAAGGTACTTTGTTCAGAATGTAATAGAAGTTTCTAGGGCATGACCCCAGAAGGAAATGGTAAATTTATGAAGCACATCATGGATCGTACCATATCTAATAAGGTACGATTCCTCCTTTCAGCTATACCATTTAGCTGTGTGTATAAGGAGGGGTCCATTCAGAAAGAATTCCATTAACTTTAAGATAGTCTAAAAACTCCGTGGATAAGTATTCTCCTCCTCGATCAGAATGAAGAATTTTAATACTTTTCCCGGTTTGTTTTTCGACCATACTTTGATACTCCTAAATTTATCAAAGGCTTCAGATTTATGTTTCATAAGATACACACATCCGAACCTAGATAAATCATCTGTAAAAGTGATAAAATATGAGTATCCACCTCTGGCCTGAGTTGTCATTGGACCACATACATCAGTATGTATAAGTCCTAATAACTCAGTTGACCTTTCTCCATGTCCGTAAATGGAGTCTTGGTCATCTTACCCATGAGACATGATTCGCAAGTTCCTAATGATTCATACTCATAAGGATCAAGGAATTTTTCCTTGTATAACTTGCTTATCCTAGACTCATTAACATGACCAAGTCGATGATGCCAAAGTAAAGTATCATTAAAGTCTTCTCTTTTTCTTTTATTATTGACATGAAAAACACTATCATTGGAAGAAAGAGTTAAGAGCCCATTGCTAAATATGCCAGAACAAATAATTTTATTAGACAACATTATCGAGCAACCAGTTTCGTTACATCCATTACATATCCTTGTTTTAATAACAAAGGAATAGATATAATGTTCCTAATAATCTTAGGCATATAATAACAATTTTCTAACTCCAAGATCTTCCCTGAAGGCAACTTCAGAATATAGGTCCCTACAGCTTCTGCTTGGATGATATCACCACTAGCACCGTAGAGATTGAAGTCACCTTCCTTCAATACTTTAAGCTTGTGGAGGTCCTGCAAAGATTTGCATATATGGTAACCACAAGCGGTATCCAATACCCAAGTATTTGATATAGATGAATTTAATGTCAATATAGCATGTATCTCATACATACCTTTTGGCGCATCTGATGCACCAGGCTTCACAGTTGCAAGGTAAGCCCTGCAATTTCTTTTCCAATGTCCCGCTTTGCCGCAAAAGAAATAGGTCGACTGTTTGGAGGCCTTCTTTCCTTTCTTATTCTTATTGATGCCACCCTTAGGGTTTAGCCTCCTATTAAAACCCTTTTTTCCTGATTTCTTCTTATTGGTCTTACCAACAAGAAGAAGTGGAGCCTTTTCTTTCTTAACATGGCTCTCCATTGTTTTTAACATATTTAACAGCTCAGGCAAGGAAGTGTTCAGTTTGTTCATGTGATAATTCAAGACAAACTGAGAAAATGACTCCGGGATTGATTGCAGGATTAAATCCTGATTCAACTCCCCATCCATGATAAAACCTAATTGACCCAATCTGGTGATTAAGTCAATTACCTTCAGAACATGATCCTGAATGGATGTTCCCTCTGTCATCCTAGCATGGAATAACTGTTAGATATTTCATATCTAGCAGTTCTACTATGTTCTCCATAAAGCTCTTTTAAATAAGCATTATGGATTGAGTATCCATGCTTTCATGCTGTCTCTGTAACTCATTGGTCATAGAGGCTAGTATGATACACTTGACAGTGAGGGAGTCATTCTGCCACATTTTGTATGTGGCCATATCTTCCTGTGTGGCATCGTCCCCTAGTGGATTAAGACTAGGGGTATCAAGAATATAAGAAAGTTTTTCTGAACTCAGCACAATCTTTAAATTTCTCAACCAGTCCAATAGTTCGGACCAGTCAGTTTGTTGGTATCTAAGATACTTCGCAGTGATAATGAAGATGCCATTTATCTACATTTAATAAAGACAATGCATAAGCAAACAACCATGAAATGACTTACATAATTAAATTAGGTCTTCAATTTAATTATGTGTCCCATTATTTTATCAAAAATCATAGCCCTCACTATGATAATCGAGAAGAACCCTGATCGATTTTTTTTATGAGATTGAGATCCTAATAACTTATAAAAGATCTTGCAAAAAACAACAAATCTTTTATAAGCTCAAAGGTAGGAAACTCTTCCAATTATATCTCATATAATAATTCTCAAGAAGTAACTTGGCCTCTAGAACATTATTAGTCTTGCAGAAAACACAACAAACCATAATGTTCTAGTTAAGTCAAGACCCTTTCATTTCTATACAATCAATACTCAAATATAATGCCCTTGCAGATAACACAACAAAGCATTATACTGAATATACTATAAGCATATCTATGCACTAGACTAGTATTATGTCAATCACCATATTAGGTCTTGCAGATAACACAACAAACCTAATGTGGTTCATAACACAATAATGATCCAGCATGAAGGAAGGCCAATATATAGTATTTTTAACACTAAGCATTTTAGTCAAGATTTAAATTTAATCAAATCGGCCAGGCAAGTGGAAGAGATGTGGGAGTCCCCCCGTTGCTTTCCTAGACACTAATAAAAATTGGCCAGGTCAGTCAACAAAACCAATTAAAACCAAATTCTCTTTACCTTCCCAGAACCACCTTTCTAGACCCGAATGATCAATTGTACATCATGACTAGTGATTCTTATTAGTTAAATATACTAAGACTTAATATAATTTTTAAGATGAGGGATTTATAAATTGCCAGCACATTCTTATAGAACGTATCACAATCAACATATCACTCTTATAAATAAACAATTATGTGCTAAGTGTGTCATCATACTAGGACAACCATTTACCACATAATGGATCCACCATTATGCCAGGGCAACCTTATTTCAGTATGATGACTTCAAAACTAAACATATCTCTATAATAATTAGGGTTTGAGTGAAAAACCCTAACTAGTGGCATACATCAAAACATATATGCAATCAAAGATATGCTAAGTGTAGTAGCATATTAGGATTTAAAAACCCTAATATGTAACATACAAACTATCATAGATTATAGTCCTAATTAAGGTGGCTCTGATACCATTGTTGGGTTCTGGTGCAACACAGTGGAAGGATAATTTCAAAATTGAAACTAATTCACACCAAAAACCTAAACCAGGAACTCCTTAAATAAGACTAGAACATATGACAAGCATATCTATGCAAATTAGGATTAGGGTACCATCCTGTAATCGCTTATTCCAACAAACTTGAAGTTGAAGGGGCTAACTAAATTCACCAGGCATCCAGGTGTCCGCCCTCCGATGGTGATCCACACAGAGCAATGATCAAGAACACTATCTTCTTGTCCAATGGTTCCTCCTATTGAGTTCTTCTTCCTAGAACTCAATTCTTCGAATTATGGCTGGAATTCTTCCACACAAGAGGTTGCCTCCCTTTCTTTGATCTCTTCTCCTCCTTCCACTAAGACCTTGACCCTCTAAGACACTCTTGTCTTGAAGAAAAGACTTTGTCCTAAGGGGATTTAGGCTTGTCTTAAATTGGAGGAGAAATTAAGACAAGAATGTCTTAATGTAAGAAAGAAGGAACAAAATCAGAACTCCTTTCCTTTACCGTCGGAGACCTTCTCTTTTATTCTTGTTCAACAATAGAGTTTCGACAGAGGAGTCCTCTGTAAAGGAAACAATGTAAAACAAGAAAAGAGGGAAGGAGTCTTTTGGAGAGGAAGAAGAAATAAAAGCATTACTCGGTTCTGATTTTTCCTGACCCCTTAAATAGATTTCAGATAGGCACCCACACATCTCTCCGTAAACTCCTTCTCACGCACCTTCTCATTTTCCTCACGCCCCTCCCCTCCTTCTCACGGCCTTCCAGATTAATCCCACACAGCCTTTCTTAAAGGAAAGTCATGATGTTTTTAAAAGAAAGGAGTCACAAATTTAAATCTCTGAATAGATGTTATTTCGCGCAACCGGAAGCAACAAGTGATTTCTTCCTTTCTTAAAAACCCCATCAATCGTTGGATTCCCATCCAAGGGGGCACATCTGAGGCGCTAAAGGAAGAAGAATGCCGCCCCATATAAAAACATCGGAGAATTATATGGAGCGCACCAAGAGTCCATGCGCCATGGACTCTTCCAAATGGCGCGCCAAGAGTCCATTAGCGCATGGACTCTTGGCATTTTGGTGTGAAAACTCAAAGGAGTGGATGGAGGGGCTAGCCTAGATACTTGGTTAGCCAATAGGGTTAGCCATAATCCCTATAAACTCAATTAGGATCTAATTAGATCCAATTAGAACCCAAATTGAATCAATCTGGAACCCTAATTCGAATCCAATTCTAATAGAAGCTAAGATTTGCAACACCTGCTAGAGTGTCATCATGCAAATGATTTAATACAAAATTAAACCCTTGATCAATTCTCTTAAGTGTGTGACCCATTGGGTTCCACATCTAGCCAGCAGTGGGTTCGAATACAAGTTGACCTAATTTGATTAGAACTCTTTTTAATCGATTTAGGTCAAATCGGGCTTACCCGATTATGATCAATTAGGACTCTTCCTAATAAGTGATCATTCAATTTAACAACCCACAAGAAAATATTGACATCTAGCAACGTGTCATGTCTACCCGGAAGATATGGAAATTCTGGTGAAATACCAAAACTACCCTTCAATAGAAAGTTACCGTACAATTAATCCTTCGATCATCCTGTACCCAAATATAATTATGGATATGGATATATGTCAATTCCAATATATATTCATTTCTAGCTCAATCTTATATTGATGATTCAATTATCTTGATATTAGAAATCATCTCTAATATCTTTACTTTGATCAAAGATTTCCTGAATCATCATCCGATTGATAACTAGCTGGATGTAATCTCCTCTTACTAAGAGTGATCGATTCCTTGTTGACCTACTCATTACCTTTATATCCAATTCACCATTCCCAGTATCAATCCTATGCATGACTCAGCGTCATGATTAGAATTGAACCAAAGCATGGGTTCATGTACATAAGTACTTATGGCAGTCTCAGGTCAAAGGATTACTTGTACCACTCCCACTATGAGAACCTTCTATTGACATGTAGCTAAGACTCCATTAGATGTTCTCAAGTTGGATCATATCAGTAAACTCATTCTCTAATGAGCACCCACATCCTAGTATTAGTGTCATACACAATTTACTGTGAGAGCAGTCACCCTCTTCAGTATACATGGGATGTGCTAGTCTTACCGGAAACACCCTGATCCCCTACTCAGGGTTCCTTTGACTAGAATATTTTAGATTAAGGTTTTAAGACTTTAGGTCTCACTGGTATGATCTCATCATAACCCTAAAATCATAGCCCTAATCTATGGGGTTCATCATATAATAATAAACACAGCGTATGATGAAAAATAATGCCTTTATTAGAATATTGTCAATTACAATGGTTTGGGAGATACAACATAGATTGGCTTGTAGGGCATATCCCTTTTAGTGTCGACACCTGGAAATGAAGTGTCGACACCTGAGGATCAAGTGTTGACACTTGAAGAGTGAAGTGTCGACTCAAGGCCTGAGACAAATAGAAAACTTCAGAAAGCACTTTCAGTCAAGTGTCGACACCTGAGCTGAAGTGTCGATACTTGGAAGTGAAGTGTCGACACTTGGAGAATGAAGTGTCGACACTTGAAACTGAAGTGTCGACACCTGGAGGCGAAGTGTCGACACTTGAATAGTAATGGCTAGTTTTCTGGGCTATAGAACTTCTCCAACTTGCTTCCAAATGATCATATTTCCTCCCTAACGGCTATAAATGATCATTTAAGTGTTGGAGGCTATATAAACATCAAGAATCAAATGAAGAAGTAATCCTTTGGTGAGTTTCTTGAATATTCTTAAAGGATTCAATAGTTGAGTGATTAAAAGCCTTCAAGCTTCCAAGTTTCAAAGAGAGCATTCAAAGTCTACATCTACAAGCATCAATCAAAGGCTTCATCAACTTGAAGACAAGATCTTCATCAATAATCAAGGGCTTCAAAGAGATTTTTGCTTTATTTTAGAAAGCTTTTATTGTATTTCATTTAAACTTGCTCTTACATTATTTTACTTAAGGTTTTGGTGAGCCTTGGAAAACCAAAGAGGTTTTTGGTAAGCCTTTGAAAACGAAAGTGGTTGTTGGTGAGCCTTGAAACCAACTAGGGTTTTACTTGTGAGTCCGAAGCCAAAACAAGTTGTTTAGATTCTTGGTTATCCCGTAAAACAAAGGGTGGTTGTTGGTGAGGCTTGAAACCAACTAGGGTTTGACTTGTGAGCCCGAAGACAAAACAAGTTGTAAAGGTTGTTGGTGAGCCTAAGTTATAAAACCAAACTTAGTAGAATTTCTAAGGGATTCTTAGGGAGTGGATGTAGGTGCTTGGTTGGCACCGAACCACTATAATCTTTGTGTTTGTGTGATTATTCTCCTTATGCTTTTATTTCTTTATTTCCACTGCATTTATTTGGAATACACAAGCACTTGAATTGCATTAGCACATACTTGTTTAGTTCATAGATATTTTAAATAGTACAAAAGTTTTATAAAACCCAATTCACTCCCCCTCCCGGATTGCCTACCTGAGCCTACATGGGGGAATCATTCAGTGCCCTGCGACATCATCAAATGATGCTAAACCCGATGAAGTGCACCTTTGGGATTACTTCGGGCACGTTTCTGGGTTTCCTCATTACCAAGCGAGGGATTGAAGCAAATCCTGAGAAAATTCAGGCCCTTAAAGACATGAGGCATCCATCCTGCAAGAAGGAAGTCCAACAACTAACAGGGAGGATCGCTTCCTTAAGTAGGTTTATCTCTCGCTCAGTCGAGAAATGTCTTCCATTTTTCAAAGTACTTCGGTAGCCTCGGCTTCTAATGGACCGAAAATTGCCGTACTACCTTTGAAGAGTTGAAGAAGTACTTTGAAACCCCGCCTTTACTTTACAAACCTCAAGAGGAGGAGGTGCTCTACTTATACCCTTCCACCTCGGATGAAGCAGTCATTTTAGTCATTGTCCGAAGAGAAGACAGCTCTCACAAGCTGATCTACTACATCAGCAAAGTTCTGCATGATGCTGAAACAAGATATTCGAAAATGCAGAAGCTGATTTACTCTCTGATAATTATGACAAAGTAACTACGACCTTACTTCCACGCCCACGCCAACGTGGTGCTGATCGATCAGCCCCTCAAAGCCGTTCTCCATTGCCCTGATATCTCAGGAAGGATAGCCGAGTGGGCCGTGAAACTAAGTGAGTTTGACATTAGTTTCCAGCCCCGATCGGCTATGAAGTCCAGGTGCCTTCAGATTTCTTGCTAAGTGCACCTAAAAGTCCGAAGATGAAGCACCTCCAGCAGAAGAAGGAAATTCGAAGAATACAGAGTTTGTTTGGGTGCTCCATGTGGACGGAGCTTCCAATTCTATTGGATGTGGAGCCGGCCTTATAATGGCTGAACCCGGTGGCCATATGGTGTAGTACGCACTCCGGTTCTCCTTTCGTTCTTCAAATAATCAGGTCGAATACGAAGCCCTGCTAGCAGGACTTCGGATCACTAAGAGTTTAGGTGTTCTAAGACTCTAGGCTTTTTCGGACTCCCAGTTGGCGATAAATCAAGTTAGAGAAGAATATGAAGCCAAAGACCACATCATGGTGCAGTACCTGGAAAAAGTACAAATCTTATCTTCTCAATTGGAATACTTCGAAATCATTCATGTTCCTCGATCGGAGAACTCTCAGGTAGACGTCGTCTCGACTTGCCACTACACCCCGGAATCCGGTCGCAACTTCATTGAACACCTTGAAGCTCCAAGTATAGCTGAAGAAGTTATGGAGGTGCACCAAATTGAGACCAAGCCAAGCTGGATGGATCCCATCATCAAGTTCTTAAATGAGGGTGTGCTGCCGGAAGACAAGGCAGAGGCCAAAAAGATTCGCTGGATGGCATCTCAATATGCCATCTAAACGAAACTCTATACAAAAGATCATTCTCTCAGCCTCTACTAAAATGCTTGGGACCGTCAGATGCTGACTATGCCTTAAGAGAGGTCCACGAGGGGATATATGATGATCACTTGGGGGGTAGGTCCTTAGCGTATAAAATTATACGCCAAGGATACTATTGGCCCACCAACCAAAAGGATTCGGTCGACTTCATGCGAAAATGTGATCAATGCCAAGATATGCCAACATTCAGAGACAACCAGCGAGTCACTTAACCCAGCTAATAGCCCCGTGGCATTTTGCTCAGTGGGGGATGGATATTCTTGGCTCATTTCTGTCCACACTTGGATAGAGGAAATTCCTCCTTGTGGCAATTGACTACTTCACAAAGTGGGTTGAAGCCGAGCCACTGGCCCAAATCATGGAGGGCAAGGTTGAAAATTTTGTCAAAAACTCCATCATATTTTGGTTCGAGATTCCACATACAATAACCACGGACAATGGAAAATAGTTCGATAATATGAAGTTTAAAGACTTCTACACTCGGTATGGTAGGGAAACCAGAGGCACCAAAATAAGACAAAGGCTTCTCAACCCTCTGTGGATCAATTAGCAGCATCAGAGTCCATTTGTAATAAAGATTTAGTCCATCTGAGTTGTTATTTTATCACTTGAGTCCTATACTAGTCAGCTTATGTTGAGATAGTCTTCTTCCTGAGTCTTGTACATGTCAGCCGAAGTACAAGAGAAGACCAAGCCAGTCCAAGTGGAGACCAACCCAACTGAAGACATGAAGACCAACACAACTAAAGACATGAAGACCAACACAACTAAAGACATGAAGACCATGGAAGGCCCAGTAGAAGAAATCAGATTATGAGATTTTGTGTGACACCATAGAATCCAAGATGTCTTCCGAAAATCATGATTCCTTGCAGATGCCCTCCAGATGCCTATATTCCCTTCCAGATGCCAGAGTATATTCATAAACTAAGGAATCCATGATTCCAGAGGTCCACCTGCATCCTAGCCCAAAGAAATCAAGCCCAGCGCCAAGCCCAAGCCCTTTAGAAGCAAGATACCAGAGAATATTCCTACTACCTGGCTACCAGGCCACCCCAGCTTCCAGAGGCCCAAGCCCATGCACCCAAACCCCTTTGGGCCGGCCCCTTACTACTCTTAGAAGCCCACACACCCCCCTAGGCATCCTTGGAGTGTTGACCAAGTCAAGAGAGGAGGAGAGAGTTTTTAGGGATTTTTTTCTACCAAGCTTTCCTTATTTTTCTAGCTAGAGTTGGATGGGGATTCAAACTCCTATGGAATGTCTCTTTTAGCCTTACTTGGGGGCCAAGTCTAGGAGTCTATTTAAAGGGCCCTAGTCTGTTGTATGAAGAACAATTTTGACATATGAAAAAATACTTGAGTTTTCTACAACTATTGTGTGTTACCTTACTGTGTGCACAAAGGGGTTTTGAGAATTTTCTTCTTCCCGGTGTTGTAACTATCTTCCTGCCACTAGCCAGCCTTCCAGAACCCTGGCTGCCCACTCAAAAGACACCTCATCCTTGCTGTTTTTCTCTTATTTTCTTCATCTCCTCTGAGTTTTCTAACCCTGACAGGTTATTTACAGGTCCCCGAGTTCCTACGAATCCAACGACTCAAGCCAAGCCTCAATCGGACCATCAGCGAGCAAAAGCCGGGTATCCACGGGTCTTTGGCTCGATTTTCTAGGTCGCATCCATCGAGGAATGAGAGATCCCTTCACTGCGATCTTCATTGGGTGCATCAGACTTTGCTAGGTACACCCCCTCTATCGCCAGTAATTTTATTGTGGGAGAACTTGCCCTAACCGAGGCTTCTCAGCTTTGACGATCCATCTTTACTGCTTTCTTAGGTCCTAATCTGCATGCTTAGATTCTAAAATTCATATAGAATTCCCTACAACTTATTTTGATCTGATATTTGAGAGTTAATCACCTAACCCCACATACAAAATTCACAAAATTAATCACATGCATATTAGTTCCGCATCAATTGGTATCAGAGAATAGATTAGGGCTTGTTTTATGCATCTTTTTCAGTCCATATATACTCTATTCTTTTAGTTATTTCACCTTGCTCAGAACTCCAAAAACTCTGAAATTTATTTTGCTAGATTCATCATAATTCAAAGTGTTTTATAGAAGTCTTGGAGATTTTATTTTGGTCTGTGCAGTTTCTTCAAGCCGAAATATAGCCTAAAAATTCTTGGCTCTATTTTTTAGCAAGATAATTTTGGAAGGTTTAGGGTTTTGTTTAGCATCTCTTTGCATATCTTTTATTTTTAGTATGTTCCAAGCATATTAGGTCATTGGCTGCAAATCATATTTTTGCAAAAGTAAAAAAAAAATTACATATTCTCCAAAAAAAAAAAAAAACCAAAACATCTAAACCCTAATTTGCATCATCTGCCTGCCATCATTGCATAATCTACCTTTAAGGGCATTCTTGCTATACCAGATAAGGGGAGGAGTTGATAACCAAACCTTAGCCCAAAACAACATCCCTTGCATTCGGTCCCAAGCCTAACTTAAAATTTATTAGACTTAATTTGCCGTAATGGGCTAGGGACACCAACTGGTCGGGTCCGGGCTAAGTGTCAGATCACTATGCCAAGCTAACCTGTGTATGCCTTGTGCTTGGTGTCTAGAATGGTGGTTTAGGGATTCAGTCCCGAAGGGCTTGTATGCTGGTACGCCTACCTGGCCAATCTCTAATTGGTGTCTAGGATTGGCAATCAGGGACCTAACACTCCCCTTACACTTGCTTGGCTGAGTACAGGGTTACTATAGGCTAGTTTGCCACCCTAATTGAGCACTTAGTTTTAGACTCTAGGTCTAGTCAGCTGTAGTCGGTTTGATCGAGTCTTGCATGTGCACTAGCTTAGGAGTCGATGTGTGTGTTTGATTGCATGACCATTAGGTTAGGAACCCAATGCCAGTAGACTTAATCCAATTCAACTAGTGTGACCATGGAGTCCAATCCTAGGAGAACCCAATACTCTGACCCATATAGGGAGTCCAACCCTAGGAGAACCCAATACTTTGATCCATATAGGGAGTTCAACCCTAGGACAACCCAATACTTTGACTCATATAGGAAGCCCAATCCTAGGGGAACCCAATACTCTGACCCATATAGGGAGCCCAACCCTAGGAGAACCCCATACCATGATCCATCCTTAGAACCTAACCATAGGAGACCCAATTATGATTACCTGAACCAAGATGAACGACCCATTAGGCACGAACCCCATTGGAGCACCCAACATTATGTACCCCTGTTTGATGGAGACCAGATCCTAAGATGTATACTGAATGGGAGGATATGATGGATCAGCACATTGAGTGAAGATTTGTGTTGTTACTGGGATGTTAGAGTTAGATAAGATTTGTTTGGCTGTACAAGGGTTAATCAAATATGCCAAACAACATTCGAAACATACTGAGGATGAATGTTATCGTTGGGAAAAAAAATACATACCTGGAAAGCCATGAGAAATAAATTGAGAGAGGAATACCTTTGTGAATCTTATGAATACAAACTTTAGACCAATGGTACAAATTGAAACAAGGGAACATGACTGTGTCTAAGTACATTGACCAATTTAACGAGTTTAGCAGGAAATGTAACACAGTCGAAACTAAGTCTAAGATCATAGCTAGATTTCAGGATGGCCTGCGTAGGGATATCCAGTGGGAGCTGTATCATTGTCAAATTAAGGACCTAGAGGATGCCTATCACTAGCTAGGGAATTCGAGTTATATCAGAGGGAATTCAGGATCAATCAATCTAAGTCCAATAAGGATAATTCCCTTGAGCCTAAGTACAAACCTAGCCGACTTCCTTTAGATCAGCCTACTACTCCTATCCCATTAGTTTGCAAGGAAGAAACCCCAGAACCCATTAAAGAGCTTGAGGTAGAAGTGTATGAAGTGATCCTAGTTTAGTAGATGAATACGAAGGAGTGGGTTTTGAGGACTATGATGAAGATGGACCCAAGGTTGAAATCACTGAGGAACTACAAGAAAAGGATCCTGAACCCACTATAGAAATTGAAGGAGTGCCTGAGCCAGGATCAAAAATTGTAGATGAAAGTGAGGGTTCACTAGAGTTCTCCATAGAGGAGGTCCCTAAGGAACAATCCCAGGAAGTAGACATTATTTTAGAAGACTTTCAAGAAAAGCTTCCCAAAGACTTGATGACCTTACACCAGATCCCTCCTACTCTAGAACTAGTTCAGCCCAGGACCTCATTCGGTATTCCTATCAAGAGTTCATTCCCTTTCTTAAAGACCCTGCACTTGCAATGACCAAATTCTCCTTCCTTCAAGTGGACCTTATGTCACCCATAGATCAATGTTCAAATCTTAAGGTCCTCCCTATTAACCAAGGTCTATTACATGCCTTCAATGGATTGTCCCAAGACTCGATTCTTATTTCTCGCCATACCCTAAGGCTTCCAATGTTTCCCAAACTTTCCAATTACACTTTGTTGAGGTCATTCGGTTACACCAATTTTGTGAGTATGTTAGGTTTGCGATCTACTTTTGGAAGACCTTATGGCATTTGCTTGGAGTCCATTGTAAATACTCTTGTGCACACCACACTAGGTTCAGACCTAGAGAGTCTATAGTCTCTTAAGTTTAGGCCCATAAGGTCCAATAAATTTTCCTTCCATAGGACTACAAAGTCAAGTCTATTAGGTGTTAGTTTGAGTCCTTTGCATCAACTGTTAGGAGTTTGCATGTGCCTAGCATGTTCACCACCTACACTAATTTTGAAACCAACTAGCTATTTCCCAAAGAAAGGTCAAAGAATTTGATGTAGTGGATTCTATCTTGGTTAGGCTTAGGCCTAAATGAAACTTCATGCTCGCAGAGCCGGACCTTTTAGAGTGATAGAGAGGGTTGGACCAAATGCCTATGTATTAGATTTGCCTTCGGATATGGGCATTAGTTCTACCTTCAATATTACAGACCTGATTAAGTACAAGGAACCGACAGCGATACCCAGTGAGGCTTTTGGACCTATCCCTTCTGTTGAGAGTGACCCTTACCCAGAGTGTCCACCAATTAATTGGCTTGAGAGAGGAGAACGGATCGAGCATATCCTGGATGATCAAGCCATTACAACCAGGGGCCGTGGCTATCAACGCTTCCTGGTCCAATGGCAAGACCGGCCAGAGTTGGATGATTTGTGGATTTCTTAAGAGGACATGCAATGCCTCGATCTAGACATTCTCGAGAGATATGTGAGCCAGCCTGATCTTCACTCGATAGGGTCAAGTTCCTCCCACCCCGGGAGAATTGGTGGGGACACCAAAGGCACCAAAATAAGACAAAGGCTTCTCAACCCTCTGTGGATCAATTAGCAGCATCAGTGTCCATTTGTAATAAAGATTTAGTCCATCTGAGTTGTTATTTTATCACTTGAGTCCTGTACTAGTCAGCTTATGTTGAGCTAGTCTTCTTCCTGAGTCCTATACATGTCAGCCCAAGTACAAGAGAAGACCAAGCCAGTCCAAGTGGAGACCAACCCAACTGAAGACATGAAGACCAACCCAACTGAAGACATGAAGACCATGGAAGGCCCAGTAGAAGAAATCAGATTATGGGATTTTGTGTGACACCATAGGATCCAAGATGTCTTCCGAAAACCCTAATTCATTGCAGATGCCCTCCAGATGCCCAGATTCCCTTCTAGATGCCAGAGTATATTCATAGACCAGGAAATCCATGATTCCAAAGGTCCACTTGCATCCTAGGCTAAAGAAATCAAGCCCAGGTGCCAAGCCCAAGCCTTAAGAAGCAAGATACTAGGAAATATTCCTACTACCTGGCTACCAAGCCACGCCAACTTCCAGAGGCCCAAGCCCATGCGGACAAACCCCTTTGGGCCAGCCCCTTGCTGCTCTTAGAAGCCCAACACACCCCCCTAGGCATCCTTAGAGTGTTGACCAAGTCAAGAGAGGAGGAGAGAATTTTTAGGGATTTTTTTCTACCAAGCTTTCCTTATTTTTCTAGCTAGAGTCGGATGGGGATTCAAACTCCTATGTAATGTCACTTTTAGCCTTACTTGGGGGCCAAGTCTAGGAGTCTATTTAAAGGGCTCTAGTCTCTTGTATGAAGAATAAATTTGACATATGAAAAAATACTTGAGTTTTCTACAACTATTATGTGTTACCTTGCTGTGTGCATAAAGGGGTTTTGAGAGTTTTCTTCTTCCCGGTGTTGCAACTATCTTCCTGCCGCCAGCCAGCCTTCCAGAACCCTGGCCGCCCACTCGAAAGACACCTCATCCTTGCTATTTTTCTCTTATTTTATTCATCTCCTTTGAGTTCTCTAACCCCTAACAGGTCATTTGCAGGTCCCCGAGTTCCTACGAATCCAACGACTTCAGCCAAGCTTCAATCGAACCACTGAGCAGAAAGTCGGTATCCGCGGGTCTTTGGCTCAGTTTTCTGGACTGCATCAATAGAGGAATGAGAGATCCCTTCACTGTGATCTTCATCGAGTGCATCAAACATTGCCAGGTACACCCCCTCTGCTACCCCTCTGCTGCCAGTAATTTTATTATGGGAGAACATACCCTAACCGAGGCTTCTCAGCCCCGGCGATCCATCTTTACTGCTTTCTTAGGTCCTAATCTACATGCTTAGTTTCTAAAATTCATATAGATTTCCCTACAACTTATTTTGATATGATATTCGGGAATTAATCACCTAACCCCACATACAAAATTTATAAAATTAATCGCATGCATATTAGTTCCGCATCCATGTGCAACATAGGCTGACTTCCGTTGCCCACCTGCAGTCCAACGGAGAAGCCAAAGTAACTAATCAGACCATTCTCCATGGTCTGAAGACGAGGTTGAACGCTACCAAAGGACTTTGGGCAAAAGAGCTGACCTCCATCCTCTGGGCATACAGAACTACCTCGAGAATGGCCACCGGCGAGTCTCCGTTCAACCTTGCATACTATACCGAAGCTGTTCTTCCTATCGAAGTCTCCCTCCAATCTTTAAGAATCGATAAATACGAAGAGCCTGAAAACTCCGATCGTAGAAGAGTTGACCTGGATCTATTACCGAGCACCAGGCTTCAGGCCCAAATGAAAATGGTGACATACCAGCAAAAGGTCGCCAAGTATTACAATTCCAGAGTAAAGGAGCAAATTTTCTGCACAGGAGACATGGTGCTGTGAAGGGCAGAAGTGTCCAGGCCAACAGAACAGGGTAAGCTTTCCCCCAACTGGAAAGGTCCATACCAAGTCGAAGGTCATACGTTCAGGAACATATTGACTCAGGACCCTGGATGGTAAAATTCTATCCCAGCCATGGAATGTACAAAACCTTTGCAAATACTATCAATAAACAGGCCCCTAAATTTTTTACAAATTTGTCCAACTCTAAACAGCCCGTTGCATCAACTGAACAACAACAACTTGAATGGCATGATCTAAGGAATCGGCCAACGGTGCAAAGGAGAGTTTGATCCGCTCACCTTATCGGTATGCCCGACAAGCACAACGAACGGCCTAATTAGGCTACCGAAATGATCAAAGGCACAGGGACGGTTCACGTAACCTACCCTACGAAAAACCTGAAGATGTGCCGGGGTGGGCCTAATCAGCCTACCTTATATCAAAGAAGGCACAGGGATGGTTCACGTAACCTACCCTATAGAAACTCTAAGGCATGCCAGGGCGGGCTTAATCAGACTACCTTATATTTAAAGAAGGCGCAGGGATGGTTTCTATAGCCTACCCTATGGTATGTCCGAAGACGCGCTGGGATGAGCCTAAACAGCCTACCTTGATCATGACAGGAATGCACAGGGATGGCTTAGATGCCCTACCCTACGGTAAATCCGAAAACGTGCTAGAGTGAACCTATATCACTCATCTTGTCAACAGTAAACACTTGATGGGATGGCCCAGCCGATCTCACATCTCTTCGTAGATCCTAAATGTTTTGGAAAATTTACACATTTGACATATCATAGTATGACAGATCATAGAAGAAGTGTGGAAGAAGTTGAAAACTTCATTTCATTTTTGAACTTTTACAAAAAAAAAGGAAGAAGACAAGTAGCATTGTAGATAAGGGGGAAGGTAGATTCAGTGACCGCCAGCTGGCCCTTTCTCGTGCGGTGAAAGGCATCAAAGCCTTGGAAGGAGGATGGAGAGGCTCCGGTGTTTCCTTCGAAGTCTGACTTTGACTTTTCTTCGAAGTCAGAATCGAATTCGTGACCAGGGAACGGGATGGAAGGCCTGATGTTTTACAAGCCCTTCAAATGGAAGAACTTGAAAGCCTTGTCTAGATGCTCTCAAAAACCCCAGAGGTATGAATCTAGGACCGCCTCTGCAACTTCATCTTTGTAGGTGGAAGAAGCCACGAAGTCCGAGATGGCCTTCGCCAACCTCTTTCTAGACTCCTCAGCCTCTGCAACGGTGACCTCAACCCGCGCCTTGGCATCCACCAGGCGGGCCTCCAAGATTCAGATTTTCTTCTCCAGGTGAGCAATGTCACCCTGCAGGTCATCGTTATCGCCTCTTCGAGGAGCCTTAGAGCTGGGCTACCCCTAAGATAGGGCCTCGGAGGCCCTCTTCATTACCGCCTTCTTAAGTTTGGAAATGCTGAACTTCATTCCATTGGGACACTGGAGAAAGAAGGGAAACTTCTAAAATGGGAGTCTGAAATTGCAATGGCCTTTAACAGGGGGAGATAGGGCCCTATTTATAAGGACCTTACACCCATGAATGGCCACAGGGAACATGCTCCATGCCCTTTCCCAGATGCACCAAAGGATGCCATGTGTTAAAGTGACGCCTTGAAACTCCAAGTGATCGCTCAGGAGCGGTATGATCCCCAATAACTGCTCTTGGGGATGGCAACCACCGGCACTTCAAATCCAGAATAATCTTCATCATACGGGATGGCATTAATGGCTCCCTTTTGGAAAGGGAGGATATGGCGGCACCCGGGGTGCACAGGGATGCGACCGTTTGAATATCGACACACTCAACATGGGCAACGAGAACTATAATCAATGTTCCTTAATTAATAGTCAATAGGAAAATGACACCTGTCTGTCGTGTCCATTCCTAGATAGACGGATTAATTATAAAGGATGACTGACATTAGCCTGGCTTGATCGTGGTCAATCATCGACAACGGCATTCCGATTCTGCTTCAAAACTCGCCTTCAATGCTAGCCACGAACCAAATAATCTTCAGCTTCGTCCCCTCGACCAAAAAGGAGAAAGAGCAATGCAATTCAAGTCACCACCAAAGCCAGCAACCTTATTTAAACCATATTCAAAACATGACATAACATGTACAAAAAGGAGAAAGCTACTTAAAAATTAGAAGAGTTCGTCAGTTACATTTCAAAGGAAAGTAAGGAAGATATATAATGCCTAAAGCTACACAAATCCCAAGGCATCGGCTGGAAGAGATCCAGCATCACAAGATTGGAGCAGTCGTCAACTTGCGCAGAGAGAGTTTCCTCGACTTGGGTTGAGTCCAGAGGGTCTTCAACCTAGCCCCCCTCCTCAGCTTGGACTCCCTCTTAGGTCAGGATCAGAATTACATTCAAGTCTTCAGTTATGACAAGAGCTTCTTCCCCAAGCTTGGCACCTCTTCAGCTTCTTTGACCTGGGCCGAAATTATGCTGGGATCTCCTCCCTTGGACTTGACATCCCTCCGATTTTCTCTACAGCCTCAGCTCCCTCTTCTTCTTTCACAATGTCAAAAGCAGGGATAGCAGAAAGATTAAGATTAGGGAAAATGCCATTGACCTTGGTGAGTCCATCGTTAAAATTGTGATGGTAGCTGTATAAGGTCACCTCATTCATTTCCTGTTGGAACTATGAGGACTTCCTAAAATCTGCTACAGCTCTATCCGCCAGCTCTTTCAAGACTTCAGACTCCCTCTAGGCCACCTCAGACTCTCTCCTAGCTATCTCAGACTCCAAGGTTGCCTCTTCGACTCTCAAAGATGCCTTTCTAGCTCTTAAGGATGCCTCTTCAGCCCTCCGTGTTGCCTCCTCAACCGCCTTGGTCAGGTCTTCCATCTTTTCCTGATTCTCCTCGATGGATTGTTCCAAGGAATCGACATGTTTTCTACTCTTCCTCAACTCTGCCCCTTGCCCCGTGATTGTCAAGTGGGCGCTCTTCAGCTCACTCCCTTGTTCTCTCGGATCTCTCTTTCCTCTTAAACTCTTACTTCCTTGCCCCCCGTGATTGTCAAGTTGGGGCTTGTCAGCTCTCAGCTCATCAGGCCGCGAACTTCAAGTCTGCATGAGCGAGATGATTCTCCAGACTGCTTCAATCTTCGGCCACCTCTTTTTCAGCCCTGGCTGTATGGAGCTCTCCTTAAGACCATGGATGAGGCTATCAACATTCCTAGGCCCTTCTCCATGAAGGTGATGTCGTAGACCAACTACATCGACAAAGCGAGGTTATGGACCGAAAACCCTCCGGGCAAAGGAAAAATGATGAGGATCTTACCTGTGCAGGGAGGAAGGCAGAATTGGATATTTGGCAAGGCTTCGACCCCAATAACTGCCAAATCATGAGGCAGCAACGTATCCTTTAGCGCCCGCCTAGCCACAGTGGGGACCAATAGTCCCCCCATGGGAGAAAGCTCCGAAGAGTCCGCGGGACAACTCCCAGCTTGAGAAGCCTCCCGAATGGGCCCCCTCTCAACTTGCGGTGACTTTCCCCTATCCATCACAGGGGGGCAAGGTAGTGGCACATCAGCCATTGAAGACAGACTCTCCCTTGTGTGATCTGGAGAGATAACCACGGATGAAGATTCAACTAGCTGAGGCCCTATTGGGGCCTCCATCATCGGCGCCACGTCCCCACCCAGAGGTTCCTCTGGAGGATGAAGAGCTCCTACTTGTCTCAGGATCATCCCTTTGAGCCTTCTTCCGAACCACCGACCTTGAAGGAGGGGCCTGAGCTGCCCTCTTCTCAAAAGATTGGCGGAGCCAACTCAAGTTAGGCTTCATTCCACCGCCTATAAATAGAAAAACCCCTCTGAGTCGACTGAACTACAACAGGAATGAAAGAGGAGATAAAATTTTCACTATTTATACCTAACACAGGGAACTCACTGATCCCTGCAAGATGGAGATTCCCCTCCTCCAACAACTCGCGGATAGGAATGGCCTCCGAATCAGTCAGCAAGTCATAATCGGACTGATAAGCCGCCAAAACCTTTTTCCTATCGTTGGTGGCTAAACGCGGCTCCTTTCAATCGCTACTAAAACCCCACGGTTCGATAGACGACATAAAGATGAAAATAGGTTTTCATCCATGGATGGTGCTGGGCATATCCTTGATGATCTTGTGACCAGGTCGAGGGTCGATCACCCACCATCCGCTAACCGTGAAAATCTCTCTTAAGCATAAAAAAGGGCAGTAAACAAATTGGTCCTGGGGTTCACATTAGCTTTGTGACACCAGACCAAAAATCCACAGATGTTCCGAATGCTATTCGGAGTTAATTACGCAGGCACTACTTGGTACAAGCAAAAGATTTTGAAGAAGAAAGGATGCAGGGGAAATCGAAAGCTAGCCTTCAAATGCTTTTCGTACATGGCCAAACACCCAGCAGGAGGTTTGTTCACCCGTTCCTCAGATATGGGAAGGATTAGAGGAAACCCTTCAGGAATGTGATAGCGTTCTCGAAGATGAGCAACCTTTCCTAGTGAAACGGAGCTGGGAACTAACTCCGAACTCACTACATCATCGGCCCCCGAAGGCCTGATTTTTTTTCTTTGGCTTCCTACAAACTCGGCAATGATAAAAGAGCGAGGAAAAGAAGTGGAAGGAAGATTCTACTTGCGGAAGGGACTGATGGCGAAGAACAGGAAAAGCTGGGTTAAAACTGAAAGTGTGAGGTTGAAGAAGCTTCCTCAGCCAGACCTTTTCTACTTCTCAAAAAGAGACAAAAAAAGCTCCAAGGCAATATCTCGATAAACAGAACCATCCTCATAAACCCGCCATGGATGCTCGAGATAGCCGCACAATCCCAAAACGACCCTAAGCTAATTTGACATGGAATAGATGATGCGGGACTAATATGCATGCAATTCTTTTTGTATGTTTTATATATGGGGTTAGGAGATTAATTCCTGAATTTCAGATCAAAATTAGTTGTAGGGAATTTTGTATGAATTTTTGAAGCCAAGCATGTAGATTAGAACCTAGAAAAGTACTAAAAAAGGATCGCCGGGGCTGAGAAGCCTCGGTTAGGGCAAGTTCAACTACAATAATAAGACTGGAGGTAGAGGGGGTGTACCTGACAATGTCTGAAGTGCCCGTGAAGATCACAGTGAAGGGATCTCTCGTTCCCCGATGGATGCGGCCTAGAAAATCGAGCCAAAGACCCACGGATACCCGGCTTTCTGCTCGGTGGTCCGATTGAGGCGTGGCTAGAGTCGTTGGATTCGTAGGAACTCGGGGACCTGCAAATGACCTATCAGGGGTTAGAAAACTCAGAGAAAATCAAGAAAAAAAAAAAATAGCAAAGGGAAGAAAGTTTTGGAGGGGCTGGAAGGATGGTGGCATTAGGAAGATGGTTGCAAACACCGGGAAGAAGAACTCTCAAACCCCTTTATGCACACAGCAGGGTAATCACATAAAGCAATTGAAGAACTCAAGGTTTATTTCATATATCAAAATCTCCCTTCATACAAGAGGCTAGGGTCCTTTAAATAGACCCTTAACCTTGGGCTCCAAGTAAGGGCACATTAGTCTTTACATAAGAATCATTTTCCCTCTCAAACCCTAGCTAGAAAATAAGAAACATTAGGTAGAAAAAATCCCTAAAAATTCTCTTGACTTGGCCAACACTCCAAGGATGCCTAGGGGGGCGTGTTGGGCTTCTAGGAGTAGCAAGAGGCCAGCCCAAAGGGGCTTGGGCATATGGGTTTGGGCCTCTGGAAGCTGGGGTGGCCTGGTAGCTAGGTAGCAGGAATATTCCCTGGTATCTTGCTTCTTAGGGGCTTGGGCTTCGGCCTGGGCTTGATTTATTTGGGCTAGGATGCAGATGGACCTCTAAAATCATGGATGCCTTGGTATATGAATATATTTTGGCATCTGGAAGGGAATCTGGGCATCTGGAGGGCATCTGCAAGGAATCAGGGTTTCTGAATTTTCCTCCTGGGGTCTTCAAATCTTCAAGCTGGGTTGGACTTGGGCTATACTTCCATGTCTTCAATCTGGTTGGACTTGGTCTTCACTTGTATGATGTGGTCTTGAGTCTTCAATATATTTGAATAGGACTCAAAAAAATAAAATTAGCTCGACATGAGCTGACTAACACTGGACTGAACTAGCTCAGCTTGAGCTGACTAGTACAGAACTGAAACTCAAAAGACTCAAATAACAACTAAAATGGACTCAGATGGGCTAAGCCCTTATTACAGATGCACTCATAAATTATTGATCAATTCATAGAGGGTTGAAAAGCCTCTGTCTTATTCTGGTGCCTTCGGTGTCCCCACCAATTCTCCTGGGGTGGGAGGAACTCGACCCTGTCGAGTGAAGATCAAGCTGGCTCACATATCTCTCGAGGAGGTCTGGGTGAGGTGCTGCAAGTCCTCTCGAGAAATCTATGAATCGTCCGACTCTGGCCGGCTTTGCCATCGGACTAGGAAGCATTGATAGTCATGGCCCCGGGTCGTGATGGCTTGATCATCCAGGATACGCTCGATCCATTCTCCTCTCTCGAGCCAATTTGTTAGTGGACACTCTGGGTTAGGATCACTCACAATGAAAAGGAATAGGTCCAAAGGCCTCAGTAGGTATCGCTGCCGGTTCCCTATACTCAACCAGGTCTATATATTGAAGGTAGAACTAATGCCCAAATCCGAAGGCAAGTCTAACACCTAGGCATTTGATCCAACCTTCTCTATCACTTTAAAAGGTCCGGCTCTGCGAGCATGAAGCTTCTTTTAGGCCTAAGCCTAACCAAGATAGAATCCACTACATCAAATTCTTTGATCCTTCTTCGGGAATTAGCCAGTTTGTTTAAAATTAGTGTAGGTGGTGAACATGCTGGGCACATGCAGACTCCTAACAAATGATTCAAGGACTCAACCTACACCTAACAGACTCGACTCTGCATTCCTAGGAAGGAAATTTTATTGAACTCTTTAAACCTAAACCTAAGAGATTATATGTTCTCTAGGTTTGATCCTAGCTTGACATGCACATGAAAATTTACAATGAACTCCTAGCAAATTCCAAAGAGTATGCCAGAAGTAAGATGCAAACCTAACATGCATGATGAATGCATGTAGTATGCTAATCTCAGCTAAATGCAATCTCATGATCCTAGAAATGCTGGAGGTATCTGGAAAGGGCAGAAAATAGAAGTGGATTCAAAATTAGTTGGTAGGGTAGAGGAAAAAGGTTCAAGGTTAGTTGGATAAAGTAGGATAAAAGAAGGGGCATCAGGGACTAATCCTAGACTAATGAGGCTAACCTTACGGGGTTGCGGTATATCTATGGGCAAGAAAAGGTCCATGCTATGGAAGGATGGGTCAACAATTTCTGGGAAGAGATCTTCAATGGAAACTATAGGAGGGGGCTCATCCCAGGGTACTGATTCAAAGAGTTCAGGTCCTTAATAAATTCTTCTGGTTCTTGTATTTTTGGACTAGACTCTAAAATTTGGCTCTCCTCTATGGTTTCCTCAGGTAAGGCTCTAGCAGCAGTACCTAGGCTCTCTTCCTCTATTTGTTCTTCCATTAGCTTTAGGTTGGATGTGGTCAAGGCAACTACCTCTGGGTTGGTTTCTACCTGGGTATCTATGGGTCAGCTAATTCTAGGTCATCTAAAGGTGTCTCCTCTTCTCCCTCATACTCATCCACTAGGCTCACATCAGCTTCATACACTTCCGCGTTAATGTAAGCCTTGTGAATCTCAGGAATGGTTGGAGAAGGTCGGCTAGCATGAAATTGGTTAGGTTCTAGCCTTTGATTATGGGTACTACTCCTAGTAGGTTTAGGTTGTATAAGGGGTAGTGGCTCACTACTGGGTTCATATTTAGGGATACTAATCCTATGGGGTTCAAGTTGACTAGGGGAAGCATGACTAGTACTAGGCTGATACTTAGGGGTTATGGGTTCTCTGGGCTCATAGGACAAGGGTGCAGATCTATGGGTCATGGGATTATAGGATCTGGGGTCATAGGATTTTGGGTCAGCTCTATGGTCAGGTTCTAAGGATGGATCATGGTATGGGGTCCTTCTAAGGTTGGGCTCCCTATATGGGTCAGGATATTGGGTCCTCCTAGGGTTGGACTCCCTATATGGGTCAGAATATTGGGTTCTCCTAGGTTGGACTCCCTATATGGGTCAGAATATTGGGTTCTCCTAGGTTGGACTCCCTATATGGGTCAGAATATTGGGTGTTGGGTCTACTAGGCTCATAGGGTGTGGGTGCATGGGATCTATGATCATGGGATCTAAAGTCATAGGATCTAGGTTCATAGGTTATGGATTCATAGGTTCTAGGTTCATAGGATTTGGAGTCATAGGATCTATAGGTGTGGGTATACTAGGCTTATAGGGAGAGGGTAAATAGGATCTATCTTCTGGTCTATAAAATCCTGATTGGGTCTTCTAGGACTAACCTTAGGGATTGGGTCATGACGATGGGCTCTCCTAGGTTCAGCCTCAAGGTATGGATCAGGGTTTGGGGTCCTCCTAGGTTGAGGATTGTAGTACGGGTCAGGATAAGGGGCTCTCCTAGGTTCGACCTCATGGTATAGATCAGGGTTTGGGGTCCTCCTAGGTTGAGGATTGTAGTACGGGTCAGGATAAGGGGCTCTCCTAGGTTCGACCTCATGGTATAGATCAGGGTTTGGGGTCCTCCTAGGTTGAGGGGACTCAAGATCTAGCTCAGACTGTGACCCATGGGTTCTTTGTATGGTCCCTACACGGCCTTCTAACTGGTCAAACCTATTGGCAAGATGGTCAATTCTATTGTTGGTTTGGGTACCAGACTGAGTTAAATGGGCCATGGATTGGGTTAGTTGCTCAGTGAGTGCTTTATTTGGCTTGCAAATTTTCATGGGTTCAGACATTTGTGAAGGAGGTGGGTGATATTAAACCCTGATCTAGTGCTCATGCAAGACTCGATCAAACCACTACAGCTGACTAGACCTATAGTCCAAACTAGATGCTCAATCAGGATGGCAAACTAGCCTATAGTAATCCCGTACTCAGCCAGGCAGGTGTAAGGGGAGTGTTAGGTCCCTGATTGCCAATCCTAGACACCAATCAGAGATTGCCCAGGTAGGCAGACCAGCACACAAGCCCTTCGGGATTGAATCCCTAAACCACCGTTCTAGACACTGAGCACAAGGCACACACAGGTTAACTTGACACAATGATCTGACACTTAGTCCGGACCCGACCAGTTGGTGTCCCTAGCCCACTAGGGCAAATTAAGTCTAGTTAATTTTAGGTTAAGGCTTGGGACCTAATACAAGGGATGTGGTTTTGGGCTAAGGAGAGGTGATCAAATCCTCCCCCCATCTGATATAGCAAGAGTGCCCTTAAAAGTAAATTATGCAATGATGGCAGGCAGATGAGGATGCAAATTATGGTTTAGATGTTTGGTGTTTTTGGAGAATATATATATTTTTTTGATATTTTCTTAAATATAAGAAAACTTGCAAATTATGGCCTAATACACAGGAAATATACTAAAATTAAAAGATATGCAAAAACTGCTAAACAAAATCCTAAAACTTCCAAACTTGTCTTGCTGAAAAAAAACAGAGCCAAAAATCTGCAGGCTGTATTTCGGTTTGCAGAAAATTTACAGGCCATAATAAAATCTGCAAAAATTCTGAAAATTACTGTGAATTATGATGAATCTAGAAAATAAGTTTCATAATTTTTAGAGTTTTGGTCAGGGAGAAATAATTTAAATAATAGAGTATAAATGGACTAAAATTTGCAGAAAACAAGCCCTAATCTAGGCTCTGATACCAAATGATGCGGGACTAATATGCATGCAATTCTTTTTGTATGTTTTATATGTGGTGTTAGGTGATTAACTCCCAAATTTCAGATCAAAATTAGTTGTAGGGAATTTTGTATGAATTTTTGAAGCCAAGCATGCAGATTAGAACCTAGAAAAGTACTAAAGAAGGATCGCCGGGGCTGAGAAGCCTCGGTTAGGGCAAGTTCTCCTACAATAATATGACTGGAGGTAGAGGGGGTGTACCTGACAATGTTTGAAGTGCCTGGTGAAGATCGCAGCGAAGGGATCTCTCGTTCCTCGATGGATGCGGCCTGGAAAATCGAGCCAAAGACCCGCGGATACCCGGCTTTCTGCTCTGTGGTCCGATTGAGGCGTGGCTGGAGTCGTTGGATTCGTAGGAACTCGGGGACCTGCAAATGACCTATCAGGGGTTAGAAACTCAGAGAAAATCAAGAAAACAAAGGAAAATAGCAAAGGGAAGAAAGTTTTGGAGGGGCTGGAAGGATGGTTGGCGGTAGGAAGATGGTTGCAAACACCGGGAAGAAGAACTCTCAAACCCCTTTATGCACACAGCAGGGTAATCACACAAAGCAATTGAAAACTCAAGGTTTATTTCATATATCAAAATCTCCCTTCATACAAGAGGCTAGGGTCCTTTAAATAGACCCTTAACCTTGGGCTCCAAGTAAGGGCACATTAGTCTTTACATAAGAATCCTTTTCCCTCTCAAACCCTAGCTAGAAAATAAGGAAACATTAAGTAGAAAAAATCCCTAAAAATTCTCTTAACTTGGCCAACACTCCAAGGACACCTAGGGGGGATGTTGGGCTTCTAGGAGCAGCAAGAGGCCGGCCCAAAGGGCTCGGGCGCATGGGTTTGGGCCTCTGGAAGCTGGGGTGGCCTGGTAGCCAGGTAGCAGGAATATTCCCTGGTATCTTGCTTCTTAGGGGCTTGGGCTTGGCACCTGGGCTTGGTTTCTTTGGGCTAGGATGCAGATAGACCTCTAAAATCATGGATGCCTTGGTATATGAATATATTTTGGCATCTGGAAGGGAATCTGGGCATCTGGAGGGCATCTGCAAGGAATTTGGGTTTTCTGAATTTTCCTCCTGGGGTCTTCAAATCTTCAAGCTGGGTTGGACTTGGGCTATACTTCCATGTCTTCAATCTGGTTGGACTTGGTCTTCACTTGTATGATGTGGTCTTGAGTCTTCAATATGGTTGAATAGGACTCAAAAAAATAAAATTAGCTCGACATGAGCTGACTAACACTGGACTGAACTAGCTCAACATGAGCTGACTAGTACAGAACTGAAACTCAAAAGACTCAAATAACAACTAAATGGACTCAGATGGGCTAAGCCCTTATTACAGATGGACACATAAATTATTGATCAATTCATAGAGGGTTGAAAAGCCTCTGTCTTATTCTGGTGCCTCCGGTGTCCCCACCAATAGACCAAAGGTCATAATCCATATAAATCAATGGCCAAGATGGAGTGCACTCATCATCCAAGGGGCGGGGAGAGACCACGACCGTCGCTCAAATCTCAACCAAAAGATTGGTTGAACCATCGTGCCACGAAAAAAGGAGAGACAGTCCCTTGTCCACCCACTCCTTTTTCACCCCTCAATCAGGGAATGATAGCTATACATCACTTGATTCCCGAATCAGCCGGCGATTATGCTAGACGATCCAATCAGAGATTTTGTAATCATCCACTACACCATCCTCCAGGAGGAAAATGACAAAAGTAATACTCTCACTTTTGAGGCAAATCTTCGCTTCGAAATCTGAGATAGGGGCAACTGTTGGGATATGTCGGTCTAAGCATGAGCCATCCACCGATTCAACCGACCAGATACATTTCTTCGGATCGTAAACCTCAAACCAAGGTATTCGAGAATAAACCAGGCAACCAACGGGCAAGCCAAAACTCTTAACGGGCCTACGGCCCATGAAGACAAGGTCCTCAACCTGGACCGGGGAGTGACCTTCGCTAACTCTCGAAGACACAGTCTTTAGTTTATGTCAAAGACATAGCTTCGGCCTTTGTCAAATATCAAGTCCTCGATCTATGCCGAAGACATGGATCTCCGATCTGTCTCGAAAGGGTCCGAGATGAAGACATTCCTTGATTCAATTACAGAAATCTCCCTAAAAGGGAAGTCTGCAGATGGACCCTCGATCTGTCTCAAGTCTCTACGAACATGACAAGCAACGATTATCATCGACTATCTCCGGAACACAATCATGTCACGTAACTCTAGCGGCAACGCTGCCGGTCTGGTCACTGGAACCATTTAATAACTACCCATGATTCCAAATTGTGGGAAAGGAATTAACTCCCCCATCGTAACCGCTGGAGGAAGAACAAAATAGCAGGCTGGACAACTCCTTATAAATAAAGGTAAGAGGGAATGCTCGAGGTAAGGCACAAGATACTTCTGAAAATCTCGGAGTCTTTCCCTTCTCCATCTGATCCTCCTTTGAATCATTCCCATTCTGTGGATGGAGCCCACCTCTAACTTAGGCATCGGAGTGTCCCCCACCGGAGCAATTCTGGCCATGGATTTGTTTTGCAGGTGAACCAGGGAGCAGGCCTGTGATCCAGTAGCTCCACCCTATCGGAGAAGGGACTCTACACCAATAGGTAACATTTATCAAACATGGCTGTATGGAAATGAAGGGTCTGACTAAACTAAGATATTATGGTTTGTTGTGATTAACATAAGGCTATAAGTGTCTTAGAGACAGGTGCTATGTTGAGAGTTGCATGGGTTACAACTGGAAAGGATTTTTCCTACCCTTGAACTCATGGGTGTTTGTTTTGATTAACACAATGTATTCATGAGGAATTGAGATCTCAACCTCACTAAGGAAGCCTTGGCAGGGTTTCCCGCTTACCATAGTTGAGGGTTATGCTTTTCGAAAGAAAATAGTAGAAGACATAATTAGATACAAAAGTCCTTGTCTAATTATGAATATCATCATGAGTGGTCTGCTTATAGTTGTTCTTTTTAATATAGATTTTACATTATGGCTTCTACTCTTTCACTGCAAGGCATCTTGGATGCCAACAAGTTGACTGGTCCAAATTATATGGACTGGTTGAGAAACTTGAGGATTATGTTAGCTCAGGAAAAGATTGCCTATATCCTTGATTCTCTTGACCTAGATCCGGTAGGAGAGGATGCTACTGAGGAGGAAAGAGCCATATATAAAATGTGTTAGAATGATAGCTTGACTGTCAAGTACATCATGTTGGCCTCTATGAGCAATGAATTATAAAGGCAACATGAGAAAATAGAACCTCGGTCCATATTGCTTAATCTTAAAGAGCTTTATGGAGAGCATAGTTGGATTGCTCGATATGAGACATCAAAGCAGTAGTTCCGAGTACATGGATGAGTGAGGACTCTTCTGTTTAGGTACATGTCCTCAAGATGATTGACCAAATCACTCGATTAGGTCAACTGGGATTTGTGATGGATGGAGAGCTTTATCAGGACTTGATCCTGCAGTCACTCCCAGATTTATTCTCATAATTTATCATGAATTATCACATGAACAAACTGAATATGTCATTGCCGAGCTACTGAATATGCTCAAGAAAGTAGAGAGCCACTTTAAAGGTGATAAGGCTCAGCTTCTTCTAGTTAATGAAAAGAAGAAGCAGGCAATGAAGAAGAGTTCAAAGAGAAAAAAGGAACCCTAGGAGTAGCTTCTAGAAGAGGAAGAAGGTAAGGAAGCCCTCTACTGATGGGACTTGCTATCATTGTGGGAAGCAGAAGAATTGCAAGTTATATCTTGCAAGTATGAAGCTTGATGCTAGTGGAGCATTTAAAGGTTATGCTTGTTGAAAACAAGAAAAACAAAAAAAGATGATGTGAATGTCACTTATCTCTGGCATTGATGTTTGGATCATATCAATGAGTCCAAGATAAACAAGTTATACAAAGAAAATTTCTTTGAACCTTCTGATCTTGAGTCATTAGGAACTTGTAAGTCCTGTCTCATGGGTAAGATGACCAAATCTCCATTCATAGGACATGGAGAGAGGGCAACTAAGTTGTCAGGTCTAGTACAGACATATGTGTGTGGCCCTATGATAACCCAGGCTAGAGGATGATACTCTTATTTTATTAGTTTTACTGATGACTCATCAAGGTTCGGATATGTGTATCTAATGAAACACAAGTCCGAAGCCTTTGATAAATTCAAAGAGTATCAAAGTGAGGTTGAGAAATAAACTGGGCATAGTATTAAAATCATTCGATCTGATAGAGGAAGAGAATGCTTATTTAGTGAATTTCTCGATCATCTTAAAGACAACAGCATACTCTCTAAATGGACTCCTCTATACACACCATAGCTCAATGGTGTAGCTGAAAGGGAGAATCGAACCTTGTTGGATATGGTATAGTCCATGATATGCTTCAAAGATCTTCTAGTATCCTTCTAGGGTTATGCCCTAAAAATGGCTGCCTACATATTAAATAAGGTGCCATTAAAGGCATTTAAAAGCACTCCATATGAATTATGAAAAGGGAGAAGGCCAAGTCTTAAGTATTTTAAGATTTGGGGTTGCCCTACTTATATCAGAAATATTTTTGGACATAAACTAAGTGCTAGGGCTGACAAGTGTAGGTTTGTAGGATATCCTAAAGAAGGTATGGATTACCTTTTGTACCATCTTACTGAGCAAAAGGTCTTTGTCAATAGGCATGCCACATTCTTGGAAGAGTTTATCCAAGAAAGGGGTAGTAAGAGGATATTTGAACTTGAAGAAGTTCAACTTACACTGAAGCAATTTCTCAACTAGATGTTCCTAAGGTTCAAGAACAACAACAACACACACCTCCTCTCCATAGGTCAAAGAGAGTGTGAAGTGCACCTCTCACATATGGCTTTGTTATTCGGAATGATAATGAAGCCAGTATCATAAAGGATGATAATCTTGAGACCTATATGGAAGCTGTCATGAGTAGAGACTCTGATAGATGGTTGGAAGCCAAGAAATTTGAGATGGACTCCATGTACTCTAATCAGGTTTGGACATTAGTAGATCTACCTAAGGGGTAAACCCAATTGGGTGTAAATGGGTTTTCAAGAAGAAGATTAGAGTAGATGGTCAAATAGAGACCTACAAGGCTAGACTGGTGGCAAAAGGTTTTAGACAAAAACATGATAATGACTATGATGAAACTTTTTCACCATAGTGGTGTGGACACCAGGACTAGAAAATATCGACAGGTTAAACCCACATCCCTGGTGGATCACCTGTGAATAAAGCCCTGAACCCAACTCCTTTTACCATGTAAAAATTTATTTTAAATTCTATTATTTTGGGTTAGCCTTTTTATTACCAACTGTAATTAGGATTTTGTTATTTAGTTTTTTAGACTAAACCCTTTTTACTACATTGAGTCAAAACTCTATTGGGCCAAACCCTATTTACCAATTTTTCTTTTTTGTAACATGAGGTCTTGCCTATTGATCAAATGGGTTCCAATTTGATTAAATGGAGCTTTAGTTATTTGGTTTTGAGTATTGTAATAATTAGTTATTGAGTCCTGTAATACAAGAGGGACCCAATCAAAGACCTATGTGACTTCATGTGCACCCAATTGAAGATCCTATGTGCTAGCTCAAGACAAACCATGTGATTCCATGTGCTAGCCTAAGTTAGCTTGTTCTTGGTGCCACCTTTTTAAGAATTTGGACAACACCTGCAACATCATCAGGGGACATCAACACATGTCACTTTATTTGGACATGCATCAAATTTGGACATTGTCACATGACAACACATGCCATGTCCATTCTCTTTGGTCGGCCATTTAAGAAGGAGTTAGCGCCAACTTATTTTAAGATAAGTAAATGAGAAGGAGTCTTCATCCTTGGCGCCATTCACTTCGAGTATTCCATGCCAAATCCAAGGAATCGGCCCACTCTTCCTACCCTCTTTCCAATGCCAAATTCCAAGGAATTTTATTTCATCTTGTAACCTAAAATGGAGAAGGTTGGAAGGGTTTCTACTTCAAGAATTTCAATCCAACAGGTTACAAGCTTCTCAAGATCTAGGAACTCAAGAGTCTCACCAAAACTCTTGAGTCTTCTTCTATCCAGATCGAAGAGTCCATTAACCTGCAAAAGCTTACAACATCAAGACTCAAGAGTCCAAAAACCATGGCCAAGTGATGGAGCACCTTGACCCTACATCAAGCTACCTCATCAATCCTTATAGTTGGCACCCAAGATGGATGAGAATTTCATGATTGCCGGACAGTTTGGATAGGAAGATCAGCCTAACAAGCAAGAGTCCAGGCCGCCTAGAGCATAATTCCAGGAGTTGTTGTTAGGGAAACAAATACTAGTCTTTGTAACCCTTACATCTCTGGTTGTTGGTCTATAAATACTCCATCAACCCCCTTGTAAAATGAATGATTATTAATAAAATACAACGACATTTTGTCAAATTTTTTCTTTGTTGTGTGCATCATGGGGTGTGAGGCCCTTTTCCTTTGTTATTTGGAACATCATGGGGTGTGAGGCCCTACTTATCCAGACACACCAAAAACCCTAGTCGACCTCTTCCTTTCCTCTTCTCTTTCACTTTTCCATCCTTTCCCTTCTTTGTTTCTTTCTATCTAAAATTTTCCTTTGTTGAGTGATTGCAGGTGATCAGAACTAAAGTCGAGGTGTTTGATGGGGACATCAACAAGAAGGAAACATTTCAAACTAATTATATTTGGTTTTTGCAGCTAATATAGGCTACTTAAATTTAATAAAAGCCTTGGGATGAAGCTTGTTGGGGGACGCCGGCTCAACTGAATACATCTCCGGCTTAGGAGACCGGTCGGGTTTCCCCCGGGCCGGCCACCCGTACCAAGAGAACCAACGATGGCTCGGAAGTGCCATAACGCCTCTTCGGACCAGTCTTCGAATAGGCCGAAGATAAAGGTCCAAAGACTATCCCTCCAGATCTATGACGTCCACCACCCAACAAATCTCCTCTCCGAAGAAGTCTGAAGGTAACTCCATCGATGAAGTCTGAAGGTAACTCCACTGATGAAGTCCGAAGATGATTGACCTGAAGAAGTCTAAAGAAGAAGAAGGCCCAAGATAAATCTCCAATCTGCCACAAACCCCCAAATGGGGGATGGCTATCGTAACCTAAAGCATAACCGCCATCCCCAACTCCAGCCATTTTGGCTAGCCACGAATTCAACAGCCCCACTCTCCGATAATTTTGGACTGGCCGTAATGGAGTGACAATCATCCTTGGACAAGCAGCAATCGTTTGTCATTGTACGTGGGGTGAAGTTAACTGATCGCATGTAAACCAGAGGCAAGTTAAGCCCAACCCAGGCTAGTGCCCAACTATTATAAATACTGGTAAGAGGGGATACTAAAGGTGAGTTGGACACGATGATACTTTTGCTATCTTCCAGCCTTATCAGAGAACATTCCATTCTATTACTGGAACCTCTCCCTAACTTAGGCATTGGAGTGTCCCCCACTAGAGAAAATCTTATCAAGGGACCTATTTTGCAGGTGCCAAGAGAGGCAGATCGGTGGTTCAGTGGCTTGGCCCATCTAGCGAAGGTTCCATGCCAACAGATTGGCATGCTAGGTAGGGGGGATAAGGGCTGAACTTGGCAGTCTACATTGACCCAAGCCAACTACTCACTAGAAGCCCCTTCTTCGAGAAAGGAAAGTGAGAAGAAGCCACAATGGCGAAAGGAAGAATGCAGAATGTCTCAGTAAGTAGGAGTCATCCTCCCTCTCAGAGGAACAATCCCCCAGTGGAACATAATGTTCCGACCCCCACGTTGGTGGTTGGACAACAACAATTCGAAGCCCTTCTGAACTGAGTTGATACTCTGACAACTATGGTTCAGAATTTTCAAGATGTAGCCCTTCAGATGGGGCATCTACCAGCCACTTCCAGATATAGTCACCGATCCCAGGGGAAGGGAGACCAGCATCATTGGTCAGTCCTACCTTCCCCCGAAGGCCAAAGCTCTCGACATCCAAAGCCGGTTGACATATCATGGTGGGGGAAAATATCTAGATGATCCCTCTCCGTCTCCTCCGAGGATTCCACTCTCGAGAGGGAGGCGCCGATGGAAGCTCGCCCTGACTACGAGGAAAAGTTCAAGGTCCTCGAGTTGTAGGTTGCGAAGTTTTATAACCAGAGGAGGGATGACGAGATCATCGCATATAATCCCTGTCCCCCATTCACCCTCACATCATGGCCGAAGCCATCCCTCGGCACTTTGGGGTCCCTCAAATGGAACCCTATGATGCCACCATCAATCCACTAGACCACCTGGACAGCTTCAAGGCCCATATGATGATTCAAGGGGCCTCTGACATGTTGCACTGCCTCGCCTTCCCTGCCATGCTAAAGAAGGTGGCTTGAATGTGGTATTCGAGCATACGCCTAGGTACCATCGACTCCTTTCCTGAATTGAAAAAATTATTCATCTCACATTTCAGGATCAGCCGGAAGACCTCCCAGAATACATATACCTTAGTCCTCCTCCATCATAAAAAAGGAGAGAGCCTTAGAGACTACATCTCTAGGTTCAACTCGACTACCCTCGAGATCTTGGATCTCAACAAACATGTAGCCATGTCCGCTTTGAAGAAGGGACTTCGATCTTCCAGGCTAACTTTCTCCTAAACAAAAGATTCCCCACAAGCTATTCTGATCTTTTGTCGAGAGCTCATAAATAAGCCGACACCGAGGAACAGGCAACGAATCGGAGGCTGGCCGAAGGAAAATCCATCCTAAAGAAGAAAAGCAATCGGGTTAAGACCTCCCGATCCTCAACAACAACAACAACTCTGCATGGAGGCGAGTCCCAAGCCCAGAGCATCGGGCATGAAATTCAACTCTTACACCCCCCTCATCTCCCTAGAGAAAGGATCCTGATGGAGATAGAAAAAGAAAGCTATCTCCAATGACCGCGTCCCATGAAGGCATCCTCTTTCACGAGGAACAGGAACAAATACTGTAGATTCCACCGGGACTATGGTCACAATACTGATGACTGCATCCAACTCAATGATGCTATTGAAGATCTCATCAAAAGAGGCTACTTAGGGCGTACGTCGGTCGCCAAGAACCTAGGCCTGAGGCCACGGCCCCCTAGAGGGCCCCTGAAGAAGCCAAACTACCCAACCAAAGACCCATCGATGAAAGGGTGGGAATGCTACATCAGCAGACCAACTGGAGGAGAGCCGAAGACGATGCCTTGAAGTGGCTCAAGGATAAAAACTCTATATTCTTCTTCGATGATGACCTTGTGGTAGTTCAACACCCACATGATGACCCAGTTGTAATATTAGCCATTGTGGCCAACTATGATGTAAAGCATATCCTAATCGATAATGGAAGCTCTGTAGATGTCTTGCTCTACGATGCATTCTCCCGGATGTGCTTACCTAAAAATAAATTTCAGAGGTCTCCTCTACCACTGATAGGGTTTGGGGGGAACCAGGTTGAGGTTGAGAGCAAAATAATGTTGCCCGTAACCCTTGGCACCGAACCCTGGCAAAAAATGCTCTCCATCAATTTTGTAGTGGTCCGAACTCCTTCAGTGTACAATGTGATTTTAGGGAGGCCCGCCTTAAACAAATTTTGGGCCATAGTGTCGACCTACTATCTCCTAGTCCATTTCTCGACCAGGAGAGGAGTAGGGAAGTGAAAGGCGACCAAAGGGCCGCATGGCAGTGCCTGGTGATCCAGGACAGACAATCGATCGACCCCCAACCCCCGATCAACTCGACCTGAGAGATCCATCCAAAGACTGCGGGGAGCCGATGGAGAAAACTGTGCAGGTGCAGCTAACCGAGGAGACCCCACCAAAGTTGTGCAGATTAGGAGTCTACTTGATGAGGTGACAAGGGCGAAGCTAATCCACTTCCTTAAAAATAATGCTAATGTCTTCGCTTGGCTAGCCTCAGATATGCCCAGGATTATGGCCGAAGTAATCACCCATCAGCTAGAGGTCATCCCCGGTTACAAGCTCATTCGACAGAAGAAGAAGAGCTTTGCCCCTAAGAGGCAGAAGGCGATAAATGAAGAGGTGAACAAACTCCTTAAAGCTAGGCTTATCTGAGAGTAATTACCCTGAATGGCTGGCAAATATGGTAATGATAAAGAAAGCTAGTGGAAAATGGAGGATCTATATTGATTACACAGACCTCAACAAAGCATACCCTAAAGATAGCTTTCCCATACCGAAGATCGACCAATTGGTTGATGCCACCGCAGGCCACCAGCTATTAAGTTTTATGGACGCCTTCTCCAAATACAACCAAATAAGAATGGACCCTCAAGATGAAGAGAAGATGGTGTTCATCACCGAAAAGGGCCTTTACTGCTACAGAATGATGCCATTCGGACTAAAGAATGCTGGGGTAACATTTCAAAGGCTAATCTGCAAGGTGTTTAGAGAACAGCTGGGAAGGAACATGGAGGCATATGTCGATGACATGATTGTGAAGAGCCTCCTTAAGGAGGACCATATCAAAGACCTGGAAGAGTCATTTAATGCCCTACGACATCATCGGATGAAGCTGAATCCGACGAAGTGTGCTTTCGGAGTGACATCCGGCAAATTCTTAGTATACCTTGTCACCAAGTGAGGAATTGAAGCCAATCCTGAGAAAACTCAAGACATCCAAAACATAAGGCATCCTTCTTGTAAGAAGGAGGTACAACAGCTAACGGAAAGGTCGCCTCTCTAAGCCGATTCATTTTCCGGTCAACCAAGAAATGCCTCCCTTTCTTCAAAGTGCTTCGAAAATCTCGGGACTTCGAATGGACCAAAGACTATCATCTCTCTTTTGAAGAGTTGAAGAAGTACCTGGAGACCCCACCACTACTCTCTAAACACCGAGAATGTGAGACTCTTTGTCTATACCTCTCTACTTTGGATGAGGCCATCAACTCAGTTCTCATCCAAAATGAGAAAGACAATCTCCAAACGTCGGTCTATTATATCAGCAAAGTCTTACACGATGCTGAGACAAGATATCCGAAGATACAAAAGCTTGTCTACTCACTAGTGATTATGGCAAAGTGATTGCAGCCCTATTTCCAGGCCTACACCATCACGATTCTGATAGACCAACCCGTCAAGGCCATCCTCAGCTGTCCTAATACCTTTGGAAGGATAGTCAAATGGGCCATAAAAGTGAGCAAATTCAATATCAACTTCTGACCCAGACCGATGATGAAGGCACAAGTACTATCAAACTTTATAGCCAAATGCACTTGGAAGCCCGAAGATAGTCTGTAATTCGTCGAAGAAGAAGGGGATACTTGAAAGACACAAAGTCGGTATGGCTACTCCACGTGGACAGAGCCTCCAACTCTATCAGATATGGTGCGGCCTCATATTAGCCGAGCCAGATGGCCATACGGTGGAGTATGCACTCTGCTTCTTCTTCCACGCTTCGAACAACCAAGCCAAATACGAAGCCCTCCTTGCGGGGCTCTGAATCGCCAAAAGCCTGGGAATTCAAAAGGTCCAGTTCTTCTCAAACTCCTAGTTGGTGTTGAACCAAGTTAAAGGCATGTTCAAGGCCCGAGACCCAACAATGGTCCAATACTTGGAAAAAGTGCAGGTCCTGTCCTCCTAATTGGAATCTTTCGACATCACCCATGTGCCAAGGTCTGAAAACTCCTGGACCAATGCCCTCTCTAGGCTTGCTACTACCAACCCATACTCTCTCGTCTGTACCTTCATAGAACATCTCGAAGTTCCAAGCATAGCCGAAGGATCATGAGTTCACCAGATCGAAAATGAGCCCAATTGGATGGACCCCATCCTCCAATTTCTGGATAAAGGCATGCTGCCAGAAGATAAAGGGAAGGCCAAGAAGGTCCGATGGATGGCATCTCAGTATGTTATCCTAGATGGAGCTCTATTCGAAAGGTCCTTCACCCAACCCCTCTTGAAATGCCTGGAACCATCGGATGCTGACTATGCCTTGAGAGAAGTACATGAAGGCATCTGCTGAGACCATTTGGGGAGCAGATCCCTAACGTATAAAATAATACGTCAAGGATATTACTGGCCAACCATCCAGAAGGACTCCATGGACTTCATCCGAAGATGTGAGTAGTGCCAAAGATATGCCAATATCCAAAGGCGGCCCGCAAGTCAACTAACCCACCTAGTTGCACATTGGCCCTTTGCTCAATGGGGCATGGACATCCTTGGCCCGTTCCCACTGGCATCTTGTCAACGAAAATTCCTCCTCATTGCCATCGACTACTTCACCAAGTGGGTCGAGGCTGAACCCCTGGTACACATCATAGAGGCAAAGGTCAAAGGATTCGTAAGGAATTCTATCATATTCCACTTCGGGATCCCCCATGCCATAGTCATTGACAATGGGAGGCAATTTGATAATCCGAGGTTTAGAGACTTTTGTGCCCAGTATCATATACTCTACAAGTTGACCTCTGTCAGTCATCCATAGTCCAATGGGGAGGCCAAATTGATGAATCAGACTATCCTCTATGGTTTGAAGACTTGACTAAATGATGCTAAGGACTTTGGGTCGAGGAGCTGAATTCCATCCTTTGGGAATATCGAACGACCCCTAGAATAGCTACTAGTGAATCTTTGTTTACCCTAGCATATGGCACCGAGGTAGTCCTTCCAATAGAAGTCACATTGTAATCTTTGAGGATCGATAGGTACCAAGAACCTGAAAACTCAGAGCACCGAAGAATAGACTTGGATCTACTACAAGGCACTAGGCTCCAGGCTCAAATAAGGATGGCGACATACCAACAGAGGGTTGCCAAGTACTACAATTCCAGGGTAAAGGAGCGGACCTTCCGCCCTGAAGATTTGGTGTTGCGGAGAGCCAAAGTATCCAGGCCGACGGACCAAGAAAACTCTCTCCTAATTAGGAACGCCCCTATCGGGTCAAAGAAACCATACATCTAGGGGCGTATCAACTTGAAACTTTATAGGGTGTCACACTGCCGCGGCCTTGGAATGTAAAGAATCTCCATAAAAATTATCAATAAAATCCCCCCACGGGAGGCTTCACCAAAAATCCACCCAACAATGGCTTGGGTTAATACAAGATGGCCCTAGTAACCTGAACCCACAACAAGAGGGGAGAAGAGCGCAGAGCTGGGTCTGATCCAGCTACCTCATTGGTATGTCTGACGAGCATGAAAAGAAGCCCAAGCAGGCCTTCTTACGATCACCCAAAGGCATAGGGAATGGTTCACATGACCTACCCTACAAAAAATCCGAAGATGCACCGAGGTAGACCTAAGCAGCTGCCTTGATATTGAGCACAACGGTCCGATCCACTTACCTTATCGGTATGTCCGACAAGTGCTAGAAAAAGGCCCAACCAGGCCATCTTATGATCACCCAAAGGCACAGGGAATGGTTTACATAACCTACTCTATGGAAAATCCAAAGACACGTCGAGGTAGGCCTAACCAACCTGCCTTAATATCAAAAAATGTTAGGGCATGACTAATCCAGCCGCCCCACTAATATGATCGACGAACATGAAAGAAAGTTCTAGGAAGGTCTCCTTACGGTTGACTAAAGATGAAAGGAATCGTCTACATGACCTATCCTACTGAAGACCCGAAGACATATCAAGACAAGCCTAGAGGCCCACTCAACCATCAGCGGGAGATCCAACTAAACTAAATGGGCAAACTCTTCTGCCATGACTACACGTGCCCAATATCATTTCAAAGACAAGTCCCTTCATTCAAAAGAATTTCATTCAAACAAAAAAGAGATTACACCATATGGCGAAAAAAAAAAAGGAAAAGAAGGAGGAGAGAAATTTAAGGGGCAGTTGCAGGCCCCTTCCCCCATGAACGGGTGGCGGTAGACCCCCGCTGGACATCCAGAGAGGCATTATCTCTAGCCACCTCATCCTCAGCCTCTGATTCTCATTCAAAGTTAGAATCATCCTCATGCCCGAGATATGGGATCGAGGGCCGGATGTTCTCCAACCCCTTCAGATTATAATAGCGAAAGGCCTTGTTTCTATGCTCTCGGAACCCCGGATGGTAGGATTCCAGGATGGCTTCAGCGACTTCATCAAGGAAGGCTTGCGACCCCAAAAACCTAGTCACAGCCTCCGTGGCCTCCTTCTTTGCCTCCTCCATCACCGTAGCCGCTGCGATTGCCCTGGCCTTCGCCTCTTCCAGTTGAGAATGGAAGGTCTACACTTCCTCCTCCAACCGAGCCACCTCCTGAGCCCAGAACGAGTTGTCGTCTTTCTTCTAGACCTTAATGCTAGGTCCCTCTCCTTGTTTCACAGTAGCCCCCCTCTTAAGGGATATCTCACGTAGATCTTGAAGGGAGAACTTCATAATGGAAAAAGACAAAAGATTCAAGAAGAACAAGAATGACACTAGAGCAAGACACCCACTCCTCCACGGCTTCAGAATCCCTTAGAGACTGAAAAGAGGAGTCATATTTAACGACCCACAACCTCGACATTTCGCGTGCTCCTCTAAAGACCGTGTGCTCATAAACGGCATGCACTTGCAGAGGATGTGGACCACATCTCAAACCAGACCAACTGGACGAAGCCACGTACCAAGTGGTGCTCCAAAACCGGTGCAACATTCCTGTAGCCTCGATGGCCTCCGAGAAGAGCGCATTTGATGATGCCTAGGTGGCATAGGAGGCATGACCCCTCGAACACCGATTCACTCGACATTAATACAATGCACATATCGACTCGACACTCCTCCCCCTCTCGGTACCAATAGCAGGGTGACACTTGTCACCCGCATAGTTACTGGATCCTAGAAGTCATCATGATGAGTGGCTGACCGCTGAGGGATTCCAGTTTGAAGGCCCAGTTGAATCCCCCTCAAGTCGATCGCTCATATCAAAAAGAGAAACGAAGACAATCCAAGGGCACCGCGATGCTTCTATTGGGTCAATCCTCAACCCATACCGAAAGCATCGACCCCAAAGACTCGATTTCGACCAACTACCATCAAATGATCGGCTAGGCCTCTTAGCACGATTCAACGAGGGTCAGCACGAAGAAGGCCAGTTTAGGGAATGCTAGTCCCAAGAAAGTAACCATCCTATTTTTCCAAGTTCTCCGAAGAAATCCCCCATAGGACATACCAACTCAAATGCCTGTCTGACTAGAAGGAAGTTTCAAGTTTCATTTAGATAAGATGGTGATCACACATCATTCCTTTGCAAAACAAAGAGCAAAAGATACTAGGTCCAAGGCCTATCAAGCTTTACTCAGGGGTGGGGACTTCGAGACTAATGGGAAGGAGGATTTCTTTAGTCTGAATTACAACCTAGTCCTCTTCGGCCTGGGCTTCTTCTGCTCGAGCTGCTTCAACTTGAGTCAAGGCTGTCAGACCCACCACGGCCGATCCTTCCACCATGATCGAGCCTCTCCAAACTCAACGAGGGGTATGCTTCCCCCCTCTCCCTGTTGGAGTTCTCCCAGGAATAGGAAAGTATGTTGCATAAAATCATGCATCAAAAGTCTAACCAACGGAAGCAGATATAAAAAGATTTTATATCTAATCATGCAAATCATAAATAAATCTAATTTATTTATCATAAATTTCTAACATGCTGAATAACATGAGAAAAATATTAGATCTGAAATAAAATTTATTTTAAGCATAAAATACTTACCTGGATTGCTATCCGGGCCTGCTCTGAAAAGCATGCAGATCTGCTACTAAAAAGCCGGGATTCTGTTCGAGCCGCACAATCACCCGGCCTTTGCTGGTATCCACACGAAGCTCTTGCAACTAAGTTGTACAAGGTACCAGACTACTAGATCCTTGCAGTCCTCTCCTCTTTCTGCAAATCGACTACTTTAAAAATGGTGCCAATCCGAATCCGGACCAGCTTTTGATTATGTCTTGCAAATCAAACTACGCAAGATCTTTGGACCCTTTCATCTCTTTTTTCTCTAGTAAGTATCTCTTTAGATCTCACATAAGAAAGAAGGAATCTCATAAAAGGGGAGAAGAACACTAGGCACCAGGAGAGAGACTCTCAGATAAAATGCCCAAAAGGAAATCATGCTAAAAACAAAACCATGTGTTTGGCCACCCCTTTCTCCCTTCTTTTATTTCTTTTCATGGTAAATCTCCCCAAGTCTACATGCCATAAATAAAGGAGTTTGGTCAAATCTTGTTTAGGTTTGAATTTTAAGAGTGGAAGAGAAGGACTCTTCCCTCTCTTAATTTCTCCATGCCTAAACTCTATTACCGCCCACCTAATTCACGTCCCATCATGTTTTGTCATGAAAAATAAATGGGACCCACCCTTTGGCATGTAGAGGGAAAGGGAGACAAAGAGAGAGAGTCCCGGTCTAACTGGATTCTAGGTCATGGTCCAAATGTAATGATTTTATAGTCAAACTAAGAAGCCGATTTTAAATCCGATCAAACCATTTCGAAGCGAACATTGACCCGAATCAATTAGGATTAATTAATTGAGTCTAACTTAGTTAAATTAAATCTAATTTAAATTAATTAATAATTAATCCATAATCAACTAATTGTAATATTTATAATTAGGTCAAATATTAATTGTAATACTTACAATTAGGTCCAAATTGATTTGTTGATTGGTTACTTGAGCTCCTAATGTGTATGACCCCTCGGTCCTATCCTGTCTGGTAATGAGACATGCTATAATCTCCATTATACATCATCGAAACTCCTTTCGATAGATTGAAACAATTTCTGCTCAACCCTAATTAGGATCATCGATTTGAGAATGTTCCTAATGAGCTCTCATAATCCACCAGTAACACCTAGCAATATATAGTGGCAACCTAGCAGAATAAGATTGGAACCCCTAGGTGTAGTTACAGTGTTATTCAGTTCCTTTATCAAAATCCAGACATGATGTTGGTTATGGATACTCGTCAAATCCATCAGTCATATACTTAACCTAATCGACTCAAGTCCAATTGTGATACTAATGAAAATACCTTTTCATTATCACCCTGCTATGACCATAGACTTTTGAACTTAGTCTCATTAAGCTTACATAAGATTATACCTTACTACTAAGGTGATGGGGAACTAATATGCATGCAATTTTTTTTGTATGTTTTACATGTTAAGTTAGGTGATTAATTCCCGAATTTCAGATCAAAATTATTTTTAGGAAATTTTGTATGAATTTTTGAAGATCAGCATGCAGATTAGGACCAAGAAAAGTAGCCAAGAAGGACCGCCGGGGCTGAGAAGCTTCGGTTAGGGCAAGTTCTCCTACAATAAAACTACTAGAGGTAGAGGGGTGTACCTGACAATGTCTGTGTAGATCACAGCGAAGGGGTCTCTCGTTCCTCAATGGATGCGGCCTGGAAAACCGAGCCAAAGACCCGCGAATACCCGGCTTTCTGCTCGGTGATCCGATTGAGGCTTGGCTGGAGTCGTTGGATTCGTAGGAACTCGGGAACCTGCAAACGACCTGTCAGGGGTTAGAAAACTCACAAAGGAACAAGAAACAAAGGGGAAAATAGCAAGGGAAGGCTTCTTTTGAAGTGGGCGTCCAGGGATCTGAGAGGCTTGTTGGTAGCAGGAAGATTATTGCAGCACTGGGAAGAAAAACTCTCACACAACCCCTTTATACACACAGCAGGGTATCGCACAACTCAATAGAAGAACTCAAGTTTTAATTCATATCAAAAATTAGGTTTCATACAAGAGGCTAGGGTCCCTTAAATAGACCCTTAACCTTGGGCTCCAAGTAAGGGTACATTAGTCTTTACATAAGAATCATTTTCCCTCTCAAACCCTAGCTAAAAAATAAGAAAACATTAGGTAGAAAAATCCCTAAAAATTCTCTTGACTTGGCCAACACTCCAAGGATGCCTAGGGGGCGTGTTGGACTTCTAGGAGCTGCAAGGGCCGGCCCAAAGGGGCTCGGGTGCATGGGTTTGGGCCTCTGGAAGCTGGGGTGGCTGGTAGCCATGTAGCAGGAATATTCCCTGGTATCTTGCTTCTTTAGGACTTGGGCTTGGCACCTGGGCTTGATTTCTTTGGGCTAGGATGCAGATGGACCTCTGAAATCATGGATGCCCTTATCTATGAATATACTTTGGCATCTGGAAGGGAATCTGGGCATCTGGAGGGCATCTGCAAGAAATCAGGTTTTCCTGAATTTTCCTCCTGGGATCTTCAAATCTTCAAGCTGGGTTGGACTTGGGCTATACTTCCATGTCTTCAATCTAGTTGGACTTGGTCTTCACTTGTATGATATAGTCTTGAGTCTTCAGTATGCTTGGACAGGACTCAAAAAAATAAAATTGGCTCAACATGAGCTGACTAGCATTAGACTGAACTAGCTCAACATGAGCTGACTAGTACAGAACTGAAATAACAACTCAAAAGACTCAAATAACAACTAAAATGGACTCAGATGGGCTAAGCCCTTATTACAGATAGACTCATAAATTATTGATCAATTCATAGAGGGTTGAAAAGCCTCTGTCTTATTCTGGTGCCTCCGGTGTTCCCACCACAAGGCTGATAGATCCCTACAAGTGAACACCCTACTCCTATAATAAACTTACTGCAGCCAACGAATACCGCAAGGTGTCGTATGGATAGGAACCATATGATTGTGCTGTCAAACTACAGCAACCTTATTGTGAGTAGCCGAGACACTCTAGGTCAAGGAACTATTCACACAACTACAGCATCAGGAAGTTATCGACGAGTGAGTAGTCATCCGTATAACTTCCTGTACTTGGTCATGCTCAGTACCGTTGATCTCTATCAATTACCTGCACTCTCACTCTAGTGTCACCATACTGTAGGTCAGAGACTCATCTATCCTAAAAGGAAAGTGATCTGTGCACCGATTTTAATGGATCAATCACCCTCCTCAAAATATTCCAACAACAGGATCTTTTAGGAGTTAATCTGTAAAGACACATATCTCGGATTCTCAACTCTTGAGAATGTGTCATTGTCCATTAACTCCATGGATGATTCATAGACACAACAATATGAATGAAATTAATGCCCTTTTAATTAATAAGAAAAATTAAGTACAAAGTTCATGCCCTAAAATTAAAATGTGTCAAGCCAACATGGCTTTCAGGGCATATATCTAACAATTTCTCACTTACACTAAAGCCAATTTGCTACATATCTATGTCCCATTTTCTTAAAATGGACTTCAACCTTCTGTTGGCTCAGAGTCTTAGTCAGTGGGTCTGCCACATTGTCCGTGGAGTCCACTCTTCATACCTCAACATATTTCTTCTCAAGGTAGTCACGTATGATATGAAACCATCGCTCAATATGCTTAGACTTCTGGTGAGACATTGGCTCCTTAGCAAGAGCTATTATACCATTATTATCACAATATATGGGGATGGCATCAAATGGCATCACTCTAAGCTCTGCAATGAACCTTTTGTACCAGAAGGCTTCTTTTGTAGCTTTAGAGGTAGTGATGTACTCTTCTTCCATTGTTGAATCTGCTATGATGGCCTGCTTGGAACTTTTCCAACTAGTTGCCCAACCATAGCATAAAAACACAGACCCTGATGTAGACCTTTTATCATCAGGATCAGATATAAAGTCTGAGTCTATACATCACTTTATCCCTAATTCTGAACTCTCTCTAAAGACTAAGAACAAATCTTTAGTCCTTCTCAAGCACTTAAGAATGTTCTTTATAGCTATGCAGTGTTCTTCATCAGGATTCGACTAATATCTGTTCATGACACTCATAGCAAGAGCTATATCAGGTCGAGTACACAACATGACATACATAAGGCTTCCATTGCCGAAGCATATGGAATCTTGCTCATGTGTTGAATCTTCTCAGGTGTGTTAGGACACATTTTCTTGGAGAGATTAATGCCATGCCGAATAGGTAACAATCCTCTTTTAGAGTTCTCCATGCTGAACCTTTTCAGCACTTCCTCTATGTACAATTTTTTTGAAAGGCCAAGCATTTGATTAGATCTATATCTATATAGACCTTAAATCCCAAAATATAAGATGCTTCACCTAAGTCTTTCATAGAGAATTCCTTAGATAACCAACTTTTGATCAAAATCAACATGGGAATATCATTCCTAATAAGGAAGATGTCATCCACGTACAATATGAGGAATGTCACTGCCCTCCTACTAACCTTCCTATAAACACATGGCTCATCCTCATGCTTGATAAAATCAAACGATTTGATTGCATCATCAAAATGAGTATTCCAACTTCGAGAAGCTTGCTTCAATCCGTAGATTGATCTATGCAACTTGCAGACCTTATGATCTTCATCATTATAAGTGAAACCCAAAGGCCGCTCCATATAGATATCTTCCTCAAGATATCCATTCAAAATGTAGTTTTTACATCCATCTGCCATATCTCATAATCATTATATGCTGTAATTGCAAGCAATGTACGGATGGATTTTAGCATAGCTACTGGTAAAAAGGTATCATGATAGTCAATGCCTTCACGTTGACTATACTCTTTGCCACCAACCTAGCTTTAAAGGTCTCTACCTTACCATCTGCACCTACTTTCTTTTTGTAGATCTATTTACAATCAATAGGTACAATACCCTCTGGTAGATCCACTAAGGATCAAACTTGGTTAAAATGCATTGAATCAATTTCTGACTTCATAGCATTCAACCATTTCTCGGAGTCGATGTCTGACATCATCTCATCATAAGTCTTAGGATCAATCAATTGATCCTTGTCCCCAATAAGAAACATTTCCTTTATATCCTCTATAAGCATACCCAAGTATCTTTCAGGAGGTATGGAAACTCTAATAGACTTACGAGGTGGAAGAGCATTTATGTATAATGGTTGATTAGGTTCGATCTGTTCTATAGCTGACTGCTATTCAAAGACTTTCTCATCGAGCTCAATTAACCTCCCACTACCACCTTCCTGAATAAACTATTTTTCAAGAAATGTGGCATATCTGCTCACAATCACATTATGATCTTCTGGAAGGTAAAAGTAATATCCTAAAGTTTCTTTAGGATATCCTATAAACTGAGCTTTCACGATCTAGATTCCAACTTGTTTGCCATTAGTCTTTTGACATAAGTTGGACATCCCCAAATCTTGAAATAAGTAAGACTTAGTTTCTTACCATGCCAAATCTCATATGGTGTGGTAGGAATAAATTTAGATGGAACCCTATTTAGAATATAAATTGAAGTTTTGCAGGCATCTCCCCAAAGAAATAAAGGCAAGTCAGTGAAGCTCATCATGGATTGGACCATACCTAATGATGTCCTATTTCTCCTCTCAAACACCATGTTAAGCTGAGGCAAACCTGGTGGAGTCCATTGTGAGACTATGCCATTGTCCTTAAGATAACCTAAAAATTCCCTACTAAGGTATTCTCCTCCTCGATCTAATCAAAAAACCTTAAGGGTTTTACCTGTTTGTTTTTTTACCTCATGTCTGAATTCTTTGAACTTTTCAAAAGCTTCATATTTATGTCTCATAAGAAACACATAACCATACCATGAACAATCATCAGTAAAGGTTATGAAGTAGTAAAAACCACCCCTGGACTGCATATCAAATGGACCGCACACATCAGCATGTACCAGGACAATAAATTCTGTGGCCCTCTCCCCATGTCCTATAAAGGGTAACTTGGTCATTTTGCCTTGAAGACATGATTCACAAGGTGGGTATGATTCATAATTAACTGAATCTAGGATCCCATCCCTTTCCAGTTTATTAATTCTGTCCTCACTTATATGACCGAGCTTTAGATGCCACATAAATTTATCATTTAGGTCATCTCTAGGATGTTTATGTCCTATGGCATTTACTTTAATTTCTCATTAATGTTCAAAGATGCATCAGCATGCAAATGATAGAGACTGTCTATTAAAATAGCTTTTGCAACCAATTTATTTCTGAAATAAATACTATAAAAGTCTTTATTGAATATAAATTCAAATCCTTCCTATGCTAGCACAAAGATAGAAATCAAATTTCTACTAGTTCCAGGCACAAAATAACAGTCACTAAGAACTAATCTAAACCCTAAAGGTAATACCAGAGAATATGATCCAACGGCTTGAGTAGCAACTCTTGCTCCATTTCCGACACGTAGGACCATCTCACCTTCTCTCAGCATTCTACTTCTTTCCAGACCCTGCATTAAAATGTATATATGTGCACTGGAGCTAGAGTCTAAAATGCTGTTGGAAGTAGATGAAACCTTTAGGTTAGATTCAATAACGAGTATAGGCTTACCTTCAGAAGGCACATCCTCCTTCTATTTCTTTAGGCTTTCTAGGTAGAGAGGACAATTCCTTTTCCAGTGGCCATCTATGTTGCAGTGGAAACATTTCCCTTTGCTAACCTTGGCTTTCTTGGGAGTATCCTTCTTCTTCTGTTTGTTCTCCTTCTTCTGCTTCTTCGCAGGTTTCTTCTTTTTCCAAGTAGACTTTTTTTGGAGGAAGACTGCTCCACAGAGAAAATAGAGCCGCTTGAACTCTTCAGGGTCCTCTCAATACCTACCAGCATATTCAATAATTCAGGCAAAGTGTAATATAACTTGTTAATATTATAGTTCATTACAAACTGAGCATATGAACTAGTCAAGGACTGGAGGATCAAATCCACCTGAAGCTCCTTGTGAATAGGAATGCCCAGCTTCTCAAGCTGTTTAATATCCTTCATCATTGTCAAACAATGATCGTGCATTGACTGCCTTTCATGCATCTTATTATTGAAAAGCCTTTTCGACACTTCAAAGCGTGCAATCTAACTTTATTCACCATATAACTCTTGTAGGTGAATCAAAATCGATTTAGCAGTTGGCATATCCTCATGTTGGCTCTGTAATTTATTTAACATTGAGGCCAACATATAACACTTAATCTTATTATCATCTTCCATCTATTTCTCATATGCAGTCTTTGACAAGCATTTGGATGGTCAGGTAAGACAGGGGATTCCTAGTCAAGCACATAGCCCAACTTCTCAAAACTTAAAATATTTTGAAGTTTTTCAACCAATCTTTAAAATTGAGGCCTACTAGTCAGTTTGTCTCTAAAATACGGACTAAGGGATTTAAAGCAGACATGGTTAACTGCAAGAGTAAAAGATTCAAATTAGATTCTTTATACTTAATTATAAAAATTATTCTTGGGTATTTAAGAAATAATTTTAGAACTCCCACTATTTTCACGGATCTCTCACACTCCCCGTGGAGATGCGAAAACCCTGCGACTCTAGGTTTCTAGTGGGTGCTACGGTCCCATCAATGTGCGCACCTCACCGTATCCGGTTATTGGTAACATGCTATACCAATAAGTGGCCAACTCTTGTCCAATGTATCTAATATAAATTATAGCTTTTGGTCTCTAAAATCATGGAACCTCAACATGCCCGTTTATTGGTCCAATCATTAGTTAAGTCTGACCCCCATTCCTACTAGACAAAGCCATCATTGAGTTCCTCAACATGCCCATTTATTGGGCCCACCCATCAGTGCCTAGCAACATCTCATGCCTAATAGGGTGGTTGTGTCTTCCCGATGCAACTAGACCACTATAACCAGCCGAGAATAATCAACACCAGTAGGACACCCACACACCTACAATGGTGGAAGACCTATGACTTAATATTTATTAGGAGCTTAGGTTTAGGTGTCTTCTAAATTGATTAGCCAAATCATGACTAACCAATTACATTAAGTCAAAATAATCTCATGTCTGACTAATACATTCAGTCAGCACAATCTCATGTGTGACCAAAAATAGTTAGCATGGGTGAACTCAAATCAAAAGTGACCCTTTTGAAAACTTAATCAACCAAATTGGCCAGGTCAGTTTGATCCATGGGAGGGTTCTACCAATATACCCTCTTTCCACCAAACTAGTTGGTTGAGAAAGAGTTAACCCAATTAGCAAACCATGATTGAAACCTTCCTTAGACACCAATTGACTGATAAGGTTTAAATAGGCCATCTAATGATCTGGGCTCATCACTGAGCCAAATTAGGTCTTAACTTATCGATTCAAATGAATCGATCTGACCAGACTACATCTAAAACCAATTTTGAGCACACTTGACCTAACCCTAATCATCATCCGATTAGGTTAAGTCACTTGCTCAAAATCATATTAGGGTTACTTGTTGATCTAATCATGCCTTAATCATGTAGCCCAATCTCTAGACCTAATTTGTTCAACCCAAACCCTCATGCACCTAATTTGATTTTCTAGATCAAATCAATTTTAAAATTAGGTTCAAGTGCATGGTTTTAATGGCTTATGATCATGAATCACATTTAAGATCTAAACCCTAAATTGGTGCATCGCATACATCAATATCAATAATCATAAACTGATCAAAACCCATTTAAAAATCCTTTTTCAAAACCGGTATACATCAAAGTAGGACAACCTTTGCACTATAGGGGGTAAACCCTATAGCAGGACACCTTGCACTATAGGGGGTAAACCCTATAGCAGGACAACCTTATATCATTTTGTGCAACCTTTGATCTATTTAGTTTTAGATTATTAATTTAATTTCAGATCTGAAAATTATGATTTTAATTTTGAAAATAATTTTTCAAAATATAAAATTCTATGCTAGAACAATCTCATGTTCAACATAGATCTAATACAATCATAATTATCTATCTAATTTGATTATTTTTTAGATCAGATTCTCATGCATGCATGTTAAAGAGAGAACTACGGCTCTGATATCACTGTTGGAGTTCTCTAGGAACAAGAAAGTATGTTGCATAAAATCAAGCATCAAAAGTTTGACTAGTGGAAGCAGATCTAAAAATGATTTTATATCTAATCATGCAAATCATAAATAAATCTAATTATTTATCATAAATTTCTAACATGCTTAATAACATGAAAAAAATTTAGATCAAAATAAAAATTATTTTAAGCATAAAATACTTACCTGGATCGGTATTTGGGCTTGCTCTAAAATCGTGTAGATCCGCTATTGAAAAGCCAGGATTTTATCGGAGCCGCGCAATCACCCGGCCTCTGCTGATATCCATACGAAGCTCTCACAACCGAGTCGTAGAGGGCACAGACTGCTATATCCTTGCAGCGCTCTCCTCTTTCTACAAATTGCTCGCTTTAAAAACTGTACTGATCCGAATCCGGACCGGCTTTCGGTTTCTGTCTTGCAAATCAAACTATGCAAGATCTTTGGACCCTTTCCTCTCTTCTTTCTCTAGTAGAGCATCTCTCTAGATCTCATAGAAGGAAGAAGGAATCTCATAAAAGGGGAGAAGAACACTAAGCGCCAAGAGAGAGACTCTCAAATAAAATGCCAAAAGGAAATCATGCCAAAAACAAACAATGTGTTCAGCCACCCCTTTCTCCCTTCTTTTATTTCTTTTCACGATAAATCTTCCCAATTCTACACGCCATAAATAAAGGAGTTTGGTCTAATCTGGTTTAGGTTTGAATTTTAAAAGTGGAAGAGGACTCTTCCCTCTCTTAACTTCTCCACGCCTAAACTCTATTACCGCCCACCAAATTCATGCCCCATCATGTTTTGTCACACAAAATAAATGGGACCCACCCTTTAGAATGTGGAGGGAAGGGGAGACAAAGAGAGAGAGTCCCAGTCTAACTGGACTCTAGGTCATGGTCCAAATGTAATGATTTTACAATCAAACTGAAACCGATTTTAAATTCGATCGAACCATTTCGAAGCGGACATTGACCCGAATTAATTAGGATTAATTAATTGAGTCTAACTTAGTTAAGTTAAATCTAATTTAAATTAATTAATAATTAATCTATAATCAATTAATTGTAACATTTACAATTAGGTCAAATATTAATTGTAACACTTACAATTAGGTCCAAATTGATTTGCTGATTGGTTACTTGAGCTCCTAATGTGTGTGACCCCTCAGGTCCTATCTTGTCTGGTAATGAGACATGCTATAATCTCTATTATACATCATCGAAACTCCTTTCGATGGACTGAAATAATTTCAGCTCAACCCTAATTAGGATCATCGATCCAAGAATGATCCTAAAGGGCTCTCATAATCCACTAGTGATACCTAGCAGTATGTAGTGGCAACCCAGTAGAATAAGATTGGAACTCCAAGGTATAGTTACCATGTGATTCGGTTCCTCTATCAAAATCCCAACATGATGTTGGTTATGGATACTCGTCAAACCCATCAGTCATATGCTTAACCTAATCGACTCAAGTCCAATTGTGATACTAATGAAAACACCTTTTCATTATCACCCTGCTATGGCCATAGACTTATGGACTTAGTCTCATTAAGCTTGTATAGGATTATACCTTACTACTAAGGTGATAGATCCCTACAAGTGAACACCCTACTCCTACAATAAACTTATTACAGCCAACGAACACCGTAAGGTCCCGTATGGATAGGAACCATGTGATTGTGCTATCAAACTATAGCAACCTTATTATGAGTAGCCGAGATACTCTAGGTCAAGGAACTATTCACACAACTACAGCATCAGGAAGTTATCGACGAGTGAGTAGTCATCCGTATAACTTCTTGTACTTGGTCACCTCAGTACCATTGATCTCTATCAACTACCTTCACTCTCACTCTAGTGTCACCACACAGTAGGTCAGAGATTTATCTACCATAAAAGGAAAGTGATATGTGCACCGATTTTAATGGATCAATCACCGTCCTTATGATATAATCCAATAATCGAGAGCTTTTAGGAGTTAATCTATAAAGACACATGCCTAGATTCTCAACTCTTGAGAATATGTGTCATTGTCCATTAACTCCGTAGACGATTCATAGATACAACAATGGAATGAAACTAATGCTCTTGCAATTAAAAAGAAAAATTAAGTACAAAGTTCATGCCCTAAAATTAAAATGTGTGAAGACAACATGGCTTTCAGGGCATACATCTAACACTCCCTCCTTGATCTCAAATGCCGGGATGCCGGAGAGGTCAAGATTGAGAAAAGCTTTACGGACCCTTTCAAGCCCATCGTTGAAGCCAAATTTATAGCTAAATAAGTTAGCTTCAGTTACATCTTTCTTGAATTGTGAAGACTTCTTAAAGTCCTCAACCCTTGACTACCTGCTCCCTTAGGACCTCAAACTCCCTTGCGGCAGCTTCAGCCCTTGAAGAAGCCTCTTTCGCCTTTCTGACCACCTTGTCGATCATCTTAGCTAGGTTCTCAGCCTTTTCCTCATTCTCCTTGGAAAATTGTTCCAAGGAGAGCATCCATTTCCTCTTCCTCCTTAGCTTTGCTCCTTGTTCAAAGATTTTTAGCTGAGCCTTCTTCAGTTCAGCCATCAAATCTTGAACCTCAACATCTTTATGAAAGAACTTCTCCTTGACGGACAACTACAGCTCTTCGGCCACCTCCTTTTAGGCCTTGGCCATTTGGAGCTCCTCCTTCATACTGTAGAGAAAGTTGTCGATATTCTCCATACCCTCCTCCAAAAAGGTTATGTCATGAACCAACTACACCGACAAAATAAGGGACCTATGATGAAAGGAACAACCGAGAGGAAACTAAATAGGTAATGGCGATCTTACCTTCAGCACTGAGGAAAATGTTAAATCCGATACTTCAGCGAGACACCGATTCCGGGAGACTGCCTAGTCATGAGACAGTAGAATACCTTTCAACATCTGCTTGGCCACATTAGGGGAAGACAAACCTCTCACACCAGAGAACCTCAAGAGGTATATCCCACAGTCCTTATCCTAGGAGGGGCCCTCGATTGACCCCCCTTGTACTAATGGCGCCTTGCTCCTATCCATCACAGGGGAGCAGGGTCCCATACATTGGTCACCGGAGCCGGACTCGAGCCCCCCATCATCCGGGCAGGAGAATCAACCATCGGTGAGTGCCTAGATGGTGGGGGCACCGTTGGAAGCTCCCCTGATGGAACTTCGTCCCCTCCGGATGTCCCCTTTGAAGACATAGTGCTCCTACTAGTGCCCTCCCCTCGAGCCCTCTTCCGGGCCTCCGACCCCAAAGAAGGGGGAGGACCGCCAGTCTCTTGGTGGATTCACAGAGTTGGCTCAAGTCAAGCCTCATCCCACTACCTACAAACAAGAAGAGACATAAAAAATGAATGAATGGGGAAGTAATAGAGTAGGAAGAGGTCGAAGTCCTCTACCTAACGTGGAGGACCCGCTGATCCCAGCAAGATGAAGTTCCCTCTCCTCCAAAAGTTCTCAAATAGAAACGGTCTCCGAACCAGACAACAAGATGTAGTCGGGTTTGTCGGCCATCACGACCTCCTTGCAGAGGTTAGAATCCAAACGATGCTCCCTCCACTCACTATCAAATCCCACGGCTCAGTACAGGTAACAAAAACAAAATTGGATTTCCACCCATGGATGGCACTGGGCATGCCCTTCATTCTCTTATGGCCAGCGCGAGGGCCGATGACCCACCACCCATGACCATGGAAGTCCCTCTTCAAAATGAAGTGGGAGGTGATTAAACTGGTCTGGGATCTCATGTTGGCTATTTGGCACCGAACCAAAAACACACAAATTTTTTGAATACTGTTCGGAGTTAGCTACACAGGAATGATATGATACAAGTTAAAAACCCTAAGAAAGAATGGATGTAATGGAAAATGAAGATCAACCTTCAGATGGTCCTCGTAGACAGCAATACATCCGATCGAAGGTCTGTCTACCCACTCTTTGGGCTTCGAAAGCACTAAAAGGAAATCACCAGAAACACGGTAGTGCTCCCGAAGATGGGCTATTTTCCTAAAAAAGATAGAACTAGGAACCAGCCCGAGTCTAACTATAGGAATGGAAGAAGCTTGGCCAACAGCGCGAGCCCTTAGAGACCTAACCATGGTGATAAAGGAAGGACAAAGAAGAATCAAAGAAACTCTACCTACGGAAGGAACAAGAAGATAGAAGCAGGAAAGACCAGGCTAAATTAATGGTAGACAAAAATGAAGAAGCCTCCTCGATCAGTCTCCTCCCTTTCTATTAGGGGGCAGGAGGCGGCTCCACGCACTGCCTCGAGGAACAAGACACCTCTCCCCCCAGTCACGTCGCATATATGGGCACCGGAGGCCAGTACGAAGCCCCAGGAGGTGCTGATTTAACTCGACGAGCTAAGGGTCCGAATCCACATGACTCCATTTGATGACTGGGATGAGATTGGCACCTTTCCTCCCAGGGATAAGATCAGGCCACATCTTCCACCCATGTCCCTATTAGAAGATCAATGGGAAAAGAGGCCACGACCCATCAATTGATCTGCCCTCTTCTTCACGCTCCAATTTAAAGATGACACCTGTCTTTGGTTTGATCACTGAATCAGAGGTTGGTTATGGTGAACAACCGGATCAAGGATTTGGCATCATTAACAGCATTTTTTCTGAACAAAAAATGATAAACTCATTAATACTCTTACTTTTCAAGGCAAATCAATGCTTTGGAAAATAAGAGTGAGGGGCAACTGTTGGGGGATGCCAGCTCAACTGAATACATCTCTGACTGAGGAGATCGGTCGGGTTCTTCCCTGGGCCGGTCGCCCATACCAAGAGAACCAATGATGGCCTGGGAGTGCCGTAATGCCTCCTTCGAACAAGTCTTCAGATAGACCGAAGACAAAGGTCCGAAGACTACCCATCCGGATCTATAATATCCATCACCCAACCGATCGCCTCCATCGAAGAGTCCGAAAGTAACTCCACCAACAAAGTCCGAAGACGATTGACCCGAAGAAGTCCAAAGAAGAAAAATATCCAAGACAAATCTCGAATTTGCCACAAACCCCCAAATGGGGGGATGGCTATCATGACCTAAAGCGAACTGCCATCCTCAACTCCAACCATTTCAGGCTGGCCACGCGTTCAGTAGCCCCACTCTCTAATAATTCTGGTATTCTGTAATGGAGTGACAACCATCCCTGGATAAGTGGCAACCATCGCTCACTGTATGTAGGGCGAAGTTAACCGATCGCATGTTAACCAGAGGCAAGTTAAGCCCAACCCAGGCTAGTGCCCAACTATTATAAATACTGGTAAGAGGGGACACTTAAAGTGAGTTGGACATGATGATACTTTTGCTATTTTTCTACCTTCTCAAAGAACTTTCCATTCTATTACTGGAACCTCTCCCTGACTTAGGCATCGGAGTGTCCCCCACCGGAGAAAATCTGGTCAAGGGACCTATTTTGTAGGTGCCAAGAGAGGCAAACCAGCGGTTCAGTGACTTGGCCCTTCCAGCGAGGGTTCTATGCTAACAAAGCTCACATCACTAAGCCCATTTGAAGCACAAGTCCATGAGCCAACTCATGAAAGAAAGCCACCATCCTTATGAGTCAACACAACACAAGTCAAGCCCACTTCAAGCATATCGCCACCCAAGTCAAGCCCAATTCAAAGCCCATCATGATGACACTTCTTCATTTTTAGATGGGGACCATTTTCCCATCACATGGAGGACATTTCATCAAGCATCCTTGGGGGAAAAGAAAGACACCACATCAAGTAACTTGGGGGGACCATAAAACTACTTTCTATTACCCGAATAACTCTCCAACCAACTTAGCATGTGGGATGCCACATCCATGATCCACATCAGCAAATGAAGGACACATCATTGCCACCTAGGAGCCACATGTCAAGTTTTTATAACTTTCTACCCATAAGTTGTTAGTAAACTAATTCTAGTTGAACCACCTAACCAAAAGTTATTGGATCCAACTAGAATTAGCTAGCTCATCTTTATCCCCTTAGCTCATCCTTATCCCCTCCCCTTAGACAAAATTCCCTTGGATTAAAAGCCTATAAATAGGGCCCTAGGCCCTCTCTTGTATTCATTTTATTTTTGGATTAAATGAAAAAGGCTATCTTTCTTGTTCTAGTTCCCCTATGTTCTCTTGTTTGGAGTGAAAAAGTTCTTGAGTTTGAGAGTTAGAAGATAGGTTTGAGAAGAGAGTGTGAGATTCTTGAATGAGTGTTTGAAGGGTAGAATACCCTTGAGTGTTTGAAAGGTGGAGTGCTCCTTGTTTGATCCGAGATCCAAGCATCATTCCTTGAAGGCCCCGGTCTCTACTTCCTTGTTTTCCTTCCTTCTTCTTCTTGTTCCAATTCTAATTTTGAATTCTCCTTCCATGCCTAATTTCTGATTTGATGCAAGTTTTCTCTGGTTTTCCAAGTCCAAGATGAAGGTCTCCAAGCCAAGGATCATGGCGAAGGTGAGTCCTAAAGGTAGGGAGTTCTAGTCTTATAGTTTAGACTTCAAATCCTTGAGTGTTGAGAACTTCCCTTCCATCAAATATTTTAGCCATCATTGTTGATAAGAAAACTTTTTCTAAGCTTCATTAGATCTGATCATTTAAAGGTTAACTTATCCTAGTAATGATGGTTTCCTTGCCATGAAGATCCTAATTTTTGTTTTGAACTAGATCTACATTGTGGGTGATGTAACTTAGATCAACTTGTCTCCTTATGAAAATTTTTTTCTTGGATTAATTTAGATCATTTAATTGATAATTAATTGCTCAATTTTGATTTCTAGTTAGCTTTCTAAAACTCTCCATCCATCATTTTATTTTCGTCCCCCTTCAATTTTTGGTATCAGAGTTTTAGGTTCTACTAGGTCAAGTTGCTGAATTTTTGTTCCCTTTGTGTGTTGCTTGCCTTCAAGTCCGAAATTCAAATCCAAAAATTCAAGATTTAAATTTTAGAATTTGAGATCTAAAATCTTAACTCCAATATCTGAAAGTGCCAATTTAAATTTTAATTTTTTTAATATTTTTGAGTTTAAATTATAAATTCTGAATCTAATTAATTGGAGGTTTGCTTAATGCTGAAATTTCTGTACTAGCACCAACCCGTGATTTCACGAATTATAGTTTTTTTAAAAAATCACAAAAAAATCCAAATAAATTTTTTTTTCTACAGTTTTGGAGTTTGGGATCCAAAATATAAAACTTAAAAAATATTTTTCATGTAATTTTTAAATTTTAAAATTTGGATTCTTAGATTGTTTTCTAGAAGGTGTTCAAATTCTGTTTTTCCCTCCCTTTTAGTTTAATTTTCAAAAAAAATTAAAAAATATTTTTTATAAATTTAAACTTTGAGAAATAAGATTTATATGTTAAAATATGATTGTTCCCATTTAAATCTCAAATTTAAGAAGGGTTTAAAATTTTAATTTCGAATTTTGAATTGGAGGTTTGTTTGATTGCTGAAATTTCTGCTCTAGTATTAATCTAAGCTTTCCACGAATTTTTGTATTTTTTTCACAAAGAAAAAAACCCAAAAGGATTATTTTACTGAACCTTAGGACTTTAGGATCTGAGATCTAAAATTTAAAAAACTAAAAATTGAATTTTTAGTTTATTTTTCGTCACTTTAAACTGTTACCTTAACTAGTTTATAGCTTGTTTTAATTCTAGTTTCCCTCCATTTAGTTACTCTATTAAATTCGGGAAAAATTCAAAAAAATTATTTTCTTTGAGTTTTACATTTGGATCTGAGATCTCCACTGAAAACAACGTCAAATTCTAGAATTTTTCTGATCTAAATTTCAAATTTTTGAATCTTATATGGTTAAGGGTTTGTTGGCTAGAAGCTTCTTATAACTACTTTCACAACAAGTTTCTAAAATGGATTTGCTAGCCAAATTTCGGGAATTAAAACTCAAATTTTGACATCTGAAGAATTTACTCTGAGATCTAACAATTCAAATTTAAATTTCATTTTTTTTTTAAATTTAAAATTTTAATTAAGATTTTTTTCAAAACTAGCTGGTTAGAAGTTGTTAGTGGCTGAAATTTTTTTACAACAACTTGTACCTCCAAGAACGAAATTTTTTAACTAAATTTTGAAATTTAAATTTTAAAATTTGAGTTTTAAAATTTAGACTTCTAGGTCTGAATTTTTAATTTAATTTTTGAATTTTTGAAACTTTGAAATTCGGGTTTGACTCATATGTTTTTGATAGTCTACATATCTTGTTAGCTAGTTGGTTGTTTGTGCATCCATTTTAAAATCATTTTAAGGGCATTCAATCATAACATAAGGAAAGGAGGTCTTACCTTTCCTTGGGCCAAAACAACTACTCACATTTGCATTGACCTCAGTCATAATTGAAATCGAGTAGGAACCTAAAACTAGGGACACCCACAAGTCGGGTTCAAGTGCAAGATAAGACAAAATATTATTTGAGTTTGTACTTATTACTTGAAATTGGTATCTAAGGCTAGAGGTCCAATGGCAAACGCCTTAAGCGGACTTGTAATGTTTAATTAGGACCTTGCAAAAACGAGGGAAGCCTCTCGTAACCCCACCTCTTACCTAGCCAGTGGACAGGATAATTACATTCTTAAGTAGTATCTAGTTAAGTCCTATGTTTGAACTTCTAGGTCTAGGAGCCTTAGAAGTTAGGTTTGTATTGTTGGCCCAATTGATTTGAAACCCTATTCCAACAATTCTACACTTAGTCTGGTTTACCCATGGACCCCAATCTTGAATTCTTTATGAAGACCCTGACTGAAAAATTTGATACCATAATTAAACAATTAGGGCAAGTGAACAAAGAGTTAGGGCAAGTGAATAATCAAATTAGAAACATTAAAAAAGATTGCTTGACCCGTACTAATTCTAAATCAACTCCCATTGATCCAAGAGTCCATTGTCATGATCTCACCCCTAAGTATAAACTTAGAACCCCTGTCAAGGCTTTGTAGATCAGGAGGAGAGAGTCTTTAGGAGCAATCGACCCTATGCACCCACTTTTGCTGGAAATCCTAAGGTGTATGTCGATTGGAAGAAGAAAATGGATCAGTACTTTGAGTTTGATGAAATGTCGGAAGAAAGGAAGTGTCAATTTGCCAAATTAAAGATAATCTGACATGCTAAGTCATATTGGGAACATGTTGAGCATAAAAGTTATTATATTGGGGATAAAATAATTACTTGGAGAGATATGAAGAGTAAGCTGAGGAAAAAGTACCTAGGCAAATCTTATAAGCAAAATCTTCCAACCCAATAGTACAAATTGAGACAAGATGATGAAACTGTGTTTAAATATATTACTAAATTCAATAAGTATGAGGGAGATGAAGAAGAGACTAAACCCATGAAAGAATTAGAGAAAAAATCTCCTAAACCTATTGGAGAATTTAAAGATGAAGTGGAATCAAAATCTTATCCAAATAGAGAACTAAAAAGAGAAGATCCTAAACCCGTTGAAGAATTTAAGGAAGAAGTCTATGAAATTGGGTCTGACTTAGTGGATGAATATGAAGAAGAATAATTGCTTGAGGATAAAATAATTACTCAGCCTAAGGAAATCAACAATGGGAATAATCAACTTAAAGAAGATGAAATCCAAGGACAAAGCCATGAAGAGCAATCCAAGGAGATGATAAAGGATCCAGAATTAATCAATGTTGATGATTTAGATCTAGAAATTAATAAAGGATCACCTAATAGGGTATTGACCATCAAAGAAAATCTAGAACAAACCCCTACAGATCAGCTCCAAGAAGTTGGAAAGCCTTTGAAAAACCTTCAATATGTTTTCCCTAACCATTTCTCTATCCCTGATCCACCATCCTTAAACATCCACCTTTCTGATTCACCACTATGTAACATGCACTCTCCTTTTCCACCAAGTTGTGACATCCACCATACCATTAATCTGGTCCAAGTAATATTCAATAGTTACTATTTTAAGACTTTATGGCATATGTTAGGAACTAAATTTAGATTCACTACTACTTACATGAAGTTATGTGCCAGAGTCTTCAAAGCCATTTAAGGGAATATTGAAAATTAGGAATTTTTTATTTTCTAATCCAACAATAAAGTTTAGTCCATAGATAATAAAATTCATTTGAGCTTGTCTTTTGTTTTAGTATCATTTGAGTTTGTCCATGTCCAAGTCTGTGAGAGTCATATGCATAGCATGATTAGTAAGAATATTTGAGCAATGAAATTAACAAGCATATGGCTAAATTTAAAAGCCAAAGAATTTCAGGAAGTAGACTATGTCATGATTAGGCTCAAACCTGAGTGGTTACATAACCGTGGTGCATGTCCTTTCAAAATAATAAAGAAATTTGGACTTAATATGTGCTAGATTTATCATCCGACTTTAGATCAGTTCCACTTTCAATATTTCAGATCTAGTAGAGTACAAGGAATCAACAATGATACCTAGTGAACCATTTGGGTCTAATCTACCTTTGAGAGTGAGCCAACCCATGAGTGTCCACCAGCCATATTATTAAAGTGGTGAGATAGGATTGAGAAAATCTTAGACAATAAGACTACCACTACCTGAAACAAAAACTATCAATGCTACTTGGTTCATTGGCAAAAATGCCCTGATTCTGAAGACTCATGGATTACTCGAGAAGACCTACATAGAATCGACCTAGATCTATTAGAGTATTACCAGAGTCTGATTGATTCTTACTCGATAGAGTCGAGCTCTTTCCACCCCGGGAGAACTGATGGGGACATCAATAAGAAAGGAATATTTCAAACTAATTCTCTTTAGTTTTTGTAGCTAATATAGGCTACTTAAATCTAATAAAAGCCTTGGGATGAAGCTCACATCATTAAGCCCATTTGAAGCACAAGTCCAAGAGCTGACTCATGAAAGAAAGCAACCATCCTCATAAGTCGACACAACCCAAGTCAAGCCCACTTCAAGCATGGTGCCACCCAAGTCAAGCCCAATTCAAAGCCCATCATGATGCCACTTCTTCATTTTTAGATGGGAACCAATTTTCCATCACATGGAAGACATTTCATCAAGCATCCTTGGGGGAAAGGAAAGACACCACATCAAGCAACTTGGAGGGACCATAAAACCACTTTCCGTTATCCCAACAAATCTCCAACCAACTTGACATGTGGGGTGCCACATTACATGATCCACATCAGCAAATGGAGGATACATCATTGCCACCTACGAGCCACATGTTAAGTTGTTATAACTTTCTACCCATAAGTTATTTGTAAACTAATTCTAGTTTAAGAACCTAACCAAAAGTTGTTGGATCCAACTAGAATTAGCTAGCTCATCTTTATCTCCTTAGCTCATCCTTATCCCCTCCCCTTGGATGAAATTCCCTTGGATTAAAAGCTATAAATAGGGCCCTAGGTCCTCTCTTATATTCATTCTATTTTTGGATTACATGAAGAAGGCTATCTTTTTTGTTCTAGTTTTCCTATGTTCTCTTGTTTGGAATGAAAAAGTTCTTGAGTTTGAGAGTTAGAAGATAGGTTTGAGAAAAGAGTGTGAGGTTCTTGAATGAGTGTTTGAAGGGTAGAATACCCTTGAGTGTTTGAAAGGTGGAGTGCTCCTTGCTTGATCCGAGATCCAAGATCATTCCTTGAAGGTGTTGGCCTCTACTTCCTTGTTTTCCTTTCTTCTTTTTTTTATTTCAATTCCAATTTTGAATTCTCCTTCCATTCCTAATTTCTTATTTGATGTAGGTTTTCTCTGGTTTCCAAGTCCAAGATGAAGGTCTCCAAGCCAAGGATCATGGCCAAGGTGAGTCCTAAAGGTAGAGAGTGATAGTCTTATGGTTTAGACCTCAAATCCTTGAGTGTTGAAAGCTTCCCTTCCACCAAATATTTTAGCCATCATTATTGACAGGAAAATTCTTCCTAAGCTTCATTAGATCTTATCATTTAAATGTTAACTTACCCTAGTAGTGATGGTTTCTTTTCCATGAAGATCCTAATGTTTGTTTTGAACTAAATCTACATTGCGAGTGATGTAACTTAGATCAACTAGTCTCCTTATGAAAATTTTTTTCTTGGATTAATTTAGCTCATTTATTTGATAATTAATTGCTCAAGTTTGCTTGCTGGTTAGCTCGCTAAAACTCTCCATCCATCATTTTATTTTTTTCCCCCATCAGTGTTCTTGCCTTGGAACTAAAATTGCAAAAGATCAGAGCCTGAAGATCAAAATCTTGAAGACCTGCCACAAAATCCTGAGAGTTCCAACAAATCTACTTCAGAGGGAAGATTCTATATTGATAAAATTCAAAAACCTCTCCCTACTCATTAGTTTTTGATCTTTGAAATTAGACCCTAGTTTACGGTGGTTTCTTAGCCACCAAATCCTGATTTTTAGTTGCTTTGCTAGATTTACTCATGCGGGCATAAACTAGTTGACTAGTTTCCATAATTATTTACTTTGAGTCTCTAAAAATTTTAAAATTATAAAAAAATTTTAATTGCTATTTTTCACTATTAATTTAGTTAATAATCAGTAGATTAGACTTTCATAATTATCCTGCATCACATAGCCATTCTCAAGTCCATTCAGATATTGCTTGCCATGGCTGAATACTATGACTATAAAATATGACAGATGGATGTAAAGACTACTTTCCTTAATAAATATCATGAAGAAGAAATCTATATATCATAACCAGAGGGGTTTGTCTTAAGTGAGAGACCAAACCAAGTATGTAGGCTGAAGAAATCCATTTATGGATTGAAGCAATCATCGAGAAGTTGGAACATCCGCTTTGATGAAATAATCAAAGAGTTTGGTTTCATCAACAATGTGGATGAACCGTGTGTGTACGAGAAGAGAAGTGGGAGTGCCCTTGTTGTCTTGGTTTTGTATGTCGATGACATACTCATCATTGGGAATGATATCCCAATGTTGCAATCAATCAAATCTTGGCTATCAAAGCAATTTTTCATGAAGGATTTGGGAGAAGCATCCTATATAATAGGTATAAAGATCTATAGAGATAGATCTAAGAGGATGCTTAGCTTGTCTTAATTCAGGTACATTGACTTAGTGTTGAAGAGATTCAACATGGAGGGAAGTAAGAAAGGTTACTTGCCCATGAGTCAAGGCATCATCTATCCAAGAAGATATCTCCTAAGATACCAGAAGAGAGAGAGAGAATGAATTTGATTCCTTATGCTTCGGCTGTAGGATCAATTATGTATGCCATGTTATATACCAGGCCTGATGTTGCTTTTGCCTTGGGCATAGTAAGCAAGTTCCAGGCTGATCTAAGGGAGGATCTTTGGAAAGCTATGAAAAATATTCTTAAGTACCTTAGAAGGACTAAAGATATTTTTCTACTATATGGTGGATTAGAGTTGAAACTGAAAGGTATACAAATTCTAGTTTTCAATCAGATCCAGATGATAGCTGATGCGGGACAGGGATTGGACTGGATCGCTGGTGAGCATGAAAGTCACCAGGGATTAGGATTTGCAAAGGAGGAAAGAAGAGGGTGCAGGGTTAAGAAAAAATACTGGGGTTCACATAGATTCCCCAAGAAGAACAAGCACATGGCAAAGGGGCTCACACAGATGCCCTAGAAGAACAAGCACATAGCAAAGGGGCTCACATAGATGCCCTGGGCTCACACAGATGCCCAAAATCAGGGATCACACAGAAACCCTGGGAAGATGGAGAAGGGATCATACAGATACCCTAGGAGCACACAGATCCTTCACACAGAACAATAGAAATTTTATTCATCCATCCTCCCATTACAAAAGGCTGAGGGTGGTATTTATAGATTTTCCAACCCTCATTTGAATTTGAATACAAGATAAAAAGATAAGAACGAATCAAATTCAAATATAAGATAGGATAAGATAAGCCTATCCATATATCAATCCTAACCAACCAAATCCTAAATCAAATTCAAATATAAGATAGGATAAGATAAGCCTATCCATATATCAATCCTAACCAACCAAATCCTAATTCAAATTTTAAACAAAAGATAAATCCTAAATAAATTTATTCCAAAAATGCTTCAAGATCTGTGCCACTCCAATAATTATGCTTGCTCCAAGATCCGTGCTTGAGATGTCCCCATCATTCTCCTACGGTGGGGAAAAAACTCGACTCTGTCGAGTTTGGGTCAGGCTCCAGCTTTAGCTTGACTTTAGCTCCGGGAACTCCAAACTTTTAGCTTGACATAACCATGATTTTTTTTTTTTAATCAACTTTGCTTTGAAAATGGTGTGGCTTTGAGATCGGTGTGCTTTGAAATCTGTGCTTTGAAAATGGGCTGCAGGCAGTTCTTGGAGAGCTTGGCATAGACGAAGCAGAAAACAGGGGTGAGGGCTGGAAGGGAGGAATGGTGGTGGGTGACCGGCTGGGGGGAGGGTGGTCCGACGTGGATGTTAGGGAAGGATCCGTGGACGAGATTTGAAACAGGGAAGAAAGAGAATAGTGGGCCGGTGATGAAACAGAAAAATCCTAATCCTTTAGCTCTGATACCATTTGATGCGGGACAGGGATTGGACTGGATCGCTGGTGAGCATGAAAGTCACCAGGGATTAGGATTTGCAAAGGAGGAAAGAAGAGGGTGCAGGGTTAAGAAAAAATACTGGGGTTCACATAGATTCCCCAAGAAGAACAAGCACATGGCAAAGGGGCTCACACAGATGCCCTAGAAGAACAAGCACATAGCAAAGGGGCTCACATAGATGCCCTGGGCTCACACAGATGCCCAAAATCAGGGATCACACAGAAACCCTGGGAAGATGGAGAAGGGATCATACAGATACCCTAGGAGCACACAGATCCTTCACACAGAACAATAGAAATTTTATTCATCCATCCTCCCATTACAAAAGGCTGAGGGTGGTATTTATAGATTTTCCAACCCTCATTTGAATTTGAATACAAGATAAAAAGATAAGAACGAATCAAATTCAAATATAAGATAGGATAAGATAAGCCTATCCATATATCAATCCTAACCAACCAAATCCTAAATCAAATTCAAATATAAGATAGGATAAGATAAGCCTATCCATATATCAATCCTAACCAACCAAATCCTAATTCAAATTTTAAACAAAAGATAAATCCTAAATAAATTTATTCCAAAAATGCTTCAAGATCTGTGCCACTCCAATAATTATGCTTGCTCCAAGATCCGTGCTTGAGATGTCCCCATCAATAGCAATCCATATCATGGTATGTCTTCACCCTATATGGTGGTGCAGTGAGTTGGGAGAGTACAAAGTAGCAAACTATAGCTGACTTACTTACTGAGGTAGAGTACATAGCTGCAAGTGAAGCCATAAATGAAGCTATGTGGATAAAGAAATTTATCATAGAATTGGATGTGGTTCATACTATACAACAACTAGTGTCACTTTATTATGATAATATTGGAGCTGTTATGTAAGCTAAGGAACCAACGTCTCATCATAAGTCCAAGCACATCCTAAGATGCTTCCATCTTGTTTAAGAGATCACAGAAAGACAAGTTATTCTTATTGAATGAGTAGATATAAAGAACAGCATAGCAGATCCATTCACTAAAGCACTACCACAGCAACAATCTAATCACCACTTAGATTGTATGGGTGTAAAATACAAAGATGATTGGCTTTAGTGCAGTGAGAAATTAAAAGAATGATTTCCTAAAAGCCAATCTTTGTATGGACATTTCTATGATCTTTCAGCTCATGTATGATATTATTTATTAATAAAAGGCATTTAATTCATCATATTGCTACATCTTATCAAGATTATGATGAACCCCATAGTTTAGGATAATGGAATTAGGCTTATGATGGAGATCATAATGGTGAGACCTAAGTTCTTATAAATCCTAATCTAAAATATTCCTAGTCATTGGATAATCGATTCGGGGATCAATATTTCCGGAATGACTAGCATATCCTATGTATGCTCAATAGAGAGGGTGGTTGGTCTCACAGCCACTTGTGTAGGGACACTAGTACAAGGATGTGGGTGCTTATTAGGGTATGAGTTCATTGAACTGATCCAACAAGAGAACATCAAATGAAAGTCTTACTTATTTATCAAAAGAAAGTTCTCTTAGTAGGAGTTGTTCATGTGATCCTTAGACCTAAGACTACCATAGTATCTTATGCACATGAATCCATGTTTCGATGCATACTCATTCATGGCAATTAAGTCATCTACGGGGTGCTTCTAGATATGATGGATTATGTATGAAGGTAATGAGTAGGTCAACAAGAAATTGATCGCTCCTAGCAAAGGGAGAAGTTATCCCGTATGATCTCTTCGAATGATGACTCAAAAAGTCTTTGATCAAAGCAGGATGGGATTAGATAGGGTTTCCAATCTTTTATCAATCTAGTCTTCATTATCGAATTGAGATTCTAAAGGATTAAGTGCTAGGGTTTGACATTTATCCAGCCCATCACTTATTCGGGATAAAGGAAGATCAAAGGATTTAATTACATAGTAACTTTTCATTGAAGGGTATTTTGATAATTTCTACCAAATTCCTTGTCTTCCAGGTAGGCATGATATGTTTCTAGATGTCAATCATGTATTATAGATTTTTATGAATCAAATGGATTGGATTCATGAGTCAATTCGAAAGCTAGTTCGAATTGGCTACTTAGATCAGCTCAATTTAAACTAAATAGGTCAATCGGGTTTGATTGGATCGAATTGTCTTGGATCTAGACCTACTGCTGGCTAGATGTGGAACTCAAAGGGTTACACACATTAGAAAATTGGCCAAGGAAGTCAATTATATTTTATTAGGGTCAAAGGTGAAAAATTATGTCCTGAAAGTCAATCGCAGTTATTGTATTAGTGGTATTTTTGTATTCTCCCAACTCAAGATTGATATTAATAAAGGCAATTTTTGATTCATCATATGCTATGTCTTATATTTTAATTATAAGATTATGATGAACCCCATAGGTTAGGGCAATGGAATTAGGGTTATGATGGAGATCATAATGGTGAGACCTAAGTTCCTAAAAACCCTAATCTAAAAAATTTTTAGTCGATGGATCACTGGTTCGGGATCAATGAATCTAGAAAGACTAACACATCCTATGTATGCTCAATGAAGAGGGTGGTTGGTCTCATAACTACTTGTGTAGAGATACTAATACAAGAATGTGGGTGCTCATTAGGTTATGAGTCCACTGAACTAATCCAACAAGAGAACATCAAATGGAAGTCTTACTTGTCAAAAGCAATATTCTCTTAATGGGAGTAGTGCATATAGTCTTTAGACCTGAGACTATCATAGTATCTTACGCACATGAACCCATGTTTTGGTGCATGCTCATTTATGATGATTAATTCATGTACAGGATGCTTCTGGATATGGTGGATTGTGTATGAAGGTAATAAGTAGGTCAACAAGGAATCGATCACTCCTAGTAAGAGAAGAAGTTATCCATGTGATCTCTTCGAATGATGACTCAAGAAGTCATTGATCAAAGCATGATGAGATTAGATAGGATTTTTAATCTTTCATCGATCGAGTCTTCATTATCGATTTGAGATTTGATAGGATTAAGTGCTAGGGTCTGACATTTATCCATGCCCATCACTTAATCGAGATAAAGTGAGATCAACATATTGAATTGCACGATACCTTACCACTGAAGGGAATTTTGGTAATTTTTACTAAATTTCTCATCTTCTGGGTAGGCATGACACATTGCTAGATGTCAATCATGTTTTATAGATTTTCATGAATCAATTTGATTGAATTCATGAGTCAATTAGGAAGTAGGTTCGAATTGGTAATTTAGGTTAATTAGGTCAATCAGGTTCGATTGGATCGAATTATCTTGGACCTAGACCTACTACTGGCTAGATGTGGAACCCAAAAGGTCACACACATCAAGAAATTGGCCAAGGAAGTCAATTATATTTTTATTAGGGTCATGGAATCCTAATTGGCCACCTAATTGCATACTAGTATATGTTGGCTAGCCTAACTCCTAACCCAATTAGATTGGGTTAGCTTGTTTGCTAGTTGGGCTAACCAATTTAAGTGAAATTTAAATTGGGCAAGGTCCTAAGTGAGGTAGCCTAATTCAGTATTTATCTAGATTTTATTACGTATTATCTTGGATTTATGGAAGAGTCCTACATGGCATGGACTCTTGGCACATGTTACGGTGTGCACCAAGAATAAATATGTGCAGAAGGACCAAGGTCCTTCTACCAGTCAGACATAAATCCCAGATATAGTTCCAATTCTTCTCCTTTATCTCCATGCCCAAATGAATGGGCTTTGACCAGTCAAAAGATGGAAAAATGGCATGGAAGGAGTTGGCACAAAATGAAGAGTTGTGTCTCTTCATTATGGTGCTAATTTGCAACCAGGAGTCCTTCTATTTGAAGGCTCCTGTATTTCTCTAATTTTTCCTTTCTAAATTCACACCCCTTAGCCTTCCCATAATCGGTCAATTCCATGTGGCAGGTGGAGAAAAAAGATGGAAAATAAAGAGACAATAATTTATCTCTTGGTGCATAAAAAGTTTTATCATGATATGTCCTCTCATCCTAATAAGACTCCTTCTACTTGAAGGGTCTTATCAAATGGCTGAAGGAGAGACATATCAAGCACCCCATTGCTCTCTATGAATTGGCATCAATAATCTAATGCCAAAGCATTAGAGTTTTCTATCATAAAATACTAACTGCTATTTTCTCTTTCTCCTCCTTAAGACAAGGTTTGTCTTTTTAAGATAAAGTTTGTTCTTTCAAGACAAGGCTAGGGACTAGGAAGAAAAATAGAAGGGGTATTTAGGATCTGAGAGAGGATTCAGAGTATTCTCTGAGTGCCCTACAGGAGTGTAAGGGTTCCAGCAAAGAGAGAAAGTCCGAAAGGCTGCCAAAAGAGTTCCAGTCAAACAAGCAACCTTCATAGGAGTGCTTTCTTGGTCCGATTTCTATGTGGATCACCTCTGGAGGGCATATACTTTTGTGCATCATGGAAATTTAAGAATATAGCATTCCAGATATTCCTCTATAACACTAAAGTTTAGATTTATTAGTTGTCATGATCAAGTGGTCCTAGGGTTTTAAGGTTTCGACATGTCAGGGTTTCGAATATAAAAATTTTGAAACCCAGTCTTCCACTATGCTTGGCCTAGGTAATCCAACAGTGGTATTAGAGCCACCTTGATGCATACAATTATTAATCTCTTTAGTGTTGATTGCTTACTATGTTATGAATCGGTGCATGATTAGTTTATATTACATATGTGATATGTTTATATCCTAGTAACTACTTTAGATTGGGTTAGTCACCATGGCCGTCCGATTATAAGAGCCAAGTAGGGTTTAAAGGCCCTCTTTTTCCATTCAATGGGGTCTTCTATGATGTGTAGGGGTGCGGTTGTGGCCATATCCTATGAACAAGTAAGGTGAACAGATTGATGTTATAATCATACTTATGTTATGCATATTAGGGTTAATATGCTTGCTAGCTGGAATGAATGTCATATTGACATGATTAATTAGGTTGCATTTGAGACCATCAAAGCCGTCATAAAAATTATAGCTTGTCGTAATGTAAGTTAATCATGATGCAAATCTAATTAGAGTATGATCAGCCAATTGGTGTCTAGGCAAAGTGGTTCTCGAAAGGTAAAGGGAATGAGATTTTTAATTGATTCCATTGTCTAACCTAGCCAATTCAATTGTTGTCTAAGAAAAGCAACAAGGGGACCCCCTCATCTTGTCCACTTACCTGGCCAATTTGGTCACATCTAAATCTTAAACTAGAAATGCTAATTGATTAAGCACACTACAATATGCCTTCCTTCATGTTAAGCCGAATTTGTATCAAAACTATAGTAGGCTTGTTGAGCAAACTCAAGGCTTACTATTAGGGTTTGATATAAAATTTGACTTGGTGCATTTTATGTTTTATAGTATGTTTGATAATGTTACTTTGTTGAGCAAACTCAAGGGTGACATTATTCAATCATGACTATATAAGCTGAAAGGTTTGACTAAACTAAAACATTATAGTTTGTTATGCAAACACAAGACTGTAAGTATTTTAGAGGCAGGTGTTATGTTGAGAATTGTAAGAGATGCAATTGGAAAAGAATTTCCTACCCTTGAACTTATAAGTGTTTATTGTGCAAACCAAGACATTTATAAGGAATTGGGATTTCAACCCCACTAAAGAAGCTGGATATTGGTTTCTCATTTACCATAGTTGAGGGTTATGGTATTCAAAAAAATAGTGGAAGACAAATTAGATTCAAGTCCTTATCTAATTATGGTTATCATCTTGAGCGGTCTGCTTATGTGTTTTTCTTGTTTGTTCGTAGATTTAATTTATGTATTCATCATTATCACTACGGGGCATCTTGGATGTCAATAAACTGACTGGACCAAACTATGTGGACTGGTTGAGGAACCTGAGAATAGTACTTACTGTAGAAAAGATTTCCTACATCCTCGATTCTCTAGATCTAGATCTGATCGGAGATGACGCTACGAGGAGGAAAAGGCCACTTATAGAATATGGCAGAATGATAGCTTGACTGTCAAGTGCATCATGTTATCCTCGATGAGCAATGAGCTACAGAGGCAACATGAAGACATGGAACCTCAGTCCATACTCCTCAATCTTGAAAAGCTATATTGAGAGCATAGTAGGACTGCTAGATATGAAATATCTAAGCATTTATTTCTTGCATGAATGAGTGAGGGATTGCCCGTACAAATCCATGTTCTCAAGATGATTGACTTAATCAATCGATTAGGTCAATTAGGCTTTGTCATGGATGGGGAGCTTGATGGGAATTCTCCCAGGATGTCGAGGATTATGCAGCATGCGAAATTGACTTTCTAAATAAAATTTCATAGCATGATACCCTAACATGTATAACATGTATAGAAATCCTAATTCCCAGGAACCCCTTGGGCATTAACAACTAATGAATCATCAAATAAAGTCAAGAAAAATACCTGGAATGCTGAAATCCAACTTTTTTCACAAGGCTCACAAGCGCAAGCCCTCCAATGGTGATCCACATGAAACTCGAACCAAGGAAGAACTCCTTCTTCAAGTTGCTTGGAGAAGTGGAACTCTTTTGGCAGCCTTTGGTCTATTGACCACTATAGGACATCCTGTCCTACTGAAAGGCACTCAAGACACTATCCTAAACCATTGTAGGATCTAGAACTACCCTCCTCTAGGACCCTACAGGCTTATGTCCTAAAACCAAGCCTTGTCCTAGTGTAGAAGAACTTGTCTTAACAAGACAAGTCTTGTCCTAAAACAAGAAGGAGGGAGGGAGAAAGTGGAAGAACACTCTAACTCTTGGAAAAATAAAACACTCGGACTCTTAGAAGATCAAAGTCAGTATTTCTCATTTCACCATACCCCTATTTATAATCTCAGATGGGGCGTGAAATGCATTCCGACAACACTTATCAGATATGAAACAACATATATGATAAGACTCTTCGGGAATGGAGAGTCATATCTATGTTCTTTCACTTACCAGATCAATCCCCATCATGCCATGTGTCAAATACCAGTTTCTAAGATAGGGAGACACCTCTTCTAATCCAAAGTAATGTGAGGCTTGAAAAGTTTCAGAGGCAGAAGGACATTGTCCTTTATTGTGCGCGCGTATATGAAGAGGTGTGACTCTTCATGTGCGCGCCACCTTTCACACCTCTTCAAGCCATCCCTTTAAACTTTAAACCGGCTATTAAACTTCTTAAGACCATGGCGATAAAAAGAAGAGATGTCTTCCTATTGAAACTCTTAGAGTCTCATCTACAGAAGGACTCTTAGTCCTTTTTCGCGCCACTTATTCTCCTGTGTGCGCCAAAGGGCGCCAATAGTCTTTCCCTTTCCATTTAGTTAGCCTAAAGCATCAAATTAACTTAGTCAAACATATGCAATATTGGTGTCATTGGAAAGGGCATCAAATAAGCTTTCTGACCATATCTTTTATTTTCAGATCAGAGGTCAGTAGGCCCTTCTGTGCCCTTTTGAAGTTAAGGTATCATTTAGGTACCAAGAGTCCCATGCCATTGGGACTCTTCATATATGGTGCCTAAAATGCCCTTAAGTCCAAATTAAAATCAGATTAAGCCCTGATTTGGCTAGCCCCACTTAGGACTCAACCTAATTTAGGTTTCATATAATTAGGTTAGCCCAATTAGCAAGCAACCGGACCCAATCCAATTGGGTTAGGAATTAGGTTAGCCTACATATGCTAGTATGCAATCTAGCTAACCAAGTAGGATCCTATGACCCTAATTAAATCATGAATGACTTCCTTGACCAAGTATCTATTGAGTGTGACCCATTGGGTTCCACATCTAGCCAGCAGTAGGTTTAGGTTTGAGTCGATTCGATCGATCAAACCTGATTGACCTAATTAGGTCAAATTGGCTCACCTAATTGTCCAATTCGAATCACATATCGAATTGAGTTATGAAACCAAACCAATTGGTTCATGAAAACCTACAAGACAAGATTGACATCTAGCAATGTGTCATGCCTACCCGGAAGGTGAGGAATTTGATGAAAAATATCAAAATACCCTTCAGTAGTAAGTTACCGTGCAATTCAATATTTCGATCTCCTATTATCCCGATTAAGTGATAGGTATGGATAGATGTCAAACCCTAACACTTCATCATATCGAATCTCAGCTCGATCATGAGGACTCAGTTGATGACTAATTAGATTCTACTAATCTCATCCTGCTTTGATCAAAGGCTTATTGAGTCACTCATCAAAGAGATTGCATGTGATAACAATTCCTCTTACTAGGGATGATCGATTCCTTGTTGGTCCACTCACATCCTTTGTACACCTTCCACCATACCCAGAATACCCCGTACATAATGCAATGGCATGAATGAGTATGAACTAAAATATGGCTTAGTGTGCACAAGGAACCATGGTGACCTCAGGTCTAAAGATCACATGCACAACTTCTACTCTAGGATCCATCTTTTGACAAGTAGTAAGACTTCCATAAGATAATCCCGGTATAGATCAGTCCAGTGTACTCATACCTTGATGAGCACCCTTATCCTAGTATTAGTGTCTCTACACAAGTGGTTGTGAGATCAACCACCCTCATCAATTGAGCATACATAGGATAAGCTAGTCTTTCCGGATTCATCGATTCCCGAATCGATGGTCCAACGACTAGGAACATTCTAGATTAGGGTTTATAGAAAATTAGGTCTCATTGTTATGAATTCCATCATAACCCTAATTCCATTGCCCTACTCTATGGGGTTCATCATAATCAATAAAAACATGACACATCAGTATATGATGAATCAAATGCCTTTATTAATATGAAAGTATGTCATACATGAGCTGGAAGTTTACAAAAGGGCCCTCATAATGATGGGCTCTTAGGGCACTTTTCTATCAAACTCCCACTTACACTAAAGCCAATCACCCTTGTATTTTATGCCCATACAATCTAAGTGACGATCTAACTGCTGCTTGGCTAAAGCTTTAATGAATGGGTATGCTATATTGTTCTTTGTGTCAACTAGTTCAATGATGACATCTTGTCTTTCAATGATCTCTTGAACGAGGTGGAACCGTCTTAGAATGTGCTTGGACTTGTGATGAAACCTTGGTTCCTTAGCTTGTGCAACAGCCCCGGTGTTAACACAGTATAATGGCACTGGCTGTTGTACATCAGGAACCACGCCCAATTCCATGATGAATTTCTTCATCCAGATGGCTTCCTTTGCAGCTTCACTAGCAGCTATGTACTCTGTCTCAGTGACTAAGTCAGCTACTATTGGTTGCTTTGTACTTTTTCAACTCACTGCACCACCATTCAGGGTGAAGACATTCCCCAACGTGGATTTGCTATCATCTAGATCTGGTTGAAAATTAGAATCTGTATAACCTTCTAGTTTCAACTCAGATCCTCAATATACTAGAAAAATATCTTTAGTCCATCTCAGGTACTTAAGAATATTTTTCATAGCTGTCCAATGATCCTCTCCTTGATCTGCCTGAAACCTGCTCCCTATGCTTAAGGCATATGCAACATCAGGTCTGGTACATAACATGGCATACATTATCGATCCTATAGCCAAAGCATAAGGAATCATAGCCATCCTCTCTCTTTCTTCTGATGTCTTAGGAGATAATTTCTTAGAGAGATGTATGCCTTGACTTATAGGTAAGTAACCTTTCTTACTTCCATCCATGTTGAATCTCTTCGACACTAAGTCAATGTACATGGATTGGGATAAGCCCAGCATCCTTTTGGATCTATCTCTATGGATCCTTATATCCAGTATATAGGATGCTTCTCCCAAATCCTTCATGAAAAATTTTGATGATAGCCAAGTTTTAACCGACTATAACATTGGGATATCATTCCCAATGATCAGTATATCATCCATATATAAAACCAAGAAAACAAGTGCACTCCCACTTGTCTTCTTGTACACACATGGTTCATCTATATTTTTGATAAAACCAAATCCTTTGATTGTTTCATCAAAATGGATGTTCCAACTCCTCGATGCTTACTTAAGTCCATAAATGGACTTCTTTAATTTGCATACCTAGTTTGGTCTCCCACTTGAGACAAAACCTTCTAGTTATAACATGTAGACTTCTTCCTCAAGGTTTCCATTGAGGAAAGTAGTCTTTACATCCATTTGCCAGATCTCATAGTCATGGTATGCTGCTATTGCAAGAATATCCAAATGGACTTGAGCATGGCTACTGGAGAAAAAGTTTCATCATAGTCTATACCATGTTTTGTTTGAAACCTTTTGCTACCAGTCTAACCTTGTAGGTCTCAACTTGACCATCTGCCCCAATCTTCTTCTTGAAGACTCATTTACACCCAATTGGGTTAATTTCTTCAGGTGGATCTACTAGAGTCCAAACCTGATTGGAATACATGGAGTCCATTTCAGATTTCATGGCACCAAGCCATTTATTTGAGTCTTTACTCTCAACAGCTTCTGAATAGGTCACAGGATCATCATCTTGTATGATACTGGCTTCATTGTCATCCCCGATGACAAAGCCATATCTGAGAGATGCTCCCCGCACCCTCTCTGACCTTCAGAGAGGAGGTGTGTATTGTGGCTGTTCTTGATCCATAAGAATCTCTGGTTGAGAAACTTCACTTGAAGGCTCATCGATTTGTTGGTTCTGTTCTTCACATAACTCAAGTGAAGAACCATTACATCCTTCTTAGATAAACTCTTGTTCCAAGAATGTAGCATGCCTACTCACAATTATCTTTTGTTCGGTAGCATTATAAAAGAGGTATCTTTTGGGTAACCAACAAATCTACACTTGTCAGCTCTAGCACTTAACTCATGTCCAAAGTTATTCTTGACATAAGCGTGGTAACCCCAAATCTTCAAGTACTTAAGACTTGGTCTTTTGCCATTACATAACTCATATGGAGTGCTACGTACTGACTTAGATGGAACCCCATTTAATATATGTGCTGGAGGGCATGTCCCCAAAAGGAAATAGGAAGATCTGTGAAGCTCATCATGGACCTCACCATGTCCAATAAGGTGCGATTTCTCCTTCCTGCCACTCCATTTAACTGGGGTGTATAAGGAGGGGTCCATTCAGAAATAATGCCTTTATCTTTTAGATGGTTTAGTAACTCACTAGATAAGTATTCTCCTCCTTGATCAGATCGAAGAGCTTTAATACTAAGTCCAGTTTATTTTTCAACCATACTCTGATATTCTTTAAACTTATCAAAGGCTTCGAACTTATGTTTCATAAGATACACATGACCATACCTTGATAAATTATCAATAAAAGTGATGAAATAAGAATATCCTCCTCTGGCCTGAGTTGATATAGGTCCACATACATCAGTATGCTCTAGACCTAACAATTCAGTTGCCCTTTCTCCATGTCCAATGAATAGAGACTTGGTCATTTTTCCTTTGAGACAAGATTCATAAGTTCCTAATGATTGGAAATCATTAGAGTCAAAGTAATTATCTTTGACCAACTTGTTTATTCTTGACTCACTAATATGACCCAATCGGTAGTGCCAGAGATATGTGACATTGTCATTATCTCTTCTCCTCTTCTTATTATCAATAAGAAAAATATTATCATTGAGTTGTAAAGTTAGAAGACCATTTACAAAAGACCCATGTCCAAATATTTTATTATTATGAAGAATAGAGCAGCCACTACTCTTTATACTTATTTCATATCCCTGTTGTAATAACAAGGGTATAGAAATAATGTTTCTAATAATATCTGGTACATAGAAGCATTCTTCTAACTTTATTACATCACCCAAAGGTAATAAAAAAAGATAGGTACCCACAACTTCAGCATGTATGGCTTCACCACTTGCCCCATGGAGCTTAAAGTCACCCTTCTTCAATCTTCTAATTCTGTGGAGTCCCTGTAACGAATTGCATATATGAGATCCACATGCGGTATCCAATACCCATGAATTAAAAGTGGAAGCACTCAATGATAAATTAGTTTGTATCATGTACAAACCTTTAGATGCTCCACTTGCATCTTGCTTCATACTTGCAAGGTAAACCTTGCAGTTCTTCTTCCAATGCCCAGTCTTGTCGTAATGGAAACAGAATCCATCAGCCTTCTTAGCTTTCTTATTCTTCTTCTAGATGCTTTTCCTAGGGTTGAATTTTCTCTTCATACCCTTCTTCATTGCCTACTTCTTTCTATCAACAAGAAGCACGTGAGCCTTATCTCCTTTAGGGTGGCTCTCAACTGTCTTAAGCATGTTAAGTAGCTCTAGCAATGAAATGTTTAGTTTGTTCATATGTTAGTTAAGAACAAACTGAGAGAAGAAATCTCGGAGTGATTGCAGGATCAAGTCCTGATTGAGTTCACCATCCATGACAAACCCTAATTGACCCAATCGAGTGATCAAGTCAATCATTTTCAGCACATGGGTTTGAACAGGTAAACCCTCACTCATCTGAGCACAGAACAACTGCTTCGATATCTCATATCGAGCAGCCCTACTTTGCTCTCCATATAGCTCCTTTAAATTGAGCAATATAGACTGAGGTTCCATGCCTTCATGTTGCCTCTAGAGCTCGTTGCTCATTGAGGCCAACATGATATATCTGACAGTTGTACTATCATTTTGCCACATCTTGTATATGGCAATATCCTCCTCTGATGCATCCTCTCTAATCAACACTGGATCCGGAGAATCAAGTATATATGAAAGCTTCTCCTGAGTTAATACAATTCTCAAGTTCCTCAACCAGTCCACATAATTTGGACCGGTTAACTTGTTGGCATCCAAGATGCCCCTCAATGATAAGTTTGAAGCCATTATTTAAATGTCCTACATTTAATTAAAAAATAATATTAGCAGACCACTCAATTATGACATTCATTATTAGATAAGGACTTTATATCTAATTATATCGCCCATTATTTTCTTCAAATACCATAACCCTCAACTATGGTAAGCCAGAAACCTTCCTGGTTTCCTTAGTGGGGTTGAGATCTTTATTCCTCATGAGTGGCTTGTGTGTACACAACAAACACACATGAGTTCAAAGGTAGGACAACCTTTCCAATTGCAACCTGTGCAATTCTCAACAATTATCTTTGCCTCTAGGACACTTATAGCCTTGTGTGTACACAACAAACCACAATGTCTTAGTTTAGTCGGACCCTTCATTTCCATATAGCCATGATTAAATAATGTTGCACTTGTGTATACACAACAAAGAAACATATCCAAACATGCTATAAAGCACTAAGTGCACCAAGACAAATCTTATATCAATTCCTAGAGTAGGCCTTGTGTGTACACAACAAACCTACTATAGTTTTGACATAAATTTGGCTTAGCATGAAGGAAGGCAAATTATAGTATACTTAACCAATTAGCATTACCATATTAAGATTTAGATATGATCAAATTGACCAGGTAAGTGGGAGGGGTGAGGGGGTCCCCCTGTTGCTTTCCTTAGACACCAATTAGATTGGCCAGGTCAGACAATGGAACCAATTAAAAATCTCATTCCCTTTACCTTTCCAGAACCACTTGCCTAGACACCAATTGGCTGATCAAACCTTAACCGGTTTTGCATCTTGACTAAGTTTTATACTATGACTATGCTTTTTGATGAGGGCTTTGATGGTCTCAAAACACATTCTAAAACTATCATGATAATAGTGTTTAATACTGCAAGTATAAACATAAACATGATATCTAAGTTTATAACAAATATAAACCCAATGCATATCACTCTAGCATATGCATTAAAATTCATGGCATCAAGCATATTACCCTAATGTGCATAGCATTATATTGACATAATATCATACATATGAACATGGTCGAGTCGACTCGATAATGTTTGGGTCGGCTCGGTAGTGGAATTTAATCAAACTCCAAAAAGATTCATAATTGGAATGCCATAAGGATGGCTCTGATATCACTGATGGGAATTCCCCCAGGGTGCTGGGGATCATGCAGTATGCGGAATTGACTTTTAAAATAAAATTTCATAGCATGATAGCCTAACATGTATAACATGTATAGAAAACCCTAATTCCCAAGAAACCCTTAGGCAATAACAACTAATGAATCATCAAATAAAGTCAAGAAAAATACCTGGATCACTGAAATCCAACTTTTTCCACAAGGCTCACAAGCACAAGCCTTCCAACGGTAATCCACATGAAACTCGGACCAAGGAAGAACTCCTCCAAGTTGCTTGGAGAAGTGGAACTCTTTCGGCAGCCTTTGGTCTATTGACAACTATAGGACACCATATCCTACTGAAGGGCACTTAAGACACTGTCCTAAACCACTGTAGGATCTAGAACTACCCTCCTCTAGGACCCTACAGGCTTATGTCCTAAAACCAAGCCTTGTCCTAGTGTAGAAGAACTTGTCTTAACAAGACAAGTCTAGTCCTAAAACAAGGAGGGAGGGAGAAAGTGGAAGAACACTCTGACTCTCGAGAAAATAAAACACTTAGACTCTCAGAAGATCGAAGTCAATATTTCTCATTTCACCATACCCCTATTTATAATCTCAGATGGGGTGTGAAATTCATCCCGACAACACTTATCATATATGAAACATATCTGATAAGACTCTTCAGGAATGGAGAGTCATATCTGTGTTCTTTCACTTACCAGATCAAATCCCATCATGCCATGTGTCAAATATCGATTTTTGAGATAGGGAGATGCCTCTTCTAATCCAAAGTAATGCGAGGCTTGAAGTGTTTCAGAGGCAGAAGGACTCTGTCCTCTGTTGTGCGCGTGCATATGATGAGGCGCGACTCTTCATTTGCGCACCACCTTTCACACCTCTTCAAGCCATCCTTTAAACTTTAAACCGGCTATTAGACTTCTTAAGACCATGGGGATAAAATGAAGAGACACCTTCTTGATGAAACTCTTAGAGTCTCATCTACAGAAGGACTCTTAGTCTTTCTGTGTGCCACTTAATCTCCCGGGTGCGCCAAAGGGCACCAATAGTCTTTCCCTTTCCATTTAGTCCGGCCAAAGCATCAAATTGACTTGGTCAAACATATGCAATATGGGTGTCATTGGAAAGGGCATCAAATAACCTTTCTGATCATATCTTTTATTTTTAGATCAGAGGTCTGTAGATCCTTCTGTGCCCTTTTGAAGTTAAGGTATCATTTAGGTACCAAGAGTCCCATGCCATTGGGACTCTTCATATATGACAACTAAAATGCCCTTAAGTCCAAATTAAAATCAGATTAATCTATGATTTGGATAGCCCCACTTAGGACTCAACCTAATATAGGTTTTCCATAATTAGGTTAGCCCAATTAAAAAGCAACCGGACCCAATCCAATTGGGTTAGGAATTAGGTTATCCTACATATGCTAGTATGCAATATGGCTAACCAATTATGATCCTATGACCCTAATTAAATCATGAATGACTTCCTTGGCCAAGTCTTTATTGTGTGTGACCCATTGGGTTCCACATATAGCCAGCAATAGGTTTAGGTTTGAGCCGATTCAATCCGATCGAACCCGATTGACCTAATTAGGTTAAATTGGCTCACCTAATTGTCCAATTTGAATCACACATCGAATTGACTCATGAAACCAAACCAATTAGTTTATGAAAACCTACAAGACAAGATTGACATCTAGCAACGTGTCATGCCTAACCGGAAGATGAGAAATTTGTTGGAAAATACTAAAATACCCTTCAGTAGTAAGTTACCATGCAATTCAATCTTTCGATCTCCCATTATCCCGATTAAGTGATAGGTATGGATAGATGTCAAACCCTAATACTTCATCATATTATATCTCAACTCGATCATGAGGACTCAGCTGATGACTGATTAGACTCCACTAATCTCATCCTGCTTTGATCAAAGGCTCCTTGAGTCATGCATGGAAGATATTACATGGGATAACAATTTCTCTTACTAGGAATGATCGATTCCTTATTGGTCCACTCACATCCTTCGTACACCTTCCACCATACCTAGAACACCCCGTACATGTCGCAATGGCATGAATGAGTATGAACCAAAATATGGCTTAGTGTGCATAAGGAACCATGGTGACCTCAGGTCTAAAGATCACATGCACAACTTCTACTTGGGATCTATCTTTTGATAAGTAGTAAGACTTCCATAAGATAATCTCGGTGTGGATTAGTCCAGTATACTCATACCCTGATGAGCACCCTTATCCTAGTATTAGTATTTCTACACAAGTGGTTGTGAGATCAACCACCCTGATCAACTGAGCATACATAGGATAAGCTAGTCTTTCTGGATTCATCGATCCCTGAATCGATGGTCCAACGACTAGGAACATTCTAGATTAGGATTTATAGAAAATTAGGTCTCACTGTTATGAATTCCATCATAACCCTAATTCCATTGCCCTACTCTATGGGGTTCATCATAATCAATAAAAACATGACACAGCAGTATATGATGAATCAAATGCCTTTATTAATATGAAAGTATGTCATACATGAGCTGGAAGTTTACAAAAAGGACTTCATAATGATTGGCTCTTAGGGCACTTTTCTATTAGAGTTAATCAGGATTTGATCCTGCAATCACTTCCAGATTCCTTCTCTCATTTTGTCATGAACTATCACATAAACAAACTGAATCTTTCATTACCAGAGCTACTTAACATGCTTAAGACAACTGAGAGCCACTTCAAAGGAGATAAGACTAATCATCTTCTTTTAGTTGATGAGAAGAAGAAAGGGGTAATGAAGAAGGGTACAAAGCAAAAGTTGAACTCTAAGAAAAGCATCAATAAGAGGAAGAAGGCGAAGAGGCCTTCAAATGATGGATCCTGTTTCTTCTATGGCAAGAAGGGACATTGGAAGAAGAACTGCAAGATGTACCTTGCAGGTCTAAAGCAATATGCTAATGGAGCATCAAGAGGTTTATTTATGATACAAACAAATTTATCATTGAGTTCTTCAACTTCTGATTCATGGATATTGGATACTGCATGTGGGTCTCATATCTGCAAATCATTGCAGGGGTTATTGAGACCTAAGATTTTGAAGAAAGGTGACTTCAAGCTTTATGGCATGAGTGGAGAGGCCATTCATGCCGAAGCTATTGGAACCTACCTATTATTATTGCCTTCGGGCAAGATATTGGAATTAAAAGACTGTTAGTACATTCCAAGTGTTGTTAGAAATATTATTTTTGTACCTTTGTTATTAAGATAATGTTATGAAATAAATGTTGAAAAAAATGGATGTTCTATTTTTCATTCTAATGACTTCTTTGGAATGGGTAAATTTGTGAATGGCCTTTTAATTCTATCACTCAATGATGAAGTATTGCTTGTAGAAAGCAAAAAGAGAAAGAGAGATGATACCAATGAAACTTCCTTTGGCATTACTGATTAGGTCATATTAGCGAGTCAAGGATTAACAAGTTATACAAAGATGATTTCTTTGGTCCTCATGATTATAAATCATTAAAAACTTGTGAATCTTGCCTCATGAAAAAATGACCAAGTCTCCATTCACTGGACATGGAGAAAAAGCACCTGAGTTGTTAGGTTTAATACACTCATATGTATATGGACCTCCATCAACTCAGGCTAAAAGAGGATATTCTTATTCCATCACTTTCATTAATGATTTATCTAGGTTCAGATATGTGTATCTCATGAAATATAAAATCGAAGCCTTTGATAAATTTAAAGAGTATCAAAGCATGGTTAAGAAACAAACTGGAAAAAGTATTAAAGTCCTTCAGTCTAACCAAGGAGGAGAATACTTATCTTGTGAGTTTCTAAATCATCTTAAGGAAAATGGTATTCTCTTTGAATGGACCCCTCCATATACACCATAATTAAATGGTATAGCAGAAAGGAGGAATCATACCTTGTTTAACAAGGTAAGGTCTATGATGTGCTTAACAGATCTTCCAATATCCTTCTAGGGATGTGCCCTAGAAACTGCTACATATGTGTTAAATAGGATACCATCAAAATTAGTACTTATCACTCCATATGAATTATGGAATGGCAAGAAACTAAGTCTTAAACATCTTAAGATTTGGAGTTGTCCAGCATATGTTAAAAAAAATTTTGACATAAGCTAAGTGCTAGGACTAAGAAATGTAGGTTTATTGGTTATTCTCAAGAGGGTTTGGATACCTATTCTATCATCCTACTGAACAAAAGGTTTTTGTTAGTAGGCATACCATATTCTTGAAAAAGAAATTTATCCAAGAAGAAGGCAATGGAAGAATAATTGAAATAAGTGAAGTTCAAAATGAATAAACTCAAGTTCCTCAATCAGAAGTACCAGTTGATCAGGTACAATCGCAATACACACCTCTTCGTAGGTCAGAAAGAGTGCTGGCAGCACCTCTAAGATATGGTTTTATGATTGGAAATAATAATGAAACCAGCATAATTGAAGGAGATGATCAACTAACCTATATGGAAACTATCATGAGTAAGGATTCTGACAAACAGTTAAGTGCCATGAAATCCGAAATGGACTCCATGTATGACAACCAGGTTAGGACCTTGGTTGACCCACTTGAAGGAATTATCCCAATAGCATGCAAATGGATCTTCAAAAGAAAGATTGGAGCAAATGGGCAAATTGAAACCTACAAAGCTAGGTTGGTGGCAAAAGGTTTCAAGCAAAAGCATGGTATAGACTATGATGAAACCTTCTTGCCAGTTACCATACTTAAGTCCATTAGGATCATGCTTGCTACTACTGCATACTATGATTACAAGATCTGGCAGATGGATATTAAGACTGCATTCCTCAATGAAAATCTTAAGGAAGAAGTCTACATGTCATAGCCAGAGGGTTTTGTCTTAAATAGGAGACCAAACCAAGTATGTAAGCTTAAAAAATTTATTTATGGATTGAAGAAAGCATCAAGGAGGTGGAACATTCGTTTTGATGAAACTATTAAGAAATTTGGTATCATCAAGAATACGGATGAGCCATGTGTGTATAAGAAGACAAGTAAGAGTGCCATTATCTTCTTGGTCTTGCATATCAATGACATACTTATCATTGGAAATGATATTTCAATGATGTAGTCAGTTAAATCATGGCTATCAAAATAGTTTTTCATGAAGGATTTGGGAGAAGCATCCTATATTCTAGGAATAAAATCTATAGAGATAGATTTAAAAGGATGCTAGGATTATCCCAATCCAGGTACATAGATTAATATTAAAGAGATTCAATATGGGGGGAAGTAAGAAGGGTTACTTGCCCATGAGTTAAGGCATACACCTATCTACAAGGATGTCACCTAAAACTCCAGAAGGAAGAGATAAGATGAATAAGATCCCTTATGCTTCGGTAGTAGGATCAATAATGTATGCAATGCTATGTACCAAGCCTGATGTTGCTTATGCCATAGGCATAGTAAGCAAGTTCCAGGCTGATCCAGGGGAGGATCATTGAAACTGTGAAAAATATTTTTAAGTACCTGAGAAGGACTAAAGTGCTTTTATGATATGTAGTGAATCAGAGTTGAAACTAGAAGGCTATACAGATTCTAGTTTCCAATCTGACCTAGATGACAGTAAATCTATATCAGGGTATGTTTTTACTCTGAATGGAGGAGCAGTGAGTTGGAAGAGTACCAAGTAGCTAACTATAGCTGACTTAGTTATTGAGGCAAAATACATAGCCGCTGGTGAAGTCGCTAAGGAAGCAGTCTGGAAGAAGAAGTTCATTATGGAATTAGACGTGGTTCCTGTAATACAGGAACCAGTACCATCATATTGTGATAACAGTAGAGCTGTTGTACAAGCGAAGGAACCAAGGTCTCATCATAAGTCCAAGCACATCCTGAGATGCTTCCACCTCATTCAAGAAATCATTGAAAGAAATGATGTGGTAGTAGAACGAGTTGATACAAAGAACAACATAGAAGACCCATTCACTAAGGCCCTTCCTTTACAGCAGTTAGATCGCCATCTAGATTGTATGGGTATTAAATACAAGGGTGATTAGCTTAAGTGCAATTGGAAGATTGAAAGAATTATGCCCTGAATGTCAATCACAGTTATTGTATCAGTGGTATTTTTGCATTCTCCTAACTTAAGATTGATATTAATAAAGGCAATTTTTGATTCATCATATGCTGTGTCTTATATTTTAAGTATAAGATTATGATGAACCCTATAGGTTAGGACAATGGAATTAGGGTTATGATGGAGATCATAACGGTGAGACCTAGGTTCCTATAAACCCTAATCTAAAATATTCCTAGTCGATGGATCATTAGTTAGAGGATCAACGAATCCAGAAAGACTAGCACATCCTATGTATGCTCAATGGAGAGGGTGGTTGGTCTTACAACCACTTGTATAGAGATACTAATACAAGGATATGGGTGCTCATTAAGTTATGAGTCAACTAAACTGATCCGATAATAGAACATCAAATACAAGTCTTATTTGTCAAAAGCAATGTTCTCAATATGGGAGTAGTGCATGTAGTCCTTAGACCTGAGACTACCATAGTATCTTGTGCACATGAACCCATATTTTGATGCATGCTCATTTATAATGATTAAGTCATATACGGGGTGCTTCTAGATATGGTGGATTGTGTATGAAGGTAATGAGTAGGTCAACAAGGTAATGAGTAGGTCAACAAGGAATCGATCACTCCTAGTAAGAGGAGAAGTTATCACATGTGATCTCTTTGAATGATGACTCAAGAAGTCTTTGATCAAAGCATGATGAGACTAGATAGGGTTTCTAATCTTTCATCAATCGAGTCTTCATTATTGAATTGAGATTCAAAAGAATTATGTGCTAGGGTTTGACATTTATCTATACTTATCACTTAATCGGGATAAAGTGAGATCAAAGGATTGAATTGTATAGTAACTTTCTATTAAAGGGTATTTTGGTAATTCCACCAAACTCCTCATCTTTTTGGTAGGCATGACACATTGCTAGACATCAGTCATGTCTTGTAGGTTTGCATGAATCAATTTGATTAGATTCATGAGTTAATTTGGAAGTAGGTTTGAATTGGCAACTTAGGTCAGCTCAATTTGCCCTAATTAGGTCAATCGGGTTCGATTGGATTGAATTAGCTTGGACCTAGACCTACTACTGGCTAGATATTGAATCCAAAGGACCACACACATCAAAGAATTGGCCAAGAAAGTTAATTATATTTTTATTAGGTTCATGGGATCCTAATTGGCTAGCTAATTAACATACTAGCATATATTGGCTAGCCCAACTCCTAACCTAATTGGAATGGATCAGCTTGCTTGCTATTTGGGCTAACCAAGGGTAGGGTCCTAAGTGGGGCAGCCTAATTCAGTATTTATCTAGATTTTATTAGGCATTATCTTGGATTTATGGAAGAGTCCTACATGGCATGGACTCTTGGTTCCATGTTATGGTGTGCGCGAAGAATAAATGTGCACAAAGGACCAAGAGTCCTTCTGCCAGTGAAACACAAATCCCAGATAAAGCCCAAATGCTTCTCCCTTATCTCCATGCCCAAATGAATAGTCTTTGACTGGTCAAAAGATGGAAAAATGGCGTGGAAGGAGTTGGAGCAAAATGAAGAGTTGCATCTCTTCATTATGGCACTAATTTGAAACCAGGAGTCCTTCTATTTGAAGGCTACTGTATTTCTTCGATGCTTTTTTTTCTGAATTCACACCCCTTAGCCTTCCCATAATCGGTCAATGCCATGTGGCAAGTGGAGAAAAGGGCTGGAAAATGAAGAGACAATAATTTGTCTCTTGGTGCATGAAAAGTTTTATCATGATATGTCCTCTCATCCTAATAAGACTCTTTTTGCTTGAAGGGTCTTATCAAATGGCTGAAGGAGAAACATATCAGGTGCCCTATCCCTCTTTATAAATTAGCATCAATAATCTGATGCCAGAGCATTAGAGTTTTTCATCAAAAAATACTACCTGCTATTTTCTCTTCCTCCTCCTTAAGACAAGGTTTATCTTTTTAAGACAAAGCTTGTTCTTTCAAGACAACGCTAGTCTAATTAAGATAAGGGCCTATGGAGAAAAATAGATGGGGTATTCGGGATCTGAGAGAGGATTCAGAGTATTCTCTGAGTGCCCTACAAGAGGGTAGGGGTTCCAACAAAGAGAGAAAGTTCGAAAGGTTACTGGAAGAGTTCCAATCCAACAAGCAACCTTTGTAGGAGTACTTTCTTGGTTCGATTTCTATATGGATCACCTCTGGATGGCATACACTTGTGTGCCTCATGGAAATTTAGGAATATGGCATTCCAGGTATTCATTTATAGCACTAAAGTTTAGATTTATTTGTTATAATGATCAAGTGGTCCTAGGATTTTAGGGTTCCAGCCGGTTAGGGTTTCGAATATGAAAAGTTTTAAAACACAGTCTTCCACTATGCCCGGCCTAGGTAATCCAACAAAAGGATTCTACTTGGCTAGCTAATTGACATACTAGCATATGTTGGCTAGCCCAACTTCTAACCCAATTGGATTGGGTCAACTTGCTTACTATTTGGGCTAACCAATTTAAGTGGGACTTAAATTGGGTTGTGTCCTAATTAGGACAGTATTTATCTGAATTTATTTAGGCCTTATATTGGACTTATTATAAAGTCCAAGATGGAAGGAACACTTGGTGACAATTTTGGAGTGCACCAAGGATAAAGGGGCGTAGAAGGACCAAGAGTCCTTCTGCTTTTAAAACACTTTTTCTAGATAAATGTTAAGCCTTTTTTCCTTATCTCCATACCTAATTGGATGGGCTTTGATCAGTCAAAAATTGGTAATTGGCAAGAAAAAGAAGAAGTGCGCATAATGAACGATCGCATCTATTCATTTTGGCATAGATTCAAGGGGCCAGAGTCCTTCTATTTGAAGACTCTTAATTTCTCTGATGCATCCCTTGGGGTCCCATGCCTTTTAGCCATCTTATAACCTGTAATATGCCACATGGCATGTGAAGAATTTGCTAAAAAAATGAAGAGACATTTATATGTCTCTTGGTGCATGAAAAGAGATTTCATGATAAGTCCTCTCACCCAAAAGACTCCTTCTACTGAAAGGGTCTTATCAAGGGGCTGAGAAAGAGACTTATCGGGCATCTCATCCCTCTCTATAAATAGGCATCAGTAATCTAATGCCAAGTATTGAATTCTGATCTGAAGAAATCCACTTACTATTTTTTCTTCCTTCTTAAGACAAGGCTTGTCCTTTTAAGACAAGACTTGTCCCTTTAAGACAAGGCTTGTCATTTTAAGACTAGGCCCTAGGAAAAAAATTAGGAGGGATATTCAAATTTTGAGAGAGGATTTAGAGAGATCTCTGAGTGCCCTATAGGAGGGTAGGGGTTCCAGCAAAGGGTGAAAGTCTGAAAGGCTGCCAGAAGAGTCCATGTCAAATAAGCAACCTTGGTATGAGTACTTCCTTGGCCAATTCCTATGTGGATCACCTCTGGAGGGCATATACTTGTGCGCCTCGTGGAAATAAAGGAGTATAGCACTCCAGCTATTCTTCTATAATCCTAAAGTTTTCATTTATTAGTTGTCATGATCAAGTGGTCCTAGGATTTAGGGTTTCGGTCGATCAGGGTTTCAACAACAAAAATTTTGAAACCCGATCTTCCATTGCACCCTGCCCAGATCCCAACAATTATTTTCTAGAAAGGTTTCAAGAATACTGTGACTGATTTCATATGCATCGTGGAGTACATTACATCATCTGATGCTACAAAGGAAGCTGTATGGTTGCAGAAGTTCATCACCAAGCATGGAGTGGCACCGTCCATACATGGTCCAGTTGTTCTACTTGTGATAGCATTGGAGCTATTGTTGGGTTCTTCAGGCTGGGTGCAGTGGAAGATCATGTTTTAAAATTTTAATTTTTGTAACCATAACCGGCCGGAACCCTAAACCCTTGGACCACTTGATCATGAGAATCAATAAATCTAAACTTTAGGGCTGTAGAAGAATACCTGGAGTGCTATTATCCTTTATTTTCATAAGGCAAACAAGTACTTGTCCGCCAAAGGTGATCCACACAGGAACCGAATTAAGGAAGCTCTCCTACAATAGTTGCTTGTTTGATTGTGACTCCTTTTGGCAATCTTCTGGACTTTCTTTCTTGTTGGACTTCCTACCCTCCTCTAGGGCACTCTAAGACCTCTCTATAGCCTCACTTAGATCTCAAATATTCCTTTTATTTTTCTCCCTAGGCCCTTGTCTTAAAAGACTAGCCTTGTCTTGAAAGAACAAGCCTTGTCTTAAAAAGACAAACCTTGTCTTAAAGGGGAGGGAGAGAAAATAACATGTTGGAGTATTTGGATGGAAAAAGAGTGCTTTGGCATTAGATCATCGATGTCTATTTATGGAGGAAAATGGGGTGCCTGATATGTCCATTCATCAGCCATCTGATAAGACTCTTTAATCATATAGAGTCTTATTAATGGAAAGACATATAATGATAACACCCATTCATGCACCAAGAGACATATAAGTGTCTCTTGGTTTTTCTAGCCAATTTTTCCTTTTGCCATATGGCATTAATAGGTTGCAGGAAAGCCAAGGGACATGAAATGAAAAAGGAAGCTGTTATGGCCGTAATGATGACGTGACCGGTCTCAGATTCCGTTAGGTATGATACAGCCACGTGGAGGTTTCTTCGGCCGAGTCAGCTGCGGCTCCCACGCGATCGAGGTCGAGCTCGGCCCTTGCCCCCCCGGCTACCTCGCCAGGTGGCATCCCGAGACGTTACTGCCCTAGCCGAAGTCGAGTTCGGTCCAGGGCCCCTCCTGCCACCTCACCAGGTGTCCACCCAGGAGGGGTCCACCTCGGCTGAGGTTGGCTGCTCCCCCGCTCCCTCGCCAGGTGGTGCCCAGAGACGGTCCTACTAAGGCCGAGGTCAAGCCGGGCCCCTTCGCTCCTTCGCCAGGTGGCCCCGGAGACGGGACCACCTCGACCGAAGCCGAGCGCCCTTCTGCCGCTCCGCCAGGTGTCCACCCAGGAGGGGTCCACCTCGACCGAGGTTGGCTGCTCCCCCACTCCCTCGCCAGGTGGCGCCCTGAGATGGTCCCACCAAGGCCGAGGTCGAGCCGGGCCCCTTCGCTCCTTCGCCAGGTGGCCCCCGGAGACGAGACCACTTCGACCAAAGCCGAGTGCCCTTCTGCCACTCCGCCAGGTGTCCACCCAGGAGGGGTCCACCTTGGCCAAGGTCGGCTGCTCCCCCGCTCCCTCGCCAGGTGGCGCCCTGAGACGGTCCCACCAAGGTCGAGGTCGAGTTGGGCCCCTTCGCTCCTTCGCCAGGTGGACCCCGAAGACGGGACCACCTCGACCGAAGCCGAGCGCCCTTCTGCCGCTCCGCCAGGTGTCCACCCAGGAGGGGTCCACGTCGGCCGAGGTCAGCTGCTCCGCCGCTCCCTCGCCAGGTGGTGCCCTGAGACGGTCCCACCAAGGCCGAGGTCGAGCCGGGCCCCTTCGCTCCTTCGCCAGGTGGCCCTTGGAGATGGGACCACCTCGACCGAAGCCGAGCGCCCTTCTGCCGCTCCACCAGGTGTCCACCCAGGAGGGTTCCACCTCGGTCGAGGTCGGCTGCTCCCCCGCTCCCTCGCCAGGTGGCGCCCTGAGACGGTCCCACCAAGGCCGAGGTCGAGCCGGGCCCCTTCGCTCCTTCGCCAGGTGGCCCCGGAGACGGGACCACCTCGATCGAAGCCGAGCACCCTTCTGCCGCTCCGCCAGGTGTCCACCCGGGAGGGGTCCACCTCGGCCGAGGTCAGGCCGCCCGTACAGAGAAGGTCCCAAAGAGCGGGGGCGCAGGTTCCGAGGTTGGCCCTCGAGCCGTGCGCACCGCAGACGGTGCCCCGTACAGATGGCGGCGGCATGGAAACATCACTTACGTTGGCCCGACAAGTTTTGCAGTCGAGAGATGCGGTTCTGGCAAAACAGGGCCCGTCAACGGAAAGCGCCGGCACTTGGGAAGGGGAGCGCCAACACTGGGCCCAAGGTCTGACCGGCCGCCCTACCGGCGCCCTCCCTCCTTTACCCTTTCCCGCTGGGCTCGGCAAACGAGGTCAGAAAGCCATCTGGCCCTCAAAACCAGAAGGGGAAAGAGAAAAGGATGGAGAGGGGGCGACGAGAGCGACAAGGGGAGCCTCCCAAGAGCGGAAAACAGGCAGGCAGCGGGAGCAGATAAAAGGAAGGAGAGAGGAGACGACCAGGTAAGGTGGGACGAGTAAGAAACAGAGGCTGAAGGCCCCGCTCCGAGAGTAAGATCCAGGGTCCCGAGAGGGGATCGCTTGGCAGGAGCTCGGCAAGGGGACCCAGCCGGGTTTCTGGTCCCTCCGGCACCTTTCTTGCTAGTAAATTCTCTGAGTCTGGGATTCCTTCGGGGGCCCGTCCCGGAGAATCTGTTCCCTCTCACCGTCTACTAACTTGATCGTCGAAGCTCCCTCGCCGGGATCCCCGGCCAGGGTCTTCTAACCTTGCCTTGCAGGTTCGCTCCAGCCAGGAGGCCCCAGGAGCAAGGCGGTCTGGTAGGATCGGCGGTTCCGAGGCACGGGCGTGGCGGCGAGATCGGCAACAGATTGGCGCACCAGGTAGGGGGGCAGGACAACACCCCTAGTGGGAGCCAGCTTTCTGCAGGCGACGCTCTCCGACAATGGTGGTCACTCGTAGGTGTGAGGCATCCACCAGCCGTGTGGGGGAGGTTCCCTCCCCTCAAGGGGCCCACAGCCCGGAGAGGGAGCTCCCAGCTCCCCCTCCTCTTCCACTACCGTCGACCTCGGCAGACGGGCTCCTCGCGGCCGTCATCCAACAGCTGCAGACTTTGACCTCGACGGTCGGGCAGCTTCAACATCAGCAGCGGTCCCTGGCCACGCAGCCGCAGCCGGGGACCCCCGCGGCTCGAGCTGCGGGGCCGCGTGGGAGCCTGCGCACCATTCAGGGCAGGCCATCCCACCCGAGGGCGGTCTCCAACCCCCGCGAGAGCCACCAAGCTCCCACAAAAAGAAACTACTCTGGTTCGGCGGATCACGAGAGTCGATCCCCGATCGATGAAGCCGAGACGGTGCATCGCAGCAAGCGACGCCGAGACGTGACATCGCGCCGAGACCGATCAGCGCCCCCTTCGCCAGCGGCCTCGGTGGAAGACTCCACCGACGAGGCCATCAGGCATCAGGCCGAGAGGCATCTGGAGGAGCACGAGCGCAAGTTGGCGGAGTTCGCCCGTCGATTTGCCGACCTGCAGAACTCATCGACGGACCCGGCGGGCTACGACTCCCATCCCCCCTTCTATGAAGAAATCCAGGCGAAGCCAATCCTGAGCCGGTTCCGCATGCCGTAGGTGGATCCCTATGATGGGACCACCGACCCTCTGGACCACCTGGAGAGCTACAAGGCTCTCATGAGGGTCCAGGGGGCCACTGACGCCCTTTTGTGCATCGCCTTCCCCACTACCCTCCGGAAGGCCGCTCGAGTCTGGTTCACCCGCCTCGAGCCCGGATCTATTTGCTCCTTCCACCAGCTGGAAGGAATGTTTGTGGCGCACTTCGACGCTTGTCGGAAGGTGACAAGAGAGGTGGATAGCCTCTTCTCCATCCGCCAGCAGGACCAGGAGCTACTACGGGACTACATCACCTAGTTCAAGACCGCAGCCCTGGAAATCTACAGCCTGGATGAGCCCGTCGCCATGCTGGCTTTGAAGCGCGGGCTCAAGACGTCCCGCCTGACCTACTCCCTGGACAAAAAGCCTCCCAAGATGTACTCCGAGCTCCTCCTCCACGCCCACAAGTACATCCGAGCGGAGGAGGCCGACCGCACCCGTCGAGAGCTGAACGGGAAGACTCCGAAGAGGCCATCCCCGAGGGATATTCTAAGAGCTCGAAAGCCCGGGCCACCTGCCGACCCTCGCCCGAATCTGAGGTCGAAGGGCGAGGCCATTCCGGAGTGGAGTTTCACCCCTCTCCTCGCCCCTCGAACAAAGATCCTCATGGAAATTGAGGGCGAGCACTACCTCTGCCGACCTCCTCCTCAGAACCCAAGAGGTATCCGAGACAAGTCAAAGTACTGCCAGTTCCACCGCGAGCACGGCCATGACACGGAGGAGCGTCGCAACCAGAAGCGGGAGATCGAGGAGCTGATCAAGAGGGGCTACCTCAGGAAGTTCATCAGGAACGAGGTCCCCGCAGAGGGGCAGCCGCTCGTGGCCTTACCACCAGTTCCTGTAATCGATAACCGCCCAACGGAGAAGCCGGTGGGCATGATCTCACTTGGGGTCAGGCGGGCGACGAAGAGAGCCCGGGAAATCGGGAACCCGGAGAATGTAATCCCTTCTGAGGAGGGGAAGGAAAATAAGAATGTAAATAATGATGCCGTGGTGGTCGAGATGACCATCGCGAAGCATCCTGTACATCGAATTATGGTAGATGGTGGAAGCTCGGCTGACGTGCTTTTTTACGATGCTTTCTCTCGGATGAATTTGTCCCATGATCAGCTGAGACCGGTGCATACCCCCCTTGTAGGCTTTACCGGGGACTCCGTGGGGGTCGAAGGGGAGATCACTCTCCCGATCACTGCCGGATCCCCACCTCGGCAGACGACCATCCTGATGACGTTTACCGTCGTTAAGCTCCCTTCGCCTTACAACGCGATTCTCGGGCATCCCGGGCTCAACCAACTGGACGCCATGATTTTCACGAAGAGGTTGTTAGTGCAGTTCCCCACGTCTTCCAGGCTCGGGGTGATGAAGGGGATGACCCAGCCGGTCCCGCATTGCCTCCAGATGGTCCCGGGCGCCCGGGGCGTGGAGCTCGGCCCCGATGTTGACGACCTGGACCTAAGGGAGAATGAACCCAGGGGGGGCCCGTAGAACGCCTGTTGACTTATCCCCTTGGTTCGGACCCGCTGAAGATGGTGCAGGTCGGGGCGCAACTCCCAGAAGAAGAACGGACCCGCCTGCTGGAGTTCCTCCGTGCGAACGCAGACGTGTTCGCCTGGTCAGCGACCGACATGCCGGGCATTCCCCCCGAGGTCATCATGCACAGGCTGAACGTGGATACGAGCTGCCGCCCGGTCCGCCAGAAGAAGAGGAGCTTCGCCATGGAGAGACAGAGGGCCATCAACGAGGAGGTGGAGAAACTCCTCGCCGCCGGCTTTGTGCGGGAAGTCCAATATCCCAGCTGGCTGGCGAACGTGGTCATGGTAAGGAAGAGCAGTGGTAAGTGGAGGATCTGTGTGGACTACATCGACCTTAACCGAGCTTGCCCGAAGGACAGCTTCCCTCTTCCAAAGATCGACCAGCTGGTCGACACCACCTTAGGGCATCGCCTCCTGTCATTCATGGACGCCTTCTCTGGATACAACCAGATCCGAATGAACCCGGAGGACGAGGAGCACACCGCCTTCATCACCAACCGCAGAACTTTTTGCTACAAGATGATGCTGTTTGGCCTCAAGAATGCTGGGGCCACGTACCAGCGTCTGGTCAACAGGATCTTCAAAGACCAGATCGGCCGCAACAAGCAGGTGTACGTGGACGATATGTTGGTAATGAGCAGACCCAATTCGGACCACGTAGCTGACCTGGCGGAGACATTCGGCAACCTCCGACGTCATCAGATGAAGCTGAACCCTGCGAAGTGCGCCTTCGGCATCTCCGCCGGAAAGTTCCTAGGATTCATGGTGACCCAAAGAGGAATTGAAGCCAACCCGGAGAAGGTCCAGGCCATCCTGAATATGGAGCAGCCCGCCTCCAAGAAGCAAGTGCAGCAACTCACCGGCCGGGTTGTGGCCCTCAGCCATTTTATCTCCAGGTCGGTCGATCGATGCCATCCCTTTTTCAAGGTGCTGAGAAAGATGAACGACTTCGCCTAGACCGAGGAATGCCAGGAGGCCTTTGAAGAGCTGAAGAAGACGCTCCATCACCACCGCTGCTTTCCTGGCCCGAGGAGGGGGAGGAGCTCATCCTCTACCTGGCATTCACCCCGGAAGCCGTCAGTTCGGTCCTGGTTCGGACCAACGACCAAGGAGTCCAGCGGCCGGTGTACTATACCAGCAAACTTCTCCGTGACGCGGAGCTCAGGTATTCTCGACCCGAGAAGCTCGTTTTTGCGTTAATAGTGTCTGCTCAGCATCTCAGGCCCTATTTCCAAGCGCATCCCATCGCCATCTTGACGGTCAGCCGCTGAAAGCGGTGCTCAACCGACCCGACACCTCGGGGTGATTGGCGAAGTGGGCACTGAAGCTCAGCGAGTTCGACATCGCGTACAGGCCCAGGTCGGCCATGAAAGCACAGGTGCTAGCCGACTTCTTGGTCGAATGCGCGGGCTTAGGCAAGGAGCCCGAGGAGGATCCCTTGCACCGGCAGCTGAAAGCGAGCCCCGAGGGGCCCGGAGAGGATGCGTGGATCCTCCACGTAGATGGAGCCTCGAACTCTGGCGGGGGCGGAGCCGGACTCATTCTTGCCAACAGCGATGGGGTCGTCGCTAAATGCGCGCTCTGTTTCCAGTTCGCCGTGACAAACAATCAGGCGGAGTACGAGGTGCTCCTCACCGGGCTGAGGGTCTCCCGCGAGCTGGGCGTGACTAACCTTAAGGCCTTCACTGACTCCCAGCTCATGGCAGGACAGATCTCCGGGGAGTATGCCGCGCACGACCCCCAAATGGAGAAATACTTGGAGCTCGTCAAGGCGGGCATGGCCGGTTTCCGGCGCTTCAACATCTTCCACATCCCCCGTAGGGAGAACACCGGTGCGAACACTCTTTCCCGGCTGGCGACCCTGCCGGACTCGATACTGGGTCGCGCTCACGTGGAGCACCTAAAGGCCCCAAGCCACGAGACCCCAGTGGAGGTCCATCAGGTCAGCCGTAAGCCCAGCTGGATGGACAAGTACGCCGAATACATAACCAGCGGCACCTTGCCAGAGGATCGTGTGGCGGCCCGCCTTATCAGAAAGAAGGCCGCGTGGTTCATCCTGATGGATGAGCAATTATATCGAAGATCCTACTCCTACCCCCTCCTTAAATGCGTGGGACCCGCGGAAGCCAGACTCGTTCTCCAGGAGATTCACGAGGGCGTCTGTGGGAACCACGTGGGGGCAGAGCGTTAGCCTACAAAGCCCTTCATCAAGGCTACTTTTGGGAGACGATGAAGGAGGATGCCGCTGATTTCGTGAGGAGGTGCGATCGGTGCCAGCATCACGCCACGGTGCAACGGCGGCCCTCCAACCCAATCTCCCAGCTTTCAGCTTTGTGGCCATTCGCCCAATGGGGGATGGACCTTCTGGGCCCATTCCCACCGGTGTCTAGACAGCGGAAATTCTTGATCGTGGCCATCGACTACTTCACGAAGTGGGTCAAGGCCGAACCCTTGGCATGGATCACCGAGGCAAACATCGCCAAGTTCTTCTGGAAGTCAATTGTTTGCCGCTTCGGCCTCCCCCACACCGTGGTCACTGATAACGGGCGCCAGTTCGACTGCCGGGAATTTGAAGAGTTCTGCAGCGACCTCGGCATCAGGCATCGCTTCACCTCGGTGGCGCATCCTCAGACCAATGGAGAGGCCGAAGTCACGAACAGGACCATTTTGCAGGGCCTCCGCACGCGGCTGGACCAGGCCAAGGGCAGATGGGCCGAGGAGCTCCCCATCATCCTTTGGGCGTACCATACCACCCCGAGGACGGCGACCGACGAGACCCCGTTCAACCTCGTCTTCGGAGCCAAAGCGGTCATCCCGATCGAGCTCAGCCTACCCACACTGTGTGTGGAGCAATATGACGAGACAGAGAACCCCGCCAGAATGATGCTCAAACTTGACCTTCTTGAAGAGATGAGGGACAAGGCCCGAGTTCGGATGGCGGCGTATAGGCAGCGAGTGGCCAGGTATTACAATTCCCGAGTGCGGCCGAAGTCCTTTCATCCCAGAGATCTGGTCCTCCGGCGCGCTGAAGCTTCTCAGCCACGGGAGTGCGAGAAGCTCTCACCGAACTGGGAAGGCCCGTACCGGGTAGCAAAAGCCCTCCCCCACGGTGCCTACTACTTGGAGGAATTGGGATGGGCCAGGTTTCTCCGGACGTGGAACACCTCGAATCTAAGGATGTATTATCAGTAATGTAAGGTTCCCCACTCCTGCAATAAAGTTTCTTTGCTTCAAACGCTCTTTCTCACCTCGTAGGGAAACCAGCGCATGGCCCTGGGTTTGGCACACCCGATCGTGGCCGAAGGCCGGAGGAAGCGAGAAGTCCCGGACTTTAGTCTGGAAGGCGGGGCAGAACCCAGTTCTCCCATGCAAGCACGGAGAACCGCTCGGCAAGCCGCGCAAGGCTTGAGAAAGCCTGCGGCCCCGGGGTTCAGTCCGGAAGTCCCAGGCTTCGGTCTGGAAGGTGGGGTAGAACCCAGTTCGCCCATGCGAGCACGGAGAACAGCTCGGCAAGCCGCGCAAGGCTTGAGAAAGCCTGCGGCCCCGGGGTTCAGTCCGAAAGTCCCGGGCTTCGGTCTGGAAGGCGGGGCAGAACCCAGTTCGCCCACGCGAGCACGGAGAACAGCTCGGCAAGCCACGCAAGGCTTGAGAAATCCTGCGGCCCCGGGGTTCAGTCCGGAAGTCCCGGGCTTCGGTCTGGAAGGCGGGGTAGAATCCAGTTCACCCACGCGAGCACGAAGAACAGCTTGGCAAGCCGTGCAAGGCTTGAGAAAGCCTGTGGCCCCAGGGTTCAGTCCAGAAGTCCTAGACTTTAGTCTGGAAGGTGGGGCAGAACCCAGTTCGCCCACGCGAGCACGAAGGCATGCCCAAAGAAGTACCCGCTCGAGGCCTACTCTGATGCCACCCGGTCCGGAATGTCCCAAACTTTGATCTGAGCGCCGGATGGGACTAGGACCACCCTCGTCCCGGCACTCCACATCAACATCTCAGGAAGAAAAAAGAGAAGAAAGAAAAGCAAAAGAGAAGGCGAGTCCGAGACATCGCCAAACTGAATTTTCATTGATTCAATAAAGGGAAGTACAAACTGGGAGTCCCGACAGGCCGGGAGTCCCCAAAAAGAAAACAAACCAAAAAGAAAAAGAACGACAGTTCAGTTTGGCGCAGTGGCGGGGTCCTCGGCCGGGGTCGCAGGCTCCACTTCCTCGCCGTTGGTGGCTGCTGGCTCAGGGGGTTGCTCCGGAGCTTCGGCCATGTCGCTCGCCGGGGCCGCAGCTGTGACGTCGACCACGCCGGAAGCCCTTCTGTCGGGTCCCTGCCTCCTACCTCCGAGCACCACCCCACTGAGGTCAAGCTCGGGGTAGAAGGACCCCACCTTCGCTCGGCACATTCGGAACCCCTTCAGGAAGGAGTCCACGGCGGCCTCCCGGACCTCCGAGATGTACTCGTCGGAGGCCCGAAATTTTGGGACGGCTTCCTGCGCCTCCCGCTTCGCGGCTTCCAGGAGCCCGTTGACGTAGGTGCTCCGCTCTTTCGCCGCACTCGCCTCCCGTCTGGCCTCTTCCAACTGGAGCTCCAGCCACTGAGAATGGGCCCGAAGGTGAGCCCTCTCGGCCGCGTCCTCTTCCGCGCGACGCTGGTGGGAGTTCCTGGTGCGGGCACCAGACTCAGAAGAAGACTTCAGAGCTCCATCTGGATCTCTGATTAACCTTGCCCGAAGAATTAGATTTTTTTGGTTTTTAATAAGAGTTGACTAGATCAACTTAATTTAGCTTGAGTCTACATTACCTGCATTTTATTTTGTTGAGTCATGTTGACTCAGTAGTGGACTAGGGTTTCAAAATGGGATGTTACACTTTCTTCCAAGACCATGCAAGTGGACACCACACTCCCAGCCACACTCCCAGTCCATGGGGCGCCATATCCACATCCAGTAGCTTTTGGTCCCCACTCCACAGATGGCAACCTCCTTCTCTGATGCGCCAGATAAGGAGAAGTCCACCAAGAGACCACCAATCAAGGGGGCGGCCAAGACTTTCCCAAGAATTCCAAAACAAATAAGGGAAGAAATTCTCTTGGAAGAGAAATTCAAGGGGGCGCCCACTACCTGCCAAAAACAATCAAAACAAAGATGGGAAGGACCTTGACTTAGGGAGGAAGAAAAGGAGGAGTCCAAAAGAGTTGATCCAGGGAAGGAAAAAAAATTTTCTTGAAAATCAAAGCAAGGTGGCACCATCTACCTGCCATTTATAACCCAAATCCTATTTTTTTGGTATTTTGGCCGACCATATGTAAGGGATTTGCCCTAATTTGGAGATCCCCTCCTTTAGTCCCACATGGGAAGATGTGAAACCCTCCTCCCTTGTAATGCCTTATAAATTAAACCCCTCTTGTAAGTTTACAAAAATCAGATGAATGAAAGAAATTTTTTTTATGAGCAAACTTGTGTTTTCTCTTTTCCGCACTTGCTTTCAGGTGTTGAGCTCCGTGAGGGAGTAAATCCGGGTTCCCCTGGAACCTTGAGGAGGTGAGAGATCTCCAAAACCCCAAACCCTAGGTTAGCCACTCCACTCCCAAACCCTAGCCGCCATCACCCTTCTCTTTCCACCAAGCCCTAATCTATTTCCCTTCTCACGGCCACCATCTCCAAGTCCAGACCGACCACCAGCATCCAGCTCCAGTCCAGATACTGCAGATCTACAACAATTCTAAGAGGAAGTCAGATCGGCCTCCAGGAGAATTCGATTTCAGCAACTTCGGCTTTCAAGTTCTTCAACCTGGTAAGATCTTTTCTTGAGTTTCTGAATTCCTTCACTTGTTCTTCTTCTTTCCCAGATCTTGAGTCCAGGAGAAGCCGACCAAACCACGAGACCAGTATTGGAGGATCCATTGCGAAGATAGCCGACTCCGAGGATCCCACAATCTGCTCGAGAGAGTTCTTCCACCAAAATCCTGAGAAGATCACTGTCTGGTTAGTAAACCATCTCTTCTCTCTATTTCTGTTCTGTTGAAAGTTCAGAGCGAAACCCTAGGTCTGGGAGTTTCTCAACCCCAGCGATCCGTTACTTCTGAACTACTCTGATAATTTAGTTTCTTCTAAACTGTGCTTTCAATCCTTACCTAGTTTCCTTCAACGTAGTTTAGCTTTACTTTGAGTCGAAGCCAATTTCTAAAAAAAATATATATAAAAAAAAAAGAATTAATCATAATTTTACTTCTGCATACGCTTCTTTGTTCTTTGTTCTTCATCATTTTTGGTATCAGAGCTTTCGTTCTGCATCATTTTTGGAATCAGAGCTCCCGTTCTGCATCATTTTTGGTATCAGAGCCCTGTCTAGGGTTTCTGTTTGATTGCTTGTTTGAGTCCCTCTCTTTTACTTTGTCTGCTCGAAGTAGACTCCCCAGGACGTCCGGTCCCAGGAATGAAGCGAGGTGCAAACCTCCTCTTCCCATTCCATTGGGTGTTCCTAGGGCATGTAGGGGATCCGTTGGGTTACAACTTCGTAGCAGGAATTGTAAACGGGGAAGTACTCTATTTTCAGCCCGTAATTATCCTGTTGCAGGAATTATTTCTCACTGTAGGTGACTCAAAATTTGGTGATTCTTGTTTTGATGAAACCAACATAATTGAAAATAATTTTCATAATTTTCTCATGATTTATTGGTTTTTGTGCAACTTCTGAGAATTAAATTACTGCAACTCTATTTTTGTGTTCTCCCATCCATTTATTTTGAGTGTTCATCTCTTAATTCATCTTAAGGGCATTTGTGCATCTAAGATAAGGGGAGGAGTTGATAACCTCTCCTTAGCCCAAAACCACCACCCCTTCATTCGAACCTAAGCCTTTAATCTAAAAAATTGATTAGACCTAATTTGCCCTAGTGGGCTAGGGAGACCAACAAGTCGGGTCAAGGCTAGTGTTGAGTCAGTTTGTCTGGTTACTATGTGTGTGCTTTGTACTCAGTGTCTAGAACAGTGGTTCAGGGATTCCATCCCGAAGGGCTTGTGTGCTGGTCCGCCTACCTGGCCAATCTCTGATTGGTGTCTAGGATTGGCATTTAGGGACCTAACACTCCCCTTACACCTGCCTGGCTGAGTCCTGAGTTACTACAGGCTAGCTTGCCACTCTGATTGGGCATCTAGTTTGGACTCTAGGTCTAGTGAGCCAGTAGTCGCTCTAGTCTAGACACATTCTGTGTGCTTGCTTGCATCATCATGTCTGCCCGAAATGGAGTACCCTACCAACCTGGTCAAACCCAAACTGATTTAGAGGCCATGGTTAGAGCTCTTACTGAGAGTATGAACAAATTAAGTCAGGATATGAATGAGGATTTTTCCCAGTTTAAGGATCGAGTCCAAGTACTTGAGAAACGTAGACATCAAAATTGGACCTCTGATCCAAAATTTAATAGGCCCCAACCTCACCCATGCCAGGAACCTAGGAGGACCTTATACCGTGATCCCGAACATAACCTTAGGAAGCCTAACCATGATATCTATAGTGTGGATCGTGTCTATGAGAGGTCCTTACAATATTCTAGACCAGTCACTCAACAACCCATGTCTTCTAGATCAAACCATTTAGATCCACACCCATGCCCAAGTAAGGTCTCTACTAGCTTGAAACCCAGTGTGACCCAGGTTCCTATATCGCAAGAATGTTTGTTTTGTGGAGAAAGTGGCCATAAATCTAGTCAGTGCCCATGCATAGGACTAGCTTGTGCACAGCTAAGTGGTAAGAATCCAAAGGATGACATTAATGAGGGAGAAGCCAAGCCTACCAATGAGGAAGAAAGATTAGGTATGACAAGCCTAGGATCAGTTGACCCGATTATCACTGACCCGAAACCCATTGAAGATGGCATCGAGGAAGTATATGATGCTGGCTTGAGTCTAGTTGATGAATATGAGGGGGAAGAACTTGAAGAATGTGACATTGATACTATTGGTTCCTTACCTGAGGAGACCTTGGAAAACAACCAACTGGTAGGACCTAGTTCAGAAATTCAAGAGATTTGTGAGAACCAGCTTCCTTTAGTCAAATACCCCCAGGAAGAACTCATAGTGTTAGCCCGAGCTATTAGTTCGTACCCTCTAATGACAGTCATTCCCCAAGTACCAATTGAATATCTTTGCACTGAACTGTTTAAGTTTGCCCACCCTATGGTAGATCCTCTCCTTAGGATGACTGAATCAAGCCTATTACAATTGGACCTTGTCCCATGCCCAGCCACTAAGGTCTCTCCCGTAATCTCAGTTGAACATCCTTGCCTTGAACGGATTGATTCACCCAGTCCTGTAGAAGTCCTCCCTATGACCCCAGACGCCTTCCTTCGCATGACTGACCTATCCTTCTATAGAGTATACCTTTCCGCACCCATAGGTCAAATTTCAAGTCTTGAGGTCATCATCCATAGGCCCTCCCATGAATCATTCTCTAATCCAGTTCTTGAGAAAGTGGATCATTGTTTGCTTAGAGAACAAACCTTAACCATTGCAATCACATGTCCTAGGCTACTCCCCGAACCATCTCTTGATCCATTCCTAGGAATAGCAAACTTTTCCTTTCGTAAGGATGACCAGTTGACACTTATAGATCACCATTCAAACCTTCAGGTCACCACCTTTAATCAGCAGGTAATTCAAGACTCCACCTCATATTTCCTCCCTTTCTCTAGGACTTCCAATGCTTCTTACACCATCCAAGTATACTTTGTCAAGGTCTTTAGAGTAAATCACATGTCAGAATCTATTGGGTTTGCCACCTACTTCTGGAAGACCTTATGGCACCTACTAGGCACCCATGATAAGTTTTCATGCTCTGCATGCCATCCTCCGACCCAAGGTCAAACCCAGAGAGCCATAGTTTGTTAGGTTTAGACCTAGGGTTCCTTTGAATAAAAGTCTATTCTTTAGGAATGCATCGTCAGGCGAGTTTAGGACATTGTCTTAGATTTTGATTGAGTGAGAATACCAGGAATTGGGATTTGTATTTACCCAGGGCTAAATTTGCATATAATGACTCGGTCAATAGGTCTACGGGTATGTGTCCATTTGAAATTGTGCATGGTTACAAACCCCACACACCTCTTGACCTAGCTCCTTTACCAGTCCACACACGGGTCTCCGAGTCTGCCGAAGTTTTAGCACAGCATATAAAAGACTTGCATAAAGAAATTCAAGCCAAAATAAATTTAAGTAACGAAACTTATAAGAAATTGGCTGATTCTCAAAGGCGAGTCAAAACTTTTGACGAAGGAGACTATGTAATGATTAGGTTAAGGCCTGAACGGTTTCCTCCTGGAACCGTTAGAAAGTTACATGCTAGGGGAGCTGGACCATTTAGAGTGGTAAAGAGAGTAGGATCCAATGCCTATGTGCTCGAGTTGCCTCCAGAACTAGGCATTAGCTCCACTTTCAACATTACAGACCTAGTAGAGTATAGGGAGCCAGCTATGATTCCCAGTGAGGCTTTTGAACCTAATCCTGCTCTTGAGAGTGAACCTGACCCTGTGTGTCCACCAACAAATTGGCCTGTGAGGAAAGAGCAGATTGAAAAGATCCTGGATGATCAGGTTATATCTACCCGTAATCGAGGATACCAAAGATACCTGGTCCGCTGGCTAGGAAGGCCAGATTCTGATGACTCTTGGATCTCCCGAGAAGAGTTACAAGAGCTGGACCCAGACCTCTTGGAGAGATACCAGAGCCAACTTGATCCATACTCGACAGGGTCGAGTTCCTCCCACCTTGGGAGAATTGGTGTGGGCACCAGACTCAGAAGAAGACTTCAGAGCTCCATCTGGATCTCTGATTAACCTTGCCCGAAGAATTAGATTTTTTTGGTTTTTAATAAGAGTTGACTAGATCAACTTAATTTAGCTTGAGTCTACATTACCTGCATTTTATTTTGTTGAGTCATGCTGACTCAGTAGTGGACTAGGGTTTCAAAATGGGATGTTACACTTTCTTCCAAGACCAGGCAAGTGGACACCACACTCCCAGTCCAGGGGGCGCCATATCCACATCCAGTAGCTTTTGGTCCCCACTCCACAGATGGCAACCTCCTTCTCTCATGTGCCAGATAAGGAGAAGTCCACCAAGAGACCACCAATCAAGGGGGCGGCCAAGACTTTCCCAAGAATTCCAAAACAAAGAAGGGAAAAAATTCTCTTGGAAGAGAACTTCAAGGGGGCGCCCACTACCTGCCAAAAACAATCAAAACAAAGATGGGAAGGACCTTGACTTAGGGAGGAAGAAAAGGAGGAGTCCAAAAGAGTTGATCCAGGGAAGGAAGAAAATTTTTCTTGAAAATCAAAGCAAGGTGGCGCCATCTACCTGCCATTTATAACCCAAATCCTATTTTTTTGGTATTTTGGCCGACCATATGTAAGAGATTTGCCCTAATTTGGAGATCCCCTCCTTTAGTCCCACATGGGAAGATGTGAAACCCTCCTCCCTTGTAATGCCTTATAAATTAAACCCCTCTTGTAAGTTTACAAAAATCAGATGAATGAAAGAAATTTTTTTATGAGCAAACTTGTGTTTTCTCTTTTCCGCACTTGCTTCCAGGTGTTGAGCTCCGTGAGGGAGTAAATCCGGGTTCCCCTGGAACCTTGAGGAGGTGAGAGATCTCCAAAACCCCAAACCCTAGGTTAGCCACTCCACTCCCAAACCCTAGCCGCCATCACCCTTCTCTTTCCACCAAGCCCTAATCTATTTCCCTTCTCACGGCCACCATCTCCAAGTCCAAACCGACCACCAGCATCCAGCTCCAGTCCAGATACTGCAAATCTACAACAATTCTAAGAGGAAGTCAGATCGGCCTCCAGGAGAATTCGATTTCAGCAACTTCGGCTTTCAAGTTCTTCAACCTGGTAAGATCTTTTCTTGAGTTTCTGAATTCCTTCACTTGTTCCTCTTCTTTCCCAGATCTTGAGTCCAGGAGAAGCCGACCAAACCACGAGACCAGTATTGGAGGATCCATTGCGAAGATAGCCGACTCCGAGGATCCCACAATCTGCTCGAGAGAGTTCTTCCACCAAAATCCTGAGAAGATCACTGTCTGGTTAGTAAACCATCTCTTCTCTCTATTTCTGTTCTGTTGAAAGTTCAGAGCGAAACCCTAGGTCTGGGAGTTTCTCAACCCCCAGCGATCCGTTACTTCTGAACTACTCTGATAATTTAGTTTCTTCTAAACTGTGCTTTCAATCCTTACCTAGTTTCCTTCAACGTAGTTTAGCTTTACTTTGAGTCGAAGCCAATTTCTGAAAAAAATATATATATAAAAAAAAAAGAATTAATCTTAATTTTACTTCTGCATACGCTTCTTTGTTCTTTGTTCTGCATCATTTTGGTATCAGAGCTTTCATTCTGCATCATTTTTGGTATCAGAGCTTCCGTTCTGCATCATTTTTGGTATCAGAGCTTCCGTTCTGCATCATTTTTGGTATCAGAGCCCTGTCTAGGGTTTCTGTTTGATTGCTTGTTTGAGTCCCTCTCTTTTTACTTTGTCTGCTCGAAGTAGACTCCCCAGGACGTCCGGTCCTAGGAACAAAGTGAGGTGCAAACCTCCTCTTCCCATTCCACGGGGTGTTCCTAGGGCGTGTAGGGGATCCGTTGGGTTACAACTTCGTAGCAGGAATTGTAAACGGGAAAGTACTCTATTTTCAGTCGGTAATTACCCTGTTGCAGGAATTATTTCTCACTGCAGGTGACTCGAAATTCAGTGATTTTTGGTTTGCTGAAACCAATATAATTGATAATAATTTTCAGAATTTTCTCATAATTTATTGGTTTCTGTGCGATTTCTGAGAATTAAATTACCGCAACTCTATTTTTGTGTTCTCCCATCCATTTATTTTTGAGTGTTCATCTCTTAATTCATCTTAAGGGCATTTGTGCATCTAAGATAAGGGGAGGAGTTGATAACCTCTCCTTAGCCCAAAACCACCACCCCTTCATTCGAACCTAAGCCTTTAATCTAAAAAATTGATTAGACCTAATTTGCCCTAGTGGGCTAGGGACACCAACAAGTCGGGTCAAGGCTAGTGTTGAGTCAGTTTGTCTGGTTACTCTGTGTGTGCTTTGTACTCAGTATCTAGAACAGTGGTTCAGGGATTCCATCCTGAAGGGCTTGTGTGCTGGTCCGCCTACCTGGCCAATCTCTGATTGGTGTCTAGGATTGGCATTTAGGGACCTAACACTCCCCTTACACCTGCCTGGCTGAGTCCTGAGTTACTACAGGCTAGCTTGCCACTCTGATTGGGCATCTAGTTTGGACTCTAGGTCTAGTGAGCCAGTAGTCGCTTTAGTCTAGTCACATTCTGTGTGCTTGCTTGCATCATCATGTCTGCCCGAAATGGAGTACCCTACCTACCTGGTCAAACCCAACCTGATTTAGAGGCCATGGTTAGAGCTCTTACTGAGAGTATGAACAAATTAAGTCAGGATATGAATGAGGGTTTTTCCCAGTTTAAGGATCGAGTCCAAGTACTTGAGAAACGTAGACATCAAAATTGGACCTCTAATCCAAAATTTAAAAGGCCCCAACCTCACCCATGCCAGGAACCTAGGAGGACCTTATACCGTGATCCCGAACATAACCTTAGGAAGCCTAACCATGATATCTATAGTGTGGATCGTGTCTATGAGAGGTCCTTACAATATTCTAGACCAGTCACTCAACAACCCATGTCTTCTAGATCAAACCATTTAGATCCACACCCATGCCCAAGTAAGGTCTCTACTAGCTTGAAACCCAGTGTGACCCAGGTTCCTATATTGCAAGAATGTTTGTTTTATGGAGAAAGAGGCCATAAATCTAGTCAGTGCCCATGCATAGGACTGGCTTGTGCACAGCTAAGTGGTAAGAATCCTAAGGATGACATTAATGAGGGAGAACCCAAGCCTAGCAATGAGGAAGAAAGATTAGGTATGACAAGCCTAGGATCAGTTGACCCGATTATCACTGACCCGAAATCCATTGAAGATGGCATCGAGGAAGTATATGATGCTGGCTTGAGTCTAGTTGATGAATATGAGGGGGAAGAACTTGAAGAATGTGACATTGATACTATTGGTTCCTTACCTGAGGAGACCTTGTGTTGGGGTTTCAGGTGCACCGCAGCGGAAGTGTAATTTCAAAATGATGAAATTTGCACCGAAATCCCTTAGCCAAGATCTCCTTTTACTAATTAAAACATACATACTAACATTCAAACATAGATTGTTAGAATTAGAGTACCAACCTGCAATCGCTAATTCCAACAAAGTTGATGTTGAAGGGGCTGATTGAATTCACCAGGCGTCCAAGTGTCCGCCCTCCGATGGTGATCCACACAGAGCAGTGATCAAGACAACTCTATCTTCTTTTCAAAGGTTCCTTCTATTGAGTTCTTCTTCCTAGAACTCAATTGCTTGGACTATGGCTTGAATTCCTCCACACAAAGGCTTGCTTTCCTTTCCTTGACTCCTTCTCCTCCTTCCACCAAGACCTTGGCCCTTTAGACACCCTTGTCTTGAAGAAAAAGACCTTGTCCTAAGAGGACATAGGCTTGTCTTAAGTTGGAGGAGAAATTAAGACAATGATGTCTTAATGTATGAAAGAAAGGAAGAAATCAGAACTTCTTTCTTTCCTTTACCATCGGAGACTTTTACTTTTATCTTGTTCAGTAGAAGAGTTTCGACAGAGGTTTACTCTGTAGAGGAAACAATGCAAGAGCAAGAAAAAATAAAAGAGTCTTCAGGAGAGGAAGAAAGAAAAAGATTACATAATGTTCTGATTTTTCCCGACCCTTTAAATAGAAATCAGATAGGCGCCTACACACCTCTCCGTAATCTCTTTCTCACGCCCTTTCCAATTTCTCACGCCCCATCCTCCCATCTCATGGCCTTCCAGATTAAATCTCACGGCTCTTCTTAAAGGAAAAACTGCGGTGTTTTAAAAGGAAGGAAGTCGCGACTTTTCATCTCCGAAGAGATGATATTTCGCGCGCCCGGGAGGAGTTAGCGCTTTCTTTCTTTCTCAAAATCCCATCAGCCGTTGGATTCTCATCCAAAGGGGGAGAGAAGGTGCGCTAATCACTTAAGAAGGAGGCCGCCCAAATAAAAACATCGGAGAATTTATTTGGGGCGCACCAAGAGTCCATGCGCCATGGACTCTTCCTTAAGGCGCGCCAAGAGTCCATATGCGCATGGACTCTTGGTGTTTGGCGTGAAAAATAAAAGGGGGCGGGTGGGGAGGCTAGCCAAGCTACATGGCTAGCCAATAGGGTTAGCCACATTCCCGTTTTTTTAATTAGGGTCTAATTAGGTCCAATTAGATCCCAATTTGAACCAATCCGGAACCCTAATTCGAATCCGATCCGAATAGAAGCTAGGGCTTGCAACACCTGCTAGAGTGTTATCTTGCAAAGACGATTTAATTCCAAATTAAATTCTTGATCAATCCTCTTAAGTGTGTGACCCATTGGGTTCCACATCTAGCCAGCAGTGGGTTCGAATACAAGTTGACCTAATTTGATTAGAACTCTTTCTAATCGATTTAGGTCAAACCGGGCTTACCCGAATCGATCAATTAGGATTCTTCCTAACATGTGATCTTTGAACTTGATCAACCCACAAGACAAGATTGACGTCTAGCAACGTGTCATGTCTACCCGGAAGATATGGAAATTCTGGTGAAATACCAAAATTACCCTTTAGTAGAGAGTTACCGTACAATTAAATCTTTCGATCAGCCTGCACCCAAAATATAACTATGGATATGGATATATGTCAAATCCAATATTATATTTGTTTCTTGCTTAATCTTATAATGATGATTCGATTATCTTGATATTAGAAACCATCTCTAATATCTTCACTTTGATCAAAGATTCCCTGAATCATCATGCGATTGTTGACTAGCTGGATGCAATCTCCTCTTACTAAGAGTGATCGATTCCTTGTTGACCTACTCATTACCTTCATATTCAATTCACCATTCCCAGTATCAATCCTGTGCATGTCTCAGTGTCATGATTAGGATTGAACCAAAGGATGGGTTCATGTACATAAGGTACTTATGGCAGTCTCAGGTCAAAAGATTACTTGTACCACTCCCACTATGAGAACCTTCTATTGACATGTAGCTAAGACTCCATTAGATGTTCTCAAGTTGGATCATATCAGTGAACTCATTCTCCAATGAGCACCCACATCCCAGTATTAGTGTCATACACAAGTGACTGTGAGAGCAGTCACCCTTTCCAGTATACCCGGGATGTGCTAGTCTTATCGGAAAACCCTGATCCCCTACTCAGGGTTCCTTTGACTAGGAATACTTTAGATTAAGGTTTTAAGATTTTAGGTCTCACTGGTATGATCCCATCATAACCCTAAAATCATAGCCCTAATCTATGGGGTTCATCATATAATAAACACAGCGTATGATGAAAAATAATGCCTTTATTTAGAAAATTATTAATTACAATGGTTTGGGAGATACAACAGAGATTGGTTTGTAGGGCATATCCCTTTCAATCTCCCACTTGCACTAAAGCCAATCGCCTTTGAATCTTAATCCCATACATTCTAGGTGGCGATCAAAATCTCGCTGTGGTAGAGCCTTAGTGAACGGGTCTGCTACATTGTTCTTTGTATCAACTCTATCTATGTAGACATCTTGTCTCTCTACTATTTCTCGGACAAGATGGAAGCGTCTCAGAATGTGCTTGGACTTATGATGAGCTCTTGGTTCCTTAGCTTGAGCAACGGCCCCAGTGTTGTCACAGTAAAGTGGCACTGGGTTTTCAATTTGAGGAACAACACCCAACTCTGTGATGAACTTCTTCATCCAGACTGCTTCCTTGGCGGCTTCACTAACAGCTATGTATTCTGCCTCTGTGGTTGAGTCAGCTACAGTCTACTGCTTGGTACTCTTCCAACTCACTGCTCCACCATTTAGGGTAAAAACATATCCCGAAATGGATTTGCTATCATCAGGGTCTGATTGAAAACTAGAATCAGAATAAGCTTCTAGTTTAAGATCAGAACCACCATAAACCAGAAAAATATCCTTAGTCCTTCTTAGGTACTTAAGAATATTTTTAACTGCTTTCCAATGATCCTCTCCTGGATCAGCCTGAAACCTACTGACAATGCCTAAAGCATATGCCACATCAGGCCTGGTACATAACATGGCATACATTATGGATCCTATTGCCGAAGCATAGGGTATAGAATTCATTCTATCTCTTTCTTCAGGTGTCTTAGGAGACATCCTTTTAGAAAGATGTATGCCTTGACTCATAGGAAGATAACCTCTTTTACTTCCTTCCATGCTGAATCTTTTCAGCACTATGTCAATGTACCTAGATTGGGATAAACCTAGCATCCTCTTAGATCTATCTCTATAGATCTTAATACCTAGTATATAGGATGCTTCTCCCAAATCTTTCATGGAAAACTGGTTTGATAGCCAAACCTTGACTGATTGCAACATTGGGATATCATTCCCAATGAGGAGTATGTCATCTACATACAGAACCAAGAAGACTATGGCACTCCCACTAGTCTTCTTATAAACACAAGGTTCATCCACATTTTTGATAAAACCAAATCTTTTAATAGTTTCATCAAAGCGGATGTTCCAACTCCTGGAAGCTTGCTTTAATCCATAAATGGATTTCTTCAGCTTGCATACTTGATTAGGTTTATTCTTTGAAATAAAACCTTCTGGCTGTGACATGTAGACTTCTTCCTAAAGGAAACCATTGAGGAATGCAGTTTTCACATCCATCTGCCATATCTCATAATCGTGGTATGCTGCTATAGCAAGTAAAATCCGAATTGATTTTAGCATGGCAACAGGTGAAAATGTTTCATCATAATCAATTCCCTGTTTTTGTCTAAAACCTTTAGCCACTAATCTGGCTTTATAGGTTTCAACTTGGCCATCAGCCCCAATCTTTTTCTTATAGACCCATTTACACCCAATAGGATTAACACCCTCTGGTGCATCAACCAAAGACCATACTTGGTTTACATACATAGAGTCTACTTCGGATTCCATGGCTTCTTGCCATTTATCTGAGTCAGTACTCAAGATAGCTTCCGTATAGGTCAGAGGTTCATCATTTTGAATGACTTGAGCTTCATTGTTTTCAATAATAAACCCATACCTCTCAGGTGCCCGTGGCACTCTGTCAGACCTACGAGGAGGAGTTTTGTGTTCTAGTTCTGTCCTAACTATATGTTCTAATGGTTGAGAATTGTCTATCTATATTTCTTGCACTTCTCCAAGTTCAATTGTTCTACCATTGCCCTTTTCCAAAATGAACTCTTTTTCTAGAAAAGTGGCATGCCTGCTAACAAAAATCTTTTGTTCAGTAGGATGGTAGAATAGATATCCTCTACCTTCTTTAGGATATCCTACAAATAGACATTTATCCGCTCTAGGTTCCAACTTATGTCCAAAATTTCTTTTAACATAAGCTGGACATCCCCATACCTTAAAATATTTAAGATATGGTTTCTTTCCACTCCAAATTTCATATGGAGTACTAACAACGGATTTAGAAGGTACCTTGTTCAGAATATAAACAGCAGTTTCTAGGGCATGACCCCAGAAAGAAATGGGCAAATTTGTGAAGCACATCATGGATCGTACCATATCTAATAAGGTACGATTCCTCCTTTCAGCTATACCATTTAGCTGTGGTGTATAAGGAGGGGTCCATTCAGAAAGGATTCCATTAACTTTAAGATAGTCTAAAAACTCCGTGGATAAGTATTCTCCTCCTCGATCAGAACGAAGAACTTTAATACTTTTCCCGGTTTGTTTTTGACCATACTTTGATACTCCTTAAATTTATCAAAGACTTCAGATTTGTGTTTCATAAGATACACATATCCGAACCTAGATAAATCATCTGTAAAAGTGATAAAATATGAGTATCCTCCTCTGGCCTGAGTTGTCATTGGACCACATACATCAGTATGTATAAGTCCTAATAACTCAGTTGACCTTTCCCCATGTCCAGTGAATGGAGTTTTTGTCATCTTACCCATGAGACATGATTCGCAAGTTCCTAATGATTCATACTCATAAGGATCAAGGAATTTTTCCTTGTATAACTTGCTAATCCTAGACTCATTAACATGACCAAGTCTATGATGCCAAAGTAAAGTATCATTAAAGTCTTTTCTTTTCCTTTTAGTATTGACATGAAAAATACTATCATTGGAAGAAAGAGTTAAGAGCCCATTGCTAAATATGCCAGAACAAATAATTTTATTAGATAACATTATTGAGCAACCAGTGCTCGTTACATCCATTACATATCCTTGTTTTAATAACAAAGGAATAGATATAATGTTCCTAATAATCTTTGGCATATAGTAACAATTCTCTAGCTCCAAGATCTTCCCTGAAGGCAACTTCAGAATATAGGTCCCTACAGCTTCTGCTTGGATGATATCACCACCAGCACCGTAGAGATTGAAGTCGCCTTCCTTCAATACTTTAAGCTTGTGGAGGTCCTGCAAAGATTTGCATATATGGTAACCACAAGCGGTATCCAATACCCAAGTATTTGATATAGACGAATTTAATGTCAATATAGTATGTATCTCATGCATACCTTTTGGTGCGTCTGCCGCACCAGGCTTCACAGTTGCAAGGTAAGCCTTGCAATTCCTTTTCCAATGTCCCACTTTGCCGCAAAAGAAACAGATTGACTGTTTTGAGACCTTCTTTCCTTTCTTGTTCTTATTGATGCCACCCTTAGGGTTTAGTCTCCTGCTAAAACCCTTTTTGCCTGATTTCTTCTTATTGGTCTTATCAACAAGAAAAAGTGGAGCCTTTTCTTTCTTAACATGGCTCTCTGCTGTTTTTAACATATTTAACAGCTCAGGCAAGGAAGTGTTCAGTTTGTTCATGTGATAATTCAAGACAAACTGAGAAAATGACTCCGGGAGTGATTGCAGGATTAAATCCTGATTCAGCTCCCCATCCATAATAAACCCTAATTGACCTAATCTGGTGATTAAGTCAATTACCTTCAGGACATGATCCAGAACGGATGTACCCTCTGTCATCCTAGCACGGAATAACTACTTAGATATTTCGTATCTAGCAGTTCTGCTTTGTTCTCCATAAAGCTCCTTTAAATTGAGCATTATGGATTGAGTATCCATGCTTTCATGCTGCCTCTGTAACTCATTGGTCATAGAGGCCAGTATGATACACTTGACAGTGAGGCAGTCATTCTGCCACATTTTGTATGTGGCCATATCTTCCTGTGTGGCATCATCCCCTAGTGGATTAAGATTAGGGGTATCAAGAATATAAGAAAGTTTTTCTGAACTCAGTACAATCTTTAAGTTTCTCAACCAGTCCACATAGTTTGGACTAGTCAATTTGTTGGTATCTAAGATGCTTCTCAGTGATAATGAAGATGCCATTTATCTACATATAATTAAGAACAATACATAAGCAAACAACCATGAAATGACTTACATAATTAAATTAGGTCTTCAATTTAATTATGTCTCCCACTATTTTATCAAAAATCATAGCCCTCACTATGATAATCGAGAAGAACCCTGATCGGTTTTCTTAGTGAGATCGAGATCCTTATAATTTACAAAAGATCTTGCAGACAACACAACAAATCTTTTATAAGTTCTAAGGTAGGAAACTCTTCCAATTATATCTCATATAATTCTCAAAAATAACTTGGCCTCTAGAACATATAAGTCTTGCAGAAAATACAACAAACCATAATGTTCTAGTTAAGTCAAGACCCTTTCATTTCTATACAGTCAATATTCAAATATAATGCCCTTGTAGATAACACAACAAGGCATTATACTGAATATACTGTAAGCATATTTTGCACTAGACCAATATTATGTCAATCACCCTATTAGGTCTTGCAGATAACACAACAAACCTAATGTGGTTCATAACACAGTAATGATCCAGCATGAAGGAAGGCCAACATATAGCATTTTTTAACACTAAGCATATAAGTCAAGATTTAAATATAATCAAATCGGCCAGGCAAGTGGAAGAGATGTGGGAGTCCCCCCGTTGCTTTCCTAGACACCAATAAAAATTGGCCAGGTCAGTCAACGGAACCAATTAAAAACCACGATTCTCTTTACCTTCCCAGAACCACCTTTCTAGACACCGAATGATCAATTGTTCATCATGACTAGTGATGCTTATTAGTTAAATATGCTATGACTTAATATGATTTTAAGAAGAGGGCTTTATAAAATTGCCAGCACATTCTTACATAAAAACATATCATAATGATATCACTCTGATAAACATATATGTGCTTAGTGTGTCATCATACTAGGACAACCATTTACCACATAATGGATCCACCATTATGCCAGGGCAACCTTATTTCAGTATGATGACTTCAAAACTAATCATATCTCTATAATAATTAGGGTTTGAGTGAAAAACCCTAATTAGTGGCATACATCAAAACATTAATTATCATATATGCATTCCTTAAATTATGCTAAGTGTATCAGCATTCAAGGGTTTAAAACCCTAATTTCGATACTACAACAAAAATGCATATCATATGTTTTAACTGTAATAAGGATGGCTCTGATACCACTGTTGGGGTTTCAGGTGCACCGCAGTGGAAGTGTAATTTCAAAATGATGAAATTTGCACCGAAATCCCTTAGCCAAGATCTCCTTTTACTAATTAAAACATACATACTAACATTCAAACATAGATTGTTAGAATTAGAGTACCAACCTGCAATCGCTAATTCCAACAAAGTTGATGTTGAAGGGGCTGATTGAATTCACCAGGCGTCCAAGTGTCCGCCCTCCGATGGTGATCCACACAGAGCAGTGATCAAGACAACTCTATCTTCTTTTCAAAGGTTCCTTCTATTGAGTTCTTCTTCCTAGAACTCAATTGCTTGGACTATGGCTTGAATTCCTCCACACAAAGGCTTGCTTTCCTTTCCTTGACTCCTTCTCCTCCTTCCACCAAGACCTTGGCCCTTTAGACACCCTTGTCTTGAAGAAAAAGACCTTGTCCTAAGAGGACATAGGCTTGTCTTAAGTTGGAGGAGAAATTAAGACAATGATGTCTTAATGTATGAAAGAAAGGAAGAAATCAGAACTTCTTTCTTTCCTTTACCGTCGGAGACTTTTACTTTTATCTTGTTCAGTAGCAGAGTTTCGACAGAGGTTTACTCTGTAGAGGAAATAATGCAAGATCAAGAAAAAATAAAAGAGTCTTCAGGAGAGGAAGAAAGAAAAAGATTACATAATGTTCTGATTTTTCCCGACCCTTTAAATAGAAATCAGATAGGCGCCTACACACCTCTCCGTAATCTCTTTCTCACGCCATTTCCAATTTCTCACGCCCCATCCTCCCATCTCATGGCCTTCCAGATTAAATCCCACGGCTCTTCTTAAAGGAAAAACCGCGGTGTTTTAAAAGGAAGGAAGTCGCGACTTTTCATCTCCGAAGAGATGATATTTCGCGCGCCCGGGAGGAGTTAGCGCTTTCTTTCTTTCTCAAAATCCCATCAGCCGTTGGATTCTCATCCAAGGGGGGAGAGAAGGTGCGCTAATCACTTAAGAAGGAGGCCGCCCAAATAAAAACATCGGAGAATTTATTTGGGGCGCGCCAAGAGTCCATGCGCCATGGACTCTTCCTTAAGGCGCGCCAAGAGTCCATATGCGCATGGACTCTTGGTGTTTGGCGTGAAAAATAAAAGGGGGCGGGTGGGGAGGCTAGCCAAGCTACATGGCTAGCCAATAGGGTTAGCCACATTCCCGTTTTTCTTAATTAGGGTCTAATTAGGTCCAATTAGAACCCAATTTGAACCAATCCGGAACCCTAATTCGAATCCGATCCGAATAGAAGCTAGGGCTTGCAACACCTGCTAGAGTGTTATCTTGCAAAGATGATTTAATTCCAAATTAAATTCTTGATCAATCCTCTTAAGTGTGTGACCCATTGGGTTCCACATCTAGCCAGCAGTGGGTTCGAATACAAGTTGACCTAATTTGATTAGAACTCTTTCTAATCGATTTAGGTCAAACCGGGCTTACCCGAATCGATCAATTAGGATTCTTCCTAACATGTGATCTTTGAACTTGATCAACCCACAAGACAAGATTGACGTCTAGCAACGTGTCATGTCTACCCGGAAGATATGGAAATTCTGGTGAAATACCAAAATTACCCTTCAGTAGAGAGTTACCGTACAATTAAATCTTTCGATCAGCCTGCACCCAAAATATAACTATGGATATGGATATATGTCAAATCCAATATTATATTTGTTTCTTGCTCAATCTTATAATGATGATTCGATTATCTTGATATTAGAAACCATCTCTAATATCTTCACTTTGATCAAAGATTCCCTGAACCATCATGCGATTGTTGACTAGCTGGATGCAATCTCCTCTTACTAAGAGTGATCGATTCCTTGTTGACCTACTCATTACCTTCATATTCAATTCACCATTCCCAGTATCAATCCTGTGCATGTCTCAGTGTCATGATTAGGATTGAACCAAAGGATGGGTTCATGTACATAAGGTACTTATGGCAGTCTCAGGTCAAAAGATTACTTGTACCACTCCCACTATGAGAACCTTCTATTGACATGTAGCTAAGACTCCATTAGATGTTCTCAAGTTGGATCATATCAGTGAACTCATTCTCCAATGAGCACCCACATCCCAGTATTAGTGTCATACACAAGTGACTGTGAGAGCAGTCACCCTTTCCAGTATACCCGGGATGTGCTAGTCTTATCGGAAAACCCTGATCCCCTACTCAGGGTTCCTTTGACTAGGAATACTTTAGATTAAGGTTTTAAGATTTTAGGTCTCACTGGTATGATCCCATCATAACCCTAAAATCATAGCCCTAATCTATGGGGTTCATCATATAATAAACATAGCGTATGATGAAAAATAATGCCTTTATTTAGAAAATTATCAATTACAATGGTTTGGGAGATACAACAGAGATTGGTTTGTAGGGCATATCCCTTTCACCTTGGAAAACAACCAACTGGTAGGACCTAGTTCAGAAATTCAAGAGATTTGTGAGAACAAGGTTCCTTTAGTCAAATACCCCCAGGAAGAACTCATAGTGTTACCCCGAGCTATTAGTTCGTACCCTCTAATGACAGTCATTCCCCAAGTACCAATTGAAGATCTTTGCACTGAACTGTTTAAGTTTGCCCACCCTATAGTAGATCCTCTCCTTAGGATGACTGAATCAAGCCTCTTACAATTGGACCTTGTCCCATGCCCAGCCACTAAGGTCTCTCCCGTAATCTCAGTTGAACATCCTTGTCTTGAACGGATTGATTCACCCAGTCCTGTAGAAGTCCTCCTTATGACCCCAGACGCCTTCCTTCGCATGACTGACCTATCCTTCTATAGAGTATACCTTTCCGCACCCATAGGTCAAATTTCAAGTCTTGAGGTCATCATCCATAGGCCCTCCCATGAATCATTCTCTAATCCAGTTCTTGAGAAAGTGGATCATTGTTTGCTTAGAGAACAAACCTTAACCATTGCAATCATATGTCCTAGGCTACTCCCCGAACCATCTCTTGATCCATTCCTAGGAATAGCAAACTTTTCCTTTCGTAAGGATGACCAGTTGACACTTATAGATCACCATTCAAACCTTCAGGTCACCACCTTTAATCAGCAGGTAATTCAAGACTCCACCTCATATTTCCTCCCTTTCTCTAGGACTTCCAATGCTTCTTACACCATCCAAGTATACTTTGTCAAGGTCTTTAGAGTAAATCACATGTCAGAATCTATTGGGTTTGCCACCTACTTCTGGAAGACCTTATGGCACCTACTAGGCACCCATGATAAGTTTTCATGCTCTGCATGCCATCCTCCGACCCAAGGTCAAACCCAGAGAGCCATAGTTTGTTAGGTTTAGACCTAGGGTTCCTTTGAATAAAAGTCCATTCTTTAGGAATGCATCGTCAGGCGAGTTTAGGACATTGTCTTAGATTTGATTGAGTGAGAATACCTGGAATTGGGATTTGTATTTACCCAGGGCTAAATTTGCATATAATGACTCGGTCAATAGGTCTACGGGTAAGAGTCCATTTGAAATTGTGCATGGTTACAAACCCCACACACCTCTTGACCTAGCTCCTTTACCAGTCCACACACGGGTCTCCGAGTCTGCCGAAGTTTTAGCACAGCATATAAAAGACTTGCATAAAGAAATTCAAGCCAAAATAAATTTAAGTAACGAAACTTATCAGAAATTGGCTGATTCTCAAAGGCGAGTCAAAACTTTTGACGAAGGAGACTATGTAATGATTAGGTTAAGGCCTGAACGGTTTCCTCCTGGAACCGTTAGAAAGTTACATGCTAGGGGAGCTGGACCATTTAGAGTGGTAAAGAGAGTAGGATCCAATGCCTATGTGCTCGAGTTGCCTCCAGAACTAGGCATTAGCTCCACTTTCAACATTACAGACCTTGTAGAGTATAGGGAGCCAGCTGTGATTCCCAGTGAGGCTTTTGAACCTAATCCTGCTCTTGAGAGTGAACCTGACCCTGTGTGTCCACCAACAAATTGGCCTGTGAGGAAAGAGCAGATTGAAAAGATCCTGGATGATCAGGTTATATCTACTCGTAATCGAGGATACCAAAGATACCTGGTCCGCTGGCTAGGAAGGCCAGATTCTGATGACTCTTGGATCTCCCGAGAAGAGTTACAAGAGCTGGACCCAGACCTCTTGGAGAGATACCAGAGCCAACTTGATCCATACTCGACAGGGTCGAGTTCCTCCCACCCTGGGAGAATTGGTGCGGGCACCAGACTCAGAAGAAGACTTCAGAGCTCCATCTGGATCTCTGATTAACCTTGCCCGAAGAATTAGATTTTTTTGGTTTTTAATAAGAGTTGACTAGATTAACTTAATTTAGCTTGAGTCTACATTACCTGTATTTTATTTTGTTGAGTCATGTTGACTCAGTAGTGGACTAGGGTTTCAAAATGGGATGTTACACTTTCTTCCAAGACCAGGCAAGTGGACACCACACTCCCAGCCACACTCCCAGTCCAGGGGGCGCCATATCCACATCCAGTAGCTTTTGGTCCCCATTCCACAGATGGCAACCTCCTTCTCTCATGCGCCAGATAAGGAGAAGTCCACCAAGAGACCACCAATCAAGGGGGCGGCCAAGACTTTCCCAAGAATTCCAAAACAAAGAAGGGAAGAAATTCTCTTGGAAGAGAACTTCAAGGGGCGCCCACTACCTGCCAAAAACAATCAAAACAAAGATGGGAAGGACCTTGACTTAGGGAGGAAGAAAAGGAGGAGTCCAAAAGAGTTGATCCAGGGAAGGAAGAAAATTTTTCTTGAAAATCAAAGCAAGGTGGCGCCATCTACCTGCCATTTATAACCCAAATCCTATTTTTTTTGTATTTTGGCCGACCATATGTAAGGGATTTGCCCTAATTTGGAGATCCCCTCCTTTAGTCCCACATGGGAAGATGTGAAACCCTCCTCCCTTGTAATGCCTTATAAATTAAACCCCTCTTGTAAGTTTACAAAAATCAGATGAATGAAAGAAATTTTTTTTATGCGCAAACTTGTGTTTTCTCTTTTCCGCACTTGCTTCCAGGTGTTGAGCTCCGTGAGGGAGTAAATCCGGGTTCCCCTGGAACCTTGAGGAGGTGAGAGATCTCCAAAACCCCAAACCCTAGGTTAGCCACTCCACTCCCAAACCCTAGTCGCCATCACCCTTCTCTTTCCACTAAGCCCTAGTCTATTTCCCTTCTCACGGCCACCATCTCCAAGTCCAGACCGACCACCAGCATCCAGCTCCAGTCTAGATACTGCAGATCTACAACAATTCTAAGAGGAAGTCAGATCGGCCTCCAGGAGAATTCGATTTCAGCAACTTCGGCTTTCAAGTTCTTCAACCTGGTAAGATCTTTTCTTGAGTTTCTGAATTCCTTCACTTGTTCCTCTTCTTTCCCAGATCTTGAGTCCAGGAGAAGCCGACCAAACCACGAGACCAGTATTGGAGGATCCATTGTGAAGATAGCCGACTCCGAGGATCCCACAATCTGCTCGAGAGAGTTCTTCCACCAAAATCCTGAGAAGATCACTGTCTGGTTAGTAAACCATCTCTTCTCTCTATTTCTGTTCTGTTGAAAGTTCAGAGCGAAACCCTAGGTCTGGGAGTTTCTCAACCCCCAGTGATCCGTTACTTCTGAACTACTCTGATAATTTAGTTTCTTCTAAACTGTGCTTTCAATCCTTACCTAGTTTCCTTCAACGTAGTTTAGCTTTACTTTGAGTCGAAGCCAATTTCTGAAAAAAAAATATATATAAAAAAAAAAGAATTAATCTTAATTTTACTTCCGCATACGCTTCTTTGTTCATTGTTCTGCATCATTTTTGGTATCAGAGCTTTCGTTCTGCATCAGTTCCTCTCCTCGGATAGAGAGGACTCCAGGTCCTTGACGCGCTCCTCGGTGCATGCCAGGTCCGCCTGGAGGGTCTGGTTGTTCGCTCGCAGCTCAACCCCCTTCTCCATGAGGTCTTTGATGCCGGCCGCGAGCTTGTCAAGCTTCTCTTCCTTCTCGGCATCTTTCTTCGCGTACCCTGCGAGGAAGTTCCTAAGCGGGAGCACGTCGTTCCCAATCTGCATAGCAAAAGAGTCAGGTTAGTATAAAGGCTAACCAAGGCCAAAAAAAACAAAGGAGCCTGAGTTCGGACTTACCATGAAGAGCTGCGGGAGGATCCCGAGCAGGGCATCGACGTAGTCCCTACCGCCTCGAGATCGGCGGTCCCGGGTGGTGGAGGCATACTCCATCACTTTCTCCGTGAGCCCCTTATCATGGATTACTGAGCACTGGTTGGTGATCACCGGTGGTGGAGCCGTCAGGTCAGCTACGGCGGCAACTGCCCCTCCAGCAAGAATCGCTGTCGACGGTGCGGCAGAGGTCGCGAGCTGCACCGTCGGAGCCGCGGCAATGACGGGGCCGGCGCTGGGCGGAACTGCTGGTGGTGGAGCCCCCTCGTCGGCAGCATCGCCAGGTCTGACAGCGGGAGCATCGATGGCCCCGCCCTGAGGCAGCCTGGGCGGGGGAGCAGCGGCCACCAGGCTGGGTACAGTCACCGGCGTGACCTCCTGGCTCACCTCAGTGCGAGCCCTCTTCGCCGTAGGCTCATCCACCTCGACGACGTCCCTCTGGGCCGCGCCCTCCAGGAGGTTCTCCAGCGAAAATTTCATGCCTGCAATGCAAAAGAAAAGGAGGTCAATCAGCTCGGCTAAAAAGGAGAAAGAGTACAGAAGTCAAGGAAAGACTGAGTCTCACCCGGCTCGCGGATGGGACTGATCCCGGCCTCAAACAAGTTCTGCTCTGAGAGTAGAACCTCGAGCACCGGGACCACATCGCTCAGGAGCTGGGAGTAGGCCTCTTGGTCCGCCGACTCGACCTGGGAGTTCTGGTTCGGAGACCGGTCCGGTTCGCTCCAGGCCCAGTCAACATCCTCGACCGAGGCAAAGAAGAACCGGTTCTTCCAGCCCTTGATAGAAGAAGGGAGGTCGAATCGGAGACACCTGGGCCAGGGCGAGATGTACCACCAGCCGTCGTTAGTGGAGTACCTCTTCAGGATAAACAGAGCCTTGAAGAGGGAGAAACAGGCAACAAACCCATTGAAGTGACAAAAAATAATAAAGGAAAAGATGACCCGGATGGCATTGGGAGCTAACTGGGCCGGAACGAGGCGAAAGTGGCTAAGGAAAGAAAGGAAGAAGGGGTGCAGAGGAAATCGAAGACCCCCGAGAAAGAAGTCTTCATAGAAGGCTATGCGGTCGGGGCCACTCATGGTGACGCGATCCCCGGGCCGCGGAACAAGCAGACGGATTGACCTCGGGATGCCGTAGACCTCCCGGAGCAAAGAGAGGTCGCCTTCGGTCATTGTGGAAGCATGACCGGAGGGACTGACAGAAAGAAGAGGTGGAGGAGGAAGAGAGAAAGCGGAAGAGCAGAAGCGACAGGAGGAGACCGGACACCCCTGGGGATGCCAATGGTGATACCCCAGGTTGCAGTCGCCTGCGGGTCTCCTCCGGGATCACTTCCTCCTCCGAGGAGGAAGAAGACGGAGTCCTCGTCCGGGACGGACCGGCCTCGTCCGGATTAGAGGAAACATGGCGACGGCACGCCATGACAAAGAAGAAAGCAAGAAGGATTCGAGGGGGAAGAAGAGGGGAACAAGGAGGAAAATAAGGGCACTCACTGAAAATGCACTGTGCGAACGTGGTGCAATGGAAATTAGCCTGCAGCAAACCGCCCACGAAGCAAGGGAAAATGCCTCATTCCAGAAAGTCCCCTCCTTTCAAACTCAATCGACAGCGGCCATACCCGTCATTCCGCTCCGAGCCATTGGATGATCGACGCGTGGAGGCACGCCCGACACCGATGCCTCATTAGCAGGGAAACGGCCTCTGCTTCAAAGCGACGCATTTATTATGAGCAAGTGGGCGACGCGTGGTGGCCTCCTATACGGCTTCGGGCGTACCGAGAAACGGCGACGAGGATCGCGGCAATTATGATACAAGATCTTCGCCTCCCCACGTCATATCCGCATTTAATCCCGACGTTCCGTTCTACGACGCCCCAATAGAACGGTGGATTGGGGGCCAACTGTTATGGCCGTAATAATGACGTGACCGGTCTCAGATTCCGTCAGGTATGATTGAGCCACGTGGAGGTTTCTTCAGCCGAGTCAGCTGCGGCTCCCACGCGATCGAGGTCGAGCTCGACCCTTGCCCCCCCCGGCTACCTCGCCAGGTGGCATCCCGAGACGTTATCGCCCTGGCCGAAGTCAAGTTCGGTCCAGGGCCCCTCCTGCCACCTCGCCAGGTGTCCACCCAGGAGGGATCCACCTCGGCCGAGGTCGGCTGCTCCCCCGCTCCCTCGCCAGGTGGCGCCCATAGACGGTCCCACCAAGGCCGAGGTCGAGCCGGGCCCCTTCGCTCCTTCGCCAGGTGGCCCCCGGAGATGGGACCACCTCGACCGAAGCCGAGCGCCCTTCTGCCGCTCCACCAGGTGTCCACCAAGGAGGGGTCCACCTCGGCCGAGGTCGGCTGCTCCCCCGCTCCCTCGCCAGGTGGTGCCCTGAGACGGTCCCACCAAGGCCGAGGTCGAGCCGGGCCCCTTCGCTCCTTCGCCAGGTGGCCCCCGGAGACGGGAACACCTCGACCGAAGCCGAGCGCCCTTCTGCCGCTCCGCCAGGTGTCCACCCAGGAGGGGTCCACCTCGGCCGAGGTCGGCTGCTCCCCCGCTCCCTCGCCAGGTGGCGCCCTGAGATGGTCCCACCAAGGCCGAGGTCGAGCCGGGCCCCTTCGCTCCTTCGCCAGGTGGCCCCCGGAGATGGGACCACCTCGACCGAAGCCAAGCGCCCTTTTGCCGCTCCGCCAGGTGTCCACCCAGGAGGGGTCCACCTCGGCCGAGGTCGGCTGCTCCCCCGCTCCCTCGCCAGGTGGCGCCCTGAGATGGTCCCACCAAGGCCGAGGTCAAGCCGGGCCCCTTCGCTCATCGCCAGGTGGACCCCGGAGACGGGACCACCTCGACCGAAGCCGAGCGCCCTTCTGCCGCTCTGCCAGGTGTCCACCCAAGAGGGGTCCACCTCGGCCGAGGTCGGCTGCTCCCCGCTCCCTCGCCAGGTGGCGCCCTGAGACTGTCCCACCAAGGCCGAGGTCGAGCCGGGCCCCTTCGCTCCTTCGCCAGGTGGCCCCCGGAGACGGGACCACCTCGACCAAAGTCGAGCGCCCTTCTGCCGCTCCGCCAGGTGTCCACCCGGGAGGGGTCCACCTCGGTCGAGGTCAGGCCGCCCGTACAGAGAATGTCCCAAAGAGCGGAGGCGCAGGTTCCGAGGTTGGCCCTCGAGCCGTGCGCACCGCAGACGGCGCCCCGTACAGATGGCGGCGGCACGGAAACATCACTTATGTCAGCCCGACAGGTTCTGCAGTCGAGAGACGCGGTTCTGGCAAAACAGAGCCCATCAACGGACAGCGCCGGCACCTGGGAAGGGGAGCGCCCACACTGGGCCCAAGGTCTGACCGGCCGCCCTGCCGGTGCCCCCCCTCCTTTACCCTTTCCCCACTGGGCTCGGCAAACGAGGTCAGAAAGCCGTCTGGCCCTCAAAACCAGAAGGGGAAAGAGAAAAGGATGGAGAGGGGGCGATGAGAGCGACAAGGGGAGCCTCCCAAGAGCGGAAAACAGGCAGGCAGCAGGAGGAGATAAAAGGAAGGAGAGAGGAGACGACCAGGTAAGGTGGGATGAGTAAGAAACAGAGGCTGAAGGTCCCGCTCCGAGAGTAAGATCCAGGGTCCCGAGAGGGGATCGCTTGGCGGGAGCTCGGCAAGGGGACCCAGCCGGGTTTCTGGTCCCTCCGGCACCTTTCTTGCTAGAAAATTCTCTGAGTCTGGGATTCCTTCGGGGGCCCGTCTCGGAGAATCTGTTCCCTCTCGCCGTCTACTAACTTGATCGTCGGAGCTCCCTCGCCGGGATCCCCGGCCAGGGTCTTCTGACCTTGCCTTGCAGGTTCGCTCCAGCCAGGAGGCCCCAGGAGCAAGGCGGTCTGGTAGGATCGGCGATTCCGAGGCACGGGCGCGGCGGCGAGATCGGCAACAGGAAGCATTAGAAAAAATTAAGAGACTCAAATCAGAAGGAATCTGCTTTTTAGATTGGTGCCAACAATGAAGGGATGCATCCCTTTATTGTGCACATTCCAATTTCATGCCAATTGCCACCTATTGACTGGTCAAACCATAGTAGAGGGGTATGGAGATAAGGTAGGAGCCCTTTGGGATTAATCTAGGATTTGTGATTGATCTATAGGACTCTTAGTCCTTCTGCATGCACATAATATGCATTAAAGCATTATGGCGCCTAAGAGTCCATGCCAACATGGACTCTTTCATAAATCTAAGATATGTCCCCATAAAATTTAGATAAATACTAAATTAGGCTGCCCCACTTAGGACTCTAACCAAAATAAATTTCACTTAATTTAGTTAGCCCAAATAACAAGCAAACAAACTCAATCCAATTGGGTTAGGAGTTAAGCTAGCCAACATATGCTAGTATGTTAATTAGCTAGCCAATTAGAATCCCATGACCCTAATAAAAATATTATTGACTTCCTTGGCCAATTCCCTAATATGTGTGACCCTTTAGGCTCCACATATAGCCAGTGGTAGGTCAGGTCCAAGCCAATTCGATCCAATCGAAACCAATTTGACCTAATTAGGTCAAATTAAGTTGACCTAAGTTGCCAATTCGGACCAGCTTTTGAATTGACTCAAGAATTCAATCAATTTGATTCATGAAAACCCATAAGACTTGATTGATGTCTAGAAACATGTCATGCCTACCCGGAAGATGAGAAATTTAGTTGAAATTATCAAAATATCCTTCAGTGAAAAGTAATCGTGCAATTCAATTCTTTAATCTCCCTTTATCCCGATTAAGCTATGGGCATGGATAAATGTCAAACCATAGCACTCAATCTTTTTGAATCTCAATTTGATAATGAAGACTCGATCGATGAAAGATTAGAAACCCTATCTAATCTCATCATGCTTTGATCAAAGACTTCCTGAGTCATCATTCAAAGAGATTTCATGGAATAAGTCCTCCTCTTACTAAAAGTGATCGATTTCTTGTTGACCCACTCACATCCTTCATACACAATCCACCATATTCGAGAACATTCCATACATGACTTATTGTCATGAGTATGAACCAAAATATGGCTTCATATGTATAAGGAACTATGGTGATCTCAGGTCCAAGGATCACTTGCATAACTCCCACTATGAGAACCATCTTTTGACAAGTAGTAAGACTTCTATAAGATGTTCTCCATGCGGATCAGTCCAGTGAACTCATACCCTTATGAGCACCAACGTCCTTGAATTAGTGTCCTTACATAAGTGGCTGTGAGACCAACCACCTTTTCTTTGAGCATACATAGGATGTGCTAGTCTTTCTGGAAATATCGATCCCTGAATCGATAATCCAATGACTAGAGATATTTTAGATTAGGGTTTATAGGAACTTAGGTCTCACTATTATGATCTCCATTATAATCCTAATTCTATTACCCTAACCTATGGGATTCATTATAATCTTAGATAAGATACAATAATATGATGAATTAACATATACCTTTTATTGATAAATAATATCATACAAGAGTTGGAAGATCATAGAAATGCCATTGAAAAGATTGGCTTTTAAGGCATTATTCTTTCAGCAATTGCTCAAGTGAAGGAACCGAAGGCATATTAGTGAACCAAGCATGTCTGCATCGCTATCACCTTATTTGAAAGATTATGGAATGAGGTGATGTCGACCTATAAAAGATCGATAGAAAGGAGAACTTGGCTGACCAATTTACTAAAACTCTCAAAATCAAAGAGTTTGATGAACACAAATGGAAGATGGGTATATGATATACCATTCTAATTGGATCTAGTCCAAGTGGGAATTGTTGAAAAAAGTATCCTAAAGCCAATCATTTGGATCGTAGATGGTTGACTTTTCTTGTTAATGTGTATGAATTATTAATAAAATAGAAGTTATTTTGGAAACTCAATACTATTTGTCATCTTCTTGTGAACTCTAATGTGTTGAAGTCCTTAGAACTACATTGATTCAATAAAGGAGGTTTTATCAAGTGGTTATTAAATTGGTTTGTGACCAAATAGTACATCGTTATCTAGGACGACAATGTTTACAAGTATGGGTAGTTGTATGACATATAGGTTGGTTATCTTCTTAACCAAGGTGTGTTAAGGCACTGGTATGGTATGCAGGTGAGTGTAGGAGTATATCTCACTGAATAGTACCAACTCTATAAAGTATTCTACTGTCAAGAGTATCTTGTAGAAAGGGTATTGTATAAATATTCCTCTGACCTGAGACTATCATGGTGACTTAATAAGCAACTCATTATATTTTGGTACCAGACTACCTAGATTTCTAATCTAGTAATGGAAGGTTTCTAGATGTATTCAAGTACTTGTTAAGTTGGTATTGAGTCAAGAAAGAATGGACCACTCCAAATTGAGAGAGAAAATGTTCGGCAATGTTTCAAGTTAGCAAAACCTATGCCTGGGTAATCTTGGTGAGGAGTCACAGGATTTAGCACATTGAGGTATATTTGGATGTACTTATTTGGAGTTGGTAGTAGACTTTAAATTCATCCTGAGTATTAGGACAAAGGGATGAATTATAAGGTAATCATAGCCTTGGTTCTTGAATATTGCTTTGCCATCATTCAACCTATCCAAATATCGGGCACCATTGTTAGATGGTCATATTAATTAGTTCAAAAAATCATTTCTAAGCTACTGACTTAGGGCTCGAACTTATAAGGTTATACTTAATAAAAGTTTTCAATTGATCATGATGGGTGATCGACATTTGAGATCATCCAATGAGAAAATTATAAGTATGATTAATAATTTATCCTATACAAAAGTTATAAATAAATAAATTATTAATTAATTATTAATTAATATTAGAAGAAATAATTAGTATTTAGATTATTAATTGGGTCAATTCATTAAGTGAAATGATTTGGTCAAATCTAATTAAATTTGGTTTAATTTGATTTCACTCGATTAGGTTATTTGATGACCTAATCGCTACAAAATTTTATCTAGATTTAATTTGGATTTAACCTTGATTAATTTTTGATTAATTAAATTTATTTGAGCCTAATTATATTAGGTTCAATCTATTTGAATTGGTCAAACCAAATTAAATTGAGATTAGAATAAGGTTGACCAAGTCAAACCTAGGAACCTAGTTTTTCCCTTATGCCACTTTGTTCTCCATGCTAAATGAATATTTACATGAAGAGTCTCCATGAAAAACATGTTTATCACCCTCTCACTTACCTATTATAACTGGGATTAAACCAAGAAAAATTTTAAAAGGAGTTTTAATATAGTTTTGAATCTAGTTTGACCGAGTCAAAACTGATTCTTATGCCCCTAGCTTTCTCCATAAGTTTTTAATTTTTTTCATGAAGTTTTCTCCATAAAAAATGGGTTTTTATGCCTTTCTTGAATCTGTTTTGGGTTACGATAGGTTTAGATAAATTTGAGATTTATTTGTATTGATTTGAATTTAAATGGAATAGGTTTTGAATGAGTCAAACTACTAGTCCTAGAAAAACACTATTTCTTTTATCCTATCCTAATTCTTTTCTCCATGCCTATTTGAGAGGACTTTTTGCTATGATTGTGCAACACTTTTAGAGGCTTTTACCTTGAAAAACCAAGGAAAAAAAAGGTGGCAAAGATTAAGGGAGTGGGCATGAAAAATAAATTGGTGTGGGGACTTCTTCTTGGTGCTAGGGAGAAAAGAAAAGAGAGAAAGAAAAGAAGAAAATAAAAAAAGAAAAATTTTATTTTTTAATTTTGTTTCTTCCATGATCTAATCCTCTTCATCCTCTATCTTCTCATTTTCTTAGAAGACTAAAAAAATTCAAAGAAAGGTTTTCAAATCAGCCATCCACAGACATCATATGGTGCTAGCACTCTAGTAAAAATGATTTCTCGAGGTTTCCTGTAGGCTTTTTGTAGAGGTTGGACATCTTGTGTAGCTATGAGATGACATCTAGACCTTCTACCATGCTCCATTAGAAGTGGTGTTCATCGATCCATGACGAGGTATGAGATCCAATCCTATTTATATTTGTAGATTAAATTTATAGCATGCATTAGTTAGATTGGTGCATGCTGATTTTAATTTTGATATCTATACTTATTATTCATATCCTATCATGAACCTGTAGGTTAGATTTATAGAATTGTTCTAATGCATAATTTAGTGATTAGAATTATTATGCTTCCACTAGTTTTAAAAAATCTATGCATGAAACCCTTTCTTAGTTTTTCGATACTTCGAGATTCAATAGATTTCAAGGGAAGACAACTCTCAAGCAAACATGCTAGACAAGGTGGTGACTACTACACCAATGGCACTTCACCAAGGGCTTACTTCCAACAAATCAAAAGGTTGATAATCGAAGAATCATCAGAGATCATGCAACTTGATGATGAACCATGCTGGATCGACCCACTGATTGACTTCTAAAAAAATAGTCGACTCCCTGCAGACTGGAAGGAAGCTTGTAAGATCAAGTATGGATCCTCTAAATACTTGGTGTGTGAAGTAAAACTCTACAAGAGATCATTCTCCCTACCCCTCAAATGCTTGTGGCTATCTAAGGTGGAATTCATGCTAAGAAAGGTCCATGAGGGGATCTATGGAGACCACATCGGAAAAAGGGCATTAGCATACAAGCTACTCTAGTAGGGTTATTACAGACCGACTATACAGCAAGATGCTAATACTTTGTTATGAGATGTGATGCATGTCAAAGAAATGCAAATATTCAGTATCTCTTGACTGTGCCGATCACTCCTATATATGTCCCATGGCCTTTCGTATAATGAGAGATGGATATTCTTGGTCCATTCCCACCAGCTTTAGGTCAACATAAATTCCTACTAGTTTCCATTGACTATTTTACAAAGTAGGTGGAGGCCAAGCCACTAAACTACATCATCGAGTCTAAAGAAATAGATTTCATGTGGAGGGTCATCATTTGCCACTTCGACGCTCCTAGGATGTTGATCATCGAAAATGGATGATAGTTTGTTGGAGCCCAGTTTGAGAAATTTTGTGAAGACAAGGGATCTCACATCACCTCACCTCAGTAGTGCATCCCTAAACTAATGAAAAAGCTGAAGTCACAAATCAGACCATTCTCCAAGGAATTAAGAAGAGACTTGGCAAAACTAAAGGAACATAGGTAGATGAGCTCCATCATGTGCTCTAGGCATATCGAATGACACTAAGGGTTTTGATTAAAGAAATACCCTTCAACCTAGCATTCAGGATTGAAGTGGTGATATCATCAAAATTGGGGTGCCCTCAGCATGGGTTGCAAATTATGACAAGCAAACCAACTCAAAAAGGTAACTAGTGGACTTGGACTAGATAGATGAAGTTTAGGAAAAGGCATGCAATAGGATGGCAGCATACCAGTACAAGGTTGCTTGTTACTTTAATGCCAAGGTCTAAGACAAAGCCTTCAAGGTTGGTGACCTGGTACTACACCAGATAGAAGTCTCTCAGCCCAACCAAAGAGGTAAGCTTTTGCCAAATTGGGAGGCGCCCTACCAGGTGAAATAAATTATCAAACCTAGGACCTAATGGCTAAGACAACTAGATGGAACTCCTCTACTCCAACCATGAAACTCCATAAATCTATGGATTTATCATCAATAATGTACCCCCTCCATTAAATAAAAGTTTTTTTTCCCTATCTATGCTTGTGGTAAAAGATTTCACTAGCAGGAGTCCCTCAAGAGAGATTTTCTTAGGCTGAATGAAGTCCAAAAATTCATCTGGAGTAATTTCAGCTAAAAACTAAGCCACTCACAGGATCGATATCCCATATCGAGAGACTTAAAATACCATTGGCCTAATTAAGGGATCAACACTTAAGACTTTTGATTAAGACCAAAATCACCATTGGTCAAATTCCCAAAAAGTCCAGTGATCTCCAAGCATAGAATTTCGATTGAGAGCCTATAGGCTCAAGTGATTGGAAGTACAACTATCGAAAGTCCATAGGCTCAAACAATCGAAAATACTATGATGGGAAGTCCATAGGCTCAAGCGATCATAAGTACTACAATCAGAAGACTATAGGCTCAAATGATCAGTAGTACTATGATCGGAAGCCCATAGGCTCAAATGATCAGAAGTACCACGATCGAAAGCCCATAGGAGTTTTTGAAAAGATCATGATCGAGAATGCATCAGTTAGTCATTCGAACCATTATCACCTATTAAAGTAGTTTAAAGTATAGAAGCATAATATACAAATAAATAAACAATCCATGAAACAATTGACACACATAACAAAAGCACAACAATGCTAAAAGTTTTTCATTGATAAAATTGGGTTAGATACACTCATAGCCTTGCTACTAGGTTACATAGATTTGAAGCCTCATGGCTATCTACATTGCTTCCTAGACTTCCTAAAGTACAAGAAAAGTGATGAGGCTACTTGTCAAAGAACTAGAGAATTCCAAAATTCTTGAGCTCTTCCATACAGCTAGAAGGAAGCCCCGTATGAACCCTGAGCGGTCAGGTGCACTAGGCAAGATCGCTTGTAGGTGCTATGCCATAGCAGCGAGGGTAACTAAGGACGTGGACATGGCCCTACTCCTAGTAACATCTAGTATGATGAAGGGCGCATATGGTAACTCTAACAAGGAGGCAACATTCAACAAAGCAGTACACTATCGAGAGGAGGAAGCTCATTGGTGTGCCAAGAGTGTCGATCAAGAAATTGAAAAGCTGCTCCCAATCTATCCTAAGCATAGTACTCCTACCTATAATTCGAGATGGGGGCTTCCCATATACCTTTTATATTTAGGCATGATTGCTCCCTATGGAAGGCTTGGATGATGTGGCATGCAGCCCGAGCCCTCCTCTTCATGTTAAGTTCACCAATCGGCTATAGCTGCAGTGATGTAGGTAGAGCACTAGTGGTTAAGTTTGCCAATTGATTGTAATGGTGGTAGTTAGGTGGCGATGCCTAACCTTCACAAAATCATTCCTCCAAAGAGAATCCATCTTATCAAAATGGAGACCTGGTGACCCAAATGCCTTTGTGGGATGCTGAGCAAAGTGTCCCCTTCAGTGTTATAGGCAACATGGTGGCAAGGAGGCTATCCTTATATATAGACTTGGAAGGAGGTTTGTTGCCCATGCATCCAATCAAAGTCTAGCAAACATCACCATCTTAGAGGATGAGCATTACCGGGAAGGAGCGCTAGGGTGGCAATGAATCTCCCCCATCCTCTTCTCATAAATAGTGCATGAGGGACCCATCCTATCTAAAATGTGTTAGGGTCAAAGCTCCTTGGAAATAAGATATCATGCCAAGTGGCACCTCCTACTATTGGGACATTCCCGGGAGCTAAAAAAATCAAGGCACCATCCAAAAGCATTATAATGCCATGGCTCTAAGTGACCGAGTCTTGATTAGTCAGAGCCTCAATAACCCTCTCAATGACCCGTATAAAGTGCTCAGATGCCATAGCTCCTAGTGACCAAGTCACTTTCAGTTAGAGCCTCAATGGCTTGTACAAAGGTTCCCAGATACCATGGCTCCAAGTGATGAGTCACATTAGTTAGAGCCTCAATAGCTCGTATAAAGGTATTCAGATGTCATGGATCCAAGTGACCGAGTCACGATCAGTCAAAGCCTCAACGACCCTCTCAATGGCCTGTATAAATGCACTCATATACCATGGCTCCAAGTGACCGAGTCATGGTTGGTCAGAGCCTCAATGGCCCATATAAAGGTGCTCAGATATCATAGCTCCAAGTAATCGAGTCACGGTAGGTCAGAAACCTCAATGGCCATTTCAATGATCCATATAAAGGTGAAAGATTAATGGTACATTTGCAGGTGCCTACCCTAAGCATGCAACAATAGGGAGCAGGTAAGTATTTTAAAACAATTTTAAAATGCACAGCAAAAACATGCTCCACGCAGGATCTAACACAATCAGGAAGGATGTATAGACTAAAACATGTTATAACATGGGCATGTAATGTTTATAAAATAATTTAAATCCATAGATCTACGCATGCATGAAATTAAAAACAAAACCCATACCTTATTCCTGCCGGGAATAAATCTGGTATAAGCCTGGAATAGCAGGGATAACAGGAATAAAATTATTCCTGTTGTCCTCCACTAACAGCACGTTGACAAATGCTATTCTTTCCACCAAAAAAATGCTGTAGAACAGAGGAAATTTTGCCAACGTATGGATCTCTCTTCCAGCACCAAGAGTTAGGGAACAAGTTTGTTGATCTTCCTTCAAAGGGGAGAAGATGATCCAATGGTTTTGATCCCCTTCCTTTCACCCAAAATCAGCAGCAGGAATTGTAGCAATCTGAAAAACCTGCAACAAAAAACAGAGGAGAAAAGGACAGCTGCAAGGAGGTCAATCCGGCTTCCAAGTGCTCGGTTGAACACTCTCAAGAGGGGGCACACGCCGGGGGCTAGCTCTGATCCGTCTCTCGGTCGATGCTAGTCGCCGGAAGACACGAAACGGTGGGAAGGAAGAGCAGAATTTCAGAACCTGTTTTCAGCAAAACAGAGTTCGTCTTCCTCCAAATTTGAGCACCAGGACAGGGATTAAGGAGCTTTCTCTCTTCCTTTCACTCACCAAAAATAGCCCTCAACTACACCGATGGAAAGGGAAAGAATTTTCAGCCAGCAAAAGGAATTCTCACAGGCTATATTCTCCTCACACGGTGACGTTTTCTAATCTTCTTAGAACCAGGGGACTGTAGCAAATATAAGGTAGCAGCAGGGAGAAAAGAAAATGCTAGGAAGGCCAAAAGACTTCGGTGGCTTAACCAACACTAAACCAGCCATTAGGACTAGATAAATTGGTTTAAGGGTAATTGGTGGAGGGAGATAAAGGGACGCCGAATGGCTTCCACGGCCATGAAAATGCCCAGCGAGAAAAATCAGCGTGCAAACCGGTCAATTGAAGAAAAACGGTCCAAATGAATGGGTTTAATCCAATTAAAACCAAGGGTTCAAAAGAAAAACCGGTTCAATGGTTTTTGGGTTCAAATTAATTAAACCCAAAGGTTCAAACCCAAAAAATTCGGTTCAATTTAATTTGAACTGGTCCAAGCCCAATTAAATTAAATTCAATTGGTTCACAACCAATTTGAAGGCCGAATTTAGCTCCGAATCAGTTCAAAACTGATTCAGAAAAATCCTGGCGCAAGCCTGGTCAGCCCGGAATAATTTTTGGTTGACCCAAACAAGGGCAAGACCGAGAAAAGAGTGCTCAAAAAATATCGCGACCATAAAACCGAGACGATTCCCAATCGTAATCGGTATCCGGATCAGAGAGTTATCCTCTGTGGCGTGTGACCTCATAGGTTCGAACCTAAATGGTAGTACTGGAATGATTCCAGTACCAGCACAGGAAACCATCTAGCAATGGGTCCCGGCATCTGGATAGGTCGAAGATGCGGGAGCATACTATCGAACCTCTGGCATATGGTTACTGTATATTTCATCCCTTTGACCTCTAATGCTCAGGATGATTGATATTGGGCTGCCAACCCAGACTGAGTCAGTCGACAACGTGTCTCAATCTTGCAAGCCCAGTGACTCTTCACTAGGGCTACCCCGGTCGAGGATTTGCTAAATTGAGATACAGCGAGACATTCAATCCAAACTGTTCAGACAGGTCAATTCCATCTTGGTCCATCACTGCTCTACAAGTACTTTCCTGTACCCAGAAACCTTCCATTACCGGATTAAAAATCCGGGTAATCCGGTACCAAAGCACAGGGAGTTGCTTGCAAGCTACCGTGATGATCTCAGGTCAGAGGGACACATATACCCATATCCTATCGTGAGTATTCATTTGGCAGAAAGGGGTTTCACGGAGTCACGTTCAATGAGATATGATATATCCCACTTGCAGATCACATCAGTGTCACCACACTCATTTGGTTAAGAGGACAACCAAACGATGTGAATTGCAACAACATATATTTGATATATTGCCGTCCAGTACAATATATCCTTTGGCTGTGAACAAGGTTTAAGGACCAGTCGATACATCCTCTCTGTATCAAATTTAGTGTAGCCCTAAGGACTTCTTCACATGGAAAGAGTTCATTATTAGGGAAATATAATATGTGATGAGATGCCAAATAATAATTTTATTAATTCATAAAATGAATACAATACTCAGCACAACCGCCTGCAACCCAGGCGATTGGCTTTGGGACACAATTCCCAACAACTCCCACTTGTACTAAAGCCAATTAGAGGAGTATCTTATACCCATTTCCCATTTACAATAGTCGAACTCTTTGATTCCAAGAGCTTTAGTGAAGGGGTCAGCCAAATTTTCTTTTCCATCGATCTTCAGAAGATTGATGTCGCCTCGCTCCACGATTTCTCGTACGAGGTGGTAGCGCCGCAATATGTGCTTGGTGCGGTGATGAGCTTTCGGCACCTTAGCTTGAGCAATGGCTCCAGTGCTGTCACAGTACACCAGAACAGGACCATCTAGGGAAGGTGCCACCCCTAGCTCTCGAAGGAACTTCCGCAACCACACAGCTTCCTTTGCTGCATCTGATGCTGCAATATATTCTGCTTCGCATATCGAGTCTGCAACAGTTGCCTGCTTGGAACTTTTCCAGCAGATCGCTCCTCCGTTCAGGGTAAATACAAACCCTAACACACTTTTGCTATCATCTCTATCTGACTGGAAACTGGAGTCAGTGTACCCCACAAGTTTCAAGTCAGGTTTTCCATAAATCAGCCATTGATCTTTAGTATTTCTCAAATACTTAAGGATGGTCTTAACCACCTTCCAATGTGCCTCACCTAGGTCAGACTGGTATCTACTCACTACTCCTAGTGAGTATGCCATGTCTGGTCTAGTACAAGTCATAGCATACATGATAGAGCCTACTGCAGAAGCATAAGGTACTCTACTCATGCGCTCTCTTTCCTCAGGAATTGTCGCACAATGTTTTTTGAAAAGAGTAATTCCAGAACCTATCAGAAGATAGCCTTTCTTGGAATTTTTCATGCTGAACCGTTTCAGCACGGTATCTATGTACGTAGACTGGGACAGTCCCAAAAGCTTCTTGGATCTATCTCTATAGATCTTCATACCTAGTATGTAAGAAGCTTCATCCAAGTCCTTCATGGAGAACTGAGATGATAACCAGACTTTTATTCCTTGTAATGCTGCGACATCATTCCCGATTAAGAGAATGTCGTCAACATACAGTACTAGGAATACAATCACAGAACCATTAACCCATTTATAGATGCACGGTTCTTCTCTGTTCTTAACGAAGCCGTATGATTTGATACACCTATCAAACCGTAAGTTCCAACTTCGAGATGCTTGCTTGAGTCCATAGATGGACCTATGCAACTTGCATACTTTTGATTCATCTGTGGATGTGAACCCTTCAGGCTGTATCATATACACCTCTTCTTCCAGCTCCCCATTTAGGAAAGCGGTTCGGACATCCATTTGCCAGATCTCGTAATGAAAATATGCTGCCAAAGCAAGCATGATCCGAATAGACTTGAGCATTGCCATAGGGGAGAATGTCTTGTCATAATCGATACCATATCGCTGACGATACCCCTTGGCAACCAGACGGGCTTTATAGATTTCTACCTTCCCATCTGCGCCCCTTTTTCTTTTAAAGATCCATTTACACCCGATGGGTTTCATTCCTTCAGGCGGATCAACCAATGTCCAAACATTGTTGATTTCCATGGACTCCATTTCGGATCGCATGGCTCCAAGCCATGCCTCAGAGTCAGATCTCTGAAGTGCATCCATATAGGTGATCGGATCCTCATTGTTCTCATCGAGCTCAATGGGATCGCCGTCCCGGACCAAGAAACCGTAGTATCTGTCTGGCTGATGCGGTATTCTACCAGATCTCCTAATGGATTCAGGGTGTGAGTCAATCACAGCCGGTTCCACGATGTCCTTAGAGTGTGCAGGTTCTTCTATTGGCTAAACTTCATCAAGTTCAATCTTAGAGGCTATAGTTCCTTCTCTAAGAAACTCCTTTTCCAAAAAGATAGCTCTAAGAGCAACGAACACCTTTTGTTCATTCTCCAAGTAGAAGAAATACCCTTTGGTTTCCTTAGGATAACCAATGAATAAACACTTGTCAGACTTAGGACCAAGTTTGTCTGCGTCTAAATGTTTTACGTAAGCCGGACAACTCCAGACCCGAAGGTGTGAGATTGAAGGTTTACGTCCATTCCACATCTCATACGGAGTGGAGACAACAGACTTACTCGGAACATTATTCAACAAGTAACAGGCTGTCTGAAGCACATATCCCCAAAAGGATAGCGGCAGAGTTGCAAAGCCCATCATTGATCGAACCATGTCCAACAAGGTTCGATTCCTCCTTTCGGACACACCATTCAACTGTGGTGTTCCTGGAGGAGTCCATTGAGAGAGAATTCCATTCTCCTCAAGATATGTCAAAAATGCACCAGATAAGTATTCACCACCTCGATCAGATCGAAGGGTTTTAATACTTTTTCCAGTTTGCTTTTCTACTTCATTACGGTATCGTTTGAACATTTCAAATGACTCAGACTTATGTCTCATTAGAAAGACATAACCGAACCTCGAAAAGTCGTCTGTAAATGTAATGAAATATTTGTATCCTCCTTTGGCACTTATTGTCATTGGTCCACATACATCAGTATGTATTAGACTTAAGAGTTCTGTAGATCGTTCACCTTTTCCAGAAAAAGGTGACTTGGTCATTTTACCAAGTAAACAGGATTCACAAGTGGGCAGTGATTCAGAATCACTGACCTCGAGAAGTCCATCTCCTCGCAACTTGTTGATCCTATTTTGGTTAATATGACCTAGTCTACAGTGCCAAAGATACAAATTATTGACATTATCTAACATTGGGCGTTTGCTAGAAGTGTACATTACACTAACAGGCCTTGATAGTACATATATGCCATTATTTAATCTAGCTTTCATTATAACAGCATTATTCAAAATAACATTGCAAAAATCTCCTTTTATTGATAGTTCAAAACCACAATTGGCCAAAAGGCCTACAGAGATTATGCACATAATGAAACTAGGACAATAGTGACAGTCGACTAGTTCGACAGTACAAGACGCAGGACTCCAACCGCCAGTACTGGAACACGATTTCCATTCCCGATGCTCAGAAACTGTTCTCCATCTTCAAATCTTCTGCTAACTTGAAGTCCCTGTAACGAATTACAAACATGAATTGGACTACCAGTATCCAATACCCAGTTAGCAGTATCAACAATTGAGTAATTACAAGGTTTTATCATATAAATACCTTGTTCAGCAGACTTCTGCTTTCTCGGCCTGTTCGGATCAAGGGACGCAATATAAAGAGGACAGTTCCTCTTCCAGTGTCCCTTCTTCTTGCAGTAGAAGCACTCTGCAGAAGACTGATCAGCCTTAAACTTCCTGGTCTGACTCGGGCCAGGAGCATTCTGCACCTTCTTTCCCTTTTTATTTATTTTCTTCTTCCCATTCTTAAAGAGACGACTACCTCTACTTCCTCCCACTAAATTCACCACCCCCTTATTAAGTTGGTGGTCTTTCTCGAAAGTCTGCAGCAACCCCAAAAGACCATGGTAGTTGACTGCAGGCTTGTTCATTCTGTATTGATCAAGAAAGTCAAGATAGGAGGAGGGAAGAGAATTTAGGATCGCATCCTTGCCGAGCTGCTCGTGCAAGGGGCATCCGAGTTTGCCCAGTTTTTCAATCAGCTCGATCATGTACAATACATGATCAGTGACTGAACCACCATTCGACATCTTGGAGTTGTAGATGGCAGAAGACACTTTGTACCGTTCTTCATCATCCGGGGTGCCGAAGGATTCCTTCAATTTTTGAAGGATTTCATCAGGTTGGGCCTCCTCGAGTTTGCGACTGAACTCGTCGTTCATTGCAACAAGCATAATGCAACGGACAGTAGTCCGATCAGAAATCCACTTCAAGTAAGCGTCTCTGACCGCACTCCGTGCATTTGCAGGAGGGATTTCAGGCGCCGGATCCGTTATCACATAGAGGATCCGTTCATGCTCTAGAACAATTCTTAACCTTCGATACCAAGTATCGAAGTTATGACCCTTCAACTTCTCATTATCGAGAAGTGACCGGAGCGATAAGTTTGAAGACATCTAAAAAGAAAACAAGACCAAATTAGTTTATGAATTAATAACTTAACCAAAAGACTTGGACTTTAGTCTAAAGGTTTCTCCCACTAATTTTTCAGATTGGTAGCCTCTAACTCCAATCCGTGAAAACAACATTTTTTCAAGTGGGTACTGAAATCCAATAGGCCTCGCATGAGCCCGACTATGGCCAGCTCACCCATACGAGCCTAAAGGTAGGTTCGTAAACCAATTGTTTCCCTAAACAATTTTCAGTATTTTATTTTGCCCCAGAGAACATCCCAATCGGCCTAGGGGCCTCCTATTGCGGGTCTCTGGTTAGGTCCAACCATTAAAATGACAAATCTAATGCTTCCAGCTAACTAAAGACCAAGCCCGACTATGGCCAGCTCACCTGGTCCCGTCAAAGAGGTTGCACTGAACCATCATCGATCAGATAGAAATTTCAGTCGCCGGATGTACACCCGTTCTATGGAACTGCCGATGCACACCAAGCTAGTGGACATATTTCTATCCAACTTAATGGGAGGCTAAGACACTGTCAACCCTTTGACTTAGTCTTTTAAGGACCTAATAATTTTAGAGGACTTTTAGTTGTGATAGAAGAGAAGAGACAAGGACATGGATCATCCTCCCACTGAGTCAATCAGATTTCAGGAGGGTTAAAATAAATCAACAAATGATCCATGGGCACCTAAAGATCAGTCAGACCGATCAACCTGGGTGACATGGGTTAACTTGAGTCATTGAGCTTTTCCAATCAATTCTGGTTAACTCGACTAGCCAGGTAGGTGAGATCATGGGTGAGTATCCGCCATTAACCATCTTTCCTAGACACCAACCAAGTTGGCCAAGAAAGAGGTAGCCTTATACAACCATGATCACAAATGCCAGACCTACCTCGACACCAGTCGGTTTACCAGACCCGATCAGATTAGCCTAAAGACTCGGGCGTCCACAGAGCCACTAATTGGATCCATTTTAGATGAACGGATCAACTATTCTAACTATTAGATAGTTCTAAAGAAGGACCTTAATCAACTTTTGATTAATCTTCTTTTATCCGGTTCAACTAAACCTAATTCTAACCCAGTTAAGGACCCAATTAGATAACTAACCCAATTAACCCAAAATGGCTTATTCATGTCAAATTAGATTTCATAAACCTAATATTTTATTTTAATGAGCCATATATTTAATCAAAACATTTTTAATTAAGTGTCAATGTAAAACATTTTTTACATTACAAAATCATGCATCATTTCTAGATTTTATTTTATAAACATTTCATGGCCCAATAATTTTAACAGACATATCAAAATTGTATCTGAACTAAAACAATTTTAATTCCAAGATTTCCTTAAAGGATCCTTCTGAAAAGGCCAACACAGATGATCTGTTTCGTGTCAAAGACACACGGTCATGGTGAAGGTCTCAACTATGTTCCTAAAAGTACTATCTGGACACAAAAATAGATTAAACTATTTTTAATCTAACATGCATCAAGATTATGTTACACTTATGAACCTGGCTCTGATACCAATGAAAGATTAATGGTACATTTGCAGGTGCCTACCCTAAGCATGCAACAACAGGGAGCAGGTAAGTATTTTAAAACAATTTTAAAATGCATAGTGAAAACATGCTCCAGGATCTAACACAATCAGGAAGCATGTATAGACTAAAACATGTTATAACATGGGCATGTAATGTTTATAAAATAATTTAAATCCATAGATCTATGCATGCATGAAATTAAAAACAAAACCCATACCTTATTCCTACCGGGAATAAATCTAGTATAAGCCTGGAATAGCAGGGATAACAGGAATAAAATTATTCCTGTTGTCCTCCACTAACAGCACGTTGACAAATGCTGTTCTTTCCACCAAAAAATTGCTGCAGAATAGAGGAAATTTTGCCAACGTATGGATCTCTCTTCCAGCACCAAGAGTTAGGGAAAAAGTTTGTTGATCTTCCTTCAAAGGGGAGAAGATGATCCAATGGTTTTGATCCCCTTCCTTTCACCCAAAATCAGCACCAGGAATTGCAGCAATCTGAAAAACCTGCAACCAAAAACAGAGCAGAAAAGGACAGCTGCAAGGAGGTCGATCCGGCTTCCAAGTGCTCAATTGAACGCTCTCAAGAGGGGGCACACGCCGGGGGCTAGCTCTGATCCTTCTCTCGGTCGATGCTAGTCGCCGGAAGACACGAAACGGTGGGAAGGAAGAGTAGAATTTCAGAACCTGTTTTTCAGCAAAATAGAGTTCGTCTTCCTCCAAATTTGAGCACCAGGACAGGGATTAAGGAGCTTTCTCTCTTCCTTTCACTCACCAAAAATAGCCCTCAACTACACCGGTGGAAAGGGAAAGAATTTTTAGCCAGCAAAAGGAATTCTCACGGGCTATATTCCCCTCACACGGTGACGTTTTCTAATCTTCTTAGAACCAGGGGACTGCAGCAAATATAAGGTAGCAGCAGGGAGAAAAGAAAACACTGGGAAGGCCAAAAGACTTCGGTGGCTTAACCAACATTAAACCAGCCATTAGGACTAGATAAATTGGTTTAAGGGTAATTGGTGGAGGGAGATAAAGGGACGCCGAATGGCTTCCATGGCCATGAAAATGCCCAGCGAGAAAAATCAGCATGCAAACCGGTCAATTGAAGAAAAATGGTCCAAATGAATGGGTTTAATCCAATTAAAACCAAGGGTTCAAAAGAAAAACCGGTTCAATGGTTTTTGGGTTCAAATTAATTAAACCCAAAGGTTCAAACCCAAAAAATTTGGTTCAATTTAATTTGAACTGGTCCAAGCCCAATTAAATTAAATTCAATTGGTTCACAACCAATTTGAAGGCCAAATTTAGCTCTGAATCAGTTCAAAACTGATTCAGAAAAATCCTGGCGCAAGCCTGGTCAACCCAGAACAATTTTTGGTTGACCCAAACAAGGGCAAGACCGGGAAAAGATTGCTCAAAAAATACCGCGACCATAAAACCGAGACGATTCCCAATCGTAATCGATATCCGGATCAGAGAGTTATCCTTTGTGGCGTGTGACCTCCTAGGTTCGAACCTAAACGGTAGTACTAGAATGATTCCAGTACCAGCACAGGAAACCATATAGCAATGGGTCCCGGCGTCCGGATAGGTCGAAGATGCCGGAGCATACTATCGAACCTCTGGCATATGGTTACTGTATATTTCATCCCTTTGACCTCTAATGCTCAGGACGACTGATATTGGGCTGCCAACCCAGACTGAGTTAGTCGACAACGTGTCTCAATCTTGCAAGCCCAGTGACTCTTCACTAGGGCTACCCCGACCGAGGATTTGCTAAATTGAGATTCAGCGAGACATTCAATCCAAACTGTTCGGATATGTCAATTCCATCTTGGTCCATCACTGCTCCACAAGTACTTGCCTGTACCCAGAAACCTTCCATCACCGGATTAAAAATCCAGGTAGTCCGGTACCAAAGCACAGGGAGTTGCTTGCAAGCTACCGTGATGACCTCAGGTCAGAGGGACACATATACCCATATCCTATCGTGAGTCTCCCTTTGGCAGAAAGGGGTTTCACGGAGTCACGTTCAATGAGATATGATATATCCCACTTGCAGATCACATCAGTGTCACCACACTCATTTGGTCAAGAGGACAACTAAACGATGTGAACTGCAACAACCTATATTTGATATATTGCTGTCCAGTACAATATATCGTTTGGCTGTGAATAAGGTTTAAGGACCAGTCGATACATCCTCTCTGTATTGAATTCAGTGTAGCCCTAAGGACTTCATCACATGGAAAGAGTTCATTATTAGGGAAATATAATATGGATGAGCTGCCAAATAATAATTTTATTAATTCAAAAAATGAATACAATACTTAGCACAACCGCCTGCAACCCAGGCGATTGGCTTTGGGACACAATTCCCAACAAAAGGTGCTCAGACATCATGGCTCCAAGTGACCGAGTCATAATTGGTCAAAGCCTTAATAGCCCTCTTAATGACTTATATAAAGGTGCTCAGATGCTATGGCTCTAAGTGATCGAGTCATAATTGGTCAGAGCCTCAACAATCCTCTTAATGGATCGTATAAAGGTGCTCAGATACCATGGCTCCAAGTGATCGAGTCATGATCAATCAAAACCTTAATGGCCCTCTCAATAGTTTGTATAAAGATGCTCAGACACCATGGCTCAAAGTGATTGAGTCATGGTCGATCAGAACCTCAACGGCCCATATAAAGTTATTCAAATATCATGGCTCCAAGTGATCAAGTCAGATCGATCAATGTATCAACAACCCTCTTAACGATCCATATAAAGATACTTAGATGCCATGGTCAGAGCCTCAATATCCCATATAAAGGCACTTAGATGTCATAGCTCCAAGTGACCGAGTAGTAATCAATCAGAGCCTCAATAGTCTTCTTAATGGCCCATATAAAGGTGATTAGATACTTTGGCTCTAAGTGACTGAGTCGCGATCAATCAGAACCTCAATGGCCCTCATAATAGCTCGTATAAAGGTACTTAGATGTCATGGCTCCAAGTGATTGTGTCATGATAGGTCAGCACCTCAACAGTCCATATAAATGTACTTAGATGACACGGCTCCAAGTGACCAAGTCATAGTTAATTAGAGCCTTAATGACCCTTTGAATAGCCCATATAAAGGTGCTCAAATGTCATGGCTCCAAGTAATCAAGTCACGGTCAGTTAGAGTCTCAACCGCCCATTTAAACATTCTCAGATGCCATGGCTCTAAGTGATCAAGTCATGGTCAGTCTGAGCCTCAACAATCCTCTCAATGATTCATATAAAGGCACTTAAATGCCATGGCTCAAAGTGACCAAGTCACAATCGATCAAAGCCTTAATGGCCCTTTTAATAGTCCATATGAAGGTGCTCAGATACCATGGCTCCTAGTGACCAAGTCATGATCAGTTAGATCCTTAACAACCCTTTCAACAGTCCGTATAAAGACTCTTAGATGCCATGGATCTAAGTGATCGAGTCACGTTCAGTTAGAGCCTCAATAACCCTCTCAATGGTCTATATAAAGATGCTCAAATGCCATAGCTCCAAGTGACCAAATGTTCAATCAGAGCCTTAATGGCCCTCTCAATGGTCCATATAAAGGTGCTTAGATTCCATGGCTCTAAGTGGCCAAGTCATGGTTGTTTAGAGCCTCAATGGTCCTCTTAATGACTCATATAAAGGTGCTTGGATGCCATGGCTCCAAGTAACTAAGTCATGGTCGGTCAAAGCCTCAATGGCCCTCTGATGCAGAATGAAAGAGATGATGCGATGCGGAAGTAAATTAAGACTAATTCTTTTTTTTTTATATATATATTTTTAGAAGTCGGCTTTGTCTCAAATGAAAGTTAAACTAAATTGAAAGAAACTATATAATAATTGAAAGTACAATTCAAAGAAACTAGATTATCAGAGTAGTTCAGAAGTAAAGGATCGCTGGGGGTTGAGAAACTCCCAGACCTAGGGTTTCACTCTGAACTTTCAACAGGACAGAAGTAAAGAGAAGAGAAGGGTTATGTACCAGACAGTGATCTTCACAGAGTTTGGTGGAAGGACTCTCTCGAGCAGATTGTTGGATCCTCGGATTCGGATATCTTCGCAATGGATCCTCCAATACTGGTCCTTTGGCTGAGTTGGCTTCTCCTGAACTCGGGATCTGGGAAAGAAGAAGAACAAGTTATGGAACCAGATACTCAAAGAAAGGATTTACCAGATAAGAAGAACTTGAAAAATTGATGTTGCTGAAATCCTGATTCTCCTGGATGCTGATCTGACTTCCTCTGGGATTTGCTCTGTATTCGAAGTAGCCGATCTGGACCTGGATGCTGGTGGTCGGCCTCTACTAGGAAGAGAGGGGCCGTGAGATGATGAGGTAGATTAGGGTTTGGATGATTGGTGGAATGAAGAAGATGATGGGCGGCTAGGGTTTGGAATTGAAGTGGCTAACCTAGGGTTTTGGTAAGGTTTTGGGGTTGGAGATCTCACACCTCCTCAAGGTTCCTAGGGAACCCGGATTTACTCCCTCACGGAGCTCAACACCTGAATACAAGTGCGGAAGAGAGAAACACAAAGTTGCTCACAAAGAAATTGATTTCATTCATCATTGTGATTCAAGAGTTACATAGAGTTGAATATAAAGACATAACAAAGAAATAAAATTTCATACATTTCCCATGTGGGACTAAACTCCCTAGCCTATACTTTTGGTAGAAAATATTCTTCCTCTTGGCCAATCAAAGAGTCCTACAAGGAGTAGGCGGCCCTAAAAGTCATGAAAATCCTCTCAAAAGGTAGAAAGATGGCGCCTCCTAAGTCTTCTCCTTGAATTTAGGGTTCTTCCTTCATTGGTTCAACTCTTTTGGATACCTCCTTTTCTTTCTCCCCAAGTCATGGCTCTTCCCAACTTTGCTTTGGTCATTTTAGGCATAGATTGGGCACCCCCTTGAAATGCTCCCCAAGAAATGCCTCTTTCTTCCTTTAGCTTGGCCTTTTAAGGTATATATGGGGTGCCTCCTTGATTTTGGCTTCAAGAAAAATTCTTGCTCCCTTGGGTGTGGGGACCAAGACACTGGGATGTAGATGTGGTGCCTCCTGGACTCCGGCGTGTGGCTGGGAGTGTGGCGCCCACTTGCATGGGCCTTGACCTGACTGGAAAAAATGGCGCCAACCTGGAGAAGACCTAGACCACTACTAGGACTTGTACTGAGTCAACATGACTCAACAAAATGAAATGCAGACTCAAAGAAATAAAATAATCTGGTTGACAAGGTCAACCCTTATTACAAACCCTAATTTTCTCGGGCAAGGTCAATCAGAGATCCAGATGGAACCCTGAAGTCTTCTTCTGATTCTGGTGCCCGCACCAATTCTCCCGGGGTGGGAGGAACTCGACCCTGTCGAGTATGGATCAAGTTGGCTCTGGTATCTCTCCAAGAGATCTGGATCCAGCTCTTGTAATTCATCTCGGGAGATCCAAGAGTCATCAGAATCTGGCCTTCCTTGCTAGCGGACCAGGTATCTTTGGTATCCTTGATTACGAGTAGAGATAACCTGATCGTCCAAGATCTTTTCAATCTGCTCTTTCCTCACAGGCCAGTTTGTTGGTGGACACACAGGGTTGGGTTCACTCTCAAGAGCAGGATTAGGCTCAAAAGGCTCACTGGGAATCACAGCTGGCTCTCTATACTCTACTAGGTCTGTAATGTTGAAAGTGGAGCTAATGCCTAGCTCTGAAGGCAACTCGAGCACATAGGCATTGGACCCTACTCTCTTCACCACTCTAAATGGTCCAACTCATCTAGCATGTAACTTTCTAACGGTTCCAGGAGGAAACCGTTCAGGCCTTAACCTAATCATTACATAGTCTCCCTCAACAAAAGTTTTGACTCGCCTTTGAGAATCAGCCAACTTCTTATAAGTTTCATTACTTAAAGTTATTTTGGCATGAATTTCTTTATGCAAGTTCTTTACATGCTATGCAAGTGCATCAAGAGACTTGTGTGTGTGGGCTAACAGTGAAATCAGATCAAGTGGTGTGTTAGGCTTGTATCCATGAACAATTTCAAAGGGACTCTAGCCTATAGACCTATTGGTCGAAACATTGAATGCAATTTCAGCCCTGGACAAAATATAAATCCCAATTCCTGGTGCTCTCAATCAAACCAAAATCTGAGCCAAAGCCTAGTAAAGGGTCAAGAAAAACTAAACTAGACTGACGACGCATTCTTAAATAATGGACTTTATTCCAAAGGAACCCTAGGTCTAAACCTAACAAACTACGGCTCTCTAGGTTTGACCTTGGGTCGGAGGATGGCATGCAGAGCATGAAAACTTATCATGGGTGCCTAGTAGGTGCCATAAGGTCTTCCAAAAGTTGGTGGCAAACCTAATAGGTTCTGACACGTGGTTCACTCTAAAGACTTCGACAAAGTATACTTGGATGGTGTAACAAGCATTGGAAGTCCTAGAGAAAGGGAGGAAATATGAGGTGGAGTCTCGAATTACCTATTGACTAAAGGTGGTGACCTGAAGGTTTGAATGGTGATCTATGAGTGCCAACTGGTCATCCTTACAAAAGGAAAAGTTTGCTACTCCCAGGAATGGATCAAGAGATGGTTCGGGAAGTAGCCTAGGACATGTGATTGCAACAGTTAAGGTTTGTTCTCTAAGCAAATAATGATCCACTTTCTCAAGAAATGGATTAGAGAATGATTCAAGGAAGGGCCTATGGATGATGACCTCAAGATTTGAAATTTGACCTATGGGTGCGGAAAGGTATACTCTATAGAAGGGTAGGTCAATCATGTGAAGGAAGGGGTCTGGGACCATAAGGAGGACTTCTACAGGACTGGGTGAATCAATCCGTTCAAGACAAGGATGTTCAACTGAGATTACGGGAGAGTCCTGAGTGGCTGGGCATGGGACAAGGTCCAATTGTAAGAGGCTTGATTCAGTCATCCTAAGGAGAGGATCTACCATAGGGTGGGCAAACTTAAACAGTTCAGTGCAAAGATCTTCAATTGGTACTTGGGGAATGACTGTCATTAGAGGATACGAACTGATAGCTCGGGCTAACACTATGAGTTCTTCCTGGGGGTATTTGACTAAAGGAACCTGGTTCTCATAAATCTATTGAATTTCTGAACTAGATCCTACCACTTGGTTGCTCTCCACGGTCTCCTCAGGTAAGGAACCAATAGTATCGACGTCACATTCTTCAAGTTCTTCTCCCTCATATTCATCAACTAGACTCAAGCCAGCATCTTATACTTCCTCGATGCCATCTTCAATGGGTTTCGGGTCAATGATAATCGGGTCAACTGATTCTGGGCTTGTCATACCTAACCTTTCTTCCTCATTGGTAGGCTTGGGTTCTCCCTCATTAATGTCATCCTTAGGATTCTTACCACTTAGCTGTGCACAAGCCAGTCCTATGCATGGGCACTGACTAGATTTATGGCCTCTTTCTCCACAAAACCAATATTCTTGTGATATGGGAACCTGGGTCACAATGGGTTTCAAGCTAGTAGAGACTTTACTTGGGCATGGGTGTGGATCTAAATGGTTTGATCTAGAAGACTTGGGTTGTTGAGTGACTGGTCTAGAATATTGTAAGGACCTCTCATAGACACGATCCATACTATAGATATCATGGTTAGGCTTCCTAGGGTTATGCTCGGGATCATGGTATAAGGTCCTCCTAGGCTCCTGGTGTGGGTGAGGTTGAGGCACATTAAAATCTGGGTCAGGAGTCCAATTCTGATGTCTAGGTTTCTCAAGTACTTGGACTTGATCCCTAGCTGGGTAAGATCCTCACGAACTGGATTCCTAAACTAGGCAACAATATGAGTCATATCCTGACTCAATTTGTTCATGCTTTCAGTAAGAGTTCTAACAATGGCCTCTAAATCAGGTTGGATTTGACCAGGTTGGTTGGGTACTCCATTCCGGGTAGACATGAAGATGCAAGCAAACACACCAATGAGACTCGACTGAAACGACTATGGGCTAACTAGACCTAGAGCCCAAACTAGGTGCCCAATCAGAGTGGCAAGCTAGCCTGTAGTAACTCGAGACTCAGCCAGGTAGGTGTAAGGGGAGTGTTAGGTCCCTAATTGCCAATCCTAGACACCAATCAGTGATTGGCCAGGTAGGCGGACCAGCACACAAGCCCTTCGGGATAGAATCCCTGAACCACCGTTCTAGACACTGAGTACAAAACACACACAGAGAAACTAGACAAACTGACTCAACACTAGCCTAGACCCGACCAGTTGATGTCCCTAGCCCACTAGGGCAAATTAGGTCTAATTAATTTTACGATTAAAGGCTTAGGTTCGAATGCATGGGAGCTGGTTTTGGGCTAAGGAGAGGGTCTCAATCCTTCCCTTATGTTACAACTTCGGTGCCCTTAAGATAGATTCAATTTATGCACACTCAAATAAAACACAGCTTGCAGAAAATAAAAAGCAGAACAACAGTAAATTTGATCTTCAAAAATCTACAAAAACTAATAAATCATGGAAATTTTATGTAAATTACTTTCAATTATACTGGTCCCATTAAAACAAGAATTACTTAATTTAGAATTTTTTGAAGGGAGAAAAAATTTAGATAACAGGATAGTTACTGGCAGAAAACAGAATGTGTGTCCCATTTACAATCCCTGCCAAGAAGTTATAACCCAGTGGCACCCTTACACGCCCTAGGAAACCCCGCGGAATGGGAGGAGGAGACTTGCGTCTCGTTTGTTCCTAGGACTGGACAGCCAGGGGAGTCTACTACAGGCAGCAAAAGTAAAAAGGAACAAAAAAAATAATCAAACAAGCAAGAACCCTAGACAGGGCTTTGATACCAAAAATGATGCAGAACGAAAGAGATGATGCGATGCGGAAGTAAATTAAGACCAATTCTTTTTTTTTATATATATTTTTTCAAAAGTCGATTTGTCTCAAATAAAAGTTAAACTAAATTGAAAGAAACTATATAATAATTGAATGCACAATTCAAAGAAACTAGATTATCAGAGTAGTTCAGAAGTAATGGATCGCTGGGGGTTGAGAAACTTCCAGACCTAGGGTTTCGCTCTGAACTTTCAACAGGACAGAAGTAAAGAGAAGAGAAGGGTTATGTACCAGACAGTGATCTTCACAGAGTTTGGTGGAAGGACTCTCTCGAGCAGATTGTTGGATCCTCGGATTCGGATATCTTCGCAATGGATCCTCCAATACTGGTCCTTTAGCTGAGTTGGCTTCTCCTGAACTCAGGATCTGGGAAAGAAGAAGAACAAGTTATGGAACCAGATACTCAAAGAAAGGATTTACCAGATAAGAAGAACTTGAAAAATTGATGTTGCTGAAATTCTGATTCTCCTGGATGCTGATCTGACTTCCTCTGGGATTTGCTCTGTATTCGAAGTAGCCGATCTGGACCTGGATGCTGGTGGTCGGCCTCTACTAGGAAGAGAGGGGCCGTGAGATGATGAGGTAGATTAGGGTTTGGATGATTGGTGGAATGAAGAAGATGATGGGCGGCTAGGGTTCGGAATTGAAGTGGCTAACCTAGGGTGTTGGTAAGGTTTTGGGGTTGGAGATCTCACACCTCCTCAAGGTTCCTAGAGAACACGGATTTACTCCCTCATGGAGCTCAACACCTGAATACAAGTGCGGAAGAGAGACACAAAGTTGCTCACAAAGAAATTGATTTCATTCATCATTGTGATTCAAGAGTTACATAGAGTTGAATATATAGACATAACAAAGAAATAAAATTTCATACATTTTCCATGTGGGACAAAACTCCCTAGCCTATACTTTTGGTAGAAAATATTCTTCCTCTTGGCCAATCAAAGAGTCCTACAAGGAGTAGGCAGCCCTAAAAGTCATGAAAATCCTCTCAAAAGGTAAAAAGATGGGGCCTCCTAAGTCTTCTCCTTGAATTTAGGGTTCTTCCTTCAATGGTTCAACTCTTTTGGATACCTCCTTTTCTTTCTCCCCAAGTCATGGCTCTTCCCAACTTTGCTTTGGTCATTTTAGGCATAGATTGGGCGCCCCCTTGAAGTGCTCCCCAAGAAATGCCTCTTTCTTCCTTTAGCTTGGCCTTTTAAGGTATATATGGGGAGCCTCCTTGATTTTGGCTTCAAGAAAAATTCTTGCTCCCTTGGGTGTGGGGACCAAGACACTGGGATGTAGATGTGGTGCCTCCTGGACTCTGGCGTGTGGCTGGGAGTGTGGCACCCACTTGCTTGGGCCTTGACCTGACTGGAAAAAATGGCGCCGACCTAGAGAAGACCTAGACCACTACTAGGACTTGTACTGAGTCAACATGACTCAACAAAATGAAATGCAGACTCAAAGAAATAAAATAATCTGGTTGACCAGGTCAACCCTTATTACAAACCCTAATTTTCTCGGGCAAGGTCAATCAGAGATCCAGATGGAACCCTGAAGTCTTCTTCTGATTCTGGTGCCCGCACCACCCTCTTAATAGCCTGTACAAAAACAATCAGATACCATGGTTCCAACTGACTGAGTCATGATCAGTCAAAGCCTCAATAGCCCTCTCAATGACTCGTATAAAGGTGCTCAGATGCTATGGCTCCAAGTGATCAAATAGCATTTAGTCAGAGTCTCAAGGTGATAAATGCTCCTAGCTTCAAGATCTTGTTTGCACACAAGTAAAGCTCATGGAAGTTGCCATCCAATTGGCCCTAACTGAGTGATGTACGGTCGACCATAACCTAAAAATGTTCTTAACACTTTTGGCTATTAAGAATCGACATCCCATAACTTTTGGTTCCATGCAATATAGGGAACTCTTTATTAGCCCAAAAGGAAAAAGGGTCATCCAACTACTTAAATTCAAGCAATAGGTACAAAAGAAGAAAATAGAGATTCCATTACTTTCTAACAGAGATGCCTAAGGGCTACATGAGAAAAGATATGGGATACAAGAGGAACAAAACAAAATTCTTATCGAAGGGCTAATCCATCTTGGGACTTGTGATGAACATTCTAGGTGGCTGCTAGTCATTGGGGCTACTCCAGGATCCTACCTTAAATGACCAGCCTTCCTTGTTATCCAACTCGATAGGCTCCTTTATGATAGGTGGTAGATCCTTTGTACTTCTCAAAGTACCAAGGGAATCTTTCACCTGAGATGCCACTCCCAAGAGGGTGTTAGGCCCAATGTCCAAATGCGGGCTTGGATCCACCACAAGTTTCATGATGAACTTGTCCACATCCATGAAACAAGAAGGCAAGAGACTGAGATTGAGTTTCAGATAAAGGACCTGTAGTAAAGCCTAACAATTAGAGGATCCCATATGGTGACCTTGGTTAAACATCATTCCCTTCGTATATCCACTTTTTTTTGTATCTCTTGGACCTCCTCCACTGAGCAGTGAACCCTCGAGTGGGATCGTCGGCATGAACAAGGATGACTCCGTGGGCGAGATCACTAGCTTGACCAACGGTGGCTCCCAAGCCTAGACCGACGAGTAGACCTATATGTGGCTACTGACCATGCCTCAACCTAGTATCAGAGCAAGCAACAGCACTTGCATCCAGCCCATAACGTCTCTCCCTCTGAGGTAACCAACCTTGTTAGTGGGCCCCCATGGCTAGCTATCCTGAACTAACTCCAAGAGTGACCATCGATGATTGACCATCTGGTAACACATGCGGGCTCTTTTGTGGCAGTCTAATTGACAAAGGGGCAATGGATAATGATGATCCTTTGACTTCTAGATTTGGGATTGGCTCCTTACCCTTCACTAACCACTTGAGCTTGGCAATCTTCTTCTGGGCTCGACACAGTTCATCCTAGAATTTTGCTAACTAAGCTACAATCTTTGACTATGCTTTCCTAGAAGCAAGCAACGACTCCAAACTGGCAAACACTACATGGGCAAATGAAAGCTGACACCACACCTGAGCCACCCTGATGGTGGCATCCCAGGCCACTCGAGAAATCTTCTCTAATAACTTCCCATCTCTTCCTTAAACTTGGTCTTTTCAAAAATATGCATAACACATTTTGAGTAGAAGTGATCAATTTCTTCATATGCCCTCCTTAGTGCCTCTTGCATTTTCAACAACCTTCTCTTTTGGCTACTAAACATCTTGTTTGTGGCCCTAGCCTTGGTCTTTTTCTCTAAAACATAGGCCCTGATATCGCTTTTCTTGCGGAGGTGTTTAGTAGGCATAGGTGCTTTAGATTATAATTTAACATCCTGAGTCAGATGGTAATTAAAGAAAATGACATCGGAATTAAAAAAAATTTCATTCCATTAAATCACAAGGTTCTTTTACAAGAATGATCCAAAATCTACAATTATCTAGGAAAAGAAAATTGAAAATTATAGAAGATTAGTTTCCAACCTCATTAGAATTAGTAACAGTAGGTGAGTTGACCATGGTGATGGGGTCAAACAGAGTAGCTTTGCCCATGGCTAGGGACTCAGTAGTGACTGGCTTGGTGGTGATAGGCTTGATAGGGGTGGCTTTGGATGTTGAAGTTGGTGCGAGCACAACTAGGGCATCCAGAGTGGCAACTCCATTGGAGGTCTCCTTTTCAAACTCTCCATCCAAAAAATAAGAGATCCAACCCTTGATGATGCTCAGCCACCTACCTCCAGCACTCGAGCATCTCCAGTTCATGGCCCTTTATGAAGGCCTCACAGCTAAAGGTTATGCAAGCATTGAAAAACTCCTTCAATGCTCAGAAGTCCACCATGCGGGCCATGTCCGTCGCAAAGTCTGTGGAGGTTTTGTATTTCTTTGTGGTGGCCTCCACCTCTTACTCAACTTCTCCTTGGCCACCACCACCTCTGCATCTCTCTTCTACATCTCCAACTCTAGATCCGCCCTCGCCACCACCATATTGGCCTTGGTCTCAGCCAAGCTACTCCTTGCCATGGTCAGGTTGGACATAGATTTGATGAGCACCCTCCTTAAGCACTCAACCTCAGCCTTGGATGCCTTGGCCTTCTAATAGGCCTCAATGGCATCTTTCTTCATTTCCTTTTATTGCTTATGGATCTTCTGGCCATCCAAGTCTAGATTCAGTAGACCCGCGATGAAATAAGTCACCTGCCATAAGGCAATATGGTATGACAAAAGAAATGAGATGTTGGTGAGGAAATACCTACTGAAGAGCCATCACACACTAGCACTTCAGGTCTTAAAAGTCCAGATTTTTTACTTGTTCTACTCTCCTAGGATCAAGGAACTCTCAAAAGCCTCTTGGATGTCCTTCCAATCTTATAAAAATATATTTCCTCGACCATCGACCAAGGGCTTGGAACTAGGCATGGCCTCTCTGGTACCTTGGGTTGAGGTGTTGGAAGGAAACAACAAGGGGATTGGGATGGTTAGAGGCAAGGCTGACCGAGGTGGGATAACGGTGGTTCTAGGAGCAGCATCGATCACCGTAGGTGCAGGCTCAGGAGGGGCCTCTACCAATTCGTGCTTGACAAATTTAACCCTCTTCAAATTAGACAAAGAGGCCTTCCCTTTACTCTTCTTCTACTAACCCAAACTCTCCTTCAATGCTTTCAATTGTTCAAGCATCATACCTACACATTAATAAGTTCGGTCAGGGACATAGGTAGCAGTTAAAGAAAAAGGGCTAAAGCATGATGCTCACCTTCAAGGAGCCGACTGAGCCCCATCTTACAAAATGACCTTCTGATAAAAGAAGCTTCAACTGAGAGGCATTGAAGGCCTTAAGAATTACAAAGAAACTCTCCTCCTCATCACTCAATTTAGGAAAACCTAAGATAGATACCTTTGGCCAACCCTAACTCGATAAACCCTAATTACCCAATGAAGGGCAAGAAACAAACAAAAAGTACTCCTTCCATCCTTTAAAGGCAGAGGGAGCACCCTCAATTAGTGGTTCTACTACTCTCTGGATAGTAAGTTCCACCATGACTTGGCATACGGGTGTATATGGTTGGTAAAGATGCATAAAACAAAAAAATGGTAGGTTGGTTCTTGGTCAAGAAGTAAAAAAACTTGGAACCCTGTGATGTGCTAGATAGAGTTTGGGGTCAAGATGCACAAAGAAATTCTATAAAAATAGAGAAGTTTAAGAGTAAACGAGGAGAGAGGAAATCTTAGTCGACCTCAAGCACCTCCTCATATACTCCTAGACGACTGGGAGGCAGGTCATTGGCTCAAGCATTTGGACTTGATTGCTTTAGTTCAAAGTCATCTAATATAGTATTCTAACTAGATGAGGGACAGGTCCTCCTTATCCAACAAAAGATGAATATGCCTCCGGACCAGTAGTGGTTGGTGCAGCACACCCTTTCGACAGGGCATCGAGTCTCTTGGCCCCTCCTTCCTAATGCCTTGTGATGGTTTCCCCTTCTTAAGGTTCCTAGGGCTTGACATCTATTTCGAGCTCTGAAAAGGAAAAGAGAGCGGCTACAAGGAAAGAAGAGAAACTTGACTTGAAATATGGACGAGTTAGGAGACCAACGGTAAAAGACCCTCCAAAAAAAGCTGCAAAGGATGGTGTTGCCCAGAAATGGAGCCCAAGAGTGGGGGGTGAATTGGATCTTTTAAAAATTAAAACAATAATGTGAAGGTCTAGTGGTGTTTGTGAGTAATAAATTCGATGCTCAAGATTAAATGCAGCGCAAAACAGTAAATCAAATGTAATAAGTAGCAAGCAAGAAGGCAATCACACACAAACACAATATTTATAGTGGTTCGGTGCAAACCTAGCACCTACATCCACTCCCCAAGCCACCCTTGGGAATTCCACTATAATCCAATCAAGATTACAGCTGACTTATTTTTCAAAAGGCTCACAAGTCAAACCTATGTTGGTTTTGTCACCTAGGCTCACCAATAACCTTTTACACTTATTTTGTCTTCGGGCTCACAAGTTAACCCTAGTTGGTTTTATCCCTTTGGCTCACCAACAAACCACAATAACCTTCATTCAAGACACCCTTGAAAGCAAGGTCAAATCACAAGATAAAAATAGATATACAACTTTTAAAACTAAGACAAACTCTCTTCAAGAGTAGAATGGAAGCTTTGAAGCTCAAGTTGATGCTTTGTATTGTCTCCTCCTTGGAATATTCTTCAAAACACCTCTTTTGGAATGATGCAAGGATGAGCTTGTAGGCTTTTTCACAGAATCAAACTATAAAAGACTTTTGATGTGAAGTTCTTGAGAGAATATTGGCTTTTTGGCTTTGAATAGACTTCAATACACTTCAATGCCTTTGGAATGAAGTTGGTGGAGGTTAAATACAACAAGAAACTTCCAAAAAATGGTTTGTGACTGTTGGAGCCTCGAATTTAGCCGTTTGGAGCTTGAAAAGCAAGTTTTTAAGTCGGAAAAATAGATCCGTTAGGGCTGTCAGGCTTCAAGTGTCGATACTTGGCTCATCAGGTGTCGACACTTGGCTGTCAGGTGTTGACACTTGATTTCTAGGTAATGACACTTGAACTTTCAAGTATCGATACTTGATGCACAGGTGTCGACACTTGAGACAAAAACCCTCAAATGGCAAAGTTTTGGATTTTCAAAAATCTCATGCCTTGAATCGACACTTGAAAACCTAAGTGTTGACACTTGAAATGCAAGTGTTGACACTTGAGTTCTAGGTGTCGATACTTGGCATGCTAAAGGTTTTTCTGCATGCCAAATGCTGAAGTATCGACACTTGGCTTTCCAGTTGTCGACACTTGATATCGAAAAATTCATGATCAAGTATAATTTGAGCCAAAAACACAAATATTGATTTTGAAATTTAAATGGAACATAAATAAATAACAATTGAACATGTGAAAGCTCTTTTTTCATGAAGAGGATGTCCAGAATTGCAAAAAATGCTCCATGCCACGGCGTGCTATGATACATAAGTCTTTGAGATTTTAAGGTGCTTTCTTCCTAAAAACTCATAGCTTGAAATACACATTAGTATACAATATGCACTCAATATTTTGTTATTCATCAAAACCACTGGGTGGAGCCAACAATCTTCCCCTTTTTGATGATGACAAAACTTTGAGTAAAACAGCATTAAGTTTCAAATTTCAACTATGATAAATCATGAGTGTGATATGAGCCACAATTTTCATAGTTAGGAAGAATCAATCTCCCCCTCAATTAGATATTTCTAATCAGAACAAATGATGTGTTATACCAGGGTATCAAAGCAGATCAAATTTGAGAATTTACACAAACAAATTGGAAAAGTTTTCACAAATTTACACAATTAATTTATGCCATACAATCTATACTATTACTCCTCCTTTTTGTCAATCATTAGAAAGGAGAATAACCTCCCCCTCATAATGAGCATGGAGACAAAAAGTGGTAGAGTATCAGATATGACAGGTATCAGAGCCAAAAAGATCCAAAAAGAGTATCAGAGCTAAAGAGAATAAATGTAACTAATCAAGCAATCAAAGTGAATCACAATTTTTAAACATCCAAACTGAAATATATATATATAATAAATGGAGTTTTCAGTATAAAATTTGCTGACTCATCAACAAAACTGAAACATGCAAAAATGTATCATAGTCATACAACAGTAGCATAAAATAAAAAGAACATACAATAGAAGAGACATCTGTGAGGCTAATCCTCATCAGATGGAATCTCAAACGAAATGGGACTAGTAACTCTAGTCCTACAGGCTAGACTACCAGGAGTCTTCAGGATACCACGGCTCCTAGTCCTAGTGGATGGCCCAAAACGAGGTGCAACTCTAGAGGCCCTAGAAGAAGGAGGAGGTAGAGTCTCAGTGGGGGTAATAAAGACTGGCTCAGTGGTAGCTGGAGTGTCAGTAGCATCAGCTGGAAGCACATCAGGGGTCTGCTACTCACGACTGACAACCTCATAACCATCAGCACCATCATCACTATCGCTGCCATCGTCAAGAACATCTATAGCCCTATCATCAGTACGATCATCACCCTCTATAGTATCATCATGGTCATCTTGGTGGTCGTCGCCATCATCATCATCATCACCCAAAGGATCAGTAGGAGCAGCTGGAGGGAGCAGAGATCTGATCAAACTCTCAATGCATGCAAAACCATTCTCCACAGTCTGGCGAATCTCGGCATGCTCAACAGCAGTGTTAGCTCTAAGGCTCTCAATCTCGATCTGAAGCTGAGTCATCCTAGCTCCCAGACTAGCAAGCTTGCCTCTCACCTCTGCAAACTGCTCATGTGAATACTCCTCAAAGTGTACTCTAGTAGAAGCTGGAGGAGCTGCCGAAGGTGTGGTAGAAGGCATCGCCGGCTCGGTCTCTGATGCATGTGCTGTATGAACAAGAGAACTGACCAGCCTAGATGACCCTGCCTCAACCTCACATAACTCATCCTCCTCATCTGGCTCCTAGCCAGACTCTCTCCTGATCCATCTGCCACCAACCACTCTGTATCCCATCCTATGGAGCGACCTCTCATCATAAACATCAGTGTGTAAGATCTCCTAAGGGATCTCCCCCTCCAAGGATACTCCACATGCATGGAATAGTCAGGTCAGTCCCATCCCATAGGGCAGACAATGACGACGCTGGCTGGCCACATCTCTCATCTGTATCAGCATCATGGAAGGAATGTCTACCTGCATCCTCTGTGTCAAGCAGACCATGAGCATAAGCTCTCTCTCTGTGATAAAATCAAAATATCCTATCTTCGGTAGAAGAATACGGGCCATGATGTGATGAAGGAGCCATATCTCCATCGATAGCTGGTTCACGGTGACTACTATCACACCGCGAACATCCTCTCGCTCCAAAATACAACAGAATGTGGCCTCCCTGTCATCCACAGAGAAAATGCTAATCCCTCGGTATGGTATCTCCCAAACTCTGCTCAAGAGCTCCTCCGTCAATAGAATCTCCACACATCACACAAATGTCCTCTAAGTCATATGCCGGCAATCCAATGCTCCATAGAACTCACGTACCAGATGGAGATAATACCTCTCATGCATAGTGCAGAAGGGCACCAAACCCGCATCGGTAAGGGTCTGTCAGATCTGAAAATGCTGGTGGTCGAAAAACACTATGTCCACTCGTCGACTAGAAGCAACAGCCTTCCCTGCCATCCTCTCGGCAGGGGAACCAGGTGCGACTAAACTGCTCGACTCACCAGTGTCATGCCTAGCCTTTGTTCTCCTCTCTGACTCGGTCTCCTAACTCTAGTCTCTTCCTAGGACCCATGTCAAACTAGCTGGATAGGAAAGAAAAGAGGATAGATTCAATCAAACTTAGAGCTATGGGATTGGCTACAGGTTCAGCTAAGGAGAAAATCATTTCACAAGAGGTGCAAAGATAGTTTTGAAACAATTTTGGGTTGTAAAATACCCTTAAAAAATTAGGAAATCTACAAACAATTTGAAAGCGAGAATTTTACAAGATATAAAGTGTTTTTGGTTGTTAAAATATATTTGAACTTTTGTAAAAATACAATTTGTAATGTCAAAATACCAAAACACATGGGATTTTAGGAAAATGTCGCAAAAGCATCATGTAAAACTATGATAAATCAATAAAGATAAGTTTAGAACATTAGATTTTAGGTAAAAACCCAAATTTTTCCAGCCAAAATCAATCAAATAGTGATTTTTCCCAAATTCGGATGGAATGAGCTTGAAAAATGACCAAAAACCATGGGAAATCCAAGAGAAATGCCACTAAACCATTATTCCTTCAAATGGAGTTTTAGAAAACCAATAAAACCCATGAAAACCTGGTTAAAATCCCAAAATTAGTCAAAAAAACCCAAATCTAGGTCAAATGGTTTGACGGTAACAAAAGGAAAATGAAAATACGAGAAATAAAAATAAAATGAAATTAGGAAAGGGAATACCTGAGATGTGATGGGGTAAACGGGAAGAGGAAGTATTCGGAGTGTAGGGGACCACTGTTGCTTGAAATTGACGGGGGAAAAGTAAAAACAAAAACCCTCGATCGATCAATTTTTAAAAATAGATTTTGTTTTGCAAGTGTCGACACTTAGTATTTGTCAAGTGTCGACAATTGGTCAGGTGTCAACACTTGACAAAATCCAAGTGTCGACACATGGCCAAGAAAATCCCAAAAAATATCGAAAAAATTTTCAAAAAATCTAAGAAAATATTTAAAAGCTTTTGGGACTCAAAGTAAGTGTTTTTGAGTAAAAAATGCCTTGGATAAGATAAAATTTGTGAGAGTTCTAGGAGAATGGGTCAATGACACCTAACTCTCTTCTAATCAGACAGAACCTTTCTTCACTCAATGGTTTGGTAAACATAGCTGATTGATCATTAGTACACACAAATTCAAGAAAAATATTAGAGTTTTGTACATGATCTCTTATGAAATGATGTCTCATTTCAATGTATTTACATCTTGAATGTTGCATAGGATTCTTAGTTAGATTGATTGCACTAGTATTGTCATATCTTATGGGTGTCTTAATTAGTTTAATGCCAAAATCTTCGAGTTATTGTTTGATCCAAAGGATTTGAGCACAACAGCTTCCAGCTGCTATATATTCGGCTTTCACCGTAGATAGAGCAACTGAATTCTATTTCTTGCTACTCCAAGAGATCAAATTTACTCCAAGAAACTGACAGGTTCCACTAGTACTTTTACGATCAAGTTTACATCCAACAAAGTCAGCATCAGAATAAGCCATCAATTCAAATGAAGAATCTCTAGAGTACCATAAACAATTTCTATTGTGCCAGATAGATATCTAAGTATGCGTTTAATAGCCAAAAGATGAGACTCTTTAGGATTAGACTGATATCTAGCACATATATAAATACTAAACATGATATCTGGCCTACTAGCACTAAGATATAGCAGTGAACCGATCATGCCATGATATAATTTTTGGTCAATTGATTTACCTAATTCATCCTTGTCAAGTCGACAAGTAGAGCTCATAGGGGTACCTAAAGGCTTGGTGTTCTCCATCCCAAACTTCTTGAGTATTTCTTTTGTGTACTTCGCTTGGTTGATGAAGATCCCCTCTTTGGTTTGCTTTATTTGGAGTCCGAGGAAGAAATTTAGTTCTCCCATCATACTCATCTCGAACTCACCCTGCATTAGCTTTGCAAATTCTTGACAAAGAGATTCGTTAGTAGCACCAAATATGATATCATCTACATAGATTTGTACTACTAAGAGATCATCATTCTTTTTCCTCAAAAATAAAGTTTTGTCAACATTACCTCTAGCAAAATCATTTTTGAGTAAGAAAGAACTTAAATGATCATACCAAGCTCTAGGAGCTTGTTTCAAACCATACAAAGCTTTATGAAGTTTGTAAACATGATTTGGAAATTCAGAATTTTCAAAACCAAGAGGTTGTTCAACATAAACCTCTTCTTCAATAAGACCATTTAAAAAGGTACTTTTAACATCCATTTGAAATAATTTAAAATTCATAAAGCAAGCAAAAGCCAACAATAGCCTAATTGCCTCAAGTCTAGCCATAGGTGCAAAGGTTTCATCAAAATCTATCCCTTCCTCCTAATTGTATCCTTTGGCAACTAGTCTAGCCTTATTTCTAGTAACAACACCATTTTCATCAAGTTTATTTCGAAAAACCCATTTTGTGCCAATAATTGAAGTATTTGAAGGCCTATCTACTAATGTCCAAACATTGTTTCTTTTGAATTGGTTAAGTTCATCTTGCATAGCATTTATCCAATTACTATCACATTCAACTTCCTCAATAGTTTTAGGTTCAATTTGAGAAACAAAAGCTAAATAATCATAGATATTTCTAAGGGATGATCGAGTACTTACACCTTTAGATGGATCACCAATAATTAGTTCTTTTGGGTGTCCATGAGCATACCTCCATTCTTTTGGTAGTGGATAACTGTAGATGTGTTTTCATCACCTTGTGCTTGATCTCCTTCAGTGTTTTGATCATCTTCTTGTTCCTTGGTAGGCTCTTCGTTGTTGTTTACACTTTCAGTTTTCTTGGTACCTATTTCATCAGAAGGCACATCTTCTTTTCTCGAAGATTTCTGGTTAGATTCATCAAATACCACATGTATGGATTCCTCAACAACAAGTGTTCTTCTGTTGAAGACCCTATATGCCTTACTAGATGTGGAGTAGCCTAGAAAGACTACCTCATCTGATTTGGCATCAAATTTGCTCAAATTATCCTTACCATTGTTTAAAATGAAACAACGGCATCCAAAAACACAAAAATGATGAATTGAGGGTTTTCTACCCTTCCAAAGCTCATAAGGTGTTTTCTTTAAAATCGGTCAGATCAAAACTTGATTTAAAACATAGCATGCAGTATTTATGGCTTCCACCCAAAAATATCTAGGTAAATCATTTTCACAAAGCATGGTGTGTGCCATTTCTTCAAGAGTTCTATTTTTCCTTTCTACCATCCCATTTTGTTAAGGTATCCTATGTGCAGAAAAATTGTGATGAATACCATTTTTAATACAGAATTTATCAAAGTGAGCATTTTCAAATTCGGTTCCATGATCACTTCTCAAATATACAATTGAAACACCTTTTTTATTTGAAAATCGTTTATGAAACCTAATGAATTCCGAAAATGTTTCATCTTTATATGCTAAAAACATGACCCATGTAAATCGTGAGAAATCATCTACAATAACTAGACCGTAATTCTTACCTCCCAAACTAGATATTCTAGTTGGCCCAAAGAGGTCCATGTGAAGTAACTCTAAGGGTCTAGATGTAGAGATTACTCCTTTTGGTTTGAAAGAGGATTTGGTTTGTTTTCCAAGTTGACATGCACTACAAATCTTGTCTTTTTTAAAACTGAGTTTAGGCAAATCCTTTATCAAATTCTTTTTGCTAAGTTTTGAAATCAAATGCATACTAGCATGTCATAGTCTATGATGCCAAAGCCAACTAGTTTCATTGATCTTGGCTTCCATTGCCACTAGGCATTGACCATTTTGAATCGGAAGATCATCAAGATCAACCATATAAATATTACCATGCCTATGACCAATGAACTTGATGCCATTGTCATCTAAACTAGAAACAATGCATATAGAAGATTCAAAAACAACTTTAAAATCCTTGTCGCAAAACTGACTAATACTAAGCAAGTTATGTTTCAAACCATCAACATATAAAACATTATCAATGTAAGAAGTGGGGGTGATATGGACTTTACCAATACCAATAATTTTTCTCTTTCCATTATCACCAAAAGTCACATTGCCACCATTTTGATACTCGAGTGAGGAGAACTGCTCCACATCTCCTGTCATATGCCTTGAGCAACTGCTATCAAGGTACCACATTCTTTTTTTTTTGGTTGCAAGGCATACCTGTAATAAAGATCAAGTGGAGACTTTAGGTACCCAAGTCATCTTGGGTCCTTTTAGGTTAGTGGCATTGGTTCCTTTTGGAACCCAAACTTTCTTAATATTACTCAATCTTCTTTTGTTGCACATGTAAGATTTATGCCCTTTAGTACCACATGCATAACATGTAATGGATGAAGATGCAGGCACAAAGAAATTTTTGAAAAGTTTTTGTTTCTTATGAGTTCTAAACCCTAAACCTGCTCTATCAAAAATAGCTCTTTGATTGTTCAAAAGAAAATTTAATTATTCAGAACTATAAATAAATTTATCTACAAAAGGTTTTAATTTTTTAATTTCATCCTTATATCTTTTATTTTCATCCAAAATTTCTTTACTTTGTTTTGAAAGATTTTTATTTGAAACCGAAGAACTTTTCTTTTTCACAACTTCTTTTTCAAGAATTGAAATCTTATCATTTAATTTTCTATTTTGAAGAAGAATGCATTCATTTACATTTGAAAGCTTATCATTTGTTTTGGCTAAATCCAAATTTTGCTTTTTCAAATCTTTATATTTTGACTTTAGTTTTTGAAATTCTATGACTAATTCATCAAAAACTTCATGAAGTTCATCAAATGTAAATTCATTTTCGGTTTCAGAATATACCTCATCATGATCTACCATCAAACAAAAGTTTGCCACCTCCTGCTGTTCTTCCTCAAAACTGGAGTCCTCACTGTTACTCCAGGTTGCCATCATGGCTTTCTTTCTTAACTTTCTTTTGCTTTTCTTGAGCAAGGGGCAGTCCACCTTAAAATGATCGGGTTTCTTGCATTAAAAACAAGTGGACTGCTCCTTCTCCTTCTCCTTGTCTTTCTCTTTACTTGGCTCACCTTTTAGAAGTTTCTTCTTGAAGTTAAACCTTTTCTTCCTCATAAAGCTTCTGAATTTTCTTGCCATTAGAGCCGTCTCATCTTCTTCATCATCTTCTTCGGAGTCATCACTTGATTCTTCTCTAGCAGTAGATTTGAAAGCGATCAATTTCTTCTTTTTATCGACTTCCACATCCTTTTGCTTGAGGGAGAGCTCATAGGTCATCAGTGAGCCCAACAGTTGTTCAAGTGGAAGAGTGTTGACATCCTTGGCTTCTTCAATAGCTATTACCTTTGCATCCCCAGAAGCCGGTAGAGACCTGAGGAGTTTGTTTACAAGTTCACCATTAGAAATAATTTTTCCTAGGCTTCTCATGCTATTCACATATTTGTGAACCTAGTATACATCTCACTAATAGACTCAGTAGGTTCCATTTTAAACATTTCATACATATGAATAAGCATGTTAACCTTGGTTGTTTTCACTTGGTGTGTAACCTCATGGGTAACCTCAAATATATCCCGAATCTCCTTGGCGGAGAGACAATTAGATATTCTATTAAATTCACTTGGGTCAAGAGAGCAAAATAACAAGTTCATAGCCTTAGCATTAAGCTCTATTTGCTTAACGTCATTCTCATCCCAATCATCTTCCATCTTTGGGATAAGAATTCCATTAACCAACATAGTAGGCTGATGAGGATCATTTACAATTGTCCTCCACAAATTATAATCAATAGCTTGAATAAAAATGCACATGCGTGTTTTCCAATACTTGTAATTTGTGCCATTGAAGAGTGGGGGACGATTTGAAGCTTGACCTTCAACTACACCCATTCCTATTGGGGCAGCCATGATCTTTCACTCAAGATCCTTGGACCTACAAGAGAGTACCGGAGCTTTGATACCACTTGTTGCCCAGAAATGGAGCCCAAGAGGGGGGCTGAATTAGGTCTTTTAAAAATTAAAACAGTAATGTGAAGGTCTAGTAGTGTTTGTGAGTAATAAATTTGATGCTCAAGATTAAATGCAGCACAAAGCAATAAATCAAATGTAATAAGCAGTAAGCAAGAAGGCAATCACACACAAACACAATATTTATAGTGGTTCGGTGCAAACCTAGCACCTACATCCACTCCCCAAGCCATCCTTGGAAATTCCATTATAATCCAATCAAGATTACAGCCGACATACTTTTCAAAAGGCTCACAAGTCAAACCTATGTTGGTTTTGTCACCTAGGCTCACCAACAACCTTTTATACTTGTTTTGTCTTCGAGCTCACAAGTTAACCCTAGTTGGTTTTATCCCTTTAGCTCACCAACAAACCACAACAACCTTCTTTCAAGACATCCTTAAAAGCAAGGTCAAATCACAAGATAAAAATAGATATACAACTTTTAAAACTAAGACAAACTCTCTTCAAGAGTAGAATGGAAGCTTTGAAGCTCAAGTTGATGCTTTGTCTTGTCTCCTCCTTGGAATATTCTTCAAAACACCTCTTTTGGAATGATGCAAGGATGAGCTTGTAGGCTTTTTCACGGAATCAAACTATAAAAGGCTTTTGATGTGAAGTTCTTGAGAGAATATTGGCTTTTTGGCTTTGAATGGATTTCAATACACTTCAATGCCTTTGGAATGAAGTTGGTGGAGGTTAAATACAACAAGAAACTTCTAAAAAATGGTTTGTGACCATTGGAGCCTCGAATTTAGCCATTTGGAGCTTGAAAAGCAAGTTCTGCAAGTCAGAAAAATAGATCCGTTAAGACTGTCAGGCTTCAAGTGTCGACACTTGGCTCATCAGGTGTCAACACTTGGCTGTCAGGTGTCGACACTTGATTTCTAGGTATTGATATTTGAACTTTTAAGTGTCGACACTTGATGCACAGGTGTCGACACTTGACACAAAAACCCTCAAATGGCAAAGTTCTGGATTTTCAAGAATCTCAGGCCTTGAGTCGACACTTGAAAACCTAAGTGTCAACACTTGAAATGCAGGTGTCGACATTTGAGTTCTAGGTGTCGACAATTGGCATGCCAAGGATTTTTCTGCGTGCCAAATGCTGAACTGTCGATACTTGGCTTTCCAAGTGTCGACACTTGATACTGAAAAATTCATGATCAAGTGTAATTTGAGCCAAAAACACAAATATTGATTTTGAAATTTAAATGGAACATAAATAAATAACAATTGAACATGTGAAAGCTCTTTTTTCATGAAGAGGATGTCCAAAATTATAAAAAATGCTCCGTGCCATGGCATGCCATGATACATAAGCCTTTGAGATTTTGAGGTGCTTTCTTCCTGAAAACTCATAGCTTGAAATACACATTAGTATACAATATGCACTCAATGTTTTGTTATTTATCAAAACAACTGGGTGGAGCCAACAGATGGGAAGAAGACCAGTGCCCAGGACTGAAGATGACAACTAAAGGCCCTAGAAGGGAAGTTCAAACACTAGAACATGAAAGAAAACATGGAGAGGTGGTGTCATCCTTTCAAATAAGGTGAGCATCCCTAGACGGCTTTAAAGTATTTACCTACCATCACGTGGAAAGTTCTCATTACATCAGGCTATCACGAGTCACTCAAAGTAAATGCAACATGCCTCATGAAGCACCATCGAGAAATATAAGGTGGGGCTTCAATAGGCCTGCTAACCATCCCTAAGGTGCTTGGTTAGAAGCCCTCGGGTGAGTATCAGCAGTAGTCAACTCTTATGCCTAGAAGATATCAATGAGGCCCACCGATCACCCTTAAAGTGCTTGGCCAAAAGCCCTCAAGTGAGTATCGGCAGCGGTCAACTCCTATACCTAGTAGGTATTAGTGAGGCCCACTACTCACCCTTAAGGTGCTCAACCAAAAGCCCTCGGATAAGTATTAGCAATGGTCAACTCCTATACCTAGAATGTATCAATGAAGCCCACTGACCATCCATAAGGTACTCGACCAAAAGTCTTAGATAAGTATCATAATGGTCAACTCCTATGCTTGGAAGATATCAGTGAGGCCCACCGACCACCCCTTAGGCACTTGACCAGAAGCCTTCGGGTGAGTATTGGCAGTGGCCGACTCCTATACTTGGAAAGTATCAGTGAAGCCCATCGACCACCCCTAAGGCATTGGGCCAGAATTCTTCAAGTGAGTATCGATAGCGGTCGATTCCTATACCTGGAAGGCATCAGCAAGCCCACCGACCACCCTTACGGTGCTCGAGTGAGTATCAGTACTAGTCAACTCCTATTCTTGGAAGGTATCAGCAAAGCCCACCAACCACCCCTAAGGTGCTTGGCTAGAAGTCCTCGAGCGAGTATCGACAGCAATCGACTCCTATGCCTGGAAGATATCAGCAAGGCCCATCGATCACCCCTAAAGTGCTCTTCTAAAAGTCCTCGAGCATGTACCGATTGAAAGGCTCTTGACAGCAAGCCCCTCAGCATGGCTAGGTCGTAATAAGAATGCTCTAGTTGCGATGGCACTCTGATGCTCATCACCGCCACTTATACCCCTGGTAGGGCTTTCCATCACATCCTGAAATCATCAAATCAATGTAAGATCTTAGCAAGAGTGATGGGCATGACTAAACATCCCATAATTTGAGCCATCATTTAATGAAGCATGGCCTACCTTGGACTAGCGACAAGGACATGTTTAAGGAGACAAGATGCCCCCTGCCAACAAAAAAACACTAAGTGACACATGGAAGGTCTTGCCGCCTTTTATCAAATCTGACAGGATCTTGGTCTTGCCCAAAATATCCTTGGCACTCCATCTATAAAAAGGATCCCATGCAGGTTTTCTAAGGTATGCAAGCTCTCCTGCTTACATCCCTCACACTGTTGATATCAATATTGACTTCACTATCAGAGTACCATCACAAGGGCCACCCCTAGTGGGACTATTTTATAGGTACCATCTCTTAGAGAATAGCCTCCACCATTCACTACAGCACAACCTCTAGCTCTTTTATCAGTGCTTGATGAATTTTAGTACCTATATTGATTACAATCAAGTTAGCATACAATGGACTCTCTATCCTAGGATTAATCTAAATCTAGACAGCTCCTAAATGCTAAGGCCCCCTTTGAGCCTTCTAAGTTAAAGACCAACTAGCTAACTAGCTAGGCAAGGATAAGATTGGTAGGGGTACCCCCGTTGCTTTCCTTAGACACTATATAAATTGGCCAAGTTAGTTAATGGAACCAATTAAAGAACCACCTTCCTTTAGGGCTACATCATCCTTGAATCTCTTTCTTAGATACTAGTTAGCCGGCCAATCTTGATCGGTCCAATTCTTCTAGGTGCCTTATCCTAATGAGCTCGAAAAATCCTAAGGGCCAATGTCTAGTTAATTTTAATTTAAAGCATAGGCCAATGCAATATGCAAGGTGATAGTTTATGGACCAAGAAAGAGTAATAAAATACTTACCATATATTGTTTAGGGATTGTACCCTTAAGATTGTTAATGTAAATGTAATGCAATGTAAACATATATCCAAATAAGTTAGTTTGATATTTAAGTCTCAAAAAAACTTCTTATATATTATGCTAAATTTTTTATTTTTTAAATTTATTGAATTAATTTTTAATATATATATTTTTTATGAACTAAACATGCCATTAATCTTTGGTAATGGTGCCAAATTTTGATCACTATCATAGGCAGTCAAAAATAATTCACCAATATAAACTATAGTTAGGGTGAGTCAAGATCATATCCTCGAGGATCAATTAGGATTATGTTCACTTTTAATTAGGATTTTTTTAGAATCGTAATTAAATTATAAAAGGTAAATTAGAAAAGTGGAATATGATTAAACTAGAAATTAAATAGAAATTCTAATTAAATTAAAACAGCAATTAACAAGCAAGAAATAATAAAAGATAGGTGTCTCATGATTTTGATTCAATTTTTTAATAAAATATAAATTAGATCTATATTATGTAATTAGTAAAAATATTATTGATATCCTGAGCATAACCTATCTTACTAAATACAGATCATAGTACCTTGATCTATCCTTGCATAGTCATAGGCTATTCAAAAACTCATATCAAAAAAATAATTAAAATATCCTATAACATAGATTTTGAGCATAGTCTATCTCACTAAGCATAAATCATACGTGCAGATCATGATTTTTCTCTGTGTAGTCATAGACTATTCCAAAATCTAAATTATAGTACAAATAATAAATACAATGCTTGAAGTAATGAAAAATGATTTTATTCATTGGAAAATAAATCATTACATTCAAGATCTAATTACATTAATAAAAAACTAAAATATAAAATACTAAAAGAACCTCCTCTACTCCCCTAAAGACTTGGAGATTAGCCATGCATGGTATCTAAAAGTAGCATCTTTAGTAGTAAGAAGATGAGGAAGAAGATCAATCGACTAGCCTCTCTCCCATTAAAATCCCTTACATAATTGAAAAGAAAAGAAAATAAAAGAAAACTATGGCTGCTGCTCTCTTGCTTAACTGACTGTCTAATTGCTTGATTCCTCCTTAGCCCTTTAAATATAGGAGAAAATAGGTGAAAGTTGTATCAAGTTTGGAGTTCAAATCACTTTATAATTAATCTTTGAAGCCTTGGAAATCACTAGACCATGTGATCTCTTTAAATGACTATAGCAAGCATCATAGCCCATTGAGTCTTTCACATCCTACCCTAGATTGATTTGGAATTAATGTAGGTAAAGATCTTAGGTAGTGGTGGACCATCGATTAGTGCCTCATTTAGCCAAACTCATGCTGGAAGTGCTCCTTCGAGTTAGATTTTCTTCCTAGCTAAAGTCGAGTTGAAGACAGGCAATGGGATCACACAAGAAATGGTTTTCTGGATCGGCATGTTGCACAAATTGTGGCATTATTCTTGCTACAAAATCCTTCTCTCATGCAAAATAGGATGATGCTTGCAAGACTACCATCACCATCCAAAGCATCATCGGAATCCCTCTTGTGCACCACCATCACTACCGATGTTGTAAAGATCTCCCACTTGGATTCTCTAATGTGGTCATGCCCATCATCATCAAACTATTGCCACTGCCATATCCCTTCACCAATGCCACTATCACCAGAACTATCAGCCTTCATCACCCAAATGTTATCTTCCCCGTTGAATCACACTTTCCTCTCACTGTCACTCCACTGCCAGCACTGTCGATGCCATTCACCACTGCTTCTACCAACATTGCCACTCATCGATGCTAGACTATGCCAAAGAGAGCATCCCACCATTGTCTTCACTCACCATCACCACTGTTGGTGATGTTCACTACTGCATCATTGCTATTGCCATCATTGAACCATCTTCCTCACATGCAGGTGCTGAGAGCTCCTTCCAGCTAATTCCCAAACATCGCGATGATAAATCATAGACCACTGTAGCTACAAATCGCACAATGCCCTCTATAGACTAAGTAGCTAGTCCATGATGGACTAGCTACTTTAAAAACTATACTGGATGATGAGGGATGGGATTCTAACATGATGCAAGATGACATGCAAGGGATGAACATGAAGAAAAAACTAGCTTAAATGGAACAATTGATTATGATTTTATATGGTTATAATTCTCAAAAACTAGCCTAAATTAGGTTAGGGTTATCATGTATCAGTTAGTATCCTACCTGCATGCTAGAAACGATCAACGAGAAAAAGAAAAAAGGATCCTAGGGTTAGGAAACACCTATAGGACATGCTTTAGACTTCAATAAAATAGAAAAAGTGAGATGGGAAAGGGTCTACATACCTAGCAATGATTGTCTTGATATCGTAGAAGAGATTGCTCTGCTCAGATCGGTGCCTAGATGATCGAGTTGCTTTCCCGTGGATCCGTCAGCTTTTTATCAGATCAATTCGGGGGCAAAGAAGACCTCATCTAGAGGGAGTGGCACTGGAGGGATCCTGCAAACATCAAAGGTTAGTATGATAGAAAATAAAAAATATATAGAATGGAGATTGGGGAAGTAGAGAGGCTGGAGGGTGGCAGTGGTGTAGACACCAGAAACCCAAAGAAACTTCACTCCAATAAGGTTAGCCTTATCCCGATTTGGATCGAAGATAATTAGGTTACCTTGTATCCTTTAGATCAAAAAATGTTTTATTTCCTTTTCAGGAGTCATTTCCTTTTTAAGAGTCCTGTAATTAATTTTGGGTTTCAAATCAAGAGTGTTTATTGAGTCATGTAATTACTTTTAAAATTTCATTTCCTGTAAGTCCATTTCAAGTTTTAAAGTCTAGGTCAGTTGAGTTTAATTCAGTTGAGTTAAGTCTAATTCAGTTGAGTTAAGTCTATTCAAGTCTTAAAACCATGAAAGCCAGCAACAAGACTCAAATTCTGGACCCCAGAATTTGACCCCATGAAGAAGACAAGACACACCACCAAGCAAGAGAAAAGGACCATCAACTAGGACCACTTGGCGCCACATGTCATCTTGAAATTAGAAGACCACCTCACCATGCCATGTCATCAGCCAGAGGTGCCACCTCACCAGCCACTTCATCACCCTTTGGGCACCAACAAGGGTCAAGGAGGTTAGCCACATCCCTCCAAGCCCTCCACCAAATCCTCCAACTCCCCCCACATCCCTACAAACCCTCCATCAAATCCTCCAACCCCCCTTATAATCCTCCTCAATTTGGGGAGTTTTTAAATTTCAAAAGCTAGCTTTGTGAGGCTATTAAAAGCCTTGGATGCCTATTGTAAAAGAGATTGATTTTGGAAAAAAATGAAGTTTGAAGTGAAGTTGTCTTGAGTTTTATGTGTGAAATTTTTCCTATCTTCTTCTTCCACGCCCAAAGCCACTCTCTTCCCTAGAAATTCATCATCCAAGCTCAAGGCAAAGGCATTGGAGTCGGCCAGATCTTCTCAACTATCTTTTCTTTGTTCACAAGTTCTCCCATCCCTTCTTTATGTTTGCATCCTTCAACCTTAACTTTGATCTTCATTGTAGGGTCCTTCGAAGTCCTTGAGTTGTGAACAGGGTTCCCCTTGACAATGAACCAACAACCTGAAGCCCAAGTCCAGGGTTCTGATCACTGTTATCTAAGTTCTCCAGTCCAGAGCATCAGTAGTTTCAAGTTTTGAATCATATTAAGGTTGGAAAACTCATCAAGGTAAGTCCTCAATCATTAGCCCCTATTGTCTAGATCTTCTTTCTTCTTATTTTTAGAGTTGTGTCTAATCATGTAATAGTCACTTTTCATGTAATCCTTAAATCTTATTAAGATGAGTACAATGCTAAGTGTAATTAGGTTTCATTGCTCTACAAACACCATATTCAAAACATTAATCATATGCGTGCCACATCAAATTGGTATCAGAGCATGGTTGCATTAGGGTAGAATAGTTTTCTTTAAATCCAAGCAAGATCTAAAATTCACGCCTTCTGAGCGGGTGTTCTCCAGTACACTGTCACAACCCATGGAAATAATGAGCCCCTGGCTGGACGTGAATTTTTTAGATTGAAGTTTGGGTAAGCCATTGCACTTGTTTGATTAGGTTCTGTTTTCTGAAAATTTGCATCTGTTTACTGTAATCCATCTGCAGCTCCAAAGGCAAGTCGCTAATTTTTATTAAGTCAGTTATCACCATATTAAATTTCATCATCAAAAAAAAATTATAAAAAAAATGAAAATTTCTGTAGTTCGACACTATCATTAGGGTTCTGTTCTGTCCTTTTTATTTATCTTCATTTGTAGGATCTGCTTAGAGTAGTATAGATTTTAGTTTTAAAATTCCTTTCATCTACATTGAAATATATAAGTTAGGGATCCTCTGTGAATTTTTCAAAATTTTTGGACATTTTTTTCATCATTTTTTCCACACCACTTTCAAGATGCAACACACTTCTGCAACACCTTTGCATTTCATTCATCTCATGAGAAATCAAATTAAGGGCATCAATTTGACATAGGGTCAGGGTTTCATCACCTGTCCCTAGCCCAAAAATTACCAACCAGCATATCGATCCCAGCCCGTTAATTAAAATTGAGTAGAACGTTAATTGCCCTAGTGGGTTAGGGACACCAACAAGTTGGGTTTAGGTTAGGGTCAAGTTAACTGTGTCAGCTAATTGGTGTGTGCTTACAGGCTTGGTGTCTAGGATTGGTGCATCAGGGCTTGTGATTTGGTCCGCCTACCTGGCCAATCTAAGATTGGTGTCTAAGGATTGGCAATCAGGGACCTTCACTCCCCACCACTTACCTGGCTAAGTCCCATAAGTACTACTAGCTAGTTGGTTCACTTAATTAGACTTCTAATTTGTACTCTAGGTCTAGGAAACCTTAGCTCGAGCTTGAGTCTACTTGCATGCATGAAAACTAGATTAGGAGCCTCATATTCACCAATCCAGACCCAGTCCAGTGTAGCCATGGACCCGAATCTTGAAACCATGCTAAAAGCCCTAAATGATCAAATGGCCCAATTGAACCAAATGCTGGCTAAACAATTTTCCTTAGACCAACCAACTCCTACTATCCCATTAGCTCATATGAATGATAGGAGTAAGAACCCTGAAGTACAAGTTGAGTTCATTGATACTCAAGACTTAAGGTATCCTCAAACTGAAGGGCTAGGGAAGGAAGAAGGCAAATTTGAACAACCTAGTAAATATGTGTATGAGACTGACATAAGTTTAATAGATGAATATGAAGGGGAAAACTGTGAAGAGAACAACTTTAGTACCTTACCTGAGGAAACCTTTGGTAAAGAAAAGATTATTGAGCCTAGTCCTGAAACATCAGAACAACCAAAATTTAGTGAGGACTTGGTTCCCGTAAGACAATGCCCTCAGGAAGAACCCAATACTTTAGCTTCGACACAAGAACTCCTTCAAGTACCTAAGAAGAACCCAATCATTATTTTAGAAGACTTTCCTAATGACCTTCAACTACCTAGAAGCATCCCGCCTATAGATCAAAATTCTAATCTTAAGGTCATCATAAGTAGCCAAGGTCTGTTTCAAGATTCTCCTAAATTACCCCAAGTCTCGGATTCCTATTTCCTGCCTTTCCCTGAGTCTTATCATAATTTTAGAGACATTAAGTTTCATTTGGATGAGATTACTAGGATGCATGAGCTTTTAAAGCCTATTCCTTTTGCTACCTACTTTTGGAAAACCTTATGGCATTTGCTAGGAACTCATGGTAAATTCTCATGTGCATACCAGACCAAGGTCAAACCTAGAGAGTCAATAATCTATTAGGTTTAGGTCCTAGAAAGTCCAATAAAATTCCTCTCAATAAGGATGCCTAGTTCAGTCTGCATTTTGTAAGTGCTTGTGTAAATTTCTAAGTTTGCTGAATCTTTCGCACAGCATGTCACAAATTTGCATAAAGAAATTAGTAATAAGATCAAACTGAGCAATGAAACTTACAAACACTTAGCTGACTCACATAAGAGGGCTAAAGAATTCTGTGAAGGGGATTATGCGATGATTAGGCTCAACCCTGAACGGTTCCCCTCTGGAACCATAAAGAAGTTGCATGCCCGCGAAGCGGGACCTTTCAAGATCTTAAAGAAAATAGGGCCTAATGCATATATTTTGGAACTTCCACCTGATATGGGTATTAGTACAACCTTTAATATTTCAGACCTAGTAGAATACAAAGAACCATTACTAATACCTAGTGAGCCTTTAGGGCCATAAACTTTCATTGAGAGTGAACATATTTTCGAGTGTCCACCACCAACCCTACCTGAGCGGAGAGAGAGGATTGAGAGAATCCTGGATGACAAGATCATTACTACCAGGAATAAGGACTATCAGCGATACCTGGTTCAATGGCAAGGTTGACCTGAGTCCGACAACTCTTGGATTACTCGAGAGGACCTGCAAAGACTTAACCCAGACTTGTTCGAGCATTACCAGGGCAAAACTGAACCATACTCGATTGGGTCGAGTTCTGCCCACCCCAGGAGAATTGGTGTGGACACCAGAAACCCAAAGAAACTTCACTCCAACAAGGTTAGCCTTATCCCGATTTGGATCAAAGATAATTAGGTTACCTTGTATCCTTTAGATCAAAAAATATTTTATTTCCTTTTTAGGAGTCATTTCCTTTTTAAGAGTCCTGTAATTAATTTTGAGTTTCAAATCAAGAGTGTTTATTGAGTCATGTAATTACTTTTAAAATTTCATTTCCTGTAAGTCCATTTCAAGTTTTAAAGTCTAGGTCAGTTGAGTTTAATTCAGTTGAGTTAAGTCTAATTCAGTTGAGTTAAGTCTATTCAAGTCTTAAAGCCATGAAAGCCAGCAACAAGACTCAAATTCTGGACCCCAGAATTTGACCCCATGAAGAAGACAAGACACACCACCAAGCAAGAGAAAAGGACCATCAACTAGGACCACTTGGCACCACATGTCATCTTGAAATTAGAAGACCACCTCACCATGCCACGTCATCAGCCAGAGGTGCCACCTCACCAGCCACTTCATCACCCTTTGGGTGCCAACAAGGGAGATTCAAATTCAAGGAGGTCAGCCACATCCCTCCAAGCCCTCCACCAAATCCTCCAACTCCCCCCACATCCCTACAAACCCTCCATCAAATCCTCCAACCCCCCTTGTAATCCTCCTCAATTTGGGGAGTTTTTAAATTTCAAAAGCTAGCTTTGTGAGGCTATTAAAAGCCTTAGACGCCTATTGTAAAAGAGATTGATTTTGGAAATGAATGAAGTTTGAAGTGAAGTTGTCTTGAGTTTTATGTGTGAAATTTTTCCTATCTTCTTCTTCCACGCCTAAAGCCACTCTCTTCCCTAGAAATTCATCATCCAAGCTCAAGGCAAAGGCATTGGAGTTGGCTAGATCTTCTCAACTATCTTTTCTTTGTTCACAAGTTCTCCCATCCCTTCTTTATGTTTGCATCCTTCAACCTTAACTTTGATCTTCATTGTAGGGTCCTTCGAAGTCCTTGAGTTGTGAACAGGGTTCCCCTTGACAATGAACCAACAAGCTGAAGCCCAAGTCCAGGGTTCTGATCACTGTTATCCAAGTTCTCCAGTCCAGAGCATCAGTAGTTTCAAGTTTTGAATCATAGGAAGGTTGGAAAACTCATCAAGGTAAGTCCTCAATCATTAGCCCCTATTATCTAGATCTTCTTCCTTCTTATTTTTAGAGTTGTGTCTAATCATGTAATAGTCCCTTTTCATGTAATCCTTAAATCTTATTAAGATTAGTACAATGCTAAGTGTAATTAGGTTTCATTGCTCTACAAACACCATATTCAAAACATTAATCATATGCGTGCCGCATCAGGCAGGGGGTGCTGGTGACCTGGTTCGTTGTATGAATGCCTGGTTTGGATGAAGAGGGCATGCTAGGGCTTCAGCTTGGATGGATGTTGGCTAGGGTTTAGTGGAAGAGGAAAGAAAGCTGGTGGCTAGGGTTTGCTCACAAGACATAAGAACATGGGTCTCACACCCACTCCTTTCGGAGGAAACAATTAGACAAGAAATCACTCTGATTTATTTCAAGAAAAGAGATGATTACAAGAGTGGGAGGGGGTGGGTATTTATAGGCTCACCCAGGTCCCTAATCTTCCTGTCAAAGTTGGATTACAAAGTTACTTAGAATAAGGAGTACAAAATTTGAATAGAATTAAGACTTGATTTCCTAGTAGGATGTGGACATATCTCCTTCTTGGACTTGGTCAAAGGGCCTCCTCATGGGCTAGGATGCCTCCTTCACTTAAGCTTGGGCCTTGGGATGCCTTTCCTCTTGGACTTTGGGTAGCAGCCTTTTGGATTTGGGCAGCCTTCATGTGGGCTTGGAGCATAGTTTCATAGTGGGCTTGGAAAGGCCTGGGGAGCCAACTTCAACTCTAGGCTGATGAAGGCCTGAGGCACCAATGATCTTGGATTGGGAGGGGCGCCATCTTGGGGCATGATAGGGGCCTGGCATATGGGCGTGAGAAGAGGCCTAGGCGCATGAACAGGAGTGGCCTGGGTGGGATCTGGTGACTCTCCTCTTTTGTACTAGACTTGAACCAAAATACAGGACTCATAGGCTTTAGACAAGGGACTCACTAGACTTTCTTGTCTCAATTTATTATAGGACTCACTCTTCATTACAGGACTTAACTGATGGACTAACTTTATTACAGGACTTAATGGACTCAATTTGCCCTGATGGACTCAACTTACAAATGACTGATTACTCAACACATGAATTAGAGATTGGAATATCGAAATTTTGGTCTGCTCCTGATGTCCTCATCAATTCTCCCGGGATGGGAGGAACTCGACCCTATCAAGTAAAGATCGATCTGGCTCTGGTACTGCTCTGACGGGTCTAGGTTGAGGCGTTGCGGATCCTCTCGAGTAATCCATGAGTTTTCAGATTCTGGTCGACCTTGCCAATGATCCAAGTGGGTTGGTAGCCTTTGATCCGGGTACAATGGCTTGGTTGTCCAGGATATGCTCAATCATTTTTCTCTCATAAGATAATTTAGTAGATACTTAAGGTTTGGCTCGCTCTCAAAGAAAGGGTCAGGCTCAATAGGCTTACTGGGTATCATTGATGGTCCCTATACTCAGCTATGTCTGAGATACTGAAGGTTGAGCTTAATGCCAAATAAGTGGTAACTTAAGCACTAGGTCCAATATTCTTTATCACTTTGATGGATCCAGCTCTACAAGCATGTAGCCTAATCATCACAAGATTTTCCTTGCAAACTCTTTGACTCCTTTCGAGAACTAATCATGTTCTTATAAAGATTATTGTTCACATTAATCTTATGGTTAATTTTTTCATGCAAATCTCTAATCATGTAGTGCAAACGACACATAACAATTCCTACTAACATACAGACAAAACACCTAATGCGAGCAAATGACTCATGCCAACACTTATTGATATGTAGACTTCACTAAACCCTAAACTACGACTGTGGGTTTGTCCCTTGGTCAGGTGGGTGACATGAAGATAAGAATGGTGCATGTACTCCAACTAAATGCCATAGAGTATGCTAACCTCTATAAAATGCAATCGAATGGTTCTAGAAATGATGGAAGCTTGTGGAAAGGATAGGAAATAAGAGGTGGATTCAGGGTTAGTCTGCTAGTGTAGAAAGTAAGAAGAGGGTTCGGGGTTGATCAGATAAAGTAGGATGTAAGAACGGGTATCAGTGATTAGTCCTAGACAAATGAGGTTAACCTTACGAGGTTAAGGTATATCTACAGGGTCTACCTTAGGAAGAATGGGTCACTAATCTCAGGGAAGAGGTCTTTAATGAAAACTACAAGAGGGGATTCATCCTAAGGGTACTGGATTAAATAACCCAAGTCCTTACTACTTTCCTTTGGTTCTTGAATCTTTGGACTGGCCTCTATAATTTGGCTCACTTCTAGGGTTTCCTCAGGTAGTGCTCTAGTAGCAGGATCTGGGTTCTCTTCCTCTAATTGCTCTTTCACTATAGCTTCAATCTAGGTGTGGTCAGGGTCAACTAATTCTGGGTTGGCTTCATCTATTTCCCCTTCTCCCTTATACTCATCCACTAAGCTCATGTTAGCTTCATGTACTTCTATTTCAATGTCTTCCTTGTGAACCAAGGGGGTGGTAGGAGGGGGTTGGTTAAGGAAAACTTGACTAGTATCTGGGGTAGCAGTGGTGGGTTGACTAAGGGGTACCTGACTAATACTTGGCTAATACCTAGGGGTACTAATCCTATTGGGTTCAGGTCAACTAAGAGGATGTGGACTAATAATGGGCTCATATCTAGGGTACTAATCCTATGGGTTTCAGGTCGACTAAGGGTTAAGGATTCCTTGGGCTCATAGGACAAGGGCTCAGATCTACGAGTTATGGATCTCTTGGGCTCATAAGCATGGGCCCAGAGGTTCTGGGTTAATAGGATCTTGGTTCATAGGATCGGGGTTCATGGGATCTGGGTTCATAGGTCCTAGGTTCATAGGATATGGATTCATTGAATCTGGGTGCATAGGAGCTAGGTTCATAGGATCTGGGTTCATAGGATCTGGGTAGGTACTTTTTCCTAAGTTTGCTTTTCATGGCTCTCTAGGTAGTTATGGGTGTTTTTCCATCTAGTCTAGCCATTCTCTCAAACTTATCACATTCTATCTTAGCCTGGCGAACTGGCAAACTTTGACTTCAGGCATTTGTTCCTTCTCAAAATATAGATCCATATTTCTTTCTCAAATAAGGGATCACCACCAAATTTAGGTGCTTCTAGCCTAGGCTCTCATATCCTGGTCTATGAAGTCATAATCGGGTCTCCTTGCACTAAGATCCCAGATTGGGTCAAGGTATCAGGTTCTCCTAGGATGGGGCTCCAAGAATGGGTCAGGGTATGGGGCTCTCCTAGGGTTGGGCTCCGAGTATGGGTCAGGGTATGGGGCTCTCCTAGGGTTTTGCTCCGAGTATTGGTTAGGGTATGGGGCTCTCCTAGGGTTGGGCTCCGAATATAGGTCAGGGTATGGGGCTATCCTAGGGTTGGGCTCCGAGTATGGGTCAGGATATGGGGCTATCCTAGGGTTGGGCTCAGTACCGGTTTTCAGGTCCTTTCTAGGTTTCCTAAACAGTCTCCTATCTGGTCACACCTATAGCCCATTTGATCATACTTAGGGTCCATTTGGTCAAGACTATTGTCATTTTTGGTCCATTTAGGCATTCAATTAGGCAAACTGATCATTCATGGTCCTAAGGAAGGTCTCAAGGATGGTTTCCATAGTCAAACTGGGTTTGAGTGAGACTACTGGTTAGGCTCCTAATCTAATGGTCATGCAAACACACACATATCAACTCCAAAATTAGACTGGGTTAGGGTGAGACTGATGGGGTTAGACACAATTTGACTATGGTTTTCTAGACCTAGAGTCAAAGTAGAGTGGGTCAACTCAACACTGAATCCTTCCACTGGCTAGGTAAGAGATGGGTGGTGGGAGGCTCCCCCTGCTTGTCACAGGATCCTAATTAAGTAACCACCAGTCCGCTTAGGGCATTTACCTCTGGATCTCTAGCCTTAGATACCAGCTTTCAGTTTTAAGTGGAGGGTTGAATGCACTAGTTTTTCAACTAGACTCGGACCCGACCTGTTGGTGTCCCTAATCAATTAGGTTTCTAGTTGATTTTAATTAGACTTAGGTTTGAATGCAGGGTGGTTGTTTTGGGCTAAGACAGGTGATGAAATCCTGCCCCCATCTGACGTAGCAAAATTGTCCTTAGATTAGGTTTAAATGTAATGATGCACACTTGATAAAACCCTAATGCATAAAAAATCAAAAAAAAAAGTAGACAATTTTTTTTTTTTAATGAGGTGGCTGACTTAAATTTAAGTTGGTTAGATAGTCAAACAAATTGGCTTGGGTTAGGTGAGGTTTGGGTAGTTGATTAGGTTTGATCAAGTGAAGTATGCAAAATTGCAGAAATTACAGTTCTTGTGTTCTGATTTGTCACAGATTTTAGCATGATTTTCAAAGTAGAAAGTTGAAAAAAAATGTAGAATAGAAGGTTTAATTGTAAAGTTGATTCCTACCAAATTCATGCAAACCAAAATAGTTGATAATGCAAAGACCTAGGGTTTCGAACTAGATGCAAGAATTTCAGAAAAATAGATTTCTAGTTAGGGTTTTTTGGGATGCAGATTTTAATTTTTCTGTAAAAATAACAAAAATGTAAAAAAATAGAGGACTCAGCAGAAATATATGATGCAAGTTTCAGAGAAAAACAGTATAAAATTAATGGAAAATCAGACCTATATCCAGACTACTAATGCAGGTCAGCATGCAGAAATTTTTGTTAGGGTTCTTTTCTCATGCAGGTTCACCCTATTTTTTAGATCAGAGAAATTCCATGAAAATTACAGAAAATAGAAGATTAATTAGAGATTAATTACTGTAAAGTCAGAGAAAAACAAAATTATTTTGATGGGTAAACAGCCCTATGTTTATACTACTGTCATAAATTTTAGGATGCAGAAAACCTAAACTATGATGCAAGAACATGCCCTAATCCTGCTCTGATACCAAAATTAATGAGGGATGGATTCTAACATGATGCAGGATGACATGCATGCAGGGATGATATGAAAAAAAAACTAAATTAGGGAACAATTGATTGTGATTTTATGTGATTATAATTCTCAAAAACTAGCCTAGATTAGGTTAGGGTTATCCTATATCAGTTAGTATCTTACCCACATGCTAGAAACGATCAACGAGAAAAAGAAAAATGGATCCTAGGATAAGGAAACACCTATAGGACATGTTTTAGACTTCAATAAAATAGAAAAGGTGAGATGGGAAAGGGTCTACATACCTAGCAATGATTGCCTTGATGTCATAGAAGAGATCACTCTGCTCGGATCGATGCCTGGATGATCGAGTCGCTTTCCCACGGATCCATCAACTTTTATCATATCAATTCAGGGCAAAAAAGACCTCATCCAGATGGCGTGGCACTGGAGAATTCTACAAACGTCAAAGGTTAGTATGATAGAAAATAAGAAAAATATAAGAACAAGAGATTGGGAAAGTAGAGAAGCTGAGGGTGGCAGGAGGTGCTAGTAGCCTGGTTCATTGTATGGACGCCTGGTTTGGATGAAGAGGGCATGCTAGGGCTTTAGCTTGGATGGATGTTGGCTAGGGTTTAGTGAAAGAGGAAAGAAAGCTGGCGGCTAGGGTTAGCTCACAAGACATAAAGAACACAGGTCTCACACCCACTCCTTTTGATGAAACAATTAGACAAGAAATCACTCTGATTTTATTTCATGAAAAGAGATGATTACAAGAGAGGGAGTGGGGGGATTTATAGGCTCACCCAGGTCCCTAATCTCCCTATCAAAGTTGGATTACAAGTTACTTTAATAAGGAGTACAAAATTTGAATAGAATTAAGACTTGATTTCCTAGTAGGATGTGGACATCTCTTCTTCTTGGACTTGGTCAAAGGTTCTCTTCATGGGCTAGGATGCCTCCTTCATTTGGGCTTGGGCCTTGGGATGCCTCTCCTCTTAGACTTTGGGCAGCAATCTTATGGATTTGGACAGCCTTCATATGTGCTTGGCGCATAGTTTCATAGTGGGCTTGGAAAGGCCTGGGGTGCCAACTTCAACTCTGGGCTGGTGAAGGCCTACGGTGCCAATGATCTTGGACTAGGAGGGGCACCATCTTAGGGCATGACAGGGGCCTGGCGTATGCGCGTGAGAAGAGGCCTAGGTGCATGAACAGGAGTGGCCTGGGTAGGACTGGTGACTCTCCTCTCTTGTACTGGACTTGAACCAAAATACAGGACTCATAGGCTTGAGACAAGGGACCCACTAGACTTTCTTGTCTCAATTTATTACAGGACTCACTCTTCATTAAAGACTTAACTGATGGACTAACTTTATTACATAACTTAATGGACTCAATTGCCCTGATGGACTCAACTTATAAATGACTGATTACTCAACACATGAATTAGAGATTGGAATCTCGAAATTCTGGTTTGCTCCTGATGTCCTCATCACTGGGCCTAGTTTTAAATAGTTTTTGAGCTAATTTCAGGTCCATTTTGAACTGGAGTTTGACTCAGTTGGGCCACCTTTGTATCTTCATTCAAGATCCACTTGGAGTCTGATTTGTTTCAATTTGAATATTTTTAACTAGCGAATCAAGCTCTTTATACTTGTGACCATATTTCCAACAAAAAAATAATAGTATCATATTAAATAATAAAGATTAATTAATATGTAAATCGATGCTTTTATCGATATGTTTACATAATTCATTAGGCCCAGAGTAAAGTCTGAACGGTGGGCCAACCCTTTTCTTCTTCTTTGCCTCTTTCACTATCTGGGGTAGCCCCTCCCCTTCGAGAAAAGTAAAAGAACATTTGTCTGTTAATCCACAGTAAAGAGGCAATTCTTGATAGCCACCACCTACAGCCCACTCTAGATAATCAATCCTACACCAGAAAGTGAAGTTGTTTCATCCATGTAGAAAAGAGCTGAAGACTATTCATTAAGTAGTTGGAAGGACACCTACCTTGAGATAAAGACACTCTCGTAGCATATAGAGCCTCCAACTAACTCTCTGAGAAAAGAGCATCATATGGTAGGACCTGGATCGGCATCAGTTTGTCCACCATAATTTGCTCTTACTCTAGCAGCACAAGGAGATCCAACAGCTGCAAGGTCTCCACCTCGCCCCACTATCCTGGGAATGGCCAAGACATCTAGGGAATCATGAAAAAGAATCATGACTTCCAGCACTGCAGCTTCACTGGACCAGAAGGAAAGCTAAATCCTTTGCGAGGGGAGGCATACCACCACCCTGGAATCCTAAGATTGGCCTTTATCTGGGAAAGGCTTGGAAAACCTGCAACCTAGGCTCGATGTTATGATGGAACATTAGGTTGAAGAAGTTGATGATGGCCCACCAGGCAATGGGAACCAACTACACCAAGGCACAGACAATACCACCACAGTAGATCCAACATTGCCAGGAGCATGGAGATCCTGAGCCCCACATTCAAGGACCCCATGTGGATGGTAACCCTCGTGACGATCCCATCGATGATCCACTTGTCCTTATTAGGAACTTTTAGTTGGATATCTGCTGGGAAGCCAAACTTTTTTCTAAGTTGGCAGACTCTCTCTCTTTTGTCAAAGTAGAGGCCACGATCTCAGGTGTTAGATCTGGCTCTTCTGCCTCCAAGACTATCTCACACTAGATAGAGAAAAAAAGAAGGAAATGGAAGGAATGGAGTAACCAACCATAAGATGCTGATGGTACTCCTCTTCGATAGCCCAAGACCTCTCTCTACCACCCTGCTGCTCTCAATTATCTAGATATTTCAAAGATGGAGAAACACCAATTTATTCACTTTCATATCCATTGAAAGGAACCATCCCTTCCTCGATGAAGGGGTGCTAATTTTTGCCTCATTGTTTGACACATCCCATATCGATTCAACATTAAAATCATCATCCCAGGAGGCACGTCATAACATCTGAAGAGTCTAATTTGTTGTAATAATTTTAAATCAGCCATCATTTCGGATGATGTCACCTCCTAAAATGCAACACCTGTCCTCCTCCATCGCATGCCTATCCTAGCATGATCATGAAGAGCATAACCTTACCTACCTTGCCATGAGCTTCCTCACCTAGTGCAACCTTGCCTACCTTGCCATGATCTGCCTCACCTAACATAGCCTTGGCTACCTTTGCGCAAGCTACCTAGCCCATCATGGCCTCACCATAAGCTGGCTTGCCCATTGCAGCCTCGCTGCCTTGCCATGAGCTCGTTCAGCATGGCATCGCCTACCTTGCTAAGAGTTGCCCACCCTATCAAACTCGTTGATCTGGCCAGCCTCATCCCAGCACTATGAGCTCCTGTGCCCTGCTGAACTAAATAAATCTCTACTTCCTGTATCTAAGGCCTAAGGGAAATAGGGTCGCTTGGGCTTGAAAGTGGGGGGCAACTGATACATTAAGGCTTGATTGGTCTAGCATGGTGCCTAAATACATAGTTAATGCCAGATACGCTTCTACTAACTTAAACATCTAGGCATCCTCTCCGCAAGTCTCTACCAGACATCAAACCACGTGCTCACCTATCCACTGCAGAATGTTAGCCATTGCCAGATCCATCCCCGCTTGATCCAATCACATGTGCTTTGGGAGTAGCTACTGAAAGCTAACTCAGTTCATAAGCTTAATTTAGGGATGTATAGAAATTAACCAAAGTAAGTGTTAATCAAAGATACATTTGTTCTTGCAAACTAGTACCAAATGTTAAGTTAGTCATCACAAACACAAGTACTGTAGATCTTTAGATGAACTCTAAGAAAGTTTCTAATTATGCTGACTGCAAAATTTAATTCTGAAACTCAATACTTAGTTAGTGATACTTGCTAGATCTTTATTACTTTCAAACCTGATCTATTTTTGTAAAGGATGATCTTTGTGACACATAGTTATACTTTTTGCATTGCTAAGGGACTAGCAATAAGTAAGTTGGGGGGTGTGATAAATCATGGATTTACATGTTTATTTTAGTATTTTAGTTAATTAATGGTGCTAACATTCTTTTAATAACCTATTTCATAATTAATTTAGACTTTCTTGCAAACTAATTATTTTAAAAATATCTTTGAAAAATGTGAAATTAGAATACGTTCATAAAAAATAGATTTCAAGTCAAAGCACCACACACCCATTTAAATGATTAATAAAATATCTAATTAATGATCATGGAATTGGTTAAATTAATAAGTTTGAAACCCGCCAATAGTTAGAGCTTGATTTATGGAATCTAACGATGCAAACGGTACTTAAATCAGGTTCGAAATGAAGAAGTTATGAATTTTTTTAGCATTTTGCACAAATTTTGATGCTGCACATTTTTTGGAGCAAACGGTCCATCATGGATCGGCTGCTGGGTTTATAACTCGCAGGTTGGTTCACCGGCAGCCATTGCTGCTGGTCCACGGAGCAGGGCATGGACCACAGCTCTCCAGAGGTGCCGAAACTTGCCGGGAAGCACGCCGGCCGTGTCCACGGCCGGAGGAGAAGCTCCGGCGGTGGTTTGACGGGTAGTGGTGGTGGTTTTTGGTGGCAAACGAGAGGAACGCAGTCCACATTCTTCACGAGGAAGTCCACATTGCCAGAGCAATCCACGGGCTGACGGGCGTTGCCGAGCATTCTTAGCAAGCTGGGCATTCTACACAGGCGTTGCAGTCCATGGACGTTGCGGGCGCTTCTCACGAGCCTCACGTTGCATCCACAGGCTACTGATCGTTCCTCACGAGCTTCTCCACGGGCATGAGCGAGCAGTCCACGGGCACGGGCGTTGCGCGCAATCCATGTGCTCCACGGCGCAGTCCACGAGCGGCGTGATCTACGGGCGCTGTAGGATGGTGAGCACGGAGCAGCAACGGTGGTCGCGGTGTTTCTTTTGTCCCACATCGCTAATATGCAACGAGCTCTCCTCTCCGATCAATTATAAATTGAACCCCATAGCACAAGGCAGAGGGATCCTGGAGAAAGGGCAAGGTACATGGTAGAGGGCATTGCTTGGGTTGCGGGTTGGCTTTTGGGAGTGAGGTTTCTCAAAGGAGAGCGTGTCCCTACACCATCTTCCAGCCTTCTCCCTCTCTGAGATCAAGATCCGAAGAAAGACGCAGAGGAAGCCCAGTTCGCTCCATAGAGTATGAAGGAATGAGCTATCTTCCCGACGAGGTTGCGCTGATATGTTCTTGTCTTTGTTATTTGTTGTTTTGTTAATTTAGTTTTTACTGCATTGTACTTAGACCTTAAATTTCAATCAATGCAATATCTCTTTTTAATTCCTGTCTTTCGTCTTGTCTGCAAATAGATGCTAGGATCTAAATAATAGATCCTAGTGCCAAGTTTTCCTGCAATTTTATTTATTTTTTTTTTTTTTGACTTCAAATATTTTTTTACAAGATCAAAAATTTCAAATCCTAACACCGCCATCTCTGTGGATTCGACCCGACTCCTCTTGCTACGTATTTTTAAATATTTTAAGAAGTTAGGTTTTAACTGATAGCCACGGTGTCTTAACGACAACCCCGCGGTTCTACCAAGTTTTTGGCGCCGTTGCCGGGTATTTTATAATTCAAGTCTGGTTATTTAATTCAAGGCTTCGATTATTTCATGGAAAATTGAGATCTAGATGGGATGGACCTTACATTGTTAATCAAGTATTCCCCCATGGTGCAGTCAAAATTTATGATCCTAGGTCAGGAAACTTCTTTAAGGTGAATGGTCAACGTTTAAACCATACATTGAAGGAATATCAACAATCGAACCATTGACCAAGTAACATTAACTGACCCACACTGAACTGAGCTGCATTGTATGGCTGAAGATATTAAACTTAGCGCTTGTTGGGAGGCAACCCAATATGTACTCTTTTTTAAAAAAAAAAAAATTTGCAGCCTCTACATTGTTCATGAGCTCCTCTTCTCAGGTAACCCCTATCCCTTTACATTTTTTAGTTCTTATGGTTTATTCCTTTGCCTTTTTATACCATTAGGGACAATGGTACTTAAGTTGGGGGGTCGGGACAATTTTTTTAAAAATTAAAAAAAAAAAAAAATTTTCATGTGTCAAAAATAAATCTGGAGCAAGATAGACTAGGAAAAGTAATAAGAGTTAGAGAGTGTTGCTAATGACTGTAGCGAGTCAAGAAGTAGACTAGCGTGTCAGACTTTTAAGGCCTACTTAGATCACCTAATGGCTATTAGCACTTCCATTGCATATGCACGCTGACGAGACAAAGTAAGTATTAGTTGTAAGGACAATTGAGGACTTAATTATCACTGAAAACTGGTAATTGATATATATCCCAATTTAATTTTTTTTTTGAATTGAGGAAAGAGCTACCTACATGAAATAAAAGTGCAAAACATAGAGTATATGTGGATCGCCCTGAACTTAGTAACCGGGTCTCTGCACCTAAGTCAAGTGTGGGGGTTCGCGTCAAACGGTGAAGGGAAAGCCAGGATGCTCAAAAAAAAAAAAAAAAAAAAATCAGGTAGTGTGAAATCTAACTAAGTTCATAAGCTTAATTTAGGGATGTATAGAAATTAACCAAAGTAAGTGTTAACAAAGATACATTTGTTCTTGCAAACTAGTACCAAAATGTTAAGTTAGTCATCACAAACACAAGTGTTGTAGATCTTTAGATGAACTCTAAGAAAGTTTCGAATTATGCTGACTGCAAAATTTAATTCTGAAACTCAATACTTAGTTAGTGATACTTGCTAGATCTTTTTTACTTTCAAACCTGGATCTATTTTTGTAAAGGATGATCACACATAGTTATACTTTTTGCATTGCTAAGGGACTAGCAATAAGTAAGTTGGGGGGTGTGATAAATCATGGATTTACACGTTTATTTTAGTATTTTAGTTAATTAATGGTGCTAACATTCTTTTAATAACCTAATTTCATAATTAATTTAGACTTTCTTGCAAAACTAATTATTTTAAAAAATCTTTGAAAAATGTGAAATTAGAATACGTTCATGAAAAATAGATTTCAAGTCAAAGAACCACACACCCATTTAAATGATTAATAAATATTTAATTAATGATCATGGAATTGGTAAAATAATAAGTTTGAAACCTGCCAATAGTTAGAGCTTGATTTATGGAATCCAACAACGTAAACGGTACTTAAATCAGGTTCGAAATGAAGAAGTTATGAATTTCTTTAGCATTTTGCACATATTTTGATGCTGCACGTTTTTTGGAGCAGCCGGTCCATTTTATAACTCGCAGGTTGGTTCACCGGCAGCAATGGTTGCCGGTCCACGGAGCAGGGCATGGACCACAGCTCTCCAGAGGTGCCGAAACTCACCGGGAAGCACACCGGCGGTGTCCACGGCCGGAGGAGAAGCTCCGGCGGTGGTTTGACGGGCAGTGGTGGCGATTTTTTGCAGCAAACGAGAGGAACGCAGTCCACGTTCTTCACGAGGAAGTCCACATTGCCAGAGCAATCCACGGGCTGATGGGCATTGCCGAGCGTTCTTCGTGAGCTGGGCATTCTTCACGGGCGTTGCAGTCCATGGGCGTTGCGGGTGCTTCTCATGAGCCTCACGTTGCAGTCCACAGGCTGCTGATCGTTCCTCACGAGCTTCTCCACGCACGCACGCAAGCAGTCCACGGGCACGGGCGTTGCGCGCAATCCACGAGCTCCAGGCGCAGTCCACGAGCGGCGTGATCTACGGGCGCTGCAGGGCGGTGAGCACGGAGCAGCAACGACGGTCGCGGTGTTTCTTTTGTCCCACATCGCTAATATGCAGCGAGCTCTCCTCTCCGATCAATTATAAATTGAACCCCATAGCACAAGGCAGAGGGATCCTGGAAAAAGGGCAAGGTACATGGTATAGGGCATTGCTTGGGTTGCGGGTTGGCTTTTGGGAGTGAGGTTTCTCAAAGGAGAGCGTATCCCTACACCATCTTCCAGCCTTCTCCCTCTCTGAGATCAAGATCCGAAGAAGAAGACGCAGAGGAAGCCCAGTTCGCTCCACGGAGTATGAAAGGAGCTATCTTCCCACGAGGCTGCGCTGATCTGTTCTTGTCTTTGTTATTTATTTTGTTAATTTAGTTTTTGCTGCATTGTACTTAGACCTAAATTTCAATCAATGCAATATCTCTTTTTAATTCCTGTCTTTCGTCTTGTCTGCAAATAGATATTTAGATCCTAGTGCCAAGTTTTCCTGCAATTTTAATTTTATTTTTTTTTTTTTGACTTCAAATATTTTTTTTCAAGATCAAAAATTTCAAATCCTAACACCGTCTTCTCTGTGGATTCGACCCGACTCCTCTTGCTATGTATTTTTAAATATTTAAAGAAGTTGGATTTTAAACTGATAGCCACGGTGTCTTAACGACAACCCCGCGGTTAAAATCCGACAACCCCAGTGTCTTAACGACAACCCGCAGTGTCTTAACGATAGCCATGGTGTCTTAACGACAACCCCGCGTTCTACCATATCCGACTTCTTAAAATATTTAAAATACGTAGCTAGAGGAGTCGGGTCGAATCCACAGAGAAGGCGGTGTTTAGGATTTGAAATTGTTGATCTTGTAAAAAAATATTTGAAGTCAAAAAATATATATAAAAATTAAAATTGCAGGAAAACTTGGCACTAGGATCTATTATTTAGATCCTAGCATCTATTTGCAGACAAGACGAAAGACAGGAATTAAAAAGAGATATTGCATTGATTGAAATTTAAGGTCTAAGTACAATGCAGTAAAAACAAAAGTAACAAAACAAATAACAAAGACAAGAACTGATCAGCGCAACCTCGTCGGGAAGATAGATCCTTCCTTCATACTCCGTGGAGTGAACTGGGCTTCCTCTGCGTCTTCTTCTTCGGATCTTGATCTCAGAGAGGAGAAGGCTGGAAGATGTGTAGGGACACGCTCTCCTTTGAGAAACCTCACTCCCAAAGCCAACCCGCAACCCAAGCAATGCCCTCTACCCTGTACCTTGCCTTTCTCCAGATCCCTCTGCCTTGTGCTATGGGGTTCAATTTATAATTGATCAGAGAGGAGAGCTCGTTGCATATTAGTGATGTGGGACAAAAGAAACACCGCGACCGTCGTTGCTGCTCCGTGCTCACCGCCCTGCAGCGCCCGTAGATCACACCGCTCGTGGACTGCGCCGTGGAGCTCGTGGATTGCGCGCAACGCCCGTGCCCGTGGACTGCTCGCCCGTGCCCATGGAGAAGCTCGTGAGGAATGATCAGTAGCCTGTGGACTGCAACGTGAGGCTCGTGAGAAGCGCCCGCAACGCCCATGGACTGCAACGCCCATGAAGAATGCCCAGCTCGTGAAGAATGCTCGGCAACGCCCGTCAGCCCGTGGATTGCTCTGGCAACGTGGACTTCCTCGTGAAGAACGTGGACTGTGTTCCTCTCGTTTGCCGCCAAAAACCGCCACCACTACCCGTCAAACCACCGCCAGAGCTTCTCCTCCGGCCGTGGACACTGCCGACGTGCTTCTCGGCGAGTTTCGGCACCTCTGGAGAGCTGTGGTCCATGCCCTGCTCCGTGGACCGGCAGCAATGGCTGCCGGTGAACCAACCTGCGAGTTATAAACCCAGCAGCCGGTCCATGATGGACCGGCTACTCCAAAAACGTGCAGCATCAAAATGTATGGACCGGCTGCTCCAAAAAACATGCAGCATCAAAATGTGTGCAAAATGCTAAAGAAATTCATAACTTCTTCATTTCGAACCTGATTTAAGTACCGTTTGCGTCGTTGGATTCCATAAATCAAGCTCTAACTATTGGCGGTTTCAAACTTATTAATTTTACCAATTTCATGATCATTAATTAAATATTTTATTAATCATTTAAATGGGTGTGTGGTGCTTTGACTTGAAATCTATTTTTCATGAACTTATTCTAATTTCACATTTTTCAAGATATTTTAAAATAATTAGTTTTGCAAGAAAGTCTAAATTATTATGAAATTAGGTTATTAAAAGAATGTTAGCACCATTAATTAACTAAAATACTTAAAATAAACGTATAAATCCATGATTTATCACACCCCCCAACTTACTTATTGCTAGTCCCTTAGCAATGCAAAAAGTATAACTATGTGTCACAAAGATCATCCTTTACAAAAATAGATCCAGGTTTGAAAGTAAAAAGATCTAGCAAGTATCACTAACTAAGTATTGAGTTTCAAAATTAAATTTTGCAGTCATAATTAGAAACTTTCTTAGAGTTCATCTAAAGATCTACAGCACTTGTATTTGTGATGACTAACTTAACATTTTGGTACTAGTTTGCAAGAACAAATGTATCTTTGATTAACACTTACTTTGGTTAATTTTCTATACATCCCTAAATTAAGCTTATGAACTGAGTTAGCTTTCACACTACCTAATTTTTTTTTTTTTTTTGAGCATCCTGGCCTTCCCTTCACCGTTTGACGCGAACCTCCACACTTGACTTAGGTGCAGAGACCCGGTTACTAAGTTCAGGGCGATCCATATATTATACTCTATGTTTTGCACTTTTATTTCAGGTGGTAGCTCTTTCCTCACTCAAAAAAAATTTAAATTGGGATATATATCAATTATAAGTTTTCAGTGATAATTAAATCCTCAATTGTCCTTACAACTAATACTTACTTTGTCTCGACAGCGTGCATGTACAATGGAAGTGCTAATAACCTTTAGGTGATCTAAGTAGGCCCTAAAAGTCTGACACACTAGTCTACTTCTTAACTCGCTACAGTCATTAGCAACACTCTCTAATCTTCTACTTTTTCCTAGTCTATCTTGCTCCAGATTTATTTTTGACACATGAAAACTTTTTTTTTAAAAAATTTTAAAAAAATTGTCCAGACCCCCCAACTTAAATACCATTGTCCCTAATGGTATAAAAAGGCAAAGGAATAAACCATAAGAACTAAAAAATGTAAAGGGATAGGGGTTACCTGAGAAAAGGAGCTTATGAACAATGTAAAGGCTTCAAAAAAAATATTTTTTTAAAAAAAAAAAAAGAGTACATATTGGGTTGCCTCCCAACAAGCGCTAAGTTTAATATCTTCAGCCAGACATAATGCAGCTCAGTTCAGTGTGGGTCAGTTAATGTTACTTGGTCAATGGTTCGATTTGTTGATATTCCTTCAATGTATGATTTTAAACGTTGACCATTCACCTTCAAGAAGTTTCCTGACCTAGGATCATAAATTTTGACTGCACCATGGTGGAATACTTGATTAACAATGTAAGGTCCATCCCATCTAGATCTCAATTTTTCCAGGAAATAATCGAAGCCTTGAATTAAATAACCAGACTTGTTGATTTGGCTCAAAGATTTTCTAGAAATAAATTGATCATGAAAGGCTTTCATTTTCTCTTTATAAATACATGAATTTTCATAAGCCTCTCGCCTCTATTCATCTAATTCACTCAGTTGCAACATCCGGTTAGAACCAGCTTGCTTTAAATCAAAATTTAATTGCTTAATCGCCCAATATGCTTATGTTCAAGTTCTACCGGAAGATGACATGCTTTTACAAAGATCAGTCTATAGGGAGACATTCCAATGGGATTCTTGTAAGCTGTCCGATAGGCCCATAATGCATCATCTAATCGATCTGACCAGTTTCTACGATCGGGCCTAATAGTCTTTTGCAAAATGTTCTTGATCTCCCTATTGGATACTTCCACTTGGCCACTTGTTTGCGGGGGTGATAAGGTGTTGTGATGGGTGTGATAGTTATTGTGCAGGAGATTGTTGACTGAGGGCTAGGACTTGGTCCAGCTTTTGGGCAAGGAGGTCGACTGTATCTAATCTTTGGGATATTAGGTTCAAGTCGACATTGGAATTTGAGTGTCTAATTTCATAAATCCCTGCCCGCTTTTGGTGAGGCATCGATCTTTCATATGAAGTCAAAGAAGCATGGTTGATCGAATTTTCACTTAGGGTTTCAAACAAGGTATAGGCTTCATACTCACTTCTACTCATGAATGCACCTCCACAAGATGCATCCACCATCTACTATACTGGTCTTAATCCCTCATAAAAAGCTTGGACAATTTGCCACTTAGACGGACTATGATGTGGGCATTTTCTAAGGAGTTGCTTAAGTCTCTCCCATGATTCATGAATTTGTTCATCAGGAAGCTGAGCAAATCCAGTGATGGCTCGCCTCATGGTGTTGGTTCGACCTATAGGATAGAATTCTTAAGGAACTCGTGCTGCATTTCAGCCCAAGTTCAAATTGGTTTCCCTATTGTGCCAAGCCAATACTTGGCCTTATCCTAAGTGAGAAGGGGAACAAGGTTAGCCTAAGGGCATCATTAGTAAAATCTGGATCTTCACGTAGAACAGATTTCAAGAAACTCATCTAGATGCTTATAAGGATCTTCATTGGTATTCCCATAAAAGGACGGAAGCATTTGGATTATGGCAGACTTGATCTCATATTGTATAGTAGGTATTTCAGGTAAATGGATCAGGTCGATGGGTTGTAGGTCGAAGGAATAAAGTATTCCTTCATCTGTCTAGGTGGTTCTTCTGGGTTTCCAGCCATTTGATTTTTTGGTATACTATGGATCAGTCATTCGATTTCAGGGTTGAAGTCAACTAGGTCTGGAAATAAAGATCTCCTACCGTGCATGTAACAGTGCAACCCTAATATGTGAATCGAATTTTTTATTTTATATATATATATATATATATATATATATATATATATATATATATATATATATATATATATATATTTGTTATTTTCAAATACTTATCAAACAGATTTCTATCCTAGGCTCCCTAATTCTAGACATCTCCTAACTTCCAAGACCGCCTTGGAGCCCTCCAAGTCAAAGACCAATTAGCTAACTGGCCAGGAAGGGTAAGGTCGGTGGAGTTTCCCTCTTTGCTTGCCTTAGACACCAATTGAAAATTGGCCAGGTAAGCAGATCCAACCACCTTCCTTCGGGATGTAATCCCTGAACCCCTTTCCTAGATACCAGTCAACCAACTAATCTTGACCCGGTCTAACTCTTTCGGGTGCCCTGTCCTATTGAGCTCGAGTTCCTTAGGGCTGACGTCTAGTTAATTTTATTTAGAAGGCATAGGTATGCAAAATGAGGGGTGATGGTTTGTGGGCTAAGGAAGGGTATTGAACTCCCCACTTATCTTGTTTATGGATAAGTGCCCTTAAGATGATTATGAAATTATGAAATGCAATAATAAGATGTCAAAATAGAAGTTATCAACACACAAAATTAAATTAAAGCTATATATTATTTTTTTAATTTTGTGATTAAGTTTCTAATCCTAATAAATTATGAAATGTCTGGGTAATTTTTTTGGATTTTGCAAAAAGATAAATTTACCTAAATGAATCTAAAAATGAAAAGCAAAAAATTTTTATTTAAATTTGAAATTTGAAAAAAAAAAATTTGGAAATAAGAAAAGAAACTAAAAAGGAAAACAATTAATATGTAAAAGAGGAAAGAAAGTTTAGGATGGATCTTACTGATTGGGAGACTTTCTTCCTCTTCTGTTTTCTCCCCCTTTTTTTTCTAATCTGCAAGAAAAAGAAAAGTTAGCACGGAATGAAAAATCAAAAAGATCAAAAACTATTATTTTAATGCCTTCCCCGGCAACGGTGCCAAAAACTTGGTAGAACAGCGGGGTTGTCATTAAGACACCGTGGCTATCAGTTTAAAATCTGACTTCTTAAAATACTTAAAAATACGTAGCAAGAGGAGTCGGGTCGAATCCACAGAGAAGGCGGTGTTTAGGATTTGAAATTTTTGATCGTTGTAAAAAATATTTGAAGTCAAAAAAAATATATAAAAATTAAAATGCAGGAAAACATGGCACTAGGATCTATTATTTAGATCCTAGCATCTATTTGCAGACAGATGAAAGACAGGAATTAAAGAGATATTGCATTGATTGAAATTTAAGGTCTAAGTACAATGCAGTAAAAACTAAAGTAACAAAACAAATAACAAAGACAAGAACAGATCAGCGCAGCCTCGTCGGGAAGATAGCTCCTTCCTTCATACTCCGTGGAGCGAACTGGGCTTCCTCTGCATCTTCTTCTTCAGATCTTGATCTCAGAGAGGGAGAAGGCTGGAAGATGGTGTAGGGACACGCTCTCCTTTGAGAAACCTCACTCCAAAAGCCAACCCGCAACCCAAGCAATGCCCTCTACCTTGTACCTTGCCCTTTCTCCAGGATCCCTCTGCCTTGTGCTATAGGGTTCAATTTATAATTGATCGGAGAGGAGAGCTCGTTGCATATTAGCAATGTGGACAAAAGAAACACCGCGACCGCCGTTGCTGCTCCGTGCTCACCGCCCTGTAGCGCCCGTAGATCACGCCGCTCGTGGACTGCACCATGGAGCTCGTGGATTGCGCGCAATGCCCGTGCCCATGGACTGCTTGCCCATGCCCATGGAGAAGCTCGTGAGGAACGATCAGCAGCCTGTGGACTGCAACGTGAGGCTCGTGAGAAGCGCCCGCAACACCCATGGACTGCAACGCCCGTGAAGAATGCCCAGCTCGCGAAGAACGCTCGGCAACGCCCGTCAGCCAGTGGATTGCTCGGCAACGTGGACTTCCTCGTGAAGAACGTGGATTGTGTTCCTCTCGTTTGCCACCAAAAACCGCCACCACTGCCCGTCAAACCACCGCCGGAGCTTCTCCTCCGGCCGTTGACACCGCCGGCGTGCTTCCCGGCGAGTTTCGGCACCTCTGGAGAGCTGTGGTCCATGCCCTGCTCTGTGGACTAGCAGCAATGGCTGCCGATGAACCAACCTGCGAGTTATAAACCCAGCAGCCGGTCCATGATGGACCGACTACTCCAAAAATGTGTAGCATCAAAATGTGTGCAAAATGCTAAAGAAATTCATAACTTCTTCATTTTGAACCTGATTTAAGTACCGTTTGCATCATTGGATTCCATAAATCAAGCTCTAACTATTGGCGGGTTTCAAACTTATTAATTTTACCAATTCCATGATCATTAATTAAATATTATTAATCATTTAAATGGGTGTGTGGTGCTTTGACTTGAAATCTATTTTTCATGAACGTATTCTAATTTCACATTTTTCAAAGATATTTTTAAAATAATTAGTTTTGCAAGAAAGTCTAAATTAATTATGAAATTATGTTATTAAAAGAATTAACACCATTAATTAACTAAAATACTTAAAATAAACATGTAAATCCATGATTTATCTGCTACCATAAATACTTGCTGCTTGAGGAACACCCGGATACAAGGATATGCCATACCGGTCACACTCCTGCTCTACAAACCATGGTATGGCCCCTGTCATAGGCATGCTTGTAGTTACTAAGACATGCCTGACACCACTCCCCTATAAAGCACACCATATCTATTCCCTGCCTTTAGCAATCAGGTACATGCCTATAACATTTTTCCTAGGAACCTTCTAGATGAAAGAGGAGAGGCCTAAGGTCATGGTAAATGAGCCAACGGAGAAGAACAGGAAGGCAAGGCAAAGTAGAATCGAGAAACCCCATCTTTTGAGAGAGTAACCATCTTGAGAGCACATCCTGAAGCTCTTTAACTCTATAAACATCAACCTGAGTGTCTATCAAGATATTTACATGCCTACATAAAACACTTCCATCATCTACAAGTGTCCAAGACTTCATAACTCCACTCACCGGTGTGCCCTATCCCAGGAAGCGGATCCACATGCACTAAGTTTTCCTTCTCCTACAGACCTTGTTCTGTCTCCTTCCTTCATTCCTTCTTTGGCTCCTCCCTTTTTTTCACTTTAAGTTTTAGAGAGAACTCCAAGCCACTTAGGAATCAAAGGGTCCATAACCAGGGACCTCCCTAGTATCGGCTTTCTAACCCTTCTATGTCTTGCAAGACCGATTTCCAGTGATAGGCCACTACAAGACTTGACTTCTCGTCAGTAGCCAACTCAGCTTCAACCATCCTTGAGTCGAGCCGAAGTCAGCACCACCTCCCGATGCGGCAACACTCTCATAAGAAGAAACTATCATATAGTTATCATATCGGATGTCAAATACAAATCTAGTTCCCATCTCAACCATGAAAAGCCTTTTCATTTTCTTACCAAATATCTTTTATTTATGGACATCATGTTGGCAAACTATATTGCTATATCATTTTGTTCTTCATAAAAATGAAATAAATTTGATCATTATGTAGTTAGGAAGATTAGATATTACTAAATTCAAAACACATTATGATCACTAGCATCATTCCATTGTCATCTTTATGTGACGTGTGCATGTGTATGTGTAGTCAAAAGGGATTGCATGCTTTTGTTGCTTTATGAGAAATATATGTTTTTTCTTTTCTTTCTTAAGAAAATCTAAAGAGATATATGTAATCCTACTCTTCTCTCAAAAATAAAAATATATTGCAATACATTTCCTCTAGCTTTCTTGACTCAACCCATTCCCCAATCAACCTCTACTTAATTGAGCCAACGGAGTTGGCCCAGCGATTGATTAGTAATCGAAGCCACCAACCAAGCAAGAAACTTGCTCAAACTACTGGAAAGGCTAAGAACCTCTCTGTGAGTGCAAAACTTCTAAGTCAACTCAACCATACACGTGCAATAGCTAGTAAGGATGGGTGGTAATGCCCAGGACCCACTTCTCCCCCTTCTTCCTTTTTCTCCTACATCTCTCCTTTGAATCTTCTCCACCATCACCCTATCTCTTAGATCTTAAGCTCCTTTAGCCTCCTACATCCCAATTGATTTCTATTCCCCTTCTCTTTGCTAAGATCTAGCTTCCTATTTGCTTCCCATGTTTTAAGAATCACATCACCCCTATGGTCCATTTGGGCTAGGAAAGCTCACTGCACCTAATGGGAAATGTGTCCTAATACCAATCATCTAACTTTTAGATGGTTAATTTTGTATATAAATTATTATCAATAAAATTTATTTTGATAATTCATCATATTATATCTTCCTGTAATAAACTTTTTTATGATAGATCCCTATAATTACATTATTATATGATAAAGAGAGATTTTATCATGTGGTTCTTAAAACTTATTCATGACCAAATGATACATTATTATAAGACAATAACATATTGAGTGTAGGTCATGTGCGTCATACAGGTTAGTTATCTTCTTAACTAAAGAGTGTGGAAATACTAGTATGGCATGCAGGTAAAGTGTAGGATATTTCATTAAATGTAACCCACTTGCAGAATACTCTTATGCCAAGTATTGCTTATGAAGGAATATGAATATAAGAGTCCCTTAGATCTGAGATCACCATGGTGACTTGTAAGTAACTCGTTGTACTTTGATATGGAACTATATATATTTTTAATCCAATGATGAAAGATTTTTGAGTACAGTCAAGTACTTGTGGAATTGGTGTATAAGTCAAAATAGGATTGACCCCTCTAAATATTGGAGTGAATGTCTCATTATATTTCAATTTAGTAAAATCTTGATCAGAGTAGTTCTTGTAAGGAGTCACAGGACTTGTAAGGTTAAGACACATTATAGATAAATTGTTTAAGGGTTGGCAGTTAAATCTTGAAGTCATCCTAAGCATAGAGGATTAAAGAGATAAATTATATGGTAACCATATGCCAGAGGTTCCTAATTATTGCTTTGCAACTTTTGACATATTCGGACATTGGGTTATCATTGCTAGATGGTGACTTCAATTGATACAAGAAGTATTCTTGTACTACCGACTTAGTGTTTGGATCTATGAAATCACACATAATAGGAATTTTTACCTGATCTGATGGCTGATCAATGATTATGAATCATTTTGGAGTTTAATTATCAATATGATTGATAGTTAATCTTAAGTCGATACTTTGGTGAGTCGATACTTAGAATTTTTTTTGTATCGATTCATCAGTGTTGCAAATATTATGATAGATTTATTTACTGAGGGTTAGTGAATTATGAAATGATTAATTAGCAATTAAATTGCGGTTAGCTCAATTTGATTGAGCTATGAAATTTGGATCAAAACTAAATAGATTTGGTTTGAGCTCGAGTTGAGTCCAATTAGAGAGGCCTACATCCAAGTATTATTTGAATTTGAATTATGAATTCAAATTTAAATTAGTTCTAGAATTTAAATTCAAACTTGAATTTTGAATTTAACTTTAAATTTGAATACAAATTTGAATTTTGAATTCAAGTTGTTGGAACCATCTTTCCTTATCTCTCCAACTTTCTAACTCCTTCTAACCTCCTAACCTCTACTTGAAAATCTATTTTAGAATGGGGAGGCTAATGGCATGAGTGAGCAAAAAGGCTGATTTTGCTAGTTGGAAAAGAGTCTTCTACCAAGAAAAAAAAGGGGTTTGGTACTTATGAGAGAGAAGGGTATGGATGTGAGCTACATAGTATTCTTACTAGGTTTAGGAAGTGAGAAAATAAGAGTGTCTTAGTTCTTCTACCACTTCTACCATCTTACTCCTCTCATTTTGTTCTTGCCTTCTAGAGCATCTCAGAGTCATGAAGGAGAACAAGTGACCAACCGTCGAGGTTCCAAAAGAACTAGCACTCCGAAGGGACTGGTGAAGATAGTGTTCCTGTGTAGATCACTTGTAGAGGTCAGACATTCTGCATGGCTCGCAAGATCTTCATTCCTCAACCTTCCAATTGCGACAACCATCAATGCAAGTAAAGGTAATTAGCTATCAAAACATTTTGCTATAGATATAGTCTACAGCATCATGTTTGTTATATAGATATAGTCTATGCTTATAGGTTTGTATCTTTTATATTTTAGTTTTATATCTTATATACGTACTTATCATGTTAAGATCCTACTATAGGTGGTTTATTGATTAGATCTTATGTATGACTTGATTAGTTGATTAATCTTGTAGCTTCCACTATTTGAATTTTCAAAAAAAAAATAAAATGCATGCATAAAACTATTTATATTGTCCAACTGCACCACAACGCTCCTTTTTTCTCTACTAGCTCTCTCTCATTCCCATGGACTACTTGCTGGCTAACTTCCTTTCTAGTATCTTTTGCTTGGCCAATGGATAATCTCGAGTGAGAGTTAGTACCTTATTTTGAACTAGGGCATCCCTTATTCTGGCTTGTGGCCAAATGCAATTCGATGATAGTCTTGATCATCTTAGGAGCCAGAGTAGTAGTTGGACCTCATCACTTAGTCAGCAACTAGCCTAATTTCCCTTCTCTATCGAATACCCTATTGCTTGGTTGGAAAATACTTTATGTAATTTTCATTACCTATTATGGTGGTCATCCCTATGGTGGAGCACCTAGCCCTCTTTCCTTCTTTCCTTCATCATGCACCACTTAATCAAATTGATTCCATTAATTGTCAACTAATTCTTCCCTGTGGCTTCATTTAGAAACCCCCTCCTCACCCCCACCCCCCCCCCCGGGAATGGACTTAAGGGATGACCATCCAAATCTTGACTACTAGTTAGCAGATCTAGGGTCACAACCCTTAACCTACATGGATCTTGGGTTTTGGAGTCCTAAATGGATTTTAAAGTAATAATTGAGATTCAGAGTAAAATTAACCATTGATTCGTTACCACCTAGGTCATGCCTAGTCTAGTTTGAGAGATTTCTATGTTTAAGTTGAGCAATAAGCACATGTACCTTTAAGATTTTTATTATGCATGTCTCATGATTTATATAGAAAAAAATTATGAAAATGATTAATCAATTTTTTTAGAAAACTATAAAAATAATTGGTGGCTTTACACATGTCATTGATAAGAGTTTAAATCATTTGAAAGAAGAAATATAAAAAATATTTTTGCATAACAAAATTATTGTAGCTTCATGCATGAAAACAATTTCAAATTATAGATCAAGCATAAATTACCTTAGTTGAGGATGACACTGAATTATATGCATCAAAATTATGTTGCTTTATTTTGGCATCATAACCATACTATGTGTAATGGTAGTTCAATTATTGTTTGCAAAAATCATGACTTTTGAATTGGTCACATTACTGGATTATAGATATTGTTAAGTATCAATTTCTAATCTGATTGTAATTTGTGCTAGCCAATGGGGTTAATTGTTGCCACATGTGATCCAAGAGCTAGTTTTCTTTATAGCTTAGCTAGGCAGAGCTAATCACTGGCACATATTGTGGTTAGCATATATTTTCAAGTGAGTCAGAGCTGGTATCCTTTCATGCCTAGAAAATCAATGTTGATCATTGGACACATACTGATTGAGAGAATATTTTACATTCAAGATCTAAGGTGCTAGTCATTTTCGGGCCTAACCAGGTAGGGCTAACAATTGACACAAGCTATGGTTGGTATGTTTTTTCATGTGAGTTAGAGACAATCTTCTTTTGAGCCTAGCTAAATTAAGGCTAATCGCTGGCATATACTGACTAAGTACATGTTTTTATTAAGAAGCTAGACTCTTTCAAATTTTACTACAAGACTGTGATAGAAAAATGCTCTAAGAGCCAATCATTGTTTGGGCCTTTTTGTAAATTTCCAACTCATATATGACATCATTATTTATAATAAAGGCATTTGATTCATCATATACTGCTGTGTCATATTTTTGACTATGATGAATCCCATAGAGTAGGGCAATGAAATTAAGGTTATGATAAAATAATAGTGAGGCCTAATCCTGAAACCCTAATCTAGAATGTTCCTAGTCATTGGACCATCAATTCGGGGATCGATGAATCTAGTAAGACTAGCTTATCCTATGTATCTCAGTTGATGAGGGTGGTTGGTCTCACAGCCACTTGTGTAGAGACACTAATACAAGGATAAGGGTGCTCATTAGGTTATGAGTACACTGAACTGATCTGCACTGGGACTATCTTATGAAAGTCTTACTCCTTGTCAAAAGATAGGTCCCAGAGTAAAAGTTGTGCATGTGATCTTCAGACCTGAGGTCACCATGGTTCCTTGTGCACACTAAACCATACTTTGGTTCATACTCATTCAAGGCATTGCATCATGTACGGGGTGTTCTGGGTATGGTGGAAGGTGTACGAAGGATGTGAGTAGACCAACAAAGAATTGATCAATCCTGGTAAGAGGATATGTTATCCCATGTAATCTCTTCGATGAGTGACTCAAGAAATTTTTGCAAAGTGGAATGAGATTAGAAGTGGCTTCTAATCAGTCATCAACTGAGTCCTCATGATCGAACTGAGATTCGATATGATTAAGTGTAGGGTTTGCATTTATCCATACCATCACTTAATCGGGATAATGAGAGATCAAAAATTGAATTGCACAGTAACTTACTACTGAAGGATATTTTGATAATTTTCACCAAATTTCTCATCTTCCGGGTAGGCATGATACATTGCTAGACGTCAATCTTGCCTTGTGGGTTTTCATGAACTAATTGAATTGGTTTCATGAGTCAATTCGATGTGTGATTCGAATTGGACAATTAGATGAGCCGATTTAACCTAATTAGGTCAATCGGGTACGATCAGATCGAATCAGCTCAAACCTAAACCTACTACTGGCTAGATGTGGAACCTAATGGGTCACACACAATAGAGAGTAGGCCAAGGAAGTTACTCATGGTTTAATTAGGGTCATGGGATCCTAATTGGTTAGCTAGATTGCATACTAGCATATGTAGGCTAACCCAATTCCTAACCTAATTGGATTGGGTGTTGCTTGCTAATTAGGCTAACCTAATTAAAGAAAACCTAAATTAGGTTGAGTCCTAAGTGGGGATAGCCAAATCAAACTTGATCTGATTTTATTTTGGACTTTTGGACGTTTTATCGAAGAGTCCATTTGAGTTGGGACTATAGATGCCAAAATGACACCTTGGCATTCAAAAAGACCTAGAAAAGTCTATAGTCCTCTGATCTGAAATATTTTTATATGGATGGAAAGAGGATTTAATGCTCTTTCTTTTGACACCCATATTGCATATGCTTTGACTAGTCAAAGGTTGCATGGGGTGTAGATAAATTTGACCACAATATAAAGGGTTTCTTGGCACGCGCGGGAAATGAAAGTGCGCACAGAAGGACAAAAGTCCTTCTGCAGATGAAACACTTGAGTGTTTCATTTCAGTGGGTGCCTTCTCATCTTATCCCACGCCTCTTGGATATATTTGACCGGTCAATACTTTTTGAAAGGGCATGAAAAATGGATGGAAGCAAAAGCACGCATGATGAGACACGTCTCTTCATGTGGCGCACACCCTGAAGCAAAGTCCTTCTGCTTTCAGGACTCTTCATATTCTCTTATGTTTGGAGATTGAAGAGGCGCCTCTTGGCTTCCCAGGGACGGTACTTGCCATGTGGCAAGTCACAGATTGTCTAAGAAAATGGACGGATGCCAATATGTCTTTTGGTGCATGAGGAGACATATTGGATATGATTTTCAGTCTTGAAAAATCATATCTGATAACCTGTTGGAGGACATATCACATGCCACTCTTAAAACTATAAATAGGGACGATGATATGAGTTTCAGATTTTTTTTCTTTTCACCGTAAAAAGATATTCTGAGTGTTCCACTTCTTCTCCCTCCTTCTTACTTTAGGACAAGACTTGTCTTGTTAAGACAAGGTCTTTTCTACTAGGACAAGGCTTAGTTTTAGGACATAAGCTTAAGGGGTCCTAGAGGAGGGTTGTCCTAAAACCAAGAGTGGTTTAGGACTGTGTCCAGAAAGCCCTACAGTAGGATAGGGTGTCCTACAGTAGTCAAAGGTCAAAAGGCTGACAAAAGAGTTCTGTTGAAGCAAGCAACCCCGGTAGGGATTCTTCCATGGTATCATTCTCGTGTGGATCACCATTGGAGGGCTTGCACTTGTGAGCCTCGTGGAAAATATTGGATTTCAGCGATCCAGGTATGTATTTTGACTTCATTTATGTTTTCGTTGATTGATATTGCATAAGGGGTTCCTGGGAATTAGGATTTTCTAGCCATATTAGGGTTTCATACTTAGAATTTTGTCTTGAAATTCACTTCCGCATGCTGCATGATTCCCGGCACCCTGGGAGAATTCCCATCAAACTGATCGTGATTGTTGTCACAGTGACTAAAAAGAGCAGTTTGATTATAGTTTGGAAATTTTGTAGGTATGCATACTTTTTTTTAAAAATATTCTCTGTTGATAAGGAGTTTTATTCATAGTCGGAAGTTTTTATACCACAAAAAAAAAGCATTTCTCATATATAATGTACTTGATCCAAGGTAAACTATAATTTACTGTGCTTTATTTCACTCATTTTCTTTGATATATTTTATCTCTAAATGCCCAGGAGTACTTTGGATAGGATCCCTAGGTTGAGTGGAGAGAAAACTAGGGTTTAGTGGATTCTCTATGTATCTTGCTTGAATAAATTGATCGATAAGATACTTGTAAGGTTTTCTTTATTTCATGAGATTGTTAGAATAACTTGAATTATTATGCTAACTTTAGTGTTATGGTTACCATACCATACTACTGAATTTTTGATATGTTAATGCATATGAAGTGTAGGCCTTGCATATCCTATAGGGATAAAATCTTATAGATGTGCAGTGGTCCCCCACGTGCTTGGTTCATGCAATCAGACCGGAGTATGACATATATCTAACCTTAATTGTTTATTGAATAAATCATAACATCAAGTGCCTGCACATATAGTTGATGCTAGTTGCTTATATACAACTTACACATTTACCCTTGTATATTACTTTCCACAACCAGACTTTAAGTCTTAAGGGCAAACACTTCCCTTACTCCATAATACATGAATTTGGACCGGGAAGCAAGTACCAATATGTAAGAGTGACTAGCCTTCTACTTGGATCCCACTTCCTAACAACTAGAATTAAGGGATCCAGTGTTCCTTCCCTAGCCAAATCATTATTTCATTATCTACAATTATCTACAATTTTTTGCTTCGTTCATATCACACCAGCGACTCCAAGATCGTTTGCTTTGTTTGTCTACAAGCCCAGCTAATTTTCTATAGCCGAACTCCCCAATCCCATATCTCCTATTCCAAAATCTTGAAAATCCAACAGCCACTCACTGCTCCCTTCCCATGGAAATGGAGCGACGGCGGTGCTGTAGTCCTCTTCATTGCATGGAAACGTCCATGATTCATCTATGAGAGGTATATCCTCCTCCCATAAGTTACTAACCAACAGGTCATTGCTGCTAGTGTTCGAGCTCTCCTCTGGTGGGCTCAAGTTCTCAGAAGTGTGGTTTTGGGCTTCATACCCTTGTGACTGTAACTGGTGGTCATCAGATTTTGATTCAGTTGTTGCAGTGGATTGCGAGCTTTTTGAGCTTGGTTGCCTGTTGATTGGCTCGTGTGTGACTGGATCAATTCCCATCTTCAGAAGTTTTTTCTTGATGTGCGTGTTCCAGTGGTTCTTTATCTCGTTATCAGTTCTTCCTGGCAACTTTGCAGCTATCTTGGACCACCTGCCCCAAATTAGGTCAAAAGTGGGTGATGAGCTTTTGGGAGAGAGAACTACTAGAGGCCTATAAGCTCCATGATAATAGAAAGGAGATGTAAGCTAATTTCAAAATTCTTGTAACTAGTGCTTCAAATCGATGTATGTATGCGGTCAACAGGATAATAATTTTAGCATCTAATTGATACATGGAAAATCGTCCATGCTTATAAATTATGGCTCTTCTTTCAAGTGAAAGAGATTAAATAGTCATGCAACACATATAATTGCCTCTTGAGAAATTGGAAGAAGAAGAAAAATATATCATAAAGTTGTGAAGAGGGAGTAGCCAATATTTGGCCATAAAATTAAGTTTTTGGATTACTTTCTGAGGAAATATTAGCCTTAAAAGGTATAACATGAAATAATATACAGGGGGATAAGGTGGGGAAAACATGGAAAGCAAAGAAAATACTAAGAATGAAGCAAATTTATAAAACCCACCAAAACAAAACAAGGTTTAGGCTATCTGGAGTTTCTCCTTACTCTGGCTGCCCAATACCCTTGTAGATGAGCTTTTTTCTTTCTTTCTTTTTAAATTTTTACCTCCAAGGAAAGAAGTAATCCTATTTTTATAGGCCGGCCAAGCAAGTTTTTATAATATTATTTCTTTTTTTAAAGAAAAAACCTAGTCATATGGAAATTTGAAATATGGATGAGTTTGTCGTAGTCCATACGTGACTTGTCAACTAATTCCACCAATTTGTTAAATAAAAGGGAAACTTTAATAACCTTGATGTGAGCATTTGAATCATTGTCAACTGACCTAACATCCAGCTAGCAAACTTACGTTTTGCCTTTCCATCCATTGTCAACTACTGAAGACCAAGGGTTGATCCACGTGTTTTGTGTTGATCCATGCGTCAAAATTGGTGCATCGATTTTCACTCAATTTTTAGCATCAAGGCCATGCTAAGCACTATTATGTCATCCAGATTATATATGGAGATGGCCCCACACAGAGTAGTTATGGCATCAATATTAATGTTTGAACGAGTTCCCATCTACTAAACGGTGGATTAGGTCACTTTGTGATGGAAAGGAACACCTACTACAATCCATGAAATAATAAATTCCTTCAACTAAAAGATTGAGGATTACTTCTAAAAAGAAGGGGAAAAAAAAAAACATATACATGGCAGATTATGGTGATCCAAGCTACTACAAAACCATGCTCTCTCATCCTCTACGTCGCATCCAAACAAAACAATAACAGTATTCATATTTGATTTGCGACTCCAAATTGTATTTAAACGTGTTCTAGTGACTAGGGCTATCATCTCTATGTCATGATAATCATATAAATGAATGCATGGAGAAGGGAAATTTATGAACGAGCAGAAAGAGAGCTGCAAGTAGTGGTGCATGCTCCATTGTTCAAGTGAATGAAGAGAAGAGAAGATGACCTATTCCCCAAGCGAGCATGGAGATCGATGACCAACTGCTCTTCCGCGTCGGTGAGAAGCCCTCGCTTGAGGTCGGGCCGGAGGTAGTTGGTCCACCGGAGCCGGCAGCTCTTGCCGCACCTCAGAAGGCCTGCAAGTTTGGGCACGGCTCTCCAGCAGCAATGGCCGTTGGTAAGTATGAAGCTGATGAGCTTCTTGTCCTCCTCCGCCGTCCACGGTCCCTTCTTCACCCCGAGCTTGTCGCAGCATGGCTGCCTCCCATATCTCACCCAAAGCTCCGGCAATTCCTTAAGGACTCCGGAGCCATCCCACCCACCCACCAAACTCTATATTTAAAACCTCACCTTCGCTCTCTCTCCTTGCACAAGCTCCCTTTGAAAGGAGCCCGGCAACTACAATGACCTGACCGTGTGTATTATTGTTCTAGTGTGATGGTGATGGCTGATGATGTGCTAACATATGAGAGCTTGTATTCTACTAACCTTCCAACATGGCTTGTTTCTTTTCCCACAAAGATCCCCTCCATTGTTGCACTCTTACTCAACCATTCCATCACCTATTTCGTCATCCTCGAACTGTTGAGTTGTTGTATATAAGTGTATATTTTAAGCTAAAACCCTACATCTCCCGTGGCCATGACTTTATCGTATTAGTTAAGGGGGAGGGCCCTATAAAGTCCACTGTTGCAGCGTGGAAGGGAAGAATGAGTGCACCAATGGATGGACAAGAGACACTTCAACTGCTCCTGGGACCACCTCGCCCATCCGATTTGTGCTCGCCCGATTGAATGTGTGACGTTTGTGGTGTGCAGGATCGTGCATTTATAGCCTCCAACACACTGGACCGCATATGCGTTCATACCCATCTTCTAAACTAGAAGGTCCAAATCTCGAATCAAAACACCATATCTTCTCATTAAATCATCTAATTGGGAATCTAAACGTATAGATGATGGTCTATCTCCAAAAAACGTTTTTTTATTTGTATGCAACCTTGAGGTAGTAGGTGCATGTGGATCTTCGTTTTTGGAACTCGTATCTTGAAATCTGACCTTTTTTTTTTAAGGAATTCTTTTTCATTGAAAGATGCATTTTAAAATTTTATCAATGTATATAATCTGTGTAGCATAAAGTTTAAAAAAAAACAAATTTTGATTTTTCTATGTAGAGACAAACTTGATAGACCTGATAAGCCTATCTTGCTCCTTTAATATTCTATGAGAGAGGGAGAGAGAGGGACAGGTACACCCACTACTGAATTCAAAACTATTATACCAAAATGAAAGTCTAAAACTGAATGATACCTACGAGTTATAAAATGCTTATAAATTAAAACATTTGTTTTAGAGGCTCCTTGCTAATGCATCAAGTAGCCTAAAAATTCAAAGACTTCTCTCTTAGGAGAACTTGATGCAAAATTAAATAATAAATTTTCAGGACTCATGATTTGTTTTCCATATGCATTTTAGGTATTGTCAATCGCATGAAAAGGTGTTTTTTTTTAATTTTATAATTTTTATTACTTAGATGCAAAATCCTCACATGTTAGTATGTACATCTATGCAAAAAGAGCGCCACTGTCCTTCCACAATTTCTTACAGGCTTTGATATAAACGAGCTTGCATAATAATGCATAATTATAAGGAAGCTTTTGTTGATGTGCATGATGGGACTGAAGGTGTATCTTTCAAGGATTCACCTTCCTTCATGCAAATCTATTTTGGAACATCCACCGGTCATTTCAAATTTGTGCAAATAGATAAAAGATAGAGTTCAAAATACTTTGAGATCTGTGCAATACTTGATCTAGTAGTAGATTCATGCCAAGAAGAATTCTTCTTTTGTGCAAACAATACAACCGCGATCCCTATTAGACCTAGGCATGATTTCTTGCACACTCCATCTGCAAGCCAATATGGTAATGCATGATTATGAGGAAGTGTAGCAACACACTCATTTGTGCTGCATCCAATGATATTCTATCAAATCAATACATAAAGCCTCATGGTGGTTAGATCTTCTCCCTTGCACCGCAGGAAGAAAGTTGGATTATTATAATTGTTCTTATGACAACAACCTACTCAGCCTCCAGATCACTATCGAACAACCGACTAAAGCGAAGTTATCTATCAGATGACTAAGTAACGTTCATAGTGTGGACTACATCACCAGCTGAGTGGAAGATTATAACCAAACCACCAATCGAGAAGGAGACAACTATCACTATTAGCTCACCCGACAACTGACTGATTAGGAGATGATCAAACAAGCCGCTATACTGACTATCTCCGATACCTACACTGAGAGATCACATGTATCAACGAGTACTTACTCGGACCTGACTAAGGCCCACACTTAGTCGAGTATGCTACAACATCAAGGCCCCTCTCTCAGCCATGCCCATCTCTCTCTGCCAAGCCCCTTCTCTCTTGGTCAAGTCCATCTCTCTCAGTACGGGATATGCCACCAAATACTTGGAGCGAATGACACCCGAGTAATCGATAACAACTAGTCCTAGCTATCCCAACAACAATCATGCCAAGCAGGATCATTACAGACAAGTTTGTGGGGAGCAACATCTCAATAGAATCAACTAGCTAATACAAAAAAAATGCTAACAAAAAAGATTCTAGGAAACAAGATCCCAACATCCTGCTAGAATCTGTTACCTGTTAAAGAATGCCACCTCCCTAATGGTATTCTATTACTCTGCATAACTCTATAAAATAAGTAAGAAGGAATCCTTGGTGAGGTATATTATATTTTTTATTCTACCACTCTTGTGCTCGTACAATTACCACTGTGCTCTCAGCTCCAATTATTATTGCCCATTTCATCCTTTCCTTTTCTAACCTGAGCATTGGAGAGTTCCCCACCAGAAATCCTTAACTAGGGACTATTTTTGCAGGTTCCCACATTGAAGCACCTAAGAGTAGCTCTCCATCCCATTGAAGAAGACTAGAAAACCCTCAGGCGCCACCAATGCCCAACGAAGGATGATTTGGCTGCAATAAATTGGCATGCCAAATAAGAGGACTCAAAGCAAGCAAACCCCAAAATTTAGGAGTTTAGAGCTATGGTGGTCACCCATGTGCAGGATGCCACCTCCATCAACCGCATAGGCCATTCTCCTGGCCATGACAAATGGCCTACCTTAGCCATGTAGCCTCTCGCTCTACCCCCTCCATTGCTATTAAACCAGCAAGACTTACTGGCCACCTTAGCATAGCAAGTTGAGGCTCTGGTTATAGTGGTACGAGGACTATAGTAATAACAACCTCTAGTGGTAGGGTAGCAACTACTGGAAGTCCTAGCTACCCGTACTGTTGCTGCCCATTCCAACCATCATTCTCCAAAAGGGAGGTCTCACCATCAACGGACTTCTTACTGATCATGATCTCCTTCATCTTATTGAGGAAGCTGTTGATCCTTTAGAGGGAGGTCCTCTCATTGACTGACCATCCCACATTCACCATCTCTTACACCACACTGAGAGACCCCCGGGTAGGAGACACGATGATCCAGAAAAAGAGTCAAAATGAGAGAAGCACTACCGGTCTCCCTCAAAGTCACCATCCAAGTACTCTAAGGAAGGATCCACCAATGAGGTAATTCGGTGACAGGCCAAATAATGCCTTGAAGAGTACGATTACAAGCTGCATGAGGTCAACCATTGGCTTGTTGATCTTTAGGGGGAGAGTCAGGATCCGATTGAGTTCAACACTTATCTCCCTCTTTTTCGATGAATTTTGGAGGAACCAATCCCCAGTCAGTTCAAGATGCCCTAGATAGAAACTTACAATAATAACATTGACCCACTGGATCACCTGGAGAGCTACAAGGCTCTCATGAGGATTTAGGGCACCTTTAATGTCTTGCTCTACATTACCTTCTTAGCCACTCTTTGTAAGGTGGCCCGAGCATGGTACTTCTGACTCGAGCTAAGAAGCATCAGCTCCTTCAATCAAATAGAAAGGAAGTTTGTGGCATACTTCAGTTCTTGTTAAAAGATGCCACGAGAAGCCGACATCTCTTCTCTATCCACCAGCAAAACAAAGATCTTTGAAGGACTACGTGACATGATTTAAAGTATCCATGTTAGAAGTCTGTGGCTATGCTGGCCTTAAAGAGCTAAAGGACTCTCCCCCTCCTACTTTACTTATTCTATGGATAAGACTTCTTCTAAGTTTTATTTGGAAATGCTAGCCCATACAGAAGTATATCCGTGCAAATAAGGGAGCTCTTACTCAATGAGAAGCTAATGGAAAGTAAAGGAAGAAGCAAGCACAAGAAGAGCCCAACATAGCCCAATCCAATAAGTCTAACTCATCCCATTGATAGAGTTCAAAGTTGAAGAAATATGTCAGCAAATTTGACAACTACACTCCTCTCCTTGCCCCCAGATCCAACATTATGATGAAAATTGAAGGGAAGTAGTACTTGCAAAGGCCCAACCTGATGAAGCCTTCCACCTCCCATGATAAAAGTAAGTATTGCCATTTCCACAAAGACACTGATGGCTATCATCAATTGAAAAGAAAAATTGAAGAACTCATTTGGCTTGGCTATCTTAAGAAGTACGTTCATAGAGAAGCTGTCCAGCCTGATGCCCAGAATTCTACCCTATAGTTGACTCAGGCTGACATTGATAACCGACCAATGAAGGGCCGAGTCAACATGATCCATTAGGGGGCAAAGCATTCATCAAAGAGCCGAGGAGAAAGGAGAGGGAAGAAAATATAATTTCCTTTTTGATAGAGATTTAGATGGGTTTTACAATCTCCATAATGATGTTATTATCATCTCTATGATAATAGCAAAGCATAATGTACAAGAATAAAGATATGAGTCCCCGCCTATCTTTTTGCTTTCTTTTGTATGCAAAGGACTTGGATTTCAGCCTCATTCTATAAAGTAAAGTCTTCACCAAATGGAACAAGACCTTGATAAATTTATCTGACAACTAACTAAAGCAAGTTTCCATACCTTTGGTCAACTTCTCTAGAGAATTTGTTAGGGTTGAAAGAGAAATAACTCTTTCTATTACTATTGGGACTCTATCCTAACTAAGCACTGCCTTCCTTACCTTTACCATTGTTTGAATTCTCTCGGCATACAATGTCATCCTCGAGCGACCAAGGTTGAATCATCTGGATGCAATTGTTTCAACCACAATGCCTCCTTGTCCAATTCCTGATAAGAAATGGAATCGGTGAGACACGAGAAGATGCAACAGAGCTTGTACAAAAGTGTAACCAATGCCAACACTACTCTAATATCTAGCAATCAATCGACAACAGCAGTAGCCATCTGCCTAATGAGGGATAGACATACTGGATCCATTTCTCTAATTCTGATTAGTGGAATTTCGTCATTGTTACTATTCACTACTTTACCAATGGGTAGAGGCAAAATCTTTTGCACATGTCACCAAGAGTAAGCTCAAGAAGTTCTTCTAAAAATCAATCATTTTTCTATTTTGACTTCTCGACACCATCGTCACCAACAATGACTGACAATTCGATAATTGGATGTTTTGAGACTTCTATGCCGAGCTTCACATCTAACATTGGTTTATGTTTGTAGGGCATCTTCAATCAAATGGAAAAGAGGAAGTCACAAATTGGATCATTCTCCAAGAACTCAAAATCAAGGTAGATGAAGCCAAAGGTAGATAGATAGACAAGCTACTCGGGTACAATGGATATACCACATGACTCCTCGAACTTCAATAAATGAGACTCCCTTCAACTTGGCCTTCGCTGCCAAAGCAGTGATCCCAATAGAGATCAAACTCCCGACCATATGGGTCAACCACCTTGACGAATCGAGCATTTCGATAAGTTGAGTAATTCGAGCCGACTAAGAGCCAACCATGAGCTATTGGAGAAAACTCAAAACTAAGTCCACTTAGGGATGGCTATATACTAATAAAGAATTCTCGGTACTATAACTTTTAAGGTAAGGTCGAAAACTTTCTATCCAGGAGATCTTATGTTGCGGTATGCTAAAGTCTCAAAACTTATCGAGCAAGGCAAGTTATCTCCAAATGAGGAAAGACCTTACTAAGTAACTAAAGCCCTTCAGCAAGGAGTTTTCCAAATCAAAGATCTTAATGGAACTCCAATCCCAAACTTTGAATGTCGAGAATCTCTGGATATACTAGTAATAATATAGTAATCCTCATTCGGTAATAAAAAAAAAAATTTCTAGCCAAAGTTCGTAGAGGTCTTGCCTTGATTTCTCAATCATCTGATGCCAAGCCTACTAAAGCTTGCTGAATTCCCAACTAGCTCATACATGGTCAAAGAAGATGGCTAGCTCAAATCCTCCATCTTGGATAACTCCTATCTTGGATAACTCTCATTTGGGTAACTCCCTTCCATTTAGATAATTCCTATCTGGTCAATTAACACATGGCCAAAGAAGATGGTTGGCTTATCACCTTCATCTTAGGTAATCTCCATCTAGGTAACTTTCATGTAAGTAACTTCCATCTGATTGATTAATACCCGGTCAAAGAAGATGGCTGGCTTGTTGCCTCCATCTGGGATAACTTTCATCTGGGTAACTTCAATTTGATTGATTAATACCTGGTCAAAGAAGATGGCTGGCTCATCACCTCCATCTTGGATAACTTCCATCCGGGTAACTCCCATCCTATCAATTAATACCCAATTGAAAAAGATGGCTAGCTTGTCACCTCCATCTTGGATAACTTCCATCTCGGATAACTTCCATCCAGGTAATTTCCAACTAGTCAATTAATACCTGGCTAAAGAAGATGACTAGCTCGTCACCTCCATCTTGGATAACTATTAGCTTTGGCTCCTTAATTTTGATGAATAACAAAATGCTGAGTATATGATTGGACTAATATTTCAATTAGAGTATGAATTTCTGGTCTTAGGTACATCAATTTCTCCAACAAAAAGGTATCAAGTTTACTAATTTGAGAGCTAGAAGTTTCTCATATTTGATTGAGCTTTTCACCTTGGAACATTGTCAAAACAACCTCTTTGGCCTTTATGAAGAACCATCAAATGGATTAATGGACAAATCATTAAGGAATTCAAGTTTGGCATGCTTTTTTGGATGGCACGGGATTAAGTGTCGACTCAAGAGGTCGACTCACAAGCCAAGTGTCGACTCACAAGATCGACTCTTGAAGAAATTTAGAAGTTTCAGAAGACCGGCATGCAAAGTTTCAGTGGCACGCACCAAGTGTTGACTCATGAGGTCGATCCATACTTCAAGTGTCGACTCATGAGGTCGACTCATCGCCTGAGAAAAATTCTGGGATAGAACTTCAAGTTTTCTAGATTCTGCATCAAGTGTCGACTCATGAGGTCGACTCAAGGTCTAATGGCTAGTTTTTCAGAATTTTAGATTTGTTTCCAAATGGTTCCAAATGGCTACTTTTCGAATTCTAATGGTCTTCAACGGTCTTTTCAATGGAATTGAAATATTTAACACTCACCAAATCTCATAAAGTTAACAAGAAAGTGAATTCATTGAGATAAAATTCAATCATTTGAAAAGACAAAAAGAGTGTGATTCAAGAGATTCCCTTGCAAAAAGCCTCCCATATTTGATTTGTTAAGGCTTCAAGTGTTTGGCCATAATTGTGCATTCAAAAGATTCCAAGGAAAAGTCAACTCAAGCAATCAAGAGAGCTTCAACGACCTTCATTTCAGCTCTTTCTAAGAGCTTTGTATTGTGCTCTTTTATTACATTCTTGTTTTCACTTTATTGACCTAGTTTTCAAAAGTCTTGAAACTAGGTTGTGAAGGTTGTTGGTGAGCCAAAGGGATAAAACCAACTAGGATTTAACTTATGAGCCCGAAGATAAAATAAGTTGTAAAGATTGTTGGTGAGCCTAGGTGATAAAACTAACTTAGGTTTTGACTTATGAGCTTTGAAAACAAGTGGGCTATAATCTTGAAGAGATTATAGTGAAATTTCCAAGAAAAAGCTTGGAGAGTGGATGTAGGTGCTTGGAATGCACCGAACCACTATAAATCTTTGTGTTTGTGTGTAATTGCCTTCTTTATTACTTGCTCTTCAATATTTGCATTTAATTTGCTATTATAAACTGCATATCTCTTAGAGCTAAATCATTTTGTTTCACGAACAGTTCAAGACTAGCACATAATTATTTTAAATTTTTAAAAGATCCAATTCCCCCTCTCTTAGGCTCCATTTCTGGGCAACAAGTGGTATTAGAGCACCGGTACTCTACTTGCAGGTTCAATGATCTTGAGTGAAAGATCATGGTAGCTCCAATTAGTATGGATGTTGTAGAAGAACAAGCATCTAACCATCCCCCATTATTTAATGGCACAAATTACACATACTAGAAGACACACATGCACATTTACTTACAAGCTATTGATTACAATATTTGGAGAATATAGTTAAAGGGCCTCATCATCCCACTCACTTGTTAATGGCAATCTCACCCCTAAACTAGAAGAAGATTGGGATGAGAATGACATTAAGCAAGCTGAAATTAATGCCAAGGCTATGAACTTATTATTTTGTACACTTGACCCCAGTGAATTAAATAGAATTTTAATTGTCTCTCCATCAAAAATATGGGACATGCTTGAAGTTACCCATAAGGGTACACATCAAGTGAAGACTACCAAAGTAAATATGCTCATTCACATCTATGAAATGTTTAGAATGGAACCAACTGAACAATAAGTAAAATGTATACTCTATTTACAAATATTGTGAATAGCATGAGAAGCTTAGGTAAAGTTATTTCTAATGGTGAACTTGTTAATAAACTTCTTAGATCTCTTCCGGCTTCTTGGGATGCCAAAGTCACCGTCATAGAAGAAGCCAAAGTGTATTGACATACACTTTCACTTGAGTAGCTTTTGGGCTCATTGATGACTTATGAGCTCTCCTTGAAACAAAAAATAGTGGACAATTATAAGAAGAAAGCCATTGCCTTCAAGTCCACTACCAAAGAAGAATCAAGTGATGAATCTGAAGAAGAGGATGATGAAGATGAGACGGCCTTCTTGACTAGAAAGTTCAAAAGATTTATGAAGAAGAAAAAGGGTTTTTACAAGAAAAATCTTAAAAAATGAGACTATAGCAAAGAAAAAGAAAAGGAGAAGGAAAGGAGCAATCCAGTTGCTTCGAGTGTAAGAAACCTAGTCACTTCAAGTTGGATTGCCCCATACTCAAGAAAAGTAGAAAGAAACTCAGGAAAAGGCCATGATGGCAACATGACGCAAGAGTGAAGAATCGAGTTCTGATGAAGAGCAGCAAGAGGTTGCCTACTTTTGCTTTATGGCCAACGAAGAAGAAGAGGTAAGCCTTGAACTTGAAGAAGAATTTACTTTCGAAGAACTGCATGAAGTTTTTGATGAATTAGTAATTGAATATCGAAAACTTAAGATAAAGAACAAAGAACTAATAAAGCAAAATTTGAAGTTGATTAAAATAAATGATAAATCTTTGATAAAAATGATTGTTTATTTCAAAAAATAAACAGTTAACTATTAATTACTTCTTTGAAAAGGATAACTTATTTGCCACTAATGAAAAGCTTGTCAAAGAGAACAAAGAGTATTTGCAAGAGAATAAGAAGTACAAAGTAGAAATTGAAAAACTAAAACCTTTTGTTGAAAAGTTTACTTATAGTTCTGAAAAACTTAACATGCTTTTAAATAACCAAGAACTATTTTTAACAAAGCTGGATTAGTTTTCAAACCTCAAAAACAACAAAAGTATTTTAAAAAAATTTTTGTACCTGCTTCATCTAATATTACTTGTCATGCATGTGGTAAAGTAGGGCATAAATCGTATATGTGCAATAAAAGGAAATTAAATCCTGCTAGAAAGGTATGGGTTCCAAAAGGAACCATTTCAACTACCCTAAAGGATCCAAGATGACTTGGGTACCTAAAGTTTTTACTTGACTTATTTTTATAGGTGTGACTTGCAACCAAGAATAAAAGAAGAATATAGTATCTTGACAGTGGTTGCTCAAGGCACATGACTGGGGATGTGAGACAATTCTCATCTCTAGAAGCTATGAATGGTGGAAATGTGACATTGGTGATAATGGAAAGGAGAAATCATTGGTATCGGTAAAGTCCAAATCATCCCTACTTCCTTGTTGATAATGTTTTGTTAGTTGATGGTTTAAAACATAATTTATTTAGCATAAGTCAATTTTGTGACAAAGGATTTAAAGTACTTTTTGAATTTTCTTTATGCATGGTATCAAGTCTAGATGACAATGGTATCAAGTTCATCGGTCATAAGCATAAGAATATTTACATGATTGATCTTGATGATCTATATTGCCCAGGCGCGTTTTTCCAAGAGGGGGGTGAATTGGGAATTACAAATTTTTGCAAGTATGTGCACAAGTAATTCCTTTTAGTGGTTAGGTGCTGTGTTAATCAGAGTATGAATGCAAAAGTTAAAAGATAAAACAAACACAACACAAACAAAGCAGGTTTATAGTGGTTCGAAGCAACCTAGCTCCTACGTCCACTACTCAAGTTCACTACTCGGGATTTCCACTATATCTCCCAAACCAGAATACAGTCGGATTGTTTTACAGGCTCACAATCTCAACCTCTACACTTTGGTTTTTGAAACCGGGCTCACCAAAGAAACCCAAGCTAGGTTTTTAAAGGTTCACCTAAAACCTCTACACTTTGGTTTTTAGATAGGCTCACCAAAGAACCTCTACACTCTGGTTTTAAAGGCTCACCAAAGAAACCTATTTGGTTTTTACAATCGGGCTCACAATAACCCAGATATTCTAAATGATAGAATAAAGAAGCAACAATAAAGACAAACTCTGTTGTCTGGGTGGTTGCCAATGCAGCTCGAGTGAAGATCCATTGAATGCTCTTCAATACACTTCAATGGCTTCCTGCTTCCTTGCCTTAAAAGTTCGCGTCTGGTAAGAGTTGTTGCAGGCTTGAAAGCAGACTTTAAAGCTCTAGTGCTCTCTCTTCACTTCAATAAGTGTTCAATAAATGCTCAATAATTCATTAGTCTCTTCAAAGATGTTCTCATACCTTATTTATAGAGACTTCAACTGCCTTCCCTTGATTTTGAATGTTATAGACCGTTAGGGGGTGACAGTTACCGTTGGAGCACTTTTGGAATTCAAAAACTGAGAACTGGAACTAGCCGTTGGAGGTGACCACGTCATTCCAGTCGGCTCGGACAAACTTCGAGTCAGCTCGGACCAAGTTCGGGTCGACTGGGCTGAGTGCCAGTCGGCTAGCTTCCACAGTTAAGAAAATACCTCACTCTGGACAAGTCGGCTAGGTTGGAATCCAGTCAGCTCGGATCTCGGAGGCTATTAGACCATTCTCAACCGACTTCTAGACGAGTCGGCTGGGCTGAATTCCAGTCAGCTCGGATCCCTGAGAATCTCAGAATGTTCTCAACCATGTTCTGGACGAGTCAGCTGGGCCTTGATGCCAGTCGGCTGGATCTGTATGCCAGAGAACTTCTTTTCTGTGCCAGTGCCAAAGTCGGCTAGGTCCTCCATCCAGTCGGCTCGAAGGTGGTTCTTCTGCCAGATCAACTTCAAGCTTCCAGAACACTTATCCCAAGCTTTGAAGTCTTCTTCAAGCACTTCTTTCAATAAATTCAAGAAAAATTGAAGCTTGAAAGACTACTAGAAGTAACCCTTAAACTTGATTTTAATAGAAAATTTTTGTAGGGTTCTTCTTTACAAGATTCTAAAGACATTACAACTCAACACAAAACATTAAAGACTATAGGATTTAGAAAGTGTGTCAATGTAGTTGTCCTACAAAAACTTGTCAATCATTTGAAGAGTTGTTAGATAACCAAATGTATGCTCTAATATTTTGTTATCATCAAAATCACTTTAGGGGTCAACAATCTCTCCCTTTTTGATGATGACAAAACACTGGGCATGAAAAGAATCTAAACTATTCATAAGTATGTAAGCATTTACATTTGTTTGACAATTCATAAATTCAACTGTAATCTTAAATGTATATCAGTATGTGCTATACAGTTATGCACAAGGTCAAATTCATCAACTGCAAATATCAGAGAATGATTGCTTGTATGTATCAAGCATCATTAAGTATTGACTGATAGATATAATAAGTCGAGAGCATCATAGTAATCATTGAAGCAAGTAAATTAAGCATGTATATGGTGCGGACACCAGACTCAGAAGAAGACTTCAGAGCTCCATCTGGATCTCTGATTAACCTTGCCCGAAGAATTAGGGTTTTTTTGGCTTGTAATAAGGGTTGACTGGATCAACTCAATTTTAGCTTGAGTCTATATTACCTGCATTTTATTTTGTTGAGTCATGTTGACTCAGTAGTGGACTAGGGCTTCAACCTGGGGTGTTACTTTTTCTCCCAAGGCCAAGCAAGTGGGCGCCACACTCCCAGCCACACTCCCAGCCATACGCCTGAGTCCAGGGGGCGCCACATCTCCATCCAACAGGCTTTGGTCCCCACACCATAGATAGCAGCTCCCCTCTTTCATGCGCCAATTGAGGAGAAATCCACCAGGGTCCACAAATCATGGGGCGGCCCAAGACTTCCCAAAAGAAACAACTATGAAAGGAAGAATTCTCTTGGAGAGAAATTCAAGGAGGCGCCCATTACCTGCCAGAAATACTCAAAACAAAGTTAGAAGGAGCCATAACTTGGGGAGAAAGAAAAGGAGGTATCCAAAAAGGGTTGAGCCATGGAAGGAAGGAGATTTCTCTTGAAAAGCAAGGCTAGGAGGCGCCCTAATCATTCCAACTAAAGCCAGATATAAAAGGCAACAAATTTTCTCTTGGAGGGCAAGGTTAAGAGGCACCCAAACACTTCCAGATAAGGCCAAGCATAGAAGGAAAAAATATTTTCTTGGAGGTCAAGACAAGGAGGCGCCACCCACTTTCCTTTTTGAAGCTTCAATCAACTTTGGAATTAATTGGCCGGCCATATGAGTAGGGATTGATATCCTAATTTGAAGATCCCCTCCTTTAGTCCCACATGGGAAGATGTAAAATCCTACTCTCTTGTAATGGCCTATAAATTAAACCCCATGTAAGTTTGAAAAGAATAAGATGAATGAAACCAAATTTTTTTGTGAGCAAACTTTGTGTTTTCTCTCTTCCGCACTTGCATCCAGGTGTTGAGCTCCATGAGGGAGTAAATCCGGGTTCCCCAGGAACTTTGAGGAGGTGTGAGATCTCCAAAACCCAAACCCTAGGTTAGCCACTCCACACCCAAACCCTAGCCGCCCATCATTCTTTTCTTTCCACCAATCCCTAGCCTATCCCACTTCTCACGGCCTCTCTCTCCAAGTCCAGGCCGACCACCAGCATCCAGCTACAGTCTGGATACTTCAGATCCAAAGCTCTTTCCAGAGGGAGTCGAATCAGCCTTCAAGAGAATCTGGATCTCAGCGACATCAGCCTTCAAGTTCTTCGAACTGGTAAATCCTTCCTTGAGTCTCTGAATCCATCACTTGTTTTTCTTCTTCCCAGATCTTGAGTCCAGGAGAAGCCGACCCAGCCACAAGACCAGTATTGGAGGATCCATTGCGAAGATAGCCGAATCCGAGGATCCAACAATCTGCTCGAGAGAGTTCTTCCACCCAAATTCTGTGAGATCACTGTTTGGTTGGTAAACCATCTCTTCTCTTTATTTCTGTCCTGTTGAAAGTTCAGAGCGAAACCCTAGGTCTGAGAGTTTCTCAACCCCCAGCGATCCGTTACTTCTGAACTACTCTGATAACCTAGTTTTTTCTAAATTGTGCTTTCAATCATTACCTAGTTTCCTTCAACTTAGTTTAACTTTACTTTGAGTCAAAGCCAATTTCTGAAATATAAAAAAAAAAAAAAAAAAGAATTAATCTTAATTTTTACTTCTGCATACGCTTCTTTGTTCTTTGTTCTGCATCATTTTTTGTATCAGAGCTTTCATTCTGCATCAGTATATCTCCCCCTTTTTATAAAATTTCTAGACAATATGAATTTTCTCTAAGTTTCTCCCCTTTTAACATTCATTTGAACATTTTAACAGAATAATATGCAAGAAGTTATTCAGAAATGCCTTAAAAACTCCCCCTGTCTACTTTACTTTAATAGTTTTATTGCAATTCATTAAGCTTTTCCTTTCATGCACTAAGCTTTTCTTTTCATGCACTCTATGATTCTCCCCCTTTTTGTCATCAATTCAAAAAGGTTAAACAGATAAGCTCAGAATTTTAAATAGATTGAGAAAATTTCAAGATTTGTTTGAGATAATTTCACTTTCTCAACTTAGAGAGAGGATTCTTATTAAAAAGAAGAGAGTGTAAACAAGATAATACATATACACACATTACACAATGATCAAAAAGTTGTTTATTCCATTTCTATCAAAAAGGTGTTCAGTACATTAACCATTACAAAAATTTCAAAAAGCATCCAAAAAGTACTGAAACTACAAAATGTCTAGTCAGAATCTTCTCTAGGAATATGGCATCTTGCCAAGAAGTGGGTCTAGGTGATCGACTAGATGAAGCATGAGAAGGAGGAGCCCTAGGGTGATGAGAGGTACTAGGAGCACTAGTGGAAACAGGAGGTGGATCATACAATGGTTTGGTCCTAGCTGTGGCTTCCAATGATCTGACAGTGCCACAGATAGACACCATCTCCATCCAAATTGCTCCTAATTGTTGCTCCAAGTCCTTGAGGCAAACTGGCACTTTGTTTACTGCCTCCTTCATTTCACCTATTTCTTTCTGCATAGATACAAGCTCAGATGCTTGGACATTGGCGAATGCTTCAGCTGAACCTCGAAGTCTGCCAAGCTCCGACCAGATGATCCCGATACCTCTAGTATAATCATCAGTCATACTCCTTGTATCTACAATAGTTCTCACTTTGCCACTAAGCTCCTTCAACTCAGCTTGATATTCATTCAAAGTGGCATCCACAGACTTCAAAATTGTTTCAGAACTTGAAGAGATACAACTCAGAATTGGTTGAAGGTCTATCTGAGGTGCAGACCATGAAGCTTCTATAGCTTCAACCTTTCCTTGTAGACTTGACACATGCTCTTCCAATCTGTCCAATCTGCTATCCACGGACTGTTTCAAATCACTAAATAAAGAAGTTATTGTACTTGTCAGTGAATCTATCAAGCTTCTTAACTGTTCCTCAATCTGAACTTGAATAATTGGAGGTTGTGGAGCTGCAGTAGGGTAGTCAGGTAAAGGAACATCAGCTTCAGGCAAGTCAAACTCTGGTGCAGGCAAATCGAACTCTATTGCAGTCATATCAAACATAGGTGAAGGTGCTCTAGTCTCCTCAGTAACAGCAGCAAGCTCAGATACAAATAACTCAGGCTCTGGTACTGGTGTAGAAGAAGTTCCAGCAGCTTCTATATTTTCTTCCTCTTCTTCTTCTTCACTACTACTGGAGCTGCCATAGCCCTACATTTGTGCCTTTCTTTCTCCACACTCCTTCCACATGGAAATACCCCATTCTCTCTAAAGTTTTGGATGTGTAGATATCAGTGTGATGCAATTCTAATCCATCTTCACCATTCAAACTAACTCTATGAGATTTAACAATAATGTAAGCATTATTCCATTGGGTAGATAGGATTTAGCTTTTCTTACTGTCTCTTTCATTTGCATGATTATAATGTATGGCAAATTGACAGGAGTTTTCTCTAGAATATGCTCCATAAGGCATAAATCCCTTTCACTCACCCAATCGAATCCACCATTTCTTTGCAAGAAAATTCTACAAATGAAGTTGTGAAGTAATCTCATGTCTAGTGATAGGGTGTTAGCAAACACAGTATCAATACCACCAACATCTTCTTTGTTCAGTATAGTCCTCAGAGTCTTCTCTCTATTGTCAGTTACTAAAACTTTAATTCCTCTGAAGGTAGGTCCAATACACCTTGTAGAAATTTTTCATTTACTATAATCCTTTTTCCTTTTACTGTGGATTCCACATGATTGGTTCCCAATCTTAAGATTTCATAAAAACTTCTAACCAAAGTGGGATAGGTCTTCTTATTCAATGAACAAAATTTTCTCTACCCTTGGTCTTCAATTAAATCTCCTATTTTTAACCCAATGCCCTTAAATAAACTCAAAATTAATATGGTGGCCGGAGGTTACCGGACACGTAGACATTGAGGGCACTTGGCTAGGAGCGAATTCTAGTCGGCTCGGATCCCTGAGAATCTCAGAACATTCTCAACCATGTTCTGGACGAGTCGGCTGGATCTATGTGCCAGAGAACTTCTTTTCTGTGCCAGTGCCAGAGTCGGCTGGGTCCTCCATCCAGTCAGCTCGAAGGTGGTTCTCAGCCATATCAACTTCAAACTTCTAGAATACTTGTCCCAAGCTTTGAAGTCTTCTTCAAGCACTTCTTTCAATAAATTCAAGAAAAATTGAAGCTTGAAAGACTACTAGAAGTAACACTTAAATTTGATTTTAATAGAAAATTTTTGTAAGGTTCTTCTTTACAAGATTCTAAAGACTTTACAACTTAACACAAAACATTAAAGACCGTAGGATTAGAAAGTATGTCAATGTAGTTGTCCTACAAAAACTTGTCAATCATTTGAAGAGTTGTTAGATAACCAAATGTATGCTCCAATATTTTGTTATCATCAAAATCACTTTACGGGTCAACAATCTACCTATGAAAAATGGTCAATGCCTAGTGGTAAAAGAAGCTAAGACAAATGAAACTAGTTGGCTTTGGCATCGTAGGCTAGGACATGCAAGTATGCATTTGATTTCAAAATTAAATAGAAAGAATCTTGTAAAAGATCTGCCAAAACTCATGTTTGAAAAAGATAAGATTTATGGTGCATGTCAACTTAGAAAATAGACAAAATCTTCTTTCAAACCTAAAGGAGTAGTATCTACCACTAGACCCTTAGAATTACTTCATATGGACCTCTTTGGACAAACTAGAACAACTAGTTTGGAAGGTAAGAAGTATGGGTTAGTGATTATAGATGACTATTCATGTTTTACATGGATAATTTTTGGCACACAAAGATGAAACTTTTTCAGCATTCATTAAATTTCATAAAAAGGTTTCAAATGATAAAGGTATTTCAATTATCTCTTTAAGAAATGATCATGGTACTGAATTTGAAAATCATGATTTTGAAAACTTTTACAATGAAAATGATATAAATCATAATTTTTCTGTACCTAGGATACCTCAACAAAATGGAATGGTCGAAAGAAAAAATAGAACTCTTAAAGAAATGGCACGCACAATGCTTTGTGAAAATGATTTACCTAGATATTTTTGGGCAGAAGTCATTAATATTGTATGTTATGTTTTAAATCATGTTTTAATTCGACCTATTTTGAAGAAAACACCATATGAACTTTGAAAAAATAGAAAATCCATTATCAAATATTTTTATATTTTTGGATGCCGTTGTTTTATTCTAAATAATGGTAAAGATAACCTTAGCAAATTTGATGCCAAGTCAGATGAGAGTATCTTCTTAGGATACTCTACTTCTAGCAAGGCATATAGGGTCTTCAACAGAAGAACTCTTCTAGTTGAAGAATCCATACATGTAGTGTTTGACGAGTCTAATGATAAATCTTCTAAAAAAGAAGATATTATTGAGGATGTTACAAGTACTCAAAAGTCTGAAAGAATGACGATTAATGAAGAACCTTCCAAGGAACAAGATGAAGATCAAGACAATGAAGGAGAATAAGTAGGAGCTTCATCTTCACCCAATCCACTACCTAAAGAATGAAGGTATGCTCATGGACACCCCAAAGAGCTTATAATTGGTGATCCATCAAAAGGAGTAAGTACACATTTTTCCTTGAGAAATGTATATGATCGCTTAGCTTTTGTTTCTCAAATAGAACCAAAATTATTTGAAGAAGCTGAAAATGATTGCAATTGGATAAATGCTATGCAAGATGAACTAAACCAATTTACAAGAAATGAAGTTTGGACATTAGTTGAAAGACCTTCAAATGTTTCAATAATAGAAACAAAATGGGTTTTCAGAAATAAACTTGATGAAAATAGTTTGGTTACTAGAAATAAAGCTAGGCTAGTTGCCAAAGGCTACAATCAAGAGGAAGGGATTGATTTTGATGAAACTTTTGCTTCTGTTGCTAGACTTGAAGAAATTAGACTATTATTAGCATTTGTATGTTTCATGAATTTCAAACTATTTCAAATGGATGTCAAAAGTACCTTTTTAAAAAGATTTATTGAAGAAGTTTATGTTGAACAACTCCCCAGTTTTGAAAAGCATGAATTTTTCAATCATGTTTTTAGACTTCATAAAGCTTTGCATGGTTTAAAACAAGCTCCAAGAGCCTGGTATGATAGATTAAGTAGATTTTTACTTGAAAATGATTTTTCTAGAGAAAATGTAGACAATACATTATTTTCGAAAAAGAAGAATGATAATCTCTTAGTAGTACAAGTGTATGTCGATAATATTATTTTCGATGCTACTGATAAAATTTTGTGTCAAGAGTTTTCCATGCTTATGCAGGGTGAGTTCGAGATGAGCATGATGGAAGAACTGGATTTTTTTCTCGGACTCCAGATTAAGCAAATCAAAGAAAGGATCTTCGTCAACCAAACCAAATACACAAAAGAAATATTAAAGAAGTTTGGGATGGAGAGCACCAAGCCATTATGTACCCCTATGAGCTCTTCTTGTAAATTAGATAAAGATGAATCTGGTAAAACTGTAGATCAAAAATTATACAGAAGTATCATTGGTTCACTGCTTTATTTGACTACTAGTAGGCCAGATATAATGTTCAGTGTATGTATGTGTACAAGATATCAGTCGGCTCCTAAAGAGTCTCATTTATTGGCTATTAAATACATACCTAGATATCTGTCTAGCTTTATTGACATTGGACTTTGGTACTCTAGGGATTCATCTATTGAACTGATTGCTTATTCTGATGCTGATTTTGCTGGTTGTAAACTTGATAGAAAAAGTACTAGTGGAACCTGTCAATTTTTTGGAGTTAATTTGATTTGATGGTTTAGTAAGAAACATAATTCAGCTGCTCTATCTATTATGGAAGCCGAATATATAGCAGCCAAAAGTTGTTGTGCTCAAATCTTATGGATCAAACAATAACTTGAAGATTTTGGCATCAAACTAACTAAGACACTAATAAGATGTGATAATACTAGTTCAATTAATTTGACTAAAAATCCTGTTCAACACTCAAGAAGCAAACATATTGAAATAAGACATCATTTCAAAAGAGATCATGTACAAAATGATAATATAATGCTTGATTTTGTGTGTATTGATAATCATTAGCAGATATTTTCAAAAAACCTCTAAGTGAAGATAGATTTTGTATGATTAGAAGGAAACTTGGTGTCCTTGATCCTTTTGTCTAAACCCTTCAAATTCTTATTAAAATCTTCCAAAATGTCTCAAAATCCTCTAAATATCATTAAGATATCTCCTAGAATTTTCTGGATTTTTCTAAATTTTATTGAAATTTATTTTGCTTGCCTGAGGTCAAGTGTCGATACTTTAAAAAATGCCAAGTGTCGACTCAACTGAAGTGTCGACACTTAAGCAGTTTTAAAGTATCGACTCATGATATCGGGACTGAGACTTTTAGGGCTTTCCATAAACACTTTTAACCTATTTTTCATTCCTTTCCTTAGAGCCGTGTGGTCCCCTAAAGCCGTCCTAAGCTCAAGATCAGTGGAATCCCCCATCTAAGAGTCGACTCATGATATCGGGACTGAGACTTTTAGGGCTTTCCATAAACACTTTTAACCTATTTTCATTCCTTTCCTTAGAGCCGTGTGGTCCCCTAAAGCCGTCCTAAGCTCAAGATCAATGGAATCCCCCATCTAACCTTCCGATTTAGGTATTTTCTCCCTCTTTTTCTTGGATTTTTCCAGTCAGACCATTTTTCTTCTTTTCCTTTCCATTTTTCTTCCATTTGATCCGAGCCTTGCAAATCCTTACTGTGTTTTGGTCAGTATCCTTGATTCACCAGTGATTTTTCCCTCGTCCGAGTCGTTCCCACTCTTTTGGTTCATTTTGGGCCGTGGCTTGCTCGGTTTCCTCTTTTCTCCTCCATCCTCACCCCATTTCCTTCCGATTCTTCCCACATTCCAACCCTCTCTCTCTTCTCTAGCTTATTTCTCCATTTTAGGTCCTCTTTCAATCCATTGCTCTTCCCTCTCTTCTTTCCCTAGCCTTCCTCCTTCTTCTATGTCCCTCTTCTCTGTGTTGTATGTGAAATGGGTTCCTGGAAGCAGCTGGCATACCGAAAAAGAAGAACTGAGCAGGGTCAAACTAGCAGAGAGTGAAGAACCAAGGCTCGTCACGATCCAGCTGAGCAAGCAGAGCATGATACTCAGGAGCATCCTGCACCTTCTTCCCTTGGAGCAGCTAGAGTTATGGGGAAGACTATTGCCAGTGGTAGACGTGTGGACATTCAATTTTGGGATTCACAAGCTTCATTATTGAAGACTTACTGAGCAGCTGGGCTCATTCATTTCTGCACTATGCGAGAGCGATTTTAACCCCAGCTCATTAGAGAGTTTTACGGCAGTATTTGCACTGATGGCATTCGATGGATAGTGATTGTTAGGGAAGTTGAGATCCAGGTGACTCCTGAAGTGATTAGCAAGGTATGGCAGATCCCACTCCATGGCAGAGCCCGCGAACAGTGTTGAGAACCGAGAGGTAGCCTTTCAGTATATCCTGGAGCGGGAGGATATGAGTGGTATCTTAGTACTTTCTGCGAACCAACTTTTCGTTGAGATGAGAGTTCTTCATCATATTATTGCTCGGATTCTGATTCTGAAGACCGGACGATTCAACTTTATTATTGAGAGGGAGATGGTTCTGATGGTGGCTCTGAGATAGCAGACCCCCATCAACTTGCCTATGATCATGATCTACCAGATGGGAGGCAGCCACCTAGTGCAGATTATGTTTACCATATGGCATGGCGCTGACCCAGTTATTTAGAGACTTCGATGTTCCATTGGAGGGCGAGCCCTCCAAAGAGATTCTCCAAATGGACATGTATGGAGATAGATCTATTCACTGGATGGGATTTCGATAGATTGGTGGACGATGGGTTCATAGAGAGTCTGGCCAGGAGCCAGATGAGGAGGATGAGTTGAGAGCAGCCGAGGCAAGACCTTTTGGACCTGCTGAGTAGATTACACCTCCTAGGCCTGCACCTATATAGCTTGAGCAGCATGACCCAGTCACTCCACCTGTTGCACCTGTTCCTGCTTCTACACCTCAACCGACTGTCAGGATTGACTCAGAACTTGAGCAAAGGATTTCAGATCATATCACAGAGGTCTGTAGAGAGATATCACAGGTATGGATTCAGCGCAGGGTCTACATGCGCATATTGACTTACAGATCAGCTCTCTTCATGCTATGACTGAGATTGGATTTTAGCAGATACAGAGCATGTTGAGATCCTTGATGCCTTCTAGCACTGTTGGTCAGTCTGCACCTCCACCTCCTCCTACTGATGGTGATTCTAATAAGTCGGATAGTGATGGGTACAGTGATAGTGGCAGTGATGGAGATGGTGATCATGGTGATCAGTCTGGTGGTGATAGTGCAGTTCCAGCTGATCCTACTCCTGCTCTTATAGTTGATCCTTCTACAAATCCTCTTCCAGTAGCAGATGATGTTGAGCACACTGATGTACATGGTGAGACTACTGTTGGTGATGATACAGTTGTTGAGTATGACAGTGGTGATGATGGAGACTTCCAGGTTGTCAACAGGGAGGATCAGACACCTACTATACTTGATCACATTTCAGATACCCCCACTAAGGTTCAGCCAGATGCTTCTTCAGCCTATCAGACTCCTTTCAAGACTTTCACTCTTGCCATATCCAGGAGTGCTAGGGCCATACCTAGATCAGGACCCTCTCTTAGGACTAGAAGCCTTACCCGTATGACTCCTAGATCCTCTTCTGCTAGGATCATGGCACCGATCTTTTTTGAGTTTCCGTCTAATGGAGAGTAGCTTCATAGACTCTTAGTTTGCTTTAGTATGATTATGTTTCAGATTATATCTATGTATGTTTCAGTTTCTGCATGCTTCAACTTATGTATCTTTTCAGTTTATGTATGTTTCAGCTCATGTTGTACTGAAAGCATTGATATATGAAAGCTCAGTTTGATATATGAAAGCTTCTATTTTTCTTCTTGCTCACTCCTTTCTTGTACCTTTAACCACCTTAAGTTGTGATGTATGCAATAATTCAGGGGAGCAATCCCTTCAGCAAGGAGTTTACCTAATCAAAGATCTCAATGGAACTCCAATTTCTCAAACATGGAATGCCAAGAATCTCTGGATATACTATTAATTATATAGTAATTCTCATTCGGTAATACAAAAAAGTTTTCTGGCCAAAGTTCCTAGAGGTCTTGCCTTGATTTCGCAGTCGTTTGATGCCAAGCCTGCTAAAGCTTGCTGAATTCCCAACCAGCTCATACATGGTCAAAGAAGATGGCTAGCTCAATTCCTCCATCTTGGATAAATCCTATCTTGGATAACTCTCATTTGGGTAACTCCCTTCCATTTAGATAATTCCTATCCAGTCAATTAACACATGGCCAAAGAAGATGGTTGGCTTATCACCTCCATCTTAGGTAACCTCCATCTAGGTAACTTTCATCTAGGTAACTCCCATCCGATTCATTAATACCCGGTCAAAGAAGATGGCTGGCTTGTTGCCTCCATCTTGGGTAACTTTCATCTGGGTAACTTCAGTTTGATTGATTAATACCTAGTCAAAGAAGATGGCTGGCTCGTCACCTCCATCTTGGATAACTTTCATCTGGGTAACTCCCATCCTATCAATTAATACCTAATCGAAGAAGATGGCTAGCTTGTCACCTCCATCTTGGATAACTGTTAGCTTTGGCTCCTTAATTTTGATGAATAACAAAATGTTGAGTATATGATTGGATAACGTTTCAATTGGAGTATGAGTTTTAGGCCTTAAGTATATCAATTTCTCCAACAAAATGGTATCAAGTTTACAAATTTGAGAGCTAGAAGTTTTTCATGTTTGATTGAGCTTTTCACCTTGGAACATTGTCAAAACAACCTCTTTGGCCTTTATAAAGAACCATCAAATGGATTAATGGACAAATCATTAAAGAATTCAATTTTGGCACGCTTTCTTAAATGGCAGAGGATCAAGTGTCGACTTAAGAGGTCGAATCACAAGCCAAGTGTCGACTCACAAGGTCGACTCATGAAGAAAATTTAAAAGTTTCAGAAGACCGGCACGTAATGTTTCAGTGGCACCACCAAGTGTAGACTCATGAGGTCGACTCATGCTTCAAGTGTCGACTCATGAGATTGACTCATCGCTTGAGAAAAATTTTGGGACAGAACTTTAAGTTTTCTGGATTCTGCATCAAGTGTCGACCATGAGGTAGACTCAAGGTCTAATGGTTAGTTTTTTAGAATTTCAATTTTGTTTCCAAACGGTTCCAAACGGCTACTTTTCGAATTCTAACGGTCTTCAATGATATTTTCAGTAGAATTGAGGTATTTAACACTCACCAAACCTTATAAAGTTAACAAATAAGAGTTAATTCATATGAGACAAAATCCAATCATTTGAAAAGACAAGAAGAGTGTGATTCAAGAGATTCCCTTGCAAAAAGCCTCCCATATTTAAGTTATTAAGGTTTCAAGTGCTTGGCCATAATTGTGCATTCAAGAGATTCCAAGGAGAAGTCAACTCAAGCAATTAAGAGAACTTCAATGACCTTCATTTCAGCTCTTTCTATGCTTTGTATTGTGCTCTTTTATTACATTCTTGTTCTCACTTTGTTGACCTAGTTTTAAAAGATTTTGAAACTAGGTTGTAAAGGTTGTTGGTAAGCCAAAGTGATAAAACCAACTAGGGTTTGATTTGTGAGCCCGAAGACAAAACAAGTTGTGAAGGTTGTTGGTGAGCCTAGGTGATAAAACCAACTTAGGTTTAACTTGTGAGCCTTGAAAAATAAGTCAGCCGTAATCTTGAAGAGATTATAGTGGAATACCCAAGGGGAAGCTTGGAGAGTGGATGTAGATGCTTGGAGTGCATTGAACCACTATAAATCTTTATTTTGTGTATGATTGCCTTCTTTATTACTTGCTCTTCAATACTTGCATTTAATTTGCTATTATTCATTGCATATCTCTTAGAGTTAAATCACTTTATTTCACAAACACTTCAAGACCAGCACATAATGTTTTAAATTTTTAAAAGACCCAATTCACCCCCCCTCTTCGCTCCATTTTTGGGCAACAATAACTCCTATCTGGATAACTCCTATCTTGGACAACTCCCATCCAGGTAACTCCCATCTAGTAGATTAACACCCGATCAAGGAAGATGGATGGCTCATCACCTTCATCTTAGATAACTCCCATCTAAGTAACTCCCATCTTGGATAACTCTCATTCAGGTAACTCCCTCTCATCCGGGTAACTTTTTCTTATTATGGTAACCCCCATTTCATTTAGATTTTACTCCATCCACATTGGGGATTCATGTCGATCTCACACGAGTTTCACTCCCTATCGACTACTCAATAACTGGTTGGCAAGCGATGGCCAACTTAAATATTAAGCAAAGACTTCATTCAAAAATGGAGGTTCACTCAACATAGAAGTTTCCTAAAGCAAGTTTCACTAATTTGGAAGAATTATTATAAAGTCGATCAAGTCTAGGATAACACTTACAAAGTTAGATCAAGTCTAAAAAAGCAAAAAGTATTACAAGGTAAGCAGTCTTCTTCGTCACTGATCACTTCCTAACTCCAAGACTTGTTCCTTGCGATCGAAAGCTTCTTGCAGTCCAAGATGACTCTTGAAGAAGATGATCTTGAAGCCTGAAGCTGCTTTTCTAAGGCCAATAACCAATCAAGTACTAAACATTTACCAAGAAATTTGAATAAAACATTCCACCTGGAATGGTTGAACAATAGTTTGTTGAATATCAAGGTAGGGTTTCATCCATGTACGATTATTTTTATATCCAATGGAAGCTAATTAGATTAAAACCTTTTTAATAATATATAAAATAAACATTTAGATCATATCTAAGAAATCCTAATTTAGAAATATACTAGAATTAAAATCAGCATGCATTGATCTTGTCGATGCATGCTGTAGATCTAATCCACACTACCTATGAGATCGGATCTCATACTTGAGCGTAAGTCACTGATATCCACTATTGATAAACATGGTAAAAGGTTCTTTAGGTCACCTCACAGCTGCATAGCATGTCTGGCCTTTATAGATTATCCACATGAAGCCATGAAGTGATTAGCTCTCTCGAGTGCTAGCTTTATATGAAGGCCTTTGGATGGCTAATTCATCTCCTTCTTCAAAACTTTTTGGACCCTCTAAGAGGAAGAAGAAGAGGAGATCTAGAGGTTCAAGAGGTGAAGAAGAAAAAATCTAGAAGACCCTATTCTATTTTTTTCTCTCCCTAACAACCCTAGCACCTAAATAAAGACCCATGCCCTCTTCTTCATTTCACACTAACTCTCCCACCAGTTTTTTTTTTCTTGATGAGTCTCTCACCAAAACCCATGGTAATAACCTCCCATATTAGTGCATGCCGACAAGGAATCCCACTAAAAATTGGCATCAAGAAGGGATGAGGATATTGGAAGATAAGGATATTGGATATGGATAAAGCTAGAAGTTTCAATCCTATTGAAACTCTATCAAAATATATTCAAAACAATATGAATTCAAACTAGATTTAATCCTCAACAAACCTCATCCAGAAGAAAAGAAGGGAGGGCAAAAAGTGGAATTGGCATGGAGAAAATTCATGAGAAATCAAAGTTGAAGTGGAGAGAAACAATAAAAATTTTAGGATGGTGTTAGGTATTAAAGTTTGACCTTGATTTGATCTAATTTAAATCCAACCAAATCAAATTAGAATAGACCCAATTAAAATATTAGAACCTCATCTAATTAGGTTCTTAATAGTATAATTAAATTTCAGTCAAATTAGGAATTAATCAAGCTAAAGTCTAGAGCAAACTAAGAATAAAATCCCTTAGCGATTAAGTCATCGTATAACCTAATCAGGGAAATCAAATTGAACTTAATTCAATTAGACTTGACCTAAACATCTTTGCTCAATCAAAATTAAGCTAATTAGAAATCTAATTATTAATTAATCCTCCTATAATTAATTAGTACTTAATTAATTATTTCCTTATAACACTTGTATTAGGTAATTATCAATCAAATTGATAATTATATCCTTGAATGATTCTCAATCATTAATCAGCCATCATAATCAGTCAAAATTTTTATTGTATGTGACTTCATAAGTTCAAACACTAAGTCAGCAGTATAAGAAAAAATTTTTAAAGTAATCGATGTGATCATCTAGTAATGGTACCCAATGTCTGGATGGTTAAATGATTGTAAAGCAACATTCAAGAATCCAAGTATATAGTTACTGTATAATTCATCCATTTGATCTAATACTAAAATAACTTAAGAGTTAATTGTCAACTTTTAGATAGTGTATCTAGATATGTCTCAACCTAATAAATCCTGTGACTCCTCACAAGGATTATCCTAGCTAAGATTTTGTTAAATTGAAATACTACAAAGTATTATTTCCAATACCTTGGAGTAGTCAATCTCATCTTGACTCACACACCAATTTTACAAGTACTTGACTGCATCCAAAAATCTTTCATCACTATATTAAAAATACAGGTAGTCCACACCAAAATATAGTGAGTTGCTTGCAATTCACCATAGTGATCTCAGGTTAGAGGAAAACTTAAACCCATATCCTTCTACGAGATACTCTTGATAGTAGAGTAATCTACAAAGTTGGTCATGTTTAGTAAAATATACCTACATTTACCTATATGTCATACCAGTGTTTTCACACTTCTTAGTTATGGGACAATCAACTCATATGCATACAACAATTTGTACTCGATAAACATTGTCATCCTATATAATAATATATTATTTGATCATGAACAGGTTTAAGAACTATATGACAAATCCTCATTTATCAAATGAACATAGTTCTAACGACTTCATAAAAGATTTTAAAAGGAAAATGCATAAAAAGTAATGAACTGATAAAAATAACTTTTATTTATTAACTACTCATATATAAATTTCAATGAGTTTAACTATCTACAACTCAGATGATTGCTTTATGAATGCATTTTCTAACAACTCTCTCACTTAGACTAGAGCCAATCAAAATAGTATTAAATATCCATCTACTTGTGATCATTGAACTCTTTGATTCCAAGAGTTTTAGTAAATGGGTCAGCAAAGTTCTCCTTTTTGTCGATCTTCTAAAGATCAATATCATCTCGATCTATAATCTCTCGGATAATGTGGTAGCGATGCAAAATATGCTTAGTTTACTGATGGGACTATAGTTCCTTCGCTAAAGCTATGGTGCTGGTGCTATCACATTATAGAAGAACTGGGACATCAATGAAAGGTAACACTCCAAGCTTGCTGATGAACTTCTATAGCCAAACAACTTCATTGTCAGCATCAAATACTATAATATACTTCACCTCGCATACTGAATCGGCTACAGTATGGTGCTTAAAACTTTTTCAATAGATTGCTCCTTCATTCAGGATAAAAACATATCCTGATACACTCTTGCTATCACCCTATCTGACAAAAAACTTGAATAAATATAATCCACTAGTTTCAAGTCAAAATCTTTGTATACAAGCTACCAGTCCTAAGTATTTATCACATACTTAAGGATAGTCTTTACAGTGTTCCAGTGGTTCTCACCTAGATTAGATTAGTATCTACTCACTACCCCTAGTGAGTATGCCACATCTGGCCTTGTACATGTCATGGCATATATAATAGATCCCACTACCAAAATATATGGAATCCTACTTATACACTCTCTCTCTGAAGAGTTGTCAGGCAATCCTTCTTAAAGTGTAATTCTTGACCTATCGAAAGGTAGCCTTTCTTGGAATTCACCATACTGAACCACTTCAGCATAGTTTCAATGTACATAAACTAGGATAACCCTACCAACCTTTTAGATCTATCCCTATAAATCTTCATTCCAAGGATATAGGATTCTTATGCCAGTCCTTCATGGAAAACTGAGATGATAGCCATACTTTCATCCCTGTGATGCAGGAATGTCATTCCCGATTAAGAGAATGCCAACTACATACAACACAAGAAATATGACTACTAAACCATTAGACCATTTGTATATATAGGGTTCATCTCCATTCTTAACAAAGTCATGCATTCTACTCACCTTATCAAAATGCATATTCCAACTCCAAGATGCCTGCTTCAATCCATAAATTGATCTCTAAAGCTTGCACAGCTTTGATTTATCTATGGATGTGAACCCTTCAAGTTGTATCATATGTACCTCCTCTTCCAACTCTCCATTTAGGAAAATAGTTTTGGCATCTATTTGCCAGATTTAGAAATTAAGATGTGCCACTATCAAAAGTATAATCCAATAGACTTAATATTATCATAGGAGAAAATGTCTTATCATAGTCAATACCATAACATTGATGATATCCCTTAGCAACCAGATGGATTTTATAGGTTTTCACCTTCTTATTTGTACACCTTTCCCTTTTGAAAATTCACTTATACCCTATGGATTTTATCCCTTTAGATGCATCAACGAGTGTCCATATATCGTTGACCTTTGTGACTCCATTTCAAACTTCATGGCTTCAAGCTATTTTTTAGAGTTGGAACCCTTCATGTCATTTATGTAGGAATCGAATCATTGTTGTTTTCATGAAGTTCAACAAGATCTTCATCCCGGACCAAGAAACAGTAGTATCTGTCTAACTAATGTAGTACTCTACTAGGTCTCCTTAAGGGTGCATCTACAACGAGCGCCAAATTTGACCTTTTCAAATCTAGTTCAGAAGGGTTAGTTATTTGTGTTGGTTCTTCTACCTATTGAATTTCCTCAAGTTCAACCTTAGTGGCATTATTTCCTTTCCCAAAGAACTTCTTTTCTAAAAAGATTACCCTATTACTAATGAACACTTTTTATCAATATGGTAGAAGAAATAGCCCCTAGTTTTTTTCAGGTACCCTATAAAAATATATTTATAAGACCTAGGTCTGAACTTGTACATTTTCAAATATTTGAAATAAGCTGGACAACCCCAAACCCTAAGGTGTGAGAGTCCTAGCTTACACCATGTCCATAATGGATCGAACCATGTCTAATAAGATTCGATTTTTCCTTTCGACACTTCATTATACTAAGATATCCTAGGAGGTATCCATTAAGAGGGATCCCAGTCTCTTCTAAATATGTCAAAAAATTTACTAATCAGGTATTCACTTCTCGATCAGATTGAAAAGTTTTAATACTCTTTTCTATTTATTTTTTACTTCATTATAGAATCTTTTGAACATTTCAAATGATTCTAACTTATATTTTATAAGGTAGATGCACCCATACCTAGATAGGTCATTAGTGAATGTGATAAAGTAATATTATCCACCTATGGAAGAAGTATTCATGGATCCACATACATCACTATATATTAGACTTAGAACTTCAATAGCTCTTTCACCTTTTTTAATAAAAGGTGACTTAGTCATCTTTCTAAGAAGGTAGAATTGATATGCCAGCAATGATTCAAAATCATTAAGCTAGATGATACCCTCTTTAATTAACATGTTTATCTTATTCCTGTTAATATGACCTAGCCTACAGTGCCAGAGATAAATATCAGATACATTATCTAATTTAGGATATTTGTTATATGTATACTATACTAACAAGCTATAATATAACATAAATATCATTTTTCAATTACCTATGTATTATAGTAACACCATTCACAATGATGTCACAATAGTCATCTTTTACTAATAAATAAAAATCATTCTTAGCCAAAAGAACTATAGAAATTATATTCATCATAAAACTAGGATAACAGTGATAATCACTTAAAATAATGATACCATTGAAAACAAGTTTGATAACTTCTAAAGCTATAATTGGAACTGCTCTTCTATCTCTAACATTCAGAAATCTCTCACTATCTTCAAATCTTCTACTAAAATGAAGTCCCTGTAATGAATTGCAAATATTAATAGGACTTCCAGTATCTAATACCTAGGTAGTAGTATCATAAATTGAGAAGTTACAAGATATTATCATATAAGTACCTTGTCCAGTAACCGTTTGCCGATTCTTCTTCTTCTTTGGCTTGTTCGGTCTAGAAAGACAATGTAAAGAGCACAATTCCTTTTCTAGTGATCTTACTTCTTATAGTAGAAGCACTCTACCTGATTCCAATCAAACTTGAACTTCTTGGTCTGACTAGGCTAAGTTGCCATAGCATGTTGCACCTTCTTCTTTTTTTTCTTTTTTTCTTTCTTAAAGAGATGATGTCCTGTCAAACCAGAACCTTTCACTACATTCACCAATCCCTTGTACATCTAATGATCCTTCTTATAAGTCTATAGCTATCCCAACAAATTATGGTAGTTGACTACATGCTTAGTCATTCTATAACGACTAAGAAAGTCGAGGTAGGCCTTTGATAGAAAATTCAAGATTGCATCCTTTTCCAGCATTTCATGCAAGAGAAACCTAAGTTTGCTTAGGCACTTGATCTATTAGATCATGTATAATACATGATTAGTGACTGATGCCTCTTTCCTCATCTTAACATTGAAAATTGTTGCCCAGAAATGGAGCCCAAGAGGGGGGTGAATTGGGTCTTTCAAAAATTTAAAATAATTATGCACTGGTCTTGAAGTGTTTATGAACAAAGTGATTTAGCTTTAAGAGATATGCAGTGGATAATAGCAAATTAAATACAAGTATTGAAGAGCAAGGAATAAAGAAAGCAATCATACACAAACACAAAGATTTATAGTGGTTCAGTGCACTCTCAGCACCTATACCCACTCCCCAAGCTTTTCCTTGGATATTCCACTATAATCTCTTCAAGATTATAGTCGACTTATTTTCTAAGGCTCACAAGTCAAAACCTAAGTTGGTTTTATCACCTAGGTTCACCAACAACCTTTATAACTTTATTTGTCTTCAGGCTCACAAGTCAAACCCTAGTTGGTTTTATCCCTTTGGCTCACCAACAACCTTTACAATCTAGTTTCAAAACCTTTGAAACCTAGGTTAACAAAGTGAGAACAAGAATGTAATAAAAGAGCACAATACAAAGCTCCTAAAGAGCTGAAATGAAGGTCGTTGAAGCTTTCTTGATTGCTTGAGTTGACTTCTCCTTGGAATCTCTTGAATACACAATTATGGCCAAGCACTTGAAACCTTAACAACTCAAATATGGAAGGCTTTTTACAAGGAAATCTCTTTAAACACACTCTTCTTGTCTTTTCAAATGATTGGAGTTTGTCTCATATGGTTTCACTCTTCCTTGTGAACTTTAAGAGGTTTGGTGAGTGTTAAATATCTCAAAACCACTGAAAAGATCATTGAAGACCGTTAGAATTAAAAAAGTAGCCATTTTGAGATAATTCTGAAATTCTGAAAAATTAGCCGTTGGGCCTTGAGTCAACCTCATGAGTTGACACTTGATACGTGAGTCGACCTCGTGAGTCGACACTTGATGCAGAATCCAGAAATCTTCAAGTTCTATCCCAGAATTTTTCTCAGGCGATGAGTCGACCTCATGAGTTGACACTTGAAGTGTGAGTCGACCTCGTGAGTCTACACTTGATGCAGAATCCAGAAATCTTGAAGTTCTGTTCTAGAATTTTTTCTCAGATGATGAGTTAACCTCATGAGTTGATACTTGAAGTATGAGTCGACCTTGTGAGTTGACACTTGGGCATGCCACTTGAAACTTTGCATGCCGGTCTTTTGAAACTTCTGAATTTTCTTCATGAGTCGACACTTGATTCTATGCCATCCAAAAAAGCATGCCAAACTTGAATTCCTTAATGATTTGTCTATTAATCCATTTGATGGTTCTTCATAAAGGCCAAAGAGGTTGTTTTGATAATGTTCCAAGGTAAAAAGCTCAATCAAACATGAGAAACATCTAGCTCTCAGATTAGTAAACATGATACCTTTTTGTTGGAGAAATTGATGTACCTAAGGCCTGAAATTCATACTCCAATTGAAATGTTAGTCCAAACATATACTTTGCATTTTATTATTCATCAAAATTAGGGAGCCAAAGTCAACAATCTCTCCCTTTTTGATGATAACAAAACCTTGAGTATATAAGCAAATAAATTTCAAAATTGACTAGTATGGTATTAAGAGTTTTGAAAATGTATGAATTTATCGAAGCATCCTCATATTTGTCAACAAACAAGATTCATACACTTATTTTTTTGAAAATGAATCAGATTTTCAGTTCATAGAGCAATGTTTCAAAAAGTTTCAAAGTAAGAGAATTCAAGATCTCCCCCTATCTTAAGTAACTTGTGAGAGCTTTGAAAAAATTTGATTATGACGTTGCTTATAACTCCAATATATCTTTCTTACTCCCCCTTTTTATCATCATTAAAAATAAAAGGGATTGCTCTCCCTGAATTATTGCATACATCATAACATAAGGTGGTTAAAGGTACAAAGAAAGGAGTGAGCAAAGAAATAATAGAAGCTTTCATATATCAAACTGAGCTTTCATATATCAATACTTTCAGTACAACATGAGCTGAAACATACATAAACTGAAAAGATACATAAGCTGAAACATGCAGAAACTGAAACATACATAGATATAATCTGAAACATAATCATACTAAAGCATACTAAGAGTCTGTGAAGCTACTCTCCATCGGACGGAAGCTCAAAATAGATCGATGCCATGATCCTAGTAGCAGAGGATCTAGGAGTCTTATGGGTAGGCTTCTAGTCCTAAGAGAGGGTCCTGATCTAGGTATGACCCTAGCACTCCTGGATCTGGCATGAGTGAAAGTCTTGGAAGGAGTCTGATAGGCTGAAGAAGCATCTAGCTGAACCTCAGAGGGGGTAATTGAACTGTGATCAAGTATAGCAGATGTTTGATCCTCCCTGCTGACAACCTGGAAGTCTCCACCATCACCACTATTAGACTCAACAACTGTATAATCACTAACAACAGCAGTCTCATCATGTACATCAGTGTGCTCAACAATATCTACTACTGGAGGAGGATCTACAGAAGGATCAACTATAGGATTAGGAGTAAGATAAGCTGGAACAGCACTGCCACCACCAGACTGATCACCGTGATCATCTCCATCACTAACGCTATCACTGTAACCATCACTATCTGACTCATCAGCATCATCATCACTACGAGGAGGTGGAGGTGTAGACTAACCAGCAATGCCAGAATGCATCAAGGATCTCGACATGCTGTGTATCTGCTCAAATCCAACCTCAATCATAGCACGAAGAGAGCTGATATGTAAGTCAGTATGCGCTTACAAACCCTATAGCTCAATCCGTACCTGTGATATCTCCCTATGGACCTCTGTGATCTGATTTGAAATCCTCTGCTCAAGGTTTGAGTTAGTCCTGACAGTGGGCTGAGGTATAGAAGTAGGAACTAGTGCAACTGGTGGACTGACTAGCTTATACTGCTCAGGCTGTACTGGTGTAGGCCTAAAAGGTGTAATCTGCTCAGCAGGTCTAGAAGGTCTTGCCTCTGCTGCTCTAATCTCATCCTCCTCATCTGGCTCCTGGCTAGACTCTCTACGAACCCATCGTCCACCAATTTGTCGGAATCCCATCCTATGAAGAGATTTATCTCCATACATGTCTGTATGGAGGATCTCTTTGGAGGGCTCGCCCTCCAATAGAACACCAAAGTCTCTGAATAACTGGGTCAGCGCCATGCCATATGGTAAACACAATCTATGCTGGGTGGCTGCCTCTCCCATTGGTGGATCATAATCATAGGCAAGTTGATGGGGGTCTGCTGTCTCAGAGCCACCATCAGAACCAACTCCCTCTCAGTAATAAAGTCAAATCGCCCGGTCTTCGAAATCAAAATCCGAGCAATAATGTGATGAACTCTCATCTCGATGGAAAGCTGGTTCGTAGAGACTACTGAGATACCAATCATATCCTCCCACTCCAGGATACACTGAAAGGCTGCCTCTCGGTTTCCAACACTGTTCATGGCTCTGCCTCAGAATGGGATCTGCCATACCCTACTAATCACTTCATGTGTCACCTGAATCTCAACCCCCTTGACTACTGCTATCCACTGAAGGCCATCAGTGCCCATACTGCCATAAAACTCTCTAATGAGCTGGGGATAAAATCGCTCTCACATAGTGCAGAAATGAATGAGCCCAGTTACTTTCAGTAAGTCTCCAATAATGAAGCTTGTGAATCCCAAAACTGAATGTCCACAAGTCTACCACTGGCAATAGTCTTCCCCATAACTCTAGCTGCTCCAGGGGAAGAAGGTGCAGGCTGCTCCTGAGTATCATGCTCTACCTACTCAGTTGGATCCTGACGAACCTTGGTTCTTCGCTCTCTGCTATGCTAACCCTGCTCAGCACTCCATTTTTGGTATGCTAGTTGCTTCTAGGGATCCATTTCACAAACAACATCGAGAAGAGGAACACGGAAGAAGAAGAGGCTAGGGAAAAGAGAGGGAAGAGCAATGGACTGAAAGAGGACCTAGAATGGAGAAATAAGCTGGAGAAGAGAGAGAGGGTTGGAATGCAAGAAGAATCAGGACGAAATGGGGTGATGGAGGGAAAAGGGGAAACCGAGCAAGCCACGAGCCAAAACAAACCAAAAGAGTAGGAACGGCTCAGACGAGGGGAAAAATCATGAGAAATAAGGATACCGGCCAAAATATAGCAAAGATTTGCATGGCACGAACCAAGTTGAAGGAAAAACAAAAGGAAAATGAAGAAATCCAGTCCGACCAAAAAAAATTGAGAGAAAATGAGAGATTTTACCTAAAACGGAAGGTTAGAGGTGGAAAATCACTGTTCTTGGAGGTTTGGAGTGAGTTTGGGGACCACACGATGCTACGGAGGGAAGAAGAAGTGAGTCAAAACAAGTTTTTGAAAAGCCCTAAGAAGTCTTAGTCTGACATCATGAGTCGACACTTTAAAATTGCTCAAGTGTCGACACTTCAGGTGAGTCGACACTTGGCATTTCTTTAAGTGTCGACACTTGACCTCAGGCAAGCAAAATAAATTTCAATAAAATTCAAAAAAATCTAAGAAAATTCTAGGAGATATCCTAAGAGATATTTGAAGGATTTTGAGATATTTTGAAGGATTTCAACAAGAATTTGAAGGGTTTAGACAAAAGGATCAATGACACCAAGTTTCTTTCTAATCATACAAAATCTATCTTCACTTAGAGGTTTTGTGAAAATATCTGCTAATTGATTATCAGTACATACAAAATAAAGTATTACATCACCATTTTGTACATGATCTCTTACAAAATGATGTCTTATTCAATATATTTGCTTTGTAAGTGTTGAACATAATTTTTAGTCAAATTAATTGCACTAGTATTATCACATCTTATCACTATCTTAGTTAGTTTGATGCCAAAATCTTTAACTTATTGTTTGATTCATAAGATTTGAGCACAACAGCTTCTGGCTGCTATATATTTGGCTTCCGCCGTAGATAGAGTAACTGAATTCTATTTCTTGCTAAACCATGAAATCAAATTAACTTTAAAATTGACAAGTTCCACTAGTACTTTTTCTATCAAGTTTACAACCTGCAATCAGCATCAGATATGCAATCAATTCAATAGATGAATCCCTAGAGTACCAAAGTTCAATGTCAATAGAGCCAGACATATATCTAAGTATGCGTTTAACAGCTAATAAATGAGACTTTTTAGGAGTAGACTAATATCTTACACACATACATAAATTGAACATTATATCTATCCTACTAGCAGTCAAATAAAGCAGTGAACAAATGATATCTCTATATAATTTTTGATTTACAGTTTTACCAGATTCATCTTTATCTAATTTACGAGAAGAGCTCATAGGTGTACCTAATTGCTTGGTGCTCTTCATCCCAAACTTCTTTAATATTTCTTTTATATATTTGGTTTGGTTGATGAAGATCCCTTCTTTGGTTTGCTTAATCTGGATTCCAAGGAAAAAATTTAGTTCTCCAATCATGATCATCTCGAACTCACCCTGTATAAGCTTGGCAAACACTTGACACAAAATTTTATCAATAGCACCAAAAATAATACCATCGACATATACTTGTACTACTAAGAGATTATCATTTTTCTTTTTCAAAATAATGTAGTATCTACATTTTCTCTAAAAAAATCATTTTCAAGCAAAAATCTACTTAATCTATCATACCAAGCTCTTGGAGCTTGTTTTAAACCATACAAAGCTTTATGAAGTCTAAAAACATGATTGAAAAATTCTTGATTTTCAAAATCAGGGGGTTGTTCAACATAAACTTCTTCAATAAATCCATTCAAAAAAGCACTTTTGATATCCATTTGAAATAGTTTGAAATTCATGAAACATGCAAATGCTAATAATAGTCTAATTGCTTCAAGTCTAGCAACAGGAGCAAAGGTTTCATCAAAATCAATCCCTTCCTCCTGATTCTAGCCTTTGGCAACTAGCCTAGCTTTATTTCTATTAACCAAACCATTTTCATCAAGTTTATTTATGAAAACTCATTTTGTTCCTATTATTGAAATATTTGATGTTCTCTTTAACTAAAGTCCAAACTTTATTTCTTTTAAATTGGTTTAGTTCATCTTGCATAGCATTTATCCAATTGCAATTATTTTCAGCTTCTTCAAATGATTTTGGTTCTATTTGAGAAACAAAAGCTAAGTAATCGCATACATTTCTCAAAAATGAATGAGTACTTATCCCTTTTGATGGATCACCAATTATAAGTTCTTTGGAGTGTCCATGAGCATACCTCCATTCTTTAGGTAGTGGATTGGGTGTAGATGAAGCTCCTACTTATTCTCCTTCATTGTCCTGATCATCATCTTGCTCCTTGGAAGGTTCTTTATTAATTATCATTTTTCCAAACTTTTGAATACCTGTAACATTATCAACAATATCTTCTTTTCTAGAAGATTTATCATTAGTCTCATCAAATACTAGATGTATGGATTCTTCAACTAGAAGAGTTCTTCTATTGAAGACCCTGTATGCCTTGTTAGAAGTACAGTATCCTAAGAAGATACCCTCATCTAACTTGGCATCAAATTTGCTAAGATTATCTTTACCATTGTTTAGAATGAAACAACGGCATCAAAAATATAAAATATTTAATAGTGGATTTTCTATTTTTCAAAAGTTCATATGGTGTTTTCTTCAAAATAGGTTAAATTAAAACATGATTCAAAACATAACATGCAGTATTTATGGCTTCTGCCTAAAAATATCTAGGTAAATCATTTTCACAAAGCATTGTGTGTGCCATTTCTTTAAGAGTTCTATTTTTTTTTTACCATCCCATTTTGTTAAGGTATCCTAAGTACAGAAAAATTATGATCTATACCATTTTCATTGCAAAAGTTTTTAAAATTATGATTTTCAAATTCAGTACCATGATCACTTCTTATAGAAATAATTGAAATACCTTTTTTATTTGAAACCTTTTTATGAAATTTAATGAATGATGAAAAAGTTTCTTCTTTGTGTGCTAAAAATATTACCCATGTAAAACATGAATAGTCATCTATAATCACTAACCCATACTTTTTACCTCCTAATAGTTATTCTAGTTGGTCAAAGAGGTCCATATGAAGTAATTCTAAGGGTCTAGTGGTAGATACTACTCCTTTAGGTTTGAAAGAAGATTTTATCTATTTTCTAAGTTGATATGCACTACAAATCTTATCTTTTTCAAAAGTAAGTTTTGGCAAATCTTTTATAAGATTCTTTCTATTTAATTTTGAAATCAAATTCATACTTGCATGTCCTAGCCTACGATGCCAAATCCATCTAGTTTCATTTATCTTGGCTTCTTTTGTCACTAGGCATTGACTATTTTCCATAGGTAGATCATCAAGATCAACCATATAAATGTTTCCATGCCTATAACCAATGAACTTGATGCCATTATCATCTAGACTAGATACCATACATAAAGAAGATTCAAAAGTATTTTAAATCTTTTGTCACAAAATTGACTTATGCTAAATAAATTATGCTTTAAACCATCAACTAACAAAATATTATCAACAAAGGAAGTAGGGGTGATATGGACTTTATCGATACCAGCATTTTTGCCCTTTCTATTATCATCAAATATCACATTTTCACCATTTATAACTTCTAGAGATGAGAGTTGTCTCACATCCCCAGTCATGTGCCTTGAGCAACCGCTGTCAAGATGCCACATTCTTCTTTTATCCTTGGTTGCAAGACATACCTACAAAAATAAGTCAAGTGAAGATTTTAGGTACCCAAGTCATCTTGGGCCCTTTAGAGTTAGTTGAAATGGTTCCTTTTGGAACCCATACCTTTCTAACAGGATTTAATTTTCTTTTATTGCACATATACGATTTATGCCCTACTTTACCGCATGCATAATAAGTAATATTAGATGAAGTAGGTGCAAAGAAAATTTTAAAATACTTTTGTTATTTTTGTGGTTTGAAGCCTAATCTAACTTTATTAAAAATAGTTCTTTAGTTATTTAAAAGCATGTTAAGCTTTTCATAAATATAAGTAAACTTTTCAACAAAAGGTTTTAGTTTTTCAAGTTCTTCCTTGTACTTCTTATTCTCTTGTAAATACTCTTTGTTTTCTTTGACAAGCTTTTTATTAGTGGCAAATGATTTATCCTTTTTCAAATCTTTCTTTTCCTTTTCCAAAGAAGTAATCTTAATAGTTAACTATTTATTTTCTTGTAACAAACAATCATTTTCTATCAAGGACTTATCATTTGTTTTAATCAACTCTAAATTTTGCTTTCTTAGTTCTTTGTTCTTTATCTTAAGTTTTCGATATTCAATTACTAGTTCATCAAAAATTTTATGCAATTCTTCGAAAGTAAATTCTTCTTCAAGTTCAAGGCTTACCTTCTTTTTTTGTTGGCCATAAAGCAAAGGTTGGCGACCTCTTGCTACTCTTCATTAGAACTCGAGTCTTCACTCTCACTTCATGTTACCATCATGGCCTTTTTCCTAAGTTTCTTTCTGCTTTTCTTGAGTATGGGGCAATCCAACTTGAAGTGACTGGGTTTCTTACACTCAAAGCAAGTGGGTTGCTCCCTTTCCTTCTCCTTTTCTTTTTCTTTTCTATAGTCTCCTTTTTTAGGCTTTTTCTTGTAAAAACCCTTTTTCTTCTTCATAAATCTTTTGAACTTTCTAGTCATGAAGGCCATCTCATCTTCATCATCCTCTTCTTCAGATTCATCACTCGATTCTTCTCTGGTAGTGGACTTAAAGGCAATGGCTTGCTTCTTCTTATCATTGTCCACTATCTTTTATTTTAAGGAGAGCTCATAAGTCATCAATGAGCCCAAAAGCTACTCAAGTGGAAGTGTATTGACATCTTTGGCTTATTCTATGGTGGTGACTTTAGCATCCCAAGAAGCCAAAAGAGACCTGAGAAGTTTATTAACAAGTTCACCATAACTTTACCTAAGCTTCTCATGCCATTCACAATGTTTATAAATCTAGTATACATTTCACTTATAGATTCAGTTGGTTCCATTCTAAACATTTCATAGGTGTGAAAGAGCATATTCACTTTGGAAGTCTTCACTTGATGTGTACCCTCATGGATAACTTCAAGCGTATCTCATATTTTCTTGGCAGAGAGATAATTTAAAATTCTATTGAATTCACTAGAGTCAAGTACACAAAATAATAAGTTCATAGCTTAGGCATTAATTTTAGCTTTCTTAATGCCATTCTCATTCCAATCTTCTTCTGGTTTAGGGGTGAGAATGCCATTAACCAAGTGAGTGGGCTGATGAGGCCCTTTAACTATAATTCTCCAGATATTGTAATCAATAGCTTGTAAGTAAATGCGCATGCATGTCTTCTAGTATGTATAATTTGTGCCATTAAACAATAAGAGACGGTTAGAGGCTTGTCCTCTACAATAACCATACCAATTGGAGCTTCCATGATCTTTCGCTCAAGATCGTTGGACCTACAAGTAGAGTACCGTGCTTTGATACCACTTGTTGCCCAGAAATGGAGCCCAAGAGGGGGGATGAATTAGGTTTTTCAAAAATTTAAAATAATAATGTATTGGTCTTGAAGTGTTTATGAAATAAAGTGATTTAGCTCTAAGAGATATGCAGTGAATAATAGCAAATTAAATGCAAGTAATAAAGAAAGCAATCATACACAAATACAAAGATTTATAGTGGTTCGGTGCTCTCCAAGCACCTACATCTACTCTCCAAGCTTTCCCTTGGGTATTCCACTATAATCTCTTCAAGATTACAGCTGACTTATTTTCCAAGGCTCACAAGTTAAAACCTAAGTTGATTTTATCACCTAGGCTCACCAACAATCTTTACAACTTGTTTTGTCTTCGCGCTCACAAGTCAAATCCTAGTTGGTTTTATCCCTTTGGCTCACCAACAACCTTTACAACCTAGTTTTAAAAACCTTTGAAACCTAGGTTAACAAAGTGAGAACAAGAATGTAATAAAAGAGCACAATACAAAGCTCCTAGAAAGAGCTAAAATGAAGGTCGTTGAAGCTCTCTTGATTGCTTGAGTTGACTTCTCCTTGGAATCTCTTGAATGCACAATTATGGTCAAGCACTTAAAACCTTAACAACTCAAATATGGAAGGCTTTTCGTAAGGAAATCTTTTTAAACACACTCTTCTTATATTTTCAAATGATTGGAGTTTGTCTCATATGGTTTCACTCTTTCTTGTAAACTTTAAAAGATTTGGTGAGTGTTAAATACCTCAAAACCACTGAAAATCCATTGAAGACTGTTAGAATTAAAAAGTAGCTATTTGGAGTCATTTAGAGATAATTCTGAAATTCTAAAAAACTATAATTCTGAAATTCTAAAAAATAGCCGTTAGACCATGAGTCGACCTCATAAGTTGACACGTGATGCGTGAGTCGACCTCATGAGTTGACACATGGTGCAGAATCTAGAAATCTTCAAGTTCTGTCCCATAATTTTTCTCAGGTGATGAGTCAACCTCATGAGTCGACTCTTGAAGTGTGAGTCGATCTCGTGAGTCGACACTTGATGCAGAATCCAGAAATCTTAAAGTTCTATTCCAGATTTTTTCTCAGGCGATCAGTCAACCTCATGAGTGACACTTGAAGTATGAGTCGACCTCGTGAGTCGACACTTGGGCATGCCACTTGAAACTTTGCATGTCAGTCTTCTGAAACTTCTGAATTTTCTTCATGAGTCAATCTTGTAAGTCGACACTTGATTCTGTGCCATCCAAAAAAGCGTGCTAAACTTGAATTCCTTAATGAGTTATCCATTAATCCATTTGATGGTTCTTCATAAAGGCCAAAGAGATTGTTTTGATAATGTTCCAAGGTGAAAAGCTCAATCAAACATGAGAAACTTCTAGCTCTCAGATTAGTAAACATGATACCTTTTTGTTGGAAAAATTGATGTACCTAAAGCCTGAAATTCATAATTTAATTGAAACGTTAGTCCAAACATATACTCAGCATTTTGTTATTCATCAAAATTAAGGAGCCAAAGCCAACAAAAATGATATAAGATATTTTGTACCTGTCAATATTGTCGGGAGTATCAAAGGATTTTTTCAATACTTGAAGCATATCCTCTGGCTGAGTATCTTCGAACTTGTAATTGAACTCATCATTCATGAATGCCCGCATAATGCAATGAACCATAGTTTGGTCATTAAGCCACTTCTGATAAGTATCCTAGATCGTTCCATGGGTAATAAGAGCAAGCTCCTCAGGTGCTAGATCTGTCAACATATACAATATCTACTCATGCTTCAGGATAATTTTTAGCTTTCAATACTAACTATCAAAGTTGGATCCTATTAGCTTTTCATTATCTAATAATGATTAGAGTGACAAAGTGTTAGCCATTTTAACTAGAAAGAAAAGAGAACAAAACCTTTTAGAAATGAATCATTTAATCTTAAAGACTTGAACTTTAGTCTAAAGGTTCTTCCACTATTTTATGCAAATTAGTAGCATCTACCTCTAATTCAAAGAATTACACTAAATCCTTAGTGGGTACTAGAATCCAGTAGACTGCACATAAGCCCGACTTTGGTCGGCCCATCCATGTGCATCTAAAGGTAATTTCTTAACTAATTATTTCTCTAAATAATTTCTAGTATTAATTTTATCTCAGACACCTCTTCAGCAAGCCTTTGAACCTCCTCTGAAAGTCTTGGTTAGGTCCAACCATTAATATGACAAGACTCAGTGCTTCTAACTAATGAATAGCCAAGTTTGACTTTGGTCGGCTCACCTGACTACCGTTAAGAATGTCATAACTGAACCATCATATTATATTATGAATGATAATTTCAATAGCCAAATAAGCACAAGCTTTTAGGCCTACAATAATTATCCAAACTATTAGACCCATTATCACCTAATTTAATGGGAAGCTATATCTTGGTTATCTCCATAACTTTATCATTTTAGGGACCTAATAATTTAGAAAGTTTTATTAAATGGTTAAGAAGAGAGAAGAGAAGACATGAACCAATTAATCAACAATCCTCCCACTAACTTCATCAAATATGTGATGAGGGTTAAAGATAAATTGGTCCAAAGGTACCTAGATTAGTCATGTTGATCATCCTTACTAGCATGGATTGACTCAAATGAATATGCTATGTGATCAAAATCTTATTGACCACATTGACCAGCAAAGTGAGGTCGATGGGAGGGTTATGCCATTAACCTCTTTCCTTAGACACTAATAATTAGTCATGTAAGAGATAACCCCAATTAATAACTATAATAAGATCGCCAAACTTATCTCAAACACCAATTGATTCATTATATTTAATAGACTAGCCTAACGACTTGAATCCAACCACTAAGCCACAATCAGGTCCATTTGATATAATATAGACTTCATCAAGCTATCACTATAGAATTGATCTAGAGAATCTTTGACCTAATCCTAATCAACTTTTAGTTAGGTTAAATCAATTTCTCTATTAAGTCCATATTAATCAAAATCTAAACCTAGGTCTAACCTAGTTAATTGACCTGATTCAAGCTAACCATAGCCCAAGGTTTATGAATCAACATTAGGTCTTTAATTCATAATTTTAGATCTAATATTTAACATCTTAATTCCATTAATTAATCAAGTTTAGTTATGCTAAATTCAAATCTAAATAATTTAAGTACATCTCATTCAAATTAAATACCTTTACATCTATACTATACGATATAGTTGTAATGTTGAAATTTAAGTTATAACTTATGTTCTAAACATAAAGTCGAATCATAATAACTTAATTTCAGTTCATAAGTAGTAAATTAATCAAGATTAAATCACTTAAAATTAGGTCTAAATATTAAATAATTTTAATAAAAAATTTTTACCTCACTTGTTTTGGGATGAGATCACAGTAGCACCCTTACACACCATTAGAGACCCTACAGAATGGAAAGAGGGGGCCTTTAAACCTTATTTTTCTTCTATAACTGAACGTCCATGATAATTAACCCAATCTAAAGTAGTTAAATTTAAAATATATCAAATATGCAAGAAATTAGATTGCAAATTATGTCATGCGACCTAGTGCTTTAATACTACTGTTGGAAACCAAGGTAGGATTTCATGCAAGTACAATTTATTTTATATCCAACAAAAGTAAATCAAATTAAAACCTTTCTAAATTAAACCTTTTAATCATAAAATAAATATCTAGATCATATCTAAAAAATTCTACCTAGGATCTAAACATGATATTCAATGTAGAAATATACTAAACTTAAAATTATCATGCATCTATCTCGTCTCCTATAAGATTGGATCTCATTCATGAGCGCGAGTCACTAATATCTATTGCTGATGAATGTGGTAAAAGGTTTTTCAAGTTGTCTCATAGCCACACAGCATGTCTGGCCTCTACAGATCATCCACACAAAGCCTTGACGTGCTCAGCCTCGCTAGAGTGCTAGCTCAGTGTGAAGGTCTCTGAATGGCTAATTTGTCCCTTCTTCAAAACTTTTTGAACCCTCCAAGAGTTAGAGAAAGAGGAGATCAGGAGGACCAAGACGTGGAAAAGAAATAAAATCTAGAAAACCCTCTATAATTTTTTCTTCTCTCCCTAAAACCCTAGCACCTTGAATAAAGACCCATGCCCTATTCTTGATTTCACGCTAACTCTCCCTCCCTAATTTTTTTTCTTGATAAATCTCTCACCAAAACCCATAGTAATAGCCTCCCATATCAGCACACACCCACCAGGAATCCCACTAAAAATTTGCATCAAGAAGGGATGAGGATATGGGAAGATAAGGATAATTCGATATGAATAAAGCTAGGAGTTTCAATCCTACTAAAACTCTATCAAAACTAATTAAAATAAATTTGAGTTCAAACCAGATTTAATCTTTAACCAAACCTCATATAGAAGAGAAAAAGGAAGGGTGACAAAGTGGAATTGGCATGGAGAAAATTTATGCGAAATCAAAGTTGGCATGGAGAAAAACAAGGAGAAATTTTAGAGTAGCGCTAGTTATTAAAGTTTGAACTTGATTTGATCTAATTTAAATGCAACCAAATCAAATTAGGTTAGATCCAATTAAGATAACAAAACCTAATATAATTAGGTCCCTAATAGATTAATTAAATTCCAATTAAATTAGAAATTAATCGAACCAAAGTATGAATTAAACTAAGAGTAAAATTCCTTAGCGATTAGGTCATCGTATAACCTAATCGGGTGAAATATAATTGAACTTAATTCAATTAGACTTGACCTAAACCTATTTACTTAATCAAATTGATCCAATTAGCAATCTAATTACTAATTAATTCTCATATAATTAATTAATACTTAATTAATTATTTCTTTACAATACTTGTATTAGGTTAATTATCAATCACAATTGATAATTATATCCTTGAACGATTCTCAATCCTTAATCAGTTATCATGATCAGTCAGAAATCTATTGTATGTAACCCATAGGTTCGAATACTAAGCTAGTAGCAGAGAAATAAATTTTTGAATTAATTAATGTGATTATCTAGTGATGGTACCCGATGTCCGAATATGTCGAATGATTGTAAAGCAACATTCAAGAACCCAGGCATATGATTACCGTATAATTCATCCCTTTAACCTAATGCTAAAGATGACTTAAGACTTAACTATCAATTTTTAAATAGTGCATCCAGATGTGTCTCAATCTAATAATCCTATAACTCCTTACAAGGATTATCCTGGCTAAGGTTTTGCTAAATTGAAGTGCTACAAAGCATTATCTCTAGCATCTTGGAGTGGTCAATCCCATCTTAGCTCACACACCGACTTTACAAATACTTGACTTCACCTAAAAACCTTCCATTACTATATTAAAAATACAAGTAGTCCGGTAGTAAAGTATAGTGAGTTGCTTGCAAGTTACTATGGTGATCTCAGATTGGAGGGACACTTACACCTATCTTTCTATGAGATACTCTTGATAGTAGGGTAATCTACAGAGTTGGTCGTGTTTAGTAAAATATACATCTACACTTACCTACATGCCATACCAGTATCTTCGCACTCCTTGGTTATAAGGATAACTAACCCATATGGCATACAACGACCTATACTTGATAAATGTTGTCATCCTAAATAACAACATATTATTTGGTCATAATAAGTTTAAGAACTACATAATAAATCTTCTTTATTGAGTAGAAGCAGTTCCAAGGATTCACCATAGAAGAGTTTAAAGAAGATGCATAAAAAGTGATGAACTGTCAAAAATAACTTTATTTATTAATGATACATATGCAAGTTTCAACGAGCCCTACCATCTACAACTTAAACAATTAGCTTTAGGACATATTAGTAATATAGTTCCTAGTAGAACTATCTCCAAGGAAACCTTTAGTGTCATTTCTTCTATCTTCGAGGCCTCTTCTTCTTGCCTTCCTAATGCCATCGACCTTTTTTCATCGAACGCCATATCTTTATCAAGAAACTCTGTCGATTGGCATCAACTCTTTCTCTGGCTAAGACCCACTGGCATGCCTAGAAGTGCTCCTTCTAGAATGAAGCTTCAATAGAAAAGGCTAGGGAGGGGGGCCTATTTATACTCGAACCCAAGCCTGTCAAGCATTGACACATGGCACAACCGAAATGGCTGAACAAGGTGACAGCCTAAGAATTCCACTTCATTTATTCTTGCTTCTAAAGTTAGCACCGTTGGTTTAGGATTAAACCTTATCCATCATGTGGCACATCCCAACTAGCTGAAGGTGATAGTTGTCAAAGAAATAATCAAAGAAATAAATGCCTTGCATTTCAAAACAACCTACTTTCCAATATAGAGTTGAATATGGGGGAGACAGTCAAAGCCACCTAGTCCACATAGAAGGTGGCTGACTTTTTTTAGTTAGACTTCGAAGGGGGCTAACCCTCAACTGCTAGAAGTGATTGACTAAATAAGTTAGAGATACTTAATAGACAACTTTTATTGACTAAAAGACTTGGAAATTTTTGTCTTCAAAGAACTACATCAGATAGAGTGCGATTGATACTATCTCATCCCAAGAAATTATCCGACATGCTCAAACATCGACCAACATCACAATCAGAAGGAAAAGTCTAGGTCCTAAAGTTAGAAGGTTCACTCCTAAGTCCAGCGGCCAAGTTAGTCCCATAGATTTCCTGGCCGACTAACATACTCTACTTTATCATTGGTGGATTACTATTTGATTACAACTATTCTATCGACTAAGATACTTATCAAAATTTTCAAAGATAAAGACATTCATTCAGAAACATCATTTAATGTGATATAATTGAAACGCAGTTTGCTTTTTATTGATAATTGATAAAGCTTTTACAAAACTGGATTAAAGTCCGAGAAAGAAAGCAACAGCCATACAGGAAAAAAGCAAAGAAGAAATCCCTATGTCATTACTTCAGGAGTGGCAACCACTTCCTCAGGAGCCATGCTGGTAGCTATCTCAAGTCCTGACACCTCGACAACTTTTTCATCATGACCAACTTCCTCAACAACTTGCTCTTTGGCCGCCTCCTCTTCCTCCTCCACTCTGCCTTATTCTCTTGATGCCAAAATACCACTTAGGTCCAGTACCGGGTAGGCTTGGGCCATTATGTTTTTATTATTAGTGAACCCGAAGAAGTAGGCTTCCTTCCTAGGTTTGGCAGCATCATTCACGAAGGCATCAGAGTCCTTATATTCTTCCATTGCTCGGATAGCAGTGGATGCGATCCTTTCCTCAGTAGCTTTAGCTTTTTTCTTGATGGCCCTGCCCCTTTCTTCAGTAGCCCTGGCCCTTTTCTTAATAGCTTGAGCCTTCACATCAGCTAGCTACTAGAGCACTTCATTCCAATCCAACCGAGCCTCTATGTCGATGACTCTTGCTCACTGCCAAGCAAGTGCTCCTTCTCTTTCTACTATTTGGGCCTCCAAACCCCATACAATGTTCTCCCGGGAGTCATAGGAGTTCTGGAGGGTGACCAACTCCTCCCTCAGATTCAACTCCCTCTCGGTGCTTCTACACGACACCAGTTAGAACCCATTGCTTGGTCTTCCACCTCTTTTACCCAGGATTCCCAGGAGGTGGAGAGGTCGACATACTTGTTGATCACCCCATGCATAGCTACCATGTCATGAGTTGTATGAAGACGACAAACAAAGTCAGTCATTAGGCATAACTGCTTCCAACTAAAACACAGTGGAACTATGAAAAACTTACCATGATTATGGTCAAGTAGACAATGTTTATCACTTCACTCAAGGACCAGGACTTTCATTCGTCCACATCCCAAGGAAACAACATCAACTTTGCCAACTCTCGGGTGACTAGAGGGTCATAAAAAGGGGAGTCCACTTCGCTGATATAGACCTAGAGGACCCACCCATCACCATATTAGGTGTGGGAGATGGACGTCATGTGCCTGGAGGACCTTTGTGAAGACTCAGAACCTCTTGTGGATGAAGAAGTTGAAGGAGTCACAATCATCATCGGCCTTACTGACAATACCCATCGATGAGAGTAGGAGTCGGAACCATCAAGGATGTGGCTCGAGATGTTGCAAGGGACCAGCCATAGTCTCCACCTCATCGATATTATGGGTGGAGTATGTTGGGCAACAATGGTCACCTGAGGTGTTGATACCCTTGCCGTAACTTCTTGGTGATGGCCCTCTTTTGGTTGCCATCATTGGAACCGGCTTTTCTTCTGGTGACTATCATCAGGAGCCAACTTCTTCTTAGTAAGTTCCCATAACTTCTTGGCTAGAATTGTCCTCATACCTATGGGATGAGCAAGTTAGTCTAAAAGCACTACTAAAAGGAGAAGAAATACAAAATTGCTTACAGAGAGAGTTGATCGGGCTCAACTTGGCATCATACAAGTTTTGTTCCGTAAGAAGCTCCTTTCGAGGGGCAACTTCATGCCACCAAGTTTGGAGAAGTCCTTTTCATTGGATTCAAGCATTCAGACATTCTAATTTGATGAAATGTCCAGCTCTCCCCAACTTTGATGGATTTTCCATGGTTGGTCAGAAGTGACAAAGAAATACCAATTTTTTTAGTGGTGAATGGAGGAAGGGAAGTCACCAATAATGGCTCTCTCACATCGAGGGCCGAAGAACCATAGCCCCTCAACTTGAGAAGCCTCTTCAATATAAAGAAAGCCCTAAATAATGATATTCAAGGATGGATCTTAAGGAAATGATAGTGAATCACAAAGGTGGCGAGAATATGAAATCTGGGTACTGATTAAGCACATTTCGGATGAAGTCATGTAAAGGGAAGCAAAGGCTGGCACGAAGATCTTCCTTGTACACTGCTAGACAATTGAGTGGGCCAGAAATTACTCGATCTTCTGGTCCCAATGCATGGAGGTGAAAAGTATCCAGAATCTGATACTTTTTACAAATCCTGATGATGTCTTCCTCAATTATCGTAGAGACCTCATACATTGGCTCTGTCGAAGGGTTAGTTGGGCTACCAGAATGCTTTGCTTAACTTTTCCCCTGGGAGGCAGGGACTTCCTCCTCCATCGAGCTCTCAAAACTCCACTCCTTCGGAGAAGAGTCCTAAGACCCCTATGCACCCAAGAAGTTGTTTACCGAATGGCTTTTATCACTGAAAAACATCTTTCAAGTGCACGTAGTATATCAAAGAAGTAGAAAAAATTGAAGGAAAATTGGAACTGGATGAAGGTGGCAATTCAAGCAACAGGGGAGGGAAGGATGGACGGAGTACCTACACCCTACAAACCTATCAAACACCTACCAGTTTCAAGAGATGAGAACACAGGGAGAGGAGCGGAAGACCAACCTAGAGATGCCTTGGAGAGTTAGAGCACAAACAACTTCCTCTCTCCTCTATCTCTCTTCTTCTTTCTATTCTCCCCCTTCTCCACTTGCATGAATCCCTACAACCATAGTAGGGAAGTCCTATTTATGCAACCCCAAGCAGCTGAGATCAAACCCTCGATACTATCAAGACTACTAGATCTTGACACGTGGTGCACTTCCACTCAGATACAACCCCACCACTCCAAAATTCCAACCAGTCAATCAACTCCTAGTCCCGGGTTCTGCATGAATAATTTAAAGCCGCAGTTCTCAAACCACATGGTGCAATGCTATTGGCTAAGGATGATCGGGTGAATCATTAGGAGACATGGCATAGCCTTTCGAGCACTATGCTAATTATTCGCCCACACAGCACATTTAAGACAACAAAATAGCAAGAAGCAGTTTCTAAGAAGCCATTCAATACTTGAAGAGCAAAAAACATACTCAACTCTCAAACCCGATAGGGTAATAGCTCCCTTCACCCATAGATGACAAAATCAAACAGATTTAGTCGATAGCACTCTGTGATGCAGAACGAAGGCTCTGATATCAAAAATGATGCATGACGGATATGTGGAATGTGGAAGCAAATTAAAATTAATGTATTTTTTATATATATATTTTAAGAAGTCGGCTTTGACTCAAAGGAAAGATAAACTAATGTTGAAAGAAACTATATAATAATTGAAAGCACAATTCAAAGAAACTAGATTATCAGAGTAGTTCAGGAGTAAAGGATCGTTAGGGGTTTGAGAAACTCCCAGACCTAGGGTTTCACTCTGAACTTTCAACAGGATAGAAATAAAGAGAAGGGAAGGGTTATGTACCAAGCAGTGATCTTCACAGTGTTTGGTGGAAGGACTCTCTCGAGCAGATTGTTGGATCCTCGGATTCGGATATCTACGCAATGGATCCTCCAATACTGGTCCTTTGGCAGAGTTGGCTTCTCCTGAACTCAGGATCTGGGAAAGAAGAAGAACAAGTTAAGGAACCAGATACTCAAAGAAAGGATTTACCAGATAAGAAGAACTTAAAAAATTGATGTTGCTGAAATCCTGATTCTCCTGGATGCTGATCTAACTTCCTCTGGGATTTGCTCTGTATTCGAAGTAGCCGATCTGGACCTGGATGCTGGTGGTCGGCCTCTACTTGGAGAGAGGGGCCAGAGATGATGAGGTAGATTAGGGTTTGGATGATTGGTGGAATGAAGAAGATGATGGCGGCTAGGGTTTGGAATTGAAGTGGCTAACCTAGGGTTTTGGTAGGGTTTTGGGGTTAGAGATCTCACACCTCCTCAAGGTTCCTAGGGAACCCGGATTTACTCCCTCACGGAGCTCAACACCTGAATACAAGTGCGGATGAGAGAAACACAAAGTTGCTCACACAGAAATTGATTTCATTCATCATTAAATTCAAGAGTTACATAGAGTTGAATATATAGACATAACAAAGAAAAAGTTTTATACATTTCCCATGTGGGACTAATAGGACTAACCCACACTTTAGGCATCAAGTTCTCTTCCCAAGACTCCTTCCATGAGTGGGCAGCCCAAAAAACTCCAAGAAAACTTGAAAATCAGCTCCAAATGGCAGGTTATGGGGGTGTCTCCTAGTATCTCTCCATGAATCAAGGATTTTCCCTTCATGGTTTGGCTCATTTGGACCTCCTAGTCTTGCTCCACAAGTTTAGGCTTCTTCCTTTCATGGCTTTGGAACTTTTGGAAACTTTTGGGAACCTCCTTGAATTCCTCCCCAAGACATGCTCTCTTCCCTTTATAACTTGGATTTTTATGGAACATTGTGGGGCACCTCCTTGATCCTCTCTTCAAGAAAAATTCTTGCCATCTTGGCTTGGGTTTATCTGGAAAGAAATTGGCTCCTCCTTGGATTGAGGTATCTTGATGGATTTCTCTCCCAAGTGGTGCAGAAAAAAAAGGAACTTACTTCTTGTGGTGTAGGGACCAAAGACACTGGATGGAGATGTGGCGCCTCCTGGACTCTGGCGTGTGGCTGGGAGTGTGGCGCCCACTTGCTTGGGCCTGGGAGAAAAAATGTGGCACCCTGGACCTTGACTTGACTGAAAAAAAAGTGGCACCAACCTGGAGAAGACCTAGACCACTACTAGGACTTGTACTAAGTCAACATGACTCAACAAAATTTAAATTGCAGGGAAATACAGACTCAAGACTAAAATTGAGTTGACCAAGCCAACCCTTATTACAAAACCAGAAAACCCTAATTCTTCGGGCAAGGTCAATCAGAGATCCAGATGGAGCCTGAAGTCTTCTTCTGAGTCTGGTGCCCGCACCACTCTGGACTCGGGAGTGGGGGGCATCTATTATGATAACTACCTACTCGATCTCAAGATGCCTATCAAATAACTGACTAAGGTGGAGTCATCCATCGAATGACTAAGGAATGATCACAGTGCTGACTGTATCACTAGCTAGGGAGAGTGATGGGGACCTCACCAGCATGAATTTCGGAGCAAGCACGAATCTTGGAGCCGCGCGAATCTTGGAGCTTATCCAGAATAAATTTAGAATTTATCTTTTGTTTGAAATTTGAATTAGGATTTGGTCGGTTAGGATTGAGATATGGATAGGCTTATCTTATCCTATCTTGTATTTGAATTTGAGTCAACCCTATCTTTTTATCCTGTATTCAAATTCAAATGAGGGTTGGACAGGTCTATAAATACCACCTTCAATCCTTTATAAAAAATCAGTTCAGTTCAAAAAAAAATTTGAGTTTTTAGAAGAGTGATTCTTCTTGCCTTCGCCTTCGGGCATGGGCGTGATGCCCAGTTATCCTCCTTCCCATTCCAGCTTCTCTCCCCTCATAGTCTTTGAGATCCATCCTAGCGCCTCCAAGTATCGAGGAGGGTGTAATGCCCTAGAGGTGAGAGGTCTCTTTGTTAGGGTAAGTCCAAAGTTCATGAGATCTAGATCCTTATCCTACATCCCCACTATTCCTTCGCCACCCCTAAAAAAAAAAAACCAAAAAAAAATAGTACCCTAATTTAGATGACTTCTAGGCTCACCAACGATCATACCCATCCGTCCCCCATCAGAGAGGATAACCAAAATGCCAATCTAGAAGGAGACAACTATCACTATTAGCTCACCCAGTAACCAATTAATCAGGAGATGATCAAACATACCACTACACCGACTATCTTGGGTACCTACACTGAGTGATCACATACACCATCAAGTATTTACTCGGACCCAACTAAGGCCCATACTTAGTTGGGTACGCTACAATGGTAGAGCCCATCTCTTGACCAGGCCCATTTCTAACGACCAGGCCCATTCTCTCTCAGCCAAGTCCGTTCTTCATGTCCATCTCTCTCAGTACCAAATAAGCCTAATACTTGGAGCCAATAGCACCCGAGTAATCACACAATACTGATCCCAATTGTCCTAACAATGATCATGCCAAGTAGGATCATGGCGGATAAGTTTGGGGGAGCAGCATCTCAACAGAATCAGCTATCTTAATAAAAAAGAAACTAACGAAAAAAATCCCAGGAGACAAGATTCCAATATCTTTGCCATAATTTGTTATTCCTATTAGAGGAGGCTACCTTTCTAAAGACATTTTATTACTCCATGTAACTCTATAAATTGGTAAGAGATGACCCCGACGAAGTATGTCACATTTTATATACTACCACTCTTGTGCTCGTATAGTCACCACTAGACTCTTAGCTCCGACTGCTATTATCCATTTCATTTCATCCTTTTTTTTCTAACTTAAGTGTCGAAGGATCCTCCACTAGAAATCTTAGTTTAGGGATTATTTTTCAAGTTCCCATGTCGAAGCACCTAGGAGCAGCTTTTTATCCTGTCGAAGAAGACCAAAAGACTCTCAGGTGCCATCATAGCCTAGCAAGAATGATTTAGCAACAACAATACTAGTGCCAAAAGAGTCCATAAAATTGCCAAACATTTCTTTGTAGGATTTCTAGTATGAACCTCAAGATCCACATGTGCAACATACATGACAAGCTCCCTTCTCATAGAGTAATTTCTATATCCTAAAAATTGCTAGACTAATTATTAGAAGCTACAATTCCAACACAAATTGAAACTTTACTGGAATGTTCTCAAAAATATAATTTCATAAAAGAAATTCCAACAAAAAAGTGAATCAATCCGAAGAATGGATCGCATAAACTATTTGGAAATAAGAATAGTACTAAGGACTTGTTGGTTTATGAGAAGTAGAGAGAAAAAAGATAATCCTAAAAATAGAGTGAAGTCTTCTTGTTTAATTGAAGTTTTAGAGGAGGAGAGATAATGGAAAAAGCTTTTTCCATGTGAAGACACTTCTTATATTTTATCAAAAGTGAAAATTCATGGAGGGATAGATTTGAAACTTTTTATGGGAAGGAAAGTCATGACTCTAGAGTTTTAAAAATATCCTTTTAAGATCTATGATTAGAATTTTATAAAATATTATAAGATGGTTAAGATTATATTCTGAATAGTAATATTATTGTAATATTTATATTAATAAATATATTTATACTAATATAAATAGTATTTATATTATATAATATTAATATTTAAATATTATTAACATATATATTAGTATTATATTAATATAACAAATTATTATGATCTAATATTATGTTATAAAATTGTTATGATATGTCAATACAACATGGATTAATTATCGGCTCAACTGCACGACGAACTCCTTCTGAACCGGGTGCCTAAACCGGAGCACCTGAAGGGGTCATGTGGGGTCGGTTTTTGGCTTAGCCGAAGGCATTAGTCCTGAAGACTACCATCACCGGCTCCCAACCAATCTTCTATACATTAGCTAAAGAAGGTCCATCTGGAGAAGGCCGATCTGAAGACAACATCGACTTCATACAAGCCACTCTGAAGGGAAGAACACTGATGCAAATGACAGAGGTGTCTTCGACTTACTTTGTAGGAGATAAGCTGAAGATAATCCATCGACTCAATGCCAGCCCTTCCGAAGAAGAAGCGTGGAAGGGAATCTCCAGTTGATCCCAAATCTTTGAACATGGGTGGTTGTTATGATCGACCGTGTGGCCACTACCTCTAATTGTAACCATATCGAGGTGGCCATGTGGCCACTAACTTCAGCTCCAACGACTCTAGACTGGCTAGATCTGGTTGGCAACCATCTACAGTTATGTGCAGGGTAAAGTTAATTAATCCCATCCTAACCATAGATAGGTGAGCCTAACCATACCCTGGCACAACAACTATAAATACTGGTAAGAGGGGATATCCAAGGTACGCCATAGATAAGCTGTTGAAAGAGCATACCATTCGTTATCTTCCTTCTTAGCAACTTCCAACTCTCTCTTCTGCTGAGCTCTCATCTACTTAGGTACAGAGCATGGTGTCCACCAAGAAAAATACCGATCTCAGGACTCTCCACTGTTGCTGGAACTCTTTAGGCATAGTGTCAGATCCATCAGGGAGCAGGTATCCATCAAGGAGAAACGGTAATCCAGCAGCTCCGCTCGGTCGATGAAGGTTCCATGTCAACATATTGGCATACCTGGTAGGGGAGGTGAACAGCGAGTGGGTGTTGACAGTCTGCAATAGCTCAGACTTACCACCTATTGGTAGCTTCCCTCACTGAGAAAGGAGAGTGTGAAGAAACCCTGATGGCGAAAGAAAAAACTCAAAATGCTTCGACAAGCAAGGCGTCCTCCATCCCAGAGGAATGACCCCCGGGTGGAGAACAACATTCCACCTCCCACACTTGTAGTGGGACAACAACAGTTCGAGGCACTTCTAAACTGGGTTGAGGCTCTGACAACCATGGTTCAGAATTTTAGGATGCAGCTTTTCAGGTGGGACACCTGCCAGCCACCTCAAGACATAGTCATCGATCTCGAGGGAAGGGAGACCAGTATCATGAGTCTACCCGACTCTCCCCCACATGATCAGCTTTCTCCCGAAGGCCGAAGCTCTCAGTATCTGAAGCCGACCGATGCCCCACGGAGGGGGAAGAGATCTAGATGATCTCTCTCTATCTTCTCCAAAAACTCTACTCCCGAAAAGGATGTACCGAAGGAAGCCTGCCTTGACTACGACGAAAAGATCAAGGCCCTTGAGTCTTAGGTTGCAAGGCTCAATGATCAGAAGAAGGATGGCGAGTTCGTGGTGTATGACTTGCATCCCCCGTTCACCCCCTACATCATGGCCAAAATCATCCCTCGGGATTTTAGGGTTCCTCAAATGGAGCCTTATGATGGGACTACCGACCCGCTAGATCATCTAGATAGTTTCAAAGCCCACATGATGATTCAGGGGGCCTCTGACGCACTGCACTGCCTTGCCTTTCCCACTACCCTAAAGAAGGCAGCTCGGATGTGGTATTCGAGCATAGGCCCAGGTACCATCGATTCCTTTTCTGAATTGGAGAAATTATTTATTCTACATTTCAGGGCTTATCGCAAGATGCCCCGGAACACGGACATGCTGTTCCTCCTTCATTAGGATGAGGGAGAGAGCCTTCAAGATTACATCTCTAGATTCAATTTAGCTACTCTTGAGATCCCCGATCTCAACGAGTACATAGCCATGTCTGCTCTTAAAAAGGGGCTCTGACAATCTAGGCTCACCTTTTTCTTGGATAAAAGATTTCTTATAAGCTATGCTGAGTGGTGCGGGCACCAGAATTAGAAAGAGACTCCAACCAATTCAAGCCCATTCCGAATCTTTATGGTTGGACTAGAGAGTCCGGTAACCTTTCTTTATTTTGAGTCCAAAAGAATCATGTAAGTCGAGTCCATGTTGGGTCCTGTAATCTTTCTTTTGAGTCCAAATAATCATGTAAGTCGAGTCCATGTCGGGTCTAGTCTTAGTCCAATCCAAAAGGGTCAACTAGCATCAAGCCTAAAGAAGACTCACAATGTATACCCCAAATCAAGACCAAAGCCAACTCAATTGGGGACCACATGCCACATCACTTGCGCCACCTCAACTTGGGACCACATGCCATGTCAAGAGGGGACCACATGCCACCTCACATGCCACCTCACCACAAGAGGCCGCCATCCCAAGTTCAAATTCAAGGAAGTTGGCCAAGGAGGATTTCAAGCAAGAAAATCAGCCCTCTCCCCTTATATTACTCCACTTGTTTGGGGATTTGAAATTTCAAAATTTGTGAGGCTTTATTTAAAGCCTTGGACGCCCCTTGTAAAGAAGGATTGATGAATGAATACAATTTTTTAGAAATTCTCTATGTGTTTCTATGTGCCTATGTGGATCTTTGTGCCTAAGTGAACCTCTTCCTCTCCTCTATCATTTCTTCTCCCTAATCCTTCTCTTTTACTCTTCATCTTCCAAGCAATCCTCTTCCTTCAAGGTGAATTAAGGACATCCTACAAGAAGAAGATCAACACCAACACAAGCTTCCACCATGGCGCCAAGGATCATTTCCAACAAACTCTCCTTTTGAGTTCCATCAATCTTCTCATTTCTAATTAAGCTTCTAATCATCTTGGTTTCTTTGTTGCAGGGTCTCTAGGTTCCAGATCCAGGAGGAAGGATTACTTGCTACAAACTAGAAAGTTAGATGGCCCATCTTATGTGGTATGATCTTTCATTTGAGAACCTTAAGAGCGAATCCCTTGTGCTTGAGATTTCAATGCTTGAACTCCTAGTCTTTTAAGATCGGGATCATTAAATAGGGCTAGCTTGACTTGTGTGCGAATTCTAATCTTGTCCTATTTCTTTAATATTTTGATAGTCCTCCTAGCTGGGTTTAAGTATAAGCATTTAGGGTTTCTTATTTAGATCTCCTTGATCTTATATGTTGAATCACTCATATGCAAGTAAGAATTGCTACTTAAATTTTGGTTAATCTCCTTTAGAGTCACATGATTGCATCCTCATCATGCATACCACACCACTGAGCTCCTGTCAAGGGCTCGAAATATTCCAATACTGAAGAATAAGCGACAAACCGATGACTGGCTGAAGGGAAATCTATTCTGAACAAGAAGAACAAGAAAGGGTTGGATCCCCCTGCAACTAACAACAACAACAAACAACAACAACAATAACTTACCCGATGACGGAGTCCCAGGCCCAAAGCACCGGGCGAAAGATTCGACTCCTACACCCCCCTCAATCTTCCTAGAGAAAGGATTCTAATGGAGATAGAAAAAGAAAGCTATCTCCAACGGCCACATCCCATGAAGGCGTCCTCTTCCGTAAAGAACAGGAACAAATACTGTCGATTCCATTGAGACCACGGCCACAACACTGAGGACTGCATCCAACTTAAAGATGCCATCGAAGATCTGATCAAGAGAGGTTATTTAGGGCGGTATGTCAGTCACCCAGAATCTCGACCTGAGGCCAAGGCCCCCCAGAGGGCCCCTAAAGAAACTGAACTACCTAACTAAAGACCCATTGATGGAAGGGTGAAAATGCTACATCAGCCAACCAACGGGAGGAGAGCCGAAGATGATGCTCCAAAATGGCTCAAGGATAACAACTCCATACTTTTCTCTGATGATGACCTTGTGGGAATTCAGCATCCACATGATGGCCCAGTTGTAATATCGACCGTTGTGGCCAACTATGATGTAAGATGTATTTTAGTTGATAATGGAAGCTCAGCGGATGTCTTACTTTACGATGCATTTTCAGAATGTATTTTTCCAAAAACAAACTACAAAGATCTCCCATGCTGTTGACTGGGTTTGGGATCAACCAAGTTGATGTCAAGGGCGAAATAGTGCTACCCATGACCCTCGACACCGAACCCTGATAGAAGACACTCCCCATCAACTTCATAGTAGTTCGAACTCCTTCGATCTACAATATAATTTTTGGACGGCCCTCCCTGAACAAATTCCGAGCCATAGTGTCAACTTATTACCTCCTAGTACGTTTCCCCACCAGGAGCGGAGTCGGGGAGGCAAAGGGAGATCAAAGAACTGCACAATGTCTGATGATACAAGATAGGCAATCGACTGATTCCACAACTCTGGACCAATTAGACCCGAGGGATCCTGTTGAAGACTATGGTGAGCCGATGGAGAAAACTATTTCGATACAATTAACCGAAGAAGATCTCTCCAAGATTGTGCAGATTGGAAATTTGCTTGATGAAGAAGCAAAATCAAAGTTGATCTGCTTTTTCAAAGATAATGCCAATGTCTTCACCTGGTCAGCTTCGGACATGCTTGGGATTCTAGCTGAAGTAATTACTCATCGATTGGAAGTAACCTCCGATTACAGGCAGGTCCAATAGAAGAGGAGAAATTTTGTCCCTAAAAGACAGAAGGCAATAGATGAGGAAGTGAGCAAGCTCCTCAAGGTGGGATTCATCCGAGAGGCCCACTATCCTAAATGGCTCGCTAATGTGATAATGGTAAAGAAGGCTAATGGTAAGTGGAGGATCTACATCGATTATACGGACCTTAATAAAGCTTGTCCAAAAGATAGCTTTCCCCTGCCAAAGATCGACCAACTAGTCGATGCCACTATGGGCCATCAATTATTGAGCTTCATGGATGCCTTTTCAAGATACAACCAAATAAGAATAGATCTCCAAGATGAAGAGAAGATGGCCTTCATCATAGAAAAGGGCCTCTACTGTATAAAATGATGCCATTTGGATTAAAGAATGCTGGGGCAACATTCTAGAGGCTAATTAATAAAGTATTCAAAGAACAACTAGGAAGGAACATGGAGACCTATATGGACGACATGGTTGTGAAGAGTCTCCTTTTAGGTGATCATATTAAAGATCTAGAAGAATCATTTGCTGCCTTGCAACATTACCAAATGAAGCTGAACCCAACAAAATATGCTTTCGGGCTAACGTTAAGCAAGTTCTTGGGATTTCTTGTGATAAAAGAGGAATCGAAGCCAATCTTGAAAAGATCTAGGCCATTCGAAATATAAGACACTCTTCCTACAAGAAGGAAGTGCAATAGTTGACAGGAAGAATCACCTCATTAAGTCGATTCATTTCTCGATCGCTGAGAAATGTCTTCCTTTTTCAAGGTAGCTTCGACGCCTGAAGCTTTGAGTGGACTAAAGACCTGCCATCTTGCCTCGAAATTGAAGAAGTATTGGACCCCACCCCTACTCTCTAAACCTCAAGAAAGAGAGACTATTTACTTATACCTTTCTACTACGAACGAAGCTGTCAGTTCAGTCCTCATCTAGAAGGAGATGGACGGCTTTCAAAAGCCAATCTACTATACCAACAAAGTCTTTTACGATGCTGAAGTGAGGTATCCAAAGATGCAAAAGCTTATCTACTCATTGGTGATCACGGGGAAGCGCCTGTGACCCTATTTTCATGCCCATATTATTGTCCTAACTGATCAGCCCCTTAAAGCCATTCTTCGCTGCCCTGACATATCTGGAAGGATAGCCAAGTGGGCTGTTAAATTAAGTGAATTTGATATCAATTTCCAACCCAGATCGGCCATGTAAGCACAAGTGCTATCGAATTTCTTAGCCAAATGCACATGGAAGCCTGAGGACAATGCACAACTGACCGAAAAAGATGGAGCTAACCCGAAGGATGTGGAGTCTGTCTGGGTACTTCACATGGATGGAGCTTCTAACTCTACTGGGTGTGGAGCGGGCCTCATATTTGCCGAACCAGATGGGCACACCGTGAGTACGTGCTCCATTTCTCCTTCCATGCTTCAAATAATCAGGTTGAATATGAAGCACTTCTTGCGAGACTCCGAATCGCCGAAAATCTAGGGATTCAAAAGATCTAGATCTTTTCAGATTCTTAACTAGTAGTGAACCAGGTCAAAGGTGAATTTGAAGCCCGAAACCCTGTAATTATCCAGTACTTGGAAAAGGTTCGCGTCCTGTCCTCCCGTTGAAATTCTTTGAAATCACTCATGTGCTGTGATTGGAGAACTCTCGAGTAGATGTGCTATCTCGACTAGCACTACTACACTAGACTCCCTTGGCCATAATTTTATAGAACACCTCGAGGTCCCAAGTATAGCCGAAGAGACTCCAAGAGTACATCAAATTAAGAATGAACCTAGTTGGATGGACCCCATCCTCAAGTTCCTGAATAAGGGCACATTACTAGAAGATAAAGTAGAGGCCAAGAAAGTTTGCTGGATGGCATCCTAGTATGTTATCTTTGACAAAACCTTGTACAAAAGATCCTTCACCCAGCCTCTATTGAAATGCCTAGGTCTGACGGACGCCGACTATGCCTTAAGGAAGGTGCATGAAGGTATATGCAGAGAGCATCTAGGGGACAGATCCCTGACATATAAAATAATATGCCAGGGTTACTACTGGCCAACCATCTGGAAGGAGTCCGCTAACTTTGTCTGAAGATGTGACCAATGCCAGAGGTACGCCAACATCCAGAGATAGCCAGAAAGTCAGCTGACTCAGCTGATAGCACCATGGCCTTTTACCCAGTGGGGCATGGACATTCTTTGTCCATTCCCATCGGGGCATCTGAATAGCGAAAATTTATCATCTTTGCTATCAACTACTTCACCAAGTAGGTTGAGGCCGAACTGTTGCCCAAGAGGCTAACCAAGAGGGGATGAATAGGAAAATTAAAAAATTTAAATAGATAATATGCAATTAAAAATTTCTTTTAAAGTGTTAGGTGCTGTGGCAGAATAATAATTTACGGAAGCTAAATAAGAATGAAGAACCACAACACAAACACACAAGATTTATAGTAGTTCGGAGCAACCCAGCTCCTCGTCCACTACCGATACCACTTAGGATTTCTACTATATTCATACCTGAATACAGTAGGATTGTTTTACAGGATCATAATCCAAAACCTCTACACTTTGATTTTAACGGGATCACCAAAGAAAATTCAATACCCTTTGATTTTGAACAGGATCACCAAAGAAACCCAACTTGGTTTTCACAAGATCACCAAGAACCTAACTTGGTTTTACCAGGATCACCAAGAACCCAACACTTGGTTTTTATCAAGGCTCACCAAGAACCTATTTGGTTTTTCAAACGGGCTCACCAATAGCCCGATAATTCAAAAATAAATGCAACAATAAATGACAAACTCAATTTGTCAGATAGTTGCCGTGCAGCTTGATAAAAGTCCACTTGGATGCACTTGAATAAGCTTTAATTTCTTCAGTGGCTTCTTTCCAAATTTCTTCAAGCTTCAGATCAAAGTTGGTGAAGACTTGAAGACTGACTTGAATGCTTTTGTGCTCTTTTCCTTGTTGGTAGATAGGATATTCAATGAAGCTTATTTTCTTTGAAAAAACTTTCTAACTCTTGCTTGAGAAAAGTTCAAAACCCTCAAATATAAGGTCTTCCATCACTTCAAGGTAGTTTGAGATATTGTACCATTGAGATGTGACATATGACTGTTGGAGTACTTTTTGGCATTCAAAAAGAAATTCTGGAACTAGTCATTATGTACCTGGAAGTGATATTCGAGTCAGCTTGGATTTCTTCGAGTCGGCTCGGATCCTTCGAGTCGATAAGTCGAGTCGCCAATTCTTCAGTGCAGTCGGCTCTTTGTCTCAAGGTGCAAGACTTCACTCTAGATGAGTCGGCTCTTGATAGCTCGGGTTAGCTCGAACTTATATCTTTGAAAATCTTGAACTCGAGGAGTCAGCTCTCTTTAACTTGGGTCGGCTCTTCTTCTCAGGTTCTAAAATCTTTACTCTGGAAGAGTCGACTCATTGCAGTTCGGGTCAGCTCGCTTTCTCAAGTCTTCAAGATTAGGTCTGGCAGAGTCGACTCTTTCTGGTTTGGGTCTGCTCGCCTGGCTTGTTCTCAGAAATCTTCAAAAATTGAACTCTGGAAGAGTCAGCTCGGACTTATTCCAGTCGACTCAGATTTACTGGAGTCAGCTCGGATTGCTGCGTACCAGAATCCTTGATGCATGCCATGAGGTGGAGTCGGCTCTTCAACATGCTGGGTCAACTCGAATGACTTCTTCAGGATTTTTATAATTTAACTCAAAGAAAACTCTCACCAACATTTTTAAACTTTTCATGCACACCAACTCAAAATAAATTTAAGGCACACATACACAGAAGTAACCCTTTTACATGATTTTTTCTTAGCCTTTTTATTGGGTTCTCCTTTACAAAAATAGATTACAACTCAACTCAAAACAAGAAATAAAGATGTAGGAGTTGAAGTTTGAACAATAAATCATCCTATAAAACATGTAAACCACTTGAAGAGTTGCTAGAAATAAATATGCATGCTCTAATATTTGGTTATCATCAAAATCACTTATGGGGTCAACATGAACCATTGGCTCACATTACAAAGGCAAAAGTCGAAAGCTTTGTGAAGAATTATATTATATTCCGATTTGGAATCCCTTATATCATAGTCACTGACAACGGAAGGCAATTCGATAACCCGAAGTTCAAGGACTTCTGTGCTTAGTACCATGTGCTCCACAAGTTGACTTTTGTTGGCCACCCACAGTCCAATAGAGAAGCCGAAGTAATAAATCGGACTATTCTCCATGATCTGAAGACCCAACTAAATGATGCCAAAGGACTTTGGATCGAAGAGTTGAATTCTATTTTGTGGGCTTATCGGACAACCCCCATAACAGCTATCAGCGAGTTCCCGTTCAATTTGGCGTATGGCACTGAAGCAGTTCTTCCCATAGAAGTTACACTGCAATCCTTGAGGATCGATATGTATAAGGAGCCCGAGAATTCAGAGCACCGAAGGACGGGCTTGGATCTGCTACAAGGAACCAGACTCCAAGCACAGATAAAGATGGCAGCATATCAATAGAAAGTTGGCAGATACTACAATTTTAGGGTGAAGGAGCGAATCTTTCATCCAGAAGACTTAGTATTGTGAAGAGCCAAAGTATCTAGGCCAACAGAGCAAGGCAAACTTTTTCCCAATTGGAAAGGTCCCTACCGAATCAAGAAAGTTATACGCCCATGAACGTATCGACTCGAAACTTTAAATGGTGTTGTCCTACCCCGACCTTGGAATAAATAAAATCTTTGCAAGTACTATTAATGAAAGCCCCCACCATGGAAGACTTCGATAAGAGTTTATTTGAAAATGGGTCTAACTCGCCTGTTTCATCATAATGAGCAAAGGAAGACTCAATCAGACTACTTGGTGGGGACACCAGAGGCACCAGAATAAGAGAGGCTTCTCAACCCTCTGCGGATTATTTGTAGTATTTGAGTCCATCTGTAATAAGGGCTTAGTCCATCTGAATCCATTTTAGTTTGTCATTTGAGTCTTTTGAGTTGTCATTTTAGTTCAGTATTAGTCAGCTCATGTTGAGCTAGTTCAGTCCAGTGCTACTCAGCTCATGTTGAGCAATTTTATTTTTTTGAGTCCTGTCCAAGTACACTGAAGACTCAAGACCACGTCATACAAGTGAAGACCAAGCTAGTCCAAATGAAGACCAACCCAACTGCAACCCAACTGAAGCTAGGAGGATCATGGAAAGCCTAGGAGAAGAAATCAGAAGTCAATCAGAAGCCCAGGTCAAAAATTTGAAGCCCTGAAGCCCTGGATAGCAGCTGGAAGCAAATTGGGCCAATCCAGGCCCAGGAGAGGAGCTAGGGCGCCACTTGCTTATGGTGACCCTCCCCTTGGTCGGCCACTTAAAGTCACCCTCTTGGCTGACCAAGGCAAGGAGAGGGAGAGAAATTCTAGGGATTTATTCTACCTTTGTTTCCTTATTCTCTAGCTAGGGTTTGGGTGGGAATAAAAGTCCTAGGTAAAGTCTATTGTACCCTTACTTGGGGGCCAAGTTCTTAGAGTCTATTTAAAGGGCCCTGGTCTCTTGTATAAGAAACCAATTTTTGATATATGAAATACTCTTGATTCTCCAATTGTTGTGTTCCTCCCTACGGTAAATCCGAAGATGCACTGGGGTGGGCCTAATCAGCCTACCTTAACTAATACTAAAGGCGCGGGGAAGGTTCACCCAACCTACCCTATGGTAAATCCGAAGACGAAGGCACAGGGATGGTCTAAGTGACCTACCCCATGGTAAATTTACAGACGTGCCAAAATGGGTCCGAACAGCTCACCCTGTTATTGATAAGATGTCCCGTGAATGGTTTGATCAGCCTACCCTACTGGCAAGTCCGACCCAAGGGAATGGAAAGACTCTTCTAATATCAATTATGTTGAAGAATCCACACTCAACAGCATTTCGGAGGAAAGTATCTTCATTCATTGATCAGAAAAAGAACTGTATAGTCAAAAAAAAGGGAGGGATAAGTAGAAAGGAAGATCTAAAGATCGGTCACCGGCCCCTTTCCAGACCGGCGAACGATATCAGACCCCCGTGGGGCATCTGGGGAGGCTTCAAAGGGGCCACCTCCTTCTCCGACTCCAACTCCTCCTCAATGTAAAAATCACTCTCCTGCTCGGGGTACAGAATCGAGGGCCTGATGTTGTCCAACCCTTTAGATTATAAGCGGGAGGCTTTATTTTTATACTCCTAAAATCCTCGGTGGTAGGAGTCCAGGATGGCCTCAGCAACTTCATCCCGGAAGGCCTAGCATGCAAGAAACTGGCAATCGCCTATTTGCCTATTGGGATTGTGTCCCAAAGCCAATCGCCTGGGTTGTAGGCGGTTGAACTCAGTATTATACTCTTTCTTTGAATTAATAAAATATATTTTCTGGCAGCTCATCACATTTTATATTTTCCTGAAATGAACTCTTTCCATGTGATGAAGTCCTTAGGACTACACTGACTTCGATACAGAGAGGATGTATCGAGTGGTCCTTAAACCCTTTTCAACCAAATGATATATTGTACTGGACGGCAATATATTAAGTATAGGTTGTTGTAGTTCACATCGTTTGGTTGTCCTCTTGACCAAATGAGTGTGGTGATACTGATGTGATCTGCAAGTGGGATATGTGATATCTTATTGAACGTGACTCCGCGCAGCCCCTTTCTGCCAAAGGGATACTCACGATTGGATATGGGTATATGTGTCCCTCTGACCTGAGGTCATCACGGTAGCTTGCAAGCAACTCCCTGTGCTTTGGTGCCGGACTACCCGGATTTTTAATCTGGTGATGGAAGGTTTCTAGGTACAGGCAAGTACTTGTGGAGCAGTGATGGACCAAGATGGAATTGACCTGTCCAAACAGTTTGGATTAAATGTCTCGCAGTATCTCAATTTAGCAAATCCTCGGCCGGGGTAGTCCTAGTGAGCAGTCACTGGGCTTGCGAGGTTGAGACACGTAGTGGACTGACTCTCTGGGTTGGCAGCCCAATCTCAGTCGTCCTGAGCATTAGAGGTCAAAGGGATGAATTATACGGTAACCATATGCCAGAGGTTCGATAGTTTGCTCCGGCATCTTCGACCTATCCGGACGCCGGGACCCATTGCTAGATGGTTTCCTGTGCTGGTACTAGAATTGTTCTAGTGCTACCGTTTAGGTTCGAACCTATGAGGTCACTCGCCACAGAGGATTACTCTCTGATCCGGATACCGATTATGATTAGGAATCGTCTCGATTTTATGGTCACGGTATTTTTTTTTTGAGCACTCTTTTCCCCATCTTGCCCTTATCTATGTCAACCGGAAATTGTTCCGGGCTGACCAAGACTACGCCAGGATTTTTCTAAATCAGTTTTGAACTGATTCAGAGTTTGTTTCGGCCTCCAATTGGTTGTGAACCAATTGAACCAATTTTTGAGCTCGGACCGGTTCAATTGGATTGAACCACCGTTGGTTTTTAATGGGATTGAACCTTTTTTGCTTGAACCGTTTTGAACCGGCGTTTTATTTCACCGTGTAAATGGTTTCGTTTACACATTGCTGGAAGAAACGAAGAGACCGATTGAAGACCAAGCATCCCACCGGTTGAAGGCCAATGGGCGCCTTTTCTCCTCCCTCCACCCGTATCTTCTCTCATTTTACTGCCTGGTTTAATGGGTGTATTGCAGCCGAGACCTCTTCGTTTCCTGCCTATTCCTCTTCCTCATTGTTGCCTTATTTAAACCCCAGCTAGACCCCTGTTTCAAGGGCGGGTTCTTTCCACCGTGAGAAGAGAAAGAACACCCTAAGTGTTCTTCCATTTGAGAGGCTTTGAGGCTTGATCCATTCTCCCATTTAGAGTGCACTTGAAGCTGGGTTTTGGGGTGTGTGAGAGAGAGGAACAAGGGCTAATTCCTTCTTCTATATTGTGTTCAAACCAGCACTGTAGCAAAGGAGTATTGCTACAGTCCACTATGACCGTGTATCATCTTCCAACAGCTAGCACCGCCTGTGGAGAGGGATCGGAGAGCCCCCGATGAGTCTCCCCTCTAGAGGGAGTATACTTCTACTCCTGGGAGCAAGCCACGCGAGCCGGATCACCTGCAGCTACTCCTAACGCGAAGCTGAAGTCTGCTATCCTGTTCTGCTGCAGAAAATCTGGCAGCAGACTTTGGAGAATTTTTACATTTTTTGGCTAATATTTCTTGCAGCTTTCGATTGGAGATCGAAGACCTCTTGTCCAAGTTGCCGCTGCTGAAATTTGGGAGCAAACGGAGGTCCGGAAGGTGGTGTTCCGACACCATTTTTCAAGCCAAAAATAGAGTTTGTTTTCAGCCCAAGGAAGAAGAAGGCTGGAATAGTTTTATTCCAGCTATTCCAGCCTATTCCAGCTTTATCCCAGAGTTATTCCAACCGGAATAAGGTATGAAAAAATTTTTTTAATCATGCATGAATAGAATTTTTAATTCAAATATTTTGAAAATATTTTATATCATTATACATGCCTATTTGCAACTAGAATTAGATTAGTTTCTGGGCAGTGCAGATTTCCACTGCGCGGATTTTTAAAATGTTTTAAAAATCCATTCTGCTCCCGCAGTTGTTTGCATGCCTAGTGTAGGATCATGTCAAACCACCTACATTATTTTCTTTCAGTGGTATCAGAGCCAGGTTGCATGTGTAATCTAATCTAGTATGCATGTTTAATAGATTAAAATTAGTTTAATCTAAAAAATGTATCCTGATTTCTTTTTGGAACCTAGTTGAGACCTTCACCATGACCGTGTGTCTTTGACACGATGCAGATCGTCTGTGTTGGCCTCTTCAGAAGGATCCTTAAAGAATATTAAAATTAAAATTATTTTAATTTGGTGATACATGTTTTAGGCATGTTTTATATGAATATAAATTATTTGTAAAATATCTTGATGCTTGATTTTTTAGTTATGTAAAATTTTTACATAGAGACTTAATTAAAAATTGTTTTAATTAAGAGTTTGGCTTATTAAAAAAAAAAATTTTAAGGTTTATGAAATCTAATCAAATTTGCATAAGCCATTTTGGGTTAATTGGGTTAGCTGACTTGTTGGGTCCATAACTGGGTTAGACCTAAGTTTAGTTGAACCGGATTACAAGAAGATTAACAAAATTTGTTTAAGGCCCTTCTTTAGAACTATCTAATAGTTAGATTAGTTGATCCGTTCATCTAAAATGGATCCAATTAGTGGCTCAGTGGACGCCCGAGTCTTTAGGCTAGTCTGATCGAGTCTGGTAAACCGACTGGTATCGAGGTAGGTTTGGCATTGTGATCATGGTTGTATGAGGCTAGCTCTTTCCTGGCCAACTTGGTTGGTGTCTAGGAAAGATGGTTAATAGTGAATACTCACCCATGATCTCACCTACCTGGATAGTCGAGTCGACCAGAACTGATTGGAAAAGCTCGATGACTCGAGTTAACCCATGTCACCCAGGTTGATCGGTCTGACTGATCTATAGGTGCCCATGGATCGTTTGTTGATTTATTTCAACCCTCCTGAAATCTGATTATTCAGTGGGAGGATGATCCATGTCCTTGTTTTTTCTTCTGTCACAATTAAAAATCCTCTAAAATTATTAGGTCCTTAAAATGACTAAGTCAAGGAGTTGAGAGTGTCTTAGCCTCCCATTAAGTTGGATAGAAATGTGTCCACTAGCTTGGTGTGCATCGGCAGTTCCAAAGAACGGGTGTACATCCAGCACTGGAATTTCTATCTGATCGATGATGTTCAGTGCAACCTCCTTAACGGACCAGGTGGGCCGGCCAAAGTCGGGCTTGGTCTTTAGTTAGCTGGAAGCATTGGATTTGTCATTTTAATGGTTGGACCTAATCAGAGACCCGCAATAGGAGGCCCCAAGGCCGATTAGGGTATTCTCTGGGGCAAAATGAAATACTGAAAATTGTTTAGGGAAACAATTGGTTTAAGAACCTACCTTTAGGCTCGTATGGGTGAGCTAGCCAAAGTCGGGCTCATGCGTGACCTATTGGATTTCAGTACCCACTTGAAAAAGTGTTTTCACGGATTGGAGTTAGAGGCTACCAATCTAAAAATTAGTGGGAGAAACCTTTAGACTAAAGTCCAAGTCTTTTGGTTAAATTATTAATTCATACACTGATTAGGTCTTATTTTCTTTTCAGATGTCTTCCAATTTATCGCTCCGGTCACTTCTCATAACGAGAAGTTAAAGGGTCACAACTTTGATAGTTGTTATCGAAGATTGAGAATCGTTCTGAGCATGAACGGATCCTCTATGTGATAACGGATCCGGCACCTGAAATCCCTCCCGCTAATGCACGGAGTGCGGTCAGAGACGCTTATCTGAAGTGGGTCTCTGATCGAACTACTGTCCGATGCATTATGTTAGCGGCGATGAACGACGAGTTCAGTCACAAATTCGAGAGGGCCCAACCTGATGAAATCCTTCAAAAGTTGAAGGAATCCTTCGGCACCCCGGATGATGTAGAACGGTACAAAGTGTCTTGTGCCATCTACAATTCCAAATGCCGAATGGCGGTTCAGTCACTGATCATGTATTGTACATGATCGAGCTGATTGAAAAGTTGGGCAAACTCGGATGCCCCTTGCACGAGCAGCTCGGCAAGGATGCGATCCTGAATTCTCTTCCCTCCTTCTATCTTGATTTTCTCGATCATTATAGAATGAACAAGCCTGCAATCAACTACCATGGTCTTTTGGGGTTGCTGCAGACTTTCGAGAAAGACCACCAACTGAATAAGGGGGTGGTGAATTTAGTGGGAGGTAGTAGAGGTCGTCGTCCCTTTAAGAAAGGGAAGAAGAAAACAAATAAAAATGGAAAGAATGTGCAAAATGCTCCTGGCCCTAGTCAGACCAGGAAGTATAAGGCTGATCAGTCTTCTGCAGAGTGTTTCTACTGCAAGAAGAAGGGACACTGGAAGAGGAGCTGTCCTTTTTATATTGCTCCCTTGATTGAACAGGCCGAGAAAGCAGAAGTCTGCTGAACAAGGTATTTATATGATAAAACCTTGTAATTACTCTATTGTTAATACTGCTAACTGGGTATTGGATACTGGTAGTCCAATTCACGTTTGCAATACGTTACAGGGACTTCAAGTTAGCAGAAGATTTGAAGATGGAGAACAGTTTCTGAGCATCGAGAATGAAATCGTGTTCCAGTACTGGCGGTCGGAGTCCTGCATCTTGTCTTTGAGTCTTGTACTGTCGAACTAGTCGACTGTCACTATTGTCCTAGTTTCATTATGTGCATAATCTCTGTAGGCCTTTTGCCCATTGTGGTTTTGAACTATCAATAAAAGGAGATTTTTGCAATGTTATTTTGAATAACTCTGTTATAATGAAAGCTAGATTAAATAATGGCATATACGTACTATCAAGGCCTGTTAGTGTAATGTACACTTCTAGCAAACGCCCAAGATTAGATAATGTCAATGATTTGTATCTTTGGCACTGTAGGCTAGGTCATATTAACCAAAATAGGATAAACAAGATGCGAGGAGATGGACTCCTCGAGGTCAGTGATTCTGAATCACTACCCACTTGTGAATCCTGTTTACTTGGTAAAATGACCAAGTCACCTTTTACTGGAAAAGGTGAACGAGCTACAAAACTTCTAAGTCTAATACATACTGATGTATGTGGACCGATGACAGTTAGTGCCAGAGGAGGATACAAATATTTCATTACTTTTACAGACGACTTTTCAAGGTTCGGTTATGTCTTCTTAATGAGACATAAGTCTGAGTCGTTGAAATGTTCAAACGATACCGTAATGAAGTAGAAAACCAAACTGGAAAAAGCATTAAACCCTTCGATCTGATCGTGGTGGTGAATACTTATCTGGTGAATTTTTGACATATCTTGAGGAGAATGGAATTCTCTCTCAGTGGACTCCTCCAGGAACACCATAGTTGAATGGTGTGTCCGAAAGGAGGAATCGAACCTTGTTGGACATGGTTCGATCCATGATGGGCTTTGCAACTTTGCTGCTATCCTTTTGGGGATATGCGCTTCAGACAGCCTGTTACTTGTTAAATGATGTTCCAAGAAATCTATTGTCTCCACTCCGTATGAGATGTGGACTGGACGTAAACCCTCAATCTCACACCTTCGAGTCTGGGGTTGTCCGGCTTACGTAAAGCGTTTTGACTCAACAAACTTGGTCCTAGGTCTGATCGGTGTTTATTCATTGGTTATCCTAAGGAAACCAAAGGGTATTTCTTCTACTTGGAGAATGAACAAAAGGTGTTCGTTGCTCTTAGAGCTATCTTTTTGGAAAAGGAGTTCCTTGGAGAAGGAACTATAGCCTCTAAGATTGAACTTGATGAAGTTCAGCCAATAGAAGAACCTGCACACTCTAAGGACATCGTAGAACCGGCTGTGATTGAATCACACCCAGAACCCATTAGGAGATCCGGTAGAATACTGCGTCAGCCGGACAGAAACTACGGTTTCTTGGTCCGGGACGGCGATCCCATTGAGCTCGATGAGAACAATGAGGATCCGATCACCTATATGGATGCACTTCAGAGATCAGACTTTGAGGCATGGCTTGGAGCCATGTGATCCGAAATGGAGTCCATGGAAATCAACAATGTTTGGACATTGGTTGATCCGCTTGAAGGAATAAAACCCATCGGGTGTAAATGGATCTTCAAAGGAAAAGGGGTGCAGATGGGAAGGTAGAGACCTATAAAGCCCGTCTGGTTGCCAAGGGATATCGTCAATGATATGGTATCGATTATGATGAGACTTTCTCCCCTGTGGCAATGCTCAAGTCCATTTGGATCATGCTTGCTTTGGCAGCATATTTTGATTACGAGATATGGCAGATGGATGTCCGAACACTTTCCTTAATGGGGAGCTGGAAGAGGAGGTGTATATGATACAGCCTGAAGTGTTCACATCCACAGATGAATCAAAAGTATGTAAGTTGCAGAGGTCCATCTATGGACTCAAGCAAGCGTCTCGAAGATGGAACTTACGATTTGATAGGTGTATCAAATCGTATGGCTTCGTTAGGAACGGAGAAGAACCGTGCATCTATAAATGGGTTAATGGTTCTGTGATTATATTTCTGGTACTGTATGTTGACGACATTCTCTTAATCGGGAATGATGTCGCAGCATTACAAGGAATAAAGGTCTGGTTATCATCTCAGTTCTCCATGAAGGACTTGGGTGAAGCTTCTTACATACTAGGTAAGAAGATCTATAGAGATAGATCTAAGAAGCTTTTGGGATTGTCCCAGTCTATGTACATTGACACCGTGCTAAAACGGTTCAGCATGGAAAATTCCAAGAAAGGCTATCTCCCGTAGGTTCTGGAATTACTCTTTCCAAGAAGGATTGTGCGACAACTCCTGAGGAAAGAGAGCGCATGAGTAGAGTACCTTATGCTTCTGCAGTAGGCTCTATCATGTATGCTATGACTTGTACTAGACTAGACGTGGCATACTCACTAGGAGTAGTGAGTAGATACCAGTCTGACCCAGGTGAGGTGCATTGGAAGGTGGTTAAGTCCATCCTTAAGTATTTGAGAAATATAAAGATTAATGGCTGATTTATGGAGAACCTGACTTGAAACTTGTGGGGTACTCTGACTCCAGTTTCCAGTCGGATAGAGATGATAGCAAGAGTGTGTCAGAGTTTGTATTTACCCTAAATGGAGGAGCGATCTGCTGGAAAAGTTCCAAGCAAGCAACTGTTGCAGACTCGGTATGCGAAGCAGAATACATTGCAGCATCAGATGTAGCAAAGGAAGCTGTATGGTTGCGGAAGTTCCTTGGAGAGCTAGGGGTGGCACCTTCCCTAGATGGTCCTATTCCGGTGTATTGTGACAGCACTGGAGCCATTGCTCAAGCTAAGGAGCCTAAAGCTCATCACCGCACCAAGCATATACTACTACGCGATACCACCTCGTACGAGAGATCGTGGAACGAGGTGACATCAATCTTCTGAAGATCGATGGAAAAGAAAATCTGGCCGACCCCTTCACTAAAGCCCTCGGAATAAAAGAGTTCAACTATTGTAAATGGGAAATGGGTATTAGATACTCTTTTGATTGGCTTTAGTACAAGTAAGAGTTGTTGGGAATTGTGTCCCAAAGCCAATCGCCTGGGTTGTAGGCGGTTGAACTCAGTATTATACTCTTTCTTCGAATTAATAAAATATATTTTTTGGCAGCTCATCACATTTTATATTTTCCTGAAATGAACTCTTTCCATGTGATGAAGTCCTTAGGACTACACTGACTTCGATACAGAGAGGACGTATCGAGTGGTCCTTAAACCCTGTTCACAACCAAAGGATATATTGTACTGGACAGCAATATATCAAGTATAGGTTGTTGTAGTTAACATCGTTTGGTTGTCCTCTTGACCAAATGAGTGTGGTGACACTGATGTGATCTGCAAATGGGATATGTGATATCTTATTGAACGTGACTCCGTGCAGCCCCTTTCTGCCAAGGGATACTCACGATTGGATATGGGTAAATGTGTCCCTCTGACCTGAGGTCATCACGATAGCTTGCAAGCAACTCCCTGTGCTTTGGTGCCGGACAACCCAAATTTTTAATTCGGTGACGGAAGGTTTCTGGGTACATGCAAGTACTTGTGGAGCAGTGATGGACCAAGATGGAATTGACCTATCCAAACAGTTTAGATTGAATGTCTCGCAGTATCTCAATTTAGCAAATCCTCGGCCAGGGTAGTCCTAGTGAAGAGTCACTGGGCTTGCGAGGTTGAGACACGTAGTGGACTGACTCTGTATGGGTTGGCAGCCCAATCTCAGTCGTTCTGAGCATTAGAGGTCAAAGGGATGAATTATACGGTAACCATATGCCAGAGGTTCGATAGTTTGCTCCCACATTTTTGACCTATCCGGACGCCGGGACCCATTGCTAGATGGTTTCCTGTGCTGGTACTAGAATTGTTCTAGTGCTACCGTTTAGGTTCGAACCTATGAGGTCACTCGCCATAGAGGATTACTCTCTGATCTGGATACCGATTACGATTAGGAATCGTCCCGTTTTATGGTCACGGTATTTTTTTTTTTGCACTCTTTTCCCCATCTTGCCCTTGTCTGTGTCAACCAGAAATTGTCCGAGCTGACCAAGACTGCGCCAGGATTTTTCTGAATCAGTTTTGAACTGATTCAGAGTTCGTTTCGGCCTCCAATTGGTTGTGAACCAATTGAACCAATTTTTGGGCTCGGACCGGTTCAATTGGATTGAACCACCGTTGGTTTTTAATGGGATTGAACCTTTTTTGCTTGAACGGTTTTGAACCGGCGTTTTATTTCACCGTGTAAATGGTTTCGTTTACACGTTTCTGGAAGAAACGAAGAGACCGATTGAAGACCAAGCGTCCCACCAGTTGAAGGCCAATGGGCGCCTTTTCTCCTCCCTCCACCCGTTCATCTTTACTCTCATTTTACTGCCTGGTTTAATGGGTGTATTACAGCCGAGACCTCTTCGTTTCCCAGCCTATTCCTCTTCCTCATTGTTGCCTTATTTAAACCCCAGCTAGACCCCTGTTTCAAGGGCGGGTTCTTTCACCGTGAGAAGAGAAAGAACACCCCAAGTGTTCTTCCGTTTGAGAGGCTTTGAGGCTTGATCCATTCTCCCATTTAGAGTGAACTTGAAGTTGGGTTTTTGGGTGTGTGAGAGAGAGGAACAAGGGCTAATTCCTTCTTCTATATTGTGCTCAAACCAGCACTGCAGCAAAGGAGTATTGCTGCAGTCCACTATGACCGTGTATCATCTTCCAGCGGCTAGCACCGCCTGTGGAGAGGGATCGGAGAGCCCCCGGTGAGTCTCCCCTCTAGAGGGAGTATACTTCTACTCCTGGGAGCAAGCCACGCGAGCCAGATCACCTGCAACTGCTCCTAACGCGAAGCTGAAGTCTGCTGTCCTGTTCTGCTGCAGAAAATCTGGCAGCAGACTTTGGCGAATTTTTACATTTTTTGGCTAACATTTTCTTGTAGCTTTTGATTGGAGATAGAAGACCTCTTGTCCAAGTTGCCGCTGCTGAAATTTGGGAGCAAACGAAGGTCTGGAAGGTGGTGTTCCGATGCCGTTTTTCAAGCCAAAAACAAAGTTTGTTTCCAGCCCAAGGAAGAAGAAGGCTGGAATAGTTTTATTCCAGCCTATTCCAGCTTTATCCCAGAGTTATTCCAGTCAGAATAAGGTATGAAAAAATTATTTTTTTAATCATGCATGAATAGAATTTTTAATTCAAATATTTTGCAAATATTTTATATCATCATACATGCCTATTTGCAACTAGAATTAGATTAGTTTCTGGGCAGTGCAGATTTCTGCTGCACGGATTTTTAAAAAATATTTTAAAATCTATTCTGCTCTCGCAGCTGTTTGCATGCCTAGTGTAGGATCATGTCAAACCACCTGCATCATTTTCTTTCATTGCCTCCTTCCTAGCCTGCTCCGCCATCGTAGTGGCCCTCGCGTTCGCCTCCTCTTGTCAGACTTGGAGGGCTCGCACCTCCCCCTCCAGGTGGGCCACCTTTTGGCCTAAAAGGAGTCATCACCCCTTGGGAACCTTGGTGCTAGGTCCCTGTCCAAGTTTTCGGTGGCGGCCCTCTTGCGAGACATCTCACGGAGCTCCTGAAGGCTAAATTTCATCTTCGAAGTTTGAAGAAAGAGGATGAAGATGGTTCTGGAACAGAAGGCTCACTCCTCCACTGCTTGAATAGCTCTTAGAAATGGAAAAGATGGGTCCTATTTAATAGCACTTCGTGCCTATGAAGGACGTGTCCCACACCTTATACCAAGCCAACAGAAAAGTACCACGTGTTGATGTGACGCTTCAAACCTGGAACAACTTCTCCGAGAAGAATGTGGTTATTAATAACCACATTCAGGAAAAGAAGCTGATGCTTCGAATCTAGAGCAGCCTTTTTAGAGCAGATACGACATTAATGGCCACCTTCAAGAAAAAAAGGCTGGCCACCACTCCGAGGGTGCAAAAACATAGCCGCTCGAATACCAATGCATTGGGCACTAGCGGTAAGGAATGTGCTCAAGACCTTCCATCCAGGCACCAATAATGGCGAGACATCTATCCCTAGCATGATCATCGAGTCAGGGGGCAGTTATAATGGATGAGTGACTACTGAGACATGCCTGCTCAACCAAGGCTAACCCCCGGTTCAAAGCTTCGACCGGGTCCCTTTCTGAACCAGCCATTAGTGCCAAAGGATTCAAGGATGATTCGATAGCATTACAGCATCACTTTAGGGCCCATCTTCAGCTTAGGCTGAAGACATTAATTTTGATTCCTATCTTCCGATCCCTCATCATCGAGTGACCGATCAATCTTCTGTGCATCAATACGAAGATGACTGACTTGAAAAAGACCAATTTGAAAGAAAAAAAGTTAGTTCCATGAAGACGATCATTTTGTATTTCCAACTGTTCTCAAAAAAAAAGAGAAAGCTTTTATTTCAAGAAGACTGCTACAATTGCTTGCCAAAAGAAAGAAGAAAGGAATAAAAATAACAGCTCTATTTTCATCAGCTGGTTTGGCAACCAAGCAGAAATAGAGGCTTCTTTGGCGGCCGCCCCACTTTCATCAATGGGAGGTGCTGACATCTCCTTCGGCAGAGCTTTTATTTCCTCCATCCCGTTGCCCGGATGGCAGCTAGAGAGAATCCAGGTGGGGATAAAGTCTCACGATCTTGCTCAGCAATCAGAATGGCTCAGAAGCAGCTTTCCATCACTAGCTCATGTACTTCATCTTTGAAGGCTTGGGAGCTCTTGTAAGCCTCAACAGCCCGGAAGAGTTCTCCTCACCTGTGCCACCCTTTGACTGGCCAATGAGAGATCCATCTCCAGCTTGTTGACTCTCCCCTCCAGCTTAGCTTTTTGAGCTTTTAGCTCCTCGATTTCTTGAAGGCAATCTCTCAATAGCAATTCAGCAGAGATCACCTTCTTCCTCTTCTTCTCCAAGTCAGCCAATACATCGGTCGCTTGCACCTCAAGCATCCTCAATTGCCTTTCTAAGGTGCTTTTAGAGGTAATAATTTTGCCTAGTTCTTCTTCGGTGGCAGCCCGAAGCTTCTTAGTGACATCTCTTTCGGCAATGGCCGAAGCCATCTGGCTCCGAAGACTCACAGAAGTTGATATACCCACGAACATTTTTCTCCAATAGAGAAATGTCATGAGCAATATGCCAAAGAAGAATATGCACCAAGTCAGCCCAACCGATATGGATAAGCAATATGATGTGCACATCAGCATTTACCTGCAATATCCTAGGAAGGACAGCAGAAAGGGGGTCTCTGACCCTCGTCCCTTGATTCCCTTCCCATCGTCAGGAGCAACGAATGAGACCTTCACCTGCTCCGGTCAAAGGGGGCATTGCCGGTGGCGAACATACTGTACCCTCCGGAACTCCTCCCTTCCATGGCCGGATCGCGGGCTTGATGTCTCTGGCACAGAAAGGCCTCGACAGCCTTTGACTGGCTAGCTCCCTATGACGGTCCTGCCAGAACGGCTCTCCCTGAGAGGCTCGCTCCTCTCTTGAAAAAGAGCCTATTTTGATTGGGGTGTCACCCCCAACCTGAACCCATGACAGTGCCAACACATACCTCCACCACCGATCCATCTCCTCACCAGAGGGCCTATCACCGGCCACTTCCTCGCTTGCCTGTCTAAGCCTCTCTACACTGGCCTCATGTTTGGATGATCTTCCTAGGTGATGTAGAGAAAGGAGGAGGAGGGCGAAGAGCATTTTTGTGAAGGTTTAATCCCTGAGAACCTCCCTTCCTTACATAAAGATTGCCAGGGTCCAGATTAAACACTCAAGTTTCAAGTGGATCCCTATCATGCCTCACACCCTTGCCCTCATTAATAAGGGTCTCAATTTGTGCGGAGGGACCACTGGAAGCTAAAAAGCTGCAACCGATCAGATTCCTGATACATACAGCCTTAATGATTTCGATTGCCCTGATCCCAAGATCTATGCAATAACTGCCTCCCCAATGATAACCTGACAACCGGTAGAGGCGAAATGTCACACTATTGGCAAACCAAAAGTTACTCTCAGAAAGGAGATTCCTTACTTACCGATCCCAAGCTGAGGGGATGCATTGATAACCAGAAAAAGTCAAATTAATAGGGAAGTTGCATTGATTCGGCTTACGACCAAGGTCGATGGCCCGTCAAAGCTCAATTTGAAGACTCTACACTTGAAAAATTTTTCATTGGATATTTCAGTTCGAGAACCGCCGATTGTCAGAAGGAAAGTCGACTTTCATTGATATTCAAAAGGATGTTGACAGCATAGTCTTTCTTACAAAAGAAAAGGCAAAAATTACAAGGCATAAGCCGACCGAACTATGTCATGCAACTGGATGGACTTCTGAGTCGACAGGGGGAAGGATCTCCTCAGTTTGTACTAGGGCTACGACCTCTTCAGCATGGGCCTCTTCAGCCTGAATCAAAGCTGGCGGGCTCGCTATGGCTGGTTCTTCCCCCACGACCGGGCTCCCTTCATATGGCCCAGTACTTCTTTGGTCTCCGTAGGAGCTACGACCTCTTCCTCTTCTTCGATCTCATATGCTAGGATACTGGAGATGTCTAGGTCAGGAAAGACCTCACCAACCCTTAGGAGTCCATCATTGAAGTCAAATTTGTAACTGAACACGCTTGTTTCAATTACATCCTTCTTGAACTATGAAGACTTTTTGAAGTCCTTGACTATCATGGCTGCCTGTTCCCTCAAGGCTTTAGACTCCTGCACTGCTGCTTGGACCTTCAGGCTTGCCACTCCGACCTTCTGAATATCTTCTTCGACCTTGAAAGTTACTTCCTCAGCCCTTTTAACTGCCTCGTTGATCATCTTGGCCATATCATCGGCCTTCTTCTGATTTTCCTTGGCAAAACACTCCAAGGAATGGATCTGTTTCTTCCTCTTCCTCAGCTTCGTCTCCTATTCAGAGATCTTCAGTTGAGCCTTCTTCAGCTCGCCCTTCAGATCCTGAACTTCGGTGTCTTTATGGATGAGCTTCTCCTCCACGAATAGCTTCAATTCTTCGGCCACTTCCTTTTCGGCCTTGGCCATCTAAAGCTCCTCCTTCAAGCTGTGGAGAAAATTATCGATACCCTCTGGGCCCTCCTCCAAAAAGGTGATATCATGGACCAACTGCATCAATGGGATCAAAACCTAAGATCACTATGATATGAACAAGCAGCCGAGAACAAGAGAGGCGCAGCTATATCTTACCTAGAGCAGCGAGGAAAATGCGAGTTGGATACTTTGGCGAGACGTCGATTCTAGGTAACCTCCCAATCACAAGGCAGCAAGACACCCTTCAGAACCCGCCTAGCTACTTTATGGAGTACGAGACCTCTCGCATCAGAAAACTTCGAAAGGTCTATCTTGCAATCTATGTCCATAGGGGATTCCCTACGAACCCCTCTTCGACTTGAGGTGCCTTGCCCCTGTCCATTGCATGGGGCAAGGCAATAATACATCAGCTGCTAGGGTCGGACTCTCCAAAATTTGGATTGAAGAACTAACTCTCTGCAAAGATTCAGCCAGCGAGGGCCCTGCCGGAAGTTCCATTGGCAGGATCTCATCCCCCCAGACGGCCCCCTGGAGGGCGGGCATTTCTGCTAGGCCCCTCCTCTTGGGCCATTTTTTGGACCTCCGGCTCCGAAGAAGAGGCTTGAACTGACTTCCTCTTGGTAGATTCTCGGAGCAGACTCAAATCAGGCCTCATCCTGCCACCTACAGACAAAACCAGACATCATACTAGCCAAATCAAAACCTACAAAGTGGGGGAAGGCCGGAGTCTTTTACCGTTTATACCTAATGTAGGGGATCCACTGATCCTAGGAAGGTGAAGGTTCCTCTCTTCTAAGAGCTCTCGGATGGAGATGGCCTCCGAACCAAACAACAGAGTATAGTCAGGTTGGTCGATCGTCAAAACTTTCTTGCCAGCATTAGCATCCAGACAAGGCTCTCTCCACTCACTACTGAAACCCCATGATTAGGTAGAAGAGATGAAGGCAAAGTTGGGCTTCCACCCATGGATGGCGCTAGGCATGTCTTTCATTATTTTACGGCTAGGATAAGGGCCGATAACCCACCATCCGTAGCCGTGGAAATCTCTCTACAATACAAAGAGGGAGGTAAACAAACTGGTCCTAGGCTTTACATTGGCTATGTAGCAACAAACCAAAAACTCGCAGATGTTCCAAATACGATTCGAGGTCAACTGCGTAGGGACAATCTGATACAAGCTAAAGATTCTCAGAAGAAAGGGTGTAGCGGGAAGCGAAGGCCGGCTTTTAATGGTCTTCGTATACAGCCATACGCCTAGAGGGAGGTCTATTCACCCGTCTTCAGGTCTCGGGAGCATCAAAAGGAAGTCTTCAAGAAGGTAATAATTCCTGAAGGTGGGCTATTTTTCTAAGAAAAATAGAACTAGGGATTAGCTCTGTCTAATCTTAGCGGCAACATCCCTACCAAGACCTAAAATGTTCGAAGGCCTGACTTCTCCCCCAGAGGAGACCCTGCTGGTGACATGGATCTCTAAAGTCCTAACCATGCTGAAACAAGAAAGAGATGGAAAAGCAAGAAAACTTTACCTGAGGGAGAAACTGGGGGATAGAAGCAAGAAAGGCTGAATAGAAAGCAGAGACAAACAGGAGTGGAGAATCTTCTCCTACAGGTTCTCTCTCCCCCTTTATAAGGGGACAAGAGATACTTCAGCACGCCTCCTTGAAAGAAGAAGTGTCCTTCCTTTCATTGCGCCCTATATGTAGGCGCCAAATACGGCCACGCGACTCCAAGCGATGCCAGGCTGACTCAACATGAGAAGAGACAAGAGCCCTAATCCGCGTGACTTCATCTAACGGCGGAAAGGAGGCCCATACCTTTCCCAAGGAATAGGATGAGGCCATGTCCTCTACCCAGGTCCCAATTAAAAGATCAGTCGAATCATCGTAATAAAAGAAAAAGACGCAACCCTTCGACCAGCTCACACCTTTTCATGCTCCAATAAGAAGATGACATCTATCCTCAACCTGATCTTCGAATCAGATATCAGTTATGGTGCAACCGGATCGGAGATTTGCCATCATTGGTTGCGCTCCTACTGGTAGAAAATGACTATCCATTAATATTCTCACTCTTCAAGGCAAATCATTGCTTTGAAAACTAAGAATGGGGGTAACTGTTATGATATGTCAATATAACATGGATTAATTATCGACTCAACTACACGATGAACTCCTTCTGAATCGAGCACCTAAACCGGAGCACCTGAAGGGAGTCATGTAAGGTCTGTCTTCGGCTTAGCCGAAGGCATTAGTCCCGAAGACTACCATCACCAGCTTCCAACCAGTCCTCTGTACATTAGCTAAAGAAGGTCGATCTGGAGAAGGCCTATCCGAAGACAACATCGGCTTCATACAGCCCACTCTGAAGGGAAAAACACCGATGCAAACAACAGAGGTGTCTTCGGCTTACTTTGTGGGAGATAAGCCGAAGACAATCCGCCGACTCAATGCCAGCCCTTTTCGAAGAAGAAGCATGCAAGGGAATCTCCAGTTGATCCCAAATCTTTGAACGTGGGTGGTTGTTACGATCGACCATATGGCCACTACCTATAATCGTAATCATATCGAGGTGGCCATGTGGCCACTAACTTCAGCTCCAATGACTCCAGATTGGCCAGATCCAGTTGGCAACCATCTACGGTTATGTACGGAATAAAATTAATTAACCCCGTCCTAATCATAGATAGGTGAGCCTAACCATATCCTGATACATATAATACTGGTAAGAGGGGACCCCAAGGTACGCCACAGATAAGCCTGGAAAGAGTATACTTTCTTTTCTCTTCCTCTCAAAGAACTATTTATTATCTTCTTAATCTCTCCTTAGTTGTAGGTCAGTGTCCCCAAGAAAAATCCAATCAGGAACCTGTTTTGTAGGTATCCATCAGGGGAGTGAACCGGCAATCCAACAGCTCTGCCCGTCGACGAAGGTTCCACGTCAACAAAAATATAATATTATACTTATATTAATATAATATAATATTATTATATATAAATGTGTGTAAGTAAAGTGGTGTGTTATATCATTATAACATATAATAGATATTTTATATATTTTTAAAAAAAAGTGGATATCCACAAATATAGTTATTATGTGATAAGCTATTTTTATTAGTCAATAAGAATGCTAAAATTTTATTCTAAAATTAACCTTCCAAAAAGTAATTTTTTATAATTATTTCTTGAAAGAAAAGTTCTTCCACACCAAACGAGTCCTAATAGATTACTCAAAAATTGTTAATATGCACCATTCTAAATACCTTTTCACTGCAAGTGAAGAAAGCAAAGCAGAAATAGTACGTGACTTGGGCTCCCTATCACAATTGGTTGTAGGCTTTACAACCAAAGTAAGCTAACGACTGCCCAATCAGTACTAGATACCCAAAGTGGAGCCTGAATATTTGATGTCCACCATTATAGGCTTGAATTGAAGTCCTGCCCATATGACTTTAAAGTTCAAATAACTCTGTAACAGAACTGATCTGAACCTGATCAATTGCCAGTCATGTTAGGAAGAATGATCAGTGCAGCTATACAGCAAGATCATGCAGCAGAAGAAATATGGAGGAAATTGGATTCAGAATAAGCTCAGTTCGCACAAGCAACATAACACAAGTTCATGAGAAATGCCCATTGCTTAGTAAGAGAGCCAGAGTAGGGAAAAAGTTTCTACTGGCCAGAGATTGGAAAATTCTCCACATGGATCTGCATTCTATATCCAAATTGATCGATTATCCTAGTATTAGCAACATTCTGATTCTCTTTACTCCAGCAACTTTATCATTAGTGTTTGGTGTGAGCACTGCTTGCAAAGCAGGAAAAATACATGATATCATCAGGAAATGCTGGAAGTTGGTTGAATGCAAGGTACAAGAAAATTCACACATAAACAAGAGGTCCTGGAGAGATCCGACGGTTCATAACTTTCAGACAGCATGATGCTATAACAGTGAGGTAGATGTAATATGTTGAATTTAAATTTTTGCTCTTTCACTTTCTTCATTTTCTTTGCCCTCAAAATAGAAGAAAATTAAGTAATTTCCAACCACCAATTGGATGTTAGTACTGAAACAGCATAAACCAATATAACACTCCATCCTCAGTAAGAATTGTCTGCGGAGGTGTCGAAGATGTTGAAAGATAATGATCCACATGGTCCCAGCTGCAAGGGTCCCAGAAACGGGTCCCGGTGTTCACTAATTTCTTGAGGCATCAAACCTACTGAACCCGCCGGACCAACTGCCGCACAGTAATACAGAGGTTGATGCAACACAGTGGCACATAATTACATGAAGCACCCAGTATAAAACATATTAGATAAAGCATCAGGTGGATGCTAGCAGCTTGCCAGAGATCATCAACATCCCTGGCTAAAGAGGAACCCCAAGCCATCTTGACATTCTCAACATGGTGATCGATTAGCCAGCATGTTTTTTTGGCTCGAGCAAGATGTTACTATTGATATCACAAATGTTTCGATAATGTATAATCAGAAAGCCCAAACTTTTATTTGTATATTTCTAAGAATTAAGGCAGCAGATGCAGAATATTCATTGATTTGGACCCTTGATGAATTGAGCCAGCATTTCAGTACAACACAAACGATACTAGACAAAACTTATCTTGAACATTTTTAATGTAAACATACTGGTAAACAAGCAATTTCTGATCAATGTTTTCATCTCCACCAGCATCTGCAGGTTCAGAAAACCATGTTTTCGATTCACTTATCTTTGAAACAAAGAAATGGTTTTTGTGATTAGATAGTTGGAAACACATGCCATGTCGACTCCGGAGTAATCACATTCCCAAAGAATTTTATAACTGATCTAACTCCACCAGCGCAATTGCACATGCATTGGAACCACCTGGCTATATTGCAAGTGAACTTACCAGAGTAAACATCATGCTCAGGACGATTAAATTTAGCATCCAACATCCATTGAAGTTGCATCAGCCAACATGGAGATGGACTTGACTTTTCTGGTTGGTTGTACCTATACCGAGAATGCACTGGAGAGGTTCCAGCTTCAAATCTGGAATGTGTCATATTCTCATGAGTAACAACAGGGTCCTGCTCGAATAACAAAGGCGGCACTCCCCACTTTCCCATGGTGTATCGTATGAGCATTGGGACAGTGCAAGGAGTGAGCTTAGCTGCATGGAAGGAGGCAAGAAATGCAGGTCTAACTCAAAAGATAAAGATCCAACAGATAATGGACAATGAGTGGCAAGAGGGTTCTGATCAAACCCCAAAGGTGACACTCCCATATTCCCACCATATACCACCAGAACTATTAGAAGAGGGCAAGATAAGTGTGAATCTAAGAATAGGTGGGATAGGGAGTGGTAAGAGGAGCCTGCTGACTAGTTCATTGAATAAAATTAAATCTGCAGTGAATGATTGCAAGAAGAGAGGAATGTGAACTTACAAAGCTTCATGTAACAAAAATAATATTTATTCAGCTAAAGAACACAATACAAAGAACAATAGATATTCATTGATAATACTTCAACATACGGTGAAAGAGTTTATTAACAACACAACGGATAAACACCCCACAAAGTTGACACAAATAAACAGATTGAGATTAGAAGCACAGACAACCTAACCAAATTTGTGCTCAGATCACTTTCTTTTTTCCTAGACAAGGAGGCTGATAGCAAGCACTTCCTATACCATGACCGACCACCAAAAGAAGAGCAAGCTCATCATGCCAGACACTCCGAGCCAGGCTACCCCACGTACAGCAGAGTTGTCGTTTTTTCCCACAGAAGAAGCTGAAATGCCATTTGAACTGTTAAAATTCAACTCAGAAATTGAAAACAGAGATGTATGCTTACGATCTCTCTCCGCATATGCATGTATATGGATTATAGTTTTTTTATGGCATTTAAGTAAACAACTTGGTGTCTCCTAACCCCAGCATGGAGTAAAATTCAGTCAAATATCATAAGATCCTAACTATTTATTTTGTTCATAAAATAAACATATGTCACAGTAGTATAAATGCATGCAGACCTTAAGGGCTGCAATGCAAGACCTACAACAACAAAGCCGAAGCTTTTTCCAGCTCGGGACTGCAAAATTTTTCATAATATTGGTAACAGAATGTTGGTCTGCGATCATGTATTTGGATCATCTTGAGAAAGAAAATTTTTAGCCAGACAAGTTCAACAACATTGTCATGATTTTCAGTTCTCTGGATATGTCAAGTACACACTGCATATTTTAGGTTTCCAGATATTTCACACTCTTATACACTTCAGGACATTCCTTGACACATAAAACCACAAGTTATAATGTTTATCTCCAATACATCTCAACTTTTAGCACTTTCACATGCAAGTTGTCAAGTCTAACATAACACCTAGCAAAGATTCTATCAATTTATAAATTTAAGAAGCCATTCATCATATGTATAGATTGTATATATACAAACACATCTAAAAGATAAAGAATTATCCCCCAAAGTGACATTTCATTCATGTCTCAGATTCCTGCACCATGTGTCCAATTTTTCCTGCACCAAGTAACACTGACTTTTCCAATGATGAGACAAGCAACATAACCATGCTCAATTCTGATTTGAGAGATGTTAAAAATGAAAATAATGCCACATGATGTACACCATATTTGTTAAGAAACAATGAGGAATCAAAGAAGGAAATATTATGTACATCAGACAACACAAGTTGCCAACATCTCTTTAGCACTTTGGCATTCCTCTTCCTTTCAGAGAGGTTCCAGTTCAACCTGGACGGTGGCATGGTGGCATTTCCGGCATATCCCTCCACAACAAGAAAAAGAAAAGAACAGCGATGTTATTTAAGGCATTGTCTAGTTATCCAAGGAAACGCAAAATTAAAACTCGTGTTCAAGATTATAGTCAACATGAAGAGTCCGTTCCTTTGTGATAAAAAAATTACCTAAAAAACTATATTTTATTAGATAAATTTTTCCAAGCAACATTTAAATAGAAAAATAATTATCCATATTCATTTATACATGAAAAGTAGCTTTGAAATCTGTTACCCATGATTTTTTGCTTTACTACTTTCCTAGATAAGTTATTAAAATTTATTTATATTTTTCATAATACCCTTTATACATTTTCTATATAAAGGATAGTGAACAACTAAGTTATTAGGCATTGGAAATAAGAAGGAAGGCATTTTAGGAATAAAATTAAATATTACTTTACCCGGCTGGTGGGAAAATGATTTAGCTACCCTCCACGTGGGTAAGATTTTTCCTTCCATTTCATGGAAAAATGCTATCCATGAAAAAGCAACTTACTCATCTTGAAAAGCACAAGGACATGGGTAAGTTGGTTAATTGACTTAACTTTTTCATGATATTTATCCACAAAAGAACAGGCTCGAAGAATATTTTCTAAAGACATTGTTTTCTTGACCTTGTTTTCCTCAACAATAAGGACAGAAGGGTAAATTGGAAGTGCAATTAATCTAAGATCTCAAAGGATTTTAGGATGATTGATGTAGCATGCAAGCTTTAAAATCTTATGGAACAAGGTGCCCTAGTTTTTCTGTGGAATGAGGCACAACTTTGTCCCATCCCATCCTGACACTTGAGATAGAAGATGTCTTAAAACATGCTGATTGGGGCACTAGGACAATGTCAGGACGGTCTTGTCCCAACACTTAGGATGGTACCCAATTCTGATATCCTATGGGACATCTCATCGAGGCAAGGCATATTAGTATGAACCATATATATATTTGCAAAAAGGTGGCAAACATGAAATAGCAAATGTTAGTGATCATCATGCATTGTAACTTCTCTAGTTGATCAAATAGCTTCTTGAGAATATTAAATATTATAGCAAGTTTTTGAATGCTGCTTTAGATGGCAAGGCATCCCACAATCTTGAGTATTGAGACAAGACACCATTCGGAGTATTGGGACTGGACAAGTCAAGAAATGGACCAAGACAGATTGAGATCAAGACATCCACAATTGTAAGTGTCAAGATGGGGGGCATTACTTTCCATCCATAAAAAAAGGATGGCCCTGCCCCATGATATTTAAACCTAGGAATTATAGTATCACTAATTTAGTACATTCTTGTTCTCCTACATGAGATTTTGCGATAGCTTCCGTCTATCTACTCTGATCATTGGGCTTCTATGACATCTTTCTTATTTTGCATATCGCCAATCTCATATATGTAGGGTGGTCAACAATGATAATGTAATATAATCATGAAATTCTCCAATCCTGCTTTCGATATGGTATCAAAGTGAAAAAAATATTCACGGTGAGTCTTTCAGCATCACTTCTAAATATTCTTTCTACCTATTTTTGAACCTTTGTCAATCAACATCATTTTTGTGAGAACCTGTGTGGGCATGTATTTAATCCTATCGATTATTCGCTGGAAAAATCTTGCATACTTATACAGGGCCAAGAAACCCAAATAATACCTTTCAGCTAGCCTTTTTAGATAAGACCCTAGATTATTACAAATGGTATCAAAGCCGACCTAGACCATAGACTATGTAAATTAGGAGATACTACAGTACAGGTTCATTAGGCTAACTATGGGCCGATCATGGTATTTATGAATGAATGCATGGATTTCAATTCTTAGCCTGACTAGAACATTAGGACTTAAATAGAGGAAGTATGTAAGAACTCGTGCTGGCATGTATTTAGTCTCACATCGGTTATTCGTTGAAAAGATCTTGCATACAAGACCAGGGAATCCAAATATATCTTTTAACTAGTCTTTTTGGATGAGATCCTGGATCGTTATAATTTTACTTGGTGATTCCTACATTCCAAACACTGCACTAGCTGGTTCCTTTTCATGGTCATCTCATAACCAATCCTATCCACAGCCAGATCACAAATATGCTCAACCTCTTGTCACAATAATGGCAAGCTCTAACAACTCTATAGTTCCTTCAAACAACATTAGTGGGAAGTATAATGACTCCTCTACTCCATATTTTCTTCAACACTACAATAAAATAGTGAATATTCCCATTTCTTGGCCTTTGTTTGGTGACACTTATCCATCATGGAGTCATGCCATGTTGACGGCATTAAGTGGCAACGATAAACTTGGCTTCATAGATGGTAAGATCCCAAAACATTTAGTGAGTCAGATGCAACAATATAGCCATATCTAAGATCATCAACACAGTTTGTAAGGAACTTTAAAGAGGTGTGATTTAGTTGGCACAGCAATGGACATCTGGACAAACATAATGATGCAAAATATTTCACAAATTTGATAACTCTACAAGACGAGCTTAGTGCATATCAGCCCAACCTACTTGTTCTTATGGGATTATGAAAACCATTCATGCACATCAATAGGCATGGCAAACTATGCACTTTTTAACAGGTTTAGTGACATTCTGCTATGTAAGTTCAGGTATTTCTCATAGATCCAACATCACCAATGAACAAAGGTTTATGATTGGTCCTTCAAGAAGACCACTGAGAGATCTCTAATATTAATCTTCAATCAAGTAAGTTTGTTGCCTAGCTACCTAGCCAATGCACCAACTAAACTTCGAGATTGTGATAAATCTAAAAAGATCCCTAAGAAAAATTTAGTCTTAAGGTAATTGACACTATCATCCTACATTTGACATGGTCATTAGGTGGGCCACATGATTGATTAATGTTACAATTTGCATGGCTATCCTTCAGGACAACATTTGCACAAGGGTGATTCTTCAACTTCTTCCTCACAAATCTAGATGTAACACCATCTCAGAATTCTTTTGCTTTTATGCCCAAATAGTGTCGTCAGTGGATTTATTAAATTCTAATTGTTTACTACACATGGTCCACCTAGCAGGTACCTCTGACTCAACTACTCACCTATCAGGTACATCTCTTTGTTTAGTTGCCTCTGCCAAATTTTTAATTTGGATTCTAGGCATTGGTGCAATAGATCACATGATTGTATCTCTTGATTGTCTTAATTCTAATAACTTCCCCAGAAGTCTACCTTCAAATTGCCAAATGGGAATCAGGTTGCCATTGTTGCTCTTTCTCCTTCCTTTTCCTAAATGATGCCTTTGTAGTTTCTTTATTTGGTTTCAATTTGACATGAGCCAGTAAACTAACCAAATTAATTGCCTAATTAGAATAAGCAAAGCTCTTCAACATCAGCAACGAGACTTTATACAATTGATCGTTGGCACCAACAACTTGAGCATCCCTCTTAGGCACCTTTCCAAGCCTTATTAAAGTCACAACTTGGAATAAATATTTATTTTATTTCTCATTGTGATATTATTTTCTTGACAAAAAGGAAAAAAAAAAACTCATGTTCATTTTCTTTTAGTTTATTTCTAGCATAGGCCCTTCCATTTGATACATGCCAATAATTAGGGGGCTTGTAAAACACATTCATTTAATGAATGTCATTACTTTCTTAGTATTCTTGACAATTTCTCGTGTTGCACAAGGGTCTATCTAATGCATTATATATCTAATGCTCAGAAATTGATAAATTCTTATTCTTGCAGAAGCCCAATTTAGTTGAAAAGCTAAGCAAGCATTGACAAAAATTTGACATGGCTTCATTTATCAGGAATGGAGGGTGTTTCATAAACCTAGTTGCACAGATAGACCACAATAGAATGGTGTTGTTGAGAATAAACATTTGACACTCGGAGGGAGACTATCCTAACAGCAGCCTACCTAATTAGAAAGATCCCAACATACCACTCTGTTATTCAAGTACTCTAGAAAATGATTGCTTTAAGTTTGATCTTCATGTCAAGAGATGCATTTTCCTTATACGGCAAGAAAGCTTACATGGTTCTTGAGCACCTTTGTTTCATGAGATATGGTTTACAATGAGACCATAATCACATTGTGTTTTCATAAAGAAACCCTTCAATTGTTGTTCTACCAAATCCTATTTCTAAGGTCATGGCTCTAGATATAGACCTATGCTATCATTCCAATCAGCTACTTCAGTTGAAACAGGACCAAGGTTTCAAATGCTGCAACCAAATCTCAGTACTAGTTTTTTGCCGAAACAGTATCGTACCAAGTGCCAACAAAATATAAGACTACATCCCATACCAGCACACTATAAGGATCCTTGTGGGTATATATTTAGTCCCATATTAGTTATTCACTGGAAATATCTTGGATACTTATACGGCCAAAGAATCCAAATAATACCTTTTAGCTAGCCTTTTTGGATGAGGTCTTGGGTTATAACAAATGATATTAAAGCTAACCCAACCCATAGCCTATGTGGATCAACGGATACTACAGCATAGGTTCATTGGAGCTGATGACAAGCTGATCGTAATGTTTATGAATGGATTTGCATGGATTTGGACCCTTAGCCTGATAACGACGTTAAGGCTTAAATAAAAAAAGAATGTGAGAACTCATGTGGACATATATTTAGTCCCTCATCAATTATTCAATGGGATGATCTTGGATACTTATACAAGACCAAGAAATCCAAATAATATTTTCTAACTAGCTTTTTTGGATGAGGTCTTGGTTGTGATATACTATGTACTACCAAAATATTCTAGAGTGGTACAGTCCTATTTGTACAATCCTATATCGGCAATATCTGAAACCTTGGCAAGACCCTATTTATTTAACAAGATATATCAACCTTGCTGTTGCCACAGGATGGCTTTTACAATCAAAGTTATTTTAGCACCAATCTTAGTTCCAGATGCTCACAAGACAATCTCCTTGATTGCCCTTCCTAAGGAATTAATGTTTTTAATTGGACATCTCTTTTAGCCATGGTTTGCCATACCATCCCATAATACCTAGTACGAGGCTGTATTGTACTATACTAGTACCATACCGATATGCCATACCACTCCATACCAATACTATACCATATCGTACCACGTACTAACACTATAATAAAATGGTACCGATACAAGATCCGGCACTGACACAGCGAACCTTGCTTCCAACTCTCCTAATCCAATCTCATGCCCATCCACTGATTCTCCACCTAAATTTCTTTTGTGAGATCCATTGCTGCCAGATCACTTGCCCCCGGAGCCTTGGCGTCGCCGGTCATCCCGCTGGCTTCTCTAATTGGATGAGGTCCTTCTCCCAGGTGCTCCTCATGGACAGAGACCTGCAAAAAAATCTGGGGCAGGGGTACCGACGGGGATACTCCGACGTTCAAGTCAGTGACGTGATTTGGACAACAGCCGGAGCTGAGAAAGATGGCCTGAGAGCCGAAATAAGCATGTGATAGCTTGTCTTACCTTGGCCGGAGGTCCCTCTTACCTATTTATGAAATTACTCCGCGTAACTGCCTATCGTTTGGGGAGAGCATCTTGCAGGGAGGTGCCACAGAGCCTACCCCAATGGTGGAGTGATCTCCTGCGAAAGGTGCAAGTGGTATGCCACAGGGCCTGGAGCCCTAGCAGAGCACTCCTGTAGGGGGTGCAGACGACATGCTACAGAGCCTGAAACCCTGGTGGAGCACTCCTCTTGCAGAAAGTACAGACGGCGTGCTACAGGACCTAGAGCCCTGGTGGAGCACTCTAGCAGGAAGTGCAGATGGCGTGCTACAAGACCTGGAGCTCTGGTGGAGTACTTTAGTAGGGGGTGCGGGTGGCGTGCCGCAAGGTTTGGAGCCCCGATGGAGCATGCGCCTCCACGAGAGTTACGGCAAGTCTGGCGAATATGGTGACATTGTGCCCCTGCATCATCATTTAGGCCCCTCTCGTCCCTTGTAATAAATTCTGGTAGTGTCAGGATCCTATCTCCCGTATTTTTTATTGGGATATTGTCTACTATGAGTCATAGAATAAACCCTGCTAAGCCTGTGGGGCTCTAGTAGGCTCTGATAGGCCTAAGAGATTTTAGTAGACCTATAAGGCTTTAATAGGCCTGTGAGGTTCTAGAAGATCTGAGGCTATGATAGGTCTGTGAGGTTCTAGTATACCTATGAGGCTCTGATAAGCCTATAAGGTTCTAGTAAACCTGTGAGACTCTGATAGGCCTGTGAGGTCCTAGTAAACCCATGAGCTCTATTCGACCTGGTAGCTCCACTCAGCCGAAGCTCTACTCGGCTAGGAAGCTCTACTCGGTCAGGGAGCCCTACTCTTCCAGGAGCTCTATTCGGCCAGGAGCTCTACTCGGCCAGGAGCTCTACTCGACCGAAATGCAACCCACGGATGCCACGTCAGTAGCTAGCCATATTAGAAACTTGCTACCGTGAATGTACTTTGTCTTTGCCAATCAGACCTTGTAATCACGTTGGGGCCCCGAATATATCTACTATCATTGCTATAACAGATACCCCCACTCCCTGAGTCCAAAATACTGCTAACTTTAACTTTTGTTGTTTTGGATGAAAGGAGTAGTGTTACCTATTCGGCCTCAAGCTACAGCACATTTATATTGACTGCAAGAAGTCGATCATTGAGTGGAGCCTGACTTATCAGAAATCGGCAATGAAACTTTAAGAGCCTATTGATGGAGATGAAGGCATAGAGTCGTGGCTATCTTCACCATTACTGATTGCTTGCTGATCAGATAGAAGGCAGTGGTGCTGAAACTCGTTTGTCTATACTTCGACCGACAGCCGTTGGCCGGATGAAAGACGGCGATGTGGAGTGATGGTGCTGGTAGACTCAATGGGTCTCAAGGCCACGTCAATCGCTCCGGACATCGTCGGATAGCCTCGTCTTAGAATGCCCCCAACCGCCAGACAGTCTTGCCGCCGCGGCTTTTTAGCACTTGTTGTCAGGCCAGATGACCAAGTGACAGGGTAGGGAAGTGGTCCTCCAGAGGGGAGCAACTCTCAAGAGTGTCCCGCCAGGCTCTGCCTGCTTCTGAGCTAGCGGGTGGTGGGGTGGAAGGGAAGAGTAAGAGCTAACTCGGGTGTGTGTAGAGCAGGCCGCCCAAAAGGACGGTGCTACGAAGCACCTCATCCCTTTTTGCTGAATGTAAGACCCAACGATGAGCGCGGGGCTATGGAGCTTCCCGACTTTCTTCACCGGACCTGGGATCCGACGGGTGAGTGCGGGTTATGGAGCTTTCCGGCTTTCTTCACCGGACCTGGGATCCGATGGACTTCACCGGATCTGGGATCCGATGGACTTCACCGGATCTGGGATCCGATGGATGAGTGCGAGGCTATGAAGCTTCCCGGCTTTCTTCACCGGACCTGGGATCCGATGGATGAGTGCGAGGCTATGGAGCTTCCCGGCTTTCTTCACCGGACCTGGGATCCGATGGATGAGTGCGGGTGCTGTGGAGCAGGCCGTCCATGCCAAGTGTAAGAAGGGTAAGGTTGGTGAGGTGTGCGGCTCGAACACACACGACTGGGTACTTGGTTGACAAGGCCAAGCTCTCGGCACCCCTCAGAGCCCTTGAAGAAGGCATGGATGTTGCCGAAGTTGCCCCCCAGAGACTGACCCGATCAGGGTCCTAGTCGGATTGCTGGGGGATCTTAATGATAGAGGTCTTCTCCATACTCGTTGCAGTGTTCTCCCACTACGAGTTGCTAGCATAGGTGTGGCCATCGCAAACTCCAGCTAGCAGAGATGTGCCGTTGCGAGTGTGGGCAAAGGCGAGGCCTAGAAGGCTCCGACGAACGGAGGCTCCGGGAGGCAGAGGTGAGGCCATCGCGAACTCCGACTGGTGGAAGAATTGTCGTCACAAGCTCCTGCAAGCAAAGACATGAGTATTGCATGGTGTGCATGGAGTAACAGGATCTCCTTCCACCTTATTTTCTTGTTGGTTTTTAAAGGGGACATAGGAGAGCCGGCATCAAGCAGCCTCCAAGAAACTTCGCGAGCGTCCAGCGATGGCGAGTCCTCACGGGTTTTGACAGACTACGACAAGACTTGACAAGCACCGATGGGCGGAAAAGTTGCTCTTGCTGTTGATTGTGATGCCCAAGTTCTCCTTAAGGGACTGCAATACAGTTTTATATGATAAAGATAATGGGGAAAGAGAGTTATCTAATAAGCTCTAATTATAGAATATGTTACTTTCCTAAGAAAGCAATCAAGTAAGATTAAATTCATCGATCATGATTATTAAGAATAAGGTTCTACTGCATGAGGTGACAAGAGCTCCATTCATGGGAAAATGCATGGAGTTGGATCCAGCCGGAAAACACCATGAAAAGTAGTAGGTACTTGAAAAGTCCACGGACATGAATCCCTTTCTCAATCATCATTAAATATTTTTTAAAATCTATGCAGCTAGCCACCCATGGCTTTAGCGTTGGTTTGGATCTTCCCTGCCATTCAACAGAGACACCATCATTCCCTTTCTCCACCAACTTCGGTACATTCTCCGCCTGATCTCGTGGAAGATCAGAGATGGAACATCGGAAGATGGCATCTCCTGGAAGTGATCCCACCTCCGGCTTGCCGCTTGCCGCCATGCCGAAGGTGATGACGTTCTTTCACAGCTTAAGATCTTTCTTCTAGATCACTCGGAGCCCCGAGAGGGAGCTCTTGTGCTCCCAGTCTACCCCCATGCTCGGAGACGGCTACTGTTGTTCCGCTAGTTGAAGAGCTTTGATTTCTAGTATTTGCCATGATCCTCTTAGCTCCTGAATCTTTTTTCCTTCATGACGCGCCAATCTATTGCTGCCAGATCACCTGCCCCTGGAGCCTTGGCGTCGCTAGTCATCCTGCTGGCTTCTCCAGTTGGATGAGATTCTTCTCCCGGGCGCTCCTCACGGACGGAGATCTGTAAGAAAACTTGGACCAAGGGTACTGGCGGGAACACTCCAACACTCAAGTCAGTGATGTGATTTGGACAACAGCCGGAGCTGAGAAAGAATATAGCCTGAGGATCAGAAATGAGCATGTGGTAGCTTGTCATACCTTGATCGAGGATCCCTCTTACCTATTTATGAAATTACTCTGCATAACCGCCTGTCGTTTGGGAAGATGGCATCTTCTTGCAGGGAGCGCAGGCGGCGCGCTACAAAGCCTGCCCCCTGGTGGAGTGATCCCTTGCGAAAGGTGCAGGTGGTATGCCACAGGACCTGGAGCCCCAGCAAAACACTCCTGCAAGGGGTGCATATGGTGTAATACAAGACCTAGAGCCCGGTGGAGCACTCTTCTTATAGAAAGTGCAGACGACGTGCTATAGAACCTGGAGCCCTGATGAAACACTCCTCTAGCAAGGGGTGCGGGCGACGTGCCACATGGTTTGGAGCCCCGATAGAGCACGCGCGTCCATGAGTTACGGCAAGTCCGATAGAGATGGCGACATCACGCCCCTGCATCACCATCTTAAGCCCCTCTTGTCCCTTGCAACAAATTCTGGTAGAGTGTCAGGATGCTGTCTCCCATATCTTTTATTAGAATATTGTCTGCCATGAGCCACAAAAAAAGTCCTGCTAAGCATGTGGGGCTCTAGTAGACCTGTGAGGCTCTGATAGGCTTGTAAGGTTCTAGTAGACCTGAGGCTCTAATAAGCCTATGAGGTCCTACTAGACCTGTGAGCTTTGCTCAGCCTGGGAGAACTACTCGGTCTAGGGCTCTATTCTACCAGGAGCTCCACTCAAAGAGATGCTCTACTCTGCCATGAGCTCCACTCGGCTAGGAGATCTACTCGGCCAGGAAATCTACTCGGCCAGGAGATCTACTCGATTGAGACATGGCCCACGGACGCCATATAAGTAATTAGCCATTTCAGAGATTTGCTGCCTTGGTTGTGCTGTCTTTGCCAATAAGACCTTGTAATCACGTCAAGGCCGTATAGATCTACTATCATTGCTATAACAAGATCTGATAACTTGACCAAGTTATCAAGCATCGTATAACCAAGTTATCACCTCTTGAAGTTTGACAAGCGAAGATGGATCTTGCTCTAGATCCTATCCAACCCTACTCGTAGTGGCCAAATGGTCTAAATTGAGTATGGTGAAACTCCTCGATATTTATGATCAAAGTATCCACATCAAGTTCCGTGTTCTTTATGAATATTCATGGTAAGCAACATAATTCACATCAAGTCTAATGATCCTTTTGGATACTCTTAGTAACCAAAGTAATCTATATCAAGTCCAACTTATAGTGATCAAAATGATCCACATCGAGTTTAGTAATCCTTCTTGAACGTGTACTATCCCAAATGATCCATATTGAGTATAGTGATTCACTGGATCAAATACAATCAAAATAAACTAACATGGTAATTACTAGTTCAAGAGGGAATCGATGCCCTCTACTTATCCTATTATAGTGATTCACTAGATCAAATACAATCAAAATAAACTAACATGGTAATTAACATGGAATCGATGCCCTCTACTTATCCTATGCACCATTTTATTTGTGGAATCATAGAATATCGAAAGGAATAGCTAGTACCACTAGACATGAATCCTTGGCATGAAGCCTTATGTCATATTTATATGCCTAAACTAAAGCTTGGAGCTTTATTAACTTTGCAATGTTCCTTTTTAGGGCTTCTATACTATTGTGTTTTTTCCTTGAGTTTTTCTATTTTAAATTAAAACTATCTTTAAACAACTTTTAAAGTATATCTTGAGATAATTAAGAATGCTAAAAAATCAAAAAAGGTTGCATAATTCTAAATAATTCAAAAAGTTTAAGCATAATTTAGATAATTCAAATTTTGGAGTATTAGGAGACTATTTTTTAATTGATAGAGTTTTGAATAGAAGATTTCATTTTATACTTTATGTTGTTATATAATAAGCTTTATTTTAAGATATATTAAACCAAGAATACATCATTTGTAGGTCTCAAGCAAAATTTTTAAGTTTAACAAATGATTGAACAAAGGATAAGAAAAATGATGAGCAATAAATAACTAGCTATTAAGTTTTACAGTACGAATGATAGCCGTAAAAGTTATTCTTCTAGATGTTGTTGGAAAAAGTTTAGACAAAAGACGAATATTTTTCACACAAACAAAGCATTTTGACTAACTTGGTGGACATGAAGAAAGAAGTTTGCATCAAAGGATTTATTTAAGTTGCTACACAAGAAGATGGGTGGTTATAGCCATCTAACACTTGGCATATGCATAGAGGTCAAGATGACCCTTAAGTAATAACTATAAGAAACTTATGAGTATAAGGAAAGTTTGGTAAAAGAGCAGCTAGAATGCAACAAGTGGAACATAATATATGACATAAACTGTAGTAACTTAATGGAAAGTATTAAGTAGGGAGCATCCAATACTCATTTATAATTCAATTCCATCCTCCATTCTCAAGAATGATGCAAAATTTTTAAAAAACAGCTAAGCAACATCACTGAAGCTGCCAAAGTGATGGTCTTTTCAAACAATGCAAAGCCATAACGACAAGTATTCAATGAAGTGGTGGGCATAGCCAAAAAGACTTGTGATTCGAGATTTTTTTTTTGTGCATTTCTGATATTTTTACAATTTATTTAGTTATTTATTTGGGTTTTCATGTTTTAGCTTCATTTCAAATCCTTAATATGGTAAAGCTTTAAAACTTCTGTTTGCCTTTAATATCTTGAATCCTAGTTCCATGATGGTCATGAGTGATTCTATTTGAGTAGAAATATTAACCTTCTCTCTCCATGCTTTTTTGTGTCATAAGCTCTTATAGGCCAAACCTCCACACATTTGCCAACTTGTCCTACTAGCAATGCAATATTGAGCCAAGCCAAGGATGTGGATCTAGGTTAAGCATCGCATATAGCAAACGAAAATCTTTTCCATGTATGGAAGCACCATTGTAATAAGTGCTATTCTACTGAGGTATCCATTAGGGATTTCACATGCTAAACCCAAAGAAATTAAAAATGTAGCACTTCTTAGATCATCAAAAGGGTAACCATAGTGCTACTATATTAGTTATACATTATCGAGAATTAGTTCATCCCAATACATCTATTTTAGAAAACTATAAATAGTTCTGACTAAGGTTTGCCATTTCAGAACCGGACCCATAATAGTGGCATCATATTACAATATCATATGCAGTACAGTACAATAAGGTTCGATGTACGGATTGTTAGTATAGTATGGTACCACATACCGAAATGGTATGTGACACATGGTATAGTATGGAACTGATCAGTACGGCAAACCTAGGTTCCAACTAATACTTGTGCCTAAAGAACAATTCCTGACATCACTGTAGGAAGAGAAATAAAACTTGAAGAGGACTTTTATTTTTAACCACACTCAATATTACAATCCAATTGTTACTTTATGTAAGGAAGAAGAATGTAGCCAATCATGATGCTGGGATATCCAACAACCATAAATGGAAGAATTAATTAAGCTCCCCTAAAGATATCTTGGTCAAGCAATGGAAGGCAAGGAGAACAATTGGAGCAAACTGATTTTCTAGGGGAAGGGAAAATAAATTAGTCATTGTTCATGTAGAACAAGAGATCTAGTTTGTTTATAGGAATTGAACATGAAACTTCCCACTTCATAACTCATAGCCAATAATAGCATGAAGTAACTTGGTTTCTAAGCAATCCATAACATAATGTAAACATATTAATCCTTAAAATTACTAAAGTTGAACGTTATGGAACAACCACTATTAGATGGCTATATATAAATCAACATGCTCAAAAATCAACATGTTCATGCAGTCTCCCACTTAAACGCAACTTTATATGCCAATCTCTCATTGCTTCTATATAATTAGCTTCAGATTTGATCTTACATACACTAGATCCAAGGTGAGAAACCACAAGGACATCACTCACACCTTCTCAAAGGAGATAAAGCCATATCAAATCTCCCATCACCACCCACATGAGACATGGTAATATACCATCTTCACAAGCCTACCCAAGAACACATGACCATACTAGAATAAGTGTGTTCCTATCCAAAGTAAGCAAAAAACATAGCAACTAAAGCACCCCCTCAAGTACACAGCTATCCACTTATCAAGTAGAAGATGATTTCCAAACCTGGATGTAAATATTTAAGGATTGATATTTATTTTTACAAAACATCAAGTTTGCATTTGATAAGTTGAAGCTAAACAACATCATCAATGTGAGGACCCGTGCGGGCATATATTTATAACCATATTGATTATTCGCTGGAAAGATCTTGAGTACTTATACAGAATCAAGGAATACAAAAATCACCTTCTGACTAGTCTTTTTGGATGAGGTTCTGGATTGTTACAAATGGTATTAGAGCGCACCAAACCTATAACCTATGTGAACTAGGAAATACTTAGCATGGATTCATTGGACTGACCGCGGACCGATCATGGTGTTTATAAATAAATGCATGGATTTGGACCCTTAGCCTAGAAAGAACACCAGAACTTAAACGGGGGAGCATGTGAAGACCCATGTAGGCATGTATTTAATTCCATATCAATTATTCGCTGGAAAGATCTTATATACTTATACAAGATCAAAGAATCCAAAAATATCCACTGACTAGTCTTTTTGAATGAGATCCTGGGTTGTAAGAATCGATGGATAAGTAATAAAACAGCCAATTTTGACTGCTTGTTGTCAAGGAAAGATGTCAAGAGATATCCACCAAACACAACTATAGTTGGCATTGATAAGAGGCATTTCCCAAATAAAACTATAGTTGGCATTGATTATAATGGGTTAAATTAATTTGTTACCTTGAAAATATATAGTCAACCTAGCAACACTAAGTTTTATTTTTCTAATAAAGTGAACGGTTGCTAAGTGCACCAATGTCATATAACCATTTACATATTGATGAATGAGAATCAATCAAGTCACATATAGTATATTGTCCCAAGCGCATCCCATCACGTCTCAAGTCATGGTGCCAAGAATGAAGGGAAGGTTCACCAAACTGGTACTAGAGGTTGTACCAGATGGCTATCAGTTCCGTATGGTACCGAAATATGCCATATCGAGCCTATGTGAACTGGAGACAATAGATTGGGAGAATAGGAGGGGAGAGAGGGAGAAAATCCTAACCCTAATCCGAGAAAGAGAGATGGGTATGAGAAGAAAAAATGAAAGGGGGCAAAGAAGTGGGAAAAGAAAAAGAAAGGCATACAAAGCATCACATCGATCGAGAGTGTCAGCATTGATGTCAATGTCGATGTCAATTGAGGGCATCGGCTTTAGCATCGATGTTGATCGATGATGGTAGTATCATCATCAAGTGTCAATGGAGCATCCAGCAACTTCTTGGTGGGGCTTCAAAGCACCTATCACAACAAAAAAAGGGTGGGGGAGGGGGGTGGTAACGAAGGATTCAGGAGGGGCATGTGAATCTTAAAGATCAAACTGTACAAGTTCTTGACCAGTTTGGGATAGTTTGGTGAATCCTAAGTGAAGGCTTCATGATGTAACATCATCTACTTGTCAAAGATAATATAGTACAACATCTCATGTTAGCCATCTCAATCATCATATCTAGTTTCACATAGGTTACATAATTTGCAAAACAATAAGCAAATTATATCAATCTTTAATGAAGATCACATGTTATTCAAGCCAAGGCAAAGTGCTTATCGTACTCGCGGACCTCCTCACTCTCCTTAATGAGGATGGTTTCGACTATACAAATGTTGAATGAAGCTTGGTCACAGCATTTCACAAAGAAAGTGCATTTAGGTTATGCATGAATGTAAAATAAATAAGCAAAATAGGAACAATAATGCATAAGAACATAATCCATTAAATCCACCATAGTTACATAGATGCTACTCATAAGCTTCACGGTCCTAATTGATCATGAAACAAAGAAGCATCTCGAGCTAGTGTCCAACTCAGTGCTTTGCTGGACCAACCAACATCACTTGTTGGTAAATAGCCTACAGCGATCTCCTCCATTTGTTCTTGTACATAGAAGATTCCCCCTTGATGTGCTTCAACATTTTATGCAACTTAGGCTCTTCTAGCAGCATGTTGGCTGAGGTATATGGTTTCAAGTTTCAACCATACAATGTTGAATAAAGCTTGTTCAAATGATTTCACAAGGAAACTGCATTTATATTATGCATGAATGCAAATTATATAAGCAAAATAGGAAAATTAATGCATAAGAACATAATCCATTAAATCCATCACAATGGGTTATTTATATGCTACTCATAAACTTCATGACCCTAATTGATCATGAAATGCAAAAGCATCTCAATCCAATGGTCTACTCACTGCCTCACTAGGCCTACCAATGTCTCTTGTTGGTAAATAGCCTAGAGTAACCTCCTCTATTTGTTCTGGAACATAATTTTCCCCTTGATGTGCTTCAACATCTTATAAAACCTAGTCTCTTCTACCAATGTGATGGCCGAGGTATATGGTTTCAACCATACAAATGTTGAATGAAGCTTGTTCACAGGATTTCACAAGGAAAGTGCATTTTATGTTATGCATGAATATAAAATAAATAAGCAAAATAGGAGCAATAATGCATAAGAACATAATCCATAAACCCATCATAGTAAGTTACATATATGCTACTCATAAACTTCATGGTCCTAACTGATCATGGAATGCAAAGGCATGTCGAACCAATGGTCCAGTCCAAGGTCTGTAGTACCAAACCAGCACCCATGCTGGTTGGCCGACAGTATAGTATAGTACATTCCCATGCTGTGCCATTCTGGCATCAACTGATGCAAAAACTAGCAAGGGACGCAAAGAGCAAGAAGGAGAGAGAGGAAACAAAGAGAGAGGGAGAGGGAGGGACTGGAGAGAGCAAGGGAGGGTGGCGGGGAGAGAGAGAGAGAGCAGCAAAGGGGGAAGGGAGAAGGAAAGAGAGGAAGAGAGAGGAAAAGGTAGGGCTAGGGAGAGGAAGTGAGGGAGAAAAAGGGAGAGCATGGTAGTGAGCAAGGGCTGCCAAAATAGGGCTGAGTGAAGTTGGTAGCCATTGCCTTCACGTAAAAAATTTCCAAAAAGGAAAATAATAAGTGAAGTGGGCAATTGCTGCCAACTTCACTTTTAAAAATAAAAAAATAGTTAAAAAAGGCCAAAGCCCTATTTACTTTTAAAACAGGGGCTCCACCACTATTCTAATGAACGAAGGAGAGAGCTTCGAAAGCCTTTTCTCCCTCCTTGCTCATTGCTGCTCTCTCCCTCTACCTCTCCCTCCCTCTCTGTCCCTCTTGCTCTCTCTCTTCCTCTCTTTAGTTCTCCCTCTCCCCCTCCCCTCCCTCGCCAGTTTTCCGACCCGAAAGCTAGAATCGTCCTAATCAACCACCGATCCGGCTCGATACATCTTGAATTGGACAGTTCGGTACTGCATCACCAACGTTGATCTAGTCATTGCCATCACCAGGCTTGCCAAAATCTCTTGTCAGTTAATAGCTTAGAACAATATCCTCCATTTGTTCCAATACATAGTGGTTCATTCTTGATATGCTACATCTTATGAAACTTAGGCTCTTGTGCCAACATGATGGCTGAGGTATTGTACAAAATATGATATGGGAGCTCTGCCATTGACAATGTTCAAGTTGCTTATAAAGTTTTGCACCAAATAGCTTCTCAAGCAACATTACAACATGCTACATATTCCACTTTTGCTGAAGATATAGTTGTTGTTCTCTACTTGTTGAACACTTAGAAGATTGCCCCACCATATAAAATCGCATAACCTGATGTAGTTATAAAATCCCCAATCCACATAATAGTAATGTTGTTCCCTTAGAATGGATCCTTGATGGCAGGGTATATCATCTTCTGTATCCTGTAAGTTTCAAAGGATTTGTTGGATTAACCTAATATTATGCTAACATCCACTAAGGCTATCACTCCAACCCATATACCTGGTACCTGACATGAACCCAACCAGGACCCAACTTAATGTGCCAAATTGGTTAAGTACAAGCCCAAAGTCAAAGCGAATGAAAATTTTGGATCAGGTCTATGAAAGATATACCTAGTTAACTCAAACTTGTCTTGACCTGACCCAACAAGGCCTAGTTTGGTTCATATATAACCCCTTATTAAGCGGTGGTATCTATGTAACCAGCCAAGTACCACCACTTTTTGGGTGGTCAACTTGCCAATCAATGCCCACTTACCTAGCAAGCCTAGTTAAAGATATTTTGAGGGGCTGAAACATTAACCACTTTGTTAAACTCTGCTTCCCTCATTTTCTCCCCATCTTACCTCCTTCCTTCACATTTTATGTCTTCTTATTGTTGCCTTCTTTCTCTATATAACCGAAAATGTGGCATTTAACCACTTAACAAATGCTTTTTCAACATTTTTGCTGTGGTTGACTGAGCAACAACCGAAATGCTTTTCATCTTCATGATTAAATGTCTAAGAGGTGGCTACCGATGGTTAAGGCTATCCACCCTTAGTTAGCTATCCAAGAATCAAAGTGGGCCTAAGGGGATATATATGGGCATTGCTTTGGGGTTTCAGGAGTTGAAAACACCCAAACTAACAAGGTCCAAACTAATTACCTGGCTTATCATATGCACTATGGATAATATTAGCTGTACTTACCTTCTAAGCTCTTAACATACAAAACTGTTTTATATTTAATCGGGGAGAAGAATAAAACTAATCACATGAACATCTTTGGCAATTTATGATTGACTTGAATTCAAGTGTATCATTTTAATTTTCAGTCAATCATTGTTATATGGTTAATATCGACTACTTGTTCGATCGTATAGGGAAAAAAAACTTAGTCATGTTTTCATTTTCAAAGCATGTATTGGATGTTCCATTTATAAGTTGTCCCAAGAATGGATGATTTTAACTTGATTAGTAATTCAAGACACATTATTTGGTAATTCAAGATATATTACTTGGTATACGATGGGAGCTTGGACATGAACCATACCCAACCCAAACTCAATGCACATTAGGTGGGGTACAAGTCTTAACATACCCAAATCCAATCCAAAGACTAGATGGGTCTGATGATATTTTTAATACCTAGACCTAACCTGCACCTTCAATGGGTCAGATTTGAAATGAAATTTATATTTAGTAAAACCCAGATCAAATCTGACTAACATGATTGCCCTATGACTCAATACCACAAAACACAAATACCAATACAAGTGTAAAGCATGGCATGCATAAGATTGTTGACTCCACTAGACTATGGGGCATTATCTCTTAATCAACCATTGACAATATTGATCATCACTCAACTTCAAACCATTACCAATTTGAGTATCCATCAGTTTATAATGTTGCATTCCAAACTCCAACATTTTACCAATGTAAATCTGTCATCAACCCTAATAATCTTTGGATCCATTTTAGATGATTCTGATACCTATATATAATTATCTTGATCAACGTCTTTGTAGAAAAAGATAACCATAGGGATAATTGATGGTTGGTTTCAATAATTGAACTAATTGACAATAGGCTTCAAAAATTGAAATAATTGATTTTAGTTTCAATAATAATTTTTTAATCATTTCCAGCATCAAGCATTCCTGATTGCAATGCAATACAGGGAAAAGAAAAATAACATTTCTCCATGAAATGAGATATTGCTAATTTCCCTCAAAAGAAACAAATGGAAAACTACATTTTCTTAAGAAAATAAGTTTTTCTAAAAATTTTCATAGGAAAAATATGTTTTTGTACTAAGAAGTTTGGGAATACTAGCAATCAAGTGATCAAAGTTTAGATTTTGTCAATTTGGTCAATAACATAATTAAATCGATCACAATTAAGAAATCAGGCAAATGGAGCTCAAAGTCCTTTGCCCATGGTAAGCACGTGACTGCATATGCCCACTAAAATCTGACATGGCAAATAAAATAAATTAAAATAAAAAATTAAATTAAATTAAAATTAAATTAAATTAAAATGATAATAAATTAAAATAAAGAATAAATTAAATTAAATTAAATGGGAATAAAAAAAATAAAATAAGAATAAAAATAAAATAAAATAAGAACAAATAAAATAAAATGGCAGAAGGAGACATGGAGCATGGTGCTGATGGCATCATCGAGGCCCTCCCCTGTCTCTATGCCCTCGCCACCGCTCACACCCTAACCATCATTCACCTTCCGGAGCTCTCCACCGGTTAGGCCAATTCTTCAATGTCTTTGTGCATATTCTCACCGCCATGCAAGATTAGTGAATTGATAGTTTATAAGCATGGATTGCAAGGCAATAAGGAGATGTACAAAAATATTAAAGATTTGACCCGGGCAATGAAGAGCTTTGGAAGGCGGATGATTGCTGGAGTGCAAACAGCTACGAGGGCACAGAGGCAGGGAGGCCTCCATGATGCAACCAAGGCCGTAGTCCATGTCTCCTTCTACCATTATTTTATTTTATTTTATTCTCCTTATATTTTATTTTATTTTATTTTATTTTTCATGTCAGATTTTAGTAGGCACGTGCAATCACATGCTACTACGAGCAAACGGCGTTGAGCTCCATTTACTTGATTTCCTGTTTTTAATTGATTTAGCATGTTATTGATCAAATTGACAAAACCTAGATTTTGATCACTTGATTGCTACTATCCCAAAACTTCATAGTACAAAAATGCATTTTTCCTTGTGAGCAAACAAATCTAAGGGCCTGTGTCGATAATCATATGCAATCTAACAAGATTCATGAGAACACAGGCTAGGCTAGGCCCATATTCATAGCATTTAAAGGAGTTTTTTCAGAGTACGTCAAGTCAAATCCCATAGCGATTAAAAAAAAAAAAGACCTCACCAGATTTTTTTTCCCATCCTACATGAATGGACCAGAAAAAGTCCAGTTGACATGGGCTGGGCCAGGCTTCATATTTTATAAAACTAGACATAATTTATGCACATAGTTTAGAAGATATGTGCTGAACAGGCCAAGCCATATTGCTGCAGAATTTTCAGCCCAATCCTGCAGGAATATCCAAACAAACCTTAAAGGATATCATTAACATATAGTATAAGGAAGTCAAATCTTTTATCAGCATGCTTCACATAAACCATGGTCTTCATAATAATAAACCTAAACAAAGTGACGACTTCATGTAACTTCATAAACCACTAGCAAAAGATTGCAGCAATTAGGAAACTGCATGATGCATATGTAGTAATGTTGACATTCAGGCAATCGGTATTCCTTAAACATTTTAAAAACAGAAGAAAATACATAATATGCAACAATAGCAACAATAAGAGCAACATCAATAACCATGATAACAAAGGATTACTATGAAGTACTTAATAGCGATAATCTAATTTTATTAACAAATTAACCCAATTAGCAACAACTGTGGCTGTAATCCTACCAGAAATTAGTTGTAATTGTTAATGCTGCTATCATACATCGTTTCGCCAAAGACCAAGGTTGTTATATACGGAAAGAAATACTCAAAATGTTTTAATTCTTTATTTTGAATAGTTTCTTTCCAACCTTCACATTCCAAATTCTTTTTTTTCAAAATTGTTGCAAATTCTCCACATTTTTCGTTTGAAATTCTGAATCTTGGTCCCATGCTGATCCTCTCCCATATGACAAATCCACAACTATGTCATTGCCCCATAAATGACATATTAGCTGATCCTCTCCCATATGACAAATCCACAACTATGTCATTGCCCCATAAATGACATATTAGCCATCACAAATCATAAACTAACGCATGCTTACTCAGAACAGAACTCTTCCAGACTAAACAATTCCATCCAACGATAACAGCTAATATCATCAAAACCAAGTTGCTTCCAAACAAGGCCAAAAGAAACATATGATTAAAAAAACTTATGGCATAATCAGCATACCTGCAGTGTTACTGGACACAGACGGAGCCGAAGCTGAAAACGGGGACAGAAAAACACCCAGAAAGAACAGTCAATTAGACGATGTCACATAAAAAAAAATTAAAAAAAAAAAAGGAAAGGAATCAATCAGGGAAATTTTTTTTATTTTTTTATTTTTAATGGAGAAACTTGGTCGGCAAGAAATTTCATCCACGCGATCTTTATCGGACGGCTCCATTGATCCGGATCAGATCTCGTGAGAGGGACGCGGCGGAAAAATACAAAAATGGAATGGCAGGGGGGGCGGGGTAGAGAAAGAACTCGATTGATCCGGATCCGATCTCGTGAGAGGGACACCGCGGAAAAAGGAAAAAAAAAAAAAAAAACAAGTGGGGAAGGGCAAGAACTCGGTGAGGTTACCGACCGGTGGTGGAGGTGTTGGACTTGGAGCAGGTGGAGTTGCCGTCGCCGATGCCGCAGCTTTTGGCGAGCTGGAGGGCCTGCTTGATGTCAACCTTGAAGGCCTGGAGGACGGTCTTATCGTTGAAGAGCGAGCAGAGGCAGTCCCTCTCATCCTTCGCCGCCTGCCTCAGCGGCCCGCAGCACGACTCCGGCGGGCTCGTCGAGTTGAGGTAGCTCGCGCACGGCACCAGCTTCGACGCGCACGCCGGAACCTGCTGCGCCGATCCGGTCACCGCCGCCAAGAGCAACACCACCACGACCAGTGCCACCTCCGCAGCCGCCGCACCGCCATTCTTCCCTCGGATCGCCATCTCCGCCACCGCCGCTCTGAACGCCAGCACTGATCTCACCTGCGGTCTCCTGTCCTTTTCACTGCCAGCGCTACGCCCCACCGTGCCACGCTATTTGCAGAAGGCGTTTTTTTGGGGCGTGGCGAACCGCGAAAGGGACATCCGTCTCGCTTGGCCACCGGCAAAGAGTGTGGATGCCAGCTGCGGGTTGGCATGGCTGGGGTCTACGGTCATATTGTAAACTGAAATGGGAAAAAGCGTGTTCCCGCAGCGGACAGGCCTCCGAAACCAAACCAAATAATAATATTAATAATAAAATTTTTAAATTATGAAAAATTCTAGCGGCAGACCCACGATATTGGACGTTGTCTGGGAGGCCGTCTCAATGATTCAAACAATTCCCGATCCAGGGCCCTACCGTCTTCATTAGTAGAATAGTATCATATAACATCACATAATAATTTAAAATTATATTATAATTAAAATAACCTTCCTATCAATTATCCAATAATCTGTTAGATAAAGTTCTCGCATGGATCTCAAAAAATCATTAAAGTATGACCCATGATCCAAGATCCATAGATCTCAAAGTATCACAAACACAAGGCATTATTTCAAAGCATACTTAACATGAAGCCCATAATTAAGGATTACCGGTAATGTGGCCTAACCTTCCTATCAATTATCCAATAATCTGTTAGATAAAGTTCTCGCATGGATCTCGAAAAATCATTAAAGTATGACCCATGATCTAAGATCCATAGATCTCAAAGTATCACAAACACATGGCATTATTTCAAAGCATACTTAACATGAAGCCCATAATTAAGGATTATCGGTAATGTGGCCTAACCACTGACGTGAAGCCTACATTGAATCTAGCTAGGGGCTCAGCTACTAAAAGGCGCCACCTGAATGCTGTCACCAGATAAATACCGAGATCAAGCTCCCGTCGGGGGTCGAATCCCCTGTCGAGGTCGAGCTCACGTCCGAGATCGAGCTCCCTGTCGAGGTCGAGCTTCCATCGAGGTCGAGCTCCCTGCTAAGATCGAGCTCCTGTCCGGGGTCGAGCCCCCTGCCGAGATCGAGCTCCCTGCTAAGGTCGAGCTCCTGTCCGGGATCGAGCCCCCTGCCGAGATCGAGCTCCCTACTAAGGTCAAGCTTCCGTCCGGAGTCGAGCCCCCTACCGAGGTCGAGATTCTGGTCAAAGTCAAACTCCCTATCTGAAGTCAAGCATGGATAAAGACACATGGACCCGATCTCTCACTTGAACAACCTCAGGAGGGGCCGGGATAGTGACCCAAGCAAGTGGTGTCACCATCCCCACCGGAACCCTTATGTTACTCAGGGAGACTGCCATCTCTATAGAGTGGCGCTCCGCTAGAGCACGCCACCTGCAACCTTTATGGAGTGACGCTCCACCAGGAGCGCCGCCTGCAACCTTTGTAGAGTGGCGCTTTGCCAGGGCACGCTGCCTGCCATCTCTGAGGAGTGGCACTCTTCAGGGCATGCCACCTGTATCCCCTACAGAGAAGTGTCTCGCTAGAGCACTAGGCCTTTTAGCTTGCTGTCGACACCTTCTGTGGAAAGGCACTTTGCCCGGAGCATCGCACTCTTCAACCTACCACCTGTACCACCCAGAGAAGAAGGTTTCTGATGCGAGATGCGAAGAGGATTTCTAAGTTAACATCAAAGCAATTTAAATTGGCAATGACACCTACTTACACTAGCAGGATTCATGCATAAGATAGGCCAAAGTAAACCAAATGATAAGACTACTTGATGAAAACTAAACTTACCCACAATATAGTTTCAATTTAATCAAAAGAAGAATGAATCTAATGGTTGAGAAACCATTCTAAGTAGGACATAATAAACCTTTAGATGGTCAGACCTAAGAGTCGCGGAAGGGTTTACTAACCAATGATGAGCTATCACTCCTTTGGTGGTAGACTAATTTCAGCATTCCATGGAGTTGCAAATGAACTTGAAGACTATCACTCCCTGGAAGAAGACTCTCTCCATGGTTGGTCCCGAAGCAAGGTAAACCATTTCCTTAACTCGAAGTCATAGAGGATCCTGCATTAAAAGAAATTAGTGGCATGATAGGGTGAAGGAAAGTGGAAAGAAGAGGTCAGTAATAAAAGTAGAGAGTAGGTGTTGGCTTGATTGTGGAATGGTTGTATTCTTGAATGAAAAAAAGGTGACTCCTTTGGATGAAAGGGCGTCCTCTTGGAAGAATGAAGAGATGGCATTCTTAAAAGGATGAAGGGGCGTCCTCTTGGAAGAATGGCAATCTTGAAGGGCATCCTCTTGGAAAGATGAAGAAATGGCAATTTTGGATGGATGAAGGGGCGTTCTCTTAGAAGAATGGCAACCTTAAAGGGCATCCTCTTGGAAGGATGAAGAGATGGCGATCTTGGATGATGGAAGGGGAGTTTTGCCTAGGAAAACTAAAGGCTATTTGGTGGATAGGTTGAGCCTCACACTCGCTCCCTCACGGAGGTCACTTGCATCACACAAATGGAAGAGATTGGAAATCAAATTCATTCATTCATTCAAACATAAGAGCCATTACAAGGGAAAGAGGTATTTATAGACCTCCCAAGCTTTTTTGAAATTTTCGAATTATAAGGAGGAAAATATAAAAAGTTGTAACCTAAGCAAGATACATGGAGAGGTTGTAACCATGAAGAAAGTAGGGAGTTGCAACTAAGCTTGATCCATGGAGAAAAGTAAGGGACGGCCACTCCTCTTGAATTTGAACTTGGGCACCGAAGTGGGGGGGGGGGGTGAGGTGTCCTCCATGTTGGCATGGCTGCCACCTAAGCCTGGTGATGTGGCGGTCCAAGTTGGCATAGTGGTTGGGAAGTTACTCCAAAGTAGTTGAAGTGCTAATTTATTCCAAGTGTTGAGTTATTCCAAGTGGTTGAATAAATGCTAAATTATTCCAAATGGCTGAAGTGTTGAAGTAGAAAATTGAGGTAGCAGAATTTTCTGGTCAAGTCGGCTCCAGTGCTTGAGTCGGCTCTTTAGCTGAGGTTGAACTAGCTCCAATTTTGTTGTGGCTTATTATGGCTTCAAATGGCTTGCTTCCATTTCTTTATAATTCAATCCATAAGGAATTTGATTGAAGACTATTGTTGGTGTCCGCACCAATTTTCCCGGGGTGGCAAGAACTTGACCTACGAGTATAGGTCAACTTGACTCTAGTAATGCTCTATTAAGTCTGGGTCGATTCGTTTCAGATCCTCTCTAATGATCCACGAGTTTTCATATTTCGGTCGACTTTACCAACGAACCAGATAGCGTTGGTAGTCTTGTTCCTGGTAGTGATAGTCTTGTCATCTAGAATTCGCTCAACTTTTCTCGCCGCTCTGGTAAAGTGGCTGGTGGACACTCAAGGGTAGGCTCACTCTCAAAAATAGGTTTAGGCCCAAAAGGCTCACTAGGTATCATCATTGGCTTTATATACTCTATTAAGTCTGAAATATTGAAGGTCAAACTGATACCTAAGTTAGATGGTAACTCAAGTACATACGCGTTAGGTCCAATTTTTTTATGATTTTAAATGGGCCTGCACCACGGGCATGTAATTTTTTAATAGTTCCAGATAGAAACCGTTCAGGTTTAAGTCTAATCAATACGTAGTCTCCTTCATAGAATTCTTTGATCCTCTTCCATGAATTAGCCATATGCTTGTAGGCTTCATTGCTCAAGTTGATTTTTTTAATGATTTCTTTATGCAAATCCCTAATATACTGTGTTTATGACTCAGCAGACTCAGAAACTTGTGCATGTGTAGGTAAAGGGATAAGGTCTATGGGCTTCCTAGGCTTGTAACTATGGACCACTTCAAATGGACTCTTCCTAATAGACCTATTGACTGAGCAGTTATAAGCAAATTCAGCACGAGGTAATAAGAGATCCCAATTTTTCAAACTATCACCGACTAGGCATCTTAACAAGTTTCCTAGACTTCGATTGACAACTTCAGTTTGAGGATGGTAGGTAATAGAGAATTTAAGTTTGGTTCCTAGCAGATGCCAAAGGGTTTTCCAAAAATAGCTAGTGAACATAACATCTCTATTTGACACAATGGTTTTGGGTAAACCATGCAGCCTAACCATTTCATTTAAAAAAAGTTTAGCTATTCTCGAAGCATCTAAGTCTGGGAACAAGGAATGAAATGTGCCATCTTAGAGAATCGATCAACCACAGCATAGATAGAATCATGTTTCCTCATGGTCTTTGGCAACCCTAATACAAAATTTATACTAAGATCTTGCCATGGATAGTCTGGTACTAGTAAAGGCATGTATAGACTAGTATTTTGTCTTTGTTGTTTGGCAACAGCACAGGTTCGGCATTGAGCTACAGCTTGGGCAATATTTCTCTTGAAGCTTGGCCAAAAGAATTGGTCTTCGACAGCTAAAATGGTTTTATTCCTACTAAAATGGCCAGCTAAGCCTCCAGCATGGATCTCCCAGATCAAGAATTCTCTAAGGGAGGTTCAGGGATGCACAATCTATCTCCTTTGAAAAGGAATCCATCATGTAGGGTGTAGTCATTATACAAGCTAGATGGTCCTTGATGCACAAATTAAAAATTTTCACTAAAGTCAGGACAATTCTCATATTTTTCCTTCAGTATCTCAGATCCTATGACTTCAATGCTCACAGAGGTCAAAAGCATGAATCGATGGCTAAGAGTATTGACAACTCAGATTTCGATGCCAACACGGTATTTCAACACAAAGGTATATGCTTGAAGGTACTCTACCCGTTTCCCATGCCTAGGGTTCAACTTTTTTTGAGAATTAAGGAATAGAAGTGCTTCATGATCAGAATAAAATATGAACTCTTGCATTAGAAGATAATGTCTCCAATACCTCAAGGCTTGAACTACCGTGTATAATTCCTTATTATATGCGGAATATCTAAGTTTGGCCTTATTCAACTTTTCACTAAAAAATATCACTGGGTGATTTTCCTGACTTAAGACTCCTTCAATCCCTACTCCAGAGGCATCACGAGCAACCTCAAATATCTTTAAAAAGTTTGGTAATCTCAAAATAGGCACTTGGGTCATTTGCTCTTTTATTTCTAGGAAGGCTCTATTGGGCGGCTTTGGTCCATTCAAAGGTTCCCTTCCTAATGCAATCGGTAATGGGTGCGGCGATCATGCTAAATCCTTGAATAAATCTCTTATAGAAGGTGGAAAGGCCATGGAAACTACGAACATCATGTATGCTTTTAGGGATAGGCCACTCAACTATGGATTTAACCTTCTCTGGGTCAGCAGACACTCCTTTTGGGATAACGACAAAACCTAGGAAAATGACTCGATTGGTCAAGAAGCTACATTTCTTCATGTTGGCATAAAGGCTTTCTTTCCTAAGTGCTTGGCATACTTGGTGAAGATGGTCTAAATGGTCTTCCTTAGTCTTACTGTATATCAGGATATCATCAAAGTATACTACAACAAACTTTCCAATGAATGATCGTAGGACTTGGGTCATGATTCTCATGAAGGTGCTAGGGGCATTGGAAAGACCAAAAAGCTGACTAACCATTCATACAAGCCATCCTTTGTTTTGAAAGCCATTTTCCATTCGTCCCCAGGTCTAGTCCTAACTTGATGGTAGCCACTCTTAAGGTCAATCTTTGAGAAAATAGTGGCTCCAGCAATCATATCTAACATGTCATCTAAACGGGGAATAAGAAAATAATACTTGACTATGATCATATTAATTGCTCGACTATCTACACACATTCTCCATGTGCCATCTTTCTTGGGGGTCAAAAGGGCAGGTACTGCACATGGGCTTAGACTTTCCTTAATGAATCCCTTTTTAAGAAGTTCCCCAACTTGTCTCTGCAACTCAGCATGCTCAGTGGGATTCAACCTATAGTGTGGGAGGTTAGGTAAGGTAGCTCCTGGGACAAAATCTATGGCATGTTAGATGTTCCTTAAAGATGGAAGGTGATCAAGTAGGTCCTTGAGAAATACATCCTGAAATTCCTTCAAAAACTCAACTACTTCCTAAGGGTGTTCTTTCTGGGGTGGGTCCTGGGCTTCCTTAGTAGCTAAAATCCAAACGGGTGAACCTTCATTAAATTCATGTTCTAATTCCTTAGCACTGATCAAGTTCATCCCTTGCTTCTTGTCCGTCAGGTTGCTAGACTCTCTCTTAATGTTGTCCTTAGGTGGTGAAAGGTTGATCACAATTTTCTTTCCTTTATAGGTGAAGGAACAAGAATTAGAACTACCATATAATGTAGCATCGTGATCATACAACCATGGTCGGCCTAAGATGATACTACTAACCCCCATAAGAAGAATGTCACACCAAACCTTCTCCTGGTATGACTGAATCTGGATGATTACTTGGCATCTAAACTTGATGGGGATTGAGGTTGAACCTATCCAAGACACTTTATATGGATAGGGATAGGGAACAATGGGTAGACCTAAGTTCTAGGCAGTATTGGTTGAAATGGCATTGACACAGCTCCCACTATCTACAATGATCTTACAGACTTTCTCCCCTATCTTAACAAAAATTTGTAGGATGTTGGTCCTACACCAATCCTCTTGCTCCTTAGTTTGGATCAAGATGCATCTAATAACTCCCAAAAATTCAAATGAATAAATGATTTTTTCATCTCCCTCATACTCATCAACTAAGTTTATCCCAGCTTTATAAACTTATTCCTCACAAACTTCTATAGGTTCAGGGTCTTCTTCCTCAACTTCTATGTGTAGGCTCTAGAAGGGCACTGGCTAGCATAGTGACCAGCCTTATGACACCTAAAATAATGAATGTCATTGTTATGGCTCCTTTGAATTTCATGACCCTTACCTCTATCATCCTTGCGAGCTAACAGGTTTGAAGGGGTGGATCGATTTGAAGGGGGTTGACTAGAACTTGGCCTAGGTCCAAGGGTACCAATTCTATTAGGTTCAGGTCGTCGATTTATGGGTCCCCTCTGAAATCTCTCGAAATCCCTAGCAATTTGGTAGGCCTGTTCTAGGTCATGGACTTCTCTCATAAATAGTTCCCTCTAAATCTCTTCTCAAAGGCCAGCTCGAAATCTAGATAAGGTCATTACTTCATATTTTATTATGCTACATCGCATGACGAATTCATCAAATTTGGCGATGTACTTGAACACATTTCTATTTTCTTGGTTCAACCTTTGCCATTGGTCCAACAGTCTTTGCTCATAGAATAGGGATAGTGGTGGGGACACCAGGATTAGACACAGATCACTGGATCCCATATAGTTTATTGATTAGGATTTTAAATTTTAGAATCTTAGTCATGTATCACAATTTTGTAATTAATTAAGATTGAGTCCTGTAATAAGTTAAGGTTAATTGATTTATCTCAACCCTCAACCCTAGTCAGTATATCGAATCCTGTACTTCAATTATGAGTCCAGTATGAGTCCAATTTTTGTACAAGAGAGGAGGTTACCCTATTTTGGAGTTCCACTAGGCCACATCTAGGAGTCAGAGGTCACTACATCAACTAGTTGGATTTTGTGTAACATCCCAGGATCCAAAATGCTTTCTTGAAACCCTGATTCCATCCCGATGCCTTTTAGATGCCCAGATTCCTTCCCAGATACCAGAGCATATTCCCAAACCAGGGCATCCATGATTCGAGAGGTCCACCTACATCCCAGCCAAAGTGAATGCAAGGCCCAGGTCCATAAAGAACCATGATTCCAGGTATATTCCAGCCTAGAACCAAGATACTTGGAATATTCCTGCTCCAGGCATCCCAGGCCTCTAGGGCCCAAAGCCCATGCACCCAACCCATCCTTGGATGGCCCAATTGCTGCCCAAGAGCCCAAGTCCAAGCCAAGAGGCATCCAAGCCCAAGAAAATGAGATTTAACCAAGTCCAAGGCCCTTTGACCAAGTCAAAGGAGGAAGGAAATCCATATCAAACAAGAATAACCTATTCCTATTCAACTTATGAACCTATTCCTACTCCACTTGTAATATTTCTCCCTATCTAGCTTGTATTCCTATTCTAACAAGGAGAGGGCATGGGAACTCTATAAATATCCCACCCCTCCCCCTCTTATAATCAATTTTTATTCATAATATCAAAATCCTAGTGAATTTATTTGAGCTTGCAAGCTGGTGTGTTACTTTGTTTTTATTTTTTCTTTGGTTACTATTGTACTTGGCCAAATTCCTTGCTGCCCTAGCATCCTTCCATGCCCTAACTTACTACCATTCAAGCCTTCACACATCCAAGAAGGAGTGTCCTAAGCCACCAAGCAAGGAGATCTTTATCAAGCTTCAAGCCGCCCAGCTTCTAAACCCTAACCTGATTTCCTTTTAAATCTAGTTTCCTTTCTTTTTCTTACTTGCTATTTTGATCGACCCTTGACATTTTGCAGGATCCTCGAGGTATTTCACCTCCCAAGAGGAGGCTTTTCTTGCCTCTAGGACTGCCCAAATCAGCCATCTAATCAAGGGAATCGAGCTTCATCATCTAGACTCCAATCAGAGTGCTGTGTGATCTCTTCATTGGAAGTTCTTCAAATCACTAATTGGTAACATCCTTCCCTTCTTTTAATTTCTGATTTGATGAAGATAAGCTATCCTAATCCAGGAGTTTCTCAATTCTCGGGTCCTGAAATTTATTATTTTGCATGAGTTTGCCTGCGAAATGATGATTCTTTGCATTGCTACTCTATATACTAGTCTTTGCTTAACTTTGGAATTTATCCGACAAACCTAAATTATAAAAATCATAAAAAAATTAGTTTACTATTTTTTTTACATGTTTAGCAATCTTAGAGTCATCCCACATCAGGTAGGTACTTTTCTCTAAGCTTAATCTTCATGACTCTCCATGTGGTTATATGCATATCTCCTTTTTGTCGACACAATTATTCAACATTATCCCAATACAACCTAGCTTGTCGGACTAACTTCAATTTTACAAACTTGAATTTTCTCTCTTTCGACATCTCGTACCACTTAAAATACTGATCCATGTCACTCTCCTAGTCTATATACACCTTAGGATCTAGGTTTCCATCAAAAGTGGGTGTATCGAGTCGAATGTTCATAAGGGCTCTTTCTTCTGATTCAGCAAAGTCATGGCATGGTCGCCTAGGATTAGGTTCAGGAGTGGGTTCACGGAGATGGGTCCTAGTATCAATGGATGTTGGTCTAGGGGATGGTGGTTCGGTAGGGGTCATATGGGTTTCTTCGAGGGTCCCTATCCTTTTCTCCATTTGATCAAATCTAGTATTCAATTGCTTGAACTGCTCAGTCATAGTTCTCATTAGATTTTCTATATTTGTGTCCATGATGACACTAGGTTGGGTTTGGAAATGTTGGTATAGGGTCCCTGATCTAGTAGACATGCAAATATTGTACTCGTTCCAAGGTTTGCTAGACCTAGAAGTTCAATGTAGTATGAATCAACTAAATATGGATCAAGACTACAATTACTCTTTCAACTGGCTAGGTTAGAGGTGGGGTTGTGGGAGGCTCCCCCTGCTCTCGCAGGATCCTAACTAAAAACCACAAGCCTGCTTAAGGCATTTGCCATTTGACCTCTAGCCTTAGACACCAATATTCAGAAGTAAGTGAAGAACTGATTCACACTAGCCTCAACACATAACTTGAGCTTGACTTGTTGGTGTCCCTAGTTCTAATTAAGTTTCTACTCAATTTTATTTAAGGTTTGGGTTCGATGCAAGATGAGGTGGGTTATTTTTGGACCAAGAAAAGGTGATGAAATCTTTTCCTTATCTTATGATAGCATTGCCCTTAAGTAGTTTTAATATGAATGCTCAAACAATGATATTAACTAATCAATAAAATTTAAAACAAGTTATTCAAATTTGAAAGTTCAAATTTAAATTTCAGATTTTAAATTTCAAAATTCAAAATTTAAATTTTAAATTGTAAAATCCAAAACTCTTGGTGGGAAAGTTTAAATTTGAATTATGCCAGGTGTTGCCACCTAGATCGCCGTGGCCAGTAGCTCTTATGTGGCCTAGGTGAGTGGACTCCCCACCAGCATCACCGGGCTCGTAGGTCGGAGATGATCAAGGGGAACATAGTCGTAGTTGGGATGAAAGGGGCTTGGTACTGTGGTGGTCCTCCTGTGGGCCTCTCCGGTGAGGAGTAATCTTCTTCCGTATTGTCCCTCCATTGGGCGATACCTACAAAACAGGAGAGACCTGCACCAGAGATTCCAACAAAGACACTCCGACGATCAAGTCAGTGGGACGATCGAAGAAAATAAGAGACCTCTGAGGCGGAGAGCTTGGAGGACTCTCTACTGTCAGAGGGTGATAGAAAATGGACGATAATGTAAGAATGAAGAAAGTGTGTTGTCTCTTACCCCTTCTCACCTCTTCCAGCTGCTCTTATGTAGACGAGCGGCTCTTGGTGTTCAGAGAGGCGCGTTCTTCTTGGTATAGGCCTATGAGGATTCTGCAGGCCTGGGAGGCTTAGATAGGTTGGTCAACCTTCTCCTTCCAAGTGGTTCAGGAGGTTGGTGAAGGGGCACAGTGCCTTGGATGGGACATGCCTTCCTAATTGGTGTAAATTGTATCCTGGGGGCTTTAATATAGCCCTTCTTGTAAGAGGCACACCAGGGGCGGTGATTTTACATGTCAGGCTGCCATCGTACCTATATTTTGAAAATCATACCTAGGATGGAGACAATGATATACGGATCAAGAGAGATAGGTGGATGGAGGCTCTTCATGCACACAGTTCGAGGTGCGCGGCATGAGGCACCTCCTTCATGCGGACCGGGGTGCACGGTCAGCAGTCTCTTGGGCGCGTGGACTGAGGCGCGGGAGCAAGATGCTTTGGTGTGAGCGAGCGGGCAAGGCGCCGGCCTTGGCACGGGCTAGGGTAGAACTGCATCACACTGGAAGAGCAGACCGAACGGAGGCGCGGTGGACGGAGCCTGGCGTGTCATACCGGAGCTGGGTGCACCGTGAGCGAAAGCGGAGCTGGAGTCGACACGGGCGTCTAGACTGGTAGTCGTAGGGCGGCAGCGCAGGCCTCCCGCGGGCGGATCCCTATGGGCGACCGGTCATTGGGGCGGGCGGAGCCAGGGTGGACCGGTGCTGGCAGATCTGGATGCTGGGAAGGTCGATGCCGAGGTGGGTTTCCCACGGAGTCAAACTGGAGCCAGCACAGACCTGACGAACCTGGCGGTGCTGGAGGTGGGTTTCCCGCGGACCTGGCGGACCTAGGACCTGGGAGCCGAACTGGAGCGAGGCAAGACCGGAGTCGGCACGCTGCTCCTTGCCACGAGGAGGAGCACCGATCGCCGAACCGATGTGTTCGCAGGCACGGGAGGAGCCGGACTGGTGCGAGGCTACTGCGGGCTTGCCCAGCTGGGTCGGTGCTAGAGCTGGGGGAGACAGATCCTATCCGAGTGTCTAGCACAGAGGCGAGGCAGACCCCTACGGGCAACCGGATGCAGACGCGGGCTGAGCCGGGGTCGTGCCAGACCCCTGCGGGCGAAGGCGAGGTGCAGGCCTCCGTGGGCGGACCGGGCACCGGAGCGGGCTAAGCCGGGGTCGCGCCGGACCCCTGAGGGCGAAGGCGAGGTGCAGGCCTCCACGGGTGGATCGGGCACCGGAGTAGGCTGAGCCAGGTCGCGCCAGACCTATCGCCTTGTGCCGGACTGGAGCTGGGGCACGACGCGAGCGGAGGCATAGGCTGGTGCCCTAGCACGGGCAGCCGAACTAGCACGGGGCAACCGTGGGTGGAGGAACTCCATGCGGGCATGCCGAGGCACGGATGAGGCGTAGACTTGGCTGGGTTTCCGCGAGCATGCCGGGGTGCTGGATCGGGCGGAGGCACGCTGGACTGGCACGGGGGAGCCGGATGGAACTAGACCGGAGCCGGGGTGCGCAGCGGGCAGAGGCGGAGCTACCACGGGCAGAGGGCCTCCCTACGGGTGAGCTGAGGTGCGGAGGAGGCGCGGACGTGGTTGGGTGCGGGTGCAAGCCTCCCGCATGTGGAGCGCACGGGTGTTGGATCCGAGGTGGACGCGTGCCGAACTGGGCAAACGCGTGCCGAGCTGGGCATGCTTGCCAAATTGGGCAAACTCGTGCCGAACTGGCTCGAGCCTGGCGCTGTAGCTGATCTGGGCATGCCACTGGCCTGCCGAGTTAGAAATGGGCGCGTGCCATGGGCGTGCCGAGCTGGAGCTGGGCGCCTGCCATAGGTGTGCCGTGGGCGTGCCGAGCTAAACTAAACGACCGAAGTTGGACTTCTCATGGCAGAAGTGAGGCAGAGGTACTGAGGTTCCCCGCCGAGGTGGAGCTTTGCCGAGCCAAGCTGAACCGCCATGTGGTCGAAGTGGGATCGAGGTGAGGCCAAGGTGGAGAAGTACCTGGCTGAGGTGGTGGAGTATGTGGCCAAGCTGGAGCCGCGGTGGAGAAGTACGCTGCCGCGCCAGCCTCCAAGGAGGATGCATGTCAAGGCCGAATGGATCTTGTTTACTACTGTAACACCAGGAATTATGGAGTGTTCAATGTGCTAAACAAAGGAAAATCATGCACTTCAAGCATCATCCAAATCACACACCAAGTATACAATTAGTACATTAAACCTTTAACCTAAAGATTTCATGTCCAACAGTAGCTCATTATTCACATGGGTTGTGACAGTATACTTTTGTATACCCACTCAGGGGGCGTGAAACTCTAGATTAAAGTATGCAAATAATGCACATTTATGTCCTAGCCTATCATGCTCTGATACCAAATATGATGTGGGATGCAAAGAGGATTTCTAATTTAACATCAAAGCAATTTAAATTGGGTAATGACACCTACTTACACTAGCAGGATTCTTGCATAAGATAGGCCAAAGTAAATCAAATGATAAGACTACTTAATGAAAACTAAACTTACCCGCAATGTAGTTTCAATTTAATCAAAAGAAGATTGGACCTAATGGTTGAGAAACTATTCTAACTAAGACATAAACCTTTAGATGGTCAGACCTAAGAGTCACAAAAGGATTTACTAAACAATGATGAGCTATCACTCTTTTGGTGGTAGATCAATTTCAGCATTCCATGGAGTTGCAAACGAACTTGAAGACTATCACTCCCTGGAAGAAGACTCTCTCCATGGTTGGTCCCGAAGCAAGGTAAACCATCTCCTTAATTCGAAGTCATAGAGGATCCTGCATTGAAAGAAATTAGTGGCATGGTAGGGTGAAAGAAAGTTGAAAGAAGAGGTCAATAATAAAAGTAGAGAGTAGGTGTTGGCTTGATTTTGGAATGGTTGTATTCTTGAATGAAAAAAAAGGTGACTCCTTTGGATGAAAGGGCGTCCTCTTGGAAGAATGAAGAGATGGCATTCTTGGAAGGATGAAGGGGCATCTTCTTGGAAGAATGGAAGTCTTGAAGGGCGTCCTCTTGGAAGGATGAAGAAATGGCCATTTTGGATGGATGAAAGGGCGTTCTCTTAGAAGAATGGCAATCTTAAAGGGTATCCTCTTGGAAGGATGAAGAGACGGCAATCTTGGATGATGGAAGGGGAGGTTTGCCTAGATAAACTAAAGTCTATTTGGTGGATAAATTGAGCCTCACACTCGCTCCCTCACGGAGGTCACTTGCATCACACAAATTGAAGAGATTGGGAATCAAATTCATTCATTCATTCAAACATAAGAGCCATTACAAGGGAAAGAGGTATTTATAGACCTCCCAAGTTTTTTTTAAATTTTTGAATTATAAGGAGGAAAATATGGGAAGTTTAACCTAAGCAAGACACATGGAGATGTTGTAACCATGAAGTGAGTGGGGAGTTGCAACTAAGCTTGATCCATGGAGAAAAGTAAGGGTTGGCCACTCCTCTTGAATTGGAACTTGGGCGCCCAAGTGGAGGGGGGTGTGAGGTGTCCTCTATGTTGGCATGGCTGCCACCTAGGCCTGGTGATGTGGTGGTCCAACTTGGCCTAGTAGTTGGGAAGTTACTCCAAAGTAGTTGTTGGCTTTGTCTCCTTAGTTTTGATGATTAACAAAAGGTTGAGTATATGTTTGGACTAATGTTTCATTTCAAGATAAAGTTTCAGGACTTAGATTATTCAAAAAGAGTATCAAGATTACAATGATGAAACCAAGCTTGCTTGATTTGGGAAAGAGCTCTTTTACTTTGAACAAGATTAAATTTCTCATATTGGACCTTATTATTAAGAAGCAATTGATAAAAGAAACAAAGGCTTAGAGAAACTCAAGCATGGCACGCACCTCTCCAGAGTTTCAGAAAATTTCAGACCAGAGGTCGACCCCCAGAGGTCGACACCTTGCCAAAAGTCGACCACCAGAGGTCGACTCATGAAGAAAAGAAAAGTTTAGCTATGCCGGCATGGCAAAATTTCAGTGGCACACTCCAGAGGTCGACCACCAGAGGTCGACACCTGTCCAGAGGTCGACACCAGAGGTCGACTCATTGCCTGAGAATTCAAACTGGGTAGAACTATGGTTTTCTGGATTTTTGCCTAAGATAAACTGAAGGTCGACTCATGAGGTCGACACTTGATCCAGAGGTCGACTCATGGCATAACAGCTAGTTTTTTTGAACTTTTGATTTGATTTCTAACGGCCATAAACGGCCATATTTTTGATTCTAACGGTTTTGTGGAGTTGTTTCAGCTTGAATGAGGTATTTAACCTCCACCTAACTTCAAAAAAGACAAGGAGACAAAGTGAAAAAGATGAGAGTGAAAGTACAAAGCTTTCAATCAATTCTAAGCCAAAAAGAGTGAGAAAACCAAGAGATTCTTTAGCCAAAAGCTTTCCATCTTTGAGGAATCTAACTTTCAAGTGTTTGGCATTTAGTGAGGTCCAAGATTTCAAGAGAAAGGCTTGAAGAGTCTCCAACAAGAGCTACATCGAATTACTTTTTGCTCAAAAGGAGTTTGTCTTGTTTTATTCATTGTATTTATATTCTTTTTGTCCTAGCCTAGTTTCAAGGGAATTTTAAAACTAGTGTGAGGTTTGTTGGTGAGCCAATTGTTAAAACCAACTAGGGTTGCTTGTAAGCCCGAAGCCAAAACAAGTGAGTGAGGTTTGTTGGTGAGCCATTTGTTAAAACCAACTAGGGTTGCTTGTAAGCCCGAAGCCAAAACAAGTGAGTGAGGTTTGTTGGTGAGCCATTTGTTAAAACCAACTAGGGTTGCTTGTAAGCCCGAAGCCAAAACAAGTGTGTAAGGTTTTGACTTGTGAGCCTTGTAAAACAAGTCGGCTGTAATCTAAAAAAGATTATAGTGGAAATTCCCAAGTGGAGCTTGGGGAGTGGATGTAGGTGCTAGGTGCACCGAACCACTATACGTTTTGTGTGTTTGCATTGCTTTACTCTCTATCTTCTTTTGCTCTTTAATTGTTGTTATCTTTCATTGCTTCCGTTGCACAATTACTTGAGCACTATCACTCTTCACTTTTGAATTTGATAGCACATATATTGCTTTAATTTTTAAAATACCCAATTCACCCCCCCCTCTTGGGCACCATATCTGAGCAACAGTAGTTGAAGTGCTGATTTATTCCAAGTGTTGAGTTATTCCAAGTGGTTGAATAAGTATTGAATTATTCCAAATAGCTGAAGTGTTGAAGTAAAAAATTAAGGTAGCAAAATTTTCTGGTCGAGTCGGCTCCAGTGCTCGAGTCGGCTCTTTAGGCTGAGGTTGAACTGGCTCTAATTTTGTCGTGGCTTCAAATGGCTTGCTTCCATTTCCTTATAATTCAATCCATAAGGAATTTGATTGAAGACTATTGTTGGTGTCTGCACTAGTTTCACCAGGAGTCTCAGACCCTATAGCATCTCCCGCGAGGCTAGTGCTCTGCCAGATCTCCTGACATGGTGGCATGAGCCCGTAAGAATCAGTGTCCAGTTAAGGTGTCAGGTCTCATGGCACGCCACTCGCGTTCACCGCGGAAGGGATGCACACTTCATAGTACTTCACCTACACCCATGGCAAAACCTCCCTAGAAGGGATACGGACCTTGTCTGGTGTGGGCACCAGGATCTGACAGAGGCTCCTCAAACCTCTGTGGATCTCAGATTAGGGTTCCCCCTTCTATGAGTCCTGTAATAAGGCCTTGAGCCCAAAGCATTGTCATAATTTCTTGTCAAAATTTGTTTAGTCCTGTACCTTGACCAATTTGGGTCAAGTTAGGTCATGAGTCCTGTATTTGTTCGAGTCTGAGTTTGGACTGGGTCCAAGCCCAATTAAAGTCACTCTGGTTTTCTTCACCAAATCAAGTTCTAGTGGGCCAACCCATCCCTTCAACTTGGGATAATGCCAACTCAGGTGCCACCTCAGCTACCTACATGGCACCACATCAGCTGCCACTTGGACATCCAAGAAGGGAAACAAAGTGGCACCCTCATGCTTTCCACACGCCTTGGGTAACATTGGAAGGAAGAAACACCATCCCCCTCTTCCCTCCCCTACATCATGCCTTGTTCCATCAAAAGAGGGGCATTGAAGATCCTTGAAGAAACCAAGCCTCAAAGCAAGCCCCCTTCCAAGCTTTCTTCCCAAAGTGTTCTTGCAAGGAAGGAAGGTCAAAGGACACACTCCCCTCTTCAAGCCCTCAACCATGCAATGCCCATGGAGCTCTCCCTTGGTCGACCTTGAATCAATCCAAGAAGATGGCGTTGAAGTGTCCAAGGGAACACATCCCTCCAAGCAAGCCATGTCCCACTCCTTCCCAAAATAAGCATGCTAAGGAAGGAAGTCAAGGGACCAATCCCCCTCTCCAAGCCTTTCCTCATGCCACGCCCAACCCCAAGTTATTTGGTCGGCCAAAGAAAGGGGATGATGGAAAATTTAAGGCGCCACCATGAATATTGTAATTTGAATTTCAAATGGGCCTTGGGTGCCTATTTAAAGAACCCAATCCCTCCCTTGTAGAACTAATGAATAAATGAATGATTGAGTGATTAATAAAAAAAAGTTTGAATTTTTTCCACCCTCCAACCATTGTCTTTTAGGCTAGGTTTGAGTGGAATTGCCTTCGTCCCCAGGGACGTCGAGTGGTGTGAGGCCACCTGTCCATCGCCCCAGGGCGTCGCGAATCCTTCATCCTCCAGGACATCGCGTGGTGTGAGGCCACATTCCTTCGTCCTCCTAGACGTCGCGGGGTGCGAGGCCCCAAGTTATCTCCAACTTCGACTTCGGAATCCAGCCGGACACCAGGCTCGAAGCCCCTTCCCAACTCTTTCTCAATTCCTTTCCATGCATCTCCACATTTCGCTAACCCTTCTTTTGTTTGCCTACAGGTCCTCCCTGGCATCTCGGGCATTGGAGACAGTCAGCTTTGCCATCGCGACCTCCCGACCTAAAGCTAGTGCTCCCACGGGTTCGACTGCTCGGGCATCCAGGCCGCATCCGCTGAGTTGAGCAATCTCTGCACCGGGCACTCCAGAAGTTTGAGGTTTGCTTTCTCTTTATCTCCTAAGTATATATTATAGGTCGAGCTAGTCCTACCGGGGTTTCTTAATTCTAGGGTCCTGTTCTCGTTTTTACTTTTAGGGCTTTGAACTGCTAGCGTAAGCTTTCATTACTGTTCTTCGTATGTCTTACCTTTGCTTGTGATCGGGAATCGAAACCCTAAAACAATGAAGGAAAACAACAAGAAACATAAAAAAAATCATCAACCCTAAAAAGAATTCCTTTGCATCGTAAGCATCCTTACTAGCATCTAGCATCCCTAGCCCTAACCCCCTTGCCCCTGCATCAATCTTGGTATCAGAGCATTATTCCACATCATTGTCTCCCTCCTCTCAGGAGTAGGGGGGATAGGCCTATGCTCCGCCCATATGAGGCGCTCCCAAAGAGCATCAGACCAGGGACTCTACACCCTGCTAGATGAAATATGCTTCTATAAAATGCTCAAAGGGGCCTCCAACAAAGATAAGTGAAAACAAGCAGAAACCAGTGCAAGCAAGGGTAGGTGAGTGAAGCTCGAGGACAAGAGGAATGTCTAAAGACTCCCCCAAGAGCTCTCAATACTACAACTACCACTATTCTAGCTCTCATTGCTCTAACTTCTACTCTATCTTTTCAGGAATCCTCTGGATGTGGAGACCACTCTGGGCTCCACTAAGGAGAATATGTTTTCTTTGATTACCCACTGATCTGATCGTCGAAGTACTCCTATCGAGATCCCCAGTCCGGGTCTCCTCTCTTTTACAGGACCAACTGTACTTGGAGGATGCTAGATGGGAAGCCCACTCACCAGTGCCACGTAGGAGCTATAGGCCACGGTGATCTAGGCGGCAACAGATTGGTGCACTAGGTAGGGGGCACCCAACTAGTCAGACCAGCCCCTCACTGCTAAAAGAATTTTGCCGGTAACATGGTGGTGATGCACATGCGGGAAGCCTCCATCAGCTGCATGGGAGACCCTCCTCACCATGGTGACTTACACAGCCCGGAGAGGGAGCTTCCCGCTCCACCACCGCCACCTCCAACATACCCATAGCTCACTACACTCGCCCAGCAGGTCCAGACCCTGGCTATGGCAGTGCGGTAGTTGCACCACCAGTATCAATCCCTAGTGACCCAGTAGCAGCCAAGAACCCTCGTGGCTCAAGCCATCGAGCCTCGCGGTAGTTTACATTCTTTCTAAGGAAGGCTGTCGCATCTACGAGCCACATCCTATTCCCGGGGGCCTCTGGATCCCAAGAAAGAGGCAATGGAGTGCTTCGACTAGTCGAGAGAGTCAGTCCCCGGTCTCAGACCAGGCACCTCATGGCATCACAAATGCCACCGTGGAAAGGCCCCTCGGTGTGATTTCCTCCAGCCCTTATCTCCCTCTCCTTCGATAGCCTCGGTAGAAGGTTCCACCGACAAGGCTATTAGGTGCTTAGTCGAGAGGCGTCTAGAGGAATAAGAGTGCAACTTGGCCGAGCTATCCCACTAGTTTGCCAATCTACAAGGCTTTTCACATGAGCCCGCGGGCTACGATGTTACCCCCCTTTCTTTTATAGAATCCAAGAAAAACTGATTCCCAGCCAGTTCCGTATATCTCAGGTGGATCCCTACGATGGGACCACCAACCCTCTAGACTACCTTGAAAGCTACAAGGCCCTCATGAGGGTCTAGGGGTCACTCATGCCCTTCTTTATATCATATTCCTGGCTACACTCTGAAAGGTCGCTCGAGTCTGGTACACCCATCTCAAGCCAAGGAGCATCGACTCCTTTGAGCAGTTGGAGAAGAAGTTCATGGCACACTTTGATGCCTATCGAAAGGTGCTACATGAAGCCAACAACCTCTTCTCCATCCGCTAGTAGGACCATAAGTCCTTGCAGGACTACGTGTCCCATTTCAAAGTTGCCACCCTTTAGATTTACAACTTGGATGAGCCTGTTACCATGTTGGCACTAAAGAGGGGGCTCAAGACCTCCCGCTTCACCTATTCCCTGGACAAGAAGCCTCCAAAGACCTACTCCGAGCTCCTCCGAGCCCACAAGTATATCCATGTAGAGGAGGCGGATCATACCAGAAGGGAGTTGGATGGGAAGCCCCTAAAAAAGTAGCCCCAGGGAGAGCCCTCTAGGATGCATGGGCCTAGGGTAACCCTAAACCTCTAGACAGGCCCGAAGCCGAAGAGTGCTCCTTCTCAGGAAGAGATGTACACCTCTCTCCTCGCCCCAAGATCCAAAATCCTCATGGAAATCAAGGGTGAGTGCTCCTATGCCGCCCTCCTCCATTAAGGCCATCCGGTGGTCACAATAAGTCGAAGTACTGCCAGTTCCACTGTGACCATGGCCATGACATCGAGGAATGCCACTACCTCAAGAGGGAGATCAAAGATCTGATCAGAAGGGGCTATCTCAAAAAGTTCATGGGGGCAAGACCCTGTCCGAACCCCAAGTGCTCGCGGCTCTTCCTCCTGTCGATAACCAGCCCATCGAGAGGCTAGTGGGTATGATCTCCTGGGAGATGGAGCACAGCTCAAAAAGGACCCGGGCAAGGGAAGGGTCTAATGATGTGCTCCCCTTCATGGGAAAAAATAAAATCAGGGTGGAGATGTAAATAATGATGCCATTGTCATCGAGATGATGATAGCGAAGCATCCTGTAAAATGGATTATGGTTGATAGTGGAAGCTCGACTGACATCCTTTTTTATGATACTTTCTCCAAGATGAGTTTGTCTCCTACCCTATTGAGGCCAGTGCACACCCCTTTGGTTTGCTTTACTAGGGATTCAGTAAGGGTGGAGGGAGAGATTATTCTCCCAATCACCGTTGGAATGCCTTCCCGACAAAGCACCGTTATGATTACTTTCATGGTTGTCAGGCTCCCTTTAGCCTACAACGTGATTCTCGACCGTCTTGGGCTCAACCTGCTCGACATGGTCATATCTACAAAATGACTCCTAGTTCAGTTCCCAACCCCCTACAAAGTAGGGAAGATGAGGGGGACCCTGCAGCCAATTCAACACTACCTACAGGCCATCCCTGGGGCCAAGAGTGCCGAGAAGGACCCGGTCATTGACTAGCTTGACCAAAGAGCACAGGATGCCAAGAATGGCCCAATCAAGCACCTACTATTGTACTCCCTTGGGATGGATCCCTTGAAGATGGTGCAAGTGGGAGCCCAGCTGCATAAGGGCGAAAGGACTCACCTCCTGAGTTTTCTCTAGGCGAATGCTAATTATTTTGCTGGATCATGGCAGACATGCCCAGGATTTCTTTCAACATCATCACCCATAGGCTGAATGTCGACCCAAAATGATGCCCAGTTTGGCAGAAGAAAAGAAGGCAATCAATGAAGAGGTAGAAAAGCTCCTCACTGCGAGCTTCATCCGAGAAGTCCAGTACCTCGGCTGGTTGGCGAATGTAGTCATAGTCAAAAAGACCAACGGAAAGTGGAGGATCTATGTAGACTACACCGACCTCAACTGAGCCTGCCCAAAGGATAGCTTTCTCCTTTCCAAGAATGACCAGCTGGTGGATGCCACCTCGGGGCACCGCTTACTCAATTTCATGGATGCATTCTCCGGGTATAACCAGATTTGAATGCATCTAGAAGATGAAGAGCACACTACCTTCATTATAGATCGAGGGACTTATTGCTACAAGGTGATACTATTCGGTCTGAAGAATGTTGGGGCCATGTACCAGCATCTAGTTAATAAGGTCTTCAAAGACCAAATCGGCCATAACATATAGGTCTACGTGGATGACATGCTCATCATGAGTGGTCAGAAGTTGAACCACATTGCAGACCTCGTAAAAGCTTTTCAAAACCTCTGTCTACACCAGATGAAATTGAATCCCTCCAAGTGCATCTTTGGTGTCATCACTGGAAAGTTCTTGGGCTTCATGGTCACCAATAAGGGATCAAGGCCAATCCCAAGAAGGTCCAGGCAATCGTCAACATGGAACACCATACCTGGAAGAAGTAGATCTAGTGCCTAACCAACCGATCGTAGCTCTGAGCTGGTTGATCTCGCACTCCACCGACTATTGCTTGCCCTTCTTTAAGGCACTATGCAAGATACATGACTTCACCTGGATGGAGGAGTGTCGATAAGCCTTCGAGGAGTTAATGAGGTTCCTCATGTCTCCACCACTGCTCTTCAAGCCGGAGGTCGAGGAGGAACTCCTCCTATATTTAGCGATTTCTACAGGAGATGTCAGCTCGGTGCTGGTCCAGATGGACGGAGATAGAGTTTAGAGACTGGTGTACTATGCTAGCAAGTTACTTCAAGATGCGGAAACTAGGTACACCCACTCTGAAAAAATAATTTTTGCATTCATTATGTCTACTCAACGTCTTAGGCCATACTTCTATGCACAACTGATCACGGTCCTTAGCATCCAGCCTCTAAAGGCCATCCTTAGCCATCTGGACACATACGAACATTTGGCTAAATGGGCGGTGAAGCTTAGTGAGTTCGATATCACCTATCCTCAAGGCCATCTCAGAAGGCACAGGTGGCTGACTTTTTGGTGGAATGTGCTTGGATGAGTGAAGAGCTGAAGAGGCCTCCTCCGAGCAACTGATGGAACTGCCAGCTGATGAGATGGCATGGATCCTTCATGTGGATGACATGTCCAATACGAGGAGAAGTGGAGCCGGCCTCATCCTTGCTAACTTTAACGGGGTCATGGTCGAGTGCACGTTGCACTTCTTATTCAAAGCTACAAATAACCAAATTGAGTATGAAGCACTTCTCATGGGATTGAAGGTATCTTGTGAGCTGGGCATGTTAAGCTTGAGAGTCTTCATCGAATCTTAGCTAGTTATGGGTCAAGTCTTGGCAGAATTCGAAGCCCGGGATCCTCAGATGCAAGATATCTAAAGTGGGTGCATTCGAGCATGGCAGGCTTCTAGCATTTCAGCATCTCCCATATCCCTCATGGAGAAAATGCCCATGCTGATACTCTCTCTAGACTCATGACCTTGCCAGACTCATCATTGGGTGCGCCTACATCGAATACTTGGAGAACCCCAGCTACGAGGCCCTAGGTGAGGTCCAACAGGTCACCCCCAAGGCCAGTTGGATGGACCACTACATCAGGTACATCATCGATGGCATGCTGCCTGAGAACCGTGCAGAGTCGGCCTCCTTAAGAAGAAGGCTGCACGCTTCATACTGATGAATGGGTAGCTCTACCGAAGGTCCCACTCCTATCCCCTATTGAAGTGTCTAAGACCCTCAGAGGTGGCCTACGTGCTCCAAGAGATACACAAAGGTCTCTATGGGAACCATGTGGGGGCAAGATATTGGCATACAAAGTCCTCTGGTAAGGATACTACTGGAAGACCATACAGGAAGATGAGGCTGACTTTTTGAGAAAGTACGACCACTGTCAATGGCATGCTCACATACAATGCATCCCTCTCCTAACTCTCTACTCCATGGCTGTTTGCCCAATGGGGGTGGACATCTTGGGTCCCTTTCTCCCAGCATCTGGTCAATGGAAGTACTTGATTGTGGCCATCGACATTTCATCAAGTGGGTCGAGGTTGAGCCACTGGCATGGATTACTGAAGCCAAGACAAGATCTTTCCTCTGGAAGTCGATCATCTGTCATTTCGATCTTCCCCACTCAATCATCATCGATAATGGATGGCAGTTTGATAACTAAGCATTTGAAAAGTTCTGTGCCAATCTCAACATCCGCCACCACTTCACTTCAGTGGCTCACCCTCAGACCAACAAGGAGGTCGAGGTGACCAACCAAACCATCCACCAAGGGCTCCGCACTAGTCTAGATGAGGCCAAGGGTCAATGGGCCGAAGAGCTCTCCAATGTATTATGGGCCTACCACACCACGTCTCGAATGGTGATAGTTGAGACTCCCTTTAATCTTGTCTTCGAGTCCGAGGCTGTGATTCCAGTGGAAGTGGGTCTGCCCACACTACAAGTAAAGCAATTCAATGAAGCTGAAAATCTGGCCTGCCTCCTACTTAACTTGGATTTGCTGAAAGAAACAAGGGACAAAGCTGAAAGAAAAGTGTCCTGAAAGCCAATCTTTGTAAGGACATTTTTGTAATCTTCCAACTTTTGTATGACATTATTATATTAATTAAAGGCATTTTTGTTTCATCATACTGCTGTGTCTTATTTAAAGATTATGATGAATCCCATAGATTAGGGCAAAGGATTTAAGGTTATAATGAAGATCATAATGGTGAGACCTAAGTTCCTATAAATCCTAATCTAAAATGTTCTTAGATATTAAATCATCGATTTGAGGATCGATGCTTTCGAAAAGACTAGCTTATCCCATGTATGCTCGATGGAGAGGGTGTTGGTCTCACAACCACTTGTGTAGAGACACTAATACAAGGATAAGGGTGCTCATTAGGGTATGAGTTCACCGAACTGATCCGTACTGAGACTATCTTATAGAAGTCTTACTACTTGTCAAAAGATAGTTCTCATAGTGGGAGTTGTGCAAGTAATCTTTAGACCTGAGGTCACCATGGTTCCTTATGCACACTAAGCCATGTTTTGGTTCATACTCATTCATGACATTGAGTTATGTACGGGGTGTTCTCGGATATGGTGGAAGGTGTATGAAGGATGTGAGTAGACCAACAAGGAATCGATCATTCCTAGTAAGAGAAATTGTTATCCCAAGTAATCTCTTCGATTAATGACTAAGGAGTCTTTGATCAATGCAGGATGAGATTAGAAGTGGTTTCTAATTAGTCATCAGTAGAGTCTTCATTATCGAATAGAGATTCGAGATGATTAAGTGTTAGGGTTTGACATTTATCCATGCCCATCCTTAATCGGGATAAAGGGAGATCGAAAGATTGAACTGCATGGTAACTTTCCACTGAAGGATATTTTGATACTTTTTACTAAATTTCTCATCTTTCAGATAGGCATGACACATTTCTAGATGTCAATAATGTCTTGTAGGTTTTCATGAGTCAATTGGACTGAATTCATGAGTCAATTTGAAAGCTGGTTCGAATTGGCAACATAGGTGATGTGGGACTGAGATGGGAGGATCGTCGGAGAGCTGAGAAGTCTCCAGGGATTAGGGTCAAGAACAAGATAACCAAGGTCTCACATCCCTCGATGTCTCGAAGGACAAAGGCAAACAGGGCCTTAGACCCCTCGATGTCCCGTAGGATAAAGGAAAATAGGGCCTCACACCCCTCGATGTCCCACAGGATAAAGGCAAATAGGGCCTCACACCCCTCGATGTCCCGTAGGACAAAGGCATAGGGTCTCACACCCCTCGATGCCCGAAGGCGAAGGCAAAACGGGTCTCACACCCACTCCCTCATGGAGGTCGACGTTCTCAAAGAACAAAGGCAACACTTCTAGGCCTCTCATCCTCCCTGCCCATGCAAGGGCAAACACTATCGGGCCTCTCACCCTCCCTGCCCATGCGGGGGTGAACAAAAAAAAATAATCAGGGATGGCCATGGGCGGAGCCACAGGGGCGGATGGCCATGGGAGGAGCCATAGGGGCACATGGCCCCGGGCGGTTTCGCGGGATTCGCCAGCATTCCCACGAGGATATCGATGCTTGGGGGGAGTTGGACGGCCATCGAGGTCGCCGGTGCTCGGGCGTGGCAGATCCAGGACTAGTGGGAGAAAAAAATGGACATTTTGGGCAATTCTGGGAGGAAGAAGATGATAGGAATATATTGGGGATAAATCAGGGATAAGTCTGGAATAAAATAGGAATAACAAGAATAGGTAGAATAGCTGGGATAAAAATTTAAACTAAAATAAAAAAAATCTAGAAAAAGGAAAAAACCCTGATGGGTTTTGATGTCCCCATCACAATCCCTCTTTGAATAGCATGTTGGGCTTTAGGGCAATAAGGGGAGGTCATCCATGGGCCAAGGATGCATGGGCTTGGGCCTCCTGGAAGTTGGGGTGCCTGGTTCCCTGGGCTAGCATATTTTCGGTATCAAAAGGGAATCTTGGTTCTTCTCGCTTGGGCTTGCTTCCTGGGCTTGAATTTGAAGGCCTGGAGTGCTAGGATAACCTTTAAAACATGGGCTCATGGCATATGGAATATTCTAGAAGCATCTGGAGGGAATCTGGCATCTGAAATGGTATTTGGAGAGATCAGGGTTTCCGGAAGGCATCTTGGATCATGTGGTGTCACACAAAATCTAATAATCTGATGTAGTAGCCTCTGACTCCTGGATGAAGCCTAGTTGAACTCCAAAATAGTATAACCTCCTCTCTTATACAAAATTTGGACTTATACTGGACTTATACTGATGTACAGGATTTAATGTACTGGAATAGGTTGAGGGTTGAGACAAACCAACTAACTTTAACTTATTACTGGACTCAATCTTAATTGATTACAAAATTTTCAAAACTTTGACACATGACTAGTAAACCAAATAGGGCCTAGTAATCTGTGTCTGATTCTGGTGCCCCCACCAATTCTTCCGGGATGGGAGGAACTCGACCTCGTCGAGTATGATATAACTTGGCTCTCATAGTGCTCGAGTAGGTCTGGGTTGAGGTGCTACAGATCCTCACGGGTGATCCACGAGTCCTCAGATTCTGGCCAACCTTGCCACCAGACCAAATACCTCTGATAGCCTCTATTCCAGGTACTGATAGCTTGATCGTCTAGAGCTCTCTCAATCTTTACCTCACCAAAGGCCAAATTATATGTAGTCACTCTGAGGTTAGTTCTCTCTCAAAAAAATGGGAGTGGCTCAAGGGGCTCGCTGGGTATCACTGCTGGCTCCCTTGACTTTACAAAGTCTGAGATGATGAAGGTGGAGCTAATACCTAAATCAGGTGATATCTCAGGCACATAGGCATTGGATCCACTACTACTCTTTATTTTGGATGGGCCAGCTTCGCGAGCAGAAAATTTCTTTATCATCACATATTTCTCTGCACAAAATTCTTTATATTTCTTTTGGGAATTAGCCAAGTTGTTATTTAGTTCATTAATTAGGTTCAGCTTTTGACTAATTTCCATATGCATATGCTGTGCAGAGGTAAGTGCAGGTGCAGATAGATGATTCAAGGTTGTAAATTTATTGGACTCAAAACTAGTACTTAGAAGACTCGACTAGACCTTCCTATCAAAGGAAATTTTATTGAACTTTACGGGACAAAATCTAACAGACTATAGACTTTCTACATTTGACCCTAGCATGGCATGCACATGAAAATTTTCTATGGACTCCTAGAAAATGCCATAGGATTTTTCAGAAGTAAAATGCAAACATGACATGCTCAATGAATGAATGTAATATGCAAACTCCTGTAAAATGTAACCTAATAGTAAAAAAAATAGAAGAAGTTTATAAAAAATAAGAAGTGGGTTCATGGTTAGTCTGGCTGGATGAGAAATAAAGAGATGGTTTAGGGTTAATTAGAAAGAGTAGAATACTAAAAGGGATTTAAGGGATGAGTCCTAGACTAATGAGATTGATCTTATAAGTTTGAGGTAGTCCTACAGGGTTAACTGAGGTATGGAAGAGTGCGTCACTAATCTCAGGGAGGAGATCGTTAATGGGAACTACAAGATGGGATTTTTTCTAAGGGTATTGATAAGCTAAATCCTTAATAAAGTCATCGGGTTCAAGAAATTTAGGACTGGGCTCTATACTTGGACTTTCGTTGAGTGGCTCCTTAGGTAAAACTCTAACAACAGTATTAGGGTTCTCTTCTTCTAACTACTCTTCCATTATAGGTTTAGCTTGGGTGTGGTCAGGTTCCATTAATGTTGGGTAGTCTTCTATGTGGATATGGTCAGGGTTAACTGATTCTAGGATAGCTTCTACCTGGGCACCTACTAGGTCAACTAATTCTAGGTCTTCTATAGGGTACTCTTCTAGATCTTTAATAGACTCATTATCTACATACTTGTCTACCAGACTTGGGTCAGCCTCATATATTTCTTCTTCTAAGTCATCTTGGTGAACCAATGGGGTGGTAAGAGGGGTTTGGTTAATGGAAAATTTACTAAAGTTTGGGGTAACAAGGGTGGGTAAACTAAGGGCTATGGGTTCATAGGTTATGGGTTTAAAGATTATGGGTTCAAAGGTTATGGGTTCAAATCTATGGGTATCAATCCTATAGGGTTCATGTTGACTGAGAGATAGTAGATTACTACTGGGTTCATATCTAGGGACTATGGGTTCCTGGGGATTATAGGGCAAGGGTGTAGCTCTATGGGCCTTGTCTAGGGGTCCTATTTGGTCGTCTAATAAATCAATCCTATGAGTCATTTGGTTATTCAATTGGATCAGTTGGTCAAACATTTTATTCATTTGGTCAAACCTACAGTTCATTTGGGCAAGCTGGGCTTGGGTTTGGATATTGGCTTGGTTCATTTGGATAGTTAATTGGGCAAGCTGGTTCATGATGGCCTCAAAATTGGAATCCATAGTTGGGCTAGGCTGAGGTTTGGACTTTTGGTATTGGGTTCCTAATCTAGTGGTCATGCAACAAATCAAACAATCAAAGTAGAATGATGCAGCCAAGCATGCAAAAGAAATAGGCTAGTACAATCTAGGGTTTCCTAGACCTAGAGCCAAAACTAGGTGGGTCTGGTCAACTTATACCTAACCCAGTAGCTAATCCTTCCACTGGCTAGGTAGGGGGTGGGAGTGTTGGAGGCCCCCCTGCTTTCACAGGGACCCAATTAAAAACCATAACACCACTTAGATCGTTTGACTCTGGACCCCCAGCCTTAGACACTAGCTTTCAGTAATAGCTAAAGGATTAAATGCACTAGTTGGACCATACAGCTCAGACCCGACCTGTTACCTAGCCTTTTAGGGAAAATATTGTCTAATCAATTTTAATTAAGGCTTGGGTGGAAATGCTAGGTGGTTGTTTTGGGCCCAGGACAGGTAATGACCTCCTGCCCTGATGTTATATTGATTGCCCTTAAGATTAGATTAAAAGATGATGAACATTCAATATTCTTGATGCAATCTAAAACAATCAAAAAATAAAAAAAAATTTAATTAATTTATGAGATGTCAAGTTAAGTTTAAGTTAACTGGGATTATCAAACAAAGTTTAGCTTGGGATTGGGGTTTTGGAAGTTAATTAGGTTTGAGTTAGTCAAGTGCAAAATCAGCAGAAATCAGAGAATTAGGGCTTCATTGATGTAGAACTTGACACAATTACCGATGCAAAAAAAAATTCAAAAAAATCCTGGAATAGGGGATGGATAGTGATGATGATACCTACCAAATTTAATATAGAACAAAAATCAAATGATGATGCAAATCCTTGGGTATTTTAACTATTGTAGAAATTTTCATGATTCTGTTAGGGTTTCTAATATGCTGAATTTTAATGATTTAGGGTTTCTATAAAATTAATTAAAATTTTTGATAACATAGAGAACATGATAGAGAACAATTCATGAAAATGTCATAGAAAAATAAAATTCTTAGATAGTCAAAATCAGATGCAAAACAGATTCCTAATGCAGTGGACAGGTTGCAGAAATTAGGGTTTGTGTTCCTAATGCAGATAAAAACTATCCTAAACCTACTATGATACCAAAACTAATGCGGGATGACTTTAAGATTGTTAATCATGCAGGGAAAATAGTAAATTTCTTTTTTGATTTTTATGATTTAGGTTTGTAGGCTAAATTTCCAAATAAAAGTAAGAACTAGCATAAGGAGTAGCAATGCATAGAATCATCATGATCGCAGGCAAACTCATACAAAAATAATAAATTTTAGGACCCAAGAATTGAGAAACTCCCATATTATGATAGTTTATCTTTATCAAAATAGATATCAAGAGAAGGAAAGTTTTCTTACCAGTCAGAGATTGAAACTTTGTAATTGAAGAGATCACTCATACTCTGATTAAAGCCTGGATGAAGAAGCCTTGGTTCCTTTGAATCTGATGGCTGATTTGGGCAATCCTGGAAGCAAAGAAGGCCTCCTCAGGGGAAGTGAAGCACTTCGGGGATCCTACAAGCATCAGGGTCAATCAAAATAGCAAATAAATAAAGAAAAAAATAACTATGGTTTTGGAGGAATCGGGATTTGGGTTAGGAGATGGCAGCCGGGGAGGAAGAAGCTCCTTGTCTTGGATGGCAGCTAGGGCTTTCTTTGCTTGGGCATGGCTGGTCTCCAAGGATGCAAAAGGATGCTAGGGCAGTAGGGTTTTGATCCGGGAACACAAGAAGAGCACACAAGAACAAGAGAACCAATACTAGAACACCAAACACAAAGCAATTACTCAAAATTCAGCAAGGTTGTATTCATAAAAAAAAGATGATTACAAGAAGGGGAGGGGTGGGGTATTTATAAAGTTTCCATGCTCTCTCTAACTAAGGTTACACTTAGGTTACAAGTCCTCTTCATAGTTAGACTACATGTCCTTTTCTAGCTAGGTTAGTATTACAAGGCTTAAAAGGATTAGGAATCCCAACTAGGTTTGAATAGGATTAGTCTTCTCCTTCTTCACTTAGGATTGGACTTGGGCAACATCTTTTGATGCCTAATCCCTCTTTGAATGGCATGTTGGGCTTTAGGGCAGCAAGGGGAGGTCGACCATGGGCCAAGGATGCATGGGCTTGGGCCTCCTGGAAGCTGGGGCACCTGGTTCCCTGGGCTAGCATATTCCCGGTATCAAAAGGGAATCTTGGTTCTTCTCGCTTGGACTTGCTTCCTGGGCTTGAATTTGAAGTCCTGGAGTGCTGGGATAACCTAAAAAACATGAGCTCCTAGCAAATGGAATATTTTGAAAGCATCCAGAGGGAATCTGGCATCTGAAATGGTATTTGGAGGGAATCAGGATTTCTGGAAGGCATCTTAGATCATGTGGTGTCACACAAAATCCAATAATCTGATGTAGTGGCCTCTGACTCCTGGATGAGACCTGGTGGAACTCCAAAATAGTGTAACCTTCTCTTTTGTACAATATTTGGACTTATACTGGACTCATACTGATGTACAGGACTCAATGTACTTGACTAGGTTGAGGGTTGAGACAAATCAACTAACCTCAACTTATTACAGGACTCAATCTTAATTGATTACAAAATTTTCAAAACTTTGATACATGACTAAGTAAACCAAATAGGGCCCAGTAATCTATGTTTGATTTTGGTGCCCCCACCACCAGTCCACATAATTAGGACCGGTTAACTTGTTGGCATCTAAGATGCCATGTAGTGATAAATTTAAAGCCATATTAAATCCTATAATTAATTCAGAACAATATAAGTAGACCACTCAAGATGACATTCATAACTAGATAAGGACTTTATATCTAATTATGTCTCCCACTATTTTATTCGAATACCATAACCTCACCTATGGTAAGCGAGAAACATTACCAAGTCTCTTTAGTGGGGTTGAGATCCCAATTCCTCATGAGTGCCTTGTGTTATACAACAAACCCTCATGAGTTCAAAGGTAGGACTTCCTTTTCAATTGCAACCCATGCAATTCTCAACAAATAAACTACCTCTAAGACACTTATAGTCTTGTAATACACAACAAACTATAATGTCTTAGTTTAGTCAGACCCTTCATTTTTATATGGCCATGATTGAATAATGTTGTCCTTGTGTTACACAACAAAGCAACAATTCCAATCATGCTATAAAGCACTAAGTACACCAAGACAAATTTTATATCAAACCCTAGAACAAGTCTTGTGTTACACAACAAACCTACTATGCTTTTGATATTAATTTAGCTTAGCACGAAGGAAGGCAAATTGTAGTATGCTTTATCAATTAGCATTTCCAATTTAAGGTCTAGATATGACCAAATTGGCTAGGTAAGTGGACGGGGTAAGGGGGTCCCCCCATTACTTTCCTTAGACACCAATTGAATTGGCCAGGTCAGAAAACGGAATCATTTAAAGATCTCATTCCCCTTACCTTCCCAGAACCACTTGCCTAGACACCAATTGGCTGATCAAATCCTAATTGGTTTTGCATCATGATTAACTTTACACTACGACTAAATATGATTTTAATGAGGGCTTTGATGGGGTCTCAAAACATATCCTAAATCATGACAACATGATAATAAAACTAGCAACCAAACATACTAAGCCTAATATGCATAACATAACATGATTATTTCAAACATCTGTTCACATCACTTGTTCATAGAATATGGCCACAGTGGCACCCTTACATGCCATAGAAGACTCCATTGAATGGGAAGAGATAGTCTTTAAACCCTACTTTGCTTCTATGACCGGATGGCCATGGTGACTAACCCAATCCAAAACTGTTACTAAGATATAACATATCATATATATGTCTTTAAACTAAATCATGCATCAAAAATATGATAACATAGCATATGATCATATTTTTTTATTATCACGTAGCATGCCATTAATTCAAATGACCATTGATTGAATGAAATAAAGGGGCTCTGATACCACTGTTGGGTTTCTAGGATTTCAATGGCACATCGGAACAATGGATTTCAAAAAATTTCATTCTTGAAAACCCTAACAACTAGAAACCCTAAGCACAAGATCCCTTATTCACTACAATCAACAAGTCACTAAATTAGGGTTATGAAAAATACCTAGAATGCTAATTCCTTTTCTTTCCACTAGGCTCACAAATACAAGCCCTCCAAAGGTGATCCACACAGGAATCAAACTAGGAAGCTCTTCTTAGTAGGTTGCTTGGTCAACTAGGACTCTTTTGATGAACTTTCTTCCTTCAACAGCATTTCTTTCCTTGCTCAGATCCTTGCCCTCCAATAGAGCACTTTGAGCCCTTTCCAAAATGCTCTTCACTTTCACTTTCACTTCCTAAAATCCTTATCTTAAAATGGAGTATTTGTCTTAAGATAAGACAAGGGAGGAAGAGACAAAAGAGAATGTGGTAGAGTGTGAGTGTATGAATGCTGGAAAGAAATGAGTTTTGTGATACCCTTTGGCCTAATCACCAAAGTCAATTTATAGGAGAATGGGAGGTGCCAGATAAGCCTTCTCATCAGCCCATGATAAGCCTTTAAATTTATCAAATAAGACTCTTCATATAGGAAGAGTCTTATTAATGAAGCATCGTGACCTTTTTATGCGCCAACTACCTCATTCAAGCCCCTACAAGTTTTCATCCGACTTCTCCATTTGCCACTTGGCATTTTCTAGTTACAATGAAGCCAAGGGACATGGCTTTTGAGTAAGAAGAGTTGGGGATTCAAAACACCTTAAAGCAGAAGGACTTTGCTTCTCAAAATTGTGCCAAACATGAAGAGTCGCAACTCTTCATGCACCAACTCCTTCCACCGAACTTCTTTTCTCATTTTGACCAATCATAAGCCATTCAAATGGCATGGAGATGAGGCTAAGGGGTGACTTGCTTCATCTGGAAACAAAGTACCAAAATAGAAGGACTTTAGGTCCTTTTCTGCGTGCCAATTATTAAGAGTCGCTACTCCTCACTTGCCGGTCAACTTTTTCCATGCCATATATCACCTTTGACCTAGTAAAAGTATATGCAATATGGGTGTCATTTGAAAGGGAATTAAATATACTTTTTGACCATATAATTTGTTTTTAAGTAGGACATCTATTGGTCCTTCTGCATCCTTTTGAATGTTGAGGTATCACTTAGGCGCCAAGAGTTCCATGCCATTGGGACTCTTTGTTGACTCCACTAATTGATTTTGATGATAAGCAAAATAGTTAAATATAATTTGAGGACTAATGATTTGCTTTAAGTGTATTTTCACTGAAAGGATGCTCACAAAATTTGAAGAAGCCCAATTGTGTTGAAGAACCAAGTTTGAATGGAATGATTGCATAAAACAAGACTTGGACACTCAAAGAAATGGTTGAATGGATGACTAAGTCAAATAGAAATATGTTCCAGCATAAGTTCAGTAATTTATGTACTTTTTCACTATTATGTCGACTCAAGGTGTCGACACATGATACGATTGTTGACACATGAAGAAGGTGTGTCGACTCAGGTCAGTATGCAGTAATATTTCAAATGGCACAGATGATGTGTTGACACATAAACCTTATGTGTCGACTCAAGGTGTCAACACATGGATCAACATATTGTCTGAGACTTTTAAGCCATAGAACTTGCAGAAGTTGAAGGAATAGTTGATGTGTCGACACATGGATGCAATGTGTTGACTCAATGTGTTGACTCAACTGAGAATGTGTCGACTCAACTGATTTTTCCAGAGAATCCGAATGGAACACTTTGAACTTGTGTCAACTCAAGAAGAACATGTGTCGACCTAATGTGTCGACACATGAAGAGGAAGTGTCGACACATGGAGTTCTGACAATAGTAATGGCTAGTTTTTTCAAGCACAGAACTCGTCCAAATGCCCTCTAACTGCTAGTTTTTCAAGTATAACAGCTAGATTTCGATTTTGGGGCACTTGTTAAGGTATATAAAGGCTCCAAATCAAATCAAGATGATAACTATTATTCAACAACTATTCAACTATTCAAAAAGCATTGAATATTCTTAAAGAGTTTAGAGAGAAAAGAAGAGAGAAGAGCCTTAACTCCTATTCATTCAAAGCTCAACCACTCTCAAGCAAAAGAAAGCCTTCCAAGCATTCAAAGCCATCAAGAGCATTGAAGATCATTCAATCTTAGGCATTTAAAAGGCTTCAACAAGAGCAAAGCAATGCCATATCGAGCTACATCGACTTATTTGCTTTATTATTGAAAGCTTATATTGGTTCTTTATTTCTCCATCTTATATCTTGTAAAGGTTATTGGTTAGCCTATTAGAAAACCAAGTGAGGTTATTGGTAAGCCTTAAAAACTAATTAGGTTGGTGGTTAGCCCGCAAAACCACTAAGGTTCTTGGTTAGCCCGAAAAACCAAGGGAGGTTTTTGGTTAGCCTTGGGAAAACCAATTAGGTTCTTGGTTAGCCCATAAAACCAAGTGAGGTTGTGACTTGTAAGCCTTGTAAAATAAGTCGAGTTTTGATTAGTGAACCCGGAAAACTAATCAACTGTAATCGTTGGATTATAGTGAATTTTCAAAGGGATCTTGGGGAGTGGATGTAGGTGCATTGTTGGCACCGAACCACTATAGATTGTTATGTTTGTGATTGCTTGTTCTCTCTCTCCTTGCTCTTTACACTTTGCTTATTGCTTTTAATTTCCACTGCACTATTACTTTAGAGCATTGCACTTAAATCACAGTACCTTGTTAAATTGAATTGCATATCTTGTCTCGTATAGTTTGTAATTTGTATTATCAAGCTTAGCTTTAAATTTTTAGTGACCCAATTCACCCCCCATCCTGGGTTGCTCTCTGGGCAACAAGTGGTATCAGAGCCTTGTTCTCAGTATACAGGCTTTACCACCTTGAGTAAAGATCTATGGCAACCCTAATTGGTACTAGTGTAGTTAAGGGAAAAGCCTCAAATAGACCTCCATTTTTTAATGGAACAAATTATACTTATTAGAAAACTAGGATGAGAATTTATATGCATTCTATAGATTATAATTTGTGGAAAGTAGTTGATAAGGGTCCTCATATTCCTTCGGTGGTGGTTAATGGTATTTCCATCCTAAAACTTGAAGAGGATTTGAATGAGAATGACATTAAACAATCCGAGATCAATGCTAAGGCAATGAATCTCTTGTATTGTACATTAGATCCTAGTGAGTTCAATAGGATATCTACATGCATGTCCGCCAAAGAAATATGGGACACACTTAAAGTTACCCACGAGGGTACCGATCAAGTGAAGAACACTAAGGTCAATATGTTAGTGCACACATATAAGATGTTCCGGATGGAACCAAATGAATCTATTACTGATATGTATACACATTTTACAAATATTATAAATGCTATGAGAAGTCTTGGTAAAGTCATATCTAATGCTGATCTTGTGAATAAAATTCTTAGATCACTACCGACATCTTGGGATCCAAAGGTGACCGCAATTCAAGAGGTAAAGGATGTAGACAAGCTTCCACTTGAGAAGCTAGTAGGATCGCACATGACCTATGAGCTCAACTTGAAATAGAAATCAATGGACTTGGATAAAAAGAAGAAGGGGATCACTTTTAAATCAAATATTCAAGAAGAATCCTCGATTGATGAGTCTGATGATGATGAAGAAGTAGAAGGCGAAGAAGCCCTCCTTGCCTGAAAATTTAGAAGATTTATGAAGAGAAGGAAGTTTCCCTACAAGAAGAAATTTCAATCCAAGGAAAAAGGAAAGGAAATAGAAAAAGAGAAAGAAAAGGAAAAGGAGAAGGAAGTACCTATATGCTTCAAGTGCAAGAAGCCCGGACACTATAAATTTGATTATCCTCTCCTCAAGAAATCAAGAAAAAACTAAGAAAGAAAGCAATGATGGCCACGTGGAGTGATAGCGAAGACTCCAGTTCAGAAGAAGAGCAGACTGAAATTGCAAATCTCTGCTTCATGGCACATCAGGATAATGAAGAGGTATGTTCCAACTCTGAAGTTGATTTTACTTTTGATGAACTTAGAAGTGCTTTCGAAGAACTTATGCATGATTATAAATTAGTTTTATCTAAAAATAAGAAATTAAAAAAAACATGATAATAGTTTCTCATTAGAAAACAATTCTTTACTTAATGATGTTAGTTCTTTGAAATCTAAACTAGATGTTTTAGAAAAGAAAAATAATGCTTTAGTTATGGAAAATAAAGTTTTAAAAAGGCCTAAACAAATTATTTCTAATAATGAGCTTTTAAAGAAAAACAAGGATTTAGAACTTGAAAATGCTAAACACAAAAATGAACTTGAGAAAATCAAACCTTTTGTTGATAAGTTTACTTATAGTTTAGAAAAGCTGAATTTACTTTTAAATAATCCAAGAGCAGTTTTCAACCAGACAGGTTTAGGATATAAACCACAAAAGCAACAAAAGTATTTCAAAATTTTTTTTATACCTGCATCATCCTATATTACCTGTTTTACTTGTAGAAAATTAGATCATAAATCATATCAATGCAATTTCAGAAAAATCATGTCTTTTGGTAAAGTATGGGTTCCAAAAGGAACCATTTCGAATGCTAACCCGAAAGGATCCAAGTTAGCTTAGGTACCTAAAACAAAGCTTGATCTTATTGCAGGTGTGTCTTGCAACCAAGGAAAACAAGCAAATTTGGTATCTTGATAGTGGTTGCTCAAGGCACATGATTGGAGATATGAAGCAATTCACTTCTCTTGAAGCTTTGAATGAAGGGAGTGTGACCTTCGGTGATAATGATAAACGTAAAATCATTGGAATTGGTAAGGTTCACATAATTCCTTCCAATAGTATCAGTAATGTACTTTTAGTAGATGGCTTAAAGCATAATCTTTTGAGCATTAGTCAGTTTTGCGATAAAGGTTTTCAAGTAGTTTTCAAATCATCATATTGCATGATTTCTAATCTAGATTTAAATGGAGTACAATTCATTAGAAAAAGGCATGAAAATATTTATCTAGTAGATCTTGATGATCCATCTTTACCTAATGAAGAATGCCTTGTTGCAATAAATTCTACCAAGGAAGAGACTAGTTGGTTATGGCATAGAAGGTTAGGGCATGCTAGTATGTACCTTATTCAAAACTTTGCAAAAAGAATTTAGTTAGAGATTTACCTGAAATCAGTTTTGAAAAAGATAGAATTTGCCAAGCATGTCAATTTGGAAAACAAGTCAAAACTTTTTTTAAACCAAAAGGATTTGTAACTTCTAGTAGACCACTTGAACTACTCCATATGGATCTCTTTGGACCAACTAGAATATCAAGTCTAGGAGGCAAGAGATATGGAATAGTTATTGTGGATGATTTTTTGAGATTTACTTAGGTTTTCTTTTTAGCACAAAAAGATGAGTCATTTTCTGTATTCATAAAGTTTTATAGAAAAGTTTCAAATGAAAAAGGTGTTTCAGTCGTTTATATTCGTAGTGATCATGGAACTAAATTTGAAAATCAAGATTTTGAAAACTTTTGTAATGAAAAAGGCATAGAACACAATTTCTCTGCACCTTGGATACCTCAGCAGAATGGGGTAGTAGAAAGAAAAAATCATACTTTAGAAGAAATGGCATGCACTATACTTTGTGAAAATGATTTGCCAAGGTATTTTTGGGCTGAAGCTATAAATACAACCTGTTATGTTTTAAATCGAGTTTTGATACACCTTATTTTAAAGAAAACTCCATATGAGTTTTGGAACCAAAGAAAACCAACTTTGAAATATTTTCGAGTTTTTGGTTGTAAATGTTTTATTTTGAATAATGGAAAAGATTATCTAGGGAAGTTTGATGCCAAGTCTGATGAAGGTATCTTCTTAGGATACTCTATATCAAATAGGGCATATAGAGTATTTAACAAACAGACTTTAGTTGTAGAAGAGTCAGTACATGTTGTATTTGAAGAATCTACTAACAAATCCTCAAGAAAAGAGGATACATCTGGTGAATATGCAGATGCTAAGAAACTTTAGAAGCTGACAGTGGATGATCAAGCTCAACCAAATGAAGAAAATCAAGACAAGGATGCTCATGGACACCCTAAGGAATTAATCTTAGGTGATCCATTTAAAGGGGTAAGAACTCGAGCTTCTATTAGAAATGAATATGACTATATCGCTTTTGTATCTCAAGTAGAACCTAAATGTTTTGAAGAAGCTGAAAAAGACTCTAATTGGATCAATGCTATGCAAGAAGAACTAATACAATTTGACAGAAATAATGTTTGGACACTTGTAGAAAGACCTTCTAATGTTTCAATTATTGGCACTAAATGGGTATTTAGGAATAAATTAGATGAAAATTGTATTGTCATTAGAAATAAAGCTAGGCTAGTTGCTAAAGGCTACAATCAGAAGGAAGGGATTGACTGATGCAGAACGAAGAACAAAGAAGCGTATGCGGAAGTAAAATTAAAATTAATTCTTTTTTTTTTTTTATATTTTTCAGAAATTGGCTTCGACTCAAAGTAAAGCTAAACTACGTTGAAGGAAACTAGGTAAGGATTGAAAGCACAGTTTAGAAGAAACTAAATTATCAGAGTAGTTCAGAAGTAACGGATCGCTGGGGGTTGAGAAACTCCCAGACCTAGGGTTTCGCTCTGAACTTTCAACAGAACAGAAATAGAGAGAAGAGATGGTTTACTAACCAGACAGTGATCTTCTCAGGATTTTGGTGGAAGAACTCTCTCGAGCAGATTGTGGGATCCTCGGAGTCGGCTATCTTCATAATGGATCCTCCAATACTGGTCCCGTGGTTTGGTCGGCTTCTCCTGGACTCAAGATCTGGGAAAGAAGAGGAACAAGTGAAGGAATTCAGAAACTCAAGAAAAGATCTTACCAGGTTGAAGAACTTGAAAGCCGAAGTTGCTGAAATCGAATTCTCCTGGAGGCCGATCTGACTTCCTCTTAGAATTGTTGTAGATCTGCAGTATCTGGACTGGAGCTGGATGCTGGTGGTCGGCCTGGACTTGGAGATGGTGGCCGTGAGAAGGGAAATAGACTAGGGCTTGGTGGAAAGAGAAGGGTGATGGCGGCTAGGGTTTGGGAATTGAGTGGCTAACCTAGGGTTTAGGGTTTTGGAGATCTCTCACCTCCTCAAGGTTCCAGGGGAACCCGGATTTACTCCCTCACGGAGCTCAACACCTGGAAGTAAGTGCGGACAAGAGAAAACACAAGTTTGCTCAAGAAAAAATTTCTTTCATTCATCTGATTCCTTTAAACTTACAAGAGGGGTTTAATTTATAGGGCTTTACAAGGGAGTAGGGTTTTACATCTTCCCATGTGGGACTAAAGGAGGGGATCTACAAATCAGGATAATCCATACACATATGGTCGGCCAAAGTACCAAAAAAATTTGATTTGGGTTATAAAAGGCAGGTAGATGGCGCCACCTTGCTTAGATCTTCAAGAAAAATTTTCTTCCTTCCCTAGATCAACTCTTTTGGACTCCTCCTTTTCTTCCTCCCTAAGTCAAGGTCCTTCCCATCTTTGTTTTGGATGTCTTTGGCAGGTAGTGGGCGCCCCCTTGAAGCTCTCTTCCAAGAGGATTTCTTCCCTTCTTTGCTTTGGGTTTCTTGGGAAAGTCTTGGCCGCCCCCTTGATTTGTGGTCTCTTGGTGGACTTCTCTTTATCTGGCGCATGAGAGAAGGAAGTTGCCATCTGTGGAGTGGGGACCAAAAGCTGCTGGATGTAGATATGGCGCCCCCTGGACTGGGAGTGTGGCTGGGAGTGTGGTGTCCACTTGCCTGGTCTTGGAAGAAAGTGTAACATCCCAGGTTGAAACCCTAGTCCACTACTGAGTCAACATGACTCAACAAAATAAAATGCAGGTAATGTAGACTCAAGCTAAATTGAGTTGATCTAGTCAACTCTTATTACAAACCAAAAATCCTAATTCTTCGGGCAAGGTTAATCAGAGATCCAGATGGAGCTCTGAAGTCTTCTTCTGAGTCTGGTGCCCGCACCATTGACTTTGATGAAACCTTTGCTCCTGTTGCTAGACTTGAAGCAATTAGACTATTGTTAGCATTTGCCTACTTTATGAACTTCAAATTATTTCAAATGGATGTTAAGAGTGCTTTCTTAAATGGTTTTATAAATGAAAAGGTCTTTGTTGAACAACCACCCAGATTTGAAAACCATGCATATCCTGATCATGTTTTCAAATTACACAAAGCACTTTATGGATTGAAGCAAGCACCTAGAGTATGGTATGAAAGGTTAAGCAAGTTTCTTATTGAAAATGAATTTTCTAGAGGAAAAGTTGACAAAATACTATTTTTGAAAAGGAAAGATAATGATTTATAAGTAGTACAAATATATGATGCTGATCCCAGAATGGAATATCTACGCGCCTCCCATAAGCAATGTTCTTCCGGACTAGGCTGGCTGGCACTGGTGCAGGAGCCTCTGGGGTCTGCTCACGCTCATGTCTGACTTTCCTTCGACGCTCAGTACTACCCTGCCCCTGTTCCAATCTCCTTTTCCTTACTGCCAGGTGTTTTCTCGGACCCATGTGTAGGGATGAGGGGTAACTTAGGGAGAAATGTAAAGAGGTAAGGCAGAGAGATATTCACTAATTGGAAAAAAGAAGGAGAATGTGAAATAGTGAGATAGGGTTTGAGAGATTGGTGAAAATCGAGAGTAAATGAGGAAAAGGTAAGAAACGGACGAAAGAAATATGTGTTTTCAATTGAAAAACAACCGAGATTTGAGGGTTGAAGGATTCGAGGGCTTTCGGTTGTCCAAAATCAAGAAAACGGTCAAAAAGAGAGTTGATTCCAAGAAAAGTAAGAGAGGATGTGAGGATTTCCCAAAAAGATCGAGGAGAGGGGTGGAAATCCACTATTTGGAGGTTTAGGGAAGTTGTAGGGGGACCACACGAAGGAGAGGAGGAAAAAAAAATGGGAGAAAAGGGCTTGCGGACGGGTTTTAAAAACGCAGATTTTCGTTCAAGTGTCGACCTCTGAGAATTTTCAGGGGTCGACCTCAAGTGTCGACCTCCAAAGCTTAAGTGTCGACCTCAAGTGTCGACCTCCGAAAATCTCAAGTGTCGACCTCCAACAATAAATCTTCCAAAATAAAATTCTGTAAAATAAAAAAAATTGACAAAATTTAGAAAAATGACCTTTAAACATATTTGAGAATTTATAAATCATTTTTGAGGAATTTTGATGAAAAATGAAGAGATTCAAGCAAGAGGATCAATGACTCCCAGTTCTCTTCTAATCATACAAAATCTATCTTCATTCAATGGTTTTGTGAATATATCAGCCAATTGATAATCAGTACATATAAATTCTAATAACACATTAGAGTTTTGAACGTGATCTCTTATGAAGTGATGTCTTATTTCAATATGCTTGCTTCTTGAATGTTGTACAGGATTTTTCGTTAAATTGATTGCACTAGTATTATCACATCTTATAGGTGTCTTAGTTAGTTTGATGCCAAAGTCCTCGAGTTGTTGTTTGATCCATAAAATCTGAGCACAGCAGCTTCCAGCTGCTATATATTCGGCTTCTGCCGTAGATAGAGCAACCGAATTCTGTTTCTTACTGCTCCATGAAATCAAATTAACTCCTAGGAATTGACAAGTTCCACTAGTACTTTTTCGATCAAGTTTACACCCAGCAAAATCAGCATCAGAATATGCAATTAATTCATATGATGACTCCCTAGAGTACCAAAGACCAATTTCGATAGACCCAGATAAGTATCTAAGTATACGTTTTACAGCTAAGAGATGTGATTCTTTAGGAGCAGACTGAAAACGTGCACACATACAAACACTAAACATTATATCTGGTCTACTGGCAGTTAAATATAGCAATGAACCAATCATGCCTCTATATAATTTTTGGTCTACTGATTTACCACATTCATCTTTGTCTAATTTACATGAAGAGCTCATAGGGGTACCTATTGGTTTTGTGGTCTCCATCCCAAACTTTTTCAAGATTTCCCTTGTGTACTTGGCTTGATTGATGGAGATCCCCTCTTTGGTTTGCTTAATTTGGAGTCCGAGGAAGAAGTTGAGTTCTCCCATCATGCTCATCTCGAACTCACTCTGCATTAACTTCGCAAATTCTTGACAAAGACATTCGTTAGTAGCACCAAAAATAATATCATCTACATATATTTGTACTACTAAGAGATCATCATTTTTCTTTTTCAAAAACAATGTATTATCTACATTACCTCTAGAAAAATCATTTTTCATCAAAAATGAACTTAATCTATCATACCAAGCTCTAGGAGCTTGCTTTAAACCATACAATGCTTTATGCAATTTAAAGACATGATTAGGAAATTCATGATTTTCAAAACCAGGAGGTTGTTCAACATAAACTTCCTCTTCAATAAATCCATTTAAAAAGGCACTCTTTACATCCATTTGAAACAACTTGAAATCCATAAAACAAGCAAAAGCAAGTAAAAGTCTAATTGCTTCTAGCCTAGCAACAGGAGCAAAGGTTTCATCGAAGTCGATTCCTTCTTCCTGGTTGTAGCCTTTAGCAACAAGTCTAGCTTTGTTCCTAATTACAATACCATGTTCATCAAGTTTATTTCTAAAAACCCATTTTGTGCCAATTACAGAAACATTAAGGGGTCTTTCAGTTAAAGTCCAAACATTATTTCTTTTAAATTGATTTAATTCATCTTGCATAGCATTAATCCAATTACAATCTTTTTCAGCTTCTTCTATTGACTTAGGCTCTATCTGAGATACAAAAGCTAAATAATCACACACATTTCTAATAGAAGAGCGTGTACTTACCCCCTTTGATGGATCACCTATTATTAGCTCTTTAGGGTGTCCATGTGCATACCTCCATTCTTTAGGTAAAGGTTTTGGTGAAGTTGCATTGATTTCTTGAATTTGATCTTGACTTTCTTGATCATCATCTCCTTTGGGCTCATCTTCATTGATTGTCAATTGTTCAAGTTTCTTTGTACCTGTTTCAACATCAATAGAATCTTCTTTTCTAGAAGATTTTTCGTTAGATTCATCAAATACTACATGAATTGATTCTTCAACCAGAAGTGTTCTTCTGTTGAAGACCCTGTATGCCTTGCTAGAAGTAGAGTATCCTAAAAAGATACCTTCATCTGACTTGGCATCAAATTTACTGATATTGTCTTTGCCATTGTTTAATATGAAACAGCGGCAACCAAACACACGAAAATACTTGAGATTAGGTTTTCGATTTTTCCAAAGCTCATATGGTGTTTTCTTCAAAATAGGTCGAATTAAAACACGATTTAAAATGTAACAGGAAGTATTAATGGCTTCTGCCCAAAAATATCTAGGTAAATCGTTTTCGCAAAGCATTGTGCGTGCCATTTCTTCTAGTGTCCTATTTTTTCTTTCTACCACCCCATTTTGTTGAGGTGTCCTAGGTGCAGAGAAATTATGACTAATACCATTTTCATTACAAAAAGTTTCAAAATCATGATTTTCAAATTCAGTTCCATGATCACTACGCAAAGAAACAATAGTGAGATCTTTTTCGTTTGAAACCTTTTTATGAAATTTAACAAAAGCTGAAAATGTTTCATCTTTATGAGCTAAAAACATTACCCAAGTAAATCGTGAGTAATCATCTACAATTACTAGCCCATATTTTTTACCTCCCAAACTAGTTGTTCTGGTTGGTCCAAAGAGGTCCATATGCAATAATTCAAGGGGTCTAGTAGTAGATACTACTCCTTTAGGTTTGAAAGTAGATTTAGTTTGTTTTCCAAATTGACATGCAGCACAAATTTTATCTTTTTCATAAGTGTGTTTTGGCAATTCTTTTACAAGATTCTTTTTGCTTAATTTTGAAATCAACTGCATACTAGCATGCCCTAGCCTACGATGCCAAAGCCAACTAGTTTCACTTGCCTTGGCTTCCTTAGCCACTAGGCATTGACCACTTTCCATGGCTAGATCATCAAGATCAACCATGTAAATGTTTCCATGTCTAAGACCAGTGAACTTGATGCCATCGACATCTAGACTAGATACCATGCACAAAGATGATTCAAAAATTACTTTAAAACCTTTATCACAAAACTGACTAATGCTAAAAAGATTATGCTTCAATCCATCAACAAATAATACATTATCTACATAAGCATTAGGGGTGATATGGATTTTACCAATTCCGACGATTTTGCCTTTTCCATTATCACCAAAAGTGACATTTCCACCATCAATTGCAGCTAGTGATGAGAATTGCTTCACATCCCCAGTCATGTGCCTTGAGCAACCACTATCCAGATACCACATTCTTCTTTTATTTTTGGTTGCAAGGCATACCTGCAAAAAAAAGATCAAGTTGAAACTTTAGGTACCCAAGTCATCTTGGGTCCTTTAGGGTTAGTCAGGTTGGTTCCTTTTGGAACCCAAATCTTTCTAAAGGTATTTGATTTTCTTCTGTTACAAACATATGATTTATGACCTACTTTACCACATGCATAGCAGGTAATATTAGAAGATGCAGGTATGAAAAAGTTTTTGTAAAGTTTTTGCTGATTGTGTGGTTTAAATCCAAGTCCAGCTTTATTAAACACTGCATGTTGGCTATTTAAAAGCATATTTAGTTTTTCTGAGCTAAAGGTAAACTTTTCTACAAAAGGTTTTACTCTTTCTAACTCTTCCTTGTAATTCTTATTTTGAAGCAATAGTTCTTTGTTTGTTTTTCAATGTTCTCATTAGTTTTAAGACTTCTATTATTTTTCAAAGAATTATTTTCTTTAACAAGATTATCTTTGTCATTTGTCAAAGTCTTTACATGTTCTTTTAATTTCTTGTTTTCTTGAGTTAAATTTTCAATTTCACTTGAAAACTTTTCTGAATCTTTTGTAAGTTCAAAGTTTTGCTTTCTTAATTTCTTATTTTTTAATTTTAATTTTTCATATTCCATTACTAAGTCATCAAAAGCATCATGCAATTCATTGAAAGTAAATTCAGTTTCAGGTTCAGAATTTACCTCATTATCTTCATTAGCCATGAAACATAGGTTGGCGACTACCTGCTGCTCTTCTTCACTGCTGGAGTCCTCACTCTCACTCCAGGTAGCCATCATGGCCTTCTTTCTCAACATCCTTCTACTTTTTTTAAGCAAAGGGCAATCCGTTTTGTAATGTCCAGGCTTCTTGCACTCGAAGCAGATGGGTGGATCCCTTTCTTTCTCTTTCTCCTTGTTGTGATCACCTTTTTGTTGCCTTTTCTTGTAGAAGTCCTTCTTCTTTCTCATGAATCTTTTAAATTTCCTAGTAATTAGGGCTGTCTCTTCATCATCAGCTTCTTCTTCAGATTCATCACTTGACTCTTCTTTTGTAGTGGACTTGAATGCTATGGCTTTCTTTTTCTTGTCATTGTCCACTATTTTCTGCTTTAGTGAAAGCTCGTAGGTCATCAGTGATCCAAGAAGCTGCTCGAGAGGCAGAGTGTTGACATCCTTGGCTTCTTCTATGGCTGTAACTTTCGCATCCCATGAAGCCGGAAGAGACCTGAGAAGTTTGTTAACCAGTTCACCATTAGATATAATTTTTCCCAAACTCCTCATACCATTTACTATATTGGTAAATCTAGTATACATTTCACTTATACTTTCAGTTGGTTCCATCCTGAACATCTCATACGTATGAATGAGCATGTTCACCTTAGTGGTCTTCACTTGATGTGTACCCTCATGGGTAACCTCAAGTGTATCCCAAATTTCTTTGGCGGAAATACAATTTGATATTCTGTTGAATTCACTAGGATCAAGTGCACAGAATAACAAATTCATCGCCTTAGCATTTAACTCAGCTTGTTTGATGTCATTGTCATCCCATTCTTCTTCAGATTTTGGGGTGATAATGCCATTGACCAAGTGAGTGGGCTGATGAGGCCCTTTAGTGATTACTCTCCAAATATGATAATCTACAGCTTGTAAATAAATACGCATACGAGTTTTCCAATAAGTGTAGTTTGTGCCATTAAAGAAAGGAGGACGATTTGATGCTTGTCCTTCAACTATACCCATTCCAATTGGAGCGGCCATGATCTTTCACTCAAGATCGTTGGACCTACAAGAGAGTACCGGTGCTCTGATACCACTTGTTGCCCAGATATGGTGCCCAAGAGGGGGGTGAATTGGGTATTTTAAAAATTAAAGGCAATATATGTGCTATCAAGTTCAAAAGTGAAGAGTGATAGTGCTTTAATAATTGTGCAACGGAAGCAACGAAATAAAATGACAATTAATGAGCTAAAGAAGCTAAAGAGCAAACCAATGCAAACACACAAGAAATATAGTGGTTCGGTGCACCCAGCACCTACATCCACTCCCCAAGCTCCACTTGGGAATTTCACTATAATCTTTAGATTACAGCCGACTTGTTTTACCAGGCTCACAAGTCAAAACCTTACACACTTGTTTTGGCTTCGGGCTAACAAGCAACCCTAGTTGGTTTTATCAATTGGCTCACCAACAAACCTCACTCACTTGTTTTGGCTTCGGGCTTACAAGCAACCCTAGTTGGTTTTATCAATTGGCTCACCAACAAACCTCACTCTAGTTTCAAATTCCCTTGAAACTAGCTAAAGACAAAAGAGTATGAATACAAGTTATGAAAACTAAACAAACTCCTTTTGAGCAATAATAAATTCGTTGAAGCTCTTGATGGAGACTCTTCAAGCCTTTTCCCTTGGAATCTTTGGACCTCACTAAATGCCAAACACTTGAATGTTGGATTCCTCAAAGATGGAAGACTTTTTGGCTAGGGAATCTCTTGGTTTTCTCACTCTTTTTGCTTGGAAGTGATTGAAGGCTTTGTACTTTGAATCAACACTTTTTCACTTTGTCTCCTTTTCTTTTTTGAAGTTTGGTGGAGGTTAAATACCTCATTCATGCTGAAACAACTCCACAAGACCGTTAGATTCAAAAATATGGCCGTTTATGGCCGTTAGAAATCAAATCAGAAGTTCAGAAAAACTAGCCGTTATGCCATGAGTCGACCTCATGAGTCGACCTCTGGATCAAGTGTCGACCTCATGAGTCGACCTCCAGTAAAGTTTAGGCAAAAGTTCAGAATACCATAGTTCTGCCCATTTGAATTCTCAGGCTATGAGTCGACCTCTGGTGTCGACCTCTGGACAGGTGTTGACCTCTGGTGGTCGACCTCTGAAGCGTGCCACTGAGACTTTGCCGTGCCGGCCATGCTGAACTTTCCTTTTCTTCATGAGTCGACCTCTGGTGGTCGACCTTTGACAAGGTGTCGACCTCTGGTGGTCGACCTCTGATCTGAATTTTTCTGAAACTCTTTGAGATGTGCGTGCCATGCTTGAGTTTCTTTAAGCCTTTGTTTCTTTTGTCAAATATTTCTTAACAAGAAGGTCCATTATGAGAATTTTGATCTTGTTCAAGGTAGAAGAGCTCATTTCCAAACCAGGTAAACTTAGTTTCATCATTGTCCTTATGATACTCTTTTTGAATAACCTAAGTCCTGAAACTTTATCTTGAGATTAAACATTAGTCCAAACATATACTCAACCTTTTGTTAATCATCAGAACTAAGGAGTCAAAGCCAACAATCTCCCCCTTTTTGATGATGACAAAACCTTGAGTATATATGCAATTAAGTCCAAGAGCAAAATATAGCAATAATAAAAATTTTCAAAGTATCCTTTCATGCAAGAGTGTATCATAAAAATTTTGTGATAATATTCTCAAGAATCAAAAAGATTTTATTTTTCATTTATTTCTTTCTTTTTGTGAAAACATTCTCATAAGTCAAGAAAGATAAGAATCATATAAACTTTATTACTCATAAGATGGAGTCTCATAAATACATATATACTACTCTACTTTTCTACTCCCCCTTTTTGTCAAGAATCAAAAAGTTTATTGTTATAGAGAAGGATATGGTAATGAGACTTATGTTCAATTATAATGAAGTATAGAATATATGCTCCCCCTCAATTTGTGCATACAACAAAATATTCTAACTTGAGTGTTTAAGAAGTTAAATGTTAAGAGCTGGTATCAGATAAAATGGCACAATATAGATAAAAGCAAATGTATTCAGTTACAGAATTGCTTACAAAATAGGCACAAAACACTGATACATCAGATCATACAAAAGCAAACTATGAGGCTACTCCTCATCAGAAGGTATGTCAAAAGATACAGGAGCCATGATCCTAGATGAGGATTTTGGAGTCCTATGAGAGGAACTCCGAGTCCTCAGAGAGGGACCAGACCTAGGGGTAGTCCTACGAGATCTATAAGTCCTAGGTAAGGGCTCCACAGAAGTCGAGACAGAGGCAGTAGCTGAAGGAGTGGACGGATCTGCATGCTGAGTAGACTGAGCTGGAGTCTGCCTGCTGACTAGCTCATAAGCTGTGGGATCATCGATGTCTGTCTCTGTATGCTCATCTATGTCATCCGGAATCCCAGTGATAGTCTCAAATAGTGACTCTGTAGGCTCAACATCAACTGGCACAGCTGTGGCTGGAGGATCTGAACTCTGAAAATCAGTGGAAGGAAGATCAGCTGAAGGGGGAATCTCTGGAATCGGCTCTGCAGGTGGAACATCAGATCTACCTGCTCCAGGCTGATCTCCATCACTGTCACTGTATCCACTAGAGTCATCAGCATCATCATCACCATCATCATCATCATCATCATCATGTGGAGGAGATACTGTCGGATCTGCAGTCCCTGATGGCAGTGCTAATCTCAATAAGCTGAGGATCTGTCTGAATCCTGTATCCATACTAGCTGAGAGAGCACTAATGCGTGTGTCTGTGTGTATCCGCAGATCATGAATCTCCTGCCGTACACCAGTGATCTCTGTCCGGACCTCTGAAATCTGATCAGTCACTCGCTGCTCGAAGTCCGATATCCTCACTGAAGTCCTCCGTGGTGTAGCAGTAGGTACCGGAGCTGATGAAGGTGGTGGCGAGAATGGCTCAGGCTCCGTAGTCTCTGTCTCCGGTGCTGGGCGAGGAGGTGTACCATGATCAGTAGGCCCTGAAGGCCCTGCCTCAGCAGCTCGGATCTCATCCTCCTCATCTGGCTCCTGGCCAGACTCTCGTCGTACCCATCGATCACTGATCAGTCGAAATCCCATCCGATGTAGGGATTTCTCTCCATAAGTATCTGTGTGCTGTAGCTGACTGAAGGGTATGCCGTCGAATGAGACACCATGCTCTCTGAATATCTGAGTCAGTCCCATACCGTACGGCTGAACGAGTCTCCTGTGAGAAGCTGCCTCACCCATCTGCTGAAGCATGATCCTGGGGAGGTTGATGGGAGTCCGCTGGCTCAGGGACACCATCAACACCAGCTCACGCTCAGTGATAAAATCAAATCTCCCGCTCTTCGAAATCAAGATACGGGCGATGATGTGATGCAGCACTCTCATCTCCAGTGAAAGCTGGTTAGCGGACACTGTGGAAATGCCGCTAACATCCTCACGCTCTAGGATACACCTGAAGGCGTGCTCTCTGTCGCTGATCGTAGTGGCAGCAGTGCCATGAAGTGGAATCCTCCAGATGCGACTGATGACCTCAGGTGTCACTGGAATCTCGATCCCTCGAACTGTGGCAGACCATCTAATGCCATCAGTGGCCATGGATCCATAGAACTCTCTGATGAGGTCTGGGTAGTATCTCTCGGACATGGTACAAAAATGAACCAGACCTGCATCTCTCAGTACATCTCCAATGAAGAAGTGATGCTGATCCCAGAATGGAATATCTACGCGCCTCCCATAAGCAATGTTCTTCCGGACTAGGCTGGCTGGCACTGGTGCAGGAGCCTCTGGGGTCTGCTCACGCTCATGTCTGACTTTCCTTCGACGCTCAGTACTACCCTGCCCCTGTTCCAATCTCCTTTTCCTTACTGCCAGGTGTTTTCTCGGACCCATGTGTAGGGATGAGGGGTAACTTAGGGAGAAATGTAAAGAGGTAAGGCAGAGAGATATTCACTAATTGGAAAAAAGAAGGAGAATGTGAAATAGTGAGATAGGGTTTGAGAGATTGGTGAAAATCGAGAGTAAATGAGGAAAAGGTAAGAAACGGACGAAAGAAATATGTGTTTTCAATTGAAAAACAACCGAGATTTGAGGGTTGAAGGATTCGAGGGCTTTCGGTTGTCCAAAATCAAGAAAACGGTCAAAAAGAGAGTTGATTCCAAGAAAAGTAAGAGAGGAGGTGAGGATTTCCCAAAAAGATCGAGGAGAGGGGTGGAAATCCACTATTTGGAGGTTTAGGGAAGTTGTAGGGGGACCACACGAAGGAGAGGAGGAAAAAAAAATGGGAGAAAAGGGCTTGCGGACGGGTTTTAAAAACGCAGATTTTCGTTCAAGTGTCGACCTCTGAGAATTTTCAGGGGTCGACCTCAAGTGTCGACCTCCAAAGCTTAAGTGTCGACCTCAAGTGTCGACCTCCGAAAATCTCAAGTGTCGACCTCCAACAATAAATCTTCCAAAATAAAATTCTGTAAAATAAAAAAAAATTGACAAAATTTAGAAAAATGACCTTTAAACATATTTGAGAATTTATAAATCATTTTTGAGGAATTTTGATGAAAAATGAAGAGATTCAAGCAAGAGGATCAATGACTCCCAGTTCTCTTCTAATCATACAAAATCTATCTTCATTCAATGGTTTTGTGAATATATCAGCCAATTGATAATCAGTACATATAAATTCTAATAACACATTAGAGTTTTGAACGTGATCTCTTATGAAGTGATGTCTTATTTCAATATGCTTGCTTCTTGAATGTTGTACAGGATTTTTCGTTAAATTGATTGCACTAGTATTATCACATCTTATGGGTGTCTTAGTTAGTTTGATGCCAAAGTCCTCGAGTTGTTGTTTGATCCATAAAATCTGAGCACAGCAGCTTCCAGCTGCTATATATTCGGCTTCTGCCGTAGATAGAGCAACCGAATTCTGTTTCTTACTGCTCCATGAAATCAAATTAACTCCTAGGAATTGACAAGTTCCACTAGTACTTTTTCGATCAAGTTTACACCCAGCAAAATCAGCATCAGAATATGCAATTAATTCATATGATGACTCCCTAGAGTACCAAAGACCAATTTCGATAGACCCAGATAAGTATCTAAGTATACGTTTTACAGCTAAGAGATGTGATTCTTTAGGAGCAGACTGAAAACGTGCACACATACAAACACTAAACATTATATCTGGTCTACTGGCAGTTAAATATAGCAATGAACCAATCATGCCTCTATATAATTTTTGGTCTACTGATTTACCACATTCATCTTTGTCTAATTTACATGAAGAGCTCATAGGGGTACCTATTGGTTTTGTGGTCTCCATCCCAAACTTTTTCAAGATTTCCCTTGTGTACTTGGCTTGATTGATGGAGATCCCCTCTTTGGTTTGCTTAATTTGGAGTCCGAGGAAGAAGTTGAGTTCTCCCATCATGCTCATCTCGAACTCACTCTGCATTAACTTCGCAAATTCTTGACAAAGACATTCGTTAGTAGCACCAAAAATAATATCATCTACATATATTTGTACTACTAAGAGATCATCATTTTTCTTTTTCAAAAACAATGTATTATCTACATTACCTCTAGAAAAATCATTTTTCATCAAAAATGAACTTAATCTATCATACCAAGCTCTAGGAGCTTGCTTTAAACCATACAATGCTTTATGCAATTTAAAGACATGATTAGGAAATTCATGATTTTCAAAACCAGGAGGTTGTTCAACATAAACTTCCTCTTCAATAAATCCATTTAAAAAGGCACTCTTTACATCCATTTGAAACAACTTGAAATCCATAAAACAAGCAAAAGCAAGTAAAAGTCTAATTGCTTCTAGCCTAGCAACAGGAGCAAAGGTTTCATCGAAGTCGATTCCTTCTTCCTGGTTGTAGCCTTTAGCAACAAGTCTAGCTTTGTTCCTAATTACAATACCATGTTCATCAAGTTTATTTCTAAAAACCCATTTTGTGCCAATTACAGAAACATTAAGGGGTCTTTCAGTTAAAGTCCAAACATTATTTCTTTTAAATTGATTTAATTCATCTTGCATAGCATTAATCCAATTACAATCTTTTTCAGCTTCTTCTATTGACTTAGGCTCTATCTGAGATACAAAAGCTAAATAATCACACACATTTCTAATAGAAGAGCGTGTACTTACCCCCTTTGATGGATCACCTATTATTAGCTCTTTAGGGTGTCCATGTGCATACCTCCATTCTTTAGGTAAAGGTTTTGGTGAAGTTGCATTGATTTCTTGAATTTGATCTTGACTTTCTTGATCATCATCTCCTTTGGGCTCATCTTCATTGATTGTCAATTGTTCAAGTTTCTTTGTACCTGTTTCAACATCAATAGAATCTTCTTTTCTAGAAGATTTTTCGTTAGATTCATCAAATACTACATGAATTGATTCTTCAACCAGAAGTGTTCTTCTGTTGAAGACCCTGTATGCCTTGCTAGAAGTAGAGTATCCTAAAAAGATACCTTCATCTGACTTGGCATCAAATTTACTGATATTGTCTTTGCCATTGTTTAATATGAAACAGCGGCAACCAAACACACGAAAATACTTGAGATTAGGTTTTCGATTTTTCCAAAGCTCATATGGTGTTTTCTTCAAAATAGGTCGAATTAAAACACGATTTAAAATGTAACAGGAAGTATTAATGGCTTCTGCCCAAAAATATCTAGGTAAATCGTTTTCGCAAAGCATTGTGCGTGCCATTTCTTCTAGTGTCCTATTTTTTCTTTCTACCACCCCATTTTGTTGAGGTGTCCTAGGTGCAGAGAAATTATGACTAATACCATTTTCATTACAAAAAGTTTCAAAATCATGATTTTCAAATTCAGTTCCATGATCACTACGCAAAGAAACAATAGTGAGATCTTTTTCGTTTGAAACCTTTTTATGAAATTTAACAAAAGCTGAAAATGTTTCATCTTTATGAGCTAAAAACATTACCCAAGTAAATCGTGAGTAATCATCTACAATTACTAGCCCATATTTTTTACCTCCCAAACTAGTTGTTCTGGTTGGTCCAAAGAGGTCCATATGCAATAATTCAAGGGGTCTAGTAGTAGATACTACTCCTTTAGGTTTGAAAGTAGATTTAGTTTGTTTTCCAAATTGACATGCAGCACAAATTTTATCTTTTTCATAAGTGTGTTTTGGCAATTCTTTTACAAGATTCTTTTTGCTTAATTTTGAAATCAACTGCATACTAGCATGCCCTAGCCTACGATGCCAAAGCCAACTAGTTTCACTTGCCTTGGCTTCCTTAGCCACTAGGCATTGACCACTTTCCATGGCTAGATCATCAAGATCAACCATGTAAATGTTTCCATGTCTAAGACCAGTGAACTTGATGCCATCGACATCTAGACTAGATACCATGCACAAAGATGATTCAAAAATTACTTTAAAACCTTTATCACAAAACTGACTAATGCTAAAAAGATTATGCTTCAATCCATCAACAAATAATACATTATCTACATAAGCATTAGGGGTGATATGGATTTTACCAATTCCGACGATTTTGCCTTTTCCATTATCACCAAAAGTGACATTTCCACCATCAATTGCAGCTAGTGATGAGAATTGCTTCACATCCCCAGTCATGTGCCTTGAGCAACCACTATCCAGATACCACATTCTTCTTTTATTTTTGGTTGCAAGGCACACCTGCAAAAAAAAGATCAAGTTGAAACTTTAGGTACCCAAGTCATCTTGGGTCCTTTAGGGTTAGTCAGGTTGGTTCCTTTTGGAACCCAAATCTTTCTAAAGGTATTTGATTTTCTTCTGTTACAAACATATGATTTATGACCTACTTTACCACATGCATAGCAGGTAATATTAGAAGATGCAGGTATGAAAAAGTTTTTGTAAAGTTTTTGCTGATTGTGTGGTTTAAATCCAAGTCCAGCTTTATTAAACACTGCATGTTGGCTATTTAAAAGCATATTTAGTTTTTCTGAGCTAAAGGTAAACTTTTCTACAAAAGGTTTTACTCTTTCTAACTCTTCCTTGTAATTCTTATTTTGAAGCAATAGTTCTTTGTTTTGTTTTTCAATGTTCTCATTAGTTTTAAGACTTCTATTATTTTTCAAAGAATTATTTTCTTTAACAAGATTATCTTTGTCATTTGTCAAAGTCTTTACATGTTCTTTTAATTTCTTGTTTTCTTGAGTTAAATTTTCAATTTCACTTGAAAACTTTTCTGAATCTTTTGTAAGTTCAAAGTTTTGCTTTCTTAATTTCTTATTTTTTAATTTTAATTTTTCATATTCCATTACTAAGTCATCAAAAGCATCATGCAATTCATTGAAAGTAAATTCAGTTTCAGGTTCAGAATTTACCTCATTATCTTCATTGGCCATGAAACATAGGTTGGCGACTACCTGCTGCTCTTCTTCACTGCTGGAGTCCTCACTCTCACTCCAGGTAGCCATCATGGCCTTCTTTCTCAACATCCTTCTACTTTTTTAAGCAAAGGGCAATCCGTTTTGTAATGTCCAGGCTTCTTGCACTCGAAGCAGATGGGTGGATCCCTTTCTTTCTCTTTCTCCTTGTTGTGATCACCTTTTTGTTGCCTTTTCTTGTAGAAGTCCTTCTTCTTTCTCATGAATCTTTTAAATTTCCTAGTAATTAGGGCTGTCTCTTCATCATCAGCTTCTTCTTCAGATTCATCACTTGACTCTTCTTTTGTAGTGGACTTGAATGCTATGGCTTTCTTTTTCTTGTCATTATCCACTATTTTCTGCTTTAGTGAAAGCTCGTAGGTCATCAGTGATCCAAGAAGCTGCTCGAGAGGCAGAGTGTTGACATCCTTGGCTTCTTCTATGGCTGTAACTTTCGCATCCCATGAAGCCGGAAGAGACCTGAGAAGTTTGTTAACCAGTTCACCATTAGATATAATTTTTCCCAAACTCCTCATACCATTTACTATATTGGTAAATCTAGTATACATTTCACTTATACTTTCAGTTGGTTCCATCCTGAACATCTCATACGTATGAATGAGCATGTTCACCTTAGTGGTCTTCACTTGATGTGTACCCTCATGGGTAACCTCAAGTGTATCCCAAATTTCTTTGGCGGAAATACAATTTGATATTCTGTTGAATTCACTAGGATCAAGTGCACAGAATAACAAATTCATCGCCTTAGCATTTAACTCAGCTTGTTTGATGTCATTGTCATCCCATTCTTCTTCAGATTTTGGGGTGATAATGCCATTGACCAAGTGAGTGGGCTGATGAGGCCCTTTAGTGATTACTCTCCAAATATGATAATCTACAGCTTGTAAATAAATACGCATACGAGTTTTCCAATAAGTGTAGTTTGTGCCATTAAAGAAAGGAGGACGATTTGATGCTTGTCCTTCAACTATACCCATTCCAATTGGAGCGGCCATGATCTTTCACTCAAGATCGTTGGACCTACAAGAGAGTACCGGTGCTCTGATACCACTTGTTGCCCAGATATGGTGCCCAAGAGGGGGGGTGAATTGGGTATTTTAAAAATTAAAGGCAATATATGTGCTATCAAGTTCAAAAGTGAAGAGTGATAGTGCTTTAATAATTGTGCAACGGAAGCAACGAAATAAAATGACAATTAATGAGCTAAAGAAGCTAAAGAGCAAACCAATGCAAACACACAAGAAATATAGTGGTTCGGTGCACCCAGCACCTACATCCACTCCCCAAGCTCCACTTGGGAATTTCACTATAATCTTTAGATTACAGCCGACTTGTTTTACCAGGCTCACAAGTCAAAACCTTACACACTTGTTTTGGCTTCGGGCTAACAAGCAACCCTAGTTGGTTTTATCAATTGGCTCACCAACAAACCTCACTCACTTGTTTTGGCTTCGGGCTTACAAGCAACCCTAGTTGGTTTTATCAATTGGCTCACCAACAAACCTCACTCTAGTTTCAAATTCCCTTGAAACTAGCTAAAGACAAAAGAGTATGAATACAAGTTATGAAAACTAAACAAACTCCTTTTGAGCAATAATAAATTCGTTGAAACTCTTGATGGAGACTCTTCAAGCCTTTTCCCTTGGAATCTTTGGACCTCACTAAATGCCAAACACTTGAATGTTGGATTCCTCAAAGATGGAAGACTTTTTGGCTAGGGAATCTCTTGGTTTTCTCACTCTTTTTGCTTGGAAGTGATTGAAGGCTTTGTACTTTGAATCAACACTTTTTCACTTTGTCTCCTTTTCTTTTTTGAAGTTTGGTGGAGGTTAAATACCTCATTCATGCTGAAACAACTCCACAAGACCGTTAGATTCAAAAATATGGCCGTTTATGGCCGTTAGAAATCAAATCAGAAGTTCAGAAAAACTAGCCGTTATGCCATGAGTCGACCTCATGAGTCGACCTCTGGATCAAGTGTCGACCTCATGAGTCGACCTCCAGTAAAGTTTAGGCAAAAGTTCAGAATACCATAGTTCTGCCCATTTGAATTCTCAGGCTATGAGTCGACCTCTGGTGTCGACCTCTGGACAGGTGTTGACCTCTGGTGGTCGACCTCTGAAGCGTGCCACTGAGACTTTGCCGTGCCGGCCATGCTGAACTTTCCTTTTCTTCATGAGTCGACCTCTGGTGGTCGACCTTTGACAAGGTGTCGACCTCTGGTGGTCGACCTCTGATCTGAATTTTTCTGAAACTCTTTGAGATGTGCGTGCCATGCTTGAGTTTCTTTAAGCCTTTGTTTCTTTTGTCAAATATTTCTTAACAAGAAGGTCCATTATGAGAATTTTGATCTTGTTCAAGGTAGAAGAGCTCATTTCCAAACCAGGTAAACTTAGTTTCATCATTGTCCTTATGATACTCTTTTTGAATAACCTAAGTCCTGAAACTTTATCTTGAGATTAAACATTAGTCCAAACATATACTCAACCTTTTGTTAATCATCAGAACTAAGGAGTCAAAGCCAACAGTATTGGTTTGTGGTATGCTAGAAATTCTTCTACTGAATTGATTGGATATTCTGATGCAGACTTTGCTGGTTGTAGATTAAATAGAAAGAGTACTAGTGGAACTTGCCAATTTCTTGGGGTTAACTTAATCTCATGGTTTAGCAAAAAACAAACTTCAGTTGCACTATCCACAGCTGAGGCTGAGTATATTGCGGCAGGAAGTTGTTGTGCTCAAATCTTGTGGATTAAGCAACAACTTAAAGACTTTGGAATCAAGTTGGCTAGAACTCCTATTAAATGTGATAATACCAATGCTATTTGCTTGACTAAAAATCTTGTTCAACACTCTAGGAGCAAGCACATTGAAATTAGACATCGCTTTATTAGAGATCATGTTGAAAATAATGATATTGTGCTTGAATTTATATGTATTGAATTTCAATTAGCTGATATTTTAACTAAACCTCTCTTGGAAGATCGATTCTATATGATTAGAAGAGAGCTCGGGATCATCAATCCATTTGATTAAATCTTTCCTCCCAATTTGACTCAAACTAGATCAATTTAACCTTATTTATGATATATCATGATTGATCATTACTGATTTGACTCCAAATACATATTACTTCAATTGATTTTGATCATTCAGTGAAATTCCAAATTTTTCAATTTTTAAGTCGATGTGTCGATACCAAAATGTGTCGACACCAAAATATGTCGACACATGCATGAGTCGACACATGCCCGACGACAAATTGAGATTTTAAGGGTTTCCAAACCATTTTTCCCCCCAAATTTCATTCTCCTCCGAGCCAACACTTCGATTCCAGGTATCCATCATGTTCATCCTCTCGTTTCCTTGCTTTTACCCACCGTTTTCTCGGATTTGAAGGTTCGGTGGTCATTTTTTATTGGATTTCCTCCTAGGTTTTAACTCCTAAACCCTATAAACTCCTTATTTCCACCAAAAACCTTGCCAAATCTTTGTTTGTTGACAATGGATCCTCTCAAACAAGTCGTTCGCCGATCGCGTCAGTCACAGCATGAAGAAGAGCAGAGAACGAAGGCCCGACATGAGTTTAGAGTTCTGGATCCGCCTGCACGGCCGTTGTTTACTCCTTCTTGCCAGATGAGCTCCAAGACAGTGGTTGGAAGATGCCGAGTGGACTTCTCTTTCTTAGACCAGCAGCATTTCAGGATTGGAGATTGGATTAGACATGCTGGTTTGGCCTCCTTCCGTTCGCTTAGTGAGAGATACTATCCTGGGTTGATGAGAGAGTTCTACCGATCACTTGGAAGCAGATCAAAAGGCTGGATTGCTCAGGTTAGAGGTCGGGATATTTCCATTTCAGCAGAGATTCTGAGCAGAGTATGGGATATACCCATGACTGGATCAGTTATTGACAGTCTGTTGGATAGAATTAGTGGCCTCTGATATATTTTTTAGTCCGATTCTTACCAGAGGAAGCCACTGTTCCTGCATCAAGACTATTTATGGAGATGAGACTGCTACATCATATTGTCGCCTAGATTCTTCTGTCGAAGACCGGTCATTTCGACTACATTGCCGAGCGTGAGTTGCTGGTGATGGTCTCACTGATTCAGCGGACGCCGATTTGTCTTCTTGTTCTGATGATTCATCAAATTACTGAGGCGGTGTCTAGTCAGCGGCTCTACTTGCCGTATGGCATGGGATTGACTATACTTTTCATGGAGTATGGAGTCAGCTTCCAGGATGAGCCTTATCATATTTGATCCATACCGATGTATATGACATCAGGTCACTACATTGCATGGGTTATCATTTAGTCCGAGGCCAGTGGACACGGAGGACATCATGACAAGCCAAGGATAGAGTTGACATTGATGAGGACATAGCAGAGGAGGAGCGGATTCTTTCAGGTGAGGCTGGACTGAGCGAGACAGCCTGAGACGGTAGCACAACCAGCTCACCCTGATCCTTCTACATCTGCACAGCCACAGCCAGTGCAGACGGAGACTCCTGGTGTTTCAGATACTCTAGAGAACAGAGTCAGATGCATAGAGATCGATGTTTTCATCATGAGGCAGTGTATACGTCTTTATTGCTAAGATGAGAGAGAACCACATTGGTCTTAGTGATGGTATTTCGGCTATTCTCTTAGCACTGTCCAGATCTTCGATGAGTGCTCCTACTGCAGACATAGTTCTTGCTTCTGTTGATGTTCCTGCTCCAGCACCAGCTGATGACATTGCTGATATCTACACTGGTGTTGAGACTACTGTAAGAGATGGAGGTGGAGACACAGCTGTTGGAGATGTTGATGATGAGGAGACAGACTCAGACCATTTTGACATTGTCGATCTTGTGTCAGAGCCAGTTGTCGAGGTGACGGATGACGTGCCTGCGAGCCCAATTGACCCATCCTTCTCACCTGCTCTGATACCTGATCCATCCTCTCTTACTAGATTAGTTGATCACACTCCAGTTCCAGTTCCTATTCCTATTCTTAGTCCTGTTGTTGATTTACCTGTTGTTGACCTACTTGACATTGATATTTCATTCATTAATTCTCCTGACATTCAGACACCTATTATCGAGACCCCCACACTTGATACACATATTGTAGATACATCGATACCTTCCACAACTGATACTGTTGTTCTTGATATGCCTGTATTATCAGCTGTTACACCTACTTTTGATAGTCCTACCCTTCATACATCCTCATTGATTCGAGTGCTTGGGTTTTATACACCTGGCTTTCAGCATCTCGATTCAGTTCCTATTTTTGATCGTACTCCTGCTCCAGCTGTTGTTGAGATGATTCACCTGATCAGTTCAGTTCTTGTGGAGGACATAGCTTCTACCTCTACTGCTTCAGCCAGAGGTCGGACTTATATTCATCGTAGAGGACATGGATGCCATACCCCTCCTCAGCCGACCAGGACTAGACTTCGAGATCTACGATCACGATGGCCACGAGCTCGATCTTTTACTGATACAGGACCGATCAAGATCGGTTCATCTTTTGATGACTCAATGGATGAGGATTAGGATATTTATGTATTTCTAGATAGTTTTATATTTCTAGATAGTTTACTTTCATGCTTATATGTAATTTTACCTTTGTTATGTACTTGATGTACAAGTTCATGACATATATGAAAAACTTTTTGATTACTCATTCCTATATCTTTGATGGACATGAATGCTATATCTTGAATTACTTTCATGAATGTGCTTCCTAAAGAAAATATTCCGAAAATAAATGTATTCCCTTTATCTACCTTTTTAATGATAACAAAAAGGGGAAGTAATTCATGATATTATTTAAGTATAAATGTGTTTACTTCTCCAAACTAAAGGGGGAGTAACTTTTAATTTTTGAAAACCTGAATTTATGAAAGGGGGAGCTTTATTTTTTGTCAAAGTAAATTTGATTCTCAAAACTCCTCTTTCAATGTTTTTGAAAAGATTCTCACAAATTTTGTTATGTATCATTAATTTAGGGGGAGCTTTGTTAATTATTGAAATTTTCATTGTAAGAGTATCATGATACATGTTCTTAATACATTTAAATAAATATCAAAGTTCTGACAAAGCTCTGATATTCTCTATCTTTGAAACAAGCTTAAATTCTATTACTTGTGTTTTGAATAATTATATCTTTAAGTAATGATTGATATACTTAATGCTTTCAATATTGCACATCTTGATCAATTCTCTTAAAGCTTTACTTTTAAAGCAATTTATACTTAAGGATTTTGTCATCATCAAAAAGGGGGAGACTGTTGACTCCACTAAATGATTTTGATGATAAGCAAAATAGTTAAGTATAATTTGAGGACTAATGATTTGCTTCAAGTGTATTTTCATTGAAAGGATGCTCACAAAATTTGAAGAAGCCCAATTGTGTTGAAAAACCAAGTTTGAATGGAATGATTGCACAAAACAAGACTTGGATACTCAAAGAAATGGTTGAATAGATGACTAAGTCAAATGAAAACATGTTTCAGTACACGTTTAGCAATTTCTGTACTTTTTCACTGATGTGTCGACTCAAGGTGTCGACACATGATACGATGTGTTGACATATGAAAAAGGTGTGTTGACTCAGGCCGGTACGCAGCAATATTTCAAATGGCAGAGATGATGTGTCAACACATGAACCTTATGTGTTGACTCAAGGTGTCAACACATGGATCAACACATCGCCTGAGACTTTCAAGCCACGGAACTTACAGAAGTTGAAGGAACAATTGATGTGTCGACACATAGATGTAACGTGTCGACTCAATGTGTTGATTCAACTGAGAATGTGTCGACTAAGCTGATTTTTTCAGAGAATTTGAATGGAACACTTTGAACTTGTGTCGACTCAAGAAGAACATGTGTCGACCTAATGTGTCGACACATGAAGAGGAGGTGTTGACACATGGAGTTTTGACAACAGTAACGGCTAGTTTTTTCAAGCACAGAACTCGTCCAAATGCCCTCCAATGGCTAGTTTTTCAAGTATAATAGCTAGATTTCGATTTTGGGGGCTTGGGAAGGTATATAAAGGCTCCAAATCAAATCAAAATGACAACTATTATTCAACAACTATTCAACTATTCAAAAAGCATTGAATATCCTTAAAGAGTTTAGAGAGAAAAGAAGAGAGAAGAGCCTTAACTCCTATTCATTCAAAGCTCAACCATTCTCAAGCAAAAGGAAGCCTTCCAAGCATTCAAAGCCATCAAGAGCATTGAAGATCATTCAATCTTAGGCATTCAAAAGGCTTCAACAAGAGCAAAGCAATGCCACATCGAGCTACATCGACTTATTTGCTTTATTATTGAAAGCTTACATTGGTTCTTTATTTCTCCATCTTATATCTTATAAAGGTTATTGGTTAGCCTATTGGAAAACCAAGTGAGGTTATTGGTAAGCCTTGTAAACCAATTAGGTTGGTGGTTAGCCCGCTAAACCACTAAGGTTCTTGGTTAGCCTGGAAAACCAAGGGAGGTTTTTGGTTAGCCTTGTGAAAACCAATTAGGTTCTTGGTTAGCTCATAAAACCAAGTGAGGTTGTGACTTGCAAGCCTTGCAAAACTAGTCGGGTTTTGATTAGTGAGCCCGAAAAACTAATCGGCTGTAATCGTTGGATTATAGTGAATTCCCAAGGGGATATTGGGAAGTGGATGTAGGTGCATTGTTGGCACCGAACCACTATAGATTGTTATGTTTGTGCTTGCTTGTTCTCTCCCTCCTTGTTCTTTATACTTTGCTTATTGCTTTTAATTTCCACTGCACTATTACTTTAGAGCATTGTACTTAAATCATAGTACCTTGTTAAATTGAATTGCATATCTTGTCTCGTATAGTTTGTAATTTGTATTATCAAGCTTAGCTTTAAATTTTTAGAGACCCAATTCACCCCCCCTCTTGGGTTGCTCTCTGGGCAACACTCTTCATATATGGCGCATAAAATGTCCAAAATATCTGTTAAAATCTGATAAATTCATCCCACTTAGGACACAACCCAATTTAGGTCTCCCATAAATTGGTTAGTCCATTTAGCAACCTTTCAGACTCAATTCAATTGGGTTAGGAGATTAGGTCAGCCTACACATGCTAGTGTGCAATCTAGCTAACCAATTAGGATTCCTTGACCCTAATTAAATGTCAATTGACTTCTTAGATCACATCTCAAGTGTGTGTGACCCTTTGGGTTCCATATCTAGCCAGCATTAGGTCTAGGTCCAAGCCAATTCGATTGAATCAAACCCGATTGACCTAATTAGATCAAAATGAGCTGACCTAAGTTGCCAATTCGAACTAGCTTTCGAATTGACTCATGAATTCAATCCAATTGATTCATGATAATCCACAAGACATGATTGATGTCTAGCAACATATCATGCCTACCCGAAAGATGAAAAATGTAGTTGAAAGTACCAAATACCCTTCAGTGAAAAGTTACCATGCAATTCAATCTCTCGATCTCTCATTATCCCGATTAAGTGATGGGCATGGATAAATGTCAAACCCTAATACTTAATTATTTTAAATCTCTATTCGATAATGAAGACTCTACTGATGATTGATTAGAAACCACTTCTAATCATATTTTGCTTTGATCAAAGACTCCCCAAGTCATCAATCGAAGAGATTACTTGGGATAACAATTTCTCTTACTAGGAATGATCGATTCCTTGTTGGTCCACTCACATCCTTCATACACCTTCCACCATATCCGAGAACAGCCTGTATATGACTTAATGCCATGAATGAGTATGAACCAAAACATGGCTTAGTGTGTATAAGGAACCATGGTGACCTCAGGTCTAAAGATCACTTGCACAACTCTCACTATGAGAACTATCTTTTGATAAGTAGTAAGACTTCTATAAGATAGTCTCGGTGTGGATCAGTTCAGTGAACTCAATCCTAATGAGCACCCCTATCCTTGTATTAGTGTCTCTATACAAGTGGCTGTGAGACCAACCACCCTCTTCATCGAGCATACATAGGATAAACTAGTCTTTCCGGAAGCATCGATCCCCGAATCGATGATCCAATGACTAGGAACATTTTATATTAGGATTTATAGGAACTTAGGTCTCACCGTTATGATATCCATAAAACCCTAATTCCTTTGCCCTAACCTATGGGGTTCATCATAATCTTAAATAAGACATGGTAGTATGATGAAACAAAAATATCTTTAATAATATAATAATGTCATACAAGAGTTGGAAGATTATAAAAATATCCTTACAAAGATTGGCTTTTAGGGCACTTTTCTTTTAATCTCCATTCACTAGACATGGAGATAGGGCAACTGAGTTATTAGGTCTAGTACACACAGATGCATGTGGTCTTATGACAACCCAGGCCAGAGGAGGATGCTCTTATTTTATCAATTTTACTGATGACCTATCAAGGTTCAGATATGTGTATTTTATGAAACACAAGTCTGAAGCTTTTAAAAAATTCAAAGAGTATCAAAGTATGGTTGAGAAAAAAACTAGGCATAGTATTAAAATCCTTTGATCTGATAGAGGAGGAGAATACTTATCTAGTAAATTTCTCGATCATCTTAAAGACAAAGGAATTCTCTCTAAATGGATCCCTCCATATACGCCACAGTTAAATGGTATAGTAGAAAGGAGGAACCGAACTTTGTTTGACATGGTACGATCCATGATGTGCTTCACAGATCTTCTAGTATCCTTCTGGGGTTATGCCCTATATACTGCTACTTACATATTGAATAGGGTGCCATCAAAGGCAGTTAAAAGCACTCCATATAAATTATGGAAAGGGAGAAAGCCATGTCTTAAGTTTTTTAAGAATTGAGGTTGCCCTGCTGATGTCAGGAATGTTTTTAGACATAAGCTAAGTACTAGGGCTGAAAATTACAGGTTTGTAGGATATCCTAAAGAAGGTATGGGTTATATTTTTTACCACCATACTGAGCAAAAGGTCTTTAGGCATGCCACATTCTTGGAAAAGGAGTTTATCCAAGAAAAGGACTATGAGAGGATATTTGAACTTGAAGAAGTTCAACCTATACCTTAAACGATTCCTCAACCAGATGTTCCTAAGATTCAGAAACAACCACAACACACACCTTCTCTCGGTAGATCAGAGAGAGTGCGAAGTGCACCTCTCAGATATGGCTTTATCATTGAAAATGATAATGAAGCAAATATTATATAGGACAATGATCCTGTGACCTATACGGAAGCTGTCACGAGAGGAGACTCTGACAAATGGCTAGAAGCCATGAAATCTAAGATGGAATCATGTACTCTAATCAGGTTTGGACATTAATTAATCCACCTGAGGGAGTAAACCCAATCGGGTGTAAATGGATCTTAAAGAAGAAGATTGGAGCAGATGGTCAAGTAGGACCTATAAGGCCAGACTGGTGGCAAAAGTTTCAAACAAAATCATGGCATTGACTATGATGAAACTTTTTCACCAGTAGCCATGCTTAAGTCCATTCGGATATTGCTTGCTATAGCTGCATACTATGATTATGAGATATGGTAAATGGACGTAAAGACTGCTTTCCTTAATGGATACCTTGAGGAAAAAGTCTATATATCATAGCCAGAAGGGTTTGTCTCGAGTGAGAAACCAAACCAATTATATAGGCTTAAGAAGTCCATTTATGGATTAAAGCAAGCATCGAGGAGTTGGAACATCCGCTTTGATGAAACAATCAAAGAGTTTGGTTTCATCAAGAATGTGGATGAACCATGTGTGTACAAGAAGACAAGTGGGAGTGTCCTTGTTTTCTTGGTTTTGTATATCGATAACAAACTCATTATTGGGAATGATATCCCAATGTTGCAATCAGTCAAGTCTTGGCTATCAAAGCAGTTTTCCATGAAGGATTTAGGAGAGGCATCCTATATACTGGGTATAAAGATCTATAGAGATAGATCTAAGTGGATGCTTGGCTTATCTCAATCCAGGTACATTGACTTAGTGTTAAAGAGATTCAACATGGAAGGAAGTAAGAGGGGTTACTTACCTATGAGTCAAGGTATACATCTCTCAAAGAAGATGTCACCTAAAACACCAGAAGAGAGAGAAAGGATGAATATGATTCCTTACGCTTCGGCTGTAGGATCAATCATGTATGCCATGTTATGTACCCTACCTGATATTGCTTATGCCTTGGGCATAGTAAGCATGTTCCAGGTGATCCAGTGGAGGATCATTGGAAAGATGTGAAAAATACTCTTAAGTACCTGAGAAGGACTAAAGAAGTTTTTCTAATATATGATGGATCAGAGTTAAAACTAGAAGGATATACAAATTCTAGTTTTCAATCAGATCCAAATGATAGCAAATCCATATCAGGGTATGTCTTCATGTTATATAATGGTGCCATAAGTTGGAAGAAGTACAAAGTAGCCAACTATAGCTGACTCAATCATTGAGGCAGAATACATAGCTGCAAGTAAAGCCATAAGGAAAGCTGTGTGAATGAATAAATTCATCACGAAATTAGGCATGGTTCCAACTATAGAACAACCGGTGTCACTTTATTGTGGTAACACTGGAGTTGTTGCACAAGTTAAAGAACCAAGGTCTCATAATAAGCCCAAGCACATCCTAAGATGCTTCCACCTTGTTCAAAGACAAGATGTTGTCATCGAACAAGTAGATATAAAGAACAACATAGCAGACCCATTCACTAAATCACTACCAAAGTAGCAATTTGATCGCCATTAAATTGTATGGGTATAAAATACAAAGGCGATTGGCTTTAGTGCAAGTGGGAGATTGAAAGAATGGTGCCCTAAAAGCCAATCATTATAACATCATTTCTATGATCTTCCAACTCAAGTATAATATTATTTATCAATAAAAGGCATCTTTTGATTTATCATACTATTGCATCTTATCAAGATTACGATGAATCCCATAAAGCATAATCTAAAATGTTCCTAGTCGTTGTATAATCGATTCAGGGATCGATGAATCCAGAAAGACTAGTACATCCTATGTATGCTCGATGGAGAGGGTGGTTGGTCTCACAACCACTTATGTAGAGACACTAATACAAGGATGTGGGTGCTCATTAGATTATGAGTCCACTGAACTGATCCGACAAGAGAACATCAAATGGAAGTCTTATTTGTCAAAAGAATGTTTTCTTAGTAGGAGTTGTGCATGTGATCCTTAGACCTAAGACTACCATAGTATCTTGTGCAGATGAATCCATGTTTTAGTACATACTCACTCATGGTGATTAAGTCATGTATGGTGTGTTTTTGGATATGGTGGATTATGTAGGAAGGTAATGAGTAGGTCAACAAGGAATCGATCACTCTTAGTAAGAGGAGAAGTTATGCCATGTAATCTCTTCGTATGATGACTTAGGAAGTCTTAATCAAAGCAGGATGAGATTAGATAGGGTTTCTAATTATTCATCGATCGAGTTTTCATTATTGAATTGTGCTTCAAAAGAATTAAGTGCTAGGGTTTGATATTTATCCATGCCCATCACTTAATCGGGATACAGGAAGACAAATGATTGAATTGCATAATACCTTTATATTGAAGGGTATTTTGGTACTTTCTACCAAATCTTTCATCTTTTGGGTAGGAATGACACGTTGCTAGATGTCAATCTTGTCTTGTAGGTCTTCATGAATCAATTCGATTGGATTCATGAGTCAATTCGAAAGCTAGTTTGAATTGACAACTTAGGTCAGCTTAATTTGACCTAATTAGGTCAAATCGGATTTGATTGGATCAATTGGCTTGGACCTAGACCTACTACTGGCAAGATGTAGAATCTAAAGGGCCACATACATTAAGAAATTGGACTAAGAAGTCAATTGACATTTTATTAGGGTCATGGGATCCTAATTGGTTAGCAAGATTATACATTAATAGGTGTATGCTAACCTAACTCCTAACCCAATTGAATTGGGTCTAAAAGGTTGCTACATGGACTAACCAATTTATGAGAGACCTAAACTGGGTTGAGTCCTAAGTGGGATAAAATTATCAAAATTTATCTGATAATTTTTGGACATTTTATATGCCATATATCAAGAGTCCCAATGGCATGGGACTCTTGGTGCCAAAAGAAGTGGTTGGCAATTAAAGGGAAAGAGAGTCAATTAAAGATGAGTTTTTTAGGAAAGAGAGTCACTCCATGAGGAGAGGGTGTGAGGCCCAACCCCAGACATGATGTGAGGTCATGTTTAATTAACCCCCTTCCCCCATTCCATTTTCATTATCCCCTCATGACCTTTGAGATTCACCCTAATGCCTCCAAGTATCGAGGAGGGTGGAATGCCCTAGAGGTGAGAGGTCTCTTCATTAGTGTGAGTCCCAAAGTCTATGAGATTCAAATCCCTGTCTTCCATCCCCACTATTCATTCGCCACCCCTAAAAAAAATCCAAAAAAGAAAATGTACCCTAATCTAGGTGACTTCTAGGCTCACCAACGATTCTACCCCCTGTTCCCCATCAATTTTGGTATCAGAGCCCAGAAAAAATTAGGGTACCCCAGATTTCCCTTCTCTCCCACCAGCCTCGATGAGTCCCTCCACTTTCCCATCGCTGATCCCCTCATCTCTAATCCCATTTCCACCCAGCCCCATCGGCAACTCCCGAGCAACTTCGCCGCTGCATCGCCCGAATCCCACTTCCTCTCTCGGCCGTTCTCACCAGTAAAAAAAAATAATCTTTCATTGTCTCTCTTCCTCACCTCTGGTCAACTTCACCATTACCATTGGAGCCGCCAATGTCTATCGCCTCCCTCATCTGATCCCAGAGAAAAGTCTCCACAGCCGCCTGAGATGCCATGTTTCGCCATTCATGCCATATTTCTCATAAATATGCTTCCTTCCACTCTCATCTTCCTCCCCCTCATCCCCATCTCTTCGCCCTCTGCTTCAAAACCCTAATCTACATGAAACCCTACATCTCCGTATCTCAGTCCTCCTGAAGCCCTAGACCACTCCCTTTATAGGCCGCTTCTCCCTCTCCCATTCGATGTCGGTCCAATCCCCTGAATTCAAGTATATCATCGAGGAATGCCTCCGGGAATGGAAGGCCTCCGACGCCACGTTTAAGATCCCTGATCTGGTTCCCATGAACCGGTTCCTCTATGAGCTTTGCTGGGCCATGGTTCATGGGGAATTGCCGTTCCAGAGTGCAGGGTGGTGCTGGACTTAGTGCTGTTCGTGGAGAATCTACGGAGGGAGGATATGGCATCTATTGGGATACAACATGTTTGGTCTGTATATATTGATTTGGTGGGGAGTTGAATTTGATTGAACAATGCCCAAGAGGCATAAAGCCGATCAATGCCAAGAGGCATAAAGCCGATCAATGCCAAGAGGCATAAAGCCAATCAATGCCCAAGAGGCATAAGGCTAATCAATGCCCAAGAGGTGTAAAGCCGATCAATGTCTAAGAGGCATAAGACTGATCAACGTCCAAGAGGCATAAATTCGATCAATGTCTAAGAGGCATAAGGCTGATCAACACCCACGAGGTACAAGCCGATCAATGTCTAAGAGGTATAAGACTGATCAACGTCCAGGAGGCGTAAAGCCGATCAATGCCCAAGAGGCATAAGGCTGATCAACGTCCAAGAGGTGTAAAGCTGAGCAATGCCTAAGAGGCCTAGAGCCGACTGATGCCCAGGAGAAGCGAAGCTGATTAATGTTCAAGTGATGCAAGATTATTCAACATCTGGAAAATGGCTGACCAACTGTGGATAATGTTTGCTGCACGTGCTCATATCTTAACAAACTAACTATTTACAGTTGGAGTTGGCTAGAATTGGTTAGGTTTGAGGCCTATAAATATCAGTGAGCATGACGGAGAAGGGGATCCAGATTTCAAAATACCTTCCACCCTATTTTTCTTCAAATCACATCTGTCTAATCCAGACGCCATTGATGAGCTTGGGAGCAGGAGCCCTTCAACGCATAGAGCCTCCAAGAAAATGAAGATCCATTAGCTTAACCTATTCTTATTTGATTTAGCCTGAGCCCAAGCATCATTGTAATTTGTTTAGATACAACAGATTAGCATGCCAGGTTGGGGAACTCAGTGAAAGAGTTTCAAGAATCTGAAAGAAAATATGGTGAAAGGTAGGAATCGGAATCAACCTGTTGAAGGCATTCCTCATCCTCCAAAGGAGAATGATCCCATTCTTAACGAGAGGATGGAAGTTCTTCCTACTATGAATTTAGATCAAGAAAGGTTAAACACTCTGTTGAACAAGGTAGAAGTACTCACTGCGGCAGTGCAAAATCTCCAAGAAATCGCTGCAAAGGAACCATCATGACCTACTGCATCAAGAAGTAGCCGACGATCTTCTCTTCAGGTAAGTAGACATCTTAGTCCAAGAGGACATTCATCTTATCAACATTCTTCAGGTCAACAGTCTCCTTCAAAGCAACATCATCGATCTTATCATCACACCAAGAAACAAAACAAGGGAAAATGCCCACGATCTCATTCGACATCCTCTAAGGAATCAAATCCTAACAGTGCTCAAGTTTTAAACCTTGCAAGTGTGATAAGAAATTCAGAAAGCTGGAGCTGCAGGTTGCCAAAGTCATTGAGCAAAGGAAAGCAGAGGATACAACACCAAGCTACGATATCTTATCCCCTTTTTCCAAAAAGATTATGGAGGAAAGAATTCCTCATAATTTTAAGATTCCACAAATTGAGCTGTATGATGGATCGTCTAACCCCTTGGATCATCTGGACAGCTTTAAAGCCAACATGTTGATCCAAGGGGCATCAGATGCACTCCATTGTTTTGCTTTCCTAGCAGCTTTAAAGAAATCTGCGAGAATGTTGTATTCAAGTCTCCATCTGGACACATTCATTCTTTCAATCAATTGGAGAAGTTGTTCGTCTCTCACTTCAAAATAAGCAGAAAAATGCCCAGAAACTCTGACAGCTTATTCTTCATTCAATAATCAGAAGGAGAGTCTTTGAGAGACTACATAACAAGGTTTAACTTTGCCACATTGAAGATTCTGGATCTTAATGAATATATGGTGATGTCAGCCATGAAGAAGGGATTGCGAGCCTCTAGGTTCACATTCTTTTTAGATAAAAAGTTTTTGACCAATTATTCTGAACTACTGGCTCATGCCCAAAAGTATGCTCAGGCCAAAGAGCAAGCCTTGAGCTGGTGACAGATGGAAAGAAAATCAATGCCAAGTAAAAAAGAATTCCAGGGAAGATGACTCCCGATCTTCTGGGGTTCGATCAACTCAATGGCTAGATCAAAGGCCGAAGAATTTGGTCGGTAAAAACTATGTCAATAGATTTGACACTCATACTCCCCTGACTCTCCTGAGAGAGAAAATCCTGATGGAAATTGAAAAAAAAGATTTTATTCAAAGGCCAAAGCCAATGAGAGCTCCACCTACTGTATGCAACAAGGCCAAGTACTGTCGATTTCATTGTGATCATGGACACAATACAGAGGAATACATCCAACTGAAAGATGAGATCAAAAGCCTGATTAAATGGGGCTATTTGGGCAGATATGTTCGAAACCAAAATCAGAACCGACCAATTAAGGCAACGGTGCCAAGGCCAATAGGCCCAAGAATGATCACTGATGGGACAGAGCTCCCAAATCAACAACCAACCGATGGATTGGTCGGAATGATTCACCATGCATATTATGCAGATGACCGGAGCTCCAAAAGGCTTCGAGGAAGCATCAGGTTTTTTCATGATGACCTACAAGGCATTCAGATGCCACATAATGATCCTGTAGTGATTTCTGCAATAATTGCGAACTATGATATAAATAGAATTCTGGTTGATAATGGAAGTTCTACCGAGGTCTTGCTTTATGATGCTTTTGTCAAGATGAATTTACCAATTGATAAGCTACGAAAAATTCAAATGCCACTAACTGGATTTGGCAGAAATTCTGTAGGAGTAGAGGGAGAAATTACACTTCTCGTGACCCTCGGAACAATACCGAAGCAAAAAACTTTTTCTCTTACCTTTATGGTTGTTCGGATCCCCTCTATGTATAATGCAATCTTGGGAAGACCTGCCCTGAATAAGTTCTGATCTATCGTATCGACGTATCACTTATTGATAAAATTTTCAACTCAAAATGGGATTGGAGAGGTAAGAGAAAATCAACGAATGGCTCATCAATGTTTGACAATTCAAAATCAACAATCAATCAACAACTCAATTTCTGAGCAAATGGATCTGCATGATCCAACTGAAGGGATAAGCATGTCAATAGTAAGAACCATTCATGCTCCTTTGATAAAAGATGATCCTACTAAACTGTTTAGATTGGAAGTTCACTTACTGAAGACCAAAGGAAGAAGTTGATCGACTTTCTACAAAAAAATGCTGATATATTTGCGTGGAAAGCTACTGATATGATTGGCATTCTTCCTGAGGTGATTATGCATGAACTCAAGGTTGACCCACTTAGTCGGCTTGTTCAACAAAAGAAACAAAATTTTGCCCCACAAAGATAGAAGGTTATCAATGAAGAAAGACAGAAGGTTATCAATGAAGAAGTATCTAAATTGCTTGATGCCGGATTCATTCGGGAGGTCCACTATCCTGATTAGCTTGCAAATGTAGTAATGGTAAGGAAAGCAAATGGGAAGTGGAGAATATGTATAGATTATACTGATCTCAACAAGATATGCCCAAAAGATAGTTTTCCTTTGTCTAAAATTGCTCAACTTGTTGATGCAACAGCTGGACATAAATTCTTGAGTTTCATGGATTCTTTCTCTGTATATAATCAGATATGAATGAGTCCAGAAGATGAAGAAAAGACATCCTTCATCATAGATCGAGGGATATATTGTTATAAAGTCATGCCATTTGGTCTTAAAAATGCAGGAGCTACTTATCAAAGGTTAGTGAACAAGATCTTTGAAGATCAAATTAGAAAGACTATGGATGTATATGTGGATGATATGATCGTCAAGAGCAATCAATCGATGATCATATTAAAGATTTGCAAATAGCCTTTGATATTTTACAGCAAAATCACATGAAGTTGAATCTGACCAAATGTGTTTTTGGTGTAACTTCTAGGAAATTTTTAGGCTTCATGGTTACAAAGCGAGGGATTGAAGCTAATCCAGAAAAGATTCGGGCCATATTGGACATGAGGCATCCAGTTAATAAGAAAGAAATTCAATAGTTGACTTGTCGAATCGCTTCATTAAGCCGATTTATTTCTCGTTCGGCTGAGAGATGTTTGCCTTTCTTCAAAGCTTTACGACAGACCAAAGATTTTAATTGGTCGGATGATTGTCAGTTAGCATTTGAAGAACTTAATAAGTATTTGATGAATCCGATCATATTATCTAAACCCCAAGAAGGAGAAGATCTGTATCTTTATCTGGCTGCATCTGATGAAGCAATCAGTTCTGTGTTGGTGAGAAAGGAATCTGATGAGTCATATAAGCCCATTTATTACATCAGCAAAGTCCTTTATGATGTAGAGACTAGGTATCCAAAATTTCAGAAGATTGTTTATACCTTGGTAATATCAGCCAAATGCCTCAGGCCATATTTTCAATCTCATCATATTATTCTACTGATCGATTAGCCTCTGAGGACTATTCTATAGTGTCCTAATACTTCTGGTCGGATGGTGAAGTGGGCAGTCAAATTAAGTGAATATGATATTACTTATCAACCTCGATCTGCAATGAAGCTTCAAGTACTTGCTGATTTCATAGCCGAATGTACTTTGAGTAATAATGAAAAGAAAATCCAGCCATCTGATGAAATGGAAAAGACCGATGCACCTTGGATATTACATGTAGATGGAGCTTCAAATTCTTCTGGTTATGGAGCTGGATTGATCTTATGCAATCCAAATGGAGATGTTACTGCATATGCACTTCGATTCTCTTTTAAAGTCACTAATAATCAAGCCAAATATGAAGCCCTCTTGGCTGGTTTGAGAATTACAAAGGAATTAAATGTCCGATGGTTAAAGGTATTATCTGATTCATAATTAGTTGTCAACCAAGTAAAAGGAGATTTTGAAATTCGCAATGCTACTTTAGCTTTGTATCTGAAAAAGGTTCAAGAGCTTGGAGCTTTATTTGATTCTTGGAACATCACTCATGTTCCTAGAACTAAAAATTCTTGAGTCGATTCATTATCCAGATTGGCTTCTTCTACACCTGATCAAATGGGTCGGACATTTATGGAACATCTAGGGACCCCAAGTATTTCAACAACTGAAAAAGAAAAGGTTCTTCAAATAGAACCAGAAATGGGTTGGATGAGTCTGATAATCAAATATCTGACTGAAGGAGTATTGCCCGAAAATAATATAGAGGCCAAACAACTCCGAAAGATTGCTTCTTAGCATGTTATCTTAGATGGCTTGTTATATAAAAAATCATTTTTTCAGTCGCTATTGAAGTGTTTATCTCCTTTAGATGCCGATTATGCTCTTAGAGAAGTGCATGAAGGAATATGTGGTGATCATTTAGGAGGAAGGTCATTGGCTTATAAAATCATAAGACAAGGATATTATTGGCCGACTGTACAAAAGGATGCTTCGGGTTTTGTAAGAAAATGTGACTCTTGTCAAAGGTATGCAAATATACAAAGGTGTCCCGCCAGTCAGCTAACATAATTAACGGCTCCTTGGCCATTTGCTTAGTAGGGAGTGGATATACTTGGTCCGTTTCCTCCAGCTTCTGGAAAGTAAAAATTTCTGATTGTTGCCATTGATTATTTTACTAAATAGATAGAAGCCGAGCCTTTAGCTCTAATTACTGAAACAAAAGTTGAAATGTTTGTCAGAAATTCCATCATATATAGGTTTGGAATTCCTCATGCTTTTATCACTGATAATGGAAGGCAGTTTGATAATCAAAAATTTAGAGATTTCTATGCTTAATATAATATTCTCTATAAAATGACATCCGTAAGGCATCCGCAAGCTAATGGGGAAGCTGAGGTAACCAATCGGACAATTCTTCATGGGTTGAAAATCTAATTGAATGAAGCCAAAAGATCTTGGGCTAATAAACTCAACTCCATTTTATGGGCTTACCGAACAACTCCCCGATCTACAATGGGAGAATCTCTGTTAAACCTTACTTATGGGAGTGAAGCTATGTTGCCTATAGAGATTGTTCTTTGTTATAGAAGAATTGACTGCTTTGAAGAGTCGAGTAACGTTGACCAAAGGAGGATTGACCTAGATCTGCTCAAAAACTCCAGATTGCAAGCACAAATAAAAATGGCAGCGTATCGACAAAGAGTGGCGTAGTATTATAATTCAAGAGTCAAGGCTTGAGTATTTAGGATTGGAGACCTTGTCTCGCACCGAATAATAGTATCTCGACCAACTGAACAAGGCAAACTTGCTCCAAATTGAGAAGGCCCGTATTGACTTGAAAGCCTGGATGGTTATCCAATGGCTAGACTATGGAATGTAGAAAATCTTCGTAAATACTATCAATAAAAAGATTTTTTCTCTTTTGTTCCTTTCATATGAAGGAAAAATATGAAGATGAAATGTTCTCTAGAAAATATAGAAAAGAAAGGTTGGCCTGATAAGCTGACCATAATCCGACAAATCGAGTTAGTCTGACCTGCTAACTCATCGATATTTAATGATCATAATAACTGATCAAAAGGTTGGCCTAATAAGCTGACCATAATCTAACAAATCGAGTTGGTCTAACCCACTGACTCATCGATGTTTAATGATTAGAATAATTGATCAAAAGGTTGGCCTGATAAGCTGACCATAATCCATCAAATCAAGTTGGTCTGACCCACTAACTTATCGGTGTTTAATGATCAGAATAACTGATCAATCAAAAGGTTGGCCTGATAAGCTGACCATAATCTGATAAATCGAGTTGGTTTGATCCACTAAGTCATCGGTATGTTAACATCAAAATAACTGATTGATTGAAAGGTTGACCTGATAAGTTCACCATGATACAAATAACGAGAGTTGGCTTGAAATTGCCATTCTATCAATATTATTATCTCCAAATATTAAAGATATTGGAAAGTTGGTTTGGTATAGTTAGCTTGATGTGCTTATTATATAACATTGAGAGAGAAACAGAGAATTTCATTAATATTTTGCTAAAAAAAAAGAGAAGGAGAAAGAAGCAAAACAAACAACAGCGAACAAACAACAGCGAACATGGATTCATAAGAAGTTGCTAGAAATTTATGATTACAAGTTTTATTCAGCTTTCTCTTCGTTAGTTTGATCACATGAAGTTTTTTCTTATTCAGATGTTTCTTTAACAGGAGAAAATATAGGATTATCGGTTGGCTTGTCTTTTTCTTCTTCTTCTATAAAATTGTCTATGAAAATGGAGGAGATGTCAAGGTCAGGGTTTAATTTCTTGACCTTATTGATGCAATCTTCAAAGCCGAATTCAAAGTCTTTTGCTCTTGCTTGATCTATTTCGTCCTCGAATGCTTCGAATTTTTTAAATTCTTCAACTGCAAGAAGTCTTTGTTGAACTACAAAAGCATTTTCTTGTTCGGTTTGTTCCAACTTTTTCTCAAGAAATGTTATTCTCTCTTCCATCATGGATTTTTGACTCAATACTTCTTCGTATGCTCGAGTTTTCTCTTCTATAGTTTCGTCTGCTTGCTGGAGTATTTTTCTTCTTTTAGCTGCATCATCCACAAGCTGCATAGCTTACTTTTCAATTATTCTCAGTTTGTTTTGTAATGACAAAATCATTACAGTTGATCAGACAACCCTTGATTCTAAGGCTATCCGGTTAGCATCAGCCTAGTCTTTTTCTTCCTTAGCCAATGCTAATTGCTTCTGTAGATCTTCTTGAAGGCCAATCGTTTGACACCAACTTTCTTCAATCATGGAAATATTATTGATAAACTGAGCAAAAGAGTTGGGATCTCATCAAAACAAGAATAGACTGTCTTGAAAAAAAAAGGAAGTGCTATTTACCTTAATTATTTCTAGATAAATGAAGGATAGAGTCTCTTTTACTCCATGTTTGATCATTGTCTCCCAATCTTTCCGAAGGATGGTGGATTGTAGTATGGTTTTTGCTAGCTTTAGATTGTTAATGCTCATATCAGCGATGAGCACTTGAACGTCTTTATCTTCATTACTCGGATCAGACGATTCCTCTGCAGGAGCCTTACCTTTTTCTATTGAAGTATCCTTAGCAGATGGATTGCATTTCGGTTCTTTTGAAAGAGGAACGGAAGATTCTTGTTCCTCTTTCTCAAATGAAGATGTGATATATTTAGGAGATTTTGGCTTATTGAAAGTACTTCTTGATAAGCAGCTTCTTCTTACACAGGATCTTTCTTCTCTGAATCATATAGGTTTGGCCTTCCTTTTGAGTGTTTGAGGAAGTTTCTTGCCATTTTACTCCATTTTTCAGATATGATGAAGATTTCTACTTGGAACCAAGAGTTTCGAAGGAGAAAAGAAACTCAAAATACTTAAGACAAAATTGGCTCAAAGACCCAGGCTTGAGACCTCTTTATATAGAGAGTGTCAATGGTCATGATTTATGGTTCAAATTCTGAGATATCTTAAGATCTTGACACGTTCGAGATCATGATTTGGTGGGAATCCATGCACCATTTCTGATTTTCAGGAAGTCAATTATAAATATATATATATATATATATATATATATATATATATATATATATATATATATATATATATATAATGGTATTTGATTTGAATTTGAATTCAAATCTTATACGGTTACTGAAATACTGACAAATGCGGTTATACGGCCTGCCGAACAACTGCTCTTCTAATAGGAAGATGACATTTGGTAAAATTGGTATGATGACTTATTAAACTTCATTTTGAAAAATCTCTCATGAAGGATTCTTTTTCTTGAAATATAAGAAGAAAGGAAAGAGATGTTTGGTAAATCTGATTGAAATATTATACTATCTATGAGTAAGTTAGGATTTTGATTGATTTAAAGATTGATTTTTTCTAAATGTTCAGTAAGTGCTAACTTCTTTCTCGGGAGAAATTAGAGATTATGCTTTCCGATCAACTTATTCCGTTAAAGATTCTTGTTCATTGGACTTGTTCGGAATTAATTTGACTAAATTTTTTCGAATAATAATTAGTGTTTATAATTTGATTCAGATAATTTCATGATTAGATCGATCTTTCTTGGAAACTTCCTTGTTTGATCCGATGATTTCATACTTAGAAAAATTTTCATTTATAACTCTTTGATTTCTATGGAAATAATCTATCATATCTTCTTTCTTAAAAAAAAGGAGGGGGGGGGGTGGGGGGGAGAGGAAAAAGCATTTACTTTACTTGAACTCCAATAGATATTATTAAAGAAAAAGATTTTTCATTTAATATTAAGAACAAAATGAGTTCCTACATCATTCATATAGATTGGTCGTTTACATTCTTTTCAATTACACTTTCTCTTATTTCGACCTGATTTACAGTAGGAACTATTAGTGTTTCTTCTTGGATTTGAGAGCCTGGTGCTGGTTCTTCAGTTTGGCCACCAACTGGTTCTCCAACCTAATCTTCGACTGGTTCTCCAACCTGATCTTCTTCTTCAGAATCCTCTTCATCGGAATCTTCCTCTATCTTTGAAGTATCAAGATCAGGGTAAAATTTCTTTACTTTCTTCAAACAGTCGGCGCGACCAAGGTTGTAACTCTCAACTCCTGCTTCATGGAGTTTGTCTTCAAAAGCCTTCAATTGAACATACTTTTTTACGGCTTCATTAATGGCCTATTCAATAGCTTGTTCAATTTTCTTTGTTGCCGTTAAAGATTTTTCTTCAGCGGTTAAAATTTTCTTTTTAGCCATTAAATTTTTTTCTTCGGCTTTCTCCAAATTAATGGATATCAATCAGATTTTATTTTCTTCTTTTTTAGCTTTGACTCCATGATGTTTATTTTTGATCGTGCCTTATTTAGCTCTGCTTCTAGAGTTGATGTTTTGGTTGCTATTTCTTCTAGCTTTCTTTTTATAGCATTCTTTAACTCCTTAGCGACCTTCTTTTCCGCTCTTGCAACGTTTACCTCGTTGCACATAGTTTGACGGAACTGATCGAAGTTTTTCAGACTTTCATCCATGATGCTGATCCCATGGATAACCTGTGCATTTGTATATCACATTGGTCAGACTTATTAAAGAAATGAAAATGATTGACTCTTTAATAATTTAAAGTGCCAATTGATTCCATACCTTCAATAGTGCTGGATGAAGTAGTAAGACTGTATCATCAATTTGTTGGGATTTAGTTATTTCTCAGTCTCTCGGAATGATGATAGACTTCAAAAGGTGATGGGCCAGCATTGGGTCATTCAGACCTGAGTCATCGGTGTATACATGAAAATCGGCTATGACATCTACAGTCGGTACTCTCTCTTCTTCCTCCTCCATCATCGGAGCTTTTCCCTTATTGGTTTGGTCAGTAGAAAATGATGATGGACCAGCTCCTGAAATTTCCATTGGTTGTCTTTCTTGTACCGGAGGTTGAAGAGATGTTGATAATGGTACTTTGTCATCTTTCGATACACTTGCTATTAGTATTGGAGAAATAGGATCTGCTGAGACTGCTGAAGCTATTGAAGTTGTCGGTTTTATCTTCTTCGATCTCTTAATTCTTCCTTCTTCTTGGTCGGAGGGGGTGGCTTCTGCTATTCTTTTCTTCGATAGTTTTTGAAGTTTTCGAACATCCACCATGATTGATGTATCTACGATTGTTGAGAAGTCAAATATTGAGACTGATTGTCAGAGAAGAAATGAAGAAATAATATCAACAATAAAAATACCTAAAGAAGGTTTAGGACTGATTTTCGTCGAAAAAAGTTCTCTTTCATTGAGAAGTTCTTTTATCAAAGGAATCTCCATCCCCGTGAGCTTCTCATAGTCTTCTTGGTCAGCTGTCAAAATTTTCTTACGATCATTGGGAGTTAACCGGGGTTCCCTATGGCTAGTGATGAAATCCCAAGGAATTTTAGGAATGATGCAGAAGAAGCCAGGCTTCCAATCATGAATGGCTGACGGAAGCCCAAAAATAAATTTTCGATCATGGCATGGATTGATTACCCACCATCCATGCCCGTGGAAATCTCGTTTCAGTATGAATAAGGCGATAAAAAGGAAAGTTCTGGGGATTATATCTACATCTCTGCAGAGAATCAAGAAAGCACAGATTATTCGGATACTATTGGAAGTTATTGGGCTGGTAGTACGTGATATAATCTAAAGATTGTAAGGAATAAGGGATAAATCAAAAATCTAATACCGTCTCTTAAATGTTCTTCATAAATTGTCAGGCTACCAAGTGGAGGCCGATCTATTTGTTCTTCAGAATTCGAAAGGATTACAACATAATCATCTGAAATATTATAGTGCTGCTTCAATGCTAAAGTACGGTGTTCTGTTAAGGAAGACCTAACATCACCTATTTTTATTGATTTGGCTTGTTTTTTCTATTTCTGGGAAGTGGATTCTTCGGGATTATCTGTATGACTAACTTCTAAGATTCTAGCCATAAAGAAATGAAGGAGCAAAGGAAGATTAACTTAAAAAGAAAGTAGAAAAGGAAGAAGGCTGACCTGAGAGGTTTTCTCTTGCTCCTAAGATGAAGAAACTGAAATGGTGGAAAACTTATTTTCTTGGAGAAGATGGTATTTATATAATGCCCTTTGACAGTCTATAATTTTTCTTGGATAACAGGATTGATCCAGATCTTGCCACCTGGCCATAATATCTGGTAAAAAGATATAGTTTTTCAAAGAGTCAAAATGACCACTTGTAATTCGATGGCAATGTGCTGCTGATGGGATGTTTGCATTTATTTTATGATGAAGATCTTTCGACCTTTTATGGATTTTAAAAATCGCAATGACGATGGCAGGATATGGCTGTTGGTTTTTATTATCGCCTCTCCTATTAGAGATTAACACGTCATCAAAGCGTGCTAACCAAGAATGGAAGCTTCTGATAGTTTTTGATTTCTAATTAATGAATTCAGAAATTGGGGGGACTAGTTTTGGGATATGACACATTTGGTCTACTTGTACTGATTTGGTGGGGAGTTGAATCTGATTGATCAACGCCCAAGAGGTGTAAAGCCGATCAATGACAAGAGGCGTAAAGCCGATCAATGCCCAAGAGGCATAAGGCTGATTAACACCCAAGAGGCGTCAAGCAAATCAATGCCCAAGAGGCATAAGGTCGATCAATGCCCAAGAGGCATAAAGCCGATTAATGCCCAAGAGGCATAAGGCTGATCAATGCTTAGGAGGCGTAAAGTCGATCAATGCCCAAGAGGCATAAGGCTGATCAATGCCCAGGAGGCGTAAAGCCGATCAATGTGCAAGCGGCATAAGGCTGATCAATGCTCAAGAGGCATAAGGCTGATCAATGCCCAAGAGGCCTAGAGCCGACTGATGCCCAGGAGAAGCGAAGCTGATTAATGTTCAAGTGTTGCGAGATTGTTCAACATCTGGAAAATGGCTGACCAACTATGGATAATGTTTGCTGCACGTGCTCAAGTCTTAACAAACTAACCGTTTACAGCTGGAGTTGGCTAGAATCGGTTAGGTTTGAGGCCTATAAATATCAGAGAGCACGACGAAGAAGGGGATCCAGATTCCAAAACACCTTCCACCCTATTTTTCTTTAGATCACATCTGTCTAGTCCAGATGCCATTGATGAGCTTGGGGGCAGGAACCCTTCAACGCACAGAGCCTCCAAGAAAATGAAGATCCATTAGCTCAACCTGTTCTCATTTGATTTAGCCTGAGACCAAGCATCATTGTAATTTGTTTGGATACAACAGCATCCATCATCGCCCACATGGGGCAAGATCCTACAATGCCTGGAGCTTGTCGTGCTCGTCTCATCAAAATTGCAAAATGGCATGTTGAGTCTTCATTTGTTCCATCTAGGCTTCTGCAAGAGCGCTAAGGAAGAATTTTTTTGTGAGTCTGAATTGATTAAAAATAAAGGCTCAAGATTGAAAGCCGAAGAGGCCCACCTCGGCCACCCACTCTACGAATGGTGGTTCGAGTCCCTCCATGGCCTTGCCCCAATAGCCCTGGTGTCTTCTTCAACGACACCATCCACTCTGCTATCGCCTTCCCTGCTCGGGCCAAGTTCGCCCAACGCACGGCCGGAGATCGATAGCATCGCTGCCTCCCACCAGACCTCCCTCCCTCCAATGTCTTCAACATCGCCATCGATCTACCTTCCCCAAGTGTATTGCCGATCTCACCACCATCCTTAATAGCTGGTGGAAATCCAGCCACCAACCCCCTTCCATCCATTGCCGACCGTCGAAACCAAGCCTTTATCGTCGACCGACGATTGTGTCATGCTCTTCGGTGCCGGCTCTTTTGAAATCTCTACCGGATTTCCCTTCCAAGGATCGAACCTCTATTTTGGGTGTTTTGCACACCCTTCAAAGCATAAGGAGAAGCAGCAGTTCATTGGGACTGCTGGAGCCGCATCCTCTATAATGAATCCCAAGAATTCTGTCTCCTAGATAAAGCATCTGGTGGGCCAAAAATTCTCTGATCCTGAGCTCTAGATGGACTTGCAGTCCCTCCCCTTCTTGGTGATCGAAGGCCTTGACAGGTTCCCACTGATCCATGCTAGGTACCTCGGGGAACAAAGGACCTTTACTCTGACTCAAGACCTAGAAATGGTTCGTTCTTACCTAAAGAGCATCGCCGAGAAGAATCTTAGTGCGGTGGTTGTAGATTGTTGCATTGGTATCCCGGTATATTTCATTGATCTCTAGAGAGGGTTGTTCTGGATGCTGATGCTATTGCCGGATTGCATCCTCTCTGGTTGTTCCATGAGACCACGGCATCTCCATCGAGTCACTGCCGGCCAGCCCCACTCCAAATCCAGCATCACCTCTTTCGGGTCCGGCAGTCCTCTTTGCCCACTGTGTCTTCGCTGGCGAAGCTCGCCTGACATCCCTCCGAAGACGTCCCCTATTCCACCATTCATCTACTCGTGTGGAAGAAAGGCCACGCACGAACTTGAATGCAAACCCGAAGTTCGAAGCCGACTTCTTCTCTGCATGGATTTCAAAGTGCACGGTTCTCAAAGCCGCACCACTCTCAAAGCTACACCATTTTCAGAGTGGCCCTCTTTTGATTGGATGTGGTTCACTAGAGTCCTTGCTGATCCACACTCAATGGAGTCAAGTTTTCCCCACCTCAGGGGAATGATGGGGACATCGGCCTGCATGAATCTCGGAGCAGCACGGATTTTGGAGTAACAAATAATTTAAATTTGAAGAATATTTATTTAGGATTTATCTTTTGTTTGAAATTTGAATTAGGATTTGGTTGGTTAGGATTGAGATATGGATAGGCTTATCTTATCCTATCTTGTATTTGAATTTGAATCATCCCTATCTTTTTATCTTGTATTCAAATTCAAATGAGGGTTGGACAGGTCTATAAATACCACCCTCAGTCCTTTGTAAAAAAAAAAATTTAGTCAATTAAAGATGAGTTTTTTAGGAAAGAGAGTCACTCCGTGAGGAGAGGGTGTGAGGTCTAACCCCAGGACATGATGTGAGGTCATGTCTAGTTATCCCCCTTCCCATTTCATTTTCTTTATCCCCTCATGACCTTTGAGATTCACCCTAATTCCTCCAAGTATCGAGGAGGGTGGAATGCCATAGAGGTGAGAGGTCTCTTTGTTAGTGTGAGACCCAAAGTCCATGGGATTCAAATCCCTATCTTCCATCCCCACTATTCCTTCGCCACCCCTAAAAAAAATCCAAAAAAAAAATATACCATAATCTAGGTGACTTCTAGGCTCACCAACGATCCTACCCCCTACCCCCTATCCCCCATCACTTTGACTGGTCAAAGGTAGCATATGGCATGGAGAAAGTTAATCGACAAGTGAAGAGTAGGGACTCTTCACTATTGGAATGTAGAAATGATGCGGGACTAATATGCATGCAATTATTTTTGTAGATTTTATATATGGGGTGAAGTGATTAAATCCCAAATATTGGATCAAAATATGTTGTAGGAAATTCCATATAAATTTTAGAAGTTAAGCATGCAGATTAGGACCTAGAAAAGCAATAAAGAGGGATCGCCGGGGCTGAGAAGCCTTGGTTAGGGCAAGTTCTCCTACAATAAAATTACTGATGGCAGAGGGGGTGTACCTGACAATGTCTGAAGCACCTGATGAAGATCACAGTGAAGGGATCTCAAATTTCTCAATGGATGCGGCCTGGAAAACCGAGCCAAAGACCCGCGGATACCCTGCTTTCTGCTCGGTAGTCCGATTGAGGCTTTGCTGGAGTCGTTGGATTTATAGGAACTCGGGGACCTGCAAACGAACTGTCAGGGGTTAGAAAACTCATAGGAGAACAAGGAAACAAGAGAAAACAGCAAGGAGAAGAAAGTTTTGGAGGAGGGCAGCCAGGGTTCTGGGAGGCTGGCTGGCGGCAGGAAGATAGTAGCAACACCAGGAAGAAGAAACTCTCAAAAATCCCTTTATGCACACAGCAGGGTAACACACAGCAATTGAAGAGAACTCAAGTTTAATTAATGTATTAAAATCAATCTCATACAAGAGACTAAGGTCCTTTAAATAGACCCTTAGTCTTGGGCTCCAAGTAAGGGTACATTAGACATTACATAAGAATCCTTTTCCCTCTCAAACCCTAGCTAGAAAATAAGAAAACATTAGGTAGAAAAAATCCCTAAAAATTCTCTTGACATGATCAACACTCCAAGGATGCCTAGGGGGGCATGTTGGGCTTCTAGGAGTAGCAAGGGGCTAGCCCAAAGGGGCTTGGGTGCATGGGCTTGGGCCTCTGGAAGCTGGGGTGGCCTGGTAGCCAGGTAGCAGGAATATTCCCTGTTATTTTGCTTCTTAAGGGCTTGGGCTTCGCGCCTGGGCTTGATTTCTTTGGGATAGAATGTAGATGGACCTCTGGAATCATGGATGCCCTGGTCTATGAATATACTTTGGCATCTGGAAGGGAATATGGTCATCTAGAGGGTATCTGCAAGGAATCAGGATTTCTGATTTTCCTCCTGGGTCTTCAAATCTTCAAGCTGGGTTGGACTTGGGCTATACTTCCATGTCTTCAATCTGGTTGGACTTGGTCTTCACTTATATGATATAGTCTTGAGTTTTCAGTGTACTTGGACAGGACTCAAAAAAAATAAAATTAGCTCAACATGAGCTAACTAGCATTGGACTGAACTAGCTCAACATGAGCTGACTAGTACAGAATTGAAATAACAACTCAAAAGACTCAAATAACAACTAAAATGGACTCAGATAGGCTAAGCCCTTATTACAGATGGACTTATAAATTATTGGTCAACCCATAGAGGGTTGAAAAGCCTCTGTCTTATTCTGGTGCCTCTAGTGTCCCCACCAAGAAAAGGACCTAGAGTCCTTCTGCTTTGGGGACTTGGTTTCTAGATAAAACAAGGCATCCCTAGCCTTATGCCATGTCCTAATGTCATGGCTAATTACCGATGAAAGAAAGCTTGGGCGGTCAAGAAATATTGGTGCACACATGAAGGGTTGCGTTCCTTCAAGTTAACCGCAGATGATTTAAATCCAAGTGTCCTTCTTAATGAAGGAACATGACTTTTGGATAAATCATGATGCTTCCATGTGGTGTGGGCACCAGGATCTGACAGAGGCTCCTCAGCCCTCTGTGGATCTACAATTAGGGTTCCATTTATTCAGGTTCTGAAATAAGGCTTCAAGCCTAAAACTTGTAATTTCTTTAGTTTTGAATTGAGTCTCTTATGTCTGTTCTAGTTCTGTACTTTGACCAATTGTCAAGTTGTGTCCTGTATTGAGTCCAGTCATGTATTGGGTCTAGTCCAAGTCTGGGTCCAAGCCGGAGTGGTCTTTGAGTCCAGCTCAACTACTTTGGGCCAAGCCTTGAAAGTCAACATGTCAACCCTAGGGCGCCACTTCACCATCCCATGTGGCACCACTTCATCATCCCATGTGGCGCCACCTCATCCAGCCATGTGGATGGCACAAGTGAGATTTTCTTGGATGCCAAATGGAGACACGTCAAATATTCTCTCCTCCTTTCCCTCCCTCTATCAAGCCACTTACTAAAGGTGTCATAGACAACCAAGGAAAGGTTGAAGACAAAGGCCTTGTTCCAAGCCTCATATCAAGCTTCTTTCCAAAGAAGGGTGAGCAACCAAGGAAAGGTTGAAGACAAAGGCCTTGCTCCAAGCCTTATATCAAGCTTTTTTCCAAAGAAGGGTGAGCAACCAAGGAAAGAGGGAGATACAAGCCTTGTATCATGCCTTCTTCCCAAAATTGAAGGTCAACTTTCCAAGTCCAAGGGAGCCAAATTCCTTCTTCCAAGCCCATTATCATGCCATGCCCAAATCAAAGGAGTTTGAATTTCAAATTTTTGAATATTTTTGGTGCCTTAGCAAGAGAAGAAATGTATTTTTCATTCAAATTTTGAAAGGATCTAAGGTGCCTATATAAAGGACCTTACCCCCTCCCTTGTAAAAAAACTTTTGATGAATGAAAAAGAATATTTCTTGAGTCCAATCTCTTATTAGTTGCCTTCATTCACTAGGAATGTCGATCTCCGAGAGGGAGCACCTTCGCCTTCGGGCATCGAGAGGTGTGAGGCCTCAAACTATTGTTACTTCCGCAACTCCGACATCCAACTCCGAACAAAGCAGAACTCCTCCATCTCTACAACCCTTCTTTCAACTTTCCACTGTTTGCTTTTTGAGTGAGATTTAACCTTGTCTTCTTTGAATGCTTGCAGGTCCTCCAGGTGACACGGGTACGGAGACGGTTGCCTTTGCCTTCGAGATCTTCGGACAACCAACCGGCGCTTCCGCAGGGTTGACTGCTCGATTATCCAGGCTGCATCCACCGAAGTGAGCGATCTCTGCACCGGGCGCTTAAGATCTTCGAGGTTTGCCCCTGACTCCTAAGTAGATCTTGATTGGAGAGCTAAGTCCTACGGGGTTTCTCAATCCCGGGGTCCTTTCTTTATCACTACTTTGGGACTACCTGCTTCTTGTTAGTTCTTGTCATTGTAGAACCCTAGTTCATCTCTACTTGCTTTTGGGAATCCAAAGAAAACTAAAAAAATCTAAAATCCACAAAACCCTAAAAAAATCACTTGCATCATTTTTTCATCATCGCATCTAGTTAGTCCCCCGTCACCATGCCATCTTAAGACCCCTATCAGCTGGTTAAGTGCCACATGGCATGAGGAGAAAAGGCATTTGGTGCAGGAAGGGTCATGGCTTTTGGTGCAGGAAGAGTCATGATGTTTTAAGATAAGACTCCTTCTTAATGAAGGGTCTTATTTGATCTGTTGATTAATAGATCAAAGGCTGATGAAGAGCCATCATTGGTGCCTCCCCATCTCCTATAAATAGCCTTCAGTGTTTAGGCCGAAGAGATAAGAATCAGATTCCTTTCTTTCTTACACTTACACTCTGCCACACTATCCTTGTCTCCTCCCTCCCTTGTTAGAGTTTAGGTCTTGTCTTAAGACAAGTCCACCATTTTAAGATAAGGGTTTAGGAAGAGATTTAGGAAGTGAAAAAGAGAGTGAAGAGAGATTTTGGAGAGGGCTCAGAGTGCTTTACTGGAGGGCAAGGGTCTGAGCAAGGAAGGAAAGGCTGCCAAAGGAAGAAAGGCCATCAGAAGAGTCCCAGTGGCTTAAGCAACCTACTAAGGAGTGCTTCTTAGGATCAAATCATGTGTGGATCACCTCTGGAGGGCATGCACTTATGTGCCTAGTGGAAAGAAGAAGGAATTAGCATTCCAGGTATTTTTTCCAAATCCTAATTGAATGACTTGTTAATTGTAATGAATAAGGGATCTTAGGCTTAGGGTTTCAAGTTATTTGGAGTTTCAAAATCAAAAATTTTGAAATCCATGCTTCTGCTGCATCACTGAAACTCAACAGTGGGATTGTCCTCAATTGAAGAACAAAAAGGGAGACACAGGAGGATCAGAGTCAATGAGTGCCGTGGCTGAAAAAGAGGTGGAGGTTGATCTCTTGGTGGTATTAGATGATCATAGATTGTACACAGATATATGATCATGGATTCAGCCTGTTCTCGTCATTATACCTTGAACCGATCTTGGTTTTTGACCTATACCAAGACCGATGAGGGAGGTGTTACACTTGAAGATGATCACTTGTGAAAGGTTGCTAGTATTGGGAGCGTATGAGTGAGGATGTTCGATGGCAATGTAAGGACACTAACCAATGTCAAGCATGTTCCCAGGTTGAAGAAAAATTTGGTGTCACTGGGCTACCTGGAGCGATGTGGTTACAACTTCAGCATTCAAGCCAGGAGTGAAGTACTTAATATCTTCAATGGAGCCAAGTTTGTGATGAGAGGTAGGAGGATGAACAATAATCACTATAGGATGGAGGGGTCAGTTGTGATGGGGCAATCTGATATAGCAGCGGCAGCACAAGACCCGCATGGAGATTACAAATTATGGCACTATCGCCTAGGCCACATGGTTATGGGGAACATAGGGCATTCAAGAGATCATCAAAAAGAAGAGAGCAATTTCAGATTAATATGAGTATGATCTCAAGTTTTATGATGCTTCTATTCCCGAAAATGAGTTAAGAACATGCAATATTAACCTATGATGATCAAGTCACAATCCCCACAAGTTTAACCCTCAAAGAAAAAAGGAAAGCATGATCGTAAGGATTAATAAACCCTAACTAGAACATGCTCGATTCACTCTTCAACAAAATAGATCTAGGAGAAGGGAAGGGTTTGGAGTACCTAGCAATGAATATCTCCTCTCATAAAAATAGCGAGATCACATAATCTCTAGAAGGATGCACCTTGCTGAAGATGCTAGGTTTCCCATGAACTCTTGGCTCCTGGCTGGCAGTTCAGTTGTCAAAGAAGACCTCCTCTGCAGGGCATGGTACCTGACGGATCCTGCAAACACCAAGGGAAAAGAGATCCTTTGATTAGAGAAAGTAGATGTGTGCAACAAAAGACACTGAATGATGTGGGACAAAGATGCTAAAATGCATGCTAATGATTGTAGATGAATTTCTTGTTAATTTTTTTTTTAAAGTTTTAGTTGATTGAAAGATTCCCGAAGATAAGCAAAGCAGATCTAGAGATTCTAGAATGATAAACTTCCTAGCATGCAGGTAGCCCCTAAACAAAGATAAGAAGAGGGCCCCGGGATTGAGAAACCCTGTAGGACTTAGCTCTTAGATCAATATATACTTAGAAGTTTTAGGGATGCAAACATTGGAAAACTCTGATGTGCTCGATGCCAAGTTCACTCCCTCTCATTGTGCAGCCTGGAGGATCAAGCCTTCAACCCTGTGGGTTCGCCGGCTTTTTGTCCGATGGTTGCAAAGGCAAGGGAGACTGAATCTATTTTCCGTGGTACCTGGAGGACTTGCGAGCACCCAAGTGTGGGGTTAGAAATCATCAAGAAAAAAGTAGGAAAGTATGGAAAAGAGATGAGAATAGTGGTGATGGAGGCTTCTTCTTGCTAGGCACCCAGATGGATCATCCAGATTGCATCCGAACTTCAAGATGGAAGATGGCTTGCATGGAAGGGATAGTAACTCAGTGCCTCACACCCCTCGATGTCCTGCAAGACAAAGGCAAACTAGGGCCTCACACCCCTTGATGTCCCTAAGGACAAAGGCACTCTGATGGGGACCCGAAAGTTCATTTTATTTTATTTTATTTTATTTTATTTTATTTGAGTCCTGTAATAAAGTGAGACAACTGAGTCCAGTTGAGTCCACTTAGGCAGGTCGAGTCTTTTAGTCCAGTCAGTCCAATCAAGTGAGTTAGATCGAGTCTTGTAATTTTCATTCATGTCAAGATCCAAGAGGAGAGTTAGCAGACCAGAAGATTCACTAGGCCCTCCCCAACTAGAACCAGATTCATGCACCTGGGCCCTTACATGCCTCCAAGCCCACAAGAGAGAGCTTCAGTCCAAGACAAAGGCCCACTATTGACCAGGTCCACCAGGGTTTCTTGGCCTACATGTTAGGGTTTCTTAGCCCTCAAGTCATGTACCCTGGGTGAATCTATAAATACGCCACCCCCTCTTGTATTTTTTAATGCCATGGATGAATAAAATTTCTTGAATTCTGTGTGATCCTAGGGTATCTGTGTGATCCCTGATTTACTGTGTGAGCCCAGGGTATTTGTGTGATCCTGATTTACTATGTGAGGGCATCTGTGTGAGCCCAGGGTATCTGATGGGGAACCTATAGACTAGGATGGCATGAAGATGATGAGAGATGCAATGCAAAGAAAATCACCCTTAAATCTGATTAAATTGAGACTCATAACAAGCAAGGATGATAGAAAACAACTTAAGGAAGATATCAACTCATACAACCTCTCATGCTGGACCCCATAATTAAGTGAGCAGAATAATAGACCCAGGACTCAGAGATTGAGAAATCCCCGATCTAGGACATGCAAACAATTAATAAAACAGATCTTGAGGATAAGGAGGTGAGGTAAAATGATACAACAGTAAATAAATATTCCCAAAGCACTAGGGTCACTCTTCCTGGGAAGATGTGGCCTAGATGATCAATAATCAGCTGCTCAACGGGTAGCGTTGTGCTAAATGTATGTTGGCAAGGTTCCTTCGGGGGATCATTACCGGAGAAAGACCCTACAAGGTACAAAACCCAAATCAAAGCAAGAAGAGTATCAGGACATCAAATAAAATGACAATCACAACTCCTGGAGCTCCGTTCGAGGTGGAAGGGCTAAATTCGGGCGAGCTTGAAATCTCCGATCTTCTGGAGCACGGTGGTGAGAATTATGAATGATGGAATGGATGATAGGGGGGCTTAGACAGCTGGAAAATGGTAGGATAGATAGGGCCTCGCGCCCCTCGACGTCGCGGGTGCAGCGAAGGCAGTCGGAGCCTCATACTCCTCGATGTTGCAAATGCAACGAAGGCAGGATTAGGGCCTCACACCCCTCAAAGTTACAATTGTAACAAAGGCACTAGAGAAAGCACTCCAACAGTATTTCATTTCATCTATCTCTTCTTTTTTTTTTTTCTTTTCTCTTCTTTTTTTTTTTTTTCTTTTCTCTTCTTTTTTTTTTTACCAGAGAACCATCCCTATTTATAGGCTCAAGAACACTCTCTAGAACCCTCTATATAAGGATTAGTTTAATTTTTTTAAATGGGTACAAAGCTGCAAACTCTGGGGCTACAGGAATCATGATGATCTTGGAGCTACCAAAATCTGAGTTCTGCCAAAATCTGGGTGATGATCTTGGAGCTGCTGAAAGCTGGGGCTGCATCTGCCAAAATCTGAATTCTTACAAAATCTGGGTGATGATCTTGGAGCTGCTGAAAGCTGGGGCTGCATCTGCTAAAATCTGAATTCTGACAAAATCTGGGTGATGATCTTGGAGCTGCTGAAAGCTGGGGCTGCATTTGCTAGATGGTTCAGAGTCTGGATCTTCCCTACGAGATCCACAGTGAGTTCTGAAATTTTGTGGAGGTGTCCTCACCAATTCTCTTGGGGTGGGAAGAACTCGACTCCGTCGAGTAAAGGCTCATTCAGCTTTGATATTCTTCCAAAAGGTCCGGGTCAATGCGTTGTAGGTCCTCTCAGGTAACCCATGAATCCTCCAACTTGGGACATCCTTGCCACCTTACCAAGTAGCGTTGATAACCATTCCGCCAAGTACTAATAATTTGATCATCTAGGATTCGCTCGATCTTCTCTCGTCGCTCAGGCCTTTTTAGTGGACACTCTATGGTAGGTTCTCTCTCAAGTAATAAATCAGGTCCGAATGCCTCACTGGGTATTACTGTTGGCTCCTTATACTCAGTTAGATCTGCAATATTGAAAGTGGAGCTAATGCCTAGATCAGGAGGTAATTCAAGCACGTAAGCATTGGTAGATCCGCGGGGTTGTCGTTAAAACACCATGGCTATCAGTTTAAAATCCGACTTCTTAAAATATTAAAAAATGCATAGCAAGAGGAGTCGGGTCGAATCCACAGAGAAGGCGGTGTTTAGGATTTGAAATCTTTTTGATCTTGTAAAAAAAAAAATATTTGAAGTCAAAAATATAAAAAAAATTAAAATTCCAGGAAAAGTAAACTTGGCACTAGGATCTATTATTTAGATCCTAGCATCTATGTGCAGACAAGACAAAAGACAGGAGTTAAAAAAATATTGCATTGATTGAAATTTAATGTCTAGATACAATGCAAAAAAATCAAATTAACAAAATAAGTAACAAAGATAAGAACAGATCGGCGCAGCCTCGTCGGGAAGATAGCTCCTTCCTTCGTACTCCATGGAGCGAACTGGGCTTCCTCTGCATCTTCTTCTTCGGATCCTGATCTCAGAGAGAGAGAAGGCTGGAAGATGGTGTAGGGACACGCTCTCCTTTGAGAATCCTCACTCCCAAAAGCCAACCCGTAACCCAAGCAATGTCCTTTACCCTGTACCTTGTCTTTTCTCCGGGATCCCTCTATCTTGCACAATGGGGTTCATTTTATAATTGACCGGAGAGGGGAGCTCGTTACACACTAGCGATGTGGGACAAAAAACGTGACTGCCATTGTTGCTCCATTGATTATGCCGCGGAGCTCGTGGAGAACGCCCAGCTTATGCCATGACGACCGCTTGGCAACGCCCGTGGAGAAGCATGGTCGTGCGCGTGGAGCCATCGTGGAGAACGCCTGCGGATGTGCGCGTGGAGGAGCTCGGCCTGCGCGTGGAGTGCTTGCCCGGCTGTGGACTGCGCCACCGTGGAGAACACCTGCGGACGGCGCGTGGAGGAGCTCGGCCTGCGCGTGGAGGAGCTCGGCAACGCGCTGCTGCCGGTGAAGAATGCCCATGGGCTGCGCGTGGAGGAGGTGGCCGCCGTGGAGGGCGTGCGTGGCTGTGCGTGGAGGAGCTGGCCACCATGGAGGAGGTGGCCGTGCGTGGAGGAGGTGGCCGCCGTGGAGGAGGTGGGTGGCTGCACGTGGAGGAGGCGGCCGCCGTGGAGGAGGTGGGTGGCTGCGCATGGAGGAGGTGGCCGCCGTGGAGGGCATGCGTGGCTGCGCGTGGAGGAGGTGGGTGGCTGCGCGTGGAGGAGGTGGCCGCCATGGAGGAGGTGGCCGTGGGGAACGTGGGCTGCCTCCTCTCTTTTGCCGTCGAAAAACACCACAACCGACCGTCAAAGCATCGCCGGAGCTTCTCCTCCGGCCAGGGACACCGCTGGCGTGCTTCCCGGCGAATTTCGGCGCCTCTGGAGGGCCGTGGTCCATGGCCTATTCCGTGGACTGGAAGCCATGCAGCCATGGCTGCCGGTGAACCAAATGCAAAATAAAAAAACAAGGACCGGCTGTTCCAAAAATCGTGCAGCATCAAAATGTGTGCAAAAATCTTAGAAAATTCATAACTTCTTCATTTCAAACCTGATTTAAGTACCGTTTGCATCGTTGGATTCCATAAATCAAGCTCTACCTATTGGTGGGTTTCAATCTTATTAATTTTACCAATTCCATGATCATTAATTATAATTATTAAATATTTTATTAATCATTTAAATGGGTGTGTGGTGCTTTGACTTGAAATCTATTTGTCATGAATGTACTCTAATTTCACACTTTTCAAATATATTTTTAAAATAATTAATTTTGCAAGAAAGTCCAAATTAATTATGAAATTAGGTTATTAAAAGAATGTTAGCACCAATAATTAACTAAAATACTTAAAATAATCGTGTAAATCCAAGATTTATCAAGCAATAGGTCCTACTCTCTCAATAATTTTAAAGGGACCAGTACTTCGAGAATGTAATTTCTTAATAGTTCTTGAGGGGAACCGTTCTGGTCTGAGTCGGATCATTACGAAATCCCCTACAAAAAATTCCTTGAATTGCTTTCTAGAATCAGCTTGTATTTTATAATCCTCATTACATAATGTGATTTTTTGGGTGATTTCCTTATGCAGATTCCTATTATGCTGTGCAAAAGATTCAGCAGACTCGGATGTCCTAGCATGCAATGGTAGGGGAATCATGTCAAGTGGCTTGTTAGGTCGGTACCCATGGACAATCTCAAATGGGCTTTTACCGGTGGTCATATTGGCAGAACTGTTGTAGGCGAACTCGGCTTTGGGTAACAGCAAGTCCCAGTTCTTAATGTTTTCGCCTATAAGACATCTAAGCAAGTTTCCTAGGCTTCGGTTCATAACTTCAGTCTGGCCATCGGTTTGGAGATGGTAAGCAGTGGAGAATTTCAACTTGGTCCCTAACATGTGCCAGAGGGTCTTCCAAAAGTAACTGGTGAACCTAACATCTCTGTCGGACATAATTGTCTTAGGTGGGCCATGAATTCTAACTATCTCATCTAAGAATAGTTTGACTACCTTAGAGGCATCATAAGATTGGTTGCATGGCAGGAAGTGGGCCATCTTGGAGAATCTATCAACCACAACAAAGATTGAGTCGTGTTTCCTTTGGGTTCTAGGTAATCCTAACACAAAATCCATACTCAAATCCTGCCAAGGGAAACTAGGGATGGGCAAAGGGGTGTACAAGCCAGTGTTCTGCTTTCGCTATTTTGCAACAGCGCACGTTCGGTACCCAGCCACAATTTGGGCAACATCCCTTTTCAGACTTGGCCAAAAGAAATGTTCCTCTACAGCTAGGATGGTCTTATTCTTCTCGAAATGGCCAGCTAAACCTCCTGCGTGCGTCTCCCAGACCAAAAATTCCCTCACAGACGTTCTTGGGATGCATAGCCTATTCTCCTTAAATAGGTAACCATCTAACAAGGTATACTGACTGTGTTCCTTAGATGGTCCGATACTCAAGATTTGGTGAATCTTTCTGAAATCAGGACAGGTATCGTACTACTCTTTAATCTGGTTAAACCCTACAACCTCGGTTCTAACAGTGCTCAGGAGTAAAGATCGTCGGCTCAGGGCGTTGGCTACCTTATCGTCAGTTCCCGCTCGATGTTTCAAAACAAAGGTATACGCCTGGATATACTCTACCCCCTTAGCATGTCTAGGGTTCAACTTCTTTTGGGAACTCAGATACCTTAATGCCTCGTGATCAGAGTATAACACAAATTCATTAGGTAAAAGGTAATGTCTCCAATATCTTAGTGCTTGTACTAAGGCATAAAATTCCTTGTCATAGGTAGAATACCTAAGCTTAGCCTCATTGAACTTCTCACTGAAAAAGGCTACTGGGTGGTTCTCTTGGCTTAGGACTCCTCCTATTCCTACCCCTGAGGCATCACATGCTACCTCGAACACTTTGGAAAAATCAGGCAATCTTAGGACGGGGGCCTGGGTCATTTTCTCTTTCAGCTCTAAGAAGGCTTTATGAGCAGCTTTGGTCCACTCGAAAGCTCCCTTCCTAATGCAATCAGTGATGGGTGAGACAACGGTGCTGAAACCCCTAATGAATCATCTATAAAAGGTGGCCAGTCCGTGGAAACTACGAACTTCAGTAACAGAGGTTGGTACAGGCCACTCAACTATCGTCCTGATCTTTTCGGGATCAGCGGCTACTCCTTCTGGGGTCACGACAAATCCTAGGAAGACAACCCTACGGGTCAGAAACTCGCACTTCTTGGGATTTGCATAGAAGCTGTCTTTCCTAAGGGCTGAACACACTAACCTAAGGTGGTCCAGGTGGTCCTTCTCATTCTTGCTATAAATCAGGATGTCGTCAAAATAGACTACCATAAACTTACCGATGAACATCCTAAGGACCTGGGTCATGACTCTCATGAAAGTGCTGGGTGCATTGGATAATCCAAAAGGCATGACTACCCACTCGTACAAACCATCCTTAGTCTTGAATGCTGTCTTCCATTCATCCCCGGGTCGGATTCTAACTTTATGGTAGCCACTCTTAAGGTCAATCTTGGAGAAAATTATGGCTCCAGCCATCATGTCTAAGAGGTCGTCTAGGCGGGGTATGGGAAACCGATATTTGATGGTGATCTTGTTAATAGCTCAACTGTCTACTCACATTCGCCATGTGCCATCCTTTTTGGGTGTCAAAAGGGCTGGGACGGCACAAGGACTCAAACTTTCTCTGATAAAACCTTTACTCAACAACTCACTAACTTGCTTATGGAGCTCTAAATGTTCCTTGGGGTTCATCCGGTAATGGGGCAGGTTAGGCAAAGTGGATCCTGGGACAAGGTCAATGGCATGCTGGATGTCCCTAAGGGGTGGAAGTTGGTCGGGCAGATCATCTTGAAATACATCCTTAAATTCTTCCAAAACTTCCAAGACTCCCTGAGGTGGGTCTTCTAAGGTTGGTTTCTTAACTTCTTTGGAGGACACTAACCAAACAGGTGAACCTTCCACAATCTCCCTTTCTAACTCTTTGGCACTAATCAGATTTAATCCAGATGTCTTCTTTTTCAAAGAGCTAGCTCCCTTCTTGACTTCATCCTTAGGGGGCACTGGGTTAATGACTATCTTCTTCCCTAAGTGGTTGAAGGAACAGGAGTTGGACTTGCCAAACAGAGTGTCATCATGGTCATAGAGCCAGGGTCATCCTAAAATGATGCTGCTAACCCCCATGGGCAGCACATCACACCACACTTTCTCCTTGTACGACTATAATTGGATGAGGACTTGACACTGGAGCTTGATGGGAATGGAGCTGGAATCTATCCAGGACACCTTGTAAGGGCTAGGATAGGGAATTGGAGTTAGCCCTAAAGTCTTGACAGTGCTAGCAGAAATGGCATTGATACAACTGCCACTATCTAGGATAACCTTACAAACCTTCTCTCCAACCTTAATGAAAGTGTGTAGGATGTTGGTCCTACGCCAGTCTTCTTGTTCCTTAGATTGGGCAAGGATACGTCTAACTACTCCACACAAGGTAGTGGGGTCACAGGTTTCCTCATCTCCCTCGTACTCTTCTGCTAAAGTCAGTCCTTCCTCATACACTTCTTCTTCCAACTCATGAACAGTCTGGGGGTTCTCTTCTTCTTCTAAACCACCTATATGGAGGGATCTAGTAGGACATTCACTGGAGTAATGGCCGGGCTGGTGACATCTAAAACAAATGCCAGGTTTTCTGGGGACCTCTACAGATTTACCTTTATTATCTTGAGGCCGGCTGGGACTGGGTCTACTAGACTCGGGTCGACTAGGGTCAGTCCGGTTTTGGTCATGACGACTCGGATTTGGACGGGCAGGGTAAGGTCGGCTTGGATTAGGCTGGGCTGGTCTAGGGTATAGACTCCTAGCGGGTTCAATCTTTCGATAGGCGGGAGTCCTATGGAATTGCTCAAAATCCCTAGCTACCTGGTAGGCCTGCTCTAGATCTTTTACCTCCCTCAAGTAAAGCTCTCTCTTTAACTCCTCTCTCAAACCATACCTAAGTCTAGACAAAATCATGGCCTCAGATTCGTTCATCCCACACCTCATGGCCAACTCATCAAACTGGGCAATATACTCTGTGGCACTCTTGTTTCCTTGAATCAACCTATGCCACTGATCTAAAAGGTGTTGGTGGTAAGACACAGGTATGTACTTTTCCCTAAGCCTGGCTTTTAACTCTCCCCAGGTGGCTACGGGTTCCTGTCCTCTTTGCCTCATTAATCTCTCAATAGTATCCCAATACATCCGGGCTTGGCGAATTAACCTAAGCTTGGCAAACTTAAATTTCCTACCCTCCGTCATCTCGTACCACTCGAAATATTGGTCCATTTCCTTTTCCCAGTCCAGGTATACCTTGGTGTCCAGGGTGCCATCAAATGTGGGGGCTTCTAGTCTAATGCTCTTAAAAGCCCTATCCTCCAGATCAACAAACTCCTGATGGGGTCTTCTAGGAGGATGATCTCGGTATGGGTCAGGTTGCTGGGCCCTCCTAGGATGCGGTTCCTCGAATGGGTCAAAAGTTCTCTCTCTCCTAGGGTTAGGCTCTTCGAAAGGATCATGATTTCTAGCCCTCCTAGGGTGTGTCATCGAAGCTGGGGTGCTAGGGTCGGGCTCAGAACGCTGCTGCTGGGCTCTCTCTGTGGTGTCCAATCTAGCCTCAAACTGATTCAACCGGTTATCTAAGTGATTGGTCAATTGGGCAGATAACTGGGAAGACATTTGGGCAAAATGCTCTGACATAGTTCTTAGTAAAGCCTCTTGAGGGTTATCCATAGGTGTCTCGGGCTGATATGATGTCCCTGCCCTAGTAGACATGAATCAAGCACACAAGCAAAAATTTGACTAAGGGTTACTAGACCTAGAATCTCAACTGGGGCCTAACTCAATGTAATAGGCTAACCTGTAGTAACCCTTATCCTTGGCCAGGTAGGTGTAGGGGAGTGAAGGTCCCTTTTTGCCAATCTTAGACACCAATCGGGGATTGGCCAGGTACGGTGGACCAACTCACAAGCCCTAGGTTCATCAGCCTAGACACCAAGAATAGTGGCACACACAAGATAGACTGACACAAGGAGTAGACTCGAAGTCTTGACTCGACCGTGTTGGTGTCCCTATGACTCTCTAGAGCAAAACAGTACGTTGCTAATTGATTTTAAATTTAAAGGCTTAGGTTCAAAAATGAGGGTGGTTGTTGTGGACTAAGGAGAGGTAATGACGTCCTCCCCTTATGTTATGATATTGCCGCCCTTAAATAGATTTATCATGAGATGGAATGAAACATGCAATGAACCCTAGTCTAATGGTGCAAAAAAAAAAAAACCAGTGTGTTGCAGTTAGAAGTGGGGCAGAAAGTGCTATGCAAAAAATTCCAAAAATTCTAGAAAAATCAAAGTAGATACTTAACACATCAATAGCATATCATATGAAAGGATTTAGACAAATAAAACCTATGCTATTCTAAACATGTCTTGGAACTTAACTAAAATGGAAGAGTCAGCAAAACAGCATGCAGACAGTAGAGGATTTCAGAAATTTTAACTTTTTTTGTAATTTTTTTTCTGAGGATGATATTTTAAACGAAGATAGATAACTGAAAATGCTACAAGGAAAAAAATATAAACAAGATAAACTAACTACTTTTATATAGAGATTTAAGTAGATTACAGGCAGAAAATGTAACTAATACAGAAAAACAGTAAACAGTAAACAGGACAGCAACAACTTGCAGGAATTTTAAATATTTTTTATAATTTTTTTTAAAGACAAAATTTTAAACTAAGACAGCTTACTAAAATTGATACAAGGAAAAAAATACAAAATAAAGAAACTAACTACTCTTATATTGAAATTAAAATGGATTACAGGTAGGTCACAAGTGAAAACAGAAACCCTGAAGTGCAGAGACTGGAACAAGTCCTAATCTAACCTGCTCTGATACCAAATATGATGGGGAACCTATAGACTAGGATGGCATGAAGATGATGAGAGATGCAATGCAAAGAAAATCACCCTTAAATCTGATTAAATTGAGACTCATAACAAGCAAGGATGATAGAAAACAACTTAAGGAAGATATCAACTCATACAACCTCTCATGCTGGACCCCAAAATTAAGTGAGCAGAATAATAGACCCAGGACTCAGAGATTGAGAAATCCCCGATCTAGGACATGCAAACAATTAATAAAACAGATCTTGAGGATAAGGAGGTGAGATAAAATGACACAACTGGTAAATAAATATTCCCAAAGCACTAGGGTCACTCTTCCTGGGAAGATGCGGCCTAGATGATCAATAATCAGCTGCTCAACGGGTGGCGTCGTGCTAAATGTATGTTGGCAAGGTTCCTTCGGGGGATCGTTACTGGAGAAAGACCCTACAAGGTACAAAACCCAAATCAAAGCAAGAAGAGTACCAGGACATCAAATAAAATGACAATCACAACTCCTGGAGCTCCATTTGAGGTGGAAGGGCTAAATTCGGGCGAGCTTGAAATCTCTGATCTTCTGGAGCACGGTGGTGAGAATTATGGATGATGGAATGGATGATAGGGGGGATTAGACGGCTGGAAAATGGTAGGATAGATAGGGCCTCGCGCCCCTCGACGCCGCGGGTGCAGCGAAGGCAGTCGGAGCCTCACACTCCTCGACATTGCAAATGCAACGAAGGCAGGATTAAGGCCTCACACCCCTCAATGTTACAATTGTAACAAAGGCACTAGAGAAAGCACTCCAACAGTATTTCATTTCATCTATCTCTTCTTCTTTTTTTTTTTTCTTTTCTTTTTTTTTTTTTTTTTTCTTTTCTCTTCTTCTTTTTTTTTTTTTTTTACCAGAGAGCCATCCCTATTTATAGGCTCAAGAACACTCTCTAGAACCCTCTATATAAGGATTAGTTTAATTTTTTTAAATGGGTACAAAGCTGCAAACTCTGGGGCTACAGGAATCATGATGATCTTGTAGCTGCAGGAATCATGATGATCTTGGAGCTGCCAAAATCTGAGTTCTGCCAAAATCTGGGTGATGATCTTGGAGCTGCTGAAAGCTGGGGCTGCATCTGCCAAAATCTGAATTCTGACAAAATCTGGGTGATGATCTTGGAGCTGCTGAAAGCTGGGGCTGCATCTACCAAAATCTGAATTCTGACAAAAGCTGGGTGATGATCTTGGAGCTGCTGAAAGCTAGGGCTGCATCTGCCAAAATCTGAATTCTGACAAAATCTGGGTGATGATCTTGGAGCTACTGAAAGCTGGGGATGCATTTGCTGGATGGTTCAGAGTCTGGATCTTCCCTACGAGATCCACAGTGAGTTTTGAAATTTTGTGGAGGTGTCCTCACCAGTATCTATGTGATCCTTTCCTCCTTCTTTTCAAGGTATCTGTGTGATTTCTAGGGCATCTGTGTGAGCCCTTTGCTATGTGCTTTTCCTTATAGGGGAATCTGTATGAACCCTTGCAAACCCTAATCCCTGGTGACTTTTACGCTCGCCAGCGATTCATCCCCATGCATCTGTCCAGCATCAATTTGGTATCAGAGCATGGAAGATTAGGGTATGCTTCATCCTCCATGCTAGACCAGTTCATCCAAAGCTTCCACAGCCTCTCTGTTCATCCAAAGCTTCAGCGACCTCCATGACAGATCCAGCCTCCACCACCGTCGCCCACACCATCGATCAGAGCACCCCACCCAGACCGAGCCCACCCCGATCGAGCCATCTCCTTCGCTCCCACCGATGCCGATCTGGAAGATCCAAGCCACGGCCATAGTTCTCGCCCCATCCTCCAATTGACGCCGCAACCCAACCGATCTCTCCATTCAATGCCTCAACGCTGCCCATTTGGCTCCCTGTTGTCATGATGCTCGATGCTACCGGATCGGAGCCCGTGCCGCCCATGTCACCTTGCCTCCGCCCTGCCCCAATTCGTCTTCACCATAAGCACTCTGACCATCCATCACCACCAATCGGACACCGAAGATCATCATCGATGCCTCCTCCCACCAATTCCCTTTTCAAATCCACCTCTTCTCTGGATCTGCCTGTGCCACCACACGGATCTCCACAATCACCAGCCGCCTCCGCTGTGACCTCCATCGTGCGTGCCACCATCTCCATACAGCACCATCACTGGCCGTCGAACTCCTCCCTGCTGCCGTCGCCAGCCACCGTCGACTCCACAGTCGCCTTGCCAGACAGTCTCCGCCCAGCATCGATGCCGGCGAACTCCTCCGATAGTGCTCCTCTGCTCCTTGGTTTGATCCATGAGGAAAAGTGGGAACAGCATGAACGTGAAAGCAGTGCCATCCCCTGTTCCGACTTCAGTGCTGCACGTGGAGCTGTATGATTTCCAGAGCACACAATTTTCAGAGCAGCAGGAATCTAAAAGTTTCACAGATCTCAAAGTAGAGATGATTAAAAAAAAGTGAAAAAAAAATTGAACCTTGTCTCTTTTGCTTTGATTTGATTAGTTTCGGTTCCATCAAACCCCCGTCGAGTTCTCCCCACTCCAGGAAAATGATGGGGACCCGAAAGTCCATTTTATTTTATTTGAGTCCTATAATAAAGTAAGACAACTGAGTCCAGTTGAATCCACTTATGTAGGTCCAGTCTTTTTGTCCAGTCAGTCCAATCAAGTGAGTTAGATTGAGTCCTGTAATTTTCATTCATGTCAAGATCCAAGAGGAGAGTTAGCAGACCAGGAGATTCAGCAGGCCCTCCCAAATTAGGACTGGATTCATGCACCTGGGCCCTTACATTACTCCAAGCCCACAAGAGAGAGCTCCAGTCCAAGATAAAGGCCCATTATTGACCAGGTCCACCAGGGTTTCTTGGCCCACAAGTTAAGGTTTCTTAGCCCTCAAGTCATGTACCCTAGGATGAATCTATAAATACCCCACCCGCTCTTGTATTTTAATACCATGGATGAATAAAATTTCTTGAGTTCTGTGTGAAGGATCTATGTGATCCCTGATTTACTGTATGAGGGCATCTGTATGAGCCCAGGATATCTGTGTGATCCTGATTTACTGTGTGAGGGCATCTATGTGAGCCTAGGATATCTGTGTGATCCCTTCCTACTTCTTTTCAGGGTATCTGTGTGATCCCTAGGGCATATGTGTGAGCCCTTTGCTATGTGCTTTTCCTCTTAGGGGAACCTGTGTAAACCCCTGCAAACCCTAATCCCTGGTGACTTCTATGCTCGCCAGCGAGCCGTCCCTATGCATCTGTCCTGCATCACACTCCCTCATGGAGATCTTAGTCTAGAAGACAAGGGCTACAAGAATAACACTCAAACTTTTTTTTCATTTCATAAGCATTAGCATTACAAGGGAGGGGTAAGGCCCTTTATATAGGCACCTTAAGAACCATTCAAAATTTAAATGAAAATTACAAGTCTTCATTTGAGAAGGGGCCTAAAATTTTGAATTTCTCCTCCTTGGCTGACAATAGCCTTGCTTGTGCTTGGGTGTGGTTTGATTTGGGGCTTGGAAGGTGGATCTTGGCACCGTTGGTCTTTGATGGCTGATCAAACATTTTGGGAAGAAGGCATGATATGGGGCTCGTAGCAAAAATCATGTCTTCACACCTCTTCAATGTCCATTGACTTTCCTTGGCCACCCACCCATCTTTGGAGAGAAACATGAGAGGGGGAGGGAAGGGAGGAATGTGGTCTCCTATTTGAATTTTCTTTCCTGGCCGCCCATGGTCCTTTTGGAAAGAGTCTTGATAGGGGGAGGGAAAGGAGGCTTGTATCAAAAGATGTTGTCCACTTAGGCTTGATGGTGTCCAAGAAATTTGCACTTCCTCTTGATTGGAGGCTTGGGTCAAGGGATGGTGTCCATTTGGGTTGATAGTGTCCAAAATTCTGCATTTCCTTTTGATTTTGGCCGCCATTTGTCATGGTGATGTGGTGCCACATGGGATGGACGAGGTGGCACCCAAGAGCTGAAGTGGCATCCTTCAAGGCGTGGGAGATGGCTTAGCCCATTAATAATTTAATGCCCACTCCTTGTTTAATCTGGCTTGGGCCCAATCTTCAAGTAAACTTGGGCTTGGACTTATTCAGTTGAATATAGGACCCTTTGACCTAACTTGACCAAATTGGTCAAGGTACATGACTAAAACAAAAATTGAAACTAAATACATGACTCAAAATTAAAATGTTCAGGCTTGAAGCCTTATTACAGGACCCAATCAATAGAAAACCCCAATCCAAGATCCATAGAGGGTTGAGGAGCCTCTGTCTGGTCCTCATGCCTGCACCAATTCTCCCGGGGTGGGCGGAACTCAACCTTGTCGAGTAAGGGTTTATTTGGCTTTGATACTCATCCAGAAGTTCAGGGTCGAGGTGCTGCAAGTCCTCCCGGGTATTCCGTGAATCATCGGACTCCGATCGATCTTGCCATCGGACCAAGTAATGCTGATAGCCTTTGCCCTGGGTGGTGATAGCTTGATCATCCAGGACATGCTCAATCCGCTCTCCTCTCTCAGGTATAATTGGTGGTGGACACTTTGGATTGGGTTCGCTCTCAAATAAAAGGTCAGGCCCAAATGGCTTGTTGGGTATGTTTGCTAGTTCCCTATACTCGACTAAGTCTGAGATATTGAAAGTCGAGCTAATACCATAATCCGGGGGTAGCTCAAGCATATAGGCATTAGGGCCAACTCTCCTTTTCACTCTAAAGGGAAAAGCTTCATGAGCATGAAGTTTCTTAACGGTCCCTGGTGGAAATCGTTCAGGCCTAAGCCTAATCATTACAGAATCTCCTACGCCAAATTCTTTGGCTTGCTTTCAGGAATCAACCAATTTCTTGTATGTATTATTACTTAGGTTGATTTTTGGCTAATCTCCTTATGCATGCTTTTAATATGCTGTGCAAAAGATTCTGCGGACTCTGGGACTCATACTGACACTTGACAAAAAGCAGACTTAACTATATATTTCTATTGAGAGGAATTTTATTAGACTCTCTAGGGCCTAAACCTAACAGATTGTTGACTCGCTAGGTTTGACCCTGGTCTGGTATGTTGGGATCTGGTGCAACGCAGCGGAAGGGTAATTTCAAAATATAGAAATTAATATGCACCAAAATCCTAAACCAGGAACTCCTTAATAAGACTAAAATGTATGAAGACTAACATTCTTATGCAAATTAGAATTAGAGTACTAACATGTAATCGCTAATTCCAATTTGATGAAGATTTAATCATAAAGATGAACAGGCAATTTGAGTTCACCAGGCATGGTGCGGGCACCAGACTCAGAAGAAGACTTCAGAGCTCCATTTGGATCTTTGATTGACATTGCCCGAGAAATTAGGGTTTGTAATAAAGGTTGGCCTGGTCAACCAATTTATTTATTTTATTTATTTCTTGAATCACCATTTAAATTTTGTTGAGTCATGTTGACTCGGTGCAAGTCCCAATGTGGTTTCAATTTGGTTCAAAATGGTGCCACATTTCTCTTCCAATCAACTCAAGGTTCAAGCAAGTGGAGGCCACACTCCAAGCCACATGCCCAGCCACACTCCGAGCACACGCCAGAGTCCAGGAGGCGCCATAGAGGCATCCCAGTGTCATGGTCCCCACATCCAAAGAAGAAAAAATCAAATTGGAGGCTAAATTAAAGGAGGCGCCCACACCTGCCTAATTTACCTAAGCAAAGAAGGAAGAAAACTTCTCTTGGAGAAGAAATCAAAGAAGGACATCCAACCTACTCCTAATTGAAGTTCAAATCAAAATCAAAGAGCTTAACTTGGAGTGGAAGAAAAGAAGAAATACCTTAAGAAGAAGAGGACTCCAAATCCAAATCCAACTCCAAAGGAGGTGCCATAAAAGTTCCAAAACAATTCCTTTATGGCCGTCCCAATTTTTTTTGGACTCTTGGTCGGCCAAGGGAGAGGATTTTCTACCTAATCTAGGGGTTGGAAGAGTTTAGTCCCACATGGGAATTTGTACAAGCTAGGAGAAAATTTTAGGTCTATATAATAGACCTCTCTTTGTAACTTTAGAAAATCAATGAAGAAAAATTATTTTTGCTATTCTCTTGTGTTGAGTGACCTAGGTTTCTCTTCTTCCGCACTATTCTAAGTGTTGAGCTCCGTGAGGGGGTAATCCGGGTTCCATTGGAGCCTTGAGGAGGTGAGAGATCTCCATCTTTATCCAAAACCCTAGGTTAGCCACTTGAAATTCCAAAACCCTAGCCACCCTTCATTATTTTCAATCCATCAAACCCTAGATCCATCCATCTCCCATGGCCTCTCTCTCTCTACAAGTCCAGGCCATCCACTTTCATCCAGATCCAGTCCGGCTACTTCAGATCCAGAGCAAGTTCCAAGGAAAATCACATCAGCATCCAGGAGAATCCAGTTTTCAGCAATTTCGATCTTCAAGTTCATCAACCTGGTAAATCTTTTCCTTGACTCTCTGATTCCATCAATTGTCTTTCTTCTCTTCCAGATCTTGAGTTCAGGAGAAGCCAACCCGCCAAAGGACCAGTATTGGAGGATCCATTACGAAGATATCTGAATCCGAGGATCCAACAATCTGCTCGGGAGAGTTCTTCCACCAAAATCTGTGAAGATCATTGTCTGGTTAGATAAACCTTCCCTTCTCTTTATTTCTGTTTTGTTGAAAGCTCGGAGTAAAACCCTAGGTCTGGGAGTTTCTCAACCCCCAGCGATCCGTTGCTTCTAAACTACTCTGATAATTTAGTTTCCTTAAAATTGTGCTTTCAATTATCATATTAGTATCTTTCAATGTTAGGTTAACTTTTCTTTGATTTGAAGCCAACTTCTACAAACCTATAAAAACAACAAAAAAAATTAGTTAATCTTAATTTTCTTCCGCATCGCATCCTTTTATTTGTTCTGCATCAAGGCATCCAGGTGTCCGCCCTCCGATGGTGATCCACACAAAGCAATGACCAAGATCCTAACTTCTTGTCCAATAGTTCCTCGTATTGAGTTCTTCTTCTAGAACTCAATTCTTCGGATTATGGCTGGAAATCTTCCACTCAAAGGTGTCTTATTCCTTTTTACCCCTTCTCCACCTTCTACCAAGACTTAGAACCTTTAGGACACCTTTGTCTTGAAAGTAAGACCTTGTCCTAAGAAGATTTATACTTGTCTTTAATTGGTGGAGAAATTAAGACAAGGATGTCTTAATATAAGGAAGAAAAGAATTGAATCAGAACTCTTCTTTTCCTTTACTGTCGGAGACTTTCTCTCTTAACCTTGTTTAGTAGCAGAGTTTTGACAGAGTTTTACTCTGTAAAGGAAACAATGAAAAAACAAGAAAGGGAGAAAGAGTCTTTAGGAGAGGAAGGAAGAAAAAAAAAATCACACACGGAGTTCTGATTCCCACTCCCCTTTTACAGTTTTCGGAGAGGCGCCCTCACAATTCTCCGATAACAATTTCTCACGCCATTTCCCTTCTTTCCACGCCCCTTTCACTTCTTCCCATGCTCTTTCCTTTTTCTCACGGCCTTCTGGATTATTTCTCATGGCCTTCCAGATCAATCCTCACAACTTTTCTCAAAAGAAGAAGTCGCGACGATTGGGAGGAAAAAGTCGCGAAACTTGAATCTTCGAAGAGATACGATTTCGTGCACCCGGGAAGGAACAACGCTTTCTTTCTTTCTTAAAACCCCACCACCCGTCAGATTACCATCCAAGGGATGACAATTGAGGCACTAAAAATGAGAAAGAATGCCGCCCCATCTTAATTCATCGGAGAATTAAGTGGGCACGCCAAGAGTCCATGTGCCCATGGACTCCTCCATATGGCGTGCCAAGAGTCCTTAAGCGCATGGACTCTTGGTGTTTTTGGCGTGCAAGGGATAAGGGGTGGGTGGTATGCTAGCCTAAGTAACTGGTTAGCCAATTGGGTTAGCCATAATCCCTAAAACCTCAATTAGGGTCTAATTAGATCCAATCAGAACCCAAATTGAATCAATTCAGAACCCTCATTCGAATCCAATTCGAATAGAAGTTAGGATTTACAACACTTGCTAGAGTGTCTTCATGCAAATGACTCTTGATCAATTCTCTTAAGTGTGTGACCCATTGGGTTCCATATCTAGCCAGCAATGGGTTCGAATACAAGTTGACCTAATTTGATTATAACTCTTTCTAATCGATTTAGGTCAAATCGGGCTTACTCGATTTTGATCAATTAGGACTCTTCCTAATAAATGATCATTAAATTTGATCAACCCACAAGACAAGATTGACGTCTAGTAACGTGTCATGTCTACCCGGAAGATATGGAAATTCTGGTGAAATACCAAAACTACCCTTCAGTAGAAAGTTACCGTACAATTAAATCCTTCGATCAGCCTGCACCCAAAATATAATTATGGATATGGATATATGTCAAATCCAATATTATATTTGTTTCTAGCTCAATATTATATTGATGATTCAATTATCTTGATATTAGAAACCATCTCTAATATCTTTACTTTGATCAAAGATTTCCTGAATCATCATCCGATTGATAACTAGCTGGATGCAATCTCCTCTTACTAAGAGTGATCGATTCCTTGTTGACCTACTCATTACCTTCATATACAATTCACCATTCCCAGTATCAATCCTGTGTATGACTCAATGTCATGAATAGGATTGAACCAAAGGATGGGTTCATGTACATAAGGTACTTATGGCAGTCTCAGGTCAAAGGATTACTTGTACCACTCCCACTATGAGAACCTTCTATTGACATGTAGCTAAGACTCCATTAGATGTTCTCAAGTTGGATCATATCAGTGAACTCATTCTCTAATGAGCACCCACATCCTAGTATTAGTGTCATACACAAGTGACTGTGAGAGCAATCACACTCTCCAGTATACATGGGATGTGCTAGTCTTACCAGAAAAACCCTGATCCCCTACTCAGGGTTCCTTTGACTAGGAATATTTTAGATTAAGGTTTTAAGACTTTAGGTCCCACTGGTATGATCTCATCATAATCCTAAAATCATAGCCCTAATCTATGGGGTTCATCATATAATAATAAACACAGCGTATGATGAAAAATAATGCTTTTATTAGAATATTGTCAATTACAATGGTTTGGGAGATACAACATAGATTGGCTTGTAGGGCATATCCCTTTCAATCTCCCACTTGCACTAAAGCCAATCTCCTTTAAATCTTAATCCCATACTCTCGAGGTGGCGATCAAACTATCGCTGTGGTAGAGCCTTAGTGAACGGGTCTGCTACATTGTTCTTTGTATCAACTCTATTTATGTAGACATCTTGTCTTTCTACTATTTCTTGGACGAGATGGAAGCGTCTCAGAATGTGCTTGGACTTATGATGAGCTATTGGTTCCTTAGCTTGAGCAACAGCTCCAGTGTTGTCATAGTAAAGTGGCACTGGTTTTTCAATCTCAGGAACAACACCCAACTCTGTGATGAACTTCTTCATCCAGACTGCTTCCTTGGCGGCTTCACTGACAGCTATGTATTCTGCCTCTGTGGTTGAGTCAGCTACAGTCTACTGCTTGGTACTCTTCCAACTCACTGCTCCACCATTTAGGGTAATAACATATCCCGAAATGGATTTGCTATCATCAGGGTCTGATTGAAAACTAGAATCAGAATAAGCTTCTAGTTTAAGATCAGAACCACCATAAACCAGAAAAATATCCTTAGTCCTTCTTAGGTACTTAAGAATATTTTTAACTACTTTTCAAAGATCCTCTCCTAGATCAGCCTGAAACCTACTGACAATGCCTAAAGCATATGCCACATCAGGCCTGGTACATAACATGGCATACATTATGGACCCTATTGCCGAAGCATAAGGTATAGAATTCATTCTATTTCTTTCTTCAGGTGTCTTAGGAGACATCATTTTGGAAAGATGTATGCCTTGACTCATAGGAAGATAACCTCTTTTTCTTCCATCCATGCTGAATCTTTTCAGCACTAGGTTAATGTACCTAGACTGGGATAAACCTAGCATCCTCTTAGACCTATCTCTGTAGATCTTAATACCTAGTATATAGGATGCTTCACCCAAATCTTTCATGGAAAACTGGTTCGATAGCCAAACCTTGACTGATTGTAACATTGGGATATCATTCCCAATGAGGAGTATGTCATCTACATATAGAACCAAGAAGACTATGGCACTCCCACTAGTCTTCTTATAAACACAGGGTTCATCCACATTTTTGATAAAACCAAATCTTTTAATAGTTTCATCAAAATGGATGTTCCAACTCCTTGAAGCTTGCTTTAATCCATAAATGGATTTCTTTAGCTTGCATACTTGATTAGGTTTATTCTTTGAAATAAAATCTTCTGGCTGTGACATTTAGACTTCTTCCTCAAGGAAACCATTGAGGAATGCAGTCTTCACATCATCTGCCAGATCTCATAATCGTGGTATGCTGCTATAGCAAGTAAAATCCGAATTAATTTGAGCATGGCAACAGGTGAGAATGTTTCATCATAATCATTTCCCTGTTCTTGTCTAAAACCTTTTCCCACTAATCTAGCTTTATAGGTTTTAACTTGGCCATCAGCCCCAATCTTTTTCTTATAGACCCATTTGCACCCAATAGGATTAACACCCTCTGGTGCATCAACCAAAGTCCATACTTGGTTAACATACATAGAATCTATCTCGGATTCCATGGCTTCTTGCCATCTATCTGAATCAGTACTCAAGATAGCTTCCGTATAGGTCAGAGGTTCATCATTGTGAATGACTTGGGCTTCATTATTTTTAATAATAAACCCATACCTCTCAGGTGCCCGTGATACTCTATCAGACCTACGGGGAGGAGTTTTGCGTTCTGGTTCTGATCTAACTATATGTTCTATTGATTAAGAATTGTCTATCTGTGTTTTTTGTACTTCTCCAAGTTCAATAGTTCTACCATTGCCCTTTTCTAAAATAAACTCTTTTTCTAGAAAAGTGGCATGTCTGCTGACAAAAATCTTTTGTTCAATTGGATGGTAAAACAGATATCCTCTACCCTCTCTAGGATATCCTACAAATAGATATTTATCCGTTCTAGGTTCCAACTTATGTCCAAAATTTCTTTTAACATAAGCTGGACATCCCCATACCTTAAAATATTTAAGATACAGTTTCTTTTCACTCCAAATTTTATATGGATTACTAACAACGGATTTAGAAGGTACTTTGTTCAGAATGTAAACAGCAGTTTCTAGGGCATGACCCCAGAAGGAAATGGGTAAATTTATGAAGCACATCATGGATCGTACCATATCTAATAAGGTACGATTCCTCCTTTCAGCTATACCATTTAGCTGTGGTGTATAAGGAGGGGTCCATTCAGAAAGAATTCCATTAACTTTAAGATAGTCTAAAAACTCCGTGGATAAGTATTCTCCTCCTCGATCAGACCGAAGAACTTTAATACTTTTCCCGGTTTGTTTTTCGACCATTCTTTGATACTCCTTAAATTTATCAAAGGCTTCAGATTTATGTTTCATAAGATACACATATCCGAACCTAGATAAATCATCTGTAAAAGTGATAAAATATGAGTATCCCTCTCTGGCCTGAGTTGTCATTGGACCACATACATCAGTATGTACAAGTCCTAATAACTCAGTTGACCTTTCTTCATGTCCAGTAAATGGAGTCTTGGTCATCTTACCTATGAGACATGATTCGCAAGTTCCTAATGATTCATACTCATAAGGATCAATGAATTTTTCTTGTATAACTTGCTTATCCTAGACTCATTAACATGACTAAGTCGATGATGCCAAAGTAAAGTTTCATTAAAGTCCTCTCTTTTTCTTTTATTATTGACATGAAAAACACTATCATAGAAAGAAAGAGTTAAGAGCCCATTGCTAAATATGCCAGAACAAATAATTTTATTAGACAACATTATCGAGCAACCGGTGCTCGTTACATCCATTACATATCCTTGTTTTAATAACAAGGGAACAGATACAATGTTCCTAATAATCTTAGGCATATAATAACAATTATGTAACTCCAAGATCTTCCCTGAAGGCAACTTCAGAATATAGGTCCCTACAACTTCTGCTTGGATGATATATCCACTAGCACCGTAGAGATTGAAGTCACCTTCCTTCAATACTTTAAGCTTGTGGAGGCCCTACAAAGATTTGCATATATGGTAACCACAAGCGGTATCCAATACCCAAGTATTTGAAACTGAAGAATGTAATGTCAATATAGCATATATCTCATACATACCTTTTGGCGCATCTGATGCACCAGGCTTCACAGTTGCAAGGTAAGCCTTGCAATTCCTTTTCCAATGTCCCGCTTTGCCACAAAAGAAACAGGTTGACTGTTTGGAGGCTTTCTTTCCTTTCTTATTCTTATTGATGCTACTCTTAGGGTTTAGCCTCCTACTAAAACCCTTTTTGTCTGATTTCTTCTTATTGGTCTTATTAATAAGAAGAAGTGGAGCCTTTTCTTTCTTTATGTGGCTCTCCACTATTTTTAACATATTTAATAGCTCAGGCAAGGAAGTGTTCAGTTTGTTCATGTGATAATTCAAGACAAACTGAGAAAATGACTCCGTGAGTGATTGCAGGATTAAATCCTGATTCAACTCCCCATCCATGATAAAACCTAATTGACCCAATCTGGTGATCAAGTCAATTACCTTCAGAACATGATCCTGAACGGATGTTCCCTCTGTCATCCTAGCACGGAATAACTACTTAGATATTTCATATCTAGCAGTTCTGCTATGTTCTCCATAAAGCTCTTTTAAATTGAGCATTATGGATTGAGTATCCATGCTTTCATGCTGTCTCTGTAACTCATTGGTCATAGAGGCTAGTATGATATACTTGACAGTAAGGGAGTCATTCTGCCACATTTTGTATGTGGCCATATCTTCCTCTGTGGCATCATCCCCTAGTGGATTAAGACTAGGGGTATCTAGAATATAAGAAAGTTTTTCTGAACTCAGCATAATCTTTAAATTTCTCAATCAGTCCACATAGTTTGGACCAGTCAGTTTGTTGGTATCTAAGATACTTCGCAGTGATAATGAAGATACCATTTATCTACATTTAACAAAGAACAATACATAAGCAAACAACCATGAAATGACATACATAATTAAATTAGGTCTTTAATTTAATTATGCCTCCCACTCTTTTATCAAAAATCATAGCCCTCACTATGATAATCGAGGAAAAAAAAAAAACCCTGATAGGTTTTTCTTAGTGAGATTGAGATCCTAATAACTTATAAAAGATCTTGCAGAAAACACAACAAATCTTTTATAAGCTCAAAGGTAGGAAACTCTTCCAATTATATCTCATATAATTCTCAAGAAGTAACTTGGCCTCTAGAATATTATTAGTCTTGCAGAAAACACAATAAACCATAATGTTCTAGTTAAGTCAAGACCCTTTCATTTCTATACAGTCAATACTCAAATATAATGCCCTTGCAGATAACACAAAAAAGCATTATACTGAATATACTGTAAGCATCTCTATGCACTAGACTAGTATTATGTCAGTTACCATATTATGTCTTGCAGGTAACACAACAAACCTAATGTGGTTCATAACACAATAATGATCCAGCATGAAGGAAGGCCAATATACAATATTTTTAACACTAAGCATTTTAGTCAAGATTTAAATTTAATCAAATCGGCCAGGCAAGTGGAAGAGATGTGGGAGTCCCCCCGTTGCTTTCCTAGACACCAATAAAAATTGGCCAGGTCAGTCAACGGAACCAATTAAAAACCACAATTCTCTTTACCTTCCCAGAACCACCTTTCTAGACACCGAATGATCAATTGTACATCATGACTAGTGATGCTTATTAGTTAAATATACTAAGACTTAATATAATTTTTTAAGAGGAGGGATTTATAAATTGCCAGCACATCCTTATAGAATGTATCACAATCAACATATCACTCTTATAAATAAACAAATATGTGCTAAGTGTGTCATCATACTAGGACAACCATTTACCGCATAATGGATCCACCATTATGCCAGGGCAACCTTATTTCAGTATGATGACTTCAAAACTATACATATCTCTATAATAATTAAGGTTTGAGTGAAAGACCCTAACTAGTGGCATACATCAAAACATATATGCAATCAAAGATATGCTAAGTGTAGTAACATATTAGGATTTAAAAACCCTAAGATGTGACATACAAACTATCATAAATTATAGTCCTAATTAAGGTGGCTCTAATACCACTGTTGGGATCCAGTGCAACGCAGTGGAAGGATAATTTTAAAAATTAGAAATTAATATGTACCAAAATCCTAAACCAGGAACTCCTTAATAAGACTAAAATGTATGAAGACTAACATTCTTATGCAAATTAGAATTAGAGTACTAACCTGTAACCGCTAATTCCAATTTGATGAAGATTTAATCTTGAAGATGAACGGGCTATTTGAGTTCACCAAGCGTCCAGGTGTCCGCCCTCCGATGGTGATCCACACAAAGCAATGACCAAGATTGTAACTTCTTTTCCAATAGTTCCTCGTATTGAGTTCTTCTTCTAGAACTCAATTCTTCGGATTATGGCTGGAAATCTTCCACTCAAAGGTGTGTCTTCTTCCTTCTTACCCCTTCTCCACCTTCTACCAAGACTTAGAACCTTTAGGACACCTTTGTCTTGAAAGTAAGAACTTGTCCTAAGAAGATTTATGCTTGTCTTTAATTGGTGGAGAAATTAAGACAAGGATGTCTTAATATAAGGAAGAAAAGAATTGAATCATAACTCTTCTTTCCTTTACCATCGGAGACTTTCTCTCTTAACCTTGTTTGGTAGCAGAGTTTCGACAGAGTTTTACTCTGTAAAGGAAACAATGCAAAAACAAGAAAGGGAGAAAGAGTCTTCGGAGAGGAAGGAAGAAAAAAAAATCATACCCGGAGTTCTGATTCCCACCCCCCTTTTATAGTTTTCGGAGAGGCGCCCTCACAACTCTCCGATAACTATTTCTCACGCCATTTCCCTTCTTTCCACTCCCCTTTCCCTTCTTCCCACGCTCTTTCCTTTTTCTCATGGCCTTCTAGATTATTTCTCATGGCCTTCCAGATCAATCCTCATGACTTTTCTTAAAAGAAGAAGTCATGATGATTGGGAGGAAAAAGTTGTGAAACTTGAATCTCCGAAGAGATACGATTTCGCGCACCCGGGAAGAAACAACACTTTCTTTCTTTCTTAAAACCCCACCACCCATTAGATTACCATCCAAGGGATGACAAGTGAGGCGCTAAAAATGAAAAAGAATGCCGCCCCATCTTAATTCATCGGAGAATTAAGTGGGCGAGCCAAGAGTCCATGCGCCCATGGACTCCTCCATATGGCGTGCCAAGAGTCCATAAGCGCATGGACTCTTGGTGTTTTTGGCGTGCAAGGGCTAAGGGGCGGGTGGTATGCTAGCCTAAGTAATTGGTTAGCCAATTGGGTTAGCCATAATCCCTAGAACATCAATTAGGGTCTAATTAGATCCAATCAGAACCCAAATTGAACAATTCGGAACCCTAATTCGAATGCAATTTGAATAGAAGTTAGGATTTGCAACACTTGCTAGAGTGTCTTCATGCAAATGACTCTTGATCAATTCTCTTAAGTGTGTGACCCATTGGGTTCCATATCTAGCCAGCAATGGGTTCGAATACAAGTTGACCTAATTTGATTAGAACTCTTTATAATCGATTTAGGTCAAATCGGCTTACTCGATTTTGATCAATTAGGACTCTTCCTAATAAATGATCATTAAATTTGATCAACCCACAAGACAAGATTGACGTCTAGCAACGTGTCATGTCTACCCGGAAGATATGGAAATTCTGGTGAAATACCAAAACTACCCTTCAGTAGAAAGTTACCGTACAATTAAATCCTTCGATCAGCCTGCACCCAAAATATAATTATGGATATGGATATATGTCAAATCCAATATTATATTTGTTTCTAGCTCAATCTTATATTGATGATTCAATTATCTTGATATTAGAAACCATCTCTAATATCTTTACTTTGATCAAAGATTCCCTGAATCATCATCCGATTGATAACTAGCTGGATGCAATCTCCTCTTACTAAGAGTGATCGATTCCTTGTTGACCTACTCATTACCTTCATATACAATTCACCATTCCCAGTATCAATCCTGTGTATGACTCAATGTCATGAATAGGATTGAACCAAAGGATGGGTTCATGTACATAAGGTACTTATGGCAGTCTCAGGTCAAAGGATTACTTGTACCACTCCCACTATGAGAACCTTCTATTGACATGTAGCTAAGACTCCATTAGATGTTCTCAAGTTGGATCATATCAGTGAACTCATTCTCTAATGAGCACCCACATCCTAGTATTAGTGTCATACACAAGTGACTGTGAGAGCAATCACACTCTCCAGTATACATGGGATGTGCTAGTCTTACCAGAAAAACCCTGATCCCCTACTCAGGGTTCCTTTGACTAGGAATATTTTAGATTAAGGTTTTAAGACTTTAGGTCCCACTGGTATGATCTCATCATAATCCTAAAATCATAGCCCTAATCTATGGGGTTCATCATATAATAATAAACACAGCGTATGATGAAAAATAATGCTTTTATTAGAATATTGTCAATTACAATGGTTTGGGAGATACAACATAGATTGGCTTGTAGGGCATATCCCTTTCAATCTCCCACTTGCACTAAAGCCAATCTCCTTTAAATCTTAATCCCATACTCTCGAGGTGGCGATCAAACTATCGCTGTGGTAGAGCCTTAGTGAACGGGTCTGCTACATTGTTCTTTGTATCAACTCTATTTATGTAGACATCTTGTCTTTCTACTATTTCTTGGACGAGATGGAAGCGTCTCAGAATGTGCTTGGACTTATGATGAGCTATTGGTTCCTTAGCTTGAGCAACAGCTCCAGTGTTGTCATAGTAAAGTGGCACTGGTTTTTCAATCTCAGGAACAACACCCAACTCTGTGATGAACTTCTTCATCCAGACTGCTTCCTTGGCGGCTTCACTGACAGCTATGTATTCTGCCTCTGTGGTTGAGTCAGCTACAGTCTACTGCTTGGTACTCTTCCAACTCACTGCTCCACCATTTAGGGTAAAAACATATCCCGAAATGGATTTGCTATCATCAGGGTCTGATTGAAAACTAGAATCAGAATAAGCTTCTAGTTTAAGATCAGAACCACCATAAACCAGAAAAATATCCTTAGTCCTTCTTAGGTACTTAAGAATATTTTTAACTACTTTTCAAAGATCCTCTCCTGATCAGCCTGAAACCTACTGACAATGCCTAAAGCATATGCCACATCAGGCCTGGTACATAACATGGCATACATTATGGACCCTATTGCCGAAGCATAAGGTATAGAATTCATTCTATTTCTTTCTTCAGGTGTCTTAGGAGACATCATTTTGGAAAGATGTATGCCTTGACTCATAGGAAGATAACCTCTTTTTCTTCCATCCATGCTGAATCTTTTCAGCACTAGGTTAATGTACCTAGACTGGGATAAACCTAGCATCCTCTTAGACCTATCTCTGTAGATCTTAATACCTAGTATATAGGATGCTTCACCCAAATCTTTCATGGAAAACTGGTTCGATAGCCAAACCTTGACTGATTGTAACATTGGGATATCATTCCCAATGAGGAGTATGTCATCTACATAGAACCAAGAAGACTATGGCACTCCCACTAGTCTTCTTATAAACACAGGGTTCATCCACATTTTTGATAAAACCAAATCTTTTAATAGTTTCATCAAAATGGATGTTCCAACTCCTTGAAGCTTGCTTTAATCCATAAATGGATTTCTTTAGCTTGCATACTTGATTAGGTTTATTCTTTGAAATAAAATCTTCTGGCTGTGACATGTAGACTTCTTCCTCAAGGAAACCATTGAGGAATGCAGTCTTCACATCATCTGCCAGATCTCATAATCGTGGTATGCTGCTATAGCAAGTAAAATCCGAATTAATTTGAGCATGGCAACAGGTGAGAATGTTTCATCATAATCATTTCCCTGTTCTTGTCTAAAACCTTTTCCCACTAATCTAGCTTTATAGGTTTTAACTTGGCCATCAGCCCCAATCTTTTTCTTATAGACCCATTTGCACCCAATAGGATTAACACCCTCTGGTGCATCAACCAAAGTCCATACTTGGTTACATACATAGAATCTATCTCGGATTCCATGGCTTCTTGCCATCTATCTGAATCAGTACTCAAGATAGCTTCCGTATAGGTCAGAGGTTCATCATTATGAATGACTTGGGCTTCATTATTTTTAATAATAAACCCATACCTCTCAGGTGCCCGTGATACTCTATCAGACCTACGGGGAGGAGTTTTGCGTTCTGGTTCTGATCTAACTATATGTTCTATTGATTGAGAATTGTCTATCTGTGTTTTTTGTACTTCTCCAAGTTCAATAGTTCTACCATTGCCCTTTTCTAAAATAAACTCTTTTTCTAGAAAAGTGGCATGTCTGCTGACAAAAATCTTTTGTTCAGTTGGATGGTAAAACAGATATCCTCTACCCTCTCTAGGATATCCTACAAATAGATATTTATCCGTTCTAGGTTCCAACTTATGTCCAAAATTTCTTTTAACATAAGCTGGACATCCCCATACCTTAAAATATTTAAGATACAGTTTCTTTCACTCCAAATTTTATATGGATTACTAACAACGGATTTAGAAGGTACTTTGTTCAGAATGTAAACAGCAGTTTCTAGGGCATGACCCCAGAAGGAAATGGGTAAATTTGTGAAGCACATCATGGATCGTACCATATCTAATAAGGTACGATTCCTCCTTTCAGCTATACCATTTAGCTGTGGTGTATAAGGAGGGGTCCATTCAGAAAGAATTCCATTAACTTTAAGATAGTCTAAAAACTCCGTGGATAAGTATTCTCCTCCTCGATCAGACCGAAGAACTTTAATACTTTTCCCGGTTTGTTTTTCGACCATACTTTGATACTCCTTAAATTTATCAAAGGCTTCAGATTTATGTTTCATAAGATACACATATCCGAACCTAGATAAATCATCTGTAAAAGTGATAAAATATGAGTATCCCTCTCTGGCCTGAGTTGTCATTGGACCACATACATCAGTATGTACAAGTCCTAATAACTCAGTTGACCTTTCTTCATGTCCAGTAAATGGAGTCTTGGTCATCTTACCTATGAGACATGATTCGCAAGTTCCTAATGATTCATACTCATAAGGATCAATGAATTTTTTCTTGTATAACTTGCTTATCCTAGACTCATTAACATGACTAAGTCGATGATGCCAAAGTAAAGTTTCATTAAAGTCCTCTCTTTTTCTTTTATTATTGACATGAAAAACACTATCATAGAAAGAAAGAGTTAAGAGCCCATTGCTAAATATGCCAGAACAAATAATTTTATTAGACAACATTATCGAGCAACCGTGCTCGTTACATCCATTACATATCCTTGTTTTAATAACAAGGGAACAGATACAATGTTCCTAATAATCTTAGGCATATAATAACAATTATGTAACTCCAAGATCTTCCCTGAAGGCAACTTCAGAATATAGGTCCCTACAACTTCTGCTTGGATGATATATCCACTAGCACCGTAGAGATTGAAGTCACCTTCCTTCAATACTTTAAGCTTGTGGAGGCCCTGCAAAGATTTGCATATATGGTAACCACAAGCGGTATCCAATACCCAAGTATTTGAAACTGAAGAATGTAATGTCAATATAGCATGTATCTCATACATACCTTTTGGCGCATCTGATGCACCAGGCTTCACAGTTGCAAGGTAAGCCTTGCAATTCCTTTTCCAATGTCCCGCTTTGCCACAAAAGAAACAGGTTGACTGTTTGGAGGCTTTCTTTCCTTTCTTATTCTTATTGATGCTACTCTTAGGGTTTAGCCTCCTACTAAAACCCTTTTTATCTGATTTCTTCTTATTGGTCTTATTAATAAGAAGAAGTGGAGCCTTTTCTTTCTTTATGTGGCTCTCCACTATTTTTAACATATTTAATAGCTCAGGCAAGGAAGTGTTCAGTTTGTTCATGTGATAATTCAAGACAAACTGAGAAAATGACTCCGGAGTGATTGCAGGATTAAATCCTGATTCAACTCCCCATCCATGATAAAACCTAATTGACCCAATCTGGTGATCAAGTCAATTACCTTCAGAACATGATCCTGAACGGATGTTCCCTCTGTCATCCTAGCACGGAATAACTACTTAGATATTTCATATCTAGCAGTTCTGCTATGTTCTCCATAAAGCTCTTTTAAATTGAGCATTATGGATTGAGTATCCATGCTTTCATGCTGTCTCTGTAACTCATTGGTCATAGAGGCTAGTATGATATACTTGACAGTAAGGGAGTCATTCTGCCACATTTTGTATGTGGCCATATCTTCCTCTGTGGCATCATCCCCTAGTGGATTAAGACTAGGGGTATCTAGAATATAAGAAAGTTTTTCTGAACTCAGCATAATCTTTAAATTTCTCAATCAGTCCACATAGTTTGGACCAGTCAGTTTGTTGGTATCTAAGATACTTCGCAGTGATAATGAAGATGCCATTTATCTACATTTAACAAAGAACAATACATAAGCAAACAACCATGAAATGACATACATAATTAAATTAGGTCTTTAATTTAATTATGTCTCCCACTCTTTTATCAAAAATCATAGCCCTCACTATGATAATCGAGAAAAAAAAAAAACCCTGATAGGTTTTTCTTAGTGAGATTGAGATCCTAATAACTTATAAAAGATCTTGCAGAAAACACAACAAATCTTTTATAAGCTCAAAGGTAGGAAACTCTTCCAATTATATCTCATATAATTCTCAAGAAGTAACTTGGCCTCTAGAATATTATTAGTCTTGCAGAAAACACAATAAACCATAATGTTCTAGTTAAGTCAAGACCCTTTCATTTCTATACAGTCAATACTCAAATATAATGCCCTTGCAGATAACACAAAAAGCATTATACTGAATATACTGTAAGCATCTCTATGCACTAGACTAGTATTATGTCAGTTACCATATTATGTCTTGCAGATAACACAACAAACCTAATGTGGTTCATAACACAATAATGATCCAGCATGAAGGAAGGCCAATATACAATATTTTTAACACTAAGCATTTTAGTCAAGATTTAAATTTAATCAAATCGGCCAGGCAAGTGGAAGAGATGTGGGAGTCCCCCCGTTGCTTTCCTAGACACCAATAAAAATTGGCCAGGTCAGTCAACGGAACCAATTAAAAACCACAATTCTCTTTACCTTCCCAGAACCACCTTTCTAGACACCGAATGATCAATTGTACATCATGACTAGTGATGCTTATTAGTTAAATATACTAAGACTTAATATAATTTTTTAAGAGGAGGGATTTATAAATTGCCAGCACATCCTTATAGAATGTATCACAATCAACATATCACTCTTATAAATAAACAAATATGTGCTAAGTGTGTCATCATACTAGGACAACCATTTACCGCATAATGGATCCACCATTATGCCAGGGCAACCTTATTTCAGTATGATGACTTCAAAACTATACATATCTCTATAATAATTAAGGTTTGAGTGAAAGACCCTAACTAGTGGCATACATCAAAACATATATGCAATCAAAGATATGCTAAGTGTAGTAACATATTAGGATTTAAAAACCCTAAGATGTGACATACAAACTATCATAAATTATAGTCCTAATTAAGGTGGCTCTGATACCACTGTTGGGATCCAGTGCAACGCAGTGGAAGGATAATTTTAAAAATTAGAAATTAATATGTACCAAAATCCTAAACCAGGAACTCCTTAATAAGACTAAAATGTATGAAGACTAACATTCTTATGCAAATTAGAATTAGAGTACTAACCTGTAACCGCTAATTCCAATTTGATGAAGATTTAATCTTGAAGATGAACGGGCTATTTGAGTTCACCAAGCGTCCAGGTGTCCGCCCTCCGATGGTGATCCACACAAAGCAATGACCAAGATTGTAACTTCTTTTCCAATAGTTCCTCGTATTGAGTTCTTCTTCTAGAACTCAATTCTTCGGATTATGGCTGGAAATCTTCCACTCAAAGGTGTGTCTTCTTCCTTCTTACCCCTTCTCCACCTTCTACCAAGACTTAGAACCTTTAGGACACCTTTGTCTTGAAAGTAAGAACTTGTCCTAAGAAGATTTATGCTTGTCTTTAATTGGTGGAGAAATTAAGACAAGGATGTCTTAATATAAGGAAGAAAAGAATTGAATCATAACTCTTCTTTCCTTTACCATCGGAGACTTTCTCTCTTAACCTTGTTTGGTAGCAGAGTTTCGACAGAGTTTTACTCTGTAAAGGAAACAATGCAAAAACAAGAAAGGGAGAAAGAGTCTTCGGAGAGGAAGGAAGAAAAAAAAATCATACCCGGAGTTCTGATTCCCACCCCCTTTTATAGTTTTCGGAGAGGCGCCCTCACAACTCTCCGATAACTATTTCTCACGCCATTTCCCTTCTTTCCACTCCCCTTTCCCTTCTTCCCACGCTCTTTCCTTTTTCTCATGGCCTTCTAGATTATTTCTCATGGCCTTCCAGATCAATCCTCATGACTTTTCTTAAAAGAAGAAGTCATGATGATTGGGAGGAAAAAGTCGTGAAACTTGAATCTCCGAAGAGATACGATTTTGCGCACCCGGAAGAAACAACACTTTCTTTCTTTCTTAAAACCCCACCACCCATTAGATTACCATCCAAGGGATGACAAGTGAGGCGCTAAAAATGAAAAGAATGCCGCCCCATCTTAATTCATCGGAGAATTAAGTGGGCGAGCCAAGAGTCCATGCGCCCATGGACTCCTCCATATGGCGTGCCAAGAGTCCATAAGCGCATGGACTCTTGGTGTTTTTGGCGTGCAAGGGCTAAGGGGCGGGTGGTATGCTAGCCTAAGTAATTGGTTAGCCAATTGGGTTAGCCATAATCCCTAGAACATCAATTAGGGTCTAATTAGATCCAATCAGAACCCAAATTGAACAATTCGGAACCCTAATTCGAATGCAATTTGAATAGAAGTTAGGATTTGCAACACTTGCTAGAGTGTCTTCATGCAAATGACTCTTGATCAATTCTCTTAAGTGTGTGACCCATTGGGTTCCATATCTAGCCAGCAATGGGTTCGAATACAAGTTGACCTAATTTGATTAGAACTCTTTATAATCGATTTAGGTCAAATCAGGCTTACTCGATTTTGATCAATTAGGACTCTTCCTAATAAATGATCATTAAATTTGATCAACCCACAAGACAAGATTGACGTCTAGCAACGTGTCATGTCTACCCGGAAGATATGGAAATTCTGGTGAAATACCAAAACTACCCTTCAGTAGAAAGTTACCGTACAATTAAATCCTTCGATCAGCCTGCACCCAAAATATAATTATGGATATGGATATATGTCAAATCCAATATTATATTTGTTTCTAGCTCAATCTTATATTGATGATTCAATTATCTTGATATTAGAAACCATCTCTAATATCTTTACTTTGATCAAAGATTCCCTGAATCATCATCCGATTGATAACTAGCTGGATGCAATCTCCTCTTACTAAGAGTGATCGATTCCTTGTTGACCTACTCATTACCTTCATATACAATTCACCATTCCCAGTATCAATCCTGTGTATGACTCAATGTCATGAATAGGATTGAACCAAAGGATGGGTTCATGTACATAAGGTACTTATGGCATCTCAGGTCAAAGGATTACTTGTACCACTCCCACTATGAGAACCTTCTATTGACATGTAGCTAAGACTCCATTAGATGTTCTCAAGTTGGATCATATCAGTGAACTCATTCTCTAATGAGCACCCACATCCTAGTATTAGTGTCATACATAAGTGACTGTGAGAGCAATCACACTCTCCAGTATACATGGATGTGCTAGTCTTACCGGAAAAACCCTGATCCCCTACTCAGGGTTCCTTTGACTAGGAATATTTTAGATTAAGGTTTTAAGACTTTAGGTCCCACTGGTATGATCTCATCATAACCCTAAAATCATAGCCCTAATCTATGGGGTTCATCATATAATAATAAACACAGCGTATGATGAAAAATAATGCCTTTATTAGAATATTGTCAATTACAATGGTTTGGGAGATACAACATAGATTGGCTTGTAGGGCATATCCCTTTCAATCTCCCACTTGCACTAAAGCCAATCACCTTTAAATCTTAATCCCATACTCTCGAGGTGGCGATCAAACTCTCGCTGTGGTAGAGCCTTAGTGAATGGGTCTGCTACATTGTTCTTTGTATCAACTCTATTTATGTAGACATCTTGTCTTTCTACTATTTCTCGGACGAGATGAAGCGTCTCAGAATGTGCTTGGACTTATGATGAGCTCTTGGTTCCTTAGCTTGAGCAACAGCTCCAGTGTTGTCATAGTAAAGTGGCACTGGTTTTTCAATCTCAGGAACAACACCCAACTCTGTGATGAACTTCTTCATCCAGACTGCTTCCTTGGCGGCTTCACTGACAGCTATGTATTCTGCCTCTGTGGTTGAGTCAGCTACAGTCTGCTGCTTGGTACTCTTCCAACTCACTGCTCCACCATTTAGGGTAAAAATATATCCCAAAATGGATTTGCTATCATCAGGGTCTGATTGAAAACTAGAATCAGAATAAGCTTCTAGTTTAAGATCAGAACCACCATAAACCAGAAAAATATCCTTAGTCCTTCTCAGGTACTTAAGAATATTTTTAACTGCTTTTCAATGATCCTCTCCTGGATCAGCCTGAAACCTACTGACAATGCCTAAAGCATATGCCACATCAGGCCTGGTACATAACATGGCATACATTATGGACCCTATTGCCGAAGCATAAGGTATAGAATTCATTCTATTTCTTTCTTCAGGTGTCTTAGGAGACATCCTTTTGGAAAGATGTATGCCTTGACTCATAGGAAGATAACCTCTTTTTCTTCCATCCATGCTGAATCTTTTCAGCACTAGGTTAATGTACCTAGACTGGGATAAACCTAGCATCCTCTTAGACCTATCTCTGTAGATCTTAATACCTAGTATACAGGATGCTTCACCCAAATCTTTCATGGAAAACTGGTTTGATAGCCAAACCTTGACTGATTGTAACATTGGGATATCATTCCCAATGAGGAGTATGTCATCTACATACAGAACCAAGAAGACTATGGCACTCCCACTAGTCTTTTTATAAACACAGGGTTCATCCACATTTTTGATACAACCAAACCTTTTAATAGTTTCATCAAAACGGATGTTCCAACTCCTTGAAGCTTGCTTTAATCCATAAATGGATTTCTTTAGCTTGCATACTTGATTAGGTTTATTCTTTGAAATAAAACCTTCTGGCTGTGACATGTAGACTTCTTCCTCAAGGAAACCATTGAGGAATGCAGTCTTCACATCCATCTGCCAGATCTCATAATCGTGGTATGCTGCTATAGCAAGTAAAATCCGAATTGATTTGAGCATGGCAACAGGTGAGAATGTTTCATCATAATCAATTCCCTGTTCTTGCTAAAACCTTTTGCCACTAATCTAGCTTTATAAGTTTCAACTTGGCCATCAACCCCAATCTTTTTCTTATAGACCCATTTGCACCCAATAGGATTAACACCCTCTGGTGCATCAACCAAAGTCCATACTTGGTTGACATACATAGAATCTATCTCGGATTCCATGGCTTCTTGCCATCTATCTGAATCAGTACTCAAGATAGCTTCTGTATAGGTCAGAGGTTCATCATTGTGAATGACTTGGGCTTCATTATTTTCAATAATAAACCCATACCTCTCAAGTGCCCGTGACACTCTATCAGACCTATAGGGAGGAGTTTTGCGTTCTGGTTCTGATCTAACTATATGTTCTATTGATTGAGAATTGTCTATCTGTGTTTTTTGTACTTCTCCAAGTTCAATAGTTCTACCATTGCCCTTTTCTAAAATAAACTCTTTTTCTAGAAAAGTGGCATGTCTGCTGACAAAAATCTTTTGTTCAGTTGGATGGTAAAACAGATATCCTCTACCCTCTCTAGGATATCCTACAAATAGACATTTATCCGCTCTAGGTTCCAACTTATGTCCAAAATTTCTTTTAACATAAGCTAGACATTCCCATACCTTAAAATATTTAAGATACGATTTCTTTCCACTCCAAATTTCATATGGAGTACTAACAATGGATTTAGAAGGTACTTTGTTCAGAATGTAAACAGCAGTTTCTAGGGCATGACCCCAGAAAAAAATGGGTAAATTTGTGAAGTACATCATGGATCGTACCATATCTAATAAGGTACGATTCCTCCTTTCAGCTATACCATTTAGCTGTGGTGTATAAGGAGGGGTCCATTCAGAAAGAATTCCATTAACTTTAAGATAGTCTAAAAACTCCGTGGATAAGTATTCTCCTCCTCGATCAGACCGAAGAACTTTAATACTTTTCCTGGTTTGTTTTTCGACCATACTTTGGTACTCAAATTTATCAAAGGCTTCAGATTTATGTTTCATAAGATACACATATCCGAACCTAGATAAATCATCTGTAAAAGTGATAAAATATGAGTATCCACCTCTGGCCTGAGTTGTCATTGGACCACATACATCAGTATGTATAAGTCCTAATAATTCAGTTGACCTTTCTCCATGTCCAGTAAATGGAGTCTTGGTCATCTTACCATGAGACATGATTCGCAAGTTCCTAATGATTCATACTCATAAGGATCAATGAATTTTTCCTTGTATAACTTGCTTATCCTAGACTCATTAACATGACCAAGTCGATGATGCCAAAGTAAAGTTTCATTAAAGTCCTCTCTTTTTCTTTTATTATTGACATGAAAAACACTATCATTGGAAGAAAGAGTTAAGAGCCCATTGCTAAATATGCCAGAACAAATAATTTTATTAGACAACATTATCGAGCAACCAGTGCTCGTTACATCCATTACATATCCTTGTTTTAATAACAAGGGAACAGATACAATGTTCCTAATAATCTTAGGCATATAATAACAATTATGTAACTCCAAGATCTTCCCTGAAGGCAACTTCAGAATATAGGTCCTACAGCTTCTGCTTGGATGATATATCCACTAGCACCGTAGAGATTGAAGTCACCTTCCTTCAATACTTTAAGCTTGTGGAGGCCCTGCAAAGATTTGCATATATGGTAACCACAAGCGGTATCCAATACCCAAGTATTTGAAACTGAAGAATTTAATGTCAATATAGCATGTATCTCATACATACCTTTTGGCGCATCTGATGCACCAGGCTTCATAGTTGCAAGGTAAGCCTTGCAATTCTTTTTCCAATGTCCCGCTTTGCCGCAAAAGAAACAGGTTGACTGTTTGGAGGCCTTCTTTCCTTTCTTATTCTTATTGATGCTACTCTTAGGGTTTAGCCTCCTACTAAAACCCTTTTTGCCTGATTTCTTCTTATTGGTCTTATTAATAAGAAGAAGTGGAGCGTTTTCTTTCTTTATGTGGCTCTCCGCTGTTTTTAACATATTTAACAGCTCAAGCAAGGAAGTGTTCAGTTTGTTCATGTGATAATTCAAGACAAACTGAGAAAATGACTCCGGGAGTGATTGCAGCATTAAATCCTGATTCAACTCCCCATCCATGATAAAACCTAATTGACCCAATCTGGTGATCAAGTCAATTACCTTCAGAACATGATCCTGAATGGATGTTTCCTCTGTCATCCTAGCACGGAATAACTGCTTAGATATTTCATATCTAGCAGTTCTGCTATGTTCTCCATAAAGCTCTTTTAAATTGAGCATTATGGATTGAGTATCCATGCTTTCATGCTATCTCTGTAACTCATTGGTCATAGAGGCTAGTATGATATACTTGACAGTAAGGGAGTCATTCTGCCACATTTTGTATGTGGCCATATCTTCCTCTGTGGCATCATCCCCCAGTGGATTAAGACTAGGGGTATCTAGAATATAAGAAAGTTTTTCTGAACTCAGCACAATCTTTAAATTTCTCAACCAGTCCAAATAGTTTGGACCAGTCAGTTTGTTGGTATCTAAGATACTTCACAGTGATAATGAAGATGCCATTTATCTACATTTAACAAAGAACAATACATAAGCAAACAACCATGAAATGACATACATAATTAAATTAGGTCTTTAATTTAATTATGTCTCCCACTATTTTATCAAAAATCATAGCCCTCACTATGATAATCTAGAAAAAAAAAAAACCCTGATAGGTTTTTCTTAGTGAGATTGAGATCCTAATAACTTATAAAAGATCTTGCAGAAAACACAACAAATCTTTTATAAGCTCAAAGGTAGGAAACTCTTCCAACTATATCTCATATAATTCTCAAGAAGTAACTTGGCCTCTAGAACATTATTAGTTTGCAGAAAACACAAAAACCATAATGTTCTAGTTAAGTCAAGACCCTTTCATTTCTATGCAGTCAATACTCAAATATAATACCCTTTCAGATAACACAACAAAGCATTATACTGAATATACTGTAAGCATCTCTATGCACCATACTAGTATTATGTCAGTTACCATATTTGGTCTTGCAGATAACACAACAAACCTAATGTGGTTCATAACACAATAATGATCCAGCATGAAGGAAGGCCAATATATAGTATTTTTAACACTAAGCATTTTAGTCAAGATTTAAATTTAATCAAATCGGCCAGGCAAGTGGAAGAGATGTGGGAGTCCCCCCGTTGCTTTCCTAGACACCAATAAAAATTGGCCAGGTCAGTCAACAGAACCAATTAAAAACCACAATTCTCTTTACCTTCCCAGAACCACCTTTCTAGACACCGAATGATCAATTGTACATCATGACTAGTGATGCTTATTAGTTAAATATACTAAGACTTAATATAATTTTTTAAGAGGAGGGATTTATAAATTACCAGCACATCCTTATAGAATGTATCACAATCAACATATTACTCTTATAAATAAACAAATATGTGCTAAGTGTGTCATCATACTAGGACAACCATTTACCACATAATGGATCCACCATTATGCCAGGGTAACCTTATTTCAGTATGATGACTTCAAAACTATACATATCTCTATAATAATTAGGGTTTGAGTGAAAGGCCCTAACTAGTGGCATACATCAAAACATATATGTAATCAAAGATATGCTAAGTGTAGTAACATATTAGGATTTAAAAACCCTAAGATGTGATATACAAACTATCATAAATTATAGTCCTAATTAAGGTGGCTCTGATACCACTGTTGGGATCCGGTGCAACGCAGTGGAAGTGTAATTTCAAAATATAGAAATTAATATGCACCAAAACCCTAAACCAGGAACTCCTTAATAAGACTAAAATGTATGAAGACTAACATTCTTATGCAAATTAGAATTAGAGTACTAACCTGTAACCGCTAATTCCAATTTGATGAAGATTTAATCTTGAAGATGAATGGGCTATTTGAGTTCACCAGGCATCCAGGTGTCCGCCCTCCTATGGTGATCCACACAAAGCAATGACCAAGATCGTAACTTCTTGTCCAATAGTTCCTCGTATTGAGTTTTTCTTCTAGAACTCAATTCTTCGGATTATGGCTGGAAATCTTCCACTCAAAGGTGTGTCTTCTTCCTTCTTACCCCTTCTCCACCTTCTACCAAGACTTAGAACCTTTAGGACACCTTTGTCTTGAAAGTAAGACCTTGTCCTAAGAAGATTTATGCTTGTCTTTAATTGGTGGAGAAATTAAGACAAGGATGTCTTAATGTAAGGAAGAAAAGAATTGAATCAGAACTCTTCTTTTCCTTTACCGTCGGAGACTTTCTCTCTTAACCTTGTTTAGTAGCAGAGTTTCGACAGAGTTTTACTCTGTAAAGGAAACAATGAAAAACAAGAAAGGGAGAAAGAGTCTTCAGAGAGGAAGGAAGAAAAAAAAATCACACCCAGAGTTCTGATTCCCACCCCCCTTTTATAGTTATCGGAGAGGTGCCCTCACAACTCTTCGATAACAATTTCTCACGCCATTTCCCTTCTTTCCACGCCCCTTTCCCTTCTTCCCATGCTCTTTCCTTTTTCTCAATGCCTTCTGGATTATTTCTCATGGCCTTCCAGATCAATCCTCACGACTTTTCTCAAAAGAAGAAGTCGCGACGATTGGGAGGAAAAGTCGTGAAACTTGAATCTCCGAAGAGATACAATTTCGCGCACCCGGGAAGAAACAACGCTTTATTTTTTTCTTAAAACCCCACCACCCGTTAGATTACCATCCAAGGAGTGACAAGTGAGGCGCTAAAAATGAGAAAGAATGCCGCCCCATCTTAATTCACCGGAGAATTAAGTGGGCGCGCCAAGAGTCCATGCGCCCATGGACTCCTCCATATGGCGCGCCAAGAGTCCATAAGCGCATGGACTCTTGGTGTTTTTGGCATGCAAGGGATAAGGGACGGGTGGTATGCTAGCCTAAGTAATTGGTTAGCCAATTGGGTTAGCCATAATCCCTAAAACCTCAATTATGGTCTAATTAGATCCAATCAGAACCCAAATTGAATCAATTCAGAACCCTAATTCGAATCCAATTCGAATAGAAGTTAGAATTTGCAACACTTGCTAGAGTGTCTTCATGCAAATGACTCTTGATCAATTCTCTTAAGTGTGTGACCCATTGGGTTCCATATCTAGCCAGCAATGGATTCGAATACAAGTTGACCTAATTTGATTAGAACTCTTTCTAATCGATTTAGGTCAAATCAGGCTTACCCGATTTTGATTAATTAGGACTCTTTCTAATAAATGATCATTAAATTTGATCAACCCACAAGACAAGATTGACGTCTAGCAACGTGTCATGTCTACCCGGAAGATATGGAAATTCTGGTAAAATATCAAAACTACCCTTCAGTAGAAAGTTACCGTATAATTAAATCCTTCGATCAGCCTACACCCAAAATATAATTATGGATATGGATATATGTCAAATCCAATATTATATTTATTTCTAGCTTAATCTTATATTGATGATTCAATTATCTTGATATTAGAAACCATCTCTAATATCTTTACTTTGATCAAAGATTCCCTGAATCATCATCCGATTGATAACTAGCTGGATGCAATCTTCTCTTACTAAGAGTGATCGATTCCTTGTTGACCTACTCATTACCTTCATATACAATTCACCATTCCCAGTATCAATCCTGTGTATGACTCAATGTCATGAATAGGATTGAACCAAAGGATGGGTTCATGTACATAAGGTACTTATGGCAGTCTCAGGTCAAAGGATTACTTGTACCACTCCCACTATGAGAACCTTCTATTGACATGTAGCTAAGACTCCATTAGATATTCTCAAGTTGGATCATATCAGTGAACTCATTCTCTAATAAGCACCCACATCCTTGTATTAGTGTCATACACAAGTGACTGTGAGAACAGTCACCCTCTCCAGTATACATGGGATGTGCTAGTCTTACCAGAAAAATCCTGATCCCCTACTCAGGGTCCCTTTGACTAGGAATATTTTAGATTAAGGTTTTAAGACTTTAGGTCTCACTGGTATGATCTCATCATAACCCTAAACCCTAATCTATGGGGTTCATCATATAATAATAAACACAGCGTATGATGAAAAATAATACCTTTATTATAATATTGTCAATTACAATGGTTTGGGAGATACAACATAGATTGGCTTGTAGGGCATATCCCTTTCATGGTAGGCACATGAGAATTTACCATGGGTTCCTAGCAAATGCCATAAGGTCTTCCGAAAGTTGGTCGCAAATGGGATGGGCTTTAAGGGTTCATGTAACCTGGTGTTCTCAATAAAATATAACCTAATGGCTTTAGAAACATGTGTAGACTCAGGAAAGTGTAAGAAATAGGAATCTGAGTCTTGGGGCAATCTATGGGAAACATGGAGGTTATTCAAGATGACCTTAAGATTTGAATATTGATTCATGGGTGTCATAAGGTCAAATTGATGGATGGAGAATTTGGTTATTGTAAGTGCAAATTTTCATGAAAGGAAGACTTGGTCAGTTCCAGAAAAATGTTATCAATTGGGGTTAGAGGAATGAACTCTTTACAAGGGAGCTGAATGAGGTCTTGGGTTGAGGCTAAAGGAGTAGGCTTTTCCTGAGGGCATTGACTTACAGGTACCAAGTCCTCACTAATTTCCTGTTGTTCTGATGTTTCTGGACTAGGCTCAACACTCTTATATTCTACAAGAATTTTCTCAAGTAAGGTACTAGAGTTGTCCTTCTCGAAGTCTTCTCCTTCATATTCCTCTACCAAACTCATGCCAGCCTCGTATACTTCTATCATGGGTTCTAATTCTTCTTCCTTTAATTGTTCTTTCAGTATGGCTTCATTTTGGTCAACTAATTCTGGGTCGACCATACCTAATTTTTTTTCAATGTCATCGTTCTAGGTTGGTGGTAATACAAATGAGGGTTGATCAACAAAATTCTGGTTCACACTTGGTGTTGGACCAATGGGGATATGTTTCAAACCACCAGAGGTCGGATTTAGGTCCAAAGTACTTGATCTAGCATGACTCAAGGACCTCTCATAGTTTTGGGCTACTCGGTAGGCTTGCTCCAAACTATAGATATTATGTCTAAACAATTCTCTCTAGATTTCTTCCATCAAACCCTCTTCAAATCGGATTAGGATATCATATGGATCAATATTCACAATATAGCACATTAGATGCTCGTATCTATCAATATAATTATTGATTGATCCATTACCTTGGGTCAACCTCTCTAAGTGGTCTAGGAGATTTTGTTGGTAGGACGTAGGGATATACCTTTCACAAAGCTTGCTCTTCATTCTTTTATAGGTCCTAATGGGTTCGTGTCTCTCATACGCCCTCCTTCCCTGAACATTATTTCAATAAGACTCGGCTGGACCCCATAGATGCACTCGGGCAAACCTAACCTTTCCATCCTCATGCATTTCATTCCACTTAAAATAATCATCCATATCTTCCTCTAAGGCAACGTAAACCCGAGGATCAAGACTGCCTCGAAATGAGGGAGCTTCTATCCTAATGTTCCTAATGGGTCTTTCCTCTGATTCAACCAAGGACGGGTATGATCTTCCAGGGCAAGGCTTAGGGGCAAGATCATGATAATAGGCTCTTGGTCCAAGGAAATTGGGCCCAGAGGATTTGAATTTAGCATGGTCCTTGTAGGCTTCTGCCCGTGCCTCTGCTTGGGCCATCTTTTGGTCCAATTGGGCCAGTTGTTCGCTTAGGGCCCATAAGTGGGCTTCAAGGTTTGACCCCATGATTACACTAGATAGTATAAAGATGGATGGGCTAATGGACTCCTAATCTAGACTAGGGTTTGGCGGCCAAGGGTTTTGGTGGAAGGGTGGCTAGGGCTTGAGGATGGAAGAAGGTTGATTGGTTGGTTTGGCCTCTCACCCTCTCCCTCACAGAGCGTCGTACTCAAAAGCACAGGAAACTAGAAGAAGAAGAACTCTTTCAATCATTAATCATCAATAATTCAATTTTATAAGAGGGAGGAGGGGTATTTATGATTCACCCTCGCCTCTTAGACTCCCTATCAAAGTTGGAAAATATACATGGAAAAAAGGGGGCGCCCACTTGGTTTGAGTGGGATAGGGAGGCTTGATTCCTTTTGGACTGGAAGGCTTGATTCCTTGTTGGACTGAGAGGCTTGATTCCTTGTTGGGCTGGGAGCCGCCAATTCTGTGTGCTTGGTAGGTGCCAATTACTTATGGGCTTGGACAGCTTAAGTGGGGCCCAGTTCATGAAGTCTTCATTCCCTGCTTCAGTGGGATATGGTGATGCTCCTCTTGGGCTCAACTTGAATGAAAGAAATCAAAATTACATGACTCAATTGACTTAATGGACTCAATTGACTCACTTTATTACAGAACTCAATCTTTATTACAGGACTCAAGTGACTCAGGACTGATGGACTCAAAGGTGACAGACTCCTAATACATCAATTATAGACTAAATGGAGCCCTACAATCTTTGTCTGATCCTGGTGCCCTCACCAATTCTTCCAGGGTGGGAAGAACTCGATCTTGTCGAGTAAAGGTCAATCTATCTCTAGTACTTTTCTAATAGATCTAGGTCAATGCGTTGCAGGTCCTCTTGGGTGATCCATGCATTCTCAGATTCTGATCGACCTTGCCAATGAACCAGGTATCACGAATAACCTTTGTCTCGGGTAGTAATAGCTTGGTCACCCAGAATACACTCGATCCTTTCTCCTCTCTTAGGCCAATTTGTTGGTGGACACTCTGGGATGGGTTCACTCTCAAGAATGGGATCAGGTTTAAATGGCTCACTGGGTATATTGCCGGCTTCCTATACTCAACTAGGTCTGAGATATTAAAGGTTAAGCTAATGCCTAATTCAGGTGGTAACTCGAGCATATAGGCATTGGGTCCAACTTTCTTAATCACTTTAAAGGGTCCGACTCCAAGGGCATGTAACTTTTTTACGGTCCCCAGGAGAAACCGCTCAGGTCTAAGCCTACTCATCACAAAATCTCTCTCAAGAAATTCTTTAACTCTTTTTCATGAATTAGCCATATTTTTATACATATCATTGCTCACATTAATCTTATTGCTAATTTTCTTATGTAGATCTCTATCATGCTGTGCAAATGATTCAGCTGACTCAGAGACTCGTGCATATATGGTCAAAGGGATTAGGTCTATGGGTCGGTTGGGCTTATAACCATGGACAATCTCAAATGGACTCTTGCCTGTGGACTTATTAACTAAACTATTGCAGGCAAATTTGGCTCTAGGTAACAAAAGGTCCCAATTTCTAGTGTTTTCACCTACAAGACATCTCAACAAGTTTCCAAGGCTCCGGTTCACTACTTCCATCTGGCCATCAATTTGTGGATGGTAGGAGATAGAAAATTGGAGTTTTGTCTCTAACATGTGCCAGAGGGTCTTCCAAAAGTAACTTGTGAAAAGGTCCCAATTTCCAGTGTTTTCACCTACAAGACATCTCAACAAGTTTCCAAGGCTTCGGTTCACTACTTCCATCTGGCCATCAATTTGTGGATGGTAGGAGATAGAAAATTGGAGTTTTGTCTCTAACATGTGCCAGAGGGTCTTCCAAAAGTAACTTATGAATCGGACATCCATATCAAACACAATGGTTTTAGGAAGGCCATGTAACCTAACCATGTTATCAAGAAAATGTTTGGCTACCTTGGAGGCATCAAAAGTTTGGAAACATGGTACGAAATGTGCCATCTTAGAAAACCTATCGACCACAACATAGATAGAATCATGTCTCCTTAAGGTCTTGGATAATCCTAACACAAAATCCATACTAAGGTCTTGCCAAGGACAGTCAGGCACAGGTAAAGGGGTATACAAGCCAATGTTTTGCTTTTGCTATTTGGCAATGTCACAATTTTGACACCTAGCCACAATTTGGACAACATCTCTTTTTAGACATGGCCAATAGAACTGGTCTTCAACAGCTAGATGGTCTTGTTCCTACCAAAGTGAATAGCTAGATCTCTGGCATGGGTATCCCAAACTAGAAATTCTCTAAGGGAAGTCCTGGGAATACGCAACCTATTATCCTTGAAGAGGTATACATCTTGCAGGGTATACTCACTATGCAAAGTAGATGGTCCTTGTTAATAGATTGATAGGTCTCACTAAAGTCTGGACAAGTTTCATATTCATCCTTCAGTTTATCAAATCCTATGACTTCAGTACTAACCGAGTTTAGGAGTAGGGACCGACGGCTAAGGGCATCAGCAACCTTATTTTCAATACCAGCATGATGTTTCAACACAAAGGTATAGGCTTGAATGTACTCCACCCACTTAGCATGCCTAGGGTTTAACTTCTTCTAAGAACTAAGAAATCGGAGTGCCTCATGATTCGAGTATCAAATAAATTCATGTGGTAGCAGATAATGTCTCCAATATCTCAAGGCTTGCACTACCACATTAAACTCCTTATCATAGGTTGAGTACCTAAGTTTAGCCTCATTCAATTTTTCACTAAAGAAGGCTACAGGGTGACTCTCTAGACTTAGTACTCCTCCTATACCTAGTCCAGAGATATCACAAGTAACCTGAAAAACTTTAAAGAAATCAGGTAACCTCAAAATGGGTGCTTGGGTCATCTTTTCCTTAATATCTAGGAAGGCTTTATTTGCAACTTTGGTTTACTCAAAGTTTTCCTTCCTAATGCAGTCAGTGATGGGTACAACAATTGAGCTAAATCCCTAAATAAATCATCTATAGAAGGTAGCAAGGCCATGGAAGCTACGATGTCATGAACACTAGTAGGTACTGGCCACTCAACTATGGACTTAATCTTTTTTGAATCAGCTGATACTCCTTCGGGGGTCACTACAAATCCTAGGAAGATGATTATATGGGTTAAGAACTCGCATTTCTTCAAATTGGCGTAGAGGCTATCTTTCTTAAGGGCTTGATAGACTTGTCAGATATGGCTTAGGTGGTCTTTCTTAGTCCTACTGTAGATCAAGATATCATTAAAATAAACCACAACAAATTTTTCAATAAACACTCTCAGGACTTGGTCATGATCCTCATGAAGGTACTAGGGGCATTGGACAATCCAAAAGGCATCACTATCCACTCATAGAGAGCATCCTTAGTCTTAAAGGCTATTTTCCACTCATCCTCAGGTCTGATCCTAACTTGGTGATGGCCACTTTTAAGGTCAATCTTAGAGAAAATGGTTGCTCCAGCCATCATATCTAGCCTATCATCCAAACAAGGAATGTGAAATCTATACTTAATCGTTATCTTGTTTATGGCACGACTATCGACACACATCCTCCAAGTGCCATCTTTTTTAGGGGTTAAAAGGATAGGTACTATACATGGACTCAGGCTTTTCCTTATAAATTCCTTCTTGAGGAGTTCTCCAACTTGCTTTTGTAACTCTAAGTGCTCATTAGGATTCTTCCTATAATGTGGGAGGTTCGACAAAGTAGCTCTTGTGACTAGATCTATGGCATGTTGCATGTCCCTTAAAGGTGGTAGGTGGTCAGGAAGGTCTTCAGGAAACACATCTTGAAACTCCTTCAAAAACTCCACAACTTCTCTGGGGTGCTCTCTCTAGGATTGATCATGAATTTCTTTAGTAGTTAACATCCAAACTGTCGAACACTCAATGATCTCACTCTCTAGTTCTTTATCTTTAATCAGATTCAATCCTGGTTTCTTCTCTTTCAGGTTTGGTGCAGACACTAGAGCTAACACCAGTGACACTAGGGCCAGAATGAAATGATAGGTCAATCCCATATCCCTATGGATCACCTATGAATAAAGCCCTAAGCCTAAGTCCTAGATTACTTGTAAATATTTATTTTAAATTATGTTATTTTAGCTTAGTTGGATTCAGCCCTAAACCCCAAAATTGAGTTTATGAAAAAAAAAACTCTGGACCCAAAATTGAGTCTGTGAAAAAACCCTTGAACCCAAATGAAACCTGTATATATATACAAACCCTATTTATCAAGTTGAGTCAAACCCTATTTACCAAGTTGAGTTGAGTCAGTATTTAATTTTTTGGGCTTGTGAGATTATGCCTTTTGATCAATTGGATCAAGTTGGGTTTAGAGTTAGCCTATTTACTTATTTAGTTGATTGAGTCTTGTAATTAGTTATTTTATTGAGTCCTGTAATACAAAAGGGGATCCAAATCAAGACACCATGTGCCAACCCAATTCAAGTCATGTGCTAACCAATACTTAACGCCACATGCCAACTAATTCTTGGTGACACATCCTCAAATCTTGGATGCCTATGTCACATGCCACAGGCCATATCACCTGCCACATCATCTTGGACATCATCACACGCCATGTCATCTTGGTTGGCCACAAGAATTCCACATGGACGCCCACCAAAAGTCCAAGTCTCATGTTCCAAAAAAAAAATTAGGACATCCAGACATCCGGACATCCAGACATCTAGACATCCAAACATCCAGACATTCAGACAACATTCAAGTTTGTCCAAAAGGGGGAGCCCATGAATTAAATTCTCATTTTTCACCCATTTGAAATCCATCGCCAATTTTAAGAGGAGTAAGAAGGGAGGAGTCTTCATCTTATTTTCCCTTTGTCGCCCACATGAATAGCACCTCATCTTCTCTTGGTCACCCATATCCAAAGAGTCCAAGATTCAAAAGCAAGTGAGTTTACATGGAAAATCTCATCATCTACCTTTCAAATTTAAATGCATGAAGTTCAAGATGGACTCTAGGAGTGGAATTGATGCCAATCAAGAAAGAAGGATGATGCGGGACTAATTAGCATGTAATGAAATTTTTGTGGATTCAACATTAAGTCAAGATCTTAATTCCCAAATTTCAAGTCAAATAGACAAAAGAGTGATCCTATAGAAATTCTAGACTGCAAGCATGCAAAAAAGATCCTAAAAAGAGATAAAAACAGGACCGCCAGTACTAAGAAACCCCGGTAGGGCTAGCTTTTCTGCAATATCAATATCTAGAGGGCTAGGGGGTGTGTACCTAGAAATGTTTGTTGCTGCTTCCATGAAGGGATCACTCCTTGCTCCCGGATGCGGCTTGGAAGGTCAAGCCGAAAACCCATGGATCCGTCGACTTTTTATCCTCTGACCCGATGGCTAGGAAAATGGACTCCAATTCATGTGAAACTTGAAGGATATGCAAAACATCAAACAAGGAGTTTGATGTGATGGAAAACTTGCTGGATTGATGAAGGAACAAAGGAAAGAGAGATAGGATGGGGTGGCTAGAAGATGGCTTGAAGAAGGTGGGCATCCAAGGTTGATGAAGGTTGGATATGAAGGGCCTCACACCCCTCGATGCTCAAAGAGCAAAGGCAAATGGATCTTTCACCCACTCCTTACGGAGGACAAAACACAAAGCAAATTGATGGGGGACGGGATGTGATGGATCGTTGGCAAGCCTAGAAGTCACCAAAATTAGGGTACCACTAGTTTTTCTTTTATTTTTTTAATTTCTATGGAGGTGGCGAAGGAACAATAGAGATGGAAGAAAGGGGTGGGGGCTTTCATGAACTTTGGGACTCACACTCATTAAGAAATCTCGCACCTTTAGGGTATCCCACCTCACTAATGGACCCATACAAAGAGATCTCACACCTCTAGGGTATCCTACCCACCTCACTAATGGAGCCGTATGGAAAGATCTCACACCTCTAGGGCATCCTACCTACCTCACTAATGGATCCGTTAGGGTAAATTTCAAAGGACATGAGATCAATAAAGAAGGTGAAATTAGGGAAGGGGATAACTAGACATGACCTCGCATCATGTTCGGGGGTTGCACCTCACGTGCTCTCCTTACAGAGCAAAAAGTGGGCCTTTTACCCTCTCCTTATGGAGCGAAAGAAGAATCTTTCTTCTCAAATTCTCATTTCATTCGAATGAATTTTTTTCATACATGAAGGGGGTCCTTTTATAATTGACCCTAGCTCCTAGATTACTTGGAAATAAGAGAAAAGAAGGGAGGTACTATATTATTTCCTTATAGGTGGAATGAAACATGGAGAGGATCAAGGGATGGCACCACCTATCTTCCATAAAGGGGTGGGTAGTACAAGGAAAAATCTAATGAATCAAGAAAATGAGGGAGGGTGCCCATATGCTGCCTAGTCTGCCTGGATGCCATATGAGTTTCTTCCATCTTCTCTTGGGCGGTCCACAACTTCCATATGGGGTGCTGATCTACTTCCTTTTGGGCTTGGATGATGTCATGAAGATCTTGGGATACCTAGTAGGATGGATGATGCCCATCGTGTCTAGGACTCCACGTGGCTGCTGAGGTGCTTGGGCTCTCGGGTCCCCATCAAAGGGAGGTCACCAACTTCTTAAAAATTCTCGCCCACTCACATTTAAATTTAAGAGGACCAAGAAAGAAGGACACCATCTCATTAGCGCCTCTTCTTATTTTGTCGCACACTTATTTTCAAGAGATGTCACCCAAGTGGAAGAAGCCTAAGAAGAGATAAATGCCAAGAAGCCAAGACGCCGAAGACTGGATTCAAAGGTCTTTGATGCCCAAGGGAAGCCAATGCCAAGAAGTTCTTGCCTCTTCAATAAGAACTCTATAATTTGTATCCCACACTCATCTTGTAAGTCGACTATAAATACTACCCCTAAACCCCCTTGTATGACATTTATTTTTATGAATAAAGAGAGAAGACTTTCTTCAATTCCTTTGCTATGATGGAATCGCAGGGTGTGAGGCCCTAAAGTCCTTTGTTCTTTGGAGCATCATGGGGTGTGAGTCCCTAGTTATCCAACTATCCATTTTCCATCCATCCAACAGACCCTAAAATCGCCACCTTCTTTCTCTTCTTCCTTCCTTCCAAACTTTCCTTCCTTTCTTGCTTTCTAACTTATTTTCTTGTGAGTGTTTCAGGTGATCAAGATCGAAAGTGAGGCTATTTTTGCTTTTGAACCAGTCTCATTGCAGATCTGAGCCCGAGAATAACAATCCTGAAGTCTTGTAGTGAAATCCTATAGTGCTGATCCAGATCCACATCAAAGAGCGACAAATCTTCGTTAGTAAATCTAAACTCTTCCTTTCTCTTAAGATCTGATTCCTTGAAAGTTTTAAATCCTATTTGATGGTGGTTTCTTAATCACCAAGGTCCTTTTCTAATTAGATTTGTTAAATCTACTTTGCAGGCTTATAACTAGTTGACTAGTCTTACTTTATTGGATGCTTTGAGTCTTTAATATGATAATTCTAAAAATATAATTTCTGATTAATCTCTAAAAATTAGTTTAAATATTAGTAAATTAGTTTTGCATATTTTGTCCCGCATCATCTTTGGTATCAGAGCAGGTTAAACTAGGGTTTAATTTCTAGTTGCTGAATTTCTGCATACCTAAAATTAGGCTAAAATTAAAATTGCATAAAACCATCATAAAAAAATACAAAAAAATTAATAATTAATTTAATGTTAATCCTTTACTAATCTTCCATCTAATCATAGAAAAAATTCTGAGTAAAAAAAAATTGCATTATTTTTTTCTGGTGGAAGGAAATCATGCCTCCTGAGCGAGTATACGAAAGTATACTGTTAGACCTATGGGAGTAATGAGCTACAGCCGGACATGATAACCCGATATCGAAAATCTGAAAATTGATTAGATCTGAAACTCAATCTTAAAAAAAATTATTTTATGATATTTCCTATTTTAATTTCATTGCGCATATTAGGGTTTCATCTTTGTGTGCATACATTGTTAATCAAATCTTAAGAGCATTTCTACTATCTCAGATCAGGGCAGGATTTCATCACATGTCTTGGGCCCAAAACCACCACCTTTGCATCGATCCTAACCCTAATTGATGCGGGACAAGAATGGTGGGGAGGATCGCTGGCGAGTGTAGAAGTCACCAGAAGATTAGGGCTTGGACTCAAGAACCAGGAACCCGGGCGTCACACCCACTCCAATTCGGAGAAAACTCAAAACTCAGACAAAATAACTTTTTAAGTTGTATTCATGAGAAGAAGATATTTAATACAAGAGGGGAGGGGCAGTATTTATAGATTCACCCCTGGGTACATTACTTGAGGGCTAAGAAACCCTAACTTATGGGACAAGAAACCCTGATGGACCGGTCAACAGTGGGCCTGTCTTGGACTGGAGCTCTCTCTTGCGGGCTTGGCAGCATGAAAGGATCTAGGTGCATGAAGGCCGGCTCTGGTTGGAGGGGTCTGATGAATCTTCTGGCTGCTGATGACTCTCCTCTTGACTTGAACAACTTAACTGGACTCTTGACTGAACTAAAATGACTGGATCTGACTAAGTGGACTCAATTGACTCAGTTGTCCCACTTTATTACAGGACTCAAGTGGCTCACTTTGACTCAAGTGACACAGGACTAATGGACTTCAAATAAAATAAAATAAAATAGGTTTTCGGGTTTCCATCACTAATTAAAATCAATTAGAAACCTAAAGCAGCTTAGGGACACCAACAAGGTCGGGTTCCAAGTATTGTGTGAAAACTACTGTACCCAATCCTTTGATTATCTCATGAATATGGTGTCTAAGGCTAGAGGTCCAGAGGCAAACGCCCTAAGCAGACTCGTGGTTTTTAATTAGGACCCTGTGAAAGTAGGTGGAGCTTCTCACTACCCAATCTCTTACCTAGCCAGTGGACAGGGTAATTGCTGAATTGGTTATAAATTGAACTAACCCATTCTACTTGAGCTGTAGGTCTATGAGACCCTAGTTCAATTTTGTGTATCTGCATTGCATGACCTCTAGATTAGGAGCCCTTACCATCAGGCCAACCCAACACAGTCTAACCATGGAGTATAACTTTGGAACCTTAATGAGGTTCATGAATGATCAGTTTGCCCTGATGAATGATAAGTATGACCGACTAGATAAGCTATTCAAAAACCTAGAGAAAACTAGTAGACCCATAACCCATAGAGCTGAACCCATATCCTATGAGCCTAAGAGACCCATAATCCATCAACCCAAACCCACTAGGATTAGTACACTTAGTCAGAACCCCAGAATCAGTCAATTTTCCCTTAGTCGACCCACCTCACTACCCCATTGATTCACCAAGATGCTATTGAAGAAGAAGTTTATAAAGCTGATATGAGCTTAGTAGATGAATATGAAGATGAGGAGATACAGGAGGTAGACTCAGACTTAGTTGATCCTGACCATACCCAGACTGAAGCCATATTAGAAGTACAAGTAGAAAAAGAGATCCATGAGGAGCCTAACCCTACTGCTGAGGCTTCACCTGAGGAAACACTAGAAGAGAGTCAAGCCATAGAACTTAGTCCTGAAGTAATTAGTGAGGACATGATTTTTTCAAACCAACAACCTCAGGAAGACTTCACTCCATCAGTCCCCATTGAAGATCTTTTTTCTAAAATTCTTGACTCGTCCTTTCTTCAGGCTGACCCTTTATTATCGATTGATGTAACTCAATGTCCAACCTTTAAGGTCATCCTCATTGATTCAGAACCATCCCAGGAATCATCATCTTACTTCCTACCATTTCCTAAGGTTCCCGATGCCTCTAAAACCATTCGATCACATTTTATTGAGGTTATCAGGCTGCATCAATCATCTGAGCCCATTAGATTTGCCACCTACTTTAGGAAGACCCTTTGGCACCTTCTAAGAAGCAAGCATAAATATTCTGCATCCTACCACCCTCAAGCTAATGGTCATACTAGAGTAAAGGGCCGAAGTCGTAAAATTTTATTAAGTTGTCTAGTAGTCAAAACCATTGAAAATTGGGACCCCTTTTTTCCTATAACTAAGTTTGCCCATAATAGATCTATCGGAAAAAGCCTGTTTGAAATTGTACATGGGTACAAGCCTAAAAAGCCTTTAAATCTTATACCATTTTCCATGCATGAACGCATTTCAGAGTCTGCAGAGTCATATGTTGAACATATTTGAGAGTTGCATAAGAAAATAAGTGAGAAAATTAATGAAAGCAATGAATCTTATAAACATATGGCTGATTCAACAAAAAGACTCAAAGAATTCAATGAAGGAGACTTTGTCATAGTCAAGCTATGACCTGAATAGTTCCCACCTGGAACTATGAAAAAGTTACATGCCTGTAGTAATGGACCATACAAAATAATTAAGAAAATTGGACCTAATATGTATGTGCTTGAGTTACCACCTGAGCTAGGTATTAGTTCAACTTTTAATGTTTCAGACCTTGTAGAGTATAAGGAGCCAACGATGATACCTAGTGAGCCTTTTGGACCTGATCCCATCCTTGAGAGTGAGCTAACCCATGAGTGTCCACCAGCCAAACTACTAGAGCGAAGAGACATGATTGAGCAGATCTTGGACGACAAGATTATCACTACTCGAAGCAAAGACTATCAACGATATCTAGTTCATTGGCAAGGATGATCCAAGACTAAAGATTCTTGGATCACTAGAGAGGATTTGCAAAGGATTGATCCTGATTTACTAGAACACTGTCACAACAGAGTTGACCAATACTCGATAGGGTTGAGTTTCTCCCACCCGAGAAGAATTGGTGCGGATACCAGGGCTAACACCAGAGCTAACACCAGTGACACAGGGCAAGAAGGAAATGACAGGTCAATCCAACATCCCTGTGGATCACTTGTGAATAAAGCCTTAAGCCCAAGACCCATATCACTTGTAAATATTTATTTTAAATTCTATTATTTTAGACCAGTTGGATTCAGCCCTAAACCCCAAAATTGAGTCTGTGAAAAAAAAAAACCCTAGACCCAAAATTGAGTCTATGAAAAAATCCCTGAACCCAAATGAAACCTGTATATATATACAAACCCTATTTATCAAGTTGAGTCAAAGCCTATTTATCAAGTTGAGTTGAGTCAATATTTAATTTTTTTGTCTTATGAGATTATGCCTTTTGATCAATTTGATCAAGTTGGGTTTAGAGTTAGCCCATTTACTTATTTAGTTGATTGAGTCTTGTAATTAGTTATTTTATTAAGTCTTATAATACAAGAGGGGACCCAAATCAAGACACCATGTGACACCATGTGCCAACCCAATTCAAGTCATGTGCTAACCAATTCTTGGTGCCACATGCCAACTAATTCTTGGTGCCACATCCTCAAATCTTGGATGCCTATGTCACATGCCATAGGCCACATCACCTGCCACATCATCTTGGACATCATCACATGCCATGTCATCTTGGTCGGCCACAAGAATTCCACATGAACACCTACCAAAAGTCCAAGTCTCATGTTCCAAAAAAAATTAGGACATCCAGACATCCATACATCTGGACATTCAAACAACATTCAAGTTTATCCAAAAGGGGGTGCCCTTGAATTAAATTTTCATTTGTCGCCCATTTGAGATCCATCACCAATTTTAAGAGTAAGATGGGAGGAGTCTTCATCTTATTCACCCTTTGTCACCCACATGAATAGTGTCTCATCTTCTCTTGGTCGCCAATATCCAAAGAGTCCAAGATTCAAAAGCAAGTGAGTTTACATGGAAAATCTCTTCAGCTACCTTTGAAATTTAAATGCAAGAAGTTCAAGATGGACTCTAGGAGAAGAATTGATGCCAATCAAGAAAGAAGGAAGGTCACCAACTTGTCAAAAATTGTCGCCCACTCACATTTAAATTTAAGAGGACCAAGAAAGAAGGACACCATCTCATTAGCGCCTCTTCTTATTTTGTCGCACACTTATTTTCAAGAGATGTCACCCAAGTGGAAGAAGCCCAAGAATAGATAAATGCAAAGAAGCCAAGATGCCCAAGACAGGATTCAAAGGTCTTTGATGCCCAAGGGAAGCTAGTGCTAAGAAGTTCTTGCCTCTTCAACAAGAACTCTATAATTTGTATCCCACACTCATCTTGTAATTGGTCTATAAATACCACCCCTAAACCCCCCTTGTATGACATCTATTTTTATGAATAAAGAGAAAAGTTTTTCTTCAATTCCTTTGCTATGATGGCATTGTGGGGTGTGAGGCCCTAGTTATCCAATTATCTATCTTTCATCCATCCAACAAACCATAAAACTGCCACCTTCTTTCTCTTCTTCATTCCTTCCAAACTTTCCTTCCTTTCTTACTTTCTAACTTATTTTCTTATGAGTGTTTCAGGTAATCAAGATCAGAAGTGAGGGTATTTTTTCTTTCGAACCAGTCTCGTTGTAGATCCGAGCCCGAGAACAACCATCTTGAAGTCTTGCTGTGAAATCATGGAGTGCTGATCCTGATCCACATCAAAGAGTGACAAATCTTTATTGGTAAATCTAAACTCTTCCTTTCTCTTAAGATCTGATTCCTTAAAAGTTTTAAATCCTAGTTTACAGTGGTTTCTTATCACCAAGATCCTTTCCTAATTAGATTTATTAAATCTAATTTGCGGGCTTATAACTAGTTGACTAGTCTTACTTTATTGGATGTTTTTAGTCTATAATATGATAATTCCAGAAATATAATTACTGATTAATCTCTGAAAATTAGTTTAAATATCAGTAAATTAGTTTTGCATATTTTGTCCTACATCAAGGTTGCTATATCCCCTCTTGATATTATCCTTAGGTGGGGTTGGGTTTATCACAGTCTTCTTCTCATGGTAGTTAAAAGAACAGGAATTGGATCCGCCATATAGGGTAGCATCATGGTCATATAGCCAGGGTCTGCCTAAGAGAATACTGCTAACTCCCATAGGTAGGATATCACACCATACCATTTCTTGATAGGATTGAAGTTGGATTATGACTTGGCATCTAAGTTTTATGGGGATGGAAGTTGAGTCTATCCAGGATACCTTATAGGGATTGGGATGGGGAACATGGGATAAACCTAGGGTTTTGATAGCATTGGTTGAGATGGCATTCACGCAGCTTCCACTATCTATGATGATCTTACATACCTTTTCTCCTAATTTGATAAAGGTCTGCAGGATGCTGGTCCTAAGCTAATCCTCTTGTTCCTTAATTTGGGTTAAGATACACCTAACAACTCCCAATAGGTTAGATGACTCAAAGATCTCCTCATCTCCTTCATACTCATCTACCAAGTGTACTCCAGCTTCATACACTTCCTCTTCAAACTCATTAGTGGGTTCAGGATCTTCTTCCTCTAGCTCTCCTATGTGTATGGATCAGGTTGGGCATTGACTAGCATGGTATCCCAATTTATGACATCTAAAACAAGCAGTATTAGGATTGGGATTAAGATTTCTCTGAACTTTAGGTGCCTTACCCTTATCATCCCTATGGGTCAATGGAGTGCTAAGATTGGGCCGGCTTGGGTGTACTTGGCAAGATCCTGGTTTTTGATCAGGGGTACTAATCCTTGTGGGTTCAAGTCGATGGATTATGGGTCCCCTATGGAATCTCTCATAGTCTTTAGCTATCTGATAATCCTGCTCAAGATCATGGACCTTTCTCAAAAATAATTCTCTCTGAATATCCTCATGTAGTCCAGCCCTAAATTTAGATAGGGTCATAGCTTCAGACTCATCTATACTACACCTCATGACAAATTCATCAAATTTGGCTATATACTCAGATATAGTCCTGTTTCCCTGACTCAGCCTCTACCATTGATCCAAAAGCTCTGGTGATAGGATATGGAGAGGTACTTTTTTCTAAGCTTAAGTTTCATGGCTCTCCAGGTAGCTATAGGATGTCTCCTCTTTGTCTAGTCATCCTTTCAACATTTCCCTAGTATAGTCTAGCCTGGCGAACTAACCTGAGTTTAGCAAACTTAAACTTCCTCTCTTCAGACATCTTATACCACTCAAAGTACTGGTCCATATCTCCTTCCCAATTAATGTATACCTTAGGGTCAAGGCTGCCATCAAATGTAGTGATGCGGCACGCATATGATTAATGTTTGAATATGGTTTGTAGAGCAATGAAACCTAATTACACTAGCATTGTACTCATCATAATAAGGCTTAAGGATTATAAGAAATTGGACTTTTACTTGATTAGACACAATCCTAAACTAAGAAGGAAGAAGATCTAGACAATAGGGGCTAATGATTGTGGACTTACCTTGATGAGCTTTCCAACCTTCTTTTGATTCATACCTTGAAACTACCAATGCTCAGAACTGAAGAATCTGGATAACAGAGATCAGAACCCTGGACTTGGGGCTTCAGCTTGTTGGTTCATTGTCAAGGGGAACCCTGTTCACAACTCAAGGACTTTGAAGGACCCTGCAATGAAGATCAAAGTTAAGGTTGAAGGATGCAAACATAAAGAAGGGATGGGAGAACTTGTGAACAAAGAAAAGATAATTGAGAAGATCTGGCCGACTCCAATGCCTTTGCCTTGAGCTTGGATGATGAATTGCTAGGGAAGAGAGTGGCTGTGGGCGTGGAAGAAGAAGATAGGAAAAATTTCACACATAAAACTCAATACAACTTCACTTCAAACTTCATTCATTTCCAAAATCAATCTCTTTTACAATGGGAGTCCAAGGCTTTTAATAGCCTCACAAAGCTAGCTTTTGAAATTTAAAAACTCCCCAAATCGAGGAGGATTACAAGGGTGGTTGGAGGATTTGGTGGAGAGTTTGGAGGGATGTGGGGGGGGTTGGAGGATTTGGTGGAGGACTTGGAGGGATGTGGCCAACCTCCTTGAATTTGAATCTCCCTTGTTGGCGCCCAAAGGGTGATGAGGTGGCTGGTGAAGTTGCACCTGATGACGTGGCATGGTGAGGTGGTCTTCTACTTGGATAAGAATGACATGTGGCGCCCAATGGTCCTAGTTGATGGTCCTTTTCTCTTGCTTGGTTGATGTATCTTCTCTTCTTCATGTGGTCAAATTCTGGGGTCTAGAATTTGAGTCTTGTTGCTGGCTTTCATGGCTTTAAGACTTGATTAGACTTAACTCAACTGAATTTGACTTAACTCAACTAAACTGACTAGACTGACCTAGACTTTAAAACTTGAAATGGACTTACAAGAAATGAAATTTTAAAAGTAATTACAGGACTCAATAAACACTCTTGATTTGAAACTCAAAATTAATTACAGGACTCTTGAAAAGGAAATGACTCTTCAAAATAAAATATTTTTGAACTAAAGGATACAAGGTAACCTAATTATCTTCGATCCAAATTGGGATAAGGCTAACCTTGTTGGAGTGAAGTTTCTTTCGGCTTCTGGTGTCCACACCAATTCTCCTGGGGTGGGCAGAACTCGACCCAGTCGAGTATGGTTCAGTTTTGCCCTGGTAATGCTCGAACAAGTCTGGGTTAAGTCTTTGCAGGTCCTCTCGAGTAATCCAAGAGTTGTCGGACTCAGGTCGACCTTGCCATTGAACCAGGTATCGCTGATAGTCCTTATTCCTGGTAGTAATGATCTTGTCATCCAGGATTCTCTCAATCCTCTCTCTCTGCTCAGGTAAGGTTGGTGGTGGACACTCGGAAATATGTTCACTCTCAATGAAAGTTTCTGGCTCAAAAGGCTCACTAGGTATTAGTAGTGGTTCTTTGTATTCTACTAGGTCTAAAACATTGAAGGTTGTACTAATACCCATATCAGGTGGAAGTTCCAAAACATATGCATTAGGCCCTATTTTCTTTAAGATCTTAAAAGGTCCCGCTCTGCGGGCATGCAGCTTCTTTTTGGTTCCAGGGGGAAACCGTTCAGGGTTGAGCCTAATCATCGCATAATCCCCTTCACAAAATTCTTTAGCCCTCTTATGTGAGTCAGCTAAGTGTTTATAAGTTTCATTGCTCAGGTTGATCTTATTACTGATTTCTTTATGCAGATTTGTGACATGCTGTGCAAAAGACTCAGCAGACTCAGAAACATACACAAGCACTTACGAAATGCAAACTGAACTAGGCATCTTTATTGAGAGAAATTTTATTAGACTCTCTAGGGCCTAAACCTAACAGATTAATGACTCTTTAGGTTTGACCCTGGTCTGGTATGCACATGAGAATTTACCATGGGTTCCTAGCAAATGCCATAAGGTTTTCCAAACATAGGTAGCAAAAGGAATAGGCTTTAAAGGCTCATGCAACCTAGTAATCTCATCAAAATGAAACTTAATGGCTCTAAAATTAGGATAAGACTTAAGGAAAGGCAGGAAATAGGAATCCGAGTCTTGGGATAATTTAGGGGAATCTTGAAATAGACCTTGGTTACTCATGATGACCTTAAGATTTGAATATTGATCTACAGGCGGGATGCTTCTAGGTAGTTGAAGGTCATCAGGAAAGTCTTCTAAAATAATGATTGGGTTCTTCTCAGGTACCTGAAGGAGTTCTTGTGTCGAAGCTAAAGTATTGGGTTCTTCCTGAGGGCATTGTCTTACGGGAACCAAGTCCTCACTAAATTTTGGTTGTTCTGATGTTTCAGGACTAGGCTCAATAATCTTTTCTTTACCAAAGGTTTCCTCAGGTAAGGTATTAAAGTTGTTCTCTTCACAGTCTTTCCCTTCATATTCATCTATTAAACTTATGTTACTCTCATACACATATTTACTAGGTTCAGACTTGCCTTCTTCCTTCCCTAGCCCTTCAATTTGAGGATACCCTAAGTCTTGAGTATTCATGAACTCAACTTGTACTTCAGGGTTCTTACTCCTATCATTCATATGAGCTAATGGGAAAGTAGGAGTTGGTTGGTCTAAGGAAAATTGTTTAGCCAGCATTTGGTTCAATTGGGCCATTAGATCATTTAGGCCTTTCAGCATGGTTTCAAGATTCGGGTCCATGGCTACACTGGACTGGGCTTGGATTGGTGAATATGGTGTCCCTGCTCTAGTTGTCATGCATGCAAATGGACTCAAGCTCGAGCTAATGTTTCCTAGACCTAGAGCACAAATTAGAAGTCTAATTAAGTGAACCAACTAGCTAGTAGTACTTATGGGACTTAGCCAGGTAGGTGGAGGGGAGTGAAGGTCCCTGATTGCCAACCTTAGACACCAATCTGAGATTGGCCAGGTAGGTGGACCAAATCACAAGCCCTGATGCACCAATCCTAGACACCAAGCCAGTAAGCACACACCAATTAGCTGACACAGTTAACTTGACCCTAACCTGAACCCAATTTGTTGGTGTCCCTAACCCACTAGGGCAATTAACGTTCTACTCAATTTTAATTAATGGGCTGGGATCGATATGCTGGTTGGTGATTTTTGGGCTAGGGACAGGTGATGAAATCCTGACCCTATGTCAAATTGATGCCCTTAATTTGATTTCTCATGAGATGAATGAAATGCAAAGGTGCTGCGGAAGTGTGTTGCAGTTTGAAAGTGGTGTAGAAAACGTGATGAAAAAAATGCCAAAAAATTCTGAAAAATTCATAGAGGATTCCTAACTTATATGTTTCAATGAAGATAAAAGAAAATTTAAAACTAAAATCTATACTACTCTAAGCAGATCCTACAAATGAAGATAAATAAAAAGGACAGAACAGAACCCTAATGACAGTGTCGAACTGCAAGAATTTTCATTTTTTTATAATTTTTTTCTGATAATGAAATTTAATATGGTGATAACTGACTTAAAAAGGAACAAGAAAAAAAATATTTTAATAAAAAATTGGTGACTTTTATTTGGAGCTGCAGATGGATTACAGTAAACAGATACAAATTTTCAGAAAACAGAACCTAATCAAACAAGTGCAATGGCTTACCCAAACTTCAATCTAAAAAACTCACGTCCGGCCAGGGGCTCATTATTCCCATGGGTCGTGACAGTGTACTAGAGTACACCCGCTCAGGAGGCGTGAATTTTAGATCTTGCTTGGATTTAAAGAAAACTATTCTACCCTAATGCAACCATGCTCTGATACCAATTTGATGCGGCACGCATATGATTAATGTTTTGAATATGGTTTGTAGAGCAATGAAACCTAATTACACTAGCATTGTACTCATCATAATAAGGCTTAAGGATTATAAGAAATTGGACTTTTACTTGATTAGACACAATCCTAAACTAAGAAGGAAGAAGATCTAGACAATAGGGGCTAATGATTGTGGACTTACCTTGATGAGCTTTCCAACCTTCTTTTGATTCATACCTTGAAACTACCAATGCTCAGAACTGAAGAATCTGGATAACAGAGATCAGAACCCTGGACTTGGGGCTTCAGCTTGTTGGTTCATTGTCAAGGGGAACCCTGTTCACAACTCAAGGACTTCGAAGGACCCTGCAATGAAGATCAAAGTTAAGGTTGAAGGATGCAAACATAAAGAAGGGATGGGAGAACTTGTGAACAAAGAAAAGATAATTGAGAAGATCTGGCCGACTCCAATGCCTTTGCCTTGAGCTTGGATGATGAATTGCTAGGGAAGAGAGTGGCTGTGGGCGTGGAAGAAGAAGATAGGAAAAATTTCACACATAAAACTCAATACAACTTCACTTCAAACTTCATTCATTTCCAAAATCAATCTCTTTTACAATGGGAGTCCAAGGCTTTTAATAGCCTCACAAAGCTAGCTTTTGAAATTTAAAAACTCCCCAAATCGAGGAGGATTACAAGGGTGGTTGGAGGATTTGGTGGAGAGTTTGGAGGGATGTGGGGGGGGTTGGAGGATTTGGTGGAGGACTTGGAGGGATGTGGCCAACCTCCTTGAATTTGAATCTCCCTTGTTGGCACCCAAAGGGTGATGAGGTGGCTGGTGAAGTTGCACCTGATGACGTGGCATGGTGAGGTGGTCTTCTACTTGGATAAGAATGACATGTGGCGCCCAATGGTCCTAGTTGATGGTCCTTTTCTCTTGCTTGGTTGATGTATCTTCTCTTCTTCATGTGGTCAAATTCTGGGGTCTAGAATTTGAGTCTTGTTGCTGGCTTTCATGGCTTTAAGACTTGATTAGACTTAACTCAACTGAATTTGACTTAACTCAACTAAACTGACTAGACTGACCTAGACTTTAAAACTTGAAATGGACTTACAAGAAATGAAATTTTAAAAGTAATTACAGGACTCAATAAACACTCTTGATTTGAAACTCAAAATTAATTACAGGACTCTTGAAAAGGAAATGACTCTTCAAAATAAAATATTTTTGAACTAAAGGATACAAGGTAACCTAATTATCTTCGATCCAAATTGGGATAAGGCTAACCTTGTTGGAGTGAAGTTTCTTTCGGCTTCTGGTGTCCACACCAATTCTCCTGGGGTGGGCAGAACTCGACCCAGTCGAGTATGGTTCAGTTTTGCCCTGGTAATGCTCGAACAAGTCTGGGTTAAGTCTTTGCAGGTCCTCTCGAGTAATCCAAGAGTTGTCGGACTCAGGTCGACCTTGCCATTGAACCAGGTATCGCTGATAGTCCTTATTCCTGGTAGTAATGATCTTGTCATCCAGGATTCTCTCAATCCTCTCTCTCTGCTCAGGTAAGGTTGGTGGTGGACACTCGGAAATATGTTCACTCTCAATGAAAGTTTCTGGCTCAAAAGGCTCACTAGGTATTAGTAGTGGTTCTTTGTATTCTACTAGGTCTAAAACATTGAAGGTTGTACTAATACCCATATCAGGTGGAAGTTCCAAAACATATGCATTAGGCCCTATTTTCTTTAAGATCTTAAAAGGTCCCGCTCTGCGGGCATGCAGCTTCTTTAGGGGGAAACCGTTCAGGGTTGAGCCTAATCATCGCATAATCCCCTTCACAAAATTCTTTAGCCCTCTTATGTGAGTCAGCTAAGTGTTTATAAGTTTCATTGCTCAGGTTGATCTTATTACTGATTTCTTTATGCAGATTTGTGACATGCTGTGCAAAAGACTCAGCAGACTCAGAAACATACACAAGCACTTACGAAATGCAAACTGAACTAGGCATCTTTATTGAGAGAAATTTTATTGGACTCTCTAGGGCCTAAACCTAACAGATTAATGACTCTTTAGGTTTGACCCTGGTCTGGTATGCACATGAGAATTTACCATGGGTTCCTAGCAAATGCCATAAGGTTTTCCAAACATAGGTAGCAAAAGGAATAGGCTTTAAAGGCTCATGCAACCTAGTAATCTCATCAAAATGAAACTTAATGGCTCTAAAATTAGGATAAGACTTAAGGAAAGGCAGGAAATAGGAATCCGAGTCTTGGGATAATTTAGGGGAATCTTGAAATAGACCTTGGTTACTCATGATGACCTTAAGATTTGAATATTGATCTACAGGCGGGATGCTTCTAGGTAGTTGAAGGTCATCAGGAAAGTCTTCTAAAATAATGATTGGGTTCTTCTCAGGTACCTGAAGGAGTTCTTGTGTCGAAGCTAAAGTATTGGGTTCTTCCTGAGGGCATTGTCTTACGGGAACCAAGTCCTCACTAAATTTTGGTTGTTCTGATGTTTCAGGACTAGGCTCAATAATCTTTTCTTTACCAAAGGTTTCCTCAGGTAAGGTATTAAAGTTGTTCTCTTCACAGTCTTTCCCTTCATATTCATCTATTAAACTTATGTTACTCTCATACACATATTTACTAGGTTCAGACTTGCCTTCTTCCTTCCCTAGCCCTTCAATTTGAGGATACCCTAAGTCTTGAGTATTCATGAACTCAACTTGTACTTCAGGGTTCTTACTCCTATCATTCATATGAGCTAATGGGAAAGTAGGAGTTGGTTGGTCTAAGGAAAATTGTTTAGCCAGCATTTGGTTCAATTGGGCCATTAGATCATTTAGGCCTTTCAGCATGGTTTCAAGATTCGGGTCCATGGCTACACTGGACTGGGCTTGGATTGGTGAATATGGTGTCCCTGCTCTAGTTGTCATGCATGCAAATGGACTCAAGCTCGAGCTAATGTTTCCTAGACCTAGAGCACAAATTAGAAGTCTAATTAAGTGAACCAACTAGCTAGTAGTACTTATGGGACTTAGCCAGGTAGGTGGAGGGGAGTGAAGGTCCCTGATTGCCAACCTTAGACACCAATCTGAGATTGGCCAGGTAGGTGGACCAAATCACAAGCCCTGATGCACCAATCCTAGACACCAAGCCAGTAAGCACACACCAATTAGCTGACACAGTTAACTTGACCCTAACCTGAACCCAATTTGTTGGTGTCCCTAACCCACTAGGGCAATTAACGTTCTACTCAATTTTAATTAATGGGCTGGGATCGATATGCTGGTTGGTGATTTTTGGGCTAGGGACAGGTGATGAAATCCTGACCCTATGTCAAATTGATGCCCTTAATTTGATTTCTCATGAGATGAATGAAATGCAAAGGTGCTGCGGAAGTGTGTTGCAGTTTGAAAGTGGTGTAGAAAATGTGATGAAAAAAATGCCAAAAAATTCTGAAAAATTCATAGAGGATTCCTAACTTATATGTTTCAATGAAGATAAAAGAAAATTTAAAACTAAAATCTATACTACTCTAAGCAGATCCTACAAATGAAGATAAATAAAAAGGACAGAACAGAACCCTAATGACAGTGTCGAACTGCAAAAATTTTCAGTTTTTTTATAATTTTTTTCTGATAATGAAATTTAATATGGTGATAACTGACTTAAAACGGAACAAGAAAAAAAATATTTTAATAAAAAATTGGTGACTTTTATTTGGAGCTGCAGATGGATTACAGTAAACAGATACAAATTTTCAGAAAACAGAACCTAATCAAACAAGTGCAATGGCTTACCCAAACTTCAATCTAAAAAACTCACGTCCGGCCAGGGGCTCATTATTCCCATGGGTCGTGACAGTGTACTAGAGTACACCCGCTCAGGAGGCGTGAATTTTAGATCTTGCTTGGATTTAAAGAAAACTATTCTACCCTAATGCAACCATGCTCTGATACCAATTTGATGCGGCACGCATATGATTAATGTTTTGAATATGGTTTGTAGAGCAATGAAACCTAATTACACTAGCATTGTACTCATCATAATAAGGCTTAAGGATTATAAGAAATTGGACTTTTACTTGATTAGACACAATCCTAAACTAAGAAGGAAGAAGATCTAGACAATAGGGGCTAATGATTGTGGACTTACCTTGATGAGCTTTCCAACCTTCTTTTGATTCATACCTTGAAACTACCAATGCTCAGAACTGAAGAATCTGGATAACAGAGATCAGAACCCTGGACTTGGGGCTTCAGCTTGTTGGTTCATTGTCAAGGGGAACCCTGTTCACAACTCAAGGACTTCGAAGGACCCTGCAATGAAGATCAAAGTTAAGGTTGAAGGATGCAAACATAAAGAAGGGATGGGAGAACTTGTGAACAAAGAAAAGATAATTGAGAAGATCTGGCCGACTCCAATGCCTTTGCCTTGAGCTTGGATGATGAATTGCTAGGGAAGAGAGTGGCTGTGGGCGTGGAAGAAGAAGATAGGAAAAATTTCACACATAAAACTCAATACAACTTCACTTCAAACTTCATTCATTTCCAAAATCAATCTCTTTTACAATGGGAGTCCAAGGCTTTTAATAGCCTCACAAAGCTAGCTTTTGAAATTTAAAAACTCCCCAAATCGAGGAGGATTACAAGGGTGGTTGGAGGATTTGGTGGAGAGTTTGGAGGGATGTGGGGGGGGTTGGAGGATTTGGTGGAGGACTTGGAGGGATGTGGCCAACCTCCTTGAATTTGAATCTCCCTTGTTGGCGCCCAAAGGGTGATGAGGTGGCTGGTGAAGTTGCACCTGATGACGTGGCATGGTGAGGTGGTCTTCTACTTGGATAAGAATGACATGTGGCGCCCAATGGTCCTAGTTGATGGTCCTTTTCTCTTGCTTGGTTGATGTATCTTCTCTTCTTCATGTGGTCAAATTCTGGGGTCTAGAATTTGAGTCTTGTTGCTGGCTTTCATGGCTTTAAGACTTGATTAGACTTAACTCAACTGAATTTGACTTAACTCAACTAAACTGACTAGACTGACCTAGACTTTAAAACTTGAAATGGACTTACAAGAAATGAAATTTTAAAAGTAATTACAGGACTCAATAAACACTCTTGATTTGAAACTCAAAATTAATTACAGGACTCTTGAAAAGGAAATGACTCTTCAAAATAAAATATTTTTGAACTAAAGGATACAAGGTAACCTAATTATCTTCGATCCAAATTGGGATAAGGCTAACCTTGTTGGAGTGAAGTTTCTTTCGGCTTCTGGTGTCCACACCATGTAGGTGCCTCTAACCTAATGTTCCTACTGGCTCTCTCATTATGGTCAATGAAATCATGATTGGGTCTTTTCTGATTAGGCTCCAAGATTGGGTCATGGCATGGGGCTCTTCTAGGGTTGGGAGGTGTGGGAAAAGGTATCTCAAGTTCAGGTTCAGTATGGGTCTCATGGGCTCTCTCTAGGTTTCCAACATGCTCCTCCATTTGATTAAACCTATTATTCATTTAGGATTTCAATTGGGCAAAATGTTCAGTCATAGTCCTCAGCAAGGTTTCAAAGTTAGGCTCAATGGTCAGGCTAGGTTTGGTTTGAGATTGCTGGTATTGGACTCCTGATCTAGTGGTCATGCAGTAAGCACACAAATTGTTCTAGGGTTTTGCTAGATCTAGTAGCTCAAGTAGAATAAGTCAGCTCAACTTACAACCAAGTCAAAAGTTATCCTTTCCACTGGCCAGGTAAGAGGTGGGAGTGTGGGAGGCTACCCCTGCTCTCTTAGGATCCTAATCAAGTAACCACAGCTCCGCTTAGGGCATTTGCCTCTGGACCCCTAGACTAGATACCAATTTTAAGAGATAAGTGATGAATTGAGTGCACTAGCTTTCTCACAATACCATGAACTGGACCTGTTGGTGTCCCTAACTCGATTAGGTTGCTACTCGATTTTAGTTAGGCTTGGGTTCATGATGAGGGTGGTTGTTTTGGGCCACGGAAAGCTGATGAAATCCTTCCCTTATCTGAGATAGAGAGATTGCCCTTAAGTGGATTCATTTATGCATGCACTCATATGAAAACCTAAGGTAAGATATGCTGATTTTTTTTTGTATTTTTTAGATCTAAAAATTAAAAGAAAATTGCAAATTTAATGAAAACTAATTATGTGATTGATGGATGCAAAGATTAAGGCTAATCTAAAGATTTTTGTAAAAGTAATCCCTAGGTTTAGAACTAGTGTGCAGAAATTTCAACATGCAGATTTTTAGGGTTTTATGCATGAACATGTTCTAACTTGCTCTGATACCAAAGATGATGGGGAACATAGGGCATGCAAGTGATCATCATAAAGAAGAGAGCAATTTCAGATTAATATGAGCATGATCTCAAGTTTTGTGATGCTTCTATTCTTGAAAATGAGTTAAGAACATGCAAGATTAACCTATGATGATCAAGTCACAATCCCCACAAGTTTAACCATCATAGAAAAAAGGAAAGCAGGATCGTAAGGATTAAAAAACCCTAACTAGAACATGCTCGATTTACTCTTCAACAAAATAGATTTAGGAGAAGGGAAGGGTTTGGAATACCTAGCAATGAATATCTCCTCTCTTGAAAATAGTGGGATCATATAATCTCTCGAAGGATACGCCTAGTTGAAGAGGCTAGGTTTCCCTGAACTCTTGGCTCCTGGCTAGTAGTTCAGTTGTCAATGAAGACCTCCTCTATATGGCATGGTACCTGAGGGATCTTGCAAACACCAAGGAAAAAAAGATCCTTTGATTAAAGAAAGCAGAGGTGTGCAACAAAATACACCGAAAGATAGGAGGGAAGATGGAGAGGGCTTATAAAGTAAGCCATGGCTTGATGTAAATCCTGGAGTGCTTGAGGATGCTTGGATTCCTGGATGAAAGGAACATGCTCGGTTGCCCTGGACTTGAGGAGGACCTGGCAGCCTTGGGGATTGGGGGAAGAAGGGTTGGTAGCCTAGGGTTTTGGAGGAAGAAGGGAGTTAGCAGCCTAGGGTTTTGGTGGAAGGATGGGCGGTTAGGGCTTGAGGATGGAAGAAGGTTGATTGGTTGGTTGGGCCTCTTACCCTCTCCCTCATGGAGTGTTAGTACTCAAGAGCATAGGAAACTAGAAGAAGAACTCTTTTATTCATTAATTTGCAATAATTCAATTTTACAAGAGGGAGGAGGAGTATTAAAATTCACCCAGGCCTCTTAAACTTCCTGTCAAAGTTGTAGTATATACATGGAAAAAAGGGGGCACCTACTTGGTTTGAATGGGTTAAGGAGGCTTGATTCCTTGTTGGACTGGGAGGCTTGATTCCTTGTTGGGTTGGGAGGCGCCAATTCTTTGTGGGCTTGGGAGGCGCCAATTCCTTGTGGGCTTGGGAGGCACCAATTACTTGTGGGCTTGGGCAGCTTAAGTGGGGCCCAAGTGCATGAAGTCTTCATTCCCTGCTTCAGAGGGGTCTGGTGACTCTCCTCTTGGGCTTAATTTGAATGAAAGAAATCAAAATTATAGGACTCAAATGAATAAATAGACTCAATTGACTTACTTTATTATAAGACTTAATCTTTATTACAGGACTCTAGTAACTCAGGACTGATGGACTCTGATGGAAAACTAATATGCATGCAATTCTTTTTATATATTTTATATGTGGGGTTAGGTCATTTATTCCTGAATTTCAGATCAAAATTAGTTGTAGGGAATTTTGTATGAATTTTTGAAGCCAAGCATGCAGATTAGAACTTAGAAAAGTACTAAAGAAGGATCGCCGGGGCTGAGAAGCCTCGGTTAGGGCAAGTTCTCCTACAATAATAAGACTGGAGGTAGAGGGGGTATACCTGACAATGTCTAAAGTGCCCGGTGAAGATCTCAGTGAAGAGATCTCTCATTCCTTGATGGATGCGGCCTGGAAAACCAAGCCAAAGACCCGCAGATACCCGACTTTCTGCTCGGTGGTCTGATTGAGGCATGGTTGGAGTCGTTGGATTCGTAGGAACTCGGGGACCTACAAATGACCTATCAGGGGTTAGAAAACTCATAAAGGAATAAGAAAACAAAGAAAAAATAGCAAGGGAAGACTTCTTTTGGAGTTGGCGTCCAGGGATCTGGAGGGTTTGTTGGCAGCAGGAAGATGATTGCAAACACCGGGAAGAAGAACTCTCAGAAACCCCTTTATGCACACAGCAGGGTATCACACAACTCAATAGAAGAACTCAAGGTTTTAATTCATATCAAAAAAGTGAGTTTCATACAAGAGTCTAGGGTCCCTTAAATAGACCCTTAACCTTGGGCTCTAAGTAAGGGCACTTTAGACTTTACATAGGACTCCTTTTCCTTTTCAAACTCTAATTGGAATACAAGGCAAATAGGTAGAAAACTTTAACTCAAACACTCTCCTCTTGTCCTTCTCTTGGTCGGCCAAGGTGGTGACCATAAGTGGCCGACCAAGAGGGGAGGTGACCCTAGGGAGGGGCGCCCTAAATTCTACCTGGGCCTGGGCTAGCCCAAATTCCTTCCGGCTGGTCCAGGGTTTTGAATTTGTTCCTGATTTTGTCTTCTCTTCCTGGACTCTTCAAGTCTTCAAGCTGGGATGGACTTGGGCTTAAATTTTATGTCTTCAATTAGGTTGAACTTGGTCTTCACTTGTATGATGTGGTCTTGAGTCTTCAATCTGATTGGACAGGACTCAAAATTGAAATTAGCTCAACATGAGCTGACTAGTACTGAACTGAACTAGCTCAACAAGAGCTGGACTAATTATAGGACTCAAATGTAGATGGACTAAGCTTTATTACAGGGGACTCAAATATTAACTAAGTGATCCACAGAGGGTTGAGAAGCCTCTGCCTTATTCTGGTGCCTCTGGTGTCCGCACCAATTCTCCCGGGGTGGGAGGAACTTGACCCTGTCGAGTGAAGATCAAGCTGGCTCACATATCTCTCGAGGAGGTCTAGGTTGAGGTGCTGCAAGTCCTCTCGAGAAATCCATGAATCGTCCGACTCTGGCCGGCCTTGCCATCGGACCAGGAAGCGTTGATAACTGCGGCCCCGGGTCATAATGGCTTGATCATCCAGGATACGCTCGATCCGTTCTCCTCTCTCAGGCCAAATTTATTAGTGGACACTCTGGGTTAGGGTCACTCACAATGAAAAGGAATAGGTTCAAAGGCCTCACTAGGTATCGCTGCCGGTTCCCTATACTCAACTAGGTCTGTAATATTGAAGGTAGAACTAATGCCCAAATCCGAAGGCAAGTTTAACACCTAGGCATTTGATCCAACCTTCTCTATCACTTTAAAAGGTCCGGCTCTGCGAGCATGAAGCTTCTTTTAGGCCTAAGCCTAACCAAGATAGAATCCACTACATCAAATTCTTTGATCCATCTTCGGGAATTAGCCAGTTTGTTTAAAATTAGTGTAGGTGGTGCGGACACCAGAGGCACCAGAATAAGGCAGAGGCTTCTCAACCCTTTATGGATCACTTAGTTAATATTTGAGTCCCCTGTAATAAAGCTTAGTCCAGCTACATTTGAGTCCTGTAATTAGTCCAGCTCTTGTTGAGCTAGTTCAGTTCAGTACTAGTCAGCTCATATTGAACTAATTTCAATTTTTGAGTCCTGTCCAATCAGATTGAAGACTCAAGACCACATCATACAAGTGAAGACCAAGTTCAACCTAATTGAAGACATAAAAGTTAAGCCCAAGTCCAACCCAGCTTGAAGACTTGAAGAGTCCAGGAAGAGAAGACAAAACTAGTAACAAATTCAAAACCCTGGACCAGCCGGAAGGAATTTGGGCCAGCCCAGGCCCAGGTAGAATTTAGGGCGCCCCTCCCTAGGGTCACCTCCCCTCTTGGTCGGCCACTTATGGTCACCACCTTGGCCAACCAAGAGAAGGACAAGAGGAGAGTGTTTGAGTTAAAGTTTTCTACCTATTTGCCTTGTATTCTAATTAGAGTTTGAAAAGGAAAAGGAGTCCTATGTAAAGTCTAAAGTGCCCTTACTTGGAGCCCTAGGTTAAGGGTCTATTTAAGGGACCCTAGCCTCTTGTATGAAACTCACTTTTTTGATATGAATTAAAACCTTGAGTTCTTCTATTGAGTTGTGTGGTACCCTACTGTGTGCATAAAGGAGTTTTGAGAGTTCTTCTTCCCGGTGTTTGCAATCATCTTCCTGCTGCCAACAAACCCTCCAGATCCCTGGACGCCCACTCCAAAAGAAGCCTTCCCTTGCTCTTTTTCCTTTATTTTCTTGTTCCTTTATGAGTTTTCTAACCCCTGACAAGTCGTTTGCAGGTCTCCGAGTTCCTACGAATCCAACGACTCCAGCCATGCCTCAATCGGACCACCGAGCAGAAAGCCAGGTATCCGCGGGTCTTTGGCTCGGTTTTCCAGGCCGCATCCATCGAGAAACGAGAGATCTCTTCGCTGTGATCTTCACCGGGCACTTCAGACATTGTCAGGTACACCCCCTCTACCTCCAGTCTTATTATTGTAGGAGAACTTGCCCTAACCGAGGCTTCTTAGCCCCGACGATCCTTCTTTAGTACTTTTCTAGGTTCTAATCTGCATGCTTGGCTTCAAAAATTCATACAAAATTCTCTACAACTAATTTTGATCTAAAATTTGGGAATAAATCACCTAACCCCACATATAAAACATATAAAATGAATTGCATGCATATTAGTTCCCCATCAGACTCAAAGGTGACAGACTCCCAATACATCAATCAGAGATCCAAATGGAGCCCTGCAATCTTTGTCTGATCCTGGTGCCCTCACCACATAGGAGATTATAGGATGAAGGAACTAAGCAAGCATGGATCAATTCTAGATCTGGTTGGTTACATTTCAGATGTCTGTGAGCCATGCCAGATGGGAAAGTAGAGGAGGATCCACTTAAGTAGCAGTTCAGCCTACTGTGTAGCTCCACTAGAGCTAGTTCGCACTGATGTGTGGGGACCGTCTCTAAATTTCAGCCAAAAATTGTTGACCCCTGGAATGATTTTGATGATAACAAAATATTGGAGCATGCATTTGATTACTAATCATTTCCAAGTATTTTATAAGTTTTTGTAGGATGATTTTAATGTACAACCACTCTTCCTACAATTCTGATGTATGTCAAGTTTATTTTTGAAAGAGTATTATGTAATGAAGAGCCCAAAGAAAAACTACTTATGTATTCATGAAAATGGGCCAATTCAATGTATTTTTCAAGTTTAAATTATTTAGATTAGGCTTTGAAGGAGTTTGAAAGCCTTTGAAGTTGCTTGGGAGCTTTTGCAAGCAATTTAGAGAAGTTTGGAAGGTTTTTGGCAAAAATCACTCGAGCCAACTCAAAGCAGAAGAGCCAACTCAATTTTTTGGCACGGTACTAAGTTTTCTGGCACGTAGACATCCGAGTCGACTCGAAGGAAATTGAGCTGACTCATCTAGAGTTTCAATTCTTCAATCTGTCAAAGTAAGCCGACCTGATAGAATTCGGGCTGACTCAAATATGCAGTCAGACAATCGAGCCGACCTGATAGTCAATCGAGCCGACTCTTCTAGAGTTTGAAAAATCTCAGTTCTGAAGAACCAGCCATGTGAGCCGACTCAATGAAGAAGTGCCAACTCGACTAGAGTAAAGTTTCAACCTGTCTGAGAATCCGAGCTGACTCGAAGCATCCAAGCCAACTTGAATCCTAGTTCTAAGTGCATAACGACTTGTTCCATAACTATCTTTTTGAATCCAAAAAGTGCTCCAACGGCCATATTTTGAATCCCAAAGTTCTACAATAGTCATATTCACTTGAAATCAGTTAAAGGGACTATTTATAAGAGATTTAAACAACTTTTGAAGAGAGGAATGACCCTTTAATGAATATTTGAGATCATTCAAGAGAGCCTTCAAGCAAGCACTCAAGACTTCACCAACTCTTATCAGATTCTTGAGTCATTTATTGAGGAAGATTAGAAGCCTTAAAAGCATTCAAGGAAGGAATCAAGAAGGCTTCTCAAGAGCTATAATTGCAACCACCAGATAATGTTCAGTTTGTCATTACAGTTGCCCTATTTTTAAATCTTTATCTGAGTTGTTTCAAGTACAGCAGGGGCTATAACTTGGGATTTGTATAGGTTTTTGGTAAGCCTTTGAAAACTAAGAGTGGGTTGTTAGTGAGCCCAAGAAAACTAATAGTGTATTGGGTTTTGGTGATCTCGGTGTAAAACCAAGTTGGGTTTTGGATTGTGAGCATGTGAAAATAATCCGGCTGTATTCTAGGATGAATATAGGAGAAATTTCAAGTGGTATCTTGGGTAGTAGACGTAGGAGTGAGGTTTCTCCGAACCACTATAAATTGCTTGTGTTTGTGCTTGTGTTGCTTGTATTCTTTATTTGCTTTCATACTTGATATTTAATTCATATCACTCACCACACTAAGTTATTTTAAAAGGAGCACATACTTATGAAAAAATTTAATTACCCAATTTAGCCCCCCTCTTGGGTAAGCCACCTAGGCAACAGAAATGGAGAAAGATACTTCTTGACCTTGATAGATAATTTTTCAAGGAAAGTATGGATCTACTTCATGAGAAAAAAATCAAAGATCTTCTCAAAGTTCAAGATATGGAAAGTAAAAGTTCAGAAGGAGCAAGGTTGCAGTGTAAAGTGCTTAAGGTCCGATAGCAGTAGTGAGTTCACCAGTAAGGAGTTCTAACACTTTTGTGAGGAGTATGGCATCAAAAGGCACTTCTCAATCAAGATGCATTTGTGTGAGAATCAACCGAACCCTTATGGAGAAGGCAAGATGCATGAGGCTACAGGTAGGGCTTCCTAAGGCATTCTAAGTTGATACAGTTGACATAGCCTACTATTTGGTCAATCGGTCATTGCATACAAAGTTAGATGGTGGTATTCTAGAAGAGAGATGGTTTGGAAGGAGGATTGGGCTTCGCCATCTACAGGTTTTTGGGTGCATGGCGTATGTGCACATCGATGCTAGTGAGCATGATATGTTGGATGCCAAGTCAAAGAAGATAGTGTTCTTGGGATATCCACGAGGAGTCAAGGAGTACAGGATATGGGATCCCTTGGAGAAGAAGGTTGTTATTAGTAGAGATATGACCTTTGATGAGAGGTTAGTTTTCTAGAGGTCAGGTGGCATGGAGGAGTAGCAGGAGGTCCAGTAGGGTAGCGCTAGATAGCTTACCTCATTTTCTATTTTGCCACCTATAGGTACATCTAGAAGATTGGACATTAAGTGGAACACTCTTAGAGGGTGCCTCCACATGTGGAGAGAGCTTGGATGGATGATCGAGGCTAGGAGGGCCAACAAGAGCAGGCTAGACCTAGGAGAGATATCGGGGATGTGCTGTACAAGCCCAAGAGGACCATCAGACAACCTGACTGATATTGCTTTGGAGAGATGGCGTCATATACCCTGGTGATAGCTAATGGAGACCGCAAGAATGATACATGGAAGTTGGTGGAGTTGCCACAGGGGAAGAAACCCATAAGGTGCAAATGGGTTTACCAATACAAGGAGAGACCTTTGGAATAAGGAGGCATCAGATTCAAAGCTTGTTTGGTTGCCAAAGGTTACTTATAGAGAGAAGGAATAGACTTCAGCAAGGTTTTCTCTCCCGTCATTAGACGTAATTCCATCAGGGTGTTGCTGAGCATCATAGCAACTCAAGACTTGGAGCTGGAGCAAATGGACGTCAAGATGGCATTTCTTCATAGACACTTAGAGGAGAGCATCTACAGGGAATAGCCACTAGGTTTCTAAGAACCAGGATCAGAAGAGAAAGTTTGTTTATTGCAGAAGTTGCTGTACGGGCTCAAGCAGTCGCCAAGGTAATGGTACAAGCGGTTCGATACTTTTATGAGGAGCATTGGACTTTTCAAGTGCGATCATGAATCTTGTGTATATGTGAGGATTTTGATGATGGTTTTAGGATCTACTTACTCTTGTAAATGGATGACATGTTGTTAGCATGCAAGAGTAAGCAAATAGTGCAGGAATTGATGGTAGCTTTGTCTTGGGAGTTTGAGATGAAGGATTTGGGACCTGCGAGGAAGATCCTAGGCATGGAAACATTCAGAGATCGGAATAAGAGGGTACTGCATTTATCTCAAGGTGGCTACATAAAGAAGGTTTTGGAGAGGTATGGGATGAAGGAAGCAAAATCGATAGAGTTACCTATAGCGGGACACTTCAAACTCTCGAAGACCATGGCACCATAGACTGAGGTAAAGGTTCAGAAGATGGAAAGGGTACTATATGCCTCTGGTGTAGCTAGTCTCATGTATACCATAATATGTTGTAGGCCGGATATCGCCTATGCAGTGAGTTAGGTGAGCATGTTCATGTGATGCGGGACAGAGATCGGGGTTGGATCGCTAGCGAGTTGAGAAGTCACCAGGGGATTAGGGTTTGCCAGGAAGAAGAAAGAATAGGGTGAAGGATTTAGAAGGATAACTGCGGTTCACATAGATTCCCTTAAGAAGGACAAGCCACAGCAACAGGGCTCACACAGATGCCATAGGGATCACACAGATACCTTGAAAAGAAGGGAGAAGGGACACATAGATACCCTTAGGAGTAATAGGGATCACACAAATACCTTGGGCTCACATAGATGCCCTCACACAGTAAATCAGGGATCACAGAGATACCCTGGGCTCACACAGATGTACTCACACAGTAAATCAGGGATCACATAGATATCCTAGGATTACACAGATCCTTCACACAGAACTCAAGAAATTTTATTCATCCATCCTTATTTTTTTCACTACAAGAGAGGGGTCCTCATATAGGGACCAATTACTTAGGAAGCAAGTAAAGAAAATATGATGCACTACAATCCTTCCTGGTTTGCTGATTGAAAACATGGAAGGTTTTATACAATTTCCAAAAAACTCAAGAAAAATAAGAAAAGAAGGGGGGGACCAAGGGGGGACCATGTGGGGCACCAAACACCTGCTCTCTTGGGCTCGGGGTGGACCACATCTTTCCTTAGTTGCTTGGCACGAATCAAGGGATTCATGTTTATCCACTTGACCTTCCTTTCTCACTTGATGGCATGTGGAGTTGATGTGCCTGGAGGATGCGGGATTCCACGTGGCTGATGAGGTGGCTGGGCTCCCGGGTCCCCATCATTCCCGTGGAGTAGCGAGAACTCAACTCCATCGAGTTTGAAGATGACTCGGGTAGAACTGAAACTAATCAAAGCAAAAGATGCTAGGTTCATCATTTTTTTCACCTTCTTTTCTTTTTCTTAAATTCATCTCTGCTCTAAAAGTCATGCAACTTTGGAAGCCATGCAATGCTGAAATCCGTGCTACTTTAAAAGTTGTGTAGCTTTGAGATCTGTGATGCTTGGAGGAGCGTGCAACATAGAAATTGACAAAGGGGAGGGGTAATTGCTTTCATGTTCATGCGGTGCCCCTCTTCTTCCTCATAGATGAATATTGAAAAATTGGGGATGCTCACGGAGGGGTTTCGCTAGCGTCGATGCTGGGCGTAGACTGCGGCATGGACGGGAACAGCAGTCAACGGTAGAAGGGAGGCGATCCGGTGTAGTCCAGCATCATCATAGGATGTTTTCGGTTGCAGGCGAAGGGGGTGGGTGGCCGATGGGGAGCAGGGCAGGGGCGGGTTGCATCGATGTCATCGATAGTGGAAGGAGGCTGGGAAGAGATTTGGCACGCTCTTCTTCCTTGAAGTTGGCAATCGTGAAAGGAAATTGCTTTCATGATAGTGCATGGGGAGATCTCAACGGACGGTGGCTGGGTGGAGCAAAGGGACTTCCAGCATGCTTCGCCGGTGGGGGTGATCATGGTGAAAGATGGAGATGGTAGCTAGGAGATGGGGTGGGGCGTCTGGTGTCGGTGAGGCAGAAGCAGAAGTGCTGGATGTCGAACTCATCGATGGAATAATTACAGCGGCGAAAGGGTGCGGCCGCCTGCTCGGCCTCCTCCACATGCTTCGATGGAGGTCTCGATGAGAAAGCCGACGGCCATGTCCAGGCAGACCAGAGCGATGTGCAGGCGAGGCATACCGGCGTGAGGAAAGGCTAGCCGCAGGGTAGATCGAGGCTGGAAATGGGTCGGTGAGGCCCAGGTTGGCACTGCGACCGTGGTGTTGATCCGGCGAGATCTGGGTCGGTGAGGTGGATCTTGACGAGGCAGGGCATGGAGCAGACCACGTCAAGATCTAGGTCCTCGGTGCGGGGGATCCAAACATGCGAGGGAGATCTTGACGGCAATGCTTGGGCATGGCTTCGGAATAGGGACATCCCATGCGGGCATCGATGGTCATGGGAGGGAAGTGGATGCTAGGCCGTTGACCAAACTAAGATGGAGGTTGGCGGCTGACGGAGGTTTGAGAAGGAGTCTTGCACAGGAGGAATCTAAATGGGAGGAAGGATGTGGAGCCGGGGAGGAAGATAAAACCCTAATCCTCTAGCTCTAATACCAAATTGATGCGGGACAGAGATCGGGGTTGGATTGCTGGCAAGATGAGAAGTCACCAGGGGATTAAGGTTTACCAAGAAGAAGAAAGAAGAAGGTGAAGGATTTAGAAGGATAACTGGGGTTCACACAGATTCTCCTAGGAGGACAAGCACACAGCAATGGGGCTCACACAAATGCCCTAGGGATCACACAGATACCCTGAAAAGAAGGGAGGAGGGTTCACACATATACCCTTAAGAATAATAGGGATCACACAGATATCTTAGGCTCACACAGATGCCCTCACACAGTAAATCAGGGATCACACAGATACTCTGGGCTCACACAGATGCCCTCGCATAGTAAATCAGGTATCACACAGATACCTTGGGATCACACAGATCCTTTACACAGAACTCAAGAAATTTTATTCATCCATCCTTATTTTCTTCAGTACAGGAGAGGGATCCTTGTACAGGGACCAATTACTTAGGAAGCAAGTAAAGAAAATATGATGCACCACAATCCTTCCTGGTTTGCTGATTAAAAACATGGAAGGTTTTATACAATTTCCAAAAAACTCAAGAAAAATAAGGAAAGAAGGGGGACCAAGGGGGGACCATGTGTGGCAACAAACACCTGCTCTCTTGGGCTCGGGGTGGATCACATCTTTCCTTAGTTGGTTGGCATGAATCAAGAGATTCATGTTTATCCACTTGACCTTCCTTTCTCACTTGATGGCATATGGAGTTGATGTGCCTGGAGGGGCTGGGACTCCACGTGGCTGCTGAGGTGGCTGGGCTCCCGGGTCCCCATCATCATGGCACTACTTAGTAGGGAGCATTGGCGAGCACTGAAGGAAGTTTTCAAGTACTTGGCATGCACGATTGGGGTTGGCATCTACTACAGACAGTGAGGAGGTGCTGAGAGACACTTCAACATGTCTAAGAGGCTCGAGGGCTGATAGGAGGATTCGTGGATGTAGATATCAGTGGAGATATGGACACCCATCATTCGATGACATGTTTCATATTCAGCATATATGGAGGTCCTGTGTCATGAAGATCCTACTTGCAACCTATTACGGCATTATCAACCATCGAGGTAGAGTACATCAAAGTTACATAGGCAGCAAAGAAGGCCCTATGGCTGAATGATCTAGCACTGGAGATGGGCCTCGAGTAGGAGGCTGTTAGGGTGCACTACGATAGCCGGAGTGCACTTATACTTGTATAAAACTCTATCTACCATGCTCAAACTAAGCACATCAACATCATATACCATCAGATCAGAGAGCTCATGGAGGATGGTGAGGTGGAGCTGGTGAAGTTACACATCAAGAAGAATCTAGCAGATGCATTGATGAAGGTTCTTCCGCGAGATAGCTTTTGCAAATGTGTGGCACTGATACAGCTTGTGGACAAGATGGAGTTGGCTGAAGCCTTGAAGCACCAAGGTGAAGATTTTTGGATCTCAAGTGGTGCTTCCAAGGCTTAGGGGACCAAGGCTAAGGCCAAGGTCCAATGATCAAGATGCTGTCATGGAATTTCTAGGACTAGTTTGGGCCTTAGGATGAAAGGCTATTAGCCTTTCGGGTCTTGAGGTTCAAGGGACTTGGGCCTCAAGGGGCCAACATGTATTGGGCTAGTTTTGAGTCCTAGGTATGTCTAATTGGGCTGAGTCAAGGGTGTACTTAGGCTTGGAAAACTCAATTATGCATTAAGTTGGCCTATGGGAGTTTTAAGGTTAGGTCAGGTGACCTAGTATATATATACTTTGTATGTGGGGCTGATTGCAGCTGTCATAATGAAATAACCTTTTCTCCCTGATATCCATCTTCTTCCTCCCTCTCCTTCTCTTTGGTTTGTCACTTTCTATAAGGGTAATATCAGCATCTAAGCAACCATACCATAGGAAGGAGAAAATTTCTTAGATCCTAGGGACTCCTAGTCCAAGTAGGAAACCCAGCACCTAACATCTTTGGAGTCATCCCTCTCTCTACCCTTTTGGAGTTCTACCAGGAGCTTTGGAGAGTTGAATCCACACTGGTTGGAGGTCCCAAGAGAGGTGGTTTCACATCCATTTCATATCTGGAACATTCAGGGCACTCTGAACAGTTAGGAGATTTCTGCACAAGAAGGTTGAATCCCTGCCAGGCTGATTGCTTCAATCCTATATTACTACTACTTCCAATATAATGTTCTAAGATTGGTTGCTGGTAGAAGGTTGTCCATGTACTTGGGAACATCTTCCAACATTAGCTGCTTCCAAGGCTTCAAACATTAATTCTACAAGGATTTAAACTCTAAATTGGACCAGGATTCATACTATTTGGGCTCTATTTAAAGGGGAACCATAGGGAAGCTAAGGGACAAGCTAGTAGTACATAATTATTTTATTTTCCTTTTCTTTTCATGGTATAAGGGGCTTCAATGGGAGAGAGGTTGACAAGGATTGTTCTTCCTCATCTTCCTTCCATTGAAGATGAAGCTTGCAAACATCATATGCGACTAATCTCCAACTCTCTAAGGGAGTATAGGAGGTTCTTTTAATATTTTATATTTTAGTCTTTGTATAATTAGATCTTGATTGTCATGATCATTTCTTCTTGAATAATTTTTTTTTTCATTACTCAAATTTTGTGCTTCTTATTAGAACTATAATATAGATTTTTGAATAGTTTATGACTATGAAAAAATGAGTCGTGATCTAAGAATACCATTCATTTTCAATAAGATAGATTATACTCAAAATTGAATTATAGGGTATTTAGTTATTTTTATGATTTGAGTCTTTGAATAGCTCATGATTTTATAGGGATAGATCTGTATCCAATGAGATAGGTTATGCTCAAAAATCAATCATGCTTTTGCTAATTATATAATAAAGAGCTAATTTATATTTTATTAAAGATTGAATCAAAATCTTGAGACATCTATCTTATTATTATTTAATTCTCTACATGTTAATTTAATTAAAATTCCTATTTTTTGATTTTGAGTTTTAATTTTTTTTCATACTATTACCTATTTCTAATTTTTGTAATTTAATTATAACTCTAAATAAAAACTTTAATTAAAAAGTGAACATAGCTCCAATTGATCCCTTTAGATGGAATCTTGATTCACCGTTCTATATAGTTTTAGTTGGTTATTATTTTAAGAAGTGGGTGCCTATAAGTGGGTTAATGGTTCTGTGATTGTATTCCTGGTGCTGTATGTTGATGACATTCTCTTAATCGGGAATGACATCGCAGTATTGCAAGGAATAAAGAAGGTCTGGTTGTCATCTCAGTTCTCCACGAAGGACTTGGGTGAAGCTTCTTACATACTAGATATGAAGATCTATAGAGATAGATCGAGGCTTCTGGGATTGTCCCAGTCTATGTACATTGATACCGTGCTGAAATAGTTCAGCATGTAGAATTCCAAGAAAGGCTGTCTCCTAATAGATTCTGGAATTACTCTTTTCAAGAAGGATTGTGTGACAACTCCTGAGAAAAGAGAGCGCATGAGTAGAGTTCCTTATACTTTTGTAGTGGGCTATATCATGTATTGGTGCGGGCACCAGACTCAGAAGAAGACTTCAGGGCTCCATCTGGATCTCTGATTGACATTGCATGAAGAATTAGGGTTTCTGGTTTTGTAATAAGGGTTGACTTGGTCAACTCAATTTTAGTTTGAATCTGTATTTCCCTGTAATTTAAATTTTGTTGAGTCATGTTGACTCAATACAAGTCCGAGTAGTGGTCTAGGTCTTCTCCAAGGTGCCACATTTTCTCCCAGGACCAAGCAAGTGGGCGCCACACTCCTGGCCACACGCCAGAGTCCAGGAGGTGCCACATCTCCATCCAGTGTGCCTTGGTCCCCACACCACAAGAAAGCAGGTCCCTTCTTTCATGCGCCACTTGGGGGAGAAATCTATCAAGATACCTCAATCCAAGGAGGAGCCAACTTCTTTCCAGATAAACCCAAGCCAGGATGGCAAGAATTTTTCTTGAAGAGAGGATCAAGGAGGTGCCCCACAATGTTCCATAAAAACCCAAGTTATAAAAGGGAAGAGAGCATGTCTTGGGGAGAAAATCAAGGAGGCACCCAAAAGTTTCCTAAAGTGCCAAAGCCATGAAAGGAAGAAGCCTAAACTTGTGGAGCAAGACTAGGAGGTGTCCAAAAGAGCCAAACCATGAAGGAAAAATCCTTGATTCATGGAGAGATACTAGGAGACACCCCCATAACCTGCCATTTGGAGCTGATTTTCAAGTTTTCTTGGAGTTTTTGGGCTGCCCACTCATGGAAGGAGTCTTGGGAAGAGAATTTGATGCCTAAAGTGTGGGTTAGTCCTATTAGTCCCACATGGGAAGTGTATGAAATTTTATTCTTTGTTATGTCTATATATTCAACTCTATGTAACTCTTGAAAAAATGATGAATGAAATCAATTTCTTTGTGAGCAACTTTGTGTTTCTCTCTTCCGCACTTGTATTCAGGTGTTGAGCTCCATGAGGAAGTAAATCCGGGTTTCCTAGGATCCTTGAGGAGGTGTGAGATCTCCAACCCCAAAACCCTAGCTTAGTCCACCCATCTCTACTCCACCACCACCAAACCCTAATTTTCCATCTTCATCCCATGGCCCCTCTCTTCCACATCGAAGTCGGTCACCAGCATCTAGGTTCAGATCAACTGTTTCAACTACAGAGCCAGTTCAAATGAGAGTCAGATCAGTATCAAGATCTCCCGAACTTCTACATCCAACAATCTTCATTAAGTCCTCAGGTCAGTGTCTTTCTTTGAGTTTCTGGTTCTTTTTTTGTTCTTCTTCTTCCAGATCCTGAGTTCGAGAAGAAGGCCAACCTTGACATAGGACTACAATCCGAGGATCCATTGCGAAGATACCCCATCTCCAAGGATCCTACAATCTGCTCGAGAGTGTCATTCAATTGAAGCAACGAGAGATATCACAGTCAGGTATAAAACCTTCTCTTCTCTCTTCGTCTGTTTCTTGAAAGAGGAGTAAACCCTAGGTCTAGGGGTTTCTCAATTCCCAGCGATCCTACTTCTGAGTTACTCTGATAATCCACTCCTTTTAATTGTGCTTTCTGTCATTTCTTAGTTTCTTTCAACATTAGTTTATCTTTCCTTTGAGTCAAAGCCGACTTCTAAAAATAAATAAATAAATAAAAAATATATTAATTTTAATTTGCTTCTGCATCACATCATCTCTCTTTCGTTCTACATCATTTTTGGTATCAGAGCTTCCATTCTGCATCAATTTTGGTATCAGAGCCCTGTCTAGGGTTTCTGACTTGCTTGCATGTTTTGAGTGTCTCTCTTTTTTACTTTGTCTGCTCGAAGTAGACTCCCCAGGACATCCGGTCCTAGGAACGAAGTGAGGTGCAAGCCTCCTCTTCCCATTCCACGGGGTGTTCCTAGGGCGTGTAGGGGATCCGTTGGGTTACAACTTCGTAGCAGGAATTGTAAACGGGGGAAGCACCCTGTTTTCAGTCCATAACTACTCTGTTGCAGGAATTGTTTATCAGTGCAGGTAACTCTGAATTATATGATTTTTATTTTGCTGGAACCAATATAATTAAAGCTATTTTACATAATTTTCCTGTGATTTATTGGTTTCCGTGAAATTTCTGAGAGTTAAATTACTGCAACTCTATTTTTGTGTTCTGCAATTCAATTATCTTGAGTGAACATCTCCTAACTCATCCTAAGGGCATTTGAGCATCTGAGATAAGGGAAGGAGTTGATAACCTCTCCTTAGCCCACAACCACCACCCCCTCATTCGATCCTAAGCCTAACTTTAAAATTTATTAGACTTAATTTGCCCTAGTGGGCTAGGGACACCAACAAGTTGGGTCTAGGCTAGTGTTGAGTCAGTTTGTCTAGTTACTCTGTATGTGCTTTGTACTCAGTGTCTAGAATGGTGGTTCAGGGATTCTATCTCGAAGGGCTTGTGTGCTGGTCCGCCTACCTGGCCAATCACTGATTGGTGTCTAGGATTGGCATCTAGGGACCTAACACTCCCCTTACACCTGCCTGGCTGAGTCCCGAGTTACTACAGGCTAGCTTGCCACTCTGATTGGGCATCTAGTTTGGGCTCTAGGTCTAATTAGCCCGTAGTCATTCAGTTGAGTCTCATTTGGTGTGTTTGCTTGCATCATCATGTCTACCCGAAATGGAGTACCCTACCAACCTGGTCAAACCCAACCTGATTTAGAGGCCATGGTTAGAGCTCTTACTGAGAGTATGAACAAATTGAGTCAGGATGTGACTGCTACTGTTACCCAGTGTAAAGAACAAGTCCATGAGAATTTTACCCAGCTTAGGGATCGAGTCCAAGTACTTGAGAAACGTAGACATCAAAATTGGACCCCTGATCCAAAATTTAATAGGCCCCAACCTCATCCATGCCAGGAGCCTAGGAGGACCTTATACCATGATCCCGAGCAAAACCTTAGGAAGCCTAACCATGATATCTATAGTGTGGATCGTGTCTATGAGAGGTCCTTACAATATTCTAGACCAGTCACTCAACAACCCAAGTCTTCTAGATCAAACCATTTAGATCCACACCCATGCCCAAGTAAGGTCTCTACTAGCTTGAAACCCAGTGTGACCCAGGTTCCTATATCGCAAGAATGTTGTTTTGTGGAGAAAGAGGTCATAAATCTAGTCAGTTCCCATGCATAGGACTGGCTTGTGCACAGCTAAGTGGTAAGAATCCTAAGGATGACATTAATGAGGGAGAACCCAAGCCTACCAATGAGGAAGAAGGGTTAGGTATGACAAGCCCAGAATCAGTTGACCCGATTACCACTAACCCGAAACCCATTGAAGATGGCATCGAGGAAGTATATGATGCTGGCTTGAGTCTAGTTGATGAATATGAGGGGGAAGAACTTGAAGAATGTGACATCGATACTATTGGTTCCTTACCTGAGGAGACCTTGGAAAGCAACCAAGTGGTAGGACCTAGTTCAGAAATTCAAGAGATTTGTGAGAACCAAGTTCCTTTAGTCAAATACCTCCAGGAAGAACTCATAGTGTTAGCCCGAGCTATCAGTTCGTACCCTCTAATGACAGTCATTTCTCAAGTACCAATTGAAGATCTTTGCACTGAACTGTTTAAGTTTGCCCACCCTATGGTAGATCCTCTCCTTAGGATGACTGAATCAAGCCTCTTACAATTGGACCTTGTCCCATGCCCAGCCACTAAGGTCTCTCCCGTAATCTCAGTTGAACATCCTTGTCTTGAGCGGATTGATTCACCCAGTCCTGTAGAAGTCCTCCTTATGGCCCCAGACCCCTTCCTTCGCATGACTGACCTACCCTTCTATAGAGTATACCTTTCCGCACCCATAAGTCAAATTTCAGGTCTTGAGGTCATCATCCATAGGCCCTTCCATGAATCATTCTCTAATCTAGTTCTTGAGAAAGTGGATCATTATTTTCTTAGAGAACAAACCTTAACTATTGCAATCACATGTCCTAGGCTACTTCCCGAACCATCTCTTGATCCATTCCTGGGAGTAGCAAACTTTTCCTTTCGTAAGGATGACCAGTTGACACTCATAGATCACCATTCAAACCTTCAGGTCACCACCTTTAGTCAACAGGTAATTCGAGACCCCACCTCATATCTCCTCCCTTTCTCTAGGACTTCCAATGCTTCTTACACCATCCAAGTATACTTTGTCGAAGTCTTTAGAGTGAACCACGTGTCAGAACCTATTAGGTTTGTCACCTACTTCTGGAAGACCTTATGGCACCTACTAGGCACCCATGATAAGTTTTCATGCTCTGCATGCCATCCTCCGACCTAAGGTCAAACCTAGAGAGCCTTAGTTTGTTAGGTTTAGACCTAGGGTTCCTTTGGAATAAAGTCCATTCTTTAGGAATGCGTCGTCAGTCTAGTTTAGTTTTTCTTGACCCTTTACTAGGCTTTGGCTCAGATTTTGGTTTGATTGAGAGCACTAGGAATTGGGATTTGTATTTTGTCCAGGACTAAATTTGCATATAATGTTTCGATCAATAGGTCTATAGGCTAGAGTCCCTTTGAAATTGTTCATGGATACAAGCCTCACACACCTCTTGATCTGATTTCACTATTAGTCCACACACACAAGTCTCTTGATGCACTTGCATAGCATGTAAAGGACTTGCATAAAGAAATTCATGCCAAAATAAATTTAAGTAATGAAACTTATAAGAAGTTGGCTGATTCTCAAAGGCGAGTCAAAACTTTTGTTGAGGGAGACTATGTAATGATTAGGTTAAGGCCTGAACGGTTTCCTCCTAGAACTGTTAGAAAGTTACATGCTAGAGGAGCTGGACCATTTAGAGTGGTGAAGAGAGTAGGGTCCAATGCCTATGTGCTCGAGTTGCCTTCAGAACTAGGCATTAGCTCCACTTTCAACATTACAGACCTAGTAGAGTATAGAGAGCCAGCTGTGATTCCCAGTGAGCCTTTTTGAGCCTAATCCTGCTCTTGAGAGTGAACCCAACCCTGTGTGTCCACCAACAAACTGGCTTGTGAGGAAAGAATAGATTGAAAAGATCCTGGATGATCAGGTTATCTCTACTCGTAATCGAGGATACCAAAGATACCTGGTCCGCTGGCAAGGAAGGCCAGATTCTGATAACTCTTGGATCTCCCGAGAAGAATTACAAGAATTGGACCCTGACCTCTTGGAGAGATACCAGAGCCAGCTTGATCCATACTCGACAGGGTCGAGTTCCTCCCACCCCGGGAGAATTGGTGCGGGCACCAGACTCAGAAGAAGACTTCAGGGCTCCATCTGGATCTCTGATTGACATTGCCCGAAGAATTAGGATTTTCTGGTTTTATAATAAGGGTTGACTTGGTCAACTCAATTTTAGTTTGAATCTGTATTTCCCTGTAATTTAAATTTTGTTGAGTCATGTTGACTCAATACAAGTCCTAGTAGTGGTCTAGGTCTTCTCCAAGGTGCCACATTTTCTCCCAGGACCAAGCAAGTGGGCGCCACACTCCCAGCCACATGCCAGAGTCCAGGAGGCGCCACATCTTCATCCAGTGTGCCTTGGTCCCCACACCACAAGAAAGCAGGTCCCTTTTTTCATGCGCCACTTGGGGAGAAATCCATCAAGATACCTCAATCCAAGGAGGAGCCAACTTCTTTCCAGATAAACCCAAGCCAGGATGGCAAGAATTTTTCTTGAAGAGAGGATCAAGGAGGTGCCCCACAATGTTCCATAAAAACCCAAGTTATAAAAGGGAAGAGAGCATGTCTTGGGGAGAAAATCAAGGAGGCACCCAAAAGTTCCCTAAAGTGCCAAAGCCATGAAAGGAAGAAGCCTAAACTTGTGGAGCAAGACTAGGAGGTGTCCAAAAGAGCCAAACCATGAAGGAAAAATCCTTGATTCATGGAGAGATACTAGGAGACACCCCCATAACCTGCCATTTGGAGCTGATTTTCAAGTTTTCTTGGAGTTTTTGGGCTGCCCACTCATGGAAGGAGTCTTGGGAAGAGAATTTGATGCCTAAAGTGTGGGTTAGTCCTATTAGTCCCACATGGGAAGTGTATGAAATTTTATTTCTTTGTTATGTCTATATATTCAACTCTATGTAACTCTTGAAAAAATGATGAATGAAATCAATTTCTTTGTGAGCAACTTTGTGTTTCTCTCTTCCGCACTTGTATTCAGGTGTTGAGCTCCGTGAGGGAGTAAATCTAGGTTCCCTAGGAACCTTGAGGAGGTGTGAGATCTCCAACCCCAAAACCCTAGCTTAGTCCACCCATCTCTACTCCACCACCACCAAACCCTAATTTTCTATCTTCATCCCATGGCCCCTCTCTTCCACATCGAAGCCGGTCACCAGCATCTAGGTTCAGATCAACTCTTTTAACTACAGAGCCAGTTCAAATGAGAGTCAGATCAGTATCAAGATCTCCCGAACTTCTACATCCAACAATCTTCATTAAGTCCTCAGGTCAGTGTCTTTCTTTGAGTTTCCGGTTCTTTTTTTTGTTCTTCTTCTTCCAGATCCTGAGTTCGAGAAGAAGGCCAACCTTGCCATAGGACTACAATCCGAGGATCCATTGCGAAGATACCCCGTCTCCAAGGATCCTACAATCTGCTCGAGAGTGTCCTTTAATTGAAGCAACGAGGGATATCACAGTCAGGTATAAAACCTTATCTTCTCTCTTCGTCTGTTTCTTGAAAGAGGAGTAAACCCTAGGTCTGGGGGTTTCTCAATCCCCAGCGATCCTACTTCTGAGTTACTCTGATAATCCACTCCTTTTAATTGTGCTTTCTGTCATTTCTTAGTTTCTTTCAACATTAGTTTATCTTTCCTTTGAGTCAAAGCCGACTTCTAAAAATAAATAAATAAAAAAAAAATACATTAATTTTAATTTGCTTTCGCATCGCATCATCTCTCTTTCGTTCTACATCATTTTTGGTATCAGAGCTTCCGTTCTGCATCATGTATGCTATGATATGTACTAGACCAGACATGGCATACTCACTAGGAGTGGTGAGTAGATACTAGTCTGACCCAGGTGAGGTACATTGGAAGGTGGTGAAAACCATCCTGAAGTATTTGAGAAATACTAAGGATCAATGACTGATTTATGGAGAACCTGACTTGAAACTTATAGAGTATACTGACTCTAGTTTCCAGTCAGATAGAGATAATGCAAGAATGTGTCAGGGTTTGCGTTTATCCTAAATGGAGGAGCGATATGTTGGAAGAGTTCCAAGCAGGCAACAGTTGTAGACTTGGTATGCGAAGTAGAGTACATTGTAGCATCAGATGCAGCAATGGAAGCCGTGTGATTGCGGAAGTTCCTTGGAGAGCTAGGGGTGGCACCTTCCTTAGATGGTCCTGTTCCTGTGTATTGTGACAGCACAGGAGCCATTGCTCAAGCTAAGGAGCTGAAGTCTCATCACCGCACCAAGCACATTTTGTGGCACTATCACCTCGTGCGAGAGATCGTGGAACGAGAAGACATCAATCTTATGAAGATCGATGGAAAGGAGAATCTGGCCGACCCCTTCACTAAAGCCCTTGGAATCAAAGAGTACGACTATTGTAAAAGGGAAATGGGTATTAGATACTATTCTGATTGGCTTTAGTACAAGTGGGAGTTGTTGGAAATTATGTTCCAAAGCCAATCGCCTAGGCTGTAGGCGGTTGTGCTCAGTATTGCAATTTGTATATGAATTAATAAAATTTTATTTTGGTAGCTCATCATATTATTCATTTCCCTGTAATGAACTCTGTTTATGTGATGAAGTCCCTAGGACTGCACTGACTTCGATATAGAGAGAATATATCGAGTGGTCCTTTAAAAAGGTTCACAACCAAAGGATACATTGTACATGACGACAATGTATCAAGTGTAGGTTGTTGTGGTTTACATAGTTTGGTTGTCTTCTTGACCAAAGGAGTGTGGTGACACTGATGTGATCTGCAAGTGGGATGTGTGACATCTTATTGAACATGACTCCGTGGAGCTGCTTTCTGCCAAAGGATTGCTTGCGATTGGATATGGGTATGTGTTTCCCTCCGACCTGAGGTCACCATGGTAGCTTGCAAGCAACTCCCTGTGCTTTGGTGCCGGACTACCCAGATTTCTAATTTGGTGATGGAAGGTTTCTGGGTACAGGCAAGTACTTGTGGAGCAGTGGTGGACCAAGATGGAATTGATATGTCCAAATTGTTTGGATTGAATATCTCGCAGTGTCTCAATTTAACAAATCCTCGGCCGGGGTAGTCCTAGTAAGGAGTCACTGGACTTGCGAGGTTGAGACATGTTGTGGATTGACACAGTTAGGGTTGGCAGTCTAACCCTAGGTCATCTTGAGCATTGGAGGTCAAAGGGATGAATTATACGGTAACCATATGCCAGAGGTTCGATAGATTGCTCTCGCATCTTCGACCTATCCAAATGCCAGGACCCATTGCTAGATGGTATTTTGTGCTGGTACTGGAAGTGTTCTAGTGCTACTGTTTAGGTTCGAACCTATGAGGTCACACGTCATAGAGGATTTCTTCCTGATCCGGAAATCGATCAACGATTGGGAATCGTTTCGGTATTAAGGTTAAACAGACTGATTGAGCACACATTGGATTTTTTCTGGTATACCTGGTCTGATTTGGATCGACTAGGATTGGTTTGAGTCAACCAGGAATTATTCCTGGTAGACCGGGATTGAACCCAATTTTCTTATAGATTGGGTTTGGTTGGACCGAGGTTTGTTGAACCGGTTTTGGTTTTTGATAAATCGATTTTTACACGGCTTGATGTTTTATCTTGGTTTCCTTTTCTCACATTTTTTGCCATGTTTTTCGTTTGGATGGGATATGATCTGCTTGGAGATCGATTGCTTGGGTTATCAGATTAGGATGATCTTTTGCACCGTGATCTGGTTGGCCTCTCTATGGTTTTCTCGCGCACGACATTCTTCTCTCGGTCTCTCGGTTTTCACATGGATTCCGCCCTCTCCAGCCTGTGGTTCCTAGAATTTCAATACCGATCAAGAGCTTTTAAATGGTGGTTTTTGTTTTATCCGGACTCTTCTCTTGGTTTTTTCATGGGCTCATGGGTTTCCTCGCCATATTTTTCCTAGCCGGTGATTGTTGTTGGTGGCTGACCGTAAGCGTGAGAGAGAGCAAATAACAGGAGAAGGGAGGTTCCTTTCCGATTGCTGCCATCCATTGCACCGTCATTGCTTGGAAGAAGCTGGTACGGCTATTGAAGAGCTTCATAGTGTTTTTCTTCTTCACGGGTTTATTTTTCTCAGCCGGATATATTATATCTTGGTTCCAAGCCGCAGGCAGCGTGAGTGCAGGCAGCTGGCCGTGAGAGAGAAAAGTTCAGGACGTGCGAGTTCAGGACGTGCGAGATGGGTTGCAGGCCGTGAGAAGAGAGAAGGTGGACCAGGGTCGTGCGATTGAGAGGAGAAACAAGGCTTGGTGTTCCATTTTCTCACCTCTGATTAAGGGCCTCTTTAGATCTAAACTAGCCGTGAGATAAAAAGGAAGAAGCATTCCGTGCGGTGAGTGGAGAAGGAAGAAAACAGAGCGTGGCTTATGAGAGAAGCATGGCATGCGTGAGAGAATTTTCGGGACGGGTTTTGTGTCTGAAACTTGAAGTTCCGTGTATTCCTTTCCTGTTCTTCGTTTCCCTTTGTGTGCTCTCGGTGGAGTTCAAGCGGTCCAGTGGGAAATTATTTGGTCGTCCCTGCTCCACACGTTTGTGACCTATTCATAGATTCCTAGGAGACCAGCATCTTTCTGGGAGTTGGATTAGCAAGGGCCCATGCGTGGTACTCTAGAGGGTGGATGCTTGGACACCTCAAAAGTTTGAATCGATCTCCTTTTTTTGCTGTGTTACAAATCTGATTGCTATTGAAGGAGTTCAACTGGCTATCCTGATTTGCTGCTGATCTGATCTGAAGACTGAGGGAGTTAGCTTCGATCAGGTATATTTTATTCATTTTTGTTATCATGCATGCTTAGATCTAGTAACTATCATATTGTTTATAATTATTGCAATTGCCTATGCATGCTTATGTATCTGTTTCATGCATCATGTTATGTTAGATTCTGTGCTATGAGTAGGTTTTTCTGTATGTATGATTAAAAAGTTTAATTATGCATTACTTACTTCCTGGTGTAGCATGCCTAGTAGGCATGCCTAGGTAGGCATCTGTGCACCAAGTTTCCTATCAACTACAACATCCTTCTCTGTAGGTTTTTCTGTATGTATGATTAAAAAGTTTAATTATGCATTACTTACTCCCTGGTGTAGCATGCCTAGTAGGCATGCCTAGGGTAGGCATCTGTGCACCAAGTTTCCTATCAACTACAACATCCTTCTCTAGAGTAGCTGGCACAAGATTTTATATGGAGATGATGGCTGGAAATCAATCTATAGAGGTCGATGCAGGTCCTGTCATGGAGATAAGGGCTGGCAGCCAAGTTAGTAAAGTGTGCATGGAGGGTGTGAATGGTCAACAAGTAATCAATCATTTCTCGTAACAGGAGAGAATATCCTATATGATCATATAGGATGATGACTTAGAAAGTCTCTAACTAGATTAGGATAAAAATTAGAAAGAGTTTCTAATATTTCATCAACCAAGTCATCATCATTGGATCGAGATATATATAAATATAAGTATTTAGGCTTGACATGAGTCCATGCCCATTACTTTTCCAAGATATTGTTTAATTTAAGAATTAAATTACATGATAACTCACTACTGAAGGGTATTTTGATAATTTTAATCAAAATATCATATCTTTTAGATAATGATAACATCTTGCTAGTTATCAATCTTGAATTATAGACTTGTAAGAATTAGAAGAGTTTAATTCAATAATTAATTATAAGAGTTTTAATTTTTAACTAGGTTTGATGTAATTAATGTAATTGGGCTTAACCTAATTCTAATTAGGTTAAACCCTAAGGCTACTACTAGCTAGATATGGAACCTAATGGGTTACACTGATTAAGAGTTAAATAAGGATCTATGTATTTGGATTTATAAGAAATCTTATGGGTTTAATTAATATGCTAGCATATGGGTTAACCCAAATTTTCAATCTAACTCGACCTAATTTTTTTTAATTGAAGCTACCCTGGTTATGTACCCAAGAAAAAACTCGGGTTCCTATATTTTCGTATGCACGAGAGATGAGATCTTTTATGAATTAGAGAAAGAAGGGTGCCCAATATTGTCTTCTTTGATTGGGTTTAGACCTGGTCAAAGAGTCCCATATGCCACCTGTTCCTAGTGTTAAAAAAGTTTGCACCTGAGATGATTTTTGTGACTTGTTGGAATTTAGTTTTAACCAAACTTTGACTAGTCAAAAGGGGACCACGACCCCTACTTTCTCTGCACCTTGGGGCTCTTAGAGTGGAGAAATATTATGCTAAAGGGCGGCCACACTCCTTATTTTGGCACACAAAAGAGAGAGGAAGAGTCCTCTCTTACAACTCTTCCTTTCCATAAATGCCTCTATTTCAATGCCATAAAAAACCCAATGTGGAAAGGATTTTCATGTGCAAAGGGCTGAATGCCTGGGTTTTCATGGCATTAAACTAGGAATTTTATGCACCATTTATTTTTTATTTCCTATGCCCATGAAGTTAGAAACATTGTATGCTTTCTCTTATGCAAAAAATCTAGATAAAGAGGGTGCTCCACCTAGATTTCCAACTAATGCAAGCTAGCCAAAGAAGATAGCAAATCTCTAACTGGGGAGAGGGAAAGAAAAAGAGAGGGTCCAAGTGTTGATGGCCAAAAAAGGAAAGAAAGAAAAGCTATTAGCTTTTCTTAAATAAAGGCTAGGTTTCCAAGTTTTGGGAGTCCAGAAAAAGCAGAAATTTTGAGAGAAAATCTTGAAACCATTAGATTAGATCAAAGAAGAGAAAAGGACTAAGATTCTCCAAGAGTAATTCAATAAAACTAGATGAGAAGTGTCAAGATTTATAGATCTAATAGGTAGCAAGCAGAAATCTTAAAACATTTTTTTAGAAAGTAGTAGAAGTCTAGATTGAACTCTTTAACTTATGCTTGCTAGATCTAATTTAATCACCTATAGATCTAACACATATGCATGGAATCAAAGAAAAAATCTAAAATTCATAAACTAAAATCTAGATTAGATCTTACCTGTTTATTCTTAATCTATCTTCTGATATTTAGATCTGGATATCTTTTAGTTTCGATGAAGCCATACAAATATCTAGCCTCTACAGGTATCTACATGAAGCCAACTTGACTCAAAAGTGCTCTTTGATCCCAAAGATGCTAGCTCTCTTATAGATTTGGCTTTTGGAGGGTTGGATCTTCAACTTTTATTTGAATCTTTTCAAGATTCAAGAAGAAGGTAGCAACATTAGCATGAACAATTCATGCTAGGAGGAAGATGATCGTGCGAACAGTTCATGCTGGAAGGAGGAAGAGAGGAAGAAGAGAAGGAAGAAGTCTTCTCTCCTTTTCTCTCGTACTGACTCACAATGTATGGCATAGATGGCATGGAGAAAGAAAGAATTGGTTGCAGAAAGAAAAGAGACCCGCCTATCTTAAATTTCTTCATAGAAAATCATCAATGAAAATTAAGAGGGTGCCACATTTATTTTCTTGCACCTCCTTTCATGAGATTAGCCCCATCCTCTTGAGTTTGAATCAAATTTAAACTCTAATTAGTTAGAATAAGAGCCAAAGCCCCTAACGAGAAGGAGTTCTAGAAGGGGGGTGCCAACTATTGGCACCTCAATTTTTTTTCATAAAAACCATCACAAATATTTTTGGATGCCATCTCCTTTTGTGCACCACCTCTAGGGAATGGAATTAAGGGAGAGAATTCCAAACCAATAGGGCTTTACTTCCTAATCCAATCAGGATTTGATTCAAACACTATATAAATCCAACTAAACTCGATTTAATTCAAATCCTAATCATAATCTAATTAGAATTTAAGTCTAATTCCTAATTGAGCTGGGAAATTCAATTCGAGTCTAATTCAAATTGATTTGAGTCAAACCCTAATCCTTATCTAATTAGTATTTAGGTCTAATTCTTAATTAGACTAGAAAACTCAATTCAAATCCAATTCAAATTGACTTGAGTCAAACCTTAATCCTAATCTAATTAGGATTTAAGTCCACTTCCTAATTAGACTATAAAATCTAATTTGACTCGAATCAAACAAAGCCTAATTGTTGCCTAGGTGGCTTTCCCAAGAGGGGGGTGAATTGGAAATTTAAAAAATTAATCAGATATATGCTCTTTTAAATCTACTTTAGTGGTAGGTGCCGTGTTTCAAATAATTAAGAGCAGAAGTAAACATAAACAGAAAAAGCATAATACAAACATAGAAGATTTATAGTAGTTCGGAGCACCTTCGCTCCTACGTCCACTACCCAAGATACCACTTGGGATTTCCACTATATTCACTACCGGAATATAGTTGGATTGTTTTACCAGGCTCACAATCCAAAATCCAACTTGGTCTTTTAATCGGGCTCACCAAAAACCCAACACTTGATTTTGAACAGGATCACCAAGAACCCAATACTTGGTTTTGAACAGGATCACCAAGAACCCAACCTTGGTTTTGACCGGGCTCACCAAAAACCCTTACACTCTTAGTTTTAAAATGGGATCACTAACAACCCACACTTGGTTTTTAAACCAGTCTCACCAATAACCCATAAACTCACAAAGAGTTAAAAGAAAGTAAGCAACTAATGACAAACCCAAGTTGTCTGATGGTTGCAGTTGGAGCTCAAGAGAAGCCTTCCTAAATGGGCTTTAATGAACTTCAATGGCTTCATTTTCTTGCTCAATAAGTGCTTCAAGCTTCTGGTAAGAGTTGGTGAAGACTTGAAGGCTAACTTGAATGTTCTTTTTATGCTCTCTTGCTCACAAGCTCTTTTAATATTCAATTAAGCATTAGCTTTTTCAAAGGTTGTCCAAATTCCTTATTTATAGAGTATTGTACTCTTCTTGGGTGGATATAGTCATTATAGACCGTTGGGATTTTACATTTAACCATTGAAGCACTTTTTTAATTCAAAAATGAAGTTCTAGAACTAGTCATTACCTACTTGGAATCGACGTTCGAGTCGGCTCGGATTCCTAGAGAGTTGATTCTTCACTTTGGTCGAGTTGGCTCGCCACAATCGAGTCAGCTCGAATCCTTAGTGTCGATGATTCCTTACTCTGGTTGAGTTAGCTCGCCTTAATCGGGTCGGCTTAGATTCTCAGGTCTTCAAAACTGTACTCTGGAGGAGTCAGCTTGGGTTCCTTCGAGTCAGCTCTCCTGGCTGTTCTCTCAGAACTGATTTTTTTGGACTCTGGAGGAGTTGGCTCGGATTGCTGAAGGGTCGACTCGGATGCCTGACTTAATGATTGAGTCACCTCAGACTTCCTTTAGGTCGACTCGCTTGTCTGATTCAAGAAATGATGCACCGGACGAGTCGGCTCGGGTTCCTCTGAGTCGGCTCAGATCTCTGCATGCCAGAATCCTTCAACCATGCCAAGGATTTGAGTCGGCTCTCTTCATGCAAGTCGGCTAGAGTGAATTTCTAGTAAACACTTCAACTTTTCTCTAGAATTCTTCCAGTAACTCTTTAACACTTAAAGCTCTTCCCAACTCAACTAATAACAAATTCTAAGTAAATTTAAGCTTGAAAGAAACACATAGAAGTAACCCTTTTCAAGAATATTACATCAATCTTTCTTTGAGTTCTTCTTTACTTGAAACATTTACAACTCAACACATAACATAAAATAAGCTTGTAGGAGTTGCAATTGAGCATTAAGATCATCCTACAAAAACTTGTAATGCACTTGAAGAGTTATTAGTAAGACAAATGCATGCTCCAATATTTTGTTATCATCAAAATTACTTAAGGGGTCAATACTAATTAAATTACATATAATTTAATTTAATTAAGACTTGAATGATCAAATCAAATTGTAACTAAGTCCTTCTTAACAATTCTTTTAACTTGTAACTCTTACAAATTAGCCTTATTTATCAATTAAATTGATAATTAGGCTATCATCCAACTTATTGATCAAGTCTAAATCCCAATTATGTGTGACCCCATAGGTTCTATTCTATCTGGTAGTAAGATATACTATATCTCCATTATAGTATCATCAAAACTCCTTTGATGAGTTGGAAAGATTCTAACTCACCTTGATCAAGGTCATTGATTTAAAAATAATCTAAGTTCTCATAATCTACTAGTGATGTCTAGTAGTATATAGTAGCAACTCTAGTAAATTAGATATAAAAAAATCCTTGGTATAGTTACCATGTGATTCAGTTCTTCTATCCAAAGTCTTAACAAGACTAAGTTTATAGAAAACTCATCAAACCTATCATCTATTATATGTAAGATCTATTTGACTCAAGTTCATGATGTAAATTTAATGAAAATTTCTTTTCATTCTTTACACTACCATGGCCATGGATGTTCAAACTTATTCTCACAAATCATATAGGACTATTCCTCATTACCGAGATCGATAGATCCTATTTAGGTATGTACCCTATTCCTATAATGGACCTACTATAGCCAATACAGGATTATGATTGCATAGCAGAAGACTGGATTTTAAAAATTTTAAACCTTAAAATCTTAGTCAACCGAAACCCTGACCCAGGACCCCTTGACTATGATAATTAACAAGATAATATATTAGGATATAGAAAAATACTTGTAATACTAATATCCTTTATTTCACTAAGCACACAGTATATACCTTCCAGAGGTGACCCACATAGAAACTGGATCAAGGAAGCACTCATATTTCTTACTTGCTTGATTAGAGACTCCTCTTAGCAGCCTTTCTTCCTTTGGTAGCTTTTCCTCACTTCTAGGATCTTTTCCAATCTAAAGAGTACTTCAAAAATTCTTTGAAACCTCTCTTACTATCATATTATCCTTTCTAATTCTTATCCTAAGCCTTGTCTTAAAATGGTAGACTTGTCTTAAAATAAAAAACTTATCCTAACAAGGAAAAGAAGAGAATTATCAGAATAAACTTCGGATGGATTTGCTTCAATTACTGAAGTCTATAAATAGTTAGAGAGGAGGCAACAAAAGTATCCTTTTTTTAGCTCTTAATTTGACATTTAACATCTCAGATAAGACTCTTTAAGTAGGAGTCGCTGTGAAAAAAGGTGCTAAGTAAAATCGTAAATATATAGTGTTTCACAAATACTTTGTGCCAAGATTGCTTATCGCAACTCTTTGAAATAAACTAATAATTAAGTCTTTAATTAATCAATTAAAGACTTGGTCAACTATCTTAAAATGCATATAAAATAGATGGTCTTATCTTGAAAACGTGATTGATAAGTAAAAGGACTCTTATCCATTCCATGCTCCATATATCCCAAGCATCACATCCTTTAATGCAACCACATGAATTCACACCTAAAGTTTCTCCACTCGACCCATCAAATCCAGTCCAAATGGGCATGGATAAGAGATCATAGGGGTTAAGGTTTATCAATAAGTAAATACAGAAGGAACAACAAGCAATCACAAATACAAAGATTTATAGTGTTTCGGTAAATCTCAGAATACCTACATTCACTCCCCAAGCTCTCCTTGGAAATTTTATTATAATCCAACCTTGATTACAATAGATTAGTTTTCTGGGCTCACTAATCAAAATCCCTTGATTTTTACTCAAGCTAACCAAAATCTGTTGGTTTTTCACTCTAGGCTCACCAACATCCTTGTTGGTTTTCATACAGGGCTAACCAACAACCTCAGTACTAGTTTCAGTCCCCTTGAAACTAGTAACCACAAAAATAACTTAAGTACAATATAATAATACAATAAGCTTTATCAAAAAACAAATAAACTCGATGAAGCCCATGAATGTGGTTGAAAAGCTTTGTCTTCAGGTGTTAAAGCCTCAACCAATGCTTGAAGATGTGGACTTGAAAGCTTTTTCTTTGGATTCAGTGTGCTTGAAGGCTCAAATCTCTCAAAGTGTTGAATGCTTGAAGGTTTTCAGTGAATGCTCTCATTGGATTCTCAAAGTTCTCTTCCCTCTTGTGTTTTATGTTATTTTTAATACCTTTCCAATCTCTAAAAACCTGATTATAGCTATTGGAGAGGAGAACTAGCTGTTAGACGAGAAAAAAGAAAGTTTTGCACTTCAAAAACTAGCCATTACTGTGCTGTCAAACTCGCAAGTATCAACACTTCAGACAATGAGTTGACATATGAGTCAACACTAGGTCAAGTATGCCTTCTGAAGCTCTCTATAATGCACTGGTGCATCGACACTTCTTCTAGTGAGTCAACATTTGAGTTGATGCTTGTTGCCCAGAAATGGAGCCCAAGAGGGGGGGTGAATTGAGTCTTTTAATAAATTAAGACAATAATATGAGGGACTAGTGGTGCTTGTGAACAATGATGAATTCAATGCAAGATGTTAGCCATAATTAAAGAGCAAGAGAGGAAGAGAGTAATCACACACAAACATAAGGTTTATAGTGGTTCGGTGCAAACCTAGCACCTACATCCACTCCCTAATCCCCCTTAGGAATTTCACTATAATCCAAACTAGATTACAGTTGACTTGTTTTTCACAAGGCTCACAAGTCAAAACCTAAGTTGGTTTTGCCACTTAGGCTTACCAACAAACCTTAACACTTGTTTTGTCTTCGGCTCACAAGTTAACCCTAGTTGGTTTTATCCCTTTGGCTCACCAACAAACCACAATAACCTTCTTTCAAGACACCCTTGAAAGCAAGGTCAAAACATAATAAAACAGATATACAATTTAAAACTAAATAAACTCTCTTCAAGAGTAGATTGGAATCTTTGAAGCTCAAGTAGATGCTTTGTCTTCACTCTTCCTTGGAATCTCCTTCAAAGTGCCTCTTTTGGAATGAAATAAGGATGAGCTTGTAGGCTTTTCAAGGAATCAAACTATAAGAGGCTTTGATGTGAAGTATTTGAGAGAATATTGGCTTTTTGGCTTTTGAGTAGACTTGAATGCACTTCAATACACTTCATTACACTTGCATATCTTTAAAATGAGGTTGGTGGAGGTTAAATACACTAAGAATCTTCAAAAAAATGGTTTGTGACCGTTGGTACCTCGGAAATAGCCGTTTGGAGCTTGAAAAGCAAGTTCTGCAAGCCAGAAAAATAGATCTATTAGAACTGTCAGGCTACAAGTGTCGACACTTGGCTGTTAGGTGTCGACACTTGGCTATCAAGTGTCGACACTTGGCTATCAAGTGTCGACACTTGGCTATCAAGTGTCGACACTTGATCTCTGGTGTCGACACTTGAACATTCAAGTGTCGACACTTGATGCACAGGTGTCGACATTTGACACAAAAATCCTCAAATTACAAAGTTCTGTATTTTCAAAATTCTCAGGCCTTGAGTCGTCACTTGGAACCTAAGTGTCAACACTTGGTGTTGACACTTGGATATAGGTGTCAACACTTGGCGTGCCAAGGATTTTTGTCTGTGACAAATGCTGAAGTGTCGACACTTGACTGTCCAGGTGTCGACACTTGAGACTGAAAAATCTCAGATTCAAGTATAAATACCTCGAAAACATAAATATAATTCTAGAAAACATAAACACATAATATTTAAATATTAGATGCCCTTTTTTAATGAAGCGGATGCCCGGATTTGTGAGAATTGCTCCGTGCCATTACGTGCCATAAACCATAATTTTTGAGATTTTGAGGTGCTTTCTTCCTGAAAACTCATAACTTGAAATCCTCATTAGAATACAATATGCACTCAATATTTTGTTATTCATCAAATCACTGGGTGGAGCCAATAATCTCCCCCTTTTGATGATGACAAAACCTTGAGTAAAAAGGCAATATATTTCAAACTTTAACCATTATAATTTATGAATATGAATTTAAGTCCATAAGAGAGACAAAAACTTCATAGTTAGGAAGAATCAATCTCCCCTTAATTAGATACTTCTTATTAGGTAACTTCAAAGATTCGGTGAAAAATCAACACAATCAATACAATTTCTCAACAATTTATGAATTAACACTTTATGAATTAACACCTTTTTCTCCCCTTTTTGTCAATCATTATAAGGGGAATAACCTCTCCCTCACAATGAGCATGGAGACAAAAAGATAGTAGAGAATCAAATAACATAGATATTAGAGTCAGAATTATACTAATATAAAGAGTATCAGAGCTGAAAATATACAAGATAAAAGAGTATCAGAGCCAAAAAATAGTAAATTGATTCAATGAAACACAAATAATGAGTACTGAACTAAAATATATATATAGATATTTGTCAGTACAAAATTTGCTGAGTCATCAGCAAGAGCTGAAACATACAGATATCATCAAAGTCATATAAGTATCAAACATACAACATAAGAGCTATAACAGACATCTGTGAGGCTAATCCTCATCAGATGGAACATCAAGATTGAATGGAGCACTGATCCTAGATCTAGTGGCTAATGTCCTAGGAGGTGCTAAAGCTCGATGACTCCTAGTGCGGCCGGAAGGACCAAGGCGGGTACAACCCTAGATGATCTAGTGGAAGGGGGTGAAAGAAGATCAGCTGGCATAACAAGGTCCGGTGTGGAATCACCAAGGCAGTAGTAAGAGCTAGTGTAGTGGGAGGATCTCGACTGACCACCTCATAATCATCAGCCTCTCTGCCATCACTGTCACTGTCACCGCCCACAACTCTGTAGCTCGGTCGCCATCCTGATCACCACCCTCAATAGAATCAGCATGGTCGCTCTGGTGATCGCCGCCATCATCATCATCATCGTCATCATCATCATCATCTGATCGTGCAACTACAGGGGCTGCAGGAGGTATAAGGGATCTCAACAGACCCTCAATGCGAGAGAATCCCTCCTCCATAGATCTGCGAATCTCAACATACTCTGAGGTAGTATGTGCTCGTAGAAGCTCAACCTCACTATGTAGCTGAGTCATCTCGCCCCTGATCTCTGTGAACTGCTCTCTGGCATGCTCCTCAAAAGATAGTCCTGTAGAAGGTGGCGGAGGAGCTGGAGTGTCAGGAGACAATGCTCTGTCTGTTTCAATGGGATATCTACTGGAGGAAAAAATGCTGGCTCAGATGGTCCAGCCTCTGCCTCTCGAATCTCATCCTCCTCATCTAGCTCCTGGCCAGACTCTCTACGAACCCATCGACCTCCAACTAACCTGTATCCCATGCGGTGCAAAGACCTCTCGTCGTACACATCTGTGTGTAGTATCTCCTTGGGGATCTCCCCCTCCAATGATACTCCACATGCTCTGAATAGTCTGGTCAATGCCATGCCGTATGGTAAACAGTGTCGGCGCTGTGTCGCAGCATCATGCATCTAAGTGAGCATCAGGGATGGAAGATCAATCTGTCTCCTCTCAATCAGGCTCGTCATCACCATCAACTCCCTCTCGATGATGAAGTCAAATCTCCCAGTCTTCGGTAGTAGAATCCGTGCAGTGATGTGGTGCAATAGGCGCATCTCCAATGACAACTGGTTCGCGGTAACTATATGATATACCGTGAACCCTCTCTCTCAAGAATGCACCTAAACGTAGCCTCTCTATCATCTACCGAAAAGACATAGACTCTCCCTCCGGGGGATCTCCCATACTCTGTTCAGAAGCTCATCTGTCAGTGAAATCTGAATACCCTGACTGAAATAGTCCACAGAAGTCGTCGACAGTCTAATGCACCATAAAACTCTCTCATTAGGTGAGGATAGTACCTCTCCTACATGGTAGAATGGTACTAATCCTGCATCAGTGAGTACCTATCGAATACCAAAATGGTCTGTCGAGAAACACTGCAAGTTGACTCTCCTCCTTGAGGCTACTAACTTCCCCTGCCATCCTCTCTGCAGGGGGGAGCTCGGTGTGGCTGTACTGCTAGGCTGTGCTGTATCAAATCTGCCTTCGACCTCCTCTCAACACCACGACTGGGCCTCTCCCTAACTGCAAGTCTCTTCCTGGACCCCATTACAGCAAGCTGACCAGGGAAGAAGGAAGATATGTTTAGAACTAAGGGACTGCTACAGGCTGAATAATGAGAGTTTCATTTCTTAGATAGGTTTTGAAAACCAGTATTAACCAATTTTGTGTTGCAAACAACGTTTGAAAAAAAATCGTAAATCAGTTTAAAGTGGCATTTTTACAATTTGATCAAATGACAATATTTTAAACATACTTTTGTTCGTTAAACATATTTGAACATTTGGAAAATAATTTTTATAAGGCCTAAAAAATCAAAACCATGGGATTTGGGTCTAAACATTAGGGTTTTAGCAAATAGGCGAAAATGTCGCAAATATATCATGAAAACCTTTCTAAATCAACAATAAATGGATTTAGTATGTTAATTTAGATGAAAACCCAAATTATTTTGGCCAAATCAATAAACAGTATTTTTTTGTGAAAAGTGGGTGAAAATGACCAAAAGACGAGGGAAACCCAAGAAAAAATATGTTTTAAATCACTATTCCCTCAAATGGAGTTTTAGAATCCACTAAAACATAGAAATCTGTTAGATTCATGAAAAACACTCGAAAACCTCATTCACGGTTGTTTGGTTCGAAAATGTTAACACCAAAATGAGGAAAATAAAATAAAATGGAAGGGGAAATACCTGATTTGTGATGGATTAAGAGTAAAAGGATGGATTTGGATAGAGGGGACCACTTGCAAGAAATCGTGGGGGAAAGAAATTACAAAACCCGGTCGGCCTTTTTAAAAACAGTTCCTGTTTCGCAAGTGTCGACACTTCGAATGTGTCAAGTGTCACACTTGGTCAGTGTCGACACTTGACAATTTCCAAGTATCGACACTTTGCCAAAAAATCGAGAAAATCCGAAAATTTTTGAAAATAAAAAACTTTGATAAGGTTTTTGGGGCTTTAATCAAGAGGTTTGAGCTCTAGGATTTAGGTTTTAATTATACTAAGAGAGTTCTAGGAGAATGGATCAATGACACCTAACTCTCTTCTAATCAGACAGAACGTATCCTCACTTAAAGGCTGGTAAACACATCTGCTAACTGATCATTAGTACAAACAAAATCAAGAATAACATTAGCATTTTGTACATGATCTCTTATGAAATGATGTCTTATTTCAATGTGTTTACTTCTTGAATGTTGCACAGGATTTTTAGATAGGTTGATTGCACTAGTATTGTCACATCTTATGGGTGTCTTAGTTAGTTTAATGCCAAAATCTTTGAGTTGTTGTTTGATCTAGAGGATTTGAGCACAACAGCTTCTAGCTGCTATATATTCGGCTTCCACCGTAGATAGAGTAACTGAGTTCTGTTTCTTGCTACTCCAAGAGATCAATTTACTCCAAGAAACTGACAGGTTCCACTAGTACTTTTACGATCAAGTTTACGTCCAGCAAGTCAGCATCAGAATAAGCAATCAACTCAAATAAAGAATCTAGAGTACCATAAACCATTTCAATTGAGCTAGATAGATATCTACGTATGCGTTTAACTGCCAAAAGATGAGACTCTTTAGGATTAGACTGATATCTAGCACACATACAGACACTAAACATGATATCTAGCCTACTGGCAGTAAGATATAACAATGAACGATCATGCCATGATATAATTTTTGGTCTATAGACTTACCTGATTCATCCTTGTCAAGTCTACATGTAGAGCTCATAGGGGTACCTAAAGGCTTAGTGTTCCATCCCAAACTTCTTGAGTATTTCTTTTGTGTATTTGTTTGGTTGATGAAGATCCCCTCTTGGTTTGCCTTATTTGGAGTTCGCGGAAGAAATTCAGTTCTCCCATCATGCTCATCTCGAACTCACCCTGCATTAACTTTGCAAATCTTAACAAAGAGATTCATTAGTAGCACCAAATATTATATCATCTATATAGATTTGTACTACTAAGAGATCATCATTCTTTTTTTTTAAAACAAAGTTTTTATCTACATTATCTCTAGTAAAATCATTTTTGAGCAAAAGGGAGCTTAAACGATCATAACCAAGCTCTTGGAGCTTATTTCAATCCATATAAAGCTTTATGAAGTTTATAACATATTTGGAAATTCAGAATTTTCAAAACCAGGGGGTTGCTCAATGTAAACTTCTTCTTCAATTAATCCATTTAAAAAGGCACTTTTAACATCCATTTGATATAGTTTAAAATTCATGAAGCAAGCAAAAGCCAACATAGCCTAATTGCTTCAAGTCTAGCTACAGGAGCAAAGGTTTCATCAAAATCTATCCCTTCCTCCTGATTGTATCCTTTGCAACTAGTCTAGCTTATTTCTAGTTACTACTCTATTTTCATCAGTTTTATTTCAAAAAACCCATTTTTGTACCAATAATTGAAGTGTTTGAAGGCCTATCTACTAATATCCAAATATATTCTTTTTAAATTGATTAAGTTCATCTTGCATAGCATTTATCTAATTATTATCACATTCAGCTTCCTCATAGTTTTAGGTTCAATTAGACTCAAAAGCTAAATAATCACAGATATTTCTAAGGATGATCGAGTACTTACACCTTTAGATGGATCACCTATATTAGTTCTTTTGGGTGTCCATGAGCATACCTCTATTCTTTTGGTAATGGATCAACAGTTGAGTATTTTCATCACCTTGTGCTTGATCTCCTTCAGTGTTTTGATCATCGTTCTGTTCTTGGTAAGCCCTTCATTGTTGTTTGTTTCTTCAGTTTCTTGCTACCTGTTTCATCAAAAAGTACATCTTCTTTTTTGAAGATTTTTGGTTAGTTTTATCAAATACCATAGTATGGATTCTTTAACAACAAGTGTTCTTCTGTTGAGACCCTGTATGCCTTACTAGATGTGGAGTAGCCTAGAAAGACTCCCCATCTGATTTGGCATCAAATTTACTCAATTATCTTTACCATTGTTTAAGATGAAACAACAGCATCCAAAAATTTGAAAATAGAATTGAGGGTTTTCTACCCTTCCAAAGCTCATAAGGTGTTTTCTTTAAATCGGTCGAATTAAAACTCGATTTAAAATATAGCATGCAGTATTTATGGCTTCCACCAAAAATATCTATGTAATCATTTTCACAAAGCATGGTACGTGCCATTTCTTCAAGAGTTCTATTTTTTCCTTTCTACTATCCATTTTGTTGAGGTGTCCTAGGTGTAGAAAATTATGATGAATTCCATTTTCAATACAAATTTATCAAATCGATATTTTTAAATTCGGTTCCATGATCACTTCTCAAAGATACTACTGAAACACCTTTTTCATTCAAAACCTTTTATGAAATCTAATAAATTCAAAAAAAGTTTCATCTTTATGTGCTAAAAACATGACCCATGTAAATCATGAGAAATCATCTACAATGACTAGACCAAACTTCTTACCTCCCAAACTAGATGTTCTAGTTGGTCCAAGAGTTCCATGTGAAGCAATTCCAAAGGTCTAGATGTAGAGATTACTCCTTTTGGCTTGAAAGAGGATTTTGTTTGTTTTCTAGTTGACATGCACTGCAAATCTTATCTTTTTCAAATTGAGTTTAGGCAAATCCTTTACCAAGTTCTTTTTGCTAAGTTTGAAATTAAATGCATGCTTGCATGTCCTAGTCTCGATGCCTAAACCAACTAGTTTCATCGATCTTGGCTTCCATTGCCACTAGACATTGACCTTTCTGAATAGGGAGATTATCAAGATCAACCATATAAATATTGCCATGCCTATGACCAATGAACTTAATGCCATTATCATCTAGACTAGAAAAATGCACAAAGAAGATTCAAAAACACTTTAAAATTTTGTCACAAAACTGACTAATGCTAAGCAAGTTATTTTAAACCATCAACATATAATACATTATCAATATAAGAGGTAGGGATGATATGGATTTTACCAATACCGATAATTTTGCCCTTTGCATTATCACCAAAGTTACATTGCCACCATTTGATATGTGAGTGACGAGAACTGCTCCACATCTCCTGTCAATATGCCTTAGCAATTGCTATCAAGGTACCACATCCTTTTCTTATTGGTTGCAAGGCATACCTGCAATAAAGATCAAGTGGAGACTTTAGGTACCCAAGCCATCTTGGGTCATTTTTGGTTAGTGGCATTGGTTTCATTTCGGAACCCAACTTTCTTAGTGTTATTTAACTTTCTTTTGTTGCACATATAAGATTTGTATCTTTTGATACCACAAGTATAGCAAGTAATGGATGAAGATGCGACACAAAAAATTTTTAAAGAGTTTCTGTTTCTTATGAGTTCTGAATCCTAAACCTGCTTTGTCAATACTGCTCTTTGGTTATTTAAGAGTAAATTCATTTTTTCAGAACTGTAAGTAATTTTTCCTACAAAAGATTTTAGTTTTTCAATTTCTTCTTTATATCTTTTATTTCATTTAAAATTTCTTGCTTTGTTTTGACAAATTTTCATTTGAAAGTAATCACTTTTCTTTTTAAAGATATCCTTTTCTTTTTCAGTGCCATAATCTTATCATTTAATTTTTTAGTTTTGTATAAAGAGACATTCATTTTCATTTGAAAGGTTGTTATTTTTTTGGCTAGATCCAAATTTTGCTTCTTTAAATCTTTATGTTTTGATTTTAAATTTTGAAATTCTATGACTAGTTTCGTTAAAAACTTCATGAAGCTCATCAAAAGTAAATTCATTTTCAGTTTCAGAACATACCTCATCATGATCGGCCATCAGACAGAAGTTTGCTACCTCCTGCTGTTCCTCCTCAGAACTGGAGTCTTCACTTTTACTCCAGGTTGCCATCATGGCTTTCTTCTTAGCTTTCTTCTACTTTTCTTTTACAAGAGGTTTTCTTTAACGGAGCAGTCTACCTTGAAATGCCCAGGTTTTTTGCACTCAAAACTGTAGGCTGCTCCTTCTTTCTTTGTCCTTCTCTTTACTCGGCTCACCTTTCAGAGGTTTCTTCTGTAGTTAAACTTTTTCTTCCTCATGAACCTTCTGAATTTTCTTGCTAATAGAGCTATTTCATCTTCTTCATCATCTTCTTCGGAGTCTTCGCTTGAGTCCTCTCTAGCAATAGATTTGAACGATTGCCTTCTCTTTTTATCGACCTCTCCATTCTTTTGTTGAGGGAGAGCTCATAAGTCATTAAAGAACCCAATAGTTTTTCCAACGGAGAGTGTTGACATCCTTAGCTTCTTCAATAGCAGTGACCTTTGCATCCCAAGAAGCTGGTAGAGACCTGAGAAGTTTATTCACAAGTTCACTGTTAGAAATAATTTTTCCTAGGCTTCTCATGTCATTCACATATATTTATGAACCTAGTATACATTTCACTGACTTAGTAGGTTCCATTTTAAACATTTCATATGTGTGAATAAGCATGTTGACCTTGGTGGTTTTCACTTGGTGTGTACCCTCATGGGTAACCTCAAGTATATCCTAATCTCCTTGGCGGAGAGACAATTTGATATTCTATTAAATTCACTTGGATCAAAGAACGAAATAAAAAGTTCATAGCCTTAGCATTAAGCTCAATTTGCTTAATTGTCATTCTCATCCCAATCATCTTCCATTTTTAGAGTGAGAATGCCATTAATCAACATTCTAGGCTGATGAGGACCTTTTACAATTGTCCTCCCACAAATTATAATCAAGAGCTTGAATAAATATGCGCATGCGTGTCTTCTAGTATGTGTAATTTGTGCCATTAAAAAGTGGGGGACGTTTGAAGCTTGACCTTCAACAATACCCATTCCTATTGGGACTGCCATGATCTTTTCCTCAAGATCCTTGACCTACAAGAGAGTACCGGTGCTCTGATACCACTTGTTGCCCAGAAATGGAGCCAAAGAGGGGGGGTGAATTGGATCTTTTAATAAATTAAGATAATAATATGAGGGACTAGTGGTGCTTGTGAACAATGATGAATCAATGCAAGATGTTAGCAATAATTAAAGAGCAAGAGAGGAGAGAGTAATCACACGCAAACACAAGTTTATAGTGGTTCGGTGCAAACCTAGCACCTACATCCACTCCCCAAGCCATCCCTTGGAAATTTCACTATAATCCAAACTAGATTACAGTTGACTTGTTTTTCACAAGGCTCACAAGTCAAACCTAAGTTGGTTTTGTCACTTAGGCTTACCAACAAACCTTAACACTTGTTTTGTCTTCGGGCTTCACAATTAACCCTAGTTGGTTTTATTTCCTTTTGGCTCACCAATAAACCACAATAACCTTCTTTTCAAGACACCCTTGAAAGCAAGGTCAAAACACAAAAAAATGATACAATTTAAAACTAAATAAACTCTCTTCAAGAGTAGATTGGAATCTTTGAAGCTCAAGTAGATGCTTTGTCTTCACTCTTCTTGGAATCTCCTTCAAAGTGCCTCTTTTGGAATGAAATAAGGATGAGCTTGTAGGCTTTTCAAGGAATCAAACTATACGAGGCTTTTGATGTGAAGTATTTGAGAGAATATTGGCTTTTTGGCTTTGAGTAGACTTGATGCACTTCAATACACTTTCATTACACTTGCATATCTTTAAAATGAGGTTGGTGGAGGTTAATATACCAAGAACCTTCCAAAAAATAGTTTGTGACCGTTGGTACCTCGGAAATAGCCGTTTGGAGCTTGAAAAGCAAGTTCTGCAAGCCAGAAAAATATATCCGTTAGAGCTGTCAGGCTGCAAGTGTCGACACTTGACTGTCAGGTGTCGACACTTGGCTGTCAAGTGTCGACACTTGATCTCTGGTGTCGACACTTGAACATTCAAGTGTCGACACTTTGATGCACAGATATCGACACTTGACACAAAATCCTCAATACCAAGTTATATTTTCAAAGATTCTCAGGCCTTGAGTCTACACTTGGAACCTAAGTGTCGACACTTGGTATCGACACTTGAATATAGGTATCGACACTTGCGTGCCAAGGATTTTTGTCTGTGCCAAATGCTGATTGTCGACACTTGAACTGTCCAGGTATCGACACTTGAGACTGAAAAATCTCAGATTCAAGTGTAAATACCTCGAAATAAATATAAATTCTAGAAAAACATAAACCATAATATTTAAACATTTAGATGCTCTTTTTCAATAAAGAGATGCCCGATTTGTGAGAATTACTCCATTCCTATTATGTGCCATAAACCATAATTTTTGAAATTTTGAGGTGCTTTCTTTCCTGAAACTCACACTTGAAATCCTCATTAGAATACAATATGCACTCAATGTTTTGTTATTCATCAAAATCACTGGGTGAGCCAACAATGCTTCATCACCATGAGTCGACACTTAACCCAAATCTTGAAATCAGCATGTTTTGTATCCTATTTGTCTCAGGCCTTGAGTCAACACTTGGCTATCATGATCAACACTTCTGCATGCCGGCTAAAATTTTTTATATCGTATCAGCTCAAGCCTCTGTGAGTCAACACCTGAGTCGACACTTGATTGAAATAGTGCTGAGACTTGTCCAAACTAAAATTTGAGCTCTTCAAAGTCTTTCTCATGTTCCAAAGGCCATGTAGCTTAAAAATTTATGATCTTAAGTGACTTCTTCAATTGAATGACAAGCATTTCGATCTTACAATACAAACCGACCTTGATGAGTACCTAAATCTGATAAACATACTGTAATTTCATAATTAGTACTCCCACATACTTTAGTACTTTGTTATTCATCAAAATCAAGACATGAGTCAACCATATCCCCCTTTTTGATGATGACAAAATCTTTAGTATATAAAACATGGTACGCAAAAGATTAGCTATATCATAGCAATTGACTATAAGTGTCGAGTAATGTTGTAATGAAGATCATAGGGCAAAGTTTCATCATTTAGCATGTAACTTGAATAAATTCAATTCATATATCTACAATGTATCGATACTTAACCCAGCATATTAGATCTAGGATAAAGAATGTATCAAAGCATATGCATATATAAGAGTGGAATGATCAGTAGCCTCAATTAGAGAAAATGAATAGCAATAATGCATAGTCGGGAATCGAATGCTGTATCAAAATTTTACATAATCAGAGTGATTGATATTAATTTCAATCAAAGCAAGATATATAATAATCATGCATAGTAGAGTAGATTGGTTTTGAATAAACTTGAATAAAAAAAAAAATCAAAGCACTAAATTTTAACATGTATCAAGAAATAAGTGTATAAAATCATATGATATTCGAGTAAGTTTGAAATTGAGTAGTTTTTTTTAAGTCAAAGAGTATTAGAGTGATCAAATTTTTTATTCAAAGATTTTTAGAGCAAATGGTTTTGAGAAAGAATGTATTAGAGTGAAATATAATTTGAAAGAATGAGTATCAGAGCAAAATCAGTTTGAAACAAAATGAGAGTGTTAGAGCAAACTCTTTAAGAAAAAAAAGAGTATCAGAGCAAATAATGCAAAGATTGAGCTTCCCCTCATACATGATCTGAAATATTTTTCAAACTTTTTCAAATAAGGCTCATATGTATTAGCATTTTTCAAAAATATCTTCAAAGTTTAGAATTTTTCCTCTTTAATATTTTCTTCTCCCCTTACTTATTTTTTCCTATATGTTTATTACTTATTACTTCTTCTCCCCATTTTTTTTTTTCTTTTTCTCCCCTTTTTGTACTTTCTTTGATACCATACCTATAATAGTACCATAATTCCCTCCTCCTTTTTGTCATCATGAAAAGGTGAAAGACAATACAAAGTAGAGAAATAAGTAACAAACCTTTTCCTCAAGGTAGGGATAAGTGGAGAATAGTAAGAAGAAGTATCAAAGCCAATACAAGTAAAGAGTGAAGCATGAACACACAAGTAAAAAACACATGAAGGAATCATATATATAATTCCAAACATTTACAAATATACTCCAACAAGAGAGTATCATAGATACAAGCAAGTAATACACTGATACAAACATACATATGTCTGATATACTGATACACATGTAAAACAAAAATACAACTAACTCATATACTGACCACTCCTAGTGGGCTCAGTCCTCATCAGAGGAAGACCCAATCTCTAATATAATAGGTCCAGTAGATCTAGAAGGATGAGGTTGTGGCCACATAGGCCAAAGATCTGCCAATCTAGTATGGACCTCTCTAGAGTGTCTTGACATCCTTGGCTCTGCCTCTGGCTCGTGCTCTCCTCTAGCTCATGTTGGAGGGAACAGTGTTAGGAACAAGGTCAAGAGTACAGACAGGGTCAGGAACTAGGTCATAGTCAGTAATAATATGATCATGTCAGAAGGTGAATGGTCAGGGTCTGGTAAATCCAATGGAGTATTAGCTAGTATTTTTTAAAAAATGGATCCAAGGAAGTGGAAATGATGTGAAATCCAAAAGTATAAAAACCTAACTCCATGGATAAGGAAGAAACATGTCAAGAACTAGAATACACTAATGGTGTCATACCCAATTCAAAAAAGTTAGGGGAAACTATAACAGATGGTGTAAGTGAGTCAGAGTCTAGTAAAGTGTTAAATGGATAGAGTGATGGTAGTGGTGGTTTGAATGGCATCGTGGAAGTATTTGAATGTTTGAAGATAGATGAGTATGGATAGAATAGATGTGCTTGAAAGAATAGAGTCAAAATGGCTAAGATTGGCAAAGTACTGGGTAAGATAGGGCTCAAAAGGGCTGGACTCGATGGAACTGAAATAGCCTTAGGTACCAGCATGTCATCAATAGCAGCAAGCTAAGTCGATCCATGTCCTGATCAGCGCCCCATCCTTGCTTGGGCTCCACTATAAGATCATCAATGTCAAATGCCTAACTGATCTCCTGATCTGCTCCCATCTCTGGATCATCTACTAGTGGAGCTGGTGGTGCTGGTGGTGCTGGTAGAGAATCTAGTGATGGTGGAGGGGAAGATGGTTTGCCAGGTGTCAGCATCTACAGAGCAATCATCATGGTAGCGAACCCCTCTCTCATCTCTTGAAAACTAGACCTCATCTTCATCATGTGGATCTGATCGACTCGCTATCTCAAGGTCTGAATATTTGTCTCAAAGCGAGTAATCCTATCCACTGAAACATCTACTAAAGGTGGCACCTCAGTGTGTGCCAAAATAGAAGGCTCGGTTTGTAGCTCAGATGAATCTCGAGGTGGCTTAGACAGCTTGGCTTCATCTCCTTATGTCCTCCTCCTCTGCAGTAGCATCCTCATCCTCATTCGAGTCAAGCACCTGTCCAGAAACTCTATGCCTCTAGTAACTTCGGTATCTCTGATATCACATCCAATGTAGGCACCTCTCATCATATGTGTTATGTGTAGAAGCTCTCTATACTGCTCCCCAACAAGATCAACTACATAAGCTCGGAATAGTCTGGTGAGTCCCATGTCGTAAGGAAAATAGAGTCGCCTACTGGTCATCGCCTTATTCATCTGGTGAATCATAAGCACTGGCAGGTAGATGGGCGACCTTTTCAAATCATTACACACCGTGACTAAGAGCTCCCTCTCTATGATGAAGTCGAATCGCCCAGTCTTCGGCAACAAATTCGGGCCATAATAGTGAATGAAGTCTCATTTGTACAACAGCTATGATGCGACGACAGTGGCTCCCTCACCCAAGTCATCTCTCTCCATAATGTATCTAAAGCTGCCTATCAGGTCTCCCAGAGAATCAGCTATAGTGCCTCTCAGGGGTATCTCCCAGATACGGCTCAGAATCTCAGCAGACAATGGAATGGAGACATCACTGACCTCTCCAATCCATCGATCACCACCCCTGGCCAAAGTCCCGTAGAACTATCTCATCAAGGCCAGGTAGAACCTCTCTCGAAGTATGTAAACCTAACCAATCTGGCATCCCTCAACCAATCTTTGATCTAGAATCGCTGCTGATCAACAAAGTCAAAATCCCCCCTATGTTTGCCTATAATGTCCTTTGAGGTCATACATCCCGCTCTTGAGATAGGTGATGGTCAAGTAGAATCATCGTGCTACGCTGGAGCATCTGCTGACTAAGGAGTATCAAGCCTAGCCTTAGTGCGGCACTCCACACCTTGAGAAGCAGAACAAGGTCTCGTCAAACCTATTTCCTGGGCCCCATTATCCAAAAAAGAAATATGAAAGGGAAAGGGAAACAAGAGCTGGAATCATGCTCAAACCATGAGAAACAGAGGGATAACGAGAGGGAAACAGACTCAAGCCCAAAAAACGAAATGTTAGACCCTAAACGGGGACTAACGAGGCTAGTGCATAGTGAGGGCAACGTGTCAGCTCAGAGGAGATGGGACAAAAATGATCGTCGACATTGTTTAAAAATAGTTCATGCTAGTCAAATGTCGACACTCGGCGAGTGTCAGTATCGCACTTCAATGAGTCATCACTTCCAAGTGTCGACACCTGAGAAATCAAGAGAACAAGAAAAAATCATAGAAAACTCAGGAGAGATGATTCAATTGGTCAATTATAATTGAACACGAGTTTCAAGATCATGAGGTCAAGAAATTTTTAAAGGGAATTCCAAAAGTCATAAAGAATGATCGAGATCTAATCAAAAGGATCAATGACCCCCTAATTCTCTTCTAATCATATATAACCTATCTTCATTAAATGGCTTGGTCAGTAATCAGCTAGTTGCATTTCATTATAGACAATTTCAAGCAAAATCATTATTTTGAACATGATCTCTAATAAATGATGTCTAATCTCTATGTTTTACTTTTAGAATGTTGCATCGAGTTTTTTTTTAAGTTAATTGCACTTGTGTTGTCACATCTAATAGGTGTTTTAGTTAATTTAATTAATGTCAAATTTTCGAGTTGTTATTTAATCCACAAGATTTGAGAACAACAACTTCCAACTGTAATATACCTCAGCTAGTAGATTGGTGTAACTAAATTTTATTTCTTGCTAAACTAAGAGATTAAATTAACTCTAAGAATTGACAGGTTCCTGATGTGCTTTTTTAATCTAGTTTACAACTAGCAAAATCAGCATCAGAATAAGTAATTATTTCTATTGTAGAGTCTTTAGAGTACTAAAAATTAAAATCAATAGTGCCAGACAGATATCAAAGTATGCATTTGACAGCCAATAAATGAGATTCTTTAGGTTCAGACTGATACCTTGCACACATACATACACTAACCATGATACCTTGGCCTACTTGCAGTTACATACATTAATAAGCCAATGATACCTCTATAAAGTTTTTGATCAATACTCTTACCAGATTCACTTTTTCAAGCTTGCATGAAGGCTCATTGGTATGCCAAGAGGTTTTGTCTTCTCCATCCTAAACTTTTTCAAAATTTCTTCGATGTACTTTGCTTGGTTGATAAAGATCTCTTCTTTGATTTGTTTGATTTGGAGTTTGAGGAAGTAGCTTAATTCTCATATCATGCTCATCTCGACTCACCCTGCATAAGCTTAGCAAATTCTTGACAAAGAGCTTCATTTAGTAGCACCCAAATATAATGTCATCAACATAGATTTATAGCATAGGATATCATCAGCTTTTCTCTTTAAAAACTAAAGTAGTATCTACATGTCTCTTATAGCCATTACTAATTAGAAATTTGCTTAACCTTTCATACCAAGTACGTGGTTTCTGTTTTAAATAAAAGAGCTTATGCAATTAAAAACTAGTTAGGATATGTATGATTTTTACAACCAGAGGTTGTTCTACATGTACTTCTTTTTCTATGTATCCACTTAAAAGCACTTTTAACATCCATTTGAAATAATTTGAATCCGAAGCATGTAAATGCTAGTAAAAGTCTAATTACTTAAAGTCTAGCAACATGACAAAAGTTCATCAAAATCATACATTCCTCCCTGATTGTAGCCTTTAGTAACTAGTCTAGCCTTATTCTTAGTTATAATTTCATTTTCGTCCAACTTATTCCTATATACCCATTTAGTGCCTATTATGAAAAGTGTTGGATGGTCTTTCTACTAATATCCAAACCTTATTTCTTTCAAATTGATTAGTTTCTTCTTGCATAGCATTCTTCTAATTAGGATCTTTTTCAGCTTCTTCTATACTTTTAGGTTCTACTTGAGATACAAAAGTAAGACAATCACATTCATTTTTAAAAGATAGAGTTCTTATCCCTTTTGATGGATCACCTATGATTAGTTCCTTAGGATGTCCACGAGCATACTTCAACTCCTTAGGTAGATACTTGTGCTTTGGTGAAGATCTTGAGATTTCTTCTTCATCTTCCTTGCTTTGATCTTCCTCATTCTCTTTGGAAGGGGAATCATTCAACGTCAGCTTTTCAAGTCTTTGAATACCTGCATCATCATCTGAAATATCCTCTTTTTTAGAGGACTTGTTAGTGGACTCATCAAATACAACATGCATGGATTCTTCCACAATAAGTGTTCTTTTATTGAATACCCTGTATGCCTTCTTCCACAACGAGTGTTCTTTTATTGAATATCCTGTATGCCTTCTTCCACAACAAGTGTTCTTTTATTGAATATCCTGTATGCCTTGCTAGATGTTGAGTATCCTAAGAAGATACTTTTATCTGACCTAGTATCAATACTTAATTTATCTTTGCCATTGTTTAATATGAAACACCAACATCCAAACACATGAAAATACTTAATGGTAGGTTTTCTTTCTTCCAAAGTTCATAGGGAGTTTTCTTTAAATTGGTCGGATTAAACTTGATTTAAAATGTAACATAAAGTGTTTTATTACTTTAGTCAAAAATATGTAGGGAGGTTATTTTGACAAAGCATAGTGCGTGCCATTTCTTCAAAGGTCTAATTTTTTTTTACTATCCATTTTGTTGGGATGTCCTAGGTGCAGAAAAATTATGTTTAATACCTTTTTCATTATAAAATTTTTTAAAAATTCTGATTTTCTAATTAAGTTCTATGATCACTTTAGATGCAACAATAGATGTACTTTTTCATTTGAAACTTTTCTATAAAATTTTAAAAAAGCAGAGAAAGTCATCTTTATGAGCTAGAATAAAATCCAAGTAAACGAGAGAAATCATCAACTATGACTAACCATATCTCTTGCCTCCTAACCTTGTAGTCCTAGTTGGCCCCAAAAAGATCCATATGGAGTAGTTCAAGTGGCCTAGTAGTTGAAATAATTTCTTAGTTTGAAAGAGTTCTTGTTTGTTTGCCATATTGGCAAGCATCACAATCTTATCTTTTCAAATCTAAGTTTTGGAAAATCTTTGACTAAATCCTTTTTACAAAATTTAAATAAATGCATGCTTGCATGTCCATGCCATTACCAGCTACTCTCATGATTTTGCATCTATTGCAACTAGGCATTCACCATCTTGTATAGGAAGATTGTCAAGATCAACTTGATAGATGTTGCCATGCCTATGTCCAATGAATTTTAGCCTATCATCATTAAGACTAGACACCATGCAAAGTGATGATTCAAAAATAACTTTAAAACCTCTATCACAAATTGGCTAATGCTTAGTAAATTATGCTTTAAACCTTATACTAGCAAGATATTATCATCAAAAGTAGATGGAGAAATATGAACTTTACCATACCAATGATTTACCTTTTTTCATTGTCTCCAAGGTCACATTCCTCACATTTAAAGCTTTAAGAGAGGTGATCACTTCACATCTCCTATCATGTATCTTGAACAACCATGTCAAGTACCATATTCTTCTTTTCTTCTTAGTTGCAAGACACGCTGCAAAAAAAGAGATCAAGTTGATGCTTTAGGTACCCACTCTCTTGGATCCTTTAAGGTTAGTATTCGTGATTTTTTTTGAACCCAAATCCTGTTGAAGTATTCAGTTTTTTTTGTTACATAAATATGCTTTATGTCCTGATTTCTACAATAATAATAAGTAATACTAGAAGATACAGGAACAAAGAAATTGTTGAAATACTTTTATTATTTTTGAGGTTTATACCCCAGACCAGCTTTATTGAAACTGCACGTTGACTATTCAACAATAGATTCAATTTTTTAGAACTAAACATGAATTTTTCAACAAAGGCTTGACTCCATCACTCTTTCTTTAAACTTCTTGTTCTCTAACTCAAGGTCTTTGCTCTTCTTCATAAGATCATCATTTGAAACAAAAACTTGGGCCTTTTAAAGTTTTATCTCTTTTAGATATCTTCTTTTCCTTTTCTAAATAACAACCTGGCTTTTAATTCTTGTTTTTATTTCCAGATGTTATTTTCAAAAAAATGAATCAGCTTGCCTCTTAATTTCTTGTACATAATTTTTAATATTTTATATCATGCATAAGATCTTTAAAGCATCTCTAATTCATCAAAGGTAAAGTCAAGTTTAAAATTTACCTCTTCCTCCTTTTTCATGAGATAAAGATTGGCTATTTCTTGCTGCTCTTCCTTCGAACTTGAGTCTTCGTTGTCACTCCAAGTAGCTCATCATCTTTTTTTTTGTATTTCTTTTTGACTTCTTGAGCAGAGGACAATCGGACTTGTAAGACCAGCTTTCTTTATTCAAGCAATGGGTTGTCCTTCTCCTTCTCATTTTCTTTTTTTTCCTTGCCTTTATCCTTGCTAGGTCCTCCTTTGTGTGCTTCTTTTTGTATGAGTACTTTTTCTTCCTTCAAATCTCCTAAATTTCCTAGCCACTAGAGCGTCCTCATCTTCACTTCACTTTTTTTCCGATTCCTCACTTGAAGTTTCTTTTGGTGTAGTGGATTGAGAAATTATCTTTTTCTTTTATATGCATCCATTACTTGTGCTTAAGTTCAATTCATGGTCATGAGTGACCCAATGAGCTACTCCAAGGTAGGTTTCAACATCCTTCTTCTGGATGGCCATCATCGGGGATCCCATGAGAGATGGCAGAGACTAAGAATTTATTAACCAAATCAGTATAGACATTGCTTTACCAAGACTTCTCATTTCATTTATAATATTAGTAAATCTTGATACATATCAGTGATGGATTCATTAGGATCCCTTCTAAACATTTCATATGTGTGCACAAGCATATTTTTTTTCTATTTTCACTTGATGGGTATCCGCATGTGTAACCTCAAGTATGTGTGATGTGAACAAGAGCGCTGATACCAAAATGATGCAAACAAAACAAAGAATCGTATGTGGAAGTAAATTAGATTAATTCTTTTTTTTTTTTATATTTTCAGAAATTGGCTTTGACTCAAAGTAAAGCTAAACTCAGTTGAAGGAACTAGGTAAGGATTGAAAGCACAGTTTAGAATGAACAAATTATCAGAGTAGTTCAGAGTAACGGATCGCTGGGGTTGAGAACTCCCAGACCTAGGGTTTCACTATCTGAACTTTCAGACAGAAAGAATAGAGAGGAGAGATGTTTTACTAACCAGACAGTGATCTTACAGAATTTGGGTGAAGAAATCTCTCTCGCGCGATTGTTGGATCCTCGGATTCGGCTATCTTCGCAATGGATCCTCCAATACTGGTCTCGTGGCTGGTTTGGCTTCTCTCTGGACTCAAGATCTGGGAAGAAGAAAATAAGTGATGGATTCAGAGACCCAGGGAAGGATCTACCAGTTTGAAGACTTGAAGGCTGATGTCGCTGAGATCCGGATTCTCTTGAAGGCTGATTCGACTTCCTCTGGAAAGAGCTTTTATCTGATATATCCAGACTGTAGCTGAATGCTGGTGGTCGCTGGACTTGGAGAGAGAGGCCGTGGGAGGTGGGATAGGCTAGGGTTTGGTGGATTGAAGTGGATGGTGGGTGGCTGGGTTATGGAGTAGAATGGCTAACCTAGGGTTTGGGTTTTGGAGATCTCACACCTCCTCAAGGTTCCTGGGAGACCCGGATTTACTCCCTCACGGAGCTCAACACCTGGATGCAAGTGCGGAAGAGAGAAACACAAGTTTTGCTCACAAAAAAAATTTGTTTTCATTCATCTGATTCCTTTAAACTTACAAGAGGGGTTAATTTATAGGGCTTTACAAGGGAGTAGGGTTTACATCTTCCCATGTGGGACTAAAGGAGGGGATCTACAATCCGGATAATCCATACATATGGTCGGCCAAGGTACCAAAAAAATTTGATTTGGGTTATAAAGGCAGGTAGATGGCACCTCCTTGCTTAGGTCTTCAAGAAAGGATTCTTTCCTTCCATTGGATCACTCTTTTGGACTCCTCCTTTTCTTCCTCCCTAAGTCAAGGCCCCTTCCCATCTTTGTTTTGGACTTTTTGGCAGGTAGTGGGGTGTCTCCTTGTATCTCTCCATGAATCAAGGATTTTCCCTTTCATGGTTTTGGCTCTTTTGACACCTCCTAGTCTTGCTCCACAAGTTTAGGCTTCTTCCTTCATGGCTTTGGCACTTTAGGAAACTTTTGGGTGCCTCCTTGATTTTCCCCCAGACATGCTCTCTTCCCTTTTATAACTTGGGTTTTTATGGAACATTTGTGGGCACCTCCTTGATCCTCTCTTCAAAAAAATTCTTGCCATCCTGGCTTGGGTTTATCTGGAAAGAAGTTGGCTCCTCCTTGGATTGAGGTATCTTGATGATTTCTCCCCAAGTGGCGCATGAGAAGGACCTGTTTTTTTGTGGTGTGGGGACCAAGGCACACTGGATGGAGATATGGCGCCTCCTGGACCCTAGCGTGTGGTTGGGAGTGTGGCGCCCACTTGCTTGTTCCTGGGAGAAATGTGGCACCTTGGAGAAGACCTAGACCACTACTAGGACTTGTATTGATCCACCATGACTCAACAAATTTAAATTATAGGGAAATACATACTCAACTAAAATGAGTTGACCAAGCAACCTTATTACAAAACGAAAACCCTAATTCTTCGGGAAATGTCCATCAGAGATCCAGATGGAGCCCTGAAGTCTTCTTCTAATTCTGGTGCCCGCACCATATGTCCCATATTTTCTTCATCGATGCACATGTAAAACCATTGAATTTCTAGGATCCAATACATATAAGCAAGTTCATTACTTTGGCATTAAGCTCAGATTGCTTAATATCATTTTTATCCCATCTTCTCAAGCTTTGGAATGAAATGCCATTACCATAATTGAAATAATAAAGCAAGTGCATTACTTTGGCATTAAGCTCAGATTGCTTATATCATTTTTATCCCAATCTCTTCAGCTTTGGAATGGAAATGCCATTACCCTATTGAAGGAACATGTGGAGCTTTAACTACCCTTTCCAAAGATTATAGTCAATAGAATGCATATAAATATGCATGCATTTTTTCTAATATGTGTAGTTTGTGCCATTAGAAAAATGGTGGTCAATTTGAAGCTTGACCCTCAACAACACTAGTACCTATTGGGGCTACCATAGATCTTTTACTCAAGTCGGTTAGACCTACTTAGCTGAGACCAAGCTTTGAAACCACTTGTTGCCTAGCTAAAGCAACCCAGGAGGGAGGATGAATTAGGTTTCTATAAAGTTTTCAATGAATTAAAATTTAGTGCTACTATTTTCTAAGATGTTTATGTGCTCAATAATAATATGCAGCAGAAGTAATAAAATAAATGCAGAAGGAACAACAAGCAATCACAAGCATGGAGATTTATAGTGGTTCGGTAATCTCAAATATCTACGTCCCTCTCCAAGGTCCCCTTGGAATTTCACTATAATCTAACCTAGATTACAGGAGATTAGTTTTTCGGCTCACTATCATAACCCCTTGTTTTGTACTCAAGCTAACTAAAAACCAGTTGGCTTTTCACTCTAGCTCACCAACAACCATGTAGTTTTCACACACAGGCTAACCAACAACCTTAGTACTAGTTTCAATCCCTTTGAAACTAGTACCCCAAAAATAACTCAAGTACATATAGGAAATATAAGCTTTATCAAAAAGCAAATAAACTTGATGAAGCTCTTGAATGTGGTTGACAAGCTTTGTCTTTAGGTTTTTTGAAGCCTCAATCAATGCTTGAAATGTGGACTTGAAAGCTTTTTCTTTGGATTCTGTGTGCTTGAAGGCTCAAATCTCTCAAATATTGAATGCTTGAAGGTTTTCAATGAAGCTCTCATTAGATTCTCAAAGTTCTCTTCCCTCTTATGTTTTGTGGTGCTTTTATACCTTTTCAATCCCTAAAAATCCGATTATAGCAGTTGGAGAGGAGAAACTAGCTGTTAGATGCGAAATGGAAAAGTTTCGTGCTTCAAAAACTAGCCATTACTATGCTGTCAAACCCGCAAGTGTCGACACTTCAGACCATGAGTCGATACTTGAGTCGACACTAGGTGAAGTATGCCTTCTGAAGCTCTCTGGAATGCATTGGTGTATCGACACTCTTCCAATGATTCGACACTTGAGTCTACACTTTCATTACCATGAGTCGACACTTGACCAAAATCCTGAAATTAGCATGTTATGTATCCTGTTTGGTCTCAAGCCTTGAGTCGATACATGAGTCGACACTTGATTCGACACTTGGCTGTTCATGAGTCGACACTTCTGCATGCTGGTTGAAACTTTTTTTGCATATCAACTCAAGCCTCTATGATCCGACACTTGACTGAAACAGTGCTGAGACTTGTCCAAACTAAAATTTTGAGCTCTTAAAAATCTTTCTCATATTCCAAAGTCCATGTAGTTTGAAAGTTTATGATCTTAAGTGACTTCTTCAACTGAATGACAAACATTTCAATCTTACAACACAAACCGACCTTGATGAGTACCTAAATCTGATAAACATACTTGTAATGCATAATTATACTCATTCTATATTTTTAAGTATTTTGTTATTCATTAAAATCAAGACAGAGTCAACACAATTAACTATCATTTTGTCATATTTTATATGTGGCCCTTGCCTCCTCCGTTAAATCGTCTCCAATAGGTTCTAGATTAGAGAATCGAGGATGCAGGAGACCTTTTCTTGTGTTAAAATAATTCTCAAGTTTCTTAACCAATCCATATAATTGGGACCGACCAACTTATTGGCATCTAAAATACCCTACAGTGATAAAATTGAAGCCATAATATTAATCTACATAAAAATAAAGAACAATATATAAGCAAACTACTCAATGATATATACAACTACATAAGGATGTATCAATCTAATTGTGTCTCTCACTATTTTACTACGAATACCATAGCTGTCATCTATGATAAATAAGAAATCTAACAGGATTTTTAGTGGGTGTTGAGATCCCAATTTCTCATAAATGCCTAGTATTTATATAACAAATATTTATGAGTTCAAGGATAGGAAATTTTCTTTCCTAATTGCACCCATGCAACTCACAACATGACAGCTACCTCTAAGATACTTACAGCTTGTGTTAAATAACAAACTATAATGCTTAGTTTAGTCAAACCTTTTATTTTTGTATAATCATGTTTGAATAATGTTGCCCTTATGTTACACAATAAAGCAACACTATCAATCATGCTATAAAGCATTAGATGTACCAAGATAAATTTTGTATCAAATCCTAGAGTAGGCCTTGCATTACATAAAAACCTATTATAGTTTTTTTGACATGAATTTAGCCTAACATGAAGAAGGCAATTAGTAGTGTTTTAATTAATTAGCATTTCCAATTCAAGGTCTAAATCAATCGAATTGGCCGGCTAAGTAGAGATAGGTGGGAGGCCCCCCTTGCTTGCCTTAGATACCAAGATTTTGGCTAGTAAGCAACAAACCTAATTAAAAACAATGTTTTCTTTACCTTTCCAGAACCACTTTCCTAGACACTACTTAATTAATCGAGCCCTAAATAGATTTGCATTATGATTTTATAATACTATGACTAATATAAATTTTAAAGCGGGCTTTCATTGACTCATGCACATCCTAATACACAAACTATCTAATAGACAATAACACAACATTATATGTGCCAAGTGTGTCATCATTCTAGGATAACCTTACAACATAGCGGACATCCAATGCTATATTAGGATAACCTTATTTCAGATGATGACTAAATAATCTAATATATCTCTATATTGATTAGGATTTAGGTGAAACACCTAATCAGTGGCATACATCACCCAACTATGCTACAACTATTATACTAGATATAATTAGATAGCATATAATCATTCAAATATTTAATTAACTATTAATTGAATGAATCAATGTGGCTCTGATACCACTGCAGGTTATGGTTGCACAGTGGAAGACTGGATTTTCAAAAATTTAAACATCAAACCCTAGTCAACCCGAAATCTTAGACATTAGATCCCTTGACTAGGACAATTAACAAGGCAATATATTAGGATATAGAAGATACTTATAATGCTAATATCCTTTATTCCACTAGGTACACAAGTGTATGCCCTCTAAAGGTAATCCACATAGGTCTAGATCAAGAAAGCAGTCCTATTTCTTGCTTGGTTGAAACTCCTCCTGATAGCCTTTTTTCCTTCAGTAGCTTTTCCTTCCTCTAGACCTTTTTCCTTCCAAAGAGAACTTTCAAAACTCTTCAAAACTGCTTTTACTATTCTATGATCCTATCTAATTATCTTCCTATGCCCTTTCTTAAATGGCAGGCTTGTCTGAAATAAAAGACTTGTCCTAACAAGGGAAGGAAGAAGTTATAAGGACAAACTTCGGATTGATTTGCTTCGATCATTGAAGCTGTAAATAGTTAGAGAAAAGGTGCCAAAAGTATCATTTCCTTATCCCTTAATCTGATTTAATATATCGGATAAGTCCCTTCAAGTAGGAGTCTAGGTAAAAAGGTGCTAAGTAAAACCATAAATGTATGGTATTGCACAAATACTTTGCACCAAGAGATTGCTTATTGCAGCCCTTCAAAATAAACTGATAATTAAGTCTTTAATTAATCAACTAAAGACTTGGTCACCTCCTAAAAGGCATATGAAATAGGTGGTCTTATCTAAAAAAGGTGATTTGATAGTAGGACTCTTGTTAATTCATGCACCATATATCACAAGCATCGTATCCTTTCATTCGCTCGCGTGAATTCATGCCCAAAGTTTCTCCACTTGACTGGTCAAATCCAATCCAAGGGCATGGATAATAGAAGATAGAAGCTAAGGTTTATTAGTAAAAAGGTGACTTAATTATAGAAGGACTCTTGGTCTTTTTACATCCCATATTTTGTGTGCATGCCATTATTGGCACCAAGAGTCCTAAGCCCTTAGAACTCTTGGTTGAAGATATGGATAAGGACTATAAAATTAAGATAAATCTTAATTTAGTTGCTCCACTTAAGGCTCAACTTAATTTAAGTTCTACTCAAATTATTTAGCCCCAATAGCAAGCATTTAAATCTAATCTAATTAGGTTAGGATTTAGGCTCCAACATATACTAGAATGTTAATTAGCTACCAATTAGGATCCTTTGATCCTAATAAAAATATATATTACATCCTTGATCATTTCTTAACATGTGTGATCCTTTGGGCTCCACATCTAGATAGTAGTAGGTCTAATGTTAAGTCATATTTAGTTTAATTAAAAACACTAATCGAATTAGGTCAAATCGAGCTAACATACCTACCAATTTGAATCATCTTTCAAATTGACTCGGATTCAATCAATTAATTTATAAAACCTAAAATACATGATTGACATCTAGCAATGTGTCATGCCTACCTAAAAGATAAGAAATTTGATAGAAATTATTAAAATATTCTTTAGTGGCATGTTATTGTGCAATTCAATCCTTCGATCTTCTTTTATCTTGAATAAGCATTGGCTATGAAAAATTATCAAATCCTCATACTTTGTTCATTTGAATCTGAAATCATTAATAAAAACTTGATGATAAAATATGAAATCTTTTTTTAATTTCATCCTGCTGATCAAAGACTTCCTGAGTCATCATTTGATGAGATTACATGGGATAAATACTCCTCTTACTAGGAGTGATCGGTTCCTTATTGACCTACTCATAACCTTCATACACAATTTTACCATATCCATGAACATCCCGTATATGACTAAGTTATAAATATATGAACCAAAACATAGATTCATGTGTACAAGATACCATGGTGATCTCATGTCTAAAATCACTTGCATAACTCCTATAAGAGAATCATCTTTTGACAAGTAAATCTTTTATAAGATATTTTCTTAATGGATCAATTCAGTGAACTCGTACCCTGATGAGCACCCATATCCTTGCATTAGTGTCCCTACACAAGTGGTCACGAGACCAACCACTCTCTCTATCAAGCATACATAGGATGTGCCAGTCTCTCTAGAAACTCGATCCCTGATGCAATGATCCTATGACTGGGAATTTTAGATTAGGGTTTATAAGATCTTAGGTCTCACTATTATGAATTTCATCATAACCCTAAATTCATTACCCTAATCTATGGGATTCATCATAATCTTAAAACAAAAGGTATAAGACACAACATATGATAAATTAAAATACCTTTTATTAATATTATTGGTGTGGGCTCCCTGTATCGGCCGGTCGAGCTGCTGCAACGCAGGATCACTCCCTAGTTCACCTACAAAACAGGTCCCTTGCTGGAGTTGTTCCAGCGGGGGACACTCCGATGCCTAAGTTAGTGGTGGATCCCAGCCACAGAATGGGGAAGAGTGTCGAGAGTATAAGAGAAAAGCTCTTAGAGTATGGGTAAATCTGTGAGTGTTTGCGTACCTCCCTGAGCCATTCTTCTAACCACTATTTAAAAGGAGGCCTCCGCCTACGGCCCGCTCTTTTTTCGGTGATTATGGGGAGTCAATTTCTCCCATGATTGGCGACCGTGGGTTGTCACTAAGTGGTTTCAGCCAGATCAGAGGTGTGGCAGCTGGAGTTGCATGCCATGATCGTGGCATGGAGAGTGTCGATTATACCGTTGGTTACAGTTGCCTATCTGGGTCAGATTGTGGTCCCATCTTTGGATTTCCCCTTGCATGGGCCAAAGGCTTGGTGTTTGCCTCGGGACCGGAGATCGTGTTTACGGCGGAGACCGAAGAGCGTGTCTTCAGAAGTCGATGAGAAACTTGGTCTTCAGTCAAGGCCAAAGACATCATCCGAAGATCTGGCTTTCGGATGTTGTAGTCCGGTGAGAAGCCTTGGGTTGCCTGCAGTTGGCCTGGCCTTTTCCTTGTCAGAAGTCCATGGTCCGGAGAAAAAGGGCTTCGACCAGTTGAACCGGAGTTCGGTTCGTAGTCGAACCGGGATATCCCAACAGTTGCCCCGCTACTCTCAGTTTTCGAAGTGGAGGTTTGCCTTGAGAAGTGAGAGTATTAATGCTTTGTCATTTTTCTGCCAAGAGATAGTGTAGTGGATGATTATGGGATCTCTGATTGGACTGTCCATCATGACTGCTGGTTGATCTAGGAATCAGGTGGTGGACAGCTGTCACTCCCAGGTTGGGGAAGAAGGAAATAGCGGGCGACCCTGGGACCGTCTCTCCTTTTCTCATTGCACGATGGCTAAGCCAATTTGTTGGTTAAGATTTGGATGGTTGTGGCGGCTTCCATTCGTCTGTTGGATGATGGATGCACCTCATGCCGGTGGTTAGTTGAAGGCGGGTTACCTCCCTGGGAACCTAGGGTCAAATCAACCTGGTAGGGCTTCAGAGACCCTTACTTTTTTTTTGGAAAAGGATGAAGGTTTGGCTAAGGAAGCTTCTTCAACCTCGTCTCATCCTTCATCCAACATTCCTTACTCTGGACTACCAGTCTATTCTGCAGGTAGAATCTTCCTTCTGCTCCCTTGCTTCATTCTTTTATAATGGAAGAAATCGTAGAAAGTCAAGGGGAACAGGTTGGGCCCTCGGGGATGGTGACATATTAGGTCCGGAGTCGATTTCCAGTTTAGTTTCTCAGGGTAAGGCGGCTTTTTCTTTGGGAATGCTATCGCATTCCCGAGGAGTTCCCCTTCGTCCTCCCCACACTCAGGGAATGAGTGAACGAACCTCTCATTGGGTGTCTAGCCATGTATGAAGATCATCTGAAAGCTGGTCTTCGGTTTTCCCTACATCCTTTCTTCATCAAGATCTTTCGCTTGTACCAAGTGGTGCTAGCGCAGTTGATCCCGAACAGCATCTAGAACATCTATGGATTCTTGGTCATGTGAAGCATCACAAATGTAGAACCTATGACCAATTTGTTCATGGCCCTTTTCGTTCTCAAGAGGGATTTCCACAGCAACGGATGGTGGGTAATTGGCCCTAGATCAGGCCGCAAGGTCATCAAAGACATGCCCAGCACCATCCATGGGTGGAAACCCATTTTTGTATTTGTATTATCTTTTGATCCATGGGGCTTCGACACTGTATGGAAGAAGCCTCGTCTAATCGCCAATGACGGGAAGAAGGTCTTGGCGGCCGATCAATCGGATTATGATCTCTTGGTCAATTTCGAAGTTGCCCCCATCCGGGAATTGTTGGAGGGGAGAAATCTCCATTGGGCGAGAATTAGTAAATTCCCCTTATTAGGTATAGTGATGAGAATTTCTGCTCCCCTTTCCCGGTTTTGTTGTAGCTCGGTCAATTGACATGAACTCTTTTGCTTGTAGGTGGCGAGATGAAGCCCGGTGTGAGCTGGCTCTGTCAGACTTCGGAGAAGAGGGTAGCATAGGCCCCTCTCACCAGGTTAGTGGTTCGGAAGAAGGCTCGAAGGGATGGCCCTGAGGGGGATCGAAGCACTTCGTCTTCCCGGAAACTTCAGGGGAAGATGCAGCAGCCACGGAAGGGGCCCCGTCGAGACCCTGTATAGTCAAAACCCCACTTGCGACTACCTCCCTGGTTCGCGCAATGGGGATTCCACCTCAGGGAGTGGATGTGCCACCGTTTTGCCCCCTTACAGTTGATATGGGCAAAGCATGGCAAGTCGAGGGAGAGTTCGCTCATGGGGCTTCCCCAATTGGAGGTCGTTCGATGAACTCTTCGGAGCTTTCACCTACGGGGGGACTGCTGGTCCCTGCCGTAGCTAGGCAGGCATTGAAGGGTACGCTGCTGCCTCATGACTTGGCAGTTCTTTGGAATCAGAACCTTCCCAGGGTGTCCAATTCTGCCTTCTCCATCCTGCAACAGGTATGATCCTTGCGGTCCCCTTTATCTTGAGAATTGTTTGATCCATGACCCCGCATTCTTGATGCAGCTAGTCTATGATCTTATCTTTATGGAGGAGGGCTTGGGGAACGTTGACAGCCTCATCCATAGCCTCAAGGAGGAGCTTCACACTGCTAGGGCCACCAAGGAAGTAGCTGAAGAGTTGAGGAAGTCTATGGAGGACCGCCTCATCCGGGTGAACGATGAAGTTCACGAACTAAAGGGCGAACAAAAAAGTGCCCATCTGACAATGGCGAAGCAAGGGGCAAGGTGGAGAAAGAGCAGGAAACAAGTCGACTCCTTGGAGCAAGCTGCCAGGGAGAATCAGGAGAAGATAGAAAGCCTGACCAAGGCGGCGGAGGAGGCTTCCAAGAGGGTCAAAGAGGCGATTCTAGAGTCTGAAGCTGCCAAGAGAGAGTCCATGTCTTTGAGGAAGTGGGTAGATGATGCTGTGACAGACTTCAGAATGTCTTCACAATTCCATGTGGAAATAGATGAAGCATCTTTGTATGGCTACCAGTATGGCTTTAACGACGGACTTTCCAAGGTAAAGGAAGCCTTCCCTCACCTTGATCTTTCCGGCATCCCTCCCTTCAACATAGCCGAAGAAGAAGAGGAAGTGGAGGAGGCCGAAGCCGTAGTAGAGGCCGAGGAGGCACCATGCCTGGGTGAGGAGGCCAATGCCTTAGTCGAAAATCCGGGGGTGACCCCAACTCCAATCTCGTTCAGGAGGAAGTTTAGGCTGGGGGAGTCCAAGCCAAAGGTTCTCCGGTCCCGGCCCAGATTGATGAGATCCTCTCAGCATAAGTTGACAAGTTGCTTCAGTCCTGTGGTGTGGGGTCTCCTGCTGATGTTGAGTGATTCAAGTCGTTTTGGATGTATTTTTTCTCTTTCTCCTTTGTATTGTCAATGGATTTTGTATGATAATTTTTCCAGATTTTGAAATGACTTCTTCCTTCTTTGCATATGCAATATGATGTTTCATATGTAGCTCGAACTGGTTTTACCATTCTTTCTTCTGCTCGATCAAACAGTCATGGCCGAAGGCCATTTAGTTGATAGTTGACGAAGACGAACTCGTGAACGGATTAGAACTCCATTGTCGAAGACCGTCTACAATTGGTCAGGCTGGTGTCACCTTCCTTTTGATATTAAATCTATCTATTGGGGCAGACAGGTGTCAACTCTCCGTCAACCAGTGATTAGGGAAGTTTGATTGTAATTTTTGTTGTCCACGTGGCACGTCGATATTCGTACAATCATGATTTCTTGCACCTTTTGTCGGTAAATCTCTTTTTTCCAAAAAGAAGCCATTAATGTTGCCATCGCACGATGAGAATTTCTCCAGATTCGAAGCGATGGCAGTTGTTGTCCTGGGAATGACCCTCGAGTGACCTTCTGGTTTTTGAAGCATCGCCAGGACACGTGGCGCTTTCTGATGTGGCCGGGAAAGGACGTGGAGCACGCCTCCCTGTAGTCGATCGTGGATGCAGGGTCTCTATAAACATGACCCTGCCTTTTGATGTCAAGGGCCATCATTCTTGTAGACTCCTGCTTTCCATTGAAAATGAGGTTCAGCACATCTGAGCTCCACCGAGCCACAAAGAGAAGGGCCGTTGATCCAAAGAGGAAGAGGAGTCCAGAGTTCTTTGGGCCGGGAGATGACGACGAGGAGCCTCTCATGGACTATCTTGAAAAGAAGGTCTGCCTGTTGGAGGCCCAACTGACGGAGGCTCGGGCCCAGGTCGTGGTGGCAGCCATGGAGGTGGAGGAGGCTAGGAGGAGGTGGAGGAGGCTAGGAGGGAGGTGGCGAATGCCATCTCGGACTTTAGGGCATCTGCTACCTTCAAGGAGGAAGTCACCAAGGTGGCTCTGGACTCCTTCCATCAGGGGTTCCGGGAGTGTAGGTGGAAGGCCTTCAAGTTTTACAACTTGAAGGGACTGGACAACATCAAGCCCTCCGTTTCCTTTCCGGACATGAATTTGATTCTGACTCTAATGAGGGGTCAGATTCTGGTTCGGATGGGAACCCCGGGGGCCCTTCGTCATCCCTCCAGATCTCTCCCCGCCGGTATGAGAAAAGCCCTGCGGGAGGTTATTGAAATCTTCCCACATCTTATCAATGTTACTCCTTTTTTTTTTGTCTCTCTGTTTGAGAGTCTTTTCTTTTTGTTCTCTCTTTGTGAGAGTTTCTTTCTTTTCTTTTTTCTCCTTCTTTTTGTAAAAAATTGAAACAAGAAATGAAGTATCTTTTCTTTACCTCTTCCCATGTATTTCTTGCGACATGTTGTATCATGTTTTGTCTGGAATGTAGACTCCGTTGATCATTTTCGATCTATAGGAAAGAAGTGAGGTCAGTTGGACCATTCTTGGAATGTCTGTTATCGATAGAAAGGATGATAGTGGTCCTTTTAGGCATGTTTTCGGATTTACCGTAGGGTAGGGTGTTTACGCCATCCCTGTGCACTTCTGTCATGATTAAGATAGGCTGTTCAGGCCCGTCCCGGCACGTCTTCGAGTTTATCATAGGGTAGGTTATGAAAACTATCCCTGCGCCTTTAATCTTCTTGGTGGCCTGGTTAGGCCATCCATTGTGCTCGTCAAGCATACTGTTAAGGTGAGTGGATCAGACTTTCCTTTGTGTAGTTGACCGATTTTTCAGATCAGGTCACTTAGGCTGTTGTCATTCAATCGATGCAACTAGCCATTCTGAGTTGAGTAGCTTTGCACAGGAATTTTAGGAACTCATTTATTGATAGTATTTGCGAATGTTTTGTACATTCCATGGCCGAGATAGAGTCTTCCCCTCCAGGGTCTTGAGTCGATATGCTCCTGGTCGAATGACTTCTTTGACTTGATATGGGCCTTCCCAGTTGGGAGAGAGTTTACCCTATTTTGTTGGCCTGGATACCTCTACCCTTCGCAATACCATGTCCCTTGTGCGAAAAGTTTGCTCCTTCACTCTTGAGTTATAGTATTTGGCGACATTTTGCTGGTACACCGCCATCCTTATCTGGGCCTGGAGTTTGGTGCTTGGTAGCAGGTCTAGATCAATCCTTCTGCGACCGTAGTTCCCAGGCTCATTGTAGTTATCGATTCTTAGGGACTGTAAGGAGACTTCAATAGGTAGTACAACTTCGGTACCGTATGCCAGGTTGAACGGAGACTCGCTGGTGGCCGTTCTCGGGGTAGTTCAGTATGCCCAGAGAATGAAGGTCAGTTCTTCAGCCCAAAGCCCTTTGGCGGCGTTCAACCTTGTCTTCAGACCATGGAGGATGGTCCAGTTAGTGACTTCGGCTTCTCCGTTGGACTGTGGATGAGCAATGGATGTCAACCGATGTTGGATATGGTACCGAGTGTAGAAGTCCTTGAACTTCGGATTGTCGAACTGTCTCCTGTTGTCCATGATAATGACATGTGGGATGCCAAACTTGAATATGATGGAATTTTTTACAAAATTTTTCACCTTGCCTTCTGTGATCTGGGTCAGTGGTTCGTCTTCTACCCACTTTGTAAATTAGTTGATGGCTATAAGGAAAAACTTCCTTTGCCCTGATGCTGGCGGGAATGGGCCAAGAATGTCCATTCCCCACTGGGCAAAAGGCCATAGGGCTGCCAGTTGGGTCAGGTGACTCGCAGGCTGTCTTTGTACATTGGCGTACCTCTGGCACTGGTCGCACTTTCGCACGAAATCAGTCGAGTCCTTCTGGATGGAGGGCCTGTAATACTCCTGTAATCCATGAATCGTCCAACTCTGGCCAGCCTTGCCATCGGACCAGGTAGATTGATAGCCGCGGCCCCGGGTCGTAATGGCTTGATCGTCCAGCATACACTCGATCCGTTCTCCTCTCTCATGCCAATTAATTGGTGGACACTCTGGGTAAGGGTCACTCTCAAGAAAAGGGATAGGTCCAAAGGCCTCACTGGGATCGCTGTCGTTTCCTGTACTCAACCAGGTTGTAATATTGAAGGTAGAACTAATGCCCATATTCGAAGGCACGTCTAACACATAGGCATTTGATCCAACCTTCTTTACACTTTAAAAGGTCCGGCTCTACAAGCATGAAGCTTCTTAATGGTCCCGGATGGAAATCGCTCAGGCCTAAGCCTAATCATGATAGAATCCACTATATCAAATTTTTTAGCCCTTCTTCAGGAAATAGCCAGTTGGTTTCAAAATTAGTGCAGGTGGTGAACATGCTGGGCACATGCAGACTCCTAACAAGTGATGCAAAGGACTCAAACTAACACCTAATAGACTCGACTATGCATTCCTATCGAAAGAGATTTATTAGATCTTAACTACAACTTGGGTATGGGGCATGAGTTGTGGTTAATGGATGACATGCAGAAGAAAATTTGCTAGTAACTCCTAATAGATGATAGAGGGTCTGCCAAAAGTAAGTAGCAAATGGGATGGGCTCTATGGATTCTTACAACCTAGTAACCTCAACAAAATGTAACCTAATAGTTCTGGACACATAAGACGACTCAGGGAAGGGTAGGAAATAGGACTCGGATTCAGGGACTAGTTTTGGACTAAAGAGACTGACCTTATTGTATAAGCATTGGGTTATGTCTCTAGGCAAGAAAAGGTCCATGCTATGGAAGGATGGGTCAACAATTTCTAGAAAGAGATCTTCAATAGGAATGGCAGGAAGGGATTCATCCTGAGGGCAATGGGTTAAGTAAGCCAAATCCTCAGTAAAGTCTTCTAGTTCATGGAATTTAGGACTAGGCTCTACAATTAGGCCCTTTTCTAGTATTTCCTCAAGTAAAATCCTAGTATCAGAGTTCTCTTCCTCTAATTGGTCCTCTATTGCTTTTTCTATCTGGGTGTGGTCAGGGTTACCTAACTCTAGATTGGCTTCTACCTGGATACCTATGTGGTCAACTAATTCTAGGTCTTCTAAAGGTGTCTCCTCTTCTTCCTCATACTCATCCACTAAGTTCACATTAGCTTCATATACTTTCACTTTAATGTAAGCCTTGTCAATTAAAGGAATGGTAGGGGAAGGTCGGCTAAGGAAAAATTGGCTAGGTTATGGTTTCTGATTATGGGCACTAATCCTAGTAGGTTCAGGTTGACTAAGGGGTAGTGGCTTACTATTTGGCTCATTTTTAGGGATACTAATCCTATGGGGTCAAGTTGACTAGGGAAACCTGACTAGTACTAGGTTGGTACCTAGGGGTTATGGGCTCCTTGGGCTCATAGGATAAGGGCGCAGATCTATGGGTCATGGGATTATAGGATCTGGGGTCATAAGACTTGGGTTCAGCTCTATGGGTCTTGGGTCTACTGGGCTCATGGGATATGGGTTCATAGGTTCTAGAGTCCTAGGATTTGGAGTCATAAGATCTATAGGTTGTGGGTATACTAGGCATATAGGATGTGGGTAAATAGGATCTAGGTTCATAGGTTTTGGAGTCATAAGATCTATAGGTTGTGGGTCTCTTGGACTGATTGGACTTGGGTAGGTACTTTCTCCCTAGTTCAAGTTTCATATCACTCCAGGTAGTTATGGGTTTGCGGCCTTTTAGCTTAAGTATTCTCTAAACATTATCCCAGTCTAACCTGGCCTGGTGAACTAATTTAGCTTTAGCAAACTTGAACTAACATCTTTCAGAATCGAAACCCATATTTTGTTCAAAATACAGGTCAATATCTCCTTCCCAAGCAAGATAATCCTCACACTCAGGATCTCAAAATTTAGGTGCTACCAACACAACGTATCTAGTGGCTCTCTAAGGGTTGGGCTCCAAATAGGGGTCATGGTAAGGGGTTCTCCTAGGGTGGGCTCCCTATATGTATCAGAGTATTGGGTTCTCCTAGGATTGGACTCCCTATATGGGTCAGAGTATTGGGTTCTCCTAGGGTTGGACTCTCCATATGGGTCAGAGTATTGGGTTCTCCTAGGGTTGGACTCCCTAGTTTCACTAGGTTGAGTTAGGTTGAGGCTATCGGTATTAGATCTAGTCTGGGTCCTATGGGTTATCTCTAGGGTCCTAGTCAGTTGTCTATATGTTCAAACCTATGGGTCAACTGGGTGTTTGATTGATCAAGCCTAAGATTGATGGCTCGGGCTATCCTCTCTCCAAGGGCATCAATTTTGGCATCAAGATGATCCATGGGTTCAGCCATTTGAGAAGGTGGTGGATGATATGAAATCCCTGATCTAGTGCTCATCCAAGACTCGATCAAACCAACTACAGCTCCCTAGACCTAGAGTCCAAAACTAGATGCTCAATCAGGGTGGCAAACTAGCCTATAGTAACCCTGTACTCAGCCAGGCAGGTGTAAGGGGAGTGTTAGGTCCCTGATTGTCAATCCTAGACACCAATCAGCGATTGGCCAGGTAGGCAGACTAGCATACAAGCCCTTTGGAATTGAGTCCCTGAACCACCATTCTAGACACTAAGCACAAGGCACACACAGGTTAGCTTGACACAGTGATCTGACACTTAGCCCGGACCCGATTAGTTGGTGTCCCTAGCCCACTCGGGCAAATTAAGTCTAATAGATTTTAAGTTAGGCTTGGGACCGAATGCAGGAGATGTGGTTTTTGGCTAAGGAGAGGTGATCAAATCCTCCCCCATCTGACATAGCAAGAGTGCCCTTAAAGGTAGTTTATGCAATGATGGTAGGCAGATGATGCAAAATTAGAGTTTAAGTATTTTAGGTAGCTTTTATATGTATGATTTTTTTTTTTGTTCTTTTGAAGAAATTTGATTTGCAGCCAATGACATAATATGCTATAAACATACTAAAAAAAAAGATATGCAAAAGAGATGCTAAACAAACCCTAAACCTTCCAAAATTGTCTTGCTAAAAACAGAGCCGAAATATTATAGGCTATATTTCGGCTTGCAGAAATTGCACAGATAGAAATAAAATCTGAAAAAATTTTGTAACATAATTTGAATTAAGATGAATCTAGAAAAATAAGTTTTAGAGTTTTTAGAGTTCTCAGCAGGGAGAAACAATTAAAAGAACAGTACATATATGGACTATGAAGGGTGCAGAAAATGAGCCCTAATCTAAGCTCTGATACCAGATGATGTGAAACTAATATGCATGCAATTATTTTTTTATATTTTATATGTGGGGTGAGGTGGTTAAATCCTTAATATCATATCAAAATAAGATGTAAAGAGTTCTATATGATTTTAGAAACTAAGCATGCAGATTAGGACCTAAGAAAGCAGTAAAGAGGGATTGCCGGGTTGAGAAGCCTCGGTTAGGGCTAGTTTACCTACAATAAAACTACTGGTGGTAGAGGGGGTGTACTTGGCAATGTCTGATATGCTTGGTAAAGATCGCAGCGAAGAGATCACTCGTTCCTCGATGGATGCGGCCTGGAAAATCGAGCCAGAGATCCGCGGATTCCTGGCTTTTGCTTGGTGGTCTTATTGCAGCCCGATTGGAGTTGTTGGATTCGTAGGAACTCGGGAACCTGCAAACAACCATCAAGGGTGAGAAAAAAAGGCTGGAAACAATAAAAAATTAGAAAAAGGCAGCAAGGGCATGGGAAGAAGAGGCTTGGAGGAAGGTTGGTCGGCTAGCACTTTAGTAGGACTTCAGGCTCACAAGATCCCTTGATGCACATAGAAGGGAGGCACACAGTAGTTGTAGAAAACTCAATTGTATTTCATATCAAAAATTAACTTTCATACAAAAGACTATGGTCCTTTAAATAGACTCATAGTTGGTGTGGGCACCAGAATCCGACAGAGGTTCCTCAACCCTCTATGGATGTCCAATTAGGGTTCCATTTTTTTCAGGTCTTGAAATAAGGCTTCAAGCCTAAAACTTGTAATTTTTTTAGTTTTGAATTGAGTCTCTTATGTCTGTTCTAGTCCTGTACTTTGACTAATTGGGTCAAGTTATGTCCTGTATTGAGTCCAGTAATGTATTGGGTCTAGTCCAAGTCTGGGTCCAAGCCGGATGGTCTTTGAGTCCAGCTCAACTACTTTGGGCCGAGCCTTGAAGGTAGTCAACATGTCAACCCTAGGGCGCCACTTCACCATCCCATGTTAGGTGCTACTTCATCATCCACATGAGGCGCCACCTCATCCAGCCCTGTGGGCGGCACAAGTGAGATTTTCTTGGATGCCAAATGGAGACACATCGAATATTCCCTCTCCTCCTTTCCCTCCCTCCATCAGCACTTACTAAAGGAGTCATAGGAACCAAGGAAGATGAAGACAAAGCCTTTGTTCCAGGCCTCATATCAAGCTTCTTTCCAAAGAAGGGTGAGCAACCAAGGAAAGGTTGAAGACAAAGGCCTTGCTCCAAGCCTCATATCATGCTTCTTTCCAAAGAAGGGTGAGCAACCAAGGAAAGAGGGAGACACAAGCCTTGCATCATTCCTTCTTCCCAAAATTGAAGGTCAACTTTCCAAGTCCAAGGGCCAAAATCCTTCTTCCAAGCCATTATCATGCCATGCCCAAATCAAAGGAGTTTGAATTTCAAATTTTGAATATTTTTTGGTGCCTTAGCGAGAGAAGAAATGTATTTTTCATTCAAATTTTGAAAGTGTCTAAGGTGCCTATATAAAGGACCTTACCCCCTCCCTTGTAAGGTTAATTTTGATGAATGAAAAAAAATTATTTCTTGAGTTCAATCTCTTGCTAGTTGCTTTGTTCATTAGGAACGTCGATCTCCGTGAGGGAGCGCCTTTGCCTTCGGGCGTCGAGAGGTGTGAGGCCTCAAACTATCATCACTTTTGCAACTCCATCATCCGACTCCGAATCAAGCAGAACTCCACCATCTCAACAACCTTTTCTTTCATTATTCCACTGCTTTCCTTCTTATTGAGACTTAACCTGTTATCTTCTTTGAATGCTCGTAGGTCCTCCAGGTGACACAAGTACGGTGACGGTTGCCTTTGCCATCGAGATCTTCAGACAGTCAGCCGGTGCCTCCGCAGGGTTGACGGCTCGATCATCCAGGCCGCATCCGCCAAGGTGAGTGATCTCTGCATCGGGTGCTTCAGATCTTTGAGGTTTTTCCCCTGACTCCTAAGTAGATCTTGATCGAAGAGCTAAGTCTTATGGGGTTCTCAATCCCGGGGTCCTCTCTTTATCATTGTTTAGGGACCATCTACTTGCTTGATAGCTCTTATTGTTTAGAACCCTGATCATCTCTTACATTTGGGAATCCAAAGAAACCATAAAAATCTAAAAATCACAAAATCCTAAAATCACTTGCATCATCATTTCATCTTCGCATCTAGTTAGTCCCCCATCATTTCTGGTATCAGAGCATGGTTAGCTTTAGCTCTTCTTAAGTACCTAGATTAGGTGCTTCACCAGGCCGTCCGGTTTGGGAGAAAGTAGGATTTCAAGACCCTCTCTTCCCATTCCACGGGAATCTCCTAAGGCGTGTAGGGGTGCCATTGTGATAGGCCTTTGAAGGATAATACAAGAAGGATATATTTAAAAGAACAAAAAGATTTGCATCTTAGATTTCATCTTTTAATTTCTGCAGTTTTCCATTTCCGTACATGGTCTGTTGTTTTAGATGTTACTATCTGTAGGAATCTCCAAATTTCATGATTTTTGTTTTGATAGAACACATATAATTCAAAGTATATTTGGTAAGTTCCTTAGATTTTATTTCAGTTTGCATAATTTCTACAAACTAAAATATCACCTGAGAGCAAGTTCTGTTCTGATAATTTCAGCAAATTGCATTCTTATGTTTTCATTTGTCATATAGTTTAATCTTGCATTTAGGATCATATTTTTATTTCTATCATCCTATCTCTGTTATCAAACTTCAAAACCCAAAAATATAACTTAGAGACATTTCATTAGATCATCTGTTTGCCATCATTCTTCATAAATCATCTTAAGGGTGGCAAATTGACATAGGGTCAGGATTTCATTACCTGTCCCTACCCAAAAATCACTAACCTGCATCACAGACCCAAGCTCTAATTAAAATCTAGTAGACACTAATTTGCTTTAGAGAGCTTAGGGACACCAACTGGTCGAGTCAAGACTAAGTGTCTATTCTTGGGCGTCAGCCCATTCTGTGTGTGCTGTTGCTCTTGGTGTCTAGCTTGGTGACTCAGGGCTTGTGAGTTTGGTCCACCTACCTAGCCAATCCCAGATTGTATCTAAGGTTGGCATTCAGGGACCTCCACTCCCCTACACCTACCTGGCCAAGAACAGAGTTACTACAGACTGGTTTGCCACCCTGACTTAGGCAACTGATTAAGATTCTAGGTCTAGTAGATCATAGACGATTTTGCTTGCTTAGCTCATGCCGACTAGATCCGGAGTCCCTTATCACCCCTATCCTTCCCAACCAAGTAAACCCATGGACAATACCCGAAAAGATCTATTAAAGGTCATCACGGAATAATTGGCTAAGATGAACAGTAAGCTTGATAAGCTTGATGAAGGAGTTGGATCCTTAGAAAAGAATAGTCCTAGACCATCTGTTGAACCTGAGTCTGAGTCTAGCCCTAGGAGCCCTATCCATACTTGGTTGACTCTTAGGAGGGACCCATTAGGAGCACCGAACCTTATGCACCCACTTTTGATGGAAAAAGAGGCATATATCAAGTGGGAAGAACAAATGATCAGTATTTTGAGCGCACTAACATATCAGAATTAGGACAGGTTAGGTTGACCAAACCAAGTTCACCCAACATGCTAGTCGCATTGGTATGTTATTGAGCATGAATGTTATCACAAAGGAAAGAAATAAGTACTTGGAAAGACATGAGAAGTAAGTTGAGAGATAAATACCTAGGTAGATCCAATGAGAAAAGTCTTTTAGACCGATGGTACCGACTGAGATAGGATGATAAGCCAGTGTCTGAGTATATCAAGAAATTCCAGGAGTTTGTCAAGAAATGTAACATCACTAAATCCAAGTCTGAGACTATAGCTAGGTTTCGAGATGGTCTACGTAGGGATATCCAGCAGGAACTTCTCCATTGAAATTTATAGCCTGGAAGAAGCCTATGACACTGCTAGGGAATTTGAGTCGTATCAGAGAAATTCAGGAACTGCCAAGTTAAGACCAGCAGGGTTAGTACCTTTGGATCCAAACCCAACCCTAGTCAACTTCTCTTAGACCCACCAACTTCTACTATCCCATTAGTTCATATGAATGATAGGAACAAGAACCCTGAAGTACAAATTGAGTGGACTGATATTCAAGACTTAGGGTATCCCCAGATTAAAGAGCTAGGGAAGGAAGAGGATAAGTCTAAGCCCATTAGGAGTGTAAGTGAAGAAACCATTGAGCCTAGTAAGGAATCCCAAGAAAATATCCATGAATCAAGCTTAGTGGCGAAGTGTGATGAAGATGGAACCAAGATGGAGGTATCACATGAATCTAAGGATAATGATCCTGAACCCACTACAGAACTTGAAGAAGAACTGACCAAGCCAGGATCAAACAAAGTAGAAGAAAGTGAAGGTTCTCAAGTATTGCCCATAAAGAAGGTCCGGAAAAGAAGTAGACATTAGTTTAGAGGACTTTCAAGATAAACTTTCCAAAGACCTTCCTGATAACCTTCAACCTTCTAGGAGCACCCAGCTTATCCTAGAACTTGCACCTATCGATCCTCCTTGTACTAATCAGGAGGTTAGGACCAGCACACCCATAGACCAACATTGATGCGGAAACAATGGGAGACATGCTCTAATCAAATTAGTAAAACTCAAATGAAACAAAGCAATAAGATTAGCCATTCAAAGCAAAGAACCTAGATGTAAATAAAGGAAATTTGAATGTCACACAAAACCCTGAAATTTGAGAGGATCTTAGTGGTTAGGAAACCACTCAGATTAGAGCTAATTCACCTTACCAATTTTAGATCTGAAAGAGTTCATAAGAGGGCTTCCAAGCATTAAAGTACTCTCTTGAATAATACACTCAGGGGGGGATTCTGGATGATAAGGAAATTACCCTAGGTAGGTTTCTAGTTTCTTAGCAAATCCAACCCCTCCTTTGGAACTCAAGAATAAACCCGAGGATCCTATAACAAAATTAGATGGAGGGATTAGGAAGAGAATTTATGATTGGGATAAAAGAAATAAAGAAACAAGATGGGAAGAGGTTGTGGAGGTTTGTCTTGAATCTTCCATGGCTCCTTAGCAGGATGACTTTAAGGTTTGTTGTAAAACCCTTGTTGCACTAGTTGTTGATGAGGCAACCCTTGGCAAGCTCTTGGAAGATTTCCTCTAAGCCGAATTCATGCAAGATCTTGGAGTGGGGAGGGAGAGTTGTAGATTACAGGATATCAAAACTTCAAGGCCTCACACCTTACCCTCTCATAGGGTACCAAACATCACAAGCAAGAGAACTTCTTTAGAAAAGAAGGCTATTTTCTTCATTCATCATCATATACCCTTTTTACAAAAACCAGGACTCTTATAAGAATTTCTTTGCAGCCTTGTTTGTTTTTGAATTCAAAATGCAACTCCTAGAAAGGTGGGTCATCCCCATGAATGTAGGAGAGATGGGTGGGGAGGTTGGCCAATTCAAAATTCCTCTTCTTTGGCCAAATTTCCTTGAATTTGAACCTCCTTGTGATGTGGCAAGGAGGCGGCTTCCATGTGATGATGGCTTCTTTGGTGTGAACCCATGGACCATGCTCCCTTTGACTTTTGACTAGACACTAACCCTTCATGATTTTGCAATTGAACTGGCCCGAACTTGACTTAAACAAGACTCAATGAAATTTGATTTAAACAGGACTCAATGAGACTTGACTCATGACTCAATTTAAAGGAAAACAAATGCAAATTAAATTATTACAGGACTCAAATAAGAACTAAATTATTACAGGACTCCAATAAGACCTAGCTAAGCTTGCTGAAATCTCTTCTTGTGCCTGGTTCTGCACCAATTCTCCCCTAGTGGAAGGAACTCGACCTTGTCGAGTAAGGATCAATGTGCTCATGATATCTTTCTAATAGGTCTGGGTCAATCTGTTGAAGATCCTCTCGGGTGATCCAGGAGTCCTCCGATTCGGGTCATCCTTGCCAACGAACCAGGTACGTTGATAACCTTTATTCCTAGTGGTAATTACCTGATCATCCAAATTTGTTCAACTCGATCTTTCCGGTCTGGTGGCTTTGCTGGTGGACATTCAGTAAGGTTGCACTCTCAAAATAGGACAAGGCTCAAAGGCTCACTAGGAATTAATGCCGGTTCTTTATACTCTTTCAGATCAGAAATTTAAAGGTTGAACTAATATCATATTCTGGTGGCAACAATAACACGTATGCATTAGGTCCAACTTTCTTAATTATTTTGAAAGGTCCAGCTCCTCGGGCATGTAGTTTCTTCATAGTTCCCGATGGAACCTTTCAGGTCTTAATTTAATCATTACAAAATCTCCTTCATTATATTCTTTTGTTCTTTTCCGTGAATTAGCCATATGCTTATATACTTCGTTACTCATTTGAATTTTTTTTCTAATTTCTTTATGCAATCTTTAATATGCTGTGCATATGACTCGGCAGACTCAGAAATTCGTGCATATGTGGTAGCGAATAAGATCTAAAGGCTTCCTAGGTTTGTAACCATGGACCATCTCAAAAGGACTTCTGCCCGTAGACCTATTAACCGAGCCGTTGTAAGCAAATTTGGCACGAGGGAGGAGAAGATCCCAATTACCTAGATTTTCACCAACTAAGCATCTTAACAGATTCCCTAGGCTTCGATTGACTACCTCAGTTTGTCCATCAGTTTGTGGGTGATAGGCAGTGGAAAATTTCAGTTTGGTGCCTAGCAAATGCCATAACGTCTTCCAAAAGTAGCTAGTGAACCTAATATCTCGATCAGACACTATGGTTTTAGGTAGCCCATGTAACTTGACCACTTTGTCTAGAAAAAGTTTGGCTACCTTGGATGCATCGAATGTTTGCGAACATGGGATGAAATGGACCATTTTTGAGAACCTATCGACCACAACAAAAATTGAATCGTGTCTCCTTTGGGTCTTAGGTAAACCTATCACGAAGTCCATGCTCAGGTCCTGCCAGGGACAATCAGGTACAGTAAGGGTGTATAGAGTCCAGTGTTTTGCTTCTGCTGTTTGGCAACAGCACAAGTTCGACATCTGGCCACTATTTGGCAACTTGTCGTTTCAGTCCTGGCCAATAAAACTGGTCTTCTACAGCTAGGATGGTTTTGTTTCCACCAAAATGACCAGCTAAGCCTCCGGCATGGGTTTCCCAAACTAGATGTCCCTTAATGATGTTTTGGGAATACAGAGTTTGTTTTTCTTTGAATAGGTATCCATCTAAAAGGGTGTATTCACTATGATCAGAGGATGGTCCTTATTTTAAAGCCTGAAAAATTTCACTAAAGTCTAGACAGGTGTCATATTCATCCTTAATTCTTTCAAAACCCATGACTTTAGTGCTAATTGAATTTATAAACAAGGCTTTACGACTCAAAGCATCAGCAACCTTATTTTCAGTTCCGGCACGGTGTTTTCAGGATGAAAGTGTAGGCTTGGATGAACTCTACCCACTTGGCGTGCCTAGGATTCAGTTTCTTCTGGGAGCTTAGAAATCTAAGGGCTTCGTGATCAAAAAAGAGGACAAACTCTTGCGGTATCAGATAGTGTCTCCAATATCTCAAAGCCTGGACTACCGCATACAACTCTTTATCATATGTTGAATATCTCGCACTAGTCTCATTAAACTTTTCACTAAAAAATGCCACTAGATGATTCTCTTGACTTAATACTCCTCCAATACCTACTCCAGAGGCATCACAAGCTACCTCGAAAATTTTAGAAAAATCCGGCAATCTTAAGATAGGTGCTTGTGTCATCTTTTTCTTAATATCTAGGAAGGCTTTGTCAGCTGCTTTTGTCCATTCAAAACTTCCCTTCCGAATACAATTCGTTATCGGGGCAACAATGGAGCTAAATCCTCTAATAAATCTCCTATAGAATGTGGCCAATCCATGGAAGCTACGAACATCATGAACGGTTTTGGGACGGGCCATTCAACTATGGATCTTATCTTATCAGGATCGGCTGAAACTCCATCAGGGGTGACAATGAAACCTAGGAAGGTAACTCTTTGGGTCATGAATTCACATTTCTTTAAATTATCATAGAGTTCTCTTTCCTAAGGCTGTACAGACTTGTCTAAGATGGTCCACATGGTTTTCTTTGGTCCTACTATATATTAAGATATCATCAAAATATACCACCATAAATTTCCCATGAAGCTCGTAGGACCTGGGTCATCATCCTCATAAATGTACTCGGTGCATTGGTTAATCCAAAGGCATTACTACCCATTCATATAACCCGTCCTTAGTTTTGAATGCTGTTTTCCATTCATCCCCTGGTCTAATTCTAACCTGGTGATAGCCGCTCTTCAGTCAATCTTAGAAAACACATTTGCGCCGGCCATCATGTCCAACATATCATCCAAACGGGGGATGGAAATCTATATTTCACCATAATTTTGTTTATGGCATGACTATCGATGCACATTCTCCACGTGCCATCCTTCTTAGGGGTTAGGAGTGCAGGTACTGCACAGGGGCTCAGACTTTCTTTGATGAATCCTTTTCTAGAAGGTCCCATACTTGTCGTTGCAATTCTAAGTGTTCGGTAGGGTTCATCCTATAGTGAGGTAAGTTGGGTAGGGTGGCTCCAGGGACTAAATCTATAGCGTGCTGAATATTCCTTAATGGTGGTAAGTGATCAGGTAAGTCTTTAGGAAAGACATCTTTAAATTCCTCTAACAATTTGATCACTTCCTTAGGTGTTTTCTACAAGTTTTGACTTTGGGTTTCCTTAACAGTTAGCATCCAAATGGGTGAACCTCCATTGATTTCTTGTTCTAATTCTTTTGCATTTATTAGGTTCAATCCCGGTCTCTTGTCTTTCAGTTGCTCGACCCTCTCTTAGTGTTGTTCTTAGGCTAGTAGGGTGAATGACAATTTTCTTGTCATTAAAAGTGAAGGCACATGAATTTGATCGACCAAAAATGGTCGCATCATGATCAAATAGCCATGGCCTGCCTAGGATGATGCTACTTACTCCCATAGGGAGCACATCACACCAGATCTTTTCCTGATAGGATTGGAATTAGATCTGGACCTGACATCTAAATTTGATAGGTATCGAGGTAGCATCTATCCATGAAACTTTGTAGGGGTTGGGATGAGGGACAGTGGTTTAATCCTAGACTCTTGGCTGCACTTGTTGAAATTGCATTGACACAGCTACCACTATCAATTATGATTTTACAAACTTTCTCCCCTATCTTGACAAAAGTCTGTAGGATACTAGTCCTTCGCCAATCTTCTTGTACCTTATTTTGGGTCAAAATACATCTGACGACTCCTAGCATTTTGATGAGTCAATAATCTCTTCATCCCCTTCATACTCATCCTAAACAATTATCGGCCTGATATACTTTTTCCACACAATCTGCTAAGGGCTCTATGGGCTCAGATTCATTTTCCTCTACTGCTCCTATGTTAAAGGCTCTATTTGGACAGTTGCTAGCATAGTGACCTACCTTTTGACATTTGAAGCATGCATTCGGATTCCTTTGGACTTCAGGTGCTTTCCCTTTATCATCTCTTCGGGTCTGAGGGTGTTGTAATTGGGTCGATTATACCTTAACTGGTTTTGTCCTGGTTGCTGACTAGAAACACTAGGCCTAGGGGCTTCAGGTCGACGAAAAACTGGACCCCTATGGAATCGTTCTGCATCACATACTATCTGGTATGCTAGCTCCAAATCATGGACTTCGCTCATGAATAATTCTTTCTGGATTTCCTCTCTAAGTCTGGCTCTAAACCTAGACAAAGTCACTGACTCTGATTCATCGACATTGTATCTCATTACGAACTCATCGAACTTTGCAATGTACTCAGCCACACTTTTGTTCCCTTGTGTCAGTCTCTACCATTAATCTAACAATCTCTGATGGTAGGACATAGGAAGGTATTTCTCTCTTAACCTAAGTTTCATTGCTCTCCAAGTTACTATAGGGACATCTCCTCTTTGTCTAGCTAGTCTCTCAACATTTTTCCAATGTAACCTAGCTTGACGCACAAGTTTAAGCTTTGCAAATTTACACTTCCTATCCTCACTCATCTCATACCAGTCAAAGTACTGGTCCATCTCACCTTCCCAATCAATGTAGATTTTGGGATCTAATATTCCATCGAAGGTGGGGGCTTCAAACCTAATGTTCTTCAAGGTTCGATCATCTTGGTCCAATTGGCTGGGTGTGGGTCTCCTAGGATTTGGTTCATAGATTCGATTAGGATCATGCTCTCGAAAAAGGCGTTGTCTTGGGATCATTCTAGGGTTGGCTGGTGTCTCAAATTCAGGCTCAGGGTCTAGCTCATTCTGGGCATCTTGATTTCCTCCAGGGGTTCTAGACTCTAGTCGGTCAAGCCTAGCAGTAATGTGGGACATTTGCTTTCTCATGCTCTGGTTGTTTTGGGCCAACTGATCAGTCAAATTTTGGTTGAGTTGGGCCATTTGGTCATTTAGGGATTTCATCAGGGTTTCAAGATTCGGGTCCATGGCTACACTGGATTGGGTTTGGACTCGTGAATATGAAGCTCCTGATCTAGTTTTCATGAAATAATGCACTCAAACCAAGACAACTAAGGCTCCTAAACCTAGAGCATAATTTAGAGATCTAATTAAAAGGACCAACTAGCTAGTAGTAACTTATGTGACTTGGCCAGGTAGGTGAAAGGGGAGTGGAGGTCCCTGTTTTGCCAATCCTTAGACACCAATCTGAGATTGGCCAGGTAGGCGGACCAACCCATAAGCCCTAATGCACCAATCCTAGACACCAAGCCCGTAAGCACACACCAATTAGTTGACACAATTAACTTGACCCAAATCTGAACCCGACCCGTTGTGTCCCTAACCCACTAGGGTAATTAGATCTAATTGATTTTTTTAAGGGATTGGGATCGAGATGACGGGTTGTGGTTTTGGGCTAAGGACAGGTGATTAATTCCTGTCCCCATGTCATAATGATGCCCTTAATTGATTTATCATGAGATGATGCAAAACATACATATAAATCCTAATCTCAGCAGTAGAAATATTGTGTGTTGCAGTTCAAAGTGGGGCTGAGAAGTGCTGTGTAACAGTTTCAAAAAAATTGAAAAATTCACAGAAGATTGATAACTGATAGAGGATATCCATATGAAAGGAATTAGAAGATAAAATCTATACTGTGCTGAGCAGATCATTAAAGTTAAACAATGTGAAAAGGATCAGAACAGAACATACAGGAATTTCAGCAATAGTGATGGAATGCAGTAATTTTCATTTTTTTGTGATTTTTTTCTGATGATGAAATTTAGTATGGTGACAACTAACTTGAAATGGAACAAGAAAAAAATGTTTCAATGCAAAATGCACTAATTTCCTTTGGAGTTGCAGGCGGATTACAGTCAGCCTGCACATGTTTACAGCAAGCAGGGAAATCAGACCTACATAGATTTCTTCTATGTGGTCAATGAGCAATAACCAAGATAGGACAACCTTACACTATAAGGATGCACCTTATAGTAGGACAACCTGATTTCACCTTGGTATTATGATGCAAAGATTTGCTATAATCTTATAGCACAATAGAAAATATCATGCAAACCAGAAAACAGGTTTTTAACTATGATGCTCTAATCTAACCGGCTCTGATACCAAATGATGTGGAAAACAATGGGAATGACATGCTCTTAATCAAATTAGTAAAACTAAAATGAAAACAAAGCAATAAGAGTTAGCCATTCTGGTGGGGCACCAGCTCAGAAAGAAGAAGCTTCAACTAATACCAAGTTCTTTATGGATTGAGACTAGGAACTCAAGTCTCGTATGAGTCCTGCATGTTTATTGAGTCCTGTTTATTTTCTTTTGGAATTTTAAAGTTCAATTAGATTTCAATCAAGAGTTCAATTAGAGTCATTTGGCTTTGTACTGAGTCAAGTTCAAGAGCTACTTGAAATTGGGCCAGACCAGCTTTACTTGGAATGCCACATCATCATGGACCACCAGTGCCAACTCATCACCAGAGGATGTCACATCACCTTTGCCATGTCATCTCCAAGGGGCGCCATGGAGAAGGATGCGCCATGTCACCATGCCACCTTGCCATGCCACATCATTGCCACCTCACCTGCCATGTCACATCATTCAAATTTTAAATTACATGAAAGCTACAAGTGGTCGACCAAGGAATGTTTTCAAATTCAAAGGAGGTCGGCCAACTCCATCCACAAATCATGCAACCAGCTCCACCAAATCCTCCACATTCCATGTAACCCTCCACCAAATCCTCTACCAAATCCTCCACATTTCATGTAACCCCCCCTAATATTTCTCCATGATATGGGGAATTTCAAATTGATTGAAAGGCCATTAAAAGCCTCTTGTACGCCCATGGTAAAAGGAGCTTTTTTGGATGAAATGAAATTTAAGTGAAGTAGTAGTTGAAGAAGGTGTTTTTTTGGTAGTATCCTCTTGTTTTCTTTGGGTGTGTTTGATTCTCTCTTCTCAAGCTTTCAAGTGTCCAACGCCAACATCCACCTCTAGGGATCCATGCCTCCATCGAAGTTTCCTTGCCTGTTTGGTTTCTCTGTTTTGATATCTTTCAAATTGGTCCCAGTCTAACCCGTTCATTGTGCAGGATCCTTCTACGATTCGGAGTTCAAGAAAGGGTTCTCTTGCCAAAGATCAATGTTGAATGAAACTAGTTTCTTTGGAATGCCAATCTTCCACTTCAGGTGTAGTTCGTCTAAGAGATTCAATGGATCTACCAGGGAGTGATCATCTTGGGTAAATAACACCTCCTAATCTCTTAAGTCTGAGTTATTGAAGATCGTTGCTAAGGTTTAAATTCAATATTCATTAGCCCTAATCTTCTCTAGGATTTAAATAACTACATCGCAGTGTAAGTTTCAAATTTCAGTGCTCCTTCATAGCTTTACCTTAGTACTTTTGACCTGAAATTTAGTACCTGTTAATAGGCTTCATTGCTCTCATTTCTCAATCCATCATTTAGATTGCATTCTCATCATCGCCGTGTCACATTCAAAGCAAAGAACCTAGATGTAAATAAAGGAAATTCTGAAATGTCATACAAAACCCTGAAATTTGTTCTATTCAAGATAATTAAGAGAGAAGGATCTTAGTGGTTAGGAAACCACTCAGATTAGAGCTAATTCACCTTACCAATTTCAGATCTGAAAGAGTTCATAAGAGGGCTTCCAGGCATTAAACTACTCTTTTGAATAACACACTCAGGGGGGGATTCTGGATGATAAGGAAATTACCCTAGGTAGGTTTCTAGTTCTTAGCAAATCCAACCTCCTTCTTTGGAACTCAAGAATAAACCCGGGGATCCTACAACAAAATTAGATGGAGGGATTAGGAAGAGAATTTATGATTGGGATAAAAGAAATAAAGAAACAATGGGAAGAGGTTGTGGGGTTTGTCTTGAATCTTCCATAGCTCCTTAGCAGGATGACTTAAGGTTTGTTGTAGAAACCCTTGTTGCACTAGTTGTTGATGAGGCAACCCTTGGCAAGCTCTTGGAAGATTTTCTCTAAGCCAAATTCATGCAAGATCTTGGAGTGGAGAGGGAGAGTTATAGATTACAGGATATCAAAACTTCAAGCCTCACACCTTACCCTCTCATAGGGTACAAAACATCACAAGCAAGAGAACTTCTTTGGAAAAGAAAGGCTATTTTCTTCATTCATCATCATCTACCCTTTTTACAAAAACCAGGACTCTTATAAGAATTTCTTTGCAGCCTTGTTTGTTTTTGAATTCAAAATGCAACTCCTAGAAAGGTGGGTCATCCCCATGAATGTTGGAGAGATGGGTGGGGAGGTTGGCTAATTCAAAATTCCCTCTTCTTTGGCCAAATTTCCTTGAATTTGAACCTCCTTGTGATGTGGCAAGGAGGTGACTTCCATGTGATGATGTGGCTTCTTGGTGGTGAACCCATGGATCATGATCCCTTTGACTTTTGACTAGACACTAACCTTCATGATTTTGCAATTGGACTGGCCCGAACTTGACTTAAACAAGACTCAATGAAATTTGATTTAAACAGGACTCAATGAGACTTGACTCATGACTCAATTTAAAAGAAACAAATGCGAAATTAAATTATTACAGGACTTAAATAAGAACTAAATTATTACAGGACTCAAATAAGAACCTAGCTAAGCTTGCTGAAATCTCTTCTTGTGCCTGGTGTCCGCACCAAACATCCACACATTAAGGTCAGTCTCTTAAACTTTGAACCAGACCCTGAGTCTCCTTTCTATTCCCTACCTTTCCCTGAGCCTTCTCATATCTCTAGAGCCATGAGGTTACTTTTTATTGAGATTACCATAATGCGTGACTCCTTAGAGCCCATCCCTTTTGCCCTCTACTTCTGGTATACTTTATGGCATTTGCTAGGGATCCTTAATAATTTTTCTTGTGCATACCAGACCATGGTCAAACCTAGAGAGTCAATAATCTGTTAGGTTTAGGCCCTAGAGAGTCAATAAAATTTTGTTCTATAGGAATGCATCGTTTAGTCTGCATTTTGCATCATGCATTAAGTATAAATTTTAAAATAATGGCTGATTCCAGAAACAAGCCAAAGAGTTTGAAATTGGGGATTCTGTAATGATTAGGCTTAGGCCTGAACAGTTTCCACCCGGAACCGTTAAGAAACTTCATGCTCGTGGAGCTGGCCCCTTTAGAGTGATAAAGAGAGTTGGCCCTAATGCCTACGTTCTTGAGCTACCCCTGAATTATAGCATTAGCTCGACTTTCAATATCTCAGACTTAGTCGAGTACAGGGAACCAGCAAACATACCTAGTGAGCCATTTGGGCTTGACCTTTCTTTTAAGAGTGAACCCAAACCTGAGTGTCCACCTCCAATTATACGTGAGAGAGGAGAGCGGATCGAGCATGTCCTAGATGACCAAGCTATCACTACCCAGGGCAAAGGTTATCAATGTTTCTTAGTTCGATAGCAAGGCCATTTTAGTTCGATGACTCGTGGATTACCCGGGAGGACTTGCAGTGCCTCGATCCCGACCTTTTAGAGGAGTACCTAAGCCAACTCAACTCTTACTCGACAGGGTCGAGTTCCTCCCATCCCGGGAGAACTGGTGTGGGCACCAGAATCTGACAGAGGTTCCTCAACCCTCCGTGGATGTCCAGTTAGGGTTCCATTTTTTTTCAGGTCTTGAAATAAGGCTTCAAGCCTAAAACTTGTAATTTCTTTAGTTTTGAATTGAGTCTCTTATGTCTGTACTAGTCCTGTACTTTGACCAATTGGGTCAAGTTGTATCCTGTATTGAGTCCAGTCATGTATTGGGTCTAGTCCAAGTCTGAGTCCACCGAAGTGGTCTTTAAGTCCAGCTCAACTACTTTGGGCCGAGCCTTGAAGGTCAACATGTCAACCCTAGGGCGCCACTTCACCACCCCATGTGGCGCCACTTCATCATCCCATGAGGCGCCACCTCATCCAACCATGTGGGCGGCACAAGTGAGATTTTCTTGGATGCCAAATGAGAAACATCAAATATTCTCTCCTCCTTTCCCTCCCTCCATCAAGCCACTTACTAAAAGAGTCATATGAAACCAAGGAAAGGTTGAAGACAAAGGCCTTGTTCCAAGCCTCATATCAAGCTTCTTTCCAAAGAAGGGTGAGCAACAAAGGAAAGGTTGAAGACAAAGGCCTTGCTCCAAGCCTCATATCAAGCTTCTTTCCAAAGAAGGGTGAGCAACCAAGGAAAGAGGAGACACAAGCCTTGCATCATGCCTTCTTCCCAAAATTGAAGGTCAACTTTCCAAGTCCAAGGGAGCCAAATTCCTTCTTCCAAGCCCATTATCATGCCATGCCCAATCAAAGGAGTTTGAATTTCAAATTTTTGAATATTTTTTAGTGCCTTAGCAAGAGAAGAAATGTATTTTTCATTCAAATTTGAATGGATCTAAGGTGCCTATATAAAGGACCTTACCCCCTCCCTTGTAAGGTTAATTTTGATGAATGAAAAAAAAAATTATTTCTTGAGTTCAATCTCTTGCCAGTTGCCTTCGTTCACTAGGAACGTCGATCTCCGTGAGGGAGCACCTTCGCCTTCGGGCGTCGAGAGGTGTGAGGCCTCAAACTATCGTCACTTCCGCAACTCCATCATCTAACTCCGAATCAAGCAGAACTCCACCATCTCAACAACCTTTTCTTTCATTATTCCACTACTTTCCTTCTTATTAAGACTTAACCTGTTATCTTCTTTGAATGCTCATAGGTCCTCTAGGTGACACAAGTACGGTGACGGTTGCCTTTGCCATCAAGTCTTCAGCCAGCTAGCACCTTTACAGGGTTGATGGCTCGATCATCCAGGCCCATTCGCCAAGGTGAGCGATCTCTGCATCGAGTGCTTTAGATCTTTGAGGTTTGCCCCCTGACTCCTAAGTAGATCTTGATCGGAGAGATAAGTCCTACGGGGTTTCTCAATCCCGGGGTCTCTCTTTATCATTATTTAGGGAATCTACTTGCTTGATAGCTCTTATTATTATAGAACCCTGATCATCTCTTACTAATTTTCGGGAATCCAAAGAAACCATAAAAATCTAAAAATCACAAAATCCTAAAATCACTTGCATCATCATTTCATCTTCGCATCTAGTTAGTCTCCCATCAATAGTCTTAGTCTCCAAGTAAGGGTACAATAGTATTTACCTAGGAATTCTACTCCCACCCAAACCCTAGCTAGAAATAAGGAAACCCAGGGTAGAAAAAATTCCAACAATCTCTCCTCCCTCTCCTTGCCTTGGTCGCCAAGAGAGGTGACTTTAAGTGGCCGACCAAGGGGAGGGTCACCATAAGCCTATGGCGCCCTAGCTCCTCTCCTGGGCCTGGACTGGCCCAATTGGCTTCTAGCTACTGTCCGGTCTTCAGGGTTTCTGATTTCTCCTCCTGAGGTCTTCAAATCTTCAGGCTGGGTTGGACTTGAGCTTCACTTCCATATCTTCAAACTGGTTGGACTTGGTCTTCACTTGTATGATGTGGTCTTGAGTCTTCAGTGTACTTGGACAGGACTCAAAAAAATAAAATTAGCTCAACATGAGCTGACTAGTACTGGACTGAACTAGCTCAACATGAGTTGACTAATACTGAACTGAAATGATAACTTAAAAGACTCAAATGATAAACTAAAATGGACTCAGATGGGCTAAGCCCTTATTATAGATGGACTCAAATACTACTAATTAATCCATAGAGGGTTGAGAAGCCTCTGTCTTATTCTGGTGCCTCTAATGTCCCCACCACCCCATTATTCCCTTGCGGTGGGGAGAACTTGACTCCGTCGAGTTAAGCTCAGCGGGGGTTTGACGAAACCGAATCCAAGCATATCAAAAGACAAACCCATGAAATAGACATAATCAAATAAACCTAAATATATCCAAATAAACTTGGAATAAAGAGGGGCTCTGAGAACTGTGCCACTCTGAAATTTGTATAACTTTGAAAATAGTGCAGCTCTAAGATCTGTACTTCATCATTCTTTAGAATCACTATAAGATCCATGTGCTTTGAGAAGCGTGTGCTTTGAGGAGCGTGTACTTTCGCGTTCGTGCAACAGCAGGCTCTTCTCCACGGACCGAAGGGGAACGGAGCATGGGATCTTCTAGCTGGATCTCATCGGTGATGGCACCGGATAGTAGGCAGTAGTGCAGGGAGGCTTCACCGGCGGGCTTCATCGACGACGGCACCGAGAACGTCGGTGGCAGATTCTTCACGGACTGCTGCAAGCAGGGGAGGAAGTCCAGAGGGCTCGTCGGTGTTGGGCAGGGCAGAGGACAGTGCCAGCATGGGAGGGAGATGGCCGGACGGGGGTTCTGGTGACTAGCGGCATCGTGCTGCGGCCGAGCAATGCATTCCGGCGTCACGGATGGTGAAGCATCAAGGGTGTGGGCAGCAAGGACAATTGATGCGGATCTGCAGCACAGGGAAATGGCGGTCGTGGAAGGCGTCGAACGATGACAGGCAGTCCAGGCCGGCAGGCGATGTTGATCGACTCTTATTGGGTGTCCGATCGGTGTCGGTTGAGCTAGGTGGTGGTCGCGGGAGTCGTGGCCGTAGGGTATCCGATGCGTGGCACCGACGGTCTGGGATAGATCCAGTGGGAGGGGCGAATGGGATGTCGTGGTTGGCCGCACGATCGGCTTGGCGAGGGCGGCGGCCTGGGCCTTTGTGCGGGACTCGTCTGTTGTATGTTGGGGTTGGGTCACGGGATGGAGGTGGAAGGTTGGAGATGGGCTTCACGGTGGGAACTTCTGGATTGGCATTGGTGGAGGTGTGCTTCACAAGCGATGGCAGCAGGGGAGAGGGCTCGGGTGCAGGGCATTGACAGGCCTCGGTGGCTGACTGAGATTTGAGAAACCTTGCACCGAAAGATCTGGACATGAGGAACGATGGGATGCCGAGGAAAAAAAGAAAACCCTAATCCACTAGGCTCTGATACCAAGTTGATGCGGGATAGAGCAGGGGAGGATTGCTGGCGAGCGTAGAAGTCATAAGGGGATTAGGGCTTGCACTCAAGAACGAGGAACCAGGCGTCACACCCACTCCAATCCGGAGAAAACTCAAACTCAGATCAAAATAATTTTTGTTTGTATTCATAAGAAAAAATGTTTAATACAAGAGGGAGGGGGCGGTATTTATAGATTCACCCCAAGGTACATTACTTGAGGGCTAAGAAACCCTGACTTGTGGCCCAAGAAACCCTGGTGGACCAATCAACAATGGGCCTATCTTGGATTAGAGCTCTCTCTTTGGTGTGGACACCAGAAGCAGAAGCAGAATAAAACCCCACTCAAATAAGGTTAACCTGATTCCACTTTGGATCGAAGATCACTAGGTTAAATTTTTTGTAAAGGGCATTTACTTTCAAGAGTCTGTAATTACTTAGTTTCAATTTCATGAATCCTGTAATTATGTCCAATCGAGTCCTGTAATTATGTCCAATCGAGTCCTGTAATTATGTCCTGTCTCAATCTGGGTTCAAATAAGAACTCAATTAGAGTTCCATTAGGTTTATTTAATCAAGTCCAAGCTACTTCAAGTTGAGGTTCACCAAACCACTTGGAGCTTCCAAATCAAGACCTTGGTCCACCAAGCTAGAATTCCACATCACCATGCCAACAAAGTAGCCACCAGGGATGCCACATCATCAGCCACGTCACCTTCAAATGGGCGCCTAAAGGGGAGATCGACCAAGTATTTTAAATTCAAAGAAACCAGCCAATCTCCATGAATTTCTCCTTATCCCATGTAACAAGGCCCCATATCCTCCAACCTCCCTTGTAATCCTCCATAATTTGGGGAGTTTTCAAATTTCAAAGTTTTGTAAGGCTATTAAAAAGCCTTGGATGCCCCATTGTAAAAGGGATTGATTTTGGGAATGAATGAAAATTGAAGTTGAATTTTGGAAGTAGAAGTTGTCTTGTGTTTTTTTTTTCCTTATGTGAAAGTTTCCCATCCTCTTCCTCCATGCCAAAGCCATTCTTTTCCCCTAGCAAAGCATCTTCCAAGCTCACGTGAAGGCATTGGAGTCAGCCAGATCTTCTCAAATTTTTGTTCTTAGTTCATAAATTCTCCCATCCCTTCTATATTTCTTATCCTTCTTCCTTAACATTGATCTTCATTGCAGGGTCCTTTGAAGTCTTTGAGTTGTGAACCGGGTTCACCTTGACAAAGAACCAACAAGCTGAAGCCCCAAGTCCAGGGTTCTGATCTCTGTTATCCAGGTTCTTCAGTTTTGAGCATTGGTAGTTTTAAGGTATGAATCAAAAGAAGGTTGGAAAGCTCATCAAGGTAAGTCCACAATCATTAGCCCTATTGTCTAGATCTTCTTCCTTCTTAGTTTAGGATTGTGTCTAATCAAGTAAAAATCTCATTTCTTATAATCCTTAAGTCTTATTATGATGAGTACAATGCTAGTGTAATTAGGTTTCATTGCTCTACAAACCATATTCAAAACATTAATCATATGCTTGCCGCATCACTCTTCTAGGCTTGGCAGCATGAAAGGGCCCGGGTGCATGAAGGCCAGATCTGGTTTGGGGGCCTGGTGAATCTCCTGGCTGCTAATGACCTCCTCTTGACTTGAACGACTCAACTGGACTATAAGATTGGACCCGACTAAGTGGACTCAACTGACTCATTATCTCACTTTATTACAGGACTCGATTGGCTCACTTTGACCAAAGTGACACTTGACTAAAGGACTTAATAAAATAAAATAGGCTCTCGGTCCCCATCAACGCCAAGTTCTCATCTGCATGTCACCTACCTGACCAAGGGTCAAATCTAGTTATAGTTTAGGATTTAGTCGAGTTTGTAGTCCATTAGTTGTTGTTATGAGTCATTTGCACTACATGATTCTCTGCATCAAAAATTGACCATAAGATTAATATGAGAAATGATTTTTATAAAAACATGGTTAATTCTCGAAAGGAGTCCAAGAGTTCACTAGGGAAATCTTGTGATGATTAGGCTATATACCCGTAGAGCTAGATCCAACAAAGTGATAAAAAATGTTGGACCTAGTGCCTAAGTTACCACCTGAATTAGGCATTAAGCTCAACCTTCAATATCTCAAACTCAGTTGAGTATAGGGACCTAGCAATGATACCCAGTGAGCCCATTGAGCCTAACCCTTTTCTTTGAGAGCGAACCCAATCCCTGAGTGTCCACCATTAAATTAGCTTATGAGAGGAAAATATTGAGAATATTTTGGATGACTAAGCCACTAGTACCCGGATCAAAGGCTTCCATGTCACTTGGTTTGTTGGCAAGGTCGACCGAGATCTAAGGTTTCATGGATCACTCAAGAGGATCCGCAATGCCTCAACCCACCCACCAAAGCTAGTTGACTTTTACTCGATAGGGTCGAGTTCCTCCCACCCGGGGGGTGGGGGCACCAGGATCAGACACAAATTACTAGGCCCTATTTGGTTTACCTAGCCATGTGTCAAATTTTGTAATCAACTAGAATTGAGTCTTGTAATAAGTTGAGGTTAGTTGATTTGTCTCAACCCTCAACCTAGTCATTATTTTGAGTCATGTATATCAGTTATGAGTCGAATATGAGCTCAAGTTTTGTACAAGAGAAGAGGTTACCATATTTGGAGTTCCACCAGGCCACATTCAGGAGTCAGAGGCCATTACATCAGCCCATTGGATTTTGTGTGACAACCGAGGATCCAAGATGCTTCCGGAAACCCTAATTCCTTCCAGATGCCCTCCAGATATCCAGATTCCCTTCCAGATGCTAGAGCATATTCTCAGAACAGGGCACCCATGATTCCAGAGGTCCACCTGCATCCAAGCCCAAAGAAATCAAGCCCAGGTGCCAAGCCCAAGCCCTTAAGAAGCAAGATTTCAGGAATATTCCTGCTACAAGGCTAACAAGCCACCCCAGCTTCCAGAGGCCCAAACCCATGCATCCAAGCCCCTTTGGGCCGGCTCCTTGCTGCTCCTAGAGGACCAACATGCCCCCTAGGCATCCTTGAAGTGTTGACCAAGTCCAAGAGGTGTCATTGAGTAGAATAGTCAAAGCATGAAGAAAAAAGGAAGAAAAGAGTCAATTCCCTAACCTAATGGGGATTTGTTTTTCTAACTTAGCTAGGAAGGACTTGCATTCCAATTGGAAAGAGGACTTGTAACCCAAGTGTAACCATGGTTAGTGAGGGCATGGGAACTCTATAAATACCCACCCCTCCCCCTTGTAAGCATCTCTTTCTTATGAATACAACTTGCTGAAACTTGAGTTATTGCCTTGTGCTGGTGTTTTGTTTTGGTTCTTTGGATTGTGTTTTTGTGCTTGGCAAATTCCTTGCTGCCCTAGCTTCCTTCCACACCCTAACTCACTACCATCCAAGCCTTCACACGCCCAAGAAGGAGTGCCCTAGGCCGCCAAGCAGGGAGATCTTCAACAAGCTTCAAACAGCCCAGCTTCAAACCATAACCTGATTCCTTCTAAACCTAATTCCTTTTTTTTTCTTACTTGCTGTTTTAATTAACCCTGATGCTTGTAGGATTCCTGAGGTGCTTCCCCTCCCCTGAGGAGGCCTTCTTTGCTACCCGAACCACCCAGATCAGCCATCAGATTCAAGGGAAACAAGGCTTCTTCTTCTAGGCTCCGATCAGAGTGCGTGTGATCCCTGCTGCTACTGAATTTTAATCTCTGACAGGTATGAACCCTTCCCTTCTCTGATTATCTGATTTAGATGAAGATAAAATATCCTAAACTGGGAGTTTCTTAACTCTCGGGCCCTGGCTATTTCATTAGTTTGCATGAGCTTGCCTGCGGTCCGATGATTCTTTGCACTGCTAGTCTTTCCACTGTTTTTAATTTATTTTGGGAATCTAGCCTACAAATAAAATTATAAAAATTATAAAAAAACTATTTTGCTTTTTTCCATGCAAGTTTAGCAGTCTTAGAGTCATCTTGCATCAGTTTGGTATCAGAGCGGGTTTAGGATAGTTTTTATTTTTTTGTATTCACAAACCCTAATTCTGCATTCTGTCCACTACATTAGATGTCTATGTTTTATCTGATTTTAGCATCATAAATATTTTATTTTTCTATGAAATTTGAACTTAGTGTCCTCTATTCTATCCTAGTAATTTTAAGATTTTTAATTATTTTTACTGAAAACTTAAATCTCTAAATTTGGCATAATAGGAACCCTAATAGAATTCTGATAATTTCAACAGCAGTCCAGAAAACCCTATGTTTGCATTACCATATGATTTTTTTTCTACATGAAATTTGGTAAGTATCATCCAAACCGTCCATCATCTATTCTAGATTTTTTTTGATTTTTTTATCCATCGGTATCTATGTCAAACTCTGCAAAAATGGAAACCTAATTCACTGATTTCTGCTACATTCTGCTTTTGACTCAACCTAACCTAATCAACTTCCACACACCCCAATCCCAAGCCAAACTTTGTTTGCTAACCCCAGTTAACTTAAACCTAACTTGACACATCATAAATCATTAAAAAAATATTTTATTTACTGATTGTTTTAGATTGTATCAGGGCCATCGATTGCCATAATTCTTAACCTAATCTTAGGGCAATACTCTATCTTAGATCAGGTTAGGATTTCATCACCTGTCCTGGGCCCAAAACCACCATCATCATACTAACCAAAGCCTAATTAAAATCAATTAGAACTAATTTGCCCTAGTGGGCTAGGAGACATCAATAGGTCGGGTCCGAGCTGTGTGAGCCAACTAGTGCATTTAACCTTTTAGCTATTACTGAAAGCTGGTGTCTAAGGCTGGGGTCCAGAGTCAAACGATCTAAGTGGTGTGTGGTTTTAATTAGGTCCCTGTGAAAGAAGGGGGGGCCTCCCACACTCCCACCCCCTACCTAGCTAGTGGAAGGACTAGCTATTGGGTTAGGTGTAAGTTGAACTGACCCATCCAGTTTGTGGCTATAGATCTAGGAAACCCTAGATTATATTAGCTTTTTCTTTCTTTTGCATGCTTGGTTACATTATTTCATTTTGATTGTTTGATTTGTGCATGACCACTAGACTAGGAACCCAATATCAAAAACTTAAGCCCCAACCTAGCTCAACCATGGACCCTAATCTAGAAGCTTTCATGAAAACCATGATCGAATGACTTGACCGAATCGATTTATCCAGTAACCAATCCAATTCCCAAATAAACCATAGGTTTGACCAATCCGATACTAAGCTTGACCAAATGAACCAAATAATCAACCAAGTAGGAACCCTAGGCAAGACCCATAGAGCTGAACCCCAGGAACCCATAGTCCCTAGATATGAACCTAGTAGTAACCCAATATCCCTCAGTCAACCTGAATCCTATAAGATTGACACCCATATATTTGAACCCATAACCTTTGAACCCATAACCCTTAGTTTACCCAACCCTGTTACCCTAGACCTTAGTCAATTTTTCATTAGCCAAACCCCTCTAACCACCCCATTGGTTCACCAAGATTACTTAGAAGAAGAAATATATGAGGCTGGTCCAAGTTTGGTAGAGGAGTATGAGGATAATGAGTCTATTGAAGATTTAGAAGAAGAGATACCTATAGGTGACCTAGAGTTAGGAGTCAACCCAGAATTAGTTGACCTAGTGGAAACCCAATTAGAAGTCAATCCAGTGTTAGTTGATCCAGTAGATACCCAGGTTGAAGCCACCCTAGAGTTAGCTGACTTTAACCACACCCAACCTGTAGTGGAAGAACCCTTAAAGGAAGAAGACCATGAGGAATCCAGTCCCACATTAGAGCTTTACTTGAGGAGCCACTAGAAGAAAGCCCAATTAGAGAGCCCAGTCCTTTGATTTATGAGCCACAAGAGTTTATTAAGGACTTGACCTCTTTGAATTAGTACCCTCAGGATGAAGTCACCTCTTTGACTCCACTTGATCAATTTCCTGAAATCAACAACTCTTTCTTCCATTATGAGACCCTTTAGATAGACATCAAACCCATAAGGTAAACCTCATTAGTCTAAGATTAATTCCCGACACCCCTCTTATATCTTAGTCTATCCAATTAACCCCAAACCCTTTTCTTACTTTCCACCCAACCAGACTAACCCCAAATTCATCTCATATTTTTTGCCTTTTCTTGAATTTTCTTATATTACTTTAACCATTCACCTACATCATGTAGAGGTTTGCATGTTACATTCATTTCATGCACATGTTAAGTTTGCATCTTACTTCTTGCATACCCTTTGGCATTTAGTAGGCATACATAGTAAATTCTCATGTGCATGCCATGCTAGGGTTAAACCTAGAGAGTCTATAGTATGTTAGGTTAGACCCTAGAAAGTTCAATAAAATTTCTTTCGATAGAAAAGTTTAGTCTATCTAATAGGTATTAGTTGAGTCCAATAAATGCACAACCAGAATTACATGTCTGCACCTGCACTACCCTCTGCACAGCATATGCACATAAAAATTAGTCAAAAGCCGAACATAATTAATGAACTAACTAACAACTTGGCTAATTCCTAAAAGAGAGATAAAGAATTTTGCAGGGGATTTCATAGTTTTAAAGAATTTTCTGCTTGCGCAGTTGGCCCATCCAAGATAATGAATATCTGTGGACCCAATGCCTATGTACGTGAGATACTACCTGATTTAAGTATTAGCTCCACCTTCATCATTTCAGATCTTATAGAGTCTAGGGAGCTAGCAGCGATACCTAGTGAGTACCTTGAGCCTATCCCTCCCTATAGAGAGAACCCACCCTAGAGTGTCCACCAACCAATTAGCCAAATAGTGAAAAAAGATCGAGAGAATCCTGGATGATCAAGCCATATGTACCCGGAAATCATGGCTATTAGAGGTATTTGGTCCGGTGGCAAGGTCGGCCAGAATTTGAGGACTCGTGGATCACTCGTGAGGATCTGCTGCACCTCAACCCAGACCTACTCGAGCACTATGAGAGCCAAGTTATCCCACACTCGACAGGGTCGAGTTCCTCCCACCCCGGGAGAATTGGTGGGGGCACCAGGATCAGACACAGATTACTGGGCCCTATTTGGTTTACCTAGCCATGTGTCAAATTTGTAATCAACTAGAATTGAGTCCTGTAATAAGTTGAGGTTAGTTGATTTGTCTCAACCCTCAACCTAGTCATTATTTTGAGTCCTGTATATCAGTTATGAGTCCAATATGAGCTCAATTTTTATACAAGAGAGGAGGTTACCATATTTTGGAGTTCCATTAGGCCACATCCAGGAGTCAGAGGCCACTACATCAGTCCATTGGATTTTGTGTGACAACCCAGGATCCAAGATGCTTCCGGAAATCTTGATTCCTTCCAGATACCCTCAAGATGTCCAGATTCCCTTCCAGATGCCAGAGCATATTCTCAGAATAGGGCACCCATGATTCCAGAGGTCCACCTACATCCAAGTCCAAAGAAATCAAGCCCAGGTGCCAAGCCCAAGCCCTTAAGAAGCAAGATTCCAGGGAATATTCCTGCTACCAGGCTAACAGGTCATCCCAGCTTCCAAAGGCCCAAACCCATGCACCCAAGCCCCTTTGGGCTGGCCCCTTGCTGATTATAGAGGCCCAACATGATTCCCTAGGCATCCTTGAAGTGTTGACCAAGTCCAAGAGGTGTCCTTGAGTGGAATAGTCAAAGCATGAAGGAAAAAGGAGAAGACTAGGTCAATTCCTAACCTAATGGGGATTTGTTTTTCTAACCTAGCTAGGAAAGGACTTGTATTCCAATTGGAAAGAGGACTTGTAACCCATGTGTAACCATGGTTAGTGAGGGCATGGGAACTCTATAAATACCCCACCCCTCCCCTTCTTGTAAGCATCTCTTTCTTATGAATACAACTTGCTGAAATTTGAGTTATTGCCTTGTGCTGGTATTTTGTTTTGGTTCTTTGTATTGTGTTTTTATGCTGGGACGAATTCCTTGCTGCCCTAGCTTCCTTCCACACCCTAAATCACTGCCATCCAAGCCTTCACACATCCAAGAAGGAGTGCCCTAGGATGCCAAGCAGGGAGATCTTCAACAAGCTTCAAACAGCCCAGCTTCTAAACCATAACCTGATTCCTTCTAAACCTAATTTCTTTTTTTTTCTTACTTGCTATTTTGATTAACCCTGACACTTGTAGGATTCCCGAGGTGATTCCCCTCCCCTGAGGAGGCCTTCTTTGCTGCCCGAACCACCCAGATCAGCCATTAGATTCAAGGAAACAAGGCTTCTTCTTCCAGGCTCCGATCAGAGTGCGTGTGATCCCTGCTGCTACTGAATTTTAATCTCTGACTGGTATGAACCCTTCCCTTCTCTAATTATCTGATTTAGATGAAGATAAACTATCCTAAACAGGAGTTTCTCAACTCTCAGGTCTTGGCTATTTCATTAGTTAGCATAAGCTTGCCTGCGATTCGATGATTCTTTGCTCTGCTAGTCTTTCTGCTAGTTTTTATTTATTTTAGGAATCTAGCATACAAATAAAATTATAAAAATCACAAAAAATTATTTTGCTATTTTCCATACAGTTTAGCAGTCTTAGAGTCATCCACATCACCGGGAGAATTGATGAGGATGTCAGGAGCAAACCTGAATTTCAAGGTTCCAATTTTGTTCTCTAATTCTGCATTGGGAAGTCTATAATTTTCAATTGAGTCCTGTAATAAAGTGAGTCAATTGAGTCCAATTGAATTCACTAAGTCAATAAGTCCTGTCACTTGAGTCTACTTATTTCAATTCAGTCAAGTGTCAGTTGAGTCAAATTATTTTAGTCTAGTCAAGTTTGAGTCCTATAGTGTGACTTTTTTTCATTCAAATCAAGACCAAGAGGAGAGCTATTGGAACTTCACTCAAGCCATCGCAGTTCATGCACCTGGACCCCCACTCAAGCCCCAAGATCCTAGTGCCTGGACTCTTTTCAAGCTACCCCAGGCCCACTAGCACATGGCACCCCAAACCTCCAAGCCAATGGTGCCCTAGGCTTCCAAAGGTTAGCACCCCAGGCCCACAAGTGAAGGGCACACCCTCAGGCCCATTCTTGCTTGGCGCCCCACTAGTCAAAGCCCAGAAGTTGGCGCCCTAGTCAAAGTCCAAGCATGGTTGGCACCCCTCCTAGTCCAAGCCCACTAGGGAGTGGAAAAGTCAAAGCAATCCAAGCCCAAGAGGATTTCATACCAGTCCAAGCCCATGAAGAAAAGTCAAAGCTTCCAAGTCCAACAAGGAGTTAGCCAGCACAATCCTTTAAGGAGACCCAGTCTTTTATTTTATTCAATTTTGTACTCCCACTTTGACACAGACTTGTACTCCCACTTTGATACAAACTTGTACTCCAACTTTGACAAGGAGAGGGCTAGATGAGTCTATAATACCCCCCCTTCCCTTCTTGTATGGAATGCTTTGATGAATGAAAAATTATTGAGTGTTTCTTTTCAACTGCCTTCATTCTTTGAGAACATCGACCTCCATGAGGGAGAGGGTGGAGGCCCGATTATCTAGTTAGTTAGTTGTCTTCTAAACCCTAGCCCTAACCGCACCTCCTCCATCTCTCATCCAGGCCGCCCTCCAAGGATCCAGGCATCCATCATCCATCAATACTTCAATCAGCCCTGGTGCCTCTCCATCTTTCTTTCCACTTCCAATCTCCCATTCTATATTTTTTATCTTCCTAAGACCTACCTTTGATGTTTGCAAGATCCCTTAAGAGAAGCGACCCTTGTGAAGGTTTTCTTTGCTCGAATCAATTGATAAAAAGCCAATGAATCTGTGGGAATGCTGCTTCACCATCCAGTCACCGGTCCAGAGGAGGATCACTTCTACGGCTTCAAGAACATCATTGCTAGGTAAAACTAACCCATCCCATCTCACTTTATTTGAGTTTTGAACAATGAACATGTACCTAATAGGATTACTTAATCCTAGGATCCATTTTTCTTTATTCCTTTGATAGTTTCTTGCATGTGGGTAGGACTCTTACTATTACATAAAAACCCTACCTGTTTTAGTCTCTTTTTTGGGAATCAATCATTTCAACATCTAAAATCCTTGTTCATAATAATCTTTTTTTTCTTATGTTCATCCTTCTCATGTCATTCCTTTGCATGCATCATGTTAGAGTTCGCACCCCATCAGTCACAACAATTTGAGTCCTGTAGACATTGAGTCATATTTAGTCAATTCAGTTGAGTCCTGAGTCCATTTGTTATGTTCGACCTATTTTGAGTCCTATCAATTAGGCCCAATTTGAGTCCTGTAAATTTTGTTTTTCATTCAAGCCATGTTCAAGAGGAGAGTCACCAAACTAGGAGATTCACCAGGCCCCCCCAACCAGAGCTGGATTTCATGCACCGTGTCCCCGCCCAGGCCCCTGGCACCCGAGGCCCTCATTCATTTGGGCCTCCTAGCCCAGGAGAGATTGCGCCCCACAGGAATATCCCCTTTTGGTGCTCCAAGGACCCAAAGTCCCACTAAGTTGGTGCCTCAACAAGCCCAGCCCATCAGCAGTTGGCATCCTAGCCCAGAGGAGTGGCCGCCCATCCAACATGGAGAGCATCCCAAGCCAAAAAGAAGTGGCGCCCCTTCCAGCCCGTTCAACAAGCCTTGTGCCCCAAGTCCAAGTCCAATATGGAGTTGCTGCCCAGCCCAAAAGAAGTTTGCCGTCCAAGTCCATCAGGTTGAGTTTTCTTGGCCCTCAAGTCTTGTAATCCTAGTTAGTCAAGGAGACATGGACCTGTGTGAATCTATAAATACCCACCCCTCCCTTTTTGTATGCATAACTTTTGATGAATAAATTTAAGAGGTTTTCTTTGTTCATTGTTGCCTCAGGAAGGAGTGCGTGTGAGGCCCATTTTTCTTTTTTTTTGCTTGCAAAACTTAGCCCCCAACACCTCTCTCCCTTTAACCAAACCCCACCGCCCCATCCATACTTTAAAAGAACCTAGGACGCCCCATCAATCCTCCTTCCAAGCTGCCCCAACCATCTTCTTCTAGGCCGCCAACACCAATCCCTCCACAAACCCTAACCCGCCAGGATTCTCTCCCCTCCTAGTTGCCACCCTAAGTGCATCCAGCATCCACCCTTCAGCCTAGGCATCTTTATCAGTAGCCAGGCCACCCTCAATAGTCCAGGCATCCTCCAAACTTCAAACCGCCAGCCCTGCAACACCATTTTCCCAACCTTCCTCTAACCCGATCTCCTATTTCATATTTTTTCCATCTTCTTTATCTCTAACCTAATGTTTGTAGGATCCCTCAGTGGAAACGGTCCCAGGAAGAGGTTCTTCTTGCGCTCGAGACTAGATGATAAAAAGCCAGTGGATCCGCGGGAAAGAGACCTGATTGTCCAGGCACCGATCTGGAGTGTTGAGTGACCCCTTCTGTGGCGAAGACACATCATTGCCTGGTATTTGCCCAAAGCCCTTCTCTTAGTTCTATTTTATCAAAGGTAAACTATCCTAATGAGTGGTTTCTCAACCCTTGTAGTCCTGCTTCTTTGTTTCTTTGAGTGTTCTTATATGCGAGTAGTATTTGTTTGGTCTTTACATCATCCCTAACTGTTCTTCTACTCTTTTCAGGTACATAATCCATATACCAAAATATGAAATTAATCATTATCATTAGTTTGCTATTTTTTTGCATGTTCATCCATATCATCATCATCCTACATCAGTTTGGTATCAGAGCTTAGGATTAGGGCAATTGATGGGGGACTAATATGCATGAAATTCTTTTTGTATGTTTTATATGTTGAGTTAGGTGATTAATTCCCGAATTTCAGATCAAAATTATTTGTAGGAAATTTTGTATGAATTTTGAAGATCAACATACAGATTAGGACCTAGAAAAGTAGCAAAGAAGGACCGCCGGACTGAGAAGCTCGGTTAGGGCAAGTTCTCCTACAATAAAACTACTGGAGGTAGAGGGGGTGTACCTGACAATATCTGTGAAGATCGCAGCAAAAGGTCTCTCGTTCCTCGATGGATGCGGCCTGGAAAATCGAGCCAAAGACCCGCAGATACCCGGCTTTCTGCTCGGTGATCCGATTGAGGCTTGGCTGGAGTCGTTGGATTCGTAGGAACTCGGGGACCTGTAAACGATCTGTCAGGATTAGAAAACTCACAAAGGACAAGAAAACAAAGAAAAACAGCAAGGGAAGCATCTTTTGGAGTGGGCGTCCAGGGATCTGAGATGCTTGTTGGCAGCAGGAAGATGATTGCAGCACTGGGAAGAAAAAAACTCTCGCAAACCCCTTTATGCACACAGCAGGGTATCACACAACTCAATAGAAGAACTCAAGGTTTTCATTCATCAAAGATTCTCCCTTCATACAAGAGGCTAGGGTCCCTTAAATAGACCCTTAACCTTGGCTCCAAGTAAGGGCACATTAGTCTTTACATGAGAATCCTTTTCCCTCTCAAACCCTAGCTAGAAAATAAGGAAACATTAGGTAGAAAAAATCCCTAAAATTCTCTTGACTTGGCCAACACTCCAAGGATGCCTAGGGGGGCGTGTTGGGCTTCTAAAAGCAGCAAGGGCCAGCCCAAAGGGGCCCGGGTGCATGGGTTTGGGCCTTTGGAAGCTGGGGTGACCTGGTAGCCAGGTAGCGGAATATCCCTGGTATCTTGCTTCTTAGGGGCTTGGGCTTGGCGCCTGGGCTTGATTTCTTTGGGCTAGGATGCAGATGGACCTCTAAAATCATGGATGCCTTGGTTTATGAATATATTTTGGCATCTGGAAGGATTTGGGCATCTGGAGGACATCTGCAAGGAATCAGGGTTCCTGATTTTCCTCCTGGGGTGTTCAAATCTTCAAGCTAGGTTGGACTTGGGCTAAACTTCCATGTCTTCAATCTGGTGGACTTGGTCTTTACTTTATGATGTGGTCTTGAGTCTTCAGTATGCTTGGATAGGACTCAAAAAAAATAAAATTAGCTCAACATGAGCTGACCAGCATTGAACTGAACTAGCTCAACATGAGCTGACTAGTACAGAACTGAAATAACAACTCAAAATACTCAAATAACAACTAAAATGGACTCAAATGAGCTAAGCCCTTATTACAGATGGACTCATAAATTATTAATCAATTTACAGAGGGTTGAAAAGCCTCTGTCTTATTCTGGTGCCTCAGGTGTCCCCACCAGCAGTTTTGCATCTTCTATAAACACAAAAATACCACAAAAAAATTCAGCATGCTGATTTCTGCACTAGTAGTCCAACATAGGTCTAGTTTCTCATTAATTTCTTGCTATTTTTTCCTGATTTTTGCATAAACTAATACCTGAGTTGTCTTCTTATTTACTGCCATTTTTGCCTGACTTTACAGATCATAAAAATCAAAAAAATCTGCAAAGAAACAAAACCTGTCAAAAAAACATACTTGCTGAAATTTCTGCATGTTAGTTTAGGGCTGAAATTTAATTGACAATCAAACCCCCCTAAACCCAAGCCACTTTTGTTTGCACACTAATTAACTGAAATTAAATCTTCCATCTAATAAAACACAAAAAAAAATTATTTTCTGATTTTTTCTTATTTTAGATTGCATTAGGGTTTCATAAGTGTGTGCATCATCTTGCATAAAACTAATCTAAGGGCACTCTTACTCTGTTAGATCAGGGAAGGATTTCATCACCTTTCCTCGGCCCAAATAACCCACCCTACATTCGAATCCAAGCCTAATAAAATCAAGTAGAAACTTAATTGATATCGGGACACCAACAAGTCGGGTCCGGGTCTTGTGAGAAAACTAGTGCACTCAACCCTCCCATTATTACTGGAAGCTGGTGTCTAAGGCTAGAGTCCACAGGCAAATGCCCTAAGTGGACAAGTGATTTTTAATTAGGACCCCATGACAAGCAGGGGGAGCCTCCTACTAGCCCACCTCTTACCTGGCTAGTGGAAGGATTAATTATTGAGTTGGGTGTAAGTTGAGTTGACTCACTCTACTTGGACTCTAGGTCTAGCAAACCCTAGAATGCATAACACTTATGTGCTTGATTGCACAATCTCTAGATTAAGAGTCTAACCCTACCAGTAGTCTCAACCCAACCCAGCTCAACCATGGATCCCAATCTGGGCACCTAACTGAGGATCATTACTAAACAGCTTGCCCAATTGACCTAGTTGAATACCCAAACAAATAATAGGCTTACCCAAATAGATGGATGATTAGGAAACATAGACAGGACCCCTAGGACCCATACTAGACCTAAACTCGAGTCACCTTTTTCGACACCTCCCAACCCTAGGAGACCCTTAGATCATGACCCAATCTAGAAACCCAACCCTCGAAGAGCTCCACACCTGACCTATTCTTGGAGGCCAACCCAGGAGATCCCCACACCCTGACCCTTCTTGGAGCCCACCCTAGGAGAGCCCCACACCTTGACCCAATTTGGGATCTTAGTTCAAGGAGATCCATTTATGATTTCATGGACCTAGATGAGAGGGCCATTAGTCACATTAGGAGAGAAGCACCTACTTTAGTGGCGATCTTGATTATAAGGTTACATTGATTGGGAAAGAGGTATGGACCAGTACTTTGAACATGATGAGATGAGTAGGAAAGAAAATATAAGTTTGCTAAACTCAGGTTAGTACACCAAGCTAGACCATACTGGGGGGATGTTGAGAGAAAGACTAGATAAAGAGGAGACATTCCCATGCTACCTGGAGAGCCATAAAGAGAAAACTTAGGGAGAGGTACCTACCCAGATCCTATGAACCCAGATCCTATGAGCCCATGTCCTATGAACCCAATGAACCCATAACCCAAAGATCTGAGCCCATATCCTATGAACCCAAGGGACCCATAACCCTTAGTCAGCCCCACCCCATAGGATTAATACCCCTAGATATGAGTCCAGTACTATGCTAGTTCTCCTTAGCCAATCCAAACCTAATAGGATTAGTACCTCTAGGTATAGCCCAGTTCCCCTTAGTCGACCTGAACCCATAGGATTAGTACCCCTATATATAACCCTGTATTAGTCTACTTCCCCTAGTTGATCTTAACCCACTAGGATTAGTGCCCCTAATCAGAAACTAGGACCTAGCCAAATTTCCTTGAGTCGACCCACCCTTACTATCCCAATTGTTCCTAAGGATAACATTGAAGAAGAAGTATGAAGCAAGAACCCTAACAGATGATTATGAGGGAGAAGAAGAAATACCTATGGAAGACCTAGAATTGGTTAACCCAGAGAATCCCCAGACGAAAATTGTATTGGAAGAACAGTTAATGGAAGAGAACCGATACTGCTACTAGAGCCTTACCTGAAAAAATCCTAGAGGAGAGCCAAATTATAGAGTCTAGTCCAAAAATTCAAGAACTCGAGGAACTTATTGAGGACATGATTTCTTTAATCCAGTACCCTCAAGGTAAAGTCACTTCTTTGATCCCAATTGAAGATCTCTTCCCTGAAATTAATGACCCATTCTTCCATCAGGCAAACCCTGTAGATGTATATCAAACTCGTAAAGTCAACATCATTAGTCTATGACTAATCCTTGAAACCTCCTCTTATATCCTACCCTATCCAATCAACCCCAAACCCCATTCTTATTTCCTACCCTACCAGGCTAACCCTGAATCCAGCTCCTATTTCTTATCCTTTCCTGAAGCTTCCTATGTTTCTCTAACCACTAGATTGCATTTTATAGAGGTTAGCAAGTTGCATACATCCTTTGAGCATGTTAGGTTTGCTACTTACTTTTGGAAAACCCTATGGCATTTAGTTGGAGTCCATGCACCGTTCTCATCGGCATATCACCCACCTAACCAAGGGTCAGACCCAGTTGTAGTTTAGGTTTTATTTGAGTCTGTAGTCAATTAGGTATTGGTATGAGTCACTTGCCTGCATATTGGTATAATTCATTTGCTTGCATGAGATGTTAGTCTGTGTCATTTGCACTTCATGATTAGATATCTGCATAAGGAATTAATCATAAGATTAATGTGAGCAATGTTTTTATAAAACATGGTTAATTTCTGAAAAGAGTCTAAGAATTTATTAGGAAAATTGTGTAGTGATTAGGCTACATACCCGTGGAGCTAGATCCTTCAAAGTGATAAAGAAAGTTGGATCTAATGCTTGAGTTACCACCTAACTTGGCATTAGCTCAACCTTCAATACTCAGACTTAGTTGAGTATAAGGAGCCAGCAATGATACCCAGTGAGCCTGTGGACCTAACCCTTTTTTTGAGAACGAACCCAACCCTAAGTGTCTACCATCAAATTAACCTGTGAGAGGAAAATTTGAGCGTATCGTGGATGACCAAGCTACTAGTACCCCGGATCAAAGGCTACCAACTCACTTGGTTTGTTGGCAAGGTCAACCGAGATCTGAGGACTCATGGATCACTCGAAAGGATCTGCAACACCTCAACCCAGACCACTAGAGCCGATTGACCTTTTACTCGACAAGGTCGAGTTCCTCCCACACCGAGATAATTGATGAGGACATCAGGAGCAGACAAGAATTTCAAGTTTCCAGTTTTGATATCTTATTTATGTGTTGAGTAGTCAGTCAATAATTTTGAGTCCTGTAGACATTGAGTCATGTTTAGTCAGTTCAGTTTAGTCCATGAGTCTATTTAGTTTATTCGGCCTATTTTGAGTCCTGTCAATTAGGCACAGTTTGAGTCTTGTAAATTTTGGTTTTCATTCAAGTCATGATCAAGAAGAGAGTCACTAGACCTGGAGATCCACTAGGCCCCCCCAACTAGAGCTGGATTTCATGAACCTCGGCCCCCACTCTAAGCCCCGGCACCCCAAGCCCTTATTCATTTGGTGCCTCCCAAGCCCAAGGAGAGATTGGCGCCCCACAAGAATATTCCCCTTTGGCACCCTAGCCCAAAGGCCCACTAGAGTTGGCGCCTCCCTAATCCCAGCCTTTCTAGCAGTTGGCATCCTAGCCCAAGAGGAGTGGCCGCCCAGTCCAACATGGAGAGCATCCCAAGTCCAACAAGAAGTGGCACCCCTCCCAACCTAGTTCAACAAGCCTTGGCACCCCAAGTCCAAGTCCAATATGGAGTTGCTCCCCAGCCCATGAGAAGTTTGCAGTCCAAGTCCATCAGGGTTGAGTTTTCTTGGCCCTCAAGTCTTGTAATCCTAGTCTGTCAAGGACTTTAGTGTTGGGAATTATGTTCCAAAGCTAATCATCTAGTCTATAGACAGTGTGCTGTCTTGTAACTGTATATATTTTTGAATGAATAAAAGTTATTCTTTTTTATTTGGCTGTTCATCATATTTACTTTTTCCTGCAATAAACTCTTATATGATAGAGTCTTTAGAAGTACATTGTTTGATATAAAGAGGATATATCAAGTAGTTCTTAAACTGGTTCACAACCTAAGGATATATTGTTATAGGACGACGATGTATCAAGTGTAGGTTATTGTATGTCATATTTGTTGGTTGTCCTCTTAACCAAGGAGTGTGGAGACATTGATGTGACATGCAAGTAAAATGTATGACATTTCACTGAACGTGACCATCTGTGGAGCTCCCTTCTGCCAAAGGAGCTCATGAAGGGATTTGGATATATGTGTCCCTCAGACCTGAGGTCACCATGGCAACTTGCAAGCAACTCACTGTACTTTGGTGCCAGACTATCTAGATTTTTAATCCAGTAATGGAAGGTTTCTGGGTGCAGTCAAGTACTTATGGAGTGGTGGTGGATCAAGATGGAATTAACCTCTCCAAATAGTTTGGAGTGAATGACTCACTATATCTCAATTTAGCAAACCTTGGCCAGGGTAGTTCTTGTGAGGAGTCACTGAACTTGTGAGGTTGAGACATGATCTGGATAAACTAAATTAGGGTTGGCAGTCAAATCCTAGGTCATCCTGAGCATTATGAGGTCAAAGAAATGAATTATGCGGCATCCATATGCCAGAGGTTCTGTGAGGTGCTCTGCATCTTCGACCTATCCGGACATCGAGTATCATTACTAGATAAGGACTTTGACTGCTATTAAAATGTTCCAGTGATATCAGCTTAGTGTTCGAACCTATGGGTCACACACCATAGAGGATTTTTTTGATCTTAAGGCTAATCAACGATTGAGAATCGTTTACCATAACTGGAAGTCAATATGATTGACTTTGTTCCAAGAACAAAACTTGAAATTTTGCAGGTGTTGATACTTGGCAATTTTCATGAGTCGACACATCTTGTGACTAGCAGAATTATGGAAAGATTTTTTGGAGGATTTTGGGACAAGTTTTGACCTGGTTTGAATTTTGAATTCAAACCAGTTTTGATCCAAGGTTATTTGGTATAATAGTCATACTTACCTTTTTGGGTTGGACCCATTTGGTATAGCCTTGAACCTCTCCCCCATTCTCTCCCCTCATCTCTCCTCCTTCCACCTTCTCCCCTCTCCCTGCTGCCACTACAAATGAACGTCATTTCTGTGGCTACAATAGATTTTTGAGAAAAGCTTTGAAAAGAGAGAAGATAGAGAAGGGTTGTGAGAGGTTTAAGGATTGGGTATGAGAATCCTAGCATTCTATAGTTCTTGGGAAGAGAGTTCTCTTGGAAAAAAATCCAGCTCTCCTCCTAGTCTTCCCCGAAGAAGAAGATCAGCTCAAGGATCCTGAAGAGCTAGCACTCTGAGGGAGTTGATCAGAGTAGAGCCTAGGTGTGGATTACCTGTAGAGGCCAAATATGTGGTGGCACGAGTGCCCTCCTCCTTCTATAGCTTTTCTCTAGTATAAAGGTATGGTACTTTTATATTTATGTTTCTGTCTTGTTTTGATGTTATGATGCATGCTATTACATTATGCTAGATTCTGTTGCGGGTAGATTGATAGATCATTTAGATTTATCTACCAAGCCTTCCGTTGTGCATGTTTTAAAATTATTTTAAATGCACATTTTCTCTGCCCTGCTTTCGTGATACATTTTGCATATTGGTATGCTTTGTAGTAGACACTTGCCCCTGGTGAGTCGACACTTGGGATGAAAATGCAGAAAAATAGTGAATTCAAAATTTGAAATTTTTGTAAAACTGTTTTACATCTGTAAATTAAAATTGTTTTAATTTTATTAAGGCTATTGAACTTAATTGAGACTTAAGAATGACTAAGAACTCTAGGAATTTGATTCAAAAATTTTATGTCATTTCAATAAGTCTTAAGGGTCATGGGTTAGCTTCTATTAGGTCCTTGATTGGGTTAGACCTAAGTTTAGATGCATTGGACAAATTAGAGAACTAATCTAATCAAATGTTGAGTTAGGATTTCTTTTCTATATCTATCTAATAGTTAGTTGATTAGTCTATAATCTAAATGGACCTAATTTATGGCTCAGTGAAAAGCCCGAGTCTTTAGGCTAGTTTAATTGGTATGATGAATCGATTGGTGTCGAGGTAAGTTTGGTGTTTTGATCATGGTTCTTTGGGTTACCTCTTACCTGGCCAACTCTGTTGGTGTCTAAGGCAAGACGGTTAATGGCGGAACCCAACATATGATCTCACTTACCTAGTTAATATGGTCAATTAGGATTGATTGGATAGCTCATTGACTCATGTTAACTTTTATCACCCAAGGTTAATCAGTCTTGACTGATTTTAGGTGCCCATGGATCATTTGTTATGAGTAACCGTCCTAGATTACTGATTTGGTCAGTGGGAGGTTGATCCATGTCTTCTCATCTCTTCATCTATCACATTATTTAAAATTCTCTAAATTATTAGGTCCTTAAAAGGACAAAGTTATAAGAATAACTAAGTCCTAGCCTTCCATTAAGTGGGATGGTAATGGGTCCAATAGTTGGGTCTTCATCGACAGATCCAAAGATCAAATGTTCATCAGGCTATTGAAATTGTTGTTCCTAATATGATGGCCTAGTGCGATTCTCTTAATGGTGGTTAAGTGGGCCGGCCAAAGTCGAGCTTGACTATTCGTTAGTTAGAAGCATTGAATTTTGTCATGTTAATAGTTGGACCTAACCGGGACCTTCAATAGGAGGCCTAAAGGTTGATTGAAGTGCTCCTTGGGGCAAAACCCAAATACTAGAGATTACTTGGAGAAGTAATCGGTTAAAGAACTTACCTTTAGACACACATGGGTCGGCCAGCCAAAGTCGGGCTCATGTGTTGTCTATTGGACTTTGGTACCTACTAGGAAATTAAATTAGTTCCTCGGATTGGAGGTAGAGGCTACCAGTCTGAGCAAAATAATGGGAGGGACCTTTAGACTAAAATCCATGTCTTTAGGTAATAATTCATATACACTAATTAGCTTTGATTTTCCTTTCAGATGTCTTCCCACCTGTCACTCCGGTCTCTTCTTGACAACGAGAAGCTCAATGGACCCAACTTCGATAGCTGGTATCAAAGGTTCATGATTATCCTGGAGCATGAATGGATCCTTTATGTGATATCAGATCTGGCACCGAGATCCATGCTGCCAATGCTCCGGGGTATGATCAGAATACTTATCAAAAGTAGCTCTTTGACAGGACTACTGTATGGTGCATAATGTTGGCTACGATGAACAACGAGTTCAGTCGCAAGTTCGAGGAAGCCCAGCCGGAAGAAATCCTTCAAAGTTGAAGGAGTCTTTCGGAATACCAAATAATGTTGAGATGTATAGGGTCTCCTGTGCTATCTACAATGCATGGATGCGTGATGGGGCCTCGATCACTGATCATGTATTATACATGATCAAGATAATTGAGCACCTGGCAAGCTCGGCTGTCTCTTGCTTGAACAGCTTGGGAAAGATGCGATACTGAATTCCCTTCCTTCTACCTATCTAGAATTTCTCGATCATTACAGAATGAATAAGCCTGTAGTTAACTACCACGGTCTGTTGGGATTGCTGCAGACTTATGAAAAAGACCACCAGTTGAATAAAGGGGTGGTGAATCTAGTGGGAGGATCTTTGGGAGGGCGTCATCCATTTAAGAAAAGGAAGAAGAAAAATAAAGGAAAAAAGGTGCTAAGTACTTCTGGGCCCAGTTAGGCTAAGAAAGTGAAGGTTGATCAGAGTCGTGCAGAGTGCTTCTACAAGAAGCAGGGTCACTGGAAGAGGAACTGTCCTCTTTATATTGCATCCCTTGACCCGAACAGGTCCAAGAAGAGAAAGCTGCAGGATGGTCCTAGATAAGGTATTTATATAATAACACCTTGTAGTTTCTCTGTTTGTGATACTATTAACTGGGTATTGGATACAGGAAGCCCAATTCACATTTGCAATTCTTTGCAGGGACTTCAAGTTAGTAGAAGTTTCGATGACGGCGAGAACTTTTTGAACGTGAAAAATGGAAGCCGAGTTTCAGTCCTGGCATTGGGAGTCCTCAAACTTGTTTTCGAGTCCTGTACTGTCATTTTGAATGAGTATCATTTTTGTCCATCTTTTATTTTGAATGTCATTTCTTTAGGCCAATTGGCCATGTATGGTTATGAACTATCAATAAGAATGACGTTTGCAAAATCATTTGGAATGATTCTATGGTTTTGATTGGACAAATGCGTGATGGCATTTTTGTACTATCACGACCTGTTGGTATAATGTACATGTCTAGCAAACACCCTAGGATAGATAATGTCAACGAAGCGTACCTATGGCATTATAGGCTAGGTCATTTTAATAAGAATAGGACAAACATGTTGAAAAGCGAGGGTCTCCTTAATTTTAGTGAAGATAGTTCACTTCCAACCTGTGAGTCTTATCTTCTTGTAAAAATGACTAAGTTACCTTTTACTGGAAAAGGTGAACGAGCCAAAAAAATTCTAAGTCTGGTACATACTGATATATGCAGACCCATGAATGTTAGTGCCAGGGGTGGGTACGATTATTTCATTATATTTATAGATGACCTTTCGAGATATGATTATGTCTTCTTGATGAGATATAAATCTAAGTCATTTGAAATGTTCAAATAATATCGTAATGAAGTAGAAAAACAAACTGGAAAGTGTATCAAAACCCTTCGATCAGATCGAGACGTGAATATCTTTCGGGTGAGTTTCTGACATATCTCGAGGAGAATGGGATTCTCTCTCAGTGGACACCTCTAGGGATACCTTAATTAAATGGAGTGTTTGAGAGAAGGAATCGAACCCTGTTAAACATGGTTCGGTCCATGATGGGCTTTGCTTCTCTACCGGTATCCTTTTGGAGATATGCTCTAGAATCAGCCTGTTACCTTCTGAATAGGACTCCAAGTAAGTCTGTTAGTAAAACACCATATGAGATAGGGACTGGACGTAAGCCGACACTATCACACCTTCGGGTTTGGGGATGCCCGGCTTATGTAAAACATTTGGAAATGGACAAACTTGGACCTAGGTTCGACCGGTGCCTATTTATTGGGTATCCAAAGGAGTCTAAGGGGTATTACTTCTACTTAGCTAAGGAACAAAAGTTGTTCATCAGTCTTAGGACTATTTTCTTGGAAAAGGAGTTCCTTGGTGATGGGACTATAGTCACTAAGATTGAACTTAGTGAAGTTTAACAAGTAGAAGAACCACACACTTAAGGGACAATATAGAACTGACTGTGATTAGATCACACCCAGAGCCTACTCAGGAACCATTAAGAAGATCCGGTAGAGTACTGAGCTGACCGGACAGATACTATGGTGTCTTGATTTGGGATGGTGATCCTATTGAACTCGATGAGAACAATGAGGATTTGATCACCTATATGGATGCGATGTAGAGGTCCGACTCTGAGAAATGACTAGGAGCCATGAAATCCGAAATGGAGTCCATGGAGATCAATAATGTATGGATATTGGTTGATGCACTTGAAGGGATAAAACCCATTAGGTGCAAATGGATTTTCAAAAGGAAAAGGGCGCAGACGGGTAGGTAGAGACCTATAAAGCCATCTGGTTGCCAAGGGATATCGTGAACGTTATGGTATTGACTATGACAAGATGTTCTCTCCTGTGACAATGCTCAAATCCATTCGGATTATGCTTGCTATAGCAGCACACTTTGACTATGAAATCTGGCAAATGGATATCCGAACAGCTTTCTTGAATGATGAGCTGGAAGAGGAGGTGTATATGATACAATCTGAAGGGTTCACATCCACAGATGAGTCAAAGGTGTGCAGGCTTCAAAAGTCCATCTATGGACTGAAGCAAGCATCAAGGAGTTGGAACATGCGATTTGATAAGTGTATCAAGTCGTATGACTTCATTAGAAATGGAGAAGAACCTTGTATTTACAAATAGGCTAATGGTTTCGTGGTTGTATTCCTTGTACTGTATGTGGATGACATTCTCTTAATCGAAATGACATCCTAGCACTGCAAGGAATAAAGGTCTGGTTATCATCTTAGTTCTCTTTGAAAGACTTGGGTGAAGCCTCTTACATATTGGGTATGAAGATCTATAGAGATAGATCTAAGAGGCTTCTAGGACCGTCCTAGTCTACGTACATCGACACCATGCTGAAATGATTCATTATGGAGAATTCTAAGAAGGGCTATCTTCTGATAGGCACCGGAATTGATCTCTCCAAAAGAAATTGTGCGACAACTCCTGAAGAGATAGCGTATGAGTAGAATCCCATTTGCTTCGGCAATGGGTTCTATCATGTATGCCATGACATGTACTAGACCAGACGTGGCATACTCACTAGGCATAGTGAGCAGATACCAGTCTGACCCAGGTGAAGCTCATTGAAAAGTGGTAAAGACCATCCTTAAGTATTTACAAAATACTAAGGACCAATGGCTAATTTATGGAGAATCTGACTTGAAACTTGTGAGGTATACTGACTCAGTTTCCAGTCAGAAAATAATGATAGCAAGAGTGTGTCAGGATTTATCTTTATCCTAAATGGAGGAGCTGTCTGCTAGAAAAGTTCCAAGCAACCTACTGTGGCAAACTCAGTATGTGAAGCAGAGTACATTACAGCATCAGATGCAGCGAAGGAAGCTGTGTGGTTACGGAAGTTCCTAAACGAGCTGGGAGTAGCACCTTCCCTAGATGGTCCTGTTCTAGTGTACTATGGCAGCACTGGAGCCATTGCTTAAGTCAAAGAGATGAAGTCTCATCACCGCACAAAGCATATTCTGCGGTGCTATCACCTTGTACAAAAGATCATGGAATAGGGTGACATTGACCTTCTAAAGATTGATGGAAAGGAAAACCTGGCTGACCCCTTCACTAAAGCCGTTAGAGTTCAAGAGTTTAACTAATGTAAACAAAAAATGGGAATGAGATTCTGTACCGATTGGCTTTAGTCCAAGTGGGAGTTGTTGGGAATTATCTCCCAAAGCTAATCGTCTAGGCTGCAGATGGTTATGCTATCTTGTAACTGTATATGATTTTTGAATGAATAAAAGTTATTCTTTTTTATTGGCTGCTCATCATATTTACTTTTTCTTGAAATGAACTCTTGTTTGATGGAATCCTTTGAACTACATTGTTTGATATAGAGAGGATATATCAAGTAGTTCTTAAACTGGTTCATAACCAAAGGATACATTGTTATAAAATGATGATGTGTTGGGATATGTCGGTCCAAATACAAGCCAACCATCGATTCGACCAGCCGAAGACATTTTCTCAAACCATGCATGTTAAACCAAAGTGTTCGAAAGAAACTGGGCAAGTCAAAATCGAATCGCTTAACTCCATCCGAAAAGCAAGTCTACGGTCCCTACCAAAGACAGGGTACCCGGTCCATGCCAAAGTGTGATCTCCATTATTGACCGAAGACACAGTCTTTGGATTATGATGAAGACATCGGCTTTGGCCTACATCCAAGATAAAGTCTTCGATCTTTGCGAGGACATAACCCCTGATCTATCTCAAAAGAGTTCGAAGACGAAGACAGTTCCCCAACTCGACTACAGGTATTTCCCAAAGAGGAAAACCTAAAGATAGATCTCCGATCTATCTCAGGTCTCTACGAACACAATGAATAACGGTTACCATTGACTATCTCAAAGAGCGCAATCATGGCGCATGACTCCAGCAGCAACGCCCCCAGTCTATCCGGAACCGTTTTGTAATCGTCCATGATTGCGAATTGAGAGAAAAAAATTACTCCCCCCCTCCTTCGTAATCGCTGGAAGAAGGATGGAACCGTAGGCTGGGAAACTCATCATAAATAACGGTAAGAGGGGACGCTCCAGGTAAGGCACAATACACTCCTGAAAATCTCAGAGTCTCTTCCTTTTCCATCTGATCCTTCGCAGAATCTTTCCCATTCTGTGGCTGGAGCCCACCTCTGACTTAAGCATCAGAGTGTCCCTCACCGGAGCAACTCCAGCCAGGAATTTGTTTTGCAAGTAAATCAGGGAGTGGCCCTGCGATCCAGTAGCTCTGCCCGGTCAAAAAAGGACTCCATGCCAATAGATTAGCACACCAGGAAGGGGGGGTGAGCATCTAAAAATCCATTGTTAAGCTCCCCTTCTCGAAAAAAGGGTAAGTAAGAAATTCTTGAGGCAAGAGGAAGACTCAGATCACCTCGATGAGTCAAAATCATGCTCCATCCCTGAGGGGTGCACCCCTAGAGAACGATGTTCCACCTCCCACCATTGTCGTGGGACAACAGTTTGAAGCTCTCCTGAACCAAGTCACTAACCTCACCACTATGGTTCAGGACTTCCAAGACAGAGCTTTCAAGATGGGGCATTCGCTAGCCACCTCTAGACACAGCTCTCGATCCCAGAGGAAGAGAACCCCTCGAGAGGGGTCCACACTCTCTCCCCTCATCCTCGACCCTTTCCTGAAGGCCAAAGTTCAAGAATGCCTAGGCCCACCGATTCCCTGCAGAAAGGGAAAATGCCAAGGCAAACTTTCTCACCTCCTTCTAAAGACTCTACTCCTGTAGAGAAAGCACCAAAGCAGATTCTCCCCGATTACGATGGGAAGTTCAAAGCCATCGAGTCAAAAATGGCGAGAATCCGAGAGCAAAGGGATCACATGACCTGGCAGTGTGTGACCTATGCCCCCTTACACCGATCGCATCTTGGCCGAAGTTATTCGTCTACACTTCAGGGTTCCCCAGATGGAACCCTACGACGGCACCTTTGATCCTTTTGACCATTTGGGCAGTTTTAAGGCCCATATGATGATCCAAGGAGCTTCAAACGTGATGTATTGCCTCGCGTTCCCAGCCACCTTGAAGAAGGCTGCTTGGATGTGGTACTCGAGCATACGCCCAGGTACCATTGATTCATTTTTTGAGTTAGAAAAAGTATTTGTTTTGCATTTCAGGTCTTGTCGCAAGTCCCCCCGGAATATGGATACACTGTTCCTCCTTCACCAGAATGAAGGAGAAAGTCTACGAGATTATATCTCTAGATTTAATGCATCCATGCTCGAGATCCCCGATCTTAACGAGCACATGGCCATGTCTGTATTGAAGAAGGGACTTCGTACATCCAGGCTCACCTTTTTCCTGGATAAGAAGTTTCCCAAAAGCTATGCTGAGCTCCTATCGAGGGCTCAGAAATATGCCGATGCCGAAAAGCAAGCGGCAAATCGACGACTGACTAAAGGAAAGCCCCCTTCAAAGAAGAAAAACAACAGGGGACAAAGTTCCCTTACTACTATCAACAACAACAACAAATATGCTGACCGTCGAAGGAGTCCTCCTAGGCCCAGAGCATTGGGCTGAAGATTCGACTCCTATACCCCCCTCAACCTCCCCCATGAGAAGATTCTCTTGGAGATAGAGAAAGGAAACTATCTCTAGCGGCCACATCCCATGAAGGCATCCCTTCCGCAAGGAATAGGAACAAATACTACCGATTCCACCGGGACCACGACCATAATACTGAAGAATGTATCCAGCTGAGAGATGCGATAGAAAATCTTATCAAGAGAGGATATCTAGGGTGATACGTTGGTCGCCAAGAACCCCGATCAGAAGCTACTGTTCCCCAATCGACTCCTGAAGAGGCTAAACTGCCAAACCAAAGGCCCACCATTGGAGGCGTGGGGATGATACATCAACCTACCAATCAGAGGAGAGATGAAGATGATGCCCCAAAGTGGCTCAAGGACAACAACGCTATCCTCTTCTCTAACGATGACCTTGCAGGAGTTTGGCTCCCGCACGATGATCCTATTGTAATTTCGACCGTTGTGGTCAATTACGATGTACAATGAATCTTAGTTGATAATGGGAGTTCGATTGATGTCTTGATCTACGATGCATTCTCTCGAATGTGTTTGCTTAGAAACAAACTACGAAGGTCTCCTATACCACTTTCTGGCTTTGGAGGCATCTAGGTTGATGCCGAGGGAAAAATAGTGCTGCCTGTAACCCTCGGTACTGAACCTCGATAAAAGACACTGCTGATTAATTTCATGATGGTTCGAACCCCTTCGACCTACAATATTATTTTGGGATGCTTGCCTTGAACAAATTCCAGACCGTAGTATCTTCTTACTACCTCTTGGTACACTTTCCTACCAGGAATGGCATCGGAGAAGCTAGAGGAGATCAGAGAGTGGCGCGACAGTGCTTGATGATTCAAGACAAGCACTTCAATGACCCTACAACCTTGGATCAATTAGATCCAAGGGACTCAGCTACGAATTCTGGTGAGCCCATGGAGAGAACCATTTTAGTGTCGTTGATTGAGGAGGACCCCACCAGGGTCGTGCAAATCGGAAGTATGCTTGATGAAAAAACCAGAATAGAGCCGATCTGCTTTCTCAGAAATAATGCAGATGTTTTTGCCTGTCGGCTTCGGACATGCCAGGGATTCCCATCAAAGTAATCACTCAATGGCTGGAAGTTGCTCCCGTGTATAAGCCGGTCTGGCAAAAGAAAAGGAGCTTTGCCCCCGAAAGATAGAAGGCAATAGATGAAGTAAACAAGCTCCTCAAGGCAGGGTTCATCCGGAAGCCCATTACCCCGAGTGGTTGGCCAATGTGGTAATGGTAAAGAAAGCTAATGGCAAGTGGAGGATCTGCATCGACTACACATACCTCAATAAGGCTTGCCCAAAAGATAGCTTTCCTCTTTCAAAGATCGATCAACTGGTTGATGCCACTGTTGGGCACCAGCTGCTAAGTTTCATGGATGCTTTCTCTAGATACAATCAGATCCAAATGGATCCCTGGGATGAAGAAAATACAGCCTTCATTACCGATAAGGGCCTATATTGCTACAAGATGATGCCATTTGGGCTCAAGAATGCCGGGCGACATTCCAAATATTAATCAACAAGGTGTTCAAAGAGCAGTTGGGAGAAACATGGAGGCCTATGTTGACACATGATCGTTAAGAGCCTCCTTAAAGAACCACGTCGAGGACCTGGAGGAATCATTTAGCACCTTGCAGTGCCATCGCATGAAACTAAATCCGACGAAGTGCGCCTTCGGGGTTACTTCAGACAAATTTTTTGATTTCCTCGTCACCAAGCGAGGGATTGAAGCAAACCCTGAGAAAATCCAGCCCTCAAAGAATGAGGCATCCATCCTGCAAGAAGGAAGTTCAAATGTTGACAGGGTGGATTGCTTCCTTGAGCAGATTCATCTCTCGGTCAGCCAAGAAATGCCTCCCCTTCTTCAAGGTACTTCGATAATCTCAGGGCTTCGAGTGGACTGAAGACTGCCGTGCTGCCTTTGAAGAGCTGAAGAAGTATTTAGAGACTCCATCTCTACTTTCTAAGCCTCAAGAAGGGGAGGTGCTTTATTTATACCTCTCCGCTTCGGACGAAGCAGTCAGCTCGATCCTCGTTCGAGAGAAAGAGACGGCTCCCACAAGCCGATCTACTACATCAGCAAAGTCCTGCATGATGTTGAACAAGGTATTCAAAAATGCAGAAGCTGATCTACTCTTTAATAATTGCGGCAAAGTGACTACGGCCTTACTTCCATGCCCACCCCATCATGGTCCTGACCGATCAGCCTCTTAAGGCCGTCCTCCGATCCCTTGACACTTTAGGAAGGATAGCGAAGTGGGCTATGAAACTAAGTGGGTTTGATGTTAGTTTCCAACCCCAGTCAGCTATGAAGGCCCAGGTGCTCTCAGATTTCCTGGCTGAGTGCACCTGGAAGTCCGAAGACGAAGCATCTCTAGTAAGAGAGGAAGTCTCGAAGGACTCGGAGTCTGTTTGGTAATCCATGTGGACGGGGCCTCCAACTCCGCTGGATGTGGAGCTAGTCTCATACTGGCTAAGCCAGACGAGTATAGGTGGAATATGCACTCCGATTTTCCTTCCGTGCTTTGAATAACCAGGTAGAATATGAAGCCCTGCTTACAGGACTTCGAATCACCAAGAGTTTGGGAGTCCGAAGACTCCAGGCTTTTTTTGATTTCCAGTTGGTAGTAAACCAAGTAAAGGAGAATACGAAGCCAGAGACCCCTCCATGGCAGTACCTGGAAAAGGTACAAGTCCTATCTTCTAAATTGGAGTTCTTCGAAATCATCCATGTTCCTCGATTGGAGAACTCCTGGGCAGATACGTTGTCTCGACTTGCTACCACAAACCTGGAATCCCTTGGTCGCACCTTCGTTGAACACCTTGAAGCCCCAAGTATAGTTGAAGAGGTCATGGAGGTGCACCAAATTGAAACTGAACCAAGCTGGATGGATTCCATCATTAAGTTCTTAGACGAAGGTGTGCTGCCGGAAGACAAAGCAGAGGCTAGAAAGATCTACTAGATGGTATCTCAATATGTCATCTTAGATGGAGCTCTCTATAAAAGATCATTCTCTCAGCCTCTATTGAAATGCTTGGGACCATCAGACATAAACTATGCCTTGAGGGAGGTCCACGAAAGAATATGTGGTGATCATTTGGGGGGCAGATCCTTAGCATATAAAATTATACACCAAGGATACTATTGGCCCTCTATCCAAAAAGATTCAGCCGACTTCATGCGAAGATGTGATCCATGCCAGAGGTATGCCAACATTCAGAGGCAACCAGCGAGTCATCTGACCCAACTGATAGTGCCTTGGCCCTTTCCTCAATGGGGGATGGATATCCTTGGCCCATTTCCACTAGCATTTGGGCGGAGGAAGTTCCTCCTTATGGAAATCGACTACTTCACAAAGTGGGTCGAAGTTGAACCACTTGTTCATATCACGGAGGGCAAGGTGAGAATTTTGTCAAAAACTCCATTATATTTCTGTTTGGGATTCCACATACATAATCACTGACAACAGGAGATAATTCAATAATCCGGAGTTCAAGGACTTCTGCGCCCGATACCATGTACGACATAAGCTGACTTCCATCGCCCATCCACAGTCCAATGGAGAAGCTGAAGTCACTAATCGGACCATTCTCCATGGTCTGAAGACAAGGTTGAACGTTGCCAAAGGACTTTGGGTAAAGAGCTGACCTCCGTTCTCTGGGCATATAGGACGCCCCGAGAATAGCTACCGGCAAATCATCGTTCAACTTGTTGTACGGTACCGAGGCTGTTCTCCCTATCGAAGTCTCCTTCCAATCTCTGAGGATCGACAGATATGAAGAGCTTGAAAACTCTGATCGCAGAAGAGTTGACCTAGATTTACTACCGAGTACCAGGCTTCAGGCCCAGATGAAAATGGTGACATATCAACAAAAGGTCACCAAGTATTATAACTCCATGGTAAAGGAACATATTTTTCGCACGGGGGACATGGTGCCATGAGAGCTAAAATATCCAGGCCAACTGAGCAGGGAAAGTTTTCTCCCAACTGGAAAGGGCCATTCCAAGTTGAAGAAGTCATACGTCCGGGAACATATCGACTCAAGACCTTGGACGGTAAAATTCTATCATGGCCGTGGAATGTACAAAACCTTCGCAAGTATTATCAATAAACAAACCCCAAAATCCTTTGTACAAATCTGATTCCACTTTGAATGGCCCATTGCACCAACTGGATGACAACGACATGAATGGCCCGATCTAAGGAATCGGCCAACAGTGCAAAGGAGAGTCTGATCTGCTCACCTTATTGGTATGCCCGATGAGCGCAATGGAGGGCCCAATCAGGCTGCCGAAATGATCAAAGGCACAGGGATGGTTTTTATAACCTACCCTACGGTAAATCTGAAGACGTGCCGGGGCCGGCCTAACCAGCCTGCCTTAACCAAAGAAGGCATAGGGATGGTTTTTTATAACCTACCCACGGTAAATCCAAAGACGCACCGAGGCAGGTCTGAACAACCTACCTTAATCATAACAGGAATGCACAGGGATGGCCTGGACGCCCTACCCTACGGTAAATCCGAAAATGTGCTGAATTGAATTTATATCACTCATCCTGTCAACAGTAAGAACTTGATGAGAACCACAATCTCACCCTTTCTGCAGATCCCAAATGTTCTGAGAAGTTTACACCATCGATATGTTATGAGTTTTGCATTCAGCAAGTACGACAAATCATAGAAGAAGTATGGAAGAAGTCAGAACACTTCATTTCATTTTTGAATTTTTTACAAAAAAAAAGAGAGAAAAAGAAAGCAAGGATCATTGTAGATAAATGGAAAGTAGATCTAAAGACCATCGGCCGGCCCTTCCCACACCGACGAGAGGCATCAAAGCCTTGGAAGAAGGATGGAGAGGCTTCGGCATCCCCCTTGGAGTCAGACTCCGATTTTTCTTTGAAATCGAATCAAACTCATGACCAGGAAAGGGATGGAAGGCCTAATATTTTCAAGCCCTTCAAATGAAGAACTTGAAAGCCTTGTCCCGATGCTCCCGAACCCCCATTTTACGAATCCAATACTGTCTCTGCAACTTCATCCTTGTAGGCGGGAGAAGCCAGAAGTCCAAACGCCTCCGCAACTTCTCCTAGCCTCCTCCGCCTTTGCAGTGTTGACCTCGACCCGTGCCTTGGCCTCTACCAGCAGGCTTCTAAGACCGGATTTCCTTTCAGACGAGCAATGACCCCCTATGATGCGTCATCATGTTCACCTCTCCGAGAAGCCTTAGAACTAGGCTCGCCTCAGATAGTGCCTTAGAGGCCCTCTTCATTGCCGCCTTCTTAAGTTTGGAGATGCTGAACTTCATTCTGCTGGTACGCTAGAGAAAGAAGGGAAAATTCCAAAATAGGAGTCTGAAATTTTGATGGCCTTCGACAGGGAAAGACAGGGTCCTTTTTAAAAGGATCCTACACCCATGAATGGCCATAGGAAAATGTGCTCCATGCCTTTCCCAAGCGCACCAAGGGATGCCACGTGCCGAAACGACACCTCGGAACACAAGTGATTGCCTGGGAATGGTATGATCGCCAATAACTACTCTCAGGGATGGCAACCGTCGGTGCTTCGGATCCAAAATGGTCTTCATCATATGGTGATGACATTAATAGCCTCCCCTCAGGAAGGGAGGATATGGCGGCACCTAGGATGCACGGAGATGCAACCGTTCGAATGCTTATATACTCGACGCGGGCAACGAGAATCATGCTCGATGTTCCTCAATCAATGGTTAATAGGAAAGTGACGCCCGGGTGTCATGTCCATTCCTGAAACAAAAGAGTAATTACAACAGTGTTCCGATTTCACTTCAGAATCATCTTCGATGCTAACCTCAAATCAAATAGCCTTCGGCCCTTCCATCAACCGAAAGGTCAAACAAAGGAACCAGGGATCAACCGAAAGGAACCATTTAAAAACCAAAGTTATTTCAAGGATGAAAAACTACATCAAAGGAGGATATTATAAATAGCTGGGAAGAGGAGAAATTACAACAAAATTATGTCTTGTTAGTCTCTCTGGTAGTCAAAACAGGAGTTAGGGTTAATGCTTCCCCCACGCTAGGCCCTCGAGGCCACAGGTTCATTCTCCGAGATGGCGAGCAAGGAGAAGTCCATGCCAAGGTAAATTTTTTTAAGTTTACCCACATAATCGACATAACCTGAGGAATATCCTTCCAACACCGCTTTGCTTGTCTCGTCTCTAAAAGCCTAGGAAGCCTTGTAAGCTTCAAAAGCCCTGGAAGACCTCTCTTTGGCCTGTGCAAGCCCTTGGACGGCCACCAAAAAGTTCATCCCTAGTTCCTCAACCCTCCTCTCCGATTCAACCAGACGAGACTTCGACTCCTCAACATCTCGTAGCACCTCCCTTAGCAACAGTTCGAGAGCAAATCTTCTTCCTTCTCTCCTGCGCGATGATCACCACCTTGACTGCTTGTGCCTGAATGATGCTCATCTATCTCTTCAAGACATCATTAGAGGCGATGGCCCTGTCCCTTTTGGTGCGGACACCAGAGGCACCAGAATAAGACAGAGGCTTCTCAAACCTCTGTGGATCACTTAATGACATTCGAGTCCACTGTAATAAAACTTAGTCTAGCTGAGTTGTCTTTATTTTTGAGTCCTTGTATTAGTCAGCTCATGTTGAGCTAGTTCAGTCTAGTGTTAGTCAGCTCATGTTGAGCTAATTTTATGTTTTTGAGTCCTGTCCCAAGCATACTGAAGACTCAAGACCACACCATACAAGTGAAGACCAAGTCCAACCCAGATTGAAGACATGGAAGTTTAGCCTAAGTCCAACCCAGCTTGAAGACTTGAAGACCCCAGGAGGAGAAAATAAAGACAAATACAAACCTGAAGCCCTGGACCAGCCGGAAGCAAATTGGGCCAGCCCAGGCCCAGGAAGGAGCTAGGGCGCCAATCCTTATGGTGACTCTCCTCTTGGTCGGTCACTTAGGGTCACCCCCTTAGCCGACCAAGGCATGAAGAGAGGAGGGTTTAAGGGGATTTTGTCTTCCTTTTTTGTAGCTAGGGTTTGGGTAGGAGTAGGATTCTTATGTAAAGACTAATGGTCCTTACTTGGAGCCCAAGACTAAGGATCTATTTAAAGGACCCTAGTCTCTTGTATGAGGATTGATTTTGATATATGAATTAAACTTTAGTTCTCTTCAATTGCTATGTGTTGCCCTACTATGTGCATAAGGGGTTTTTGAGAGTTTCTTCTTCCCAGTGTTGCAACTATCTTCCAGCTGCAAACCATCCTTCCAGAGCCCTGGCCGCCCTCCTCCAAAACTTTCTTCCCCTTATTGTTTTATATTGTTTCCTTGTTCTCTTGTGAGTTTTCTAACCCCTGACAGGTCGTTTGCAGGTCCCCGAGTTCTTATGAATCCAACGACTCCAGCCAAGCCTCAATCGGACCACCGAGCAGAAAGCCAGGAATCCACGGGTCTTTAGCTTGGTTTTCCAGGCCGCATCCATCGAGGAACGAGAGATCCCTTCGCTGTGATCTTCATCGGGTGCTTCAGATGTTGTCAGGTACACCCCCTCTGCCACCAGAAATTTTATTATAGGAGAACTTGCCCTAACCGAGGCTTCTCAGCTCGGCGATCCATCTTTACTGCTTTCTTAGGTTCTAATTTCCATGCTTAGCTTCTAAATTTCATATAAAGTTCCCTACAACTTATTTTGATCTAATTTTCGGGATTTAATCCCTTAACTCCATATATAAAACACACAAAAATAAGTGCATGCATATTAGTCCCGCATCACCATTCTTCTTCTGCAGTAGCCCGAAGCTTTTCAGCGACATCTTTTTCAGCTATGGCCGAGGCCACCCGGCTTTGGAGGCCTTTGCCATAGCCGATACATTCACGGGCACCCTTCTCCAATAGAGAAAGGTCACAAGAAACCTACAGAGCAAGGGGCATCTATGAAATCAGCTCAATTAATAGATGCGGATAGGTGACATTCACGAATAAAGGTTACCTGCTGTATTCCAAGAAGGAGTGTAGGTAAGGGATCCCCGGATTCCTCCTTAGTTCCACTCACAGGGGTATCATACCACACTGACCCCTTTCCTCCTACAACTGGGACTACTAGCTTAATGTCTTCAGCATGAGGAAGGGACCCATCAACATCTTGTGGGCTCAGTCTCACGGATAGTCCAACCCACGACCCTCTTAGGAATAACTGGCTCCTCCCTTGAGGAAGAACCTATCTCGATAGGTTCATTGCTCTCAACCTTGGTGCACGGCAGCGCCAGCACATATCTCCGCCTTCGATCTGATCTCCTCACTTGGAAACCCTTCATTGGTTTTCCTTTGGCTGCTCGCTTGAGTTGTGCAAGGTTTGGCCTCATGGCACAACAAGCCCTTAGAGTGGCGCAAGGAGGAAGGAGCAGGTATGGCCTTAAAAATGCATTGCCTGATGCAAATAACACCCGATCCAAGGATATCGAGACTGAAAAAACCTCAAAAGCCCTCAATCGCAATGGTTTCCTAGACGTGACATGCACAGGAACCCTAACAGGTCAGAACCTCAACTAACATGCTGGGGGGACCATTAAAAGGCTGCAGCCACGATGATCTTTATTCCCACGCGTAATTGCCGTCGACTCAGTCATTATTACCTCTCCAAGCGATGACATAGTAGTGACCACCCCCGGTAAAACGGTAAGTTAAAGGTTTTCGTTATGTGGATACCTCCCTATCTGCTTCGCAACTTGAGAGGAGAAGCTTGCATTTGCGAGAAAAGACTCTGTAAAGGCCAATGTGATTCAAAACATCACCAAAAATCAACAACATTACCTAAATCAAGTTCGAAGATGCAATACAAAATACACGAAAGCTACTCGTTAATTCAAAAAAAGATTTGCTAGTTACATGCTAGAGGAAAGATGAGAAGATATACAATGCCCTACAGACCTAAGGATCGGTCGGAAGAGATTCTGCATTGCAAGACTGGAGCAGCCTGTCAATTTGTGCAGAAAGGGTTTCCTTAACTTGAGCTAGGTTCAGAGAGTCTCCAACCTGGGCCCCCTCTTTAGCCCGGATACCCTCTTCAGCTTGGGCTCCCTCTTTAGCCTGAACTCTACTATCGACTTGGACCAGAATTACACTCAAGTCTTCGACTATGATATGAACTTCTTCCCTAAAGCTTGGCACCTCTTCGGCTTCTTCGACCTGGACCGAGATTATGCCTGAACCCTCGACCATGACTGGGATCTCCTCCCTTGGGCTTGACATCTCTTTGCCCTCTTCTACAGCCTCGTCCTCGTCCTCCTCTCCTTCTTTCGCTATGTCGAAAGCATGAATGCCAGAAAGATCAAGATCAGGGAAGGCCCTACTGACCTTGGCAAGTCCATCGTTGAAGCTGTGCTGATAGCTTTATAAAGTCACCTCGTTCATTTCCTTTTGGAACCACGAGGACTTCCTAAAATCTGCTACAGCTTTATCCACCAGCTCTTTCATGGCTTCAGACTCCATCCGGGCCACTTCAGACTCCCTCTTGGCTACTTCGGACTCCAAGGCTGCCTCTTCGGCACTTAAATATACCTTTTTGGCTCTTAAAGATGCCTCTTCAGCCCGCCTGGTTACCTCCTCAATAGCCTTGGTTAGACCGTTCAGCCTCTCCTGGTTCTCCTTGGCGGATTGTTCCAAGGAGTCAATGTGTTTTCTATTCTTCTTCAACTCTGCATCTTGTCCTGTAATCGTCAAAGTGCACTCTTCAGCTCTTCCCTCAGGCCACGAACTTCAACATCCATATGGGCGAGTCGGTTCTCCATGGACTGCTTCAGTTTTTCGGCCACCTCCTTCTCGACCCTTGCCGTATGGAGCTCCTCCTTTAAGCCATGAATGAGGCTATCAACATTTTCCAGGCCCTCCTTCATGAAGGTGATGTCGTAGACCAGCTATGTCAACAAAGCGAGATCACAGACTGAACAACCCTTCGAACAAAGAAAAGACAATGAAGATCTCACCTGTTGCAGGGAGGAGAAGGCAGAATCTGAAATTTTGGTAAGGCTTCGACCTCGGACGACTGCTAGATCATGGGGTAGCAAAGTATCCTTCAGCGCCCGCCTTGCCATAGCAGGGACCAACAAACCCCCCATGGGGAAAGCTCTGAAGAGTTCGTGGGATGGCTCCCAACTGGAGAAAACCTCCCGAACGGACTCCTTCTCAACTTGTGGTGCCTTGCCCCTATCCACCGCAGGGGGCAAGGCGGTGGTGCGTTAGCCACCGGAGACAGACTCTCCCTAATTTGAATTGGAGAGATAGCCATGGCAAAGGATCAACTAGCTGAGGCCCTGTTGGACCTCCATCATCGGCACCCCATTTCCCCCAGAGGTTCCCCTGGAGGATGAAGTGCTTAAACTCCTCTCAGGATCATCCCTTCGAGCCTTCTTCCGAGCCTCTGACCTTGAAGGAGGGCCCGAGCTATCCTTTTCTCGAATGATTTGTGGAGCCAGCCCAAGTTAGGCTTCATTCCATCGCCTGTAAAAAGAAAAGCCCCTCTGAGTCGACTGGGCTACAAAAGAGGTGAAGGAGAAGAGGTGAAAAAGCTTTCACCATTTATACCTAATACAGGAAATTCGCTGATCCATGCACGATGGAGATTCCGCTCCTCCAACAATTTGCGGATAGGAACGGCCTCTGAATCAGTCAGTAAGTCATAATCAGACTGATCGACTGCTAAATCCTTTTTTTCATCATTGGCAGTTAAGCACGGCTCCTTCCACTCACTGCTGAAATCCCACGGATCGTCAGACAATACGAAAACAAAGTTGGGCTTCCACCCATGGATGGTGCTGGGCATATCCTTGATGATCTTGCGACCAGGCCGAGGATCGATTACCCACCATCCACGACCATGAAAATCCTTCTTGAGAACAAAAAGGGCAGTAAACAAATTGGTCCCAGGGTTCAAATTGGCTATGTGACACCGAACTAAAAACCCACAGATGTTCCGAAAGCTATTTGGAGTCAACTGCACAGGCACTACTTGGTATAGGAAAAAATCTTGATAAAGAAGGGAGGCAGCGGAAATAGAAGGCTAGCCTTTAAATGGTCTTCTATACAGCCAGACACCCAACAGGAGGCTGGTTCACCCATTCCTCAGATGTGAAAAGGATTAAAGGGAACCCTTCAGGAACGTGATAGCATTCTCGAAGTAAGCAACCTTTCCCGTGAAACGGAATGGGAACTAACTCCGGACTCACCACATCATCAGCCCCTGAGGACCTGACCTTTTCCTTTTGGATTCCTATAGTCTTAGCCATGATAAAAGAACGAGGCAAAAAAATAAAAAAAAGATTCTACCTACGGAAGGGACTGATGGCCAAGAACAGGAAAAGTTAAGCCAAAGCTAAAAGTGCAACGTTGAAGAAGCTTCCTCAGCTAGACTTTTTCCTCCTCATAAAAGGACAAAGAGGCATCAAGGCAACATCTCGATAAACAGAACCATCTTCCTAAGTCCACCATGGATGCTCGAGATGGTTGCGCAACCCTAAAATGGCCCTAAGCTGATTTGACACAGAATAGACCAAAGGTCATAATCCGTATAAATCAATGGCCTAGGTGGAGTGCACTTCTCATCCAAGGATAGGGAAAAGCCATGACCGACACTCAAATCCCAACCAAAAGATTGGGTGAACCATCACACACAAAAAAAAAAGAAAAAAAGAAAAAAGAAGAGAGACAGTTCCTGGTCCGCCCGCTCCTTTTTTATCCCCAATCAGGGGATAATAGCTATCCATCACCTGATCCTCAGATCAACTGGCAGTTATTGTAAACGGTCCAATCAGAGATTTTGCAATCATCCACTGTACCATCCCCCAGGAGGAAAATGACAAACCGATAATACTCTCACCTTTCGAGCAAATCCTCGCTTCGAAAACTGAGAGTAGGGGGCAACTGTTGGGATATGTCGGTCCAAGTACAAGTCAACCATCGACTCGACCGGTCGAAGATATTTTCTCAAACCATGCATGTTAAAGCAAAGTGTTCGAAAGAAACTAGGCAAGTCAAAATCGAAGTGCTTAACTCCATCCGAAAAGCAAGTCTACGGTCCCTGCCGAAGACAAGGTCCCGGTCCATGCCGAAGTGTGATCTTCGCTATCGACCAAAGACATAGTCTTCAGATTATGACGAAGACATCGGCTTCAGCCTACATCCAAGACAAAGTCTTCGATCTTTCCCGAGGACATAACCCCTGATCTGTCCTAAAAGAGTTCGAAGACAAAGACAGTTCCCTTACTCGACTATAGGTATTTCCCGAGGAGGGAAACCTAAAGATAGATCTCCGACCTATCTCAGGTCTCTACGAACACAATGAATAACGGTTACCATCGACTATCTCCAAGAGTGCAGTCATGGTGCATGACTCTAGCAGCAATGCCCCCAGTCTATCCGGAACCATTTTGTAACCATCCACGATTGTGAATTGAGGGAAAAGAATTAACTCCCCCCTCCATCGTAACCGCTGGAAAAAGGATGGAATCGCAGGCTGGGCAACTCATTATAAATAATGGTAAGAGGGGATGCTCTAGGTAAGGTACAATACACTCCTGAAAATCTAAGAGTCTCTTCCTTTTCCATCTGATCCTTTGTAGAATCTTCCCCATTCTATGGCTAGAGCCCGCCTCTGACTTAGGCATCGGAGTGTCCCCCACCGGAGAAACTCCGGCCAGGGATTTATTTTATAGGTAAGCCAGGGAGTGGCCCTGCGATCCAGTAGCTCCGCCCGGTCAACAAGGGACTCTACGCCAACACGATGTATCAAGTGTAGGTTATTGTATGTCACATTTATTGGTTATCCTCTTAACCAAGGAGTGTGGAGACACTGGTATGACATGCAAGTGAAATGTATGACATTTCACTAAACGTGACCATCTACGGAGCTCCTTTATACCAAAGGGTTTCTCGTGAAGGGATATGGGTATATGTGTCCCTCAGATCTGAGATCACCATGGTAGCTTGAAGCAACTCACTGTACTTTGGTGCCGGACTACCTGGATTTCTAATCCAGTGATGGAAGATTTCTGGGTGTAGTCAAGTACTTATGGAGTGGTGGTGGATCAAGATAGAACTGACCTCTCCAAATAGTTTGGAGTGAATGACTCACTATATCTCAATTTAGCAAAACCTTAGCCAGGGTAATTCTTGTGAGGAGTCACAAAACATGTGAGGTTGAGACATGATCTGGATAAACCAAATTAGGGTTGGCAGTGGAACCCTAGGTCATCCTGAGAATTATGAGATCAAAAAGATGAATTATACGGCAACCATATTGCAGAGGTTCTTGTGAGATGCTCTGCATCTTTGACCTATCCGAACGTCGGGTATCATTGCTAGATGAAGACTTTGACTGGTACTGGAAATATTTCAGTGCTACCGGCTTAGTGTTCGAACCTATGGGGTCACACACCATCGAGGATTTCTATTTGATATTAAGGCTAATCAACGATTGAGAATTGTTTTCCATCACTGGAAGTCAATATGATTGACTTTGTTCCAAGTATCGATACTTGGAATTTTGCAGGTGTCAACACTTGGTGAAGTGTTGACACTTAGCAATTTTTGTGAGTCGACACTTTCTGTGACGAGCAGAATTCTAGAAAGATTCTTTGAAGGATTTTGGGGCAAGTTTTGACATGGTTTGAATTTTGAATTCAAACCAGTTTTGGCTTTAAGGTTATTTGGTATGGTAGTCATACTTACCTTCTTGGGTTGGACCCATTTCGTATGGCCTTGATCCTCTCTCCCATTCTCTCTCCTCATCTCTCCTCCTTCTAGTTTCTCCCTCTCCCTGTTGCCCCTACAAATGAACATCATTCAATGGCTGCAATAGATTTTTGAGAAAAACTTTGAAAAGAGAGAAGATAGAGAAGGGTTGTGAGAGGTCTAGGGATTGGGTGTGAGAATCCTAGCATTCTAGCTAGGTCTTGGGAAGAGAGTTCATTTGGAAAAGGGTTCCAGCTCTCTTTCTAGTCTTCTCAAAAGAAGAAGATCGGTCAAAGGATCCTGAAGAGCTAGCACTCCGAGGGAGTTGATTAGAGTCGAGCCCAGGTGTGGATTACCTGTAGAGGCCAGACATGTGTGTGGCTCGAGCGCCCTCCTCCTTCTACAGCTTTTCTCTAGTATAAAGGTATGGTACTTTTATATTTATGTTTTGTCTTGATTTGATGTTATGATGCATGATATTACATTATGATAGATCCTGTTGCGGGTATATCGGTAGATCATTTAGATCTATCTACCGAGCCTTCCGCTATGCATATTTTAAAATTATTTTAAAATACATATTTTTTGCCCTGCTTTCGTGAACGCATGTTTGCATATTGGTATGCTTCATAGATGCACTTCACCTTCATCTAGGGACCTCGATGAATCTATAAATACCCACCCCTCCCCTCTTGTATGCATAACTTTTGATGAATAAAATTTGAGAGCTTTTCTTTGTTTCATTGTTGCCTCTGGAAGGAGTGGGTGTGAGGCCCCTTTTTCTTTTTTTCGTGCTTGCAAACCCTAGCCGCCCAACACCTCTCCCCCTCCAACAAACCCTAGCTGCCCCATCCATACTCTAAAAGAACCTAGGATGCCTCATCAATCCTCCTTCCAAGCCATCCCAACCATCTTCTTCTAGGCCGCCAACACCAATCCCTCCACAAATCCTAACCCACTAGGGATTCTCTTTCCTCCTAGCCACCACCCTAAGTGCATCCAGGCATCCACTCTTCAGCCCAGGCATCTTCATTAGTAGCCAGGCTGCCCCAACAGTCCAGGTGTCCTCCAAAGCTTCAAGCCGCCAACCCCTGCAACACCATCTTCCAACCTTCCTCCAACTCGATCTCCTGTTTCATATTTTTTCCATCTTCTTTATCTCTAACCCCCGACGTTTGCAGGATCCCTCAATGAAAATGGTTCCAGGAAGAGATTCTCCTTAACCTCGAGACCAGCCATTAAAAAGTCAATGGATCTACGGGAAAGAGACCTAATCATCCAGGCACCGATCCGGAGTGCTGAGTGACCCCTTCTACGGTGAAGACAACATCGTTGCCTGGTATTTGCCCAAAGCCCTTCTCTTAGTTCTATTTTATTAAAGGTAAACTATCCTAATGTGTGGTTTCTTAACCCTTGTGGTCCTATTTCTCTTTGAGTGTTCTTATATGCGGGTAGTAGTAGTCTGGTCTTTACATCATCCCCTAACTATTTTTCTAGTCTTTTCGGGAACATAGTCCATATACAAAATTCTGAAATTAATTATTATCCTTAGTTTGTTGTTTTTTTGCATGTTCATCCCCATCATCATCATCTCGCATCAGTCATGTCTCTGCATGGTCTTAGGCAATCCTAAAACAAAATCCATACTAAGGTCTTGCCAAGGATGATCAGGTACAGGTAAAGGAGTGTAAGGACTGGTGTGCGCTGCCTGCTGTTTGGCAACAGCACAAGTTCAACATCGGCCATAATTTGGGTAATATTTGTTTTGAGGCTTGGCCAATAAAACTGGTCTTCAACTACTAGAATGGTTTTATTCCAAGCAAAATGACCAGCTAAACCTCCAATATGGGTTTCCCACTAAAAACTCTCTAATGGAGGTTCGGGGAATGCACAACTTATTTCCCTTGAAGAGGAAACCATTTTGAAGGGTATATTCACTATGCAAACTAGATGGTCCTTGCTGAACAGATTGATAGATTTCACTAAAGTCAGGACAATTCTCATATTCCTCTTTCAGTTTGTCAAATCCTATGACTTCAGTACTGACAGAGGTTAAGAGCATAGATTGACAGCTAAGAGCATCAGCAACTCGAATTTCATTACCGGCTCAATGTTTTAAGATAAAGGTGTAAGCTTGAATATATTCTTCCCACTTGCCGTGCCTAGGGTTCAGTTTCTTTTGAGAACTAAGGAATCGGAGTGCTTCATTGTCAGAATATAGGATAAACTCTTGCAGTAAGAGATAGTGACTCTAATCCTTATGGATTTAACTACCGCATACAATTCTTTTTCACAAGTTGAATACTTATATTTTTCTTCATTCAACTTCTCATTATAGAAGGCTACAGGGTGGTTCTCTTGAATTAAAACTCTCTCCAATTCCACTCTGGAGGCATCATAAGCACCTTAAAGATCTTTCTGAAAATAAGCAATCTCAAATGGTGCTTGGTCTTTCTTTGATATCAAGGCTCTATCGATGGCCTTAGTCTACTTAATGTTCTCTTCCTACTACATTATGATGAGTGCGACAATCGAACTGAGTCCCTAAATAAATCGCCTATAGAGGTAGCAAGGCCTTGGAGCTATGCACTTCATGTATATTAGTGGGTACAAGCCACTCAACTATGGACTTAATATTTTTCTGGGTTAGCAGATATTCCTTGGGGTAACGACAAGTCCTAGGAAAATGACTCTATGGTCAAGAAGTCACATTTCTTCAAATTGGCATAAAGGCTATCTTTTCTAAGGCTAGGCATACTTGGTGAAGATGATCTAGGTGGTCTTCCTTAGTCCTACTGTAGATAAGGATGTCATTGGAGTAGACCACAACAAATTTTCTAATGAATAATATCGAGACTTGGGTCATGATCCTCACGAAAGTACTAAGGGCATTTGAAAGACCAAAAGTCATCACTACCCATTCTTAAAGACCATCCTTAATTATGAGTGCTATTTTCCACTCGTCCCTTGGCCTAATTCTAACTTGGTGATAACCACTCTTAAGGTTAATCTTAGAAAAAATGGTGGCTCCGGCCATCATGTCCAACATATCATCAAGATGGGGAATGGAAAAATGATACTTGACCATTATCTTATTAATGGCATAACTATCTACACACATCCTCTAAGTGCCATCCTTCTTGGGGTTCAAAAGGGCAGGTACCGTACAAGGGCTCAGGCTTTCCCTAATGAATCCCTTTTGGAGTAGATCTCCAACTTGCCTTTGTAACTCTGAATGTTTAGTGGGATTCATCCTATAATGTGGAAGGTTTGGTAGGTGGCTCATGGACTAAGTCTATGGCATGTTGAATGTCTTTTATTGGTGGGAGGTGATCAGGAAGATCTTTTGGAAACCCATCTTGAAAATCCTTCAAAAATTTTACTACTTCCTAGGACTGTTCCCTCTGGGGTCGATCCTAGACTTCCTTAGTAGTCAATATCCAAATGGGTGAACTTTCATTAATCTCTCATTCCAAATCCTTAGCAATGATCAAATGTAATCCTTGTTTCTTTTCCTTCAGATGCTAGACCGTCTTTTGGTATTGTCCTTAGGTGGTGAATGATGGGGACATTGGTCAACCTAGTTCACTATGGGTCCCTGAGTTTTGAGTCCCTTAGCCATGATTCAAATTTTATCTTTAAGTCCAATAATCTAGCTATGTTAGCCATTTATGTCCTGTAATAATGTGAGTCAATTAGATTCACTAAGTTCAATTGAATCTATTTGTATTATTCGGCCTACTTTGAGTCTTGTCAATTAGGCCTCTTTGAGTCTTGTAATTACTTTTATTCAAGTCATATTCAAGAGGGGGACCATTGCACCCACACTCAAGTCACCAGCCCAGCATCTGGACTTCCTTCATGCTGCCCAAGTCCTCCAGGAGAAGCGCCCCGGCATACCAGCCCACAAGAATTCATGAAGTGGCACCCCAGGCCCAAGTCCAAGTTCCTGGCATCCTCATTCTATCAAACCATGACGCCCTCAGGCCTATTCTTACCTTTGGTGCCCCTCCAAGCCAGTCCAACAAGGTTGGTGCCTAAGTCCAAGCCCAACAAGGAGTGGAAAAGTCAAAGCAGTCCAAGAGAATTTCATCCCAGCCCAAGCCCATAAGGAACTTTTGACCAAGTCAAACAAGGAGAGAAGACCAATTCTAACAAGGAGATCCTATTTTATTTCTACTCAAATTGTGTACTCCTAGTTCTAGGCCACTTTGTAATTTTTCTCCCTATCAAATCTTGTATTCCTATCCTAACTAGGAGAGGGCATGGGAACATCTATAAATACCCCACCCCTCCACCCTTTTTGTAACTAATGATTGAATTATTATGATGAATTTCTCTTGAGTTTTTCTCAAAGTTATGTTTGAATTTTTGTGTGATTAAGGGTATTTGTGTGATCCCTCAGGATTTCTTTGTGATCCTTGCACCCTGCCTCCAAGCAGCCAGCCCTCTTCATTCCTTGGCCACCCTCTTCAAACTTCTTCCTTCTCTTCTTCTTTCAGTGATTTAGCCTTCTTTTTCCTTATTTTCTAACCTGTGTTAGGTGATTTGCAGGTCCCTCAGAGTTCATGAATCCAAGGATTCCATCTGACCAGCTTTCGGGCCACCGGATTGAAAGCCACGAATCCGCAGGATCGATAGCTTTGTTTTCCAAGCCGCATCCAAGAGCATAGAGCGAACTCTTCTTGGATTCATTTTCAATTTCTACTAGGTACACCCCCTAGACTCCTCTGGTAGTGGTATTGCAGAAGTGCTAGTCCTAATCAGGGCTTCTTAGCCTTAGCGATCTTGTTTCTTCACTTTTAGGATTTTTTTCTGCATGCCTGTGCTTCAAATTTTCTATAGAATTCCTTACTTAATATCCTGGCTTGAAATTTGGGATAAAAATTCATAACTTAATTCCTAAATACAAAAAATAATCGACATGCATGAATCATCATGTATCAGTTTGGTAGCAGAGCATATTTTAGGGCTAGTTTCTACATCCCATATTTCTATACATGGTCTATTGTTTTTATTATTTCTACATGTTGGTAAATTAAAAAACCTTTATTTTTTTTATGGATTCCTCATAATGGATAGTATTTTTTATAATTTTCTCATAATTTATTTCTGCATATATAATTTTCTCATTCCTATCTTTTTCTGCCTTAAAAACTTTTGCATCCTATCTCAGCATTAGGGGTCTGATTTTCGATCTATTTTGTAAACATAAGGATTTTATTTTTGTTGAAATTTGCATGACAACTCTTTGTGTAGTCTTTATAATTTTCATAATTTTTAATTATTTTTAATAAATAAAATATATAATTTTTTGCATCTTAAAAACCCTAACAGAAATCTTAAACTTCTGCGCACTATCTGAAACCCTAGGTTTGCATTATTATCCAAATTCTTATCTGCATAAAATTTAGTAGGGGTCATCCTCACTGTTCATCCTCTGTCCTAAAATTTTTCTTGTTTTTTTATGCATCAAAAACCTTACCAATTTTGCATTGAATAAAACCCTAATTTCAGTTCTACATACTTAACTAAACCAAACCTAATCAACTTCCAACCCTACCTCACCAAGCCCAACTTTTGTTTGTTAACTTAACCCACTTAAACTTAATTTGCCATCTCATAAATAAAAAAAAAAAAAATAAATTTCTGATTGTTTTAGATTGCATTAGGTCCATTGAATGTCATCATTTCATTAACTAATCTTAAGATATTTTTCTATCTCAGATCAGGGTAGGATTTCATCACCTGTCCTAGGCCCAAAATAACTACCTAGCATCAGAACCCAAGCCTTAACTAAATTAATTAGCAACCTAATTGCTCTAGTGAGCTTAGGGACACCAACAAGTCGGGTCTGAATTGTGTGGACCAACTAGTGTACTTAATTTCCCAGCTATTACTGAAAACTGGTGTCTAAGGCTAGAGGTCCGGAGGCAAATGCCCTAAGTGGACTGGTGGTTTTTAATTAGGACCCTGTCACAAGCAGGGGAGCCTTCCACCACCCCACCTCTTACCTGGCCAGTGGAAGGAGTAGATGCTGAGTTAAGTGTTAGTCGAGTAGACCCATTCAAATTTGGCTCTAGGTCTAGTAAACTGTAGTCCAATTTCATCTTGAGTGCTTGACTGCATCCTACCACCTTGCTTGTTTGATTGCATGACCACTAGACTAGGGACCAAATATCAACAGTCTAAACCCCAACCTAGTTCAGCCATGGACTCCAACTTTGAAACATTCATGAAGGCCTTGACTGAATGATTTGATCGAATGGACCACAAGCTTGACCAATCCAATACCCATTAACCACCCAACTAAACCATAAGCTTGACCAATCCAATACCCAATTGACTGCCTAAATAACCCAATTGAATCCTAGATTTGACCAAATGGCCCAATTGAATAACCAAACAATCCATAGGATTTACCAGTTAACCAATAGGCTTGACCAATTACCCAAAAGGTATGGCCAGGTAGGAGATCGATTAGGAACCTTAGAGGATAACCATAGGACCCATACTATACCTAAACTCAAGTTACCTAGGAGAGCCCCACACCCTGATTCCATATCCTATGAACCTAGTTCCTATGTACCTAAACCTTTTGAACCCATATCCCATAGCCCCAAGCCCACATCCTATAAGCCCAAGAGATCTACAACCTTTAGGTTCGAGCCCCTATCCTATGAACCCAAGGAACCCCTAATCTCTAGGTATCAGCCTAGTATCAGTCAGGTTTCCCTTAGTCATCCTGAATCCCATAAGATCAATACCTTTAGATATGAGCCTAGTGTTAGTCCACTTCCCTTTAATCAACCTAAACCCTTTAGGACTAGTGCCCCTAGTCCAGGACCAGATCCTACTTAGCCCAACCCGAGCCAACCCGAGCCAACCCCAGCCCAGTACCACTATGGTCCGTAGGGAAGATAGAGGCAAGTCTATAAAGGTTCAGAAGAGTTCCAATCTTCCAAGAGTGTATTTTAGATGTCGCAAACTAGGCCATTTTGTTAGCCAATGTCCAGTAAGTACCCTACACCTAGGTGAGCTAGATGAAGATGAGTCTGAACCCAATGTAGAAGTATATGAGGCTGATCCAAGTCTGGTAAAGGAATATGAAGCTGATGAGAGCTTAGTGGATGAGTATGAGGGAGAAGAGGAGTTTCTTATAGAAGACCTAAAATTAATTGACCTAGTAGATACCCAGGTAGAAGCCAACCTAGAATTAACTGACCCTGACCATACCCAGACTGAAGCCAATCTACAATTAGCTGATCCTGACCACACCCAAACTGAACCTGTAGCGAGAGTACAGTTGGAGGAAGAGAACCCATATACTATTGTTAGAATCTACCCGAGGAGCTACTAGAAGAAAGCCAAATTATAGAGCCCAGTCCTAAATTTCATGAACCAGAAGACCTTATTGAGGATTTGGCTTATCAGTACCCTCAGGATGAATCCCCTTCTATAGTTCCTATTGAAGATCTCTTCCCTTAGATTAGTGACCCATTCTTCCATTATGCAGACCCTGTAGATATACCTCAACTGGTGTGGACACCAGAAGCCGAAAGAAACTTCACTCCAACAAGGTTAGCCTTATCCCAATTTGGATCGAAGATAATTAGGTTACCTTGTATCCTTTAGTTCAAAAATATTTTATTTTCAAGAGTCATTTCCTTTTCAAGAGTCCTGTAATAATTTTGAGTTTCAAATCAAGAGTGTTTATTGAGTCCTGTATTACTTTAAAATTTCATTTCTTGTAAGTCCATTTCAAGTTTTAAAGTCTAGGTCAAGTCAGTTCAGTTGAGTTAAGTCTAATTCAGTTGAGTTAAGTCTAATCAAGTCTTAAAGCCATAAAAGCCAGTAACAAGACTCAAATTCTAGACCCCAGATTTGACCACATGAAGAAGAGAAGATACATCAACCAAGCAAGAGAAAAGGACCATCAACTAGGACCACTGGCGCCACATGTCATTCTTATCCAAGTAGAAGACCACCTCACCATGCCACGTCATCAGGTGAAACTTCACCAGCCACCTCATCACCCTTTGGGCGCCAACAAGGGAGATTCAATTCAAGGAGGTTGGCCACATCCCTCCAAGTCCTCCACCAAATCCTCCAACCCCCCCCCACATCCCTCCAAACTCTCCACCAAATCCTCCACCCCCCTTGTAATCCTCCTCGATTTGGGGAGTTTTTAAATTTCAAAAGCTAGCTTTGTGAGGCTATTAAAGGCCTTGGACACCCATTGTAAAGGGGATGGATTTTGATGAGATGAATGAAAAATGAAGTTTGAAGTGAAGTTGTCTTGAGTTTTATGTGTGAAATTTTTCCTATCTTCTTCTTCCACGCCCAAAGCCACTCTTTTCCCTAGCAATTCATCATCCAAGCTCAAGGCAAAGGCATTGGAGTCGGCCAGATCTTCTGCAATTTTTTTTTTGTTCACAAATCCTCCTAACCTTTCTTTACATATGTCTCTTTCTTCCTTAACCTTTGATCTTCAATTGCAGGTCCTTCGAGGTCTTTGAGTTGAGAACCGGGTTCCCCCTTGACATGAACCGACAGACTGAAGTCCAAGTCCAGAGTTCTGATCTTTGTTATCCAAGTCCTCCAGTCCAGAGCGTTGGTAGTTTCAAGGTATGAATCAAAGAAGGTTGGAAAGCTCATCAAGGTAAGTCCATAATCATTAGCCCCTATTATCTAGATCTTCTTCTTCTTAGTTTAGGATTGTGTCTAATCAAGTAAAAGTTCCATTTCATGTAATCCTTAAGTCTTATTATGATGAGTACAATGCTAGTGTAATTTGGTTTCATTGCTCTACAAACCATAATCTAAACATTAATCATATGCGTGCCGCATCATTCTTGGTATCAGAGCGTACGGTGCCGCATCAAATTGGTATCAGGAATGATGCGTGGAGCCAGAGGATGAGGGAAAAGTATGGTCTTGATACCTCCGAGTTCACATACAACCCAGCAGAGCGCAAACCCCTGAGCTTGACTCGACGGAGTCGAGTTCTCCCCACCTCAGGAGAATGATGGGGACATCATCCTGCACGAATCTCGGAGCAGCATGAATCTCGGAGCAGCAAATAATTTGAAAAATAAATTTAGGATTTATCTTTTATTTGAAATTTAAATTAGGATTTTGTTGTTTTGATTGAGATATGGATAGGCTTATCTTATCCTATCTTTTATTTGAAATTTAAATTAGGATTTTGTTGGTTATGATTGAGATATGGATAGGCTTATCTTATCCTATCTTGTATTTAAATTTGAGTTATCCTATCCTGTATTCAATTCAAATGAGGGTTATGGAGCTTATAAATAACCCCTCATTCCTATTGTAAAAGGGGAGATGAAATTGAATTTTTGGAATTTGGTTTGGCAGTTGGTTTGGCAGTTGTTGTTCAGGGCTATGGCCCATTATGTCTTCACCTGCGGGTGTTGATGTTGTCTTTGTCCTTCGGACATCATAGGGGCGTGATGCCCTAGTTATCCCCCCATCTTCGTTTTCCTCCACGTTCTTTGAAATCCCCCTCATGGCTCCAGGAGTGACCTGGGTGGCAGGTGAAATACCCTGGGCTCCGCGTGTAGTGAGATGGGTTGTAGGTGAGATACCCTAGACTGCATGTAGTGAGGTGGGTGGTAGGTATAATGCCCTAGAGGTGTGAAGTCTCTCTGTGAGAGTGGGTGGGTTCAGGTTCGTGGTAGTCCATCCTCGTTATCCTCCATCCCTATTTTTTTTCCTTCGTCACCACCATAAAGAAATCAGAAATAGAAAAAAAAATAGGATACCCTAATCTTCGGCGACTTCTTAGCTCGCCGACGATCCTATCCCTATCCCGTGCCCCATCAAATTGGTATCAGAGCATGGTAGAATAAGTTCCTGATTGCATAGCATTAAGTCCTTGAAGTACTTGGATCGGGGGCGTTACCAGGCCGTCCGGTCTTAGGAGAAAGTAGGGTTTAAACACCCTCTCTTCCCATTCCACGGGGATCTCCTAAGGCGTGTCGGGGTGCCATTGTGATTGACCCGTGAAAAAGAAAGCCAAAGGACTTTTTAGATTTCATTTGTGAATTTTGCATTGGTCACGTTCTGTTTTTCTGCTTGCTGTATTTTCTGTAGGCTGACTGTAATCCGCCTGCAACTCCAAGGCAAGTATCACATTCCTCATTGGAATATTTTTTTTCCTGTTCCATTTTAAGTTTCTTATCATCGTTTAAAATCTCAATCTGAGAAAAAATTCAAAAAAAAAATGAAAATTCCTGCAGTCCATCAGTGTTATTAGGGTTTCTGTTCTGTTCTGTTCCTTTTCATTATCTTCATTTCAGAATCTGCCTAGAATAGTACAGATTTTATTTTGGATTTTTGTTTCATCTGGTATGTCATCTAGGAGTTAGGAGTTTTCTGTGATTTTTTTAGATTTTTTTGATATTTTTTCTGTACTTATCAACACCACTTTTAAACAGCAACACACTACTTCTGCACCTGAAATTTGAAATTTGCATGCATCTCATGACAAATCAAATTAAGGGCATCAATTTGACATAGGGTCAGGATTTCATCACCTGTCCCTAGCCCAAAAATCACCAACCAGCATATCGATCCCAGCCCATTAATTAAAATTGAGTAGAACATTATTGCCCTAGTGGGTTAGGGACACCAACAAATTGGGTTCAGGTTAGGGTCAAGTTAACTGTGTCAGCTAATTGGTGTGTGCTTACTGGCTTGGTGTCTAGGATTGGTGCATCAGGGCTTGTGATTTGGTCCGCCTACCTGGCCAATCTCAAATTGGTGTCTAAGGTTGGCAATCAGGGACCTTCACTCCCCTCCACCTACCTGGCTAAGTCTCATAAGTACTACTAGCTAGTCGGTTCACTTAATTAGACTTCTAATTTGTGCTCTAGGTCCAGGAAACCTTAGCTCGAGCTTGAGTCTACTTGCATGCATGAAAACTAGATCAGGAGCCTCATACTCACCAGTCCAGACCCAGTCCAGTATAGCCATGGACCCGAATCTTGAAACCACGCTGAGAGGCCTAAATGATCTAATGGCCCAATTGAACCAAATGCTGGCTAAACAATTTTCCTTAGACCAACCAACTCCTACTATCCCATTAGCTCATATGAATGATAGAGTAAGAACCCTGAAGTACAGTTGAGTTCATGAATACTCAAGACTTAGGGTATCCTCAAACTGAAGGGCTAGGGAAGGAAGAAGGCAAATTTGAACCTAGTAAATATATGTATGAGACTGACATAAGTTTAATAGATAAAAATGAAGGGGAAGACTGTGAAGAGAACAACTTTAATACCTTACCTGAGGAAACCTTTGGTAAAGAAAGATTATTGAGCATAGTCCTGAACATCAGAACAACCAAAATTTAGTGAGGACTTGGTTCCCGTAAGACAATGCCCTCAGGAAGAACCCAATACTTTAGCTTCGACACAAGAACTCCTTCAGGTACCTGAGAAGAACCCAATCATTATTCTAGAAGACTTTCCTGATGACCTTCAACTACCTAGAAGCATGCTGCCTGTAGATCAAAATTCTAATCTTAAGGTCATCATGAGTAACCAAGGTCTATTTCAAGATTCCCCTAAATTATCCCAAGACTCGGATTCCTATTTCCTGCCTTTTCTTAAGTCTTATCCTAATTTTAGAGCCATTAAGTTTCATTTTGATGAGATTACTAGGTTGCATGAGCCTTTAAAGCCTATTCCTTTTGCTACCTACTTTTGGAAAACCTTATGGCATTTGCTAGGAACCCATGGTAAATTCTCATGTGCATACCAGACCAGGGTCAAACCTAGAGAGTCATTAATCTGTTAGGTTTAGGCCCTAGAGAGTCCAATAAAATCCTCTCAATAAAGATGCCTAGTTCAGTCTGCATTTCATAAGTGCTTGTGTAAGTTTCTGAGTCTGCTGAGTCTTTTGCACAGCATGTCACAAATCTGCATAAAGAAATCAGTAATAGATCACCTGAGCAATGAAACTTATAAACACTTAGCTGACTCACATAAGAGGGCTAAAGAATTCTGTGAAGGGGATTATGCGATGATTAGGCTCAACCCTGAACGGTTTCCCCTGGAACCATAAAGAAGCTACATGCCCGCGGAGCGGGACCTTTTAAGATCTTAAAGAAAATAGGGCCTAATGCATATGTTTTGGAACTTCCACCTGATATGGGTATTAGTACAACCTTCAATGTTTCAGACCTAGTAGAATACAAAGAACCACTACTAATACCTAGTGAGCCTTTTGAGCCAGAAACTTTCATTGAGAGTGAACATATTTCCGAGTGTCCACCACCAACCTTACCGGAGCAGAGAGAGAGGATTGAGTGAATCCTGGATGACAAGACCATTACTACCAGGAATAAGGACTATCAGCAATACCTGGTTCAATGGCAAGGTCAACCTGAGTCAGACACTCTTGGATTACTAGAGAGGACCTGCAAAGACTTAACCCAGAATTGTTCGAGCATTACCAGGGCAAAACTGAACCATACTCGACTAGGTCGAGTTCTGCCCACCCCAGGAGAATTGGTGTGGACACCAGAAGCCGAAAGAAACTTCACTCCAACAAGGTTAGCCTTATCCCAATTTGGATCGAAGATAATTAGGTTACCTTGTATCCTTTAGTTCAAAATATTTTTTTTCAAGAGTCATTTCCTTTTCAAGAGTCCTGTAATTAATTTTGAGTTTCAATCAAGAGTGTTTATTGAGTCCTGTAATTACTTTTAAAATTTCATTTCTTGTAAGTCCATTTCAAGTTTTAAAGTCTAGGTCAAGTCAGTTCAGTTGAGTTAAGTCTAATTCAGTTGAGTTAAGTCTAATCAAGTCTTAAAGCCATAAAAGCCAGTAACAAGACTCAAATTCTAGACCCCAGAATTTGACCACATGAAGAAGAGAAGATACATCAACCAAGCAAGAGAAAAGGACCATCAACTAGGACCACTGGGCGCCACATGTCATTCTTATCCAAGTAGAAGACCACCTCACCATGCCACGTCATCAGGTGAAACTTCACCAGCCACCTCATCACCCTTTGGCGCCAACAAGGGAGATTCAATTCAAGGAGGTTGGCCACATCCCTCCAAGTCCTCCACCAAATCCTCCAACCCCCCCCCACATCCCTCCAAACTCTCCACCAAATCCTCCAACCCCCCTTGTAATCCTCCTCGATTTGGGGAGTTTTTAAATTTCAAAAGCTAGCTTTGTGAGGCTATTAAAGGCCTTGGACCCCATTGTAAAGGGGATGGATTTTGATGAGATGAATGAAAAATGAAGTTTGAAGTGAAGTTGTCTTGAGTTTTATGTGTGAAATTTTTCCTATCTTCTTCTTCCACGCCCAAAGCCACTCTTTTCCCTAGCAATTCATCATCCAAGCTCAAGGCAAGGCATTGGAGTCGGCCAGATCTTCTGCAATTTTTTTTTTTGTTCACAAATCCTCCTAACCTTTCTTTACATATGTCTCTTTCTTCCTTAACCTTTGATCTTCAATTGCAGGGTCCTTCGAGGTCTTTGAGTTGAGAACCGGGTTCCCCCTTGACAATGACCCGACAGACTGAAGTCCAAGTCCAGAGTTCTGATCTTTGTTATCCAAGTCCTCCAGTCCAGAGCGTTGGTAGTTTCAAGGTATGAATCAAAAGAAGGTTGGAAAGCTCATCAGGTAAGTCCATAATCATTAGCCCCTATTATCTAGATCTTCTTCCTTCTTAGTTTAGGATTGTGTCTAATCAAGTAAAAGTTCCATTTCATGTAATCCTTAAGTCTTATTTGATGAGTACAATGCTAGTGTAATTTGGTTTCATTGCTCTACAACCATAATCTAAACATTAATCATATGCGTGCCGCATCATCAACCCTGTAAGGTCCACCTCATTAGTCTAGGATTTATCCTTGAAATCCCTTCCTGTATTCTACTTTTTTCGATTAACCTTGAACCATCTTCTTATTCCTTACCCTACCAGACGAACCTTGAATCCACCTCTTATTTTCTATCCTTTCCAAAAACTTTTAGCATTTCTAGAACCATTAGATTGCATTTTGTAGAAGTAAGCATAATGCATACATTCATTATGCATGTTAGGTTTGCATCTTACTTCTGGCATACTTTATGGCATTTACTAGAATTTCATTATAAATTTTCATGTACATGCCAAACCAAGGTCAAACCTAGAGAGCCTATAGTCTGTTAGGTTTAGGCCCAAAAGAGTCCAATAAAGTTCCTCTCAATAGGAATGCATAGTTGAGTCTGCATTTTTGTTAGGTGTCAATACAAGTCAGGTGCATCATCCGCATTAAGCATTAACTTTGAAACAAATTGGCTAATTTTCGAAAGAGAGCCAAGAAATTTAATGTAGGAGATTCTGTTATGGTTAAGAAGCTACTTGTATACACAACTGGGCCCTTTAGAGTGATAAAAAAAGTGGAACTCCATTGCCTATGTGCTTGATCTGCCCCTGGATTTAGGCATTAGCTATACCTTCAATATCGTGAACTTAGATGAATATAGGGAACCGGCAGTGATTCCTATTGAGGTTTTTGAACCTATTCCATCCTTTGAGAGCGAACCTAACCCAGAATGGTGGGGACAACAGGATCAGACACAGATCACTGGATCCCATATGGTTTATTGATTAAAGTTTTTTTTAGAACTTTAGTCACGTGTCACAATTTTGTAAGCAAGTAAGATTGAGTCCTGTAATAAGTTGAGGTTAATTGATTTGTCTCAACCCTCAACCTTAGTCAGTATATTAAGTCTTATAATTCAGTTATGAGTCCAGTAGAAGTTCAATTTTGTACAGAAGGAGAGGATATCCTACTATGGAGTTCCACCAGGCCTCATCCAGGAGACAGAAGACCCCACTTCAGCCAATTGGACTTTGTATGCCAACCCAGGGTCCAAGATTCTTGCATGATGCCTAGATGCCCTCCAGATATTTTTTGGATGCCCAGATACCCTCCAGATGCCAAAGAATATTCCTAGAATAGAGCCTCACTTGATTCTAGAGATCCATCTGTGCCCCCACCCAAAGAAGATTCAAGGCCCAAGTCCATATGAACCAAGTTGCCATTTTATTATAGAAATATTCCATCCAGGGTGCCCCAGATATCAGGAGGCCCAAGCCCATACACCCAAGCCATTCAAGGCTGGCTAAGTCCAATAGGAGCCGGCCCCCTTGCTTCCCTTTGGAGCCCACATGCCATTCAAAGCATAGGCATCCATGAGGTTGACTTGGTCCAAGGGTTGGATGAAGACTAGGTCAAATCATGAAGAGAAGGAGAACTAGTCAAAGTTCCTAACCTAGTTGGGATTTGTTTACCTAATTATTTTAAGACTTATAATTCTAATCTAGCTAGAATATGGAGTCCAAGTGGAAGGAGGAAATTAAGTTCTTATTCTATTCCACTTGTATATTCCTAGTTAAAGGTTTATTTTGTAGTCTTTCTCCCACTTAAATTGTGTAAACCTATTCTAACTAGGAGAAGGCTTATAATAGCTTAGGAGAGGTTATTCTTAACCTAAGTGTAACCCTAGTTAGAGATGGCATGGGCTCTATAAATACCCCACCTCTCTTTCTCTTGTAATAACTTTTATTCATGATATCAAAATCCCAGTGAATTTTATTTGAGTTTGCTTTGTGTTGGAATTGTGTTATTGTGTTTTGTTGGTTACTTTGTGTGCCCTAGCCATCCTTGCTGCCCTAGCATCCTTCAATGCCAAAGTTTGCTGCCATCCAAGCCTTCACATGCCCAAAGGAAGAGTGCCGTAGGCCACCCAAGCAAGGATCTTCATCAAGCTTCTAGCCACTACCCATTCAAACCCTGATTCGGATTTCCTTCAAACCCTAGTTTCCATTACTTTTATTATTTTCTATTTTGATTGATCTTTGATGCTTGCAGGATCATCGAGGTGTTTTACCTCCTTAGAGGAGGCTCTTCTTACCTCCAGGACTGCCCAAATCAGTCATCAAATTCAAGGGAACCGAGTTTCATCATCTAAGCTCCAATCTTTTCATCGAAAGTTCTTCAAATCTTTGACTGGTAACATCCTTCCCTTCTCTTGATATCTGATTTGTTGAAGATAAGCTATCCTAAACTGGGAGTTTCTCAATTCCCAGGTCCTGACTTTCATTATCTTGCATGAGTATGCTTGCAATCATGGTAATTTTTTGCATTGCTAATCTTTCTGCTAGTTCTTACTTAATTTTAAAAATCTAGTCTACAAATTAAATCATAAAAAATATTAAAAAATAGTTTACTATTTTCCCTACTTGTTTAGCAATCTTGAGTCATCCCTCATTAGTTTGGTATCAGAGCAGGTTTAGGATAGAAGTCATCGGCATTAGGATCACAAACCCTAATTTCTGCATCCTACTAGCTGCATTAGGTGTCTATTTTTCATCTGATTTTGACTACCTAGGAATTTTATATTTCTATGAAATTTGCATGAAGTGTTCTTTGTCTTGTCCTATGTTTTTTCATTATTCTTAATTAATTTTTAAAAAACCCTAATTTCTAAAATTTGGTATTAGAAACCCTAACTAAAATCCTAAGATTTCTGCATCAGTTTGAAAAACCTAGGATTTGTGTTATCATCTGATTTTTGTTTTACATCAAATTTGGTACAGTTTATCAGCACTGTCCGTCCTCTGTTGTAAATTTTTAGATTTTTTATGCATCAGTAACTATGTCAAATTATGCATCTTCTAAATCCCTAATTTTTCGAATTCTGCTATTCTATACCTTGACTCAACCTAACCTAATCAACTTCCACACACCCCAATCCCAAGCCCAATTTGTTTGCTAATCTAATCAACCTAAACTTAACTTGCCACCTCATAAAACACACATAAAATTTTTTTTTTTCTATTATTTTAGATTGCATCAGGACCATCGATTGCCATCATCTGCATTAACTAATCTTAAGGGCACTTTCTCTATCTCAAATCAGGACAGGAGGTCATAACTTGTTTTGGGCCCAAACAATCTCTTTGCATTCTCACCTAAACCTAATTAAAATTAATTAAACTTAATTTACCCAAGAGGCTAGGTGATACTAACAGGTCGGGTCCGAATGGGCCAACTAGTGCATTTAATCCTATGGCTATTACTGAAATATGGTGTCTAAGGCTGAGGGTCCAGAGTCAAACAACCTAAGTGGTGTTGTGATTTTTAATTGGATCCCTGCGAAAGCAGGGGGCCTCCAACACTCCAACCCTCTACCTGGTGATGCGGGATGGAAATGAAGAACCCATGGTTATTGTGAAAGGAGAAAACATAAAGCAAACTAAGGACCGTGGGAGGGCTAAGAAGCCTCTCAGGACTAGGATAGAATGATGGCTGAAAATCCCTAAAATGGCTGGACTCTTTTAGTTTTCACTTTTCTTGATGGGGATGATGAAGGAATGATGGAATATGGAGGGGACGGGAATTAACAAACTCGAACTTAGGATCTAGATCCGATGAGAAATAGAGAGATGGAGGGGAAAAAAATAGGTACCTAGGCTTCGAGCCCCACGACAGCTATTTGGCAGCGAAGACCTTATTTGGGATCACATCCTGCCATCATGCATGGCAGTGTTGATGACTTGGAGATCATACCCTGCCATCATGCATGGTGACATTGATGACTTGGAGCAGCGTCACTCTCCTCGATGCTCTCACTGGAGCGAAGGCATGGGGGCCTCACACCTCGATGTCCCAAAGGACGAGAAGGCAAATAGGCCTCAGCCCAGAACTACAACAAGGTTACAACCCTCAAAATTCATTCATCAACTGTTTATTATAAGAGGAGTATGGGTATTTATAGATTCCCATACCCCTTTGAAATTCAAAAATAAAAATCCCTTGAAATCCTCCAAGATTTGAATTCAAATCAAAATAATTTGAATTCAAATTCAAAAATATTTGAATTCAAATTCAAAATAATTTGAATTCAAATTCAAAATAATTTGAATTCAAATTCAAAATAATTTGAATTCAAATTCAAACCAAAATCCAAAATTTCCATTTTAAACCCAAAATACATTCATGAAAAATTACCAAATAAATACCTTTATTTGAAATTTGAAATCTCCCTTTGCTCTGAAATACGTGCTACTCCAAAAATCATGCAGAAACAGCAGCCTTCTTATAGCTGCTTTGAGAACCATGCAAAGCTTCTTTGGGCTGCTTTGAGAAGCGTGCAGAAGCTTCTTAATGGCTGAGCAATAGGGGGGCCAGATCTCCGGTGGCCGGTCGGGCAGCGGGCGGTGGACGGGGCCGGCGGATGGTGCAGGTGGACGGCGGGTGGGTGGCGGACGACAGCAGCACGGTGGCACGGATGGGTGTCACTGGTGCCCCTTCGCCTTTCGCAGCCGTGGGTGGCGGCTGGGCACCGGCGAGGCCTCCGACGGTCGGGCGGGGGCAGCAGGTAGCGGGTGGCAAGGTGACAGGCAGGCGGCGGCGGCGGGCGGCATGGCGGCACGGTGAGGGCAGCATGACGGTTTGTCTCCCTCGCGTGTTGGGGGGCTTTCGGTGAATCTCCGGTGGCTGAACGGCCGAGCGTGGGCCAGCGGGCGACGGGCGGGCGGCAGGCGGCAGCGGTGGTGGGGCAGCACGGCGATGCGGTGAGGGTAGCGCGACAGTTCGTCTCCCTCGCGCATTGGGGGTTCTTTCCGACGAATCTCCGACGGCTGGGCGGTTCTCCGGCGAGAGGGGAGACGGCGAGCACCGGTGGCCGGCTGGTGGGGGGGCGACCGAGGTCGGGCAGCACGGGTTGGGGAAGTGGGTGGCGGCTAGGTTTTAGAAAAAAAAAATTTATGGGATGATGAATGGTTGAAGATGGAGTAAGCCGGGATAACACGGGGGAATATGAAATAAAACAAGAATAATGAGAATAATAGGGAATAGATGGTATAGCTGGGATAAGAAAATGAAAGAAACTAGAAAATTAAAAGAAAACCCAGATGGGTTTTGGGTCCCCCATCACCTGGCCAGAGGAAGGATTGTTGATGGGTTAAGTGTAAGTTGAGCTGATCCATTCAATTTGGCTCTAGGTTTAGGAAACCCTAGATTATACTAACCTTTTTTCTTTTTACATGCTGACTGCACCATCTCATTCTGATTGTTTGATTGATTGTATGACCACTAGATTAGGAACCCAATATCAGAAGTCTAAACCCCAAACTGACTCAGCCATGGATTCCAATTTTAAGGCCATCATGAACTAGTTTGCCCAACTAAACCAATCCAATACCCAAATTAATACTAAGCTTGACCAAACTATTGACCAGATAACCCAATTGACCCAATCCTATAACCAAGCAACCAATAGGCTTGACCACGTAACCAATAAGTTTGACTAGGTAAGAAACCAATTAGGAAACCAAGAACAAAATCCTGAGACCCACCCCAGACCTAAACCTGAGTCCAGTATTAGGACGGTTTCCCTTAGCCAACCCACCCCATCATCCTAGTCATTAGTCAACTTTTCCTTAGCCAACCCCCTCTTACCATCTTATTGGGTCACCAGAATGACATTGAAGAGGAGATATATGAGGCTGACCCAAGCTTAGTAGAGAAGTATGAGGTAGTAGAGAGTTCCCTATAATTGACTTAGAATTAGTTGACCAGGTAGATACCCAGGTAGAAACCAACCCAGGATTAGTTGACCTAGACCATAACCAAGTAGAAGCTGACCTAGATTTAGCTAACCCTAGCCATACCTAGACAGTAGCCAACATAGAGTTAGCTGACTATGTAGTGGAAGAGCAATTAGAGGAGACTTTAAAAAAGGAACCAATTGTAGAGTCTAGTCCAGAATTTTGTGAGCAGAATAATTTATTAAGGACTTGATCTCTTTATATCAGTACTCTCATGATGAAGTCACCTCTTTGACTCCACTTGATCTCTTTCCTAAAATCAATGACCCTTTCTTCCATTATGCAGACCCTTTAGATACACCTTAAACCCATAAGGTAACCTTATTAGTCTAGGACTAATCCCTTACACCCTTCTTGCATCTTATTCTATCCAGCCAATCCCGAACCTTTTTCTGCTAGACTAACCCTGAATTCACTTCTTACTTTCTACCCTTTTCTGAAACTTTACATGATTTTCTAATCCTTAGATTGCATTTTATAGGGGTAATCATATTGCATTCATTCATTGCAAAGGTTAGATTTGCATCATATTTCTGGCATACCCTATGGAACCTAGTAGGAGTACATAGTAAATTTTCATGTGCATGCCTTGCTAGGGTCAACCTAATGAGTTATATTGTGTTATGTTAGACTCAAAGAGTTCAATAAATTTTCTTTGATAGGAAAGTCTAGTCGAGTCTATTAGGTGTTAGTCTTGAGTCCAATAAATCCACAACCTTGAATCACATGTCTGCACCTACACTTACCTCTGCACAGTATATGCATATAGAATTTAGTCAAACACTGAACATAAATAATGAACTAAATAACAACCTGGCTAATCCTAAAAGAAAGATAAAGAATTTTCTATAGAAAATTTTGTAATTGTAAAAAGATTTCATGCTCGCAAAGCTAGCCCATTCAAAATAATGAGGAAGTTGGACCAATGCCTGTGTGCCTGAGATATCACCTGATTTAGGTATTAGCTCCACCTTCATCATCTCAGATTTTATAGAGTCTAGGGAGCTAGTAGTGATACCTAGTGAGCCCCTTGAGCCACTCCCTTCTTTGTGAGTGAACCCACCCCAGAGCGACCACATACAATTTGGCCTTTTGGTGAGGAAGAGATTGAGAGAACTCTGGATGATTAAGCTATCGGTACCCATGATAGAAACTATCAGTGGTACTTGGTCCGGTGGCAAGGTTGGCCAGAATCTAAGGATTTGTGGAATGCTGGTGCGGATCTGTAGCACCTCAACCCAGACCCTCCTTGAATCAAATTGACCCTTACTCGACGAGGTCGAGTTCCTCCCACCATGAGAGAATTGGTGGGGACACTAGGATCAAACACAGATCACTAAACCCATATGGTTTACTGATTATGATTTTATTTAGTACCTTAGTCATGTGTCACAATTTTGTAAGCAACTAAGATTAAGTCTTGTAATAAGTTGAGGTTAGTTGATTTGTCTCAACCCTCAACTCGAGTCAGTATATTGAGTCTTGTACTTTAGTTATGAGTCCAGTAGAAGTTCAATTATGTACAAGAGGAAAGGATACCCTATTATGGAGTTCCACCAGGCCTCATCCAGGAGCCAGAAGACCCCACTTCAACCAATTGGACTTTGTATGCCAACCCAGGGTCTAAGATTCCTGCATGATGCCCAGAAGCCCTCTAGACATTTTTTGGATATCTAGATTCCCTCCAGATGCTAGAGAATATTCCTAGAATAGGGCCTCACTTGATTCTAGAGATCCATCTATGCCCCAGCCTAAAGAAGATTCAAGGCCCAGGCCCATAAGAACCAAGATGCCATTTTATTCTAGGAATATTCCATCCAGGGAGCCCCAGATATTAGGAGGCCCAAGCCCATGCACCCAAGCCATTCAAGGCCACCCAAGCCCATGAAGAGCTGGCCCCCTTGCTGCCCTTTGGAGTCCACATGCCATTCAAAGCATAGGCATCCATGAGGTTGACTTGGTCCAAGGGTTGGATAAAGACTAGGTTAAATCATAAAGGGAGAAGGAGAAGACTAGTCAAAGTTCCTATCCTAGTTGGGATTTGTTTTCCTAATTATTTTAAGACTTATAATTCTAACCTAGCTAGGAGATGGAGTCCAAGTGGAATGAGGAAATTAAGTTCTTATTCTATTCCACTTGTATATTCCTAGTTCTAGGTTTATTTTGTAGTCTTTCTCTTGCTTAAATTGTGTAAACCTATTCTAACTAGGAGAAGACTTGTATACCTTAAGGAGAGGTTATTCTTAACCTAAGTGTAACCCTAGTTAGGAGAGGGCATGGGAGCTCTATAAATATCCCACCCCTCTTTCTCTTGTAATAACTTTTATTCATAATATCAAAACCCTGGTGAATTTTATTTAAGTTTGCTCTTGTGTGGAATTGTGTTCTTGTGTTTTGTTGGTTACTTTGTGTGCCCTAGCTATCCTTGCTACCCTAGCATCCTTCCATGCCCAAGTTTTCTACCATCTAGGCCTTCACACGTCCAAAGGAAGAGTGCCCTAGGCTGCCTAAGCAAGGATCTTCATCAAGCTTCTACCTGCCATCCAATCAAACCCTAATTTGGATTTCCTTCAAATCCTAGTTTTCTTTATTTTTATTATTGCTATTTTGATTGATCTTTGATGCTTGCAGGATCCTCGAGGTGTTTCACCTCCCCAGAGAAGGCTCTCTTTGCCTCCAGGACCATCCAAATCAGTCATCAAATTCAAGGGAATCTAGCTTTATCATCCAGGCTCCAATCAGAGTGCTGTGTGATCTCTTCATCGGAAGTTCTTCAAATCTCTGACTAGTAACATCTTTCCCTTCTCTTGATATTAGATTTATTAAAGATAAACTATCCTAAACTAGGAGTTTCTCAATTCCCAGATCCTGACTCTCATTATCTTGCATGAGTATGCCTGCGATCATGGTGATTATTTGCATTACTACTCTTTCTACTAGTTCTTACTTAATTTTGAGAATCTAGCCTGCAAATTAAATTATAAAAAAATATAAAAAAACTAGTTTACTATTTTCCTACATGTTTAGCAATCTTAGAGTCATCTTGCATCAAGAATGTCCTCATTTAAATTGCCTGAGAGAGAAAAATGGATCGAGTGTATGTTGGACGATCGAGCTATCACGACCCGAGGATGTGGCTATCAACGTTACCTGGTCTGTTGGCAAGGTTGACCAGAATTTGATAATTCATGGATTTCTCAAGGGGACTTGCAATGCCTCAACCCAGACCTCCTTGAGCGATACCAAAGCCAAAGCGATCCTTACTCAACGGAGTCGAGTTCCTTCCACCCCGGGAGAATTGATGGGGACATCAGGTCAACCCTAGTTCACTATGGGTCCCTGAGTTTTGAGTCTCTTAGCCATGATTCAAAATTTATCTTTGAGTCCAATAATCTGAATGTATTAGCCATTTGAGTCATGTAATAATGTGAGTTGATTAGATTCACTAAGTTCAATTAACTCCATTTGAATTATTCGGCCTACATTGAGTCCTGTAAATTAGGTCCCTTTAAGTCCGGTAATTACTTTCATTCAAGTCATATTCAAGAGGAGACCATTGGACCCACACTCAAGTCACTAGCCCAGCATCTGGACTTCCTTCATATTGCCCAAGTCCTCCAGGAGAAGCGCCCCAGCATACCAACCCACAAGAATTCATGAAGTGGCACCTCGGCCCAAGTCCAAGTCCCTGGTGTCCTCATTCCATCAGGCCATGATGCCCTCAAGCCTATTCTTACCTTTGGCACCCCTCCAAGCCAGTCCAACAAGGTTGGTGCCCAAGTCCAAGCCTAGCAGGGAGTGAAAAAGTCAAAGCAGTCCAAGAGAATTTCATCCCAGCCCAAGCCCATAAGGAGCTTTTGACCAAGTCAAAGGAGAGAAGATCAATTCTAATAAGGAGATCCTATTTTATTTCTATTCAAATTGTATACTCCTAGTTCTACGCCACTTTGTAATCCTTCTCCCTATCAAATCTTGTATTCCTATCCTAACTAGAAGAGGGCATGGGAACATCTTTAAATACCCCAACCCTCCACCCTCTTGTAACTAATGATTGAATTATTATGAATGAATTTCTCTTGAGTTTTTCTCAAAGTTCTATGTGAATTTCTGTGTGATTAAGGGTATATGTGTGATCCCTCAGGATTTCTATGTGATCGTGCACCCTATCTCCAAGCTGCCAGCCCTCTTCATTCCTTGGCCACCCTCTTCAAACTTCTTCTTTCCCTTCTTCCTTCAGTGATTTAGCCTTCTTTTTTCTTGTTTTCTAACCTGTGTTAGGTGATTTGTAGGTCCCTTAGAGTTCACGAATCCAAGGATTCCATCTGACCAGGTTTCGGGCCACCGGATTGAAAGCCGTGAATCCACAAATTCGATAGCTTTGTTTTCCATGTCACATCCAAGAGCGTAGAGCAAACTCTTCCCAAATTCATCTTCAATATCTACCAGGTACACCCCATAGACTCCTCTGATAGTGGTGTTGCAGAAGAGCTAGTCCTAACCAGGGCTTCTTAGCCTTGGCAATCCTGTTTCTTCACTTTTAGGGTTTATTTTTGCATGTGTGTGCTTCTGGTTTTCTATAGAATTTCTTACTTAATATCTTGGCTTGAAATTCGGGATACAAACTTCTAACTAACACCTCAACACACGAAAAATAATTGGCATGCATGAATAGTCCCGCATCAGTGAAAAGCTTATAATGATTTTCTTTCCTATAGGGCTGAATGAACAAGAGTTTGATCAATCGTACAAGGTAGCATCATGATCATACAACTAGGGTCGGCTTATAACAATACTACTAACCCTCATAGGAAGAACGTCGCACCAAACTTTCTCTTGATAGGATTGGAATGGATTGTAACTTGGCATCTTAACTTAATAGGAATGGAGGTTGAATCAATCCAAGATACCTTATAAGGGTTGGGATGGGGAAAGTGGTCAATCCTAGGCTCTTGATAGCATTAGTAGAATTGGCATTAACATAGCTCCCACTATCTTTGATGATCTTGTAAACATTTTCCCTTATTTTGACAAAAGTTTGTAGGATGTTGGTTCTATGCCAATCCTCATGCTCTCTTGTTTGGGTTAGAATACATCTAACGACTCCCAGTAACTCAGGTGGATCTATAGTTTCCTCATCTCCCTCATACCCATCCACTAAGTTTGTTCCTACTTCATACACTTCTTCCTCGAATTCTTCAACAGGTTCAAGAGCTTCTTCCTCTAATTCTCCTATGTGTAAGGCTCTAGTAGGACTCTAACTAGCATAGTGACCAACTTTGTGACACAAAAGGCAATGAATATTAGGATTATTACTTCTTTGAACTTCAGGGCCCTTATCCCTATCATCCTTCTGACCTAATGGGGTAGTAGGAGTGGGTCAAGTTAGAGGAACTTGACTAGAACTTGGCTTATATCTAGGTGTACTAATCCTGTTGGATTCAGGCTGACGGATCATGGGTCCCCTCTGAAATCTCTCAAAGTTCCTAGCGATTTGATAGGCTTGTTCTAGGTCATGGACTTCTCTAAAAATAACTCCCTTTGAATTTTCTCACATAGGCTAGCTCAAAATTTAGATAGGGTCACGGCCTCCAACTCATCTATGCTACATCTCAAAACATACTCATCAAATTTGGCAATGTATTCAGATACAATTCTATTGCCCTAACTCAATCTTTGCCACTAGTCTAAAAGTCTCTATTGATAGGACATGGGGAAGTACTTTTTTGTAATTTAATCTTCATGGCTTTCCAGGTAGCTCTGAGCATATCTCCTCTATGACGACATATGCGCTCAACATTTTTCCAATATAATCTTGCATTGTGGACTAATATAAGTTTGGCGCATTTAAACTTCCTCTCTTCTGACATCTCATACCATTCAAAGTACTGATCCATGTCACCTTTCCAATTAGTGTATACCTTAGGATCTATACCTCCATCAAAGGTAGGTGCTTCTAGGTGAATGCTCTGAATGGCTCTTTCATCCTGGTCCATAAAATCATGGTATGGTCATCTCTGGTTATGTTCCAAGGTAGGTTCATGGTGTTGGGCTCTTCTAGGATTGAGGGGCATTGGTAGAGGTGATTCAGGTTCAGCATGGGTCACATGGGTCACTTCTATGATCCTGATACGCTCCTCCATTCGATCAAACATATTATTTAATTGGGCAAACTATCTAGTTATGGTCCTTAGGAGTGTATCAAAATTAGGATCCATGGTTAAACTAGGCTGGGGTTGGGATTGCTGGTATTGGGTTCTTGATCTAATGATCATGCAGCATAGAATTCCTAGTTTTTAGGGCCCCTAGACCTAGAAGCTCCATGTGGCATGAATTGCCAAAGCACCAATCAAGACTGCAGTCACCCTTTCAATTGGGCAAGTAAGAGATGAGATTATGGGAGGCTCCCCTTGCTTTCATAAGGTCCTAATTAAAAACAACAGATCCACTTAAGGCATTTACTGTTGGACCTCTAGCCTTAGACACCAATCGTCGAGTGTAAATATAGAATCAATCAATACTAAGTCTCAACATAAAACATGAACTTGATTTGTTGGTGTCCCTAGTTTAGGTTCTTACTCAGTTTTAGATTAAGCTTGGGTCAATGCATATGTGGTTGGTCATTTTTGGACCAAGGAAGGTGATGAAATCGTTCCTTATTTTATGATAGGATTGCCCTTAAGTGTTTTAAAATGATGCATAGACAAAGATCTACCATAAAGACTATAATAGGTAGGAATGTCAAAATTCAAAATTCAAATTTTGAAATTTCAAAACTAAAATTTCAAATTTCAAATTTAAAAATTTAGATTTGAAGAATTCAAAATTTTCAAATTTGAAAATTCAAATCTAAAATTTCTTATGGGATCTTTAAATTGAATTGTGCCAGTAAAAGAAAATAAATATATTCGTTGTGCTAGTAAAAGATCATTCAATGAAGCATTTGCTAATATAACTTCAATTATGCAAGCATGCAATTAGCACAACGAACTTTCTAATCTATGAGGTCTCACATCTGGCCGTAGCTCATTACTCCCATGGGTCATAAGTATACTTTCGTATACCTGCTCAGGAGGCATGAAATCTTAGATTAAAGGTCGAAAACAAAGAAATAAATCTTGAAAATTCATATATGGAAATCTATAGGAGAGATTTTAGATCTGGGTTGAATCTAGCAAATTAATTGAAAAATTATTGTTAAACTCAGATTTGAAAAGTTATGAGAAGAACTTTTAGATCCAGTCCTTAAAATGCAGAAATTTCAGCAACTAGCATATCTTGTCCTAATTTAACCATGCTCTGATACCAAGTTGATGTGGGATGTGCAGGGATGTGAACAACAACATAATGAAATGCAAAAATTTAAGGTGATCAATGATTCCAAAAAAAATGGCTTAACTCTCCATAAGAGAATAAAAGAGCACTGAAGCAAACTACTAGAAGATAAAATCAGTTTTCTGTAGATTAGACCTATTTAAGCAATAAATTGATTGGACCTAATGATTGAGAAACCATTTGAATTAGGACAAGTTCTTTCAAAAGTTCATATCCGAGGAAAAATGGCTTGTTTCTAGACAATGATCTCTCTTCCCTCAATAGTTGGATCACTCAACAATCCTAGATTGGGCATCTGGATAAGAAGGCTAAATCCCTTGAATGTGTTGGCTTCTTGTTAATGGTTCCAAGGCAAGGGGGACCTCTACTTTTGCTCTGGGCACCCAGAGATCTTGCAAATAGATTAATCAGAGACCAAGGGAGAATAGGGAAAAGAAAAGAAATTGAGATTAGCAAGGGAAAGAGAAGAGGATGCGGTGGAGTCTTGAAGACTAGAGAACTCGATTGGGCCACACACCCTTCTCGCTCAGAGTGGCACTGCTCGGAGCAATGGAAGTAAAAAAAAAAATTTCATTCATTCTTTAACATCCCATTACAAAAGGAGGAGGAGTATTTGTCATTCACCCAAGCCTCTTTGAAATTTGAATTAGAGAGATTATATACACTAATTAAGGAGGAATAAGTGGGATGCCTCACTTGAATTTGAATTTGAGTTTTCTTTCATGCTTTAGGCGGCAAGGGTGAAAGAACCTTCCATATTGGCATGGAGATGAAAATGGAATGCCGCATTTGAATTTGAATTCCATGCTTTGGGCGATAAGGATGGGGGCCTTCCATGTTGGCATGGAGAGTGAGGTGGGGACCATCTTATGTGGAGGATGAGGTGGGGACCATCTTATATGGAGGATGAGGTGGTGCAAGGAATGGGTTTTTTCTGGAGACTTTTCTTGCATGGAGAGTGAAGTGGCGTCCTCTATCTAGTGGTCATGCTTCTTGGTCTTGACTTGGGTCTATGTTGGTTGCCCTCTTGAATTAAACTTGACTCAAATAAAATAAATTACATGATATAAATTGAAGAAAGAACAACTTTACTCAAATATCTAAGTACAGGACATAAACTTAAGGAAAAAACAAAACTGATAGGATCCAAAAGCTTAATTATCTGCAATCATAATGAGATCAGATTGGTCTGAGTCGAATGTAGCCTCTTTCGAATACTGGTGCCCACACTAATTAGTTTATCTAAGAGGTTGGAAGTTGATAATTTAATCCATAGAGAATAAAGATTCTAGTTAAATATTTGTATTTATTTTTAAAATATTTATTTTAGGATTAATTTTTAAAAACAAAGGTATATACTTCCACTATTCTCTTGAATCTCTCACGCTTCTCAATGGATATGCAATAACCCCTCTGCGATCAGGGTTCTTAATGGATTTGCAATTCCACTGATCTACGTTCATCTCACCTAATAATTGTTGGTGACATGAAAATCAATGAATGATAACTCTTGTCCAATATTTCTCAAGTATGTTATAGTGACTCAGTCTCTAAGTCATGTGGGCTCACCTGACAATTATTGGCTACACTCCATAGTTAAGTTAAATCCATGTTCCACACAAACGTAAAGTCATTATTGGGTCTCTCACCTAACAATTATTAGGCCCAACCCCATCTTCACCATGCAACATCTCATGTTATAGAGTGGTTATGGCTCTCGATGTAACTGAATCACTATTCTAGCTGAGAATAGTCAATACAAGAAAGATGCCTGCATCTTTATAATGATGGAAGACTTATAAACTTAATATGCGTGAGGAGATTTTGGTTTAGATTTTATCTTAACTATTTAGTACAATCTCATGTTTAATTAATCTAGATGGCATGAGTGAACTCGAATCACTAAGTAACCTTTTCAAGACATAATCAACCAAGTTGGCCAAGTAAGTGAGATCAGTGGGAGATTTCCCGTTGCTTGCCTTAGACACAATTAGATTGGCCAGGTAAGTGTTAGTCCTAATTAAAAAACCACTGGTCAAGACTTGCCTTAGACACCAATTAATTAATTAGTTTTGAATAGGTCAGCTTAAGCAACTCGGGCTCAAGCCACCAAGCCAAATTAGGTCTTGAGTTAATTGATTTAACATTTGGATGTTAATCAATTTGATCAACTAGAACAAGTGACTCGATTTGAGCCCTTTGACTTAATCTAATAAAACTATTGATCATGTTGATCAACTACTTAACAATCGATTGGGTTCCAACATTTTCTAATCGAAAACCCTAATTATGATTCAATCACAAGACCTAATTGTTCTATCTATGTCCATACCCTGATGCTTAACTTAAAAATTTGGATTCTAAAAACCCTTTTTAGATCTTAATTAAGTACATAATTGATGCTTATATTTTTAAACAATTTTAGATCTATCATATATCACATATATATCAAGTTTTAGATCTAAAAACTATCAAACATATATTTATATATGAAATTTAGATCTAAAATATTAAGAAACATATTATATATATAAATGTAGATATAAAATATTCAATTAAATAACTATGAAACTAATTTTTGAGAATGTTCAATTATCAAACTAGGACAACCTTTGCAACATAAAATGTAACCATTATGCTAGGACAACCTTATATCATTTGATGATGAACTTTTAATTAAAAATTTTAGATTCTTAGATGCTTATCATGCATGAATATTAAAATATAGATCTAATTTATTTGATTAAACATACATGAAAATTCTTTAAAGGATGGTTTTATATCAATCTAGGACAATCTTTGCAGCATAAAGGATAAACCTTATACAAGGACAACCTTATTTCAGATCAATGTTAAACCTTTTAATCATGATTTCAGATCTAAGAAAGCCATATATATCTAATATATGATCTACAAATCAGATATAAAATATTTGATTAACTAAATATGAAAACTATTTTCAAGATCTATCAACATCAAACTAGGATAACCTTTAACATAAAGTATTACCATTATGCTAGGGCAACATTACTTTAGTTTGATATTGATCTTTTAATCAAAAACTTAGATCTAAAACTTTAGATTTCAGATTTTGATCAATTCATGTATATGAATCTATGGCTCTGATACCACTATCAAAATTCATAAATCTAATAAGTAACACACAAAAATCTTAAAATAATTTTTCAGAAAGTAGCGGAAGTCTAGATTAAACTCTTTAACTAATGCAAGATAGATCTAATTTAATCACCTATAGATCTAATACATATGCATGGAATCAAAGCAAAAACTTGAAATACATAATCTAAAATATGGATTAGATCATACCTATTTATGCTTAATCCATCTTTTAACATTTAGATTTGGATGTTTCTTAGTTTCGATGTAGCTACACTAAAATCTGGATTAGATCATACTTGTTTACGCTTAATCCATCTTTTAACATTTAGATTTGGATGTCTCTTAGTTTCGATGTAGTTGCACAAATGTCTAGGCTTTACAGGTATCTATATAGAGCTAACTTGATCTAAAAGTGCCCTTTGATTCCCGAGATGCTATCTCTCTTGCAAATATGTCTTTAATAGGGTTGGATTTTCAACTTCTACTTGAATCTTCTCAAGATTCAAGAAGAAGGTAGCAACTATTAGCACAAACCTTTTATACTAGAAGGAAGATGATTGCATGAACACTTCATGCTAGAAGGAGGAAGAGAGGAAGAAGAGAAGGGAGAATTCTGCTCTATTTCTTTTCTCTCATACTGACTCTTAGTGTATGGCATAGATGGCATGGAGAAAGCAAGAATGGGGCATAGAATGAAAAGAGGGGACACCTATCTTAATTTTTTTCATAGAAATTCAGTGATGAAAATTAAGACAGATCAGCCCCATCCTCTTGAGCTTGAATGAAACTCAAACTCCAATTAGTTTGGATAAGAGCCAAACCCCTAACCAGGTGTTCTAGAAGGGGGCTTCAACTATTGGCACCTCATAATTCTTTCATGAAAAACCATCACAAATATCTTTGGACACCATCCTCCTTATGTGCACAACCTCTTAGGTTCTTTTTGGGCTTGGAATTAAGGGAGAGAATCCTAATCCAACTAGATTTAATTCCTAATCCAATAAGAAATTGATTCAAATCCTATATAAATCCAACTAAACTTGATTTGATTGAAACTCTAATACTAATTTGATTAGGATTTAAGTCTAATTCCTAATTGGATTGGAAACCTAATTCGAATCCATGTCAAATTGATTTGAGTCAAATCCTAATCCTAATTTGATTTGGATTTAAGTCCAATTCCTAATTGGATCAAAAAATCCAATTTGACTTGAATAAAATTAAGCCTAATTTAATTTAATTAAAATTAGAATGATCTAATCAAATTGTAACTATTGCAACTAAGTCCTCCTTAATAATCACTCTAACTTGTAACTCTTACAAATTAGCCCATTTATCAATCAAATTGATAATTAGGCTTCATCTAACTTATTGATCAAGTTTAAACCCTTATTATATGTTATCTCATAGGTCCTATTCTGTCTGGTAGTGAGACATACTATGATTTTCATCGTAGTATCATGACACCCTTTTTGATGGTTTGGAATGATTCTAACTCACCTCCATCAAGGATCATTGATCTGAAAATTATTGAAGTGACTTTTTACAATCCACTAGTGACATCTAGTAGCATGTAGTGGCAACTCCAACAGATTAGATATAAAGAATCCCTAGGTATAGTTATCATGTGATTTAATTCTTCTATCGAAAATCTGGATAAGACTAAGGTTATGGAAAATTCATCAAACCCATCAGCTATCATATGTAAGATTTGTTTGACTCATGTTGATGATGTAAATATTAATGAACAACTCTTTTTCATTCTTCACAATACCATGATCATGATTTTAGAAGTCAGTCTCATAAATCAACATAGGATTATTCCTCATCTACCAAGGTCAATAGATCCCATTTAGATGTGCAACCACTCCTACAATAGACTTACTGTAGCCAACATATATTGCAAAGATCCAAATGGTCATGGATTTTATAAATTAGTCTCACAAATTACATAGAATTATTCCTCATCTACCAAGGTCAATAGATCCTATTTAGTTGTGCACCCTACTCCTATAATAGATCTATTATAGCAAACATTATACAAAGACTCAAATGATAGGAGACTAAGTGATATGCAATCAAACTATAATAATCCCACTATGAGCAATCGAGGCACTGCAAGTCAAAGAACTACTTCACATAACTACAACATCGAAAAGTTACTGATGAGTGAATAGACATCCAAGTGATTCTTGTTCTTTAGTTATGCTCAGTACTATTGTCCCTAATAATGACCCCACACTTGTTCTAGTGTCCCCCACATTATAGACTCGAGACCCGTCTATGAAGTGATCCATGCACCAATCTTAATAGATCAATCACTATCCCTGTGATGATCCTATGATCGAGAATAATTTAGAAATTAATATTAATGACACATACCTCAAATACTCAATTCTTGAGAATATGTATCATCCTCTATAATTCCTTGGATGATACATAGACACATATATACCATGTATGGAAAAAAAACTAATTTAAGAAATTTAAATACAAAATTATATCCTAGAAAGAAAAATTTGCATATACCAGATTAGCTTCTTGGCAAACATTTAATAAGAAGATCCTTGTCTAGGATCCTATGTGGACTACTATTGGAGGGTACACACTTTGATGCCTTATGAAAACCAAATTGAATTAGATAATGATGTGATTCCAGGTAATTGGCTAACCTATTTTACTATTACTGATGTTTGATTGTACATCTATAATGGACACTTGGTATGGATGGTGATTAGCATTTTTTCATTAGATGATTACAAGTGATGTAGGGGGAACCCCTTACCCTTAGTATCAGTATCTCTAAGCAAGATAAAGGCACAGGAGGTTAATAGCACCCTTAAGATGAACACAAATAGCACTTCAACCTTTCTCAGTACTATCAAACCTTAGTATCAGGCCCTTAACCTTCAGGATATTTATGTGCAAAGCATTTGCTAAGAAAGAACATCAATCAGATATCTATAATAAAAGTGAATAGGTATTATCAAAGCTACCTCTTGAATTTCTTAATGGAATAATACCAGTTATATGCCATCTCTGTGAGATGCCTCATCAAACATTCATCCTCAGTACCTAAAGGTATGAATATACCATTAGATCCCTCAGTCCTTATAATGGACCTTCACCCTTCTAACATTCAGGGTATCCCTTCTAGATAGACAAGGGTAATATCTCAAGACCATTAGTCTAGAAGCCCTCAGCCCACTTAAGTTTAGCAAATCAATAGCCTCGCCTGGTCCCTCAGTCGAAAGTCAATAAAATCGTAAGGCAACATACCATCAGACAATATAAGAATAAAACGAAAGGTAGAACCTTGGCTTGGACCTCCTGTCCGATTGATATTTTACCCTGGCCAACCTTTGACCCCTTAGCCTTGGTCTAGTCGACCATCCCTAGCCAAACCGACCCTTAGCCTAGGGGACTATCAGTCTTGTCAATCTCTCCTTTGGTCAACTCTTGGGGACCTTTGGCCTAATTGAGCTCCGGTGCACTAATAATCCCATCAAAAACTCTCAAGCACTAAAGGAAGACCCTTATTCATTGGGCCATTAGAGATCGAGATCTCCCTTAATTATTTGATTAATAAGATAGGCAAAAATATGCCCAAGAATCCCTCGGCCAAGAAAGCTTTCATCCATGATGCAAGTTTGAGATAGGGGGAAATCAAAATCCTTCCATAGTACATCTCCTAAGAAGAACCAGAACACATCTAAAAATTCCTCAGCATAATGAACCTTCAGCCCTGATGTTGGTTCCCAAGCCGATCATAAAACCTTATACTAAAAGATAGATATAGTTGCTTGATGGTACTCTATAAAATGGTCGAGGGAGGAATCTACCGATGCTCATTTCTATGCATGCCTCGATATGGATAAATAGCCAAATCCCATAATCCGTAGAAAATCCTTGCAATCAAGGGAACATGACTCATTATGGCCTGCAATGTCCATTGCCATTAAAGAAAATGGCTGACAGTGAAAATGAGACATATTCTTTTAAATGGGAGGTAGACATTCTAGACAAACGGAATGATTCCCTAACAGATATTGTACCAGCATCTGGTGCCTTATCAATCTACATCAACCCATTGAAGCATTTTGCATATTCTAAAAATGCACTTGTTACTTGCCTATAAAAGGGAGTTCCTTGAGAGTTGTTAACCCCTGGAATGATTTTGATGATTACAAAATATTGGAGCTTGTATGCTTTATTAATTCTTTTAATTACTCAAGAAATGTTGCAGGAAAGTATGTATCTTTATATCAATTGGTTTTCTATCTAGTTGAGATGTATTCAATATTATATGAACTCATATGCACTTCAAGTTGTAAAGCCCTAATTTTTCATCCATGTAATCTTGTAAAAAGGGCTCTAAATAGTAAAAATGAGTTGCAAGTACGTTAGATATATTTGGTAAGCTTTTGAAGCTTTCTGGAAGACTTGCTCTTGTTGGAATCTTGAATTAAAGAAGTTTGGACAAGTTTAAAGCATAAAAGAATTTTTTGCAAGAGTCGACTCATGGACCAAGAGCTGACTCCTATTCTGGGATGGCACAAAAATTTAAAGTTTTAGAAGTTCGAGCCGACTTGAGCCTTAAGAGCAGACTCGATGAAGAACTTATATTTTTGGTGTTTGAGACCTCGAGCCGACACAAGCCCAGAATAGCCGACTCATCCAGAGTTTATGTTGTTGGTGATTGTGACTTCGAGCCAACTCAGCCTTGAAGAGTTGACTCCTGCAGAATTTATTTTTCCATTGACTAAGAGTTCGAGTTGACTCAACCTAGAAGAGCCGACTCACCAAGAACTTTTATTTGGGTTGTCTGAGACTTCAAGTTGACTCATGCTTGTCGAGCCGACTTCGAGCCGACTCACCAAGAACTTTTATTTGGGTTGTGCGGACTGTAGTAGAGGAAAGAAGAGCGAAGAGAAGATTGGACACTTCAAGTTCCATTGAAGAGCCACATGAAGAATAGCAAGATGCTCCGGAAGCTTCAAGGCAAGTTGTTCTTATAGGAAACAGGAAAGTTACTATGGATGATGTGTTGATTTTACTTTTCTTGAACAAGAAAATCTAAGAGTAGGGAATTGGCTCATTGCACAAGGGTGGAAATCTTTTTGTATGATGAATTTACCTACATTCCAAACTTAGTAAGATAATTTTTTGAAAATATGTCCCTTGGCACATTTCATGTAGAATCAATTGTTAAAGAGAAGCACATTGAGATAAATAAGTAGAAGTTAAGTGATATTCTTCAAATCCTTAAGGAAGGGGAGAGCTTTTTAGTGTTAAAAGAGAAACAAAAGACTTTGAGGATAACTTTTGAGAGGACTGATGTTTCCAGTATAATGCATGTCAGGGCAAACCAACTATCCTTGGAGATGAGATTGATTTATAATATTATTAGCCATGTTTTTCTACCCAGAACTGGTAGTTTTGATTGGTTGAGTGAAAGGGATCTTGTATTTATGAGATGTTTGGTTGAGGTGGAGGCCCTCAACTTACCTTATATCATGATATCCCAGATGCGGGAAGCAGCTCGTAGGGCATGAGCTTGTCTTCGTTATGGCATGGTTTTTACACTGCTCTTTCAGGATGCCAAAGTGGATTTATCTGTGAAGACAGCAGGCTTCTACTTCATACAGACAGATATAATGTAAGGTCATTGAGCAAGATGGGATTTCTGAAGGTTCATGGGCATTGGATCAGGCAGACTTCCGGACTACCAGCGACACATTTTGATGGGGAGTCAAATGAGGATTACTAGATTGGTTAGGCATAGGGTACTGAGGCTGAGCTATAGATTGATGAGGATGGACCTTCTGAGCTAGCTCCTTCTACACCTCATTCACCTGTGAGAGGATCTACTGCTGATGGTTTAGGTGATGGTCATAGGTTGCAGCTTATTCTGGATGAAATATCTACTCTACAGAGAGGTAAGGCAGAGATGGATGACAGGATAGTGGCACTTCAGACTGAGATGCATGATGGCTTCCAGCAGATATTATCGATTCTTCAGCAGATCAGGATAGCCAGTCATTTAGCACCTCCTCCATCTTCACCTGGACCAGATATTCATGATGCTAACAATGCATAAGGAGAGGCAGAGCATACTACTGACATTCATACTATAGCTACTCCTCCTGTTGGGCTTGGTAATAGTACTCAGGGTCAGAGCACTAGCATGATAGACATCCTGGTGACACAAGTTCTATTGACTACCAGCACCCTTGCATTGTCTGATGATCCTCCTTCTGGAATTGGGAATTTGAAAAATTTAAACAGATAATGTGCAATTAAAATTCCTTTTAAAGTGTTAGGTGCTGTGGCAGATTTATAATTTGTAGAAGCTAAATAAGAATGAAGAAGCACAGCACAAACACAGGATTTATAGTGGTTCGGAGCAATTCAGCTCCTACGTCCACTACCCAAGATACCACTTGGGATTTCCACTATATTCACACCCGAATATAGTACGATTGTTTTACGAATGACAATCCAAAACCTTTACACTTTGGTTTTAATGGGATCACCAAAGAAACCAACACCCTTTGATTTTAAATAGATCACCAAAGAAACCCAACTTGGTTTTCACAGGATCATCAAGAGCCTAACTTGGTTTTACCAGGATCACCAAGTGGTGGGGACACCAGAGGCACCAGAATAATATATAGGCTTCTTAACCCTCTGTGGATTACCTAGTCATATTCTAGTCCATTTGTAATAAGGGCTTAGTCCATCTGAGTCTATTTTAGTTTGTCATTTGAGTTTTTGAGTTGTCATTTCAGTTCAGTATTAATCAGCTCATGTTGAGCTAGTTCAGTCCAGTGCTAGTCAGCTCATGTTGAGCTAATTTTATTTTTTTGAGTCCTGTCCAAGCACACTGAAGACTCAAGACCACATCATATAAGTGAAGACCAAGTCCAACCAATTTGAAGACATGAAAGTGAAGCCCAAATCCAACCCAGCTTGAAGATTTGAAGACCTGAGAAGGAGAAATCAGAAGCCTGGAGCCCTGAACTGTAGCCTGTAGTTAATTGGGCCAGATGAAGCCCCAGGAGGGAACCATGGAGCCAAACCAGCTTATGGACACCCCCCTGGTCAGCCTCCCTATGGTCACCTCCCTTGGCCGACCAAAGGGAGAGGCAGAGAGTATCCTTGTGTCATATGGAGAGAGTGGGCTAGGGTTAGGACTTTGTGTGGGAATGATATTCATTTGTAATGACATATGTGTCCTTGCTTGGGCCTATTTAAAGAGGACCCCTTCACATGTATGAGGTGATTATTTTGATGAATAAAAATTCTATTGAGTTCTTTTCTTGCTGTGTGCCTCCCTGCTATGTGCATTAAGGGATCTTGTGTGAGCCTGAAGTTCTGCTGAAGTGCTACCCGAAGAAACCCTAGCCGACCAACCTTCTTCCAAGCCTCCAAGCCTCTTCTTCCAACACGCCCCTTGCTGCCTTTTCTAAAATTTTTCTTGTTTCCAACTTTGTTTTCTCACCCTTGATGGTTGTTTGCAGGTCCCCGAGTTCCTATGAACCCAACGACTCTAGCCGGGCCGCAATCGGACCACCGAGCAGAAAGCCAGGAATTCACGGGCCTCCGGCTTGATTTTCCAGGCCGCATCCATCGAGGAACGAGTGATGTCTTCACTGCAATCTTCCCAGGCACATTAGACATTGCTAGGTACACCCCCTATATTCTCCAGTAATTTTATTGTAGATGAACTGGCCCTAACCGAGGCTTCTCAGTCTCGATGATCCCCTTTTTACTACTTCTTAGGTCCTGATTGCATGCGTAGCTTCTAAAATTCATATAGAACCCTCTACATTTTATTTTGATATGATATTTATGACTTAACCACCTCACCCCGCATATAAAACATAAAAAAAATAATCGCACGCATATTAGTTTTGCATCATCTGGTATCAGAGCTTAGATTAGGGGCTCATTTTTCTGCACCTATCATAGTCTGTATATAGACTATTCTTTTAATTGTTTCTCCCTCTCAAGACACCAAAAATTCTGATTTCTATTTTTCTGGATCATCTTAATTAATTTTACAAAATTCTTGCAGATTTTATTTTGGTCTGTGCAGTTTCTGCAAGTCAAAATATAGGTTGCAAATTTTTGGCTCTATTTTTCAACAAGACAATTTGGAAGGTTTAGGGTTTTGTTTAGCATCTCTTTTATTTTTAGTATGTTTCTAGTATATTAGGTCATTGGCTGCAAATTATATTTCTGCAAAAGAACAAAAAAAAAAATACATATAAAAGCTACCCAAAATACTTAAACCCTAATTTTGCATCATCTGCCTGCCATCATTGCATAAACTACCTTTAAGGGCACTCTGCTATGTCAGATGGGGGGAGGATTTGATCACCTCTCCTTAGCCCAAAACCACATCCCCTGCATTTGGTCCCAAGCCTAATTTTAAATCTATTAGACTTCATTTGCCCTAGTGGGCTAGGGATAGCAACTGGTCGGGTCCGGGCTAAGTGTCAGATCATTGTGTCAAGCTAACCTGTGTGTGCCTTGTGCTTAGTGTCTAGAACGGTGGTTCAGGGATTCAGTCCGAAGGGTTGTGTGCTGGTCCGCCTACCTAGCCAATCTTTGATTGGTGTCTAGGATTGGCAATCAGGGACCTAACACTCTCCTTACACCTCCTGCTGAGTACAGGGTTACTATAGGCTGTTTGCCACCCTGATTGAGCATCTAGTTGGACTCTAGGTCTAGGGAGCTGTAGTGGTTTGATCGAGTCTTGCATGAGCACTAGCTTAGGAGTCGATGTGTGTGTTTGATTGCATGACGATTAGATTAGAAGTCCAATATCGATAGACTTAATCCAATTCAACTAGTGGACCATGGAGTCCAATCCTAGGAGAACCCAATACTCTGACCCATATAGGGAGCCAATCCTAGGAGAATCCAATACTTTGACCATATAGGGAGCCAACCTTAGGAGAACCCCATACGATGATCCATCCATCTTGAACCTAACCATAGGAGACCCAAAATGATTACTTGAACCAAGATGAACGAACCATTAGGAGCACCCAACCTTATGTACCCCTGTTTGATGGAAGACCAGATCCTAAGGTGTATACTAAATGGGAGGATGTGATGGATCAGTACTTTGAGTATACTGGGATGTCAAAGTTAGAAAAGATTAGTTTGGTTGCACATGGGTTAATCAGATATGCCAAGCAACATTGGGAACGTACTGAGGATGAATGTTATCGATGGGGAAACGAAATACATACCTGGAAAGCCATGAGAAGTAAATTGAGAGAGGAGTACCTAGGTGAATCTTATGAATTCAAACTTTAGACCAATGGTACAAATTGAAACAAGGGAACATGACTGTGTCTGAGTACATTAACCAATTTAACGAGTTTAGTAGGAAATGTAACATAGTCGAACCTGAGTCTAAGATCATGGCTAGATTTTAGGATGGCCTGCATAGGGATATCCGGTGGGAGCTGTTTCATTGGCAAATTCAGGATCTAGAGGAAGCCTATCACCTAGCTAGAGTATTTGAGTTATATCAGAGGGAACTCATGATCAGTCAATCTAAGTCTAATAAGGTTAATTCCCTTAAACCTCAGTCCAAACCTAGCTGACTTCCTTTAGACCAGCCTACTACTCCTATCCCATTAGTTTGCAAGGCAAAGATCCTAGAATCCATTAATGAGCCTAAGGTAGAAGTGTATGAGGCTGATTCTAGTTTAGTAGATGAATACGAGGGAGAGGACTTTGAAGAGGATGAACCCCCTGAAAATTAGAGAGAAAGAAAACTCCTGAACCCACTAAGACATCTAAAGAGGCCACCTATGAGTTTAGTCTAGTAGAGGAACCTATAGTGGAAGAACAATTAAAGGAGAAGAACTTAGATACTGGTGCTAGAACCTTACCCAAAGAAACTATGGAGGAGAGCCAAATTATAGAGACTAGTCCTAAAATACAAGAACCAGAATAATTTCTTAAGGACCTGATCTTTTTGAATCAGTACTCCCAAGATGAGCCCCCTCCCATAGTTCCCATTGAGGACCTCTTCCCAAAAATTATTGACCCATCCTTCCATAGCATGGACCTTTTCTTGCCTAGAGACATAACCCAATGCTCATACATTAAGGCCAGTCTCTTTAGCCCAGAACCAGTCCCTGAATCCCTTCCTATTCCCTACCCTTTCCTGAGTCTTTACATGTGTCTAGAACTATTAGGCTACATTTTGTTGAGGTTACTAGGTTGCAAGAATCCATAGAGCCCATCCCATTTGCTACCTACTTTTGGCAGATCCTTTGGCATCTATTAGGAGTTACTAGCAAGTTTTCTTCTACATGTCATCTATCAACCACAACTCATGCCCCATACCCAAGTTGTAGTTAAGATCTAATAAACCTCTTTCAATTGGAATGCAGAGTCAAGTCTATTAGGTGTTAGTTTGAGTCCTTTGCATCACTTGTTAGGAGTCTGCATGTGCCTAGCATGTTCACCACCTACACTAATTTTGAAACCAACTGGCTATTTCCCGAAGAAGGGCCAAAGAACTTGATGTAGTGGATTTTGTCATGGTTAGGCTTAGGCCTAAAAGAAGCTTCATGCTCGTGGAGTCGGACCTTTTAAAGTGTTAAAGAAGGTTGATCAAATGCCTATGTATTAGACTTGACTTGGATATGGGCATTAGTTCTACCTTCTATATTACAGACCTGGTTGAGTACAGGAAACCGGTAGCGATACCCAGTGAGGCCTTTGGACCTATCCCTTCTGTTAAGAGTGACCCTTATCCAGAGTGTCCACCAATTAATTGGCCTGAGAGAGGAGAACGGATCGAGCATATCCTGGATGATCAAGCCATTATGACCTGGGGTCGCGACTATCAACGCTACCTAGTCCGATGGCAAGGTCGGCAAGAGTTGGACGATTCGTGGATTTCTCGAGAGGACTTGCAGCACCTCAACCCAGACCCCCTCGAGAGATATGTGAGCCAGCTTGATCTTCACTCAATAGGGTCGAGTTCCTCCCACCTCGGGAGAATTGGTGGGGATACCAGAGGCACCAGAATAAGACAGAGGCTTATCAACCCTCTATGGATTACCTAGTCATATCCGAGTCCATTTGTAATAAGGGCTTAGTCCATCTGAGTCCATTTTAGTTTGTCATTTGAGTCTTTTGAGTTATCATTTCAGTTCAGTATTATCAGCTCATGTTGAGCTAGTTCAGTCCGGTGCTAGTCAGCTCATGTTGAGCTAATTTTATTTTTTTGAGTCCGTCCAAGTACACTAAAGACTTGAGACCACATCATACAAGTAAAGACCAAGTCCAACCAGTTTGAAGATATGGAAGTGAAGCTCAAGTCCAACCCAGCCTGAAGATTTAAAGACCTCAGGAGGAGAAATCAGAAGCCTGGGAGCCCTGAACTGCAGCCCATAGCTAATTGGGCCAGATGAAGGCCTAGGAGGGAACCAGGGAGCCAAACTAGCTTATGGAAACCCCCCTTGGTCAGTCTCCCCTATGGTCACCTCCCTTGGCCGACCAAAGGGAGAGGGAGAGAGTATCCTAGTGTCATATGGAGAGAGTTTGGGGGAGAGTGGGCTAGGGTTAGGACTTTGTGTGGGAATGATATTCATTTGTAATGACATATGTGTCCTTGCTTGGGCCTATTTAAAGAGGACCCCTTCTCATGTATGAGATGATTATTTTGATGAATAAAAATTCTATTGAGTTCTTTTCTTGCTGTGTGCCTCCCTGTTGTGTGCATTAAGGGATCTTGTGTGAGCCTGAAATCCTGCCGAAGTGATGCCCGAAGAAACCCTAGCCGATCAACCTTCTTCCAATCCTCCAAGCCTCTTCTTCCAACATGCCCCTTGCTGCCTTTTCTGAAATTTTTCTTGTTTTTAGCTTTGTTTTCTCACCCTTGACAGTTGTTGTAGGTCCCTGAGTTCCTACGAATCCAATGACTCTAGGGGCCGCAATTGGACCACCGAGCAGAAAGCCGGGAATCCGCGGGCCTCCGGCTTGATTTTCCAAATCGCATCCATCGAGGAATGAGTGATCTCTTCACTACATCTTCACCAGGCACATCAAACATTGCTAGGTACACCCCCTGTATTTTCCAGTAATTTTATTGTAGATGAACTGGCCATAACCGAGGCTTCTTAGTCCCAGCGATCCCCTTTTAACTGCTTTCTTAGGTCCTGATCTGCATACGTAGCTTCTAAAATTCATATAGAACCCTCTACATCTTATTTTGATCTGATATTTAGAATTTAACCACCTCACCCTATATATAAAACACAAAAAAAATAATCGCATGCATATTAGTTCCGCATCACCAAGAACCCAATACTTGGTTTTTATCAAAGACTCACCAAGAACCTATTTGGTTTTTCAAACGGGCTCACCAATAATCCAAACAATTCAGAAATGAATTGAAAAATAAATGCAATAATAATGACAAACTCTAATTGTCGGATAGTTGTTGGTGCTGCAGCTTTAGAGAAGTCCACTTGAATGTGCTTCAAGGTGCTTTAATTGCTTCAGTGGCTTCTTTCCAAATTGCTTCAAGCTTCAGATTAGAGTTGGTGAAGACTTGAAGACTGACCGAATGCTCTTGTGCTCTTTTCCTTGTTGGTGGGTAGGAGGATCAATAAAGCCCTTAAAACTTTGAGGAACTTTCTAATTAAAAACATCAAGGAAGTTCAGAACCCTCAAATATAAGGTCTTCCATCACTTCAAGATAGTTTGAGATGTTGTAGACCGTTGGGATGTGACATATGACCGTTGGAGCACTTTTTGTTATTCAAAAAAAATCCTGGAACTAGCCATTATGTACCTGAAGACGATATTCAAGTTGGCTCGGATTTCTTCGAGTCGGCTTGGATCCTTCGAGTCGATAGGTCAAGTCACTAGTTCTTCAGTACAGTCAGCTCTTGTCTCAGGGTGCAAAACATCACTCTGGATGAGTCGGCTCTCTATAGCTTGGGTTGGCTCGAACTTTCATCTTTGAAAATCTTGAACTTGAGGAGTCGACTATCTTAAACTTTAGCCGGCTCTTCTTCTTAGGTTCTGAAATCTTTACTTTGGAAGAGTCGGCTCGTTGCAGTTCGGGTCAGCTCACTTTCTCACGTCTTCAAAATTTGTTCTGGTGAAGTTAGCTTGTTGAGGTTTAGGTTAGCTCGCCTAGCTGTTCTCAGAAAATTTCAAAAATTAGACTCTGGAAGAGTCTGCTCGGACTTTTCCAGTCGACTCGAATTTACTAGAGTCGGCTCGGTTACCTTCGAGTCGGCTCGGATTGCTGCTGTTGCTGCATCAACTCCTGGACCGGGGACCGGGAACGACTGGATGTGTTGGAGCGCTCCTCTCCTGGAAGAACCTGCAACAAAGTCCCTAAGAGCGTCGGTGGTGTTCCGGTGGGGGAGCCTCCGATGCCTAAGTTAGCAGGAGGTTGAAGGCAACAGAATGGAGGAATCAAGGGATGAACAGCATATGGAGAGGGAAGAGTTCTTCTACCTTCGAACAGGGTCCCCCTGGTACCTTATATAGGCGCAGAACAGTTCAAAATCCGTTAGGGGAGAGGTTAAGAAAGACCGATCTGCCCCTAGGAGAATCTGGAGAGTGGCCACGTGGTGCGCAGATACAGTGGCATCGTGGAAGTAGTGGAGCAGGGCTATTGGGATAACAGGATCCTGCAGTAACAGAAAGGTACTTCTGGAATTCCCTGGATGCCAAGGCTCGCTTGTCGGACATTGGTCATGGGAAAGCCGGTCGGCTGGACTAGAGGCCAACCCTTCGAAGTAGAGCGATGGGCCGGACCCCAGCAGGAGAGGGTCGGACCGCTAAAGGAGAATGACAGGCCGGACCCCAGCAGGAGAGGGTCGTTCGGACCGCTAAAGGAGAGGGATGGGCTGGACCCTAGCAGGAGAGGGTCATTTGGAGCTCTGCTCCGGTAGGTCGGACCTCTGAAGGAGAGAGACGGGCCAGACCCCAGCAGGAGAGGGTCGTTCAGATTGCTGAAGGAGAACGACGAGTCGAACCCCAGTAGGAAAGGGACGTTCGGACCGTTGAAGGAGAGCGATGGGCTGGACCCCAGTAGGAGTGGGTCATTTGGATCGCTGCTTCGGTGGGTCGGACCTCTCCCAGGTGGAGCCTTGAAAGGGGGCGTCCATGACGGTTCGCAAGACTGGGCCAGTTCTGGCTAAGGGTGAGCCGTCGTGGTACAACAGTTGTCCCCCTTGTCCTTGTGCTTCGAGCGAGTCCGTAGGCTCGAGGGCTAGGGAATTAAATGGCAGTAAATGCATCAGCCTTTTGAATGATGGTAAATTCGATTCGGTGTGCTACATCCGGCCGCCTCCTGCTCTGATTTTTGCTACGGGATAGGTGTCAGTGCCTGGTTGGTGAAGATAGGGGGAGCAGTTATTGCTGGTACGGTGCCTGGCAGCTGCCCGTTTGGATTCTCGACATGACGTGGGGCATGTGGCTCCATCAGAGCGGTTGGGGCACTTCCTAGAATGGTCCATATGCCGTTGCTTCGTCTATCATACGGATCACGGCCGGATATGACCCGGCACGTCCCCTCGAATTCCTGTCCAACTCAAAAACTGAGGTGCCAGCTGTTGGATCTCGGCACGTGGGGGGATGCATTGGGAAGCTGCCCCCAGACGCCTATATAAGGAGGGACGTAGCACCTAGAAGGAACCTGTTGCCGTGCTTGTGCTCAAAGAGAAGGCAGTCTACTCCATACTTGTGCTGCTTTAGCCTCTCCTAGAGAATCAGGGAACCAGGTTAGTCCCGTCTTCCCCTCCCTCCATCTTCCTCCCTTTCTGCAACCCATTTTAGAATGGCCTCTGGGAGTCGGGGTTCGGCTCGAGGTAATAGGGAACCCGGTCTTTTCGATATTCCTTCGGTCATGACCCGAGAGAGGGTCGAAAACCTGAGGATTGTATATAACATTCCTTCCACTTTACACCTGATCGTCCCTAGCCGTGAGGGTAGAGTGAATGGGCCTTTGAACTTAGGAGCTCTCCATGTATGAAGACACCTGAAAGCTGGTCTTCGTTTCCCAATCCATAGCTTTTTTGTTTAGATTTTCAACCCCTATAGAGTTACCCCCGCCCAGCTGACCCCGAATAGCATTCGGGTTCTCTGCAGCTTTATGGTTCTGTGTTAGGAGGCCGACACCAAGTCGAGGGTATCTTTAATTTTCAATTTTTTCTTGTTGAAACAGGACTTCCGAAGTCAGGAGTGGTGGGTGTTCAGTCCACTTGGCCAGAAGGTTCTAGGGGACTTCCATCCACAATTCATGGATGAAAGTCCGTACTTCTTTGTAGATAGCTTGGAGCTGTGGGGCATTGAGGCAGCCTAGAGGGAGCCGAGGCTGAATGCTCTAAATGGAAGGAATGTGTCGAGGGTCGACGAGGCTGACTTCCACAAATTGGATGATGAAGATCCAAAGTTTGTCGACTTTATGATTCACGAGGGGAGTCTTCACTAGGCCGAACTCAGCCAGCACCCGATGCTAGGTAGGACGAGAGTCGTAGAGAGAGATCGGCTCCTTTTTTTATCCTCAGTCGGCTTGGCGACCGCATCTTACTCTAACTTTGTTTGTTGACAGGCAGGAAGATGAAGCCAGATCCGGCGGTCCTTTCGGCACGGTCTACAAAGAGGAGGGCTATTCGGATTGCGGAGCCGACCCCATAGGAGTCGAAGAAGCGGGCGGCCAAATCAGCGATCGAAAGGCCGAAGAAATAGCGGACGACAGAACCATCCGCCATGGTGGTGTCGGTCGAGTCAGAGGATGACATGCCTCTGACCGAATGCCAAAGGGTTATTGCGTCCGAGCGATCCTCTTCGGTCGGACAGCCGGCCGCCCAAACAGAAGAGAGGCTTCTGATGCCAATCGGGGCGGACGCGGCTCCTTCGTCCCTGCCATTGGAGGCGACTATGGTGACCCCCCGGCCATCAGAAAAAACCCCTACAGGGGAGGGGCCATTGGCCATTGATGAGAGGGCTGGCGACGCTCATGAGGATGAGCGCCAAAAGTGGCACGATGCCGAGGAGGTTAAGGAGCTACTTCTGAGGGCCGCTCCAGACAACGACGGGCGGTCAGTGAACGAGGCCGCAAGGAGTTCCCTTCGTCATCTTCTAGGGGTGAGTTTCACTCTTCCTGTCTTTAATTCAAATCATAACAGGCAATTCTCTAATTGTGAGTGTCTTTCGGCAGCTCGTCAAAGATAATCTGTTGATGGACGAGGGTTTGAGTGAGCTGCTTTATCTGAAAGAGCAGTTGACCCAGAGGGTCGAAGCGGTCGAGCTTGCGAGGGACACAGCCTGGGAGGTGCTGACGGCATCCAGGGAGGAGGTGCTCGGCTAGAGGGCCGTAGCAGTAGAGGTGTCTACCCTGCAGGCCAAATCGGAGGCCTAGAAGAAGTAGTTGGAGGACTTGCTGACCCAGAAGGCAAATCGGGAGGCAAGTCTGAAAAATAAGAAAAAGAAGATCAAGACCTTGACCCATTGGCTGGCCGTCGAGGAGGGGCGTCTGGCCAAGTGTGATGTCCGCTCACAGGGTTATCGGGGTTGGCAAAAAGATACAAGGGTTTGTTGAAGACGGCCCAAGATCTGCTGAAGATGGCCAGCAAAAAAGTCGTCGCAGAGTATAAGGCCTTCGAGGACTTTACCGAGGAGATGAATGAAGTCGAAACTGTCGATTTCGGTTATGGGTACGATGAGTGCCTGGGTAAGGTTAGCGTGGCCTTCCCGGACCTTGACTTATCATTTCTTCAGCCACCAAAGCCGGCAGAAGAGGAGGGCTTGGAGGCAGTGATCCGACTACCCGAGCGGTCGATGCTCCAATGGAGGCCGTCGCAGTAGTGGTCGGACCGAACATCCAAGTCAGAGCCGAAGCAGAAGCAGCCGGGGGGGCCAAGTGGGCCAAAGCGGCTGTTGTTGCCGAGGGATCCAATGTAGCTAAAGATAATGTTGTTCCCAAGGCTTAGACCTTGTTGTTTGTAAAGGTCTGACCTTTAGTCTTTGTAAAGAAACTTTTGGGAAGCAATGAAAAACTTGTTTTCTTTTCACACTGTCTCATATCCTCCTCTTCGAGATCTCACTATGTATGGGCTAGTCGGCTGATCTGAGTGGGTGGTCGGACCTCCAGGGCAAGCGTTGAATAGTGACTTAAGCCAAACTAGATTCCCATAGGATTTTTGCTTTCAGTATTGGTCTGTCGGCTTTCCGAACCAGGATCATCGAAGTAGTAGTCGGATGTTAGCTCAGGCCGGAGCAACGAGCTTAGGAATTTAACCTAAGTGTTGGTCCATCGGCTTTTCGAACCCAGAAGTAGTTGAGGCAGCGGTCGGATTTCAGCTCAGGCCGGAGCAACGAGCTTAGGGATTTAACCTAAGTATTAGTCTGTCGGCTTTCCAAACCCAGGAGTAGTTGAGGCAGTGGTCGGATTTCAGCTCAGGTCGGAGCAACGAGCTTAGGGATTTAACCTAAGTGTTAGTCCGTTGGCTTTCCGAATCCAGGAGTAGTTGAGGCAACGGTCATATTTCAGCTCAGGCCGGAGCAACGAGCTTAGGAATTTAACCTAAGTGTTAGTCTGTCGACTTTCTGAACCCAGGAGTAGTTGAGGCAGCGGTCAGATTTCAGCTCAGGCCAGAGTAACAAGCTTAGGGATTTAACCTAAGTGTTAGTCCGTCGGCTTTCCGAAACCAGGATTAGTTGAGGCAGCGGTCGTATTTCAGCTCAGGCCAGAACAACGAGCTTAGGAATTTTAACCTAAGTGTTGGTCCGTCGGCTTTCCGAAGTGGGCTGCCCTAGAGCCTTTGCTGACTGGAGTCGGACTTTCGGAAGTGGGCTGCCCTAGAGCCTTTGCCGACTGGAGTCGGACATTCGGAAGTGGGCTGCCCTAGAGCCTTTGCCGACCGGAGTCGGACTTTCGGAAGTGGGCTGCCTTAGAGCCTTTGCCGATCGAAGTCGAACTTTCGGAAGTGGGCTGCCATAGAGCCTTTGCCGATCAGAGCGAACTTTTGGAAGTGGGCTGCACTAGATCCTTTATCGACCGGAGTCGGACTTTCAAAAGTGGGTTGCCCTAGAGCCTTTGTCGACTAGAGTCAGACTTTCGGAAGTGGGCTGCCCTAGAGCCTTTGCCGACCGGAGTCGGACTTTCAGAAGTGGACTGCCCTAGAGCCTTTGCCGACCGGAGTCAGACTTTCGGAAATGGTTCGTAGAAGAAATATGGACTTCATTGATAATACTTGGGAGGTTGTCTACATTCCATGGATGCGCCATCTGTCGTCCGTCCAAAAATGCAATTCGATAGGTACTGGCTCGAACCACTTCGACAACCCGATAAGCTCCTTCCCAATTTGGGGAAAGCTTGCCTTGCTCGGTTGGCTTTGAAACTTCGGTTCTTCGCAGGACCAGGTCTACGACTCGGAAAGCTTGCGCTTTGACTCGCGAGTTGTAATATTTTGCCATCTTCTGACGGCATACCGCCATCTTCATGCTTGCCCGAAGTCTAGTTTCTTCAAGCAAGTCTAGGTCGGCCCTTCGCTGCTCGGAGTTAGCCGGTTCGTTGTGTAGCGGTCGATTCGGAGAGATTGAAGAGAGGTCTCAATAGGGATGACAACTTCACTTCCATAAGTGAGGTTGAACGGAGTTTCGCCAGTCGATGCTCTGGCGGTCGTCCGGTATGCCCATAATACTAAGTGGAGTTCCTCCGCCCAAAGTCCCTTTACCTCATTGAGTCAGGTCTTCAGCCCGTGCAAGATTGTCCGGTTGGTAACTTCAGCCTCTCCATTGCACTGAGGGTGACCGATCGATGTTAGTCGGTGAGAGACATGATAATGCTGACAAAATCTTGAAATTTAGAGTTGTCAAACTGCCTTCCATTATCAGTGATAATCGTTTGGGGAATGCCGAATCGAAATATGATATTATTTCAGACAGAGTTCTCCATCTTGGCCTTCGTTATCTATGCTAGTGGTTTGGCCTCCACCCATTTGGTGAAATAGTCGATGGCCACGAGCAAAAATCTCCGTTGCCCGGAGGGGGGGGAAAAGGTCCCAGGATAACCATTCCTCACTATGCGAACGGCCATGGTGCGGTGATCGAAGTTAGGTCACTTATGGGTCTCCTTTGAATGATGGAGTACCTCTGACACACGTCGCACCTCCAGACGAAGTCCGGTGTATCCTTCTGAATGGTGGGCCAGTAATATCCCTGCTGAATCATCTTGTAAGCTATGGATCTTCCTCCGAGGTTGTCACCACAGATGCCTTCATGGACTTCTCTAAGGGCGTAGTTGGCGTATGCCGGCCCCAAGCACTTTAACAGCGGCTGTGAGAATGATCGCTTATAAAGGACACCATCAAGGATGACGTACATAGAGGCCGTCAAGCGCACCCGCTTGGCCACCACCGGATCTTCCGGAAGAGTTCCTTTGGCTAGGAAAATGAGGATCGGATCCATCCAAGAAGCTTCATGTTCTACCTGGTGGACCTCGATCGCCTCTTCGATAATACTTGGGTGCTATAGATGCTCCACAATAGTTCGATCAGAAGTGCTGACAGCGACCGTAGCCAACCTTGACAAAGCGTCCGCTCGAGAGTTCTGCAGACAAGGTATGTGGAGGATTTCGAAAAATCTGAGCCGAGAGATAAGGTTTTGTACCTTGTTTAAATATTTTTCCAGGGTCGGATCCCTTGCTTCAAGTTCTCCCTTTACTTAATTAACCACTAGTTGGGAGTTGGAGAAGACTCTGAGTCGGCTGATGCCCAGTTCGTTGGCGATTCGTAGCCCCGCGAGGAGGGCTTCGTACTTCGCTTGATTGTTGACACCTGAAATAAAAAATATAATGCATATTCCAGGTTCTCCCCATCCGGATCTGCCAGGATCAGTCTAGCCCCATAGCCTGCGGGGTTGGATGCTCCATCCACATGGAGAGTCCAGGCTGGTTCGACTTCATAGACAGCATCGACTTTAGGTACTTCGGCCATTCGAGGAGGCGTCTCCTGTCTCCATGTACACTCTGCAATGAAGTCAGCAATTACTTGGGCCTTCAAGGCAGATCGTGGCTGGAAAGAGATGTCAAATTCACCTAGCTTGATAGCCCACTTGGCGAGCCAACCGGATATATCCTGGCTCCGAAGGATTGCCTTAACGGGTTGGTCAGTCATCACTACAATCGGATGCGCCTGGAAATACAGTCGGAGCTGCTTGGCGGACGTGACCAAAGAATATATCAGCTTTTGCATCTTGGGGTATCTTGTTTCGGTGTCATGGAGGACTTTGCTGATATAATAGATAGGCTTCTACTATCCGTCCTCTCCGACTCGCACAAGGACGGTGCCGATTGCTTCATTCGACATCGAAAGATAGAGGTACAAAGGTTCCCCCTCCGTCAGCTTTGCCAGCAACGGAGGGTTCTTCAAGTACTCCTTCAGTGCTTCGAAAGTTGACCTACACTTGTCAGTCCAAACAAAACCTCCGACCGGTGCAGGGTTTAAAAGAATGGCAGGGACTTCTTAGCCGAACAAGAAATAAAATGGCTGAGAGAGGCGATTCAGCCGGTGAGCTCTTGCACCTACTTTTTGTTGGTCAGATGCGCCATCTTAGTGATGGCCTTTATCTTGTCGGGGTTCACTTCAATTCCCCTCTATGTGACCAGAAAACCAAGGAACTTGCTAGAGGTTACCCCGAAAGTACATTTCGTGGGGTTCAGCTTCATCCGATGGAGCTTGAGTGCCTCAAAGGATTCCTGCAAGTCCCTGATATGGTTGGCCTTATGGAGACTCTTCACTATCATGTCATCCACATAAGCCTCCATGTTCCTACCCAGTTAACCTTCGAACACTCAGTTGATCAGCCTCTAAAAGGTGGCACCAGCATTCTTCAAGCCGATAGGCATCATCCGATAACAGTATAGACCCTTGTCGGTGATAAAGGTGGTCTTCTCCTCGTCTTTCGGATGCATCTTTATTTGATTATAGCCGGAGAAGGCATCCATAAAGCTGAGAAGTTGGTGGCCGGCTATGGCATCCACCAGCTGATCAATCTTGGGTACTAGGAAGTTGTCCTTTGGACAGGCCTTGTTGAGGTCGGTGTAATCTACACAGATCCTCCACTTCCCATTGGCCTTCTTCACCATAACCACATTCGCCAGCCACTTAGGATAGTGGACTTCCCTGATTAAGCCAGCATCATGGAACTTCTTGACTTCCTCATCGATGGCTTTCTACCTTTCGGCAGCAAAGCTTCTCTTCTTCCGTCGAACAGTCAGTAGGTCGGATCGACCTTGAGGTGTGAGTAATGACCTCTGACGGTATTCCAGGCATGTCCGTTGCCGACCAAGCAAAAATGTCGGCATTACTCCTAAGGAAGTCGATCAGTTCTGACTTAAAGTCTTCACCGAGAGAATCTCCAATCTGAAGGACTTTGGTGGGATCATCCTCTCGAAGGGGAACAAACAGAATCTTTTCCCCGGCTGACTGAGACCATCGGCCTCATCTCTCAGGTCAAGTTGCTCTAGAGTGGGATGGCCTTCTGACTGTTGGTTCATAATGGTCAGACACTGCCTGGCCATCCGACGGTCTCCCCTCATCACTCCGACCCCGATCTTGGTCGGAAATTTCACCAACAAATGGTAAGTGGACACAATGGCTCTGAATTTGTTGAGGGCCGGTCGGCCCAGGAGAGCATTATAAGGCGAGGTCATCCGAACGACCACAAAATTGATGGGTAGAGTTTTCTGGAAAGGCTCCATCCCGATCGTCACAAGGAGATCTATCTCCCCTTCCATCCCGACAGAGTTATCCCCGAAGCCCGTCAACGGCACGAGGGATTCCTGCAACATGGATCTTGATAGACTCATTCTCACAAAAGCATCATACAGCAATACCTCTGTCAAGCTTCCATTATCTATAAGTATTCTCCTTACATCATTGTTGGCAATCACTGCCGACACGACTACAGTGTCATTTTCAAAAACATGATTTTCTAGGAGATCTTCATCAGAGAAGGTGATTGCATTGGAGCCCCTCAACCTTTTAGCAATATCGAGACTGTCCTTGTAGCTTCCTCCGGATCGCCGATGCAGTATACCGACATCCCCACCGATCAGCCTTTGATTGGGGAGCTCCAGCTCCTCTAAAGGGTTTTTGGCATTTGATGTTCCGACCCGGTCCTGATGGGGTCGGACATACTTGTGCAGGTACCCCATCCGGATGAGGTCTTCAATGGCATCCTTCAGCTGCAGGCATTCTTCAGTATTGTGCCCATGGTCCCTATGGTACTTACAGTATTTGTCTTTGTTTCTCTGGGCAGGGGGACCCCTCATCGATCGAGGTCTTTGCAGAAAGGCCTCATTCTCGATCTCCATCATAATCTTCTCTCTTGGCAGGGACAGAGGTGCATAAGTCTCGAACCTTCGAGGGAAGTCCCTCAGCTTCGGACTTCGATGTTGGGCCGACCGCCGACTATCACTCAAAGGTCGGACTTCAGGAGCCTTATCGCTCCACTTCTTGGAGGTCGGCCTACCTTCAGCTTGATGTCGGCCGGTCGCTTGTTCTTCCGCCAGGGCATACTTCTACGCTCTGGCCAGGAGTTCACTGTAGCTTGTCGGATGTTTCTGTCCAGGGAGAAGGTCAGCCTGGACAAGCGAAGCCCTCGCTTGAAGGCTGACATGGGCACAGCCTCATTCAAATCTGGGACTTCCATGGCTGCTGAGTTGAAACGGGCCAGGAAATCCTAAAGGGTCTCTCCCTCCTTTGGCAGCATGAGGAAGAGGCAGTCGGTATTCCTCGGGGTCTGACTGCAAGTCCTGAAATGGGTAAGAAAAAGTGATTCAAGTTGAGAAAAGGAGTGGATCGTACCTGGCTGGATGGCAAAGAACCACATTCGGGCAGCCTTCTTAAGGGTAGTAGGGAAGGCGATGCAGTGGAGAGCGTCGGAGGTGCCTTGTACCATCATATGGGCTTTGTACGTGCCCAGATGGTCCATCGAGTCAGTGGTGCCGTCGTAAGGGTCCACTTGTGGGATCTTGAAATGGCGGGGAATCGTCTTCGCCAGAATCTCATCAGAGAATGGGGAACGGGAGTCGTATACCTATCCCCCTTCAGCCTTCTACCGGAAGGTGATTTCAGCAATGCACTCCTCCATACATATAATCTTGCTGGCATAGTCCCTCGAAGGTCGAGCAGCAGGCCGACCGTCGACCGGGACAAATTCAGCATAGGAAGGCGAAGCTGACCTCGCCCTTTTGCCATCGGTGCGATCGCCCAATGACCTCCGAGGCTCCGCGGTGGCTTGAGAATAACACTGAGGGGCCTCCGGTCGTCGACTTCCTACAGCAGCAGTCAGAGGATTGGTGCAGGAAATAGCTGGTAGCTGCTATCAGTTGTCGGCTGCTTCCTGGAAATGCTGAACTGCAATAGTAAGCATCTCAATGCGATTCACCAAAGTTTGGAACTGCTGCAACCCCAGTGTGATGGTAGGTTCTGCGGTAGTAGGGGTGGTGGCAGTGATGCCATTCTCTCTGGGATGTTCCTCAGACCTGGAAGGAGAAATACCCCTTCTGGTAGTGGCATTCGAAGCTCTTCCCTTAGCCATTTTATTGCCGGGATGATGGATTCCTCCTTTTAGAAGAAAGATGCGCCCATTCCTCTAGCGCCAATCTGTTGCTGCGTCAACTCCTGGACCGGGGACCGGGAGCGACTGGATATGCTGGAGCTCTCCTCTCCCGGAAGAACTAGCAACAAAGTCTCCAAGAGTGCCAGTGGTGTTCCGGCGGGGGACCCTTTGATGCCTAATTTAGCAAGAGGTTGAAGGCAACAGAATGGAATAATCAAGGGATGAACAACATATGGAGAGGGAAGTGTTCTTCTTACCTTCGAACGGGGTCCCCCTAGTATCTTATATAGATGTGGAACAGTCCAAAATCAATTAGGGGAGAGGCTGAGAAAGACCGATCTGCCCCTTGGAGAATTTGGAGTATGGCCACGTGGCACACAGATACGGTGGCATCGTGGAAGTAGTGGAGCAGGGCTATTGGGATAACAGGATCCTGCAGTAACAGAAAGGTTCTTCTGGAATTTCCTGGATGCCAAGGCTCGCCTGTCGAACATCGATCGTGAGAAAACCGGTCGGCTGGACTAGAGACCAACCCTCCGAAGTAGAGCGACGGGCCGGACCCTAGCAGGAGAGGGTCGTTCGGACCTCAGCTCCAGTGATTCAGACCGCTGAAGGAGAACGACTGGCCAGACCCCAGTAGGAGAGGGTCGTTCGGATTGCTGAAGGAGAGCGATGGGTCAGACCCCAGTAGGAGAGGGTCGTTCGGATCGCTGAATGAGAGCGATGGGCCAAACGCCAGCATGAGAGGGTCGTTCGAACCTCTACTCCGGTGGGTCGAACCTCTGAAGGAGAGCGACGGGCTGGACCCCAGCAGGAGTGGGTCGTTCGGACCTCTACTCCGGTGGGTCGGACCTCTGAAGGAGAGCGACGGGCCGGACCCCAGCAGGAGAGGGTCGTTCGGACTGCTAAAGGAGAACAACGGGCCAGACTCCAGCAGGAGACGGTCGTTCGGACCACTGAAGGAGAGCGATGGGCCGGACCCCAGTAGGAGAGGGTCGTTCGGACCGCTGCTCCGGTGGGTCGGACCTCTCCCAGGTGGATCCTTGAAAGGGGGGCGGTCGGGTTGGTCCGTAGGACTGGGCCTGTTCTGGCTGAGGGTGAGCCATCATGGTACAATAGCTGCATACCAGAATCCTTGTTGCGTGCCAAAAGGTGGAGTCGGTTCTTCTTCATGCTGTGTTGGCTCGAATGACTTCTTTTGAATTTTTACAATTGAACTTCAAGAAGACTCTCACCAACATTTTTAAAATTTTCATGCACACCAACTCAAAATAAATTTAAGGCACACACACTCATATAGAAGTAACCCTTTATATATTTTTCTTTAACTTTTTCATTGGATTCTGTTTTACAAGATAAGATTACAACACAACTCAAAACAAGAAGTAAAGATGTAGGAGTTGAAGTTTGAACAAATAAATCATCCTACAAAAACTTGTAAATCACTTGAAGAGTTGTTAGAAATAAATGTGCATGCTCCAATGTTTAGTTATCATCAAAATCACTTATGGGGTCAACAATCCCCCTTTTTAATGATGACAAAATACTTGGCATGAAAAATCTTTACACTTACATGTATAAAAGAATTTGAAAGTAAATATTCATATGTATTGGAGCTAACTATGTTTGTAAATAAGTATTAGAGCTCCAGTGATGATATCATTGTATATCATTGATGTTAGTGCTTTGGTATATATCAAAGTATTAGACTTTGCATGCTTCATAAAATCAGAATTAGCACAAACATGGAATATCAGAGTTTAAAATAAATATTGACAGAATTAAGACTAATTTGTAGAGCAATCGAAGCAAGGAAAGGATTTCGAGATAAAGCCATTCTTTAAGAAAATCTTTCCTTCCTCTAGGTTTTAAAATAATATAACTATTAGGTCCATTTGAATACTATCACTTTTGTGCTCCCCCTTTTTATTCATTTTATGCACTTTAAGAATAATTGAATAGGAAGCTCAACATAGATATTAGAATTTTCATGACAGCTCAATTATAGATACTATTCTCCCCCTTTTGTATGAAAGCATCGTATGATTAGAAGGATAACTCATGACAGCAATAGAAATTACTAAAGGAGCTTTCATTTCATTAAGAATTTGCCATACAAAGTATGAAAGAAAGTACATTTATTGCAAAGTTTCTAATAGAAAGTAAAGCGTTAAAAAAAGTCAGAAGTATAACCAAAAGACTAGCTAATGAACCTATTCTTCTTCTTCACTAGAAGAAGAGGAGCCAACTTCTATAACCTTATCAGAGGTTTTGGTTTTCAGGGGTTTAAACCTTAAATCCCTGAATCTAGTTCTAACTAGGGCTCTAGGTGTCTTAGTTTTCTTGGTCTTTGTCTTCTTCTTGGTCTCAATAGGTTTAGGTTTGATTGTAGGTGGATCAGATGAAGGAATAGGAGAAGGTTGAATAGGAGTCTCAAGTGACTCTTTGTTGATTTGTACAGGAGTATCCTCAGTAGTGAAAGTTTCCTTTGAAGATTGCAGTAAGATACTTTTGATTTCTTCTTTAAAGTTCTCCATTTCCTTTTCCATTTTCTCTCTGTGAAGCATCTGTTCTGATCTCATTTTCTACAGGCTGGCATTAACTGAATTTCTTAAATCATCCAGTGCAGAATTCATATGACCTGTCAGTGTGTCAGTGATTGTTTCCATCCTTTCAAATATCAACTCCTTAAGTTTAGATGGAGTTATCATTGCATGTTCAGATCCTTCTTCATCCTTGTTTCTAGATTTGTTGGCTTCAACAGCAATAGGTTCATCATCATTTGAGGAAGTAGCAGCAATCTGACTAGACATCTTCTTTATCCATACTCCTTGTAATTTGTATCCCATTCTTTTAAGAGAATTGAAGGAATAAGTGTCTGAGTGATGTAGAGGCTTGCCTATCTCATTGGTTAGATCAATTCCAGCTTCTTCAAACAGTAAGGTGAAAACCATACCATAGGATAGGCATGCTTTGACTTTTCTAGCTGCTTTTCTCATTTAAAATCATGATGAATGGAAGGTCAAGAGGTTCTTCTTTAATCAGATGTCCCATGAAAGTCATGTCCTTTTCACTCACCCAGTCGAAGCAACCGATTCTGGGAAGAAAAACTATATTGACCATATGTGAAGAAGTCTCATTCCTTTGATAGCAAGTTGGCTTGAACATGTTGGATGGAGCTTACATCTTCTTTTTCCAAATTGAGCTTTAAAGTGTGTTCTCTATCAGTTAGGGTAAGCTCGGTGGCGCCGTCCGTTGGCATTTGAAGCAAGTTGCCCAACTTTTATTTATCCACAATGACTTTAATTCCCTTGATAGTTGATTCTAGATGGTACTCTTCAAGAATTAGGTTTTCATAGAAAGTTCATACCAGAGAAGGGTAGGTCAGAATATTCAGTGAGTAACCCTAGTTGTCTATCCATCTTTCGATCTTCATTTCCATTTCTTCTAGGAAGAAGAAATCAATCCTTCTTCCGCAAGTGACAGGCCTGTTGGCCATTGATGTGGATTTCCCAGTCGGAGAGGATGTTTCTTCTTCTGGAGTGGATCTCTTTCTCTTTTCTCCCTTTCCTTTTAGATCTTTACTGCATTTGCTTGATTTTGCTACTTGTGGATTCTTCCGTGCAAATCTCCTTGGAGCCATTTCAACAAAGTTTGTAGGAATAAGGAAATCAAGCTTTTGGGGAATGGTTTTTGAGAGATTGGTAAAGGTTTCGAGTGGAGTATAGCGAGTTTGAAGTGAAATAAAAAGAGTTAAGATCAAGAAAAGATTACTTGGATCTTACTTAAATAGCGATTTCCCGACATTCGAGTCGGCTGCTCAGCCCTAAAAACATCCGAGTCGGCTCGACCAGAGCGAACTCAAAATAATCAGAACACCGAGTAGGCTAGGCAAGACTTCAGGTTGACCTAGTCAGCTCGACTAGAGCAAGAGTAGAAAATTCAGACATTCGAGCCGGCTTGACTAGAGCAAAATTGCTCGAGTCGACTCGAATAGAAACTTTTCATAGAAAATGAAATGATTTAGAAATTGAGTTTGATGCAACGAAATTTCAAGGAAAGTTGTTCAAAAATCATGAATAGTTGCAGGAGGTTTTCTAGATAATTTTTTCTTAATTTTAAAAGAAATTAGGTTAAAGAAATCTAGAAAGGATCACAAAGTCCTAATTCTCTCTAAGCAATTCAAATCTATCCTGGTTCAGTGGCTTAGTAAAAATGTCAGCTAACTGTTTTTCAGTTGGGATAAATTCTAGTTCAATGTCACCATTCAAAACATGATCTTTAATAAAATGGTGTCTAATTCTATATGCTTAGTCCTAGAATGCTGAATAGGATTTTTGGTCAATTTATAGCACTTGTGTTATCACACTTGATAGGAATTTTGCATTGTATAACATCAAAATCTTCTAGTTATTGTTTAATCCATAACACTTGTGCACAAAACACTCCCTACAGCAACATACCCTGCCTCTATAGTAGAAAGTTCTACCAAGTTTTATTTTCTACAGTGCCATGAGATTAAATTCAATCCTAGAAATTGGCATTTGCCACTAGTGCTTTTTCTATCAATTCTACAACCAGCATAATCAGCATCCGAAAATCTAATTAAATTCAAAGATGATTGTTTTGAGAACCAAAGACCGAGATTACTTGTACCTTTCAAATATCTCAATATTTTTTTAACAGCAAGCATATGTATTTCTTTGGGATTACATTGAAATCTAGTACATACACATTACTATACAAGATATCTGGTCTACTTGCAGTTAAATATACTAAGGATCCGATCATACCTCTATATAGCTTTTGGTCAACATTGGATCCGTTTTCATCTTTGTCCAATCTGCAAGATGGGTTCATGGGTGTGCTCATTTGTTTGCTCGTCTCCATACCAAACTTTTTGATTATTTCCTTGATATATTTGGCTTGGTTGATGAAGATCCCTTCCTTTGTTTGCTTTACTTTAAGTCTGAGGAAGTAGTTAAGTTCATCCATTAGGCTCATTTCAAATTCTTCCTGCATTAGCTTAGCAAACTCTTCACAAAAACTTCATTAGTTGTACCAAATATAATATCATCAACATAAATTTGTACAACTAATATATCATTATTTCTTTTTGATGAAAAGGGTTTATCAACGTTTCCTCTTGAAAAATCATTTTCAATCAAGAAAGTGCTAAGTCTATCATACCAGGCTCTAGGGGCTTGTTTCAAACTATATAAAGCTTTATTGAGTTTAAACATATAGTTTGGAAAAGCATGATTTTTAAACCCGATGGTTGTTTTACAGAAACTTGTTCGGAGATAAAACCATTTAAAAATGCACTTTTTACATCCATTTGAAAAAGTTTAAAATTCATGTAGCAAGCAAATGCAAGAAGTAATCTAATGCTTCTAATCTTGCTACGGGTGCATATGTTTCATCAAAATCAATGCCTTCTTCTTGACTATATTTCTTAGCCACTAATCTAGCTTTGTTTCTAATGACATTTCCTTGTTCATCTAATTTGTTCCTATAGACCCATTTGGTTCTTATGATTGGTCGGTCTTTAGGTCTATTAACTAATATCCAAACCTTATTTCTTTCAAACTGGTTCAATTCTTCATGCATAGCCATCATCCAGTTTGGATCACTTTCAATTCTTCTAAGGTATGTGGTCCTATTTGTGATACAAAGGCTAGGTAGTCATGTGCAGTTCTATGTGCAGACCTAGTCCTAATACCTTGTGAAGGATCACCAATAATTAATTCTTTAGGATGGAAAGTAGCATACCTCCATTCTGTTAGTATATATATATGATCCTTACTTACGGTTTCTTCTCCTCCTTTAATTGGTCTTTCTTGTATGCTCATGTCTTCCATCTCTTTTTGAATTGTACCTGCATCATTATCTATACACTCTTCTTTCTTAGAAGGTGAAGGGTTAGTTTCATCAAAAATAATATGCATTGACTCTTCAACAGTTAGAGTCATCTTATTAAATACTCTATATGCTTTGCTATGTAATGAATAACCAAGAAAAATTATTTCATCAGATTTAGCATCAAATTTTCTAGATTATCTTTACCATTATTGAAAACAAAGCATTACTACAAAAAACATGAAAATAATTGATATTGGATTTCTTTTCATTCCACAACTCATAGGGGTTTTTCTTTAAAATAGGATGATCAAAATACGGTTTAAAATATAACAAGCAGTGCTCACCGCTTCTGCCCAAAAGTACCTTGGAAGATTACCTTCACATAACATCATTCGGGCCATTTCTTCCAAAGTCCTATTTTCTCTCTACAATACCATTTTGTTATGGTGTTCTAGGAGTGGAGAAGTTATGATCAATACCATTTTCAGTGTAATAATCATCAAAAAAATAGTTTTCAAATTCAGTGCTGTGATCACTCCTAATTGAAATTATTAAAAGATTTTTCTGATTTGAAACTTTTTTGTAAATTTTTTTAAATACTTTGAAGGTTTCATCTTTGTGAACAATAAACAAAATCCATGTAAATCTAGAAAAAATTACTACAATCATAAGGGCATATTCATACCTCCTAGGCTTGTAGTCCTAGTTGGTCAAATAAGTCCATGTGAAGTAGTTCTAGAGGTTTAGTAGTTGAAATCATATTTTTGGATTTAAATCTCTCCTATTTGTTTACCCATTTGGCATGCATCACAAACATGATCAAAATCAACTTTAAACTTAGGCATGCCTCTAACCAGATTCTTGGAAATTAACTTGGCAATGGTATGCATGCTAGCATGACCTAATCATCTATGCCATAATAAACAAGACTCCTGGTCTTACCATTCATTGCAACTAAACTGGAACTACTTGACATGGCAAGATCATTTAGATCTACCACATAAATATTTCCAAGTCTATGTCCAATGAATTTACTACTAGAGTCAAGAGAGTTTGTTACTATATACATAGATGATTCAAAGATAACCTTGAAGCCCTTATCACACAGTTGACTAATACTCAATAAATTAGCTTCAATTTATCTACTAGCAATACATTTTGATGAAAGTACAAGGAATTATTTTGATCTTACCAATTCCGATTATTTTTCCTTTACCATTGTCTCCAAAGGTAACCATACCTCCTTCTTTCATTTCTAGGGTGATGAACTGATCCTTGTCACCCATTATATGCCTTGAATAGCCACTGTCAAGATACCATCTTTTCTTCAATTTATGGGCTACAAGATAGTCCTGCAAATAATCAAGGAGTGATTTTAGGTATCCAAGCTAACTTGGATCCTTTCGGGTTAGCAAGATTGGTTCCTTTTGGAACCCAAACCATTCTATATTTTAATGTATCAATTTTGGAACTTTTCAACGAATTGCATTGATAAGATCTATGCCCAAATCTATGACATGCATAACAAATAATTTTATCATTTTTGAATGATGCATGCTTTGAAGCTTTAAAAGATGCAGTAATGGATATATTTGGTTTGAAAGATTTTTGAACAGAATTCTTAGGAACATACTTCAAGCCATTTGAAACAGAATTTGATGGAAAAGCTTTTTAAAATTTTGTATTTAAAGCTGATGCTTTTGAAGAAACAAATTTTGTTGCAAAAATTCCTTTAGCATTTAAAGCATTAAATCCAATTCTAGCTTTGCTTTTTGAATCTCTTTGCTCATTCAGAATTAGCTCAAGCTTATTGGAACTCAAGGTAAGTTTTTCTACTAAAGGCTTTAAGCTTTTCTATCTCCTTTTTCAAATCATCATTTTCGATAACTAAAACTTTGTTTGTCTCATTTAAAGCATTTTTTCATTTTTCAAAGCAATAACATTATCAAAAAAGATATTTAGTTCCTTTGAAAAATGTTATTCTTTTCAAAAATTTCATCCTTGTCTTTTGGTAAAAAATTATTTATTTTTTCAAGGATTTGATTTTAACCCCAGCTTTCTTGAATTCAATAAGAAAATCATGAAATGCAGAATTCAATTCATCATATGTAAATTTGATTTGAAGCTCAGGGGATGATACCTCATTTCAAGACCCATAGACATAAATTCATAGATTTCGTGGTCTCTTCTTCTTCAGTAGATGAGGGCGCTTTGCTTTCGCTCCACGTCGCTACCATAGCTCTTTTTTTCTTTTTCTTAAACCCCTTTTCAGCAATGGACAATCTAGTCGAATGTGCCCTTGTTTTTTGCATTCGTAGGAGACGGGCAATTCTTTTTCTTATTCTTTTTCCTTGTCCCTTTCTTTGCTGAATTCTCTGTTCTTGTGGAATTTTCTATAGTTTCTTTCTTTTCATCTTTCTAAGAACTTCTTAAATCTCCTAATTACCATGGCAACATCTTCATCTTCCATGTCACTTTCAGTAGAGGAGCATTCTTCTTCCGATTCATCATCCTTTCTTGAATCCATAGCTGCTTTGAAGGCAATATGTTGCCCAGGTGGCTTTACCCAAGAGGGGGGTGAATTGAAAATTACAAAATTTTTGCAAGTATGTGCATAAGTATTCCCTTTAGTGATTGAGTGCTATGTTAATCAGAGAATAAGTGCAGAAGCAAAAAAGTAAATCGAACACAACACAAACAAGGCAAGTTTATAGTGGTTCGGAGCAACCCAGCTCATACGTCCACTACCCAAGTTCACCACTTGGGATTTCCACTATATCCCCCAAATCGGAATACAGTCGGATTGTTTTACAGGCTCACAATCCCAACCTCTACACTTTAGTTTTTGAATCAGGCTCACCAAAGAAACCCACACTAGGTTTTTACAAGCTCACCTAGAACCTCTATACTTTGGTTTTTAAAAAGGCTCACCAAAAAAACCTATTTGGTTTTTATAACCGGGCTCACCAATAATCCAAATATTCTAAGATTAGAATAAAAAGCAACAAAAATGACAAACTCCGTTGTCTGGTGGTTGCCAATACAGCTCGAGTGAAGCTCAATTGAATGCTCTTCAATGCACTTCAATGGCTTCCTTGCTTTCCTCAAAAGGTGCTTCAATCTTCTGGTAAGAGTTGGTGAAGGCTTGAAGGCTGACTTCAAAGCTCAAGTGCTCTCTCTCTTCTCACTTCAATAAATATTCAATAACTATTCATTAACTCATTAGTCTCTTCAAGGATGTTCTCATACCTCATTTATATAGACTTCAAATGCCTTCCTTGATTTTGAACATTGTAGACTGTTGGGAGGTGACAGGTTACCATTGTAGCACTTTTGGAATTCAAAAATATAAAACTAGAACTAGCTGTTGGAGGTGACCCCGTCATTCCAGTCAGCTCAGACAAACTTCGAGTTGGCTCGGATCAAGTTCGGGTTGGCTGGGTGAACACCAGTCGGCTGGGTTCCACAGTTGAGAAAATGGTTCACTCTGGACGAGTCGGCTAGGCTGAAATCTAGTTAGCTCGGATCCCTGAGATTCTTAGAATGTTCTCAACCATGTTCTGGACGAGTCGGCTAGGCCTTGGTGCCAGTCGGGGATCTGTGTGCCAGAGAACTTCTTTCCTGTGCCAGTGCCAGAGTCGGTTGGTTCCTCCATCCAGTCAGCTCGAGAGTGGTTCTTCAGCCATATCAAATTCAATTCTCCAGAACACTTGTGCCAAGCTTTGAAGACTTCTTCAAGGTCTTCTTACAATAAAATTAAGAAAAATTGAAGCTTGAAAACTACTAGAAGTAACCCTTTATCTTGATTTAAGTAGGAAAAAATATTTTTGGGTTCTTCTTTACAAGATTCTAACAACTTTACAACTCAACACAAAGCAATAAAGATTGTAGGGTTTAGAAAGTATGTCAATGTAGTTGTCCTACAAAAACTGTCAATCATTTGAAAGTTGTTAGATAACTAAATGTATGCTTCAATGTTTGTTATCATTAAAAAACTTTAGGAGTCAACAATCTTCCCCTTTTTGATGATGACAAAATACTGGGCATGAAAAGAATCTATTCTATTCACAAGTAGATGTATATCATAGTAAGCATTTACACTTGTTTAATAAATCATATATCAACTGTATTCTCAAATGTGTATCAATATATGCTATACAGTTATACTCAATGCAATTTTATAAACTGTAAGTATCAGAGAATGATTGCTTGTATGTATTAAGCAGCATATTAAGTATTGACAGATAAATGTAATAAGTAGAGAGCATCATAGTAATCATTAAAGCAAATTAAGCATGTAAATTAAACATGTATGTGTCCCCCTTTTTATAAAATTTCTAAAAAAATATGAAATTTCTCTATGTTTCTCCCCCTTTATCATTCATTGAACATTTCAGCGAAAAAAGTAGCAAAGATGATTAAGATCATTAAGCTCATCATTAAGCTCCCCCTATCTAATTGACTTTAGCAGTTCTAGTCCAATCATGGGAGTTTCTTATTTTATGCACTCTATTATATAATAGTAGTTCTCCCCCATTGTCATCAATAAAATCGATGAAACAACGTTAAGCTCAGATTTTTAATAGATGAGAAGTATCAAGATTTGTTTGAGATAATTTCACTTTCTCAAACTTAGAGAGAGAATTCTATTTAAGAAAATAGAGTGTAAGCAGGATAACATAAGTACACACATTACACCGTGACCAAAAAGTATTCATTGCATTTCTGTTAAAGGATTCAGTACATCAATCATTACAAACACTTCAAACAATTTCCAAAAAGTATAGAAAATACTAAAGACCTATTCACTTTCAGATTCCTCTTTAGGTACATTGGTAGGTATACTAGCACCATACCAAGAAGCAGGTCTAGGTGGTCTACTAGAGGATGCATGAGGTGGAGGTGCCCTAGGGTGGTGATAAGTAGTAGGAGCCCTAGTGGAAATAAGAGGAGGATCATACAAGGGTCTGGTCCTAGCAGTGACCTCCAAGGATCTGATAGTGCCACAGATAGACACCATCTCCATCTAGATTGCTCCAAGCTGTTGCTCCATATCCTTGAGGCTTGTTGGTACTTTGTTCACTGCTTCCTTCATCTCACCGATTTCTTTTTGCATTGAAATAAGCTCAGAAGCTTGGACATTGGCAAATGCTTCAGCTGATCCTCTAAGTCTTCCAAGCTCTGACCTGATGATCCCAATGCCTCTAGTGTAGTCATCAGCCATCTGTCTGGTTTCTGCAATTGTTCCTAATGTACATTTAGCTTCATTCAGTTCAGTTCTATATTCCTTCAAAGTTTCATCCACAGATTTCAATATAGCTTCAGAACTAGAAGAGATACAATCTAGGATTGGTTGAAGTGTTATTTGTGATGCCGATCTTGAAGCTTCCATTGCTTCAACCTTTCCTTGTAGATTTGAAACATGCTCTTCTAGCCTATCCAGTCTACTGTCCACTGACTTTTTCAGATCATCAAATAGAGAAGTATTGTACCTGTCAGTGTATCAGTCAAGCTTCTCATCTGTTCTTCAATTTGACTTTGAATGATTGGAGGTTGTGATGCTACAGGAGGGTAGTCAGGTAGAGGAATATCAGTTGCAGGCAAATCAAACTCGATTGCAGGCAAATCAAACTCAGCTACAGGTAAATCAAAAATAGGAGAAGGTACTCTAGTCTCCACAACAGTGGCAGCAGGCTCAGAAATATGAGACTCATGCTCAGGTAGAGGTATAGAAGAGGTTCCAGCTATTTCTACATTCTTTTCTTCTTCTTCCTCTTCATTACTTGAGCTGCCTATAGCCTTGACATTTGTATCTTTTTTCTTCCATAATCCTTCAGCTTGAAAGTACCCCATCCTCTCTAATGATTTGGAAGTGTAGACATCTGTATGGTGTAGTTCTAATCCATCTTCACCCTCCAAACTCACTCTTTGAGATTTAAATAGTAGGGTAAGCATCATTCCATAGGGTAGACATGACATGGCCTTTCTAACTGTCTCCTTCATTTGCATGATTATAATGTAGGATAGATTTATAGGAGTTTTCTCTATAATGTGTTCCATAAGGCACAAATCTCTTTCACTCACCCAGTCAAATCTTCCTCTTCTTTGCAAGAATATTCTATAGATAAAATTGTGTAGCAACCTCATTTCTAGAGGCAAGGTATTAGGAAACACTGTTCCAATTCCACCAACATCTTCTTTGTTCAAGATTGTTCTTAGAGTCTTTTCTCTATTGTCAATTACTAGAAATTTCACTCCCTCTGAAGGTAAGTCTAGTAAACCATGTAGAAATTCTTCATTACAATAATTCTTTTTCCTTTAACAGTGGATTCAACATGTTGTGTTCCCAATCTTAGATTTTCATAAAAGTTTCTAACAAGAGTGGGATAAGTCTTTTCATTTAAAGAACAAAATTTTCTCCATCCTTGATCTTCAATTAAATCTCCTATTTTTAACCCATTCTCCTTGATAAACTAAAAGTTAATTCGACGGTCGGAAGTTACCGGTCGTGTAGACATTGAAGGCACTTGACTAGGAACTGTTGGAGCATCCCTTGCAGCTTCTTCTACAAGTTCCTCATTGTGTACGGTGCTACTTGGCTCTTCTTGATGCCTTTTTGACCTTCTTTCCTTTTCAATAGATGGAGCAACCCTAATGGAGTGTTTACCGATTGCACGCTTGGGAGCCATTGCTAGGAAAGATGGAAAACTGAGAGATTGGAGTGCTTGGTAAGGAGATAGAAGTCTTTGGAGTACGATTAGGAGAGGAACGAACCATTAGGGAAAATAAAATAGAGGTTAAATGGCTCAGAGAAGGGTTTATAACCCAAAGTAAAACACTTAGGCATGAAATTCTAGTCGACTCGAATATCCCTAAAAAGGCTCGAGTCGGCTCGGCCAGAGCTCTCCTAAAACAATCAGAGAATCTAGTCGACTCAAAAATGCTCGAGCTGGCTAGGCCAGACATTGCTCAAAACTCTCAGAAAATCTAGTCGACTCGGCTTAAGATCCAGTCGACTCGAATAAAGAAATTAGAGTTTTAAAAATTTGATCATAAATCAAAAAGATTTTGAAGAGAATCTCAAAGGAAATTAAGGCTCTATGATATAGAGTAAAATTAGGAGGTTCTCTAGATAATGTTTCCTTAAATTTGAAGGAATTAGGTTAGATAATTTAGAAGGGATTGCAAAGTCCTAATTCACTCCTAATTAGCTTAAATCTATCTTGATTAAGTGGCTTAGTAAATATGTCATCTAATTGATCTTCAGTAGGAACAAAATCAAGCACTATATTACCATTTGAAACATGATCTCTAATAAAGTGATGTCTAATTTCAATATGCTTGGTTCTAGAGTGTTGAATTGGATTCTTTGTCAAATTGATAGCACTTGTGTTATCACATTTAATTGAAATTTTAGATTGTGATACACCAAACTCTTCTAGTTATTGTTTAATCCATAACACTTGAGCACAACAACTACCAGCAGCCACGTACTCAGCCTCAGCTGTGGACAAGGCTACGGAGTTTTGCTTCTTACAGTGCCATGAAATTAAATTCAACCCTAGAAATTGGCATGTACCGCTAGTGCTTTTTCTATCTATCTTACAACCAGCATAATTAGCATCAGAGAATCCAATCAAATTCAGGGTAGAATGTTTAGAATACCAAATTCCTAAATTACTTATTCCTTTCAAGTATTTAATTATTCTTTTAATAGCAAGCATATGTGTTTCTTTTGGTGATGATTGAAATCTAGCACATACACATACACTATATAATATGTCAGGTCTACTTGCAGTCAAATATAATAAGGATTCGATCATACCTCTATATAGCTTTTGGTCAACATTGGATCCATTTTCATCTTTGTCCAATCTGCAAGCTGGGCTCATGGGTGTGCTCATTGATTTGCTACTCTCCATACCAAACTTTTTGATGATTTCCTTGATGTATTTGGCTTGGTTGATGAAAATGCATTCCTTTGTTTGTTTTACTTGAAGTCCAAGGAAGTAGTTCTGCTCACCCATTAAGCTCATTTCAAATTCTCCCTGCATAAGGTTAGCAAGTTCTTTTCATAGAGATTCATTAGTTGCACCAAAAATGATATCATCAACATATATTTGTACAACTAAGATGTCATTATTCTTCTTTTTGATAAATAAGGTTTTGTTTACATTTCCTCTTGAAAATTTATTTTCAATTAAGAAAGTGCTAAGTCTATCATACCAGGTTCTTGGTGCTTGTTTCAAACCATACAATGCTTTGTTTAATTTAAATACGTGGTTTGGAAAAGAGTGATTTTCAAAACCTGGTGGTTGTTCCACAAAAACTTGTTCAGAGATAAAACCATTAAGAAATGCACTTTTTACATCCATTTGAAAAAGTTTGAAATTCATGTAGCAAGCAAATGCAAGTAGTAATCTAATGGCTTCTAGTCTTGCTACGGGTGCATAAGTTTCATCAAAATCAATACCTTCTTCTTGGTTATATCCCTTAGCCGCTAATCTAGCTTTGTTTCTTATAATGTTTCCTTGCTCATCTAATTTATTCCTATAGACCCATTTGGTTCCTATTATTGAATGGTCATTAGGTCTATCTACAAGTGTCCATACCTTATTCCTTTCAAACTGGTTTAATTCTTCATGCATTGCCATCATCCAGTTTGGGTCAGTCTCAGCTTCTTTTAAGCTATGGGGTTCTATTTAATACAAAGGCTAGGTAATCATATGCATCCTTTTGTGCAGACCTAGTCCTAACACCATGTGAAGGATCTCCTATAATTAGTTCTTTAGGGTGAGATGTAACATACCTCCAATCCCTCGATAAATCGCTATGATCCTTACTTACCATTTCTTCTCCATCTTGAGTGTCTTTGTCTTGAATGCTCAAGTCATCCATTCCTTTTTGCAATGTACCTGCATCATTATCTATGCACTCTTCTTGTCTAGAAGGTGTAGGGTTAGTTTCAATAAATACAACATGGATTGACTCTTCAACAGTAAGAGTCCTTTTATTAAAAACTCGATATGCTTTGCTATGTAATGAATAACCTAGGAAAATTGCATCATCAGCTTAAGAATCAAATTTTTCCAAATTATCTTTTCCATTGTTATGCACAAAGCATTTGCATCCAAACACATAAAAATAACTAATATTGAGTTTTCTATCATTCCAAAGCTCATAGGGGGTTTTCTTTAAAACAGGATGGATTAAAATGCAGTTTAAAATATAACGTGCAGTGTTCATCGCTTCTGCCCAAAAGTACTTCGGAAGATTGTCTTCACATAACATTGTGCGAGCCATTTCTTCCAATGTCCGATTTTTTCTCTCTACAACACCATTTTGTTAAGGTGTTCTAGGAGCAGAGAAGTTATGATTAATGCCAAATTCAGTACAATAATCTTCAAAAAATTGATTTTCAAATTCAGTTCCATGATCACTTATAATTGAAATCAAAGACAAGTTCTTTTAATTTGAAACCTTTTTATGAAATTTTCTGAAAACATGAAAAGTTTCATCTTTCGAAGTAATAAACAAAACCCAAGTAAATCTCAAAAAATCATATACTATCACAAGAGCATATTTCAAGTGGTCTTGTTGTAGAAACTATATTCTTTGATTTAAAGTTCCCCCTAGTTTGTTTACCCATTTGGCATGCATCACAAACATGATTTAAATCAACTTTAAACTTAGGCATGCCTCTAACAAGATCTTTAGAAATTAATTTGGAAATAGTATGCATGCTAGCATGACCTAATCGTCTATGCCATAGTATGCCTGACTCTTTGGTCTTAACATTCATTGCAACTAGACTAGGACTACTTGACATGGCAAGATCATTAAGATCTACCATATAGATATTCCCAAGTCTATGTCTAATAAACTTATTACTAGAGTCTAAAGAGTTAGTTACTATATACATAGAAGATTCAAAGACAACCTTGAAGCCATTATCATATAATTGACTTATATTTAAGAGATTATGCTTCAATTTGTCTACTAGCAAAACATTTTCAATAAAAGTGAAGGGAGTTATTTTGATCTTACCAATACCGATTATTCTTTCTTTGCCATGGTCTCCAAAGGTGACTATTCCTCCTCCTTTCATTTCAAGGGTGATAAACTGGTCCTTGTCACCCGTCATATGTCTTGAGCAGCCACTGTCTAAGTACCACCTTTTCTTCAATCTTTGGGCTACAAGACATTCCTGCAAAATAGTCAATGAATTCTTTTAGGTACTCAAGCTACCTTGGGTCCTTGCAGGTCAGCAGAGGTGATTACTTTGGGAATCCAAATCTTTCTTACTTTTTAAGGACATTTCTAGTATCATTGCATTCAAAAGCTTTATGTCATATTCTTTTACAAACATAGCATACAACTTTAGAGTTTTTGATAGAAACAGAATTTGAAGTTCTAAAATTTGATGTACTTGATGCAGATTTTGAACCTTTTGAAATGTATGCATTTTTGCTCAAATTCTTAGGAACATATAATAATGACTTTGAAGTTGAAACAGTTTTTGGTGTGGCTAAAACTTTTTGTGATAAAATGTTTTGAGAAGGTATTTTAGATTTCACAAAAGTAGTTGTTGAAATTCCATTCATAAAAGAAGTTTTAAAACCAATTCCAGCTTTGTTTCCTAAAATTCGTTGTTCTTTTAAAATTAACTCAAGCTTATTTGAAGACAAAGTGAGTTTTTCAACTAAAGGCTTGAGTTTTGTAACCTCCTTTTTCAGTTCATTATTTTCAGCAAGTAAATCACTATTTTTCTTCTCACATAAAAGATTTTCATTTTTCAGCTTTTCAAATTTTTCAAAAAAGTCATGTAGTTCTTTTTGTAATATAAGAATCTTTTTTGAAATTTCATCTTTTTGTTTGAGTAAAGAATCATTCATATTTTTCAATGATTTTATCTTTACTCCAGCTTTCTTAAATTTAGATAATAAATCATGAAAAGTAGAATTTAATTCATCGAATGTAAATTCAGTGCAATTATTAGGAGATATTACCTCATCTTCGAGACTCATTAAACATAGATTTGCAGTCTTGGTGGTCTCTTCTTCTTCAGATGTAGATGATTCTTTACTGTCGGACCATGTGGCAACCATGGCTTTCTTTTTCTTCTTCTGTTTGAAGGATTTCTTTAATAGTGGACAGTCTGGACATATGTGCCCCGACTTTTTGCATTCGTAGCATGTGGGGACTACCTCTTTATCTTTCTCTCTATCCTTCTCTTTTTCTTTTCCATAATCCTTCTTATGAAATTTCCGGTTGTATCTTCCTTTCTTTCTTTCCATAAATTTTTTAAATCTCCTCACAACCATAGCAATGTCATCATCTTCTAGGTCGTCATTGGAGGAGGTGCTTTCTTCTTCAGATACTTCATCATCCCTCTTTGATTCCGAAGCAGCTCTGAAGGATATTGTCTTCTTTTTCTTCTGTTCGTCTTCAGTTCTGTGCTGCATTGTTAGCTCGTGGGTGATAAGTGATCCCAGCAGTTCATCCAGCATAAGTGTATTGAGATCTTTGGCCTCCTAGATTGCAGTCACTTTGGGATCCCATTTGTCAGGTAGAGAATGAAGTATCTTCTGAACTAGATCTGCATTGGAGTATACCCTGCCAAGACTCTTTAAACCATTAATAATATCTGTAAATCTAGAGAACATGGCAAAAATTATTTTAGAAGGTTCCATTTTAAACAATTCATAATTATGAACTAATAGATTTATCTTTGAGGTTCTCACTTGGGAAGTACCCTCATGGGTCAGTTCGAGTTTGTCCCAGATTTTCTTTGTTGAAGAGCAAGTGGAAATTCGGTTGAACTCGTTAGCATCCAAAGCACAAAAAATAAATTCATTGCTTTGGCATTTAATTCCCCCATCTTCATGTCATGATCATCCCAGTTCTCTTCATGCTTAGGGATGTCCACGCCATCAACTTTGATTGTGGGAATGTGTGGCCCTTTTAAGATGACCTTCCATAATTGTAAATCTACAGCTTAGTGTAAATTTTCATTCATGCTTTCCAATAGGAATAATTAGTGCCTGTGAATAGTGGAGGTCTATTTGTTGACTGGTCTTTGGCCAAGGATTTACTCATAGGATGAGCCATCAATCTTTACTCAAGTAATCAGAGACACTGCTCTAATACCAGTTGTTTCCCAGGTGGCTTTACCCAAGAAGGGGGTGAATTGGGAATTACAAAATTTTTGCAAGTATGTGCACAAGTAATTCCTTTTAGTGGTTGAGTGCTGTGTTAATCAGAGAATAAGTGTAGAAGCAGAAAAGTAAATCGAACACAACACAAACAAGGCAAGTTTATAGTGGTTCAGAGCAATCCAGCTCCTACGTCCATTACCCAAGTTCACCACTTGGGATTTCCACTATATCCCCCAAACCAGAATATAGTCGGATTATTTTACAGGCTCACAATCCCAACCTCTATACTTTGCTTTTTGAACCGGGCTCACCAAAGAAACCCACACTAGGTTTTTACAGGCTCACCTAGAATCTTTACACTTTTGTTTTTAAAAAGGCTAATCAAAGAAACCTATTTGGTTTTTACAACAGGGCTCACCAATAACCCAAATATTCTAAGATTAGAATAAAAAGCAATAAAAATGACAAACTCTGTTGTCTGGTGGTTGCCAATACAACTCGAGTGAAGCTCAATTGAATGCTCTTCAATGCACTTCAATGGCTTCCTTGCTTTCCTCAAAAGGTGCTTCAGCTTTTGGTAAGAGTTGGTGAAGGCTTGAAGGCTGACTTCAAAGCTCAAGTGCTCTCTCTCTTCTCACTTCAATAAATATTCAATAACTGTTCATTAACTCATTAGTCTCTTCAAGGATGTTCTCATACCTCATTTATAGAGACTTCAATTGCCTTTCCTTGATTTTGAACATTGTAGACCGTTGGGAGGTGACAGGTTACCGTTGGAGCACTTTTGGAATTCAAAAATAGAAAACTGGAACTAGCCGTTAGAGGTGACCTCGTCATTCCAGTCAGCTCGGACAAACTTCGAGTCGGCTCGAATCATGTTCGGGTCGGCTGGGTTGAACACCAGTTGGCTGGGTTCCACAGTTGAGAAAATGGTTCACTTTGGACGAGTCGGCTAGGCAGAAATCCAGTCGGCTTGGATCCCTGAGATTCTCAGAATGTTCTCAACCATGTTCTAGACGAGTCGGCTGAGCCTTGGTGCCAGTCGGCTGGATCTGTGTGCCAGAGAACTTCTTTCCTGTGCCAGTGCCAGAGTCTGCTAGTTCCTCCATCCAGTCGACTCGAGAGTGGTTCTTTAGCTAGATCAAATTCAGTTCTCTAGAACACTTGTGCCAAGCTTTGAAGACTTCTTCAAGGTCTTCTTACAATAAAATCAAGAAAAATTGAAGCTTGAAATCTACTAGAAGTAACCCTTTATCTTGATTTAAGTAAGAAAATATTTTTAGGATTCTTCTTTACAAGATTCTAAACACTTTACAACTCAACACAAAGCAATAAAGATTGTAGGGTTTAGAAAGTATGTCAATGTAGTTGTCCTACAAAAACTTGTCAATCATTTGAAGAGTTGTTAGATAACCAAATGTATGCTTCAATGTTTTGTTATCATCAAAATCACTTTAGGGGTCAACACAATAGATTTCTTCTTCTTTTGATCATCATCAGTTCTATGCTGCATGGCTAATTCATGTGTGATGAGAAAACCCATTAATTCATCCATGGATAGAGTGTACAGATCTTTAGCTTCCTAGATGGCAGTAACTTTAGGGTCCCATTTATCTGAAAGTGATCTCAGTATCTTCTATACCAAATCAGCATTTGTATAAACCCTGCCAAGACTTTTCAAACCGTTAATAATATCTATAAATATAGTGTACATGGCAGAAATATTTTCATTAGATTCCATTTTGAATAGTTCATAACTATGTACTAAAAGATTAATCTTTAAAGTCTTCACTTGGGAAGTTCCTTCATGGGTCACCTCAAGTTTATCCCAAATTTTCTTTGCTGGAAGAGCAAGTAAAAATTTGATTAAACTCGTTTGAATCTAAAGCACATTATAGCAAGTTCATGGCTTTGGCATTTAATTTCTTTAATTTTATGTCATGTTCATCCCATTCATCTTAAGGTTTAGGGATATCCACACCATCAATTTTGATCATGGAAACATGTGGCCCTTTAAGAATGACCTTCCACAATTGAAAATCAACAGCTTATATATAGATTTTCAATCTTGCTTTTCAATACAAATAATTTGTGCCTGTTAAGAGTGGAGGTCTATTAGTTGACTGGCCTTCCGCCAAGGATGTACCAATGGGATGAGCCATCAATCTTTACTCTAATATAATCAGAGACACTGCTCTGATACCAGTTGTTGCCCAAGTGGCTACCCAAGAGGGGGGATGAATTGGGAATTTGAAAATTTTAAATAGATAATGTGGAATTAAAAATTCCTTTTAAAGTATTAGGTGCTGTGACAGATTAATAATTTGCAGAAGCTAAATAAAAATGAAGAAGCATAACACAAACATACATGATTTAAAGTGGTTGGGAGCAACCCAGCTCCTACGTCCACTACCCAAGATACCACTTGAGATTTCCACTATATTCATACCCGAATACAGTAGGATTATTTTATAGGATCACAATCCAAAACCTCTACACTTTGGTTTTAACAAGATCACCAAAGAAAATCCAACATCCTTTGGTTTTAAACAGGACCACCAAAGAAACCCAACTTAGTTTTCACAAGATCACCAAGAACCTAACTTGGTTTTACTAGGATCACCAAGAACCCAACACTTGGATTTTATCAAAGGCCCACCAAGAACCTATTTGGTTTTTCGAGCTCACCAATAATCCAAACAATTCAAAAATGAATTGAAAAATAAATGCAACAATAATGACAAACTCTAATTATCGAATAGTTGCCGGTGCAGCTTGAGAGAAGTCCACTTGAATATGCTTCAAGGCACTTTAATTGCTTCAGTGGCTTCTTTCCAAATTGCTTCATGTTTCAGATTAGAGTTGGTGAAGACTTGAAGACTGACTTGAATGCTCTTGTGTTCTTTTCCTTGTTGGTGGGTAGGATATTCAATAAAGCCCTTAAAACTTTGAGGAACTCTCTAATTAAAAGCATCAAGGAAGTTCAAAACCCTCAAATATAAGGTCTTCCATCACTCCAAGATAGTTTGAGATGTTGTAGACCATTGGGATGTGACATATGATCATTGGAGCATTTTTTGGCATTCAAAAAGAAATTCTGGAAGTAGCCATTATGTACTTGAAGATGATATTCGAGTCGGCTCGGATTCCATCGAGTTGGCTTGGATCCTTCGAGTCGATATGTCGATTCACCAGTTCTTCAGTGTAGTCAGCTCTTTGTCTTAGGGTGCAAAACTTTACTCTGGACGAGTCGACTCTTTATAGCTCGGGTCTACTTGAACTTTCATCTTTGAAAATCTTGAACTCGAGGAGTCGGCTCTCTTGAACTTTGGTCGGCTCTTCTTCTCAGTTTCTGAAATCTTTACTCTGGAAGAGTCGGCTCGTTGCAGTTTGGGTCAGCTCGCTTTCTCAGGTCTTTAAAATTTGTTCTGGTGGAGTTGGCTTTTTGAGATTTGGGTCAGCTCGCTTAGTTGTTCTCAGAAAATTTCAAAAACTGGACTATGGAAGAGTCGGCTCGGACTTATTCCAGTCGACTCGGATTTACTAGAGTCAGCTCGGTTACCTTCGAGTCGGCTTGGATTGCTGCATACCAGAATCCTTGTTGTGTGCCAAGAGGATGAGTCGGCTCTTCTTCATGCTGGGTCGGCTCGAGTGACTTCTTCAAGAATTTTATAATTGAACTTTAAGAAGACTCTCACCAACACTTTTAAACTTTTCATGCACACCAACTCAAAATAAATTTAAGGCACACACACTCATATAGAAGTAACCCTTTTTATAGTTTTTTCTTTAACTTTTTCATTGGATTCTTCTTTACAATGCATAGATAATGATGCAGGTATATTGCAAAAAGGAATGGAGGACTTGAGCATTCAAGATAAAGACACTCAAGATGTAGAAGAAATAGTAAGTAAAGATCACATTGATTTATCGAGGGACTGGAGGTATGTTACATCTCACCCTAAAGAATTAATCATAAGAGATCCTTCACATGGTGTTAGGACTATGTCTGTACATAAGGATGCACATGATTACCTAACCTTTGTATCACAAATAGAACCCCATAGCCTAGAAGAAGCTGAGACTGACCCAAACTGGATGATAGCAATTCATGAAGAATTAAACCAGTTTGAAAGGAATAGGGTATGGACACTTGTAGATAGACTTACTGACCATCCAATAATAGGAACCAAATGGGTCTATAGGAATATATTAGATGAATAGGGAAACATAATAAGAAACAAAGCTAGATTAGTGGCTAAGGGATATAACCAAGAAGAAGGTATTGATTTTGATGAAACTTATATACCTATAGCAAGACTAGAAGCCATTAGATTACTACTTGCATTTGCTTGCTACATGAATTTCAGACTTTTTCAAATGGATGTAAAGAGTGCATTTCTTAATGGTTTTATCTCTAAATAAGTTTTTGTGGAACAACTACCAGGTTTTGAAAATCACACCTTTCCAAACAATGTATTTAAATTAAACAAAGCATTGTATGGTTTGAAACAAGCACCTAGAGCCTGGTATGATAGACTTAGCACTTTTTTAATTGAAAATAATTATTCAAGAGGAAATGTAGATAAAACCCTATTTATCAAAAAGAAGAATAATGACATCTTAGTTGTACAAATATATGTTGAAAATATCATTTTTGGTGCAACTAACGAATCTCTATGTAAATAATTTGCTAAGCTTACGTAGGGAGAATTTGAAATGAGCTTGATGGGCAAACTAAACAACTTCCTTGGACTTCAAGTAAAATAAACAAAGGAAGGCATCTTCATCAACCAAGACAAATACATCAAAGAAATCATCAAAAAGTTTGGAATGGAGAGTAGCAAATCAATGAGCACACCCATGAGCCCAGCTTGCAGATTGGACAAACATGAAAATGGATCCAATGTTGACCAAAAGCTATATAGAGGTATGATCGGATCCTTATTGTATTTGACTGCAAGTAGACCTAACATATTATATAGTGTATGTGTATGTGCTAGATTTCAGTCATCACCAAAAGAAACACATATGCTTGCCGTTAAAAGAATAATTAAATACTTGAAAGGAACAAGTAATTTAGGAATTTGGTATTCTAAACATTCTACCCAGAATTTGATTGGATTCTCTGATGCTGACTATGCTGGTTGTAAAATAGATAGATAAAGTACTAGCGGTACATGCCAATTTCTAGCATTGAATTTAATTTCATGGCACTGTAAGAAGCAAAACTCTATAGCCTTGTCCACTACTGAGGCAGAGTACATGGCTGCTGGAAGTTGTTGTGCTCAAGTGTTATGGATTAAACAACAACTAGAAGACTTTGGTGTATCACAATCTATAATTTTAATTAAATGTGATAACATAAGTGCTATCAATTTGTCAAAGAATTCAATTCAACACTCTAGAACCAAGCACATTGAAAATAGACATCGTTTTATTAGAGATCATGTTTCAAATGATGATATAGTGCTTGATTTTGTTCCTACTGAAGATCAATTAGCTGATATATTTACTAAGCCACTTAATCAAGACAGATTTGATCTAATTAAGAGTGAATTAGGACTTTGCGACCCCTTTTAAATTCTCTAACCTAATTCCTTCAAATTTAAGGAAACATCATCTAGAGAACCTCCTGATTTCATTCTCTATCATAAAACCTAACTTTCCTTAGAAATTTTCTCCAAAAATCTCTCAGAATTGTGATCAAAATTTTCAAAACCCTGATTTCTTTGATCGAGTCAACTGGTTTTTAAACCGAGTTGACTGGATTTTCTGCATGTTTTGAATGAGTTTTGGCCTAGCCGGCTAGAGCTTTTTTAAGTCAACTAGATTCTCTGTGTGTTTTGGGTGAGTTCTGGCCTAGTCGACTCGAGCCTCTCTAGGGCTTTTTCGAGTCGACTGGATTTTCATGCCTGAGTTTTTTATTTTGGGGTGTAAACCCCATTTCGAGCCATTTAACCTTCATTTCAACTTTCTAATGGTCAGAACTTGGAAGACTTAGAGGATCTGCTGAAGCTTTTGCTAATGTCCAAGCTTCTGAGCTTATATCAATGCAAAAAGAAATTGGTAAAATGAAGGAGGCTATGAATAAGGTACCTACAAGCCTCAAGGACATGGAACAGCAACTTGGTGCAATCTGGATGGAGATGGTTTCAATCTGTGGCACCGTTAGATCCTTGGAGATCACTGCTAGGACTAGAGCTCTTCATGAACCTTCTCCTATTTCCTCTAGGGGTCCTATCACTTCTCACCATCCTAGAGCACCTCTACCTGATGCATCTTCTAGTAGACCTCATAGACCTGCTTCTTAGTATGGTACTAGTATGCCTACCAATGTACCTAAGGAAGAATCTGATAGTGAGTAGGTCCTTAGTAATTTCTGTATTTTCTGGAGACTTTTTGATTGTGTAATGATCAATGTACTGAATCCTTTAATGAAAATACAATGGATATCATTTTGTACACATGTGTGTATTTCTTTTATCTTGTTAACACTCTCTAATATTTTTAAATAGGATTTTCTCTCTAATTTGAGAAAGTGAAATTATCTCAAACAAATCTTAATACAATCTCAATCTGCTTAAAATCTAAGCTTAATTGCATAAATTTTTGATTTGATGATAAAAAAGGAGAGTACTATTATGCATAATGTGCATGAAAGAAGAAACTTAGTAGAATTGGAATAGAACTACTAAAGTCAATTAGACTGGGGGAGCTTAATGAATATTTCATATCCTTAATGATTATTGCATATCTTTTTCTGCTAAAGTATTCAAATAAATGATAAAGGGGGAGAAATCTCACATTGATTAGAAATTTTATAAAAAGGGAGAGAAATACATGTTCAATTTGGTTCAATGTTTCATACTCTGCTCTCTACTAATTACATCTAACTGTCAATGCTTAATGTTGCTTAATACACACTTACATTTTATAAAATTCGCTTTGTGTATAACTGTATAGCATACATTGATATTCATTTAAGAATACAGCTAATATTGTGATTCAACAAACAAGTGTAAATGCTTACTATGATATATATCTATACTTGTGAATAGAATAGATTCTTTCATGCCCAGTGTTTTGTCATCATCAAAAAGGGGGAGATTGTTGAACCCTGAAGTGATTTTGATGATAACAAAACATTGGAGCATATATTTGGTTATCTAATAAATCTTCAAATAATTGACAAGTTTTTGTAGGATGACTACTTTGACATATTTTTTAAATCCTACATCCTTTATTTCTTTGTATTGAGTTGTAAGTAAGTAGAATCTTGTAAAGAAAAACCGAACAAAAAATTCTCCATTGAAATCAAATATAAAGGGTTGCTTCTACTAGGTTTCAAGCTTCAATTTTTCATGCTTTTCATGTAAGAAGATCTTAAGGAAGCCTTCAATGCTTGACATGAGAGTCTGGAAAATTGGAATTGGTCTGAGTGTAGAACCAATCTCGAGCCGACTGGAGGAGGATCTAGTCGACTTTGGCACTGGCATAAGAAAGAAGATCTCTGGCATGCCAACCTAGCCGACTTGCACCAAGTCCTAGCCTGACTCGTCCAGAACTTGGTTGAGAATGTTTTGAGAATCTCAAGGATCCGAGCAGACTAGATTTTAGCCTAGCCGACTCATCCAGAACTTAGTTGAAAAAATTCTGAGAATCTCAGGGATCCGAGTCGACTGGATTTTAGCCTAGCTGACTTGTCCAGAATGAGCCTTTTTCTCAACTATGGAACCTAGCCGACTGGTGTTCAACCCAGCCGACTCGAACCTAATCCTAGTCGACTCGAAGAATGTCCGAGCCGACAAGAATGACGAGGTCACTTCCAATGGCTAGTTCCAGTTTTCTTGATTTTGAATTCCAAAAGTGCTCCAACGGTAACCTGTCACTTTCCAACGGTCTACAATGTTCAAAATCAAGGGAAGGCAATTGAAGTCTCTATATATGAGATATGAGAACATCCTTAGAGAGACTAATAAGTTATTGAACATTTATTAAAGTAAGAAGAGAAAGCACTTGAGCTTTGAAGTCAGTCTTCAAGCCTTCACCAACTCTTATCAGAAGCTTGAAGCATCTTTTGAGGAAAGCAAGGAAGCCATTGAAGTGCATTGAAGAGCATTCAATTGAGCTTCACTCGAGCTGCATCGGCAACCACCAGACAACCTAGTTTGTCATTTATGTTGCTTTTTTATTCTACTCTTAGAATACTTGGGTTATTGGTGAGCCCGGTAGTAAAAACCAAATAGGTTTCTTTGGTGAGACTACTGAAAACCAAAGTGTAGGGGTTATAGGTGAGCCTATGAAAACCTAGTGCGGGTTTCTTTGGTGAGCCCGGTTTAAAAACTAAAGTGTAGAGGTTAGGATTGTGAGCCTGTAAAACAATTCGACTGTTTTCCAGTCTGGGGGATATAGTGGAAATCCTGAGTTGTGAACTTGGATAGTGGACGTAGGAGCTAGGTTGCTCCAAACCACTCTAAACTTGCTTTGTTTGTTTTGTGCTTTACTTACTTTTCAGCTTCCGCATCTAATCTGATTAACACAACACTCCAACACTAAAAGGAATTACTTGTGCACATATTTGCAAGAAATTTTATAATTCCCAATTCACCCCGCTCTTGGAAAAAGCAACCTGGGCAATAGCTGGTATCAGAGCAGTGTCTCTGATTAGTTGAGTAAAGATTGATGGCTCATCCCATGAGTACATCCTTGGTCGAAGGCCAGTCAACAAATAGACCTCCACTATTCACAGGCACTAATTACTCTTATTGGAAAGCACGAATGAAAATTTACATTCAAGCTGTAGATTTTTAGTTATGGAAGGTCATCTTAAAAGGGCCATATATTCCCACAATCAAAGTTGATGGCATGGACATCCCTATGAAGAGGACTGGGATGATCATGATATGAAAATGGGGGAGTTGAATGCCAAAGCAATGAATTTACTATACCGTGCTTTGGATGCAAACGAGTTCAACCAAATTTCCACTTGCTCTTTAGCAAAGGAAATCTGGGACAAACTCAAAGTGACCATAAGGGACTTCCCAAGTGAAAACCTCAAAAATAAATCTTTTAGTTCACAACTATGAACTGTTTAAAATGGAACCTTCTGAAATAATTTTTGCCATGTTCTCTAGATTTACAGATATTATTAATGGTTTGAAGAGTCTTGGCAGGGTATACTCAAATGCTGATCTAGTTCAGAAGATACTTCGTTCTTTACCTGACAAGTGGGATCCCAAAGTGACAGCAATCCAGGAGGCCAAAGATCTCAACACATTACTACTGGATGAACTACTGGGATCACTTATCATCCATGAGCTGACTTTGCAGCACAGAACTGAAGACGAATAGAAGAAAAAGAAAACTATAGCCTTTAGAGCTGCTGCCGAATCAAAGAGGGATGATGAAAAGTCTGAAGAAGAAAGCACCTCCTCCAATGATGACCTAGAAGATGATGATATCGCTATGGTTGTGAGGAGATTCAAAAAATTCATGGGAAGGAAGAAAGGAAGATTCAACCGAAAATTCCTTAGGAAGGATCATGGAAAAGAAAAAGAAAAGGATAGAGAGAAAGATAAAGAAGTTGTCCCCACATGCTATGAATGCAAGAAGCAGGGGTACATTCATCCACACTATCCTCTATTGAAGAAATCCTTCAGATAGAAAAAGAAGAAGAAAGCCATGGTTGCCACATGGAGCAATAGTGAAGAATCATCTTCATCTGAAGAAGAAGAGACCACCAAGACTACAAATCTGTGTTTAATGGGTCTCGAAGATGAGGCAACATCCCCTAGCAATTGCATTGAATTTATATTTGATGAATTAAATTCTGCATTTTATGATCTATTATCTAAATTTAAGAAAGCTGGAGTAAAGATAAAAACATTGAAAAATATGAATGACTCTTTACTCAAACAGAAAAATGAAATTTCAAAAAAGAATCTTTTATTGCAAAAAGAAATGCATGACCTTTCTGAAAGAGTTGAAATGCTGAAAAATGAAAATCTCTTATGTGAAAGGAAAAATAATGATATATTTACTGAAAATATTGAACTAAAAAAGGAGGTTACAAAACTCAAGCCATTAGTTGAAAAACTTACTTTGTCTTCAAATAAGCTTGAGTTAATTTTAAGAGAACAATGAATTTCAGGAAACAAAGTTGGAATTGGTTTTAAAACTTCTATTATGAATGAAATTTCAGCAACTACTTTTGTGAAATCTAAAGTACCTGTTCAAAATGTTTTATTACAAAAAGCTTTTACTGTACCAAAAACTGTTTCGACTTCAAAATCCTTATTGTATATTCCTAAGAACTTGAGAAAAATTGCTTATATTTCAAAAGGTTCAAAACCTGCATCAATTGCATCAACTTTTAGAAATTCTATTTCTACTTTTATAAAAAATTCTAAAGTTGTATGCCATGTTTGCAAAAGAATAAGACATAAAGCTTTTGACTGCAATAACTCTGGAAATGTCCTTAAGAATGTAAGAAAAATTTGGGTTCCCAAAGGAACCACCTCTGCTGACCTGCAAGGATCCAAGGTAGCTTGGGTACCTAAAATAATTCATTGACTATTTTGCAAGAATGTCTTGCAACCCAAAAATTGAAGAAAAGGTGGTACTTAGACAGTGGCTGCTCAAGACATATGATGGTTGACAAGGACCAGTTTATCATCCTTGAAATAAAAGAAGGAGGTATGGTCACCTTTGGAGACAATGGCAAAGGGAGAATAATCGGTATTGGTAAGATCAAAATAACTCCCTTCACTTTTATTGAAAATGTTTTGCTAGAAGACAAGTTGAAGCATAATCTCTTAAGCATAAGTCAATTGTGTGATAAAGGCTTCAAGGTTGTCTTTGAGTCTTCTATGTGTATGGTAACTAATTTTTTAGATTCTAGCAATAAGTTCATTGGACATAGACTTGGAAATATCTATGTGGTAGATCTTAATGATCTTGCCATGTCAAGTAGCCCCAGTCTAGTTGCAATAAATGCTAAGACCAAAGAGTCGTGTTTACTATGACATAGACAACTAGGTCATGCTAGCATGCATACTATTGCCAAATTGATTTTTAAAGATCTTGTTAGAGGCATGCCTAAGTTTAAAGTTTATTTTGATCATGTTTGTGATGCATGCCAAATGGGTAAACAAACCAGGAAGAGTTTTAAATCAAAAAATATAGTTTCTACAACAAGACCACTTGAACTACTTCACATGGACCTTTTCGGACCTACTAGGACCACAAGCCTAGGAGGTGTGAAATATGCTCTTGTGATAGTAGATGATTTTTTAAGATTTACTTGGATTTTATTTATTACTTCAAAAGATGAAACCTTTCATGTTTTCAGAAAATTCCATAAAAAGGTTTCAAATCAAAAGAACTTATCTTTAATTTCAATTAGAAGTGATCATGGAATTGAATTTGAAAATCAATTTTTTGAAGATTATTGTACTAAATTTGGTATTGATCACAACTTCAATACTCCTAAAACACCTCAATAAAATGGTATTGCAGAGATGAAAAATAGGACATTAGAAGAAATGGCTTGCACAATGTTGTGCAAAGGCAATCTTCCAAAGTACTTTTGGATAGAAGCGGTGAACACTGCATGCTATATTTTAAACCACGTTTTGATCTGTCCTATTTTAAAGAAAACCCCCTATGAGCTTTGGAATGATAGAAAACCCAATATCAATTATTTTCATGTGTTTGGATGCAAATGCTTTGTGCATAACAATGGAAAAGATAATTTAGGAAAATTTGATTCTAAAGCTGACGATGCAATTTTCCTAGGTTATTCATTACATAGCAAAGCATATCGGGTTTTTAATAAAAGGACTCTTACTGTTGAAGAGTCAATACATGTTGTATTTATTGAAACTAACCCTACACCTTCTAGACAAGAAAAGTGCATAGATAATGATGCAGGTACATTGCGAAAAGGAATGGAGGACTTGAGCATTCAAGATAAAGACACTCAAGATGTAGAAGAAACAGTAAGTAAGGATCACACCGATCTATCGAGGGACTGGAGGTATGTTACATCTCACCCTAAAGAATTAATCATAGGAGATCCTTCACGTGATGTTAGGACTATGTCTGCACATAAGGATGCACATGATTACCTAGCCTTTGTATCACAAATAGAACCCCATAGCCTAGAAGAAGCTGAGACTGACCCAAGCTGGATGATGGCAATTCATGAAGAATTAAACCAGTTTGAAAGGAATAGGGTATGGACACTTATAGATAGACCTACTGACCATCCAATAATAGGAGCCAAATGGGTCTATAGGAATAAATTAGATGAATAGGGAAACATAATAAGGTGCAAAGCTAGATTAGTGGCTAAGGGATATAACCAAGAAGAAGGTATTGATTTTGATGAAACTTATGTACCTGTAGCAAGACTAGAAGCCATTTGGTTACTACTTGCATTTGCTTGCTACATGAATTTTAAACTTTTTTAAATGGATGTAAAGAGTGCATTTCTTAATGGTTTTATCTCTGAATAAGTTTTTGTGGAACAACTACCAGGTTTTAAAAATCACACCTTTCCAAACGATGTATTTAAATTAAACAAAGCATTGTATGGTTTGAAACAAGCACCTAGAGCCTGGTATGATAGACTTAGCACTTTCTTAATTGAAAATAATTTTTCAAGAGGAAATGTAGACAAAACCCTATTTATCAAAAAGAAGAATAATGACATCTTAGTTGTACAAATATATGTTGATAATATCATTTTTGGTGCAACTAACGAATCTCTTTGTAAATAATTTGCTAAGCTTATGTAGGGAGAATTTGAAATGAGCTTGATGGGCGAACTAAACAACTTCCTTGGACTTTAAGTAAAATAAACAAAGGAAGGCATCTTCATCAACCAAGCCAAATACATCAAAGAAATCATCAAAAAGTTTGGAATAGAGAGTAGCAAATCAATGAGCACACCCATGAGCCCAGCTTGCAGATTGGACAAAGATGAAAATGGATCCAATATTGACCAAAAGCTATATAGAGGTATGATCGGATCCTTATTGTATTTGACTACAAGTAGACCTGACATATTATGTAGTGTATGTATATGTGCGAGATTTCAGTCATCACCAAAAGAAACACATATGCTTGCCTTTAAAAGAATAATTAAATACTTGAAAGGAACAAGTAATTTAGGAATTTGGTATTCTAAACATTCTACCCAGAATTTGATTGGATTCTCTGATGCTAACTATGCTGGTTGTAAAATAGATAGAAAAAGTACTAGCGATACATGCCAATTTCTAGGATTGAATTTAATTTCATGGCACTGTAAGAAGCAAAACTCTGTAGCCTTGTCCACTACTGAGATAGAGTACATGGCTGCTGGTAGTTGTTGTGCTCAAGTGTTATAGATTAAACAACAACTAGAAGACTTTGGGGTATCACAATCTAAAATTCTAATTAAATGTGATAACACAAGTGCTATCAATTTGTCAAAGAATTCAATTCAACACTCTAGAACCAAGCACATTGAAAATAGACATCATTATATTAGAGATCATGTTTCAAATGATGATATAGTGCTTGATTTTGTTCCTACTGAAAATCAATTAGCTTATATATTTACTAAGCCACTTAATCAAGACAGATTTGATCTAATTAGGATTGAATTAGGACTTTGCGATCCCTTTTAAATTCTCTAACCTAATTCCTTCAAATTTAAGGAAACATCATCTAGAGAACCTCCTGATTTCATTCTCTATCATAAAACCTAACTTTCCTTAGAAATTTTCTCCAAAAATCTCTCAGAATTATGATCAAAATTTTCAAAACCCTGATTTCTTTGATCGAGTCAACTAGTTTTTAAACCGAGTTGACTAGATTTTCTGCATGTTTTGAACGAGTTCTGGCCTAGCCATCTCGAGCTTTTTTGAGTCGACTAGATTCTCTATGTATTTTGGGTGAGTTCTGGCCTAGTCGGCTCGATCCTCTCTAGGTCTTTTTCGAGTCGACTGGATTTTCGTGCCTGAGTTTTTTATTTTGGGGTGTAAACCCCATTCCGAGCCATTTAACCTTCAATTCAACTTTCTAATGGTTCATTCCTCTCCTAATCATGCTCCAAAAATTCTTATCTCCTTTCTAAACTCTCCAATCTCTCATCTCTTCCCCTTTCCTAGCAATGGCTCCAAAATGTGCTACCGAGAAATGCTCCTTGTGAGCCGCTCCATCCATGGAAAGAGAAAGAAGAACTAAGAGACGTTAAGAAGAGCAGACTGCCACTGTTCATAGTGAATAACTTATGGAAGAACCTGCAAGTGCTGCTCCCAGTGCTCCAAGCCAAATCCCTTCAATGTCCACAAGACCGGTAACCTCTGGCCGTCGCATTAACTTTGAATTCATTAAGGAGACTGGGTTAAAAATTGGTGATTTGATTGAAGATCAAGGTTGGAGGATGTTTTGCTCCCTAAATGAAAAGACCTACCCCTCTCTTGTTAAGATATTTTATGAAAATTTGAGATTGGGGACAAATAATGTAGAATCTACAGTCAAAGGAAGAAGAGTTGTTGTCAATGAAGAATTTCTACATGGTCTACTTGACTTACCTACTGATGGAGTGAAATTCTTAGTAATTCAAGATAGAGAAAAGGCTTTAAGAACAATCCTAAACAAGGAAGAAGTCTGTAGGATTGGAACTATTTTTGCCAATACATTATCTCTTGAAATGAGGTTGCTACATAATTTCATTTATAGAATATTTTTGCAAAGGACAGGAATATTTGATTGGGTAACTGAGAAGGACCTGTGCCTTATGGAGCATATCTTAGAAAAGACTCCTGTAAACTTATCACATATTATCATTATGCAAATGAAGGAGACTGTTAGAAAGTCTAAGGCTTGCTTACCCTATGGAATGATGCTAACCCTACTGTTTAAGTCCCAAAGAGAGAATTTGGAAGGTGAAGATAGAGTTGAACTACACCATACAGATGTCTACACTTCCAAGTCACTAGAAAGAATGGGTTACGTTCAAGTTGAAGGTGTTTGGAGAAAGAAAGGAACCAATATCAGGGCAATAGGTAATTCAAGCAGTGAAGAAGATGAAGAAGAAAATGAGGAACCTGTTGATACTACTACTGCTGAAGCCAGAACATCTACTGCACCTGCACCTGAGCCTGAATCAGTTATTTCTGAGCCTGCTGCCACTTTTGAGGAGGCCGATATACCTTTTCCTGATCTTGATATGCCTGCAACTGAATTTGATTTGCCTACAGCTGATATACCTTTACCTCACTTCACTCCGGCAGCTACACATCCTCCAAACATTCAAAGTCAGATTGAAGTTCAAATGAAGGCTTTGACTGATTCACTGATAGGAACTATAACTTCACTTTTTGGTGATCTAAAACAGTCAATGGATAGTAGACTGTCTCAACTAGAAGAACATGTCACAAATTTGCAAAGAAAGGTTGAAGCAATAGAAACCTCAAGATCTGCACCTCAAGTGGAACTTCAACCTATCCTAGACCTTATATCTTCTAGTTCTGAAAGCAAAATGAATTCAGTTGATGCAACATTAAATGAGTATAGAACTAAATTGAATGAAGCCAAATGCACATTGGGAATAATTGCAGAGAATAGACAAATGGCAGATGACTATACAAGAGGCATTGAGATTATCAGGTCAGAACTTGGAAGACTTAGAGGATCTGCTGAAGCTTTTGCTAATGTCCAAGCTTCTGAGCTTATATCAATGCAAAAGGAAATTGGTAAAATGAAGGAGGCTATAAACAAGGTACCTACAAGCCTCAAGGACATGGAACAGCAACTTGGTGCAATCTGGATGGAGATGGTTTCAATGTGTGGCACCGTTAGATCCTTGGAGATCACTGCTAGGACTAGACCTCTTCATGATCCTTCTCCTATTTCCTCTAGGGGTCCTACCACTTCACACCATCCTAGAGCACCTCCACCTCATGCATCTTCTAGTAGACCTCATAGACCTGCTTCTTAGTATGGTACTAGTATGCCTACCAATGTACCTAAGGAAGAATCTGATAGTGAGTATGTCCTTAGTAATTTCTGTATTTTCTGGAGACTTTTTGATTGTGTAATGATCAATGTACTGAATCCTTTAATGCAAATACAATGGATATCATTTTGGACACATGTGTGTATTTCTTTTATCTTGTTAACACTCTCTAATATTTTTAAATAGGATTCTCTCTCTAATTTGAGAAAGTGAAATTATCTCAAACAAATCTTAATACAATCTCAATCTGCTTAAAATCTAAGCTTAATTGCATAAATTTTTGATTTGATGACAAAAAGGGGGAGTACTATTATACATAAAGTGCATGAAAGAAGAAACTTAATAGAATTGGAATAGAACTGCTAAAGTCAATTAGACTGGGGGAGCTTAATGAATATTTCATATCCTTAATGATTATTGCATATCTTTTTCTGCTAAAGTATTCAAATAAATGATAAACGGGGAGAAATCTCACATTCATTAGAAATTATATAAAAAGGGGGAGAAATACATGTTCAATTTGGTTCAATGTTTCATACTCTGCTCTCTACTAATTACATCTAACTGTCAATGCTTAATGTTGCTTAATACACTTACATTTTATAAAATTGGCTTTGTATATAACTGTATAGCATACATTGATATTCATTTAAGAATACAGTTAATATTGTGATTCGACAAACAAGTGTAAATGCTTACTATGATATACATCTATACTTGTGAATAGAATAGATTTTTTCATGCCCAGTGTTTTGTCATCATCAAAAAGGGGGAGATTGTTGAACCCTGAAGTGATTTTGATGATAACAAAACATTGGAGCATATATTTGGTTATCTAATAAATCTTCAAATGATTGACAAGTTTTTGTAGGATGACTACTTTGACATATTTTTTAAATCCTACATCCTTTATTTCTTTGTATTGAGTTGTAAGTAAGTAGAATCTTGTAAAAAGAATCGAACAAAAAATTTTCCATTGAAATCAAATATAAAGGGTTGCTTCTACTAGGTTTCAAGCTTCAATTTTTAATGATTTTCGTGTAAGAAGATCTTAAGGAAGCCTTCAATGCTTGACATTAGAGTTCTGGAAAATTGTAATTGGTATGAGTGTAGAACCAATATCGAGCTGACTGGATGGAGGAACCAGTCGACTTTGGCACTGGCATAAGAAAGAAGATCTCTAGCATGCCAACCTAGCCGACTTGCACCAAGTCCTAGCCGACTCGTCCAGAACTTGGTTGAGAATATTCTAAGAATCTCAAGGAACCAAGTTGACTAGTTTTTAGCCTAGCCGACTCGTCCAGAACTTAGTTGAAAAAATCTTGAGAATCTCAGAGATCCGAGCCGACTAGATTTCAGCCTAGCTGACTGGATTGATGGGGTCACTTCCAACGGTTAGTTCCAGTTTTCTGATTTTGAATTCCAAAAGTGCTCCAACAGTAAGCTGTCACTTTCCAATTGTCTACAACATTTAAAACAAGGGAAGGCAGTTGAAGTCTCTATATATGAGGTATGAGAACATCCTTAGAGAGACTAAAGAGTTATTGAACATTTATTGAAGTAAGAAGAGAGAGCACTTGAGCTTTGAAGTCAGTCTTCAAGCCTTCACCAACTCTTATCAGATGCTTGTAGCATCTTTTGAGGAAAGCAAGGAAGCCATTGAAGTGCATTGAAGAGCATTCAATTGAGCTTTACTCGAGCTGCATCGGCAACCACCAGACAACCTAGTTTGTCATTTATGTTGCTTTTTTATTCTACTCTTACAATACTTGGGTGAGCCTGTGAAAACCTAGTGTGGGTTTCTTTGGTGAGCCCGGTTTAAAAACCAAAGTATAGAGGTTGGGATTGTGAGCTTGTAAAACAATCCGACTGTATTCCGGTTTGGGGGTTATAGTGGAAATCTTGAGTGGTGAACTTGGGTAGTTGACATAGGAGCTGGGTTGCTCCGAACCACTCTAAACTTGCTTTGTTTATGTTGTACTTTACTTACTTTTCAGCTTCCGCACCTAATTTTGACTAACACAACACTCCACCACAAAAAGGAATTACTTATGCACATATTTGCAAGAAATTTTATAATTCCCAATTCACCCCCCTCTTAGGAAAAGCCACCTAGGCAACATAAATGCCATTGTTTAACTTAGCTTTCATTATCATAGAGTTATTCACAAAAACTTGGCAAAAATCTCCTTTTATTGAAAGTTCATAACCACAATTGGCCAATAGGCCTACAGAGATAATGCTCATAATAAAACTAGGACAATAATGACAGTTTACTAACTCGATAGTACTAGACTCAAAAACAAGACTCAGAACTCTGACCGCCAGCACTAGAACACGATTTCCATTTCTGATGCTTAGGAACTGCTTCCCATCCTCGAATCTCTTGCTAACCTGCAGTCCTTGCAATGAATTGCAAACATGAATAGGATTACCAGTACCCCATACCTAGTTAGTAGTGTCACAAATAGAGAAATTACAAGGTTTTATCATAAAAATACCTTGTCCAGCACCCTGCTGCTTTCTTTTCTTTGGCCTGTTTGGGTCTAAGGATGCCTAATAAAGAGGACAGTTCCTCTTCCAGTATCCCCGTTTCTTACAATAAAAGCACTTTGCACCAGCTTGATCAGCTTTCACTTTCTTGGCCTGACTAGGGCCAGGAGCACTCAGCACCTTCTTTCCCTTACCTTTCTTCTTCCCTTTCTTAAAGGGACGATGACCTCTAAAACCTCCCACTAAATTCACCACCCCCTTATTTAGTTGGTGGTCCTTTTCGTAAGTCTATAGCAATCCCTCAAGCTATGGTAATTGACTGCAGGCTATTCATTCTATAATGATCGAGAAAGTCAAGATAGGAGGAGGGTAGAGAACTCAGGATCGCATCCTTATCGAGTTGCTCGTGCAAGGGACATCTGAGCTTGCCCAATCGTTCGATCATCTCGATCATGTACAATACATGATCAGTGACCAAAGCACCATTCTATATTTTGGCATTGTAGATGGCACAAGGCACTTTGTACCGCTCCACATCATTTGGCATGCCAAAAGATTCCTTTAACTTTTAAAGAATCTCGTCTGGCTGGGCCTCCTCGAATTTGTGACTGAACTCGTCATTCATCGTCGCCAACATTATGCATCAAACAGTAGTCCGATCAAAACCCACTTCAAATAAGTGTCCTTAACCGAACTTCGTGCATTGGCAGGAGGGATTTCGGGTACTGGATCCGTTATCACATAAAGGATCCGCTCGTGCTCTAGGACTATCCTCAATTTTCGATACCAGCTATTGAAATTAGGACCCATTAACTTCTCACTATGGAGAAGTGACCGGAGCAAAAGGCTTGAAGACATCTGAAAGAAAAATTAAGACCAAATTAGTATATGAATTAATCCATTAAACCAAAAGACATAGACTTAGTCTAAAGGTCCCTCCCACTAATTTTTCAGATTGGGAGCCTCTAACTCCAATCCATGAAATCATCATTTCATAGTGGGTACTAAAATCCAATAGACCACGTATGAGCCCGACTTTGGCCGGCTCACCCATACCCACCTAAAGGTAGGTTCTCTAACCAATTGCTTTTCTAAGCAACTTTCAATAATAAATTTTGCCCGACCGAACCCCCAATCGACCTTGGGGCCTCCTATTACAGGTCTTTGGTTAGGTCTAACCATTAATATGACAAATTCGATGCTTCTAGCTAACGAATGACCAATCCCGACTTTGGCAGGTCTACCTGATCAGTGTCAAGAAGGTTGCACTGAACCATCATCTATGGGAGAGAAATCCCAGTAACCGGATGCACACCCGTTCTATGGAACTGCCGATGTACACCAAGCTAAAGGACTCATTACTAACCCACTTAATGGAAGGCTAAGACACCATCAACTCATTGACTTAGTCTTTTTTCAAGACCAAATAATTTTAGAGGATTTTAATAAATTATGATAAAAGAATAGAGAGAAGAACATGGATCAATCTCTCACTGATCAAATCAATTCACAGGATGGTTAATTAAATTCAACAAGTTGGTCTATGGGCACCTAAAGATCAGATAGGGTGATTAGCTTGGGTGACATATGTTAACTCGAATCAATAAGCTTTTCTAATCAGTTATGGTTGACCAAATTGGCCAGGTAGGTGAGATCATGGATGAGTATCCGCCATTAACCATCTTTCCTAGACAGCAACTAAGTTGGCCAGGAAAGAGGTAGCCTCATGCAGCCATGATAAAAAATGCCAAACCTGCCTAGACACTAATCGATTTACTAGACTCGATTAGACCAGCCTAAGAACTCGGGCTTACCATAGAGCCACTAATTAAATCCATTTTAGAAGAATGGACTAACCCATCTAACTATTAGATAGATACCAAAGAGAAGGTCCTTAGTCAACATTTGATTAGTTCTCTTAAGTCCAATTCAACTAACCTTAGGTCTAACCCAATTAACGGACCCAATCAGACAGCTAACCCAATTAACCTGGATGGCTTATTCAAATGACATTAGGTTTCATAAACCATAATCTGGCTTGTCATTTAATTAATCTTTCAATTCATAATTGTTAGTGAAAGAAACCGATGCAGGTGGTTTGACATGATCCTACACTAGGCATGCAAACAACTGTGAGAGTAGATTGGATTTTAAAAATATTTTTAAAAATCTGCGCAGCAGAAATCTGCTCCGCCCAGAAACTAATCTAATTCTAGTTGCAAACAGACATGTAAAATGATATAAAATATTTATAAAATATTTGAATTAAAATTCAATTCATGCATGATAAAAAATTAATTTTTTCATACCTTATTTTGGCTGGAATAACTTTGGGATAAACTTGGAATAGGCTAGAATAAGTGGGATAAACTTATTCCAGTCGTCTTCTTCCTTGGACTGCTGAAAACTCTGTTTTGGGGTTGAAAAACCTCACCGGAATGATGGCTTCCGGACCTCTGTTTGCTCCCAAAATTCAGCAGCGGCAACTTGGACAAGTGCTCTTCGATCTCTAATTGAAATCTGCAAGAAAAACTTAGCCAAAAAAATAAAAAATCACCAAATTTTGCTGCCATAATTTCTGCAGCAGAAAAGGGCAGCAGACTTTGGCCTTCATTTTGGAGCAGCTGGAGCGATCCCGGCTTGCATGGCTTGCTCTCAGGAGTAGAAGAGTACTCCCTCTAGAGGGGAGACATGCCGGGGGCCCTCCGATCGATCTCCATGCACGGTACTAGCTGTTGGAAATGAGTTACACGGTCACAAGAAGCAGCAGACTTCTTTGCTGCAGTGCAGAATTTTGAGCACTCAAATGGACAAGGAAATGGGGCCTGTGACTCTCCCTCTCACCCTCCAAAACCCAGCCTATAAGAGCAAACTCTAAGCTCTCAACCAGGGGTTCTCTCAACCTCTCAAAGAAAGAACATCCAGGTGCTTCATTCACGGTGTTTTCACGGCTGAAAAAATTCATGTTGAAACAGGGGAATGCTGGAATTTATATAGGACAGCAGGGAGAGAGGGAGGTGGAGAGACGGGGAGGCCAAGAGGCAGCAGCTGCAAAACACCATTAATAGCAAATAAATGGGAGTGAATGCCATCGGGTGGAGGGAGGAGAAGAGACACCCGCCTAGCATCAAACCTTCGATCGTTTGGGCTTCCAACGCTTGGGTTTTAACGTGTAAAACATTTACACGGTAAAAAAAAAAAGGAACACCGGTTCAAAATTGGTCCAAGCAAAAATGGTCCAATCCCTTGGTTCAAATAATCGGTCCAATTAAAAGGGGTTCAATTCAATTTAATTGGTTCAAGACCAAAAAATTGGTTCAAAGGATTAAAATTGGTTCACAAACAATTGGAGGCCAAAACAAACTCCGAATCAGTTCAAAACTGATTCAGAAAAATCCTGGTGCAGTCCTGGTCAGCCCGGAATAATTTTCGGTTGACACAGACAAGGGCAGGACGGGAAAAAGAGTGCTCAAAAAATACTGTGACCATAAAACCGAGATGATTCCCATTCGTAATCGGTATCCAAATCAGAGAGTTATCCTTTGTGTCGTGTGACCTCATAGGTTCGAACCTAAACGGTAGCACTAGAACAATTCTAGTACCAGCACAGGAAACCATCTAGCAATGGGTCCCGGCATCTGGATAGGTCGAAGATGCGGGAGCAAACTATCGAACCTCTGGCATATGGTTACCGTATAATTCATCCCTTTGACCTCTAATGCTCAGGATGACTGTAATTGGGCTGCCAACCCAAACAGAGTCAGTCCACTATGTGTCTCAACCTCGCAAGCCCAGTGACTCTTCACTAGGGCTACCCCGGCCGAGGATTTGCTAAATTGAGATACTGCGAGACATTCAATCCAAACTGTTTGGACAGGTCAATTCCATCTTGGTCCATCACTGCTCTACAAGTACTTGCTTGTACCCAGAAACCTTCCATCACCGGATTAAAAATTCGGGTAGTCCGGCAGCAAAGCACAGGGAGTTGCTTGCAAGCTACCGTGATGACCTCAGGTCAGAGGGACACATATACCCATATCCAATCGTGAGTTTCCCTTTAGCAGAAAGGGGCTGCACGGAGTCACGTTCAATGAGATACCACATATCCCACTTGTAGATCACATCAGTGTCACCACACTCATTTGGTCAAGAGGACAACCAAACGATGTGAACTACAACAACCTATACTTGATATATTGCCGTCCAGTATAATATATCCTTTGGTTGTGAACAGGGTTTAAGAACCACTCGATACATCCTCTCTGTATCGAAGTCAATGTAGTCCTAAGGACTTCATCACATGGAAAGAGTTCATTTCAGGAAAATACAATATGTGATGAGCTACCAAAAATAATATTTTATTAATTTATAAAAAGAATACAATACTGAGTACAACCGCCTATAACCCAGGTGATTGGCTTTGGGACACAATTCCCAAATTATAAGCCAATATTTAATTAAAACATTTTTAATTAAATTCATGTAAAACCCTTTTACATCTTTCATGCATCATATCTAATCCTATCATATCAATTTATAATATTGTAAGCCATAAATATTTTAGACATGCCAATGTATAATCATGTATCAAGATTAAAATATTTTTAATATCATAGGATTCTTTTAAGGATCCTTCTGAAAAGGCCAACATAGATGAACTGCCTCGTGCCATAGACAATTAAGGATTTTAAACCCTAATTAATCTGGACACACGGCCATGGTGAAGGTCTCATCCAGGTTCCTAAAAGTAATCCCTAAACTAGATACAGATCCAACAATACATGCAATCATGATATGCTACACAAAGACCTTGCTCTGATGCCACTGTAAGGAAACCAGTGCAACGGACACCTACCCTGGGCATGGTACACTAGGGAGTAGGTATTGCAAAATTAAAATTTTTAAGTATGCAAACAGAAAAACCTACTCATGCACAGGATCTAACATAAACATGATGCATGTAACTAATACACGACATGTGAAGGCAAATGCAATAATTATAAACAATATGATAATTTCTAGATCTAAACATGCATGATAACAAAAAATAAATAACATACCTTATAGAGCATTCTTTAACAACAAATCAAGGCAGCCGGTATAACTCCTTCAACAGCAAATCAGATCTAGAAGAGATCGATCCAATCTCTCAAGGTATCCAAATGTCCACCCTTTATAGTATCCATGTGCGGGCTCTCGCTGATCCAACCCCGGATGGATGCTAGTCCTCCAGGAATCAAGGAAAGGTCACGGATAGGTGGAGCAGGGAAAGCCAAAAAACTTCACGGACGGTCTTCTCTAAGACCGCCTTTACTCCACTAAAAGCACACAATGGAGAACTCAAAAAACCAGGGAAGGAAAACACAGGATGCTGAACAAAATACTACACTCAGATTTTTCGTCCCAAAAACTCTCTCACCGATGGATATAAAATGCTCTCTGCTCCTCTCTATGCCCTGTTATTTCCCTGTTTCTTCCCCTAAAAAAACTTCTCTCATGGATCATTGTAAATCGAGATAAATTAGACTTGGGAAAACCCATGATAGCAGGGAATACATCATGAGATGAGATTAGATAAAACCAAACACTTTGAATTGGCTTTAGATCAATTTTGAACTCTTTTGAATAGCAATTGAATTGGTGGAGAAGGCTGGGAACCGAAGGTTGTAACATCATGAAAACCAGCGATCGATAGAGAGGAAGATGAGTGGGAGATAACCACATTGAGATGCCTTCCAGATCACGGTGCAAAGGATAATAATCCAAGCAGTAATCGATCTGATCTTCAGGCTGAACTGATCCATTCACACGATAAAAACATAGGGGAACGGATAGCAGGGGAAGAGGTAAAAAATAAATAGTGATGAACCATGGTGAACACCGAGAGAACCAATTTTAGAAAAGGGGCCGGCAAAATCGAGAGCATGGAACCCAGGCAAGACTTCAAGACGGTGTTTAAAAATGGCTAGGAGAAAATACCATGTAATCAAGTCAAGTTTAAATTGGTTCATCAAACCCAAAAACAAAAAACCGGTTCATAAAGAAAACCCTTGTCTGACCAAACCCGATCAGAAAGAAAACTGGGTCCAGTCCTGGTGTACCAGGAATAATTCCTAGTTAACCCAAACCAATCCTGGTCAATCCAAATCAAACCAGATGGACCAGAAAAAATCCAATATGTGCTCAATCAGACCGTTTGAACTTAATACCAAAATGATTTCCAATCGTTGATCGGCTCCTGAATCTGGAAGAAATCCTCTATGGCGTATGACCTCATAGGTTCAAACCTAAACAGTAGCACTGGAACACTTCTAGTACCAACATAATATACCATCTAGTAATGAGTCCCGACGTCCGGATAGGCCGAAGATGCGAGAGCTATCTATCGAACCTCTGGCATATGGTTACCGTATAATTCATTTCTTTGACCTCCAATGGTCAAGATGACCTAGGGTTAGACTGCCAACCCTTACTGAGTCAATCCACAACATGTCTCAACCTTGCAAGTGCAGTGACTCCTTACTAGGACTACCCCGGTCAAGGATTTGCTAAATTGAGATACTGCGAGACATTCAATCCAAACAATTTGGACTGGTCAATTCCATCTTGGTCCACCGCTGCTCTATAAGTACTTGCCTATACCAGAAATCTTTCATCACCGAATTAAAAATTCAAGTAGTCCGGCACCAAAGCACAAGGAGTTGCTTGCATGCTACTATGATGACCTCAGGTCGAAGGGACACATATACCCATATTCAATCGCGAGCAATCCTTTGACAGAAAGGAGCTCCACGGAGTCACGTTCAATGAGATGTCACACATCCCACTTACAGATCATATCAGTATCACCATACTCCTTTGGTTAAGAAAACAACCAAATGATGTGAACCACAACAACCTATACTTGATACATTATCGTCCTGCATAATGTATCCTTTGGTTGTGAACCTTTTTAAAGGACCACTCGATATATCCTCTCTATATCGAAGTCAATGTAGTCCTAAGGACTTCATCACATAAATAGAGTTCATTATAGGGAAATGAATAATGTGATGAGCTACCAAAATAAAGTTTTATTAATTCATATACAAATTACAATATTGGCTTTGGGACACAATTTCCAACATCAATAACACCCACAATACACACCTCCACTTCGAAGGTCAGAGAGGGTGCGGGGAGCACCTCTCAGATATGTCTTTGTCATTGGGGATGGTAATGAAGCCAGTATCATACAGGATGATGATCCTGTGACCTATTCGGAAGCTATCAAGGTAGAGACTCTGACAAGTGACTTGGCACCATAAAATCTGAAATGGACTCTATGTATTCCAATCAGGTTTGGACTTTTATAGATCCACCTGAAGGAATTAACCTAATAGGGTGTAAATGGGTCTTCAAGAAGAAGATTGGAGTAGATGGTCAAGTTGAGACCTACAAGGCTAGACTGGTAGCAGAAGGTTTTAGACAAAAACATGGTGTAGACTATGATGAAACCTTTTCTTCAGTAGCCATGCTCAAGTCCATTCGGATACTGCTTGCCATAGTAGCATACCATGATTATGAGATCTGGCAAATGGAAGTGAAGAATGCTTTCCTTAATGGAAACCTTGAGGAAGAAGTCTATATGTCACAGCCAGAGGGGTTTGTCTCAAGTGGGAGACCAAACCAGGTATGCAAGTTAAAGAAGTCCATTTATGGACTTAAGCAAGCATCGAGGAGTTGGAACATCCATTTTGATGAAACAATCAAAGAATTTGATTTTATCAAAAATGTGGATGAACCATGTGTGTATAAGAAGACAAATGGGAGTGCCATTATTTTCTTGGTTTTGTATGTGAATGACATATTGATCATTGGGAATGATATCCCAATGTTGCAGTCAGTTAAAACTTGGCTATCATCAAAGTTTTTCATGAAGGATTTGGGAGAGGCATCCTATATACTAGGTATAAGGATCTATAGAGGTAGATCCAAAAGGATGCTAGGCTTATCCCAATCCAGGTACATTGACTTAGTGTTGAAGAGATTCAACATGGATGGAAGTAAGAAAGGTTACTTGTCTCTAAGTCAAGGCATACATCTCTCTAAAAAAATATCTCCTAAGACATCTATTGCCCAAGTGGCTTTTTCCCAAGAGGTGGGTGAATTGGGAATTACAAGATTTTCACAAGTATGTGCACAAGTAATTCCTTTTAGTGGTTAGGTGCTGTGTTAATCAGAGAATAAATGCAGAAGCTAAAAGGTAAATCAAACACAACACAAACAAAGCAGGTTTATAGTGGTTCAGAGCAACCCAGCTCCTACGTCCACTACCCAAGTTCACCACTCGAGATTTTCACTATATCCCCCAAACAGGAATACAGTTGGATTGTTTTACAAGCTCACAATCCCAACCTTTACACTTTGGTTTTTAAAAACGGGCTCACCAAAGAAACCCAAACTAGGTTTTCACAGGCTCACCTAGAACGTCTACACTTTTGTTTTTAAATAGGCTCACCAAAGAAACCTCTACACTCTGGTTTTTACAGGCTCACCAAAGAAACCTATTTGGTTTTTAAAACTGGGCTCACCAATAACCTAGATATTCTAAAAAATAGAATAAAGAAGCAACAATAAAGACAAACTCTATTGTCTGGGTGGTTGCCAATGTAGCTCGAGTGAAGATCCACTGAATGCTCTTCAATGCACTTCAATGGCTTCCTTGCTTTCCTTAAAAGATGCTTCAAGCTTCTGGTAAGAGTTTTTGTAGGCTTGAAAGCATACTTTAAAACTCAAGTGCTCTCTCTCTTCTCACTTCAATAAGTGTTCAATAAATGTCCAATAATTCATTAGTCTCTTCAAAGATGTTTTCATACCTTATTTATAGAGAATTCAACTACGTTCCCTTGATTTTGAACATTGTAGACCATTGGGAGGTGACAGGTTACCGTTAGAGCACTTTTGGAATTCAAAAATTAAGAATTGGATCTAACCGTTGGAGGTGACCCCATCATTCCAGTCGGCTCGGACAATCTTCGAGTCAGCTCGGATCAAGTTCGGGTCGACTAGGCTGAATGCCAGTCGGCTAGCTTCCATAGTTAAGAAAATACCTTACTCTGGATGAGTCGGCTAGGTTGGAATCCAGTCGGCTCGGATCTCAGAGGCTCTTAGACCATTCTCAACCAAGTTCTAGACGAGTCGGCTGGGCTGAATTCCAATCAGCTCGGATCCCAGAGAATATTAGAACGTTCTAAACCATGTTCTGGATGAGTCGGCTGGGCCTTGGTGCCAGTCGGCTGGATCTGTGTGCTAGAGAACTTCTTTCCTGTGCCAGTGCCAGAGTCGGTTAGATCCTCCATTCAGTCGGCTCGACATTGGTTCTTCAGCCAGATCAAACTCTATCTTTCAGAACACTTGTCCCATGCTTTGAAGACTTCTTTCAAGGACTTTTTACAATAAATTCAAGAAAAATTGAAGCTTGAAAACTACTAGAAGTAACCCTTAAACTTGATTTGCATAGGAATCTTTTGTAGGGTTCTTCTTTACAAGATTCTAAACACTTTATATAACTCAACACAAATCAATAAAGATTGTAGGATTTAGAAAGTGTGTCAATGTAGTTGTCCTACAAAAACTTGTCAATCATTTAAAAAGTTATTAGATAACCAAATGTATGCTCCAATGTTTTGTTATCATCAAAATCACTTTAGGGGTCAACAACATCGAAGAAAGAGAGAGGATGGCTATGATTCCTTATGCTTCGACAGTAGGATCAATAATATATGCCATGTTATGTACCAGGCCTGATGTCGCTTATGCCTTGGGCATAGTGAACAGGTTTCAGGCAGATCCAGGGGAGGATCACTGTAAAGCTATGAAAAATATTTTTAAGTACCTGAGAAGGACTAAAGATATTTTTCTAGTATATGGTGGATCTGAGTTAAAACTAGAAGGTTATACAGATTCTAGTTTTCAATCAGATCCAGATGATAGCAAATCCACATCGAGATATGTCTACAACCTGAATGGTGGTGCAGTGAGTTGAAAAAGTATAGAGCAGCCAACAGTAGCTAACTCAGTCACTAAGGCAGAGTACATAGCTGCTAGTGAAGCTACGAGGGAAGCTATTTGGATGAAGAAATTCATCATAGAATTGGGCATGGTTCCTGATGTACAACAGCCAGTGCCATTATACTGTGATAACACTGGGGCTGTTGCACAAGCTAAGGAACCAAGGTCTCATCACAAGTCTAAGCACATTCTAAGATAGTTCCACCTCATTTGAGAGATCATTGAAAGACATGATGTTACCATTGAATGAGCTGACACAAAGAATAATATAGCAGACCCATTCACTAAAGCATTAGCCAAGCAGTAGTTAGATCGTCACTTAGATTGTATGGGCATAAAATAGAAGGGTGATTGGCTTTTGTGCAAGTAGGAGTTTTATAAAAAAGTACCATAACAGCCAATCTTTATGATGGCCTTTTTATAAACTTCCAGCTCATGTATGACATATTTTTCATAAAGGCATTTGATTCATCATATACTGTTGTGTCATGTTTTTGTTAATCATCATGAACCCCATAGAGTAGGGCAATGAAATTAGGGTTATGATAAAATAACAGTGAGGCTTAATTTATATAAACCCTAATCTAGAATGTTCCTAGTCATTAGACCATCAATTCGGGGATCGATGAATCCGAAAGACTAGCTTATCCTATGTATGCTCAGTTGATGAGGGTGGTTGATCTCATAACCACTTATGTAGAGATACTAATACAAGGATAAGGGTGCTCATCAGGGTATGAGTACACTGGACTGATCCGTACCAGAACTATCTTATGGAAGTCTTACTACTTGTCAAAAGATAGATCCCAAAGTAGAAGTTATGCATGTGATCTTTAGACCTGAGATCACCATGGTTCCTTGTGCACACTAAGCCATACTTTGGTTCATACTCATTCATGGCATTGCGACATGTACGGAGTGTTCTGGGTATGGTGAAAGGTGTACGAAGGATGTGAGTGGACCAACAAGGAATCGATCTTTCTTCATAAGAGGAATTGTTATCCTTTGCAATCTTTTCGATGAATGACTCAAGGAGCCTTTGATCAAAGCAGGATGAGATTAGAATTAGTTTCTAATCAGTCATCAGCTGAGTCCTCATGATCAAGATGAGATTCGATATAATTAAGTGTTAGGGTTTGACATATATCCATACCTATCACTTAATCAAGATAATGGGAGATCGAAAGATTGAATTTCACGGTAACTTACTACTGAAGGGTACTTTGATAATTTCTATCAAATTGCTCATATTCTAGGTAGACTTGACACATTGCTAGATGTCAATCTTGTCTTGTAGATTTTCATGAACCAATTGATTTGGTTTCATGAGTCAATTTGATGTGTGATTCGAATTGGACAATTAGGTGAGCCAATTTGATCTAATTAGGTCAATCGGGTTCAATCGAATCGAATTGGCTCAAACCTAAACCTACTACTGGCTAGATGTGGAATCCAATGGATCACACACATTAGTGAGTCAGCCTAGGAACTCAATTGACATTTAATTAGGGTCAAGGGATCCTAATTAGTTAGCTAGATTGCACACTATCATGTGTACACTGACCTAATCTCCTAACCCAATTGAATTGGATCTGAAAGGTTGCGAAATGGACTAACCAATTTATGGGATACCTAGATTGGGTTGAGTCCTAAGTGGGATGTATTTATCAAATTTTATCTTATAATTTTTAGATATTTTATGCACCATATATGAAGAGTCCAAAAGGCATGGGACTCTTGATGCCTAAGTGACACCTCTGTATTCAAAAGGGCACACAAGGTCCAAATAACCTCCAATCTAAAAACAAATTATATGGTTGGAAAGTAGACTTAATTCCCTTTCATATGACACCCATATTATATATACTTTGACCAGGTCAAAGGTGTCATATGGCATGGAGAATTTAATGCAAAGTGAAGAGTCACGTCTCTTCACTTTGGTGCTAATTCAAGTAAGCAGACTCCTTCTGCTTCAAGTCCTTTTGAACCACCAATGCTTCTCATTCATAAGTCACATTCCTTGGCTTCATTTTAACCAAAAATTCCAAGTGGCAAAGGGAGAAGTCGGATAAAAAATTGAAGGGACTTGAGTTAGGCGGTTGGCGCATAAAGGGACATGGTGTTTCAAGATAAGACTCCTTCTTAGTGAAGGGTCTTATTTGATCTGTGTTTGGACAGATCAAAAGCTGATGAAAAGGCTTATCTGGCACCTCCCACTCTCCTATAAATAGCCATTAGTATTTGTTCCGACGGGATGATTTTTGGTTTTCTTTCTTACACTCTTACATCTATCCACCTTGTCTCTTCCTTCCTTTGTTAGGACATAGGTCTTCCTTTAAGACAAGTCCATCATTTTAAGACAAGGATTTAGGAAGAGAATTAGGAAGTGATAGAAAGAGAGAAGAGAGATTTTGGAGAGGGCTTAGAGTGCTCTATTGGAGGGCGAAGGCCTAAGCAAGGAAGGAGAGGCTGCCGAAGGAAGAAAGTCCATCGGAAGAGTCCCAATTGATCAAGAAACCTACAAGGGAGAGGTTCCTAGGTTTGATTCCTGTGTGGATCACCGTTGGTGGGCTTGCACTTGTAAGCCTCGTGGAAAGGATTGGATTTCAGCGATCCAGGTATGTTTTTCTGACTCCATTTATGTTTCATTTATTGGTATTGCATAAGGGTTTTTTGGGAATTAGGGTTTTCTAGCCAATTAGGGTTTAATGCTTTGAATTTTTGTTTTTGAAATTCACTTCTGCATACTGTATGATTCCTGACACCTTTTGAGAATTCCCATCAGCAGGGACATTGGAAAAGGAGTTGCTAGACATATCTTGCAAGTGTGAAGCAAGATGCAAGTGGAGCATCTAAAGGTTTATACATGATTCAAACTAATTTATCATTGAGTGCTTCCACTTCTAATTCATGGGTATTGGACATTGCATGTGGGTTTCATATATGTAAATCTTTACAGGGACTCCATAGAATTAGAGAATTGAAGAAAGGTGACTTCAAACTATATGGCGCAAGTGGAGAAGCCATGTATGCTAAAGCTGTGGGCACCTATTTTCTATTATTACCTACGAGTAATATTTTAAAGCTAGAAGAATGCTACTATGTATCGGATATTGTAAGAAATATTATATCAATACCCTTGTTGTTACAACAAGGTTTTGAGATAAATGTAAAGAGCAGTGGTTGCTCTACAATCATTGCAATAAAATATTAGGACTTGGTTATTTTATAAATGGTCTTCTGACATTAAAACTCAATAATGAAATATTACTTATTGATAACAAGAAGAGAGAGAGATAATGTCAATGTCACATTTCTCTGGCATTACCGGTTAGGTCATATTAGTGAGTCAATAATAAACAAGTTAGTCAAAGATAATTACTTTGACCCTTATGATTTTCAATCATTTGGAACTTGTGAGTCTTGCCTCAAAGAAAAAATGATCAAGTCTCCATTCACTAGACATGGAGACAGGGCAACAGAGTTATTAGGTCTTGTGCATACTGATGTGTGTAGACCTATGACAACTCAAGCCAGAGGTAGATATTCTTACTTCATCACTTTTATTGATGACTTGTCTAGGTTTGGTCATGTGTATCTAATAAAACACAAGTCTGAAGCCTTTGATAAGTTTAAAGAATATCAAAGCATGGTTAAAAAATAAACTGGACATAGTATTAAAACTCTTCATTCTGATCGAGGAGGTGAAAGTGTCTGGTGAGTTTCTAAACCATCTCAAGGACAAAGGCATAATCTCTAAATGGGCCCCTCCTTATACATCCCAATTAAATGGTGTGGCAGAAAGGAGAAATCATACTTTATTAGACATGGTGAGGTCCATGATGAGCTTCATAGATCTTTTCATTTTTTTCTAGTGAGATGGCCTGGAGACTGCTGCCTATATTTTGAACAGGGTACCATCTAAGTCAGTGATTAGTACTCCATATGAGTTATGGAATGGCAAAAGACTAGTCTTAAGTACTTAAAGATTTGGGGTTGCTATGCTTACATCAAGAATAATTTTGGACATAAGTTAAGTGCTAGGGCTGACAAATGTAGGTTCGTTGGTTATCCAAAAGAGGGTGTTGGACACCTGTTTTATAACACTACTGAACAAAAGGTATTTGTCAGTAGACATGCTAAATTCTTAGAGCAAGAATTCATCCAAGAAGAAGTAGTAACTCTATACTTGAATTAAGTGAAGAACAGAACCAACAACCTGATGAGTCTTCAAGTGAAATTCCTCAACCAGAAGTTCTTGTAGATCAAGAATAGCCATAATACACACCTCCTCTTCGAAGGTAAGAAATGGTGTGGGGAGCACCTCCTAGATTTGGCTTTATCATCAGGGATGACAATGAAGCCAGTATCATTCAGGATGATGATCCTGTGACCTATTCGGAAGCTATCGAGAGAAAAGACTTCGACAAATGGCTAAGTGCCATGAAGTCTGAGATGGACTCCATGTATTCTAATCAGGTATGGACCTTGGTAGATCCACCTGAAGGAATTAACCCAATAGGGTGTAAATGGGTCTTCAAGAATAAGATAGGAGCTGATGGTCAAGTAGAAACCTACAAGGCTAGGCTGGTAGAAAAAGGTTTTAGACAAAAACATGGCATCGACTATGATGAAACCTTTTCACCAGTAGCCATGCTCAAGTCCATTCGGATATTGCTTGCAATAGCAGCATACCATGATTATGAAATATGGTAGATGGATTTCAAGACTGCTTTCCTTAATGAAAATCTTAAGGAAGAAGTCTATATGACACAGTCAGAGGGTTTTGTCTTAAGTGGAAGACCAAACCAAGTATGCAAGCTAAAGAAGTCCATTTATGGACTAAAACAAGCATTGAGGAGTTGGAACATCCGTTTTGATGAAATAATCAAGGAATTTGGTTTTGTTGAAAATGTGGATGAACCATGTGTGTATAAGAAGACAAGTGGGAGTGCACTTGTTTTCTTGGTTTTCTATGTTGATGACATACTGATCATTGGGAATGATGTCCCAATGTTACAATCGGTTAAAACATGGTTATCATCAAAATCTTCTATTAAGGATTTGGGAGAAGCATCCTATATATTAGGAATAAGGATCTATAGAGATAGATCTAAGAGGATGATAGGCTTATCCCAGTGCATGTACATTGACTTAGTATTGAAGAGATTCAACATGGATGGAAGTCAAAGTGGTTATTTACCTATGAGTCAAGGCATACATCTCTCTAAGAAAATGTCTCCTAAGACATCAAAAGAAAAAAAAGGATGGCTATGATTCCTTATGCTTCGGTTATAGAATCAATTATGTATGCTATGCTATGTACTAGGCTTGATGTTGCTTATGCCTTAGGTATAGTAAGTAGATTCCAGGCAGATCCAGGTAAGGATCATTGGAAAGATGTGAAAAATATTCTTAAGTACCTTAGAAGGACTGAAGATATTTTTCTTATTTATGGAGGATCAAAGTTGAAACTAGAAGGATATGTGGATTCTAGTTTTCAATCTAATACAGATGATAGCAAATCCATATCAGGGTATGTCTTCACCATATATGGTAGTGCAGTAAGTTGGAAGAGTACAAAGCAGCCAACCATAGCTAACTCAGTCATTGAGGCAGAATACATAGCTGCAAGTGAAGCCACGAAGGAAGCTATCTAGATAAAGAAATTCATCACGAAATTGGGTGTGGTTCCTGAAATACAATAGCCAGTGCCGTTATACTGTGATAACACTGGAGCTGTTGCACAAGCAAGGAACCGATGTCTCATCATAAGTCCAGCACATCCTAAGACATTTCCATCTCATTCGGGAAATCATAGAAAGACAAGATGTTATTATCGAACGAGTTGATAATTAAAACAATATAGAAGATCCATTCACTAAAGCATTATCTCAGTAGCAATTTGATCGCCACTTAGATTGTATGGGCATAAAGTACAAGGGCGATTGACTTTAGTGCAAGTGGAAGATTGAAAGGAAAGTGCCCTAAAAGCCAATCTTATGTAAGGGCATTTTTGTAATCTTCCAACTCTTGTATGATATTTAATATATTAATAAAGGCATATTGTTTCATCATATTGCTGTGTCTTATTTAAAGATTATGATGAACCCCATAGGTTATGGCAAATGGAATTAGGGTTATGATGGAAATCATGATAGTGAGACCTAAGTTCTTCTACACTAGGACAAGGCTTCGTTTTAGGAATAAGCCTATAGGGTCCTAGTGGAGGGTAGTCCTAGAACCTAAAGTGGTTTAGGATAATGTCTTGAATGCCCTTCAGTAGGACAGGGTGTCCTACAGTGGTCAATAGACCAAAGGCTGCCGAAAGAGTTCCACTTCTCCAAGCAACTTGAAGGAGTTCTTCCTTGGTCCGAGTTTCGTGTGGATCACCATTGGAGGGTTTGCGCTTGTGAACCTTGTGGAAAAGTTGGGTTTCAGTGATCCAAGTATTTTTCTTGACTCTATTTTATGATTCATTAGTTGATATTGTACAAGGGGTTCCTGGGAATTAGGATTTTCTATACAAGTTATACATGTTAGGGTATCATGCTATGAAATTTTGTTTTGAAAGTCAATTCCGCATGCTGCATGATCCTCGGCACCCTGGGAGAATTCCCATCAGAAATCCCAAGTGGTGCTTGGGTAGTGGATGTTGGAGTCGGTTGCTCCGAACCACTCTAAATTTTTTTATGTTTGTGTTTGTGCTTACTTTATCTTATTGCATTTACTTGATTACTTTCGCATTGCATATTGCACCACAACACCAAAAGGATTTCAAATTGCATATACTTGTGAAAGTTTTCATAATCCCAATTCACCCCCCTCTTGGGAAGCCACCTGGGCAACAAAAGAAAATGATTATGGCTCACTAGACCTAGAGCTCAAACAGAATGGGTCGACTCAACTTACAAACAACATAACACCTAATCTTCCACTGGCCAGGTAAGAGATGAGGTGGTGGGAGTTTCCCCCTACTTGTGATAGGGTCCTAATTAAGTAACCACCAGTCCACTTAGGATGTTTGCCACTGGACCTCTAGCCTTAGACACTAGCTTCCAGTAATAGATGATGGGTTGGGTGCACTCGTCTTCCCATAAAGGTTGAGCCCGACCTATTGGTGTCCCTATGCTCTTAGGTTGCTACTTGATTTTAGATTAGGCTTGGGTTTGGATGCAAGGGTGGTTGTTTTGGACTAGGGAAAGGGGATCAAATCCTCCCCCCATCTGACACTTTGAAATTGTCCTTAAGATTAGGTTATACAAATGATGGCACACATATGAAAACTCAATTAGGGTTTCTAATTCTTTTGTATTTTTACTGTCTTATTATTATTTTTTTCTTCTGGCAGAAATATAATATGCAAGAAATTAGCTAATATGCAGGAAATATGCAAAAAATTAAATTATGCCAAAATTATGCAAAAAGAACCCTAAACATGCTAAATTTTTATCATGCTGAAATTAGGTGCAGAAATTTTCTAGAGCAGAGAATAGGCATGTAGAAAATATAAAACTTGAAATAAATCATGAAAAATTACTGATAAACAGAAATCAAATATGTTGGATTTATCAAAATAAGAATCAGATTTTTATCAGATCCCTATATGCAGAAACAATTATGGAAAGAAACTATATACAGAATGTTCTACTATGCAGAAATTAAAATAAATGCAGAAAAATGTAAAACCTTGCTCTATGGAGATCACGTCCATCCTAAGCTCATTACTCCCATGGGCAGATAGTTTACTCACGTATACCCTGCTTAGGAGGCGTGATTTCTTCAAAGGAAGGACTTAAAAGAAGAAAAAACTAGGTCCTAAGCATGATCTGATACCAAATGATACGGGACGAGATAAGGAAAAGGATCGTTGGTGAGGCTAGAAGTCACCAAAATTAGGGTACTACTAGTTTTTTTTTTTTTTTTAAATTTTCTATGGAGGTGGCGAAGGAACAATGGAGATGGAAGACAGGGGTCGGGGCTTTTATAAACTTTGGGACTCAAACTCACGGAGAGATCTCACACCTCTAGGGTATCCCACCTCACTAATGGAGCTGTACAGAGAGATCTCACACCTCTAAGAAATCCTACCCACCTTAATAATGGAGTCATATAGAGAGATCTCACACCTCGAGGATATCCCACCTTGCTAATGGAGCCATTAGGGCGAATCTCAAAGGACATGAGGGCAGTAAAGATGATGGAATTAGGGAAGGGGATAACTAGACATGACCTCGTATCATGTCCAAGAGTTGCACCTCACGTGCTCTCCTTATGGAGCGAAAGTTGGGCCTCTCCTAGGGTTGGGCTCCAAGTTTGGGCTAGGGTATTGGACTCTCCTAGGGTTGGGAGGTATGGATAAAGGTGACTCAGGTTTGGGTCTGGTATTGGGCCTATAGGTGCTCTCTAGGGTTCCTAGCCTAGTCTCCATCTAATCGAACCTCGATTCATCTGGGTAAATGATTGGGACATCTACTCAGTGAGGGCTCTTATTTGGGCTTCGAGATTAGAATTATCCATGGGTTCAGCCAACTGTGGGTGTGGTGGATGATATGAGTGGGGCATCTTTGTAGGTACAGTAGAAGCACCTCTCCTCTAGCACTCTAGTGTTCAAGTAGAAATTAGCACTATGAAATTTAGGAAGGACCTACTATTCACCTATTTCCTAGAAGAAGCATTGAGAGGAGATGGCATGCCACCCGTGCCACCACCTCCTATCGAAGCATCAACCTACCGGAGGTCTCGCTCTAGAGCCTCAAGTTGGTACTATCTAGCAAGAAGGCCAACTTGACCACTTGGAGAAACTCTCTTAGCAGATTCATGTATTAATAGCTACGGTCCAAGCAATCCAGCATTCGGTGGTGTTAGTGGCACTAGCAGCCACACCACAACTAGAGGCAACCAGGCAGTGCTTCCATAAACCCCTACACCACTAGGGGCTGCATGCCTAGGCTGCGACAACTTTCTCTCCCACGGGGTGCTAAGTGGGGGAACAAATTCATTCGATCACACCAAAGAGTCATAGCCATGCAAGGAGGTGCTCTCCTTTGCCTTGATCAGGTAAGGGGTTGACAATAGCTTGTTCACCTAGGTGACTTTTTGATGTGCACATTGTCTAAGAAGTTGAGTTAGATAAAAAGCTCCAAGAACTAGACCAGCACATCGAAGCTTTGCAAGGTCAAGTTCCACTTAGATATGAGGGCATTGGTTTCACCATTGATCCACCTTTCAGAGCTTGAATTATGTAAGAGCCATTTCCCAAATATTTCAAGATGCCATAGCTAGAGATATATGATGGATCCACTAACGCAGTGGACCATTTGGAAAGCTTCAAGACTCTAATGCTTCTTCATGGGGCACTGACAGAGTGCTATGTCAGGCCTTCCCCTCTTCTCTCAGAAAATCAACCCAATACTAGTACTCTAGTCTGAAAGTAGGTTCTATTTACTCCTAGTAGTTAAGTCAATCTTTTGTTTTCCATTTTGCTAGTAGTAGAAAGTCGCATTAGAGTTCAGACACCTTGATCCATGTTAAGGGGAGGGAGAACCTCTTTGATCTAATCTGATCTAGTACAATAAGGTGGCTCTAAAAGTATATAATCTAGATTGCTCTATCACTATGATAGCCTTTAAAAGTGGTCTCCGTTAGTATCCTTTTATTTTCTCTATAGAAAAAAGACTAGCGATAGAATTCTTTAAAATACTTACTAGAGTGGAGAAAATACATGCTCTAAAAAAGCATATGGTGCCCATATCCCTTCAACTATTCCTTCTGCTCCATTACCCATCCACTTCTTGCTCTTCCATTTGTTCCACCTTCTGCCCCACTACTTGCACCACCTACTATCCCTCAACCTGCCCAACACTTGAAGAGCAACCCTCAACCCAGGAATCCTGGCTTAGGAGGGAAGATGTTGCCCACATGGCTTTCCCAAGAGGAGGGTGAATTGAGAATTTTAAAAAAAATTAAAGTAGATATATGCTCTTTGAAATCCCTTTTGGAGTGTTAAGTGTAGTGATAAAGTAATTGATTGCAGAAGCTAAATAAGATCAGAGAATCACAACATAAACATACAAAAATTTATAGTGGTTCGGAGCAACCCAGCTCCTACGTCCACTATCAAAGATACTACTTCGGATTTTCACTATACTCACACCCGAATATAGTAGGATTGTTTTACAGGATCACAATCCAAAACCTCTATACTTTAGTTTTAATGGGATCACTAACAAAAACCTAACACCCTTTGGTTTTAAACAGGATCACAAAAGAAACCCAACTTGGTTTTCACAGGATCTCCAAGAACCTAACCCTTGATTTTTATTTAAGGCTCACTAAGAACCTATTTGGTTTTTCAAACGGGCTCACCAATAATCCAAACAATTCAAGAATGAGTTGAATTAAATGCAACAATAATGACAAACTCTATTTGCCAGATAGTTGTTGGTGCAGCATGAGAGAAGTCCACTTGAATGTGCTTCAATGTGCTTTAATTGCTTCAGTGGCATCTTTCCAAAGTGCTTCAAGCTTTAGATCAGAGTTGGTGAAGACTTGAAGACTGACTTGAATGCTCTTTGTGCTCTCTTGCTTGGTAGTTGGTTGGATATTCAATAAACCCTTAAAACTTTGAAGAACTTTGTTTACTCTTCCTTTTTCTATCTTCAATAAAGTCCAAATCCCTCAAATATAAGGTCTTCTATCACTTCAAGGCAGTTTGAGATATTGTAGACCATTGGGATGTGACATATGACCATTGGAGCACCTTTTGGCATTCAAAAAGAAATTCTGAAACTAGCAGTTATGTACATGGAAACGATATTCGAGTCGGCTTGGATTCTTCGAGTCGGCTCGAATCCTTCGAGTCAATAGGTTGAGTTGCCAATTTATCAGTACAGTCGGATCTTTGTCTCAAGGTGTAAAAACTTCTCTCTGGACAAGTCAGCTCTTGATAGCTCGGGTTGGCTTGAACTTCTGTCATTGAACATATTGAACTCGAGGGGTTGGCTCACTTTAATTTGGGTCGACACTTCTTCTCAGAATCAGAAATCTTTACTCAGGAGGAGTTGGCTCATTGTAGCTTAGGTCGGCTCGCTTCACCAGTTCTTCAAAATTTGGTCTGGCAGAGTCAGCTCATTGTGATTCGGGTCAGCTCACCTGGCTTCTCAAAACACTTCAAAACTGGACTCTGGAAGAGTCGACTCAGACTTATTCTAGTCAACTCGGATTCACTAGAGTCGGCTCGATTTCCTTCGAGTCGGCTCAAATTGTTGCATGCCAGAATCCTTGTTCCATGCCATGAGGTAAAGTCAGCTCTTTTGAGGTTGGGTTGGCTCGAGTGACTTCTGCAGGGTTTTTATAATTTAACTTCAAGAAGACTCTCACCAACACTCTTATATATTTGATACAAACCAACTCAAAATAAATTGAAGGCATAGCACACATAGAAGTAACCCTTTTTCATGATATTTTTTAACTTTTTCATTGGGTTCTTCTTTATAAAATCAGATTACAACACAACTCAAACAAGAAGTAAAGATGTAGGAGTTGAAGTTTGAACAAATAAATCATCCTACAAAAACTTGTAAATCACTTGAACGGTTCTTAGAAATAAATGTGCATGCTCCAATGTTTGGTTATCATCAAAATCACTTATGGGATCAACAATCTCCCCCTTTTTGATGATGACAAAATACTCGGCATAAAAAGTTCTTTACACTTACATGTATAAAAGTATTTGAAAGTAAATATTCACATGTATTTGAGCTAACTATATTTGTGAATAAGTATCAGAGCTCTATTGATGAAATCGTATAGCACTGATGTTAATGCTTTTGTGTAATCAAAGTATTAGACTTTGCATGCTTCATAAAATTAGAATTTAGCATAAACATGGAGTATCAGAGTTTTAAAAAAAATTGACATAATTAAGACTAATTTTATAGCATTCAGAGCAAGAGAAAGATTTAGAGATAAAGCCATTCTTAAGAGAATCTCCCCCTTTCTCTAGGTTTTAATGTAATTATGCAGTTAGGTCCATTTGAATACAATTACTTTTGTGCTCCCCCTTTTTCATTCTTTTTATGCACTTTAAGAATAATTGAATAGGAAGCTCAACATAGATACCAAAATTTTCATGACAGCTCAATTATCAGTAATGATATTGATACCATTCTCCCCCTTTTTGTCAAACAATCAAAAAGGTATGTTCAATAAAGCTTAGATTTTGAAATAAATTGAGAAAGTATTTAATATTTGTTTGAGATAATCTCACTTTCTCAAATTCAATTGGAAATTCTAATTAAAAATTTATCATAGTTGTATCAAAAACATTGTATAATTAGAAGGATAATTCATGACAACAATGAAAATTACTAAAAGAACTTTCATTTCTTTGAGAAATTTGCCATACAAAGTATGAAAGAAGGTACATTCATTCAAGAAGATTTCTTGCTAAGAAGTAAAGCATTCATATTAAAAAGTCAAAAGTACACAGATGTGATCAATACAACCAAAAGACTAGCTAATCAACCTATTCTTCTTCTTCACTAGAAGAAGAGGAGCCAACATCTATAACCTTATTAGAGATTTTAGTTTTCAGGGGTTTAAACCTTAAATCCCTGAATCTAGTTCCAACTGGGGCTTTAGGTGTCTTAGTCTTCTTAGTCTTTGACTTCTTCTTGGTCATAATAGGTTTAGCTTTAATTGAAGGTGGATCAGATGAAGAAACAGGAGTTGGGTAAGCAAGAGTCTCAACTGACTCTTTGTTGATTTGTACAGGAGTGTTCTCAGCAGTGAAAATTTTCTTTGAAGATTGCAGTATGATACTTCTGATTTCTTTTTTAAAATTCTCCATTTCCTTTTCCATTTTTTCCTTGTGAAGTATCTGTTTTGATCTCATTTTCTGCAGACTTATATTAACTGAATTTCTTAAATCATCAAGTGCATAACATATGTGACCTGTCAGTGAATCAGAAATTGTTTCCATTCTTTGAAATATTAACTCCTTAAGTTTAGATGGAGTTATCATTGCATCTTCAGATCTATCTTCATTTTTGTTTCCAGACTTGTTGGCTTCAACATCAGCAGGTTCATCATCAATTGAGGAAGTAGCAGCAATTTGACCAGACATTTTCTTTATCCATAAACCTTCTTGCAATTTGTATCCCATTCTTTAAAGAGAATTGAAGGAATAAGTGTCTGAGTGATGTAGAGGCTTGCCTATCTCATCAGTTAGATTAGTTCTAGCTTTTTCAAACAGTAAGGTGAAAACCATACCGTAGGGCAAGCATGCTTTAACTTTTTTAGCTGCTTCTCTCATTTGAATCATCATTGTGAAGGGAAGGTTGAGAGGTTCTTCTTCAATTAGATGTCCCAAAAAAGTCATGTCCTTTTCACTCACCCAGTCAAAACGACTGGTTCTAGGAAGGAAAATCTTACTAATCATGTTGTGAAGAAGTCTCATTTCCTTTGATAGCAAGTTGGCTTTAACATGTTGGACGGAGCTTACATCTTCTCTTTCCAAAATGGGCTTCAAAGTGTGTTCTCTGTTAGTTAGGGTAAGCTCGGTTGCACCATCTATTGGCATTTGAAGCAAGTTGCCCAGCTTTTCTTCATCCACAATGACTTTAACTCCCTTAATAGTTGATTCCAAATGGTACTCTTCAAGAGTTAGGTTTTCATAGAAAGTTTGACCAGAGAAGGATAGGTTAGAATATCCAAAGAGCAAAAATACTTCCAACCCTGGTTGTCTATCCAACTTTCGATCTTCATTTCCATTAATTCTAGGAAGGAGAAATCGATCCTTCTTTCGCAAGTAATAGGCCTGTTGGCCATAGAAGTGGATTTCCTAGTCGGAGAGGATGTTTCTTCTTCTTGTTGTTCAGGAGTGGACCTCTTTCTCTTTTCTCCCATTTTCTTCAGATCTTCACTACATTTACTTGATTCTGCTATTTGAGGAATCTACCGTGTAGATCTTCTTGGAGCCATTGCAGTGGAATTTAGGAAGTCAGAGTTTCGGAGAATGATTTTTGAGAGATTGGTAAAGGTTCTTAGTGGAGTAGAGAGAATTTGGAGTGAAATAGAAAGAGTGAAGTGCAAGATAAGATTACTCGGATCTATTTAAACAATGATTTCCCAACATTCGAGTCAGCTCGCCCAACCCTAAGATCATTCGAGTCAGCTCGACCAGAGCAAATTCAGAACAAGCAGAACTTCGAGTCGGCTAGGCAAGACTTCAGGTTGACCTAGTCGGCTCGACCAAAGTAAGAGCATAAAAATCAGATATTCGAGCTAGCTTGACCAAAGCAAAAATTGCTCGAGTCGACTCGAACAGAAACTTTCCATAGAAAATGAAATGATTCAGAAATTGAGTTTGATTCAATAAAATCTCAAGAAAAGTTGTTCATTAATCATGAATTTGTAGGAGGTTTCTTAGATAATTCATCCTTAATTTTAAAGGAAATTAGGTTAGAATAATCTAGAAAGGATCATAAAGCCCTAATTCTCATCTAAGCAATTCAAATATATCCTGGTTCAGTGGCTTAGTAAAAATGTCAGCAAACTATTTCTCAATTGGGATAAATTCTAATTCAATGTCACCATTCAAGACATGATCTCTAATGAAATGATGTCTAATCTCTATATGCTTAGTCCTAGAATGCTGAATAAGATTTTTGGTCAAATTTATAGCACTTGTGTTATCACACTTGATAGAAATTTTACATTATGTAACACCAAAGTCTTCTAGTTGTTGTTTAATCCAGAACACTTGTGCACAACAACTCTCTACAGCAACATACTCTGCCTCAGTAGTAGATAGTACTATCGAGTTTTGTTTCTTACAATGCCATGAGATTATATTCAACCCTAGAAATTGGCATGTGCCACTAGTGCTCTTTCTATCAATTCTACAACCAGCATAATCAGCATCAGAAAATCCAATTACATTCAAAGATGAGTGTTTTGAAAATCAAAGACCTAGATTACTTGTACCTTTCAAATATCTCAATATTCTTTTAACAAAAAGCATATGTATTTCTTTGGGATTACATTGAAATCTAGCACATACACATACACTATACAAGATATCCCGTCTACTTGCAGTTAAGTATAATAAGGATCCGATCATACCTCTATATAGCTTTTGGTCAACATTGGATCCATTTTCATCTTTGTCCAATCTACAAGATGGGCTCATGGGTGTGCTCATTTGTTTGCTCGTCTCCATACCGAACTTCTTAATTATTTTCTTGGTGTGTTTTGCTTGGTTGATGAAGATCCCTTCCTTTGTTTACTTTACTTGAAGTTCGAGGAAGAAGTTAAGTTCACCCATTAGGCTCATTTCAAATTCTCCCTGCACTAACTTAGCAAATTCTTCACTAAAACTTTCATTAGTTGCACCAAATATAATATCGTCAACATAAATTTGAACAACTAATATATCAATATTTTTCTTTTTGATGAAAAGGGTTTTATCAATATTTTCTCTTGAAAAATTATTTTCAATCAAGAAGGTGCTGAGTCTATCATACTAGGCTCTAGGAGCTTGTTTCAAACCATATAAAGCTTTGTTCAGTTTAAATACATGGTTTGAAAAAGCATGATCTTCAAAACCTGGTGATTGTTCTACAAAAACTTGTTCGGAGATAAAACCATTTTAAAATATATTTTTTACATCCATTTGAAAAAGTTTAAAATTCATGTAGCAAGCAAATGCAAGATGTAATCTAATGGCTTCTAGTCTTGCTACGGGTGCATATGTTTCATCAAAATCGATTTCTTCTTCTTGACTATGTCTTAGCCACTAATCTAGCTTTATTTCTAATGACATTTTCTTGTTCATCTAATTTGTTTCTATAGACCCATTTGGTTCCAATGATTGGGTGGTCTGTAGGTCTATCAACTAAAGTCCAAACCTTATTTCTTTCAAACTGGTTTAATTCTTCATGCATGGCTAACATCCAGTTTGGGTCATTTTCAGCTTCTTTTAAGGTATGTGGTTCTATTTATGATATAAAGGCTAGGTAGTCATGTGCAATTCTATGTGCAGACCTAGTCCTAATATCTTGTGAAGGATCACCAATAATTAATTCTTTAGGATGAGAAGTAGCGTACCTTCATTCAGTTGGTAGATCTGTACGATCCTTACTTACTGTTTCTTCTCCTTCTTCAATTTGTCTTTCTTGTATGCTCATGTCTTCCATCTCTTTTTGAATTGTACCTGCATCATTATCTATACACTCTTCTTTTTTAGAAGGTGAAGTGTTAGTTTCATCAAAAATAACATGCATTGACTCTTCAACAGTAAGAGTCCTCTTATTAAATACTTTATATGCTTTACTATGTAATGAGTAATCAAGAAAAATTGCTTCATCAAATTTAGCATCAAATTTTCTTAGATTATCTTTACCATTATTAAGCACAAATCATTTACATCCAAATACATGAAAATAATTAATACTGGGTTTTTTTTTATTCCAAAACTCATAGAGGGTTTTCTTCAAAATAGGACGGATCAAAACACGGTTTAAAATATAATAAGCAATGTTCACCGCTTCTGCCCAAAGTATCTTGGAAGATTACCTTCAAATAACATTGTTCAGGCCATTTCTTTCAAAGTCCTATTTTTTTTCTCTACAATACCATTTTATTGTGGCATCCTCGGAGTGGAGAAGTTATGATCAATGCCGTTTTCAGTGCAATAATCATCAAAAAACTGATTTTCAAATTTAGTGCCATAATCACTTCTAATTGAAATTATTGAGAGATTTTTCTGATTTGAAACATTTTTGTGAAATTCTTGAAATACTTTGAAGGTTTCATCTTTGTGAGCTATAAATAAAATCCATGTAAATCTGGAAAAATCATTTACAATCATAGAGGCATATTTCATACCTCCTAGGCTTGTAGTCCTAGTTGGTCCAAATAAGTCCATGTAAAGTAGTTCTAGAGGTCTAGTCATTAAAATCATATTTTTGGATTTAAATCTCCCCCTATTTTGTTTACCCATTTGGCATGCATCACAAACATGATAAAAATCAACTTTAAACTTAGGCATGCCTCTTACTAAACTTTTTGAAATTAACTTGGTAATAGTATGCATGCTAGCATGACCTAATCGTCTATGCCATAGTAAATAAGACTCCTTGGTCTTTGCATTCATTTTAACTAAACTGGAACTACTTGACATAACAAGATTATTTAGATCTACCACATAAATATTTTTAAGTCTATGTCCAGTGAATTTACTACTAGAATCAAAAGAGTTTGTTACTATACATATAGATGATTCAAACATAACCTTGAAGTCTTTATCACAAAGTTGACTAATACTCAATAAATTGTGCTTCAATTTATCTACTAGCAATACATTTTCAATGAAAGTACAGGGGGTTATTTTGATCATACCAATTTTGATTATTTTTCCTTTGCCATTGTCTCCAAAAGTAACCATACCTCCTTCTTTCATTTCCAGGGTGATGAACTGATCCTTGTCACCCGACATATGCCTTGAACAGCCACTGTCGAGATACCATTTTTTTTTTTAATTTCTAGGCTGCAAGACATTCCTGCAAGATAATCAAGGAGTACTTTTAGGTTCCCAAGCTAACTTGGATCCTTGCAGGTTAGCTGAGGTGGTTCCTTTGGGAACCCAAATCTTTCTTGATTTATTATGGACATTTCTAATGATATTATATTCAAAAGCTTTATGTCCTAGTTCTTTGCAAGCAAAATATCTGATTCTAGAATTCTGAAAAGATTTATGCTTTGAAATTCTAGATGCATGAGATGCAAAAATAGCAGGTTTTGTATTTGAGTTTTTTGGAACATACAAGGTAGCTTTCGAAGTAGAACCTTTTATCACAAAAGTCTTTGAGAAGTAAACTTTGGAACAAAATCTTTTTGTTTCACAAAAATAGTTGCTGAAATATAATTTGAATTTGAAGAATTAAACCCAATTCCAGCTTTGTTACCAGAAATTCTTTGTTCTTTAAGAATCATCTCAAGCTTGTTAGAAGATAGAGTTAGTTTTTCAACAAGTGGCTTGAGTTTTTCAACCTCCTTTTTCAACTTAAGATTTTCATTAAATAAAACTTTGTTTTTGTTATGATAAACATTATTTTCAGTTTTCAATACTTTACAGTTTTCAAAAAAGACATGAATTTTTTTTTGCAACAAGATATTCTTTTCTAAAATCTCTTCTTTTTCTTTGAGTAAAGAATCATTAATATTTTTTAGAGATCTAATCTTTACTCCAGCTTTCTTAAATTCAGATAACAGATCATGAAATATAGAATTTAACTCATCAAATATAAATTCAATTTGAGCATTGGGGGATGTTTCCTCATCCTCGAGATCCACTAGACAATCCAGATGAATGTGCCCTGGTTTCTTACATTCGTAGCAGGTGAGGACTTGTTCTTTTTCTTTGACTTTGTCCTTGTCCTTTCTTTGAAATATTCTCCTCGTTTATGAAATTTTCTATTGAATCTTCCTTTCTTCTTTCCCATAAACTTTTTGAATCTCCTCATCATAATTGCAATATCATCATCTTCTAGATCATCTTCGGAGGAGGTAGAGTCATCTTTCGTCTCTTCATCGTTCTTAGATTTTAATGCAACCTTGAATGCAACAGTTTTCTTTTTTTTCTGATCATCATCTGTTCTATGATGCATGGCTAATTCATGTGTGATGAGAGAGCCCATTAATTCATCCATGGATAGAGTGTTCAGATCTTTAGCTTCCTGGATGGCAGTAACTTTAGGGTCCCATTTATCTAGAAGTGATCTCAGTATCTTCTGTATCAAATTAGCATTTGAGTAAACCCTGCCAAGACTTTTCAAACTGTTAATAATATCTGTAAATCTAGTGTACATGGCAGAGATATGTTTATTAGGTTCTATTTTAAATAGTTCATAGTTGTGCACTAAAAGATTAATTTTTAAAGTCTTCACTTGGGAAGTTCCTTCACGGGGAACCTCAAGTTTATCCCAAATTTTTTTACTGAAGAGCAAGTGGAAACTCGATTAAACTTGTTTGAATCAAAAGCACAGTATAGCAAATTCATTGCTTTGGCATTTAATTTCTTTAATTTCATGTCATGTTCATCCCATTCCTCTTCAGGCTTAGGGATATCCACGCCATCAATTTTGATCATGGAAACATGTGGCACTTTAAGAATGACCTTCCATAATTGAAAATCAATAGCTGTATATAGATTTTCATCCTTGCTTTCCAATAAGAATAATTTGTGCCTGTGAAAAGTAGAGGTCTATTAGTTGACTGGCCTTCGGCCAAGGATGTACTCATGGGATGAGCCATCAATCTTTACTCTAATATAATAAGAGACACTGCTCTAATACCAGTTGTTGTCAAGGTGGCTTTCCCAAGAGGGGGGTGAATTAGGAATTTTAAAAAAATTAAAGCAAATATGTGCTCTTTGAAATCCCTTTTGGAGTGTTTGAAAGATTATGCCCTGAAAGCCAATTGAAATATTGTATTTCGATCACAAAATCAATGAATTGACATTATTATAATAAAGGCATTATTTTCATCATACGCTGTGTCTTTATGATTATATGATGAACCCCATAGATTAGGGCTATGGTTCTAGGGTTATGATGAGATCATACCAGTGAGACCTAAAGCCTTAAAACCCTAATCTAAAATATTCCTAGTTGATGGGACATTGAGTTAGGAATCAATGTTTCCGACAAGACCAGCACATCCTATATAAGCTTTGTGATGAGAGTGACTGATCTCATAGTCACTTGTGTTTGACACTAATACTAGGATGTGAGTGTTCATTAGAGAATGAGTTCACTGAATTGATCCAGATTGAGAATATCTAATGAAACCTTATCTGTTTGTCAATAAATAATTCTCATAGTGGGAGTAGTGCATGTGGTCTTTTGACCTGAGACTACCATGGTACCTTATATATATGAATCCATACTTTGGTTCGCAATCAATCAAGACACTGAGTCATGCACAAGGTGATACTGGGTATGGTGGATTGTATATGGAGGTTGTGAGTAGGTCAACAAGGAATTGATCAGCCATAGTAAGAGGGAATTGCATCTAGCTAATTTCGATCATATGATGGATCCAGGAAATCTTTGATCAAAGTATGAACATTAGAGTTAATTTCTAATGGTTCATTAATGAATCATCATTATAAAGATTGAGCTAGGGATGAATATGAAATTGGATTTGACAAGTATCCATATTCATAATCATATTCGGGATGCAAGTTGATCAAAGGACTGAATTGCCCGGTAACTCACCACTGAAAGGGTATTTTGGTAATTCCACCAAAATCCCACATCTTCCGGGTATACATGATATGTTGCTAGACATCAATCTTGTCTTGTAGGTATATGATTGAATTATGATAATTCAAATCAGTTAATTAGAATTAGATTCTAATTGACCGAGTCGAGCTAGTTTGAGTTGACCTAAATCGGCTTAGTTGAGATCTAACCGAATTAAGTCAAATAGCACTCGGACCTACTGCTGGCTAGGTGTGGAACCCAATGGGTCACACACAAAAGAAATTGATGAAGGATTTAATTTGGAATTAAATCATATTTGCGGGATAAACACACTAGCATGTGTTGCAGACCAAATTTCTATTCGAATCAGATTCAAATTTGGTTCCGAATTGGGCTTAATTGGGTTCTAATTGAACCAAATTAAAGTCTAATTTAAATTTTAGGACATTGGGCTAACCCATGGCTGAACCCAAGTGAATCAAGTGCACTAAGACCCTCTCTCCAAGCTGCCCACTCTTTTCCTCACCACCGCGCGCCAAGAAGAAGAGTCCATGCGCGTGTGGACTCCTCTTCACGCACGTGGGAAGGAAATTCTGTCGGAGAAAAATCAAGACAGGGGGGGGCAACTTGGATGTTTGTCTGACATCCTTGGATCTGGATCTGATGGCCAGAAAAATTTAGGAAAAAGACCCATCATTTTTCGGTCACAAATCCATCGTCAAAAGTCGCGATTCTTCCTAAAGTTTTTTTGAGAGTCCTCCTCGTCGAAAAAACAAAAATTAAATCAGAGAGTCATGATTTTTGGTTGAGGGGATACGTGAGGAATGAGGGATCTTGATTCCTGGGTTTTTAGAGGGTTTCGATGTTTTGAGAAGACACCCCTCTGAAATCTATAAAAGGGTTTGGGTTCTCGGGGGTTTTTTTTGATAATCAAATTCTGAGATCATATTCCTCTCCTCCTCTCCGGAATACTCCTTCCCTTTATGCTTGTTGGGTATTGTTTCCCTTACAGAGATAATCTCTGTCGAAACTCAGACCCTAAACAAGAATAAGAGGAAGGTCTTGAACGGTAAAGGAAAGGAAAAGGAATGGTCTGTTCTTCTTCTTTTCTTTCTTGAATTAAGACATTACTTGTCTTAATTTCTTCTTTCAATTCAATTCAAGAAAAGGAATTCAAGAAAGAGAATTCAAGAAAAGAATTCAAGAAGAGGAAAGAAGGAAGAAAAGAAATTTTCAAGAAAGATAATTTTAGCCTAAAAGTCCAAGAATTGAATTCTTGAAAAAGAATTCAAGAAGAGGAGCCAAGAACAAGAAGTTGTAGTCTTCATCTTTTTTGTGTGGATCACTATTGGAGGGTGAACATTTGGGCACTTGGTGGAGATTTAAAGTTTGGATTTTAGCGATATAGGTTAGTACTTTAATATGACTTTAAATCTTATATATACATGTTATATGTTTTAATTCTTTTAAGGAGATCTTGGGTTAAGGGTTTGGTGAAGATTTCATAAAGATAAAAAAATTTGAAATCTATGTTTCCGCCTTGCCACCGAACCCTACAGTGGTATCAGAGCCTCCTTATTAAGATTAAAATATATATGCTGATTTTAGATGCATATGTATATAATTAACATATGATATGCATATATGTTTGATGTATGCCACTAATTAAGGTTTTCACTTAAACCTTAATTTGTATAGAGATATATTTAGCCTTCTAGTCATCATACTGAAATAAGGTTGCCCTGGCATAATGGTGGATCCATTATGTGGTAAATGGTTGTCCTAGTATGATGGCACACTATGGCACATATTTGCTAGGTTATATAAAGAATGTGCTTTGTTTTAATAAAGCCCTCTTTAAAAACATATTAAGTTGTAGTGTCATATACCAAAAGCAAAAATAATCAATATGATTAGTTTATCATTCGGTGTCTAGGAAAAGTGGTTCATGATCGGTAAAGAGGATGTGGTTTTTAATTTGTTCCGTTGACTGGCCTGGCCAATTCTTATTGGTGTCTAAGGAAAGCAACGGTGGGACTCCCACCACTCTCCCACTTACCTGGCCAATAAGATTAACTTAATTATTGATTGAAATGCTTAGTGTAATATTCACTACATGTGGCCTTCCATCATGCCAAGTCATTATTATGTTATGATCCATATTAGGTTTGTTGTGTACACACAAGGCCTTTTATGGTGACTAACATAATTTTGGCTTGGTACATTTGATGTTTATGGCATGATTTAATATAATACTTTGTTTTGTACACACAAAGGTATTATAATTAATATCATGACTATATAGCAATGAAGGGTCTAACTTAACTAAAATATTATAGTTTGTTGTGTACACACAAGGCTATTAATATTTTAGAGGCCAAGATAAGTTGAGAATTGTATGAGTTATAATTGGAAAGAGTTTTCCTACCTTTGAACTTATATAAGATTTGTTGTGTACACACAAGGTCTTTTGTAAGGAATTAGGATCTCAACCCCACTAAGAGAACTAATTAGGTTTTTCTTGATCATCACATGGAGGGTTATGATGCTTGATAAAATAGTGGGAGACATAATTAAGTTAAAGTCCAAATTTAATTATGTTTTGTCAACATTGGTTGTTTGCTTATGTAATGTTCTTTGTTAATGTAGATTAAATGGCCTCTTCACTCTCACTCCGTAGCATTCTTGATGCAAATAAATTGACTGGACTAACTATGTTGATTGGTTGAGAAACCTGATGATAGTACTCAGCCAAGAAAGAATTTCTTATATTCTTGATACCCCAACCTTGGAACCATTAGGGAAAGATGCCTCGTAAGAGGATAAGACCACATATAACACGTGGCAAAATGACTCACTTACTGTCAAGTGTATAATGCTTGCCTCTATGACCAATGAGTTACAGAGGCAACAGGAAAGCATGGACACAAACTCCATATTGCTTAATCTAAAAGAACTTTATGGAGAACATAGTCGAACTGGAAGATATGAAATATCTAAGCAGTTATTCCGTGCAAGGATGACAGAAGGTACATCCATACAAGACCATGTATTAAAGGTTATTGACCTAATCACCCGATTGGGTCAATTGGGTTTTGTTATGGATGGAGAGTTGAATCAGGATTTAATCCTACAGTCACTCCCAAAGTCATTTTCACAGTTTGTTCTTAATTATCATATGAACAAACTTAACACTTCCTTGCCTGAGCTGTTGAATATGTTAAAAACAGCAGAGAGCCATTTAAAGAAAAATAAGGCTCCACTTCTTCTTGTGGATGGTATAAACAAGAAGAAAATAGGCAAAAAGGGTTCCAAGAGGAGGTTGAACCCAAAAGGGGGCATCAAGAAAAAGAAAGGAAAGAAGGCCTCCGAACAAAAGACCTGCTTTCATTATGGCAAGCCGGGTCACTAGAAAAGAAACTGCAAGGTTTACCTTGCAAGTGTGAAGCCTGGTGCTAGTGATGCACCAAAAGGTATGTATGAGATACATGAAATTTTGTCATTAGACTCTTCTAATTCAAACTCTTGGGTATTGGATACTGCTTGTGGTCATCATATCTGCAAATCATTGCAGGGACTACAGAACATTAGAGTTTTGAAGGAAGGCGACTTCGAGCTCTATGGTGCTGGAGGAGATTCCATCCAAGCAGAAGCTATAGGGACTTATATATTGAAGCTGCCTTTGGAAAGATTTTAGAGTTAAAAAATTGTTATTTTATGACTAGAATCATTAGAAACATTATATCTGTACCCTTGTTACTTAAACAAGGATATATTATGAATGTAATGAGCAGTGGTTGCTCAATCAGTTTTTCTAATGAAATAATATTTAATGGCATATTTTGCAATGGTCTCTTAACTCTATCTTCTGATGACAATATACTACATGTTAGTAATAAATAAAAAAGAGATGAAGTAAACAATACTTTACTTTGGTGCTATCGTCTTGGACTTATTAGTGAGCAAAAGATTAACAAGTTATACAAGGAAAAATTCCTTAATCCTTATGACTATGAATCAATAGGAACTTGTGAATCATGTCTCATGGGTAAAATCACCAAGACTCCATTTAGTGGACATAATGAAAGGACAACTCAGTTATTAGGACTCATACACACTGATGTATGTGGACCTATGACAACTCAGGCCAAGGGTGGATACTCATATTTCATCACATTCACTGATAATTTTTCAAGGTACGAATTTGTGTATCTAATGAAACATAAGTCCGAAGCTTTTGAAAAATTTTTAGAGTATCAAAGTATGGTAGAGAAACAAACGGGGAAAAGTATTAAGATCCTTCGATCAGATAGAGGAGGTGAATACTTATCCACCGAGTTTCTTGATCACCTTAAAGAAAAGGGAATCATCTCTGAATGGACTCCTCACACACCACAATTAAATGGTGTTGCTGAAAGGAGAAATCGTACTTTATCAGATATGGTACGGTCCATGATGTGCTTCACAGACTTACCTGTTTCTTTCTGGGGATATGCCTTGGAAACAGCAGCTAATATTTTAAATAGAGTACCATCCAAATCTGTATCTAGCACTCCATATGAGTTATGGAGGGGAAAGAAACCCAATCTTAAGTATCTTAAGATATGGGGATGTCCAGCCTATGTCAAAAGAAATTTTGGACATAAGCTTGATGTTAGAGCAGAAAAGTGTTTATTTGTTGGATATCCTAAAGATAGTATAGGATATCTGTTCTACCACCCAACTGAACAAAAGGTTTTAGTCAGTAGGCATGCCACTTTTATGGAGAAAGAGTTCATCCTACAAAAGGGCAGTGGGAGAAATATTGTACTTGAAAAAGTTCAACAAGTAGATACATCTCAACCAAATCATAACATAGTTAGTATAGAACCTGAATACACCACTCCTATCCATAGGTCTGATAGGGTGCGACATGCACCTGAGAGGTATGGGTTCATTATTGAAAATAATGAAGCCCGAATCATTGATAATGATGAGCCTCTAACATATACGGATGCTGTCATGAGTAGTGACTCAGATAGATGGCTGGAAGCCATGAGATCCGAAATGGACTCCATGTATGTCAACCAAGTCTCGACTTTGGTTGATGCACCAGAGGGTGTTAACCCTATTGGATGCAAATTGGTCTTTAAGAAAAAGATTGGGGCAAATGGCCATGTTGAAACTTATAAAGCCAGATTAGTGGCTAAGGGTTTCAGACAAAAATAGGGAACCGATTATGATGAAACATTTTATCCTGTTGCCATGCTCAAATCTATTCAGATCATGCTTGCTATAGCAGCATATCATGATTATGAAATCTGGTAGATGGATGTGAAAATCGCATTCCTCAATGGTTTCCTTGAGGAAGAGGTTTATATGTCACAGCCAGAAGGTTTTGTCTTGGAGAATAAACCTAATCAGGTATGTAGGCTAAAAAAATCTATTTATGGATTAAAGCAAGCATCTAGGAGTTGGAACATCCGATTTGATAAGACAGTCAAAGAATTTGACATTATCAAAAATGAGGATGAACCTTGTGTGTACAAGAAGACTAGTGGGAGAGCCATAGTTTTCTTGGTTCCGTATGTAGATGACATACTCCTCATTGGAAATGATATCCCAATGTTATAATCAGTCAAGGTATGGTTATCTAAATAGTTTTTCATGAAAGACTTGGGAGAAGCATCTTATATACTAGGCATCAAGATCTATAGAAATAAATCTAGGAGGATGCTAGGTTTATCCCAGTCAAGGTACATTGACCAAGTGCTAAAAAGATTTAGCATGGAGGAAAGTAAAAGAGGTTACTTACCTATTGGTCATGGCATACATCTTTCTAAAAAGATGTCTCCTAAGACACCTGAAGAAAGAAATAGAATGAATTCTATACCTTATGCTTCGGCAGTAGGGTCTATTATGTATGCTATGTTATGTACTAGGCCTGATGTGGCATATGCCTTAGGTATAGCCAGCAGGTTTCAGGCTGATCCAGGAGAGGATGATGGGGGACTAATATGCATGCAATTCTTTTTTTTTATGTTTTATATATGGGGTGAGTGACTAATTCCCGAATTTCAGATTAAAATAAGTTATAGGGAATTTTGTATGAATTTTAGAAGATCAGCATGCAGAATAGGACCTAGAAAAGTAGCAAAGAAGGATCGCCAGGGCTGAGAAGCCTCGGTTAGGGAAAGTTCTCCTACAATAAAACTACTGGAGGTAGAGGGGTGTACCTGACAACGTCTGTGAAGATTGCAGTGAAGGGGTCTCTCGTTCCTCGATGGATGCGGCATAGAAAACCAAGCCAATGACCCGCGGATATCCGACTTTCTGCTTGGTGGTCCGATTGAGGCTTGGCTGGAGTCGTTGGATTCGTAGGAACTCGGAGACCTGCAAACAACCTGTCAGGGGTTAGAAAACTCACAAAGGAACAAGAAAACAAAGGAAAAATAGCAAGGGAAGGCTTCTTTTGGAGTGGGCGTCCAGGGATCTGGAGGGTTTGTTGTCAGCAGGAAGATGATTGCAAACACCGGGAAGAAAAACTCTCACAAACCCCTTTATGCACACAGCAGGGTATCACACAACTCAATAGAAGATCTCAAGGTTTTAATTCATATCAAAAAGTGAGTTTCATACAAGAGGCTAGGGTCCCTTAAATAGATCCTTAACCTTGGGCTCCAAGTAAGGGCACATAAGTCTTTACATAAGAATCCTTTTCCCTCTCAAACCCTAGCTAGAAAATAAGGAAACATTAGGTAGAAAAAATCCCTAAAAACTCTCTTGACTTGGCCAACACTCTAAGGACACCTAGGGGGGCGTGTTGGGCTTCTAAGAGCAGCAAGGGCCCGACCCAAAGGGGCTCGGGCACATGGGTTTGGGCCTCTTGAAGCTGGGGTGGCCTGGTAGCCAGGTAGCAGGAATATTCCCTGGCTTGTTTCTTAGGGGCTTGGGCTTGGCGCCTGGGCTTGATTTCTTTGGGCTAGGATGCAGATGTACCTCTGGAATCATGGATGCCCTTATCTATGAATATACTTTAGCATCGGAAGGGAATCTGGGCATCTGGAGGGCATTTGCAAAGAATCAGGGTTTTCTGAATTTTTCCTCCTGGGGTCTTCAAATCTTCAAGCTGGGTTGGACTTGGGCTAAACTTTTATGTCTTCAATTAGGTTGAACTTGGTCTTCACTTGTACGATGTGGTCTTGAGTCTTCAATTTGATTGGACAGGACTCAAAAATTGAAATTAGCTCAACATGAGCTGACTAGTACTGAACGAACTGAACTAGCTCAATAAGAGCTGGACTAATTACAGGACTCAAATATAGCTGGACTAAGCTTTATTACACGGGACTCAAATATTAACTAAGTGATCCACAGAGGGTTGAGAAGCCTCTGCCTTATTCAGGTGCCTTTGGTGTCCGCACCAATTCTCCCGGGATGGGAGGAACTCGACCCTGTCGAGTGAAGATCAGACTGGCTCGCATATCTCTCAAGAAGGTTTGGGTTGAGGCATTGTAAGTCCTCTCGAGAAATCAATGAATCGTCCGACTCTGGCCGGCCTTGCCATCGGACCAGGAAGCGTTGATAACCACGGCCCCGGGTCGTAATGGCTTGATCGTCGAGGATACGCTCGATCCATTCTCCTCTTTCAGGCTAATTGATGGGTGGACACTCTGGGTAAGGATCACTCTCAACAGACGGGATAGGTCCAAAAGCCTCACTGGGTATCATTGCCGGTTCCCTGTACTCAACCAGGTCTGTAATATTGAAGGTAGAACTAATGCCCATATCCGAAGGCAAGTCTAGCACATAGGCATTTGATCCAACCTTCTTCAATACTTTAAAAGGTCCGGCTCCACGAGCATGAAGCTTCTTAACGGTCCCAGGTGGGAACCGCTCAGGCCTAAGCCTAATCATGACAGAATCTCCTACATCAAATTCTTTGATCCTTCTTCGGGAATTAACCAAATTTTTATAAGTTTCATTGCTTAAGTTTATCTTTTGGTTAATGTGTTTATGCAAGTCCCTAATATGTTGTGCAAATGACTCTGCGGACTCTGAGACTCGTGCATGAATAGGTAAAGGAATCAAATCAATGGGGCGATTAGGCTTGTACCCATGGACTATCTCAAAAGGGCTCTTACCCATTGTCCTATTTACTAAACTGTTGTAGGCAAATTCTGCTCTAGGCAATAACAAATCCCATGTTCCAACATGTTCACCTACCAAGCATCTAAGGAGGTTTCCTAAACTTCGGTTCACTACTTCAGTTTGGCCATCTGTTTGAGGGTGGTAGGCTGTAGAAAACTTAAGCTTGGTCCCTAATAGGTGCCATAAGGTCTTCCAGAAATAACTAGTGAACCTAACATCCCTATCAGATATAATGGTCTTGGGTAGGCCATGGAGTTTGACCACATGATCTAAGAAGAGTTTGGCTACCCTAGACGTGTCAAAGGTCTGGGAACAGGGAATGAAGTGAGCCATCTTAGAGAACCTATCGACCACTACAAAGATTGAGTCATGTTTCTTTTGGGTCTTAGGTAATCCTAGCACGAAATCCACTTAGGTCCTGCCAAGGGCGATCAGGCACTAGTAAAGGTGTGTAAAGACTAGTGTTTTGCTTTTGCTGTTTGGCAACAGCACAAGTTCGACATCTGGCTACAATCTGTGCAACGTGCCTTTTCAATCCTGGCCAAAAGAACTGGTCCTCTATTGCTAAGATCGTCTTATTTCTACCAAAATGACCAGCTAAACCTCCAGCATGGGTTTCCCTCATTAGGAATTCTCTAAGGGAAGTTTTGGGTATACAGAGTCGATTATTCTGGAAAAGCTAACCATCCTGAAGGGTATACTCACTATGGGTACTGGATGGTCCTAGCCTGAGGGTCTAGTAAATGTCTCCAAAGTCTGGGCAGGTTTCATATTCATCCTTTAACCTATCAAACCCTATGACTTGGGTGCTAACTGATCCCAATAGTAAAGACCTACGGCTCAGGGCATCTGCTACCTTATTTTCAGTGCCGGCACGGTCTTTAGGATGAAAGTGTAGGCCTGAATGTACTCAATCCATTTACCATGCCTTGGGTTCAATTTTTTTTGGGAGTTCAGGAATCGGAGTGCCTCATGGTCAGAAAATAAAACAAACTCTTGCGGTAGTAAATAATGTCTCCAATATCTAAGGTCCTGGACTACCGCATAAAATTCTTTGTCATAGGTAGAGTACTTAAGTTTAGCCTCATTCAGCTTTTCACTGAAGAAGGCTACAGGGTGGTTCTCTTGACTTAGTACCCCACCTATTCCTACTCCCGAGGCATCGCAAGCGACCTCAAACACCTTAGTAAAGTCAGGTAATCTAATGATGGGTGCATTGGTCATCTTATCCTTAAGCTCTATGAAGGCCTTATCAGTTGCTTTGGTCCACTCAAATGTACCCTTCCTAATGCAATCGGTGATAGGTGCGACGATTGTGCTAAAACCCCTAATAAATCTCCTATAAAAGGTTGCTAGGCCATGGAAACTACGTACATCATGGACACTAGAGGGTGTAGGCCACTCAACAATCGCTCTAACCTTTTCAGGATCTGCAGAAACTTCATCAGGGGTGACAACAAAACCTAGGAAGATAACCCTATGTGTCATGAAATCACACTTCTTAAAGTTGGCATAGAGGCTATTCTCCCTAAGGGTTTGGCATACCAGTCTTAGATGACTAAGGTGGTCCTTTTTGGTCCTGCTATAAATCAGAATATCATCAAAGTAGACCACAATGAATTTTCCGGTAAACTCTCTCAGGACCTGGGTCATAATCCTCATAAAGGTACTTGGTGCATTGGAAAGTCCAAAGGGCATTACAACCCACTCAAACAGGCCATCCTTAGTCTTGAAAGCAGTTTTCCACTCATCCCCAGGTCTAATCCTAACTTGATGATAGCCGCTCTTAAGGTCTATCTTGGAGAAAACTCTGGCTCCGGCCATCATGTCTAACATATCATCCAATCGGGGGATGGAAAACCTATATTTCACAGTTATTTTGTTGATAGCTCTACTATCTACACACATCCTCCAGGTACCATCCTTCTTAGGGGTCAGTAGAGCAGGGACTGCACATGGACTCAGGCTCTCCCTAATGAAACCCTTCCTAAGTAATTCTCCCACTTGTCTCTGTAATTCTTGATGCTCACTGGGATTCAGTCTATAGTGAGGAAGGTTTGGTAAAGTGGCTCCTGGAACTAAGTCTATTGCATGCTGGATGTCTCTAAGGGGTGGCAATTAATCAGGTAAATCCTCAGGGAAGACATCCTCGAATTCTTTCAGAGCTTCAACAATTTCTTTAGGGTGTTCATTTTGGGTTGGCTCTAATATTTCTTTGGAGGTCAAGATCCAAACAGGGTTACCCTCAACAATCTCCTTTTCTAACTCCCTAACCTTAATCAGGTTAACTCCAGGTTTCTTATCCTTAAGGCTACTAGAACCCCTCTTAACTGGGTCCCTAGGGGGAGCTGGATTGATAACAAACTTATTCCCATGGTAGTTGAAGGTACAAACATTGGTTTGACCATACAGGGTTGCATCGTGATCAAATAGCCAAGGTCGACCTAAAATAATACTACTTACTTCCATGGGGATAACATCACACCAAATCTTTTCCTTATAGGTCTGCAATCTAAGTAAGATTTGGCACCTAACTTGAATTTGGATGGAGGTGGAATCTACCCAAGAAACTTTGTATGGGCTAGGATGAGGAACTGTGGTCAATCCTAAAGATTTAACTGTCTTGGCAGAGATAGCATTGACACAACTCCCACTATCTATGATGATCTTAAGAACCTTACCCCCTATCTTAACAAAAGTCTGTAGGATGCTAGTCCTATGCCAATCTTCCTTAACTGGGGTTTGGGTTAAGATGCACCTAACCACTCCTAATTGGTTCTCAAACTCAGGTTCTTCCTCCTCACCTTCGTACTCCTCTATTAATTGATCATCAGCCTCATAAACTCCTCCCTCAGGTTCGACTACAGACTCAGGCTCTTCTTCTTGCAATTCACCTAGATGTAAAGCACTAATTGGACATTGATTCATAAAGTGGCCTGGCTTATTACATCTAAAACAGGTCTTCTGGGGAGTGTAACCCTTATTGGCTTCTACAGATTTTCCTCGATCATCCATACGGGCCAAAGAATTACTAGGCTGGGGTCGACTCGGACCTGACTGACTAGGACTTGGTCGGTTTGGGCCTGGTTGACTAGGACTGGGTCGACTCGGACTAGGTCGGTTGGGTATGCGTCGACTCTGAAGGGGCTGGCTAGCTCCCGGATTCTGACTAGGGTATCTAGTGGGCTCAGGTCGACGGTAAACGGGCCCTCTATGGAAACGTTCATGATCCCTAGCAATCTGGTAAGCATGGTCCAGGTCTCTAACCTCTCTGATGTAGTGCTCTTTCTTAATGTCATCTCTCAATCCAGCCCTAAACCTAGATAAGACAACATCCTCAGACTTCCTCAAATCACATCGCATGGAATACTCATAAAATTTTGTGATGTACTCATCTATGCTCTTGTTACCCTGATTAAATCATTGCTATTGATCTAGTAACCCACTACGATATGAAGTTGGAACGTATCTTGTCCTAAGCTTACCCTTCATGGCCCACCAGGTGGTTATAGGATCATGCCCTCCTCGATTAAGGGTTCTCTCAACACTAGTCCAATGTAACTTGGCTTCCCGAACCAACTTAAGCTTAGCAAACCTAAATTTACGCTCCTCTGCCATATCATACCATTCAAAATATTGATCCATCTCTCCCTCCCAATCTATATAGACCTTAGGATCTAAACAACCATCAAAAGTTGGAGCATCAAGCTTGACATGTCTATAAGATCGGTCCTCCTGGTCTACAAAATCCTGATTAGGCCTTCTATGACGAACCTCAGGGATTGGGTCAGGACGATAGCCTCTTCTAGGTTCAACCTCAAGATATGGATCAGGGTTTGGGGTCCTCCTGGGCTCAGGATTGTAGTATGGGTCAGGTTGAGGGGCTCTCCTAGGTTCAACCTCTTGGTATTGGTCAGGATCTGGGGTCCTCCTAGGCTGAGGGTTATAGTATGGGTCAGGATGAGGGGCTCTCCTAGGTTCGACCTCAGGGTATGGATTAGGGTTTGGGGTCCTCCTAGGTTGAGGGGAATTAGGATCTGGCTCAGACTGTGACCCATGGGTTTTTCCTGGGGTCCCTACCCGGACTTCTAACTGATCAAACCTATTGGCAAGATAGTCAATTCTATCATTGGTTTGAATACCGGACTGAGTTAACTGGGTCATCTGGGTAGTCATCTGGGCCATTTGATCAGCTAGGGCTTTCATTTGGGCTTGCAAATTTTCCATGGGTTTAGACATTTGTGAAGGAGGTGGGTGATATGAAACTCCTGATCTAGTGCTCATGCAAGACTCGATCAGACAGACTACAGCTGACTAGACCTAGAGTCCAAACTAAGGGCTCAATCAGGGTGGCAAACTAGCCTATAGTAACCCTATACTCATCCAAGCAGGTGTAAGGGGAGTGTTAGGTCCCTAATTGCCAATCCTAGACACCAATCAGAGATTGGCCAGGTAGGCAGACCAGCACACAAGCCCTTCAGGATTGAATCCCTAAACGACCATTCTAGACACCAAGCACAAGGCACTCACAGGTAAGCTTGACACAGTGATCTAACACGTAGCCCGGACCCGACCAGTTGGTGTCCCTAGCCCACTAGGACAAATTAAGTCTAGTTAATTTTAGGTTAAGGCTTGGGACCGAATGCAAGGGATGTGGTTTTGGGCTAAGGAGAGGTGATCAAATCCTCCCCCCATCTGATATAACAAGAGTGCCCTTAAAAGTAAATTATGCAATGATGGCAGGTAGATGAGGATGTAAATTAGGGTTTAGATATTTTTGGTATTTTTGAAGAATATGTAATTTTTTTTTAAATATAAGAAAACATGCAATTTATTCTCTAATATGTAGGAAATAAACAAAAATTAAAAGATATGCAAAAAGATGCTAATCAAAACCCTAAAACTTCCAAACTTGTCTTGCTAAAAAAATAGAGCTGAAACTTTGCAGGCTGTATTTCGTGTTGCAAAAATTTCACAGGCCATAATAAAATCTAAAAAAATCCTGAGAATTATGGTGAATTACGATGAATCCATCAAAATAAAGTTTAGAATTTTTGAAGTTTTTATCATGGAGAAATAATTAAAATAACAGAGCATATATTGACTAAAAATTACAGAAAATAAGCCCTAATCTATGCTCTGATACCAAATGATGGGGGACTAATATGCATGCAATTCTTTCTTTGTATGTTTTATATGTAGGGTGAGTGACTAATTCCCGAATTTCAAATTAAAATAAGTCATAGGAAATTTTGTATGAATTTTAGAAGATCAGCATGCAGATTAGGACCTAGAAAAGTAGCAAAAAAGGATCGACGAGCCTGAGAAGCCTCGGTTAGGGCAAGTTCTCCTACAATAAAACTACTGGAGGTAGAGGGGTGTACCTGACAATGTCTGTGAAGATTGCAGTGAAGGGGTCTCTCGTTCCTTGACGGATGCGGCCTGGAAATCCGAGCCAATGACCTGCGGATATCTGGCTTTCTGCTCGGTGGTCCGATTGAGGCTTGGCTGGAGTTGTTGGATTCGTAGGAACTCGGGGACCTGCAAACGACCTGTCAGGGGTTAGAAAACTCACAAAGGAACAAGAAAATAAAATAAAAATAGCAAGAGAAGGCTTCTTTTGGAGTGGGCGTCCAGGGATCTTGAGGGTTTGTTGTCAGCAGGAAGATGATTGCAAACACCGGGAAGAAAAACTCTCACAAACCCCTTTATGCACACAGCAGGGTATCATACAACTCAATAGAAGAACTCAAGGTTTTAATTCATATCAAAAAGTGAGTTTCATACAAGAGGCTAGGGTCCCTTAAATAGACCCTTAATCTTGGGCTCCAAGTAAGGGCACATAAGTCTTTACATAAGAATCCTTTTCCCTCTCAAACCCTAGCTAGAAAATAAGGAAACATTAGGTAGAAAAAATCCCTAAAAACTCTCTTGTCTTGGCCAACACTCCAAGGATGCCTAGGGGGACGTGTTGGGCTTCTAAGAGCAGCAAGGGGCCAGCCCAAAGGGGCTCGGGCGCATGGGTTTGGGCCTCTGGAAGCTAGGGTGGCCTGGTTGCCAGGTAGGAGGAATATTCCCTGGTATCTTGCTTCTTAGGGGCTTGGGCTTGGCGCCTGGGCTTGATTTCTTTGGGCTAGGATGCAGATGGACCTCTGTAATCATGGATGACTTTATCTATGAATATACTTTGGCATCGGAAGGGAATCTGGGCATCTAGAGGGCATCTGCAAAGAAACAGGATTTTCTGAATTTTTCCTCCTGGGGTCTTCAAATCATTAAGCTGGGTTGGACTTGGGCTAAACTTTTATGTCTTCAATTAGGTTGAACTTGGTCTTCACTTGTATAATTTGGTCTTGAGTCTTCAATTTTATTGGACAGGACTCAAAAATTGAAATTAGCTCAACATGAGCTGACTAGTACTGAACGAACTGAACTAGCTCAACAAGTGCTGGACTAATTACAGGACTCAAATGTAGCTGGACTAAGCTTTATTATAGGGGACTCAAATATTAACTAAGTGATCCACAGAGGGTTGAGAAGCCTCTACCTTATTCTGTGCCTCTGGTGTCCGTACCAGAGGATCATTGGAAGGCTGTGAAAAATATTCTTAAGTACTTAAGAAGAACTAAGAATATTTTTCTAATATACGGAGGATCTGATCTTAAACTAGAAGCTTATTCAGATTCTTATTTTCAATCAGATCTAGATGACAGCAAATCTATATCTGGATATATTTTTACCCTAAATGGAGGAGCTGTAAGCTGGAAGAGTTCTAAACAGCAAACTGTAGCTGACTCAATAACTGAGGCAGAGTACATTGCTATTAGTGAAGCTGCCAAGGAAGCTGTCTAGATGAAGAAGTTCATATCAGAGTTGGGCGTAGTTCCTGAGATTGAAGGTCCAGTATCACTTTACTGTGATAATACGGGGGGTGTTGCTCAAGTAAAGGAACCAAGAGCTCATCACAAATCAAAGCACATTCTGAGACGCTTCCATCTCGTTCGAGTGATTGTTGAAAGACAAGAAGTCTGCATTAAAAGGGTAGAAACGAAGAACAACATAGCAGACCCGTTCACTAAGGCTCTATCACAGCGAGAGTTTGATCGCCACCTTGATTGTATGGGGTTAAGATTTAAAGGCGATTGGCTTTAGTGCAAGTGAGAGATTGAAAGATTGTGCTCTGAAAGCTAATTGAAATATTATATTTCGATCCCAAAATCAATGAATTGACATTATTATAATAAAGGCATTATTTTCATCATACGCTGTGTCCTTATGATTATATGATGAACCCCATAGATTAGGGCTATGGTTCTAAGGTTATGATGAGATCATCCCATTGAGACCTAAAGCCTTAAAACCCTAATCTAAAATATTCCTGGTCGATGGGACATTGAGTTGAGAATCAATGTTTCCGGCAAGACCTGCACATCCTATATATGCTTTGTGATGAGGGTGACTGATCTCACAGTCACCTGTGTTTGACACTAAAACTAGGATGTGAGTGTTCATTAGAGAATGAGTTCGCTGAATTGATCTAGATTGAGAATATCTAATGGAACCTTATATGTTTGTCAATAGATAATTCTCATAGTGGGAGTAGTGCATGTGGTCCTTTGACCTGAGACTACCATGGTACCTTATATATATGAATATATACTTTGGTTCGCAATCAATCATGACACTGAGTCACGCACGAGGTGATACTGGGTATGGTGGATTGTATATGGAGGTTGTGAGTAGGTCAACAAGGAATTGATCAGTCCTAGTAAGAGGGAATTGCATCCAGCTAATTTCGATCATATGATGGATTCAGGAAATCTTTGATCAAAGTATGAACATTAGAGTTAATTTCTAATGGTTCATTAATGAATCATCATTATAAAGATTGAGCTAGGGATGAATATGAAATTGGATTTGAGAAGTATCTATATTCATAATCATATTTGGGATGCAAGTTGATCAAAGGACTGAATTGCCCGGTAACTCACCACTGAAGGGTATTTTGGTAATTCCACCAAAATTCCACATCTTCCGGGTAGACATGATATGTTGCTAGACGTCAATGTTGTCTTATAGGTATATGATTGAATTATGGTAATTCAAATCAGTTAATTAGAATTAGATTCTAATTGACCGAGTCGAGCTAGTTTGAGTTGACCTAAATCGGCTTAGTTGAGATCTAACCGAATTAAGTCAAATAGCACTCGGACCTACTGCTGGCTAGGTGTGGAACCCAATGGGTCACACACAAAAGAAAATTGATGAAGGATTTAATTTAGAATTAAATCATGTTTATAGGATAAACACACTAGCATGTGTTGCAGACCAAATTTTTATTCGAATCAGATTCGAATTTGGTTCCGAATTGGGCTTAATTGGGTTCTAATTGAACCAGATTAAGGTCTAATTTAAATTTTAGGACATTGGGCTACCCATGGATGAATCCAAGTGAATCAAACACACTAAGACCCTCTCTCCAAGCCGCCCACTCCTTTCCTCACCCGCGCGCGCCAAGAAGAAGAGTCCACGCGCGTGTGGACTCCTCTTCACGCGCGTGGGAAGGAAATTCCGTTGGAGAAAAATCAAGACAGGGGGGGGCGATTTGGATGTTTGTCTGATGTCCTTGGATCTCGATCCGATAGCCAAAAAAGTTAAGGAAAAAGATCCGTCATTTTTCGGTCGCAAATCCATCGTCAAAAGTCGTGATTCTTCCTGAAGTTTTTCCGAGAGTCCTCCTCGTCGGAAAAACAAAAATTAAATCAGAGAATCATGATTTTCAGTTGAGAGGATGCGTGAGGAATAAGGGATTGTGATTCCTGGGGTTTCAAAGGGTTGCAATGTTTTGAGAAGATGCCCCTCTGAAATCTATAAAAGGGTTTGGGTTCTCGGGGGTTTTTTCTGATAATCAAATTCAGAGATCATATTCCTCTCCTCCTCTCTGGAATACTCCTTCCCTTTATGCTTGTTGGGTATTGTTTCCCTTACAGAGATAATCTCTATCGAAACTCTGACCCTAAACAAGAATAAGAGGAAGGTCTTGAACAGTAAATGAAAGGAAAAGGAAGGGTCTGTTCTTCTTCTTTTCTTTCTTGAATTAAGACTTTACTTGTCTTAATATCTTCTTCCAATTCAATTCAAGAAAAGGAATTCAAGAAAGGGAATTCAAGAAAAGAATTCAAGAAGTGGAAAGAAGGAAGAAAAGAAATTTTCAAGAAAGATAATTTTAGCCTAAAAGTCAAAGAATTGAATTCTTGAAAAAGAATTCAAGAAGAGGAGCCAAGAACAAGAAGTTGTAGTCTTCATCTTTTTCTGTGTGGATCACCATTGGAGGGTGAATATTTGGGCACCTGGTGGAGATTTAAAGTTTGGATTTTAGCGATACAGGTTAGTACTTTAATATGACTTTAAATCTTATATATACATGTTATATGTTTTAATTCTTTTAAGGAGATCTTGGGTTAAGGGTTTGGTGAAGATTTCATAAAGATAAAAAATTTTGAAATCTATGTTTCCGCCTTGCCACCGAACCTTACAGTGTTGAGTGCAGTGACATTATAATTGATTGCAAAAGCTAAATAAGATCAGAGAATCACCACACAAACATACAGAAATTTATAGTGGTTCGGAGCAACCCAGCTCCTACGTCTACTATCCAAGACACCACTTGGGATTTCCACTATATTCACACCCGAATATAGTAGGATTGTTTTACAGGATCATAATCCAAAACCTCTATACTTTGGTTTTAATGGGATCACCAAAGAAAACCCAACACCCTTTGGTTTTTAGCAGGATCACCAAAGAAACCCAACTTAGTTTTCATAGGATCACCAAGAACCTTACCCTTGGTTTTCATCTAAGGCTCACCAAGAACCTATTTGGTTTTTCAAACGAGCTCACCAATAACCCAAACAATTCAAGAATGAATTGAAATAAATGCAACACTAATAAAAAACTCTAGTTGTCGGATAGTTATCGGTGCAACTTGAGAGAAGTCCACTTGAATGTGCTTCAATGTGCTTTAATTGCTTCAGTGGCTTCTTTACAAAGTGCTTCAAGTTTCAGATCAGAGTTGGTGAAGACTTGAAGATTGACTTGAATGCTCTTTGTGCTCTCTTGCTTGGTGGTTGGTTAGATATTCAATAAACCCCTAAAACTTTGAGGAACTTTTTTACTGTTCCTTTCTCTATCTTCAATAAAGTTCAAATCTCTCAAATATAAGGTCTTCTATCACTTCAAGGTAGTTTGAGATGTTGTAGACCATTGGGATGTGACATATGACCATTGGAGCACCTTTTGACATTCAAAAAGAAATTCTAGAACTAGTCATTATGTCCCTTGAAACGATATTCGAGTCGGCTCAGATTCTTTGAGTCACCTCGGATCCTTCGAGTCGATAGGTCGAGTCACCAATTCTTCAGCGCAGTCGGTTCTTTGTCTCAGGGTGCAAAACTTCACTCTGGACGAGTCAGCTCTTTATTGCTCGGGTCGGCTCGAACTTCTTGAAAGAAAACAGGTGCTAGTGGTTTGACATGTTCCTACACTAGGCATGCAAACAACAGCGAGAGCAGAATGGATTTTAAAAACAATTTTAAAAATCCGCGCAGCGGAAATTTTTTCCGCCCAGAAACTAATCTAATTCTAGTTGCAAACAGGCAAGTAAAATGATATAAAATATTTATAAAATATTTGAATTAAAAATTCAATTCATGCATGATAAAAAATTAATTTCTTCATACCTTATTCCTGCTGGAATAACTCTGGGATAAAGCTGGAATAGGCTGGAATACGTGGGATAAACTTATTCCAGTCTTCTTCTTCCTTGGACTGCTGAAAACTCTGTTTTGGGCTTTCAAAATGGCATCGGAACACTGCCTTCCGGGCCTCCGTTTGCTTCCAAAATTCAGCAGCGGCAACTTGAACAAGTGCTCTTCGATCTCCAATTGAAAGCTGCAAGAAAAACTTAGCCAAGAAAATATAAAAATTCGCCAAAATCTGCTGCCAGATTTTCTGCAGCAGAACTGAAACAGCAACTTATTCTTCGCGTTGGGAGCTGCAGCAGCGATCCCGGTTCGCGTGGCTTGTTCCTAGGAGTAGAAGAGTACTCCCTCTAGAGGAGAGACACACCGGGGGCCCTCCGATCGATCTCCATGCGCGGTGCTAGCCGCTGGAAGGAGACACAGTCACAGTGGATGGCAGCAACCAGGCTTTGCTGCAATCCTGGGTTTGAGCACTCTAATGGACAAGGAATAGGGCCTTATAACTCTTCCTCACACACTCCAAAACCTAGCACCCAATGGAAGATAGGACCCAGCTCTTAAAACCTTTCACAGGGAAGAACACACTTGCAGTTACCTCTCTTCTCACGGTGAAACAAAACCACACTTGAAACAGGGGACTTTGTTGGTTTATAAAGGCAGCAGAGGAAGAGGGAGGTGGAGAGACGGGGAAAACCAAAAGACACCGGCTGCCAATCTCCCATGTAACAGCCATTAAACAAGGATTAAAAATCACAGGTGGAGGGAGAGGAAGGGACAACGCCCAGCGATGGAGAAGTTCGGTCGCTTGGTTTTTCTCCCAACGTTTTACCGTGTAAAACGGTCCAAGTGGAGAGAAAGAAAAAACACCGGTTCAAAACCGGTCCAACCAATTAAACCAATTTGGTTCAAACCCATTTGTTCAATTAACCAACGGTGGTTTAATCCAATTGAACTGGTCCGAGCCCAATAAAATTGGTTCAATTAATTCACAATCAATTGGAGGCCGAAACGAACTCTGAATCAGTTCAAAACTTATTCAGAAAAATCCTGGCACAGTCCTGGTTAGCCTAGAACAATTTCCAGTTGACACAGACAAGGGCAAGACGGAAAAAAGAGTGCTCAAAAATACTGTGACCATAAAACCGAGATGATTCATAATCATAATCGGTATCCGGATCAGAGAGTTATCCTCTGTGGCGTGTGACCTCATAGGTTCATACCTAAACGGTAGCACTAGAACAATTCTAGTACAAGCACAGGAAACCATCTAGCAATGGATCCTGGCGTCCGGATAGGTCGAAGATGCGGGAGCAAACTATCGAACCTAAGGCATATGGTTACCATATAATTCATCCTTTTGACCTCTAATGCTTAGGATGACTGAGATTGGGCTACCAACCTAGAGAGAGTCAGTCCACTACGTGTCTCAACCTCACAAGCCCAGTGACTCTTCCCTAGGGCTACCCCGACCAAGGATTTGCTAAATTGAGATACGGCGAGACATTCAATCCAAACTGTTTGGACAGGTCAATTCCATCTTGGTCCATCACTGCTCCACAAGTACTTGCCTGTACCCAGAAACCTTCCATCACCGGATTAAAAATGTGGGTAGTCCGGCACCAAAGCACAGGGAGTTGCTTGCAAGCTACCGTGATGACCTCAGGTCCGAGGGACACATATACCCATATCCAATCGTGAGTATCCCTTTGGCAGAAAGGGGCTGCACGGAGTCACGTTCAATAAGATATCACATATCCCTCTTGCAGATCACATCAGTGTCACCACACTCATTTGGTCAAGAGGACAACCAAATGATGTGAACTACAACAACCTATACTTGATATATTGTCATCCAGTATAATATATCCTTTGGTTGTGAACAAGGTTTAAGGACTACTCGATACATCCTCTCTATATCGAAGTCAGTGTAGTCCTAAGGACTTCATCACATGGAAAGAGTTCATTTCAGGAAAATACAATTTGTGATGAGCTACCAAAAATAATATTTTATTAATTCATAAACAGAATACAATACTGAGCTCAACCGCCTACAACCAAGGCGATTAGCTTTGGGACACAATTCCCAACAACTCCCACTTGTACTAAAGCCAATCAGAAGAGTATCTAATACCCATTTTCCATTTACAATAGTCGAACTCTTTTATTCCAAGGGCTTTAGTGAAGGGGTCGGCCAGATTTTCTTTTCCATCGATCTTCAGAAGATTGATGTCGCCTCGTTCTACGATCTCTCGTACGAGGTGGTAGCGCCGCAGAATGTGCTTGGTGCGGTGATGAGCTTTAGGCTCCTTAGCTTGAGCAATGGCTCCAGTGCTGTCACAGTACACCGGAACAGGACCATCTACGGAAGGTGCCACCCCTAGCTCTCCAAGAAACTTCTACAACCACACAGCTTCCTTTGCTGTATCTGATGCTGCAATATATTCTGCTTCGCATACTGAGTCTGCAATAGTTGCCTTCTTGGAACTTTTCCAGTAGATCGCTCCTCCATTCAGGATAAATACAAACCCTGACACACTCTTGCTATCATCTCTATCCGACTGGAAACTGGAGTCAGAGTACCCCACAAGTTTCAAGTCAGGTTCTCCATAAATCAGCCATTGATCTTTAGTATTTCTTAAATACTTAAGGATGGACTTAACAACCTTCCAATATGCCTCACCTGGGTCAAACTGGTATCTGCTCACTAATCCTAGTGAGTATGCTATGTCTGGTCTAGTACAAGTCATAGCATACATGATAGAGCCTACTGTAGAAGCATAAGGTACTCTACTCATGCGCTCTCTTTCCTCAGCAGTTGTCGCACAATCCTTCTTGGAAAGAGTAATTCCAGAACCTATCGGGAGATAGCCTTTCTTGGAATTTTCCATGCTGAACCATTTCAGCATGGTGTCAATGTACATAGACTGGGATAGTCCCAAAAGCTTCTTAGATCTATCTCTATAGATCTTTATACCTAGTATGTAAGAAGCTTCACCCAAGTCCTTCATGGGGAACTGAGATGATAACCAGATTTTTATTCCTTGTAATGCTGCGACATCATTCCCGATTAAGAGAATGTCATCAACATACAGTACTAGGAATACAATCACAGAACCATTAACCCATTTATAGAAGCATGATTCTTCTCCGTTCCTAACGAAGCCGTACGATTTGATACACCTATCAAACCGTAAGTTCCAACTTCGAGATGCTTGCTTGAGTCCATAGATGGACCTCTACAACTTGCATACTTTTGATTCATCTGTGGATGTGAACCCTTCATGCTGTATCATATACACCTCCTCTTCCTGCTCCCCATTTAGGAAAGCGGTTCGAACATCCATCTGCTAGATCTCGTAATCAAAATATGCTGCCAAAGCAAGCATGATCTGAATGGACTTGAGCATTACCATAGGGGAGAAAGTCTCGTCATAATCGATACCATATCACTGACGATACCCCTTAGCAACCAGACGGGCTTTATAGGTCTCTACCTTCCCATCTGCGCCCCTTTTCCTCTTGAAGATCCATTTACACCCGATGGGTTTTATTCCTTCAGGCGGATCAACCAATGTCCAAACATTGTTGATTTCCATGGACTCCATTTCAGATCACATGGCTCCAAGCCATGCTTCAGAGTCAGATCTCTGAAGTGTATCCATATAGGTGATCGGATCCTCATTGTTCTCATCGAGCTCAATGGGATCGCCATCCCGGACTAAGAAACCGTAGTATCTGTCAGGCTAACGCGGTATTCTACCGGATCTCCTAATGGGTTCTGGGTGTGATTCAATCACAGCCGGTTCTACGATGTCCTTAGAGTGTGCATGTTCTTCTATTGGCTGAACATCATCAAGTTCAATCTTAGAAGCTATAGTTCCTTCTCCAAGGAACTCCTTTTCCAGAAAGATAGCTCTAAGAGCAACGAACACCTTTTGTTCATTCTCCAAATAGAAGAAATACCCTTTGGTTTCCTTAAGATAACCAATGAATAAAGACCGATCAGACCTAGGACCAAGTTTGTCTGAGTCTAAACGCTTTACGTAAGCCGGACAACCCCAGACCCGAAGGTGTGAGATTGAGGGTTTACATCCAGTCCACATCTTATACGGAGTGGAGACAACAGACTTACTTGGAATATCATTTAATAAGTAACAGGCTGTCTAAAGCACATATCCCCAAAAGGATAGCGGCAAAGTTGCAAAGCCCATCATGGATCGAACCATGTCCAACAAGGTTCAATTCCTCCTTTCGGACACACCATTCAACTGTGGTGTTCCTGGAGGAGTCCACTGAGAGAGAATTCCATTCTCCTCAAGATATGTCAAAAAATCACCAGATAAGTATTCACCACCTCGATTAGATCGAAGGGTTTTAATACTTTTTCAAATTTACTTTTCTACTTCATTACGGTATTGTTTGAACATTTCAAACGACTCAAACTTATGTCTCATTAAAAAGACATAACCGAACCTTGAAAAGTCATCAGTAAAAGTAATGAAATATTTGTATCCTCCTCTAGCACTAACTGTCATCGGTCCACATACATCAGTATGTATTAGACTTAGAAGTTCTGTAGCTCGTTCACCTTTTCCAGTAAAAGGTGACTTGGTCATTTTACCAACTAAACAGGATTCACAAGTGGGTAGTGATTCAGAATCACTGACCTCAAGGAGTCCATCTCCTCGCATCTTGTTTATCCTATTTTGGTTAACATGACCTAGCCTACAGTGCCAAAGATATAAATCGTTGACATTATCTAACCTTGGGCGTTTGCTAGAAGTGTACATTACACTAACAGGCCTTAATAGTATGTATATGCCATTATTTAATATAGCTTTCATTATAAAAGAGTTATTCAAAATAACATTGCAAAAATCTCCTTTTATTGATAGTTCAAAATCACAATTGGCCAAAAGGCCTACAGAGATTATGCTCATAATGAAACTAGGACAATAGTGACAGTCGACTAGTTCGACAGTACAAGACTCAAAGACAAGACGCAGGACTCCAACCACCAGTACTGGAACACGATTTCCATTCCTGATGCTCAGAAACTGTTCTCCATCTTCAAATCTTCTGCTAACTTGAAGTCCCTGTAACGAATTACAAACGTGAATTGGACTACCAGTATCCAATACCCAGTTAGCAGTATCAATAATTGAGTAATTACAAGGTTTTATCATATAAATACCTTGTTCAGCAGACTTCTGCTTCATCGGCCTGTTCGAATCAAGGGACGAAATATAAAGAGGACAGTTCCTCTTCCAGTGTCCCTTCTTCTTGCAGTAGAAACATTCTGCAGAAAATTGATCAGCTTTATACTTCCTGGTCTGACAAGGGTCAGGAGCATTCTGCACCTTCTTTCCCTTTTTATTTATTTTCTTCTTCCCTTTCTTAAAGGGAAGACGACCTCTACTTCCTCCCACTAAATTCACCACCCCCTTATTCAGTTGGTGGTCTTTCTCAAAATTCTGCAGCAACCCCAAAAGACCATGGTAGTTGACTGCAGGCTTGTTCATTCTGTAATGATCGAGAAAATCAAGATAGGAGGACGGAAGAGAATTCAGGATCGCATCCTTGCCGAGCTGCTCGTGCAAGGGGCATCCGAGTTTGCCCAGCTTTTCAATCAGCTCGATCATGTACAATACATGATCAGTGACTGAACCGCCATTCGGCATCTTGGAGTTGTAGATGGCACAAGACACTTTGTACCGTTCTACATCATCCGGGGTGCCGAAGGATTCCTTCAACTTTTGAAGGATTTCATCAGGTTGGGCCTCCTCGAATTTGCGACTAAACTCGTCGTTCATCGCCGCTAACATAATACAATAGACAGTAGTCTGATCAGAGACCCACTTCAGATAAGTGTCTCTGACCGCACTCCGTGCATTTGCGGGAGGGATTTCAGGTGCCGGATCCGTTATCACATAAAGGATCCGTTCATGCTCCAGAACGATTCTCAACCTTCGATACCAACTATCGAAGTTGTGACCCTTTAACTTCTCATTGTCGAGAAGTGTCCGGAGCGATAAATTAGAAGACATCTGAAAAGAAAATAAGACCAAATTAGTGTATGAATTAATAATTTAACCAAAAGACTTGGACTTTAGTCTAAAGGTTTCTCCCACTAATTTTTCAGATTGGTAGCCTCTAACTCCAATCTGTGAAAACACTTTTTCAAGTGGGTACTGAAATCCAATAGGCCACGTATGAGCCCGACATTGGCCATCTCACCCATATGAGCCTAAAGGTAGGTTCGAAAGCCAATTGTTTCCCTAAACAATTTTCAGTATTTCATTTTGCCCCAGAGAACACCCTAATCGGCCTTGGGGCCTCATATTGCGGGTCTCTGGTTAGGTCCAACTATTAAAATGATGAATCCAATGCTTCCAGCTAACTAAAGACCAAGCCCGACTTTGGCTGGCCCACCTGGTCCCATTAAGGAGGTTGCACTGAACCATCATCGATCAGATAGAAATTCCAGTCGCCGGATGTACACCCGTTCTTTGGAACTGCCGATGCACACCAAGCTAGTGGACACATTTCTAACTGACTTAATGGGAGGCTAAGACACTGTCAACACCTTGACTTAGTCTTTTTAAGGACCTAATAATTTTAGAAGATTTTTAGTTGTGACAGAAGAAAAAGAAGAAGGACATGGATCATCCTCCCACTGAATCAATCAGATTTCAGGAGGGTTGAAATAAATGAACAAATTGATCCATAGGCACCTATAGATCAGTCAGACCGATCAACTTGGGTGACATGGGTTAACTCGAGTCATTGAGCTTTTCCAATCAGTTCTGGTCGACTCGATTAGCCATGTAGGTGAGATCATGGGTGAGTATCCGCCATTAACCATATTTCCTAGACACCAACCAAGTTGGCCAGGAAAGAGGTAGCCTCATACAACCATGATCACAATGGCAAACCTACCTCGACACCAGTCAGTTTACCAAACTCGATCAGACTAGCCTAAAGACTTGGGAGTCTACTGAGCCACTAATTGGATCCATTTTAGATGAACGGATCAACTAATCTAACTATTAGATAGTTCTAAAGAAGGACCTTAAACAACTTTTGTTTAATCTTCTTGTAATCCGGTTCAACTAAACTTAGGTCTAACCCAGTTATGGACCCAACTAGTTAGCTAACCCAATTTAACCCAAAATGGCTTATGCAAATTTGATTAGATTTCATAAACCTAAAATTTTTTTTAATAAGCGAAACACTTAATTAAAATATTTTTAAATTAAGTCTCTATGTAAGACAATTTTACATAACCAAAAATCATGCATCAAGATATTTTACACATATATTATATTCATATTAAACATGCCTAAAATCATGTATCACAAAATTAAAACAATTTTTAATTTTAATATTCTTTAAGGATCCTTATGAAAAGGCCAACACAGACGATCCGCATCGTGTCAAAGACACACGGTCATGGTGAAGGTCTCAACTAGGTTCCAAAAAGAAATTTGGATACATTTTAGATTAAACCAATTTTAATCTATTAAACATGCATACTAGATTAGATGACATATGGAACCTGCTCTGATACCAATGAAAGAAAATAGGTACTAGTGGTTTGACATGTTCCTACACTAGGCATGCAAACAACAGCGGGAGCAGAATGGATTTTAAAAATAATTTTAAAAATCCACGCAGTGGAAATCTGCTCCGCCCAGAAACTAATCTAATTCTAGTTGCAAAAAGGCATGTAAAATGATATAAAATATTTGAATTAAAAATTCAATTCATGCATGATAAAAAATTAATTTTTTCATACCTTATTCTGACTGGAATAACTCTGGGATAAAGCTGGAATAGGCTGGAATAAGTGGGATAAACTTATTCCAGCCTTCTTCTTCCTTGGACTGCTGAAAACTCTGTTTTGGGCTTTCAAAATGTCATCGGAACACTGGCTTCCGAGCCTCCGTTTGCTCCCAAAATTCAGCAGCGGCAACTTGGACAAGTGCTCTTCGATCTCCAATTGAAAGCTACAAGAAAAACTTAGCCAAAAAAATATAGAAATTCTCCAAAGACTGCTGCTAGATTTTCTGCAGCAAAACTGAAACAGCAACTTGTTCTTCGCGTTGGGAGCTGCAGCAGCGATCCTGGCTCGCATGGCATGTTCCCAGGAGTAGAAGAGTACTCCCTCTAGTGGGGAGACACGTCGGGGGCCCTTTGATCGATCTCCACGCGCGGTGCTAGCCGCTGGAAGGAGACACAGTCACAGTGGATGGGAGCAACCAGGCTTTGCTGCAATCTTGGGTTTGAGCACTCTAATGGACAAGGAATAGGGCCTTATAACTCTTCCTCACACACTCCAAAACCCAGCACCCAATGGAAGATAGGACCCAGCTCTCAAAACCTTTCACAGGGAAGAACACACTTGTTGTTACCTCTCTTCTCACGGTGAAACAAAACCACACTTGAAACAGGGGACTTGGTTGGTTTATAAAGGCAGCAGAGGAAGAGGGAGGTGGAGAGACGGGGAAAACCAAAAGACACCGGCTGCCAATCTCCCATTTAATAGCCATTAAACAAGGATTAAAAATCACGGGTGGAGGGAGAGGAAGGGACAACGCCCAGCGATGGAGAAGTTCGGTCACTTGGTTTTTCTCCCAACGTTTTACCGTGTAAAACGGTCCAAGTGGAGAGAAAGAAAAAACACCGGTTCAAAACCGGTCCAACCAATTAAACCAATTTGATTCAAACCCATTGGTTCAATCAACCAACGATGGTTCAATCCAATTGAAACGGTCCGAGACCAATAAAATTGGTTCAATTGGTTCACAACCAATTGGAGGCCGAAACGAACTCCGAATCAGTTCAAAACTGATTCAGAAAAATCTTGGCACAGTCCTGGTCAGCCCGGAACAATTTCCGGTTGACACAGACAAGGGCAAGATGAAAAAAAGAGTGCTAAAAAATACTGTGACCATAAAATCGAGATGATTCCTAATCGTAATCGGTATCCGCATCAGAGAGTTATCCTCTGTAGCGTGTGACCTCATAGGTTCGAACCTAAACGGTAGCACTAGAACAATTCTAGTACCAGCACAGGAAACCATCTCGCAATGGATCCCGGTGTCCGGATAGGTCGAAGCTGCGGGAGCAAACTATCGAACCTCCGGTATATGGTTACCATATAATTCATCCCTTTGACCTCTAATACTCAGGACGACTGAGATTGGGCTGCCAACCCAGAGACAGTCAGTCCACTACGTGTCTCAACCTTACAAGCCCAGTGACTCTTCACTAGGGCTATCCCGGTCGAGGATTTGCTAAATTGAGATACGGTGAGACATTCAATCCAAACTGTTTGGATAGGTCAATTCCATCTTGGTCCATCACTGCTCCACAAGTACTTGCCTGTACCCAGAAACCTTCCATCATCGGATTAAAAATCCAGGTAGTCCGGCACCAAAGCACAGGGAGTTGCTTGCAAGCTACCGTGATGACCTCAGGTCAGAGGGACACATATACCCATATCCAATCGTGAGTATCCCTTTGGCAGAAAGGGGCTACACAGAGTCACGTTCAATAAGATATCACATATCCCACATGCAGATCACATCAGTGTCACCACACTCATTTGGTCAAGAGGACAACCAAACGATGTGAACTGCAACAACCTATACTTGATATATTATCGTCCAGCGCAATATATCCTTTGGTTGTGAACAAGGTTTAAGGACCACTCGATACATCCTCTCTGTATCGAAGTCAGTGTAGTCCTAATGACTTCATCACATGGAAAGAGTTCATTTCAGGAAAATACAATTTGTGATGAGCTGCCAAAAATAATATTTTATTAATTCATAAAAAGAATACAATACTGAGCTCAACCGCCTACAACCCAGGCGATTGGCTTTGGGACACAATTCCCAACACTGCTATCGTTGAACACATTGAACTCGATGGGTTGGCTTGCTTAAATTTGAGTCGACTCTTCTTCTCAAAATCAAAAATCTTTACTCTGAAGGAGTCGGCTCGTTGTAGCTTGAGTTGGGTCGCTTCACCAGGTCTTCAAAATCTGGTCTGGCAAAGTCGGCTCATTGTGATTCGGGTCGGCTCACCTGGCTTGTTCTCAGAATACTTCAAAACTGGACTCTGGAAGAGTCAACTCGGACTTATTCCAGTCGACTTGGATTCACTAGAGTCAGCTCGAATTGTTACATGCCAAAATCCTTGTTGCATGTCATGAGATAGAGTCGGCTCTTTTGAGGTTGGGTCGGCTCGAGTGACTTTTTAGGGTTTTTAAAATTTAACTTCAAGAAGACTCTCACCAACACTCTTATACATTTGATACAAACCAACTTAAAATAAATTGAAGGCATAGCACACATAGAAGTAACCCTTTTTCATTATATTTCTTAACTTTTTCTTCGGGTTCTTCTTTACAAAATCAGATTACAACACAACTCAAAACAAGAAGTAAAGATGTAGGAGTTGAAGTTTGAACAAATAAATTATCCTACAAAAACTTGTAAATCACTTGAAGAGTTGTTAGAAAAAAATGTGCATGCTCCAATATTTCGTTATCATCAAAATCACTTATGGGGTCAACAGAAGATCACAAGAAAAGGCCAAGAAGTCGATCACCACATGACACCGGGGGACTCCCCCTTGAATCTAGTGCCAATAAAGTTTGTGCTGGCTAAATGCCTTACCATCATGTTAATACAGTCTATATACTCTTTTAAATGCCCTGTGTGCTCATGTCTTGATTTAGATTATAGGGTAGCTACTTGAAGCCAAGAAGATGCAAGCAAAACCAAAGAGGCATACAAACAAATATTACCTCTATCATCAAGACCATGACCATGATATACAGGAGTGCATATAGTAGCAAGATGACATCAAGAAACTAATCCATCATGGCCAGCTAGATCTATTCCTTCAAGATCAAAGGGAGAGGCATGACACCCCAGCTTCGCACCTGCAAGAACCACCACTGGGGGCACCATGGCCAAGGGTAGAAGAAATAGGTGATCGACCTACTAGAAAGGATGTCAACATCATTACCGAGGGGACAGAAGGAGAAGTTGAAGCAAATAGGGGACATAATCTTGATGAAATCATCACCTTCACTTGGGTTGACAATTAAGGGATATAATACCCCGATCATGATCCTATGGTTGTAAACCTCAACATTAATGATTGTAATGTACACTATATTCTTGTTGATAGTAAAAGCTTAGTGGACATGTTGTTTTATGATGCTCTCTTGAAAATAGATATTTCTTCCTAATGGCTAAAAAAGCTGGATGCACCCATAATGAGATTCTTGGGGGAATCGATTCCTACTGAAGGTACCATTACACTATTGTTGATAGCAAGAAGTGCCCCGTGGTGATCCCAAGTGTGCCATAACTTTATAGTTATGAAAACTCCCTTGATTTACAATGCCATCCTCAGTTGGTCGGGACTAAATGATTTCTGTGCGGTAGTATCAACTTATTATTTACTCATGAGATTCCCCATAGTACATGGAGTGGGAGATATGCATGGAAACCAAGCCCAGACAAGACAATGCTTTTGGTGGCTTGCCAGGCTAAACCTCCAAATTCTTTCTTGGTTGAAGGGCTAATGCCCAAGATGAATTGACCAAGGAAAGAGGAGAACCTGCTAAGAATCTTATGGCCATCCTTCTACATAATAGAAACCCTCAGCACATATTTAGACAAGGCTACAAAGCAATAGCTCATGACCTTTTTATAAAAAAATGCTGACATTTTTGCTTGGTCCCCTACAAGCATGCCCGACATAAATCCTAAAGTAATGGTTCATCAATTGAAGGTGGATCTAAACCATCGATTAGTGAAATAGAAGAAAAGAAGTTTCATCTAAGAGTGATAGAAGGCTCTAGTTGAAGAAGTATAAAAGTTGACTGATACAGGATTCATCAGAGAAGTCCATTATCCTAAGTAGCTAGGTAATGTAGTATTGGTAAAGAAAGCCATCGAGAAGTGGCAGATGTGTATAGACTTCACAGACCTTAATAAGGCCTTCCTGAAGAATAGTTACCTACATTCCTGAATCGACCAATTAGTAGATGCCACTATAGGCCATGAACTTCTAACCATTATGGATGCTTTCTTTGGTTACAATCAAATTCGTATAGCACCCAAGGATGAAGAAAAAATCTCTTTTATTATTGACTATGGGTTGTTTTGTTATAGGGTGATGCCGTTTGGCTTAAAAAATGCAAGGGCCACCTATTAGTATTGGTGAACAAAGTTTTCAAGAACCAAATTGACTATAATATAGAATTGTATGTTGATAACATATTGGTCAAAAGACACACCACCAAAAATCATGTGGATGATTTAGAAGAGATCTTCGCTATCCTAGGCAAGTACCATATGAAGCTAAACCTAGCCAAGTGCACATTTGAAGTTATATCCAGGAAGTTCTTTAGGTTCATGGTGTCTCACCAAGGAATTGAAGCCAACCTAGAGAAAATACATGCTATAAGATAGATGGCCATGCCAAGAACAATGAAAGAGGTCTAAAGGCTCACCAAACATATTACTGCTCTTAGTCAATTTGTCTTTAGATTGGCTGAGCGGTGCTTACCTTTCTTCTAGAAATTTAAAAAGTCAAAGGACTCTGGTGGATTGAGGAATGCCAAAAGATATTTGAAGATCTTAGAACCTACCTCGATGCTCCACTCTTTAGCAAACCTAAAGTGGGTGAAGAGTTATACCTATATTTGGCGATCTCCCCTTTGGCCATCGACTCTGACCTCATTTGAGAGGAAGATCATATGCAGAAGTTGGTATACTATATTAGTCGAGTCTTGTAGAATGTTGAAACCATGTACACCTTGTTGGAGAAGCTTACTTTTGCCTTATAATCTTGACCAGGTAGCTTCATCCATATTTCCAAGCTCACATGGTGGTGGTCCTTATGGACCAGACCCTTCGAATGACTCTGCACCAGCTAGAATCTTCAAGTAGAATGGCTAAGTGGGCTCTTGAACTCTTCAAGTTTGACTTGGCATTCCATCCAAGGCCTTCTATAAAGGCCCAAGTGTTGGCTAATTTTGTAATAGAATGCACCATTTTTGAAGGAGAACCCGATGGGGCAAATTCATGCTTGAAGATTTAGAGAGTCAAAGGATAATGTATGTGGATGGAGCCTTCAATCCTAATGGTTTGGGAGCTGGACTCATTCTTGTCAACCCTGAAAGGGGAAGTATTCAATATGCCCTCTAATTCGAATTTTCCTCTACCAATAATGAAATTGAATTTGAAGCCTTGATTGCTGGCCTTATAATAGCAAATGAATTAGGAGTGCAACATCTAAAGGCCTACAGTGTGATGGGGGACAAAAATGAAATGATGAATGGAGAGTTTTAGCAAGCTAACCAGTAAGTAGACTTGAGTAATTAATTATCAAATAAATGGTCTAAATTAATCCAAGAAAAGAATCATCATAAAAAGACTAGTTGATCTAAATTACAATACCTGAAATATAGATCTAGTTCAAAATAGAGATTAGGATCTTCATGGCAAGGAAACCATCACTATTAGGGCAAGTTAACCTTCAAATATTCAGATCTAATGAAGCTTAGGAAGAGTTTTCCTACCAACAATGATGGCTAATTATTTGGTGGAAGTAGGAGCTCTCATTACTTAAGTATTGAGGTCTAAACCATAAGACTAGCACTCTCTACCTTTAGGACTCATCTTGGCCATGATTCTTGGCTTGGAGACCTTTATCTTGGACTTGGAAAATCAAAGAAAACCTGCATCAAATCAGAGATTAGGCATGGAAGGAGAATTCAAAATTGGAATTGAAACAAGAAGAAGAAGAAAGGGAAATAAGGAAGTAGAAGCCGACACCTTCAAGGAATGATGCTTGGATCTTGGATAAAGCAAGGAGCACTCCACCTTTCAAACACTCAAGGGTATTCTACCCTTCAAACACTCATTCAAGAACCCCACACTCTCTTCTTAAATCTATCTTCTAACTCTCAAACTCAAGAACTTTTCACTCCAAACAAGAGAACCTAGGAGAACTAGAACAAGAAAGATAGCTTTCTTCAAAATAGAATGAATACAATGGGGGGGGGGGGGGGGGCTTAGGCCCTATTTATAGCCTTTCATAACCTACATGGGTTGGCCAAGGAGAGAGAGAGAGTAGAGGTTTGGTCTAGCTAACTATAGTTGGGTAGTTTTTTTAATTAGGATTTTATAACAATTTATGTGTAGAGGGTTACAACCAATTGACATGTAGCAATGACTTGGCTTAATTTGCGGATGTGGAGCCCTATGTGGCATGTGATGTGGCATCCCACATGACAAGTTAGTTGGAGGGTTGTTGGGATAATAGAACATGGCTTCAGTCTCCCCATAAATTTTTGATGTAGTTTCCTTCCTCCTCCCCAAAAGGTGCTTGATGTGGTGTCGACCAAAATGGGCTTCAAGTAAATGGCATCCAAGTGAGAGAAATGGGCTTTAAGTAGATGGCATCCAAGTGAGAGAGGTGGGCTTCAAATGGATGGCACCAAGTGAAGAAAATGGGCATTGAAGAAGTGGCCTCATACCCTGCTTGAATCTAGGTTGAGTTGACTCATGAATCTGCTCAAGTATTTGCTAAAAGAGAAGATGGGCTTAAATCCTTTATTAGATTTATCTATTTTAACTGGAAAACAAAAGTGAGTTAGTTCAAAAACTTCTTTCTTGTTGATGTCCCCATTAATTCTTCCAGGGTGAAAAGAACTCAACTCTATCGAGTAAGAATCAATCTGACTTTGGTAATACTCTAGTAGGTTTGGTTGATTCTTTGTAGGTCTTCTCAAGTAATCCAAGAGTCTTCAGAATCAAGTCATCATTGCCAATAAACCAAGTAGCTTTGATAGTCCCTGTTTTGGATAGTGATAGTCTTATTATCTAAGATTTGCTCAATCCTATCTTGCTGCTTTGGTAACTTGGCTGGTGGACACTCATGGGTTGGCTCACTCTCAAAGATAGAATCAGGCTCGAAAGGCTTACTAGGTATCATTATTGGTTTCTTTACCCTTCTAGATTTGAATTATTGAAAGTGGAACTGATACCAAAGTCAGATGGTAAATCTAGCACATAGTAGGTCCAAATTTTCCTCACTATTTTGAAAATGACCTACACCATGGGCATATAATCATTCAGGTTTGGCCTTACTATGACATAGTCTCCTTCCTGAAATTCTTTGTTTCTTTTATGTGAGTTAATCATATGCTTGTTAATTTCATTGCTCAAATTTTCTTACAATCATGCTATGCATATGACTCTTGCAGTCACGGACACTCATGCATGGGAAGGTCAAATGACATCAAATGATAAAACATAAATGACACCAAAACAAAACAAGCTTTAATGGATTTTATTATCTATGAACTGAACTTTATTGCTAGGAAACAAAAGTTCCTAATTTCCAATATTTTCTTAAATGGCTTTGAAAACTCTGGCACACAACTTTAGGTAGGTGGCAGTGAATCTTAATTTGGTACACAATAAATGCCATAATGTCTTCCAAAAGTAACTATTGAATATTACTAGGACCTGATCAATGGTATGGTGGATGTCCCAACTGGGTGGATTAGGATTGGAAATGTTCCAGAAGGGTGAATCAGGCTCATGGCAATTATCAGGGAATACAATATCCATCTTCCTTCTCTTGCACTTCCATCTTTCAATTCCTACCATCTCTTCACTTCTAATCCTCATGTTAAATTCTTTTACAGGTTGTACAATTTCTTGGGGTTGATCCTTTGGAATTGGTTTTAGATTTTCTCTGATGGTCAATACCCCATTAGGTGATCCTTCATTAATCTCTAGATGTAAATCCTCAACAGTGATTAATTCCGGGTCCTCTATTATCTCCTCGAATTATTCTTCATGGCTTTGTTCTTAGACTTCGTTTTGATTGTCCCCATTGTTGATTTCTTTAGGCTGGGTAATTATTTTATCTTCAAGTAATTATTCTTGATCATATTCGTCCATAAGATTAAACCCAGCTTCATAAACTTCTTCCTTAAGTTCTTTAATGGGTTTAGGATTTTCTTTTTCTAGCCCTTCATTTGGATAAGACTTTGATTATATTTTATCCTTAAATTCTTCAATAGGTTTAGAAGATTTTTTCTTTAATTTTTCTATGGGTTTAGTCTCTTCTTCACCTCCCTCATACTTAATGAATTTGCCAATATAAATAAATACGGTGTATCATCTTGTCTCAATTTGTACCATTGGTCTAAAAGTTTTTGCTCATAATATTTATCTAGGTACTTTTCCCTCAGTTTGCTCTTCGTTTCTCTCCAAGTACTTGTTTTATCCCCACTATAATAACTTTTTCACTCAACTTCTCCCCAATATGTTTTAATATGTCGAATTAACTTTGATTTAGCAAATTGACACTTTGTTACTTCTGACATTTTTTCAAATTCAAAGTATTGATCTATTTTTTCTTCCCAATCGACATACACCTCAGGGTTTCCATCGAAAGTGGGTGCATAGGGTCGATTGTTCCTAAAGACTCTCTACTCCTGATTAACAAAGTCTTGGTAAGGGTATCTAGGGTTATACTCAAGTTTAAGATCATGACATTGGGCTCTTGGACCAAAGGAAGGTGGATTAGGTGATTCAGGCTCAACATGGATCCTTTAGGCAGCTTCTATGAAGTCATGGTGAAGTCGTCTTGAATTGTATTTAGTAGTGAATTCATGATGATAGACTCTTGGATCTTGAGGAATTAACCTAAGTGACTCAGCTTCGGTGGGGGTCATTGGGGTCTCTTCAAGTGTCCTAACATGGTCCTTCACTTGACCTAATTCTTTTCTCATTTGCCCTAATGGCCCATTTATGGTATCAAACTTTTTAGTCAGGGTTTTCAAAAAGAATTCAAGAATAGGATCTTTGGATAAAAATAGACTGAGTGTGGGACTATTGGTATGGAGCTTCAAGCAGTACAAACCTAACTTCTAGGGCTCCTAGACCTAAAAGCTCAAAATACAAGACTTAACTAGGTACTACTTAAGTATGTAATTAACCTGTCCACTAGCCAGGTAAGAGGTGGGGTTGCGGGAGGCTCCCCTCGCTTTCATGAGATCCTAATTAAAAATTGCAAGTCTGCTTAAGGCGTTTGCCATTTGACCTCTTGGCTTAGACACCAATTTCAAGGAAAAAGTACAAACTCAAATAATACTTTGTCTTACCTTGCACTTGAACCCGACTTGTGGGTGTCCCTAGTTTTAGGTTCCTACTCGATTTCAATTATGGTTTTGGTCAATGCAAATGTGGATGATTATTTTGGGCCAAGGTAAGGTAATGACCTCCTTCCCTTATGTTATGATTGAATGCCCTTAATTAGATTTAGGAATGGATGCACAAATAATTGACCTACTAGTTAACACAACAACTAGTATTAGCACAAACATGAGATTCAAAACCGAATTTAAAAAAAAGAAAATTCAAAAAATTAAATTAAAAAAATTTAGATTTTGAAGTCTAGATTTTAGAAATCAAATTTTAAAATTTAAATCTTGAATTAGGATTAAAACTTTGTTCTAGAAGTTAGAGTTGTTGCAAGATAGTTTCAGCCCTAACAACTTCTTGTCAACTAGTTTTAAAAAATTTGAAATTAAAATTTTAAAATTTCAAAAAAATTAAATTTGAATTGTTAGATCCCTCAGTGAAGATCCCAGATTCTAAATTTTGAAAATTTAATTCTTGGAATTTGGTTAAGAAATTCATTTAGAAAGCTTGTTGTAAAAGAAAATTTCAGCAGGGAACAACTTTCAACAAGCTAGTTTTAAAAATTCAAAATTTAATCTTTTTAAAAATAAAAAAATTCAAACTAAAACTAATTTTGTTAACTCTCAGATAAGAATTCTTGGATTTTAATGTTTTGACTTTAGATTAACTCAAATTTTGGTTGAGAAAGTAGTTTGAAAGCACATGCTAGAAGATTCCAATAGTTTAGCTAACTCTTAACGACCTAAATTCAAATTTCGAATTCCTAACTCTAGATAGTTCTAAAATTCAAAATTCTAGTGGGAAATAGCAAAAATCAAAGTTTGAATCTCAGATCTAAAAATTAGAAATTTATAAAAAATATTTTTATATTTTTTTGAAAATTAAATGAAATGGAAGGCAGAAACAAAATTCTTGACAGAACTTCAGAAATGATCTAAGAACTCGATTTTTAAATCCAGAAATCAATAAAAAATATTTTTTTGAATTTTATATTTCAAATCATAACAATGAAGGTACTAGAAATGTATTTTTTTGGACTTTTTTTGTAATAAAAATAAATTACAAAAATCCATGAAAAATTTGGGTGAATACTAGAACATAAATTTTGCAATTAAATACTTGACTTAGTAGAACCTTAAGCTCTGATACAAAAAAATTGATGGGGGACGAAAATGAAATGATGATTGGAGAGTTTTAGAAAGCTAACCAGCAAGCAAACTTGAGCAATTAATTATCAAATAAATGGTCTAAATTAATCCAAGAAAAGAATCTTCATAAGGAGACTAGTTGACCTAAATTACAATACCCGAAATGTAGATCTAGTTCAAAATAGAGATTAGAATCTTCATGGCAAGGAAACCATCTATACTAGGGCAAGTTAACCTTCAAATGTTCAGATCTAATGAAGCTTAGAAAGAGTTTTCCTACCAACAATGATGGCTAATTATTTGGTAGAAGGAGCTCTCATCACTCAAGGATTGAGGTCTAAACCATGAGACTAGCACTCCCTACCTTTAGGACTCATCTTGGCCATGATTCTTGGCTTGGAGACCTTCATCTTGAACTTGGAAAATCAGAGAAAACCAGTATCAAATCAAAGATTAGGCATGGAAGGAGAATTCAAAATTGGAATTGAAACAAGAAGAAGAAGAAAGAGAAACAAGGAAGTAGAAGCTGACACCTTCAAGGAATGATAATTGGATCTTGGATCAAGCAAGGAGCACTCCGCCTTTCAAATACTCAAGGGTATTCTACCCTTCAAACACTCATTCAAGAACCTCACACTCTCTTCTCAAACCTATCTTCTAACTCTCAAACTCAAAAATTTTTCACTCCAAACAAGAGAACCTAGGGGAACTAGAACAAGAAAGATAGCTTTCTTCATTTAATCCAAAATAGAATGAATACAATGGGGAGGCCTAGGCCCTATTTATAGCCCTTCATAACTCACATGGGTCCACCAAGGAGAGAGAGAGAGTAGAGGTTAGGTCTAGCTAACTCTAGTTGGGTAGTTTCTAGAATTAGTTTTTTATAACAATTTATAGGTAGAAGGTTACAACCAATTGACATGTGGCAATGACTTAGCTTAATTTGCAGATGTGGAGCCCTATATGTCATGTGATGTGGCATCCCACATGGCAAGTTAGTTGGAGGGTTGTTGGGGTAATAGAACATGGCTTCAATCTCCCCATAAAATTCTTAATGTAGTGTCCTTCCTCCTCCCCAAAAGGTGCTTGATGTAGATGACATCAACCAAAATGGGCTTCAAGTAGATGGCATCCAAGTGAGGGAAATGGGCTTCAAGTAGATGGCATCCAAGTGAGGGAAGTGCGCTTCAAATGGATGGTGCCAAGTGAGGAAAATGGGCATTGAAGAAGTGGCCTCATACCCTGCTTGAATCTAGGTTGAGTCGACTCATGAATCGGCTCAAGTATTTGCTGAAAGAGAAGACGGGCTCAAACCCTTTATTAGATTTATCTATTTTAACTGCAAAACAAAAGTGAGTCAGTCCAAAAACTTCTTTTTTGTTGATGTCCCCATCACAGTGTCTCGCAACTTGTTGTCAACGACATTCTAAACTACCATGAAGTAAGGGAGCAAAGCATGAAAAAGTATCTCCAAAAGGTTAAGGACCTAACCTCCACCTTTTATAGTTTTGATATTCAGCAAGTTCCTTAAGGAGAACACTCGAGCTGACATTATGTCCAAGCTCATAGCATCTATGCCCAAGATTTGCATGCACGAGTCTTCTTTAAAGTGTTGGAGGAGCCAAGTATCAGTAAGATAGCATCGGTATGACTACTAAATGCTGAGACATGTCAGATAGATCCACTTGTCCAATATCTTCATGATGGAACCTTCCTTTGATGTGGGATGAAAATTAAACTTTAAACTATGAAATCAGCAATCTAAAAATAAGCAATGATTCTACCACATGTCAGCAAGATTCACGCTTAGAGAGCTAATGAAATTAATGAAAGAGACTACTAGTAAGTTGTTACTCGCAATGTAGGTTCATTCATTTGAAAGTAAATTGACCTAATGGCTTAGAAACCATTCTAACTTGGACATGTACCATCAAACAATCAGACCTAAGTGTCTAGAAAGGGTTCACTTACCAACAATGAGCTCTCACACTTTTGGTGGTGTGTTAATTTTAGCATTCCAAGGACTATTGATTGGATTTGAAGACTATCACTCCTTAAATGAAAGACTCCTAACGTAGAAGGCTCTAAAGCAAAGTAAACCTCATCTTCAGCTCGAAATCATGGAGGATCCTACAATGGAGAGCATTAGTGGGCATGGAAAGGATGAGAAGAAAGGAAAGAAAAAAGAAAATTTGAAGAAGAGGAAAAGGAAGAAATTATGGTGATTTCTTGAAGCTTGGGAAATCGATTTGGGCCTCACACCCTCTCCCTCATGGAGTAACAAAGCAACAAAGCAATGGAAAAGAAGAAAGGCTTTTCTTTTCATCTATCAATAGCTTGATTACAAGAGGGTTAGAGGTATCTATAGACTTTCCTAGCCCTTTCAAATTTTAATTACAAGCATAAAGAGTGGAGTGATAAGTGGGAATACATGCATGAAGAGTGGAGAGATAGGTGGGCGCCCCAACTTGAATTCATAATTGAATTCCTTATGCTTGGGCGCATAATTGGACTAATGTGGCATGGAAAGGTGAGGTGGCATCCATCTTGGTGTGGAGGTGATGTGGTGGTGAGGTGGCACCCATCTTGGCATGGTGAGGTGGCATGCAAACTTGGCAAGGAGGTTAAGGTGGTTTGCTCTATCCAATCTTGATGATTTCAAGCTTCATGGTATTTGCCTTGACTAATTTGAACCCAACTTGAATCCAACTTGCTTAATTACAAGACCCAACTAATTACAAGACCAAATTGATCCCAACTTGACTAATTACAAGGTCAAATTGAACCTTACTTGACCAAATTGAACCCAACAAGACTAAATTAAACCTAATAAGACTAAATTAAAATTGAAATTGGAATTGACTTAACTTTAATTACAGGACTCATGCTGAAAATTTAAAATCAAGTTGAAGCCAAAATTTATTTTGGCTTATTCACTTGCAATCCATAAGGAGCCTGGATTGTTTGATTGAAGACTCTTTCAAACTCTGGTGCCCGCACCAAATCTCCCGGGATGGGAAGGGCTCGACCCTGTTGAGTATGGGTCAACTTGACTTTGGTAGTGTTATAATAAGTTTGGGTTGATCCTTTGTAGATCCTCTCGAGTGATCCATGAGTCTTCAAATTTTGGTCAACCTTGCCAATGAACCAAATAGCGTTGTATCCTTTGTTCTGGGTAGTGATAGTCTTGTCATCTAGAATTTGCCCAATCCTATCTTGCCATTCTGGTAATGTGGCTGGTGGACACTCAAGTGTAGGTTCACTCTCAAAAATGGGATCAGGTCCAAAAGGCTCACTAGGTTTCATTGTTGGTTCCTTATACTCTACTAGGTCTGAGATATTGAAAGTTGAACTTATACCTAAGTTAGATGGTAACTCAAGAACATAGGCATTAGGTCCAATTCTCTTTATTATTTTGAAAGGACTTGCATCGCGAGCATGTAACTTTTTCATGGTTCCAGGTGGGAACCATTCAGGTTTATGCCTAATCATCACATAGTCTTCTTCATAAAATTCTTTGACTCTCTTACAGGAATTAGCCATATGCTTGTAAGTTTCATTGCTCAAGTTGATTTTCTTACTGATCTCTTCATGTAAATCCCTAATATGCTGTGTATATGATTCTGTAGACTCAGAAACTCATGCATGCATGGATAAAGGGACAAGGTCTATGGTCTTTCTTGGTTTGTATCCATGGACAATCTCAAATGGACTTTTCCAGTGGACCTATTGATTGAGCTATTGTAGGCAAATTCAGCACATGGTAACAAAAGGTCCCAATTTCTAGTATTCTCACTAACTAGACATCTCATCAGATTTCCAAGACTTCTATTCACAACTTCTATTTGGCTGTCAATTTGTGGGTGGTAGGTGGTAGAAAATTTCAGTTTGGTTCCTAACATGTGCCATAGGATTTTCCAAAAATAACTAATGAATTGACATCCCTATCAAATACAATGGTTTTGGGCAAGCCATGTAACCTAACCACTTCATTTAGAAATAGTTTGGCCACTTTTGAAGCATTGAAAGTTAGAGAATAAGGTAAGAAGTGTGCCATCTTGGAAAAATGATTGACCACAACATAGATGGAGTCATGTCTTCGCATGGTCTTTGGTAACCCAAACACAAAGACCATATTAAGGTCATGCCATGGATAATCAGAGACAGGAAAAGGGGTGTATAGGCCAGTGTTTTGTTTCTGCTATTTGGCAACAGCACAGGTTCGACACTGGGCCACCACTTGGACTACACTTTGCTTGAGGCTAGGCTAAAAGAATAGGTCTTCAACTGCTAGAATAGTTTTGTTCCTACCAAAATGGCTTGCTAATCCCATGCATGGATTTCCCAAATCAAGAATTCTTGAATGGAGGTTCGAGGGATGCACAACTTATTTCCTTAGAAAAGGAATCCATCATGAAGGGTTTAGTCACTATATACACTAGATGGTCCTTGTTGAATAGATTGAAAAATCTTACAAAGTCAGGATAATTTTCATATTCTTGTTTTAATCTATCAAATCCTATGACTTCGATACTCATAGAGGTCGAGAGCATGGAACGATGGCTAAACACATTGGCAACTCGATTTTTAGTGCCAGCATGGTGTTCCAAAACAAACGTATAAGCTTGAATGTACTTTACCCCTTGCCATGCCTAGGGTTCAATTCTTTTGAGAAATAAGGAATTGGAGTGCTTCATAGTCAGAATATAGGACAAACTCTAATGGGATTTCTAGGAGCCAAGGTCATCATGTTACTTGTGGAAGTGAATTTTAAACCAAAAATTCAAACATGAAAACCCTAATTGGCTAGAAGAAACCCTAATTCCCAGATCCCCTTAGACATAATCAACTAATGAATCATAAATGAAGTACAAGAAACATACCTAAAATGCTATTTTCAACTTCTTTCTACATGACTCACAAGTGTAAGCATGCCAACGGTGAGCCACATGAGAATTAAACCAAGGAAGAACTCCTTCTTGAAGTTGCTTGCTAATGTAGGACTCTTTCTGCAACCTTTACACCTTGTCCCACTGTAAGGCACTATGAACACTCTCCTAATGCACTCTTGGTTTTAGGACAACCCTTCTCTGGGATCCCTTAGGCTTATGTCCTAAAACAAAGCCTTGTCCTAGTAGAAAATACCTTGTCTTTAACAAGACAAGTCTTGTCTTAAAGAAAGGAGGGAGGGAGAAACAGAGAGAGACACTCAGACAGAAGACTCGATGACATTGTACTTCTATCTCAAAAGACCGAACACTCTATTCTCATTTCACCATACACCCTTTAAATAAGAATTTAAGGGGCATGAAAATCATCCTAAAGTGTCTTATCAGATATGTCTCTTTATATCTAATAAGACAATTCAGGATTCAAGAGTCTTATTTGAGTTCTCTTGGTTTCTAGATGAACTCTCCTCATGCCACATAGCATGTACTGAACTCAAGGGAAGGAGGTGTCTTTTCATGTCTTGAAACTATAGAAGAGGAATCCTGAGAGCAGAAGGACTTTGCCTCAGAACCGTGTGCAGATGAAGAGATGCAACTCTTCATCTGTGTGCGCTGACTTCTTCATGTTTCAGCCGACCCTTTGTCCCTCTTTAACTGGTCAACCAAAACCAAAAGGTATGGAGACTATTTGAAGAGGCATCCATATGGGAATCTCCTAGAGTTTCATCTATAGAAGGATTCTTAGTCCTTCTACGTGCACTCTCTTCTTCCGCGTGCGCCAAGAGGCGCCAAGAGTCCTGAGCGCCCAGGACTCTTCAATAAACCAGCTTTAATGTTCAAATAAAACTAGATAAAGTCTGGTTCAGGCTTCCCAAATTAGGACTCAACCTAATGTTGGTTTCCCTCAATAAGGTTAGTCCAATTAACAAGCAACTAGACCCAAATAAATTGGGTTAGGAATTGGGTTAGCCTACACATGCTAGTGTGTAATCTGGCTAACCAATTAGGATTCTATGACCCTAATTCAACCATGTATGACTTCCTTAGCCAACTCCCTAATGTGTGTGACCCTTTGGGTTCCACATTTAGCTAGCAGTAGGTTTAGGTTTTGGCCGATTCGATCCAATCGAACCCGATTGACCTAATTAAGTCAAATTGGCTCACCTAATTGTCCAATTTAAATCATCCATCGAATTGACTCATGAAACCAATCCAATTTGTTCATGAAAACCTACAAGACAAGATTGACATCTAGCAATGTGTCATGCCTACCCAGAAAATATGGATTTTGATAGAAAGTACCAAAATACCCTTTAGTAGAAAGTTACCGTGCAATTCAATCTTTCGATCTCCCATTATCCCGATTAAGTGATAGGTATGGATATATGTCAAATCCTAACACTTAGTCATATCGAATCTTCACTCGATCAAGAGGACTCAATTGATGAATGATTAGAAACCACTTCGAATCTCATCCTGCTTTGATCAAAGGCTCCTTGAGTCAATCATCGAAGAGATTACAAGGGATAACAATTCCTCTTACTGAGAACAACCGATTCCTTGTTGGTCCACTCATATCCTTTGTACACCTTCCACCATACCCAGAACACCCCGTACATGACTCAATGTCATGAATTAGTATGAACCAAAACATGTCTTAGTGTGCACAAAGAACCATGGTGACCTCAGGTCTAAAGATCACATGCACAACTCCTACTCTGGGACCTATCTTTTGACAAGTAGTAAGACTTCCATAAGATAGTCCCGGTGGGGATCAGTTCAATATACTCATACCCTAATGAGCACCCTTATCCTTGTATTAGTATCTCTACATAAATGGTTGTGAGACCAACCATCCTTATTAACTAAGTATACATAGGATAAGCTAGTCTTACCGGATTCATCGATCCCCGAATCGATAGTCCATTGAATAGGAATATTTTGATTAGGGTTTATAGGAAGTTAGGCCTCACTGTTATGATCTTTAACATAACGCTAATTCCATTGTCCTAATCTAAGGGGTTAATCATAATCCATAAATAAGACACAGCAGTATATGATGAAAATAAATGCCTTTAATTAATATAATATCATACAAGAGTTGGAAGATTACAAAAATGCCCTTAAAATGATTGGCTTTTAGGGCACTTTTCTTTCAATCTTTCACTTGCACTAAAGCCAATCGTCCTTATACTTTATACCCATACTATCTAAGTGGCGATCTAATAGCTGCTTTGGTAATGCTTTAGTAAATGGGTCTGCTATATTGTTCTTTATATTAACTTGTTTGATGACAACATATTGTCTTTCTATTATCTCTCGAACGAGGTGGAACCGTCTTAGAATGTGCTTGGACTTATGGTGAGACCTCAGTTCCTTTGCTTGTGCTATAGCTCTAGTGTTATCACATTATAGCAGCATTGGCTATTATATTTTAGGAACCACACCTAATTCCATGATGAATTTCTTCATCCAAAGAGCTTCTTTCGTGGCTTCACTCGCAGCTTTGTATTCTGCCTCAATGACTGAGTCAGCTACTGTTGGCTGCTTTGTACTCTTTCAACTCACTGCACCACCATTCAGGATGAAGACATACCCTAATATTGATTTGCTATGATCTGGATCTTAGTCGAAACTAGAATCTGTATAGCCTTCTAGTTTCAATTCAGATCCATCTTATTGGAAACTAGAATCTATATAGCCTTCTAGTATCAATTCATATCCTCTATATACTAGAAAAATATCTTTAGTCCTTTTCAGGTACTTAAGAATATTTTTCATAGCTTTCTAATGATCCTCTCCTGGATCTGCCTGAAACCTGCTCACTATGCCCAAGGCATAAGCAACATCAGGTCTGGTACATAACATAACATACGTAATTGATCCTACAGCCAAAGCATAAGGGATCATAGTCATCCTCTTTCTTTCTTCTGACATCTTAGGAGACATTTTCTTAGAGAGATGTATGCCTTGACTTATAAGAAAGTAACCTTCCTTACTTGCATCCATGTTGAATCTCTTCAACACTAAGTCTATGTACTTATTGGGATAAGCCTAGCATCCTTTTAGATCTATCTCTATAGATCCTTATACCTAGTATTTAGGATGCTTCTTCCAAATCCGTCATGGAAAACTTTGATGATAGCCAAGTTTTAATAGATTGTAACATTGGGATATCTTTCCCAATGATTAGTATGTCATCAACATACAAGACTAAGAAAACATGTGCACTCCCACTTATCTTCTTATACACATATGGTTCATCCTCAATTTTGACAAAACCAAAACTCTTGATTATTTCATCAAAATGGATGTTTCAACTCCTTGATGCTTGCTTTAGTCCATAATAGACTTCTTTAACTTGCATACCTGGTTTGGTCGCCTACATGAGACAAAACCTTCTGGCTATGTCATATAGACTTCTTCCTTAAGGTTTCCATTAAGAAAAGTAGTCTTGACATGGATCTGCCAGATTTCATAATCATGGTATGTTCCTATGGCAAGCAAAATCCGAATGGATCTGAGCATGGCTATTGGAGAAAAGGTTTCATCATAGTTAATGCCATGTTTTTGTCTAAAACCTTATGCTACCAGCCTGGTAGGTTTCTACTTGACCATCTGCTCCTATCTTCTTCTTGAAGACCCATTTACACCCTATTGGGTTAATTCCATTAGGTGGATCTACCAAGGTCCAAACCTGATCGGAATACATAGAATCTATTTCATATTTCATGGCACTTAGCCATTTATTGGAGTCTTTTCTTTCGACAGCTTCTGAATAGGTCACAGGATCATCATCCTGAATGATACTGGTTTCATTGTCATCCCCAATGACAAAGCCATATCTTAGAGATGCTCCCTGCACCCTGTCTGACCTTCGGAGAGGAGGTGTGTATAGTGGCTGTTCTTGATCTTCAAGAACTTATGGTTAAGGAATTTCAATTGAAGACTCAATAGGTTATTGGTTCTATTCTTCACATAACTTAAGTGAAGAATCAATTCTTCTTTCTTGGATAAATTCTTGCCCCAAGAATGTAGCATGCCTACCGACAAAAATCTTTTGCTCAGTAGCATTATAAAAGAGGTATCCAATACATTTTTTAGGATAACCAACAAACCTACACTTGTCAGCCCTTGCACTTAACTTATGTCCAAAGTTATTCTTGATATAAGGATAGCGACCGCAAACCTTTAAGTACTTAAGACTTGGTATTTTGCTACTTACTGACTTAGATGGAACCCTATTCAAAATATATGCAACAGTTTCTAGGGCATGTTCCCAGAAGGAAATGGGAAGATCTGTGAAGCTCATCATGGACCTCACCATGTCTAACAAGGTACGATTTCTCCTTTCTGCCTCACTATTTAACTAGGGTGTATAAGGAGGAGTCCATTCAGAGATTATGCCTTTCTCTTTAAGATGGTTTAGAAACTCACTAAACAAGTATTCACCTCCTCAATCAGAATGAAGGGCTTTAACACTATGACCAGTTTGTTTTTCAACCATACTTTGATATTCTTTAAACTTATCAAAAGACTCAAACTTGTGTTTCATAAGATAAACATGACCAAACCTTGATAAATCATTAATAAAAGTGATGAAGTAAGAATATCCACCTCTGGCTTGAGTTGTCATAGGTCTACATACATCAGTATGCACAAGACCTAGTAACTCAGTTATCCTGTCTCCATGTCCAATGAATGGAGACTTGGTCATTTTTTCTTTAAGGCAAGACTCATAAGTTCCTAATGATTGGAAATCATAAGGGTCAAAGAAATTATCTTTGACTAACTCGTTTATCCTTGACTCACTAATATGACTTAACCGGCAATGCTAGAGATATGTGATATTGACATTATCTCTCTTTCTCTTCTTATTATTAATAAGAAGTATTTCATCATTGAGTTCCAAAGTTAGAAGACCATTAATAAAACAATTATGCCCAAATATTTTATTATTATAAAGAATAGAGTAGCCACTGCTCTTTACAATTATTTCATATCCTTGTTGTAATAACAAGAGTATAGAAATAATATTTCTTACAATATTGGGTATGTAGTAACATTCTTCTAGCTTTAACATATTACCCAAAGGTAATAATAAGATACAGGTGCTCATAGCTTCAGCATAAATGACCTCACCACTTGCCCCATATAGCTTGAGGTCACCTTTCTTCAAATTCCTAATTTGGTAGAGTCCCTACAATGAATTGCAGATATACGATCCACATGCGGTATCCAATTCTCATGAATTATAATTTGAAGAACTCAATGATAAATTTGTTTGTATCATGTACAAATCTTTAGATGCTTCACTTGCATCTTGCTTTACACTTGCAAGATATATCTTGCAATTTGTCTTCCAGTGCCCTTGCTTGCCCAGTGGAAACAGGCTCCATCAGCCTTCTTAGCTTTCTTCTTATTTTGGAAGCTCTACTTAGGATTGAATTTTCTTTTCAAGCCCTTCTTCTTTTCCTGTTTCTTTCTTCCATCAACTAGAAGAAGATGAGCCTTATCTCCTTTTGAATGGCTCTCTGCTATCTTAAGCATATTAAGCAGCTCTAGCAATGAAGTATTAAGTTTATTCATATGGTAATTAAGAACAAACTGAGATAAGGAATATGAAAGTGACTGCAGGATCAAGTCTTGATTGAGTTCACCATCCATGACAAACCCTAATTGACCTAATCGGGTGATTAAGTCAATCATTTTCAATACATGGGTCTGTACAGATGAACCCTCACTCATCCGTGCATGGAACAATTGCTTCGATATCTCTTATCGAGCAGCCCTACTTTGCTCTCCATATAGCTCCTTTAAATTGAGCAATATGGACTATGGTTCCATACCTTCATGTTACCTCTGGAGCTCGTTGCTCATCAAGGCCAACATGATGCAACTGACAGTTGTACTATCATTTTCCCACATTCTATATGTGGCAATTTCCTCCTCTAAAGCATCCTCTCCGATCATCTCAGGATCTAGAGAATCAAGAATATAGGAAAGCTTCTCCTAAGTTAGAATAATCCTTAGGTTCCTCAGCCAGTCAACATAATTGGGACCGGTTAACTTGTTGGCATCTAAAATGCCCTGCAGTGATAAATTTGAAGCCATAATTATTGGCTCCACCTAGTGATTTTGATGAATAACAAAATGTTGAGTACATATTGTATACTAATGTTTATTTCTAGTTGTGAGTTTTCAGAAAACAAGCACCTCAAATTCTTAAATTAAAGTATCGTGGCATGCTATGGCACGAAGCATATTTTATAATTTGAGGAGTCTTCTCCATACAAAAAAGGCTTAAAAGAGTTTATTTATTATTTATTTACATTGGATTTAAGTTTCATATTCAACACTTGTGTTTTTGGTTTGAATTGCACTTAATTATGAATTTTGCAGAACCAAGTATCGCCACCTGGGAAGTCAAGTGTCGATACTTCAGCATTTGGTACATAGAAAAACTTCTTGGCACGCCAAGTGTCGACACCCAGAAATCAAGTGTCGATACCTGAAACTCAAGTGTTGACACCCAGAAATCAAGTGTCGACACTTAAGTTTCCAAGTGTCGACTCAAGGCCTGAGACATTTTGAAAATCCAGAACATGGCCAATGGAGTGTTTTTGTGTCAAGTGTCGACACTTGAAAGTTCAAGTATCGACACCTGGAAGTCAAGTGTCGACACCTGACAACCAAGTGTCGACACCTGACAAACCAAGTGTCGACACTCAGGTTCTGACAGCCCTAACGGATCTATTTTTCTGAGTTGCAGAAATATCTTTTCAAGCTCCCAATGGCTAGATTCGAAGCTCAAACGGTCACAAACCATTTTTTAGAGATTTTTGAAGTATTTAAGCTTCACCAAACTCATTCTTGAAGCATTGAAGTCCATTGAAAGCTCAAAAGCCAATATTCCCTCAAGAACTTCACTTTAAAAGCCATTTAAAGTGTGATTCCAAGAAAAAGCTTACAAGCCCATCCTTTCATCTTTTCAAAAAAAGAGCTTGAAGAATATTCCAAGGAGAAGACAAGACAAATCATTAACTTGAGCTTCAAAGCTTCCATTCTACTCTTGAAGAGAGTTTGTTTTGTTTATTTTGAATTGTATATCTGAAATTCTCTTTTGATTTGACCTAGCTTTCAAGGGTTTCTTGAAAGTATGTTGTTATGGTTGTTGGTGAGCCAAAGGGACAAAACCAACTAGGATTAACTTGTGAGCCCGAAGACAAAACAAGTGTAAAGGTTAATTGGTGAGCCTAGGTGATAAAACCAACATAGATTTTGACTTGTGAGCTTTTTGAAAAACAAGTCGGCTATAATCTTGGAGAGATTATAGTGAAATTTCCAAGGGTGGCTTGGGGAGTGGATGTAGGTGCTAGGTTTGCACCGAACCACTATAAACCTTGTGTTTGTGTGTGATTGTCTCTTCTTGAAAGATTGTGCCCTGAAAGCCAATTGAAATAATATAATTTTGATCCCAAAATCAATGAATTGACATTTTATAAAGGCATTATTTTCATCATTTGCTGTGTCTTTTCGATTTTATGATGAACCCCATAGATTAGGGCTATGGTTCTAGGGTTATGATGAGATCATACCAGTGAGACCTAAAGCCTTAAAACCCTAATCTAAAATATTCCTGGTCGATGGGACATTGAGTTGGGGATCAATATTTCCGGCAAGACCAGCACATCCTATATATGTTTTGTAATGAGGGTGACTGATCTCACAGTCACTTGTGTTTGACACTAATACTAGGATGTGAGTGTTCATTAGAGAATGAGTTCACTGAATTGATCCAGATTGAGAATATCTAATGGAACCTTATCTGTTTGTCAATAGATAATTCTCATAGTGGGAGTAGTGCATGTGGTCCTTTGACCTGAGACTACCATAGTACCTTATATATATGAATCCATACTTTGGTTCGCAATCAATCATGACACTGAGTCATGCACGAGGTGATACTGGTTATGGTGGATTGTATATGGAGGTTGTGAGTAGGTCAACAAGGAATTGATTAGCCCTAGTAAGAGGGAATAGCATCCAGCTAATTTCAAATGATGGATTCAGGAAACCTTTGATCAAAGTATGAACATTAGAGTTATTTTCTAATGGTTAATTAATGAATCATCATTATAAAGATTGAGCTAGGGATGAATATGAAATTGGATTTGACAAGTATCCATATTCATAATCATATTCGGGGTGCAAGTTGATCAAAGGACTAAATTGCCCGGTAACTCACCACTGAAGGGTATTTTGGTAATTCCACCAAAATTCCACATCTTCCGGGTAGACATGATACGTTGCTAGACGTCAATCTTGTCTTTTAGGTATATGATTGAGTCATGGTAATTCAAATCAGTTAATTTGAATTAGATTCTAATTGACCGAGTCGAGCTAGTTTGAGTCGACCTAAATCGGCTTAGTTGAGATCTAACCGAATTAAGTCGAATAGAACTCGGACCTACTGCTGGCTAGGTGTGGAACCCAATGGGTCACACACAAAAGAAAATTGATGAAGGATTTAATTTGGAATTAAATCATGTTTGCAGGATAAACACACTAGCATGTGTTGCAGACCAAATTTCTATTCGAATCTGATTCGAATTTGGTTCCGAATTGGGCTTAATTGGGTTCTAATTGAACCAGATTAAGGTCCAATTTAATTTTTAGGACATTGGGCTAACCCATGGCTGAACCCAAGTGAATTTAGTTCATTGAGACCCTCTCTCCAAGCCGCCCCCTCCCATTTCTCACCCGCGCGCGCCAAGAAAGAGAGTCCACGCGCGTGGACTTCTCTTAAATCGCGTGAGAAGGAAAACGTCGAAGAAGAATCTGAAAAAAAGGGGGCATTTCAGATCCTTGTTTGGCGCCCTTGGATCTAGATCTGATGGCTAGAAAAAATTAAGGAAAAGATCCGTCGCTTTTCGGTCGCAAATCCATCTCCAAAAGTCGCGATTCTTCCTGAAGTTTTTCCGAGAGTCCTCCTCGTCGGAAAAACGAAAATTAAATCAGAGAATCATGATTTTTGGTTGAGGGGATGCGTGAGGAATGAAGGATCGTGATCCCTGGGGTTTCAGAGGGTTGCGTTGTTTCGAGATGACACCCCTCTAAGATCTATAAATAGGATTGGGTTCTCGGGGGTTTTCACATAACATAATTTAGAGATCCAATTCCCTTTCCTCCTCTCCAGGATACTCCTTCCCCTTGTTCTTGTTGGGTATTTTTTTTCTTTACAGAGGTATCCTTTATCGAAACTCTGACCCTAAACAAGAATACGAAGAAGGTCTTGAACGGTAAAGGAAAGAAAAAGGAAAGGATCTGTTCTTCTTCTTTTCCTTCTTGAATTAAGACATTGCCTGTCTTAATTTTTTTCTTCCAATTCAATTCAAGAAAAGGGATTCAAGAAAGGGAATTCTTGAAGAAAACTCAAGAAGAGGAAAGAAGGAAGAAAAGAAATTTTCAAGAAAGAAAATTTCAGCCTAAAATTCCAAGAATTGAATTCTTGAAAAAGAATTCAAGAAGAGGAGCCAAGAACTAGGAATTGTTGTCTTCATCTTTTCTGTGTGGATCACCATTGGAGGGTGAACATTTGGGCACCTGGTGGAGATTCAGAGTTTGGATTTTGCGATATAGGTTAGTATCTTACTTTGAGATTAAATCATATATATGCATTTTATATGTTTTAATTCTTTTAAGGAGATCTTGGGTTAAAGGTTTGGTGAAGATTTCAAAAGATAAAATTAAAAATTTTGAAATCTATGTTTCCGCCTTGCCATCAAACCCTACACTTCTATCTCTTGCTCTTTACTTCTTGCACTCTATTTATTGCTTTCCGCTGTATATAATCTAGTGCATCAATTTCGTAACTCACAAACACCACAAGGCCTGCACGTTATTGATTTAATTTTTTAAAAGACACAATTCACCCCCCCTCTTGGACTCTATTTCTGTGCAACAAGTGGTATCAGAGCATCGATACTCTCTTGTAGGGCCAAGAATCTTGAGTAAAAGATCATGGTAGCCCCAATTGGAATGGGTGTTGTGGAAGGTCAAGCTTCAAACCATCCCCCACTATTTAATGGCACAAATTATACTTATTGGAAAACTCGCATGCACATGTTCATTCAAGCCATGGATTATAATCTTTGGAGGACAATCATAAAAGGTCCTCATCAGCCTATTATGTTGGTTAATGGCATTCTCACTCCAAAAATGGAAGATGATTAGGATGAGAATGACATTAAGCAAATAAAGCTTAATGCGAAAGCTATGAATTTATTGTATTATTCTCTTGATCCGAGTGAATTCAATAAAATATCTAATTATCTTTCCACTAAGAAAATATGGGACACACTTGAGGTTACCCATGAGGGTACACACCAAGTGAAAACTACTAAGGTTAACATGCTCATTTACATATATGAAATGTTCAAGATGGAACCTACTGAATCTATTAGTGATATGTATACTAGGTTCACAAATATTGTGAATGGCATGAGAAGCTTAGAAAAGATTGTATCTAATGGTGAACTTGTAAATAAACTTCTCAGGTCTCTTCCGGCTTTATGGGATGCCAAGATAACGGCCATAGAGGAAGCCAAGGATGTCAACACTCTACCCCTCGAGCAACTATTAGGCTCATCGATGACTTATGAGCTTTCCTTAAAATAAAAGAATGTGGATGTAGAAAAGAAGAAGAAAATCATCGCTTTCAAATCCACCGCAAGAGAAGAGTCAAGCGATGAATCCAAAGAAGAAGATGAAGATAATGAGATGGCTCTAATAGCAAGAAAGTTCAGAAGGTTCATGAGGAAGAAGAAATACAACTTCAAGAAGAAATCTTTGAAAGGTGAGCCAAGCAAAGAGAAAGAGAAAGAGAAAGATAAGGAGCAGTCCACATGCTTTGAATGTAAGAAACCGAGCCATTTCAAGATTGACTGCCCCTTACTTAAGAAGAGCAGAAGAAAACTAAGAAAGAAGGCCATGATGGCAACCTGGAGTGACAGCGAGGACTCCAGCTCTAAAGAAGAACAACAAGAAGTTGCAAACTTCTGTTTGATGGCGGATCATGACGAGGTACTATCTGAAACTGAAAATGAATTTACATTTGATGAATTGCATAAAATTTTTGATAAGTTAGTTATAGAATTTCAAAAACTAAAATCAAAACATAAAGAACTAAAAAGGCAAAATTTAGTTTTAATCAAAACTAACGACAAGTTTTCAAATGAAAATGATTTCCTACTTCTTCAAAATAAAAAGTTAAATGATAAGATTGCTAGACTTGAAAAAGAAAAGAAAGTTTTGAAAAAGAAAAACCTTTTATATCAAATGAAAATCTTTCAAAACAAAGCAAAGAAATTTTAGAAGAAAACAAAAAATATAAAGAAGAAATTAAAAAATTAAAACCTTTTGTTGACAAATTCACCTATAGTTCTGAAAAATTAAATATGCTTTTAAATAATCAAAAAACTATTTTTGATAAAGCCGGTGTAGGTTTTAAAACTCAAAAGAAACAAAATATTTCAAAAATTTCTTTATGCCTGCATCTTCATCCATTACCTGTTATGCTTGTGGTACTATAGGGCATAAATCTTACTTGTGCAATAAGAGAAGATTGAGTAATGTTAAGAAAATCTGGGTTCCAAAAGAAACCATTGCCACTAACCTAAGAGGACCCAAGATGACTTGGGTACCTAAAATCTCCACTTGATTCTTATTGTAGGTATGCCTTGCAACCAATAAGAAAAGAATGTGGTACCTCGATAGTGGTTGCTCAAGGCATATGATCAGAGATGTGGAGCATTCTCATCACTCGAATATCAAAATGGTGGTAATGTGACATTTGGTGATAATGATAAGGGCAAAATTGTTGGAATTGGTAAAGTCCATATCACCTCTTCTACTTATATTAATAATATTTTGTATGTAAATGGTTTGAAACATAACTTACTTAGCATTAGTCAGTTTTGTGACAAGGATTTCAAAGTTACATTCGAATCTTCTTTATGCATTGTTTCTAGTTTAGATGACAATGGCATCAAGTTCATTGGTCATAGGCATAGCAATATTTATATGGTTGATCTTGATGATCTTCCTGTTCAAAATGGTCAATGCCTAGTAGCAATGGAAACCAAGATCAATGAAACTAGATTGCTTTGGCATTGTAAAGTAGGACATGCTAGTATGAATTTGATTTCAAAATTTAGCAAAAATAATTTGATAAAAGATTTGCCAAAACTCAGTTTTAAAAAAGACAAGATTTGTAGTGCATTTCAGCTTGGAAAACAAACCAAATCATCTTTTAAACCAAAAGGAGTAATCTCTACATCTAGACCCTTAGAGTTGCTTCATATGGACCTTTTTGGGCCAACTAGAACATCTAGTTTTGGAGGTAAGAAGTACGGTCTAGTCATTGTAGATGTTCTCACGTTTTACTTTGGTCATGTTTGTAGCTCATAAAGATGAAACGTTTTCTGAATTCATTAGATTTCATAAAAGAGTTTCAAATGAAAAAAGTATTTCAATTGTATCTTTGAGAAGCGACCATAGAACCAAATTTGAAAATTCTGATTTTGACAAATTCTGCATTGAAAATGGCATTCATCATAATTTTTCAGTCCTAGGATACCTCAACAAAATGGGATGGTAGAAAAGAAAAAATAGAATTCTTGAAGAAATGACATGCACCATGCTTTGTGAAAATGACCTACCTAGATATTTTTGGGCAGAAGCCATAAACACTGCATGCTATGTTTTAAACCATGTTTTAATCCAACCAATTTAAAGAAAACACCGTATGAGCTTTGGAAGGGTTAGAAAAACTTTAATTCGATATTTTCATATTTTTGGATGTCGTTGTTTCATCTTAAACAATGATAAAGATAATTTGAGTAAATTTGATGCCAAGTCAGATGAGGATGTCTTTATTGGCTACTCTATATCTAGCAAGGCATACAGGGTCTTTAACAGAAGAACGCTTGTTGTTGAAGAATCCATACATGTTGTGTTTGATGAATCTGACCAAAAATCATCTAGAAAAGAAGATGTGCCTAATGATGAAACAGGTACTAAAAGAACTGAAGAAGTAAATAATAATGAAGTGCCTGCCAAGGAATAAGAAATTGATCAAAATAATGAAGGAGATCAAGTACAAGGTGATGAAAACATATCTACAGTTGATCCTCTACCTAAAGAATGGAGGTATGCTTATGGTCACCCCAAAGAACTTATCATTGGTGATCCATCTAAAGGTATATGTACTCGTTCATCCCTTAGGAATGTTTATGATTGCTTAGCATTTGTTTCTCAGATTGAACCTAAAACGATTGAAGAAGCTGAAAAATATTGTAATTGGATAAATGCTATGCAAGACGAACTTAACCAATTTAAAAGAATCAATGTTCGGACTCTTGTAGATAGGCCTTCAAATGTTTCAATTATTGGCACCAAATGGGTTTTTAGAAACAAACTTGATGAAAATGGTATTGTTAAAAAAAATAAGACTAGACTAGTTGCCAAAGGATACAATCAGGAGGAAGGGATTGATTTTGATGAAACCTTTGCTCCTGTGGTTAGACTTGAGGCAATTAGGCTATTATTGGATTTTGCTTGTTTTACAGATTTTAAATTATTTCAAATAGATGTTAAAAGTGCCTTTTTGAATGGTTTTATCGAAGAAGAGGTTTATGTTGAACAACCACCTGGTTTTGAAAACCCTGAATTTCCAAATCATGTTTTCAAACTTCATAAAGCTTTGTATGGTTTGAAACAAGCTCGTAGAGCTTGGTATGATCGTTTAAGTTCTTTCTTGCTAAAAAATGATTTTCTAGAGGTAATGTTGACAAAACTTTATTTTTGAAGAAAAAGAATGATGATCTCTTAGTAGTACAAATATATGTATATGATATCACATTCGGTGCTACTAACGAATCTCTTTGTCAAGAGTTTGCAAAGTTAATGCAGGGTGAATTCGAGATGAGCATGATGGGAGAACTGAACTTTTTTCTCGGACTCCAAATAAAGCAAACCAAAGAGGGGATCTTCATCAACCAAGCTAAGTACACAAAAAAAATACTCAAGAAGTTTGGGATGGAGAGCACCAAGCCATTAGGTATGCCTATGAGCTCCTCTTGTAGACTTGACAAGGATGAATCAGGTAAATTTATAGATCAAAAATTATATCGTGGCATGATTGGTTCATTGTTATATCTTACTGCCAGTAGGCGAGATATCATGTTTAGTATTTGTATGTGTGCTAGATATATGTCTAATCCTAAAGAGTCTCATCTTTTAGCTGTTAAACGCATACTTAGATATCTATCTAGCTTAATTGAAATTGGTCTTTGGTACTCTAGTGATTCTTCATTTGAATTGATTGCTTATTCTGATGCTGACTTTGCTAGGTGTAAACTTGATCATAAAAGTACTAGTGGATCTTGTCAGTTTCTTGGAGTAAATTTGATCTCATGGAGCAGCAAGAAATAGAATTCGGTTGCTCTATCCATGGCAGAAGCCAAATACATAGAAGCTGGAAGCTGTTGTGCTCAACTCCTATGGATCAAACAACAGCTCAAAGACTTTGGCATTAAACTAATTAAGACACCCATAACATGTGACAATACTAGTACAATCAATCTAACTAAGAATCCTGTGCAACATTCAAGAAGTAAACACATTAAAATAAGTCATCATTTCATAAGAGATCATGTACAAAACTCTAATGTAGTACTTGAATTTTTGTATACTGATGATCAATTAGCTGATGTGTTTATCAAACCATTGAGTGAAGAGAGATTTTGTTTGATTAGAAGAGAGTTGGTATCATTGATCTATTCTCCTAGAACTCTCTCAAATTTCATCTTACCTAAGCTATTTTTACTCAAAAATCACTTGTGTTAAGTCCCAAAAGCTTTTAAGAACATATTTGAATTTTTGAATATTTTTACATATTTTTTTGGGATTTTCTTGGCCAAGTGTCGATACTTGGATTTTGCGAAGTGTCGACACCTGACCAAGTGTTGACACTTGAGAAATCCCAAGTGTCGACACTCAAAAAAAATTTCTATCTTTTTAGGGTAGACCGAATGTTTTGTATTTTGTTTTCCCCCATTTTTTCTCGAGCTCCAGTGGTCCCCCAAGCTCCTCTACCTTCCAAATCAACTCTTTCCCCTTTTGCCCTGACTGAAATCAGGCATTTTTCCTCTCTTTTTCCAATTTTGAAACCGTGTAACCTAGGTTTTATATTTTTTGTTCATTTTAATGAATTTTAATTAGATTTTTTGGAGTTTTTAGCCATTTGGAAGTTTCCATTTAGAGGGAATCATGTTTGAACGTGTTTATTGATAGAACCGTGTGGTTGTCATTAAAACGCCGTGGCTATCAGTTTAAAATTTGACTTCTTAAAATATTTAAAAATACGTAGCAAGAGGAGTCGGGTCGAATCCACAGAGAAGGCAGTGTTTAGGATTTGAAATTTTTGATCTTTGTAAAAAATATTTGAAGTGGAAAAAATATAAAAATTAAAATTGCAGGAAAACTTGGCACTAGGATCTATTATTTAGATCCTAGCATCTATTTGCAGACAAGACGAAAGACAAGAATTAAAAAGAGATATTGCATTGATTGAAATTTAAGGTCTAAATACAATGCAAAAAAAACTAAATTAACCAAACAAGTAACAAAGATAAGAACAGATTGGCGCAGCCTCGTCGGGAAGATAGCTCCTTCATTCATACTCCGTGGAGCGCACTGGGCTTCCTCTGTGTCTTCTTCTTCGGATCTTGATCTCAGAGAGAGAGAAGGCTGGAAGATGGTGTAGGGACACGCTCTCCTTTGAGAAACCTCACTCCCAAAAGCCGACCCGTAACCCAAGCAATGCCCTTTACCCTGTACCTTGTCTTTTCTCCGGGATCCCCCTGCCTTGTGCTATGGGGTTCATTTTATAATTGATTGGAGAGGAGACCTCATGGCACACTAGCGATGTGGGACAAAAGGAATACTTAGACCGCCATTGCTGCTCCGTTGATTACGCCGCTCGTGGATTGCACCGTGGAGCTCGTGGAGAACGCCCAACATCCGTCGGCCTGTGGAGAATGCCTTGATCACGCCGTGACGACCTCTTGGCAACGCCCGTGGAGAACGCCCGTGGACGGCATGGGCTGCGCGTGGACTGCGTGGGCTGCACCACCGTGGAGGGCGTGGGTTGCGCATGGAGGAGCTTGGCCGTGGAGAACGCCCGTGGACGTGCACGTGGAGGAGCTTGGTTATGCGCGTGGAGGAGCTCGGCAACACGCATGGAGGCTCGGCAATGCCACCGCCGGAGCTTCTCCTCTGGCCGTGGACACGTGAAGAACGTGGGCTGCCTCCTCTCGTTTGCCGCCGAAAAATGCCACCACCGATCGTCAAACCACCGCCGGAGCTTCTCCTCCGGCCAGGGACACTACCGGCATGCTTTCCGACGAGTTTTGGCACCTCTGGAGGGCTATGGTCCATGACCTGCTTCATGGACTGGTAGCAATGGCTGCCGGTAGACCAACCAATGAATTGTAAACCCCATGGACCGGCTGCTCCAAAAAGCATGTAGCATCAAAATATGTGCAAAAATCTTAGAAAATGCATAACTTCTTCATTTCAAACCTGATTTAAGTACCGTTTGCATCGTTGGATTCCATAAATCAAGCTCTACCTAATGGCTAGTCTCAAACTTATTAATTTTACCAATTCCATGATCATTAATTATAATTATTGAATATTTTATTAATCATTTAAATGGGTGTGAGGTGCTTTGACTTGAAATCTATTTTTCATGAACGTACTCTAATTTCTCATTTTTCAAAGATATTTTTAAAATAATTAGTTTTGCAAGAATGTCCAAATTAATTATGAAATTAGGTTATTAAAAGAATGTTAGCACCAATAATTAACTAAAATACTTAAAATAAACGTGTAAATCCATGATTTATCACACCCCCCAACTTACTTATTACTAGTCCCTTAGCAATGCAAACAGTATAACTATGTGTCACAAAGATCATCCTTTAAAAAAATAGATCCAGGTTTGAAAGAAAAAGATCTAGCAAGTATCACTAACTAAGTATTGAGTTTCAGAAATAAATTTTGCAGTCAGCATAATTAGAAACTTTCTTAGAGTTCATCTAAAGATTTACAGCACTTGTGTTTGTGATGACTAACTTAACATTTTGGTACTAGTTTGCAAGAACAAATGTATCTTTGATTAACACTTACTTTGGTTAATTTTCTATACATCCCTAAATTAAGCTTATGAACTGAGTTAGCTTTCACACTACTTGATTTTTTTTTTTTTTTTTTGTGCTGAGCATCCTGGCCTTCCCTTCTCCGTTTGACGCAAACCTCCATACTTGACTTAGGTGCAGAGACCCGGTTACTAAGTTTAGGGCGATCCACATATACTCTATGTTTTGCACTTTTATTTCAGGTAGGTAGCTCTTTCCTTAATTCAAAAAATTTTAAATTGGGATATATATCAATTACCAGTTTTCAGTGATAATTAAGTCCTCAATTGTCCTTACAACTAATACTTACTTTGTCTCGTCAGCATGCATGTGCAATGGAAGTGCTAATAGCCTTTAGGTGATCTAAGTAGGCCCTAAAAGTCTGACACGCTAGTCTACTTCTTGACTCGCTACAGTCATTAGCAACACTCTATAACTCTTATTACTTTTCCTAGTCTATCGTGCTCCAGATTTATTTTTGACACATGAAAACCTTTTTTTTTATTTTTATTTTTTTAATAAAAAAAATTTAAAAAAATATTTGTCCTGACCCCCCAACTTAAATACCATTGTCCCTAATGGTATAAAAAAAACAAATAAACTATAAGAACTAAAAATGTAAAGGGAGACCTGAGAAGAGGAACTCATGAACAATGTAGAGGCTGCAATTTTTTTTTTTTTTGGAATAAAAAAAATTGAGTACATATTGGGTTGCCTCCCAACAAGCGCTAAGTTTAATATCTTCAGCCAGACATAATGCAGCTCAGTTCAGTGTGGGTCAGTTAATGTTACTTGGTCAATGGTTCGATTTATTGATATTCCTTCAATGTATGGTTTTAAACGTTGACCATTTACCTTAAAGAAGTTTCCTGACCTAGGATCATAAATTTTGACTGCACCATGGGGGAAAACTTGATTAACAATGTAAGGTCCATCCCATCTAGATCTCAATTTTCCAGGAAATAATCGAATCCTTGAATTAAATAACCAGACTTGTTGATTTGGCTCAAAGATTTTCCTAGAAATAAATTGATCATGAAAGGCTTTTATTTTCTCTTTATAAATATGTGAATTTTCATAAGCCTCTCACCTCAGTTCATCTAGTTCACTCAGTTGCAACATCCGGTTAGAACCAGCTTGCTTTAAATCAAAATTTAATTGCTTAATCGCCCAATATACTTTATGTTCATGTTCTACTGGAAGATGACATGCTTTTCCAAAGATCAGTCTATAGGGAGACATTCCAATGGGATTCTTGTAAGCTGTCCGATAGGCCCATAATGCATCATCTAATCGATATGACCAGTTTCTACGATCGGGCCTAATAGTCTTTTGCAAAATGTTCTTGATCTCCCTATTGGATACTTCCACTTGGCCACTTGTTTGCGGGTGATAAGGTGTAGCTACTTTATGTGTGACCCCATATTTTTGCAAAAGCATTCGAAATTGGTAGTTTGTGAAATGGGCACCTCCGTCTCTAATGATGGCACGAGGAAATCCGAACCTAGAGAAGATATTCTTTTGAACAAACTTTATGACTACCTTATGATCATTGGTTCGTGTTGCCATTGCCTCAATCCATTTGGAAACATAATCGACAGCCACCAAAATATATTCAAAACCATTAGAGGGTGGAAAGGGTCCCATAAAATCAATTCCCCAAACGTCAAAGATTTCAACTACCAAGATGGGATTTAAAGGCATCATGTCTTTTCTTGAAATATTTCCTAAGGCTTGACACTTAAGACATTTTTTGCCAAAAGTATAGGCATCCTTAAACAATGTCAGCCAGTAAAATCCACTTTACAAAACTTTAGCCACAGTTTTTCGACCAGAAAAATGTCCTCCGCAAGCAAGGGTGTGGCAAAAATTCAAAATACTCAGATGTTCAGATTCAGGAACACACCTACGGATGATTTGATCAGCACAGATTCGAAAGAGTTCAGGATCTTCCCAAAAGTAATATTTAATTTGAGCAAAGAATCGATCCTTTTCATTCTTGGACCAACCATCAGGGATTTGTCCAACAACTAAGTAGTTAACAATATCTGCAAACCAAGGGGCCTTTGCATATGAAACTGCTAAGAGCTGTTCATCCGGAAAGGATTCTTCAATTGATGCAGGTTCACACTCTTCAACTAAAATCCTAGATAGATGGTCTGCTACAACATTCTCAGATCCTTTCTTGTCTCGAATTTCAATATCAAACTCTTGTAGCAGTAAGATCCATCTAATCAATCATGGTTTAGCATCTTTCTTTGAGAGCAGGTATCTCAAAGCCGAGTGATCCGAATAAACCACAATCTTGGAACCTAAAAGATATGATCTAAACATTTCCAGGGCAAACACCACAGCTAGCAACTCATTTTCAGTAGTGGTATAATTTTTTTGGGCTTCATTCAAAGTTCTGCTAGCATAATAAATCACTATGGGACATTTGTTTACCCTTTGGCCCAAGATAGCTCCTATGGCAAAGTCTGAAGCATCGCACATGATTTCAAAAGGTAATGACCAATCAGGGGGTTGAATGATTGGGGCTTGGGTCACAGCTTCCTTTAGAAACTCAAAATCCTTAAGACAATCTTCATCAAAATTGAAAGGAACGTCCTTGGCGAGCAGATTACACAAAGGACGGGAAATTTTGGAAAAGTCTTTGATGAAGCGATGATAGAATCCTACATGGCCGAGAAAAGATCGAATTTGTTTGATAGAGATGGGTGGGGAAAGTTTAGATATCAATTCAACCTTTGCTTTATCTACCTCGATCCCTCTCTTAGATATAATATGTCCTAAAACAATCCCTTCTCGAACCATGAAATGGCTCTTCTCCCAGCTCAGAACTAAATTAGCCTCAATACATCGTTTTAATATTTTCTTCAAATTATTGAGGCAACTCTCAAAAGATTCTCCAAAGACTGAAAAATCATCCATAAAAATTTCTAAGAAATCTCCTACCATGTCCGAGAAAATTGATATCATGCACCTTTGAAAGGTTGCAGGTGCATTACACAAACCGAAAGGCATTCTACGGAAAGCTAAGGTTCCAAAGGGACATGTGAAGGTGGTCTTTTCCTGGTCTCCTGGATAGATTGCTACCTGGTTGTATCCTGAGTATCCATCTAAGAAGCAAAAGTATTGCTGGCCAGCTAATCTTTCTAGGATATGATCAATAAATGGTAATGGAAAGTGGTCTTTGCGGGTAGCTGCATTAAGTTTTCTATAATCTATACAGACATGCCACCCAGTAGAAAGTCGTGTTGGCACTAAATCTCCATGGTCAGTACGGACAACCGTGAGTCCAGATTTCTTTGGAACGACTTGAGTAGGACTCACCCAGTGGCTATCAGAAATGGGATAAATAATACCAGCATCTAACCATTTAATCACTTCCTTCTTGACCACTTCTTGCATGTTTGGGTTGAGCCGTCTTTGCATCTCTCTAGTTGGCTTGGCACTATCCTCAGTATAGATATGATGCATACAAATTGATGGACTAATGCCTTTTAAATCAGCAATGGCCCAACCTATGGCCTCCCTATGTGTTTTCAGAACATCTATCAATTGGTTTTCCTGCTCAATGGTTAGGTCAGAAGCAATGATTACAAGCAGGGTTTTGTCGGGTCCTAAAAACACATACTTAAGTGATTCAAGCAAAGTTTTTAGTTCAAGTTATGGTGGGGCCTGAATCGAAGGGTGCAAAGGCTCAGTTCCTAGGTCAAGTAAGGATTCAGTTTCCATTGACCAAGGTGGTGGGGGGTGTGAAGGTTGAGGTGAATCAAGTAGGGCATTTATCTCTTGGACTTGTGTTTCAGCAATAGGCTCGTCATCTTCCATCAAATTGGAGGAAAATTCAAACTCAACAATCTAATCTATTAACCCAATCACAGAACAATTTTCCTCCTCTCGAGCAAACTTTGAGGCATTAAAAATATTAATTCTCACCTTTTGATCCCCAAAAGAAATGTCCATAGCTCCCATTTTACAATTGATATTGGCATTGGCAGTGGCTAGGAATGGACGACCTAAGATTATGGGATTCTGATTTAGCTCTTGGGATGGTTCCATGTCTAGTATGAGGAAGTCTCAGGGAAATAACATTGGTTCACTCTAACTAAGACATCCTCAATCAAACCACGTGGTGTCTTGACAGATCTATCGGCTAGTCGTAGAATGACTGACGTGGGTTTTAGTTCACCTATCCCAAATTTTTCATAGACCGAGGTTGGAAGAAGGTTCACATTAGCTCCTAGGTCTAACAGGGCTCGATCAAAGGTAATGCCTCCTATAACACAAGAAATCAAAGGAGCACCGGGGTCTTTCATTTTCTGAGGTAATTGATTTAACAAGACTGCACTTACATCCTCAGACAATATGATTCTCTTTATGGTTCGTGGTTCACGCTTTTGGGTACAGAGTTCTTTGAGAAATTTAGCGTAAGCTGGAACGTGCTAAATTGCATCGAGGAGGGGTAAATTAATATGGACTAGTTTGAATAGTTCCATCAGCTCCTCGTTGCGTGCTCCTTGCTTTTTACGGGAAGAACCAGCTTCTAGGGCTGAAGGGAATGGGACTCTAAGTTTATAAGTCTCAGGTAATTCATCTGCTCTCTTCTTCCTTTTCTCATTTAAATTGAAACTAGTATCAGTACTAGTCCCGGGCTTAGGCTCTTCTACATGGTTAGTCTCAGTACTAACATCATCTTCTAAATTCACATTCTTGCTAGCCTCTTTCTCCTAGCCTTGATATGGGTCCCTAAGAATCCTACCACTTCTAAGCTCAGAAATTGCTTTGGCGTTCTCAAATTGAGGGTTCTTAGGTGGAACATTAGGCTGAAGAATGAGTGGGTTGTTTCTAGGATTCGGTATTGGTTGACTCGATAGTTGACCTGGTTCTCTCCTCATAGTAGATTCAGCTAACTGTCCTATTTGAACTTCTAACCTGGCGATAGATTGTTGTTGGGTCATGATTAATTGTTGGAGTTGATCAAACCTATCGTCGGCCAGATTGGTCTGTTGAGGAGGTTGATATGATGACTGATGATAATATGGTGGCTGATATGGTGGTTGAGTAGGCTGACTAAGCTGACCTCTATTATAGGCATAGTTTTGGTATGGGGGCCTATTTTGAATGTTCCGTGCAGGAGGAGTTTGGGTCTGAACCTGAGTCTATTATGATTTCCAAGAAAAATTAGGATGGTTTCTCCAACCCGGGTAATAAGTATTTGAAAATGGGTCATTACCCGGCTTGGAATAACCTTGAGCAGCTTGGACTTGTTCTTGGATGAAAGGTGGTAACTGTGCAACCGTAGGGCATTCATTCATGTGATGGGCTGGGCTAGCACAGATAGAACAAATCTCCTGATGATTAGAGGGTGATGGGTATTGTGATGGGTGTGATGGGTATTGTGCAGGAGATTGTTGACTGAGGGCTAGGACTTGGTCCAACTTTTTAGAAAGGAGGTCGACTGTATCTAATCTTTGGGATATTAGGTTCAAGTCGACATTGGAATTTGAATGTCTAATTTCATAAATCCCTGCCCGCTTTTGGTGAGGAATCGATCTTTCATATGAAGTCAAAGAAGCATGGTTGATCGAATTTTCACTTAGGGTTTCAAACAAGGTATAGGCCTCATCCTCACTTCTACTCATGAATGAACCTCCACAAGATGCATCCACCATCTGTCTATACTGGTCTCCTAATCCCTCATAAAAAGCTTGGACAATTTGCCACTTAGACAGACCATGATGTGGGCATTTTCTGAGTTCCTTAAGTCTCTTCCATGATTCATGAATTTGTTCACCAGGAAGCTGAGCAAATCCAGTGATGGCTCGCCTCATGGTGTTGGTTCGACCTATAGGATAGAATTTCTTAAGGAACTCGTGCTGCATTTCAGCCCAAGTTCAAATTGGTTTCCCTATTGTGCCAAGCCAGTACTTGGCCTTATCCTTAAGTGAGAAGGGGAACAAGGTTAGCCTAAGGGCATCATCAGTAAAATCTTGGATCTTCACCGTAGAACAGATTTCTAGAAACTCATTTAGATGCTTATAAGGATCTTCGTTGGTATTCCCATAAAAGGAAGGGAGCATCTGGATTGTGGCAGACTTGATCTCATTTTGTCTAGCAGGTATTTCAGGTAAATGGATACAAGTCGATGGGTTGTAGGTGGAAGGAATAAAGTATTCCTTCATCTGTCTAGGTGGTTCTTCTGGGTTTCCATCCATTTGATTTTTTGGTGTACTATGGATCAGCCGTTCAATTTCAGGGTTGAAATCAACTAGGTTTGGAAATAAAGATCTTCTACCGTGCATGTAACAGTGCAACCCAAATATGTGAATCAAATTTTTTTTTTATTATATATATATATATATATATTTTTTATTTTTTTCAAACACTTATCAAACAGATTTCTATCATAGGCTCCCTAATTCTAGACATCTCCTAACTTCCAAGACCGCCTTGGAGCCCTCCAAGTCAAAGACCAATTAGCTAACTGGCCAGGTAAGGGTAAGGTCGGTGGAGTTTCCCTCTTTGCTTGCCTTAGACACCAATTGAAAATTGGCCAGGTAAGCAGATCCAACCACCTTCCTTCGGCACGTAATCCCTGAACCCCTTTCCTAGACACCAGTCAACCAACTAATCTTGACCCGGTCCAACTCTTCCGGGTGCCCTGTCCTATTGAGCTCGAGTTCCTTAGGGCTGACGTCTAGTTAATTTTATTTAGAAGGCTTAGGTATGCAAAATGAGGGGTGATGGTTTATGGGCTAAGGAAGGGTATTGAACTCCCCACCTTATCTTGTTTATGGATTAGTGCCCTTAAGATGATTATGAGATTATGAAATGCAATAAATAAGATGTCAAAATAAGAGTTATAAACACAAAATTAAATTAAAGCTATATATATTTTTTTAATTTTGTGATTAAGTTTCTAATCCTAATAAATTATGAAATGTCTGGGCAATTTTTTTTTTGGATTTTGCGAAGTGTAGTACTTGAATTTGTGTATACTGATGATCAATTAGCTGATGTGTTTACCAAACCATTGAGTGAAGAGAGATTTTGTTTGATTAGAAGAGAGTTGGTATCATTGATCCATTCTCCTAGAACACTCTCAAATTTTATCTTACCCAAGCTATTTTTACTCAAAAATCACTTGTGTTAAGTCTCAAAAGCTTTTAAGAACGTATTTGAATTTTTGAAGATTTTTACAGATTTTTTTGGGATTTTCTTAGCCAAGTGTCGATACTTGGATTTTGCGAAGTGTCGACACCTGACCAAGTGTTGACACTTGAGAAATCCCAAGTGTCGACACTCAAAAAAAATTTCTATCTTTTTAGGGCAGACCGAATGTTTTGTATTTTGTTTTCCACCATTTTTTCTCGAGCTCCAGTGGTCCCCCAAGCTCCTCTACCTTCCAAATCAACTCTTTCCCCTTTTGCCCTGACTGAAATCAGGCATTTTTCCTCTCTTTTTCCAATTTTGAAACCGTGTAACCTAGGTTTTATATTTCTCGTTCATTTTAATGAATTTTAATTGGATTTTTTGGAGTTTTTAGCCATTTGGAAGTTTCCATTTAGAGGGAATCATGTTTGAACGTGTTTATTGATAGAACCGTGTGGTTGTCGTTAAAACGCCGTGGCTATCAGTTTAAAATCTGATTTCTTAAAATGTTTAAAAATACGTAGCAAGAGGAGCAGGTCGAATCCACAGAGAAGACAGTGTTTAGGATTTGAAATTTTTGATCTTTGTAAAAAAATATTTGAAGTGGAAAAAATATAAAAATTAAAATTGCAGGAAAACTTGGCACTAGGATCTATTATTTAGATCCTAGCATCTATTTGTAGACAAGACGAAAGACAGGAATTAAAAAGAGATATTGCATTGATTGAAATTTAAGGTCTAAATACAATGCAAAAATAACTAAATTAACAAAACAAGTAACAAAGATAAGAACAGATCGGCGCAGCCTCGTCGGGAAGATAGCTCCTACCTTCGTACTCCGTGGAGCGAACTGGGCTTCCTCTGCATCTTCTTCTTCGGATCTTGATCTCAGAGAGAGAGAAGGCTGGAAGATGGTGTAGGGACATGCTCTCCTTTGAGAAACCTCACTCCCAAAAGCCAACTCGTAACCCAAGCAATGCCCTTTACCCTGTACCTTGTCTTTTCTCCGGGATCCCCCGGCCTTGTGCTATGGGGTTCATTTTATAATTGATCGGAGAGGAGACCTCATGGCACACTAGCGATGTGGGACAAAAGGAATACCGAGACCGCCATTGCTGCTCCGTTGATTACGCCACTCGTGGATTGCGCCGTGGAGCTCGTGGAGAACGCTCAGCGTCCGTCGGCCTGTGGAGAATGCCCGTATCACGCCGTGACGACTGCTTGGCAACGCCCGTGGAGAAGCTCGGCTCGCGGACTGTTCGTGCCTGTGGAGAACGCCCGTGGATGGCGTGGGCTGTGCGTGGACTGCGTGGGCTGCATCACCGTGGAGGGCTTGGGCTGCACGTGGAGGAGCTTTGCCGTGGAGAACGCCACCGTGGAGGGTGTGGGCTGCGCGTGGAGGAGCTTGGCCGTGGAGAACGCCCGTGGACGTGCGCTTGGAGGAGCTTGGCCATGCGTGTGGAGGAGCTCGGCAATGTGCATTGAGGCTCGGCAATGCCACCGCCGGAGCTTCTCCTCCGGCCATGGACACATGAAGAACGTGGGCTGCCTCCTCTCGTTTGCCGCCGAAAAATGCCACCACCGACCGTCAAACCACCGCCGGCGTGATTCCCGGCGAGTTTCGGCACCTCTGGAGGGCTGTGGTCCACGCCCTACTTCGTGGACCGGCAGCAATGGCTGCCAGTAGACTAACCAACGAATTGTAAACCCAGCAGCCGGTCCATGGTGGACCGGCTGCTCCAAAAAGCGTGCAGCATCAAAATATGTGCAAAAATCTTAGAAAATTCATTACTTCTTCATTTCAAACCTGATTTAAGTACCGTTTGCGTCGTTGGATTCCATAAATCAAGCTCTACCTAATGGCAGGTTTCAAACTTATTAATTTTACTGATTCCATAATCATTAATTATAATTATTGAATATTTTATTAATCATTTAAATGGGTGTGCGGTGCTTTGACTTGAAATCTATTTTTCATGAACGTACTCTAATTTCACATTTTTCAAAGATATTTTTAAAATAATTAGTTTTGCAAGAAATTCCAAATTAATTATGAAATTAGGTTATTAAAAGAATGTTAGCACCAATAATTAACTAAAATACTTAAAATGAATGTGTAAATCCATGATTTATCATTTATCTTGGATTTTCCATGGATTTTTGGCTGATTTCTCACATATTCCATCCGATTTTGTTAATTTCACTGTTACATTGGGTTTTTTGGCCGAAATATTCAAGGGTTTCCATTTAAAGTTAGATTTTTAGCCATTTGTTGCTTATTCTCAGATTTCATTCCTTAGGAAGGAGTATTTGTGTTAATTTCCCTGCATTTTACCCCTCTTTTCACTATATCGTTGGTTGATTACTTGTTTTTGACCTCAAACCTAAATGTATTTTGGAAACCCAAATATATTTTTTATGGATAAAATTCCCTGATAAAGGTATTTTACCCTCGATTTCTTGTGTTAAAGGTATTTTACAACTCAAATATGTTTAATCCCAATTTTTCAAAACAAATTCTAGTTTTTCGTTATCTAGTATCCTTCTTTTAGGAAAACATAGTCTCCTTTAGCTTAACTTCTTAACCTGATTGAAACCAATACCCCCTAGGTTATTTATCTTCTTCCTTTCTTTCTCAGCTTGATTGTGATGGTTCCGATAAAGAGATTAGCTATTAGGAGTAGGACTGGACATGGGTCTGAGAGGAGAACAAAAGCCAGACATGATGCAGGATAGGCCAGCAGTTCAGCAGCTCCAGTTTCCCCCCCTGTAGAGAGGATGGCAGGGAAGGCTGTAGCTTCAAGGTGATGGATAGATCTTGAGTTCTTCGATAGACAACATTTCCAGATCTAGCGGACACTTACCGATGCCGGATTAATACCCTTTTGCACTATGCAGGAGAGGTACTATCCCCATCTAGTGAGGGAGTTTTATGGTGCTTTGGACTGCCGTTGATTACTATGGAGGACTACTGTCAGGGGAGTAAAGATTTCTGTGATTGAGAAGCTTCTGAGCAGAGTATGAAAGATTCCTCATCGTGGCATCAGTGTGTTCTCAGTGAAGGATAGGGAGGGTGCTTTCAGGTGCATCCTTGAGCGTGAGGACTTTCGTGGAGTGACAGTGGTCACCGTGAACCAGCTATCTGTGGAGATGCTCCTTCTGCACCATATCACAGCTCGGATATTGCTTCCAAAGACTGGGTGTTTCGACTTCATCACCGAGAGAGAGCTGATGCTTATGGTATGCTTGACCCAGAGGACTCAGGTTGATATACCTTCTTTGATGCTTGCTCAGATGCGTGATGTAGCAACTCAGAGACGACACTGTTTACCTTATGGTATGGTGTTGACCTATTTATTTAGAGCATGTGGAGTTCCTTTGAAGTGGGAGATCTCCAAGGAAATTCTACATACCGACGTCTATGACGAGAGGTTGCTACACCGCATGGGATATCGATTAGTCATAGGTTGGTGGGTTTGGAGAGAGTCTGGCTAGGAGCTAGATGAGGAGGATAAGATTCGAGAGGCAGAGGTAGGGCCATCAGGGCTAGTTAGTACACCTCCTTAGCCTACTCATGCATCATAGGTAGAGCTGATGACCCTGATAGCTACACCTTCAGGTCCTCCTCCACCTTATATGGACATATCTTTTGAGCATGCGAGACAGTATTTCACATATCTTAGGAGTGAGATGATTGGATTGGGTGTCCGCAGGACCTTGTTACGCATCAAGATTGAAGGTCTTCGTACACATACTACCATGGAGCATGCTGAGATTCGTCGGACTATGAAGGAGAGTTTTGCTCGTATCGAGGACTTACTAAGATCCCTTCTACCGCCAGCAGCACCTGCAGCTCCATCTCCTAATGCTGCTGATGATGATGATGACGATGACCACCAGATGGACATGATGATACTATTGATGGTGGTGACTGTGCTGATGGGATTGAGGATAGAGATACTGATATTATTGATGATGATAGTGATAGTGACAGTGGTGGTGGCACAGATGGATATGAGGTAGTCAGCCGAGAGCTGAAGCCTCCTGTTATTCCTCCTGCTGATTCGACTGGCACACCTGTCTCCACTGATCCAGCTTTTGTCACTCCTGCTAAGACTCTTCCACCTCCCTCTACTCGAGCTTCTAGGGTTGTACCCCACTTTGGACCTTCTACTAGGACTCGAAGTTATGGAATTTTGAAGACTCCTAGAGGTCTAGCCCATAGGTCTAGGATTACAAGCCCTATATCTTTTAAGATCCCATCTGATGAGGATTAGCCTCACAGATGTTTATTTTGTTGTATTCTATTTATATCTCATGTTATGTATGATTTATATCTCATGATGTATTTTGATTGTTTCAGTGTTGCTGATGAGTCAGCAAATTTTGTACTGAAAACATTACTTAATAGATATATATATATGCATTTCAGCTTGATGTTTACAATTTGTGAATCACTATGATTGATTTTGATAGCTTGATTGTTTATATTTACTTGATAGATATACATTTTGGCTCTGATACCTGTTCACTCTTGAAAAACTGTCTCTTGTATCAACTCTGTTACTCTACTACTTTTTGTCAGCATGCTTGTTTTGAGGGGGAGCTTACTCCTTTTTTCTAATGATTGACAAAAAGGGGGAGTAGAATTATCTTTAATTTATCTGAATTTCAAATTTGATCTGATACCAATATTGCATACTACTTGTTCTGATTAGAATTGTCTAACTAAGGGGGAGATTCATCCTTCTTAACTATGCAAGTTGTGGATGTATTATCTTGAAATCATATTCATGAATTATCAAATCTGAAATTTAAAATTAAATGTTGATATACTCAAGGTTTTGTAATCATCAAAAAGGGGGAGATTGTTGACTCCACCTAGTGATTTTGATGAATAACAAAATGTTGAATACATATTGTGTACTAATGTTTATTTCTAGTTTTGAGTTTTCAGGAAACAAGCACCTCAAATTCTTAAATTAAAATATCATGGCACGCTATGGCACGAAGCATATTTTGCAATTTAAGGAGTCTTCTCCATGCAAAAAGGGCTTAAAAAAGTTCTATTTATTGTTTATTTACATTAGATTTAAGTTTCATATTCAACACTTGTGTTTTTGGTTTGAATTGTACTTAATTATGAATTTTGCAGAACCAAGTGTCGACACCTGGGAAGTCAAATGTCGATACTTCAGCATTTGGCACATAGAAAAACTCCTTGGCACACCAAGTGTCGACACCCAGAAATCAAGTGTCGACACCTGAAACTCAAGTATTTAACCTAGAAATCAAGTATCGACACCTGAAACTCAAGTGTCGACACTTAAGTCTCCAAGTGTCAACTTAAGGCCTGAGACTTTTTGAAAATCTAGAACATGGCCAATGGAGTGTTTTTGTGTCAAGTGTCGACACCTGTGAATCAAGTGTCGATACTTGAAAGTTCAAGTATCGACACCTGGAAGTCAAGTGTCGACACCTGATAGCCAAGTGTCGACAACTGACAAACCAAGTGTCGACACTCGGGTTCTGACAGCCCTAACGGATCTATTTTTCTGAGTTGCAGAAATATCTTTTCAAGCTTCCAATGGCTAGATTCGAAGCTCAAATGGCCACAAACCATTTTTTAAAAATTTTTGAAGTATTTAAGCTTCACCAAACTCATTCTTGAAGCATTGAAGTCCATTGAAAGCTCAAAAGCCAATATTCCCTAAAGAACATCACTTCAAAAGCCATTTAAAGTGTGATTCCTTGAAAAAGCTTACAAGCCCATCCTTTCATCTTTTCAAAAAGAGAGCTTGAAGAATATTCCAAGGAGAAGACAAGATAAAACATCAACTTGAGCCTCAAAGCTTCCATTCTACTCTTGAAGAGAGTTTGTTTTGTTTATTTTGACTTGTATACCTAAAATTCTCTTTTGATTTGACCTAGCTTTCAAGGGTTTCTTGAAAGTAGGTTGTTATGGTTGTTGATGAGCCAAAGGGACAAAACCAACTAGGGTTAACTTGTGAGCCCGAAGATAAAACAAGTGTAAAGATTAGTTGGTGAGCCTAGGTGATAAAACCAACATAGGTTTTGACTTGTGAGCCTTTTGAAAAACAAGTCGATTGTAATCTTGAAGAGATTATAGTGGAATTCCAAATGATGGCTTGGGAAGTGGATGTAAGTGCTAGGTTTGCACCGAACCACTATAAACCTTGTGTTTGTGTGTGATTGTCTCTTCTATCTCTTGCTCTTTACTTCTTGCACTTTATTTATTACTTTCCGCTACATATAATCTAGTGCATCAATTTCGTAACTCACAAACACCACAAGGCCTGCACATTATTGCTTTAATTTTTTAAAAGACCGAATTCACCCCCCCTCTTGGGGTCCATTTCTGGGCAACAATAATGTAAATATCCTTCATTTAAATAAAGAACAATATCAGCAGACTATCCAAGATGACATTCATAATTAGATAAGGACTTTTATATCTAATTATGTCTCCCACTCTTTTCTTCGAATACCATAACCCTCAATCTATGGTAAGCAAGAAACCTTACTGGTTTTTTTAGTGGGATTATGATCCTAATTCCTTATGAATGCCTTGTGTGTACACAACAAACACCCATGAGTTCAAAGGTAGGACTTCCTTTCCAATTGCAATCTATGCAATTCTTAACTGTTAAACTTGCCTCTAAGACACTTATAGCCTTGTGTGTACATAACAAACCACGATGTCTTAGTTTAGTCAGACCCTTCATTTCTATATAGCCATGATTGAATAATGTTGCCCTTGTGTGTACACAACAAAGCTATAATTCTAATCATGCTATAAAGTACCTAGTGCACCAAGATAAATTTCATATCAAACCCTAAAGTAGGCCTTGTGTGTACACAACAAACCTACTATAGTGTTGACATAAATTTTGCTTAGCATGAAGGAAGGCAAATTATAGTATTCTTAATCAATTAGCATTTCCAAATTAAGGTTTTAGATATGACCAAATTGGCCAGGTAAGTGGAAGGGGTGAGGGTCTTAGTAGAAAAGACCTTGTCTTAAAGAAAGGATGGAGGGAAAAACAGAGAGAGACACTCAGACAGAAGACTCGACAAAATTGTACTTCTATATCAGAAGACCGAACACTCTATTCTCATTTCACTGTACACCCTTTAAATAAGAATTTAAGGGGCGTGAAAAACTTCCCAAAGTTGCTTATCAGATATGTCTCTTCATATCTGATAAGACTCTTCAGGATTCAAGAGTCTTATCTGAGTTATCTTGGTTTCTAGATGAACTCTCCTCATGCCACATGGCATGTACTGAACTCAAGGGAAGGAGGCATCTTTCCATGTCTTGAAATCATAGAAGAGGAATCCTGAGAGCAGAAGGACTCTGCCTCAGAACCGTGCGTAGATGAAGAGACGCGACTCTTCATCTACGCGCGACTCTTCATCTATGCGCGCTGACTTCTTCATGTTTCATGCCGACCCTTTGTCCCTCTTTGACCGATCAACCAAAACAAAAAGGCATGGAGACTATTTGAAGAGATGTCCCAGATGAGAATCTCCTAGAGCTTCATCTGCAGAAAAACTCTCAGTCCTTCTGCGCGCACTTTTCTCCCACGCATGCCAAGAGGCGCCAAGAGTCCTGAGCACCTAGGACTCTTCAATAAACCAGGTTTAATGTTCAAATATAACTAGATAAAGTCTGGTTTATGCTGCCTCAATTAGGACTCAACCTAATGTAGGTTTCCCTCAATAAGGTTAGTCCAATTAACAAGCAACTAGACCCAAATCAATTGGGTTAGGAATTGGGTTAGCCTACACATGCTAGTGTGTAATCTGGCTAATCAATTAGGATGCTATAACCCTAATTCAACCATGTATGACTTCCTTGGCCAACTCCCTAATGTGTGTGATCCTTTGGGTTCCATATTTAGCCAGCAATAGGTTTAGATATGAGCCAATTCAATCCAATCGAACCCGATTGACTTAATTAGATTAAATTGGCTCACCTAATTATCCAATTCGAATCATCCATTGAATTGACTCATGACACCAATCTAATTGGTTCATGAAAACCTACAAGACAAGATTGACATCTAGTAACATGTCATGCCTACCTAGAAAACATGGAATTCGATGGAAAGTACCAAAATATCCTTCAATAGAAAGTTACCGTGCAATTCAATCTTTCGATCTTCTATTATCCTGATTAAGTGATAGGTATGAATATATGTCAAACTCTAACACTTAGTCATATCAAATCTCAGCTCGATCATGAGGACTCAACTGATGACTGATTAGAAAACATTTCTAATCTCATCCTACTTTGATCAAAGGCTCCTTAAGTCACTCATCGAAGAGATTACATTGGATAACAATTTCTCTTACCAGGAATGATCGATTCCTTATTGGTCCACTCACATCCTTCGTACACCTTCCACCATACCCAGAACACCCCATACATGACTCAATGTCATGAATGAGTATGAACCAAAATATGGCTTAGTGTGCACAAGGAACCATGGTGACCTCAGGTATAAAGATCACATGCACAACTCTTACTCTGGGACCTATCTTTTGATAAGCAGTAAGACTTCCATAAGATAGTCCTGGTGCGGATTAGTTCAGTATACTCATACCCTAATGAGCACCCTTATCCTTATATTAATGTCTCTACACAAATGGTTGTGAGACCAACCATCCTCATTAACTAAGCATACATAAGATAAGCTAGTCTTACTTGATTCATCATCCCTGAATCGATGGTCCATTGACTAGGAACATTTTAATTAGGGTTTATAGGAACTTAGGTCTCACTGTTATGATCTTTATCATAATCCTAATTCCATTGCCTTAATTTAAGGGGTTCATCATAATCCATAAATAAGATACATCATTATATGATGAAAATAAATGCCTTTAGTTAATATAATATCATAAAGAGTTGAAAGATTACAAAAATGCCCTTACAATGATTGGCTTTTAGGAAACTTTTCTTTCAAACTCCTGTGATAAGAGATAGTGTCTCCAATATCTTAAGGCTTGAACTACCACATATAATTTCTTATCATAAGTTGAATACTTCAATCTTACTTCATTCAACTTCTCACTAAAGATGGCTACATGGTGGTTTTCTTGACTCAGAACTCCTCCAATTCCAACTCGAGAGGCATAACAAGCAACCTCAAAAACCTTTGAAATGTTAGGTAATCTCAAAATGGGTGCTTGGAACATTTTCTCTAATGCGGGATGTTATCATGTAAGAGATTAACATAAGGTGATGGTAGATTAAGAGAGTAATAATTTTAGATTTTTATATGGTATTGCTTCTTGGAAAGAATAAGAACAGGCAAAGGTTGTTTATGTGAGGACTAAAGTAACTACCCACAGATTAGGATTCAACTAAGTAATAAAGAAAATAGGAACCTAAAGTTGAGAAACCACAAATTAGAACATGCCCTTTCTTCAACAAATCAGAACTTGTGAGAATTGATGGTTTTGCATACCAGGCATTGACTGTCTTCTTCTTAAGATTGGATCACACAGCTCTCGGGACTGGCACCTGGAAGAACAAGCTATTTCCCATGGTTGTTCCGGCTTTTTTTCAGATGGTTCCGAAGGCAAGGGGGACTTCTTCCAAGGATCAAAGCACCTGAAGCATCTTGCAAACACCAAGGATTAGAGATCCATAAAGTAGGAAAAATACAAAGTAGAGAGGAGGCAAAAGAAGAAGCTGATGGTGCTTGGCATGGAGAAGGGGCTTTGATGGGGGATGATATGCACAAAATTACCCTAAAAAATCGTACAAGTATCGATGCTTATAATAAACACAGATTCTAAAGAACATTCAAATAGGGTAGATTTTAGGTCATGCATTCCCTAATGCTAGGCTCAATAAAATGGAAAGAACCAGGACTCAAAGATTAAGAAATCCCTGATCAAGGACATGCACGCATTTCAAAGATTCAGATCTAAAGCAAGGAAGGAAATAAAATCCTACGACAGTAATAACTACATCCTGTGTGATGAGTTCACTTATCCTCGGAAGATGCAGCCTGGTTGATCAATAGTCAGCCATCCAACACAGGGCATCGGGGGACATGGTTGATGGTCAGGCTCCCTTCAAAGGCTCGGTATCAGAAGAGGGCCCTACAAGGTTAATCATGGATTAGATTAGCCAAAAACCCAGAACACAATAGGTTAGCCCAAACCACCATATGGATTAGACTGGTCCAAATCAAAACACAACCAAAAAAAAAAAAAAAGACATAGAGAGCTTCATGGAACTGAGGAAGCGGTCCGGAGATGGGGCGGAAGCTTCGTGGGTAGTGGGTCGAAGATGAAGACGGCATCATGGCGATCTCTGAGGGTGGATGAAGCATGTTCTCGAGGGGACGTCAGACTTCGATGGAAGGATAGCAGAGCAATCGACCAAGAAATGGAGCTGGGAGGTCGAGAACGTTCGGAAGGGATGCTGTAAGCTCGGGAATACGGGAGGCATGCCTGGTTAGAGCGAGAATTCCATGGAGAGGTGATTCAGGGCTGATGATGGTGTTGCGATGGACTAGAGGAGGGAGATCCAGCGATGGGAGGGCTGGAGAGGGAGATCCGGTGGAGGAGACCGGAGGAGGGAGGTCGAGCTTCTAAATAATGGATGAGCTTTTTCTTTGAAGGCTGAGCAGTGTGTTTGAATGGATGGTTTGGGGAAGACGAAGATGGCAGCGATCGATGGAGATGATCGTGGGAGGGAGGAGCAGCGATCTGAGATGGCGTGGTAGGGAGGTGTAGCGGGATAGACGGAGATAGATGGGGCCTCGCAAGGAAGGCCAATCGGAGAAGAAGAACTGGAATTTTTTTCATTGTATTTTTTTCATTGCCTTTTTTATGTACAACCGAGCCTTACTTATAGGCTTTTTAAAATGGGATTACAGTGGAACTAATCCAAGGATTAGTTACAAAATCCTAACTAATCAGGAATGTGGCTGCAGAGTTTGTTGCGGCCATGATTTCAACAGGATTTTCCATATTTTTTTAATTTCAAAAGTTGAAGTAAAAATAAAATCTGGAAATTTCCTGACACTTGGGATTCAGTTCGACCATGTCTTGAGTTAGCTCGATGGTCTCGGGTCGGCTCGATGGTTCAGATCCTATTCTCCTTGTTCTGTGATCCAAATGGATTCTGGAGGCTTGGTCTTGGTCTTGGTGTCCCCACCATTTCTCCTGGGGTGGGAAGAACTTAACCCCATTGAATAAGGGTCTGTTTGGCTTTGATACTCTTCTAGGAGATCCGGATCAATGCGTTGTAGGTCCTCTCTGGTAATCCATGAGTCTTCCTATTCAAGATGACCTTGCCATCTTACCAAGTAGCGCTGATAGCCATTCTGTTGGGTATTGATAGCTTGATCATCCAGGATTCGCTCGATCTTCTCTCTTCGCTCAGACCATTTTTGTGGACACTCCAGGGTAGGTTCTCTCTTAAGTAAAGGGTCAAGCCTGAATGCCTTACTAGGAATTACTGCCGGTTCCCTATATTCAGTTAGATCAATAACGTTGAATGTTGAGCTAATGCCTAAATCAAGGGGTAACTCGAGCACATAGGCATTGGGTCCAATTTTCTTAATAATTTTATAGGATCCAGCACTTTAGGAATGCAGTTTCTTGATGGTTCCAAGAGAAAATTATTTAGGTCTGAGTCTTATCATGACAAAATTCCCTACAAAAAATTCTTTAAAATATTTTCCAGAATCAGCTTGTCTTTTATAAGCATCGTTACTCATTTTGATCTTTTGGGTGATTTCCTTAAGCAAATTTCTAATATGCTATGCAAAAGATTCGACTGACTCAGATATTCTAGCATGCAATAGCAGGGGAATCAGATCAAGTGGTTTATTGGGTTGGTACCTATGGACAATCTCAAAAGGGCTCTTACCAGTGGTTCTATTAACAAAACTATTATAGGTGAACTTGGCTTTAGGTAACAGCAGATCCCAATTCTTAACGTTCTCGCCTATAAGGCACCTAAGCAGGTTTACAAGGCTTCAGTTCACTACTTCGATCTGGCCATCGGTTTGGAGGTGATAGGCAGTAGAAAATTTTAACTTAGTCCCTAACATATGCCAAAGGGTCTTCCAAAAGTAACTGGTGAACCTTACTTACATCTCTATCAGATACAATCATTTTTGGTAGGCCATGTAATCGAACTATCTCATCCTAGAAAACCTTGGCTACCTTAGAAGCATCATAAGTATGACTACATGGTAGGAAATCGGCCATTTTGGAAAACCTATCAACCACAACAAAAATGGAGTCATGTTTCCTCTAGGTTCTAGGCAATCCTAAAACAAAATCTATACTCAATTCTTGCCAGGGACAATCAGGAATGGGCAAAGGGGTATACAAGCCAGTGTTCTATTTTTGCTGTTTGGCAACAGCACAAGTTCTATACCTAGCTACGATTTGGGCTACATCCCTTTTCAGACTTGGCCAAAAGAAATGCTCTTCAACAGCTAAGATGGTTTTATTCCTACCAAAATGTCCTGCTAATCCTCTCGCATGGGTCTCCAAGACTAAAAACTCTCTCAAAGAAGTTCTTGGGATGCACAACTTACTCTCGTTGAACAGATAACCATCTAACATGGTATAATGGCTGTATTCTCTAGATGGTTCTATACTCAAAGCTTGGTGAATCTTCTTGAAATCGGGACAGGTATCGTACTGCTCTTTGATTTGGTCAAACCCTACAACCTCAGTTTTAATTGTACTTAGAAGCAAGGATCATCTACTAAGGGCATCAGCTACCTTGTTTTCTGTTCTAGCTCGGTGTTTCAGTATAAAGGTATAAGCCGAATATACTCTACCCACTTAGCATGTCTAGGGTTTAAATTTTTCTGGAAAATCAGGTATCTCAATGCCTCATGGTCAGAGTACAGTACAAACTCGTGTGGCAATAGATAGTGTCTCCAATACTTCAGTGCTTGTACTAAGGCATAGAACTCCTTATCATAGGTTGAATACCTAAGCTTAGCCTTATTTAATTTTTCACTAAAAAAGGCTACCGGGTGGTTCTCTTGGCTTAGGTTTCCTATTCCTACACCCGAGGCATCACAAGCTACCTCAAACACTTTGGAAAAGTTAGGCAATCTCAGAACGGGTGCTCGGGTCATCTTTTTCTTAAGTTCTAGGAAGGCTCTGTTAGTAGCTTTAGTCCACTCAAAGGCTCCCTTCGTAATACAGTCGGTGATGGGTGAGACGATGGTGCTAAAATCTTGAATAAATCGCCTATAGAAAGTTGATAGACCATGGAAACTATGGATATCAGAAACAGTAGTGGGTACTGGCCACTCAACTATCGACTTAATCTTTCTAGATCAACTGATACTCCTTCGGGGGTCATGACAAATCCTAGGAAGTTGACTCTATAGGTCAACAACTCACATTTTCCTAGATTAGCATAGATACTATCTTTCCTAAGGGCCATACAAACTTGTCTAAGGTGGTTTAAGTGGTCCTCTTTGGTTCTGTTGTAAATCAGGATGTCTTCAAAATAGACTACCACAAACTTTCCTATGAACATCCAAAGGACCTGGGTCATAATCCTCATGAAAGTACTGGGTGCATTGGATAGGCCAAAAGGCATTACTACCCACTCGTACAAACCATCCTTAGTCTTAAAGGCTGTTTTCCACTCATCCTTGGGTCAGATTCTAACTTGATGGTAGCCACTCTTAAGGTCAATTTTGGAAAAGATGGTGGCTCCTGCCATCATGTCTAACAGGTCATCTAGGCGGGGTATGCGAAATCTGTACTTGATGGTGATCTTATTTATGGCATGGCTATCCACACGCATCCTCCACGTGCCATCTTTCTTAGGTGTCAAAAGGGCTGGGATGGTGCAAGGACTTAAGCTTTCCCTAATGAAACCTTTCCTCAACAGCTCACTAACTTGCTTTTGTAACTCTTGGTACTCAATTGGGTTCATTTGGTAATGGGGCAAGTTAGGCATGGTGGATCCTGGAACGGTCTATGGCATGCTGGATGTCCCTAAGTGGTAGAAGTTGGTCAGGCAGATCATCCAAGAAAATATCTTGGAATTCTTCCAAAACATCCATAACTTCCTTGGGGTGTTCTCCTAGGGCTGGTTTCCTAATTTCCTTGGTGGTCAAAATCCAGATAGGTGATCCCTCAGCAATTTCTCTCTTAAGCTCTTTGGCACTAATCAAATGTAATCCAGGTTTCTTTTCCTTCAAAGAGCTGGCCCCCTTCTTAACTTCATCCTTAGGGGGAACAGGGTTGATTACTATCTTCTTCCCTAAATGGTTAAATGCACAGGAATTGGTTTTACCAAATAGGGTGGCGTCATGATCATACAGCCAAGGTCTCCCTAATATAATGCTGCTTACCTCCATAGGTAGCACATCACACCAAACTTTCTCCTTACAAGATTGCAACTGAATCAAGACTTCGCATCTATGTTTGATGGGTATTGAAGTGGAGTCAATCCAGGATACCTTATATGGGCTAGGATGGGGAACAGGGGTTAGCCCTAAGGTCTTGATAGAACTAGCAGAAATAGCGTTTACATAGCTCCCACTATCTATGATGACTTTGCAATCTTTCACCCCTATCTTGATAAAGGTGTGTAGGATGTTGGTCCTACGCCAGTCCTCTTGCTCCTTAGAAGGGTTAGGATGCATCTAACAACTCCCATAAGGTCAGTGGGGTCATAACTCTCTTCATCTCTCTCATATTCTTCTACTAGGTTCAAACCTTCTTCATACACTTCTTCTTCACATTCAGGGGTGTCATCTAGGTTTCCTTCTTCTGCTAAGTCACCTAAATGAAGGGATATAGTGGGGCAGTCACTAGCATAATGGCCTGGCTGGTGACATCTAAAACAGGTGCCAAACTTCTTAGGTGCTTCTACAGATTTTTCTTTGTCAGCTAGAGGTCGGCTCAAGTTGGGTCGGGTTGGACTGGGTCGGCTTGGCTCGGGTCAACTCGGGTCAAGTCGATTTTGGTCGAGTTGACTTGGATTTGGATGGCTTTGGTCGGGTCAACTTGGATTTGGATGGGCAGGGTAGGGTCGACTCGGGTAGGTCTAGGTTGTTCTAGGGTATTGGCTCCTTAGAGTCCTATGAAACTGCTCAAAGTCCCTAGTTACCTGATAAGCCTGTTCTAAATCCCATACCTCTCTTAGATACAACTCTCTCTTCACATCATCATGCAGGCCAGATCTAAATCTTGATAAGATCACAGACTCAGACTCGTTTATCCCATATCTCATGGCTAGCTCATCAAACTTAGCTATGTATTCGGTGACACTCTTGTTTTGATGCGGAAAAAAAAAAGGGATGAGATGATGATGCTAGCACGGATGATGCAAATATGATTATATTTTTTGTTTTCTTTTTTTTTTAGGGTTTTATCTTTGGTTCCCGATTGCAAGCAAAGAGGACCTAGGAAAACTGAAAGCAAAGAGGTCTATGCTAGCAGATCAATCCCTAAGAAATGATAGACCAGGATCCTGAGATTAAGGAACCTCGAGATTAGGACTAGCTCGATACAATCAATACCTACCTAGGAGATAAGGATGCAAACCTTTCAACACTCTGATGCTCTTGATGCAGAGATCACTCAACCTTGACGGATGCGACCTGGATGTCTGAGTTGTCGAACCCGCGGATAGGCTGGCTTTGATCGGGTGGTCACAATGGCAAAGCAAACCTTCTCTGATGGTCGTGGCACCAAGGGGACCTGTAGGCAAACAAAGAGGATTAGTTTTTTTTTTTTTTTGTTCTTTTTCCTTTTAGATGATGGAAAGGTGGAAAGAAAAACAAAGGAAAGGGTTGAGGAGATGGGGTTCGGATGATGGTGTTGGTGGAGATAACTTGGGGCCTTGCACCCCGCGACATCCCGGAAGGACGAAGGAATGTGGCCTCTCACCACGCGATGCCCTCAGGCAAAGGAATGTGGCCTCCCACCATGCGACGCCCTCAGGCGAAGGAATGTGGCCTCTCACCATGCGACATCCCGGAGGACGAAGGAAGCTCTCACTCAACCTAGCCTAAGAGACAAGGATTGAAGAAGAGGATGGAACACACAAGCTTTCTTTCATTAATCATCAATTAACTCTACAAGGAGAGATTGGGTCCCCTTTTATAGACACCCAAGAGTACATTCAAATTTCAAATGAAAAAACCATTCAAATTTTGAACCCAAAATACAATCCAAATAAAAGTGGCACCCAAAGCTTTGGAGGGAGTTCTTCAAGGCCGACCAAGTGGAAAAAATAATGGCATGGCAAGATACAAGGCATGGGGAGGGGAGTTTGTCCTTCTGACTTCCTTATTTGCTTGCTTAGTTTTGGTAGAAAACTTGAAGTAGGGCAAACTTGGAGGGATGTGTCCCCTTTGGAGTCTTCTTCCATACCTAGATGGAGTGATTCATGGCCTACCAAGGGAGAAGAAGATTGGGTATCCCTTGATGCTTGGCTTGAAGAGGGGGCTTGATGCTTGACCTTCCTTCCTTGTGTGCATAGTTTTGGAAAGAAGCTTGGATGGAGGCAAGCTTGGTGGAATGTGTCCTCCAAAATTTCTTCTAGGCTTGATCCTTGGCCGACCAAGGGAGAAGAAGATTGGGCGTTGCACATTTGATGGCTTGGCATGGGTAGTGTGCTCCTTGGTCTTCCTTTCTTGCATGAATATTTTAGGAAGATGACTTGATTGGAGGGCTTGCTTTGTGGCTTGAATCTTCAACAACCCAAATATGATGGCTCATGGCATGATATGGGGAGGGGATAATGGAGGCGTGTGGAATGCTTATGGGGCGCCTCCTTGCTTCCATTCTTGGGTGCACAAGTGGCATTGATGTGGCGCCATGCAGCTGATGAAGTGGTAGTGTCAAGTCAAAGCTTGGTCCACTAAAATGGGCTTGACCCAAAGGACAAGTTTTCTCTCATTGGGTTGGGACCCGAAGTTCAGGCAGACCCAGACATGGATTAAAATAAATTACAAGACTCGAGTTGACCTAATCTTGACCCAATTGGTCAAGGTACAAGATTTAGACTTGGATCAAAGCAAAGATAATTACAAAATTAAAGGCTTGAAGCCTTATTACAGGACTCAATGGGTAGAACCCTAATTAGAGATCCCCCGAAGGTTGAAGGGCTCAAGTCAAACCCTGATGCCCACATCAATTCTCCCGGGGTGGGAGAAACTCGACCCTATCGAGTGGAGGTTGATTTAGCTTTGGTACTTCTTCAGTGGGTTGATGCATGGCCGGTCCTCCTGGGTGATCCACGAATCATCAGATTTTGGTCGGCCTTGCTAATGGACCAAGAAATCTGAAAGCCGTTGTCCTGGGCTGCGGTAGCTCGACCATCCAGGACACGCTCGATCCGTACTCCTTACTCAGGTCAAATTGGAAGTGGACACTCGGGTCTGGTTTTCTCTCCAAAAAGGATTAGGCTCAAATCACTCGCTAGGTGGTTTGCTGGTTCCCTATACTTAACTAGGTGCAAGATATTGAGAGTCGAGCTAATGTCCCAAATCAGGGTATTAGGGTCACTCTCCTATCACTCTAAGGGACCAATTCAGTGAGCATAAAACTTCTTTATTATTTCAGAATCCATAATTCTCTACTTAGCTTGCTTTTAGGAACAACCAAATATTAATTATTAATTTTCGTGTCCCTAGTATGCAATGCAAGAGATCATGCAGATTCTGAGACTCAAGTAACACTCAACAAAAGCAAACTAAACTAGGTATTCCTAGTAAGAGGAATTTATTGGGGTCCTAGGGCCTAAACGTACTAGACCATTGGTTCTCTAGGCTTGACCCTAGCCTGGTATGCACAAGAAAAATTTTTAAGGATCCCTAACAGATGCCATAAAGTATGCCAGAAGTAGAGGTCGAATGGGATGGGCTCTAAGGAGTCATGCAAAATGATAATCTTAGCAAAAAGTGCACTCATAGCCCTAGAAATGTGCGAAGGTTCAGGGAAGGGTAGGAAATAAGGAGGAGACTCGAGGACTGGTTCAAGGTTTAGGCTAATGACCTTAATATGTGAATGTAGGTCTATAGGCATGCTCATCTTAACCTCATGGTCAATACTAGGAGGATCGATAGGTGCAAGTCCTCGGGTAGGCGGGATGCTCTTAGATAGTGGAGAGCTTTCGGGAAGGTCTTTGGAAGAAATCAGATTGACTCCAGTCTTCTTTTCCTTAAGGCTGCTAGATCCCTGCTTGAGTGGGTCCTTGGGTTGGACTGGGTTGATGGTAACCTTCTTCCCTTGGTGGAAGAAGACACAGGTATTGGATCGACCATAAAGAGTGGCATCATGGTCGAAGAGTGGTGCAGGCACCAGACTCAGAAGAAGACTTCAGGGCTCCATCTGGATCTTTGATTGACCTTGCCCAAAGAATTAGGGTTTTCTGGTTTTGTAATAAGGGTTGACTTGGTCAACTCAATTTTTTTGAGTCTGTATTTCCCTGCAATTTAAATTTTGTTGAGTCATGTTGACTTAGTACAAGTCCTAGTAAGTGGTCTAGGTCTTCTCCAGGGTGCCACATTTTCTTCCAAGCCCAAGCAAGTGGGCGCCACACTCCCAGCCACACGCCAGAGTCCAGGAGGCACCACATCTCCATCCCAGTGTCTTGGTCCCCACACCCAAGGGAGCAAGAATTTTTCTTGAAGCCAAAATCAAGGAGGCACCCTATATATACCTTAAAAGGCTAAGCTAAAGGAGGAAAGAGGCATTTCTTGGGGAGCACTTCAAGGAGGCGCCCAATCCATGCCTAAAAAGACCAAAGCAAAGTTGGGAAGAGCCATGACTTGGGGAGAAAGAAAAGGAGGTGTCCAAAAGAGTTGAGCCATGGAAGGAAAAATTTTTTTCTTGAAGAGCAAGGCTAGGAGGTGCCACCTACTTACCATTTGGAGCCACCAATCAACACTTATGGAAGCTCTTGGCCAGCCATATGAGAAGGATCTGATTCTACAAGCTTAATTTGAAGATCCATCCTATTAGTCTCACATGGGAAGATGTAAAACCCTGACCTCTTGTAAATACCTATAAAATAAACCCCTCTTGTAAGTTTTAAAAATAACTGATGAATGAAATCAATTTCTGTGTGAGCAACTTTGTGTTTCTCTCTTCCGCACTTGTATTCAGGTGTTGAGCTCCATGAGGGAGTAAATCCGGGTTCCCTAGGAACCTTGAGGAGGTGTGAGATCTCCAACCCCACAACCCCAAAACCCTAGGTTAGCCACTTCACTTCCAAACACTAGCCGCCCATCATCATCTTCATCCCACCAAACCCTTACCTACCCCATCTTCACATGGCTCCTCTCTCCAAGTAGAGGCCGACCACCAGCATCCAGGTCCAGTTCGGCTACTTCGAACACAGAGCAAATTCCAGAGGAAGTCAGATCAGCATCCAGGAGAATCAGGATTTCAGCAACATCAACTTTCAAGTTCTTCTATCTGGTAAATCCTTCCTTGAGTATCTGGTTCCATAACTTGTTCTTCTTCTTTCCCAGATCTTGAGTTCAGGAGAAGCCAACTCTGCCCAAGGACCAGTATTGGAGCATCCATTGCGAAGATATTCGAATCCGGGGATCCAACAATCTGCTCAAGAGAGTCCTTCCACTAAACTTTGTAAAGATCACTGTCTGGTCTATAACCCTTCTCTTCTCTTTACTTCTGTCCTGTTGAAAGTTTAGAGCGAAACCCTAGGTCTGGAAGTTTCTCAACCCCCAGCGATCTTTTACTTCTGAACAACTCTGATAACCTAGTTTCTTTGAATTGTGCTTTCAATTATTATATAGTTTCTTCCAACTTAGTTTAACTTTCTTTTGAGTCAAAGCCGACTTCTGAAAATATAAATAAAAAAAAAAGAATTAGTCTTAATTTACTTTCACATCACATCGTCTTTTCGTTCTGCATCATTTTTGGTATCAGAGATTTCGTTCTGCATCAATTTTTGGTATCAGAGCCCTGTCTAGGGTTTCTGACTTGCTTGCATGTTTTGAGTGTCTCTCTTTTATACTTTATCTGCTCGAAGTAGACTCCCCAGGATGTCCGGTTCTAGGAACGAAGCGAGGTGCAAGCCTCCTCTTCCCATTCCATGGGGTGTTCCTAGGGCATGTAGGGGATCCGCTGGGTTACAACTTCATAGCAGGAATTGTAAACGGGGGAAGCATTCTATTTTCAGTCTTTAACTACCTAGTTGCAGGAATTGTTTCTCATTGCAGGTAAATTCAAATTATGTGACTTTTATTTTGCTAGAACCAGTACAATTGAAACTATTTTACTTAATTTTACTGTAATTTATTGGTTTCTGTGAAAGTTTTGAGAGTTAAATTACAGCAATTCTGTTTTTGTGTTCTGCATCAAAGAGCCAGGGTCGCCCTAAAATAATGCTACCCACACCCATAGGTAAGACATCATACCAAATCATTTCTTCATATGAACTCATCTTGATCTTGATTTGGCACCTAGATTTGATTGGGATGGAGGTTGAATCTATCCAGGAGACTTTGTAAGGATTGGGATGGGGAACTGTGGTTAGTCTTAGAGATCTGATAGTGTTCAGGGAAAGGGCATTGACACAGCTTCCACTATCTATGATGACCTTACACACTTTATCTCCTAGCTTAATCAGGGTCTGTAGGATATTGGTCCTACGCCAGTCCTCCTGTACTACGTTTTGGGCTAGGATGCACCTTACAACTCCTAGATGGTCTTCTGGCTCACAGAACTCTTCCTCTCCCTCATATTCTTCCAACAATTGGTTCTCAGGGTCATAGACATCCTCTTCTGGCTCAACAGTAGGTTCTGGTTCCAGCTCAGTCGGTTCTTCTATGAAAAGGGCAGGGGTTGTGCACTGACTAGCAAAGTGTCCAGGTTTATGGCACCTAACACAGTTACCCTGGGGGTTAGGTCTTCTCTGGACTTCAACAACCTTACCCTTGTCTTCTCTACTGTATTGGGGTCAACTTGGGCTAGGACAACTGGGACCAGGTCGAGCTAGGCTGGATTGATTTGGATCAGATCGGGTTGGTCCTGGTCGACTTAGGTAAGCCGGGTTGTATCCTGGGGCTGGGCTAGGTCGGTTCTGGCTCCCAAAGGTCTCAGGTCTTCTATAGGTGGGAGCTCTCTGGAATCGCTCACAGGTCCTAGCGATTCGGTAGGCTTCTTCTAAGGTTCCGGTCGACCTAAAGTAAAGTTCTCTCTGGATGTCTGGATGAAGGCCAGCCCTAAACCTAGACAGGGTTACATCAGGTGACTCGATAACCTTACACCGCATAACATATTCATCGAACTTCTCGATGTACTCAGCCACATTCTTACTTCCCTGAGTCAGGGTTTTCCATTGGTCCAATAATCTCTGGGTGTAGGATTGGGGTAAATACTTTCTCCTAAGCTTTTCTTTCATCTCCCTCCAGTCTGTTACAGGCAAATGACCTCTCTGCTCCATGTAGTTCTCAACACTATTCCAGAAAAACCTAGCTTGCTTAACCAACCTAAGTTTGGCAAACTTAAACTTGGTTCTATCAGTCATGGAATAACATTCAAAATATTCCTCCATTGTAGACTCCCAATCTTCATATACCCTAGGATCTAGACTCCCGTCAAAGGTGGGTGCTTCAAGTTTAATACTTCTAATGGCTCTCTCCTCAGGGTCCTCTAGATGGGCTCTTCTGGGGTGAGTATTCATAAAGGGGGTGGGGTTTCTTCCAAACTCATCCTCAAAGAAAGGGTCTTGTTGCGGGATCCTCCTAGGGTGAGGGGATGCAGGACTGGCTTCAGATTAGGGCTTAGCATTTTCTTCTAAAGGTATGAGTCTCACCTCTACTTGGTCAAGCCTATCATCTAACCGGGTGCTTAACTAAGTTATGGCTCGAGTCAGTGATTCGTTCATGGCTGCAAGCTCAACACGAAGTTGGTCCATGTCTTCGATAGGGGTTTGAGACGGTGGGTGAAAAAGGGCTCCTGATCTAGAGCACATGCAAACACACAAAACGGTACTACGGTGTGCTAGACCTAGGAGATCTCACCAAATGAAAAGTCAAGAAGACGAACCTGGTAGTAGTAACTTGGCACCTGGCCAGGTAAGCGTAAGGTTAGTGGAGGTTCCTCTTTGCTTGCCTAGACACCAATCTTGCAATTGGCTAGGTAAGCGAACCAACCCACTTCCCTTCGGGATCTAGTCCCTGAACCGCTTGCCTAGACACCAGCTACACAAGCACACACTTCCAAGCAATCTAGCTTGGCCCAACACTTGGGTTGACCCGACTTCATGGGTGTCCCTAGCTTACTAGAGCAGATTAATGTCTAGTTGATTTTAGTTAATGGCTAGGGTTCGAAATGCCGGGTGGTGGTTTTTGGGCTAGGGACAGGTTATGAACTCCTGACCCTATGTTAACTTGTCGCCCTTAGGTGTATTATGAACAATGTATGCACACAAATGTCTAAGAAAATGATTAATTTTTTTTTTTTGTGTCTTTCAGATGTATGGATGCTAAGCAAAATGTAAAAATCTAAAGATGAACTAAATACATGAACTAACTAAATGAGACAAGAAAGAGATGCTTGCTAAAACTGCAGGCCTAAGATTTTCTCAGTGGTATTTTGGCTTGTAGAATTTCTACAGGCTGAAATAAAATCTGAGAAAAGAGTAGAGAAATCCTCTAAATGCATAAGATCCAGAAAAAATAAAATAAAATAAAATGGAGATTCCTACAAAGAGAGATAATTGAAATAGCATACTATATATGGGCAAGACAGAATGCAGAAATCTAAATGCAAGGGCACTAGTCCTAACCTAGGCTCTGATACCAAGAATGATGCGAAAAAAAAAAGGGATGAGGATGATGATGCTAGCACGGATGATGCAAATATGATTATATATTTTGTTTTCTTTTTTTTTTAGGGTTTTATCTTTGCTTCTGGATTGCAAGCAAAGAGGACCTAGGAAAACTGAAAGCAAAGAGGTCTATGCTAGCAGATCAATCCCTAAGAAATGATAAACCAGGACCCCGAGATTAAGGAACCCCGAGATTTGGACTAGATCGATACAATCAATACCTACCTAGGAGATAGGGATGCAAACCTTTCAACACTCTGATGCTCTTGGTGCAGAGATCGCTCAACCTTGAAGGATGCGACCTGGATGTCTGAGCTGTCGAACCCGCGGATAGGCTGGCTTTCGATCGGGTGGTCACAGTGGCAAAGCAAACCTTCTCTGATGGTCGTGGCACCAAGGGGACATGTAGGCAAACAAAGAGGATTAGTCTTTTTTTTTTTGTTCTTTTTCCTTTTAGATGATGGAAAGGTGGAAAGAAAAACAAAGGAAAAGGTTGAGGAGATGGGGTTCGGATTATGGTGTTGGTGGAGTTAACTTGGGGCCTCGCACACCGCGATGTCCCGGAAGGACGAAGGAATGTGGCCTCTCACCACGCGATGCCCTCAGGCGAAGGAATGTGGCCTCTCACCACGCGACGCCCTCAGGCGAAGGAATGTGGCCTCTCACCACGCGTCATCCCGGAGGACGAAGGATGCTCTCACTCAACCTAGCCTAAGAGACAAGGATTGAAGAAGAGGATGGAACACACAAGCTTTCTTTCATTAATCATCAATTATCTCTACAAGGAGAGATTGGGTCCCCTTTTACAGACACCCTAGAGTACATTCAAATTTCAAATGAAAAAACCATTCAAATTTTGAATCCAAAATACAATCAAAATAAAAGTGGCGCCCAAAGCTTTGGAGGGAGTTCTTCAAGGCCGACCAAGAGGGGAGAATAATGGAATGGCAAGATACAAGGCATGGGGAGGAGAGTTTGTCCTTTTGGCTTCCTTATTTGCTTGCTCAGTTTTGGTAGAAAACTTGAAGAAGGGCAAACTTGGAGGGATGTGTCCCCTTTGGAGTCTTCTTCCATACCTAGATGGAGTGATTCATGGCCGACCAAGGGAGAAGAAGATTGGGTATCCCTTGATGCTTGGCTTGAAGAGGGGGCTTGATGCTTGACCTTCCTTCCTTGTGTGCATAGTTTTGGAAAGAAGCTTGGATGGAGGCATGCTTGGTGGAATGTGTCCTCCAAAATTTCTTCTAGGCTTGATCCTTGGCCGACCAAGGGAGAAGAAGATTGGGCGTTGCACATTTGATGGCTTGGCATGGGGAGTGTGCTCCTTGGTCTTCCTTTCTTGCATGAATATTTTAGGAAGATGACTTGATTGGAGGGCTTGCTTTGTGGCTTGAATCTTCAACAACCCAAATATGATGGCTCATGGCATGATATGGGGAGGGGATAATGGAGGCGTGTGGAATGCTTATGGGGCACCTCCTTGCTTCCATTCTTGGGTGCACAGGTGGCATTGATGTGGCGCCATGCAGCTGATGAAGTGGCAGTGTCAAGTCAAAGCTTGGTCCACTAAAATGGGCTTGACCCAAAGGACAAGTTTTCTCTCATTGGGTTGGGACCCGAAGTTCAGGCAGACCCAGACTTGGATTAAAATAAATTACATGACTTGAGTTGACCTAATCTTGACCCAATTGGTCAAGGTACAAGATTTAGACTTGGCTCAAAGCAAAGATAATTACAAAATTAAAGGCTTGAAGCCTTATTACTGGACTCAATGGGTAGAACCCTAATTAGAGATCCCCTGAAGGTTGAAGGGCTCAAGTCAAACCCTGATGCCCACATCATGTTTTCCTAAACCAGTCTATGCCATTGGTCTAAAAATCATTGATGGTATGACACAAGAAGATATTTTTCCCTAAGCTTGGCTTTCAAATCTCCCCAGGTGGCTATGGGCTCCTGTCCTCTTTGTCTAATTAATCTTTCCACATTATCCCAATACATCTTGGCTTGACGGATCAACCTACACTTGGCAAACTTGAATTTCCTACTTTATGTCATCTCGTACCACTCAAAGTACTGGTCCATCACTTTCCCCTAGTCTAGATATACCTTAGTGTCAAGGGTTCCATCAAAGGTGGGTGCTTCTAGTTTGATACTCCTGAAGGCTCTTTCTTCTTGGTCAATGAAATCTTGATTGGGCCTTCTAGGGTTTGGGTCTTTGAATTGATCAGGTTGCTAAACTCTCCTAGGATTGGGTGCCTCAAAGGGATCAAAGTTTCATCTCTCCTAGGCTTGGTCAGTGGAGAAAATAGGGTCTCAGGTTCATGCTCAAATGGTGGTCTAGGGGCTCTCTCCATGGAATCAAGTCTTGCTTCAAATTGGTTTAACCTATTATCTATGTGAGTGGTCAATTGGGTAGATAATTAGGCAGATAATTGGGCAAAGTGTTCTGACATGGTTTTTAGCAGGGCTTTTTGCAGGTTGTCCATGGATGACTTAGGCTAATATGAGGTTCCTGCTCTAGTGGACATGAGTCAAGCACGCAAAATTGTCTACGATCTACTAGACCTAGAATCTCAACTAATTGCCTAAATCAAGGTGACAAACTAGTCTGTGGTAACCCTGTTCTTAGCTAGGTAGGTGTAAGGGAGTATAGGTCCCTGAATGCTAACCATAGACACAAATCTAGGATTGGCCAGGTAGGCGGACCAACTCACTAGCCCTGAATCACCAAGCCTAGACACCAAGATCAATAGCACACACAGAATGGGCTGACGCCATGAATAGACACTTAGTCTTGATTCAATCAGTTGGTGTCCCTAAGCTCTCTAGAGCAAAAGTACATTTCTACTGGATTTTAATTAAAAGCTTGGGTCCGAAATGTAGGGTGGTTATTTTGGGCTAAAGAAAGGTAATGAAGTCCTTCCCTTATATTATGATATTGCTGCCCTTATATAGCTTAATGCAAAACATGAAATGCACATTCCATGATCCTAATGCAAACTAAGAAAACATAAATGAAACATAGATATATATATGTATACTTTTGTATGCTTGTGATAAAACAACTGAAATAAAGAAATGAGGTAGAACTAAACCATGCAAGAGAACTAATATGAATAGGATTTCAGCTAACAAAATGCTGTGGAAAAAATAGTGAGTGAGCTAAACAAAATGCATGTCCTAACTGTGCGCTGATACCAAAAGAAGGGTGATGGGGGATGACATGCACAAAAATTATCCTAAAAACCCGTACGAGTATCGATGCTTATAATAAAAACAGATTCTAAAAAATATTCAAATAGGGTAGATTTTAGGTCATGCATTCCCTCATGCTAGGCTCAATAAAATGAGAAAGAACTAGGACTTAGAGATTGAGAAACCCCTGATCAAGGACATGCATGCATTTCAATGATTCAGATCTAAAGCAAGGAAGGAAATAAAACCCTACGACAGTAATAACTACTTCCTGTGTGATGAGTTCACTTATCCTCGAAAGATGCGGCCTAGGTGATCAATAGTCAGCCATCCAATGTAGGGCATCAGGAGACTTGGTTGATGGTCGTGCTCTCTTCAAAGGCTCGGTACTGGAAGAGGGCCCTGCAAGGTTAATCACGGATTAGATTAGCCAAAAACCTAGAACACAACAAGTTAGCTCAAACCACCATATGGATTAGACCGGTCCAAATCAAAACACAACCCAAAAAAAAAGACACAGAGAGCTTCGTGGAACTGGGGAAGTGGTCCGGAGACGGGACGGAAGCTCCATGGGCAGTGGGTCGGAGATGAAGACTATGTCGTGATGATCTCCAAGGGCGGATGAACCTTGTTCTCGAGAGGATGTCGGACTTTGGTGGAAGGACAGCAGAGCAATCAACCGGGAAATGGAGCTGGGAGCTTAGGAACATCCGAAAGGGATGCTGTGAGCTCGAGAACAAGGGAGGCATGCCTGGTTTGGGAGAGAATTCCATGGAGAAGTGATCCAGGGCTAATGATGGTGTTGCAGTGGACCGGAGGAGGGAGATCTGGCGACGGGAGGACCAGAGGAGGGAGATCCAGCGACGGGAGGGCCAGAGGAGAGAGATCTGGTGGACGAGACCGGAGGAGGGAGGTTGGGCGGAGGTGACCGGAGGAGGGAGGTCGGGCTTCTAAACTATGGACGGGCTTCTTCTTTGAAGGCTAACCAATGGGGTTGAATGGATGGTTTGGGGAAGACGGAGACGGTAGCGATCGACGGAGACGGTCATTGGAGGGAGGTGCAAAGATCAGAGATGACATGGAAGGGAGGTCTAGTGGTATAGATGGAGATAGATGGGGCCTAGCACCCCATGATGTCGCGAGCATGACAAAGGCAGTTGTGGAGCCTTACGCTCCTCAATGTTGCGGTAGCAACGAATTCACGGTGGACCTCAGCAAGGAAGGCCAATCGGAGAAGAAGAACTAGAATTTTTTTTGTTGTATTTTTTTCATTGCCTTTCCTACGTACAACTGAGCCTTACTTATAGGCTCCTTAAAACGGGATTACAATGGAACTAATCCAAGGATTAGTTACAAAATCCTAACTGATTAGGAATTTGGCTGCAGAGTTTGTTGCGGCTATGATTTCAATAGGATTTTCCATATTTTTTTTAATTCCAAAAATTGAAGCAAAAATAAAATCTGGAAATTTCCTAACACCTTGGATTCAGTTTGACCGTGTCTTGAGTCAGCTCGACGATCTCGGGTCGTCTCGATGGTACAGATCCTATTCTCCTTGTTCTGTGATCCAGATGGGTTCTTAAGGCTTGGTCTTGGTCTTGGTGTCCCTACCAGGCTTGGTGGCTTGGTGAGTGGAGGATGCCTGGTTGCTTTGAAGATGGCAGCTAGGGCTAGGGTTTGGGTACTTGGAACTAGTATTTGGGCTTCTTACCCTCTCCCTCATGGAGTGCCAACACTCAAGAGCATAGGAAACTAAAAGAAGAGAATTCTTTCATTTATTAAATAATCTGATTTTACAAGAGGGAGGATGGGTATTTATAATTCACTGAGACCTCTTAGACTTCCTTTAAGAGTTGAATTGTATACATGGAATAAAGAGAGAAAAGAGGGGGTGCCTCTTTATTTCCATCTTTGTTTGTTATACATGGAAATAAAAAGAGACACAACAAGGGGCGCCTACTTGCTTTCTTCCTTTGCTTGGGCAGTTTGCATGAAATAAGGAGGGGGACCATCTCAATGCTTGGGGGCCACTATTCTTCCATGTTTGCTTGGATTGGTTGCACGAAACAATGGGGTGCCAAGTTGATTCCTTTTGTACTTGGGTGGCTTGAGTGGTGTCCAGTGGAGGTGGCGCATGAAATCTTCCTTCCTTGATTCAGTGGGGAATAGTGGAGGTGGAACATGAAGTTTGCCTTCTTTGCTTCAGTGTGGACAAGTGGCTCACCTCTTGGACTTGACTTGAATGAAAGAAAATTACAGGACTCAAAATTAAATGGACTTAATGACTCAACCTTATTACAAGACTGACAGGACTCAAAATGAGAACAAATGGACTCAATTGACTCGACTTTATTACAGGACTGACAGGACTCAAAACTGATGGACTCAAATGGTGTGGGCACCAGGATCCGACAGAGGCTCCTCAACCCTCTGTGGATCTCAGATTAGGGTTCCCCTTCTATGAGTCCTGTAATAAGGCCTTGAGCCCAAAGCATTGTCATAATTTCTTGTCAAATTTGTTTAGTCATGTACCTTGACCAATTTGGGTCAAGTTAGGTCATGAGTCCTATATTTGTTCAAGTTTGAGTTTGGACTTGACCCAAGCCCAATTGAAGTCACTTTGGTTTTCTTCACCAAATCAAGTTCTGGTGGGCCAACCCACCCCTTCCACTTGGGATAATGCCAACTTAGGTGCCACCTCAACTACCTACGTGGGGCCACATCAGCTGCCACTTGGGCATCCAAGAAGGGAAACAAAGTGGCATCCTCATGCTTTCCACACACCTTGGGCAACATTGGAAGGAAGAGACACCATCCCCCTCTTCCCTCCCCCACATCACGCCTTGTTCCATCAAAAGAGGGCGTTGAAGATCCTTGAAGAAACCAAGCCTCAAAGCAAGCCCCCTTCCAAGCTTTCTTCGCAAAATGTTCTTACAAGGAAGGAAGGTCAAAGGACACACTCCCCCCTTCAAGCCCTCAACCATGCAACGCCCATGGAGCTCTCCCTTGGTCGGCCTTGAATCAATCCAAGAAGATGGCGTTGAGGAATCCAAGGGAACACATCCCTCCAAGCAAGCCATGCCCCACTCCTTCTTCCAAAATAAGCATGCTAAGGAAGGAAGTCAAGGGACCAATCCCCCTCTCCAAGCCTTTGCTCATGCCATGCCCAACTCCAAATTATTTGGTCGGCCAAAGAGATAGGATGTTGGAATCTTTTGGGCGCCACCATGAATTTTGTAATTTGAATTTCAAATGGGCCTTGGGTGCCTATTTAAAGGACCCAATCCCTCCCTTGTTGAACTAATGAATGAATGATTGAGTGATTAATGAAAGTTTTGAGTTTCTTCCACCCTCCAACCATTGTCTCTTAGGCTAGGTTTGAGTGGAATTGCCTTCGTCCCCAAGGACGTCGAGTGGTGTGAGGCCACCTGTCCGTCGCCCCAGGGCGTCGCGAATCCTTCATCCTCCAGGACGTCGTGTGGTGTGAGGCCACATTCCTTCATCCTCTGGGACGTCTCGGGGTGTGAGGCCCTAAGTTATCTCCAACTTCGACTTCGGAATCCAGCCGGACACTGGGCTCGAAGCCCCTTCCCAACTCCAGTTCAATTCCTTTCCGTGCATCTCCATATTCCGCTGACCTTTCTTTTGTTTGCCTACAGGTCCTCCCTGGCATCTCGAGCATTGAAGGCAGTCAACTTTGCCATCGCGACCTCCCGACCCAAACCCAGAGCTCCTATGGTTTCGACTTCTCGGGCATCCAGGCCGCATCCGCCGAGTTGAGCGATCTCTGCACCGGGCGCTTCAGAAGTTTGAGGTTTGCCTTCTCTTTATCTCCTAAGTAGATATTATAGGTCGAGCTAGTCCTACCGGGGTTTCTTAATCCCAGGGCCCTGTTCTCGTTTTCACTTTTAGGGCTTTGAACTGCTAGCGTAAGCTTTCATTACTGTTCTTCGTATTTCTTACCTTTGCTTGTGATCGAGAATCGAAACCCTAAAATAACGAAGAAGAACAACAAGAAACATAAAAAAAAAAATCATCAACCCTAAAAGGAATTCCTTTGCATCGTAAGCATCCTTACTAGAATCTAGCATCCCTAGCCCTAACCCCGTTGCCTCCTACATCATTTCTGGTATCAGTGCAAGGCTAGGACTAGTGCACTTGTTTCATTTTCTACATTTTTGTCAGTCTGTATATGGTCTGATCATTGGATTGTTTCTCCCTGTAGAGACATCCAAGTTTCATGATTTCTATTATGTTAGATCGCATTCATTTCAAGGTATTTTTATTCATTTTCTCAGATTTTTTTTTCAGCTTGTAGAGTTTCTACAAGCCAAAATACTACCTGAGAAAATCTCAGGTCTGATATTTCAGCAAGCATCTCATCTTTTGGGTCATTCATCCATCTAGCTTACTTCTTGCATGTTTTAATTCCTGCATTTTGTTTAGCATTCACCCATCTAAAAGACACAAAAGAACAAAAAAAAAAAAAAAAAATTAAGTCATTTCATTAGTCATCATTGTACTTCATTTTACATAACATATCTTAAGGGCGTCAATTTAACATAGGGTCAGGATTTCATTACCTGTCCCTATCCCAAAAACCACCACCTGGCATATCGAACCCTAGCCATTAACTAAAATCAATTAGACATTTAATCTGCTCTAGTGGGCTAGGGACACCCACGAAGTCAGGTCAACCCAAGTGCCGAGCCAAGCTAGATTGCTTGTTGGTGTGTGCTTGTGTAGCTGGTGTCTAGGCAAGTGGTTCAGGGACTAGAGCCCGAAGGGAAGTGGGTTGGTTCGCTTTCCTGGCCAATTTCTAATTGGTGTCTAGGCAAGCAAAGAGGATCCTCCACTCACCTTACACTTACCTGGCTAGGTGCCAAGTTACTACTTCCAAGTTCATCTTCTTGACTTTACATTTGGAGAGATCTCCTAGGTCTAGCAAACCGTAGCATCGTTATGTTACATGTGCACTAGATCAGGAACCCCTTTTCAACCACCTTCTCCACCCTCTACCGACACCATGGACCAACTGCAAGTTGACATTGGAGCCTTAGCCCAATCCATGACCTAGTTGATCAATAGATTGGACCAGATGGAGACCAGACTGAGACCCCTAGAGGAAGCCGCTAGGCCCCGACATGAACCCAGTCCTGAGTCCCCTCACCCAAGGAGGAACCTGCAACAAGACCCTTACTTTGAGGATGACTTTGGGAGAGACCCTGACCCCTTTGTTGATACCTGTCCTAGGAGACCCAATCTGGAGGACCGTGAAGAAAGAGCCCTTAGGAGCATCAAGCTTGAGGCACCCACTTTCGATGGTAGCTTAGATCCCAGGGTGTGTGAGGATTGGGAGTCTGCCATGGAGCAGTATTTTGATTGGTACTCTATGTCTGAGAGAACTAAGTTTATGTTTGCTAAGCTTAGGTTGGTTCACCAAGCTAGGTTGTTCTGGAACAGTGTTGAGAACTACATAGAGCAGAAAGATCAATTACCCATAACCGCCTGGGGGGAGATGAGAGAAAAGCTTAGGAGGAAATACTTACCTGCGTCTTATACCCAGAAACTGTTGGACCAATGGCAGACCTTAAGTCAAGGGAGTAAGAGTGTGGCCGATTACATCGCCAAGTTTGATGAATATGTTATGCGATGTAAGGTTGTTGAATCACCTGAGTTAACCCTGTCTAGATTTAGGGCTGGCCTACACCCAGACATCCAGAGAGAGCTGTATTTTAGGTCAACCAGAACCTTGGAAGAAGCTTACCAAGTTGCTAGGCTCTGTGAGCATTTCCAAAGAGCTTCCACCTATAGAAGACCTGAGCCCTTTAGAAACCCGAGCCGTATCCCTGGATCCGCCCAAGGTTACAATCAAGCTTACCCGAGTCGATAAAACCCAAACCGAACTGACCCAAGTCGACCAAACCCAGCCCGACCCAGTCCTAGTCGTCCCAGCCTGAACGACCCCAGTATAGTAGAGAGGAAAAGGGTAAGGCTGTTGAAGTCCAGTGGAGACCTGATCCCCAAGGTAAATGCTTTAGGTGTCATAAACTTGGACATTTTGCTAGCCAGTGCACCGCCTCTGCCCTACTCATAGAAGAACCAACTGAGACTGAACCCGAACCAACCGTAGAACCTGTAGAGGACATCTATGATCCTGAAAATCAGTTATTGGAAGGGTTTGAGGGAGAGGAAGAAGTGTTTGAACCTGAAGACCTTGTAGGGGTAGTCCGATGCATCCTAGCCCAAAACATAGTACAGGAAGACTGGCATAGGACCAACATCCTACAGACCCTGATCAAGCTAGGAGATAAGGTTTGTAAGGTCATCATTGATAGTGGAAGCTGTGTTAATGCCCTTTCCTTGAGTACAGTTAAATCTTTAGGACTAGCCAAAGTTCCCCACCCCAACCCTTACAAAGTCTCCTGCATAGATTCAACTTCAATCCCTATAAAGTCTAGGTGCCAGATCAAGATCAAAATGAGTTCCTATGAAGAATTGATTTGGTGTGACGTCTTACCCATGGGTGTGGGTAGTATCATTCTAGGATGACCCTGGCTTTTCGACCATGATGCCACCCTTTATGGTCGATCCAATACCTGCGTCTTTCTCCACCAAGGAAAAAAGATTACAATCAACCCAATCCAGCCAAAGGACCTAGTCAAGAAAGGATCAAGTAGCCTTAAAGATAAGAAGCCTGAAGTTAACCTAATCAAGGACAATGGGTTAGAAGTAGAGATTACTGGGAAAGGACCTTTTAAAGAGTTTCAGGGAGAGAAGGATTAACATTCTGAGAATTTGAATACAAAAACTCCTGAGCCCATTGAAGACTTTAAGGTTGAACCCATTGAAAATCTTGGGAAAGAAACTCTTGAGCCCATTAAAGAATTGAAAGAAAGCATCTATGAGTCAAGTTTAGTAGAAGATGGGCCCGAGGGTGAAATCATTGAGGAATCCATGGAAAATGATCCTGAACCCTCTACAAAATTTGAAGAGGAAATGACCGAGCCAGGATCACATCTAGTAAATGAATATGAGGATTCACTAGTCTTTTCCACAGAAGCTCAGGAACCAACCCTTAATGAACCGATCCAAAGAGAACACCCCCAAGAGGGAGTGAAGACTCTGAAAGAATTTGAGGATGTTTTTCCAGAAGAATTACCTGATCAACTGCCACCCCTTAGGGACATCCAGCATGCTATAGATTTGGTCCCAGGATCCTCTTTAACAGACCTTCCTCACTGTGAGATTGACCCTAGCGAGCCCCAAGATCTACCGGAACAAGTGGAGCATATGACACCTATAGAACGATGCCCAAATTTTAAGGTCATCCTGAATAACCCAAGTATGTTTTATGTTTTCCATAAGCCACCCCAAGACTCCGATTCCTATTTCCTACAATTCCCTGAACCCTCTCACATTTCTAGAGCCAAGGGGTTACTTTTTATTAAGATTACCAGAATGTGTGACTCCTTAGAGCCTATCACTTTTGCCCTCTACTTCTGGTATACTTTATGGCATTTGCTAGGGATCCATAATAATTTTTCTTGTGCATACCAGACTAGGGTCAAACCTAGAGAGTCAAACGTCTGTTTGGATTAGATCCTAGGAGTCCAAAAAAATTTTTTCTCAATAAGATTGCATAGTTGAGTCTGCATTTTGCATCATGTTAGGATTATGCATTAAATACAATTTTAAAATAATTTGGCTGATTCCCGAAAGCGTGCTAAAGAGTTTGAGATAAGGGATTTTGTAATGATTAGGCTTCGGCCTGAACGACTTCCACCGGGAACCGTTAAGAAGCTTCATGCTCGTGGGGCGGGTCCCTTTAAAGTGATTAGGAGAATGGGCCCTAATGCCTATGTGCTAAAATTACCTCCGGATTATGGAATTAGCTCGACATTCAATATCTCTGACTTAGTCAAGTATAGAGAACCCGCAAACATACCCAGTGAGCCATTTGGGCCTAACCTCCCTTTTGAGAGTGAACCTGAACCTGAGTCTCCACCTCCAAATATACCTGAGCGAGGAGAGCAGATCGAGCATGTCCTGGATGACCAAGCCATCACTACCTGGGGAAAAGGCTACCAGCATTACCTGGTCCGATGGAAAGGCCAACATTAATTCGATGACTCGTGGATTACTCGGGAGGACTTGCAGCGCATCAACCCCGACATCCTGGAAAGGTATCAAAGCCAAGCTAACCCTTTCTCGACAGGGTCGAGTTCCTCCCACACCGGGAGAATTGGTGTGGGCACCAGGATCCGACAGAGGCTCCTCAACCCTCTATGGATCTCAGATTAGGGTTCCCCTTCTATGAGTCCTGTAATAAGGCCTTGAGCCCAAAGCATTGTCATAATTTCTTGTCAAATTTGTTTAGTCCTGTACCTTGACCAATTTGGGTCAAGTTAGGTCATGAGTCCTGTATTTGTTCGAGTTTGAGTTTGGATTGGGCCCAAGCCCAATTGAAGTCACTCTTGTTTTCTTCACTAAATCAAGTTTTGGTGGGCCAACCCACCCCTTCCACTTGGGATAATGCCAACTTAGGTGCCACCTCAGCTACCTAAGTGGCGCCACATCAGCTGCCACTTGGGCATCCAAGAAGGGAAACAAAGTGGCATCCTCATGCTTTCCACATGCCTTGGGCAACATTGGAAGGAAGAGACACCATCCCCCTCTTCCCTCCCCCACATCACACCTTGTTCCATCAAAAGAGGGCATTGAAGATCCTTGAAGAAACCAAGCCTCAAAGCAAGCCCCCTTCCAAGCTTTCTTTCCAAAATGTTCTTACAAGGAAGAAAGGTCAAAGGACACACTCCCCCCTTCAAGCCCTCAACCATGCAACGCCCGTGGAGCTCTCCCTTGGTTGGCCTTGAATCAATCCAAGAAGATGGCATTGAAGAATCCAAGGGAACACATCCCTCCAAGCAAGCCATGCCCCACTCCTTCTTCCAAAATAAGCATGCTAAGGAAGGAAGTCAAGGGACCAATCCCCCTCTCCAAGCCTTTGCTCATGCCATGCCCAACTCCAAATTATTTGGTCGGCCAAAGAGATGGGATGTTGGAAACTTTTGGGCACCACCATGAATTTTGTAATTTGAATTTCAAATGGGCCTTGGGTGCCTATTTAAAGGACCCAATCCCTCCCTTGTAGAACTAATGAATGAATGAATGAATGATTAAGTGATTAATGAAAGTTTTGAGTTTCTTCCACCTTCCAACCATTGTCTCTTAGGCTAGGTTTGAGTGGAATTGCCTTCGTCCCCAGGGACGTCGAGTGGTGTGGGGCCACCTGTCCGTCGCCCCAGGGCGTCGCGTATCCTTCGTCCTCCAGGATGTCACGTGGTATGAGGCCACATTCCTTCATCCTCCGGGACATCACGGGGTGCTAGGCCCCAAGTTATCTCCAACTTCGACTTCAGAATCTAGCCGAACACTGGGCTCGAAGCCCCTTCCCAACTCCAGTTCAATTCCTTTCCATGCATCTCCAAATTCCGCTGACCTTTCTTTTGTTTGCCTACAGGTCCTCCCTAGCATCTCGAGCATTGGAGGTAGTCAGCTTTGCCATTGCGACCTCCCGACCCAAACCCAGAGCTCCCACAGGGTCGACAGCTCGGGCATCCCGGCCGCATCCGTCGAGTTGAGCGATCTCTGCACCGGGCGCTTCAGAAGTTTGAGGTTTGCCTTCTCTTTATCTCCTAAGTAGATATTATAGGTCGAGCTAGTCCTACCGGGGTTTGTTAATCTCGGGGTCCTATTATCGTTTTCACTTTTAGGGCTTTGAACTGCTAGCGTAAGCTTTCATTACTGTTCTTCGTATTTCTTACCTTTGCTTGTGATTGTGAATCGAAACCCTAAAACAACGAAGAAGAACAACAAGAAACATAAAAAAAAAAATCATCAACCCTAAAAGGAATTCTTTTGCATCGTAAGCATCCTTACTAGCATCTAGCATCCCTAGCTCTATCCCCCTTGCCTCCTACATCATCAAATGTCTAAGCAATCCATAAAGAGTTTTGAATTGGGTGCAGCCTCTTTCTGATCCTCATTCCTATACCAATTCTCTTGGGGTGGGAGGAACTTGACCCTGTCAAGCAAAGGTCAATCTGGCTCTGGTACTGTTCTAATAAGTCTTGATTGAGGCGCTACAGATCCTCTCGAGTGATCCATGAATCTTCAAATTCTGATCGACCTTGCCAATGAACCACATAATGTTGGTAGCCTTTATTTTGAGTAGTAATAGCTTGGTCATCCAAGATTTGCTCAATCATTTCTCCTTTCCCATGTAAATTTATTAGTTGACACTTAGGTATGGGTTCTCTCTCAAGAATAGAGTCAGGTCCAAAAGGCTCACTTGGAATTATTGCTAGCTCCCTATACTTAAGTAGGTCTGAGATATTGAAGGTTGAGCTATTGCTAAATTCGGGTGGTAACACGAGAACATAGGCATTAGGTCCAACTTCTTTATTACTTTGAAGGGTCCAGCTCGACGGGCATGTAACCTTTTCATGGTCCCCTGAGGAAACTATTTAGGCCTAAGCCTAATCATCACATAATCTCCCTCAGCAAATTCCTTAACTCTTTTCTAGGAATTAGTCATGTTTTTATAAGTATCATTGCATAAATTAATCTTATTACTAATTTTCTTATGCAGATCTCTAACATGATGTGCAAATGATTCAGTTGACTTAGAGACTCATGCATGTATGGGTAAAGGGATTAGGTCTATCGGTCTCTTAGGCTTATAACCATGGATAATTTCAAATGGACTCTTGCATGTGGAACTATTAACTGAACTGTTGTAGGTGAATTCATCTCTAGGTAGCAAAAGGTTACAATTTCTAGTGTTTTCACCTACAAGACATTTCAACAAGTTTTCAAGACTTTGGTTCACTACTTCAGTTTGGCCATAGATTTGAGGGTGGTAGGGGGTAGAAAATTTGAGCTTAGTTCCTAACATGTGCCAGAGGGCTTTCCAAAAGTAACTCATGAATCGGACTTCCCTATCATATACAATGGTTTTTTGCAAGCCATGTAACCTAATTACTTCATCTAAGAAATGTTTGGCCACCTTGGAGGTATCAAAGGTTTGGGAACAGGGTATGAAATGAGCCATCTTGGAAAATCTATCGACCACAACATAGATTGAATCATGTCTCCTCTGGGTCTTAGGCAATCCTAACACAAAATCTATACTAAGGTCATGCCAAGGATAATCGGGCATAGGTAACAAAATGTAAAGGCCAGTGTTTTGCTTTGTTGTTTGGTAACAGCACAAGTTCGACATCTAGCCACAATCTAGGCAACGTTCCTTTTAAGACATTGCCAATAGAATTGGTCTTCAATGCTAGAATGGTCTTATTCCTACCGAAATGACTAGCTAGACCTCCAGCATGGGTTTCCCAAACTAGAAATTCTCTAAGGGAAGTCTTGGGGATACACAACTTGTTGTCCTTAAAGAGGTAGCAATCCTCAAGGGTATACTCACTATGCGAACTAGACGATCCTTATTTCACTGATTGATAGATCTCACTAAAGTCAGCATAGGTCTCATATTCCTCTTTCAGTTTGTCAAATCCTATGACTTCAGTTCTAACAGAATTGAAGAGCATGGACCAATGGCTAAGGGCATCAATGACCTTATTTTCAGTACCAGCATGGTGTTTTAAAACAAAAGTATAAGCTTGAATGTATTATTGGTACTTACCTGCCTAGAGTTCAGTTTTTTCTGGGAATTAAGGAATCGGAGTGCCTCATGATCAAAGTATAAAGCAAACTCCTGTGGTAGTAGGTAATGTCTCCAATATCTTAGGGCTTGAACTACCACATAAAATTTCTTATCATAAGTCAAGTATCTAAGCTTAGTCTCATTCAATTTCTCACTAAAGAAGGCTATGAGATGATTTTCTTGACTTAGGACTCCTCCTATACCAACTCCAGAAGCATCACAAGCAACCTCAAAAATTTTTGAAAATTTGGGTAACCTCAAAATGGATGCTTGGGTCATCTTTTCATTAATATCTAGGAAGGTTTTATCTGCAGCTTTAGTCCACTCAAAGGCTCCCTTCTTAATGCAATCAATGATGGGTGAAACTATAGAGCTAAATCCCTGAATAAATCGTCTATAAAAGGTAGCAAGGCTATGGAAGCTACGCACGTCATGTATACTTATAGGTCTGGCCACTCAACTTTGGACTTAACTTTTTTTGGATCAGCTGATACTCCTTCGGGGGTCACTACAAATCCTAGAAAGGTGACTCTATGGGTCAAGAACTTGCATTTATTCAAATTAGCATAGAGGCTATCTTTTCTAAGGGCTAATAGACTTGTCGGATATGTCTTTGGTGGTCTTCCTTAGTCCTACTATAGATCAAAATATCATCAAAATAAATCACAACAAATTTTCCAATGAACATTCTTAGAACTTGGGTCATGATCCTCCTGAAAGTACTAGGAGCATTCAACAATACAAAAGGCATCACTACCCACTCATAAAAACCATCCTTAGTCTTAAAGGCTATTTTCTACTCATCCTTAGGTCTGATCCTAACTTGGTGATAGCCACTCTTAAGGTCAATTATAAAGAAAATAGTTGCTCCGGCCATCATATCTAGCATGTCATCCAAACAGGAAATGGGAAAATGATATTTAACTATTATTTTGTTAATGGCTCGACTATCAACACACATCCTCTAAGTGCCATCTTTCTTGGGGGTTAGAAGGGAAGGTACTGCACATGGACTCAGACTCTCCCTAATAAATCCCTTCTTGAGGGGTTCTCCAACCTATTTTTGTAATTCTAAGTGCTTAGTGGGATTCATCCTATAATGTGAGAGATTAGGCAAAGTGGCTGCTAGGACTAGATTTATAGCATGTTGTATGTCCCTTAAAGGTGGTAGTTGATCAGGAAGCTCTTCGGGAAACACATCTTGGAACTCTTTCAAAAAGTCCATTAACTCTTGAGGGTGTTTTTTCTAGGTTTGATCATGAATTTCTTTAGTAGCTAAAATCCAAACTGGTGAACCCTCAGTGATCTCATGCTCTAGTTCTTTAGCATTGATCATATTTAATCCCGATTTCTTCTCTTTCAGGTTACTAGATCTCCTTTTAATGTTATCCTTATGTGGGGTTGGGTTTTTCATAAACTGCTTCCCATGGTGGTTAAAGGAATAGGAATTTGATTGTTCATATAGGGTAGCATCATGGTCATATAACCAAGGTCGACCTAAGATGATACTACTAACTCCCATAGGAAGGACATCACAACACACCTTTTCTTGAAAGGATTGTAGTTGGATCATGACTTGGCATCTAAGTTTAATGGGGATGGAAGTTGAGTCTACCCAGGATTCTTTATAGGGGTTGGGATGGGGAACAGTAGATAAGCCTAGGGTTTTGACAGCACTAGTTGAGATAGCATTAACATAGTTCCCACTATCTATGATGATCTTACATACCTTTTCCCCTAACTTCACAAATGTCTGTAGGATGTTGGTCCTACGCCAATCCTCTTTTGCCTTGGTTTGGGTTAAGATACATCTAACAACTTCCAATAAATCAGATGACTCAATGACTTCTTCATCTCCTTCATATTCATCTACTAAGTGTACTCCAGATTCATGCACTTCTTCATACTCATCAGTAGGTTCAGGATCTTCTTCTCCTAGTTCTCCTATTTGTAGGGATCAGGTTGGGCATTGACTAGCATAATGTCCTAATTTATGACATCTAAAATAAGCAGTATTAGGATTTGGATTCTTCTGAACTTCAGGTGACTTTCCCTTAGGTCATTGGGGTGCTAGGATTGGGTTGGCCTGGGTGCACTTGACTAGATACTAGTTTATGATTAGGGATACCATTCCTAGTGGATTCAGGTCGATGGATCATGGGTCCCTTTTAGAATCTCTTGTAGTCTCTAGCTATCTGATAAGCCTATTCAAGATCATGGACTTCTCTTAAAATCAATTCTCTCTGAATGTCCTCATGTAGTCTAGCCCTTAATCTAGACAGGATCATAGCTTCAGACTCATCTATGCTACACCTTATGACATATTCATCAAATTTGGCTATGTATTTAGATACAGTCTTGTTTCCCTGACTCAACCTCTACCATTGATCTAAAAGTCTCTGGTGATAGGATATGGCGAGGTACTTTTTCCTAAGCTTAAGTTTCATAGCTCTTCAGGTAGCAATGGGTATGTCTCCTCTTTGCCTAGTTATCCTTTCAACATTCTTCGAGTATAGTCTAGCCTGGTGAGCTAATTTGAGTTTAGCAAACTTAAACTTTCTTTCTTCAAACATTTTATACCACTTAGACTACTGGACCATACCTCCTTCCCAATCAATGTATACCTTAGGGTCAAGACTGCCATCAAATGTAGGTGCTTCTAACCTAATGTTCCTAATGGCTCTCTCATCTTGGTCTATAAAATCATGATTGGGTCTCCTCTGATTAAGATCCAAGATTGGGCCATGGCTTGGGGCTCTTCGAGGGTTGATAGGTGTTGGAAGAGGTGTCTCAAGTTCAGGCTTAGTATGGGTCTAATGGGTTCCTTCTAGGTTTCCTACCCGTGTCTTCATTTGGGTAAACCTATGGTTCATTTAGGCAAGCTGTTCAGTAATGGCCCTCAATTGGGTTTCAAGATTTACTTCCATGGTTAAACCAGATTATGTTTGGGGCTGATCATAATGGGTTCCTGACCTGGTGGTCATGCAACATACAAATTTGTTCTAGGATTTTCTAGACCTAGAAGCTCAAGTAGGATGAATCAACTCAACTTACAACCAACTCAATAATTATCCTTTCAACTAGCCAGGTATGAGGTGGGGTTGTGGGAGGCTCCCCCGACTCTTGCAGGGTCCTAATTAAAGAACCACAAGTCTGCTTAAGGCATTTGTCATTGGACCTATTTCCTAGACACCTATTTCAAGAAATAACTGAAGGATTGAGTGCACTTGTTTCATCACAATATTTTGAACTTGACCTGTTGGTGTCCCTAGCTGCTTGATGTTTCTACTCAATTTTAATTAGGCTTGGGATCGAGATGAGGATGGTTATTTTGGGCTAGGAAAGGTGATAAAATCCTTCCCTTATCTGAGAGAGAGAAATTGCACTCAAGTGAATTTAGTAATGCATGCACACACATAAAAACCTAAAGTAAAATATGCAGATTTTTTTTTATTTTGTAGATCTGAAATTAAGAAGAAAATTATAGAATTAATGAGGATTAATTATATGACTGATGGATGCAAAGATAATGGCTTATCTAAAGGTTTTAGTGAAAGCAATTTCTAGGTTTAGATCTACTATGCAGAAATTTCAGCATGCAGATTTTTTTTTGTTTTTTGTTAAGAACTATGAACATGTCCTAACTTGCTCTGATACCAAACCTATGCGGGATGTTATTATGCAAGAGATTAACATAAAGTAATGGTAGATTAAGAGAGCAATGATTTTAGATTTTTATATGGTATTGCTTCCAGAAAAGAATAAGAACAGGCAAAGGTTGTTTATGTGAGGACTAAAGTAACTACCCGCATATTAGTATTCAACTAAGTAATAAAGAAAACAGGATCCTAGGGTTGAGAAATCACTAATTAGAACATGCTCTTTCTTCAACAAATCAGGACTTGTGAGAAGAGATGGTGGTGCGGGCACCAGGACTAGACAGAGGCTCCTCAACCCTCTATGGATCTCTGATTAGGATTTTTAACCTTTTGAATCCTGTAATAAGGCTTAAAGCCTGAGTAATTTGCTTTCGAGTCTTGTAGTTAGTATCTAGTTGGTTTCAATTTTTTGCTTTAGTCTTTTAATTTGGCCAATTTGGGCAAGTTAGGGTCAATTGGTCCTGTAATTAGCTAAATTGGTTCAAGCTCAAGTCAATTTGAAGATGGGCTCAAGCTAATTTGAAGATGGGTCCACAAGTGGGCATTCAAGTCAAGCCCAATTGAAGATGAGTCAAGCCACCTCTCCTCCATGCCAAGAAGGAGTGCTAACTCATGGAGCACCACATCATCAATGCCACATGGCATAGGAGGTGCGACATTAGCTCATGGAGTGCCACATCATCAGTGCCACATGGCATGGGGATGTGTCACTTCACCAAGCTCCATTGGACAGTCAAGTCAAGCTGAAATTTCAAATTCAAATTTCATGGTTGACTCCCATTAAACCTTTCCTTGATCCAAGCCAACAACATCCCCACCTCACTCTATATATTAAGCCATATCACTAAGGATCAAGCCTAGCATTCATGGTTGGTCAAAGCTTCATGAAAAGATTCCAAAATTTAAAAGTTATAAGCCAAGGTTTCATGAAGAAAAAAATTCAAATTTCAAATGGGTGCCCCTTGATTCATGAAGACAACCGACCTTTTTCTCCTCCCCAAATCAAGCTTTGTAACTCCCCTTTTCAAATCTTGAATGATTACTTGGGTGCTTATAAAAGGACCCTAACCCTCTTGTAAGAACTTTTAATTTTGAATGAATGAAAAAAAAAGAGAATTTCTTCTTCCAATTGCCCTTGTCTTCTAGACTAGGAACTCTATAAGAGAGTGCCTTTATCCTTTTGGACATCTAGGAGTGAGAGGCCTTTAGTTACCTTCCTCTTTCAGAAGCCACCAGTCCATCTTCAAGCTGGGACACCACCTGGAAGATCCACCAGGATGCCTAACAAAAAGAACCCTCTTCGACCACCATCTTCAATTCCGTTTCTCCTCCCTTTTCACTTTCTCATACCCCTACTTGCTATTTTCTAACCTTTCTCTTTGTTGCTCAAAGATCCTCCAGGTGCCATGGACAAAGGATTCGATCTCCCTTGCCTTCAGACCATCGGATGGAAAGCCGGCGAATCCACAGGGTTGAAGGCTTGATCTTTTAGGCCGCATCCGCAAGTGCGAGAGACTCGCATCAGGCGCATCAAAAACTTCAAGGTTTGCATTCCCTAATCTTATAAGTAGGTATTGATCTAGAGCTAAGTCCTACGGGGTTTCTCAATCCCGGGGTCCTCTCCTTTTCTTTGTTTAGGGGCTATCTTGTATGTTAGAAAGTTCTTATCTTTATAGAATCTCTAGATTTGCTCTTTGCTTATCTTCGGAAATCTTTAAATCCACTAAAACTTTAAAAAAATTAGCAAGAAAAATCATTTGCATATCCATCTCATCATTAGTATAGTCCCGCATCATCTCCATCCCACATCAAATGGGTTTGCATACCAGCCAATGACTGTCTTCTTAAGATTGGATCACACAGCTCTTGGGACTGGTGCTTGGAAGAATAAGCTATTTCTCGTGGATGTTCCAACTTCTCTTCAGATGGTTCTGAAGGCAACGGGGACTTCTTCCAAGAATTGTAACACCTGAGGGATCTTGCAAACACCAAGGATTAGAGATCCATAAAGTGGAAAAAATACAAAGTAGAGAGTTGGAAGTAGAGAGGAGGCAGAAGAAGAAGCTGATGGTGCTTGGCATGGAGAAGGGGCTTGGTGACTTGGTGAGGGGAGGACACCTGGTTGCTTTGAAGATGGCAACTAGGGCTAGGGTTTGGGTACATGGAACTGGTGTTTGGGCCTCTCACTCTCTCCCTCAAAGTGTCAACACTTAAGAGCATAGTAAACTAGAAGAAGAGAATTCTTTCATTCATTCAATAATTTGATTTTACAAGAGGGAGGATGGGTATTTATAATTTTCCTAGACCTCTTAGACTCCCTTTGAGAGTTGAATTGTATCATGGAACAAAGAGAGAAAAGAGAGGGCACCTCCTTATTTCCATCTTTGTTTGTTATACATGGAAATAAGGAGAGACAAAACAAGGGGCGCTTACTTGCTTTCTTCCTTTGCTTGGGTAGTTTGCATGAAATAAGGAAGGGGACCACCTCAATGCTTGGGCCCCACTTTTCTTCCATGTTTCCTTGAAGTGGTTGCATGAAACAAGGGGGCACCAAGTTGATTCCTTTTATGCTTGGGTGGCTTGAGTAGGGACCAGTGGAGGTGGCGCATGAAGTCTTCTGATGGGGACCCGAGAGCTATCTGAGCATCAACAAAGAGAAAATTTGATGGTATTTGATTGAGTATGTTCGAGTCTATTATATTTTATTTAAGTCCATTAGTTTTGAGTCTTGAGTCATTTGAGTCCTGTTAGCCATTTATGTCAGGTCTTGTAATCGAGTCAGTATGAGTCCTGTCATCTTTTAATTGAGTCAAGTCAAGTTTTATTTCACTTGAGTCCAAGTTTGTAATAAGGAAGTTGAAGACCCCAGCCACCTCAACAGCCACATGGGATCTTAGTCAAAGTGCCACACTCAACACGCCACCTCAGTAGCCACGTGGAGTCCCAGTCACAACAGGCATCATCCACCTTATTAGGCATCCCAAGATCTTCATGACATCATCCAAGTAGATCAGCTCCCCATATAAAAGTTGTGGGCCGCCTATGAAAAGATGGAAGAAACTTATATGGTGCCCAATATGAAAGGTAGCATATGGGCGCCCTCCCTCTTTCCCTTGTTTCATGAGATTTTTTTTGTACCGCCCACCTGTTATGGAAGTTTGTGGTGCTTCCCTTTCAAGCAAATCCACCCACAAGCAAACATGTTGCCCCCCCCCTCTTTGCTCTTCATTTCATGTAATCCAAGTGGTGCGGACACCAAAGGCACCAGAATAAGGCAGAGGCTTCTCAACCCTCTGTAATTGATCAATAATTTATGAGTCCATCTGTAATAAGGGCTTAGCTCATCTGAGTCCATTTTAGTTGTTATTTGAGTATTTTTAGTTGTTATTTCACTTCTGTACTAGTCAGCTCATGTTGAGCTAGTTCAGTCCAATGCTAGTTAGCTCATGTTGAGCTAATTTTATTTTTTTGAGTCCTGTCCAAGCATACTGAAGACTCAAGACTATATTATACAAGTGAAGACCAAGTCCAGCCAGATTGAAGACATGGAAGTTTAGCCCAAGTCCAACCCAGCTTGAAGATTTGAAGACCCCAGGAGAAAAATCAGAAACCCTGATTCCTTGCAGATGCCCTCCAGATGCCCAGATTCCCTTCCAGATGCCAAAGTATATTCATAAATAAGGGCATCCATGATTCCAGAGGTCCATCTACATCCTATCCCAATGAAATCAAGCCCAGGTGCCAAGCCCAAGCCCCTAAGAAGCAAGATACCAGGGAATATTCCTGCTACCTGGCTACCAGGCCACCCCAGCTTCCAGAGGCCCAAACCCATGCACCCGGGCCCCTTTGGGCCGGTCTTTTGCTGCTCCTAGAAGCCCAACACGCCCCCCTAGGCGTCCTTGGAGTCTTGACCAAGTCAAGAAAAAATTTTAGGGATTTTCTACCTAATATTTCCTTATTTTCTAGCTAGGGTTTGAGAGGGAAAAGGATTCTTATGTAAAGACTTATGTACCCTTACTTGGAGCCCAAGGTTAAGGGTCTATTTAAGGGACCCTAGCCTCTTGTATGAGGGGAATTTTTGATGAATGAAAACCTTGAGTTCTTCTATTGAGTTGTGTGATACCCTGCTGTGTGCATAAAGGGGTTTGCGAGAGTTCTTCTTCCCAGTGCTGCAATCATCTTCCTGCTACCAACAAGCATCTCAGATCCCTGGACGCCCACTCCAAAAGAAGCCTTCCCTTGCTGTTTTCCTTTATTTTCTTGTTCCTTTGTGAGTTTTCTAACCCCTGACAGGTCGTTTGTAGGTCCCCGAGTTCCTACGAATCCAACGACTCCAGCCAAGCCTCAATCGGATCACCGAGCAGAAAGCCGGGTATCCGCGGGTCTTTGGCTCGATTTTCCAGGCCGCATCCGTCGAGGAATGAGAGACCCTTTTGCTGCGATCTTCACAGACATTGTCAGGTACACCCCTCTACCTCCAGTAGTTTTATTGTAGGAGAACTTGCCCTAACCGAGGCTTCTCAGCCCCGGCGATCCTTCTTTTCTACTTTTCTAGGTCCTAATCTGCATGCTGATCTTCTAAAATTCATATAAAATTCCTTATAACTTATTTTAATCTGAAATTCAGGAATTAATCACCCAACCCCACATATAAAACATATAAAAAAAATTGCATGCATATTGGTTCCCCATCATTTGGTATCAGAGCTTAGATTAGGGCTTGTTTTCTGCAATTTTTCAGTCCGTATATACTCTGTTATTTTAATTATTTCTCCCTGTTAAAAACTTCAAAAATTCTGAAATTTATTTTCTGGATTTATCATAATTCACAGTAATTTTAAAAATTTCTCCATATTTTATTATGGCATGTGAAGTTTCTGAAAGCCAAAATAGGGCCTGTAAATTTTCGGCTCTGTTTTTTAGCAAGACAAGTTTGGAAGTATTAGGGTTTTGTTTAGGAGTTTTTGCATATTTCTTAATTTTAGTATATTTCCAGTATATTATGCCATGATTTGAAAGTTTTCTTCTATTTAAAAAATACCAAAAAAAAATACATATTTTCCAAAAATACCAAAAAAAAAAATATCTAAACCCTAATTTGCATCCTCATCTGCCTGCCATCATTGCATAATTTACTTTTAAGGGCACTCTTGCTATATCAGATGGGGGGAGGATTTGTTCACCTCTCCTTAGCCCAAAACCACATCCCTTGCATTCAGTCCCAAGCCTTAACCTAAAATTAATTAGACTTAATTTGCCCTAGTGGGCTAGGGACACCAACTGGTCGGGTCCGGGCTAGTGTTAGATCACTGTGTCAAGTTAACCTGTGTGTGCCTTGTGCTTAGTGTCTAGAACGGTGGTTTAGGGATTCAATCCCGAAGGGCTTGTGTGCTGGTCCGCCTACCTGGCCAATCTCTGATTGGTGTCTAGGATTGGCAATCAGGGACCTAACACTCCCCTTACACCTGCCTGGCTGAGTACAGGGTTACTATAGGCTAGTTTGCCACCCTGATTGAGCATCTAGTTTGGACTTTAGGTTTAGTCAGCTATAGTCGGTCTGATCGAGTCTTGCATGAGCACTAGATCAGGAGTTTCATATCACCCACCTCCTTCATAAATGTCTGAACCCATGGAAAATTTACAAGCCCAAATAAAAGCCCTAGCTGATCAAATTGCCCAGATAACTATCCAGATGACCCAGTTAACTCAGTCTCGTATTCAAACCAATGATAGAATTGACTATCGTGCCAATAGGTTTGATCAGTTAAAAGTCCGGGTAGGGACCCCAAGAAAAACCCATGGGTCACAGTCTGAGCCAGATCCTGACTCCCCTCAACCTAGGAGGACCCCAAACCCTGATCTATACCATGAGGTCGAACCTAGGAGAGCCCCTTATCCTGACCCGTACTACAATCCTCAACCTAGGAGGACCCCAAACCCTGATCCATACCTTGAGGCTGAACCTAGGAGAGCCCATCATCCTGACCCAATCCCTAAGGTTAGTCCTAGAAGACCCAATCAGGATTTTATAGACCAAGAAGATAGATCCTATTTACCCTCTCCCTATAAGCCTAGTATACCCACAACCTATAGATCTTATGACTCTAAATCCTATGAACCTAGAACTTATGAATCCATAACCTATGAACCTAGATCCTATGACTCTAGATCCCATGATCATAGATCCTATACACCCATACCCTATGAGCCTAGTAGACCCAACACCCAATATTCTGACCCATATAGGGAGTCAAACCCTAGGAGAACCCAATATTCTGACCCATATAGGGAGTCCAACCCTAGGAGAACCCAGTATTCTGACCCATATAGGGAGTCCAATCCTAGGAGGACCCAATATCCTGATCCATATAGAGAGCCCAACCTTAGGAGGACCCCATACCTTGATCCAACCTTAGAACCTGATCATAGAGCTGACCCAAAATCCTATGACCCCAGATCCTATAATCCCATGACCCATAGATCTGCACCCTTGTCCTATGAGCTTAGAGAATCCATAACCCCTAAGTATCAGCCTAGTACTAGTCATGCTTCCCCTAGTCAACTTGAACCCTATAGGATGAGTATCCCTAAATATGAACCCAATAGTGAGCCACTACCTCTTATACAACCTGAACCTACTAGGAGTGGTACCCATAATCAGAGACCAGAACCTAACCAATTTCCTGCTAGCCGACCTTCTCCAACCATTCCTGAGATTCGCAAGGCTTACATTAACGTAGAAGTGTATGAAGCTGATGTGAGCCTAGTGGATGAGTATGAGGGAGAAGAGGAGACACCTTTAGTAGACCTAGAATTAGCTGACCCAGTAGATACCCAGGTAGATTCCAACCCAAAGCTAGTTGACCTTGACCACATCCAACCTAAAGCTATAATGGAAGAACAAATAGAGGAAGAGAACCTAGGTACTGCTGCTAGAGCCTTACCTGAGGAAACCATAGAGGAGAGCCAAATTATAGAGTCTAGTCCAAAAATACAAGAACCAGAAGAATTTATTAAGGACCTGATCTCTTTGAATCAATACCTTCAAGATGAGTCCCCTCCTATAGTTCCATTAAGGACCTCTTCCCCGAAATTAGTGACCCATCCTTCCATTATGCAAATCCTGTAGATATAGCTCAACCTCATAAGGTTAACCTCATTAGTATAGGATTAGTTCCTGACACCCCGTCTTTTATCCTATTTTATCCAACTAACCATGAACCTTTTTCTCTACCTTACCAAACTAATTCTGAACCCACTTCCTATTTTCTGCCCTTTCCTGACACCTCCAGCATTTCTAGGATCATTAGATTGCATTTAGCTGAGATTAGCATACTGCATGCATTCATCACGCATGTTAGGTTTGCATCTTACTTCTGGCATACTCTTTGGAATTTGCTAGGAGTTCACTGTAAATTTTCATGTGCATGTCAAGCTAGGATCAAACCTAGAGAACCTATAATCTATTAGGTTTAGATCCAAAGAGTTCAATAAAATTTCCTTCGATAGGAATGCATAGTCGAGTCTGTTAGGTGTCAGTATGAGTCCTTTGCATCATTTGTCTGCATGTGCCTAGCATGTTCACCACCCGCACTAATCTTAAAACAACTGGCTAATTCCCGAAGAAGGGTCAAAGAATTTGATATAGTGGATTCTATCTTGGTTAGGCTTAGGCCTAAAAGAAGCTTCATGCTCGCAGAGCCGGACCTTTTAAAGTGATAGAGAAGGATTGGATCAAATGCCTAGGTGTTAGACTTGCCTTCGGATTTGGGCATTAGTTCTACCTTCAATATTACAGACCTGGTTGAGTATAGGGAACCGGCAGCGATACCTAGTAAGGCCTTTGGACCTATTCCTTTTCATTGTGAGTGACCCTAACCCAGAGTGTCCACTAACAAATTGGCCTGAGAGAGGAGAACGGATCGAGCGTATCCTGGACGATCAAGCCATCACGACCCGAGGCCGTGACTATCAATGCTTCCTGATCCGATGGCAAGGCCAGCCAGAGTCGGACGATTCGTAGATTTCTCGAGAGGACTTGCAATGCCTCAACCCAGACCTTCTCGAGAGATATGTGAGCCAGTCTGATCTTCACTCGACAGGGTCGAGTTCCTCCCACCCCGGGAGAATTGGTGCGGACACCAAAGGCACCAGAATAAGGCAGAGGCTTCTCAACCCTCTGTAATTGATCAATAATTTATGAGTCCATCTGTAATAAGGGCTTAGCTCATCTGAGTCCATTTTAGTTGTTATTTGAGTATTTTTAGTTGTTATTCCACTTCTGTACTAGTCAGCTCATGTTGAGCTAGTTCAGTCCAATGCTAGTTAGCTCATGTTGAGCTAATTTTATTTTTTTGAGTCCTGTCCAAGCATACTGAAGACTCAAGACTATATTATACAAGTGAAGACCAAGTCCAGCCAGATTGAAGACATGGAAGTTTAGCCCAAGCCCAACCCAGCTTGAAGATTTGAAGACCCCAGGAGAAAAATCAGAAACCCTGATTCCTTGCAGATGCCCTCCAGATGCCCAGATTCCCTTCCAGATGCCAAAGTATATTCATAAATAAGGGCATCCATGATTCCAGAGGTCCATCTACATCCTATCCCAATGAAATCAAGCCCAGGTGCCAAGCCCAAGCCCCTAAGAAGCAAGATACCAGGGAATATTCCTGCTACCTGGCTACCAGGCCACCCCAGCTTCCAGAGGCCCAAACCCATGCACCCGGGCCCCTTTGGGCCGGCCTTTTGCTGCTCCTAGAAGCCCAACACGCCCCCCTAGGCGTCCTTGGAGTCTTGACCAAGTCAAGAAAAAATTTTAGGGATTTTTCTACCTAATATTTCTTTTATTTCTAGCTAGGGTTTGAGAGGGAAAAGGATTCTTATGTAAAGACTTATGTACCCTTACTTGGAGCCCAAGGTTAAGGGTCTATTTAAGGGACCCTAGCCTCTTGTATGAGGGGAATTTTTGATGAATGAAAACCTTGAGTTCTTCTATTGAGTTGTGTGATACCCTGCTGTGTGCATAAAGGAGTTTGCGAGAGTTCTTCTTCCCAGTGCTGCAATCATCTTCCTGCTACCAACAAGCATCTCAGATCCCTGGACGCCCACTCCAAAAGAAGCCTTCCCTTGCTGTTTTTCCTTTATTTTCTTGTTCCTTTGTGAGTTTTCTAACCCCTGACAGGTCGTTTGCAGGTCCCCGAGTTCCTACGAATCCAACGACTCCAGCCAAGCCTCAATCGGATCACCGAGCAGAAAGCCGGGTATCCGCGGGTCTTTGGCTCGATTTTCTAGGCCGCATCCGTCGAGGAATGAGAGACCCTTTTGCTGCGATCTTCACAGACGTTGTCAGGTACACCCCTCTACCTCCAGTAGTTTTATTGTAGGAGAACTTGCCCTAACCGAGGCTTCTCAGCCCCAGCGATCCTTCTTTTCTACTTTTCTAGGTCCTAATCTGCATGCTGATCTTCTAAAATTCATATAAAATTCCCTATAACTTATTTTAATCTGAAATTCGGGAATTAATCACCCAACCCCACATATAAAACATATAAAAAAATTGCATGCATATTAGTTCCCCATCACCAAGGGCTAGGGTCGATTATAAAAGGACCCCCCTTCATGTATAAAAAAATAATTCCATTGATGAAGAAAAAAAGATGAGTTTTAGAAGAGAAATTCTTTGTTCACTCTGCATAGAGAGGGTGAGAGGCCCACTTTTCACTCTACAAGGAGAGCATGAGAGGTGCATCCCTGAACATGTTGCTTCGTATCATGTCTTATTATCTCCTTCCCTTTTGATTCCATCTTCTTTACCACCTTCATGACCTTTGAATTTTACCCTAATGGCTCCATGTAGCGAGATGGGGGAGATGCCCTAGTGGTGAGAGGTCTCTCCCTGAGTGTGAGTCCTAAAGTCTATGAGAGTCCAAACTTATGTCTTCCATCTTCATTGTTTCCTTCACCACCTCCTTAGAAAAAAAATCTAGTGGTACCCTAATCGTTGGTGACTTCTCAGGTTGCCGACGATCCTTCGCCTCATCTTATCTCGCATCAACTATGGTATCAGAGCCAAAGAATTAGGGTATGCTTCATCTTCCCGAATCACCCCAGATCCACCTCACCAGCACCACCATTCTCTCTTTCCCCTATTCTTGCTCCACTGCCCCTCTCTTTGGCCCACATTTGTGGCAGCTCTAACCGAAAAAACTATCACCACCACCAACCATCGACCAAACCAAAACACCTGACCTCCTATTTGTTTCAATGCCATCTCCAGTGCTTCGATCACCAATAGAGGCCCCCATCGACCATTTCTCCAACCAAGCCAGAACTCCCTCCCTCCAGCCGGTCACCCACCATTGTCTCTCCTTCCAGCCAACGATCCTCTCCCACCTGTGAGCAGGACCACCGACCAGAACCAACATCATCCTCCACTCCTCTGATCAGCACCACCATCAGATCTCCTCTCATTTAGAAGACCCACGGCCAAGTCAACCACGACGCTGTCTCCTCCGGCACATCCGATCTCCATCACCCTGATCAATGCCTTGTAGTCGATGAAACCCCATGCTGTAGGCATCCTCGTGCAGTCCACCATCCCCATCGATTAAGCAATCTGACAGCCTGTGCCCCCCACCAGATCTCCTCCTTACCCCCTGTAGGCCACCGACAACACCGGACTCTTCCAGATGCATGCCCAGGTCGAGCTTGCCCTCATCATTCACTTCCTTCTCCCAATTAGAGAGATCCATGATCGTCCAAGATGATCACCGTGCTGGCCTTCTTCCCATCCATGCTGCCGTCTTCACCCTAGTGTCATCACCGACGAAGCCCATCGGGACTCCCTCCTCTATTCCACCCAATCTCCATCCTAGGAGGAGGAAGGAGCCATGCATGATCGTGAAAGCTCCACATGGTTGTGAAAGCAGTTGTCCCTCACTTTGTCAATTTTATAGCTACATTATTTTCGAAGCTGCACAGATCTTAAAGCAAAGCCTCTTTTGAATTGATTGGATTCGGTTCCATCAAAGTCCCTGCTGACCAAAACTCGACAAGATCAAGTTCTCCCCACTCTAGGGAAATGATGGGGACCCGAGAGCTATCCAAGCATCAGCAAAGAGCAAATCCGATGGTATTTGATTGAGTTTGTTCGAGTCTGTTATATTTTATTTTAGTCCATCAGTTTTGAGTCTTGAGTCATTTGAGTCCTGTTAGCCATTTATGTCAGGTCTTGTAATCGAGCCAGTACAAGTCCTATCATCTTTTAATTAAGTCAAGTCAAATTTTATTTCACTTAAGTCCAAGTCTATAATCAAGAAGTTGAAGACCCCAGCCACCTCAGAAGCCACATGGGATCCTAATCATAGTGCCACACGCAGTATGCCACCTTAGCAGCCACGTGGAGTCTCAGTCACAGCAGGCATCATCCACCCTATTCGACATCCCAAGATCTTCATGACATCATCCAAGCAAATCAGCTCCCTATATGGAAGTTATGGGCCACCGAAGAGAAGATAGAAGAAACTTATATGGCACCTAGGTAGATTATGCAGCATATGGGTTTGCTCCCTCTTTCTTTTGTTTCATGAAATTTTTTCTTATACCGCCCACCTATTATAGAAGTTATGTGGCGCATCCTTTCATGCAAATCCACCCACAAGGAAACACACTATAGTGAAACAGGGATTTAGCGACGCTTTTTTGGCCTTTACCGATGCTTTTGAGCGTCGCTAAGTAATCTCCCGACGCTTTGTAAAGCATCGCTAAAGCATCGCCTATGTAAGCATGGGGATGCTACCTGCCGACATCTTTATAAAGCATCGGCATTTGCAGATGCTTTAAAGCATCGCTAAATTATTATTTATCGATGCTTTTAAGCATCGCTAGTTTTAAGTCTAGCGAATGCTTTAAAGCATCGGCATTTAGCGATGCTTTAAAGCATCTTCATTTTGCGACGCTTTAAAGCATCACTAGACTAAAAACCTAGCAACGCTTTTTAAATCTAGCGATGCTTTAAAGCATCGCTAGATTTAAAAATTAGTGAAGCTTTAAAGCGTCGTTAGACTTAAAAATAGCAACACTTTAAAGCATTGCCAATTCCAAATATAACAACACTTTAAAGCATCGCCAGGTCCAAATCTAGCAACGCTTTAAACCTGTATCACATCCAACATACATAAACAAATGAAAACATTCAAACCTGTATCACATATCACCTCTAACATACACAAACACAAATACAATCTAATCATAAAAAGTTATTTATATATATATATATAAAAGTATCAATCCAAGTTCAAATAAATAACAAGACATACATAAATAATAAAAAAAATATCTGGCATCACTGATCCATGGGAGGCTGGTCGTCATCAGGTCTGCGACTTGCAGATGCACCAGGAACCTACAAGATATACATCAGGAATTATGATACATATATTATATATATTCTAAATTATTAGATACATACAAAATTAATAAATAATTACTTACCTGAGATGACATGAACATATGCAGCACAGATGTAACATGCTCTAGCTGAGATCTAATGGTCTGCATCTCTGCTCCGTTTGCATCACGTGTCTGTTGGAGCTCTGCTATCTCCTCCTGGAGCTGACGAACAAGTAACTGATCATGACTCTCTCCAGTATCTACTCACCTCAGATAACTGAGTAGGGATAACTCCAATCCCATAACCCCTCACTCATTCAGGATGCTCTGGTCCCATCAACTCTGAGAATACCTCGGCCTCGATGCGACTGCTCTGAGTAGATGATGAACCATCGCCAGCATGCTCGGAGATCATAGAGGTATACCTATTCTATATTTTATAAAAAACACATATATCACTACTTAATATAAATAAAAATATAAATCATAATATAATATAAATAAAAAAATATACATATATATCTTTGGACTCATCCCGAACAAAACTGCCATCCTGGTGAACGTGAGTCATCCGATAGAACTCCACCTCACCAGGCTCCCTCCCTTGCTGATCAGCCTATATAAAGAATAAATATTATAAAAAAATTTAAAATAATGCATCTTATACCCCCGTATCAAGATACATGGTACATGCATGATACAAGATGATATATTATGTTAAAACTATAAGTATACTAAAATTATTATAGGATGAGAAACATACAAACTCATGTGAGCCGTGCATAACTCTTGGATCCCACTGTGTGAGAACAGACTGAGCTGCTCGTGCATCTCTACCAATAGCAAAATATGTCTACAAAATAAAATTAAAACTATGTTATATATTATATAAATATAATTATGATGAGTGAAAATTAATAAATTTCGAAGTGTTTGATGATGCTATACAACCTGTGCCCTCTTGGAGAACCAATAGTGCACCAGCTCCATCCACTGATGAGGGTGAACATCAGGAGGACAGGTAGCTACAACCTGCTCCTCTGTCCTACCCTCTCGCATGTAGTCTCTCTTAAACTTCGCCCTATAATCTTTCCACTTGCCATTGATAGACTTAAGAATAAAATCAAAAGAATCTGAAGGAATAACGAACTTGCTCTACAATTTAAATAAATAATAAAATAAGTATTAAATGAAATAAATTATTCAATTATTAAAAATCTAAGATATAAAATAATATATCAATTTTTTACCTGTACAACTCGTAGTATCTCTATTTTATATGCAGGAGCATGTCGTTCCACTTTGAATAATTCAGGGGACATAGTTGACCCCGACGTACTACTGTCCCCAGAAAACTAGTCAACAAGCTAGCAGCTTTCTTAATAGGCTACCCTAGCTTGTTGCACTCTATGACAATCCTTTCGCCCTCAGGTAATTGCCACACATCATGGACTAGTGTGGGTCCTCGCCTCTGCCTATGTCTCCCGGATCCATCTACAAAAAAAATACATAAAGTTATATATCAAAACTATTGCATATGTATGAATTGAAATGGGATGAAATTCTTAAATTACCCTGTATCTGTATGTCATCGACGATAGGCTCGTCATCAAAATGATCCATAGGAGGATCGTGATGTGCGGACTTGGAGGAAATGGCATCGTCATGAGGTGGAGAGGTACTAGCATCGGTCGGATGTGTAGAAATAGAGGGACTCGCATCTGACAGATGTGAAGATCGACTGCCCATGGCTGCTGTGCTGAAAAAGTACCAGCCTCGGTATAGGAAAACTGAAATTGTACATCTGATAATCATTTCCTTTGAGGCATGGTGTACCTAATATGCAATATTTTAAAATAAGTCAGTCAACATTATAATCAAATTATAATGAAAATGAATTGCAATTTAAAAGATAACATAATCATTCATGCAAAAATGTAAACCATCTTATAAACTACTTGTCATAATCAACCAGTTGTACCTTCCTCAGAATCCAACCTAACCAAAATGGTTGTATCATTTATATGATCATCTGGCACAATATTATAAAGCATACACTGAGTGTAAGTATCATCATCTTCTTCTTCCACCCTTTTCCCATGTCATACAAGTCTCTGGATTTTGTCTTAATAACAGTAGCCCATTATTTATCTTTCAAGTTTTGTACATAAAAAACTTGTCGAGCTTGAGATGAAAAGATAAATGGATCATCCTTCAATAGCACACCTGTATGTATCAATCTTGAAAAATTGACAAGTATGAATCCGTTTGAGTCCTTTTTCAAACCTCTCGGTGTATTTATATCCATCCAATCGCATGAAAATAATATAACTTTAAAATTTCCATAATAATCCAACTCCAAAATATTTTTAAGTATACCATAATAAGATTTTCCATCTGCTTCAACCATAACATTACTGTTCTAAATTTTTCTAAGTTTCTCGCACTCCTTGGTATGAAATTTAAAGCCATTTATAATAAAATCATTATATTTGGTCACAATATAATTTGGACCTCTAGCAAGTGCTATTAGTTCTACTGAACTATTTTTCTCCATCAGTACCATTACCTAGATAATATAATATCAATTATCGATCACTTATTCGATGTTAAATATATATAAAATTATTATACGACTTATATATACTAACCTGATTGGCAAGCCATTTAGGGAATAACTTAACCAACCATCTTTGTTCAATCCTTGGATTAGGATGAGTGAAATGATTGGCTTGTCTTTGTACAACTAAAAATTCACTGCATAACAATCAAATATAAGTTTGACAATAACATGTCTAATATTTAGTATTATCCATGTTTAAATAGATTAACCTGCTATAATCAGTTATTATATCACTATGTATTAATACATAACAGTGTGCTTGTGACAAGGATTTATGTTCAAGAATAATACTTTCAAGCTTTCCTATAAATCTTCGGGATGATGTAAATTTGTATAGATCTGTACTCTCCATAGTAATCCCATGACGTTGAGGTTGATTGAATACAATCTCTACACCTTCGAGATATCTTGAACAAAATGTTAAACACTCTTCAGCAATATATTCCTCTACTATTGAGCCCTCAGGATGGGCTTTGTTTCGTATATAATCCTTCAAATATACAAAATACCTTCAAAAAGTATGATATTTATTAATATTAATATCACATTAAATAATGAAAAAGATATATAAATTATAAAATTTAAGTTTTACAGCATTACCTCTCGATAGGGTATATCCATTTGTACTATACCGGTCCACCAAGTTTAGCTTCCGAAGCTAGGTGAATGAGTAGATGAACCATAATCGTAAAAAACCCAGAGGAAAAATCCTTTCCATCTGATATAATGTAAGTACGACTTGAGACTGCAACTGATCAAGCTTCTAAGGATCAAGAACCTTAGAACATAATGCCTTGAAGAATGATGATAACTAAAAAACAACGATAATAACTTGTTTTGGCATTGACAACCTTAAAGCCAATGGAAGAATATCTTGCATTAATATATGTCCATCATGATATTTAAGATTTAAAATTTTGTGCTCTTTCAGATTCACACATCGTGAAATATTTGAGGCATATCCATCAAGAACTTTGATATTCTTTAAAACTGTCAGGAAGAGATCTTTTTCTCGACTAGACATTGTATAACATGCATGAGGGATATAAGTTCTATCATTTGCAAGCACTTGTGGATGAATTTCATGTCGGATGCCCATTTCTTTTAAATCAAGATGCGCCTTCATGTTATCTTTAGTCTTTCAATCAAGATTTAATATTGTTCCAATCAAATTATCATAAACATTCTTTTTTATATGCATAACATCAAGATTATGCCGGAGTATATTATGCTCCCAATAAGGTAAGTCAAAGAATATGCTTCTTTTCTTCCATAAATGTTTAGTATGCTGATGGGTAGATGCTATGATTATATCATCATCATTTTCAACTTCAAAGAAATTATCCGAATCCTCGAATACTACCATATCTAAGGTGCAAGTATTGACTTCCTCCGATACTTCTTCTTGTACCGAAGTCTCAACATCATCTCTTCCTCGCTTTTTAGAGGACTTTATCATCTTGCCATAACTGTGTCTGATACCAAGCATTTGTCTATGAATATCAGAATCAGAAGATAGAATTGGAGCATATCCCAACTCTATAGTACCATCAAATAAATCCTTCTGAAATCAAAATAAAAGATTTGCCTCCAACCATCGACGATGTCCCATATAATAGAACTTTCCTCCATGTTTTAACCAAATTGAATGGGTTGATTCACCAAAAGAAGGACATGCAACTCGTCCCTTAGTACTCCAGCCAGATAAATTATCATGTGCAGGAAAATCGTTAACAGTCCATAATAGAGCTGTCCGTAGATTGAATATTTGGCTATTCGAAGCATCAATTACATTGATACCCTCTCACAGTTGTTTCAATTCATCTATTAAAGATTCTAAGAAAATATCAATATCATTGCCTGGACCCTTATCACTTGGAATGACCATTGATAAAATATGTGAAGAATATTTCATGCATATCCATGGTGGCAAGTTATAAGGAATCAGAACAACTGGCCAGGTACTATAGACAGAACTTAAGGTCCAAAATGGATTGAACCCATCACTGGCTAAACCCAACTTAACATTACGAGCATCAGATGCAAAATCAGGATGTCTATCATCAAATGCTTTCTATGCTAAACTATCCGCTAGATGTCTCAGCATTTCATCTTTTGTACGGCTTTCATCATGCCATCTCATTGACGAAGCTATCTTTGATGATGCATAGATCCTTTTCAATCTAGGTACAAGCGGAAAAAAGCATAATACCTTCACCGGCTTTTGTTTAATATTTATTGCATCCAATTCATCTAATCTCTCATTCTCATTTTCTTTTTGCTTCGTCCATCGTGAACATCCACATACATGGCACGAGTCTTGATCGGCATGTTCTCCCCGATATAATATACAATCATTTGGATAGCTATGAATCTTTTTGTATCCAAGATCCAATTCCTTTACTAGTTTTTTGGATTCATAACAAGATGTTGGTAAACTAGTACCTTTAGGAAATGCATCCTTTAACAACTTGAGCAACATAGTAAAACTCTTCCCAGACCATCCATTCAAGTATTTTATATGAAACAAATGTACAAGAAAAGAAATTTTTGAAAAGTTCTTGCAACCGGCATATAATTCTTGATCTACATCTCTTATCAGCTTTTGATAACGATCTGTTCCAATATTAGTTGGGGGTATCGGCTCTCCATCATGTACAGATTCAGTAAATATAGGATCCTCAGGTAATCCAACTGCTACTTGTCCTCTACTACAATCTCCAGGTTGTTGAGTACTATATTCAAAAGCATCTCTAAGCAAATCCCTGATATCATCATCTCTTGCAAGATATTTATGTTGGTTACTGGATCCAAAATCAGGTATATATTCCATGTTAGAGGTTTGGTTACATGTAGATTGTAACCTTGACTCTCCATGAAAAAACCACTCAGTATAACCTCTTAAAAAACCATTCCATACCAAATATTCTTCAACAATATTCAGATATTGACAACTGGAATTTACACATTTTCGACATGGACATAAAATCTTCCCACTAATACTACTTCTCTCCATACCAAATTTAATGAAATTCTATACTCCATCCAGATATTCTTTGCTATTCCTCGGTTTAGTTATCCAACTCTTATCCATTGTAAGATTAAACTAACTGAAATAAACAAATATTTATAAGAACAGAATAAATTTAAAATAAGTTTATTCAATAGATCAATTACAATATTATTAAATGCACCCTATCACCAACTAATAGGTAAAGAGGTCCTATCCCATTCAAGAATTGCATTAATTATATAGGTCATTTACAGTAACTAAAGGATACGCAATAGAAGTTTCAGAAAAATTTTGGCAGCATTTCCCTTAGTCTCCCCATACAAATAAATATGTATGAGGAGAACTAAAAGAAAATGCTATCTAAAATATATCTGGAACTCTATCCATACCGTTTGATTACTATAAGTACCTATAAAATTATTTGCAATTCGCAAACTGTCCAAACTGGACATTCAATTGACCACTGTACATATTTCTCCCATCCATACAAAAATAAAATAATTGTACGAATGCTGTAGAATATGTACTTTAATCAATTGATGGGTCTATGTTTTAATGCAATGCTTGTTTTTTAAAAAATATCCAAAAAATCATAATTGATCGTAACAAAGCTATATATGGTATTGAAATAAAAGATGCGGGTATAACTAAGAAATTTATAAAGAAATAGAAATCATCTACTAAGAAAAGGAATAATAAATTATAAAAATGATTAGGAAACTCAGTTATATACTATTTAATCTGCAACTAAATCAAAATGACTACAATCTGTTGCCTACAAAGAAGGCCATCCAAGATTGTTGCCATTAGAAACAGTTGAATCAGCCAAACAATTCATCACATAATCATCATAGCTTCCATATACAAACCTTAAACAAATTTCAAAATAGGTTAGAAAGCTTCTTTACCCTCGAAGCAATCAAGCACCGATAACAAAAAAACAACAAAATAAGTAAAGCATATTTTTCTTAGTGGTGTGCAATTACCAATACATGAAGCACGTACTATTTTCATGCATGTACATACAGTTTTTAGTTTAACAAAATATATGGCCAGGTTAAACTTCGTTGTTGAATTATTCTATTTTCAAATATATGCATTTGATGCAAATGCAGATGGGTAAACGTGTTTGCTTGCATTGTTAGTTGAAAATACTATTCCAATGAAGAAATACAGGTTTTCTTTAATACTGTCAAAGACCATCAAGTTAGATATTGATCTCATATCTGTTAATGTCAAGTAAATCAAAGACACACCTTGCATGGTATCTATATAAAGATAATACTATTGATTATAGCTTAAGTCAACCCTTGATTACTAAGCTTATGGCTTGATTCTATCCTTGATTTCCAGAGCTTTCATTGATAGAAAATTAAGGAAGAATACATAAAAATAGAAATGCTGATTATGACGGATATGGCTTAAGTTTATCATTGATTGCTGACTTTGTGGTTGACCCTTGTACTAAGATCATGGATTAATTCTATCATTGATTTTTAATTCTTTTGATATAACCTATTATAGATCAACTTGGATTTTTTATTTAATAAAATAGTTAGATTTAAGTTCAAAATTTTTATTTGTTTAATAAATATATCAAATTCGGGTTGATAGATTTGTTTACCCATTATGTACCTAATCTAATTTATATTTGGTCCAACACGATCTGATTACCATCTTCAGATTAGGGAATATATCAGGTGAAATGTTGTATGACACCAATGCCCAAATTCATTCATCAGTAAAGTCACATCAGCATTGGAAAAGGACAAGGAAACTTATCTTCTCACCTGATGGTTTAAGCTCTTTGCATTGTGCAAACACCAAACTTGGACCTTGCCACAATTTCACCTAATTGACAAAGATTATACAGGTAGGACTCCACAATTCCTAAGGTTACAACACTTCCGTGCATAGGTTATTCCATATATAACAAGCTTCTAAACACAAACAATTAAATAAACAGAACAAAATCATAATAAAGACAGGATTTCTTCAATGCAAAAGAAAATCATAATGGCCTTGCTTACAAAGGACAAATAGGTGATTACCACATAGTAATTATTTCTAGCAACATATCTCAGATATATTTTAGATATAAATCCAACATTGACCTACTACTCAAAGATTGAAATGGCATGGGATTACCCTCTCGGTGAACTTGAAGTCAATCCGAGGTAGCTGAAGAGGATGGAGACCCGAGAACCAGCATAGGGAAGTGGGCGACCTCGGGCGAGATCTAGGGCTCGAGCGAGGGGGGGGGGTTTGGGGGTGGATCGAGTGGAGGAAAAGGAGGAGGAGGAGGGGGGGTTCGGCAGTGCGGAGGAGGAGGAGGAGGTGGGGTGGTTTGGCAGCGCGGAGGAGGAGGAGGAAAAGGGGGGGTTCGGTGACGCGGAGGAGGAGGAGGGGGGGGTTCGGCGGCGCGGAGGAGGAGGAGGAGGAAGAGGGGAGGGTTCAACAGTGCGGAGGAGGAGGAGGAGGGGGGGTTCGGCGACGCGGAGGAGGAGGAGGAAGAGGAGGAGGGGGGGTTCGGTGGCTCGGGCGAGATCTAGGGCTCGGGCGGGGGTGGGGTGGTTTGGGGTTGGGGGGAAGTGGGAAGTCCGCCGATGCTTATAAGCATCGGTAAAGGTCCGGTCGGTCATAATTGTCGATGCTTAAAAGCGTCGACACGTTTTGCATGATGCCGATGCATTTCAAAAGCGTCGACGGATTTTGGTCGGTCAATTACCAATGCTTAAAAGCGTCAGCAGACTCAGATGTACATTGTCGACGCTTTTAAGCGTCGGCGGATTTAGTGCCTCCTGATGCTTATAGAAATCGTCGGTGGGTTCTTGGGTCTTCCCGATGTTTCACAGAAGCATCGGCAGATAATGGTCGGCAAAACTCTATTTTACTGTAGTGACATGTCGCCACCCCACCTCTTTGCTCTTCATTCCATGTAATCCAAGGGCTAGGGTCAATTATAAAAGGATCCCCCTTCATGTATGAAAAACTAATTCCAATGATGAAGAAAAAAAGATGAGTTTTAGAAGAGAGATTCTTCGTTCGCTCCACATGGAGAGGGTGAGAGGCCCACTTTTCACTCCACAAGGAGAGCATGAGAGGTGCATCCCTAGACATGTTTCGTATCATGTTTAGTTATCCCCTTACCTTTTGATTCCATCTTCTTTACCACCTTCATGAGCTTTGAGACTTATCCTAACAGCTCCATGTAGCAAGATGGGTGAGATACCCAAAAGGTGAGAGGTCTCTCTGTGAGTCCTAAAGTCCATAAGAGTCTAAACTTATATCTTCCATCACCATTGTTTCCTTCACCACCTCCTTAGAAAAAAAAATATCTAGTGGTACCCTAATCTTTTGTGACTTCTCAGCTCGTTGACGGTCCTTCATCATCTTCTTTCCTTGATTCAGTATGGACCAGTGGAGATGGCACATCTTTACTTTAGTAGGGACCGGTGGCTTTCCTCTTGGACTTGACTTGAATGAAAGAAAATTATGGGACTCAAAAGAAAATGGGCTTAATTGACCCAACCCTATTACAAGACTTACATGACTCAAAATGAGAACAAATGGACTTAGTTGACTTGACTCTATTACAGAATTGACAAGACTCAAAACTGATGGACTCAAATGCCTAAGTAATCTATAAAGAGTTTTGAATTGGGTGCAGCCTCTTTGTGATCCTGGTGCCAGCACCATTCTCTTTGATGTCAAGGAAGGCTCTATCGGCGCCCTTAGTTTATTCAAAGGTTCCCTTCCTAATGTAGTCAGTAATGTGTGCAATGATAATACTAAAGCCTCAAATAAATCTCCTATAGAAGGTGGCAAGGCCATGGAAACTATGTACATCATGTATGCTTTTGGGTATAGGCCATTCAATTATGGACTTATCTTTTCTAGGTCACCAGACACTCCTTCTGGGATAACGACAAATCCTAGAAAAATGACTCTAGGGGTCTAAAAGCTGCATTTCTTAAGATTGGCATAGAGGCTATCACTTCTAAGGGCTTGGCATACTTGTTGGAGATGGTCCAAATGATTTTCATTAGTCCTATCGTATATGAGGATGTCATCGAAATAGAATACAACAAATTTTTCAATGAATGGTCTTAGGACTTTGGTCATGATCCTCATAAATGTACTAAGGGTATTTGAAAGTCCAAAAGGCATCACTAACCATTCGTAAAGGCCATCCTTAGTCTTAAAGGCTATCTTCCACTCATCCCCAGGTCTAATCCTAACTTGGTGATAACCACTCTTAATGTCAATCTTAGAGAAAATAGTGGCTTCAGCCATCATGTCTAACATATCAACAAGACAAGGAATAAGGAAATGATACTTGACCGTTATCTTATTGACGGCATGACTATCTACACACATCCTCCAAGTGCCATCCTTCTTGGGGGTCAAAAGGACAAGTACCGCACAAGGGCTCAAACTTTCTCTAATGAATCCCTTTTGGAGGAGAACTCCAACTTGTCTTTGCAATTCTACATGTTTAGTGGGATTTAGCCTAAAATATGGGAGGTTTGGTAAGGTGGCTCCTGGGACCAAATCTATGGCATGCTGGATGTCCCTTAATGGAGGAATGTGATCAGGTAGCTCTTCTGGAAAAATATCTTGAAAGTCCCTCAAGATCTCTATGACTTCCTAGGGTTGTTCCTTAGGGGTTTGTTCCTGGATTTCCTTAGTGGTCAATATCCAAATGGGTGATCCTTCGTTGATCTGTCATTCTAGATCCTTAGCATTGATTAAGTGTAACCCCGCTTCCTTTTCTTTTAGATTACTAGATCTTCTCTTCTGATTATCCTTATTTGGTGATGAGTTTATAACAATTTTTTTTCCCTGGTAGGTGAATGAACAAGAGTTGGATTGGCCATACAAGGTAGCATCATGATTATACAACCAAGGTCTACCTAAAATGATACTGCTAACCCCCATAGGAAAAACATCACACCAAACATTTTCCTGATAGGATTGGATCTGAATCAGAACTTAACCTCTTAACTTAATGAGGATGGAAGTCGAATCTATCCAAGACACATTATAGGGATTGGGATGGGGAATAGTAGTGAAGCCTGGTGCAGGCACCAGGATTAGAAAAAGGCTGCACCTAAATCAAAGCTTATTATGAATTGCATAGGCATTTGAGTCTATCAATTTTTGAGTCCTATCAGTCCTGTAATAGAGTTAAATCAATTGAGCCCATTTGATTTCATCTTAAGTCTTGTAATTTTGTTTTCTTTCATTTGAATCAAGTCCAAGAGGAGAGCTACTAGTCCCCACTTAAATAAAGATTTTATGTGCCACCTCCACTGGTCCCCACTCAAGCCATCCCAAGCAAAGGAAGAAACAAAGTGGCACCCCTACCTTTCTCTACTTATTTCCATAAAATTCAAATGGGCACCCCACCTTCTTCTCCCACCAACTTGGAAGCTTTTCAAATTTCAAAAGAGGCACCCCACTTGGAAATCTTTGACAAAGCATGATAGGAACCCACTTGCATGTCCTTGATCGCCCAAGCATGAAAGGTGCTTTCCTTTCTTCTCTCCTTGTTTTAGGCATGTATTCAAATCCCAAAAGGAGTTTTGTGTGATTAATAAGTACCCCTGCACTCCTCTTGTAAGACATGAATCTTGATGAATGAAAGTGTTTTTACTACTTTCTATGCTATTCGCAATGATGCTCTATGAGGGAGAGCGTGTGAGGCTCAAACCAACTTAGTTCTCTAAGTTCCAAAACCTAATCTCTTATCCAAGCCCTAGCCGCCAAGAGTTCCTCCTTCAAGCCCAGCCATAAAGCATTCCTCTTTCAAGTCTCCAGGCGACAAGCTTCCTTCTCACCAAGACTCTTCCATGCCAAGCCTCATCCATGCCAAGACCATCTTCCATCGCTATTCCCTATTCCTATATACTCAAAGTTTTCTTTCCACTTCATTCTCTGCTTCGATAAGTTTCTAACTCTATTGCTTGCAGGATCCCCTAGGTATCTTGATCCATAGAGGAGTTCATCCTTGCCTTGGAACCCCGGACCTGAAAGCTGATGAATCTACCAGAGTAATGCCTCCTCATCCAGGCACCAACCCCCTCGAGTGCTGAGAGATCCAACTACAAAGAAGAGATCATTGCATGGTACAAACCCCCCTAATCTTTGGTTTGACTTGTTGAAGAAGCTATTAGTCCTAATCGTAAGTGGTTTCTTAACCCTTAGATCCTCTTTCTTTATCATTTGGATGAGTTCAGTCTGTGGGATAGTGCTCTTTACTCTTCTTATAGTCAATCCCAACATGTTCTTTACTCCTCGAAAGAATAAGCCATATAGATCTGAATCATTGCTCATCCAAAATAGCTTTTCTTTTATGATGACGTTCTTCATGTAATTATCCCGCATCAAAGCCTAGATTCTTAATGGCCTTTGTTGAAATGTCATTAACACAGCTCTTATTATCTATAATGATCTTATAAACCTTTTCCTTTATCTTGATAAAAGTTTGAAGTATGTTGGTCCTTCTCCAATCTTCATGCTCTTTTGTTTAGGCTAGGATACATCTAACAACTCTTAATTTTTCAATCGGGCTTATATCTTCCTCATCTCCTTCATATTCGTCCACTAGATTTGACTCGGCTTCATATACTTCTTTCTCAAATTCTACATAGGTTCTTGGAGTTTCTTCCTCTAACTCTCCTATGTGTAAGGCTTGGGTAGGGCATTGACTAGCATAGTGGCTGACTTTATGAAACCTAAAGCAATGCACATTTTGATGATTATCCTTTTGAACTTCAAGGGCCTTACCCCTGTCAACCTAGCAATCTAATGGGATAGTAGGAGTGGGTGGTTGGAGAAACTTGACTAGAACTTGGCTTATATACTCATGACATCCTCTAACTCGACCACACTACATCTAATGACAAATTTGTCAAACTTAGTGATATACTCAGATATGGTTCTATTCCCATGGCTCAATCTTTGATGTGGGCATCAGGGTTTGACTTGAGCACTTCAACCTTCGGGGGATCTCTAATTAGGGTTCTACCCATTAAGTCCTGTAATAAGGCTACAAGCCTTTAATTTGTAATTATCTTTGCTTTGAGCCAAGTCTAAATCTTGTACCTTGACCAATTGGGTCAAGATTAGGTCAACTCGAGTCCTGTAATTTATTTTAATCCAAGTCTAGGTCTGCCTGAACTTTGGGTCCCAACCCAATGAGAGAAAACTTGTCCTTTGGGTCAAGCCCATTTTAGTGGACCAAGCTTTGACTTGACATTGCCACTTCATCAGCTGCATGGCGCCACATCAATGCCACCTGTGCACCCAAGAATGGAAGCAAGGAGGCGCCCCATAAGCATTCCACACGCCTCCATTATCCCCTCCCCATATCATGCCATGAGTCATCATATTTGGGTTGTTGAAGATTCAAGCCACAAAGCAAGCCCTCCAATCAAGTCCTCTTCCTAAAATATTCATGCAAGAAAGGAAGACCAAGAAGCACACTCCCCATGCCAAGCCATCAAATGTGCAATGCCCAATCTTCTTCTCCCTTGGTCGGCCAAGGATCAAGCCTAGAAGAAGTTTTGGAGGACACATTCCACCAAGCTTGCCTCCATCCAAGCTTCTTTCCAAAACTATGCACACAAGGAAGGAAGGCCAAGCATCAAGCCCCCACTTCAAGTCAAGCATCAAGCCATACCCAATCTTCTTCTCCCTTGGTCGGCCATGAATCACTCCATCTAGGTATGGAAGAAGAATCCAAAGGGGACACATCCCTCCAAGCTTGCCCTACTTCAAGTTTTCTACCAAACTGAGCAAGCAAATAAGGAAGTCAAAAGGACAAACTCCCCTCCCCAAGCCTTGTATCTTGCCATGCCATTATTCTCCCCTCTTGGTCGGCCTTGAAGAACTCCCTCCAAAGCTTTGGGCACCACTTTTATTTGGATTGTATTTTGGGTTCAAAATTTGAATGGTTTTTTTTTTTCATTTGAAATTTGAATGTACTCTAGGGTGTCTATAAAAGGGGACCCAATCATCCTTGCAGAGAGGATTGAATGATTAATGAAAAGAAAGCTTGTGTGTGCCCTCCTCTTCTTCAATCCTTGTCTCCTAGGCTAGGTTGAGTGAGAGCTTCCTTCGTCCCCTGGGATGTCGAGTGGTGTGAGGCCACGTTCCTTTGCTTGCGAGCATCGAGTGGTGAGAGGCCACATTCCTTCGCCTGAGGGCGTCGCGTGGTGAGAGACCACATTCTTTCATCCTTCCAGGACGTCGCGGGGTGCGAGGCCCCAAGTTATCTCCACCGACACCTCATCCGAACCCCATCTCCTCAACCCTTTCCTTTATTTTTCTTTCCACCTTTCCATCATCTAAAAGGAAAAAAAAAAAAAAAAAAAAAAAAAAACTAATCCTCTTTGTTTGCCTACAGGTCCCCTTGGTGCCACGACCATCAGAGAAGATTTGCTTTGCCACTGTGACCACCCGATCGAAAGCCAGCCTATCCGCGGGTTCGACAGCTCAGACATCCAGGTCGCATCATTCAAGGTTGAGCGATCTCTGCACCAAGAGAATCAGAGTGTTAAAAGGTTTGCATCCCTATCTCCTAGGTAGGTATTGATTGTATCAAGCTAGTCCTAATCCCGGGGTTATTTAATCTTGGGGTCCTGGTCTATCATTATTTAGGGATTGATCTGCTAGCGTAGATTTCTTTTCTTTCAGTTTTCCTAGGTTCTCTTTACTTGCAATCGGGAACCAAAGATAAAACCCTAAAAAAAAAATATAATTATATTTGCCTCATCCATGCTTGCTCTTTTTTCTCCATCATTTTCTGGTATCAGAGCGTGCGTTATTTTTCCCATCATTTTTTGGTATCAGAGCCTAGGCTAGGACTAGTGCTCTTGCATTTAGTTTCTGCATTCTGTCCAGTTCGTAATTGGTCTGCTATTTTAATTTTTTCTTTTTGTAGAAATCTCTGTTTTGTGTCATTTTCCTTTTTCAGGATCTAATGCATATAGAGGACTTTTCTGTTATTTTCTCAGATTTTATTTCAGCCTGTAAAAATTCTACAAGCCGAAAAACCACCTGAGAAATCTCAGGCCTGCATTTTCAGCAAGCATCTCTTTCTTGTCTCATTTAGTTAGTTCATGCAATTAGTTCAAATTTAGACTTCTTTTGCACTTTGCTTATCATCCATATATCCAATATATATATTAAATCATTTTCTTGGACATTTGTGCGCATATATTGTTCATAAACACTTAAGGGCGACAAGTTAACATAGGGTCAGGAGTTCATAACCTGTCTCTAGCCCAAAAACCACCACCCGTCATTTCGAACCCTAGCCATTAACTAAAATCAATTAGATGTTAATCTGCTCTAGTTAGCTAGGGACACCCACGAAGTTGCTTGGAAGTGTGTGCTTATGTAGCTGGTGTCTAGGCAAGCAGTTCAGGGACTAGGTCCCGAAGGGAAGTGGGTTGGTTCGCTTACCTCGCCAATTGCAAGATTGGTGTCTAGGCAAGCAAAGAGGAACCTCCACTAACCTTACGCTTACCTGGCCAGGTGTCAAGTTACTACTACCAGGTTCATCTTCTTGACTTTTCATTTGATGAGATCTCCTAGGTCTATCACACCATAGTACCGTTCTATGTGTTTGCATGTGCACTAGATCAGGAACCTCTTTTCACCCACCTTCTCCACCCCCTACCGAAGCCATGGACCAAATTCTAACTCATATTTAAGCCCTAACCCAAGCCATGACTCAATTAAGCAACCAGTTTGCTAATAGATGTGACCAAGTTGAGGCCAGACTAGGTCCCATAGAGGAAGCCGCTAGGCTCCGTGAGCGTTTCCAGAGAGCTCCCACCTACAGAAGACCTGAGTCTTTTAAGAACCAAAGCCACATCCCCGGATCCACCCAAGGTTATAGCCTGGCTTACCCAAGTCGACCAAGCCCGAACCGATCTGACCCCAGTCGACCAAGCCTAGCCCAACACAGTCCTAGTCGTCCAAGTCTAAATCAACACCAATACAGTAGAGAGGACAAGGGTAAGGCTATTGAAGTCCAGCGGAGACCCGATCCCCAAGGTAACAACTATAGGTGTCATAAACCTGAGCATCTTGCCAGTCAGTGCACCGCCCCTGCCATACTTATAGATGAACCGATTGAAACTGAAGCCAAACCCATTGAGGAATCAAAGAAGAAAAGATTAGAAACCTTCTGTCAGTTTGAGGAAGTCATATACGAGCCAGACATAAGCTTGATTAATGAATATGAAGAAGAAGAAGAGGAATGTGAGGAGGTATTGCCTGATAATTTAATTGATCAGCTCCCACCTGATGGAATCATTTAGGATACCCCATAACTTAGCAAGGTCCCAAATGATAATGATCCTGAGTCCACTATAGACCTTGTAGTAGAACTGACCAAGCCAGGATCAAACGAAGTTGATGAAGGTATAGATTCTCAAGATGAATGTTCCGAAGACCTTCCCGAAAGCCCTCCACTATCTAGGAGCATCCCGCCTACCCGAGGACTTGCACCTATCGATCCTCCTAGTACTGACCATGAGGTTAAGATGAGCACACCTTTAGACCTTCATTCATACTTTAAGGTCAGTAGCCTAAACATTGAACCAGTCCTTGAGTCTCCTCCTTATTTTCTACCCTTCCCTGAGCCTTCTCACATTTCTAGAGCGATGGGGTTACTTTTGTTGAAATCACCAAAATGCATGACTCCGTAGAGCCCACCCCTTTTTCCATCTACTTTTGGCACACCTTATGGCATTTGTTAGGGATCCTAAAAAATTTTTCTTGTGCATACCAGGCTAGGGTCAAGCCTAGAGAACCAATGGTCTAGTAGGTTTAGGCCCTAGGACCCCAATAAATTCCTCTTACTATGAATACCTAGTTTAGATTACTTTTGTGTCTAGTTATGTCTCAGAATACGCATGATCACTTGCATTGCATACTAGGGACACGAAAATTAATTTAAATAGTTAAAGTTTGGTCGTTCCCGAAAGCAAGCTAAGTAGAGAATTGGGGATTCTGAAATAATAAAGAAGTTTTTATGCTCGCTGAATTGGTCCCTTAGAGTGATAGGAGAGTGACCCTAATACCTTGATTTGGGACATTAGCTCGACTCTCAATATCTTGCACCTAGTTGAGTATAGGGAACCAGCAAACCACCTAGCGAGTGATTTGAGCCTAATCCTTTTTGGAGAGAAAACCAGACCCGAGTGTCCACTTCCAATTTGACCTGAGTAAGGAGTACAGATCGAGTGTGTCCTGGATGGTCGAGCTACCGCAGCCGAGGACAACGGCTTTCAGATTTCTTGGTCCATTAGCAAGGCTGACCCAAATCTGATGATTCATGGATCACCCAGGAGCACTGGCCATGCATCAACCCACTGAAGAAGTGCCAAAGTTAAATCAACCTCCACTCGACAGGGTCGAGTTTCTCCCACCCCGGGAGAATTGATGTGGGCATCAGGGTTTGACTTGAGCCCTTCAATCTTCGGGGGATCTCTAATTAGGGTTCTACCCATTGAGTCCTGTAATAAGGCTTCAAGCCTTTAATTTTGTAATTATCTTTGCTTTGAGACAAGTCTAAATCATGTACCTTGACCAATTAGGTCAAGATTAGGTCAACTCGAGTCCTGTAATTTATTTTAATCCAAGTCTGGGTCTGCCTGAACTTCGGGTCCCAACCCAATGAGAGAAAACTTGTCCTTTGGGTCAAGCCCATTTTAGTGGACCAAGCTTTGACTTGACACTGCCACTTCATCAGCTGCATGGCGCCACATCAATGCCACTTGTGCACCCAAGAATGGAAGCAAGGAGGTGCCCCATAAGCATTCCACATGCCTCCATTATCCCCTCCCCATATCATGCCATGAGCCATCATATTTGGGTTGTTGAAGATTCAAGCCACAAAGCAAGCCCTCCAATCAAGTCCTCTTCCTAAAATATTCATGCAAGAAAGGAAGACCAAGGAGCACACTCCCCATGCCAAGCCATCAAATGTGCAATGCCCAATCTTCTTCTCCCTTGGTCGGCCAAGGATCAAGCCTAGAAGAAATTTTGGAGGACACATTCCACCAAGCTTGCCTCCATCCAAGCTTCTTTCCAAAACTATGCACACAAGGAAGGAAGGCCAAGCATCAAGCCCCCTCTTCAAGCCAAGCATCAAGCCATACCCAATCTTCTTCTCCCTTGGTCGGCCATGAATCACTCCATCTAGGTATGGAAGAAGACTCCAAAGGGGACACATCCCTCCAAGCTTGCCCTACTTCAAGTTTTCTACGAAACTGAGAAAGCAAATATGGAAGTCAAAAGGACAAACTCCCCTCCCCAAGCCTTGTATCTTGCCATGCCATTATTCTCCCCTCTTGGTCGGCCTTGGAGAACTCCCTCCAAAGCTTTTGGTGCCACTTTTATTTGGATTGTATTTTGGATTCAAAATTTGAATGGTTTTTTTTTTTCATTTGAAATTTGAATGTACTCTAGGGTGTCAATAAAAGGGGACCCAATCTTTCCTTGTAGAGAGGATTGAATGATTAATGAAAAGAAAGCTTGTGTGTTCTATCCTCTTATTCAATCCTTGTCTCCTAGGCTAGGTTGAGTGAGAGCTTCCTTCGTCCCCTGGGACGTCGAGTGGTGTGAGGCCACGTTCCTTCGCTTGCGAGCGTCGAGTGGTGAGAGGCCACATTCCTTTACCCGAGGGCGTCGCGTGGTGAGAGACCACATTCCTTCGTCCTTCCGGGATGTCACGGAATGCGAGGCCCCAGGTTATCTCCACCGACACCATCATCCGAACCCCATCTCCTCAACCCTTTCCTTTGTTTTTCTTTCCACCTTTCCATCATCTAAAAGGAAAAAGAAAAAAAAAAAAAAAAAAACTAATCCTCTTTGTTTGCCTACAGGTCCCCTTGGTTCCCCGACCATCAGGGAAGGTTTGCTTTGCCACTATGACCACCCAATCGAAAGCCAGCCTATCCGCGGGTTCGACAGCTCAGACATCCAGGTCGCATCCGTCAAGGTTGAGCGATCTCTACACCAAGAGCATCAGAGTGTTAAAAGGTTTGTATCCCTATCTCCTACGTAGGTATTGATTGTATCAAGCTAGTCCTAATCCCGAGGTTCCTTAATCTTGGGGTCCTGGTCTATCATTATTTAGGGATTGATCTACTAGCGTAGATTTCTTTTATTTCAATTTTCCAAGGTTCTCTTTGCTTGCAATCGGGAACCAAAGATAAAACACTAAAAAAAATATATGATTATATTTGCCTCATCCTTGCTTGCTCTTTTTTCTCCATCATTTTCTGGTATCAGAGCGTGCATTATTTTCCCCATCATTTTTTGGTATCAGAGCCCATGCTAGGACTAGTGCTCTTGCATTTAGTTTCTGCATTCTGTCTAGTTCGTAATTAGTCTTCTATTTTAATTTTTTCTTTTTATAGGAATCTCTGTTTTGTGTCGTTTTTCTTTTTCTGGATCTAATGGATTTAGAGGATTTTTTTGTTATTTTCTCAGATTTTATTTCAGCCTGTAAAAATTCTACATGCCGAAATACCACCTGAGAAAATCTAAGGCCTGCATTTTCAGCAAGCATCTCTTTCTTGTCTCATTTAGTTAGTTCATGCAATTAGTTCATATTTAGACTTCTTTTGCACTTTGCTTATCATCCATATATCCGAAAAACTATATATATATATATATATTATATCATTTTCTTGGACATTTGTGTGCATATATTATTCATAAAATACTTTAGGGCAACAAGTTAACATAGGGTCAGGAGTTCATAACCTGTCCCTAGCCCAAAAACAACCACCCGGCATTTCGAACCCTAGCCATTAACTAAAATCAATTAGACATTAATCTGCTCTAGTAAGCTAGGGACACCCATGAAGTCGGGTCAACCTAAGTGTCGGGCCAAGATAGATTGCTTGGAAGTGTGTGCTTGTGTAGCTGTTGTCTAGGCAAGCAGTTCAGGGACTAGGTCCTGAAGGGAAGTGGGTTGGTTCGCTTACCTGGCCAATTGCAAGATTGGTGTCTAGGCAAGCAAAGAGGAACCTCCACTAACCTTACGCTTACCTGGCCAGGTGCCAAGTTACTACTTCCAGGTTCGTCTTCTTGGCTTTTCATTTGGTGAGATCTCCTAGGTCTAGCAAACCGCAGTACCGTTCTGTGCGTTTGCATGTGCACTAGATCAAGAACCTCTTTTCATCCACCTTCTCCACCCCCTACCGAAGCCATGGACCAAATTCTAACTCATATTGAAGCCATAACCCAAGCCATGACTCAATTAAGAAACCAGTTTGCTAATAGATGTGATCAAGTAGAGGCCAGACTAGGTCCCATAGAGGAAGCCGCTAGGCTCCGTGAGCGTTTCCAGAGAGCTCCCGCCTACAGAAGACTTGAGCCTTTTAGGAACCAAAGCCACATCCCCGGATCCACCCAAGGTTATAGCCTGGCTTACCCAAGTCGACCAAGCCCGAACCGATCTGACCCCAGTCGACCAAGCCTAGCCCAACCCAGTCCTAGTCGTCCCAGTCTAAATCAACACCAATACAGTAGAGAGGACAAGGGTAAGGCTATTGAAGTCCAGAGGAGACCCGATCCCCAATGTAACAACTATAGGTGTCATAAACCTGAGCATCTTGCCAGTCAGTGCACCGCCCCTGCCCTACTTATAGATGAACCAATTGAAACTTAACCCAAACCCATTGAGGAATCAAAGAAGAAAAGATTAGAACCCTTCTGTGAGTTTGAGGAAGTCATATATGAGCCTGACATAAGCTTGATTAATGAATATGAAGAAGAAGAAGAAGAATGTAAGGAGGTATCGCCTGATAATTTAATTGATCAGCTCCCACCTGATGGAATCATTAAGGATACCCCGGAACTTAGCAAGGACCCAAATGATAATGATCCTGAGTCCACTATAGACCTTGTAGTAGAACTGACCAAGCCAGGATCAAACGAAGTAGATGAAGGTATAGAATCTAAAGATGAATTTTTCGAAGACCTTCCCGAAAGCCCTCCACTATCTAGGAGCATCCTGCCTACCCGAGGACTTGCACCTATCGATCCTCCTAGTACTGACCATGAGGTTAAGATGAGCACACCTTTAGACCTTCATTCATACTTTAAGGTCAGTAGCCTAAACCTTGAACCAGTCTTTGAGTCTCCTCCTTATTTTCTACCCTTCCCTGAGCCTTCTCACATTTCTAGAGCCATGGGGTTACTTTTTGTTGAAATCACCAAAATACTTGACTCCATAGAGCCTACCCCTTTTGCCATCTACTTCTGGCTCACCTTATGGCATTTGTTAGGGATCCTAAAAAATCTTTCTTGTGCATACCAGGCTAGGGTCAAGCCTAGAGAACCAATGGTCTAGTAGGTTTAGGCCCTAGGACCCCAAATAATTCCTCTTACTAGGAATACCTAGTTTAGATTACTTTTGTGTCTAGTTAAGTCTCAGAATACACATGATCACTTGCATTGCATATTTGGGACACGAAAATTAATTTAAATAGTTAAAGTTTGGTCGTTCCTGAAAGCAAGCTATGTAGAGAATTGGGGATTCTGAAATAATAAAGAAGTTTTTATGCCCGCTGAATTGGTCCCTTAGAGTGATAGGAGAGTGACCCTAATACCTTGATTTGGGACATTAGCTCGACTCTCAATATCTTTCACCTAGTTGAGTATAGGGAACCAGCAAACCACCTAGTGAGTATTTGAGCCTAATCCTTTTTGGAGAGAAAACCATACCTGAGTGTCCACTTCCAATTTGACCTGAGTAAGGAGTACGGATCGAGTGTGTCCTGGATGGTCGAGCTACCGCAGCCAAAGACAACGGCTTTCAGATTTCTTGGTCCGTTAGCAAGGATGACCCAAATCTGATGATTTGTGGATTACCCAGGAGGACCGGCCATGCATCAACCCACTGAAGAAGTGCCAAAGATAAATCAACCTCCACTCAACAGGGTCGAGTTTCTCCCATCCCGGGAGAATTGAGTGGGCATCAGGGTTTGACTTGAGCCCTTCAACCTTCGGGGGATCTCTAATTAGGGTTCTACCCATTGTGTCCTGTAATAAGGCTTCAACCCTTTAATTTTGTAAATATCTTTGCTTTGAGCCAAGTCTAAATCTTGTACCTTGACCAATTGGGTCAAGATTAGGTCAATTCAAGTCCTGTAATTTATTTTAATCCAAGTCTTGGTCTGCCTGAACTTCGGGTCCCAACCCAATGAGAGAAAACTTGTCCTTTGGGTCAAGCCCATTTTAGTGGACCAAGCTTTGACTTGACACTGCCACTTCATCAGCTGCATGGTGCCACATTAATGCCACCTGTGCACCCAAGAATGGAAGCAAGGAGGCGCCCCATAAGCATTTCACACACCTCCAATATCCCCTCCACATATCATGCCATGAGCCATCATATTTGGGTTGTTGAAGATTCAAGCCACAAAGCAAGCCCTCCAATCAAGTCCTCTTCCTAAAATATTCATGCTAGAAAGGAAGACCAAGGAGCACACTCCCCATGCCAAGCCATCAAATGTGCAAAGCCCAATCTTCTTCTCCCTTGGTCGGCCAAGGATCAAGCCTAGAAGAAATTTTGGAGGACACAATCCACCAAGCTTGCCTCCATCCAAGCTTCTTTTCAAAACTATGCACACAAGGAAGGAAGGCCAAGCATCAAGCCCCCTCTTCAAGCCAAGCATCAAGCCATACCCAATCTTCTTCTCCCTTGGTCGGCCATGAATCACTCCCTCTAGGTATGGAAGAAGACTCCAATGGGGACACATCCCTCCAAGCTTGCCCTACTTCAAGTTTTCTACCAAACTGAGCAAGCAAATAAGGAAGTCAAAAGGACAAACTCCCCTCCCCAAGCCTTGTATCTTGCCATGCCATTATTCTCCCCTCTTGGTCGGCCTTGAAGAACTCCCTCCAAAGCTTTGGGCGCCACTTTTATTTGAATTGTATTTTGGGTTCAAAATTTGAATGGTTTTTTTTTTTCATTTGAAATTTGAATGTACTCTTGGGTGTCTATAAAAGGGGACCCAATCTTTCCTTGTAGAGAGGATTGAATGATTAATGAAAAGAAAGCTTGTGTGTTCCCTCCTCTTCTTCAATCCTTGCCTCCTAGGCTAGTTGAGTGAGAGCTTCCTTCGTCCCCTGGGACGTCGAGTGGTGTGAGGCCACGTTCCTTCGCTTGCGAGCGTCGAGTGGTGAGAGGCCACATTCCTTCGCCCGAGGGTGTCGCGTGGTGAGAGACCACATTCCTTCGTCCTTCCGAGATGTCATGGGTTGCGAGGCCCCAAGTTATCTCCACCGACACCATCATCCGAACCCCATCTCCTCAACCCTTTCCTTTGTTTTTCTTTCAACCTTTCCATCATCTAAAAGGAAAAGAAAAAAAAAAAAAAAAAAAACTAATCCACTTTCTTTGCCTACAGGTCCCCTTGGTGCCATGACCATTAGAGAAGGTTTGCTTTGCCACTGTGACCACCCGATCGAAAGCCAGCCTATCCGCGGTTTCGACAGCTCGGACATCCAGGTCGCATCCGTCAAGGTTGTGCGATCTCTGTACCAAGGGCATCAGAGTGTTAAAGGTTTGCATCCCTATCTCCTAGGTAGGTATTGATTGTATCAAGCTAGTCCTAATCCCGGGGTTCCTTAATCTGGTCTAATATTATTTAGGGATTGATCTGCTAGCGTAGATTTCTTTTCTTTCAGTTTTCCTAGGTTCTCTTTGCTTGCAATCGGGAACCAAAGATAAAACCCTAAAAAAAAAATATAATTATATTTGGCTCATCATTGCTTGCTCTTTTTTCTCCTTCATTTTCTGGTATCAAAGCATGTATTATTTTCCCCATCATTTTTTGGTATCAGAGCCTAGGCTAGGACTAGTGCTCTTGCATTTAGTTTCAGAATTTTGTCCAGTTCGTAATTGGTCTGCTATTTAATTTTTTCTTTTTGCAGGAATCTCTGTTTTGTGTCATTTTTCATTTTCTGTATCTATTGCATTTAGAGGATTTTTCCATTATTTTCTTAGATTTTATTTCAGCCTGCAAAAATTATACAAGCCGATATACCACCTGAAAAAATCTCAGGCCTGCAGTTTCAGCAAGCATCTCTTACTTGTCTCATTTAGTTAGTTCATGCAATTAGTTCATATTTAGACTTCTTTTGCACTTTGCTTATCATCCATATATCCGAAAAAAAATATATATATATATATTTAAATCATTTTCTTGGAAATTTGTGTGCATATATTTTTCGTAAAACACTTAAGGGCAACAAGTTAACAAAGGGTCAGGAGTTCATAACCTGTCCCTAGCCCAAAAACCACCACCCGGCATTTCGAACCCTAGCCATTAACTAAAATCAATTATACATTAATTTGCTCTAGTGAGCTAGGGACACCCACGAAGTCGGGTCAACCCAAGTGTCGGGCCAAGCTAGATTGCTTGGAAGTATGTGCTTGTGTAGCTGGTGTCTAGGCAAGCTGTTCAGGGACTAGGTCCCGAAGGGAAGTGGGTTGGTTCGCTTACCTGGCCAATTGCAAGATTGGTGTCTAGGCAAGCAAAGTGGAACCTCCACTAACCTTATGCTTACCTGGCCAGGTGCCAAGTTACTACTACCAGGTTCGTCTTCTTGACTTTTCATTTGGTGAGATCTCCTAGGTCTAGCACATCGTCGTACCGTTCTGTGTGTTTGCATGTGCACTAGATCAAGAACCTCTTTTCACCCACCTTCTCCACCCCCTACCGAAGCCATGGACCAAATTCTAACTCAGACTGAAGCCCTAACCCAAGCCATGACTCAATTAAGCAACCAGTTTGCTAATAGATGTGATCAAGTAGAGGCCAGACTAGGTCCCATAGAGGAAGCCGCTAGGCTCCGTGAGCATTTCTAGAGAGCTCCCACCTACAGAAGACCTGAGCCTTTTAGGAACCAAAGCCACATCCCTGGGTCAACCCAAGGTTATAGCCAGGCTTATCCAAGTCGACCAAGCCCGAACCGATCTGACCCTAGTCGACCAAGCCTAGCCCAACCCAGTCCTAGTCGTCCCAGTCTAAATCAACACCAATACAGTAGAGAGGACAAGGGTAAGGCTATTGAAGTCCAGAGGAGACCCGATCCCCAGTGTAACAACTATAGGTGTCATAAACCTAAGCATCTTGCCAGTCATTGCACCGCCCCTGCCCTACTTATAGATGAACCGATTGAAACTGAACCCAAACCCATTGAGGAATCAAAGAAGAAAAGATTATAACTCTTCTATGAGTTTGAGGAAGTCATATAGGAGCCTGACATAAGCTTGATTAATGAATATGAAGAAGAAGAAGAAGAATGTGAGGAGGTATCGCTTGATAATTTAATTGATCAGCTCCCACCTGATGGAATCATTAAGGAAACCCCATAACTTAGCAAGGACCCAAATGATAATGATCCTGAGTCCACTATAGACCTTGTAGTAGAACTGACCAAGCCAGGATCAAACGAAGTAGATGAAGGTATAGATTCTCAAGATGAATGTTCCGAAGACCTTCCCGAAAGCCCTCCACTATCTAGGAGCATCCCGCCAACCCGAGGACTTGCACCTATCGATCCTCCTAGTACTGACCATGAGGTTAAGATGAGCACACCTTTAGACCTTCATTCATACTTTAAGGTCAGTAGCCTAAACCTTGAACCAGTCCTTGAGTCTCCTCCTTATTTTCTACCCTTCCCTGAGCCTTCACACATTTCTAGAGCCATGGGGTTACTTTTTGTTGAAATCACCAAAATGCATGATTCCATAGAGCCCACCCCTTTTGCCATCTACTTCTGGCACACCTTATGGCATTTGTTAGGGATCCTAAAAAATTTTCTTGTGCATACCAGGCTAGGGTCAAGCCTAGAGAACCAATGGTCTAGTAGGTTTAGGCCCAAGGACCCCAATAAATTCCTTTTACTAGGAATACCTATTTTAGATTACTTTTGTATCCAGTTAAGTCTCAGTATACGCATGATCACTTGCATTGCATACTAGGGACACGAAAATTAATTTAAATAGTTAAAGTTTGGTCATTCCCGAAAGCAAGCTAAGTAGAGAATTGGGGATTCTGAAATAATAAAGAAGTTTTTATGCTCACTGAATTGGTCCCTTAGAGTGATAGGAGAGTGACCCTAATACCTTGATCTGGGACATGTTGGGTTCGTGAACCAGTGCGGAAGCGTGGATTTCAAAAATTTATGAAACCAGGTCCGAACCCTAATCCCAAAACTCCTTATTAGCAATTAAAAACTATGACTACATGCATGTCCAAATTTAAACATTGTTTAAATACTAACCTCAGATCGCTATTACCAGTCTGATGCAGAAATGAACTCCAAATTGAGTAGCCTCTTGAACACACCAGGCGTCCACTTGTCCGCCCTCCGATGGTGATCCACACGGGCAGATGATCAAGACACTGACTCCTTAATTGGGTTCCTTCCAATCAAGTTCTACCCCAAGAACTTGATATATGGGCTATTGGCTAGGACTCCTCTAGCCAAACTGGGACTAAACCTTCTCTCTTACCCTTCTCCTTGTCTTCTAGCAACTTTGGCTCCTTAAGATACTCTTGTCTTAAGAATAAGCCCTTGTCCTAAAATGAGACAAGGCTTGTCTTGGTGGGAGAAGAAAATTAAGACAAGATTGTCTTCATGTAAGAAAGAAAGGAGAGGCGCCTTCTTCCTTTACCGTCGGAGAGTTTCTCTCTGACTCTCCTTCTGTTCTGAGATTCGACAGAGCCAAGGCTCTGTAAAGGAATCAAAGAGGAAAGAGAGGAGGGGGAAACAATCTTCTGGAGAGGGAGAGAAAAAAAAAAGCAAGGCTTCGCTGTAGAAAAACTAGAATCATTTTTTACGGTGAAGTCTTCTCCTTAAATAGGCGACAGAGAGGCGCCTACCCATCTGTAATCACCCTCTCATGCCCCTCTCTCCCTTCTCACGTCCTTTCCCTTCATCTCACGGCCCTTGAATTAATCTCACGGCCTTTGGGATGGGAAGATGCAAGAAAGAGTCGCGAAAAACACAGAAGGGCGCGCGCAGAAGAGAAGAGTCGCGCCCCTTCGGTGTTTTTTTTCTTTTCTTTCACGGTAATCCCGTTTTTGAAGAGTCCACGCCTAGGTGGACTCTCTTCCACGCCCCTTCAGCCAAAACGCTGACCCTTTTTCTTTTTCTCATGCAAAAACGCCACTTGGAGAGAGTCCACGCGTGCGTGGACTCTTCTCCTTGCGCGCGCGCATGGGAAGAGAGGGGAAGGGGCTTAGGCGATGTGGGAAAGGGGTTTAGCCTCTTAGGTTAGCCCAATTGCTAGCCTACTATTATCCCAATGGCTTGAATCTTCAATTAGATTCAAACCGGAATGAATTTGGATCTAAAAAAGACCAAATCGGAACCCTAACTCGAATCCGATTCAAGTAGAAGCCATGGTTTGCAACACATGCTAGTGTGTTCATCTGCAAACGAGATTTAATTCCAAATTTAATCCTTGATTATCTGTCCTAAGTGTGTGACCCATTGGGTTCCATACCTAGCCAGCAGTGGGTCCGAGTGCAAGTTGACCTAATTTGATCAGAACTCATTCTAATCGATTTAGGTCAAATCGAGCTAACTCGAGTTAGTCAATTAGGACTCCTCCTAATTAGTGATCCAATTAAATCATTTAATTTGATCAACCCACAAGACAAGATTGACGTCTAGCAACGTGTCATGTCTACCCGGAAGATATGGAAATTCTGGTGAAATTCCAAAACTACCTTTTAGTGGAAAGTTCCCGTATAATTCGATCCTTCAATCATCTTGCATCCCGAATATAACTATGGATATAGAAACATGTCAAAACCAGCTTATACTCATTCCCAGCTCAGTCATACACTAATGATTCAATTAATTCGATATTAGAAATCATTTCTAATATCTGTACTTTGATCAAAGATTTCCTGAATCATCATCTGACCTAATTTGGCTGGATGCAATCTCCTCCTACTAGGAGTGATCAATTCCTTGTTGACCTACTCATTACCTTCATATACAATTCACCATACCCAGCATCAACCTCGTGCATGACCCAGTGTCATGATTGAGATTGAACCAAAGCATGGGTTCATGTACATAAGGTATTATGGCAGTCTCAGGTCATAGGACTACTTGTACAACTCCCACTATGAGAAAAATCTATTGACATGCAGCTAAGGCTCCATTAGATGTTCTCAAACTGGATCTATTCAGTGAACTCATTCGCTAATGAGCACCCACATCCTTGTATTAGTGTCCCACACAAGTGACTGTGAGAGCAGTCACCCTTTTCAGCATACATAGGATGTGCCAGTCTAACCGGAAACCCTGATCCCCAACTCAGGGTTCCTATGACTAGGAATATTCTAGATTAGGGTTTTAAGGCCTTAGATCTCACTGGTATGATCTCATCATAGCCCTAGGACCATAGCCCTAATCTATGGGGTTCATCATATAATGACACAGCGAATGATGGAAAAATATTGCCTTTATTAACTTGTCAATTTACAATGTCTGGGAGATACAAATATTGGCTTATAGGGCATAAACCTTTCAATCTCCCACTTGCACTAAAGCCAATCGCTCTTATTCTTTAACCCCATACAATCGAGGTGGCGATCAAACTCCCGCTGTGGTAGAGCCTTAGTGAACGGGTCTGCTATGTTGTTCTTTGTATCCACTCTATTGATGCAGACTTCTTGTCTCTCGATTATCTCTCGGACAAGATGGAAGCGTCTCAGAATGTGCTTGGACTTGTGATGGGCTCTCGGTTCGTTAGCTTGAGCAACTGCTCCAGTGTTATCACAATAGAGTGGCACCGGGCTCTTAATCTCAGGAACTACTCCCAACTCTGTGATGAATTTCTTCATCCAGACAGCTTCCTTGGCGGCTTCACTGACAGCTATGTACTCTGCCTCGGTAGTTGAGTCAGCTACAGTCTGCTATTTAGTGCTCTTCCAACTTACTGCTCCACCATTCAAGGTAAAGACATACCCTGAAATGGATTTACTATCATCTGGGTCTGATTGAAAACTAGAGTCTGAATAGGCTTCTAGTTTAAGATCAGACCCTCCGTATATAAGAAAAATATCCTTAGTCCTTCTCAGGTACTTAAGAATATTTTTACAGCCTTCCAGTGATCCTCTCCTGGATCAGCCTGAAATCTACTGGCTACACCCAAGGCATATGCCACATCAGGCCTGGTACATAACATAGCATACATAATCGACCCTATAGCCGAAGCATAAGGTATAGAACTCATTCTATTTCTTTCTTCAGGTGTCTTAGGAGACATCCTCTTAGAAAGACGTATGCCATGACCAATAGGTAAGTAACCTCTTTTACTTTCCTCCATGCTAAATCTCTTTAGCACCTGGTCAATGTACCTAGACTGGGATAAGCCTAGCATCCTTCTTGATCTTTCTCTATAGATCTTTATACCCAGTATATTGGATGCTTCTCCCAAGTCTTTCATGGAAAACTGTTTCGATAACTACACTTTGACTGATTGTAACATTGGGATATCATTCCCAATAAGAAGTATATCATCAACATATAGAACTAAGAAAACTATGGCACTCCCACTAGTCTTCTTGTACACACAAGGTTCATCCTCATTTTTGAAAAAATCAAATTCTTTGACTGTTTTATCAAATCGGATGTTCCAACTCCTGGATGCTTGCTTTAATCCATAAATGGATTTCTTTAGCCTACATACCTGATTAGGTTTAGTCTCCAAGACAAAACCTTCTGGCTGTGACATATAAACCTCTTCCTCAAGGAAACCATTGAGGAATGTAGTTTTTACATCCATTTGCCAGATCTCATAATCATGATATGCTGCTATAGCAAGCATAATCCGAATAGATTTGAGCATGGCAACAGGGGAAAATGTTTCATCATAATCTATTCCCTGTTTTTGTCTGAAACCCTTAGCCACCAATCTGGCTTTATAAGTTTCAACTTGGCCATCTGCCCCAATCTTCTTTTTATAGACCCATTTACACCCAATAGGGTTAATACCCTCTGGTGCATCAACCAAAGACCATACTTGGTTGACATACATGGAGTCCATCTCGGATCTCATGGCTTCCAGCCATCTGTCTGAGTCTCTACTCATGACTGCTTCCGTATAGGTTAGAGGCTCATCATTTTGAATGATTTGGGCTTCATTATTTTCAATTATGAACCCATACCTCTCAGGTGCCTGTCGCACCCTATCAGACCTACGGATAGGAGTGTGTTCAGGTTCTATATTAACTATGTTGTTACTTGACTAAGAAGTGTCTATTTGTTGAATCTCATTAAGTTCGATATTTCTACCAGTGCCCTTTTGTAGGATGAATTCCTTTTCCATAAAAGTGGCATGCCTACTGACCAAAACCTTTTGTTCAGTAGGGTGGTAGAACAGATATCCTATACTATCTCTAGGATATCCCATAAATAGACATTTGTCTGCTCTAGCATCTAGTTTATGTCCAAAATTTCTTTTTACATAGGCTGGACATCCCCATATCTTAATATACTTAAGATTGGGCTTCTTACCTCTCCATAATTCATATGGAGTGCTAGAGACAGTTTTAGATGGTACTCTATTCAAGATATAAGTTGCTGTTTCCTAAGCATATCCCCAGAAAGATAAAGGTAACTCCATGAAGCACATCATGGACCGTACCATATCCAATAAAGTACGATTCCTCCTTTCAGCAACACCATTTAATTGTGGTGTGTAAGGAGGAGTCCATTCAGAGATGATCCCCTTATCTTTAAGGTGATCAAGAAACTCAGTGGATAAGTACTCACCTCCTCTATCTGATCGGAGGATCTTTATACTTTTACCTGTCTGTTTCTCTACCATACTTTGATACTCTAAAAATTTTTCAAAAGCCTCGGACTTATGTTTCATTAGATACACAAATCCATACCTTGAAAAATCATCAGTAAATGTGATGAAGTATGAGTATCCACCATAGGCTTGAGTTGTCATAGGCCCACATACATCTGTGTGTATGAGTCCCAATAACTCTTTTGTCCTTTCTCCATGTCCACTAAATGGAGTCTTGGTCATCTTACCCATGAGACATGATTCACAAGTTCCTAATGACTCATAGTCATAAGGATCAAAGAAATTTTCTTTGTATAACTTGTTAATCCTAGTCTCACTAATGTGTCCAATCGACAATGCCAAAGTAAGGTATTGTTTACATCATCTCTTTTCCGTTTGTTAGAAACATGAAAAATATTGTCATTAGTGGAAAGAGTTAATAGACAATTGCAGAATATGCCATAACATATAATTTCATTAGATAAAGAAATTGAGCAGCCACTGCTCATTACATTCATAGTATATCCTTGTTTAAGTAACAAGGGTACAGATATGATATTTCTAATGATTTTTGGCATATAGTAACAATTCCTTAGCTCCAAGATCTTCCCTGAAGGTAACTTCAAAATATAAGTCCCTACAGCTTCTGCTTGGATGGGGTCCCCTCCAGCACCGTAGAGCTCAAAGTTACCTTCCTTCAATACTTTAAGCCCCTGAAGTCCCTGCAATGATTTGCAGATGTTATGACCACAGGCGGTATCCAACACCCAAGTATTTGAAATGGAAGAATCCAATGACAAAATAGTATGAACTTCTTTCATACCTTTTGGTGCCTCTGATGCACCAGGCTTCACACTTGCAAGGTAAAACTTGCAGTTCCTTTTCCAATGACCCGGCTTGCCACAATGAAAGCAGGTCATCTGTCCGGAGGCCTTCTTTCCTTTCTTCTTCTTAATGCCCCCTTTGGGATTCATCCTCTTACTGGAACCCTTTTTGCCTGTCTTCTTCTTATCCACAAGAAGAACTGGAGCCTTATTTTTCTTTACATGGCTCTCTGCTGTCTTCAACATATTCAACAGCTCAGGCAAGGAAGAATTAAGTTTGTTCATATGGTAATTAAGAACAAACTGTGAAAATGACTCTGGGAGTGATTGCAAGATCAAGTCTTGATTCAACTCCCCATCCATTACAAAACCTAATTGACCTAATCGAGTGATTAGATCAATTATCTTTAATACATGGTCTTGTAATGATGTACCTTCTGTCATCCTTGCATGGAACAACTGCTTAGATATTTCATATCTAGCAGTTCTATTGTGTTCTCCATAAAGCTCTTTTAAATTGAGCAGTATGGAGTTAGTATCCATGCTATCATGCTGCCTCTGCAACTCATTAGTCATAGAGGCAAGCATAACACACTTGACAGTAAGTGAGTCATTTTGCCACATATTATATGTGGTCTTCTCCTCTTGCGAGGCATCTTCCCTTGGTGGTTCCAAAATTGGGGTATCAAGAATATAGGAAATTCTTTCTTGACTGAGCACTATTTTTAAATTTCTCAGCCAATCAACATAATTAGGCCCAGTCAATTTGTTGGCATCTAAAATACTACGGAGTGAGAGTGAAGAGGCCATTTATCTACATTTAAACAAAGAACAATACATAAGCAAACAACCATGAAATGACAATACATAATTAAATTAGGACTTTAATTTAATTATGTCTCCCACTATTTTATCGAGCATCATAACCCTCTATACGATGATCGAGAAAACCCTAATTAGTTTTTCTTAGTGGGGTTGAGATCCCAATCCCTTATAAAAGACCTTGTGTGTACACAACAAATCTTATATAAGTTCATAGGTAGGAAAACTCTCTCCAATTGTAACCCGTACAATTCTCAACTTATCCCGGCCTCTAAAATATTAATAGCCTTGTGTATACACAACAAACTATAATATTTCAGTTAAGTAAGACCCTCCATAGCCATATAGTCATGACTTTAATAGTAATACCCTTGTGCGTACACAACAAAATATTACATTAAATCATGCCATAAACAAATAATTGTATTAGGCCAAAAATTGTGTTAGTCACCATATTAGGTCTTGTGTGTACACAACAAACCTAGTATAGATCGTAACACAATAATGACCTATCATGAAGGAAGGCCAATAATAGTATTTTAACACCAAGCATGTTAGTCAAGAATTAAATCAATCAGATCGGCCAGGCTAGTGGAAGAGATGTGGGGGTCCCCCGTTGCTTTCCTAGACACCAATTTAAAATTGGCCAGGTCAGACAACGGAACCAATTAAAAACCACGATTCCCTTTACCTTCCCAGAACCACCTTTCTAGACACCAAAATGACTAATTATCCATCATGACTAATAATGCTTATCGGTTAACTTATACTACCACTTAATATAATTTTAAGAGGGATTTATGCAATGCCAGCACATTCAATTAAAAGCTATCACATATATTAATACATGCTTTAAACTAAGCAAATATGTGAAATGTGTGCCATCATACTAGGACAACCATTTACCACATAATGGATACACCATTATGCCAGGGCAACCTTATTTCAGTATGATGGCTCCAGGGCTAATCATATCTCTAAGATAATTAGGGTTTCAGTGGAAAACCCTAACTGGTGGCAATCATCAAACTCATGTTCAATCAAAGACATGCATTGTGCATCAATATAAAAACTTTAACATGATACTACATCATTTAATAAAACATGAATTGAACTGCATAAGTTTTAATCCTAATAAGGTGGCTCTGATACCACTATTGGGTTCGTGAACCAGTGCGGAAGCGTGGATTTCAAAATTTATGAAACCAGGTCCGAACCCTAATCCCAAAACTCCTTATTAGCAATTAAAAACTATGACTACATGCATGTCCAAATTTAAACATTGTTTAAATACTAACCTCAGATCGCTATTACCAGTCTGATGCAGAAATGAACTCCAAATTGAGTAGCCTCTTGAACACACCAGGCGTCCACTTGTCCGCCCTCCGATGGTGATCCACACGGGCAGATGATCAAGACACTGACTCCTTAATTGGGTTCCTTCCAATCAAGTTCTACCCCAAGAACTTGATATATGGGCTATTGGCTAGGACTCCTCTAGCCAAACTGGGACTAAACCTTCTCTCTTACCCTTCTCCTTGTCTTCTAGCAACTTTGGCCCCTTAAGACACTCTTGTCTTAAGAATAAGCCCTTGTCCTAAAATGAGACAAGGCTTGTCTTGGTGGGAGAAGAAAATTAAGACAAGATTGTCTTAATGTAAGAAAGAAAGGAGAGGCGCCTTCTTCCTTTACCGTCGGAGAGTTTCTCTCTGACTCTCCTTCTGTTCTGAGATTCGACAGAGCCAAGGCTCTGTAAAGGAATCAAAGAGGAAAGAGAGGAGGGGAAACAATCTTCTAGAGAGGGAGAGAAAAAAAAAGCAAGGCTTCGCTGTAGAAAAACTAGAATCATTTTTTACGGTGAAGTCTTCTCCTTAAATAGGCGACAGAGAGGCGCCTACCCATCTGTAATCACCCTCTCACACCCCTCTCTCCCTTCTCATGTCCTTTCCCTTCATCTCACGGCCCTTGAATTAATCTCATGGCCTTTGGGATGGGAAGACGCAAGAAAGAGTCGCGAAAAACACAGAAGGGCACGCGCAGAAGAGAAGAGTCGCGCCCCTTCGGTGTTTTTTTTTCTTTTCTTTCATGGTAATCCCATTTTTGAAGAGTCCACGCCTAGGTGGACTCTCTTCCACGCCCCTTCAGCCAAAACGCCGACCCTTTTTCTTTTTCTCATGCAAAAATGCCACTTGGAGAGAGTCCACGCGCACGTGGACTCTTCTCCTTGCGCGCGCGCGTGGGAAGAGAAGGGAAGGGGCTTAGGCGATGTAGGAAAGGGGTTTAGCCTCTTAGGTTAGCCCAATTTCTAGCCTACTATTATCCCATTGGCTTGAATCTTCAATTAGATTCAAACCGGAATGAATTTGGATCTAAAAAGACCAAATCGGAACCCTAACTCGAATCCGATTCAAGTAGAAGCCATGGTTTGCAACACATGCTAGTGTGTTCATCTGCAAATGAGATTTAATTCCAAATTTAATCCTTGATTATCTGTCCTAAGTGTGTGACCCATTGGGTTCCATACCTAGCCAGCAGTGGGTCCGAGTGCAAGTTGACCTAATTTGATCAGAACTCATTCTAATCGATTTAGGTCAAATCGAGCTAACTCGAGTTAGTCAATTAGGACTCCTCCTAATTAGTGATCCAATTAAACCATTTAATTTGATCAACCCACAAGACAAGATTGACGTCTAGCAACGTGTCATGTCTACCCGGAAGATATGGAAATTCTGGTGAAATTCCAAAACTACCCTTCAGTGGAAAGTTCCCGTACAATTCGATCCTTCAATCATCTTGCATCCCGAATATAACTATGGATATGGAAACATGTCAAAACCAGCTTATACTCATTCCCAGCTCAGTCATACACTAATGATTCAATTAATTCGATATTAGAAATCATTTCTAATATCTGTACTTTGATCAAAGATTTCCTGAATCATCATCTGACCTAATTTGGCTGGATGCAATCTCCTCCTACTAGGAGTGATCAATTCCTTGTTGACCTACTCATTACCTTCATATACAATTCACCATACCCAGCATCAACCTCGTGCATGACCCAGTGTCATGATTGAGATTGAACCAAAGCATGGGTTCATGTACATAAGGTATTATGGCAGTCTCAGGTCATAGGACTACTTGTACAACTCCCACTATGAGAAAAATCTATTGACATGCAGCTAAGGCTCCATTAGATGTTCTCAAACTGGATCTATTCAGTGAACTCATTCGCTAATGAGCACCCACATCCTTGTATTAGTGTCCCACACAAGTGACTGTGAGAGCAGTCACCCTTTTCAGCATACATAGGATGTGCCAGTCTAACCGGAAACCCTGATCCCCAACTCAGGGTTCCTATGATTAGGAATATTCTAGATTAGGGTTTTAAGGCCTTAGATCTCACTGGTATGATCTCATCATAGCCCTACAACCATAGCCCTAATCTATGGGGTTCATCATATAATGACACAGCGAATGATAAAAAATTATTGCCTTTATTAATTTGTCAATTTACAATGGTCTGGGAGATACAAATATTGGCTTATAGGGCATAAACCTTTCAGGACATTAGCTCGACTCTCAATATCTTTTACCTAGTTGAGTATAGGGAACCAGCAAACCACCTAGCGAGTGATTTGAGCCTAATCCTTTCTGGAGAGAAAACCACAGCCGAGTGTCCACTTCCAATTTGACCTGAGTAAGGAGTACGGATCGAGTGTGTCCTGGATGGTCGAGCTACCACAGCCCAGGACAACGGCTTTCAGATTTCTTGGTCCGTTAGCAAGGCCGACCCAAATCTAATGATTCGAGGATCACCCAGGAGGACCGGCCATGCGTCAACCCACTGAAGAAGTGCCAAAGCTAAATCAACCTCCACTCGACATGGTCGAGTTTCTCCCACCCCAGGAGAATTGATGTGGGCATCAGGGTTTGACTTGAGCCCTTCAACCTTCGGGGATCTCTAATTAGGGTTCTACCCATTGAGTCCTGTAATAAGGCTTCAAGCCTTTAATTTTGTAATTATCTTTGCTTTGAGCCAAGTCTAAATCTTGTACCTTAACCAATTGGGTCAAGATTAGGTCAACTCGAGTCCTGTAATTTATTTTAATCCAAGTCTGGGTCTGCCTAAACTTTGGGTCCCAACCCAATGAGAGAAAACTTGTCCTTTGGGTCAAGCCCATTTTAGTGGACCAAGCTTTGACTTGACACTGCCACTTCATCAGCTGCATGGTGCCACATCAATGCCACCTCTGCACCCAAGAATGGAAGCAAGGAGGCGCCCCATAAGCATTCCACACACCTCCATTATACCCTCCCCATGTCATGCCATGAGCCATCATATTTGGGTTGTTGAAGATTCAAGCCACAAAGCAAGCCCTCCAATCAAGTTCTCTTCCTAAAATATTCATGCAAGAAAGGAAGACCAAGGAGCACACTCCCCATGCCAAGCCATCAAATGTGCAACGCCCAATCTTCTTCTCCCTTGGTCGGCCAAGGATCAAGCCTAGAAGAAATTTTGGAGGATACATTCCACTAAGCTTGCCTCCATCCAAGCTTCTTTCCAAAACTATGCACACAAGGAAGGAAGTCCAAGCATCAAGCCCCCTCTTCAAGCCAAGCATCAAGCCATACCCAATCTTCTTCTCCCTTGGTCGGCCATGAATCACTCCATCTAGGTATGGAAGAAGACTCCAAAGGGGACACATCCCTCCAAGCTTGCCCTACTTCAAGTTTTCTACCAAACTGAGCAAGCAAATAAGGAAGTCAAAAGGACAAACTCCCCTCCCCAAGCCTTGTATCTTGCCATGCCATTATTCTCCCCTCTTGGTCGGCCTTGAAGAACTCCCTCCAATGCTTTGGGAGCCACTTTTATTTGGATTGTATTTTGGGTTCAAAATTTGAATGGTTTTTTTTTTTCATTTGAAATTTGAATGTACTCTAGGGTGTCTATAAAAGGGGACCCAATCTCTCCTTGTATAAAGTATTGAATGATTAATGAAAAGAAAGCTTGTGTGTTCCCTCCTCTTCTTCAATCCTTGTCTCCTAGGCTAGGTTGAGTGAGAGCTTCCTTCATCCCCTGGGATGTCGAGTGGTGTGAGGACACGTTCCTTCACTTGCGAGCGTCGAGTGGTGAGAGGCCACATTCCTTCGCCCGAGGGCGTCGCGTGGTGAGAGATCACATTCCTTCGTCCTTCCGTGATGTCACGTGGTGCGAGGCCCCAAGTTATCTCCACCGACACCTTCATCCGAACCCCATCTCCTCAACCCTTTCCTTTGTTTTTCTTTCCACCTTTCCATCGTCTATAAGAAAAAAAAAAAAAAAAAAAAATCTAATCCTCTTTGTTTGCCTACAGGTCCCCTTGGTGCCACGACCATTAGAGAAGGTTTGCTTTGCCACTGTGACCACCCGATCGAAAGCCAGCCTATCCGCGGGTTCGACAGCTCGGACATCCAGGTCGCATCCATCAAGGTTGAGCGATCTCTGTACCAATAGCATCAGAGTGTTAAAAGGTTTGCATCCCTATCTCCAAGGTAGGTATTGATTGTATCAAGCTCGTCCTAATCCTGGGGTTCCTTAATCTTGGGGTCCTGGTCTATCATTATTTAGGGATTGATCTGCTAGCGTAGATTTCTTTTCTTTCAGTTTTCCTAGGTTCTCTTTGCTTGCAATGGGGAACCAAAGATAAAACCCTAAAAAAAAATATAATTATATTTGCCTCATCCTTTCTTGCTCTTTTTTCTCCATCATTTTCTTGTATCAGAGCATGCGTTATTTTCCCCATCAATCTTTGCCATTAATCTAAAAGCCTCTGCTCATAGGACAATGTTAGGTACCTCTCCCTATGTTTGATCTTCATGGCTCTCTATTTGACTATGGGCATGCCTCCTCCCTGTCGACAAATGTGCTCAACATTTCTCGAATACAATTTAGCTTATCGGACTAACCTAAGTTTAGCAAATTTGTACTTCCTTTCTTCCGACATCTCATACCACTCAAAGTATTGATCCATCCACTCTCCCTATCAACATACACCTTAGGGTCTAAATTTCCATCAAAAGTGGGTGCATCGAGATGTATGTTTCTAAGGGCTCTTTCCTCTGAATCCATGAAGTCTTGGTGTGGACGTCTAGGGTATGTTCACGGGTGCGATCATGGTAATGGGCTCTTGGACCAAGGGGAGTTGGTTTAGATGATTCAGGTTTAGTGTGGATCAAACAGGTCTCTTCAAGGGTCCCAATTTGCTCTTCGATTTGGTCAAACCTATTGGTTAGTTTCCTAAATTGCTTAGTCATGGTTCTTATCAAAGTTTCAAGATTGGGGTCCATGGTGAGACTTGGTTGGGTCTAGGAGTGTTAGTATGGGGTTCCTGATCTAGTGGTCATGCAATACAATCCTAGCTTCTAGGGCTCCTAGACCTAGAAGTTTAAGATAGCATGAATTGCCAAAGTACTAATCAAGATTGCAGTCACCCTTTCAACTGGCCAGATAAGAGGTGGGACTGTGGGAGGCTCCCCTCGCTTTCGCGATGTCCTAATTAAAAAACACAAATCCACTTAAGGCATTTGTCATTGGACCCCTAGCCTTAGACACCAATATCCAGGAGTAAATACAGAATCAATCAATATTAAGTCTCAACATGATCATGAACTTGACTTGTTGATGTCCCTAGTTTTGGTTCTTATGCAATTTTAAATTAAGCTTGGTTCAATTCAATATGTAGTTGGTTATTTTTGGGCCAAAGAAAAGGTGATGAAATCCTTTCCTTATTTTATGATAGGATTGCCCTTAAATGTCTTAAAATGAATGCACATCCAACAATCTAGCTAATCAATAAAACATAAAGACTAGGAAAAACATGCATTTCAAAATTCAAAATTCTAAATTTCAAATTTGAATTTTATATTTGAATTTCATATTTGAATTTTAAATTTGAAATTTGAAATTTTAAATTTTAGAATTTAAAATTCAAGTTTAAAATTTAAAATTTTTGAATTATGGTTAGGTGGATTCAAATTTGAATTGTGCTAGATAATTTTAGAACCTAAGTTGTTCTAGAGGAATAAACATTCAATAAAACATTCAATAATTATAATCATGCAAGCATGCACTTAGCACAACGTACCGTCCAATCTTGGGTTATCACGTCCAGCCTTGGCTTATTACTCCAATAGATCATAAGTATACTTTCTTATACCCGCTTAGGAGGCATGATTTTCTTCGACTAGAAAGTAAGCTAGGAAAATAAAAAGAAATTTTTAAAAATTCATAACTGAAATCTATGAAAAAAGATTCCAGATCTGGTTTGGTCTAGATTGGTTAAATTGGAAATTGCAAATTAAACCAAGATCCGGAAAGCTATGAGATGAGCTTTCAGGTCTATTCCTTAGATGATGCAGAAAATTTCAGCAAGTAGCATACTTATCCTAGTTAACCATTCTCTGATACCAAAATGATGTAGGATGAAAATGGAACTTTAAACTTTGAAATCAGTAAGCTAAAAATGAGCAATGATTCTACCACACATCATCAAGATTCATGCTTAGAGAGCAAATGAAATTAATAAAATAGACTACTAGTAAGTTGTTACCCATAATGTAGGTTCATTCATTTGAAAGTAAATAGACCTAATGGCTGAGAAATCATTCTAACTAGGACATGTGCCACCAAACAATCAGACCTAAGAGTCTAAAAAGGGTTCTTTTACCAACAATGAGCTCTCACTCTTTTGGTGCTGGTTTAATTTCAGCACTCCAAGAACTAGCGATTGGATTTAAAGACTATCACTCATTGAATGGAAGACTCCTAATGTAGATGGTTCTAAAACAAAGTAAACCTCATCTTCAGCTCGAAATCAAGGAGGATATTGCAATGGAGAGCATTATTGGGCATGGAAAGGATGAGAGGAAAGGAAATAAGAAAAAAAAATTGAAGAAGAGGAAAGGGAAAAAATTATGGCAATTTCTTGATGCTTGGGAAACTGATTTGGGCCTCACACCCTCTCCCTCAAGAAGTGACAAAGTAACAAAGCAATGGAAAAGAAGAAAGGCTTTTCTTTACATTCATCAATAGCTTGATTACAAGAGGGTTATGGGTATTTATAGACTTCCGTCGCCCTTTCAAATTTGAATTGCAAGAATAAAGAGTGGAGTGAAGAGTGGAGTGATAAGTGGGATTACATGCATAAAGAGTGGAGAGATAGGTGGGCACCCCAACTTGAATTCAAATTTGAATTCTTCATGCTTGGGCGCACAATTGGAGTGATGTGGCATGTGAAGGTGAAGTCGCATCTATCTTGGCATGGAGGTAATGTGGCAGTGAGGTGGCATCCCATCTTGGCGTGGTGAGGTGGCATTCCAACTTGGCATGGAGGTTGAGGTGGTTTACTCCATCTAATCTTGATGCTTTCAAGTTTCATGGTCTTTGCCTTGACTAATTGAACCCAACTTGAACCCAACTTGCTTAATTACAAGACCTAACTAATTACAAGACCAAATTGATTCCAACTTGATTAATTACAAGGTCAAATTGAACCCAACTTGACCAAATTGAACCCAACTAGACTAAATTAAACCTAACAAGACTAAATTAAAATTGAAATTGGAATGGACTCGACACTAATTACAAGACTCATGATGAAAATTAAAAACCAAGTTGAAGCCAAAATTGAGTTTGACTTATTCATTTACAATCCATAAGGAGCCTGTATTATTTGATTGAAGTCTCTTGCATACCCTGGTGCTCACACCATCCTTGCTGATAGGGAGGTAGCCCGTAAGGTGTGACACCAGGACTCTCAATTCATCCTTTATGAAGGTAAACTTTACAAGAGGGAATTTTTAATGCCTACTCCCCTCAGAGGCGAAATATGCTTTGCAAGAAGTTCATGAGGGCATCTATGGTAATTACTTGGGGGTAAGGCCTTGTCCCATAAAATCTTAGGACTAGAATATTACTGGCTTACCATACAATAAGATGCTATGTATAAGGTTCAAAAATGTGATCGATGCTAGCATTATTCCAATGTGAAGTGATTGTTGGCCATGCTACTCACCCGCTTAAGCATGCCAAGGCCCTTCGCTCAAGTGGCATTGGTATGTTGGGACCTTTTCCTTAGCCACGGGGCAGCAAAAATTATTACTTGTGGCTATTGATTAGTTCACAAAGTGGATAGAAGCTGAATTGCTCACCAAGATAACAGAGGCTAAAGTTAAGGACTTTGTCTAGAAGTCCATTATTTGCCACTTTGGCTTGCCTTAAACCATCATCACTATTAGGAATTGTATCCCAATGCCAATCATCTAGGCTGTAGATGGTTGTGCAACTTATGTATATGTATATGAATTATTGAATTGAATAAAAAGTTTATTCTGGTTGTTCATCACATGTCATCTTTCTAATTGAACTCTAGTGTGATGATGTCCATTGAGTTACCTTGTATGCAATGTAGAGAGGATGCATTATGTAGTTCATAAATTGGTTTGTGACCAAAGGATACGCTGTCTCAGGATGATGGTGTATCGAGAGTAGGTCATTGATATCATATCTGTTGGTTGTCCTCTTAACCAAGAAGTATAGAGATGCTGGTATGATATCAGGTGTTGTGTTTGATACTTCACTGAATGTGACTCTCATGCGAGATTCTCTTTCTATCAAAGAGGAGTCTTGCATTAGAATATAGACATGAATTATTTCTCTGACTTGAGATCAATATAGTAGCTTGCAAGCAACTTATTATGCTTAGGTGTTGGATGACCTAGATTTTTAATCTGGTGATGAAAGGTTGCTAGGTATAGTCAAGTACTTGTAAAGCGATAGTAGGATCGAGATAGGATTGATCTCTCCAAATGGTTTGGATTGAATGCTTAATGTGCCTCAATTGAGAAAGACCTTGGATAGACCTTGGATAGGGCATTCCTTGTAAGAAGTTACAAGGATTCTTCATTTGAGATATACTGAGATGGATTGATTAGGGTTTGGCAGTTTAACCCTAAGCCATTTGGAGCATTAGGAGATTAAAAGCATAAGTTCACTACTATTCCATGTTCAATAGGTCATGTTGCTCTGAAACCTTCAACCTATCCAGATGCCGGGTGTCATTGCTAGATGGCAACTTTGGCTAGTACTGGAAATATTTCCATGCTATCGATTTAGTGTTTGAAACTATGGAGTCACACACCGAGGGTTTCTTCTTGCTTTATTGGCATGGGAATGATTGGGAATTGTTCCAAACTTATTTGACAATGAGTTGTCAAAAACTCAAGCCGGTTCATTTGGATGAGTCGACTCAAGTCATCCGAGTCGACTTGAGCAATCGAGTCGACTCGACTATCAGGTTATGGTAAAATCTGAGAACCCTCCATTAAATGTCGTAATAGTTATAGAAGTTTAATGGTTGGCATTTATGGGTTGTTATTACCTGCTATTGCTGAAGTCCAAAGGTCTCCTGACCTGCTAGAATCCCAAGAGACTAAAACCTACCTTTAATCTCTCAATATACCCTCTTAATGGTTTTGGGGATTGCTTTTAAAAAGGCAGGGCTGAAGAAGGTGAATAGTTGAGGTTTTCTGACATTCCACACCCAAAAATCTGGATCAAAGTTAAGACTATCCAAAAAATCTCTGAGATAGAGATCTTGCTTGATCCTTGAGAGATTGCAAGATTTGATCTCTGGGATAGAGTGAGGTTTGGGTTTTGGGATTCTTGAGTGCATACCTTCTATTGAAGGTTCAGGACAAAGCATTGGAAAAGGGTTCTCAACCGTCTTCGTTCCAGCACCACTACAGCAACAGTCCTTCAAGGAGTTGAAGGAGTCCACATATCTTCAAGGAGTTAAAGAAAGAGTCCTTGTTGCTGACATTACATTCGGAGGGGCTAGCACCATGCAGGAAGGAGAAGAAACTGTGCTACATGGTGTGAACCACCCATAGAGGCGGTAGGCATGTGCTACTTGTAGAGTAGGAGTTTTTTTCACAGGTTGGAGCCGCCCTTGGGATTGTGACTGAGAGCCAGGGATTTTGGTGCAACCTTTGGTGAACATCACTAAGGTATGTCTTTATTTTATGTATAACATAATTTTCATTGCTGCATCATTATGTGATTTCTGGAATGATTCTCTTTTTCATACAATGTTTGCATGATTTCATATTTATGTTACTTTAGATGTATCTTGATCCTAGTAGGGGCTTGTGTTAATTAGATTAACATCTACAGATTAAATGGTTTTATCATTTTTCATTACTGCATGCCTTTAGAAAAGTTTTAAAATACATGTATCGCCCCTTAAGAACAGTTCCTTATAATGGTATCAAAGCATCTAGGTTGGAAGCACATCTAGTCTAATGTTTTATATGAAATTGGACTTTTTTATTCATAAAGTACTTGGATTAAGGTGGATTCACCATGGCCATCCGGTCATAGGAGAGAAGCATGGTTTAAAGACTATCTTTTACAATTCCAAGGGATTCTTCTATGATGTGTAGGGGTGCCACTTTGTCATAGCCTTATGAAGAAGAAAGTGAGGAATTTGATGGATTAAAATAGTTTTAATCTATGGATAATAGATCATAATTGTGTTTAGATGAGATCTAAAAGATGCATGATCTAAAACTTTGAAAAGTTCAATTGAAAATGACTGAAGTTTTAAGTTACTGTTTCTGGAAGAGCTGACTCGAACAGAAGAGCTGACTTGACCAAAAATCTATGTTCTGGTCAAGCTGACTCGATTAGAAGAGCTGACTCGACCAGAAAACTATGAAATGGTAATTTTAAGCTTTGGATTTTTATTAAATTGTTCCATTTCATTTTGAAAATGTTTCAATAAGTGTGATACACTTATTTGAGAATTAATATATATATTTTTAAGATTTAGGATATGATTCTAATCTTAAGTCATGATTGATAAATCATGGGTTGATTGGGTTAGCTAGAATTAGATCCTTAAATGGGTTAGATGATGAGGGACAGATGGGTAGGATCGTTGGTGAGCCTAGAAGTCACCTAAATTAGGGTACAATTTTTTTTTTAATATTTTTTCTCTAGGGGTGGCGAAGGAATAGTGGGGATGTAGGATGGGGATATGGATCTCATGGACTTTGGGACTCACCCTAACGAAGAGACCTCTCACCTCTAAGGCATTATACCCTCCTCGATACTTGGAGGCACTAGGATGGATTTCAAAGGTCACGAGGGGATAATGAAGATGGAATGAGAAGGGGGATAACTAGGGCATCACACCCACGCCCGAAGGCGAAGGACAGAAGAATCACTCTTTTAAAAAACTCAAATTTTTTTATGAACTGAACTGATTTTTTTACAAAGGACTGAGGGTGGTATTTATAGACCTGTCCAACCCTCATTTGAATTTGAATACAGGATAAAATGATAAGGATGACTCAAATTCAAATATAAGATAGGATAAGATAAGCCTATCCATATCTCAATCCTAACCAACCAAATCCTAATTCAAAATTCAAATAATTGATAAATCCAAACTAAGTTATTAAAATCTAGGCTACTCCGGGATCGATGTTGCTCTGGGATTAGTGTTGCTCTGGGATCAGTGCTGCTCCGGGATCAATGCGGCTTCGAGATCAGTGCTGCTCTGAGATCTCCATCATTTCCCTAAGGTGGGGAGAACTCGACTCCGTCGAGTCAGTAACAACGGGGAGCTTTGATGAACCCATCCAAAGCCTCAACTTTAAGATCTGTGCGGCAACTTAGAAGAACGTGCTGAATCTTGAATCAGCAATAGGGATGGCACCTTGCTTTAAAAAATGTGCGATTTCCTTGAATGAAGATGGTAGCAAGGTACTTGAAGTCGGCAAGCAAATTGTCAGCAAAGCAAACTGGCTTGCTTTGAGAAGCGTGCAAGGGAGAAGTCGGCTCCGAATGCCAGTTTTGCATTCACCTTTATGCACTGCCTTTCTTCCACATGGGCCGATGAATGGTGGAACAGGGGACGTCTTCAGAGGAGGAAAGTCCGGCGAGCTACGCCGGCGATGACACGGGGGTGGAGAGGACTGCTGGACCCAAAAGAGGTGATGCCGGATTTGGAGAGGGGCTGGCCGACAGCGACTCGATTTGGTTGCAGACAGCGGAACGGGACCGAACCAGGGATCTTGCTAGAGATAGGGGTCTTCGGGTCGGTCATCGAGAGCTGGGAGTGAGTGTACCCGGCAGCCGGAGCAGAGGAAGCTACGATGGTGGTAGAGGCAAACTGGACCTGACGGGTCTCAATCTTTCAGGAGAGTGCACGGACCTGCTCGAGCTCGACGGTGAGTTTGCAGCGGAGCTCCCGGATCTCCTGTGGTGAATGGGAGGTGAGGCTAATGGTGACGCTGCGATTGTGGCCATTGGGCTAGCTCCGCTGAGCACCATCGGGATGCTGGGGGCGACTGAGGCTAGAAGCATCATCGTCGGAGGCCATGGAGGAGGGGCAGGGGGCTGCAACGGGGCCGGGTGGCGGGGAGAGCTGGCGGCGGCGTCGGCTACTGTGGTTACAGTTGGGGTTTGGTCGGAGTAGGATGGGGGCCGAGGTGGGGGATGGCGGTGATCGGAGTGAGTGAGAGATGGAGAAGGCTTGGTGGCTGTCTTGGCACTGCGGACATCGTCGTGGTCGCCCTTGAGGACGTGGCGGAGGCGGGCCTCGATGTTGGGTTCGGTGACCAGTGCGGAAGTGTGGATTTCAAAAACTTTATGAAATCAGGTCCGAACCCTAATCCCAAAATCTCCTTATTAGCAATTAAAGCTTATGACTACATGCATGTCCAAATTTAAACACAGTTTAGATACTAACCTCAGATCGCTATATCCAATCTGATGTAGAAATAAACTCCAAATGGAGTAACCTTTTGAACACACCAGGCGTCCACTTGTCCGCCCTCCGATGGTGATCCACACGGGCAGATGATCAAGACAGTGACTTCTCAATTTGGGTTCCTTCCAATCAAGTTCTATCCCAAGAACTTGATATATGAGCTATTGGCTAGAACACCTTTAGCCAAACAGGGACTAAAACTTTCTCTCTTACCCTTCTCCCAGTTTTTGGCAGTTCTGGCCCCTTAAGACATTCTTGTCTTAAGAATAAGCCTTTGTCCTAAAATGAGACAAGGCTTGTCTTGGAGGGAGAAGAAGATTAAGACAAAGTTGTCTTAATGTAAGAAAGAAGAAAAGAGGCGCCTTCTTCCTTTACCGTCGGAGAGTTTCTCTCTCTGACTCTCCTTCTGTTCTGAGATTCGACAGAGCCTAGGCTCTGTAAAGGAATCAAAGAAGAAAGAGAGGAGGGGGAAACAGTCTTCTGGAGAGGGAGAAGGAAAGAGAAGCAAGGCTTCACCGTAGAAAAACTGGAATTAATTTTTACGGTGAAGCCTTCTTCTTAAATAGGCGACAGAGAGGCGCCTTCTCCTTCTGAAAAATCCTCTCACGCCCCTCTCTCCCTTCTCACGTCTTCTCTCTTAATCTCACGACCCTTGGGATTAATCTCACGGCCTTTGGGATTAATCTCACGGCCTTTGGGATGGACAGACGCGAAGAGGGATCGAGAAAAACTCAGAAGGGCGCGCGCAGAGAAAAGAGTCGCGCCCCTTCGGAGTTTTTTTCTTTCTTTTCACCATAATTCCCATTTTGAAGAGTCCACGCCTAGGTGGACTCTGATCCATGCCTCATCAGCCAAAAGATGCCGTTCCCTTCTTTCTTTTCACGCAAAAACGCGATTTGGAGAGAGTCCACGCGCGTGTGGACTCTTCTCCTTGCGCGCGCGCGTGGGAAGAGAGGGGGAGGGGTTTTAGGCGATGTGGGAAAGGGGTTTAGCCTCTTAGGTTAGCCCAATTGCTAGCCTATTGTTAGCCCAATGTTTTAAATCTTCAATTAGATTCAAACCGGAATGAATTTGGATCTAAAAAGACCAAATCGGAACCCTAACTCGAATCCGATTCAAGTAGAAGTCATGGTTTGCAACACATGCTAGTGTGTTCATCTGCAAACAAGATTTAATTCCAAATTAAATCCTTGATTATCTGTCCTAAGTGTGTGACCCATTGGGTTCCATACTTAGCCAGCAGTGGGTCCGAGTGCAAGTTGACCTAATCTGATCAGAACTCATTCTAATCGATTTAGGTCAAATCGAGCTAACTCGAGTCAATCAATTAGGACTCCTCCTAATTAGTGATCCAATTAAACCATTTAATTTGATCAACCCACAAGACAAGATTGACGTCTAGCAACGTGTCATGTCTACCCGGAAGATATGGAAATTCTGGTGTAATTCCAAAACTACCCTTCAGTGGAAAGTTCCCGTACAATTCGATCCTTCAATCATCTTGCATCCCGAATATAACTATGGATATGGAATCATGTCAAATCCAGTTTATACTCATTCCCAGCTCAGTCATACACTAATGATTCAATTAATTCGATATTAGAAATCATTTTTAATATCTGTACTTTGATCAAAGATTTCCTGAATCATCATCTGACCTAATTTGGCTGGATGCAATCTCCTCCTACTAGGAGTGATCAATTCCTTGTTGACCTACTCATTACCTTCATATACAATTCACCATACCCAGCATCAACCTCGTGCATGACCCAGTGTCATGATTGAGATTGAACCAAAGCATGGGTTCATGTACATAAGGTATTATGGCAGTCTCAGGTCATAGGACTACTTGTACAACTCCCACTATGTGAAACATCTATTGACATGCAGCTAAGGCTCCATTAGATGTTCTCAAACTGGATCTATTCAGTGGACTCATTCACTAATGAGCACCCACATCCTTGTATTAGTGTCCTACACAAATGACTGTGAGAGCAGTCACCCTTTTCAGCATACATAGGATGTGCCAGTCTTACCGGAAACCCTGATCCCCAACTCAGGGTTCCTATGACTAGGAATATTCTAGATTAGGGTTTTAAGGCCTTAGATCTCACTGGTATGATCTCATCATAGCCCTACAACCATAGCCCTAATCTATGGGGTTCATCATATAATGACACAGCGAATGATAAAAAATTATTGCCTTTATTAATTTGTCAATTTACAATGGTCTGGGAGATACAAATATTGGCTTATAGGGCATAATCCTTTCAATCTCCCACTTGCACTAAAGCCAATCGCTCTTATTCTTTAACCCCATACAATCGAGGTGGCGATCAAACTCCCGCTGTGGTAGAGCCTTAGTGAACGGGTCTGCTATGTTGTTCTTTGTATCTACTCTATTGATGCAGACTTCTTGTCTTTCGATTATCTCTCAGACAAGATGGAAGCGTCTCAGAATGTGCTTGGACTTGTGATGGGCTCTCGGTTCCTTAGCTTGAGCAACTGCTCCAGTGTTATCACAATAGAGTGGCACCGGGTTCTCAATCTCAGGAACTACTCCCAACTCTGTGATGAATTTCTTCATCCAGACAGCTTCCTTGGCGGCTTCACTGACAGCTATGTACTCTGCCTCGGTAGTTGAGTCAGCTACAGTCTGCTGTTTAGTGCTCTTCCAACTTACTGCTCCACCATTCAAGGTAAAGACATACCCTGAAATGGATTTACTATCATCTGGGTCTGATTGAAAACTAGAGTCTGAATAGGCTTCTAGTTTAAGATCAGATCCTCCGTATATAAGAAAAATATCCTTAGTCCTTCTCAGGTACTTAAGAATATTTTTCACAGCCTTCCAGTGATCCTCTCCTGGATCAGCCTGAAATCTACTGGCTACACCCAAGGCATATGCCACATCAGGCCTAGTACATAACATAGCATACATAATCGACCCTATAGCCGAAGCATAAGGTATAGAACTCATTCTATTTCTTTCTTCAGGTGTCTTAGGAGACATCCTCTTAGAAAGACGTATGCCATGACCAATAGGTAAGTAACCTCTTTTACTTTCCTCCATGCTAAATCTCTTTAGCACCTGGTCAATGTACCTAGACTGGGACAAGCCAAGCATCCTTCTTGATCTATCTCTATAGATCTTTATACCCAGTATATAGGATGCTTCTCCCAAGTCTTTCATGGAAAACTGTTTCGATAACCACACTTTGACTGATTGTAACATTGGGATATCATTCCCAATAATAAGTATATCATCAACATATAGAACTAAGAAAACTATGGCACTCCCACTAGTCTTCTTGTACACACAAGGTTCATCCTCATTTTTGAAAAAATCAAATTCTTTGACTGTTTTATCAAATCGGATGTTCCAACTCCTGGATGCTTGCTTTAATCCATAAATGGATTTCTTTAGCCTACATACCTGATTAGGTTTAGTCTCCAAGACAAAACCTTCTGGTTGTGACATATAAACCTCTTCCTCAAGGAAACCATTGAGGAATGCAGTTTTTACATCCATTTGCCAGATCTCATAATCATGATATGCTGCTATAGCAAGCATAATCCGAATAGATTTGAGCATGGCAACAGGGGAAAATGTTTCATCATAATCTATTCCCTGTTTTTGTCTGAAACCCTTAGCCACCAATCTGGCTTTATAAGTTTCAACTTGGCCATCTGCCCCAATCTTCCTTTTATAGACCCATTTACACCCAATAGGGTTAATACCCTCTGGTGCATCAACCAAAGACCATACTTAGTTGACATACATGGAGTCCATCTCGGATCTCATGGCTTCCAGCCATTTGTCTGAGTCTCTACTCATGACTGCTTCCGTATAGGTTAGAGGCTCATCATTTTGAATGATTTGGGCTTCATTATTTTCAATTATGAACCCATACCTCTCAGGTGCCTGTCGCACCCTATCAGACCTACGGATAGGAGTGTGTTCAGGTTCTATATTAACTATGTTATTACTTGACTGAGAAGTGTCTATTTGTTGAATCTCATTGAGTTCGATATTTCTACCAGTGCCCTTTTGTAGGATAAATTCCTTTTCCATAAAAGTGGCATGCCTACTGACCAATACTTTTTGTTCAGCAAGGTGGTAGAACACATATCCTATACTATCTCTAGGATATCCGATAAATAGACATTTGTCTGCTCTAGCATCTAGTTTATGTCCAAAATTCCTTTTTACATAGGCTGGACATCCCCATATCTTAATATACTTAAGATTGGGCTTCTTACTTCTCCATAATTCATATGGAGTGCTAGAGACAGTTTTAGATGGTACTCTATTCAAGATATAAGTTGCTGTTTCCAAAGCATATCCCCAGAAAGAAAAAGGTAACTCCATGAAGCACATCATGGACCGTACCATATCCAATAAAGTACGATTCCTCATTTCAGCAACACCATTTAATTGTGGTGTGTAAGGAGGAGTCCATTCAGAGATGATCCCCTTATCTTTAAGGTGATCAAGAAACTCAGTGGATAAGTATTCACCTCCTCTATCTGATCGGAGGATCTTTATACTTTTTCCTGTCTGTTTCTCTACCATACTTTGATACTCTAAAAATTTTTCAAAAGCATCGGACTTATGTTTCATTAGATACACAAATCCATACCTTGAAAAATCATCAGTAAATGTGATGAAGTATGAGTATCCACCATAGGCTTGAGTTGTCATAGGCCCACATACATCTGTGTGTATGAGTCCTAATAACTCTTTTGTCCTTTCTCCATGTCCACTAAATGGAGTCTTGGTCATCTTACCCATGAGACATGATTCACAAGTTCCTAATGACTCATAGTCATAAAGATCAAAAAAATTTTCTTTGTACAACTTGTTAATCCTAGTCTCACTAATATGTCCAAGTCGACAATGCCAAAGTAAGGTATTGTTAACATCATCTCTTTTCCGTTTGTTAGAAACATGAAAAACATTGTCATTAGTGGAAAGAGTTAAGAGACCATTGCAGAATATGCCATAACATATAATTTCATTAGATAAAGAAATTGAGCAGCCACTGCTCATTACATTCATAGTATATCCTTGTTTAAGTAACAAGGGTACAGATATGATATTTCTAATGATTTTTGACATATAGTAACAATTCCTTAGCTCCAAGATCTTCCCTGAAGGTAACTTCAAAACATAAGTCCCTACAGCTTCTGCTTGGATGGGGTCCCCTCCAGCACCGTAGAGCTCAAAGTTACCTTCCTTCAATACTTTAAGCCCCTGAAGTCCCTGCAATGATTTGCAGATGTTATGACCACAGGCGGTATCCAACACCCAAGTATTTGAAATGGAAGAATCCAATGACAAAATAGTATGAACTTCTTTCATACCTTTTGGTGCCTCTGATGCACCAGGCTTCAAACTTGCAAGGTAAACCTTGCAGTTTCTTTTCCAATGACCCGGCTTGCCACAATGAAAGCAGGTCATCTGTCCGGAGGCCTTCTTTCCTTTCTTCTTCTTAATGCCCCCTTTGGGATTCATCCTCTTATTGGAACCCCTTTTGCCTGTCTTCTTCTTATCCACAAGAAGAACTGGAGCCTTATTTTTCTTTACATGGCTCTCTGCTGTTTTCAACATATTCAACAGCTCAGGCAAGGAAGAATTAATTTTGTTCATATGGTAATTAAGAACAAACTGTGAAAATGACTCTGGGAGTGATTGCAAGATCAAGTCTTGATTCAACTCCCCATCCATTACAAAACCTAATTGACCTAATCGAGTGATTAGATCAATTATCTTTAATACATGGTCTTGTACTGATGTACCTTCTGTCATCCTTGCACGGAACAACTGCTTAGATATTTCATATCTAGCAGTTCTACTGTGTTCTCCATAAAGCTCTTTTAAATTTAGCAGTATGGAGTTAGTATCCATGCTATCATGCTGCCTCTGCAACTCGTTAGTCATAGAGGCAAGCATAACACATTTGACAGTAAGTGAGTCATTTTGCCACATATTATATGTTGTCTTCTCCTCTTGCGAGGCATCTTCCCTTGGTGGTTCCAAAATCGGGGTATCAAGAATATAGGAAATTCTTTCTTGACTGAGTACTATTTTCAAATTTCTCAGCCAATCAACATAATTAGGCCCAGTCAATTTGTTGGCATCTAAAATACTACGGAGTGAGAGTGAAGAGGCCATTTATCTACATTTAAACAAAGAATGAAAACATAAGCAAACAACCATGAAATGACAACACATAATTAAATTAGGACTTTAATTTAATTATGTCTCCCACTATTTTATCGAGCATCATAACCCTCTATACGATGATCGAGAAAACCTTAATTGATCTTTCTTAGTGGGGTTGAGATCCCAATCCCTTATAAAAGACCTTGTGTGTACACAACAAATCTTATATAAGTTCATAGGTAGGAAAACTCTTTCCAATTGTAACCTGTACAATTCTCAACTTATCTCGGCCTCTAAAATATTAATAGCCTTGTGTATACACAACAAACTATAATATTTTAGTTAAGTAAGACCCTTCATAGCCATATAGTCATGACTTTAATAGTAATACCCTTGTGTGTACACAACAAAATATTACTTTAAATCATGCCATAAACAAATAATTGTATTAGGCCAAAAATTATGTTAGTCACCATATTAGGTCTTGTGTGTACACAACAAACCTAGTATAGATCGTAACACAATGATGACCTATCATGAAGGAAGGCCAATAATAGTATTTTAACACCAAGCATGTTAGTCAAGAGTTAAATCAATCAGATCGGCCAGGCTAGTGGAAGAGATGTGGGGGTCCCCCCGTTGCTTTCCTAGACACCAATTTAAAATTGGCCAGGTCAGTCAACGGAACCAATTAAAAACCACGATTCCCTTTACCTTCCCAGAACCACCTTTCTAGACACCGAAATGACTAATTATCCATCATGACTAATAATGCTTATCGGTTAACTATACTACCACTTAATATAATTTTAAGAGGGGTTCATGCAATGCCAGCACATTCAATTAAAAGCTATCACATATATTAATACATGCTTTAAACTAAGCAAATATGTGAAATGTGTGCCATCATACTAGGACAACCATTTACCACATAATGGATACACCATTATGCCAGGGCAACCTTATTTCAGTATGATGGCTCCAGGGCTAATCATATCTCTAAGACAATTAGGGTTTCAGTGGAAAACCCTAACTGGTGGCAATCATCAAACTCATGTTCAATCAAAGACATGCCTTGTGCATCAATATAAAAACTTTAACATGATACTACATCATGAATTGAACTGCATAATTTTTAATCCTAATAAGGAGGCTCTGATACCACTGTTGGGTTCGGTGACCAGTGCGGAAGTGTGGATTTCAAAAACTTTATGAAATCAGGTCCGAACCCTAATCCCAAAATCTCCTTATTAGCAATTAAAGCTTATGACTACATGCATGTCCAAATTTAAACACAGTTTAGATACTAACCTCAGATCGCTATATCCAATCTGATGTAGAAATAAACTCCAAATGGAGTAACCTTTTGAACACACCAGGCGTCCACTTGTCCGCCCTCCGATGGTGATCCACACGGGCAGATGATCAAGACAGTGACTTCTCAATTTGGGTTCCTTCCAATCAAGTTCTACCCCAAGAACTTGATATATGAGCTATTGGCTAGAACACCTTTAGCCAAACAGGGACTAAAATTTTTCTCTTACCCTTCTCCCAGTTTTTGGCAGTTCTGGCCCCTTAAGACATTCTTGTCTTAAGAATAAGCCTTTGTCCTAAAATGAGACAAGGCTTGTCTTGGAGGGAGAAGAAGATTAAGACAAAGTTGTCTTAATGTAAGAAAGAAGAAAAGAGGCGCCTTCTTCCTTTACCGTCGGAGAGTTTCTCTCTCTGACTCTCCTTCTGTTCTGAGATTCGACAGAGCCTAGGCTCTGTAAAGGAATCAAAGAAGAAAGAGAGGAGGGGGAAACTGTCTTCTGGAGAGGGAGAAGGAAAGAGAAGCAAGGCTTCGCCGTAGAAAAACTGGAATTAATTTTTACGGTGAAGCCTTCTTCTTAAATAGGCGACAGAGAGGCGCCTTCTCCTTCTGAAAAATCCTCTCACGCCCCTCTCTCCCTTCTCACGTCTTCTCTCTTAATCTCACGACCCTTGGGATTAATCTCACGGCCTTTGGGATTAATCTCACGGCCTTTGGGATTAATCTCACGGCCTTTGGGATGGACAGACGCGAAGAGGGATCGAGAAAAACTCAGAAGGGCGCGCGCAGAGAAAAGAGTCGCGCCCCTTCGGAGTTTTTTTCTTTCTTTTCACCGTAATTCCCATTTTGAAGAGTCCACGCCTAGGTGGACTCTGATCCATGCCTCATCAGCCAAAAGACGCCGTTCCCTTCTTTCTTTTCATGCAAAAACGTGATTTGGAGAGAGTCCACGCGCGTGTGGACTCTTCTCCTTGCGCGCGCGCGTGGGAAGAGAGGGGGAGGGGTTTTAGGTGATGTGGGAAAGGGGTTTAGCCTCTTAGGTTAGCCCAATTGCTAGCCTATTGTTAGCCCAACGTTTTAAATCTTCAATTAGATTCAAACCGGAATGAATTTGGATCTAAAAAGACCAAATCGGAACCCTAACTCGAATCCGATTCAAGTAGAAGTCATGGTTTGCAACACATGCTAGTGTGTTCATCTGCAAACGAGATTTAATTCCAAATTAAATCCTTGATTATCTGTCCTAAGTGTGTGACCCATTGGGTTCCATACTTAGCCAGCAGTGGGTCCGAGTGCAAGTTGACCTAATCTGATCAGAACTCATTCTAATCGATTTAGGTCAAATCGAGCTAACTCGAGTCAGTCAATTAGGACTCCTCCTAATTAGTGATCCAATTAAACCATTTAATTTGATCAACCCACAAGACAAGATTGACGTCTAGCAACGTGTCATGTCTACCCGGAAGATATGGAAATTCTGGTGTAATTCCAAAACTACCCTTCAGTGGAAAGTTCCCGTACAATTCGATCCTTCAATCATCTTGCATCCCGAATATAACTATGGATATGGAATCATGTCAAATCCAGTTTATACTCATTCCCAGCTCAGTCATACACTAATGATTCAATTAATTCGATATTAGAAATCATTTCTAATATCTGTACTTTGATCAAAGATTTCCTGAATCATCATCTGACCTAATTTGGCTGGATGCAATCTCCTCCTACTAGGAGTGATCAATTCCTTGTTGACCTACTCATTACCTTCATATACAATTCACCATACCCAGCATCAACCTCGTGCATGACCCAGTGTCATGATTGAGATTGAACCAAAGCATGGGTTCATGTACATAAGGTATTATGGCAGTCTCAGGTCATAGGACTACTTGTACAACTCCCACTATGTGAAACATCTATTGACATGCAGCTAAGGCTCCATTAGATGTTCTCAAACTGGATCTATTCAGTGGACTCATTCACTAATGAGCACCCACATCCTTGTATTAGTGTCCTACACAAATGACTGTGAGAGCAGTCACCCTTTTCAGCATACATAGGATGTGCCAGTCTTACCGGAAACCCTGATCCCCAACTCAGGGTTCCTATGACTAGGAATATTCTAGATTAGGGTTTTAAGGCCTTAGATCTCACTGGTATGATCTCATCATAGCCCTACAACCATAGCCCTAATCTATGGGGTTCATCATATAATGACACAGCGAATGATAAAAAATTATTGCCTTTATTAATTTGTCAATTTACAATGGTCTGGGAGATACAGATATTGGCTTATAGGGCATAATCCTTTCACTCGATGCAGTGGATCCAGTGGGGGTCGTCTATCAGGAAGCTGGAATCCTCATCCTGGACGAAGATGAGAGCAGTGATCCAGCCGTTATGGGTCTAGACCTTGGCCTCGATGACGGTGTAGCAGTGGTCGGTGAGGACGGCGAAGACCTCGGAGAGGAGGCCCAGGCGGTCGGTGCCGGTGAGCTCGAGGGCGGTGAGGCCGTCGAGGGAGGCCGCGGCGGAGCGGGGTGCGACGCCGGGGGAAGGGAGTATTCGATGTAAGAGATGGAGTCATCAGCGAGCTTGTGGCCGCGGTGGTCGGTGATGTGGAAGACGTCCATGAACCAGCAACCGTCAGATTAGATGTAGCCCTTGTTGATGGAGAGGTTGATGTCGGTGAGGACTTGGACCACCTCAAGGAGGACGTCGTGCTTCTGGGCGCTGTCCACTTTTGATGGGGCAGTAGGGAGGCGACGGTGGCAGTCACGTCATCAAGGAGGAGACATTGGGGATGGGAGAAAAGGATTAGGGTAGGTGGCTGCAAGGGCGTTGGTGATGGCGGCGAAGAGGCGCCCGAGCAGGGCGACGATCTGATGGTTGTGGGGGTAAACGGACTGTTCCAAGGAAGGGTTTCGCTGGTGTTGACTCTGGGGTAAGATAGCGGACGGACGAGTCGAAGGTCTGGTGGAGGCTCAGCCATAATAGATCCAGTGAGATCCAATGGTGTCTGTGAGCAGTGGAGCAAGAACAGGAAAGATGGAGAACGGCGAAACTGGTGGGGAAATCTGGGTTTAGGGGAATCTGAGTTTGGGAAAGAAACGTACCCTAATTTTTCTAGGCTCTGATACCAAAATTGATCGGGGACAGATGGGCAGGATCGTTGGTGAGCCTAGAAGTCACCTAAATTTGGATTCTATTTTTTTTTAATATTTTTTCTCTAGGGGTGGCGAAGGAATAGTGGGGATGTAGGATGGGGATATGGATCTCATGGACTTTGGGACTCACCCTAACAAAGAGACCTCTCACCTCTAGGGCATTATACCCTCCTCGATACTTGGAGGTGCTAGGATGGATTTCAAAGGTCACGAGGGGATAAAGAAGATGGAATGAGAAGAGGGATAACTAGGGCATCATGCCCATGCCCGAAGGCGAAGGATAGAAGAATCACTCTTCTAAAAAACTCAAATTTTTTTATGAACTGAACTGATTTTTATACAAAGGACTGAGGGTGGTATTTATAGACCTGTCCAACCCTCATTTGAATTTGAATATAGGATAAAAAGATAGGGATGACTCAAATTCAAATATAAGATAGGATAAGATAAGCCTATCCATATCTCAATCCTAAGCAACCAAATCCTAATTCAAAATTCAAATAATAGATAAATCCAAACTAATTTATTAAAATATGTGCTTCTCCGGGATCGGTGTTGCTTTGGGATCAGTGCTGCTCTGGGATCAATGCGGCTTCGAGATCATTGCTTCTCTGAGATCCCCATCATTAGACCTAGGTTTAGATGAATGGATTAAATAGAGAAAAGACTAATCAAAAGTTGAATTAGGTCTCTCCTCTATAAATCTCTCTAATAGTTAGTCAGATTAGTCCATACATCTAAATGGACTTGATTCATTGCTTCGTGGTAAGCCCGGGTCTTTAGGTTAGTTTGATTGAGTCTGGTAAACCACTTAGTGTGTAATGTAAGTTTGATAATTGTGATCAAGGTTCTTTAGGTCTAACTCTTACCTGGCCAACTCATGGTTGGTGTCTAAGGCAAGAGGCTTACCTGGCTTAACCTATCCCTTGATCTTACTTATATGGCTAATGTATCTATTGATTCGAGTTGACCCATGTCAAGTAAGGTTAATCAATCTGACTGGTTTATAGGTGCCCAATGACCAAATTGATCTAAAAATCCTCTAAGTATTTGGTGGGAGTTTTCTTGATCAAGGTCCATGTCTTCCTCTCAAATGTCATAAAATTGAAATGCTCCAAATTATTAGGTCCATAAAAAGACTAAGTTATGTGATAGCCTAAGTCTTAGCCTCCCATTAAGCTGGATTGGTAATGAGTCCATAAGTTGGGTGATCATCGGTAGTTCCAAAGAACGGGTGGTCATCAGGCGAGTGAGATTGCCATTTGGTGGGGACACCTGAGGCACCAGAATAAGACAGAGGCTTTTTCAACCCTCTGTAAATTGATCAATAATTTATGAGTCCATCTATAATAAGGGCTTAGCTCATCTGAGTCTATTTTAGTTGTTATTTGAGTATTTTTAGTTGTTATTTCAGTTCTGTACTAATCAGCTCATGTTGAGCTAGTTCAGTCCAATGCTAGTCAGCTCATGTTGAGCTAATTTTATTTTTTTTGAGTCCTGTCCAAGCATACTGAAGACTCAAGACTATATCATACAAGTGAAGACCAAGTCCAACTAGATTGAAGACATGGAAGTATAGTACAAGTCCAACCCAGCTTGAAGATTTGAAGACCACAGGAGGAAAATTCAGAAAATCCTGATTTCTTGCAGATGCCCTCCAGATACCCAGATTCCCTTCCAGATGCCAAAGTATATTCATAGATAAGGGCATCCATGATTCCAGAGGTCCATCTGCATCCTAGCCTAAAGAAATCAAGCCCAGGTGCCAAGCCCAAGCCCCTAAGAAGCAAGATACCAGGGAATATTCCTGCTACCTGGCTACTAGGCCACCCCAGCTTCCAGAGGCCCAAACCCATGCACCCGAGCCCCTTTGGGCTGGCCTTTTGCTGCTCCTAGAAGCCCAACACGCCCCCCTAGGCATCCTTGGAGTCTTGACCAAGTCAAGAAAATTTTTAGGGATTTTTCTTCCTAATATTTCCTTATTTTCTAGCTAGGGTTTGAGAGGGAAAAGGATTCTTATGTAAAGACTTATGTACCCTTACTTGGAGCCCAAGGTTAAGGGTCTATTTAAGGGACCCTAGCCTCTTGTATGAGGAATTTTTGATGAATGAAAACCTTGAGTTCTTCTATTGAGTGGTGTGATACCCTACTGTGTGCATAAAGGAGTTTGTGAGAGTTCTTCTTCCCGGTGTTTGCAATCATCTTCCTGCTGCCAACAAACCCTCCAGATCCTTGGACGCCCACTCCAAAAGAAGCCTTCCCTTGCTATTTTTACTTTGTTTTCTTGTTCCTTTGTGAGCTTTCTAACCCCTGACAGGTCATTTGCAGGTCCCTGAGTTCCTACGAATCCAACGACTCCAGCCAAGCCTCAATCGGATCACCGAGCAGAAAGCCGGGAATCCGCGGGTCTTTGGCTCGGTTTTCTAGGCCGCATCCGTCGAGGAACGAGAGACCCCTTCGCTGCGATCTTCATAGATATTGTCAGGTACACCCCTCTACCTCCAGTAGTTTTATTGTAGGAGAACTTGCCCTAACCGAGGCTTCTCAGCCCTGGCGGTCCTTCTTTGCTACTTTTCTAGGTCCTAATCTGCATGCTGATCTTCAAAAACTCATACAAAATTCCCTACAAATAATTTTGATCTAAAATTTGGGAATTTATCACCTAACTCAACATGTAAAACATACAAAAAAAATTGCATGCATATTAGTTCCCCATCATTTGGTATCAGAGCTTAGATTAGGGCTTGTTTTTTGCAATTTTTCAGTCCATATATACTCTGTTATTTTAATTATTTCTACCTGAAAAAACTCAAAAATTTCTAAAATTTATTTTTGTGGATTCATCATAATTCACAGTAATTTTAAATATTTTTGTAGATTTTATTATGGCCTGTGAATTTTCTTCAAGCCGAAATACATCCTGCAAATTTTTGGCTCTGTCTTTTCAGCAAGACAAGTTTGGAAGTTTTAGGTTTTTGTTTAGCAGTTTTTGCATATTTTTTAATTTTAGTATATTTCCAGCATATTAGGCCATGATTTGCAAGTTTTCTTCTATTTAAAAAATACCAAAAAAAAAAAATTACATATTCTCCAAAAATACCAAAAAAAATATCTAAACCCTAATTTGCATCCTCATCTGCCTGCCATCATTGCATAATTTACTTTTAAGGGCACTCTTGCTATATCAGATAGGGGGAGGATTTGATCACCTCTCCTTAGCCCAAAACCACATCCCTTGCATTCGGTCCCAAGCCTTAACCTAAAATTAATTAGACTTAATTTGCCATAGTGGGCTAGGGACCCCAACTGGTCGGGTCCGGGCTAATGTTAGATCACTGTGTCAAGTTAACCTGTGTATGCCTTGTGCTCAGTGTCTAGAACGGTGGTTTAGGGATTCAATCCCGAAGGGCTTGTGTGCTGGTCCGCCTACCTGGCCAATCTCTAATTGGTGTCTAGGATTGGCAATCAGGGACCTAACACTCCCCTTACACCTGCCTGGCTGAGTACAGGGTTACTATAGGTTAGTTTGCCACCCTGATTGAGCATCTAGTTTGGACTCCAGGTCTAGTCAGCTATAGTCGGTCTGATCGAGTCTTGCATGAGCACTAGATCAGGAGTTTCATATCACCCACCTCCTTCACAAATGTCTGAATCCATGGAAAATTTACAATCTCAAATAAAAGCCCTAGCTGATCAAATGGCCCAAATGGCTACCCACATAACTACCCAGATAACTACCCAGATGACCCAGTTAACTCAGTCTCGTATTCAAACCAATGATAGAATTGACCATCTTGCCAATAGGTTTGATCAGTTAAAAGTCCGGGTAGGGACCCCAGAAAAAAACCATGGGTCACAGTCTGAGCTAGATCCTGATTCCCCTCAACCTAGGAGGATCCCAAACCCTGATCCATACCTTGAGGCTGAACCTAGGAGAGCCCATCATCCTGACCCAATCCCTAAGGTTAGTCCTAGAAGACCCAATCAGGATTTTGTAGACCAGGAAGATAGATCCTATTTACCCACATCCTCTAAGCCTAGTATACCCACAACCTATAGATCTTATGACTCCAAATCCTATGAACCTAGAACCTATGAATCCAGAACCTATGAACCTAGATCCTATGACTCTAGATCCCATGATCATAAATCCTATGCACCCACACCGTATAAGCCTAGTAGACCCAACACCCAATATTCTGACCCATATAGGGAGTCCAACCCTAGGTGAACCCAATATTCTGACCCATATAGGGAGTCCAACCCTAGGAGAACCCAGTATTCTGACCCATATAGGGAGTCCAACCCTAGGAGGACCCAATATCCTGACCCATATAGGGAGCCCAACCTCAGGAGGACCCCATACCATGATCCATCCTTAGAACCTGATCATAGAGCTGACCCAAAATGCTATGACCCCAGATCCTATAATCCCATGACCCATAGATCTGCACCCTTATCCTATGAGCCTAGAGAACCCATAACCCCTAAGTATCAACCTAGTACTAGTCATGCTTCCCCTAGTCAACTTGAACCCCATAGGATTAGTATCCCTAAATACGAACCCAGTAGTGAGCCACTACCCCTTATACAACCTGAACCTACTAGGAGTAGTACCCATAATCAGAGACCAAAACCTAACCAATTTCCTGCTAGTCGACCTTCTCCAACCATTCCTGAGATTCACAAGGCTTACATTAACGCGAAAGTGTATGAAGCTGATGTGAGCCTAGTGGATGAGTATGAGGGAGAAGAGGAGACACCTTTAGTAGACCTAGAATTAGTTGACCCAGTAGATGCCCAGGTAGAAACCAACCCAGAGCTAGTTGACCTTGACCATATCCAACCTAAAGCTATAATGGAAGAACAAATAGAGGAAGAGAACCTAGGTACTGCTACTAGAGCCCTACCTGAGGAAACCATAGAAAAGAGCCAAATTATAGAGTCTAGTCCTAAAATACAAGAACCAGAAGAATTTATTAAGGACCTGATCTCTTTGAATCAGTACCCTCAGGATGAGTCTCCTCCTATAGTTCCCATTAAGGACCTCTTTCCTGAGATTAATAACCCATCCTTCCATTATACAAACCCCGTAGATATATCGCAACCCCATAAGGTTAACCTCATTAGTCTAGGATTAGTCCCTGACATGCCTTCTTTGATTCTACTTTATCCAACTAACCCAGAACCTTTTTCTCCACCCTACCAGAGTAATTCTGAACCCACTTCCTATTTTCTACCCTTTCCTGAGTTTTCTCATGTGTCTAGAACTATTAGGTTACATTTTGTTGAGGTTACTAGGTTGCAAGGATCCATAGAGCCCATCCCATTTGCTACCTACTTTTGGCAGACCCTCTGGCACTTATTAGGAATTACTAGCAAAATTTCTTCTGCATGTCATCCATCAACCACGACTCATGCCCCCATGCCCAAGTGGTAGTTAAGACCTAATAAACCTCTTCAATCGAGTCTGTTAGGTGTAGGTTTGAGTCCTTTGCATCATCTTGTTAGGAGTCTGCATGTGCCTAGCATGTTCACCACCCGCACTAATGTTAAAACAACTGGCTAATTCCCGAAGATGGATCAAAAAAATTTGATGTAGTGGATTTTATCTTGGTTAGGCTTAGGCCTAAAAGAAGCTTCATGCTCGCAGAGCCGGACCTTTTAAAGTGATAGAGAAGGTTGGATCAAATGCCTAGGTGTTAGACTTGCCTTCGGATTTGGGCATTAGTTCTACCTTCAATATTACAGACCTGGTTGAGTATAGGGAACCGGCAGTGCTACCTAGTGAGGCCTTTGGACCTATTCCTTTTCATTGTGAGTGACCCTAACCTAGAGTGTCCACAAACAAATTTGGCTTGAGAGAGGAGAACGGATCGAGCGTATCGTGGACAATCAAGCCATCACGACCCAGGGCCATGACTATCAACGCTTCCTGGTCTGATGGCAAGGCAGGCTAGAGTCGGGCGATTCATGGATTTCTCGAGAGGACTTGCAACGCCTCAACCCAGACCTTCTCGAGATATATGTGAGCCAGTCTGACCTTCACTCGACAGGGTCGAGTTCCTCCCACCCTGGGAGAATTGGTGGGGACACCTGAGGCACCAGAATAAGATAGAGGCTTTTTCAACCCTCTGTAAATTGATCAATAATTTATGAGTCCATCTGTAATAAGGGCTTAGCTCATCTGAGTCCATTTTAGTTGTTATTTGAATATTTTTAGTTGTTATTTCAGTTCTGTACTAGTCAGCTCACGTTGAGCTAGTTCAGTCCAATGCTAGTCAGCTCATGTTGAGCTAATTTTATTTTTTTGAGTCCTGTCCAAGCATACTGAAGACTCAAGACTATATCATACAAGTGAAGACCAAGTCCAACTAGATTGAAGACATGGAAGTATAGCACAAGTCCAACCCAGCTTGAAGATTTGAAGACCCAGGAGAAAAATTCAGAAAATCCTAATTTCTTGCAGATGCCCTCCAGATACCCAGATTCCCTTCCAGATGCCAAAGTATATTCATAGATAAGGGCATCTATGATTCCAGAGGTCCATCTGCATCCTAGCCCAAAGAAATCAAGCCCAGGTGCCAAGCCCAAGCCCCTAAGAAGCAAGATACCAGGGAATATTCCTGCTACCTGGCTACCAGGCCACCCCAGCTTCCAGAGGCCCAAACCCATGCACCCGAGCCCCTTTGGGCCGGCCTTTTGCTGCTCCTAGAAGCCCAACATGCCCCCCTAGGCATCCTTGGAGTCTTGACCAAGTCAAGAAAATTTTTAGGGATTTTTCTACCTAATATTTCCTTATTTTCTAGCTAGGGTTTGAGAGGGAAAAGGATTCTTATGTAAAGACTTATGTACCCTTACTTGGAGCCCAAGGTTAAGGGTCTATTTAAGGGACCCTAGCCTCTTGTATGAGGAATTTTTGATGAATGAAAACCTTGAGTTCTTCTATTGAGTGGTGTGATACCCTGTTGTGTGCATAAAGGGGTTTGTGAGAGTTCTTCTTCCCGGTGTTTGCAATCATCTTCTTGCTGCCAACAAACCCTCCAGATCCCTGGACGCCCACTCCAAAAGAAACCTTCCCTTGCTATTTTTACTTTGTTTTCTTGTTCCTTTGTGAGCTTTCTAACCCCTGACAGGTCGTTTGCAGGCTCCTGAGTTCCTACGAATCCAACGACTCCAGCCAAGCCTCAATCGGATCACCGAGCAGAAAGTCGGGTATCCGCGGGTCTTTGGCTCGATTTTCCAGGCCGCATCCATCGAGGAACGAGAGACCCCTTCACTGCGATCTTCACAGACATTGTCAGGTACACCCCTCTACCTCCAGTAGTTTTATTGTAGGAGAACTTGCCCTAATCGAGGCTTCTCAGCCCCGGCGGTCCTTCTTTGCTACTTTTCTAGGTCCTAATCTGCATGCTGATCTTCAAAAATTCATACAAAATTATCTACAAATAATTTTGATCTGAAATTTGGGAATTAATTACCTAACTCAACATGTAAAATATACAAAAAAATTGCATGCGTATTAGTTCCCCATCACCATTCAACATATGATGGCTTAGTGCGACTATCTTAACACTTGGTTAGGTGAGCCGGCCAAAGTCGGGCTTGATCATGGATTAGTTAGAAGCATTGAATTTGATCATGTTAATGGTTGGACCTAACCAGGACCTTCAATAGGTAGCCTAAAGGCCAATTTTGAGGACCCCTGGTGCAAAATGAATACTAAGAATTGCTTGGAGAAGCAATTGGTATTGTACCTTCCCTTAGATGCATTTGGGTTGGACAGCCAAAGTTAGGCTCATATGTAGTGTATTGGATCCTAGTATCCATTAAAGGATAAATGTTATTCTTTGGATTGGAGTGTAGAGGCTACTAGTCTGAATAAAACAGTGGGAGAAACCTTTAGACTAAAATTCATATCTTTAGGAATTTTAAAATAATTCATACACTGATAGATCTTCTCCTTTTTCAGATAATGTCGACCACTTTGTCACTCCAGTCATTATTAGATAATGATAAACTATCTGGACCCAACTTTGATAGCTGGTATCAAAAACATAGGATAGTCCTGGAGCACGAGCGGATCCTTTATATCTTAATAGATCCAGCACTTGAGATCCCAGCCCCCAATGCTCGTGGTACTGTCAGGGACACCTACCAGAAGTGGATCTCTGACCGCACCATGGTGCGTTGCATACTGTTGGCTGCAATGATTGATGAGTTCAGTTGCAAGTTTGAGGAGGCCCAGCCAGAGGAGATTCTTCAAAAGTTGAAAGAGTCTTTTGGCACTCCAGATGATATGGAGAGATACCAGATCTCTTCAGCCATTTATAACATGCATATGCATGATGGAGCTTCAGTGACTGATCATGTAATGTACATATGAAGTTATTTAAGCATTTGGGCAAACTTGGATGTCCTTTGCATTAGCAGCTCGGCAAGGATGCGATTATGAATTCTCTGCCCCCATCCTACTAGGTCTTTCTTGATAATTTTAGAATGAATAAGGCTGTAGTAAACTATCATGAGATGTTAGGGTTGCTACAAACTTATGAGAGAGACCACAACCTCAATAAGGGGTTAGTAAATTTTGTGGGAGGTTCTAGAGTAGGACATCATCCTTTCAGGAAAGGGAAGAAGAAGAAAAAGAATTAGAAGGTGCTTAGTGCTGGGCCAAGTTAGGCTAGGAGGGTAAAGGCTGATAAGAGTAAGGCAGAGTGCTTCTTCTGCAAGAAGTCGGGTCACTGGAACTAGAATTGTTCTGCTTACCATGCTACTCCGGACTCGAACAAGCCAAGGAAGGGAATGAAAGATTGTGCCTTGAAAGCCAATTGAAATATTGTATTTCGATCCCAAAATCAATGAATTGACATTATTATAATAAAGGCATTATTTTCATCATATGCTGTGTCTTTATGATTATATGATGAACCCCATAGATTAGGGCTATGGTTCTAGGATTATGATGAGATTGTACCAATGAGACCTAAAGCCTTAAAACCCTAATCTAAAATATTCCTGGTCGATGGGACATTGAGTTGGGGATCAATGTTTCCGGTAAGACCAGCAGATCCTATATATGCTTTGTGATGAGGGTGACTGATCTCACAGTCACTTGTGTTTGACACTAATACTAGGATATGAGTGTTCATTACAGAATTAGTTCACTGAATTGATCCAGATTTAGAATATCTAATGGAACCTTATCTGTTTGTCAATAAATAATTCTCATAGTGGGAGTAGTGCATGTGGTCCTTTGACCTGAGACTATCATGGTACCTTATATATATGAATCCATACTTTGGTTCGCAATCAATCATGACACTGAGTCATGCACGAGGTGATACTGGGTATGGTGGATTGTATATGGAGGTTGTGAGTAGGTCAGCAAGGAATTGATCAGCCCTAGTAAGAGGGTATTGCATCCAGCTAATTTCGATCAAATGATGGATTCAGGAAATCTTTGATCAAAGTATGAACATTAGAGTTAATTTCTAATGGTTCATTAATGAATCATCATTATAAAGATTGAGCTAGGGATGAATATGAAATTGGATTTGACAAGTATCCATATTCATAATCATATTCGGGATGCAAGTTGATCAAAGGACAGAATTGCCCGGTAACTCACCATTGAAGGGTATTTTGGTAATTCCATCAAAATTCCACATCTTCTGGGTAGAAATGATACATTGCTAGATGTCAATCTTGTCTTGTAGGTATATGATTGGATTATGGTAATTCAAATCAGTTAATTAGAATTAGATTCTAATTGACCGAGTCAAGCTAGTTTGAGTTGACCTAAATCGGCTTAGTTGAGATCTAACCGAATTAAGTCAAATAGCACTCGGACCTACTGCTAGCTAGGTGTGGAAGCCAATGGGTCACACACAAAAGAGAATTGATGAAGGATTTAATTTGGAATTAAATCATGTTTGCAGGATAAACACACTAGCATGTGTTGTAGACCCAATTTCTATTCGAATCATATTTGAATTTGGTTCCGAATTAGGCTTAATTGGATTCTAATTAAACAAGATTAAGGTCTAATTTATATTTTAGGACATTGGGCTAATCCATGGCTGAACCCAAGTGAATCAAGTGCATTGAGACTCTCTCTCTAAGCCGCCCACACCATTCCTTACCCGCGCGCGCCAAGAAGAAGAGTCCACATGCGTGTGTACTCCTCTTCACGCGCGTGGGCGATTTGGATCCTTGTCTGACATCCTTGGATCTGGATCTGATGGCCAGAAAAATTAAGGAAAAAGATCCGTCATTTTTCGGTCGCAAGTCCGTCTTCAAAAAGTCGCGATTCTTCCTGAAGTTTTTCCGAGAGTCCTCCTCGTTGGAAAAACAAAAATTAAATCGGAGAATCTTGATTTTTGATTGAGGGGACGCGTGAGGAATAAGGGATCGTGATTCCTGGGGTTTCAGAGGGTTGCGATGTTTTGAGAAAATGCCCCTTTGAAATCTATAAAAGGGTTTGGGTTCTCGGGGGTTTCTTTTAGATAATCAAATACAGAGATCATATTCCTCTCCTCCTCTCCGGAATACTCCTTCCCTTTATGCTTGTTGGGTATTGTTTCCCTTACAGAGATAATCTTTGTCGAAATTCTAACCCTAAACAAGAATAAGAGGAAGGTCTTGAACGGTAAAGGAAAAAGAAAAGGAAGGGTCTGTTCTCCTTCTTTTTTTTTCTTGAATTAAGACTTTACTTGTCTTAATTTCTTCTTCTAATTCAATTCAAGAAAAGGAATTCAAGAAAGGGAATTCAAGAGAATTCAAGAAGAGGAAAGAAGGAAGAAAAGAAATTTACAAGAAAGAAAATTTCAGCCTAAAAGTCCAAGAATTGAATTCTTGAAAAAGAATTCAAGAAGAGGAGCCAAGAACAAGAAATTATAGTCTTCATCTTTTTCTGTGTGGATCACCATTGGAGGGTGAATATTTGGGCACCTGGTGGAGGTTTAAAGTTTAGATTTTAGCAATACAGGTTAGTACTTTAATATGAGTTTAAATCTTATATATACATGTTATATGTTTTAATTCTTTTAAGGAGATCTTGGGTTAAGGATTTGGTGAAGATTTCATAAAGATAAAAATTTTGAAATCTATGTTTCCACCTTGCCACCGAACCCTACAGGGAAAGAAGCAAGGTGTTGCTGGTCAATGTATTTATATGATAAATCCTTATAGTTTCTCTATTTATGATACTACTAGCTGGGTATTGGATACTGGAAGTCCTTACCACAATTGCAATTCTTTGTAGGGACTTCAAGTTAGTAGGAGATTCGAAAGTGATGAAAAGTTCCTGAATGTTGGGAATGAAAGGCAAGCTCCAGTTCTGGCGTTGGGAAATGTTTCTTTGCTTTTTGAGTCTTGTACTGTCATTCTTAATGAATGTCATTTTTGTCCTTCCTTTTTAATAATTATCATTTCTATAGGCCTGTTGGCCAATGATAGTTATGAATTATCAATAAAGAAAGATATTTGCTACATCACTTTGAATGGTTATAATGTGATGAATGGATAATTGAAGAATGACATATATGTACAATCACAGCCTGTTACTGTATTATACACTACTAATAAATGCCCTAGAATAGATAAGGTCAATGATATTTATCTCTGGCACTATAGGCTAGGTCATATAAACAAGAATAGGATAAATAAATTGGTGGGAGAAGGTCTTCTAGATATCACTGAGAGTGAATCTTTACCAACTTGTAAATCTTGTCTTCTTGGAAAAATGACCAAGTCACCTTTTACTGGAAAAGGTGAAAGAGCTAGCGATATTCTAAGTCTAGTACATTCTGACGTATATGGACCTATGAATATCAGTGCAAGAGATGGATATAGTTATTTCATTACGTTTGCAGACGATCTTTCTAGATACGGTTATGTCTACCTCATGAGACATAAATCTGAATCATTTGAAATGTTCAAACGTTATCATAATGAAGTTGAAAATCAAAACTATGAAGTTTATTAAAACTCTTCGATTAGATCGAGGTGGTGAATATCTTTCTAGTGAGTTTCTGACTTATCTCGAGAAGAATGGGATTCTCTCTCAATGGACTCCTCCGGGGACATCTCAGTTAAACGGTGTGATTGAAAGGAGGAATCAAACTCTGCTAGACATGGTTCAATCCATGATGGGCTTAGCTAGTCTACCTAAATCCTTTTGGGAATTTGCTCTCGAGTCAGCATCCTAACTTCTAAATAGAGTTCCAAGTAAGTCCATTAACAAAACACCATATGAGATATGGATTGGACGGAACCCAACTCTCTCTCACCTTCGGGTTTGGGGGTGTCCGACTTATGTCAAACGTTCGGAGATAGATAAACAAGGACCTAAGTTTGATAGGTGTCTTTTTGTTGGGTATTCTAAAAAATCCAAAGGATATTATTTCTATCTGCCTGTGGAACAAAAGTTGTTCGTCAGTCTTAGGGCAACCTTTTTAGAAAGGGAGTACCTTTGGTGCGGGCACCAGACTCAGAAGAAGACTTCAGGGCTCCATCTGGATCTCTGATTGACCTTGCCCGAAGAGTTAGGGTTTTCTGGTTTGTAATAAGGGTTGACTTGATCAGCTCAATTTTAGCTTGAGTCTGTATGTCCTTGCAATTTAATTTTGTTGAGTCATGTTGACTCAGTAGTGGTCTAGGACTTCTCCAGGGTGTCACATTTTCTCCCAAGGCCAAGCAAGTGGGCGCCACACTCCCAGCCACACTCCCAGCCACACGCCTGAGTCCAGGGGATGCCACATCTCCATCCAGTAAGCTCTGGTCCCCACACCACAAGATAGCAGGTCCCTTCTCTCATGCGCCACTTAAGGAGAAGACAATCTACGATCCACAATTCAAGGGGGCGGCCAAAGTTTTTCCATAAGAGCCAAGCTATGAAAAGAAAGGAGCAAAGCTTGGGGAAGAAGACTAGGAGGCGCCCAAGTAATTCCAAATAAAACAAGGTATGACAGGAAGGAAATTTCTCTTGAAGAGCAAGGTTAGGAGGCACCCAAATACTTCCAAATAAGAACGAGCATGGAAGGAAAAATATTTTTTCTTGAAGAGCAAGGCTAGGAGGCGCCACCCACTTTCCTTTTGAAGCCACCAATCAACATTTTTGGAACCTTTTGGCCGGCCATATGTGTGGGAATTGATCCTACAAATCTAATTTGAAGATCCACCCTATTAGTCCCACATGGGAAGTTGTAAAACCCTGCTCTCTTGTAAAGTCGTATAAATTAAACCCTTCTTCTAAATTTGAAAGTTATCTGATGAATGAATCCAATTTATGTGTGAGCAAACTCTATGTTTTCTCTCTTCCGCACTTGCATCCAGGTGTTGAGCTCCGTGAGGGAGTAAATCCGGGTTCCCCAGGAACGTTGAGGAGGTGTGAAATCTCCAACCCCAAAACCCTAGGTTAGCCACTTCACTCCAAAACCCTAGCCACCCATAATTCTCCTCAATCCACCAAACCCTAGCCTACCCCACCTCCAACGGCCACTCTATCCAAGTCAAGGCCGACGACCAGCATCCGGGTCCAGTCCGAATACTTCAGATTCAGAGCAAATTCCAGAGGGAGTCAGATCAACCTTTAGGAGAATCTGGATTTCAGCAACATCAGCTTTCAAGTTCTTCAATCTGGTAAATCCTTCCTTGAGTATCTAATTCCATCACTTGTTCTTCTTCTTTCCCAGATCTTGAGTTCAGGAGAAGCCGACTCAGCCACAGGACCAGTATTGAAGGATCCATTGCGAAGATATCCGAATCCGAGGATCCAACAATCTGCTCGAGAGAGTTCTTCCACCAAACTCTGTGAAGATCACTGTCTGGTCGGTAACCCATCTCTTCTCTTTATTTCTGTCTTGTTGAAAGTTCAGAGCGAAACCCTAGGTCTGGGAGTTTCTCAACCCCCAGCGATCCGTTACTTCTGAACCACTCTGATAACCTAGTTTCTTTTAAATTGTGCTTTCAATTATTACCTTGTTTCTTTCAATATAGTTTAGCTTTCCTTTGAGTCAAAGCCAATTTCTGAAAATATATAAAAAAAAAGAAGAATTAATCTTAATTTATTTCCGCATCGCATCATCTCTTCTTTCGTTCTGCATCATTTTTGGTATCAGAGCTTCCGTTCTGCATCAATTTTTGTATCAGAGCTCTCGTTCTTCATCATTTTTTGTATCAGAGCTTCCGTTCTGCATCAATTTCGGTATCAGAGCTCTCGTTCTGCATCATTTTTGGTATCAGAGCTTTCGTTATGCATCATTTTGGTATCAGAGCCCTGTCTAGGGTTTCTGTCTTGTTTGCTTGTTTGAGTGTCTCTCCTTTTTACTTTGTCTGCTCGAAGTAGACTCCCTAGGACATCCGGTCCTAGGAAAGAAGCGAGGTGCAAACCTCCTCTTCCCATTCCACGGGGTGTTCCTAGGGCATGTAGGGGATCCGCTGGGTTACAACTTCGTAGCAGGAATTGTAAACGGGGGAAACACTCTGTTTTCAGTCTATAACTACCATGTTGCAGGAATTGTTTCTCATTGTAGGTAACTCTAAATTATGTGATTTTTCATTTGCTGGAACCAGTATAATTGATTATATTTTACATAATTTCCCTATGATTTATTGGTTTCCATAAAATTTCTGAGAGTTAAATTACTGTGACTCTATTTTTGTGTTTCTGCAATTCAATTTTTTGAGTGATCATCTCCTAATTCATCTTAAGGGCATTTGAGCATCTAAGATAAGGGGAGGAGTTGATGACCTCTCCTTAGCCCAAAACCACCACCCACTCATTCGATCCTAAGCCTAATTTTAAAATTTATTAGACTTAATTTGCCCTAGTGGGCTAGGGACATCAACAAGTCGGGTCAAGGCTAGTGTTGAGTCAGTTTGTCTAGTTACTTGTGTGTGCTTTGTACTCAGTGTCTAGAACGGTGGTTCAGGGATTCTTTACCGAAGGGCTTGTGTGCTGGTCCGCCTACCTGGCCAATCACTGATTGGTGTCTAGGATTGGCATCTAGGGACCTAACACTCCCCTTACACCTGCCTGGCTTAGTCCCGAGTTACTACAGGCTAGCTTGCCACTTTGATTGGGCATCTAGTTTAGGCTCTAGGTCTAGTTAGCCCGTAGTCGTTTCAGTTGAGTCTCATTTTGTGTGTTTGCTTGCATCATCATGTCTACCCGGAATGGAGTACCCTACCAACCTGGTCAAACCCAACCTGATTTAAAGGCCATGGTTAGAAATCTTACCAAAGTATGACCAAATTGAGTCAGGATATGAATGAGGGTTTTTCCCAGTTTAGAGATCGAGTCCAAGTTCTTGAGAAACGTAGACATCAAAATTGGACCCCTGATCCAAAATTTAATAGGCCCCAACCTCATCCATGCCAGGAGCCTAGGAGGACCTTATACCGTGATCCCGAGCATAACCTTAGGAAGCCTAACCATGATATCTATAGTGTGGATCATGTCTATGAGAGGTCCTTACAATATTCTAGACCAGTCACTCAACAACCCAAGTCTTCTAGATCAAACCATTTGGATCCACACCCATGCCCAGATAAGGTCTCTACTAGCTTGAAACCCAGTGTGACCCAGGTTCCTATATCGCAAGAATGCTGGTTTTGTGGAGAAAGAGGCCATAAATCTAGTCAGTACCCATGCATAGGACTGGCTTGTGCACAGCTAAGTGGTAAGAATCCTAAGGATGACATTAATGAGGGAGAACCCAAGCCTACCAATGAGGAAGAAAGGTTAGGTATGACAAGCCCAGAATCAGTTGACCCGATTACCACTGACCCGAAACCCATTAAAGATGGCATCGAGGAAGTATATGATGCTGGCTTGAGTCTAGTTGATGAATATGAGGGGGAAGAACTTGAAGAATATGACATCGATACTATTGGTTCCTTACCTGAGGAGACCTTGGAGAGCAACCAAGTGGTAGGACCTAGTTCAGAAATTCAAGAGATTTGAGAGAATCAGGTTCCTTTAGTCAAATACCCCCAGGAAGAACTCATAGTGTTAGCCCGAGCTATGAGTTCCTACCCTCTAATGACAGTCATTCCCCAAGTACCAATTGAAGATCTTTGCACTGAACTGTTTAAGTTTGCCCACCCTATGGTAGATCCTCTCCTTAAGATGACTGAATCAAGCCTCTTACAATTGGACCTTGTCCCATGCCCAGCCACTAAGGTCTCTCCCGTAATCTCAGTTGAACATCCTTGTCTTCAGCGGATTGATTCACCCAGTCCTGTAGAAGTCCTCCTTATGACCCCAGACCCCTTTCTTCGCATGACTGACCTACCCTTCTATAAAGTATACCTTTCCTCACCCATAGGTCAAATTTCAAGTCTTGAGGTCATCATCCATAGACCCTCCCATGAATCATTCTCTAATCCATTTCTTGAGAAAGTGGATCATTGTTTGCTTAGAGAAAAAACCTTAGCTATTGCAATCACATGTCCTAGGCTACTCCCCGAACCATCTCTTGATCCATTCCTAGGAGTAGCAAACTTTTCCTTTCGTAAGGATGACCAGTTGACACTCCTAGATCACCATTCAAACCTTCAGGTCACCACCTTTAGTTAGCAGGTAATTCGAGACTCCACCTCATATTTCCACCCTTTCTCTAGGACTTCCAATGCTTCTTACACCATCCAAGTATACTTTGTCGATGTCTTTAGAGTGAACCATGTGTCAGAACCTATTAGGTTTGCCACCTACTTCTGGAAGACCTTATGGCACCTACTTCTGGAAGACCTTATGGCACCTACTAGGCACCCATGATAAGTTTTCATGCTCTGCATGCCATCCTCCGACCCAAGGTTAAACCTAGAGAGCCGTAGTTTGTTAGGTTTAGACCTAGGGTTCCTTTGAATAAAGTCCATTCTTGAGGAATGCATCATCAGTCGAGTTTAGGACATTGTCTCAGATTTTGGTTGAGTGAGAATACCAGGAATTGGGATTTGTATTTTGTCCAGGGCTGAAATTGCATCCAATGTTTCGATCAATAGGTCTATAGGCTAGAGTCCCTTTGAAATTGTTCATGGATACAAGCCTCACACACCACTTGATCTGATTTCACTATTAGCCCACACACACAAGTCTCTTGATGCACTTGCATAGCAAGTAAAGGACTTGCATAAAGAAATTCATGCCAAAATAAATTTAATTAATGAAACTTATAAGAAGTTGGCTGATTCTCAAAGGCGAGTCAAAACTTTTGTTGAGGGAGACTCTGTAATGATTAGGTTAAGGCCTGAACGGTTTCCTCCTGGAACCGTTAGAATGTTACATGCTAGAGGAGCTGGACCATTTAGAGTGGTGAAGAGAGTAGGATCCAATGCCTATGTGCTCGAGTTGCCTTCAGAACTAGGCATTAGCTCCACTTTCAACATTACAGACCTAGTAGAGTATAGAGAGCCAGCTGTGATTCCCAGTGAGCCTTTTGAGCCTAATCCTGCTCTTGAGAGTGAACCCAACCCTGTGTGTCCACCAACAAACTGGCTTGTGAGGAAAGAGCAGATTGAAAAGATCCTGGATGATCAGGTTATCTCTACTCGTAATCGAGGATACCAAAGATACCTGGTCCGCTGGCAAGGAAGGCCAGATTCTGATGACTCTTGGATCTCCCGAGAAGAATTACAAGAATTGGACCTAGACCACTTGGAGAGATACCAGAGCCAACTTGATCCATACTCGACAGGGTCGAGTTCCTCCCATCCCGGTAGAATTGGTGCAGGCACCAGACTTAGAAGAAGCCTTCAGGGCTCCATCTGGATCTCTGATTGACCTTGCTCGAAGAATTAGGGTTTTCTGGTTTGTAATAAGGGTTGACTTGATCAGCTCAATTTTAGCTTGAGTCTGTATGTCCCTGTAATTTAATTTTGTTGAGTCATGTTGACTCAGTAGTGGTCTAGGTCTTCTTCAGGGAGTCACATTTTCTTCCAAGGCCAAGCAAGTGGGCTCCACACTCCCAGCCACACTCCTAGCCATACGCCTGAGTCCAGGGGGCGCCACATCTCCATCCAGTATGCTCTGGTCCCCACACCACAAGATAGCAGGTCCCTTCTCTCATGCGCCACTTAAGGAGAAGACAATCTAGGATCCACAATTCAAGGGGGCGGCCAAAGTGTTTCCATAAAGGCCAAGCTATGAAAAGAAAAGAACAAAGCTTGGGGAGGTAGACTAGGAGGCGCCCAAGTAATTCCAAATAAAACCAGGTACGAAAGGAAGGAAATTTCTCTTGAAGAGCAAGGTTAGGAGCCGCCCAAATACTTCCAAATAAGACCAAGCTTGGAAGGAAAAATATTTTTTCTTGAAGAGCAAGGCTAGGAGGCGCCACCCACTTTCCTTTTGAAGCCACCAATCAACATTTTTGGAACCTTTTGGCCGGCCATATATGTGGGATTTGATCCTACAAACCTAATTTGAAGATCCACCCTATTAGTCCCACATGGGAAGATGTAAAACCCTGCTCTCTTGTAAAGTCCTATAAATTAAACCCTTCTTGTAAATTTGAAAGTTATCTGATGAATGAATCCAATTTATGTGTGAGCAAACTCTGTGTTTTCTCTCTTTCGCACTTGCATCCAGGTGTTGAGCTCCGTGAGGGAGTAAATCCGGGTTCCCCAGGAACCTTGAGGAGGTGTGAGATCTCCAACCCCAAAACCCTAGGTTAGCCACTTCACTCCAAAACCCTAGCCGCCCATAATTCTCCTCAATCCACCGAACCCTAGCCTACCCCACCTCCCACGGCCACTCTCTCCAAGTCAAGGCCGACCACCAGCATCCGGGTCCAGTCCGGGTACTTCAGATTCAGAGCAAATTCCAGAGGGAGCCAGATCAACCTTTAGGAGAATCTGGATTTCAGCAACATCAACTTTCAAGTTCTTCAATTTGGTAAATCCTTCCTTGAGTATCTAATTCCATCACTTGTTCTTCTTCTTTCCCAGATCTTGAGTTCAGGAGAAGCCGACTCAGCCACAGGACCAGTATTGGAGGATCCATTACGAAGATATCCGAATCCGAGGATCCAACAATCTGCTCGAGAGAGTTCTTCCACCAAACTCTGTGAAGATCACTGTCTGGTCGGTAACCCATCTCTTCTCTTTATTTCTGTCTTGTTGAAAGTTCAGAGTGAAACCCTAGGTCTGGGAGTTTCTCAACCCCCAGCGATCCGTTACTTCTGAACCACTCTGATAACCTAGTTTTTTTTAAATTGTGCTTTCAATTATTACCTAGTTTCTTTCAATATAGTTTAGCTTTCCTTTGAGTCAAAGCCAATTTCTGAAAATATAAAAAAAAAATTTAATCTTAATTTATTTCCGCATCGCATCATCTCTTCTTTCATTCTGCATCATTTTTGGTATCAGAGCTTCTGTTCTGCATCAATTTTGGTATCAGAGCTCTCGTTCTGCATCAACCTTGGTGAAGGCACTCAAGCTACTAAGGTTGAACTTGGAGAAGTTCAATAGATAGAAAAACCTTCTCATTTTAAGGCCACTTTAGAATCGGATTTTATTAGATCAGAACCAGAGCCCATAGTATAGCCATTAAGGAGATCTGGTAGAGTACCACATCAACCGGATAAATACTACAGTTTCTTAGTCTAGGATGGTGATCCTATTGAACTCGATGAGAAGAACAAGGATCCGATCACCTATATGGATGCAATGACAAGGTCTGATTCTAAGTCATGGCTAGGAGCCATGAAATCCAAAATGGAGTCCATGGAAATCAATAATGTATGGACATTGGCTGATCCACTTGAAGGGATAAAATCCAGAAATGATGCGGAGGCAAGGGGGTTAGGGCTAGGGATGCTGGGATGGATGCTTATGATGCAAGGAATTTTTTTTGTTTTGTTTTAGGGTTGATGATTTTTTTTTTTTGTTATGTTTCTTGTTGTTCTTCTTTGTTGTTTAGGGTTTCGATTCCCGATCACAAGCAAAGATAAGAAATATGAAGAGCAGTAAGGGAAGCTTATGCTAGCAGTTCAAAGCCCTAAAAGTAAGAACGAGAACAGGACCCCGGGATTAAGAAACTTCGGGAGGACTAGCTCGACCTTCAATATCTACTTAGGAGATATAGAGAAGGCAAACATCAAACTTCTGAAGTGTCCGGTGCAGAGATCGCTCAACTCGGTGGATGCAGCCTGGATGCCCGAGCAGTCGAACTCGTGGGAGCTCTGGCTTTGGGTCTGGAGGTCGCGATGGCAAAGCTAACAGTCTCCAATGCTCGAGATGCCAGGGAGGACCTGTAGGCAAACAAAAGGGAGGTTAGCGGAATGTGGAGATGTATGGAAAGGAATTGAACTGGAGTTGGGAAGGAGCTTCGAGCCCGGCTTCCGGTTGGATTCCGAAGTCGAAGTTGGAGATAACTTGGGGCCTCGCACCCTACGATGTCCTGTAGGATGAAAAAATGTGGCCTCACACCACACGATGTCCTAGAGGACGAAGGATTCGCGCCTCCCTGGGGCGACGGACAGGTGACCTCGCACCACTCGATGTCCCTGGGATGAAGGCAATTCCACTCGAACCTAGCCTAAGACACAAGGGTTGGAGGGTGGAAGAAACTCAAACTCAATCACTCAAATTTTCAATCATTCATTCATTAGTTCTACAAAGGGAGGGATTGGGTCCTTTAAATAGGCACCCAAAGCCCTTTTGAAATTCAAAATACAAATCTCATGGTGGCGCCAAAAATTTTCCACATCCCTATTTCTTTGACCGACCAAATATTAGGAGTTGGGCATGGCATGAGAAAAGGCTTGGAGGGGGGGATTGGTCCCTTGACTTCCTTCCTTAGCATGCTTAATTTGGGAAGAGGAGTGGGGCATGGCTTGCTTGGAGGAATGTGTTCCCTTGGGCTCTTCACGCCATCTTCTAGGATTGATTCTTGGCCGACCAAGGGTGAACTCCATGGGGTGTTGCATGGTTGAGGGCTTGAAGAGGGGACTGTATCTTGTGACCTTCCTTCCTTGTAAGAGCATTTTGGGAAGAAAACTTGGGAGGAGGCTTGCTTTGGGGCTTGGTTCCTTCAAAGATCTTCAACGCCCTCTTTAGATGGAACAAGGGGTGATGTGGGGGAGGGAAGAGGGGGATGTTGTCCAAGGCGTGTGGAAAGCAAGAAGAGGCCACTTTGTTTCCCTTCTTGGATGCCCAAGTGGCAGCTGATGTGGCACCACATAGGTAGCTGAGGTGGCACCTGAGTTGGCATTATCCCAAGTAGAAGGGGTGGGTTGGCCCACCAGAACTTGAGTTGGAGAAGAAAACCAGAGTGACTTCAATTGGGCTTGGGCGCTGACCAGAAAACCAGAGTGACTTCAATTGGGCTTGGGCCCAGACCAAACTCGGACTCGAACAAATACAAGACTCAAGACCTAACTTGACCCAAATTGGCCAAGGTACAGGACTAAATAGCTTTGACAAGAAATTATAACAATGTTTTTGGGCTCAAGGCATTATTACAGGACTTATAGAAAGGGGAACCCTAATCTGAGTTCCACAGAGGGTTGAGGAGCCTCTGTTGGATCCTGGTGCCCACACTAGTTCTCCCGGTATGGGAGGAACTCGACCCTGTCGAGTAAGGGTTAGCATGGCTTTGATACCTTTCCACGATGTCGAGGTCGATGCGCTACAAGTCCTCCCGTGTGATCCACGAGTCATCGGATTCGGGTCAGCCTTGCCATCGGACCAGGTAACTCTGGTAGCCTTTACCCCAGGTAGTGATGGCTTGGTCATCCAGGACACGCTCGATCCGCTCTCCTCGCTCAGGTATATTTGGAGGTGGACACTCTGGTTCAGGTTCACTCTCAAAAGGGAGGTCAGGCCCAAACGGCTCACTGGATATGTTTGCGGGTTTCTCTATACTCGACTAAGTCAGAGATGTTGAATGTCGAGCTAATTCTGTAATCCGGAGGTAGTTCTAGCACATAGGCGTTAGGGCCCATTCTCCTAATTACTTTAAAGGGACCCGCCCCACGAGCGTGAAGCTTCTTAATGGTTCCCGGTGGAAACCGTTCAAGCCGAAGCCTAATCATTACAAAATCCCCTATTTCAAATTCTTTTGCTCACTTTCGGGAATCAGCCAGCCTTTTATATGTGTTATTACTTATATTAATTTTCTGCATAATTTCTTTATGCATGTCCCTAATATGCTATGCAATTGAATCAGCTGACTCGGAGAAACGTGCATGGATGGGTAGGGGAATTAAGTCAAGAGGTCGATTAGGCTTGTAACCAGAAACAACTTCAAAAGGACTCTTCCCGGTGGTCCTATTTACATAGCTGTTATAGGCAAGCTCGGCTCGAGGTAAAAGAAGATCCTAGTTTCTCGTATGTTCACCTATCATGCATCTAAGAAGGTTTCCCATGCTATGGTTGACCACCTCAGTTTGTCCGTCGGTTTGCGGGTGGTAGGCAGTGGAGAATTGGAGCTTGGTTCCTAGGAGGTGCCAAAGGGTTTTCCAGAAATAGCTAGTAAAATGGACATCCATATCGGACACTATAGTCTTGGGTAGGCCATGTAATTTGACCACATGATCTAGAAAAAGCTTGGCAACTTTGGAAGCAGGGTATAAAATGAGCCATTTTAGAAAACCTTTCCACTACTACAAAGATAGAATCGTGCTTCCTTGCGGTCTTCGGTAATCATACCACAAAATCCATGCTGAGGTCTTGCCAAGGGTGGCTAGGTACGGGCAAGGGGATGTACAGGCCAGTATTCTGTTTCTGCTGCTTAGCAACAGCACAGGTTCGGCACCTAGCGATGACATTGGCTACATCTTTCTTAAGGCTAGGCCAAAAGAACTGGTCTTCTACAGCTAGAATGGTCTTCTCCCAAAGTCATCCTCAAAGTAAAGGTCTTGTGGCAGGTTTCTCCTGGGATGAGCAGACTCAGGACTGGGTTCAGGTTGGGGCCTAGCAGCTTCCTCTAGGGATCTCAGTCTAGCCTATATCTTGGTGCGGGCACCAGACTCAGAAGAAGACTTCAGAGCTCCATCTGGATCTCTGATTAACCTAGCCCGAAGAATTAGGATTTTTGGCTTGTAATAAGGGTTGACTTGATCAACTCAATTTTAGTTTGAGTCTGTATTACCTGCATTTTTATTTTGTTGAGTCATGTTGACTCAGTAGTGGACTAGGGTTTCAACCTGGGGTGTTACATTTTCTCCCAAGGCCAAGCAAGTGGGCACCACACTCCCAGCCATACGCCTGAGTCCAGGGGGTGCCACATCTCCATCTAACAGGCTTTGGTCCCCACACCACAGATAGCAGCTCCCTTCTTTCATGCGCCACTTGGGGGAGAAATCCACCAAGATACCTCAATCCAAGGAGGAGCCAACTTCTTTCCAAATAAACCCAAGCCAGGATGGCAAGAATTTTTCTTGAAGAGAGGATCAAGGAGGTGCCCCACAATGTTCCATAAAAAACCCAAGTTATAAAAGGGAAGAGAGCATGTATTGGGGAGAAAATCAAGGAGGCACCCAATAGTTTCCTAAAGTGCAAAAGCCATGAAAGGAAGAAGCCTAAACTTGTAGAGCAAGACTAGGAGGTGTCCAAAAGAGCCAAACCATGAAGGGAAAATACTTGATTCATGGAGAGATACTAGGAGACACCCCCATAACCTGTCATTTGGAGCTGATTTTCAAGTTTTCTTAGAGTTTTTGGGCTGCCCACTCATGGAAGGAGTCTTGGGAAGAGAATTTGATGCCTAAAGTGTGGGTTAGTCCTATTAGTCCCACATGGAAAGTGTATAAAATTTTATTTCTTTGTTATGTCTATATATTCAACTCTATGTAACCCTTGAAAAATCAGATGAATGAAATCAATTTCTTTGTGAGCAACTTTGTGTTTCTCTCTTCCGCACTTGTATTCAAGTGTTGAGCTCCGTGAGGGAGTAAATCCGGGTTCCCTAGGAACCTTGAGGAGGTGTGAGATCTCCAACCCCAAAACCCTAGCTTAGTCCACCCATCTCTACTCCACCACCACCAAACCCTAATTTTCCATCTTAATCCCACGGCCCCTCTCTTCCACATCGAAGCCGGTCACCAGCATCCAGGTTCAGATCAACTGTTTCAACTACAGAGCCAGTTCAAAGGAGAGTCAGATCAGTATCAAGATCTTCGGAACTTCTACATCCAACAATCTTCATTAAGTACTCAGGTCAGTGTCTTTCTTTGAGTTTCTGGTTCTTTTTTTTGTTCTTCTTCTTCCAGATCCTGAGTTCAAGAAGAAGGCCAACCTTACCATAGGACTACAATCCAAGGATCCATTGCGAAGATACCCCATCTCCAAGGATCCTACAATCTGCTCGAGAGTGTCCTTCAATTGAAGCAACGAGAGATATCACAGTCAGGTATAAAACCTTCTCTTCTCTCTTCGTCTGTTTCTTGAAAGAGGAGTAAACCCTAGGTCTGGGGGTTTCTCAATCCCCAGCGATCCTACTTCTGAGTTACTCTGATAATCCACTCCTTTTAATTGTACTTTCTGTCATTTCTTAGTTTCTTTCAACATTAGTTTATCTTTCCTTTGAGTCAAAGCCGACTTCTAAAAATAAATAAATAAAAAAAATACATTAATTTTAATTTACTTCCAAATCGCATTATCTCTTTTGTTCCGCATCATTTTTGGTATCAGAGCTTCCGTTCTGCATCATTTTTGGTATCAGAGCCCTGTCTAGGGTTTCTGACTTGCTTGCATGTTTTGAGTGTCTCTCTTTTTTACTTTGTCTGCTCGAAGTAGACTCCCCAGGACGTCCGGTCCTAGGAACTAAGTGAGGTGCAAGCCTCCTCTTTCCATTCCACGGGGTGTTCCTAGGGCGTGTAGGGGATCCGCAGGGTTACAACTTCGTAGTAGGAATTGTAAACGGGGGAAGCATTCTGTTTTCAGTCTGTAACTATCCTGTTTTAAGAATTTTTTCTCATTGTAGGTAAATCCAAATTATATGATTTTTTTTGATGGAACCAGTGTAATTGAAATATTTTACATAATTTTACTATAATTTATTAGTTTCTGTAAAATTTATGAGAGTTAAATTATAGCAATTCTGTTTCTGTATTTCTGCAATTCAATTTTTTTGAGTGATCATCTCCTAATTCATCTTAAGGGCAATTGAGCACTAAGATAAGGGGAGGAGTTGATAACCTCTCCTTAGCCCAAAACCACCACCCATTCATTCGATCCTAAGCCTAATTTTAAAATTTATTAGACTTAATTTGCCCTAGTGGGCTAGGGACATCAACAAGTCAGGTCAAGGTTAGTGTTGAGTCAGTTTGTCTAGTTACTTTGTGTGTGCTTTGTACTCAGTGTCTAGAACGGTGGTTCAGGGATTCCATCCCGAAGGGCTTGTGTGCTGGTCCGCCTACCTGGCCAATCTCTGATTGGTGTCTAGGATTGGCAATTAGGGACCTAACACTCCCCTTACACCTGCCCTGCTGAGTCCCGAGTTACTACAGGCTAGCTTGCCACTCTGATTGGGCATCTAGTTTGGGCTCTAGGTCTAGTTAGCCCGTAGTCGTTTCAGTCGAGTCTCATTTGGTGTGCTTGCTTGCATCATCATGTCCACCCGGAATGAAGTACCCTACCAACCTGGTCAAACCCAACCTGATTTAGAGGCCATGATTAGAACTCTTACCAAAAGTATGACCAAATTGAGTCAGGATATGAATGAGGGTTTTGCCCAGTTTAGAGACGGAGCCCAGGGACTTGAGAAACGTAGACATCAAAATTGGACTCCTGATCCAAAATTTAATAGGCCCCAACCTCACCCATGCCAGGAGCTTAGGAGGACCTTATACCGTGATCCCGAGCATAACCCTAGGAGCCTATATCCATACTTGGTTGACTCAGAAAAGGGACCTGTTAGGAACACCGAACCTTATGCACCCACTTTTGATGGAAGACAAGAGACATATATTAAGTGGGAAGAACAAATGGATCGATATTTTGAGTGCACTAACATATCGGAATTAGGACAAGTTAGGTTGGCCAAAACCAAGTTCACCAAACATGCTAGGTCGCATTGGTATGCTATTGTGCATGAGTGTTATCAAAGAAAAGAGGAAATATATACTTGGAGAGATATGAGAAGTAAGTTGAGAGATAGGTACCTAGGTAGATCCTATGAGAAAAGACTTTTAGACCAATGGTACCAATTGCAACAAGGTAATAGGCCTGTGTCTAAATATATTGAGGACTTTCAGTGGTATGACATGAAATGCAATATCATTGAGACCGAAGCTCAGATCACAACGAGGTTTAGGGTTGGGTTACACCCAGACATTTATAGGAAGCTATGCCTTGAAAAGACCGATAAGTTAGACCGAGCCTACCAAGAAGCCCAAGACTATGAGTGGTCTTTAAGATATAACCAATCAAGTACTTTGGACTTAAAGCCAACCTCTACCAACTTGAGTCAAGTTCCGATTGATCCGACACCCGTAGTGAACCAGACTCTTGTTTGTCAATTCCCACTTATGTCACCTCTTGACCAGAAGGATAACACTGAGAAGGAGTTAGGCATGGTCATCCCAAAATTAGTTGACCCGACCAGAGCCGTACTTAAAGAGGAATCAAAGGAGAATAGATTAGAACCTTTCAGTGAGATTGAGGAAGAAATATATGAGCCTGACATAAGTTTGATAGATGAATATGAAGAAGAAGAATTTGAGGATATCTCTCCCGATAATTCAATTAACCAAATCCTACCTAATGGGGTTATTGAGGGGACCCCTGCCACTCAAGGAATTCAGGAGCTAACCCTAAGAGAAGACCCTTTTGAAGAAGTTCAGGAAGAAGAAATTACACCCAATGAAAGTTTAAGTGAGAATACCCCTGAACTCATTAAGGAATCCAAAGAAGTCACCCCTGAGTCAAATCTGGTAGAGAAGTGTGAAGAAGGAAGGGGTTCACAAGAATTGCGCATTGAGAAGGTCCAAGAACAAGAAAAAGACAGTAGTGGTGCGGGCACCAGACTCAGAAGAAGACTTCAGAGCTCCATTTGGATCTCTGATTGACATTGCCCGAGAAATTAGGGTTTGTAATAAAGGTTGACCTGGTCAACCAGTTTATTTATTTTATTTATTGAGTCACCATTTAAATTTTGTTGAGTCATGTTGACTCAGTGCAAGTCCCAATGTGGTTTCAATTTGGTCCAAAATGGTGCCACATTTGTCTTCCAATCAAATCAAGGTTCAAGCAAGTGGAGGCCACACTCCAAGCCACACGCCCAGCCACACTCCGAGCACACGCTAGAGTCCAGGAGGCGCCACAGAGGCATCCCAGTGTCATGGTCCCCACATCCAAAGAAGAAAAAATCAAATTGGAGGCTACTTTAAAGGAGGCGCCCATACCTGCCTATTTTACCTAAGCAAAGAAGGAAGAAGACTTCTCTTGGAGAAGAAATCAAAGAAGGACATCCAACCTACTCCTAATTGAAGTTCAAATCAAAATCAAAGAGCTTAACTTGGAGTGGAAGAAAAGAAGAAATACCATAAGAAGAAGAGGACTCCAAATCCAAATCCAACTCCAAAGGAGGCACCAAAAAAATTCAAAAAAAATTCCTTTATGGCCGTCCCAATTTTTTTTGAACTCTTGGTCGGCCAAGAGAGAAGATTTTCTACCTAATCTAGTGGTTGGAGGAGTTTAGTTCCACATGGGAATTTGTTCAAGCTTGGAGAAAATTTTAGGTCTATATAATAGACCTCTCTTTGTAACTTTAAAAATCTATGAATGAAAGAAATTTTTTTTTATGAGCAAACTTATGTTTTCTCTTTTCCGCACTTGCTTCTAAGTGTTGAGCTCCGTGAGGGAGTAAATCCGGGTTCCCCTGGAACCTTGAGGAGGTGAGAGATCTCCAAAACCCTAACCCTAGGTTAGCCACTCAATTCCCAAACCCTAGCCGCCATCACCTTTCTCTTTCCACCAAGCCCTAGGTTTTTCCCCTTCTCATGGCCACAATCTCCAAGCCCTGGCCGGCCACCAGCATCCAGTTCCAGTCCAGATACTTCAGGTCTGCAGCAACTCTAAGAGGAAGTCAGATCGGCCTCCAGGAGAATCCTGATCTCAGCAGCCTCGGCTTTCAAGTTCTTCAGCCTGGTAAGGTCTCTTCTTGAGTTTCTGAATTCCATCTTTTGTTCCTCTTCTCTCCCAGATTCTGAGTCCAGGAGAAGCCGACCAAACCACGAAACCAGTATTAGAGGATCCATTGCGAAGATAGCCGACTCCGAGGATCCCACAATCTGCTCGAGAGAGTTCTTCCACCAAACCCTGAGAAGATCACAAGTCTGGTTAGTAAACCATCTCTTCTCTCTATTTCTGTTCTGTTGAAAGTTCAGAGCGAAACCCTAGGTCTGGGAGTTTCTCAACCCCCAGCGATCCATTACTTTTGAACTACTCTGATTAATTTAGTTTCCTTAAAATTGTGCTTTCAATTATCATATTAGTATCTTTCAATGTTAGGTTAACTTTTCTTTGATTTGAAGCCAACTTCTACAAACATATAAAAATAACAAAAAAAAATTAGTTAATCTTAATTTACTTTCGCATCGCATCCCTTTATTTGTTCTGCATCATTTTTGGTATCAGAGCCCAGTCTAGGGTTTCTGATTTGCTTGCTTGCTTGTTTTGATTGTTCTCTTTTTATTTTGTCTGCTCGAAGTAGACTCCCCAGGATGTCCGGTCCTAGGAACTAAGCGAGGCGCAAGCCTCCTCCTCCCATTCCATGGGGTGTCCCTAGGGCGTGTAGGGGATCCATTGGGTTATAACTTCGTAGCAGGGATTATAAATGGGGAAGACAATCTAGTTGCAGCCCGTAATTGCCCTGTTGTCTGAATTATTTCTCCTTGCATAAAACTCCAAATTGCATGATTTTTCTTCGTTAAAACCAGTATAATTGAACCTATTTTTATAATTTTTCGGTGATTTATTGGTTTCGGTAAAAATTCTGAGAATTAAAATACAGCAACTCTATTTTTTTGTGTTCTGCAATTCAATTCTTTTTGGAGTGATCATCTCATAATTTACTTAAGGGCAATTGAGCATCTAAGATAAGGGGAGGAGTTGATTACCTCTCCTTAGCCCAAAACCACCATCCAATCATTCGAACCTAGACCTAATTTAAAATCAGTTAGACCTAATTTGCCCTAGTGGGCTAGGGACACCAATTGGTCGGGTCTAGGCTAGTGTTGAGTCAGTTTGCCGAGTTATTCTGTGTGTGCTTAGCACTCAGTGTCTAGAACGGTGGTTTAGGGACTATGTCCCGAAGGACTTGTGTGCTGGTCCGCCTACCTGGCCAATCACTGATTGGTGTCTAGGATTGGCAATCAAGGACCTAACACTCCCCTTACACCTGCCTGGCTGAGTCCTGAGTTACTACAGGCTAGCTTGCCACTCTGATTGGGCATCTAGTTTGGACTCTAGGTTTAGTGATCCAGTAGTCGATTTAGTCTAGTCTCATTTTGTGTGCTTGCTTGAATCATCATGTCTACTAGAAACGGAGTGCCATATCAACCTGGTCAAACCCAACCTGATTTAGAGGCCATGATCAGAACTCTTACTGAAAGTATGGCAAAAATGAATCAGGATATGACAAACACTGTGGCCCAGTTTAGCGCACAAATTCATGAGGATCTTACCCAACTTAGGGACCGAGTCCAAGTACTTGAAGAACCTAGGCATCGAAATTGGACTCCTGACCCCGATTTTAATGTGCCTCAACCTCACCCACATCAGGAGCCTAGAAGGCCTTTATATAGAGATCCTGAACCTAATCATAGGAGGCCTGACCCAGAGCCTGAAGATAGAGATGATAGGTTCATCAGGAACATCAAATTAGATGCACCCACTTTTGATGGTAGTCTGAACCCTAAGGTGTATTCTGATTGGGAGGGTGAGATGGACCAATACTTTGAGTGGTATGCTATGTCTGAGGAGAGGAAATACAAGTTTGCCAAGATGAAATTAGTGCGTCAAGCTAGGTTATACTGGGGGAACATTGAGCTAACCACTAGGAGACGGAATGTTGAGCCCATAACCACTTGGCAGGGTATGAAAGAAAAACTGAGAGATAAATACCTACCCATTTCATACCAGCAAAACCTGTTAGACCAATGGCAAAACCTGAAACAAGGAAACCGATCTGTCTCAGACTACATAACTACTTTTGATGAATACCTAATGAGATGTGATGTGAGTGAAGCCCACGAAGTCACTTTGTCTAGATTTAGGGCTGGACTGAGGGAAGAAATCAAGAGAGAACTATTTCTGAGAGAGGTTACTGATCTAGACCAAGCCTACCAGATTGCACTAAACACTGAGAAATTTCAGAGAGGACCTATACCTTCTAGGGTTAGTGCCCCAATCCCAAGGAATGGACCTAGCCAAGTTATCCCTAGTAAACCTTTTCAGGGTACTTCTACCCCTAGACCCATGGACAAAGGTAAGGCACCTGACACCCAGAGAACCCCTAGTTCAAATATCACCTATTTTAAGTGTCAGAAACCAGGTCACATTTCCAGTCAGTGTACTGCCATAGCCTGTTTCAAGTGTCATAAGGTAGGTCATGTTGCTAGCCAGTGCCCACAAAGATCCCTTTACATAGAAGAGGGAGAGAATGATAATTCCGAGCCCAGTGAGGAATTTGAAGAAGAAGTTTATGAGGCCGGAATGAATTTGGTTGAGGAGTATGAAGGAGAGGAGGAACCCAATGAATCTGACCAATTAGGAGTTGTAAGATGCATCCTATCCCAGAATCTAGTTCAAGAGGATTGGCGTAGGACTAACATCCTACAGACTTTTCTTAAATTAGGGGATAAGGTATGTAAGATCATCATAGATAGTGGGAGCTATGTAAATGGCATCTCTACTAGCACTGTCAAGATGTTAGGCTTAATCCCAGTTCCCCATCCCAACCCCTATAAGGTTTCTTGGGTAGATTCTACCTCCATACCCATCCAGTCTAGATGTCAAGTCCAAATCCAAATGCAATCTTATCACGAAAAGATTTGGTGCGATGTTTTACCCATGGGGGTGAGCAGTATAATTCTCGGAAGACCTTGGTTGTATGATCATGATGCCACCCTCTTAGGAAAATCCAATACCTGTGTCTTTAGTTTCAATGGGAAGAAGATTACGATCCATTCAGTTCCCCCTAAGAACAAGGTAACTAAAGGAGCCGGTAAGGTTAAGGAGATGAAAACTGGAGTGAACCTAATCAGTGCTAAGGATCTAGAATAAGAAATTCATAGTGGTTCACCCATCTGGATGTTGACTGCTAAGGAACTTAGAACTTCGGAACCCTTAGAGCCTCCTCAAGAAGTTAAACCTGTGTTAAAAGAATTTGAGGATGTCTTTCCCGAGGATTTGCCAGACCACCTTCCATCTCTTAGGGATATCCAGCATGCCATAGATCTAATCCCAGGAGCGACTTTGCCCAACTTGCCCCATTACAGGATGAATCCATCTGAGCATGAAGAACTGCAAAAGCAGGTTGGAGAATTATTGAGGAAGGGGTTTATTAGAGAAAGTCGTAGCCCTTGTGCAGTCCTAGCCTTAATGACCCCAAAGAAAGATGGCACGTGGAGGATGTGTGTTGACAGTCGTGCCATCAATAAAATTACAATCAAATATAGGTTTCCCATCCCTAGACTAGATGACATGCTTGATATGATGGCTGGTGCAATGGTTTTTTCTAAGATTGATCTCAAAAGTGGCTATCATCAGGTTAGGATTAGACCCGGGGATGAATGGAAAACTGCTTTCAAAACTAAGGATGGTCTTTATGAATGAGTTGTTATGCCTTTTGGGTTGTCCAATGCCCCTAGTACCTTCATGAGAATTATGACCGAGGTACTTAGAGCTTTCATAGGAAAATTTGTGGTGGTCTATTTTGATGACATCCTGATCTATAGTAAGACCCCAGCAGATCACCTAGGCCACCTTAGAGCAGTCTGCCAAGTTTTGAGGAATGAGAGACTCTACGGTAATCTTAAGAAGTGTGAATTCATGACTAGTAGAGTTATCTTTCTTGGTTTTGTAGTAACCCCTGACGGCGTGGCGGCCGATCCTGAGAAAATTAGGTCCATAGTAGACTGGCCAGAGCCAACCAATGTGCATGAAGTTAGAAGTTTCCACGGCTTGGCTACCTTCTATAGGCGATTCATCAAGGGGTTTAGTACTTTAGCTGCTCCTATCACTGATTGTATTAGGAAGGGAGAATTTCATTGGACTAAGGCAGCCCATAAAGCCTTCCTAGATCTTAAGGATAAAATGACCCAGGCACCCATTCTGAGATTACCCGATTTTTCTAAAGTATTTGAGGTTGCCTGTGATGCTTCAGGTATAGGAATAGGTGGAGTCCTAAGCCAAGAGAATCATCCCATAGCATTCTTTAGTGAAAAACTTAATGATGCTAAGCTTAGGTATTCTACCTATGATAAGGAATTTTATGCGGTGGTGCAAGCTTTGCATTACTGGAGACATTATTTGCTACCGCAGGAATTTGTACTATTTTCGGACCATGAGGCTCTTAGATTTCTGAACTCCCAAAAGAAGCTTAACCCTAGGCATGCTAAGTGGGTAGAATATATCCAGTCCTATACTTTTGTCCTGAAACATAAGGCTGGAGTTGAGAATAAGGTAGCTGATGCCCTTAGTCGCCGATCTCTGTTATTAACTTTTGTTAGAACTGAGGTCATAGGGTTTGAGCAAATCAAAGAGGAATATGAGTCTTGTCCAGATTTCACAACTATGTATCAGGATCTAGTTCAAGGACCATCTAGTAATCACCAAGATTATACCCTTGTAGATGGTTTTTTGTTCTTCAAAAATAGGCTTTGCATCCCTAGAACTTCTCTTAGGAAATTTTTGATTTGGGAAATCCATGCTGGAGGTTTAGCCGGCCATTTTGGAAAAGACAAGACCATTCTAGCTATTGAAGACCACTTTTTCTGGCCTAGCTTGAAAAAGGATGTAGCTAATATTGTAGCTAGATGTCGAACCTGCACTGTTGCCAAACAGCGAAAACAAAACACTGGTCTTTATACCCCACCCCCTGTCCCAGATCATCCTTGGCAAGATGTGAGTATGGATTTTGTGTTAGGCTTACCTAAGACCCAGAGGAGACATGATTCTATCTGTGTCGTAGTCGACCGATTCTCTAAAATGGCCCACTTCCTGCCTTGTTCCCAAACCTTTGATGCGTCTAAGGTAGCCACGCTTTTCTTCAATGAGATAGTTAGACTCCATGGCCTACCTAAGACAATCGTTTCAGATAGGGATGTCCGGTTCACCAGTTACTTTTGGAAGACCCTTTGGCATAAGTTAGGGACAAAACTTAAGTTTTCAACTGCCTATCATCCCCAAACTGATGGCCAAACTGAAGTAGTGAACCATAGCCTAGGAAATCTGTTGAGATGTCTTGTTGGTGAAAACACCAGAAATTGGGATTTATACCTACCAAGGGCAGAATTTGCGTACAATGACTCGGTCAATAGGTGTACGGGTAAGAGTCCATTTGAAATTGTACATGGGTACAAACCTCACACACCTCTTGACCTAGTCCCTTTACCTGTCCACACTCGAGTCTCCGAATCTGCTGAGAATTTTGCACAGCATGTAAAAGACTTGCATAAAGAAATTCATGCCAAAATAAATTTAAGTAATGAAACTTATAAGAAGTTGGCTGATACTCAAAGGCGAGTCAAATCTTTTGTTGAGGGAGACTATGTGATGATTAGGTTAAGGCCTGAACGGTTTCCTCCTGGAACCGTTAGAAAGTTACATGCTAGGGGAGCTGGACCATTTAGAGTGGTAAAGAGAGTAGGATCCAATGCCTATGTGCTCGAGTTGCCTCCAGAACTAGGCATTAGCTCTACTTTCAACATTACAGACTTAGTAGAGTACAGGGAGCCAGCTGTGATTCCTAGTGAGCCTTTTGAGCCAAACCCTATCATTGAGAGTGATCCCGACCCTGTGTGTCCACCAACAAACTGGCCTGTGAGGAAAGAGTAGATCGAAAAGATCCTGGATGATCAGGTTATCTCTACTCGTAATCGAGGATACCAAAGGTACCTGGTCCGCTGGCAAGGAAGGCCAGATTCTGATGACTCTTGGATCTCCGGAGAAGAATTACAAGAATTGGACCCAGACCTCTTGGAGAGATACCAGAGCCAACTTGAGCCTTACTCGACAGGGTCGAGTTCCTCCCACCCTGGGAGAATTGGTGCGGGCACCAGACTCAGAAGAAGACTTCAGAGCTCCATTTGGATCTCTGATTGACATTGCCCGAGAAATTAGGGTTTGTAATAAAGGTTGACCTGGTCAACCAGTTTATTTATTTTATTTATTGAGTCACCATTTAAATTTTGTTGAGTCATGTTGACTCAGTGCAAGTCCCAATGTGGTTTCAATTTGGTCCAAAATGGTGCCACATTTGTCTTCCAATCAAATCAAGGTTCAAGCAAGTGGAGGCCACACTCCAAGCCACACACCCAGCCACACTCCGAGCACACGCCAGAGTCCAGGAGGTGCCACAGAGGCATCCCAGTGTCATGGTTCCCACATCCAAAGAAGAAAAAATCAAATTGGAGGCTACTTTAAAGGAGGCGCCCATACCTGCCTATTTTACCTAAGCAAAGAAGGAAGAAGACTTCTCTTGGAGAAGAAATCAAAGAAGGACATCCAACCTACTCCTAATTGAAGTTCAAATCAAAATCAAAGAGCTTAACTTGGAGTGGAAGAAAAGAAGAAATACCATAAGAAGAAGAGGACTCCAAATCCAAATCCAACTCCAAAGGAGGCACCAAAAAAATTCAAAAAAAATTCCTTTATGGCCGTCCCAATTTTTTTTGAACTCTTGGTCGGCCAAGAGAGAAGATTTTCTACCTAATCTAGTGGTTGGAGGAGTTTAGTCCCACATGGGAATTTGTTCAAGCTTGGAGAAAATTTTAGGTCTATATAATAGACCTCTCTTTGTAACTTTAAAAATCTATGAATGAAAGAAATTTTTTTTTATGAGCAAACTTATGTTTTCTCTTTTCTGCACTTGCTTCTAAGTGTTGAGCTCCGTGAGGGAGTAAATCCGGGTTCCCCTGGAACCTTGAGGAGGTGAGAGATCTCCAAAACCCTAACCCTAGGTTAGCCACTCAATTCCCAAACCCTAGCCGCCATCACCTTTCTCTTTCCACCAAGCCCTAGGTTTTTCCCCTTCTCACGGCCACAATCTCCAAGCCCTGGCCGGCCACCAGCATCCAGTTCCGGTCCAGATACTTCAGGTCTGCAGCAACTCTAAGAGGAAGTCTGATCGGCCTCCAGGAGAATCTTGATCTCAGCAGCCTCGGCTTTCAAGTTCTTCAGCCTGGTAAGGTCTCTTCTTGAGTTTCTGAATTCCATCTTTTGTTCCTCTTCTCTCCCAGATTCTGAGTCCAGGAGAAGCCGACCAAACCATGAAACCAGTATTAGAGGATCCATTGCGAAGATAGCCGACTCCGAGGATCCCACAATCTGCTCGAGAGAGTTCTTCCACCAAACCCTGAGAAGATCACAAGTCTGGTTAGTAAACCATCTCTTCTCTCTATTTCTGTTCTGTTGAAAGTTCAGAGCGAAACCCTAGGTCTGGGAGTTTCTCAACCCCCAGCGATCCATTACTTTTGAACTACTCTGATTAATTTAGTTTCCTTAAAATTGTGCTTTCAATTATCATATTAGTATCTTTCAATGTTAGGTTAACTTTTCTTTGATTTGAAGCCAACTTCTACAAACATATAAAAACAACAAAAAAAAATTAGTTAATCTTAATTTACTTCCGCATCGCATCCCTTTATTTGTTCTGCATCACAACTAGGTTAGGATTTGACCTAGTCGTCTCCTTCTCCCTTCATGGTTTGACTATTCCACTCAAGGACACCTCTTGGACTTGGTCAACACATCAATGATGTCTAGGAGGGCATGTTGGAATTCTAGGGGCAGCAAAGGGCCAGCCAAAAGGGGCTTGGCACATGGGCTTGGGCCTCCTGGAAGCTGGGGTGGCCTGGTAACCTGGTAGCAGGAATATTCCATGGAATCTTGCTTCTTTAGGTCTTGGGCTTGGCGCCTGGGCTTGATTTTCTTGGGCTCGGATGCAGGTGGACCTCTAGAATTATGAATGCCCTGGTTTAAGAATATGCTCTGGCATCTGGGGGGGAATCTGTGCATCTGGAGGACATCTGGAAAGAATCAAGGTTTCTAGAAGCATTTTGGATCCTAGGTTGTCACACAAAATCTAATAGGCTGATGTAGTGGCCTTTGACTGCTAGATGTGGCCTGGTAGAACTCCAAAATAGGGTAACCTCCTCTCATGTACAAAAATTGGGCTCATACTAGACTCATAACAGATGTACAGGACTCAGAACTAGACTAAGATTGACGGTTGAGACAAATCAACTAACCTCAACTTATTACAGGACACAATCTTAATTGATTACAAAATTTTCAAAACTTTGATACATGAATAAATATACCATATTGGATCCAGGGATCTGTGTCTGATCCTGGTATCCCCACTAATTCTTTCGGGGTGGGAGGAACTCGATCCCATCGAGTATGGGTCAATTTGGTTCAAGGAGGGTCTGGGTTGAGTCACTGTAGTCTGCACCAGCATTCCACAAGTCCTTAGATTCTGGCTGACCTTGCCATCGGACCAAATACCACTGACAATCTCTATCCTAGGTACTGATAGCTTGATCATCTAGAGCTCTCTCAATCATTTCCTCACCATAAGGCCAAATTATATATGGTCGCTCTGGGGTGGGTTCTCTCTCAAAGAACGGGAGTGGCTCAAGGGGCTCGCAGGGTATCACTGCTGGCTCCCTAGACTTTACAAAGTCTGAGATGATGAAGGTGGAGCTAATACCTAAATCAGATGATATCTTAGGCACATAGGCAATGGGTTCACTACTATTCATTATTTTAGATGGGCCAGCTTCACGAGCAAAAAATTCTTTAAGAGTCATATATTCCTCTACAGAAAATCTTTCATCTTTCTTTTGGAAATTAGCCAAGTTGTTATTTAGTTCATTAACTATGTTCAGCTCTTGACTAATTTCATGATGCATATGCTATGCAAAGGCTAGTGCAAGTGTGGACAGGTGGATTGGGTCTGTAAATTTATTGGACTCAACTAATACCTAATAGACTCGACTAGACTTCTCTAACAAAGGAAATTTATTGGACTCAATGGGCCTAAACTTTAATAAAATTTAGGCTCTCTAGGTTTAACTCTGGTTTGGTATGCACATGAAAATATGACATGAGCTCCTTATAGATGTCAAAGGGTCTTCCAGAAGTAAGAAGCAAAAATGACTGACTCAATGAATGAATGCAATATGCAAACCTCTATAAAATGCATATGAATGATTAAAGAAACATAAGAAGATCTAGGAATGATGCGGAACTATATATGCATGAAGATTATTTTTGTATTTTTATATATTAAGTTATATGTTTGAATCCCAAAGATCAGACCAAGAAACTAAGTAAAGAGTTCTATATAAAATTAAGAAGCAAAAAGCATGCATAATAGGACCTAAAAAATAATAGAAAGTGGACCGCCGAGGCTGAGAAGTCTCGCTTGGGCTAGTTCATCTTTAATAAAGGGATTGGAGGGCTGAGGGGGTGTACCTGACAATGGCTAATGCACCTAGTGTAGATCGTATATGAAGGGGTCTCTCTGACTCCCGGATGCAGCATGGAAAATCAAGCCAAAGACCCGCAGATTCTCGGCTTTCAACTCGGCGATCCGTTTGCTGCCCGGCTGGAGTCGTTGGACTCGTAAGAGTCGACGGACCAGCAAACAACTTTCCAGGGGTTAAAAATCAAAGCAAAGATGAAGATATATAAGGGAAAATAGCAAGGGAAAGAAGGGGATTGATGTGGGTGGCTAGGGTTTGGAGAGCTGGATGGTGGCTGGAGACTGGGCGTAGAACACCGGGAAGAAGGAAGGGCTCACACAAAATCCCTTTTAGCACATAGTAGGTAGCACACAGCAATTGGAAGAGTTCAATATTATTTCATGAATGAAGTTTCCTTGATACAAGAGAGTAGAGTCTTTTAAATAGACTCTTAGACTTGGCCCCCAAGTAAGGATCCAATAGTCATTACCTAGGAGTTTTAATCCCACCCAAACCCTAGCTAGAATACATGGTAGGTTTAGGTAGAAAAATCCCTCATATTTCTCTCCTCTCACTTTCCTTAGCCAGCCAAGAGGGGTGACTCTAAGTGGCCGACCAAGGGGAAGGTGACCATAAGAGTTTGCTGCCCTAACTCTTTTCCTAGGCCTTTACTGGCCCAATCTGCTTCAAGCTGCGATCCAGGGCTCCCGAGCTTCCGATGTGACTCCAGGGTTTCTGATTTCTTCTACTGGGCCTTCCATCTTCTTCATGCATTCAGTTGGGTTGGTCTTCACTTGAACTGGCTTGGTCTTTACTTGTACATGGGCTGACATGTACGGGACTCAGGAGAAGACTAGCTCAACATGAGCTGACTGGTATAGGACTCAAATAATAAAATGACAACTCAGATGGACTAAGCTCTTATTACAAATAGACTCAAACACTACTAATTAATCCATAGATGGTTGAGAAGCCTCTATCTTATCTGGTGCCTCTAATGTCCCCACCAATTCTCCCGGGGTGGGAGGAACTCGACCATGTCGAGTAAGGATCACACTAGCTCAAATATCTCTCGAGAAGGTCTGGGTCGAGGTGCTACATGTACTCTCGAGAAATCCATGAATCATCTGACTCTGGCCGGCCTTGCCATCAGACCAGGTAGCATTGATATCCGTGGCCCCGGGTCATGATGGCTTGATCATCCAGGATATGCTCGATCCGTTCTCCTCTCTCAGGACAATTTATTGGTGGACACTCTAGGTTAGGGTCACTCACTATGGAAGGAGTAGGTCCAAAGGCCTCACTAGGTATCGCTATCGGTTCCCTATACTCAACCAGGTCTGCAATATTGAAGGTAGAACTAATGCCCAAATACGGAGGCAAATCTAACACATAGGCATTTGGTCCAACCCTCTTTATCACTTTAAAAGGATCGGCTCCACGAGCATGAAGCTTTTCTTAGGCCTAAGCCTAACCAAGATAGAATTCACTACATAAGATTTCTTGGCCCTTTTCCAGGAATTAGCCAGTTTGTTTCAAAATTAGTGCAGGTGTGGACATGATGGGCACATGCAGACTCCTAACAGGTGATGCAAAGGACTCAAACTAACACCTAACAGACTCGACTATGCATTCCTATCGAAGGAAGTTTATTAGGTCTTAACTACAACTTGGGCATGGGCCATGAGTCATGGTTGATGGGTGATATGTAGATAAGAATTTGCCAGGAACTCCTAGTAGATGCCAGAGGGTCCTCCAAAAGTAGGTGGCAAATGGAATGGGATCTAAGGATTCATGTAACTTGGTAATCACAGTACAATGGAACCTAATGGTTCTAGACACATAAGACAACTCAGGGAAGGGTAGGAAATAGGAAGGGGATTCATGGACTGGTTTTGGACTAAAGAGACTGACCTTAATGTATGAGCATTGGGTTATGTCTCTAGGCAAGAAAAGGTCCATGCTATGGAAGGATGGGTCAACAATTTCTGGAAAGAGATCCTCAATGGGAACTATGGATGGGGGCTCATCTTGGGGGTACTGATTCAAAGAGATCACATCCTTAATAAATTCTTCTGGTTCTTGTATTTTAGGACTAGACTCTCTAATTTGGCTCTCCTCCATGGTTTCCTCATGTAAGGTTCTAGCAGCATTATCTAAGTTCTCCTCCTCTGATTATTCTCCCACTACAGGTTCCTCAACTGGACTTAACTCATAGGTCGCCTCTTTAGGTTTCTCAATGGACTCAAGTGTTTCTTTCTCTAAATTTTCAAGGGGTTCATTCTCTTCAAAGTCTTCTCCTTCATATTCATCAACTAAACTAGGATCAACCTCATACACTTCCACTTTAATGTCAACCTTGTGAATCAAAGGGGTGGTAGGGGAAGGTCGGCTAAGGAAAAATTGGTTAGGTCCTGATTTCTGATTATGGGCACTATTCCTAGTGGGTTCAGGTTGACTAAGGGGTAGTGGATTACTACTGGGTTCATATCTAGGGATACTAATCTTATAGGGTTCAGGTTGATAGGTCATGGGTTTGCTGGGCTTATAGGGTGTGGGTGCATAGGATCTAGATGCATAGGTCCTAGGTTCATAGGTTCTGGGTAGTGTGGGTAAAGGTGGCTCAGGTTTGGATCTAGTCTGGGTCCTACGGTCTTCTAATCAGTTATTCATGTAGCCAAACTTATGTTTCATCTGGGGCACTTGGTTTACAAGGGCTTGAAGCTGGGCTTCTAGCTTATCCATGGGTTCAGCCAAAAGGAGGAGATGGAGGAAGAAATGGGACTCTTGATCTAGTGCTTTTGCAAGACTCAACACTGACTCAACTATAGTTGCCTAGACCTAGAGCCCAATAAGAATGGGTTGACTCAACTTACACACAACTCAAATCCTAGTCCTTCAACTGGCTAGGTAAGAGGTGGGATGGTGGGAGGCCCCCTTGCTCTTGCAGGGACCCAATTAAGGAACCATCGATCTTCTTAGGTCATTTGACACTGTACCTCTAGCCTGGACACCAACGTCCAGTAATAGGAGATGAATTGGGTGTACTGGTCATCCCACAATGATCGAACCCGACTGATTGGTATCCCTAGCCCACTAGGGCAAATTAAGTCTAGTTAATTTTAAATTAGGCTTGGGACCGATGCAAGAGATGTGGTTTTTGGGCTAAGGAAAGGTAATCACCTCCTTCCCTTATCTTGGATATTGATGCCCTTAAGTTAATTACGCAATGATGGCATGTAGATGAAATTGCAAATTAGGGTTTTAAGTGTTTTTGGTATTTATGAGTATATGTAAAAAAAAAAATTTTGTATTTTTTTAAACAAAGAAATAATTTGCAGATAATGGCCTAAAATGTAGGGAACATGATAAAATTAAAGATATGCAAAAATTATACTAAAAGAACCATGAACCTTCCAAAATCGGCTTTGTTGCCAAAACATAGCAGAACTGTTCTCAGGTAGTATTTCGGTTGGAAGAAAATCCACAGATCAAAATTAATTCCTAAGAAAATTCTAAAAATTAATTTAAATTATATAGAATTCAGAAAAATAAATTTCAGATTTTTCTAAGTTTTCTGTGGGAAGAAACAATTAAAATAACAGTATATATAATGAGAAGGCTGAAATGCAAAAAAACCCTAAGGAACCCTCTATGTTCTTCTTCAGGGGTCAATTCAGAGCGGCACCCCTACCACCATAAGAGATCCTGTAGATTGGGAAGAAATGGTCTTGCATCCCTACGTGTCTCCTATGACCGGATGGCCATGGTGAAGCACCCGATCCAAATATCCAAAGAGAACTAAGCCCAAATAGGCTTTTTATACCAAATGATGCGGAACTATATATGCATGCAGATTATTTTTGTATTTTTATATATAAAGTTATATGTTTGAGTCCCGAATATCAGACCAAGAAACTAAGTAGAGAGTTCCATATAAGATTAAGAAGCAAAAAGCATGCATAATAGGACCTAAAAAGTAATAGAAAGTGGACCGCCGAGGCTGAGAAGTCTCGGTTAGGCTAGTTCATCTTCAATAAAGGGACTGGTAAGCAAAGGGGGTGTACCTGACAGTGGTTGATGCACCTGGTACATATTTAATATGAAGGGGTCGCTCTCACTCCTAGATGTGGCCTGGAAAATCAAGCCAGAGACCCGTGGAATCCTGGCTTTCAACTCGGTGATCCGATTGCTGCCTGGTTGGAGTCATTGGATTCGTAGGAGTCGAGGGACCTGCAAACATCTGTCCAGGGGTTAGAAATCAAAGCAAGGATGAAGATAAGAAAGAAAATATCAAGGGAAAGAAGGGGATTGATGTGGGTAGCTAGGGTTTGTAGAGCTGGATGGCGGCTGGGCGCAGAACACCAGGAAGAAGGATGGGCTCACACATAATCCCTTTTAGCATACAGCATGTAGCACACAACAATTAGAAGAATTCAATATTATTTCATGAAAAAGGTTTCCTTGATACAAAAGAGTAGAGTCTCTTAAATAGACTCTTAGACTTGGCCCCCAAGTAAGGATACAATAGTCATTACCTAGGAGTTTTAATCCCACCCAAACCCTAGCTAGAATACATGGTAGGTTTAGGTAGAAAAATCACTCAAATTTCTCTCCTCTCACTTGCCTTGGTCAGCCAAGAGGGGTGACTCTAAGTGGCCGACCAAGGGGAAGGTGACCATAAGAGTTTGGCACCCTAGCTCTTCTCTTGGGCCTTGGCCCACACAATCTGCTTCATGCTACGGTCCAGGGCTCCCGGGCTTTCGATGTGACTCCAGGGTTTTTGATTTCTTTTATTGGGCCTTCCATGGTCTTCATGTCTTCAGTTGGGTTGGTCTTCACTTGGACTGGCTTGGTCTTCTATTATACTTGGGCTAGCATGTACAGGACTCAAGAAGAAGACTAGCTCAACATGAGCTGCTAGTACCGAACTCAAATAATAAATTGACAACTCAGATGTACTAAGCCCTTATTACAAATGGACTCAAACACTACTAATTAATCCACAGAAGGTTGAGAAGCCTTTGTCTTATTCTGGTACCTCTGCTATCCCCACTAAAGAAAGGGTAGAAAATAAGGGGTAGGTTCAGGGTCAGCTGGGTAGGGTAAGAAATAAGAAGATGGTTCAGGGTTAGTTGGATAAAGTAGGATATAAGAAGGGGTATCAGGAATTAATCCTAGACTAATGAGGTTAACCTTATGAGGTTGATTCTACTTAAAGGGCCTGCATCATGGAAGAAAAGGTCGTTGATTTCAGGGAAGAGATCAAGTGGAGTTAAATAGGTGACTTCATCCTAAGGGTACTGATTCAAAGAGATCAGGTCCTTAATGAATTCTTCTGGCTCATAAATCAAAATACTGGGCTCTATGGTTGGGCTTTCTTTTAGTGTCTCCTCAGGTAAAACTCTAGTAATAGCATCAGGGTTCTCTTCCTCTAATAGCTTTTCCACTACTTGGTCAGCTAACTTTTTGTCTGTTGCTATTTGGGTATGGCTAGGGTTAGCAAAATCTAGGTCGGCTCCTACTTGGGTATGGTCAGGGTCAACTATTGTTGGGTGGTCTTCTACCTGGGTATCTATTGATTCAATTAACTCTAAGTCTTCTATGGGAAACTTCTCTTCTTCCTCATACTCGTCCACTAAGCTTGGATCAGCCTCATATATCTCCTCTTCAATGTCATTCTAGTGACCCAATAAGGTGGTAAGAGGGGGTTGGCTAAGAAAAAGTTGGCTAATGACTGGGATGATAGGGGTGGGTTGGCTAAAGGAAACCGGCCTAATACTGGACTCAGGTTTAGGTCTGGGGTGGGTCTCAGGATTTTGTTCTACGTTTCCTAATTGGTTTCCTACCTGGTCAAAACTAGTGGCTAATTGGTAGATCCTAGTGGTTTCCTGGTCAAATCGTTGGTCTACATGGTTGAATCTATGGTTCATTTGGTTCTGGGATTGGGTTTACTAGGTTATCTGGTCATTGGTTTGGTCAAGCTTATCATTAATTTGGGTCATTTGGGCTGATCGATCTTGGGTTCGGGTGTCGGATTGGTAAACCTACGGTTCATTTGGGTCGTTAGTTGGGCAAGCTGGTTTATGATGGCTTCAAAATTGGGATCCATGGCTGAGTCAGTTTGGGGTTTAGACTTCTGGTATTGGATTCCTAATCTAGTGATCATGCAACAAATCAAACAATCAAAGTGGAATGATGCAGCCAAGCATGCAAAATGTTAGTACAATCTTGGGTTTGCTAGACCTAGAGTCAAAACTGAATGGGTCAGCTCAACTTACACTTAACCCAGTAGCTAATCCTTCCTATGGCCAGGTAAAGGGTGGGAGTGTGGGAAGCCCCCCTGCTTTGGCAGGGACCCAATTGAAAACCACAACACCACTTAGGTCATTTGACTCGGGACCTTCAACGTTAGATACCAAATTTCAGTAATGGCTACAAGATTAAATGCACTAGTTGGCCCACACTATTCGAACCCAACTTGTTGGTGTCACCTAGCCCACTAGGGCAGATTAAGTCTAATAAATTTTAATTAAGGCTTGGATGGAAATGTTGGGTGGTTATTTTGGGCCCAAGATAGGTTATGACCTCCTGTCCTGATGTTATATTGATTGCCCTTAAGATTAGATTAGAGAGATGATGGCATTCACTGGTCCTGATGCAATCTAAAACAATCAGAAAAATAAAAATATTTTATTTATATTTTATGGAATGACAAATTAGGTTTAGGTTGATTAGGTTAGCAATCAAATTGGGCTTGGGATTGGGGGTGTGGAAGTTGGTTAGGTTTGGTTGAGCCAAGTGTGCAGAATTAGCAGAATTCTAAAAATTAGGGTTTTAAATAATGAAGGTTTTGACAAATATATAGATGCAGAAAAAATTTAAAAAATTCTAGGATAGAGGATGGATGGTTTTGATGATACCTACAAAATTTAGTGCAAAACAAAAATCAATTGATTATGCAAATTCTAGAGTTTCCAGACTACTACAGAAATCTTAGGATTTTTTTTGGGTTTCTAATATGCTGAGTTTTAATGATTTAAGTTTTTTGTAAAATTAATTAAAAATTATGATAAATCAGAGGACATGACAAAAAACAATGAATGCAAATTTCATGCAAAAATAAAATTCTTAGGTGGTTAAAATCATATAAAGAACAGATACCTAATGCAATGGACATAATGTAAAAAATTCAGAAATTAGGGTTTTGTGAATCTAATGCAAATGAAAACTATCCTAAACCCGCTCTGATACCAAACTGATGTGGTATGACTTTAAGATTGCTAATCATGTAGGAAAAATAGTAAACTAAATTTTTTATGATTTTTATAAGTTAGGTTTGTAGGCTAAACTCCCAAATAAAAGTAAGAACTAGCAAAAATCATAGCAATGCAAAGAATCATCGTATCGTAGTCATACTCATGCAAAATAATAAATTCTAAGACTCAAGAATTGAAAAACTCCTGGATTAGGATAGCTTATCTTCATCAAATCATAAATTAAAAGAAGGGAAGGATGTTACCAATCAGTGATTTGAAGAACTTCCAATGAAGGGATCACACAGCACTCTGATTGGAGTCTGGTTGAGGAAGCTCGGTTCCCTTGATTAGATGGCTGATTAGGGCAGTCCTGGAGGCAAGGAAAGCCTCCTCTGGGGAGGTTAAGCACCTTTTAGATCCTACAAAATGTCGAGGGTCAATCAAAATAGCAAGTAAAAAAAAGAAAAAAAACTATGTTTAGAAGGAATCAGGTTAGGGATTAGAAGCTGGGCGGCAAGGAAGCAGAGGAAGCTATGATCTAGAGCATCTTCAAGGCTGCTCCTCAAGGACGTGGCTGATGCTTGGAAGCTTGGTTTGCTGCTGTGGGCATGGAGGATTGCAAGGCATGTTCAGCCAACACAAGAAAAAGGAGCCAAACAAAACAAAGTAACACAAGCTCGCAAGGTCCAATAAATTTCGCTAGGGTTTTTGATATCGTGAATAAAAATTGCTTACCACTCAAGCAGAGGGGGAGGGGTGGGGTATTTATAGAGTTCCCATTTCCTATAACTAAAGTTACACACTTGGGTTACAAGTTCTCTTCTAGCTAGGTTAGAAAAACAAATCTTAAAACAATTAGGAGCATAAGTCCAAACTAGGTTTGGATTTGACCTAGTCTTCTCCTTCTCCCTTCATGCTTTGACTATTCCACTCAAGGACACCTCTTAGACTTGGTCAACACTTCAAGGATGCCTAGGAGGTTGTGTTGGGCTTCTAGGGGTAGCAAGGGGCCAGCCCAAAGGGGCTTGGCGCATGGGCTAGCGCATCCTGGAAGCTGGGATGGCCTGGTAGCCATGTAGCAAGAATATTTCATGGAATCTTGCTTCTTTAGTGCTTGGGCTTGGTGCCTAGGCTTGATTTCCTTGGGTTGGGATGCAGTTGGACCTCTAGAATCATGGATGCCTAGTTTAGGAATATGTTCTGGCATCTTGGGATGAATCTGGGCATCTGGAGGACATCTGGGGAGAATTAGGGTTTCTAGAAGCATCTTGGATCTTTGGTTGTCACACAAAATCTAATAGGATGATGTAGTGGCCTCGACTCCTGGATGTGGCCTAGTAGAACTCCAAAATAGGGTTACCTCTTCTCTTGTACAAAAATTGGGCTCATCTAGACTCATAACTGATGTACAGGACTTAAAACTGGATTAAGGTTGAGGGTTGAGACAAATCAACTAACCTCAACTTATTACAGGACTCAATCTTAATTGATTACAAAATTTTCAAAATTTTGACACATGACTAATTAAACCATATGGGATCCAGAGATCTGTGTCTGATCCTGGTGTCCCCACCATATTTTCGTGCTACTGGTTTAGTGTTTGAACCTATGAAGTCACACACTGAGGGTTTCTTCTTGCTTTGTTGGCATAGAAATGATTGGGAATTGTTTCGAACTCATTTGACAAAGAGTTGTCAAAAACTCTAGCCAGCTCATTTGGATGAGTCGACTTAAGTCATCAGAGTTGACTCGAGCAGTCGAGTTGACTCAACTGACAGGTTATGGTAAAATCCAAGAATGCTCCATTAAATGTTGTAACAGTTATAGATGTTTAATGGTTGGCATTTCTGGGTTGTCATTACCTTCTGTTGCTGAAGTCCAAAGGTCTCCTGACCTACTAGAATCCCAAGAGACTAAAACCTACCTTTAATCTCTAATTATGCCCCTTTAATGGTTTTGGGGCCTGCTGTTAAAAAGGTGGGGCTTAAGATGGTGGATGGTTGAGGTTTTCTGACATTCCACACCCAAAAATCTGGATCAAAGTTGAGACTCTGCCTAGAAAATTTTTGAGATAGAGATCTTGCTTGATCCTTGAGAGATTACGAGATTTGATCTCTAGGATAGAGTGAGGTTTGGGTTTTGGGATTCTTGAGTGCATACCTTTTATTGAAGGTTCGGGATAGAGCATTGGGAAAGGGTTCTCAAGCACTTCGTTCCAACACCACTGCAGCAACAGTCCTTCAAGGAGTTGAAGGAGTCTGCATATCTTCAAGGAGTTGAAGGAGTCCTTGCTGCTAACATTGTTTTCGGAGGGGAGCACCTTGAGGGAAGGAGAAGAAACCGTGCTACACTATGTGAACCACCCGTAGAGGTGGTATGCATGTGCTGCTTACAGAGCAGGAGTTTTTTCCACAGGTTGTAGTCGCCCTTAGGATTGCGACTGAGAACCAGGGATTTTGTTGCAACCTTTGATGAACGTCACTAAGGTATATCTCTATTTTATGTATGACACAATTATCATTGATGCATCATTGTGTGATTTCTGGAATGGTTCTCTTTTTCATATAATATTTGCATGATTTCATAATTGCATTACTCTATATGTATCTTAATCCTGGTAGGGGCTTGTGTTAATTAGATTAACATCTACAAATAAAATGGTTTTATCATTTCTCATTGCTGCATACCTTTAGAAAAGTCTTAAAATGCATGTATCATCCCTTAGGAACGGTTCCTTACAATCACTTTCAATGGTCAATAATTTAATGGCTTCAAGCTAGCTGAATTCTACAAAGACCTGGGCATCACCCAATGCTTTACCTCCATCGACCATCCCTAAGCTAATCGAGAGGCCAAAGCTACTAATAGGATTTTTTTATAGAAACTAAAAACATACCTTGACCAAGTGAAAGGATGGTGGATGGAAGAATTACATCATGTGAAAGAATTATGCCCAAAAAGCCAATCTTTGTATGAGAATTTTTATAATATTCCAACTCATGTATGATACTTCTTATTAATAAAAGATAATTATTGATTTATCATACTGCTACATCTTTTTACGATTATGATGAACCCCATAGGTTAGGGCAATGGAACTAGGGTTATGATGGAGATCAAAATGGTGAAATCTAAGTTCCTATAAATCCTAATCTAAAATGTTCTTAGTTATTAGATCATCGATTTGAGGATCGATGTTTTCAGAAAGACTAGCACATCCTATGTATGCTCGATGGAGAGGGTGGTTGGCTCACAGCGACTTATGCAGGGATACAAATATAAGGAGTGGGTGCTCATTAGGGTATGAGTTCATTGAACTGATTCACCTTAAGAACATCTTATGGAGGTCTTACTACTTATCAAAAGATGGTTCTCATAGTGAGAGTTATGCAAGTGATACTTAGACCTAAGATCACCGTGGTTCCTTGTGCACATAAAGCTATGTTTTGGTTCATACTCATTCATGACAAAGAGTCATGTACGGGGTGTTCTTGGATATGGTGGATTATGCATGAAAGATGTGAGTGGATTAATAAGGAATCGGTAACTCCTAGTAAGAGAAGGACTTATCCTATGTAATCTCTTTGATTGTTGACTCAGGAAGTCTTAAATCAAAGTAGAATGAGATTAGAAAGGGTTTCTATTCTTTCATCGATCGAGTCTTCATTATCGAATTGATATTCAAAAGGATTAAGTGCTAGGGTTTGACAATTCACCATATCCATCACTTATTTGGGATAAAGGAAGATCAAAGGATCGAATTGCAAGGTAACTTTTCATTGAAGGATATTTTGATAATTTATACCAAATTTCTTATCATCCGGGTAGGCATGACATTTCTCTAGACATCAATCATGTCTTGTAGGTTTTAATGAATTAAATTGGTTGGATTCATGAGTTAATTTGGAAGTTGGTTCGAATTGGCTATTTGGGTCAGCTCGATTTGACCTAATTAGACCAATCAATTTTTATTGAATCAAAATAGCTTAGACCTAAACCTATTCCTAGCTATATGAAGATCCCAAAGTGGTGCGGGCACTAGGGCCAGAAGAAATCGACAAGTTAAACCCACATCCCTGTGGATCACCTGTGAATGAAGCCCTGAACCCAAACCGCTTTTACCATGTAAATATTCTATCTTAAATTCTATCATTTTGGCTTAGTTAGGGTTAGCCCTTTTTACCAACTTTAATTGGATTTTATTTGCAAGCCTAATTAAGTATGGTTGGTTATTTAGTTGGTTAAACAATGTGATTAATTATTGAGTCTAAGTAATTAGTTAAGTCATGTGATTAGTTGAATCCTGTAATACAAGAGGGGACCCAAGTCAACATCCCATGTGCACTCAAGTCAAGGCCCATGTGACCCTACGTGCCAACCAAGTTAGCTTGTTCTTAGCACCACATGACATCCTACTTAGCGCCACCTTTCCAAGATTTTTGGACATCACCTACCACATCATCAGCGAACATCAACACATGTCATGTTTGGACATGTCGTGACATTTTATTTTGGGACAACACACTCCATTTCTTACACTTTGGTGGGCCCATATGAAAGGAATTAACACCCACATGTGAGAAATAATTGGCACCCTCCTTTTACGATATGTAAATGAGAAGGAGTCTCATCCTTGGGGCCCTCTCACCTTAAATTAATTCATGCCAATCCAAGGAGTCGGCCAACATGTTTTCCAATGCCAACTTCCAAGACTTTCATGTTATCTAGTCAAATAAAGTGGAGAAGGTTGGAAGGTTATTTTGCTTCAAGTGTTTGGATCAAACAGGTTTCAAGCTGCTTAAGTTTCCAAAACTCAAGAGTCTCACCAAAACTCTTGAGTCTTCTTCTATCTAGACTGGAGAGTCTACTTGCCTACAAGAGCCCACGTGATCTAGACTTTATAGTCTAGTAATCAAGGCCAAGTGATGGAGCCATCTTGACCCTACATCATGACAACTCACCATATCCTCATCTTGGCACCCAAATGAGATGAGAGCCTCATGTTATCGCCCACCATGGAGAGAGGTCTAGGTTAGCCTAGAGACAAGAGTCCAGGATGCCCAGAGCAAGGATTCCAGAAGTTGTAGTCCAAGGGAAAACAAGTCTAGTCTTTGTATCCCTTACACCACTGGTTAAGGGTCTATAAATACCCCATCAACCCCTCCCTTGTATTATAATTATTAATTCATCAATAAAGATATTATTCTGTCTAATTTCTTTGCTGTGTGCATCGTGGGGTATGAGGCCCTTTCCTTTGTTCTACGGACTATCGCGGGGTGTGAGGCCCTACCTATCCAGCAATCAAGAAACCCAAGCCACCACTTATAACCCTTCTCTTCCATAATTCTTTCCTTCCTTGTTACTTTCTAATTTGATCTTTCTTTACTAAGTGTTTGTAGGTGATCTAGAATCAAAGTCAGGTGTTCTTACCTCAGAACTAGCATCACGGGAGATCGGTACCCAAGGATCAAGATCTTGAAGCCCCGCCGCAGAATCTTGATAGTCCAGTCAGATCTGCATCAGAGAGACGGTTCTTTGTTGGTAACACTTAAAACCTCTTCCCTTCTCTTTGATCTCTGAAAGTTGAAAGTAGACAATAGTTTACGGTAGTTTCTTAGCCACCAAATCCTGATTTTCTTGCTTACTTGTTAGGTTTACGTGCTGGTAGCTAACTAGAACTAGTTTAGCTTCTTTTTACCTTTGAGTCTTCCTAAAAATTTGAAAAAATATTAAAAAACTAATCTTTATTTTTATCTGATAATTAGGACTTATTAATAGTAATTTAGTTTTAATTATTATTCTGCATCAATTTTGGTATCAGAGTGAAGGATAAACTAGGGTTTAACTACTATTTCTAAAATTTCAGCATACCTAGAACTAGGCTAAAATTAAATTGCATGAAAACTACCATTAAAAAAATAATAAATTAAGAATTAATTTTTTGTTAATCCTCTATTAATCCTCTACTAATCATAGAAAAATCAAAAAAAATAAATTTTTTATTGCTATTTTCTGGTGGAAGGAAATCACACCTCCTAAGTGGGTATGTGCAAGTATACTGTCATGACCAATGAAAATAATGAGCTATGGCCGGACGTGATATCCTGAGATCATATCAGATCTAAAGATTTATTTTGAGACAAAAAAAATTAATTGTTTTTGTTATTTTTTATTATTTTTGTTTTATTGCATCTAGGGTTTCATATTTATGTGATTGCATCATCCAGCAACCTAATCTTAAGTGCATACAATATTTACATAAGGGAGGGATTTCATCACCCTTCCTTAGTCCACAATCACCAACTTTGCATTGATCCCAGCCTAATTAAAATCAATTAGACTTAATTTGCTCTAGTGAGCTAGGGACATCAACAGTCGGGTCCAAGTATTGTGTGAAAGCAAGTGCACCAATCCTTTGATTATCACATGAACCTGGTGTCTAAGGCTAGAGGTCCAGAGGCAAATGCCCTAAGCAGACTCGTGATTTTTAATTAGGACCCTGCGAGAGAAGGGGGAGCCTCCCACGATCCCACCTCTTACCTGGCCAGTGGACAGCGTAATTACTGAATTGGTTGTAAATTTAGCAGACCCATTCTACTTGAGCTCTAGGTCTAGGAGACCCTAGTCTGAGTATTGTGTGTGCGTTGCATGACAACTAGATCAGGAACACCCTATTAGCTTAATCAAACCCAACCCAATTCATCCTTGGACCCTAACATGGAGGCTTGGTTCACTGAGCAATTTAGGCGACTTACTACTAGGCTTGACCAGATGAATGAGAGAATAGGTAACATTGAGGAATCCCATGCGACTCGATCAGATCCTAAAACACTTAGACCCATTCCCCCAGGTCAAAGTCTAGAAACTCCGAGACCCACTCCCCTAGGTCAAAGTTCTAAGACACCTAAATCAATTCTTCTAGGTCCAAGAGCCCAACATAGGGAAGTTATCCCAGATCCTATTCCTAGGAGCCAACCTCCTGATATGAATGACTAGGAAGAAAGGATCTTTAGGAGTATTTGATTAGATGCACCCACATTTGAGGGTAGTTTAGATCCTAAGGTCTATACAGATTGGGAGAGGGATATGAACCAGTACTTTGAATGGCACGAAATGTCAGAGGAGAGAAAGTTCAAATTCGCCAAGCTAAGGCTAGTCCAAGAGGCTAGATTGTACTAGAAAAATGTAGAACGACTGAACCGACAGAGAGGTGACCTACCTACAGATACATGGCGAGCTATGAAGGTAAAGCTTAGGGAGAAATACCTACCATTCTCATATGAATAAATATTTTTGTTGTCCAGGTGGATACCCAAGAGGGGGGTGAATTGGAAAATTAAAAGAAATTTTAAAAAATAATGTGCAATTAAAAGTCCCTTTTAAAGTGTTAAGTGCTATGACAGAGTAGTAACTTGCAGAAGCTAAATAAGAATGAAGAAGCACAACACAAACACACAAAATTTATAGTGGTTCAGAGCAACCCAGCTCCTACATCCACTATCCAAGATACCACTTAGGATTTCCATTATATTCACACCCGAATACAGTAGAATTGTTTTACAGGATCACAATCCAAAACCTCTATACTTTGATTTTAACGGGATGACCAAAGAAAACCCAACACCCTTTGGTTTTGAACAGGATCACCAAAGAAACCCAACCTAGTTTTCACATGATCACCAAGAACCTAACTTGGTTTTACCAGGATCACCAAGAACCCAACACTTGGTTTTTATCAAGGCTCATCAAGAACCTATTTGGTTTTTCAAACGAGCTTACCAATAACCCAACAATTCATAAATGAATTATAATAAATGCAATAATAAATGACAAACTCAATTTGTCGAATAGTTGCCGGTGTAGCTTGATAGAAGTCCACTTGGATGCACTTGAATAAGCTTTAATTACTTAAGTGGCTTCTTTCCAAATTGCTTCAAGCTTCAGATTATAGTTGGTGAAGACTTGAAGACTGACTTGAATACTTTTGTGCTCTTTTCCTTGTTGGTGGGTAGGATATTCAATGAAGCTTCAAAACTTTGAGGAACTCTCTAATTATTTCTTCAAGGAAGTTCAAATTCCTTAAATATATGGTCTTCCATCACTCCAAGGTAGTTTGAGATGTTGTAGACCATTGGGATGTGACATATGACTGTTGGAGCACATTTTGACATTCAAAAAGAAATTCTAGAACTAGCCGTTATGTACCTGAAAGAAATATTCGAGTCGGCTCGGATTTCTTCGAGTCGGCTTGGATCCCTTCGAGTCGGCTTGGATCCTTCAAGTCAGCTCGGATCCTTCGAGTCGATAGGTCGAGTCGCCAATTCTTTAATGCAGTCGACTCTATCTCTAGGTGCAAAACTTCACTTTGGATGAGTCGGCTCTTGATAGCTCGGGTCAACTCGAACTTTATCTTTGAAAATCTTGAACTCGAGGAGTCAGCTCTTCTTCTCAGGTTCTGAAATCTTTACTCTAGAAGAGTCGGCTCATTGCAGTTCGGGTTGGCTCACTTTCTCAGGTCTTCAAAATTAGGTCTAGTAGAGTCGGTTCTTTCTAGTTCGGGTCGGCTCGCTTGGCATGTTCTTAGAAAACTTCAAAACTAGACTCTGGAAGTGTTGGCTTGAATAAATTCCAGTCGACTTGGATTTACTGGAGTCGACTCTTGTTGGCGTAAAGTCCCTATTTTGGCCGGTCGGAGCTACTGAATCGCAGGACTACCCCTGGTTCACTCTAAAATAGATCCATTGCCAGAGTTGCTCCGGCGGGGGACACTCTAATGCCTAAGTCAGAGATGGGCTATAGCCACAGAATGGGGAAGGTGAGGAGAAACAGAGGGAAAAGACTCTGAAATTTTTGGAGTATATTATGCCTCTTACCTCGAGCATTCCCTCTTACCATTATTTATAAGGAGCCATCTATCCTGCAGTTCCATTCTTCTTCTAGCGGTTACGATGGGGAGTTAATTCCTTCTCCATGATCTGCAGTCATGGGTTATCGTCGAATGGTTCTGGCCAGACCGAAGGTGTTGCAGCTGGAGTTACATTCCATGATTGTGTCCTGGAGATGGTTGATAGTAACCATTGGTTACCGTTGCTTATCATGTTTTGTAGTGATTTCAGACAGATCGTGGATCCATCTTCAAATTTCTCCCTTTTAAGGAGATTCCAGTAATCAGATCGGGAAAGTCTTCATCCTCGGATCTTCTTAAGATAGATTGGAGATCCTGTCTTCGGCACAAATCGAGGACTTGATCCTTATCAAAAGCCGGAGATCGTGTCTTCGGCATGAACCGAAGAACATATTTTTGGAGGTTAGTGAGGGTTGTCCCTCGGATCAAGTTGGGGGTCTTGTCTTCATAAGTCGAAGGACTTGGTCTTCAGTGAAGGCTGAAGATGAGATCCGAAGACCTTGCCTTCGGGTGCCATAGACCTGCGAAGAGCTTTGGCTTGCCCATTGGTTGCTTGGTTTTTTCCGAATGTCTGGGTCTGAAGATGGTGGTTCGGAAGAAAGGTCTTCAGCCGGCAGGATCGATGGTCAGCTCGTACTTGAACCGGGATATCCCAACAGTTGCCCCCTACTCTCAGTTTTCGAAAGAAGATCTGCCTCGAAGAGTGAGAGTATTAATGGTTTGTCATTTTCCTTCTTGGGGATGGTGTAGTAGATGATCGTGAAATCTCTGATTGGACTGTCCATCAAGATTGCCAGTTGGTTTGTGGGTCAGGTATAGGATAGCTATCATTTCCTAATTGAGAGAAGAGAAGAGAGTGGGCAGCCCTGGGACCGTCTCTTCTTTTTCTGTTGCATGACAGTTTAGCCAATCTTTTGATAGGGATTTAGATGGTTGTCGTGGTTCCTTCCTGTTCATTGGTTGATGAATGTGTTTCATCCTGACCGTTGATCCAAATGGGTTGTACCCTTTGGATTATTCCTTGTCAAATTAGCCTGGTAGGGCTTCAGGGCCTTTTGGTCTCTTTCTTTTGAAAGAGAGAAGGTCCGGTTGAAGCTTCTTCAACCTTATTTCATTCTTTGCTCAGCCTTCCTTGCTTTTGGTTATCTGTCTCTTCTTCAGGTAGAACCTTCCTTCTGCCTTTTTGCTCAATTCTTTTGTCATGGCTGAATCTGTAGGGAGCCGAGGGGGACAAGTTGGACCTTCGGAGGCTGGTGATGTAATGAGTCCAGAATCAGTTCCTAGCTCTGTTTCACCAGAAAAGATGACTCATCTTCGGGAATGCTATCGCATTCCCGAGGGGTTTCCTTTCATTCTTCCCATATCTGAGGAACGGGCGAACAAACCCCCACCCGGATGCTTGGCTGTGTATGAAGATCATTTGAAGGTAGGCCTTCGATTTTCCCTGCATTCTTTTTTCATCAAAATCTTTCACCTGTACCGAGTGGTGCCTATGCAGTTGACTCCGAATAGCATTCAGAACATCTGCGGATTCCTGGTTCGATGCCACATAGCTAACATAGAACCTAGGACCAACTTGTTCACCACCTTATTTATGCTCAAGAGGGATTTCCCGTTGCTCGTGCTAATTGTGTCGATATTCGGAAGGTCATGTTTTCTTGTGCCTTAGGTGCCGCCAAATCTCTCTTTTCCAAAAAGGAGCCATTAATGCTGTTGCCGTATGATGGGATTCCTATGGATTCGAAGTGCCGACTGTTGCCATCCCAAGAATAGCTCTCAAGTGGTCTCCTGGTGGTGTGGGCACCAGGATCCGACAGACGCTCCTCAACCTTATGTGGATTTCAGATTAAGGTTCCACTTCTGTGAGTCCTGTAATAAGGCTATGAGCCAAAGTAATTTTATAATTTTTAGTCTTGTACCTTGACCAATTTGGGTCAAGTTTAGGTCATGGGTCTTGTATTTATTTATGGTTCGAGTCTGAGTTTGGATTGGGCCCAAGCCCAATTGAAGTCAACTTGGCTTTCAAGACCAAGTCAAGTCCTTGTGGGCCAAACCACCTCTTTCACTTGGAAAGATGCCAACACAGGTGCCACCTTAGCCACCTATGTGGCCCACATTAGTTGCCACTTGGGCATCCAAGGAAGGAAACAAGGAGGCACCCTCATGCATTACACACGCCCTCCCCATGCCTTTTTTCTCTTGGGTGACCTTAGAAGGAGGAGACATCATCCCCCTCTTCCCTCCCCCACATCATGCCATGATCCATCAATAAATGGGGCGTTGAAGATTCTTGAAAAGACCAAGCCACCAAGCAAGCCATCTTCCAAGCCTTCTTCCCAAAGTAGTCAAACAAGAGAGGAAGGTCAAGGAGCACATTCCCCACTCAAAGCCATCAAATTTTCAATGCCCAAAAATGCTCCCTCCTTGGTCGGCCATGAATCACTCCAAGTGGGCGTTGAAAGATCAAAGGAAGCACATCCCTTCAAGCAAGCTTTGCTCCATGTTTTCTTCCCAAAATGAACATGCAAAGAAGGAAATCAAGAGATCATTCCCCCTCTCCAAGCCCTCCCACATGCCATGCCAATCCTCGCCTCCATTTGGTCGGCCATGAAGAGCTTTCCCATCCATGTGGGCGCCAACTTTTGGGGTTGTAATTTGGGTTCAAGGGTTTTGAATTATTTTGAATTCAAATTGGCCTTGGGTGCCTATTTAAAGGACCCAAACCCCTCCATTGTAAAGGTATTGAATGATTGAATGAAAAGAGAGTTTGAGTTTGTTTATCCTCCAACCATGGTCTCCTAGACTAGGTTTGAGTGAAGTTGCCATCGTCCCCAGGGATGTCGAGTGGTGTGAGGCCACCTGTCCGTTGCCCCAGGGCATCGCGAGTCCTTCATCCTCCTGGACGTCGAGTGGTGTGAGGCCATAATCCTTCATCCTCCGGGATGTCTTGGGATGCGAGGCCCCAAGTTATCTCCTTCTTTATCTTCGGAATCCAGCCGGACACCGGGCTCAAAGCCCCTTCTCAACCCCATCTTTGTCCCTTTTAGTACATCTCTTCATTTCGCTAATCCCTTTTTTTTGATTGCCTACAGGTCCTCCCTGGTATCTCGGGCACCGGAGACAGGCTGCTTTGCCATCGTGACCATCCGACCGAAAGCCAGTGCATCCGCGGGTCGACTGCTCGAGCATCCAAGCCGCATTCGCCGAGTTGAGCGATCTCTACTTCGGGCGCTCCAGACGTGTGAGGTTTGCCCCTATCTCCTAAGAAGGTATTGTGTTTCAACTAAAAAAAAAAAATTCCTTTGCATCGTAAGCATCCATACTAGCATCCCTACCCCAATTCCACATCATTTTGGTATCAGAGCAAGGCTAGGACTAGTGCATTTTGTTTTCTTTCATTTTCTGCATTTTGGTTAGCCCGTATATGGTCTGATCATTGTATTGTTTCTCTCTATAGAAACCTCTAAATTTCATGATTTTTATTCTGTTAGATCGAATTTAATTCAGAGTATTTTTGTCTATTTTCTCAGATTTTGTTTTAGTTTGTAAAATTTCTACAAGCCGAAATACTACCTAAAAAAATCTTAGGACTGAAATTTCAGCAAGCATCTCATTTCTTGCTTCATTCATCCATTTAGCCTATTTCTTGCATTTAGGGGCATATTTTAATTCCTTCACTTTGTTTAGCATTCACACATCTGAAAGACACAAAAACAAAAAAAAAACAAGAAAATTTTAAGTCATTTCATTAGTCATTTTTGTGCATCATTCTCCATAACTTATCTTAAGGGTGTCAAATTAACATAGGGTCAAGATTTCATTACCTGTCCCTAGCCCAAAAACCACCACCCGACATATCGAACCCTAGCCATTAACTAAAATTGATTAGATGATTAATCTGCTCTAGTGAGCTAGGGACACCCACGAAGTCGGGTCAACCCAAGTGCCGAGACAAGCTAGATTACTTGTTGGTGTGTGCTTGAGTAGCTGGTGTCTAGCCAAGTGGTTCAGGGACTAGATCCCGAAGGGAAGTGGGTTGGTTTGCTTACCTGGCCAATTTCTAATTGGTGTCTAGGCAAGCAAAAAGGAACCTCCGCTAACCTTACACTTACCTGGCCAGGTGCCAAGTTATTGCTTTTAGGTTCATCTTCTTGACTTCACATTTGGAGAGATCTCCTAGGTCTAGCAAACCATAACATCGTTTTGTTACATGTGCACTAGATCAGGAACCTATTTTCACCTACCTTCTCCACCCTCTACCGAAACCATGCACCAACTGCGAGCTAACATTGGAGCCCTAACTCAATCCATGACCCAGTTAGGCAACCAGTTGACCAATAGACTAGATCAAATAGAGGCCAGACTAAGACCCCTAGAGGAAACTGCTAGGCCTCGACCTGAACACAATCCTGAGTCCCCTCATCCCAGGAGAAACCTGCAACAAGACCCTTACTTTGAGGATGAATTTGGGAGAGACCCTGATCCCTTTGTTGATACCCGTCCTAGGAGACCCAATCTTGAGGACCGTGAAGAAAGGGCCATTAGGAGCATCAAGCTCGAGGCACCACTTTCGATGGAAGTTTAGATCCCAGGGTGTATGAAGATTGGGAGTCTGCTATGCAACAGTATTTTGACTGGTACTCTATGTCAGAAAGAACTAAGTTTAAGTTTGCCAAGCTTAGGTTGGTTCACCAAGCTAGGTTGTTTTGGAATAGTGTTGAGAATTACATAGAGTAGAAAGGACAATTACCCATAACCGCGTGGGGGGAAATGAGAGATAAGCTTAGAAGGAAACACCAACCTGCATCCTACACCCAGAAACTGTTGGACCAATGGCAAACCCTAAGCCAAGGGAGTAAGAGTGTGGCCGATTACATCGCCAAGTTTGATGAATATGTTATGCAATGTAAGGTTGTAGAGTCACCTGAGATAACCTTGTCTAGGTTTAGGGCTGGACTACTCCAATACATTCAGAGAGAGCTGTATTTTAGAGCAACCAGAACCTTGGAAGAAGCTTACCATGTTGCTAGGCTCTGTGAGCATTTCCAAAGAACTCCCACCTACAGAAGACCTGAGCCCTTTAGGAACCAGAGCCGTATCCCTGGATCCATCCAAAGTTAAAGCCAAGCTTACCCAAGTCGACCAAGCCCAAACCAAACTGACCCAAGTCGACCAAACCTAGCCTGACCCAGTCCTAGTCGTCCCAGCCTGAACCGACCCAATACAATAAAGAGGAAAAGGGTAAGGCTATTGAAGTCTAGAGGAGACCCGATCCCCAAGGTAAATGCTTTAGGTCTCATAAACCTGGATATTTTGCTAGTCAGTGCACCGCCCCTACCCTACTCATAGATGAACCAACTGAGACTGAACCCGAACCAATCGTTGAACCTGAGGAGGAAGTCTATGATCCTAAAAATCAATTGTTTGAAGAGTACGAGGGAGAGGAAGAAGTGTATGAATCTGAAGACCTTGTAGGAGTAGTCCGATGCATCCTAGCCCAAAACGTAGTACAGGAAGACTGGTGTAGGACCAACATCCTACAGACCCTGATCAAGCTAGGAGATAAGGCATGTAAGGTCATCATTGATAGTGGAAGCTATGTTAATGCCCTTTCCTTGAGTACAGTCAAATCTCTAGGACTAGCCACAGTTCCTCACCCCAACCCTTGCAAAGTCTCCTGGATAGATTCAACTTCAATCCCAGTAAAGTCTAGGTGCCAAATCAAGATAAAGATGAGTTCCTATGAAGAATTGATTTGATGTGACGTCTTACCTATGGGTGTGGGTAGTATCATCCTAGGATGACCCTTGGTTTTCGACCATGATGCCACCCTCTATGGTCAATCCAATACCTGTGTCTTTTTCCACCAGGGAAAAAACATCACAATCAGTCCTATCCAACCTAAGGACCCCGTCAAGAAAATATCTAGTAGCCTAAAAGAGAAGAAAACAGGAGTCAACCTGATCACACCTAAGGAGCTAGAGAAAGATATTTTAGAGGGAGCCCCTGTTTGGATTTTAGCCACCATGGAGAGTCATGAACCAACCAACGTAGAACACCCCCAAGAGGTAGTAAGACTCTAAAAGAATTTGAGAATGTTTTCTTGGAAGAATTACCTGACAACTGCCACCCCTTAGGGACATCCAGCACGCTATAGATTTGGTCCCAGGATCCACTTTCCCCAACCTACCCCACTATAGGATGAACCCCATTGAACATCAGGAACTTCATAAACAAGTGGGAGAGCTACTTAGGAAGGGTTTTCTTAGGGAGAGTTTAAGTCCCTATGCCATCCCTGCCCTACTTACCTGTAAGAAAGACGGGACCTGGAGAATGTGTGTTGATAGCAGGGCTATCAACAAAATCACAATCAAATATAGGTTTCCTATTCCCCGCCTGGATGATATGCTCGATATGATGGCCGGTTCCACGATCTTTTCCAAGAAAGACCTTAAGAGTGGTTACCACCAAATTAGGATTCGACCGGGGGATGAATGGAAGACGGCGTTTAAGACAAAGGATGGTCTGTTCGAGTGGGTAGTGATGCCTTTCAGGATGTCTAATGCATACAGTACCTTTATGAGAGTCATGACCCAAGTCTTGCACGAGTTCACTGGAAAATTTCTAGTAGTATATTTTGATGACATCTTGATCTATAGCAAGACCAAAGAGGACCATTTTAACCACTTAAGGTTAGTCTGCCAAACCCTTAGGGAGAATAGCCTTTATGCCAACCCTAAGAAGTGGGAATTTATGATAAAAAGGGTTATCTTCTTAGGCTTTGTAGTTACCCCTAAAGGAGTTTCTGCCGACCCCGAAAAGGTTAGAGCTATAGTTGAGTGGCCTGTCCCTACTAGTATCCATGATGTATGTAGTTTCCATGGCCTAACCACATTTTATTGACATTTCATTCCGGGATTCAGTTCAATTGTAGCACCTATAACTGACTGCATCAGGAAGGGAGGTTTTGAATGGACTAAAGCTACAGACAAAGCCTTCCTTGAAATTAAGGATAGAATGATACAAGCACCCGTCCTAAGATTGCCAGATTTTTCTAAGGTTTTCGAGGTTGCTTGTGATGCTTCGGGAGTTGGGATTGGTGGAGCACTTAGTCAGGAAAATCACCCCATGGCCTTCTTTAGCAAAAAACTTAATGAAGCCAAAATTAAGTACTCGACTTACGATAAAGAGTTTTATGCAGTCGTCCAAGCCCTTAGGTACTAGAGGCACTACCTGTTACCCCATGAGTTTGTTCTGTTTTCAGACCATGAAGCCCTTCGATACCTGAACTCCCAGAAAAGACTGAACCCTAGGCATGTTAAGTGGATCGAGTATATCCAAGCCTATATCTTCATGCTTAAACATCATGCTGGTCCTGAGAATAAGGTAGCTGATGCCCTTAGCCGTCATGCCCTTTTGTTAAACACAGTTAGGACTGAGGTTGTAGGATTTGACCGACTTAAGGAGCAATATGAACCTTGTCCTGACTTTAGTGAGATCTTCCAGTCTAAGCTTCAAGAACCATCTAGTGCCCATAGTGACTATACCTTACAGGATGGTTACCTTTTTAAGGGTAATAAGTTGTGCATTCCCAAGACTTCACTCTGAGATATTTTAGTGTGGGAAACCCATGCGGGAGGCCTAGCTGGTCACTTTGGTAGGGAGAAGACCACTTTAGCTATTGAGGACCAGTTCTTTTAGCCTGGCCTTAAGAAAGATGTTGACAATATTGTCTCTAGGTGTCAGACCTGTGCTGTGGCTAAGCAACAGAAACATAATACTGGCCTTTACACTCCCTTGCCCGTACCTAGTCACCCTTGGCAAGACCTCAGTATGGATTTTGTGGTAGGATTACCCAAGACCGCAAGGAAGCACGATTCTGTCTTTGTAGTAGTGGATAGGTTCTCCAAAATGGCTCATTTTATACCTTGCTCCCAGACCCTGATGCTTCCAAGGTTGCCAAGCTTTTTATGGAACATGTGGTTAAGTTACATGGCCTACCCGAGACTATAGTGTCCAATAGGGATGTCCGCTTCACTAGCTATTTCTGGAAAACCATTTGGCACCTCCAAGGCACCAAGCTCCAATTCTCCACTGCCTACCACCCACAAATTGATGGACAAACTGAGGTAGTCAACTGCAGCCTAGGAAGCCTTCTTAGATGCTTGATAGGTGAACATATGGGAAATTGGGATCTTCTTTTACCTCGAGCCGAGTTTGCCTACAACAGCTCTGTGAATAGGACCAGCGGGAAGAGTCCTTTTGAAGTAGTCTGTGGATACAAGCCTAACCGACCTCTTGACCTGATTCCCCTACCCATCCTTGCACGTGTCTCTGAGTCAGCTGATTCACTTGCACAGCATATTAGGGACATGCATAAAGAAATTAGCCAGAAAATTAATATAAGTAATAACACATATAAAAGGCTGGCTGATTCCCAAAAGCGAGCAAAAGAGTTTGAAATAGGGAATTTTGTAATGATTAGGCTCCGGCCTGAACAGTTTCCACCAGCAACCATTAAGAAGCTTCATGCTCATGGGGCGGGTCCCTTTAAAGTGATTAGGAGAATGGGTCCTAATGCCTATGTGCTAGAATTACCTCCGTATTATTGAATTAGCTCGACATTCAATATCTCTGACTTAGTCAAGTATAGGGAACCTGCAAACATACCGAGTGAGCCGTTTGGGCCTGACCTCCCTTTTGAGAGTGAACCTGAACCTGAGTGTCCACCTCTAGATAAACCTGAGCGAGGAGAGCGGATCGAGTGTGTCCTGGATGACCAAGCCATCACTACCCGGGGCAAGGGCTATCAATGTTACTTGGTCCGATGGCAAGGCCGACCCGAATCCGATGACTCGTGGATCACACGGGAGGACTTGCAGCGCATCGACCCCGATATCCTGGAGAGGTAGCAAAGCCAAACTAACCCTTACTCGACAGGGTCGAGTTCCTCCCACCCCGGGAGAACTGGTGTGGGCACCAGGATCTGACAGAGGCTCCTCAACCCTCTGTGGATCTCAAATTAGGGTTCCACTTCTGTGAGTCCTGTAATAAGTTTTTGAGCCAAAGTAATTTTATAATTTTAGTCTTGTACCTTGACCAATTTGGGTCAAGTTTAGGTCATGAGTCCTGTATTTATTTTTGGTTCGAGTCTGAGTTTGGATTGGGCCCAAGCCCAATTGAAGTCAACCTGGCTTTCAAGACCAAGTCAAGTCCTTGTGGGCCAACCCACCTCTTTCACTTGGAAAGATGCCAACACAGGTGCCACCTCAGCCACCTATGTGGCACCATATCAGTTGCCACTTGGGCATCCAAGGAAGGAAACAAGGAGGCGCCCTCATGCATTTCACACGCCCTCTCCATGCCTTTTTTCTCTTGGGCGACCTTGGAAGGAGGAGACATCATCCCCCTCTTCCCTCCCCCACATCATGCCATGATCCATCAATAAATGGGGCGTTGAAGATTCTTGAAGAGACCAAGCCACCAAGCAAGCCATCTTCCAAGCCTTCTTCCCAAAGTAGTCACACAAGAGAGGAAGGTCAAGGAGCACATTCCCCACTCCAAGCCATCAAATTTGCAATGCCCAAAAATGCTCCCTCCTTGGTCGGCCATGAATCACTCCAAGTGGGCGTTGAAAGATCAAAGGAAGCACATCCCTTCAAGCAAGCTTTGCTCCATGTTTTCTTCCCAAAATGAACATGCAAAGAAGGAAATTAAGAGACCAATTCTCCCTCTCCAAGCCCTCCCACATGCCACGCCTATCCTCTCCTCCATTTGGTCGGCCATGAAGAGCTTTCCCATCCATGTGGGCGCCAACTTTTGGTGTTGTAATTTGGGTTCAAGGGTTTTGAATTATTTTGAATTCAAATGGGCCTTGGATGCCTATTTAAAGGACCCAAACCCTTTCATTGTGAAGGTATTGAATTATTGAATGAAAAGAGAGTTTGAGTTTGTTTATCCTCCAACCATTGTCTCGTAGACTAGGTTTGAGTGAAGTTGCCTTTGTCCCTAGGGATGTCGAGTGGTGTGAGGCCACCTGTCCGTCACCCCAGGGCATCGTGAGTCCTTCATCCTCCTGGATGTTGAGTGGTGTGAGGCCACAATCCTTCATCCTCCGGGACGTCACGGGGTGCGAGGCCCCAAGTTATCTCCTTCTTCGATTTCGGAATCCAGCCAGACACCAGGCTCGAAGCCCCTTCTCAACCCCATCTTAGTCCCTTTCAGTACATCTCTCCATTTTGCTAATCACTTTTTTTTGATTGCCTACAGGTCCTCCATAGTATCTCGATCACCGGAGACAGGCTGCTTTGCCATCGCAACCATTCGACCGAAAGCCAGTGCATCCGTGGGTTCGACTGATTGGGCATCCAGGCCGCATCCGTCGAGTTGAGCGATCTCTACTTTAGACACTCTAGACATGTGAGGTTTGCCCCTATCTCCTATGTAGGTATTGTGTTTCGAGCTTAGTCCTACCGGGATTTCTTAATCCCGGGATCCTATTCTCATTTTCATTATTTAGGGACTTGAACTGCTAGTATAAGCTTCTGTTATTCATTTCCTTTATTTCTAATATTTGCTTGTGATCTGGAATCAAAACCCTAAAAAAAAAAATATATCTAAAACTCATCAACTAAAAAAAAAAAAAATTCCTTTGCATCATAAGCATCCATAATAGCATCCCATCCCCTAGCCCCCTAACTCCACACCACCTGGGGTCTCGAAGCATTGCTCAGACTCATGCCACTCTTTGGTGCTATTGGGAAAGGACGTGGAGCACGTTTCCCAATGGCCAGTCGTGGGTATAGGGTCCTTATAAATAGGACCTTGTCCTCTGCTGTCAAAGGTCATCACCTTCTCATACTTCTTCTTTGAAGATTCCTTTTTTCTTTTAGAGCTTCAATCGAAATGAAGTTTAGCATCTCTGAGCTTCGTAGGGCGGCAAAGAAGAGAGCCATTAGTTTCGGAGACAAGGGAGCCCAAGACTCTTTGGGTCGAGCGATGACAATGACCCTATTATTGATCATTTGGGGAGAAGGGTCCGTGTCATGGAGGCTCAACTGATGGAGGCCAGGACACAGGTCGAGGCGGCCATCGCGGAGGCAGAGGAAGCCCAGAAGAATGTGGCAGATGCCATCTTGGACTTCAAGGCATCTTATGCTTTCAGAGAGGAGGTTTCCAAAGCGGCTCTGGATTCTTATCACCAGGGGTTCCAGGAATGTAGGGGTAAGGCCTTCAAGTTTTATGGCTTGAAGGATCTTGATAACATCAAGCCCTCTGTTCCCTTCCCTGGACATGAATTTGACTCTAATTTTGAGGAGGAGTCGGATTCTGATCTAGACAGGAGCTGGTGAGGACACCAGGGCCCAAAAATATCGACAGGTTGAACCCACATCCTTGTTGATCACCTGTGAATGAAACCCTGGACCCAACCCTTTTATCCATGTAAATAATTTATTTTAATTTCTATTATTTTGGGTTAGTTAGGGTTAGCCCCTTTTACCAACTAGAATTAGGGTTTTATTTATTTTGCCTTTTAGGCTAAACCCCTTTTACCAAGTTGAATTACTTATTTACATGTCTTGTCTTCTGATTGCCTTTGGATCAAGTTGGGTTCCAATTGATCAAGTATGGCTTTAGTTATTTCTTGAGTCCTTTAAAAATTAGTTGTTGAGTCTTGTATTACATGGGAGACCAATTATAATATCCATGTGACTCAAATCAAGACCCATGTGCCAGTTCAAGACAAGCCCATGTGACCCATGTGCTAGCCCAAGCTCTTGTCATATGCTAGCATATTTTGCATATCAACTTTGCATGATTTCAGGACTACTATTGTCACGTCACCACGGGGACAATGACATATGGCCTACTACTTAAATTTGGACAAGCTACACTTATCAAGATAATTTCTTTTGGTTGGCCCATGAAGAAAGGCGCACAAAATTTTTAAGAGGAGTAATTGTGAAGGACTTCTCTTAGATGGCGCCCTTCTACTCATAATATTTCATGCCAAAGTGAGAAGTCGGCCAAGCATTCAAAGGAGTTTAGAAATTTTTTCTCACCTAGTGTTGGAGGTCCAAGGGTTCCGAGCATTCCATTCAAATAAGCTGCTAATTGTTCAAGCTTCAAGGATTCTAGAATTTCAGCAGGACTCTAGAGTTCTCTCCAATCTAGACTAAAGAGTCCAGGTAGCTCTAGAAGAATACATTATCAAGACACTGGAGTCCAATCATCATGACCAACCTAGAACCGATCAGACCCTCCATCAAAGTCTCATCTTGGCGCCAACTATGGATAGGAGTCCATTTTCTTTGATCTAGTAGGAGTCTAGGCAATGTAAACATGAAGCCTAGAGTTGTAATGAAACTCTTGTATTTGAGTCCCTCACTTCTCTGGTTAGGGTTCTATAAATATCCCTACACCTTCCCCCATGTAATTAATGAATATTTGATGAAATGAAATGAAACTCTACCGAGTACTTCTTCCAATTCCTTTCTAACTGCGACGGCTGATAGGTGCTAGGTGTGATGCCTAGAACACTTGGGTGCATCGTCCTGAAAGATTGTGCCCTGAAAGCCAATTGAAATATTGTATTTCGATCCAAAAATCAATGAATTGACATTATTATAATAAAGGCATTATTTTCATCATATGCTGTGTCTTTATGATTATATGATGAACCCCATAGATTAGGGCTATGGTTCTAGGGTTATGATGAGATCATACCAGTGAGACTTAAAGCCTTAAAATCCTAATCTAAAATATTCCTGGTCGATGGGACATTGAGTTGGGGATCAATGTTTCCGGCAAGACCAGCACATCCTATATATGCTTTGTGATGAGGGTGACTGATCTCACAGTCACTTGAGTTTGACACTAATACTAGGATGTGAGTGTTCATTAGAGAATGAGTTCACTGAATTGATCTAGATTGAGAATATCTAATGGAACCTTATCTGTTTGTCAATAGATAATTCTCATAGTGGGAGTAGTGCATGTGGTCCTTTGACCTGAGACAACCATGGTACCTTATATATATGAATCCATACTTTGGTTCGCAATCAATCATGACACTGAGTCATGCACGAGGTGATACTGGGTATGGTGGATTGTATATGGAGGTTGTGAGTAGGTCAACAAGGAATTGATCAGCCCTAGTAAGAGGGAATTGCATCCAGCTAATTTCGATCAAATGATGGATTCAAGAAAGATTTGATCAAAGTATGAACATTAGAGTTAATTTCTAATGGTTCATTAATGAATCATCATTATAAAGATTGAGCTAGGGATGAATATGAAATTGGATCTGACAAATATCCATATTCATAATCATATTCGGGATGCAAGTTGATCAAAGGACTGAATTGCCCAGTAACTAACCATTGAAGGGTATTTTGGTAATTCCACCAAAATTCCACATCTTCCGGGTAGACATGAAACGTTGCTAGATGTCAATCATGTCTTGTAGGTATATGATTGAAATATGGTATTTCAAATCAGTTAATTAGAATTAGATTCTAATTGACCGAGTCGAGCTAGTTTGAGTTGACCTAAACGGCTTAGTTGAGATCTAACCGAATTAAGTCAAATAGCACTCGGACCTACTGCTGGCTAGGTGTGGAACCCAATAGGTTATACACAAAAGAGAATTGATGAAGGATTTAATTTGGAATTAAATCATGTTTGTAGGATAAACACACTAGCATGTGTTGCAGACCCAATTTCTATTCGAATCAGATTCGAATTTGGTTCCTAATTGGGCTTAATTGGATTCTAATTGAACCAGATTAAGGTCTAATTTAGATTTTAGGACATTGGGCTAACCCATGGTTGAACCCAAGTAAATCAAGTGCACTGAGACTCTCTCTCCAAGTCGCCCACTCCCTTCCTCACCCGCGCGCGCCAAGAAGAAGAGTCCACGCGCGTGTGGACTCCTCTTCACGTGCGTGGGAAGAAAATTCCATTAGAGAAAAATCAAGATAGGGGGTGATTTGGATCCTTGTCTGACATCCTTGGATCTGGATCTGATGGCCAAAAAAATTAAGGAAAAAGATCCATCATTTTTCGGTCGCAAGTCTGTCTCCAAAAGTCGCGATTCTTCCTGAAGTTTTTTCGAGAGTCCTCCTCGTCGGAAAAATGAAAATTAAATCAGAGAATCATGATTTTTGGTTGAGGGGACGCATGAGGATTGAGAGATAGTGATTCCTGGGGTTTCAGAGGATTGCGATGTTTTGAGAAAATGCCCCTCTGAAATCTATAAAAGGGATTTGGGTTCTCGGGGGTTTTTCATATAATCAAATACAGAGATCATATTCCTCTCCTCCTCTCCGGAATACTCCTTCCCTTTATGCTTGTTAGGTATTGTTTCCCTTACAGAGATAATCTCTGTTGAAACTCTGACCCTAAATAAGAATAAGAGGAAGGTCTTGAACGGTAAAGGAAAGGAAAAGGAAGGGTCTGTTCTTCTTCTTTTCTTTCTTGAATTAAGACTTTACTTGTCTTAATTTCTTCTTCCAATTCAATTCAAGAAAAGGAATTCAAGAAAGAGAATTCAAGAAAAGAATTCAAGAAGAGGAAAGAAGGAAGAAAAAAAATTTTCAAGAAAGAAAATTTCAGCCTAAAAGTCCAATTTCAAGAATTCAAGAAGAGGAGCCAAGAACAAGAAATTATAGTCTTCATCTTTTTCTGTGTGGATCACCATTGGAGGGTGAACATTTGGGCACCTGGTGGAGATTTAAAGTTTGGATTTTAGCAATATAGGTTAGTACTTTAATATGAGTTAAAATCTTATATATACATGTTATATGTCTTAATTCTTTTAAGGAGATCTTGGGTTAAGGGTTTGGTGAAGATTTCATAAAGATAAAAAATTTTGAAATCTATGTTTCCGCCTTGCCACCAAACCCTACAGTGGTATCAGAGCCTCCTTATTAAGATTAAAATATATATGCTAATTTTTAGATGCATATGTATATAAGTAACATATGATATTGTATATGTTTGATGTAATGTCACCAATTAGGGTTTTCACTCAAACCCTAATTGTTGTAGAGATATGTTTAAACATCTAGTCATCATACTGAAATAAGGTTACCCTGGCATAATGGTGGATCCATTATGTGGTAAATGGTTGTCCTAGTATGATGACACACTAATCATATATTTGTGTTAATTATGCATATATGTTTGATGTATGCCACTAATTAAGGTTTTCACTTAAACCTTAATTTGTATAGAGATATGTTTAACCTTCTAGTCATCATACTGAAATAAGGTTGCCCTGGCATAATGGTGGATCCATTATGTGGTAAATGGTTGTCCTAGTATGATGGCACACTATGGCACATATTTGCTAGGTTATATAAAGAATGTGCTTTGTTTTAATAAAGCCCTCTTTAAAAACATATTAAGTCGTAGTGTCATATACCACAAGCAAAAATAATCAATATGATTAGTTTATCATTCGGTGTTTAGGAAAAGTGGTTCATGATCGGTAAAGAGGACGTGATTTTTAATTGGTTCCGTTGACTGACCTGGCCAATTCTTGTTGGTGTCTAAGGAAAGCAACGGGGGGACTCCCACCACTCTCCCACTTACCTGGCCGATAAGATTAACTTAATTATTGATTGATATGCTTAGTGTAATATTAAATACATGTGGCCTTCCTTCATGCCAAGTCATTATTATGTGATGATCCATATTAGGTTTGTTGTGTACACACAAGGCCTTTTATGGTGACTAACATAATTTTGGCTTGGTACATTTGATGTTTATGGCATGATTTGATATAATACTTTGTTGTGTACACACAAGGGTATTATAATTAATATCATGACTATATAGCAATGAAGGGTCAAACTTAACTAAAATATTATAGTTTGTTATGTACACACAAGACTATTAATATTTTAGAGGCCAAGATAAGTTGAGAATTGTATGAGTTACAATTGGAAAGAGTTTTCCTACCTTTGAACTGATATAAGATTTGTTGTGTACACACAAGGTCTTTTGTAAAGAATTAGGATCTCAACCCCACTAAGAGAACCAATTAGGGTTTTCTCGATCATCATACGGAGGGTTATGATGCTTGATAAAATAGTGGGAGACATAATAGAGTTAAAGTCCTAATTTAATTATGTTTTGTCAACATTGGTTGTTTGCTTATGTAATGTTCTTTGTTAATGTAGATTAAATGGCCTCTTCACTCTCACTCCGTAGCATTCTTGATGCAAATAAATTGACTGGACCAAACTATGTTGATTGGTTGAGAAACCTGAAGATAGTACTCAGCCAAGAAAGAATTTCTTATATTCTTGATACCCCAACCATGGAACCATTAGGGGAAGATGCCTCGCAAGAGGATATGACCACATATAACTTGTGGCAAAATGACTCACTTACTATCAAGTGTATAATGCTTGCCTTTATGACCAATGAGTTACAGAGGCAACATAAAAGCATGGATACAAACTCCATATTGCTCAATCTAAAAGAACTTTATGGAGAACATAGTCGAACTGCAAGATATGAAATATCTAAGCAGTTATTCCGTGCAAGGATGACAGAAGGTACATCCGTACAAGACCATGTATTAAAGGTTATTACCTAATCACCTGATTGGGTCAATTGGGTTTTGTTATGGATGGGGAGTTGAATCAGGATTTAATCCTGCAGTCACTCCCAGAGTCATTTTCACAGTTTGTTCTTAATTATCATATGGACAAACTTAACACTTCCTTGCCTGAGCTGTTAAATATGTTAAAAACAGCAAAGAGCCATTTAAAGAAAAATAAGGCTCCACTTCTTCTTGTGGATGGTGTAAACAAGAAGAAAATAGGCAAAAAGGGTTCCAAGAGGAGGTTGAACCCAGAAGGGGGCATCAAGAAAAAGAAAGGAAAGAAGTCCTCTGGACAAATGACCTGCTTTCATTGTGGCAAGCCAGGTCACTGGAAAAGAAACTGCAAGGTTTACCTTGCAAGTGTGAAGCCTGGTGCTAGTGATGCACCAAAAGGTATGTATGAGATACATACAATTTTGTCATTAGACTCTTCTAATTCAAACTCTTGGATATTGGATACTGCTTGTGGTCATCATATCTGCAAATCAATGCAGGGACTACAGAACATTAGAGTTTTGAAGGAAGGCGACTTCGAGCTCTACGGTGCTGGAGGAGATTCCGTCCAAGCAGAAGCTGTAGGGACTTATACATTGAAGCTGCCTTCTAGGAAGATTTTAGAGTTAAAAAATTTATTTTATGCCTAGAATCATTAGAAACATCATATCTGTACCCTTGTTACTTAAACAAGTATATATTATGAATGTAATGAGCAGTGGCTGCTCAATTAGTTTTTCTAATGAAATAATATTTAATAGCATATTTTGCAATGGTCTCTTAACTCTATCTTCTGATGACAATATACTACATGTTAGTAATAAACGAAAAAGAGATGAAGTAAACAATACTTTACTTTGGCACTGTCGTCTTGGACATTTTAGTGAGCAAAGGATTAACTAGTTATACAAGGAAAAATTCCTTAATCCTTATGACTATGAATCATTAGGAACTTGTGAATCATGTCTCATGGGTAAAATGACCAAGACTCCATTTAGTGGACATAATGAAAGGACAACTGAGTTATTAGGACTCATACACACTGATGTATGTGGACCTATGACAACTCAGGCCAAGGGTGGATACTCATATTTCATCACATTCACTGATGATTTTTCAAGGTACGGATTTGTGTATCTAATGAAACATAAGTCTAAAGCTTTTGAAAAATTTTTAGAGTATCAAAGTATGGTAGAGAAACAAATGGGAAAAAGTATTAAGATCCTTCGATCAGATAGAGGAGGTGAATACTTATCCATCGAGTTTCTTGATCACCTTAAAGAAAAGGGAATCATCTATGAATGGACTCCTCCTTACATACTACAATTAAATGGTGTTGCTGAAAGGAGAAATCGTACTTTATTAGATATGGTACGGTCCATGATGTGCTTCATAGACTTACCTGTTTCTTTCTAGGGATATGCCTTGGAAACAGCGGCTAATATTTTAAATAGAGTACCATCCAAATCTGTATCCAGCACTCCATATGAGTTATGGAGGGGAAAGAAACCCAATCTTAAGGATCTTAAGATATGGGGATGTCCAGCCTATGTCAAAAGAAATTTTGGACATAAGCTTGATGTTAGAGCAGAAAAGTGTCTATTTGTTGGATATCCTAAACATAGTATAGGATATCTGTTCTACCACCCTACTGAGCAAAAGGTTTTAGTCAGTAGGCATGCCACTGTTATGGAGAAAGAGTTCATCCTACAAAAGGGCGGTGGGAGAAATATTGAACTTGAAGAAGTTCAACAAGTAGATACATCTCAACCAAATCATAACATAGTTAGTATAGAACCTGAACACACCACTCCTATCCGTAGGTCTGATAGGGTGCGACATGCACCTGAGAGGTATGGGTTCATTATTGAAAATAATGAAGCTCGAATCATTGATAATGATGAGCCTATAACATATACGGATGCTGTCATGAGTAGTGACTCAGACAGATGGCTGGAAGCCATGAGATCCGAAACGGACTCCATGTATGTCAACCAAGTCTGGACATTGGTTGATGCACTAGAGGGTGTTAGACCTATTGGATGCAAATGGATCTATAAGAAAAAGATTGGGGCAGATGGCCAAGTTGAAACTTATAAAGCTAGATTAGTGGCTAAGGGTTTCAAACAAAAACAGGGAATAGATTATGATGAAACATTTTCTCCTGTTGCCATGCTCAAATCTATCCGGATCATGCTTGCTATAGCAGCATATCATGATTATGAAATCTGGCAGATGGATGAGAAAACCGCATTCCTCAATGGTTTCCTTGAGCAAGAGGTTTATATGTCACAGCCAGAAGATTTTGTCTTGGAGAATAAACCTAATCAGGTATGTAGGCTGAAGTAATCTATTTATGGATTAAAGCAAGCATCTAGGAGTTGGAACATCCGATTTGATAAGACAGTCAAAGAATTTGACTTTATCAAAAATGAGGATGAACCTTGTGTGTACAAGAAGATTAGTGGGAGTGTCATAGTTTTCTTGGTTCTGTATGTAGATGACATACTCCTCATTGGGAATGATATCCCAATGTTACAATCAGTCAAGGTATGGTTATCTAAACAGTTTTCCATGAAAGATTTGGGAGAAGCATCTTATATACTAGGCATCAAGATCTATAGAGATAGATCTAGGAGGATGCTAGGTTTATCCCAGTCTAGGTACATTGACCAAGTGCTAAAAAGATTTAGCATGGAGGAAAGTAAAAGAGGTTACTTACCTATTGGTCATGGCATACATCTTTCTAAAAAGATGTCTCCTAAGACACCTGAAGAAAGAAATAGAATGAATTCTATACCTTATGCTTCGGCAGTAGGGTCTATTATGTATACTATGTTATGTACTAGGCCTGATGTGGCATATGCCTTAGGTATAGCCAGCAAGTTTCAGGCTGATCCAGGAGAGGATCATTGGAAGGCTGTGAAAAATATTCTTAAATACTTAAGAAGAACTAAGGATATTTTTCTAATATACGGAGGATCTGATCTTAAACTAGAAGCTTATTCAGATTCTAGTTTTCAATCAGATCCAGATGACAGCAAATCTATATCTGGGTATGTTTTTACCCTAAATGGAGGAGCTGTAAGCTGGAAAGTTCTAAATAACAAACTGTAGCTGACTCAACAATTGAGGCAGAGTACATTGCTGTTAGTGAAGCTGCCAAGGAAGCTGTCTGGATGAAGAAGTTTGGTGGGGACACCGGAGGCACCATAATAAGATAATGGCTTTTCAACCCTCTGTGAATTGAACAATAATTTATGAGTCCATCTGTAATAAGGGCTTAGCTTATTTGATTCCATTTTAGTTGTTATTTGAGTCTTTTGAGTTTCAGTTCTGTACTAGTCAGCTCATGTTGAGCTAGTTCAGTCCAGTGTTAGTCAGCTCATGTTGAGCTAATTTTATTTTTTGAGTCCTATTCAACCATATTGAAGACTCAAGACCACATCATACAAGTAAAGACCAAGTCCAACTAGATTGAAGACATGGAAGATTAGCCCAAGTCCAACCTAGCTTGAAGATTTCAAGTCCCCAGGAAGAAAATTTAGAAAACCCTGATTCCTTGCAGATGCCCTTCAGATGCCCAGATTCCCTTCCAGATGCCAAAGTATATTCATAGATAAGGGCATCCATGATTCCAGAGGTCCATCTGCATCCTAGCCCAAAGAAATCAAGCCCAGGCGCCAAGCCCAAGCGCCAAGCCCAAGCCCCTAAGAAGCAAGATACAAGGGAATATTCCTGCTACCTGGCTACCAGGCCACCCCAGCTTCCAGAGGCCCAAACCCATGCACCCGAGCCCCTTTGGGCCGGCCCTTTGCTGCTCTTAGAAGCCCAACACGCCCCCCTAGGCATCCTTGGAGTGTTGGCCAAGTCAAGAGAATTTTTAGGGATTTTTCTACCTAATGTTTCCTTATTTTCTAGCTAGGGTTTGAGAGGGAAAATAATTCTTATATAAAGACTAATGTGCCATCACTTGGAGTCCAAGGTTAAGGGTCTATTTAAAGGACCCTAGCCTCTTGTATGAAGGGAGATTTTGATATATGAAATAAACCTTGAGTTCTTCTATTGTTTTATGTGATTACCCTGCTGTGTGCATAAAGGGTTTGAGAGTTCTTCTTCTCGGTGTTTGCAATCATCTTCCTGCCGCCAGCCAACCTTCCAGAACCCTGACCGCCAACTTCAAAAGATACCTTTTATTTGCTGTTTTCCTTTGTTTCTTTGCTCCCTTGTGAGTTTTCTAACCCCTGACAGGTCGTTTGCAGGTCCCCGAGTTCCTACGAATCCAATGACTCCAGCCAAGCCTCAATCGAACCACCGAGTAGAAAGCCGGGTATCCGCGGGTCTTTGGCTTGGTTTTCCAGGCCGCATCCATCGAGGAACGAGAGATCCCTTCACTGCGATCTTCACCGGGCACTTCAGACGTTGTCAGGTATACCCCCTCTACCTTCAGTCTTATTATTGTAGGAGAACTTGCCCTAACCGAGGCTTCTTAGCCCGGTGATCCTTCTTTAGTACTTTTCTAGGTTCTAATCTGCATGCTTGGCTTCAAAAACTCATACAAAATTCCCTACAACTAACTTTGATATGAAATTTGGGAATTAATCACCTAAACCCACATATAAAATATACAAAAAGAATTGCATGCAAATTAGTCCCACATCAAAGTTCATATCAGAGTTGGGCATAGTTCCTGAGATTGAAGGTCCAGTATCACTTTACTGTGATAATACTGGGGCTGTTGCTCAAGCAAAGAAACCAAGAGATCATCACAAATCAAAGCACATTCTAAAATGCTTCCATCTCGTTCGAGAGATTGTCGAAAGACAAAAAGTATGCATTAAAAGGATAGAAATGAAGAACAACATAGCAGACCCGTTCACTAAGGCTCTATCACAGCGAGAGTTTGATCGCCACCATGATTGTATGGAGTTAAGATTTAAAGGCGATTGGCTTTAGTGCAAGTGGGAGATTGAGAAATTGTGCCCTGAAAGCCAATTAAAATATTGTATTTCGATCCCAAAATCAATGAATTAACATTATTATAATAAAGGCATTATTTTCATCATACGCTGTGTCTTTATGATTATATGATGAACCCCATAGATTAGGTCTATGGTTCTAGGGTTATGATGAGATCATAACAGTGAGACCTAAATCCTTAAAACCCTAATCTAAAATATTCCTGGTCGATGGGACATTGAGTTGGGGATCAATGTTTCCGGCAAGACCAGCACATCCTATATATGCTTTGTGATGAGGGTGACTGATCTCACAGTCACTTGTGTTTGACACTAATACCAGGATATGAGTGTTCATTAGAGAATGAGTTCACTGAATTGATCCAGATTGAGAATATCTAATGGAACCTTATCTGTTTGTCAATAGATAATTCTCATAGTGGGAGTAGTGCATGTGGTCCTTTGACCTGAGACTACCATGGTAGATGAAGAGCCGACTCTGCTTACTAGCACGCAGCAAGGATTCTGGAACGCAACAATCTAAGCTGACTCGATGGAATGCGAGCTAACTCTAATGAATCCGAGTTAACCAGAATCAGTCCGAGCTGACTCCTCTAGAGTCCATTTCCTGAAGTTTTCTGAGAACAGCTAGGCGAGCCGACCCGAACCAAAAAGAGTTGACTCTGCCAGACCTAATTCTGAAAGCCTGAGAAAGTGAGCCAACCTAAACTGCATCGAGCCGACTCTTCTAGAGTAAGGTTTTTCGAACCTGAGAAGAAGAGCCGACCCAAGCTGAAAAGAGCCGACTCCTCAAGTTCAAGATTTTCAAGATTCAAGTTCAAGCCGACCCGAGTGACAAAGAGCTAACTCATCCTGAGTGATGTTTTGCGCCCTGAGACAAAGAGCCGACTGCATTGAAGAAACGGTGACTCGACCTATCGACTCGAAGGATCCGAGCCGACTCGAAGGAATCCGAGCTGACTCGAATGTCGCTTTTAGATATCCAACGGCTAGTTCTAGAATTTATTTTTGAATGCTAAAAGGTGCTCCAATGGTCACAAATCATTCCTCAATGGTCTACAATGGCTAAAACTACGTTGGGATGATGGACGACTTTAAATTTGAAGGATTTGAACTACCTTAAAATAATCAATAAGAGAGTTCTTCAAAGAAGAGAGAGATTCATTGAATATCCTACCAACCAAGAGCACAAGAGCATTCAAGTCAAGCTTTCAAGTCTTCACCAACTCTAAATTAAGTAATTCTTATTTTTCTAGAACCAATATAATTAAAAGTAATTTACATAAAATTTTCATGATTTATTAATTTGTGTAGATTTTCTGAGATCAATTTTACTGTTGTTCTGCTTTTTATTTTCTGCAAGCTATTTTTTTATTTGAGTGTGCATAAATTGAATCTATCTTAAGGGCACCAAAGTTGCAACATAAGGGAAGGATTGAGACCCTCTCCTTAGCCCAAAACAACCTCCCGTGCATTCGAACCTAAGCCTTTAATCTTAAAATTAATTAGACCTAATTTGCCCTAGTGGGCTAGGGACAAAAACTGGCCGGGTCTAGGCTAGTGTTGAGTCAGTTTGTCTAGTTACTCTATGTGTGCTTTGTACTCAGTGTCTAGAATGGTAGTTTAGGGATTCTATCCCGAAGGGCTTGTGTGCTGGTCCACCTACCTGGCCAATCACTGATTGGTGTCTAGGATTGGCAATTAGGGACCTAACACTCCCCTTACACCTGCCTGGCTGAGTCCCGAGTTACTACAGGATAGCTTACCACTCTGATTGGGTATCTAGTTTGGGCTCTAGGTCTAGTTAGCCCGTAGTCATTTCAGTCGAGTCTCATTTGGTGTATTTGCTTGCATCATCATGTCCACCCGGAACGGAGTACCCTACCAACCTGGTCAAACCCAACCTGATTTAGAGGCCATGATTAGAACTCTTACCAAAAGTATGACCAAATTAAGTCAGGATATGAATGAGGGTTTTGCCCAATTTAGAGACCGAGCCCAGGGACTTGAGAAATGTAGACATCAAAACTGGACCCCTGATCCAAAATTTAATAGGCCCCAACCTCACCCATGCCAGGAGCCTAGGAGGACCTTATACCGTGATCCCGAGCATAACCCTAGGAGCCTATATCCATACTTGGTTGACTCAGAGAAGGGACCCGTTAGGAACACCGAACCTTATGCACCCACGTTTGATGGAAGACAAGAGACATATATTAAGTGGGAAGAATAAATGGATCTGTATTTTGAGTGCACTAACATATCGGAATTAGGACAAGTTAGGTTGGCCAAAACCAAGTTCACCAAACATGCTAGGTCGCATTGGTATGCTATTAAGCATGAGTTTTATCAAAGAAAAGAAGAAATATATACTTGGAGAGATATGAGAAGTAAGTTGAGAGATAGGTACCTAGGTAGATCCTATGAGAAAAGACTTTTAGACCAATGGTACCAATTGCGACAAGGTAATAGGCCTGTGTCTAAATATATCGAGGACTTCCAATGGTATGACATGAAATGCAATACCATTGAGACCGAAGCTCAGATCACATCGAGGTTTAGGGTTGGGTTACACCCAGATATTTATAGGAAGCTATGCCTTGAAAAGACCAATAAGTTAGGCCGAGCCTACCAAGAAGCCCAAGACTATGAGTGGTCTTTAAGATATAACCAATCAAGTACTTTGGACTTAAAGCCAACCTCTACCAACTTGAGTCAAGTTCTGATTGATCCGACACCCGTAGTGAACCAGACTTTTGTTTGTCAATTCCCACTTGTGTCACCTCTTGACCAAAAGGATAACACTGAGAAGGAGTTAGGCATGGCCATCCCAAAATTAGTTGACCTGACCAGAGCCATACTTAAAGAGGAATCAAAGGAGAATAGATTAGAACCTTTCAGTGAGATTGAGGAAGAAATATATGAGCCTGACATAAGTTTGATAGATGAATATGAAGAAGAAGAATTTGAGGATATCTCTCCCGATAATTCAATTAACCAACTCCTACCTGATGGGGTTATTGAGGGGACCCCTGCCACTCAAGCAATTCAGGAGCTAACCCTAAGAGAAGACCCTTTTGAGGATGTTCAAGAAGAGGAAATTGCACCCATTGAGAGTTTAAGTGAGAATACCCCGGAACTCATTGAGGAATCCAAAGAAGACACCTCTGAGTCAAATATGGTAGAGAAGTGTGAAGAAGGAAGGGGTTCACAAGAATTGCCAATTGAGAAGGTCCAAGAACAAGAAAAAGACAGTAGCTTAGAAGACTTTCTAGATAAACATTCCAAAGACTTTCCTGATAACCTTCCACCTTCTAGGAGCACCCAGCCTACCCTAGAACTTGCACTTGTAGACCCTCCTAGAGCAAATCATGAGGTTTGGATGAGTGCACCTATAGCACAATGTCCTCATTTGAAGGTCGTCCTGAATAACCAAGGTATGTTTCTTGTTTCCTATAAGCCACCTCAAAACTCTGATTCTTATTTCCTACCCTTCCCTGAATCTTCTCATGTTTCTAGAGCTATGGGATTACACTTTACTGAGATTTCTAGGTTGCAAGACTCCTTAGAACCTATTAGGTTTGCCACCTACTTCTGGAAGACCTTATGGCACCTACTAGGCACCCATGATAAGTTTTCATGCTCTGCATGCCATCCTCCGACCCAAGGTCAAACCTAGAGAGCCTTTGTTTTTTAGGTTTAGACCTAGGGTTCCTTTGAATAAAGTCCATTCTTTTGGAATGCGTCGTCAGTCGAGTTTAGGACATTGACTCAGATTTTGGTTGAGTGAGAATACCAGGAATTGGGAGTTGTATTTACCCAGGGCTGAATTTGCATATAATGACTCGGTCAATAGGTCTATTGGTAAAAGCACTTTTGAGATTGTTCATGGGTACAAGCCTCACACACCACCTGACCTAGTTGCTTTGGCAGTCCACACACGAGTCTCCGAGTCTGCCGAAGACTTTGCACAGCATATAAAGAACTTGCATAAAGAAATTCATGCCAAAATAACTTTAAGTAATGAAACTTATAAGAAGTTGGCTGATGCTCAAAGGTGAGTCAAAACTTTTGTTGAGGGAGACTATGTAATGATTAGGTTAAGGCCTGAGCGGTTTCCTCCTGGAACTGTTAGAAAGCTACATGCTAGAGGAGCTGGACCATTTAGAGTGATGAAGAGAGTGGGACCCAATGCCTATGTGCTTGAGTTGTTTCCAGAGCTAGGCATTAGCTCCACTTTCAACATTACAGACATAGTAGAGTACAGGGAGCTAGCTGTGATTCCCAGTGAGCCCTTTGAACCTAATCCTGTTATTGAGAGTGATCCCGATCCTGTGTGTCCACCAACAAACTGGCCTGTGAGGAAAGAGCATATTGAAAAGATCCTGGATGATCAGGTTATCTCTACTCGTAATCGAGGATACCAAAGATACCGGTCCGCTGGCAAGGAAGGCCAGATTCTGATGACTCTTGGATCTCTCGAGAAGAATTATAAGAATTGGACCCAGACCTCTTGGAGAGAGACCAGAGCCAGCTTGATCCATACTCGACAGGGTCGAGTTCCTCCCACCCCGGGAGAATTGGTGCGGGCACCAGAATCAGAAGAAGACTTCAGGGTTCCATCTGGATCTCTGATTGACCTTGCCCGAGAAAATTAGGGTTTGTAATAAGGATTGACTTGATCAACCAAATTTTGAGTCTATAATTATGTCATTTCAATTTATGTTGAGTCATGTTGACTCAGTCCAAGTCCAGGTCCAGGTTGGTGCCATTCCCTTTGCCATAGGGTGCCACATTTTTTCTTCCATGATCCAGCTACAAGTGGGTGCCACACTCCCTGCCACATCTCCATCCAGTGTCTTTGGTCCCCACACCATAAGAAGTAAGTTCTCCTTTTTCTTGCACCACTTGGGGGAGAAATCGATCAAGACACCTCAATCCAAGGAGGAGCCAACTTCTTTCCAGATAAGCCCAAGCCAGGATGGCAAGAATTTTTCTTGAAGAGAGGATCAAGGAGGTGCCCCACAATGTTCCATAAAAATCCAAGTTATAAAAGGGAAGAGAGCATGTCTTGGGGAGAAAATCAAGGAGGCACCCAAAAGTTTCCTAAAGTGCCAAAGCCATGAAAAGAAGAAGCCTAAACTTGTGAAGCAAGACTAGGAGGTGTCCAAAAGAGCCAAACCATGAAGGGAAAATCCTTGATTCATGGAGAGATACTAGGAGACACCCCCATAACCTGCCATTTGGAGTTGATTTTCATGTTTTCTTGGTGTTTTTGGGCTGCTCACTCATGGAAGGAGTCTTGGTTGGCCAAGGGAAGAGAATTTGATGCCTAAAGTGTAGATTAGTCCTATTAGTCCCACATGGGAACTTGTATGGTTTTAATTTTTCTTATAGTCTATATATTATACCCCTTTTGTAACTTGAACTTATCTTATGAAATCTTATGAATGAAATCCCTTGTTTTTGAGCAAAGTCTTGTTCTTCCGCACTTATTCTGAGTGTTGAGCTCCATGAGGGAGTAAATCGGGGTTCCCTAGGAACCTTGAGGAGGTGTGAGATCTCCAACCCCAAAACCCTAGCTTAGTCCACCCATCTCTACCCCACCACAACCAAACACTAGCCTCTACACCATCTCCAAGGTTCTTCTTCTAAAGGGTGGCCAACCACCAGGACCCCAGTCCAGCCATCTTCAAGTCAACTACCACTGTTTCAGAGTCCATCCAGCAGATCCAGGAGAAGAAGTCCCAAATCTGCAGCCTAGGAGTTCCAGATCAACTGAAGACCTTCAGATCCCATCCTTTCTTCTACTATGGTAACTCTCTTCCCTGAGTCTCTTGTTCCTAACCTTGTTCTTCTTCTCTCCAAGATCCAGGATTCAAGAAGAGACCAACTTTGCCAAGGACCATTATCGGAGGATCCATTGCGAAGATACCTTGACTCCCGGGATCCAATAATCTGCTCGAGAGAGTCTTTTTCCACCAAATGGAGAGATATCACTGCTAGGTAACAAGAACCTTCCCTTCTCACTTTGTCTGTTTCGTTGAAACTCAGAGCAAACCCTAGATCTGGGGGTTTCTCAATCCCCAACGACCCTACTTCTGAGTTACTCCGATAATCCACTCCTTTTAATTGTGCTTTCTGTCATTTCTAAGTTTCTTTCAACATTAGTTTATCTTTCCTTTGAGTCAAAGCCGACTTTTGAAAATATATATATATAAAAAAAAAAAACATTAATTTTAATTTGCTTCCGCATACCACATATTCGTTCTGCATCATTTTTGGTATTAGAGTTTTCGTTCTGCATCACAGTGCTATTATTTTTGTGCTCCCACTGTTTCATTGTTTTTATGCAATTCAAGAGTAGTTGGTAATAAGCTCAACCATGTATAATAAAATTTTCAAGGAACCAAGCAAAGTATGTCAGATATTAATACCAATTTTGCTATTAGCTTAATCTCTCTCATTTTCTATGTAAGCTCTTTTTCTCATTTTTCATTTTTCATATTAGTCCATATTACCTTCTCCCTCTTTTTGTCAATCAATCAAAAAGGTAATTTCAAATAAAGGTCAGAATTTAAAATAGATTGAGAAAGTTTTTAATATTTGTTTGAGATAATTTTACATTCTCAAATTTGAAATTCTAATTAAAATATCATTATAGTTGCACTATAACAATTCAATTGCTAAACATATAACTTCCATTTCATAAAAAGGTTTGCTAGATACAATAAGAAAGTACATTATAACTGTAAAAGATAACAAGTGAAACAACGAAATTACACCCAAAAGACTAACCAAGCAATCTAATCTTCATCTTCTTCCTCAGGTGAAGAAGAGCAGCCTACCTCTATCATTCTATCAGAGGTCTTAGTTTTCAGGCGTTTGAACCTTAAATCCCTGAATCTTGTTGTAACAGGGGCACTAAAAACTTTGGTCTTCTTGACTTTGGGTTCTTTCTTGGTCTTAGTAGGTTTAGGTGGATCAGATGAAGGAATAGGACTATCAAGTGACTCTTTGATAATTTGTTCAGGAGAATCTTCAATGGGAGCAGTTTCCTTCTGGGATTGCAGTAAAATGCTTTCGATTTTTTCCTTGAAATCCTTCATTTCTTTTTCCACTTTCTACTGGTGAAGCTTTTGTTTAGATCTCAATTCCTACAATTTGATGTCAACTATTTTTCTAATTTCCTCAATTTCATAAATCATATGATCAGTCAGAGAGTTGGAGATATTTTCCATCTTTTGAAGTATTTAGTCTTTGAGGTCTGATGGAGTAACCATTGCTTCCTCAGTCCTTTCTTCATCAACAGCTTCATCTTCATCAGAAAAGGTAGTAGCAACTTGACTAGGTATCTTCTTAATCCACTCTCCTTCTTGTAACTTGTATCCCATTCTTTTTAGAGAGTTGAAGGAGTAGATATCAAAGTGATGTAGTGGCTTGCCTATCTCATTTGACAAGTAAACTCCTACCTCTTCAAATAACAGAGTGAAGACCAAACCGTAAGGTAGACAGGCTTTGACCTTTCTTGCTGCTTCAGTCATTTGGATCATCATTATGTAGGGAAGGTTGAGAGGCTTATCTTCAATCAAGTGTCCCATTATGATCATATCATTCTCACTGACCCAGTCAAAGCGGCCAGTTCTTGGAAGAAATATTCTACTGATCATACTGTGTAGCAACCTCATTTCCCTTGACAGTAGTTTCGCTTGAATATGTCAGACTGTGCTCACTTCTTCCTTTTCCAAAATGAGTTTCAGAATGTGTTCCTTGTCCGGTAGAAGAAGTTCAGTAGCACCGTTCATTGGCATATGTAGTATCTTCCTTAATCTTTCTTCATCTATCATAATGATCTTCTCCTTGACTGTAGATTCCAAATGAAATTCTTTAATAATAATGTTCTCATAAAATGTCCATACCAATGAGGGGTAGGTCAGTGTGTCCAAAGAACATAAATGCTTCCACCCTTGGTTTTCTATCCAGTGTTCGATTTTCATTCCCATTTCCTCTAGGAATGAAAAGTCAATATTTCTTCCATAGGTGACAAGTCGGTTGATCATTGAGACATGCTGTCCGGGAGGAGGAGTTCCTTCATCTTGCTGGACTGGAGCAGACCTTTTTCTCTTTTCTTTTTTTTCTTTTACATCTGTATTGCGATCGCTTGATTCACCGAGTTGAAGAACTTTCTTCGCAGATCTTCGAGGGGCCATTGTAGAGGAATCAAAGAATTTTAGGCTCTAAGAAATGATTTCAGGAAGGATGGTAAAGTTTTCGAGAGAGGTGGAGTATGTTCAAAGCAAAGTGAGGGAGTGAAGTACTTAGAAAAGACATATCAGACATTCCTCAAAAAGCAATTTCCCGACTTTCGAGTCGGCTCGCTGAACCCTAGAAACATTCGAGTCAGCTCAACCAGAGCAAATTCAGAGCAATCAGAACACCATGTCGGCTAAGCATAGGTTTAGTTGGCTCGATCAGATCAAGATATAAAACTCAGAGATTTGAGCCGGCTCGACCAGAGCAAAGTGCTCGAGTTGACTCGAACAAAAACTTTCCATATGAAATCAAATGGTCTAGAAGTTCAATTTAATACACTGAGAAATTCAAGGAAAGATGTTCAAAAATCATGAATAATTGTAGGAGGCTTTCTAGATAATTTTTTTTTTTTGGTTCTTGAAGTTAATTAGGTTTATTACATTTACAAAGGATAAAATAGCCCTAATTCTCCTCTAATCAACTCAAATTTATCTTGATTTAGTGGCTTGGTAAAGATATCAGCTAATTATTTTTTGGTTGGGATAAATTCTAATTCTATATCACCGTTTAAAATATGGTCTCTAATGAAATGATGTCTAATTTCTATGTGTTTTGTCCTAGAATGCTGAATATGATTTTTAGATAAATTTATAGCACTTGTGTTATCACACTTAATAGAAATTTTGCATTATGAAACACCAAAATCTTCTAGTTGTTGTTTAATCCACAAAACTTGCGCACAACAACTCCCTGTAACAACATACTCTGCCTCAGTAGTAGAGAGTGCAACCGAGTTTTGTTTCTTGCAGTGCCATGAGATTAAATTCAACCCTAGAAATTGACAAGTACCACTAGTGCTTTTTCTATCTACTTTACAACCAGCATAATCAGCATCAAAAAATTCGATTAAATTTAAAGATGATTCTTTTGAAAACCAAAGACCGAGATTACTTGTACCTTTCAAGTATCTTAGTATTTTTTAATAGCAAGCATATGTGTTTCTTTGGGATTACATTGAAATCTAGCACATACATATACACTATACAAGATATCTGGTCTACTTGTAGTTAAATATAATAAGGATCCAATCATACATCGATATAGCTTTTGGTCAACATTGGATCCACTTTCATCTTTATCCAATTTGCAGGATGGGCTCATGGGTGTGTTCATTTGTTTGCTTGTATCTATACCAAACTTCTTGATGATTTCTTTGGTGTATTTCGATTGGTTGATGAAGATCCCTTCCTTTGATTGTTTTACTTGAAGTCCGAGGAAGTAATTCAGTTCACCCATTAGGCTCATTTCAAATTCTCCCTACATTAGCTTAGCAAATTCTTCACAAAAACTTTCATTAGTTGCACCAAAAATAATATCATCAACATAAATTCGCACAACTAATATATCACTGTTTTTCTTCTTAATGAAAAGAGTTTTATCAACATTTCTTCTTGAAAAATTATTTTCAATTAAGAAAGTGCTAAGACTATCATACCAGGCTTTAGGGACTTGTTTCAAACCATATAAAGCTTTATTGAGTTTAAACACATGTTTGGAAAAGCATGATTTTCAAAACCTGGTAGTTGTTCTACGAAAACTTGTTCGACGATAAAACCATTTAAAAATGCACTTTTTACATCCATTTGAAAAAGTTTGAAATTCATGTAGCAAGCAAATGCAAGAAGTAATCTAATGGCTTCTAATCTTGCTAAAGGTGCATAAGTTTCATCAAAACCTATACCTTCTTCTTGATTATATCTCTTAGCCACTAATCTAGCTTTGTTTCTAATAACATTTCCTTGTTCATCTAATTTATTCCGATAGACCCATTTGGTTCCTATAATTGGGTGGTCTTTAGGTCTATCAACTAGTGTCCAAACTTTATTTCTTTCAAACTGGTTCAGTTCTTCATGCATAGCTAACATCCAGTTTGGATCACTTCTTCTAAGGTGTGAGGTTCTATTTGAGATACAAAGGCTAGGTAATCGTGTGCAGTTCTATGTGCAGATCTAGTCCTTATTCCTTGAGAAGGATCACCAATAATTAATTCTTTAGGATGGGAAGTAGCGTACCTCCATTCAGTTAGTAAACCGGTGTGATTTTTACTTACCGTTTCTTCTCCTTCTTCTGTTGGTTTTTCTTGAATACTCATGTCTTCCATCTCCTTTCGAATGGTATCTGCATCGTTATCAATAAACTCATCTTTTCTAGATGGTGATAGGTTAGTTTCATCAAAAATGACATGCATTGACTCTTCAATAGTAAGAGTCTTTTTATTAAAAACCCTATATGCTTTGCTATGATGTGAATAACCAAGGAAAATAGCTTCAACATATTTAGCATCAAATTTTTCTAGATTATCCTTACCATTATTAAGTACAGTGCATTTGCATCCAAACACATGAAAATAATTTATATTGGATTTATTTTCATTCCAAAGCTCATAGGAGATTTTTTTCAAAATAGGATGGATCAAAACGCGGTTTAAAATATAGCATGCAGTATTAACCGCTTCTGCCCAAAAGTACCTTGATGATTACCTTCACACAACATTGTTCTGGCCATTTCTTCCAAAGCCCTATTTTTTCTCTCTACAATACCATTTTGTTGTGGTGTTCTAGGAGTGGAGAAGTTGTGATCAATGCCATTTTCAGTACAATAATCATCAAAAAATTGATTTTCAAACTCAGTGCCGTGATAACTCCTAATTGAAATTATCGAAAGATTTTTCTGATTTGAAACCTTCTTATAAAATTTTCTAAACATTTTGAAAGTTTCATCTTTGTGTGCAATAAACAAAATCTATGTAAATCTAGAAAAATCATCTACAATCACAAGGGCATATTTCATACCTCCTATGCTTGTGATCCTAGTTGGTCCAAATAAATCCATGTGAAGTAGTTCTAAAGTTCTAGAAGTTAAAATCATATTTTTGGATTTAAATCTTCCCCTAGTTTGTTTATCCATTTGGCATGCTTCACAAACATGATCAAAATTAACTTTAAACTTAGGCATGCCTCTAATAAGAATTTTAGAAATTAATTTGGCAATTATATGCATGCTAGCATGACCCAATAGTCTATGCCATAATAAGAAAGACTCCTTGGTCTTAGCATTCATTGCAACTAAACTGGAGCTACTTGACATGGCATGATCATTTAGATCTACCACATAAATATTTCCTAGTCTATGTTCAATGAATTTACTGCTAGAGTCAAGAGAGTTCGTTACTATACACATAGATGATTCGAAGATAACTTTGAAGCCTTTATCACATAATTGACTAATACTCAATAGATTGTGCTTCAACTTATCTACTAGCAGCACATCTTCAATAAAAGTACATGGGGTTATTTTAATCTTACCGATTCCGATTATTTTTCCCTTGCTATTGTCTCCAAATGTAACCATACCTCCTTCTTTCATTTCCAGAGTGATGAATTGATCATTGTCACCCATCATATGCCTTGAATAGCCACTATCGAGATATCATTTTTTCTTTAATTTCTGGGCTGCAAGAAAATCAAGGAGTGCTTTTAGGTACCCAAGCTAACTTGGGTCCTTTCAGGTTAGTTGAGGTGGTCCCTTTGGGAACCCAAATTTTTCTTGTATTATAGACATTTCTAATAGTATTGCAGTTGAAGGCTTTATGTCCTAACTTTTAGCAAGCAAAACATTTAATTTTAGAATTTTGGAATGATTTTGACATTGAAATCCTAGATGCAGAAATAGCAGGTTTTGCATTTAAATTCTTAGGAACATATGAAGCAGGTTTTGAAATGGAAATAGAGTCTTTTGTAACAAAAGTTTTACGAGAATTAAACTTAGGAACAAAATCTTTTTGTCTCACAAATGTAGTAGCTGAAACATAATTTAAATTTGAAGCATTAAAACCTATTCCAGCTTTGTTTCCGGAAGTTCTTTGTTATTTAAGAATTAACTCAAGCTTATTAGAAGATAAAGTTAATTTTTTAACAAGTGGCTTAAGTTTTTCAACCTCCTTTTTCAGTTCATTGTTTTCTTTTATCAAAACATTGTTTTTATCTTGAACTTCTCCATTTTCAATTTTCAAAGCATTACATTTTTCAGAAAAGGTATGAAATTCTTTTTGCAGTAATCTATTCTTATCTAAAATTTCATTTTTCTCTTTGAGTAAAGAATCATTGATATGCTTTAATGATCTAATCTTTACTCCTGCTTTTCTAAATTCAGATAGCAAATCATGGAATGCAAGATTTAATTCTTCAAAAGTAAATTCAATTTGAGCATTGGGAGAATTTACCTCATCCTCGAGACCCATTAGACATAAATTTGCTAATTTGGTGGTCTCTTCTTCTTCAGTTGAAGTGGAGTCTTCACTATTGCTCTACGTGGCAAACATCACTTTCTTTTTCTTCTTTCTAAAGAATTTCTTTAGTTGAGGACAGTCCGAACGAATGTGCCCCGGTTTCTTACATTCATAGCAAGTAGGGACTTGCTCCTTATCTTTATCTTTGTCTTTGTCCTTCTCTTTTGAATGCTCTCCTCGTTTATGGAATTTTCTGTTATATCTACCTTTCTTCTTTCCTATAAATATTCTGAATCTCCTCACGACCAATGCAATGTCTTCATCTTCAAGATCATCTTCGGAGGAGGAGGAGTCATATTCAGTATCTTCATCATCTTTTGATTCTAATGCAGCCTTGAATACAATTATCTTTTTCTTTTTCTAATCATCATCCATTCTATGCTGCATGGCTAATTCGTGAGTGATAAGAGATCCCATTAATTCATCCACTAATAAAATGTTTAAATCTTTGGCCTCCTGAATGGCAGTGACTTTAGGATCCCATTTGTTTGGAAGTGATCTTAAGATTTTCTATACTAAATCAGCATTTGAATATACCCTGCCAAGACTCTTCAAACCGTTAATAATATCTGTAAATCTAGTGTACATAGCAAAAATACTTTCATTAGGCTCCATCTTTAATAATTCATAATTGTGCAGTAAAAGATTTATCTTTGATGTTTTCACTTGTGAAGTTCCTTCGTGGGTCACCTCTAGTTTATCCTAAATTTCCTTCACTGAGGAGCAAATGAAAATTTGATTAAACTCATTTGAATCCAAAGCACAGTAAAGCAAGTTCATGGCTTTGGCATTCAATTCTCCTAATTTCATGTCGTGTTCATCCCAGTCCTCTTTAGGCTTAGGGACATCCATGCCATCAACTTTGATCATGGGAATACTTGGCCCTTTAAGAATGACCTTCCATAATTGAAAATCAACAGCTTGAATATAGATTTTCATTCGTGCTTTCCAATATTCATAATTGGTGCCTGTGAAGAGTCGAGGTCTATTAGTTGACTGGCCTTCGGCCAAGGATGTACTCATGGGATGAGCCATCAATCTTTACTCTAATGTAATTAGAGATACTGCTCTGATACCAGTTGTTGCCCAAGTGGCTACCCAAGAGGGGGGTGAATTGGAAATTTAAAAATTTAAAGCAAGTAATGTGCAATTCAAAATCCTTTGCAAGTAATAGGTGCTGTGATAGAGTTATAACATGTGGACGCAAAACAGAGTAGAGAAAGCACAACACAAACATACCAATTTTATAGTGGTTCGGAGCAACCCAGCTCCTGGGTCCACTACCCAAGATACCACTTGGGATTTCCACTATATTCACACCCGAATACTGTAGGATTGTTTTATATGATCATAATCCAAAATCTCTACACTTTGGTTTTACAGGATCACCAAAGAAAACCCAACACCTTTTGGTTTTAGCGGGCTCATCAAAGAAACCCAACTTGGTTTTCACAGGATCACCAAGAACCTAACCCTTGGTTTTAACAAGGCTCACCAAGAACCTAATTGGTTTTTCAATCAGGCTCACCAATAACCCAACAATTCAAAGATTGAATTGAAAATAAATGCAACAAGAAATGACAAACTCAAGTTGTCGAATAGTTACCGGTTCAGCTCGTCGGAAGTCCACTTGAATGCACTTGAATAAGCTTTAATCGCTTTAGTGGCTTTTTCCCAAAATTGCTTCAAGCTTCATATTGGAGTTGGTGAAGACTTAAAAGCTTGACTTGAATGCTCTTGTGCTCTTGTGCTGTTGGTTGGTAGGATATTCATTGAATCTCTCTTCTTTGAAGAACTCTCTTATTGATTACTTTAAGGTAGTTCAAAACCTTCAAATTTAAAGTCTTCCATCATCCCAAGGTAGTTCTAGCAGTTGTAGACCGTTGAAAAATGATTTGTGACCGTTGGAGCACCTTTTAGCATTCAAAAATAAATTCTAGAATTAGTTGTTGGATACTTGAAAGCAAAATTCGAGTCGGCTCGGATCCTTCGAGTCGATAGGTCGAGTCTCCATTTCTTCAATGCAGTCGGCTCTTTGTCTCAGGGCACAAAACCTCACTCTGGATGAGTCGGCTCTTTGTCACTCAGGTCAGCTCGAACTTGAATCTTGAAAATCTTGAACTCGAGGAGACGGCTCTTTTCAGCTTGGGTCGGCTCTTCTTCTCTGGTTCAAAAATGCTTACTCTAGAAGAGTCGGCTTGATGCAGTTCGGGTCTGCTCGCTTTCTCAGGCTTTCAGAATTAGGTCTGGTAGAGTCGGCTCGCCTGGTTGTTCTAGAAAAACTTCAGGAAATGGACTCTATAGTAGTCGGCTCGGACTGATTCCAGTCGAGTCGGATTTACTAGAATAGGCTCGCTTTCCATCGAGTCGGCTTTGATTGCTGCATTCCAGAATCCTTGCTGCGTGCCAGTAAGTAGAGTCGGCTCTTCATCTCTTAGGGTCAGCTCGAGTGTCTTCTTCAGAACTTTTATAATTGAACTAAAAGAAATCTCTCACCAACTCTTTTACAAATTCACACAAACCAACTCAAGCTAAAATTCATGGCACACACATACTCACAAAAGTAACCCTTTTTACTTGATTTTTCTATGCATTTTCATTGGGTTCTTCTTTGTAAAAATATTTGCAACTCAACTTAAACAAGAAACTAGAAATGCAGGAGTTGAAGTTTGAATATGTTATACATCCTACAAAAACTTGTCAAACACTTGAAAAGTTGTCAAAAATAAATGTACATGATTGAATGTTTGGTTATCATCAAAATCACTTGTGGGGTCACATGGATGCTACATGATCCCCGGCACCCTAGAGGAATTTCCATCATTGGTATCAGAGCCATCCTTGTGGCATTCCAAATATGAATCTTTGTGGAGTTTGATTAAATTCCACTACCGAGCCGACCCAAACCTTATCGAGTCGACTCGACCATGTTCATATGTATGATATTATGTTAATATAATGCTATGCATATTAGGGTAATATTGGGATATCCTGGTTCAGCTACGAACCAGGCTCCGGCTCGACTTATCAAAGCCCCGGTTCTCTGGACTATGGACTTCGTATTAAGCGAAGGCCAACTGCAAGCAACTCAAGGCTTCACACCGAACTACAACATCCAAAGGCCAGTCCTTCGGGTAGCACCTTCAGCCCCGGCCTAAGTCTGAACTACTCATCACTTTCGAAGACACGAACTTCGGTCTCCGCCATATACATGATCTTTGGCCTCGGGAAAATATCAAGCCTTCGGCCAACGCAAGGGGAAACCCGAAGCTTGAACCACAATCTGTTCCAAAAAGGAAACTGTAACCAAGGTTACAACCAACACTCATCATGCCATGATCATGGTGCATAATTCCTGCAGCCATGCCTCCGATCTAGTCGAAACTGCTCATTGACAACCCCCGATCGTCAATCATGAGAGAAATTGGCTTCCCATGATCTCCAGGAAAAGAGCTAGCCATAGATCGGAGGCCATCATTTAAATATGGGTAAGAAGGATGGCTCGAGAGGTACGCATGAATAATCTCGCTCATATACACTTTCAATCTCAAAAAACTTTTTTTCTCTTCCACTCTCAACATCTTTCCTAGTCTGTGACTGGAATCCGCCACTGACTTAGGCATCGGAGTGTCCTCTACTGGAGCAACTCCGGCAAGGGACCTATTTTGCATGTGAACCAGGGAGCAGTCCTGCGATGCAGCGACTCCGACCGGTCGATCCAGGGACTCCATGCTAACAGATTGGCGCGCCAGGGTGGGGGAGCATATTACTAACATTTGTTAAGCTCCCTCCTAGATAAGGGGAAGAAACAAAGAATTTTTTGATGGCAAGAGGAAAAGCTCAAAATGCTTCTACAAGCCAGAGTCGTGCTCCGTCCCATGGGGGTGCACCCCCGGAGGAGAAAGATATTCCACCTCCCATGGTTATTGTGGGAGCACAGCAGTTCGAAGCTCTTATGAACCAGGTTGCCAACCAGACGGCCATGGTTCAAGAGTTTCAAGACAGAGCCTTTCTGGTGGCAAACCCACCGGCTGTTTCTAGACATAGCTCTCGATCTCGAAGAAGGAGAGCACAACAAGAGGATTCAGCACATCCCTCCCCCCATTCTCGGCCCTCTCCCGAAGGCCGAACTTCGAGACTGCCTAGGTCTGCCGATTCCACACAAAAAGGGAAAAGGCCTAGGCAAACTTCCTCCTCCTCCTCCGAAGACTCCACTCCAATGGAGAGAGCGCCCAAGCAGACTCTCGATTATGACGGGAGGTTCAGAGCCATCGAATCAGAGATGGCAAGGGTGCGAGAATAGAGAATGCGGGATCAGAGAGATCCCAAGGACCTGATTGTGGGTGATCTACACCCACCCTACACCGACCGCATCATGGCTGAGGACATTCCTCGGCACTTCAGTGTTTCCCAGATGGAACCCTACGATGGCACATCCAACCCCTTCGACCATTTGGGCAGCTTCAAAGCCCATATGATGATTCAAGGAGCTTCTGATGCAATGTACTATCTGGAATTCCCAGCTACCTTGAAGAAGTCCACTCGGATGTGGTACTCGAGCCTGTGCCCAGGTACCATCAATTTTTTAGTTAAAAAAATTGTTTGTCTTGCATTTCAGGACCTACCGCAAGACTCCTCAGAATACGGACACACTCTTCCTCCTTCACTAAAATGAAGGAGAGAGCCTGAGAGATTATATCTCCAGGTTTAATGCTGCCATGCTTGAGATCCCCGATCTCAACGAGCATGTGGCCATGTCAGCACTGAAGAAGGGGCTTCGAACCTCCAGGCTTACTTTTTTCTTGGACAAGAAGTTCCCTAAAAGCTACGCTGAGCTCCTATCAAGGGCTCAAAAATACGTCGATGCTGAAGAGCAGGCGATGAATTGACGTTTGATTGAAGGGAAACCCCCTTCAAAGAAGAAGAATAACAGGAGGCAAGGCACCCAAACTTCCAATAACAACGGTGGCAGATATGCAGATTATCGGAGAAGCACTCCCAAGCCCAGAGCATTGGGAAGAAGATTCGACTCATACACCCCCCTCAACCTCCCTCGAGAAAAGATCCTCATGGAGATAGAAAAAGAAAACTATCTCTAACAGCTCCATCCCATGAAGGCCTCCTCTTCTGCAAGGAACATGAACAAATTCTGTCGATTCCACCGGGACCATTGCCACAACATAGAAGAATGCATCCAGCTGAGTGATGTGATTGAGGATCTTATCAAGAGAGGATACCTGGGGTGGTACATCAGTCACCTGGGACCCTGGTTGGAAGTAACTGTTCCCCAGCCACCTCCTGAAGAGGCAGAATTATCAAATCAAAGGCCCACCAACGGTGGTGTAGGGATGATACACCAGCCCGCCACTAGAGAAGGGATGAAGATGAAGCTCCAAAGCGACTAAAAGATAACAACTCCATCCTTTTCTCCGACAACGATCTTGCGGGAGTTCGGCTCCCGCACGAGGACCCTCTTGTAATTTCAGCCTTAGTGGCAAATTATGATGTATAGAGCATTCTTATTGATAATGGAAGTTTGACTGATGTCTTGATGTATGATGCATTCACCAAAATGTGTTTGCCTAAACATAAACTACAAAGATCCCCCATACCACTCTCCGATTTTGGGGGCAACCAAGTTTATACCGAAGGGGAGATAGTGTTGCCTGTAACCCTCGGCTCCGAGTCTTAACAAAAGATATTGCCGATCAACTTCACGGTGGTCCAGATCCCCTCTGTATACAACATTATTCTGGGGAGGCCCGCCTTGAACAGGTTCTGGACCGTGATGTGCTCTCACTACCTATTAGTATGCTTCCCCACCAGAAATGGTGTTGGAGAAGTTAGAGGGAACCAGAGGATGGCACGGCAATGTCTAATGATTGAAGACAGGCATTTCAAGGATTCGACTACTCCGGATCAGCTGGATCCGAGGGATTCAACCACAAACCTTGGTGAACCCGTGGAGAGGACCATCCCGATACCTTTGATAGAGGAAGATCCCTCCAGAGTTGTGCAAATCGGGAGCGCCTTTGACGAGGAAACCAGAATGAAGTTGATCCATTTCCTCAGGGACAACGCCAATGTCTTTGCTTGGTCGGCTTCGGACATGCTCAGGATTCCTACCGAAGTGATTACTAATCAGCTGGAAGTAACCCCTGGGTACAAGCCGGTGCGACAGAAGAAGAGGAGCTTCGCCCCGAAAGACAGCAAGCTGTTGATAAAGAGGTTGGTAAGCTCCTCAAGGCAGGGTTCATCATTGAGGCCTGCAACCCTGAGTGGCTGGCCAATATGGTAATGGTGAAGAAATCTAGCGGCAAGTGGAGGATCTGCATTGACTATACAGACCTCAACAAGGCTTGCCCAAAAGATAGCTTCCCTCTCCCAAATATTGATCAATTGGTCGATGATACCGTCGGCCACCAGTTACTGAGCTTTATGGATGCCTTCTTCGGCTACAACTAGATTAGAATGGATCCACAAGATGAGGAGAAGATGGCATTCATCATTGACAAAGGTCTCTACTGCTACAAGATGATGCCATTCAGCCTTAAGAATGCCAGAGCAACATTTCAAATACTCATCAATAAGGTGTTTGAAAAGGAACTAGGAAAAAATAAGGAGGCCTATGTTGATGACATGATCGTCAAGAGTCTCCACCAGAGAAACCACATCTGCTACTTGGAGGAGTCATTCAGCACTCTCCGGAGCTACCAAATGAAGTTAAACCCGATGAAGTGCGCCTACGGGGTCACGTCAGGAAAATTCCTAGGCTTCCTTATCACCAAACGAGGGATTGAGGCCAACCCCGAGAAGATCTAGGCCTTGAAGGCTATGCGACATCCCTCCTGTAAAAAGGAAGTCCAACAGTTGACAGGGAGGATTGCCTCCCTAAGCAGATTTATCTCTCGGTCCACCGAGAAATGTCTTCCGTTCTTCAAGGTACCTCGACAATCAAAGAGCTTCAAATGGTCCGAAGACCGTCGCGTTGTCTTTGAGGAATTGAAGAAGTATTTGGAGACCCCGCCCTTACTCTCCAAGCTAAAAGAAGGCGAGATCCTCTACCTGTACCTCTCTGCTTCAGATGAAGTAGTGAGCTCGGTTCTTGTCCGGAAGGAAGAAGACGGGTCCCACAAGCCGATCTACTACATCATCAAGATCCTACATGATGCAGAAACAAGATATGCAAGGATGCAGAAGCTGATCTACGCTTTAGTGATTGCAGCAAAGCAACTACGGTCATATTTTTAGGCCCATGCTATCGTGGTGCTGACTGATCAACCTCTCATGACCGTTCTCCGATCTCCGGACACTTCTGGAAGGATAGCCAAGTGGGCTGTGAAGCTATGTGAATTTGACATTAGTTTCCAGCCCCGAGCGGCTATGAAGGCCTAGGTGCTCTCCGATTTTCTAGCCGAGTACACCTGGAAGTATGAAGATGAAGCCTCTTCGAATGAAGAAGAAACCCCGAAGGAGATGAAGTCCGTTTGGGTGCTTCATGTGGACGGAGCTTCCAATGCTACTGGGTGCAGGGCTGGACTCATGTTGGCCGAACCTGACAGCCAAATTATAGAGTATGCACTCCATTTCTCCTTCCATGCCTCCAATAATCAGGTCAAATATGAGGCCCAACACACCGGACTTCGGATCGCCAATGATCTAGGAGTCCGGTAACTCCGAACCTTCTCCGATTCTCAACTGGTTGTGAATAAAGTCAATGGAGAGTACGCAGCCAAAGATCCAACCATGGTGCAATACCTGGAGAAGGTTCAGGCTTTATCCTACCAACTGGAACATTTTAAAATTATTCATGTTTCCCGATCGGAGAACTCCAAGGTGGATGCACTGTCTCGACTAGCAACTACAATACTGGAGTCTCTCGGGCGCACCTTTGTTGAACATCTTGAAACTCCAAGCATTGCCGAATAGGCTACAGAGGTGCGCCAGATTGATACTGAGCCAAGCTGGATGGATCCCATCATCAGATTCCTGAATGAAGGAGAACTGCCCGAAGATAAGGCAGAGGCCAAGAAGATCCTCTGGATGGCATCTCAGTACGTAATCTTAGATGGAAACCTCTACAAGAGATCGTTCTCCCGACCACTGCTGAAATTCCTCGGACCCATCGATGCAGATTATGCATTGAGAGAGGTCCACGAGGGCATATGCAGGAATCACTTGGAGGCAGATCTCTAGCATACAAGATTATTCGACAAGGGTATTTCTGGCCCTCCATCCAGAAGAACTTAGCTAATTTCGTGCGAAAATGCAACAAATGCCAGAGGTATGCCAATGCGCAGAGACAACCTACGAGTCACCTGACTCAGTTGGCAGCCCCATGGCCCTTTGACCAGTGGGGGATGGACATTCTTGGCCTGTTCCCACCAGCATCAGGGCAAAGGAAGTTTCTCCTAGTGGCCATCGACTATTTCATGAAATGGGTGGAAGCCGAACATGTTGGCCCAAATCATAGAGGGCAAGGTGGAATGTTTTATGAAAAACTCCATCATCTTCATGTTCGGTATCCCACACGTCATCATCACGGACAACGGCAGATAATTCGATAATCTGAAGTTCAAGAACTTCTATGCTCGGTACCATATCCAGCAACGGCTAACATCCGTTGCTCATCCATAGTCCAACGGAGAAGCCGAAGTCACCAACTTGACCATCCTCCTTGGTCTAAAGACAAGGTTGAACACCACCAAAGGGCTTTGGGTCGAAGAATTGACATCTGTTCTTTGGACGTACCGAACTACCCCAAGAACAGCCACTGGTGAATCTCTGTTCAACCTAGCCAACGGTACCGAAGCCGTGCTACTTATCAAAGTCTCCCTACAGTCCCTGAGAATTGACAACTATGAAGAGCTTGAAAATTTCGATCGTAGAAGGATTGATCTGGATTTGCTATCAAGCACCAGGATACAGGCCCAGATAAGAATGGCAGCATACCAGCAAAAGGTTGCCATGTACTAAAATGCAAGGGTGAAGGAGCAAACTTTCCGCACGGGGGACATGGTATTGCGAAGAGTAGAGGTGTCATGGCCAACGGAATAGGGTAAACTCCCCCTCAACTGGGAAGGCCCATATCAAGTCGAAGAAGTCATTTGACCAGGGACATATCGACTCGAGACCCTAGAGGGGAAGACCCTATCCCGGCCATGGAATGTACAAAACCTTTGCAAATACTATCAATAAAAAAGTTTAAAAAAACTCCTGTGTAAAGCTCCTCAACCCTACTCAACTCAGAATGGCTAGTTGCATCGACTGAACGACAACAGCCCAAATGACCCGATCTGAAAAATTGGTCAACTGAGCAAAGGAGAGTCTATCCACTCACCTTATCGGTATTCTCGATGAGCGCAATGGATGGCCTAACTAGGCCACCAAAAAGATCAAAGGCGCAGGGATGGTTTTCGTAACCTACCCTATGGTGAATCCGAACACGCATCAAGGCGGGCCTGAACAGCCTACCTTAATCATGACAAGAAGAGCACAGGGATGATGTAAACACCCTACCCTACGAAAAATACAAGCACGTGTCTAAAAGGACCACTGTTGTGCTCTCTGTTAACAACAAACACTCTCAGAACCGTCCAATGGACCCTACTTCTTCCCTATAAACCACAAGTGGTTTAAGAAGTCTACATTATGGACAAATCATGATGCAATACATCATAGAAAATACACGAAAAGAGGTAAAAGAAAATATCTTTCATTTCTTTCAATTTTTTTTACAAAAAGAAAAGAAAAGAAAGAGAAGAAAGAAAGAAACTCTCCTAAGATGAGAGTAAGAAAAAGAAAAACTCTCCTAAAGAGAGATACAAAAAAAAGCAGCAGCAGCAACAGCAAGGTTGGGAAATTTGCATTAACTCTCCGACGAGTTTTTCCCGTACCGTCGGGGAGAGACTAGATGGGATGATGAAAGGCCCCCGGGGTTCCCATCCAAACTCGAGTCCGACTCCTCATCGGAGTCAGAATCGAATTCGTGGCCGGGGAAGGGAACGGAGGGTTTGATATTATCCAAGCCCTTCAAGTCAATAAACTTGGAGGCTTTCCTCCGGTACTCCCAAAACCCCTGGTGGAAGGAGTCCAGGGCCACCCCGGTGAGCTCATCCTTGAATGAGGCAGAAGTTCTGAAGTTTTTGATGGCATCCGCCGCCTCCTTCTTCACCTCCTTCGCTGTCGTGGTCGTCTCCATGACTTGGGCCCGGACATCCCTCAATTGAGCCTCTAGAAGGCAGACCTTCTTCCCGAGACGATCCACCAGAGGCTCCTCCTCTTCGCTTACAGGCCCAGATGACTCTGGACTTCACTTCCTCTTGGGGTTAATAGCCCACCTCTTCGCTGCATGATGGAGCTCAGAAGTGCTGAACCTCATGGCTAATAAAAGGAAGACACCAACAGAAATGACGGCCTTCGACAGCAAGGGACAGGGTCCTCTTTATAGAAACCCTGCACCCACGATCGACTGCGGGGAGGCGCATCCCACGTCCTTCCCAGCCGTATGAGGAGGCACCACATGTCCGGGTGACGCTGCGAGAACCAGAAACTCTCTTGGAAGCCATCCCCAGGAACACAACCGCCATCGCTTCGAATCCGGAGAAATTCACATCATGCAACGGCATCATTAATGGTCTCTTTTTGGGAAAAAGAGGCCCGGTGGCTCATAAGGTGCAAGGGATTACGACTGTACAAATTTTGACGTGCCACGTGGATAACGGTGATCCTAATCAAATCCCCCTAATTATTGATTGGCGGGGAGATGACTCCTGTCCGCCCTAATGGACAAGCTAAACATCCGAAGGAAGGCAACACAATGAAGTTTTGGTCCATTCAAGGGTTCAACCAAGCAGAAAAAAGAACGGTAAAATTGGCTCTTATCGATTGGACAGCCTTCGAAGGCTATTGTTCGACTAGGCAAGAGGAGAAATGATTGAACCATTTTCGGCTACACATGAGGCACAACAATGCATATGCAAAGAAAGGAGAACTCATTCCAAAATCTGGGAAAATTGCAATACAAAGTTCATTGGCAATACAAGTAAGAAAGGAAGAAAATACATTCAGAGTGATCCAGGTCACTCAACATCAACAGGAGAAGGCTCCACACTACAGGACTGGAGCAACCTATCAACTTGTTCGGAGAGGATCTTATCAATTTGGGCTGGGACGGGAGAACCTTCAGCCTGGACTTCTCCTGCAGAGTCTCCTCCTGGGCCGAGATCAAAGCTAGGATCACCTCCAGATTTTTGACTGGGATAGCAGCCTCCTCCGCCGGACATGGCGACTCCTTGACTTCCACTGTGACTTCGGCCTCCTTCGCTTCTCCTTCCTCTCCAATTATGTTGCAGGAGGGGATCTTCAAAAGGTCGAGGTGAGGGAGGGTCTCCTTTACCTTGGAAAGCCCATCATTGAAGCCGTGCTGGTAGGCATACAATGATGCTTCATCAATCTCTATCTGAAATTTTGAAGATATCTTAAAGTCAGCCACGACATTATCTATTTGCTTCCTCAAAGCTTCAGACTCCCTCTTGGTGGCTTCGGCCTCCCTCTTGGCAGCTTCGAATTCTAGGATCTCCTCTTCAGCCCTCCTAGAAGCCTCCTACGCCACCTTGGATAGGTTCTCCATCCTCTCCTGATTCTCCCTGACAGTCCGCTCCAGGGATTCAACTTGCTTCCTGCTCCTGTTCCACCTTGCCTCTTGTCCCGCTATCCTCGAGTGGGCACTCTTCAGTTCGCCCTTCAGGTCACGAACTTCATCAGTTACCCGGACAAGACGGTCCTCCATGGATTGCTTCAACTCTTCGGCTACTTCCCTGGCAGCCCTAGCAGTCTGAAGCTCCTCTTTGAGGTCGTAGATGAGGCTGTCCACGTTCCCCAGGCCTTCCTCCATGAAGGTGAAGTCATAGACCAACTACATCAAAAAAGAATAATCGAGGGTCAAATAACTCTCAAGGCAAAGGAGGCGATGATAGTCATACCTGTTGCAGGGTGGCGAAGCCAAAATCAGACACCTTGAGAAAGCTCCAGTTTCGGAGAATTGCCAGGTTGCAGGGCTGTATCGTACCCTTCAATACCTGTTTGGCTTCCTCCGGAACCAGCAACTCTCCCATAGGCAGGAGCTCCAAAGGGTTCATCGAGCTACCTCCGGCTGAAGAAGCTCCGTAGATGGACTCTCCTTCGACTTTCCGTGCTTTGCCCCTATCGACAGCAGAGGGGCAAACCGACGGCACATCCACTCTTTGAGAGAGGCCCCCTATTGTGTCGACTGGAGAGGCGACCATCGCTGGAGTCTCGAATGGACAGGGCCTCGCTAGAACCCCTTCCGTGGCTGCTGCATTTTACCCCGAGGAACCTCGGGAAGAAGAAGTGCTTTGGTCCCCTTCGAGACCATCTCTCCGAGCTGCAGACCTGGCAGAAGGGGCCTGTGCCACCCTCCTCTCCGAAGTCTGGCAAATACAGCTCAAATTATGCTTCATTCCACCACCTGCAGGCAAAGAAGATCACCTTAGTTAAATGAACTACAGTGAAACCTAAAAAAGAAGAGTAGAAATTTCTACTGCTATACCTAGTGAGGGGAATTTACTGATTCCTGCTCGATGGAGGTTCCTCTCCTCCAACAACTCCCGGATAGGAGCAACTTCTGAGTTGGTCAGAAGATCTTAATCCAACTGATCGGCCGCCAAGACTTTCTTTCCGTCATTGGCGGTCAGGCGAGGTTTCTTCCACTCAGTGTCGAAGCCCCATGGGTCGAAGGACAACACAAATACAAAGACAGGTTTCCACTCATGGATTGTGCTGGGCATATCCTTAATCACCCCTGTGGCTTGATCTGGGACTGATCACCCACCATCCGTTGCTGTGGAAGTCCCTCTTGAGGACGAAAAGGGTCGAGAACAAGTTGGTCCTAGGCTCTACGTTGGCGATGCTGCACATGAACAAGAACCCGCAGATGTTCCTGATGCTGTTTGGGGTCAACTGTGCTGGCACCACTTGGTACAAGCGATAAATCTTAACAAAGAAGGGGTGCAGGGGAAACTGAAGAACAACCTTCAGGTGATCTTCGTATATAGCTAGGCACCCAGGGGGAGCTTTGTTCACCCATTCCTCGGGCGCGGAGAGGACAAAGGGAAATTCCTTAGGAATGCGGTAGCGTTCCTAAAGAATGGTTGCCTTGCTCTGAGAAACCGAGCTGGGGACCGACTCCGGACCTACTGTATCTCCAGCCCCCGAGGGCCCAACCTGCTTCCCATGACTCGCTACAGTCATCTTCCATGAGAAAGGAATGAAGCAAAGGGGCGGAAAGAGGATTCTACCTGAAGAATAGACTGGTACTCAAGAGCAGTTTGGGTGGAGAATGAGATGAGGTTGAAGAAGCTTCCTTGCCCAGACCTTCACCCTTCCCCAAAAGAAATGTAAGGGTCTCTGGACCCCCATAGAGGGTTAATTTGACTCAAGGTTACCTTGGGAGGTAACCCACTTATGACTGACCGCCAGGATAAGATCTATCCTTCGTCCAATGGGTGGAGAACAGCCACCACAACAATCCAAATCCCAACCAAAAGATTGCCTCAACCACTGTGCAACGGGACAAGGAGAGATAGCCTCAGGGCCACCTACTTTTCTCCAATCCAGGAATGGCACCTTTCCACCATCTGATTCTCACATCATGATTGACAGCCTAATAGAGGTCCCGTAATCATTTACTGCACCGTCTCTCAGGAAGAAAGTGACAAGGCTATAATAGTCTCACTTCTCAAGGTAGATCTTCATTTCGACAACTGAGAGTAGGGGGCAACTGTTAGTATATCCTGGTTCAGCTACGAACCAGGCTCCGGCTCGACTTATCAAAGCCCCGGTTCTCTGGACTATGGACTTCGGACTAAGCGAAGGCCAACTGCAAGCAACTCAAGGCTTCACACTGAACTACAACATCCGAAGGCCAGTCCTTCGGGTAGCACCTTCAGCCTCGGCCAAAGTTTGAACTACTCATCGACTTTCGAAGACACGAACTTCGGTCCCCACCGTAAACATGATCTCCGGCCTCGAAAAAATATCAAGCCTTCGGCCCATGCAAGGGGAAACATGAAGCTTGAACCATAATCTGTTCTAAAAAAGAAATGTAACCAATAGTTACAATCGACACTCATCATGCCATGATCATGGCGTGCAATTCCTGCAGCCATGCCTCCGATCTGGCCAGAACTGCTTATTGACAATCCACGATCGCCAATCATGGGAGAGATTGGCTCCCCATGATCTCCGGGAAAAGAGCGGGCCACATACCGGAGGCCATCTTTTAAATATGGGTAAGAAGGATGGCTCGAGAAGTACGTATGAATAATCTCACACATATATACTTTCAATCTCCAAGAACTCTTTTTCTCTTCCACTCTCGACATCTTATCCATTCTGTGGCTAGAATCCGCCACTGACTTAGGCATCGGAGTGTCCTCCGCAGGAACAACTCCGGCAAGGGACCTATTTTGCAGGTGAACCAGGGAGCGGTCCTGCGACGCAGCAGCTCCGACTGGCCAATCCATGGACTCCATGCCAACAGGTAATATGCTTGATGACATGAATTTTTAGGCATATGCTAGAGTGATATGCATTGGGTTTATAATTGTTATAAACTTGGATATCATGTTTATGTTTATACTTGCAGTAATAAACACTATTATCATGATAGTTTTAGAATGTGTTTTGAGACCATCAAAGCCCTCATCAAAAAGCATATTTAGTCATAGTATAAAACTTAGTCAAGATGCAAAACCGGTTAAGGTTTGATCAGCCAATTGGTGTATAGGCAAGTGGTTCCGAGAAGGTAAAGGAAATGAGGATTTTAATTGGTTCCATTGTCTGACCTGGCCAATCTAATTGGTGTCTAAGGAAAGCAACGGGGGGACCCCCTCACCCCTCCCACTTACCTGGCCAATTTGGTCATATCTAAATCTTAATTTGGTAATGCTAATTGGTTAAGTATACTATAATTTGCCTTTTTTCATGCTAAGCCAAATTTATGTCAAAACTTTAGTAGGTTTGTTCTGTACACACAAGGCCTACTCTAGGAATTGATATACGATTTGTCTTGGTGTACTTAGTGTTTTATAGCATGTTTAGATATGTTACTTTATTGTGTACACACAAGAGCAACATTATTTAATCATGGCTATATAGAAATGAAGGGTCTGACTAAACTAAGACATTATGATTTGTTATGTACACACAAGGCCATAAGTGTCCTAAAGGCAAAGATAATTATTGAGATTGCATGGGTTGCAATTAGAATGGTTGTCCTACCTTTGAACTCGTGTGTTTGTTGTGTACACACAAGGTACTCGTGAGGAATAAGGATCTCAACCCCACTAAGGAAACCAGGAAGGTTTCTCGCTTACCATAGTTGAGGGTTATGGTATTTGAAGAAAATAGTGGAAGATATAATTAGATATAAAATCCTCATCTAATTATGAATGTTATAATTGAGTGGTCTGCTAATATTATTTTTTAAATTAAATGTAGGACATTTAAATAATGGCTTCAAACTTATCACTGAGGGGCATCTTGGATGCCAAAAAGTTAACTGGTCCAAATTATATGGACTGGTTGAGGAACCTGAGAATTGTATTAACTTAAGAGAAGCTTTCATATATACTTGATTCTTCGGATCCAGTGTTGATTGGAGAGGATGCATCAGAGGAGGATATTGCTACATACAAGATGTGGCAAAATGACAGTACAACTATTAAATGCATCATATTGGTCTCAATGAGCAACGTGATCCAGAGGCAACATGAAGGCATGGAACCTCAATCAATATTGCTCAATTTAAAGGAGCTATATGGAGAGCAAAGTAGGGCTGCTTGATACGAGATATCGAAGCAGTTGTTTCGTGCTCGGATGTGTTGGCATGGAATCCCTGGATCGGTCGGTTGGTGCAGCTGCATCGCAGGATCGCTCCCTGGTTCACCTGCAAAACAAGTCCCTTGCCGGAGTTGTTCCGGTGGAGGACACTCCGATGCCTAAGTTAGTGGCAGATCCCAGGCACAGAATGGGGAAGGTGTCGAGGGTGGAAGAGAAAAAGGGCTTTTGAAGATTGTAAGCGTATGTGAGCGAGGATGTTCGTGTACCTCGAGCAATCCTTCTTACCCTTATTTAAAGAAGGCCTCCGGTTTGCGCCCGGCTCTTTTTTCGGTGATCATGGGGAGCAAATTTCTCCCATGATTGACGATCGTGGATTGTCATTGAGCGGTTCCAGCCAGATCGGAGGTGTGGTAGCAGGAGTTGCGCGCCATGATCATGGCATGATGAGTGTTGATTGTAACCGTTGGTTACAGTTGCCTTTCTAGAAAAAATTATGGTATAGTCTTCATATTTTTCCTTGTATGGGCCGAAGACTTGGTATTTCCTCGAGGACGGAGATCGTGTCCACGGTGGGGACCGAAGTACGTGCCTTCAGGAGTCGATGAGTAGTTCGGTCTTTGGCCGGGACTGAAGACGTTACCCGAAGGACCAGACTCCGGATGTTGTGGCCCGGTATGAAGCCTTGGGTTACATGCAGTTGGCCTGTCCCTTGCTTGGTCCAATGTCTGTAGTCCGGGAAAAAGGGCTTCGATCAGTCGAACCGGAGTTTGGTTTATAGTTGAACTGGGATATCCCAACAGTTGCCCCCTACTCTCAGTTTTTGAAGCAGAGATTTGCCTCGAGAAGTGAGAGTATTAATGCCTTGTCGTTTTCCTCTTGAGAGACGGTGCAGTGGATGATTACGGGATCCTTGATTGGACTATCCATCGCAATCTAATAATCAGATGATGGACAGGTGTCACTCCCGGATTGGGGAAGAAAGAAAAAGTGGGTGGCCCTGGGGCCATCTTTTCTTTTCCCGTTGCACGGTGGTTGAGGCAATCTTTTGGTTGGGATTTAGATGGTTGTGGTGGCTGTCCTCCATCCGTTGGATGAAGGGTATACCTTATCATGGCGGTCAGCTGCAGGTGGGTTTCCTCCCAGGGTAACTTTGACTTAATTTAACTTCGACGGGGCTCTAGAGACCCCTACTTTTCTTTTGGGTAAGGGCGAAGGTCCGGCCAAGGTAGCTTCTTCAACCTCGTCTCATCCTTCGTGGTGCGGGCACCAGACTCAGAAGAAGACTTCAGAGCTCCATCTGGATCTCTGATTGACCTTGCCCGAAGAATTAGGGTTTTCTGGTTTGTAATAAGAGTTGACTTGATCAACTCAATTTTAGCTTGAGTCTGTATTCCCTGCAATTTTATTTTGTTGAGTCATGTTGACTCAGTAGTGGTCTAGGACTTCAACCTGGGGTGTCACATTTTCTCCCAAGGCCAAGCAAGTGGGTGCCACACTCCCAGCCACACGCCTGAGTCCAGGGGGCGCCACATCTCCATCCAGTAGACTTTGGTCCCCACACCACAGGATAGCAGGTCCCTTCTCTCATGCGCCATTTGAGGAGAGAGCAATCTGGGATCCACAATTCAAGGGGGCGGCCCACAAAATTCCTTAATAGCCAAACTATGAAAAGAAAGAAAATTTTCTTGGAGAGTACTTCAAGGGGGCGCCCATTCCATGCCAAAAATACCCAAAGCAAAGATGGGAAGAACCATGACTTAGGGAGAAAGAAAAGGAGGAGTCCAAAAGAGTTGAGCCATGAAAGGAATGAAATCCTCTCTTGAAGAACAAGGCTAGGAGATGCCACTTACCTTCCTTTTAAGCCTCCAATTAATTTTTGTTTGGAACCTTTGGCCGGCCATATGTGTAGGGATTGATCCTACAATCCTAATTTGAAGATCCCTCCTTTAGTCCCACATGGAAAGATGTAAAACCCTACTCTCTTGTAAAGTCCTATAAATTAAACCCTTCTTGTAAACTTTAAAGTAATATGATGAATGAATTAAAATTTTTGTGTGAGCAAACTCTGTGTTTTCTCTCTTCCGCACTTGCATCCAGGTGTTGAGCTCCGTGAGGGAGTAAATCCGGGTTCCCCAGGAACCTTGAGGAGGTGTGAGATCTCCAAACCCCAAACCCTAGGTTAGCCACTTCACTCCCAAACCCTACCCACCCATCATCCTTTTCTTTCCACCAAGCCCTAGCCTATCCCACCTCTCATGGCCACTCTCTTCAAGTCTAGGCCGACCACCAGCATCTGGGCCCAGTCCGGATACTTCAGATCCAGAGCAATTCCCAGTGGATGTCAGATCAGCCTCTAGGAGAATCCAGATTTCAGCAACATCAGCTTTCAAGTTCTTCAAATCTGGTAAATCCTTCCTTGAGTATCTGATTCCATCACTTGTTCTTCTTCTTTCCCAGATCTTGAGTTCAGGAGAAGCCGACTCAGCCACAGGACCAGTATTGGAGGATCCATTGCGACAGTATCCGAATCCGAGGATCCAACAATCTGCTCGAGAGAGTTCTTCCACCAAACTTTGTGAAGATCACTGCCTGGTGGGTAACCCATCTCTTCTCTTTATTTCTGTCCTGTTGAAAGTTCAGAGCAAAATCCTAGGTCTGGGAGTTTCTCAACTCCCAGCGATCCGTTACTTCTGAACTACTCTGATAATCCAGTTTTATTTAAATTGTGCTTTCAATTATTACCTAGTTTCTTTCAATTTAGTTTAGCTTTCCTTTGAGTCAAAGCCAATTTCAGAAAATATATAAAAAAAAAAGAATTAATCTTAATTTATTTCTGCATCGCACCATCTCTTTTTTTCTGCATCATTTTTGGTATCAGAGCTCAGTTTAGGATTTCTGTTTGCTTGCTTGTTTTAAGTCTCTCTCCTTTTACTTTGTCTGCTCGAAGTAGACTCCCCAGGATGTTCGGTCCTAGGAATGAAGCGAGGTGCAAACCTTCTCTTCCCATTCCACGGGGTGTTCCTAGGACGTGTAGGGGATCCGTTGGGTTACAACTTCATAGCAGGAATTGTAAACGGGGGAAGCACCCTATTTTCAGTCTGTAACTATCCTGTTGCAGAAATTTTTTCTCAGTGCAAGTAACTCTGAATTACATAATTTTTGTTTTGCTGGAACCAGTATAATTGAATCTATTTTATATAATTTTCTTGTGATTTATTGGTTTCCATGAAATTTCTGAGAGTTAAATTCCTGCAACTCTGTTTTTGTGTTCTGCAATGCAATTATTTTGAGTGAACATCTCCTAATTCATCCTAAGGGCATTTGAGCATCTAAGATAAGGGGAGGAGTTGATAACCTCTCCTTAGCCCAAAACCACCACCCACTCATTTGATCCTAAGCCTAATTTTAAAATTTATTAGACTTAATTTGCCCTGGTGGGCTAGGGACATCAACAAGTCGGGTCAAGGCTAGTGTTGAGTCAGTTTGTCTAGTTACTCTGTGTGTATTTTGTACTCAGTGTCTAGAACGGTGGTTCAGGGACTACATCTCGAAGGGCTTGTGTGCTGGTCCGCCTACCTGGCCAATCACTGATTGGTATCTAGGATTGGCAATTAGGTTCCTAACACTCCCTTTACACCTGCCTGGCTGAGTCCCGAGTTACTACAGGCTAGCTTGCCACTCTGATTGGGTATCTAGTTTGGGCTCTAGGACTAGTTAGCCCATAGTCGTTCAGTTGAGTCTCATTTTGTGTGTTTGCTTCCATCATCATGTCTACCCGGAATGGAGTACCTTACCAACCTGGTCGAACCCAACCTGATTTAGAGGCCATGGTTAGAGCTCTTACTGAGAGTATGAACAAATTGAGTCAGGATGTGACTGCTACTGTTGCCCAGTTTAAGGAACAGGTCCATGAGAATTTTGCCCAGCTTAGGGATCGAGTCCAAGTACTTGAGGAACCTAGGCATCAGAATTGGACTCCTGACCTAGATTTTAATGTGCCTCAACCTCACCCACACCAAGAGCCTAGAAGACCTTTATATAGAGATCCAGAACCTAATCATAGGAGGCCTGACCCAGAACCTGAAGATAGAGATGATAGGTTCATTCGGAACATCAAATTAGATGCACCCACTTTTGATGGTAGCTTAAACCCTAAGGTGTATTCTGATTGGGAGGGTGAGATGGACCAGTACTTTGAGTGGTATGCCATGTCTGAGGAAAGGAAGTTCAAGTTTGCCAAGATGAAGTTAGTACGTCAAGCTAGGTTATACTGGGGGAAAATTGAGCTAACCACTAGAAGACGAAATGTAGAGCCCATAACCACTTGGCATGGTATGAAAGAGAAGCTTAGAGATAAGTATCTACCCATTTCATACCAACAGAATCTGTTAGACCAATGGCAGACTTTGAAACAAGGGAACCGATCTGTATCAGAATACATAACCACCTTTGATGAGTACCTGATGAGATGTGATATGAGTGAATCCCATGAGGTCACTTTGTCTAGGTTTAGGGCTGGACTTAGGGAAGACATAAAGAGGGAGTTGTTTCTGAGAGAGGTTACTAACCTAGACCAAGCCTATCAGATTGCACTGAACACTGAGAAATTTCAGAAAGGACCTATGCCTTCTAGGGTTAGTGCCCCAATCCCAAGAAATGGACCTAGCCAAGTTACCCCTAGCAAGTCTAATCAGGGTATTCCCAGCCCTAGGCCCATGGACAAAGGTAAGGCACCTGACACCCAGAGAACCCCTAGTATCATATGTTTTAAGTGCCAGAAGCCCGGTCATATCTCCAACCAGTGCACAGCCATAGCTTGTTTTAAGTGCCACAAGGTAGGTCATGTTTCTAGCCAGTGCCCTCGTAGATCCCTTTACATAGAAGAAGCAGAAGAAGAGAGTTCCGGACCCAATGAAGAGTTTGAAGAAGAAGTTTATGAGGCCGGAATGAATTTGGTCGATGAGTATGAAGGAGAGGAGGAATCCATAGAGTCTGACCAATTAGGGGTTGTGAGATGCATCCTATTCCAAAATAGAGTTCAGGAAGATTGGCGTAGGACTAACATCCTACAGACTTTCCTTAAACTAGGGGATAAGGTTTGTAAAATCATCATAGATAGTGGGGGCTGTGTGAATGCCATTTCTGCTAGCACTGTCAAAATGTTAGGCTTAATCCCAGTCCCCCATCCCAACCCCTATAAGGTTTCTTGGGTAGACTCTACCTCTATACCCATCCAGTCTAGATGTCAGGTCCAAATCCAAATGCAATCCTATCAAGAGAAGATTTGGTGTGACGTCTTGCCCGTGGGGGTGAGCAGTATAATTCTTGGAAGACCTTGGTTGTATGATCATGATGCCACCCTCTTAGGAAAATCCAACACCTGTGTCTTTAGTTTTAATTGGAAGAAAATCACAATCCATTCAGTTCCTCCTAAGGACAAGGTAGCTAAAGGAACCAGTAAGGTCAGAGAAATGAAGATTGGAGTGAACCTAATTAGTGCTAAGGATCTAGAATAGGAAATTCATAGTGGTTCACCTATTTGGATGTTAACTGCTAAGGAACTTAGGACTCCTACACCCTCAGAGCCTCCTCAGGAAGTTAAACCTTTGTTAAAAGAATTTGAGGATGTTTTTCCCAAGGATCTGCCAGACCACCTTCCACCTCTTAGGGATATCCAGCATTCCATAGATTTAGTCCCAGGAGCTACTTTACCCAACTTGCCCCATTATAGGATGAATCCATCTGAGCATAAGGAACTGCAAAAGTAGGTTGGAGAATTATTGAGGAAGGGGTTCATTAGAGAGAGTCTTAGCCTTTGTGCAGTCCCTGCACTTCTTACCCCGAAGAAGGATGGCACGTGGAGGATGTGTGTTGATAGTCGTGCCATCAACAAAACCACAATCAAGTATAGGTTCCCTATCCCTAGACTAGATGACATGCTAGATATGATGGCCTGTGCAATGGTTTTTTCTAAAATTGATCTCAAGAGCGGCTATCATCAGGTTAGGATTAGACCAGGGGATGAGTGGAAAACCGCTTTCAAAACTAAGGATGGTCTCTATGAATGGGTTGTTATGCCTTTTGGGTTGTCCAATGCCCCTAGTACTTTCTTGAGGATTATGACCCAGGTACTTAGAGCTTTCATAGGGAAGTTTGTAGTGGTCTATTTTGATGACATCCTGATCTATAGTAAGACCCATGCAGACCACCTAGGCCTCCTTAGACAAGTCTGTAAAGTTTTGAGGAATGATAGTCTCTACGGTAATCTCAAAAAGTGTGAATTCATGACCAGTAGAATTATCTTCCATGGTTTTGTAGTAACCCCTGACGGTGTGGCTGCCGATCTAGAAAAAATTAGGTCCATAGTAGAATGGCCAGAGCCGACCAGTGTGCATGAAGTCAGAAGTTTCCACGGCTTGGCTACCTTCTATAGGCGATTCATCAAGGGGTTTAGTACTGTAGTTGCTTCTATCACAGACTGTATTAGGAAAGGAGAATTCCAGTGGACTAAAGCAACCCATAAAGCCTTCCTAGATCTTAAGGATAAGATGACCCAGGCACCCATTTTCAGGTTACCCGACTTTTCAAAGGTATTTGAGGTTGCCTGTGATGCTTCAGGAGTAGGTATAGGTGGAGTCCTAAGCCAAGAGAACCATCCCGTAGCATTCTTTAGTGAAAAACTTAATGATGCTAAGCTTAGGTATTCTACCTATGATAAGGAATTTTATGCAGTAGTGCAAGCTTTGCGTTACTGGAGACATTATTTGCTATCGCAAGAATTTATGCTGTTTTCGGACCATGAGGCTCTTAGATTCTTGAATTCCCAGAAGAAGCTTAACCCTAGGCATGCTAAGTGGGTAGAGTATATCCAGTCCTATACTTTTGTTTTGAAGCATAAGGATGGATCTGAAAATAAGGTAGCTGATGCCCTTAGTCATCGATCTTTGTTGTTGAATTCTGTTAGGGCTGAAGTCATAGGGTTTGAGCAAATCAAAGAGGAATTTGAGTCATGTCCGGATTTTAAGACTATGTACCAGGGTCTAACTCAAGGACCGTCAAGTGACCATAAGGATTATACCCTTTTAGATGGCTTTTTGTTCTTTAAGAATAGGCTTTGCATCCCTAGAACTTCTTTTAGGAAATTTTTGATTTGGGAAATTCATGCTGGAGGTTTAGCTGGCCATTTCGGAAAAGACAAGACCACCCTGGCTATTGAAGACCACTTTTTCTGGCCCAGTTTAAAAAGAAATGTAGCACACATTGTGGCTAGGTGTCGGACATGCGCTGTTGCCAAACAGCGAAAACAGAACACCGGCCTTTATACCCCACTCCCTGTCCCAGATCGTCCTTGGCAAGATGTGAGCATGGACTTTATGTTAGGTTTGCCTAAGACCCAGAGGAGGCATGACTCTATCTGTGTTGTAGTCGACCGATTTTCCAAGATGGCCCATTTCTTGCCTTATTCCCAAACATTTGATGCGTCTAAGGTAGCCACCCTGTTCTTTAATGAGATAGTTCGACTCCATGGCCTACCTAAGACAATTATTTCCGATAGGGATGTTCGGTTCACCAGCTATTTCTGGAAAACCCTTTGACATAAGTTAGGGACAAAACTTAAGTTTTCAACTACCTATCATCCCCAGACTAATGGCCAAACCGAAGTAGTGAACCGTAGTTTAGGCAATCTGTTAAGGTGTCTTGTTGGTGAAAACATTAGGAACTGGGATTTGTATTTACCTAGAGCTGAATTTGCATACAATAACTCGGTCAATAGGTCTACGGGTAAGAGTCCATTTGAAATTGTGCATGGTTACAAACCTCACACACCTCTTGACTAGCTCCTTTACCAGTCCACACATGAGTCTCCGAGTCTGCCGAAGTTTTTGCACAGCATATAAAAGACTTGCATAAAGAAATTCATGCCAAAATAAACTTAAGTAATGAAACTTATAAGAAGTTGGCTGATTCTCAAAGGCGAGTCAAAACTTTTGATGAGGGAGACTATGTAATGATTAGGTTAAGGCCTGAACGGTTTTCTCCTGGAACCGTTAGAAAGTTACATGCTAGAGGAGCTGGACCATTTAGAGTGGTGAAGAGAGTAGGATCCAAAGCCTATGTGCTCGAGTTACCTCCAGAACTAGGCATTAGCTCCACTTTCAACATTTCAGACCTAGTAGAGTATAGAGAGCCAGTTGTGATTCCCAGTGAGCCTTTTGAGCCTAATCCTGCTCTTGAGATTGAACCCAACCCTGTGTGTCCACCAATAAACTGGCCTGTAAGGAAAGAGCAGATTGAAAAGATCCTGGATGATCAGGTTATCTCTACTCGTAATCGAGGATACCAAAGATACCTGGTCCGCTGGCAAGGAAGGCCAGATTCTGATGACTCTTGGATCTCCCGAGAAGAATTACAAGAATTGGACCCAGACCTTTTGGAGAGATACCAGAGCCAACTTGATCCATACTCGACAGGATCGAGTTCCTCCCACCCTGGGAGAATTGCTGCAGGCACCAGACTCAGAATAAGACTTCAGAGCTCCATCTGGATTTCTGATTGACCTTGCCCGAAGAATTAGGATTTTTGGTTTGTAATAAGAGTTGACTTGATCAACTCAATTTTAGCTTGAGTCTGTATTCCCTGCAATTTTATTTTGTTGAGTCATGTTGACTCAATAGTGGTCTAGGACTTCAACCTTGGGTGTCACATTTTCTCCCAAGGCCAAGCAAGTGGGCGCCACACTCCCAGCCACACTCCCAGCCACACGCCTGAGTCCAGGGGGTGCCACATCTCCATCCAGTAGACTTTGGTCCCCTCACCACAGGATAGCAGGTCCCTTCTCTCATGCACCATTTGAGGAGAGAGCAATTTGGGATCCACAATTCAAGGGGGCGGCCCACAAAATTCCATAAGAGCCAAACTATGAAAAGAAAGAAACTTTTCTTGGAGAGTACTTCAAGGGGGTGCCCATTCCATGCCAAAAACATCCAAAGCAAAGATGGGAAGAACCATGACTTAGGGAGAAAGAAAAGGAGGAGTCCAAAAGAGTTGAGCCATGAAAGGAATAAAATCCTCTTTTGAAGAACAAGGCTAGGAGGCACCACTTACCTTCCTTTTAAGCCTCCAATCAATTTTTTTTTTGAACCTTTGGCCGGCCATATATGTAGGGATTGATCCTAAAATCCTAATTTGAAGATCCCCTCCTTTAGTCCCACATGGGAAGATGTAAAACCCTACTCTCTTGTAAAGTCCTATAAATTAAACCCTTCTTGTAAACTTTAAAGTAATCTGATGAATGAATTAAAATTTTTGTATGAGCAAACTCTATGTTTTCTCTCTTCTGCACTTGCATCCAGGTGTTGAGCTCCGTGAGGGAGTAAATCTGGGTTCCCCAGGAACCTTGAGGAGGTGTGAGATCTCCAAACCCCAAACCCTAGGTTAGCCACTTCACTCCCAAATCCTAGCCGCCCATCATCCTTTTCTTTCCACCAAGCCCTAGCCTATCCCACCTCTCACGGCCACTCTTCAAGTCCAGGCTGACCACCAGCATCCGGGCCCAGTCCGGATACTTCAGATCCAGAGCAATTCCCAGTGGATGTCAGATCAGCCTCCAGGAGGATCCGGATTTCAGCAACATCAGCTTTCAAGTTCTTCAAATCTGGTAAATCCTTCCTTGAGTATCTGATTCCATCACTTGTTCTTCTTCTTTCCCAGATCTTGAGTTCAGGAGAAGCCGACTTAGCCACAGGACCAGTATTGGAGGATCCATTGCAACGGTATCCGAATCCAAGGATCCAACAATCTGCTCGAGAGAGTTCTTCCACCAAACTTTGTGAAGATCACTGCCTGGTTGGTAACCCATCTCTTCTCTTTATTTCTGTCCTGTTGAAAGTTCAGAGCAAAACCCTAGGTCTGGGAGTTTCTCAACCCCCAGCGATCCGTTACTTCTGAACTACTCTGATAATCCAGTTTTATTTAAATTGTGCTTTCAATTATTACCTAGTTTCTTTCTATTTAGTTTAGCTTTCCTTTGAGTCAAAGCCAATTTTGGAAAATATATATAAAAAAAAAAGAAGAATTAATATTAATTTATTTCCGCATCGCATCATCTCTTTTGTTCTGCATCACTTCGCCCAAATTGTTCTGGACTACCTGCCTATTCCTCAGGTAGAATGTTCTTTCTGCACCCTTGCTTCATTCTTTTGTCATGGAAGAGACCGTAGGGAGTCAGGGGGAAAAGGTTGGGCCCTCAGGGGCCGGAGACATAGTAGGTCCAGAGTCGATCCCCTACTCGGTTTCTCAGGGCAAGGCAGCCCTTCTTTGAAAATGCTACCACATTCCTGAAGAATTTTCCTTCGTCCTTCCCGAGCATGAGGAGCGGGTGAACGACCTCCCCCTGGGTGCCTAGCCGTATACAAAGATCACCTGAAAGCTAATTTTTGTTTTCCCCTGCACCCTTTCTTCATCAAGATCTTCCGCTTGTACCAAGTGGTGCCACGCAGTTGACCCCGAACAACATCAGGAACATCTGCGGGTTCCTGGTTATGTGCAGCGTCGCGAACATAGAGCCTAGGACCAATTTGTTCACGACTCTTTTCATCCTCAAGAGGGATTTCCACAGTAACGGATGGTGGGTGATTGGCCCTATATCAGGCCGTAGGGTTATCAAGGATATGCCCAGCGCCATCCACAAGTGGAAACCCATTTTTGTGTTTGTGTTGTCTCTTAATTCATGGGGCTTCGATATGGTGTGGAAAAAGCCTTGCCTGGCCGCCAATGATGGGAAGAAGGTCTTGTCGGGCAATCAGTCGGACTACGACCTTCTGGTCAACTCTGAGGTTGCCCCCATTCGGGAATTGTTGGAGGATAGAAATCTACACCGGGCGGGAATTAGCAGATTCCCCTCATTAGGTATAACTATAGGAATTTCTGTTCCTCTTTCTTCGATATATTGTTGCCCAATCAATTGAAGTGAAATTCTTTGCTTGCAGGTGGCGGGATGATGCCCGGCTTGAGCTGACTCTGTCAGACTTCGGAGAAGAGGGTGGCATGGGCCCCTCCTGCCAGGTCTGCGGTTCGGAAGAGAGCTCGGAGGGATGGTCCCGAAGGGGACCAAAGCATTTCATCTTCTCGGGGGACCTCAGGGGAAGATATAGTAACTGCGGAAGGGGCTCTGTCAAGACCCCATCCAGTCGAAGCTCCATCGTGGGCTGTTTTCCCAGTTCGCATAGCAGGGAGCCCTCTTCAGGGAGCGGATGTGCCACCATTTTGCCCCCTACTACTGATAGGGGCGAAGCACGGCAAGTCGAAGGAGACTTCACCTACAGGGCCTCCTCAGCCAGAGTCCGCTCAATGAACTCCTCGGAGCTTTTGCCGACAAGGGGACTGCTGGTCCCGGCCGTAGCCAGGAAGGCATTGAAGGGTACGCTCCTGCCTCACAACTTGGCTATTTTTCGGAAACAGAGCCTTCACAAGGTGTCCGATTCTACCTTCTCCACCCTGTAATAGGTTTGATCCTGCCACTTCTCTTTGTCTTGAGAATTGTTCGATTCATGATCTCTCTCTTTTGCTGTAGTTGGTCTACGACCTCACCTTCATGGAGGAGGGCCTGAGGAATGTAGATAGCCTCATCCATGACCTTAAGGAGGAGCTTCAAACCACTAGAGCTACGAAGGAAGTAGTCGAGGAGCTATAAAAGTCCATGGAGGACCGTCTTGCCCGGATGAATGATGACGTTCGTGAACTGAAGGGTGAACTGGGAAGTGCTCATGTAACAATGACGGGGCAAGAGGCAGGGTGGAAGAGTAGCAGGAAGCAAGTCTAATCCCTGGAGCAGGCTGCCAGAGAGGATCAGGGGAAGATAAAGAGCCTGACCAAGGCAGTGGAGGAGGCTTCCAGGAGGGCCGAAGAGGTGATCCTGGAGTCCGAAGCTGCTAAGGGGGAGTCTGCATCTTTGAAGAAGTAGGTAGACGATGCCGTGGCGAACTTCAAGATGTCTCCACAATTCTAGGCGGAGATCAATGAAGTAACTTTGTATGGCTACCAGCATAGCTTCAATGACGGACTCTCCAGGGTGAAGGAGGCCTTCCCTCACCATGACCTTTCCAGCATTCCATCCTACGATATAGCTGGAGAAGAAGAGGAAGTGGAGGGGGCCGAAGCCATAGTAGAGGCTGAGGTGCCATGTCCAGAGGAGGAGGCTGCTAGCCCAGTCAAAAATCCGGAGGTGACCTCGACTCTGACCCCGGTTCATGGGGAAACTCAGGCTAGAGGAGTCCAAGTTGAAGGTTCTCCGGTCTTGGCCCAGATTGACGAGGTCCTCTTAGAGCAAAATGATAAGGTGCTCTAGTCCTATGGTGTGGAGCTTTCTCCTGCTGATGTTGAGTAACTTGGGTCGCTCTAGATGTATTTTCCTTCTTTCTTTTGTTTTATGAATGAACTTTGTATGACAGCTTTTCTAGATTTTGGAATGAATTTTCCTTCCTTTGCATACACCATGTCGTGCTTCATGTGTAGCTCGAAATGGTTTTACCGTTCTATCTTTTGATTAGCCGAACAGTCACGTCCGAAGGCCGTTCAGTCGACAAGAACCAGTTTTACCATTCTCTTTCCTGTTTGGTTGAGCAGTCATAGTCGAAGGCCGTTCAATCGATGAGGATGAACTCTGGAATGGACCAGAACTCCATTGCTGAAGATCGTTACCTTCCTTCGGATGTTAAGATTGTCTGTTGGGGCGGACAAGAGTCATTTCCCCGCCAATCCATGATCAGGGAGATTCGATTATGATTATTGTCACCCACATGGCACATCGATATTTGTACAGTCACGATTTCTTACGCCTTGCGAGCCACCGGGTCTCATTTTTCTAAAATGGAGTCATTAATGATGTTGTCGCATGATGAGGATTTCTTCGGATTCGAAGCGATGGCGGTTGTTGTCCTGGGGATGGCTCCGAGAGATTTCTGGTTCTCGAAGCTTCGCCAGGACACGTGGTGCTTTCTGATGTGGCTGGGAAGGATGTGGGGCACACCTCCCCGCAGTCGGTCATGGGTGCAGGGTTTCTATAAATAGTACCCTACCCTCCACTGTCAAAGGCCATCATTTCCGTGGGCTTCTTCCCTCCATTAACAATGAGGTTCACCATTTCTAAGCTCCGCCATGCGACGAAGAGGAGGGCTATCAACCCGTAAAGGAAGCGAAGTCCAGAGTCACCTGGGCTAGAGGATGAAGAGGAGGAGACTCTCGTGGACCACCTCGAGAAGAAGGTCCACCTGTTGGATGCCCGTCTGAGGGAAGCTTGGGCCCAGGTCACGATGGCAACCATGGCGGTGGAGGATTCAAGGAAGGAGGCGACGGACACCATCTCAAATTTCAAAGCTTCTGTCGCCTTCAAGGACGAACTCACCGGGGTGGCTCTGGACTCCTTCCACCATGGGTATTGGGAATGTCGGAGGAAGGCCTCCAAGTTTTATAACTTGAAGGGCTGGACAACATCAAGCCCTCCGTTCCCTTTCCGGTCATGAATTCGATTCCGACTCCGATGAGGGGTCGGACTCGAGTTCGGATGGGAACCCCGGGGGCCCTTCATCATCCCACCAGATATCTCCCCACCGGTACGGGAAAAACCTGGCATGAAGTTATTAAAAATTTCCCATATCTCTTTGGTGCTGCTATTTTTTTTTTTTTTTGTCTCTCCTTATGAGAGTTTCTTGCTTTTTTCTTTTTTTTTTGTGTAAAAATTTAAAAGGAATGAAAAAATCTTTTCTGTTACCTCTTCCCGTGTACTCTTTGCAATGTGTTACATCATGATTTGTCTGTAGTGTAGACTCCACAGACCACTTTCGATCTATAGGAAAGAAGTGAGGTCAATTGGACTCTTCTGAGAATGTCTGTTGTTAACAGAAAGGATGACAATGGTCCTTTTAGGCACGTGTTTGGGTTTTCCATAGGGTAAGGTGTTTACACCGTCCCTGTTCATTTTCTTTTATGATTAAGGTAGGCTATTCAGGCCCACCTCAGCGCGTGCTCAGATTCACCATAGGGTAGGTAACGAGAACCATCCCTGCGCCTTTGATCTTTATGGTGGCCTGGTTAGACCATCCATTGTGCTCGTCGGGAATACCGATAACATGAGTGGATCAGACTCTCCTTTGCGCAGTTGACTGATTTTTTAGATCGAGTCACTCAGGCTGTTGCCATTCACTCGATGCAACTAGTCATTCTGAGTTGATTAAGGTTGAGAAGCTTTGCACAGGAATTTCAGGAACTCTTTTATCGATAGTATTTATGAAGGTTCTGTACATTCCATGGCCGGGATAGGGCCTTCCCCTCAAGGGTCTTGAGTCGATATGTCCCTGGTCGAATGACTTCTTCGACCTGATATGGACCTTCCCAGTTATGGGAGAGTTTACCCTGTTCCGTTGGCCTGGACACTTCTGCTCTTCGCAATACCATGTCCCCCGTGCAAAAAGTTTGCTCCTTCACCCTTGAGTTGTAGTACTTGAAGACCTTTTGCTGGTATGCCTCCAACCTTATATGGGCCTGTAGCCTGGTTCTTGATAGCAAATCCAGATCAATCCTTCTACGATCGGAATTCTCAGGCTCTTCATAGTTATCAATTCTCAAGGACTGTATGGAGACTTCCATAGGTAGTACGGCTTTGGTACCGTAGGCTAGGTTGAACAAAGATTTGCTGGTGGCCATTCTCAGGGTAGTTCGGTATGCCCAAAGATTGGTGGTCAGTTCTTCGACCCAAAGCCCTTTGGCGATGTTCAACCTTGTCTTCAGACCATGGAGGATGGTCCGGTTGATGACTTCGGCTTCTCCTTTGGACTGTGGATGTGCAACGGATGTCAGCCGATGCTGGATATGGTATCGAGCACAGAAGTCCTTGAACTTCGAATTGTCAAACTGTCTCTCGTTGTCCATGATGATGACATGTGGGATGCCAAACCTGAATATGATAGAATTTTTTACAAAGCTTTCCACCTTGCATTCTGTGATCTGGGCCAATGGTTCGGCTTCTACCCACTTCATGAAATAGTCGATGGCCATTAGGAGAAACTTCCTTTGCCCTGATGCTGGTGAGAATGGGTCAAGAATTTCCATCCCCCACTGGGCAAAAGGCCATGGGGCTGCCAGTTGAGTCAGTTGACTCGTAGGTTATCTCTGTACATTTGCATACCTTTGGCATTGGTCACACTTTTGCATGAAATCAGCTAAGTCCTTCTGGATGGAGGGCCAATAATATCCTTGTCGAATGATCTTATATGCCAGAGATCAGCCTCCCAAGTGATCACCGCATATGCCCTCGTAGACCTCTCTCAAAGCATATTCTGCATCAGTGGGTCCTAAGCATTTTAGCAGTGGCTGGGAGAATGATCTCTTGTAGAGGGTTCCATCTGAGATGATGCACTAGGATGCCATCTAGTAGATCTTCTTGGCCTCTGCCTTATCTTTCGGTAGTTCTCCTTCATTCAGGAATCTGATGATAGGATCTATCCAGCTTGACTCAATGTTGATCTGGCACACTTCTGCAGCCTCTTAGGCTATGCTAGGAATCTCAAGATGTTCAACAAAGGTGCGCCCGAGAGACTCTAGAGCTGTAGTTGCCAGTCAAGATAGTGCATCCGCCCGGAAGTTCTCTGATCATGGAACATGGATAATCTCAAAATGTTCCAATTGGAAAGATAAAGCCCGTACCTTCTCCAGGTATTGCACCATGGTTGGATCTTTGGCTGCATATTATCCGTTGACTTGATTCATAACCAGTTAGGAATCTGAGAAGGCCAAAAGTTACTGGACTCCCAGATCTTTGACGATCCGAAGTTCGGTGAATAGGGCTTCATATTCGGCCTGATTATTGGAGGTGTGGAAGGAGAAATGGAGTGCGTACTCTATGGTATGGCCATCAGGTTCGGCCAACATGAGTCCAGCCCCATATCCAGTAGCATTGGAAGCTCCATCCACATGAAGCACCCAAATGGACTTCGTCTCCTTTGGGGCTTCTTCTTCTACCAAAGATGCTTCATCTTCGGACTTCTAGGTGCACTCAGCCAAAAAATCGGATAGCACCTGGGCCTTCATAGTCACTCGGTGTTGGAAGCTGATATCAAACTCACTTAGCTTCACAACCCACTTGGCTATCCTTCCAGAGGTGTCCAGAGATCGAAGAACGGCCTTGAGAGGTTGATCAGTTAGCACCACGATGGTGTGGGCCTGAATGTATGGCCATAGTCACTTTGCTACAATCACTAAGAGTAGTCAGCTTCTGCATCCTTGCATATTGCATTTCTGCATCATACAGGACCTTGCTGATGTAGTAGATTGGCTTGTGAGACTCGTCTTCCGCTTTCCGGACAAGAACCGAACTTATTGCTTCATCTGAAGCAGAGAGGTATAGGTAGAGCACCTCGCCTTCTTGTGGTTTGGAGAGCAATGGCGGGGTCTCCAGATATTTCATCAGTTCCTCGAAGGCAGCACGACAGTCTTCGGGCCATTCAAAGCCCTTTGATTGCCGGAGTACCTTGAACAATGGAAGACATTTCTCGGCTAACCGAGAGATAAATCTGCTCAGGGAGGCAATCCTCCCTGTTAACTGCTGGACTTTCTTTTTGCAGGAGGGATGATGTGGAATAGGGCTAGAGATGCTAGTATGGATGCTTATGATTCTAAGGAATTTTTATAATTGATGAGTTTTAGATGTTTTTTTTTCTTTCTTAGGGTTTTGATTCTCGTTCACAAGCAAAGACTAGAAATAAGAGAAGAGAATAACAGAAGCTTACACTATCTGTTCAAGTCCCTAAATAGTGAAAATGAGAACATGATTCTGGGATTAAGAAATCCCGGTAAGACTAAGCTCGAAACGCAATACCTACTTAGGAGATAGGGACAAACCTCACACGTCTGAAGCGCCCGATGCAGAGATCGCTCAACTCGGCGGATGCGGCCTGGATGCCCAAGTAGTCGAACCCGCGGATGCATTGGCTTTCGGTCGGATGGTTGCGATGGCAAAGCAGACTGTCTCCGGTGCCCGAGATACTAGGGAGGACCTGTAGGCAATCAAAGTAGGGATTAGCGAAATGGAGAGACATATTGAAATGGACTAAGATAGGGTTGAGAAGGGGCTTCGAGCCTGGTGTCCGGCTTGATTCCAAAGTCGAGGAAGGAGATAACTTGGGGACTCGCACCCCGTGACGTCCCGGAGGATGAAGGATTGTGACCTCACACCACTCGACGTCCAGGAGGATGAAGGACTTGCGATGCCCTGGGGTAACGGAAAGGTGGCCTCACACCACTCGATGTCCCTGGGGATGAAGGAAACTTCACTCAAACCTAGTCTAGGAGACAATGGTTGGAGGATAAACAAAACTCAAGCTCTATTTTTCATTCAATTATTCAATTCCCTTATAATGGAGGGATTGGGTCTTTTAAATAGGCACCCAAGGCCCATTTGAATTTCAAATGAAACAAAATTACAAATTATCTTGGGTGGGCGCCAAAAGCGACCTTCTCCTCTCTTTGGCCGACCAAAGGTACCTTGGATTGGGCGTGGCATGTGCATGGCTTGGAGTGAGGTTCTTGGCACCTTGAACTTGGTAAGAATCTCCTTGGTTTTGGAAGAAGGCATGAAGGAGGGCTTGGAGCAAGGCATGTGTTCTTCCTCCTTCCTTTGTTGGTGTTCTTTCTTTGGTACAAGGCTTTACAAGGGGAGTGTTAGGTGGAGGTGTCCAAGGCTCTTGTCTTTCCCTTCCAAAGAGGTTGAAGCAAATTGGGAAGAAGGCTTGATTGGAGAGCTTGAAGTAAGGGATTTGAATTCCCTCCATTATCTTCCATTGAATTCTTCCTTGGCTGACCACCCTTACATGGAAATGAGCTTGATTGGGGGAAGGGACAAAGGCTTGAACCAAGTGAAGTGGTCCACCCCATTGGGCGTCCTTGCATGCCACGTGTGCTGCTCACATGGCGAGATGTTATGGCACCATGTAGGATGCATAAGTGGGCCCTGAGTTGACTTGGCTTCTTTCCTTACTTGCTTCCAAGGAGACTAAATTTTAAGACCCACTCTTGCAATAGACCCATACTTCTGAGAGACTCAGACTGGACTTGATTTATGACTCGACTTAGTAAAGGATTAAATTTGACCTAATTGGTCAAAGTACAGACTCAATTCAAAGCAAAAGACAATTATAAATTTGAGACTCGAAGCCTTATTACACGACACAAAGAAGTGGAACCCTAATTTGAGATCCATAGAGGGTTGAGGAGCCTCTGTCGGATCCTGGTGCCCACAACAGTTCTCCCAAGATGGGAGGAACTCGACCTTGTCGAGTAAGGATTAGTTTGGCTTTGGTACCTTTATAGGATATCGGGGTCGATGCACTGCAAGTCCTCCCATGTGATCCACGAGTCATCGGATTCGGGTTAGCCTTGCCATCGGACCAAGTAATGTTGATAGTCTTTGCCCCGGGTAGTGATGGCTTGGTCATCCAGGACATGCTTGATCCACTCTCCTCGCTCAGGTATATTTGGATGTGGACACTCAGGTTTAGGTACACTCTCAAAAGGGAGGTCAGGCCCAAACGGCTCACTGGGTATGTTTGCGGGTTCCCTATACTCGACTAAGTCAGATATATTGAATGTCGAGCTAGTTCCATAATCCGGAGGTAGTTCTAGCACATAGGCATTAGGGCCCATTCTCCTAATCACTTTAAAGGGACCCGCCCCACGAGCATGAAGCTTCTTAACGGTTTCATGAGAAAACTGTTCAGGCCGGAGCCTAATCATTACAAAATATCCTATTTCAAACTCTTTTGCTCTCTTTCGGGAATCAGCCAGCCTTTTATATATGTTATTACTTATATTAATTTTCTGGCTAATTTCTTTATGCATGTCCCTAATATGCTGTGCAAGAGAATCAGCGGACTCGGAGACACATGCATGGATGTGAAGGGGAATCAGGTCAAGAGGTCGGTTAGGCTTGTATCCACAGACAACTTCAAAAGGACTCTTCCCAGTGGTCCTATTGACAGAATTGTTGTAGGTGAACTCGGCTCGAGGTAAAAGGAGATCCCAATTTCCTGTATGTTCACCTATCAAGCACCTAAGAAGGTTTCCTAGGTTACGATTGACTACCTCAGTTTGTCCATCGGTTTGCGGGTGGTAGGCAATGGAGAACAGGAGCTTGGTGCCTAGGAGGTGCCAAAGGGTTTTCCAGAAATAGCTAGTGAAGCGGACATCCCTATCGGACACTATGGTCTTGGTTAGGCCATGCAACTTAACCACATGTTCCAGAAAAAGCTTGGTAACCTTGGAAGCATATAGGGTCTGGGAGCAGGGTATAAAATGAGCCATTTTGGAGAACCTATCCACTACTACAAAGACAGAATCGTGCTTTCTTGCGGTCTTGGGTAATCCTACCACAAAATCCATACTTAGGTCTTGCCAAGGGTGACTAGGTACGGGCAAGGGTGTGTAAAGGCTAGTATTATATTTCTGCTGCTTGGCCATAGCACAGGTCCGGCACCTAGAGATAATGTTGGTGACATCTTTCTTAAGGCCAGGCCAAAAGAACTGGTCTTCAACAGCTAAAGTGGTCTTCTCCCTACCAAAGTGACCAGCTAGGCCTCCCGCATGGGTTTCCCACACTAAGAAATCTCGGAGGGAAGTCTTGGGAATGCACAACTTATTATCCTTGAAAAGGTAACCATCCTGTAAGGTATAGTTACTATGGGCACTAGATGGTTCTTGAAGCTTAGACTGGAAGATCTCACTAAAGTCAGGACAAGATTCATATTGCTCTTTAAGTCGGTCAAATCCTACAACCTCAGTCCTAACTGTGTTTAACAATAGGGCATGACGGCTAAGGGCATCAGCTACCTTATTCTCAGTACCAGCACGATGTTTAAGCACAAAGGTATAAGCTTGGATATACTCGACCCACTTAGCGTGCCTAGGGTTCAATCTTTTCTAGGAGTTCAGGTACCGAAGAGCTTCATGGTCTGAAAATAGAACAAGCTCATGGGGTAACAGGTAGTGCCTCCAGTACCTATGGACTTGGACGACTGCATAAAACTCTTTATCGTAAGTCGAGTACTTATTTTTGGCCTCATTAAGTTTTTTGCTAAAGAAGGCCACGGGGTGATTTTCCTGACTAAGTACACCACCAATCCCAACTCCCAAAGCATCACAAGCAACCTCAAAAACCTTAGAAAAATCTGGCAATCTTAGGACGGGTGCTTGTATCATTCTATCCTTAATTTCAAGGAAGGCTTTGTCTGCAGCTTTAGTCCATTGAAAACCTCTCTTCCTGATGCAGTCAGTTATAGGTGCTACAATTGAACTAAATCCCCGAATGAAACGTCTATAAAATGTGGCTAGGCCATGGAAACTTCATACATAGTGGATACTAGTAGGGACAGGCCACTCAACTATAGCTTTAACTTTTCAGGGTCGGCGGAAACTCCTTTAGGTGTAACTACAAAGCCTAAGAAGAATACCCTAGTTGTCATAATATCACACTTGTTAGGGTTGGCGTAAAGGCTATTCTCCCTAAGGGTTTGGCAGACTAACCTTAAGTGGTTAAGATGGTCCTCTTTGGTCTTGCTATATATCAAGATGTCATCAAAATATACTAATAGGAATTTTCCAGTGAACTCGTGCAAGACTTGGGTCATGACTCTCATAAAGGTACTTGGTGCAATAGACAACCCGAAAGGCATCACTAGCCACTCGAACAGACCATCCTTAGTCTTAGACGCCGTCTTCCATTCATCCCCTAGTCAAATCCTAATTTGGTGGTAACCACTCTTGAGGTCTATCTTGGAAAAGATAGTGGCACCGGCCATCTTATCGAGCATATCATCCAGGCGGGAAATAGGAAACCTATATTTGATTGTAATTTTGTTGATAGCCCTTCTATCAACACACATTCTCCAAGTCCCATCTTTCTTAGGGGTAAGTAGGGTAGGGATGGCACAGGAACTTAAACTCTCCCTAAGAAAACCCTTGGTGCGGGCACCAGAATCAGAAGAAGACTTCAGGGTTCCATCTGGATCTTTGAATGACCTTGCCCGAGAATTAGGGTTTGTAATAAGGGTTGACTTGGTCAACTCAATTTTAATCTTAAGTCTGTATTTTCCTGCAATTTAAATTTTGTTGAGTCATGTTAACTCAGTACAAGTCCTAGTAGTGGTCTAGGTCTTCTCCAGGTTGGTGCCAATTTTTTCTAGCCAAGTCAAGGCCCAAGCAAGTGGGCGCCACAATCCCAGCCACACGCTAGAGCCCATGAGGCACCACATCCCTTGCCCAGTGTGCCTTGGTCCCCACACCACAAGAAAGCAGGTCCCTTCTTTCATGCACCACTTAAGGAGTGATCAATCTAGGATCCTCAATCCAAGGGGGTGCCCAAAACAATTTCCATAAGAGCCAAGCTATGAAAAGAAAGGAGAAACACTTGGGGAGCAAGACTAGGAGGCACCCAAATACTTCCAAATAAAACCAAGCATGGAAGGAAAATGCTTGTCATGAAGAGCAAGGCTAGGTGGCACCATCTTCTTGCCATTTGAAGCCACCAATCAACATTTAAGGAAGCTTTTGGCCAGCCATTATGAGGAGGATTTGATTCTACATGCCTAATTGAGATTCCATCCCATTAGTCCCACATGGGAAGATGAAAAAACCTGATTTCTTGTAAAGTTCTATAAAATAAACCCCTCTTGTAAGTTTTCAAAACAATGATGAATGAAATCAATTTCTTTGTGAGCAACTTTGTGTTTCTCTCTTTCACACTTGTATTCGAGTGTTGAGCTCCATGAGGGAGTAAATCCGGGTTCCCTAGGAACCTTGAGGAGGTGTGAGATCTCCAACCCTAAAACCCTAGCTTAGTCCACCCATCTCTACTCCACATCCACCAAACCGTAGCCTCTAGACCATCTCCAAGGTCACTCTTCCAAAGGGTGGCCGACCACCAGGACCCCAATCTAGCCATCTTCAAGTCAGCTAACACTGCTTCAGAAACCACCAGCATCCAGGCTCAGATCAACTGTTTCAACTACAGAGCAAGTTCAAAGAAGAGTCCGATTAGTATCAAGATCTCCGGAACTTCTACATCCAACAATCTTCATTAAGTCCTCAGGTCTGTGTCTTTCTTTGAGTTTCTGGTTTTTCTTTTGTTCTTCTTCTTCCAGATCCAGAGTTCGAGAAGAAGGCCAACCTTGCCATAGTACTACAATCCGAGGATCCATTACGAAGATACCCCATCTCCAAGGATCCTACAATCTGCTCGAGAGTGTCCTTCAGTTGAAGCAACGAGAGATATCACAGTCAGGTATAAAACCTTCTCTTCTCACTTCATCTGTTTCTTGAAAGAGGAGTAAACCATAGGTCTGGGGGTTTCTCAATCCCCAGTGATCCTAGTTCTGAGTTACTCTGATAATCCACTCCTTTTAATTGTGCTTTCTGTCATTTCTTAGTTTCTTTCAACATTAGTTTATCTTTCCTTTGAGTCAAAGCCGACTTCTAAAAATATATATAAAAAAAAAAAATACATTAGTCTTAATTTACTTCTACATCGCATCATCTTATTTGTTATGCATTATTTTTGGTATCAGAGCTTTCGTTATGCATCATTTTTGTATCAGAGCCCTGTCTAGGGTTCTTGCTTGTGTGATTATTTTTTTCGTTCCCTTTTACTTTTGCTGCCTGGAGTAGACTCCCCTGGCCGTCCGGTCATAGGAACAAGCGAGACACAAGCCTCCTCCTCCCATTCCACAGGGGTTCCTTGGGTGTATAGGGGTGCCGTTGGGTTATAACTTCTAGGCAGGGGTTGTAAACGGGACACATGTTCTGTTTTCTGCCAGTAACTATCCTGTTATTCGAATTGTTTCTCCCTGCAAAAAATCCAAAATTAAGTAATTCTTATTTTTCTGGAACCAATATAATTGAAAGTGTTTTACATAAAATTTTCATGATTTATTAATTTCTGTAGTTTTTCTGAGATCAATTTTACTGTTGTTCTGTTTTTTTTTATTTTATGCAAGCTGTGTTTTTATTTGAGTGTGCATAAATTGAATCTATCTTAAGGGCACCAAAGTTGGAACATAAGGGGAGGATTGACACCCTCTCCTTAGCCCAAAACCACCTCCCGTGCATTCGAACCTAAGCCTTTAATCTTAAAATCAATTAGACCTAATTTGCACTGGTGGGCTAGGAACACCAACTGGTCGGGTCAAGGCTAGTGTTGAGTCAGTTTGTCTAGTTACTCTGTCTGTGCTTTGTACTCAGTGTCTAGAATGGTGGTTCAGGGATTCTATCCCAAAGGGCTTGTATGCTGGTCTGCCTACCTGGCCAATCACTGATTGGTGTCTAAGATTGGCAATTAGGGACCTAACACTCCCCTTACACCTGCCTGGCTGAGTCTTGAGTTACTACAGGCTAGCTTGCCACTCTGATTGGGCATCTAGTTTGGGCTCTAGGTCTAGTTAGCCCGTAGTTGTTTCAGTCGAGTCTCATTTGGTGTGCTTGCTTGCATCATCATGTCCACCCAGAACGGAGTACCCTACCAACCTGGTCAAACCCAACCTGATTTAGAGGCCATGATTAGAACTCTTACCGAAAGTATGACCAGAGGGATGGTTTTGAGGAAGAAGAAGACAAGAATAGCAGAGGGATAACTCGAGAATAAACCTGGAATAAAATAGGAATAAAAGGGATAGGCAGAATAGCGGGAATAACTAAAAAAAAAATTTAAAAAAAAAATAAAAGGAGAAACCCGGATGGGTTTCGAGTCCCCCATCAGAAATCCTGATCCTATGTTAATTTGACGCCCTTAGGATAAGTTATGGAGAATGATGCACAAAAATGACTAATGAAATGACTTAAAATTTTCTTGTTTTTTTGTGTCTTTCAGATGTGTGAATGCTAAACAAAATTCAAGAATTAAAGTATGCACCTAAATGCAAGAAATAAGCTAGATGGATGAATGAAGCAAGAAATGAGATGCTTGCTGGAATTTCAGACCTGAGATTTTCTTAGGTAGTATTTTAGCTTGTAGAAATTCTACAAACTAAAATAAATTCTAAGAAAATAAACAAAAATACTCCGAAATAAATGAGATCTCACAAAATAGAAATCATGAGATTTAGAGCTCTGTACAAAGAGAAACAATTCAATGATCAGACCTTATATGGGCTGACCAAAATGCAGAAAATGAAAGAAAAAAAATGCACTAGTCCTAGCCTAGCTCTGATACCAATAATGATGTGGAATAGGGCTAGAGATGCTAGTATGGATGCTTATGATGCTAAGAAATTTTTATAGTTGATGAGTTTTAGATGGTTTTTTTTTTTCTTTTTTAGGATTTTGATTCCCGATCACAAGCAAAGACTAGAAATAAGAGAAGTGAATAACAAAAGCTTATACTAGCAGTTCAAGTCCCTAAATAGTGAAAATGAGAACAGGATCCCGGGATTAAGAAACCCTAGTAGGACTAAGCTCGAAACACAATACATACTTAGGAGATAGGGGCAAACCTCACATGTCTGAAGCGCCCGATGTAGAGATCGCTCAACTCGATGGATGCGGACTGGATGCCCGAGTAGTCGAACCTGCGGATGCACTGGCTTTCAGTCGGATGGTCACGATGGCAAAGAAGACTGTCTTCGGTGCCCGAGATACTAGGGAGGACATGTAGGCAATCAAAGTAGGGATTAGCAAAATGGAGAGACATATTGAAATGGACTAAGATAGGGTTGAGAAGGGGCTTCGAGCCCGGTGTCTGGCTGGATTCCGATGTCAAAGAAGGAGATAACTTGGGGCCTCGCACATCGTGATGTCCCGGAGGATGAAGGATTGTGGCCTCACACCACTCAACGTCCAGGAGGACGAAGGTCTTGCGACGCCCTGGGGCGACGGAAAGGTGGCCTCACACCACTCGACGTCCCTGGGGATGAAGGAAACTTCACTCAAACCTAGTCTAGGAGACAATGGTTGGAGGATAAAATAAACTCAAGCTTTCTTTTTCATTCAATCATTCAATACCCTTACAATGGAAGGATTGGGTCCTTTAAATAGGCACCCAAAGCCCATTTGAATTTCAAATGAAATAAAATTACAAATTTTCTTAGGTGGGCGCCAAAAGAATTGACCTTCTCCTCTCTTTGGCCGACCAAAGGTACCTTGGATTGGGCGTGGCATGATGCTTGGCTTGGAGTGAGGTTCTTGGCGCCTTGAACTTGGTAAGAATCTCCTTGGTTTTGGAAGAAGGCATGAAGGGGGGCTTGGAGCAAGGCATGTGTTCCTCCTCCTTCCTTTGTTGGTGTTCTTTCTTTAGTACAAGGCTTGACAAGGGGAGTGTTAGGTGAAGGCATCCAAGGCTCTTGGCTTTCCCTTCCAAAGAGGTTGAAGCAAATTGGGAAGAAGGCTTGATTGGAGAGCTTGAAGTAAGGGATTTGAATTCCATCCATTATATTCCATTGAATTCTTCCTTGGCTGACCACCCTTACATGGAAATGAGCTTGATGGGGGGAAGGGACAAAGGCTTGAACCAAGTGAAGTGGTCCACCCCATTCGGCATCCTTGCATGCCACGTGTGCTGCTCATATGGCGAGATGTTATGGCGCCATGTAGGATGCATAAGTGGGCCCTGAGTTGACTTGGCTTCTTTCCTTACTTGCTTCCAAGGAGACTAAATTTTAAGACCCACTTTTGCAATGGACCCATACTTCTGAGAGACTCAGACTGGACTCGATTTATGACTCGACTTAGTACAGGACTCAATTTGACCTAATTGGTCAAAGTATAGACTCAATTCAAAATAAAAGACAATTACAAATTTGAGGCTCGAAGCCTTATTACAAGACACAAAGAAGTGGAACCCTAATCTGAGATCCACAGAGGGTTGTGGAGCCTCTGTCAGATCCTGGTGCCCACACCAAGGGATATCTCATATCTTTCAAGGCTTGAATTTTCTCAAGGTTCGCCTCAATCCCTCGTTAGGTAACAAGGAAGCCCAAGAATTTGCCCGAAGTGACCCCAAAGGCACACTTTGCCATGTTTAGCTTCATATGATAGTGCCAGAGAGTGCTGAATAATTTCTCCAAGTCGTGGATGTGATCTCTCCGGTGGAGGCTCTTGATGACCATGTCGTCAACATAAACCTCCATATTTCTCTCTAGTTGCTTTTCGAACACCTTATTGATAAGTCTTTGAAACATCGCTCCGGTATTCTTGAGACCAAACGACATCATCTTGTAGCAGTAGAGACTTTTATCAGTGATGAAAGCCATCTTCTCCTCATCTTGAAAAGGATATGCCCTACAAGCCAATCTATGTTGTATCTCCCAAACCATTGTAATTGTCAATATTCTGAATAAAGGCATTATTTTTTTTATCATACGCTGTGTTTTATATGATGAACCCCATAGATTAGGGCTATGATTTTAGGGTTATGATGAGATCATACCAGTGAGACCTAAAATCATAAAACCTTAATCTAAAGTATTCCTAGTCAAAGGAACCCTGAGTAGGGGATCAGGGTTTTTCGGTAAGACTAGCACATCCCATGTATACTGGAAAGGGTGACTGCTCTCACAGTCACTTGTGTATGACACTAATATTGGGATGTGGGTGCTCATTGGTGAATGAGTTCACTGATATGATTCAACTTGAGAACATCTAATGGAGTCTTAGCTACATGTCAATAGAAGGTTCTCATAGTGGGAGTGGTACAAGTAATCCTTTGACCTGAGACTGCCATAAGTACCTTATGTACATGAACCCATGCTTTGGTTCAATCCTAATCATGACACTGAGTCATGCACAGGATTGATACTGGGAATGGTGAATTGGACATGAAGGTAATGAGTAGGTCAACAAGGAATCGATCACTCTTGGTAAGAGGAGATTGCATCCAGCTAGTTAACAATCGGATGATGATTCAGAGAAATCTTTGATCAAATTAAAGATATTAGAGATGGTTTCTAATATCAAGATAATTGAATCATCAATATAAATTTGGGCTAGAAATAAATATAATATTGGATTTGACATATATCCATATCCATAGCTATATTTTGGGTGTAGGCTGATCGAAAGATTTAATTATACGTTAACTCTCTACTGAAGGGTAATTTTGGTATTTCACCAGAATTTCCATATCATCTGGGTAGACATGACACGTTGCTAGACGTCAATCTTGTCTTGTGGGTTGATCAAATTCAAAGATCACTTATTAGGAAGAGTCCTAATTGATCAAATCGGGTAAGCCCGGTTTGACCTAAATCGATTAGAAAGAGTTCTAATCAAAATAGGTCAACTTGTATTCGAACCCACTGCTGGCTAAATGTGGAACCCAATGGGTCACACACTTAAGAGGATTGATCAAGAGTTTAATTTGTGATTAAATCATCTTTGCAAGATAACACTCTAGCAGGTGTTGCAAACCCTAGCTTCTATTCGAATCAGATTCGAATTAGGGTTCCGGATTGTTTCAAATTGGGTTCTAATTGGACCTAATTAGACATTAATATTGAAAATAGGGATTATGGCTAACCCTATTGGCTAGCCATGTAACTAGGCTAGCCTCCCCACCCACCCCTTTTCATTTTTCATGCCAAAAGCCAAGAGTCCATGCGCTTATGGACTCTTGGCGCGCCATTTGGAAGAGTCCATGGCGCATGGACTCTTGGTGTGCCCCGCTTAATTCTACGATGAATTAAGATGGGGCGGCCTTCTTTTCATAAAATTAGCGCCTCACATACCCCCCCTTGGATTGGAATCCAATGGCTGATGGGTTTTTAAGAAAGAAGAAAAGCGTTGTTTCCTCCCGGGCGTGCGAAATAACATCTCTTCGGAGATGAAAAGTCGCGACTCCCTTCTTTTTAAAACACCGCGGTTTTTCCTTTAAGAAAAGCCGTGGGATTTAATCTGGAAGGCCGTGAGATGGGAGGATGGGGCGTGAGAAATTGAGAAGGGCGTGAGAAGGAGTTTACGGAGAGTTTTGAAGGTGCCTCTCTGAAAACTATTTAAGGGGCAGGAAAGATCAGAACTCGGGTTATGTGTTTTTCTTTTATTCCTTCTTCCTCTCCTAAAGACTCTTTTATTCTTTTCTTGCTCTTGCACTGTTTCCTTTACAGAGTACACCTCTGTCAAAACTCTGGTACTGAACAAGAAAAAGAGTAAAAGTCTCCGACGATAAAGGAAAGAAAGGAGTTCTGATTTGTTCCTTTCTTTCTTACATTAAGACATCTTTGTCTTAATTTCTCCTCCAACTTAAGACAAGCCTTTGTCCTCTTAGGACAAGGTCTTTTCTTCAAGACAAGGGTGTCTAAAGGGCCAAGGTCTTAGTGGAAGGAGGAGAAGAGGTCAAGGAAAGGGAGGCAAGCTCTTGTGTGGAGGAATTCAAGCCATAGTCCAAGCAATTGAGTTATAGGAAGAAGAACTCAATAGAAGGAACCATTGAAAAGAAGATAGAGTTTTCTTGATCATTGCTCTGTGTGGATCACCATCAGAGAGCGGACACTTGGATGCCTGGTGAAATCAATTAGCCTCTTCTGGTGCGGGCACCAGACTCATAAGAAGACTTCAGAGCTCCATTTGGATCTCTGATTGACATTGCCCGAGAAATTAGGGTTTGTAATAAAGGTTGACCTGGTCAACCAGTTTATTTATTTTTATTTATTTCTTGAGTCACCATTTTAATTTTGTTGAGTCATGTTGACTCGGTGCAAGTCCCGATGTGGTTTCAATTTTATCCAAAATGGTGCCGCAATTGTCTTCCAATCAAATCAAGGTCCAAAATGGTGCCACATTTGTCTTCCAATCAAATCAAGGTCCAAGCAAGTGGAGGCCACACTCCAAGCCACACGCCCAGCCAGACTCCGAGCACACGCCAGGGTCCAGGAGGCGCCACAGAGGCATCCCAGTGTCATGGTCCCCACATCCAAAGAAGAAAAAAATCAAATTGGAAGCCAATTTAAAGGAGGCGCCCATACCTGCCAATTTTGTCTAAGCAAAGAAGGAAAGGGACTTCTCTTGGAGAAAAAATCAAAGAAGGACATCCAACCTACTCCTAATTGAAGTTCAAATCAAAATCAAAGAGCTTAACTTGGAGTGGAAGAAAAGAAGAAATGCCATAAGGAGAAGAGGACTCCAAATCCAAATCCAACTCCAAAGAAGGCGCCATAAAAAAAAAAAAAAAAATTCCAAAAAAATCTTTTATGGCCGTCCCAAATTTTTTTGAATTCTTGGTCGGCCAAGAGAGGAGGTTTTCTACCTAATCTAGAGGTTGGAGGAGTTTAGTCCCATATGGGAATTTGTACAAACTTGGAGAAAATTTTAGGTCTATATAATAGACCTCTCTTTGTAACTTTAGAAAATCAATGAAGAAAAAATTATTTTTGCTATTCTCTTGTGTTGAGTAACCTAGGTTTCTCTTCTTCCGCACTATTCTAAGTGTTGAGCTCCGTGAGGGGGTAATCCGGGTTCCATTGGAGCCTTGAGGAGGTGAGAGATCTCCATCTTTATCCAAAACCCTAGGTTAGCCACTTAAAATCCAAAACCCTAGCCGCCCTTCATTATTTTCAATCCATCAAACCCTAGCTCCTTCCATCTCCCATGGCCTCTCTCTCTCTACAAGTCCAAGCCGTCCACCTTCATCCAGATCCAGTCCGGCTACTTCAGATCCAGAGCAAGTTCCAAGGAAAATCACATCAGCTTCCAGGAGAATCCAGTTTTCAGCAATTTCAATCTTCAAGTTCATCAACCTGGTAAGTTTTTCCCTTGACTCTCTGATTCCATCAATTATTTTTCTTCTCTTCCAGATCTTGAGTTCAGGAGAAGCCAACCCGCCAAAGGACCAGTATTGGAGGGTCCATTGCGAAGATATCTGAATCCGAGGATCCAACAATCTGCTCGGGAGAGTTCTTCCACCAAAATCTGTGAAGATCATTATCTGGTTAGGTAAACCATCTCTTCTCTTTATTTCTGTTCTGTTGAAAGTTCGGAGCGAAACCCTAGGTCTGGGAGTTTCTCAACCCCCAGCGATCCGTTGCTTCTGAACTACTCTGATAATTTAGTTTCCTTAAAATTGTGCTTTCAATTATCATATTAGTATCTTTCAATGTTAGGTTAACTTTTCTTTGATTTGAAGCCAACTTCTACAAACATATAAAAACAACAAAAAAATTAGTTAATCTTAATTTACTTCCGCATCGCATCCCTTTATTTGTTCTGCATCATTTTTGGTATCAGAGCCCAGTCTAGGGTTTCTGATTTGCTTGCTTGCTTGTTTTGATTGTTTTCTCTTTTTATTTTGTCTGCTCGAAGTAGACTCCCCAGGACGTCCGGTCCTAGGAACTAAGCGAGGCGCAAGCCTCCTCCTCCCATTCCACGGGGTGTTCCTAGGGCTTGTAGGGGATCCATTGGGTTATAACTTCGTAGCAGGGATTATAAATGGGGAAGACAATCTAGTTGCAGCCCATAATTGCCCTATTTTCTGAATTATTTCTCCCTGCATAAAACTCCGAATTGTATGATTTTTGCTTCGTTGAAACCATTATAATTGAACTTATTTTCCATAATTTTTCTGTGATTTATTGGTTTTGGTAAAAATTCTGAGAATTAAAATACAACTCTATTTTTTGTGTTCTGCAATTCAATTCTTTTTGGAGTGATCATCTCATAATTTACTTAAGGGCAATTGAGTATCTAAGATAAGGGGAGGAGTTGATTACCTCTCCTTAGCCCAAAACCACCATCCAATCATTCGAACCTAGACCTAATTTAAAATCAGTTAGACCTAATTTGCCCTAGTGGGCTAGGGACACCAATTGGTCGGGTCTAGGCTAGTGTTGAGTCAGTTTGCCGAGTTATTCTGTGTGTGCTTAGCACTCAGTGTCTAGAACGGTGGTTCAGGGATCCATTCCCGAAGGGCTTGTGTGCTGGTCCGCCTACCTGGCCAATCACTGATTGGTGTCTAGGATTGGCAATCAGGGACCTAACACTCCCCTTACACCTACCTGGCTGAGTCCTGAGTTACTACAGGCTAGCTTGCCACTCTGATTGGACATCTAGTTTGGACTCTAGGTCTAGTGATCCAGTAGTCGATTTAGTCTAGTCTCATTTTGTGTGCTTGCTTGAATCATCATGTCTACCAGAAACGGAGTGCCATATCAACCTGGTCAAACCCAACCTGATTTAGAGGCCATGATCAGAACTCTTACTGAAAGTATGGCTAAAATGAATCAGGATATGACAAACACTGTGGCCCAGTTTAGCGCACAAATTCATGAGGATCTTACCCAACTTAGGGACCGAGTCCAAGTACTTGAAGAACCTAGACATCGGAATTGGACTCCTGACCCCGATTTTAATGTGCCTCAACCTCACCCACATCAGGAGCCTAGAAGGCCTTTATATAGAGATCCTGAACCTAATCATAGGAGGCCTGACCCAGAGCCTGAAGATAGAGATGATAGGTTCATCAGGAACATCAAATTAGATGCACCCACTTTTGATGGTAGTCTGAACCCTAAGGTGTATTCTGATTGGGAGGGTGAGGTGGACCAATACTTTGAGTGGTATGCTATGTCTGAGGAGAGGAAATACAAGTTTGCCAAGATGAAATTAGTGCGTCAAGCTAGGTTATACTGGGGGAACATTGAGCTAACCACTAGGAGACGGAATGTTGAGCCCATAACCACTTGGCAGGGTATGAAAGAAAAACTGAGAGATAAATACCTACCCATTTCATACCAGCAAAACCTGTTAGACCAATGGCAAAACCTGAAACAAGGAAACCGATCTGTCTCAGACTACATAGCTACTTTTGATGAATACCTAATGAGATGTGATGTGAGTGAAGCCCACGAAGTCACTTTGTCTAGATTTAGGGCTGGACTGAGGGAAGATATCAAGAGAGAACTATTTCTGAGAGAGGTTACTGATCTAGACCAAGCCTACCAGATTGCACTGAACACTGAGAAATTTCAGAGAGGACCTATACCTTCTAGGGTTAGTGCCCCAATCCCAAGGAATGGACCTAGCCAAGTTATCCCTAGTAAACCTTTTCAGGGTACTTCTACCCCTAGGCCCATGGACAAAGGTAAGGCACCTGACACCCAGAGAACCCCTAGTTCAAATATCACCTGTTTTAAGTGTCAGAAACCAGGTCACATTTCCAGTCAGTGTACTGCCAAAGCCTGTTTCAAGTGTCATAAGGTAGGTCATGTTTCTAGCCAGTGCCCACGTAGATCCCTTTACATAGAAGAGGGAGAGAATGATAATTCCGAGCCCAGTGAGGAATTTGAAGAAGAAGTTTATGAGGCCGGAATGAATTTGGTTGAGGAGTATGAAGGAGAGGAGGAACCCAATGAATCTGACCAATTAGGAGTTGTAAGATGCATCCTATCCCAGAATCTAGTTCAAGAGGATTGGCGTAGGACTAACATCCTACAGACTTTTCTTAAATTAGGGGATAAGGTATGTAAGATCATCATAGATAGTGGGAGCTGTGTAAATGCCATCTCTACTAGCACTGTCAAGATGTTAGGCTTAATCCCAGTTCCCCATCCCAACCCCTATAAGGTTTCTTGGGTAGATTCTACCTCCATACCTATCCAGTCTAGATGTCAAGTCCAAATCCAAATGCAATCTTATCACGAAAAGATTTGGTGCGATATCTTACCCATGGGGGTGAGCAGTATAATTCTCGGAAGACCTTGGTTGTATGATCATGATGCCACCCTCTTAGGAAAATCCAATACCTGTGTCTTTAGTTTCAATGGGAAGAAGATTACGATCCATTCAGTTCCCCCTAAGGACAAGGTAACTAAAGGAGCCGGTAAGGTTAAGGAGATGAAAACTGGAGTAAACCTAATCAGTGCTAAGGATCTAGAACAAGAAATTCATAGTGGTTCACCCATCTGGATGTTGACTGCTAAGGAACATAGAACTGCGGAACCCTCAGAGCCTCCTCAAGAAGTTAAACCTGTGTTAAAAGAATTTGAGGATGTCTTTCCCGAGGATTTGCCAGACCACCTTCCACCTCTTAGGGATATCCAGCATGCCATAGATCTAATCCCAGGAGCGACTTTGCCCAACTTGCCCCATTACAGGATGAATCCATCTGAGCATGAAGAACTGCAAAAGCAGGTTGGAGAATTATTGAGGAAGGGGTTTATTAGAGAAAGTCTTAGCCCTTGTGCAGTCCCAGCCTTACTGACCCCAAAGAAAGATGGCACGTGGAGGATGTGTGTTGACAGTCGTGCCATCAATAAAATTACAATCAAATATAGGTTTCCCATCCCTAGACTAGATGACATGCTTGATATGATGGCTGGTGCAATGGTTTTTTCTAAGATTGATCTCAAAAGCGGCTATCATCAGGTTAGGATTAGACCCGGGGATGAATGGAAAACTGCTTTCAAAACTAAGGATGGTCTTTATGAATGGGTTGTTATGCCTTTTGGGTTGTCCAATGCCCCTAGTACTTTCATGAGAATTATGACCCAGGTACTTAGAGCTTTCATAGGAAAATTTGTGGTGGTCTATTTTGATGACATCCTGATCTATAGTAAGACCCCAGCAGATCACCTAGGCCACCTTAGAGCAGTCTGCCAAGTTTTGAGGAATGATAGACTCTATGGTAATCTTAAGAAGTGTGAATTCATGACTAGTAGAGTTATCTTTCTTGGTTTTGTAGTAACCCCTGACGGCGTGGCGGCCGATCCTGAGAAGATTAGGTCCATAGTAGCCTGGCCAGAGCCAACCAATGTGCATGAAGTTAGAAGTTTCCATGGCTTGGCTACCTTCTATAGGCGATTCATCAAGGGGTTTAGTACTTTAGCTGCTCCTATCACTGATTGTATTAGGAAGGGAGAATTTCATTGGACTAAGTCAGCCCATAAAGCCTTCCTAGATCTTAAGGATAAAATGACCCAGGCACCCATTCTGAGATTACACGATTTTTCTAAAGTATTTGAGGTTGCCTGTGATGCTTCAGGTGTAGGAATAGGTGGAGTCCTAAGCCAAGAGAATCATCCCATAGCATTCTTTAGTGAAAAACTTAATGATGCTAAGCTTAGGTATTCTACCTATGATAAAGAATTTTATGCGGTGGTGCAAGCTTTGCATTACTGGAGACATTATTTGCTACCGCAGGAATTTGTACTATTTTTGGACCATGAGGCTCTTAGATTTCTGAACTCCCAAAAGAAGCTTAACCCTAGGCATGCTAAGTGGGTAGAATATATCCAGTCCTATACTTTTATCCTGAAACATAAGGCTGGAGTTGAGAATAAGGTAGCTGATGCCCTTAGTCGCCGATCTCTGTTATTAACTTCTGTTAGAACTGAGGTCATAGGGTTTGAGCAAATCAAAGAGGAATATGAGTCTTGTCCGGATTTCACAACTGTGTATCAGGATCTAGTTCAAGGACCATCTAGTAATCACCAGGATTATACCCTTGTAGATGGTTTTTTGTTCTTCAAAAATAGGCTTTGCATCCCTAGAACTTCTCTTAGGGAATTTTTGATTTGGGAAATCCATGCTGGAGGTTTAGCCAGCCAATTTGGAAAAGACAAGACCATTTAGCTATTGAAGACCACTTTTTCTAGCCTAGCTTGAAAAGGGATGTAGCTAATATTGTAGCTAGATGTCGAACCTGCGCTGTTGCCAAACAGCGAAAACAAAACACTGGCCTTTATACCCCACTCCCTGTCCCAGATCGTCCTTGGCAAGATGTGAGTATGGATTTTGTGTTAGGTTTACCTAAGACCCAGAGGAGACATGATTCTATCTGTGTCGTAGTCGACTGATTCTCTAAAATGGCCCACTTCTTGCCTTGTTCCCAAACCTTTGATGCGTCTAAGGTAGCCACACTTTTCTTCAATGAGATAGTTAGACTCCATGGCCTACCTAAGACAATCGTTTCAGATAGGGATGTCCGGTTCACCAGTTACTTTTGGAAGACCCTTTGGCATAAGTTACGGACAAAACTTAAGTTTTCAACTGCCTATCATCCCCAAACTGATGGCCAAACTGAAGTAGTGAACCGTAGCCTAGGAAATCTGCTGAGATGTCTTGTTGGTGAAAATACCAGAAATTGGGATTTATACCTACCAAGGGCAGAATTTGCGTACAATAACTCGGTCAATAGGTCTACGGGTAAGAGTCCATTTGAAATTGTACATGGGTACAAACCTCACACACCTCTTGACCTAGTCCCTTTACCTGTCCACACTCGAGTCTCCGAGTCTGCTAAGAATTTTGCACAGCATGTAAAAGACTTGCATAAAGAAATTCATGCCAAAATAAATTTAAGTAATGAAACTTATAAGAAGTTGGCTGATACTCAAAGGCGAGTCAAATCTTTTGTTGAGGGAGACTATGTGATGATTAGGTTAAGGCCTGAACGGTTTTCCCTGGAACCGTTAGAAAGTTACATGCTAGGGGAGCTGGACCATTTAGAGTGGTAAAGAGAGTAGGATCCAATGCCTATGTGCTCGAGTTGGCTCCAGAACTAGGCATTAGCTCTACTTTCAACATTACAGACTTAGTAGAGTACAGGGAGCCAGCTGTGATTCCTAGTGAGCCTTTTGAGCCTAACCCTATCATTGAGAGTGATCCCGACCCTGTGTGTCCACCAACAAACTGGCCTGTGAGGAAAGAGCAGATTGAAAAGATCCTGGATGATCAGGTTATCTCTACTCGTAATCGAGGATACCAAAGGTACTTGGTCCGCTGGCAAGGAAGGCCAGATTCTGATGACTCTTGGATCTTCCGAGAAGAATTACAAGAATTGGACCCAGACCTCTTGGAGAGATACCAGAGCCAACTTGAGCCTTACTCGACAGGGTCGAGTTCCTCCCACCCCGGGAGAATTGGTGCGGGCACCAGACTCATAAGAAGACTTCAGAGCTCCATTTGGATCTCTGATTGACATTGCCCGAGAAATTAGGATTTGTAATAAAGGTTGACTTGGTCAACCAGTTTATTTATTTTTATTTATTTCTTGAGTCACCATTTAAATTTTGTTGAGTTATGTTGACTCGGTGCAAGTCCCGATGTGGTTTCAATTTTATCCAAAATGGTGCCGCAATTGTCTTCCAATCAAATCAAGGTCCAAAATGGTGCCACATTTGTCTTCCAATCAAATCAAGGTCCAAGCAAGTGGAGGCCACACTCCAAGCCACACACCCAGCCAGACTCCGAGCACATGCCAGGGTCCAGGAGGCGCCACAGAGGCATCCCAGTGTCATGGTCCCCACATCCAAAGAAGAAAAAAATCAAATTGGAAGCCAATTTAAAGGAGGCGCCCATACCTGCCAATTTTGTCTAAGCAAAGAAGGAAAGGGACTTCTCTTGGAGAAAAAATCAAAGAAGGACATCCAACCTACTCCTAATTGAAGTTCAAATCAAAATCAAAGAGCTTAACTTGGAGTGGAAGAAAAGAAGAAATGCCATAAGGAGAAGAGGACTCCAAATCCAAATCCAACTCCAAAGAAGGCACCATAAAAAAAAAAAAAAAATTCCAAAAAAATCCTTTATGGCCGTCCCAAATTTTTTTGAATTCTTGGTCGGCCAAGAGAGGAGGTTTTCTACCTAATCTAGAGGTTGGAGGAGTTTAGTCCCACATGGGAATTTGTACAAACTTGGAGAAAATCTTAGGTCTATATAATAGACCTCTCTTTGTAACTTTAGAAAATCAATGAAGAAAAATTATTTTTGCTATTCTCTTGTGTTGAGTAACCTAGGTTTCTATTCTTTCACACTATTCTAAGTGTTGAGCTCCGTGAGGGGGTAATCCGGGTTCCATTGGAGCCTTGAGGAGGTGAGAGATCTCCATCTTTATCCAAAACCCTAGGTTAGCCACTTAAAAATCCAAAACCCTAGCCGCCCTTCATTATTTTCAATCCATCAAACCCTAGCTCCTTCCATCTCCCATGGCCTCTCTCTCTCTACAAGTCCAGGCCATCCACCTTCATCCAGATCCAGTCTGGCTACTTCAGATCCAGAGCAAGTTCCAAGGAAAATCATATCAGCTTCCAGGAGAATCCAGTTTTCAGCAATTTCAATCTTCAAGTTCATCAACCTGGTAAATTTTTCCCTTGACTCTCTGATTCCATCAATTATTTTTCTTCTCTTCCAGATCTTGAGTTCAGGAGAAGCCAACCCGCCAAAGGACCAGTATTGGAGGGTCCATTGCGAAGATATCTGAATCCGAGGATCCAACAATCTGCTCGGGAGAGTTCTTCCACCAAAATCTGTGAAGATCATTGTCTGGTTAGGTAAACCATCTCTTCTCTTTATTTCTGTTCTGTTGAAAGTTCGAAGCGAAACCCTAGGTCTGGGAGTTTCTCAACCCCCAGTGATCCGTTGCTTCTGAACTACTCTGATAATTTAGTTTCCTTAAAATTGTGCTTTCAATTATCATATTAGTATCTTTCAATGTTAGGTTAACTTTTCTTTGATTTGAAGCCAACTTCTACAAACATATAAAAACAACAAAAAAATTAGTTAATCTTAATTTACTTCCGCATCGCATCCCTTTATTTGTTCTGCATCATTTTCAACATCAAATTTTGTTGGAATTTGCATTTACAGGTTGGTACCCTAATCCTAATTTACATAGATATGTTTGTCATATGATCTAGTCTTATTTAAGGAGTTCTTGTTTTAGGGTTTTTGGTGTGAATTTAGTTTAATTTTTGAAATTACACTTCCGCTGCGTTGCACCGGAACCCAACACATCTGTGGATCCATTCTAATTTGATTGTAGCCGGAGAAAGCATCCATGAAGCTTAGCAACTGGTGGCCGGCGGTAGCGTCGACCAGTTGATTAATCTTTAGGAGATGGAAGCTATCTTTTGGGCAAGCTTTGTTAAGATCTGTATAGTCAATGTAGATCCTCCACTTGCCACTAGCTATCTTCACCATCACCACATTGGCCAGCCACTTGGGGTAGCGGGCCTCTCTGATGAACCCTGCTTTAAGGAGCTTGCCAACCTCTTCGTCTACAACATGCTGTCTTTCGGTGGTGAAGCTCCTCTTCTTCTGTCGCACCGGTTTGTACCCAGGGATTACTTCCAGCCGATGAGTAATCACTTTGACATGAATCTCGGGCATGTCCGAAGCCGACCAGGCAAAGACATCGGCGTTATCCCTGAGAAAATGGATCAACTCCGTTCTGGTTTTCTCGTCAAGTGCACTCCTAATCTGCACAACTTTGGAGGGACCTTCCTCTTTCAAAGGTACCGGAATGGTCCTCTCCATGGGCTCACCAAGATTTGTAGTTACATCCCTCAAATCCAGCTGATCCAGAGTTGTTGAATCCTTGAAATGCCTGTCTTCAATCATCAGAAACTGTCGTGCCGTTTTCTAGTTTCCTCTAACTTCTCCAACACCATTCCTGGTGGGGAAGCATACTAAGAGGTAGTGAGAGGAGATCACGGTCCAGAACATGTTCAAGGCAGGCCGCCCCAGAATAATATTATATGTTGAGGGGATCCAGACTATCATGAAGTTGATCGACAGTGTCTTTTATCGAGGTTCAGTGCCGAGGGTTACAGGCAGCACTATTTCCCCCTCTGCATAAACTTGGTTGCCCCCAAAACCAGAGAGCGATATGGGGGACCTTTGAAGTTGATGCCTAGGCAAACATATTTTAGAGAATGCATCATACAATAAGATATCTGTCGAACTTCCATTATCTACAAGGATCCGCTGTACATCATAATTGGCCACTACGGTCGAAAATACAAGAGGATCATCATTTGGGAGCCGAACTCTCGCAAGGTCATCGTCAGAGAAGACGATGGCATTGTTGTCTCTAAGTCGCTTGGAGCATCATTCTCATCTCTTCTCCAGTTGGTTGGTCGGTGTATCATCGCTACACCTCTGTTGGTGGGCCTTTGATTTGGCAATTCAGCCTCTTCAGGAGGTGACTGTTAAACAGTTACTTCTGACCGGGGGCCTTGGCAACTGATATACCGCCCCAGGTACCCTCTCTTGATGAGATCCTCAATTCCATCCTTCAGCTTGATGCATTCTTTTGTGTTGTGGCTGTGGTCCTGGTGGAATCGGTAGTATTTGTTCCTGTTCCTAACAAAAGAGGAGGCCTTCATGGGACGGGGCCGTTGAAGATAGTATTCTTTTTCTATCTCCATGAGAATCTTCTCTCGAGGGAGGTTGAGGGGGGTGTAGGAGTCGAATCTTTCTCCTAATGCTCTGGGCTTGGGAGGACTTCTTCGACGGTCTGCATATCTACCGCCGTTGTTATTAGAAGTTTGCGGACCTTGTCCCCTATTATTCTTTTTCTTTGAAGGGGGTTTCCCTTCAATCAATCATCGATTCGCTGCCTGCTCTTCAGCGTTGGCGTATTTCTGAGCCCTTGACAGGAGCTCAGCGTAGCTTTTAGGGAAATTCTTATCCAGGGAGAAAGTAAGCCTGGAGGTATGAAGCCCCTTCCTTAGTGCTGACATGGCCACGTGCTTGTTGAGATCTGGGATCTCAAGCGTGGCCGCATTAAACCTAGAGATGTAATCTCGCAGGCTTTCTCCTTCATTCTGGTGATGGAGGAATAGTGTGTCCGTATTCTGAGGAGTCTTGCGGTAGGTCCTGAAATGCAAGACAAACAATTTTTGTAACTCGAAAAAGGAATCGATGGTACCTGGGCACAAGCTCGAGTACCACATCCGAACGGACTTCTTCAAGGTAGCCGGGAATGCGAAGCAGTACATCGCGTCCGAAGCTCCTTGAATCATCATATGGGTCTTGAAGCTGTCCAAATGATCGAGGGGATCTACGGTGCCATCGTAGGGCTCCAACTGGGAAACCCTGAAGTGCTAAGGGATGACCTCGGCCATGATGCGGTCGGTGTAAGGTGGGCGTAGGTCACCCACAATTAGGTCGTTGGGATCCTTAAGATCTCACATCTTGTGCTCTCGTGCCTTAGCCATCTCTGATTTGATGATTCTAAACCTCCTATCATAATCGGGAGTCTACTTCGGTGCTCTCTCCACATAAGTGGAGTCTCCGGAGGAGGGTGTAGGAGTTTTCCTAGGTCTTTTCCCTTTGTGTGTAGAATTGGCGAACTTGGGCAATCTCAAAATTTGGCCTTCAAGAGAGGGCTGAGAATGGGGGGAGGGATGCGCGGAGTCCTCCCATGGAGCTCTCCATCTTCGGGATCGAGAGCTATGTCTAGAAAAAGCCAGTAGGTTTCCCACCGGAAATGCTCTATCTTGGAATTCTTGAACTATGGCCGTAAGGTTGGCGACCTGGTTCATAAGAGCTTCAAACTGCTGTACTCCCATAGCAATTATGGGAGGTGGAGCAACGTTCTCCTCCGGGGGTGCACCCCCATGAGATGGAGCATGACTCCGGCTTGTAGAAGTGATTGGAGCTTTTCCTCTTGCCATCAAAAAATTTTTTTCTTCCCCTTGTCTGGGAGGGAGCTTAAAAAATGTTAACGTCCCCCTTCCTGGTGCACCAATTTGTTAGCATGGAATCCCTAGATCGGCCGGTCGGAGCTGCTGCATCGCAGGACCGCTCCCTGGTTCACCTGCAAAACAGGTCCCTTACCGGAGTTGTTCCAGCGGAGGACACTCCAATGTCTAAGTCAATGGCGGATCCCATCCACAGAATGGGGAAGGTGTCGAGGGTGGAAGAGAAAAAGGGATTTTGGGGATTGTAAGTGTATGTGAGCGAGGATGTTCGCGTACCTCGAGCAATCCTTCTTACCCTTATTTAAAGAAGGCCTCTGGCCTGCGCCCCGCTCTTTTTCCGGTGATCATAGGGAGCCAATTTCTTCTATGATTGGTGATCGTGGGTTGTCATTGAGCGGTTCTAGCCAGATCGGAGGTGTGCCAGCAGGAGTCACGCGCCATGACCATGGCATGATGAGTGTTGATTGTAACTGTTGGTTACAATTGCCTTTCTGGAACAGATTGTGGTCCAGTCTTCAGATTTCCCCTTGCGTGCGCCGAAGACTTGGTATTTCTTCATCGCCGAAGATCATATCCACGGCAGGGACCGAAGTACATGCCTTCGAAAGTCGATGAGTAGTTCGGTCTTCAGCCAGGGTCGAAGACGTTACCCGAAGGACCAACCTCCAGATGTTGTGGTCCGGTATAAAGCCTTGGGTTGCCTGCAGTTGGCATGTCCCTTGCTTGGTCCGAAGTCCGTAGTCCAGGGAAATGAGCTTCGACCAGTCGAACCGGAGTTCGATTTATAGCTGAACCGGGATATCCCAACATGATGAGTGAGGGTTCACCAGTGCAAACCCATGTGCTGAAAATGATTGACTTGATCACTCGATTGGGTCATTAGGGTTTGTCATGGATGGTGAACTCAATCAGGACTTGATCTTGCAATCAATCCTAGATTCCTAATCTCAGTTTGTTCTCAACTACCATATGAACAAACTAAACATTTCATTGCCAAAGCTGCTTAACATGCTTAAGACAGCTGAGGGCCACTCTAAAGGAGATAAGGCTCACGTGCTTCTTGTTGATAGAAAGAAGCAGGCAATGAAAAAGGATATAAAGAGAAAATTCAACCCTAGGAAAAGCATCCAGAAGAAGAACAAGAAAGCTAAGAAGGCTGATGGAGCCTGTTTCCATTGCGGCAAGACTGGGCATTGGAAGAAGAACTGCAAGGTTTACCTTGCAAGTGTGATGCAAGATGCAAGTGGAGCATCTAAAGGTTTGTACATGATACAAACTAATTTATCATTGAGTGCTTCCACTTCTAATTCATGGGTATTAGATACCGCATGTGGATCTCATATATGCAATTCGTTGCAAGGACTCCACAGAATTAGAAGATTGAAGAAGGATGACTTTAAACTGCAAGGGGCAAGTGGTGAAGCCATACATGTTGAAGCTGTGGGTACCTATCTTCTTTTATTACCTTTGGGTGATATAATAAAGTTAGAAGAATGCTTCTATGTACCATATATTATTAGAAACATTATTTCTATACCCTTGTTATTATAACAGGGAAATGAAATAAGTGTAAAGAGTAGTGGCTACTCTATTCTATATAATAATAAAATATTTGAACATGGATCTTTTGTAAATGGTCTTCTAACTTTACAATTCAATGATAATATTTTTTTATTAATAATAAGAAGAGGAAAAGAGATAATGACAATGTCACATATCTCTGGCACTATCGATTGGGTCATATCAGTGAGTCAAGAATAAATAAATTGGTCAAAGATAATTACTTTGACTCTAATGATTTCCAATCATTAGGAACTTGTGAATCTTGTCTCAAAGGAAAAATGACCAAGTCTCCATTCACTGGACATGGAGAAAGGGCAACTGAATTGTTAGATCTAGTGCATACTGATATATGTGGACCTTTGTCAACTCAGGCCAGAGGAGGATATTCTTATTTCATCACTTTTATTGATGATTTATCAAGGTACGGTCATGTGTATCTTAATAAACACAAGTTCGATGCCTTTGATAAGTTTAAAGAATATCAGAGTATGGTTGAAAAATAAACTGGACTTAATATTAAAGCTCTTCGATCTGATCGAGGAGGAGAATACTTATCTAGTGAATAACTAAAACATCTAAAAGACAAAGCCATTATTTCTCAATGGACCCCTCCTTATACACCCAGTTAAATGGAGTGGCAAAAAGGAGAAATCGTACCTTATTGGACATTATGAGGTCCATGATGAGATTCACAGATCTTCCCATTTCTTTTTGGGGACATTCCCTGGAGACTGCAGCACATATTTAAATAGGGTTCCATCTAAGTCAGTAAGTAGCACTCCATATGAGTTAAGGAATGGCAAAAGACCAAGTCTTAAGTACTTGAAGATTTGGGGTTGCCATGCTTATGTCAAGAATAACTTTGGACATAAGTTAAGTGCTAGAGCTGACAAGTGTAGATTTGTTGGTTACCCAAAAGTAGGTATGGGATACCTATTTTATAATACTATTGAATGAAAGATAATTGTCAGTTGGCATGCTACATTCTTGGAACAAGAGTTTATCCAAGAAGGATGTAGTGGTTCTTCACTTTAGTTATGTGAAGAACAGAACCAACAAACCAATGAGCCTTCAAGTGAAGTTCCTCAACCAGAGGTTCTTATAGATTAAGAACAACCACAATACACACCTTCTCTCCGAAGGTCAGAAAGGGTGCGAGGAGCACCTCTCAGATATGGCTTTGTCATTAGGGATGTCAATGAAGCAAGTATCATACAGGATGATGATCCTGTGACCTATTTGAAAGCTGTCGAGAGTAAAGACTCAGACAAATGGCTTGGTGCCATGAAATCTGAAATGGACTCCATGTATTCCAATCAGGTTTGGACTCTTGTAGATCTACCTGAAGGAATTAACCCTATTGGGCATAAATGGATCTTCAAGAAGAAGATTGGAGCAGATGGTCAAGTTGAGACCTACAAGGCTAGACTGGTAGCAAAAGGTTTCAGACAAAAACATGGTATAGACTATGATGAGACTTTTTTCTAGTAGCCATGCTCAAGTCCACTCGGATATTGCTTACAATAGCAGCATACCATGACTATGAGATCTGAAAAATGGATGTAATTACTGCTTTTCTCAATGGAAACCTTGAGGAAGAAGTCTACATGTCATAGCCAGAAAGTTTTATCTCAAGTTGGAGACCAAACCAGGTATGCAAATTATAGAAGTCCATTTATGGACTTAAGCAAGCATCGAGGAGTTGGAACATCCATTTTGATGAAATAATTAAATGATTTGGTTTTATCAAAAATATAGATGAACCATGTGTGTACAAGAAGACAAGTGGGAGTGCACTTGTTTTCTTGGTTTTATATGTGGATGACAAACTAATCATTGGGAATGATATCCCAATGTTACAATCGGTTAAAACTTGGCTATCATCAAAATTTTTCATGAAGGATTTGGGAGAAGCATCCTATATATTGGGTATAAGGATCTATAGAGATAGATCCAAAAGGATGCTGGGCTTATCCCAATCTAGGTACATTGACTTAGTGTTGAAGAGATTCAACATGGATGGAAGTAAGAAAGGTTACTTACCTATAAGTCAAGGCATACATCTCTCTAAGAAAATGTCTCCTAAAACATCAGAAGAAAGAGAGAGGATGGCTATGACTCCTTATGCTTCGACTGTAGGATCGATAATGTATGCCATGTTATGCACCAGACCTGATGTTGCATATGCCTTGGGCATAGTGAGCAGGTTTCAGGCAGATCCAAGAGAGGATCATTGGAGAGCTGTGAAAAATATTTTTAAGTACCTGAGAAGGACTAAAGAAATTTTTCTAGTATATGCAAGATTTGAGTTGAAACTAGAAGGATATACAGATTCTAGTTTTCGATCATATCTAGATGATAGCAAAACCATATTTAGGTATGTCTTCACCCTGAATGGTGGTGCAGTGAGTTGAAAAAGTACAAAGCAGCCAACAGTAGCTGACTGAGTCACTGAGGCAGAGTATATAGCTGCTAGTGAAGCTGCAAAGGAAGCTATCTGGATGAAAAAATTCATCATGGAATTGGGCATGGTTCCTGATGTACAACAGCCAGTGCCATTATACTATGATAACACTGGGGCTGTTTTACAAGCTAAGGAACCAAGGTCTCATCATAAGTCCAATCGTATTCAAAGACGGTTCCACCTCGTTCGAGAGATCATTGAAAGACAAGATGTCATCATTGAATGAGTTGACACAAAGAACAATATAGCAGACCCATTCACTAAAGCTTTAGCCAAGCAGCAGTTAGATCATCACTTAGATTGTATGGGCATAAAATACAAGGGCGATTGTCTTTAGTGCAAGTGGGAGTTTGATAGAAAAGGGCCATAAGAGTAGGGCTGGAAATGGGCCAGCCCAAAGCCCATTGGTCCGGCCCAAAGACTATATTTTAAAAATTTTTGGACCAAATCCGGGCATCCCTTTGGCCCAAAAATTAAATTGACTCTATTTTACAGCCCTAAGACTAGTCGAATATGCTTAAAATTTCATCCACAGCCTGAACCAACTTCAGGCTGGCCCGAAGTTTATTGAGCTGGCCCAGCCTAGTTCCAAACAATGGACATTTGGACCGACCCATTTCCAGCCCTACATAAGACCCAATCATTATGAGGGCATTTTTGTAAACTTCCAGCTCATTTATGACATACTTTCGTATTAATAAAGGCATTTGATTCATCATATATTACCGTGTCATGTTTTTATTGATTATGATGAACCCCATAGAGTAGGGCAATGGTATTAGGGTTATGATGGAATTCATAATAGTGAGACCTAATTTCCTATAAACCTTAATCTAGAAAGCTCCTAGTCATTGGACCATTGATTTGGAGATCGATAAATCTGGAAAGACTAGCTTATCCTATGTATGCTCAGATGATGAGGGTGGTTGATCTCACAACCACTTGTGTAGAGACACTAATACTAGGATAAGGGTACTCATCAGGGTATGTGTACACTGGACTGATCCACACCGGGATTATATTATTAAAGTCTTACTACTTATCAAAAGATAGATCCCAGAGTAGAAGTTGTGCATGTGATCTTTAGACCTGAGGTCATCATGGGTCCTTGTGCACACTAAGCCATATTTTGGTTCATACTCATTCATGCCATTGCAACATGTATATGGTGTTCTGTGTATGGTGGAAGGTGTACGAAGGATGTGAGTGGACCAACAAGAAATCGATCATTCCTAGTAAGAGGAATGTTATCCCATGCAATCTCTTCGATGAGTATCTCAAGGAGCCTTTAATTAAAGTAGGATGAAATTAGTGGAATCTAATCAGTCATCAGCTGAGTCCTCATGACCGAGCTGAGATTCGATATGATGAAGTGTTAGGGTTTGACATCTATCCATGCCTATCACTTAATCGGGATAAAGGGAGATCGAAAGATTGAATTGCACGGTAACTTACTACTGAAAGGTATTTTGATCTTTTCCACCAAATTCCTCATCTTCTGGATAGGCATGACACGTTGTTAGATGTCAATCTTATCTTGTAAGTTTTCATGAACCAATTGGTTTGGTTTCATGAGTCAATTCAATGTGTGATTTAAATTGGACAATTAGGTGAGCCAATTTAACCTAATTAGGTCAATCGGGTTCGATCGGATAAAATCGGCTCAAATCTAAATCTACTGCAGGCTAGATGTGAAACCCAATGGGTCACACACCATAGATACTTGGCCAAAGAAGTCATTCATGATTTAATTAGGATCATAGGATCCTAATTGGTTAGCCAGATTACATACTAGGATATGTAGGCTAACCTAATTCCTAACCCAATTAGATTGAGTCTGGTTGCTTGCTAATTGGGCTAACCTAATTATGAAAATCCTAAATTAGTTTGAGTCCTAAGTGAGGCTAGCCAAATCAAAGCTTAATCTGATTTTAATTTGGACTTAAAGGCATTTTAGGTGCCATATATGAAGAGTCCTAATAGCATGGGACTCTTGGTACCTAAATGATACCTTAGCTTCAAAAAGGCACAGAAGGGCCTACAGACCTCTGATCTAAAAGTAAAAGATATGGTCAGAAAGCTTATTTGATGCCCTTTCCACTGACACCCATATTGGATATGTTAGACCAAGTCAATTTGATGCTTTGGGTGGATTAAATGGAAAGGGAAAGACTATTGGTGCCCTTTGGCGCACTCAGAGAATAAGTGGCGCGCTAGTCCTTTTGCAGATGAGTCTCTAAGAGTTTCATCAGGAAGGCATCTCTTCATTTTATCCCCATGGTCTTATGAAGTCTAATAGCCAATTTAAAGTTTAAAGGAATGGCTTGAAAAGGTGTGAAAGGTGGCGCGCACATGAAGAGTCGTGCCTCTTCATATGCGCGTGCACAACAGAGGGCAGAGTCCTTCTGCCTCTGAAACTCTTCAAGCTTAGCATTACTTTGGATTAGAAGAGGCGTCTCCCTATCTTAGAAATTGGTATTTGACACATGGTGTGATGGGGATTGATCTGGTAAGTGAAAGAACACAGATATAACTCTTCATTCCTGAAGAGTCTTATCAGATAGGTTGTTTCATATCTAATAAGTGTTGTTGGGATGCATTTCATGCCCCTTCTGAGATTATTAATAGGGTACAGTGAAATGAAAAATACCGACTTCGATCATCTAAGAGTCTGAGTGGTGCGGGCACCAGACTCAGAAGAAGACTTCAGGGTTCCATCTGGATCTCTAATTGACCTTGCCCGAAGAATTAGGGTTTTCTAGTTTTGTAATAAGGGTTGACTTGGTCAACTCAATTTTAGTCTTGAGTCTGTATTTCCCTGCAATTTAAATTTTGTTGAGACATGTTGACTCAGTACAAGTCCGAGTAGTGGTCTAGGTCTTCTCCAGGTTGGTGCCACTTTTTTTTCAATCAAGTCAAGGTCCAGGGTGCCACATTTTTTCTCCCAGGCCCAAGTAAGTGGGCGCCACACTCCCAGCCACACGCCAGAGTCCAGGAGGTGCCACATCTCCATCCAGTGTCTTTGGTCCCTACACCACAAGAAGTAAGTTCCTTTTTTTTCTTGCACCACTTGGGAGAGAAATCCATCAATATACCTCAATCCAAGGAGGAGCCAATTTCTTTCCTGATAAACCCAAGCCAGGATGGCAAGAATTTTTCTTGAAGAGAGGATCAAGGAGGTGCCCCACAATGTTTCATAAAAATCCAAGTTATAAAAGGGAAGAGAGCATGTCTTGGAAAGGAATTCAAGGAGGTTCCCAAAAGTTTCCAAAAGTGCCAAAGCCATGAAATGAAGAAGCCTAAACTCTTGGAGCAAGACTAGGAGGTGTCCAAATGAGCCAAACCATGAAGGGAAAATCCTTGATTCATGGAGAGATACTAGGAGACACCCCCATAACCTGCCATTTGGAGCTGATTTTCAAGTTTTCTTGGAGTTCTTGGGCTGCCCACTCATGGAAGGAGTCTTGGGAAGAGAATTTGATGCCTAAAGTGTGGGTTAGTCCTATTAGTCCCACATGAAAATGTATAAAATTTTATTTCTTTGTTATGTCTATATATTCAACTCTATGTAACTCTTGAATTTAATGATGAATGAAATCAATTTCTTTGTGAGCAACTTTGTGTTTCTCTCTTCCGCACTTGTGTTCAGGTGTTGAGCTTCGTGAGGGAGTAAATCCGGGTTCCCTAGGAACCTTGAGGAGGTGTGAGATCTCCAACCCCAAAACCCTACCAAAATACTAGGTTAGCCACTTCAATTCCAAACCCTAGCCGCCCATCATCTTCTTCATTCCACCAATCATCCAAACCCTAATCTACCTCATCATCTCACGGCCACTCTCTTCCAAGTAGAGGCCGTCCACCAACATCCAGGTCTAGATCGGCTACTTCGAATACAAAACAAATCCTAGACGAAGTCAGATCAGCATCCAGGAGAATCAGGATTTCAACAACATCAATTTTTTTCAGGTTCTTCTTATCTAGTAAATCCTTTCTTTGAGTATCTGGTTCCTTAACTTGTTCTTCTTCTTTCCCAGATCCTGAGTTTAGGAGAAGCCAACTCTGCCAAAGGGCCAATATTGGAGGATCCATTATGAAGATATCTGAATCCGAGGATCCAACAATCTGCTCGAGAGAGTCCTTCCACCAAACTCTGTGAAGATCACTGCCTGGTATATAACCCTTCCCTTCTCTTTATTTCTGTCCTGTTGAAAGTTCAGAGTGAAACCCTAGGTCTGGGAGTTTCTCAACCCCCAGCGATCCTTTACTTCTGATTTACTCTGATAATCTAGTTTCTTTGAATTGTGCTTTCAATTATTATATAGTTTCTTTCAATTTAGTTTAACTTTTCTTAGAGTCAAAGCCGACTTCTGAAAATATATATAAAAAAATAATAATAAATACATTAATTTTAATTTACTTCAGCATCGCATCATCTTTTTTGTTATGCATCAATTTTGGTATCAGAGCTTTCGTTCTGCATCATTTTTGGTATCAGAGCCCTGTCTAGGGTTTCTGACTTGCTTGCATGTTTTGAGTGTCTCTCTTTTTTACTTTGTCTGCTCGAAGTAGACTCCCCAGGACATCCGGTCCTAGGAACGAAGTGAGATGCAAGCCTCCTCTTCCCATTGCATGGGGTGTTCCTCGGGCATGTAGGGGATCCGCTGGGTTACAACTTCGTAGCAGGAATTGTAAACGGGGGAGTCATTCTATTTTCAGTCTGTAACTACCTTGTTTCAGGAATTGTTTCTCATTGTAGTTAACTCCAAATTGCATGATTTTTATTTTGGTGGAACCAGTATAATAGAAACTATTTTACATAATTTTACTGTAATTTATTGGTTTCTGTGAAATTTTTGAGAGTTAAATTACAGAAATTCTATTTCTGTGTTTCTGCAATTCAATTTTTTTTTTTTTTAAGTGATCATCTCCTAATTCATCTTAAGGGCAATTGAGCATCTAAGATAAGGGGATGAGTTGATAACCTCTTCTTAGCCCAAAACCACCACCCATTCATTTGATCCTAAGCCTAATTTTAAAATTTATTAGACTTAATTTGCCCTAGTGGGCTAGGGACACCAACAAGTCGGGTCTAGGCTAGTGTTGAGTCAGTTTGTCTTGTTACTCTGTGTGTGCTTTGTACTCAGTGTCTAGAACGGTGGTTCAGGGATTCTATCTCGAAGGGCTTGTGTGCTGGTTCGCCTACCTGGCCAATCACTGATTGGTGTCTAGGATTGGCAATTAGGGACCTAACACTCCCCTTACACTTGCCTGGCTGAGTCCCGAGTTACTACAGGCTAGCTTGCCACTCTGATTGGGCATCTAGTTTGGACTCTAGGTCTGGTGAGCCAGTAGTCGCTTTAGTCTAGTCACATTCTGTGTACTTGCTTGCATCATCATGTCCACCCGGAACGGAGTACCCTCCCAACATGGTCAAACCCAACCTGATTTAGAGGCCATGGTTAGAACTCTTACCGAAATTATGAACAAATTGAGTCAGGATATGACTGCTACTATTGTCCAGTTTAGGGAACAAGTCCATGAGGATCTTACCCAGCTTAGGGATCAAGTCCAAGTACTTAGGGAACCTAGACATCAGAATTGGACTCCTGACCCAGATTTTAATGTGCCTCAACCTCACCCACACCAGGAGCAGGAGAACCTTATACCTTGATCCCGAGCATAACCCTAGGAAGCCTAACCATGATATCTATAGTGTGGATCGTGTCTATAGGAGGTCCTTAAAAAATTCTAGACCAATCACTCAACAACCCAAGTCTTCTAGATCAAACCATTTAGATCCACACCCATGCCCAAGTAAGGTCGCTACTAGCTTGAAACCCAGTGTGACCCAGGTTCCTATATCGCAAGAATGTTGGTTTTATGAAGAAAGAGGCCATAAATCTAGTCAGTGCCCATGCATAGGACTGGCTTGTGCACTGCTAAGTGGTAAGAATCCTAAGGATGACATTAATGAGGGAGAACCCAAGCCTACCAATAAGGAAGAAAGGTTAGGTATGACAATCCCAGAATCAGTTGACCCGATTACCACTGACCCGAAACCCATTGAAGATGGCATCGAGGAAGTATATGATGCTGGCTTGAGTCTAGTTGATGAATATGAGGGGGAAGAACATGAAGAATGTGACATCGATACTATTGGTTCCTTACCTGAGGAGACCTTGGAGAGCAACCAAGTGGTAGGACCTAGTTCAGAAATTCAAGAGATTTGTGAGAATCAGGTTCCTTTAGTCAAATACCCCCAGGAAGAACTCATAGTGTTAGCCCGAGCTATCAGTTCGTATCCTCTAATGACAGTCATTCCCCAAGTACCAATTGAAGATCTTTGTGCTGAACTGTTTAAGTTTGCCCACCCTATGGTAGATCCTCTCCTTAGGATGACTGAATCAAGCCTCTTACAATTGGACCTTGTCCCATGCCCAGCCACTAAGGTCTCTCCCGTAATCTGAGTTGAACATCCTTGTCTTGAGCGGATTGATTCACCCAGTCCTGTAGAAGTCCTCCTTATGGCCCCAGACCCCTTCCTTCGCATGACTGACCTACCCTTCTATAGAGTATACCTTTCCGCACCCATAGGTCAAATTTCAAGTCTTGAGGTCGTCATCCATAGGCCCTTCCATGAATCATTCTCTAATCGATTTCTTGAGAAAGTGGATCATTATTTGCTTAGAGAACAAACCTTAACTGTTGCAATCACATGTTCTAGGCTACTTCTCGAACCACCTCTTGATCCATTCCTGGGAGTAGCAAACTTGTCCTTTCATAAGGATGACCAGTTGACACTCATAGATCACCATTCAAACCTTCAGGTCACCACCTTTAGTCAGCAGGTAATTCGAGACTCCATCTCATATTTCCTCCCTTTCTCTAGGACTTCCAATGCTTCTTACACCATCCAAGTATACTTTGTCGAAGTCTTTAGAATGAACCACGTGTCGAAACCTATTAGGTTTGCCACCGACTTCTGGAAGACCTTATGGAACCTACTAGGCACCCATGATAAGTTTTCATGCTCTGCATGCCATCCTCTGACCCAAGGTCAAACCTAGAGAGCCGTAGTTTGTTAGGTTTAGACCTAGGGTTCCTTTGGAATAAAGTCCATTCTTTAGGAATGCGTCGTCAGTCTAGTTTAGTTTTTCTTGACCCTTTACTAGGCTTTGGCTCAGATTTTGGTTTGATTGAGAGCACCAAGAATTGGGATTTGTATTATGTCCAGGGTTGAAATTGCATTCAATGTTTCGATCAATAGGTCTATAGGCTAGAGTCCCTTTAAAATTGTTCATGGATACAAGCCTCACACACCACTTGATCTGATTTCTCTATTAGCCCACACACACATGTCTCTTGATGCACTTGCATAGCATGTAAAGGACTTGCATAAAGAAATTCATGCCAAAATAACTTTAAGTAATGAAACTTATAAGAAGTTGGCTGATTCTCAAAGACGAGTCAAAACTTTTGTTGAGAGAGACAGTGTAATGATTAGGTTAAGGCCTGAGTGGTTCTTTCCTGGAACCGTTAAAAAGTTACATGCTAAAGGAGCTAGACCATTTAGAGTAGTAAAGAGAGTAGGATCCAATGACTATGTGCTCGAGTTGCCTCCAGAACTAGGCAATAGCTCTACTTTCAACATTACAGACTTAGTAGAGTATAGGAAGCCAGCTGTGATTCCTAGTAAGCCTTTGAAACCTAATCCTGTTATTGAGAGTGATCTCGACCCTGTGTGTCCACCAACAAACTGGCCTGTGAGGAAAGAGTAGATTGAAATGATTCTGGATGATCAGGTTATCTCTACTCGTAATCGAGGATACCAAAGATACCTGGTCCGCTGGCAAGGAAGGCCAGATTCTTATGACTCTTGGATCTCCCGAGAAGAATTACAAGAATTGGACCCAGACCTCTTGGAGAGATACCAGAGCCAGCTTGATCCATACTCGACAGGGTCGAGTTCCTCCCACCCCAGGAGAATTGGTGCGGGCACCAGACTCAGACGAAGACTTCAGGGCTCCATCTAGATCTCTGATTGACCTTTCCTGAAGAATTAGGATTTTTTGATTTTGTAATAAGGGCTGACTTGGTCAACTCAATTTTAGTCTTGAGTCTGTATTTCCTATAATTTAAATTTTGTTGAGTCATGTTGACTCAGTACAAGTCCTAGTAGTGGTCTATGTCTTCTCCAGGTTGGTGCCACTTTTTTTTCAGTCAAGTCAAGGTCCAGGGTGCCACATTTTTTTCTCCCAGGCCCAAGCAAGTGGGCGCCACAGTCCTAGCCACACGCTAGAGTCCAGGAGGTGCCACATCTCCATCCAGTGTCTTTGGTCCCTACACCACAAAAAGTAAGTTCCTTTTTTTTCTTGCACCATTTGGGAGAGAAATCCATCAAGATACCTCAATCCAAGGAGGAGCCAATTTCTTTCCAGATAAACCCAAGCCAGGATGGCAAGAATTTTTCTTGGAGAGAGGATCAAGGAGGTGCCCCATAATGTTCCATAAAAATCCATGTTATAAAAAGGAAGAGAGCATGTCTTAGAGAGGAATTCAAGGAGGTTCCCAAAAGTTTTCAAAAGTTCCAAAGACATGAAAGGAAGAAGCCTAAACTTGTGGAGCAAGACAAGGAGGTGTCCAAATGAGCCAAACCATGAAGGGAAAATCCTTGATTCATGGAGAGATACTAGGAGACATCCCCATAACCTGCCATTTGGAGCTGATTTTCAAGTTTTCTTGGAGTTTTTGGGCTGCCAACTCATGGAAGGAGTCTTGGAAAGAGAATTTGATGCCTAAAGTGTGGGTTAGTCCTATTAGTCCCACATGGAAAATGTATAAAATTTTATTTCTTTGTTATGTCTATATATTCAACTCTATGTAACTCTTGAATTTAATGATGAATGAAATCAATTTCTTTGTGAGCAACTTTGTGTTTCTCTCTTCCGCACTTGTGTTTAGGTGTTAAGCTCCGTGAGGGAGTAAATCCGGGTTCCCTAGGAACCTTGAGGAGGTATGAGATCTCCAACCCCAAAACCCTACCAAAATATTAGGTTAGCCACTTCAATTCCAAACCCTAGCCGCCCATCATCTTCTTCATTCCACCAATCATCCAAACCCTAATCTACCTCATCATCTCACGGCCCCTCTCTTCCAAGTAGAGGCCGTCCACCAACATCCAGGTCCAGATCGGCTACTTCGAATACAGAGCAAATCCCAGAGGAAGTCAGATCAGCATCAAGGAGAATCAGGATTTCAGCAACATCAATTTTTTTCAAGTTCTTCTTATCTGGTAAATCCTTTCTTTGAGTATCTGGTTTCTTAACTTGTTCTTCTTCTTTCCCAGATCCTGAGTTTAGGAGAAGCCAACTCTGCTAAAGGGCCAGTATTGGAGGATCCATTGCGAAGATATCTGAATCCGAGGATCCAACAATCTACTCGAGAGAGTCCTTCCACCAAACTCTGTGAAGATCACTACCTGGTACATAACCCTTCCCTTCTCTTTATTTCTATCCTGTTGAAAGTTCAGAGCGAAACCCGAGGTCTTGGAGTTTCTTAACCCCCAGCGATCCTTTATTTCTGAGCTACTTTGATAATCTAGTTTCTTTGAATTGTGCTTTCAATTATTATATAGTTTCTTTCAATTTAGTTTAACTTTCCTTTGAGTCAAAGATGACTTCTAAAAATATATATATAAAAAATAAATAAATACATTAATTTTAATTTACTTTCGCATCGCATCATCTTTTTTTGTTCTGCATCAATTTTGGTATCAGAGCTTTCATTCTGCATCATTTTGGTATCAAAGCTTTCGTTCTGCATCAACTTTGGTATCAGAGCTTTAATTCTGCATCACTGAGTGTTTTATTTTCTTGAGAGTCAGAGTGTTCTTCCACTTTCTCCCTCCTTCCTTCTTGTTTTAGGACAAGACTTGTCTTGTTAAGACATGTTTTTCTACACTAGGACAAGGCTTGGTTTTAGGACATAAGCCTGTAGGATCCTAGAGGAGGGTAGTTCTCGATCTTACAGTGGTTTAGGATAGTGTCTTGAGTGCCCTTCAGTAGGACAGGGTGTCCTACAGTGGTCAATAGACCAAAGGCTACCGAAAGAGTTCCACTTCTCCAAGCAACATGAAGAAGTTCTTCCTTGGTCTGAGTTTCATGTGGATCACCATTGGAGGGCTTGTGCTTGTGTGCCTTGTGAAAAAAGTTGGATTTCGGTGATCCAGGTATTTTTCTTGACTTTATTTGATGAATCATTAGTTTTTATTGTCCAAGGGATTCCTGGGAATTAGGGTTTTCTATACATGTTATACATGTTAGTGTATCATGCTATAAAATTTTATTTCGAAAGTCAATTCTGCATGCTGCATGATCCCTGGCACCCTGGGAGAGTTCCTATCAGAGAGATGGAGCTCGACTTTGGCCAGGGCATCTCGACCTCAAGGGAGCCACCTGGCAAAGGAGTCCGAAGAGAGACGGAGCTCGACTTCGGCCAGGGCTTCTCGACCTCAAGGGAGCCACCTGGAGAAGGAGTCCGAAGAGAGACGTCCGACAGGGCATCTTACTGGGTCTGATATGGGTTCCACGTTAGCGATCCTGCCACATCACCAGTTGTTGTCTAGGTGGCTAACCTAATAGTGGGTGAATTAGGTAATTAAGAATTTTTACAAGAATACGCTCTTTTTATAATTTTTAATGTGGTAAGTGATAAGAAATAAGAATCAAATATGGAAGCAAATAAAGGTCACAAACAACACAAGCACAAACATAAGCAAATTATGGAGGTTCAGAGCAACCCAGCTTCTACGTCTACTATCCAAGATATCACTTGGGATTTTCACTATAGTCACCATGGAATATTGTCGGATTGTTTTCTTGGACTCACAATCCAAAACCCAACTAGTTTTTTCACCGGGATCACCAAAAATTCAATACACTATTAGCTTTCATGGGCTCACTAACAACCCACTCTTGATTTTCAAAGGCTCACCAAAAACCTATACAAATCCCAAGTTACAGCCCCTAGTGTACTTGAAACAACTCAAATAATGAGTTAAAACAAAGCAACATTGATGACAAATCAATCATTATCAGATGCTTGCAGTTGTAGCTCCTGAGAAGCCCTCTTGATTTCTTCCTTGGATGCTCTTTAAGGCTTTTTATCTTCCTTGATTAATGACTCAAGAATAAAATGAGAGTTGGTGAAGTCTTGAATGCTTGCTTGAAGGCTCTCTTGAAAGTTTTCTTAGAAACTCATTAAAGGCTCACTAACTTCTTTAAAAGTAGTTCAAATCCCTTATACATAGTATCTTGAACTGATTCCTGGAGGGTATAACCATTATAGACCATTGGGATTTGAAAAATGACCATTGGAGCACTTTTTGGATTCAAAAAGATAGTTCTAGAACTAGTCGTTACGCTCCTGGAACCGGTGCTCAACTCGGCTCTGATGGATCGAGTCGGCTCGAATGCTCAGTCCTGTTAGAACTTCACTCTGGTCAAGTCGGCTCTTCTCAATCATGTCGGCTTGGATGGCTGGTTTTCTTAGAACCAGTTTTTGATCACTTTGGAAGAGTCGGCTTGTTTGCACATGAGTCGGCTCGATTGTCTATCTGAGGAATTTCATTCTTGGGCGAGTCGGCTCGACCTTCCTTTAGTCGGCTCAAAATCTCAGAACTTTCGAAATTGAAATCTACCTAAGTCGGCTCTTCACTCTCAAGTCGGCTCGAATGTTTGCATGCCAGAAAACTTTGTGCCATGCTAGAACATTGAGTCGGCTCTCTACTTTGAGTCAGCTTGAGTGATTTTGCTAAGAACCCTTCAAACTTGTCCAGATTTCTACCAAAGACTTCCAACCAACTTTAAAGATTCTAAAACTCCTAGAAAGCCTAAACTAATTATTTTAAACTTGAAAATTATATTGAATTGGCCCATTTTCATGAATACACAAGTGATTTTTCTTGGGGCTCGTCATTACATAATACTTTTTCAAAAATAAAATTGACATACATCAAAATTGTAGGAAGAGTGGTTGTACATTAAAATCATCCTACATCATAAAATACATGGAAATGGTTAGTAATCAAATGCATGCTCCAATATTTGTTATCATCAAAATCATTCCAGGGGTCAACAGAAAGAAGAAGAAGAAAGTGATGGTTGAAACATGGAGCGATAGCGACGAGTCCACATCAAATGATGAGGAAGAGACATCCAAAACTATAAAAATTTATCTCATGGGTCTCAAAGACGAGGTAATGTCTCCTGAACCTAATGATGAGATTACATATGAAGAATTAAATATTGCATTCTATGAACTTTTATCTGAATATAAAAAGGCTGGATTGAAAATTAAGACATTGAAAAATAATTGTGATACCTTGACAAATGAAAAGAATGAGATTGCTGAAAAGAACAAAATTTTGCAAAAAGAATTGAATAGCATGTCAGAAAAATATAATGTTTTACAAGCATAAAAGAATGAATATCTTGAAAGGAATATGGCTTTACATAAAGAAAATATACGTTTGCAAAAAGAAGTTAAAAAGCTCAAGCCCTTAGTTGAAAAACTAACTTTGAGTTCAAATAAGCTTGAGCTAATTTTGAAAAATTAAAGAGAAACAAACAATAGAGCTAGAATTAGTTATAATTTAGTGCATACAAATAATATTTCAGCTACTAAGTTTTCAGCTTTAAAATCTTATGTACCAAAGTTTTCAGCTCCAAAATCTTTTGCATCAATGTTTTCTACATCTAAAGCTTTTCAAACACCAAATATAATCTATTATTTTTGTAATGCGGTTGGTCACAAGTCTTTTAAGTGCAATTTAAGAAAGAATCTTAAATGTAAAGTAAAAAAAAATTGCATCCTCAAAGGAACCACTCCTACTAACCTGCAAGGATCCAAGAAAGCTTGGGTACCTAAAAGAATTACTTGATTATCTTGCAGGAAGGTCTTGCAGCCAAGAATTCAAAGAAAAGATGGTATCTAGATAGTAGCTATTCAAGACATATGATGGGTGACAAAGAATAATTCATCACCCTAGAAATGAAAGATAGAGGAATGGTCACTTTTGGTGACAATGGTAAAGGGAAGATCATTGGCATTGGTAATATCAGAATTATCCTTTCAACATTCATTGAAAATATATTGCTAGTAGACAAGTTGAAATACAATTTGTTAAGTATAAGTCAATTATATGATAAAAGTTTCAAGGTTGTTTCTGAATCTTCAATGTGTATAGTAACTAGTTCTCTTGATTCTAGCACTAAGTTTGTTGGTCATAGACTTGGAAACATTTATGTGAGAGATTTGAATAATCTAGCCATGTCCAGTAGTACAAGTCTTGTGGCAATGAATGTTAAAACCAAGCTAGCCAACTATGGAATAGAAGATTATGTCATGCTAGCATGCATACTTTAGCTAAATTAATTTCCAAAGATCTAGTTAGAGGTTTACCTAAATTCAAAATTGATTTTGAACATGTTTGCAATGCATGCCAATTTAGTAAATAAACTAGGGGGACTTTTAAAATCAAAAAATATGGTTTCAACTACTAGACCTTAGAATTACAATACATGGACCTATTTGGACCAACTATGACCATAAGCGTAGGAGGTATAAAATATGGACTTGTGATAGTGGATGATTTTTCAAGATTTACATGGGTCTTGTTTATTGCACATAAAGATGAAGCTTTCAAAGTATTTCAAAAATTTTACAAGAAAGATTCAAATCAGAAAAATCTTTCAGTTATTTTTTTAAGAAGTGATCATGGCACATAATTTGAAAATTAAAATTTTGAAGAGTATTATACTAAGCACAGCATTGATCACAACTTCTTCGGTCCTAGAACACCATAGCAAAATGGTGTTGTAAAGAGAAAAAACAGGACATTGGAAGAGATGGCCCAAACTATGTTATATAAAGACAATCTTCCAACTTTTAGGTAGAAGATGTGAACACCGCCTATTATATTTTGAACCGTGTTTTGATTAGACCTATTTTAAAGAAAATTCCTTATGAACTTTGGAATGATAGAAAATCAAGTATTCATTATTTTCATGTATTTAGTTGCAAATGCTTTGTACTTAATAATAGAAATAATAACTTTGGAAAATTTGATGCTAAATCTGATGAAGCAATATTTCTCAGTTATTCTATTTCTAGCAAAGTATATAGAGTACTTAATAAAAGAATATTGACTGTTGAAGAATCTGTTCATATTATATTTGATGACACTGACCCCTCACCTTTTAGAAAAGAAGAGTGCATTGGTAAAGCTATGGAGGACATGAGCCTAAAGGATAAACAAACAAGACAAGATGAATAAATGATAAAAAAAGATCATGGTGATTTATCAAAGGAATGGATGTATGTAACATCACACCCTAAAGATTTAATTATTGGTGATCCCTCATAAGGAGTTAGAACTAGGTCATCACTTAGAGATGTACATGATTATTTAGCATTTGTTTCACAAGTAGAACCAAATAGCATAGAAGAAGCTGTAAATGACCCTAATTGGATGATGGCCAGGCATGAAGAACTAATTTAATTTCAAAGAAATAATATTTGGACTTTAGTGAATAGACCTTTTGATCATCCTGTTATAGGCACTAAATGGTTTTATAGAAATAATTACATGAAAAAGAAAATGTAATTAGAAATAAAGCTAGATTAGTGGCCAATGAATATAATCAGGAAGAAGAAATAGATTTTGATGAAACCTATTCATTGGTAGCAAGATTAGAAGCTATTAGATTATTACTTGTATTTGCTTGCTACATAAATCTCAAATTATTTCAAATGGATGTAAAAAGGTCATTTTTGAATGGTTTCATTTCAGAAGAAGTTTTTGTAGAACAACCACTAGGATTTGAAACCATGCTTTTCCTAATCATGTTTTCAAAGTTAATAAAGTATTATATGGTTTAAAACAAGCACCTAGAGTATGATATGATAGATTGAGTAAGTTCTTGCTTGAAAATAATTTTATTAGAGGTAATGGAGACACCACTCTGTTCATTAAAAAAAAAGAAAATGATATGTTAGTTATACAAATTTATGTAGATGATATAATTTTTGGTACAACTAACGAAAATTTGTGTAGAGAATTTGCTGAGCTTATGTAGGACGAATTTGAAATGAGCTTGATGGGTGAACTGACCTACTTCCTTGGACTCCAAATTAAGCAAACAAGAGAAGGAATATTTATTAACCAAGCTAAGTACATCAAGGAAATCATCAAAAAGTTTGGTATGAAGTCAGCTAAAGAAATTGGCCCACCCATGAGCCCCACCTGTAGACTTGACAAGGATAATGATGGAAGAAACGTTGATCAAAAACTCTGTCGAGGCATGATTAGGTCATTGTTGTATTTAACTGCTAGTAGACTTGATATCTTGTTTAGCATTTGTATATGTGCTAGATTTCAATCAAATCCAAAAGAAACACATATACTTTCTGTTAAAAGAATCATAAAATATCTAAAAGGAACAAGTAATCTAGGTCTATGGTATTCTAAGCAATCTTCATTAAATTTAATTGGATTTTCTGATGTTGATTATGGTGGATGTAAAATTGATAGAAAAAATATAAGTGATACATGTTAATTTCTAGGGTTGAACTTAATCTCATGGCACAGTAAAAAATAAAACTCTGTAGCACTGTCTACTACTGAGATAGAGTATGTAGCTACAGGGAGTTGTGTGCATAAGTTCTTTGGATTAAGCAATAACTAGAAGACTATGGTGTTATTCATACTAAAATTCCTATCAAATATGATAACACAAGTGCTATTAATTTGATAAAGAATCCAATTCAGCATTCTAGGACAAAACACATAGAAATTGACATCATTTTATTAGGGATCATGTACAAAATGGTAATATTGAGCTTGAATTTGTTCCAACTGAAAATCAATTAGCTGACATCTTTACTAAGCCACTTAATGAAGATAGATTTCAAATGATTATAGGAGAATTAGGTTTGTGTGACCCTTTTTAAAATTTTTGACCTCATTTTTTTCAAAATTAAGGAAAAATTATCTAGAAGACCTTCATCACCAATCTAAGCCTATTGACCACCTTATTTAGAGTATATTTAGGAAATAAAACCTTATTTAGAGTATATTTAGGAAATAAAACCTTTTTTAGAGCTTTTATAGCCATTTTCTGAGTTTTGGCTCGAGCCGACTCGAGCAGGAGTCGAGCCGACTTGAATGTTAGATTCTATTATAAAGTCGATAGACCTAAAAATTCCCTTTCATTTCCCATTCACTATTCAAAAGAGGCGCTAGGGGACCACTCTCTCTTCTATTCCAAAAAGTACCAAATATTTCCTTTCCACCTTAGATTTCTACCTAATGGCTCCAAAGAAGACTATTGCCAAGAGATCGAGGAGTGTGGATCCAAGCTCCGTCCAATGGGAAAAGAGATCCAAAATGCATGAGGATGAGCTGACTCAGGTTAAAGAACAAGAGGAACCAAGGAATTTATCTCTGGCACCATCAAGGCAAGTTATCCCTATGGGAAACCATCTAGTAACTGGCTGTAGAAAGATTGATTTCTCATTTCTTGAAAACCAAAATTTTAGAATAGGTAACTGGATTGAGATTCAAGGCAGGTGTATTTTTGCTCGTTGGATATTCCTACCTACCCAAGCCTCGTCAGAAGTTTCTTTGAAAATTTATCTTTTGGAGAAAACAATGTGGTATCAATTGTGAAAAGAGTAAGAATGACGGTTGATGAATCAAGGATAAGTGATGCATGACTAATTATGCATGCAAACTATTTTTCTGTTTTTAGGCATTAATGATGCAGAACTAATATGCATGCAATTCTTTTTGTATATTTTATATGTGGGGTTAGGTGATTTATTCTCGAATTTCAGATCAAAATTAGTTGTAGGGAATTTTGTATGAATTTTTGAAGCCAAGCATGCAAATTAGAACCTAGAAAAGTACTAAAGAAGGATCGTTGGGACTGAGAAGCCTTGGTTAGGACAAGTTTTCCTACAATATAAAGACTGGAGGTAGAGGGGGTGTACCTGAGAACGTCTGAAGTGCTTGGTGAATATCGCAGCAAAGGGATCTCTCATTCCTCGATGGATGCAGCATGGAAAACTGAGCCAAAGACCCGCGGATACACGGCTTTTTTCTCGGTGGTCCGATTGAGGCTTGGCTAGAGTCGTTGGATTCGTAGGAACTCGGGGACCTACAAACGACCTGTCAGGGATTAGAAAACTCAGAGGAAATCAAGAAAACAAAAGTAAACAGCAAAAGGAAGAAAGTTTTTGAGGGGCTGGAAGGATGGTTGGTTGCAGGAAGATGATTGTAAACACTGGGAAGAAGAACTCTCAAACCGCTTTATGCACACAGCAGGGTAATCACACAAAGCAATAGAAGAACTCAAGGTTTATTTCATATATCAAAATCTCCCTTCATACAAGAGGCTAGGGTTCTTTAAATAGACCCTTAACCTTGGGCTCCAAGTAAGGGCATATAAGTCTTTATATAAGAATCATTTTCCCTCTCAAACCCTAGCTAGAAAATAAGGAAACATTAGGTAGAAAAATCCCTAAAAATTCTCTTAACTTGGCCAACACTCCAAGGATGCCTAGGGGGGCGTTTTGGACTTCTAAGATCAGCAATGGGCCAGCCCAAAGGGGCTCGGGTGCTTGGGTTTGAGCCTTTAGAAGCTAGGGTGGCTTGGTAGCCAGGTAGTAGGAATATTCCTTGGTATCTTGCTTCTTAGGGGCTTGGGCTTGGCGCCTGGGCTTGATTTCTTTGGGCTAGGATGCAGATGGACCTCTAAAATCATGAATGCCTTGGTATATGAATATATTTTGGCATCTGGAAGGGAATCTGGGCATATGTAGGGCATCTGCAAGGAATCAGGGTTTTATGAATTTTCCTCCTAGGGTCTTCAAATCTTCAAGCTGGGTTGGACTTGGGCTATACTTCCATGACTTCAATCTAATTGGACTTGGTCTTCACTTGTATGATGTGGTCTTGAGTCTTTAATATGGTTGAATAGGACTCAAAAAAATAAAATTAGCTCGACATGAGCTGACTAACACTAGACTGAACTAGCTCAACATGAGTTGACTAGTACAGAACTGAAACTCAAAAGACTCAAATAACAACTAAAATGGACTCAGATGGTCTAAGCCCTTATTATAGATGGACTCATAAATTATTGATCAATTCATAGAGGGTTGAAAAGCCTCTTTCTTTTTCTGGCGCCTCCGGTGTCCCCACCAATTCTCCCGGGATGGGAGGAACTCGACCCTGTTGAGTGAAGATCAAGCTGCCTCACATATCTCTCGAGGAGGTCTAGGTTGAGGTGCTGCAAGTCCTCTTGAGAAATCCATGAATCGTCCGACTCTGGCCGGCCTTGCTATCAGACCAGGAAGCATTGATAGCCGCGCCCTTGGGTCGTGATAGCTTGATCATCCAAGATACGCTCGATCCATTCTCCTCTCTCAGGCCAAATTTGTTAGTGGACACTCTGGGTTAGGGTCACTCATAACAGGAAGGGATAGGTCCAAAGGCCTCACTAGGTATCGCTGCCAGTTTCCTGTACTCAACCAGGTCTATAATATTGAAGGTAGAACTAATGCCCAAATCCGAAGGCAAGTCTAACACCTAGGCATTTGATCCAACCTTCTCTATCACTTTAAAAGGTCCGGCTCTGCGAGCATGAAGCTTCTTTTAGGCCTAAGCCTAACCAAGATAGAATCCACTACATCAAATTCTTTGACCCTTCTTCGAGAATTAGCTAGTTGTTTTAAGATTAGTGCAGGTGGTGAACATGCTAGGCACATGCAGACTCCTATCAAGATGATGCAAAGGACTCAAACCTATACCTAACAGACTTGACTAAAGAGGTTTATTAGGTCTTAACTACCACTTGGGCATGGGGGCATGAGTCGTGGTTGATGGATAACATGTAGAAGAAAATTTGCTAGTAACTCCTAATAAGTACCATAGGGTCTGCAAAAAGTAGGTAGCAAATGGGATGGGCTCTATGGATCCTTGCAACCTAGTAACCTCAACAAAATGTAACCTAATAGTTCTAGACACATGAAAAAACTCAGGAAAGGGTAGGAAATAAGAATTGGGTTCATAATTACTCTGGTAGGGTGGAGAAAAAGGTTCCAGATTAGTTGGATAAAGTAGAATAAAAGAAGGCATGTCAGGGACTAATCCTAGACTAATGAGGCTAACCTTACGAGGTTGCGGTATATCTATGGGATTTGCATAATGGAAGGATGGGTTACTAATCTCAGGGAAGAGGTCCTTAATGGGAATTATAGAAGGAAGCTCATCCTGAGGGTACTGATTCAAAGAGATCAAGTCCTTAACAAATTCTTCTAGTTCTTGTATTTTAGGACTAGACTCTATAATTTGGCTCTCCTCTATGGTTTCCTCAGGTAAGGCACTAGTAGCAGTACCTTGATTCTCTTCCTCTATTTGTTCTTCTACTATAGCTTTAGGTTGGATGTGGTCAAGGTCAACTAGCTCTGGGTGAGTTTCTACCTGGATATCTACTGGGTTAGCTAATTCTAGGTTTACTAAAGGTGTCTCCTCTTCTCCTTCATACTCATCCACTAGGCTCACATTAGCTTCATACACTTTCGCATTAATGTAAGCCTTGGGAATCTTAGGAATGGTTGGAGAAGGTTGGCTAGCGGGAAATTGGTTAGGTTCTGGTCTCTGATTATGGGTACTACTCCTAGTAGGTTCAGGTTGCCTAAGGGGTAGTGGCTCACTACTGGGCTCATATTTAGGGATACTAATCCTATGAGGTTCAAGTTGACTAAGGGAAACCTGACTAGTACTAGATTGATACCTAGGGGTTATGGGTTCTCTGGGCTCATAGGACAAGGGTGCAGATCTATGGGTCATGGGATTATAGGATCTGGGGTCATAGGATTTTGGGTAAGCTCTATGGATCATGGTATGGGGTCCTCTTAAGGTTGGGCTCCCTATATGGGTCAGGATATTGGGTTTTCCTAGGGTTGGACTCCCTATATGGGTCAGAAAATTGGGTTCTCCTAGGGTTGGGCTCCCTATATGGGTCAGAGTATTGGGTTCTCCTAGGATTGGACTCCCTATATGGGTCAGAGTATTGGGGTCTCCTAGGATTGGACTCCCTATATGGGTCAGAGTATTGGGTTCTCCTGGGTTCAGTATGATAATAAGGGTCATGGTAAGGGGTTCTTCTTGGTTCAGTATGATAATAAGGGTCATGGTAAGGGGTTCTTCTAGGTTCAGTATTATTGTATGGGTCAGGCTGAGGGGCTCTCCTAGGTTCAACCTCTCAGTATGGATCAGGGTTTGGGGTCCTCCTAGGTTGAGGATTGTAGTACGGGTCAGGATAAGGGGCTCTCCTAGGTTCGACCTCATGGTATAGATCAGGGTTTGGGGTACTCCTAGGTTGAGGGGACTCAAGATCTGGCTCAGACTGTGACCCATGGATTCTTTGTATGGTCCCTACACGGCCTTCTAACTAGTCAAACCTATTGGCAAGATGGTCAATTCTGTTGTTGGTTTGGGTACCAGACTGAGTTAACTGGGTCATTTGGGTAGTCATATGGGTAGCCATCTGGGCCATTTGATCTATAAGGGCTTGAATCCTAGCTTCCTGCTTATCCATGGGTTCAGGGAGATGGTGGATGAGATGGGACTCCTGATCTAATGCTCAAGCAGGACTCGATCAAACTGACTATAGCTGACTAGACCTAGAGTCCAAAACTACATACTCAATCAGGGTGGCAAACTAGCCTATAGTAACCCTGTACTCAGCCAGATAGGTGTAAGGGGAGTGTTAGGTCCCTGATTACCAATCCTAGACACCAATTAGAGATTGGCCAGGTAGGCAGACTAGCACACAAGCCCTTCGGGATTAAATCCCTAAACCACCATTCTAGACACCGAGCACAAAGCACACACAGGTTAGCTTGACACAATGATCTGACACTTAGCCCGGACCCGACCAGTTGGTGTCCCTAGCCCACTAGGGCAAATTAAGTCTAGTTAATTTTAGGTTAAGTCCTGGGACCGAATGCAAGGGGTATGGTTTCGGGCTAAGGAGAGGTGATCAAATCCTCGCCCCATCCAACATAGCAGGAGTGCCCTTAAACGTAGATTATGCAATGATGACAGGCAAATGATGCAAATTAGGGTTAGATGTTTTGTTAGCTTTTAGAGAATATGTAATTTTTTTTTTATATATTTTGATATTTTTTTTAATATAAGAAAACTTGAAAATTATGGCCCAATATGCAGGAAATATACTAAAATTAAAAGATATGCAAAAAATGCTAAACAAAATCCTAAAACTTCCAAACTTGTCTTGCTGAAAAAAAATAGAGCCAAAAATTTGTAGGCTGTATTTCGGCGTGCAAAAAATTCACAGAACAAAATAAAATCTAAAGAAATTTCAAGAATTACTGTGAATTATGACGAATCCACAAAAATAGATTTCAGGATTTTTGGAGTTTTGATAAGAGAGAAATAATTTAAATAACAGAGTATATATAGACTGAAAAATTGAAGAAAACAAGCCCTAATCTAAGCTCTGATACCAAATGATGCAGGACTAATATGCATGCAATTCATTTTGTATATTTTATATGTGGTGTTAGGTGATTAATTCCTGAATTTCAGATCAAAATTAGTCATAGGGAATCTTATATGAATTTTTGAAGACAAGCATGCAGATTAGAACCTAGAAAAGTACTAAAGAAGGATTGCCGGGGCTGAGAAGCCTCGGTTAGGGCAAGTTCTCCTACAATATAAAGACTATAGGTAGAGGGGGTGTACCTGACAATGTTTGAAGTGCCTGGTGAAGATCGTAATGAAGGGATCTCTCATTCCTTGATGGATGCGGCCTGGAAAACTGAGCCAAAGACCCGCGGATACTCAGCTTTCTGCTCGGTGGTCTGATTGAGGCTTGGCTGGAGTCGTTGGATTCGTAGGAACTCGGGGACCTGCAAATGACCTGTCAGGGGTTAGAAAACTCGGAGGAAATCAAGAAAACAAAGAAAAACAGCAAAGGAAAGAAAGTTTTGGAGGGGCTGGAAGGATGGTTGGCGGTAGGAAGATGATTGTAAACACCGGGAAGACTAACTCTCAAACCCCTTTATGCACACATCAGGGTAATCACACAAAGCAATAGAAGAACTCAAGGTTTATTTCATATATCAAAATCTTCCTTCATACAAGAGGCTAGGGTTCTTTAAATAGACCCTTAATCTTGGGCTCCAAGTAAGGGCATATAAGTCTTTACATAAGAATCCTTTTCCCTCTCAAATCCTAGATAGAAAATAAAGAAACATTAGGTAGAAAAGTCCCTAAAAATTTTCTTGACTTGGCCAACACTCCAAGGATGCCTAGGGGGGCATGTTGGGCTTCTAAGAGCAGCAAGGGGCCGGCCCAAAGGGGCTCAGGCGCATGGGTTTGGGCCTCTGAAAGCTGGGGTGGCCTGGTAGCCAGGTAGCAGGAATATTCCGTGGTATCTTGCTTCTTAGGGGATTGGGCTTGGTGTGTGGGCTTGATTTCTTTGGGCTAGGATGTAGATGGACCTCTAAAATCATGCATGCCTTGGTATATGAATATATTTTGGCATCTAGAAGGGAATCTGGGCATCTGGAGGGCATCTGGAAGGGAATTTGGGCATCTGCAAGGAATCAGGGTTTTCTGAATTTTCCTCCTGGGGTCTTCAAATCTTCAAGCTGGGTTGGACTTGGGCTATACTTCCATGTCTTCAATCTGGTTGGACTTTGTCTTCACTTGTATGATGTGGTCTTGAGTCTTCAATATGGTTGAATAGGACTCAAAAAAATAAAATTAGCTCGACATGACTGACTAAAACTGGACTGAACTAGCTCAACATGAGCTGACTAGTACAGAACTGAAACTCAAAAGACTCAAATAACAACTAAAATGTACTCAGATGGGCTAAGCCCTTATTACAGATGGACTCATAAATTATTGATCAATTCATAGAGGGTTGAAAAGCCTCTGTCTTATTCTGGTGCCTCTAGTGTCTCCACCAATTAAGTTAGGGGTTAGTATCCCAAATTTTGAGCCAAGAAACTAAGTAATTCTATAGAAAATTCAGAAGCAGATGCATGCAAAATTTAACCCTAAGTAGTAAAAGAGAAGGATTGCCAAGGCTAAGAAGCCCTGGTAAGGCTAGCTCTTCTGTAATACCTTTCTGATGAGTCTAGGGGGTGTACCTGGCAGGGATTTGAAGAGGAATCCTTGAAGAGATCGCTCGTCACCCTCGGATGCACCCTAGAAAATCAAGCTGGTGACTCGACGGATCTGCGGCTTTCAACTCAATGACCCAAAAGCTTGTCGGTTAGAATCCTATATCATGAAAACTGAGGGACCTACGAATCACCTACCAAGGGTTAGAAACTAAAGAAGAAAAAGAGTAAATTGCTGAAAGAAGAAGTGAAAGAAGAAGATTAGAGGTGGGCAACCAAGAGGTTAAACAAGGCTGGCGGCTAAGGTTTGCTGGAAACTTAGAGTAGCACTAGGGATCACATAGATACCCTCCACATAGCAATCACACAAAAATCACACAAAAATTTAAGAATAACTCAAGAAATTTTCATTCATAATAAATTAACAAAATACATGAGAGGGGGGGCCTTTATATAGGCATACAAACTTGGGCTCCAAGTAAGGGTATACAGGTAAATCCCTAGGTATCCTTTTCCCTCTCAAACCTTAGCTATATTACATAGAAACCTCTCTCCCAAATAAACTCAAAATTTCTCTTACTCTCCATGCTATGGTCGGCCAAGGGGTGGTGATCATAAGGGTGGCCGACCAAGGGAAGGTGATCGTAAGGGGGCACTGAAATTCATGATGGGCTAGGGCTTCGGGCGGCCTACTTCGGTGCTGGGCAGGCTTTAGGGTTTCTTTTGGTGTCTTGAGTCTTATCTTGATGAACTGGACTGGACTCGATATGAAACTTACAGGACTCAAAAAAAAAATGGCTCAACATCAGCTGACTCAACCAACTAACTCAAATGAACTTGACTCAACTGAACTTGACTTAATTAAAGCTGCTCACTACTTTGAGACTCTACCTCTTTCGAATCCATATAATTTTCCACTTTAGACATGGGAATTCAAAATTTCCCTTCTATCGGCACCCCCAAAAAAGCAATGTTCGCATTTGACCAGGCTTTTTGGATGTTCAATGATTAAACCTCATAGCGGCAATTTCGAGATGCCACCTTGTTTATAAACCCCCTATTTTAAATTCCATTTTAATCGTGCGGCAGGCACCCTCCAACAGAAACCTCATCTTTTTTGTCGTCGAGAAGTTCTCCCTCAGCGCCCTACTATTCAAAAATGAGAGAAATTTATGAAAGCCCAGTGAGGCCTCAACCTTAGTTCTTTCCTAACCAGACTTGGGAAGATCAACTCAAAACGAAAGCAACTCGGTCTGCCCATCAGTTTCCACCCTTCTCTGAATAAGATGGTTGAACAAGAACGAAGGGAGACTGACCATATCCGAAACCCTAATGGTTTGGATGACTCTAAATATAGGACTCCAATATAGAAAGGCCCAAAACAAGACTCAGGGGCCAAAATACAGACTCAAGTGGGCTAAGCCCTTATTATAAAATTGGACTTAACTACTCAAAATATTACTCAGATAACTACAAAGGGTTGAGAAGCCTCTGTCTTATTCTGGTGCCTCTGGTGTCCGCACCAATTCTTCCGGGGTGGGAGGAACTCAACCCCATCGAGTAAGGGTCGCTCTAGCTCTAGTATCTCTTAAGAAAGTCCAGGTCGAGGTGCAGCAAGTCCTCTCGAGTAATCCATGAATCGTCAGATTCTGATCGACCTTGCCAATGGACTAGGTAGCATTGATAGCTACGGCCCCAGGTCATGATAGCTTGATCGTCCAGGATATACTCGATCCGTTCACCTCTCTCAAGCCAATTTATAGGTGGACACTCTGGATTAGGTTTGCTCTCAAATGATGGGATAGGTTTAAAGGCCTCACTATGAATCGCTGCTGGTTCACTATACTCAACCAAGTCCGTAATAGTGAAGGTAGGGCTAATGCCAAAAGCCAGGGGCAGATCTAGCACATATGCATTGGTTCCTACCTTCTCTATCACTTTAAAGGGTCCAGCTCCATGAGCATGAAGCTTTTTAATGATCCCGAGTGGAAACCGCTCAGGCCTAAGCCTAATGATGATAGAATCCCCTACATTAAATTTCTTGGCTCTCTTTCGAGAAATAGCCAGTTTCTTATATGTTTCATTACTTAGATTAATCTTTTGGCTAATGTCCTTATGCAAGGCTCTAATATGCTGTACATATGACTCTGTAGACTCTGAGACTCATGCATGGATGGGTAAGGGAAACAGATCAATGGGGTGATTAGGCTTATACCCACGGACTATCTAAAAAGGACTCTTGCCCGTGGACCTATTCACTAAGCTATTGTAGTTGAACTCTGCTTGGGGCAATAATAAATTTCAATTTCTTGTGTGTTCACCTACCAGGCATCTAATGAGATTTCCTAGGCTATGGTTCACCAATTCGGTTTAGCCATCTATTTGGGTGTGGTAGGATGTAGAAAACTTGAGTTTGGTCCCTAACAGCTGCCAAAGGGTCTTCCAGAAATAACCGGTGAACCTAACATCCCTATCCGATATGATGGTCTTGGGTAGGCCATGGAGTTTAACAACATTGTCAAGGAAAATCTTGGCTACTATAGATGCATCGAAGGTTTGGGAACATGGGATGAAGTGAGCCATCTTAGAGAACCTATCGACCACTACAAAGATGGAATTATGTCTCTTCTGGGACTTAGGTAATCCTAATACGAGGTCTATACTAAGATCCTATGAGATCCTATCAAGGGTAATCAGGCACCGACAAAGGGGTATAAAGACCAGTGTTTTGCTTCTACTGTTTCACAACAGCACAAGTTCTACACCTGGCTACTATATGGGCAACATGCCTTTTCAGTCCTGGCAAAAAAAACTGGTCGTCTATCACTAAGATGGTCTTATTCCTACCAAAGTGACCAGCTAGTCCTCCAGCATGTGTCTCCCAAATCAGGAATTCTCTAAGTGACATTCTGGGGATACAGAGCCTATTATCCTTTAACAGGTAGCCTTCCCAAATGTTATACTCACTATGGGTACTGGAAGGACCTAGCCTAAGGATATGGTAAATGTCACTGAAATTAGGGCAAGCTTCATACTCATCCTTTAATCTATCGAACCCTATGACTTGGGTGCTGACTGAGCTCAAAAGCAAAGACCTACGGCTAAGGGCATCTACTACCTTGTTCTCTATCTTGGCATGGTATTTTAGGACAAAGGTGAAAGCCTAGATGTACTCAACCTATTTACCATGCCTTGGGTTGTGCTTCTTTTAGGAGTTCAGGAATCAGAGTGCCTCATGGTCAGAATATAAGACAAACTCCTGTAGTAGTAAATAATGTCTCCAATATCTGAGAGCCTAGACTATCGCATAGAATTCCTTGTCATAGGTAGAGTACTTAAGTTTAGCCTCAATCAGCTTCTCACTAAAAAAGGATATTGGGTGATTTTCTTGACTCAATACCCCACCTATTCCTACTCTCGATGCATCGCAAATGACCTCAAACACCTTCAAGAAGTTTGGTAATCTAAGGTGTTGCCCAGGTGGCTTTACCCAAAAGGGGGGTGAATTGGGAATTACAAAATTTTGCAAGTATGTGCACAAGTAATTGCTTTTAGTGGTTGAGTACTGTGTTAATCAGAGAATAAATGTAGAAGTAGAAAAGTAAATCAAACACAACACAAATAAGGCAAGTTTATAGTGGTTCGGAGCAACCCAGCTCCTACGTCCACTACCCAAGTTAACCACTTGGGATTTCCACTATATCCCCCAAACCGGAATACAGTCGGATTGCTTTACAGGCTCACAATCCCAACCTCTACACTTTGGTTTTTAAACCGGGCTCACCAAAGAAACCCAAACTAGGTTTTCACAGGCTCACCTAGAACTTCTACACTTTGGTTTTGAAAAGGTTCACCAAAGAAACCTATTTGGTTTTTACAACCGGGCTCACCAATAACCCAAATATTCTAAGAGTAGAATAAAAAAGCAACTATAATGACAAATTCAGTTGTTTGGTGGTTGCCAATGCAGCTCGAGTGAAGCTCAATTGAATGCTCTTCAATGCACTTCAATGGCTTCCTTGCTTTCCTCAAAAGGTGCTTCAAGCTTCTGGTAAGAGTTGGTGAAGGCTTGAAGGCTGACTTCAAAGCTCAAGTGCTCTCTCTTCTTACTTCAATAAATATTCAATAACTATCCATTAACTCATTTTTTTCTTCAAGGATGTTCTCATACCTCATTTATAGAGACTTCAACTGCCTTCCCTTGATTTTGAACGTTGTAAACCGTTGGTAGGTGACAGGTTATCGTTGGAGCACTTTTGGAATTCAAAAATAGAAAATTGGAACTAGCCGTTGGAGGTGACCCCGTCATTCCAGTCAGCTCGGACAATCTTCGAGTCGGCTCGGATCAAGTTCGGGTCGGCTGGGTTGAACACCAGTCGGCTGGGTTCCACAGTTAAGAAAATGGTTCACTCTAGACGAGTCGGCTAGGCTGAAATCCAGTCGGCTCGGATCCTTGAGATTCTTAGAACATTCTCAACCATGTTCTGGACGAATCGGCTGGGCCTTGGTGCCAGAGAACTTCTTTCCTATGCCAGTGCCAGAGTCTACTGGTTTCTCCATCCAGTCGGCTCGAGAGTGGTTCTTCAGCTAGATTAAATTCAATTCTCCAGAACTCTTGTGCCAAGCTTTGAAGACTTCTTCAAGGTCTTCTTACAATAAAATCAAGAAAAATTGAAGCTTGAAAACTACCAGAAGTAACCCTTTATCTTTGATTTAAGTAGAAAATATTTTGTTGGGTTCTTCTTTACAAGATTCTAAGCACTTTACAACTCAACACAAAGCAATAAAGATTGTAGGATTCAGAAAGTATGTCAATGTAGTTGTCCTATAAAAGCTTGTCAACCATTTGAAGAGTTGTTAGATAACCAAATGTATGCTCCAGTATTTTGTTATCATCAAAATCACTTTAGGGGTCAACATAAGGGTAGGTGCGTGGGTCATCTTATCCTTAATTTTTAGGAAGGCCTTATCAACTGCTTTGGTCCATTCAAATGTGCCCTTCCTAATGCAGTCTGTTATGGGTACGACAATAGTGCTAAAACCCCTAATGAATCTCCTGTAAAAGGTTACTAGGCCATGGAAACTATGTACATCATGGATACTAGAGGGTACAGGCCACTCGATAATAGCCCTAACCTTTTCAGGATCTGCAGAAACTCAATCTGAGGTGACAAAATAACCTAGGAAGATAACCCTATGTGTCTGAACTCACACTTCTTGAGATTGGCATAGAGGCTATTCTCCCTAAGGGTCTAGCATACTAACTTGAGATGACTAAGGTGGTCCTTTCTAGTCCTGTTATAGATCAGTATGTCATCGAAATAAATCATAACAAATTTTCCAGTGTTTTCCTTCAGGACTTGGGTCATGATCCTTATGAATGTACATGGTGCATTCAAAAGTCTAAAAGGCATCACAACCCACTCAAATAAGCAATCCTTAGTTCCGAAGGAGGTCTTCCACTCATCCCCAGGTCTAATCCTAACTTGATGATAACCACTCTTAAGTTCTATCTTTGAGAAAATTGTAGCACCGACCATCATATCTAGCATATCATCCAATCGAGGGATGGGAAACCTATACTTTACTGTAATCTTGTTGATGGCTCTACTGTCTATGCACATCCTCCAGGTACCATCTTTCTTAGGGGTCAGTAGAGCAGGAACTGCATATAGACTTAAGCTCTCCTTAATGAAACCTTTCCTAAGCAATTCTCCTACTTTTTTCTGTAACTCTAGATGCTCAATGGGGTTTAATCTATAGTGAGGAAGGTTTGGTAAGGTGGCTCCTAGGAACAGATATATGGTATGCTAGATGTCTCTAAGGGGTGGTAATTGATCAGGAAAGACATCCTCAAATTTCTTTAGAGCCTCAACTACCTCTAAAGGGTGTTCCGTTTGGGTTAGCTCATGAGTTTCTTTGGTGGTCAAGATCTAAATAGGGTTACCCTCAGTAATCTCCTTCTCTAATTCCTAAGTCTTAATCAGATTAACTCCTGGTTTCTTCTCCTTAAGGCTTCTAGAACTTCTCTTGACCGGGTCTCTAGGTTGAGTCGGATGGATCACAAACTTCTCCCAATGGTGGCTAAAGGCATAGATGTTGGTTCGACCAAATAGGATTGCATCATGATCATAAAGCCATGGTCGACCTAGAATGATACTACTAATTTCCATGGGAAGGACATCATACCAAATCTTCTCCTCATATGATTACAGTTTAATCAAGATTTGGCACCTAGACTTGACTGAGATGGAGGTGGAATCTACCCATAAGACCTTATAGGGGCTAGGATGGGGAACTTTGGTCAATCCTAAAGTTTTGACGATACAGGCAGAGATAGCATTGACACAACTCCAACTATCTATTATGATCTTGAACACCTTACCTCTTATATTGATAAAGGTTTGTAGGATGTTAGTCTTACGCCAATCTTCCTTAGGTTGGGTTTGGGTCAAGATGCACCTAAGCACTCCTAATAGATCTTCAGACTCAGGAACCTCCTCCTCTCCAACATACTCATCTAGCAATTGGTCCTCAGCTTTGTAGACTTCTCCCTCAAGCTCAACTATGGGTTCAAGGTCATTTTCATCTAGCTCACCTAGGTATAGGGGACTAACTGCGCATTGGCTAGCAAAATGTCCTGGTTTGCAACATCTAAAGCACACCCTTGAGGTATTCGGACCTCTACAGACTTTCCTCTATCTTTTCTGTAGGCCATAGGGGTACTGGGTTGAGGTCGACTCGGGTCGGGGTGGCTTGGACTGGGTATGCTCAGGCTAGGTTGGCTCAGTCCGGATCGACTCGAGTAGCCTTGGCTAGATCCTAGGTACTGACAAGGAATTATTGTGGGCTCAGGTATACGATAGATGGTCCCTCTCTAGAAACATTCATAATCCCTAGCAATTTGGTAGGCCTGCTCTAGGTCACCAACCTCTCTCAAGTAAATCTCCCTCTTAAGTCATCCCTAAGGCTAGCTCTTAACCTAGATAGGATAACTGACTTGGTTTCATCTATGTTGCATCGCATGGCATTCTCATCAAATTTCATGATGTAATCATCCACACTCTTGCTACCCTGACTCAATCTTTGCACTCATCCAATAACCTCAGGTGGTATGATTCTAGGAGGTATTTTGATCTAAGCCTAGCTTTCATGGCCCTCCAGGTAACTATAGGATCACGTCCTGCTTGCCTAAGTGTTCTCTCAATAGTGGCTCAATGTAACCTGGCCTGGCAAATTAACTTAAGCTTGGCAAACCTAAACTTGCACTCCTCTATCATATCGTACCACTCGAAATACTGGTCTATTTCCCCTTCCCAATCCATATAAACCTTGGATCAAGATAGCCATCGAAAGTGGGTGCTTTAATTTTAATGCTCCTGAAGGCTCTCTCTTCCTGGTCCATGATATCCTGATTAGGTCTCCTTGGGTGAACCTTTGGGACTGGGTCATGACATGGGGCTCTCCTAGGTTCAGCCTAGAAGTAGGATTCAGGGTTAGGGGTTCTTCTAGGATGGGGTGGTGACTCAAGGTCTGGCTCTGTGTGAGGCCCATGTGCCTCCCCTAAGGTTCCTAGCTATCCTTATAGGTGGGTAATCCAATGGTTCATTTGGGTATTGGCCCGGGTCAATTGATCAAACTTGTGATCCATTTGGTCATACTTCTGGTTCATCTGGGCAAATGATTGGGCCATCTGATCAGTAAGGGCTCTAATTTGGGCTTTAAGATTATCAATGGGTTCGGCCGACTATGGGTGTGGTGGATGATATGAGACTCCTAATCTGGTTCACATGCAAGACTCAAAGATGAATCGACTATGACTTTCTAGACCTATAGCCCAAAAAGAATGGGTCAACTCAACTTACACTCAATTCAGCCCCTAGTCCTTCCACTGGCCAGGTGAGAGGTGGGATGGTGGGAGGCCCCCCTGCTTTTGCGGGACCAAATTAAGGAATCACTGATCTTATTAGGGCATTTACCTTGGACCTCTAGCCTAGACACCAGCTTCCAGTAATAGGAGATGTATTAGGTGCACTAGTCTTCCCACAAATGTTGGACCCGACCTGTGGGTGTCCCTAGCTCACTAGAGCAAATTAGGTCTAATTAATTTTAATTAGGCTGGGATCGAATGCAAGGGTTGCGGTTTTGGGCTAAGGAGAGGTGATCAAATCCTCCCCCCATCTGGCATAGTAGAATTGCCCTTAGTGTGCTTATGCACATAATGGCACACATATGAAGATCCAATTAGGGTTTCCAAGTTTTTTTTTGTGTATATTTTTTTAATTTTTTAATTTTTTTCTATTTTTTGCAGAGATATAATTTGCAGAAAAATATCTAATATGCAGAAAATATGCAAAAAAATGAAAATATGCCAAGTTTATGCAAAAAAAATCCTAAACATGCTGAAACTAAAATTGTTGAAAATTTAGTGCAGAACAGTTCTTAGGCAATAAATCAGATGTTCAGATGACTTAAAATCTGAATTAAATTATGATAAAGTTTTGATAAATACTATAAATCATGAGGAATCTAGAAAAGTAAGAATCAAAAACTTTTGATCTACTTATATGCAGAAATAGAAAAAATAACTGACCATATGCAGGAATTATGGGATGTAGAAACTAGCCCTAAAACATACTCTGATACAAAATGATGTGAGACTAATTATGCATGAAAACTATTTTTATTTTGTTATGCATTAAGTTAGGGGCTTGCATCTAGAATTTTGAGCCAAGAAACTAAGTAATTCTATAAAAAATTCAAAAGTAGATGTACGCAAAAATTAACCCTGAGCAGCGAAAGAGAAAGATCGCCAAGGCTAAGAAGCCCTGGTAAGGCTAGCTCTTTTGCGTACTGATGAGTCTAGGGGGTGTACCTGGTAAGGATTTGAAGATGAATCCTCGAAGAGATTGCTTGTCGCTCCAGGATGCGGCCTGAAAAATCAAGTTGGTGACCCGGCAGAATCACAGCTTTCAACCCGGTGACTCGAAAGCTTGCCGGTTGGAATCCTGGATTCATGAAGACCGAGGGACTTGCAAATCACCTACCAAGGGTTAGAAAACAAAAAAGAAAGAAAGTAGATCACCAAAAGAAGAAGGGAAAGAAGAATATTAGAGGTGGTCGGCCAAGAGGTTAAAGAAGGCTGACGGCTAGGGTTTGCTAGAAACTTGGAGTAGCACTAGGGATCACATATATACCCTCCACATAGCAAACACATAGAAATCACACAAAAGTTTAAGAATAACTCAAGAAATTTTCATTCGTAATAAATCAGCAGAATACATGAGGGGGTGCGCCTTTATATAGGCATACAAACTTGGGCTCCAAGTAAGGGTATATAGGTAAATCCCTAGGTATCCTTTTCCCTCTCAAACCCTGGCTAGAATACATGGAAATCTCTCTCCCAAATAAACTCAAAATCCCTCTCACTCTTCTTGCTATGGTCGGCCAAGGGGTGGTGATCATAAGGGTGGCCGACCAAGGGAAGGTGACCATAAGTGGGCACTGAAATTCATGATGTGGCAGGGCTTCGGGCGGCCCACTTTAGTGTTGGGGAGGGTTTAGGGTTTCTTCTGATGTCCATCCTCCTAGCAGGCTGATGTTGTAATGATCTCCAAGGTCCTTCTCATGCAATCCATGATGGTACAGGCAAGTGTGACTGGGACTCCTTGAAGTTATCAATTTGTCATTCTGTCTGGGGTTCATCAATGTCTTGAGTCTTCTCTTGATGAACTGGACTAAACTCGATATAAAACTTACAAGACTCAAAATAATAAATGGCTCAACATGAGTTGACTCAACCAACTAACTCAAGTGAACTTGACTCAACTTAACTCAATTGAACTGACCATATCCAAAATTCTAATGGTATGGATGACTCTAAATATAGGACTCAAATATAGAAAGGCCCAAAACAGGACTCAAGAGCCAAAATACAGACTCAAGTGGGTTAAGCCCTATTATAAAATTGGACTCAACTACTCAAAACATTACTTAGATAACCACAGGGGGTTGAAAATCCTCTGTCTTATTCGGGTACCTCTGGTATCTGCACCAATAAGTCAGGTTTTACATATGCCTAACAAGGAAAAACTTCATTTGAACTTGAAAGAGAAACAAAAAAACCCTAAGACTTATACTGGGAAGAAGAGAAGTTGTGGGAATTACTAATGTTCAAGCCAACTTGTTATCATTGGAGATGAGACTTTTACACAATATTATCAATCGAATCTTTTTGCCCTGTACATGTCACTTTGATTGGGTCAATGAATGTGATATAATGTTTATGAGATATATGGTTGAGGGGGAGGCCCTCAATCTTCTATTCATTATGCTGACATAGATACGGGATGCAGCTAGGAGAGTGAAGGCTTGTCTGCCCTATCGGATGATGTTTACTTTGTTGTTCCAGGAGTTTAGTATAGACTTGATCAGAGAGGATGGATGACTCCTTCACCACATTAACAGATACTCGGTGAAATCCCTGCATAGGATGGGATATCACCAAGTTGAAGGAGTTTGGTTCAAGAAAATATTTGGTCAGAAAGTGTTGCATCAGTCTTCAAATGAGGAGAAGGCAGAGCACGAGACTGTAGCTACTGGCACTGTCAAAGAGGAGTCTGATGGAGATAGTGACAGTGACTCTAGTGATAGCGATGAGGATTCCACAGATGAGGAGATCCAAGATAGGCTAGGATGACTGGATAGACAAGTAGCCCCAGGACTCCACCATCACCATCAACAACACCAGGAGCCCATTAAATACCATCGACCATAGCTGACACTCAGATTAATCTTTCCTTCGAGTAGCTCACTCAGTTTGCTGAGATTCTGACGGGATCCTTCAGATCGATGTTTGGCAATCTTCGCTAAACACTCAAGAGAGGCCTAGAGGAGTTCCGGATAGAGATGAGGGTGCTGACATGCATAGTTGAGTCTATAAAGATGAGATAGTGGATCCAGGATGACCATAGTGCTGACCTCAGAGACTTATGCTCTGACTTTGAGACATTTCGAGGAGCAGCTGACTCCTTTGCTAGAGATTAGGCCTTAAAATTGCATGAGTTACTGTAGGGAGTTCAGAGGATAGAGACAGAGTTGAGGACTATTCTGCTCTTCATTACTGGTGTGAGATCTGGAGCTTCTAGTTCTTGTCAGGCACCTCCACAGTGCTAATCAGTATCAAGATAGCCACCACCTCATGCTAGACCATCAAGATAGCCACCACCATTTCCTATTCAGACTGATCTACCCTCTATCTAGACTGAGCCTACTCCTACTAGATCTAGAGCTAAGCCTAAGACCAAAACTACTGTACCCAAAGCTCCCACCATAACTAGACTTAGAGATCTTAGGCATAAACCTTTAAAAACTAAGGTTTCTTCTACCATATTAGAAATAGGTTCTTCCTCTAGTAAGGAAGAAGATGATTATATCTTTTTAGATCTTGTTCTTGTTGGTTGTATCTTTTGTATCAGAAAAACTTGCTTATATATATATGTGTGTGTGTGTGCACTTTGTTTCATTGTCATTGTCATTCTACTCTTTTAACTCGTCTGTGATGCATAAAGCTTGGACTTAATAGTAAATATCAAACATTTGTCATTGAAAAAGAAAGGAAAATATCTATAAGAATATCAAGATTATAAAGAGAAGGTGAAATTATCTCAAATCATGTTAATATTCTTACTCAATTTCATAAATTATTAAATGCTTAAAGAAACCTTTTTGTTGATGACAAAAAGGGGGAGTAATGTTTATGTTGTGCATGAAAATTCAAATTAATGTTTATGTTGTGCATGGAAAATTCAAATTAATGTTTATGTTATGCATGGAAAATTCAAATTTCATGGGAATATGCAAGTTAGGGGGAGAAGTTAATTATGCATGGAAGATAATGGATTTTAGCTCTGATACATTTTAATACTAATTCAATAAAAATTAGTTAGCTTTGATATTTTCTTGAAATCAATAAGCTTTGATACATGGAAATCAATGAAACTAAATTAACCAGGATACATTTTAATGCTTAATTAACTCTGATACTTTCTTGATGCTAAATTAATGGAAATTAATTGCTTTTGATGCATTTTAGATACTTATTTTGCTCTGATGTACTTTGATACTTAATTGGCTCCAATACATTTGACTCTGATACTAAACTAGCTCCAATATATTCTAAAGCAAAAGCAGTTTCTTTAACAAATATTGACTCTGATACAAAAAGCCCTAACACTTCCTGACACTTATTGATACATTTTGATACATTCTCGATACATGTTTATATAATACTTATTTGTAAACTTTTTCCATGCCCAGTGTTTTGTCATCATCAAAAAGGAAGAGATTATTGATCCCTAGAGTGATTTTGATGATAACAAAATATTAGAGCATGTATTTGTTACTAACACTTTTTGGTGCGGGCACCAGACTCAGAAGAAGACTTCAGGGCTCCATCTGGATCTCTGATTGACCTTGCCCGAAGAATTAGGGTTTTCTGGTTTGTAATAAGGATTGACTTGATCAACTCAATTTTAGCTTGAGTCTGTATTTCCCTGCAATTTAATTTTGTTGAGTCATGTTGACTAAGTAGTGGTCTAGGACTTCTCCAGGGTGTCACATTTTCTCCCAAGGCCAAGCAAGTGGGCGCCACACTCCTAACCACAATCCCAGCCACACGCCTGAGTCCAGGGGGCACCACATCTCCATCTAGTATGCTGTGGTCCCCACACCACAAGATAGCAAGTCCCTTCTCTCATGCGCCACTTGAGGAGAAAACAATCTGGGATCCACAATTCAAGGGGGCGGCCAAAGTGTTTCCATAAGAGCCAAGCTATGAAAAGAAAGGAGCAAAGCTTGGGGAGCAAGACTAGAAGGAGCCCAAATAATTCCAAATAAAACCAGGTATGGAAGGAAAGAAATTTCTCTTGAAGAGCAAGGTTAGGAGGCACCCAAATAATTCCAAATAAAACCAGGTATGGAAGGAAAAATATTTTTTCTTGAAGAGCAAGGCTAGGAGGCGCCACCTACTTACCTTTTGAAGCCACCAATCAGCATTTTTGGAAACTCTTGGCCGGCCATATGTGTTGGAATTGATCCTACAAACCTAATTTGAAGATCCACCCTATTAGTCCCACATGGGAAGATGTAAAACCCTGCTCTCTTGTAAAGTCCTATAAATTAAACCCCTCTTGTAATTTTTAAAGACATCTGATGAATGAATCCAATTTATGTGTGAGCAAACTTTGTGTTTCACTCTTCCGCACTTGCATCCAGGTGTTGAGCTCCATGAGGGAGTAAAATCCGGGTTCCCCAGGAACCTTGAGGAGGTGTGAGATCTCCAACCCCAAAACCCTAGGTTAGCCACTTCACTTCCAAACCTTAGCTGCCTTTCATCCTCTTCTTTCCACCAAACCCTAGCCTACCCCACCTCTCACGGCCACTCTCTCCAAGTCAAGGCCAACCACCAGCATCCAGGTCCAGTCCAGATACTTCAGATCCAGAGCAATTACCAGAGGAAGTCAGATCAGCCTTCAGGAGAATCCGGATTTCAGCAACATCAGCTTTCAAGTTCTTCTAACTGGTAAATCCTTCCTTGAGTATCTGATTCCATAAATTGTTCTTCTTCTTTTCCAGATCTTGAGTTCAAGAGAAGCCAAACTCTGTCAAAGGATCAGTATTGGAGGATCCATTGCGAAGATATCTGAATCCAGGGATCCAACAATCTACTTAAGAGAGTCCTTCCACCAAACTCTGTGAAGATCACTGTCTGGTCTATAACCCTTCTCTTCTCTTTACTTCTGTCCTGTTGAAAGTTCAGAGCGAAACCCTAGAACTGGGAGTTTCTCAACCCCCAGCGATCCGTAACTTCCGAACTACTCTGATAACCCAGTTTATTTTAATTTGTGCTTTCAATTATTACCTAGTTTCTTTTAATTTAGTTTAAATTTCCTTTGAGTCAAAGCCGACTTCTGAAAATATTAAAAAAAAAAAATAACAAAAAAAAAAAAGAATTAGTCTTAATTTACTTCCGCATCGCATCATCTCTTATTTCGTTCTGCATCATTTTTGGTATCAAAGCCCTGTTTAGGGTTTCTGTTTTGCTTGCTTGTTTTGAGTCTCTCTCTTTTTATTTTGTCTGCTCGAAGTAGACTCCCCAGGACGTCCGGTCCTAGGAATGAAGCGAGGTGCAAACCTCCTCTTCCCATTCCATGGGGTGTTCCTAGGGCGTGTAGGGGATCCGTTGGGTTACAACTTCGTAGCAGGAATTGTAAACGGGGAAGCACTCTATTTTTCAGTCTGTAACTACCCTATTGCAGGACTTATTTCTCATTGTAGGTAATTCCAAATTACTTGATTTTTATTTTTCTAGAACCAGTATAAATGAAACTATTTTACTTAATTTTTTGTGATTTATTAGTTTCCGTAAAATTTTTGAGAGTTAAATTACTGTAACTCTGTTTCTGTGTTTTTCCAATTCAATTATTTTGAGTGATCATCTCCTAATTCATCTTAAGGGCATTTGAGCATCTAAGATAAGAAGAGGAGTTGATAACCTCTCCTTAGCCCAAAATGACCATCCACTCATTCGATCCTAAGCATAATTTTAAAATTTATTAGACTTAATTTGCCTTAGTGGGCTAGGGACATCAACAAGTCGGGTCAAGGCTAGTGTTGAGTCAGTTTGTCTAGTTACTCTATGTGTGCTTTATACTCAGTGTCTAGAATAGTGGTTCAGGGATTCTATCCCGAAGGGCTTGTGTGCTGGTCCGCCTACTTGGCCAATCACTGATTGATGTCTAGGATTGGCATCTAGGGACCTAACACTCCCCTTACACCTGCCTGGCTGAGTTCCAAGTTACTACAGGCTAGCTTGCCACTATGATTGGGCATCTAGTTTGGGCTCTAGGTCTAGATAGCCCGTAGTCATTTTAGTTGAGTCTCATTTTGTGTGTTTGCTTGCATCATCATGCCTACCCAGAATGGAGTACCCTACCAACCTGGTCAAACCGAACCTGATTTATAGGCCATGGTTAGAGCTCTTACTGAGAGTATGAACAAATTGAGTCAGGATGTGACTGCTACTGTTGCCCAGTTTAAAGAACAGGTCCATGAGAATTTTGTCCAGCTTAGGGATCGAGTCCAAGTACTTGAGGAACCTAGGCATCAGAATTGGACTCCTGACCCAGATTTTAATGTGCCTCAACCTCACCCACACCAAGAGCCTAGAAGACCTTTATACAGAGATCCTGAACCTAATCATAGGAGGCCTGACCCAGAACCTGAAGATAGAGATGATAGGTTCATTCGGAACATCAAATTAGATGCACCCACTTTTGATGGTAGCTTAAACCCTAAGGTGTATTCTGATTGGGAGGGTGAGATGGACCAGTACTTTGAGTGGTATGCCATGTCTGAGGAAAGGAAGTTCAAGTTTGCCAAGATGAAGTTAGTACGTCAATCTAGGTTATACTGGGGGAACATTGAGCTAACCACTAGAAGACGAAATGTAGAGCCCATAACCACTTGGCAGGGTATGAAAGAGAAGCTTAGAGATAAGTATCTACCCATTTCATACCAGCAGAATCTGTTAGACCAATGGCAGACTTAGAAACAAGGGAACCGATCTGTATCAGACTACATAACCACCTTTGATGAATACCTGATGAGATGTGATGTGAGTGAAGCCCATGAGGTCTCTTTGTCTAGGTTTAGGGCTGGACTTAGGGAAGACATTAAGAGGGAGTTGTTTCTAAGAGAGGTTACTGACCTAGACCAAGCCTATCAGATTGCACTGAACACTGAGAAGTTTCAAAGAGGACCCATGCCTTCTAGGGTTAGTGCCCCAATCCCAAGAAATGGACCTAGCCAAGTTACCCCTAGCAAGCCTAATCAGGGTATTCCCACCCTAGGCCCATGGACAAAGGTAAGGCACCTGACACCCAGAGAACCCCTAGTATCATCTGTTTTAAGTGCCAGAAGCCCGGTCATATCTCCAACCAGTGCACAGCCATAGCTTGTTTTAAGTGCCATAAGGTAGGTCATGTTTCTAGCCAGTGCCCTCGTAGATCCCTTTACATAGAAGAAGAAGAAGAAGAGAATTTCGGGCCCAATGAAGAGTTTGAAGAAGAAGTTTATGAGGCCAGAATGAATTTGGTCGATGAGTATGAATGAGAGGAGGAATCCATAGAGTCTGACCAATTAGGGGTTGTGAGATGCATCCTGTCCCAGAATAGAGTTCAGGAAGATTGGCGTAGGACTAACATCCTACAGACTTTCCTTAAACTAGGGGATAAGGTATGTAAAATCATCATAGATAGTTGGAGCTGTGTGAATGCCATTTCTGCTAGCACTGTCAAAATGTTAGGCTTAACCCCAGTCCCCCACCTCAACCCCTATAAGGTTTCTTGGGTAGACTCTACCTCTATACCCATCCAGTCTAGATGTCAGGTCCAAATCCAAATGCAATCCTATCAAGAGAAGATTTGGTGTGATGTCTTGCCCATGGGGGTGAGCAGTATAATTCTTGGAAGACCTTGGTTATATGATCATGATGCCACCCTCTTAGGAAAATCTAACACCTGTGTCTTTAGTTTTAATGGGAAGAAAATCACAATCCATTCAGTCCCTCCTAAGGACAAGGTAGCTAAAGGACCCAATAAGGTCAGAGAGATGAAGACTGGGGTGAACCTAATTAGTGCTAAGGATCTAGAACAAGAAATTCATAGTGGTTCACCTATTTGGATGTTGACTACTAAGGAACTTAGGACTCCTACACCCTCAGAGCCTCCTCAAGAAGTTAAACCTTTGTTAGAAGAATTTGAGGATGTTTTTCCCGAGGATCTGCCAGACCACCTTCCACCTCTTAAGGATATCCAGCATTTCATAGATTTAGTCCCAGGAGCTACTTTACCCAACTTGCCCCATTATAGGATAAATCCATCTGAGCATAAGGAACTACAAAAGCAGGTTGGAGAATTGTTGAGGAAGGGGTTCATTAGAGAGAGTCTTAGCCCTTGTGCAATCCCTGCACTTCTGATCCCAAAGAAGGATGGCACGTGGAGGATGTGTGTTGATAGTCGTGCCATCAACAAATCACAATCAAGTATAAGTTCCCCATCCCTAGACTAGATGACATGCGAGATATGATGGCCGGTGCAATGGTTTTTTCTAAAATTGATCTCAAGAGTGGCTATCATCAGGTTAGGATTAGACCAGGGGATGAGTGGAAAACCGCTTTCAAAACTAAGGATGGTCTCTATGAATGGGTTGTTATGCCTTTGGGTTGTCCAATGCCCCTAGTACTTTCATGAGGATTATGACCCAGGTGCTTAGAGCTTTCGTAGGGAAGTTTGTAGTGGTCTATTTTGATGACATCCTGATCTATAGTAAGACCCCTGCAGATCACCTCGGCCACCTTAGACAAGTCTGCCAAGTTTTGAGGAATGATAGTCTCTACGGTAATATCAAAAAGTGTGAATTCTTGACCAATAGAGTTATCTTCCTTGGTTTTGTAGATATCCCTAACAGCGTGGCTGCCGATCCAGAAAAGATTAGGTCCATAGTAGAATGGCCAGAGCCAACCAGTGTGCATGAAGTCAGAAGTTTCCACGGCTTGGCTACCTTCTATAGGCGATTCATCAAGGGTTTAGTACTCTAGTTGCTCCTATCACAGACTGTATTTGGAAGGGAGAATTCCAGTGGACTAAAGCAGCCCATAAAGCCTTTCGAGATCTTAAGGATAGGATGACCCAGGCACCCATTTTGAGGTTACCCGACTTTTCAAAGGTATTTGAGGTTGCCTGTGATGCTTCAAGAGTAGGTATAGGTGGAGTCCTAAGCCAAGAGAACCATCCCGTAGAATTCTTTAGTGAAAAACTTAATGATGCTAAGCTTAGGTATTCTACCTACGATAAGGAATTTTATGTGGTAGTGCAAGCTTTGCGTTACTGGAGACATTATTTGCTACCGCAAGAATTTGTGCTGTTTTCGGACCATGAGGCTCTTAGATTCTTGAATTCCCAGAAGAAGCTTAACCTAGGCATGCTAAGTGGGTAGAGTATATCCAGTCTTATACTTTTGTTTTGAAACATAAGGCTGGGTCTGAAAATAAGGTAGCTGATGCCCTTAGTCATCGATCTTTGCTATTGAATTCTGTTAGGGCTGAAGTCATAGGGTTTGAGCAGATCAAAGAGGAATATGAGTCATGTCCGGATTTTAAGACTGTGTACCATGATCTAACTCAAGGACCATCTAGTGATCATAAGGATTATACCCTTTTAGATGGCTTTCTGTTCTTTAAGAATAGGCTTTGCATCCCTAGAACTTCTCTTAGGAATTTTTGATTTGGGAAATTCATGCTGGAGGTTTAGCTGGCCATTTCGGAAAAGACAAGACCACCCTGGCTATTGAAGACCACTTTTTCTAGCCTACCTTAAAAAGAGATGTAGCACACATTGTAGCTAGGTGTCGGACCTGCGCTGTTGCCAAACAGCGAAAACAGAGCACTGGCCTTTATACCCCACTTCCTGTCCAGATCGTCCTTGGCAAGATGTGAGCATGGACTTTGTGTTAGGATTGCCTAAGACCCAGAGGTGGCATGACTCTATCTGTGTCGTAGTCGATCAATTTTCCAAGATGGCCCATTTCTTGCCTTGATCCCAAACTTTTGATGCGTCTAAGGTAGCCACCCTGTTCTTTAATGAGATAGTTCGACTCCATGGCCTACCTAAGACCATTGTTTCAGATAGGGATGTCCGTTCACCAGCTATTTCTGAAAAATCCTTTGGCATAAGTTAGAGACAAAAATTAAGTTTTCGACTGCCTATCATCCCCAAACTGATGGCCAAACCAAAGTAGTGAACCGTAGTTTAGGCAATCTGTTAAGGTGTCTTGTTGGTGAAAACATTAGGAACTGGGATTTGTACTTACCTAGAGCTGAATTTGCATACAATGACTCGGTCAATAGGTCTACAGGTAAGAGTCTATTTGAAATTGTGCATGGTTACAAACCTCACACACCTCTTGACCTAGCTCCTTTACCAGTCCAAACACAAGTCTCCGAGTCTGCTGAAGTTTTTGCCGCATAAAAGACTTGCATAAAGAAATTCATGCCAAAATAAATTTAAGTAATGAACTTATAAGAAGTTGGCTGATTCTCAAAGGCGAGTCAAAACTTTTGATGAGGGAGACTATGTAATGATTAGGTTAAGGCCTGAATGGTTTCCTCCTGGAACGTTAGAAAGTTACATGCTAGAGAAGCAGGACCATTTAGAGTGGTGAAGAGAGTAGGATCCAATGCCTATGTGCTCGAGTTGCCTCCAGAACTAGGCATTAGCTCCACTTTCAACATTACAGATATCCTAGTAGAGTATAGAGAGCCAGCTGTGATTCCTAGTGAGCCTTTTGAACCTAATCCTGCTCTTGAGAGTGAACCCAACCCTGTGTGTCCTCCAACCAACTGGCCTGTGAGGAAAGAGCAGATTGAAAAGATCCTGGATGATCAGGTTATCTCTACTCGTAATCGAGGATACCAAAGATACCTGGTCCGCTGGCAAGGAAGGCCAGATTTGATGACTCTTAGATCTCCGGAGAATAATTACAAGAATTGGACCCAGACCACTTGAGAGATACCAGAGCCAACTTGATCCATACTCGACAGGGTCGATTCCTCCCCACCCCGGAGAATTGGTGCGGGCACCAGACTCAGAAGAGACTCATGGTGCGGCACCAGACTCAGAAGAAGACTTCAGAGCTCCATCTGGATCTCTGATTAACCTTGCCCGAAGAATTAGGGTTTTTGGTTTGTAATAAGAGTTGACTAGATCAACTCAATTTAGCTTGAGTCTACATTACCTGCATTTTATTTTGTTGAGTCATGTTGACTCAGTAGTGGACTAGGGTTTCAACCTGGGGTGTTACATTTTCTCCTAAGGCCTAGCAAGTGGGCGCCACACTCCCAGCCACACTCCCAGCCATACGCCTGAGTCCAGGGGCGCCATATCTACATCAGCAGCCTTTGGTCCCCATGCCACAGATAGCAGCTTCCTTCTCTCATGCGCCAGTGAGGAGAAACCACCAGGAGTCCACAATCAAGGGGGCGGCCCAAGTCTTTCCAAAGAACCAAACTAAGAAAGGGAAGAAATTCTCTTGGAGAAAATTTCAAGGTGGCGCCACTACCTACCAAATATCCCAAACAAAGATGGGAAGGGCCTTGACTTAGGGAGGAAGAAAAGGAGGAGTCCAAAGAGTTGATCCATGGAAGGAAAAAAATTCTCCTGAAGATCCAAGCAAGGAGGCTCCATCTACCTGCCTTTTATAACCCTAATCAAATTTTTTTTGGTACCTTGGCCGACCATATGTGTATGGATTATCCTGATTTGTAGATCCCCTCCTTTAGTCCCCATGGGAAGATGTAAAACCCTACTCCCTTGTAAAGCCTTATAAATTAAACCCCTCTTGTAAGTTTAAATAAATCAGATGAATGAAATCAATTTTTTTTTTGTGAGCAAACTTTGTGTTTTCTCTCTTCCGCACTTGCATCCAGGTGTTGAGCTCCATGAGGGAGTAAATCCGGGTTCCCCAGGAACCTTGAGGAGGTGTGAGATCTCCAAAACCCCAAACCCTAGGTTTAGCCACTCCTCCACTCCAAACCCTAGCCGCCACACCCTTCTCTTTCCACCAAGCCCTAGCCTATCCCACCTCTCACGGCCACCCTCTCCAAGTCCAGGACGACCACCAGCATCCAGCTCCAGTCCAGATACTTCAGATCTATAGCAATTCTAGAGGAGTCAGATCAGCCTCCAGGAGAATCCTGATTTCAGCAACTTCAGCTTTCAGTTCCTCATCCTGTAAAACCTTTCTTGAGTACCTGAATTCCATCACTTGTTCTTCTTCTTGCCCAGATCTTGAGTCTAGGAGAAGCCAACCAAACCACAAGACCAGTATTGGAGGATCCATTGCGAAGATAGTCGACTCCAAGGATCCCACAATCTACTCGAGAGAGTTCTTCCACCAAAATTCTGAGAAGATCACTGTCTGGTTGGTAAACCATCTCTCCTCTCTATTTCTGTTCTGTTGAAAGTTCAGAGCGAAACCCTAGGTCTGGGAGTTTCTCAACCCCAGCGATCCGTTACTTCTGAACTACTCTGATAATTTAGTTCATCTAAATTGTGCTTTCAATCCTTACCTAGTTTCCTTCAACTTAGTTTAGCTTTACTTTGAGTCAAAGCCAATTTCTGAAATATAAAAAAAAAAAAAAAAAAGAATTAATCTTAAATTTACTTCCGCATACGCTTCCTTGTTCTTTGTTCTGCATCACTTCAGGGCTCTATCTGGATCTCTGATTGACCTTGCCCGAAGAATTAGGGTTTTCTGGTTTGTAATAAAGGTTGACTTGATCAACTCAATTTTAGCTTGAGTCTGTATTTCCCTGCAATTTTATTTTGTTGAGTCATGTTGACTCAGTAGAGGTCTAGGACTTCTCCAGGGTGTCACATTTTCTCCCAAGGCCAAGAAAGTGGGCGCCACACTCCCAGCCACACACCTTAGTCCAGGGGGCGCCACATCTCCATCCAGTATGCTCTGGTCCCCACACCACAAGATAGCAGGTCCCTTTTCTCATGCGCCACTTGAGGAGAAAACAATCTGGGATCCACAATTCAAGGGGGCGGCCAAAGTGTTTCCATAAGAGCCAAGCTATGAAAAGAAAGGAGCAAAGCTTGCGGAGCAAGACTAGGAGGCGCCCAAATAATTCCAAATAAAACCAGGTATGGAAGGAAGGAAACTTCTCTTGAAGAGCAAGGTTAGGAGGCGCCCAAATAATTCCAAATAAAACCAGGTATGGAAGGAAAAATATTTTTCTTGAAGAGCAAGGCTAGGAGGCGACACCTACTTACCTTTTGAAGCCACCAATCAGCATGTTTGGAAACTCTTGGCCGGCCATATGTGTGGGAATTGATCCTACAAACCTAATTTGAAGATCCACCCTATTAGTCCCACATGGGAAGATGTAAAACCCTGCTCTCTTGTAAAGTCCTATAAATTAAACCCCTCTTGTAATTTTAAAGACATCAGATGAATTAATCCAATTTATGTGTAAGCAAACTCTGTGTTTCAGACTTCCGCACTTGCATCCAGGTGTTGAGCTCCGTGAGGGAGTAAATCTGGGTTCCCCAGGAACCTTGAGGAGGTGTGAGATCTCCAACCCCAAAACCCTAGGTTAGCCACTTCACTTCCAAACCTTAGCCACCTTTCATCCTCTTCTTTCCACCAAACCCTAGCCTACCCCACCTCTCACGACCACTCTCTACAAGTCAAGGCCGACCACCGGCATCCAGGTCCAGTCCGGATACTTCAGATCCAGAGCAATTCCCAGAGGAAGTCAGATCAGCCTTCAGGAAAATTCAGATTTCAGCAACATCAGCTTTCAAGTTCTTCTAACTAGTAAATCCTTCCTTGAGTATCTGATTCAATAAATTGTTCTTCTTCTTTTCCAGATCTTGAGTTCAGGAGAAGCCAACTCTATCAAAGGATCAGTATTGGAGGATCCATTGCAAAGATATCTGAATCCGGGGATCCAACAATCTGCTCCAGAGAGTCCTTCCACCAAACTCCGTGAAGATCACTGTCTGGTTTATAACCCTTCTCTTCTCTTTTTTTCTATATTATTGAAAGTTCAGAGCGAAACCCTAGGTCTAGGAGTTTCTCAACCCCCAGCGATCCGTAACTTCTGAACTACTCTGATAACCCAGTTTATTTTAAATTGTGCTTTCAATTATTACCTAGTTTATTTTAATTTAGTTTAACTTTCCTTTGAGTCAAAGCCGACTTCTGAAAATATTAAAAAAAAAAAACAACAAAAAAAAAAGAATTAGTCTTAATTTACTTCCGCATCGCATCATCTCTTCTTTCATTCTGCATCTCTTTTGAATGTTTGAGAAGTTTTTGTAGGACATTTCAAAAGAACAATCATTCTACCTACATTTCATTAATCTTTATAGTATGTCAATGTAATCATGAAAAAATGTTCAAATATTGAAAAGCCCTAAATAGCTTAAGTGTAAATTCTTGTAAAAGGAGGAATTTTATATTATTTTACTTAGATTAGAACTAGAAGAGTTTGATAGTGTTTGGAAGCCATTTTGAAGAAGTTTGGATACTCTTAGACTTGAGTAACTCAGGTTGACTATAGGAGCAGAGCTGACACAATGTTCTGGCATGGTTCAAGCATTTCTGATACTCTGTCAATCGAGCCGACTCGAACAGGTTGGAGCCGACTCGACCAGAATACCAAAATTATAGTTTTAAGGAACCAGATAATCGAGCCGACTCATGTGTAACCGAGCCGACTCTTCTAGAGTGTACAAAATCTCAGTTCTAGAAAACTAGTCAAGCGAGCTGACTCGATTGAGAAGAGCTGGCTCAACCAAAGTGAAGTTTCAACATGTCTAAGAATCCATACTGACTCGAATCCCAGTTTTTGGTGAGTAACGGCTAGTTTCAAAATTGATTTTTGAATCTAAAAAGTACTCCAATGGCTATATTTTGACTCCCAATGCAATACAGTGGTTATTTCTACCTGGGATCAGTTGAAAATACCATAAATGAAGGATTAAAGTCTAGTTTTAGAGAGTTTTGGAGCAAAAAAGAGAAAAGTTCATTCAATATTTTCAAGAGCATTCAAGGAAGAACTCAAGTCCATACCTACTTCACATCAGCTACTTGAGACATTTGTTGAAGAAGTTTGGAAGCTTTGAAGAGCTTTAAAGGAGCAATCAAGATGGCTTCTCAAAGGGAATCAACTACGACCATCCGACAAAGTTTGGTTTGTCATTAGTGTTGCTCTATTTTTAACTCTTTATTTGAGTTGTTATAAGTACAGCAGGGGCTTAGACTTGGGGATTGTTTAAGGTTTTTGGTGATCCTTTGAAATCCAAGTTTGGGTTATTAGTGAGCCCGGAAAAATAAATATTGTATTGGGTTCTTGGTGATCCCGGTGTAAAATCAAGTTTGGATTTTGGTTTGTGAGCCTGGTGTAAAACAAACCGATTGTATTCCATCGGTGAATATAGTGAAAATCCCAAGTGGTACCTTAGGTAGTTGATGTAGGAGCCGGGTTGCTACGAACCACTATAAATTGCTGGTATTTGTGCTTGTGTTGATTGTATTTCTTACTTGCTTCCACATCTCAAATTTAAATCACATCACTCAATACACTAAGTTTCTAAAAGGGCACATACTTATGAAAAAGTTTTTAAATATCCATTCACCCACCCTCTTGGGTTGGCCAACTAGGCAACATTTGAGAATTTGAAGACTTTTAAGTCAGTTCAACTTTTTTGTATCCTAGGATAACCATTCAACATAACTTAAAGTTATGCCAGGACAACCTTATGTCAGGACACTCAGATTAAAAAAGAATAATTTAAAAAAAGAACTATTAAAATTTTTATTTATTTATTTTTTATTTGATTTTTTTTTTCTAAGCAACATGCCAAAAGTCTGCAGCAATGGTGCCAAAAATCTAGCGTGAGTCATTACACATTAATATAAATAAATTATTTCTACATTCTTACATAAAGTAGTAGGAGTAAGGGTTAAATCCATATAGACTTTAAGTAGCTATTTTAATAGTGATTTTGATGAAAAATAATAGCAAAAAAATTAAAACTGTTTAACTAGAATAATAAGATAATAAAGATTCAAAGAAAGGAAAAGCTTTGGGATTTCAACGAGTTATTTGGACAAAGGGTACTCTCCTCTTATGTGAATACTTCATCTATCATCTATCAACATATAATCTATTCATGAGATCACAACCCATATCTATTGGATCATGGCTCGTTTCCTTGAAATATTGATTAGTCAAAATAGGATATATAAAGTAAGGATTTCACATATTAAAATAATCTATTCTAAGAGTATGAACTGGTTCCGTAGAGCATGATTCATCCCAAAAATATAGATTATTTATACAGAGCATTAGATAGAATTTAGAAAGAAGCAAATTTTATTTCATAGAATAGAAAGTACAAATGATAAACAAAATTACAAATAGCTTGTCACATGTACTCAGTGACTTTTCAAGAAACTGAGATCTATCTTTCAATAGATGAACTCCCTGTCATCATCCTCTATGACATGCAGATACAAAATTACGGCAGCAATAGATTGGAAGATGAAGTAGTAAAGGTGGAGAGGTGGAAGCCAGGCAGAGATGGGAAAAGGAAGCAGTGGTGGAAGCCGGGCAGAGATCTTTGAGTGGATGGAAAGTTGGAGAAGGAAGGGGAAGGGGAAATAGAAGGAGGCTATTGGAATGAAGAACCGAATTACCCCTTCTTTGGCTGTGATGGTTCTTTTAAAGGTAGACGGGAGTGCATATGGACCGTGTTTGTTCTATCACAATCCATTCTAATAACATCAATTTTGAGTGATTTATCCACTCAACCATCGCAATCAGCATCCATGTTTGTTGTTCCATTCCAACCATTTTTTGAAGGTAAATCTCTCGCTTATCCTTCCTCTATTTTGTCGAATAACCTAGAAGTCCACGAAATAGTTTCTTGCTTCTGATCATTTCTTACTTGATCGAACATAGAATAGTTTCAAACACTAGGTTAGAGTCATAATTTATATATTTGACATAAGGACATTACTAGCTACCATAGAGGACGAGCACCATATGAAGGGTCGACTCCTTCTAAATATTATAGTCTACCAGAGTGTGGCCATCCTCCAACTACTTCCTGATAAAGATCACTGCTATCAGGGTCTTCCCAGTGAGGTTCTTCATAAAAATTTGCATGCCATCATGGAGGTGGAGGACAATCACGAGGAGGACAACTTGGATGGTGCAAAATGGTAGCATAATGGTGGGCTACAGCATGGCATTGAGAGGCAGCAATGGAAAGGTGGCACTCATGATCTTGGGACAGAGATAACAGGTTGAGAAGATGGTGGTGCTTGGAAGCTAGCAGCTCTAGATGGAGATCGTGATCAATGATTGGGTGAAGGACAATAGCAATCATGGAGTCTTGGGTGGTGGTTGCATAGTGGAGGAAGAACTATGGTCGATGGCAGTCATGGCCGGTGGGGTCTTAACACAGCGAGGGGTGGGCAGGTCTGATGATGGGGTTGGAGAAGACAAGGATGATGGTCAACGATGGGAAGGATGATTGGAGATGGTGATAGTAGGTAGCGGTGATGAGTAGTTTACATGGGGCTATTAGTCAACAGGTGGAGGAGTGATGCAGAACAAATAAAGGGATGCGATGTGGAAGTAAATTAAGTTAACCTAAATCATTAACCTAACATTGAAGATACTAATATGATAATTGAAAGCACAATTTTAAGGAAACTAAATTATCAGAGTAGTTTAGAAGCAACGGATCGCTGGGGGTTGAGAAACTCCCAGACCTAGGGTTTCACTCCGAGCTTTCAACAAAACAGAAATAAAGAGAAGGGAAGGTTTATCTCACCAGACAATGATCTTCACAGATTTTGGTGGAAGAACTCTCCCGAGCAGATTGTTGGATCCTCGGAGTCGGATATCTTCGTAATGGATCCTCAAATACTGGTCCTTTGGCGGGTTGGCTTCTCCTGAACTCAAGATCTAGAAGAGAAAAACAAGTGATGGAATCAGAGAGTCAAGGAAAAGATTTACCAGGTTGATGAACTTGAAGATCGAAATTGCTGAAAACTGGATTCTCCTGGATGTTGATGTGATTTTCCTTGGAACTTGCTCTGGATCTGAAGTAGCCGGACTGGATCTGGATGAAGGTGGACGGCCTGGACTTGTAGAGAGAGAGAGGCCGTGGGAGATGGATGGATCTAGGGTTTGGTGGATGGAAAATAATGAAAGGTGGCTAGGGTTTTGGAATTTCAAGTGGCTAACCTAGGGTTTTGGATAAAGATGGAGATCTCTCACCTCCTCAAGGCTCCAATGGAACCCGGATTACCCCCTCACGGAGCTCAACACTTAGAATAGTGCGGAGGAAGAGAAACCTAGGTTACTCAACACAAGAGAATAGCAAAAATAATTTTTCTTCATTGATTTTCAAAGTTACAAAGAGAGGTCTATTATATAGACCTAAAATTTTCTCCTAGCTTGTACAAATTCCCATGTGGGACTAAACTCTTCCAACCCCTAGATTAGGTAGAAAATCCTCTCCCTTGGCCAACCAAGAGTCCAAAAAAATTGGGACGGCCATAAAGGAATTGTTTTGGAACTTTTATGGCACCTCCTTTGGAGTTGGATTTGGATTTGGAGTCCTCTTCTTCTTAAGGTATTTCTTCTTTTCTTCCACTCCAAGTTAAGCTCTTTGATTTTGATTTGAACTTCAATTAGGAGTAGGTTGGATGTCCTTCTTTGATTTCTTCTCCAAGAGAAGTTTTCTTCCTTCTTTGCTTAGGTAAATTAGGCAGGTGTGGGCGCCTCCTTTAATTTAGCCTCCAATTTGATTTTTTTCTTCTTTGGATGTGGGGACCATGACACTGGGATGCCTCTATGGCGCCTCCTGGACTCTGGCGTGTGCTCGGAGTGTGGCTGGGCGTGTGGCTTGGAGTGTGGCCTCCACTTGCTTGAACCTTGAGTTGATTGGAAGAGAAATGTGGCACCATTTTGGACCAAATTGAAACCACATTGGGACTTGCACCGAGTCAACATGACTCAACAAAATTTAAATGGTGATTCAAGAAATAATAAAATAAATAAACTGGTTGACCAGGTCAACCTTTATTACAAACCCTAATTTCTCGGGCAATGTCAATCAGAGATCCAAATGGAGCTCTGAAGTCTTCTTCTGAGTCTGGTGCCCGCACCAATTCTCCCAGGGTGGGAGGAACTCGACCCTGTCGAGTAAGGCTCAAGTTGGCTCTGGTATCTCTCCAAGAGGTCTGGGTCCAATTCTTGTAATTCTTCTCGGGAGATCCAAGAGTCATCAGAATCTGGCCTTCCTTGCCAGCGGACCAGGTACCTTTGGTATCCTCGATTACGAGTAGAGATAACCTGATCATCTAGGATCTTTTCAATCTGCTCTTTCCTCACAGGCCAGTTTGTTGGTGGACACACAGGGTCGGGATCACTCTCAATGATAGGGTTAGGCTCAAAAGGCTCACTAGGAATCACAGCTGGCTCCCTGTACTCTACTAAGTCTGTAATGTTGAAAGTAGAGCTAATGCCTAGTTCTGGAGGCAACTCGAGCACATAGGCATTGGATCCTACTCTCTTTACCACTCTAAATGGTCCAGCTCCCCTAGCATGTAACTTTCTAACGGTTCCAGGAGGAAACCGTTCAGGCCTTAACCTAATCATCACATAGTCTCCCTCAACAAAAGATTTGACTCGTCTTTGAGTATCAGCCAACTTCTTATAAGTTTCATTACTTAAATTTATTTTGGCATGAATTTCTTTATGCAAGTCTTTTATATGCTGTGCAAAATTCTCAGCAGATTCGGAGACTCGAGTGTGGACAGGTAAAGGGACTAGGTCAAGAGGTGTGTGAGGTTTGTACCCATGTACAATTTCAAATGGACTTTACCCGTAGACCTATTGACCGAGTCATTGTACGCAAATTCTGCCCTTGGTAGGTATAAATCCCAATTTCTGGTGTTTTCACCAACAAGACATCTCAGCAGATTTCCTAGGCTACGGTTCACTACTTCAGTTTGGCCATCAGTTTGGGGATGATAGGCAGTTGAAAACTTAAGTTTTGTCCCTAACTTATGCCAAAGGGTCTTCCAAAAGTAACTGGTGAACCGGACATCCCTATCTGAAACGATTGTCTTAGGTAGGCCATGGAGTCTAACTATCTCATTGAAGAAAAGTGTGGCTACCTTAGACGCATCAAAAGTTTGGGAACACGGCAAGAAGTGGGCCATTTTAGAGAATCGGTCGACTACGACACAGATAGAATCATGCCTTCTCTGGGTCTTAGGTAAACCTAACACAAAATCCATACTCACATCTTGCCAAGGACGATCTGGGACAGGGAGTGGGGTATAAAGGCCAGTGTTTTGTTTTCGCTGTTTGGCAACAGCGCAGGTTCGACATCTAGCTACAATATTAGCTACATCCCTTTTTAAGCTAGGCCAGAAAAAGTGGTCTTCAATAGCTAGAATGGTCTTGTCTTTTCCAAAATGGCCAGCTAAACCTCCAGCATGGATTTCCCAAATCAAAAATTCCCTAAGAGAAGTTCTAGGGATGCAAAGCCTATTTTTGAAGAACAAAAAAACCATCTACAAGGGTATAATCCTGGTGATTACTAGATGGTCCTTGAACTAGATCCTGATACACAGTTGTGAAATCCGGACAAGACTCATATTCCTCTTTGATTTGCTCAAACCCTATGACCTCAGTTCTAACAGAAGTTAATAACAGAGATCGGCGACTAAGGGCATCAGCTACCTTATTCTCAACTCCAGCCTTATGTTTCAGGACAAAGTATAGGACTGGATATATTCTACCCACTTAGCATGCCTAGGGTTAAGCTTCTTTTGGGAGTTCAGAAATCTAAGAGCCTCATGGTCCGAGAATAGTACAAATTCCTGCGGTAGCAAATAATGTCTCCAGTAACGCAAAGCTTGCACCACCGCATAAAATTCCTTATCATAGGTAGAATACCTAAGCTTAGCATCATTAAGTTTTTCACTAAAGAATGCTATGGGATGATTCTCTTGGCTTAGGACTCCACCTATTCCTACACCTGAAGCATCACAGGCAACCTCAAATACTTTAGAAAAATCGGGTAATCTCAGAATGGGTGCCTGGGTCATTTTCTCCTTAAGATCTAGGAAGGCTTTATGGGCTGACTTAGTCCAATGAAATTCTCCCTTCCTAATACAATCAGTGATAGGAGCAGCTAAAGTACTAAACCCCTTGATGAATCGCCTATAGAAGGTAGCCAAGCCATGGAAACTTCTAACTTCATGCACATTGGTTGGCTCTGGCCAGTCTACTATGGACTTAATCTTCTCAGGATCGGCCGCCACGCCGTCAGGGGTTACTACAAAACCAAGAAAGATAACTCTACTAGTCATGAATTCACACTTCTTAAGATTACCGTAGAGTCTCTCATTCCTCAAAACTTGGCAGACTGCTCTAAGGTGGCCTAGGTGATCTGCTGGGGTCTTACTATAGATCAGGATGTCATCAAAATAGACCACCACAAATTTTCCTATGAAAGCTCTAAGTACCTGGGTCATAATTCTCATGAAGGTACTAGGGGCATTGGACAACCCAAAAGGCATAACAACCCATTCATAAAGACCATCCTTAGTTTTGAAAGCAGTTTTCCATTCATCCCCGGGTCTAATCCTAACCTGATGATAGCCGCTTTTGAGATCAATCTTAGAAAAAACCATTGCACCAGCCATCATATCAAGCATGTCATCTAGTCTAGGGATGGGAAACCTATACTTGATTGTAATTTTATTGATGGCACGACTGTCAACACACATCCTCCACGTGCCATCTTTCTTTGGGGTCAGTAAGGCTGGGACTGCACAAGGGCTAAGACTTTCTCTAATAAACCCCTTCCTCAATAATTCTCCAACCTGCTTTTGCAGTTCTTCATGCTCAGATGGATTCATCCTGTAATGGGGCAAGTTGGGCAAAGTGCTCCTGGGATTAGATCTATGGCATGCTGGATATCCCTAAGAGGTGGAAGGTGGTCTGGCAAATCCTCGGGAAAGACATCCTCAAATTCTTTTAACACAGGTTTAACTTCTTGAGGAGGCTCTGAGGGTTCCGAAGTTCTAAGCTCCTTAGCAGTCAACATCCAGATGGGTGAACCACTATGAATTCTTGTTCTAGATCCTTAGCACTGATTAGGTTCACTCCAGTTTCATCTCCTTAACCTTACCAGCTCCTTTAGTTACCTTGTCCTTAGGGGGAACGGAATGGATCGTAATCTTCTTCCCATTGAAACTAAAGACACAGGTATTGGATTTTCCTAAGAGGGTGGCATCATGATCATACAACCAAGGTCTTCCGAGAATTATACTGCTCACCCCCATGGGTAAGACATCGCACCAAATCTTTTCGTGATAAGATTGCATTTGGATTTGGACTTGACATCTAGACTGGATGGGTATGGAGGTAGAATCTACCCAAGAAACCTTATAGGGGTTGGGATGGGAACTGGGATTAAGCCTAACATCTTGACAGTGCTAGTAGAGATGGCATTTACACAGCTCCCACTATCTATGATGATCTTACATACCTTATCCCCTAATTTAAGAAAAGTCTGTAGGATGTTAGTCCTACGCCAATCCTCTTGAACTAGATTCTGGGATAGGATGCATCTTACAACTCCTAATTGGTCAGATTCATTGGGTTCCTCCTCTCCTTCATACTCCTCAACCAAATTCATTCCGGCCTCATAAACTTCTTCTTCAAATTCCTCACTGGGCTCGGAATTATCATTCTCTCCCTCTTCTATGTAAAGGGATCTCCGTGGGCACTGGCTAGCAACATGACCTACCTTATGACACTTGAAACAGGCTATGGCAGTACACTGACTAGAAATGTGACCTGGTTTCTGACACTTAAAACAGGTGATATTTGAACTAGGGGTTCTCTGGGTGTCAGGTGCCTTACCTTTGTCCATGGGCCTAGGGGTAGAAGTACCCTGAAAAGGTTTACTAGGGATAACTTGGCTAGGTCCATTCCTTGGATTGGGGCACTAACCCTAGAAGGTATAGGTCCTCTCTGAAATTTCTCAGTGTTCAGTGCAATCTGGTAGGCTTGGTCTAGATCAGTAACCTCCCTCAGAAATAAGTTCTCTCTTGATATCTTCCCTCAGTCCAGCCCTAAATCTAGACAAAGTGACTTCGTGGGCTTCACTCACATCACATCTCATTAGGTATTCATCAAAAGTAGTTATGTAGTCTGAGACAGATCGGTTTCCTTGTTTCAGGTTTTGCCATTGGTCTAACAGGTTTTGCTGGTATGAAATGGGTAGGTATTTATCTCTCAGTTTTTCTTTCATACCCTGCCAAGTGGTTATGGGCTCAACATTCCGTCTCCTAGTGGTTAGCTCAATGTTCCCCCAGTATAACCTAGCTTGACGCACTAATTTCATCTTGGCAAACTTGTATTTCTCTCCTCAGACATAGCATACCACTCAAAGTATTGATCCATCTCACCCTCCCAATCAGAATACACCTTAGGGTTCAGACTACCATCAAAAGTGGGTGCATCTAATTTGATGTTCCTGATGAACCTATCATCTCTATCTTCAGGCTCTGGGTCAGGCCTCCTATGATTAGGTTCAGGATCTCTATATAAAGGCCTTCTAGGCTCCTGATGTGGGTGAGGCTGAGGCACATTAAAATCGGGGTCAGGAGTCCAATTCCGATGTCTAGGTTCTTCAAGTACTTGGACTCGGTCCCTAAGTGGGTAAGATCCTCATGAATTTGTGCGCTAAACTGGGCCACAGTGTTTGTCATATCCTGATTCATTTTAGCCATACTTTCAGTAAGAGTTCTGATCATGGCCTCTAAATCGGTTGGGTTTGACCAGGTTGATATGGCACTCCGTTTCTGGTAGACATGATGATTCAAGCAAGCACACAAAATGAGACTAGACTAAATCGACTACTGGATCACTAGACCTAGAGTCCAAACTAGATGCCCAATCAGAGTGGCAAGCTAGCCTGTAGTAACTCAGGACTCAGCCAGGCAGGTGTAAGGGGAGTGTTAGGTCCCTGATTGCCAATCCTAGACACCAATCAGTGATTGGCCAGGTAGGCGGACCAGCACACAAGCCCTTCGGACGTATCCCTGAACCACCGTTCTAGACACTGAGTGCTAAGCACACACAGAATAACTCAGCAAACTGACTCAACACTAGCCTAGACCCGACCAATTGGTGTCCCTAGCCCACTAGGGCAAATTAGGTCTAACTGATTTTAAATTAGGTCTAGGTTCGAATGATTGGATGGTGGTTTTGGGCTAAGGAGAGGTAATCAACTCCTCCCCTTATCTTAGATGCTCAATTGCCCTTAAGTAAATTATGAGATGATCACTCCAAAAAGAATTGAATTGCAGAACACAAAAAAAACAGAGTTACTGTATTTTAATTCTCAGAATTTTACCGAAACCAATAAATCACAGAAAAATTATGGAAAATAGGTTCATTTATACTGGTTTCAACGAAGCAAAAATCATGCAATTCGGAGTTTTATGCAGGGAGAAATAATTCAGACAACAGGGCAATTACGGGCTGCAACTAGATTGTCTTCCCCGTTTATAATCCCTGCTACGAAGTTATAACCCAATGGATCCCCTACACGCCCTAGGAACACCCCGTGGAATGGGAGGAGGAGGCTTGCGCCTCGCTTAGTTCCTAGGACCGGACGTCCTGGGGAGTCTACTTCGAGCAGACAAAATAAAAAGAGAACAATCAAAGCAGCAAGCAAATCAGAAACCCTAGACTGGGCTCTGATACCAAAAATGATGCAGAACAAATAAGGGATGCGATGCGGAAGTAAATTAAGATTAACTAATTTTTTTGTTGTTTTTATATGTTTGTAGAAGTTGGCTTCAAATCAAAGAAAAGTTAACCTAACATTGAAAGATACTAATATGATAATTGAAAGCACAATTTTAAGGAAACTAATTAGCAGAGTAGTTTAGAAGCAACGGATCGCTGGGGGTTGAGAAACTCCCAGACCTAGGTTTTCACTCCGAGCTTTCAACAAAACAGAAATAAAGAGAAGGGAAGGTTTATCTAACCAGACAATGATCTTCACAGATTTTGGTGGAAGAACTCCCCGAGCAATTGTTGGATCCTCGGAGTCCGGATATCTTCGTAATGGATTCCTCCAATACTGGTCCTTTGGCGGGTTTGCTTCTCCTGAACTCAAGTCTGGAAGAGAAGAAAAACAATTGATGGAATCAGAGAGTCAGGAAAAGATTTACCAGGTTGAATGAACTTGAGATCGAAATTGCTGAAAACTGGATTCTCCTGGATGCTGATGTGATTTTCCTTGGAACTTGCTCTGGATCTGAAGTAGCCGGACTGGATCTGGATGAAGGTGGACGGCCTGGACTTGTAGAGAGAGAGAGGCCGTGGGAGATGGATGGATCTAGGGTTTGGTGGATGGAAAATAATGAAAGGTGGCTAGGGTTTTGGAATTTCAAGTGGCTAACCTAGGGTTTGGATAAAGATGGAGATCTCTCACCTCCTCAAGGCTCCAATGGAACCCGGATTACCCCCTCACGGAGCTCAACACTTAGAATAGTGCGGAGGAAGAGAAACCTAGGTACTCAACACAAGAGAATAGCAAAAATAATTTTTCTTCATTGATTTTCAAAGTTACAAAGAGAGGTCTATTATATAGACCTAAAATTTTCTCCTAGCTTGTACAAATTCCCATGTGGGACTAAACTCTTCCAACCCCTAGATTAGGTAGAAAATCCTCTCCCTTGGCCGACCAAGAGTCCAAAAAAAATTGGGACGGCCATAAAGGAATTGTTTTGGAACTTTTTATGGCACCTCCTTTGGAGTTGGATTTGGATTTGGAGTCCTCTTCTTCTTAGGTATTTCTTCTTTTCTTCCACTCCAAGTTAAGCTCTTTGATTTTGATTTGAACTTCAATTAGGAGTAGGTTGGATGTCCTTCTTTGATTTCTCTCCAAGAGAAGTTTTCTTCCTTCTTTGCTTAGGTAAATTAGGCAGGTGTGGGCGCCTCCTTTAATTTAGCCTCCAATTTGATTTTTTTCTTCTTTGGATGTGGGGACCATGACACTGGGATGCCTCTATGGCGCCTCCTGGACTCTGGCGTGTGCTCGGAGTGTGGCTGGGCGTGTGCTTGGAGTGTGGCCTCCACTTGCTTGAACCTTGAGTTGATTGGAAGAGAAATGTGGCACCATTTGGACCAAATTGAAACCACATTGGGACTTGCACCGAGTCAACATGACTCAACAAAATTTAAATGGTGATTCAAGAAATAAATAAAATAAATAAACTGGTTGACCAGGTCAACCTTTTACAAACCCTAATTTCTCGGGCATGTCAATCAGAGATCCAAATGGAGCTCTGAAGTCTTCTTCTGAGTCTGGTGCCCGCACCAATTCTCCCAGGGTGGGAGGAACTCGACCCTGTCGAGTAAGGCTCAAGTTGGCTCTGGTATCTCTCCAAGAGGTCTGGGTCCAATTCTTGTAATTCTTCTCGGGAGATCCAAGAGTCATCAGAATCTGGCCTTCCTTGCCAGCGGACCAGGTACCTTGGTATCCTCGATTACGAGTAGAGATAACCTGATCATCTAGGATCTTTTCAATCTGCTCTTTCCTCACAGGCCAGTTTGTTGGTGGACACACAGGGTCGGGATCACTCTCAATGATAGGGTTAGGCTCAAAAGGCTCACTAGGAATCACAGCTGGCTCCCTGTACTCTACTAAGTCTGTATGTTGAAAGTAGAGCTAATGCCTAGTTCTGGAGGCAACTCGAGCACATAGGCATTGGATCCTACTCTCTTTACCACTCTAAATGGTCCAGCTCCCTAGCATGTAACTTTCTAACGGTTCCAGGAGGAAACCGTTCAGGCCTTAACCTAATCATCACATAGTCTCCCTCAACAAAAGATTTGACTCGTCTTTGAGTATCAGCCAACTTCTTATAAGTTTCATTACTTAAATTTATTTTGGCATGAATTTCTTTATGCAAGTCTTTTATATGCTGTGCAAAATTCTCAGCAGATTCGGAGACTCGAGTGTGGACAGGTAAAGGGACTAGGTCAAGAGGTGTGTGAGGTTTGTACCCATGTACAATTTCAAATGGACTTTTACCCGTAGACCTATTGACCGAGTCATTGTACGCAAATTCTGCCCTTGGTAGGTATAAATCCCAATTTCTGGTGTTTTCACCAACAAGACATCTCAGCAGATTTCCTAGGCTACGGTTCACTACTTCAGTTTGGCCATCAGTTTGGGGATGATAGGCAGTTGAAAACTTAAGTTTTGTCCCTAACTTATGCCAAAGGGTCTTCCAAAAGTAACTGGTGAACCGGACATCCCTATCTGAAACGATTGTCTTAGGTAGGCCATGGAGTCTAACTATCTCATTGAAGAAAAGTGTGGCTACCTTAGACGCATCAAAAGTTTGGGAACACGGCAAGAAGTGGGCCATTTTAGAGAATCGGTCGACTACGACACAGATAGAATCATGCCTTCTCTGGGTCTTAGGTAAACCTAACACAAAATCCATACTCACATCTTGCCAAGGACGATCTGGGACAGGGAGTGGGGTATAAAGGCCAGTGTTTTGTTTCGCTGTTTGGCAACAGCGCAGGTTCGACATCTAGCTACAATATTAGCTACATCCCTTTTTAAGCTAGGCCAGAAAAAGTAGTCTTCAATAGCTAAAATGGTCTGTCTTTTCCAAAATGGCCAGCTAAACCTCCAGCATGGATTTCCCAAATCAAAATTCTCTAAGAGAAGTTCTAGGGATGCAAAGCCTATTTTTGAAGAACAAAAAACCATCTACAAGGGTATAATCCTGGTGATTACTAGACGGTCCTTGAACTAGATCCTGATACACAGTTGTGAAATCCGGACAAGACTCATATTCCTCTTTGATTTGCTCAAACCCTATGACCTCAGTTCTAACAGAAGTTAATAACAGAGATCGGCGACTAAGGGCATCAGCTACCTTATTCTCAACTCCAGCCTTATGTTCAGGACAAAAGTATAGGACTGGATATATTCTACCACTTAGCATGCCTAGGGTTAAGCTTCTTTGGGAGTTCAGAAATCTAAGAGCCTCATGGTCCGAGAATAGTACAAATTCCTGCGGTAGCAAATAATGTCTCCAGTAACGCAAAGCTTGCACCACCGCATAAAATTCTTATCATAGGTAGAATACCTAAGCTTAGCATCATTAAGTTTTTCACTGAAGAATGCTATGGATGATTCTCTTGGCTTAGGACTCCACCTATTCCTACACCTGAAGCATCACAGGCAAACCTCAAATACTTTAGAAAAATCGGGTAATCTCAGAATGGGTGCCTGGGTCATTTTCTCCTTAAGATCTAGGAAGGCTTTATGGGCTGACTTAGTCCAATGAAATTCTCCCTTCCTAATACAATCAGTGATAGGAGCAGCTAAAGTACTAAACCCCTGATGAATCGCCTATAGAAGGTAGCCAAGCCATGGAAACTTCTAACTTCATGCACATGGTTGGCTCTGGCCAGTCTACTATGGACTTAATCTTCTCAGGATCGGCCGCCACGCCGTCAGGGGTTACTACAAAACCAAGAAAGATAACTCTACTAGTCATGAATTCACACTTCTTAAGATTGCGTAGAGTCTCTCATTCCTCAAAACTTGGCAGACTGCTCTAAGGTGGCCTAGGTGATCTGCTGGGGTCTTACTATAGATCAGGATGTCATCAAAATAGACCACCACAAATTTTCCTATGAAAGCTCTAAGTACCTGGGTCATAATTCTCATGAAGGTACTAGGGGCATTGGACAACCCAAAAGGCATAACAACCCATTCATAAAGACCATCCTTAGTTTGAAAGCAGTTTTCCATTCATCCCCGGGTCTAATCCTAACCTGATGATAGCCGCTTTTGAGATCAATCTTAGAAAAAACCATTGCACCAGCCATCATATCAAGCATGTCATCTAGTCTAGGGATGGGAAACCTATACTTGATTGTAATTTTATTGATGGCACGACTGTCAACACACATCCTCCACGTGCCATCTTTCTTTGGGGTCAGTAAGGCTGGGACTGCACAAGGGCTAAGACTTTCTCTAATAAACCCTTCCTCAATAATTCTCCACCTGCTTTTGCAGTTCTTCATGCTCAGATGGATTCATCCTGTAATGGGGCAAGTTGGGCAAAGTGCTCCTGGGATTAGATCTATGGCATGCTGGATATCCCTAAGAGGTGGAAGGTGGTCTGGCAAAATCCTCGGGAAAGACATCCTCAAAATTTTAACACAGGTTTAACTTCTTGAGGAGGCTCTGAGGGTTCCGAAGTTCTAAGCTCCTTAGCAGTCAACATCCAGATGGGTGAACCACTATGAATTTCTTGTTCTAGATCCTTAGCACTGATTAGGTTCACTCCAGTTTTCATCTCCTTAACCTTACCAGCTCTTTAGTTACCTTGTCCTTAGGGGGAACGGAATGGATCGTAATCTTCTTCCATTGAAACTAAAGACACAGGTATTGGATTTTCCTAAGAGGGTGGCATCATGATCATACAACCAAGGTCTTCCGAGAATTATACTGCTCACCCATGGGTAAGACATCGCACCAAATCTTTTCGTGATAAGATTGCATGGATTTGGACTTGACATCTAGACTGGATGGGTATGGAGGTAGAATCTACCCAAGAAACCTTATAGGGGTTGGGATGGGGAACTGGGATTAAGCCTAACATCTTGACAGTGCTAGTAGAGATGGCATTTACACAGCTCCCGCTATCTATGATGATTACATACCTTATCCCCTAATTAAGAAAAGTCTGTAGGATGTTAGTCCTACGCCAATCCTCTTGAACTAGATTCTGGGATAGGATGCATCTTACAACTCCTAATTGGTCAGATTCATGGGTTCCTCCTCTCCTTCATACTCCTCAAACAAATTCATTCCGGCCTCATAAACTTCTTCTTCAAATTCCTCACTGGGCTCGGAATTATCATTCTCTTCCTCTTCTATGTAAAGGGATCTCCGTGGGCACTGGCTAGCAACATGACCTACTTATGACACTTGAAACAGGCTATGGCAGTACACTGACTAGAAATGTGACCTGGTTTCTGACACTTAAAACAGGTGATATTTGAACTAGGGGTTCTCTGGGTGTTCAGGTGCCTTACCTTTGTCCATGGCCTAGGGGTAGAAGTACCCTGAAAAGGTTTACTAGGGATAACTTGGCTAGGTCATTCCTTGGGATTGGGGCACTAACCCTAGAAGGTATAGGTCCTCTCTGAAATTTCTCAGTGTTCAGTGCAATCTGGTAGGCTTGGTCTAGATCAGTAACCTCCCTCAGAAATAATTCTCTCTTGATATCTTCCCTCAGTCCAGCCCTAAATCTAGACAAAGTGACTTCGTGGGCTTCACTCACATCACATCTCATTAGGTATTCATCAAAGTAGTTATGTAGTCTGAGACAGATCGGTTTCCTTGTTTCAGGTTTGCCATTGGTCTAACAGGTTTGCTGGTATGAAATGGGTAGGTATTTATCTCTCAGTTTTTCTTTCATACCCTGCCAAGTGGTTATGGGCTCAACATTCCGTCTCCTAGTGGTTAGCTCAATGTTCCCCCAGTATAACCTAGCTGACGCACTAATTCATCTTGGCAAACTTGTATTTTCTCTCCTCAGACATAGCATACCACTCAAAGTATTGATCCATCTCACCCTCCCAATCAGAATACACCTTAGGGTTCAGACTACCATCAAAGTGGGTGCATCTAAATTTGATATTCCTGATGAACCTATCATCTCTATCTTCAGGCTCTGGGTCAGGCTCCTATGATTAGGTTCAGGATCTCTATATAAAGGCCTTCTAGGCTCCAGATGTGGGTGAGCTGAGGCACATTAAAATCGGGGTCAGGAGTCCAATTCCGATGTCTAGGTCTTCAAGTACTTGGACTCGGTCCCTAAGTTGGGTAAGATCCTCATGAATTTGTGCGCTAAACTGGGCCACAGTGTTTGTCATATCTGATTCATTTTAGCCATACTTTCAGTAAGAGTTCTGATCATGGCCTCTAAATCGGGTTGGGTTTGACCAGGTTGATATGGCACTCCGTTTCTGGTAGACATGATGATTCAAGAAGCACACAAAATGAGACTAGACTAAATCGACTACTGGATCACTAGACCTAGAGTCAAACTAGATGCCCAATCAGAGTGGCAAGCTAGCCTGTAGTAACTCAGGACTCAGCCAGGCAGGTGTAAGGGGAGTGTTAGGTCCTGATTGCCAATCCTAGACACCAATCAGTGATTGGCCAGGTAGGCGGACCAGCACACAAGCCCTTCGGGACGTAGTCCCTGAACCACGTTCTAGACACTGAGTGCTAAGCACACACAGAATAACTCAGCAAAATGACTCAACACTAGCCTAGACCCGACCAATTGTTGGTCCCTAGCCCACTAGGGCAATTAGGTCTAACTGATTTTAAATTAGGTCTAGGTTCGAATGATTGGATGGTGGTTTTTGGCTAAGGAGAGGTAATCAACTCCTCCCCTATCTTAGATGCTCAATTGCCCTTAAGTAAATTATGAGATGATCACTCGAAAAGAATTGAATTGCAGAACACAAAAAAAACAGAGTTACTTATTTTAATTCTCAGAATTTTACCGAAACCAATAAATCACAGAAAAATTATGGAAAATAGGTTCTTATACTGGTTTCAACGAAGCAAAAATCATGCAATTCGGAGTTTTATTGCAGGGAGAAATAATTCAGACAATAGGGCAATTACGGGCTGCAACTAGATTGTCTCCCCGTTTATATCCCTGCTACGAAGTTATAACCCAATGGATCCCCTACACAGTCCTAGGAACACCCCGTGGAATGGGAGGAGGAGGCTTGCGCCTCGCTTAGTCCTAGGACCGGACGTCCTGGGGAGTCTACTTCGAGCAGACAAACTAAAAAGAGAACAATCAAAGCAAGCAAGCAAATCAGAAACCCTAGACTGGGCTCTGATACCAAAAATGCTGCAGAACAAATAAAGGGATGCGATGTGGAAGTAATTAAGATAAACTAATTTTTTTGTTGTTTTTATAGGTTTGTAGAAGTTGGCTCAAATCAAAGAAAAGTTGAACCTAACATTGAAAGATACTAATATGATAATTGAAAGCACAATTTTAAGGAAACTAAATTATCAGAGTAGTTAGAAGCAACGGATCGCTGGGGAGTAGGTGCATGGTGATTCGGTAGCTTATCCAAGTTTAGGAGGTGGCGTAGTGGTGCGGGCACCAGACTCATAAGAAGACTTCAGAGCTCCATTTGGATCTCTGATTGACATTGCCCGAGAAATTAGGGTTTGTAATAAAGGTTGACCTGGTCAACCAGTTATTTATTTTTATTTATTTCTTGAGTCACCATTTAAATTTGTTGAGTCATGTTGACTCGTGCAAGTCCCGATGTGGTTTCAATTGTATCCAAAATGGTGCGCAATTGTCTTCCAATCAAATCAAGGTCCAAAAATGGTGCCACATTTGTATTCCAATCAAATCAAGGTCCAAGCAAGTGGAGGCACACTCAAAGCCCACCGCACAGCCACAACGAGCACAGCCAGGGTCAAGGAGGCGCCACAGAGGCATCCCAGTGTCATGTCCCCACATCCAAAGAAGAAAAAAATCAAATTGGAAGCCAATTTAAAGGAGGCGCCCATACCTGCCAATTTTGTCTAAGCAAAGAAGGAAAAGGGACTTCTCTTGGAGAAAAAATCAAAGAAGGACATCCAACCTACTCCTAATTGAAGTTCAAATCAAAATCAAAGAGCTTAACTTAGAGTGGAAGAAAAGAAGTAATGCCATAAGGAGAAAAGGACTCCAAATCCAAATCCAACTCCAAAGAAGGCACCATAAAAAAAAAAAAAAAAAAAAAAAAAAAAAAAAAAAAAAAAAAAAAAAAAAAAATCCAAAAAAATCCTTTATGGCCGTCCCAAATTTTTTGAATTCTTGGTCAGCCAAGAGAGGAGGTTTTCTACCTAATCTAGAGGTTGGAGGAGTTTAGTCCCACATGGGAATTTGTACAAACTTGGAGAAAATTTTAGGTCTATATAATAGACCTCTCTTTGTAACTTTAGAAAATCAATGAAGAAAAAATTATTTTTGCTATTCTCTTGTGTTGAGTAACCTAGGTTTCTCTTCTTCCGCACTATTCTAAATGTTGAGCTCCGTGAGGGGATAATCCGGGTTCCATTGGAGCCTTGAGGAGGTGAGAGATCTCCATCTTTATCCAAAACCCTAGGTTAGCCACTTAAAAATCCAAAACCCTAGCCACCCTTCATTATTTTCAATCCATCAAACCCTAGCTCCTTCCATCTCCCACGGCCTCTCTCTCTCTACAAGTCCAGGCCGTCCACCTTCATCCAGATCCAGTCCGGCTACTTCAGATCCAGAGCAAGTTCCAAGGAAAATCACATCAGCTTCCAGGAGAATCCAGTTTTCAGCAATTTCAATCTTCAAGTTCATCAACCTGGTAAATTTTTCCCTTGACTCTCTGATTCCATCAATTGTTTTTCTTCTCTTCCAGATCTTGAGTTTAGGAGAAGCCAACCCGCCAAAGGACCAGTATTGGAGGGTCCATTGCGAAGATATCTGAATCCGAGGATCCAACAATCTGCTCGGAGAGTTCTTCCACCAAAATCTGTGAAGATCATTGTCTGGTTAGGTAAACCATCTCTTCTCTTTATTTCTGTTCTGTTGAAAGTTCGGAGCGAAACCCTAGGTCTGGGAGTTTCTCAACACCCAGCGATCCGTTGCTTCTGAACTACTCTGATAATTTAGTTTCCTTAAAATTGTGCTTTCAATTATCATATTAGTATCTTTCAATGTTAGGTTAACTTTTCTTTGATTTGAAGCCAACTTCTACAAACATATAAAAACAAAAAAAAAATTAGTTAATCTTAATTTACTTCCGCATCGCATCCCTTTATTTGTTCTGCATCACGTAGATAGCTCAGTAGGATGGCCGCTCCGGCGATCTTGGCTAAAAAAAATACCCCATGGTCCATGGCTCTAAACCATGGACAGATGGCCATGGCTACCCATGAATCGATTGGCATTTTGTGGATCAAGTAGCTAGTCCATTGTGGACTGGTTGCACCAAAATTTTTGCAATTTCATATTAATCTATGAAATTTAATTTCGAGCTCGTTTCAAGTCTATTGGCTTTAAACTTGTTAATTTGATCTTATAAATCATGCTCTTTGCATTAGCGATGTTCTTTCCTACAAATAATACATAAAAATATTAGTTTTAAATTAGTAAAGTTAATTTAATTATTAAATTAATTCTTATAATGTAATTATTAGGAGGCTGACCACATCACTGACCTAAGGGAGACCTTTGACAATCTTTGCCTCCATCGAATGAAGCTAAATCTGGCTTAATATGCATTTGGTGTTGTTGCATCCAAACAAATTACAACAAGTTTGAATTAAAAGAGAAGTAGATCGAGCTGATCTAATCTAACTCTCAGCCATCAACTTGGAGGATCTGGGTGTTGTGGTAGCTTCCAAGCTCGTTAATGACATATGGACTAGAACAGATATGATCTAAAGGAAGGCTAAGTGAAGAATGGCTAAAAGATCCCCCCCTCATCATAATCAAGGGTATTTATAGGCCACGAACCCAACCGCTTACAGCTGGCATCCAGCTGTTAAGCAGTTAATCTAGGATAGAGGTACGTGTAGCAAAAGGTCATCCATAGTTGATCAACTCCTTTTTCTTATGTCAAATGATCTCTGCATTACTTGAAATATTAATAAGCTTTACCTTTTCTAAAGAATCTTATACTTGCTGAGCATTGATCATCCTTACGTCTCTTGGATATTGATCATACTTGTGCTTGTTGGGCATTGATCGTCTTTATGCCTCACGGACATAGATCAGCCTTGTGCCTCTTGGGCATTGATCAAACTTGTGTCGTTTAGGCATTGATCTGCTTTATGGCTCATGAACGTTGATCAGCCTTGTGCCTCTTGCGCATTGATCAAATTTGTGCCTATTGGACATTGATCGGCTTTACGCCTCATGGACATTGATCACTCTTGCGCCTCTTGGGCATTGATCAAATTTGAGCCTATTGGGCATTGATCGGCTTTATGCCTCACGGACGTTGATCAGCATTGTGCCTCTTGGTCATTAATCAAATTTGAGCCTATTGGGCATTGATCGACTTTACGCCTCACGGACGTTGATCAGCCTTGTGCCTCTTGGGCATTGGTCAGCCAGATTCAAATCTTTGGCAAGTGAGTATAGACAGACCAAATAGAGTAAACTTGTCATATCCTAACACTAGTCCCCACAGATTCTGAGTTCATTAATTGAAAATCAGAAATTGTCAGAAGTTTCAATTCTTGGGTAGCATGCTTTGATGATGTGTCAAACTCTGATAGGAGAAGCAGTTATAAAAACTAACAGTTGTATCCTGCTCTCATCATTGTAATTTTGAAAACCCAAAAAGCCAACAAATTTATGTCAAGAATAAATGCATCCATCTCATCAGCCAATTATTGCCGCCAGATAATGAATGGTCATTTTGACCCTTCGAAAGACTCTATATTTTTACCAGATATTTGCAGACAGGTGGCCAAATTTGGGATAGTCTTGTTATTCGAGAAAAATCTTGGATCGTTGAAGGACAATATATAAATATCATCCTCCTCAGGAAAATAGGTTTTCCGCCATTTCTACCTCCTCTTTCGGAGCAAAAGAAATCCCTCAGGTCGGCCTCTCATTCTTCTACATTTCCTTTAAGTTAATCTTCTTTTACTTTCTTCATCTTGGCTAGAATCTTAGAGGTCAGTCGTACCGAAAATCTTGAAAATCATAAAGAATCTACCTCCCAACAGCAAAAAAAATAAGCCAAGTCATTGAAGATAGGTGATGTAGGTCTTCCTTTACTAAACATCGAGTCTTAGCATTAAAACAATATTATAACATCTCAGATGACTACGCTATTATCCTCCCTAGTTCAGAGGAACAAATAGAACGGCCTCCACCTGGCTGCTTGACCATTTACGAAGAACATCTAAGGGCCGGTCTTAGATTTCTGATTCACCCTTTTTTCCTCACAATCTTTAGACTATATCAGGTATTACCTTCTCAACTAACTCCTAATAGTATCCGAATCATTTTCGTGTTCCTGATTCTTTGCAAGGATGTGGATATAATCCCTAAAAGTTCCCTCTTTACCACCTTGTTCATACTGAAACGGAATTTTCATGTCGATGGGTTGTGGGTAATTAACCCACGCCAAGGTCGGAAATTCATTTCAAGGCTTCCTTCGGCCATTCATGGCTGGAAACCTTGTTTCTTCTACATTATCTCCAAAATTCCATGGAACTTTACCATCGTCATAGGGAACCCCGATTAACTCATAACGACGGTAAGATAGTATTGATAGCCGATCAAGAAGACTACAAGAAGCTTACGGGGATGGAGATTCCCCCGATAAGAGAACTTCTTGATGAAAGAGGGCTTTTTTTAGCGAAAATTAGCCCCAAACCTTGTTTACGTACCTTCATTATTGATGCTACTTCTTCATTCCTTTCTTAACAATCAATCTTAATCCTTGACTTCTCAATTATTGCAGATATGTCAGTCATGGTGGACTTTCGGAAGCTTCGAAAACTTTCAAGGAAGAGAAGAGCAGAAACCACTCCTTCCAATCAAGAGGAAGGAAGAAAAGACTGAAGAAAATAAAACTGACTAATCCAATAGCTTCGTCAGCCTTATCAGATCCCATTTCTCCGATACTGATAGCCAGTGTATCGGAGAATGATGAAGTTCCGTTGTCAACAACTCTTCAACCCCCACCACAAGAAAGATGGCTAATGGAAACTTTAGAAGCCAGCCCATCATTACCTTCTGCTGACCAAACCGATAAAGGAAAGCCTCCAATGATAGAGGAGGAAGAAGAGAGGATTGATGCAGAACGAAAGAAGAGATGATGCGATGCGGAAGAAAAATTAGACTAATTCTTTTTTTTTTATATATATATTTTTAGAAGTCAGCTTTGACTCAAAGGAAAGTTGAACTAATTGAAAGAAACTATGTAATAATTGAAAGCACAATTTAAAGGAACTAGATTATCAGAGTAGTTCAGAAGTAAATGATCGCTGGGGGTTGAGAAACTCCCAGACCTAGGGTTTCGCTCTGAACTTTCAACAGGACAGAAGTAAAGAGAAGAGAAGGGTTACAGACCAGGCAGTGATCTTCACAGAATTTAGTGGAAGGACTCTCTTGAGCAGATTGTTGGATCCCCGGATTCAGATACCTTCATAATGGATCCTCCAATACTGCTCCTTTGACAGAGTTGGCTTCTTCTGAACTCAAGATCTGGGAAAGAAGAAGAACAATTTATGGAACCAGATACTCAAGGAAGGATTTACCAGATAGAAGAACTTGATGTTGCTGAAAGCCTGATTCTCCTGGATGCTGATCTGGCTTCCTCTGGGATTTGCTCTGTCTTCGAAGCAGCCGAACTGGACCTGGATGCTGGTGGTCGGCCTCTACTTGGAGAGAGGGGCCGTGAGAGATGGGGTAGGCTAGGGTTTGGTGGAGTGAAGAGGATGATGGGCGGCTAGGGTTTGAAGTGAAGTGGCTAACCTAGGGTTTTGGGGTTGGAGATCTCACACCTCCTCAAGGTTCCTGGGGAACCTGGATTTACTCCCTCATGGAGCTCAACACCTGGATGCAATTGCGGAAGAGAGAAACACAAAGTTTGCTCACACATAAATTGGATTCATTCATCAGTTGTCTTCAAAACTTACAAGAGGGGTTTATTTTATAGGACTTTACAAGATGTCAGGGTTTTACATCTTCCCATGTGGGACTAATAGGATGGATCTTCAAATTAGGTTTGTAAAATCAATTTCCTCCCATATGGCCGGCCAAGAGGTTCCATAAATGTTGATTGAAAGCTTCAAATGGTAAGTAGGTGGCGCCTCCTAGCCTTGCTCTTCAAGAAATATTTTTTTCCTTCCATAGCTCAACTCTTTTGGACACCTCCTTTTCTTTCTCCCCAAGTCATGGCTCTTCCCAACTTTGCTTTGGACTTTTTAGGCATGGATTGGGCGCCTCCTTGAAGTGCTCCCCAAGAAATGCCTCTTTCCTCCTTTAGCTTGGCCTTTTAAGGTACATATGGGGCGCCTCCTTGATTTTGGCTTCAAGAAAATTTCTTGCTCCCTTGGGTGTGGGGACTAAGACACTGGGATGGATTTGCGGCGCCTCCTGGACTTGGCGTGTGGCTGGGAATGTGGCTGGGAGTGTGGCGCCCACTTGCTTGGGCTTGGGAGAAAATGTAGCACCCTGGAGAAGACCTAGACCACTACTAGGACCTGTACTGAGTCAACATGACTCAACAAAATTTAAATTGCAGGGAAATACAGACTCAACTAAATTTGAGTTGACCAAGTCAACCTTTATTACAAAACTAGAAAACCCTAATTCTTCGGGCAAGGTCAATCAGAGATTCAGATGGAGCCCTTAAGGCTTCTTCTGAGTCTGGTGCCCGCACCAATTCTCCCGGGGTGGGAGGAACTCGACCCTGTCGAGTATGGATCAAGTTGGCTCTAGTATCTCTCCAAGAGGTCTGGGTCCAATTCTTGTAATTCTTCTCGAGAGATCCAAGAGTCATCTGAATCTGGCATTCCTTGCCAGCGGACCAGGTATCTTTGGTATCCTCGATTACGAGTAGAGATAACCTGATCATCCAGGATCTTTTCAATCTGCTCTTTCCTTAGAGGCCAGTTTGTTGGTGGACACACAGGGTTGGGTTCACTCTCAAGAGCAGGATTAGGCTCAAAAGGCTCACTGAAAATCATAGCTGGCTCTCTATACTCTACTAGGTCTGTAATGTTGAAAGTGGAGCTAATGCCTAGTTCTGGAGGCTACTCGAGCACATAGGCATTGGATCCTACTCTCTTCACCACTCTAAATGGTCCAGCTCCTCTAGCATGTAACTTTCTAACGGTTCCAGGGGGAAACCGTTCAGGCCTTAACCTAATCATTACATAGTCTCCCTCAACAAAAGTTTTAACTTGCCTTTGAGAATCAGCCAACTTCTTATAAGTTTCATTACTTAAATTTATTTTGGCATGAATTTCTTTATGCAAGTCTTTTATATGCTGTGCAAAAACTTCAGCAGACTCAGAGACTCGTGTGTGGACTGGTAAAGGAGTTAGGTCAAGAGGTGTGTGAGGTTTGTAACCATGCATAATTTCAAATGGACTCTTACCTGTAGACCTTTTGACCGAGTCATTGTATGCAAATTCAGCCCTAGGTAAGTACAAATCCCAGTTCCTAATGTTTTCACCAACAAGACACCTTAACAGATTGCCTAAACTACGGTTCACTACTTCGGTTTGGCCATCAATTTTGGGATGATAGGCAGTTGAAAACTTAAGTTTTGTCCCTAACTTATGCCAAAGGGTTTTCCAGAAATAGCTAGTGAACCGGACATCCCTATCTGAAACAATTGTCTTAGGTAGGCCATGGAGTCGAACTATCTCATTAAAGAACAGGGTGGCTACCATAGACGCATCAAATGTTTGGGAACAAGGCAAGAAATGGGCCATCTTGGAAAATCGGTCGACTACAACACAGATAGAGTCATGCCTCCTCTGGTCTTAGCCAAACCTAACACAAAGTCCATGCTCACATCTTGCCAAGGACGATCTGGGACAGGGAGAGGGTATAAAGGCCGGTGTTCTGTTTTTGCTGTTTGGCAACAGCGCAGGTTTGACACCTAGCCACAATGTGTGCTACATCTCTCTTTAAGCTATGCCAGAAAAAATGGTCTTCAATAGCCAGGGTGGTCTTGTCTTTTCCGAAATGGCCAGCTAGACCTCCAAAATGAATTTCCCAAATCATAAATTCCCTAAGAGAAGTTCTAGGGATGCAAAGCCTATATTTAAAGAACAAAAAGCCATCTAAAAGGGTATAATCCTTATGATCACTAGATGGTCCTTGAGCTAGATCCTGGTACACAGTCTTAAAATCCGGACACGACTCATATTCCTCTTTGATCTGCTCAAACCCTACGACTTCAGCCCTAATAGAATTCAATAACAAAGATCGTCGACTAAGGGCATCAGCTACCTTATTTTCAGTCCCAGCCTTATGTTTCAAAACAAAAGTATAGGACTGGATATACTCTACCCACATAGCATGCCTAGGGTTAAGCTTCTTCTGGGAATTCAAGAATCTAAGAGCCTCATGGTCCGAAAATAGCACAAATTCCTGCGGTAGCAAATAATGTCTCCAGTAACGCAAAGCTTGCACTACCGCATAAAATTCTTTATCATCGGTAGAATACCTAAGCTTAGCATCATTAAGTTTTTCACTAAAGAATGCTACGGGATGGTTCTCTTGGCTTAGGACTCCACCTATACCTACTCCTGAAGCATCACAAGCAACCTCAAATACTTTAGAAAAATCGGGTAACCTCAAAATGGGTGCCTGGGTCATTTATCCTTAAGATCTAGGAAGGCTTTATGGGCTGCTTTAGTCCACTGAAATTCTCCCTTCCTAATACAGTCTGTGATAGGAGCAACTACAGTACTAAACCCCTTGACGAATCGCCTATAGAAGGTAGCCAAGCCGTGGAAACTTCTGACTTCATGCACACTGGTCAGCTCTGGCCATTCTACTATGGACCTAATCTTCACTGGATCGGCAGCCACGCCGTCAGGGGTTACTACAAAACCAAGGAAGATAACTCTACTGGTCATGAATTCACACTTTTTGAGATTACCGTAGAGACTATTATTCCTTAAAACACGGCAGACTTGTCTAAGGTGGCCTAGGTGGTCTACAGGGGTCTTACTATAAATCAGGATGTCATCAAAATAGACCACTACAAACTTCCCTATGAAAGCTCTAAGCACCTGGGTCATAATCCTCATGAAAGTACTAGGGGCATTGGACAACCCAAAAGGCATAACAACCCATTCGTAGAGACCATCCTTAGTTTTGAAAGCGGTTTTCCACTCATCCCCTGGTCTAATCCTAACATGATGATAGCCGCTCTTGAGATCAATTTTAGAAAAAACCATTGCACCGGCCATCATATCTAGCATGTCATCTAGTATAGGGATGGGGAACCTATATTGATTGTGATTTTGTTGATGTTACGACAATCAACACACATCCTCCACGTGCCATCTTCTTTGGGGTCAGTAGTGCAGGGACTGCACAAGGGCTAAGACTCTCTCTAATGAACCCCTTCCTCAACAATTCTCCAACTTGCTTTTGCAGTTCCTTATGCTCAGATGGATTCATCCTATAATGGGGCAAGTTGAGTAAAGTAGCTCTTGGGATTAAATCTATGGAATGCTGAATATCCCTAAGAGGTGGAAGTTGGTTAGGTAGATCCTCGGGAAAAACATCCTCAAAGTCTTCTAGCAAAGGCCTAACTTCTTGAGGAGGCTCTGAGGGTGTAGGAGTCCTAAGTTCCTTAGCAGTCAACATCCAAATGGGGGAACCACTATGAATTTCTTGTTCTAGATCCTTAGCACTAATTAGGTTCACTCCAGTCTTCATCTCTCTGACCTTATTGGGTCCTTTAGCTACCTTGTCCTTAGAAGGGACTGAATGGAATGTGATTTTTTTCCCATTAAAACTAAAGACACAGGTATTGGATTTTCCTAAGAGGGTGGCATCATGATCATATAACCAAGGTCTTCCAAGAATTATACTGCTCACCCCCATGGGCAAGACATCATACCAAATCTTCTCTTGATAGGATTGCATTTGGATTTGGACCTGACATCTAGACTGGATGGGTATAGAGGTAGAGTCTACCCAAGAAACCTTATAGGGGTTGGGGTGGGGGACTGGGGTTAAGCCTAATATTTTGACAGTGCTAGAAGAAATGGCATTCACATAGCTCCCATTATCTATGATGATCTTACATACCTTATCCCCTATTTTAAGGAAGTCTGTAGGATGTTAGTCCTATGCCAATCCTCCTGAACTCTATTCTGGGACAGGATGCATCTCACAACCCTAACTGGTCAGACTCTGTGGATTCCTCCTCTCCTTCATACTCATCAACCAAATTCATTCCGACCTCATAAACTTCTTCTTCAAATTCTTCATTGGGCCAGGAACTCTCTTCCTCTCCATCTTCTATGAAAAGGGATCTATGAGGCCACTGGCTAGAAACATGACCTATCCTATGGCACTTAAAACAAGCTATGGCTGTGCACTGGCTGGATATATGATCGGGTTTCTAGCACTTAAAACAGGTGATACTAGGGGTTCTCTGGGTGTCAGGTTCCTTACCTTTGTCCATGGGCCTAGGGATGGGAATACCCTAACCAGGTTTGCTAGGGGTAACTTGGCTAGGTCCATTTCTTGGAATTGGGGCACTAACCCAGAAGGCTAGGTCCTCTCGGAAACTTCTCAGTGTTTAGTGCAATCTGATAGGCTTGGTCTAGGTCAGTAACCTATCTCAGAAACAACTCCCTCTTTATGTCTTCCCTAAGTCCAGTCCTAAACCTAGACAAGGTGACCTCATGGGCTTCACTCACATCACATCTCATCAGGTATTCATCAATGGTGGTTATGTAGTCTGATACAGATCGGTTCCCTTGTTTCAAAGTCTGCCATTGGTCTAATAGATTCTGCTGGTATGAAATGGGTAGGTACTTATCTCTAAGCTTCTCTTTCATACCTTGCCAAGTGGTTATGGGCTCAACATTTCGTCTTCTAGTGGTTAGCTCAATGTTTTTCCAGTATAACCTAGATTGACGTACTAACTTCATCTTGGCAAACTTGAACTTCCTTTCCTCAGACATGGAATGCCACTCAAAGTACTGGTCCATCTCACCCTCCCAATCAGAATACACCTTAGGGTTTAAGCTACCATCAAAAGTGGGTGCATCTAATTTGATGTTCTGAATGAACCTATCATCTCTATCTTCAGGCTCTGGGTCATGCCTCCTATGATTATGTTCAGGATCTCTGTATAAAGGTCTTCTAGGTTTCTGGTGTGGGTGAGGTTGAGGCACATTAAAATCTGGGTCAGGAGTCCAATTTTGATGCCTAGGTTCCTCAAGTACTTGGATTCGATCCCTAAGCTGGGTAAAATTCTCATTCATATCCTGACTCAATTTGTTCATACATTCAGTAAGAGCTCTAACCATGGCCTCTAAATCAGGTTGGGCTTGACCAAGTTGGTAGGGTACTCCATTCCGGGTAGACATGATGATGTAAGCAAACACACCAAATGAGACGTGATTGAAATGACTATGGGCTAACTAGACCTAGAGCCCAAACTAGATGCCCAATCAGAGTGGCAAGCTAGCCTGTAGTAACTCGGGACTCAGCCAGGCTGGTGTAAGGGGAGTGTTAGGTCCCTAAATGCCAATCCTAGACACCAATCAGAGATTGGCCAGGAAGGCGTACCAGCACACAAGCCCTTCGGGATAGAATACCTGAACCACCGTTCTAGACACTGAGTACAAAGCACACACAGAGTAACTAGATAAACTGACTCAACACTAGCCTAGACCCGACTTGTTGGTGTCCCTAGCCCACTAGGGCAAATTAAGTCTAATAAGTTTTAAAATTAGGCTTAGGATCGAATGAATGGGTGGTGGTTTTGGGCTAAGGAGAGGTTATCAACTCCTCCCCTCATCTTAGATGCTCAATTGCCCTTAAGATGAATTAGGAGATGATCACTCAAAAAAATGAAATACAGAAATATAGAAATAGAGTTGCTATAATTTAACTCTCAGAAGTTTCACGGAAACTAATAAATCATAGTAAGATTATGTAAAATAGATTCAATTATACTGGTTCCAGAAAAATAAAAATCATGCAATTTGGAGTTAGCTGCAATGAGAAACAATTCCTGCAACAGGATAGTTACAGACTGAAAATAGAATGCTTCCCTCGTTTACAATTCCTACTACGAAGTTGTAACCTAGCGGATCCCCTACACGCCCTAGGAACACCCCGTGGAATGGGAAAAGGAGGTTTGCACCTCGCTTCGTTCCTAGGACCGAACATCCTGGGGAGTCTACTTCGAGCAGACAAAGTAAAAAAGAGAGACACTCAAAACATGCAAACAAGTCAAAAACCCTAGACAAGGTTCTGATACCAAAAATGATGCAGAACGAAAGAAGAGATGATGCGATGCGGAAGTAAAATTAGACTAATTCTTTTTTCTTTTTTTTTTATATTTTTTTAGAAGTCGGTTTTGACTCAAAGGAAAGTTGAACTAAATTGAAAGAAACTATGTAATAATTGAAAGCACAATTTAAAAGAACTAGATTATCAGAGTAGTTCAGAAGTAAAGGATCGCTGGGGGTTGAGAAACTCCCAGACCTAGGATTTCGCTCTGAACATTCAACATGACAGAAGTAAAGAGAAGAGAAGGGTTACAGACCAGGCAGTGATCTTCACAGAATTTAGTGGAAGGACTCTCTTGAGCAAATTATTGGATCCCCAGATTCGGATACCTTCGTAATGGATCCTCCAATACTGGTCCTTTGACAGAGTTGGCTTCTTCTGAACTCAAGATCTGGGAAAGAAGAAGAACAATTTATGGAACCAGATACTCAAGGAAGGATTTACCAGATAGAAGAACTTGATGTTGCTAAAAGCATGATTCTCCTGGATGCTGATCTGGCTTCCACTGGGATTTGCTCTATCTTCGAAGCAGCCGAACTAGACCTGGATGCTGGTGGTCGGCCTCTACTTGGTGAGAGGGGCCGTGAGAGATGGGGTAGGCTAGGGTTTGGTGGAGTGAAGAGGATGATGGGCGGTTAGGGTTTGGAAGTGAAGTGGCTAACCTAGGGTTTTGGGGTTGGAGATCTCACACCCCCTCAAGGTTCCTGGGGAACCCGGATTTACTCCCTCATGGAGCTCAACACCTGGATGCAAGTGCGGTAGAGAGAAACACAAAGTTTGATCACACATAAATTGGATTCATTCATCAGTTGTCTTCAAAACTTACAAGAGGGGTTTATTTTATAGGACTTTACAAGAGGTCAGGATTTTACATCTTCCCATGTGGGACTAATAGGATGGATCTTCAAATTAGGTTTGTAGAATCAATTTCCTCCCATATGGCCGGCCAAGAGGTTCCATATATGTTGATTGAAAGCTTCAAATGGTAAGTAGGTGGCGCCTCCTAGCCTTGCTCTTCAAGAAATATTTTTTTCCTTCCGTGGCTCAACTCTTTTGGACACCTCCTTTTCTTTCTTCCCAAGTCATGGCTCTTCCCAACTTTGCTTTGGGCTTTTTAGGCATGGATTGGGTGCCTCCTTGAAGTGCTCCCCAAGAAATGCCTCTTTCCTCCTTTAGCTTGGCCTTTTAAGGTACATATGGGGCGCCTCCTTGATTTTGGCTTCAAGAAAATTTCTTGCTCCCTTGGGTGTGGGGACCAAGACACTGGGATGGATTTGTGGCACCTCCTGGACTTGGCGTGTGGCTGGGAGTGTGGCTGGGAGTGTGGCGCCCACTTGCTTGGGCTTGGTAGAAAATGTGGCACCTTGGAGAAGACCTAGACCACTACTAGGACCTGTATTGAGTCAACATGACTCAACAAAATTTAAATTACATGGAAATACAGACTCAACTAAATTTGAGTTGACCAAGTCAACCCTTATTACAAAACCAGCAAACCATAATTCTTCAGGCAAGGTCAATCAGAGATCCAGATGGAGCCTTGAAGTCTTCTTCTGTGTCTGGTGCCCGCACCAAGGATTACAGCTGCAAATATAACTGCCGATTTTCCCGTATAAGCTGATGATTCGGGCTTGAATGATCCAATGCTGGCTCGTCGCCTTCTGAACTCCGTCATTATTCTGAGAGACTGGGAAATCACTAAGCCCCAACAGATCGATGATACTATTCTATTACTCCATCCCACATCGTTAAAGGTATAGAATCAAACTTATTCATTTTTAAAAGAGTGATCATTTTCCTTCCTTTTTTTAAAATTTTTTATTGAATATGATTAATTTGAAATGTAAATAAATAGCTCATCCATGGAATCCATATAATGGATGAAAGTCTGAAGAATTTTGACCAATTCCACCAAACCATGTGCAACGAGGTGAACGTTGCAAAGGCAGAAAAAGAAGTTGCTGAAGAATAATTGAAAAATGCTATGAAAGAACTAGAAGAATCAGGCAACCAAATGTCAGCTCTGCAGCAAAGCTGAAAATGAAGCAAGGGTCGTAAATAAATGCCATGGAGTCAAAACTGAAAGAAGAAAAATAAGAAAATCCAATCGATATCCCACAATCTGGAGAAAGCCGAAGAAAAAATCTCACAGCCAAAAAAAGGGCTTTAATGGCTGAAGAAAAAGTTTTAATAGCAACAAGGAAGATTGAACAAGCCATAGAAGAGGTCATTAATGGGGCCATAATAGAATATGTTCAATCGAAAGCTTTTGACGATAAACTCCACGAGGTGGGAGTAGAAAGCTACAACCACGGTCTTGCCGATTGTTTAAGAAAGGTAAAAAAATTTTACCCTGATCTAGATACTTCAAAGATAGAAGAAGACTCTGATGAAGAAGATTTCGATAAAGAAAATCAGGTCGGAAACCCATCATACATCAGATCGAAGAAGTAGTCGACGGCCAACCCAAGATCAGTGCTGGATTCTCAAACTCTCGAAGAAACATCCATAGTTCTTACTGTAACCAGGTTGAAGCGGAAGAAAGTATGATTGAAAGGAATGTAAATGACCATGATGTAAAAACATAATTTTTTCACTTTCAATGAAGAATCTTTCTTTTTAACGATGTTTATTGAATGCAAAAGTTCTATCTTTTGTAGATTAGAAATTTCTTAAGTACGAAATCATCGGGTCAAACGAGAAAATTTCTGAGAAAATCTGATCTAATCATGAATTATTCAAATCAAATAATAAACACTAATTATTATTTGAAAAACTTAGTTAAAATAATTCTGAACAAGTTCTCTGAACAAGAATTTTCAATTGAATAATAATTGATCGGAAAGCATGATTTTCAATTTCACTTAAGGAAGTAATTACTGACCATTTGGAAAAATAGTTTCTAAATTAGCGAAACCTTTAATTTACTCATAGATGATATCTACTTCCATCTGATTACCGAATATCCTATCCCTTTCTTTCTGTATTTTAAGAACAAAGAGTCCATTGTAAAAAGTTTTCTTGATAAAGTCTGATGAGTCATCATATAATTTTGCCAAATGCTATCTTTCGTCAGAAGAACAGTTGTTCGGTAGACCGTATAACCGCATTTGTCGGCCGTATAAGATTCAAATTCAAATTCAAATCAAATACCTTCACATATATATTTTTATACTATCATTCTGAGAATGAGAAGCGGCGCATAGATTTCCACCAAATCAGGATCTTAAACGTGTCAAGATCTCTGATATCTCAAATTTGGACCATGAATCATGGCCACAAGCATTCTCTATATAAAGAGGTCCCAAGCTCAGGACATTGAGCTGTCTCGTCTCAAATATTTTTCAAAAATCCTTTGTTTCAAAGATTACTCCTCAAGAAGAGATCCTCATCGTATTTGAGAAATGGAGCCGGGTGATAAAAAACATCATCAGATATCAAAAAGAAAAGCCGACCGGTATGAATCAAAGAGGAACGATCATGTGTAAAAAGGAGGCGTTTGTCGAAAAGTAGCTCCGATCAACCGAAATTCCTGAATATGTTATCTCTTCATCTGAGGAAGAACAAGAGCATTCCATTCCACTTTCAAAAGAAAAATCATGATCAATCTGCTGGGCATACTTCAACAGAAAAAGGAAAACTCCTATGGAGGAATCATCTGATTTGAACAAAGATAAAGCCGTTCAAGTGCTTATTACTGATACAAGTGTTAACAATCCTAAGTTGGCAAAAACCATATTGCAATCTACTATCCTTCGAAAAGACTGGGAGGCAACATTCAAACAGAGAGTGAAAGAAATTCTATCTTCCATCTACCCTGGAATAATGAAGGTAAGTAGTACTTTCCTTTTCCAAAATAATTTATTCATATTTTAACAATGTTCCAAATCTTCTGTCCAGTTCATCAGTGATATCTCAATGATTGAAAGAGTTGGTGTCAAACAACTAACCTCCAAGAAGATCTTCAAAAATAATTAGCAACAGCCATGGACGAAAAAGAAAAAGCTATCACTGATCGGAAAGCCTTAGAATCAAGAGTTGTTCGATCAACCGTAATGATCTTGTCTCTGCAAAATCAACTAAGACAAACTGAAAGGCATGCCCAGCAGCTTGTGGATGATGGAGCCAGAAGAAGAAAAATACTTTGGCAGGCAGATGAAGCCATAGAAGAAAAAACTCGGGTGTATGAAGAAGTGTTGAAGCAAAAATCCTTAATGAAAAAGAGGATGACACTTCTTGAAAGGAAATTAAAACAAACTGAACAAGAAAATGCCTCACTGATCCAGCAGAGACATCTTGTGATCGAAGAATTTGAAAAATCGAAAGCCTTTAATAACGGGATGGAGTGAGTCGGAGCCAAAGGCTATGAAATTGGCTTCAAAGATTGTATCAACAAGGTTAACTATATCCTGACCTGGACATCTCCTCCATTTCCATAGATTATTTTATAGAAGAAGAAAAAGAAAAACCAGCCCATGATCCAGCAATTTTAACTATTCCGGAGACATCTGAACAGAGAAAGCTTCAGGTGATCAAATCAGTTAGAAAAAGGTGAATAATGTTTGTAATAGAGAACTAGCAGCAATTTCTAACGAATCATTGTTTATCGCTACTTCTTCTTTTTCCTTCTTGTAATCAGAATATCAATGAAGTCTTCAATTCCTCCTCAATATACCAATTATGTTTCTCAATATATTATATATTTTACGATAACATCATTGACAGAATAATAAATCACACTATTTCTCATCATTTGTTTCATGGTCAACCTTTTAATCAATCAGCCACCTTGACATCAACATATTAATTAATCGGTGAGTTAGACCAGTCAAATTTTGTCGAATTATAGTCAACTTATCAGGACAACATTTTAATTAATCAGCAAGCTGTTCTGATCATTAAATACTGATGAGTTAATGGGTTAGACCAACTCAATTTATTGGATTGTGGTTAGCTTATCAGGCCAACATTTTGATCAATTATTCTGATTATTAAATATCGATGAGTTAGTGGGTCAGACCAACTCAATTTGTCAGATTGTGGTCAGCTTATCAGGCCAACCTTTTGATCAGTTATTCTGATTATTAAATACCGATGAGTCAGTGGGTCAGACCAACTCGATTTGTCAGATTGTGGTCAGCTTATCAAGCCAACATTTCTTTCCTCTGTTTTCTAAAGGATATTTCATTATTATATTCTTCCTTTATACAAAGGAAAAAAAAGAATGAAAGTCTATTTATTGATGGTATTTACAATGGTTTTCTACATTCCATGGTCTTGCCAATGGATAACCATCCAAACTTTCAAGTCTGTAGGTCCCAAATCACACAATTTCAGTAATACGATAAGGGCCTTCCTAATTTGGGGCAAGCTTGCCTGTTCAGTGCAAGACATGATCCCCAATCCGAAAGATTCGAGCCTTTACTCTTGAATTATAATATCATGCCACTCATGCCACTCTTTGTCGATATGCTGCCATTTTTAGCTATGTTTGTAGTCGGGGATTTTCTAGCAAATCCAAGTCTATTCTCCTTCGTTCAGCATTGTTTGATTCTTCAAAGTAGTCAGTCCTTCTAGAACGAAGAACAATCTCTATTGGTAACATAGCACATCACTCCCATAGGCTAGATTGAACGGGATTCTCTCATCGTAGATCGAGGATTTGTTCGGTAAGCCCATAAGACAGAATTGAGTTCATCGGCCCAAGATCCTTTGGCTTCATTTAATCAGGTTTTCAATCCATGAAGGATTATCCGATTAGTCACCTCAGCTTCTCCATTAGCCTGAGGGTGCCCCATAGATGTTAACTTATGAAGAATACCATATTGAACACTGAAATTCTTGAACTTTTGATTATCAAAGTGCCTCCCATTCTCTATAATGATTGCATGAGGAATTCTAAACCTATATATGATAAAGTTTCTGACAAATATTTTAACTTTTGCTTCAGTAATCAAAGCTAGAGGCTTAGCTTCTATCGATTTTGTAAAATAGTCAATAGCAACAATCAAAAATTTTTGCTACCCAGAGGCTAGAGAAAATGGACCAAGTATATCCATTCCCCATTGAGAAAAGGCCAAGGAGCTGTTAACTGTATTAGAAGACTAGCAGGATGCCTTTGAATATTTGCATATCTTTGGCAGGGATCACGTTTTCTTACAAAATCTAAAGCATCCTTCTGTATAGTCGGCCAGTAATACCCTTGCCTTATATTTTATAGGCTAAAGACCTTCCTCTCAAATGATCCCTGCACATTCCTTCATGCACTTCTTTAAGGGCATAACTTGCATCCGAAGGAGATAAACACTTCAACAATGGCTGGGAAAATGACTTTTTATATAACAAATTTTCCAGGATAGCATACTGAGAAGCAGTCTTTCAGAGTTGTTTAGCTTCTAGATTATTTTTGGGCAATACTCCTTCAGTCAGATATTTGACTATTGGACTCATCCAATCCATTTCTGGCTCTATCTGAAGAACTTTTTCTTTCTCAGTTGTTGAAATACTTGGGGTCTCTAGATATTCCACAAAAGTTCGACCCATTTGGTCAGTGTAGAAGTAGCCAATTTGGACAATGAATCAGCTCGAGAATTTTCAATTCTAGGGACGTGACTAATGTCCTAGGAATCAAAATAAGCTCCAAATTCTCGGACCTTCTTCAAATACAAAGCCAAAGTGGTGTCGTAAACTTCAAATCTCCTTTTATTGGTTGATGACCAATAGTGGATCAGATAATACTTTCAACTTTTGGACATTCACCTCCTTTGCGATTCTTAAACTAGCCAGGAGGGCTTCATATTCAGCTTGATTATTGGAGACCTTGAAAGAAAATCGGAGTGCATACTCCTTGATATCTCCATTTGGGCTAGACAAGATCAACCCTGCTCCATAGCCAGAAGAATTTGAAGCTGCATCTACATGTAAGACCCAAAGTGTATCGGTCAACTCTATTTTATCAGATGGTTGGATTTTCTTTTCACTATTATCCCAATTACATTCAGCTATAAAATCAGCCAACACTTGGGCCTTCATTGCAGATCGAGGTCAATAAGTAATATCATATTCACTTAATTTGACTGTCCATTTTGCCATTCGGACAGAAGTATGGGATATTGTAAAATAGTCCTCAGGGGTTGATCGGTCAATACAACAATATGATGGGACTGAAAATATGGCCTAAGGAGTTGGCCGAAATCACTAAGGTATAAGTAATCTTCTGAAGTTTTGGATACCTTGTCTCCGCATCACGAAGAACTTTGCTAATATAATAAATGGGCTTATGTGATTCATCAAAGTCCTTTCTGACCAATACAGAACTAATTGCTTCGCTCGGATGCAGCCGATAAAGATACAAACCTTCCTCTTCTTGAGGTTTAGACAATATGATCGGATTGATCAAATACTTTTTAAGTTCTTTAAATGTTGACTGACAATCTCTGACCAATTGAACTCCTTGGTTTGCCGTAAAGCTTTGAAGAAAGGAAAACATTTCTCAGCTGAACGAGAAATGAATTAGCTTAACGAAGCGATTCATCCAATCAATTGTTGGATTATTTTTTATTAGCTGGAGGCCTCATATCCAAGATGGCTTGGATATTCTCTGGGTTAGCTTCAATCCCTCGCTTCGTAACCATGAAGCCTAAAATTTTTCCAGAAGTTAGACTAAAAACACATTTGGTTGGATTTAGTTTCATATGATTTTGCTGCAAAATATCAAAGGCTATCTGCAGATCTTTTATATGATCATCTGACTGATTGCTTTTAATAAACATATCATCTACATATACTTCCATAATTTTTCCAATTTGATCCTCAAAGATTTTATTTACTAATTTATGATAAGTAGCTTCGACATTTTTAAGAACAAACGGCATCACCCTGTAACAATATATCCCTTGATCTGTGATGAAAGATGTCTTTTCTTCATCTTCTTGGCACATCCATATCTGATTATATCCAGAAAAAGCATCCAAAAAACTTAAGAATTTATGCCCGGCTGTTGCATCAACCAGTTGATCAATTTTAGGTAATAGAAAACTATCTTTTGGACATGCCTTGTTAAGATCAGTATAATCTATGCATATCCTCCATTTTCCATTAGCTTTCCTGACCATTACTACATTGGCAAGCCAGTCAGGATAGTGAACCTCCTTGATAAATCCAGCATCAAGCAATTTGGTTACTTCTTCGTTGATAACTTTTTATCTTTCTGGGGCAAAATTTTGCTTCTTTTGTCGGACAGGCCGACTAAGCAGATCAACCTTGAGCTCATGTATAATCACTTTAGTTGGAATTTTCAACATATCGGTGGCCACCCATGCAAATATATCAGCATTTTTTTGTAAAAAATCAATCAACTTTTTCCTTTGGTCTTCAATAACTAGACATCTAATCTGAACTATTTTAGTAGGATTATCTTATGTCAAAGGAACATGAATAGTTCTTTCTATGGACATATTAACTCCCTCAGTTGGATCACGTGGATCCATTTGTTTAGACGTGGGTTTGTTGATTGACTGTTGATTTTGGATTGTCAAACATTGACGAGCCATCTGTTGGTTTCCCCTTACTTCTCTAATCCCATTTTGAGTTGGAAATTTCATCAAAAAATGATATGTCGATACAACGACATAGAATTTATTCAGAGCAGGTCTTCCCAAAATAGCATTATAAGCAGAAGGGATCTGAACAACCATAAAATTAAGAAGGTAAGTCCTTTGCTTCGGCGATGTTCCGAGAGTTACGGGGAGTGTGATTTCTCCCTATACTCTTATAGAATTTCCACCAAATCCAGTTAATGGCACATGAATTCTTCGTAGCTTATTAGTTGGCAAATTCATCTTGACAAAATCATCATAAAGCAAGACCTTGGTGGAACTTCCATTATCAACCAAAATTCTATGTACATCATTGTTCGCAATTATTATGGAAATCACTACATGATCATTATGAGGCGTCTGAATGCCTTGTAAGTCTTCATCAAAAAATAACACTTTCTCGAAGCCTTTGGGACTCCGATCATCTTCAAAACTTGCATGACAAATCATTCTGATCGATCCATCAATCGATTATTGGTTTGGGAGCTCTGTCCCATCAGTGATCATCCTTGGAATTGCTGGCCTTAGCACTGCCGCTTCAATTGATCGATTTTGATTTTGATTTTGGGCATACCTGCCCAGATAACCTCGCTTGATCAAATCTTCAATTTCATCTCTTAGTTGGATGCATTCTTTTGTTGTATGCCCATGATCATAATGATACCGACAGTATTTGGCTTTATTTCGCATAGCTAGCGGGGCTCTCATTGGCCTTGGTTTCTGAAGAAAATTTTCTTTCTCAATTTCCATCAAAATCTTCTCTCTCGGGAGAGTTAGAGGGGTATAAGCGTTAAACCGATTGACGTAGTTCATGCCGATCAAATTCCTTGGCCTCTGACCTTGCCGTTGGATTGATCGAACTCCAGGTGGTCAGAATTTATCTTCCTTGGCATTCTTCTTTCTTGGCAACAATTTTCTCTCTACTTGTCGCCGGTTCAAAGCTTGTTCTTCACCCTAAGAGTACTTTTGAGCACGGGTAAGTAATTCAGAATAATTGGTTAGAAATTTCTTATCCAAGAAAATTGTGAATCTAGAGGCTCGTAATCCCTTTTTCATAGCAGACATCGCCACGTATTCATTGAGATACGGAATCTCTAACATGGCAGAATTGAACCTTTTGATGTACTCTATCAAAGACTCTTCTTCTGACTGCTGGATAAAAAATAAGCTATCATCATTCCTGGACATTTTCCTGCTTGTCTTGAAGTGAGAGACGAATAACTTCTTTAGCTGATTGAAAGAATGAATGGTGTCCGGCTGTAGACTTGAATACCATATTCTTGCTGATTTCTTTAAGGTCGCAGGGAAGGCAAGACAATGGAGTGCATCTGATGCCCCCCGGATCAATAGATGGGCTTTAAAGCTGCCCAAATGATCTAAGGGGTCAGACGATCCATCGTATAGCTCAATTTGTGGAACTTTGAAGTGATGTAGAATTCTCTCCTCCATGATCTTCTTTGAAAAAGGAGGCAAGATATCGCAGTTTGGTGATATATCCTTTATTTTCCTCTGTTCAATAGCCCAACAATCCGTATCTCTAGCTTGTTGAATTTTTCATCAAAATCATTTGTTCTTGCAAGATGTTGAACTTGGGTACTGTCAGGAGTTGATTGTCTAGATGACGTCGAACGAGGCCATGGACGCTTCCCCTTGTTCCGCTTCTTGGTGTGATGGTGAGATCGGTGATGATGCTTTGAAGGGGACTGTTGACCTGAAGAACATGATAAGATGTGTGTCTTCTTGGACTATTATTTACTTACCTGAAGGGAAGGTTGCCAGCTAGTTCTTGATGCAGCAGGTCATAACGATTCCCTCGCGTCAATTTCTTGGAGGTTTTGCATCGCTACAGTAAGTGCTTCTACTTTATCAAACAGAGTGTTCAACCTTTCTTGATCCACGTATCCAGCAGGAAGAGCTTCCACCCTTTCGTCAAGAACAGGATCATTCTTCTTTGAGAGATGGGGAATGTCCTCCATAGGTAGATCCCTTTTCCTGGTCTTCATCATGCTTCCTTCCAAATTATTGAAACTTTTTTGCTGAGTTCCCCTTCCTGGAGTGCCAATTTGTTGCATCCAACAAATTACAACAAGCTTGAATTAAAAGAGAAGTAGATCGAGCTGATTTGATCTAACTCTCAGCCATCATCTTGGAGGATCTGGGTGTTGTGGTAGCTTCCAAGCTCATTAATGGCTTCTGGACTAGAACAGATATGATATAAAGGAAGGCTAGCAAGAATGGCAAGAAAATCCCCCCTCATCATAATCAGGGATATTTATAGGCCACGAACCCAACCTCTTATAGCTGGCATCCAGCTGTTAAGCGGTTAATCTAGGATAGAGGCACGTGCAGCAAAAGATCATCCATAGTTGATCAACTTCTTTTTCTTATGTCAAATGATCTCTGCATTACTTGAAATATTAATAAGCTTTACCTTTCTTGAAGAATCTTATACTTGAAGAATCTTATACTTGCTGAGCGTTGATCGGTTTTATATCTCTTGGATATTGATCATACTTGTGCCTGTTGGGGAATGATCGGCTTTACACCTCATGGATGTAGATCAGCCTTATGCCTATTAGGCTTTGATTGGCTTTATGCCTTATGGACAATGATCAGCCTTGTGCTTCTTAGACATTGATCAAATTTGTGCCTATTGGGTATTGATTGGCTTTATGCCTCATGGACGTTCATCAGCCTTGTGCCTCTTGGGCATTGATCAAATTTGAGCCTATTGGGCATTGATCGGCTTTACGCCTCATGGACGTTGATCAGCCTTGTGCCTCTTGGGCATTGATCAAATTTGAGCCTATTGGGCATTGATTGGCTTTATGCCTCACGAATGTTGATCAGCCTTGTGCCTCTTGGGCATTGGTCAGCCAGATTCAAATCTTCGGCAATTGAGTATAGACAGACCAAATAGAGTAAACTTGTAGTATCCCAACATGTGTCATGGTGAGAAAGTTTATCAGTTTAATGGTCACCCAGTGCAGGATTGAGGTGAGTCCAAAGAAGGTACAAGCGATCATGGGCATGAGGCATCTAACATCAAAGAAAAAGGTCTAGTGCTTAACCAGCCACCTCGTCACCCTCGGCCATTTCATCTCTCACTTCGCTAAGCATTGCTTGCCATTCTTGAAGGTGCTATGCAAAATGCATGACTTCACTTAGATGGAGGAGTGCAAGGGGGTCTTTGAAGTGCTAAAGAAGTTCATTGCTTCACCCCCTTACTCTTCAGGCTAGAGGTTGGGGAAGAGCTTTTCCTGTACTTTGTCATATCCCTCGAGGCGGTTAGCTTAGTGCTCATCTGCACTAATAAGATGGCACCTAGAAGCCTATTTATTATGTCAACAAGGAGCTGCATGACGTAGAAACTAGGAACACTCAATCCAAAAAGGTTGTTTCTGTGCTTATTGTCTATGCTTAGTGCCTCAAGCCATACTTTCAAGATCACCCGATCATGGTCCTCACAAATCAACCTCTGAGAGCCATGCTAAGTCAATCGGATACTTCAAGATGCTTCATGAAATGGGTAATAAAGCTCAATGAGTTTGACATCTCATTTCATTCGAGGCCATTCCAGAAGATCCATGTCTTGGCCGACTTCCTGGTGGAATGCACATGGGTTGGTGGTAATCCAGTGGAGGTCCCAACTAGGCTGGTGCAACAACACCCCATAAGGAGGCCACTTGGATCCTCCATGTCGATGGCACATCCAACTCAATTGCAAGTAGGGCCAGACTCATCCTTACCAACTCGGATGGAGTAGTCGCTGAGTACGCATTACATTTCCTTTTTTAAGAAAAAAACAACCTGTCTGAGTACAAGGCACTCCTGGCAGGGTTGAGATTGTCCTATGAACAGGGGGTGGAAAGCCTGAGTGTCTTCACTGACTTGCAACTGTGGCAGACCAACTCACTAGCGAGTTTGAAGCTCGAGACTCCATGATAGAAAAATATTTGGACAAGGAACGCACCTACACAGTTGGTTTATGGCATTTCAGCATCTCTCACATCTCTTGAGAAGAAAATGCCCGTGCTAACACCCTCTCTAGGCTCGTAGCCTTGGTTGACTTTTTGTTAGAGCGAACATTCATCGAGTACCTTGAGGCCCCAACATCGCGGCAGCCGATGAGGTCTAGTAGGTCACTTATGAGCCAAGCAAGATAGATCCCTACATCAAATACACAGTTAAGGGGACCCTGCTCGATGATCGCTTGGAGGCCAGTCTCTTGAAGTAGAAAGTTATCTGATTTGTGCTTATGGATGGGCTACCCTACAAGCGATCCTGCTCCTACCCTTTATTGAAGTGTTTGAGGCCTTCGGAGGTTGCTTACGTCCTCTAGGAGGTCCATGAAAGTATTTGTGGAAATCATGTGAGGGAAGGACCTCAGCTTATAAAGCCCTCAAGCAGGGGTATTATTAGTGGTGGGGACACCGGAGGCACCAGAATAAGATAAAGGCTTTTCAATCCTCTGTGAATTGATCAATAATTTATGAGTCCATCTGTAATAAGGGCTTAGCTCATCTGAGTCTATTTTAGTTGTTATTTGAGTATTTTGAGTTGTTATTTCAGTTTTGTACTTGTCAGCTCATGTTGAGCTAGTTCAGTCCAATGCTAGTCAGCTCATGTTGAGCTAATTTTATTTTTTTGAGTCCTGTCCAAGCATACTGAAGACTCAAGACTATATCATACAAGTGAAGACCAAGTCCAACTAGATTGAAGACATGGAAGTATAGCCCAAGTCCAACCCAGCTTGAAGATTTGAAGACCCAAGGAGGAAAATTCAGAAAAACCCTGATTTCTTGCAGATGCCCTCCAGATGCCCAGATTCCCTTCCAGATGCCAAAGTATATTCATAAATAAGGGCATCCATGATTCCTGAGGTCCATCTGCATCCTAGCCCAAAGAAATCAAGCCCAGGTGCCAAGTCCAAGCCCCTAAAAAGCAAGATACCAGGGAATATTCCTGCTACCTAGCTACCAGGCCACCCCAGCTTGAAGAGGCCCAAACCCATGCACCCGGGCCCCTTTGGGCCGGTCCCTTGCTGCTCCTAGAAGCCCAACACACCCCTTTAGGCATCCTTGGAGTCTTGACCAAGTCAAGGAAATTTTTAGGAATTTTTCTACCTAATATTTCTTTATTTTCTAGCTAGGGTTTGAGAGGGAAAATGATTCTTATGTAAAGACTTATGTACCCTTACTTGGAGCCCAGGTTAAGGGTCTATTTAAGGGACCCTACCCTCTTGTATGAGAAGAGTTTTTGATGAATGAAAACCTTGAGTTCTTCTATTGAGTGGTGTGATACCCTGCTGTGTGCATAAAGGGGTTTGTGAGAGTTCTTTTTCCCGTGTTTGCAATCATCTTCCTGCTGCCAACAAACCCTCCAGATCCCTGGACGCCCACTCCAAAAGAAGCCTTCCCTTACTGTTTTTATATTGTTTTCTTATTCCTTTGTGAGCTTTCTAACCCCTGACAGGTCATTTGCAGGTCCTCGAGTTCCTACGAATCCAACGACTCCAGCCAAGCCTCAATCGGACCCGAGCAGAAAGCCGGGTATCCGCGGGTCTTTGGCTCGATTTTCCAGGCTGCATCCGTCGAGGAACGAGAGACCCCTTTGCTGCGATCTTCATAGACATTGTCAGGTACACTCCTCTACCTCCAGTAGTTTTATTGCAGGAGAACTTGCCCTAACCGAGGCTTCTCAGCCCCGGCGGTCCTTCTTTGCTACTTTTCTAGGTCCTAATATGCATGCTGATCTTCAAAATTCATACAAATTTCCCTACAAATAATTTTGATCTGAAATTTGGGAATTAATCACCTAACTCAACATGTAAAATAGACAAACAAAAATGGCATGCATATTAGTTCCCCATCATTTGGTATCAGAGCTTAGATTAGGGCTTGTTTTCTGTAATTTTTCAGTCCGTATATACTCTATTATTTAATTATTTATCCCTGTTAAAAACTCCAAAAATTTTGAAATTTATTTTTCTAGATTCAAATTAATTCAATGTAATTTATTAATTTTTTCATATTTTATTATGGCTTGTAAATTTTCTGCATGCCGAAATACAGCCTACAAATTTTTGGCTCTATTTTTTTCAGCAAGACAAGTTTGGAAGTTTTAGGGTTTTATCTAGCATTTTTTGCATATCTTTTAATTTTAGTATATTTCCTGGATATTAGGCCATAATTTTCAAGTGTTCTTCTATTTAAGAAATTACAAAAAAAAATACATATTCTCAAAAAATACCAAAATCATCAAAACCCTAATTTGCATCCTCATCTGCCTGCCATCATTGCATAATTTACTTTAAGGGCACTTTTGCTATATCAGATGGGGGGAGGATTTGATCACCTCTCCTTAGCCCAAAACCATATCCCTTGCATTCGGTCCCAAGCCTTAACCTAAAATTAACTAGACTTAATTTGCCCTAGTAGGCTAGGGACACCAACTGGTCGGGTCCGGGCTAGTGTTAGATCACTGTGTCAAGTTAACCTGTGTGTGCCTTGTGCTCAATGTCTAGAATGGTGGTTTAGGGATTCAATCCTGAAGGACTTGTGTGCTGGTCCACCTACTTGGCCAATCTCTGATTGGTGTCTAGGATTGGCAATCAGGGACCTAATACACCCCTTACACCTGCCTGGCTGAGTACAGGGTTACTATAGGCTAGTTTGCCACCCTGATTGAGCATCTAGTTTGGACTCTAGGTCTAGTCAGCTATAGTCGGTCTGATCGAGTCTTGTATGAGCACTAGATCAGGAGTTTCATATCACCCACCTCCTTCACAAATGTCTGAACCCATGGAAAACTTACAAGCCCAAATAAAAGCCATAGCTGATCAAATGGCCCAGATGGCTACCCAGATGACTACCCAATTAACTCAGTCTGGTACCCAAACCAATAATAGAATTGACCATCTTGCCAAAAGGTTTGACCAGTTAGGAGGCTGTGTAGGGAGCATAGCAAGAACCCATGGGTCACAATCTGAGCCAGATCCTGAGTCCCCTCAACCTAGGAGAACCCCAAACCTTGATTTATACCATGTGGTCGAACCTAGGAGATCCTCTTATTCTGACCCGTACTACAATCCTCAACCTAGGAGGACCCCAAACCCTGATCCATACCGAGAGATTGAACCTAGGAGAGCCCCTCAGCCTGACCCATACAATAATACTGAACCTAGAAGAACCCCTTACCATGACCCTTAATATGATACTGAACATAGAAGAACCCCTTACCGTGACCATTATTATGATACTGAACTCAGGAGAACCCAATACTCTGACCCATATAGGGAGTCCAATCCTAGGAGAACCCAATACTCTGACCCATATAGGGAGCCCAACCCTAGGAGAACCCAATACTCTGACCCATATAAGGAGCCCAACCCTAGGAGAACCCAATATTCTGACCCATATAGGGAGTCCAACCCTAGGAGAACCAATATCCTGACCCATATAGGGAGCCCAACCTAGGAGGACCCCATACCATGATCCATCCTTAGAACCTGATCATAGAGCTGACCCAAAATCCTATGACCCCAGATCCTATAATCCCATGACCCATAGATCTGCACCCTTGTCCTATGAGCCTAGAGAACCCATAACCCCTAAGTATCAATCTAGTACTAGTCATGCTTCTCCTAGTCAACCTGAACCCCATAGGATTAGTATCCCTAAATATGAACCCAGTAGTGAGCCACTACCCCTTATACAACCTGAACCTACTAGGAGTAGTACCCATAATCAGAGACCAGAACCTAACCAATTTCCTGTTAGCCGACCTTCTCCAACCATTCCTGAGATTCACAAGGCTTACATTAACACGGAAGTGTATGAAGCTGATGTGAGCCTAATGGATGAGTATGAGGGAGAAGATGAGACACCTTTAGATAACCTAGAATTAGTTGACCCAATAGATACCCAGGTAGAAGCCACCTAGAGATAGTTGACCTTGACCACATCCACCTAAAGCTATAGTGGAAGAACAAATAGAGGAAGAGAACCTAGGTACTGCTACTAGAGCCTTACCTAAGGAAACCGAAGAGGAGAGCCAAATTATAGAGTCTAGTCCTAAAATACAAGAACCAGAAGAATTTATTAAGGACCTGATCTCTTTGAATCAGTACCCTCAGGATGAGCCTCCTCCTATAGTTCCCATTAGGGACCTCTTCCCTGAGATTAGTAACCCATCATTCCATTATGCAAACCCCATAGATATACCGCAACCTCGTAAGGTTAGCCTCATTAGTCTAGGATTAGTCCCTGACATGCCTTTTTATATTGAACTTTATCCAACTAACCTTGAACATTTTTTCTACCCTACCAAACTAATTCTGAACCCACTTCCTATTTTATGCCCTTTCCTGACACCTCCAGCATTTCTAGGATTATTAGATTGCATTTAACAGAGATTAGCGTACTGCATGCATTCATCGCATGTTAGGTTTGCATTATACTTCTGGCATACCCTCTGGCATTTGCTTGGAGTCCATTGTAAATACTCTTGTGCACACCAGACTAGGGTCAGACCTAGAGAGTCTATAGTCTTTTAGGTTTAGGCCCATAAAAGTCTAATAAATTTCCTTCGATAGGAATGCAAAGTCGAGTGTTATTAGGTTTAGTTTGAGTCCTTTGCATCATTTTGTTAGGAGTCTGCATGTGCCCAGCATGTTCACCACCTATACTAATTTTAAACAAACTTGCTAATTCCCGAAGATGGATCAAAGAATTTGATGTAGTGGATTCTATCTTGGTTAGGCTTAGGTCTAAAAGAAGCTTCATGCTCGTAGAGCCTGACCTTTTAAAGTGATAGAGAAGGTTGGATCAAATGCCTAGGTGTTAGACTTGCCTTCGGATTTAGGCATTAGTTTTACCTTCAATATTACAGACCAGGTTGAGTATAGGGAACCGGCAGTGCTACCTAGTGAGGCCTTTGGACCTATTCCTTTTCATTGTGAGTGACCCTAACCTAGAGTGTCCACAAACAAATTTGGCATGAGAGAGGAGAACGGATCGAGTGTATCCTGGACGATAAAGCCATCACGACCCAGGGCCATGACTATCAACACTTCCTGGTCCGATGGCAAGGCCAGCCAGAGTCGGACAATTCATGAATTTCTCGAGAGGACTTGCGATGCCTCAACCCAGACCTTCTTGAGAGATATGTGATCTAGTCTGACCTTCACTCGACAGGGTCGAGTTCCTCCCACCCCGGGAGAATTGGTGGGCACACCGGAGGCACCATAATAAGATAAAGGCTTTTCAATCCTCTGTGAATTGATCAATAATTTATGAGTCCATCTGTAATAAGGGCTTAGCTTATCTGAGACCATTTTAGTTGTTATTTGAGTAGTTGAGTTGTTATTTCAGTTTTGTACTTGTTAGCTCATGTTGAGCTAGTTTAGTCCAATGCTAGTCAGCTCATGTTGAGCTAATTTTATTTTTTGAGTCCTATCCAAGCATACTGAAGACTCAAGAATATATCATACAAGTGAAGACCAAGTCCAACTAGATTGAAGACATGGAAGTATAGCCCAAGTCCAACCCAGCTTGAAGATTTGAAGACCCCAGGAGGAAATTCAGAAAAACCCTGATTTCTTGCAGATAACCTCCAGATGCCCAGATTCCATTCAAGATGCCAAAGTATATTCATAAATAAGGTCATCCATGATTCCAAAGGTCCATCTGCATCCTAGCCCAAAGAAATCAAGCCCAGGTGCCAAGCCCAAGCCCCTAAGAAGCAAGATACCAGGGAATATTCCTGCTACCTGGCTACCAGGCCATCCCAGCTTCCAGAGGCCCAACCCATGCGCCCGGGCCCCTTTGGGCCGGTCCCTTGCTGCTCCTAGAAGCCCAACATGCCCCCCTAGGCGTCCTTGGAGTCTTGACCAAGTCAAGAAAATTTTTAGGGATTTTTCTACCTAATATTTCTTTATTTTCTAGCTAGGGTTTGAGAGGGAAAAGGATTCTTATGTAAAGACTTATGTACCCTTACTTGGAGCCCAAGGTTAAGGGTCTATTTAAGGGACCATAGCCTCTTGTATGAGGAGAATTTTTGATAAATGAAAACCTTGAGTTCTTCTATTGAGTGGTGTGATACCCTGCTGTGTGCATAAAGGGGTTTGTGAGAGTTCTTCTTCCCGGTGTTTGCAATCATCTTCCTGCTGCCAACAAACCCTCCAGATCCCTGGATGCCCACTCCAAAAGAAGCCTTCCCTTGCTATTTTTACTTTGTTTTCTTGTTCCTTTGTGAGCTTTCTAACCACTGACATGTCGTTTGCAGGTCCCCGAGTTTCTACGAATCCTACGACTCCAGCCAAGCCTCAATCGGATCACCGAGCAGAAAGCCAGGTATCCAAGGGTCTTTGGCTCGGTTTTCCAGGCCACATCCATCGAGGAACGAGAGACCCCTTTGCTGCGATCTTCATAGACGTTGTCAGGTACACCCCTCTACCTCCAGTAGTTTTATTGCAGGAGAACTTGCCCTAACCGAGGCTTCTCAGCCTCGGCGGTCCTTCTTTGCTACTTTTCTAGGTCCTAATCTGCATGCTGATCTTCAAAAATTCATACAAAATTCCCTACAAATAATTTTGATCTGAAATTCAAGAATTAATCACCTAACTCAACATGTAAAACATACAAAAAAAAATGGCATGCATATTAGTTCCCCATCAATTAGGATACTATATGAGGGGATGCGAGTTTGTGTGGAAATTCAATCTCTGCCAGCGGCATGCCTACATCTAGCGACAGCTGGCCACCTTGTTGTCCCAACTCTCTTCCTCCTAGTCGTTTGCCCTGTGGGGGATGTATGTTCTTGTGCTGTTCCCACCGGCATCCGGCCAGTAAAGATACCTGCTCATCATCATAGACTATTTTACCATGTGCGTAGAGGTAGAGCCCCTAGCATAGTTAACAGAAAACAAAGTAAAATCCTTTTTCTGGAAGTCTATCTATCATTTTGGGCTCTCTGATACCATCATCATGGATAATGGATGGTAGTTTGATAACCACATATTTAGGAGTTCTGCGTCGACTTGCACATCTTTATTAGTTCACATTTGCAGGTCACCCCTAGACTAATGGGGAAAACAAGGTGACAAATCAAATGATCCTCCAAGGCCTTCGCACTAGGTTGGACGAAGTCAAAAGTAGATGGGTGGAGGAGCTCCCTAGCATGCTGTGGGCATACCACACTATGCCTCGAGCTTCAACCAATGAAACATAGTTCAACCTGATTTCGACACTAAGATGGTAATATTAGTGGAGATTGGCCTTCCGATGTTATGAATGGAGTAGTTCGACGAGTTGAGCAACCCCATGCCTACTTCTCAACATCAACCTGCTAGATGAGATTAAAGACAAGGCCCGTTTCTGCATGGCTTTGTATCGAAAATGGGTAGCTCGATATTACAACTCGCATGTGAAATCTAGGTCCTTTCACTCTAAGGACCTCGTCCTACAAGCTAAGGTTTTCCAGGTTGCCGAACGGGGTAAGCTATCCCAGAATTGGGAATGCCCTTATCAAGTAGTTGAAGTACTGCATCGAGGAGCGTATTGAATCACCAAACTTAACAAAACTCAAATCCCACAAACATGGAATGCTGAGAACTTGAGATGATACTATCGATGTTGTGTATTTATTACTTAGAAATGGGATGGAGTTGCCTTTTAGCAAAACTTCCCACTTTTTTTCTTTAAAGGATGACTATCCGTCTGACCAAAAGTTAGACAAAGCATAATAGGATGCTCCAAGGCACCGTCTTCTTGGATGGCCTGCTCTATAGCACCCTCACTGATTTGTCTGTCTGGAAGTTAGATAAAGCTCAATGGGGTGCTCCACAGCACCATCTTCTCGGATGGCCTGCACTGTAGCGCCTTCTTCTATCCATCTGATTGAAAGTTAGATGATAGGCCATGATGTTGTTGTTAAGACACTACGGTTATCAATTTAATTAACTGACTTTTTAAAAAAATTAAAAATTTATAAAAAATAAGAGTCAGGTCAAATCCATAGGGAAGGTAGTATGTTGAATGTTTTGAAATCTTTGATTTAAGAAAATAAACAAATCAAAGTTGGGAAAATGAAAATTGAATATATGAAAAATCGATAACTTGGTACTTGTTTCCCATTAAGCAAACCAAGAGTGGGGGGTGAATTGGCTTTCTAAAAATTAAATGCAAATGTGTGAACCAATTCAATAAACAACTTGAGTGCAATGAGATGCAAGTGTAAAGTGCTCTTAAAGAGTATGCAGTGAAAATTTAAATGCAATAAATGTAAGAGCAAGGGAGAGAGACAAACAATCACAAACATAATTTAAGTATAGTGGTTCGGTGCATTCCAATGCACATACATCCACTCCAAAAGATCCACTGGGAATTCACAATAATCTCCATCGATTACAGTCGATTAGTTTTCTGGGCTCACTAATAAAAACTCCTTTTAATTTTTACAAGGCTCATTCAAAGAAACCTCTTGGTTTTCAAAGGCTAACCAATAACCTCCTTGGTTTTTAACTAGGCTTACCAAAAACCTCCTTGGTTTTCCAATAGGCTAACTAAAAACCTCCTTGGTTTTTAATAGGCTAACCAAAAACCTCCTTGATTTTCTAATAGGCTAACCAAAAATCTTCTTGGTTTTTCAATAGGCTAACCAAAAACTTCCTTGGTTTTCCAATAGGCTAACTAAAAACCTTTACAACGAAGATAGAGTTAGAGTAAAGAAACAAGAAAAGCTTTCTTAATGAAAGTAGATATCTCTTTGAAGCTTTGAGGAATTGCTTGTCTTCAACTTGATGAAGCCTCAATAAATGCTCAAGAATGTTGGACTTGAATACTCTTGAAGGCTTTGAATGCTTTAAGACTTCTTTTTGCTTGAAGGTGGTTGCTCTCAATGAATGGGAGTGAATGTACTTGCTTTTTTTTTCTATTGTTGATCCTCTTATGTGTGATTTGATTTGAATCACTTAAATACCATCCCAAGGCCTTAAAGTCAGTTTATGACCATTAGACATGAAAAACTATCTGTTTGGAGCCAAGAGGGTCGAGTTATGTGTTTGAAAAACTAGCCATTACTGTTTCCAGAACTCCAAGTATCGATACTTCAAGTTATGAGTCGACACTTAGGGTTGACACTTAAGTTCAATGAGTTGACACCAAGTTCAAATTTCTTTGTTGAAGCTCTCTAGAATTCTCAGGTGACTCGACACTTCTTCTAGTGAGTCGACACTTGACATTTATGAGTCAACACTTCAGGCAAGTCTTCAATTTCAGCAAGTTCTGTATCAAAATTTTCTTAGGCCTTAAGCCGATCCTTGAGTCGACACTTGACTGGCTTGAGTTGACACTTCAGCTATACCATCTGAAACTCTTTCTGCGTACTGGCTTGAGTCGACACTTCCATTGTCATGGGTTGACACTTGAGTTGTGAGTCGACACTTGTTGAGATTTCTTTAAAAACCAGTGTACCTCTACTGAAACCAATTTGTGCTGGACTATCTAAGTCCTTTCAAGCAAACTTCAAGTATATAAGTCCATTTAAAACTGATCTTTCATTCATGGAAGGGACTTCTTCATTTTTTGACAAGCCAACAAATCTTGTTGAGTTGATGAGTACATTTTTCTATAAAAACATATTTTAAAGAAACAGTTAGTACTCAACTTATACTTAAGTATTTTATTTATCATCAAAATCAATAACGGAGTCAACAATCTCTCCCTTTTTGATGATGACAAAATCTTTAAGTATAAATCATATAATAAGCTCTTAAAAGGAATTTTCAATAGACATAAAGCTTATTGCAATATGTATTCAAATAAATAAAGGTAAGAGATGAAGTTTAAAAGCACATTGATGTGGAACGATGCGATACGCTGTAAGATTATCTAATTTAGTATAAGATATTTTAAAGAGCAATGATCAAGGTAGTAAAGCGACTAAATATAATAGACTAAAGAGATTAAAGAAAGTAACTAACTACCTACCCGCAATCTGATCTGCAAGCTATAAAGAATAAGGACCTGGTGGCTAGGAAACCATATAAGATTAGGCTATTCCATGCTTCAACTACCAAGTCTAATGAGAAATGACTGGTTGCTTACCCCAATGGAGATTTTCTTTGACTCATGGTAGATCGGTTGCTTGGTCGCTCAGATCTCATAGCAGGATGAAGATCAGGATTCCATATCTCATATCTACCGTCAGATCTCAGTTCGGAAGCAAAGGTCCATCCTCTAAAGTCTTTGAACACCTAGGATCTATAGAGAAGGCAGCAAACAAGACTTTAAGAATGAAGTAAATCAGATTCAAAATGAAAAAAGGAAGGGTTGGATGAGTAGAGCTAGAAAAAGATTGGTAGCAGCTTGTCGAATCCGGCAGAACCTCCACTCAAAGACCTCACCGCCTTGAGCTCTCAATGACCTCCCCACCTTGAGCTCTTAAGGACCTTCCCGCCCTTAGAGAAAACCACTAATGCCTAACCCAGCTTTGTGGAAGAAAGAATGCATCTTTATTTCATGAATGAATAATAATTACTAGGGCGGTATGGGATCATATTTATAGGTTTTTTTTACATATGAAGATAACATAGGACTCTATTTGAATTTAAATTACAAATTTGAACTTCAAATACACCTTGTCTTCTTGGCATCTTCATTGAATTTGAAATTTGAATTGGCTTTTCAAGGCTTGGGCGACAACTTGAGATGAGATGAAGGCTTCTAGCTTGTGCCACAAAATTAAGATGTGAGATGGTGCTAATCCTTTCTTAATTTAGCGCTAATCCTCCCCTAAAATCCTTCTTAATCTGATTTTTATTTGTCCTTGGTCGGCAATAGGAGATAAGAAGTCCTTTTGAATGCTTGAATTTGAGTTTAAAATCCTTTCTTGAATTTGAAAGAAGTTTGGATGAGGGGCCTTCCATTTGATCTTCAAATTTCATCTCTTATCTTAGGACACTTTGAATTTGAATTCTCCCTTAATCTTGAAATTCTTTCAAACTTCTAATAGGATGGCTATCTTGGAATTGGCATCAAGAAAAAAAGAAAGTAGATGGCGCACATTCATATGGGCGTGAATCCTTTTGGCATGAAAAAAAAGCTTTTGGATAAGGATAAGGCTCCCTCTGAAATGTTGATGACTCCATCTAATCTTGGATTCTCCCATTTAAATTTGAACTAATCCTTGGTATGGGCATCATCTAGAGTGGAATGGGCGACAATGAGAGGGGGGGTGCCGGATGAAAAGTAGAGTCCTTCTGCTTTACACATTTTAAATGGGTGCCTCCTCGAAATTGAAATGGACGATGAAAAATAAATGGGATGGGGCACCTCTCTTGGATAAGGATGACTTTGTCTTGATGTCCAAATATCCGGATGTCCGGTGAAAAATTTGGACAACCCTTTTTTGACCTAGAATTGATCCACCAATGTGATGATGACTTGGGTCTTGGGTACTTATGACACCCCTTGACTTATTCAAGCACTAATTACAGGACTTAAATTGGACAATTCACCAAACAAAGCAAATTAATGCTATTTACAAGACTCTTAAACCATTTGATGGACTCAATGGACTCAGTTGGTAACTCAATAACCCTAATTTACCAAATTACACTTAATTTAATCAAATTACAACTCAATTTGACTTAATTATAAATCAAAACAACTGGAACTCGAGTGTTCTTTGTGAAGAACACATGAACTTACTCATTGGTGATCCAAATTAAATTGGAAAAGGTTTGCTTCCTCTTCCTGGCTCTTATGTCCTCACCACACATTGAATCGAATTTGAACTAAGAGTATTAGAGCTAAAAAAAAGAAATTCATATATCATGATACTCTAAAGAGAACATTCTTAAGAATAATAAATTTAGTAGTGAAACAAGGTAAAGGAAATCAAAGAAAAATTTTTGAACAATAGATTGAAGAGTATAAATACTCCCCCTCAAGAGGTGATTCGAAAAATTGATTTCTAAGATCTTTTAAAAGCAAAAAGCTAAAATTAAACATTTGAAATTAAGGATTTTGCATGAAATTTTAGCCAAAACAGATTTTGCAATTGAAAGGAGGGATTACTCCCCCTCACTCAATGCTCAAAACATTTTTCTCAAATACAAATAGATTTTTCATTTTATCATCATTGCAAAACTTATCTTTATTGCAAAAAAAAAATATATATCTTTCATCTCTCTCCTTATATCATTCACTTCTCCCTTTATCTTTTATACTTACCTCTCCCCCTTTTTGTCAACAAAAGGAAGAGAGAAAAAAATAGTGAAAATAAAATACTGAAACTAAGTAATGCAATTCGTTCATTCAGAGAAGATAGCATCCAAAGATATAGCATGAAGTAGAATATTTCAACCATTCATAATGTTTCATACATTGATACAAGTTTAATACATAAGAGTAAATAAACATAAAAGTATACAGGTAGTATAGAAATATAAACTAGCTAAACATTAAGACTATCCTAAGCACTGTCCTCATTATCTGAGGATCCAATCTTGATCATTCCTGTATCAGCAAAAGCATAGGATTGAGGCCACATAGATCGAAGATCACGAAGATGGGTTGATGGGGGATGAATTTGATGAAATGAGCATGTGGAGGTGTGATCTTCTCACTTAGCATCATCATACAAGAATTTGAGTTCTAGATATAGCCAAAATTATGCATAGAAGAGATGAAGAACTTCAATCTGAAAATTAGGTAGCATAATTGATACGAAATAATTAAACAAAAATATTAAAATAGTAATTAATTTTAATTTTTTTTTATATTTTCAAATTTTAAAGGAAAGTTTAAAGGAGACAATAAAGGAGACTTTGTAATGGTTAAACTACGACTTGAACGGTTCCCACCTGGAACCCTGAAAAAATTGCATGCCCATAGTAGTGGACCATACAAAGTAATTAAGAAAATAGGACCTAATTCCTATATGCTCGAGTTGCCACATGAACTAGGCATTAGCAATACCTTCAACATTTCAGAACTTATCTAGTATAGGGAACCAACGTTGATTCCTAGTGAACCATTTGTGCCTAATCCTGTCCTTGAGAGTGAACCAACCCATGTGTGTCCACCTGCCATACCACCAGCCTAGAGAGACATGAACGAACGGATCTTGGATGACAAGATCATCACTACTCGGAGCAAAGATTACTAGCGATATCTGGTTCGTTGGCAAGGATGACCCGAGTCTGATGATTTTTGGATCACCAGAGAGGACTTGCAGAGAATTGCTCCTAACTTACTAGAGTATTATAACGGTGGAATTGACCCATACTCGACAGAATTGAGTTCCTCCCATCTAGGAAGAATTGTTGTGGGCACCAGGGCCAAAAGAAGTCAACAAGTTGAACCCACATCCCTATAGATCACCTGTGAGTAAAATCCTGAACCCAATCCTATTTACCTTGTAAATATTTTATTTTAAACTTTATTATTTTGTTTAGTTAGGGTAAACCCTTTTTACCAACTATAATTAAGGTTTTATTGGTTTAGGGATAAAACCTTATTTACCAGGTGGAGTCGAAACCCAATTAAGTCAAACCCTAATTACCCAATTGGGATCTTAGTGGTCCAATTTAATTAGCCCATTTTACCAACTTTAATTGGGTTTTTTTTTGAAAGCCTAATTAAGTATGGTTGGTTCTATTAGTCATCAGATGGTTTGTTATTCATTGAGTCCATGTAATTAGTTGAGTTATTAAGTCCTGTATTACAAGGGAGATCTAATTGAAGACCCATGTGACTCAAATCAAGACCTTTGTGCTAGCTCAAGACAAGCCCATGTGACTCCATATGCTAGCATAAGTTTCTTGCCACATGTCATGGCGTCACCTTTGCAAGACTGCTGGACAACACCTGCCACATCACCAGTAGATAATAACACATGGCATGTCACTTGTGTTTGGACGTGCAACAAGTTTAAGACATTCCTATATGACAACATCCTTTGGTCACACCATGAAGAGAGGATTAATTAGCACCTCATATTTTTAAGATAAGTAAGCGTGAAGGATTAATTAGCACCCCTCCAGTTAAGTTAATTCATGCCAAAAGCAAAGTAGTTGGCCAAAGTATTTCACTTCCTTCTTGTCGTCAACTTCAAAGGGAGTTTCAAGTTATTTGCTCACCAAGTGTTGAAGGTCCAAGGGTTCCTATTTCTAGCATTTCACTCAAACAAGTTGGTAGTTGCTTAAGCTTCAAGCACTCAAGAGTTTCATCAGAACTCTTGAGTCTTTTCCAATCCAAAATGAAGAGTCCATGCACCTGCAGAAGGCTACATTATCAAGACTCCTAAGTCCATCCATCATGACCAACCAAGAAATCAATTGTGGCCCTTCATCAAAGTTCATCACCATCTCCATCTTAGCACCATCCTTAGATAAGAGTCCCAATCAATCCATCAAGCAGGAGTCCAGGCTACTTAGATCTAAATTCCAGAGTTGTAGTTCAAAGGGAACAAGAGTCATGTGTCTGAGTCCCTTACTTCACTAGTTGGGGTTCTATAAATATCCCACCAGCCTCCCTTGTAATTCATGAACTATTAGTGAAATACAAAGAAATTATGCCAATTTTTTCCTTTGGTGTGTGCATCGCAGGGTGTGAGGCCCTTCTTTAATTCCTTTGGAACATCACGGGGTGTGAGGCCCTACTTACCCATCCGACGCGAAGATCCATCCATTATTTGTAACACTTTCCCTTCTTTCCTCTCTCTTTTCCTTACTACTTTTTAACCCTATTTTCTTTTGCTGAGTGTTTAGTAGGTGATCAAGAATCTAGATTTGGGGTTCTTGCCTCGGAACCGGCATCACGGAAAATCAAAGCCTGGAAGCGAGATCTGAAAACCCTGTTGTGAAGATCTTGAGAATCCTATTAGATCTGGAGAAACGATCTTCATTGGTAAATTAAGATCTATTCCCCCTTGTTAGTTTCTAACTTGTTGAAGGTTAATCCTAGTTTCGGTGGTTTCTCAACCACCAGGTCTTGCTTTTTAATTGCTTTTTTAGGTTTACTTGTGCGGAAAAAAGACTTATTAGTTTCCTTTACTCTTTCCTTTGAGCTCTCCTTTAAAATCTGAAAATATAAAAAAAAAATTAAAATTAATTGCTATTTTAATTATTTATTTATTTGTCCCACATCAAGAATTCTGAACACCCTTGTGCAAGCTTTCTTTCAAGAAAATAAAAAGTAGGATCTAAGGGCATAGAATCCCTCAAACTAGGCTAAACTACCTTTAAGAACCTTAGATCCATGGATCAAGAGGGTCTTCTTCCAAACAATGAAGAGGATCAAAGCTTAAAATGGAAGGATAGCACTCATCACTCAAGAATTGAAGTCTAGGGACAAGATCTACACTCCCTACTTAGAACTTACCTTTGGAGATTGGTCCTTGGCATGGAGACTTCATCATCATCTTCAAACCATCAAGAAAAACCTGCAAATGATCCAAAGTAAGGTCATGGTGATGAAGAATTGAAAGAAAATGAATGATTCAATAAAGGAGAGTGAAGGGATTTGAAGAAGGTTGCTAAATTTTTGGGCAGCACTTCTCCTTCTTCTTGATCTCCTTGGAACCTTGGTAGAATGGCTTAGGAATGGAACTTTGGGCCTCTCACCCTCTCCCTAAATGAGTGACCTAGCTCTAATGGCTAGGGAACTAACACTCAAACTCAAACCAAATACTCAAACTCAAAGAGAAAATAATGGAACTTGGCAAGGTGGAAGAAGAACCTAACTAAGCTTTCATTCATTCATAGGCTTTTCAATTGCTTTACATAAGGGGACATTGGTCCTATTTATAGGCCAAGAGAAACTAGAAGTGGCAGTAAAAGGGAGGATTAAGTGCTAACTAATCCATGTTTAGTTGGCAACTAATTACATTAAGAAGCTTCTAAGTAACAAATCCTAACAAGAGAATAAACTAGAATCTCCATGTGGCGCCATCCTATTTCGCCAAGTGTCCTCATCAAAGCCTTCCATGTGTCTTCTATGATTTAGTCTTCAAATATGCTTTAAATTAGGTGAATTAAATCATAGTTGGCCAGCCCAAATGGATTGCTTGGAATTTTTGAAAGAAAGGTCTTCATTTGTTGAATTTCTTTGGCTTTCTTATTTCAAATGGAAATGGTCTTGACTTGCTTCATGCAATAGGGCTTCTTCTTAAATGGGTGGAACTAGAAGCCTTCAAGATGCTTCATGAGGTTGGGCTTCTTCTCCATAATTTTGAGTGAAACCTGAAAAAAATTGGACTAGCTACAAAACTAGAGATTGTTAGCTTGCAACTACTTCCTCTTGCCAATGTCCCCATTAATTCTCCCCGGTTGAAAAAAACTTGGCCCTGATGAGTATGGATCATTTTAGCTTTGGTAATATTCAAGTAGATCTGGATTGATTCTTTGCAATTCTTCTTGAGTGATCTATGAATCTTCAGAATCAGGTCTGCCTTTCTAATGGACCAAGTATCGTTGGTAATCTTTATTTTGGGTAGTGAAAATCTTGTCATCTATTATCCTATCAATTCTTTCTCCCTGCTTTGGTAGTGTGGCTGGTGGACACTCTAGGGTTGGTTCACTATCAAGGGATGGATCAGGTTCTAAGAACTCACTGGGAATCATTATTGGTTTCTTTTATCCTACCAGATCTGAAATATTAAAAGTAGAGCTAATGATAAAGTCAGAAGGTAAGTCCAGCACATAAGCATTAGGTCCTATTATTTTTATTATTTTGAAAACTTGCACCACGGGCATGGAATTTCTTCATAGTTCTCGATGGAAACTGCTTAGGTTTGAACCTGATCATCACAAAGTCTCCTACTTGAAATTCTTTGGCCTTTCTATGAAAATCAGCCATATGCTTGTAACTCTCACTGCTCGTTTGGATTTTCTTGCTAATGTCTTTGTGCAAATCCCTAAGATGTTGTGCATATGATTCGGCAGAACTATGCATGGATGACACCAAATGACAAAGCAAACTCAAATGATACTAAAATAAAAGACAAGCTCAAATGGACTTTATTAACTAATGACTTAACTTTATTGTTGGCTATGAAACAAAAGCTCCTAATTTCCAATATTTCCCTTAAAGGCTTCTAAGACTCTTGCACATAGTATCAGGTAAGTATCAGTAAATCTTAATTTAGTTCCTAACATACGCCATAGAGTCTTGAAGAAATAACTATTGAATATTACTGGGACCAGATAGGTGGCATGGTGGATGTCCCAGATTGGTGAAATGGGATAGGAAAAATGATCATGGGGTACATATGGAAAGTCCTCTACAACTTCTTGGAGTTGATTCTATCGGATTGTTTCTTGGGTTTCCTTAGTGGTCATTACTCCAATTGGTGATTCCTTAATGATCTCTTGTTTTGAATCCTTAACATTGATTAACATTAATTCTTGGTCCTCTTCTTTTACCTCCTTAGGTTGCTCTTCATGATTTTGTCCCTGGACTTCCCTAAGGGTCAAAATCCATATGGGTGATCCTTTCTTGATTTCTTTCTCCACATCCTTGGCATCAATTAAATATAAACCTTGCTTCTTCTCTTTCAAGTCACTAGACCCTCTTTTGATGTTGTCTTTAGGTGGGGTCGAGTTAATGACAAGCTTCTTTCCTTGATGGGTGAAGGCACATGAATTTTATCAACCATACAAAGTTGCATCATGATCATATAACCATGGTCTACCTAAAATAATGCAACTTACCTCCATGGGAAGAATATCACACCATACTTGTTCCTGACAGGACTGGATTTGAATGGGAACCTGGCATCTGAACTTGATGGGGATTGAAGCAGAATCTATCCAAGAGACTTTAGATGGATTAGGATGTGGAATAGGGGTCAAGCTTAAGTCTCTAAGGGCTTTGGTTGAAATCACATTTATACAACTTCCATTGTCTATAATGATTTTATAGACTTTCTCCCCTATCTTGACAAATGTTTGGAGGATGTTAGTCCTTTTCCAATCCTCCTTTTCTTTAGTTTGGGCTAAAATTCTAACAACAGCTGATGTTTTATCATAATCATCTTCTTCATCATCATACTCATTGATAAGGTTAGATTCAGCCTCATAAACTTCTACTTTAAACTCTCTAGTGGGTTCAGTCTCCTCGTTAACTATCTCTCCTATATGTAAGGATTGGGTACGGCATTGGCTAGCAAGGTATCCCATTTTGTGACATTTGAAACATTAGACATTTGGGCTACCACTCTTTTGAACTTCAGGGGCCTTACCCTTGTCACTTGATTGGCTCGATGGGACTAGAGGGGTGGTGTGGTTTTGACGCAATTGGTTGAACCCTGGGTTTTGAATAGGGGTACTAACATTAGTTGGTTCAGGTCGTCGAGTTATTGGTCTCCTTTGAAATCTTTCACAATCCTTGGCTATCTAGTAAGCTTGGTCTAGGTCAGTGACTTCCCTTAAAAACAATTTCCTTTAAATTTTCTCTCTTAGACCAGTTCTAAACCTAGATAGTGTCACAGCCGCTGACTCATCAATGTTGCATCGCATGGCAAACTCATCAAATTTGGCAAAATATTCTGACATAGTCTTATTGCCTTGGAATAATCTTTGCCACTGATATAATAGTCTTTGGTGGTAGGATGTAGGGAGGTATTTTTCTCTAAGCTTGATTTTCATGACTCTCCAGGTGGCTATGGGCATTTCTCCTTTTTGCCTAGTCACTCTTTCTACTACTACCCTAGTATAACCTAGCCTGGCAGACTAATCTCAGCTTGGCAAACTTGAACTTTCTTTCCTCAGTTATTTCGCACCACTCAAAATATTGGTCAATTCTCCCTCCCAGTCAATGTAGGCTTTAGGGTCTAGCCTTCCATCAAAGATAGGAGCCTTTAATCTAACATTCCTCATCATCCTTTTATCTTGATCGAAGTGGTCCTGGTAGGGTTGCCTAGGAGTGGGCTCAAGAGTGTAGTCATAACATTGGACTCGGTGAGTTGGTCTAGGGAAATCAGGTTCAACATGGGCTTTATAGGCTTCTTCTATGAAATCATGGTGAAGCCTTCTTGGATTGTATTCCGAAGTGTGCTCATGGTAGTGGGCTCTTGGACCTCGGGAAATGGGCCTAGATGACTTAGGTGCGGTGGGGGTCCTTTGGGCATCTTCAAGAGTCCCAACTTTATCTTTCACTTGACCTAATTCATTTTCGATTTGCCCTAATTGCTCAGTTACAGTGTCAAATTTTTCATTTAGGGTCCTCATGATGAATTCAAGATTAGGGCCCATGGACAGAACCAGACTGAAGGTGGGACTTAGCTATAGAGTTTTATAGGACAGTACATGGATAAGTAATACAAAGGACAAGCAAAACTAATTCTAGGTCTCCTAGACCTAGAATTCAAAATGCTGGACTTGACTTGGTACTAAATAAGAATGCAATTATCATGTTCACTGGCCAGGTAAAATGTGGGAATAAGAGAGGCCCCCTTCGCTCTCACGAGAATCCAATTAAAGAACCGCAAGTCTGCCTAAGGCATTTGCCATTTGACCTCTAGCCTTAGCACTAATTTCAAGGAGTAAGTACACACTCAAATAGCACTTTACCTTATCTTGCACTTGAATCCGATGTGTGGGTGTCCCTAGTTTTTAGGTGTTTACTTGATTTTAATTAAAGCTTGGGCTAATGCAAAATGAGGGATGGTTGTTGTGGGATAAGGAAAGGTTATTACCTCCTTCCCTTATATTATATTGAATGCCCTTAAGATAGCTTATATGTGGATGCAAACAATTTCAGCAAAATAATGAGCACAATCAACTAGACTTAGCACAAATATATGAAATTTTAACCCAATTTTGAAATTTTAAATAATGTAAATTTAAATTGGGTAATTCAAATCTTGAAGCCTAGATCCCAGCAACCAATTTTGAAATTTTAAATTTCAAATTGTAATTAGAAAATTCGTCCTTGGAGGCATTGTGGTTAAAATGTAAGTTTCAGCTTCCAACTAACCTCCAACTAACCTGAATTTGAAAATTCGAAATTTAAAATTTTAAAAATCAAAAAATTCAAAATAAAACCAAATTAGTTAGATCTCAAACCTAAAATCTTGTATTCTAAATTTTGAATTCAAAATAATTCGAATTTTAGTTGAGAAAGTTGTTTGAAAATACCTGCTAGAAGGTTCCAGCAGTTTAACTAACTCTCAACAAACTGAATTCAAATTTCAAATTCTGAATTTTAAACCCTTGTAAAATTTAAAATTGTGGTGGGAAATAAAAAAATTCGATGTCTGAATCTCAGATCTAAAATTTAAAATTTTTATAAAAATATTTTTATTTTTTATTTTTTGAAAATCAAATGTGATGGAGGGAAGAAACAGAATTCTGGACAGAATTTCAGAGACAACCTAAGACTCTATTTTTAATTCCAAAAATACAAAAAATTTTAAAAAAAATTATATTACAGATCCTAACTTACGGTACTAGAATTCTATTTTTTGGATTTTTTTGATCTTTGTAAAAATCTTGAAAAATCAAGAAAACATGAATGACAGTGGGACAGAATTTCAGCAGCTTGCAAAGCTTAACCTATAAACATGGCTCTGATACCAAAAAATGATGGGGGATGAATTTGATGAAATGAGTGTGTGGAGGTGTGATTTACTGACTTAGCATGATCATACAAGAATTTGAGCTCCATATATGATCGAAATTGTGCATAGAAGAGATGAAGAACTTCAATCTGAAAACTAGGTGAGCAGAATTCTGAACACCCTTGTGCAAGCTTTCTTTCAAGAAAATAAAAAGTAGGATTCAAGGACATAGAATCCCTCAAACTAGGCTAAGCTACCTTTAAGAACCTCAGTTCCATGGATTAAGAGGGTCTTCTTCCCAAAAATGAAGATGATCAAAGCTTAAAATGGAAGGATAGCACTTATCACTCAAGAATTGAAGTCTACGGACAAGATCTACACTCCCTACTTAGAACTTACCTTTGGAGCTTGGTCCTTGGTGTGGAGCCTTCATCATCAGCTTCAAACCATCAAGAAAAACCTGCAAATGATTTAAAGTAAGGTTGTGGTGATGAAGAATTTAAAGAAAATGAAGGATTCAACAAAGGAGAGTGAAGGGATTTGAAGAAGGTTGCTGAATTTTTGGGCAGCACTTCTTCTTCTTGATCTCCTTGGAACCTTGGTAGAATGGCTTAGGAATGGAACTTTGAGCCTCTCACCCTCTCCCTAAAGGAGTGACCTAGCTTTAATGGCTAGGGAACTAACACTCAAACTCAAACCAAACACTCAAACTCAAAGAGAAAACAATGGAACTTGGCAAGGTGGAAGAAGAACCTAACTAAGCTTTCATTCATAGGCTTTTCAATTGCTTTACATAAGGGGGCCTTGGTCCTATTTATAGGCCAAGAGAACCCAGAAGTGGTGGCAAAAGGGTGGATTAAGTGCTAACTTATCCATGTTTAGTTCGCAACTAATTACATTGAGAAGCTTCTAGGTAACTAATCCTAACAAGAGAAGAAACTAAAATCTCCATGTGGTGCCATCCTATTTTGCCAAGTGTCCTCATCAAAGCTTTCCATATGTCTTCTAAGATTTAGTCTTCAAATATTCTTCAAATTAGGTGAATTAAATCATAGGTTGGCCGGCCCAAATGGATTGCTTGGAATTTTGGAAAGAAAGGTCTTCATTAGTTGAATTTCTTTGGCTTGCATGTTTCAAATGGAAATGATCTTGACTTGCTTCCTGCAATAGAGGCTCTTCTTCTTTATTGGGTGGAATTAGGAGCCTTCAAGATGCTTCATGAGGTTGGGCTTCATCTCCATAATTTTGAGTGGAACCTGAAAAAAATTGGACTAGCTACAAAACTAGAGATTGTTAGCTTGCAACTTCTTCCTCTTGCCAATGTCCCCATTACGAGTCCTAGTCGATCTCGATGGAACACGATGGCCTCATCCTCTGCATCTAACTTAAGTTCTTCATCTAGCTGATACAGAAGAGGTATAAGCTATGTTAGCAGTAGGAATAGCACTAATGGGAATGGCAATATTAAAATCAATATGAAGCGGTGTATGATCAAAGATAGGTCCTGAATCAAGACGGTGGAAACCAGGGGTATAAAATCCTAGTTCCTTCATAAAGAAGAATGTATGCAATGGGGGAAAATGAATAATATGTGTATCAAAAGTTGAAGGTATGACAGGAGTAGGTGCAGGAATGGAAGTGTGATCAACAGGTCTGGAGAGAGGAGTGGGTAGAATAGGAGTCTAGAAAGTTGAACTAGATGGATCAGGAATGTAAACTTTAGGAAGGTCAGCTACAGTCTTTGGTACTGGCTCTATCATCAGATCTACCATATCAAACTCATCAGAGTCAGTCTCATCATCATCCAAATCTGGTCCTAGAGCAGGTGGTGCTGGAGCTGAATTAGTTGGAGCATAAGTATTAGGAGCTCTGCCAGAAGAGGGTCTACCCAAGGCAGACAAAATGGCAGAGATCCCATCTCTCAGTCCTCGATGACGCTCTCTCATCTCCATGTGAATCATGTTGACTCATTGATGAATGATCATCACCTCAGTCTCAATGCAATCGACCCTATCTTCTAGACTCTCTGAAAATCCAGGGATATCTGACTGTGTTGGCTTAGGCTGAGGATCTAGCTCTGGTTGCGTTGAAAGCTCGGGCTATACCTTAGGCATATAAGAGGGTGGCTCTGAGGGCCCTGCCTCACCCAAAAAGATGCGCTCCTCCTCCACTACCTCATCATCTCTGTCTGTAGCCTGTCAGATATGCGCCATCTCCACTGGCCTCTGACAAGTTGGTACCCCATCAGATGAGAGAGATCTGACATAGATATCATAGTCATCAGTAGTTGCAGTTTGCCGGTAGGGCTCATCATCCATAACTACTTCATAAGCAGATGCGAGACTATTCATGCATGCCACTTATTTTTATGTATTAAGAATTAAATTAGGAGTTTATATCCTAAATTTCAAGCCATGATTCGAAGTAAGGAATTCTATAGAAATTCTAGAAGCAGATGCTTGCAGAAATAGATCTTACAAATAAAGAAACAGGATTGCCAAGGCTAAGAAGCCCTGGTTAGGACTAGCTCTTCTGTAATACCACTACTTGATGAGTTTTGTGGGTGTACTTGGTAGAGATTTGGAGATTGATCCATGAAGAGTTCGCTCTACGCTCGACAGATACAGCTTAAAAATAAAGCTATCGACCCTGCAGATTCGTGGCTTTCAATCCGGTGACCCAAAAGCTTGTCGAATCCTAGATTCGTGAACTCTGAAGGACCTGTAAATCACCATTCAAGGGTTAGAAAATAAAGAAGAAAAAAGGTTAAATAGCTGAAAGAAGAAGGGAAGGAAGGAATGAAGTGAAAGAAAAAGATGCAGGTGGTTTGACATTATCCTACACTTGCCACGCAAACAGCTGCATGAGCAGAATGGATTTTAAAAATATTTTAAAAAATCCGCGCAGCAAAAATCTGCTCCGCCCAGAAACTAATCTAATTCTAGTTGCAAATAGGCATGTATGATGATATAAAATATTTGCAAAATATTTGAATTAAAAATTCAATTCATGCATGATAAAAAAAAAATTTTTCATACCTTATTCCTGCTGGAATAACTCTGGGATAAAGCTGGAATAGGCTGGAATAGCTGGAATAAAACTATTCCAGCCTTCTTCTTCCTTGGGCTGAAAAGAGCTCTGTTTTTGGCTTGAAAAACGGCGTCGGAACACTACATTCCGGACCTCCGTCTGCTCCCAAATTTGAGCAGCAGCAAGTTAGACAAGCGCTCTTCGATTTGGCACTGATATCTGCAAGCAAAACAAGCTAAAACAAATGTGAAAAATCGCCAAAGTCTGCTGCTGAATTCGCTGCAGAATCTGTACAGCACTCTTTTGCTTCATGTTTGGAGCTGCAGCGGTGATCCCGGCTCGCGTGGCTTGCTCCCAGGAGTAGAAGAGTACTCCCTCTAGAGGGGAGACATGCCCGGGGCTCTCGGATCTCTCTCCACACGCGGTGCTAGCCGCTGGAAGATGATTCACGGCCATAGTGGACTGCAGAAATACTCCTTCGCTGCAGTGCAGGTTTGAGCACTTTAAAGCAGTGAAAAGGCTCTTGATACACTCCCTCACACTCTCCAAATCTTAGACTAAAAGTACCCAATGGAAAGAACCAAGCTCTCAGGAGATCTCTCGGCTCTAAGAAAAATAAAAGCACTTGCTGTTGCATGGTTAAAACTCACTAATGAAATAGGGGATATGTAGCTAAATATATAGGCAGTAGGGAGGAGGGGGATTTGGAGAGGCGAGAGATGAAGAGGTGGGCTACCATTCACCCATTTAACCAGCCAGTAAAACGAGAGTAAAGATCATCCGGTGGAGGAGAGGAAGAGACGACGCCCACAGCGATTTCTCTTCGGTCGTTTGGTCTTCTCCCAGCGTTAGGAATTTCTAACGAGATTATCGTGTCAAACGGTCATGAGGAAAGAGAAAAAACCACCGGTTCAAACTTGGTTCAATTAACCGGTCTATTTCCATTTAAACCACTTGGTTCAATCCAATTGAACCTGGTTCTAGCCCAAAAATTGGGTCAATTGGTTCACAACCAATTGGAGGCCGAAACGAACTCCGAATCAGTTCAAAACTGATTCAGAAAAATCTTGGCACTGTCCTAGTCAGCCAGGAATAATTTCCGGTTGACACAGACAAGGACAAGACGGGGAAAAGAGTGCTCAAAAATACTGTGACCATAAAATCGAGACAATTCCCAATCGTAATCGGTATCCGGATCAGAGAGTAATCCTCTGTGGCGTATGACCTCATAGATTCAAACCATAAATGGTAGCACTAGAACAATTCTATTACCAGCATAGAAACTATCTAGCAATAGGTCTCGGCGTCCGGATAGGTCGAAGATGCGGGAGACACTATCGAACCTCTGGCATATGGTTACAGTATAATTCATCCCTTTGACCTCTAATGCTCAGGACGACTGAGATTGGGCTGCCGACCCAGACTGAGTCAGTTGACTATGTGTCTCACCTGGCAAGCCCAGTGACTCTTCACTAGGACTACCCCGGCCGAGGATTTGCTAAATGAGATACTGCGAGACATTCAATCCAAACTGTTTGGACAGGTCAATTCCATCTTGGTCCATCACTCACTGCTCCACAAGTACTTGCCTGTACCCAGAAACCTTCCGTCACCGGATTAAAAATCCGAGTATTCCGGCACCAAAGCACAGGGAGTTGCTTGCAAGCTACCGTGATGACCTCAGGTCAGAGGGACACATATACCCATATCCAATCGTGAGTATCTCTTTGGTAGAAAGGGGCTGCACGGAGTCACGTTAAATGAGATATCACATATCCTACTTGCAGATCACATCAGTGTCTCCACACTCATTTGGTCAAGAGGACAACCAAACGATGTGAACTACAACAACCTACTTGGTATATTGCCGTCCAGTACAATATATCCTTTAGTTGTGAACAGGATTTAAGGACCACTAGATACATCCTCTCTGTATCGAAGTCAATGTAGTCCTAAGGACTTCATCACATGGAAAGAGTTCATTTTTGGAAAATATAAAATGTGATGAGCTACCAAAAATATATATTATTAATTCAAAGAAAGAGTACAATACTAAGCTCAACCGCCTACAACCCAGGCGATTGGCTTGGGGACACAATTCCCACAACTCCCACTTGTACTAAAGCCAATCAGAAGAGTATCTAATACCCATTTTCCATTTACAATAGTCGAACTCTTTTATTCCGAGGGCTTTAGTGAAGGGGTCGGCCAGATTTTCTTTTCCATCGATCTTCAGAAAATCGATGTCGCCTCGTTCCACGATCTCTCATACGAGGTGGTAGCGCCGCAATATGTGCTTGGTGCGATGATGAGCTTTAGGCTCCTTAGCTTGAGCAATGGCTCTATTACTGTCACAATACATCGAAATAGGACTATATAGGGAAGGTGCCACCCCTAGCTCTCCAAGGAACTTCCGCAACCATTCACCTTCCTTTGCTGCATCTGATGCTGCAATATATTCTGCTTCGCAGACCGAGTCTGCAACAGTTGCCTGCTTGGAACTTTTCCAGCAGATCGCTCCTCCATTCAAGGTAAATACAAACCCTGACACACTCTTGCTATCATCTCTATTCGACTGGAAACTGGAGTCAGAGTACCCCACAGTTTCATGTCAGGTTCTCCATAAATCAGCCATTGATCTTTAGTATTTCTCAAATACTTAATGATGGACTTAACCACCTTCCAATGAGCCTCACCTGGGTCAGACTGGTATCTGCTCACTACTCGTAGTGAGTATGCCATGTCTGGTCTAGTACAAATCATAGCATACATGATAGAGCCTACTGCAGAAGCATAAGGTACTCTACTCATGCGCTCTCTTCCTCAGAGTGTCACACAATCCTTCTTGGAAAGAGTATTTCCAGAACCTATCAGGAGATAGCCTTTCTAGGATTTTTCATGCTGAACCGTTTCAGCACGGTGTCAATGTACGTAGACTGGGACAATTCCAAAAGCTTCTTAGATCTATCTCTATAGATCTTCATACCTAGTATATAAGAAGCTTCACCCAAGTCTTTCATGAAGAACTGAGATGATAACCAGACCTTTATTCCTTGTAATGCTGCGACATCATTCCCGATTAGAGAATGTCGTCAACATACAGTACTAGGAATACAATCACAGAACCATTGACCCATTTATAGATGCACGGTTCTTCTCCGTTCCTAATGAAGCCATACGATTTGATACACCTATCAAACCGTAAGTTCCAACTTCGAGACGCTTGCTTGAGTCCATAGATGGACCTTTGCAACTTGCATACTTTTGATTCATCTATGGATGTGAACCCTTCAGGCAGTATCATATACACCTCCTCTTCCAGCTCGCCGTTAAGGAAGGCGGTTCGGACATCCATCTGCCAGATCTTGTAATCAAAATATGCTGCCAAAGAAAGCATGATCCAAATGAATTTGAGCATTGCCACAAGGGAGAAAGTCTCGTCATAATCGATACCATATCGCTGACGATACCCCTTGGCAACCAGATGGGCTTTATAGGTCTCTACCTTTCCATCTGCGCCCCTTTTCCTCTTGAAGATCCATTTACACCCGTTGGGTTTTATCCCTTCAGGCGGATCAACCAATGTCCATACATTGTTGATTTCTATGGACTCCATTTCGGATCGCATGCCTCCAAGCCATGCCAGAGTCAGATCTCTGAAGTGCATCCATATAGGTGATCGGATCCTCATTGTCTCATCGAGCTCAATGGGATCGTCGTCCCGGACCAAGAAACTATAGTATCTGTCCGGCTGACGCGGTATTCTACCAGATCTCCTAATGGATTCTGGGTGTGATTCAATCACAGCCGGTTCTACTATTTTCCTTAGAGAGTGCAGGTTCTTCTATTGGCTGAACTTCATCAAGTTCAATCTTAGAAGCTATAGTCCTTCTCCAAGGAACTCCTTTTCCAAAAGGATAGCTCTAAGAGCAACGAACACCTTTTGTTCATTCTCCAAATAGAAGAAATACCCTTTGGTTTCCTTAGGATAACCAATGAATAAACACCGATCAGACCTTGGACCAAGTTTATCTGAGTCTAAACGCTTCATGTAAGCCGGACAACCCCAGACCCGAAGGTGTGAGATTGAGGGTTTACGTCCAGTCCACATCTCAACGGAGTGGAGACAACAGACTTACTTGGAACATCATTTAATAAGTAACAGGCTGTCTGAAACGCATATCCCCAAAAGGATAGCGGTAGAGTTGCAAAGCCATCATGGATCGAACCATGTCCAACAAGGTTCGATTCCTCCTTTCGGACACACCATTCACTGTGCTGTACCTGGAGGAGTCCACTGAGAGAGAATTCCATTCTCCTCAAGGTATGTCAAAAATGCACCAGATAAGTATTCGCCATATTGATCAGATCAAAGGGTTTTAATACTTTTTCAAGTTTGCTTTTCTACTATATTACGGTATCGTTTGAACATTTCAAACGACAGACAGACTTATGTCTCATTAAGAAGACATAACCGAACCTTGAAAAGTCATCTGTAAAAGTAATAAAATATTTGTATCCTCCTATGGAACTAACTATCATCGGTCCACATACATCAGTATGTATGAGACTTAGAAGTACTGTAGCTCGTTTACCTTTTCCAGTAAAAGGTGACTTGGTCATTTTACCAAGTAAACAGGATTCACAAGTGGGCAGTAATTCAGAATCACTGACCTCGAGGAGTCCATCTCCTCGCATCTTGTTTATCCTATTTTGGTTAATATGACCTAGCCTATAATGCCAAAGATACAAATCGTTGACATTTTCTAACCTTGGGCATTTGCTAGAAGTGTACATTACACTAACAAGCCTTGATAGTACATATATGCCATTATTTAATCTAGCTTTCATTATAACAGAGTTATTCAAAATAACATTGCAAAAATCTCCTTTTATTGATAGTTCAAAACCATAATTGGCCAAAAGGCCTACAGAGATTATGCTCATAATGAAACTAGGACAATAGTGACAGTCGACTATTCAAGTACAAGACTCAAAGACAAGATGCAAGACTCCGACCGCCAGTACTGGAATGTGATTTCCATTCCCGACGCTCAGAAACTGTTCTCCATCTTCAAATCTTTTGCTAACTTGAAGTCCCTGTAACGAATTACAAACGTGAATTGGACTACCAGTATCCAATACCCAGTTAGCAGTATCAACATTGAGTAATTACAAGGTTTTATCATATAAATACCTTGTTCAGCAGACTTCTACTTCCTCGGCCTGTTCGGATCAAGGGACGCAATATAAAGAGGATAGTTCCTCTTCCTGTGTCCCTTCTTCTTGCAGTAGAAACACTCTGCAGAAGATTGATCAGCCTTATACTTCCTGGTCTGACTAGGGCCAAGAGCACTCTGCACATTCTTTCCCTTCTTGTTTGTTTTCTTCTTCCCTTTTTTAAAGGAACGACGACCTCTACTTCCTCCCACTAAATTCACCACCCCCTTATTCAGTTGGTGGTCTTTCTCGAAAGTCTACAACAACCCCAAAAGAACATGGTAGTTGACTGCAGGCTTATTCATTCTATAATGATCGAGAAAATCAAGATAGGAGGAGGGAAGAGAATTCAGGATCGCATCCTTGCCGAGCTGCTCATGCACGGGGCATCCGAGTTTGCCCAGTTTTTCAATCAGCTCGATCATGTACAATACATGATCAGTGACTGAACCACCATTCGGCATCTTGGAGTTGTAGATGGCACAAGACACTTTGTACCATTTTACATCATCCGGGATGCCGAAGGATTCCTTCAACTTTTGTAGGATTTTATCAGGTTGGGCCTCTTCGAATTTGGCACTGAACTCGTCGTTCATCGCTGCTAACATAATGCATCGGACAGTAGTCCGATCAGAGACCCACTTCAGATAAGCATCTCTGACCGCACTCCGTTCATTAGCGGAGGGATTTCGGTGCCGGATCAGTTATCACATAGAGGATCCGTTCATGCTCCAGAACGATTCTCAATCTTCGATACCAACTACCGAAGTTGTGATCCTTTAACATCTCGTTATCGAGAAGTGACCGGAGCGATAAATTAGAAGACATCTGAAAAGAAATAAGACAAAATTAGTGTATGAATTAATAATTTAACCAAAAGACTTGGACTTTAGTCTAAAGGTTTCTCCCACTAATTTTTCAGATTGGAAGCCTCTAACTCCAATCCATGAAAAAAAACTTTTTTTCAAGTGGGTACTGAAATCCAATAGGCCTCGCATGAGCCCGACTTTGGCCAGCTCACCCATACGAGCCTAAAGGTAGGTTCGTAAAAAATTGTTTCCCTAAACAATTTTCAGTATTTTATTTTGCCCCAGAGACACCCCAATCGGCCAAGGGGCCTTCTATTGGGGTCTCTGGTTAGGTCCAACCATTAAAATGACAAATCCAATGCTTCCAGCTAACTAAAGACCAAGCCCGACTATGGCCGGCCCACCTGGTCCCGTTAAGGAGGTTGCACTGAACCATCATCGATCAGATAGAAATTCTAGTCACCGAATGTACACCCGTTCTATGAAAATGCCGATGCGCACCAAGCTAGTGGACACATTTCTATCCAACTTAATGGGAGGCTAAGACACTGTCAACTCTTTGACTAGTCTTTTTAAGGACCTAATAATTTAGAGGATTTTTTTAGTTGTGACAGAAGAAAAAGACAAGGACATGGATCATCCTCCTACTGAATCAATCAGATTCCAGGAGGGTTGAAATAAATCAACAAATTGATCCATGGGCACCTATAGATCAGTCAGACCGATCAACCTGGGTGACATGGGTTAACTCGAGTCATTGAGCTTTTCCAATCAGTTCTGGTCGACTCGACTAGCCAAGTAGGTGAGATCATGCGTGAGTATCCGCCATTAACCATTTTTCCTAGACACCAACCAAGTTGGCTAGGAAAAAGGTAGCCTCATACAACCATGATCACAATGCCAAACCTACCTCGACACCAGTCGGTTTACCAGACTCGATCAGACTAGCCTAAAGACTCGGGCATCCACTGAGCCACTAATTGGATCCATTTTAGGTGAATGGATCAACTAATCTAACTATTAGATAGTTCTAAAGAAGGGCATTAAACAACTTTGTTTAATCTTCTTGTAATCCGGTTCAACTAAACTTAGATTTAACCCAGTTATGGAACCCACTAGTCAGCTAACCCAATTACCCAAAATGGCTTATGCAATGTTTTAGATTTCATAAACCTAATTTTTTTTTTTTTTAATAAGCCAAACACTTAATTAAAATAATTTTTAATTAAGTCTCTATGTAAAACAATTTTACATAACAAATCATGCATCAAGATATTTTTCAAATATTTTATATCCATATAAAACATGCCTAAAAACAGGTATCCCAAATTAAATAATTTTTAATTTTAATATTCTTTAAGGATCCTTCTGAAGAGGCCAACACAGACGATCCGCATCGTGTCAAAGTCACACGGTCATGGTGAGGTCTCAACTAGGTTCCAAAAAGAAATCAGGATATATTTTTTATTAGATTAACAAATTTTAACCTATAAACATGCATACTAGATTAGATTACACATGCAACCTGCTCTGATACCACTGAAAGAAAAAGATGTAGGTGGTTTGACATGATCATACACTAGGCATTCAAACAGCTGCGGGAGCAAAATGGATTTTAAAAATATTTTTAAAAAATCCGCGTAGCGGAAATCTGTTCTGCCCAGAAACTAATCTAATTCTAGTTACAAATAGGCATGTATGATGATATAAAATATTTGCAAAATATTTGAATTAAAAATTCAATTCATGCATGATAAATTTTTTTTTTTCATACCTATTCCGGCTGGAATAACTCTGGATAAAGCTGGAATATGCTGGAATAGCTGGAATAAAACTATTCCAGCCTTCTTCTTCCTTGGCTGAAAAGAGCTCTGTTTTTGGCTTGAAAAATGGCATCGGAACACCACCTTCCGGACCTCCATTTGCTGCCAAATTTGAGCAGTAGCAATTTAGACAAGCGCTCTTCGATTTGACACTGATATCTGCAAGCAAAACAAGCTAAAATAAATATGGAAAATCGCTAAAGTGTGCTGCTGAAATTCGCTGTAGAATTGGACAGCACTCTTTTGCTTCACGTTTGGAGCTGCAACGGCGATCCCGGCTCGCGTGGCTTGCTCCCAGGAGTAGAAGAGTACTCCCTCTAGAGGGGAGACATGCCTGAGGCACTCGGATCTCTCTACACACGAGGTGCTAGCCGCTGGAAGATGATTCGCGGCCATAGTGGACTACAGCAATACTCCTTTGCTGCATTGCAGGTTTGAGCACTTCAAAAGCAGTGAAAAGTCTTGATACACTCCCTCACACTCTCCAAATCTTAGCCTACAAGTACCCAATGGGAAGAACCAAGCTCTCACGAGATCTCTCGGCTCTAAGAAAAATAAAAGCACTTGCTGTTGCACGATTAAAACTCACTAATGAAACAGGGGATATGTAGCTATATATATAGGCAGCAAGGAGGGGGATTTGGAGAGGCGGGAGATGAAGAGGTGGGCTGCTGTTCACCCCATTTAACCAGCCAGTAAAATGAGAGTAAAGATCATCTGGTGGAGGAGAGGAAGAGACGACGCCCACAGCGATTTCTCTTCGGTCATTTGGCCTTCTCCCATCGTTAGGAATTTCTAACGAGATTACCATGTCAAACGATCATAAGGAGAGAGAAAAACCACCGGTTCAAACTTGGTTCAATTAACCGGTCTATTCCCATTTAAACCACTTGGTTCAATCAAATTGAACCTGGTTCAAGCCCAAAAATTGGTTAATTGGTTCATAACCAATTGGAGGCCGAACCGAACTCTGAATCAGTTCAAAACTGATTCAGAAAAATCCTGGAGCAGTCCTAGTCAGCCAGGAACAATTTTTGGTTGACACAGACAAGGACAAGACGAAGAAAACAGTGCTCAAAAATACTGTGACCATAAAACCGAGATGATTCCCAATCGTAATCAGTATCCGGATCAGAGAGTAATCCTCTGTGGCGTGTGACCTCATAGGTTCGAACCTAAACTATAGCACTAGAACAATTCTAGTACCAGCACAGGAAACCATCTAGCAATAGGTCCCGACATCCGGATAGGTCGAAGATGCGGGAGCAAACTATCGAACCTCTGGCATATGGTTACCGTATAATTCATCCCTTTGACCTCTAATGCTCAGGACGACTGAGATTGGGATGCCAACCCAGACTGAGTCAGTCGACTACATGTCTCAACCTCGCAAGCCCAGTGACTCTTCACTAGGACTACCCCGGTCGAGGATTTGCTAAATTGAGATACTGTGAGACATTCAATCCAAACTATTTGGACAGGTCAATTCCATCTTGGTCCATCACTGCTCCATAAGTACTTGCCTGTACCCAGAAACCTTCCATCACCGGATTAAAAATCTGGGTAGTCCGGCACCAAAGCACAGGGAGTTGTTGTAAGCTACCGTGATGACCTCAGGTCAGAGGGACACATATACCCATATCCAATCGTTTGTATCCCTTTGGCAGAAAGGGGCTGCAAGGAGTCACGTTCAATGAGATATCACATATCCTACTTGCAGATCACATCAGTGTCTCCACACTCATTTGGTTAAGAGGACAACCAAAAGATGTGAACTACAACAACCTATACCTGGTATATTGCCGTCCAGTACAATATATCCTTTGGTTGTGAACAGTGTTTAAGGACCACTCGATATATCCTCTCTGTATCGAAGTCAATGTAGTCCTAAGGACTTCATCACATGGAAAGAGTTAATTTCAGGGAATATAAAATATGATGAGCTGCCATAAAATATATATTATTAATTCAAAGAAAGAGTACAATACTGAGCTCAACCGCCTACAACCCAGGCGATTGGCTTTGGGACACAATTCCCAACAGGAAGAGGGGTGGCTAGGAAGATGAAGAGATGTCAGCTTGAAGGCGGGGCGCAGGGATTACATAGGTACCCTAAGGGATCACACAGATACCCTAAATCACACAAAAAACTTCACACACAATTTTGAGGAACTCAAGAATAATTCATTCAACAATAATCAGCTATAATACATAGGGTGGGGAAGGTACTTTTATATAGGCATACAAGTTAGGGCATACAAGAGATTTTACATGGTCTTCCTTTTCCTTTACAAACTCTTCCACAAGTTCTCTCCCAAATAGGTTCAAATTTCATCTCCCAACTAGGATTACTCCTCTCCTCCTCTTTGACTTGGTCTTCTCCTTCTCTTTGACTTGGTCCAAGGGGGTAATCATAAGGGGGTGCCATATGGAGGGTGACCATAAGGTGGGGCGCTATATGAAGAACTTTGTGCTTTGGGTGGCCCACTTCAGTGCTGGACTAGGTCTTTTAGGGTTTCTTCTGGTTGTCATCTCCTCATGGTGGGTTGATGTACTTGTCATCCAGGTCTTCAATGATAGCTCCAAGAATCCTTCTATGCTTCCCATGTGGCATAATTTGACTCAATATAAGACTTACAAAATTGGATTGAATGCATAAAACTCAAAACTTACAGGACTCATAAGACTTACTAAGCATCCAAAACTTGAGTCAATACTCTAATTACAGGACTCAATTGTAGAAAGGCCCTAAACAAGACTCAGGGGCCAAAATACAGACTCAAGTGTAACAAGGCCTAAAAAACAAACTCAAGGCCCAAATACAAAACTCAAATGGCTAACATAGGCAAATTATTGGACTCAACGACAAATTTGCATCATGGCTAGGGACTCAAAACTCAGGGATCCATAGTAAACCAGGGTTGACCTGATATACTGATGTGGAAAACAATGGGAATGAATTGCTTTTAATCAAATTAGTAAAACTCAAATGAAAACAAAGCAATAAGAGTTAACCATTCAAAGCAAAGAACCTAGATGTAAATAAAGGAATTCTGAAATGTCACACAAAACCCTGAAATTTGTTCTATTCAAGATAATTAAGAGAGAAGGATCTTAGTGGTTAGGAAACCACTCAGATTAGAGCTAATTCACCTTACCAATTTCAGATCTGAAAGAGTTCATAAGAGGGCTTCCAGGCATTAAACTACTCTCTTGAATAACACACTCAGGGGGGGATTCTGGATGATAAAGAAATTATCATAGATAGGTTCTCTAGTTCTTAGCAAATCCAACCTCCTTCTTTGGAACTCAAGAATAACCCAGGGATCCTGCAACAAATTAGATGGAGGATTAGGAAGAGAATTTATGATTGGGATAAAAGAAATAAAGAAACAAGATGGGAAGAGGTTGTAAAGGTTTGTCTTGAATCTTTCATGGCTCCTTAGCAAGATGACTTTAAGGTTTGTTGTAGAAACCCTTGTTGCACTAGTTGTTGATGAGGCAACCCTTGGCAGCTCTTGGAAGATTTCCTCTAAGCCGAATTCATGCAAGATCTTGGAGTGGAGAGGGAGAGTTGTAGATTACAGGATATCAAAACTTCAAGGCCTCACACCTTACCCTCTCATAGGGTACCAAACATCACAAGCAAGAGAACTTCTTTGGAAAAGAAAGGCTATTTTCTTCATTCATCATCATCTACCCTTTTTACAAAAACCAAGGACTCTTAAAAGAAATTCTTTGCAGCCTTGTTTGTTTTTGAATTCAAAATGCAACTCCTAGAAAGGTGGGTCATCCCCATGAATGTAGGAGAGATGGGTGGGGAGGTTGGCCAATTCAAATTCCCTCTTCTTTGGCCACATTTCCTTGAATTTGAACCTCCTTGTGATGTGGCAAGGAGGTGGCTTCCATGTGATGATGTGGCTTCTTTGGTGATGAACCCATGGACCATGCTCCCTTTGACTTTTAACTAGACACTAACCCTTCATGATTTTGCAATTGGACTGGCCCGAACTTGACTTAAACAAGACTCAATAAAATTTGATTTAAATAGGACTCAATGAGACTTGACTCATGACTCAATTTAAAAGAAAACAAATGCAAAATTAAATTATTACAGGACTCAAATAAGAACTAAATTATTACAGGACTCAAATAAGAACCTAGCTAAGCTTGCTGAAATCTCTTCTTGTGCCCGATGTCCGCACCAATTCTCCCCTGGTGGAAGGAACTCGACCCTGTCGAGTAAGGATCAATCTGCTCATGATATCTTTCTAATAGGTTCGGGTCAATCTGTTGAAGATCCTCTCGGGTGATCCAGGAGTCCTCCGATTCGGGTCATCCTTGCCAACGAACTAGGTAACGTTGATAACCTTTATTCCTAGTGGTAATTGCCTAATCATCCAAAAATTGTTCAACTCGATCTTTCTAGTCTGGTGGCTTTGCTGGTGGACATTCAGGTAAGGTTGCACTCTCAAAAATAGGACAAGGATAAAATGCTCACTAGGAATTAATGCTGGTTCTTTATACTCTTTCAGATCAGAAATATTAAAGGTTGAACTAATGTCATATTCTGGTGGCAACTCTAACACGTATGCATTAAGTCCAACTTTCTTAATTATTTTGAAAGGTCCAACTCCTCGGGCATGTAGTTTCTTCATTGTTCCCGGTGGGAACCTTTCAGGTCTTAGTTTAATCATTACAAAATCTCCTTCATTATATTCTTTTGTTCTTTTCCATGAATTAGCCATATGCTTATATACTTCGTTACTCATTTGAGTTTTTTTTCTAATTTCTTTATGAAATTCTCTAATATGCTGTGCATATGACTCGGTAGACTCAGAAATTCGTGCATGTGTGGGTAGCGGAATAAGATCTAAAGGCTTCCTAGGTCTGTAATGATGGATTATCTCAAAAGGACATCTGCCCGTAGACCTATTGACCGAGCTGTTGTAAGCAAATTCGGCACGAGGGAGGAGAAGATCCCAATTACCCATATTTTCACCAACTAAGCATCTTAACAGATTCCCTAGGCTTCGATTGACTACCTCAGTTTGTCCATCAGTTTGTCGGTGATAGGCAGTGGAAAATTTCAGTTTGGTGCCTAGCAAATGCCATAATGTCTTCTAAAAGTAGTTGGTGAACCTAACATCTCGATCAGACACTATGGTTTAAGGTAGCCCATGTAACTTGACCACTTCGTCTAGAAAAAGTTTGGCTACCTTGGATGCATCGAATGTTTGCGAGCATGGGATGAAATGGACCATTTTTGAGAACTTATCGACCATAACAAAAATTGAATCATGTCTCCTTTGGGTATTAGGTAAACCTATCACGATGTCCATGCTCAGGTCCTGACAGGGACAATCAGGTACATGTAAGGGTGTATAGAGTCAGTGTTTTGCTTCTGCTATTTGGCAACAGCACAAGTTCGACATCTGGCCACTATTTGGGCAACTTGTCGTTTCAGTCCTGGCCAAAAAACTGGTCTTCTATAGCTAGGATGATTTTGTTTCTACCAAAATGACCAGCTAAGCCTCCGGCATGGGTTTCCCAAACTAGAAAGTCCCTTAAAGATGTTTTGGGAATACAGAGTTTGTTTTCTTTGAATAGGTATCCATCTAAAAGGGTGTATCCACTATGATCAGAGATGGTCCTTGTTTTAAAGCCTGAAAAATTTCACTAAAGTCTGGACAGGTGTCATATTCATCCTTAATTCTTTCAAACCCACAACTTCAGTGCTAATTGAATTTATAAACAAGGCTCTATGACTCAAAGCATCAGCAACCTTATTTTCAGTTCTGGCACGGTGTTTCAGGACGAAAGTGTAGGCTTGGATGAACTTGGCGTGCCTAGGATTCAGTTTCTTCTGGGATCTTAGAAATCTAAGGGCTTCATGATCAGAAAAGAGGACAAACTCTTGTGGTATTAGATAGTGTCTCAAATATCTCAAAGCCTGGACTACGGCATACAACTCTTTGTCATATATTGAATATCTCGCCCTAGTCTCATTTAACTTTTCACTAAAAAATGCCACTGGATGATTCTCTTGACTCAATACTCCTCTAATACCTACTCCAGAGGCATCACAAGCTACCTCAAAAATTTTAGAAAAATCCGGCAGTCTTATGATAGGTGCTTGTGTCATCTTTTTCTTAATATCTAGGAAGGCTTTGTCAGCTGCTTTTGTCCATTCAAAACTTCCCTTCCTAATACAATCCATTATCGGGGCAACAATGGAGCTAAATCCTCTAATAAATCTCCTATAAAAGTGGCCAATCCATGGAAGCTACGAACATCATGAACGGTTTTGGGAACGGGCCATTCAACTATGGATCTTATCTTTTCAGGATCGATTGAAACTCCATCAGGGGTGACAATGAAACCTAGGAAGGTAACTCTTTGGGTCATGAATTTACATTTCTTTAAATTAGCATAGAGTTCTTCTTTCCTAAGGGCTGTACAGACTTGTCTAAGATGGTCCACATGGTCTTCTTTGGTCCTACTATATATCAAGATATCATCAAAATATACCACCACAAATTTTCCCATGAAAGCTCGTAGGACCTGGGTCATCATCCTCATAAATATACTCGGTGCATTTGTTAATCCAAAAGGCATTACTACCCATTCATATAACCCGTCCTTAGTTTTGAATGTTGTTTTCCATTCATCCCCTCATCTAATTCTAACCTGGTGATAGCCGCTCTTCAGGTCAATCTTAGAAAACACATTTGCGCTGGCCATCATGTCCAACATATCATCCAAACGGGGGATGGGAAATCCATATTTCACCATAATTTTGTTTATGGCATGACTATTGATGCACATTCTCCATGTGCCATCCTTCTTAGGGGTTAGGAGTGCAGGTACTGCACAGGGACTCAGACTTTCTTTGATGAATCCTTTTCTAAGAAGGTCCCCTACTTGTCGTTGCAATTCTAAGTGTTCGGTAGGGTTCATCCAATAGTGAGGTAAGTTGGGTAGGGTGGCTCCAGGGACTAAATCTATAGCGTGCTGAATATCCCCTAATGGTGGTAAGTGATCAAGTAAGTCTTTAGGGAAGACATCTTTAAATTCCTCTAACAATTTGATCACTTCCTTAGGTTGTTCTACAAGGTTTTTACTTTGGGTTTCTTTAACAGTTAGCATCCAAATGGGTGAACCTCCATTGATTTCTTGTTCTAATTCTTTTGCATTTATTAGGTTCAATCCCGGTCTCTTGTCTTTCAGGTTGCTCGACCCTCTCTTAGTGTTGTCCTTAGGCTGAGTAGGGTGAATGACAATTTTTTTGTCATTAAAAGTGAAGGCACATGAATTTGATCGACCAAAAATGGTCACATCATGGTCAAATAGCCATGGCCTGCCTAGGATGATGATACTAACTCTCATAGGGAGCACATCACACCAGATCTTTTCTTGATAGGATTGGAATTGGATCTGGACCTAACATCTAAATTTGATAGGTATCGAGGTAGCATCTATCCATGAAACTTTGTAGGCGGTTGGGATGAGGAACAGTGGTTAATCCTAGACTCTTGGCTGCACTTGTTGAAATTGCATTGACACAGCTACCACTATCGATTATGATTTTACAAACTTTCTCCCATATCTTGACAAAAGCCGGTAGGATACTAGTCCTTCGCCAATCTTCCTGTACCTTATTTTGGGTCAAAATACATCTGACGACTCCTAGCATTTCTGATGAGTCAATAATCTCTTCATCCCCTTCATACTCATCAGCTAAACAATTATTTGTTGGGAATTGTCCCAAAGCCAATCGCCTGGGTTGTAGGCGGTTGTGCTGAGTATTGTATTCATTTTATGAATTAATAAAATATTATTTTTTGGCAGCTCATCACATAATGTATTTCCCTAAAATGAACTCTTTCCATGTGATGAAGTCCTTAGGACTACACTGACTTTGATACAGAGAGGATGTATCGACTAGTCCTTAAACCCTGTTCATAACCAAAGGATATATTATACTGGACGACAATATATCAAGTATATGTTGTTGCAGTTCATATCGTTTGGTTGTCCTCTTGACCAAATGAGTGTGGTGACACTGATGTGATCTGCAAGTGGGATATGTGATATCTCATTGAACGTGACTCCGTGAAGCCCCTTTATGCCAAAGGGATACTCACGATAGGATATGGGTATATGTATCCCTCTGACCTGAGGTCATCACGGTAGCTTGCAAGCAACTCCCTATGCTTTGGTGCTGGACTACCCGGATTTTTAATCTGGTGATGAAAGGTTTCTGGGTACAGGCAAGTACTTATGGAGTAGTGATGGACCAAGATAGAATTAACCTGTCCGAATAGTTTGGATTGAATGTCTTGCAGTATCTCAATTTAGCAATTTCTTGGCTGGGGTAGCCCTAGTGAAGAGTCACTAGGCTTGCGAGGTTGAAACACGTAGTCGACTGACACAGTCTGGGGTAGCAGCCCAAATCTCAGTGGTCCTGAACATTTGAGGTCAAATGGATGAATTATACGGTAACCATATGCTAGAGGTTCGATAGTTTTCTCTTGCATCTTCGACCTATCTGGATGCCGGGACCCATTGCTAGATGGTTTCCTGTGCTGGTACTGGAATTGTTCCAGTGCTACCGTTTAGGTTCGAACCTATGAGGTCACATGCCACAGTGGATAACTCTCTGATCCAGATATCAATTACGATTGGGAATCATCTCGATTTTATGGTCACGGTATTTTTTTAGCACTCTTTTTCCATCTTGCCCTTATCTGCGTCAACCAAAAATTGTTCCTGATTGACCAGCTCTGTGCCAGGATTTTTCTGAATCAATTTTGAACTGATTTAGAACTCGTTTCAGCCTCTAATTGGTTGTGAACCAATTGAACCCAATTTAATTGGGCTTGGACCGGTTCAATTAGATTGAACCAAAGGGTTTTTTTTTTTTTTAATGGGATTGAACAAAATTTATTTTGGACCAGTTTTCTTTTGAACCGATATTTTTCTCCCATGTGACAGTTTACACGGTGTTTTTGCTAGAATTTTCCAGCATCCGGTTGAAGGCCAATCGACCGTGCATTTTGCTGGGACTCTTCTCCTCCCTCCCTCTTGTTTTAGTACTAGTTTAATCACCTCTTAGTGGCTTGGTTATTGGATTTAACCATAGCCTCTTCGATTCCCAATGCTTTCCTCCTCCCTGCGGCCTTTTAAACCACTTCCAGCGCTCCTTTTTCTGCAGAGAAAAATCACCATGTGAGAGGCTAAAAAAATCGTGATAGGTCTTCTTCCTTGGAAAAATTCCACTTCCATTCCACCGGTGATTTAGATGCCAGGGTTTTGGTGAGTGATTGGGAGAAAAAACATCTTTTAATCCCTGATTTTATTGGTGCTCAATTGCTGGAAGAAGGAAGCTCTGTTTTGGTGAAAACAATTTCAGTTTTTAGAGTTCTATTTCTTCCTTCCTCCCTCCCACCGTTCCAAGTCTTCCGGTGACTAGCATTGCCTGAGAGACGGATCAGAGCAAGCCCCTAGCATGTCCCCCCTCTAGAGAGTGTTCGTTTGAGCACTTGGGAGCCGGATCAACCTCCTTGCTGCTGTCATTTTCTGCTCTATTTTTGAGTTGCAGGTTTTCAGGTTGCAGAAATTCCAGTTGCAGAATTTTTCCAAATGATGTATTGGATGATCGATCCATTTGCACTCCCTTGAAGGAAAAGAACAAGGAAGTTCCCTTGCTTTTGGTGCTGGAAGTGAGACCAAAAAGTTTGCCAATTTTTGTTTTGTTTTGCAGCAAATTTGGAGGAAAAGAGAGACCATTTCAACGTGCTTGAAGAAGAAGACAATAGGAATAAAGTTATTCCTGTTATCCCAGCTATTCCAGCTTTATACCAAGGTTATTCATGCAGGAATAAGGTATAGTTTCTAGTTTTATTTTCATGCATGCCTAGATCTAGGTTTATATAATTTTTATAAATATTACATGCCCTTGTACATGCCTAGTTTTTGCCTATACATGCATCCGGAATATATTAGATCCTGTGTGGAGCAGGTAGTTTCCGCTGTGATTTTAAATTTTTTTTAAAAATTCATATGCTCCCTGCTATTGCATTCTTAGCGTAGGCACCTGCAACCGTGTTACTTTCTTTCAGTGGTATCAGAGTAAGGTCTGTTGTAGCATTTCTTGAATGCAGGTATAGTTGATTAAAATGTTTAATCTTTTGTATTGTAAATTATAAAGTATGATTTGAGAGTACTTTTTAGGAACCTAGTTGAGACCTTCACCATGACCATGTGTCTTTAACACCATGCAGAGAGTCTGTGTTGGCCTCTTCAGAAGGATCCTTTAAGGAAAATTGGAATTAAAATTGTTTTAATTCAAATACAAGTTTGGCATGTCTGTTATTTCTTTTGGCAATGTAATGTTTATAAAAGGATCATCTAGATATGATGCATCAGTGGATATGTAAAAGGAGTTTTACATGTTTTTAATTAAAATTGTTTTAATTAAAATTGATTGGCTTATATTCAAACAATTTTAAATTGTATGATTAATTAAATGAAATCTAATGTCATTTGAATAAGCCAAATGGGTTAATTGGGTTAGCTGACTAGTTAGGTCCATAACTAGGTAGACCTAAGTTTATTTGAACTAGATTAAAAGAAGATTAAACAAAAGTTGTTTAAGGCCCTTTCTTTAGAACTATCTAATAGTTAGATTAGTTGATCCGTTCATCTAAATGGATCCAATTAGTGGCTCTGAGGATGCCCGAGTCTTTAAGCTAGTTGATCGAGTATAGTAAACTGATGGTGTCGAGGTAGATATGGCATTGTGATCATGGTTGTATGAGGCTACCTCTTTCCTGGCCAACTTGGTGATGCTAGGAAAGATGGTTAATGGCGGATACTCATCCATGATCTCACCTACCAGGCTAGTCGAGTCGACTAGAACTGATATGGAAAAGCTCAATGACTCGAGTTAACCCATGTCACCCAGGTTGATCGGTTTGACTGATCTTAGGTGCCCATGGATCGTTTGTTGATTTATTTTAACCCTCGTGGAATCTAATTGATTCAGTGGGAGTTGATCCATGTCCTTGTCTTTTCTTCTGTCACAACTAAAATTCCTCTAAAATATTAGGTCCTTAAAAAGACTAAGTCAAAGAGTTGATAGTGTCTTAGCCTCCCATTGAGTTGGATAGAAATGTGTCCACTAGCTTGGTGTGCATCGGTAGTTCCCATAGAAAGGTGTGTACATCCGGTGACTGGAATTTCTATCTGATCGATGATGGTTCAGTGCAACCTCCTTAAAGGGACCAGGTGGGCCGGCCATAGTCGGGCTTGGTCTTTATTTAGCTGGAAACATTGGATTTCTCATTTTAATGGTTGGACCTAACCAGAGCCCGTAACAGGAGGCCCTTAGGCCGATTGGGTGTTCTCTGGGGCAAAATAAAATACTGAAAATTATTTAGGGAATAATTATTACGAACCTACCATTAGGCTCGTATGGGTGAGCTAGTCATAGTCGGGCTCATACAAGGCCTATTGGATTTCAGTACCCACTGAAAAGGTGTTGTTTTCACGGATTGGAGTTAGAGGCTACCAATCTAAAAAATTAGTGGGAGAAACCTTTAGACTAAAGTCCAGTCTTTTGGTTAAATTATTAATTCATACACTAATTTGGTCTTATTTCTTTTCAGATGTCTTCAAATTTATAGCTCCGGTCACTTTCTCGATAACGAGAAGTTAAAGGGTCACAACTTCGATAGTTGTATCGAATATTAAGAATTGTTTGGAGCATGAACGGATCCTATATGTAATAACGATCCGGCACCTGAAATCCCTCCCGCTAATGCACGGAGTGCGGTCAGAGACGCTTATCTAAAGTGGGTCTCTGATCGGACTACTGTCAGGTGCATTATGTTAGCGGCGATGAACGACGAGTTCAGTCGCAAATTCGAGGAGGCCTAACCTAATGAAATCCTTCAAAAGTTGAAGGAATCCTTCGGCACCCCGGATGATGTAGAACAGTACAAAGTGCTTATGCCATCTACAACTCCAAGATGCGAATGGTGGATCAGTCACTGATCATGTATTGTACATGATCGAGTTGATTGAAAAACTGGGCAAACTCGGATGTCCCTTGCACGAGCAGCTCGGCAAGGATGCGATTCTGAATTCTCTTCCCTCCTCCTATCTTGATTTTCTCGATCATTACAGAATGAACAAGCATGTAGTAAACTACCATGATCTTTTGGGGTTGCTGTAGACTTTCGAGAAAGTCCACCAACTGAATAAGGGGTGGTGAATTTAGTGGGAGGAAGTAGAGGTCGTCGTCCCTTTAAGAAAGGGAAGAAGAAAATGAATAAGAAGGAAAGAATGTGCAGAATGCTCCTGACCCAAGTCAGACCAGGAAGTATAAGGCTGATCAGTCTTCTGCAGAGTGCTTCTACTACAAGAAGAAGGGACTGGAAGAGGAACTATCCTCTTTATATTGCATCCCTTGATCCGAACAGGCCGAGGAAGTAGAAGCCTGCTGAACAAGGTATTTATATGATAAACCTTTTAATTACTCAATTGTTGATACTGCTAACTGGGTATTGATACTGGTAGTCCAGTTCATATTTGTAATTCGTTACAGGGACTTCAAGTTAGCAAAAGATTTGAAGATGGAGAACAGTTTCTAAGCGTCGGGAATGAAAATCGTGTTCCAGTACTGGCGGTCAGAGTCCTGCATCTTGTCTTTGAGTCTTGTACTATCGAACTAGTCGACTGTCACTATTGTCCTAGTTTCATTATGTGCATAATCTCTGTAGGCCTTTGGCCAATTGTGGTTTTGAACTATCAATAAAGGGAGATCTTTGCAAAGTTATTTGAATAACTCTGTGATAATGAAAGCTAGATTAAATAATGGCATATATGTACTATCAAGGCCTGTTAATGTAATGTACACTTCTAGCAAACGCCCAAGATTAGATAATGTCAACGATTTGTATCTTTGGCCACTATAGGCTAGGTTATATAACCAAAATAGGATAAACAAGATGCGAGGAGATGGACTTCTCGAGGTCAGTGATTCTGAATCACTGCCCACTTGTGAATCCTGTTTACTTGGTAAAATGACCAAGTCACCTTTTTCTGGAAAAGGTGAACGAGCTACAGATCTTCTAAGTCTAATACATACTGATGCATGTGGACCGATGATAGTTAGTGCCATAGGAGGATACAAATATTTCATTACATTTACAGACGACTTTTCGGGGTTCGGTTATGTTTTTTTAATGAGACATAAATCTGAGTCGTTTGAAATGTTCAAATGATACCGTAATAAAGTAGAAAAGCAAACTGGAAAAAGTATTAAAACCCTTCGATCTGATTGAGGTGGTGAATACTTATCTGGTGCATTTTTGACATATCTTGAGGAGAATGAAATTCTCTCTCAGTGGACTCCTCTAGGACACTGCAGTTGAATGCTGTGTCCGAAAGGAGGAATCGAACCTTGTTGGACATGGTTCGATCTATGATGGGCTTTGCAACTCTGCCACTATCCTTTTGGGATATGCGATTCAGACAGCCTGTTACTTATTAAATAATGTACCAAGTAAGTCTGTTGTCTCCACTCCGTATGAGATGTGGAATGGATGAAAACCCTCAATCTCACACCTTCGGGTCTGGGGTTGTCCGGCTTACGTAAAACGTTTAGACTCAGACAAACTTGGTCCTAGGTCTGATCGATGTTTATTCATAGGTTATCCTAAGGAAACCAAATGGTATTTCTTCTACTTGGAGAATGAACAAAAGGTTTCGTTGCTCTTAGAGCTATCTTTTTGGAAAAGGAGTTCCTTGGAAAAGGAACTATAGCCTCTAAGATTGAACTTGATGAAGTTCAGCCAATAGAAGAACCTGCACAATCTATGGACATCGTAGAACTGGCTGTGATTGAATCCCACCCAGAACCCATTAGGAGATCTGGTAGAATACCATGTCAGTCGGACAGATACTACGGTTTCTTGGTCTGGGATGGCGATCCCATTGAGCTCGATGAGAACAATGAGGATCCGATCACCTATATGGAAGCACTTCAGAGATCTGACTCTGAGGCATGGCTTGGAGCCATGTGATCCAAAATGGAGTCTATGGAAATCAACAATGTTTGGACATTGGTTGATCCGCCTGAAGGAATAAAACCCATCGGGTGTAAATGGATCTTCAAGAAGAAAAGGGGCACAGATGGGAAGGTGGAGACCTATAAAGCCCGTCTGGTTGCCAAGGGATATCGTCAGTGATATGGTATCGTTATGACGAGACTTTCTCCCCTGTGGCAATGCTCAAGTCTATTCGAATCATGCTTGCTTTTGCAGCATATTTTGATTATGAGATCTAGCAGATGGATGTCCGAACCGCTTTCCTAAATGGGGAGTTGGAAGAGGAGGTGTATATGATACAGCCTGAAGGGTTCACATCCACAGATGAATCAAAAGTATGTAGATTGCAGAGGTCCATCTATGGACTCAAGCAAGCATCTCGAAGTTGGAACTTACGGTTGATATGTGTATCAAATCGTACGGCTTGTTAGGAACGAAGAAGAACGTGCATCTATAAATGGGTTAATGGTTCTGTGATTGTATTCCTAGTACTGTATGTTGACGACATTCTCTTAATCGGGAATGATGTCACAACATTACAAGGAATAAAGTCTGGTTATCATCTCAGTTCTCCATGAAGGACTTGGGCGAAGCTTCTTACATACTAGGTATGAAGATTATAGAGATAGATCTAAGAAGCTTTTGGGACTGTCCTAGTCTACGTACATTGACACGTGCTGAAACGGTCAACATGGAAAATTCCAAGAAAGGCTCTCTTTCGATAGGTTCTGGAATTACTCTTTCCAAGAAGGATTATGCGACAACTCCTGAGAAAAGAGAGCAATAAGTAGAGTACCTTATGCTTCTGCAGTAGGCTCTATCATGTATGCTATGACTTGTACTAGACCAGACGTGGCATACTCACTAGGAGTAGTGAGCAGATACCAGTCTGACCCAGGTGAGCGCATTGGAAGGTGGTTAAGTCCATCCTTAAGTATTAAGAAATACTAAAGATCAATGGCTGATTTATGGAGAACCTGACTTGAAACTTGTGGGGTACTCTGACTCCAGTTTCCAGTCAGATAGAGATGATAGCAAGAGTGTGTCAGGGTTGATATTTACCCTGAACAGAGGAGCGATCTACTAGAAAAGTTCCAAGCAGGCAACTATTGTAGACTCGGTATGCGAAGCCGAATATATTGCAGCATCAAATGTAGCAAAGGAAGCTGTGTGGTTGCGGAAGTTCTTGGAGAGCAAGGGGTGGCACCTTTCCTAGATGGTCATGTTCCAGTGTACTGTGACAGCACTGGATCCATTGCTCAAGCTAAGGAGCCTAAACCTCATCACCGCACCAAGCACATTTTGCGATGCTACCACCTCGTACTAGAAATCGTGGAACGAGGCGACATCAATCTTTAGAAGATCGATGGAAAAGAAAATCTGGCCGACCCCTTCACTAAAGCCCTCGGAATAAAAGTGTTCGACTATTATAAATGGGAAATGGGTATAAGATACTCTTCTGATTGGCTTTAGTACAAGTGGGAGTTGTTGGGAATTGTGTCCCTAAGCCAATCACCTGGGTTGTAGGCGGTTGTGCTGAGTATTGTATTCTTTTTATGATTAATAAAATATTATTTTTTGGTAGCTCATCACATATTGTATTTCCCTAAAATGAACTCTTTCCATGTGATGAAGTCCTTAGGACTACACTGACTTCGATACGGAGAGGATGTATCGACTAGTCCTTAAACCCTGTTCACAACCAAAAGATATATTGTACTGGACGGCAATATATCAAGTATAGGTTGTTGCAGTTCACATCGTTTGGTTGTCCTCTTGACCAAATGAGTGTGGTGACACTGATGTGATCTGCAAGTGAGATATGTGATATCTCATTGAACGTGACTCCGTGAAGCCCCTTTATGCCAAGGGATACTCACGATAGGATATGGGTATTATATGTCCCTTGACCTGAGGTCATCACGGTAGCTTGCAAGCAACTCCCTGTGCTTTGGTGCCGGACTACCCGGATTTTTAATCCGGTGACGGAAGGTTTCTGGGTACAGGCAAGTACTTGTGGAGCAGTGATGGACCAAGATGTAATTGACCTGTCCGAACAGTTTGGATTGAATGTCTCGCAGTATCTCAATTTAGCAAATCCTCGGTGGGGTAGCCCTAATGAAGAGTCACTAGGCTTGCGAGGTTGAGACACGTAGTCGACTGACACAGTCTATGGTAGCAGCCCAAATCTCAGTCGTCCTGAACATTTGAGGTCAAATGGATGAATTATACGGCAACCATATGCCAGAGGTTTGATAGTTTGCTTGCATTCTTCGACCTATCCGGATGCCGGGACCCATTGCTAGATGGTTTCCTGTGCTGGTACTGGAATTGTTCCAGTGCTACCGTTTAGGTTCGAACCTATGAGGTCACATGCCACAGTGGATAACTCTCTGATCCGGATACCGATTACGATAGGAATTGTCTCGATTTTATGGTCATGGATATTTTTTTGAGCACTCTTTTCCCATCTTGCCCTTGTCTGCGTCAACCGAAAATTGTTCTGGGTTTACCAGCTCTGCTCCAAGATTTTTCTGAATTAGTTTTGAACTGATTCAGAGCTCGTTTCGCCTCCAATTGGTTGTGAACCAATTGAACCCAATTAATTGGGCTTGGACCAATTCAATTAGATTGAACCAAAATGGGTTTTTTTTTTTAATGGGATTGAACCAAATTTATTTTGGACCGGTTTTTTTGAACCGATTTTTTTCTCCCATGTGACCGTTTACACGGTGTTTTCGCTGGAATTTCTATAGTCCGGTTGAAGGCCAATCGACCGTGCATTTTGCTGGGACTCTCCTCCTCCCTCCCTCTTTTTTTATATTGGTTTAATCACCGCTTAGTGGCTTGGTTATTAGATTTAACCACAGCCTCTTCGATTCCCAGCGTTTTCCTCCTCCCTGCGGCCTTTTAAACCACTTCCAGCGCTCCTTTTTCTGCAGAGAAAAATCACCGTGTGAGAGGCTAAAAAAAACCGTGAGAGGTCTTCTTCCTTGGAAAATTCCACTTCCATTCCACCGGTGATTTAGATGCCAGGGTTTTGGTGAGTGATTGGGAGAGAAAACATCTTTTAATCCCTGATTTTATTGGTGCTCAATTGCTAGAAGAAGGAAGCTCTATTTTGGTGAAAACAATTTCAGATTTTAGAGTTCTATTTCTTCCTTCCTCCCTCCCACGTTCCAAGTCTTCCGGCGACTAGCATCGCCCGAGAGATGGATCAGAGCAAGCCCCTGGCATGTCCCCCCTCTAGAGAGTGCTCGTTTGAGCACTTGGGAGCCGGATCAACCTCCTTGCTGCTATCATTTTCTGCTCTCTTTTTTGAGTTGCAGGTTTTCAGGATGCAAAAATTCCTGTTGCAGAATTTTTCCAAACAACATTGGATGATCGATCCATTTGCACTCCCTGAAGGAAGAACAAGCAGGAAGTTCCCTTGCTTTTGGTGATGATGTGAGACCAAAAAGTTGGCCAATTTTGTTTTGTTTTGCAGCAGATTTTGGATGAAAAGAGAGACCATTTCAACGTGCTGGAAGAAGAAGACAACAGGAATAAAGTTATTCCTGTTATCCCAGCTATTCCCGCTTTATACCAAGGTTATTTCCAGGCAGGAATAAGGTATAGTTTCTAGTTTTTTTTTCATGCATGCCTAGATCTAGGTTTATATATTTTTTATAAATATTACATGCCCTTGTACATGCCTAGTTTTACCTATACATGCATCCGGAATATGTTAGATCCTGTGCGGAGCAGGTAGTTTCCACTGTGATTTTAAATTTTTTTTAAAATTCATACCTGCTCCCTGCTATTGCATGCTTAGCGTAGGCACCTGCAACCGCGTTACTTATCTTTCATTATCGGCCTGATATACTTCTTCCACAATCTGTTAAGGGCTCTATGGGCTCAGATTCATTTCCTTTGCTGCTCCTATGTATAAGGCTCTATTTGGATAGTTGCTAGCATAGTGACCTACCTTTGACATTTGAAGCATGCATTCGGATTCCTTTGGACTTCAGGTGCTTTCTTTATATCACTCGTGTCTGAGGGGTGTTGTAATGGGTCAATTATACCTTAACTGGTTTCGTCCTGGTTGCTGACTAGAAATACTAGGCCTAGGGGCTTTAGGTCAACGAAAAACTGGACCCCTATGGAATCGTTCTGCATCACGCGCTATCTGGTATGCTAGCTCCAAATCATGGACTTCCCTCATGAATAGTTCTTTCTGGATTTCCTCTCTAAGTCCGGCTCTAAACCTAGACAAAGTCACTGTCTCTGATTCATCGACATTGCATCTCATACGAACTCATCGAACTTTGTAATGTACTTAGCCACACTTTTGTTCCCTTGTGTCAGTCTCTGCCATTGATCTAACAATCTCTGATGGTAGGACATAGAAAGGTATTTCTCTCTCAACCTAAGTTTCATTTCTCTCCAAGTAACTATAGGGACATCTCCACTTTGTCTAGCTAGTCTCTCAACATTTTCCCAATGTAACCTAGCTTGATGCACAAGTTTAAGCTTTGCAAATTTACACTTCCTGTCCTCACTCATCTCATACCAGTCAAAGTATTGGTCCATCTCACCTTCCCAATCAATGTAGATTTTAGGATCTAATATTCCATCGAAGGTGGGGGCTTCCAACCTAATGTTCTTCAAGGTTCGATCATCTTGGTCCAATGGGCTGGGGTGGGTCTCCTTGGATTTGGTTCATAGATTCGATTAGGATCATGCTCTCGGAAAAGGCCTTGTCTTGGGATCATTCTAGGGTTGGCTGGTGTCTTAAACTCAGGCTCAGGGTCTAGCTCATTCTGGGCATCTTGATTTCCTCCAGGGGTTTAGACTCTAGTCGGTCAAGCCTAGCATTTATGTGGGACATTTGCTCCCTCATGTTCTGGTTGTTTTGGGCCAACTGATCAGTCAAATTTTGGTTGAGTTGGGCCATTTGGTCATTTAGGGCTTTCATCAGGGTTTCAAGATTCGGGTCCATGGCTACACTGGATGGGTTTGGACTCGTGAATATGAAGCTCCTGATCTAGTTTTCATGAAATAATGCACTCAAACCAAGACAACTAAGGCTCCTAAACCTAGAGCACAATTTAGAGTTCTAATTGAAAGGATCAACTAGCTAGTAATAACTTATGTGACTTGGCCAGGTAGGTGAAAGGGGAGTGGAGGTCCCTGTTTTGCCAATCCTTAGACACCAATCTGAGATTGGCCAGGTAGACAGACCAACCCATAAGTCCTAATGCACCAATCCTAGACACCAAGCCCGTAAGCACACACCAATAGTTGACACAATTAACTTGACGCTAATCTGAACCCGACCCGTTGGTGTCCCTAACCCACTAGGGTAATTAGGTCTAATTGATTTTAATTAAGGGATTGGGATCGAGATGATGGGTTGTGGTTTTGGGCTAAGGATAGGTGATTAATTCCTGCCCCCATGTCATAATGATGCCCTTAATTGATTTATCATGAGATGATGCAAAACATGCATAAAAATCTTAATCTCAGCAGCAGAAATATTATGTGTTGTAGTTCAAAGTGGGGCTGAGAAGTGCTGTGTAACAGTTTCAAAGAAAATTAAAAATTCACAGAAGATTGCTAACTAATATAGGATATTTCATATGAAAGGAAATTAGAAGATAAAATCTATACTGTGCTGAGCAGATCATTAAAGTTAAATAATGTGAAAAGAATCAGAACAGAACATACAGGAATTTCAGCAACAGTGATGGAATGCAGTAATTTTCATTTTTTTTTGTGATTTTTTCTGATGATGAAATTTAGTATGGTGAAAACTAACTTGAAATGGAACAAGAAAAAAAATGTTTCAATGAAAATGCACTACTTTCTTTTGGAGTTGCAGGCGGATTACAATCATCCTGCACAGATTTATAGCAAGCAGGGAAATCAGACCTACATAGATTTCTTCTATGTGGTCAATGAGCAATAACCAAGATAGGACAACCTTATACTATAGGATCCACCTTATAGTAGGACAACCTGATTTCACCTTGGTATTACGATACAAAGATTTGGCTATAATCTTATAGCACAAGAGAAAATATCATGCAAACCAGAAAACAGGATTTTTAACTATGATGCTCTAATCTAACCGGCTCTGATACCAAATGATGCGGAAAACAATGGGAATGACATGCTCTTAATCAAATTAGTAAAACTCAAATGAAAACAAAGCAATAAGAGTTAGCCATTCAAAGAAAAGAACCTAGATGTAAATAAAGGAAATTTGAAATGTCATACAAAACCCTGAAATTTGTTCTATTTAAGATAATTAAGAGAGAATGATCTTAGTGGTTAGGAAACCACTAAGATTAGAGCTAATTCACCTTACCAATTTCATATCTGAAAGACTTCATAAGAGGGCTTCCAGGCATTAAACTACTCTCTTGAATAACACACTCATGGGGGGATTTGGATGATAAGGAAATATCCTAGGTAGGTTTCTAGTTCTTAGCAAATCCAGCCTCCTCTTTGGAACTCAAGAATAAACCCGGGGATCCTGCAACAAAATTAGATGGAGGGATTAGGAAGAGAATTTATGATTGGGATAAAAGAAATAAAGAAACAGGATGGGAAGAGGTTGTGGAGGTTTGTCTTGAATCTTCCATGGCTCCTTAGTAGGATGACTTTAAGGTTTGTTGTAGAAACCCTTGTTGCACTAGTTGTTGATGAGGCAACCCTTGGAAAGCTCTTGGAAGATTTCCTCTAAGCCGAATTCATGCAAGATCTTGGAGTGGAGAGGGAGAGTTGTAGATTACAGGATATCAAAACTTCAAGGCCTTACACCTTACCCTCTCATAGGGTACCAAACATGACAAGCAAGAGAACTTCTTTGGAAAAGAAAGGCTATTTTCTTCATTCATCATCATCTACCCTTTTTACAAAAACCAAGGACTCTTATAAGAATTTCTTTGCAGCCTTGTTTGTTTTTGAATTCAAAATGCAACTCCTAGAAAGGTGGGTCATCCCCGAATGTAGGAGAGATGGGTGGGGAGGTTGGCCAATTCAAAATTCCCTCTTCTTTGGCCAAATTTCTTTGAATTTGAACCTCCTTGTGATGTGGCAAGGAGGTGGCTTCCATGTGATGATGTGGCTTCTTTGGTGGTGAACCCATGGACCATGCTCTCTTTGACTTTTGACTAGACACTAACCCTTCATGATTTTGCAATTGGACTGGCCCGAACTTGACTTAAACAAGACTCAATGAAATTGATTTAAACAGGACTTAATGAGACTTGACTCATGACTCAATAAAAAGAAAACAAATGCAAAATTAAATTATTACAGGACTCAAACAAGAACTAAATTATTACAGGACTCAAATAAGAACCTAGCTAAGCTGCTGAAATCTGTTTTTGTGCCTGGTGTCCGCACCATATACCCATCAATTCTCCCGGGGTGGGAGGAACTCGACTCTGTCGAGTAAGGGTTGCTCTGGCTCTGCTATTGCTCGAGGAGGTCTGGGTGAGGTGCTGCAAGTCCTATCATGTAATCCATGAATCATCGGATTCTGGTTGACTATGCCAACAGTCCAGGTAGCATTGATAACCGCGGCCCCGGATCATGATAGATTGATGTCCATGATACACTCGATCCGTTCACCTCTCACAGACCAATTTATAAGTGGACACTCTGGGTTAGGTTCGCTCTCAAAGGATGAGTAGGTTCAAACCTCACTAGAAATCACTATCAGTTCCCTATACACAACCAAGTTAGCAATATTGAAGGTAGAGCTAATGTCAAAATCCGAGGGTGATCTAGCATATAAGCATTGGATCCTACCTTCTCTATCACTCGAAAGGATCCAACTCTACGAGCATGAAGGTTCTTAACCATAACAGAATCTCCTTCATTAAATCTCTTGGCTCTCATTTCGGGAATTAGCTAGTTTGATTCAAAATAAATGCTTAATGCGAATGATGCACCTGACTTGTAAATCTCTTGGCTCTCCTATAATGAACTTCTAGTAAATGCTAGAGGGTATGCAAGAAGTAAGATGTAAACCTAAAATTATAATGAATGTATGCAACATGCAAACTTCTATAAAATGCAATCTAATAATGAAAAATTAGGAGAAGTTTAGAAAAAGATAGAAAATAAGAAGTGGTTTCAGGGTTGGTCTAGTAGGGTAGAAAGTAAGAAAAGGGTTCAAGGTTGATTGGATAGAATAGAATGTAAGAAGGGATGTCAGGGATTAGTCCTAGACTAATAAGGTTGACCTTATGGGATTGATGTACATCTACTAGGTTTGTATAATGGATGGATGGGTCACTAATTTCAGGGGAAGAGATTTTAATGGGGTTAATGGAATGACTTCATCCTTAGGGTGTTGACTTAAAGAGATCAAGTCCTTAATAAATTCTTCTGGTTCTTGAATCAAAGGACTAGACTCTACAATTGGGCTTTCTTTTAGTGTCTCCTCAGGTAAGATCCTAATAGTAATATCTGGGTTTTCTTCCTCTAATGGTCTTCCATTACAGGTTCAGTTGGGTAGGGTCAGGGTCAACTAACTTTGGATTGGCTTTTACCTGGGTATGTACTTGGTCAACAAATTCTAGGTTGGCTTCTAGGTTGGCATCTACCTGGGTATATACCTGGTCACAAATTCTAGGTCTTCTATAGGTAACTTCTCTTCTTCTTTCTCATGCTGTTCCACTAAGCTCATGTCAGCTTCATATACTTTTTCTTCAATGTCAGCTTTGTGAACCAATGGGGTAGTAGGTTGGAGTTGGCTAAAGAAATATTGACAAATGACTGGGGTGGGGGTGGGTTGACTAAGGGGTTCCTGACTAATACTAGGCTCAACAATAGGTTTAGACTCATCTTTATCTAACTCACCTAGGTGTAGGGTACTGACTGGACACTGGCTAACAAAATGGCCTAATTTGCGACATCTAAAACACACTCTCAGGGGATTGGCACTCCTCTAAACCTCTACAGACTTGCCTTTAGCCCCTCTATGGGCCATAGTGGTACTGGGCTGGTTAGGATCTGATCCTGGCTAGGGGCACTAGTCTTAAAGGGTTTAGATTGACAAAAGGGAAGTGGACTAACACTAGGCTCATATTTAAGGGTACTAATCCTATGGGTTGCCTGGTTATTGATTTTGGTTATTTGGTCAATCATTGGTCTATTTGGTCGAATCTATGGTTCATTTGGTTTTGAGATTAGGTCAATTGGTTTTGGGATTGGATCAATTAGGTCATCTGGGTATTGGATTGGTCATGTTTATGGTTCAATTATTCATTCATGGTTCTTATGAGTGCTTCAAGACTGGACTCCATGGTTGAACTGGGTTAGGGTTTAAACTTCTGATATTAGGTTCCTAATCTAGTGGTCATGCAACAAATCAATAATCAAAATGAAATGACGCAACCAAGCATACAAAAGAGAGAGAAAAAGCTAGTATAATATATGGTTTCCTAGACCTAGAGCCAGAAACTGGGTGGGTCAGCTCAACTTATACCTAACCCAATAGTTAATCCTTCCACTGGCCAGGTAGGGGGTGGGAGTGTAGGAGGCCCCCTACTTCGTAGGGACCAATTAAAAAACCATAACACCACTTAGGTCGTTTGACTCTAGACCCCCAGCCTTAGACACCAGCTTTCAGTAATAGCAAAAGGATTAATTGCACTAGTTGGCCCACACAGCTTGGACCTGACCTGTTGATGTCTCCTAGCCCTCTAGGGAAATTAGGTCTAATTCATTTTATTAGGCTTGGGTTAGTATGACGATGATTGTTTGGGCCCAAGACAGGTGATGAAATCTTGCCCTGATCTCATAACAGAGTTGCCCTTAAGATTAGGTTAAAGATGATGGCAATCGATGATCCTAATGCAATCTAAAAAAATAAAAAAAAATAAAATATTTTTTAATTATTTTATGATTTTTCAAGTTAGGTTCACATAACTGGGATTAGCAAACAAAGTTTGGCTTGGGATTGGGGTGTGTGGAAGTTGATTAGGTTAGGTTGAGTCAAGATGCAGAATTTAGCAGAAATCAAAAGATTAGGGTTTTAGTTGATGCAAAGTTGACACAGATCCTGATGCAGAAAAAAATCAAACAAAATTGAAATAAAGGATGGAAGGTGATAATAATACATGCCAAATTTCACAAATGATAATGCAAATCCTAGGGTCTCTAGATCGATGCAGAATTATCAGAATTTTAGTTAGGGTTTCTAATATGCAAATTTTAGAGAATTGGATTTATATAAAATTAATTAAAAAATATGTAATTATCAGAACTAAAAGGAGGACATGACGTGGAAATTTCATAGAAAAATAAAATTTTAACATGCTGAAATCAGATGAAAACTAGACACCTAATGCAATGGACAGGATGCAAAAATTAGGGTTTGTGAATGCAGAGCAAATAAAAACTATCCTAAACCCGCTATGATACCAAACTGATGCGGGACTATTCATGCATGCCAATTATTTTTATGTATTAAGATTTAAATTAGGAGTTTATATCCTAAATTTCAAGCCAAGATTCGAAGTAGGGAATTCTATAGAAATTCCAGAAGCAAATGCATGCAGAAATAGATCGTATAAGTGAAGAAACAAGACCGTCAAGGCTAAGAAGCCCTGGTTAGGACTAGGTCTTCTGCAATACCACTACCTGATAAGTCTAGGGGGTGTACCTGGTAGAGATTTGAAGATTGATCCATGAAGAGTTCGCTCTACGCTCGATGGATGTGGCCTGAAAAATAAAGCTATCAATCTTGCAGATTTGCAGCTTTTAATCTAGTGACCCGAAAGCTTATCGATTGGAATCCTGGATTCATAAACTCTGAGGGACCTATAAATCACCATTCAAGTGTTAGAAAATAAAGAAGAAAAAAGGTTAAATTGCTGAAAGAAGAAGGGAAGGAAGGGAAGGAAGAGGGGTGGCTAGGAAGATGAAGAGGCTGTCGGCCTGGAGACGGGGCACAGGGATCACACAGATGCCCTAAATCACACAGAAAACTTCACACACAATTTTGAGGAAATCAAGAATAATTCATTCATCAATAATCAGAAATAATACATGGGAGGGGGAAGGGGCCTTTATATATCCATACAAGTTAGGGCATACAAGAGATTTTACATGGTCTTCCTTTTCCTTTACAAACTCTTCACAAGTCCTCTCCCAAATAGGTTCAAATTTCTTCTCCAAACTAGTATTACTCCTCTCCTCCTCTTTGACTTGGTCTTCTCATTCTCTTTGACTTGGTCCAAGGGGGTAATCATAAGGGAGTGCCATTTGGAGGGTGACCATAAGATGGGGTGCCATATGAAGAACTTTGGGCTTTCGGGCTTTGGGCGACCCACTTCAGTGCTAGGCTAGGTCTTTTAGGGTTTCTTCTGGTTGTCCATCTCCTCAGATGGGCTGATCTACTTGTCATCCAGGTCTTCAGTGATAGCTCCATGAATCCTTCTATGCTTTCCAAGTGGCATAATTATGTGGATGACTGAATTCCATGCAGTGGTTGTAGTATTATGCTGACTGGCTTCAAGTTGACTTTAGTCTTCTTACAAAATTGGACTTAACTCAATATAAGACTTACAAAATTGGACTGAATGCATAAAACTCAAAACTTATAGGATTCATATGACTCACTAAGCATCCAAAACTCGAGTCAATGCTCTAATTATAGGACTCAATTGTAGAAAGGCCCTAAACAGGACTCAGGGGCCGAAATATAGACTCAAGTGTAACAAGGCCTGAATAATAACCTCAAGGCTCAAATACAAAACTCAAATGGCTAACATAGGGATATTATTGGACTCAAAGATAAAATTTGCATCATGGCTAGAGATTCAAAACTCAGGGACCCATAGTAAACCAGGGTTGACCTGATGTCCCCATCATAAGCCCTAAACAGTAGAGTCAGCCACATCCTGTAGTCCAGACAATCTTTGGCTGATCGATGCCTTAGTCAGCTGATGTACCATACCGGGAGGCATACTGGCATGTGCTATACCAGAGAAACCATCACTAATAGCTGCTGCTCTATGATGAAGTTGAAACAATCAGTCTTCAATAGAGAATCTAGGCTACTATATGATGCAGACCTTATCTCAGGCCTCAGCCTTGAAGCCATTACAGTGGCTCCCTCAGGTAAATCATCTATCTCGAAAATGAATGGAGACCACTGACTCTATCCATTAAGCTATCCATAACTGATCCTCTCATGGATATGTCTCATACTCTGCTCAGAATCTCCACAAACACTGGGAAATCTCTGCCTCACACCTGAGCAACCCATCCATCACTACCTCGGGTGAGTGAACTATAGAACTCTCGAATCAAACCCGGGTAGAATCTCTATGTCAAAGAGCAAAATGGCACCAATCCTGCATCCCTGAGCCACTGACCTATCCTAAACTGCTGTTGATCAATGAAATCAAAGTCCACATGATGTCCTTCGATGATGGTCTTCAATCCCATGCGATTCACTGTAGGAAAGAGAGGATTGACCAGAATCATAGGCTCTATAGCTGCTCTAGCCTCATGTTTTGCATTGGTTCTCCTTTATTCTTCTTGATTGGATGGTCTTGAATACCAGACAACATGCTTCCTAGGCTCCATTCCGAAGATACAAGATGGAAATGAAAGAGGGGAACAAACCTAGGGTTTCTACGGTGCAAAATCAAAGAGGAGGGGGAAAACAGTATAACACGAAGGAAAATCTATCCCAAACAAATATTTGAGAGGTTTGGAGTTGAAATATGGAGGGAAGAAGTCATTGGAATAGTGTTAGCGATGAGTCATTTGATTTGGAAGGACGGAAACAACGAAAACTCTTCATTTTCCTATTTTTATCTCGATCTGTCACCATTCAAGTGTCGACTCATGACACTGAGTCAAGTGTCGATACTTCCAAGGGTCGACACTTTGACTTAAAATAAAAAAAAAGAAAAAAAGAGTATTAATCAAAGTGAATAGAATTTCAATGGAAATTCTCAATCAAAGGTGATGACCGTAAGTTCTCTTCTAATCATACTGAACCGATCTTCTTGGAGAGGTTTAGTCAACATGTCAGCTAATTGCATTTCAGTACTAACAAATTCAAGCATGATATCATTGTTTTCAACATGATTATAATAAAATGATGTCTAATTTCAATATGTTTACTTGTTGAGTGTTGAACAGTATTTTTAGTTAGGCTTATTGCACTAGTGTTATTACATTTTATGGATATCTAGTTAGTTTGATTCCAAAATCTTCAAGTTGTTGCTTAATCCACAAGATTTGAGCACAACAACTTCCTGCTTCTATATACTTAGTCTCAGTTATAGATAGTGCAACTAAAGTTTATTTTTTGCTAAAACAAGAGATTATGTTAACTTGAAGAAATTGGCAAGTTCCACTAGTACCTTTTCTATCAAGTTTACATCCAGCAAAATCAGCATCAGAAAAACTAATAAAATCAATAGATAAATCTCTAGAATACCACAAACCAATATCAATTATACCAGATAAGTATTTAAATATATGCTTAACAACCAACAGATGAGACTCTTTAGGATCAGACTGATATCTAGTATACATACAGACACTAAATATGATATCTGGTCTACTAGAAATCAAATATAATAAAGAACCAATCATTCCTCTATATAGTTTTTGATCAATAGATTTACCATGTTCATCTTTATCAAGTTTACAAGAGGAGCTCATTGGTGTACCTATTGACTTAGTAGTTTCCATCCCAAACTTCTTTAAGATTTCTCTTGTATACTTAGCTTAGTTGATGAAGATTCATCCTTGGTTTGCTTGATTTAGAGTTCACGAAAAAAACTGAGTTCTCCCATCTGCTCATTTCAAACTCTCTTTGCATAAGCTTGGCAAACTCTTGGCAAAGGATTTCATTAGTAGCACCTAATATAATATCATCAACATAAAATTTGCACTACTAATAAATCATCATTTTTCTTTTTTAAAATAATGTAGTGCCAACATGACCTCTAAAAAAATCATTTTTAATCAAAAACATGATGAGTCTTCCATGCCATGCTCGGGGTGCTTGCTGTTAACTATAAAAGCTTTGTGTAGTTTAAAAACATGATCAGGATGTGCATGATTTTCAAAACCAGGTGGTTGTTTAATAAATACTTCTTCTGCTATATAACCAATCAGAAAAACACTTTTAATATCCATTTGAAAAGTTTGAAGTTCATAAAATATGCAAATACTAAAAGTAATCAAATGGTTCAAGTCTAGCAACAGGTGTAAAGGTTTCATCCAAATGAATGCTTCCTCTTGATTATAACCTTTAGCAATCAGTCTAGCTTTGTTCCTAGTAACAATACCATTTTCATCCAATTTATTCCTAAATAACCATTTTTTGCCAATAATTGAAATATTAGATGGCCTTTCTATTAGAGTCCAAACATTATTTATTTCAAACTAATTTAATTCTTCTTGCATTGCACTAATCCAATTTGGATCTTTTTCAGCATCTTCAAAATATTTTGGTTCAATTGAGAAACAAAAGCAATATAATCACATTCATTTCTAATTGAAGATCTTGTTCTTACCCCTTTTGATGGATCACCTAGGATTAACTCCTTAGGATGTCCATGAGCATACCTCCACTCCTTGGATAGATTTTGATGCTTTGGTGTAGATTGTATGGCTTCTTCTCTTTCATTTTTATCTTGATCTTCTTCACTTTGTCAAGAAGGTGATCATCCAATGTCAGCTTCTTTAACTTTTTAGCACTTGCACATGCATTAGAAGTATCCTCTTTTCTAGAGGATTTGTTAGCAGATGCTTCAAAGACTACATGTATATACTCCTCTACTACTAAGGTTCTCTTGTTAAAAACTCTGTATGACCTGCTTGACGTAGAGTATCCTAAGAAGATACCTTCATCAGACTTGGTATCAAATTTTTCCAAATTGTCTTACTATTATTCATGATAAAACATTTATGACCAAAAATATGAAAATATTTAAGGTTGGTTTCTTTGTTTCCAAAGCTTATATGAAGTTTTCTTTAAAATAGAATGAATTAAAACATGATTCAAAATATAACAAGCAATATTAATTGCTTCAGCCCAAAAATACCTGCAAATCATTTTTACAAAGCATAGTGCATGTCATTTCTTCTAAAGTATGATTTTTTTTCTACAACCCCATTCTGTTGAGGTGCCCAGGTACAGAAAAATTGTGTTCAATCTCTTTTTCATTTCAAAAGTTTTAAAAATCTTGATTTTCAAATTCAAAACCATGATCACTATGAATGCAATTACTGAAGTATTCTTTTATTTGAAAGTTTTGGTGAAATTTCATGAATGCTGAAAATGATTCGTCTTTGTGAGTAAGAAAAAAACACATGTAAATCATGAAAATATCCACTATAACTAATCCATATCTCTTACCTCCTAGACTAGATGTTCTAATTGGTCCAAAGATACCTATATGGAGTAGTTCTAATGGCCTAGTAGTTGTAACAAAACCTTTAGGTTTAAAAGATGTTTTTACTTGTTTCCAAGTTAGCATGCTTCACAAACTTTATCCTTTTCAAAACTATGTTTTGGCAAATCTCTTACTAAATTCCTTTTGGAAAGTTTTGAAAGTAAACATGCTAGCATGATCTAGTATACGATGCAAAGTCAACTAGTCTCATTTATGGTAGAATTCATTGCAACTAGGCATGCTCCATTAGGTAAAGATAGTTTATCTAAATCTACTAGATAGATATTATTATGCCTTTTTTCAATGAATTTTACTCTATTTTTATCAGGACTAGCAATCATGCAATAAGATAATTCGAAAATAACTTTAAAGCCCTTATCACAAAATTGACTAATACTTAAAAGATTATGCTTTAAACATTCAACTAAAATTACATTATTAATGCAAGTAGAAGGGGAGATGTGAACCTTACCAGTACCAATGATTTTTCCTTTACCATTATCATCGAAGGTCACACTCCTTCCATTTATAGCCTCAAGAGAGGTGAATTGCTTCACATCTCCTATCAGGTTAACCACTATCAAGATACCTTAGCCTGTTGTTTTTCTGGTTGCAAGACATACCTATAAAATAAATCAAGTTTTATTTTTAGGTACCCAAGCCAACTTGGGTCCTTTAGGATTAGTACATAAATTGGTTCCTTTTGCAACCCAAATCTTTTTAAAATTATTGATTTTTCTAAATTGCATTGAAAAGCTTTATGACCTAATTTTTTGTATGAAAAACATGTAATGCTTGATGATGCAGGTACAAAGAAATTTTTAAAAAACCTTAGCTATTTTTTAGGTTTATATCATAATCCTGCTTTATTAAAAATAGCTCTTTGATTATTTAAAAGAAGATTTAATTTTTCAGAATTATAAGTGAACTTTTCAATAAAGGGTTTTAATTTATCAAGTTCATCTTTATAATTGTTTTCTATCTCTAGATCTTTATTTTTTTTAAAAGGTCACCATTTGAAACAACCTCTTTAGGTCTTTTTAAAATTTCATTTTCTATTGTTAAAGCATTGTTTTTCTTTTATGAAACATCAAGTTTACTTTTCAATTCATTAACTTCATTCAAAAGAGAATTGTTTTCAAGTGAAAAACTATTTGCATGCTTTTTCAATTTTCTATTTTCTGAAAAATCAATTTATAAACATGCATCAATTCATCAAATGCATTTTTCAATTCATCAAAAGTAAAATCCATTCAGAGTCAGAAATTACCTCTTCTTATTCTTGTTATGCCATGAAACATAGATTGGCAACTTCTGTTGGTTCTTCATTTGAGCTATCACTCCAGATCACCATCATAGCTTTCTTTCTATGCTTCTTTCTTGATTTCTTTAGGAGAGGACAGTCAAACTTATAGTGTCCTGGCTTCTTACATTCAAAGCATATAGGTAATTCCTTCTCATTTCTTTTTCTTGTCTTTACTGTTTGGAACCTTTCTTGTAAGGAAATTTTTTTCTTTTCATAAATCTTCTGAACTTCCTTCCTAAAAGAGCTTCCTCACTCTCATCATCTTCTTCTTCTTCTAATTCTTTATTGGAGATTCTTCTTGAATTTAGACTTGAAGGCTACCCTTTTTCTTTTTATCCAAGTTTATAGATTTTTACTTCAGATTTAGCTCATAAGTCATGAGCGATCCCACTAGCTGCTCTAAGGATAATTTGTCAACATCTTTGGCTTCTTATATGGCGGTCACCTTTGGATCCCATGAAGTTGGAAGTGACCTAAGAATTTTGTTAACAAGATCGGTATTAGACATGACTTTTCCTAAACTTCTCATGCCATTAACAATGTTTGTGAATCTAGTGTACATGTCAGTGATAGATTTATTTAGTTATATTCGGAACATCTCAAAAGTATGCACTAACATGTTTACTTTTGTGTTCTTCACTTGATCAGTACCCTCATGGATAACTTCAAGTGTGTCCTATATTTTCTTAGCAGATGTGCATGTAGAAATCCTATTGAACTCACTAGGGTCTAATGCATAATGAAGGAGATTCATTGCTTTTGCAAATCTCAGGTTGTTTAATATCATTTTCACCAATATTCTTCGAGCTTTAGAATGGAAACACCATTAACCACAATCAAAGGAATATGTGTACCTTAATCAATAACTTTCACAAATTATAATCTATGAATGCATGTAAATTCTCATTCTAGTTTTCAATAAATATAATTTGTTCCACTAAAATATGGAGGTCTATTTGAGCCTTGTCCCTCAACTACAATAGTACCAAGAGGGGTGCCATAGATTTTTACTCAAGATAGTTAGACCTATATATGAGAACGTGGCTCTGATACCACTTGTTGCCCAGTAAGCAACCCAAGAGGGGGGGTGAATTATGTTTCTAAAAGTTAAATGCAAATGTGTGATCCAATTCAATAAATAACTTGAGTGCAATGAGATGCAAGTGTAAAGTTCTCTTAAAGAGTATGCAACCAAAAATTTAAATGCAATAAATGTAGAGCAAGAGAGAGAGACAACAATCACAAATACAATTCAAGTATAGTGGTTCAGTGCTTTCCAATGTACTTACATCAACTCCCCAAGATCCACTTGGGAATTCACTATAATCTCCACCGATTATAGCCGATTAATTTTTCGGGCTAACTAATAAAAACCCCTTTTGGTTTTTACAAGGCTCACCAAAGAAACCTCTTAGTTTTCAAAGCTAACCAATAACCTCTTGGATTTTTAACTTGGCTTACCAAAAATCTCTTGGTTTTCAATAGGCTAACCAAAAATCTCTTGGTTTTTCAATAGGCTAACCAAAAATCGTTTGGTTTTTCAATAGGCTAACCAAAAACCTCCTTGGTTTTTCAATAGGCTAACCAAAAATCTTTACAACAAAGATAGAGTTAAAGCAAAGCAACAAGAATAGCTTTTTAATAAAAGCAGATATCTCTTGAAGCTTTGAGGAATTGCTTGTCTTTAACTTGATGAAGCCTTGATCAATGCTCAAGAATGTTGGACTTGAATGCTCTTGAAGGCTTTGAATGCTTTGAGACTTCTTTTTGCTTGAAGGTGGTTGCTCTCAATGAATGGGAGTGAATGCACTTGCTTTTCTTTTGTATTATTGATGCTCTTGTGTCTAGATTTGATTTGAATCATTTAAATACCATCCCAAGACCTCAAAGTCAGTTTATGACTGTTAGACATGAAAAACTAGCCATTGGAGCTAAGAGGGCCGAGTTCTATGTTGAAAAACTAGCCATTATTGTTTCCAGAACTCCAAGTGTCGACACTTCAAGCTGTGAGTCGATACTTAAGGTCGACTCTTAAGTTCGATGTGTCAACACCAAGTTCAAATTTCTTCATTAAAGCTCTCTGGGATTCTCAGGTGAGTCGACACTTCTTCTAGTGAGTCGACACTTGAGTCGATACTTGATATCTATGAGTCGACACTTCAGGCAAGTCTTCAATTTCAGCAAGTTCTGTATCAAATTTTCTCAGGCCTTGAGCTGATTCTTGAGTCAACACTTGACTAGCATGAGTCGACACTTTAGCTGTGCCTGAAACTCTTTCTGCATACCAGCTTGAGTCGACACTTCTACTATCATGAGTCGACACTTGAGTTGTAAGTCAACACTTGCTGAGATTTCTTTAAAAACCATTGAACCTCTGCTGAAAATAATTTATGCTAGACTATCCAAGTCCTTTCAAGCAAACTTAAGTACATAAGTCAATTAAGACTAATCTTTCATTCATGGAAGGGACTTCTTCATTTTTTGACAAGCAACCAAATCTTATCGAGTCGATGAGTACATTTTTCTATGAAAACATACTTTAAAGAAATAGTCAGTACTCAACTTATACATAAGTATTTTGTTTATCATCAAAATCAATAATGGAATCAATAGTACTAGGATCTACTATTTAGATCTTAGCATCTACTTGCAAAAAAAATAAAGAATATGAATTTAAAAGCACATGTATAATTTTTTTTTTGCAAATGAAAAAAGAATTCTATTACAAGAAATTAAAAAGGGGTAATTTAATAACTAAGAAAAACTATAAAAAAAATAGTAACAAAGATTGGAAGTAGATCGGCATAGCCTCGTTAGGAAAATGGCTGACGAACTCCCTTCTCCTTCATTCTCGTCAGAGTGAACTGGCTTGCTCTGCCTTTTCCTCATTTGATCTTGATCTTGGAGATAGAGAGGCTAAAGGATGGTGTAGGGAAAGAACTCTACTCTAAGAAACCTCACTCTTAGAGACCAACCTACTACCCAAAGCTATGCCCTCTACCCTATACCACACCCTCTCTCTAGGATGATTTCTTCTTAGCATAAGGGTCCTTTAAATAGACCTTATCTAGGGATTCCTCCTGGTCAAATTTGGACTCAATCGAGCTATAGATTAGCTAAATATCACAAGGAGATATCTAGGCCATCCGTTGTACATCGTGATGCATAGTTTGTGTTCCTTGTTTCTCTAGCAGCAGAGTCTGAGCTGGACTCTTGAATCTCTAATCCCTAGGTCTCCAATTAAAATCTTGCATCTCCCCATCGGGCGATCGGTAGTGATGGGCGACGGTGCTGCGATGGCAGGATGGCAGTGGTGAGACAGCGGGAAGAGCAACAACCGATGATGGTGGATCCATGAAGGTGGCCGACGGTGGTGGATCGGGCTAGATGAAGGCCATAATGGCTGCTCGGGGCAATGGGGCAGTGTCTTGGTCTAGCAAAATGGTAGCAAGCGATGATGACTGAACAGAGTAGAGAGGGGCATGGTGGTCGGTAGAAAAAAATGATCTCTGGTGAGTTCTCTGGCCATGATGAGGCTCCCGACGGTGATGGGGATAGCTTTGGTGGCTTTTTCAATAAAGGCCAAGCTCAAAAAGGTCGATGGTCCATGGATAGGGATCGTGAACTAGTGAAAATGGCTAGCTATGGATCGTAGGCTATTTCATGAATCGCTCGGCCAGTCCATGGTGGATCGGTTGCTTCAATAGCTATGCAATTTCTTTAATAATCTTCAAGCTTTGATTCCGGGACCATTTGAACTCCAATTTGAGTGCCGTGTATGCTGTTGGACTCTAAAAATTAAACTCTTTGTAATAACAGTCTTCTTTCCTATAAATGATATATAAAATATCAATTTACATAAACAAATATAGTTTAATTATTAAATTAATATTTTTATGTATGTATATAATATAATTATCATACCTTCCAACTTGAACATTGCCCATCCTAGAGTAAAGTTGATGAATTAGCTATGTATACAAACTCATCCTTGAATTAAAAAGATGGCTTAGGCATTCCTAAAGGTAGTTGATACCCAGCCAGACCATTAAAGAGCTACTTCATTGGATCACTAAGTCAGTCCTATTAGTGGTAGAGTATTAACCATAGAAATCCTTAGAGATCTTCCTTATTATCTTCCTGACTTACTCTTTAAATCCTCTAACTTAATTTGAGTCAAGTTTATTGCTTTTTTATACTTTAATCCTTTTATCTCTTTTTTTGAGAAGTCTAGTGCAATGTCATGATCTCTTAAGTATTAGCATCCTTATCTTTGGATGAGAACCACAATGATTACTCGGATAAAGGGGCTCGGTTACTCAATAGGATGCCATTGCTTAATAGATCTCTTGACCTTCTCACCTTTTGACATGAACTATAATGCTTACTTAGGTGAAGGGACCCGGTTACTCAATAAGAGTTCAAGAAGAACTATGAGATTAGACTAACTCTCTATTTTTTTTATTTTTTAAAAGATATTTTATATATCTCAACATTTTTGTCCCTGTTGGTTCCTCGGGTGGGCATAGCGGAAGACTAGGTTTCAAAATTTTCGTATTCAAATCCTGACCGGCCGGAAACCTAAAATCTAGGACCACTTGTCCATGATAATTAAAAAATCTAAACTTTAGGGTTATAGAGGAATACCTGGAATGCTATATTTTTAATTTTTATATGGCAAACAAGTGCATGCCCTCCAGAGATGATCCATATAGAAATCGGACCAAGGAAGCACTCTTACGAAGGTTGCTTGTTCGACTAGTACTCTTCCGGCAGCATTTCGGACTTTCTTCCTTTGCTGGATCCCCTACCTCTTATAGGGCTCTCAGAGAACACTTTGAATTCTCTCATATCCTTAATACCCCATCTATTTTATTTCCTAGGCTCTTGTCTTAATTACAATAGTCTTGTTTGAAAGAACAAGCTTTGTCTTAAAGAGACAAACCTTGTCTTAAGGAGGAGGAGAAAAGATAGCATGTAGTATTCTGATGGGAATCTTTCATGCCTTGGCATCAAATTATCGACACCAATTTATAGGAGGGTTGGGGTGCCTGATATGTCTTTCCTTCAGCAATTTGATAGACCCATCAAGCAGGAGTCTTATAAGGATGAAAGGATATATCATGATAATGCTTTTGATGCGCCAAGAGATAGAACATTGTCTCTTCAATTTCCAGCATTTTCCTCCATCTTCCATATGGCTTTGACCAATTATTCAAAGGATAAAAGGTATGGTTTCAAAAATGAAATGTTGGAGAAATACAGGAACCTTCAAACAAAAAGACTCTTGGTCTTAGATGGTGGAAAACAAGCTAACCCAATTCAATTAGGTTAGGAGTTGGGCTAGCCAACATATGCTAATATATCAATTAACTAGCCAATTAGGTTCCCATGACCCTAATAAACATACAATTAACTTCCTTAGCAAATTTTCTAATGTGAGTGACCCTTTGGGTTCCACATCTAGCCAGCAGTAGGTCTAGGTCCAAGCCAATTCGATCCAATCGAACCTGATTGACCTAATAAGGTCAAATTAAGTTGACCTAAGTTGCCAATTTCAACTAACTTTCGAATTGACTCATGAATCCAATTGAATTGAATCATGAAACCTATAAGACATGATTGACATCTAGCAACATGTCATGTTTACCCAGAAGATGAGAAATTTGATAGAAATTATCAAAATATCCTTTAGTGAAAAGTTATCGTGCATTTAATCCTTCGATCTTCCTTTATCCCTTAAGTGATGGGCATGGATAAATGTCAAACCCTAGCACTTAATTCTTTCGAATGTCAATTCGATAATGAAGACTTGACTAATGAAAGATTAGAAATCCTATCTAATCTCATCATGTTTGATCAAAGACTTCCTAAGGCATCATTCGAAGAGATCACATGGGATAACTTCTCTTGCTATGAGTGATCGATTCCTTGTTGGCATACTTATTACCTTAATACACAATTCACCATATCCAAAAACACTCTGTACATGACTTAATTTCCATGAATGATTATGCACCAAAACATGGGTTCATGCACGCAAGATATTATGGTAGTCTCAGGTCTAAGAACTCCCACTAAGAGAACATTCTTTTGTTAAGTAAGACTTCCATTTGATGTTCTCTTGTTGGATCAGTTCAGTGGACTCATAAACCTAATGAGCACCCATATTCTTGTATTAGTGTCTTTACATAAGTGGTTGTGAGACCAACCTCCTCTCCATTGAGCATACATAGGATGTGCTAGTTTTTTGGATTCATCGATCCCCGAAATGATTATCTAATGACTAGAAATATTTTAGATAAGGATTTATAGGAACCTAGATCTCACTGTTATGATCTCCATCATAACCCTAATTCCATGCCCCTAACCTATGAGGTTCATCATAATCTTGATAAGATATAGCAGTATGATGAATCAAATACATTTTATTAATAAATAATATCATACATGAGCTAGAAGATCATAATAATAATGTCCATACAAAGATTGGCTTTTAGGGCACCATTCTTTCAACCCCTACTCTCAATATTTTTTTATTTTTATGAACTTGTTGTAATTGAGTTCTTTAGTTTCTGATAAGAGGATATTGGATATTGCATATGGGTCTCATATATGTAAGTCATTGCAAGGGTTACAGAGACTTAGAAACTTGAACAGGGATGACTTTGAGCTATTCGGCACGAGTGGTGAATCCATTAGGGCTGAAGCTATTGGCACCTATCTATTATTATTGCCATCGGGCAATATTCTAGAATTAAAAGATTATTATTATGTACCCAATATATAAAGAATATTATTATGTACCTTTGTTGTTGAAACAAGGTTATGAATAAATTTGATGAGCCATTGGTGCTCGATCCCTTTTCAAAGAAATTCTTTGGTTGTGGTATATTCTCTAATGGTCTTTTTATTCTGTCACTCAATGATAAGGTTATGCTTGTTGAGAATAAGAAAAGAAAGATAGAAGATGTGAATGTCACTTATCTCTAGCATTGCTATTTGGGTCATATTAGTGAGTCCAGGATAAACAAGTTGTACAAAGATAATTTCTTTGAACCTTTTGACTATGAATCATTAGGAACTTGTAAGTCCTATCTATGGATAAGATGACCAAGTCTCCATTCACTGGACATGGAGAAAGGACAACTAAGTTGTTAGGTCTAGTACACATAGATGTGCGTGGTCCTATGACATTCCAAGCCAGAAGAGGATACTCTTATTTCATCAATTTTACTGAAGATTTATCAAGGTTTGGATATGTATATCTTATGAAACACAAGTCCAAAGCCTTTGATAAATTTAAGGAGTATCAAAGTGAGGTTGAAAAATAAATTGGGCAAAGTATTAAAATCCTTCAATCTGATCGAGGAGAATAGTGTCTAGTAAATTTCTTGATCATCTTAAAGACAAAGGCATTCTCTCTGAATGGACCCCTCCATATACATCATAGTTAAATGATGTAGTAGAAAAGAGGAATCATATCTTGTTGGACATGGTACAATCCATGATGTGCTTCACGGATCTTCCAGTATCCTTTTAGGGTTATGCCCTAGAGACTGCTGCATTTATACTAAACAAGGTTCCATTAAAGGTAGTTAAAAGCACTCCATGTCAATCATGTAAAGGGAATAGGTCAAGTCTTAAGTATTTTAAGATTTGGGGTTGCCTTGCTGATGTTAGGAATATTTTTGGACATAAGCTAAATGCTATGGCTAATAAGTGCAGTTTTGTAGGATATCCTAAAAAAGGTATGGGATATCTTTTTTACCATTCAATTAAGTAAAAGGTTTTTGTCAGTAGGCATGCCACATTCTTGGAAAAGGAGTTTATCCAAGCAATGAAAAGATATTTGAACTTGAAGAAGTTCAAACTACACCTGAAGTAATTTCTCAACTAAATGTTCCTAAGGTTTAGGAATAACTACAACAAAACTCCTCTCTGTAGGTTAGAGAGAGTGAGAAGTGCATCTCTCAGATATGGCTTTATCATTGGAAATAATAATGAAACTAGTATCATATAGGATGATGATCTTGTGACCTCTACAGAAGCTGTCATGAGTAAAGACTCTAATAAATGGCTAGAAGCCATGAAATCCAAGATGGACTCCATGTACTCTCATCAGGTTTGGACATTAGTTTATCCACCTGAGGGAGTAAACCCAATCGAGTGTAAATGGGTCTTCAAGAAGAAGATAGGAGTAGATGATCAAGTAGAGACCTACAAGGCCAGGCTGGTGGCAAATAGTTTCAGACAAAGATATGGTATTAACTATGATAAAACTTTTTCACCAGTTGCAATGCTCAAGTCTAATAAGATTCTTGCCATAGCTGCATACTGTAACTATGAGATCTGGCAGTAGATGTAAAGACTGCTTTCCTTAATGGATATCTTGAGGAAGAAGTCTATATATCATAGCTAGAGGGGTTTATCTCAAGTAAGAGACCAAACCAAGTATGCAAGCTTAAGAAACCCATTTATAGATTGAAGCAAGCATCAAGTAGTTAGAACATTTACTTTGATGAGACAATCAAAGAGCTTGGTTTCATCAAGAATGTGGATAAACCGTGTGTGTATAAGACAAGTGGGAGTGCTTTGTTTTCGTTGTTTTGTATGTTGATGACATACTAATCATTAGGATTGATATACCAATGTTGCAATCAATCAAGTCTTGGCTATCAAAGAAATTTTCCATGAAGGATTTAGGAGAGGCATCTTATATACTGGCTATAAAGATCTATAGAGATAGATCTAAAAGGATGCTTGGCTTATCCCAATCCAAGTACATTGACTTAATATTAAAGAGATTCAACATGGAGGGAAGTAAGAGAGGTTACCTGTCCATGAGTCAAGGCATACATCTTTCAAAAGGATGTCTCCTAAGACACCAAAAGAGAGAGAGGATGAGTATGATTACTTATGCTTCAGCTGTAGGATCAATTATATATGCCATTTATGTACCAGGCCTAACGTTGCTTATGCCTAGGGCATAGTAAGCAGGTTCCAGGCTAATCCAGGGGAGGATCATTGGAAAGCTATGAAAAACATTCTCAAGTACTTGGGAAGGACTAAATGTTTATCTAATATATGGTGGATCAGAGTTGAAATAAGAAGGGTATATGGATTTTTGTTTTCAATTGATCCAGATGATAGCAAATCCATATTAGGGTATGTCTTCATCCTATATGGTGGTGCGATGAGTTGGAAGAGTACAAAGTAGCAAACTATAGTTGACTCAGTTACTAAGGTAGAGTATATAGCTGCAAGTAAAGTCTCAAAGGAAGCTATGTGAATAAAGAAATTCATCACAGAATTGGGCATGGCTCCTGCTATGCAACAACTAGTGCCATTTTATTGTGATAACACTGGAGCTATTGTGCAAGCTAAGGAACCAAGATCTCATCAAAAGTCCAAACACATCCTAAGACTCTTCCACCTTGTTCGAGAGATCATAGAAAGATAAGATATTATCATCGAACGAGTAGATACAAAGAATAACATATCAGATCCATTCACTAAAGTACTACCATAGCAGTAGTTTGATTGCCACTTAGATTGTATGGTTGTAAGATACAAGGGCGATTGGCTTTAGTGCAAGTGGAAGATTGAAAGAATTATACCCTTTAAGCTAATCTTTGTACGAGCATTTTTATAATCTTCTAACTCATGTATGATATTATTTATTAATAAAAGATTAATTGATTCATCATACTACTATATCTTATCAAGATTATAATGAACACGTTAGGTTAGGGCAATGAAATTAGGGTTATGATGGAGATCATAATGGTGAGATCTAAGATCCTATAACCCTAGTCTAAAATGCTCCTCGTCGTTGGATCATCAATTCGGGGATTGAAATTTCTAGAAAAGATAGCATAACTATGTATGCTCGATGAGAGGGTGGTTGGTGTCAGAGCCACTTGTGTAGGGTGGTGAGGACACCGTAGGCACCAAAATAAGACAGAGACTTTTCAACCCTCTGTGAATTGATCAATAATTTATGAGTCTATCTGTAATAAGGACTTAGCCCATCTGAGTCTATTTTAGTTATTATTTGAGTCTTTTGAGTTGTTATTTCAGTTCTATACTAGTCAGCTCATGTTGAGCTAGTTCAGTCCAATGCTAGTCAGCTCATGTTGAGCTAATTTTATTTTTTTGAGTCCTGTCCAAGCATACTGAAGACTTAAGACCACATCATACAAGTGAAGACCATGTCCAACTAGATTGAAGACATGGAAGTTTAGCCCATGTCCACCCAGCTTGAAGATTTGAAGATCCCAGGAGGAAAATTAGAAACCCTGATTCATTGTAGATGCCCTCTAGATGCCCAGATTCCCTTCCAGATGCCAAAGTATATTCATAGACCAAGGCATCCATGATTTTAGAGGTCCATCTGCATCCTAGCCCAAAGAAATCAAGCCCAGGAACCAAGCCCAAGTCCCTAAGAACCAAGATACCTGGGAATATTCCTGCTACATGGCTACCAGGCCACCCCAGCTTCCAGAGGCCCAAACCCATGCGCCCGAGCCCCTTTGGGCGGTCTATTACTGCTCTTAGAAGCCCAACACGCCCCCCTAGGCATCCTCGGAGTGTTGGCCAAGTCAAGAGAATTTTAGGGATTTTTCTACTTAATGTTTCCTTATTTTCTAGCTAGGGTTTGAGAGGGAAAAGGATTCTTATGTAAAGACTAATGTGCCTTACTTGGAGCCCAAGGTTAAGGGTCTATTTAAGGGACCCTAGCCTCTTGTATGAGGGGAGATTTTTGATATGAAATAAACCTTGAGTTTTTCTATTGATTTGTGTGATTACCCTGCTGTGTGCATAAAGGGGTTTGAGAGTTCTTCTTCCTGGTGTTTGCAATCATCTTCCTGCCACTAGCCAACCTTCCAGAACCCTGGCCGCCCACTTCAAAAGACACCATTTCTTTGCTATTTTCCTTTATTTCTTTGCTTTCTTATGAGTTTTCTAACCCCTGATAGGTCATTTGCAGGTCCTCGAGTTCCTACGAATCCAACGACTCCAGCCAAGCCTCAATCGGACCACCGAGCAGAAAGCCGGGTATCCGCGGGTCTTTAGCTCGGTTTCCAGGCCGCATCCATCAAGGAATGAGAGATCCCTTCACTGCGATCTTCACCAGGTGTTTCAGACATTGTCAGGTACACCCCCTCTACCTCCAGTCTTTATATTGTAGGACAACTTGTCCTAACCGAGACTTCTCAGCCCCGGCGATCCTTCTTTAGTACTTTTCTAGGTTCTAATCTGCATGCTTGGCTTCAAAAATTTATATAAAATCTCTATAAATAATTTTGATCTGAAATTTGGGAATTAATCACCTAACCCCACGTATAAAACATACAAAATGAATTGCATGCATATTAGTCCCGCATCATAGGGACAATAACACAAGGATGTGGGTGCTCATTAGGGTATGAGTTCACTAAACTTATCTGTTGCCCAGGTGACTTACCCAAGAGGGGGGGATGAATTGGGTATTTAAAATTTTGACAAATATGTGCTTCTTTTAAAATAACTTTGTATGGTGAGCATTGCCAGAAATGGAGACCAAGATGGGAGGTGAATTGGGTCTTTTTAAATTTAAAACAGTAATGTGAACGCCTTGTGGTGTTTGTGAGTAATAATTTAATGCTTAAGATTAAATGTAGCGGAAAGCAGTAAATCAAATGTAATAAGAAAAGAGCAAGAGGGAAAAGATGGCAATCACACACAAACACAAAATTTATAGTGGTTCGGTGCAAACCTAGCACCTACATCCACTCCCCAAGCCACCCTGGGTATTTCACTATAATCCAATCAAAATTATAGCCAACTTGTTTTTAAAAAGGCTCACAAGTCAAAACCTATGTCGGTTTTGTCACCTAGGCTCACCAACAACCTTTTACACTTGTTTTGTATTCGGGCTCACAAGATAACCCTAGTTGGTTTTATCTCTTTGGCTTACAAACAAACCACAACAACCTTCTTCAAGATACCCTGAAAGCAAGGTCAAATCACAAGACAAAAATAGATACAATTCAAAAATAAGACAAACTCTCTTCAAGAGAAGAATGGAAGCTTTGAAGCTCAAGTTGATACATTGTCTATCTCCTCCTTGGAATATCCTTGAAAAACACTGATTTTGGAATGATGTAAGGATGAGCTTGTAGGCTTTTTCAGGGAATCAAACTCTAATGGCTCTTGATGTGATGCTTGAGAGAATATTAGTTTTGGCTTAAATGGACTTCAATACCTTCAATTCCTTAGAATGAAGTTTGGAGGAGGTTAAATACAACAAGACTTCCAAACATGGTTGTGACGTTGGAGCCTCGAAACTAGCAGTTTGGAGCTTTAAAAGTGAGTTCTGCAAGTCAGAAAAATAGATCCGTTAGGGCTGTCAGGCTTCAAGTGTCGACACTTGGCTCATCAGGTGTCGACACTTGGCAATCAGGTGTCGACACTTGATTTTTAGGTGTTGACACTTGAACTTACAAGTGTCGACACTTGATGCACAGGTGTTAACACTTGACACAAAAAACCTCCATTGGCAAAGTTATGTATTTTCAAAAATCTCAGTCCTTGAGTCAACACTTAGAAGCTTAAGTGTCGACACTTGAAATGTAGGAGTCGACACTTGAGTTCTGGGTGTCGACACTTGGTGTGCCAAGGGTTTTTCAGCATGCCAAATGCTGAAGTGTCGACACTTGGCTTCCCAGGTGCCGACACTTGATACTGAAAAATTCAAAATCAAGTGTAATTTGAGCCAAAAACACAAATATTGATTTTGAAATTTAAATGGAACATAAATAAATAATAATTGAACATGTAAAAGACCTTTTTTCATGAAGCGGATATCCAGAATTGCGAAAAATGCTACGTGCCACGACGTATCATGATACATAAGCTTTTGAGATTTTGAGGTGCTTTCTTCCTAAAAACTCGTAGCTTGAAATACACATTAGTATACAATATGCACTCAATGTTTTGTTATTCATCAAAATCACTGGGTGGAGCAAACAATCTCCCCCTTTTTGATGATGACAAAACCTTGAGTAAAATAGCATTAAGTTTCAACTATGATAATTCATGAGTATGATTGAGCCATAGTTTTCATAGTTAGGAAGAATCAATCTCCCCCTCAATTTGATATTTCTAATCAAAACAAATGATATGATATACCAGGGTATCAAAGCAGATCAAATTTGAAAATTTACACAAACAAATTGAAAAAATTTCACAAACAATGTATGCCATACTTATGCCATACTCCCATACAATCTATACTATTACTCCCCTTTTTGTCAATCATTAGAAAGGGGAATAACCTCCCCCTCAAAATGAGCATGGAGACAAAAAGTGGTAGAATATCAGATATGAGATCCAAAGAGAGTATCAGAGCTAAAGAGAATAAATGTAACTAATCAAGCAATCAAAGTGAATCATAATTTTTAAACATCCAAACAAAAATATGTATATATGATAAGTGGAGTTTTCAATACAAAATTTGTTGACTCATCAGCAAAACTGAAATATACAAAATATATCAGAAGTCATATATCAGAAGTAACATAAAATATAAAGATCATACAACATAAGAGACATGTGTGAGGCTAATCCTTATCAGATGGATTCTCAAAAGAGATAGGACTGGTAACCCTAGTCCTACGGGCTAGACTACCATGAGTCTTCAGGATACCATGGCTCCTAGTCCTAGTCGATGGACCAAAACGAGGTGCAACTCTAGAGACCCTAGAAGAAGGAGGGGTAGAGTCTCAGTGGGGGTAACAAAGACTGGATCATTGGAAGCTAAAGTGTTAGTAGAATCAGCTGGAGGAACATCAAGGGTCTGTAACTCTCGATTGACAACCTCATAACCGTCAGCACCATCAACACTGTCGCTACCATCATCAAGAACATCTGTAGCCCTGCAATCAGTGTGATCACCACCCTCCACAGTATCATCATGGTCATCCTGGTGGTCGTCGCCATCATCATCATCATCACCCGGAGGATCAGCAGGAGGAAGCGAGGATCTGATCAAACTCTCAATGCGCACAATACTAGCCTCCACAGTCTGACAAACCTCGGCATGCTCAGCAGCAGTGTGAGCTCTAAGGCTCTCAATCTCGATCCGAAGCTGAGTCATCCTAGCTCCCAGACTAGTAAGCTCGCCTCTCACCTCTGCAAACTGCTCATGCGAATACTCCTCAAAGTGTACTCTAGTAGATGCTGGAGGAGCTGCTGAAGGTGTGGTAGAAGGCGTCGCAGGCTCGGTCTCTGATGCATGTGCTATATGAACAGGAGAACTAACCGGCCCTGATGGCCCTCCCTCGACCTCACGTAACTTATCCTCCTCATCAGCCTCTTGGCCAAACTCCCTCCTGACCCGTCTGCCACCAACCACTCTGTAGCCCATACGATGGAGCGACCTCTCATCATAAACATCTGTGTTTAAGATCTCCTTGGGGATCTCCTCCTCCAAGGATACTCCACACGCTCGGAATAGTCGAGTCAGTCCCATCCCGTAGGGCAAATAATGACGATGATGGCTGGCTGCATCTCTCATCTGTATCAGTATCATGGAAGGAATGTCTACCTGCATCCTCTGTGTCAAGCAGACCATGAGCATAAGCTCTCTCTCTGTGATAAAATCAAAACACCCTGTCTTCGGTAGAAGAATTCGAGCCGTGATGTGATGAAGGAGCTGCATCTCCATCGATAGCTGGTTCATGGTGACTACTATCACACTGCGAACATCCTCGCACTCCAAAATACAATGGAATGCAGCCTCCCTGTCATCGACAGAGAAAATGATAATCCCTCGGTGTGGTATCTCCCAAACTCTGCTCAAGAGCTCCTTTGTCAATAGAATCTCCACACCTCGCACAGATGTCCTCCAAGTCATATGCCGGTAATCCAAAGATCCATAAAACTCAGGTACCGGATGAGGGTAATACCTCTCTTGCATAGTGTAGAAGGGCACCAAACCCGCATCGATAAGGGTCTGCCGGATCTGAAAATGCTGGCGGTCGAAAAACTCTAAGTCCACTCGTCGATCAGAAGCAACAGCCTTCCCTGCCATCCTCTCCGAAGGGGAACCAGATGCAACTGAACTTCTTGACTCACTAGTGTCATGCCTAGCCTTTGTTCTCCTCTCTGTCCTCTGACTTGGTCTCCTAACTGCTAGTCTCTTTCTAGGACCCATGTCAAACCAGCAGGATAGGAAGGTAAAGAGGATAGATTCAATCAAACTTAGAGCTATGGGACTGGCTACAGGTTCAGCTAAAGAGAAATTCATTTCACAAGAGGTGCAAAGACAGTTTTAAAACAATTTTGGTTTGTAAAATACTCTTTAAAAAATTTAGAATATCTACAAACAATTAGAAAATATTTTTGGTTGTTAAAATATATTTGAACTTTTGTAAAAATACATTTTGTAAGGTCATAATACCAAATCACATGGGATTTGGGCTTAAATCAATTAGGGTTTTAGCAAAATGGTGAAAATGTCACAAAAACATCATGAATAATTTATCAAAACTATGATAAATCAATAGAAATAAGTTTAGAACACTAGATTTTGGATGAAAACCCAAGTTTTTTTCAGCCAAAATAAATCAAACAGTGGTTTTCCCAAATTTGGATGGAATGAGCATGAAAATATCCAAAAATCATGGGAAATCCAAGAAAAAATCCATTAAACTACCATTCCTTCAAATGGAATTTTAGAAAACCATTAAAACCCATGAAAATCCAATTGAAATCCCCAAAAAAATAAAAAAAACCTATTCTAGGTTATGCGGCTTCACGGTAATGAAAATAAGAAAATAGGAGAAATAAATGGAAATAAAGTGAAATAAAAGAGGGAATACCTGATACGTGAAGGGGTAAATGGGAAGAGGAGGGATTTGGAGTGCAGGGGACCAATGTAGATTGAGAGTGATGGGGGTGAAGTGAAAACAAAACCCTCGGTCGGTCGTTTTAAAAACAGATTTCTTTTCTCAAATGTCGACACTTAGTATTTGTCAAGTGTCGACACTTGGTCAAGTGTCGACACTTAACAAAATCCCAATGTCGACAATTGGCCAAGAAAATCCCAAAAAAAATCGATTTTTTTTTAAAAAATCTAAGAAAATATTTAAAAGCTTTTGGGACTCAAAGCAAGTATTTTTTGAGTAAAATGCCTTGGGTAAGATGAAGTTTGTGAGAGTTCTAGGAGAATGGGTCAATGAAATCTAACTCTCTTCTAATCAGACAGAACCTTTCTTCACTCAATGGTTTGGTAAACACATCAGCTAATTGATCATCAATACACACAAATTCAAGAATAACATTAGAGTTTTGTACATGATCTCTTATGAAATGATGTCTTATTTCAATATATTTACTTCTTGAATGTTGCACAGGATTCTTAGTAAGATTGATTGCACTAGTATTGTCACATCTTATGGGTGTCTTAGTTAGTTTAATACCAAAATCTTCGAGTTGTTGTTTGATCCAAAGGATTTGAGTACAACAGCTTCCAGCTGATATATATTCGGCTTCCACCGTAGATAGAGCAACTGAATTCTGTTTCTTGCTACTCCAAGAAACTGACAGGTTCCACTAGTAGTTTTACGATCAAGTTTACACCCAGCAAAGTCAGCATCAGAATAAGCAATCAATTCAAATGAAGAATCTCTAGAGTACCACAAACCAATTTCAATTATGCCAGATAGATATCTAAGTATGTGTTTAACAGCCAAAAGATGAGACTCTTTAGGATTAGACTAATATCTAGCACACATACAAATGCTAAACATGATATCTGGTCTACTGGCAGTAAGATATAATAGTGAACCGATCATGCCATGATTTAATTTTTGGTCAATAGATTTATCTGATTCATCCTTGTCAAGTCTACAAGTAGAGCTCAAAGGGGTACCTAAAGGCTTGGTGTTCTCCATCCCAAACTTCTTGAGTATTTCTTTTGTGTACTTCACTTGGTTGATGAAGATCCCCTCTTTGGTTTGCTTTATTTGGAGTTCGAGGAAGAAATTTAGTTCTCCTATCATGCTCATCTCGAACTCACCCTGCATTAACTTTGCAAATTCTTGACAAAGAGATTCATTAGTAGCACCAAATATGATATCATTTATATAGATTTGTACTACTAAGAGATCATCATTCTTTTTTTTCAAAAATAAAGTTTTGTCTACATTACCTCTAGCAAAATCATTTTTGAGCAAGAAAGAACTTAAACGATCATACCAAGCTCTAGGAGCTTGTTTCAAACCATACAAAACTTTATGAAGTTTGTAAACATGATTTGGAAATTCAGAATTTTCAAAACCAGGAGGTTGTTCAACATAAATTTCTTCTTCAATAAGACCATTTAAACAGGCACTTTTAACATCCATTTATAATAATTTAAAATTCATAAAGCAAGCAAAAGCCAACAATAACCTAATTGCCTCAAGTCTAGCCACAAGAGCAAAGGTTTCATCAAAATTTATCCCTTCCTTCTGATTGTATCATTTGGCATCTAGTCTAGCCTTATTTCTAGTAACAATACCATTTTCATCAAGTTTATTTCGAAAAATCCATTTTGTGCCAATAATTGAAGTATTTGAAGGTCTATCTACTAATGTCCAAACATTATTTCTTTTGAATTGATTAAGTTCATCTTGTATAGCATTTATCCAATTACTATCATATTCAGCTTCTTTAATAGTTTTAGGTTCAATTTGAAAAACAAAAGCTAAATAATCACAGATATTTCTAAGGGATGATCAAGTACTTACACCTTTAGATGGATCACCAATAATTAGTTCTTTTGGATGTCTATGAGCATACCTCCATTCTTTTGGTAGTGCATCAACTATAGATGTATTTTCATCACCTTGTGCTTGATCTCCTTTAGTGTTTTGATCATCTTCTTGTTCCTTGGTAGGCTCTTCGTTGTTGTTTACACTTTCAGTTTTCTTGGTACCTGTTTCATCAGAAAGCACATCTTCTTTTCTCGAAGATTTCTGATCAGATTCATCAAATACCACATGTATGGATTCCTCAACAATAAGTGTTTTTCTATTGAAGACTCTGTATGCCTTACTAGATGTGAAGTAGCCTAGAAAGACTCCCTCATCTGATTTGGCATCAAATTTGCTCAAATTATCCTTACCATTATTTAAAATGAAACAACGGCATCAAAATATACAAAAATAATGAATTGAGGATTTTCTACCCTTCCAAAGCTCATAAGGTGTTTTCTTTAAAATCGATCAGATCAAAACTCGATTTAAAACATAGCATGCAGTATTTATGGCTTCCATCCTAAAATATCTAGGTAAATCATTTTCACAAAGCATGGTGTGTGCCATTTCTTCAAGAGTTCTATTTTTTCTTTCTACCACCCTATTTTGTTGAGGTGTCCTAGGTACAGAAAAATTATGATGAATACCATTTTCAATACAGAACTTATCAAAATCAACATTTTCAAATTCGATTCCATGATCACTTCTCAAAGATACGATTGAAACACCTTTTTCATTTGAAATTCGTTTATGAAACCTAATGAATTCAGAAAACGTTTGATCTTTATGTGCTAAAAACATGACCCATTTAAATCATGAGAAATCATCTATAATAACTAGACCGTACTTCTTACCTCCTAAACTAGATGTTCTAGTTGGCCCAAAGAGGTCCATGTGAAGCAACTCTAAGGGTCTAGATATAGAGATTACTCCTTTTGGTTTGAAAGAGGATTTGGATTGTTTTCCAAGTTGATATGCACTGCAAATCTTGTCTTTTTCAAAACTGAGTTTAGGCAGATCCTTTATCAAATTCTTTTTGCTAAGTTTTGAAATCAAATGCAAACTAGCATGCCCTAGTCTACGATGCCAAAGCCAACTAGTTTCATTGATCTTGGCTTCCATTGCTACTAGGCATTGACCATTTTGAATCAGAAAATCATCAAGATCAACCATATAAATATTGCCATGTCTATGACCAATGAACTTGGTGCCATTGTCATCTAAACTAGAAACAATGCACATAGAAGATTCAAAAATAATTTTAAAATCCTTGTCGCAAAACTGACTAATACTAAGCAAGTTATATTTCAAACCATCAACATATAAAATATTATCAATGTAAGAAGAAGGGGTGATATTTACTTTACCAATACCAATAATTTTGCCCTTTCCATTATCACCAAAAGTCACATTGCCACCATTTTGATATTCGAGTGATGAGAACTGCTCCATATCTCCTATCATATGCCTTGAGCAATCGCTATCAAGGTACCACATTCTTTTCTTGTTAGTTGCAAGGCATACCTACAATAAAGATCAAGTGGAGACTTTAGGTACCCAAGTCATCTTTGGTCCTTTTAGGTTAGTGGCATTGGTTCCTTTTGGAACCCAAACTTTCTTAATATTACTCAATCTTCTTTTGTTGCACATATAAGATTTATGCCCTTTAGTACTACATGCATAACAAGTAATGGATGAAGATACAGGCACAAAGAAATTTTTGAAAAGTTTTTGTTTTTTATTAGTTCTAAACCCTAAACCTGCTCTATCAAAAATAGCTCTTTGATTGTTCAAAAGCAAATTTAATTTTTTAGAACTATAAGTAAATATATCTACAAAAGATTTTAATTTTTCAATTTCTTCCTTATATCTTTTATTTTCATCCAAAATTTCTTTGCTTTGTTTTGAAAGATTTTCATTTGAAATTGAAGAACTTTTCTTTTTCAAAATTTCTTTTTCCTTTTCAAGAACTAAAATCTTATCATTTAATTTTCTATTTTGAAGAAGAAGGCATTCATTTTCATTTGAAAGCTTATCATTTGTTTTGGCAAAATCCAAATTTTACTTTTTCAAATCTTTATGTTTTGACTTTGGTTTTTGAAATTCTATGACTAATTCATCAAAAACTTCATGAAGTTCATCAAAAGTAAATTCATTTTCTATTTCAGAATGCACCTCATCATGATCCGCCATCAAACAGAAGTTTGCCACATCCTGCTGTTCTTCCTCAGAACTGGAGTCCTCACTATTATTCCAGGTTGCCATCATGGCCTTCTTTCTTAACTTTCTTCTGCTTTTCTTGAGCAAGGGGCAATCCACCTTAAAGTGATCGGGTTTCTTGCATTCAAAATAAGTGGGCTGCTCCTTCTCCTTGTCTTTCTCTTTATTTGGCTCACCTTTCAGAGATTTCTTCTTGAAGTTGAATCTTTTCTTCCTCATAAACCTTCTGAATTTTCTTGCCATAAGAGCCATCTCATATTCTTCATCATCTTCTTCGGAGTCATCGCTTGATTCTTCTCTAGAAGTGAATTTGAAGGTGATCACTTTCTTCTTTTTGTTGACTTCCACATTCTTTTGCTTGAGGGAGAGCTCATAGGTCATCAGTGATCCCAACAGTTATTCAAGTGGAAGAGTGTTGACATCCTTGGCTTTTTCAATAGCTATTACCTTTGCATCCCAAGAAGCCGGTAGAGACCTGAGAAGTTTATTTACAAGTTCACCATTAGAAACAATTTTTCCTAGACTTCTCATGCCATTCACAATATTTGTGAACCTAGTGTACATCTCACTAATAGACTCAGTAGGTTCCATTTTAAATATTTCATACATATAAATAAGCATGTTAACCTTGGTTGTTTTCACTTGGTATGTACCGCATGGGTAACCTCAAGTGTATCCCAAATCTCCTTGGCGAAGAGACAATTAGATATTCTATTAAATTCACTTGGGTCAAGAGAGCAAAATAACAAGTTCATAGCCTTAGCATTAAGCTCTATTTGCTTAATGTCATTCTCATCCCAATCATCTTCCATCTTTGGAGTGAGAATGCCATTAACCAACATAGTAGGCTGATGAGGACCTTTTACAATTGTCCTCCATAAATTGTAATCAATAGCTTGAATAAAAATATGCATGCATGTTTTCCAATACGTGTAATTTGTGCCATTGAAGAGTGGGGGACGATTTAAAGCTTGACCTTCAACTACACACATTCTTATTGGGGCTACCATAATCTTTCACTCAAGATCCTTCGACCTACAAGAGAGTACCGGTGCTCTGATACCACTTGTTGCCTAGAAATGAAGCCCAAGAGGGGGGGTGAATTGGATCTTTTTAAATTTAAAACAGTAATGTGAAGGTCTAGTGGTGTTTGTGAGTAATAAATTCAATGCTTAAGATTAAATGTAGCAGAAAGCAGTAAATCAAATGTAATAAGCAAAGAGCAAGAGGGAAAGAAGGCAATCACACAAACACAATATTTATAATGGTTCGGTGCAAACCTAGCACCTACATCCACTCCCGAAGCCACCTTTGGGAATTCCACTATAATCCAATTAAGATTATAGCTGACTTGTTTTTCAAAAGGCTCACAAGTCAAAACCTATGTTGGTTTTGTCATCTAGGCTCACCAACAAACTTTTACACTTGTTTTGTCTTCGGGCTCACAAGTTAACCCGAGTTGATTTTATCCCTTTGGCTTACCAACAAACCACAACAACCTTCTTTCAAGACACCCTTGAAAGCAAGGTCAAATCACGAGACAAAAATAGATATACAATTTCAAAAATAAGACAAACTCTCTTGAAGAGTAGAATGGAAGCTTTGAAGCTCAAGTTGATGCTTTGTCTTGTCTCCTCCTTGGAATATACTTCAAAACACTTCTTTTGGAATGATGTAAGGATGAGCTTGTAGGTTTTTTCAGGGAATCAAACTATAAATGGCTCTTGATGTGAAGTTCTTGAGAGAATATTGGCTTTTTGGCTTTGAATGGACTTCAATACTCTTCAATTCCTTTAGAATGAAGTTGGCGGAGGTTAAATACAACAAGAAACTTCCAAAAAATGGTTTGTGACCATTGGAGTCTCGAATCTAGCCATTTGGAGCTTTAAAAGTGAGTTCTGCAAGTCAGAAAAATAGATCCGTTAGGGCTGTCAGGCTTCAAGTGTCGACACTTGGCTCATCAGGTGTTGACACTTGGCAGTCAGGTGTCGACACTTGATTTCTAGGTGTCAACACTTGAACTTACAAGTGTCGACACTTGATGCATAGGTGTCGACACTTGACACAAAAACCCTCCATTGGTAAAGTTCTGTATTTTCAAAAATCTCAGGCCTTGAGTCGACACTTGGAAGCCTAAGTGTCGACACTTGAAATGCAGGTATCAACACTTGAGTTCTGGGTGTCGACCCTTAGCATGCCAAGGGTTTTTCAGCGTGCCAAATGCTGAAGTGTCGACACTTGGCTTCCCAGGTGTCGACACTTGATATTGAAAAATTCACATTCAAGTGTAATTTGAGCCAAAAACACAAATATTGATTTTGAAATTTAAATGAAACATAAATAAATAACAATTGAACATGTAAAAATCCTTTTTCCATGAAGAGGATATCCAGAATTGTAAAAAATGATCCATTCCTTGACGTGCCATGATACATAAGCTTTTGAGATTTTGAGGTGCTTTCTTCCTGAAAACTCATAGTTTGAAATACACATTAGTATATAATATACACTCAATGTTTTGTTATTCATCAAAATCACTGGGTGGAGCCAACAGTGAGAGATTTGAACTAAGAAAAAGAAGCAGAAGCAAATAGAAAGCACAATCACACAAGCACAAACATAAGCAAATTTAGAGTAGTTCGGAGCAACCTCGCTCCTACATCAACTATCCAAGATACCACTTGGGATTTTCACTATATTCATCCTCAGAATATAGCCAGAATATTTTTACAGGCTCACAATCCAAACCCCAACTTGGTTTTAAGCCGGGATCACCAAAAATCTAATACACTGTTAGTTTTCATGGGCTCACTAACAACCCATTCTTGGTTTTCAAAGGCTCACCAAAAACCTAAACAAACCCAAGTTACAGCCCTTGCTATACTTGGAATAACTCAAATAAAGAATTTAAAAAATAAACCAACTCTATGACAAACCGAACGTTGTCTGGTGCTAACAGTTATAACTTTTGAGAAGCCCTCTTGATTGCTCTTTGAATGCTCTTCAAGAATTTTTATCTTTCTCAGTAAATGCTTCAAGAATCTGATGAGTGTTGATGTTGTCTTGAGTGCTTACTTGAAGGCTCTCTTGAATACTCTCTCAAATGTTCATTAAAAGCTCATTAACTTTTTCAAAAGATGTTCAAATCCCTTATAAATGGTTCCTTTTACCGATTTCAAGTCAATTTAGCCATTATAGAATGTTGGGATTTGAAATATGACCATTGAAACACTTTTTGGATTCAAAAAAGTAGTTTTGGAACTAGCTGTTACATGCCTAGAATAGGTGCTCGGTTGGCTCGGATGCTTCGAGTCGGCTCAGTTCCTTAGAACTTCTGAACTTTCACTTTGCTCGAGTCAGCTCGGGTTCTCAGTGCTTCAGAAAGTGAACTCTGGTTGAGTCGACTCTTCTTCAATGAGTCAACTCGCCTGGCTGAACTTCTCAGAACTAATTTTTTTCACTCTGGAGGAGTCAGCTCGGTGAATTGTCGAGTCAGCTCGGTTGTCTGACTGCAAGTTTGAGTCGGCTCGGATATCAGTCGGGTCGGCTCACCTGTCTGATTGAGGAAATGATGCTCTAGATGAGCCAGCTCTTTTTCAACGAGTCAGCTTGGATGATTGTGTGCCATAAACCCTAGTTTCGTGCCATACTTTGAGTCGGCTCTTCTGCTTTGAGTCAGCTCGAGTGACTTTTTCTAAAAACCTTCTTAACTTCTCTAGATTGCATCCAAAAACTTCCAACCAACTTTAAAGCCTTCCAACTCCTTGAAAGCCTATTCTAAAAAATTTAAACTAGAAAATACATTAAATTGGCCCATTTTCATGAACACATGGATAATTTTTCATTGGGGTCTTGACTTACACCCGAATTTTTGGTAGAGTGTTTGTACATTAAAGTCATCCAACAAAAACTTGTAAAACACTTGAGAATGGTTAGTAATCAAATGCATGCTGCAATATTTTGTTATCATCAAAATCATTCCAGGGGTTAACAATCTCTCCCTTTTTGATGATGACAAAACACTAGGCATGGAAAAGCTTTATAGTTAAACATATATAAAACACTTAAACGTATCAAGAAAACTTGTGTATGAATTAAAATTGATGTATATCTATATGTATCAACATATGTCAAGAATGTATCAAAAAGTATTAGAGCTTATCAAAATGTATCAGAGCTTTTGAAATAGATCGAATATGTATCAGAGTTAATGTTTATCAAAAGCTATTTTTTGCTTAAAATGCATCGAAGTCAATAAAGCATCAAGTTAGCAAAATGTATCAGAGCTGTTGAAGTCACTGATGAAGCAAAGTGAATCAGAGTTAATGTAGTGTATCAAAGCTAATTTCCATTTAGTATCAAGATGTATCAAGGTTAATTGAGCAATCAAAAATATCAGAGTTAAAAAATTTTCTTTGATTTCCATGTACATCATTTATATCACTCCCCCTTTTTCATTCATTTTCTTGCACATTTTCAATAAATATTCTAGTTTTCCATGCATCATACTATTACTCTTTCTTTTTGTCATTAATTAAAAGGTTTATCAAGCATTCAATGAATTTTGAAATAGAATGAGAAAATATTAACATTGTTTGAGGTAATTTCACCTTCTCATAGAATTTGTCAAATTAAAATACTTCATTAAAATTCTCTTGAAGTGTTACTACCCCTTTTTAGGTTAATTAATGAGATCATGCATAGAAATAATCAAAGATATAATAACAAGGAAGCAATGTACACATTGATTTAAATGTAAACATTTCATTACTTTGATAAGAAGTACAAAATGACATTCCAGTATAATTGAAACAAAATTTATCCAAATGTAATACAAGAAAATCATGAAATCTACTCTCCTTCACTACTCAATCCTACATCTAGCGGAGGCTTAGGTGCATCTATCCTAGAAGTTCTAATAGCAAGAGGATGTACTATAGCATTTCTGGTCCTAGAAGCTGGACCAGTCCTAGGCCTATGTGGTGGAGGCTATCTAGGAGGTGATGCTCTAGGTCTAGGAGTGCTCTGAGGTGGAGAGTGTGCAAAAGATGAAGCTCCAGAAAGGTGGAAAAGTATGATGCTCATCCCAGACAGAAGCCTCTAAACACCCTCCTGAATGTAATGAAGGGTTGCAATCTACTGAGCAACAAAAGTCTCTCCTGCTCTTCTAAGTCTGCCAATATCAGAGTAGAGGTCTAAAAGATTTGAGTGAAGCTCATCCTGATCACCCTACATCTATTGAAGTCTCTCAACTATCTCGACCATGAATGTCAGCTCTCATAGCTTTGTCCTGAACTCCTGAAGTTCTGTCTTGACTGTTCAGCGAAGATTGCCAAACATCGATCAAAAGGAACTCGTTAGAGTCTTGAAAAATTGAGAAAGCTACTCTATAATAGAAACTTGAGTTGTAGTCGGGGGTGCTAGAGTAGAATGTCCAGGATGTTCAGGTGTATCTGATGGTGTAGGTTTGAATATGCTGGTGGACTCCTGGGGCTACTAGTCTGTCCAGCCTGTCCATGAAACTCCATATCGGAAGAATCCCCATCAGAATTACTAGAGCCACTGCCACTCTCATCATCTGACTCCTCTTTGGCAGTCTCAGTATCTGCAATATGGTGTTCTGCCTCCTCATCTTCATCTGATGACGGTGAACCACTCTTTGATATGATACTTTCTTGGTCTAGACTCCCTCAACCTGATGGAAGCCCATCCTTTGTACGGACTTCACTGAATAAGAATCAGTGTGGTGCAGTAGTCTACTATCCTCACCATCCAAATCAACTCCTAAATCACTGAATAAAATGGTGAATGCCATACTGCAAGGTAAGCAAGCCTTAGCCGTTTGGGCTGCGTCTCGCATCTGAGAAAGCATAATGGATGGTAGATTGAGGGCCTCCCCCTTAATCATATGCCTCATGAAGATCGTATTGCGCTCACTAACCCAGTCGACGCACCTAGTCCTCACCAAAAATATCCTACTGATCATATTACATAATAATCTCATCTCCAATGATAAGATATTAGACTAAACAGTTGAGATTTCATTAACATTTCTCCTCTCCAATATGATCCTCAGGGTTTTCTGCTTGTCCTTTAAAACCAATTGATTTCTACCTTCATTAGGCATCCTCAAAACTCTACTAATTACTTCTTCATTTAATACAATTCTTATTCTTTTAACATTTGATTGAATACAATTTTCACCAAATGACAAATTCTCAAAATAGTTTCTAACAAGACTTGGATAGGTTGTATATCTAAGGAACAAAAGTAATCCAAGCCTTGACCTTCAATCCAGTCTCCAATTCTTAGCCCTAAACCTTCAAGAAAACTGAAATTTATCTTCATTCCAGTGGTAATGGACCGATTTGCCATAGAAATTACTTGCCTTGGTGGTTGTGGAGACAAATTTCTTTGCACATCTTGCTTTGCAGCCCAGGTCGACTCCTCTTCTCTTCTTTTGGTCCTTCTTTCCCTTTATATGCTTGTTTCCGCTTGTCTAGGCCTCTTAGCAACCGCTCTTTTTGGTGCCATCTAGAGCGAATCGACGGTGTGGAAGAGGGATTGAGTGAATCTTAAGGAAAGTAGGGTGGAGAAGTGGTCCCTAGGTCTTGGAAGGGTTTTTCTGTATCTTGGCTAAGGTTCAATAGGAAACATATGCCCTAAGTTTGATCCTATGGCTTATATATAAAAACAACTATCCCGACATCCAAGTCGGCTCGGCCAAAACCTTATCTGTTTGAGTCAGCTTGAGCAAAAATCAACAAAAATGCTCTAAAACTCTAACAAAAAGATGCCTAGCTCTAAGAACACACTAAATAAGGTGGGTATCTACTTCAAATTTGTTATGGAATTCTTCTAGATAATTTTTCTTAAATTAGAAAAAATTAGGTCAAAATTTAAAATGGGTCATATAAACCTAATTCTCTTCTAATCATTTGAAATATTTTTTCATTAATTGGCTTAGTAAAGATGTTAGCAAGTTGATTTTCAGTTGGAACAAATTCAAGTTCAATATTTTCATTTTGTATATGATCTCTAATAAAGTGTTGTCTAATTTCTATATGTTTTGTTCTTGAATGCTGAATTGGATTCTTTGTCAAATTAATAGCACCTGTGTTATCACATTTGATAGATATTTTTGTTTGAATAATACCTTAGTCTTCTAGTTGTTGCTTAATCTAAAGTACTTGAGCACAACAACTCCCTGTAGCCACATACTCTGCCTTAGTAGTAGACAGTGGTACAGAATTTTATTTCTTATAGTGCGATGAGATTAAGTTCAACCCTAGAAACTGACAAGTACCGCTAGTACTTTTTCTATCAATTTTATATCTACCATAATCAGCATCAGAATATCCAATCAAATTCAATGAAGACTGCTTAGAATACAATAGACCTAGATTACTTGTTCTTTTTATATATCTTATGATTCTTTTAATAGCAAGTATATATGATTCTTTAGGATTTGAGTGAAATCTAGTACATATACATACACTAAACAAGATATCAGGCCTACTTGCAGTTAAATACAATAGTGATCCGATCATACCATGATAAAGCTTTTGATCAATGTTGTGGCCATCTTCATCTTTGTTTAGTCTGCAGGTGGGGCTGATGGATGTGCTCATTTCTTTGGCTGACTCCATACCAATCTTTTTAATGATTTCCTTGATGTACTTTGCTTGGTTGATAAAAATTTCTTTCTTTGTTTGCTTAATTTGGAGTCCAAGAAAGTATGTCAGTTTGCCCATCAAGCTCATCTCAAATTCGTCCAGCATAAGCTCAGCAAATTCTCTACACAGATTCTCATTAGTTGCACCAAAAATAATATCATCTACATAAATTTGTACAACTAATATATCATTTTCTTTCTTCTTAATAAATAATGTTGTATCTACATTGCATCTAACAAAGTTATTTTCAAGTAAAAACTTGCTCAATCTTTCATACCATGCTCTAGGTGCCTATTTTTATCCATACAATGCTTTGTTAAGTTTGAAAATATGATTTGGAAGAGCATGATTTTCAAAACCTGGTGGTTGTTCTATAAAAACTTCTTTTAAAATAAAACCATTTAGAATGCACTTTTTATATCCATTTGAAATAATTTGAATTTCATGTAGCAAGCAAATGCAAGTAATAATCTTATGGCTTCTAGTCTTGCTACGGGTGCATAAGTTTCATGAAAATCTATTCCTTCTTCATTATACCCTTTAGCCACTAATCTATTCTTATTTCTAATTTCATTTCCTTTTTCATCTAGCTTATTTTTATAAACCTATTTAGTTCCTATGATAGGATGGTCTGATGGTCTATTTACTAAGGTCCATACATTATTTCTTTCAAATTGATTAAGTTCTTCATGCATAGCCATCATCCAATTAGGATCATTTTCAGCTTCTCTATACTATATGGTTCTACTTGTGAAACAAAAGCTATGTAATCATGTGCACTCTAAGTGATGACCTAGTCCTAATACCTTGTGAGGGATCACCTATAATCAAACCTTTAGGGTATGAAGTTATATACCTCCATTCTCTTAGTAGATCACCATGATCTTTAATTACCATTTCTTCTCCTTCTTGTGCCGGTTTGTCCTTTAAGCTCATGTCCTCCATAGCTTTTTCAATTGCACCAATATCATTATCAATGTACTCTTCTTTTCTAGAAGGTGAGTGGTTTGAATCATAAAATATAACATGAACAGATTCATCAATAGTCAATGTTCTTTTGTTAAATACTCTATAAGCTTTGCTATTGATTGAATAACTAAGAAAAATTGCTTCATCAGATTTAGCATCAAGTTTTCCTAGGTTATCCTTTCCATTGTTTAACACAAAGCATTTACAACCAAATATATGAAAATAATGAATGCTTGGTTTTTTGTCATTCTAAAGTTCATAGGGAGTTTTCTTTAAAATCGATCTTATCAAAACACGGTTGAAAATATAGCAAGCAGTGTTCATAACTTCTGTGCCATGATCACTTCTAATAGAAATAACTAAAAGATTTTTCTAGTTTGAAACTTTCTTGTAAAATTTTTGGAAAACTTTAAAAGCTTCATCTTTATGTGCAATGAATAAAACCCTAGTAAATCTTTAAAAATCATCTACTATCAGAAGTCCATATTTAATACCGTCTAGGCTTGTGGTCCTGTTGGTCCAAATAGGTCCTGTGCAGTAGCTCTAGAGGTCTGGAAGTTGAAACCATTATTTTTGATTTAAAACTATTGGGAATTATATCCCAAAGCCAATCATCTAGGCTGTAGACGATTGTGCCATTTTGTAATTGTATATGAATATTTTAATGAATAAAAGTTATTCTTTTGGCTATTCATCATATTTACATTTTTCTGAAATGAACTATTATATGATGGAGTCCTTAGAACTACATTATTTGATATAAAGAGGATATATCAAGTAGTTCTTAAAATGTTTCACAACCAAATGATATATTGTTATAGGACAATAATATATCAAGTGTAGATTGTTGTATGTCACATTTGTTGGTTATCCTCTTAACCAAAGAGTGTGGGACACTGGTGTGACATGAAAGTGAAATGTGTGATATCTCACTGAACGTGACCATCCGCAGAGCTCCCTTCTGCTAAAGGGTTGCTCGTGAAGGGATATGAGAATATGTGTCCCTTGGACCTGAGGTCACCTTGGCAGCTTGCAATCAACTCATTGTACTTTGGTGCTGAACCACCTGAATTTCTAATCTAGTGATGAAAGGTTTTTGAGTGCAGTCAAGTACATGTGAAGCAATGGTGGATCAAGATAGAATTAACCCCTCCAAATAGTTTAGAGTGAATGACTCATTGTGTCTTAATTTAGCAAATCCTTGGCCAAGGCAGTTCTTGTGAGGAGTCACAGAACTTGTAAAGTTGAGACATGATTTGGATAAACCAAATTAGGGTTGGCAGTCAAACCCTAGGTCATTGATGCAGAACGAAAACTCTGATACCAAAAATGATGCAGAAAGGATATGTGGAATGCGGAAGCAAATTAAAATTAATATATTTTTTTTTATATATATTTTTTCAGAAGTCGGCTTTAACTCAAAGGAAAGATAAACTAATGTTGAAAGAAACTAAGAAATTATAGAAAGCATAATTAAAAGGAGTGGATTATCAGAGTAACTCAGAAGTAGGATCGCTGGGGATTGAGAAACCCCTAGACCTAGGGTTTACTCCTCTTTCAAGAAACAGACAAAGAGAGAAGAGAAGGTTTTATACCTGACTGTGATATCTCTCATTGCTTCAATTGAAGGACAATCTCGAGCAGATTGTAGGATCCTTGGAGACGGGGTATCTTCGCAATGGATCCTCAGATTGTAGTCCTATGGCAAGGTTGGCCTTCTTCTCGAACTCAGGATCTGGAAGAAGAAGAACAAAAGAAGAACCAGAAACTCAAAGAAAGACACAGACCTGAGGACTTAATGAAGATTGTTGGATGTAGAAGTTCCGAAGATCTTGATACTGATCTGACTCTTCTTTGAACTTGCTCTATAGTTGAAACAGTTGATCTGAACATGGATGCTGGTGGCCAGCCTCTATGTGGAAGAGAGGGGCTGTGGGATATAGATGGAAAATTAGGGTTTGGATGGTGATTGGAGGAAAAATGATGGGCGGCTTGGATATGGGAATTGAAGTGGCTAACTTAGGGTTTTGGTAAGGTTTGGAGATCTCACACCTCCTCAAGGTTCCTGTGGAACCCGGAATCACTCCCTCGTGGAGATCAACACTTGAATACAAGTGCGGAAAAGAGAAACAGAAAGTTGCTCACAAAGAAATTGATTTCATTCATCATTATTATTCAAGAGTTACATAGAGTTGAATATATAGACATAACAAAGAAATAAAATTTCATACATTTTTCATGTGGGACTAAACTCCCTAGCCTATACTTTTGAAGAAAATATTCTCCCTCTTGGCCAACCAAAGAGTCCTACAAGGAGTAGGCGGCCCTAAAAGTCATGAAAATCCTCTCAAAAGGTAGAAAGATGGCGCCTCCTAAGTCTTCTCCTTGAGTTTAGGGTTCTTCTTCAATGGTTCAACTCTTTTGGACACCTCCTTTTCTTTCTCCCCAAGTCATGGCTCTTCCCAACTTTGCTTTGGTCTTTTTAGGCATGGATTGGGCGCCCCCTTGAAGTGCTCCCCAAGAAATGCCTCTTTCTTTCTTTAGCTTGGCCTTTTAAGGTATATATGGGGCGCCGCCTTGATTTTGGCTTCAAGAAAAATTCTTCCTCCCTTGGGTGTGGGGACCAAGACACTGGGATGCAATTGTGGTGCCTCCTAGACTCTGGCGTGTGGCTGGGAGTGTGGCTCCCACTTGCTTGGGCCTTGACTTGACTGGAAAAAAAATGGCACCAACCTGGAGAAGACCTAGACCACTACTTGGACTTGTACTGAGTCAACATGACTCAACAAAATTTAAATTACAGGGAAATACAGACTTAAGATTAAAATTGAGTTGAACAAGTCAATACTTATTACAAAACTAGAAAACCCTAATTCTTCGGGCAAGGTCAATTAGAGATCTAGGTGGAGCCCCGAAGTCTTTTTCTGAGTCTGGTGCCCGCACCAATTCTCCCAGGGTGGGAGGAACTCAACCTTGTCGAGTAAGGCTCAAGTTGGCTCTGGTATCTCTCCAAGAGGTCTGGATCTAGATCTTGTAATTCTTCTTGGGAGATCCAAGAGTCATCAGAGTATGGCCTTCCTTGCCAGCGGACCAGGTATCTTTGGTATCCTTGATTACAAGTAGAGATAACCTGATCATCCAAGATCTTTTCAATCTGCTCTTTCCTCACAGGCCAGTTTGTTGGTGGACACACAGGGTCGGGATCACTCTCAATAACAGGATTAGGTTCAAAAGGCTCACTAGGAATCACAGCTAGCTCTCTGTACTCTACTAGGTCTGTAATGTTGAAAGTGGAGCTAATGCCTAGTTCTGGAGGCAACTCGAGCACATAGGCATTGGATCCTACTCTCTTCACCAGTCTAAATGGTCCAGCTCCTTTAGCATGTAGCTTTCTAATGGTTCCAGGAGGAAACCGCTCAGGCCTTAACCTAATCATTACATAGTCTCCCTTAACAAAAGTTTTGACTCGCCTTTGAGAATCAGCCAACTTCTTATAAGTTTCATTACTTAAAGTTATTTTGGCATGAATTTCTTTATGCAAGTTCTTTACATGCTGTGCAAAGTCTTCAGCAGACTCGGAGACTTGTGTGTGGACTAGCAAAGGAACTAGGTCAGGTGGTGTGTGAGGCTTGTACTCATGAACAATCTCAAAAGGGACTCTAGTCTATAGACCTATTGATCGAAACATTGAATGCAATCTCAGCCCTGGACAAAATACAAATCCTAATTCTTGGTGCTCTCAATCAAACCAAAATCTGAGTCAATGTCCTAAACTCGACTGACGACGCATTCCTAAAGAATGGACTTTATTCAAAGGAACCCTAGGTCTAAACCTAACAAACTAAGGCTCTCTAGGTTTGACCTTGGGTCGGAGGATGGCATGCAGAGCATGAAAACTTATCATGGGTGCCTAGTAGGTGCCATAAGGTCTTCCAGAAGTAGGTGGCAAACCTAATAGGTTCTGACACGTGGTTCACTCTAAAGACTTCGACAAAGTATATTTGGATGGTGTAAGAAGCTTTGGAAGTCATAGAGAAAGGGAGGAAATATGAGGTGGAGTCTCGAATTACCTGCTGACTAAAGGTGGTGACCTGAAGGTTTGAATGGTGATCTACGAGTGTCAACTAGTCATCCTTACGAAAGAAAAAGTTTGCTACTCCTAGGAATGGATCAAGAGATGGTTCAGGGAGTAGCCTTGGACATGTGATTGCAACAGTTAAGGTTTGTTCTCTAAGCAAATAATAATCCACTTTCTCAAGAAATGGATTGGAGAATGATTCATGGAAGGGCCTATGGATGATGACCTCAAGACTTGAAATTTGACCTATGGGTGAGGAAAGGTATACTCTATAGAAGGGTAGGTCAGTCATGCAAAGGAAGGGGTCTGGGACCATAAGGAGGACTTCTACAGGACTGGGTGAATCAATCTGCTCAAGAAAAGGATGTTCAAATGAGATTACGAGAGAGACCTTAGTGGCTGGGCATGGGACAAGGTCCAATTGTAAGAGGCTTGATTCAGTCATCCTAAGGAGAGGATCTATCATAGGGTGGGCAAACTTAAACAGTTCAGTGCAAAGATCTTCAATTGGTACTTGGGGAATGACTGTCATTAGAGGGTACGTACTGATAGCTCGGGCTAACACTATGAGTTCTTCTTGGGGGTATTTGACTAAAGGAACCTGGTTCTCACAAATCTCTTGAATTTCTGAACTAGGTCCTACCACTTGGTTGCTCTCCAAGGTCTCCTCAGGTAAGGAACCAATCGTATTGATGCCACATTCTTCATGTTCTTCCCCCTCATATTCATCAACTAGACTCAAGCTAGCATCATATACTTCTTCGATGCCATCTTCAATGGGTTTTGGGTCAGTGGTAATCGGGTAAACTAATTCTGAGCTTGACATACCTAACCTTTCTTCCTCATTGGTAGGCTTGGGTTCTCCCTCATTAATGTCATCCTTAGGATTCTTACCACTTAACTGTGCATAAGCCAGTCCTATGCATGGGCACTGACTAAATTTATGGCCTCTTTCTCCATAAAACCAACATTCTTGAGATATAGGAACCTGGGACACACTGGGTTTCGAGCTAGTAGAGACCTTACTTGGGCATAGGTGTGGATCTAAATGGCTTGATCTAGAAGACTTGGGTTGTTGAGTGACTGGTCTAGAATATTGTAAGGACCTCTCATAGACACGATCCACACTATAGATATCATGGTTAGGCTTCCTAGGGTTATGCTCGGGATCACGGTATAAGGTCCTCCAAGGCTCCTGGTATGGGTAAGGTTGAGCCACATTAAAATCTGGGTCAGGAGTCTAATTTTGATGTCTAGGTTCCTCAAGTACTTGGACTCGATCCCTAAGCTGGGTAAGATCCTCACGGACTGGATTCCTAAACTGGACAACAGTATCAGTCATATCCTGACTCAATTTGGTCATACCTTCGGTAAGAGTTCTAATCATGGCCTCTAAATCAGGTTGGGTTTGACCAGGTTGGTAGGGTACTCCGTTCTGGGTGGACATGATGATGCAAGCAAGCACACCAAATGAGACTCGACTGAAATGACTACAGGCTAACTAGACCTAGAGCCCAAACTAGATGCCCAATCAGAGTGGCAAGCTAGCCTGTAGTAACTCGGGACTCAGCCAGACAGGTGTAAGGGGAGTGTTAGGTCCCTAATTGCAAATTCTAGATACCAATTAGTGATTGGCCAGGTAGGTGGACCAGCACACAAGCCCTTTGGGATAGAATCCCTAAACCACTATTCTAGACACTGAGTACAAAGCACACACAGAGTAACTAGACAAACTGACTCAACACTAGCCTAGACCCAACCAGTTGGTGTCCCTAGCCCACTAGGACAAATTAGGTCTAATTAATTTTAAGATTAAAGGCTTAGGTTCGAATGCACAGGAGGTGGTTTTGGGCTAAGGAGAGGGTCTCAATCCTCCCCTTATGTTGCAACTTCGGTGCCCTTAAGAGAGATTCAATTTATGCACACTCAAATAAAAAAATAGCTTGCAGAAAATAAAAAAACAAAGCAGCAGTAAAATTGATCTCAGAAAATATACAAAAATTAATAAATCATAAAAATTTTATGTAAATTACTTTCAATTATACTGGTTCCATCAAAATAATAATTACTTAATTTATAATTTTTTGTAGGGAGAAACAATTCAAATAACAGGATAGTTACTGGCAAAAAATAGAACGTGTGTCCCGTTTACAATCCCTGCCTAGAAGTTATAACCCAGCGGCACCCCTACATGCCCTAGGAACCCCCATGGAATGAGAGGAGGAGGCTTGTGTCTTGCTTGTTCCTAGGACCGGACGGCCAGGGGAGTCTACTCCAGGCAGCAAATGTAAAAAGGAACGAAAAAATAATCAAACAAGCAAGAACCCTAGACAGGGCTCTGATACCAAAATGATGTAGAACGAAAACTCTGATACCAATAATGATGCAGAACGGATATGTGGAATGCGGAAGCAAATTAAAATTAATATTATTTTATATATACATATATTTTTTTTTTTTTCAGAAGTCGGTTTTAACTCAAACGAAAGATAAACTAATGTTGAAAGAAACTAAGAAATGATAGAAAGCACAATTAAAAGGAGTGGATTATCAGAGTAACTCGGAATTATGATCGTTGGGGATTGAGAAACCCCCAGACCTAGGGTTTACTCCTCTTTCAAGAAACAGATGAAGAGAGAAGAGAAGGTTTTATACCTGACTGTGATATCTCTCATTGCTTCAATTGAAGGACACTCTCGAGCAGATTGTAGGATCCTTGGAGACGGGGTATCTTCACAATTGATCCTCGGATTGTAGTCATATGGCAAGGTTGGCCTTCTTCTCAAACTCAGGATCTAGAAGAAGAAGAACAAAAGAAGAACCAGAAACTCAAAGAAAGACACAGACCTGAGGACTTAATGAAGATTGTTGGATGTAGAAGTTCTGGAGATCTTGATACTGATCTAACTCTTCTTTGAACTTGCTTTGTAGTTGAAATAGTTGATCTGAACCTAGATGCTGGTGGCCGGCCTCTATGTGGAAGAGAGGGGCCATGGGATATAGATAGAAAATTAGGGTTTGGATGGTGATTGGAGGAAAGATGATGGGCGGCTAGGGTATGGGAATTGAAGTGGCTAACTTAGGGTTTTGGTAGGGTTTGGAGATCTCACACCTCCTCAAGGTTCCTGTGGAACCCGAAATCACTCCCTCATGGAGCTTAACACTTAAATACAAGTGCGGAAGAGAGAAACACAAAGTTGCTCACAAAGAAATTGATTTCATTCATCATTATTATTCAAGAGTTACATAGAGTTGAATATATAGACATAACAAAGAAATAAAATTTCAAACATTTCCCATGTGGGACTAAACTCCCTAGCCTATACTTTTGGTAGAAAATATTCTCCCTCTTGGACAACCAAAGAGTCCTACAAGGAGTAGGCGGCCCTAAAAGTCATGAAAATCCTCTCAAAAGGTAGAAAGATGGCACCTCCTAAGTCTTCTCCTTGAATTTAGGGTTCTTCCTTCAATGGTTCAACTCTTTTGGACACCTCCTTTTCTTTCTCCCCAAGTCATAGCTCTTCCCAACTTTGCTTTTGTCTTTTTAGGCATGGATTGGGCACCCCCTTGAAGTGCTCCCCAAGAAATGCCTCTTTCTTTCTTTAGCTTGGCCTTTTAAGGTATATATGGGGCGCCTCCTTAATTTTGGCTTCAAAAAAAACTCTTGCTCCCTTGGGTGTGGAGACCAAGACACTGGGATGCAGTTGTGGTGCCTCCTGGACTCTGGCGTGTGGCTGGGAGTGTGGCTCCCACTTGCTTGGGCCTTGACTTGACTGGAAAAAAAATGGCACCAACCTGGAGAAGACCTAAACCACTACTAGGACTTGTACTGAGTCAACATGACTCAACAAAATTTAAATTACAGGGAAATACAGACTTAAGATTAAAATTGAGTTGACCAAGTCAACCCTTATTTCAAAACTAGAAAACCCTAATTCTTCGGGCAAGGTCAGTCAGAGATCCAGATGGAGCCCTGAAGTCCTTTTCTGAGTCTGGTGCCCGCACCAGTCATCCTAAGCATTATGAGGTCAAAGGGATGAATTATGCGGTAACCATATGCTAGAGGTTCTAGAGAGGTGCTTTGCATCTTTGACCTATCCGAATATCGGGTATCATTACTAGATGAAGACTTTGACTAGTACTGGAAGTGTTCCAGTGCTACCAGCTTAGTGTTCGAACCTATAGCATCACACACCATAAGGGTTTCTATTTGATCTTAAGGTTGATCGATGATTAAGAATCATTTGCCATTACCAAAGGTCAATATGATTGATCATGTTCCAAGTATCGATACTTGCTTGAGTCAACACTTGGAAAGTGTTGACACTTAGCAATTTTACATGAGTTGACACTTTCTGTGATGAGCAGAATTTTGGAAAGGTTTTGACTTCAAATTTTGAGTTCAAAATTCAAAATCTGATCGGTTTTGGCTCCAAGCTGTTGTAGTATGATGGTCATACTTGCTTTTTATGCTTGGAACATTTTTTGGAATGCCTCCCTATCTTCTCCACCAATCTCTCCTCCTTCTTTCTTCTTCCCTTGGCTGCCTTTTTAAATAAGAGTTATTTCTGGGCTGCTGGATGATGTTTTTTTGGTTCTTTGTCTCTAAATCTCCTTGCTGCTGAGATTCTGAGAGGGAAGAAAGGGGCTTGTAAGGATTTGGGCATTGGGTGTGAGCTACCTAGCACTTAAGCTAGGTCTTTGAAAGAGAGCTAGTTATGAAGGGTCCACCTCTCCTCCTCGTCTTCCAGGATGAAGCAGATCAGCCTCAAAGATCCAACGAGCTAGCACTCCGAGGGAGTTATCAGAGTCGAGCCCCAGTGTGAACTATCTGTAGAGGCTAGACACGTGTGTGGCTCAAGAGCACCATCCTTGGAGCACCACCACTGCATCCATCAAAGGTATAATGGTAAGGTATCTTTATGTCTTTAAGTTTTATCTTGTTTTTGATGTTTACTGCATGCTATATCATTATACTAGATCCTGTTGCAAACAGATTGGTAGATCGTTTGATCGATCTACCAAGTCTTCCACTATGCCTGTTTTAAAATAGCTTTAAAATGCATGTTTCTGCCTTGCTGTTGCATATTGGTATGCTTCCCTTTTTTGCCCTACAAAAACTCTCCCTAGTTTGTTTACCCAGTTGGTATGCATCACAAACATGTTCAAAATCAATCTTGAACATTGGTAAACCTCTAACTTGATCTTTGAAAATTAACTTAGTAATTTTATGAATGCCAGCATGACCTAATCTCCTATGCCAAAGTAAGCTAGACTCCTTGGTTTTAGCATTAATTGCCACTAGATTGTACTACTAGACATGGCTAGATCATTCAAATCTACCATATATATCTTTCTAAGTCTATAACCAATGAGCTTAGTGCTAGAATCAAGTGAGTTTGTTACAATGAACATTGAAGATTCAAAGATAACCTTGAAGCCTCTATCACATAATTAACTTATACTTAATAAATTATGCTTCAATTGTCAACTAGCAATATATTTTCAATAAATGTGGAAGGGGTAATTCTAATCTTACCGATGTGAATTATCTTCTCCTTCCCATTGTCACTAAAAGTGACCATTCCTCCATCCTTCATTTCTAGGGTGATGAATTGTTCCTTGTCACCCATCATATGTCTTGAACAGCCGCTATCCAGATACCATCTTTTCTTTGTATTATGAGTTCCAAGACATTCTTGTAATACAATCACGTAGTTCTTTTAGGTACCCAAGCTTTCTTGTGTCCTGGCAAGTCAGTAGGATTAGTTCCTTTAGGAATCTAAATCTTTCTAATTTTACTTCTATTCTTCTTTTTCATGAAACATTGAAATGATTTGTGATCAATCCCATTGCATGAATAACAAATAATTCTTGATTTTTGAGAAGGTACAAATGTTGAAGTTCTAGATGCAGATGTAGAAACATTTGACATAAAAAACTTTTGATTTGAGAACTTTGGCACATAAGATTTTGAAGATATAAATCTTGTAGCTAAAATTCCATTTGTATGCAAAGGATACTAACCAATTCCAGCTTTGTTGTTTGAATCCCTTTGATCTTTTAAAATCAGCTCAAGCTTATTTGAACTTAATGTTAACTTTTCAACCAATGGCTTGAGTTTTTCAACTTCCTTTTGTAAAGAAATATTTTATTCAAGTAAACCTTTATTCTTTTCAAGATAATTATTCTTTTCAACTTGTAAAGCCATATGCTTTACAGAAAAGCTATTTAATTCTTTTTGCAAAATCTTATTCTTTTCTAAAATTTCATCTTTTTCTTTCGATAAAATATCATTGCTATTTTTCAAAGCTTTAATTTTTAGACCGGCCTTTTTATATTCAGATAATAGCTCATGAAATACAATATTTAATTCATCAAATATAAATTCATCCTGATGTTTGGGAGACATTACCTCATCTTCAAGATCTATTAGACATATTTAGCTATTTTTATGGTCTCTTCTTCTTCATTTAAAGTTGACTCCTCACTATCGCTCGAAGTTGCAACCATTACTTTCTTCTTCTTCTTTTTGTATGATTTCTTCAAATAACGATAATTTTAACGAAAGTGCCCTGGTTTCTTGCATTCATAGCAAATGGGCTGTTGCTCTTTATCTTTATCTTTATCTTTTTCTCTTTCTTTGCTGTATACTCTTTTTCTATGATATTTCCTCCAATATCTTTTCTTTTTCCTATCCATAAACTTCTTGAATCTCCTCACTACAAGTACGATGTCATCATCTTCAAGTTCATCTTCGGAGGAGGGGCTTTCTTCATCTATTTCTTCCTCTTGTTTCTTCAATTCCGCTGCAGCTTTGAAGGCAATTGATTTTTTCTTCTTTATATCATCTTCACTTCTATGATGCATGGTAAGCTCATGAGTAATCAGGGAAATGATAGGCACATAAAAACCCATCCGAGTTTTTTTCTTTTTTTTTCTCAGATTTTTTTATTTTAGTTTAAATTTTTATCCTAGCTATTCTACTTATCCCTACTATTCCTATTTTATTTCACCCTTATCCCTGACTTATCCCTAGCTATTCCTATCATCTTCTCCACCTATCCGCCCAGATCCAAGCACCCTCCCCTTCATTCCCATCGATGCCCCTGCCGAATTGTGTCCCTTCCCTACATCGGCCACCCAACTAGTCACCGCCGGTCATCTTCGCCCATGTTGCCGTTTGCCTCACACCGTCCTCCTATTTTCTAGAACGTCCATACCGAGAGTGAAGGGTTGTCCATCATCGGCACCGTCAGCCACATGCTCCTCTACCTCTCACTCCGTGATGCCAAATCCTTATCCATATACTCCCTCGAAGAAGACGATGACTTTGATGACGTTACCGCTACCATCGCTACAGCAAGCAGCAGCAGTGCTGCTGTTGATGGCATTTTAGACCTTCTTCACCCAGATCATGGGATTCTTCATCATCGAGGATCGGATCCAGCGAACTGGTGGTGGATTGATCTCCCGCGCTGATGTCGACGCTTTCTGGGAGTTGCCATCGTGAAGGTGGTCTCTGTCCTCGAGGATCAGTTCTCCCGTATGCAGACTGCCACCAACAATGCCCTCCGCTCCTCTGATTGATCGCCACCCTCGCTGAATGTGCCTAACCCCTCTGGCCCATCCGCCCTTCGCCTCACCCGCGAGCTTGACATCCTGGCTAGATCCCCCGAGCTGTGGTGCTCCAACCCCTCCAGCCCATCCACCCTCCACCTCGCCTGCAAGTTCGACGTCGTGGGCCGCATCCCTATGCTGTGGCGCTCCAACCCCTCCGGTCCGTCTACCCTCCGCCTCGCCCCCGCCATCTTATCCACGATCTTCTCATCCTCCACCCCGTCCGCCGATCTCTCAGTTCCACAATCATAGGAGAATGGCATGCACAGATCCAGATGCAAAAATAGCTTTGCATGGATCTCAAAGCGCATGGGTTTAGGATTCCAAAAATAAAATTCCATGAATATCCTTACATGGGTCCAAAATTTTGTAAGCTTATATAAAGGCATCCCCTCTTTTATTTAAAGGGTGGTGAAGAATAAAATGAGTTTTTAGAAGATTGTTTCTTCGTTCGCCCCTGCATGGGGAGGGTGAGAGGCCCAATAGTGTTGCCCCCGCATGGGGAGGGTGAGAGGCCCAATAGTATTGCCTTCATTCTTTGAGAACATCGACCTCCGTGAGGGAGTGGGTGTGAGGCCCGTCTTGCCTTCACCTTCGGGCGTCGAGGGGTGTGAGACCCTATGTCTTTGCTTTCGGGCATTGTTGGGCATGAGGCTCTAGTTTGCCTTTGTCTTTCGGGACATCGAGGGGTGTGAGCCCCTAGTTTGCCTTTGTCCTTCAGGACATCGAGGGGTGTAAGACCCTATGCCTTCTCTTTCGAGCTTTGAGGGGCATGAGGCTTTAGCTTGCCTTTATCCTTTGGGACATCGAGGGGTGTAAGGCCCTGGTTATCCCCTTCTTGACCCTAATCCCAGGAGACTTCTCAGCTCTCCAACAATTCTCCTAGCCTAGTCCCACACCAGGAACCTAATAGCTCATCCAGTGGTAAAGTGTTTAAGTCTTTCGCTTCCTGGATAGTAGTGACCGTTGGATCCAATTTATCTAGAAGATATCTCAAAATCTTTTACACGAGGTCTACATTAGAATATGTCCTGCCAAGACTCTTTAAACTGTTAATAATATATATAAAATGTGATAACATGGCAGATATAGTCTCATTCGGTTCCATCTTATACAATTCATAATTATGTACAAGAAGATTAATCTTAGACGTTTTCACTTGGGAGGTTCCTTTATGGGTTACTTCAAGTTTATCCCAAATTTTTTTGTAGAAGTGCAAGTAGAAATTTGATTAAACTCGTTGGCATCCAAAGCATAATATAATAGATTCATGACTTTGACATTCAGCTCACCCATTTTTATGTCATGTTCATCCCATTCCTCTTCAGGTTTTGGGATGTCCATGCCATCACCTTCTTTGTGGGTGTATGAGGTCCTTTTAGAATCATTTTCCATAATTAAAAATCTATTATTTGAATGTAAATTTTTATTTGGGCTTTCCAGTAGGTATAGTTAATGCCTGTGAATAGTGGAGATCTATTTGTGGATTAGCCTTCGGCCAAGGAGGTATTCATAGGATTTGCCATTAATTTTTACTCTAAGTAAATTTTAAAGACACTGCTCTGATACTAGTTGTTGCCCAGGTGGCTTACCCAATAGGGGGATGAATTGGGTATTTAAAATTTTGACAAGTATGTGCTTCTTTTAAAATAACGTTATGTGTTGAGAGATGTGAACTAAGCAAGAGAATCGAAGCAAATAGAAAGCACAATCACACAAGCACAAACACAAGCAAATTTAGAGTGGTTCAGAGCAATCTCACTCCTACATCCACTACCCAAATAACACTTCGGATTTCCACTATATTGACTCTCGGAATACAGCTGGATTATTTTTATGGGCTCATAATCCAAACCCCAACTTAGTTTTAAACTGGGATCACCAAAAATCCAATACACTGTTAGTTTTCACGGGCTCACCAACAACCCACTCTTGGTTTTCAAAGACTCACCAAAAACCTAAACAAACCCAAGTTACAGACCCTGCTGTACTTTGAACAACTCAAACAAAGAGTTTAAAAAATAGAGCAACTTTATGACAAACCAAACATTGTCTGGTAGTTGCAGTTGTAGCTCTTGAGAAGCCCTCTTGATTGCTCTTTCAATGATTTTCAAGGCTTCTTATCTTTCTCAGTAAATACCTCAAGAATCTAATGAGAGTTGGTGAAGTCTTGAGTGCTTGCTTGAAGGCTCTCTTCAATACTCTCTCAAATGTTCATTAAAAGCTTATTAACTTCTTCGAAAGATGTTCAAATCCCTTATAAATAGTCCCTTTAATTGATTTCAAATCAGCATAGCCATTGTAGAATGTTTGGATTTGAAATATGGCTGTTGGAGTACTTTTTGGATTCAAAAAATTAATTCTAGAACTAGTCGTTACATGCCTGGACCAGGTTCTCGAGTCGGCTTGGATGCTTCGAGTCGGCTCGGTTCCTCAAAACTTCTGAACTTTCACTCTGCTCGAGTCGGCTCTTCTCAGTCGAGTCAGCTCTAGTTCTTAGTGCTTCAGAAAGTGAACTTTGGTAGAGTCAGCTCTTCTTCAATGAGTCAGCTTGCCTGGCTGAACTTCTTAAAATTGATTTTTCTTACCTTGGAGGAGTCGGCTTGGTGAACTGTCAAGTCAGCTCGGTTGTCTGACTGCAAGTTTGAGTCAGCTCAGATATCAGTCGGGGTGGCTCACCTGTCTGATTATGGAAATGAAGCTCTGGACAAGTCGGCTCTTTTTCAATGAGTCATCTTGGATGACTACATGCCAGAAACCCTAATGCCATACCATACTTTGAGTCGGCTCTTCTGCTTTGAGTCAACTTGAGTGACTTTTGCCAAAAACCTTCCTAACTTCTCGAGATTGCATCCAAAAGCTTCCAACCAGCTTTAAAGCCTTCCAAACTCCTTTAAAGTCTATTATAAGAAATTTAAACAAGAAAAATACATTGAATTGGCCCATTTTCATGAACATATGGGTAATTTTTCTTTAGGCTCTTGACTTACACTAGAATTGCAGGTAGAGTGTTTGTACATAAAGTCATCCTACAAAAACTTGTAAAATACTTGAGAATGGTTAGTAATCAAATGCATGCTCCAATATTTTGTTATCATCAAAATCATTCTAGGTGTCAACATTATCTACCTTAAGAACATCTTATGGAGGTCTTACTAATTATCAAAAAATGGTTCTCGTAGTAGGAGTTGTGCAAGCGATTCTTAGACCTGAGATCACCATGGTTCCTTATATACATAAGGCCATGTTTTCGTTCATACTCATTTATGACAAAGAGTCATGTACGGGGTGTTTGCAGATATGGTGGATTGTGCATGAAGGATGTGAGTGGATCAACAAGAAATCGATCTCTTCTAGTAAGAGGACTTATCCAATGTAGTCTCTTTGATTGTTGACTTAGGAAGTCTTTGATCAAAGTAGGATGAAATTAGATAGGGTTTCTAATCTTTCAATGATTGAGTCTTCATTATCAAATTGAGATTAGAAAGGATTAAGTACTAGGGTTTGACAATTCTCCATACCCATCACGTATTCGGGATAAAGGGAGATTGAAGGATTGAATTGCACAGTAACTTTCCATTGAAAGATACTTTGATAATTTTCACCAAATTTTTCATCTTTCAAGTAGGTATGATATGTTTCTAGATGTCAATCATGTCTTGTAGGTTTTCATGAATAAAATTGGTTGGATTCATTAGTCAATTTGGAAATTGGTTCGAATTGGCTTAGTTGGGTTAGCTCGATTTGACCTAATTATGTCAATCGATTTTGATTGGATCGAAATAGCTTGGATCTGGACCTATTGCTAGCTAGATGTGGAACCCAAAGGATCACACATTCTAGAGAATTAGTGAAGAAAGTCAATTTGATTTTTATTAGGGTCATAGGATCCTAATTGGCTAGCTAATTAACATACTAGCATATATTGGCTAGCCCAACTCCTAACCCAATTGGATTGGATCAATTAGCTTGCTATTGGGCTAACCAAGTTAAGTGGGACTTAGATTGGGTTGAGCCTTATTTGGGGCAACAATTATCTACATTTATCTAGAATTATTTGGAGCTTTATCCTTGAATTATGGAAGAGTCCAAGTAGGATTGGACTCTTGGTGCCAAGCTTGGCATGAGCCAAGATTAAGGTGCACATAAGGATCTAAAGTCCTTCTGCCACTTAATCACCTATTCTGGATAAACAAAAGAACCCTCTCCCTTATCCCCACACCCATTTGGATTGGGCTTGATCGGTCAAAAAAGGGATTAGGCATGGAATTGGATGGCACGCATAATGAAGGGATGCATCCCTTCTTATGTTATATGGATTTAAAATTCAGAAGTCCTTTTATTTAAAGACTTCAATTTTCTCCAATACATCCCTTGGAATCCCACACCCCTTAGCTAATTTATGACTGGTTATTTGCCATATGGCAAGTGGAAATAATGTTGGAAAAATGAAGAGACATATATATGTCTCTTGGTGCATGATATGGCATGTCATGATAAGTCTTTACACCCAAGGGACTCCTTTTGCTTGAAGGGTCTTATCAAGGACTGAAGAAAAGATTTATTAGTCAACCCCTCACTCTTTATAAATAGGCATTGGTAATATGATGTCTGGGTTTTTAAAAAATTATACAAATGAAGTCCTTTCCATTTTCTCTTCCTTGTCTTAGGATAATGGTCTCTTTTAAGAAAGGGCTTATCCTTATAAGGCAAGGCTTATCCTTTTAAGAAATGACTTGTCATTTTAATAGAAGAGCCTAGGAAGAGATATAAAAGGGATAATCAAATTCTAAAAGAGGAATCAGAGAGGTCTCTGAGTGCCCACAGGAGGGTAGGGTTTCCAGTAAAGGAAAAGGAAAAAAGGCTATCGAGAAGAGTCCTAGTCAAATAAGCAAGCTTGATATGAGTGCTTTGTTGGCCCGATTCATATGTTGATCACCTCTAGGGGGCATAAACTTATGTGCCTTGTAGAAATTATGGAGTATAGCACTCCAGGTATTCTTCTACAATCCTAAAGCTATGATTTATTAATTATCATAGTTAAGTGGTCCTAGGGTTTAGGGTTTCGACCGATTAGGATTTTAATAATAATAATTTTGAAATCTAGTCTTCCACTGTGTCAATCCAAAAGCTAATAAGCTCCATGTCTATAGCATGCCATCTACACTCCCTGCAGGAGGAGTGCTCTGCCGAGGCTCCAGGCCCTGCAGCATGCCATCTACACCCCCTACAGGAGAAGTGCTCTACCGGGGCTCTAGGCCTTGCAGCATCTCACCTGTATCCTTTATAGGGGATCACACCATCAGGGGGCAGGCTCTATATATAGCATGTCGACTGCACCCCCTGCAAGAAGACCCTCTCTCAGAACCTCGGACCCTATCTAATGGGAATCTGACAAACTTGTATCCCTTTAGTAGGGAATGCCCCAAAAGAGACACCTAATTGAGGCTCCAGACCTAGTCTGGAAAAATTGGCTTTCATATAATGGTAAGAAGGACCTCCAAGGAGGGGGGCGAACAAAAAGGTAAAAGGCTAAAGTAGTGAACAACCTCCCAAAAACTCTCATTTTCCCATTTTATTTTCTTCTATCTCCCTCTTCATGGAGGCGTCCCAAGCCTCTTCCATTGAGGGTCTATTCTCCTTGGTCTCCTTATTAACATGACCGATGAAGTGTCCATGTCAGGATTCCAGACCCAGGTCTTCTTTTTTTTGCAAGATTGACTAGTCATGAGGGCACAAGGACAAATAACTCGACATCCCAGGGGAAGGCCAGCTCCAATCAGGCCCCACCAGAGCTACAGCCATGGCGATCTGGGCTGCAACAGTTCGGTAAGCCCGTAATGTATCATCTAAATTTTTGACCAATCTTTTCTATCAGGTCTTGCCATTTTCTCAAGAATATGGTTAATCTTCCTATTAGAAGCCTTAACTTGGCCACTAGTCTGGGGATGGTATAGTATGGCTACTTTGTAAGTAATTCCATATTTTTTATCAAACTTTCAAAGTGCCTATTCATAAAATTTGTACCCCCATCGCTAATTATCACTCTTGGGCATCTAAATTGACTAAAGTTGTTATGCTGAATAAATTTGATCACAACCTTATGATCATTGGTTCGAGTTGCCATCGCCTCAACCCATTTTGATACATAATCAACTCAACTAGAATATACTTAAATCTGAAGGAAGGAGGAAAGGTTTCCATGAAATCAATCTCCATATATCAAAAATTTGTATGACGTAGATAGAGGATGGGGCATCATATCTCATCATGAAATGTTCTCTGTTTATTGACATCGTAGGCAATTACGACCAAATTCATGTGCATCTTTGAATAATATTGGCCAGTAAAATCCACTCTGCAACACCTTTGCTATAGTTTTCTTTTCACTAAAGTGGCCTCCATCGGCAAGGGAGTGATAAAAAGTGAGTATGCTTTTGAATTTATACTCAGGGACACAATGTCTAATCAACTTATCTAAATAGTACTTTAATAGCTCAGGCTCCTTCCAAAGGTAATATTTGATTTGTGAGAAAAATCTATCCTTTTCTTGTTTGGACCAACGGGTAGGAATTTATCCTATTGCCAAGTAATTAACAATTTGGGCAAACCAAGAAAGACTAATGGAAGAAGTTAAGAAAAGTTGTTTATCAAAGAACCTATCTCTGATTGTTTCCTTATTGTATTCTATCAAGATCCTAGAAATATGATCTACTACCATGTTTTAAGAACCTTTCTTATCTAAAATTTCTAGATCAAATTATTGTAATAAAAAGATCTATCTAATCAATCTAGGTTTAGTATCCTATTTGGATAGCAGATATTTTAATGCTACATGATCAAAGTAAACTAGAACCTTAGACCCTATTAGATATGATCAAAATTTTTGAAAGGTAAATACAGTTGCAAGTAGCTCCTTTTCAATAGTAGTATAATTCAATTGAGCATCTTAGAGAGTTTTGCTAGAATAATAAATCACATGTGGTTCCTGATTAAGCCTTTGTCATAAAATTATCCCTACAGCATAATCAAAAGCATCATACATAATTTCAAATGGTAGGGTCCAATCTGGAGGCTTAATAATTAGTATAGTGGTTAAAGCAATTCTATGAGTATTATAAGCATCTAGATAATCTTCATTAAAATCAAAAAAAAAATGGCGAGCAAATTGCATAAAGGTCATGAGATTTTACTGAAATCCTTGATGAAATATCTATAAAAACCTGCATGGCCAAGGAAGGATCGCACTTGTCTAACCGAGGTTGGGGGAGGCAGTTTCGAGATTAATTTGACCTTAGCTTTGTCTACTTCAATCCCTTACCTAAACATAATATGTCCAATCATGATTTCCTTATGAACTATAAAATGGCTCTTCTCCCAACTTAAAACCAGATTTATCTTCACACATTATTTAAGTAACTTAGTTAGGTTTTGAAGGCAGTCATCAAATGTAGAACAAAACATCAAAAATATCATCCACAAAAACTTCAAGAAATTTTTTGACCATATCAGAAAAGATGGCCAACATACATCGTTAAAAGGTAACTAGTGCATTATAGAGAACGAACGGCATGTGTCTAAAGGAAAACGTTCATAATGGGCATGCAAAGGTGGTCTTTTCTTGATCGACAGCCATACTGGGATCTAGTTATATCCTGAATATCCATCCAAAAATAAAAGAAACTCTATCTTGCTAGCCATTCTTACATTTAATCAATACAAGGCAAAGGAAAGTGGTCTTTCCTAGTGATGACATTCAATTTTCAATAGTCTACACATACTCTCCAACTAGTTATTATGCAGATAAAAATTGGCTCACCATAACTTGGATTGGACTGATCCATCAGCTATCTGAAATTGGGTAGATAATGCCAGTATCAAGCCACTTTATGACTTCTTTTTTCATAACTTCTCGCATTTTTGGATTCAGCCTCTATTGCATGTCCCTATATAGTTGGGCTTCAATTTCACAATGAATGTGATGCATGCAAATAGAAGGATTAAAACCATTAAGATTGGCAATTATCCATCCAACGACCCCTTTATGTTCTTTAAGTACACCAACAAGTTTATCTTCCTGATCAGTGGTTAAGGTAGATGCAATGATTATCGAGAGGGTATCATTGGATCTAAGAAAAGAATATTTTATCATGACAGGAAGAGGCTTTTACTCTAGGGTAGGTGGTGCTTCCAAGGATGGTACTAAAGGTCTCGATAGAGTCAGTAGTAGCTCATATTTTATAGTCTATGGGAGAGTGGTCGTTGTATTGGATGGCTCTAATAAAGCATTCACTTCTCTCATACTCCCATTTATATCAAAGTTATCTTCATTGACATGAGCCAGACATACTTGTATAGGATCTTGTAATAGGACAGTGGGCTCAGATTCTTCTACAAGCTTTTCTATGGCATTAACTTCACCATAATCATTTATAGGTGATCCCAAAATAACATTAAAAATATTCAACCTTTGTTTTTTATTCCTGAATGATACATCCATGACTCTAGTCCTATAATTAGTGCAAGCATTAGCTATTGCTAGGAATGGTCTGCCTAGAATCATTAGGATTTGATTAGGATTGTTGACCCCATAAGTGATTTTGATGATAACCAAACATTGGAGCATATATATTTATTTCTAACAACTCTTCAAGTATTTTACAAGTTTTTGTAGGATGACTTAATTTATTCAAACTTCAACTCCTACATTATTGTTTCTTGTTTGAGTTGTATTGTAATGTGTTTTTGTAAAGAAGAACCTAATGAAAAAGCTATGAAAAAATTATGTATAAAGTGTTACTTCTGTGTGTGTATGCCATGAAATTATTTTGAGTTGGTATGCTTGAAAATGTAAAAAGTTGGTGAGAGTTTTTCTTTGAGTTCAAGTATATAAATCCTGAAGAAGATACTCCAGCCGACCAAGCATGATGAAGAGCTGACTCCACCTACTGGCACGTAGCAAGGATTCTAGAATGCAGCAATCCGAGCCGACTCGATGTAAAGCGAACCGACTCCAATGAATCCGAGTTGACTGGAACCAGTCCGAGCTGACTCCTCCAGAGTCCAATTTTTGAAGATATCTGAGAACAGCCAAGCGAGCCGACTCGAACCAGAAAGAGCCGACTCTACCAGACTTAATTTTGAAAGCCTGAGAACGCAAGCCGACCCAAACTGCATCAAGCCGACTCTTCCAAAGTGACGTTTTCTGAACCTGAGAACTGCCGACCAATGATCAAAAGAGCCGACTCCTTGAGTTCATGTTTTTCAAAGATTCAAGTTCGAGCCGACCCGAGCCACAAAGAGCCAGCTTGTCCAGAGTGAAGTTTTGCACCCTAAGACAAAGAGCCGACTGTACTAAAGATTTGGTGACTTGACCTATCGACTCGAATGATCCAAGCCGACTCGAAGGAATCCGAGCTGACTCGAAGGAATCTGAGCTAACTCGAACATCAGTTTCAAGTATCCAACGACTATTTCCAAAATTATTTTTGAATGCGAAAAAGTGCTCCAATGGTCACCAATCATTCAACAACGATCTACAATGGCTAGAACTGCCTTGGAATGATAAAAGATCTTAAATTTGATGGATTTAAACTTCCTTGAGGTAATCAATTAGAAAGATTTTCAAAGAAGAGAGAGCTATATTGAATATCTTACCTACCAACAGCAAAAGAGTACAAGAGCATTCAAGTCAGCCTTCAAGTCTTCACCAACTCAGATCTGAAGCTTGAAGCAACTTTGGGAAGAAGCCACTGATGTAATTAAAGCTTATTCAAGTGCATTCAAGTGGACTTCCATCAAGCTGTACTGGCAACTATCCGATAAATTGAGTTTGTCATTTTTGTTGCATTTATTTCAATTTAATCTTCTGAATTGTTGGGTTATTGGTGAGCCTGGTTGAAAAACCAAATAGGTTCTTGATGTGCCTTGATAAAAATCAAGTGTTGGGTTCTTGGTGATCTTGTGATAACCAAGTTAGGTTTTTCTGGTGAGCCTATTTAAAACCAAAGGGTGTTCGGTTTTCTTTGGTGATCCCGTTAAAACCAAAGTGTAGAGGTTTTGGATTGTGATCCTGCAAAATAATCCTACTGTATTCGGGTGTGAATATAGTGAAAATCTCATGTGGTATCTTGGGTAGTGGATGTATGAGCTGGGTTGCTCCAAATAACTATAAATTTTGTATGTTTGTGTTGTGCTTCCTTGCTCTTACTCAGCTTCTGCAATCTATCATATTGTCATAGCACCTACCACTTGCAAGGAATTTTTAATTGCACATAATCTTGCCTTAATTTTTTAAACTTTCAATTCACCCCCCTCTTGGATAGCCACCTGTGCAACAACTGGTATCAGAGTAGTGTCTCTGGATATACTAGAGTAAAGATTGATGGCTTATCCAATGAGTACATCCTTGGAAGAAGGCCAATCAACCAATAGACCTTCACTTTTTACTGGCACAAATTATGCTTACTGGAAAGCTAGAATGAAAATTTATGTTCAAGCTGTCGATTTTCAGTTGTGGAAGGTTATTCTAAAGGGTCCTTATATCCTCATGACTAAAATTGATGGAATGGACGTTCCAAAACCTGAAGAGGATTGCGATGAACATGAAATGAAGATGGGTGAGTTAAATGCCAAAGCAATGAATCTCTTATATTGTGCTTTGGATAGTAATGAGTTTAATCAAATTTCTATTTGGTCCTCTGCAAAAGAAATTTGGGATAAACTCGAAGTGACCCATGAAGGAACTTCTCAAGTGAAGTCTTCTAAAATTAATCTTCTTGTGCATAGTTATGAATTGTTTAAGGTGGAACCTAATGAAACAATCTCTGCCATGTTTTCACGTTTCACTGACATTATTAATGGCTTAAAAAGTTTTGGCAGGGTATATACTAATGCAGATCTTGTATAGAAGATTCTGAGATCTCTTCTGGATAAATGGGATCTGAAAGTGACTGCCATCCAAGAAGCAAAAGATTTGAATACCTTATTGCTAGATGAACTGTTAGGATCTCTCATCATGCATGAACTGACTATGCAGCACCGAATTGAAGATGATCAAAAGAAGAAGAAATCAATTGCCTTCAAAGCTGCTATGGATTCTAGAAAGGATGAAGAATCGGAAGAAGAAAGCTCCTCTACTGAAAGCGACAAGGAAGATGAAGACGTTGCCATGGTCGTTAGAAAATTTAAAAAGTTCTTGGGAAGAAGAAAAGGAAAGTATTTTAGAAAATTTCACAAGAACAAAGAATTCAGTAAGGAGAAGGACAAGGAAAAGGAGAAAGAAAAAGAAGTGCCCACCTATTATGAATGCAAAAAGCTAGGGCATATCTGACCAGATTGTCCATTATTGAAAAAGGGATTTAAGAAAAAGAAAAAGAAAACTATGGTGGCAACCTGGAGAGACAGCGAAGCATCCTCATCTACTGAAGAAGAAGAGATCATGAAATCTGTAAATCTATGTCTGATGGGTCTTGAAAACAAGGTATCATCCCCTGAGCCTCAAACTGAATTTACATATGATGAATTGAATTCTGCATTTCATTATTTACTTTTCGAATTCAAGAAAGCTAGGGTTAAAATTAAATCCTTGAAGAAACAAAATGATGTTTTATTGAAAGACAAGGATGAGATTTCTAAAAAAATAACATTTTGTAAAAAGAATTGAATAACCTTTCTGAAAATGTTATTATTTTGAATAATGAGAAAAATGCTTTAAATAAGATAAACAGAATTTTAGTTGCCGAAAATATTGATTTAAAAAGGGAGGTTGAGAAGCTTAAGCCTTTAGTAGAAAAACTCACTTTGAGTTCTAACAAGCTTGAGCTAATTTTGAATGAACAAAAAGATTCGAAAAGTAAAGTTGAAATTGGATTTAATGCTTTAAATGCTAAAGGAATTTCAGCAACAAAATTTGTATCTTCAAAAGTTTCAGCTTCAAATGTTAAACTTGAAAAAGCATTTCCATCAAATTCTATTTCAAATGGCTTGAAATATATTCCCTAGAATTCTATGGAAAAATCTTTCAAATCAAATATTTCTGTTTCTGCATCTTTTAAAGCTTCAAAGCATGCATCATTCAAAAATGATAAAATTGTTTGTTATGCATGTCATAGATTTGGACATAAATCTTACCAATGTAATTCTTTAAAAAATTTCATGATTGGTGCATTAAAATATAGAACTGTTTGGGTTCCAAAGGGAACCAATTTTGCTAACCCGAAAGGATCCAAGTTAGCTTGGGTACCTAAAATCACTCTTTGACTATTTTGCAAGACTATCTTGCAGCCCACAAATTAAAGAAAAGATTGTATCTTGACAGTGGATGTTCAAGGCATATGACAGGTGACAAAGATCAGTTCATCACCCTATAAATGAAAGAAGGAGGATTGGTTACATTTGGAGATAATGGCAAAGGAAGAATAATCAGAATCGGTAAGATCAAAATAACCCGCTGTACTTTTATTGAAGATGTATTGCTAGTAGATAAGTTGAAGCACAATCTATTGAGTATTAGTCAACTCTGTGATAAAGGCTTCGAGGTTATCTTTGAATCATCTATGTGTATAGTAACTAAGTCTCTTGATTCTAGCAACAAATTCATTGGTCATAGACTTGGAAACATCTATGTGGTAGATCTAAATGATCTTGCCATGACTAGTAGTTCCAGTTTAGTGGCAATGAATGCCAAGACAAGGAGTCATGTTTGTTATGGCATAGACGATTAGGTCATGCTAGCATGCATTCAATTGCCAAATTAATCTCAAAGAATCTAGTTAGAGGTTTGCCACATTTTAAAGTTGATCTTGATTATGTATATGATGCTTGTCAATTAGGTAAACAAACTAGTGGAAGTTTTAAATTGAAAAATATTATTTCAACAACCAGACCCCTTGAGCTACTTCACATGGACTTATTTGGACCAACTAGGACCACAAGCTTAGGAGGTACGAAATATGGCCTTGTGATTGTAGATGACTTTTCTAGATTCACATGGGTATTATTTATTACACATAAAGATGAAACTTTTGATGTATTTCAAAAATTTCATAAGAAAGTTTCAAATGAGAAAAATCTTTCTATTATCTCTTTAAGAAGTGATCATGAAACAAAATTTCAAAATCAATTTTTTGATGAATATTGCACTAAGCACGACATTGATCACAACTTCTCCACTCCTAGAACACCATAACAAAATGGTGTTGTAGAGAGAAAGAATAAGACTTTGGAAGAAATGCCCAGAACCATGTTGTGTGAAGGTAATCTTCCAAGGTACTTTTGGGCAGAAGCGGTAAACACAGCATGTTACATTTTAAACCAAGTTTCAATTAGACCAATTTCAAAGAAAATCTCCTATGAGCTATGGAATGGAAGAAAACCAAATATTAATTACTTTCATGTTTATGGGTGAAAATGCTTTGTGCTTAATAATGGTCAAGATAACCTAGGAAAGTTTGATGCAAAGTCTGACAAATCTATATTCTTTGGTTATTCACTTCATAACAAAGCATATAGAGTGTTTAATAAGAGGACTCTTATTGTAGAAAAGTCAATTCATGTTATTTTTGATGAAGCTAACCCCTTACCATCTAGAAAAGATGAGTGCGTAGATAATGATGTAGGTACACTACAAAAGAAAATAGAAGATCTAAGCATTCAAGACAAGCCAATGCAAGATAGAAGTGAAATGGTAAGCAAGGATCATACTGATTTACCAAAAGAATGGAGGTATGTAACTTCACATCCCAAAGATTTAATTATTGATGATCCTTCTCATGGTGTTAGGACTAGGTCAGCACATAGAGATGCACATTACTACCTAGCCTTCATTTCAAAAATTAAACTACATAGTTTAGAAGAAGCTGAAACTAATCATAACTGGATGATGGCCATGCATGATGAATTAAACAAGTTTGAAAGAAATAATATTTGGATACTAGTTTGTAGACCTACAGACCACCCAGTCATAGGAACCAAATGGGTCTATAGGAACAAACTAGAAGAGAATGCCAAGGTTATAAGAAATAAAGCAAGGTTGGTAGTAAAAGGGTACAATCAAGAAGAGGGTATTGATTTTGATGAAACATATGCTCCTATAGCAAGACTAGAAGCCATTAGACTACTTCTTGCATTTGCTTGCTACATGAATTTTAAACTCTTTCAAATGGATGTCAAAAGTGCTTTTCTAAATGGATTTATTTCTGAACAAGTTTTTGTAGAACAACCACCAGGTTTTGAAAATCATGCTTTTCCAAATCATGTGTTTAAATTGAACAAAGCTTTATATGGCTTGAAACAAGCACCTAGGGCCTATTATGATAGACTGAGCAAATTTTTACTTGAAAATGATTTCAAAAGAGGAAATGTTGATAAAACTCTTTTTATTAAAAACAAAGGTAATGATATGTTAGTTGTACAAATCTACATTGACGATATTATATTTGGTGTAACTAATGAAAATCTTTGTAAAGATTTTGTTGAATTGAAGCAGAACGAGTTTGAAATGAGCCTTATGGGTGAGCTCAATTACTTCCTAGGATTACAAGTCAAACAAATGAAGGAAGGAATCCATATAAGCCAAGCCAAGTACATCAAAGAGATAATCAAGAAATTTGGCATGGCAACAAGCAAAGAGGCTAACACATCCATGAACCCTACCTGCAGACTAGATAAATATGAAAACGGATCCATTGTTGACCAAAAGCTTTATAGAGGTATGATCGGATCCCTATTATATTTGACAGCCAGTAGACCTGATATCTTGTACAGTGTATGTGTATGTGCTAGATTTCAATGTAATCCTAAAAAAACACATATGCTTGCTATTAAAAGAATTATTAAATATTTGAAAGGCACAAGCAATTTAGGTCTTTGGTATTCTAATGAATCATCTTTGATGTTAATTGGTTTCTCTGATGCTGACTTTGCTCGTTGCAAAATTGATAGAAAAAGTACAAGTGGTACATTTCAATTTCTAGGGTTGAATTTAATTTCATGTCACTGTAAGAAGCAAAACCCCATAGCATTGTCCACTTCTGAGGCAGATTATATTGCTGCTGGTAGTTGTTGTGCTCAAGTGTTATTGATTAAACAACAGCTAGAAGATTTTGGTGTTATACAATCAAAATTTCCAATCAAATATGATAACACAAGTGCTATTAATTTTACAAAGAATCCTGTTCAACATTCATGAACCAACCACATTGAAATTAGGCACCATTTTATAAGAGATCATGTATTGAATAATGATATTGTACTTGAATTCATGCCAACCGAAAACCAACTTGCTGATATTTTTACAAATCCTTTGAGTTTTGATAGATTTGTAATGATTAGAAATGAACTAGGATTATATTACCCACTCAATAAATACTCTCATAATCTTGAGGACAAATTATCTAGGAGACATCCTAATCCTAAATTATATGATAAATGAGCTTTGCTTGAAATCCAAAAATTTATCTTGTGCTCCGTCTGCTCGAGTCGACTCAAGCAGAGGACCTATTGATTGAGCTGGCTTGGATGTCGAGCCATCTCTTTTTAGTTTGAGCCGTAAGGTTTTTCTTTCTCATTTCTATTCCTAAACTCTACTCTCTTTCCCACCAAGAAACATTCCAAATACTTCCAACTTCCAAAAACAGCTTCGGAATTCAAATATCTTCACTCAATGGCACCAAAAAGAGCAATTGGAAAGAAAAGAAAATGAGATAGTGAAGCTACTCCGCAAGAGAGGAGGACAAAATTTCGAGAAGACAAAGCTTCCCGAAATCCACCACTGTCTGAGGAAGAACCAAGTCCAGTTTCTCCTAACCATTAGATGTCTTTAGGTATGAGACTGATAACCACCGGCAGATGGATTTTATTTGAGTACCTAAAAGAAATTGGTTTTGTTATCGGTGATTTTATTGAAAAACAAGGTTGGAGAGACTTATGTTCATTGGATATCAAAACTTACCCTAATCTGGTTAGATGTTTCTATGAAAATTTAAGATTTGGTAAAATTTTATTGAATCGTTAGTGAAAGGAAGAAGAATTATTATCTCTCAAGAAATCCTTGGAAATGTCTTGGAAATGCCATTTGAGGGAACTAAGTACTTTGTACTGAAAGATAGAACTAGAGCACTGCAAACTATTTTAGAAAGAACTGAAGTTGATGAGATAGGGATTCTCAAGGCCAGCATGTTATCCATTGAAATGAGAGTTCTCCATAATTTTATTTGTAGGATCTTTTTGCCTAGAACTGAACATTTTGATTGGGTTAGTGAAAGGGATCTATGCTTCATGGAGCTTCTAATTAATGGTGATTAGATTAATTTACTAGCTATCATGATCAGCCAGATGAAGGAGGCAGTAAGAAAAGTCAAGGCTTGCCTGCCATATGGAATGGTCCTCACTTTATTCTTTCAAAATGCAAACATAGACTTGACAAGAGAGGACAGCAAGTCACTTCTACATACAAATACCTATTCTACAAAAACTTTTCAAAGGATAGGATATTTGTTGACAGATGGCACATGGATAAAGAAGACTGATGCTCCTACAGTTGAAGAAACTGAAGAGATTCAAGAGCAAACAGAGTTAGAGGCTAGTGACGACACTACAATGCATATTCTCCATATCCAGTGAATGGTGACTTGGTCATTTTCCCTTTGAGGCAAGACTCACAAGTTCCTAATGATTGAATATCATCAGGGTCAAAGTAATCCTCTTTGATAACTTGTTTATCCTTGACTCACTGATATGACCTAACTAGCAATGTCGGAGATACGTGACATTGACATTATCTCTTTTTCTCTTCTTGTCATCTACAAGAAGTATTTCATCATTGAGTACTAAAGTTAGAAGACCATTCACAAAGCAACCATGCCCAAATATTATATATTATGATGAATAGAGTAGCCACTGCTCTTTACACTTATTTCATATCCCTGTTGTAATAACAAGGATATAGAAATAATGTTTTTTACAATATTTGGCATATAGTAGCATTCTTCCAACCTTATGATATTACCCTCTAGTTTGTCTTTCAACCATTCTCTGATATTCTTTAAACTTATCAAAGGCTTCAGACTTGTGTTTCATAAGATACACATAACCAAACCTTGATAAATCATCAATAAAAGTGATGAAATAAGAATATCCTACTCTGGCCTGTGTTAACATAGGTCCACACACATCAGTATGTACAAGACCTAACAATTCAGTTGCCCTTTCTCCATATCCAGTGAATGGAGACTTGGTCATTTTTCCTTTGAGGCAAGACTCACAAGTTCCTGATGATTGAAAATCATCTGGGTCAAAGTAATCCTCTTTGATAACATGTTTATCCTTGACTCACTGATATGACCTAACCGGCAATGCCGGAGATATGTGACATTAACATTATCTCTTTTTCTCTTCTTGTCATCTACAAGAAGTATTTCATCATCGAGTACTAAAGTTAGAAGACCATTTACAAAGCAACCATGCCCAAATATTGTATTATTATAAAGAATGGAGCAGCCACTGCTCTTTACACTTATTTCATATCCTTGTTGTAACAACAAAGATATAGAAATAATGTTTTTTAAAATATTTGGCACACAGTAGCATTCTTCCAACCTTATGATATTACCCGAAGGTAATAATAAAAGATAGGTGTCCACAACTTTAGCATATATGTGTTCTCCACTTGTCCCATATAATTTGAAGTCAACTTTCTTTAAATTTCTAATTCTGTGGAGTCCTTGTAAATATTTATAAATATGTGACCCACATGAAGTATCCAATACCCAAGAATTAGAAATAGATTCACTCAATGATAAATTTGTTTCTATCATGTACAAACCCCTAGATGCACCACTTACATCGAGCTTCACATTTGCAAGACAAGTCATGCAATCCTTCTTCCAATGCCCAAACATGCTGCAATGAAAACAGGCTCCATCAGCCTTCTTCCTCAACCAGTCCACATAGTTTGAACCTAGGAGAGCCCCTCAGCCTGACCCATACTATAATCCTGAACCTAGGAGGACCCCAAACCCTGATCCATACCTTGAGGCTAAACCTAGGAGAGACCATCATCCTGACCCAATCCCTGAGGTTCATCCTAGAAGGCCCTATCAGAATTTTGTAGACCAGGAGGACAAATCCTATAGACATGTTAAGCTTGATGCCCCAACTTTTGATGGTTGTCTAGATCCTAAAATCTATATAGATTGGGAGGGAGAGATGGATCAATATTTTGAGTGGTATGATATAACGGAGGAGTGTAAGTTTTGGTTTGCTAAGCTTAAGTTGGTTCGGGAAGCCAGGTTACATTGGGCTTGTGTTGAGAGAACCCTTAGTCTAGGAGGACGTGATCCTATAACCACTTAGTGGGCCATGAAGGGTAAGCTTAGGACAAGATACGTTCCTTCTCCAAATCGTAGTGGTTTACTGGATCAGTGGTAATGATTTAATCAGGGTAACAGGAGTATAGATGAGTACATCATGAAATTTGATGAGTATTCCATGCGATGTGATTTGAGGGAGTCTGAAGATGTTGTCTTATCTAGGTTTAGGGCTGGACTGAGAGATGACATTAAGAAGGAGCTCTATATGAGAGAGGTTAGAGACCTGGACCATGCTTACCAGATTACTAGGGATCATGAGCATTTTTAGAGAGGGCCCGTTTATCGTAGACCTGAGCCCACTAGATATCCTAGTCAGTATCCATGAGCTAGCCAACCCCACCAGAGCCGACCCATGCCCAGCCGACCTAGTCCGAGTCGACCCATTCCTAGTCAGCTAGGTTTTAGTCGACCCCAACAGAGTACTCCTTTGACCCAAAGAGATGATAGAGGAAAGTCTGTAAAGGTCCCTAAGAGTAACAACCCCCAGAAGACCTATTATAAATGCAAGAAACCAGGCCGCTTTATGAGCCAATGACCAGTTAATGCCTTACACCTAGGTGAACTACCGGAAGAAAAGCCTAAACCCATAGTCAAACCTGAGGGAGAAGTTTATGAGGCTGATGATCAGTTAATAGATGAGTACGAAGGTGAGGAGGAGGAACCTAAGTCTGAGAACCAATTAGGAGTGGTTAGCTGCCTTTTAACCCCAACCCTAGTTAAGGAAGATTGGCATAGGACTAGCATCCTATAGACTTTTGTTAAGGTAGGGGGTAAGGTTCTTAAGATCATCATAAACAGTGGGAGTTGTGTCAATGCCATCTCTGCCAAGATAGTTAAATCTTTAGGATTGACCACAGTTCCCCATCCTAGCCCGAACAAAGTTTCTTGGGTAGATTCCACATCCATCCAGATTCAAGCTAGGTCCCAAATCTTAATTAGATTGCAAACCTATGAGAAAAAGATTTGGTGTGATGTCATCCCCATGGAAGTGAGTAGTATCATTTTAGGTCGACCTTGGCTTTTTGATCATAATGCAACCCTGTATGGTCGAACCAATGTTTGTGCTTTTAACTACAATGGGAATAAGTTTGTTATCAATCCAGCTCCCCCTAGAGACCTTGTTAAGAAGGGTTCTAGTAGCCTTAAGGACAAGAAACCTGGAGTTAACCTGATTAAGGCTAGGGAATTAGAAAAAGAGATTGCTGAGGGTAACCCTATTTGGATCTTGAACTCCAAGGAAATACTTGAGCCGATCCAAAAGGAACACCCTAAAGAAATTGTTGAAGCTTTGAAAGAATTTGAGGATGTCTTCCCCGAGGATTTAACTGATCAACTACCACCCCTTAGAGACATCCAACATGCAATAAATCTAGTCCCAGGTGCAACTTTACCAAAACTTCTTCATTATAGACTGAATCCCAGTGAGCATCAAGAATTACAGAAACAAGTGGAAGAATTGCTTAGGAAGGGTTTCATTAGGGAGAGCCTGAGTCCATGTGCAGTCCCTGCTCTACTGACCCCTAAGAAAGATGGTACCTGGAGGATGTGTGTAGATAGTAGAGCTATCAACAAGATAACTGTAAAGTATAGGTTTCCCATTCCCCGATTGGATGATATGTTAGATATGATGGCCAGTGCCAGAGTTTTCTCCAAGATAGATCTTAAGAGTGGCTATCATCAGGTTAGGTTTAGGCCTAAAAGAAGCTTCATGCTTGCAAAGCTGGACCATTTAAAGTGATAAAGAAGGTTAGATCAAATGCCTAGGTGTTAGACTTGCCTTCAGATTTGGGCATTAGTTTTACCTTCAATATTACAGACCTAGTTGAGTACAAGGAACCGACAGCGATACCTAATGAGGCCTTTAGTCATATTCCTTTTCATTATGAGTGACCCTAACTCAGAGTGTCAACTAATAAATTTGGCCTGAGAGAGGAGAACGATCGAGCGTATCCTAGACGATCAAGCCATAACGACCTGGGGCCGCGGCTATCAATGCTACCTAGTTCGATGGCAAGGCCAGCCAGAGTCGGACGATTCATGAATTTCTCGAGAGGACTTGCAGCACCTCAACCTAGACCTCCTCGAGAAATATGTGAGCCAGCTTGATCTTCACTCGACAGGGTCGAGTTCCTCCCACCCCGGGAGAATCCGTGCAAACACCAGAGGCACCAGAATAAGGCAGAGGCTTCTCAACCCTCTGTGGATCGCTTAATGACATTCAAGTTCATTGTAATAAGCTTAGTCTAGCTGTGTTGAGTCCTGTATTAGTCAGCTCATGTTGAGCTAGTCCAGTCTAGTATTATTCAGCTCATGTCGAGCTAATTTTATTTTTTGAGTCCTGTCCAAGCATACTGAAGACTCAAGACCATATCATACAAGTGAAGTCCAAGTCCAACTAGATTGAAGAAATGGAGGTTTAGCCCAAGTCCAACCCAGCTTGAAGACTTGAAGACCCCAGGAGGAGAATATAAAAACAATTACAAACCAGAAGCCCTGGACCAGCCGGAAGGAAATTGGGCCAGCCCAGGCCCAGGAAAGAATTAGGGTGCCATTCCTTATGGTGACCCTCCTCTTGGTCGGCCACTTAAGGTCACCCACTTGGCTGACCAAGACAAGGAGAAGGAGAGCAAGTTTTTAGGGATTTTCTACCTATGTTGCCTTATTTTCCTAGCTAGAATTTGAGAGGGAAAAGGACTCCTATGTAAAGTCAAATGTACCCTTACTTGGGGCCCAAGGCTAAGGGTCTATTTAAAGGATCCTAGACTCTTGTATGAGGATTGATTTTGATATACGTATTAAACTTGAGTTCTCTTCTATTACTTTGTGCTACCCTGCTTTGTGCTTAAGGGGTTTTGTTGGTTCTTTCATCTTCCCGGTGCTGCAACAGAATTCCTGCCGCCAACCATCCTTCCAGAGTCGTGGCGGCCACCTCCAAAATTCTATTCCCCTTTGCTATTTTTCCTTGTTTTCTTGTTTCCTAGTGAATTTTCTAACCCCTGACAGGTCATTTGCAGGTCCCCAAGTTCTTACGAATCCGACGACTCCAGCCACGCCTCAATCGAACCACCGAGCAGAAAACCGGGTATCCGCGGGTCTTTGGCTCAGTTTTCCAAGCAGCATCCATCGAGGAACGAGAGATCCCTTCGCTGTGATCTTCACCGGGTGCTTTAGATGTTGTCAGGTATACCCCTCTGCCACCAGTAATTTTATTGTAGGAGAACTTGCCCTATCCGAGGCTTCTCAGCCCCGGCGATCCTTCTTTATTGCTTTTCTTGGTCCTAATCTACATGCCTGACTTCTAAAATTTATATAGAATTCTCTACAACTTATTTTGATCCAATTTTTGGGATTTAATCACTAAACTCCACTTTTAAAACCCACAAAATAAACGCATGCATATTAGGTCCGCATCATCCGGTATAAGAGCTTAGATTAGGGCTTGTTTTCTGCATTTTATTTAGTCTGTATATGCTCTGTTTTTTTAGTTATTTTTTCCTGTTCAAAAATCCAAAAATTATGAGATTTGTCTTTCTAGATTCAACATAATTCAATTTATTTTCTAGAATTTTATTGGATTTTATTTTGGTTTGTGAGTTTTACGCAAGCCAAAATACAGCCTGCAAATTTTTGGCTCTATTTTTTTCAGCAAGACAAGTTCAGAATTTTTAGGGTTTTGTTTAGCATCTCTTTGCATATCTTTTATTTTTAGTATGTTTCTAGCATATTAGGTCATTTGCTAAAAATCATATCTCTACAAAAAAAAATAAAAATTACATATATAAAAGCTACTAAATCATCTAACCCAAATTTGCATTATCTGCCTGCCATCGTTGCATAATCTACCTTTTAGGGCACTCTTGCTATATCAGATAAGGGGAGGCATTGATAACCTCTCCTTAGCCCAAAACCACATCCCTTTCATTCGGTCCCAAGCCTAACCTAAAATTAACTAGACTTAATTTGCCCTGGTGGTCTAGGGACACCAACTGGTCGGGTCCGAGCTAAGTGTCAGATCATTGTGTCAAGCTAACCTGTGTGTGCCTTGTGCTTGGTGTCTAGAATGGTGGTTTAGGGATTCAATTTCGAAGGGCATGTGTGCTAGTCCGCCTACCTGGCCAATCTCTGATTGGTGTCTAGGATTGGCAATCAGGGACCTAACACTCTCCTTACACCTGCCTGGCTGAGTACAGGGTTACTATAGGCTAGTTTGCCACCCTGATTGAGCACCTAGTTTTGGACTCTAGGTCTAGTCAGCTGTATTCGGTTTGATCAAGTCTTTTATGAGCACTAGATCAGGGGTTTTATATCACCCACCTCCTTCACAAATGGCTGAATCCATGGACCATTTTGATGCCAAACTTGATGCCCTTGGAGAAAGGTTAGCCCAAACCATCAATCTTAGGTTTGAGCAAGCAAATGCCTAGTTGACCCAGAGGCTTGAACAAATAGATGCCCGACTAGGAACCCTAGAGGAGACACGTACGACCCAGTCTGAGCCTGATCCTGAGTCCTCTCAGCCTAGGAGAACCCCTCGCCATGACCCTTATTATGATCCTAGGAGGACTCCAAACCCCGATCCATACCGTGAGGTTGAACCTAGGAGAGCCCCACATCCTGACCCATACTATAATCCTGAACCTAGGAGGACACCAAACCCTGAACCATACCGTGAGGTTGAACCTAGGAGAGCCCCTCAGCTTGACCCATACTATAATCCTGAACCTAGGAGGACCCCAAACCCTGATCCATACCTTGAGGCTGAACATAGGAGAGACCATCGTCCTGACCCAATCCCTGAGGTACATCCTAGAAGGCCCAATCTGGATTTTGTAGACCAGGAGGACAGATCCTATAGACAAGTTAAGCTTGATGCCCCAACTTTTGATGGTTGTCTATATCCTAAGGTCTATATAGATTGGGAGGGAGAGATGGATCAATATTTTGAGTGGTAGGATATGATGGAGGAGCGTAAGTTTAGGTTTGCTAAGCTTAAGTTGGTTCGGGAAGCCAGGTTACATTGGGCTAGTGTTGAGAGAACCCTTAGTCTAGTAGGGCGTGATCCTATAACCACCTGGTGGGCCATTAAGGGTAAGCTTAGAACAAGATACGTTCCATCTCCAAATCGTAGTGGTTTACTAGATCAGTGGCAATGATTTAATCAGGGTAACGGAAGTATTGATGAGTACATCACAAAATTTGATGACTATTCCATGCGATGTGATTTGAGGGAGTCTGAAGATGTTGTCTTATCTAGGTTTATGGCTAGACTGAGGGATGACATTAAGAAGGAGCTCTAAATGAGAGAGGTTAGAGACCTGGACCATGCTTACCAGATTGCTAAGGATCATGAGTGTTTTCAGAGAGGGCCCGTTTACAGTAGACCTAAGCCCACAAGACACCCTAGTCAGTATCCAGGAGCTAGCCAGACCCACCAGAGCCGACCTTTGCCCAGCCGACCTAGTCCAAGTCAACCCATTCCTAGTCAGCCAGGTTCGATTTGACCCCAACCGAGTACTCCTTTGACCCGTAGAGATTATAGAGGAAAATCTGTAGAGGTCCCTATGAGTAACAACCCCCAGAAGACCTGTTTTAAATGTAAGAAACCAGGCCACTTTATGAGCCAATGACCAGTTAATGCCTTACACCTAGGTGAACTGCAGGAAGAAGAGCCTGAACCCGTAATCGAACCTGAGGGAGAAGTTTATAAGGCTGATGATTAGTTAATAGATGAGTATGAAGGTGAGGAGGAGGAACCTGAGTCTGAGAACCAATTAGGAGTGGTTAGGTGCATCTTAACCCAAACCCTAGTTAAGGAAGATTGGCATAGGAAAAGCATCCTATAGACTTTTGTTAAGGTAGGGGGTAAGGTTCTTAAGATCATCATAGATAGTGGGAGTTGTGTCAATGCCGTCTCTGCCAAGATAGTTAAATCTTTAGGATTGACCACAGTTCCCCATCCTAGCCCGTACAAAGTTTCTTGGATAGATTCCACCTCCATCCAGATTCAAGCTAGGTGCCAGATCTTTATTAGATTGCAATCCTATGACGAAAAGATTTGGTGTGATGTCATCCCCATGGAAGTGAGTAGTATCATTCTAGGTCGACCTTGGCTTTTTCTTCATGATGCAACCCTGTATGGTCTAACCAATGTTTGTGCTTTTAACTATCATGGGAATAAGTTTGTTATCAATCCAGCTCCCCCTAGAGACCCAGTTAAGAGGGTTCTAGTAGCCTTAAGGACAAGAAACCTGGAGTTAACCTGATTAAGGCTAGGGAGTTAGAAAAGGAGATTGCTGAGGGTAACCCTATTTGGATCTTGACCTCCAAGGAAATACTTGAGCCGATCCAAAAGGAACACCCTAAAGAAATTATTGAAGCTCTAAAAAATTTGAGGATGTCTTCCCCGAGGATTTACCTAATCAACTACCACCCCTTAGAGACATCCAACACACAATAGATCTGGTCCCAGGAGAAACATTACCAAACCTTGCTCACTATAGATTGAATCCCAGTGAGCATCAAGAATTACAGAAACAAGTGGGAGAATTGCTTAGGAAGGGTTTCATTAGGGAGAGCCTGAGTCCATGTGCAGTCCCTGCACTACTGACCCCTAAGAAAGATGGTACCTGGAGGATATGTGTAGATAGTAGAGCTATCAACAAGATAACTTTGAAGTATAGGTTTCCCATTCCCCGATTGGATGATATGTTAGGTATGATGGCCGAAGCCAGAGTTTTCTCCAAGATAGACCTTGAGAGCGGCTATCATCAAGTTAGGTTTAGGCCTAAAAGAAGCTTCATGCTTGCAGAGCCGGACCTTTTAATGTGATAAAGAAGGTTAGATCAAATGCCTGGCTGTTAGGCTTGCCTTCAGATTTGGGCATTAGTTCTACCTTCAATATTACAGACCTGGTTGAGTACAGGGAACCGTCAGCGATACCTTGTGAGGCCTATGGTCCTATTCCTTTTCATTGTGAGTGACCCTAACCCAGAGTGTCCACTAATAAATTTGGCCTGGGAGAGGAGAACAGATCGAGCGTATCCTGGATGATCAAGCCATAACGACCCGGGGCCGCTACTATCAACACTACCTAGTTCGATGGCAAGGCTAGCCAGAGTCAGATGATTTGTGGATTTCTCAATAGGACTTGTAGTGACTCAACCCAAACCTCATCAAGAAATATGTGAGCCAGCCTGATTTTCACTCGACCGGGTCGAGTTCCTCCCACCCTGGGAGAATCGGTCCAAACACCAGAGGCACCAGAATAAGGAAGAGGCTTCTCAACCCTCTGTGGATCACTTAATGACATTCGAGTCCACTATAATAAAGCTTAGTCCAGCTATGTTGAGTCTTGTATTAGTCAGCTTATGTTGAGCTAGTCCAGTCCAGTATTATTAAGCTCATGTCGAGCTAATTTTATTTTTTGAGTCCTGTCCAAGCATACTGAAGACTCAAGACCATATCATACAAGTGAACACCAAGTCCAACTAGATTGAAGACATGGAGGTTTAGCCCAAGTCCAACCCATCTTGAAGACTTGAAGACCCCAAGAGGAGAATATAAAAACAATTACAAACCGGAAGCCCTGGACCAGCCGGAAGGAAATTATGCCAGCCCAGGCCCAGGAAAGAATTTGGGCGCCATTCCTTATGGTGACCCTTCTCTTGGTCGGCCACTTAAGGTCACCCCCTTGGCCGACCAAGACAAGGAGAGGGAGAGCAAGTTTTTAGGGATTTTCTACCTATGTTGCCTTATTTTCCTAGCTAGGGTTTGAGAGGGAAAAGGACTCCTATGTAAAGTCTAATGTACCCTTACTTGTGGCCCACAGCTAAGGGTCTATTTAAAGGACCGTTGTCCCTTGTATGAGGATTGATTTTGATATATGAATTAAACTTGAGTTCTCTTCTATTGCTTTGTGCTACCTTACTTTGTGCTTAAGGGATTTTGTTGGTGCTTTCATCTTCTGGGTGCTGCAACAGAATTCCTGCCGCCAACCATCCTTCCAGAGCCCTGGCCGCCACCTCCTAAATTCTATTCCCCTTTGCTATTTTTTCTTGTTTCCTTGTTCCCTAGTGAGTTTTCTAACCCCTGACAGGTCATTTGCAGGTCCCCGAGTTCCTAAGAATCCGAAGACTCCAGACATGCCTCAATCGGGCCACTGAGCAGAAAGCCGGGTATCCGCGGGTCTTTAGCTCGGTTTTCCAGGTCGCATCCATCGAGGAACGAGAGATCCCTTCATTGCGATCTTCACCGGGTGCTTAAAATGTTGTCAGGTACACCCCTCTGCCACCAATAATTTTATTGTAGGAGAACTTGCCCAAACCGAGGCTTATCAGCCCCGGCGATCCTTCTTTACTGCTTTTCTAGGTCCTAATCTGCATGCTTGACTTCTAAAATTCATATAGAATTTCCTACAACTTATTTTGATCCAATTCTTGGGATTTAGTCACTTAACTTCACATATAAAATCCACAAAAATAATTGCATGCATATTAGTTCTACATCGGAAGGCGCCCCTTGATGAAACATTGGAGTGTTTATTCTACAGAAGGACTTTTGTCCTTCTACGCGCACCTTCATCTCCCACGCACGCCAAGAGGCACCAAGAGATTATCTACACCCCAAGGAACCTTTGACTAGTCAAAGCATATGCAATATGGGTGTCAAAAGAAAGAGAATTAAGTCCTCTTTCCATCCATATAAATATTTTTCAAATCAAAGGAATATAGACTCTCCTAGGCCTTTCTGAATGCCAAGGTGTCATTTTGGCATCTAGAGTCCCAACTCTAATGGACTCTTCAATAAGACATCCAAAATACCAAAATAAAAATAGATCAAGCTCTGATTTGGCTATCCCCACTTAGGACTCAACCTAATTTAGGTTTCTCATAATTAGGTTAGCCTAATTAGCAAGCAACCGGATCCAATCCAATTGTGTTAGGAATTGGGTTAGCCTACGTATGCTAGTATGCAATCTGGCTAACCAATTAGGATCCCATGACCCTAATTAAACAATGAGTGACTTCCTTGGCCAACTCTCTATTGTGTGTGATCCATTGGGTTCCACATCTAGCTAGAAGTAGGTTTAGGTTTGAGCCGATTCGATCCGATCGAACCCGATTGACCTAATTAGGTCAAATCGGCTCACATAATTGTCCAATTCGAATCACACATCGAATTGACTAATAAAACCAATCCAATTGGTTCATGAAAACTCCCAAGACAAGATTGATATCTAGCAACATGTCATGCCTACCCAGAAGATGTGCAATTTGATGGAAATTATCAAAATACCCTTCAGTAGTAAGTTACCATGCAATTCAATCTTTTGATCTCCCATTATCCCGATTATGTGATGGGTATGGATAAATGTCAAGCCCAAACACTTAATCATATCGAATCTCAACTCGATCATGAGGACTCAGTGGATGACCGATTAGAAGCCATTTCTAATCTCATCCCACTTTGCAAAGATTCCTTGAGTCACTCATCGAAGAGATTACACGGGATAACATATTCTCTTACCAGGATTGATCAATTCCTTGTTGGTCCACTCACATCCTTTGTACACCTTCGACCATACCCAGAACACCCCGTACATGTCACAATGCCATGAATGATTATGAACCAAAGTATGGCTTAGTGTGCACAAGGAACCATGGTGACCTCAGGTCTGAAGATCACATGTACAACTTCTACTCTGGGACCTATCATTTGACAATGAGTAAGACTTCCATTAGATAGACCCGGTGCAGATCAGTTCAGTATACTCATAACCTAATGAGCACTCTTATCCTTATATTAGTGTCTCTACACAAGTGGCTATGAGACCAACCACCATCATTAACTTAGCACACATAGGATAAACTAGTCTTACCGGATTCATCGATCCCCGAATCGATGGTCCATTGACTAGGAACATTCTAGATTAGGGTTTATAAAAAACTAGGTCTCACTGTTATGAACTCCATCATAACCATAATTCCATTGTCCTACTCTATGGGGTTCATCATAATCAATAAAAACATGACACAGCAGTATATGATGAATCAGATGCCTTTATTAATATGAAAGTATGTCCTACATGAGCTGGAAGTTTACAAAAAGGCCCTCATAATGATTGGCTCTTATGGCACTTTTTTATCACAAGCGTCAAAGGTTAGCAAGAGAACAAATAAAAAATCAAAAAAGAAGAACTAGGGTTTTGGAAAAGAGGAATCAGGGTTTTTGTTGCTGGCGGCTGGAGGTGGAAGAAGACTCAAGCTGAAGAATGGATAGGGCTCTCTTCCTTGGAATGGATTAGGATTTGAATGCTAATGCTTTGGTCGGTCAAGGCTTTGAAGTACTAGGGAACATTTAGTAGCACTTACACATCTCAATCACAAGAACATAATTGAACATAATTGAACTAAATTTTAGTAGGGTTTCATTCATGAAAGAGTTACTTACAAGAGGGGGAGGGTGGGGTAGTTATAGAGTTTTCCCATTTCTTCTCCTTGTTAGGATATAATTAAAATGTATAGTGGGAGAGGGATTACAAAGGGGTTTAGAATTAGGAGTATACACTTTGAATGGAGTTAGAACTTGTTCTCCTTCTTCTAATTGGATTTCTCTTCTCATTTGACTTGGTCAAAGAGCTTTCTTTGGGCTTGGACGCCAAGATGGCTTGGGCTTGGACTTCAGAACAGCAAGGGGCATCCTCCATTGGGCTTGGGCAGCCTCCAAAGGGCTTGGGCGCATGGGCCTCCAAGTGGGCTTGAATCCTTGGGCTGGGATGCCTAGAATATTCTCTGGGTATCTTTGTTCTTGAAATCTTCATATGGGCTTGGGGAAAAGCCTGGGATGCCTCCTCTTACTAGACTTCTAGGCTTGAGAGACTCTTGGGCTGGGGCACCTGGTATATTCCTGGAATCTTGGGGTGCCTTGGTCCTTGGAATATTCTATGGGCATCTGGAAGGAATCTTGGCATCTGGGGCATCAAAACATCTGGGGCAGCAAGCAAAGGCCCATTATGGCTGATGTGAGGGCCTCTAACTCCTGGATGAAGTCTGGTAGAACTTCAAAACTGGGTATCCTCTTCTCTTATACAAAATTGGATTGGTACTAGCTAATACAAATGTAGAGGACTCAATGGGACTCAACTGAACTAGACTAGGGTAGAGACAAACCAACTTGTGCATCTGCCTATAACTTATTATAGGACTCAATCTTACTTGATTATGAATTTGGACACATAGGCAAGGGCTCAAAATCCTAATCAGTAAACTACATAGGGCCTAGTAATCTGTGTCCAATCCTGGTGCCCCCACCAATTCTCCCGGGATGGAAGGAACTTGACCTTGTCGAGTATGGATTAATGTGGCTCTCATATGGCTCAGGAAGGTCTGGATTGAGGCACTGAAGATCCTCATGGGTGATCCATAAGTCCTTGGATTCCGTTTGACCTTGCCATCGGACCGAATACCGTGGATAGCTATTTGTCAGGGTATTGTGGCTCGATCATCCAGGATGCGCTCAATCCTTTCCTCATTAATAGGCCAGATTGTAAGTGGACTCTCTGGGGTAGGTTCTCTATCAATGGAAGGGAGAGGTTCAAAGAGCTCGCTATGTATCATTGCTGGCTACTGAAACTCCATAAGGTCTAAAGTATTGAAGGTGGAACTAATACCTAATTCGGGTGGCACTCGAGCACATAGGCATCGGATCTAACTCTCTCTATTATTTTGAATGGTCTAGCTTCACAAGCATGAAATTTTTTTATGATCCCTGGAGGGAACAGCTCAGGCCTAAGCTTGATCATCACATAATCCCCTGCAAAAAATTCTTTATCTTGTTTTTGAAAATTAGCCAAGTTTTTATAGGGTGCATTACTTATGTTCATCTTTAGACTTATTTCCTGATGCAAATGCTGTGCAGAGGTCAGTGTAGGTGTAGACAGATGAAGTAGGTATGTGGATTTGTTGGACTCTAAACTAGATATTATTTCACTACCCACATCTACTTCCTGTGGTTGTTCCTTAGGGACTTGTAGTGGATTTTCTCTATGAACAACTCTTGTTAACCCTCAATTTCATCTATAATGTTTAATCCTCACTCAGTCACTTGTTCTTCAATTCCTATAGTGGGTTCAGGATCATTTTCCTTTGGTTCCTCAATTGGTTCAGAAGTTTCTTCCTCTAATTCCTTAGCCTTAATTAGATTAATTCCTGATTTCTTCTCCTTAAGGTTACTAGAATTTCTCCTAATCGATTCTCTAGGCTAAGTTGGATAAATCACAAATTTCTTCCCGTGTTGACTAAAAGTACAGGTATTGGCTCATCTAGAAAGGGCTGCATCATGATCGTAGAGCCATGGTCGACCTAAATGATGCTATTGGCTCTCATAGGAAGGATATCACACCAAATCTTTTCCTCACATGATTGCTGTTTATCAAGATTTAGCACCTAGACATTATTTGAATGGATATGGAGTCTATTCATGAGACTTTATAGGAGCTAGGATGGGGAACTGGGATCAATCTTAAATATCTAACTGTATCAGTAGTAATAGCATTGACATAACTCCCACTATCTATTATGAACTTGCATACCTTATCCCCAATTTTCACAAAGGTTTGTAGGATACTAGTCCTACACCAATCTTCCTCAGTTTGGGTTTGGGTCATGATGCATCTAACTACACTTACTAGGTCAGACTGATCAAATTCCTTCTCATCTCCTTCATATGCCTCAATCATGTCTGCCTCAACTTCATAAACTTCTTCTTCTTGTTTAACATTGGGTTCAGGCTCTTCCATCTCAAGCTCCCCTATATGTAACAATCTGGTGGGACACTGGCTAGCATAGTGACCTACCTTGTTGCATCTAGAACAGGCATTAGGGCTAAGGCTTGGGGCTTTCTAAAATGCTGGTGCTTTACCCCTATCGATTATAACTGGTACAGAATTACGTATACTGGACTGACTCGAACTCGAGTTAGGGTTGGGATGGGTTGGGTTGAGATTGGATCAAATTAGGCTAGGATTGGGTCGGACTGGATTAGGATTTGACCTAACTGGGTTGGAGTTAAATCTGATTGGGTTGGGATTAAAGTTTGGTTGACCTTGGTACACCTGGTTTGGGTTTGGTTTTAGAAATGAGGTATTGGTCCAAATAGGTTCAGATCATTGATATGTAGGTCCCCTTTGGAATTGTTCATAATGTCTAGCTATCTGGTATGCTTGATCCAAATCGATGACCTCCCTCATGTATAGCTCTCTTTGAATGTCTTCACATAATCCAATTCTGAACCTATACAGGGTTTGAGCTAGACACTCAGGTTCATTTCACCTAATTACGAAATCATCAAACTGGGTGATGTACTCTGATACAGACCTATTCCCTTGACATAGCTTATTCCATTGGTCTAGGAGTTTCTAGTTATAGGATTCAGGAGGATACTTCTCCTTAAGTTTCAATTTCATGTCTTGCCAGGTGGTTATGGGAGGAAGTTATTATTGTCTCCTAATACGTTCAAGGTTAGCCCATTGTAGCCTAACCTGACAAATCAACCTCATCTTTACAAATTTGTACATCTCCTAACTCATGTCATACCATTCGAAATAATATTGCATGTCTCCTACCCAGTTTACATAGACCTTTGGTTCTAGACTACCATCAAAGGTGGGTGACTCTATCCTAATGCTTCTCATGGCCCTCTCATCTTTATCACAGACTTCATGGTGGGGCCTTCTATGATTAGGTTCCTGGATAGGGTCAAGGTCTTGGACTCTCTTATGGAAGGCTTCCTGATATAGATCCTGATGTTGAACTCTCCTAGGGTTAGGTTCCTGATATGGTTCCTGGTAGTGGACTGATGCAGGACGACTCTAAGACTACTAAACATGCATGAAAAATAATAAAATATTTTTTTTTATGATTTTTATAATTTTATTTGCAGGCTATATTTCCAAAATAAAGTAAGAACTAGCAGAAAGACTAGCAGTGCAAAGAATCATCAGGTCGCAAGCATAATCATGCAAGCCAATGAAATATCTAGGACCCGAGAGTTGAGAAACTCCTAGCTTAGGAAAGTTTATCTTCATCAAAATCAGATAATAAGAGAAGGGAAGGTTTCTTACCAGTCAGAGATTGAAATTCAAAAGCAGTAGGGTTCACTCACAACTCTGATCGGAGCCTGGAAGAAGAATCCTTGTTTCCCTTTGATCTAATGGCAGATCTGGGTGTTCCGGGCAGCAAAGAAGGAATCCTCTAGGGAGGGGAAGCACCTCGGGGATCCTACAAGCATCAAAGATTAATCAAAATAGTAAGTAAAAAAAGAAAGGAAACTAGGTTTAGAAGAAATCAGGTTAGGGATTAGAAGCTGGGTTGTTTGAAGCTTGTTGAATATCTCCTTGCTTGGTGTCCTAGGGCACTTTCTTGGACGTGTGAAGGCTTGGATGGTAGTGATTTAGGGCATGGAAGGATGCTAGGGCAGCAAGGAATTCAACCAAGCACAATAATACAAACCAAAGAACCAAAAAAAAAAAGTAACACAAGCTCGCAAGCTTAAATAAATTTCACCAGGGTTTGATATCATGAATAAAAATTGATTACAAGAGGGGGACGAGTGGGGTATTTATAGAGTTCACATGCCCTCTAATTAGGATTATACACTTGGGTTACAAGTCCTCTCCTAACTAGGTTAGAAAAACAAATCTTAAAACAATTAGGAATATAAATCCCAACTAGGTTAGGATTTGACCTAGTCTTCTCCTTCTCCCTTCATGCTTTGACTATTCCACTCAAGGACACCCATTGGACTTGGTCAACACCTCAAGGATGCCTAGGGTGGCGTGTTGGGCCTCTAGGAGCAGCAAGGGGCTGGCCCAAAGGGGCTTGGGTTTATGGGTTTGGGCTTCTGGAAGCTGGAGTGGCCTGGTAGCCTGGTAGCAGGAATATTCCCTAGAATCTTGCTTCTTAAGGGCTTGGGCTTGGCACCTGTGCTTGATTTCTTCGGATTGGGATGTCGGTGGACCTCTGGAATCATTGATGCCCTGGTTTAGAAATATGCTCTTACATATGGGGAGGAATCTGGACATCTGGAAAGAATCAGGGTTTCTAGAAGCATCTTGGATCCTAGGTTATTACACAAAATCCAATGGGCTAATGTAGTGGCCTCTAACTCCTGGATGTTGCCTGGTGTAACACTAAAGTAGGGTGACCTCCTCTCTTGTACAAAAATTGGGCTCATACTGGACTCATAATTGATGTACATGACTCATAATTTATGTATAGGACTCAAAATACTGACTAGGTTGAGGGTTGAGACAAATCAACTAACCTCAACTTATTACAGGACTCAATTCTAGTTGATTATAAAATTTGACACATGGCTAGGTAATCCAAATAGGGCCCAGTAATCTGTCTGATCCTGGTGCCCCCACCATGGACTCTCCTAGGGTTGGGTTCCTTATGTGGTTCCTGGTATTGGACTCTCCTAGGATTGGGTTCCACAAATTGGTCCTGGTTCTAGGTTCTCCTAGGGTTGGGTTCCATAAATTGATCTTGATTTTGGACTACCCTAAGGTTATGAGAGGTGGAACAGGGTGAATCAAGATTTGGTTCAGCATTGGTCTCTTGTGTTCGTTCTATGGTACCTAATCGATCCTCTACTTGGTTAAGCCTAGTTGTTGCTTGGGCATTTGATTGGGTTATTTGGTTTATCTAGGCGGTCAACTGGGCAAAGTAGTTTTGGTATTAGGTATTAGATTGGTTAATCTGGGTGGTTAATTGTGCAGTGGATTGGGCATTCAGTTGGTTCATCTAGTCAAATCGTTCAGTCATGGCTTTCATGAAGATCTCAAAGTTGGATTCCTTGGCTGAGCTAGGTTGGGGCTTAGACTATTGATATTTGGTTCCTAACCTAGTGGTCATGCAATCAATCACTCAAAGTGGTATGGTGCAGTCAAGCATGCAAGGATTGGTACATTCTAGGGTTTGCTAGACCTAGAGCCAAAATTGAGTGGGTCGACTCAACTTACACCCAACTCAACAACTAATCCTTCCACTGGCTAGGTAGGGGGTGGGAGTGTGTTAGGCTCCCCCTGTTTTTGCAGGGATGCAATTAAAGAACCACAACACCACTTAGGTCGTTTGACTCTGGACCCCCAGCCTTAGACACCAGTTTTCAGTAACTGTTGGAGAATAGAGTGCACTAGTTTACCCACACAATTTGGACCTGACCTGTTGGTATAACCTAGCTCTTTAGAGCAAATTAAGTTTAATTAATTTTAATTAAAGCTTGAGTTCTGATGATGGTGATTGTTTTGGGCCCATGGCAGGTAATGACCTCCTATCCTAATTTGAGATAGAGAAATTCCCTTAAGATTAGTTTAAGAAGATGATGAACATTCAATGGTCCTAATGCAATCTAACAATAATAAAAAAAATAATTTTGTTTTTATCTTTTAATGTGATGAAAAGTTATTTTTAAGTTGATTAGGTTAACAAACAAAACTTGGCTTGGGATTTGAGGGGTTTGGCAGTTGATTAGGTTAGGTTCAGTCTGGTGTGCAGAAATCATAGAATCAAAAAAAATAGGGTTCGTTTCGATGCAAAATTTGATACATTTTTTGATGTGGAAAAAAATAATAAAAAAATTACAAAACAGAGGATGGAAGTTGATGATGATCTCTACCAAGTTTTATTCAAAACAAAAATTAGATGATGATTCAACTCCTAGGGCATTCAGACTATGTGCAGAAATCTTAGGAATTCAGTTAGGGTTAATAAGATGCCAAGTTTTAGGACCTTTTATTTTTTGAAAAAGTAATTAAAAATTATGAAAATTATCAGGAAAAAATAGACGACAAGTCATGAAAATTATAGAGCAAAATAAAATGCTTAGATGGTCAAAATTGATCGAAACCTAAACCCCTAATGTAGAAGACAAGATGCAGAAAATCAGAGATGAGGTATTTTTGGTGTTTTTTGATGAAGATGCAACTATCCTAAACTAGATCTAAAACCAAACTAATGTGGAATGATCCTAGGACTACCATGATTGCAGAAAAATATAAACTAATTTTTTTTGTAATTTTTTTAGAATTTTAATTTGCAGGCTATTGACCCGAAATCAAGTAAAGATGAGCAAGAAAAATAGTAATGAAAAGAAACATCATACCCGTAAAGAACTTATGCAAAATAATAAATGAAAGGATCATGGAGATTGAGAAACCCCTGGTTAGTATAGCATACCTTCAACAAATCAGAAGTTAGGAGGGGAAAGGATTTTACCAAGCACCGATTCAAAATCTGCTCGAAGCCAAGGTGTGGCACTTGGGATTATCGCTATCTGGAAGACTAAGAGCCTCCTCCTTGGACAGTACCTCAGGGATCCTGCAAGCATCAGGATTAGCAAAACAACAAATAAGAAATCAAAAAAGAAGAACTAGGGTTTGGAAAAAGAGGAATCAGGGATTCTGTTGCTGGTGGCTAGAGGTGGAAGAAGACTCAGGTTGAAAAATGGTTAGGGCACTCTTGCTTGGGATGGATTAGGGTTTGAATGCTTATGCTTTGGTCGGTCAAGGCTTGGAAGAACTAGGGCACACTTAGTAGAACTCACACACCTCAATCACAAGAACATAATTGAACACAATTGAACTAAATTTTAGCAAGGTTTCATTCATGAAAAGAGTTACTTAAAAAAGGAGAGGGTGGGGTATTTATCAAGTTTTCCTATGTCCTCTCCTTGTTAGGATAGAATTACAAAGTAGAGTGGGAGAGGGATTACAAAGGGGTTTAGAATTAGGAGTATACACTTTGAATTAAATTAAAACTTGTTCTCCTTGTCCTAATTGGATTTCTCTCCTCATTTGGCTTGGTCAAAGAGATTTCTTTTAGCTTGGACACCAAGATGGCTTAGGCTTGGACTTTAGGGCAGCAAGGGGCATCCTCCATTGCGCTTGGGTGGCCTACAAAGGGCTTGGGCGCATGGGCCTCCAGGTGGGCTTGAAACCCTGGGCTGGGGTGCCTAGAATATTTCCTGGGTATCTTGGTTCTTGAAATCTTCATATAGGCTTGGGGAAAAGCCTGGGATGTCTCCTCTTACTAGACTTCCGGGCTTGAGAGACTCTTGGGTTGGGGTGCCTGGTATATTCCTGGAATCATGGGGCGCCTTGGTCCTTAGATTTTTTTCTAGGCATCTAGAAGGAATCTTGGCATTTGGGGCATCAAAACATCTGGGGTGGCAAGCAAAGGCCCATTATGGCTGGTGTGAGGGCCTCTAACTCTTGGAAGAAGCCGGTAGAACATCAAAATTAGGTATCCTTTTCTCTTGTACAAAATTGGACCGGTACTGGGCTAATACAAATGTATAGGACTCAATGGGACTCAACTGAACTGGACTAGGATTGAGACAGACCAACTTGGGCATCTTGCCTCAACTTATTACAAGACTCAATCTTACTTGATTACAAAATTTGACACATAGGGAAGGGATCAAAACCCAATCAGTAAACTAGATAGGGCCCAGTAATCTGTGTCAGATCCTGGTGACCCCACTAAATAAGAAGGAAGAGGCCTTTATCCTTACTCCTCTTAAATTGATGTGTGCGACAAATTAATTCCAAATAAGAGGTGGGGCGGTATTTCTTTCTTCTTGATTTCGGTCTTTTGATCTCAAATGTGAGAGGGCAACAACTTGTGAGAAATATGGCATCCAAACCTCCTCCATCTTGGCGTTAATCTTTCATCTTGATCCTCTTGCACTTGAAAATAGATAAGAACAAATGAGAGGATATAGGTGGACTCCCATCCCCTTTTGAATTTAAATCCTTTCATGATAGGAATGGATGAGGCACTCCCTTGTAGAAGGAATTATTGGTCAAATTCTTCTTGGATTTGGCGACAAAAAATAGAGAATGGATGGTGCTAGGGCTTGGACTCCTTCTGCTTTACTCATCTTAAAAAAAAACAAGTGTCGATCTCTTCATTTTGTCGACCAAGGATAAAAGACATGGCATGTGATGATGTCCTGAATGATGTGGCATGTGATGTCCAAACATAAGTGACATGTCATGTGATGATGTCCCGGATGATGTGGCAAGTGATGTCTGAAATCTTGAATAGGTCGTATCAAGAAGTGGTTGTCATGTGGCAAGTGACTTAGGCGAGCACATGGAGTCATATGGTTTGACTTGAGTTAGCACATGGAGTCACATGGGTCTTGACATGGCTCCCCTCTTGTATTACAAGACTCAACTAACAATTAATTAAAAGCCCAACTTGATCAAATTAATCAAAAGGCATAACCAACTAAATAAAAGGGCTTAAGCTGGTAAATAGGGTTTGGCCCAAAAGGGTTTAAATAGGGTTTGACAAAACCTGATAAATGAGGTTTATATACAAAACCCTAATTGGTAAAAAGGGCTAACTAACACGGGACCATTATAATAGAATTTATGACCCAATAAAAATTGGGGTTTTTTTTTATAAACATGACTTTGGGTCTAGGGGTTTTTACTAGGACTCAATTTTGGTGTTTAGGGCTAAACCTCACTAAGCTAAAATAATAAAATTTAAGATAACTATTTACAAGTGGTTTGAGATTTGGGCTTAGGGCTTCATTCATATGTGATCCACAAGGATGTGGGTTTGACCTATCATTTTCTTATGGCCCTGGTATCCGTACCAATTCTCCCTGGGTGGGAGGAACTTGAACCTATCAAGTATGGATCAACCTTGATGTGATAGTGCTCTAGTAAGTATGGGTCAATTCCTTGCAAGTCCTCTCTGGTGATCCAAGAATCATCAGTCTCGGGTCATCCTTGCCAACAAACCAGATATTGCTGATATTCTTCGCTCCAAGTAGCGATAATCTTGTCATCCAAGATCCACTCGATCCTGTCTCTCCGGCCTGGTAGTATGGCAGGTGGACACACATGGGTTGGCTCACTCTCAAGGTTTGGATCAGGCTCAAAAGGCTTAATAGGAATCAATGTTGGCTCCCTATACTTTATAAGGTTTGAAACATTGAAAATAGAACTAATGCCTAGTTCAGGTGGTAACTTAAGCACGTAGGCATTAGGTCCAATTTCTCAAAGTACTTTGTATGGTCCACTACTATAGGCATGTAACTTTTTCATGGTTCCAAGTGGAAACCGTTCAGGTTATAGCCTTACCATAACAAAGTCTCCTTCATAGACTTCTTTTAGTCTTTTTCTTGAAATGATTCATTGCTTTCATTAATTTTTTTTTACGTAATGACATGCATGTAAATGACTAATAACAATACCTTATGGACTACAGACTCAACTAAATCCTAAACTACAACTGAGTTTGACCCTTGGTTGGTGGGTGACATGCAGATGAGAATTGTGCATGGACTCTTACTAAATGACATAGAGTTTGACAATAATAGGTAGCAAATTGAATGTGCTCAAACAACTTATGCAACCTACTAATTTCATCAAAATGTAATTGGGTGGCTCTAGAAAGAGTGTAAATTTTAGGCTAGGGTAGGAAATAAGAAGTGGATTTGGGGCTAGCCTGGTGGGATAGGAAATAATAAAAGGGCTCAAGATTAGTCCTAGACTAACGGGGTTGACCTTAAGGGTTGTACATTGATTCACATCTACAGGGAATAAAGGGCTAACCTTATGGAAGGATGAGTCAGTGATTTCAGGAAAAAGATCTTCAATTGGGACCAAAGGACAGAATTCATCCTGAGGGTGCTGTAGTGAAAAGATCAAGTCCTCACTAATTACTTTGGATTCTGAAATTTTAGGACTAGGCTCTAGGATTTGGCTCTCTTCTAATTTTTCCTAAGGTAAAGTCCTAATAATAGGGTTAGACTCCTCATGGTTCTCTTCTTCTAAGGGTCCTTCTAGTACAGCTTCGGTCTGGGTAGGGTCAGGGTTAACTAACTCTGGGTTCTCTTTAGTTTGGGTATGGTCAGGATTATCTAACTCTAGGTCTACCTCCTGTATCTCCTCATCTACATACTCATCTACGAAGCTCACATCAGCTTTATAAACTTCTTCTTCAATAGCATCTTGGTGAACCAATGGGATAGTAGAGCCGGGTCGACTATGGAAAAATTGACTGATTCCGGGGTTCTGACTAAGTGTACTGATCTTAGTAGGTTCGGGTTGATGGATTTTGGGTCTCTTAGGATCATATGTGATGCAGAACGAAAGAGAAGAGATGATGCAATGTGGAAGGAAATTAAAATTAATTCTTTTCTATTTTTTTTTTTTATATTTCAGAAATTGGCTTTGACTCAAAGTAAAGCTAAACTAAGTTGAAAGAAACTAGGTAATGATTGAAAGCACAATTTAGAAGAACTAGGTTATCAGAGTAGTTCAGAAGTAACGGATCGCTGGGGGTTAAGAAACTCCCAGACCTAGGGTTTCGCTCTAAACTTTCAACAGGACAGAAATAAAGAGAAGAGATGGGTTACCAACCAGATAGTGATCTTCACAAAGTTTGGTGGAAGAACTCTCTCGAGCAGATTGTTGGATCCTCGGATTCGGATATCTTCGTAATGGATCCTCCAATACTGGTCCTGTGGCTGAGTCGGCTTCTCCTGGACTCAAGATCTGGGAAAGAAGAGGAACAAGTGATGGAATCAGAGACTCAAGGAAGGATTTACCAGATTGAAGAACTTGAAGGCTGATGTTGCTGAAATCCGGATCCTCCTGGAGGCTGATCTGACATCCTCTGGGAATTGCTCTAGATCTGAAGTATATGGACTGGATCTAGATGCTGGTGATCGGCCTGGACTTGGAGAGGGAGGCCGTGGGAGGTGGGATAGGCTAGGGTTTGGTGGATTGAAGTGGATGGTGGGCGGCTAGGGTTTAGTAATTGGAGTGGCTAACCTAGGGTTTAGGGGTTTTGAGATCTCACACCACCTCAAGGTTCCTGGGGAACCCGGATTTACTCCCTTACAGAGCTCAACACCTGGATGCAAGTGCGGAAGAGAGAAAACACAGAGTTTGCTCACAAAAAAAAGTTGGTTTCATTCATCAGATTCATTAAAATTTACAAGAGGGGTTTAATTTATACGACTTTGCAAGAGAGTAGGGTTTTACATCTTCCCATGTGGGACTAAAGGAGGGGATCTACAAATTAGGATAATCCATACACATATGGCCGGCCAAAGGTTCCAAAAAAAATTGATTTGGATTTTAAAAGGAAGGTAGATGGCGCCTCCAAGCTTTGTTCTTCAAGAGAGGATTTCTTTCCTTCCATGGATCAACTCTTTTGGACTCCTCCTTTTCTTTCTCCCTAAGTCATGGTCCTTCCCATCTTTGTTTTGGGTATTTTTGGCATGGAATGGGCGCCTCCTTGAAGTTCTCTCCAAGAAGAATTTCTTCCCTTTCATAACTTGGCTCTTATGGAAGGTCTTAGGCCGCCCCCTTGATTTGTGGATCCCTGGTTGCTTTCTCCTCATATGGCGCATGAAAGAAGGGAGCTGCTATCTGTGGTGTGGGGACCAGAGTATACTGGATGGAGATGTGGCGCCCCCTGGACTCAGGCGTGTGGCTGGGAGTGTGGCGCCCACTTGCTTGGCCTTGGGAGAAAATGTAACACCCCAGATTGAAGTCCTAGACCACTATTAAGTCAACATGACTCAACAAAAATAAATTGCAGGGAGTACAGACTCAAGCTAAAATTGAGTTGATCAAGTCAACCCTTATTACAAGACAGAAAACCCTAATTCTTTGGGCAAGGTCACTCAGAGATCCAAATGGAGCTCTGAAGTCTTCTTCTGAGTCTGGTGCCCGCACCAATTCTCCCGGGGTGGGAGGAACTCGACCCTGTCGAGTATGGATCAAGTTGGCTCTGGTATCTCTCCAAGAGGTCTGGGTCCAATTCTTGTAATTCTTCTCAGGAGATCCAAGAGTCATCAGAATATGGCCTTCCTTGCCAGCGGACTAGGTATCTTTGGTATCTTCGATTACAAGTAGAGATAACCTGATCATCCAGGATCTTTTCAATCTGCTCTTTCATCACAGGCCAGTTTGTTGGTGGACACACAGGGTTGGGTTCACTCTCAAGAGCAGGATTAGGCTCAAAAGGCTCACTGGAAATCACAGCAGGCTCTCTATACTCTACTAGGTCTGTAATGTTGAAAGTGGAGCTAATGCCTAGTTCTGGAGGTAACTTGAGCACATAGGCATTGGATCCTACTCTCTTCACCACTCTAAATGGTCCAGCTCCTCTAGCATGTAACTTTCTAACGGCTCCAGGAGGAAACCGTTCAGGCCTTAACCTAATCATTACATAGTCTCCCTCATCAAAAGTTTTGACTCGCCTTTGAGAATCAGCCAACTTCTTATAAGTTTCATTACTTAGATTTATTTTGGCATGAATTTCTTTATGCAAGTCTTTTATATGCTGTGCAAAAACTTCGGTAGACTCGGAGACTCGTGTGTGGACTGGTAAAGAGCTAGGTCAAGAGGTGTGTGAGGTTTGCAACCATGCACAACTTCAAAGGGACTCTAGCCTATAGACCTATTGATCGAAACATTGAATGCAATTTCAATCCTGGACAAAATACAATTCCCAATTCCTGGTGCTCTCAATCAAATCAAAATCTGAGCCAAAGCCTAGTAAAGGGTCAAGAAAACTAAACTAGACTGACGACGCATTCCTAAAGAATGGACTTTATTCCAAAGGAACCCTAGGTCTAAACCTAACAAACTATGGCTCTCTAGGTTTGACCTTGGGTCGGAGGATGGCATGCAGAGCATGAAAACTTATCATGGGTTCCTAGTAGGTGCCATAAGGTCTTCCAGAAGTAGGTGGCAAACCTAATAGGTTCTGACACGTGGTTCACTCTAAAGACTTCGACAATGTATACCTGGATGGTGTAAGAAGCATTGGAAGTCCTAAAGAAAGGGAGGAAATATGAGGTGGAGTCTCGAATTACCTGTTGATTAAAGGTGGTGACCTGAAGGTTTGAATGGTGATCTATGAGTGTCAACTGGTCATCCTTACGAAAGGAAAAGTTTGCTACTCCCAGGAATGGATCAAGAGATGGTTCGGGAAGTAGCCTAGGACATGTGATTGCAACAGCTAAAGTTTGTTCTCTAAGCAAATAATGATCCATTTTCTCAAGAACTGGATTAAAGAATGATTCATGGAAGGGCCTATGGATGATGACCTCAAAACTTGAAATTTGACATATGGGTGCGGAAAGGTATACTCTATAGAAGGGTAGCTCAGTCATGCGAAGGAAGGGGTCTAGGGCCATAAGGAGGACTTCTACAGGACTGGGTGAATCAATCCGCTCAAGACACGGATGTTCAACTGAGATTACGAGAGAGACCTTAGTGGCTGGGCATGGGACAAGGTCCAAATATAAGAGGCTTGATTCAATCATCCTAAGGAGAGGATCTACTATAGGGTGGGCAAACTTAAACAGTTTAGTGCAAAGATCTTCAATTGGTACTTGGGAAATGACTGTCATTAGAGGGTACGAACTGATAGCTCGGGCTAACACTATGAGTTCTTCCTAGGGGTATTTGACTAAAGGAACCTGGTTCTCACAAATCTCTTGAATTTCTGAACTAGGTCCTACCACTTGGTTGCTTTCCAAGGTCTCCTCAGGTAAGGAACCAATAGTATCGATGTCACATTCTTCAAGTTCTTTCCCCTCATATTCATCAACTAGACTCAAGCCAGCATCATATACTTCCTCGATGCCATCTTCAACGGGTTTCGGGTCAGTGGTAATCGGGTTAACTGATTTTGGGCTTGTCATACCTAACCCTTCTTCCTCATTAGTAGGCTTGGGTTCTCCCTCATTAATGTCATCCTTAGGATTCTTACCACTTAGCTGAGCACAAGCCAGTCCTATGCATGGGCACTGACTAGATTTATGGCCTCTTTCTCCACAAAACAAACATTCTTGCGATATAGGAACCTGGGTCACACTGGGTTTCAAGCTAGTAGAGACCTTACTTGGGCATGGGTGTGGATCTATATGGTTTGATCTAGAAGACTTGGGTTGTTGAGTGACTGGTCTAGAATATTGTAAGGACCTCTCATAGACACGATCCACACTATAGATATCCTGGTTAGGCTTCCTAAGGTTATGCTCGGGATCACGGTATAATGTCCTCCTAGGCTCCTGGCATGGATGAGGTTGGGGCCTATTAAATTTTGGATTAGGGGTCCAATTTTGATGTCTACATTTCTCAAGTACTTGGACTCGATCCCTAAGCTGGGTAAAATTCTCATGGACCTGTTCTTTACACTGGGTAACAGTAGCAGTCAAATCCTGGCTCAATTTGTTCATACTTTCAGTAAGAGCTCTAACCATGGCCTCTAAATCAGGTTGGGTTTGACCTGGTTGGTAGGGTACTCCATTCCGGGTGGACATGACGATGCAAGCAAGCACACAAAATGAGACTCAACTGAATCGACTACGGGCTAACTAGACCTAGAGCCCAAACTAGATGCCCAATCAGAGTGGCAAGCTAGCCTGTAGTAACTTAGGAGTCCGCCAGGCAGGTGTAAGGGGAGTGTTAGGTCCCTAGATGCCAATCCTAGACACCAATCAGTGATTGGCCAGGTAGGCGGACCAGCACACAAGCCCTTCGAGACGTAGTCCCAGAACCACCGTTCTAGACACTGAGTACAAAGCACACACAGAGTAACTAGACAAACTGACTCAACACTAGCCTTGACACGACTTGTTGATGTCCCTAGCCCACTAGTGCAAATTAAGTCTAATAAATTTTAAAGTTAGGCTTAGGATCGAATGAGGGGGTGGTGGTTGAGGGCTAAGGAGAGGTTATCAACTCCTCCCCTTATCTTAGATGCTCAAATGCCCTTAGGATGAGTTAGGAGATGTTCACTCAAGATAATTGAATTGCAGAATATAAAAACAGAGTTGCAGTAATTTAACTCTCAGAAATTTAACGGAAACCAATAAATCACAAAAAAATTATATAAAATAGCTTCAATTATAATAGTTCTAGAAAAATAAAAATCACACAATTTGGAGTTATCTGCACTGAGAAACAATTCCTGCAATAGGATAGTTACAGACTGAAAACAGGTTGCTTCCCCCGTTTACAATTCCTGCTACGAAGTTGTAACCCAATGGATCCCCTACACGCCCTAGGAACATCCCATGGAATGGGAAGAGGAGGTTTGCACCTCGCTTCATTCCTAGGACCGGATGTCCTGGGGAGTCTACTTCGAGCAGACAAAGTAAAAGGAGATAGACTTAAAACAAGCAAGCAAAACAGAAACCCTAGACTGTGCTCTAATACCAAAATTGATGCAGAACGAAAGAGAAGAGATGATGTGATGCAGAAGGAAATTATAATTAATTCTTTTCTTCTTTTTTTTTTTATATTTCAGAAATTGGCTTTGACTCAAAGTAAAGCTAAACTAAGTTGAAGGAAACTAGGTAATGATTGAAAGCACAATTTAGAAGAACTAGGTTATTAGAGTAGTTCAGAAGTAACGGATCGCTGGGGGTTGAGAAACTCCCAGACCTACGGTTTTGCTCTGAACTTTCAACAGGACAGAAATAAAGAGAAGAGATGGGTTACCAACAAGACAGTGATCTTCACAAAGTTTGGTGGAAGAACTCTCTCAAGCAGATTGTTGGATCCTCGGATTCGGATATCTTCGTAATGGATCTTCCAATACTGGTCCTATGGCTGAGTCAGCTTCTCCTGGACTCAAGATCTGGGAAAGAAGAGGAACAAGTGATGGAATCAGAGACTCAAGGAAGGATTTACCAGATTGAAGAACTTGAAGGCTGAAGTTGCTAAAATCCAGATCCTCCTGGAGGCTGATCTGACTTCCTCTGGGAATTGCTCTCGATCTGAAGTATATGGACTGGATCTGGATGCTGGTGATCGGCCTGGACATGGAGAGGGAGGCCGTGGGAGGTGGGATAGGCTAGGGTCTGGTGGATTGAAGTGGATGGTGGGCGGCTAGGGTTTAGTAATTGGAGTGGCTAACCTAGGGTTTAGGGGTTTGGAGATCTCACACCTCCTCAAGGTTCCTGGGGAACCCGGATTTACTCCCTCACGGAGCTCAACACCTGGATGCAAGTGCGGAAGAGAGAAAACACAGAGTTTGCTCACAAAAAAAAGTTGGTTTCATTCATCAGATTCATTAAAATTTACAAGAGGGGTTTAATTTATAGGACTTTACAAGAGAGTAGGGTTTTACATCTTCCCATGTGGGACTAAAGGAGGGGATCTACAAATTAGGATAATCCATACACATATGGCCGGCCAAAGGTTCCAAAAAAATTGATTTGGGTTTAAAAAGGAAGGTAGATGGCGCCTCCAAGCTTTGTTCTTCAAGAGAGGATTTCTTTCCTTCCATGGATCAACTCTTCTGGACTCCTCCTTTTCTTTCTCCCTAAGTCATGGTCCTTCCCATCTTTGTTTTGGGCATTTTTGGCATGGAATGGGCGCCTCCTTGAAGTTCTCTCCAAGAAGAATTTCTTCCCTTTCATAACTTGGCTCTTATGGAAGGTCTTGGGCCGCCCCCTTGATTTGTGGATCCCTGGTTGCTTTCTCCTCATATGGCGCATGAAAGAAGGGAGCTGCTATCTGTGGTGTGGGGACCAGAGTATACTGGATGGAGATGTGGCACCCCCTGGACTCAGGCGTGTGGCTGGGAGTGTGGCGCCCACTTGCTTGGCCTTGGGAGAAAATGTAACACCACAGGTTGAAGTCCTAGACCACTACTGAGTCAACATGACTCAACAAAAATAAATTGCAGGGAGTACAGACTCAAGCTAAAATTGAGTTGATCAAGTCAACCCTTATTACAAGATAGAAAACCCTAATTCTTCGGGCAAGGTCACTCAGAGATCCAGATGGAGCTCTGAAGTCTTCTTCTGAGTCTGGTGCCCGCACCAATATGATATGGGTTTAGCTCTATGGGTTTTGGGTCTATTGGTTTTCTCTAGGTTTTCAAATCGCTTGTCTAGTCGTTGACACTTATTGTTCATCAGGGCAAACTGATCATTCATGAACCTTATAAAGGTTTCAAAGTTGTCCTCCATGGTCAGACTGGGTTTGGTTGGCCTAATGGTAAGGGCTCCTAATCTAGAGGTCATGCAATGCAGACACACAAAATTGAACTAGGGTCTCCTGACCTAGAGCCCAAGTAAAATGGGTCTATCAAATTACAACCAATTCAGCAAATACCCTGTCCACTGGGCAGGTAGGAGGTGAGGTCATGGGAGGCTCCCAATGCTCTTGCAGGGTCCTAATTAAAAACATGAGCTGCTTAGGCCATTTGTCTCTGAACCTCTAGCCTTAGATACCAGATACAAGTGATAATCAAAGGATTGAGTGCACTAGCTTTCACACATTACTTGGAACCCGACCTTGTTGGTATCCCTAAACTGCTTTAGGTTTCTAATTGATTTTACTTAGGGTTAGGTTCAATGCAAAAGGTGATTGTTCTAGGCCAGGACAGGTGATGAAATCCTGTCATGATCTGAGAGAGTCAAGTGCCCTTAAGATTAGGTTATGTATGATGCAATCACACGATATGGAACCCTAATAAGCAATGGAGCTAAAATAATTAAAAATGGCAGAAAATAATAAATATTTTTAATTATTAAATTTTAGATCTAATCAATTTTTTATATCTTCTATATTGGGTTATCACATCCGGTCGTAGCTCATTACTCCCATGGGTCGTGACAGTATACTTGCTTATACCCGCACAGGAGGCGTGATTTCTTTCCACCAGAAAAATAGTAAATAAATTTTTATTCTAATTTTTTTCTTTGATTAGAAGTACATTAATAGAGGATTAATATCAAATTAATTAATAATTTCTTATATTTTTTATAATGGTTTTTATGCAGTTTATTTTTAGCCTAAATCTAGATGTATAGAAATTTCAGAACTAGTAGTTAAACCCTAGTTTTAACCTTGCTCTGATACCAAAACCGATATGGGATGATAAGTAAAAATAAATTACTAATTATTTAACTAATTATCTGATATTAAAAGTAATTAATTATTTTTTGGATTTTCAGATTAAAAGATTCGAAGAGATCAAAAAGCAAAACTAGTCACTTAGTTATCAACCTGCAAAGTATGTCTAACAAAATAAACTAGAAAAACTAGGATTAAGGAACCACCTTAAACTAGGATTCTACTTATCAAGGAATCAAAAGATAAAGAGCTAGAGAAGGGTTTTTCTTAATTTTATCAATGATGATAATATCCTTCTGATGTGGATCTGACTGGACTCTCAATGATCTTGTAGCAAGGCTTTAAGATGGTCGATCTCGGGCTTCGATCTTCAGCTTAATTGGTTCGAAGGCAAAGATGCCTTTACTTCAGATCTTGATCACCTGCAACACTCAAAAAAAATACTCAAGTTAGGTCATGGAAGGAAGAATAAAAGTAGAAAGGTAAAAGTCAGAAGGGGAAGAAGAAGGAAGTGGTGGCTAGGGTTTCTGATGGTTGGTTAATTAGGGACTCACACCCCTTAATGCTTGACACAGTAGAGGAAATTTGATAGAATGTTGGCTTTATTTCATATATGTGGAATGAATAATACAGGGATAGTTGATGTGATATTTATAGACCATCAACACATGAGTTGTATAGGTTACAAAGTCTTGCATTGGTTTCCCGTAGGCAACAACTCCTTGAATTCTTGCTTCTGGTATCTTGGACTCTAGTCTTTGAGCTCTCCTTGGCCTTCATCCAAAGTGGGCAACATCATGGGATTGACTTCTTCAGGTTGGGTGCTAACCTGGGATTACTTCATTGGGTTGGGTGACAACATGGATCTTCATCTTATTTGGGCAAGAAGAAGGAAGAGGCCTTTCTCCTTACTCCTCTTAAGTTTAAGTCTGCGACAAAAAAATTCCAAATAAGAGGTGGGGCGATATTTCTTCCTTCTTGATTTCGGTCTCTTGATTTCAAATGTGAGAGGGCAACAACTTGTGAGAAATGTGGCATCCAAACCTCCTCCATCTTGGTGTTAATCTTTCATCTTGATCCTCTTGCACTTGAAAGTAGATAAGAACAAATGAGAGGATATAGGTGGACTCCCATCCCCTTTTGAATTTAAATCCTTTCATGATAGGAACAGATGAGGTGCTCCCTTGGAGAAGGAATTCTTGGCCGAATTCTTCTTGGATTTGGCGACAAAAAAAAAGAGGATGGATGGCACTAATGCTTGTACTCCTTCTGCTTTACTCATCTTAAAAAAAAATAAGTATCGATCTCTTCATGTGGCTGACTAAGGATAAAAGACATGGCATGTGATGATGTCCTCGATGACATGGCAAGTGATGTCAAACATAAATGACATGTCATGTGATGATGTCCCGGATGATGTGGCAAGTGATGTCCAAAATCATGAAAAGGTGGCACCAAGAAGTGGTTGTCGTGTGGCAAGTGACTTGGGCTAGCACATGGAGTCACATGGCTTAACTTGAGTTAGCACATGAAGTCATATGGGTCTTGACTTGGGTCCCCTCTTGTATTATAGGACTCAACTAACAATTAATTAAAAGCCCAACTTGATCAAATTGATCAAAAGGCATAACCAACTAAATAAAAGGGCTTAAGCTAGTAAATAGGGTTTGGCCCAAAAGGGTTTAAATAGGGATTGATACAACCTGATAAATAGGGTTTATATACAAAACCCTAATTAGTAAAAAGGGCTAACTAACACTGGACCATTATAACAGAATTTATGATCCAATTGAAATTAGGTGTCTTTTTACAAACTCAACTTTGGATCCATGATGCGAGATGAACCTAAGACCGATATGAATGCAAGAAAATAGAAACTAGTTTTTTTGTAATTTTTTTTAGAATTTTAATTTGTAGGCTAAAGTCCCGAAATCAAGTAAAGATTAGCAGGTAAACTAGCAATGAAAAGATCAAACCTACCCGTATATGAACTCATGCCAAAATAATAAAAGCAGGACCTCTGAAATTGAGAAACCCCCGGTTAGGATAGCACACCTTCAATAAAATCAGAAATTAGGAGGGCGAAGGATTGTACCAAGCAACGATTTGAAGATCCTGTCGATGACGGGGTCACACAGCACTCGGGATCGTCACTTGAAAGATAGGCCTTTAGTTCATTGGTTCAGGCAGCTACCTGGGATCGATCATTGAGGAAAAGAGGGCCTCCTCTTTAGAGGAGAACACCTCTAGGATCCTACAAGCATCAGAGGTCAGCAAGAGAACAAATAAGAAAGCAAAGAAAAGAACTAGCATTTGGGAAAGAGGGAATTAAGGTTTCAGCTGCTGGCGGCTGGAGGCTGAAGAAGGCTTCTTGCAGATGGATGGCTAGGGCTCTCATCCTTGAGATGGATTAGGGCTTGAAGAAATTTTCTTTGGTCGGCCAAAGCTAGGATCGATTAGAGCACACAATCAACTCACACCTCAATACAAGAACACAAGAATAAGCTAGCAAGCTTAAAATTTCAACAGAGTTCCATTCATAAATAAAAGATTGATTACAAGAGGGGGAGGAGTGGAGTATTTATAAAGGTTTTCCATGTCTTCTCCTTGTTAGGATAGAATTACAAAGTTGAGTTGGAGAGGGATTATAAATTTGCTTAAAACTAGGAGTTTATAATTTGAATAGAAGTGGAACATAATCTCGTTGTTTAATTTGGACTTCTCCCCTTCTTGGACTTGGTCAAAGGTCTTCACTTGGGCTTGGACGCCAAGGTGGAATTGGGCTTATACTTGGGGCAGCAAGGGGCATCCTTTATTGGGCTTTGGGCGGCCTTCAAATGCTTGGGTGCATGGGCTTGGTACTTGTCTTTGGGTGGCCTCCAAAACCTTGGTGCATGGGCTTTATTGCATGTTCCCTGGTGGGCTGGAAACTCCTAGGCTCCATCTAAATGTGGACTTGGAAAGGCCTAGGGCACTATGGGCTCCTGGGATTGAGAAGTCTCTTGGGCTAGAGTGCCTAGAATATTCCTAGTATCATATGGTGACATGGACCTGGTATATTCTTTGAGCATCTGGGGAATCATGGGCTGGGGTGGCTTGCAAGGCCCAGTGAGGCCTAAGAAAACTCCAGAACTAGTTATCCTCCTCTCTTGTACAAAATTTGACTAAATGAACACAACTCACAGGACTCTTACAGGACTCAAATACTTGTAAGGACTCAATTAGGCTAGGCTGGGGTTGAGACAACTCAACTTATTACATGACTCAATTCATCTTAGCTGAGCTAACTTCATTACACAACTCTCAATTGGACTAACTTTATTACAAGACTTGATTACAAAAATTGATACATTATTAAGGGTTCAAGAAAACCTGAATCAGTGAACCAGATAGGGTCCAGTAATCTGTGTCGGATCCTGATGCCACCACCAATTCTTTCGGGGTGAGAGGAACTCGATCCCGTCAAGTAATAGTCAATATGACTCTCATATTGATCAAGAAGTTCTGGGTTGAGGTACTGTAGATCCGCTCGGGTGATCCACGAGTCCTCAGATTCTGGCCAACCTTGACATCGGACCAAATACAGATGATAGCCTGTGTTCCGGGTACTGATGGCTTGATCATCAAGGATGCGCTCAATCCTTTCCTCATTAATAGGTCGATTTGTATGTGGACACTCTGGGATGGGTTCACTCATAAGAGAAGGGATAGGTTCAAAGTGCTCGCTAGGTATCGCTGCTAGCTCCCGGTACTCTATAAGGTCTGAAGTATTGAAGGTGGAACTAATACCTAATTCTGGTGGCAACTCGAGCACATAGGCATTGGATCCAACTCTCTTTATTATTTTGAATGGTCCAGCTTTGCGAGCATGAAATTTCATTACGGTCCTTGGAGGGAACCATTCAGGCCTAAGCCTGATCATCACATAATCTCCTGTAGAAAACTCTTTAGCTCGTTTTCAAAAATTAGCCATGTTTTTATAGAGTTTATTAATTATGTTTATTTTTTAACTAATGTCCTGATGCAAATGCTGTATAGAGGTCAATGCATGTGTGGATAGATGGATCAGGTTTGTGGATTGATTGGACTCAAAACCAACACCTAATAGACTCGATTAGGCATTCCTATTAAAGGAAAATTATTGGACTCTTTGGGCCAAAACCTAACAGACTATAGATTCTCTAGGTTTGACCATAGCTTGGCATACACATGAAAATTTACAATAGACTCCTAGAAATTTCCATAAGGTATACCAGATGTAAGATGCAAATCTAATATGCATAATGAATGTATGCATTATGCTTACTTTTACAAAATACAATCTAATAGTTCTAGAAACATGAGAAGACTCAGGGAAGGATAGGAAATAGGAAGGGGATTCAGAAACTGGTTCTGGGCTAAAAAGACTGATCTTAATGTATGAACATTGAGTTATATCTATGGGCAAGGAAAGGTCTATGCTATGGAAGGATGGGTCAACAATTTCAAGGAAGAGGTCTTCAATGAGAACTATAGGAGGGGATTCATCCTGAGGGTACTAAGTTAAAGAGATCATGTCCTCGATAAATTTTCTTAGGCTCATGAATTTTAGGACCGAGCTCTATAAGTAAGCTTTCTTCTAGTAACTTCTTAGGTAAAATTCTAATAGTAGGGCCAGGTGCCTCATGGACCTCTTCCTTAAACTATACTTCTACTACAGGTTCAGTCTGGGTGTGGTTAGGGTCAGCTAATTCTAGGTTGGCTTCTAACTAGGTATCTACTAGGTCAACTAATTCTAGGACTTCTATAGGGAACTCTCCTTCTTCTTCCTCATACTCATCCACTAGGCTCACATCAGCTTCATATATCTCCTCTTCAATGCTTTCTTGGTGAACTAATGGGTGGTAGGATGGGGTTGATGATGCGGGACTAACTAGATGCGAAGATGAGGAATGATGCAAGTGGTTTGTTTTCTTTTCTAATTTTCATGTTTTCTTATGGATTTAGGATTCCTGAAGAAAAGACAACAGGAGATCTAGGGATTCGATAATGATAAGAACTACTAGCACGTAAATTAGCCGCTAAGCAAGGATAAAAATAATGGAAACAGGTGCAGGAGGTTTGACATGAACCTACACTAGGAATGCAAACAGGGCACGAAAGCACAGGGGATTTTAAAATATTTTTAAAAAATCCGCGCAGCGGAAATCTGCTCCACCCAGAAACAAATCTAATTCTAGTTGCAATTAGGCATGTAGGATAATATAAAATATTTGCAAAATATGTGAATTAAAAATTCAAATCATGCATGATTAAAAAAATAATTTTTTTTCATACCTTATTCTGGCTGGAATAACCCAGGGATAAAGCTGGAATAGGCTGGAATAAGTGGGATAAACTTATTCCAGTCTTCTTCTTCCTTGGGCTACAGAAAACTCTGTTTTGGGCTTTCAAAATGTCATCGGAACGCTACCTTCCGGGCCTCCGTTTGCTCCCAAATTTGAGCAGCGACAAGGTGGACAAGTACTCTTCAATCTCCAATTGAAATCTGCAAGAAAAACTTAGCCAAAAAATTATAGAAATTCGGCAAATACTGCTGCTAGAATTTCTGGTTGCAGAAAAACAGCAGCTATCTTTTTGGCGTTTGGAGCAACAGCAGCAAATCCGGCTTACGTGGCTTGCCCCAGGAGTAGAAGGGTACTCCCTCTAGAGGGGAGACACGCCGGGGGCCCTCCAATCCAACATCATGCACGGTGCTAGCCGCTGGAAGGAGACTCAATCACAATGGATAGCAGCAACCGGGCCTTGCTGCAGTCTAGACTTTGAGCACTCTAAGGGACAATGAAAAGGACCTTGTACGTCTCCCTCACACCCTCCAAAACTCAGCATCAAGAGCACTCTAAAATGGAGAGTGGATCAAGCCTCAAAGCCTCTCAAACACTCAATGGGGACTACAGGTTTTCAGCTCTTCACATGGTGAAAATCAACACGGTGAAACAGGGCATATGCTGGAGTTTTTATAGGCAGCAGAGGGAGAGAGGGAGGCGGAGAGACAGGGAGGCCAAGAGGAACTGCTGTCGTTCACCATTAACCAGCAAATAACTAGGTTTAATGGATGGGTGGAGGAGAGGATGGGACGCCCAGTGGGTAGACGCTTGGATTTCTTTAGTCATTTGGCATTCCTCCTAGCGAAAGGAAAATCCCAACGTGGGAAAACCGTGTAAAACGGTCAAGGGAGAAAAACCACCGGTTCAAAGGAAAACCGATCCAAACCCAAAAATGGTTCAATCCCATTAAACCACTTGGTTCAATCCAATTGAACCAGTTCAAGCCCAATTAAATTGGTTCAATTGGTTCACAACAAATTAGAGGCTAAAACGAACTCTGAATCAGTTCAAAACTGATTCAGAAAAATCCAGGCGCAGTGCTGGTCAACCCGAAACAATTTTCGGTTGACACAGACAAGGGCAAGACGGGGAAAAGAGTGCTCAAAAATACCGTGACCATAAAACCAAGATGATTCCCAATCGTAATCAGTATCCAGATCAGAGAGTAATCCTCTATGACGTGTGACCTCATAGGTTCGAACCTAAACGGTAGCACTGGAATAATTCCAGTACCAGCACAGGAAACCATCTAGCAATGGGTCCCGGCGTCCGGATAGGTCGAAGATGCAGGAGCAAACTATCGAACCACTGGCATATGGTCACCGTATAATTCATCCCTTTGACCTCTAATGCTCAGGACGACTGAGATTTGGGCTGCCAACCCAGACAGAGTCAGTCCACTACGTGTCTCAACCTCGCAAGCCCAGTGACTCTTCACTAGGGCTACCCCGGCCGAGGATTTGCTAAATTGAGATACTGCGAGACATTCAATCCAAACTGTTTGGACAGGTCAATTCCATCTTGGTCCATCACTGCTCCATAAGTACTTTCCTGTACCCAGAAACCTTCCATCACCGGATTAAAAATCCGGGTAGTCCGGCACCAAAGCACAGGGAGTTACATGCAAGCTACCGAGATGACCTCAGGTTAGAGGGACACATATACCCATATCCAATCGTGAGTATCCCTTTGGCAGAAAGGGGCTGCACGGAGTCACGTTCAATGAGATATCACACATCCCACTTGCAGATTACATCAGTGTCACCACACTCATTTGGTCAAGAAGACAACCAAACGATGTGAACTGCAACATCCTATACTTGATATATTGCCATCCAGTACAATATATCCTTTGGTTGTGAACAGGGTTTAAGGACCACTCGATACATCCTCTCTGTATCGAAGATAATGTAGTCCTAAGGACTTCATCACATGGAAAGAGTTCATTTCAGGGAAATAATATATGATGAGCTGCCAAAAAAATAATATTTTATTAATTCAAAGAAAGAGTACAATATTTAGCTCAACTGCCTACAACCCAGGCGATTGGCTTTGGGACACAATTCCCAACAAAAAAGAGGATCCCGAGATTGAGAAACTGCATAGGACTTAGCTCTCGGATCAATATCTACTTAGGAATCACACGTAGCTGGAAGAAATAATGAAGGAAAGGTTGTAGATGATGATGATTGAGGGTCTTCTTGCTAGGCACCTAGATGGATCATCCAGTTGGCCTCTGAACTTGAAGATGGAAGATGGATTGGTGGAAGAGACGGTAACTTTAGGAATCACACCTCTCGATGCCCGAAGGCAAAGGCGCTCCCTTACGGAGATCGACATTCTTAAAGAATGAAGGCAACTAAGAATAACACTCAAATAACTTTTTTTTTCATTCATCAACATTAAACTTTACAAGAGAAAGGTAAGGCCATTTATAAAAATAGTCACCTTAAAACCCATTCAAATTTCAAAAATACAAAGCTTCGTGAAGAGGGTGCCCAAATTCAATTTCTTCTTCCAAGGTTTTGTGGCTTGATTTGGGGCTTGAAAGATGGGAGTTGTCTACTTGATTTGAGGGTCAACAATTTTCTTCCATAGCCAACCAAGCACTTTAGGAAGATGGCTTGATATGGGGCTTGAAACAAGGGAGTTGTCTTCTTGATTTGAGGGTCAATGATTTTTTTCCATAGCCAACCAAGCACTTTGGAAAGAAGTCTTGATATGGGGCTTGAAACAAGGATCACGCCATCATTGCCCATTGACCTTCCTTGGTTGCTCATAGCTCCTTTGGAAAAATGCTTGATAGGGGGAGGGAAGGGAGGAAAGAATCAAGGAATGGCACCCATAAATTCTAGCATTCCCTCTTGCCTTGGCCATCCTCATGTCAAGGTGATGTGGCACCACATGGGATAGATGAGGTGATGCTAAGTGGCATCCTTCATGGCTTGGAAGATGGCTTGATCCATTACAAATTGGACTAGAATTGAAGACCACTCCGGCTTGGGCCCAATCTTCAAACAGACTCGGACTGGAATCATTACAGGACTGGACTCAATACAAGACACAACTTGACCCAATTGGTCAATATACAAGACTAAACAAAAATAATTGAGACTAACTTCATGACTAAAAAATATAATGCATAGGCTTGATGCCTTATTACAGGACCCAAAAATTGAAACCCTAATCAGAGGTCTGGTGCCCATACCAGTTCTCCCACGGTGGGAGGAACTCGACCATGTTGAGTAAGGGTTGATTTGGGTTTGATATTTTTTTAGAAAGTCAGGGTCGAGGTGCTCCAAGTCCTCTCGGGTATCCTACGAATCATCAAACTATGGTCGGCCTTGTAAATGGACCAAGTAACACTGAAAGCCTTTGCCCCGGGTGGTCATAGCTTGATCATCCAAGACATGCTAGATCCGCTCTCCTCTCTCATGTAAAATTGGAGGTGGACACTCTGGGTCAAGTTCGTTCTCATATGAAAGGTTAGGCCCAAATGGCTCACTGGGTATGTTTGTTGGTTCCCTATACTCAACTAAGTTCAGGATATTGAAAGTTGAGCTAATGCTATAATCCGGGGATAGCTCAAGCACATAGGCATTAAGGCTAACTCTCTTTATCACTCTAAAGGGGCCAGCTCCATGAGCATGAAGTTTCTTAACCGTTCAGGCCTAAGCCTAACCATTAAAGAATCCCTTGTTCAAACTCTTTGGTTCTCTTTCGGGAATCAGCCAAATTATTTTAAAATTTATACTTAATGCAGAATTCTAACATGATGCAAAATGCAGACTCAACTATGCATTCCTATTGAGAGGAATTTTATTGGGCTCCTAGGGTCTAAACCTAATAGACTACTAACTCTCTAAGTTTGACCCTGGTTTGGTATGCACAAGAAAAATTACCATGGATCCCTAGCAAATGCCATAAGGTATATCAGAAGTAGGTAGCAAATGGGATGGGCTCTAAGGATTCATGCAACCTAGAAATCTCAGTAAAATGTAACCCCATGGCTCTAAAAATGTGAGATGGCTCAGGGAAGGGTAGGAAATAAGAATCGGAGTCTTGGGGTGGCTTATGGGAAACATGAAACATGCCTTGGTTATTCAGGATGACCTTAAAATTTGGACATTATTCTATAGGTGTCATATGGTCCACTTGTTCCGGTAGATCTTGGGGCTCGCTAGGGTCAATCCCATAGTGAGGAAGGTCTATTAAAGAGGATCCTTGGACCAAGTCTATAATATGATGGATGTCTCTCTGGGGTGGAAGTTGATCAGGTAACTCATCGGGAAGTACATCCTCAAATCCTTTCAGAGCTTCAAATATCTCTTGAGGATGTTCTCTTTGGGTCGGTTCATTAAGGGTTTGTTCCTGAACTCCTTCTATGGACAAGACTGGCGAACCCTCATGTTCATTTACTAAATGTGATCCTAGCTCGGTCATTTCTTCTTCAAATTCTTTAGTGGGTTCAGGATCTTTTTCCTTTGATTCCTTAATGATTTCAACCTTGGGCCCATCTTCATCATACTCCTCTACTAAACTTGGCTCATAGATGTTTTCTTTGGATTCTTTGATGGGCTCCGAAGTTTCTTTCTCTAGATTATCAATGGGTTCAACCATTTCATACTTAAAGACTTCAATGGGCTCAGGGGTTTTCTCATTTAAATTCTCAGAATGTTAAACCTTTTTGTCCTGAAATTCGTTAAAGGGTTCTTCCTCAGTAACCTTTTTCTCAACTCCTTAAACTTGATCAGGATGATTCCAGGATTCTCTTCCTTAAAGCTACTTGATTCTCTTTTAACCTGGTCCTTAGGCTGAATTGGTTTGATTACAAATTTCTTCCCATGGTGACTAAAGGCACAAGTATTGGTCCGACCATAAAGGGTGGTGTCATGATCGTAAAGCCAGGGTTGACCTAGGATAATGCTACTGACTCTCATGGGAAGGACATCACACCACATCGCTTCCTTATATGATTGCAATTTGATCAAAACTTGGCATCTAGACTTGATAGGTATTGAAGTCAAATCTATCCATGAGACCTTATAAGGGTTAGGGTGAAGAACTGGGGTCAGTCCTAGGGCTTTGACAATACTTGAAGAGATGGCGTTGACACAGCTCCTACTATCAACTTTGATCTTACATACCTTATCCCCTAACTTGACAAAGGTTTATAGGATGTTAGTCCTACGCCAATCTTCTTGCACTATATTTTGGGTAAGGATGCACCTGACTATTCCTAAAAGGTCTTTAGACTTTAAGATAGGATCACGTTGAGGGTATTCCCTATGGTGAGGAGGTGACTCAGACTCGAGCTCGATGGATGGTCTAATATTCTTTTCCAAGGCTCCAAATCTATCTTCAAACTCATCAAGCCTTTTGTTTATCCGAGCTAACTGTTTAGTGATGACCCTTAAGTGATTCTCTTGGATGTTTTCCATGGGTTCACTTGATTGGGAATGATGGAGGTGATAGGGGACTCCTGATCTAGACGGCATGCAACACACAACGATAGAGTTATGGGTTTACTAGACATAAGAGTTCAAACCAAATGTAAGGTTAAGATGACAATCTTGGTGGTAGTAACTTGGCACCTGGCCAGGTAAGTGTAAGGTTGGTGGAGGTTCCTCTTTGCTTGCCTTAGACACCAATTTGAGATTGGCCAGGTAAGCGAACCAACCCACTTTCCTTTGGGCTCTTGTCCCTGAATCACTTGCCTAGACACCAAATACTCAAGCACACACAAACAAGTTGTCTAAATTGGCTTGACACCTGGTTCGACCCAACTTCGTGGGCGTCCCTAGCTCATAGAGCAAATTAAGTGTCTACTCAATTTTAATTAGAGGTTGGGTTCAATATGTACGGTGGTTGTTTTTGGGCTAAGGAAAGGTAATGACTTCCTTCCCTTATCTTTTGATATTGACACCCTTAAATGAATTATGAAAATGATGGCACACAAATGATCTAATAAGATGTATTAAGTTATGTTTTGGATTTTTGATGGATGATAGCAGAAATAAGATGATGGAAATGATAAGAGATGAAGCTAAATGCAAAACTAAACTATTTAAGAAATGAAAACATGAAAAGATGCACTTGCTAAAAATCTTAGAATAGATTTTCTCTTAGGTAGTATTCCAGCTTGTAGAAATTCTGCATGCTCCAATAAAATCTGAGAAAATTATCAAAAATACTTTCAATTATGTGTGATCTAACAAAATAAAAATTAGAGAGTTTAGAGGTTCCTACAAATAGTAACCCCTAAAAAATAGACCATGTACGATTAGGAAAAAAAATGCAGAAATTAAAAAAAAGATGAGATCTAATGATGCAAAAATTTTCTTTTGGATTTTTTAAAACTTTTCTTCTTGTGTTCCTCTTCAAAGGTCTATCACAGTGGCACCCCTACACACCTTATGAGATCCCCATGGAATGGGAGGAGAGGGTCTTGAAACCCTACTTTTCTCCTAATACCGGACGGCCTGGTAAAGCACCTAATCCAAGTACTTAAGAAGTACTAAGTCCTAACTATGCTCTGATACCAAACATGATGCGGGACTAACAAGATGTGAAGATGAGGAATGATGCAAGTGGTTTGTTTTCTTTTGTGATTTTTATGTTTTCTTATGGATTTAAGATTCCCGAAGAAAAGACAACAGCAGATCTAGGGATTCGATAATGATATGAACTACTAGCATGTAAATTAGCCCCTAAGGATAAAAAGAGGACCCCGAGATTGAGAAACCTAGTAGGACTTAGCTCTCGGATCAATATCTACTTAGGAGTTCTAAGGTTGCAAACCTCAAAAGCTCTGAAGCGCCCGATGCCAAGTTCACTCGCTCTTGTAGATGCAACCTGGATGATCGAGCCTTCAACCCTCGAGGATGCACTGACTTTCTATCCGAAAGTCCCGAAGGCAAGGAAAACTGACTCTGTATTCATGGTACCAGGAGGATGTGCGAGCAATCAAGGGAGGAGTTTGGAATCACATGTAGCAGGAAGAAATAACGAAGGAAAGTTTGTAGATGATGATGATTGAGGGTCTTCTTGCTAGGCGCCTAGATTGATCATCCAATTGGCCTCCAAACTCGAAGATGGAAGATGGATTGGCGGAAGAGATGGTAGCTTGAGGCCTCACACCTCTCGATGCCCGAAGGCGAAGGCACTCCCTCACGGAGTTTGACGTTCTTAAGGAATGAATGCAACTAAGAATAACACTCAAATAACTTTTTTTTTCATTCATCAACATTAAACTTTACAAGGGAGGGGTAAGGCCCTTTATATAGGCACCTTAAAATCCATTCAAATTTCAAAAATACAATGCTTCATGAAGAGGGTGCCCAAATTCAAATTTCTTCTTCCAAGGTTTTGTGGCTTGATTTGGGGCTTGAAAGATGGGAGTTGTCTCCTTGATTTGAGGGTCAATGATTTTCTTCCATAGCCGACAAAGAACTTTGGGCAGATGGCTTGATATGGGGCTTGAAACAAGGGAGTTGTCTACCTGATTTGAGGGTCAATGATTTTTTTCCATAGCCAACCAAGCACTTTGGGAAGAAGTCTTGATATGGGGCTTGAAATAAGGATCATACCTTCATTGCCCATTGACCTTCCTTGGTTGCTCATAGCTCCTTTGGAAAGAGGCTTGATAGTTGTAGGGAAGGGAGGAAAGAATCAAGGAATGGCACCCATAAATTCTAGCATTCCCTTCTTGCCTTGGCCGTCCACATGTCAAAGTGATGTGGCGCCACATGGGATAGATGAGGTGATGCCAAGTGGCTTTCTTCATGGCTTGGGAGATGGCTTGACCCATTACAAATTGGACTAGACTCAAAGACCACTCCAGCTTGGACCCAATCTTCAAACAGACTCGAACTGGAATCATTACAGGATTGGACTCAATACTAGATACAACTTGACCCAATTGGTCAATGTACAGGACTAAACAAAAATAATTGAGACTAACTTCATGACTAAAAATTACAATGCATAGGCTTGAAGCCTTATTACAGGATCCAAAAATTGAAACCCTAATTAGAGGTCTAGTGCCCACACCAGTTGACTAAAAAAATAATGACTAATAATAGGCTCACATCTAGGGGTACTAATCCTATGGGGTTCAGGTTGACTAAGGAAAACTGGGCTATACCCATAGGTACTAATCCTATCAGATTTGGGTTGGCTAAAGGAGACTGACCTAGTAATAGACTCATATCTAGGGGTACTACTCCTATTGGATTCAGGTGGACTAAGGGTCATGGATCCCTTGGGCTCATAGGATGTGGGTGCATAGGTTCTATAGTCATACGATCTAGAGTCAGAGGATCTGGATTCAGGGTATGGGGATCCCCTAGGGTTGGGCTCAACATGGGTCCTAAGGTCAGGCTCAGGTTTAGGTCTGGTATGGGGCTTAAGGGTTTTCCTTAGGTTTCCTAATTGGTTCCCTACCTTATCAAACCTATTGGTTAATTGGTCACTTCGATGGGTTGCTTGGGCATTTGATTGGATCATTTGGTTTATATGAGCGGTCAACTGGGCAAACTTGTTTTGGAATTGGGCATTGGTTTGGTCAAGCTTGTCGTTCAATTGGGTGGTTAATTGGGTATTGGATTGACCAAACTTGAGGTTCAATTAGGTGATAATCTAGTCACTCATGGCCTTCATAAGAGTCTCAAAATTGGGTTCCATGGTTGAGCTGGGTTGGGGTTGATTATTGATATTTGGTCCATAGTTTAGTGGTCATATAATCAAACAAGCAAAGTGGTATGTTGTAGTCAAGCACACAAGGTGAAATTGGACTACAACTCGCTAGACCTAGAGTCAAAATTGAATGAGTCTACTCAACTTATCCTTAACTCAGCAGCTAATCCTTCCACTGACCAGGTAAGAGGTGGGGTGGTTGGAGGCTCCCCTTGCCTGTCACAGGGTCCTAATTAAAAACCATCAATCCACTTAGCGCATTTGCCTCTGGACCTCTAGCCTTAGACACCAGTTTTCAATAATAGCTGGAAAATTAGGTGCACTAGTTGGCCCACACAATTCGGACCCGACCTGTTGGTGTCCCTAAGATCACTAGAGCAATTAGGTTACTTATTGATTTTAGTTAAGGCTTGGGTTCTGATGCTGGGTGGTAGTTTTAGGTCCAGGACAGGTGATGAAATCCTGCCATAATCTTTGAGAGAAAATTATCCTTAAGATTGATTAAATGAGATGATGAATACGCTATGAGCCCTAATGCAATCTAATAACAATTAGAAAATAAAAAATATAAATTAAGTTTATGTTGTTTAAGTTAGCAAACAAATTTTGGGTTTGCATAAGGTAGGGTTTGGAAGTTAATTAGGTCTCGTTTAATCAAGTATGCAGAACAAAAATTAGGATTTGCTTGGAATCAAAATTTGGTTTAGTTCTTGGTGCTAAAAAAAATCAGAAAAATTTAAGGATAGTACAATAACAATGCAAATGATCCCTACCAAATTTCATGCAATGAAAAATTCGAATGATGATGCAGAAGCAAGGGATTTCAAACTATGTGTAGAAGTTCAGGATTTCTGTTAGGATTTCGAAGATGCAAAATTTGTTATATTTTTATTTTGATAAAAATAATTAAAAATTATTAAAATTATAAAGACTAAACAAAGAGTGTTTTGTGAAAATTTTAATTAAAAATAAAATTTCTAAGATGATGAACTAGATGAAAAATTAGACACCTACTGCAGATGACAGGATGCAGAAAAATAGCAATGAATGTTTTTGTGATTTTGGTGAAGATGAAAGCTATCCTAAACCTGCTCTAATACCTAACTGATGTGGGATGAACCTAAGATTGATATTAATGCAAGAAAATAGAAACTAATTTTCTTATAATTTTTTTAAAATTTAAATTTGTAGGCTAAAGTTCCAAAATCAAGTAAAGATTAGCAGGTAAACAAGCAATGAAAAGATCAAAACTACCCGCATATGAACTCATGCCAAAATAATAAAAGTAGGACCTCAAGAATTGAAAATCCCTAGGTTAGGAAAGTGTACCTTCAACAAAATTAGAAATTAGGAGGGGGAAGGATTGTACCAAGCATCGATTCGAAGATCCTGTCAATGACGGGGTCACACAGCACTCGGGATCGTCGCCTGGAAATCAAGCCTTTAGTTCCTTGATTTGGGTAGCTACCTATGATCAGCCCTAGAGGCAAAGAGGGCCTCTTCTTTGGAGGTGAATACCTCTGGGATCCTGCAAGCATCAGAGGTTATCAAGAGAACAAATAAGAAAGAAAAGAAAAGAACTATGGTTTGAGAAAGAGGGAATTAGGGTTTCAGCTACTGGAGGCTGGAGGTTGAAGAAGCCCGCTTGTAGATGGATGGCTAGGGCTCTCTTCCTTGGGATGGATTAGGGCTTGAAGAAACTTGCTTTGGTCAGCCAAAGCTAAGATGGATTAGGGCACACAATCAACTCACACCTCAACACAAGAACACAAGAACAAGCTAGCAAGCTTAAAATTTCAATAGAGTTTCATTCATGAATAATAGTTTGATTAGAAGAGGGTGAGGGGTGGGGTATTTATAGAGGTTTCCCATGTCCTATCTTTGTTAGGATAGAATTACAAAGTTGAGTGGGAGAGGGATTAAAAATCTGCTTAAAACTAGGAGTTTACAATTTGAATAGAAGTGGAACATAATCTCCTTGTTTAATTTGGACTTCTCCCCTTCTTGGACTTGGTCAAAGGCCTGCACTTGGGCTTGGATGCCAAGGTGGAATCGGGCTTATACTTAAGGCATCAAGGGGCATCCTCCATTGGGCTTTAGGCAGCCTTCAAAGGCTTGAGTGCATGGGCTTGGTACTTGTCTTTGGGTGGCCTCCAAAAGCTTGGCGCATGGGCTTTGTTTCATGTCCCCGGGTGGGATGGAACTCCTGGGCTCCATCTAAATGTGGACATGGAAAGGCCTCGGGTGCCAGGGGCTCCTAGGATTGAGAAGTCTCTTGGGCTAGGGAACCTAGAATATTCCTGGGATCATATGGTGCCATGGACCTAGATATTCTTTGAGCATCTGGGAAATCATGGTTTAGGGTGGCTTACAAGGCCCAGTGAGGCATAAGAAAACTCCAAAACTGGGTATCCTCTTCTCTTGTACAAAATTTGACTAAATGAACACAACTCACTAGACTCTTACAGGACTCAAATACTTGTAAGAACTCAATTGGACTGGGCTGGGGTTGAGACAACTCAACTTATTACAGGACTCAACTCAACTCAACTGAGCTAACTTCATTACAAAACTCTCAACTGGACTAACTTTATTACAAGACTTGATTACAAAATTTGACACATTATTAAGGGTTCAAGAAAACCCTAATTAGTGAACCAGATATGGCCCAATAATCTGTGTCGGATCATGGTGCCCCCACCAGTCCAGGGGTTTTCACAGGGACTCAATTTTGGGGTTTAAGGCTAAACCCAACTAAGCTAAAATAACAAAATTTAAGATAACTATTTACAAGTGATTTGGGATTTGGGCTTAAGGCATCATTTATAGGTGATCCACAGGGATGTGGGTTTGACCTGTCATTTTCTTTTCTCCCTAGTATCCACACCAAATAAAATCTCTATAGCAGAGAGCTTGGGGTACTCCCCACATCGAGAGGGTAAGGAAGAGTATAATGAATTCTATGAATGGAGGACTGAATGTGTATATTGCTTACCTTATTTACTTACCTCCCTCATCGATCTTATATAGATGGGGCGGCCCAAACAAAGTCTGGGGCAAGCTGTTATTCATTGTCACTTCCCTATCGGGCTGGTTCATCATGAGAAAGCCTTCCACCCTGGCCATTTGTCGAGCTTCGAGCCATGATGGGGCATTTCCATTTTAGGGGGGACCGTCAGAGTGTTATAGGGCTTGGGGCCTTAGCGAAATACCTTTCTTAAAGAGGTGAAGGCTCCCTATCATAGAGGTAGTGGTCTTCTAGTTGTGCAGTCGTTGATGTGGTGACACACTACAGGACTGGGGAGTTGGTCGAGCTTGCATCGTGCAGGTCATGCACAAAGTGCATTGCAAGACCTGCATTTATGGCAAGGCGTGCGCCACCACTTAGGGCCTATGAATGATCAAGTTCTTCCTTGCCATGATTTTGAACTTTTGCTGGTCCCCCTTCCTTAGGCAGTTGGCAAGAACCTTAACTCCCACTAGATGGGGGGTGAAGCCCTGCATCGACGACCTGGCTCTTGGAAGCGTGAGCATGGGCCCTACCAGGTGCTGACCTTAATCGGAGGGCTCTCCCTATGAGCACGACCCCGGCTAGAAGCTAACATCGGCAAGAGGGATCACTGTGGAAGCATGAGCTCTACCCCGACCGGGAGCTGACCTGAGATAAATGGCTCACCTTATGAGCACATCCTTGGCTAGGAGCTAACCTCGACAGGAGGGCTCGCCTTAGGAGAGCATGGGCTCGACCCCGATCGGGAATTGACCTCAGTCGAAGGGCTCACCTTATAAGCACGACCCTGGCTGGGAGTTGACCTTGGCAGGAGGACTCCTTGTGGAAGCATGATCTCAACCCTGGCTGGGAGCTGACCTCAATCAGAGGGCTGACCTTATGAGCATGACTCCGGTTGGGAGTTCACCTCGGCAGGAGGGCTCATGGTAAAGGCATGAGCTTAACCCCGATAGGAAGCTAACCTCAGTCGGAGGGCTCGCCTTATGAGCACGATCCCGGCTGGGAGTTGACCTTGACAGGAGGGCTCATTGTGGAAGCATGAGCTTAACCCTGACCGAGAGCTAACCTCAGTCGGAGGGCTCACCTTATGAGCATGACCCAAGCTGGGATTTGACCTCGGTAGGAGTGCTAGTTATGGAAGCATGAGCTCAACCCCAGCCGGGAGCTGACCTCAATCAAAGGGCTTGCCTTATGAGCATGAACCTGATTCGGAGCTGACCTCGATAGGAGGGCTCATTTTGGCTCTTTACCTGGTCATCATGCCCAAGCAGCGAGTCCCCTGATAGCATGGCCGCCTGTATACTCCATGTCAATAGATGTACCAAATCTGATGCCCCCCACACCTGAGCTTGGAGATCGAAGTGGCACTCCAGGTGAGGAGAGTAATTATTATGCTAACATGGAGGGGTGGCATGTCTTGCACCATCAATAACTCACACATCGCTACACTGAAGATTGGGCCTCATGCTAATGGGGTGATGCTACGCCACACCTCTTTAGGAGTGGACATAATTTTTGTGCCTGGTTGAAAAGTCTGATGAGTTATTCTGGAGAGGGTCACCATCACCGAGGTTTCTTCGATGGCATGGGGCCTTCCCAGCCGGGGCCTCCTCCTACAAATAGAGAGGAGGAAGTCTCGACTATGTTTCACAGGGGTCCTTGCCTGACAGGGATCTTGATTGGACCCCCCGTGGCTTCCTCTCAGCCCACCCATTCTATTAGGGAGTCCTATGGTCCCACCAGCATTGCTTCAGCGATGACCGATGAGGATCTCCTCCATGCCCGGATGTCGTTTGGGGTTCCTGACTCCATCCGACTCTCTGTCCCTCGACCGGGGGATCGAGTCACCTCCAGTGGTACGGACCGAATAGCCTTATACAAAGACTTCTTCTTCATGGGTCTTCATCTTCCCTTCCATATATTTTTCTTTATGTTCCTCAGCATCTAACATCTAATGCTGGCTCAACTTACCCCCAACACTGTCTAGACCATTTTCTGCTTTATTGTCCTCTGTAGTCACAACAGGATCGTCACCCGTTTCTCCCCCTTCAAGGTGATAAGGGACGGGATTCTAATATGATGCATGATAATATGCAAGGGATAAACATGAGGGAAATCAGATTAAAGCAAGAAAATATTTTTAGATTTTTCTTATGGTTTTATTCCCAAAACTAGACAAGATTTGGTCAGGGTTATCCTGTATCAATTAGCATCCAACCCGCATGCTAGTTTAATCAAAAAGAAAAAAAAATCAAGATCCTATATCTAAGAATGCCTATTAGGAGCATATTCAATCTTCACAAAAATCAGACTAAGAGAGGTGGGATTAGTTAGTGTTACATAGCAATGATGTTCGTGAGTCTGGAGAAGGGTTTGCTCCACTCGGATCGGTGCCTGGATAATCGAGTCATTTTCCATGGATTTGCCGGCTTTTTATCAGCTTTGTTCAGAGGCAAAAAAGAATTCATCAGATAAGTGTAGCATTGGAGCGATCCTGCAAATGTCAGGGGTTCAGTTAGAATGCAAATATAAAAGCAGAACAAGCATTAGGGTTTGAAGGAGGAAGGAATCAGGGTTTGCTGATGCTGGCGGCCTAGATGTGGAAGAAGACTCCTTGCTGGGGAATGGCTAGGGCTTCTTTCATTAGGGCATGTTAGGGTTGGATGAGGGATGCTTTGGGCAACTAGGGCTTGGATGGGTTAGGGCACACAAGTCTCACACTCACTTCAAAGAAAAACACACAAGAGAACACAAGCTAACAAAAATTCACCAGAGTTTATTCATTGAATAAGACATTATTATTATAAGAGGGAGAGGGGGTGCGTATTTATAGGCTCACCCAGGTCATCTCCTTATTAGGATTGGATTACAGAGTTGGATAGGAAGAGGAATACAAAATTTAAATAAAATTACAATTCCTTGTTGACTTGGAAAAAAAATTCCCTGTTGGCTTGGGAAAGGAATTTTCCCTTGTTGACTTGGTCTTCTCTTGGGCTAGGGTGCCTAATTGGACTGGGCTTGGACCTTGGGCATCCTCCTGTGGGCTTGGGCAGGAAATGGGGCACCTCCAAGTGGGCTTAGGTGGGCCCTAGATGGGCTTGGCGCATGGGCTGGGAAAATCCTAGGCGTCACTTCTATTTGGATTGGAGAAGGTCTGGGCGCCATCTTCTAATGGGCTTCTGGGCTTGGACTCTACTCTGAACTGGGAGGGCCTGGTGACTGCTATGTCTACTGATCCTCCTCTTGTATGAAAGTGGACTAACACAAACTTGCACTAGACTAACAGAAACTTACAGGACTCAACTATACTCGCTAAACTGGGACAAGTGGACTCACTCAACTTACAAATGGACTCAAATAATAGGACTTAAGGGACTTATGAGGTTGAGACGAGGGATTCAATAGACTCAATTGGACTTCTTGCATCAACTTATTATAGGACTCAATTGATGGACTTTGTTATAGGACGTAGCAAAATTGACCAACACATGACTTAGAGAACAAATAGGAGTTTGAAGTCTATGTCTGATCTGATGTCCCCATCAATTCTCCCAGGGTGGGAGGAACTCGACCCTGTCGAGTAAGAAGGTCGATCTGGCTCAGGTTCTGCTCTGACGGGTTTGGATTGAGGCATTGTGGATCTTCTTGAGTGATCCATGAATCCTCAGATCTCGATCGACCTTGCCAACGAACCAAGTGACTGGTAGCCTTTGATCTGGGTACTAGTGGCTTGGTCATCCATGATATGCTCAATCTATCCTTTCACAAGCTAAATTGATGTGGACACTCATGGTTGGGTTCGCTCTCAAAGAAAGGGTTAGGGTCAAACTCACTCACTAGGTGTCATTGCTGGCTCGTTATACTCTACTAAGTCTGAGATATTGAAGGTTGAGCTTAATGCCTAATTATATAACTCAGGCACTAGATCCAACTTTCTTTATCACTTTAATGGATCTAGCTCTATGGGTATGTAGCCTAATCATCACAAGGTTTTTCTAGCAAACTCTTAGACTCTTTTCAAGAATTAACCATATTTTTTTTGTAAAATCATTGCTTACATTATTCTTATGATTAATTTCTCATGCAATTCTCTAATCATGCAGTGCAAATAACAATAACAACACCTAATGACATGCAGTCAAGAACCTAATGCCATCACTTATTGATATGCGGATTTGACTAAACCCTAAACTACGACTATGGGTTTGACCCTTCGTATGGTGGGTGACATGCAAATGAGAATGGTTTATGTACTCCTACAAAATGCCATGGAGTATACCAGAAATAAGATGCAAACCTAACAAGCACAATGAAGGTATGCAGTATGCAAACTTCTACAAAATGCAATCTAATAGTGAGAAAAACATAAGAAGTTTCAAGAAAGAGTAGAAAATAAGAGGTGGGTTCAGGGTTAGTCTGGCAGGATAAGAAATAAGAAGATGGTTCAGAGTTAAGTGGAAAGAGTAGAATGCAGGAAGGGGTTTCAGGAATGAGTCCTAGACTAATGAGGTTGACCTTATGGGGTTGATTTATACCTACAGGATCTACATTTTGGAAGAACGGGTCACTAATCTCGAGGAAGAGATCTTCAATAGGAACTATAGGAGGTGATTCTTCCTGAGGGTACTGATAGACCAAATCCTCTATAAAGTCTTCTGGTTCTTGAATCTCAGGACCGGGCTCTATAATTGGGTTCTCTTCTATAGTTTCCTTAGGTGGTGCTCTAGTAGCAGGATCTGGGTTCTCTTCCTCTAACTACTCTTCCACTGCAGCTTCAATTTGAGTAAAGTTAGGGTTAACTAACTCTGGGTTGGCTTTGGTTGGGTAGGGTCAGGGTTAACTAACTCTAGGTTGGTTTCAGTTTGGGTATGGTCAGGATCAGCTAATTCTAGGTTGGCTTTAATTTGGGTATCTATTGGGTCAGCTAATTCTAGGTCTTCTATAGGTAACTCTTCTTCTTCTTCCTCATACTCATCCACAAATCTCACATCAGCTTCATATATCTCCTCTTCAATGTCTTCTTGGTGAACCAATGGGGTGGTAGGAGGGGGTTGACTAAGGGAAAATTGACTAATACTAGGCTCACATCTAGGGGTACTAATCCTATATGGTTCAAGTCGACTAAGGGAAACTGAGCTATACCCAAAGGGACTAATCCTATCAGATTCAGGTTGGCTAAGGAAAACTGGCCTAGTATTGGACTCATATCTAGGGATACTATTTCTAGTAGATTCAGGTCGACTAAGGGTCATGGGTCCCTTGGACTCATAGGATGGGGGTACATAGGATCTGGGTTTAGAGGATCTGGGTACATAGGAACTAGGTTCATAGGATTTAGAATCAGGTGTATAGGTTGTGGATCGCCGAGGTTCAGTTCTATGGTTATGGGTTTAGAGGATCTGGGTTCATAAGATCGGGATTCAGGGTATGGGGCTCTCCAAGGGTTGGGCTCTAAGTATGGTTCAAGATATTGGGCTCTCCTAGGATTGGGCTCTGAGTATGAGTCAAGGTATTGGGCTCTCCTAGGATTGGGCTCCGAGTATGGGTCATAGTTTAGGGTTCTCCTAGGGCTAGGCTCGGGTTTAGGTCTATAATGGGTTTTAGGGATTTTCTCTAGGTTTCTTAATTGGTTCCCTACTTGGTGAAATCTATTGGTGAAGTGGTCAAGCCTATTGGTTGCTTGGTTATTCGCTTGGGTCAATTGGTCAAATCCATGATTCATTTGGGTGCTCAGCTGGGCAAGCTGATTTTGGGATTGGGTACTGGATTGGGTCAATTGGTTTATCTGGGTGGTCAATTATTTATTCATGGCCTTAATGAGAGTTTCAAGATTATATTCCATGGTTGAGCTAGGTTGAGGTTTAGACCGTTTGATGGGGACCCGAAAGTCTATTTTTTTTTATTTTATTTGAGTCCTGTAATAAAGTGAGACAACTAAGTCTTGTTGAATCCACTTAGTCAGGTCCAGTCTTTTAGTCCAGTCAAGTCTAATCGAGTCAATGTAGTTTTGATTCAGGTCATGTTCAAGAGGAGAGTCAGCAGACCTGGAGATTCACCAGGCCCTCCCCAATCAGAACTGGATTCCAAGCACCTGGGCCCTTTCATGCCTCCAAGCCACAAGAGAGTGCCCCAGTCCAAGCTTCAAGTGATGGTGCCCCAAGACCAAGTCCTATAGGGAGTTCAAAGCCCAAGCCCAAGAGAGCTTTCTTGGCCCTCAAGTTATTGTTTACTTGGCCCCCATGTTTTGTAGTCCCAGTCTATCAGGGAGTCTAGGGACCTAGGTGGATCTATAAATATCCCACCCCCTCTTATATTTTAATTACCATGGATGAATATAATTTATTGAGTTATGTGTGAAGAATTTGTGTGATCCCTGATTTACTGTGTGAGGGCATCTGTGTAAGCCCAGGGTATTTGTGTGATCCCTGATTTTCTGTGTGAGGGCATCTGTATGAGCCCAGGATATATGTGTGATCCCTATTATTCCTAAGGGTATCTGTGTGATCCCTTCCCACTTCTTTTCAGGGTATCTGTGTGATCGCTAGGGCATCTATGTGAGCCCTTTGGTTTGTGTTTGTCCTCCTAGGGGAATCTATGTGAACCCCAGTTATCTTTCTAAACCCTTCGCCCTCTTCTTTCTTCTTCCAAACAAACCCTAATTCCCTGGTGACTTTTTAGCTCCCCAGTGATCCAACCAGAGGACCAACTCTAGAAGCCTCATCAACGGCCACATGTCTCCACCCGCATTCACGATTCCCTCAGCTGCACGTGGCTCCAAAGCCACCGACCGTGGCCAACACACCGCCCAATCCCTTCGGCATGCCTGATCCACCTTCGCCACCTATCCCTGGTCGTGGCCCTCGTCGATGGGATCCTCACCGATGCCTGCACCCCTGATCTTCCATACCTGTTATCATCCGTCCCTACTAGCCGCCATCGTTCGCTGGCTCATGCCGATGACGATGCCTCATCTACGCCCACATGGCCTCCGTGCTGGCACCCCATGGTGTCTCCTCCATCCGAGACCTCCACCGAAGCATGTGAAGGAGGCCAAGCAAATGGCCGCACCCTTCCACCACCGCATTACTTCATCGACGAGTCCGACACCCAGCTTTTCTGCCTCCACCTCGCAGACGTCCACTAATCGTGCCACCGTCTTCACCCCCAGTGCTGTCACCAGTGAGAGCCCACCAGATCTACTCCTGGCTACCGATTCCCTACTCGACATGCTTGTCAAAGAGCTGAAGTTCTCCGTGCATGAACGTGAATGCAGAGTCGGTACTCAGTGCCGACTTCTATTTCTGCAAGAAAAAAAAGAAAAATTAGTGAAAAGAAAATTCAGAGAAAAATAAAGAAAGAAAGGTGAAGAAAAAAGAACCTATTCTCTTTTGCTTTGCATTGATTGGTTTCGATTCCATCAAACCCCCGCTGATCCAAACTTGACAGAGTCGAGTTCTCCCCACTCCAAGGGAATGATGGGGACCTGAAAGTCTATTTTATTTTATTTTATTTGAGTCCTGTAATAAAGTAAGACAACTGAGTCCAGTTGAGTCCACATAGTCAGGTCCAGTCTTTTAGTCCAGTCAAGTCCAATCGAGTCAATGTAGTTTTGATTCAGGTTATGTTCAATAGGAAAGTCAGCATACCAGGAGATTCACTAGGCCCTCCCCAATCAAAACTAGATTCCAAGCACTTGGGCCCTTTTATGCCTCCAAGCCCACAAGAGAGTTGGTGGGGGCACCAGGATTAGACATAAATTATTGGGCCCTATTTGGTTTACCTAGCTATGTATCAAAGTTTTGTAATCAATTAGAATCGAGTTCTGTAATAAGTTGAGGTTAGTTGATTTGTCTCAACCCTCAACCTAGTCAATATTTTGAGTCCTGTGCATCATGTATGAGCCCGATTTTTATACAAGAGAGGAGGTCACCCTATTTTGGAGTTCCACCAGGCCACATCCAGGAGTCAGAGGCCGCTACGTTAGTCCATTGGATTTTGTGTGACAATTCAGGATCCAAGATGCTTCTAGAAAACCTAATTCTTTCCAGATGTCCTCCATACGCCTAGATTCCTCCCCAAATACCAGAGCATATTCCTAAACTAGGGCATCCATGATTCCAGAGGTCCACCTGCATCCCATCCCAATGAAATCAAGCCCAGGTGCCAAGCCCAAGCCCATAAGAAGCAAGAGTCTAGGAAATATTCCTGCTACCAGGCTACCAAGCCACCCCAGCTTCCAAATTCCCAAACCCATGCATCCAAGCCCCTTTGGGCCGGCCTCTTGCTGGTCCTAGAGGCCCAACATGCCCCCCTAGGCATCCTTGAAGTGTTGACCACGTCCAAAGATGTTTGACCAAGTCCAAGTTGAAGAGAAGAAGGAGAAAACCAAGTTTATTCCTAACCTAGTTGGAATTTCTAATTTTTTTAAAACTTTGTAATTCTAACCTAGCTAGGAAAGGACTTGTATTCCAATTGGGAAGAGAACTTGTAACCCAAGTGTAACCATAGTTAGTGAGGGCATGGTAACTCTATAAATACCCCACCCCTTCCCCTCTTGTAAGCATCTTTTTCTTATGAATACAACCTGCTGAAATTTTGAGTTATTGCCTTGTGTTGGTGTTTTGTTTTGGTTCTTTGGTTTGTGTCTTGTACTTGGACGAATTCCTTGCTGCCCTAGCATTCTTCCATGCCCTAAATCACTACCATCCAAGCCTTCACACGTCCGAGAAGGAGTGCCCTAGGCCACCAAGCAAGGAGATCTTCAACAAGCCATCAAACAACCCAGTTTCTAATCCATAACCTGATTTCTTCTAAACCTAGTTTCCTTTCTTTTTCTTACTTGCTGTTTTGATTGACCCTTGATATTTTGCAAGATCCCTGCGGTGCTTCCCCTCCCCTGAGGAGGCCTTCTTTGCTGCCCAGACCGCCCAGATCCACCATCAGATTCACGGAAAACAAGGCTTCTTCTTTCAAGCTCCGATCAGAGTTGTGAGTGATCTCTTTGCTACTGATATTATCATCTCTGACTGGTAAGAAACCTTTCCCTCTCTTATTATCTCATTTGATGAAGATAAACTATCCTAAACCAAGAGTTTCTCAACTCTTGGTTCCTGGCTATTTCATTAGTTTGCATGAGCTTGCCTGCGATTTGATGATTCTTTGCATTGCTAGTCTTTCCGTTAGTTTTTATTTTATTTTGGGAATCTAGCCTGCAAATAAAATTATAAAAATCACAAAAAAATTATTTTACTATTTTCCATGCATGTTTAGTAGTCTTAGAGTTGTCTCGCATTAGTTTGGTATCAGATCTAGTATAGGATAGTTTTTTTATTTGCTTTGCATTCACAAACCCAAATTCTGCATTCTATCCACTGCATTAGGTATCTAGGTTTCATCTGATTTCAGCATCATAAACATTTTATTTTTCTGTTTAATTTCCACTACATGCCCTATTTTCTATCCTAGTAATTATCAGGATTTTTAATTATTTTTACTAAAACCCTAAATCTCTAAAATTTAGCATAATAGGAACCCTAACAGAATCCTGATAATTTCTATAGCAGTGTAGAAAACCCTAGGTTAGCATTATCATCTGATTTTTTTTCTGCATAAAATTTGGTAGGTTTCATCAGCACCGTCCATCCTCTGTTCTAGAATTTTTTTGAATTTTTTATGCATCAGGATCTAAGTCAACTCTGCAATAACTGAAATCCAAATTCACTAATTTCTGCTACAATCTGCATCTTGACTCAACCTAACCTAATCAACTACCAAACCCCCAATCCCAAGCCAAACTTTGTTTGATAACCCCACTTAACTTAAACCTAATTTGACACATCATAAATCATTAAAAAAATATTTTAACTTCTGATTGTTTTAGATTGCATAAGGGCCATCGATTGCCATCATTCATAACCTAATCTTAGGGCAACTCTCTATCTCGGATCAGTGCAGGATTTCATCACCTGTCCTTGGTCCAAAACAACCAACATCATACTAACCCAAGCCTAGTTAAAATCAACTAGACCTAATTTGTCCTAGTGGGATAGGAGACATCAACAGGTCGGGTCCGAGTTGTGGGGGCCAACCTATTAGCTATTACTGAAAACTGGTGTCTAAGGCTGGGGGTCTAGAGTCAAATGACCTAAGTGGTGCTGTGGATTTTAATTGGGCCCCTATGAAAGCATGGGGGCCCTCCCACACTCCCACCCACTACCTAGCCATGCAAGGACTAGCTATTGGGTTAGGTGTAAGTTGAGCTGACCCATTCAGTTTTGACTCTATGTCTAGGAAACCCTAGATTATACTAGCCTTTTCTTTCTCTTTTGCATGCTTGGTTGCATCATTTACTTTTGATTGTTTGATTTGTGCATGACCACTAGATTAGGAACCCAGTATCAAAAGTCTAAACCCCAACCAAACCTAATCATGGATCCTAATTTTGAGGCTTTTATAAAAGCCATGAATGACCAGATGGTTACCCAATTAACTGTCCAAATAAACTAGTCCAACATCCAGACCCAAAATCAACTTACCCAAGCCAATACCCAAACCTAAGCCCAGCTTGCCCAAATAAACCATAGGTTTGACCAATTCGATACTAAGCTTGACCAAATGAACTATAGATTTGACCAAGTAGGAACCCTAGGCAAGACCCATGATCTGAGCCCACATCCTATGAGCCTAATAGGATTAGTACCCCTAGCTATCAGCTTAGGGCCAGTCAAGTTTCCCTCAATCAACCTGAATCCTATAGGATTGATACCCCTAGATTTGAACCCATAATCTTTGAACCCATAACCTTTAAACCCTTAGTTTACCCACCCCTATTACCCCAGACCCTGGTCAGTTTTCCATTACCCAAACCCCTCTTATCACCCCATTGATTCACTAGGATGACTTAGAAGAAGAGATATATGATGCTAACCCAAGTATGGTAGAGGAGTATGAAGACAATAAGTCTATTGAAGATCTAGAAGACTACCCTATAAAAGACCCAATATTAGTTGATCCAGTAGAAACCTAGGTAGAAGCCAATCCAATGTTAATTAATCTAGTAGAAACCTAGGTAGAAACCAATCCAGAGCTAGTTGAATCAAAAGATACCCAGGTAGAATACCACCTAATATTAGTTGACCCTGACCATACCCACATAGTAGTCGACCTAAAGTTAGATTACACCCAAGCCGCAATGGAAGAGCAATTAGAGGAGACATTAGAAGAGGATCCAGTTGTAGAGCCTAGTCCTGAATTTCCTGAGCCAAAAGAGTTTATTGAATACTTAGCTTATCTCACCCAGTGCCCTCAAGATGAAGTCACTTCCTTGATCCCAATTGAAGATCTTTTCCTTGAAATTAGTGACCTATTCTTCAATAAGGCAGACCCAGTAGATAGACACCAACCCCTTACGATCAATCTTATTAGTTTAGGATTAATCCCTGACACCCCTTCTTATGTCCTAGTCTATCCAATTAACCCCGAACCTTTTTCTTACTTTCCACCCAATCAGACTAACCCTGAACCCACCTCTTATTTTCTACCTTTTTCTGAAACTTCTCCTAATTTTCTCATTATTAGATTGCATTTTATAGAAGTCAGCATATTGCATACATGCCTTTTGCATATTAGGTTTGCATCTTACTTCCTGCATACCCTCTGGCATTTAGTAAGTATACATGGTAAATTCTCCTATGTGTTCCATGCTAGGGTTTTGTCCCTTAGAGTCCAATAAAACATCCTTTGATAGAGATGTCTAGTCAAGTCTGTTAGGTATTAGTTGAGTCCAATAAATGCACAGCCTGAATTACATGTTTGCACCTGCACTACCCTCTGCACAGCATATGCATATGAAAATTAGTCAAAAGCTGAATATAACTAATAAACTAAATAACAACTTGGCTAATTCCCAAAAGAGAGATAAAGAATTTTACAAGGGATTTTTCAATTTTAAAGAATTTTCTGCTCGCGAAGTTGGCCCATCCAAGATAACGAATATCGATGGACCCAATGACTATGTGCATGAGATATTTCCTGATTTAGGTATTAGCTCAACCTTCATCATCTCAGATATTATAGAGTCTAGGGAGCCAGCAGCGATACCAAGCGAGCACCTTGAGCCTATCCTTCCCTTTGAGAGAGAACCCACCCCAGAGTGTCCACCAACTAATTGGCCAAATAGTGAGGAAAAGATTGACAGAATCCTGGACAATCAAGTAATATGTACCCGAAATCATGGCTATCAGAGGTAATTGGTCCAGTGGCAAGGTTGGCCAGAATCTGAAGACTCGTGGATCACCCATGAGGATCTACAGCGCATCAACCCAAACCTACTCAAGCACTATGAGAGCCAAGTTATCCCATACTCGACAGGGTCGAGTTCCTCCCATCCTGGGAGATTTGGTGGGGGCACCAGGATCAGACACATATAAATGGGCCCTATTTGGTTTACCTAACTATGTGTCAAAGTTTTGTAATCAATTAGAATTGAGTCCTGTAATAAGTTGAGGTTAGTAGATTTGACTCAACACTCAACCTAGTCAATATTTTGAGTCCTGTACATCAAGTATGAGCCTGATTTTTATACAAGAAAGGAGGTCACCCTATTTTGGAGTTTCACCAGGCCACATCCTGGAGTCAGAGGTCACTACATCAGCCCATTGAATTTTGTGTGACAACCTAGGATCCAAGATGCTTCTAGAAACACTGATTCTTTCCAGATGTCCTTCAGATGCCCAGATTCCTCCCCAGATGCCAGAGCATATTCCTAAATTAGGACATCCATGATCCTAGAGGTCCACCTACATCCTAGTCTAAAGAAATAAAGCCCAGATGCCAAGCCCTTAAGAAGCAAGATTCCATGAAATATTCCTGCTATCAGGCTACCAGGCAACCCCAGCTTCCAAAGGCCCAAACCCATGCACCCAAGCCACTTTGGGACAACCCCTTGCTGCTCCTAGAGGCCTAACACACCCCATAGGCATCCTTGAAGTATTGACCATGTCCAAAGAGGTTTGACCAAGTCCAAGTTGAAGAGAAGAAGGAGAAGACCAAGTTAATTCCTAACTTAGTTGGGATTTCTAATCCTTTTAAAACTTTGTAATTCTAACCAAGCTAGAAAAGGACTTGTATTCCAATAGGGAAGAAAACTTATAATCAAAGAGTAACCATGGTTAGTGAGGGCATGGGAACTCTATAAATACCCCACCCTTTTCCCTCTTGCAAGCATCTTTTTCTTATGAATACAACTTGCTGAAATTTTAAGTTATTGCCTTATGTTGGCATTTCGTTTTGGTTCTTTGGTTTTTGTTCTTGTACTTGGACGAATTCCTTGCTACCCTAGCATCCTTCCACACCCTAAATCACTGCCATCCAAGCCTTCACACGTCCAACGAGGAGTGCCCTTGGCCACCAAGCAAGGAGATCTTCAACAAGCTTCAAACAGCCTAGTTTCTAATCCCTAACCTGATTTCTTCTAAACCTAGTTTCCTTTCATTTTCTTACCTGCTGTTCCGATTGACCCTTGACATTTTGCAAGATCCCCGAGGTGCTTCCCCTCCCCTAAGGAGGCCTTCTTTGCTACCCGGACCGCCCAGATCCGCCATCAGATTCAAGGAAAACAAGGCTTCTTCTTCCAGGCTTCGATCATAGTTGTGAGTGATCTCTTCAGCTACTGATATTATCATCTCTGACTGGTAAAAAACCTTCTTTTCTCTTATTATGTGATTTGATGAAGATAAACTAAACTAAACCATGAGTTTCTCAACTCTCGGGTCCTGGCTATTTCGTTTGTTTGCATGAGCTTGCCTGCGATCCGATGATTCTTTGCACTGCTTGTCTTTCCGCTAGTTTTTACATTATTTTGAGAATCTAGCCTACAAATAAAATTTAAAAAATCATAAAAAACAATATTTTACTATTTTTCATGCATGTTTAGCAGTCTTAGAGTCGTCCCACATGCATCAAGAGTGCCCCAGTCCAATCTTCAAGTGATGGTGCCCCAACACCAAGTCCAATAGGGAGTTCAAAGCCCAAGCCCAAGAGAGCTTTTTTGGCCCTCAAGTTATTGTTTACTTGGCCCCCAAGTTTTATAGTCCCAGTCTTTCAGGGAGTCCAGGAACCTGGGTGGATCTATAAATACCCCACCCCCTCTTGTATTTTAAATGCCTTGGATGAATAAAATTTATTAAGTTTTGTGTGAAGGATCTGTGTGATCCCAAGGTATCTGTGTGATCCTTGATTTACTTTGTGAGGACATCTGTGTGAGCCCAAGGTATCTGAGTGATCCCTGATTTACTGTGCGAGGGCATCTATGTGAGTCCAGGATATCTATCTGATCCCTTCTGATGTGGGACAACTAAGGGGTAGGATCATTGGTGAGCCTAGAAGTCACCTAAATTTGGGTATTCTAATTTTTCTTTTTTTGGATTTTTTAATTTGATGGTGAAGGAATAATGGGATGGAAGATAGGGATCTGGATCTCATGGACTTTGGGACTCACCCTAACGAAGAGACCTCTTACCTCTAGGGCATTCCACCCACCTCGATACTTGGAGGAGCTAGGATTAATCTCAAAGGTCACGAGGGGATAAACAAAATGAAATGGGAAGGGGGGATAACTGGGCATGACCTCACATCATGTCCTAGGGTTGGGCCTTACACCCTCTCCTCTAAGAGCAGAAGAAGAATCACTCTTTCCTAAAACAAAAATTTCATTCATCAATTATTTTTGCAAGAAGGATTGGAGCCTATTTTATAGACACCAAGCCATTTTAAAATTCAAATTTCAAAAATCAAAAATAACAAAATAATGGGAGAAAATGGTGGGCATTTCCATGAAGAGGGGCGGCATTTGTGGAGGAAAAATATGGACCCATTCAAATTTGAATTCAAATTCGAATTCAAATTTATCCTCTACTATGAGATCGGTGCAAAAAATTCATTGCTTTGAGATTTGTGCTGGTTGTTTCTGCTCTGAGATCCATGCAAGATTTTTCCTTCTCGTGGCCATGGATCTGGGGTGGATGGGGAAGAAGGCTTGGAGGCTTTGTTGGCATTAATGTTGGGGAAGGCGACGGCACAGCGGTGGCACAGTCGAGACGGAGGACATGGTGGAGATTGCGGCAAGGAGGGAGGTGTCCATGTAGTGAACAGCATCCTTGGACGGCTCGGAAGCTACTGGCTTGGCCGTGGGTTTTTTGAACGAGAGGGAGCAGTGGTGGAACAGGGCGGCGGTCGACGGCACGGTAGAGAGGGGCCCGGCATGGGCGGAGCAGCAGGGGGCGGACAGCCATGGGTCGAGCCATAGGGGCGTACAGTCGTGGGTGATTCCATGGGATTCGCCGGTGTTCCCATGAGGAGATCGATGCCAAGGGAGGGAAAGTTGGTTGGTTGTCGGGGTTGCTGGTGGTTGAGCATGGTAGATCTAGGATGGACAAGAAGAAAAATGGAGGTTCTGGAAGATTCTGTGAGGAAGGAGATGAAAGGATAATCATGGAATATGTCAAGAATAAACATGGAATAAAATGAGGATAGTGGGAATAGGTGGAATAGCTGGGATAAAAATTTAAACTAAAAATAAAAAAATCTAAAAAAAGAAAAGAAAAATTCGGATGGGTTTTGATGTCCCCATCATTTCCCTGAGATGGGAAAAACTCGACTCCGTCGAGTCAGGCTTGCTACAATTTTTTTTTCCCTCCTATTTTTTTCTCTAACCCTAATCCTAACCCGCTCTGATATCAAATAGATGTGGGACAATGATGGGGTAGGATCGTTGGTGACCCTAGAAGTCACCTAGATTAGGGTATTCTAATTTTTTCTTTTGGATTTTCTAATTTGATGGAAAAGGAATAATGGGATGGAAGATAAGGATCTCGATCTCATGGACTTTGCGACTCACCCTAACAAAAAGACCTCTCACCTCTAGGGCATTCCACCCACCTTGATACTTGGAGGTGCTCGGATGAATCTTAAAGGTTACAAGGGAATAAAGAAAATGGAATGGGAAGGGGGGATAATTGGGCATGACCTCATATCATGTCCTGGGGTTGGTCCTCACACCCTCTCCTCTAAGAGCAGAAGAAGAATCACTCTTCCCTAAAACAAAAATCTCATTCATCAATTATTTTTACAAGAAGGATTGGAGCCTATTTTATAGACACCAAGCCATTTTGAAATTCAAATTTCAAAATTCAAAAATAACAAAATAAGGGGAGAAAATAGTGGGCGTTTCCATGAAGAGGGGTGGCATTTGTGGAGGAAAAATGTGGACCCATTCAAATTTGGATTCAAATTCCTCCTCTACTCTGAGATCGATGCAGAAAATTCACTGCTCTAAGATTTGTGCAGGCTATTCTGCTTTGAGATCCATGCATAGATGTTTCCTTCCCGTGGCCGTGGAACAGGGGTGGATGGGGAAGAATGCTTGGAGGCTTTGCCGACATCAACGTTGGGGAAGGTGGCGGTACGGTGGTGGCACGGTCAAGATGGTGGACATGGCAGAGATGGCGGCAGGGAGGGAGGCGGCCATGGAGCGAACGGCGTCAGTGGACGGTTATGAAGCTGGTGGCTTGGTCGTGGGTTTTTCGAATGGGAGGGAGCGGCAGTGAAGCAGGGCGGCGATTGGTGGCACGATGGAGAGGGGCGAGGCATGGGCAGAGCAACAGAGGGTGGACGGCCAAGGGTGGAGCCGTAAGGGTGTACGATCGTGGGTGGTTCCGTGGGATTCACCAGCGTTCCCATGAGGAGATCAACACCGGGGGGGAAGGTGGATAGTTTTCGGGGTCGCCGGTGGTCAGGCGTGGTAGATCTAGGATGGACTGGAAGAAAAATGGAGGTTCTGGGAGATTCTAGGAGGAAGAAGATGACAGGGATAAACTTGGAATACATCAAGAATAAACATGGAATAAAATGAGGATAACTGGAATAGGTGGAATGATTTGGATAAAAATTTAAACTAAAAATAAAAAAATCTAAAAAAAGAAAAAAAAATCCCGGATGGGTTTTGATGTCCCCATCACCTTCCCCCTTCTTTCCAGGGTATCTGTGTGATCCCTAGGGCATTTGTGTGAGCCCTTTAATTTGTGCTTGTCCTCCTAGGAGAATTAGTGTGAACCCCAAGAAAGAAAATGGTGCAGGTGGTTTGACATGATCATACACTAGGCATGCAAATAGCTACGGGAGCAGAATGGATTTTAAAAACATTTTAAAAATCCGCGCAGCAGAAATCTGCTCCGCCCAGAAACTAATCTATTCTAGTTGCATGAAGGCATGTATTATGATATAAAATATTTGTAAAAGAAAGTTGAATTAAAAATTCTATTCATGCATGATTAAAAAACAATTTTTTCATACCTTATTCTGGCTGAAATAACTCTGGGATAAAACTGGAATTGGCTGGAATAGCTGGAATAAAACTATTCCATCCTTCTTCTACCTTGGGCTGAAAACAAGCTCCGTTTATGGGTTGCAAAATGTCGTCGGAACAATGGCTTCCGGATCTCCGTTTGCTTCCAAATTTCAGCAGCGATAAGGTGGAGAAGTCTACTTCGATTTGCCACCAATATCTGCAACCAAAACAAGCTAAAAAGGTATAGAAAATTGCCAAAGTCTACTACCAGAAATCTGCAACAGAACAGGACAGCTGGTTGTTCATCGCGTTTAGAGCTGTAGCAGCGATCCTGGCTCGTGAGGCTTGCTCCTAGGAGTAGAAGGGTACTCCCTCTAGAGGAGAGACACGTCCGGGGTTCTCCGATCCCTCTCCATGCACGGTGCTAGCCGCTAGAAGATGATACAGTCACAGTGGATGGCAGCAACCAGGCCTTGCTGCAGTCCTGGGTTTGAGCACTCTAATGGACAAGGAAATGGGCCTTGTAACTCTTCCTGACACACTCCAAATCCTAGCACCCAATGGAAGATAGGACCAAGATCTCAAACAGGGGGAAAGACAATGCCCAGTAAAAGAACTTCCACCCCAAAAAACTGTTGCTCGGTGAAATCATAACCACATGAAACAGGGGATGGCTTTGGTTTATATAGGTAGCAGAGAGAGGAATATTGAAAGGCTAGGAAACAAAGAAGACACCGGTTGCCATTTATCCAAATTAATCAGCCATTAAACAAGGTTAATTAGCAATGGTGGAGGGAGAAGAAGAGACGTCATTTGGCCTCCAGCGTTTCGGTCAAAAAGGCCTACGGACGAATGGAATTCCAATCAGTGAAAAACAACGTGGAAACCGGTTCAACCAAAAAATGGTCCAATCCCATTTAAACCCAACGGCGGTTCAATCCAATTGAACCGGTTCAAATCCAATTGAATTGGTTTAAGGGATTACAATTGGTTCATAACCAATTGGAGGCCGAAACGAACTCCGAATCAGTTCAAAACTGATTCAGAAAAACCTGGTGCAGTCATGGCCAGCCCGGAACAATTTCTGGTTGACACAGACAATGGCAAGACGAGAAAAAGAGTTCTAAAAAATACTGTGACCATAAAACCGAGACGATTCCTAATCGTAATCGGTATCCAGATCAGAGAGTAATCCTCTATGGCGTGTGACCTCATAGGTTCGAACCTAAATGGTAGCACTAGAACAATTCTAATACCAGCACAGGAAACCATCTAGCAATGGGTCCCGGCATCTGGATAGGTCGAAGATGCTGGAGCAAACTATCGAACCTCTAGCATATGGTTACCGTATAATTCATCTCTTTGACCTCTAATGCTCAGGACGACTGAGATTGGGCTGCCAACCCAGACTGAGTCAGTCGACTACATGTCTCAACCTTGCAAGCCCAGTGACTCTTCACTAGGACTACCCCGGCCGAGGATTTGATAAATTGAGATACTGCGAGATATTCAATCCAAACTGTTTGGACAGGTCAATTCCATCTTGGTCCATCACTGCTCCACAAGTACTTGCCTGTACCCAGAAACCTTCCATCACCAGATTAAAAATTCGGGTAGTCCGGCACCAAAGCGCAGGGAGTTGCTTGCAAGCTACCGTGATGACCTCAGGTCGGAAGGACACATATACCCATATCCAATCGTGAGTATCCCTTTGGCAAAAAGGGGCTGCACGGAGTCACGTTCAATAAGATATCACATATCCCACTTGCAGATCACATCAGTATCACCACACTCATTTGGTCAAGAGGACAACCAAACGATGTGAACTGCAACAATCTATACTTGATATATTGCCATCCAGTAAAATATATCCTTTGGTTGTGAACAGGGTTTAAGGACCACTCGATACATCCTCTCTATATCGAAGTCAGTGTAGTTCTAAGGACTTCATCACATGGAAAGAGTTCATTTCAGGAAAATACAATATGTGATGAGCTGCCAAAAATAATATTTTATTAATTCAAAGAAAGAGTACAATATTGAGCTCAACCGCATACAACCCAGGCACTTGGCTTTGGGACACAATTCCTAACAACTCCCACTTGTACTAAAGCCAATCAGAAGAGTATCTAATACCCATTTCCCATTTACAATAGTCGAACTCTTTTATTCCGAGGGCTTTAGTGAAGGGGTCGGCCAGATTTTTTTTTCCATCGATCTTCAAAAGATTGATGTCTCCTCGTTCCGCGATCTCTCGTACGAGGTGGTACCGCCGCAGTATGTGCTTGGTGCGGTGATGAGTTTTAGGCTCCTTAGCTTGAGCAATGGCTCAAGTGCTGTCACAATACACCGGAATAGGACCATCTAGGGAAGGTGCCACCCCTAGCTCTCCAAGAAACTTCCGCAACCACACAGCTTCCTTTGCTGCATCTGATGCTGCAATGCATTCTGCTTCGCATACCGAGTCTACAACAGTTGCCTACTTGGAACTTTTCCAGTAGATCGCTCCTCCATTCAGAGTAAATACAAACCCTGACACACTCTTGCTATCATCTCTATCCGACTGGAAACTGGAGTCAGAGTATCCCACATGTTTCAAGTCAGGTTCTCCATAAATCAGCCATTGATCTTTAGTATTTCTCAAATACTTAAGGATGGACTTAACCACCTTCCAATGTGCCTCACCTGGGTCAGACTGGTATCTGCTCACTACTCCAAGTGAGTATGCCACGTCTGGTCTAGTACAAGTCATAGCATATATGATAGAGCCTACTGCATAAGCATAAGGTAATCTACTCATGCGCTCTCTTTCCTCAGGAGTTGTCGCACAATCCTTCTTGGAAAGAGTAATTCCAGAACCTATCGGGAGATAGCCTTTCTTGAAATTTTCCATGCTGAATCGTTTCAACACGGTGTCAATGTAGGTAGACTGGGACAATCCCAAAAGCTTCTTAGATCTATCTCTATAGATCTTCATACCTAGTATGTAAGAAACTTCACCCAAGTCCTTCATGGAGAATTGAGATGATAACCAGACCTTTATTCCTTGTAATGCTGCGACATCATTCCCGATTAAGAGAATGTCGTCAACATACAGTACTAGGAATACAATCATAGAACCATTAACCCATTTATAGATGCACGGTTCTTCTCCATTCCTAACGAAGCCATACGATTTGATACACCTATCAAACCGTAAATTCCAACTTCGAGAGGCTTGCTTAAGTCTATAAATGGACCTCTGCAACTTGCATACTTTTGATTCATCTGTGGATGTGAACCCTTCTAGCTGTATCATATACACCTCCTCTTCCAGCTCCCCTTTTAGGAAAGCGGTTCGGATATCCATCTACCAGATCTCGTAATCAAAATATGCTGCCAAAGCAAGCATGATCCGAATGGACATGAGCATTGCCACAGGGGAGAAAGTCTCGTCATAATCGATACCATAATGCTGATGATACCCCTTGGTAGCCAGACGGGCTTTATAGGTCTCTACCTTCCCATCTGCGCCCCTTTTCGTCTTGAAGATCCATTTACACTCGATGGGTTTTATTCCTTCAGGCAGATCAACCAATGTCCAAACATTGTTGATTTCCATGGACTCCATTTCGGATCGCATGGCTCCAAGCCATGCCTCAGAGTCTGATCTTTGAAGAGCATCCATATAGTTCATCGGATCCTCATTGTTCTCATTGAGCTCAATGGGATCGCCGTCCCGGACCAAGAAACCGTAGTATCTGTCTGGCTAATGCGGTATTCTACCAGATCTCCTAATGGGTTCTGGGTGTGATTCAATCATAGCCGGTTCTACGATGTCCTTAGAGTGTGCAAGTTCTTCTATTGGATGAACTTCATCAAGTTCAATCTTAGAGGCTATAGTTCCTTCTCCAAGGAACTCCTTTTCCAAAAAGATAGCTCTAAGAGCAACGAACACCTTTTGTTCATTCTCTAAATAGAAGAATTATCCTTTGGTTTCCTTAGGATAACCAATGAATAAACACCGATCAGACCTTGGACCAAGTTTGTCTGAGTCTAAATGCTTTACGTAAGCCGGACAACCCCAGACCCGAAGGTGTGAGATTGAGGGTTTTCGTCCATTCCTTATCTCATACGGAGTGGAGACAACAGACATACTTGGAACATTATTTAACACATAACAGGCTGTCTGAAGCGCATATCCCCCAAAGGATAGCGGCAGAGTTGCAAAGCCCATCATGGATCGAACCATGTCCAACAAGGTTCGATTCCTCCTTTCGGACACACCATTCAACTGTGGTGTTCCTGGAGGAGTCCACTGAGAGTGAATTCCATTCTCCTCAAGATATGTCAAAAATTTACCAGATAAGTATTCATCACCTCGATCGGATCGAAGGGTTTTAATACTTTTTCCAGTTTACTTTTCTACTTCATTACGGTATCATTTGAACATTTCAAACGACTCAGACTTATGTCTCATTAAGAAGACATAACCGAACCTTGAAAAGTCATCTGTAAAAGTAATGAAATATTTGTATCCTCCTCTGGCACTAATTGTCATCGATCCACATACATCAGTATGTATGAGACTTAGAAGTTATGTAGCTCGTTCACCTTTTCCAGTAAAAGGTGACTTGGTCATTTTACCAAGTAAACCGGATTCACAAGTGGGCAGTGATTCAGAATCACTGACCTCGAGAAGTACATCTCCTTGCATCTTGTTTATCATATTTTGGTTAATATGACCTAGCCTACAGTGCCAAAGATACAAATCATTGACATTATCTAACCTTGGGCGTTTGCTAGAAGTGTACATTACACTAACAGGCCTTGATAGTACGTATATGCCATTATTTAATCTAGCTTTCATTATAACAGAGTTATTAAAAATAACATTGCAAAAATATCCTTTTATTGATAGTTCAAAACCACAATTGGCCTAAAGGCCTACAGAGATTATGCTCATAATGAAACTAGGACAATAGTGACAGTTGACTAGTTCGACAGTACAAGACTCAAAGACAAGACGCAGGACTCCGACCGCCAGTACTGGAACACAATTTCCATTCCCGATGCTCAGAAACTATTCTCCATCTTCAAATTTTCTGCTAACTAGAAGTCCCTGTAACGAATTACAAACATGAATTGGACTACCAGTATCCAATACCTAGTTAGCAGTATCAACAATAGAGTAATTACAAGGTTTTATCATATAAATACCTTGTTCAGCAGACTTCTGCTTTCTTGGCCTGTTTGGATCAAGGGACGCAATATAAAGAGGACAGTTCCTCTTCCAGTGTCCCTTCTTCTTGCAGTAGAAACACTCTACAGAAGACTAATTAGCCTTATACTTCCTGGTCTAACTAGGGCCAGGAGCATTCTGCACCTTCTTTCCCTTTATATTTATTTTCTTCTTCCCTTTCTTAAAGGGACGATGACCTCCACTACCTCCCACTAAATTCACCACCCCCTTATTCAGTTGGTGGTCTTTCTCGAAAGTCTGCAGCAACCCCAAAAGACCATTGTAGTTAACTGCAGGCTTGTTCATTCTATAATGATCGAGAAAATCAAGATAGGAGGAGGGAAGAGAATTCAGGATCGCATCCTTGCCGAGCTGCTCGTGCAAGGGGCATCCGAGTTTGCCTAACTTTTCAATCAGCTCGATCATGTATAATACATGATCAGTGACTAAATCGCCATTCGGCATCTTGGAATTGTAGATGGCACAAGACACTTTGTACCGTTCTACATCATCCGGGGTGCCGAAGGATTCCTTCAACTTTTGAAGGATTTCATCAGGTTGGGCCTCCTTGAATTTGCGACTGAACTCGTCGTTCATCGCCGCTAACATAATGCATCGGACAGTAGTCCAATCAGAGACCCACTTCAGATAAGCGTCTCTGACCGCACTCCGTGCATTAGTGGGAGGGATTTCAGGTACCAAATCAGTTATCACATAGAGGATCCGTTCATTCTCCAGAATGATTCTCAATCTTCGATACCAACTATCGAAGTTGTGACCCTTTAACTTCTCGTTGTCGAGAAGTGACAGGAGCGATAAATTGGAAGACATCTGAAAAGAAAATAAGACAAAATTAGTGTATGAATTAATAATTTAACCAAAAGACTTGGACTTTAGTCTAAAAGTTTCTCCCACTAATTTTTCAGATTGGTAGCCTCTAACTCCAATCCGTGAAAACACTTTTTCAAGTGAGTACTGAAATCCAATAGGCCTCGCATGAGCCCGACTATGGCCAGCTCACCCATACGAGCCTAAAGGTAGGTTCGTAAACCAATTGTTTCCCTAAACAATTTTCAGTATTTCATTTTGCACTAGAGAACACCCCAATTGGCCTAGGGGCCTCCTATTGCGGGTCTCTGGTAAGGTCCAACCATTAAAATGACAAATCCAATACTTCCAGCTAACTAAAGACCAAGCTCGACTATGGCCGGCCCACCTAGTCCCACTAATGAGGTTGCACTAAACCATCATCGATCAGATAGAAATTCCAGTCGCCGGATGTACACCCGTTCTATGGAACTACCGATGCACACCAAGCTAGTGGACATATTTCTATCCAACTTATTTGGAGGCTAAGACACTGTCAACTCTTTGACTTAGTCTTTTTAAGGACCTAATAATTTTAGAGGATTTTTTAGTTGTGACAGAAGAAAAAGACAAGGACATGGATCATCCTCTCACTGAATCAATCAGATTCCAGGAGGGTTGAAATAAATCAACAAATTGATCCATGGGCACCTATAGATCAGTCAGACCGATCAACCTAGGTGACATGGGTTAACTCGAGTCACTGAGCTTTTCCAATCAGTTCTGGTCGACTCGACTAGCCAGGTAGGTGAGATCATGGGTGAGTATCCGTCATTAACCATCTTTCCTAGATACAAACCAAGTTGGCCAGGAAAGAGGTAGCCTCATACAACCATGATCACAATGCCAAACCTACCTCGACACCAGTCGGTTTACCAGGCTCGATCAGACTAGCCTAAAGACTCGGGCATCCACTGAGCCACTAATTGGATCCATTTTAAATGAACGGATCAACTAATCTAACAATTATATAGTTCTAAAGAAGGGCCTTAAACAACTTTTGTTTAATCTTTTTGTAATCCGGTTCAACTAAACTTAGGTCTAACCCAATTATGGATCCAACTAGTCAGCTAACCCAATTAACCCAAAATGGCTTATGCAAATTTGATTAGATTTCATAAACCTAAAAAAAAAAATTTTAATAAGCCAAACTCTTAATTAAAACAATTTTTAATTATGTCTCTATGTAAAACAATTTTACATAACTAAAAATCATGCATCAAGATATTTTACAAATAATTTATATTTATATAAAACATGCCTAAAACATGTAACACCAAATTAAAATAATTTTTTAATTTTAATATTCTTTAAGGATCCTTCTGAAGAGGCCAATACAGATGATCCGCATCGTATCAAAGACACACGGTCATGGTGAAGGTCTTAACTAGGTTCCAAAAAGAAATCAGGATACATTTTTTAGATTAAACTAATTTTAATCTATTAAACATGCATACTAGATTAGATTACACATGCAACCTGCTCTGATACCATTGAAAGAAAATGGTGCAGGTGGTTTGACATGATCCTACACTAGGCATGCAAACAGCTACGGGAGCAGAATGGATTTTAAAAATATTTTTAAAAATCCGCGCAGCGAAAATCTACTTCGCCCAGAAACTAATCTATTCTAGTTGCATGAAGGCATGTATTATGATATAAAATATTTGTAAAAAAAAGTTGAATTAAAAATTCTATTCATGCATGATTAAAAAATAATTTTTTCATACCTTATTCCAGTTGGAATAACTCTGGGATAAAGCTGGAATAGGCTGGAATAGTTGGAATAAAACTATTCCAGCCTTCTTCCTTGGGCTGAAAACAAGCTCTGTTTATGGGTTGCAAAATGTCGTCAGAACAATGGCTTCCGGACCTCCGTTTGCTTCCAAATTTCAGCAACGACAAGGTGGAGAAGTCTACTTCGATTTGCCCCCGATATCTGCAACCAAAACAAGCTAAAAAGGTATATAAAATCACCAAAGTCTGCTACCAGAAAATCTACAGCAGAATAGGACAGCTGGTTGTTCGTCGTGTTTAGAGCTGTAGCAGCGATCCCGGCTTGCGAGGCTTGCTCCTAGGAGTAGAAGGGTACTCCCTATAGAGGGGAGACATGCCCGGGGTTCTTCGATCCCTCTCCACGCACGGTGCTAGCCGCTGGAAGATGATACAGTCATAGTGGATGGCAGCAACCAGGCCTTGCTGCAGTCCTGGGTTTGAGCACTCTAATGGACAACGAAATGGGCCATGTAACTCTTCCTCACACACTCCAAATCTCAGCACCCAATGGAAGATAAGACCAAGCTCTCAAACAGGGGGAAAGACAACACCCAGCAAAAGAACTTCCACCCCAAAAAACTGTTGCTCGGTGAAAACTTAACCACATGAAACAGGGGACGGCTTTGGTTTATATAGGTAGCAGAGAGAGGAATATTGAGAGGCTGGGAAACCAAGAAGGCACCGGATGCCATTTATCCAAATTAATCAGCCATTAAACAAGGTTAATTAGCATCGGTGGAGGGAGAAGAAGAGGCATCGTTTGGCCTCCAGCGTTTCGGTCAAAAAGGCCTTCGAACGAATGGAATTCCAATCAGTGAAAAACAACGTGGAAACCGGTTCAACCAAAAAATGGTCCAATCTCATTTAAATCGAGCGGTGGTTCAATCCAATTGAACCGGTTCAAATCCAATTGAATTGGATTAAGGGATTACAATTGGTTCACAACAAATTGGAGGCCGAAATGAACTCCGAATCAATTCAAAACTGATTCAAAAAAAATCTGGTGTAGTCATGGTCTACTCGGAACAATTTCTGGTTAACACAGATAAGGGCAAGATGGGAAAAAGAGTGCTCAAAAATACTGTAACCATAAAATCGAGACGATTTCCAATCGTAATCGGTATCCTGATCAAAGAGTAATCCTTTGTGGCATGTGACCTCATATGGTTCGAACCTAAATGGTAGCACTAAAACAATTCTAGTACCAGCACAGGAAACCATCTAGCAATGGGTCCTAGCGTCTGGATAGGTCGAAGATAATGGAGCAAACTATCGAACCTCTGGTATATGGTTACCGTATAATTCATCCCTTTGACCTCTAATGCTCAGGACGACTGAGATTGGGCTGCCAACCTAGACTGAGTCAGTCGACTACGTGTCTCAACCTTGCAAGCCCAGTGACTCTTCACTAGGACTACCCCGGCTGAGGATTTGCTAAATTGAGATACTGCGAGACATTCAATCCAAACTGTTTGGACAGGTCAATTCCATCATAGTCCATCTCTGCTCCACAAGCACTTGCCTGTACCCAGAAACCTTCCATCACCGGATTAAAAATCCGGGTAGTCCGGTACCAAAGCACAGGGAGTTGCTTGTAAGCTACCGTGATGACCTCAGGTCGGAGGGACACATATACCCATATCCAATCATGAGTATCCCTTTGGCAGAAAAGGGCTGCACGGAGTCACGTTCAATAAGATATCACATATCCCACTTGCAGATCACATCAGTGTCACCACACTCATTTGGTCAAAAGGACAACCAAACGATGTGAACTACAACAACCTATACTTGATATATTACCGTCTAGTACAATATATCCTTTGGTTGTGAACAGGGTTTAAGGACCACTCGATACATCCTCTCTGTATCGAAGTCAGTGTAGTCCTAAGGACTTCATCACATGGAATGAGTTCATTTCAAGGAAATACAATATATGATGAGCTGCCAAAAATAATATTTTATTAATTCAAAGAAAGAGTATAATATTGAGCTCAATCGCCTACAACCCAGGCAATTGGCTTTGGGACATAATTCCCAACACCCCAGTTATCTTTCTAAACACTTCGCCCTCTTCTTTCTTTTTTCAAACAAACCCTAATACCCTGGTGACTTCTCAGCTCGCCAGCGATCCAACCCCGCACCAATCTATCCCTCATCACCATTGGTATTGGGTTCCTAACCTAGTGGTCATACAATCATCAATCAAGGTGTTATGATGCAGTCAAGCTAACAAGGTTAACACGGGCTACAGTTTGCTAGAGTTAGAGCCAAAGTTGAATGGGTCAACTCAGCTTACACTCAACTTAGCAACTAATCCTTCCACTGGCCAATTAAGAGGTGAGGTGGTTGGAGGCTCTCCCTGCCTATGATAGGGTCCTAATTAAAAACCACCAGTTCACTTAGGATGTTTGTCTCTGGACCTCTAGCCTTAGCACCAGTTTTCAATAATAGTTGGGGAATTGAATGCACTAGTTTATCCACACAACTCAAACCTAACATGTTGGTGTCCCTAGCTCACTAGAGCAAATTAGGTTGCTAGTTAGTTTTAATTAGGGTTTGGGTATGAATGAATGGGGGTTGTTTTGAGCCCAGGATAGGTCATGACCTCTTACCCTGATCTGAGATAGAAAATTGTCCTTAAGATAAGTTTAGATGAGATGATGCATAATCAATGAACCCTAATGCAGTCTAATAACAAACAGAAAATAAAAAAATGTTTTTTATATTTTTATGAGGTGGCAAATTAAATTTATGTTGGTTAAGTTATCAAACAAAATTTGGCTTGGATTGGAAGGGGTTTGGTAAATGATTAGGTAAGGCTAAGTCAAGTATGCAAAAATCATAGAAACTGAAATTATGGTTTTCTTTAATGTAGTAGTTGTACAAGTTTCAGAGAAGAAAAAATTCCAAAAGATTTTAGAATAGAGGATTAGCACTGAAAATGATCCCTACCAAATCCTTGTAGAAAAAATTAGGATGATGATGCAATACCTGGGGTTTCACACTGTGTGCAGAAATCTCAGGATTTTGGTTAGGATTTCTAATATGCAGGTTTTTATATTTCTTTCATTTCTATAAAATAAAATAAAAATTATGAAAATTATCAAGACTAAACATAGAGTATTCTATGCAAATTTTAACAAAAAATAAAATACTCAAGTTAATAAAATAGACCGAAACTCAGACTGTTAATGCAGATGATAGGATGCAGAAAATCAGAGATGATTGTTTGTGGTGTTTTTATGAAGATGCAAGCTATCCTAAACCAGCTCTAATACCAAAATTAATGAGGGACGGGATTCTAATATGATGTAAAATGATATGCAAGGGATGAAGATGAAGGAATCAAATTAAAGCAAGCAAATATTTTTAGGTTTTTCTTATGGTTTTATTCCTGAAACTATAAAAGATTAGGTTAGGGTTATCCTGTATCAATTAGTATCCTACCTGCATGCTAGTTTAATTAAAGAGAAAAGAAAATCGATCCTAGGTCTAAGAAGGCCTATTAGGAGCATGTTCAATCTTCACAAAAATCAGACTAAGAGAGGTGGGATGGGTTAGTGTTACCTAGCAATGACGTTCTTGAGTCCGGAGAAGGGTTCGCTCCACTAAGATCGGTGCTTGGATGATCGAGTCATTTTTTCATAGATCCATTGGCTTTTTATCAGCTTCGTTTGGAGGTAAAGAAGAATTCATTCAAGGAGCATAGTACTAGAGGGATCCTGAAAATGTCAGGGGTTCAGTTAGATAGAAAATAAGAAAGCAAAACAATGATTAGGGTTTGAAGGAAGAAGGAATCAGGGTTTGCTGATGCTGGCGGCCTGGATGTGGAAGAAGACTCCTTGCTAGGGAATGGCTAGGGCTTCTTTCACTAGGGCTTGTTAGGGTTGGATGAGGGATGCTTTGGGTGGCTAGGGCTTGGATGGGTTAGGGAACATAAGTCTCACACTCACTTCAAAGAAGAACACACAAGAGAACACAAGCTAACAAAAATTCACCAGAGTTTATTTCATGAATAAGAGATTATTATTACAAGAGGGGGAAAGGGTTGGTATTTATAGGCTCACCCAAGTCCTCTCCTTATTAGGATTGGATTACTGAGTTTGATAAGGAAGAGGAATACAAAATTGAATAAAATTACAATTCCTTGCTGACTCGGGAAAGTAATTCCCTATTGACTTGGGAAAGGAATATCCCCTATTGACTTGGTCTTCTCTTGGGCTAGGGTGCCTACTTGGACTCAGCTTGGACCTTGGGTGTCCTCTTGTGGGCTTGGGCAGCAAATGGGGTGCCTCTTAGTGGGCTTGGGCGGCCCCCAGATGGGCTTGGTGCATGGGATAGGAAAACCCTAGGCACCCACTTTTATTTGGACTGGAGAAGGCCTAGGGCGCCATCTTCTAATGGGCTTCTGCGCTTGGACTCTACTCTAACCTAGGAGGGCCTGGTGACTGCTTCATGATGTGGGACTAAGATGGGAGGATCGTTGGAGAGCTGAGAAGTCTCCTGGGATTAGGGTCAAGCTGGGGATAACTAGGGCCTCACAACCCTCGATGTCTCGAAGGACAAAGGCAAACTAGGGTCTCACACCCTCAATATTCCGAAGAACAAAGGCAGACTAAGGCCTCATACCCCTCAATGCTTGAAAGTGAAATCATAGAGTCTCACACCCCTCGACGCCCAAAGGCGAAGGCAAGACGGGCCTCACACCCACTCCCTCACGGAGGTCGACATTCTCAAAGAATGAAGGCAACACTATTGGGCCTCTCACCCTCCCCGCCCATGCGGGGGTGAACGAACAAATAATCTTCTAAAGAACTTATTTCATTATTCACCACATTTCAAATACAAGAGGAGATGCCTTTATATAGGCTTACAAAATTTAGGACCTATGTAAGAATATTCATGAAATTTGATTTTTGGAATCCTAAACCTATGTAGCTTTGAGATCCGTGCAAAGCTATTTATGCATCTGGATCTATGCAAGCCTTTCTCTTGTGAACGTGGAACAGAGAGATCGATAGATGGGGCAAAGGACATGAAGGATGTAAAAAGGATAGCAGGGGCGAGGCGAAGGGCGGGCGGGACAGAGGGGTTGGAGCGCCACAGCACGAGGATGTGGCCCAGGATGTCGAGATCACGGGCAAGGCAAAGGGCTGACGGGCCGGACGGGTTGGAGTGCCACAGTTCAATGATCTGGTCCAGGACATTGTTGATGGCATTTCTAGGGAGCCAAGGTCATCATGCTACTTGCAGAAGTGAATTTTAAACCAAAAATTCAAACATGAAAACCTAATTGGCTAGAAGAAACCCTAATTCCCGGATCCCTTTAGACATAATCAACTAGTGAATCATAAATGAAGTACAAGAAACATACCTAAAATGATGTTTTCCACTTCTTTCCACAAGACTCACAGGTGTAAGCCCTCCAACGGTGATCCACATGAGAATTGAACCAAGGAAGAACTCCTTGATGTTGCTTGCTAGAGTAGGACTCTTTCTGCAGCCTTTGGATTTTGACCACTGTACGACATCCTATCACACTTTAGGGCACTATGAACACTCTCCTAAAGTACTCCTGCTTTTAAGACAACCCTCCTCTAGGACCCCTTCGGATTATATCCTAAAACAAAGCCTTGTCCTAGTAGAAAATACCTTGCCTTAACAAGACAAGTCTTGTCTTAAGAAAAGGAGGGAGTGAGAAACAGAGAGAGACACTCAGATAGAAGACTCGGTGAAATTATACTTCTATCTCAAAACACCAAACACTAACACTATCTTATTTCACCGTACACCATTTAAATAAGAATTTAAGGGGCATGAAAAGCATCGCAAAGTTTCGTATCAGATATGTCTCTTCATATCTAATAAGACTCTTCAGGATTCAGGAGTCTTATCTAAGTTCCCTTGGTTTCCAGATGAACTCTCCTCATGCCACATGGCATGTACCAAACTTAAGGGAAGGAGGCATCTTTTCTTGTCTTGAAACTGTAGAAGAGCAATCCTAAGAGCAGAAGGACTCTACCTCAGAATTGTGCACAGATGAAGAGACGCGACTCTTCATCTACGCGCACTGACTTCTTCACGTTTTATGCCGACCCTTTGTCCCTCTTTGACCGGTCAACCAAAACCAAAAGGCATGGAGACTATTTAAAGAGGCATCCTAGATGAGAAACTCCTAGACTTTCATCTACAGAAGGACTCTTAGTCCTTCTACGCGCACTCTCTTCTCTCGCATGCGCCAAGAGGCGCCAAGAGTCCTAAGCGCCTAGGACACTTTAATAAACCAGGTTTATTGTTCAAATAAAACCATATAAAGTTTGGTTTAGGCTGCCCCAATTAGGACTCAACCTAATGTCGGTTTCCCTCAATAAGGTTAGTCCAATTAACAAGCAACTAGATCCAAATCAATTGGGTTAGGAATTGGGTTAGCCTACACATGCTAGTGTGTAATCTGGCTAACCAATTAGGATGCTATGACCCTAATTCAACCATGTATGACTTCCTTGGCCAACTCCCTAATGTGTGTGACCCTTTGGATTCCACATTTAGCGAGTAGTAGGTTTGGATTTGAGCCGATTCGATCTAATCGAACCTGATTGACCAAATTAGGTCAAATTGGCTCACCTAATTGTAAATTTGAATCATCCATCGAATTGACTCATGAAACCAATCCAATTGGTTCATGAAAACCTACAAGACAAGATTGACATCTAGCAACAAATCATGCCTACCTGGAAAATATGGAATTCAATGGAAAGTACCAAAATGCCCTTCAGTAGAAAGTTACCATGCAATTCAATCTTCCGATCTCCCATTATCCTGATTAAGGATAGGTATGGATATATGTCAAACCCTAATACTTAGTCATATCAAATCTCAACTCAATCATGAGGACTCAACAGATAACTGATTAGAAACCACTTCTAATCCCATCCTGCTTTGATCAAAGGCTCCTTAAGTCACTCATCAAAGAGATTATATGGGATAACAATTCCTCTTACCAGGAATGATCGATTCCTTGTTGGTCCACTCACATCCTTCGTACACCTTCTACCATACCCAGAATATCCCGTACATGACTCAATGTCATGAATGAGTATGAACCAAAACATGGCTTAGTGTGCACAAGGAACCATGGTGACCTCAAGTCTAAAGATCACTTGCACAACTCCTACTCTGGGACCTATCTTTTGACATGAAGTAAGACTTCCATAAGATAGTCCCGGTAAGGATAAGTTCAGTGTACTCATACCCTGATGAGCACACTTATCTTTGTATTAATGTCTTTACATAAATGGTTGTGAGACCAACCATCCTCATTAACTGAGCATACATAGGATAAGCTAGTCTTACCAGATTCATCGATCCCCAAATCGATGGTCCATTGACTAGGAACATTTTGATTAGGGTTTACAAGAACTTAGGTCTCACTGTTATGATCTTTATCATAACCCTAATTTCATTGTCCTAATCTATGGGGTTCATCATAATCCATAAATAAGACACAACAGTATATAATAAAAATAAATGCCTTTAATTAATATAATATCATACAAGAGTTGGAAGATTACAAAAATGCCCTTACAATGATTGGCTTTTAGGGCACTTTTCTTTCAGTCGTGCTCGCGGGCGAGGCGGAGGACGGATGGGCCAGAGGGGATTGCAGTGCTGCTATGATTCTGCTAGGGTTTTGTGATGTCACAAAAATCATGATCAAAGCTCCGCCCGAGGATCGTATCCCGAAACAGCAAGCATTGGCAGAGATGGACGGCGACGATGGGGTGGCAGGGCCGATGGGAGATGAGGCGATGTTCTTGAATAGTGGTGATGATTGGCAATTGCAGCAGGTGGAGTGGTAGTGGTGAAAAGGGAGGAAATCATAGTCCTTGGAGCAGTCAGTGTGTAGGGTCTAGATCAACGACGCGGTGGATCCCGGTGAGACTGTCCAAGTCCGAGGCAGTGTGGCGATGGGACGGCGGGTTGGGCAGCCTCGATTGCATGGGTTGGGTTGCTGTGGGCATGAGACGGCCATGGGAGGTCACAAGCGATGGATATGGGAAGAAGACTGTTTGGGGCTAGGTGGAAGATGATAGGAATAGCTAGGGATAAGTTGGTAATAAAGTAGGAATAGCTAGGATAGGTGGAATAGTAGGAATAAAAAAATATTAAAAAAAAAATTGGGAGAAAAAAAAGAAAAATACCTGATAGGTTTTGATGTCCCCACACTTTGGCTGATGATCCTCCTCTTTTATAAAACTGGACCAACACAAACTTGCACTGGACTAACACAAACTTACAGGACTCAACTAAACTCACTAAACTAGGACAAGCGAACTCACTCAACTTACAAATGGACCAAAATAATAGGACTCAAGGGACATATGAGGTTGAGACAAGGGATTCACTGGACTCAATTAGACTTCTTTCCTCAACTTATTACAAGACTCAATTGATGGACTTTGTTACAGGACTTAGCAAAATTAACCAACACATGACTTAGAGAACAAATTAGAGTTTGAAGTTTATGTATAATCTGATGTCCCCATCACAGGACCTTGTTCACCCTGAAGCACCACCCCTTCAATGATGGGTTGACGGGGGACGGGATGAAGGGGAGGATTGTTGGTGAGCTGAAAAGTCACTAGGGATTATGGTACCACTAAATTTTTTTTTTTTTTTTGTCTAAGGAGATGGGGAAGTAAACAATAGGGATGGAAGACAAAGGTTTGGATCTCATAGACTTTGGGACTTATACTCATGAAGAGACCTCTCACCTCTAGGGCATCCCACCCATCTCGCTACATAGAACAATTAAGGTGAATCTCTAAGGACATGAAGGTGTTAAAGAATGTAGAATCACGGAAGGGGATAACTAGACATGACCTCGTATCATGTCCTGGGGTTGCACCTCTTGTGCTCTCCTTACGGAGTGATTGTTAGGCCCCTCACCCTCTCTATGCGGAGCAAAAAAAAAAATCACTCTTTTCTAAAACTCATTTTCGTTCATCAATTATTTACAAAGGAATGAGGGTGTTATTTATAGACCTTTTCAACCCTCATTTGAATTTGAATACAAAATAGAAAGATAAGGATGGTTCAAATTCAAATACAAGATAAGGTCTATCCATACTAGAGAACTCAATCCTAACTAAACTCAGATATCCTAATACCAACAAACTTATTTTTTTAAAAAAACAAACTTATCCTAAAACTCCAATTCTAAAACAACTTATTCTCGAATTTAAATTTATCTACATCGGGATCTATAGCTACTCCAAGATCTATGCTACTGGTGTCCCCATCATTCTCCTAAGGTGGGGAGAACTCAACTCCATTGAGTCAGGAACAGTAATCTTCTAGCTCCAAGATTTGCATGGCCTGTAGAATGATTTCTTTTAGCTCTTCTCTAAGATCTGTACACCTCTAAGATCCGTATAGCTATGAGATACATGTAGCTTTAAAACCTATGTAGCTTTGAAATCTGTGCAAGTCTGAAGTCGACAACAAGGAGGGGTAATTGCTTTCAGATCGTGTGGCTTCTTCTTCTTCCTTTGGACCAATGAATGGTGGAACAGGGGAGGCTTCGAAGAAAAGATCAGGCAAGCTTCTACTGTTAATGCCGTTAGGAATGAACACAGTGGTGAGGTTTGCCGATGATGGGAGTTTGGGAAGATGGATGCAGTATGGGAGATCACATGATGGCTAGCTGCGTGGACTCACATTAGCAACGGTAAGGGGTCGACATGGATGGGAGGAAGGCTGGCTTTCCAGCGGGGAGCAAGGATGGTGGGGACACCTAAGGCACCAGAATAAGACAGAAGCTATTTCAACCCTCTGTAAATTGATCAATAATTTATGAGTCCATCTGTAATAAGGGCTTAGCTCATCTGAGTCCATTTTAGTTGTTATTTGAGTATTTTTAGTTGTTATTTCAGTTCTGTACTAGTCAGCTCATGTTGAACTATTTCAGTCCAATGCTAGTCAGCTCATGTTGAGCTAATTTTATTTTTTTGAGTCCTGTCCAAGCATACTAAAGACTCAAGACTATATCATACAAGTGAAAATCAAGTCCAACTAGATTGAAGACATGGAAGTATAGCCCAAGTCCAACCTAGCTTGAAGATTTGAAGACCCCAGGAGGAAAATTCAGAAAACCCTGATTTCTTGCAGATGCCCTCCAGATACCCAGATTCCCTTCCAGATGCCAAAATATATTCATATACCAAGGCATCCATGATTTTAGAGGTCCATCTGCATCCTAGCCCAAAGAAATCAAGCCCAGGCGCCAAGCCCAAGCCCCTAAGAAGTAAGATACCAGGGAATATCCCTGCTACCTGGCTACCAGGCCACCCCAGCATCCAGAGGCCCAAACCCATGCACCCGGGCCCCTTTGGGCCAGTGCCTTGCTGCTCCTAGAAGCCCAACACGCCCCCCTAGGCATCCTTGGAGTGTTGACCAAGTCAAGAGAATTTTTAGAGATTTTTCTACCTAATATTTCCTTATTTTCTAGCTAGGGTTTGAGAGGGAAAAGGATTCTTATGTAAAGACTAATGTGCCCTTAAATGGAGCCCAAGGTTAAGGGTCTATTTAAGGGACCCTAGACTCTTGTATGAAGGGAGAATTTTGATGAATGAAAACCTTGAGTTCTTCTATTGAGTTGTGGGATACCCTGCTGTGTGCATAAAGGGGTTTGTGAGAGTTTTTCTTCCTAGTGCTGCAATCATCTTCTTGCTGCCAACAAGCATCTCAGATCCCTGGACGCCCACTCCAAAAGAAGCCTTCCCTTGCTATTTTTTCTTTGTTTTCTTGTTCCTTTGTGAGTTTTCTAACCCCTGACAGGTCGTTTACAGGTCCCCGAGTTCCTACGAATCCAACGACTCTAGCCAAGCCCCAATCAGATCAACGAGCAGAAAGCCGGGTATCCGCGTGTCTTTGCCTCGGTTTTCCAGGCCGCATCCGTTGAGGAACGAGAGACCCTTTTGCTGCGATCTTCATAGACATTGTCAGGTATACCCCCTCTACCTCCAGTAGTTTTATTGTAGGAGAACTTGCCCTAACCGAGGCTTCTCAGCCCCGGCGATCCTTCTTTTCTACTTTTCTAGGTCCTAATCTGCATGCTGATCTTTTAAAATTTATATAAAATTCCCTACAACTTATTTTAACCTGAAATTCGGGAATTAATCACTCAACCCCACATATAAAACATACAAAAAAAATTCCATACATATTAGTTCCCCATCATTTGGTATCAGAGCTTAGATTAGGGCTTGTTTTCTATAATTTTTTAGTCTATATATACTCTGTTATTTTAATTATTTCTCCCAGATAAAAACTTGAGAAATTATGAAATTTATTTTGTTGGATTCATCATAATTCACAGTAGTTTTATGAATTTTCTAAGATTTTATTATCTCCTGTGAATTTTCTGCAAGCCGAAATACAACATACAAATTTTTGGCTCTATTTTTTTTCAGCAAGACAAGTTTGGAAGTTTTTGGGTTTTATTTAGCATTTTTTGCATATCTTTTAATTTTAGTATATTTCCTGCATATTAGGCCATAATTTGCTAGTTTTTTTCTATTTAAAAAAATACCAAAAAAAAAATACATATTCTCCAAAAATACCAAAAAATATCTAAACCCTAATTTGCATCCTCATCTGCCTGCCATCATTACATAATTTACTTTAAGGGCACTCTCTTTATACCAGATAAGAGAAGGAGGTCATTACCTTTCCTTAGCCCAAAACCACCTTCCTTGCATTCAGTCCCAAGCCTAACTTAAAATCAATTAGACCTAATTTGCCCTAGTGGGCTAGGGACACCAACTGGTCGGGTTCGGGCTAGTGTTAGATCACTGTGTCAAGTTAACCTGTGTGTGCCTTGTGCTCAGTGTCTAGAACGGTGGTCTAGGAATTCAATCCCAAAGGGCTTGTGTGTTGGTCCGCCTACCTGGCCAATCTCTGATTGGTGTCTAGGATTGGCAATCAGGGACCTAACACTCCCCTTACACCTGCCTGGCTGAGTACAGGGTTACTATAGGTTAGTTTGCCACCCTGATTGAGCATATAGTTTGGACTCTAGGTCTAGTCAGCTGTAGTCGGTCTGATCGTGTCTTGCATGAGCACTAGATCAGGGGTTTCATATCACCCACCTCCTTCACAAATGTCTGAACCCATGAAAAATTTGCAAGCCCAAATAAAAGCACTCACTGAGCAACTAACCCAATCCATGGTTCAGTTAACTCAGTCTAGTACCCAAACCAATAATAGAATTGACCATCTTGCCAATAGGTTTGACCAGTTAGAAGGCCATGTAGGGACCATACAAAGAACCCATGGGTCACAGTCTGAGCCAGATCTTGAGTCCCCTCAACCTAGGAGGACCCCAAACCCTGATCTATACCATGAGGTCGAACCTATGAGAGCCCCTTATCTTGACCCGTACTACAATCCTCAACCTAGGAGGACCCCAAACCCTGATCCATACTGAGAAGTTGAACCTAGGAGAGCCCCTCAGCCTGACCCATACTATAATACTGAACCTAGAAGAACCCCTTACCATGACCCTTATTATGATACTGAACCTAGAAGAACCCCTTACCATGACCCTTATTATGATACTGAACCCAAGAGAACCCAATACTCTGACCCATATAGGGAGTCCAATCCTAGGAGAACCCAATACTCTGACCCATATAGGGAGTCCAATCCTAGGAGAACCCAATACTCTGACCCATATAGGGAGCCCAACCCTAGGAGAACCCAATATTCTGATCCATATAGGGAGTCCAACCCTAGGAGAACCCAATATCCTGACCCATATAGGGAGCCCAACCTTAGGAGGACCCCATACTATGATCCATCATTAGAACCTGACCATAGAGCTGACCCAAAATCCTATGACCCCAGATCCTATAATCCCATGACCCATAGATCTGCACCCTTGTCCTATGAGCCCAGAGAACCCATAACCCCTAAGTATCAATCTAGTACTAGTCAGGTTTTCCTTAGTCAACTTGAACCCCATAGGATTAGCACTCCTAAATATGAGCCCAGTAGTGAGCCACTATCCCTTAGGCAACTTTAACCTACTAGGATTAGTGTCCATAATTAGAAACCAGGACCTAGCCAATTTTCTCCTAACCGACCTTCTCCAACCATTTCTGAGATTGACAAGGCTTGCTTACATCAATGCGGAAGTGTATGAAGCTGATGCGAGCCTAGTGGATGAGTATGAGGGAGAAGATGAGACACCTATAGATGACCTAGAAATAGTTGGCCTAGTAAATATCCAGGTAGAAGCCAACCTAGAGGTAGTTGACCCTAACCACATCCAACCAAAAGCTATAGTGGAAGAACAAATAGAGGAAGAGAACCTAGGTACTGCTGTTAGAGCCTTACATGAGGAAATCGTAGAGGAGAGCCAAATTATAGAGTCTAGTCCTAAAATACAAGAACCTGAAGAATTTATTAAGGACCTGATCTCTTTGAATCAGTACCCTCAGGATGAGCCTCCTCCTATAGTTCCTATTAAGGATCTCTTCCCTGAGATTAATAATCCATCCTTCCATTATACAAACCCCGTAGATATATCGCAACCCCGTAAGGTTAACCTCATTAGTCTAGGATTAGTCCCTGACATTCCTTCTTATATCGAACTTTACCCAACTAAACTTGAACCTTTTTCCCCACCCTACCAAACTAATTCTGAACCCACTTCCTATTTTCTGCCCTTTCCTGACACCTTCAGCATTTCTAGGATTATTAGATTGCATTTAATAGAGATTAGCGTACTGCATGCATTCATTACGCATGTTAGGTTTGCATTATACTTCTGGCATACCCTCTGGCATTTGCTTGAAGTCCATTGTAAATACTCTTGTGCACACCACACTAGGGTCAGACCTAGAGAGTCTATAGTCTCTTAGGTTTAGGCCCATAAAAGTCTAATAAATTTCCTTCGATAGGAATGCAAAGTCGAGTATATTAGGTGTTAGTTGGAGTCCTTTGCATCATCTTGTTAGGAGTCTGCATGTGCCTAGCATGTTCACCACCCGCACTAATGTTAAACAAACTGGCTAATTCCCGAAGATGGATCAAAGAATTTGATGTAGTAGATTCTATCTTGGTTAGACTTAGGCCTAAAAGAAGCTTCATGCTCGCAGAGCTGGATCTTTTAAAGTGATAGAGAAGGTTGGATCAAATGCCTAGGTGTTAGACTTGCCTTCGGATTTGGGCATTAGTTCTACCTTCAATATTACAGACCTGGTTGAGTATAGGGAACCGGCAGCGCTACCTAGTGAGGCCTTTGGACCTATTCCTTTTCATTGTGAGTGACCCTAACCTAGAGTGTCCACAAATAAATTTGGCCTAAGAGAGGAGAACGGATCGAGCGTATCCTGGATGATCAAGCCATCACGACCCAAGGCCATGACTATCAACGCTACCTGGTCCGATGGCAAGGCCGGCCAGAGTCGGACGATTCGTGGATTTCTCGACAGAACTTGCAACACCTCAAACCAGACCTTCTCGAGAGATATGTGAGCCAGTCTGACCTTCACTCGACAGGGTCGAGTTCCTCCCACCCCGGGAGAATTGGTGGGGACACCTGAGGCACTAGAATAAGATAGAGATTTTTTCAACCCTCTGTAAATTGATCAATAATTTATGAGTCCATCTGTAATAAGGGCTTAGCTTATCTGAGTCCATTTTAGTTGTTATTTGAGTATTTTTAGTTGTTATTTCAGTTCTGTACTAGTCAGCTCATGTTGAACTAGTTCAGTCCAATGCTAGTCAGCTCATGTTGAGTTAATTTTATTTTTTTGAGTCCTGTCCAAGCATACTAAAGACTCAAGACTATATCATACAAGTGAAGACCAAGTCCAACTAGATTGAAGACATGGAAGTATAGCCCAAGTCCAACCCAGCTTGAAGATTTGAAGACCCCAGGAGGAAAATTCAGAAAACCCTGATTTCTTGCAGATGCCCTCCAGATGCTCAGATTCCCTTCCATATGCCAAAATATATTCATATACCAAGGCATCCATGATTTTAGAGGTCCATCTTCATCCTAGCCCAATGAAATCAAGTGCAGGTGCCAAGCCCAAGCCCCTAAGAAGCAAGATACTAGGGAATATTCCTGCTACCTGGCTACCAGGCCACCCCAGCTTCCAAAGGCTCAAACCCATGCACCCGGACCCCTTTGGGCTAGCCCCTTGCTGCTCCTAGAAGTCCAACATGCCCCCCTAGGCATCCTTGGAGTGTTGACCAAGTCAAAAAAATTTTTTGGGATTTTTCTACCTAATATTTCTTTATTTTCTAGCTAGGGTTTGAGAGGGAAAAGGATTCTAATGTAAAGACTAATGTGCCCTTACTTGGAGCCCAAGGTTAAGGATCTATTTAAGGGACCCTAGCCTCTTGTATGAAGGGAGAATTTTGATGAATGAGAACCTTGAGTTCTTCTATTGAGTTGTGGGATACCCTGCTGTGTGCATAAAGGGGTTTGCGAGAGTTTTTCTTCCCAGTGCTGCAATCATCTTCCTGCTGCCAACAAGCATCTCAGATCCCTGGATGCACACTCCAAAAGAAGCCTTCCCTTGCTATTTTTCCTTTGTTTTCTTGTTCCTTTGTGAGTTTTCTAACCCCTGACAGGTCGTTTACAGGTCCCTGAGTTCCTACGAATCCAACAACTCCAGCGAAGCCCCAGTCGGATCACCGAGCAGAAAGCCGGGTATCCGTGGATCTTTGTCTTGGTTTTCCAGGCCGCATCCATCGAGGAACGAGAGACCCTTTTGCTGCGATCTTCACAGACGTTGTCAGGTACACCCCTTCTACCTCCAGTAGTTTTATTGTAGGAGAACTTGCCCTAACCGAGGCTTCTCAGCCCTGGCGATCCTTCTTTTCTACTTTTCTAGGTCCTAATATGCATGCTGATCTTCTAAAATTCATATAAAATTCCCTACAACTTATTTTAATCTGAAATTCAAGAATTAATCACTCAACCCCACATATAAAACATACAAAAAAAACTACATGCATATTAGTTCCCCATCAAAGGAGGAGAGTAGGTGGGAGGCATCGCGAGGATTTAAGGCTAGGGCTCTGAATGGTGGTGGGTGAAGGAAGAGATGGGTGCTTCTCGAGTGGAGGGGAAGGTCATGATCGGTGGCTGTGGAGGCAATGATCAGAGGAGTGAAGGTGACGATGGTTCTAATCAGGATGATCGGGTGTTCGCAGTAGCAGGGGCATCGGTAGGAGATGAATAGAGGTGTTGGTAAGATGAACAGAGATGTCAGGGTGTCCGAGGATGATGGAGGTGGTGTGGCGGTGCGACAGCAGGAGATCAAACTTGATCGGCAATGGCATCTGTGGATGGGGCGGAGTCCTCGCAGAAGCACAACGGTGGATGTTGATCGGTTGGGAAAGGGCAACATCGATGGGAGATGAATAGAAAATCAGCTTCTTGTTGGTTTGGAGATGGACAAAACATTAGGGAGAAGCACCGTTAGCGAATGGTGGTGTTGGGCAATGTGATCTATGGGCTGAGGATGATGAGGTTCGTCGACATCTGGAAGATCTGGTGGTAAGGCAAGGTTTCGATGAGTTTCAGCTGGGAGATTGGCATCGAGAAACATGGGAGATTGATTAGAGTCAGCTCGATGGTGGTTCTTTGGTGGGTAGAGAAAAAAAAGATATAGAAGGGGGAAAGAATAGTGGCAAGGATGAAGAAATGGAGAAGGGGATCTAGGGGTGATTTGGAAAGATGGAGCGTACCCTATTTCTCAGCTTTGATACCAAATTTTTTAGGGATGGGATGAAGGGGAGGATCATTGGTGAGCTGAGAAGTCACCAGGGATTAAGGTACCACTAGATTTTTAAATTTTTTTTGTCTAACAAGATGGGGAAGGAAACAATAGGGATGGAAGACATAGGTTTGGGTCTCATGGACTTTGGAACTCACACTCATAGAGAGACTTCTCACTTTAGCGCATCCCACCCATCACGCTACTTGGAGCCGTTAGGGTGACTCTCAAAGGACATGAAGGTGGTAAAGAAAGTGGAATCAAGGAAGGGGATAACTAGACATGACCTCGCATCATGTCCTGGGGTTGCATCTCTCTTGCTCTCCTTATGGAGCGATTTTTGGGCCTCTCACCCTCTCCATGTAGTGTGAAAAAGAAGAATCACTCTTCTCTAAAAATTCATTTTCATTCACCAATTATTTACAAAGGAATGAGAGTGGTATTTATAGACCATTCCAACTCTCATTTAATTTGAATACAAGATAGAAAAATAAGGATGGTTCAAATTCAAATACAAGATAAGGTCTATCCATACTAGATTACTCAATCCTTAGCAAACTCAGATATCCTAATCCTAACAAACTTATTTTTAAGAAAAAACAAACTTATGCTAAAACTCCAATTTTAAAACAACTTATTCTCGAATTTAAATTTATCTACATCGAGATCTATGATACTCCAAGATCTATGCTGCTGGTGTCCCCATAATGGGTGGTGGTTTGTGTCCCCTCACAAAGGGTGCTTCAAACTCGATCTGCCCACCTCCATTAAGGGGTGGAAGCATAGGTTCTTTTTTTCCTTGGTTGAGGGAGCGGACTGGATTTGGAGTGACCCAAACACTTCCCCCAACTAACAATCTACAGTTGCGAACGCTGATAGGAAAATATTTGACCGGCTCGTCTCTTCCCAAGTCTCGTCTTCTCAAGATTTGCTATGCGAGCAGAGTCTCGCCGAAGCTGGGGTCACCCAGGCTCAGCCTCAGGGTAAAATTGTCATCGGGCTTTATTTTCTCTTAGCTATGGGCTTGGTCCAGGAATAGAGTTAACCAATCTGCCTTATCTTACAGGGATGGGATTCAGCTTCGAGGAACTCTGCTAGATGTCTCAAAAGAGGGCTGCTGCTGAAGAGCCCGAAGGGGAGCCCAGGAAGAAGGCCTGGAGGAATCGAGATGGGGGTCCTATAACGGCCCTGACATGAGGGGGCCAGTCACCACTTTTGCATCATCTCGACCAACGGTCCAAACCCCTTCTAGGGAGCACAGGAGTGAAATTAGGCCTGCGGAGGGGGCTCAACCTCCATCACTAGTGGCCCCTCCATGTGTCGACAATCTATCATAGCCAAAAGCAGCGAGGGAGGTGGGACCCATTGCCCCAAGGTACCACCTCCATGACATGGGGATGGAGCCACCAGTGATGGTCCCGTAAATGCAACAATTTCACCTGAGGGTAAGCCAGACCTGATGATACCACCCGAGGTGCCGAGCCAGAAAGCCAAGGTGTTCACAGTCATCCTTCCCGCGGGTTCCATGATATCGCTGGACAGAAGGGTGGCAAACGATATCCTCAACACCCTAATCCAGCTATTGGATCGCCAGAATCGAGAAGGGAGGCCAGTGGTGGAGCTCGCCATTAAGGCCTTTGCCCAATTGATGTCGGTAAGCCATATCTAAATCTATACCTCTTTTTCCACTCTCTTCACCAGGGGTGTCAATTGTCGTTCTTTGTGCAGGTGGCGGTTGACATGCACTCCTGCGGGATGCCTGTCAGGCGATGGAAAAGTCGGGGCCTGCCTCCATCGGGAGAGGGATGAGATTCGGGGCCTATCTGGCCGGGCTCGAAGGCTGGAGGCTAAACTGAATGGTTCTCAGGCCAAAGGGACTGAGCTTGAGAAAAAGATGGCTAAGCTTGAGGCCGCCTTGGCTGAGGAGAGGGGAGTCAGCTCCAACCGAGCTAAAGAGGCGGCCACTTTTGCAATGGAGGTTGCTCGCCAGGAGTGGAGAGCACAAACCCTCCAGGCTCAGCGAGAGAAGTAGGTGGCCAAGGCCACGGTGGCGGCAGAAAAAGATACAGTGGTTGTTTTGCTGATGGAGCAGCGAAGAAAGAGGCTACCGAGGCCATCCCCAAGTTCATGGCATCCCAGGCCTTTAAGGATGAGGTCGCCGAAGACTTTCTGGACTCCTTCCCCCAGGGGTTCAGAAACTTCAAGAACAAGGCCTTTCTCTTCTTCGGACTGAATGGGCTGGACAACATCCAACCTTCTCTCCCATTCCCTGGGTAGTAGGGCGAGCCTGCCATCAAGGTGGGGTCGAAGTCGGTGGAGGCTAAAGTCAAGGCAGAACCCGAAGCCGCCTAGGATGCCCCATAAGCGACTAAGGTCACCCACCGGCCAGGGAAGGAGCCGGCAACCGATTTATAGGCTTTTCTCCTTTTTTTGTACTTTGAATCCTAAGAGGACTCCCAGTATGTCGAGAGTGCTCCGTAGGAAATGTAAAGAGAATTTTGTTAATGAAACACCTCTTTTATTCAGTTGCTGTCTCTTACTCAACCCCTCTCCCTCTTCTTCTTTTTCCTTCTTTCACTTCTATTTTTTTTTCCAAGTACTTTCAAGGAATTCTTGGTGGTGTACAGGGGGCTCATCTTGATAACAAGGAAGTACGCTGGTTCATCCCACGAGCTTGGTGTAGTTCTATACTACCTTCCCTTCTATTGTGGTTCCTTCTTTATGTCTTGACTGCTCCAAGCCTACTTTAAGTTCTTAGGATGGGCATGAGGGTCCTCAGGTGCACCTCACCCTCTTTCCCTTGATTTTTGAGGCCATTCGAGCTAGAATGCAAGACTCTAGATCTTCTTGCTTTGCTAAGCTGTGAGTCAGGAGATAGATAAAGGGATTACTTGAGGTCCCCATCGACATCTCCGGACTTGAGCAAGGCATGGTGTATCTCCGGACCACGGAGGTGGGACTGCTAGTGTCTACTGGCCTTGGATGTGGGATTGCTGGTGTCTCCTGACCTCGGAGATAGAACTGCTAGTGTCTCCTGACCTCAGAGGTGGGACTACTGGTGTCTCCTGACCTCGGAGGTGGGACTGCTGGTGTTCCCTAGCCTTGGAGGTGGGACTGCTTGATGGGGGACTAACTAGATGCGAATATGAAAAAAATGATGCAAGTGATTTGTTGGTTTTGTGGTTTTTAAGTTTTAAAGATTTTGTTTGTTTTTGGATTCCCGAAGACAAGACAATAGCAGATCTAGGGATTCAATAATAACAAGAACTACGAGCAGGTGAATTAGTCCCTAAGCAAAGATAAAGAGAGGACCCCGGGATTGAGAAACCTCGTAGGACCTAGCTCTCCGATCAATACCTACTTAGGAGTCAGGGGGCAAATCTCAAAGATCTAAAGTGCCCGATGCAGAGGTCACTCACTCTGGCGGATGCGGCCTGGATGATCGAGCCGTCAACTCCTACTCTAACTCCCCTTCTCTAACTCCTTGTCACTAATCAGGTTCCCTCAGTATTCCCCTTTTATAACTCCTTGTCACTAATCAGGTTGACTTTAGGTTTCTTTTCCTTAAGGCTACTCGATTCTCTTTTAACCTAGTCATTAAGCTGAACTGGATTAATAGTAAATTTCTTCCCATGGTGGTTGAAGGTACAGCTATTGGTCTAACCATAAAGAGTAGCATCGTGATCGTAAAGCCAAGGTCGTCCTAAGATAATACTACTGATACCAATGGGAAAGACATCACACCAAATCTTCTCTTCATAAGACTGCAACTTGATCAAGACTTGGCACCTAGACTTTATGTGTATGGAAGCTGAATCGATCCAAGAGACCTTGTAAGGGTTGGGGTGAGGGACTGGGGTCAATCCTAAGGCTTTGACAGTACTTGAAGAGATAGCATTGACACCATTATCAACTATGATTTTGCACACCCTATCCCCTAGTTTGATAAAGGTTTGTAGGATGTTTGTCCTACGTCAATCTTCTTGTACTAGGTTTTGGGTAAGAATGCATCTGACTACTCCTAGAAGGTCTTCAGATTCAAACTATTCTTCCTGGTCCACGATCTCTGCATTGGGTCTCCTAGGTTCAAACTCTTGGGCTGGGTTAAAATAGGGAACTCTCCTGGGCTCAGTCTTTATGGATGGTTCATGATGAGGGTAATCCCTTGGGGGAAAGGGCAACTTAGACACAGGTTCAACAAATGGTCTAGGACTATTCTTCACTAAGGCTCCAATTATTTCGTCCAACTGATCAAGCTTACTGTTCATCTTAGCCAATTGTTCCATGATGACCTTTAATTGATCTTCTCAGGTGTTGTCCATGGGTTCACTTGATTGGGAAAGATGGGGGTGATAAGGGACTTCGGACCTGGTTGACATGCACACACACGGAAGATGCTAAGGGTTTGCTTAGACTTAAAAAATCAAACCAAAAGTTAAGTCAAGAAGACAAACCTAGTAGCAGTAACTTGGCACCTGGCCAGGTAAGTGTAAGTTTGGTGGAGGTTTCTCTTTGCTTTCCTTAGACACCAATTTGAAATTGGCCAGGTAAGCGAACCAACCCAACTTCCTTCGGGCTCTTGTCCCTGAACCACTTGCCTAGACACCAGCTACTCAAGCACACACAAACCAGTTGTCTAACTTGGCTTGACACTTGGTTCGACCCGACTTTGTAGGCGTCCCTAGCTCACTAGAGCAATTAAGTGTCTATTTGATGTTAATTAGAGCTTGGGTTCGATATGCCGGGTGGTGATTTTTGGGCTAGGGACAGGTAATGAAATCCTGACCCTATGTCAAATTGCCGCCCTTAAAGTGATTTATGCAAATGATGGCAAACAAATTCTTTAATGAGATGGATCTAATTTATATTTTTGGGTTTTGATGTATGATAACAGAGATAAGATGATGGAAATAAAATGATATGACCCTAAATTCAAGATTAAACTATATGATAAATGAAAACGTAAGAAAATGCAATTGCTGAAATTCTCAGAACAGAACTTCTTCTCAGGTAGTATTCCGGCTTGTAGAAATTTTACAAGCTGTAATAAAATCTGATAAAATTATCAAAAATACTTTGAATTATATGTGATCTAACAAAATAAAAATCATGATATTTGGAGGTCCTTACAAACAGAAAAAACTAAAACAACAGACTATATTCGGAAAGAAAAAAATGTAGAAATTTAAAGATGAGATCTAAGATGCAAAAAATTTTTTTTGTTCTTTTAAATCTATTCTTCTTGTATTCCCCTTCAAAGGCCTATCACAATGGCACTCCTACACACCTTAGGAGATCCCCGTGGAATGAAAGGAGAGGATCTTGAAACTCTACTTTTCTTCTAAGACCGGATGGCCTGGTGAAGCACCTAATCCAAGTATATAAGAAGTGCTAAGTCCTAACCATGCTCTAGTACCCGAAATGATGGGGGACTAACTAGATGCGAATATGAAAAAAATGATGCAAGTGATTTGTTGGTTTTGTGGTTTTTAAGTTTTAAAGATTTTGTTTGTTTTTGGATTCCCGAAGACAAGACAATAGCAGATCTAGGGATTCAATAATAACAAGAACTACGAGCAGGTGAATTAGTCCCTAAGCAATGATAAAAAGAGGACCCCAGGATTGAAAAACCCTATAGGACTTAGCTCTCCAATCAATACCTACTTAGGAGTCAGGGGGCAAACCTCAAAGATCTGAAGCACACGATGCAGAGGTCACTCACTCTGGCGGATGCGGCCTGGATGATCGAGCCATCAACCGTGCGGGTGCGCCGGCTGACTGTCTGAAGATCTCGATGGCAAGGGCAACCATCTTCGTACTTGTGTTACCTGAAGGACCTGCGAACATTCAAAGAAGTGTTAGGTTTCAATCGGAATAAAGCAATAGAAGGAGGAAAGAGAGTTGTTGTAGTGAAGGCAGAGTTCTTCTCGATTCGTAGTCGAATGATGGAGTTGCAAAAGTGACGGTAACTTGAGGCCTCACACCTCTCGATGCCCGAAGGTGAAGGCGCTCCCTCATGGTGATCGACGTTCCTAGTGAACGATGGCAACTAAGTGAAATTGGAACTCAAGAAATGTAGTTTTTCATTCATCAACATTAACTTTACAAATGAGGGGTTGGGTCCTTTAAATAGGCACCTTATGACCCTTTGGAAATTCAAATGAAAAATTACAAGATTTCTTGAATGGGGGCCCAAAACTTTTGACTTTCTTCTCTCCTTGGCCGACCAAGAGCTGGGCTTTGAATGGGCGTGGCATGATGCAAGGCTTGGAGGAGAAATCTTGGTGCCTTGAACTTGGAAAGTTGCTCCTTTGTTTTGGAAGAAAGCATGAAGTGAGGCTTGGAGCAAGGCATGTGTTCTTCTTCCTTTCTTGGTTGTGCATCCCTTTTTGGTACAAAGCATGACATGGGGAGTGGGAAGTGGAGGCACCCATGGATCTTGTCCCTTCCTTCCAAAGAGGTTCAAACAATTTGGGAAGAAGGCTTGATTGGAGGGCTTGAAGCAAGGGATTTGAATTCCCAACTTCAACTCCCCTTTGACCTTCCCTTTGGCCGACCACCCTTACTTGGAAATGAACTTGATAGGAGGAGGGAAAGAGGGCTAGTGTCAACTGATGTTGTCTTCCTTTAAGCCTCCAAAATTCAGATTTTGTGTCGCCCACATGGCCAAGTGAAGTGGCGCCACATAGGATGATGATGTGGCATCCCAGGGTTGATTTGGCATCCATCATGTCTTGGCCCAAAAGTGACTTGGTTTCAAAACCAATCTAGCTTGGGCCCATACTTCCAATAGACTCAAACTGGACTCAATTTATGACTGGACTCAGTACAGGACACAATTTGACCCAATTGGTCAAGTACAGACTAGACATGAGACTTAATTCGAAGCAAAAGAAAAAAAGAAAATTACAAGGTTGAGGCTTGAAGCCTTATTACAAGACCTGGAAATTGAAACCCTAACTAGAGGTCTGGTGCCCACACCACTTCTGGTGTCTCCTGGCCTCGGAGGTGGGACTGTTGGTGTCTCTTGACCTTGGATGTGGGACTGCTGGCCTTGAGTATCGGGCTTCGTAAGTTTTTGGGCTTAGGATGTCAGACTTTGTAAGTTTCAGGGCTTAGAGTGCTGGGCTTTGTAAGTTTCTAGGATTAGAGTGCTGGGCTTCATAAGCTTATGGGCTTAGAGTGCCGGGCTTCATAAGCTTCTGGGCTGAGTGCCAGGCTTTGCAAGTTTCCAGGCATAGAGTGTCAGGCTTCATAAGTTTCCAGGCTTAGAGTACCAGGCTTCGTAATTTTCCAGGCTTAGAGTGTCGAGCTTCATAAGTTTCTTAGCTTGAAGTGTCGAGCTTGGTAAATTTCTGGGCTTGGAGTGCTAGGCTTCGTAAGTTTCCAAGCTTATTCCACTAAACTTAGAGTCGGATAGACGAGTGATGCAGAACGAAAGAGAAGAGATGATGCGATGTGGAAGGAAATTAAAATTAATTCTTTTCTTTTTTCTTTTTTTTTTATATTTCAGAAATTGGCTTTGACTCAAAGTAAAGCTAAACTAAGTTGAAGGAAACTAGGTAATGATTGAAAGCACAATTTAGAAGAACTAGGTTATCAGAGTAGTTCAGAAGTAACGGATCGCTGGGGGTTGAGAAACTCCCAGACCTAGGATTTCGCTCTGAACTTTCAACAGGACAGAAATAAAGAGAAGAGATGGGTTACCAACCAGACAGTGATCTTCACAAAGTTTGGTTGAATAACTCTCTCGAGCAGATTGTTGGATCCTCGGATTCGGATATCTTCGCAATGGATCCTCCAATACTGGTCCTGTGGCTGAGTCGGCTTCTCCTGGACTCAAGATCTGGGAAAGAAGAGGAACAAGTGATGGAATCAGAGACTCAAGGAAGGATTTACCAGATTGAAGAACTTGAAGGCAGAAGTTGCTGAAATCCGGATCCTCCTGGAGGCTGATCTGACTTCCTCTGGGAATTGCTCTGAATCTGAAGTATCTGGACTGGATCTGGATGCTGGTGATCAGCCTGGACTTGGAGAGGGAGGCCGTGGGAGGTGGGATAGGCTAAGGTTTGGTAGATTGAAGTGGATGGTGGGCGGCTAGGGTTTAGTAGTTGGAGTGGCTAACCTAGGGTTTAGGGGTTTGGAGATCTCACACCTCCTCAAGGTTCCTGGGGAACCCGAATTTACTCCCTCACGGAGCTCAACACCTGGATGCAAGTACGGAAGAGGTAAAACACAGAGTTTGCTCACAAAAAAAAGTTGGTTTCATTCATCAGATTCATTAAAATTTACAAGAGGGGTTTAATTTATAGGACTTTACAAGAGAGTAGGGTTTTACATCTTCTCATGTGGGACTAAAGGAGGGGATCTACAAATTAGGATAATCCATACACATATGGCCGACCAAAGGTTCCAAAAAAATTGATTTGGGTTTTAAAAGGAAGGTAGATGGCGCCTCCAAGCTTTGTTCTTCAAGAGAGGATTTCTTTCCTTCCATGGATCAACTCTTTTGGACTCCTCCTTTTCTTTCTCCCTAAGTCATGGTCCTTCCCATCTTTATTTTGGGCATTTTTGGCATGGAATGGGCGCCTCCTTGAAGTTCTCTCCAAGAAGAATTTCTTCCCTTTCATAACTTGGCTCTTATGGAAGGTCTTGGGCTGCCCCCTTGATTTGTGGATCCCTGGTTGCTTTCTCCTCATATGGTGCATGAAAGAAGGGAGCTACTATTTGTGGTGTGGGGACCAGAGTATACTGGATGGAGATGTGGTGCCCCCTGGACTCAGGCGTATGGCTGGGAGTGTGGCGCCCACTTGCTTGGCCTTGGTGGAAAATGTAACACCCCAGGTTGAAGTCCTAGACCACTACTGAGTTAACATGACTCAACAAAAATAAATTTCAGGGAGTACAGACTCAAGCTAAAATTGAGTTGATCAAGTCAACCCTTATTACAAGACAAAAAACCCTAATTCTTCGGGCAAGGTCACTCAGAGATCCAGATGGAGTTCTGAAGTCTTCTTCTGAGTCTGGTGCCCGCACCAATTCTCCTGGGGTGGGAGGAACTCGACCCTGTCGAGTATGGATCAAGTTGGCTCTGGTATCTCTCCAAGAGGTCTGGGTCCAATTCTTGTAATTCTTCTCGGGAGATCCAAGAGTCATCAGAATCTGGCCTTCCTTGCTAGCGGACCAGGTATCTTTGGTATCCTCGATTACGAGTAGAGATAACCTGATCATCCAGGATCTTTTCAATCTGCTCTTTCCTCACAGGCCAGTTTGTTGGTGGACACATAGGGTTGGGTTCACTCTCAAGAGCAGGATTAGGTTCAAAAGGCTCACTGGGAATCACAGCTGGCTCTCTATATTCTACTAGGTCTGTAATGTTGAAAGTGGAGCTAATGCCTAGTTCTGGAGGCAACTCGAGCACATAGGCATTGGATCCTACTCTCTTCACCACTCTAAATGGTCCAGCTCCTCTAGTATGTAACTTTCTAACGGTTCCTGGAGGAAACCGTTCAGGCCTTAACCTAATCATTACATAGTCTCCCTCATTAAAAGTTTTGACTCGCCTTTGAGAATCAGCCAACTTCTTATAAGTTTCATTACTTAAATTTATTTTGGCATGAATTTCTTTATGCAAGTCTTTTATATGCTGTGCAAAAACTTCGGCAGACTCGGAGACTCGTGTGTGGACTGGTAAAGGAGCTAGGTCAAGAGGTGTGTGAGGTTTGTAACCATGCACAATTTCAATGGACTCTTGCCTGTAGACCTATTGATTGAGTCATTATATGCAAATTCAGCTCTAGGTAAGTACAAATCCCAGTTCCTAATGTTTTTACCAACAAGACACCTTAACAGATTGCCTAAACTACGGTTCACTACTTCGGTTTGGCCATCAGTCTGGGGATGATAGGTAGTTGAAAACTTAAGTTTTGTCCCTAACTTATACCAAAGGGTATTCCAGAAATAGCTGGTGAACCGGACATCCCTATCGGAAATAATTGTCTTAGGTAGGCCATGGAGTCGAACTATCTCATTAAAGAATAGGGTGGCTACCTTAGACGCATCAAATGTTTGGGAACAAGGCAAGAAATGGGCCATCTTGGAAAATCGGTCGACTACAACACAGATAGAGTCATGCCTCCTCTGGGTCTTAGGAAAACCTAACACAAAGTCCATGCTCACATCTTGCCAAGGACGATCTGGGACAGGGAGTGCGGTATAAAGGCCGGTGTTCTGTTTTCGCTGTTTGGCAACAGCGCAGGTCCGACACCTAGCCACAATGTGTGCTACATCTCTTTTTAAGCTAGGCCAGAAAAAGTGGTCTTCAATAGCCAGGGTGGTCTTATCTTTTCCGAAATGGCCAGCTAAACCTCCAGCATGAGTTTTCCAAATCAAAAATTCCCTAAGAGAGGTTCTAGGGATGCAAAGCCTATTCTTAAAGAACAGAAAGCCATCTAAAAGGAAATAATCCTTATGATCACTAGATGGTCCTTGAGTTAGATCCTGGTACACAGTCTTAAAATCCGGTCATGACTCATATTCCTCTTTGATTTGCTCAAACCCTATGACTTCAGCCCTAACAGAATTCAACAACAAAAATCGACGACTAAGGGCATCAGCTACCTTATTTTTAGACCCAGCCTTATGCTTTAAAACAAAAGTATAGGACTGGATGTACTCTACCCACTTAGCATGCCTAGGGTTAAGATTCTTCTGGGAACTCAAGAATCTAAGAGCGTCATGGTCCGAAAATAGCACAAATTCTTGCGGTAGCAAATAATGTCTCCAGTAACGCAAAGCTTGCACTACCGCATAAAATTCCTTATCATAGGTAGAATACCTAAGCTTAGCATCATTAAGTTTTTCACTAAAGAATGCTACGGGATGGTTCTCTTGGCTTAGGACTCCACCTATACCTACTCCTGAAGCATCACAGGCAACCTCAAATACCTTTGAAAAGTCCGGTAATTTCAAAATGGGTGCCTGAGTCATCCTATCCTTAAGATCTAGGAAGGCTTTATGGGCTGCTTTAGTCCACTGAAATTCTCCCTTCCTAATACAGTTTGTGATAGGAGCAACTACAGTACTAAACCCCTTGATGAATCACCTATAGAAGGTAGCCAAGCCATGGAAACTTCTGACTTCATGCACACTGGTCGGCTCTGGCCATTCTACTATGGACCTAATCTTTTCTGGATCGGCAGCCACGCCGTCAGGGGTTACAACAAAACCAAGGAAGATAATTCTACTGGTCATAAATTCACACTTTTTGAGATTACCGTAGAGACTATCATTCCTCAAAACTTGGCAGACTTGTCTAAGGTGGCCTAGGTGATCTGCAGGGGTCTTACTATAAATCAGGATGTCATCAAAATAGACCACTACAAACTTCCCTATGAAAGCTCTAAGTACCTGGGTCATAATCCTCATGAAAGTACTAGGGGCATTGGACAACCCAAAAGGCATAACAACCCATTCATAGAGACCATCCTTAGTTTTGAAGGTGGTTTTCCACTCATCCCCTGGTCATAAATTCGCACTTCCACTCATCCCCTGGTCATAAATTCGCACTTCCTCATGAAGTCGATAACATCTTCCCACATCATTTCCCTAAAATATCCCTGTCGGATCACTTTGTAGGCCAAAGTTCTCCCCCCCACATGATTACCATAGATGCCTTCGTGTATTTCCTGGAGCACATAAGCGGCCACTGAGGGCTTCAGTCACGTCAACAGGGGGTCGGAGTAGGACCTTCGGTACAGCTGCCCATCCATCATAACATAATGCGTGGCCTTCTTCCAAAGCAAGCTGGATTCCTTCCGATCCTTCGGCAGGGCACTAGTGGTGATGTACTTAATGTAGCGGTCCATCTAGCTGGCTTCGGTGGAGACCTACTGGACTTCGACTATAAGCTTGTAACAGGGGGTCTCGAGGTATTCGATGAAGGTATGCCCCTGCATGGACTCTAGCAGGGAGGCCAGTCTTGAGAGGATGTCAGCATAGGCATTCTCTGCCCGTGGGATATGGGAGATGCCGAAGTACTGAGGGTCACCGTATTTAAGCGCACTCTATCTAGGTACTTCACCATCATGGGATCCCATGTTTCATACTCCCCAAAGACTTGACCAACTACCAGCTGAGAGTCGATGAAAACCTTTAGCCTCTTGATGCCTAGCTCACGGGACACCTTTAGCCCTGCATGGAGTGCCTCATACTCGGCCTGGTTGTTGGTCGCCTTGAAGATGAAACGCAGGGCGTACTCTGCAATGACCCCATCAGGATTGGCAAGGATGAGGCCGGCCCCACTCCCTTCGATGTTAGATGCACCGTCAACATGAAGTATCCATGTCACCTCTACTGGGGTTGGGTCCAGCTTGGGCTCGGTCTGCTGGTCTGCCTCCTCTGGGTCCTCCTTCGCCTAGCTGCATTCCACCAAGATATCGGCTAGGACCTAAGCTTTTTGCACTGGCCACGGGAAATAGGTGATATCAAACTTGTTGAGTTTCAATGCCCACTTGGCCAAGCATCCCAGAGTATCGAGGTGATTGAGGATGAACCTCAGAGGCTGATCGGTGAGGACGGAGATGAGGTGCACTTGGAAGTAGGGCCTGAGGCACTGTACAGACATTATTAGTGTAAAAATGATTTTTTCAGGTCAGGTGTACTTGGTTTCCACATCGCGGAGCAGCTTGCTGATATAGTAAACTGGCCGCTGGATGCCATCCTTGTCAGTGTGGACCAGTACCGAGCTGATCGCTTCGGGTGATGCCACTTCAGGTGTGGACCAGTATCGAGCTCTTCTCCGAGCTCTGGTCTCGACAGCAGCGATGGTGAGGCAAGGTGATTCTTCAGCCCCTCAAATGCCTCTCGGCAATCTTCCATCCAGGTGAAGCTGTTCATCTTCCGCAGCACCTTGAAGAATGGTTGATAGTGCTCAGCGGAGTGTGAAATGAAGTGGCTTAATGTTGCGATGTGCCCGATCAAGCATTGTACCTTCTTCTTGGAAGTTGGGTTCGTCATATCGATGATGCCCAGACTTTCTCTAGATTGTCCTCTATTCCTCTCTAGGTGACCATGAACCCTAGAAACTTTGCAGCCATGACCCCAAAAGCACACTTTGTGGGATTTAGCTTCATCTGATGAGAGCAAAGATTATCGAAGGCATTCGCTAGGTCGGCGACATGGTCTGACTCCTGGCCACTCATGACAATCATGTCATCTACGTACACCTACATGTTGTGACTGATCTGGTCCTTGAAGACTTTATTAACCAAATGCTGGTACATGGCTCTCACATTCCTGACATCGAATGGCATCATCCTATAGCAATATGTACCTCTGTCGGTCATAAATGCCATATGCCCCTTATCTTCTGGATGCATTCAGATTTGATTATATCCAGAGAATGCATCCATGAAGCTAAGGTATTTGTGACCCGAGGTTGCATCCACCAACTGGTCAATCTTGGGGAGCAAGTAGCTATCCTTCGAGCATGCCCGGTTGAGGTCCATGTAATCCACATAGATCCTCCACTTCCTAGATGCTTTCCTGACCGTCACCATATTAGCAAGCCAATCAGGATAGCATACCTCATGGATGAAGCCTGCCATGAGCAATTTCTCAACCTCTTTTATAATAGCCTTTTGTCACTCTAGGGTGAAGCTCCTCTTCTTTTGTTGGACTGGGTGATGATTGGGATCGACATTCAGCCTATGAGTAATTACCTCCGGTGGGATGCCGGGCATGTCGGCGACGATCTAGGCAAAGATGTCCACGTTGACCCATAAGAAGCCAAGCAGACGAGAACTCTCTTCTTTGGGCAGCATGGCACCCACCTTCACCATCCTTGAAAGATCCTCCCCTAGAAGAAAGGGATAGCAAGGGATCACTTGGTCCACCCTTAAGCTCTGGGTCAGCCGGATTCGGTTGGTTGATCGGCGGGCTCAGACCGGTGCCTCGAGGCCCCAGTATAGTTTGCATGCAGTGCAAAACTAGCTGGCATGACCCTCTCATCTCCCCAATCCCCAATGGGGTCAGGAACTGAATGAGGAGATGCTTTGTGGAGATGGTGGCATCGAGCAAATTGAGTCCGGGATGCCCCAAGATGGTGTTGTAAGGCAAGGAAAGCCTTATGACAGTGAAGGTCATCAATATAGTACTCTGCCGGGGTGGAGCTCCAGTAGTTATTCAGAGTGTAATCTCTCCTTCAACCCTGACTGAATCTCAGGTAAAGCCCACCAGGGGCATGAACACCGGCTTTATTAGATCAGCAAACAAATTCATCCTTGCAAAAGCATCATAAAAAAGAATATCTACTGAGCTTCCACTATTAACCATTACTCTCTTTATATGGTGCTTCTCTATCATCATTTCAATGACGATAGCATTATTATTGGGATTGTCCACCCCAACTGACCCCTCTCCCATGCAGGGCAATATATCATCACTCTCCTCTCTTCCCTTAGACCTCTTCTTCGATTTTCCTTGCCTCCTAGGATATCATCTTGATCGGCTTCTCGGTGGGTTGATTGTCGATGGTGAGAGATTGGGGCTCCTCACTCTGGTCTGCTGGGGGCACCCCTCCCTCTATGTACTTGCTGAGGTAGCCATGCTTGATCAGCTCTTCTATCTTCTTCTTTAGGTGGCATCATCCCTTGGTGTCATGGCTATGGTCCTGGTTGAAGTGGTAGTAATAGGACCTATCACGTCCAGTGGATGGCCTCAAGGGAGGAGGACAATGCAAGAAGTGCTTGTCCTCGATCTCCATCAAGATCTTCATTCTAGGGGAAAGGAGAGGAGTGAACTTTTTTTCTTTCATGGGGTCGATTTTGGGTGTTGGCCCCGGATGTTGGACCGGTGCCATCTTCTGAATTGAGGGAGCAGATGCTTCCCCGATGGTCTGCCTTTTTGGGGGCCTCCTGTCTAGCTCCCTCCTGGTATGGTCTGCATCCTCGGCATGGATGTATTTCTGTGTACAGAGGAGGAGCTCCAAGTAGGTCTTTAGAGACTTCTTATCGAGGGAGTAGGTGAAGCAGGAGGTTTGTAACCCCCTCTTCAGGGCTAGCATCGTAACTGACTTGCTGAGGTCATAGATCTTCAAGGTGGCGATCTTGAACTGGGACATGTAGTCCTGGAGAAGCTCTCGATCCTACTATCGATCGAGAAGGCATGTCATCCTCACGTGGCACCTTCTTGCATGTGTCGAAGTGCACCATGAACTTCTTCTCCAGCTAGGGGAAGGAGTTAATGCTCTAAGGCTCGAGTCTGGAGAACCAGACTCGAGCAGCCTTTCATAGGGTTGTCGGGAGGGCGATGTAGAGGAGAGCATTGGTAGCCCCCTAGACCCATATAAAGGCCTTGTAGCTTTCCAAGTGGTCTACGGGGTTAGTTGTCCCGTCATATGGGTTGACCTGTAGCATGCAGAACTGACTGGGGATTGGTTCCTCTTGGATTTTCTAGAAGAAGGGAGGACATGTGTCGTAACCCGTAGGCTCGCTAGCGGAGCCCTGAACTTCCACGAACCGGCAGGCTAGATATGCTAGTTTGCACCATGCTCTTCGAGGTGCTTCTCTACCCGATAGCAGATGGCCTTGTTTATCGACCCCTCAGCAAAAAATGTTGAGGGTGAAGGAGGGTCGGAGTGGAGGAACTTTAGCCTGAGTTCCTGGCCATGCCAATGTTGCTGGTGCAAAGGCATGCAATGGTCTGACATTGGGGAACGGCTCTCCCGACCAGTCGGACCATGCTACGGCCGCTTTCTATTTGCCCGGTGGGCCTCTCAGGGGTGGGTTACTGCATGCAGCGGCCCCTCCCAGAAAGACTGTAGGCTAGTATGAGGATAGGCAGCATGGGCCATTGGAGTCCCTGGCTATTATTGAGTTTCCAGGGACTGGAGCTTCTGGTGGAGCTGATGCACCACCGTAGCTAGGGCATGGACCTGTTGGGCCAGTGCAGTAATCTAGGGATCCATTAGAGTCGGTGATGGCAGAACGGGGAGCACCTTCTCTAGGCACTGATCACCATAGTGAGAGGGATCCCCTACCTGGCCAACAAAGGCTTCACATGCTCGTGTGGTCACCATCAGGCCGTGGGTTTCCACGGACGTCCTTCTCATAATGGAGGAGACCTGGTATTTCACTAGTCAGTTCTCTCTGCCACCCCGCTTCCTGGCATGCCAATCTATTGCTGAGAAGATCATCGTGGCCCTAGCTCTGACATGTCGGGCTCTTGTTGGGTGCTCGCTCTTTCTCTTTGCAACCGACTCCCTCATCCAGAGGCCCTACAAAATAGAGGAGACCCATGCTGGGGATTCTGATGGAAACACTCTGATGATCAAGTCAGTGGGACGATCAAGAAGAACAGAACCTCTGTAGTGAAGAGCTTGGGGAACTCCACGCATCGAGAGGGTAAGGAAGAGTAAAATGAATTCTATGAATGGAGGATTAAACGTGTCTATCGCTTTCCTTCTTTACTTACCTCCCTCATCAATCTTATAAGATGGGGTGGCCTAGACCAAGTCTGGGGCTTTTTGTTATTCGTTGTCACCTCCTTGTTGGGCTGGTTCTTCAGGGAAAAGCCTTTCACCCTGGGCATTTGCCGAGCCTTAAGCCACGATAGGGCATTTCCATTTCAGGGTGGACCATCGGAGGGTCACAGGGCATGGGACCTTAGTGGAATACATTTCTTGGAAAGGTGGAGGCTCGCTATCATGGAGGTAGTGGCCTTCCAGTTATGTGATCGTCGACATGGTGGCACACTATATGACCGGGGACTTGGTGGAGCTTGCATCGTGCAGGTCATGTGCGGGGTGCATCATAGGACTTGCATTTATGGCAGGGCATGTGCCATCCCTTAGAGGCTGTGAATGATAGGTTCTTTCCTTTCATGATTGTGAGCTTCTGCTAGTCCCCACTCCTTAGGTCGCTGGCAGGAACCTTGACTCCCACTAGATGGGGGGTGAAGCCCTACATTGGGGACTTAGCTCTTGGAAGCATGAGCATAGCCCCTACCGGGAGCTGACCCCAGTCGAAGGGCTCATCCTATGAGCATGACCCCGGCTAGGAGATAACCTCGGTAGGAGTGCTCGCTGTGGAAGCATGAGCTCAAACCTAGCCAGGAGCTAACCTCAATCGGAGGGCTCACCTTATGGGCATGTCACCAGCTGGGAGCTGACCTCGGCAGGAGGGCTCACCATGGGGGAGCATGGTCTCGACCCCGGCCAAGAGCTGACCTCAGTCGGAGTGCTCGCCTTATGAGCATGACCCCGGCTGGGAGCTGACCTTGGTAGGAGGACACGTTATGGAAGCATAAGCTCAACTCTGGTCGGGAGCTGACCTCAGTCGAAGAGCTCACCTTTTGACCACAACCCCGGTTGGGAGCTGACCTCGACAGGAGGGCTCATGGTGGAAGCATGAGCTCAACCCCGATCGAGAGCAGACCTCAGTCATAGGGCTCGCCTTATGAGCACCACCCTGGCTAGGAGCTAACCTGGGCAGGAGGGCTCATTATGGAAGCCTGAGCTCAACCCTGATTGGGAGCTGATCTCAGTCGGAGGGCTCACCTTATGAGCATGACCCCAGTTAGGAGCAGACCACAGTAGGAGGGCTCGTTGTGGAAGCATAAGCTAAACCCCGACTAGGAGCTGACCTCAATCGGAGGGCTCGCCTAATGAGAACGACCCCGGCTGGGAGCTGACCTTGGCAGGAGGTCTTGTTTTGGCTCTTTACCTGGCCATCATGTCCAGGCGGCAGGTGGTGTGGGCACCGGGATTAGATAGAGGCTTCTTAACCCTCTATGGTTCTTTGATTAGGATTTCTAAGCCTTTTGGATCCTATAATAAGGCTTAAAGCCTGAGTAATTTTCTTTCGAGTCAGGTAATTAGTTTCAGTTCATTTCAGTTTTTGGTTTAGTCTTGTAATTTGGCTAATTTGGTCAAGTTAGGTTCAATTGGTCCTATAATTAGCCAAATCGGTTCACAAGCTCAAGTCAATTTGAAGATGGGCTCAAGCTAGTTTGAAGATGGGTTCATATGTGGGCAATCAAGTCAAGCCCAATTGAAGATGAGTCAAGCTACCTCTCCATGCTAGGTTAGGAGTGCCAAGTTATGAAGAGTGCCACATCATCAGTGCCACATGGCATGGGAGGTGCCACTTTAGCTCATGGAGTGCCACATGGCATGGGAGGCGCCACTTCATCAAGCACCTTGGGTGGCCAAGACAAGCTGAAAATTCAAATTCAAATGACATATGGACACCAATTAAACCTCTCCTTGATCCAAGCCAACAACATTCCCACCTCACTCCAGATATCAAGCCTCTCCAAAGATCATGATCGGCCAAGGAGGAGTTCAAAATTCAAATGGAGACAACCTTCCTCTCTTCCCTCTCCAAATCAAGCATTTCTACTAAGGCCAAGGTGTCATGAAGAAATGATTCAAATTTCAAATGGGTGCCCCCTTGATTCTTGAAGACAACATCCTCTCTTCACTCCCCCAAATCAAGCCATTCCACCTAGGAGCAAACCAAGTCAAAGTCGACCAAGGCTTCTTGAAGGAGAATTTTCAAATTTCAAATAGGCGCCCCTTGACTCATGAAGACAACCCACCTTTGTCTCCTCCCCAAATCAAGTCATGTAACCTTTCTTTCAAATTTGAATGAAAACTTGGGTGCTTATAAAAAGGACCCTAGCCCTCTTGTAAAGATAATTTTGATGAATGAAAATTTTAGAGAAGTTCTTCCTTTAGTCCTTGTCTTCTTAGACTAGGAACTCTGTGAGAGAGTGCCTTTGTTTTTCAGGACAACGAGGGGTGAGAGGCCCTGAGTTACCTTCTTCCTTAACAAGCCACCAATCCATCTTCAAGCTTGGACACCCCTGGAAGATCCACCTGGATGCCCAATGAGAAGAGCCCTTCTCGACCTCCATCCTCAACTCTTTTCCTCATCACTTTTTACCTTCTTATACCCTCTTCTTGCTATTTTCTAACCCCTTCACTTGGTTGCTCGCAAGTCCTCTAGGTGACATGGATAGAGGAGTCAGCCTTCCTAGCCTTCGAAACCATCAGATGAAAAGTCGCCAAATTCGCAGGGTCAAAGGCTTGATCTTCTAGGCCGCATCTGTGAGAAAAGCAAACTCGACTTCAAGCACATTAGATCTTCATGGTTTACACTCCCTAGTCTCCTAAGTAGGAAATGATCTATAGCTAAGTCTTATCAGGGTTTCTCAATCTCGGGATCCTCTCTTTATCTTTGTTTAGGGGCTATGTGCATGCTAGAAATTTCTTGTTCTTACAGAATCACTAGTTCTATTCTCCACTTGACTTTCGAAAATCAGTAACCCTACTAAAAACTTAAAACAATAGAAAGAAACAATCACTTGCATGCATCTCATCCATCTTAGCAAAGTAGTCCCACATCATGTTTCGTATCAGAGCTTGCATCCCGCATCATTTCTGGTATCAGAGCCTGGTTAGGTCTTAGTTTCTTCTTAAGTCTTGAATCGGGTACTTCACCATGGTTGTCCGATCATAGGAAAAAGTAGGACTGCAAGCCCCTCAAATCCTATTGAAAGGAGATTTCCTATGGTGTGTAGGGGTGCTGCAATGATTGACCCTTAAAGAAGAAAACAAGGAGATAGGTATTTTAATTCTATAAAAAAAATTTTCCTCATTGATGCGTGACTAATATGCATGCAATTCTTTTTGTATGTTTTATATGTGAGGTTAGGTGATTAATTCCCAAATTTCAGATCAAAATTAGTTGTAGAGAATTTTATATGAATTTTTGAAGCCAAGCATGCATATTAGAACCTAGAAAAGTACTAAAGAAGGATCGCCGGGGTTGAGAAGCCTCGGTTAGGGAAAGTTCTCCTACAATATGAAGACTGGAGGTAGAGGGGGTGTACCTGACAACATCTGAAGCACCCGGTGAAGATCGCAGTGAAGGGATCTCTCGTTCCTCGATGGATGCGGCCTGGAAAATCGAGCCAAAGACCTGCGAATACCTGGCTTTCTGCTCGATGGTCTGATTGAGGCTTGGCTAGAGTCGTTGGATTCGTAGGAACTCGGGGACCTACAAACGACCTGTTAGGGGTTAGAAAACTCAAAGGAGATCAATAAAATAAAGAAAAATAGCAAAGGAAAGAAAGTTTTGGAGGGGCTGGAAGGATGGTTGGCGGCAAGAAGATGATTGCAAACACCGGGAAGAAGAACTCTCAAACCCCTTTATGCACACAGCAGGGTAATCACACAAAACAATATAAGAACTCAAGGTTTATGTCATATATCAAAATCTCCCTTCATACAAGAGGCTAGGGTCCTTTAAATAGACCATTAACCTTGGGCTCCAAGTAAGGGCATATAAGTCTTTACATAAGAATCCTTTTCCCTCTCAAACCTTAGCTAGAAAATAAGGAAACATTAGGTAGAAAAATCTCTAAAAATTCTCTTGACTTGGCCAACAATCGAAGGACTCCTGGGGGGGCGTGTTGGGCTTCTAGGAGCAGCAAGAGGCCGGCCCAAAGGGGCTCGGGCGCATAGGTTTGGGCCTCTGGAAGCTGGGGTGGCCTGGCAGCCAGGTAGCAGGAATATTCCCTGGTATCTTGCTTCTTAGGGGCTTGGGTGGTGGGGACACCGGAGGTACTAGAATAAGACAAAGGCTTTTCAACCCTCTGTGAATTGATCAATAATTTATGAGTCCATCTATAATAAGGGCTTAGCCCATCTGAGTCCTTTTTTAGTTGTTGTTTTAGTCTTTTGTGTTGTAATTTCAGTTCTGTACTAGTCAGCATATGTTGAGCTAGTTCAGTTCAATGCTAGTCAGCTCATGTTGAGCTAATTTTATTTTTTTGAGTCCTGTCCAAGCATATTAAAGACTCGAGACTATATCATAAAAGGGAAGACCAAGTCCAACTATATTGAAGACATGGAAGTATAGCCCAAGTCCAACCCAGCTTGAAGATTTGAAGACCCCAGGAGGAAAATTCAGAAAACCCTGATTTCTTGCAGATGCCCTCCAGATGCCCAGATTCCCTTCCAGATGCCAAAGTATATTCATAGATAATGGCATCCATGATTCCAGAGGTCCATCTGCATCCTAGCCCAAAGAAATCAAGCCCAGGTGCCAAGCCCAAGCCCCTAAGAAGCAAGATACTAGGGAATATTCCTGCTACCTGGCTACCAGGCCACCCCAGCTTCTAGAGGCCCAAACCCATGCACCCGAGCCCCTTTGGGCCGGCCTTTTGCTGCTCCTAGAAGCCCAACACGCCTCCATAGGCATCCTTGGAGTGTTGGCCAAGTCAAAAGAATTTTTAGGGATTTTTCTACCTAATATTTCCTTATTTTCTAGCTAGGGTTTGAGAGGGAAAAGGATTCTTATGTAAAGACTTATGTGCCCTTACTTGGAGCCCAAGGTTAAGGGTCTGTTTAAGGGACCCTAGCCTCTTGAATAAAACCTAATTTTTGATATGAATTAAAACCTTGAGTTCTTCTATTGAGTTGTGTGATACCCTGCTGTGTGCATAAATGGGTTTGTGAGAGTTTTTCTTCCCAGTGCTGTAATCATCTTCCTGCTGCCAACAAGCCTCTCAGATCCCTGGACGCCCACTCCAAAAGAAGCCTTCCCTTGCTATTTTCCCTTTGTTTTCTTATTCCTTTGTGAATTTTCTAACCACTGACAGGTCATTTGCAGGTCCCCGAGTTCCTACGAATCCAACGACTCCAACCAAGCCTCAATCGGATCATCGAGCAGAAAGCCGGGTATCCGCGGGTCTTTGGCTCGATTTTTCAGGCCGCATCCGTAGAGGAACGAGAGACCCCTTTGCTGAGATCTTCACAGACATCGTCAGGTACACCCCCTCTACCTCCAGTAGTTTTATTGTAGGAGAACTTGCCCTAACCGAGGCTTCTCAGCCCCGGTGATCCTTCTTTTCTACTTTTCTAGGTCCTAATCTGCATGCTGATCTTCTAAAATTCATATAAAATTCCCTACAACTTATCTTAATTTGAAATTCAGGAATTCATCACTCAACCCCACATATAAAACATACAACAGGAATCACATGCATTTTAGTCCCACATCATCTGGTATCAGAGCTTAGATTAGGGCTTATTTTCTATAATTTTTTAGTCCATATATACTATGTTATTTTAATTATTTCTCCCTGATAAAAACTCTAAAAATTTTGAAATTTATTTTTCAGGATTCAACATAATTCTGATTAATTTTAGGAATTTTTTTAGATTTTATTATGTCCTGTGAATTTTCTGCAAGCCGAAATACAGACTATAAATTTTTGGCTCTATTTTTTCAGCAAGACAAGTTTGGAAGTTTTAGGGTTTTGTTTAGCATCTCTTGCATATATTTTAATTTTAGTATATTTCCAGCATATTAGGCCATGATTTTCAAGTTTTCTTCTATTTAAAAAAAAAAACCAAAAAAAAATACCAAAAAAAAAAATACATATTCTCCAAAAATACCAAAAACATCTAAACCCTAATTTGCATCCTCATCTGCCTGCTATCATTGCATAATTTACTTTTAAGGGCACTCTTCCTATATCAGATGGGGGGAGGATTTGATTACCTCTCCTTAGCCCAAAACTACATCCCTTGCATTCTGTCCCAAGCCTTAACCTAAAATTAACTAGACTTAATTTGCCCTAGTGGGCTAGGGACACCAACTGGTCGGGTCCGGGCTACGTGTCAGATCATTGTGTCAAGATAACCTGTGTGTGCCTTGTGCTCAGTGTCTAGAACGGTGGTTTAGGGATTCAAACCCGAAGGGCTTGTATGCTGGTTTGCCTACCTGGCCAGTCTCTGATTGGAGTCTAGGATTGGCAATCAGAGACCTAACACTCCCCTTACACCTGCCTGGTTGAGTACAGGGTAACTATAGGCTAGTTTGCCACCCTGATTGAGCATCTACTTTAGACTCTAGGTCTAGTCAGCTGTAGTCGGTCTGATCAAGTCTTGCATGAGCACTAGATCAGGGGTTTCATATCACCCACCTCCTTCATAAATGTCTGAACCCATGGAAAATTTGCAAGCCCAAATAAAAGCACTCACTGAGCATCTAACCCAATCCTTGGCCCAATTGACTACCCAGTTAACTCAGTCTAGTACCCAAACCAACAATAGAATTGACCATCTTGCCGATAGGTTTGGCCAGTTAGAAGGCCATGTAGGGACCATAGAAAGAACCCATGGGTCACAGTCTGATCCAGATCCTGAGTCCCCTCATCATGACCCGTACTACAATCCTCAACCTAGGAGGATCCCAAACCCTGATCCATACCGAGAGGTTGAAGCTAGGAGAGCCCCTCAGCCTGACCCAAACAATAATACTGAACCTAGAAGAACCCCTTACCATGACCCTTATTATGATACTGAACCTAGAAGAACCCCTTACCATGACCCTTATTATGATACTGAACCCAGGAAAACCCAATACTCTGACCCATATAGGGAGTCCAATCCTAGGAGAACCCAATACTCTGACCCATATAGGGAGTCCAATCCTAGGAGAACCCAATACTCTGACCCATATAGAGAGCCCAACCCTAGGAGAACCCAATATTCTGACCCATATAGGGAGTCCAACCCTAGGAGAACCCAATATCCTAACCCATATAGGGATCCCAACCTTAGGAGGACTCCATACCATGATCCATCCTTAGAACCTGACCATGGAGCTGACCCAAAATCCTATGACCCCAGATCCTCTAATCCCATGACCCATAGATCTGCACCCGTATCCTATGAGCCCAGAGAACCCATAACCCCTAGGTATCAATCTAGTACTAGTCAAGTTTTCCTTAGTCAACTTGAACCCTATAAGATTAGTACCCTAAAATATGAGCCCAGTAGTGAGCCACTACCCCTTAGGCAACCTAAACCTACTAGGATTAGTATCCATAATCAGAAACCAGGACCTAGCCAATTTTTCCCTAGCCGACCTTCTCCAACCATTCCTTAGATTGACAAGGCTTACATTAACGTGGAAGTGTATGAAGCTGATACGAGCCTAGTGGATGAGTATGAGGGAGAAGAGGAGACACCTTTAGATGACCTAGAATTAGCTGACCCAATAGATACCCAGGTAGAAGCCAACCTAGAGGTAGTTGACCCTAACCACATCCAACCTAAAGCTATAGTGGAAGAACAAATAGAGGAAGAGAACCTAGGTACTGCTGCTAGAGCCTTACCTGAGGAAACCATAGAGGAGAGCCAAATTATAGAGTCTAGTCCAAAAATACAAGAACCAGAAGAATTTATTAAGGACCTGATCTCTTTGAATCAATACCTTCAAGATGTGTCCCCTCCTATAATTCCCATTAATGACCTCTTCCCCGAAATTGGCGACCCATCCTTCTATTATGCAAACCCTGTAGATATAGCTCAACCTCGTAAGGTTAACCTCATTAGTATAGGATTAGTTCCTGACACCCTGTCTTTTATCCTACTTTATCCAAATAACCATGAACCTTTTTCTCTACCCTACCAAACTAATTCTGAACCCACTTCTTATTTTCTACCCTTTCCAGACGTCTCCAACATTTCTAGGATCATTAGATTGCATTTAGTTGAAATTAGCATACTACATGCATTCATTACGCATGTTAGGTTTGCATTATACTTCTGGCATACCCTTTGGCATTTGCTTGGAGTCCATTCTAAATACTCTTATGCACACCACACTAGGATCAGACCAAGAGAGTCTATAGTCTCTTAGGTTTAGGCCCATAAAAGTCTAATAAATTTTCTTCGATAGGAATGCAAAGTCGAGTCTATTAGGTGTTAGTATGAGTCCTTTGAATCATTTGTTAGGAGTTTGCATTTGCCCAGCATGTTCACCACCTACACTAATTTTAAACAAACTGGCTAATTCCCGAAGATGGATCAAAGAATTTGATGTAGTGGATTCTATCTTGGTTAGGCTTAGGCTTAAAAGAAGCTTCATGCTCGCAGAGCCGACCTTTTAAAGTGATAGAGAAGGATTGGATCAAATGCCTAGGTGTTAGACTTGCCTTTAGATTTGGGCATTAGTTCTACCTTCAATATTACTGACCTGGTTGAGTATAGGGAACTGGCAGCGATACCTAGTGAGACCTTTGGACCTATTTCTTTTCATTGTGAGTGACCCTAACCCAGAGTGTCCACTAATAAATTGGCCTGAGAGAGGAGAACGGATCGAACGTATCCTGGACGATCAAGCCATCACGACCCAGGGCTGTGACTATCAACGCTTCCTGGTCTGATGGCAAGGCCGGCCAGAGTCGGACGATTCATGGATTTCTCGAGAGGACTTGCAGCACCTCAACCCAGACCTCCTCGAGAGATATGTGAGCCAGCTTGATCTTCACTAGACAGGGTGGAGTTCCTCCCACCCCGGGAGAATTGGTGGGGACACCGGAGGTACCAGAATAAGACAGAGGCTTTTCAACCCTCTGTGAATTCATCAATAATTTATGAGTCCATCTGTAATAAGGGATTAGCCCATTCGAGACCTTTTTTAGTTGTTGTTTGAGTCTTTTGAGTTGTTATTTCAGTTCTGTACTAGTCAGCTTATGTTGAGCTAGTTCAGTCCAATGCTAGTCAGCTCATGTTAAGCTAATTTTATTTTTTTGAGTCCTGTCCAAGCATACTGAAGACTCAAGACTATATCATACAAGTAAAGACCATGTCCAACTAGATTGAAGACATGGAAGTATAGCCCAAGTCCAACCCAGCTTGAAGATTTGAAGACCCCAGGAGGAAAATTCAGGAAACCCTGATTTCTTGCAGATGCCCTCCAGATGCCCAGATTTCCTTCCAGATGTCAAAGTATATTCATAGATAAGGGCATCCATGATTCCAGAGGTCCATCTGCATCCTATCCCAAAGAAACAAACCCAGGTGCCAAGCCCAAGCCCCTAAGAAGCAAGATACCAGGGAATATTCCTGCTACCTAGCTACCAGGCCACCCCAGCTTCCAGAGGCCCAAACCCATCCACCCGAGCCCCTTTGGGCTGGCCTTTTACTGCTCCTAGAAGCCCAACACACCCCCCTAGGCATCCTTTGAGTGTTGGCCAAGTCAAGAGAATTTTTAAGGATTTTTTTACCTAATATTTTCTTATTTTCTAGCTAGGGTTTGAGAGGGAAAAGGATTCTTAAGTAAAGACTTATGTGCCCTTACTTGGAGCCCAAGGTTAAGGGTCTACTTAAGGGACCCTAGCCTCTTGTATGAAACATAATTTTTGATATGAATTAAAACCTTAAGTTCTTCTATTAAGTTGTGTGATACCCTGCTGTGTGCATAAAAGAGTTTATGAGAGTTTTTCTTCCCAGTGCTGCAATCATCTTCCTGCTGCCAACAAGCCTCTCAAATCCCTAGACACCTACTCCAAAAGAAGCCTTCCCTTGCTATTTTTCCTTTGTTTTCTTGTTCCTTTGTGAGTTTTCTAACCCCTGACAGGTCATTTGCAGGTCCCTGAGTTCCTACGAATCCAACGACTCTAGCCAAGCCTCAATCGGATCACCGAGTAGAAAGCCGGTTATCCGTGGGTCTTTGGCTCGGTTTTCCAGGCCGCATCCATCGAGAAACGAGAGATCCCTTTGCTGAGATCTTCACAGATGTTGTCAGGTACACCCCCTCTACTTCCAATAGTTTTATTGTACGAGAACTTGCCCTAACCGAGGCTTCTCAGTCCCGGCAATCCTTCTTTTCTACTTTTCTAGGTCCTAATCTGCATGCTGATCTTCTAAAATTCATATAAAGTTTCTTACAACTTATTTTAATCTGAAATTCGGGAATTAATCACTCAACCCTATATATAAAACATACAAAAGGAATCGCATGCATTTTAGTCATGCATCATTGGGCTTGGTGCCTGGGCTTGATTTCTTTGGGCTAGGATGCAGATGGACCTCTAAAATCATGGATGCCTTGGTATATGAATATATTTTGGCATCTAGAAGGGAATTTGGGCATCTGGAGGGCATCTGCATGGAATCAGGGTTTTCTAAATTTTCCTCCTGGGGTCTTCAAATCTTCAAGCTGGGTTGGACTTGGGCTATACTTCCATATCTTCAATCTGGTTGGACTTGGTCTTCACTTGTATGATGTGGTCTTGAGTCTTCAATATGGTTGAAGAGGACTCAAAAAAATAAAATTAGCTCGACATGAGCTGACTAACACTGGACTGAACTAGCTCAACATGAACTGACTATTACAGAACTGAAACTCAAAAGACTCAAATAATAACTAAAATGGACTCAGATGGGCTAAGCCCTTATTACAGATGGACTCATAAATTATTGATCAATTCACAGAGGGTTGAAAAGCCTCTGTCTTATTCTGGTGCCTTTGGTATCCCCACCAATTCTCTCGGGGCGGGAGGAACTCGACCCTGTCGAGTGAAGATCAAGCTGGCTCAAATAGCTCTCGAGGAGGTCTAGGTTGAGGTGCTGCAAGCCCTCTCGAGAAATCCCCGAATCGTCCGACTCTGACCGGCCTTGCCATCGGACTAGGAAACATTGATAACCACGGCCCCGGGTCATAATGGCTTGATCGTCCAGGATACGCTCGATCCGTTGTCCTCTCTCAGGCCAAATTTATTAGTGGACACTCTAGGTTAGGGTCACTCACAATGAAAAGGAATAGATTCAAAAGCCTCACTAGGTATCGCTGCCGGTTCCTTGTACTCAACCAGGTCTATAATTTTGAAGGTAGAACTAATGCCCAAATCCGAAGGCATGTCTAACACCTGGGCATTTGATCCAACCTTCTCTATCACTTTAAAAGGTCCTGCTCTGCGAGCATGAAGCTTCTTTTAGGCCTAAGCCTAACCAAGATAGAATCCACTACATCAAATTCTTTGATCCATCTTCGGGAATTAGCCAGTTTGTTTAAAATTAGTGTAGGTGGTGAACATGCTGGGCACATGTAGACTCCTAACAAATGATTCAAAGGATTCATACTAACACCTAACAAACTTGACTATGCATTCTTATAGAAGGAAATCTTATTGAACTCTTTGGATCTAAACCTAACAGATTATAGGTTCCCTAGGTTTGATCCTAGCTTGACATGCACATGAAATTTTACAATGAACTCCTAGCAAATTCTAAAGAGTATGCCAGAAGTAAGATGCAAACCTAACATGCGTGATGAATGCATGCAGTATGCTAATCTCAGTTAAATGTAATCTAATAATCCTTGAAATGCTGGAGGTATCTGGAAAGGGCAGAAAATAGGAAGTGGATTCAAAATTAGTCTGGTAGGGTAGGGAAAAAGGTTCAAGGTTAGTTGGATAAAGTAGGATAAAAGAAGGGGCATCAGGGACTAATCCTAGACTAATGAGGCTAACCTTACGAGGTTGCCGTATATCTATGGGCAAGAAAAGGTCCATGCTATGGAAGGAGAGGTCAACAATTTCTGGGAAGAGATCTTCAATAGGAATGGCAGGAAGGGATTCATCCTGAGGGCAATGGGTTAAGTAAGCCAAATCCTGAATAAAGTCTTCTTGTTCATGGAATTTAGGAATAGGCTCTACAATTAGATCCTTTTCTAGTGTTTCCTCAGGTAAATTCCTAGTATCAGAGTTCTCTTCCTCTAATTGTTCTTCCACTATAGCTTTAGGTTGGATGTGGTCAAGGTCAACTAGCTCTGGGTTGGTTTCTACCTGGGTATCTACTGGGTCAACTAATTCTAGGTCTATTAAAGGTGTCTCCTCTTCTCCTTCATACTCATCCACTAGGCTCACATCAGCTTCATGCACTTCCACATTAATGTAAGCCTTGTAAATCTCAGGAATGGTTGGAGAAGGTCGACTAGGGAAAAATTGGTTAGGTTCTGGTCTCTGTTTATGGGTACAACTCCTAGTAGGTTCAGGTTGTATAAGGGGTAGTGGCTCACTACTGGATTCATATTTAGGGATACTAATCCTATGGGGTTCAAGTTGACTAGGGGAAGCATGACTAGTACTAGATTGATACTTAGGGGTTTTGGGTTCTCTGGTTTCATAGGACAAGGGTGCAGATCTCTGGGTCATGGGATTATAAGATCTAGGGTCATAGGATTTTGGATCAACTCTATGGTCAGGTTCTAAGGATGGATCATGGTATGGGGTCCTCCTAAAGTTGGGCTCCCTATATGGGTCAGGATATTGGGTTCTCCTAGGGTTGGACTCCCTTTATGGGTCAGAATATTGGGTTCTCCTAGGGTTGGGCTCTCTATATGGGTCAGAGTATTGGGTTCTCCTAGGATTGGACTCCCTATATGGGTCAGAGTATTGGGTTCTCCTAGTATTGGACTCCCTAAATGGGTCAAAGTATTGGGTTTTCCTGGGTTCAGTATCATAATAAGGTTCATGGTAAGGGGTTCTTCTAGGTTCAGTATCATAATAAGGTTCATGGTAAGGGGTTCTTCTAGGTTCAGTATCATAATAAAGGTCACGGTAAGGGGCTCCTCTAGGTTCAGTATTATAGTATGGATCAGGCTGAGGGGCTCTCCTAGATTCAACTTCTCGGTATGGATCAGGGTTTGGGGTCCTCCTAGGTTGAGGATTGTAGTACGGGTCAGGATGAGGGGCTCTTCTAGGTTCGACCTCATGGTATAGATCAGGGTTTGGGGTTCTCCTAGGTTGATGGGACTTAGGATCTGGCTCAGACTGTGACCCATGGGTTCTTTCTATGGTCCCTACATGGCCTTCTAACTGGTCAAACCTATTGGCAAGAAGGATAATTCTATTGTTGGATTGGGTACTAGACTGAGTTAACTGGGTAGTCAACTGGGCCATGGATTGGATTAGTTGCTCAGTGAGTGCTTTTATTTGGGCTTGCAAATTTTCCATGGGTTCAGACATTTGTGAAGGAGGTGGGTGATATGAAACCCCTGATCTAGTGCTCATGCAAGACTCGATCAGACCGACTATAGCTGACTAGACCTAGAGTCCAAACTAGATGCTCAATCAGGATGGCAAACTAGACAGGTGTAAGGGGAGTGTTAGGTCCCTGATTGCCAATCCTAGACACCAATCATAGATTAGACAGGTAGGCGGACCAGCACACAAGCCCTTCGGGATTGAATCCCTAAACCACTATTCTAGACACTGAGCACAAGGCACATACAGGATAGCTTGACACAATGATCTGACACTTAGCCCGAACCCGACCAGTTGGTGTCCCTAGCCCACTAGGGCAAATTAAGTCTAGTTAATTTTAGGTTAAGGCTTGGGACCGAATGCATGGGATGTGGTTTTGGGATAAGGAGAGGTGATCAAATCCTCCCCCATCTAATATAGCAAGAGTGCTCTTAAAAGTAAATTATGCAATGATGGCAGGCAGATGAGGATGCAAATTAGGGTTTAGATGTTTTTGGTATTTTTGGAGAATATGTAATTTTTTTTTTGGTATTTTATTAAATAGAAGAAAAATTTCAAATTATGGTATAATATGCAAGAATTATACTAAAATTAAAAGATATGCAAAAAATGCTAAACAAAACCCTAACTTCCAAACTTGTCTTGCTGAAAAAAAATAGAGCAAAAAATTTGCAGGCTGTATTTCAACTTGCAAAACATTCACAAGCCATAATAAAATCTGAAACAATTATGAAAATTACTGTGAACTATGATGAATCCAGAAAAATAAATTTCAAAATTTTTGGAGTTTTTAACAGGGAGAAATAATTTAAAAAATAGAGCATATATAGACTGAGAAATTGCAGAAAACATGCCCTAATCTAAGCTCTGATACCAAATGATGCGGGACTAATATGCATGCGATTCTTTTTGTATATTTTATATGTGAGGTTAGGTGATTAATTCCCTAATTTTAGATCAAAATTAGTTGTAGGGAATTTTATATGAATTTTTGAAGCCAAGCATGCAGATTAGAACCTAGAAAAGTACTAAAGAAGGATCGTTGGGGCTGAGAAGCCAGGGTTAGGGCAAGTTCTCCTACAATATAAAGACTAGAGATAAAGGGGGTGTACCTGATAACATCTGAAGCACCCGGTGAAGATCGCAGCAAAGGGATCTCTCATTCCTCGATGGATGCGGCCTGGAAAATCGAGCCAAAGACCAGCGGATACCCGGCTTTCTGCTTGGTGGTCCGATTGAGGCTTGACTGGAGTCGTTGGATTCGTAGGAACTCGCGGACCTGCAAATGACCTGTCAAGGTTTAGAAAACTCAAAGGAGATCAAGAAAATAAAGGAAAATAGCAAAGAGAATAAAGTTTTGGAGGGGCTGGAAGGATGGTTGGTGGCAGGAAGATGATTGCAAACACTGTGAAGAAGAACTCTCAAACCCCTTTATGCACACTGCAGGGTAATCACACAAAACAATATAAGAACTCAAGGATTATTTCATATATCAAAATCTCCCTTCATACAAGAGTCTAGGGTCCTTTAAATAGACCCTTAACCTTGGGCTCCAAGTAAGGGCACATAAGTCTTTACATAAGAATCCTTTTTCCTCTCAAACCCTAGCTAGAAAATAAGGAAACATTAGGTAGAAAAATCCCTAAAAATTTTCTTGACTTGGCCAACACTCCAAGGACTCCTAGGGGGGGCATGTTGGGCTTCTAGGAGCAGCAAGAGGCTAGCCCAAAGGGGCTCGGGCGCATGGGTTTGGGCCTCTGGAAGATGGGGTGGCCTGGTAGCCAGGTAGCAGGAATATTCCCTGTTATCTTGCTTCTTAGGGGCTTGGGCTTGGCACCTGGGCTTGATTTCTTTGGGCTAGGATACAAATGGAACTCTAAAATCATGGATGCCTTGATATATGAATATATTTTGGCATCTGGAAGGGAATCTGGGCATCTGGAGGGCATCTGCAAGGAATCAGGGTTTTCTGAATTTTTCTCCTGGGGTCTTCAAATCTTCAAGCTGGGTTGGACTTGGACTATACTTCCATGTCTTCAATCTGGTCGGACCAGGTCTTCACTTGTATGATGTGGTCTTGAGTCTTCAATATGGTTGTAGAGGACTCAAAAAAATAAAATTAGCTCAACATGAGCTTACTAACACTGGACTGAACTAGCTCAACATGAGCTGACTAGTACAGAACTGAAACTCAAAAGACTCAAATAATAACTAAAATGGACTCAGATGGGCTAAGCCCTTATTACAGATGGACTCATAAATTATTGATCAATTCACAGAGGGTTGAAAAGCCTCTGTCTTATTCTGGTGCCTTTGGTGTCCCCACCAATTCTCTCGGGGTGGGAGGAACTCGACCCTGTCGAGTGAAGGTCAAGCTGGCTCGCATATCTCTCGAGGAGGTCTAGGTTGAGGTACTGCAAGTCATCTTGAGAAATCCATGAATCGTCCGACTTCGGTCGACCTTGCCATCGGACCAGGAAACGTTGATAACCGCTGCCCCGGGTCATAATGGCTTGATCATCCAGGATACGCTCGATCCATTCTCCTCTCTCAGGCCAAATTTATTAGTAGACACTCTAGGTTAGGGTCACAATGAAAAGAAATAGGTTCAAAAGCCTCACTAGGTATCGCTGCCGGTTCCTTATACTCAACCAGGTCTATAATATTGAACGTAGAACTAATGCCCAAATCTGAAGGCATGTCTAACACCTAGGCATTTGATCCAACCTTCTCTATCAATTTAGAAGGTCCTACTCTGCGAGCATGAAGCTTCTTTTAGGCCTAAGCCTAAACAAGATAAAATCCACTACATCAAATTCTTTGATCCATCTTCAGGAATTAGCTAGTTTGTTTAAAATTAGTGTAGGTGGTGAACATGCTGGACACATGCAGACTCCTAACAAATGATTCAAAGGACTCATACTAACACCTAACAGACTTGACTATGCATTCCTATAGAAGGAAATCTTATTGAACTCTTTGGATCTAAACCTAACAGATTATAGGTTCCCTAGGTTTGATCCTAGCTAGACATGCACATGAAAATTTACAATGAACTCCTAGCAAATTCCAAAGAGTATGCCAGAAGTAAGATGCAAACCTAACATGCATGATGAATGCATGCAGTATGCTAATCTCAGTTAAATGTAATATAATAATCTTAGAAATGCTGGAGGTATCTGGAAAGGACAGAAAATAGGAAGTGGAATCAAAATTAGTCTGGTAGGGTAGGAAAAAAGGTTCAAGGTTAGTTGGATAAAGTAGGATAAAAGAAGGGGTGTCAGGGACTAATCCTAGACTAATGAGGCTAACCTTACAGGGTTGCGGTATATCTATGGGCAAGAAAAGGTCCATGCTATGGAAGGAGGGGTCAACAATTTCTGGGAAAAGATCTTCAATAGGAATGAAAGGAAGGGATTCATCCTGACTGCAATGGGTTAAGTAAGCCAAATCCTGAATAAAGTCTTCTTGTTCATGGAATTTAGGAATAGGCTCTACAATTAGATCCTTTTCTAGTGTTTCCTCTGGTAAAATCCTAGTATCAGCGTTCTCTTCCTCTAATTGTTCTTCCACTATAGCTTTAGGTTGGATATGGTCAAGGTCAACTAGCTCTGGGTTGGTTTCTACCTGGGTATCTACTAGGTCAGCTAATTCTAGGTCTATTAAAGGTGTCTCCTCTTCTCCTTTATACTCATCCACTAGGCTCACATCAGCTTCATACACTTCCACATTAATGTAATGATGGGGAACTAATATGCATGCAATTTTTTTTGTATGTTTTACATGTTGAGTTAGGTGATTAATTCCCAAATTTCAGATCAAAATTATTTGTAGGGAATTTTGTATGAATTTTTGAAGATCAGCATGCAGATTAGGACCTAGAAAAGTAGCAAAGAAGGACCGCCGAGACTGAGAAGCCTCGGTTAGGGCAAGTTCTCCTACAATAAAACTACTGGAGGTAGAGGGGTGTACCTGACAATGTCTGTAAAGATCGCAGCGAAGGGGTCTCTCGTTCCTCGACGGATGCGGCCTGGAAAATCGAGCCAAAGACCAGCGGATACCCGGCTTTCTGCTCGGTGATCCGATTGAGGCTTGGCTGGAGTCGTTGGATTCGTAGGAACTCAGGGACCTGCAAACGACCTGTCAGGGGTTAGAAAGCTCACAAAGGAACAAGAAAACAAAGTAAAAATATCAAGGGAAGGCTTCTTTTGGAGTGGGCATCCAGGGATCTGGAGGGTTTGTTGGCAGCAGGAAGATGATTGCAAACACCGGGAAGAAGAACTCTCACAAACCCCTTTATGCACACAGCAGGGTATCACACCACTCAATAGAAGAACTCAAGGTTTTCATTCATCAAAAATTCTCCTCATACAAGAGGCTAGGGTCCCTTAAATAGACCCTTAACCTTGGGCTCCAAGTAAGGGTACATAAGTCTTTACATAAGAATCCTTTTCCCTCTCAAACCCTAGCTAGAAAATAAGGAAATATTAGGTAGAAAAATCTCTAAAAATTTTCTTGACTTGGTCAACACTCCAAGGATGCCTAGGGGGGCGTGTTGGACTTCTAGGAGCAGCAAGGGGCTGGCCCAAAGGGGCCCGGGTGCATGGGTTTGGGCCTCTGGAAGCGGGGGTGGCCTGGTAGCCAGGTAGCAGGAATATTCCCTGGTATCTTGCTTCTTAGGGGCTTGGGCTTGGCACCTGGGCTTGATTTCTTTGGTCTAGGATGTAGATGGACCTCTAAAATCATGGATGCCTTGGTATATGAAGATATTTTGGCATCTGGAAGGGAATCTGGGCATCTGGAGGGCATCTGCAAGAAATCAGGATTTTCTGAATTTTCCTCCTGGGGTCTTCAAATCTTCAAGCTGGGTTGGACTTGGGCTATACTTCCATGTCTTCAATCTAGTTGGACTTGGTCTTCACTTGTATGATATAGTCTTGAGTCTTCAGTATGCTTGGACAAGACTCAAAAAAATAAAATTAGCTCAACATGAGCTGACTAGCAATGGACTAAACTAGCTCAACATGAGCTGACTAGTACATAAGTGAAATAACAACTAAAAATACTCAAATAACAACTAAAATGGACTCAGATGAGCTAAGCCCTTATTACAGATTGACTCATAAATTATTGATCAATTTACAGAGGGTTGAGAAGCCTCTGCCTTATTCTGGTGCCTTTGGTGTCCGCACCAATTCTCCCGGGGTAGGAGGAACTCGACCCTGTCGAGTGAAGATCAGACTGGCTCACATATCTCTCGAGAAGGTCTGGGTTGAGGCATTGCATGTCCTCTCGAGAAATCTATGAATCGTCCGACTCTGGCTGGCCTTGCCATCAGATCAGGAAGCATTGATAGTCACGGCCCCGGGTCGTGATGGCTTGATCATCCAGGATACGCTCGATCCGTTCTCCTCTCTCAGGCCAATTTGTTAGTGGACACTCTGGGTTAGGGTCACTCACAATAAAAAGGAATAGGTCCAAAGGCCTTACTAGGTATCGCTGTCGGTTCCCTATACTCAACCAGGTCTGTAATATTGAAGGTAGAACTAATGACCAAATCCGAAGGCAAGTCTAACACCTAGGCATTTGATCCAATCCTTCTCTATCACTTTAAAAGGTCCGTCTCTGCGAGCATGAAGCTTCTTTTAGGCCTAAGCCTAACCAAGATAGAATCCACTACATCAAATTCTTTGACCCTTCTTCGGGAATTAGCCAGTTGTTTTAAGATTAGTGTGGGTGGTGAACATGCTAGGCACATGTAGACTCCTAACAAATGATGCAAAGGACTCATACTGACACCTAACAGACTCGACTATGCATTCCTATCGAAGGAAATTTTATTGAACTCTTTGGATCTAAACCGAATAGATTATAGGTTTTCTAGGTTTGATCCTAGCTTGACATGCACATGAAAATTTACAATGAACTCCTAGCAAATTCCAAAGAGTATGCCAGAAGTAAGATGCAAACCTAACATGCGTGATGAATGCATGCAGTATGCTAATCTCAGCTAAATGCAATCTAATGATCCTAGAAATGCTGGAGGTGTCAGGAAAGGGTAGAAAATAGGAAGTGGGTTTAGAAGTAGTTTGGTAGGGTAGGGAAAAAGGTTCAAGGTTAGTTGGATAAAGTTTAATAAAAGAAGGCATGTCAGGGACTAATCCTAGACTAATGAGGCTAATCTTACGAGATTGTAGAATTTCTATGGGCATGAAAAGGTCCATGCTATGGAAGGATGGGTCAACAATTTCTGGGAAGAGATCTTCAATAGGAATGGCAGGAAGGGATTCATCCTGAGGGCAATGGGTTAAGTAAGCCAAATCCTGAATAAAGTCTTCTTGTTCATGCAATTTAGGAATAGGCTCTACAATTAGATCCTTTTCTAGAGTTTCCTCAGGTAAAATCCTAGTATCATAGTTCTCTTCCTCTAATTGTTCTTCCACTATAGCTTTAGGTTGGATGTGGTCAAGGTCAACTAGCTCTAGGGTGGTTTCTACCTGGGTATCTACTGGGTCAGCTAATTCTAGGTCTACTAAAGGTGTCTCCTCTTCTCCTTCATACTCATCCAGTAGGCTCGCATCAGCTTCATACACTTCCGCATTAATGTAAGCCTTGTCAATCTCAGGAATGGTTGGAGAAGGTCGGCTAGGAAAAAATTGGCTAGGTCCTGGTTTCTGATTATGGGCACTACTCCCAATAGGTTCAGGTTGTATAAGGGGTAGTGGCTCACTACTGCGTTCATATTTAGGGATACTAATCCTAGGGGGTTCAGGTTGACTAGAAGAAGCATGACTAGTACTAGGTTGATACTTAGGGGTTATGGGTTCTCTAGGCTCATAGGACAAGGGTGCAGATCTATGGGTCATGGGATTATAGGATCTGGGGTCATAGGATTTTGGGTCAGCTCTATGATCAGTTTCTAAGGATGGATCATGGTATGGAGTCCTCCTAAGGTTGGGCTTCCTATATGGGTCAGGATATTGGGTTCTCCTAGGGTTGGACTCCCTATATGGGTCAGAGTATTGGGTTCTCCTAGGATTGGACTCCCTATATGGGTCAGAGTATTGGGTTCTCCTGGGTTCAGTATCATAATAATGGTCACGGTCAGGGGTTCTTCTAGATTCAGTATCATAATAAGGGTCATGGTAAGGGGTTCTTCTAGGTTCAGTATTATTGTATGGGTCAGGCTGAGGGGCTCTCCTAGGTTCAATCTCTCGGTATGGATCAGGGTTTGGGGTCCTCCTAGGTTGAGGATTGTAGTACGGGTCAGAATAAGGGGATCTCCTAGGTTCGACCTCATGGTATAGATCAGGGTTTGGGGTTCTCCTAGGTTGAGGGGACTCAGGATCTGGCTCAGATTGTGACCCATGGATTCTTGCTATGGTCCCTACACGGCCTCCTAACTGGTCAAACCTTTTGCCAAGATGGTCAATTCTATTGTTGGTTTGGGTACCAGACTGAGTTAACTGGGCAGTCATCTGGGCCATTTGATCAGCTAGGGCTTTTATTTGGGCTTGTAAGTTTTCCATGGGTTCAGACATTTGTGAAGGAGGTGGGTGATATGAAACTCCTGATCTAGTGCTCATACAAGACTCGATCAGACCGACTATAGCTGACTAGACCTAGAGTCCAAACTAGATGCTCAATCAGGGTGGCAAACTAGCCTATAGTAACCCTGTACTCAGCCAGGCAGGTGTAAGGGGAGTGTTAGGTCCCTGATTGCCAATCCTAGACACCAATCAGAGATTGGCCAGGTAGGCGGACCAGCACACAAGCCCTTCGGGATTGAATCCCTAAACCACCGTTCTAGACACTGAGCATAAGGCACACACAGGTTAACTTGACACAGTGATCTAACACTAGCCCGGACCCGACCAGTTGGTGTCCCTAGCCCACTAGGGCAAATTAAGTCTAATTAATTTTAGGTTAAGGCTTGGGACTGAATGCAAGGGATGTGGTTTTGGGCTAAGGAGAGGTGATCAAATCCTCCCCCCATCTGATATAGCAAGAGTTCCCTTAAAAGTAAATTATGCAATGATGGCAGGCAGATGAGGATGCAAATTAGGGTTTAGATTTTTTTTTTTTTTGGTATTTTTGGAAAATATGTATTTTTTTTTGGTATTTTTTTAAATAGAAGAAAACTTGCAAATCATGGCCTAATATACTGGAAATATACTAAAATTAAGAAATATGCAAAAACTCCTAAACAAAACCCTAAAACTTCCAAACTTGTCTTGCTAAAAAAAAAATAGAGCCAAAAATTTGCAGGAACTATTTCGGCTTGCAGAAAATTCACAGGCCATAATAAAATCTGGAAAAATTTTTAGAATTACTGTGAATTATGTTAAATCTAGGAAAATAGATCTCATAATTGTTTGAGTTTTTAACAGGGAGAAATAATTAAAATAATAGAGTATATATGGACTGAAAAATTGCAGAAAACAAGCCCTAATCTAAGCTCTGATACCAAATGATGGGGAACTAATATGCATGCAATTTTTTTTGTATGTTTTACATGTTGAGTTAGGTTATTAATTCCCAAATTTCAGATCAAAATTATTTGTAGGAAATTTTGTATGAATTTTTGAAGATCAGCATGCAGATTAGGACCTAGAAAAGTAGCAAAGAAGGACCGCCGAGACTGAGAAGCCTCGGTTAGGGCAAGTTCTCCTACAATAAAACTACTAGAGGTAGAGGGGTGTACCTGACAATGTCTGTAAAGATCGCAGCGAAGGGGTCTCTCGTTCCTCGACGGATGCGGCCTGGAAAATCGAGCCAAAGACTAGCGGATACCCGGCTTTCTTCTCGGTGATCCGATTGAGGCTTGGCTGGAGTCGTTGGATTCGTAGGAACTCAGGGACCTGCAAATGACCTGTCAGGGGTTAGAAAGCTCACAAAGGAACAAGAAAACAAAGTAAAAACAGCAAGGGAAGGCTTCTTTTGGAGTGGGCATCCAGGGATCTGGAGGGTTTGTTGGCAGCAGGAAGATGATTGCAAACACCGGGAAGAAGAACTCTCACAAACCCCTTTATGCACACAGCAGGGTATCACACCACTCAATAGAAGAACTCAAGGTTTTCATTCATCAAAAATTCTCCTCATACAAGAGGCTAGGGTCCCTTAAATAGACCCTTAACCTTGGGCTCCAAGTAAGGGTACATAAGTCTTTACATAAGAATCCTTTTCCCTCTCAAACCCTAGCTAGAAAATAAGGAAATATTAGGTAGAAAAATCCCTAAAAATTTTCTTGACTTGGTCAACACTCCAAGGACGCCTAGGGGGGCGTGTTGGGCTTCTAGGAGCAGCAAGGGGCCAGCCCAAAGGGGCCCGGGTGTATGGGTTTGGGCCTCTGGAAGCTGGGGTGGCCTGGTAGCCAGGTAGCAGGAATATTCCCTGGTATCTTGCTTCTTAGGGGCTTGGGCTTGGCACCTGGGCTTGATTTCTTTGGTCTAGGATGTAGATGGACCTCTAAAATCATGGATGCCTTGGTATATGAATATATTTTGGCATCTGGAAGGGAATCTGGGCATCTGGAGGGCATCTGCAAGAAATCAGGATTTTCTGAATTTTCCTCCTGGGGTCTTCAAATCTTCAAGCTGAGTTGGACTTGGGCTATACTTCCATGTCTTCAATCTAGTTGGACTTGGTCTTCACTTGTATGATATAGTCTTGAGTCTTCAGTATGCTTGGACAAGACTCAAAAAAATAAAATTAGCTCAACATGAGCTGACTAGCAATGGACTGAACTAGCTCAACATGAGCTGACTAGTACAGAAGTGAAATAACAACTAAAAATACTCAAATAACAACTAAAATGGACTCAGATGAGCTAAGCCCTTATTACAGATTGACTCATAAATTATTGATCAATTTATAGAGGGTTGAGAAGCCTCTGCCTTATTCTGGTGCCTTTGGTGTCCGCACCATGTAAGCCTTGTCAATCTTAGGAATGGTTGGAGAAGGTCGACTAGGTGAAAATTGGTTAGGTTCTGGTCTCTGATTATGGGTACTACTCCTAGTATGTTCAGGTTGTATAAGGGGTAGTGGCTCACTACTGGGTTCATATTTAGGGATACGAATCCTATGGGGTTCAAGTTGACTAGGGGAAGCATGACTAGTACTAGATTGATACTTAGGGGTTATGGGTTCTCTAGGCTCATAGGACAAGGGTGCAGATCTATGGGTCATGGGATTATAGGATCTAGGGTCATAGGATTTTTGGTCAGCTCTATGGTCAGGTTCTAAAGATGGATCATGGTATGGGGTCCTCCTAAGGTTGGGCTCCCTATATAGGTCAGGATATTAGGTTCTCCTAGGGTTGGACTCCCTATATGGGTCAGAATATTGGGTTCTCCTAGGGTTGGGCTCTCTATATGGGTCAGGGTATTGGGTTCTCCTAGGATTGGACTCCCTATATGAGTCAGAGTATTGGGTTCTCCTAGGATTGGACTCCCTATATGGGTCAGAGTATTGGGTTTTCCTGGGTTCAGTATCATAATAAGGGTCATGGTAAGGGGTTCTTCTAGGTTCAGTATCATAACAAGAGTCATAGTAAGGGGCTCTTCTAGGTTCAGTATTATAGTATGGATTAGGCTGAGGGGCTCTCCTAGATTCAACCTCTCAGTATGGATCAGGGTTTGGGGTCCTCCTAGGTTGAGGATTGTAGTACGAGTCAGGATGAGGGGCTCTCCTAGGTTTGACCTCATGGTATAGATCAGGGTTTGGGGTTCTCCTACGGGTCTTCTTACTGGTCAAACCTATTGGCAAGATGGACAATTCTATTGTTGGTTTGGGTACCAGACTGAGTTAACTGGGTAGTCAACTGGCCATTGATTGGGTTAGTTGCTTAGTGAGTGTTTTAATTTGGGCTTGCAAATTTTCCATGGGTTCAGACATTTATGAAGGAGGTGGGTGATATGAAACCCCTGATCTAGTGCTCATGCAAGACTCGATCAGACCGACTACAGCTGACTAGACCTAGAGTCCAAACTAGATGCTCAATCAGGGTGGCAAACTAGCCTATAGTAACCCTGTACTCAGCCAAGCAAGTGTAAGGGGAGTGTTAGGTCCCTGATTGCCAATCCTAGACATCAATCAGAGATTAGCCAGGTAGGCGGACCAGCACACAAGCCCTTCAGGATTGAATCTCTAAACCACCGTTCTAGACACTGAGCACAAGGCACATACAAGTTAGCTTGACACAATGATCTGACACTTAGCCCGGACCCGACCAATTGGTGTCCCTAGCCCACTTGGGCAAATTAAGTCTAGTTAATTTTAGGTTAAAGCTTGGGACTGAATGCAAGGGATGTGGTTTTGGGATAAGGAGAGGTGATCAAATCCTCCCCACATCTAATATAGCAAGAGTGCCCTTAAAAGTAAATTATGCAATGATGGCAGGCAGATGAGGATGCAAATTAGGGTTTAGATGTTTTTGGTATTTTTGGGGAATATGTAATTTTTTTTTTTGGTATTTTATTAAATAGAAGAAACTTGCAAATTATGGCATAATATGTAGGAAATATACTAAAATTAAAATATATATAAAAAATGCTAAACAAAACCCTAACTTCCAAACTTGTCTTGCTGAAAAAAAATAGAGCCAAAAATTTATAGGCTGTATTTCGGCTTGCAGAAAATTCACAAGACATAATAAAATCTAAAAAAATTATGAAACTTACTGTGAATCATGATGAATCCAGAAAAGCAAATTTCAAAATTTTTTGAGTTTTCAACAGGGATAAATAATCTTAAAAACAAAGCATCTACGGACTGAAGAATTGCAGAAAACAAGCCCTAATCTAAGCTCTGTTACCAAATGATGCGGGACTAATATGCATGCAATTCCTTTTGTATGTTTTATATGTGAGTTTAGGTGATTAATCCCCAAATTTTAGATCTGATTAAAAGTTGTAGGGAATTTTATATAAATTTGTGAAACCAAGCATGCAGATTAGAACCTAGAAAAGTACTAAAGAAGGATCGCCGGGGCTGAGAAGCCTCGGTTAGGGCAAGTTCTCCTACAATATAAAGACTGGATGTAGAGGGGGTGTACCTGACAACATCTGAAATGCCTGGTGAAGATCGCAGCGAAGGGATCTCTCATTCTTCGATGGATGCTACAAAGAAAATCGAGCCAAAGACCCGCGGATACCAGACTTTCTACTCGGTGGTCCGATTGAGACTTCGCTGGAGTCTTTGGATTCGTAGGAACTCGGGGACCTGCAAACGTCCTGTCAGGGGTTAGAAAACTCAAAGGAGATCAAGAAAAAAAAGGAAAACAGTAAAGGAAAGAAAGTATTGGAGGGGCTGGAAGGATGGTTGGCGGCAGGAAGATGATTGCAAACACCGGGAAGAAGAACTCTCAAACCCCTTTTTGCACACAGCAGGGTAATCACACAAAACAAAATAAGAACTCAAGGTTTATTTCATATATCAAAATCTCCCTTCATACAAGAGGCTAGGTTTCTTTAAATAGACCCTTAACCTTGGGCTCCAAGTAAGGGCACATAAGTCTTTACATAAGAATCCTTTTCTCTCTCAAACCCTAGCTAGAAAATAAGGAAACATTAGGTAGAAAAATCCATAAAAATTATCTTGACTTGGCTAACACTCCAAGGACACCTAGGGGGGCGTGTTGAGCTTCTAGGAGCAGCAAGAGGCCGACCCAAAGGGGCTCGGGCGTATGGGTTTGGGCCTTTGGAAGCTGGGGTGGCCTGGTAGCCAGGTAGCAGGAATATTCCCTGGTATCTTGCTTCTTAGGGGCTTGGGCTTGGCGCCTGGGCTTGATTTCTTTGGGATAGGATGCAGATGGACCTCTAAAATCATGGATTCCTTGGTATATGAATATATTTTGGCATCTGGAAGGGAATCTGGGCATTTGGAGGGTATCTGCAAGGAATCAGGGTTTTCTGAATTTTCCTCCTGGGGTCTTCAAATCTTCAAGCTGGGTTGGACTTGGGCTATACTTCCATGTCCTCAATCTGGTTGGACTTGGTATTCACTTGTATGATGTGGTCTTGAGTTTTCAATATGGTTGAAGAGGACTCAAAAAAATAAAATTAGCTTGACATGAGCTGACTAACATTGGACTGAACTAGCTGAACATGAGCTGACTAGTACAGAACTGAAACTCAAAAGACTCAAATAATAACTAAAATGGACTCAGATGGGCTAAGCCTTTATTACAGGTGGACTCATAAATTATTGATCAATTCACAGAGGGTTGAAAAGCCTCTGTCTTATTCTGGTGCCTTTGGTATCCCCACCACTCATAAGATTTCAGCATCTTTAAAATTATGCATTTTTCAACCCAGTACATAGTCTGTTATTTTAGTTGTTTATGTATGAAAAAACCTCTAAATTTCCTTATTTTTATTTTTCTATACTCTAAATAATTTATAGTATTTTTCAGAATTTTTTTAGATTTTATTTCATTTTGTAGATTTTCTACACGCCTGATTACTTTTTGAGGATAATTCTGTTCTGAATTTCCAGTAAGCCCATTTCATCATACTTTCATTCCTACATAGTCTAATTTTTGTACTTTAGGTTCATATTATTTAATTTTAGCATCTTATATTTCTGCTAATATACATCAAAACACAAAAAAAAAAAAAAAAAAAAAATTAAGTACATTTCATTAGGTTTCATGTGTATGCCACCAACTTTCATTTCGAACCTAAGCCTAACTTAAAATCTAGTAGCAACCTAATAGCTTAGGGACATCAACGAGTTGGGTTTAACCATTGTGGGGAAGCTAGTGCATGCAACCCTTCAATTAGTATTGGGAAGTTGGTGTTCAAGGCAAGAGGTTTAGTGTCGAACGACCTAAGTGGTATTGTGTTGCCCAGTAAGAAACCCAAGAGTAGGGGTGAATTGGGTCATTAAAAATTTAAATAATAGTGTGTGCACCAATCCAATAATTAAACTTAGTACAATGAATGCAAGTGTAATGTGCTTTTAATAAGTAAGCAGCGAAAATATAAAAGCAATTAGAGAAGAGCAAATGAAAGAGACAAGCAACCACAAACACAAAGAAAATATCGTGGTTCAGTGCTATCCAATGCACCTACATCCACTCCCCAAGACTCACTTGGAAATTCACTATAATCTCAACCGATTACAGTCGATTAGTTTTCCGGGCTCACTAATCAAAACCCGACTAGTTTTCACAAGGCTCACAAGTCAAAACCTTAGTTGGTTTTCTGCCCTAACCAAGAACCTAAATGGTTTTAACGCAAACCACCAACCTCCCTTGGTTTTGTGGGCTAACCAAGAATCTAAATAGATATCAAAGGCTCACCAATAACCCCCTTGGTTTTCCAATAGGCTAACCAAAAACTTTTACAACAAATATAAGTTTGAAGTAAAGAAATAATGAAAGCTTTCTAATAAAAGCGAGTATCTCTTTGAAGCTTTGCTGTAGTGCTATCTCCAACTTGATGAAGCCTCTTTTAATGCTTAAAAAGGTTGATCTTGAAAGCTCTTGAAGGCTCTTGAATGCTTGGAGACTTGATTTTGGCTTGGAAGTAGTTGAGCTCAATGAATAAGAGTAAATGCTCTTTTTCTTTTCTCTTGGTTATTCCTTTTTCATTCTCTATATTTCTTATTTGATTTGAATCAATTAAATACCTTTCCAAGGCCTCAAACCTAGTTTCTAGCTGTTAGACATGAAAAACTAGCTATTGGGAGCCAAGGGGAGCAAGTTCTGTATTTGAAAAACTCGCCATTACTATTCCCAGAACTCCAAGTATCGACACTTCAAGCTGTGAGTCAACACATAGGGTCGACACTTGCACTCCATGAGTTGGCACCAAGTTTAAATATCTTCAATGAACCTTTCTGGAGTTTTCAGATGTGTCGATACTTCTTCTAGTGAGTGGATACCTTGAGTCAACACTTAGCATCCATGTGTCAACACTTTAGGCAAATCTTCAACTTCAGCAAGTTCTGTAACCCAAAAATCTCAGGCGATGAGCTAATCCATGTATCAACACTTTGAGTTAACACCAAACATCCATGTGTTGACACTTTTACCATGCCACTGAGACTTTCTTTGCATACCAGCTTGAGTCGACACTTGAGTCATGTGTCGATACTTTGAGTTGACACTTAAAACAACTGAACTTTCGCTAAAACAAAATTGTGTTGACTTCTTGTATCCTTTCAAGCATTCTTCAACTACCAAAGTCTTCTTTGAGCAGATCTTCCATCCATATTTGGGACTTTTCAATTAATCAATTTATTATTAAGTTGATAAGCACCTTTTTCTATAAAAGCATACTTTAAAGAAATGGTTAGTACTCAACTTATACTTAAGCATTTTGCTTATCATCAAAATCAATAACGGAGTCAACAATCTTCCCCTTTTTGATGATGACAAAATCTTTAAGTATAAATTGCACAATAAAAGCTTTCAAAGGAAATTTTCAATGTGCGTAGAGATTATTGCAAAAGGTATTGAAAAAATTAAAAGAGATGTATCAGAGTTAAGAGTATTGCCATAGCTAAGAGTATCAGAACTCAAAATATATAAGAGATAACATCATGTATCATGATATTCTAAGAAAAATGCTTAAGAGAGACAATTTCAGCAAAAAACAATACTCCCCTTGAAGAGATGATCCATAAAAAAATAATGGACATCTTTTAAGCATCAAAAGATTAGAATTGGACAAGGAATTCAGTTCAAATTAGATTTTCAATAAAAAAGAGGTATTGAAACATACAAATTTTCAATTCTCCCCCTCACTTATTGCATAGCAATTTTCAAAATTGTAGAATTTTAAATTTCAAAATTTCCCTTTCAATTATACAAATTTATACTTATTTCTCATTTATACTTATACTAAAGTTTCTCCACCCTTTTGTTATCATTAAAAAGGAAGGAAGAAATAAATGAGTTTGAATATAGAAGTAAGCCATTCACTCAATCATAAAGGAAGATAATGAATTACTGAGAGTAACTAATGCATTTCATTTACTCAAAGTCATAAGGTGAAAATAATATTTCATTCACTTAAAATAAGTTTGATACATAAAGGGAACATCGAAATATACAAAAAGTACAAAAATATAAATCATATAAAAACTATCCTAAGCATCATCCTCATCATCTAAGGATCCAATCTTGATCGATCCAGTATCAGTGAAAGCACGAGATCGGGGCCACATCGATTTAATATCACGAAAATGAGTCCTGGTCGGTCTGGAAGGTGCACGATGACCATGACCTCTGCGTTGAACATAAGTCCTCCCTCTAGCTGGAGCAAAAGAGATAGGAGCTATGTCATCAGCAGGAGCAAAACTGATCAGAGTGACAGACTCAACAGCTATCGGATGTGGTGTATGGTCAAATAAAGGACCATAATCAAGATGGTGGAAACTAGGTGTGTAGAAACCTAGCTCCCGAATAATTGAAGATGTATGCAAGGATGGTGTATTAACTACAGTTGTATCAAAAATCGGTGTATCAGCTAAAGAAATGATAGGTGTATCAATGATAGGTGCCTCAGATGAAGAAATGATAGGTGTATCAATAATAAGGGAATCAATAACATGTGAATCAATAATAGGTCAAAGTATAGGAATGGCAGAATAATCAACAGATCTAGAAGGTGGTGTGGATATGATAGCAGTCTGAAAGGATGAACTCGAAGGATCATGAATGGAACTCCTAGGTAAGTCAGATACTATCTTCGGCATTGGCTCTATCATCACATCTGGAAAGTCAAATCTATCAAAGTCAGTCTTGTCATCATCATCATCTTTGTCTGGTTTCGGAGCAGGTGGAACTGGAGCTGAATCTTGAACACTCCTAGAAGAGGGTCTAGATAGTGCAGACAATATAATAGTGATGCCATCACTCAATCCTCGATGGCTCTCTCTTGTCTCTATAATGAAGCTATCGAGTTGCTATCGAATAATCATAATATCCATCTCAATGCGATCGACTCTATCTATAAGACTCTCTGAAGCTCCTAGAACATCTAACTTTGCTAGCTGAGGCTAAGTAGCTGGCTCAGATTGAGGAGCAGGCTCTAGCTGTGCAGCTGGCTCAGGCTGAATCTCAGGTAGATGTGCCTTTGAAGGTCCTCCCTTGCCTGAATATATCCGCTCCTCCTCTGTAGTATACTCATCTCTATCATCGGCCTGTCCGGATACTCGACGACTCCACTAGCCTCGACCAACTGATATCCCATCCAGTGAAGTGATCTGATGTCGTAGACATCAATGTTTAAAAGCATCCATAAGGGCTTATCATCAAATGTCACTCCATATGCTCTAAAGAACAAGGTCAAGCCCATCCCGTAGGGCAAACATGGTCTCTGACTGATCGATGCCTCCATCATCTAATGTACCATAAGTACCGGAAGGCAAACTGGTGCATGCTGAACTAAGGAGACCATCACAAGAAGCTCTCTCTCTATGATGTAGTCAAAACATCCGGTCTTCGATAGAAGAATCTAGGCAATAATATGATGCAATAACCTCATCTTAGCAGAAAGTTGGGATGCTGCAATAGTGGCTCCCTCAGGTAGAACATCTGACTCAAAAATGCACTGGAGTCCACTGAACCTATCCACTAAACTGTCAATAATAGATCCTGTCAAGGGTATATCCCATACTCTGCTTAGAACCTCTACAGTCACTGGGATATCTCTACCATGAACCTGCGCTATCCATCCATCACTGCCACGGGCTAAAGATCCGTAGAACTCTCGTATCAGGCCCGGATAGAATCTCTCGGTCAATGAGTAGAATGAAGTCAAACCAGCATCTTTAAGCCACTGACCAATCTGAAAGTGCTGCTGGTCGATGAATCTAAAGTCTACACGGCATCATCTGACAACTATCTTTGAACCCATGCGATTGGAAGCTGGAAAAACTGGCCGAGCAGGTGGATCAGGTGCTCTAGCTTCATGTCTGGCTTTTGTCCTTCTCTCTTCTTCATGACTGGATGGCCGAGGGTGATGAACAACTTGTTTTCTAGGTCCCATTTTATAGATTCAAGGATTGAACAAGAAAGGAGAGGAAACCTAGGGTTTCTATGGTTCAAAACGGAAATGGAAGAGGGGTTGTAGCAAAAATCGAATGAAGAATTGTTCAAAATGGGAATTTGAGAGGGTTTTTTATGAAATTTGGAGGGAAACAGTGGTTAGAACAGTGCTAGGGCAAGTGTCGGCTCGAATTGAGAAGAAATGGGGAAGAAAACACATCATTTTCACCTTTATTCTTGGTATGCAGCTGTTCATGTGTTGACTCACGACACAAGGCCAAGTGTTGACACTTCAAGGTGTCAACACTTACAAGTGTCGTCACTTCGACTTAAAATTGAAAAAAAAGAAAATAAAGTATTGATCAAAATCATTAGAAATACAATGAAATTCAAGATAATTGAATGTAATTGATATCAAATTTGATCTTTTATGGGTTAAAGAGTAGAAATTATCAATCAAAAGGATTGATGACCCCAAGTTCTCTTTTAATCATACTGAATCGATCTTCTTGGAGAGGCTTAGTTAAAGTATCAGCTAATCATAATTCAGTACAAATAAATTCAAGCACAACATCATTATTTTCAATATGATTTGTAATAAAATGATGCCTAATTTCAATATGTTTACTTCTAGAATGCTGAACAGGATTCTTAGTTTAGCAAATAGCACTAGTATTATCACATTTTATGGGTGTGCAAGATAATTTGATTCCTAAATCTTCAAGTTGTTGCTTAATCCATAAGATTTGAGCACAACAACTTCCTGCAGCAATATACTCGCCTCAGCTGTGGATAGTGCAGCTGAAGTTTGTTTCTTGCTAAATCAGGTGATCAAGTTAACTCCAAGAAATTGGCAAGTTCCACTAGTACATTTTCTATCTAGTTTATACCCAGGAAAATCAGCATCAGAATATCCAATTAAATCAGTAGATGAGTCTTTAGTGTATCATAAGCCAATATCAATTGTACTAGATAAATATCTAATAATGCGCTTAACAGCCAACAGATGAGATTCCTTAGGCTCGGACTGATATCTAGCACATATGCATACATTAAACATTTTATCTAGTCTACTGACAGTCAAATACAATAAAGAGCTAATCATACCTCTGTATAATTTTTGATCAACATATTTACCATGCTCTTCTTTATCAAGTTTACAAGAGGAGCTCATAGGTGTACCTATTGACTTAGTAGTCTCCATCCCAAACTTTTTTATGATTTCACTTGTATGCTTAGCTTGGTTGATGAAGATTCCATCTTTGGTTTGCTTGATTTGGAGTCCGAGAAAAAAATTAAGTTCTCCCATAATGCTCATTTTGAACTCACCCTGCATTAGCTTAGCAAACTCTTGACAAAGAATCTCATTAGTAGCATTCAAAATAATAACATCAACATGGATTTGCACTACTAATAAATCATCATTTTTCTTCTTTAGAAATAAAGTTTTATCAACATGGCCTCTAGAAAATTTATTTTTAATCAAAAATTTGCTGAGTCTTTCATACCATGCTCGGGGTGCTTGCTTTAAACCATAAAGTGCCTTGTGCAATTTGAAAACATAATCAGGATGTGTATGATTTTCAAATCCTAGTGGTTGTTCAACAAAAACTTCTTGTGCTATATAGCCATTTAGAAAAGCACTTTTAACATCCATTTGAAATAGTTTGAAATTCATAAAATAGGTAAATGCTAATAGTAGTCTAATTGTCTCAAGTCTAGCAATAGGAGCAAAAGTTTCATCAAAATCAATTCTTTTCTCCTGATTGTAGCCTTTGGCAACTAGCATAGCTTTATTTCTAATAACAATTCCATTTTCATCTAACTTATTTCTAAACACCCATTTAATGCCAATAATAGAAATATTAGATGGCCTTTCTTTTAATGTCCAAACATTATTCCTATCAAATTGAATTAGTTCATCTTTCATAGCATTTATCCAGTTAGGATCTTTTTCAGCATCTTCAAAATATTTAAGCTCTACTTGAGAAACAAAAGCAATATAATCACATTCATTTCTAATTAAGGATCGAGTTCTTACTCCTTTTGATGGATCACCTAAGATTAATTTCTTAGAATGTCCATGAGCATACCTCCACTCCTTAGGTAGATCTTGGTGCTTTGGTGTGGATTGTATGGCTTCACCTTTTTCATCTTGATCTTGATTTTCTTCATATTGTTAAGAGGGTTGATCATCCAGTGTCAACTTTTGCAACTTATCAGCACCTGCACATGCATCAGAGGTATCCTCTTTCTGGAGGATTTGTTAGTAGACTATTCAAAAACCACATGTACAGACTCCTCTACAACTAGGGTTCTTTTGTTAAAAACTATGTATGCCCTGCTTGATGTAGAATATTCTAGAAAGATACCTTCATCAGACTTGACATCAAATTTCTAAGATTGTCTTTACCATTATTCAAAATAAAACATTAACAACCAAAAACTCAAAAATACTTCAAAGTTGGTTTTCTTCGATTCCAAAGTTTATAAAGAATTTTCTTTAAGATAGGCAGGATTAAAACACGATGTAACATGCAGTATTAATTTTTTCAATCTAAAAATATCTTGGCAAATAATTTTTGTAAAGCACAGTGCATGCTATTTCTTTTAAAGTATGATTTTTCCTTTCACTATCTTATTCTGCTGAGGTATCCTAGATGCAGAAAAATTATGTTTTATAACTTTCTCATTACAAAAACTTTCAAAATCTTGATTTTCAAATTTAGAACCATGATCACTTCGTATGTAATTAACAAAAGTATCTTTTTCATTTGAAACTTTTTGATAAAACTTTACAAATGCCGAAAATGATTCATCTTTATGAGCAAGAAAGAAAATCTAAGTAAATCTTGAAAAATCATCCACTATAACCAATCCATATCTCTTATCTCCTAGACTAAATATTCTAGTTGGTCCAAAGAGATCCATATGGAGTAGTTCTAGTGGTCTACTAGTAGTAACAAAATCTTAAGGTTTGAAAGAAGTTTTGACTTGTTTTCCAAATTGGCAAGCTTGACAAACTTTATCTTTTTCAAAAACTAGTTTTGGTAAATCTCTTACTAAATCCTTTTTACAAAGTTTTTAAAGTAAATACATTCTAGCATGTCCTAGTGGTGCGGACACCAAAGGCACCAGAATAAGGCAGAGGCTTCTCAACCCTCTATGGATCACTTAAATGACATTCGAGTCCACTGTAATAAAGCTTAGTCCAGCTGAGTTATTTTCATTTAAGTCCTGTAATTATTTAGCTCATGTTGAGCTAGTCTAGTCCAATATTAGTCAGCTCATGTCGAGCTAATTTTATTTTTTTGAGTCCTGTTCAGCCATATTGAAGACTCAAGACCACATCATACAAGTGAAGACCAAGTCCAACCTGATTGAAGACATGGATGTTGAGCCTGGGTCCAACCTAACTAGAAGACATGAAAATCCCTGGAGGAGAATTAAAACAAGTGCAAACCTGAAGCCTGGAGACCAGCCAGAAAAAAACTGGGCCAGCCCAGGCCCAGGGAGAATTTAGGGCGTCCCTCCTTAGAATTACCTTCCCCTTGGTCGGCCACTTATGGTCACCCCTTGGCCGACCAAGACAAGGAGAGGGAGTCCCATTCCTTTTAAAATTTTCTACATAGGTTGCCATGTATTCCTAGTTAGAGTTTGTAAGGGAAAAGGAGTCCTATGTAAAGTCTAAAGTACCCTTACTTGGGGCCCAAGGTTAAGGGTCTATTTAACGGACCCTAGCCGCTTGTATGAAGTTAAAATTTTGATGAATGAAACCCTTGAGTTATTCTATCGAGTTGTGTGATACCCTGCTGTGTGAATAAAGGGGTTTACGAGAGTTTTTCTTCCTAGTGCTGCAATCATCTTCCTGCTGCCAACAAGCATCTCAGATCCCTGGATGCCCACTCCAAAAAAACTTTCCCTTGCTGTTTTTCTTTTGTTTTCTTATTCCTTTGTGATTTTTCTAACCCCTGACAGGTCGTTTATAGGTCTCCAAGTTTCTACGAATCCAACGACTCCAGCCAAGCCTCAATCGGATCACCGAGCAGAAATGCGGGTATCCGCAGGTCTTTGGCTCGATTTTCCAGACCGCATCCATCGAGGAACGAGAGACCCTTTTGCTGCAATCTTCATAGACATTGTCAGGTACACCCCCTCTACCTCCAGTAGTTTTATTGTAGGAGAACTTGCCCTAACCGAGGCTTCTCAGCCCCGGCGATCCTTCTTTTTTACTTTTCTAGGTCCTAATCTGCATGCTGATCTTCTAAAATTCATATAAAATTCCCTACAACTTTTTTAATCTGGAATTTGAGAATTAATCACTCAACCCCACATATAAAATATAAAAAAAAATTGCATGCATATTAGTCCCCCATCATTTGGTATCAGAGCTCAGATTAGGGCTTGTTTTCTGTAATTTTTTAGTCCATATATATATTATTATTTTAATTATTTCTTCCTGATAAAAACTCAAAAAATTCTAAAATTTATTTTTCTAGATTTATCATAATTCACAGTAGTTTTTAGAATTTTTGTAGATTTTATTTCGGACTGTGAATTTTCTGCAAGCCGAAATACAGCCTACAAATTTTTGGGGCTCTATTTTTTTTCAGCAAGACAAGTTTGGAAGTTTTAGGGTTTTGTTTAGCATTTTTGCATATCTTTTAATTTTAGTATATTTACTGCATATTAGGCCATAATTTGAAAGTTTTCTTCTATTTAAAAAAATACCAAAAAAAAATAAAATACATATTCTCCAAAAATACCAAAAAAATATCTAAACCCTAATTTGCATCCTCATCTGCCTGCCATCATTGCATAATTTACTTTTAAGGGCACTCTTGCTATATCAGATAAGGGGAGGAGTTGATAACCTCTCCTTAGCCCAAATCCACATCCCTTGCATTCGGTCCCAAGCCTTAACCTTAAATTAATTAGACTTAATTTGCCCTAGTGGGCTAGGGACACCAACTGGTCGGGTCCGGGCTAGTGTTAGATCACTGTGTCAAGTTAACCTGTGTGTGCCTTGTGCTCAGTGTCTAGAATGGTGGTTTAGGGATTCAATCCCGAAGGGCTTGTGTGCTGGTCCTCCTACCTGGCCAATCTCTGATTGGTGTCTAGGATTGGCAATCAGGGACCTAACACTCCCCTTACACCTGCCTGGCTGAGTACAGGGTTACTATAGGCTAGTTTGCCACCCTGATTGAGCATCTAGTTTGGACTTTAGGTCTAGTCAGCTATAGTCGGTCTGATCGAGTCTTGCATGAGCACTAGATCAGGAGTTTCATATCACCCACCTCCTTCACAAATGTCTGAACCCATGGAAAACTTACAAGCCCAAATAAAAGCCCTAGCTGATAAAATGGCCCAGATGGCTACCCAGATAACTACCCAGATGACTATCCAGTTAACTCAGTCTGCTACCCAAACCAACAATAGAATTGACCATCTTGCCAATAGGTTTGACCAGTTAGAAGGCCGTGTAGAGACCATACAAAGAACCCATGGGTCACAGTCTAAGCCAGATCCTAATTCCCCTCAACCTAGGAGGACCCCAAACCCTAATCCATACCCTGAGGTCGAACCTAGGAGAGCCCCTCATCCTGACCCATACTATAAACCTTAGCCTAGGAGGACCCCAGACCCTGACCCATACTAAGAGGTCGAACCTAGGAGAGCCCCTCAACCTGACCCATACTACAATCCTGAGCCCAGGAGGACCCCAAACCCTGATCCATATCTTGAAGTTGAAACTAGAAGAGGCTATCGTCCTGACCCAATCCCTGAAGTTCGTCATAGAAGGCCTAATCAGGATTTTGTAGACCAGGAGGACCGATCCTATAGACATGTCACGCTTGATGCTCCAACTTTTGATGGTTGTCTAGATCCTAAGGTTTATATAGATTGGGAGGGAGAGATGGATCAATATTTTGAATGGTATGATATGACAGAGGAGCGTAAATTTAGGTTTGCTAAGCTTAAGTTGATTCGGGAAGCCAGGTTATATTGGGCTAGTGTTGAGAGAACCCTTAATCTAGGAGGGCGTGATCCTATAACCACCTGGTGGGCCATGAAGGGTAAGCTTAGGACAAGATACGTTACAGCTTCATATCGTAGTGGGTTACTAGATCAATGGCAACGATTTAATCAAGGTAATAAGAGAATAGATGAGTACATTGCAAAATTTGATGAGTATTCCATGCGATGTGATTTGAGGGAGTTTAAGGATGTTGTCTTATCTAGATTTAGGGTTGGATTAAGAGATGACATTAAGAAAGAGCTCTACATGAGAGAGGTTAGAGACCTGGACCATGCTTACCAGATTGGTAGGGATCATGAACGTTTCCATAGAGGGCCCGTTTACCATCGACCTGAGCCCACTAGATACCATAGTCAGTATCCGGGAGATAGCCAGCCCCTTCAGAGTCGACCCATACCCAGTCGACCCAGTCCTAGTCTACCAGGCCCAAACCGACCCAGTCCTAGTCAGCCAGGTCCGAGTCGACCCCAGCCTAGTAATTCTTTGGCCCGCAAGGATGATCAAGAAAAATCTGTAGAAGCTAATAAGGGTTACACTCCCCAGAAGACCTGTTTTAGATGTCATAAGCCAGGCCACTTTATGAATCAATGTCCAGTTAGTGCTTTACATCTAGGTGAATTACAAGAAGAAGAGCCTGAGTCTGTAGTCGAACCTGAGGGAGAAGTTTATGAGGCTGATGATCAATTAATAGAGGAGTACGAAGGTGAGGAGGAAGAACCTGAGTTTGAGAACCAATTAGGAGTGGTTAGGTGCATCCTAACCCAAACCCCAGTTAAGGAAGATTGGCGTAGGACTAGCATCCTACAGACTTTTGTTAAGATAGGGGATAAGGATATTAAGATCATCAAAGATAGTGGGAGTTGTGTCAATGCCATCTCTGCCAAGACAGTTAAATCTTTAGGATTGACCACAGTTCCTCATCCTAGCCCATACAAAGTTTCTTAGGTAGATTCTACCTCCATCCAAATTCAAGTTAGGTGCCAAATCTTACTTAGATTGCAGACCTATGAGGAAAAGATTTGGTGCGATGTTATCCCCATGGAAGTAAGTAGTATTATTTTAGGTCGGCCTTGGCTATTTGATCATGATGCAACCTTGTATGGTCCAACCAATGTTTGTACCTTCAACTACCATGGGAATAAGTTTGTTATCAATCCAGCTCCCCCTAGGGACCCAGTTAAGAGGAGTTCTAGTAGCCTTAAGGAAAAGAAACCTGGAGTTAACCTGATTAAGGCTAGGGAGTTAGAACAGGAGATTGTTGAGGGTAACCCTGTTTGGATCTTGACCTCCAAAGAAATATTAGCCCCAAATTGTTGAAGCTCTGAAAGAATTCGAGGATGTCTTCCCTGAGGATTTACCTGATCAATTGCCACCCCTTAGGAACATCCAGCATGCAATAGACTTAGTTCCAGGAGCCACTTTACCAAACCTTCCTCACTATAGACTGAATCCCAGTGAGCATCAAGAATTACAGAGACAAGTGGGAGAATTACTTAGGAAGGGTTTCATTAGGGAGAGCCTGAGTCCATGTGCAGTCCCTGCTCTACTGACCCCTAAGAAGGATGGTACCTGGAGGATGTGTGTAGATAGTAGAGCTATCAACAAAATAACTATGAAATATAGGTTTCCCATCCCCCGATTGGATGATATGTTAGACATGATGTCCGGAGCCAGAGTTTTCTCCAAGATAGACCTTAAGAGTGGCTATCATCAGGTAAGAATTAGACCTGGGGATGAGTGGAAAACTGCTTTCAAGACTAAGGATGGCCTGTTTGAGTGGGTTGTAATGCCCTTTGGACTTTCCAATGCACCAAGTACCTTTATGAGGATTATGACCCAGGTCCTGAGAGAGTTTACCGAAAAATTCATTGTGGTTTACTTTGATGATATTCTGATTTATAGCAGGACCAAGAAGGACCACCTTAGTCATCTAAGACTGGTATGCCAAACCCTTAGGAAGAATAACCTCTATGCCAACTTTAAGAAGTGTGATTTCATGACACATAGGGTCATCTTCCTAGGTTTTGTTGTCACCCCTGAGGGAGTTTCTGCAGATCCTGAAAAGGTTAGGGCGATTGTTGAGTGGCCTACACCCTCTAATGTCCATGATGTACGTAGTTTCCATGGCCTAGCAACCTTTTACAGGAGATTCATTAGGGATTTTAGCACAATCGTCGTGCCTATCACCGATTGCATTAGGAAGGGTACATTTGACTGGACCAAAGTAGCTGATAAGGCCTTCCTAAAGCTTAAGGATAAGATGACCCATGCACCCATCCTTAGATTACCTGACTTTACTAAGGTATTTGAGGTCGCTTGCGACACCTCGAGAGTAGGAATAGGTGGCGTACTAAGTCAAGAGAACCACCCTGTAGCCTTCTTCAGTGAAAAGCTGAATGAGGCTAAACATAAGTACTCTACCTATGATAAGAAATTTTATGCGGTAGTCCAGGCCCTTAGATATTGGAGACATTATTTACTACCGCAGGAGTTTGTTTTATTTTCTAACCATGAGGCACTCTGATTCCTGAACTCCCAAAAGAAACTGAACCCACGGCATGGTAAATGGATTGAGTACATTCAGGCCTACACTTTCATCCTGAAGCACCGTGCCGGCACTGAAAATAAGGTAGCAGATGCCCTGAGCCGTAGGTCTTTACTATTGGGGTCAGTTAGCACCCAAGTCATAGGGTTTGATAGGTTAAAGGATGAATATGAAACCTGCCCAGACTTTGGAGGCATTTACCAGACCCTCAGGCTAGGACCACCCAATACCCATAGTGAGTATACCCTTCAGGATGGTTACATTTTCTAGAAAAATCGACTCTATATACCCAAAACTTTCCTTAGAGAATTCCTAATCTGGGAAACCCATGCTGGAGGTTTAGCTGGTCATTTCGGTAGAAATAAGACAATCTTAGCAATAGAGAACCAGTTCTTTTGGCCATGATTGAAAAGGCACGTTGCACAGATTGTAGCCAGATGTCGAACTTCTGCTGTTGCCAAACAGCAAAAGCAAAACACTAGTCTTTACACACCTTTTCTAGTGCCTGATCGCCCTTGGCAGGACCTAAGTATGGATTTCGTGCTAGGATTACCTAAGACCCAAAAGAAACATGACTCAATATTTATAGTGGTCGATAGGTTCTCTAAGATGGCTCACTTCATTCCCTGTTCCCAGACCTTTGACGCGTCTAGGGTAGCCAAACTCTTCTTAGATCATGTGGTCAAACTCCATGGCCTACCCAAGACCATTATATCTGATAAGGATGTTAGGTTCACTAGTTAATTTTGGAAGACCTTATGGCACCTATTAGGGACCAAGCTTAAGTTTTCTACAGCCTACCACCCTCAAACAGATGGCCAAACTGAAGTAGTGAACTGAAGTTTAGGAAACCTCCTTAGATGCCTGGTAGGTGAACATGTTGGAACATGGGATTTGTTATTACCTAGAGCAGAGTTTGCCTACAACAGTTCAGTAAATAGGACAATGGGTAAGAGCCCTTTTGAGATAGTCGATGGGTACAAGCCTAATCTCCCCATTGATTTGATTCCTTTACCTATTCATGCACGAGTCTCAGAGTTTGCAGAGTCATTTGCACAGCATATTAGAGACTTGCATAAAGACATTAACCAAAAGATAAACTTAAGCAATGAAACTTATAAAAATTTGGTTAATTCCTGAAGAAGGATCAAAGAATTTGATGTAGGGGATTCTGTCATGATTAGGCTTAGGCCTGAACGGTTCCCTCCTGGGATCGTTAAGAAGCTTCATGCTCGGGGAGCCGGACCTTTTAAACTATTAAAGAAGGTTGGATCAAATGCCTATGTGCTAGACTTGCCTTCGGATATGGGCATTAGTTCTACCTTCAATATTATAGACCTGGTTGAGTACAGGGAACCGGCAACGATACCCAGTGAGGCTTTTGGACCTATCCCTTCTGTTGAGAGTGATCCTTACCCAGAGTGTCCTCCAATTAATTAGCCTGAGAGAGGAGAACGGATCGAGCGTATCCTAGACGATCAAGCCATTACGACTTGGGGTTGCGGTTATCAACGCTTCCTAGTCCGATGGCATGGCCGGCCAGAGTCGGACGATTCGTGGATTTCTCGAGAGGACTTGCAACGCCTCAACCCAGACCTTCTTGAGAGATATGTGAGCCAGTCTGATCTTCACTCGACAGGATCGAGTTCCTCCCATCCCGAGAGAATTGGTGCGGACACCAAAGGCACCAGAATAAGGTAGAGGCTTCTCAACCCTCTGTGGATCACTTAAATGACAATCGAGTCCATTGTAATAAAGCTTAGTCCAGCTGAGTTGTTTTTATTTAAGTCCTGTAATTATTTAGCTCATGTTGAGCTAGTCCAGTCCAATATTAGTCAGCTCATGTCGAGCTAATTTTATTTTTTTGAGTCCTGTTCAACCATATTGAAAACTCAAGACCACATCATACAAGTGAAGACCAAGTCCAACCTGATTGAAGACATGGATGTTGAGCTCGAGACCAACCTAAATAGAAGACATGAAGATCCCCGGAGGAGAATTAAAACAAGTGCAAACCTGAAGCCTGGAGACCAGCCAGAAGGAAACTGGGCCAGCACAGGCCCAGGGAGAAATTAGGGCGTCCCTCCTTCGAATTACCTTCCCCTTGGTCGGCCACTTATGGTCACCCATTGGCTGACTAAGACAAGGAGAGGGAGTCCCATTCCTTTTAAAATTTTTTACCTAGGTTGCCATGTATTCCTAGTTAGAGTTTGTAAGGAAAAAGGAGTCCTATGTAAAGTCTAAAGTACCCTTACTTGGGGCCCAAGGTTAAGGGTCTATTTAAGGGACCCTAGCCTCTTGTATGAAGTTAGAATTTTGATGAATGAAACCCTTTAGTTCTTCTATTGAGTTGTGTGATACCCTGCTATGTGCATAAAGGGGTTTGCGAGAGTTTTTCTTCCCAGTGCTGCAATCATCTTCCTGCTGCCAACAAGCATCTCAGATCCCTGGATGCCCACTCCAAAAGAAGCTTTCCCTTGCTGTTTTTCTTTTGTTTTCTTGTTTCTTTGTGAGTTTTATAACCCCTAACAGGTTGTTTACAGGTCCCCGAGTTCCTACGAATCCAATTACTCCAGCCAAGCCTCAATCGAATCTCCGAGCAGAAAGCCAGGTATCCGCGGGTCTTTGGCTCGATTTTCCAGGCCGCATCCATCGAGGAACGAGAGAACCTTTTGCTGTGATCTTCACAGACGTTGTCAGGTACACCCCCTCTACCTCCAGTAGTTTTATTATAGGAGAACTTGCCCTAACCGAGGCTTCTCAGCCCCGGCGATCCTTCTTTTCTACTTTTCTAGGTCCTAATCTGCATGCTGATCTTCTAAAATTCATATAAAATTCCCTACAACTTATTTTAATCTAAAATTTGAGAATTAATCACTCAACCCCACATATAAAATATATAAAAAAAATTGCATGCTTATTAGTCCCCCATCACCTAGTCTTCTATGCCAAAGCCAACTAGTCTCATCTTTAATAGAATTCATTATAACTAGGCATTCTTCATTAAGCAAGGATAGGTTATCAAAATCTACCAAATAAATATTTCCATACCTTTTTTCAATAAATTGTACTCCATTTTTAACAGGACTAGCAATCATGTAATAAGATGATTTAAAAATAACTTGAAAACCTTTGTCATAAAACTGACTAATACTTAAAAGATTATGCTTCAAACCTTCAACTAGAAGTACATTATTAATACATGTAGAAAGGGTAATGTGAACTTTACCAATGCCAATGATTTTTCCTTTACCATGATTCCCGAAGGTCATACTCCCTCTATTCATTACTTCAAGAGCAGTGAATTGCTTCACATCTCCTGTCATGTGCCTTGAGCAACCACTATCAAGATACCATAGTCTTTTGTTCTCCTTGGTTGCAAAACACACCTGTAAAATAAATAAAGTTTTGTTTTTAGGTACCCAAGCCAACTTGGGTCCTTTAGGGTTAGTGCTTAAATTGGTTCCTTTTGGAACCCAAACTTTTCTAGAGTTATTAATTTTTCTCATATTACATTGAAAAGCTTTGTATCCTTATTTTTTGCAAAAAAAGCATGCGACACTAGATGATGTAGGTACAAAATGCTTTTCAAATACTTTTCTTGTCTTTGGGGTCTATAACCTAATCTTGCTTTGTTAAAAATGGCTCTTTGGTTGTTTAACAGAAGATTTAGTTTTTCTGAGCTAAAAATAAACTTTTCAACAAAAGGTTTTATTTTATCAAGCTCATTTTTGTAATTTTTGTTTTCTAATTCTGAATCCTTGTTTTTCTTCAAAAGATCACCATTTGTAGTGATAGTCTTAGGTCTTTTCAAAACATCGTTTTTCGTGATTAAGGCCTTATTTTTCTTTTCCAAAACATCATGTTTAGATTTTAATTCACTAACTTCATTCAAAAAAGAATTGTTTTCATGAGAAAAACTATTTGCATGCTTTTTCAACTTTTTATTTTCAAAAGTTACCTCTTCCTACTCTTGATATGCCATGAGATATAGGTTTGCAGTTTCAGCTTGTTCTTCCTTTGAACTGGAGTCTTCACTATCACTCCAGGTCGCCATCATAGCTTTCTTCCTAAGCTTCTTTCTTGACTTCTTTAGGAGAGGGCAATCAAATTTATAGTGATCAGGCTTCTTACACTCGAAACATGTAGGTATTTCCTTCCCCTTTTCCTTTTCTTTCTTCTTTTCCTTTCCCTTTTCTTTAGTTGATTGAAACTTCTTCTTATAGAGAAACTTTCTTCTCTTCATGATCTTTTTAAATTTTCTAGCAAGGAGTGCTTCTTCACTCTCTTCTCCTTCTTCTTCTTCAGATTCATCATTTGAGGATTCTTCTTGAATAGTAGATTTGAATGCAATCCCCTTTTTCTTCTTGTCCATATCCATAGACTTTTGCTTTAGGTTAAGCAAATAAGTCATGAGCGATCCCACCAATTGCTCCAATGGTAGCTTGTCAACATCCTTAGCTTCTTGGATGGCGATCATCTTTGGATCCCATGATGTTGGAAGTGACCTGAGAATTTTTTTGACAAGATCAGCATTAAACATTACTTTTCCTAAACTTCTCATTCCATTTATAATGTTTGTGAATCTTGTGTACATGTCAGTGATAGACTCATTTAGTTCCATTCAGAACATTTCATATATGTGTACTAGCATGTTCACTTTTATGTTCTTCACTTGATCAGACCCTCATGGGTAACTTCAAATATGTCCCATATTTTCTTGGTGGATGTGAAAGTAGAATCCTATTAAACTCACTAGGATCTAATGCACAATAGAAGAGATTCATTGTTTTCATATTGATCTCGGATTGTTTAATGTCATTTTCATTCCAATCCTCTTCGAGCTTTGGGATGGAAACAACATTAACTACAATCGAAGGAATATGTGGACCTTTATCAACAACATTCCATAAATTATAATCAATAGAGTGCATATATATTCTCATCCTAGTTTTTCAATAAGTATAATTTGTTCCATTGAAATATGGAGGTCTATTTGAGGCTTGTCCCTCAACAATACTAGTACAAAGGGGGTTTGCCATAGATCTTTACTCAAGGTGGTTAGACCTATAAACTGATAATAGAGCTCTGATACCACTCATTGCCCAGTAAGCAACCCAAGAGGGGGGGTGAATTGGGTCTCTAAAAATTTAAATGCAAGTGTGTGCACCAATCCAAAAATTAAACTTAGTACTATAAATGCAAGTATAATGTACTTTTAATAAGTAAGCAGCGAAAATATATAAGCAATTAGAGAAGAGCAAATGAAAGAGACAAGCAACTACAAATACAAAGGAAATATAGTTGTTCAGTGCTATCCAATGCACCTACATCCACTCTCCAAGATCCACTTGAGAATTCACTATAATCTCAATCGATTACAGCCGATTAGTTTTCCGGGCTCACTAATCAAAAACCCGACTTGTTTTCACAAGGCTCACAAGTCAAAACCTCACTTGATTTTTCGGGCTAACCAAGAACCTAAATGATTTTAAGGCTAACCACCAACCTCCTTTAGTTTGTGAGCTAGCCAAGAACCTAAATGATTTTCAAAGGCTCACCAATAACCTCCTTGGTTTTTCAATAAGTTAACCAAAAATCTTTACAACAAATATAAGTTTGAAGTAAAGAAATAATGAAAGTCTTTTAATAAAATCGAGTATCTCTTTGAAGCTTTGTTGTAGTACTGCCTCCAACTTGATGAAGCCTTTTTTAATGGTTAAGAAGGTTGATCTTGAAAGCTCTTGAAGGCTCTTGAATGCTTGGAGACTTGCTTATGGCTTGGAAGTAATTGAGCTCAATGAATAGTAGTGAATGCTCTCTTTTCTTTTCTCTTGGTTATTCCTTTTTCAATCTCTATATTTTTTATTTGATTTGAATCAATTAAATCCTTCCCAAGGCCTCAAACCTGGTTTTTAGCTGTTAGACATGAAAAACTAGCCGTTGCAAGCCAAGAGGAGTGAAATCTGTGTTTGAAAAACTAGCCGTTACTATTCCCAGAACTCCAAGTGTCGACACTTCATGCTGTGAGTCAACACATAGTGTTGGCACTTGCACTCCATGAGTTGACACCTAGTTCAAATATCTTCAATGAAGCTTTCTGGAGTTTTCAGATGTGTTGACACTTCTTCTAGTGAGTCGATACCTTGAGTCGACACTTAGCATCCATGTTTCGACACTTTAGGCAAATCTTCAACTTTAGCAAGTTCTATGATCCAAAAATTTTAGACGATGAGCTGATCCATGTGTCGACACTTTAAATCAGTACCAAACATTCATGGTTGACACTTCAGCCATGCCACTGAGACTTCTTTATGTACTGGCTTAAGTCAACACTTTCTCAATCATGTGTCGACACTTGAGTCATGTGTTCTCACTTTGAGTCGACACTTCACTAAGATTTTCACAAAAATAACTGAACTTTTGCTGAAACAAAATTATGTTGACTTCTTATTTCCTTTCAAGCATTCTTCAACTACCAAAGTCTTCTTTGAGCAGATCTTCCATCCATATTTGGTACTTTTCAATTAATCAATCTTTTGTTAAGATGATGAGCACCTTTTTCTATAAAAATACACTTTAAAGAAATGGTTAGTACTTAACTTATACTTAAGCATTTTGCTTATTAACAAAAATAATAACGGACTCAACATATTGTGATTCCTTAATTTGGGTCCTTGCAAAAGTAGTGGGGCCTCCCACACTCCCATCTCTTACCTAGTTGGTGAAAGGGCTAGTTATTGTGCTATGTGTCATCTAAGTTAACCCATTTTGTTTAAATTCATAGGTATAGCAAACTGTAGTACCCTCCATTAGGTGTTGCATGTCTAGTCTAGATTAGGAGTCCATTAGCCCATTAGTCCATATCCAACCTAGTGTAGTCATGGGGTCAATCCTTGAAACCCAATTAAGGGTCCTCAACGAACAACTGGCCTAATTGAACCAAAACATGGCCCAAGTGGAGGCACGGGTAGAAGCCCGCAAGGCCCAAGCTAAATTCAAATCTTCTAGGCCCAATTCCTTTGATCCAAGAGCCTATTATCATGATCTTTCCCCTGAGCCTAGCCCTAGAAGCCCATACCCATACTTGGTTGAATCAGAGGAAAGCCCATTAGGAACATTAGGATAGAAGCTCCCTTATTTCGAGATAATCTTGATCCTTGGGTTTAGATTGCCTGGGAGAAAGATATGGATGATTTTTTTAAGTGGAATGAAATATCTAAGGATGGAAAGGATAGGTTTGCCCGAATGCATCTATGGGGTCAAGCCAAGTCTTATTGGCACAATGTTTTGGGAAGGATGGCGTATGAGAGACACAAACCCATTAGGACCTGGAAAGGAATGAAGAGCAAGCTTCATGAAAGGTATATCCCTGCATCCTACCAACAAAATCTCCTAGACCACTTAGAGAGGTTGACCCAAGGTAATGGATCAATCAATAATTATATTGATAGATTTGAGCATCTAATGTGCTATATTGTGAATATGGATCCATATGATATCCTAATCCGATTTGAAGAAGGTTTGAGGAAAGATATTCAGAGAGAATTGTTTAGACATAATATATATAGTTTGGAGTAAGCCTACCGAGAAGCCCAAAACTATGAGAGGTGATGTGGGACTAAGGCTAGGAGGATTGTTGGAGAGATGAGAAGTCTCCTGGGATTAGGGTCAAGAAGGGGATAACCAGGGCCTCACACCCCTCGATGTCCCGAAGGACAAAGGCAAACTAGGGCCTTACATCCCTTGATGCTTGAAAGCGAAGGCATAGGGTCTCACACCACTCGATGCGCAAAGGCGAAGGCAATAATGGCCCTCGCACCCACTCCCTCACGGAGGTTGACATTCTCAAAGAACAAAGGCAACACTATTGGGCCTCACACCCTCCCCATGTAGAGGCAACACTATTGGGCCTCTTACCCTCCCCACCCATGCTGGGGTGAACGAAGAAACAATCTTCTAAAAAACATATTTTATTCTTCACTAGCTTTCAAATACAAGAGGGGATGCCTTAATATAGGCTTACAAAGCTTAGGACCCAAGTATAGATATACACAAAAAAAATTTTTTTATTATTTTTTCTTTTATTATTATTATTATTATTATTTTGGAATCCTAAACTAGTAGCTTTGAGATCTGTGCAAAGCTTTTTCTGTATCTAGATCAGTGCAAATCCTTCTCCTATGACCGTGGAACAGATGATCGAGCAGAATGGGGCGGAGGATTTGGACCTCGACATCGAGCTCACAGGCAAGGTGGAGGGTAGATGGGTTGGCAGATCTGAGGGGACGATCATGATGGCATGGGGCCGGGGATGGCAAAACCAATGATTTGGAGGATTAGGAGGAGGAGGAGGCGGTGCTCGCGAGCGAGGCGGAGGGTAGACTGGCCGGTGAATCCCGGGGGATGACCACGATGGCTTGGGGCCAGGGATTTGGAGGAGGCGGTGCTCGCGGGTGAGGCGGAGGGTGGACGGGCCAGCAGCTACAAGGGCCATGGGAGGATACGATGGGGGCATGGACAGGCTGGAGCCAACAAGAAGATCTCCCAAATCTTGGCCCAGATGACTGGGATCCGATGGCTATGGAGATGGTGGCAGAAGCAGTCATGGTGGGAGGTGGGCAGGCGACACGGTCAACTCAGCTGTGGGCCTTCCAGATGGGAGGGAGCGGTGGTAGAAGGGGTGGTGGCAGCACCGCCGGACGAGGCAGAGGTGGTGGTAATGGCCCGTCGATTGTTGTCGATGGTGAAGAGGGTGACCTTGTCATCAGCAACGAGGTAGAGGATGAAGGGATGGAAGATCTGAGCGATGAATGGAGGAGGAAGATGACAGGAATAAATCAAGGATAAATCAGGGATAAGAAGAGAATAAAATGGGAATAGAGGGGATAAATAAGATAACTGGAATAAAAATTATAAAATAAAGTAAAATAAAATTTGGGAGAAAAGATAAATAACCCAGATGGGTTTTGATATCCCCATCATTCCTCTAGGATGGGTAAAACTCGACTCCATCGAGTCAGGCTTGGTACTGCAATTTTTTTTTCATTTTTTCTCTAACCCTAATCCTCTCCCGCTCTGATACCAAATTGATGTGGGACTAAGGCTAGGAGGATCGTTGGAGAGTTGAGAAGTCTCCTGGGATTAGGATCAAGAAGGGGATAACAAGGGCTTCACACCCCTCAATGTCCTAAAGGACAAAGGCAAACTAAGGCCTCACATCCCTCGATGCTCGAAAGAGAAGGCATAGGGTCTCACACCCCTCGATGCCCAAAGGTGAAGGCATAGGATCTCACACCCCTCGATGCCCAAAGGTGAAGACAATAATGGGCGTCACACCCACTCCCTCACAAAGGTCGACGTTCTTAAAGAACGAAGGCAACACTATTGGGCCTCACACCCTCCTCATGCGGGGGCAACACTATTGGGCCTCTCACCCTCCCCGCCCATGCAGGGGCGAATGAAGAAACAATCTTCTAACAAACTTATTTTATTATTCACCAGCTTTCAAATACAATAGGGGATGCATTTATATAGGCTTACAAAGCTTAGGACCCAAGTAAAGATATACATGAAATTTTATTATTATTATTATTCTTTAATAATAATAAATATTATTATTATTTAGAATTCTAAACCAGTAGCTTTGAGATCTGTGCAAAGCTGTTTCTACATCTAGATTTGTGCAAATCCTTCTCCTGTGACCGTGGAACAGATGATCGAGCGGAATGGGGTGGAGGACATGGACCTCGATGTCAAGCTCGCTGGTGAGGTAGAGGGCAGACGGGCTGGCGGATCCTGGGGGATGGCCATGACAGCATGGGGTTAGGAATGGCAAAACTGATGATTTTGAGGATTTGGAGGAGGAGGTGGTGCTCACAATCGAGGCAAAGGGCGATTAGGCTGACAGATCCTGGGGGATGGCCATGATGGTGTGGGGCCGGGGGTTTGAAGGATTTGGAGGAGGCGGTGCTCATGGGCGAGGCTGAGGGGGGACGGGCCAGCGATTGTAGGGGCCATGGGAGGATCTGATTGGGGCATGGATGGGCTCGAGTCGGCATGAAGATCTCCCAGATCTTGGCCTGAACTTCTATGATCCGGTGGCTGTGGAGATGGTGATGGAAGCCATCATGGTGGTAGCTAGCCGGGCGGCACGGTCGTCTCGGCCATGGGTCTTCCAGACGAGAAGGAGCGGTGGTGGAGCAAGGGCAGCAGCAACACCGCTAGACGAGGTGGAGGCGACGGTAAGGGTCTGCCAATTATTGTTGATGGTGAAGAGGGCAGCCTTATCATCGAAAATTAGGCAAAGGATGAAGGGATAGAAGATCTGGGCAATGAATGGAGGAAGAAGATGATAGAAATAAATCGGGGATAAATCGGGGATAAGAAGTAAATAAAATGGGAATAGAGGGGATAAATGGGATAACTGGAATAAAAATTATAAAATAAAATAAAATAAAATAAAATATGGGAGAAAAGATAGATAACCCGTATGGGTTTTGATGTCCACATCAAGAGGTCCTTGAGGCATGCTAGATCAAGTACTTTAGACCTAAATCTGACCTCTACCAGCTTGAATCAAATCTCCATTGGTCCGACACCTAGTGTGAACAAGACTTTTATTGATCCACCCTCATCTGTATCACCTCCAACCCAGAAGGATGACATTGAGAAGTAATTAGGTATGACCGACCCGGGATTAGTTGACTGAAATGAAGCCATACTGAAAGAACAATTAAAGGAGGAAGAATTAGAACCCATTATAGAAATATATGAGGCTGACATGAGTTTGGTAGATGAATATGAAGGAGAAAGCTTTGAGGAGGACAACTCTAGTACCTTACTTGAGGAAATCCTTATAGAAGATAAGATTGTTGAGCCTAGTCCTGAAACATCAGAACAACAGGAAATTAGTGAGGACTTGGTTCCTGTAAGTCAATGCCCTTAAGAAGAGACCACTCCTTTAGCCTCAACCCGAGACCTCATTCAGTTCTCTAATACAGAGTTCATTCCTCTAACCCTAGCTGATGACCTTTTTCTAGAACTGACTAAGTCTTTCTTTCTTGAAAAACCTGCACTTACGATGACCAAATTCTCCATTCTTCAATTTGACCTTATGTCACCTATAGGACAATGTTCAAATCTTAAGGTCACACTGAGTAACCAAGGTCTATTCCATGTTTCTAATAGATTGTCTCAATACACCGATTCCTATTTCCTGTCACACCTTAAGGCTTCCAATGTTCTCCAAACTTTCAAATCCCATTGTGTTGAGGTCGTTCGGTTGCACTAGTTCTTAGAGTATGTTAGGTTTGCGACCTACTTTTGGAAGATATTATGACATTTGCTAGGGATCCATTGTAAAGTTTCTAGTGCATGACAAACTAGGGTTAAACCTAAAGAGTCTATAGTCTATTAGTTTTAGGCCCCAGAGAGTCCAATAAAATTTTTTTCAATAGGAATGCATAGTTGAGTTTGCATTTGTTAGGTGTCAGTACGAGTCTCAGAGTCTGTAGAGTCATTCGCATAGCATGCATAAAGAGATTAGACAAAAATTAATCTAAGTAATAATACATACAAGAAATTGGCTGATTCCTGAAAGCGAGCCAAAGAATTTGAAATAAGGGATTCTATAATGATTAGGCTTAGGCCTGAATGGTTTCCACCAGGAACTATTAAGAAACTTCATGCTCGTAGAGCTGGCTCCTTTAAGGTGACAAGGAGAGTTGGCCCAAATGCTTATTTGCTTGAGCTACCCCCGAATTATGGTATTAGCTCGACTTTCAATATCTCAAACTTAGTCGAGTATAGGAAACCGGCAACCATACCTAGTGAGCCATTTGGGTCTGACTTATCTTTTGAGAGTGAACCCGACCCTGAGTGTCCACCTCCAATTTTATCTAAGAGAGGAGAATGGATCGAGCATGTCCTGGATGATCAAGCTATCACCACCTGGGGCAAGGGCTATCAGTGTTACCTGGTCTGTTGGCAAGGCCGACCGAAATTCGATGATTCATGGCTTATCTAAGATGACTTGCAATGCCTCGACCCTAATCTTCTTGAGAAATACCAAAGCCAGTTCAACCCTTAATCAACAGGGTCGAGTTCCTCCCACCCTATGAGAATTGGTGTGGGCACAAAGATTAGACAGAGGCTCCTCAACCCTCAAGGGGGGCCTCCCACACTCCCACCCCCTACATGGCCAGAGGAAGGATTTGTTATTGAGTTGGGTGTAAGTTGAGTCAACCCACTCAGTTTTAACTCTAGGTCAAGGAAACCCTAGCTTGTATTAACGCTTGCATGCTTAGCTGCATCATTTCACCTTGATTTCTTGTTTGATTGCATCACCACCAGATTAGGAACCAAAAATCAACAGTCTAGACCTCAACCCAATTCAGCCATGGAATCTAATCTTGAATCTCTCATAAAAGCCATGAGTGAATAGATGACCCAAATGAATACCCAATTAACCACCCAAATAAACAAATCCAATACCCAATCCACCACCCAACTAACTATCCAAATAAACCAATCCAATACCCAAACCCAAAACCAGCTTGCCCAATCGACCACTCAAATCAACCAAATGACCCAATCAAATACCCAAGCAACCTATAGGTTTGACCATTTGACCTATAGATATGAGCCCATAACCTATAAACCCATAATCTATGAACCCATAACCCTTAGTCAACCCACCTCTTCTACCCCAGCCACTAGCTAGTTTTTCATTAGCCAAACCCCTCCTACCACCCCACTGGTTCACAGGAATGATATTAAAGAGGAGATATATGAAGCTGATGTGAGCTTAGTGGAAGAGTATGAGGAAAAAGAAGACACACCTATAGAAGACCTAGAATTAGTTGACCTAGGAGATATCTAGACTAAAACTAACCCAAAATTAGTTGATCCTGACCATACCCAAACCAAAGCCAACATAGAGTTAATTAACCCTGACCCTACTCAAACTGAACCTGTAGTGGAAGACCAGTTGAGGAAGAGAACCCAGATACTACTATTAGGATCTTACCTGAGGAGCCACTAGAAGAAATCCTAATTATAGAGCCTAGTCCTGAATTTCATAAGCTAGAAGAGTTTATTAAGGACTTGATCTCCGTAACCCAGTACCTTCAGGATGAATTCCCTTCTGTAGTTCCCATTGAGAACATCTTTCCTGAAATTAGTGACCCATTCTTGCATTATGCAAACCCTGTAGACACACCTCAACCCCATAAGGTTAACCTCATTAGTCTAGGTCTAATCCCTGAAACCTTTTCTTACATCCTACTTCCTCCAATCAACCCTGAACCCTTTTCTTACTTTCTAACCCACCAGACTAACCTTAAATCCACCTCGTATTTTTTGCCTTTTCTTGAATCTTCTTATATTTCTTTAACCATTCACTTGTATCATGTAGAGGTTTGCATATTGCATGCATTCATTAAGCCCGTCATGTTTGCATCATACTTTTGGAAAACCGTTTGGCATCTATTAAGGGTTTCAATTAACTTTTCATGTGCATGCCAAACCAGAGACAAACCTAGAGAGATTATAATCTATTAGGTTTAACCCCATAGAGTCCAATAAATCTCCTTTAATAGGAATGCCTAGTCAAGTCTATTAGGTGTTGGTTTTGAGTCCAATCAATCCATAGATCTGATCCATCTGTCCACACCTGCACGAACTTCTGCACAACATTTGCATCAAGAAATTAGTCAAAAGATAAACATAATTAATGAACTAAATAAAAACTTGGCTAATTCTCGAACACAAGCTAAAGAATTTTCTGCAGGGGATTATGTGATGATCAGGCTTAGGCCTGAACAGTTCCCTCTAGGGACTGCAAAGAAATTTCATGCTCGCAAAGCTAGACCGTACAAAATAATAAAGAGAGTTGGACCCGATGCCTATGTGCTCGAGTTGCCACCCAAATTAGATATAGGGCCCACCTTCAATATCTCAGACCTTATGAAGTACTGGTAGCCAACATTGATACCTAGTGATCTCTTTGAACCTCTCCTTTTTCTTGAGAATGAACCCACCCCAAAGAGTCCACTTACAATTTGGCCTATTAGTAAGGAAAGGATTGAGCGAATCCTGGATGATCAAGCTATCAGTACCCGAAAAAAAGGTTATTAGAGATATTTAGTCAGATGGCAAGGTCGACCATAATCTAAGGACTCATGGATCACCTGTGAGGATCTGCAACACCTTAACCCAGACCTTCTTGAGCAATATGAGAGCCACATTGACCCATACTCGATTGGGTCAAGTTCCTCCCACCCAAGTAGAATTGGTGGGGGCACCAGGGTCAGACACAGATTACTGGGCCCTATTTGGTTTACTTAGGCATGTGTCAAATTTTGTAATCAAGTAAGATTGAGTCTAGTAATAACTTGATGCTTGTTGATTTGTCTCAACCCTAGTCCAGTCATTGAGTCCTGTACTTATGTATTAATCTAGTACCAGTCCAATTTTGTACAAGAGAAGAGGTTACATAGTTTTGGAGTTCCACCAGGCCTCATCCAGGAGCCAGAGGCCTTTATATCAGCTTAGTATTCCTTGTTTGCCACCCTAGGATCCAAGATTCCTTCTAGATACCCCAGATGCCCTCCAGATGCCTTCCAAATGCCTTGATATACTTAGATGCCAAAGAATATTCCTAGATCAGGGTGCCTCTTGATTCCAAGAATATGCTAACACCCTAGGCCAAGAGATTCTAAGTCCAGGAGTCAAGCCCATGAGCCCCAGAACCAAGATTCCAAGGAATATGCTAATACTTGGGCGCCCCAGCTTCCAGGGCCCATAAGCCCATGCCTCAAACCAATGGAGGATGTCCCTTACTGCCTAAAACCAAGCCCAACACTATTTTAGGCATCCAAGCCCAAGAGACCAAGCCCAAGGTGCCTTTGACCAAGTCCAAGAAAGGGAGAAATTCAATTCAAACAAGCAGATCTAGTTTTATTTTCACTCAAATTGTTTTCTCCTAATTTTAAGCAAACTTGTAATCCCTCTCCCACTCAACTTTGCAATCCTATCCTAACTAGGAGAGGACTTGGGGAACATCTATAAATACCCCACCCCTTCCCCTCTTGTAAGCATCTTTTATTAATGAATCAAAACCCTACTAAAATTTTGTGTTAAGTTGTGTTCTTGTGTTCTTATATTGAGGTGTGTGAGTTTCTTTTGTGAGCCCTATTTCATCCAAGCCCTAGCCATCCCAAAGCACTCTCATCCAAACCCTAACATGCCAAGGAGAAGAAGCCCTAAGCCATCCATCAGCAAGTGGCCATCTTCCCCCTCCAACAACCAGCTTCTGAAACCTTAATTCCCTCTTACCCAAATCCTAGTTCGCTTCTTTTGCTTTCTAACTTGTTTACTTGCTGACCTCTGATGCTTGCAGGATCCCTATGGTGTTTCCCATCCAAGGAGGAGGCCCTCTTCGCCTCCAAGATTGATCCCAGATAGCTACCTGAATCGAGGAACTGAGGGCTTGTCTTCCAGGCGACGATCCTGAGTGCTGTGTGACACCTTCATCAACAGGATCTTCAAATCAATAATTGGTAAAAATCCTTCCCCCTCTTAATTTCTAATTTATTGAAGGTACACTATCCTAACTGGGGGTTTTTCAATCTTTGTGATCCTTTCTTTTATTATTTTGGCATGAGTACATATGCGGGTATGATGTTTTCTTTCATTACATACTTGCCTGCTGATTCTTTACTTGACTTCAGGTTTCTAGCCTATAAGTTAAAATTATAAAAATTATAAAAAAAATTAGTTTCTATTTTTCTACAATCATGGTAGTCTTAGGATCATCCTGCATCAAAGTGTGGGTTACAAAGAGTAGAATTAGCTTTTGTTGGGCAGCAACTCCTTGGAATTTCTTCTTCTAATGTCATGACTCTTGAACTTGATCCTTTCTTGGCTTTCATCTAGTCTTCATCCATTATGGGCAACAACACTGGATAGGCTTCATAGGTTGGGCGACAACAAGGGGTGGTCTTCATCCATTTGGGTGACAAGAAGTAAGATGTGGTGCTCCTTTGGATTTGAAGTGTGCGACAAAATAAGTGGATGGCATGAAATGAGATGAGGCACTAATTCTTCTCCTTTCCTTGGCATGAATCCCTCTTGGATTTCATCCTGATCCTCTTGCAGATAATGATAACCTCCATCTTATCTTTGGATTTTAAACTCCTCGTGATAGGATAGATAAGAACCCATTTGATGTTGAATTCTCACAACTTGTGTCCCATTCTCTTGGTTGACTTTTCTAGGATTGGCAACAAATAAATGAGAAGAAAAGGGTGATGAAATGAGATAGGTAGGCACCCCTCTTTTCTTGGTTTCTTGATTGGGCATCCCATATTAAATTCATGTTAAACTCTTTCTTGATCTTCTTAAATTTGAAAGGTAGATAAGATAATCCTCCATTTTATCTTGGATCATGGATGAGATAAGGATAGAACCGACTTTGAATTTTGAATGGATGAGGTGCTCCTCTTCATGTGGGCAACAAAATGAGGATGAGGGGAGGTGCTTAATGAGATGAAAGTCCTATCTTACTCATCTTAAAAATCAGTGATGGAATTTAAATGGGTGACACATTCGAAGAAATTCATGGGCACCTTTCTTGGATAAGCATGACTTTTGAATGATGTTCAGATGTCTGGATGTCCTAATTTCTTGGAACATGAGACATGGACTTTTGCTGGGCATCCATGTGGAATTCTTATGGCTGACCAAGATGACATGACATGTGATGATATCCAAGATGATGTGGCAAGTGATGTAGCTTGTGGCATGTGACATAGGCTTGGTGATGTGGCATGGTCTCCAAAATATGATGAGGTGGGACATGTGATGGTGTTGCACCAAGAGGTATTTGGCATGAGGCTCCAAGGCATGACTTGACTTGAGTTAGCATATGGTGTCACATGGGGTCTTGATTTGGATCCCTTTTTGTATTACAGGACTTAATTAAAATAACTAATCACATGACTCAATAACTAATTAAAACCAACTAACTAATTACAAGGACTCAATTGTAACTAACTTCAAGCCCAACTTGATCAATTAGAATGCAATTTGATCAAAAGGCATAATAAAAATTAAATACGGGCTAAAGCTGGTAAATAGGGTTTGTCTGTATATATACATGACTCAACTTAGTAAATAAAGTTTAGGCTAAATCCAACTAGAACAAAATAACAGAAGTTTTAAAAATGACTAAGCCCCAAATTGAAATTAGGGTTTTAAAATTAGGGCTTAGGACTTTTTTTACAACTGATTCGGGCTTGGGCTTAGGGCTTTATTCACAGGTGATCCACAAGGATGTGGGTTCGACCAGTCGATTTCTTCTGGCCCTTGTGTCTATACCAATTCTTCCCAGGTGGGATGAACTCGACCCTGTCGAGTATAGGTCAACTATGCTATAGTTGCCTAGGTGGCTTTCCTAAGAGGGGGGTGCCTTGGAAATTTGAAAAGTTTAAGCAATTATGTGCTCTTTGAAAATCCCTTGAAGTGTTAAGTGCTGTGATTGTGATAATTAAAAGTAGAAACAAGATATAAAAAGAATCCACAATACAAACACAAGAGATTTTATAGTGGTTCGGAGCAACTCAGCTCCTACATCCACTACCCAAGATTACCACTTGGGATTTCCACTATATCCCCCACTGAAATACAATCGGATTGTTTTAACAGGCTCACAATCCAAACCTCTACACTTTAGCTTTTAAACTGGGCTCACCAAAGAAATCCAACACTTGGTTTTACCAAGATCACTGAGAACCTAACACTTAGTTTTAACACAGGTTAACTAAGAACCTATCTGGTTTTTAAACCAGGCTCACCAATAACCTAACAATTCAAAAGAGAATTGTAAAAAGAAAGCAACAGAATGACAAACAAATTTTGTCGAATGGTTGCCGATGTAGCTCAAGAGAAGCCGAATTGATTGCACTTCAATGCACTTGATTGGCTTCTTCAACTTCTTCAATAAATGCTTCAAGCTTTTGTTGGTAGTTGGTGAAGGCTTGAAGACTGTCTTGAATGCTCTTGCAGTGCTCTCTTGCACATAAAGTAGCTTGGATATTCAATTTAGCATTTACTCATCATCTCCTTTTTAAAGTAGTTCAAATCCCTCAAATATATAGTCTTATACTCTTCTCAAGTGATTTTAGTCATTATAGACCATTAGTATATGATATTTGACCATTGGAGTACTTTTTGGATTCAAATTCCAAGTTCTGGAACTAGCCGTTATAAGTCTGAAATCGATCTTCGAGTCGGCTCAAATCCTTAGAGTAGTTCTAGTTGAGCAGACTCTCTTCAATCTAGTCAGCTCGGTTGCACAGTATTCTGATTCTTCAGTCTATAAGAGATGGCTTGCCTTGATTCTAGTCGACTCAGATCCTAAGGCCTTCAAAAATGTAGTCTAAAAGAGTCAGCTCTTTCTCTTTAGGTTATGTTTGGTCGACAGTAATCTATCCTAATTACCGATAATTTTAAACTGGGCCCACCAGTTATCCTTGTTTGGTATTTTTTAAACTGGTAATCTATATTGTAGTGGTAATCTGGATTACATCTCATATGGCAATCCAGATTACCTCATGGAGATGTGGCTATCCAGATTACCGGAGCTGTGATAATCTAGTATTTCTTATTTTTACAAAATTATCCCGTCCCTTTCGCTTCGGTGAGAACGAAACATTTCCCTTCTCCCTCTCATCTAGGTCCTCTAGGTGTTGGTTGGGATCTCTTCTTAAATCTATATTTTATTTATAAAAAATAATTTTTATATTTTAGCTATTTATTAAAAATATAATTTTTAAATATTTTATATTATTAAATATAAAATATAAAATATATTTATATCAAAATTAAAAAATTAGAAATTATTTTTTATACTAAATAAATGTAAAGACATTATATATAATATTTAAATATGCTAAGTAATATATTAAATTTATATATATTATATTATTAAGTTTAAAATAATATGTAATCTTTTATTTTATTTTATTTGTAATATTAGAAAATAGAATATTTTAAAATATATATTATATAATAATAGAGTGTAATATAATATAATTTAAATTTTATATTAAATTTTATAACATAACATAATATATATTATATTATATTATATATAGTATAATATATTTAATATAATTTAATATATAATAATATTATATAATACACTATTAACTATATAATTTTATAAATAGTTTCATTATAAAATATCAAATAAATAATACTATATTACATTACAAAATATCAAATATATTATATTAATGTAATATTATATTACATTGCTATATTATATTATAATATATTTTTAATAAATTTGACTTTGGGGTATTTTGAAAATTTGAGCTTAGATTATTGGTAATCTATTTATCATACCAAATACAATAATCAATCTTATTGATAGATTACCTGTGTATACCAAACATAGTAATCAGCATTACTAGCAATCTATCTAGTGGTAATCTATCTTGCAAGTAATCCAGATTACCATTTAGGATTCCCTGGCGATCCACCAAATGCAACCTTATAGTGGACTCGGTTGGCTGTAGTTCTTAAAGCTCTTTTTCTAGACTCTAGAGGAGTCGGCTTGAATCTCTGAAGAGTCAGTTCGGATGTCTGACTAAATGATAGAGTTGGCTCAGACTTCCTTTGGGTCGGCTTGCTTATCTGATTTAGGAAATGGTACTCTGGACGAGTCAGCTCGGGTCCCTTAGAGTCGGCTTGGATATCTACATGCCAGAAATCTTCATGCATGCCATGTGCCAGAGTCGGCTCTCTTCTCTTCGAGTCAGCTTGGATGAAATCTTTAGTGAAATATCAATTTTTCTCTAGAATTCATCCAGCAAGTCTTCAAAGCTTCAAGATGCCTTCAAACTCTTCTAACCAAATTTCTACAAAACTTAAGCTTGAAACACATCTAAAAGTAACCCATTTTTATAATTTTTACATAACTTTTTCTTTGGGTTCTTCTTTACATGGATCACTTACAACACAACTCATTTCAAAACTAGGAATGTGAGAGTTGAAACTAAATAATGAAATCATTTTACAAAAACTTGTAAAACACTTGAAGAGTTGTTAGTAAAATAGATGCATGCTCAAATATTTGGTTGTCATCAAATCACTTATGGGATCAACAATCTCCCCCTTTTTGATGATGACAAAACACTAGGTATGAAAAAAAATCTTTACATTACATGTATAACTAAATTTGAAAGTGAGTATTAATATGTATCAGAGCTAATTACATTTGCAAGTAAGTATCAGAGCTTTTTGTGAAAAAAAGAACTATACAATATTAGTTCTTTTATATGTATCAGAGTGTTAAGGCTAGCACTTTCACAAAGTTTCAGAGCTATTAAGGTATGCAAGGTATCAAAGCTCAATTTTGCAAAGTTTCAAAAATGTATTAGAGTTGAAAAGTATCAGAGTTAGTGCTTTAAGATCTTCAAAAATATGTGCAAGTTTTGAGAGCATAGATCATGAACTAAAGTCATTTAGATTTAACAATATTTCTTCTAGATTTAACAATTTTTCTCCCCCTTACTTATATATTCAATTTCACATTTTAATCACATTCTCCCCTGTTTTCTTTCATATTTATTCTCTCTTTATCTTTCTTTCTTTTTCATGCAACTCTAAACATTCTTCCCCTTTTTGTCAGCAATCAAAAAAGGTGTTCAATTGATCTTTCAAAGCTCAATTCTTATAATAGAAAGAGAAGTTGATAATATTTGTTTGAGATAATTTCACTTTCTCTTCTCAATTTTGATATTCTAATTAAAATTTATTTTGATTAGCATTAAGAATATTGCACAAGCTCAATTTATACATAAAAGATATGCCAAAAAAGTATTCATTGCTATTGCCTAGGTGGCTTTTCCCAAGAGGGGGGTGAATTGGGAATTACAAAATTTTTGCAAATATGTGCACAAGTAATTCCTTTTAGTGGTTGCGTGCCGTATTAATTAGAGAATAAGTGCAGAAGCAGAAAAGTAAATCAAACGCAACACAAATAAGGCAGGTTTATAGTGGTTCGGAGCAACCCAGCTCCTACGTCCACTATCCAAGTTCACCACTCGGGATTTCCACCATATCTCCCAAACCGAAATACAGTCGGATTATTTTACAGGCTCACAATACCAACCTCTACACTTTGGTTTTTGAACCGGGCTCACCAAAGAAATCCAAACTAGGTTTTCATAGGCTCACCTAGAACCTCTACACTTTGGTTTTAAGAAGGCTCACCAAAGAAACCTCTACACTTTGGTTTTTAAGAAGGCTCACCAAAGAAACCTATTTGGTTTTTACAACCGGGCTCACCAATAACCCAAATATTCTAAGAATAGAATAAAGAAGCAACAAAAATGACAAACTCTATTGTCTGGTGGTTGCCAATACAGCTCGAGTGAAGCTCAATTGAATGCTCTTCAATGTACTTCAATGGCTTCCTTGCTTTCCTCAAAAGATGCTTCTAGCTTCTGGTAAGAGTTGGTGAAGGCTTGAAGGCTGACTTGAAAGCTCAAGTGCTCTCTCTCTTCTAACTTCTATAAGTGTTTAATAAATGTCCATTAACTTATTAGTCTCTCCAAAGATGTTCTCATACCTTATTTATAGAGACTTTAACTGCCTTCCCTTGATTTTGAACATTGTAGACCATTAGGAGGTGACAGGTTACCATTGGAGCACTTTTAGAAATCAAAAACTGAAAACTGGAACTAGCCATTGGAGGTGACCCCGTCGTTCCAGTCGGCTCGAACAAACTTCGAGTCGGCTCAGATCAAGTTCGGGTCGGCTGGGTTGAATGCCAGTCGGCTGGGTTCCACAATTGAGAAAAGGTTAACTCTAGACGAGTCGGCTGGGCTGAATTCCAGTCGGCTCGGATCCCAGCGGCTCTCAGAGCATTCTCAACCAAGTTGTGGACGAGTCGACTAGGCTAAAATGCAGTCGGCTCGGATCCCTAAGAATCTCAGAACATTCTTAACCATGTTCTGGACGAGTCGGCTGGGCCTTGGTGCCAGTCGACTGGATCTGCATGCCAGAGAACTTCTTTCTTATGCCAGTGCCAGAGTCGGCTGGTTCCTCCATCCATTAGGCTCGAAATTTGTCCTTCAGCCAGATCAAATTCAATCTTCCAAAACTTCTTGTGCCAAGCTTTGAAGACTTCTTCAAGGTCTTCTTACAATAAAATCAAGAAAAAATTGAAGCTTGAAAACTACTAGAAGTAACCGTTTATCTTGATTTAAGTAGGAAATTTTTTGTAGGGTTCTTCTTTACAAGATTCTAAACACTTTACAACTTAACACAAAGCAATAAAGATTGTAGGGATTAGAAAGTGTGCCAATGTAGTTGTCCTACAAAAACTTGTCAATCATTTGAATAGTTGTTAGATAACCAAATGTCTGCTCCAATATTTTGTTATCATCAAAATCACCTTAGGGGTCAATAATCTCCCCCTTTTTGATGATGATAAAACACTGGGCATGAAAAAAATCTATTCTATTCATAAGTAGAAGTATGCAATAGTAAGCATTTATACTTGTTTGACAAATCATAACATCACTGTATTCTCAAATGTGTATCAATATATGTTATACAGTTATACACAAGATCAAATTTATAAACTGTAAGTATCAGAGAATGATTGCTTATATATATCAAGCAGCATTAAGTATTGATAAATAGATGTAATAAGTAGAGAGCATCATAGTAATCATTGAAGCATGTAAATTAAATATGTATATCTTCCCCTTTTTATAAAATTTCTAAACAATATGAAATTTCTCTAAGTTTCTCCCCTTTTAACATTCATTTGAACATTTTAACAGAAAAGTATGCAAAAAATCATTCAAAACTAATTAAGCTCCCCCTATCTATTGCAGTTCATTGAGTTTCTTCTTTCATGCACTCTATGGTTCTCCCCCGTTTTGTCATAAAATCAAAAGGATTAAACAGTTTAGCTCAGATTTTTAAATAGATTGAGAAAGTTTCAAGATTTGTTTGAGATAATTTCACTTTCTCAACTTAGAGAGAGAATTCTATTTATGAAAATAGAGAGTGTAAGCAGGATAATATAAGTACACACATTATACAGTGACCAAAAAGTATTCATTTCATTTCCATCAAAAATTTAGTACATCAACCATTACATAAATTTCAAAAAGTATTGAAAATACTAAAGACCATACTAAAGACCTATTCACTTTCAGATTCCTCTTTAGGTACATTGGTAGGTGTACTAGCACCATACCAAGAAGCAGGTCTAGGTGGTCTACGAGAGGATGCATGAGGTGGAGGTGCCCTAGGGTGATGAGAAGTACTAGGAGCCCTAGTGGAAATAGGAGGTGGATCATACAAGGGTCTGGTCCTAGCAGTGACCTCCAAGGATTTAACAGTGCCACAAATAGACACCATCTCCATCCGGATTGCTCCAAGCTATTGCTCCATATCCTTAAGGCTTGCTGGTACTTTGTTCACTGCCTCCTTCATCTCACCAATTTCTTTCTGCATTAATATAAGCTCAGAAGCTTGGACATTGGCGAATGCCTCAGCAGATCCTCAAAATCTTCCAAGCTCAGACCTGATGATCCCAATGACTCTAGTGTAGTCATTAGCCATCTGTCTGGTTTCTGCAGTTGTTCCTAATGTACATTTAGCTTCATTCAGCTAAGTTCTATATTCCTTTAATGTAGCATCCACAGACTTCAAAATAGCTTCCGAACTAGAAGAGATACAATTCAGGATTGGTTAAAGTTCTATCTGAGGTATTGATCTTGAAGCTTCCATAGATTCAACCTTTCCTTGTAGATTTGAAACATGCTCTTCCAGTCTATCCAATCTACTGTCCACTGACTTTTTTAGATCACTAAATAGAGAAGTAATTATACCTGTCAGTGCATCAGTCAAGCTTCTCATTTGTTCTTCAATTTGAACTTGAATGTTTAAAGGTTGTGATGCTGCAGGAGGGTAGTCAGGCAGAGGAATATCAGCTGCAGGTAAGTCAAACTGGGGTGCCGGCAAATCAAACTCAACAGCAAGCATGTCAAAAACAGGAGAAGGTAGTCTAGTCTCCTCAACAGTAGCAGCAGGCTCAGAAATATGAGGCTCAGGCTTAGGTATAGGTGTCGAAAAAGATCCAGCTGCTTCTACATTCTCTTCTTCTTCCTCCTCTTCACTACTAGAGCTGCCTATAGCCCTGACATTTGTACATTTCTTCCTCTATACTCCTTCAACTTGGAAGTACCCCATCCTCTCTAAAGATTTGGAGGTGTAGACATTTGTGTGGTGAAGTTCTACTCCATCTTCACCCTCCAAACTTACTCTTTGAGATTTAAACAGTAGGGTAAGCATCATTCCATAGGGTAGACAAGATTTAGCCTTCCTAACTGTCTCCTTCATTTGCATAATTATTATGTAGGAAAGATTTACAGGAGTTTCTCTATAATGTGTTCCATAAGGCATAAATCTTTTTCACTCACCTAGTTAAATCTTCCTGTTCTTTGCAAGAATATTCTATAGATAAAATTGTGTAGCAATCTCATTTCCAAAGATAGGGTGTTTGCAAACAATATTTCAATTCCACCAACATCTTCTTTGTTCAATATTGTTCTTAGAGTCTTTTGTCTATTGTCAATCACTAGAAATTTCACTCCCTCTGAAGGTAAATCTAGTAAACCATGTCGAAATTCTTCATTGACAATAATCCTCTTTCCTTTAACAGTGGACTCATCATGATTAGTTCCCAATCTCAGATTTTCATAAAAACTTCTAACAAGAGTGGGATAAGTCCTTTCATTCAAAGAACAAAATTTTCTCCATCCTTGATCTTCAATTAAATATTTTATTTTCAACCCAATCCCCTTAATAAACTCAAAGTTAATTCGACGGTCGGAAGTTACTGGTCATGTAAACATCGAGGGGACTTGACTAGAAACTGTTGGAGCATCCCTTGCGACCTCTTCTACAGGTTCCTCACTATGAACAGTGCTACTTGGCTCTTCTTATCACCTTTTTGACCTTCTTTCCTTTTCAACAAATAGAGCAGCCCTAATGGAGCGTTTACTCATTGCATGCTTGGGTGCCATTGCTAGGAAAGATGAAAAATTGAAAGATTGGAGTGCTTGATAGGGGATAGAAGTCTTTGGAGTATGATTAGGAGAGGAACGAACCATTAGGGAAAACAAAATAGAGGTTAAACGACTCGGAGAAGGGTTTATAACCCAAAGTAAAATACTTAAGCATGAAATTCCAGTGGACTCGAATAGCCCTAAAAAGGCTTGAGTCGGCTCGACCAGAGCTCTCCTAAAACAATCAAAGAATCTAGTCGACTCGAAAATGCTCGAGCCGGCTAGGCCAGAACTCGCTCAAAACTCTCAGAAAATCCAGTCGACTTGGTTTAAGATCCAGTCGACTCGAATAGAGAAATTAGAGTTTTAGATATTTGATCATAAATTAGAAGGATTTTGAAGAGAATTTCAAAGGAAATTAAGGCTTTATGATATAGAATAAATTCAGGAGGTTCTCTAGATAATGTTTCCTTAATTTTGAAAAAATTAGGTTAGAGAATTTAAAAGGGATCGCAAAGTCCTAATTCACTCCTAATTAGCTCAAATCTATCTTGATTAAGTGACTTAGTAAATATGTCAGCTAATTGATCTTCAGTAAGAACAAAATCAAGCACTATATTACCATTTGAAACATGATCTCTAATAAAATGATGTCTAATTTCAATGTGCTTGGTTCTAGAGTGTTGAATTGGATTCTTTGTCAAATTGATAGCACTTGTATTATCACATTTAATTAGAATTTTAGATTGTGATACACCAAAGTCTTCTAGTTGTTGTTTAATCCATAACACTTGAGCACAACAACTACCAGCAGCCACGTACTCAGCCTCAGTTGTGGACAAGGCTATGGAGTTTTTCTTCTTACAATACCATGAAATTAAATGCAACACTAGAAATTGGCATGTACCGCTAGTGCTTTTTCTATCTATTTTACAACCAGCATAATCAGCATCAGAGAATCCAATCAAATTCAGGGTAGAATGTTTAGAATACCAGATTCCTAAATTACTTATTCCTTTCAAGTATTTAATTATTCTTTTAATAGCAAGCATATGTGTTTCTTTTGGTGATGACTGAAATCTAGCACATACACATACACTATATAATATGTCAGGTTTACTTGCAGTCAAATACAATAAGGATTCGATCATACCTCTATATAGCTTTTGGTCAACATTGGATCCATTTTCATCTTTGTCCAATCTGCAAGCTGGGCTCATGTGTGTGCTCATTGATTTGCTACTCTCCATACAAAACTTTTTGATGATTTTCTTGATGTATTTGGCTTGGTTAATGAACATGCCTTCCTTTGTTTGTTTTACTTGATGTCCAAGGAAGTAGTTCAGCACGCCCATTAAGCTCATTTCAAATTCTCCCTGCATAAGCTAAGCAAATTCTTTACATAGAGATTCGTTAGTTGCACCAAAAATGATATCATCAACATATATTTGTACAGCTAAGATGTCATTATTTTTCTTTTTGATAAATAAGGTTTTGTCTACATTTCCTCTTGAGAAATCATTTTCAATTAAGAAAGTGCTAAGTCTATCATACCAGGCTCTAGGTGCTTGTTTCAAATCATACAATGCTTTGTTTAATTTAAATACGTGGTTAGGAAAAGAGTGATTTTCAAAACCTGGTGGTTGTTCCACAAAAACTTGTTCAGAGATAAAACTATTAAGAAATGCACTTTTTACATCCATTTGAAAAAGTTTGAAAATCATGTAGCAAATAAATGTAAGTAGTAATCTAATGACTTCTAGTCTTGCTATGGGTGCATAAGTTTCATCAAAATCAATACCTTCTTCTTGGTTATATCCCTTAGCCACTCATCTAGCTTTGTTTCTTATAATATTTCTTTGCTCATCTAATTTATTCCTATAGACCCATTTGGTTCCTATTATTGGATGGTCAGTAGGTCTGTTTACAAGTGTCCATACCTTATTCCTATCAAACTGGTTTAATTCTTCATGCATTGCCATCATCCAGTTTAGGTCAGTCTCAGCTTCTTCTAAGCTATGGGGTTCTAATTGTGATACAAAGGCTAGGTAATCATGTGCATCCTTATGTGCAACCCTAGTCCTAACACCATGAGAAGGATCTCCTATAATTAATTCTTTAGGGTGAGATGTAACAAACCTCCAATCCCTTGGTAGATCAGTGTGATCCTTACTTACCGTTTCTTCTCTATCTTGAGTGTCTTTGTCTTGAATGCTCAAGTCATCCATTCTTATTTGCAATGTACCTGCATCATTATCTATGCACTCTTCTTGTCTAGAAGGTGTAGGGTTAGTTTCAATAAATACAACATAAATTGAATCTTCAACAGTAAGAGTCCTTTTATTAAAAACCCGATATGCTTTGCTATGTAATGAATAACCTAGGAAAATTGCATCATCAGCTTTAGAATCAAATTTTCCTAAATTATCTTTTTCATTGTTATGCATAAAGCATTTGCATCCAAACACATGAAAATAACTAATATTGGGTTTTCTATCATTCCAAAGGTCATAAGGGGTTTTCTTTAAAATAGGACGGATTAAAATGCGGTTTAAAATATTACATGCAATGTTCACCACTTCTGCCTAAAAGTACTTTAGAAGATTGCCTTCACACAATATTGTGCGAGCCATTTCTTCCAATGTATGATTTTTTCTCTCTACAACACCATTTTGTTGAGGTGTTCTAGGAGTGGAGAAGTTGTGATCAATGCCAAATTCAGTACAATAATCTTCAAAAAATTGATTTTCAAATTCAGTTCCATGATCACTTCTAATTGAAATCAAAGGCAAGTTCTTTTGATTTGAAACCTTTTTATGAAATTTTCTGAAAACATGAAAAGTTTCATCTTTCGAAGCAATAAACTAAACCCAAGTAAATCTCAAAAAATCATCTACTATCACAAGAGCATATTTCATACCTTCTAGGCTTGTGGTCCCAGTAGGTCCGAAAAGATCAATGTGAATTAGTTCAAGTGGTCTTGTTTTAGAAACTATATTCTTTGATTTAAAACTCCACCTAGTTTGTTTACCCATTTGACATGCATCGCAAACATGATTTAAATCAACTTTAAACTTAGGCATGCCTCTAACAAGATCTTAGAAATTAATTTGGCAATAGCATACATGCTAGCATGACCTAATCATCTATGCCATAGTAAGACCGACTCTTTGGTCTTAGCATTCATTGCAACTAGACTAGGGCTACTTGACATGGCAAGATCATTAAGATCTACCACATAGATATTTTCAAGTCTATGTAGGGTTCGGTGGCAAGGCGGAAACATAGATTTCAAATTTTTTTATCTTTATGAAATCTTCACCAAACCCTTAACCCAAGATCTTCTTAAAAGAATTAAAACATATAACATGTATATATAAGATTTAAAGTCATATTAAAGTACTAACCTGTATCACTAAAATCCAAACTTTAAATCTCCACCAGGTGCCCAAATGTTCACCCTCCAATGGTGATCCACATAGAAAAAGATGAAGACTACAACTTCTTGTTCATGGCTCCTCTTCTTGAATTCTTTTTCAAGAATTCAATTCTTGGACTTTTAGGCTGAAATTTTCTTTCTTGAAAATTTCTTTTCTTCCTTCTTTCCTCTTCTTGAATTCTTTTCTTGAATTCCCTTTCTTGAATTGAATTGGAAGAAGAAATTAAGACAAGTCTTAATTCAAGAAAGAAAAGAAGAAGAACAGACCCTTCCTTTCCTTTCCTTTACCGTTCAAGACCTTCCTCTTATTCTTGTTTAGGGTCAGAGTTTCGACGGAGATTATCTCTGTAAGGGAAACAATACCCAACAAGCATAAAGGGAAGGAGTATTCCGGAGAGGAGGAGAGGAATATGATCTCTGAATTTGATTATCAGAAAAAAACCCCCAAGAACCCAAACCCTTTTATAGATTTCAGAGGGGCGTCTTCTCAAAACATCGCAACCCTCTGAAACCCCAGGAATAATAATCCCTCATTCCTCATGCATCCCCTCAACCAAAAATCATGATTCTCTGATTTAATTTTTGTTTTTCCGACGAGGAGGACTCTCGAAAAAACTTCAGGAAGAATCGCGACTTTTGACGACGGATTTGCGACCGAAAAATGATGAATCTTTTTCCTTAATTTTTTTGGACATCAGATCCAGATCCAAGGATGTCAGACAAACATCCAAGTCGCCCCCCCTATCTTGATTTTTCTCCAACAGAATTTCCTTCCCACGCGCATGAAGAGGAGTCCGCATGCACGTGGACTCTTCTTCTTGGCGCGCACGGGTGAGGAAAGGAGTGGGTGGCTTGGAGAGAGGGTCTCAGTGCACTTGATTCACTTGGATTCAGCCATGGGTTATCCCAATGACCTGAAATTTAAATTAGACCTTAATCTGGTTCAATTAGAACCCAGTTAAGCCTAATTCAGAACCAAATTCAAATCTGATTCGAATAGAAATTTGGTCTGCAACACATGCTGTGTGTTTATCATGCAAACATGATTTAATTCCAAATTAAATCTTTCATCAATTTTCTTTTGTGTGTGACCCATTGGGTTCCACACCTAGCCAGCAGTAGGTCCGAGTGCTATTTGACTTAATTCGGTTAGATCTCAACTAAGCCGATTTAGGTCAACTCAAACTAGCTCGATTCGGTCAATTAGAATCTAAATCTAATTAACTGATTTGAATTACCATAATTCAATCATATGCCTACAAGACAAGATTGACATCTAGCAACGTATCATGTCTACCTGGAAGATGTGGAATTTTGGTGGAATTACCAAAATACCCTTCAGTGGTGAGTTACCGGGCAATTCAGTCCTTTGATCAACTTGCATCCTGAATATGATTATGAATATGGATACTTGTCAAATCCAATTTCATATTCATCCCTAGCTTAATCTTTATAATGATGATTCATTAATGAACCATTAGAAATTAACTCTAATGTTCATACTTTGATCAAAGATTTCCTGAATCCATCATATGATCAAAATTAGCTGGATGCAATTCCCTCTTACTAGGGCTGATCAATTCCTTGTTGACCTACTCACAACCTCCATATACAATCCACCATACCCAAGTATCACCTTATACATGACTCAGTGTCATGATTGATTGCGAACCAAAGTATGGATTCATATATATAAGGTACCATGGTAGTCTCAGGTCAAAGGACCACATGCACTACTCCCACTATGAGAATTATCTATTGACAAACAGATAAGGTTCCATTAGATATTCTCAATCTGGTTCAATTCAATGAACTCATTCTCTAATGAACACTCACATCCTAGTATTAGTGTCAAACACAAGTGACTGTGAGATCAGTCGCCCTCATCACAAAGCATATATAGGATGTGCTGGTCTTGCCGGAAACATTGATTCCCAACTCAAAATCCCATCGACCAGGAATATTTTAGATTAGGGTTTTAAGGCTTTAGGTCTCACTGGTATGATCTCATCATAATCCTAGAACCATAGCTCTAATCTATGGGGTTCATCATATAATCATAAAGACACAGCGTATGATGAAAATAATGCCTTTATTATAATAATGTCAATTCATTGATTTTGGGATCGAAATATAATATTTCAATTGGCTTTCAGGGTACAATCTTTCAGTCTATGTCCATTGAACTTATTGCTAGAATCTAAAGAGTTAGTTACTATACACATAAAAGATTCAAAGACAATCTTGAAGCCTTTATCACATAATTGACTTATACTTAGGCGATTATGCTTCAATTTGTCTACTAGCAAAACATTTTCAATAAAAGTGAAGGAAGTTATTTTGATCTTACCAATATCGATTATTCTTTCTTTGCCATTGTCTCCAAAGGTGACCATTCCTCCTTTCATTTCAAGGGTGATAAATTGGTCCTTGTCATCCATCATATGTCTTGAGCAGCCACTGTCTAAGTACCATCTTTTCTTCAATCTTTGAGCTGCAAGACATTCCTGCAAAACAGTCAATGAATTCTTTTAGGTACCCAAGCTACCTTGGATCATTGCGGGTCAGCAGAGGTAGTTTCTTTGGAAACCCAAATCTTTATTATTTTCTTAAGGACATTTCTAGTATTATTGCATTCAAAAGCTTTTTGTCCTATTCTTTTACAAATATAGCATACAACTTTAGAGTTTTTGATAGAAACAGAATTTGAAGTTCTAAAATTTGATGCACTTGATGCAGATTTTGAACTTTTTGAAATGTATGCATTTTGGCTCAAATTCTTAGGAACATATAATAATGACTTTGAAGTTGAAACAATTTTTGGTGTGGCTAAAACTTTTGTGATAAAATATTTTGAGCAGGTATTTTGGATTTCACAAAAGTAGTTGCTGAAATTCCATTCATAAAAGAAATTTTAAAACCAATTCTAGCTTTATTTTTTGAAATTCGTTGTTCTTTTAAAATTAACTCAAGCTTATTTGAGGATAAAGTGAGTTTTTCAACTAAAGGCTAGAGTTTTGTAACCTCCTTTTTTAATTCATTATTTTCAGCAAGTAAATCACTGTTTTCCTTTTCATATAAAAGATTTTCATTTTTCAGCTTTTCAAGTTTTTCAGAAAAGTCATGCAGTTCTTTTTGTAATAAAAGGTTCTTTTCTGATATTTCATCCTTTTGTTTGAGTAAAGAATCATTCATATTTTTTAATGATTTTATCTTTACTCTAGCTTTCTTAAATTCAGATAGTAAATCATGAAAAGCAGAATTTAATTCATCAAAAGTGAATTCAGTACAGTTATTAGGGAATGTTACCTCATCTTCGAGACCTATTAAACATAGATTTGCAGTCTTGGCGGTCTCTTCTTCTTCAGATGAAGTTGATTCTTCACTATCGGACCATATGGCAACCATGGCTTTCTTTTTCTTCTTTTGTCTGAAGGATTTCTTTAATAGTGGACAGTCCGGACGTATATGCCCCAGCTTTTTGCATTCGTAGCATGTGGGGACTGTCTCTTTATATTTTTCTCTGTCCTTTTCTTTTTCCTTTCCATAATCCTTCCTATGAAATTTTTGGTTGTATCTTCCTTTATTTTTTCCCATAAATTTTCTGAATCTCCTCACAACCATAGCATTGTCATCGTCTTCCAGGTCGTCATTGGAGGAGGTGCTTTCTTCTTCAGATTCTTCATCATCCCTCTTTGATTTGGAAGCAGCTTTGAAGGCTATTATCTTCTTTTTCTTTTGTTCATCTTTCGTTCTGTGCTGCATTGTCAGCTCGTGGGTGATGAGTGATCCCAGCAGTTCATCCAGTAGAAGTGTGTTGAGATCTTTGGCCTCCTAGATTGTGGTCACTTTGGGATCCCATTTGTCAAGTAAAGAACGAAGTATCTTCTGAACTAGATCTGCATTTTAGTATACCCTGCCAAGACTTTTCAAACCGTTAATAATATCTGTAAATCTAGAGAACATGGCAGAAATTGTTTCAGAAGGTTCCATTTTAAATAATTCATAATTATGAACTAAAAGATTTATCTTTGAGATTTTCACTTGGGAAGTTTCCTCATGGGTCACTTCGAGTTTGTCCCAGATTTCCTTTGCTAAAGAGAAAGTAGAAATTCGATTGAACTCGTTAGCATCCAAAGCATAATATAATAAATTCATTGCTTTGGCATTCAATTCCCCCATCTTCATGTCATGATCATCCCAGTCCTCTTCAGGCTTAGGGATGTCCATGCCATCAACTTTAATTGTGGGAATGTGTGGCCCTTTTAAGATGACCTTCCATAATTGAAAATCTACAGCTTGTATGTAAATTTTCATTCGTGCTTTCCAATATAAATAATTAGTGCCTGTGAATAGTTGAGGTCTATTTGTTGACTAGCCTTCAGCCAAGGATGTACTCATGGGATGAGCCATCAATCATTACTCAAGTAATCAGAGACACTGCTCTGATACCAGCTGTTGCCCAGGTGGCTTTTCCCAAAAGGGGGGTGAATTGGGAAATACAGAATTTTTGCAAATATGTGCACAAGTAATTCCTTTTAGTGGTTGAGTGTTGTGTTAATCAAAGAATAAGTGCAAAAGCAGAAAAGTAAATCAAACACAATATAAACAAGGCAGGTTTATAATGGTTCGGAGCAACCCAGCTCCTACATCCACTACCCAAGTTCACCACTCGGGATTTCCACTATATCCCACAAACTGGAATACAGTCGGATTGTTTTACAGGCTCATAATCCCAACCTCTACACTTTAGTTTTTAAGAAGGCTCACAAAAGAAACCTATTTGGTTTTTACAAACGGGCTCACCAATAATCCAAATATTCTTAGAATAGAATAAAGAAGTAACAAAAATGACAAACTTTGCTGTCTGGGGGTTGCTAATATAGCTCGAGTGAAGCTCAATTGAATACTCTTCAATGCACTTCAATGGCTTCCTTGCTTTCCTCAAAAGATGCTTCAAGCTTCTGGTAAGAGTTGGTGAAGGCTTGAAGGCTGACTTGAAAGCTCAAGTTTTCTCTCTCTCTTCTAACTTCAATAAGTGTTCAATAAATGTTCATTAACTTATTAGTCTCTTCAAAGATGTTCTCATACCTAATTTATAGAGACTTTGACTGCCTTCCCTTGATTTTGAACGTTGTAGACCGTTGGGAGGTGACAGGATACCATTGGAGCACTTTTAGAATTAAAAAACTGAAAACTTGAACTAGCCATTGGAGGTGACCCCATCGTTCCAATCAGCTCGGACAAACTTCGAGTCAGTTCGAATCAAGTTCGGGTCGACTGGATTCCATAGTTAAGAAAAAGGTTCACTCTAGACGAGTCAGCTAGGCTGAATTCCAGTCGGCTCGGATCCCAGAGGCTCTCAAAGCATTCTCAACCAAGTTCTGGACGAGTCGGCTAGGCTAAAATGCAGTCAGCTCAGATCCCTGAGAATCTCAGAACGTTCTCAACCATGTTCTGGATGAGTCAGCTGGGCCTTGGTGCCAGTCGGTTGGATCTGCGTGCCAGAGAACTTCTTTCTTGTGCCAGTGCTAGAGTCGGCTGGTTCCTCCATCCAGTCGGCTCGTAATTTGTTCTTCTTTCAGATCAAGTTCAATCTTCCAGAACTTCTTGTGCCAAGCTTTGAAGACTTCTTCAAGGTCTTCTTACAATAAAATCAAGAAAAAATTGAAGCTTGAAAATGACTAGAAGTAACCCTTTATCTTGATTTAAGTAGGAAATTTTTTGTAGGGTTCTTCTTTACAAGATTCTAAACACTTTACAACTCAGCACATAGCAATAAAGATTGTAGGGATTAGAAAGTGTGTCAATGTAGTTGTCCTACAAAAACTTGTCATCATTTGAAGAGTTGTTAGATAACAAAATGTATGCTCTAATATTTTGTTTTCATCAAAATCACCTTAGGGGTCAACAATTGCATTCATAAAATTATCATTACAAATTATAAAAGATAGGAAGCAAAGGATTATTCATCATCAGTAGGTATATCTACCTTAGTACTAGTGGATGACATCCAAAAGATGGCATAGATGCTATTGGGTCCACAAATTGTGGTTCAGAATTTTAGGGCCTAAGATGAGGAGCTGGTTGCCTAGGATGTGGAGTAGAGGTAGGTCCAACTTGAGGTGCAGGTTTAGGTGTAGGTATAGGTCTAGGTACAGGTCTAGGAGAGACAAATACTGCAATGATAGTGGTTTTGAGCTGATCAAGTTGAAATTGAACTACGTCCATCTCTTTGTGAAGCTTCTTCACCTCAGTATTCAGTGCAATTAACTCAGTAGCTTGGGCATTCGCAAATGCTTCAGCAGAGCCTCTAAATCTACCAAACTCAGATCTAAGAATCCCGATGCCCTTGGTGTAGTCTTCCTCCATTCTTTTTCCTTCTTCCATGCCACCCATTTTGAAATTTGCTTCTTTTAACTCAGCCCTAAATTATTCAATACTTTTATCCACAAAATTTTTAATGGCTTCAATAGCTGACCTGATAGAATCTTATAGGGGCTATGTGTCAAGCTGAGATGCAGGTCTAGATGACTCAAGAGTCCACCCTGGTGCGAAGCTCTCTGGTCTCAGTGCTGAGCAAGTCTAGTCTAGTGTCCACTAACTAGCGAAGCTCGCCAAACATACTAGTGAAAGAGTTAGTTAGTGTATCAACAAGTCCTCTCATCTGCTGTGCAATAAACTCTTGTGTCACTGAAACTCCAGTAAAGTGTGCAGATGGGCCTGAAGCAGTATATGCTGGTGGAGAAGTAGGTAAGGGAGTCTCATAATCAGTATGAACTATCTCCATAGCCTTTGTGATACCAATAGGCTCAGTCTCCATAGTCTCAAGTGTAGCTGGCTCAGGTATAGCAGTCACAAAAGTGGTGCCAAACTCAGGAGAAGCAGTAATGGGAACATCAAAAACATGCTCTGGAGGCTCCAATGTAGAGAGTGCAGCAGTATCAAAAATGATCTCTCTAGGTATCTCTGCACTCTCATCATCATCATCTCATCATTTATGCTGGAAGCTCCTATGGCTCTTGCATCATACCCTTTCTTCTTCCATATTCCTTCACTACAGATATATCCCATTCGAAGTAGAGATTTGGAAGAATAAGTATCAGTATGGTGAAGAGGTTTTCCATCTTCCCCTTTAAGATTGACCCTGGAGGCCTAAAATAATAGTATTAACACCATTCCATAGGGTAAGCATGCATTCACTTTCCTCACAGCATCTTTCATCATCATAATCATAATATAAGGTAAATTCAAAGCCTCCCCCTCAATGATGTGCTCCATGAAACACAAGTCTTTCTCGCTAATCCAATCAAACCTTCCTATTCTTTGGAGAAAGATTCGACTGACAAAATTATGGAGCAATCTCATTTCTAGTGATAATGTGTTTGCCATTATTGTTCCAATTCCACTGACATCTTCTTTGCCTAGCATAGTTCTTAGGGTCTTTTCTCTATCTTTTAGCACTAGATGTTTGGACCCTTCAGTTGGCATTTCTAACAGACTACTCAATCTTTCTTCAGAAATGATTATTCTTTTGCCTCTCATTGTGCATTCAATATGATGTGCCTCTAGACTTAGGTTTTCATAAAATGTCCTCACTAGAGCAAGATAAGTAGGCACATTCAAAGAACAAAAATAACTCCATCCAAGTTCTTCAATAGAGTCACTAACTTTTAGTCCTAAATCCTTGAGAAAAAGAAAATAATTCGCCTACCACATGTAACTGGGCGATTAGACATGGAAATTACTTGGAGGAGCAGTGGCCAAATCCCTTTCTTCTCAGATTTGTTGCTATTCTTTTCTTTCCACTGCTCGAGTCGGCTCCTCATGCCGATGCTTAGACTTTTTCTCAGTCTTAATAGATGGAGCACCCCTTTTTGATCTCTTCCCAACAGCCATTTTTGGTGACGTTGCAAGAATTGGGAGAAATTAGAGGAATGGTGCTTAAGGGAGATGATTTCTAGGGTTTTGGAAGAGGTTTTGAGTGGAGTTCTAAGGTTTAGAGTAAGAAAAAAAGATAGAAAAAATTCATAAAAGGCTCTATAGCTATATAAAAAAAACTATTTTCCTGATATTCGAGTCGACTCAACTAACCCTAAAATTGTTCCAATCGGCTCGAAGAGAGCAGAACCAAAAACAACGGTAATTCAAATCAGCTCGACCTGAGCACAATTGCCCAAGTCAACTCGAATAAAAACTTTCCACAAAAGTTAAAAATTGATCAGAAATAAAATAAATTCAGGAAAATTGCATGGAAAGGAGTTCAAAGATGTTGAATTGATGCTGGAGGTTCTCTAAATAATTTTTTCCTTAATTTTGAAGGAATTAGGTTTGGAAAATCTAAAAAGAATCACAAAGACCTAATTCTCCTCTAATTATCTCAAATCTATCCTGATTGAGTGGCTTAGTGAAAATATCAGCAAGTTGGCTCTCAGTAGGGATGAATTCTAGTTCAATGTCACCATTCAAAACATGATCTCTAATAAAATGGTGTCAAATCTCTATGTGCTTTGTCTTTGAATGCTAAATTAGATTTTTTGTCAAATTTATAGCACTTGTATTATCATATTTGTTGGAAATTTTAGATTATGTAATACCAAAGTCTTCTAGTTGTTGTTTAATTCATAATACTTGTACGCAACAACTCCCTGTAGCAACATCTTCTGCCTCAGCAATAGATAGTGCTACCAAGTTTTGTTTCTTACAGTGCCATGAGATTAAATTCAACTCTAGAAATTGGCATGTGCCGCTAATACTTTTTCTATCAATTTTACAACCAATATAATCAATATCCGAAAATCCAATTAAATTCAAAGAAGAATGTTTTGAAAACCATAGACCTAGATTGCTTGTTCCTTTCAGATATTTTATAATCTTTTTAATAGCAAGCATATGTGATTCTTTAGGATTAGATTAAAATCTAGTACATACACATATACTAAACAAGATATCAGGTATACTTGCTATTAAGTATAACAAGGATTCGATCATACCTCTATAGAGCTTTTGATCAATGATGGATCCATCTTCATCTTATCCAATCTACAAGTTGGGTTCATGGGTGTGCTCATTTGTTTGCTTGACTCTATACCAAACTTTTTGATTATTTCTTTGATGTACTTGGCTTGGTTAATGAAGATTCCTTTCTTTGTTTATTTCACTTGAAGTCCAAGGAAGTAGTTAAGTTCACCCATTAGGCTCATTTAAAATTCTTCCTGCATTAACTTAACAAATTCTCTACAAAGAATTTTATTAGTTGCACCAAATATAATATCATCAACATAAATATGTACAACCAATAAATCATTAATTTTCTTCTTGATGAAAAGAGTTTTCTCAACATTTCCTTTTAAAAAATTATTTTGAATCAAGAAGGTGCTAAGTCTATCATACTAGGCTCTAGGTGATTGTTTTAAACCATATAATGCTTTATTGAGTCTAAAAATATGATTTGGAAAAGCATGATTTTTAAAACCTAGTGCCTGTTCTACAAAAACTTATTCAGATATAAAACTATTTAAGAATGCACTTTTCATATCCATTTGAGAAACTTTGAAATTCATGTAGCAAACAAATGCAAGAAGTAATATAATGGCTTCTAGTCATTCTACAGGTGCATATGTTTCATCAAAATCTATACCTTCCTCTTGGTTATATCCCATAGCCACCAATCTAGCTTTGTTTCTAATTATATTTTCGTGTTCATCTAACTTATTTCTATAGATCCATTTGGTTCCTATGATGAGATGGTCTGATAGTCTTTCAACTAAAGTCCATACCTTATTTCTTTCAAACTGATTTAGTTCTTCATGCATGGCCATCATCCAGTTTGGGTCAGATTCAGCTTCTTCTAAGGTATGAGGTTCTATTTGTGATACAAAGGCTAGGTAATCTTATGCATCTCTATGTGATGACCTAGTCCTAATACCTTATGAAGGATCACTAATAATTAATTCTCTTTGATGAGAAGTTACGTACCTCCATTTCCTTGGTAGATCAGCACGATCCTTACTTACTGTTTTCTCTCCTTCTTAAGTTGGTCTTTCTTATATGCTCATGTCTTCCATTTCTTTTTGAAGTGTACCTGCATCATTGTCTATGCACTCTTCTTTCTTAGAAGGTGAAGGGTTAGTTTTATCAAAAATAACATGCATAGATTCTTCTACAGTAAGAGTTCTTTTGTTAAATACTCTATATGCTTTACTACGTAATGAATAACCAAGAAAAATTGCTTTATCAGATTTAGCATCAAATTTTTCTAGATTATCTTTACCATTGTTAAGCACAAAGCATTTACAACCAAATACATAAAAGTAATTAATGTTGGTTTCTTTTCATTCCAAAGCTCATAGGGGGTTTTCTTCAAAATAGGATGAATCAAAATGCAGTTCGATATATAACAAGTAGTGTTCACCACTTCTATCCAAAAGTATCTTGGAAGATTGCTTTCACATAATATTGTTCGAGCCATCTCTTTCAAAGTCCTATTTTTCCTCTCTACAACACCATTTTGTTGTAGTGTCCTAGGAGAGGAGAAGTTGTGATCAATGCCATTTTCTATGCAATAATCATCGAAAAATTGATTTTTAAATTCGGTGTCATGATCACTCCTAATTGAAACTATTGAAAGATTTTCTGATTAGAAACTTTTTTATAAAATTTTTGAAAGACTTTAAAAGCTTCATCTTTATGAGCGATAAGCAAAACCCAAGTAAATCTAGAAAAGTCATCTACTATCACAAGAGCATATTTCATACCATCCAGGCTTGTGGTCCTAGTTGGTCCAAATAAGTCCATGTGAAGTAGCTTAAGGGGTCTAGTAATTAAAATCATATTTTTGGGTTTAAAACTTCACCTAGTTTGTTTACTCATTTGGCATGCATCACAAACATGATTAAGATCTACTTTAAATTTAGGCATGCCTCTAACTAGATTCTTGGAAATTAACTTGGCAATTATATGCATGCTAGCATGACCTAATTGTCTATGCCAAAGTAAGCAAGACTCCTTGGTCTTAGAATTCATTGCAACTAGACTAGAACTACTTGACATGGCAAGATCATTAAGGTCTACTACATAAATGTTTCCAAGTCTATGTCCAATGAACTTACTTCTAGAATCAAGAGAGTTTGTTACAATACACATAGATGATTCAAAGACAACCTTGAAGCCTTTATCACATAATTGACTAATGCTTAACAAGTTTTGCTTCAATTTGTCTACTAGCAATACATTTTCAATAAAAGTATAGGGGATTATTTTGATCTTACGAATTCCTATTATTTTTTCCTTTCCATTGTCTCCAAAAGTAACCATACCTCTTTCTTTCATCTCTAGGATGATAAATTAAACCTTGTCACCCATCATATGTCTTAAACAGCCACTATCGAGATACCATCTTTTCTTCAATTTTTGGGCTGCAAGACATTCCTACAAGAGAATCAAGAAGTTCTTTTAGGTACCCAAGCTAACTTGGGTCCTTTCAGGATAGTGGAGGTGGTTCCTTTAGGAACCCAAATTCTTTTAATTCTATTCTTAGAATATGCATTTTTCTTTAATGAATTACATTGAAAGAAATTATGTCCAGCTCCATGACATGCATAACATATAATTCTAGAATTCTGAAATGAGTTGATGCAGATGCAAATATAATAGATTTTCTATTTATTACTTTAGGTACATACATTGAAGATCTAGTAATGGATGCAGAAGGATTAGATACAAAAGCATCTTAAGATATTGATTTTGAAACAAAAGCTTTTGAAGGTATGAATTTAGTAGCTGAAATTTGATTTGAAATTGAAGAATTAAAACCAATTCTAGCTCTGTTTCCAGAAATTCTTTGATCTTTTAATATTAACTCAAGCTTATTTGAAGATAAAGTAAGATTTTCAACTAGTGGCTTGAGCTTTTCAACCTTTTTTTTCAAGTTATTATTTTCAACAATTAAAGATTTGTTCTTGTCAAGACATGAATTATTTTCAATTTCCAAAGCTTTGTATTTTTCAGAAAAGACATGTAAATTCTTTTGCAATAGATTATTCTTTTCTGAAATCTCTTATTTCTTCTTTTGTAAAGAATCATTGATATTCTTTAAAGTTCTTAACTTTACTCCAGCCTTTTTGAATTTAGATAGTAGATCTGAAAAGCAGAATTCAATTCATCAAAAGTAAGTTCTAATTGAGGCTCGGGGGATGTTACCTCGTCTTCGAGATCCATTAGACATATGTTAGCAGTTTTCGTGGTCTCTTCTTCTTCAGATGAAGTCGACTCCTCGCTGTTACTCCATGTAGCAACCATAGCTTTCTTTTTCTTCTTCTTGAAAAATTTCTTTAACCAAGGATAGTCATGACGAATGTGCACTGGTTTCTTACATTCATAGCATATGGGCACTTGTTCTTTTTCTTTTCTTTATCCTTGTCCTTGTCCTTGGAGTGCTCTTCTCGTTTATGAAATTTCTATGGTATCTTTTCTTCTTCTTTATCATAAATTTTCTAAATCTCCTCACGACCATAGCAATATCTTCATCTTCTAGATCATCTTCGGAGGAGGTGCAGTCATCTTTCGATTTTTCATCTTTTTTTGAATCCAATGCAACTTTGAAGGCTATTGTTTTCTTCTTCTTTTGATCATCATCAGTTCTAGGCTGCATGGCAAGTTCATGTGTGATGAATGAACCCATTAATTCATCCAGAGGTAAGGTGTTTAGATCTTTTGCTTCCTGGATGGCAATCACTTTGGGTTCCCATTTGTCCAAAAGTGGTCTGAGGATCTTCTGTACTAAGTCATCATTTAAATAAACCCTGCCAAGACTTTTCAAACCATTAATAATATTTATAAAGTGAGTAAACATGGCAGAGATAGTTTCAATTGGTTCCATTTTGAAAAGTTCATAACTGTTGGGATATCCTGGTTCAGCTATGAACCAAGCTCCGGTTCGACTTATCGAAGCCTCGGTTCTCTGGACTATGAACTTCGGACAAAGTGAAGACCAATCGCAAGCAACTCAAGGCTTCACACCGAAGTACAACATCCGAAGGCCAATCCTTCGGGTAGCACCTTCGGCCCCGGCCGAAGTCTGAACTACTCATCGACTTCCGAAGACACGAACTTCGGTCCCCACCATAGACATGATCTCCGGTCTCGGGGAAATACCAAGCCTTCGGCCCATGCAAGGGGAAACCCAAAGCTTGAACCACAATCGGTTCCAAAAAGGAAACTGTAACCAATGGTTACAATCGACACTCATCATGCCATGATCATGGCGGCAATTCCTGCAGCTACACCTCCGATCTGGTCGGAACCGCTCATTGACAACCCACGATCGCCAATCAAGGAAGAGATTGGCTCCCCATGATCTCTAGGAAAAGAGCGGGCCACAGACCGGAGGCCATCTTTTAAGTATGGGTAAGAAGGATTGCTTGAGAGGTACGTGTGAATAATCTTGCACACATACACTTTCAATCTCCAAGAATACTTTTTCTCTTCCACTCTCAACATCTTCCCCATTCTGTGGCTGGAATCCGCCACTGACTTAGGCATCGGAGTGTCCTCCATAGAAACAACTCCGGCAAGGGACCTGTTTTGCAGGTGAACCAGGGAGCGGTCCTGCGATGTAGCGGCTCTGACCGACCGATCCAGAGACTCCACGCCAACAGATTGGCATGCCAGGTAGGGGGGCGTATTATTAACATTTGTTAAGCTCCCTCCCAGACAAGGGGAAGAAATAAAGAAATTTTTGATGGCAAGAGGAAAAGCTCAAAATGCTTCTATAAGCCGGAGTTATGCTCCATCTCAGGGGGGTGCACCCCCGAAGGAGAACGATGTTCCACCTCCCATGGTTGTTATGGGAGCACAGCAGTTCGAAGCTCTTATGAACCAGGTCGCCAACCTGACGGCCATGGTTCAAGAGTTCCAAGATAGAGATTTTCTGGTGGCAAACCCACCGGCTGTTTCTAGACATAGCTCTCGATCCCGAAGAAGGAGAGCACCTTGGGAGAATTCAGCGCATCCCTCCCCCCATTCTCATTCCTCTCCTGAAGGCCAAACATCGAGACTGCATAGGTCTGCTGATTCCCTAGAAAAAGGAAAAAGGCCTAGGCAAACTTCTGCCTCCTCCTCCGAAGACTCCACTCCAATGGAGAGAGTGCCCAAGCAGACTCCCAATTATGACGGGAGGCTCAGAGCCATCGAATCAGAGATGGCAAGGGTACGAGAACAGAGAATGCAGGATCTGAGAGATCCCGATGACTTGATTGTGGGTGATCTACACCCACCCTACACCGACCGCATCATGGCTGAGGACATTCCTCGGCACTTCATGGTTCCCCAGATGGAACCCTACGATGGCACCTCTGACCCCCTCAACCATTTGGGCAGCATCAAAGCCCATATGATGATCCAAGGAGCTTCGAATGCAATGTACTATTTGGCATTCCCGGCTACCTTGAAGAAGTCTACTTGGATGTGGTACTCGAGCATGCGCCCAGGTACCATCGATTCCTTTTTCGAGTTAGAAAAATTGTTTGTCTTGCATTTCAGGACCTGTCGCAAGACTCCTAGGAATACGGACACACTCTTCCTCCTTCACCAGAATTAAGGAGAGAGCTTGAGAGATTACATCTCTTGGTTCAATGCGGCCACGCTTGAAAACCCCGTTCTCAATGAGCACGTGGCTATGTCAGCACTGAAGAAGGGGCTTCAAACCTCCAGGCTTACTTTTTCCCTAGACAAGAAGTTTCCTAAAAGCTACACTGAGATCCTATCAAGGGATCAGAAATACACCGATGCTGAAGAGCAGGTGGCGAATCGATGTTTGATTGAAGGGAAACCCCCTTCATAAAAGAAGAATAACAGGGGACAAGGTTCCCAAACTTCCAATAACAATGGCAGCAGATATGCAGAACGCCGGAGAAGCCCTCCCAAGCCCAGAGCATTGGGAGGAAGATTCGACTCCTACACCCCCCTCAACCTCCCTCGAGAGAAGATCCTCATGGAGATAGATAAAGAAAACTATCTCCAACGGCCCCGTCCCATGAAGGCCTCCTCTTTCGTAAGGAACAGGAACAAATTCTATCGATTCCACCGGGACCACGACCACAACACAGAAGAATGCATCCAATTGAGGGATGCTATCGAGGATCTCATCAAGAGAGGATACCTAGGATGGTACATCGATCGCCAGGGACCCCGGTCGGAAGCAACTGTTCCCCAGCCACCTCCCGAAGAGGCCGAATTACCAAATCAAAGGCCCACCAACGGAGGTGTAGGGATGATACACCGGCCCACCAACTGAAGAAGGGATGAAGATGAAGCTTCAAAGCGACTGAAAGATAACAACTCCATCCTCTTCTCCGATGATGACCTTGCGGGAGTTCGGCTCCCGCATGATGACCCTCTTGTAATTTCGACCGTAGTGGCCAATTATGATGTACATAGAGTTCTTATTGATAATTAAAGTTCGACTGATATCTTGATGTACGATGCATTCTCCAAAATGTGTTTGCCTAGACATCAACTGCAAAGATCCCCCATACCACTCTTCGGTTTCGGGGGCAACCAAGTTTATGCCGAAGGGGAGATAGTGTTTCCTGTAACCCTCGACTCCGAGCCTCGACAAAAGACATTGCCGACTTCACGGTGGTCCAGATCCCCTCAGCATACAACATTATTCTAGGGAGGCCTGCCTTGAACAGGTTCCAGACCGTGATCTCCTCTCACTACCTCTTGGTACGCTTCCCCACCAGGAATGGTATTGGAGAAGTTAGAGGGAACCAGAGGATGGCACGACAATGTCTAATGATTGAAGACAGGCATTTCAAGGATTCAACTACTCCGGATCAGCTGGATCCAAGGGATTCGATCACAAACCTTGGTGAACCCATGGAGAGGACCATCCCGATACCTTTGAAAGAGGAAGATCCCTTCAAAGTTGTGCAGATCGGGAGCGCCCTTGATGAGGAAACCAGAACGAAGCCGATCCATTTTCTCAGGGACAACGCTTATGTCTTCACCTGGCCAACTTCGGACATGCCCGGGATTCCTGCCGAGGTGATTACTCATCGGCTGGAAGTAAACCTTCGGTACAAACCGGTGCGACAGAAGAAGAGGAGCTTCGCCCCCGAAAGATAGCAAGCTGTTGATGAAGAGGTTGGCAAGCTCCTCAAGACAGGGTTCATCAGAGAGGCCCGCTACCCCAAGTGGCTGGCCAATGTGGTAATGGTGAAGAAAGCTAGTGGCAAGTGGAAGATCTGCATCGACTAAACAGACCTCAACAAGGCTTCTCCAAAAGATAGCTTCCCTCTCCCAAAGATTGATCAACTGGTCGATGCTACCACTGGCCACCAGTTGCTGAGCTTTATGGACGCCTTCTCCGGCTATAACCAGATCAAAATGGATCCGCAAGATGAGGAGAAGATGGCATTCATCACTGACAAAAGTCTCTACTACTATAAGATGATGCCGTTCGGCCTCAAGAATGCTAGAGCAACATTTCAAAGACTCATCAATAAGGTGTTCAAAAAGCAAATGGGAAGAAATATGGAGGCCTATGTTGATGACATGATCATCAAGAGTCTCCACCGGAGAGACCACATCCACGACTTGGAGGAGTCATTCAGTGCTCTCTGGTGCTACCACATGAAGTTAAACCCAGCGAAGTGCACCTTCGAGGTCATGTCGGGTAAATTCCTGGGCTTCCTTGTCACCAAACGAGGGATTGAGGCCAACCCCGAGAAGATCCAAGCCTTGAAGGATATGAGACATCCCTCCTATAAAAAGGAAGTCCAATAGTTGATAGGGAGGATTGCCTCCCTAAGCAAATTTATCAATCGGTCAGCCGAGAAATATCTTCCGTTCTTCAAGGTACTTCGGCAATCAAAGGGCTTCGAATGGTCCAAAGACTGTCGCGTTGCCTTTGAGGAATTGAAGAAGTATTTGGAGACCCCGCCATTACTTTCCAAGCTAAAAGAAGGCGAGGTCCTCTACCTATACCTCTATGCTTCAAACGAAGCAGTGAGTTCGGTTCTTGTCTGGAAGGAAGAAGACGGGTCCCACAAGTCGATTTACTACATCAGCAAGATCCTGCATGATGCAAAAATGTGATATGCAAGGATGCAGAAGCTGATCTACTCTTTAGTGATTACAGCAATGTGACTACGGCCATATTTCCAGGCCCACACTATCGTGGTGCTGACTGACCAATCTCTCAAGGCCTTTCTCCGATCTCCGGATACTTTTGGAAGGATAGCCAAGTGGGCTGTGAAGCTAAGCAAATTTGACATTAGCTTCCAGCCCCGAACGGCTATGAAGGCCCAAGTGCTCTCCAATTTTCTGGCTGAGTGCACCTGGAAGTCCGAAGATGAAGCCTCTTCGGAAGAAGAAGAAACCCCGAAGGAGACGAAGTCCGTTTGGGTGCTTCATGTAGACGGAGCTTCTAATGCTACCGGGTGCAGGGCTGGACTCATGTTGACCGAACCTGATGACCAGATCATAGAGTATGCACTCTGCTACTCCTTCCACACCTCCAATAATCAGGCCGAATATGAGGCCCTACTCATCGAACTTCAGATCGCCAAAGATCTAGGAGTCCGGCAACTCCGAACCTTCTCTGATTCTCAACTGGTTGTGAATCAAGTCAATGGACAGTACGCAGCCAAAGATCCTACCATGGTGCAATACCTAGAGAAAGTTCAGGCTTTATCCTCCCAATTGGAACATTTTGAAATTATTCATGTTCCCCGATCAGAGAACTCCCGGGCGGATGCACTGTCTCGACTGGCAACTACAGCACCAGAGTCTCTCGGGCGCACCTTTGTTGAACATCTTGAAACTCCAAACATTGTCGAAGAGGCACAGAGGTGCGCCAGATTGATACTGAGCCAAGCTAGATGGATCCCATCATCAGATTCTTGAATGAAGGAGAAATGCCCGAAGATAAGGGAAAGGCCAAGATGTTCCACTGGATGGCGTCTCAATACATCATCTTAGATGGAACCCTCTACAAGAGATCGTTTTCCCAACCACTGCTGAAATGCCTTGGACCCACCGATGCAGATTATGCATTGAGAGAGGTCCACGAGGGCATATGCGAGGATCACTTGGGCGGCAGATCTCTAGCATACATGATTATTCGACTAGGTTATTATTAGCCCTCCATCCAGAAGGACTCAGCTGATTTCGTGTGGAAGTACGACCAATGCCAGAGGTATGCCAATGTGCAGAAATAACCTGCGAGTCACCTGACTCAGTTGGCAGTCCCATGGCCCTTTGCCCAGTGGGGGATGGACATTCTTGGCCCATTCCCACCAGCATCAGGGCAAAGAAAGTTTCTCCTAGTGGCCATCGACTATTTCATGAAGTGTGTGGTAGCCGAACCATTGGCCCAAATCACAGAGGGCAAGGTGGAAAGTTTTGTAAAAAATTTTATCATCTTCAGGTTCGGCATCCCACATGTCATCATCATGGATAATGGAAGATAATTCGACAATCCAAAGTTCATGGACTTCTGTGCTCGGTACCATATCCAGCATCGGCTAACATCCGTTGCTCAGCCACAGTCCAACGGAGAAGCCGAAGTCACCAACCGGACCATCCTCCATGGTCTGAAGATAAGGTTGAACACCGCTAAAGGGCTTTGGGCCGAAGAACTGACCTTTGTTCTTTGGGCGAACCAAACTACCCCAAGAACAGCCACCGATGAATCTCCATTCAACCTATCCTACGGTACCAAAGTCGTGCTACCTATTGAAGTCTCCCTACAGTTCTTGAGAATTGACAACCATGAAGAGCCTGAAAATTTCGATCGCAGAAGGATTGATCTGGATTTGCTATCAAGCACTAGGCTACAGGCACAGATAAGAATAGCAGCATACCAGCAAAAGGTCGCCAAGTACTATAATGAAAGGGTGAAGGAGCAAACTTTCTATACGGGGGACATGGTATTGCGAAGAGCAGAGGTGTCCAGGCCAATGGAACAGGATAAACTCTTCCTCAATTGGAAAGGACCATATCAAGTCGAAGAAGTCATTCGACCAGGGACATATCGACTCAAGACCCTAGTGAAATAAATATGCCCTACAAGCCAATCTATGTTGTATCCAAACCATTGTAATTAACAATAATCTAATAAAGGCATTATTTTTCATCATACGTTGTGTTTATATTATATGATGAACCCCATAGATTAGGGCTATGATTTTAGGGTTATGATGAGATCATACCAGTGAGACCTAAAGTCTTAAAACCTTAATCTAAAATATTCCTAGTCAAAGGAACCCTGAGTAGGGGATCAGGATTTTTCCAGTAAGACTAGCACATCCTATGTATACTGGAGAGGGTGACTGCTCTCACAGTCACTTGTATATGACACTAATACTAGGATGTGGGTGCTCATTAGAGAATGAGTTCACTGATATGATCCAACTTGAGAACATCTAATGGAGTCTTAGCTACATGTCAATAGAAGGTTCTCATAGTGGGAGTGGTACAAGTAATCCTTTGACCTGAGACTACCATAAGTACCTTATGTACATGAACCCATGCTTTGGTTCAATTCTAATCATGACACTGAGTCATGCACAGGATTGATACTGGGAATGGTGAATTGGATATGAAGGTAATGAGTAGGTCAACAAGGAATCGATCACTCTTAGTAAGAGGAGATTGCATCCAGCTAGTTATCAATCGGATGATGATTAAGGGAATCTTTGATCAAAGTAAAGATATTAGAAATGATTTCTAATATCAAGATAATTGAATCATCAATATAAGATTGAGCTAGAAATGAATGTAATATTGGAATTGACATATATCCATATCCATAATTATATTCTGGATGCAGGCTGATCGAAGGATTTAATTATACGGTAACTTTCCATTGAAGGGTAGTTTTGATATTTCACCAGAATTTCCATATCTTCCGGGTAGACATGACATGTTGCTAGACGTCAATCTTGTCTTGTGGGTTGATTAAATTGAATGATCACTTATTAGGAAGAGTCCTAATTGATCATAATCGGGTAAGCCCGATTTGACCTAAATCGATTAGAAAGGGTTCTAATCAAATTAGGTCAACTTGTATTCGAACCCACTGCTGGCTAGATGTGGAACCCATTGGGTCACACACTTAAGAGAATTGATCAAGGGCTTAATTTTGTAATTAAATCATTTTGCATGATGACACTCTAGTAGGTGTTGCAAATCCTAGCTTCTATTTGAATTAGATTCGAATTAGGGTTCCAGATTTGTTCAATTGGATTCTAATTGGATCTAATTAGATCCTAATTGAGGTTATAGGGATTATGGCTAACCCTATTTGCTAACCATGCACCTAGGCTAGGCCCCCACCTGCCCATTAGCATTTTAACGCCAAAATGCCAAGAGTCCATGCGCTAATGGACTCTTGGCGCGCCATTTGAAAGAGTCCATGGCGCATGGACTCTTGGCGCGCTCCACAAAAAACTCCGATGTTTTTATATGGGGCGGCCTCATTTCTTAGAATTAGCGCCTCACTTGTCCTCCCTTGGATTGGAATCCAAGGGTTGATGTTTTTTAAGAAAGGAAGAAAGCACCTGTTGCTTCCCGGTCGTGCGAAATAACATCTCTTCGGAGATGAAAAGTCGTGACTCCTTTCTTTTTAAAACATCGTGACTTTTCCTTTATTAAAGGCCGTGGGATTTATCCGGAGGACCGTGAGAAGGAAGGATGGGGCATGAGAAAATAAGAAAGGGCGTGAGAAGTCTTTCACAAAGAGATGTGTGGGCGCCTATCTGAGATCTATTTGAAGGGTCAGGAAAATCAGAACTCGGTAATGTTTTCTTTTATTCCTTCTTCCTCTCCTAAAGACTCTTTCACTCTTTTCTTATTCTTGCACTGTTTCTTTTAAAGAGTACACCTCTGTCGAAACTCTGCTACTGAACAAGAATAAGAGCGAAAGTCTCCGACGATAAAGGAAAGAAAGGAGTTCTGATTTTATTCCTTCTTTCTTACATTAAGACATTATTGTCTTAATTTCTCCTCCAACTAAAGACAAGCCTATATCCTCTTAGGACAAGGTCTTTTCTTCAAGACAAGGGTGTCTAAAGGGCCAAGGTCTTAGTGGAAGGAGGAGAAGAGATCAGGGAAAGGGAGGCTACCTCTTGTGTGGAAGAATTCAAGCCATAATCCGAAGAATTGAGTTCTAGGAAGAAGAACTCAAAAGGAGGAACCATTGGACAAGAAGATAGTGTTCTTGATCATCGCTCTGTGTGGATCACCATCGGAGGGCGGACACCTGGAATCCTGGTGAATTCAGTTAGCCCCTTCAAATTCAAGTTTGTTGGAATAAGCGATTACAGGTTGGTACCCTAATCCTAATTTGCATAGATATGCTTGTCATATGTTCTAGTCTTATTTAAGGAGTTCCTGGTTTAGGGTTTTTTTCTGTGTGAATTTAGTTTCAATTTTGAAATTATCCTTCCGCTGCATTGCACCGGAACCCAACAGTGGTATCAGAGCCACCTTAATTAGGACTATAATCTATGATAGTTTGTATGTTACATATTAGGGTTTTTAAATCCTGATATGTTACTACACTTAGCATATCTTTGATTGCATATATGTTTTGATGTATGCCACTAGTTAGGGTTTTTCACTCAAACCCTAATTATTATAGAGATATGTTTAGTTTTGAAGTCATCATACTGAAATAAGGTTGCCCTGGCATAATGGTGGATCCATTATGTGGTAAATGGTTGTCCTAGTATGATGACACACTTAGCACATATTTGATTATAAGAGTGATATGTTGATTGTGATACGTTCTATAAGAATGTGCTGGCAATTTATAAATCCCTCCTTTTAAAAATTATATTAAGTCTTAGTATATTTAAGTAATAAGCATCACTAGTCATGATGTACAATTGATCATTCGGTGTCTAGAAAGGTGGTACTGGGAAGGTAAAGAGAATTATGGTTTTTAATTGGTTCTGTTGACTGACCTGGCCAATTTTTATTGGTGTCTAGGAAAGCAACGGGAGGACTCCCACATCTCTTCCTCTTGCCTGGCCGATTTGATTAAATTTAAATCTTGACAAAATGCTTAGTGTTAAAAATACTATATATTGGCCTTCTTTCATACTGGATCATTATTGTGTTATGAACCACATTAGGTTTATTATGTTATCTGCAAGACCTAATATGGTGATTGACATGATACTAGTCTAGTGCATAGATATGCTTATAGTATATTCAGTATAATGCTTTGTTGTGTTATCTACAAGGGCATTATATTTGAGTATTGACTGTATAGAAATGAAAGGGTCTTGACTTAACTAGAACATTATGGTTTGTTATGTTTTCTGCAAGACTAATAATGTTCTAGAGGCCAAGTTACTTCTTGAGAATTATATGAGATATAATTGGAAGAGTTTCCTACCTTTGAGCTTATAAAAGATTTGTTGTGTTTTCTGCAAGATCTTTTATAAGTTATTAGGATCTCAATGTCACTAAGAAAAACTGATCAGGATTCTTCTCGATTATCATAGTGAGGGCTATGATTTTTGATAAAATAGTGGGAGACATAATTAAATTGAAGACCTAATTTAATTATGTAAGTCATTTCATGGTTGTTTGCTTATGTATTGTTCTTTATTAAATATAGATAAAAGGCATCTTCATTATCACTGCGAAGTATCTTAGACACTAACAAACTGACTGGTATGAACTATGTGGACTGGTTGAGAAATTTAAAGATTGTACTAAGTTCAGAAAAACTTTCTTATATTCTTGATACCCCTAGTCTTAATCCACTAGGGGATGATGCCACAGAGGAAGATATGGCCACATACAAAATGTGGCAGAATGACTCCCTTACTATCAAGTGTATCATACTAGCCTCTATGACCAATGAGTTACAGAGACCTAATGAAAGCATGGATACTCAATCCATAATGCTCAACTTAAAAGAGCTTTATGGAGAACATAGCAGAACTGCTAGATATGAAATATCTAAGCAGTTATTCCGTGCTAGGATGACAGAGGGAACATCCGTTCAGGATCATGTTCTGAAGATAATTGACTTAATCACCAGATTGGGTCAATTAGGTTTTATTATGGATGGGGAGTTGAATCAGGATTTAATCCTGCAATCACTCCCGGAGTCATTTTCTCAGTTTGTCTTGAATTATCACATGAACAAACTGAACACTTCTTTGCCTGAGCTGTTAAATATGTTAAAAATAGCAGAGAGCCACGTTAAGAAAGAAAAGGCTCCACTTCTTCTTGTTGATAAGACCAATAAGAAGAAATCAGGCAAAAAGGGTTTTAATAGGAGGCTAAACCCTAAGGGTAGCATCAATAAGAATAAGAAAGGAAAGAAGGCCTCAAAACAGTCAACCTGTTTCTTTTGTGGCAAAGCGGGACATTGGAAAAGGAATTGCAAGGCTTACCTTGCAACTGTGAAGCCTGGTGCGTCAGAGGCACCAAAAGGTATGTATGTGATACATGCTATATTGACATTAAATTCGTCTATATCAAATACTTGGGTATTGGATACCGCTTGTGGTTACCATATATGTAAATCTTTGCAGGACCTCCACAAGCTTAAAGTATTGAAGGAAGGTGACTTCAATCTCTACGGTGCTAGTGGTGATATCATCCAAGCAGAAGCTGTAGGGACCTATATTCTGAAGTTGCCTTCAAGGAAGATCTTGGAGTTAGAAAATTGTTATTATATGCCTAAGATTATTAGGAACATTATATCTATTCCTTTGTTATTAAAACAAGGATATGTAATAGATGTAACGAGCACTGGTTGCTCGATAATGTTGTCTAATAAAATTATTTGTTCTGGCATATTTAGCAATGGGCTCTTAACTCTTTCTTTCAATGATAGTATTTTTCATGTCAATAATAAAAGAAAAAGAAAAGACTTTAATGATACTTTACTTTGGCATCATGGACTTGGTCATGTTAATGAGTCTAGGATAAGCAAGTTATACAAGGAAAAATTCCTTGATCCTTATGAGTATGAATCATTAGGAACTTGCGAATCATGTCTCATGGGTAAGATGACCAAGACTCCATTTACTGGACATGGAGAAGGTTAACTGAGTTATTAGGACTTATACATACTGATGTATATGGTCCAATGACAACTCAGGCCAGAGATGGATACTTATATTTTATCACTTTTACAGATGATTTATCTAGGTTCGGATGTGTGTATCTTATGAAACATAAATATGAAGCCATTGATAAATTTAAGGAGTATCAAAGTATGGTCGAAAAACAAACCGGGAAAAGTATTAAAGTTCTTCGTTCTGATCGAGGAGGAGAATACTTATCCATGGAGTTTTTAGACTATCTTAAAGTTAATGGAATTCTTTTTGAATGGACCCCTCCTTATACACCACAGCTAAATGGTATAGCTGAAAGGAGGAATCATACCTTATTAGATATGGTACGATCCATGATGTGCTTCACAAATTTACCCATTTCCTTCTGGGGTCATGCCCTAGAAATTGCTGTTTACATTCTGAACAAGGTACTTTCTAAATCCGTTGTTAGTACTTCATATAAAATTTGGAGTGGAAAGAAACCGTATCTTAAATATTTTAAGGTATGGGGATGTCCAGCTTATGTTAAAAGAAATTTTGGACATAAGTTGGAACCTAGAGCGGATAAATGTCTATTTGTACGATATCCTAGAGAGGGTAGAGGATATCTGTTCTACCATCCTACTGAACAAAAGATTTTTGTCAGCAGGCATGCCACTTTTCTAGAAAAAGAGTTCATTTTAGAAAAGGACAATGGTAGAATTGTTGAACTTGGAGAAGTACAAGAAACACAGATAGACAGTTCTCAACCATTAGAACATATAGTTAGGACAGAACCAGAACACAAAACTCCTCCCCGTAGGTCTGATAGAGTGCCACGGGAACCTAAGAGGTATGGGTTTATTATTGAAAATAATGAAGCCCAAGTCATTCAAAATGATGAACCTCTGACCTATACGGAAGCTATCTTGAGTACTGATTCAGATAGATGGCAAGAAGCCATGGAATCCGAGATAGACTCTATGTATGTAAACCAAGTATGGTCTTTGGTCAATGCACCAGAGGGTGTTAATCCTATTGGGTGCAAATGGGTCTATAAGAAAAAGATTGGGGCTGATGGCCAAGTTGAAACCTATAATGCCAGATTAGTGGCAAAAGGTTTTAGACAAAAACAGGGAATTAATTATGATGAAACATTCTCACCTGTTGCCATGCTCAAATCAATCCGAATTTTACTTGCTATAGCAGCATACCATGATTATGAGATCTGGCAGATGGATGTGAAGACTGCATTCCTCAATGGTTTCCTTGAGGAAGAAGACTACATGTCACAGCCAGAAGGTTTTATTTCAAAGAATAAACCTAATCAAGTATGCAAGCTAAAGAAATCCATTTATGGATTAAAGCAAGCTTCAAGGAGTTGGAACATCCGCTTTAATGAAACTATTAAAAGGTTTGTTTTTATCAAAAATGTGGATGAACCCTGTGTTTATAAGAAGACTAGTGGGAGTGCCATAGTCTTCTTGGTTCTGTATGTAGATGACATACTCCTCATTGGGAATGATATCCCAATGTTGCAATCAGTCAAGGTTTGGCTATCAAACCAGTTTTCCATGAAAGTTGGGAGAAGCATCCTATATACTAGGTATTAAGATCTATAGAGATAGATCTAAGAGGATGCTAGGTTTATCACAATCTAGGTACATTGACTTAGTGCTGAAAAGATTCAGCATGGATGGAAGTAAAAGAGGTTATCTTCCTATGAGTCAAGGCATACATCTTTCTAAAAGGATGCCTCCTAAGACACCTGAAGAAAGAAATTGAATGAATTCTATACCTTATGCTTCGGCAATAGGGTCCATAATGTATGCCATGTTATGTACTAGGCCTGATGTGGCATATGCTTTAGGCATTGTCAGTAGGTTTCAAGCTGATCCAGGAGAGGATCATTGGAAAGCAGTTAAAAATATTCTTAAGTACCTGAGAAGGACTAAGGATATTATTCTGGTTTATGGTTGTTCTGATCTTAAACTAGAAGCTTATTCTGATTCTAGTTTTCAATCAGACCCCGATGATAGCAAATCCATTTCGGGATATGTTTTTACCCTAAATGGTGGAGCAGTGAGTTGGAAGATTACCAAACAACAGACTGTAGCTGACTCAACCACAGAGACAGAATACATAGCTATCAGTGAAGCCGCCAAGGAAGCAGTCTGGATGAAGAAGTTCATCACAAAGTTGGGTGTTGTTCCTGAGATTGAAAACCCAGTGCCACTTTACTGTGACAACACTGGGGCTGTTGCTCAAGCTAAGGAACCAAGAGCTCATCATAAGTCCAATCACATTCTGAGACGCTTCCATCTCGTCCGAGAAATAGTAGAAAGACAAGATGTCTACATAAATAGAATTGATACAAAGAACAATGTAGCAGACCCGTTCACTAAGGCTCTACCACAGCGAGAGTTTGATCGCCACCTCGAGTGTATGGGATTAAGATTTAAAGGTGATTGGCTTTAGTGCAAGTGGGAGATTGAAAGGGATATGCCCTACAAGCCAATCTATGTTGTATCTCCCAAACCATTGTAATTGACAATAATCTAATAAAGGCATTATTTTTCATCATACGTTGTGTTTATATTATATGATGAACCCCATAGATTAGGGCTATGATTTTAGGGTTATGATGAGATCATACTAGTGAGACCTAAAGTCTTAAAACCTTAATCTAAAATATTCCTAGTCAAAGGAACCCTGAGTAAGGGATCAGGGTTTTTCCGGTAAGACTAGCACATCCTATGTATATTGGAGAGGGTGACTGCTCTCACAGTCACTTGTGTATGACACTAATACTAGGATGTGGGTGCTCATTAGAGAATGAGTTCCCTGATTTGATCCATCTTGAGAACATCTAATGGAGTCTTAGCTACATGTCAATAGAAGGTTCTCATAGTAGGAGTGGTACAAGTAATCCTTTGACCTGAGACTACTATAAGTACCTTATGTACATGAACCCATGCTTTGGTTCAATTCTAATCATGACACTGAGTCATGAACAGGATTGATATTGGGAATGGTGAATTGGATATGAAGGTAATGAGTAGGTCAACAAGGAATCGATCACTCTTAGTAAGAGGAGATTGCATCCAGCTAGTTATCAATTGGATGATGATTCAGGGAATCTTTGATCAAAGTAAAGATATTAGAAATGATTTCTAATATCAAGATAATTGAATCATCAATATAAGATTGAGCTAGAAACAAATGTAATATTGGAATTGACATATATCCATATCCATAATTATATTCTGGGTGCAGGCTGATCGAAGGATTTAATTATACGGTAACTTTCCACTGAAGGGTAGTTTTGGTATTTCACCAGAATTTCCATATCTTCAGGGTAGACATGACACATTGCTAGACGTCAATCTTGTCTTGTGAGTTGATTAAATTGAATGATCACTTATTAGGAAGAGTCCTAATTGATCATAATCGGGTAAGCCCGATTTGACCTAAATCGATTAGAAAGGGTTCTAATCAAATTAGGTCAACTTGTATTCGAACCCACTACTGGCTAGATGTGGAACCCAATGGGTCACACACTTAAGAGAATTGATCAAGGGTTTAATTTTGTAATTAAATCATTTTGCATGATGACACTCTAGCAGGTGTTGCAAATCCTAGCTTCTATTCGTATTAGATTCGAATTAGGGTTCAGGATTGGTTCAATTTGGGTTCTAATTGGATCTAATTAGACCCTAATTGAGGTTATAGAGATTATGGCTAACCCTATTGGCTAACCATGCACCTAGGCTAGCCCCCCACCCACCCCTTAGCATTTTCAAGCCAAAATGCTAAGAGTCCATGCGCTAATGGACTCTTGGCATGCCATTTGAAAGAGTCCATGGCGCATGGACTCTTGGCGCGCTCCATAAAAAACTCTTATGTTTTATATGGGGCGGCCTCATTTCTTAGAATTAGCACCTCACTTCTCCTCCCTTGGATTGGAATCCAAGGGTTGATGTTTTTTAAGAAAGGAAGAAAGTGTCTGTTGCTTCCCAGTTACACGAAATAACATCTCTTCGGAGATGAAAAGTCGCGACTCCTTTCTTTTAAAACATCGTGACTTTTTCTTTAAGAAAGGCCGTGGGATTTATCCGGAGGGCTGTGAGAAGGAAGGATGGGGCGTGAGAAAATAAGAAAGGGCGTGAGAAGTCTTACACGGAGAGATGTGTGGGCGCCTATCTGAGATCTATTTAAAGGGTCAGGAAAATCAGAACTCGGTAATGTTTTCTTTTATTCCTTCTTCCTCTCCTAAAGACTCTTTCAGTCTTTTCTTGTTCTTGAACTATTTCTTTTACAGAGTACACCTTTGTCGAAACTCTGCTACTGAACAAGAATAAGAGCGAAAGTCTCCGACGGTAAAGGAAAGAAAGGAGTTCTGATTTTATTCCTTCTTTCTTACATTAAGACATTATTGTCTTAATTTCTCCTCCAACTTAAGACAAGCCTATATCCTCTTAGGACAAGGTCTTTTCTTCAAGACAAGGGTGTCTAAAGGGCCAAGGTTTTAGTGGAAGGAGGAGAAGAGATCAGGGAAAGGGAGGCTACCTCTTGTGTGGAAGAATTCAAGCCATAATCCGAAGAATTGAGTTCTAGGAAGAAGAACTCAAAAGGAGGAACCATTGGACAAGAAGATAGTGTTCTTGATCATCACTCTGTGTGAATCACCATCGGAGGGCGGACACTTGGACGCCTGGTGAATTCAGTTAGCCCCTTCAACTTCAAGTTTGTTGGAATAAGTGATTACAGGTTGGTACCCTAATCCTAATTTGCATAGATATGCTTGTCATATGTTCTAGTCTTATTTAAGGAGTTCCTGATTTAGGGTTTTTTTTGGTGTGAAATTAGTTTCAATTTTGAAATTACCCTTTCGCTGCGTTGCACCGGAACCCAACACCTAGAGGGGAAGACCCTATCACGGCCATGGAATGTATAAAACCTTTGCAAATACTATCAATGAAAAAGTTTCAAAAAACTCTTGTGTAAAGCTCTTCAACCCTACTCAACTCAGAACGGCTAGTTGCATCGACTGAACGACAACAGCCCGAATGACCCGATCTGAAAAATTGGTCAACTGCACAAAGGAGAGTCTAATCCACTCACCTTATCGGTATGCCTGACGAGCGCAATGGATGGCCTAACCAGGCCACCAAAAAGATCAAAGGCACAGGGATAGTTTTCGTAACCTACCGTACGGTAAATCTGAACACGCGCCGAGGTGAGCCTGAATAGCCTACCTTAATCACGACAGAAAGTGCACAGGGATGGTGTGAAACCCTACCCTACGAAAAATCCGAACACATGCTTAAAAAGACCACTGTTGTCCTCTCTGTCAATAACAAACACTCTCAGAACGGTCCAACGGACCCTACTTCTTCCCTACAGACCGCAAGTGGTCTACGAAGTCAAAATTATGGATAAATCGTGATGCAACCCATCGCAGAAAATACATGGAAAGAGGTAAAAGAAAAGAACTTTCATTTCTTTCAAATTTTACAAAAAGAAAAGAAAGAGAAAAAAAATGAAGAAACTCTCTTAAAAGAGAGTAAGAAAAAGAAAAGAAACTCCCCTAAAGAAAGAGATAAAAAAAAGAAAAAAAAGAGCAGCAGCAGCAACAGCAAGGTTGGAAAATTTGCATTAACTTCCCGATGGATTTTTTCCATACCATCAGGGAGAGACCAGATGGGACGACGAAGGGCCCCCGGGGTTCCCTTCCGAACTCGAGTCCGACCCCTCATCGGAGTCAAAGTCGAATTCGTGGCCAAGGAAGGGAATGGAGGGTTTGATATTATCCAAGCCCTTGAAGTTATAAAACTTGGAGGCTTTCCACCGACACTCCCAAAACCCCTGGTGGAAGGAGTCCAGGGAGACCCCAGTAAGCTCATCCTTGAATGCAGTAGAAGCTCTGAAGTTTGCAATAGCATCCATCACCTCCTTCTTTGCCTCCTCCGCCGTCATGGTCGCCACCGTGACTTGGGCCCAGGCCTCCCTCAACTGAGCCTCCAGAAGGCAGACCTTCTTCTCGAGACGGTCCACCAAAAGCTCGTCCTCTTCACCTACAGGCCTAGATGACTCCGAACTTCACTTCTTCTTGGGATCAATAGCCCTCCTCTTCGCTGCACGACAAAGCTCAGAAGTGCTGAACCTCATGGCTAATGGAGGGAAGACACCAACGGGAATGATGGCCTTTGAAAGAAGGGGGCAGGGTCCTATTTATAGAAACCCTGCACCCATGACCGACTGTGGGGAGGCACGTCCCACGTCCTTCCTGGCCATATGAGAAGGCACCACGTGTCCGGGCAATGCTTCAAGAACCAGAAAGTCTCTCGGAAGCCATCCCTTGGACCGCAACTACCATCGCTTCAAATCCGGAGAAATCCGCATCATGCGACGGCATCATTAATGGTCCCTTTTTGAAAAAAAGAGGCCCGAAGGCTCATAAGGCACAAGAGCTTATGACTGTACAAATTTTGATGTGCCATGTGGACAACGATGATCCTAATCAAATCTTCCTAACTATTGATTAGCGGAGAGATGACTCCTGTCCGCCCCAACGGACAAGCTCAACATCCGAAGAAAGGCAACGCAATGGAGTTTTGGTCCATTCAAGGGTTCGTCCTCACCGACTGAATGGCCTTCGGCCTCGACTATTCAACCAAGTAGAAAAGATAACAGTAAAACCAGTTCTTATCGACTGAACGGCCTTCATAGGCTATTGTTCGACTAGGTAAAAGGAGAAATGATAGAACCATTTCAAGCTACACATGAGGAACAACAATGCATATGCAAAGAAAGGAGAATTCATTCCAAAATCTGGGAAAATTGCAATACAAAGTTCATTGGCAATGCAAGTAAGAAAGGAAGAAAATACATTCAGAGTGATCTAGGTCACTCAACATCAGCAGGAGAAGGCACCACACCATAGGACAGGAGCAAGTTGTCAACTTGCTCGGAGAGGATCTCATCAATCTGGGCCGGGACAGGAGAACCTTCAGCCTGGACTCCTCCAGCCTGAGTCACCTCCTGGGCTGAGTTAGAGCTGGGATCACCTCCGGATTTTTGACTGGGGTAGCAGTCTCCTCCGTCGAACATGGCGACTCCTCGACCTCCCCTGCGGCTTCGGCCTCCTCCGCTTCTTCTCCTTCCTCTCCAATTATGTTGTAGGAGGGGATCATCAAAAGGTCAAGGTGAAGGAGGGTCTCCTTTACCTTGGAGAGCCCGTCGCTGAAGCCGTGCTGGTTGGCATACAATGATGTTTCATCAATCTCTGTTTGAAATTGTGAAGACAACTTGAAGTTAGCCACGGCATTGTCTATTCGCTTCCTCAAAGCTTCGGACTCCCTCTTGGCGGCTTCGCCCTCCCTCTTACCAGCTTCGAATTCCAGGATCGCCTCTTCGGCCCTCCTAGAAGCCTCCTCCGCCACCTTGGACAGGTTCTCCATCCTCTCCTAATCCTCCCTGGCAGTCCGCTCCAGGGATTCAACTTGCTTCCTGCTCTTATTCCACCCTGCCTCTTGTCCCGCTATCCTCGAGTGGGCGCTCTTCAATTCGCCCTTCAGGTCACGAACATCATCAGTTACCCAGACAAGACGGTCCTCCATGGATTGCTTCAGCTCTTCGGCTACTTCTTTGGTAGCCCTAGCAGTCTGAAGCTCCTCTTTGAGGTCGTGGATGAGGCTGTCCACGTTCCCCAGGCCTTCCTCCATGAAGGTGAAGTCATAGACCAACTACATCAAAAAAGAAGAATCAAGGGTCAAATGACTCTCAAGGCAAAGAAGGCGGTGATAGTCATACCTGTTGCAGGGCAGCGAAGCCAGAATCAGACACATTGAGAAAGCTCCGGTTCTGGAGAATCGCTAGGTTGTGGGGCTGTATCGTATCCTTCAACGCCTACCTGGCTTCCTCCGGGACCAGCAGCTCTCCCATAGGCGGGAGCTCCGAAGGGTTCGTCGAACGGCCTCCAGCTGAAGAAGCCACGTAAACGGACTCTCCTTCGACTTGCCGCACTTTGTCCCTATCGACGGTAGAGGGGAAAACCGACAGCACATCCACTTCTTGAGGCGGGCCCCCCGTTGTGTCGACTGGGGAGGTGACTGTCGGTGGAGTCTCGACTGGACAGGGCCTCGCTGGAGCCCCTTCCACAGCCACTACATCTTCCCCCGAGGCGTCTCAGGAGGACGAAGTGCTTTGGTCCCCTTCGGGACCATCTCTCCGAGCTTTCTTCTGAGCTGCAGACCTGTTGGAAGGGGCCTGTGCAACCCTCCTCTCCAAAGTCTGGTGAAGCCAGCTCAAATTACGCTTCATCCCACCACCTGCAGGCAAAGGGGATCACCTTAGTTAAATGAACTACAACAAAACCTAAAGTAGAGGAGCAGAAATTTCCATTTCTATACCTAGTGAGGGGAATTTGCTGATTCCCGCTCGATGGAGGTTCCTCTCCTCCAACAACTCCCGGAGAGGGGCAACTTCCGAGTTGGTCAGAAGATCATAATCCAACTGATTGGCCGCCAAGACTTTCTTTCCGTCATTGGCGGTCAGGCAAGGCTTCTTCCACACAGTATCGAAGCCCCATAGGTCAAAAGACAACACAAATATGAAGACAGGTTTCCACCCGTGGATGGCGCTGGGCATGTCCTTAATCACCCTGCGGCCCGATCTGGGGCCGATCACCCACCATCCGTTGCTGTGAAAGTCCCTCTTGAGGATGAAAAGGGAAGTGAACAAGTTGGTCCTAGGCTTTACGTTGGCGATGCTGCACATAACCAGGAACCCGCAGATGTTCCTGATGCTGTTTGGGGTCAACTGTGCTGGCACCACTTAGTACAAGCAAAAAATCTTAACAAAGAAGGGGTGCAGGGGAAACCGAAGACCAGCCTTCAGGTGATCTTCGTATATAGCTAGGCACCCAGGGGTAGCTTTGTTCGCCTGCTCCTCGGGCACGGGGAGGACAAAGGGAAATTCCTCAGGAATGCGGTTGCATTTCCAAAGAAGGATTTCCTTGCTCTAAGAAATCGAGTTGGGGACCGACCCCGGACCTACTACATCTCCGACCCCCGAGGGCCCAACCTGCTTCCCCTGACTCTCTATGGTCTCTTCAATGACAAAGGAATGAAGCAAAGGAGTGGAAAGAGGATTCTACCTGAAGAATAAACTGGTAGTCCAAAACGGTTTGGGTGGAGAATGAGACGAGATTGAAGAAGCTTCCTTGCCCAGACCTTCACCCTTCCCTAAAAGAAAAGTAAGGGTCTCTAGACCCCCACCGAGGGTTACTTTGACTCAAGGTTACCCTGGGAGGTAACCCACTTGCCACTGACCGCCAGGATAAGATCTATCCTTCATCCAACGGGCGGAAACAGCCACCATAACTATCCAAATCCCAACCAAAAGGCCTCAACCACTATGCAACGGGACAAGAAGAGATAGCCTTAGGGCCACCTACATTTCCCCAATCTGGGAATGGCACTTGTCCACCATTTGATTCTCAAATCATGATGGATAGCCCAATAGAGGTCCCGTAATCATTCACTACGCCGTCTCTTAGGAAGAAAGCGACAAGGCCATAATACTCTCACTTCTCGAGGTAGATCTTCGCTTCGACAACTGAGAGTAGGGGGGAAACTATTGGGATATCCTGGTTCAGCTACGAACCAAGCTTCGATTCGACTTATCGACACCCCGGTTCTCCGGACTACGGACTTCGGACAAAGCGAAGGCCAACCGCAAGCAACTCAAGGCTTCACACAGAACTACAACATCCGAAGGCCAGTCCTTCGGGTAGCACCTTCGACCCTGGCCGAAGTCTGAACTACTCATCGACTTCTGAAGACATGAACTTCAGTCCCTGCCAAAAACATGATCTCCGACCTCGGGAAAATACCAAGCCTTCGGCCCACGTAAAGGGAAAACCCGAAGCTTGAACCATAATCTGTTCTAAAAAGGAAACTATAACCATCGGTTACAATCGACACTCATCTTGCCATGATCATGGCGGTAATTCCTGCAGCCATGCCTCCGATCTGGTCGGAACCGCTCATTGACAACCCACAATCGCCAATCATGGGAGAGATTAGCTCCCCATGATCTTCGGAAAAAGAGCGGGCCACAGACCGAAGGCCATCTTTTAAATATGGGTAAGAAGGATGGCTCGAGAGGTACGCATGAATAATCTCGCACACATACACTTTCAATCTCCAAGAACTCTTTTTCTCTTCCACTCTCAACATCTTCTCCATTCTATGGCTAGAATCAGCCACTAACTTAGGCATCGGAGTGTCATCCACCGAAATAACTCCGGTAAGGGACCTGTTTTGCAGGTGAACCAGGGAACGGTCCTGCGACGCAGCGGCTTGACCGATCAATCCTGGGACTCCACGCCAACAGTGACTATGTACAAAAGATTAATTTTTGAAGTCTTCACTTAGGAAGTTCCTTCATGGGTCACTTCGAGTTTATCCCAAATTTCTTTTGCAAAAGAGCAAGTGAAAATTCAATTGAACTCGATAGCATCCAAAGCATAGTATAATAAATTCATTGCTTTGGCATTTAATTCTCCCATCTTCATGTCATGTTCATCCCAGTCCTCTTCAGGCTTTGGGACATCCACGCTGTTAATTTTGATCTTGGGAATTTGTGGCTCTTTTAGAATGACCTTCCATAATTGAAAATCGATAGCTTGAATATAGATTTTCATTCTAGCTATCCAATATGAATAATTTGTGCCAGTGAAGAGTGGAGGTCTATTGGTAGATTGGCCTTCAGATAAGGATGTACTCATGGGATTAGCCATCAATCTTTACTCTAAATGTATTCAGAGACACTGCTTTGATACCAGTTGTTGCCCAGGTGGCTTTCCCAAGAGGGGGTGAATTGGAAATTTAAAAAGTTTAAGCAATTATATGCTCTTTGAAAATTTCTTGAAGTGTTAAGTGCTATGATTGAGATAATTAAAAGCAGAAGCAATATATAAAGAGAATCCATAATACAAACATAAGAAATTTTATAGTGGTTTAGAGCAACCCATCTCCTACATCCACTATCCAAGATTACCACTTTGGATTTTCACTATATCCCCTACTGGAATATAGTCGGATTGTTTTAACAGGCTCACAATCCAAAACTCTACATTTTGGTTTTAAAATCAGGCTCATCAAAGAAACCCAACACTTGGTTTTACCAGGATCACCAAGAACCTAACACTTTGTTTTGACATAGGCTAACCAAGAACCTATTTGGTTTTTAAATCGGGCTCACCAATAACCCAACAGTTCAAAAAAAAATTATAAAAAGAAAGCGACAGAATGACAAACAAATTTTGTTGAATGGTTACCGATATAGCTCAAGAGAAGCCCAATTGATTGCACTTCAATGCACTTGTTTGGCTTCTTCAACTTCTTCAATAAATGCTTCAAGCTTTTGTTGGTAGCTGGTGAAGGCTTGAAGACTGTCTTGAATACTCTTGCAATGCTCTCTTGCTTGTAAAGTAGCTTAGATATTCAATTTAGCATTTACTCATCATCTCTATTTTAAAGTAGTTCAAATCCCTCAAATATATAGTCTTGTACTCTTCTTAGATGATTTTAGTTATTGTAGACCATTGGGATATAACATTTGACCATTTGAGCACTTTTTGGATTCAAATTCCAAGTTCTAGAACTAGCTGTTATAAGTTTGAAATTGACCTTCGAGTCTGCTTGGATTACTCGAGTCAACTCGGATCCTCAAAGTAGTTCTAGTTAAGTCGACTCTCTTCAATCTAGTCAGCTCGGTTTCATAGTATTCTGATTCCTCACTCTGTAAGAGTTGGCTCACTTTGATTCTAGTCAACTTGGATCCTCGGCCTTCAAAAATGTAGTCTGGAAGAGTCGGCTCTTTCTCTTTAGAGTCGGCTTGGTTGGCTGTAGTTCTCAGAGCTCTTTTTCTAGACTCTGGAGGAGTCGGCTCGAATCTCTGAAGAGTCAACTCGGATGTCTGACTAAATGATAGAGTTGGCTCGGACTTCCTTTGGGTCAGATCGCCTATCTAATTCAGGAAATGATACTCTAGATGAGTCGGCTATGGTCCCTTAGAGTCGACTCGAATATCTATGTGCCAGAAATCTTCATGCATGCCATGTGCCAGAGTCGGCTCTTTTCTCTTCGAGTCGGCTCAAATGAAATCTTTAATGAAATATCAGTTTTTCTTCAAAATTCATTCAATAAGTCTTCAATGCTTCAAGATTCCCTTAAACTCTTTTAACCAAATTTCTAAGATACTTAAGCTTGAAACACATCTTGAAGTAATCCATTTTCATAATTTTTACTTAACTTTATCTTTAGGTTCTTCTTTACATGAATCACTTACAACACAACTCATTTCAAAACTAGGAATATGGGAGTTGAAATTAAACAATGAAATCATTCTACAAAAACTTGTAAAACACCTGAAGAGTTGTTAGTAAAATAGATTCATGCTCCAATGTTTGGTTATCATCAAAATCACTTATGGGGTCAATAGTTGTAATAGTGTTCCAGTAAGTCAGGATCAATCCTTTGTAAATCCTCTCTGGTGATCCAAGAATCATCAGTCTCGGTCATCTTTTTCAAAAAACCAGATATCATTGATAATCTTTGCCTCGAGTAGCGATAATCTTGTCATCCAAGATCCGCTCAATCCTGTCTCTCCGGGCTGGTAGTATGGCAGGTGGACACACATGGGTTGGCTCACTCTCAAGAATGGGATTAGGCCCAAAAGGCTCACTAGGTATCAACGTTGGCTCCCTATACTCTATATGGTCTAAAACATTGAAAGTAGGACTAATACCTATCTTAGGTGATAAAGCAAGCACATAGGCATTACGTCCAATTTTGCTAATTACTTTGTATGATCCACTACTACGGGCACGTAACTTTTTCATGATTCCAGGCAAAAACCGTTTAGGTTATAGTCTAACCATGACAAAGTCTCCTTCGTTGAATTATTTGAGTCTTTTTCTTGAATCAGCCATATGTTTATAAGGTTTAATGCTTTCATTGATCTTTTTTTTATTTATTTCCTTATGTGAATCTTTTAATGAGTTCAGCATATGACTTAGCAAATATCTAATACACTCAACTATGCATTCCTAGTGAAGAAAATTTATTTATTTATTTTTAAGTTCTTAATTTCAATTCTGTGCTTGACCTTTGGTTGGTGGGTGACATGCAGATGAAAATTTGACATGCACTCCTAATAGATGCTATAAGGTTCCCCAAAAATAAGTGACAAATCTAACAGGGTCAAAGGATTAATGAAACATGCTAACCTCAACAAAATATAATCTAATGGTTCTAAAAACATTGGAAACCTCAGGGAAGGGTAGGAAATAAGAAGTGGATTCAGGGATGACTTGGTAGGATAGGAAATAAGAAAAGGGCTCATAGACTTGTTCTAAACTATCAGGGTTGACCTTAAGGGTTGGACATTGATTCACACCTATAGGGAATAAAGGGTCAGCCAGAAGAAAGGACAAGTCAAGAATTTCAGGAAAACGATCTTCAATGAGGATGGATGGAGTGAATTCTTTTTGAGGTTGCTGGTTTGGAAAAATCAAGTCCTCACTGATTACTTCAGGACTAAGCTCTATAGCTTGACTCTTTTCTAGGGTTTCCACAGGTAAGGTCCTAGCAGGAGGGTAAAACTCCTCATTGTTCTCTTTTACTACTTATCTTTCAGTCAAGGTACGTGTTGCCCAGGTGGCTACCAAGAGGGGGGTGAATTGGGATTTCAAAAATTATTGCTACAGATATGTGCTTTTAAAAATTAACTTATCTTAGTGAAAGGTGCTGTGGTTATAAATATATAGCACAAGATAAAAAGAAAGATAAGAGCAGCAATGCAAACACCAAAGACTATAGTAGTTCGGAGCAACCCAGCTCCTACATCCACTACCCAAGATATCACTTGGAATTTCCACTATATTCACATCCGAATATAGTTGGATTATTTTGTAGGCTCACAATCCAAAATCTCTATACTTTGGTTTTATCGGGATCACCATAGAAACCCTACACCCTTTGGTTTTAAACAGGATCACCAAAGAAACCTAACTTGGTTTTAATAAGATCACTAAGAACCTAACACTTGGTTTTTATCTAAGGCTCACCAAGAACCTATTTGGTTTTTCAAGCGGGCTCACCAATAACCCAATAATTCAAGAATGAATTGAAAGTAAATGCAACAATAAAGACAAACTCTCTTTGTCAGATAGTTGCCGATGCAGCTTGAGAGAAGCCCACTTGGATGCACTTCAATGCACTTTAATGGCTTCAATAGCTTCTCTCCAAAGTGCTTCGGATGAAAGTTGGTGAAGACTTGAAGGTTGACTTGAATGCTCTTAGTGCTCTTCTCCTTGTTGGAAGGTGGGATATTCAATAAAGCATGAGATCTTTGTAAAACTATGTAAACCTCACTTCAAGGAAGTTCAAATCCCTCAAATATATGGCCTTCCATCATTCCAAGGCAGTTTTAGTCATTGTAGACCATTGGGATGTGATATTTGACCATTGGATCACCTTTTTGCATTCAAAAAAGAATTTTGGAACTAGTCGTTATGTACCTCAAAACGATGCTCGAGTCGGCTCGAATTCTTCGAGTCAACTCGGATCCTTCGAGTCAGTAGGTCGAGTCGGCATTTCTTCGGCAAGGTCAGCATTTTGTCTTAGGTTACAAAAACTTCACTCTAGATGAGTCAGCTTATGATCATTCGGGTCGGCTCGAACTTCTATTGTTGAAATAATTGAACTCGAGGAGTCGGCTTGCTTCTACTTAGGTCGACTCTTCTTCTCAGATTCAGAAATTTTTACTCTGAAGGAGTCGGCTCATTGCAGATCAGGTTGGCTTGCTTTCTCAGGTCTTCAAAACTTGTTTTGGCAGAGTCAGCTCATTCTGATTGGGGTCAACCCACCTGGCTTATCTCAGAAAATATTATAAATGGACTTTGGACAAGTCGGCTCGGCTCCACTTGAGTCGGCTTGGATGCTGCATGCCAAAATCCTTGGTGCATGCCAAGAGATAGAGTCGGCTCTTCTTCAGGCTAGGTCAGCTCGAGTGACTTCTTCAGAATTTTTCCAAATAAACTCAAGAACACTCTCACCAACACTCTCAAACTTTTGATACAAACCAACTCAAAATAAATTTAAAGCACAACACTCATAGAAGCAACCCATTTACATGATTTTTCTTAACATTTTCTTTGGGTTCTTCTTTAAAAATTATGATTACAACACAACTCAAAAGAAGAAGTATAAATATAGGAGTTGAAGTTTGAATCAAAGAATTCATCCTACAAAAACTTGTAAATCACTTGAAGAGTTGTTAATAAAATATGTGCATGCTCCAATCTTTGGTTATCATCAAAATCACTTATGGGATCAACAGTACGGTCAGGGTCAACTAACTCTGGGTCTACCTCCTATATCTCCTCATCTACATACTCATCTACTAAACTCACATCAACTTCATAAACTTCTTCTTCAATAGCATCTTGGTGAACCAATGGGATAGTAGAGGAGGGTCGACTAAAGGGAAATTGACTGATTCCGAGGTCTTGGCTAAGTGTACTGATCCTAGTGGGTTCAGGTTGATGGATTATGGGTCTCTTAGCATCATAGGATATGGGTTCAGCTCTATGGGTTATGGGTCTACTGGTTTTCTCTAGGTTTTCTAATCGCTTATCTAGTCGATCACACTTATTGTTCATCAGGGCTGTTGCCCAAAGATGATGCAACCCAAGAGGGGCAATGAATTGGGTCTTTCAATACTATTTACAATAAATTAAATAAGTATGTGCTAATTCAATTCAAGTGCTTGTGTTTTGTCAAAGTGTTTGTGTACTTCAAAATGTTATGTAATGGAATTAATAAAGAAAATGCATAAGAGTAAATAAGCAATAAAGAAACAAGCACAAATATAAGAATGTATAATGGTTCGGTGCACTCCAAGGCACCTACATCCACTTCCCAAGTTTCCCTTGGGAGTTCCACTATAATCACCAAGATTACAGTTGATTAGTTTTCAGGCTCACTAATCAAAACCCAAGTTGGTTGTGTCACTTAGGCTCACCAATAACCTTTACAACCTTTTTTGTCTTCGGGCTCACAAGTTAAACCCTAGTTAGTTTTATACCTTTGGCTCACCAACAACCATCCTTGATTTTGCGGGCTAACCAAGAACCTAATTGGTTTTTCAAGGCTCACCAAAATCTTCTTTGATTTTCCAAGGCTCACCAAAAACTTTAATAAGCAATTTATAAATAATATGAAAAGAGTACAATAAAAGCTTTCTAAAATAAAGCAAGTATCTCTTTGAAGCTCTTTGAATGTCGATGAAGATCTTGTCTTCAAGTTGTTGAAGCCTTTGATTGCAGCTTGATGATGTGAACTTGGATGCACTCTCTTATCTTTGGAAGCTTGAAGGCTTAAACCACTCAACTCTTGAATCCTTGAAGGATATTCAATGATCTCACCAAAGGATTGCTTTCTCATTTGATTTTTGATATTTATATAGCTTTTCAAATCATAGATGACCGCTTATGATCATTGGGGATGAAAATATAGTCGTTTGAAGCAAGTTGGAGAAGTTTTGCAGCTCAGAAAACTAGCCATTACAGTTCAAGTGTCGACACTTGACCTTCGTGAGTCGACACTTCAATTTCAAGTATCGACACTTCATTTCTGTGAGTCAACACTTAAGACAAAAATCTCCAAATGGCATAGTTCTGTATTTTCAAAAATCTCATGCCTTGAGTCAACACTTGGTTCCTAGGTGTCGACACTTGCTTGTGCCATTGCAGAAACTTGTCCAAAATCAAAACTTAAGCCCTTCAAATTCTTCCTTATAAATTTCAAAGTCCATATGCTTGATTTTTTATTAATATAAGAACATTCTTCAACTGAAAACATGCATTACTTCATTCAACATGGATGAGTACTAAGATCTGATAAACATACTTAAAATATAATTAGTACTCATATATACTTAAATATTTTATCAATCATCAAAATCAAGACCAGAGACAACAATTTCTCACTTTTTGATGATGATAAAATTTTTAAATATATGAATAGGGTAAGCTTAAAATGATTAACAATAAGATAAATATGTAAGCTCAAAATCAATAAGCATCAATCTCCCCCTAAAAACATGATTTCAAAAATATTTTTTAAAATATGCAAAATTTTTAAATTTTTTTCTCTTACTAATTCTTCCCTTAAGATTATAACATTTTGCTTTCTTCTCCCTCTTTTGCACTTTCTTTCATTTCTCAAATAATTTTTCATGTTTATTATATCTTTTCCCTTTTCATATTTAACAATTTTCTCCCCTATTTTGACATCATGAAAAAGGGTGAAAGGCAATACAAAATGGGAATGAAGTTGGAAAGAATAGCACTTAAAATATGATACAACTTGAAATATGATACTAATTGAACATGATACCATAAAAATGACATGCACATACAAGAACTAATTCAACATATATATTAGCTTTAATATGTATATTATCCATTCACCTTATTTGTTTATGGGATAAGGCCACAGTGACACCCCAACACGTCATAAGAGATCCCAGTAAATGGGAAGAGAGGGTCTTTAAACCCTACTTAGCTTCTATGACCGGACGGCCATGGTGACTAACCCAATCCGAAGCAGTTACTAGGATCTCTTCTCTCATTTTTTAATAATAAAATTTTGATAACAATTGAAAATAACTCCCCTCAAAGGATTAGATTTGAAAACAAGGAGGAGTATCAGAGCAATATAAGTAAAGCATGATATCAAAGAAAATATTGAAAGCATCATATGTATAAATCTTTGGATGCTTCCCCTAAATGTTATTCCCCCTTAAAATATGCATTCATTTGAGGAATAAAATATGAAAGCACATACATCAAGATTTAAAATTTTAAAGATATTCATGATTTTTAAAATATAAAGGATTGATCATTCAAAAACTTTTAGCATGATTTACAATTCATTTGAAATGATTTGATAACCATACAAATGCTAGAAGTAATTTAATAGCAAGTCTAGCTACTAGAGCAATGGTTTATCAATATGCATACCTTCTTCTTAAATGTAACCCTCAACTACCAGTTCTATACTTGATCAAAATCATTTCTAGCTTAAGCATAGATGCCAAAAAAAAATGAAAACACATAGATCATAACATTTCACTTAAAATAGTTTAAAACTATGTTAATCAAAATCAAGTGAAAGTCTAATAATCACAAGTTTAATCATGAGAGCATGAAATCCATCAACATCAAAATGTTCATGATCATAACCAATGACTATAAGTCCAAACTTGATCTTAATTAATTAATTAAAAATAATTTTTAAAGTAATTGATGTAACATTGATAACAAATATTCAACTATATTTTCAATTATGGAAGGAAATATTTAGAATTTACCAATATATATAATTCATCCTTTACCATTTAGTCCAAAATATAGCTTGTTCACTCTTCATGTTGTTTTGTACAGCCATTTTTCAAAAACTTAATTTCTTCTTATTGGGCTGCAAGACATTCCTGCAAAACTAGATGGACAATTTTGATACCCAAACTTTATTGGGTCCTTTCGGGTTAGTGATTATGGTTCCTTTTAGAATCCAAACTTTTCTTATTTTACAAGGATATGCATTATGTCTAGATTCACAACAAGTCAAATTGGAAGAAGCAAGAATAAGAAAATTTTTCAAAAATTTTTGCTTCTCTTCTTCAATCAAAATATTTTTCTCATTGAAAATTTTATTACATAAAACATTCAAAATATCATTTTCTTTTTCTAAAAATTCTTTTTTTTTACAAAAACTATTTTTTTCATTTTCCAAAATATCAATATTGGTATTTAAATCATCATTTTTATTGACAAGATTAGTGTTCTCAAGAGAAAAAGAGTCAACATGCCATTTCAATTTCGTGTGCTCAATTTTTAGTAATTTGTATTCATGCACAAGATCATTAAATGCATCATGTAATTCATCAAAGGTAAAATCATAATCATTTTTAGAACATACCTCTTCCTTATTTGTGATGAAGCAAAGATGGGCAACTTCTTGTTCATCATCCGAACTTGAATCTTCGCTATCGCTCCAAGTTGCCATCATTGCCTTGAATTTTTTTTTGGCCTCGAGGGCTATTATCTTCTTCTTCTCTTAATCAATAACAACTTTCTTTTGCCATAAATTCAACTCATTGATCATGAGTGAACCAATAAGCTCCTCCAAAGGTAAGGTTTCTACATTTTTAGCTTCTTAGATCGCTGTCACCTTTGGATCCCATGATATTGGCAAAGATCTAAGAATTTTATTAACAAAATCAGCATTAGTATAGACTTTGCCAAGACTTTTCAATTCATTAATAATAGTCATAAATCTAGTATACATATCAGATATAGATTCAAAGTGCATCATTTCAAAGATTTCAAAAAAATGTACAAGCAAATTAATTTTAGTATTCTTCACTTGAAGAGTACCTTCATGAATAATTTCAAGTATCTCATATTTCCTTCGCCGATGTGTATATAGAGATCCTATTAAATTTATTAAAGTCCAATGTACAATAAAGCAAGTTCATTGCTTTAGCATTAAATTCAGATTGCTTAATGTCATATTCATTCCAATCCTCTTCGAGCTTTGGAATGGAAATGTCATTAACAAAATGGAAGGAATATGAGGACCATTAACTATAATTTTCTAAAGATGATAACTAATTGATTGAATATAGATGCGTATGCGAGTTTTCCAAAATATGTAATTTGTGCCATTGAAAAATGATGGTCTAACACTAATAATACCTACAAGGGTTGCCATTATCTTTTAACTCAAAATCATTGGATTCTTTGCAAAGCACAAGGTTAGATACCAATAATTTTGGGTTCTGGGCTCTGATACCACTTGTTGCCCAGAGATGATGCAATCCAAGAGGGGGGGTGAATTGGGTCTTTCAAAACTATTTGCAATAAACTAAATGAGTATGTGCTAATTCAATTCAAGTACTTGTATTTTGTCAAAGTATTTGTGTGCTACAAAATATTATGCAATGGAATTAATAAAGTAAATGCACAAGAGTAAATAAGCAATAAAGAAGTAAGCATAAACACAAGAATATATAGTGGTTCGGTGCACTCCAAGGCACCTATATCCACTCCCCAAGTTTTTCTTGAGAATTCCACTATAATCACCAAGAATACAGTTGATTAGTTTTCCGGGCTCACTAATTAAAACCCAAGTTAGTTTTGTCACCTAGGCTCACCAATAACCTTTACAACTTATTTTGTCTTCGGGCTCACAAGTTAAATCCTAGTTGGTTTTATACCTTTGGCTCACCAACTACCTCCCTTGGTTTTGCAGGCTAACCAAGAACCTAATTGATTTTCCAAGGCTCACCAAAAATTTCTTTGATTTTCCAAGGCTCACCAAAAACTTTAATAAGCAATGTAAGAACAATATGGAAAAGAGTACAATAAAAGCTTTCTAAAATAAAGCAAATATCTCTTTGAAGCTCTTTAAATGTCGATGAAGATCTGGTCTTCAAGTTGTTGAAGCCTTTGATTGTAGCTTGATGATGTGAACTTGGATGCACTCTCTTATCTTTGGAAGCTTGAAGGCTTGAACCACTCAACTCTTGAATCCTTGAAGGATATTCAATGATCTCACTAAAGGATTGCTTACTCATTTGATTTTTGATATTTATATAGCTCTCCAAATTATAGATGACCATTTATGACTATTGAGAATGAAAATATAATCATTTGAAGCAAGTTGGAGAAGTTCTGCAGCTCAGAAAACTAGTCGTTCATGAGTCGACACTTCAATTTCAAGTGTCAACACTTCATTTCTGTGAGTCGACACTTGAGGCAAAAATCTCCAAATGACATAGTTCTATATTTTCAAAAATCTCAAGCCTTGAGTCGACACTTGGTTTGCTGGTATCGACACTTGATCTTCAGGTGTCGACACTTGGTTCCTAGGTGTCAACACTTGCTTGTGCCATTGCAAAAACATGCCCAAAATCAAAACTTAAGCCCTTTAAATTCTTTTTTATAAATTCCAAAGTCCATATGCTTGATTTTTTATTAATATAAGAACATTCCTCAACTAAAAACATGTATTTCTTCATTCAATATGGATGAGTACTAAGATCTGATAAACACACTTAAAATATAATTAGTACTCATATATACTTAAATATTTTGTCAATCATCAAAATCAAGACCAGAGTCAACAAGGGTAATCTAATCATTCATGAACCTCATAAAGGTTTCAAAGTTATACTCCATGGTCACACTAGGTTGGGTTGGGACTGGTGGGTAAGGGCTCCTAATCTAAAGGTCATGCAATGCAGACACACAAAATCGAACTAGGGTCTCCTAGACCTAGAGCTCAAGTATAATAGGTCAGCTTAATTTACAACAAATTTAGTAATTACCCTATCCATTAGCCAAGTAAGAGGTTGGGTCATGGGAGGCTCACCCTACTCTCGCAGGGTCTTAATTAAAAACTACAAGTCCACTTAGGGTGTTTGCCTCTAGATCTCTAGCCTTAGACACCAGATTCAATAGATAATCAAAGGATTGAGTGCACTAGCTTTCACACAATACTTGGAACCTGATCTTGTTGGTGTCCCAAAGCTGTTTTAGGTTTCTAATTGATTTTAATTAGGGTTAGGATCAATGCAAAGATGGTAATTACTAATTAGGGTTAGGATCGATGCAAAGGATTGAGTGCCTTAGACACCAGCTCAATTTACAACCAATTTAGTAATTACCCTATCCACTAGCTAGGTAAGAGGTGGGGTCATAGGAGGCTCCCCCTGCTCTCGCAAGGTCCTAATTAAAAACCACAAGTCCACTTAGGGTGTTTGCCTCTGGATCTCTTGCCTTAAACACCAGATTCAAGAGATAATCAAAAGATTGAGTGCACTAGCTTTCACACAATACTTGGAACCCGATCTTGTTGGTGTCCCAAAGCTGCTTTAGGTTTCTGATTAATTTTAATTAGGGTTAGGATCGATGCAATGATGGTTGTTTTGGGCCCAGGATAGGTGATGAAATACTATCCTAATATGAGATAGTAAAGTGCCTTTAGATTAGGTTAACAATGCATACACACAAGATGAAACCCTAATTGCACAATTAAACTAAAATAGAAAATATCAAAAAATAAATTTTTTTTTCAAGATTGAATTTCAAATCTAATTAGCTTTTAGATTTCTGATATCAGGTTATCACGTCCAGCCGTAGCTCCTTACTCCCATGGTTCGTGACAATATACTTTTGTATTCCCATTTAGAAAGCATGATTTCCTTCCACCAGAAAATACTAAAGAAATTTTTTTTTTCTAATATTTTTTCTATGATTAGATTTTTGATTAGTAGAAGATTAACAATAAATTGATTAATATTTTTTTTGTATTTTTTTATGATGATTTTATGTAATTTTAATTTCAGCCTAAAACTAGGTATGCAGAAATTTAAGCACAAGGGCGATTAAACCCTAGTTTAACATGCTCTGATATCAAAGATGATATGGGATAAAATATGAAGACTAATCTACTAATTATTAAACTAATTAACCAAGATTAACAGTGATTAATTTTTCTAGATTTTTCAGAATAAAGACTCAAAGTAATCAATAAAGTAAAAACTAGTCAATTAGTTGTAACCCGCAGAGTAGATCTAACAAATATAAATAAGAAACAAGATTTGATGGCTATGTAACCACCTTAAACTAGGGTTAAAACCTTCAATGAATTAGAAATTAGGAGTAGGGAAAAGGGGTTTTACTTTACGAATGGAGATTATAATCACTTTTGTTGTGGATCTTACTGGACGCTCAAGGATCTTGCGGCAAGACTTGTAGATAGTCGATCTTCGGGCTACGATCTTCAACTCAACTGGTTCCAAGGCAAAGAACACCGTCGCTTCCAATCTCGATCATGATGGGGGACTAATTAGCATGCAAGAAAATTTTCATGGATTCAGCATTAAGTTAGAATTTTAATTTTCGAATCTCAGGTCAAATAGATAAAAGGGTAATCATATAGAAATTCTAGACTGCAAGCATGCAAAAAAAGACTCTCAAAAGAGATAAAACAGGATCGCTAGGTCTAAGAAGCCCCGGTAGGGCTAGCTCTTCTGCAATAACTCGATCTAGAGGGCAAGGGGGTGTGTACCTGGCAATGATTGCTGCTGCTTCCATGAAGAGATCACTCGTCGCTCCCAGATGCGACCTGGAAAGTCAAGCCCAAAAAACTCGTGGATCCATCGGCTTTTTATCCGCTGACCAGATGGCTGGGAAAATGGAACTCTAAAGTTGTGAGACTCAAGGGACCTGTAAAATACCAAAGGAGGATTAGAAAATAAAGGAGAAAAGGGATGAATCGCTAAAAGAAGAAAGGAAGAGAGAGGAGTAGGGGCGGCTTGGACGATGCTTGATGGGGGATGGGATCAAGGGAGGATCATCGACGAGCTGAGAAGTCGCCAAAGATTGGGCCCATCAATGCTTGATTGTTGGGTGTCCAAGGTGGAAGAAGCAGGGAAGCTAGGGTTTTGATAAATAAGGTCTCACATGATAAAACCCTTATTATAGGACTTCAAATGACTCTAATGACTCCATCCCTACTTATAAGACTCAAAGGGCTAATGTAGCCAGATTATTGGATGCAAAGTTAAAATCTGGAAAATGGTTAAGGGACCCATAGTGAACTAGGGTTGATCTTGATATCCCTATCAATTCTCTCAGGGTGGAAGAAACTCGACCCTGTCAAGTAAGGGTCAATCTGGTGTAGGTAAATGGATTGGGTCATGGCACTGCAGGTCCTCTCGAGGGATCCACGAACATTCAGAGTCCGGTCGACCTTGCCATTGGACCAAGCGATATGGATAGCCTCGGTCCCGAGTTATAATAGCTTGGCCATCCAGGTCACGCTCGATCTGTATTCCTCTCAGAGGGCAAATTAGTGGACACTCAGGTAAGGTTTCTCTCTCAAAAATAGGGTAAGGTCCAAAAATCTCACTGAATGTCATTGTTGGTACCCTAGACACAACTAGGCTCAAGATATTGGAAGTCGAGCTAATGCCAAAATCCAGGGATAACATAAGCACAAAGGCACTAGGATCTACTCTTCTTATCACTTGTAAGGGCCTAGCTTCACAGGCTTGTAGCTTTTTAATGGCTTCTAGAGGAAACCACTCATGTTTAGACCTAATCTCTGCATGATCTCCCTCAGCATACTCTTTGACTCAAATTCGGGAATTAGCCATGTTATTATCAGTGTTCAAGTGAATGCTAATGTCTTGATGCAGATGCTGTGCAGAGATCTGTGCATGTGTGAATAGTGGGATTGAGCCTAGGGATCTTTTAGAATTAAAACCACGTAGCACTTTAGTCTCTATGCTTACTTTATACCCTATGTTAAAGATGTAAATCCAAAACTCAATCCACCTTTCAGGTTTCAAATTTAAAATTTTTAGAAATCACAAAACCTAAAAGTCTTATGGAATGGATTTCGTAAGTTTCCTAGGGATGATAAATATTCTCTCCAGAATTGTAGGACATGGATTGTAGCATAGAAGTCCTTAAGGTAGACATAGCTGACTAATACTTAAAAGATTATGCTTTAATTTTTCTACAAGTAATACATTTTCAATAATTGTAGGAGTAATTTTGATGTTACCAATTCTGATTATCCTTCTTTTTCTATTGTCCCCAAATGTTACCATTCCACCATTCTTCTGTTCTTGGGTGAAGACTTGATCAGCATCACCTGTCATGTGTCTTGAACAGCCGCTATCCAAATACCATCTTTTCTTTATGCTTGTGGCTGCAAGACATCCCTGCAAAATAATAATTTAATAGATTTAGGTACCCAAGCTCTCTTGGGTCCTTGCAAGTTAGTGGAAATGGTTCCTTTTGGAACCCAAATTTTCTTAATTTTTTTTTTGTCATTGTGTTTCAAATGACATTCAAAAGCTTTATGACCAACATTATTACATGCATAGCATACAATCTTTGAATTTGAATAATAACTACAAGATGATGCAGGTTTAGGTCTAACATGTTTAGAATTAATAAATTTAGGAGCATATGAAGTAGAAGCAGAAAAAATATTTGATATAAAGCCTTTATAACCAATTCCAAATCTATTATTTGTTTCTTTTTGATATTTTAATATTAACTCAAGTTTGTTAGAACTTAGGGTTAACTTTTCAACTAAAGGTTTCAATTTTTAAACTTCTTTCTTTAGGTCATTATTTTCATTTTTCAAATCCTTATTTTTATCAAAAAGTTTGTATTTTTCAATTTGAACAATCTTAATTCTTTCACAAACCAAATTTAGTTTTCTTTGTAAGATTTTGTTTCTTTCACAAGATTCATTTTTATCATTTTCAAATACATCACATTTATTTTTCAAATCTCTCAATTTCAAACCAGCTTTTTTGTATTCTATCAATAATTCGCAAAAAGCTTTATGCAATTCATCATAAGTGAATTCTAAATTAGGTTCAGAAGTACTTACCTCATCCTCCAAACCCATAAGACAGATTTGCATGGTTTTTGTTGTCTCTTCATCCTCTTCAGTAGATGTGGTATCATCACTGTCACTCCAAGCAGCTAGCATTACTTTCTTCTTCTTTCTAGGGAATATCTTCTTCTTTCCTTCAGGGCAATCAAGGCGGATGTGTCCTGGTTTCTGACATCCATAGCAGATAGGTACTTGATCTTTATCTTTCTCTTTATTTTTTTTTTTGTCTCTTTCCTTTTCTTTTCCAAAGTCACCTTTTCTGTAGTGCTTTCTCCATCTATTCATTTTTCTTCTACCTATAATCTTTTTGAATTTCCTCATAACTAGGGCAATTTCATCACTTCCTAGATCATCATCATCCGATGAATCAGATTCTCCATTCTTGTCTTCCTCAGTTGCTTTAAATGCAATGGCTTTCTTCCTTTTTGTATCTTCTTCAGTCCTTTGTTGCATACCCAGTTCATGAGTGATTAAGGAACCTAGCAGCTCATCTAGTGGCAGTGTATTCAAATATTTTGCTTCTTGAATTGCTGTCACTTTGGCTTCCTACTTATCAGGCAAAGATCTTAAGACTTTTTGGACAAGGTCAGCATTGGAGTAAGTTCTGCCTAGACTCTTGAGACCATTTATAATATCAGTAAAACGAGTATACATGGCAGATATAATCTCACTAGGATCCATCTTGAACAACACATAATTATGTACAAGCATATTAATTTTAGATGTCTTAACTTGAGAAGTGCCTTCGTGTGTAATTTCTAATTTGTCCCAAATTTCTTTAGTAGAATTGCAAGTTGAAATTCTATTAAACTCATTTGGGTCCAAAGCATAATATAATAGATTCATCGCTTTGGCATTTAACTCAGCTAGTTTCATATCATTTTCGTCCCAATCCTCTTCTGGCTTGGGAACCTCTACATCATTAACTTTAATTGTGGGTGTATGAGGCCCTTTCATGATAATTTTCCAAAGATGAAAATCTACGGCTTGAATGTATATCTTCATTCTTGCCTTCCAATAAGTGTAATTAATTCCGATGAAAAGTGGTGATCTATTTGTGGATTGACCTTCGGCTAATGAAGTGCTCATGGGATGTGCGATATGTCTTTACTCTAAGTAACTTTCAGAGACTCTACTCTGATACCACTTGTTGCCCAGGTGGCTTCCCAAGAGGGGGGTGAATTGGGATTAAAATCTTTTTGCAAGTATGTGCACTTTGAAATTCTTTTAGTGTAGAAGTGAAGTGAAGTGTGCAAAGCGGAAGTAAACAAATTAAAGCAATTAAACAATGAAAGCACAATCATAAACACCAAGAAGTAGAGTGATTCGGAACAACCGGCTCCTACATCCACTACCCAAGGATCACTTGGGATTTTCACTATATCTCCCAACTGAAATATAGTTAGATTGTTTTACTAGGCTCACAATCCAAACCTATACACTTTGGTTTTGCCGAGATCACCAAAGAAACCTAAACTCCCTTTGGTTTTACACGGGATCACCAAAGAAAATCCAAACACTTGGTTTCAAACCAAAAAATCAAGAACCCAAACTTAGGTTTTACAAGGTTCACCTAAAACCTTCAACACTCTCTCTAGATACAGCCCCTTGCTATTCTAAGAGAGCAAACCAAGATAAAGAATGTAAAATGAGCAACTATAACAAACCAAAGTTATTTTGATGTTGCCGATGAAGATCAAAGCGAAGTCAAGCATTAAATACACTTCTATTTTGATGTTGCCGATGAAGATCAAAGCGAAGTCAAGCATTAAATACACTTCAATGCTCTTCAAAGCTGCTTCTTCCCTTCTTCAATGAGTGGCTTCAATGATGGAGTGGAGTTGGTGAAGCTTTGAATCTCACTTGAATGCTCTTTGAGGTAGGTGAAGAAATAACTTGGAAGCTCTTCTTTTTCTCAAGAATATTCAGCAATAAATCTTCATTAATTTTTCAATCCTTCAAAAATGATCCATTTTATAGTTTTTCAAGTGATATGGCAGTTGTAGGGCCTTAGAAATCATGAAATGGCCGTTGGAGGTGATTTGGTACTCAATTTTCAAATTCTGTAGCTAGTCGTTGAAGTACAGACAACGGCTCTACGAGCTGGCTCGAGCTCCAGGAGTCGGCTCGAAATCTCAGGAATGCTAAAATCAAAGTTCTGTAGGAGCCGGCTCTTAGACTAGGAGTTGGCTCTTGGTTTCATGCTTTTATTCTTGACAAACATGCATACTTGGAGTCTGCTCTTGATCTGGGAGTCGGCTCTTGGTCTCAAAACTTCAAAAACTATACTTCTATAAGAGTCAGCTCTTGAGCTGGGAGTCGGCTCTTAGTTCTGAAACTTTGAAATTTGTCTCCGTGCCGTGCCGTCTTGAGTCAGCTCTTACTAGACTTTAAAAATTTGCTTCAAGCTTCCCAAAATTTCATCATTGAAATACTAGAAGCTACTTTACATGCTTTATCAAATTATTTACACTTTTAAGCCCATTTTTTCATGATTACAACATTCATAGCTTAGGGCATTTGCAAACTCAATTGAATTTCCTTAAGTGAATTTGAATACCATTTTAAAACCAAGGTAATTCATTCCTGCAAAAACTTCTTAAACATTTGTAAAGAGTTAGTTTCAAATACATGCTCCAATATTTTGTGATCATCAAAATCATTCCAGGGGTCAACATAATCCTAAGGGGTTTAGGTTGACTACGGAAAACTTGACTGGCACTAGGCTGATACCTAGGGATTATGGGTTCCCGGGGCTCATAGGACAAGGGTTCAGCTCTATAGGTTTGGGATTTACTGGCTCATAGAATGTGGTGCATAGGTTCTAGTGTTATAGGATATAGAGTCATAGGATTTGGGCTCAAATTTATAGGTTGTGGATCTCCTGGGTTCAGGGTATGGGGCTCTCCTAGGGTTAAGCTCTGAGTATGGGTCAGGGTGCTGGGCTATCCTAGGGTTAGGCTCAGCACGGGTCCTAAGGTCAGGCTCAGGTTTAGGTCTGGTATGGGGCTTAGGGATTTTCCCTAGATCTCTTAGTTGGCTCCCTACTTGATTTAAACTATTGGTTGGGGGGTCAAGCCTTTCATGGGTTTGGGTATATGATTGGATCAATTAGTCAAATCTATGATTCAATTGGGTGGTTAATTGGGCATATTGATTTTGGAATTGGGTATTGGATTGGGTCAATTGGTTCATCTAGGTGGTCAATTGGACAAACTGATTTTGGGATTGGGTATTCATTTGGTTCATCTATTCAGTCATGGTCTTGATGAGAGTTTCAAGATTGGGTTCCATGGTTGGTTGGGTGGGGTTGATACTACTGGTTGAGCTCCTAATCTAATTGATGCGGGATAAGGCTCTGATACCAAACATGGTATGGGACTAAGATGATGCAGGACTATACTAATGATGAGATGGATATGCAAATGAATTTTTTTCTTTTATGATTTAGGTTTTAAGAGATTTTCAGATTCCTGAAGTCAAGTGGAGAATAGAACTAGAGATTCTATAAGAACAAGAAATTTTTAGCATACAAATATAGCCCCTAAACAGTGATAAGAAAAGGATCTCGGGAGTGCAAACCATTAAGACTCTGATGCGCCCGATGCCAAGTTCGCTCTTCTCGTGGATGTGGCTCGAAAGATCAAGCCTTCGACCCTGCAAATTTGCCAGCTTTTCATCCGATGGTCCCAAAGGCAAGGAAGACCGACTTCTTTGTCCATGGAACCTGGAGGACCTATGAGCAACTAAGTGAAGGGGTTAGATAACAGCAAGAAGAGGGTATAAGAAAGTAAGAAGTGATGGGGAAAAGAGTTGGGGATGGTGGTCGAGAAGGGCTCTTCTTGTTAGGCATCCAGGTAGATCTTCTAGGGGCATCCAAGCTTGAAGATGACTTGGTGGCTTACGAAGGAAGAAGGTAACTTAGGGCCTCTCACCCCTCGATGTCCCAAAGGACAAAGGCACTCTCTCATAGAGTTCCTATTCGGATCATGCTTGCTATAGCAGCATATCATGATTATGAAATCTGGCAGATGGATGTGAAAACCGCATTCCTCAATGGTTTCCTTGAGGAAGAGGTTTATATGTCACAGCCAGAAGGTTTTGTCTTGGAGACTAAACCTAATCAGGTATGTAGGCTAAAAAAATCAATTTATGGATTAAAGCAAGCATCTAGGAGTTGGAACATCTGATTTGATAAGACAGTCAAAGAATTTGACTTTATCAAAAATAAGGATGAACCTTGTGTGTACAAGAAGACTAGTGGGAGAGCCATAGTTTTCTTGGTTCTGTATGTAGATGACATACTCCTCATTGGGAATGATATCCCAATGTTACAATCAGTCAAGGTATGGTTATCTAAATAGTTTTTCATGAAAGACTTGGGAGAAGCATCTTATATACTAGGCATCAAGATCTATAAAAATAGATCTAGGAGGATGCTAGGTTTATCCCAGTCAAGGTACATTGACCAAGTGCTAAAAAGATTTAGCATGGAGGAAAGTAAAAGAGGTTACTTACCTTTTAGTCATGGCATACATCTTTCTAAAAAGATGTCTCCTAAGACACCTGAAGAAAGAAATAAAATGAATTCTATACCTTATGCTTCGGCAGTAAGGTCTATTATGTATGCTATGTTATGTACTAGGCCTGATGTGGCATATGCCTTAGGTATAGCTAGCAGGTTTCAGGCTGATCCAGGAGAGGATCATTGGAAGGCTGTGAAAAATCTTCTTAAGTACTTAAGAAGAACTAAGGATATTTTTCTAATATACGGAGGATCTGATCTTAAACTAGAAGCTTATTCAGATTCTAGTTTTCAATCAGATCTAGATGACGGCAAATCTATATCTGGGTATGTTTTTATCCTAAATGGAGGAGCTGTAAGCTGGAAGAGTTCTAAACAGCAAACTGTAGCTGACTCAACAACTGAGGCAGAGTACATTGCTGTAAGTGAAGCTGCCAAGGAAGCTGTCTGGATGAAGAAGTTCATATCAGAGTTGGGCGTAGTTCCTGAGATTGAAGGTCCAGTATCACTTTACTGTGATAATACAGGGGCTGTTGCTCAAGCAAAGGAACCAAGAGCTCATCACAAATCAAAGCACATTCTGAGACGCTTCCATCTCGTTCGAGAGATTGTCAAAAGACAAGAAGTCTGCATTAAAAGGGTAGAAACGAAGAACAACATAGCAGACCCGTTCACTAAGGCTCTATCATAGCGAGAGTTTGATCGCCACCTTGATTGTATGGGGTTAAGATTTAAAGGCGATTGGCTTTAATGCAAGTGGGAGATTGAAAGATTGTGCCCTGAAAGCCAATTGAAATATTGTATTTCGATCCCAAAATCAATGAATTGACATTATTATAATAAAGGCATTATTTTCATCATATGCTGTGTCTTTATGATTATATGATGAACCCCATAGATTAGGACTATGGTTCTAAGGTTATGATGAGATCATACCAGTGAGACCTAAAGCCTTAAAATCCTAATCTAAAATATTCCTGGTCGATGGGACATTGAGTTGGGAATCAATGTTTCCGACAAGACCAGCACATCCTATATATGCTTTGTGATGAGGGTGACTAATCTCACATTCACTTGTGTTTGACACTAATACTAGGATGTGAGTGTTCATTAGAGAATGAGTTCACTAAATTGATCCAGATTGAGAATATCTAATGGAACCTTATCTGTTTGTCAATAGATAATTCTCATAGTGGAAGTAGTGCATGTGGTCCTTTGACCTGAGACTACCATGGTACCTTATATATATGAATCCATACTTTGGTTCGCAATCAATCATGACACTGAGTCATGCATGAGGTGATACTGGGTATGGTGGATTGTATATGGAGGTTGTGAGTAGGTCAACAAGGAATTGATCAGCCCTAGTAAGAGGGAATTGCATCCAGCTAATTTCGATCATATGATGGATTCAGGAAATCTTTGATCAAAGTATGAACATTAGAGTTATTTTCTAATGGTTCATTAATGAATCATCATTATAAAGATTGAGCTAGGGATGAATATGAAATTGGATTTGACAAGTATCCATATTCATAGTTATATTCGGGATGCAAGTTGATCAAAGGACTGAATTGCCCAGTAACTCACCATTAAAGGGTATTTTGGTAATTCCATCAAAATTTCACATCTTTCGGGTAGACATGATACGTTGCTAGACATCAATCTTGTCTTGTAGGTATATGATTGAATTATGGTAATTCAAATCAGTTAATTAGAATTAGATTCTAATTGACCGAGTCGAGCTAGTTTGAGTTGACCTAAATCGGCTTAGTTGAGATCTTACCGAATTAAGTCAAATAGCACTTGGACCTACTGCTGGCTAGGTGTGGAACCCAATGGGTCACACAAAAAAAAATTGATGAAGGATTTAATTTGGAATTAAATCATGTTTGCAGGATAAACACACTAGCATGTGTTGCAGACCAAATTTCTATTCGAATCAGATTCGAATTTGGTTCCGAATTGGGCTTAATTGGGTTCTAATTAAACCAGATTAAGGTCTAATTTAAATTTTAGGACATTGGGCTAACCCATGGCTGAACCCAAGTGAATCAAGTGCACTGAGACCCTCTCTCCAAGCCGCCCACTCCTTTCCTCACCCGCGCGCGCCAAGAAGAAGAGTCCACGCGCGTGTGGACTCCTCTTCACGCGTGTGGGAAGGAAATTCCATCGGAGAAAAATCAAGACAGGGGGGGGTGACTTGGATGTTTGTCTGACGTCCTTGGATCTGGATCTGATGGCCAAAAAAATTAAGGAAAAAGATCCATCAGCGTGGACTCTTCTTCTTGGCGCGTGGGAAAGAAATTCCATCAGAGAAAAATCAAGACAGGGGGGGGTGACTTGGATGTTTGTCTGACGTCCTTCGATCTGGATCTGATGGCCAAAAAATTAAGGAAAAAGATCCATCATTTTTTCGTCGCAAATCCGTCATCAAAAGTCGCGATTCTTCCTGAAGTTTTTCCGAGAGTCCTCCTCGTTGGAAAAATGAAAATTAAATCGGAGAATCATGATTTTTGGTTGAGGGGACACGTGAGGAATGAGGGATCATGATTCCTGGGGTTTCAGAGGGTTGCGATGTTTTGAGAAGACGCCCCTCTGAAATCTATAAAAGGGTTTGGGTTCTCGGGGGTTTTTTTCTGATAATCAAATTCAGAGATCATATTCCTCTCCTCCTCTCCAAAATACTCCTTCCCTTTGTGCTTGTTGGGTATTGTTTCCCTTACAGAGATAATCTATGCCGAAACTCTGACCCTAAACAAGAATAAGAGGAAGGTCTTGAACGGTAAAGGAAAGGTAAGGAAGGGTCTGTTCTTCTTCTTTTCTTTCTTGAATTAAGACTTTACTTGTCTTAATTTCTTCTTCCAATTCAATTCAAGAAAAGGAATTCAAGAAAGGGAATTCAAGAAAGAATTCAAGAAGAGGAAAGAAGGTAGAAAAGAAATTTTCAAGAAAGAAAATTTCAGACTAAAAGTCCAAGAATTGAATTCTTGAAAAAGAATTCAAGAAGAGGAGCCAAGAACAAGAAGTTGTAGTCTTCATCTTTTTCTGTGTGGATCACCATTGGAGGGTGAACATTTGGGCACCTGGTGGAGATTTAAAGTTTGGATTTTAGCGATACAGGTTAGTGCTTTAATATGACTTTAAATCTTATATATACATGTTATATGTTTTAATTCTTTTAAGGAGATCTTGGGTTAAGGGTTTGGTGAAGATTTCATAAAGATAAAAAATTTGAAATCTATGTTTCCGCCTTGCCACCGAACCCTACACTTTTGACCTTCCTTGGTCGCCCATGCTTCTTTGGAAAAGGGCTTGATGTGGGGAGTGGGGTGGGGATGTTGTTGGCTTGGATCAAGGAGAGGCTTGACATGGGGAGGGAAGGGAGGAAGGTTGTCTCCATTTGAACTTTGAACTCTTCCTTGGCTGCCCAAGTGGCTTGGTGATGTGGTGCTTCGTCATGCCAAGTGGTACTGATGAGGTGGCACTCCATGAGCTGAAGTGGCACTCTTACTTGGCCTAGAGAGAGGGCTTGGCCTGGAGAGAGGGCTTGACCTATCCACAATTGGGCTTAACTTGAATGCCCACTTGTGGACCCAACTTCAAACAAGCTTGAGCCCAACTTTATGTTGACTTGAGCTTGTGAACCAGTTCAACTTATTACAGGACCCATTGACCCAACTTGATCAAATTGGCCAAGGTACATGACTAAAACAAAAATTGAAACTAAATACATGACTCAAAAAAATAAAATGCTCAGGCTTGAAGCCTTATTACAAAACCCAACAAATTAAAACCCTATTCAGTAATCCATAGAGGGTTGAGGAGCCTCTGTCTAATCTTGGTGCCCTACCTATTCTCCCAAGGTGGGAGGAACTCGACCCCATCAAGTAAGGGCTGATTTGGCTTTGATATTTTTCAAGAAGGTCAGGGTCGAGGCACTGCAAGTCCTCTCGGGTATTCCACGAATCATCGGACTCTGGCCGGCCTTACCAATGGACCAAGTAATGCTGATAGCCTTTGCCCAAGGTTGTGATAGCTTGATCATCCAGGACACGCTCGATCCGTTCTCCTCTCTCAGGTAAAATTGGAGGTGGACACTCAAGGTCGGGTTCACTCTCAAAGGATAGGTCAGGCCCAAATGGCTCACTGGGTATTGTTGTCGGCTCCCTATACTCGACTAAGTCTGAGATATTGAAAGTCAAGCTAATGCCATAATCCGGGGTAGCTCAAGCACATAGGCATTAGGGCCTATTCTCCTTATCACTCTAAAGGGCTCAGCTCCATGAGCATGTAGTTTAGTAACGGTTCCTGGGGGAAATTGTTCATGCCTAATCCTAATTATTATAGAATCCCTTATTTCGAATTCTTTGGCTAGCTTTTGGGATTTAACCAAATTATTTCAAAATTAGTGCTTAATGCATAACACTGACATCATGCAAAGTGCAGACTTAACTATGCATTCCTGTTGAGAGGAATTTTACTGGACTCCTAGGGCCTAAACCTAACAGATTATAAGCTCTCTAGGTTTGATCCTTGTTTGGCATGCACATGAAAATTTATAATGGGCTCCTAGCAAATGCCATAGAGTATGCCAGAAGTAAGATGCAAACCTAACATATGCAATGACTGTATGCAGTCTGCTAATCTCAACAAGATGCAATCTAATGATCCTAGAAATGCTAGAGGCTTTTGGGAAGGGCAAAAAATAAGAGGTGGGTTCAGGGTTAGTCTGGTAGGGTAGGATATAAGAAGGGATGTCAGGATTAATCCTAGACTAATGAGGCTAACTTTATGAGGTTGTGGTATATCTACAGGGTTTGCATAAGGGAAGAATGGGTTACTAATCTCAGGGAAGAGATCTTCAATGGGAACTGTAGAAGGGGACTCATCCTGAGGGTACTGGATTAAATAAGCCAAATCCTTAATAAATTCCTTGGGTTCCTGGATTTTAGGGCAAGGCTCTGTAAGTGGGCTTTATTCTAGTGGCTCCTCAAGTAAGACTTTAATGGTAGGGTTCCTTAGTAATCTCTTTTTTTAACTCCTCCATTAGGCTTGATTCATAGATGTCTCCTTTGGATTCTTCGATGGGCTCAAGAGTTTCTTTCTCTAGATTTTCAATGGGTTCAACCTTGCCAAACTTAAAGTCATCATTGGTCTCAAGGATTTCTTCATTTAAATTCTCAATAAGTTCATCCTTTTCTTCCTGAAATTCTTTAAAGGGTTCTTCCTCAAATTCTTTCAGAGCCTCAACTTCTTCTTGTGGGTGTTCTCTTTGGATCGGCTCATGATTAACTTTAGTGGCCAAGATCCAAGCAGGGGTTCTCTTAGCAACCTCTTTTTCTAACTCCTTATCCTTGATCAGGTCAATTCCTGGCTTCCTTTCCTTTAGGCTACTAGATCCTCTTTTAGCCTGATCCTAAGGTTGAGTTAGACTGATTACAAATTTCTTCCCATGGTGACTAAAGGCACAGGTATTGGTTCGACCAAAAAGGATGGCATCATGATCGTAAAGCCAAGGTCAACCTTAGATAATGCTATTGACTCCCATAGGAAGGACATCACACCAAATCTCTTCCTCATATGATTGCAATTTGATCAAAACTTGGCATCTAGACTTGATAGGTATGGAAGTCGAAACTATCCATGAGACCTTATAAGGGTTGGGATGGGGAACTGGGGTCAATCCTAGGGACTTGATAGTACTCAATGAGACGACATTAACACAGCTCCCACTATCCACTATGATCTTGCACACCTTATCCCCTAACTTGACAAAGGTTTGTAGGATGTTAATCCTACGCCAATCTTCTTGTACTACATTCTGGGTTAGGATGCACCTAACTACTCCTAACAGGTCATCAGACTCATGTAATTCCTCCTCTTCCTGGTCTATGGGCTCCTGAATGGGTCTCCAAGGGTGAACTTCTTAGGCTAGGTTAGGATGTGGAGCTCTTCTGGCTCAGCCTTTAAGGGGGAATCACATTGAGGGAATCTCCTAGGGTGGGGAGGTGACTCAGACTCAGGTTCAGTGTGTGTCTCCCGGGTCCTCTCCAGGGTTCCTAGCCTTGTTTCAAATCTATCAGCTCTTTGGGTCAACTTGGCAAGCTGCTCAGTGATGAGCCTAAGTTGATTCTTGAGGTTGTTCTCCATGGGATCACCTGATTGAGGGTGGTGGGGTGATACGGGACTCCTGACCTAGTAGACATGCAACACACAAAGACATGCATAATTGAGTTTATCTTTTCTTTTTTTTTATCATCATTATTATTATTTTTCAATTACATGGACTCACTTATATAAACTTGTCTCAAATCTAAATACATTAAACATAGACTCATCCTAATTAAGAACTCTAGATACAGCATACATAAAATATGGATAGATTAGGTAGGCTAGATTCAAGGAGTGTGGACTAGGGGCCTAGATAGAAAGGTGAATTTGAATTCAAACCAAATTTGAATTCAAATAAATTTGGATGAAATGAGAATTTAAAGAAGGGTTTAAATGATGTCTAAATTGCAAGGATGGGTTATGGATGGGTTATGAGGATTTGAATGGATGTTGAATTTGGAAGTGGCGAATGATGGATCCATTCAAAATTTGAATTCAAATAAAATTAAATGGGAAGAATCCTTTCTAAGAAATTTGGGTGTTTTGAAATATGGATGGTTATGGAAAGAAAAAAAATATGGTTGGTTTTTTTGACCCCATGAGTGATTTTGATGATAACCAAACATTGGAGCATGTATATTTATTTCTGATAACTCTTCAAGTATTTTACAAGTTTTTGTAGGATAGATTAAATGTTTAAACTTCAACTCCTGCACCTCTATTTTCTTGTTTAAGTTGTGTTGTAATATGTTTTTGTAAAGAAGAACCCAATGAAAAAGCTAAGATAAATATCATATAAAAATGGTTACTTCTGTGTGTGTGTGCCTTGAAATTAGTTTGAGTTGGAATGCTTGAAAATGTAAAGAGTTGGTAGGAGTTTTTCTTTAAGTTCAAGTGTAAAAGTCCTGAAGAAGATACTCGAGCCGACCCAACTTGTTGAAGAGCCGACTCCGCTTACTGGCACGTAGCAAGGATTCTGGAATGTAGTGATCCAAGCCGACTCGAAGGTCACCAAGCCAACTCTAATGAATCCAAGTTGACTGGAATCAGTTTGAGCCGACTCTTCCAGAGTCCAATTTTTGAAGATTTTTGAGAATAGCCAAGCGAGCCGACCCGAACTAGAAAGAGCCAACTCTGCCAGACCTAATTCTGAAAGCCTGAGAAAGTGAGCCGACCCGAACTGCATCGAGCAGACTCTTCCAGAGTGAGGATTTTCGAACCTGAGAAAAAGAGCCGACCCAAGCTGAAAAGAGCCGACTCCTCGAGTTCAAGTTTCTCAAAGAAAGAAGTTCGAGCCGACCCAAGCTATCAAGAGCCGACTCGTCCAGAGTGATATTTTATGTCCTGAGACAAAGAGCTGATTGCATTGAAGATTTGGTGACTCGAGCATCGACTCGAAGGATCAGAGCCAACTCGAACGAATTCGAGCCAACTCGAACGTCGTTTTCAGGCATCTAACGGCTAGTTCCAGAATTTGTTTTTGAATGCCAAAAAGTGCTCCAACGGTCACAAGTCACATCCCAACGGTCAAAAACATCTCTAGCTACCTTGGAGTGATGGAAGACTTTATATTTGAAGGATTTGAATTTCCTGAAGAAAAATAGGAGAGTTTTTAAAAAAAGAGAGCTTCATTGAATATTCTACCAACCAACAGCAAAAGAGCACAAGAGTATTCAAGCTAGACTTTAAGACTTCACCAACTCTGATTTAAAGTTTGAAGCTACTATGGGAAGAAGCCACTGAAGCAATTAAAGCTTATTCAAGTACATTCAAGTGGACTTCCATCAAGCTGCACCGGCAACTATCTGACAAATGAGTTTGTCATTTTTGTTACATTTCTTTCAATTTATTTTTGAATTATTGGATTATTGGTGAGCCCGATTGAAAAACCAAATAGGTTCTTGGTGAGCCTTGTTAAAAAACCAAGTGTTGGGTTCTTGGTGATCCTAGAAAAACCAAGTTAGGTTTCTTTGGTGAGCCTGTTAAAATCAAAGGGTATTGGGTTTTCTTTGGTGATCCCGTAAAACCAAAGTGTTAAGGTTTTAGATTGTAATCCTACAAAACAATCCTACTGTATTCGGGTGTGAATATAGTGAAAATCTCAAGTGGTATCTTGGGTGGTGGACTTAGGAGCTGGGATGCTCCGAACCACTATAAATTTGGTGTGTTTGTGTTGTGCTTCTTTACTCCTTTTTTAGCTTCTATAAATTATAACTCTATCATAGCACCTAACACCATCTAAGGGATTTGTAATTGCACATTACTTGCTTTAAATTTTTAAATTCCCAATTCACCCCCTCTTAGGTAGCCACCTGGGCAACATCTGGTATCAGAGCAGTGTCTCTGAATATATTATAGTAAAGATTGATGGCTCATCCCATGAGTACATCTCTGGCGGAAGGCCAGTCAACTAATAGACCTCCACTATTCACAGGCACAAATTATGCATATTGGAAAGCACGAATGAAAATCTACATCCAAGCTATTGATTTTCAATTATGAAAGGTCATTCTTAAGGGACCAAGTATCCCCATGACCAAAGTTGATGGTGTGGATGTCCCGAAACCTGAAGAGGACTGGGATGAACATGACATGAAATTAGGAGAATTGAATGCCAAAGCAATGAACTTGCTTTACTTTGCTTTGGATTCGAACGAGTTTAATCGAATTTTCATTTGCTCTTCAGCGAAAGAATTTGGGATAAGCTTGAGGTGACCCACGAAGAAACTACAGAAGTGAAAACTTCAAAGATAAATCTTTTAGTGCATAATTATGATTGTTTAAGATGGAGCCTAATGAAAGTATTTCTGCCATGTACACTAGATTTATAGATAATATTAATGGTTTGAAAAGTCTTGGCAGGGTATACTTAAATGCTGATTTAGTACAAAAATATTGAGATCACTTCTTGACAAATTAGATCCTAAAGTCACTGCCATCCAGGAATCTAAAGATTTGAACATTCTATCAATGGATGAATTAATGGGATCTCTCATCACACACGAACTAGCAATGAAGCATAGAACGGATGATGATCAGAAAAAGAAGAAAACAATTGCATTCAAGGCTACATTAGAATCAAAGGATGATGAAGAGACTGAAGATGACTCCTCCTCCTCCGAAGATGATCTTGAAAATGAAGACATTGCAATGGTCGTGAGAAGATTCAGAAGGTTTATGGGAAAGAAGAAAGGTAGATATAACAAAAAATTCCATGAGAGAGGAGAGCATTGAAAAGAAAAGGACAAGAACAAAGAAAAAGATAAGGAACAAGTCCCCACCTGCTATGAATGTAAGAAACTAGGGCACATTCATCCGGAGTGTCCACAACTAAAGAAATTTTTTAAAAAGAAAAAGAAAAAAGCAATGGTTGCCACATGGAGTAACAGTGAAGACTCCACTTCAACTAAAGAAGAAGAGACCACGAAAACAGCTAACCTATGTCTAATGGGTCTCGAGGATGAGGTAAATTCCCTCGACACACAAATTGAATTTACATTGGATGAGTTAAATTTTGCATTTCATGATCTTTTATCTGAATTTAAAAAGGCAGGAGTAAAGATTCGATCATTAAAGCATATTAATGATTCTTTACTCAAAGAAAGAGAAGAAATTTCAGAAAAGAATTCTTTACTGCAAAAAGAACTTCATATCTTTTCTGAAAAATGTAAAGTTTTGAAAATCGAGAATACTGAGTTTGATAACAAAAATAATACTTTATTGAAAGAAAATAATGAGCTGAAAATGGAGGTTGAAAAACTCAAGCCACTTGTTGAAAATTAACTTTATCTTCTAACAAGCTTGAGTTAATTCTTAAAGATCAAAGAATTTCTGGTAATAAAGCTAGAATATGTTTTAATGCTTCAAATTCAAATTATATTTCAGCTACTACTTTTGTAAAAAAAGGATTTTGTTTCCAAGTTTACTCCTTATAAAACTTTTGTCATAAAAGGTTCTACTTCCATTTCAAAAGCTACCGTATATGTTCCTAAGAATTCAAATACAATACCTGCTATCTCTACATTTCATGTATCTAGAATTTCAAAGTATAGAATCAGATGTTTTATTTGCAAGGAATTATGACATAAAGTTTTCAATTGCAATATTATTAGAAATGTCCATAACACATCAAGAAAAATTTGGGTTCTCAAAGGAACCACCTCTGCTAACCTGAAAGGACCTAAGTTAGCTTGGGTACCTAAAAGAACTCCTTGACTTTCTTGCAGGAATGTCTTGCAGCCCAGAAAATGAAGAAAAGATGGTATCTTGATAGTGGCTGTTCAAGGCATATGATGGATGACAAGGATCAGCACATCACCCTCGAAATGAAGGAAGGAGGTATGGTTACTTTTGGAGACAATGACAAGGGAAAAATAATCAAAATTGGTAAGATCGAAATAACCCCTTATACTTTCATTGAAGATGTGCGGCTAGTAGATAAATTGAAGCATAATTTATTGAGTATTGGTCAATTATGTGATAAAGGCTTCAAAGTTATCTTTGAATCATCTATGTATATAGTAACTAACTCTCTTGATTCTAGCAACAAATTCATTGGCCATAGATTTGGAAACATCTATATGGTAGATCTAAATGATCTAGCCATGTCCAATAGCTCCAGTCTAGTAGCAATGAATACTAAGATCAAGGAGTCATGTTTATTATGGTATAGATGATTAAGTCATGCTAGCATACATACTATTGCCAAGTTAATTTTCAAAAATCTTGTTAGAGGCATGCCTAAGTTTAAAGTTAATTTTGATCATGTATGTGATTCATGCCAAATGGGTAAACAAACTAGGGGGAGGTTTAAATCAAAAAATATGATTTCAACGTCCAGACCTTTAGAACTACTTCACATGGACTTATTTGGACCAACTAGGACCACAAGCCTGGAAGGTATGAAATATGCCCTTATGATTGTACATGATTTTTCTAGATTTACATGGGTCTTGTTTATTGTGCACAAAGATAAAACTTTCAAAATGTTTAGAAAATTTTACAGAAAGATTTCAAATCAAAAAAATCTCTCAATAATCCTAATTAGAAGTGATCACGGCACTGAATTTGAAAATCAATTTTTCAATGATTATTGCACTGAAAATGGCATTGATCACAACTTCTCCGCTCCTAAAACACCGCAACAAAATGGTGTTGTAGAGAGAAAAATAGGACTTCGAAAGAAATGGCCCGAACAATATTGTGTGAAGGTAATCTTCCAAGTTACTTTTGGGCAGAAGCGGTGAACACTGCTTGTTATATTTTAAACCGCGTTTTGATCTATCCTATTTTGAAGACAACTCTCTATGAGCTTTGGAATGAAAAGAAACCCAATATCAATTATTTTCATGTGTTTGGATACAAATACTTTGTGCTTAACAATGATAAGGATAATCTAGGAAAATTTGATTCTAAATCTGATGAAGCTATTTTCCTTGGTTATTCACTTCATAGCAAAGCATATAGGGTTTTTAATAAAAGGACTCTTACTGTTGAAGAGTCCATGCATGTTATATTTGATGAAACTAATCCATCACCATCTAGAAAAGATGAGTGTATTGACAATGATGCAGGTACCATTCAAAAGGAGATGGAAGACATAAGTATTCAAGAAAGATTAATTGAAGAAGGAGAAGAAATGGTAAGTAAGGATTATTCCGATCTACCAACTGAATGGAGGTACGCTACTTCCTATCCTAAAAAATTAATTATTGATGATCATTCTCAAGGCATTAGGACTAGGTCTGCACATAGGACTGCACATGATTACCTAGCCTTTGTATCTCAAATAGAGCCTCATACTTTAGAAGAAGCAGAAAAGGACCCAAACTAGATGTTAGCCATGCATGAAGAATTGAACCAGTTTGAAAGAAATAAGGTTTGGACACTAGTTGATAGACCTAAAGACCACCCAATTATAGAACCAAATGGGTCTATAGGAACAAACTAGATGAACAAGGAAATGTAATTAGAAATAAAGCTAGATTAGAGGCTAAGGGATATAGTCAAGAAGAAGATATTGATTTTGATGAAACCTATGCATCCGTAGCAAGACTAGAAGCCATTAGATTATTTCTTGTATTTGCTTGCTACATGAACTTTAAACTTTTTCAAATAGATGTCAAAAGTGCTTTTCTAAATAGATTTATTTCTGAACAAGTTTTTGTAGTACAGCCACCAGGTTTTGAAAATCATGATTTTCCAAATCATGTATTTAAATTGAACAAAGTTTTATATGGTTTGAAACAAGACCCTAGAGCTTGGTATGATAGACTTAGCACTTTCTTGATTGAAAATGATTTTTCAAGAGAAAATGTTGATAAAACACTTTTCATTAAAAGAAGGATAATGATATATTAGTTGTACAAATTTATGTTGATGATATGATCTTTGGTGCAACTAATGAAAGTTTTTGTAAAAAATTTGCTAACCTAATGCAGGGAGAATTTGAAATGAGCTTAATGGGTGAACTTAATTACTTCCTTGGACTTCAGGTAAAGCAAACAAAGGAAGGAATCTTCATTAACCAAGCCAAATACACTATGAAAATAATCAAGAAGTTTGGTATGGAGACAAGCAAACAAATGAGCACACCAATGAGCCCATCTTGCAAATTGGACAAAGATGAATGTGGATCCAATGTTAATCAAAAGTTATATAGAGGTATGATTGGATCTTTATTGTATTTAACTACATTAGACCAGATATCTTATATAGTATTTGTGTATGTGCTAGATTTCAATATAATCCTACAGAAACACATATGCTTGTCGTTAAAAGAATATTGAGATATTTAAAAGGTACAAGTAATCTAGGTCTATGATTTTCAAAAGAATCATCTTTAAATTTAATTGGATTCTCTGATGCTGACCTTGCTGATTGTAAAGTTGATAGAAAGAGCACTAGTGGTACTTGTCAATTTCTAGAGTCGAATTTAATCTCATGGCACTGCAAGAAACAAAACTCGGTAGCACTATCTACTGCTGAGGTAGAGTATGTTGCTACAGGGAGTTGTTATGCATAAGTGTTATGGATTAAACAACAACTAGAAGATTTTGGTGTTATACAATATAAAATTTCTATCAGATGTGATAACACAAGTGCTTTGAATCTAACAAAAAATCCTATTCAGTATTCTAGGACTAAGCACATAGAGATTGGACACCATTTTATTAGAGACCATGTTTAGAATGGTGATATCGAACTAGAATTTATCCTAACTAAAAAATAATTAGCTGACATCTTTACTAAGCCACTGAATCAGGAAGGATTTGAATTTCTTAGAGGAGAATTAGGGCTCTGTGATCCTATCTAGATTTAGTTAACCTAATTTTCCTCAAAAGTTAAGGAAAAATTATCGAGAAAACCTCTTACAATTATTCATGATTTCTTGAAAAACTTTCCTTGAATTTTTAATTGTATCAAATTCAATTTCTGAATCATTTAATTTTATGTGGAAAGTTTCTGTTCGAGTCGACTCAAGCAATCTTGCTCAGGTCAAGCTGGCTCGAATGTCTGAGTTCTCTTCATATCTCTATGGTCGAGCCGACTAAGTCTTTGCCTAGCTGACTCGGTGTTCTAATTGTTCTAAGTTCACTCTGGGTGAGCCAACTCGGATGTTTCTAAGGTTGGGTGAGCCGACTCGAAAGTCGGGAAATTGCTATTTCGGTAGTTCTAAACTGTCTTTTCTAAGTACTTCTTTCTTCTCACTTTACTTCGAACTCACTCCACTTCTCTCGAAAACTTTACCAAACTTCCAAAAATCATTCCCTGGAGACTAAAATTCCTTAATCCCTCTGCAATGGTTTCTCGAAGATCTACGAATAAGGTCTTTAGATTAGTAAATCAAGTGCTCACAATGAAGATGCAAAAGAAAAAGGAGAAAAGAGAAAAGATCTGCTCCAGTGCATCAAGAAGAAGAAACTCCTCCTCCCGAACAGCGTGTCTCAATGGTCAACCGACCTGTCACTTGCGGAAGAAGGATCGACTTTGCATTCCTAGAAGAAATGGGAATAAAAATTGGAAATTGGATAGAGAGTCAAGGGTGGAAGCACTTCTGTTCTTTGGACATCTTGACATACCCTTCACTAGTACAGATTTTTTATGAAAACATTGTTATCAAGGAATTTCACTTGGAATCTATTGTCAAGGGAAAAGTAGTAATCGTGGATGAAGAGGAATTGGGAAATTTGCTGCAAGTGCCTACGAACAGTGCCACTGAGCTTCTTCTACCATACAAGGAACATATTTTAAGACTGATTTTGGAAAAAGAAGATGTGAGCACAGTCCAGCATGTACAAGCCAATTTACTATCAAAGGAAATAAGGCTTCTACACAGCATAATCAGCAGGATATTTATTTCCATAAATGGATGCTTTGATTGGGTCAGTGAGAAAGACATGATCTTTATGGGACACTTGATTGAAGAAAGGCCTCTCAACCTTCCTTATATAATGATGATCCAGAACTGAAGCAGCAAGAAAAGTCAAAGCCTGTCTATCCTACGGTATGGTTTTCACTCTATTGTTTGAAGAAGCAGGAGTTGACTTGAACAATGAAATAGGCAAGCCATTACATCACTTTGATATCTACTCCTTCAATTCATTGAAAAGAATGGGCTACAAACAACAAGAAGGAACATGGATGAAAAGGATGCCTAGTCGGTTGCTGCTACCTTTTCAAATGATGAAGCTGCTGCTGAAGAAAGGACTGAAGGCACTAGGATTAGTCCATCTGACCTAAAGAAGCTAATATTTCAAAAGATGAAAACAATTTCAAATTCATTAACAGATCACATGAATTCTACAATTGAGGAAATAAGAAAATCAATTGACATCAGCTTGCAGGATTTGAGGTCTGAACAAAAGCTTCACTAGTGAAAAATTGAAAAAGAAATGAAGGACTTCAAGGAAGAGATAAGAAGCATCCTAATGCAAAAAGAAACTATTCCCACTGAAGATGCTCCTGAACAGATCATCAAGGAGTCACTTGACTTCTCTGCTCCTATTCCTTCATCTGATCCATCCAAACCTATTAAGGCCAACAAAGAAACCAAAACCAAAAAGACTAAGACTTTTAGAGCCCCTGTTAGAACTAGATTCAGGGATCTAAGGTTTAAATCCCTAAAAACTAAGGCCTCTGATAAGGTTATAGAGGTTGGCTCTTCTTCTTCAACTAAGGAAGAAGAAGAATAGTATAGTTGGTTAGACTTTTGGGTGTATTATTTTGTTAATGTTCTACATGTTATCTTTTACAATTGTAATGTACTTTCTTTCTTATTTTGTATGCCAAATTTATCAATGAAATGAAAGTTTCTTTAGCAATTTCATTTGTTATTATATAATATGATAAAACTATGATAAAATTTTAATTAAAATTTTAAATTTGAGAATATGAAATTATCTCAAACAAATATTAAAGACTTTCTCAATTTATTTTAAAATCTGAGCTTTATTTGAAACCACCTTTTTGATTGATTGACAAAAAGGGGGAGAAATATGAAAATTGGGAGAAGAAAAAAGAGAGAAATATGAAAAGAATGTAAGAAATGGGAAATTAGTATATATGTTGAGCTTCCTACCAACTATTCTTAAAGTGTATAAAAAGAATGAAAAAGGAGGAGCACAAAAATGATAGTATTACTAGAAAAAGGGGGTGATTCTCTTGAATCATTTTGCTCTGATTGATACTCAAATTAATCTTAATGCTCTAATTGCTATTGTCAATTTTTTTTAATTCTCTGATACTCCATGTTTTGCCCTAATTATAATATTATGAAACATGAAAAGTTTAATACTTTGATGATATACAATGATATCATCTCTTGAGCACTGTTTTTCTTTTTTCAAATCTAATTAGCTCTGATACATGTGAATATTTAACTTTTAAATATTGTCATATATGTAAAGTGTAAAGAATTTTTCATGCCCAGTATTTTGTGATCATCGAAAGGGGAAGATTATTGACCCCATGAGTGATTTTGATAATAACCAAATATTGAAGTATGTATATTTATTTCTGACAACTCTTCAAGTATTTTACAAATTTTTGTAGGATGGATTAAATGTTTAAACTTCAACTCCTACACCTCTGTTTTCTTGTTTGAGTTATGTTGTAATGTGTTTTTGTAAAGAAGAACCCAATGAAAATGCTAAGAAAAAAATCATATGAAAAGGGTTACTTCTATGTGTGTATGCCTTGAGATTAGTTTGAGTTGGAATGCTTGAAAATATAAAGAGTTGGTAAGAGTTTTTCTTTTAGTTCAAGTGTAAAAATCCTGAAGAAGATACTCGAGCCGACCCAACATGTTGAAGAGCCGACTCCGCTTACTGGCACGCAGCAAGGATTCTGGAATGCAGCGATCCGAGCTGACTCAAAGGTAACCGAGCCGACTCTAATGAATCCGAGTCGACTGGAATCAGTCCGAGCCAACTCTTCCAGAGTCCAATTTCTGAAGATTTCTGAGAACGGCCAGGCGAGCCGACCTGAACCAGAAAGAGCCGACTCTGCCAGACCTAATTCTGAAAGCCTGAGAAAGTGAGCCGACCGGAACTCCATCGAGCCGACTCTTCCAGAGTAAGGATTTTCGAACCTGAGAAAAAAAGCCGACCCAAGCTAAAAAGAGCCGACTCCTTGAGTTCAAGTTTTTCAAAGAAAGAAGTTCGAGCTAACCCAAGCTATCAAGAGCCAACTCGTCTAGAGTGATGTTTTGCATCCTGAGATAAAGAGCCGACTGCACTAAAGATTTGGTGACTCAACCTATCGACTCGAAGGATCCGAGCCGACTCAAACATCATTTTTAGGTATCTAATGGCTAGTTCTAGGATTTATTTTTGAATGCCAAAAAGTGCTCCAACGGTCACAAGTCACATCCCAACAGTCAAAAACGTCTCTAACTACCTTGGAGTGATGGAAGACTTTATATTTGAAGGATTTGAATTTCTTTGAAGAAAAATAGGAGAGTTCTTAAAAAGAAAAGAGAGCTTCATTGAATATTCTACCAACCAACAATAAAAGAGCACAAGAGCATTCAAGCTAGACTTCAGGACTTCACCAACTCTGATTTGATGTTTGAAGCTACTTTGGGAAGAAGTCACTGAAGCAATTAAAGCTTATTCAAGTGCATTCAAGTGGACTTCCATCAAGCTGCACCGGTAACTATCCGATAAATTGAGTTTGTCATTTTTGTTGCATTTCTTTCAATTCATTTTTGAATTGTTGGGTTATACATGAGCCCGGTTGAAAAACCAAATAGGTTCTTGGTGAGCCTTATTAAAAACCAAGTGTTGGGTTCTTGGTGATCCTAGTAAAACCAAGTTAGATTTCTTTGGTGAGCATGTTAAAACCAAAGGGTATTGGTTTTTCTTTGGTGATCCCGTAAAACCAAAGTGTTGAGGTTTTGGATTATGATCCTGCAAAACAATCCTACTGTATTATGGTGTGAATATAGTAAAAATCACAAGTGGTATCTTGGATAGTAGACGTAGGAGCTGGGTTACTCCAAACCACTATAAATTTGGTATGTTTGTGTTGTGCTTCTTTACTCCTTTTTTAGCTTCTACAATTTATAACTCTGTCACAGCACCTAACACCTTCTAAGGGATTTGTAATTGCACATTACTTGCTTTAAATTTTTAAATTCCCAATTCACCCCCCTCTTGGGTAGCCACCTGGGCAATAGTTTTAGAATATGGGTGGTTATGGGAAGAATCTTTTTCCAAATAGGATTCTAGGTGGGGGATGTGGTAATGATGGAATGTGGGGGCAGTATAGAACATAGGGGTAGCACATATGGTTGGATGGATGGATAAGATCTAAGATTTTATGGGCTTCCAGATATAACCCAAATCCCAAATTAATAGCTAGCCCAAATAAACCTAATTAGTCTCTCAACAAACTAAACTGACTCAACCCAAATGAAATCCAAACCAGACTCGATCTATCCAAATACATAAGGACTCGAAATGAACTCAAATAAAATATAATGGTCTCAAACAGACTCAATCAAATACCATTAGATTTGTTCCTTGCTGATGCTCCAATCCTGATTTGATCATCGGATGGCTTCTGGATCATCAGATAGCTCTCGAGTCCCCATCATTCTCCTGGAGTGGGGAGAACTTGACCTCGTCGAGTTTGGGTCAACGGTGACTTTGGTGGAGCCAAATCCAATCAAATCAGGAAGATGAAGCATATCCTAATTTTCTTGCTCTGATACCAAAATTGATGCAGGTTGAGATAAGGCGAAGGACCGTCGGTGAGCTGAGAAGTTACCAAAGATTAGGGTACCACTAGATTTTTTTTTTCTGAGGTGGTGAAGGAAACAATGGAGATGGAAGATGTAAGTTTAGACTCTCATGGACTTTGGGACTCACACTCACGAAGAGACCTCTCACCTCTAGGGCATCTCACCCATCTCGCTACATGGAGCCATTAGGATAAATCTCAAAGGTTATGAAGGGGGTAAAGATGATGGAATCAAAAGGGAAGATGATAGCTAGACATGATGCAAAGCAACCTGTCTAAAGATACACCTCTCGTGCTCTCCTTGTGGAGTGAAAAGTGGGCCTCTCACCCTCTTCATGCGAAGCGAATGAAGAATCTCTCTTCTAAAACTCATCTTTTCTTTTTTCCTTCATCATCATTATTTTTTTTTTTCAATTACATGGACTCAGTTATATAAACTTGCCTCAAATCCAAATACATTGAACATAGACTAATCCTAAATTAAAAGAACTCTAGAAATAGCATATATGAAAATATGGATGGATTAGGTAGGCTAGATTCAAGGGGTGTGGACTAGGGGCCTAGATAGGAAGGTGAATTTGAATTCAAACCAAATTTGAATTCAATAAATTTGGATGAAATGAGAATTTAAAGGAGGGGTTTAAATGATGTCTAAATTGGAAGGATGGGTTATGGATGGGTTATGAGGATTTAAATGGATGTTGAATTTGGAAGTGGTGAATGATGGATCCATTCAAAATTTGAATTCAAATAAATTTAAATGGAAAGAATCCTTTCTAAAAAATTTGGGTGGTTTTGGAATATGGATGGTTATTGAAAGAAAAAAATATTGTTGGTTTTGGAATATGGGTGGTTACGGGAAGAATCCTTTTCCAAATAGGATTCTAGATAGGGGATGTGGATAATGATGGAATGTGAGGGCAGTATAGAACAAAGGGGTGTCACATATGGTTGGATGGATGGATAAGATCTAAGATTTTATGGGTTTCCAAATATAACTAAAATCCCAAATTAATAGCTAGCCTTAATCAACCTAATTAGACTCTCAACAAACTAAACTGACTCAACTCAAATGAAATCCAAACCGGACTCGATCTACCCAAATACATAAGGACTCGAAATAAAATATAATAAACTCGAACATACTCAATCAAATACCATCTGATTTGCTCCTTGTTGATGCTTCAATCCAGCTCTGAACTTCGGATGTCTCCTAGATCATCGGATAGCTCTCGGGTCTCCATCACATGAAGAACTCCAGGACACAAAACCAAGAATAGACAACAAAGGATCCCTAAAACTAATGTAAAATCTATCTTAAAAGGAATAAGGAAGCCCACTAATGAATCTACGCAAAAATCTGAGGAACTTGGACAAGGAAAAAGAAGGAACAAATGGCAGTGAATGCAAATGGGACCCACCGAAAATAGATGGGAAGGGGAATGGAGAACTCGAAAGAGAAATGAGTGAGAGGAGGAAGAAAAAATTGTAGAAGCCAAGGATAAATTAGGTAGCAAAGACTTTCCCATTTATAAAAATTCCTACCAATGGCTTAGATTAGGTTAATATAAAATTGATCCATTGGATGGAAGAAAAGTAACATCTAGTGATAGGTTGGATCATGTCCCTGTAGATCATTAGAACTAAAGTATCTCAAACCCATTTCCACCACCTCATCGCTTTTCATGCAAGAAAACATGGTCCCTCTTGAGCACTGTGATGCCTCGGATTATCGTAAAGTATAAATATTCTATTGACCTCTAGAATGATTTTGATGATAACCAAATATTCGAGCATGCATTTAATTACTAACCCTTTCCAAGTATTTTCTAAGTTTTTGTAGGATGTTTTAAATGAAAAGACCACTCTTCCTATAACCTTGGTGCATGACAAGTTTATTTTGTAAACTATATTTTGTAATGTATAGCCCAAAGAAAAATCAACTATATTTATGAAAATGGGCTATTTCCAAGTATTTTACAAGTGTAAATCTCTTAGACTTAAGTTTGATTGAGTTGGACAGCTTTTGGACTTGATTGAATACCTTTAGAAGAATTTTGAGAAGTTTGGAAACTTTTTGGAGACTAGTCACTAAAGCCGACTCGAGGTTTGGCACGGCAAGCAATATTTTGGCACATTGACCTTCGAGCTGACTTGAGATGAAGAGCTGACTCGGGTAGAGTGTGATTTCTGAAGTTCTGAGAATTCGAACCAACTCGAGGGAACCGAGATGAGTTGACCAGAGTGAAAATTTCTCAGAAGATAGGAGAGCCGACTCGAGTCAAAAGAGTCGACTCTTCCAGAGTTCAAAAAATCTCAGTTTTGAAGAACCAGCTAGGCAAGCTAACTCGAAGCAAAAGAGCCGATTCAACTAGAGTGAAGTTTTGATCTACCTGAAGAACCGAGCGACTCGACCCACCCGAGCCGACTTGACCCATCCGAGCCGACTCGACCCATCCAAGCCGACTCGAGTGATAGTTCCAAGTGAGTAACGGCTAGTTCTAGAACTTCCTTTTTGAATTCAAAATGCTCTCCAATGATCATATTTCGAATCCCAATGGCCTACAATGGCTATAACCTCCTGAAATCAGTTGAGGGGATGATATTTAAGGGATTTGAATCAATTTTAAAGAGATAGATAAGTAGTGAATGAAAAATTAATGAGCTTTTGAAAGAACAATTAAGAGAGCATTCAAGAGAGCATTCAAGAGCACACCTAACTTCTATATGAATTCTTGAGGCATTTATTTAAGAAGCTTGAAGCCTTGAAGTGCATTCAAAGAGCAATCAAGAGGGCTTCTCAAGTGATACAACTGCAACCATCCAGTAACTTCAGTTTGTCATAAAGTTGGTTTGAGTTTTCTACTCTTTGTTTAAATTGTTCCAAGTACAGCAGGGGCTATAACTTGGGTTTGTAAAGGTTTTAGTGAGCCTTTGAAAACCAAGAGTGGATTGTTAGTGAGCCCAGTTAAAACTAACATTGTATTGGGTTTATGGTGAGCTTGGGATAAAACCAAATTTGGATTTTGGATTATGAGCCCGTGAAAACAATCCAACTGTATTCCGATGGTGAATATAGTGGAAATCCCAAGTGGTATCTTGGATAGTGGATGTAGGAGCTAGGTTGCTCCGAACCACTATAAAATCTACTGTGTTTGTGATTGTATTTCTTGTGTTATTCTTTGCTTCCGTATTAGTTATTAACTCACAGCACATACCACAGTAAGAACTTTGAAAAGGAGCACATACTTGCAAACATTTTAATTATCCAATTCACCTCCCCTCTTGGGTAAGCCACCTAAGCAACAACTGGTATCAGAGTAGTATCTCTGAATTTACTTTAAGTAAAGATTATATAGTAAACCCTATGAGTACTTCTTTGGCTGAAGGCCAATCCATAAATAGACCTCCACTATTCACAGGCACTAACTACACCTACTGGAAAGCCTGAATGAAAATATATATTCAGGATATAGACTTTCAATTATGGAAGGTCAATTTTAAGGGACCTCATACACCCATGAAAAAAGTTGATGGCATGGATGTCCTAAAACCTGAAGATGAATGGGATGAACACGACATGAAAATGGATGAGCTGAATGCCAAAGCCATGAACTTGTTATATTGTGCTTTGGACGCCAATGAGTTTAATTGAATTTCTACTTGCACATCGGCAAAAGAAATTTGGGATAAACTTGAGGTAACCCATGAAGGAACTTTCCAAGTGAAAACCTCAAAGATTAATCTTCTTGTACATAACTATGAACTGTTCAAGATGGAGCTGAATGAGACCATATCTGTAATGTTCTCATGTTTTACAAATATTATTAATAGTTTGAAGAGTCTTGGCAAGATTTATTCTAATGCAAATCTTGTTCAAAAGATTTTGAGATCACTTCCAGACAAATGGGACCCGAAAGTGACTGCAATTCAAGAGACCAAGGACCTCAATACATTACCACTAGATGAACTATTGGGATCCCTGATCATACATGAGCTAACTATGCATCGTAGAAATGAAGATGACATCAAAAAGAAAAAGTTAATTGCCTTCAAAGCTGCTATAGAGACGAAGAAACGAGAAGATAAAATCAATGAAGAAAGCCCTCCTCTGAAGATGATCTAGAAGAATATGATATTGCACTTGTAGTGAGGAGATTCATAAAATTTATGGGTAAGAAAAAGAAAGACATTGGAGAAAGTTTCATAGAAAAGGAGAATATAGTAAGGACAAAAAAAATGGAAAAAGATAAAGATAAAGCAACAGCCCATTTGCTATGAACGCAAAAATAGCAAACATATGTCTAATGGGTCTTGAAGATGAGGTAATGTCCCTTGATTTTTTATGATGAATTTACATTCAAGGAATTAAATACTGCATTCCATGAATTTTAACTAAGTACAAAAAGGATGGCTTGAAAATAAAGTCTTTGAAAAATAGCAGTGATATTTTCATGAAAGAAAAAGAATTTTTCAGAAAAATAAATTTTGCAAAAAGAATTGAGTGGCTTTTCTAAAAAATATTTTGCTTTGAAAATTGAAAAGAATAATTTTCTTGAGAAAAACAAAGCTTTATATGAAGAAAATGTTGGCTTGCAAAAAGAAGTTGAAAATCTTAAACCTTTGGTTTAAAAGCTAACTTTGAGTTCAAACAAGCTTGAGTTAATTTTAAAAGATCAAAGAGATTCAAGTAGTAATACTAGAATTGGTTATAATCTTTTGCAAATAAATGAAATTTCAGCTACTAGATTTATACCTTTAAAAATATATGTACCTAAGTTTTCAAATCAAAAGTCTTTTACATCAAATGTTTCTACTTCTGCATATAGAGCTTTTACATTTGTACCTTTTCAAAAATCTAGAATTATCTGTTATTCTTGCAATGGGGTTGGTCATAAGTCATTTCAATGTAATATGAAAAAGAAGAATAAGTGTAAGATTAGAAAGATTTGGATTCCCAAAGGAACCAATCCTACTGACCTGCAAGGACCCAAGAAAGCTTGGGTGCCTAAAAGAACTCCATGATTGTTTTGCATGAATGTCTTGCAGCCTAGAACACAAAGAAATGATGATATCTGGACAGTAGCTATTCAAGACATATGACGGGTGACAAGGAACAATTCATCATCCTAGAGATGAAGGATGGAGGAATGGTCACTTTTGGTGACAATAGTAAGGGAAAGATAATTGGCATCGATAAGATCAGAATAACCCCTTCTACATTCATTGAAAATGTATTGCTATTTCACAAATTGAAGCATGATTTATTAAGTATTAGTCAATTATATGATAGAGGCTTCAAGGTTGTCTTATAATCTTCAATGTGCATTGTAACTAACTCACTTGATTCTAGCACTAAGCTCATTGGATATAGACTTGGAAATATATGTGGTAGATTTGAATAATCTAGCCATGTCTAGTAGTACAAGTCTTGTAGCAATGAATGCTAAAACCAAGGAGTCTAGCTTACTTTGGCATGGGAGATTAGGTCATGCTTGCATGCATACAATTGCTAAATTGATTTCTAAAGATCTAGTTAGAGGTTAACCAAAATTCAAAGTTGATTTTGAATATGTTTGTAAACAAACTAGGGAGAGTTATAAATCAAAAAACATGATTTCCACTTTTAGACCACTTGAGCTACTACACATGGATCTATTTGGACCAACTAGGACTACAAGTCTAGGTGGTACGAAATACGGACTTGTGATAGTAGATGATTTTTCAAGATTTACTTGGGTTTTATTCATAGCACACAAGGATGAAGCTTTTAAAGTTTTCCAAAAGTTTCACATAGGAGTTTCAAACCAGAAAAATCTTTTAGTTATTTCGATTAGGAGTGATCACAACACATAATTTGAAAATTAGTATTTTGATGATTATTGCATTGAGCATGGCATTGATCACAACTTCTCTGCTCCTAGAACACTACAATAAAATGGTGTTGTAGAGAGGAAGAATAGGACTTCGGAAGAGATGGCCTGAACAATATTATGTGAAGGCAATCTTCTAAGGTACTTTTGGGCAGAAGCGGTGAACACTGCCTGTTACATTTTGAATCGTGTTTTGTTAAGATCGATTTTAAAGAAAACTCCCTATAAACTTTGGAATGATAGAAAACCAAGCATTCATTATTTTCATGTATTTTGTTGTAAATGCTTTGTGTTAATAATGGAAAGGATAACCTAGGAAAGTTTGATGCTAAATCTGATAAAGCTATATTTCTAGATTATTCAATCAATAGCAAAGCTTATAGAGTGTTTAATAAAAGAACATTAACAGTAGAAAAATTTGTTCATGTTATTTTTGATGGATCTAACCCCTCACCTTCTTGAAAAGAAGAGTGTATAGATAGTGATGCAGGTATGCTTGATCAAGCAATGGAAGATATGAGCTTGAAGGACAAAACAACTCAAGAAGGAGAAGAAATGGTAAGTAGAGATCATGGTGATCTACCAAGAGAATAGAGATATGTAACTTCACACCCTAGATATTTAATTACATGTGATCTCTCATAAGGTGTTAGGACTAGGTCATCACTTAGAGAAGCACATGATTATCTAGCATTTATTTCATAAGTAGAGCCTGATAGTATAAAAAAAGCTAAAAATGACCCTAATTGGATGATGGCCATGCATGAAGAACTTAATTAATTTGAAAGAAATAATGTATAGACCTTAGTAAACAAACCCTCAAACCATCCTATTATTAGAACTAAATGGGTTTATAGGAATAAGTTAGATGAACAAGGAAAAGTAATTAGAAATAAAGCAAGATTAGTGGCTAAAGGTTATAATCAAGAAGAAGGAATAGATTTTGATGAAACCTATGCACCCGTAGCAAGATTAGAAGCCATTAGATTATTACATGCATTTGCTTGCAACCTGGATTTCAAATTATTTCAAATGGATGTAAAAAGTGCATTTTTGAATGGATTTATTTCAAAAGAAGCTTTTGTAGAACAACCACTGGGTTTTCAAAATCTTGCTCTTCTAAATCATGTTTTTAAACTTAATAAAGCATTGTATGGATTAAAATAGGCACTTAGAGCATGGTATGATAGATTGAGCAAGTTTTTACTTGAAAATAACTTTGTTAGAGACAATGTAGATATAACTTTATTTATTAAAAGAAAGAGAATGATACGTTAGTTGTACAGATTTATATAGATGACATTATCTTTGGTACAACTAATATCTTTGGTGCTACTAATGAGGATCTTTGTAAAGAATTTGCTGAGTTGATGAAGGGTAAATTAGAAATGAACTTGATGGGTGAACTAACTTACTTCCTTAGACTCCAAATTAAGCAAACAAAGGAAGGAATTTTTATCAACCAAGCAAAATACATCAAGGAGATCATTAAGAAGTTTGGTATAGAGTCATCCAAAACAAAGAGCACACCCATGAGCCCCTCCTGTAGATTAGATAAGGATGAAGATGGCAGCAATATTGATCAAAAGCTTTATCGAGGTATGATTAAGTCTGTTGGCATGGAGTCCCTAGATCGGCCGGTCGGAGCCGCTGCATCGCAGGACCGCTCCCTGGTTCACCTGCAAAACAGGTCCCTTGCCGGAGTTGTTCTGATGGAGGACACTCCGATGCCTAAGTCAGTGACGGATTCCAGCCATAGAATGAAGAAGATGTCGAGAGTGGAAGAGAAAAAGAGCTCTTGAAGATTGGAAATGTGTATGTGCGAGATTATTCACGCGTACCACTCGAGCCATACTCCTTACCTATATTTAAAAGATGGACTCCGATCTGTGGCCCACTCTTTTTACGGAGATCATGGGGAGCCATTCACTCCCATGATAATCGATCGTGGGTTGTCAATGAGCGGTTCCAGCCAGATCGGAGGCATGGCTGCAGGAATTGCGTGCCATGATCATGGCACGATGAGTGTCGATTGTAACCGTTTGTTACAGTTTCCTTTTTAGAACGGATTGTGGTTCAAGCTTCGGGTTTTCCCTTGCGTGGGTCGAAGGCTTGATATTTCTCCGAGGCTGGAGATCATGTCTATGGTGGGGGCCGAAGTTCATGCCTTCGAAAGTCGATGAGTAGTTCAGACTTCGACCGGGGCCGAAGGTGCTACCCGAAGGACTAGCCTTCGAATGTTGTAGTTTGGTGTGAAGCCTTGAGTTGCTTATAGTTGGCCTTCGCTTAGTCTGAAGTCCGTAGTCTGGAGAACCGGGGCTTCGATAAGTCGAATCGAAGCCTGGTTTGTAGCTGAACTAGGATATCCCAACAGTTACCCCCTACTCTTAGTTGTCGAAGCGAAGATCTGCCTCAAGAAGTGAGTATTATAGCCTTGTCGCTTTCTTCCTGAGAGACGGCACAGTAAATGATTACGGGACCTCTATTGGGCTACCCATCACGATTTGAGAATCAGATGGTGGACAGGTGCCATTCCCTGATTGGGGAAAAGTAGCTGGCCCTGAGGCTATCTCTCCTCATCCCGTTGCACAGTGGTTGAGGCAATCTTTTGGTTGGGATTTGGATAGTTGTGGTGGATGTTCTCTACCCGTTGGATGAAGGATAGATCTTATCCTAGCGGTAAGTCGTAAGTGGGTTACCTCCCAGGGTAACCTTGAGTCAAATTAACCCTCTACGGGGATCCAGAGGCCCTTACTTTTCTTTTGGGGAAGAGTGAAGGTCTGGGCAAGGAAGCTTCTTCAACCTCATCTCATTCTCTGCCCAAACTGTTCTGGAGTACCAGTCTATTCTTCAGGTAGAATCCTCTTTCTACACTTTGCTTCATTCCTTTATCATGGAGGATATCGTAGAGAGTCAAGGGAAGCGGGTTGGGCCCTCGGGGGTCGGAGATATAGTAGGTCCGGAGTCAGTCCCCAGCTCGGTTTCTCAGAGCAAGGCAACCCTTCTTTGGGAACACTACCGCATTCCTGAGGAATTTCCCTTCGTCCTCCCTGCACCCGAGGAGCGGGCGAACGAAGCTCCCCCTGGGTGCCTAGCTGTATATGAAGATCACCTGAAGGCTGGTCTTCGGTTTCCCCTGCACCCCTTCTTTGTTAAGATTTTTCACTTGTACCAAGTGGTGCTAGTGCAGTTAACCCCAAGCAGCATCAAGAACATCTGCGGGTTCCTGGTTATGTGCAGCATCGCCAATGTAGAGCCTAGGACCAACTTGTTCTCGACCCTTTTCGTCCTTAAGAAGGACTTCCACAGCAATGGACGGTGGGTGATCGGTCCCAGATCGGGCTGCAGGGTGATTAAGGATATGCCCAGCACCATCCACGAGTGGAAACCTATCTTTCTATTTGTGTTGTCCATCGACCCATGGGGCTTCGACACTGAGTGGAAGAAGCCTCGCCTGACCACCAAAAATGGAAAGAAAGTCTTGGCGGCCGATCAGTCGGATTATGATCTTCTGACCAACTCGGAAGTTGCTCCTATCCGGGAGTTGTTGAAGGAGAGGAACCTCCATCGAGTAGTAATCAGTAAATTCTCCTCACTAGGTATAGTAGTTGAAATTTCTGCACTTCTTCTTTAGGTTTCATTGTAGCTCATTTAACTGAGGTGATCCCCTTTGCCTGCAAGTGGTGGGATGAAGTACAATTTGAGCTGGCTTTGCCAGACTTCGGAGAGGAGGGTGGCACAGGCCCCTTCCACCAGGTCTGTAGCTCGGAAGAAAGCGCAGAGAGATGGTCCTGAAAGGGACCAAAGCACTTCGTCTTCTCGAGGCATCTCGGGGGAAAATGCAGCAGCCGCGGAAGAGGTTCCAGCGAGGCCCTGCCCAGTCGAGACTCCAGCGACGGTCGCCTCCCCAGTTGACATAATGGGGGGCCCGCCTCAAGGAGTGGATGTGCCACCGGTTTGCCCCTCTGCCGCTGATAGGGGCAAGGCACGGCAAGTCGAAGGAGAGTCCGTCTGCGGAGCTTCTTCAGCAGTAGGTCACCCGACGAACCCTTTGGAGCTCCCGCCTGTGGGAGAGCTGCTGGTTCCGGAGGAGGCCAGACAGGCGTTGAAGTGTATGATACAGCCCCATAACCTAGCAATTCTCTGGAACCGGAGCTTTCACAAAGTGTCCGATTCCAGCTTCGCCGCCCTGCAACAGGTATGACTATCACCGCCTCCTTTGCCTTTAGAGTTATTTGACCCTCGATTCTTCTTTTTTGATGTAGTTGGTCTATGACTTCACCTTCATGGAGGAAGGCTTGGGGAACGTAGATATCCTCATCTACGACCTCAAGGAGGAGCTTCAGACTGCTAGGGCTACCAGGGAAGTAACGAGGAGCTAAACCAATCCATGGAGGACCGTCTAGTCCGGGTGACTGATGAAGTTCGTGTTGGGAATTGTGTCCCAAAGCCAATCGCCTGGGTTGTAGGCAGTTGTGCTTAGTATTGTACTCATTTTATGAATTAATAAAATATTATATTTTTTGGTAGCTCATCACATATTAAATTTTTCTGAAATTAACTCTTTCCATGTGATGAAGTCCTTAGGACTACACTGACTTTGATACAGAGAGGATGTATCGAGTGGTCCTTAAACCCTGTTCACAACCAAAGGATATATTATACTGGACGGCAATATATCAAGTATAGGTTGTTGTAGTTCACATCGTTTGGTTGTCCTCTAGACCAAATGAGTGTGGTGACACTGATGTGATCTGTAAGTGGGATATGCGATATCTTATTGAACGTGACTCCGTGCAGCCCCTTTCTGCCAAAGGGATACTCACGATTGGATATGGGTATATGTGTCCCTCTGACTTGAGGTCATCATGGTAGCTTGCAAGCAACTCCCTATACTTTGGTGCCGGACTACCCGGATTTTTAATCCGGTGACGGAAGGTTTCTAGGTATAGGCAAGTACTTGTGGAGCAGTGATGGACCAAGATGGAATTGACCTGTCCAAATAGTTTGGATTGAATGTCTCGTAGTATCTCAATTTAGCAAATCCTCGGCCAGGGTAGTCCTAGTGAAGAGTCACTGGGCTTGCGAGGTTGAGACACATAGTCGACTGACTCAGTCTGGGTTGGCAGCCCAATCTCAGTCGTCCTGAGCATTAGAGGTCAAAGGGATGAATTATACGGTAACCATATTCCAGAGGTTCGATAGTTTGCTCCCACATATTCGACCTATCCGGACGTCGGGACCCATTGCTAGATGGTTTCCTATGCTAGTACTAAAATTGTTCTAGTGCTACCGTTTAGGTTTGAACCTATGAGGTCACACGCTACATAGGATAACTCTTTGATCCGGATACCGATTACGATTGGGAATCATCTCGATTTTATGGTCATAGTATTTTTGAGCACTCTTTTCCCCATCTTGCCCTTGTCTGTGTCAACCGAAAATTATTCTGGGCTGACCAGCACTGTGCCAGGATTTTTTTGAATCAGTTTTGAACTGATTCAGAGTTCGTTTCTGCCTCCAATTGGTTGTGAACCAATTGAACCAAGTTAAATTGGGTTGGACTAATAGGTTTAAATGGGTTTGAACCATATTTTGCTTGGACCGGTTAATTGAACCAGTGTTCCTTTCCTTGACCGTTTACACGGTGATTTTGCTGGAAAGAAATTCCAAGCATCAAGAAGGCCAAACATCCGCGGAAGCCCAAACGACCAAAACTCCTCTCCCTCGTCCAAGACGCTGGCGTCGCTTCTTCTCCCTCCTCTGCTGGCTTTAATCCTTGTTAATTGCTGGTTAATCGGGTTAATGGCAGCTGCCTCTTGGCCTTCCCTGCCTCTCCATTTCCTTCTCCCTGCTGTCCTATTTAAACACCAATAGTAGCCCTGTTTCAACGAGAGATTAGTTAATCCACCGTGTGGGAACCAAGAGAAAGCAACAAAAATTCTGGGTGTTCTTCTTCTTTGAGAGGCTCAAGTAGACTGCTTTGGGGCTAGGCTTAGGAGTTTGTGAGGGAAAGAAACAAGGCCTTAATCCCTTGTTTTAGTTGTGCTCAAAGTTCTGCACTGCAGAAATTCCTGTGACCGTGAATCTCTCTTCCAGTGGCTAGAACCGCGCGTGGAGAAGGATCCGAGAGCCCCCGGCATGTCTCCCCTCTAGAGGGAGTATCCTTCTACTCCTACGAGCAAGCTACGCGGGCCGGGATCACCCCAACTGCTCCAAAAAGAAGGCCAAAGTTTGTTGCTCAGTTCTGCTGCAGAAATCTGGTAGCAGGCTTTAGTGATTTTTTATAATTATTTGGCTAACAATTTCTTGCAGATTTCAATTGGAGATTGAAGAGCACTTGTCCAAGTTGCTGCTGCTCGAATTTGGGAGCAAACGGAGATCTGGAAGGCAGTGTTCCGATGCCATTTTGAAAGCCAAAAATAGAGTTATCAAACAGCCCAAGGAGGAAGACGACTGGAATAACTTTATTCCAGTTATTCCAGCCTGTTTCAGCTTTATTCCAGAGTTATTCCAGGCGAAATAAAGGTATAGAAAATTATTTTTTTTAATCATGCATGGATAGACTTATTTGTTTAATATTTTGCAAATATTTTATATGATCATACATGCCTAAATGCAACTAGATTTAGATTAGTTCCTGGCGGAGCAAATTTCTGCTGCACGAATTTTAAAAATTATTTTAAAATCCATTCTACTCCTGCAGATGTTTGCATGCCTAGTGTAGGATCTTGTCGAACCACCTGCTTAGTTTCCTTTCAGTGGTATCAGAGCCAGGTTACATTTGTAATATAATCTAGTATGCATGTTAATAGATTAAAAATTGTTTAATCTTAATATGTATCCAGATTTCTTTTTGGAACCTAGTTAAGACCTTCACAATGACCGTGTGTCTTTGACATGATGCGGATCGTCTGTGTTGGCCTCTTCAGAAGGATCCTTAAAGAATATTAAAAATTAAAAATTGTTTTAATTTGGAGATACATGTTTTAGGCATGTTTTATAAAATATTTGTAAAATATTTTGATGCATGATTTGTTATGTAAAACAAAAATGTTTTACATAAAGACTTAATTAAAAATTATTTTAATTAAGTGTTTGGCTTATTAAAAAAAATTTAGGTTTATGAAATCTAATCAAATTTGCATAAGCCATTTTGGGTTAAATTGGGTTAGCTGACAAGTTGGGTCCATAACTGGGTTAGACCTAAGTTTAGTTGAACCGGATAACAAGAAGATTTAACAAAAGTTGTTTAAGGTCCTTCTTTAGAACTATCTAATAGTTAGATTAGTTGATCTGTTCATCTAAAATGGATCCAATTAGTGGCTCAGTGGATGCCCGAGTCTTTAGGCTAGTCTGATCGAGTCTGGTAAACCGACTAGTGTCGAGGTAGGTTAGGCATTGTGATCATGGCTGTATGAGGCTACCTCTTTCCTGGCCAACTTGGTTGGTGTCTAGGAAAGATGGTTAATGGCGGATACTCACCCATGATCTCACCTACCTGGCTAGAGTCGAGTCGACCAGAACTGATTGAAAAAGCTCAATGACTCGAGTTAACCCATGTCACCCAGGTTGATCGGTCTGACTGATCTATAGGTGCCCATGGATCATTTGTTGATTTATTTCAACCCTCCTGGAATCTAATTGATTCAGTGGAAGGATGATCCATGTCCTTATCTTTTTATTCTATCACAACTATAAAAATCCTCTTAAATTATTAGGTCCTTAAGAAGACTAAGTCAAGGAGTTGATAGTGTCTTAGCCTCCTATTAAGTTGGATAGAAATGTGTCCACTAGCTTGGTGTGCATCGGCAGTTCCATAGAATGGGTGTACATCCGGCGACTGGAATTTCTATCTGATCGATGATGGTTCAATGCAACCTCCTTAATGGGACCAGGTGGACCGGCCATAGTCGGGCTTGGTCTTTAGTTAGCTGGAAGCATTGGATTTGTCATTTTAATGGTTGGACCTAACCAGAGACCTGCAATAGGAGGCCCATAGGCCGATTGGGGTGCTCTCTAGGGCAAAATAAATACTGAAAATTATGGTGCGGGCACCAGACTCAGAAGAAGACTTCAGGGCTCCATCTGGATCTCTGATTGACCTTGCCTGAAGAATTAGGGTTTTCTGGTTTTGTAATAAGGGTTGACTTGGTCAACTCAATTTTTTTGAGTCTGTATTTTCCTGCAATTTAAATTTTGTTGAGTCATGTTGACTCTGTACAAGTCCTAGTAAGTGGTCTAGGTCTTCTCCAGGGTGCCACATTTTCTCCCAAGCCCAAATAAGTGGGCGCCACACTGCCAGCCATATGCCAGAGTCCAGGAGGTGCCACATCTCCATCCCAGTGTCTTGGTCCCCACACCCAAGGGAGCAAGAATTTTTCTTGAAGCCAAAATCAAGGAGGCGCCCCATATATACCTTAAAAGGCCAAGCTAAAGGAGGAAAGAGGCATTTCTTGGGGAGCACTTCAAGGGGGTGCCCAATCCATGCCTAAAAAGACCAAAGCAAAGTTGGGAAGAGCCATGACTTGGGGAGAAAGAAAAGGAGGTGTCCAAAAGAGTTGAGCCATGGAAGGAAAAAAATTTTCTTGAAGAGCAAGGCTAGGAGGCGCCACCTACTTACCATTTGGAGCCACCAATCAACACTTATAGAAGCTCTTGGCCGGCCATATGAGAAGGATTTGATTCTACAAGCCTAATTTGAAGATCCATCCTATTAGTCCCACATGGGAAGATGTAAAACCCTGACCTCTTGTAAAGACCTATAAAATAAACCCCTCTTGTAAGTTTTAGAGGACAACTGATGAATGAATCCAATTTATGTGTGAGCAAACTTTGTGTTTCTCTCTTCCGCACTTGCATCTAGGTGTTGAGCTCCGTGAGGGAGTAAATATGGGTTCCCCAGGAACCTTGAGGAGGTGTGAGATCTCCAACCCCAAAATCCTAGGTTAGCCACTTCACTTCCAAACCCTAGCCGCCCATCATCCTCTTCATTCCACCAAACCCTAATCTACCTCATCATCTCATGGCCCCGCTCTCCAAGTAGAGGCCGACCACCAGCATCCAGGTCCAATTCGACTACTTCGAAGATAGAGCAAATCCCAGAGGAAGTCATATCAGCCTCCAAGAGAATCAGGATTTTAGCAACCTAAGCTTTCATGTTCTTCTATCTGGTAAATCCTTCCTTGAGTATCTGGTTCCATAACTTGTTCTTCTTCTTTCCCGATTCTTGAGTTCAGAAGAAGCCAACTCTGCCAAAGGGCCAGTATTGGAGGATCCATTGCGAAGATATCTGAATCCGGGGATCCAACAATCTGCTCAAGAGAGTCCTTCCACTAAACTCTGTGAAGATCACTGCCTGGTCTGTAACCCTTCTCTTCTCTTTACTTCTGTCCTGTTGAAAGTTCAGAGCGAAACCCTAGGTCTGGGAGTTTCTCAACCCCCAGCGATCCTTTACTTCTGAACTACTCTGATAATCTAGTTCCTTTAAATTGTGCTTTCAATTATTATCTAGTTTCTTTCAATTTAGTTTAACTTTCCTTTGAGTCAAAGCCGACTTCTAAAAATAAAAAAAATAACAAAAAAAGAATTAGTCTAATTTACTTCCGCATCGCATCATCTCTTTGTTCTGTATCAAATTGTTTAGGGAAACAATTGGTTTACGAACCTACCTTTAGGCTCGTATAGGTGAGCTGGCCATAGTCGGGCTCATGCGAGGCCTATTGGATTTCAGTACCCACTTGAAAAAGTGTTTTCACAGATTGGAGTTAGAGGCTACCAATTTGAAAAATTAGTGGGAGAAACCTTTAGACTAAAGTCCAAGTCTTTTGGTTAAGTTATTAATTCATAAACTAATTTGGTCTTTTTTTCTTTTCAGATGTCTTCAAATTTATCGCTCCGGTCACTTCTCGATAACGAGAAGAAAGGGTCACAACTTCGATAGATGTTATCGAAGATTGAGAATCGTTCTGGAGCATAAACGGATCCTCTATGTAATAGCAAATCCGGCACCTGAAATCCCACCCGCTAATGCACGGAGTGCGGTCAGAGACGCTTATCTGAAGTGGGTCTTTGATCGGACTACTGTCTGATGCATTATGTTAGCGGCAATGAACGACGAGTTCAGTCGCAAATTTGAGGAGGCCCAACCTGATGAAATCCTTCAAAAGTTGAAGGAATCCTTCAACACCCCGGATGATGTAGAACGGTACAAAGTGTCTTGTGCCATCTACATTTCCAAGATGCCGAATGGTGGTTCAGTCACTGATCATGTATTGTACATGATCGAGTTGAATGAAAAGTTGGGCAAACTCGGATGCCCCTTGCATGAGCAGCTCGGCAAGGATGCGATCCTGAATTCTCTTCCGTCCTCCTATCTTGATTTTCTCAATCATTATAGAATGAACAAGCCTGTAGTTAACTACCATGGTCTTTTGGGATTACTGCAGACTTTCGAGAAAGACCACCAACTGAATAAGGGGGTGGTGAATTTAGTGGGAGGAAGTAGAGGTCGTCGTCCCTTTAAGAAAGGGAAGAAGAAAATGAATAAGAAGGAAAAGAAGGTACTGAATGCTCCTGGCCCTAGTCAGACCAGAAAGTATAAGGCTGATCAGTCTTCTGCAGAGTGCTTCTACTGCAAGAAGAAGGGACACTGGAAGGGGAACTGTCCTCTTTATATTGCATCCCTTGATCCGAACAGGCCGAGGAAAGTCTGCTGAACAAGGTATTTATATGATAAAACCTTGTAATTACTCAATTGTTGATACTGCTAACTAGGTATTGGATACTGGTTGTCCAATTCATGTTTGTAATTCGTTACAGGGACTTCAAGTTAGCAGAAGATTTGAAGATGGAGAACAGTTTCTGAATGTCGGGAATGGAAATCGTGTTCCAGTACTGGCGATCGGAGTCCTGCATCTTGTCTTTGAGTCTTGTACTGTCGAACTAGTCGACTGTCACTATTGTCCTAGTTTCATTATGAGCATAATCTCTGTAGGCCTTTTGGCCAATTATGGTTTTGAACTATCAATAAAAGGAGATTTTTGCAATGTTATTTTGAATAACTCTGTTATAATGAAAGCTAGATTAAATAATGGCATATACGTACTATCAAGGCCTGTTAGTGTAATGTACACTTCTAGCAAACGCACAAGGTTAGATAATGTCAATGATTTATATCTTTGGCAATTTAGGCTAGGTCATATTAACCAAAATAGGATAAACAAGATGCGAGGAGATGGACTCCTCGAGGTCAGTGATTCTAAATCACTGCCCACTTGTGAATCCTGTTTACTTGGTAAAATGACCAAGTCACCTTTTACTGGAAAGGGTGAACGAGCTACAAAACTTCTAAGTCTAATACATACTGATGTATGTGGACCGATGTCAGTTAGTGCCAGAGAAAGATACAAACATTTCAATACTTTTACAAACGACTTTTCAAGATTCGGTTATGTCTTTTTAATGAGACATAAGTCTGAATCATTTGAAATGTTCAAATGATACCGTAATGAAGTAGAAAAGCAAACTGGAAAAAGTATTAAAACCCTTCGATCTGATCGTGGTGGTGAATACTTATCTGGTGCTTTTTTGACATATTTTGAGGAGAATGGAATTCTCTCTCAGTGGACTCCTCTAGGAACACCACAGTTAAATGGTGTGTCCGAAAAGAGGAATCGAACCTTGTTGGACATGGTTCAATCCATGATGGGCTTTGCAACTCTGCCGCTATCCTTTTAGGGATATGCGCTTCAAACAGCCTGTTACTTATTAAATAATGTTCCAAGTAAGTCTGTTGTCTCCACTCCGTATGAGATGTGGAATGGACGTAAACCCTCAATCTCACACCTTTGGGTCTAGGGTTGTTCGGCTTACGTAAAGCATTTAGACTCAGACAAACTTGGTCTTAGGTCTGACTGGTGTTTATTCATTGGTTATCCTAAGGAAACCAAAGGATATTTCTTCTACTTAGAGAATGAACAAAAGGTGTTCGTTGCTCTTAGAGCTATCTTTTTGGAAAAGGAGTTCTTTGGAGAAGGAACTATAGCTTCTAAGATTGAACTTGATCAAGTTCATCCAATAGAAGAACCTACACACTCTAAGGACATAGTAGAACCGGCTATGATTGAATCACACCCTGAACCCATTAGGAGATCCGGTAGAATACTGCGCCAGCCGGACAGATACTACGGTTTCTTGGTCCGGGATGGCGATTCCATTGAGCTCGATGAGAACAATGAGGATCCGATCACCTATATGGATGCACTTCAGAGATCTGACTCTGAGGCATGGCTTGGAGCCATGCGATCCGAAATGGAGTCCATGGAAATCAACAATGTTTGGACATTGGTTGATCCGCCTGAAGGAATAAAATCCATCGGGTGTAAATGGATCTTCAAGAGGAAAAGGGGCGCAGATGGGAAGGTAGAGACCTATAAAGCCTGTCTGGTTGCCAAGGGATATCGTTAGCGATATGGTATCAATTATGACGAGACTTTCTCCCCTATGGCAATTCGGATCATGCTTGCTTTGGCAGCATATTTCGATTACGAGATCTGGCAGATGGATGTCTGAACCGCTTTCCTAAATGGGGAGCTGAAGAAGAGGTGTATATGATACAGCCTGAAGGGTTCACATCTACAGATGAATCAAAAGTATGCAAGTTGTAGAGGTCCATTTATGGACTCAAGCAAGCGTCTCGAAGTTGGAACTTATGGTTTGATATGTGTATCAAATCGTATGGCTTCGTTAGGAACGGAGAAGAACCGTGCATCTATAAATGGGTTAATGGTTCTGTGATTGTATTCCTAGTACTGTATGTTGATGATATTCTCTTAATCGGGAATGATGTCGTAGCATTACAAGGAATAAAGGTCTGGTTATCATCTTAGTTCTCCATGAAGGACTTGGGTGAAGCTTCTTACATACTAGGTATGAAAATCTATAGAGATAGATCTAAGAAGTGATGTGGGCATCAGGGTTTGACTTGAGCCCTTCAAACTTCGGGGGATCTCTAATTAGGGTTCTGTGTTTATCGAGTCCTGTAATAAGGCTGTCAGCCTCTAGTTTATTTGCTTAAATGGAGTCTGTACCTTGACCCATCGGGTCGAGCTGAGTCTTGTAATAAGTCGGGCCGAGTCTAAGCCCATGAAGTCTTTAGTGGTTCAAAAGTTAAGTCTCTTTTAAGCCTAACAAAGGCAAGGAGACATGTCAGCTCAGGGCCCACCTTATCTGTTTATGTGGCGCACTGAGGTAATGACATGTGGTTTGTTTTCGGCGCCCAAGAAAGGAGACCACTCACATGATCCATGCCCCCTTCCCCTCCCCTCTTCAAGCTCTCTTCCAATCTAGGATGGGCGGTCATGGAAAGAAGTTTCAAATCCCTTGATGCATGCCTCCACTTAAGACTCCTTCCATAAAGAAGTCAAGCAAGAAAGGCATCCTCCATTCTCCAAGTGGAAAGAAGTTTCAAATCCCTTGATGCATGCCTCCACTCAAGCCTTCTTCCATAAAGAAGTTAAGCAAGAAAGGCATGATCCCTTGATGAAGTTAAGCAAGAAAGGCATGGTGAAGACATCAAGCCTCAATCCATGCCTTCTAACAAAATAAGCCATGCAAGGAAGGAAGGTCAAAGACCAATCCCCCTCTCCAAGCCTCCAATCATGCCACGCCTAGGATTATTCCCATTTGGTCGGCCTTGAATCAAGCCAAGAAAAGTCAAAGTGGGACAAATCCCTCCAAGCTAGCCTCACTTCATGTTTTCTACCAAAACCAAGCAAGCAAAGAAGGAAGTCCAAGGAGCAACTCCTCCACTCCAAGCCAAGCATCATGCCATACCAAGCTGGTCGGCCAAGAAGAAAGCTCTCCAAAGCTTCGGCACCACTTTCAAATTGAGCTGTATTTTTTGGTTCAAATTTTGAATGGGTTTTTTTTGATTTTGAATGTATCTTTGGGTACCTATTTAAAGGACCCAAACCCTCTTTGTAACAGTTAGTGAATGAATAAAAAAAAAAATTTTGAGTGTTTTCTTCTCCAATCCTCTGTCTCCCTAGACTAGGTTGTGAGTGAGTGAAACTCTTCCTTCATCCCCAGGGATGTCGCGTGGTGAGAGGCCATATTCCTTCGCCTGAGGGTGTCGCATTGTGAGAGGCCACATTCCTTCATCCTCCGGGATGTCGTGGGGTGCGAGGCCCCAACTTATCAACTTCGATTTCGGACTCTAGTTGGATACCAAGCTCGAAGCCCTGTTTCTCTACCCTAACCCTATTTCAACTTCAACACTTCTCATCTCTTCGCTAACCGTTCTTTCTCTTGTTGCCTACAGGTCTTCCTTGGTGCTACGGACATCGGAGATGGGTCGTCTTGCCATCACGGTGACATGATCGGGAATCGGTACATCCACGGGCGCGATTGCTCGGACATCCAGGCCGCATCCATCGAGTGGAGCGATCTCTGCACCAGGAGCTTCAGAATTTGAAAGGTTTGCATCCCCATCTCCTAGGTAGGTATTGGGTGTATCGAGCTAGTCCTAATCCCGGGGTTCCTTAATCTCGAGGTCCTGGTCTATCATTTCTTAGGGATTGATCTACTAGCATAGACCTCTTTTCTTTCAGTTTTCCTAGGTTCTCTTTGCTTGCAAACGGGAACCAAAGATAAAACCCTAAAAAGAAAACAAGATATAACCACCTTTGCATCATCCATGCTAGCATCATCATCTTCATCCCATTTTCAGCATCAAGAAGCTTTTGGGACTATCCCAGTCTACGTACATTGACACTATGTTGAAATGGTTCAGCATGGAAAATTCCAAGAAAGGCTATCTCCCGATAGGTTCTGGAATTACTCTTTCCAAGAAGGATTGTGCGACAACTCCTGAGGAAAGAGAGCGCATGAGTAGAGTACCTTATGCTTCTGCAGTAGGCTCTATCATGTATGCTATGACTTGTACTAGACCAGACATGGCATACTCACTAGGAGTAGTGAGCAGATACCAGTCTGACCCAGGTGAGGCGCATTGGAAGGTGGTTAAGTCCATCCTTAAGTATTTAAGAAATACTAAAGATCAATGGCTGATTTATGGAGAACCTAACTTGAAACTTGTGGGGTACTCTGACTCCAGTTTCCAGTCGGATAGAGATGATAGCAAGAGTGTGTCAGGGTTTGTATTTACCCTGAATGGTGGAGCGATCTGCTGGAAAAGTTCTAAGCAGGCAATTGTTGCAGACTCGGTATGCGAAGCAGAATACATTACAGCATCAGATGCGGCAAAGGAAGCTGTGTGGTTGTGGAAGTTCCTTGGAGAGCTAGGGGTGGCACCTTTCCTAGATGGTCCTATTCCGGTGTACTGTGACAGCACTGGAGCCATTGCTCAAGCTAAGGAGCCCAAAGCTCATCACTGCACCAAACACATTCTACGGTGCTACCATCTCATACGAGAGATCATAGAACGAAGCGACATCAATCTTCTGAAGATCGATGAAAAAGAAAATTTGGCCGACCGCTTCACTAAAGCCCTAGGAATAAAAGAGTTTGACTATTGTAAATGGAAAATGGGTATTAGATACTCTTCTGATTGGCTTTAGTATAAGTGGGAGTTGTTCAGAATTGTGTCCCAAAGCCAATCGCCTGGGTTGTAGGCGGTTGTGCTTAGTATTGTACTCATTTTATGAATTAATAAAATATTATATTTTTTGGCAGCTCATCACATATTATATTTTCCTGAAATGAACTCTTTCCATGTGATGAAGTCCTTAGGACTACATTGACTTCGATACAGAGAGGATATATCAAGTGGTCCTTAAACCCTGTTCACAACTAAAGGATATATTGTACTAGACGGCAATATATCAAGTATAGGTTGTTGTAGTTCACATCGTCTGGTTGTCCTCATGGCCAAATGAGTGTGGTGAAACTGATGTGATCTGCAAGTGGGATATGTGATATCTTATTGAACATGACTCCGTGCAGCCCCTTTCTGCCAAAGGGATACTCACGATTGGATATGGATATATGTGTCCCTTTGACCTGAGGTCATCACTGTAGCTTTCAAGCAACTCCCTGTGCTTTGGTGCCGGACTACCCGAATTTTTAATCTGGTGATGAAAGGTTTCTGGGTACAGGCAAGTACTTGTGGAGCAGTGATGGACCAAGATGGAATTGACCTGTCCAAACAGTTTGGATTGAATGTCTCGCAGTATCTCAATTTAGCAAATCCTCGGTCGGGGTAGTCCTAGTGAAGAATCACTAGGCTTGCAAGGTTGAGACACGTAGTCGACTGACTCAGTCTGGGTAAGCAGCCCAATCTCAATCGTCCTGAGCATTAGAGGTCAAAGGGATGAATTATACGGTAACCATATGCTAGAGGTTCGATAGTTTGCTCCCGCATCTTCGACCTATCCGGACGCCGGGACCCATTGCTAGATGGTTTCCTATTCTGGTTCTAAAATTGTTCTAGTGCTATCATTTAGGTTCGAACCTATGAGGTCACACGCCATAGAGGATAACTCTCTGATCCGGATACCGACTACGATTGGAAATCATCTCGGTTTTATGGTCACAGTATTTTTGAGCACTCTTTTTCCCATCTTTCCCTTATCTGTGTCAACCAGAAATTATTCCGGGCTGACCAGCACTGCGCCAGTATTTTTCTGAATCAGTTTTGAACTGATTCGGAGTTCGTTTCGGCCTCCAATTGGTTGTGAACCAATTGAACCAAGTTAAATTGGGTTGGACTAATAGGCTTAAATGGGTTTGAACCATATTTTGCTTGGACCGGTTAATTGAACCGGTGTTCCTTTCCTTGACCGTTTACACGGTGATTTTGCTAGAAAGAAATTCCAAGCGTCAAGAAGGCCAAACGTCTGTGGAAGCCCAAACGACCGAAACTCCTCTCCCTCGTCCAAAACGCTGGCGTCGCTTCTTCTCCCTTCTCCGCTGGCTTTAATCCCTGTTAATTGCTGGTTAATTGGGTTAATGGCAGCTGCCTCTTGGCCTTCCCTGCCTCTCCATTTCCCTCTCCCTGCTGTCCTATTTAAACACCAACAGTAGCCCTATTTCAACGAGAGATTAGTTAATCCACCGTGTGGGAACCAAGAGAAAGCAACAAAAATTCTGGGTGTTCTTCTTCTTTGAGAGGCTCAAGTGGACTGCTTTGGGGCTGGGCTTAGATGTTTGTGAAGGAAAGAAACAAGGCCTAAATCCCTTGTTTTAGTTGTGCTCAAAGTTCTGCACTGCAAAAATTCCTGTGACCGTGAATCTCTCTTCCAGCGGCTAGCACCGCGCATGGAGAAGGAGCCGAGAGCCCCCGGCATGTCTCCCCTCTAGAGGGAGTATCCTTCTACTCCTATGAGCAAGCTACGCAGACCGGGATCGCCCCAACTGCTCTAAAAAGAATGCCAAAGTCTGCTGCTCAGTTCTGCTGTAGAAATCTGGCAGCAGACTTTGGTCATTTCTTATAATTATTTGGCTAACAATTTCTTGCAGATTTCAATTGGAGATTGAAGAGAACTTGTCCAAGTTGCTGCTGCTCGAATTTGGGAGCAAACGGAGGTCCGGAAGGCAGTGTTCCGATGCCGTTTTGAAAGCCAAAAATAGAGTTATCAAACAGCCCAAGGAGGAAGACGACTGGAATAACTTTATTCCAGTTATTCCAGCCTGTTCCAGATTTATTCCAGAGTTATTCCAGGTGGAATAAAGGTATGGAAAATTATTTTTTTAATCATGCATGGATAGACTTATTTGTTTAATATTTTGCAAATATTTTATATGATCATACATGTCTAAATGCAACTAGATTTAGATTAGTTCCTGGAGGAGCAGTTTTTCACTGCACGAATTTTAAAAAATATTTTAAAATCCATTCTGCTGCCGTAGATGTTTGCATGCCTAGAGTAGGATCTTGTCAAATCACCTACTTAGTTTCCTTTCAGTTCGCAACCTGAAGGGCGAATTGAAAGCACCCACTCGAGGATAGCTGGACAAGAGGCAGGGTGGAACAGGAGCAGGAGGCAAGATGAATCCCTAGAGCGGACTGCCAGGGAGAACTAGGAGAGGATGGAGAGCCTATCCAAGGTGGTGGATGAGGATTCTAGGAGGGCCGAAGAGGCGATCCTAGAATCCGAAGCTGCCAAGAGGGAGGCCGAAGCCGCCAAGAGGGAGTTCGAAGCTTTGAGGAAGCAGATGGACAATACTGTAGCTGACTTCAAGATGTCTTCGCAATTTCTGACAGAAATTGATGAAGCATCATTGTATGCCTACCAGCATGGCTTCAATGATGGGCTTTCCAAGGTGAAGGAGACCCTCCCTCACCTCGACCTTTTGAAGATCCCCTCCTTCAACATAATTTGAGAGGAAGGAGAAGAAGCGGAGGAGGCTGAAGCCGCAGGGGAGGTCAAGGAGTCGCCATGTCCGGCGGAGGAGGCCGCTACCCCAGTCGAAAACCCGGAGGTGATCCCGGCTGTGACCTCGGCCTAGGAGGCAACTCAGGCTAGAGGAGTCCAGGCTGAAGGTTCTCCCGTCCCGGCCCAGATTGATGAGACCTTCTCCGATCAAGTTGATAGGTTGCTCTAGTCTTGTGGTGTGGAGCCCTCTCCTGTTGATGTTGAGTGACCTAGATCACTCCGAATGTATTTTCTTCTTTTTTTTACTTGTATTGCCAATGAACTTTGTATTGTAATTTTTCTAGATTTTGGAATGAATTCTCCTTTCTTTGCATATGCATTATTGTGCCTCATGTGTTTATATGTAGCCTAAAACGGTTCTATCGTTTCTCCTTTGTCCTAGTCGAACGATAGCCTTCGAAGGCCATCCAGTTGGTAGGAGCCGGTTTTACCGTTTTCTTTTTCGCTTAGTCGAATAGTTGTGGTCGAAGGCCATTCAGTCGGTAAGGACGAACCCTTGAACGGACCAGAACTCCGTTGCGTTGCCTTCCTTCGGACGATTAGCTTCTCCGTTGGGGCAGACAGGAGTCATCTCCCCGCCAATCAATAATTAGGGGGATTTGATTAGGATCACCATTGTCCACGTGGCACGTCAAAATTTGTACAGTCGCGATCTCTTATGCCTTATGAGCCGCTGGGCCTCTTTTTCCCAAAAAGAGACCATTAATGATGCCGTCGCATGACGCGGATTTCTCCGGATTCAAAGCGATGGCGGTTGCGGTCCTGGGGATGGCTTTCAAGAGATTTTCTGGTTCTTGAAGCGTCACCCAAACACGTGGTGCCTTCTCAGATGGTCGGGAAGGATGTGGGATGTGCCTCCCCGCAGTCAATTGTGGGCGCAGGGTTTCTATAAATAGGACCCTTCCCCCTGCTGTCGAAGGCCATCATTTCTGTTGATGTCTTCCTTCTATCAGCCATGAGGTTCAGCACTTCCGAGCTTCGTCGTGTAGCGAAGAAAAGGGCTATTGACCCCGAGAGGAGGCAAAGTCCAGGGCCTTCTGGGCCTGTCGATGAAGAGGAGGAGCCTCTGGTTGACCGTCTCGAGAAGAAGGTCCGCCTTCTAGAGGCTCAGTTGAGGAAGGCCCGGGCCCAAGTCATCGCGGCGGAGGAGGCGAAGAAGGAGGCGGCGGAGGCCGTCGCAAGCTTTAGAACTTCTGCGTCATTTAAGGATGAGGTCACCGGGGTGGCCCTGGACTCCTTCCACCAGGGGTTTCGGGAGTGTCAGAGGAAAGCCTCCAGATTTTATGACCTGAAGGGCTTAGATAATATCAAACCCTCCGTTCCCTTCCCCGGCCAAGAATTCGATTCTGACTCCGATGAGGGGTTGGACTCGAGTTCGGATAGGAACCCCGGGGGCCCTTCGTCGTCCCATCTGGTCTCTCCCTGACGGTACGGGAAAAATCAGTCGGGGAGTTAATGCAAATTCTCAACCTGCTGTTGCTGCTGCTGCTGCTTTTTTTTTTTATTTATTTCTCTCTTTTGAAGAGTTTTTCTCTTTTCTTTTTCTTACTCTCTTTATAGGAAAGTTTCTTTCTTTTTCCTTTCTTTTTTCTTTCTTTCTTTATGTAAGAAAAATTAAAAGAAATGAAAGATCTTTTCTGTTACTTCTTCTCGTGTATTTTTTGCGATGTGTTGCATCACGATTTGTCCATAATGTAGACTCCATAAACCACTTGCGGTTTGTAGGAAAGAAGTATGGTCCATTGGACCATTCTGAGAGTGTTTGTTGTTGACAGAGAGGACTGAAAGAAACCGTTGCAGGTGGTTTGACATGATCCTACACTAGGCATACAAACAACTGTGGGAGCAGATTGGATTTTATAAACTTTTTTAAAATCCGCGCAGCGAAAATCTGCTCCGCCCAGAAACTAATCTAATTCTAGTTGCAAACAGGAATGTAAAATGATATAAAATATTTATAAAATATTTGAATTAAAAATTCAATTCATGCATGATAAAAAATTAATTTTTTCATACCTTATTCTGGCTGGAATAACTCTAGGATAAAGCAAGAATAGACTGGAATAAGTGGGATAAACTTATTCCAGTCTTCTTCTTCCTTGGACTGCTGAAAACTCTGTTTTGGGCTTTCAAAATGGCATCGGAACACTGCCTTCCGGGCCTCCGTTTGCTCCCAAAATTCAGCAGCGGCAACTTGGACAAGTGCTCTTCGATCTCCAATTGAAATCTGCAAGAAAAACTTAGCCAAAAAAATATAGAAATTCGCCAAAATCTGCTGCCATATTTTCTACAGCAGAACTGAAATAGCAACTTGTTCTTCATGTTGGGAGCTGCAGCAGCGATCCTGGCTCACGTGGCTTGTTCCCAGGAGTAGAAGAGTACTCCCTCTAGAGGGGAGACACACCGGGGGCCCTCTGATCGATCTCCACACGCGGTGCTAGCCACTGGAAGGAGACACGGTCACAGTGGATGGTAGCAACCAGGCTTTGCTGCAATCCTGGGTTTGAGCACTCTAATGGACAAGGAATAGGGCCTTATAACTCTTCCTCACGCACTCCAAAACCTAGCACCCAATGGAAGATAGGACCTAGCTCTCAAAACCTTTCACAGGGAAGAACACACTTGCTGTTACCTCTCTTCTCACGGTGAAACAAAACCACACTTGAAACAGGGGACTTGGTTGGTTTATAAAGGCAGCAGAGGAAGAGGGAGGTGGAGAGACGGGGTAAACCAAAAGACACCGGCTGCCAATCACCCATTTAACAGCCATTAAACAGGGATTAAAATCACGGGTGGAGGGAGAGGAAGGGACAACGCCCAGCAATGGAGAAGTTCGGTTGCTTGGTTTTTCTCCCAACGTTTTACCGTGTAAAACAGTCCAAGTGGAGAGAAAGAAAAAACACCGGTTCAAAACTGGTCCAACCAATTAAACCAATTTGGTTCAAACCCATTGGTTCAATTAACCAACGGTGGTTCAATCCAATTGAACCGGTCCGAGCCCAATAAAATTGGTTCAATTGGTTCATAACCAATTGGAGGTCGAAACGAACTCCGAATCAGTTCAAAACTGATTCTGAGAAATCCTGGCACAGTCCTGGTCAGCCCGAAATAATTTTTGGTTGACACAGACAAGGGCAAGACAGGAAAAAGAGTGCTCAAAAATACTGTGACCATAAAACCGAGACGATTCTAATTGTAATCGGTATCTGGATCAGAGAGTTATCCTCTGTGGCATGTGACTTCATAGGTTCGAACCTAAACGGTAGCACTAGAACAATTCTAGTACCAGCATAGGAAACCATCTAGCAATGGATCCCGATGTCTGGATAGGTCGAAGATATGGGAGCAAACTATCGAACCTCTAGCATATCGTTACCATATAATTCATCCCTTTGACCTCTAATGCTCAGGACGACTGAGATTGGGTTGCCAACCCAGAGAGAGTCAGTCCACTATGTGTCTCAACCTCACAAGCCTAGTGACTCTTCACTAGGGCTACCTTACAATATATCTTTTGGTTGTGAACAAGGTTTAAGGACCACTCGATACATCTTCACTATATCAAAGTCAGTGTAGTCCCAAGGACTTCATCACATGGAAAGAGTTCATTTTAAGGAAATACAATATATGATGAGCTGCCAAAAATAATATTTTATTAATTTATAAAAAGAATACAATACTAAGCTCAACCGCCTACAACCCAGGCGATTGGCTTTGGGACACAATTCCCAACAAGGATGACAATGGTCCTTTTAGGCACGTGTTCGGATTTACCGTAGGGTAGGTTACGAAAACCTTCCCTGTGCACTTTCTGTCTTGATTAAGATAGGCTGTTCAGGCCCACCTCGGCACATATTCGGATTCACCGTTGGATAGGTTACGAAAACAATCCCTGCACCTTTGATCTTTCTGGTGGCCTTGTTAGGCCATCCATTGCGCTCGTCGGGCATACCGATAAGGTGAGTGGATCAGACTCTCCTTTGCGTAGTAGATCGATTTTTCAGATCGGGTCATTTGGGCTGTTGTCGTTCAGTCGATGCAACTAGCCGTTCTGAGTTGAGTAGGGTTGAGGAGCTTTGCACAGGAGTTTTTTGGAACTTTTTTATTGATAGTATTTGTGAAGGTTTTGTACATTCCATGGCCGAGATAGGGTCTTTCACTCTAGGGTCTTGAGTCGATATGTCCCTGGTCGAAGTACTTCTTCAACTTGATATGGGCCTTCTCAGTTATTTATCCTATTCCGTTGGCCTGGATACTTCTACTCTTCGCAATACCATGTCCCCCATGCGGAAAGTTTGCTCCTTCATCCTTGCATTATAGTACTTGGCGACCTTTTACTGGTATGCCACCATTCTTATCTGGGCCTGTAGCCTGGTGCTTGATAGCAGATCCAGATCGATCCTTCTGCGATCGGAATTCTCATGCTCTTCATAGTTGTCGATTCTCAGGGACTGTAGGGAGACTTTGATAGGTAGCACGGCTTCGGTACCATAGGCTAGGTTGAACGGAGATTCGTCGGTGGCTGTTCTTGAGATAGTTCTGTATGTCCAAAGAACAAATGTCAATTCTTCAGTCCAAAGCCCTTTGGCGGCGTTCAACCTTGTCTTTAGACCATGGAGGATGGTTCGGTTGGTGACTTTGTCTTCTCCGTTGGACTCTGGATGTGCAACGGATGTTAGTCGATGCTAGATATGGTACCGAGCATAGAAGTCCTTGAACTTCAGATTGTCGAATTGTCTCCCGTTATCCATGATGATGACGTATGGGATATCGAACCTGAAGATGATGGAGTTTTTCATAAAACCCTCCATCTTGCCCTCTGTGATTTGGGCCAATGGTTCGACTTCCACCCATTTTGTGAAGTAGTCGATGGCCACTAGGAGAAACTTCCTTTGCCCTGATGCTGGTGGGAACTGGCCAAGAATGTCCATCCCCCACTGGGCAAAGGGCCATGGGGCTGCCAACTAAGTCAGGTGACTCGTAGGTTATCTCTACACATTGGCATACCTCTGGCATTGGTCGCACTTCCGCATGAAATCAGCTGAGTCCTTCTGGATGGAAGGCCAGTAATACCCTTGTCGAATAATCTTGTATGCTAGAGTTTTGCCTCCCAAGTGATCCCCGCATATGCCCTCGTGGACCTCTCTCAATGCATAATCTGCATCGGTGGGTCCAAGTCATTTCAGTAGTGGTTGGGAGAACGATCTCTTATAGAGGATCCCATCTAAGATGACGTACTGAGATGCCATCCAGTGGATCTTCTTGGCCTCTGCCTTATCTTTGGGCAGTTCTCCTTCATTCAGGAATCTGATGATGGAATCCATCCAGCTTGGCTCAGCATCAATCTGGCGCACCTCTGCAGCCTCTTTGGCAATGCTTGGAGTTTCAAGATGTTCAACAAAGGTGTGCCCGAGAGACTCCGGTGCTGTAGTTACCAGTCGAGATAGTGCATCTACCTGGGAGTTCTCTGATCGGGGAACATGAATAATTTTAAAATGTTCCAGTTGAGAGGATAAGGCCTGAACCTTCTCCAAGTATTGCACCATGGTTGGATCTTTGGCTGCGTACTCTTCATTAACTTGATTCACAACCAGTTGAGAATCGGAGAAGGCTCGAAGTTGCCGGACTCTCAGATCTTTGGCGATCCAAAGTTCGGCGAGTAGGGCCTCATATTCGGCCTAATTATTAGAGGCGTGGAAGGAGAAACGGAGTGCAAACTCTATAATCTGGCCGTCAAGCTCGGCCAACATGAGTCCAGCCCCATACTCGGTAGCATTGGAAGCTCCATCCACATGAAGCACCCAAATAGACCTCATCTCCTTCGGGGCTTCTTCTTCTTCCGAAGAGGCTTCATCTTCACTCGACTAGAAAATCAGAGAGCACCTGGGCCTTCATAGCCGCTCGGGGCTGGAAGCTAATGTCAAATTCGCTTAGCTTCACAACCCACTTGGCTATCCTTCCAGAAGTATCAGGTGATCGGAGAACGGCCTTGAGAGGTTGATCAGTCAGCACCACGATAGCGTGGGCATGGAAATATGGCCATAGTCGCTTTGCTGCAATCACTAAAGAGTAGATCAGCTTCTGCATCCTTACATACCGTGTTTCTGCATCATGTAGGATCTTGCTGATGTAGTAGATTGGCTTGTGGGACCCGTCTTCCTCCTTCCGGACAAGAACTGAGCTCACCGCTTCGTCTGAAGCAGAGAGGTACAGGTAGAGGACCTTGCCTTCTTTTGGCTTGGAGAGCAATGGCGAGGTCTCCAAATACTTCTTCAATTCCTCAAAGGCAGCGCGAGAGTCTTCGGACCATTAGAAGCCCTTTGATTGTCGAAGTACCTTGAAGAATGGAAGACATTTCTCGGTAGATCGAGAGATAAATCTTCTTAGAGAGGCAATCCTCCCTATCAACTGTTGGACTTCCATTTTACAGGAGGGATGTCGCATATCCTTCAAGGCCTAGATCTTCTCGGGGTTGGCCTCAATCCCTCATTTGGTGACAAGGAAGCCCAGGAATTTACTCGACGTGACCCTGAAGGTGCACTTCGCAGGGTTTAACTTCATTTTGTAGCACCGGAGAGCACTGAATGACTCCTCCAAGTCGTGGATGTGGTCTCTCCAGTGGAGACTCTTGACGATCATGTCATCAACATAGGCCTCCATATTCTTTTCCAGTTGCTTTTCAAACACTTATTGATGAGTCTTTGAAATGTTGCTCCGACGTTCTTGAGGTCAAACAGCATCATCTTGTAGCAGTAGAGACCTTTGTCAGTGATGAATGCCATCTTCTCCTCATCCTGCGGATCCATTCTGATCTGGTTGTAGCCAGAGAAGGTATCCATAAAGCTCAGCAACTGGTGGCCAGCGGTAGCGTCGACCAGTTGATCAATCTTTGGGAGAGGGAAGCTATCTTTTGGACAAGCCTTGTTGAGGTATGTATAGTCGATGCAGATCCTCCACTTGCCACTAGCTTTCTTCACCATTACCATATTGGCCAGCCACTCAGGATAGTGGGCCTCTCTGATGAACCCTGCCTTAAGGAGCTTGCAAACCTCTTCATCAACAGCTTGCTGTCTTTCGGGGGCAAAGCTCCTCTTCTTCTGTCGCACCGGCTTGTACCCAGGGCTTACCTCCAGCCGATGAGTAATCACTTCGACGGGAATCCCGGGCATATCCGAAGCTGACCAGGCAAAGACATCGACGTTGTCACTGAGGAAATGGATCAGCTTTGTTCTGGTTTCCTCATCAAGGGCACTCCCGATTTGCACAACTCTGGAGAGATCTTCCTCTTTCAAAGGTATCAGGATGGTCCTCTCCATGGGTTCACCAAGGTTTATGGTTGAATCCCTCGGATCTAGCTGATCTGGGATAGTCAAATCTTTGAAGTGCCTATCTTCAATCATTAGACATTACCGTGCCGTCCTCTGGTTCCCTCTAACTTCTCCAACACCATTCCTGGTGGGGAAGCATACAACGAGGTAGTGAGAGGAGATCACGGTCCGGAACCTGTTCAAGGCGGGCCTCCCTAGAATAATTTTGTATGCAGAGGGGATCTGGATCACCGTGAAGTTGATCGGCAATGTCTTTTGTCGAGGCTCGGAGCTGAGGATTACAGGCAACACTATCTCCCCTTCGGCATAAACTTGGTTACCCCCGAAATCGGAAAGTGGTATGGGAGATCTCTGTAGTTGATGTCTAGGCAAACACATTTTGGAGAATGCATCGTACATCAAGACATCAGTCAAACTTCCATTATCAATAAGAACTCTCTGCACATCATAATTGGCCACTACGACTGAAATTACAAGAGGGTCGTTATGCGGGAGCCAGACTCCTGCAAGGTCGTCGTCGGAGAAGAAGATGGAGTTGTTATCTTTTAGTCTCTTTGAAGCTTCATCTTCATCCCTTCTTCAGTTGGCGGGCCGGTGTATCATCCCCACACCTCCGTTGGTGGGCCTTTGGTTTGGCAATTCGGCCTCTTCGAGAGGTGGCTGGGGAACAGTTACTTCTGATCAGGGCTCCTGGTGATCGATGTACCATCCCAGGTACCCTCTCTTGATGAGATCCTTGATTGCATCCCTCAGTTGGATGCATTCTTCTATGTTGTGGTCGTGGTCCCGGTGGAATCGGTAGAATTTGTTCCTGTTCCTTGTGAAAGAGGCGGCCTTCATGAGACGGGGCCGTTGGAGATAGTTTTCTTTTTCTATGTCCATGAGGATCTTTTCTCGAGGGAGGTTGAGGGGGGTGTATGAGTCGAATCTTCCTCCCAATGCTTTGGGCTTGGGAGGGCTTCTCCGATGGTCTGCATATCTACCACCGTTGTTATTGGAAGTTTGGGGGCCTTGTCCCTTGTTATTCTTTTTCTTTGAAGGGGGTTTCCCTTCAATCACACGTCGATTCACCACCTGCTCTTCAGCATCGGCATATTTCTGAGCCCTTGATAGGAGCTCAGCATAGCTTTTAGGAAACTTCTTGTCCAGGGAAAAAGTAAGCCTGGAGGTTCGAAGCCCCTTCTTCAGAGCTGACATGGCCACGTGCTCATTAAGATCGAGGATCTCAAGCATGGCCACATTGAACCTAGAGATGTAATCTCTCAGGCTCTCTCCTTCATTCTGGTGAAGGAGGAAAAGTGTGTCCATATTTCGAGGAGTCTTGAGGCAAGTCCTAAAATACAAGACAAACAATTTTTCTAACTCAGAAAAGGAATCGATGGTACCTGGGCATAGGCTCGAGTACCACATCCGAGCAGACTTCATCAAGGTAGCCGAGAATGCCAAACAGTACATCGCATCCGAAGCTCCTTGAATCATCATATGGGCTTTGAAGCTACTCAAATGGTCGAAGGGGTCGGTGGTGCCGTCATAGGGTTCCATCTAGGAAACCCTGAAGTGCCGAGGAATGTCCTCGCCATGATGCGATCGGTATAGGGTGGGCACAGATCACCCACAATCAGGTCCTCGGGATCCCTCTGATCCCGCATTCTCTGCTCTCGTGCCCTTGCCATCTCTGATTCAATGGCTCTGAACCTCCTGTCATAATCGAGAGTCTGCTTGGACGCTCTCTCCACCGGAGTGGAGTCTTCGAAGGAGGAGGAGGAAGTTTGCATAGGCCTTTTCCCTTTTTGTGGGGAATCGACGGACCTAGGCAGTCTTGAAGTTCGGCCTTCGAGAGAGGGCCGAGAATGGGGGGAGGGATGCGCCGAATCCTTCCGTGGTGCTCTCCTTCTTCGGGATAGAGAGCTATGTCTAGAAATAGTCGGTGGGTTTGCCACCGGGAAGGCTCTGTCTTGAAACTCTTGAACCATGGCCGTCAGGTTGGTGACCTAGTTCAAAAGAGCTTCAAACTGCTGTGCTCCCATAGTAACCATGGGAGGTGGAACATCGTTCACCTCCGGGGGTGCACCCCCCTGAGACGGAGCACGACTCCGGCTTGTAGAAGCATTTTGGGATTTTTCTCTTTCCATCAAAGAATTCTTTGTTTCTTCCCCTTGTCTGGGAGGGAGCTTAACAAATGTTTTCAAACTGCCCTCCCCCTACGTAGCATGCCAATCTGTTGGCGTGGAGTCCCTGGATCGGCCGATCGGTGCAGCTACATCGCAGGACCGCTCCCTGGTTCACCTGCAAAACAAGTCCCTTGCCGGAGTTGTTCCGGCGGAGGATACTCCGATGCCTAAGTCAGTGGTGGATTCCAACCACATAATGGAGAAGATGTCGAGATTGGAAGAGAAAAAGAGCTCTTGGAGATTAGAAATGTATTTGTGCGAGATTATTCATGCGTACCTCTCGAGCCATCCTCCTTACCCATATTTAAAAGATGGCCTCCAGTCTGTGGCCCACTCTTTTTCCGGAGATCATGGGGAGCCATTCACTCCCATGATAGTCGATCGTGGGTTGTCAATGAGTGGTTCCAGTCAGATCGGAGGCGTGTCTACAGGAATTGCGCACCATGATCATGGCACGATGAGTGTCGATTGTAACCGTTGGTTATAATTTCTTTTTTGGAGCAGATTATGGTTCAAGCTTCAGGTTTTCCCTTGCGTGGGCCGAAGGCTTGATATTTGTCCGAGGTCGGAGATCATGTCTCTGGCGGGAGCCGAAGTTCGTGCCTTCAGAAGTCGATGAGTAGTTCAGACTTCGACCGGGACCAAAGGTGCTACCCGAAGGACTGGCCTTCAGATGTTGTAGTTCAGTGTGAAGCCTTGAGTTGCTTACAGTTGGCCTTCATTTAGTCCGAAGTCCGTAGTCCAAAGAACCGGGGCTTCGATAAGTTGAACCGGAAGCTTGGTTCGTAGCTGAACCAGGATATCCCAACAAGGTCATTGTTGTATTTAACTGTAAGTAGACCTTATATCTTGTTTAGCATTTGTATATGTGCTAGATTTCAATCAAATCATAAAGAAACACATATAATTTCTATCAAAGGAATCATAAAATATCTAAAAATAACATGTAATCTTGGTCTATGGTATTCTAAGCAACTTCAATAGATTTAATTGGTTTTTCTGATGCTGATTATGGTGGATATAAAATTGATAGAAAATGTACTATTGGTACTTGCTAGTTTCTAGGGTTGAACTTAATTTCTTGGCACTATAAGAAACAAAACTCTGTAGCACTATCCACTGCTGAGGCAGAATATGCAGCTGCTGGGAGTTATTGTGCATAATTATTATGGATTAAGCAACAACTAGAAGGCTATGGTGTTATTCAAATAAAAATTCCTATCAATTGTGATAACACAAGTGCTATAAATTTTACAAAAAATCCTATTCAGCATTCTAGAACAAAGTATATAAAAATTAGACATCACTTTATTAGGGATCGTGTACAAAATGGAGAAATTGAAGTTGAATTCATTCCAACTGAAAACCAACTTGTTGATATCTTTACTAAGCCACTTAATGAAGATAGATTTGAAATGATTAGAGGAGAATTAGGGTATGTGACCTGTTTTAGAATTTTTGACCTATTTTCTTTTAAAATTAAAGAAAATTTTTTAGAAGGCCTTATACATCAATTTAAGGACAAAGACCACCTTACATAGTATCCTTCTATCATTAGAAACCTTTTTAGAGTATTTTAGAACCTTTCTGCATGTTTTTGCTTGAGCCAACTCGAGCAGACATGCTTTTGGCCGAGCCGACTCGGATGTCGGGCTGAGCATTTTTATATAACCTATAAGATTTAACCTAGGATTTTTATCTCCTGTTGAACCTTCGCCAAACTTCCTAAAAACTCTTCCAAAACTTAAGGGAACAATCTCTATACCCCACCTTCCTTGAATTTCAACCTCTCCTACCCTTGATTTCTAGTTATGGCTCCAAGGATGGCAGCACGAAAGAGAGCAAGGTGTGTGGAATCTAGTGCACGGTGGGAAAGAAGTACAAAACATAGAGAAGAAGAGTCGACCCCTGCTCAAGAATAAGTGGAAGAAAGGAATGAGTCACCTTCTCTGCCGAGACAGGTAATCTCAATGGCTAACCGCCTAGTCACCAATGGAAGACGGATTGTTTTCTCATTTTTGGAAGAACTAGGGCTTAGAATTGGAGAATGGATAGAGGCTCAAGGGTGGACTGATTTCTATTCATTAGATGCTCTGACTTATCCTAATTTGGTAAGAACAGTTTATGAAAATCTCACCCTGGGAGAGTACCACATTGAATCAACTGTCAAGGGTGTTGGGCTAGTTGTGGATGAGGAAAAACTAAGTAATGTTCTGAACATGCCAAATGAAGGACTGAATCACTTAGTGTTGAAGGATAAGAAGAAAACCCTTAGACTTATTCTTAAGAGAAGAGATGTAGATGATATGGGGAATGTACAGGCTAATATGTTGTCGCTGGAAATAGGATTGTTGCACAGCATAATTAATAGGATTTTCTTGTCGAGGACAAGCCGATTTGATTGGGAGAGCGAGAGAGATATGGCCTTTATGAGATGCTTGATTGAGGGGGAGGCCCTCAATCTCCCGAATATTATGCTGGTGCAGATGAGGGAAGCAGCAAGGAGGGTAAAAGCCTGCCTTCCATATGGGGTTTTCACTTTATTATTTCAGCATTCTGGGATTGACCTCACTAAGAGGATGGTAGACCACTACATCACACTGATACCTACTCGACGAAGTCCCTACAGTGGATGGGTTACCATCTTGTTGATGAAGTATGGTCGAAGAGGATATCAGGACAGAGGGTGGCACACCCTTCTTTAGATGATGATGATGATGATGACGATCAGGCAGAGCACCCTATAGCTGATACTGAGACTACCGCTGACAGAGGTGATGATATTGATCACATTGCAGAGGCTGAGACTGAGGACCATAGAGAGACAGAGAGAGAGCTTGGTAGTCCTAGGACTCCACCAGGACCTTCAGTGGCTCCATCAGCACCATCAGCACCTTCAGCACCTTCAGTTCCGACTGCTTCATAGGCCTTCATAGCATAGCAGCTGGGATAGCTGTTAGTGTCACTGACGAGCACCTTTACCTCGATGTTTGGCGAGCTTTGTCAAATAGTTGAGATTGGATTTTAGGGTATCAGGACTGAGCTTAGTCAGTTGTCTTCCAGAGTTGAGGCAATTGAGAGGAGGTCGCAGATGCAGGATGACATTCAGGCTGATATTAGAGACCTGTGCACTGATTTTGATAGACTGAGAGGAACAGTAGATGCTTTTTGCACCCAGCATACAGCAGAGCTTCAATGTCATCAGAAAGAAGTTCAGGCCTTCTCTACCGAGCTCCAGACTATTTGGGTATTCTTATCAAGACTATCTTCTACTATCGAAGCTTTAGAAGCTTCAGCATCTAGAGAGCCACCTGCATAATCACCACCTCCTCCTCCAGCAGGACTGTTTGATGCTACTCCTTTTGCTTCATAGCCTCCTGCTCCACCTCTAGCAGAAACTTGTATACATATTGATGTTAAAGTAGAGCCTACCCGATCTAGTACCAAACCTAAATCTAGGCCTAAGCTAAAATCTAAAGCTTTTAAAGCCCCAACTAGGACTAGAAATAGAGATCTTAGATTTAAACCTTTAAAAACTGAGACCTCCTCTGTTGTATTAGACATTGGCTCTTCCTCTAGTGAGGAAGAAGACTAGTTGTATGTTTTTACTATTTCTATTTTATGTATCTTATAAGAAGAACACTTTGATGTATCTTATATTTTGATGCAATGAAATATTTCTTTTTTGCAACTATCTTGTACTTCTCTTCCATAGTAATGAAATGTCTCTTTTGCAAAATGATGTGTAATGAAATGCTATTATATCTTGATCTCTGAATGTTTGATCTCTTTAATTATCCTAATAAGGGGGGAATTTTAATGAAGAATAGCATTGTAAAAATTCTATGAGAAAGTGAAATTATCTCAAACAATGTTATTGATTCTTATACTATTTACAAAGTGAATGTATTTGCTTTTGAACCGTTTTTGATTAATGACAAAAAGGGGGAGTAATTGTATGTGTGCATGGAAAAATAGCATGTAATGTATGTTTATGTGCATGGTTATCCCTGTTACTCAAAATTTACTTAATTTGCTCTTATTCATCTTTAGCTTCAATAGCTCTGATACATTTTTATCTCTAATACATTTCTGCTATCTCTGAGCTTTGATACTTAAATTTGAGCTTTGATACATTTTTGCTACCTCTAATAGCTCTGATAGTAGCTCTGATACATTCTTGCTAATTTTAATAGTAGCTCTGATACATTCTTGCTAAATTTAATATCTATTGCTACTTTAAACTCTGATACAATTACAAACTCTGATCCATTTTGATATTCAACTTGCCTTGATACATTATTGACTTCATTTCATAATAGGCCAAAATAGCTTTTGATATATTTTAACTCTGATACACATCAGTTCCATTGCAAAAGCTTTGATGCTCTATTGTTAAGCTCTGAAACTCTTCAATACATACTAATATATATATGTTTAAAGTCATACACAAGTTTCTTTGACATGTTTAAATGTTTATATACTCGTAACTATAAAGTTTTTCCATGCCCTATATTTTGTCATCATCAAAAAGGGGGAGATTGTTGACCCTTGGAATGATTTTGATGATAACCAAACATTGGAGCATGCATTTAATTACTAACTCTTTCCAAGTATTTTCTAAGTTTTTGTAGGATGTTTTAAATGAAAGACCACTCTTCCTGTAACCTTGGTGTATGACATGTTTATTTTGTAAAACTGTATTTTGTAATGTATAGCCCAAAGAAAAATCAACTATATTTATGAAAATGGGCTATTTCCATGTATTTTACAAGTGTAAATCTCTTAGACTTATGTTTGATGGAGTTGGAGAGCTTCTGAACTTGATTGAATGTGGTGCGAACACCAAAGGCACCAGAATAAGGCAGAGGCTTCTCAACCCTCTGTGGATCACTTAAATGACATTCGAGTCCACTGTAATAAAGCTTAGTCCAGCTGAGTTATTTTCATTTAAGTCCTGTAATTATTTAGCTCATGTTGAGCTAGTCCAGTCCAATGTTAGTCAGCTCATGTCAAGCTAATTTTATTTTTTTGAGTCCTGTTCAACCATATTGAAGACTCAAGACCACATCATACAAGTGAAGACCAAGTCCAACCTGATTCAAGACATGGATGTTGAGCCCGAGTCCAACCAAACTAGAAGATATGAAGATCCCCGGAGGAGAATTAAAACAAATGCAAACCTGAAGCCTGGAGACCAGCCAGAAGGAAACTGGGCCAGCCCAGGCCCAGGGAGAAATTAGGGTGCCCCTCCTTAGAATTACCTTCCCCTTGGTCGGCCACTTATGGTCACCCCTTGGCCGACCAAGACAAGGAGAGGGAGTCCCATTCCATTTAAAATTTTCTACCTAGGTTGCCATGTATTCCTAGTTAGAGTTTGTAAGGGAAAAGGAGTCCTATGTAAAGTCTAAAGTACCCTTACTTGGGGCCCAAGGTTAAGGGTCTATTTAAGGGACCCTAGCCTCTTGTATGAAGTTAGAATTTTTTATGAATGAAAATCTTGAGTTCTTCTATTGAGTTGTGAGATACCCTGCTGTGCGCATAAAGGGGTTTGCGAGAGTTTTTCTTCCCAATGCTACAATCATCTTCCTGCTGCCAACAAGCATCTCAGATCCATGGATGCCCACTCCAAAAGAAGCCTTCCCTTGTTGTTTTTCCTTTGTTTTCTTGTTCCTTTGTGAGTTTTCTAACCCCTGACAGGTCGTTTACAGGTCCTCGAGTTCCTACGAATCCAACGACTCCAGCCAAGCCTCAATCGAATCACCGAGCAGAAAGCAAGGTATCCGCGGGTCTTTGGCTCGATTTTCCAGGCCGCATCCATCGAGGAACGAGAGACCCTTTTGCTGTGATCTTCACAGACATTGTCAGGTACACCCCCTCTACCTCCAGTAGTTTTATTGTAGGAGAACTTGCCCTAACCGAGGCTTCTCAGCCCCGACGATCCTTCTTTTCTACTTTTCTAGGTCCTAATCTGCATGCTGATCTTCTAAAATTCATATAAGATTCCCTACAACTTATTTTAATCTAAAATTCAGGAATTAATCACCCAATCCCACATATAAAACATACAAAAAAAATTGCATGCATATTAGTCCCCCATCATTTGGTATCAGAGCTTAGATTAGGGCTTATTTTCTGCAATTTTTCAGTCTGTATATGCTCTGTTATTTTAATTATTTCTCTCTGTTAAAGACTCTGAAAATTTTAAAATTTATTTTAATTTATTTATCATAATTCACAGTAATTTTTGGAATTTTTACAGATTTTATTTCGAACTGTGAATTTTCTGCAAGCCGAAATATAGCCTGCAAATTTTCGGCTCTGTTTTTTTCAGCAAGACAAGTTTGGAAGTTTTAGGGTTTTGTTTAGCAATTTTTGCATATCTTTTAATTTTAGTATATTTCTTGAATATTAGGCCATAATTTGCAAGTTTTATTCTATTTAAGAAAATATATATATATATATATATCTAAACCCTAATTTGCATCCTCATCTGCCTGCCATCATTGCATAATTTACTTTTAAGGGCACTCTTGCTATATCAGATAAGGGGAGGAGTTGATAACCTCTCCTTAGCCCAAAACCACATCCCTTGCATTCGGTCCCAAGCCTTAACCTAAAATTAATTAGACTTAATTTGCCCTGGTGGGCTAGGGATACCAACTGGTCGGGTCCGGGCTAGTGTTAGATCACTGTGTCAAGTTAACCTGTGTGTGCCTTGTGCTCAGTGTCTGGAACGATGGTTTAGGGATTCAATCCCGAAGGGTTGTGTGCTAATCCGCCTACCTGACCAATCTCTGATTGGTATCTAGGATTGGCAATCAGGGACCTAACACTCCCCTTACACCTGCCTGGCTGAGTACAGGGTTACTATAGGCTAGTTTGCCACCCTGATTGAGCATCTAGTTTGGACTTTAGGTCTAGTCAGCTATAGTTGGTCTGATCGAGTCTTGCATGAGCACTAGATCAGGAGTTTCATATCACCCACCTCCTTCACAAATGTCTGAACCCATGGAAAACTTACAAGCCCAAATAAAAGCGCTAGCTGATCAAATGGCCCAGATAACTACCCAGATGACTACCCAGTTAACTCAGTCTGCTACCTAAACCAACAATAGAATTGACCATCTTGCCAATAGGTTTGACCAGTTAGAAGGCCGTGTAGAGACCATACAAAGAACCCATGGGTCACAATCTGAGCCAGATCCTAATTCTCCTTAACCTAGGAGGACCCCAAACCCTAATCCATACCCTGAGGTCGAACCTAGGAGAGCCCCTCATCCTGACCCATACTATAACCCTCAGCCTAGGAGGACCCCAGACCCTGACCCAAACCAAGAGGTCGAACCTAGGAGAGCCCCTCAACCTGACCCATACTACAATCCTGAGCCCAGGAGGACCCCAAACCCTGATCCATATCTTGAGGATGAAACTAGAAGAGGCTATCGTCCTGACCCAATCCCTGAAGTTCGTCATAGAAGGCCTAATCAGGATTTTGTAGACCAGGAGGACCGATCCTATAGACATGTCAAGCTTGATGCTCCAACTTTTGATGGTTGTCTAGATCCTAAGGTCTATATAGATTGGGAGGGAGAGATGGATCAATATTTTGAATGGTATGATATGACAGAGGAGCGTAAATTTAGGTTTGCTAAGCTTAAGTTGATTCCAGAAGCCAGGTTATATTGGGCTAGTGTTGAGAGAACCCTTAATCTAGGAGGGCGTGATCCTATAACCACCTAGTGAGCCATGAAGGGTAAGCTTAGGACAAGATACGTTCCAGCTTCATATCGTAGTGGGTTACTAGATCAATGGCAACGATTTAATCAGGGTAACAAGAGCATAGATGAGTACATTGCAAAATTTGATGAGTATTCCATGCGATGTGATTTGAGGGAGTCTGAGGATGTTGTCTTATCTAGGTTTAGGGCTAAATTAAGAGATGACATTAAGAAAGAGCTCTACATGAGAGAGGTTAGAGACCTGGACCATGCTTACCAGATTGCTAGGGATCATGAACATTTCCATAGAGGGCCTGTTTACCGTCGACCTGAGCCCACAAGATACCCTAGTCAGTATCCGGGAGCTAGCCAGCCCCTTCAGAGTCAACCCATACCCAGTCGACCCAAACCTAGTCTACCAGGCCCAAACCGACCCAGTCCTAGTCATCCAGGTCCGAGTCGACCCCAGCCTAGTAATTCTTTGGCCCGCAAGGATGATCGAGGAAAATCTGTAGAAGCTAATAAGGGTTACACTCCCCGGAAGACCTGTTTTAGATGTCATAAGCCATGCCACTTTATGAATCAATGTCCAGTTAGTGCTTTACATCTAGGTGAATTACAAGAAGAAGAGCCTGAGTCTGTAGTCGAACCTGAGGGAGAAGTTTATGGGCTGATGATCAATTAATAGAGGAGTACGAAGGTGAGGAGGAAGAACCTGAGTTTGAGAACCAATTAGGAGTGGTTAGGTGCATCCTAGCCCAAACCCCAGTTAAGGAAGATTGGCGTAGGACTAGCATCCTACAAACTTTTGTTAAGATAGGGGATAAGGTTCTTAAGATCATCATAGATAGTAGGAGTTGTGTCAATGCCATCTCTGCCAAGACAGTTAAATCTTTAGGATTGACCACAGTTCCTCATCCTAGCCCGTACAAAGTTTCTTGGGTAGATTCCACCTCCATCCAAATTCAAGTTAGGTGCCAAATCTTACTTAGAGTGCAGACCTATGAGGAAAAGATTTGGTGTGATGTTATCCCCATGGAAGTAAGTAGTATTATTTTAGGTCGGCCTTGGCTATTTGATCATGATGCTACCTTGTATGGTCAAACCAATGTTTGTACCTTCAACTACCATGGGAATAAGTTTGTTATCAATCCAGCTCCCCCTAGGGACCCAGTTAAGAGGAGTTCTAGTAGCCTTAAGGACAAGAAACCTGGAGTTAACCTGATTAAGGCTAGGGAGTTAGAACAGGAGATTGTTGAGGGTAACCCTGTTTGGATCTTGACCTCCAAAGAAATATTAGAGCCAACCCAAAAGGAACACCCTAAAGAAATTGTTGAAGCTCTGAAAGAATTCGAGGATGTCTTCCCTGAGGATTTACCTGATCAATTTCCACCCCTTAGGAACATCCAGCATGCAATAGACTTAGTTCCAGGAGCCACTTTACCAAACCTTCCTCACTATAGACTGAATCCCAGTGAGCATCAAGAATTACAGAGACAAGTGGGAGAATTACTTAGGAAGGGTTTCATTAGGGAGAGCCTGAGTCCATGTGCAGTCCCTGCTCTACTGACCCCTAAGAAGGATGGTACCTGGAGGATGTGTGTAGATAGTAGAGCTATCAACAAAATAACTGTGAAATATAGGTTTCCCATCCCCCGATTGGATGATATGTTAGACATGATGGCCGGAGCCAGAGTTTTCTCCAAGATAGACCTTAAGAGCGGCTATCATCAGGTGAGAATTAGACCTGGGGATGAGTGGAAAACTGCTTTCAAGACTAAGGATGGCCTGTTTGAGTGGGTTGTAATGCCCTTTGGACTTTCCAATGCACCAAGTACCTTTATGAGGATTATGACCCAGGTCCTGAGAGAGTTTACCGGAAAATTCATTGTGGTCTACTTTGACGATATTCTGATTTATAGCAGGACCAAGAAGGACCACCTTAGTCATCTAAGACTGGTATGCCAAACCCTTAGGGAGAATAACCTCTATGCCAACTTTAAGAAGTGTGATTTCATGATACATAGGGTCATCTTCCTAGGTTTTGTTGTCACCCCTGAGGGAGTTTCTGCAGATCCTGAAAAGGTTAGGGCGATTGTTGAGTGGCCTACACCCTCTAATGTCCATGATGTATGTAGTTTCCATGGCCTAGCAACCTTTTACAGGAGATTTATTAGGGGTTTTAGCACAATCGTCGCACCTATCACCGATTGCATTAGGAAGGGTACATTTGAGTGGACCAAAGCAACTGATAAGGACTTCCTAGAGCTTAAGGATAAGATGACCCATGCACCCATCCTTAGATTACCTGACTTTACTAAGGTGTTTGAGGTCGCTTGCGACGCCTCGGGAGTAGGAATAGGCGAGGTACTAAGTCAAGAGAACCACCCTTTAGCCTTCTTCAGTGAAAAGTTGAATGAGGCTAAACTTAAGTACTCTACCTATGACAAGGAATTTTATGCGATAGTCCAGGCCCTTAGATATTGGAGACATTACTTACTACCACAGGAGTTTGTTTTATTTTCTGACCATGAGGCACTCCGATTCCTGAACTCCCAAAAGAAACTGAATCCTTGGCATGGTAAATGGATTGAGTACATTCAAGCCTACACTTTGTCCTGAAGCACCGTGCTGGCACTGAAAATAAGGTAGCAGATGCCCTGAGCCATAGGTCTTTACTATTGGGATCAGTTAGCACCCAAGTCATAGGGTTTGATAGGTTAAAGGATGAATATGAAGACTGCCCAGACTTTGGAGACATTTACCAGACCCTCAAGCTAGGACCATCCAGTACCCATAGTGAGTATACCCTTCAGGATGGTTACCTTTTCCAGAATAATCGACTCTGTATACCCAGAACTTCCCTTAGAGAATTCCTAATCTGGGAAACCCATGCTGGAGGTTTAGCTGGTCATTTTGGTAGAAATAAGACGATCTTAGCAATAGAGGACCAGTTCTTTTGGCCAGGATTGAAAAGGCACGTTGCATAGATTGTAGCCAGATGTCGAACTTGTGCTGTTGCCAAACAGCAGAAGCAAAACATTGGTCTTTACACACCTTTACCAGTGCCTGATCGCCCTTGGCAGGACCTAAGTATAGATTTCGTGCTAGGATTACCTAAGACCCAAAAGAAACATGACTCAATCTTTGTAGTGGTCGATAGGTTCTCTAAGATGGCTCACTTCATTCCTTGTTCCCAGACCTTTGACGTGTCTAGGGTAGCCAAACTCTTCTTAGATCATGTGGTCAAACTCCATGGCCTACCCAAGACCATTATATCTGATAGGGATGTTAGGTTCACTAGTTATTTCTGGAAGACCTTATGGCACCTATTAGGGACCAAGCTTAAGTTTTCTACAGCCTACCACTCTCAAACAGATGGCCAAACTGAAGTAGTGAACCGAAGTTTAGGAAACCTCCTTAGATTCCTAGTAGGTGAGCATGTTGGAACATGGGATTTATTATTACCTAGAGCAGAGTTTGCCTACAACAATTCAGTAAATAGGACAACGGGTAAGAGCCCTTTTGAGATAGTCCATGGGTACAAGCCTAATCGCCCCATTGATTTGATTCCTTTACCTATTCATGCATGAGTCTCAGAGTCCGCAGAGTCATTTGCACAGCATATTAGAGACTTGCATAAAGACATTAACCAAAAGATAAACTTAAGCAATGAAACATATAAAATTTGGTTAATTCCCGAAGAAGGATCAAAGAATTTGATGTAGGGGATTCTGTCATGATTAGGCTTAGGCCTAAACGGTTCCCACCTGGGATTGTTAAGAAGCTTCATGCTCGGGGAGCCAGACCTTTTAAAGTATTAAAGAAGGTTGGATCAAATGCCTATGTGCTAGACTTGCCTTCGGATATGGGCATTAGTTCTACCTTCAATATTACAGACCTGGTTGAGTATAGGGAACCGGAAACGATACCCAGTGAGGCTTTTGGACCTATCCCTTCTGTTGAGAGTGATCCTTACCCAAAGTGTCCACCAATTAATTAGCCTGAGAGAGGAGAACGGATCGAGCGTATCCTGGACGATCAAGCCATTACGACCCGGGGCCGCGGTTATCAACGCTTCCTAGTCCGATGGCAAGGCCGGCCAGAGTCGGACGATTCATGGATTTCTCGAGAGGACTTGCAACGCCTCAACCCAGACCTTCTTGGGAGATATGTGAGCCAGTCTGATATTCACTCGACAGGGTCGAGTTCCTCCAACCCCGGGAGAATTGGTGCGAACACCAAAGGCACCAGAATAAGGTAGAGGCTTCTCAACCCTCTGTGGATCACTTAAATGACATTCGAGTCCACTGTAATAAAGCTTAGTCTAGCTGAGTTGTTTTCATTTAAGTTCTATAATTATTTAGCTCATGTTGAGCTAGTCCAGTCCAATGTTAGTCAGCTCATGTCGAGCTAATTTTATTTTTTTTGAGTCATGTTCAACCATATTAAAGACTCAAGACCACATCATACTAGTGAAGACCAAGTCCAACCTGATTGAAGACATGGATGTTGAGCCCGAGTCCAACCTAACTAGAAGATATGAAGATCCCCGGAGGAGAATTAAAACAAGTGCAAACCTGAAGCCTGGGGACCAGCCAGAAGGAAACTGGGCCAGCCCAGGCCCAGGGAGAAATTAGGGCACCCCTCCTTAGAATTACCTTCCCCTTGGTCGGCCACTTATGGTCACCCCTTGGCCGACCAAGACAAGGAGAGGGAGTCCCATTCCATTTAAAATTTTCTACCTAGGTTGCCATGTATTCCTAGTTAGAGTTTGTAAGGGAAAAGGAGTCCTATGTAAAGTCTAAAGTACCCTTACTTGGGGCCCAAGGTTAAGGGTCTATTTAAGGGACCCTAGCCTCTTGTATGAAGTTAGATTTTTTGATGAATGAAAACCTTGAGTTCTTCTATTGAGTTGTGTGATACCCCGCTGTGTGCATAAAGGGATTTGCGAGAGTTTTTCTTCCCAGTGCTACAATCATCTTCCTGCTGCCAACAAGCATCTCAGATCCCTGGATGCCCACTCCAAAAGAAGCCTTCCCTTGCTGTTTTTCCTTTGTTTTCTTGTTCTTTTATGAGTTTTCTAACCCCTGACAGGTCGTTTACAGGTCCCCGAGTTCCTACGAATCCAACGACTCCAGCCAAGCCTCAATCGGATCACCAAGCAGAAAGCCGGGTATCCGTGGGTCTTTGGCTCAGTTTTCCAGGCCGCATCCATCGAGGAACGAGAGACCCTTTTGCTGTGATCTTCACAGACGTTGTCAGGTACACCCCCTCTACCTCCAGTAGTTTTATTGTAGGAGAACTTGCCCTAACCGAGGTTTCTCAGCCCCGGCGATCCTTCTTTTCTACTTTTCTAGGTCTTAATCTACGTGCTGATCTTCTAAAATTCATATAAAATTCCCTACAACTTATTTTAATCTAAAATTCGGGAATTAATCACTCAACCCCACATATAAAACATACAAAAAAAATTGCATGCATATTAATCCCCCATCAGAATGCCTTTGGAAGAATTTTGAGAAGTTTGGAAAGTTTTTGGAGACAGGTTACTAGAGCCAACTCATTGCAGAAGGGCTGACTTGAGGTTTGGCACATCAAGCTGTATTCTAGCATGCAGACCTTCGAGCTGACTTGAGACTGAAGAGCTGACTCTAGCAGAGTGTGATTTTTGAAGTTCTGAGAATTCGAGCTGACTCGACGAAACCGAGCCGACTTGACTAGAGTGAAAATTTCTCAAATAAATAGGAGAGCCGACTCGAGTTTGAAGAGCCGACCTTCCAGAGTTCAGAAAATCTCAGTTCTGAAGAACTAGCCAGGTGAGCCAACTCGATGCAGAAGAGCAAACTCGACTAGAGTAAAGTTTTGATCTACCTAAGAAATCGAGCTGACTCGACCCATCCAAGCCGACTCGAGTGACAATTCCAAATGAGTAACGGCTAGTTCCAGAAGTTCTTTTTTGAATCCAAAATGGTCTCCAATGGTCATATTTTGAATCCCAACAGTCTACAATGGCTATAACCTCCTGAAATCAGTTGAGGGGATGATATTTATGGGATTTGAATCACTTTTAAAGAGATAGATGAGTAGTGAATGAAAAATTAATGAGCTTTTGAAAGAACACTCAAGAGAGCATTTAAGAGCACACCTAACTTCCATTTGAATTCTTGAGGCATTTATTGAAGAAGCTTGAAGCCTTGAAGTGCATTAAAAAAGAAATCAAGAGGGCTTCTCAAGTGCTACAACTGCAACCATCTGGCAACTTCGGTTTGTCATAGAGTTGCTTTGAGTTTTCTACTCTTTGTTTAAATGGTTCCAAGTACAATAGGGGCTGTAACTTGGGTTTGTAAAGATTTTTGGTGTGCCTTTGAAAACCAAGAGTGGGTTCTTAGTGAGTCCAGTTAAAACTAACATTGTATTGGCTTTTTGGTAAGCCTAGAATAAAACCAAGTTTGGGTTTTGGATTGTAAGCCTGTGAAAACAATATGGCTATATTCCAAGGATGAATATAATGGAAATCCCAAGTGATATCTAGGATAGTGGACGTAGGAGCTAGGTTGCTCTGAACCACTATAAAATCTACTATGTTTATGATTATGTTTCTTGTGTTCTTATTTGCTTCCACATTAGTTATTTAACTCAGCACGTACTATACTAAGAACTTTAAAAAGGAGCACATACTTGCAAAAATTTTAATTAGCCAATTCACCCCCCTTTTGGATAAGCCACCTGGGCAACATATTCTCTGTCCCCAAAGCAACCATGATGAAATATCTTCTCGAGCATCATATCATATAAAAAATTTAGAAATTAATATGATTTGACTAAGAGTGAACCTCGATCATTCTACTTTCTACTCTAAAAAAAATTACCAAATAAAAACACTAGGATTGAAAATGCCTGATGAAAAATGAGGCACTCTCAAAAAGAACCAATTCATGACACTTAGAAAAATTTTGCATTTCATTTATTTTAAAGGTATCTTACAAGTTAGAAATAAAGAAGTAAAAATCTACAATTTTATTTCTCTTATCCTCACTCCTGGTTAGCTTGGCTAGCATGAAGAGATCGTATAGCCTGCACTGTGATGGAAGTTGAAAACATATGCACTCTTATCTCTGGAAGAATCTAGGTTGCCAGGGTTATGCAATCCTCTAAACTGACCTCATACGACTTGCTTTCGACATGTCAAAACTAAGTCTCAGTAGCTCCTATGCATGATTCGGCCAAAGTGGATCTGGCCTCCATCCTCAAGATCTTGTCACCATAATCATGAACATTATCCTTCAGGTTATCAATGATAATCCTGGCCACCTTTAACTGGCTCTGTAGGACAAGTTCTCCTCCATGTCCATGGTTCGATGGTTCTGGACCTATTGAAAAGTGACTACATTCCTATTCCTCTCCTCTTCCAATTCTTGTCGAAAGGATCGGATCTTAGCCATGGCTTCGTTGGTGCGGGCACCAGACTCAGAAGAAGACTTCAGGGCTCCATCTGGATCTCTAATTGACATTGCCCGAAGAATTAGAGTTTTCTGGTTTTGTAATAAGGGTTGACTTGGTCAACTCAATTTTAGTTTGAGTCTGTATTTCCCTACAATTTAAATTTTGTTGAGTCATGTTGACTCAATACAAGTCCTAGTAGTGGTCTAGGTCTTCTCCAAGGTGCCATATTTTCTCCAAGGACCAAGCAAGTGGGCGCCACACTCCCAACCACACGCCAGAGTCCAGGAGGCGCCACATCTCCATCCAGTGTGCCTTGGTCCCCACACCACAAGAAAGCAGGTCCCTTCTTTCATGCACCACTTGGGGGAGAAATCCATCAAGATACCTCAATCCAAGGAGGAGCCAACTTCTTTCCAGATAAACCCAAGCCAGGATGGCAAGAATTTTTCTTGAAGAGAGGATCAAGGAGGTGCCCCACAATGTTCCATAAAAACCCAAGTTATAAAAGGGAAGAGAGCATGTCTTGGGGAGAAAATCAAGGAGGCACCCAAAAGTTTCCTAAAGTGCCAAAGCCATGAAAGGAAGAAGCCTAAACTTGTGGAGCAAGACTAGGAGGTGTCCAAAAGAGCCAAACCATGAAGGGAAAATCCTTGATTCATGGAGAGATACTAGGAGACACCCCCACTACCTGCCAAAAATGTCCAAAACAAAGATGGGAAGGGCCTTGACTTAGGGAGGAAGAAAAGGAGGAGTCCAAAAGAGTTGATCCATGGAAGGAAAGAAATCCTCTCTTGAAGACCCAAGCAACGAGGTGCCATCTACCTGCCTTTTATAACCCAAATCAAATTTTTTGGTACCTTGGCCGACCATATGTGTATGGATTATCCTGATTTGTAGATCCCCTCCTTTAGTCCCACATGGGAAGATGTAAAACCCTACTCCCTTGTAAAGCCCTATAAATTAAACCCCTCTTGTAAGTTTAAAGGAATGAGATGAATGAAACCAAATTTTTTTTAGTGAGCAAACTCTGTGTTTTCTCTCTTCCGCACTTGCATCCAGGTGTTGAGCTCCATGAGGGAGTAAATCCGGGTTCCCCAGGAACCTTGAGGAGGTGTGAGATCTCCAAAACCCAAACCCTAGGTTAGCCACTTCTACTCCAAAACCCTAGCCGCCCACCATCCACTTCAATCCACCAAACCCTAGCCTATTCCACCTCCCACGACCTCTCTCTCCAAGTCCAGGCTGACCACCAGCATCCAGCTACAGTCCGGATACTTCATATCCAAAGCTCTTTCCAGAGGGAGTTGAATCAGCCTTCAAGAGAATCCGGATCTCAGCGACATCAGCCTTCAAGTTCTTCGAACTGGTAAATCCTTCCCTGAGTCTCTGAATCCATCTCTTGTTTTTCTCTTCTTTCCCAGATCTTGAGTCCAGGAGAAGCCGACCAAACCACAAGACTAGTATTGAAGGATCCATTACGAAGATAGCCGACTCCGAGGATCCCACAATCTGCTCGAGAGAGTTCTTCCACCAAAATCCTGAGAAGATCACTGTCTGGTTAGTAAACCATCTCTCCTCTCTATTTCTGTTCTGTTGAAAGTTCAGAGCGAAATCCTAGGTCTGGGAGTTTCTCAACCCCCAGCGATCCATTACTTCTGAACTACTCTGATAATTTAGTTTCATCTAAATTGTGCTTTCAATCCTTACCTAGTTTCCTTCAACGTAGTTTAGCTTTACTTTGAGTCGAAGCCAATTTCTGAAATATATATATAAAAAAAAAAAAAGAATTAATCTTAATTTTACTTCCGCATACGCTTCTTTGTTCTTTGTTCTGCATCATTTTTGGTATCAGAGCTTTCGTGTTGCATCAATTTTGGTATCAGAGCCCTGTCTAGGGTTTCTGTTTTGATTGCTTGTTTGAGTCTCTCTCTTTTTACTTTGTCTGCTCGAAGTAGACTCCCCAGGATGTCCGGTCCTAGGAACGAAGCGAGGTGCAAACCTCCTCTTCCCATTCTACGGGGTGTTCCTAGGGCATGTAGGGGATCCGTTGGGTTACAACTTCGTAGCAGAAATTGTAAACGGGGAAGTGCTCTGTTTTCAGCCTGTAATTACCCTGTTTCAGGAATTATTTCTCACTGCCAGTAACTCCAAATTTGGTGATTTTTGTTTTTATGAAACCAGTATAATTGAAACTAATTTTCATAATTTTCCTATGATTTATTGGTTTCCGTGTGATTTCTGAGAATTAGATTACTCAACTCTGTTTTGTGTTCTACAATCCAATTATTTTTGAGTGTTCATCTCTTAATTCATTTTAAGGGCATTTGAGCATCTAAGATAAGGGGAGGAGTTAATAACCTCTCCTTAGCCCAAAACCACCACCCACTCATTCGAACCTAAGCCTTTAATCTAAAAATTGATTAGACCTAATTTGCCCTAGTGGGCTAGGGACATCAACAAGTCGGGTCAAGGCTAGTGTTGAGTCAGTTTGTCTGGTTACTCTGTGTGTGCTTTGTACTCAGTGTCTAGAACGGTGGTTCAGGGATTCCATCCCGAAGGGCTTGTGTCCTGGTCCGCCTACCTGGCCAATCTCTGATTGGTGTCTAGGATTGGTAATTAGGGACCTAACACTCCCCTTACACTTGCCTAGCTGAGTCCCGAGTTACTACAGGCTAGCTTGCCACTCTGATTGGGCATCTAGTTTGGGCTCTAGGTCTAGTTAGCCCGTAGTCATTTCAGTCGAGTCTCATTTGGTGTGCTTGCTTGCATCATCATGTCCACCCGGAACGAAGTACCCTACCAACCTGGTCAAACCCAACCTGATTTAGAGGCCATGATTAGAACTCTTACCGAAAGTATGACCAAATTGAGTCAGGATATGAATGAGGGTTTTGCCCATTTTAGAGACCGAGCCCAGGGACTTGAGAAACGTAGACATCAAAATTGGACCCCTGATCCAAAATTTAATAGGCCCCAACCTCACCCATGCTAGGAGCCTAGGAGGACCTTATACCGTGATCCCGAGCATAACCCTAAGAGCCTATATCCATACTTGGTTGACTCAGAAAAGGGACCTGTTAGGAACACCGAACCTTATGCACCCACTTTTGATGGAAGACAAGAGACATATATTAAGTGGGAAGAACAAATGGATCGGTATTTTGAGTGCACTAATATATCGAAATTAGGACAAATTAGGTTGGCCAAAACCAAGTTCACCAAACATGCTAGGTCGCATTGGTATGCTATTGAGCATGAGTGTTATCAAAGAAAAGAGGAAATATATACTTGGAGAGATATGAGAAGTAAGTTGAGAGATAGGTACCTAGGTAGATCCTATGAGAAAAGACTTTTAGACCAATGGTACCAATTGCGATAAGGTAATAGGCCTGTGTCTAAATATATCGAGGACTTCCAGTGGTACGACATGAAATGCAATACCATTGAGACCGAAGCTCAGATCACATCGAGGTTTAGGGTTGGGTTACACCCAGACATTTATAGGAAGCTATGCCTTGAAATAACCAATAAGTTAGACCGAGCCTACCAAGAAGCCCAAGACTATGAGTGGTCTTTAAGATATAACCAATCAAGTACTTTGGACTTAAAGCCAACCTCTACCAACTTGAGTCAAGTTCCGATTGATCCGACACCCGTAGTGAACCAGACTTTTGTTTGTCAATTCCCACTTGTGTCACCTCTTGACCAGAAGGATAACACTGAGAAGGAGTTAGGCATGGCCATCCCAAAATTAGTTGACCTGACCAGAGCCGTACTTAAAGGGGAATCAAAGGAGAATAGATTAGAACATTTCAGTGAGATTGAGGAAGAAATATATGAGCCTGACATAAGTTTGATAGATGAATATGAAGAAGAAGAATTTGAGGATATCTCTCCCGATAATTCAATTAACCAACTCCTACCTAATGGGGTTATTGAGGGGACCCCTGCCACTCAAGGAATTCAGGAGCTAACCCTAAGAGAAGACCCTTTTGAGGAAGTTCAGGAAGAGGAAATTACACCAAATGAAAGTTTAAGTGAGAATACCCCTGAACTCATTGAGGAATCCAAAGAAGACACCCCTGAGTTAAATATGGTAGAGAAGTGTGAAGAAGGAAGGGGTTCACAAGAATTGCCCATTGAGAAGGTCCAAGAACAAGAAAAAGACAGTAGCTTAGAGGACTTTTTAGATAAACATTCCAAAGACCTTCCTGAAAACCTTCCACCTTCTAGGAGAACCCAGCCTATCCTAGAACTTGCACTTGTAGACCCTCCTAGAGCAAATCATGAGGTTTGGATGAGTGCACCTATAGAACAATGTCCTTATTTTAAGGTCATCCTGAATAACCAAGGTTTGTTTCTTGTTTCTGATAAGCCACCTCAAAACTTTGATTCTTATTTCCTACCCTTCCCTGAATCTTCTCATGTTTCTAGAGCTATGGGATTACACTTTACTGAGATCTCTAGGTTGCAAGACTCCTTAGAACCTATTAGGTTTGCCACCTACTTCTGGAAGACCTTATGGCACCTACTAGGCATCCATAATAAGTTTTCATGCTCTGCATGCCCTCCTCCGACCCAAGGTCAAACCTAGAGAGCCTTAGTTTGTTAGGTTTAGACCTAGGGTTCCTTTGGAATAAAGTCCATTCTTTAGGAATGCGTCGTCAGTCTAGTTTAGTTTTTCTTGACCCTTTACTAGGCTTTGGCTCAGATTTTGGTTTGATTGAGAGCACCAGGAATTAAGATTTGTATTTTGTCCAGAACTAAATTTACATATAATGTTTCGATCAATAGGTCTATAGGCTAGAGTCCCTTTGAAATTATTCATGGATACAAGCCACACACACCACTTGATCTGATTTCACTATTAGTCCACACACACAAGTCTCTTGATGCACTTGCATAGCATGTAAAGGACTTGCATAAAGAAATTCATGCCAAAATAAATTTAAGTAATGAAACTTATAAGAAGTTGGCTGATTCTCAAAGGCGAGTCAAAACTTTTGTTGAGGGAGACTATGTAATGATTAGGTTAAGGCCTGAACGGTTTCCTCCTGGAACTGTTAGAAAGTTACATGCTAGAGGAGCTGGACCATTTAGAGTGGTGAAGAGAGTAGGGTCCAATGCCTATGTGCTCGAGTTGCCTTCAGAACTAGGCATTAGCTCCACTTTCAACATTACAGACCTAGTAGAGTATAGAGAGCCAGCTGTGATTCCCAGTGAGCCTTTTTGAGCCTAATCTTGCTCTTGAGAGTGAACCCAACCCTGTGTGTCCACCAACAAACTGGCCTGTGAGGAAAGAGCAGATTGAAAAGATCCTGGATGATTAGGTTATCTCTACTCGTAATCGAGGATACCAAAGATACCTGGTCTGCTGGCAAGGAAGGCCAGATTCTGATAACTCTTGGATCTCTCGAGAAGAATTACAAGAATTGGACCCAGACCTCTTGGAGAGATACCAGAGCCAGCTTGATCCATACTCGACAGGGTTGAGTTCCTCCCACCCCGGGAGAATTGGTGCGGGCACCAGACTCAGAAGAAGACTTCAGGGCTCCATCTGGATCTCTGATTGACATTGCCCGAAGAATTAGAGTTTTCTGGTTTTGTAATAAGGGTTGACTTGGTCAACTCAATTTTAGTTTGAGTCTGTATTTCCCTACAATTTAAATTTTGTTGAGTCATGTTGACTCAATACAAGTCCTAGTAGTGGTCTAGGTCTTCTCCAAGGTGCCACATTTTCTCCCAGGACCAAGCAAGTGGGCGCCACACTCCCAACCACACGCCAGAGTCCAGGAGGCGCCACATCTCCATCCAGTGTGCCTTGGTCCCCACACCACAAGAAAGCAGGTCCCTTCTTTCATGTGCCACTTGGGGGAGAAATCCATCAAGATACCTCAATCCAAGGAGGAGCCAACTTCTTTCCAGATAAACCCAAGCCAGGATGGCAAGAATTTTTCTTGAAGAGAGGATCAAGGAGGTGCCCCACAATGTTCCATAAAAACCCAAGTTATAAAAGGGAAGAGAGCATGTCTTGGGGAGAAAATCAAGGAGGCACCCAAAAGTTTCCTAAAGTGCCAAAGCCATGAAAGGAAGAAGCCTAAACTTGTGGAGCAAGACTAGGAGGTGTCCAAAAGAGCCAAACCATGAAGGGAAAATCCTTGATTCATGGAGAGATACTAGGAGACACCCCCACTACCTGCCAAAAATGCCCAAAACAAAGATGGGAAGGGCCTTGACTTAGGGAGGAAGAAAAGGAGGAGTCCAAAAGAGTTGATCCATGGAAGGAAAGAAATCCTCTCTTGAAGACCCAAGCAAGGAGGTGCCATCTACCTGCCTTTTATAACCCAAATCAAATTTTTTTGGTACCTTGGCCGACCATATGTGTATGGATTATCCTGATTTGTAGATCCCCTCCTTTAGTCCCACATGGGAAGATGTAAAACCCTACTCCCTTGTAAAGCCCTATAAATTAAACCCCTCTTGTAAGTTTAAAGGAATGAGATGAATGAAACCAAATTTTTTTAGTGAGCAAACTCTGTGTTTTCTCTCTTCCGCACTTGCATCCAGGTGTTGAGCTCTGTGAGAGAGTAAATCCGGGTTCCCCAGGAACCTTGAGGAGGTGTGAGATCTCCAAAACCCAAACCCTAGGTTAGCCACTTCTACTCCAAAACCCTAGCCGCCCACCATCCACTTCAATCCACCAAACCCTAGCCTATTCCACCTCCCACGGCCTCTCTCTCCAAGTCCAGGCTGACCACCAGCATCCAGCTACAGTCCGGATACTTCAGATCCAAAGCTCTTTCCAGAGGGAGTCGAATCAGCCTTCAAGAGAATCCGGATCTCAGTGACATCAGCCTTCAAGTTCTTCGAACTGGTAAATCCTTCCCTGAGTCTCTGAATCCATCTCTTGTTTTTCTCTTCTTTCCCAGATCTTGAGTCCAGGAGAAGCCGACCAAACCACAAGACCAGTATTGAAGGATCCATTGCGAAGATAGCCGACTCCGAGGATCCCACAATCTGCTCGAGAGAGTTCTTCCACCAAAATCCTGAGAAGATCACTGTCTGGTTAGTAAACCATCTCTCCTCTCTATTTCTGTTCTGTTGAAAGTTCAGAGCGAAATCCTAGGTCTGGGAGTTTCTCAACCCCCAGCGATCTGTTACTTCTGAACTACTCTGATAATTTAGTTTCATCTAAATTGTGCTTTCAATCCTTACCTAGTTTCCTTCAACGTAGTTTAGCTTTACTTTGAGTCGAAGCCAATTTCTGAAATATATATAAAAAAAAAAAGAATTAATCTTAATTTTACTTCCGCATACGCTTCTTTGTTCTTTGTTCTGCATCATTTTTGGTATCAGAGCTTTCGTGTTGCATCATTCGTCCTTTGCTTGCTCAACTTGATGAATCTTATAATCCTATCTTGAGGAACCATAATCCAGCATTTCACCCCAAGCAAGATAAAATTCCTTCCATAACCATTCATTTTGGCTCCTAACCAAATTAAGCTCCTCTTAAAACCACTAGATTTGGCTATTGGCTTCGACCTTCAGATCTTTGATCACCACTTCATGATTTCTTTTCAATTCAGTAATATTTGCCTCAACATTCAAAACTATCTGGGCCTCACCCTGACACACAACCTCTAATTTCTGTCACATTGAAGCAAGATGACTACCTAATTCCCCTAGCTTTACTACCAAATGGATGATATTCTTTCAAAAGACCATCTACATAATTTTTTGTTCTCGAAACTCTCTCTACTTTAGCAGCACAAGTCTCGACCTTGCTAAGCTCTTTTCTAGTATTAGCAACCTTTTCTTTTATCATGGCGACCTTTGCTTCATCAATTTTGGTTGACTCCATAAAAAAGTATAGATGATGAGATATCTGTATTAAATTAGGATGGCACCATATTATTAAGAAGCACAACACATGAATTCGAATAGTAGTAGTGTAGGCAATAAACCTTCTCCATACCTAAATAATTACCTTAAAAGATATGTATCCGTGCTCTTCAGACTCAACCCTATGAGCCTGATAGTCACCTGCCACCCGAAGGAAGGTTCGAACTCGCTCTTCAGCAAATAACGGATCTCAAAAACATCAGGGGACCGGAATTATTTCTCGATACCTCAATCCTGGGAACACCAGCAAGAAAATCCAAATTCTTATTGCTTGAGACATTGGCCCTTCGGCCCTTCCAGATTGCTCTTCGTAAATCTTGAACATCACATGGATCCATGGAGTACTCAAAGTTACTGAAAAAATGATTGAAAATCACCTCCATGCACCAAAAATCACCACACATCGAATAGAGGGTTGTCCTTGCTCAAGCATTCACGACTATGTACCATTTTCAAAATTCCTTTATAAAAGGATCAACCATGATAATTCCTCACACTCTCCAAGAAAGACATCATAAATGCAAAATATAAAAACTTTTTGAGAAGCTCACTTTTTGAGAATATAAAACCCAACATGACTATTAGGATATGCTAGGCATGGCACTGGAACTACTTCTCAGCCCAAATATTTTATATTTGGACTAAGGAGTGGGGGCCTAATGATATGGAGAAAACTCTATACCTGGGTTCCCGAAGGTTATAGGATCAAAGACATTTTGATCAGTTCCAATTTAAGGTAAAGAGAAGCCACATCTAGCTATTTTGAATCCCGGCATTAGGTCCATGATATTTTGAATACAAATAAGTAGAGCAAACTTCTTGATAAACTGAATCTATTTAATTGAGAGAGTATGTTATCAAACTTATCAAAAGGACAAATCCTATTCCAAAACACTCCATTGGTCATTTGATCATATTCTCCTAGAAGAAGAAGGGCAGAGTGACACTTCGACTCCCAGCCCTATTGGTGGTAACTTTAATATATAGCAAACCCGACCTTCGACCTCTTGGTTCCTTCCTAAACCAGAGATCCTCACAACTTTACCCCACCACCTACCTTTGGCCCTCCTAGCTCTTAACAGGCATAGATCGAATTATCCTAATGAACATTCGGCCAACTGGTTACTATCCTACCGACTAGCTATCAAGATACATGCGCCTACCTACTTTCAGTACATTGGGGACTCGGTTCTCTCGATCCCTAAGTATCATAGAACCTCAGTTATAAACGGCCTTTAAACTTACCTAACCCTGGTATAAGGACATATTCTGGTCAGCCACACCTATAGAAGCATTTACCAAATGGTCAAAGGAGGAATACACCGACACTTATCCTAAAATATTTCCATAACAGACAAACTGTCAAATATTATTATCTAGAGCAGATCTCAGTCTTTAAGAATGTATGATTCTTCTTTAGGCTATATCTCCTGAAGTCATTAAGGTAAATGATGGGAGATATGAAAAAAACTTCCATTAATGGGAAAGTGACTTTTCAGATAATAAAGGATGATTTCTCTTCAAAAGTCTTGCTAAAGGTTGGTATGGACACCAAAGGCACCAGAATAAGGCAGAGGCTTCTCAACCCTCTGTGGATCACTTAATTGACATTCAAGTCCACTGTAATAAAGCTTAGATATTTTATTTGAGTCCTATAATTAGTCAGCTCATGTTGAGCTAGTTCAGTTCAGTATTAGTCAGCTCACGTCGAGCTAATTTTATTTTTTTGAGTCCTATCCAAGCATATCGAAGACTCAAGACCACTTCATACAAGTGAAGACCAAGTCCAACCTAATTGAAGACATGGAAGTTGAGCCCAAATCCAACCCAACTTGAAGACCTGAAGATCCTAGGAAGAGAAAATAAAAACAGGAATAAATCTAGAGCCTGTTCCAACCAGAAGCAAATTAGGCCAGCCCAGGCCCAGGAAGAGGAATTAGGGCACCACCTCTTAGGATTACGCTCCTCTTGGTCAGCCACTTATGGTCACCCCCTTGGCCGACCAAGACAAGGAGAGGGAGTCCAAGTGCTTTAGGGATTTCTACCTAGGTTGCCTTGTATTCCTAGTTAGGGTTTGAAAGGGAGAAGGAGTCCTTTGTAAAGTCTAAAGTACCCTTACTTGGGGCCCAAGGTTAAGGGTCTATTTAAGGGACCCTAGCCTCTTGTATGAAACTTGATTTTGATATATGAAATAAACCTTGACTTCTTCTATTGCTTTAAGTGTTACCCTGCTGTGTGCATAAAGGGGTGTGAGAGTTTTCTTCTTCCCGGTGCTGCAACCATCATCTTGCCGCCAGCCAATCCTCCAGAGCCTTGGCCACCCACTCCAAAATCCTTTCTCCTTGGCTATTTTTCTTTATTTTCTTGATCTCCTTTGAGTTTTCTAACCCCTGATAGGTCGTTTGCAGGTCTCCGAGTTCCTACAAATCCAACGACTCTAGCCAAGCCTCAATCAGACCATCGAGCAGAAAGCTGGGTATCCGCGAGTCTTTGGCTCAGTTTTCCAGGCCGCATCCATCAAGAAATGAGAGATCCCTTCGCTGTGATCTTCACCGAGCACTTCAGACATTGTCAGGTACACCCCCTCTACCTCCAGTCTTTATATTGTAGGAGAACTTGCCCTAACCAAGGCATCTCAGCCCTGGAGATCCTTCTTTAGTACTTTTCTAGGTTCTAATTTGCATGCTTGGCTTCAAAAAATTCATACAAAATTCTCTACAACTAATTTTGATCTGAAATTTGTGAATTAATCACCTAACCCCACATATAAAATATATAAAAGGAATTGCATGCATATTAGTCCCGCATCATTTGGTATCGGAGCTTAGATTAGGGCTTGTTTTCTGCAATTTTTTAGTCCGTATATGCTCTATTTTTTAAATTAGTTTTCCCTGATCAAAGCTTTAAAAATTCTAAAATTTATTTTTTTGGATTCATCATAATTTTCAGTAATTTTTAGAATTTTTTTAGATTTTATTTTAGCCTGTGAATTTTTTTCAATCCGAAATACAGCCTGCAAATTTTTGGCTCTATTTTTTTCAGCAAGACAAGTTTAGAAGTTTTAGGGTTTTGTTTAGCATCTTTTACATATCTTTTAATTTTAGTATATTTTCTGCATATTAGGCCATAATTTTCAAGTTTTCTTCTATTTAAGAAAATACCAAAATAAAAAAAAATTACATATTCTCCAAAAATACCAAAAAACATCTAAACCCTAGTTTGCATCCTCATCTACCTGCCATCATTGCATAATTTACTTTTAAGGGCACTCTTGCTATATCAGATGGGGGGAGGATTTGATCACCTCTCCTTAGTCCAAAACCACATCCATTGCATTCGGTTCCAAGCCTTAACCTAAAATTAACTAGACTTAATTTGCCCTAGTGGGCTAGGGACACCAACTGGTCGGGTCCGGGCTAGTGTGAGATCACCATGTCAAGTTAACCTGTGTGTGCCTTGTGCTCAGTGTCTAGAATGGTGGTTTAGGGATTCAATCCTGAAGGGCTTGTGTGCTGGTCCACCTACCTGGCCATCTCTGATTGGTGTCTAGGATTGGCAATCAGGGACCTAACACTCCCCTTTCACCTGCCTGGCTGAGTACAGGGTTACTATAGGCTAGTTTGCCACCCTGATTGAGCCCTTAGTTTTGGACTCTGGGTCTAGTTAGCTATAGTCGGTTTGATCGAGTTTTGCATGAGCACTAGATCAGGGGTTTCATATCATCCACCATCTCCACTTTTATCTGAATCCATGGATAAGCTAGAAGCCCAGATGAAAGCCTTTGCTAAGCAGCTAACCCAATCCATGGCCCAGATGACTACCCAGTTAACTACCTAGATGACTCAATTGAATCAGTCTACTACCCGAACCAAAAATAGACTTGAACTGGTGCGGGCACCAGAATCAGAAGAAGACTTCAGGGTTCCATCTGGATCTCTGATTGACCTTGCCCGAGAAAATTAGGGTTTGTAATAAGGATTGACCTGATCAATCCAATTTTGAGTCTGTAATTTTGTCATTTCAATTTTGTTGAGTCACGTTGACTCAGTCCAAGTCCTAGTAGTGGTTTAGGTCTTCTCCAGGTTGGTGCCATTTTTTTTCCAGCCAAGTCAAGGCCCAAGCAAGTGGGCGCCACACTCCCAGCCACACGCCAGAGCCCATGAGGCGCCACATCCCTTGCCCAGTGTGCCTTGGTCCCCACACCACAAGAAAGCAGGTCCCTTCTTTCATGCGCTACTTAAGGAGAGATCAATCTAGGATCCTCAATCCAAGGGGGCACCCAAAACAATTCCATAAGAGCCAAGCTATGAAAAGAAAAGAGCAATACTTGGGGAGCAAGACTAGGAGGCACCCAAATACTTCCAAATAAAACCAAGCATGGAAGGAAAATAATTGTCTTGAAGAGCAAGGCTAGGAGGCGCCATCTTCTTGCCATTTGGAGCCACCAATCAACACTTAAGGAAGCTTTTGGCCGGCCATCATGGGGAGGATTTGATTCTACACGCCTAATTTGAGGATCCATCCTATTAGTCCCACATGGGAAGATGTAAAAACCTGATTTCTTGTAAAGGCCTATAAAATGGACCCCTCTTGAAAGTTTTAAAAACAATGATGAATGAAATCAATTTCTTTGTAAGCAACTTTGTGTTTCTCTCTTTCGCACTTGTGTTTAGGTGTTGAGCTCCGTGAGGGAGTAAATCCGGGTTCCCTAGGAACCTTGAGGAGGTGTGAGATCTCCAACCCCAAAACCCTAGGTTAGCCACTTCAATTACAAACCCTAGCCGCCCATCATCTTTTTCATTCCACCAATCATCCAAACCCTAATCTACCTCATCATCTCACGGCCCCTCTCTTCCAAGTAGAGGCCGACCACCAGCATTCAGGTCCAGATCGGCTACTTCGAATACAGAGCAAATCCCAGAGGAAGTCAGATCAGCATCCAGGAGAATCAGGATTTCAGCAACATCAATTTCTCAAGTTCTTCTTATCTGGTAAATCCTTTCTTTGAGTATCTGGTTCCTTAACTTGTTCTTCTTCTTTCCCAGATCCTGAGTTCAGGAGAAGCCAACTCTGCCAAAGGGCCAGTATTGGAGGATCCATTGCGAAGATATCTGAATCCGAGGATCCAACAATCTGCTCGAGAGAGTCCTTCCATCAAACTCTGTGAAGATCACTGCCTGGTACATAACCCTTCCCTTCTCTTTATTTCTGTCCTATTGAAAGTTCAGAGCGAAACCCTAGGTCTGGGAGTTTCTTAACCCCCAGCGATCCTTTACTTCTGAACTACTCTGATAATCTAGTTTCTTTGAATTGTGCTTTCAATTATTATATAGTTTCTTTCAATTTAGTTTAACTTTCCTTTGAGTCAAAGCCGACTTCTAAAAATATAAAAAAAAAAAAAGAATTAGTCTTAATTTACTTCCGCATCGTATCATCTCTTTTGTTCTGCATCATTTTTGGTATCAGAGCCCTGTCTAGGGTTCTTGCTTGTCTGATTATTTTTTTTTGTTCCTTTTTACTTTTGCTGCCTGGAGTAAACTCCGCTGGTCGTCCGGTCCTAGGAACAAGCGAGATGCAAGCCTCCTCCTCCCATTCCACGGGGGTTCCTAGGGCGTGTAAGGGTGCTGTTGGGTTATAACTTCTTGGCAGGGATTGTAAATGGGACACACGTTCTGTTTTCTGCCAGTAACTTTCCTGTTATTCGAGTTGTTTCTCCCTGCAGAAAATTCTAAATTAAGTGATTCTTATTTTTCTGGAACCAGTATAATTGAAAGTAATTTACATAAAATTTTCAGGATTTATTAATTTCTGTAGGTTTTTTGAGATCAATTTTACTGCTGTTCTATTTTTCTTATTTTCTGCAAGCTATTTTTTATTTGAGTGTGCATAAATTGAATCTATCTTAAGGGCACCGAAGTTGCAACATAAGGGGAGGATTGAGACCCTCTTCTTAGCCCAAAACTACCTCCTGTGCATTCAAACCTAAGCCTTTAATCTTAAAATTAATTAGACCTAATTTGCCTTAGTGAGCTAGGGACACCAACTGGTCGGGTCTAGGCTAGTGTTGAGTCAGTTTGTCTAGTTACTCTGTGTGTGCTTTGTACTCGGTGTCTAGAACTGTAGTTTAGGGATTCTATCCCGAAGGGCTTGTGTGTTGGTCCGCCTACCTGGCCAATCACTGATTGATGTCTAGGATTGGCATTTAGGGACCTAACGCTCCCCTTACACCTGCCTAGCTGAGTCCCGAGTTACTACAGGCTAGCTTGCCACTCTGATTGGGCACCTAGTTTAGGCTCTAGGTCTAGTTAGCCCGTACTCGTTTTAGTCGAGTCTCATTTGGTGTGTTTGCTTGCATCATCATGTCCATCCGGAATGGAGTACCCTACCAACCTGGTCAAATCCAACCTGATTTAGAGGCCATGGTTAGAACTCTTACCGAAAGTATGAACAAATTGAGTCAGGATATGACTACTACTGTTGCCCAGTTTAGGGAACAAGTCCATGAGGATCTTACCCAGCTTAGGGATCGAGTCCAAGTACTTGAGGAACCTAGGCATCAGAATTGGACTCCTGACCCAGATTTTAATATGTCTCAACCTCACCCACACCAGGAGCCTAGAAGACCTTTATACAGAGATCCTGAACCTAATCATAGGAGGCCTGACCCAGAGCCTGAAGATAGAGATGATAGGTTCATCCGGAACATCAAATTAGATGCCACCACTTTTGATGGTAGCTTAAACCCTAAGATGTATTCTGATTGGGAGGGTGAGATGGACCAGTACTTTGAGTGGTATGCCATGTCTGAGGAAAGGAAGTTCAAGTTTGCCAAGATGAAGTTAGTGCGTCAAGCTAGGTTATATTGGGGGAACATTGAGCTAACCACTAGGAGACGAAATGTTGAGCTCATAACCACTTGGCAGGGTATGAAAAAGAAGCTTAGAGATAAGTACCTACCCATTTCATACCAGCAGAATCTGTTAGACCAATGGCAAACCTTGAAATAAGGGAACCAATCTGTCTCAGACTACATAGCCACCTTTGATGAGTACCTGATGAGATGTGATGTGAGTGAAGCCCATGAGGTCACTTTGTCTAGGTTTAGGGCTGGACTTAGGGAAGACATTAAGAGGGAGCTATTTCTGAGAGAGGTTACTGACCTAGACCAAGCCTATCAGATTGCACTGAACACTAAGAAATTTCAGAGATGACCTATACCTTCTAGGGTTAGTGCCCCAATCCCAAGAAATGGACCTAGCCAAGTTACCCCTAGCAAACCTATTCAAGGCATTCCCACCCCTAGGTCCATGGACAAAGGTAAGTCACCTGACACCCAGAGAACCCCTAGTTCTAGTATCACCTGTTTTAAGTGCCAGAAACTCGGTCATATCTCCAGCCAGTGTACAGCCATAGGGTAGGTCATGTTTCTAGCCAGTGCCCTCGTCGATCCCTTTACATAGAAGAGGGAGAGGAAGAGAATTCTAGGCCTAATGAAGAATTTGAAGAAGAAGTTTATGAGGCCGGAATGAACTTTGTTGATGAGTATGAAGGAGAGGAGGAACCCACAGAGTCTGACCAGTTAGGGGTTGTGAGATGCATCCTGTCCCAAAGTAGAGTTCAGGAGGATTGGCGTAGGACTAACATCCTATAGACTTTCCTTAAATTAGGGGATAAGGTATGTAAGATCATCATAGATAGTGGGAGCTGGGTGAATGCCATTTCTGCTAGCACTGTCAAAATGTTAGGCTTAACCCCAGTCCCCCACCCCAACCCCTATAAGGTTTCTTGGGTAGATTCTACCTTTATACCCATCCAATCTAGATGTGAGGTCCAAATCCAAATGCAATCCTATCAAGAGAAGATTTGGTGTGATGTCTTGCCCATGGGGGTGAGCAGTATAATTCTTGGGAGACCTTGGTTATATGATCACGATGCCACCCTCTTAGGAAAATCCAATACTTGTGTCTTTAGTTTTAATGGGAAAAAGATCACAATCCATTCAGTCCCGCCTAAGGACAAGGTAGCTAAAGGACCCAATAAGGTCAAAGAAATGAAGACTGGAGTGTACCTAATTAGTGCTAAGGATCTAGAACAAGAAATTCATAGTGGTTCACCCATTTGGATGTTGACTGCTAAGGAACTTAGGACTCCTACACCCTCAGAGCCTCCTCAGGAAGTTAGGCCTTTGTTAGAAGAATTTGAGGATGTTTTTCCCGAGGATCTGCCAGACCACCTTCCACCTCTTAGGGATATCCAGCATTCCATAGATTTAATCCCAGGAGCTACTTTACCCAACTTGCCCCATTATAGGATGAATCCATCTGAGCATAAGGAACTGCAAAAGCAGGTTGGAGAATTGTTGAGGAAGGGGTTCATTAGAGAGAGTCTTAGCCCTTGTGCAGTCCCTGCACTACTGACCCCAAAGAAGGATGACACATGGAGGATGTGTGTTGATAGTCGTGCCATCAACAAAATCACAATCGAGTATAGGTTCCCCATCCCTAGACTAGATGACATGCTAGATATGATGGCCGGTGCAATGATTTTTTCCAAAATTGATCTCAAGACGGCTATCATCATGTTAGGATTAGACCAAGGGATGAGTAGAAAACCGCTTTCAAAACTAAGGATGGTCTTTACGAATGGGTTGTTATGCCTTTTGGGTTGTCCAATGCCCCTAGTACTTTCATGAGGATTATGACCCAGGTGCTTAGAGCTTTCATAGGGAAGTTTGTAGTGGTCTATTTTGATGACATCCTGATCTATAGTAAGACCCCTGCAGACCACCTAGGCCACCTTAGACAAGTCTGCCAAGTTTTGAGGAATGATAGTCTTTACGGTAATCTCAAGAAGTGTGAATTCATGACCAGTAGAGTTATCTTCCTTGGTTTTGTAGTAACCCCTGACGACGTGGCTGCCGATCCAAAGAAGATTAGGTCCATAGTAGAATGGCCAGAGCCGACCAGTGTGCATGAAGTCAGGAGTTTTCATGGCTTGGCTACCTTCTATAGATGATTCATCAAGGGGTTTAGTACTGTAGTTGCTCCTATCACAGACTGTATTAGGAAGGGAGAATTTCAGTGGACTAAAACAGCCCATAAAGCCTTCCTAGATCTTAAGGATAGGATGACCCAGGCACCCATTTTGAGGTTACCCGACTTTTCTAAAGTATTTAAGGTTGCCTGTGATGCTTCAGGAGTAGGTATAGGTGGAGTCCTAAGCCAAGAGAATCATCCCGTAGAATTCTTTAGTGAAAAACTTAATGATGCTAAGCTTAGGTATTCTACCTATGATAAAGAATTTTATGCGGTAGTGCAAGCTTTGCATTACTGGAGACATTATTTGCTACCACAGGAATTTGTGCTGTTTTCGGACCATGAGGCTCTTAGATTCTTTAATTCCCAGAAGAAGCTTAACCCTAAGCATGCTAAGTGGGTAGAGTATATCCAGTCCTATACTTTTGTTTTGAAACATAAGGCTGGGACTGAAAATAAGGTAGCTGATGCCCTTAGTCGTCGATCTTTGTTATTGAATTTTGTTAGGACTGAAGTCGTAGGGTTTGAGCAGATCAAAGAGGAATATGAGTCATGTCCGGATTTTAAGACTGTGTACCAGGATCTAGCTCGAGGACCATCTAGTGATCATAAGGATTATACCCTTTTAGATGGCTTTCTGTTCTTTAAGAATAGGCTTTGCATCCCTAGAACTTCTCTTAGGGAATTTTTGATTTGGGAAATTCATGCTGGAGGTCTAGCTGGCCATTTTGGAAAAGACAAGACCACCCTGGCTATTAAAGACCACTTTTTCTGGCCTAGCTTAAAAAGAGATGTAGCACACATTGTGGCTAGGTGTAGGACCTGCGCTGTTGCCAAACAGTGAAAATAGAACACCAGCCTTTATAGCCCACTCCCTGTCCCAGATCGTCCTTGGCATGATGTGAGTATGGACTTTGTGTTAGGTTTGCCTAAGACCCAGAGGAGGCATGACTCTATCTGTGTCGTAGTCGATCGATTTTCTAAGATGGCCCATTTCTTGCCTTGTTCCCAGACTTTTGATGCGTCTAAGGTAGCCACCCTGTTCTTTAATGAGATAGTTCGACTCCATGGCCTACCTAAGATAATTGTTTCAGATAGGGATGTCCGGTTCACCAGCTATTTTTGGAAAACCCTTTGGCATAAGTTAGGGACAAAACTTAAGTTTTTAACTGCCTATCATCCCCAAACTGATGGCCAAACCGAAGTAGTGAACCGTAACTTAGGCAATATGTTAAGGTATCTTGTTGGTGAAAATACTAGGAATTGGGATTTGTACTTACCTAGGGCTGAATTTGCATACAATGACTCGGTCAATAGGTCTACAGGTAAGAGTCCATTGAAATTGTGCATGGTTACACACCTCTTGACCTAGTTCCTTTACCAGTCCACACACGAGTCTCCGAGTCTGCTGAAGTTTTTGCACAGCATATAAAGACTTGCATAAAGAAATTCATGCCAAAATAAATTTAAGTAATGAAACTTATAAGAAGTTGGCTGATTCTCAAAGGCGAGTCAAAACTTTTGTTGAGGGAGACTATGTAATGATTAGGTTAAGGCCTGAACGGTTTCCTCCTGGAACTGTTAGAAAGTTACATGCTAGAGGAGCTGGACCATTTAGAGTGGTGAAGAGAGTAGGGTCCAATGCCTATGTGCTCGAGTTGCCTTCAGAACTAGGCATTAGCACCACTTTCAACATTACAGACCTAGTAGAGTATAGAGAGCCAGCTATGATTCCTAGTAAGCCTTTTGAGCCTAATCCTGCTCTTGAGAGTGAACCCAACCCTGTGTGTCCACCAACAAACTGGCCCGTGAGGAAAGAGCAGATTGAAAAGATCTTGGACGATCAGGTTATCGCTACTCGTAATCGAGGATACCAAAGATACCTGGTCCGCTGGCAAGGAAGGCCAGATTCTGATGACTCTTGGATCTCCCAAGATAAATTACAAGAGCTGGATCCAGATTTCTTGGAGAGATACCAGAGCCAACTTGATCCATACTCGACAAGGTCAAGTTCCTCCCACCCCGGGAGAATTGGTGCGGGCACCAGAATCAGAAGAAGACTTCAGGGTTCCATCTGGATCTCTGATTGACCTTGCCTGAGAAAATTAAGGTTTGTAATAAGGATTGACCTGATCAATCTAATTTTGAGTCTGTAATTTTGTCATTTCAATTTTGTTGAGTCGTGTTGACTCAGTCCAAGTCCTAGTAGTGGTCTAGGTCTTCTCTAGGTTGGTGCCATTTTTTTTCCAGCCAAGTCAAGGCCCAAGCAAGTGGGAGCCACACTCCCAGCCACACTCCAGAGCCCATGAGGCGCCACATCCCTTGCCTAGTGTGCCTTGGTCCCCACACCACAAGAAAGCAGGTCCCTTCTTTCATGCGCCACTTAAGGAGAGATCAATCTAGGATCCTCAATCCAAGGGGGTACCCAAAACAATTCCATAAGAGCCAAGCTATGAAAAGAAAGGAGCAATACTTGGAGAGCAAGACTAGGAGGCACCCAAATACTTCCAAATAAAACCAAGCATGGAAGGAAAATAATTTTCTTGAAGAGCAAGGCTAGGAGGCGCCATCTTCTTGCCATTTGGAGCCACCAATCAACACTTAAGGAAGCTTTTGGCCGGCCATCATGGGGAGGATTTTATTCTACACACCTAATTTGAGGATCCATCCTATTAGTCCCACATGGAAAGATGTAAAAACCTGATTTCTTGTAAAGGCCTATAAAATGGACCCCTCTTGTAAGTTTTAAAAACAATGATGAATGAAATCAATTTCTTTGTGAGAAACTTTGTGTTTCTCTCTTCCGCACTTGTGTTCAGGTGTTGAGCTCCGTGAGGGAGTAAATCCGGGTTCCCTAGGAACCTTGAGGAGGTGTGAGATCTCCAACCCCAAAACCCTACCAAAATCTTAGGTTAGCCACTTCAATTCCAAACCCTAGCCGCCCATCATCTTCTTCATTCCACCAATCATCCAAACCCTAATCTACCTCATCATCTCACGGCCTCTCTCTTCCAAGTAGAGGCCGACCACCAGCATCCAGGTCCAGATCGGCTACTTCGAATACAGAGCAAATCCCAGAGGAAGTCAGATCAGCATCCAGGAGAATCAGGATTTCAGCAACATCAATTTTTCAAGTTCTTCTTATCTGGTAAATCCTTTCTTTGAGTATCTGGTTCCTTAACTTGTTCTTCTTCTTTCCCAGATCCGGAGTTCAGGAGAAGCCAACTCTGCCAAAGGGCCAGTATTGGAGGATCCATTGCGAAGATATCTGAATCTGAGGATCCAACAATCTGCTCGAGAGAGTCCTTCCACCAAACTCTGTGAAGATCACTGCCTGGTACATAACCCTTTCCTTCTCTTTATTTCTGTCCTGTTGAAAGTTCAGAGCGAAACCCTAGGTCTGGGAGTTTCTCAACCCCCAGCGATCCTTTACTTCTGAACTACTCTAATAATCTAGTTTCTTTGAATTGTGCTTTCAATTATTATATAGTTTCTTTCAATTTAGTTTAACTTTCCTTTGAGTCAAAGCCGACTTCTGAAAATATAAAAAAAAAAAAAGAATTAGTCTTAATTTACTTCCGCATCGCATCATCTCTTTTGTTCTGCATCATGAACCCTTAGCCAATAAGTTTGACCAGACGGAGAATATGATAGGGACCCTAGAGAAAACCCATAGGACCCCAAACCCTGATCCCTATCGTGAGGTTGAACATAGGAGAGCCCATTATCATGACCCATACTATGATACTGAACCTAGGAGGACCCCAAACCCTGATCCCTATCATGAGGTTGAACCTAGGAGAGCCCATCGTCATGACCCATACTATGATATTGAACCTAGGAGAGCCCATCGTCATGACCCATACTATGATATTGAACCTAGGAGGACCCCAAACCCTGATCCATACCTTGAGGCTGAACCTAGAAGAGCCCATCATCATGACCCAATCCCTAAGGTTAGTCCTAGAAGGACCAATTAGGATTTTGTAGACCAGGAAGATAGATCCTATTTACCCACATCCTATAAGCCTAGTATACCCATTACCTATAGATCTTATGACTCCAAATCCTATGAACCTAGAATCTATGAATCCAGAACCTATGAACCTAGATCCTATGACTCTAGATCCCATGATCATAGATCCTATGCACCCACATCCTATAAGCCTAGTAGACCCAAGACCCATAGAGCTGAACCTAAATCCTATGAGCCCAGAGAGCCCATAACCCCTAGGTATCAACCTAGTACTAGTCATGCTTCCCCTAGTCAACTTGAACCCCATAGGATTAGTATCCCTAAATATGACCCCAGTAGTGAGCCACTACCCCTTATACAACCTGAACCTACTAGGAGTAGTACCCATAATCAGGGACCAGAACCTAACCAATTTCCCATTAGCTGACCTTCTCCAACCATTCCTGAGATTCACAAGGTTTTCATTAATGCAGAAGTATATGAAGCTGATGCGAGCTTAGTGGATGAGTATGAGGGAGAAGAGGAGATATCAATAGATGACCTAGAATTAGCTGACCCAATAGATACCCAAGTAGAAGCCAACCTAGAGGTAGTTGACCATAACCACATCCAACCTAAAGCTATAGTGGAAGAACAAATAGAAGAAGAGAACCTAGGTACTGCTGCTAGAGCCTTACCTGAGGAAACCATAAAGGAGGGCCAAATTATAGAGTCTAGTCCAAAAATATAGGAACCAGAAGAATTTATTAAGGACCTGATCTCTTTGAATCAATACCTTCAAGATGAGCCCCCTCCTATAGTTCCCATTAAGGACCTCTTCCCTGAAATTGGCGACCCATCCTTTCATTATGCAAACCCTGTAAATATAGCTCAACCTCATAAGGTTAACCTCATTAGTATAGGATTAGTTCCTGACACCCCATTTTTTATCCTACTTTAGCCAACTAACCCGAAACCTTTTTCTCTACCCTACCTGACTAATTATGAACCCACTTCCTATTTCCTACCCTTTCCTGAGTTTTCTCATGTGTCTAGAACTATTAGGTTACATTTTGTTCATCCCATTTGCTACCTACTTTTGGCAAACCCTTTGGCACCTATTAGGAGTTACTAGCAAATTTTCTTCTGCATGTCATCCCTCAACCACGACTCATGCCCCCATGCCCAAGTGGTAGTTAAGACCTAATAAACCTCTTTAGTCGAGACTGTTAGGTATAGGTTTGAGTCCTTTGCATCATCTTGTTAGGAGACTGCATGTGCCTAGCATGTTCACCACCCGCACTAATCTTAAAACAACTGACTAATTCTCAAAGAAAGGTCAAAGAACTTGATGTAGTGGATTCTATCTTGGTTAGGCTTAGGCTTAAAAGAAGCTTCATGCTCACAGAGCCAGACCTTTGAAGTGATAGAGAAGGATTGGATCAAATGCCTATGTGTTAGACTTGCCTTCGGATATGGGCATTAGTTCTACCTTCAATATTATAGACCTAGTTGAGTATAGGGAACCGGCAGCGATACCTAGTGAGGCCTTTGGACTTATTCCTTTTCATTGTGAGTGATCCTAACCCAGAGTGTCCACTAACAAATTAGCTTGAAAGAGGAGAACGGATCGAGCGTATCCTGGATGATCAAGCCATGACGACCCAGGGCCATGACTATCAACGCTTCCTGGTCCAATGGCAAGGCCGACCACAGTTGGATGATTCATGGATTTCTTGAGAGGACTTGCAACGCCTTAACCCAGACCTTCTCGAGAGATATGTGAGCCAGTCTGATCTTCACTCAACAGGGTCGAGTTCCTCCCATCCCGGGAGAATTAGTGCGGACACCAAAGGCACCAGAATAAGGCAGAGGCTTCTCAACCCTCTGTAGATCACTTAATTAATATTCAAGTCCACTGTAATAAAGCTTAGCTATTTTATTTGAGTCCTGTAATTAGTCAGCTCATGTTGAGCTAGTTCAGTTTAGTATTAGTCAGCTCATGTCAAGCTAATTTTATTTTTCTTGAGTCCTATCCAAGCATATCGAAGACTCAAGACCACTTCATACAAGTGAAAACCAAGTCCAACCTAATTGAAGACATGAAAGTTGAGCCCAAATCCAACACAACTTGAAGACCTGAAGATCCCAGGAGGAGAAAATGAAAACAGGAACAAATCTGGAGCCTGTTCCAGCTAGAAGCAAATTGGGCCAGCCCAGGCCCAGGAAGAGGAATTAGGGCGCCACCTCTTAGGATTACCCTCCTCTTGGTCGGCCACTTATGGTCACCCCCTTGGCCGACCAAGACAAGGAGAGGGAGTCCAAGTGCTCTAGGGATTTCTACCTAGGTTGCCTTTTATTCCTAGTTACGGTTTGAAAGGGAGAAGGAGTCCTATGTAAATTATAAAGAACCCTTACTTGGGGCCCAAGGTTAAGGGTCTATTTAAGGGACCCTAGCCTCTTGTATGAAACTTGATTTTGATATATGAAATAAACCTTGACTTCTTCTATTGCTTTGAGTATTACCCTGCTGTGTGCATAAAGGGGTGTGAGAGTTTTCTTCTTCCCGGTGCTGCAACCATCATCTTACCGCCAGCCAATCCTCCAGAGCCTTGGCCGCCCACTCCAAAATCCTTTCTCCTTGGAAGTTTTCCTTTATTTTCTTGATCTCCTTTGAGTTTTCTAACCCCTGATAGGTCATTTGCAGGTCCCCGAGTTCCTACGAATCCAACGACTCCAGCCAAGCCTCAATCGGACCACCGAGCAGAAAGTCGGGTATCCGTGGATCTTTAGCTTGGTTTTCTAGGCTGCATCCGTCAAGGAATGAGATATTCCTTCACTGCGATCTTCATCGGGTGCTTCAGACATTGTCAGGTACACCCCCTCTATCTCCAGTCTTTATATTGTAGGAGAACTTGCCCTAACCGAGGCTTCTCAGCCCCGGCAATCCTTCTTTAGCACTTTTCTAGGTTCTAATCTGCATGCTTGGCTTCAAAAAATTCATACAAAATTCCCTACAACTAATTTTGATCTAAAATTCAGGAATTAATCACCTAACCCCACATATAAAACATTCAAAAAGAATTGCATGCATATTAGTCACGCATCAAAGGTGAAAGCCTAATCATTTTCTACCTGCTTCCCGACATATTGGAACATCCTCGGAATACCCTTATTGCTCGAGTATAAAAGAGGGTTCTCAACGAACATTCCAAATGTATGCACTCTTTCCCAGCATAGCTTTTAGAGAACTTCTTATCCAGGAAAAAGGTAAGCCTGGATGTACAAAGTCTCTTCTTCAATGCAGACATGGCCACATGCTCGTTGAGATCAGGGATCTCGAGTGTAGTTGCATTAAACCTGGAGATGTAATCTCGCAGGCTTTCTCCTTCATTCTGGTGAAGGAGGAATGGTGTATCTGTATTCCGGGGGGTCTCGCGATAAGTCCTGAAATGCAAGACAAATAATTTTTCTAACTCGAAGAAGGAATCGATGGTACCTGGGCGTATGCTCGAGTACCACATCCGAGAAGCTTTCTTTAGGGTGGCTGGGAACGCGAGGCAGTACATCACATCTGAAGCTCCCTGTATTATCATATGGGCCTTAAAACTTCCTAGATGGTCAAGAGGATCAAATGTGCCGTCATAGGGTTCCATCTGGGAAATCTTGAAGTGCCGAGGGATGACTTCAGCCATAACGCGATCGGTGTAGGGCGGGCGCAAATCACATATTGCCAAATCATTGTAATTCTCTTCTCCCGTATTCATGCCATCTCCGATTCGATGGCCTTGAATTTCCCATCGTAGTCAGGGAGAGCCTGCTTAGGCACTTTCTCTATGGGAGTAGAGTCTTTAGAAAAGGGTGAGGAAGTTTGCCTAAGTCTTTTCCCTCTCTATAAGGAGTCAGTGGGCCTAGGCATTCTTAAACTTTGGCATTCAGGAGAGGGCCGAGGACGGGGGGAGAGTTATGTGGACCCCTCTCGAGGGGCTCTCTTCCTCCGGGATCGAGAACTATGTCTGGAGGTGGCCGGTGGATGCCCCACCTGAAAAGCTCTATTTTGAAACTCCTGAACCATAGCCATGAGGTTAGTGACCTGATTCAGGAGGGCTTCGAACTGTTGCTATCCCATGATAATTGTGGGAGATGGAATGTCGTTCTCCATCGGGGGTGTACCCCCCTGGGATGGAGCATGATTTCAACTTGTTGAGGCAATCTTAGTCTTCCCTCTCGCCATCGAAAATTTCTTACTTCCCCTTGGTTAAGGAGGAGAGCTTAACAACACAAATTATACAGGGCTTCCCATTCCTGGTGTGCCAATCTGTTGGCATAGAATTCCTTTTCTGACCAGACAGAGCTACTGGATCGTAGACCCGCTCCCTGGTTCACCTACAAAATAAATCCTTGGTTGGAATTGCTCCGGTGGGGGACACTCCGATGCCTAAGTCAGAGGCAGGCTCCAGCCACAGAATGGGGATGATTCTGAGGAGGACTCAATGGAGAAGGGAAAGACTCTGGGATTTTCAAGGGTATCTTGTGCCTTACCTCAAGCATTCCCTCTTACCATTATTTATGAGTTGTCCAACCTGTGTTTCCGTTCTTCCTCCAGCAGTTATGATGGGGGAGTTAATTTCTTTTCCATGATTTGGAATCGTGGATAGTTATTAGGCAGTTCCGGTGGCCAGGCCTGAGGCGTTGTCGCTAAAGTTATGCGCCATGATCATGTTGCAGAAATAGTCGATGGCAACTGTTGCTTGTCATGTTCATAGATACTTGAGACAGGTCAAGAGCACGTCCTCAAATTTTCCTTTCAGGAAGATTTTCGTGATTGAATCAGGGAATGTTTCATCCTTGGATCTTCTCGAGATAGATCAGAGATCCTGTCTTGATTGTGTCTTCAACACAAGCCGAAGACCATGTCTTCGAGAGTTGGTGAAGGTCATTCCTCAGTTCAGGCTAAGGATCTTGTCTTCAGGGGTCGTAGGACTTGGTCTTCGATGAAGGCTAAAGACGTAATCCAAAGACCCTGTCTTCGGGTACCGTAGTCCCAGTAAGAGCTTTGGCTTGCCCATAAGTTGCCCGACTTTTTCTGAATACCTTGGTCCGAAGTTTGTGGTTCGGAAGAAATGTCTTCAGCCGGTCAAATCGGCAGTTGGTTCGTACTTGGATCGAAATATCCTAATAGTTACCCCCCTACTCTTAGTTTTTGAAGCAAAGATCTGCCTCAAAGGATGAGAGTATTACTGGTTTGTCATGTTCCTCCTGAGGGAAGGTACAGTGGATGATTACAAAATCTCTTATAAGACCATCTATCATAACTACCGACTGATTTGAGAATCAGGCGATGGACAGTTATCATTCCCTGATTGAGGGATGAAAAAAGAGTGGGTGGGCCAAGGACTGCCTCTCCTTTTTCTGTTGTGCGACGGTTCAACCAATATTTTGATTGAGATTTGAGTGGTTGTCATGGTTCCTTCCTGCCTGTTGGATGATGAATGTGCTTCATCTTGGCCATTAATTTAAATGGATTATGACCTTCGATCTATTATGTGTCAAATCAGCTTGGGGATCGCTTTGGAGTTTTTCTTCGTTTCTTTTTAAGGAAGATAAAAGGTCTAGTTGAGGAAGCTTCTTCAACCTCATACTTTTAGTTTTGGTCCGGCTTTCCTTGTTCTTGGCCACAAATCTTTTTCACAGGTAGAATCTCTCTTCCGCTTCTTTGCCTCACTCTTTTATCATGGCCGAGTCTGTAGAAAGCCAAAGAGAAAAAGTCGGGCCCTCCGGGGCCAATGATGTAGTGAGTCCAGAGTTAGTTTCTAACTCTGTTACACTGGGAAAGGTTTCTCATCTCCGAGAACATTATCACGTTCTCGAGGGATTTCCTCTAATCCTTCCCACATCCGAGAAACGGGTGAACAAACCTCCTGCTGGGTGTCTGGCTGTTTACGAAGACTATTTGAAGGCTGGCCTTCGATTTTTCCGCATTTTTTCTTCATCAAAATCTTTCGCCTGTACCAAGTGGTGCCCGCACAGTTGACTCCAATAGCATTCGAAACATCTATAGATTCTTGATCCGGTGTCGCATAGTCAATATAGAGCCTAGGACCAATTTATTTACTGCTCTTTTTGTGCTTAAGAGGGATTTCCATGATAATGGATGGTGGATGATCGGCCCTCGACCTGGTCGCAAGATCATCAAGGATATGCCCAGCGCCATCTATGGGTGGAAACTTATCTTCATCTTTGTATTGTCTATCGATCCGTGGGGCTTCGGTAGCGATTGGAAGGAGCCGCGTTTAATCGCCAATGATGGAAAAAAGGTTTTGGCAGCCGATCAGTCCAATTATGACTTACTGACTGATTCGAAAGTCGTTCCTATCCGTGAGTTGTTGGAGGAGAGGAATCTCCATCTTGCAGGGATTAGCAAGTTTCCTGTGTTAGGTATAAATGGTGAAAATTTTAACCTCTTCTCTCTCATTCCTGTTGTAGTTCAGTTGACTCAGAGGGATTTTTCTATTTGTAGGCAGGAAATGAAGCCTAACTTGAGCTGGCTCCGCCAATCTTTTGAAAAGAGGGCAGCTCATGCCCCTCCAACAAGATCGGCGGTTCGAAAGAAAGCCCGAAGGGATGGTCCTGAGAGGAGTGGGAGCACTTCATCCTCCATAGGAGCCTCTGAAGGGAATGTGGTGCCAATGATGGAAGCCCCCATAGGGGCTCAGCTAGCTGAGCCTTCACCGGTGGTTACCTTTCCAGTTCACATAGAGAAAATCCACCTCCGGTGGCTAATGTGTCACCGCCTTGCCCCCTACAGTTGATAGGGGAAAGGCACCACAAGTCGAGAGAGAGTCCGTTCGTGAGGCTTCTTCAGCTGGGAGCCGTCCCGCGAACTCTTCGGAGCTTTTCCCCATGGGGGGATTATTGATCCCCGCCGTGGCTAGGCAGGTGCTCAAGGATACGTTGCTGCCTCATGATTTGGCAGTTATCCAAATTTGAAGTCTTGCTAGAATATCTGACTCTGCCTTTTTCTCCCTGCAATAGGTGAGATCCTCATCGTATCTCCTTTTCCTAGAGGGTTGTTCGGTTCAAAACCTCACTTTGTCGATGTAGCTGGTCTATGACATCACCTTCATGAAGGAGGGCTTAGGGAATGTCGATAGTCTCATCCATGGCCTTAAGGTGGAGCTCCATATGGCCAGGGCTGAAAAAGAGCTGGTCGAAGAATTGAAGCAGTCTATGGAGAATCGTCTCGTTCATGAGGATGCTGAAATTCGTGGCCTAAGGAATAAGCTGATGGATGCCCATTTGATAATCGTGGGGAAAGGGGTAGAGCTGAGGAAGAATAGAAAACATGCCGATTTCTTAGAACAATCTGCCAAGGAGAATCAAGGAAAGATGGAAAACCTGACCAAGGCGATTGAGGAGGCAAACAAGAGGGCTAAAGAGGCATCCCTGAGAGCCAGAGAGGCATCTTTAAGGGCCGAAGAGGCGGCCTTGGAACTTGAGGTGGCTAGGAGAGAGTGCAAAGTCTTGAAAGAGTTGGTGAGTAAAGCTGTAGTGGATTTCAGGAAGTCCTCACAGTTTCAACAGGAAATGAATGAGGCGACCTTATATAGCTACCAGCACGGTTTCAATGATGGACTCACCAAGGTCAGTGGGAATTTTCCTAACCTTGACCTTTTTGCCATCCCTACTTTCAACATTGTGGAAGAAGAAGAAGAAGAAGCCGAAGCTGAAGAGGAGATCAGAGGGATGCCAAGTCCAAGGGAAGATATTCCCAGCATAATTTTGACCCAGGTTGAGGAGGCCGAAGAGGTGCCAAGCTTGGAGGAAAAAACTCCCATTGCAGCCGAAGACATAAATGTGATCCTGATCCTGAACCAAGAGGGAGCTCGAGCTGAGGAGGAGGTCCAGGTTGAAGACCCTCTGGACTCAACCCAATTTCAGGAAACCCTCTCTGCGCAAATCGACAGACTGCTCCAATTTTGTGATGCTGGGTCTCCTTCAGCCAATGCTTAGGGATCTGTATATCTTTAGGCATTGTATCTCTTCTTTGTTTCCCTCTAAAATGTAACTAGCGAACTTTTCTGAATTTCCAAGTGACTTCCTCCCTTTGTACATGTTATGCCATATTTTTTAATACAGTTTACGTAAGGTTTCTAGCTTTGATGATGACTCGAATTTTGTTGCTCCTTTTTTTTTTTTTGGTCGAGGGGCCAAAGCCAAAGACCGTTTAGCTCATGGCTGACGTCGAAGATGAGTCCCGAAGCAAATCGAAATGTCGTTGCCGAAGACCGTCCATGATCAAAGTAGGCTGATGTCAGCCTTTTTCCATAATTAATCTGCCCGTCTAGGAATGGACACAATGGATAGGTGCCATTTTTCTGTTGATCGATGATCGAGGAACATTGATTATGATTCTCGTTGCCCATGATGAGTATGTCGATATTCGAACGGTCGCATTTTCATGCACCCTGGGTGCCACCATATCCTTCCTTTCTAAAAGGGAGCCATTAATGCCATCATTGCACGTTGGTGATTCCTCTGGATTTGAAGTACCGGCAGTTGCCATTCCAAGAGTAGTTATTAGTGATTATACCGCTCCCTAGTGGTCATCTGGGTCTCGAGGCATCGCTCCAACATGTGGCATCTTTTGGTGCGTCTGGGAAAGGGCATGGAGCATGTTTCGCTATGGCCAGTCATGGGTGCAAGGTCCTTATAAATGGGACCCTGTCCTCCCCTGTCAAAGGCCATCACAATCTTAGACTCCCACTTTGGAAATTTCTTTTCTTTCTCTAGTGGCCCGGTGAAATGAAGTTCAATGTTCCCGAGCTTCAAAGGGTGGCGAAGAAGAGGGCCATTAGTACCAGGGCAAGGGGCAGGCCAGGATTCCTCGAGCTGAGCGACGTTGACGACCTAGTTATTGATCGCTTGGAGAGAAAGGTCCATGTCCTGGAGGATCAAATTGAGGAGGCCAAGGCTCAGGTCGAGGTGGCCTTTGAGGAGGCGATAGAGGCCAAGAAGAAGGTGGCAGATGCCATCTCAGACTTCATGGCATCTTCTGCTTTCAAAGAGGAGGTTACCGAGGTGGCTCTGGATTCTTATCACCAGGGGTTTCGGGATTATAGGGATAAGGCCTTCAAGTATTATAACTTGAAGGGCCTTGGCAACATCAAACCCTCCATCCCCTTTCCTGGACACGAGTTCGACTCTGACTTTGAGGAGCAGTCAGATTCTGATCTAGATGGGAACCCCGAGACCCCTTCATCCTCCTTATAAGACACCCCCAACCAGCATGTGGTCACTAGATGTACTTTCCCATTTCTTGCAATTTTTGGAAAAATGCAAAAGAAATAAAGGCACTAATTTTCTTCTCGCTTTTTCCATTTTCTATGAATGATACTTCTTTGAATCCCACGAAGTGTGAACTCAAAAGCTTGATGTTGGCAGAGTGAGTGATATGAAATCATTTCCACACATTTTCGAGTTTTCTATAGGGTATAAAGTCTATGCTATCCCTGTGCATCTCTGTCATGGTTAAGGTAGGCTGTTTAGGCCTGCCCCGATGTGTCTTTGAATTTTCCGTAGGGTAGGTTATAGAAACTATCCCTGCGCCTTTTTAACATAAGGTAGGCTGGTTAGGCCCGCCCCAGCACATTTTCGGGTTTTTTATAGGATAGGTTACATGAACCATCCCCGTGCCTTCAATCATTTTGGCAGCCTGATTGGGTCGTCCATTGCGCTCATCGGACATACCGATAAGGTAAGTGGATCAGACTCTCCCTTGCACCATTTTTCAATCTCTTCGATCAGGCTGAAAAAACCACTACCATCCTGCTGTTGCAATGGATCATTTAAAGTTGGACAAATTTGCACAAAAGATTCTGGGGATTTTATTGATAATACTTGCGAAGATTTTGCACATTCCACGGCCGGAACATCATTTTACCATCCAAAGTTTTGAGTCGATACATTCCCAGATGTATGACCTCTTCAACTTGGTACAGTCCTTCCCAATTGGAAGAAAGCTTGCCTTGTTCAGTTGGCCTAGATACTTCAGCTCTTCGCAGCACCATGTCCCCCGTGCGAAAAATCTATTCCTTTATCTTGGAGTTACAGTATTTGGCAACCTTTTGTTGATACGTCACCATTTTCATCTAGGCCTGGAGTCTGGTGCTTTGCAATAGATCAAGGTTGACTCTTCGGCGATCAAAATTTCCAGTCTCTTCATACTTATCGATTCTTAGAGATTGGAGGGAGACTTCGATAGGAAGAATGGCTTCGGTACCATATGCCAGGTTGAATGGAGACTCGCCGGTGGCCGTTCTTGGGATAGTTCTATATGCCCATAGGATGGAGGTTAGCTTCTGCCCAAAGTCCTTTGGCAGCGTTCAACCTCATCTTCAGACCATGGAGAATGGTCCGATTAGTTACTTTGGCTTCTTCGTTGGACTGTGGGTGGGTAACGGAAGTCAACCTGTGTTGCACATGGTACTGAGCACAGAAGTCTTTGAACTTTGGATTGTCGAATTGCCTCCCGTTGTCAGTGATTATTGTATGTGGAATCCCGAACCGAAATATGATGGAGTTTTTTTCAAAGTTCTCAACCTTGCCCTCTGTGATTTGGGCTAGTGGTTCGGCTTCGACCCATTTTGTGAAGTAGTTAATAGCCACAAGGAGAAATTTTCTCTGCCCAAATGCGGACAGAAATGGGCCAAGAATATCCATCCCCCATTGAGCAAAAGGCCAAGGGGCTGTCAGCTGGGTCAAGTGACTCACTGGTTATCTCTGAATGTTGGCATATCTTTGGCATTGATCACATCTTTGCTTGAAATCGACCGAGTTCTTTTGGATGGAGGGCCAATAATATCCTTGGCGTATAATTTTATATGCTAAGGACCTGCCTCCTAAGTTATCACCACATATCTCCTCATGGACCTCTCTCAAGTTATAGTCAGCATCTGACAGTCCCAAGCATTTCAGTAGGGGTTGTGAGAATGACCTTTTGTAAATAGCTCCATCCAAGGTGACATATTGAGATGCCATCCAGCGGATCCTTTTGGCCCCTGCCTTGTCCTCCAACAACATACGTTCATTTAAGAACTTGATAATGGGATCCATCCAGCTTAGCTCGATCTCAATTTGGTGTACCTCCATAGCTTCTTCAGCTATACTTGGGGCTTCAAGGTGCTCAACAAAAGTACGACCGAGAGATTTTGGGGTTGTAGTAGCAAGTCGAGACAACACATCTGCCCGAGAGTTCTCCGATCAAGGAACATGAATGATTTTAAAGTGTTCCAGTTGAGAAGATAAGATTTATACTTTCTCCAGGTACTACACCATGGTGGGATCTCTGGCTTCATATTCTCCTTTAACCTGATTTACTATCAACTGGGAATCTGAAAAAGCCTAGAGTCTCTGAACTTCTAAACTCTTGGCGATCCGAAGACCTGCAAGTAGGGCTTCATATTCGACCTGATTATTTGAAGCACAGAAGGAGAACTGGAGTGAGTACTCCACCGTGTGGCCATCGGGTTCAGCCAATATGAGGCCGGCTCTGCATCCAGTGGAATTGGAAGCTTCGTCTACATGAAGCACCCAATCGAACTCCATGTTCTTCGAGTTTCCTTCTTCTATGGGAGGCACTTCGTCTTCGGACTTCCAGGTATACTCAGCCAGGAAATCTGAGAACACTTGGGCCTTCATAGCCGATCGAGGCTGGAAGCTGATGTCAAACTTGCTTAGTTTCATAGCCCACTTGGCTATCCTTCTGGAAATATCAGGGCATCAGAAAATGGCTTTGACGGGTTGATCGGTGAGCCCCATGCTGGCATGGGCATGGAAGTAAGGCCATAGTCGCTTTGCCATAATTATCAGAGAGTAGATCAGCTTCTGCATTTTCAAATATCATGTTTTGGTATCATGCATAACTTTGCTGATATAGTAGATCGGCTTGTGGGAGCTGTCTTCTTCTCTTCAGACAAGGACTGAACTGACTGCCTTATCTGAAGTGGAAAGGTATAAATAGAGCACCTCCCCCTCTTGAGGTTTGGAAAGTAAAGGTGGGGTCTCCAAGTACTTCTGCCTTGTCCTCCGACAACATACGTTCATTTAAGAACTTGATAATGGGATCCATCCAGCTTAGCTCGATCTCAATTTGGTGCACCTCCATAGCTTCTTCAGCTATACTTGGGGCTTCAAGGTGCTCAACAAAAGTACGACCGAGAGATTTTGGGGTTGTAGTAGCAAGTCGAGACAACACGTCTGCCCGAGAGTTCTCCGATCAAGGAACATGAATGATTTTAAAGTGTTCCAGTTGAGAAGATAAGATTTATACTTTCTCCAGGTACTACACCATGGTGGGATCTCTGGCTTCATATTCTCCTTTAACCTGATTTACTATCAACTGGGAATCCGAAAAAGCCTAGAGTCTCTGAACTTCTAAACTCTTGGCAATCCGAAGACCTGCAAGTAGGGCTTCATATTCGACCTGATTATTTGAAGCACAGAAGGAGAACTGGAGTGAGTACTCCACCGTGTGGCCATCGGGTTCAGCCAATATGAGGCCGGCTCTGCATCTAGTGGAATTGGAAGCTTCGTCTACATGAAGCACCCAATCGAACTCCATGTTCTTCGAGTTTCCTTCTTCTATGGGAGGCACTTCGTCTTCGGACTTCCAGGTGCACTCAGCCAGGAAATCTGAGAACACTTGGGCCTTCATAGCCGATCGAGGCTGGAAGCTGATGTCAAACTTGCTTAGTTTCATAGCCCACTTGGCTATCCTTCTGGAAATATCAGGGCATCAGAAAATGGCTTTGAGGGGTTGATCGGTGAGCCCCATGCTGGCATGGGCATGGAAGTAAGGCCATAGTCGCTTTGCCATAATTATTAGAGAGTATATCGCTTCTGCATTTTCAAATATCATGTTTTGGTATCATGCATAACTTTGCTGATATAGTAGATCGGCTTGTGGGAGCTGTCTTCTTCTCTTCAGACAAGGACTGAACTGACTGCCTTATCTGAAGTGGAAAGGTATAAATAGAGCACCTCCCCCTCTTGAGGTTTGGAAAGTAAAGGTGGGGTCTCCAAGTACTTCTGCCTTGTCCTCCGACAACATACGTTCATTTAAGAACTTGATAATGGGATCCATCCAGCTTAGCTCGATCTCAATTTGGTGCACCTCCATAGCTTCTTCAGCTATACTTGGGGCTTCAAGGTGCTCAACAAAAGTACGACCGAGAGATTTTGGGGTTGTAGTAGCAAGTCGAGACAACACATCTGCCCGAGAGTTCTCCGATCAAGGAACATGAATGATTTTAAAGTGTTCCAGTTGAGAAGATAAGATTTATACTTTCTCCAGGTACTACACCATGGTGAGATCTCTAGCTTCATATTCTCCTTTAACCTGATTTACTATCAACTAGGAATCCGAAAAAGCCTAGAGTCTCTGAACTTCTAAACTCTTGGCGATCCGAAGACCTGCAAGTAGGGCTTCATATTCGACCTGATTATTTGAAGCACAGAAGGAGAACTGGAGTGAGTACTCCATCGTGTGGCCATCGGGTTCAGCCAATATGAGGCCGGCTCTGCATCCAGTGGAATTGGAAGCTTCGTCTACATGAAGCACCCAATCGAACTCCATGTTCTTCGAGTTTCCTTCTTCTATGGGAGGCACTTCGTCTTCGGACTTCCAGGTGCACTCAGCCAGGAAATCTGAGAACACTTGGGCCTTCATAGCCGATCGAGGCTGGAAGCTGATGTCAAACTTGCTTAGTTTCATAGCCCACTTGGCTATCCTTCTGGAAATATCAGGGCATCAGAAAATGGCTTTGAGGGGTTGATCGGTGAGCCCCATGCTGGCATGGGCATGGAAGTAAGGCCATAGTCGCTTTGCCATAATTATCAGAGAGTAGATTAGCTTCTGCATTTTCAAATATCATGTTTTGGTATCATGCAAAACTTTGCTGATATAGTAGATCGGCTTGTGGGAGCTGTCTTCTTCTCTTCAGACAAGGACTGAACTGACTGCCTCATCTGAAGTGGAAAGGTATAAATAGAGCACCTCCCCCTCTTGAGGTTTGGAAAGTAAAGGTGGGGTCTCCAAGTACTTCTTTAACTCTTGAAAGGCAGTACGACAGTCTTCGGTCCATTCAAAATCTCGAGACTGCCGAAGTACCTTGAAAAATGGAAGACATTTCTCGGCTGAGTGAGAGATGAACCTGCTTAAAGAGGCGATCCTCCCTGTCAGCTACTGGACCTCCTTTTTGCAGGAAGGATGCCTCATGTCTTTGAGGGCCTGAATTTTTTCAGGATTTGCTTCAATCTCTCGCTTGGTAACGAGGAAACCTAGAAACTTGCCTGAAGTATTCCCAAAGGCACACTTTGTCGAGTTTAGCTTCATTCGATAACGCCGTAGGACGTTGAATGATTCCCTCGAGTCCTGGATGTGATCTTTTTTAAGAAGGCTTTTGATGATCATGTCGTCAACATATGCCTCCAGATTTCTCCCCAACTGCTCCTTGAACACCTTGTTGATCAACCTCTGAAATGTTGCTCTAGCATTCTTGAGCCCAAATGGCATCATCTTGTAGCAATGTAGGCCTTTGTCGGTAATGAAGGCTATCTTCTCTTCATCCCGGGGGTCCATTTTGATCTAGTTGTAGTCAGAGAAAGCATCCATGAAACTTAGTAGTTGGTGGCCGGTAGTGGCATCGACCAGTTGGTCGATCTTTGGAAGAGGAAAGCTGTCCTTTGGGCAAGCTTTATTGAGGTATGTATAGTTGATACAAATCCTCCATTTGCCATTAGCTTTCTTTACCATTACTATATTGGCCAACCACTCGAGGTAGTGGGCTTCCCAGATGAACCCTGCCTTGAGGTGCTTGCTCACTTCTTCATCTATTACTTTTTGTCTCTCAGGGTCAAAGCTTCTCTTCTTCTGTCGGACTGGTTTATATCCAGGAGCAACATCCAACCGATGAGTGATTACTTCGGCGGGAATCCCTGGCATGTCCGAAGCTGACCAGGCGAAGACATCAGCATTATCTATGAGGAAGCAAATCAGCTCCGTTCTAGTTTTTTCATCAAGCATACTTCCAATCTGCACAACCTTGGTGGGGTCCTCTTTAGTTAAGGACACCGAGATGGTTCGCTCCATAAGCTCAATAGAATCTATAGTCGAGTCCCTCGGATCTAGCTGATCCCAAGTGGTGAGATCGTTAGAGTGCCTGTACTGGATTATCAAGCATTGTTGTGCCGCTCTCTGGTCTCCTCTTACTTCTCTAATACTATTTATGGTGGGAAAGCACACCAGAAGGTAGTAGGATGACACTACGGTCCGGAATTTGTTCAGGACAGGCCATCTCAGAATGATGTTGTAGGCTTAAGGGGTTCGAACTACCATGAAATTGATTGGCAATGTCTTTTATCGGGGTTCAGTACCGAGGGTTACAAGCAGTACTATTTCTCCCTCGGCATCAACCTGATTCCCTCCAAAGCCGGTAAACGGTATAGGGGACCTTCGTAGCTTATCTCTAGGCAAACACATCCGAGAAAATGCATCATAGATCAAGACATCAGTCGAACTTCCATTATCAACTAGGATTCGTTGTACATCATAATTGGCCACAACGACCAAGATTATAATAGGGTCGTCGTGCAGGAGCTGAACTCCTGCAAGGTCATCATCGAAGAAGAGAATAGCATTATTATCCTTGATTCGCTTCGGGACATCGTCTTCATCTCTTCTCCAATTGACAGGTCGATGTATCATCCCCACGCCTCCATTAGTGGGCCGTTGATTTGGCAATTCAGCCTCTTCAGGATTCGATTGGGGGACAGTGGCTTCTGACCATGGTTCTTGGCGGCCAACATTCCATCCCAAATACCCTCTCTTGATGAGATCCTCTATTGCATCTCTCAGTTGGATGCATTCTTCAAATTTATGGCTATGGACCCGATGGAATCTGCAGTATTTGTTCATGTTCCTTGTAGAAGAGGATGCCTCCATGGGACGTGGCCGCTAGAGCTAGTTTTCTTTTTCTATCTTCAAGAGAATCTTCTCACGAGGGAGGTTGAGGGGGTATAGGATGCGAATCTCCCATCCGATGCTTTGGGCCTGGGAGGACTTCTTCGACAGTAAGCATACTTGTTGTTGTTGAAAGTAGGGGGCCTTGTCCCGTGTTGTTTTTCTTCTTTAAAGGGAGTTTCCCTTCGATTAATCATCGATTTGCCGCCTGCTCTTCGACATTGGCATATTTCTGAGCCCTCGACAGGAGCTCAGCATAACTTTTGGCAAACTTCTTATCTAGGAAAAAGGTAAGCCTGGATGTACGATGTCCCTTCTTCAATGCAGACATGGCCACATGCTCGTTGAGATCGGGGATCTCGAGTATGGCCACATTAAACCTGAAGATGTAATCTCGCAGGCTTTCTCCTTCATTCTTGTGGAGGAACGGTGTATCTATATTCTGGGGGTTCTTGCGACAAGTCCTGAAATGCAAGATAAATAATTTTTCTAACTCGGAGAAGGAATCGATGGTACCTGAAGTATGCTCGAGTACCACATCCGAGCGGCTTTCTTTAGGGTGGCTGGGAATGCGAGGTAGTACATCGCATCCGAAGCTCCCTATATCATCATATGGGCCCTAAAACTGTCCAAATGATCAAGAGGATCAGATGTGCCGTCATAGGGTTCCATCTGGGAAACCCTGAAGTGCCGAGGGATGACTTCGACCATGACGCGGTCGGTGTAGGGCGGGCACAGATCACACACCGCCAAATCATTGTAATCTCTCTGCTCCCGCATTCTTGCCATCTCTAGTTCGATGGCCTTGAATTTTCCATCATAGTCAGGGAGAGCCTGCTTTGGCACTTTCTCTACGGGAGTAGAGTCTTCAGAAGAGGATGAGGAAGTTTGCTTAAGTCATTTCCCTTTCTATGGGCAGTCAGTGGGCCTAGGCATTCTTGAACTTTGGCCTTCAGGAGAAGGCCGAGGACTGGGGGAGAGATGTGTGGACCCCTCTCGAGGGGCTCTCTTTCTCCGGGATCGAGAACTATGTCTGGAGGTGGTCGGCGGATGCCCCAGCTGAAAAGCTCTGTTTTGAAAGTCCTGAACCATAGCCGTGAGGTTAGTGACCTGGTTCAGGAGGGCTTCAAACTGTTGCTGTCCCACGATAATTGTGGAAGGTGGAATGTCGTTCTCCATCGGGGGTGCACCCCCGTGGGATGGAGCACGATTTCGACTTATTGAGGCAATCTGAGTCTTCCCTCTCGCCATCGAAAATTTCTTACTTCCCCTTGGTTAAGGAGAAGAGCTTAACAATGCAAATTGCACAGGACTTCCCCTTCCTGGCGCGCCAATATGTTGACATAGAATCCCTTTTCCGACCAGGCGAAACTACTGGATCGCAAACCCGCTCCCTGGTTCACCTGCAAAACAAGTCCCTAGCCGGAATTACTCTGGCGGGGGACACTTTGATGCCTAAGTCAGAGGCGGGCTCCAGCCATAGAATGGGGAAGATTCTGAGGAGGACTCATTAGAGAAGGGAAAGACTCTGGGATTTTCAAGGATATCTTGTACCTTACTTCAAGCATTCCCTCTTACCATTATTTTTAAGGAGTTGTCCAGCCTGCGGTTCCATTCTTCCTCTAGCGGTTACGATTGGGAAGTTAATTTCTTTCCCACGATTTGGAATCGTGGATAGTTATTAGACGGTTCCGGCGGCCAGGCCGGAGGCGTTGCCGCTGGAGTTACGCGCCATGATCATGTTTCGGAAATAGTCGATGACAACCGTTGCTTGTCATGTTCATAGAGACTTAAGACAGGTCGAGAGCCCGTCCTCAAATTTTTTTTTTAGGAATATTTCCATGATTGAATCAGGGAATGTCTTCGTCCTCGGATCTTCTCGAGACAGATCGGAGATCCTGTCTTCGGTATAGATTGAGGACTTGATTTTTGACATAGGCCGGAGACCGTGTCTTCAACACAAGCCGAAGACCGTGTCTTCGGAGTTGATGAAGGTCGTTCCTCGGTTCAGGCTAAGGATCTTATCTTCAGGGGCCGTAGGACTTGGTCTTCGACGAAGGCTGAAGACGTAATCTGAAGACCCTGTCTTCGGGTACCATAAACCCAGTAAGAGCTTTGGCTTACCCATAGGTTGTGACTTTTTCCAAATACTTTGTTCCGAAATTTATGATTCAGAAAAATGTCTTCAGCCGGTCGAACCGATGGCTGGTTCATACTTGGATCGAGATATCCTGACATAGACTATAGTACATGATCAAATAATACATAATAACAATTTAGTGATAGATACTATATATATCGACAAAAAATATATATAATAATAAAAAATATCATAATTATAAAATAATAATTTTATTAATAAAAATATTTAATTTTTAACTTTATTATTTAAAATTGATATTAAAAAAATATGATAAAATTTAAAATCCGCATTTGATATTCCACGGTGTCCATTTTTGTTCATTTTCCGTACCAAGGTACGAAGGGGCTGCGAATTTAAGATGCCAGCGCAAAACACGGAGACTGACGGATGTAAAATTCTAGTTTTTTAATAATAAATGGTTGTAAAATTTATTCTTGGTACCATGTTGGAACTCCAATTATTATCTTTTGAGAACGGGGCTGCGAATTTAAGATGCCAGCGCAAAACACGGAGACTGATGGATGTAAAATTCTAGTTTTTTAATAATAAATGGTTGTAAAATTTTTTCTTGGTACCATGTTGGAACTCCAATTATTATCTTTTTGAGAACGAAATATGTGCCGTTATTCAAGGAAACCAATATCCCGCGCGCCCTCATCATAGTGGTGAGCGATAAAGGCTTCGTCATGTCCCTCCCCTCTTTATATATACGACACCGAGCTCACGGTCTCCCGCACGCTCACTAGGGCAGTAGCAGTCCTCCTTCGGGAAGAGAGAGAATGGCAGAAGTCACCGCTTCGAAGCTCTTCCTACTCCTCTTGCTCTGCATCTCCGCCGGTGACCTCACCTCAGCCGCCGCCACCTCCACCGATTTCATCCGCTCCTCCTGCGGCAGCACCACCAACCCGGCCCTCTGCGTCAAGAGCCTCTCCGCCTACGCCCCCTCCGTCCGCGGCAGCCCCCGCGAGCTCGCTCTGGCCGCCCTCACAGTCAGCACGGACCAGGCCCGGTCCGCCTCCGCCTACGTCGCCCGCCTCTCGGCCGGCGGCAGCAGCTCCAAGGCCATTAAGGCCGGTGAGGCGGGCGCCGTCCGGGACTGCCTCGACAACATGGCCGACAGCGTGGACCAGCTACGGCAGTCGGCCCAGGAGCTAGGCAGGCTCGGCCGAGCCGGTTCGGCGGGGTTCATGTGGCACCTGAGCAACGTCCAGACCTGGTGCAGCGCCGCCCTCACCGACGAGAACACTTGCTTGGATAGCCTGTCGCAGTACGGGTCCGGTGGTGCGAGGGAAGTCATCAGGAAGAAGGTCGTCAAGGTGGCCCAGCTCACCAGCAATGCGCTGGTCCTTGTGAACCGGCTCGGTCCAAACTATTGAACTGGCTCGGTGGTATGGGTTTGTGTGCGAGTGTGTGTCCAATTATGCCCTCTCCATAGCTGAAGTGGAAACTGATATGTTCTACTGAGTTTTGTCGTGTTATCGTTGCTGAGTATTTCCTTTGTTGTTCCGTTTCAATTAGAAGATCGCGATGAATGTGTGGTAGAAGAGTGCACGAAAATAGAGCAAAGTTTTTAAAGTTGTAAATGATCAACATTATGGTTTTGGGATATATATATATAATTGTATCAAAAGATGCAACTCTTTCTCTCTCAATCAAATCAAATTGCAGACGTGGGTGGGTCCATGGGGAGCTTTACTGTTGAAGGGTACAAGGTCGGATGATTGCCATGGAAAACTCATTTCCTACACCACATGCACCATGCCAATCAACTCCAATCGTACTCTCCCGTTTTGGAGGCGGCCAATCCAAAATAAATGCATGATGAACAAGGCCTGCAAGAACAAGTTGGAATGATTAGCACGGTGCACCATCCCGTGCATAGATTGTAGTGTATAATTTCTCCTGTTATAACGGACTCGGATATGGGGGAGGTCCATTAATTAAAGGAAGAGAAGCTCATCTTTTATTAATGCCGATGTCCTTGCTTCACCATGGCATTGGTTCTACCAGTTTCTAAGACAGGGCAGGTTGGCTGTGGTCTTAATTATATAGCTTGGTTTGGCCTTCAGTTGGTCTCGTTTCCGTTTTAGACGGAGCTCTAACAGGCCAACGCCAGTTATTTTTCCCTTCTGAAACTTGGAAAGAGTGAGAACAAGTGGGAGAACGGGAAGTTTGTCATGCTCTCTTCTCGATATCTGAGCAAATAGATTCTTAGAATAAAAGATTTAGAGTCGGCAAAGCTATGAGTTAATATATTGTTGCGCCGATTTTTTCTGGACCGAGCTCGATCGGTTGTGCTGGAGCACTTCTCTCCCGATCGATCTGCAACAAAGTTTCCAAGACACCAGTGATGTTTCAGTGGAGGACCCTCCGATACCTAAGTTAGCAGGAGCTTGAAGGCAACAGAATAAAGGAATCAAGGAGATAGCGTAAGGAGAGGGAAGAGAGTCCTTAGCTCAAAACGGGATCCCCCGGACAGCTTATATAGGCGTAGAACAGTCCAAAATCTGTTAGGGAGGAGTCCAAAAAAGACCGATATGTCCCTAGGAGAATATGAAGAACGGCCACGTGGCGTCCTGATAAGGCAGCATCGCGGGAGTGGTGGAGCAGTACCGCTGATATGGAAAGAGTTCGTTACAATAGAAGAGGTTTCTGGACTTCTCCAGACCCTGAAGTGGCCCAGTCAGACATCGATCGGGAGGGCCAATCGATCCTCCGACGAAGAGTGTCCGGAGGAGAGCAATGGGCCGCACCTCAGCAGGAGCGGGCCGTCGGACCTCTACTCCAGTGGGTCGGATTTCTGAAGAAGAGCAGTGGGCTGGACCTCAGCAGGAGCGGGCCGTCGGACCTTTACTCCAGTGGGTCGGACTTTCCGAAGAAGAGCAGTGGGCCGGACCTCAGCAGGAGCGGGCCGTCGGACCTCTGCTCTGGTGGGTCGGACTTCCGAAAGGTGCGGTCATCGGAGCTTTAGAGAAGTGGCCTGGTCAGACAGTAAAGAGGGACCGGTCCAGTCTGGCGATGGACCGATAGGGTATAATAGTTGCCCCCTTGTCCTTGGCCTTCGGGCATGCCTGCAGGCTCGAAGGACGAGGGCATTACTTGGTGATTAATGCGCCAGTCCTCAAGATGATGGCAAATCTAATTCAGCATGCTGCGACTGGCCATCTTCTGCTTTGATTTTCATTCTTGGACAGGTGTCAGCATTGGATTGGTGGTGCCAGGGGAGGCAGTTATTGCTGGTACGGTGCATGATGGCTGCAAGCCCGGAAATGCATGCCTGTCGAGCTCTGGACATGACGTGAGATGCATGGCATCATCCGAGCGGTCGGCGTGGTGTCCAGGGCAACTCATCCACCGTTGATCCGGTGGTTACGCGAATTGTGATCAAAACACGATTCGGCGCGTCTCTTCGGCTTCCCTGTCCAATCAAAGAATCGCATCACCTGCCATGGATCACGGTGCGCTAGGGGCACCGGGAGGCGGCCCCTCAGCGCCTATAAAAGGAAGGGCAGATGCCCAAAAGGGGTCCTTCACTGTGCTCGGGTTTGGAGAGAAAGAGAGATCCTCCTTCTCCCCCTGCCTTTGTCTTTGCTAGGAACTTCATCCACCAGGTTAGTTCTGCCTCCATCTTCTTCTTCTCTTCTAGCCTCCATTAAAATGGCCTCTGGTGGGAGTTTGGTCCGTGGGAACAGGGAGCCCGGCCCGTATGATATTGCGACGACCATGACCAGAGAGAGAGTAGAAAACCTCAGGGCCATTTATAGCATTCCGACTACCCTGCACCTCACTGTTCCTAGAAAGGAAGGGAGAGTGAACGATCCACTGAACCTTGGTGCCCTTTCTTTGTACGAAGATCACCTTAAGGCCGGCCTCCGATTTCCACTCCTTAATTTTTTCATCCAAGTTTTCAATAGCTATAGAATTACCCCTTCACAGCTGACCCTGAACAGCATTCGGGTCATCTATGGTTTCCTAGTCATCTGCCGGGAAGCTGGCATCGAACTGAGGTTGTCCCTGTTCTTCAACTTTTCCCTTCTAAAGCAGGACTTCCAAAGCAAGGAGTGGTGGATGTTTAGTCCCCGCCCCAGCCGAAAGATACTAGGGGGACTTCCGTCGGCCATTCATGGCTTGAAGTCCCGATTCTTTTATGTAGATAGCGTTGAACCTTGGGGCTTCGAGCCGGCGTGGAGAGATCCTAGTCCGAATGCCATCGACGGAAGGAAGGTGTTGAGGGCTAATGAGGCTGACTTCCACAAGCTGAATGATGAAGACCAGAAGTTCGTCAGCTTCCTGCTCCAAGAGGAGAGTCTCCATCGGGCTAGAATCAGCCGACATCGGATGCTAGGTAGGATGGAGGCCGTTGAGGGGGACTTGCTGCTCTTTCCCTTGTTAGTTTTGTCGCTGTTACTAACTCTAGTCTTTTTTGTTGGCAGGTGGTAAAATGAAACCAGATCGGACGACCCTTTCAGTGTGGTCGGCACAGAGGAGGGCCGTCCATATTTCAAAGCCAACTTCTCGGGAGTCGAAGAGGCAGAGGGCGGCAGAGCCGGCGCTCGAGAGGTCAAAGAAGCAATGAACGGAGGAGCCGTCAGCATGGTAGTGTCGGTGGAGTCGGAAGACGCATACCACTGGCAGATCGTCGAAAGGTGATTGCATCGGAGCAATCTTCTTCAGTTGGGCAGTCAGCCGCCCGAGCGGAGGAGGAACGCCCGGTGCCAACTGGGGTAGAGACGACTCCACGCTCTCCGCCACTAGACCTGATGGAGGAGGCTTCTCTGACGGCCCATGGGGACCAAGTGGTTGAAGGGCCGACAGCCTCCCAGGGAAGGGCCGACGAGGTCGGTGATAATGAGGACTACCAAAGGTGGCAAACTATCCACGACATCGAACAGGTCAAAGAGCAGCTCCAGAGAGCTATTGATGGCATCGACGGACGATCAGTGAATGAGGCCATCAGGAGTACTCTTCACCACTTGTTGGGGGTGAGTTTCAAGTTTAAGCCTTCAGCCCTTGCTTTACTGTTTATAATTTTTTTACTGTGTATCTGTTGACAGCTCATCCGGGACTCGCTGCCGGTGGATGATGGCTTGGGCGAGTTGCTCCATATAAAGGAGCATTTGACCAAGAGGGCAGAGGCAGCGGAGATGGCGAGGGACACCGCATGGGTGGCACTGATAGCCGCCAGGGCAGAGCTAACCTGCTTGCGTGCCACCAAAGAAGAGAGATCTGCCCAGTGGGCCAAGTCGGAGGCCCAACGAAACCAGATCAAAGATTTGCTGGCTCGAGAGGCTGACTGGGAGGCAAGGCTGAAGAGCCAAAAGCACAAGGTCAAGGCTCTGACTCGTCGGTTGGCCAAGGAGGAGGGGTGCCTGGCTGAATCCGAAACATGCTCGAGGGGCCACCAAATAGTGGCGGAGCGGTACAAGGGTCTGCTGAAGTCGACCCAGGAGCTACTGAAGATGGCGAGTGAAAGAGCCATCGTAGAATATAAAGCCTCTGAAGACTTCATGGAGGAAATGAATGAAGCTGGCACAGTCGGCTTTGATTACGGGTACGAAGAATGCTTCGGCAAGATCAGCGCTGTGTACCCGAAGCTCGATCTCTCCTTCCTCCAATTGCCAAAGCTGGTGGAGGAGAAGGATGCGGAGGCGGTGGGTCTGATCGAAGGTGCGATCGAGACCCCAACTGGGGCTGTCACCGTGGAGATCGGTTCAGATGCCCAAGCTGGGGCCGACGGGGGGTGGCAGACATCTCTGCAGGCACTTCGACCGAACCGGGGGGGAGGCCGACGGAGGCAACTGATGTAATTTCGGTGGGTCAAACCTAGATCGGTTGTAAAGATCCAACCCCCCGTTTTTGTACTGACCTTGTATATATATATATAACAGCTTTGTCGCATTTTCTTCATCAGTGCTTGTGAGTGTGTTTTGGACTGCCTGAATGAAGTTTTCTTCTAAAATTTTTTCTAAGTATGGGTTCGTCGGCTTAATTTGAGCAGACGGTCGGACCTCCGGAGTAGACATCGAGTAGTAACTTAAGCCGAACCAATCTATTTTAGAATTTTCATCCTAAGTGTTGGTTTGTCGACTCATCCGAAGTTGAAGGTAGTGCAGGTGGGTGAAGGACTGTAGCTTAGGCCAAACCAACTTACTTAGGATTTTCTTCCCAAGTGTTAATCCGTCGGCCTGTCTAAAGTGGGCTGCCCTAGAGCCTTTGCCGACCAGAGTCGGACTTTCGGAAGTGGGCTACCCTAGAGCATTCATCGACTGGAGTCGGACTTTCGGAAGGTTCATAAAGAAGAGTTGTGGACTTATTGATAATACTTGCGAAGGTTGTCTACATTCCATGGGTGTGCTATCTATAGTCCGTCCAATTACTCGAGTCGGTAGGTTCTGGCCTGGATCACTTCAATGACTTGATAAGGTCCTTTCCAATTTAGGAAAAGTTTTCCTTGCTCGGTCGGTCTCGAAATCTCCGTCCTCCGTAAGACTAGATCTCCAACCCGGAAAACTCGTGGCTTGACACATGAGTTGTAATATTTTGCCATCTTCTGACGGTAGGTCGCCATCTTCAAACTCGTTCAGAGTCCAGTTTCTTCAAGTAGGTCCAGGTCAGCCCTTCGCTGCTCAGAGTTAGCCGGTTCGGCATAGTGGTCAATCCGTAGGGATTGTAGAGAGATCTCAACAGGGATGATGGCTTCATTTTCGTAAGTAAGGTTGAATGGAGTTTCTCCGATCACCATTTGGACGGTCGTCCGATACGCCCACAGTATTGAGTGGAGTTCATCTGCCCAAAGCCCTTTGGCTTCGTTAAGACGGGTCTTTAGCCCGTGTAGGATTGTCCGATTGGTGACCTCAGTTTCTCCATTAGACTGAGGGTGACCGACCAAAGAAAGTTGATGGAAGATGTGATATTGCTGATAGAAATCTTGAAACTTAGAGTTGTCAAACTGTCTTCCATTATCAGTAATAATGGTCTGCGGAATGCCGAACTAGAAGATAATGTTGTTCCGAATGAAATCCTCCACCTTGGCCTCTGTGATTTATGCCGGTGGTTCAGCCTCCACCCACTTGGTGAAGTAGTCAATGACCACAAGTAGAAACTTCCGTTGCCCGGATGTCGGGGAAAAAGGTCCCAAGATATCCATCCCCCACTGTGCGAATGGCCACGGTGCAGTGATCGGCGTCAGCTAGCTGGCATGCCTCCTTTGGATAATGGAGTATCTTTAACACGCATCGCATCTTCGGACGAAGTCCGACGCATCTTTCTGGATGGTAGGCCAATAGTACCCCTGTCGGATGATCTTGTAGGCCAGGGACCTTCCTCCAAGGTGGTCATCATAGATACCTTCATGGACTTCTCTAAGTGCATAATCTGTATCAGTCAGCCCCAAACACTGCAGCAATGGCTATGAGAATGACCGCTTGTACAGGACACCGTCAAGGATGATGTACTTGGAGGCCGTTCAGCGCACTCGCTTGGCCTCAGCTGGATCTTCCAGAAGAGTCCCTCTGACCAAGAAAGCAAGAATTGGATCCATCCAAGAAGCTTTTTGTTCCACTTGGTGGACCTCAGTCAGCTCTTCCGCAATACTTGGGTGCTGTAGATGCTCCACGAAGGTTCGGTCGGAGGTACTGGTGGCAGCCGTAGCCAACTATGATAGAGCGTCCACCCGAGAGTTCTACAGTTGTGGTATATATAGGATTTCGAAGAATTTAAGCCGAGAGATGAAGTTTTGTACCTTGCTTAAGTATTTGGTCAGGGTCGGGTCCCTTGCTTCGAATTCACCCTTTACTTGATTGACCACCAGTTAGGAGTCGGAGAAGGCTTTCACCTGGCTGATGCCTAGTTCATTGGCGATTCGCAATCCTATAAGGAGGGCTTCGTACTCCACCTAATTGTTTGACACCTGAAATAAAAAATGCAATGCAGACACCAGGCTTTCTCCATCTGGGTCGGCTAAGATCAGGCCAGCCCCACAGCCTACAAGGTTGGATGCTCCGTTCACATGGAGCGTCCAGGTTGGTTCAGCTTCATAGATGGCGCTAGCTTCAGGTGCTTCGGTTGTTTGAGGGGACTCCTCTTGCTTCCATGTGCACTCTGCAATGAAGTCAGCAATTACCTGGGCCTTCAAAGCAGATCGTGACTGAAAATAAATGTTGAATTCACCAAGTTTGACAACCCACTTGGCGAGCCAACCGAATGTGTCCGGACTTTGAAGGATTGCTTTAAGAGGTTGGTCAGTCATCACCACAATCGGATGCGCCTGGAAGTATGGCCGGAGCTGCTTGGCAGATATGACCAAAGAATAAACCAGCTTCTGCATCTTAGGGTACCTTGTTTCGGCATCATGGAGGACCTTACTGATATAATAGACAGGCTTCTGCTGACCATCCTCTTCGACCTGCACGAGGATGGCGCCGACCGCCTTATCCGAAGCTGACAGGTAGAGATACAAAGGCTCCCCCTCCATCGGTTTGGCCAGCAACGGAGGGTTCCTCAAATATTCTTTTAGGGCCTCAAAAGCTGAACGACATTCATCAGTTCAAATGGAACTTTCCGATCGGTGCAGGGTCATGAAGAAGGGCAAGGACTTTTCAGCCGAACGGGAGATGAAACGATTGAGGGAGGCAATTCGGCCTGTGATCTCTTGCAACTGCTTCTTGTTGGTCGGATGTGCCATCTCAATGATAGCTCTTATCTTGTCAGGGTTCATTTCAATTCCTTTCTACGTAACCAAGAAGCCGAGGAACTTACCAAAAGTTACCCCAAAAGAATACTTCGTGGCGTTCAGCTTCATCCGATGGCGCCTGAGTGCGTCAAAGGATTCCCGCAAGTCCTTGATATGGTCGGCCTTATGGAGGCTATTTACTATCATATCATCCACGTAAGCCTTCATGTTTCTGCCTAGCTACCCTTTGAACACTCGGTTGATCGGTCTTTGGAAGGTGGCACCGGCATTTTTCAAGCCGAGTGGCATCATCCTGTAACAGTACAGGCCTTTGTTAGTGATGAAAGTAGTCTTCTCCTCATCCTCTGGATGCATCCTGACTTGGTTATAGCCGAAGAAGGCATCCATAAAGCTAAGGAGCTGGTAGCCGGCCATAGAATCCACCAGTTGATCAATCTTTAGTAGGGAGAAACTATCCTTCGGACAAGCCTTGTTGAGGTCGGTGTAATCTAAACAAATCCTCCACTTCCTGTTAGCCTTTTTCACCATAACAACATTTGCTAGCCATTCAGGATAGTGGGCTTCCCTAATGAAGCTAGCATTGGAGAGCTTCTTTACTTCTTCGTCGATGGCTCTCTGCCTTTCAGTGGCGAAGCTCCTCTTCTTCTACCGGACAAGCTTGTAGGCCTGATCCACCATGAGCTGGTGAGTGATGACATCCGACGGTATGCCTGGCATGTCCGATGCCGACCAAGCAAAAATATCAGCGTTACTTTTGAGGAAGCCGATCAGCTCTGACTTGAGGTCTTCGCTAAGGGAACTTCTGATCTGGAGAACTTTGGGGGGGTCATCCTCTTGGAGGGGGACAAACAGGATTTTTTCATCCAGCTTACCACGGTCGTCGGCGTCAGCCCTCGGGTTGAGTTGTTTCAGAGTAGGATGGCCTTCCGACTGTTGGTTCAAAATAGTTAAACACTGCCTAGCCATCCAACGGTCTCCCCTCATAACTCCAATCCTGTTCCTGGTTGGAAACTTCACCAACAGATGATAAGTGGACACGATGGCTCAGAACTCATTGAGGGTCGGTCGGCCCAAAATGGTATTATAGGTTGAGGTCGTCTGAATGGCCACAAAGTTGATGGGAGGAGTTTTTTGGAAAGGTTCCGTCCCAATCGTTATGGGAAGAACTATTTCCCCTACAACTTCGACGGAATTACCTCCGAAACCTGTAAACGGCATGGGGGATTCTTGCAACATGGACCTAGATAAGTTCATTCTCACAAAAGCATCGTACAGTAATACCTCCATGTAGCTTCCATTATCAATAAGTATCCTTCCTACATCGTAGTTAGCAATTACTACCGACACGACTACAGGATCATTTTCAAAAATAAGGGACTCTAGGAGGTCTTCGTCGAAGAAGGTGATTGCATTGGAGCCCCTGGGCCTCTTGACAATGTTTGGACCATCTTCATAGCTCCACTCGGACCGCCGATGCAGCATGCCGACATCTCCGTCGATCGATCGTTGGTTGGAAAGTTTCGCTTCCTCCAGAGGGTTTCTAGTGTTTGAGGCTTACCCGATCCCAATGGGGTCGGACATATTTGCGGATGATGTCTTTAATGGCATCCTTCAGCTGCAAGCATTCTTCAGTGCTATGCCCATGGTCCTTATGGAACCGACAGAATTTATCTCTATTTCTGTATGCAGGGGGGCCCCACATCAGTCGAGGCCTTTGAAGGAAGGTCTCATTTTCAATCTCTAGGAGGATTTTCTTCCTTGGAAGGGAGAGGGGCGCATAGGTCTCAAACCTCCTAGGGAAGTCCTTCAGCTTTGGACTTCGGTGCTGGGCTGACCGATTGCTGTCATTCGAAGGTCGGGCTTTTGGAGCCTTGTCGCTCTGCTTCTTGGGGGCCGGCCTCCCCTCTGCCTAGCGTCTGCTAGCCACTTGTTCTTCCACCAGGGCGTACTTCTGCGTGCTGGACAGGAGCTCACTGTAGCTTGTCGGAATCTCTTATTCAGGGAGAAAGTAAGCCTGGATGAGTGGAGTCCTCGCTTAAAGGCTGACATAGCTACCACTTCATTCAGATCCAGGACCTCCATGGCCGTCGAGTTGAAACGGGCCATGTAATCCTGGAGGGTCTCCCCTTTCTTTTGTAGTACGAGGAAGAGGCAGTTGGTGTTTCTCAGGGTCCGACTGCATGTCCTGATATGGGAGAGAAAAATATTTTGAGCTGAGAAAAAGAGTAAATCGTACTTGGTCGAATGGCGTTGAATCACATCCGAGCGATCTTCTTCAGGGTTGCTGGGAATGCAATACAGTGAAGGGTGTCTGAGGCACCTTGTACCATCATGTGGGCCTTGTAGGTGCCCAGATGGTCCAGTGGATCGGTGGTGCCGTCATAAGGGTCCACATGAGGGATTTTGAAGTGGCATGGGATTGTCTTCGCCAGAATCTCATCGGAGAATGGGGGATGGTAATCGTATACCTGCCCCCCTTCAGCCTTCTATCAGTGAGTAATTTCTGCAATGCGCTCCTCCATGTGCAAAATTTTGCTGGTGTAGTCCCTTGGGAGTTCGGTGGTAGGCTGAACCCTAGCAGGGATGGATTTGGTGAAGGACAGCGAAGCAGATCTTGCCCTCTTGCCATCCATGCGATCGCCCAAGGATCTTCGGTGCTCTACGGCGGCACGAGAATGATGCTGAGGGACCTCCGACTATCGGCTTCCCTCAGCAGTAGTTGGAGGATTAGTGCAGGAAGCAACTGGCGGTTTCTGCCGGTTGTCAGCCATCTCCTGGAAATGCTGAACCACGGTGGTTAGCATTTCAATGCGGTTCATTAACATCTAGAACTGCTATAATCCCAGAATAATGGTGGGCTCGGCGATAGTGGCGGTGGCATCATTTTCCCTGGGAGGTCTCTCGGACCTGGATGGGGAAAGACCTCTTCTGGCAATGGCATTTGCAGCTCTTTCCTTAGCCATTGCTTGGCTGGGCAGATGGATTCCTCCTTTTAGAGAAGGGTTAGTGCTACCCTTCCTCTAGCGCCAATCTGTTACGGCGACTTCTCCTGGACCGGGCTTGGTCGACTGTGCTGGAGCGCTCCTCTCCCGGTTGACCTGCAACAAAGTTCCCAAGGCGCCGGTGGTGTTCCAGCGAGGGACCCTCCGATGCTTTAGTTAACAGGAGCTTGAAGGCAACAAAATGGAGGAATCAAGGAGATAGTGTAAGGAGAGGGAAGAGAGTCCTTAGCTCAAAACGGCGTCCCTCAGGCACCTTATATAGGTATGGAACAGTCCAAAATCCATTAGGGAGGAGTCCGAAAAAGATCGATCTGCCCCTAGAAGAATCTGGAGAATGGCCATGTGGCGTTCGGATAAGGCAGCATCATGGGAGTGGTGGAGCAGTACCGCTGATGTGGCAAGAGTTCGTTACAACAGAAGAGGTTTCTGGGCTTCTCCAGACCGTGAAGTGGCCCCGTCGGATGCTGATCGGGAGGGCCAATCGATCCTCCGATGGAGACTGTCCGGAGGAGAGCAATGGGCTGAACCTTAGCAGGAGCGGGCCGTCGGATGTCTACTCCAGTGGGTCGGACTTCCGAAGGAGAGCAGTGGGCCGGACCTCAGCAGGAGCCGGCCGTCGGACCTTTGCTCCGGTGGGTCGGACTTCTGAAGGAGAGCAGTGGGCCAGACCTCAGCAGGAGCGGGCCGTCGGATCTCTGCTCCGGTGGGTCGGACTTCCGAAAGGTGCGGTCATTGGAGCTTTAGAGAAGCGGCCCGATTGGACCGCAAAGAGGGACCAGTCCGGTCTGGCGGTGGACCGATAGGGTATAACATATATAAAAACAAATCATAATAGGGACCACCACTTAGGAAACGGAGCAATTAATCGTCTAGCTTTGCTGAGCCCGCCCTAGCACGTTGCATTACAACTCCTAAGAAATCAAAAGAACCTGTCTTTGTGTGAGGTGGTTAATTAGGCGGGGGGATCACCACCGCCCGATGCTACACTTGTTTATACCTACCCATCCAGTGCCTTCAGTGGCTTTAGCTCTTTCCCTTTCGGATCACCTTCCACCTAGTCTATATATGTTCATGGGGTCCAGTGCGGGAGAAAGCCACCGCGGTTCACGCCACTTTGTTCTAAAAATGATGGAAGGCTTCATAAAGGCTCTTCTCCTACCCATATTCGCCTCCCACTGCCAAAGTTTGGCGTCTCGCCAACCAACTGGTAGTCTAGTGTCAACATTGCTGCCACACATAAACTGGACCACCACCTAAAAATTTGGTTTGGAGAGTATCCAATGGAAACATTTATTAAAAGAAAAACAAATAAATAATCTAGTTTCTCAACCTTTTCAAAGTAGCAAACTCTTATAATATATTATATTGTTCTTTTATGGACGAAATGGAAGACTTTGTGTACGGCCTGTGTGAAGACTAGTCAACTATATATTCTTGTTATTTTTCATCAGAAATAATCTATGGCAACTAAAGTGTGAACAAGTGCGAGTGCCCAAGTAATCCGTCTGTATTTAGCTGCTGGAATAGCACTCGTAGCACATATTTCTCCACTAGCTGCCGTCTTCAAAGAAAAAATCATTTTCTACCTGGGTCCTACGTACTGCTGAGTTGAGGGAGGAGTTATGGAGAAAAGTTGTTAAGAAGAAAGATACCCATGCGAATGAGCTGGGTTTTGGATGAAAAGGTAGGAGAAATTATTGTCTACACTGCATGCACCACGAGGCCATGCATTAAACTAATAATGCCCTCCGTGGGTTCCAAGATTTTTTTTTTTATTATTTATTTATTTATTTATTTATTTTACAACTTCGATTAATGTAATATTGATAATTAAAATGCAATTTTTATAGATTCTTTGCATATCAAATTTAAATAAGACTCTGCAAAAAAATAATTAAGAAGAATTATTTAAATAATTTAAAAAATTAAAATAATAAATAAGAGTTTCTACATTTTCTAAAATAATTTAAAAATTTTTGCCGAACTTATTTCTTAAGGAATTTTTTTGTATGTTAAATTTCACATAGAGCTCAAAAAAATAATTAAAAGAGTTTCTGCATTTCTCAAAATAATTAATAAATTATTTTATATTTTCTAAAATAGTTAAGAAATTTCTACACTGGAGAAAACATCCTCCAGAATAATTAAGCAATCTTTCTAAAATATTTCTTTTCAAAATTTTTAAAAGTTGGCTTCAAATAATTATTGTATAATTTTTTTTCTAAAATAAATAAGAAGAATCCCATGCCTTGTGATATTTCTAATGACTTTTGAAACATGAAAAGTCTAAATGAATGCTTTCAAATATCTCATAAAAATTTTGCATTATTTTTATAATAATTTGTACGTTTCCTAAATAGGTCTCGGCAAAAAAATGTACGAGAAGAGTTTCTTTTTTTCCTAAAATAATTAATAACAGATTCTGCATTTTTAAAAATATTTTCTAAAATAACTAAGAAGCTGGCTTCCTAATTTTGCAAGAAATTTTAAATAGATGGCTTCAAATATTTTTTTCTAAAATAATTAATAAAAATCCACTCCATCGTGATATTTCTAAAAATTTCTGATATACAAGGGCTTTATGTGAGAACTCTTAATGGATAGGTTTAAATATTTTTTAAAATTTTTGTGATTAATGCACTACAGGAAAAAGAAGATTTGCTGATGCTCTTATAGATCTTTGCCGATGCTTTAAAGCATTGGTAAGAAAGCTCCCGATGCTTTTTAAAGCATCGTTCAAGCATCGGGTATGTAAATGTGGGGACAGCCTATCGATGCTTTTTAAAAGCATCAGCAAATGCCGACACTTTAAAGCATCGCCAGATTTTAAACCTGCCGATGCTTTAAAGCATCGCTAGATTTTAAATTTAATGACACTTTTAAAAAGCATTGGCATATACCGATGCTTTAAAACATCAGCATGTTTAAATCTAGCGACGTTTTAAAGCGTCGACAATCGTCATGCATGTTAAAATCATAAATAACAAAAAATAAAAACAAAAACATGCATCAAAGCCTGAGAGCAATACATTGTAGAGAGATAATTATTACCAAAATAATTAAACAAAACATAAAAAAAATGGGATCAAACATTATACCTACGGTTTTTTGCAAGCTTGATCCGATCCTAGCTAGGACGATGATGAGGCATGGGACGGTGACCCCAGGACGGTGATGAATTAGCAGAGGTGATGAACGAGGAGAGGGAAGAGGAAAAATGGAAGAGTGTTGGCTCGATCCGGTCCTAGTTGGGATGGCGACGATGCGGGACGGCGACGAGGCACGGGATGGCGACCATGGGATGGTGACCACGGGACGGCAGAGGAGATGAACGAGGAGAGGGAAGAGGAGAAATGGAGGAGTGGTGGTGGAAGACTGAGATTAGGGCTCGATTAGGGGAAGAAAAGAAGAGGGACTTGACGATGCTTATAAGTATCGGTAGCCTCTCTTTTTGCCGATGCTTTTCAAAAGCATCAGTATTGTGGTGGAGCTCCCGACATTTGTTGAAAAACTCGGCAACGCTTGAAAGCGTCGAGACACGTGGATCCTTGGCAACGCTTTAAAGCATCGAAAGATAGAAACAATTTCTAAAAGCTTCGACGGGTTTGCGAAATCTCCCGATATTTTTCTAAAGCGTCGGGAGAAAAGGGTTGCCAATTACCCTTTTCGCTGTAGTGATGGTGGCTTTAAATATTCCCTTAAATTTTTATGCCCCTAAAATAATTTTTGGAATTTCTAAATCAAGCTCCATAAAATTTTAAAAAATAAGGGTTTCATCTGTGTTTCTCAATCCAAATGAAATCTGACCTCAAATATTGGAACTAAACTTCAAAATCAGGTTGGTTTAGGGTTGTTTAGGCTGAATTGTGTTAACTAGATCAGTTAAACCGAGCCATTTGTAAATGTTCACATGTTATATGAATAATATTTAAAGTAAAAGAAAATGAGTTAGGGTTTCTGATAAGTAAATATAATACGAATTCCAGTTCCATATAGTTAAGCTAATGTACGGTAGAAAAATTTAAAAAAATGAAGTATGTATGTATGTATGTATGCTGATAAGTAAATATAACACGAATTCCAGTTCCATATAGTTAAGCTAATGTACAGTAGAAAAATTTTAGAAAATAAAGTAAGTAAGTAAGTAAGTATGTATGTATGTATATATATATATACATGCATATGTATGGGTTCAGGTGTGGTTGGATCGCATTTCCCGATATTTTGGCCTAAATCCAATTCAAAATTGAATTAGATCTAGATTTTCAACCCAAACCTTACTGAGCCTATGTCTAAACCCATCCAAGCCAGTTCTGTGGTAGGTTTCGACTCAATGCAGCCCAATTTTCCACCCATACCATAGGAGACACCATGATCATGCACTATAATGGTTCCGCTGCCACCAAGCTACAATTTTCCATTCCTACCCAAGCCTTCATTTGTTCTTTTGATCATATTGCTAATTATATAACTCTCCATCACCGGGTTTGACCCAAGTTCAGGTGGGTAGCCCCTTAATACCTAGGGCTTGGAAGGAGAAAAGAGTAGAAATGAAGAGAAGAGAAAGAGTAACAAGGAAAGTGCAGTCCAAGTTAATGAGATGGGTGATAATGGTGAGTGTTCAATCAGAGCCAATCCAATGCAAGAGAGGAAGGGATCTAATCAATCCAAGCTAGCTCAATCTTGGATGTAATCAAGCTTGGTTTAAAATTAATTTTGAGCTTGAAATTTGAGACAAAGCTTATTTTATTTGCCACTATTTAAAATGTTCAAGTTGAGATAATTTCAAATTAAACTAAATATGGGCTCCATTAATTAGCTTGATAAATTTAATTCAACTAAAATCAGCTTAAACTTGAATAAGCCTACTTAACCTTGAATTGAAGGTTGATTATTCATTTCAAGCTTTATTTGAGGTTAAATTTAACATTTGTTTCAATGCTTGAATTATCTTTTAGTTGATTCAAAGAATAAAATGAATACACTAGTTAAAGTTTTAACTAGATGGCCCAAAAGGAAAAAAGCTTTAATCCAGTAATCTCCAAATTATACATATATATATATATATATATATATATATATATATTATATGATACGTATGGATTTGATTGGTCGAACATGGTGCTAGAGCTCCAATCCATGCTATACAAGGTTCACCCAGCTTAGACAATCGGGCTTTTTCTTGAGACCTTACTACTGGACATCAAGCATGTTCTCACCAACTCTTTGCTTGGACATTGATTGTTGCCGGATCCACCCCCATCTATCATAGTCGTGCATGATTCGGGAGTAGTTGCCATTAATGCACATTGCTTGAGAGGTGCCTTATTATAGTGATGCGCCAGTCTCCACTCCGTCTCCACCAACCTAATATGGTCCTTATTACGGGCATGCCTATCAAGATTGAGGTGCCAGATGCCACTCTCCTACGTACAATGCATACTCTATTGCTTCTAGGCATCAGGTGCATGCCTATAACTTTTTTTCTCGAGATCCTCTAGATAAGAAAGGAGAAGAACAAGGAGAGAAATCGAAGACAGAGCTGAGAGTTCTTACCTTCCTTTTATTAATGCTATTTCTTTTTAATAAAGGAACCTTCTTTTTGCTCTCGAAGTACACCACAAGCTTCCTAATAACCTTTGAGTTTTTTATAGCTCATCGAGTTCTTGAACTCCGAGCATTACATTGAATGTTTATCAAGATATTTACAGGCTATCCTACATACTTTCCATTACCCATCATATACGTTGGCCTCTGCACTCCCACTCATACGCTATCTCTTTGAAAGTGGGTCTCATATGAATTGTAATCCTCTTCTTCCACAAATTTTATTCTGTTTCCTTCATTACTTCTCCAGTTTCTTTTACTCTACCCTAAAATCAAGAGGACTCCGAGTCTCCTTTAGAGTCTCCTCTATTTGCTTTTTTGGAAGACTGATTTAAGTATGGAAGGGTCCACTACTACAGAATCCCCCACCGTGTGTGACTTTCTATTCTTCTTTATTTTGCAGGACCCGACTTCTAGCAATATGATCTGCGAGACTCGACTCCATATTAGCAGCCATCTCAGCTCCAATCCTCATCTAGTTGAGCCCAAGTCAGCCCATCTTTTAGTCTAGCAATAGACTGGCACTAGAAGGAGGGCCCTTACCCAAAACTTCATTGAGGTTTGGAGTTTGCCTCTAAACTCTTCTCACTTTAGTTTGCACCATGGCTAAGGAAAAGAGGATGATCATATATGCTCTCATCGAGGTGTCAACAACCTTGGCCATCCCATCTTTGGTTCCTCTAGAAGGAGGAGAGGCGAGATTGGTGACTACTTTGACCATTACTATCAAGTAGTTCCAGCAACTCTCCCATCTAGTCTAGGCACTGATAACTTTGGTACAAGGCTTGTAGTAGGTCCAACCAAGGTTAAAGGTAGAGCCAACCCACCATTCATCTCCAGTGCATCTATCCTCTTCCAAATGGGAGGCTGGACTTGGTGCCACTCCCACCACTGAGTAAGAGGCCCCTTGGGCAAGGCGATCGCTCGAGGTGTGAGATGAGCCTCCCAACAAGCCTCGCCCTAGCCTACCATATCATATAGTCATTGCTCCCACCGAGAGTTGGACAACGTACATTGATCTAACTCTTTTGTTTCTGTTACCTCTTTCTCCATGCAAGATACTTCATTGATGTAATCTTAAAGCCATTGCCCCACCTGATGGTATAGGCAACAAAACAAGTTGGCCCATAAGCTCTAGGAAATAGATGGCTACTTGAAGGTTCTTGGTGGACAATACCTATCTCTGAGTGGCAAGTCTTGGTTCTCTATTCACCCACTATTTTCTTGCAAGATCATGGAGGAGCCGATGCCTTACCATTTCAAGGCACCCATTGTAGAGGCATATGATGGCACCACCAACCCCTTCAACCATCTGGAGAGTTTCAAACCTCTCATGCTTCCTTAGGGGGCATCCGATGCCCTTATGCGAATGTCCTTCCCGACCACATTTAGAGAAGTAGCAAAAGCTTGGTACACCTGACTCCAGCCTAAATTGATCCACTCTTTTGAAAAGTTTAGTCATAGGTTTATGGCCCTATCTAAAGTAGCAAGAGGCTCGAGCAGGGCTTTATCTATAAGTGAAGCAATACAAGCATACTGTATTATAAAATTATTTTAAAATAAAGAATAGCGAAAGACTTGGTAGATCATCAAGTCGATCTACCAATCTGCCTGCAATAGGATCCAACATAATAAAAGTGCATGCAAAGGGTACCATAAGCAATAAAAGGGAAAATCATGTAACAATTTCATGCTTTAGATCTGATCACATGAGATCAAGAAAAGGTACGTTATCTCTAAACCATTGGATGGTGGTGATGAAGAGCTGCCGAGCCACATAACTGCCTGGCCTCTATGGGTAGTTCACACTAGGGCTCGATCCCAATCAACTTCCTTGGAGTGCTAGCTCCTCAGGATCCTGGAAGCCAATCTTCTCTTTTCTTGGACCTGTAAGACCTTCTTGAAGCCACCAGGAAGAACTTGTTGGAGGACAATGAGGAGAAGCAGAAGTGGAACCCTTCCCAACCAACTCTCTCTTCCCAAATCCTAGCTTGATTGCTAGGTAGGCTCACACCCAAAATCCTAATCCTCTCAAACCCCACTCTAAGGAATCCCATTTTTTCTCTCTTAGAAAAGCCCAGCTTATCATCCTCTTACTAGCCCAACAATAACACTTATTTATAGTGACAACAAAGAGGGAGAGAGATATAGAAGGTGGAGTGATTGGGAGAGAGGGTTAAGGGTTAAACCAAATTAGCTCTAGGGTTAAATGGGAGAAAATCTGCATTCCCAAATAATGCATTCCATAAAAATCTTGGAGCCAATTTCAGCCAAGATTTAAAATTTGAATTCAAAATTCAAATTTAAATCATTTTAAAGGAAAAAGAGCATGAAAAATCAAAGCCAATTTGATCCTAAGCCAAATCATATTTGGCTTGATCCATCAGGTTGCAATCATATTACAAATAAGTCCTCCATAATTTATTAATCGAATTAGTGAAGAAAATCATCGTCATAGCCAAGTGTCGACACATGGAAGTGTCGACTCTTCAAAGTATCGACACTTTAAAGTATCGACACTTGGATCATGGTCAACCATATTGATGCGGGACTAAGATGATGCGGGACTATACTAATGATGAGATGGATATGCAAATGATTTCTTTTTGGTGTTTTAGGTTTTAAGTGATTTTCTGATTCCCGAAGTTGAGCAAAGACTAGATCTAGGGGTTCTATAAAAACAAGATACTTCTAGCATGCAAGTTAGTCCCTAAACAATGATGAAGAGAGGACCTCGGGATTGAGAAACCCAGTAGGACTTAGCTCTAAATCAATACCTACTTTGGAGACCAAGGAATGCAAACCTTGAAGTTTCTAATGTGCCCGATGCCGAGTTCTCTCACACTCATGGATGCGGCTTGGAAGATCAAGCCTTCAACCGTGTGGATTCGCCGGCTTTCTATCCGATGGTCCGAAGGTAAGGGAGACCAAATCCTTTGTCGATGGCACCTGGAGGACCTATGAGCAACCAAGAGAAGGGTTAGAAAATAGCAAGTAGGGGTATAAGAAAGTGAAAAAGGAGGAGAAAAGGAATCGAAGAAGGTGGTCGAAGAGGGTTCTTCTTGTTAGGCATCCAGGAGGATCCTCCAGGTGGCGTCCTAGCTTGAAGATGGACTGATGGCTTGCAATGGAGGAAGATAACTCACGGACTCTCATCCCTCGATGTCCCGAAGGACAAAGGCACTCTCTTGTAGAGTTCATGGTCTAAAAAGACAAGGGCTAATGAAAGAAAACTTGAACTCTTTTTTTTCATTTCATCAAAATAGAAATTACAAGAGGTTAGGGCTCCTTTTATAAGCACCTAAGTGTCATTTGAATTCAAATGAGAGGAGTTACAAATCATTAAACAGGGGGCACCCAAAATCTACATTTAATTCCTTGAAATTTGAATTCTTGGATGCTTGGCCGACCTTGCTTTGGTGGAGGTGCTTGATTTGGGGGATGTTGTCTTCTTGATTCAAGGTGGCGCCCAATTGACTTTATTTTTTCTTCCATTGCTGACCATGACTCTTTGGGCAGAAGGCTTGATGTGGGGGCTTGAAGAAAGGAACATGTCTTCAAAAAAATAATGGGATGATTCAACCTTCCTTGGCAGACCAAGCTTATTTGGAAAAGAGCTTGTTGTGGAGAGTGGGATGGGGAATTTGTTGGCTTGGAGCATGGGCGTCCAACAAGCATTGATTTTGAATCCCTCCATTCTCTCTTAGCCGCCCAAGTGTCTTGGTGAGGTGGCGCCTCCTCATGCCACATGGCACTAATGAAGTGGTTCTCCAGGCATTGAAATGGTGATCCAACTTGGCGTGGGGAAGATGGCTTGATCCATCAACTGGGCTTCACTCAAATGTCGACTCTAGCTTGAGCTCAATCATCAAGTAAACTTAGGCTTGGACCAATACAGCTAAATACAGGACCCATTGACCTAGCTTGACCAAATTGACCAAGGTACAAGGCTAAAATAAAAATTGAAACTAAATACATGACTCAAAATTAAAATGCTCAGGCTTGAAGCCTTATTACAGGATCCAATAAAATGAAACCCTAATTAGAGATCCACAGAGGACTGAGGAGCCTATGTCTGATTCTGATACCCACACCTATTCTCTCGGGGTGGGAGGAACTCAATTATGTCGAGTAAGGATTGATTTAGCTTTGATATTTCTCCAGAAGGTCGGGGTGAAGGCACTGCAAGTCCTCCCAAGTAATCCACGAATCATCGGACTGCAGTCGGCCTTGCCATCGGACCAAGTAACGCTAATAGCCTTTGCCTCGGGTGGTGATAGCTTGATCATCCATGACATGCTCGATCAGCTCTTCTCTCTCAGGTGAAATTAGAGGTGGACACTTTGGGTTGGGTTCGTTCTCAAATGGAAGGTCAGGCTCAAATGGCTCGTTGGGCATGTTTGCTGGTTCCCTATGTTAGACAAAGTCTGAGATATTGAAAGTCAAGCTAATGCCATAATCCGAGGATAGCTCAAGCACATAGGCATTAGGGCCAACTCTCCTTATCACTCTAAAGGGGCCAGCTTCACGAGCATGAATTTTCTTAACGGTTCCTGGTGGAAATCATTTAGGCCTAAGCCTAACCATTACAGAATCCCCTTGTTCAAACTCTTTGGCTCTCTTTCGAGAATCAGCCAAATTATTTTAAAATTTATACTTAATGCAGAATTCTAACATGATGCAAAATACCAACTCAACTATGCATTCCTATTGAGAGGAATTTTATTAGATTCTTCGGGCCTAAACCTAACAGACTATAGACTCTTTAGGTTTGATCTTGGTTTGGCATGCACGTGAAAATTTATAATGGACTCCTAGAAAATGTTATAAGGTCTTCCAAAAGTAGGTTGCAAACCTAACATACTCGAAGAACTAGTGCAACCGAATGACCTCAACATAGTGGGATTTGAAAGTTTGGAGAACATTGAAAGCCTTAAGGTGTGACAGGAAATAGGAATCAGAGTCTTGGGACCATCTATTGGAAACTTGGAATAGACCTTGGTTACTCAGTATAACCTTAAGATTTGAACATTGGTCTATGGGTGATATAAGGTCAAATTGAAGAATAGAGAATTCGGTCATCGCAAGTGCAGGTTTTTCAAGAAAGGAAGACTTAGTCAGTTCTAGAAAAAGGTCATTAGCTGGGGTTAGAGGAATGAACTCTTTATAAGGGAACTGAATGAGGTCTCAGGTTGAGGCTAAAGGAGTAGGCTCTTCCTGGGGGCATTGACTTACAGGAACCAAGTCCTCACTAATTTTCTGTTGTTCTGATGTTTCAGGACTAGGCTCAATAATCTTATCTTCTACAAGGATTTTCTCAGGTAAGGTATTAGAGTTGTCCTCCTCGAAGTCTTCTCCTTCATATTCGTCTACCAAACTCATGTCAGCCTTATATACTTCTATCATGGGTTCTAATTCTTCCTCCTTTAATTATTCTTTTAGTATGGCTTCATTCTGGTCAACTAATCCAGGGTCGGCCATACCTAATTCCTTTTCAATGTCATCCTTCTAGGTTGGAGGTGATGCAGATGAGGGTTGATCAACAAAAGTCTGGTTCACACTAGGTGTCGGACCAATTGGGATATGATTCAAGCTAGCAGAGGTCGGATTTAGGTCCAAAGTACTTGATCTAGCATGCCTCAAGGACCTCTCATATTTTGGGCTACTCGGTAGGCTTGCTCCAAACTATAGATATTATGTCTAAACAATTCTCTCCGAATATCTTCCCTCAAACCCTCTTCAAATCGGATTAGGATATCATATAGATCCATATTCACAATATAGCACATTAGATGCTTGAATCTATCAATATAATTACTGACTGATCCACAACCTTGAGTCAACTCTCTAAGTGGTCTAGGAGATTTTGCTGGTAGGACACAGGGATATAACTTTCACGAAGCTTGCTCTTCATTCTTTTCTAGGTCCTAATGGGTTTGTGTCTCTCATACACCATCCTTCCCTGAACATTGTTCTAATAAGACTCGGCTGGACCCCATAGATGCACTTGGGCAAACCTAACATTTCCATCCTCAGGCATTTCATTCCACCTAAAATAATCATCCATATCTTCCTCCCAGGCAATGTAAACCTGAGGATCAAGATTGCCTTGAAATGAGGGAGCTTCTATCCTAATGTTCCTAATGGGTCTTTCTTCTGATTCAACCAAGTACAGGTATGGGCTTCCAGGGCTATGCTCAGGGGCAAGATCATGATAATAGGCTCTTGGACCAAGGGAATTGGGCCTAGAGAATTTGAATTTAGCATGGTCCTTGCGGGCTTCTGCCTGTGCCTCCGCATGGGCCATCTTTTGGTTCTACTGGGTCAGTTATCCGTTGAGGGCCCTCAAGTGAGTTTCAAGGTTTGACCCCAAGACTACACAGGGTTGGATATGGACTAATGGGCTAATGAATCCCTAATCTAGACTAGACATGCAACACACAATATAGGGTACTACGGTTTGCTATACTTATGAATTTAAACATAATGGGTTAACTTAGATGACACACAGCACAACAACTAGCCCTTTCACCGACCAGGTAAGAGGTGGGAGTGTGGGAGGCCCTCCTTGCTTTCACAAGGACCCAATTAAAGAACCACAACACTGCTTTGGTCATTTGACACTAGACCTCTTGCCTTAGACACCAGCTTCCCGATACTAATTAAAGGGTTGCATGCATTAGCTTCCCCACAATGGTTAGACCCAACTCGTTGATGTCCCTAAGCTATTAGGTTACTAATTGATTTTAGATTAGGCTTAGGTTTGAAATACAAGTTGGTGGTTTTCAGGCCAAGGAAAGGTAATGACCTCCTTCCCTTATCTTGTGATATTGCCGCCCTTAAATCGATTATGTAGATGATGGCATGCATATGAAACCTAATGAAATGTATCTAAACATTTTTGTATTTTGATGAATATTAGCAGAAGTATAAGTTGATGGAAATAAATTTAAAAAAAAAAAAACATGAACCTAAAGTGCAAAATTAAATTCTATGGTAATGAAAGTATGATGAAATGAACTTGCTGGAAATTCAGAGTAGAATTGTTCTCAGATAGTAATATGGTGTGTAGAAAATCTACAGGCTGAAATAAAATCTGAAAAAAATTTAAAAAATACTTCTTATTATTTCAAATCCAGCAAAATAAAAATAACCAAAATCGAAGACTCCTACATGCATAAACAACTAAAATATCAGACCATATACTGAGTTGCAAAATTTTAAAGATATTGATATCAATGATGCAAAAATTTTTCTTTAGGATCTAAAACCTATCTCCTTGTTTTTTCCTTCAAGGGTCAATCACATCGGCACTCCTACATGCCATAGGAAATCCCCTTTGAATGGAATGTGAGGGTCTTGCAGCCCTACTTTTTCCTATGACCGGACGGCCACGGTGAAGCACCCAATCCAAGTACTAAAAGAAACTAAGCCCTAACCGAACTCTGATACCAAACATGATACTGGACTAAGATGATGCGGGACTATACTAAAGATGAGATGGATATGCAAATGATTTCTTTTTGGTGTTTTAGGTTTTAAGTGATTTTTTGATTCCCGAAGTTGAGCAAAGACTAGATCTATGGGTTCTATAAAAACAAGATACTTCTAGCATGCAAGTTTAGTCCCTAAACAATGATGAAGGGAGAACCCCAGGATTGAGAAACCATGTAGAACTTAGCTCTAAATCAATACCTACTTAGTAGACTAGGGAATGCAAACAATGAAGTTTCTGATGTGCCCGATGCCGAGTTCTCTCACACACGCGGATGCGGCCTGGAAGATCAAGCCTTCAACCATGCGGATTCGTCGGCTTTCTGTCCGATGGTTCGAAGGTAAGAAGACCAAATCCTTTATCGATGGCACCTGGAGGACCTATGAGCAACCAAGGGAAGGGTTAGAAAATAGCAAGTAGGGGTATGAGAAAGTGAAAAGGGAGGAGAAAAGGAATTGAAGATGGTGGTCGAAGAGGGTTCTTCTTGTTGGGCGTCCAGGAGGATCCTCCAGGTGGCATCCTAGCTTGAAGATGGACTGATGGCTTGCGAAGGAGGAAGGTAACTCAGGGCCTCTCATCCCTCGATGTCCCGAAGGACAAAGGCACTCTCTCACAGAGTTCCTGGTCTAAGAAGACAAGGGCTAATGGAAGAAAACTTCAACTCTTTTTTTTCATTTCATCAAAATGGAATTTACAAGAGGTTAGGGCTTCTTTTATAAGCACCTAAGTGTCATTTGAACTCAAATGAGAGGAGTTACAAATCGTTAAACAAGGGGTGCCCAAAATCTACAATTAATTCCTTGAAATTTGAATTCTTGGATGCTTGGCCGACCTTGCTTTGGTGGAGGAGCTTGATTTGGGGGATGTTTTCTTCTTGATTCAAGGTGGCACCCAATTGACTTTATTTTTTCTTCCATGGCCGACCATGACTCTTTGGGTAGAAGGCTTGATGTGGGGGCTTGAAGAAAGGAACATGTCTTCAAAAAATTCAGGAGATGATTCAACCTTCCTTGGCTGACCAAGCTTCTTTGGAAAAGAGCTTGATGTGGGGAGTGTGATGGGGAATTTGTTGTCTTGGAGCATGGGCGTCCAGCAAGCATTGATTTTGAATCCCTCCATTCTCTCTTGGCTACCCAAGTGTCTTGGAGAGGTGCCACCTTCTCATGCCACATGGCACTGATGAAGTGGCGCTCCAGGCATTGAAATGGTGATCCAACTTGGCATGGAGAAGATGGCTTGATCCATCAACTGGGCTTAACTCAAATGTCCACTCCAGCTTGAGCTCAATCATCAAGTAAACTTAGGCTTGGACCTATACAGCTAAATACAGGGCCCATTGACCTAGCTTGACCAAATTGGCTAAGGTACAAGGCTAAAATAAAAATTGAAACTAAATACATGACTCAAAATTAAAATGCTCGGCTTGAAGCCTTATTGCAGGACCCAATAAATTGAAACCGTAATCAGAGATCCACAGAGGATTGAGGAGCCTCAGTCTGATTCTGGTGTCCACACCATATATTAACCCCTAGTGATGCCAAACGATTATCAATCGTCAATCAGCCTTTAGATCAGGTAGAAACCCCTATGGTGTGTGACTCCATAAGTTCGAACACTAAGTCGGTAGTACTGGAAAACATTCAGTACTAGTCAAAGTCATCATCTAGCAATGATACCTGATGTTCAGATAGGTCAAAGATTGCAAAGCAACTCTCTAAAATCCATGGCATATTGTTATCGCATAATTCATCCCTTTGACCTCATAATGCTCAGGATGACCTAGGGTTCGATCGCTAACCCTAATTTAGTACATCTAGATCGTGTCTCAACTTTACAAGTTCTGTGACTCCTCACAAGAACTATCCTGGCCAAGGTTTTGCTAAATTGAGACGTAGTGAGTCATTCACTCCAAACCATTTAGAGGGGTCAATCCCATCTTGATCCACGACCACTCTACAAGTACTTGACTGTACCCAAAAATCTTCCATACTAGATTAGAAATCTAAGTAGCTGGCACCAAAGTATAGTGAGTTGCTTGCAAGCTACCATGGTGACCTCAGGTCTGAGGGACACATATACCCATATCCCTTCGCGAGCAATCCTTTGGTAGAAGGAGCTCCGTAGCTGGTCATGTTCAGTGAGATGTCATACATTTTACCTGTATCTCACATCAATATCTCTACACTCCTTAGTTAGGAGGACAACCAACCAATGTGACATACAACAACTTGCGCTTGATACATCGTCATCCTATAACAATGTATCATTTGGTTATGAACCAGTTTAAGAACTACTCGATATATCCTCTCTATATCAAATATAATGTAGTTCTAAGGACTCCATCACACAAGAGTTCTTTTTAGAAAAATGCACATGTGATGAACAACTAAAAGAATAACTTTTATTCATTTAAAAAATTCATATACAATTACAATATAGCACAATTATCTATAGCCTAGACGATTAGTTTTGGGACACTATTCCCAACAACTCCCACTTGGACTAAAGCCAATTAGTGTAAAATCTTATTTCTATTTTTCATTTATAATTGTCGAACTCTTGAACTCTGATAGCTCTACTGAAGGGGTCGGCTAGGTTCTCCTTTGCATCGATCTTTTGAAGGTCGATGTCACCTCGTTCCATGATTTCTCTTACAAGGTGATAGCACCACAGAATATATTTTGTGTACTGATTGGACTTCGGCTCTTTGGCTTGAGCAATGACTCCAGTGCTGTCACAATACACTAGAATAGGACTATCCAGGGAAGGTGCCACTCCCAGCTCACCTAGGAACTTCCATAACCACATAGCTTCCTTTGTTGCATCTGATGCTGCGATGTATTATGCTTTGCATACTGAGTCTGCCACAGTAGGCTACTTGAGACTTTTTCAGTAGATCACTCTTCCATTTAAAAAAAGATAAACCCTAATACACTCTTGCTGTTATCCCTATCTGACTAAAAGTTGGAGTCAGTATATCCCACAAGATTCAAGTCAGGTTCTCCATAAATTGGCCATTGGTCCTTAGTATTTCATAGATACTTAAGGATGGTCTTTACCACTTTCCAATGAGCTTCACCTGGGTCAAACTGGTATCTGCTCACTACACCTGGTGAGTATGCCACGTCTGGTCTAGTACATGTCATGGCATACATGATAGAACCCATTACCGAAGCATATGGGATTCTACTCATACGCTCTCTCTCCTCAGGAGTTATTACATAATCCTTTTTGGAGAGTATAACTCTAGGGCCTATCGGGAGATAGCCTTTCTTAGAATTCTCCATGTTGAACTGCTTCAGCATAATATCAATGTATGTAGACTGGGATAGTCCCAGAAGTCTCTTAGATCTATCTTTATAGATCTTCATACCCATTATGTAAGAGGCTTCACCCAAGTCCTTCATAGAGAACTGAGATGACAACCAGACTTTTATTCCTTGTAGTGTTGGGATGTCATTCTCGATTAAGAGAATGTTATCCACATACAACACAAGAAATATAATCACAGAACCATTAGCCCATTTATAAATGCAAGGTTCTTCTCCATTCTTAACAAAGTCATACGACTTGATATACTTATCAAATTGAATGTTCCAACTTCGAGATGCTTGCTTCAGTCCATAGATGGACCTTTGAAGCTTGCACAACTTTGATTCGTCTATGGATGTAAACTCTTCAAGTGTATTATATACATTTCCTCTTCCAGCTTACCATTCACGAAAGTTGTTCGGACATCCATTTACCAGATTTCATAATCAAAGTATGCCGCTAAAGCAAGTATGATCCGAATGGATTTGAGCATTGTCACAGGAGAAAACATCTCGTCATAGTCAATATCATAATGTTGACAATACCCCTTGGCAACCAAATAGGCTTTATAGGTTTCTACCTACCCGTCTACGTCCCTTTTTCTTTCGAAAATCTATTTGCATCCAATGGATTTTATCCTCTCAGGTGGATCAACCAATGTCCATACATTGTTGATTTCCATGAACTCCATTTCGGATCTCATGGCTCCTAGCCATTTCTTAGAGTTGGACTTCTGTATTACATCCATATAGGTGATCGGTTCCTCATTGTTCTTATCGAGTTCAATGGGATCACCGTCCCGGACCAAGAAATCGTAGTATCTATCCAATTGACATGGTACCCTATCGGATCTTCTTAATGGTTCCTGTGTGGGCTTTGAGGGTGATCTAATCATAACCAGTTCTATGTTGTCCCTTAAGTGTGTCAGTTCTTTTATTTGTTAAACTTCACTAAGTTCAATCTTAGCGTCTATAGTTCCTTCACCAAGGAACTCCTTTTCCAAAATGATAGCCCTAAGACTAACAAACAACTTTTGTTCCTCGGCCAAGTAGAAGTAGTACCCCTTAGACTCTTTTAGATACCCAACAAATAGGCACCGGTCAGACCTAGGTCCAAGCATATCCGTTTCCAAATGTTTAACATAAGCCGGGCAACCCCAAACTCGAAAGTGTGCAAGTGTTGATATATGTCTAGTCCATATCTCATATAGAGTTTTGCTAATGGACTTACTTGAAACCTTATTTAAAAGGTAGTAGGCTGACTCTAGAGTATATCTCCAAAAGAATAGTGGTAGAGAAGCAAAGTCCATCATGGATCGAACCATATTTAACAGGATTCGATTCCTCCTTTCAGATTCTCTATTTAACCGAGGTATCCCTAGAGCTATTCATTGAGAGAGAATCCATTCTCCTCAAGATATGTCAGAAAATCACTAGAAAGATATTCACCACCTCGATCTGATCGAAGGATTTTGACATACTTTCCAGTTTATTTTTCTTCTTCATTAGATATCGTTTGAATATTTCAAATGATTCAGATTTATGTCTCATCAAGAAGACATAACCGTACCTCGAAAGATCGTCTATAAATATAATGAAATAATTATACCCACCTCTGGTACTAATATTCATAGGTCCGCATACATCAGTATGTACTAGACTTAGAATTTCTTTGCCTCGTTCACCTTTTCCAGTAAAAGGTGATCTTGTCATCTTTCTAAGAAGATAGGACTCACAAGTTGGTAGTGAATCACATTCACTGATCTCAAGAAGACCCTCGCTTTTCAACCTATTTATCTTGTTCTTGTTAATATGACCTAGCCTACAATGATATAGATATGAATCATTGATATTATCTATCTTAGGACATTTGCTAGATATATACACTACACTAACAGGTCATGATAGTACATAAATGCCATTATTCATGTATCCATTTATCACAACATAACCATTCCAAATGATTTTACAAATATCATTCTTTATTGATAGTTCATAACCATACATGGCTAATTAGCCTACAGAAATGACATTCAGGATGAAAGATGGACAATAATGATATTCATTCAAAATGATTGTATAAGACTCAAAAACTAATTTGAGGGCTCCCAACACCAGGACTGGAACTTGGCTTCCATTTTCCACGTTCAAGAATCTCTTGCCATTATCGAATATCCTACTAAGTTGAAGTCCCTGTAAAGAATTGCAAATATGAATTGGACTTCTGGTATCCAATACCTAGTTAGTAGTATCGCAGATAGAGAAACTACAAGATGTTATCATATAAATATCTTGTCCAGCACTGCCCTGCTGCTTCCTCTTCTTGGACCTATTCGGGTCAAGGGATGCAATATAAAGAGGATAGTTTCTCTTCCAATTACCCTACTTCTTACAAAAAAAGCACTCTGCCTAGATCTTATCAGCCTTTACCTTCTTGACCTGACTCGGCCCAGAAGCATTTTGCACATTCTTTTCTTTATTTCTCTTTTTTTCTTTCTTAAAGGGACGACGCCCTGCTGAAGAACCTCCCACTAGATTTACCACCCCTTTATTGAGTTGGTGGTCTTTCTCATAAGTCTGTAGTAACCCCAATAGACCGTGGTAGTTAACTACAGGCTTATTCATTCTGAAATGATCAAGAAAGTCTAGGTAAGAAGAAGGCAGAGAATTCAGTATCACATCTTTTTCGAGTTGTTCGTGTAAGGGACATCCGAGCTTGCCCAGATGCTCAATCATCTCGATCATGTACAATACATGATCAGTGATTGACGCCTTATTAAGCATTCATACATTATAGATAGTACAGGAGACCTTGTACCTCTCAACATTATTTGGAGTACCGAAAGACTCCTTTAACTTTTGAAGGATCTCCTATGACTAGGTGGTGTGGACACCAGGACTAGAAGGAATCGATAGGTCAATCCCATATCCCTGTGGATCACCTGTGAATAAGCCTTAAGCCCAAGCCCCAAGATCACTTGTAAATATTCATTTTAAATTCTATTATTTTAGCCCAGTTGATTTTAGCCCTAAATCCCAAATTCATTCGAGTCATGTATATATACAAACAAACCCTATTTACTAAGTGGAGTCAGTTTTAATTTTTGGTTTGTGAGATTATGCCTTTTGATCAATTTGATCAAGTTGGATTCAGAGTTAGCCTTTAATTTTTTAGTTGATTGAGTATTGTAATTAGTTATTTTAATTGAGTCCCGTAATATAAGAGGGGACCCAAATCAAGACATCATGTGATACCATGCGCCAACCCAATTCAAGTCATGCCAACCAATTCTTGGTGCCTATGTTATATGCCACCAGCTACATCACCTGCCACATCATTTTGGACATCATCACATGCCATGTCACATCATCTTGGATGGCCAACTCAATGTCAAAAGAAGGTTGTCTCTCATTTTCATCCAGACATCCAGACATCTGGACATTCAGACAACATTCAAGTTTATCCAAAAGGGGGCGCCTATGAATTAAATTCTTATTTGTCGCCCATTTGAAATCCATCGCCAATTTTAAGAGGAGTAAGAAGGAAGGTGTCTTCATCTTATTCACCCTTTGTCGCCCACATGAATAGCGCCTCATCCTCTCTTGGTCGCCCATATCCAAAGAGTCCAAGATTCAAAAGCAAGTTGAGTTTACATAGAAAACCTCTTCATCTACCTATCAAATATAAATGCAAGAAGATCAAGATGGACTCTAGGAGAAGTTAACGCCCAGAAGGAAAGGAGAGGATGCCTCAATTCAAGAATGTCACCCAAAAAGGAGTTAACGCCATTTCATGAAAGAATTAGCGCTTCTTATTTTGTCGGCCATTCTTCTTTGTCGCCCATAACATGGAAGAGTCCAATTACAAAGGGGAGTCTACCTATTTTCAAATTTCAAGGAGTATATGCCATGGAGATCAAATTGAAGTCCAAGAAGATTGATGCCAAGATGGTGGAAGATTGGATGCCTCTTCTCATAAATTATCGCCCACTCACAATTGAATTTATGGTGGAAGATTGATGCCAATTTTGAGGAGTCGGTCAAGATAAGAGAGACACCTCACCTCGTCTCATCTCTGTTAGATGTATGCCTTGAAAGCCATATTGGCTTGACACATTATAATTTTTAGGGCATTAACTTTGTACTTAATTCTTCTTTATTAATAAAGGGTATTAATTTCATTCATATTGATGTGTCTATGAATCATCCATGGAGTTAATGGATAATGACACATATTCTCAAGAGTTGAGAATCTAAGACATGTATCTTTATATATTAACTCCTAAAGGCTCCCGATTGTTGGAATATCACGAGGATGGTGATTGATCTGTTAAAATCGGTGCACATATCACTTCCCTTTTAGGGTAGATGAGCCTTTGACCTACAATGTGGTGACACTGGAGTGAGAGTGTAGGTGTTGATAGAGATCAATGGTACTGAGCATGGTCAAGTACAGGAAGTTATACGGATGACTACTCTCTCGTCGATAACTTCCAGATACTGTAGTTGTGTGAATAGTTCCTTGACCTAAAGTGTCTCGGCTATTCATAATAAGGTTGCTGTAGTTTGATAGCACAATCACATGGTTCCTATCCATACCGGATCTTGTGGTGTTTGTTGGCTATAGTAAGTTTATTGTAGGGGTAGGGTATTCACTTGTAGGGATTTATCAGCCTTAGTAGTAAGGAATAATCCTATGCAAGCTTAATGAGACTAAGTCCAGAAATCTATGGCCATAGTAGGGTGATAATGAAAAGGTGTTTTCATTAGTATCACAACTGGACTTGAGTTGATTAGGTTAAGCATATGACTGATGGGTTTGACGAGTATCCGTAACCAACATCATGTCTGGATTTTGATAAAGGAACCGAATCACATGGTAACTACACCTAGAGGTTCCAATCTTATTCTACTAGGTTGCCACTATATACTGATAGGTGTCACTGGTGGATTATGAGAGCCCGTTAGGATCATTCTCGGATCGATGATCCTAATTAGGCTTGAGCTGAAATTAGTTTAGTCATTGAAAGAAGTTTCAATGATGTATAATGGAGATTATAGCATGTCTCATTACCAGACAGGATAAGACCTGAAGGGTCACACACATTAGGAGCTCAAGTAACCAATCAGCAAATCAATTTGGACCTAATTGTAAGTGTTACAATTAAAATTTGATCTAATTATAAATGTTACAATTAATTGATTATGGATTAAATGTTAATTAATTTAAATTAGATTTAATTTAATTGAGTTAGACTCAATTAATTAATCCTAATTGATTCAGATAAATGTTCGCATCAAAATGGTTCGATCGGATTTAAAATTGGCTTCAGTTTGATTGTCAAATCACTTTGTTTGGACCAAGATCTAGAGTCCGTTAGATTGGGACTCTCTCTCCTTGTCTCCCCTTCCCTACACATGCCAAAGTGGGCCCCCATTTATTTTGTGCGACAAAACATGATGCGGCGTGAAAGAGGAGAGCACTAATTCATAATTGGCATGAAATGAGTTTAAGAGGAGGAGGAGTCCTTTTGTTTTACTCTTAATTTTCATCCAGATAAAATCAAACTCCTTTTATTTTGGCATGGAGGAATTAAAGAGGGGAGTTCATCATGAAAATAAATAAGGAGAGGGGTTGGCCGAACTTGTGACTTCTCTTTTAGCATAAATTTTTTTTTGGGCATCATCTTGGGCGTTCATATACCAGAGAGTCTCTCTCCTGGTTGCCAAGTTTTTCTCTCCTTTTATTTGTTCTTCCTAGTGATCTTCAAGAGTGTTGAGAGGTCTTCTACAAAAGAAGAAGAAAAGAAAAAGGGTCCAAGGTCTTGCACTCCGATTTGCAAGACAAAAGCCAAAAGCTGGTCCAAATTCAAATCGGCACATATATTAAAGCAGGTGATTTGCTGAAAGAGGAGAGGGCTGTAAGGTTCTAGCAGTCCGGTACCCTCTACGACTCAGTTGTAAGAGCTTCATGTGGATACCAGTAGAGGCCGGATGATTGCGCGGCTCCAACAAAATCCCAATTTTCAGTAGTGGATTTGCACGCTTTTCAAAGTAGACCTAGATAGCGATCTAGGTAAGTATTTTATACTTGAAATAATTTTTATTTCACATCTAATATTTTTTTCATGTTATGCAGCATGTTAGAAATTTATGATAAATAAATTATTTTTATTTATGAATTGCATGATTAGATATAAATTATTTTTATATCTACTTCCGCTGCACCGGTTGCTGATGGCTATTTAATTGCAATTTCCTGTTCCTGGGAGAAAACCAATAGTGGTATCAGAGCCAGGTTCTCTCTTCATCATACATGCATGAGAATCAAATCTGAAAAATATTCAGATCGGATAGATAATTATGATTGTATTAGATCTATGTTGAACATGAGATTATTTTAGCATAGAATTTTATGTTTTGAAAAATGGTTTTTGAAATTAAAATTATAATTTTTAGAACTGAAATTAAATTTAATAATCTAAAATTAAATTGATCAAGGGTTGCACAAAGTGACATAAGGTTGTCTTGCTATAGGGTTTACCCCCTATAGTGCAAAGGTTGTCCTACTTTGATGTATACCTAGTTTTGAAAAAGAGTTTTCAAAAGGTTTTGATCTGTATGTTGTTGTATGAGATGCACAAAATTAGGATTTAGATCTTAAATGTGATTCATGATCATAAGCCATTAATGTCATGCACTTGAACCTAATTTTAAAATTGATTTGATCAAGAAAAATAAATTAGGTGCATGAGGATTTGGGTTGAACAAATTAGGTCTAGAGATTGGGCTGCGTGATTAGGGCTTGATTAGATCAACTAGTAACCCTAATATGATTTTGAGCAAGTGACTTAACTGATGATTTGGGTTAGGTCAAGTGTGCTTAAAATTGGTTTTAGATGTAGCATGGTCAGATCGATTCATTTGATAGTGAATCGATAAGTTAAGACCTAATTTGGCTCAGTGATGAGTCTAGATCATTAGTTAACCTAATTGAATCTTGTCAGTCAATTGGTGTCTAAGGAAGGTTTCGATCATGGTTTGCTAATTGGGGCTAACTCTTTCTCAACCAACTTGATTGGTGAAATATATTAGTAGAACCCTCCCATGGATCAAACTGACCTGGCCAATTTGGTTGATTAAGTTTTCAAAAGGGTCACTTTTGATTTGAGTTCACCCATGCTGGTTATATTAAGTCAGACATGAGATTGTGCTGACCTAATATAATTTTAGTTAGACTTGAGATTGTGCTAACTGAATGTAATTGGTTAGCCATGATTTGGCTGATCAATTTAGAAGAGACCTGAACCTAAGCTCCAAATAAATATTAAGTCATAGGTCTTCCACCATTGTAGGTGTGCGGGTGTGCTACTGGTGTTGATTATTCTTGGCTGGTTACAGTGGTCTAGTTGCATCGGGAAGACACAACCACCCTATTAGGCATGAGATATTGCTAGGAACTGATGGGGTTGGGCCCAATAAATGGGCACATTGAGGGACTCAATGATGGCTTTGTCTAGCAAGAATGGTGGGTCTGACTTAACTAATGATTGGACCAATAAACGGGTATGTTGAGGTTCCATGATTTAAAGACCAAGAGCTACAACTTGTATTAGATACATTGGACAAGAGTTGGCCACTTATTGGTGTAGCATGTTACCAATAATCGGATACGGTGAGGTGTCGCACATCGATGGAACCGTAGCATCCACTAGAAACCTAGAGTCGTAGGTTTTCGCATCTCCATGAGGAGTGTGAGAGATCCAAGAAAATAGTGAGAGTTCTAAAATTATTTTTTAAAGACCCTAGAATAATTTTTATAATTAAGTATAAAGCATCTAATTTGAATCTTCTACTCTTGCAGTTAACCATGTCTGATTCAAATCCCTTAGTCCGTATTTTAGAGACAAACTGACTAGTTGGCCTCAATTTTAAATATTGGTTGAGAAACTTCAAAATTATTTTGAGTTCTAAGAAGTTGGGCTATGTGCTTGACCAGGAACCCCCTGTCTTACTTGACCATCCAAGTGCTCGTTAGATGACTGCACATGAGAAATGGATGTAAGATGATAATTAGGTTATGTGTTATATGTTGGCCTCAATGTCAAATGAATTGCAGAGCCAACATGAGGATATGCCAACTGCTAAATCGATTCTGATTCACCTACAAGAGTTATATGGTGAACAAAGTTGGATTGTACGCTTCGAAGTGTCGAAAAGGCTTTTCAACAACAAGATGCATGAAGGGCAGTCAATGCACGATCATTGTTTGACAATGATCAAGGACATCGAATAGCTTGAGAAGCTGGGCATTCTTATTCACAAGGAGCTTCAGGTGGACTTGATCCTCCAGTCCTTGACTAGTTCATATGCTCAATTTGTTATGAACTATAATATGAACAAGTTGAATTATACTTTGCCTAAATTGTTGAACATGCTGGTAAGCAATGAGGGGACCCTGAAGAGTTCAAGAGGCTCTGTTTACTCTGTGGAGCAGTCTTCCTCCAAAAGAAAGTCTACTTGGAAGAAGAAGAAACCTGCAAAGAAGCAGAAGAAGGAAAGAAAATAGAAGAAGAATGACACTCCCAAGAAAGCCAAGGTTAGCAAAGGAAAATGTTTCCACTGCATTACAGATGGCCACTAGAAAAGGAATTGTCCTCTCTACCAGGAAAGCCTGAAGAAACAGAAGGAGGTTGCACCTTCTGAAGGTAAGCCTATGCTCGTTATTGAATCTAACCTAACGGTTTTATCTACTTCCAATTGGATTTTAGACTCTAGCTCTAGTACTCATATATGCATTTCAACGCAGGGTCTGGAAAGAAGTAGAATGTTGAAAGAAGGTGAGATGGTCCTATATATCAGAAATGGAGCAAAATTGCTGCTCAAGCTGTTGGATCATATTCTTTGGTGTTACCTTTAGGGTATAGATTAGTTCTTAGTGACTATTATTTTGTGCCTGGAGCTAGTAGAAATTTGATTTCTGTCTCTGTGCTAGCATAGAAAGGATTTGAATTTATATTCAATAAAGACTTTTGTAGTATTTATTTGAGAAATAAATTAGTTGCAAAAGCTATTTTAATTGACAGTCTTCATCATTTGCATGCCGATGCATCTTTGAACATTAACAAGAAAATTAAAGTGAATGCCATAGGACATAAACATCCTAGAGATTACCTAAATGATAAATCTATGTGACATCTAAAGCTCGGTCATATAGGTGAGGACAAAATTAATAAACTGGAAAGGGATTGGATTCTAGATTCAGTTAATTATGAATCATACCCACCTTGTGAGTCATGTCTTCAAGGCAAAATGACCAAGTTATCCTTTGTAGGACATGGGGAGAGGGCCACATAATTACTTGCCCTGGTACACACTGATGTGTGTAGTCCATTTGATGTGCAGTCCAAGGATGATTTTTACTACTTCATAACCTTTACTGATGATTGTTCACGGTATGGTTATGTGTTTCTTATGAGACATAAATCTGAAGTATTTGAAAAGTTCAAGGAATTCAGACATGAGGTAGAAAAATAAACAGGTAAAACCCTTAAGGTTCTTCGATCAGATCGGGGAGGAGAATACTTTAGTAAATATTTTTAGGTTATCTTAAGGACAATTGCATAGTCTCACAATGGACTCCACCTGGTACGCCTCAGCTTAATGGGGTGTTTGAGAGGAGAAATAGGACATTGTTAATTATGGTCCGATCCATGATGAGCTTCACTGACTTGCCTTTGTTTCTTTGAGGATATGCCTTACAAACTTCAATTTACATTCTAAATAGGGTTCCATCTAAATCTGTTCCTACCACACCATATGAGATTTGGCATGGTAGGAAACCAAGTCTTGCCCATTTCAAGATTTGGGGATGTCCTGCCTATGTTAAGAGACTAATGGCGGACAAGTTGGAATCTAGATCTGTGAAAGCTCGGTTTATAGGATATCCTAAAGAAACTTTAGAATATTATTTTTACCTTCCAAAAGATCATAATGTGATTATGAGTAGACATGCCACATTTCTTTAAAAATAATTTATTCAAGAAGGTGGCAGTGGGAGGTTAATTGAGCTTGATGAGAAAGTCTCTAAAGAGCAGTCAGCTGGAGATCAGATCGAACTTAATCAACCAATACATATAAATGCTCTTCCACCTCGTTGGTTTATTAGAGTCTCCAAACCTCCTGAAAGGTACTTGGGTATGCTTACAGAGGATTTAAAGGAAATGTTTCTTGTTGGGGACAAGGATCAATTGATTGATCCTAAGACTTATGATGAGACGATGTCAGACATCGACTCCGAGAAATGGTTGAATGCTATGAAGTCAGAAATTGATTCAATGCATTCTAACCAAGTTTGGTCCTTAGTGGATCCACCAGAGGATATTGTACCAATTGGTTATAAATGGATCTATAAAAGAAAAATAGGTACAGATTGTAAGGTAGAGTCCTTTAAAGCAAGGTTGGTGGCAAAAGGGTATTGTCAACGTGAAGGCATTGACTATCATGATACCTTTTCACCAGTAGCTATGCTAAAGTCCATCTGTACATTGCTTGCAATTGCAGCATATCATGATTATGAGATATGGCAGATGGATGTGAGAACTGCATTTTTGAATGGATATCTTGAGGAAGATATCTATATAGAGAAGCCTTTGGGTTTCACTTCCAATGATGAAGATCATAAGGTCTGCAAGCTGCATAGATCAATCTACGGATTGAAGCAAGCTTCTCGGAGTTGGAATACTCATTTTGATGATCCAATCAAATCATTTGATTTTATCAAAAATGAGGATGAGCCATGTATTTATAGGAAGGCCAGTGGGAGGGCAGTGACATTCCTCGTATTGTATGTAGATGATATCCTCCTTATTGGAATGATATTTCCATGTTGACTTCGGTCAAAAGTTGGTTATCTAAGGAATTCTCTATGAAAGACTTAGGTGAAGTATCTTATATTTTGGGAATTAAGGACTATAGAGATAGATCTAATCGGATGCTTGGCCTTTCATAAAAATTGTACACAGAGGAAGTGTTGAAAAGGTTCAGCATGGAGAACTCTAAAAGATGATTGTTACCTCTTTGGCATGGCATTAATCTCTCCAAGAAAATATGTCCTAACACACCTGAAGAGATTCAATTCATGAGAAAGATTCCATATGCTTCGGCAATTAGAAGCCTTATGTATGTCATGTTGTGTACTCAACCTGATATAGCTCTTACTGTGAGTGTCACGAGCAGATATCAATCGAATCCAGGTGAAGAACACTGGATAGCTGTGAAGAACATTTTTAAGTACTTGAGAAGGACTAAAGATTTGTTCTTAGTCTTTGAAGAGAGTTCTGAATTAGGGATAAAGGGATATATAGACTCAGACTTTATGTCTGATCCTGATGATAGAAGGTCTATGTCAGGGTATGTGCTTTTGAACAATGATGGGACAACTAGTTAGAAAAGTTTCAAGTAGCCCATCATAGCAGATTCAACAATGGAAGCAAAGTACATCGCTGCCTCTGAAGCTATAAAAGAAGCCTTCTGGTACAAAAAGTTTATTGCAGAGCTTGGAGTGATGCCATCTGATGCCATCCCCATATATTGTGATAATAATGGTGCAATAGCTCTTGCTAAGGAGCCCAGATCTCACCAGAAGTCCAAACATATGGAGCAGCGATTTCATATCATATGCGACTATCTCGAGAAGAAATATGTTGAGATGCAAAGAGTAAACTCCATGGACAACGTGGCAGACCCATTGACTAAGACTTTGAGCCAACAAAAGGCTGAAGTCCACTTTTAGAAAATGGGACTTAGATATGTAGCCAATTGGCTTTAGTGCAAGTGGGAGATTGTTAGATGTATGCCCTGAAAGCCATGTTGGCTTAATATATTGTAATTTTTATGGCATTATCTTTGTAATTAATTCTTCTTTATTAATAAAGAGCATTAGTTTCATTCATATTGATGTGTCTATGAATCATCCATGGAGTTAATGGACAATGACACATATTCTCAAGAGTTGAGAATTTGAGACATGTGTCTTTATAGATTAACTCCTAAAGGCTCCCGATTGTTGGAATATCAGGAGGATGGTGATTGATCCATTAAAATCGGTGCATAGATCACTTTCCTTTTAGGATAGACGAGTCTCTGACCTATAGTGTGGTGACACTAGAGTGAGAGTGCAGGTAGTTGATAGAGATCAACGGTACTGAGCATGACCAAGTACAGGAAGTTATACGGATGACTACTCACTCGTCGATAACTTCCTGATGCTATAGTTGTGTGAATAGTTCCTTGACCTAGAGTGTCTCGGCTACTCACAATAAGGTTGCTGTAGTTTGATAGCACAATCACATGGTTCCTATTCATACGGGACCTTGCGGTGTTCATTGGCTACAATAAGTTTATTATAGGAGTAGGGTTTCACTTGTAGGGATCTATCAGCCTTAGTAGTAAGGAATAATCCAATGCAAGCTTATTGAGACTAAGTCTAGAAATCTATGGTCATAGTAGGGTGATAATGAAAAGGTGTTTTCATTAGTATCATAATTAAACTTGAGTCGATTAGGTTAAGCATATGACTGATGGGTTTGACGAGTATCCGTAACCAACATCATGTCAAAATTTTGATAGAGGAACCGAATCACATGGTAATTACACCCAGGGGTTCCAATCTTATTCTGCTGGGTTGCCACTACATACTGCTAGGTGCACTGGTGGATTATGAGAGCTCGTTAGGATCATTCTCGGATCGATGATCCTAATTAGGGTTGAGTTGAAATTATTTTAGTCCATCGAAAGGAGTTTTGATGATGTATAATGGAGATTATAGCATATCTCATTACCAGACAGGATAGGACCTGAGGGGTCACACACATTAGGAGCTCAAGTAACAAATCAGCAAATCAATTTGGACCTAATTGTAAGTGTTACAATTAAAATTTGATCTAATTATAAATGTTACAATTAATTGATTATGGATTAAATGTTAATTAATTTAAATTATATTTAATTTAATTGAGTTAGACTCAATTAATTAATCCTAATTGATTCGGATCAATGTCCGCTTCGAAATGGTTCGATCGGATTTAAAATTGGCTTCAGTTTCATTGTAAAATCACTTCGTTTGGACAAGACCTAGAGTCCAGTTAGACTTGGACTCTCTCTCCTCATCTCCCCTTCCCTCCACATGCCAAAGTGGGCCCCCATTTATTTTGTGCGACAAAACATGATGGGGCATGAAAGAGGAGAGCGCTAATTCATAATTGGCGTGAAATGAGTTTAAGAGGAGGATAAGTCCTTCTATTTTACTCCTCTTAATTTTCATCTAGATAAAATCAAACACCATCTATTTTGGCATGGAGGAATTAAAGAGGGGAATTCACCATGAAAATAAATAAGGAGAGGGGTTGGCCGAACTTGTTACTTCTCTTTTGGCATGAATTTTGTTTTTGGGCGTCATCTCTCTTGGGCGTTCATATACCAGAGAGTCTCTCTCCTGGTTTCCAAGTTCTCCTCTCCTTTTATTTGTTCTTCCTTGTGATCTTCAAGAGTGTTGAGAGGTCTTCTCCAAAAGAGGATGAAAAGAAAAAGGGTCCAAGGTCTTGCACTCCGATTTGCAAGACAAAAGCCAAGCAGGTGATTTGCTGAAAGAGGAGAGGGCTGCAAGGATCTAGCAGTCCAGTGCCCTCTATGACTCGGTTGCGAGAGCTTCATGTGGATACCAGTAGAGGCTGGGCTATTGTGCGGCTCCGACAGAATCTCGATTTTTAGTAGCGAATTTGCATGCTTTTCAGAGCATGCCCGGATAGCGATCCAGGTAAGTATTTTGTAGTTGAAATAATTTTTATTTCAGATCTAATATTTTTCTCATATTATGCAGCATGTTAGAGATTTATGATAAATAAATTAGATTTATTTATGAATTGCATGAATAGATATAAATTATTTTTATATCTACTTTCGCTGCGCCAGGCTGCTGATGCCTGTTTAATTGCAATTTTCTGTTCTTTGGAGAAAACCAACAATCTCATCTTAATTTTATCGCCAATATTTCATATTGAGCACCACATTTCTTTCTTATCGCCCACTTGGATAAAGCCTACCACATGTTGTCGCCCAAGCTAGATGAAGCCCAAGAAAGGATCAAGATCAAGAGTCTAAGATGCCAAGAGAGGATCAAGAAGGATTTGACACCCAAGGGAAGCCAATTCATGGAGTTTCTTGCTCTTCCAACAAGAACTCAACACTTTGTAACCCTTATAATTCTACTTTGTGGTCTATAAATACCACCTTCAACCCCTTTGTATTAATTGATTCTTCTATGAAATAAAGTGAGAGCATTCTCTTAATTTACCTTTGTTCTTCGGAGCATCGAGGGGTGTGAAACCCTAATTTGCCTTTGATTTTCGGAACATCGAGGGGTGTGAGACCCTAGTTATCCATCTACCCAGCCATCCATCAGAAACCCTAGCCACCACCTTCAAGCTTTCTTCTCTACCTCCTCTTTCAATATTATTCTTCCTTCCACACCTCCTAACTTGACTTTTGTGAGTGTTTGTTGGTGATCAAGATCTGAAGTAAAGGTTCTCCTTGCTTTGGAATCGAGTTCATTGTAGATCAGAGCCTAAGGAATGACAACCTTGAAGTCCTGCCGCGAAATCCTAGAGTGTTGAACCAGATCCACTTCAAGAGCACTGCAAATCATCATTGGTAATTCTAAACTTTTCCTTTCTCTTTAGTTATGATTCGTTGAAAATAGGAACCCTAGTTTATAGTGATTTGTTAATCACCAAGTCCTATTTCTTAGTCTACTTTATCTTATTTACATTGCGGGTTACGTAGCTAGTCAACTAGTCAAGTTCTATTGATTGCTTTGAGTCTCTTTCCTGATAATTCCAGAAATTAATTAATATTTAATCTCAGATAATTAAATCTTGAATCAGTAGATTACCTTTGCATCATCCCGTCCCATATCAGTTTTGGTATCAGAGCAGGTTAAACTAGGGTTTAATTGCTCTTTGCTGAAATTTTTGCATATCTAGTCTTAGGCTAAAATTAAAATTACACAAAACCATCATAAAAAATATATAAAAAAAGTTAATAATTGATTTTTTGTTAATCCTTTATTAATCTGCCATCTAATTACAGAAAATATTAGAGAAATAAAATTTTTGCATTATTTTCTGATGGAAGGAAATCATGCATCCTGAGCGGGTATACGAAAGTATACTGTCATGATCCATGGGAATAATGAAATTCAATCTTGAAAAAAAAATATTTTCTATTATTTACTGTTTTAGTTTCATTGCACATTAGGGTTACATATTGTGTGCATGCATTGTTAATTCAACTTAAGGGCACTTCTACTACCTTAGTTTAGGGCAAGATTTTATCACCTATCTTGAGCCCAAAACAACCACCTTGCATCAAACCTATGCCTAATTAAAATTAATTAGAAACCTAAAGCAGGTTAGGGACACCAATAAAGTTGGGTTCCAAGTATTGTGTGAAAGCGAGTGCACCCAATCCTTTGATTATCTCTTGAATTTGGCATCTAAGGCTAGAGGTCTGAGGCAAACACTCTATGCGAACTCATGATTTTTAATTAGGACCTTATAAGAGCAGGGGGAGCCTCCTATGACCCCACCTCTTACCTGGCCAGTGGATAGGATAATTGCTGAATTGGTTATAAATTGAGCTGACCCATTCTACTTGAGCTCTAGGTCTAGGAGACCCTAGTTCGATTTTGTGTGTCTACATTATATGGCCACTAGATCAGGAACTCCATACAAGTAGTCTCACCCCAACCCAGTGTGACCATGGAGCCCAGCCCTTGAGACCTTCCTTAAGACCATACTGAATAGTTGGGACAACTCAACACTAGGTTTGACCGACTGGATGAACAATTCGAAAACTTAGAAAGGACCCAAAAGACCCGAACTGAGCCTGACCTTAGGACCCTGTATCCCTCACCTCCCAACCCTAGGAGAGTCCCACACCCTGACCCACTCTGGAAATCAAACCATAGAAGACCCAATTATGATTTCATAAACCAGGATTAGAGAGCCACTAGGAACTTTAGGCTAGAAGCACCTACTTTTAGTAGTGATCTTGATCTTGAGGATTATCTTAATTGGGAAGAAGGTATAGATCTATATTTTGAGAGGGAACTAATGTCTGAGAAAAGAAAGTTTAAGTTTGCTAGGCTTACGTTAGTTTGCCAGGCTAGAATCTATTAGGATAAGGTTGAAAGAATGACTAGAAATAGAGGAGAAATATGATATGAGACAAATAATTAAAACTAAATTACTATGATTAAGATCTAATTATTTGAGAGAAGTAGAGAATAATTTTTATATTTTTTTTCAGATTTTTAAAGAAGACTTGAAGGGGACAGTAAAGGAAACTAGTTTAGTTAACTACCAGCACAAGTAAACCTAACAAAATAACTAGGAAAATAGGACTTCGTGATTGAGAAATCACCATAAACTAGGGTTTATCTTATCAACGAATCAGAGACTAACAAGAAAGGAAAAGTTTCGATTTTACTAACGAAGAATTGCTCCTTTGAATCGGATATGACAGAACTCTCAAGATCTTCACGGCAGGGTTTCAAGAACTCGATCCCGGGTTCTGATCTTCCATGTGAAGCTGGTTTTAAGGCAAGAACACCTGATCTTGATTCCTGTTCACCTGTAACACTCAATAATGAAAGTCATAAATTAAAAAAAAATAGCAAAGAAAAAGGAAGAATGAAAGGAAAGGAAGGTTTAGAAATGATGGGTTTTAGATTTTCTGGTCTGCTGGATAGGTAGGATAACTAGGGCCTCGCACCTCGTGATGTTCCGAAGAACAAAGAAAAAGGGCCTCACACCCCGCGATGCACATAGCAAAGGAAATTCGACAGCATGTCTTTATTGATGAATAATAATTGATTAATTACAAGGGGGGTTGGAGGGATATTTATAGACCCCCAACCAGTGGTGTAAGGGAACAACTACTAGTCTTTTTCTTTTTTGGACTACAACTCCTAGAATCCTACTTTTGGACATCCAGGACTCTTGCTTGATGGCTGATTTGGAACTCTTTTGAAAATGGATGAAATTCATGAATTTTTTTATCCAAGGTGGTGGATTGGTGAAGTGGCTTGATGTAGGGTCAAGATGCTCCATCACTTGGCCTTGCTTGCTGGACTCTAGAGTCTGGATGATGTAGACGTTTGCAGGTGAGTGGACTCCTCAGTCTAGATTGAAGAAGACTCAAGAGTTTTGGTGAGACTCTTGAGTTCTGGATACTTAAGCAGCTTCCAACCTGTTTGATTGAAACTCTGTAGTAGAAAACCTTTGAACCTTCTTCTCTTGGGTGAATAAAATTCCTAGAACTCTTTGAAGTTGGCATGAAATAATTTGAGTGGGGTGCCAATGTGGAGAACTCCTTTTGTTTGACACCTCTTAAAAAAAAGGGGTGCCAATTTGGAATTCATTTAAGACATGGCATGTGGGATGTCCAAACATAAGTGACATGGCAAGTGTGTTGTCCCAATGGCAAGTAATTTTCAGACATGTCATGTATTCTTGTCCTGGTTGAAGTTCCAAATGGTGTTGTCCCAATGACATGTCCAAACATAACATGTGTTGATGTCCAAATCCTTGAAAAGATGGTGCCAAGAAGAGGTTGCACCTGCCAAGTGACTTGGGCTAGCACATGGAATCACATGGCTTGTCTTGAGCTAGCATATTGGGTCACATGGGTCTTTAATTGGGTGCACATGGGATGTCTTTGGTCCCCTCTTATAATACAGGACTCAATGACTCAACTAATTACATGGACTTAATAAGTAACAAATCACATGACTTAACTAAATAACCAACCATACTTAATTAGGCTTGCGAATGAAAATGTAATTAAAGTTGGTAAAAAGGGCTAATTCAAACTGGACCATTTAAATCCCAATTGGATAAATAGGGATTTTGACTCAACTTGATAAAAAGGGTTTTATCCCAAAATAAACAAAATCCTAATTACAGTTGGTAAAAAGGGTTCACCTTAACTAAACCAAAATAACATAATTTAAAAAAAAATATTCTCTACTATTCTTTAATAATTATGCTTTAATTATTTGTCCCGCATCAAAATACCCATAACTACCTGGAGAGCCATAAAAAGCAAACTTAGAAAAAAGTACGATTAGAGATCCCTAGGACAATGGTATAGGCCCAGTTACGGACCCATAAGCCATAGATTTGAGCCCATGCCCTATGAACCCAAAGAACCCATAACCCATCAATCTGAACCCCATAGGATTAAATATGAGCCTAGTATTAGTCTACTTCCTCTTTGTTAACCTGAATCCACTAGGATTAGTGTCCCTAATCAGAAACCAGGACCAAGCCAAATTCTCCTGAGTCGACCAATCCCTACTACCCTAGTTGTTCCTAAGGATAACATTGAAGAGGAAGTATATGAAGCTGATGTTAGCTTAGTAGATGAATACGAAGATGAGGAGACACAGGAGGTAGATCCAGAGTTAGTTGATCCTGACCATACCCGGACTAAAGCCAACCTAGAGTTAGTTAACCTCAACCATATCCTGACTGATGCTCTACTGGAAGGACAAGTAGAAAAAGAGAACAATGAGGAGTCTAACCCTATTGCTAGGACCTTACCTGAGGAAACACTAGAAGAGAGTCAAGCCAGAGAGCCTAGTCCTAAGATTTACGAATCTGAAGTAATCAGTGAGGACTTGATTTTTCCAAACTAGCACCCTCAGGAAGAATTCACTCCATTAGTCCTCATTAACAATCTTTTTCCTGAAATTATTGACTCATCCTTCCATAGGGCAAACCTTTTATTATCCGTTGACATAACTCAATGTCCAAACTTTAAGGTCATCCTCATTGATCCAGAACTAGTTCATGAATTATCTTCTTACTTCCTACCATTTCCTAAGGTTCCCGATGCCTTTACAGCCATTCGATTACATTTCAAAAAGGTTATTAGGTTACATAAGTCCATTGAGCATGTTAGGTTTGTATCCTATTTCTGGAAAACCCTATGGCATTTATTAGGAGTTCATGCTAAGTTTTCATCGGCATGCTTCCATCAACCAAGGATAATTCAAGAAAAAGACTCAAAGAATTTGATGAAGGAGACTTCTTCATGATTAGGCTTTGACCTGAGTGGTTCCCACCGAGAACCATGAAAAAGTTACATGCCCGTAGTGCTGGACCATGCAAAGTAGTTAAGAAAATTGGACCTAATGCCTATGTACTTAAGTTACCACCTGAGCTAGGTATTAGTTCAATTTTCAACATTTCAGACTTTGTAGAGTATAAAGAGCCAACAATGATACCTAGTGAGCCTTTTCTGCCTGATCCCATCCTTGAGAGTGAACCAACCCTTGAGTGTCCACCAACCAAAATACCAGAATGAAGAGACATGATTGAGTAGATCTTGGACAACAAGATTATCACTACTCGGAGCAAAGAATATCAATGATATCTGGTTTGTTGGTAAGGATTACTCGAGACTGAAGATTCTTGGATCACTAGAGAGGATTCATAAAGGATTGATCCCGACTTACTAGAACACTATCAAAGCAGAGTTGACCCATACTCGATAGGGTCGAGTTTCTCAAACCCGGGAAGAATTGGTGTGGACACCAGGGCTAGAAGGAATCGACAAGTCAATCCCACATCCCTGTGGATCACCTGTGAATAAAGCACCAAGCCCAAGCCCCAAGATCACTTGTAATATTCAATTTAACTTTTATTATTTTAGCCCAGTTGGTTTTAGCCCTAAACCCTAGATTCAATCGAGTCATGTATATATACAAACAAACCCAATTTACCAAGTGGAGTCGGTCTTTAATTTTTGGTTTGTGAGATTATGCCTTTTGATCAATTTGATCAAGTTGGGTTTAGAGTTAGCCCTTTAATTCTTTAGTTGATTGAGTCCTGTAATTAGTTATTTTATTTGAGTCCTGTAATACAAGAGGGGATCCAAATCAAGACACCATGTGACACCATGTGCCATCCCAATTCAAGTCATGCCAACCAATTCTTGGTGCCTATGTTACATGCCACCAGCCACATCACCTGCCACATCATCTTAGACATCATCACATGCCATATTACATCATCTTGGATAGCCAACTCTATGTCAAAAAAGGTTGTCTCTCATTTTCATCCAGACATCCAGACATTCAGACAACATTCAAGTTTATCCAAAAGGGGGCGCCCATGAATTAAATTCTCATTTATCGCCCATTTGAAATCCATGCCAATTTTAAGAGGAGTAAGAAGGAAAGAGTCTTCATCTTATTCACCCTTTGTCGCCCACATGAATAGCACCTCATCCTCTCTTGGTTGCCCATATCCAAAGAGTCCAATATTCAAAAGCAAGTTGAGTTTACATGGGAAACCTCTTCATCTACCTATCAAATTTAAATGCAAGAAGATCAAGATGAACTCTAAGAGAAGTTAACGCCCAGAAGGAAAGGAGAGGATGCCTCAGTTCAAGATTGTCACCCAAAAAGGAGTTGATGCCATTTCATGAAGGAATTAGTGCTTCTTTTTTTGTCGTCGATCACATGGAAGAGTCCAATTACAAAGGGGAGTCTACCTATTTTAAAATTTCAAGGAGTTTATCCCATGGAGATCAAATTTAAGTCCAAGAAGACTGACACCAAGATGGAGGAAGATTGGATGCATCTTCTCATGAATTGTCGCCCACTCCCATTTGAATTTAACGGGACCGAAATCAAGAGAAGGATTGATGCCAATTTTGAGGATTCGATCAAGATAAGAGAGACACCTCACCTCATCTCATCTTATCTTTATTTTATCGCCAATATTTCATATAGAGTGCCACATTTCTTTCTTGTCGCCCACTTGGATAAAGCCTACCACATGTTGTTACCCAAGCTAGATGAAGCCCATGAAAGGATCAAGATCAAGAATCCAAGATGCCAAGAGAGGATCAAGAAGGATTTGAAGCCCAAAGGAAGCCAATTCATGGAGTTTTTTGCTCTTCCAATAAGAACTCAACACTTTGTAACCCTTACAATTTTAGTTTATGGTCTATAAATATCACCTTCAACCCCTTTGTATTAATTGATTCTTCTATGAAATAAAGTGAGAGCATTTTCTTAATTTGCCTTTGTTCTTTGGAGCATTGAGGGGTGTGAGGCCCTAATTTACCTTTGTTTTTCAGAATATCGAGGGGTGTGAGGCCCTAGTTATCCATCTACCCAACCATCCATCAGAAACCCTAGCCACCACCTTCAAGCTTTCTTCTCTACCTCCTCTTTCATTCTTCTTCCTTCCATGCCTCCTAACTTGACTTTTGTGAGTGTTTGTAGGTGATCAAGATCTGAAGTAAAGGTTCTCCTTGCTTTGGAACCGAGTTCATTGCAGATCGGAGCCCGAGGAACGACAACCTTGAAGTCCTACCATGAAATCCTAGATTGCTGAACCATATCCACTTCAAGAGTGCTGCAAATCATCGTTGGTAATTCTAAACTTTTCCTTTCTCTTTAGTTCTAATTCATTGAAAATAGGAACCCTAGTTTACGGTGATTTCTTAATCACCAAGTCCTATTTCTTAGTCTACTTTATCTGATTTACATAGCGGGTTGCGTAGCTAGTCAACTAGTCAAGTTCTATTGATTGCTTTAAGTCTCTTTCCTGATAATTCTAGAAATTAATTACTATTTAATCTCAGATAATTAAATCTTGAATCAGTAGATTAGCTTTGCATCATCCCGTCCCGATCACTAAGCTTCCTTAAATTTATGACCGAACTTGTCATTCATCGCTGCCAACATGATGCATCGGACAGTGGTCCTATTAGAGAGCCACTTCTGATAAGTGTCTCTGATCGAACCCTGAGCATTGGGAGCAGGAGTTTCATGTGTCGGATCCGATATCACTTGAAAGACTCGTTCATGCTCCAAGACAATCCTGAGCCTTCGATACCAGCTATCAAAGTTGGGACCCATGAGTTTCTTATATCGAGAAGAGATCATAGTGACAAGTTGGTAGACATCTAAAAGGAAAACCAAAACCTATTAGTGTATACGAATTATTAACCTAAAGATATGGACTTTAATCTAAAGGCCCTCCTACTATTTTGTTTAAACTGGTAGCCTCTATCTCCAATCCGAGGAATTAGTTTAATTCCTTAGTGGGTATTAGAACCCAATAGACAACACATGAGTCTGACTTTGGTCGGCCCATCCATGTATATCTAAAGGTAGGTTCTTTAACCAATTACTTCTTCACGTAACTTCTAGTATTTAGATTTTGCCCCAAGGTGCACTTCAATCAACCTTTGGGCCTCCTATTGAAGGTCCCGGATAGGTCCAACCATTAACATGATAAAATTCAATGCTTCTAACTAACGAATAGTCAAGCCCAACTTTGGTCGGCCCACTTGACCATCATTAAGAGAGTCGCACTGAGCCATCATACAAGGAATGGCAGTTCCAATAGCCCGATGAATACTCGATCTTTGGATCTACCGATGAACACCCAACTACTAGATCCATTACTATTCCACTTAATGGAAGGCTAGGACTTAGTTATCCCCATAACTTCTGATAGAAAAGTGCCCTAAGAGCCAATCATTATGAGGGCCTTTTTTGTAAACTTCCAGCTCATGTATGACATACTTTCATGTTAATAAAGGTATTTGATTCATCATATATTGCTGTGTCATATTTTCTTATTGATTATGATGAACCCCATAAATTAGGGCAATGGAGTTAGGGTTATGATGGAGTTGATAACAGTGAGACCTAATTCCTATAAACCCTAATCTAGAATGTTCCTAGTCATTGGACCATCAATTCGGGGATCGATGAATCCGGAAAGACTAGCTCATCTTATGTATGCTCAGTTGATGAGGGTGGTTGATCTCATAACCACTTGTGTAGAGACACTAATAAAGGATAAGGGTGCTCATCAGGGTATGAGTATACTAGACTGATCCGTACCGGGACTATCTTTTGAAAGTCTTACTACTTGTCAAAAGATAGATCCCAGAGTAGAAGTTGTGCATGTGATCTTTAGACCTGAGGTCACCATGGTTCCTTGTGCACACTAAGCCATACATTGGTTCATACTCATTCATGCCATTGTGACATGTACGGGATGTTCTGGGTATGGTGGAAGGTGTACGAAGGATGTGAGTAGACCAACAAGGAATCGATCATTCCTAGTAAGAGGAATTGTTATCCCACGCAATCTCTTCGATGAGTGACTCAAGGAGCCTTTGATCAAAGCAGGATGAGATTAGTGGAATCTAATCAGTCATCAACTGAGTCCTCATGATCGAGCTGAGATTCGATATGATTAAGTGTTAGGGTTTGACATATATCCATACCTATCATTTAATCAGGATAATAGGAGATCGAAAGATTGAATTGCACGATAATTTTCTACTGAAGGGTATTTTGGTATTTTTCACCAAATTCCTCATCTTTCGGGTAGGCATGACACGTTGCTAGATGTCAATCTTGTCTTGTAGGTTTTCATGAACCAGTTGGTTTGGTTTCATGAGTCAATTCGATGTGTGATTCGAATTGGATAATTAGGTGAGCCAATTTGACCTAATTAGGTCAATCGAGTTTGATCGGATCGAATCAGCTCAAACCTAAACCTACTGCTGGCTAGATGTGGAACCCAATGGGTCACACACAATAGAGACTTGGCCAAGGAAATCATTTATGATTTAATTAGGATCATAGGATCCTAATTGGTTAGCTAGATTGCATACTAGCATATATAGGCTAACCTAATTCCTACCCAATTGGATTGGGTTCGGTTGCTTGCTAATTGGGCTAACCTAATTATGAAAAACCTAAATTAGGTTGAGTCATAAGTGGGGCTAGCCAAATTAGAGTTTGATCTAATTTTTATTTGAATTTTTGGGCATGTTAGGCGCCATATATGAAGAGTCCCAATGGCATGGGACTCTTGGTACCTAAATGACACCTTAACTTCAAAAAGGCACAGAAGAAGCTACAGACCTCTGATTTGAAAATAAATTATATGGCCAGAAAGATTATTTAATGCTCTTTACAATGACACCCATATTGCATATATTTCACTGATCAATATATGCTGCTTTGGGTGGAGAGAGAAGTGGGAAAGGAAAGTGGCACCCTTTTGGCACGTAGATGAAACTCTGGGAGCTTCATCAAAGTGGTTCCTCTTCACTTTATCCCCACATCTCTTGGAGAGGATTGATTGATCAAAGAAGTGGAAGGGGCGGAGTGAAAGCAGAATGAAATATTGGTGCGCAGATGAAGAGTCGCTTCTCTTCATCTGCACGCGCACTATTCTGAGGTAGAGTCCTTCTACCCTTAGGACTCTACCTATTCCACACTCTTCAATATTGAAAGGATGCTTCCTTCCATTCTTCATAACCGAAATATGCCACATGTCATATGGGGAACTGCTCTGGAAAGGGAAAGAACATCAAATAAGACTCTTAAAGCATGAAGAGCCTTATCAGACATGAAGAGTCATATCTGATAAGGATTCTTGGGATGCTTTTCATGCCCCATCTTAATCTATATAAAGGGGGTACGGTGAAATGAGACTTTAGGATTTTGGTCATTAGAAATAGAAGTCCATTTTTTCGAGAGTTATCTGAGTGTCTCTTTCTGTTGTATCCCTCCCTCCTTCTTTTAAGACAAGACCTGTCTTGTTAAGACAAGGTCTTATCTTTTAGGACAAGGCCTTGTTTTAGGACATAAGCCTAAGGGGTCCTAGGGGAGGGTTGTCCTAAAGCCAAGAGTGCCTTAGGAGAGTATCCAGAGAGCCCTACAGTAGGACAGGATGTCCAACAGTGGTCAAAGGTCTAAAGGCTGTCCTAAGAGTCCTATTGAAGCAAGCAACCCCGGTAGGGATTCTTCCTTGGTTCAAGTCTTGTGTGGATCATCGTTGGAGGGCTTGCACTTGTGAGCCTCGTGGAAAGGATTGGATTTAGCGATCCAAGTATGTTAATTGACTTTATTTTATGATTCATTAGTTGTAATTGCCCAAGGGGTTCCTGGGAATTAGGGTTTTCTATACATGTTATACATGTTAGGGTATCATGCTATGAAATTTTATTTTGAAAGTCAATTCCACATGTTGCATGATCCCCGTGACCCTGGGAGAATTCCTATCAACTTCGTCCTTTTATGGACCTAATAATTTAGAGGGTTTAAATTTAATATGACGGATAAAATATATAAGAAGACATGGATCAACCTCCCACTGACTACATCAGTCATTAAGGAGGGTTTTAGAAACTAATGATCCATGGGCACCTAAAATCAGTCAAGACTGATTAACCTTAGGTGACATGGGTTAACACGAGTCAGTGAGCTATCCAATCAATTTGATCGACCACATTGGCCAGGTAAGTGAGATTATGGGATGTGTTTCACCATTAACTATCTTGCCTTAGATACCAACCGAGTTAGCCAGGTCAGAGGTAGCCCCAAAGAACCATGATCAAATGCCATACTTATCTTAGACACCAATTGGTTCATCAGACTCGATTAGACTAGCCTATTGACTCGAGTTGATCATTGAGTCATAAATTAGGTCCATTTAGATTTATGGACTAATCAATCTAACTTTTAGAGAGATCTATAGATAAGAAATCCTAACTCAATATTTGATTAGATTAGTTTTCTATTTAGTCCAATGTATTTAAATTTAGGTCTAATCCAATTAAGGACCTAATTGAAGCTAACCCATGACCCTTAAAGCTTTATGAAATGACTTAAAATCTTTAAATCATATTCCTAGATCACTTTGTCATTCAAGGTAACTTAATTCTTAATTAAGTTCAACGATCTTCATAAATCAAAACAATTTCAATTTATAATGTAAAATAATTTTATAACCAATTAGAATTTGAATTCACTATTTTTTAGCATTCTCAGGTAAAATGTTGACTCACCAGGGTCAAGTATCGATATTAGGTGTCGACACAAGGGTCGACACAAGGCCTGAGACAAGGTGACAACAAAATGCCATATTTTTCAGTATGCGCTCATGAGTTGACACCTTTACTTTTCTTCTTCATGAGTTACGTCACAAGTGGCACCTCTACATGCCATAGGAGACCCCATTGAATGGGAAGAGAGGGTCTTGCAGCCCTACTTCTCTCCTATGACCGGATGGCCATGGTGATGCACTCAATCTAAGTTCTTTGAAAGAGAAAACTAATGATATCTTAATATGTCACTATTATTATGCTAGAGGAACTTGGCTCTGATACCAATATAAGTGAAGTAGTACAAGCAGACTGTATTTTAAAACTATTTAAAAGTAAAGAGTAGCGGAAGACTTGGTAGATCGATCAAGTTGATCTACCAATATGCTTGCAACAGGATCCAACATAATAAAAGTGCATACAAAGGATACCATAAGCAATAAAAGAAAAAAGCATGTAACAATTTGATGCTTTAGATCTGATCGCATGAGACCAAGAAAAAGGTATGTTACCTTTAAACCGTTGGATGGAGGTGATGAAGAGCTGCCGAGCCACACAAGTGTTTAGTGATGCAGGATGAGATATGCAAATCTAATTCTATTAATCCTAAAGTTTTTTTAGATAAGAGCAATGATCAATTAGTTCAGCAAATCTCAGAATAAGGAACTCAAAGAACCTAGATGAAATCAACTAGGTAACTAGTTTGATCACGAAACTGATCAAGAAAATAAGACCTGATGATTAAGAAATCACCGAAACTAGGATTATCGCTTTCAAGAATCTAAAGAAAAGAGTTGAGGTAGGGTTTTGCTTACCAATGAGGATTTGTAGCACTCTTGACATAGATCGATTTCAGCACTTTAGGATTCATGGTTATCAATCTTTGGGTTCCGATCTGCAATGTTGTTGGTTCCAAAGTAAGAAAGTCCTTCACTTCAGATCTTGATCACCTGGAATCAGTCAAGAAGAAGATATTAGTAGGCGTGGAAGGTGGAAAAGATTGGAAGAAAAGGAAGATAAGAAAGAAGGGTGTGCGGATTTAGGGTTTCTTGGAAGGAAGATGATGGATAACTAGGCCTCACACCAAGGACCTCACATTCACTCCCACATGGAGTTTGATGCTCTCGTTGCAAAGAATTGAAGAGAAAATTCTCAACTTTATTTCAGCAAAAATTTATTGATTACAAGGGGAGGCGTTGAGGATATTTATGGACCCTCATGAATTACAAGTTAGAAGAGTAAGGGTTTCATCCTCTTGAGTTCTTGTTGGAAGGGCAAGAAGCTCCATGGAATTGGCTTCCCTTGGGCGTCAACCTCCTCTTGAGTTCTCTTTTGGCATCATGAAACCTTGGTCTTGAGCTTCATCCACTTGGGCGACAAGCTTGGACTAGAGTGGGTGACAATTACCCCTTATTTCTTGAAATAAATCCTTGGTTGAATGGTTGATGGGTGGCCAAGATGAATTCTTGGTTGGAAATCCATGATGGATTCTTGAATTTAAATGATAAAGAACTCTTGAATTTGTAGGACTTCATGGGTTCTTGAAACAAGAAACTCCTTTGATCCTTGGCTTCTTGAATTGGCACCCAACTTGAAATCCTTGTGGCCGACTATGACATATGTGAGATGAGGTGGCATGTTAGGGTGATGTGGCATGTGTCATGGCATGGGGCATCCAAGATGATGACGTGGGAATATGAGGTGTCCAAGATGATGTGGCACCACGAAGTGGGTCCTTCTTAGCTTGCATTCTTGATTTGAGCTTGAACCTCCTCGTTACAAGAATCAATTAAAACCAATTAACTAATTAAGGGACTCACTTGGAACTAACTTTGCCCAACTTGATCAAATCAAACCCAATTTGACCAAATTACTAAGGCATAACGAGTCAAAACAAAAATTAAATTGACAAGGCTTGTATATATAGGACTTAATTGAACTTGGGGTTTGTATATATACAAGACTTGATTAAAATTGGGGTTTTGGGCTTATTCACAGGTGATCCATAGAGAGCTGGGATTAACCTATCATCTCTTTTTAGCCTTGGTGTTCACACCAATTCTCCCGAGGTGGGAGGAACTCGACCTTATCGAGTATGGGTCAACTCAGCTTTGGTAATGCCCTAGCAAGTATGGGTTGATCTTTTGCAAATCTTCTCAAGTGATCCAAGAATCTTCAATTTCTGGTCATCCTTGCCAACGATCCAGGTAACGTTGATAATCTTTACTCCAAGTAGCGATAATCTTGTCATCCAAAATCTACTCAATTCTGTCTCTCCATTTTGGTATTTTGGCTGGTGGACACTCAAGGGTAGGCTCACTCTCAAGGATGGAATCCGGTCCAAAAGGCTCATTAGGTATCATCATTGGTTCCTTATACTCTACAAGGTCTGAAACATTGAAAGTTGAACTAATAGCTAATTCAGGTGGTAACTCAAGTACATAGGCATTAGGTCCAATCTTTTTAATTATTTTGTATGGTCCTACGCTACGGGCATGTAATTTTTTCATGGTTCCAGGTGGGAACCATTCAGGTTGAAGCCTGATCATAACAAAGTCTCCTTCATCAAATTCTTTGAGTCTTTTTCATGAATCAGCCATATGTTTATATGATTCATTGCTCTCATTAATCTTTTTACTTATTTTCTTGTGCAATTCTCTAATATGTTGTGCATATGACTCAACAAACTCAGAAAGTGTTCATGCATGTGTAAAGGAATAAGGTCTAAAGGCTTTCTTGGCTTATATCCATGGACAATTTCAAACGGGCTTTTTCCAATGGACCTGTTAACTGAGCTATTGTATGCAAACTTAGCTTTAGACAATAATAGGTCCCAATTGATAGTATTTTCACCAACTAGTCATCTAAGTAAGTTCCCTAGACTTCAATTAACGACTTCAGTCTAGCCATCGATTTGAGAGGGATAAGTAGTAGAAAATTTAAGTTTAATCCCTAACATATGCCAGAGAGTTTTCTAAAAATAACTAGTGAATCATACGTCTCTATCGGATACTATGGTTCTAGGTAAACCAGGTAGTCTATCCACTTCATTTAGAAAAAGCTTAGCTATCTTAGTGATGCGAGATGACTCTAAGATTGCTAAACATGCAGGAAAAATAGTAAACTAATTTTTTTTAGAATTTTTTAGAATTTTAATTTACAGGATAAATTTTCAAAATTAAGTAAGAACTAGCAGGATAATCAGCAATGCAAACAAATCATATCACAGGCATGCTCATGCAAAATAATAAAAATCAGGACTCGAGAATTTAGAAATTCTCAGCTTAGGATAGCTAACCTTCAATCAAAATAGAAATCAAGAGAAGGGAAGGATGTTACCAGTCAGAGATTAAAGAATCTGCAATTGAAGAGATCACTCATACTTTGATTGGAGCCTGGATGATGAAGCTTCAGTTTTCTTGGATTAGATGGCTGATTTGGGCAGTCCTGGAGGCAAAGAAGGCCTTCTCTGGAGAGAAAAAATATCTCGCAGATCCTGCAAGCATCAGAGGTCAATCAAAATAGCAAATAAAAAAAGGGAAAGAAACTAGGGTTTGTGTTGAAGCAGGATTAGGGTTAGAAGCTGGTGGCCTGGAGAAGAAGGGGTTCCCTCACTTGGATGGCAGCAAGGGTACTCTTCTTTTGGGCATGGCTGATCTTCTAGGATGTAGAAGGATGCTAGGGCAGTAGGGGTTCGGCCAAGCACAAGAAGAACAATCCACAAAACACAAAACTCCAACATAAGAACAATTCTCAAGACAAAATTTCAGCAAAGTTTAATTCATATGATAAAAGTTATTACAAGAGGAAGAGGGGTGGGGTATTTATAGAGCTCCCATGCCCTCTTCTAAAGGGATTACAAGTCTTCTCCCAATTAGAATAGATTTACACAATTTAAGTTGGACTTGGTCAACCATTAAGGATGCCTAGGGTTGGCATGTGGGCTTCAAGGGGCAGCACTTGGCTGGCCAAGGGCTTGGGGCGTATGGGCTTTGGGCCTCCTGGAAGTTGGGGTGCTTGGGCTGGTATATTCTAGACATCAGACTGGAATCTTGGTTCTTAAAGACTTGGGCCTGGCACTTAAGCTTGATTTCTCATGGACTGGGTGCAGATGGACCTCTGAATTCATGATATGCTCTGGTCTGGGAATATACTATGGCATTTAGAGAGAATCTGGGCATCTGGAGAGCATCTAGAAGGATCAGGGTATCTCGAAAGGCATCTTAGATCCTGGGGTGTCACACAAAATCCAATAACCTGTTACAGTGGCCTCTGACTCCTGGATGAGGCCTGGTAGAACTCCAAAATAGGGTAACCTCCTCTCTTGTACAAAAATTGAACTCATACTGGACTTATACTAAATACATGACTCGTGTTGCCCAGGTGGCTACCCAAGAGGGGAGGTGAATTGGGTATTTAAAAATTTAAGCAGATAATGTGCTCTTGAAATTCCCTTTTAGAGTGTTATATGCTGTGGCAAAATAATAACTTGCAGAAGCTAAATAAGATCAAAGAAGCACAACACAAACATAGAAATTTATAGTGGTTTAGAGCAACCCAGCTCCTACGTCCACTATCCAAGATACCACTTAGGACTTCCACTATATTCACACACGAATACAATAGGATTGTTTTACAGGATCACAATCCAAAACTTCTACACTTTGATTTTACCGGGATCACCAAAGAAAATCAACACCCTTTGGTTTTAAGCAGGATCATCAAAGAAACCCTACTTGGTTTTCATAGGATCACTAAGAACCTGACACTTAGTTTTTAGCTAAGGCTCACCAAGAACCTATTTGGTTTTTCAATCGGGCTCACCAAAAACCCAACAATTCAAGAATGAATTGAAAGTAAATACAATAATAAATGACAAACTCTAGTTGTTGGATAGTTATCGATGCAGCTTGAAAGAAGTTCACTTGTATGCACTTCAATGCACTTTAATTGCTTCAGTGGCTTCTTTTCAAAGTGCTTCAAGCTTCATATTAGAGTTGGTGAAGACTTGAAGACTGACTTGAATGCTCTTTGTGCTCTCTTGCTTGTTGGTAGATTGGATATTCAATAAAACCTTAAAACTTTAAGAAACTTTCTTACTCTTGCTTTTAAGAAGTTAAAATCCCTCAAATATATGGTCTTCCATCATTCCAAGGCAGTTTGAGATGTTGTAGACCATTGGGATGTGACATTTAACCATTGGAGCACCTTTTTACTTTCAAAAAAGAATTCTAGAACTAGCTGTTATGTACCTGAAAATGATATTCGAGTTGGCTCGGATTCTTCGAGTCGACTTGGATCCTTCGAGTCGATAGGTCGAGTAACCATTTCTTCAATAGGGTCGGCTCTCTATCTCAGGATACAAAAACTTCACTCTGGATGAGTTAGCTAATGAGGACATTGGCAAGAGAAAGAAATTATAAACTAATGATCTTTGGTTGTAGTCCATTTTTTTTCCTATTTCAGATTCTCAAAAATTTATGAAGCATCTCTTGAAGACTCTTTATTCTATGAAGCAAGATTGAATTGTTTAAGGACAAAATCAAGTGAAGACTCCTTTTCCAAGCCCATGGGCCGACCAAGCTATGAAAAAATCTTCTACCTTGAAGCCTAATTGAAGACCAAACCTTAAAGGACATGTGGAAGGATGAGATGAAGACAAGTGTTGCAAGGAAATGGTGACACATGGAGTTTCTAGAATTCTCTTATTAGGATTAGTTGCTAGGAATTAGTTGCTAGGAACTAATCTTGTAATTAGCTACCAATTAAACTTGAATTAGTTGGTCCCTTAATAGCTGCCCTTGGCCTATAAATAGGGACCAAGGCCCCCCTCTTGTAAGCATTTTTTATTGAATGAACTGAGTTGAATGAATGAAAGTTCCCTTGTTTGAGTTCTCTTCCATTTTGCCTAGTTCTTTTGAGTTCTTCCTAGAATTTCAAGTGCTTTCTTTGATTTTCTTTGGAGTGTTGAGTTTGATCATAAATTGAAGTGAGTGCTTTGAGTTTTGGAGTGCCATAGTTCCATTTCCAAGTTCTTCTATACAAGATCCAAATAGTTCAAGAAGAGGAGGAAGTGCTGCCCAAAAATTCCAGCAATTCTCTTCACTTCTCTTATTAATTCCTTCATTTTTCACTCAATTTCTTTGAATTTTGACCTCACCTTGATTCTTTGCAGGTTCTTCTTGGTGATTTGAAGATGAAGATGAAGGTTCCAAGCCATGGATCAAAGCTCCAATTGTGAATCCAAGAAGGGAGTGTAGATCTTGTCTCTAGCCTTCAATTTTTGAGTGGTGAGTGATTCCTTTCCACTTGAGCTTTGATTTCTATTCATTATTGGGAAAAGACCCTCTTGATCCTTAGATCTGAGGTTCATAAAGGTTTCTTAGTTTAGTTTGAGGGTTTCTATGCTCTTAGATCCTATCTTTTAATTTTTTTGAAAGGAAGCTTGCATAAGGGTGTTAGATTTTCTGCTCACCTAGTCTCTAGCTCGAAATTCTTCATCCCTTCCACCCATGAATTTGGCCATATCTGGAGCTATAATATTTATATGTTGTTGCTAGATAAGTAGATCACATCCCTATATACCCATTTCATCAAATTAGTCCCCCATCAATTTTTTGGTATCAGAGCTTTGGTTCTAGGTTAAGCTTTGCCGGCTGCTGGAATTCTATCTCACTATCTTTCGAGATTCAATGATTTTTTTTATTTTTTAAATTAATAAAAAAAATCCAAAAAAATACTTTTTTAGTAAGCTTGTGTGTTAGTATTCGAAATATAAAATTATAAAAAAATATTTCTCTTGATTTTTGAATTTAAAAATATAAGTTCTTAGGTCATTTCTGAAGTTCTGTCCAGAATTCTGTTTCTGCCTTCCATTTCCTTTAATTTTCAAAAAAATAAAAAAATATTTTTTTTTTTAATTTTAAAATTTTATATCTAAGATCCAAACCTCTATTTTTGTTATTTCCCACCAATTTTTTTAATTTTAGAGAGGTTTATAGCTCAAAATTTGAAATTTGAATTTAGGTTGTTAAAAGTTAGCTGAACTGCTAGAATCTTCTACCAACTATTTAAAACTACCTTCTCAACCAAAATTCGAATTAATTTGAAGTTAAAATTTAAAATAAAAGATCCCATATCTGAGAGCTAACCAAATCAATTTTATTTTTAATTCGTTGAATTTAAAAATTTTAGATTTCGAATTTTCAAATTCAGGTTAGCTGGAGGGTAGTTGGAAGCTGAAATTTACATCTAAATCACTTTACTTCCAAGGATGATTTTTAAATCAAATTTAGAAATTTAAAATTTAAAATTTGGTTACTATGATTTAGAATTCAAGATTTGAACTATCCAATTTAAATTTGTATTTTTAAAAATTTTGAAATTGGATTAAAATCTCATGCATTTGTGCTAGGTATAGTGATTGTACTCATTGTTATGCTAAAATTGATTGCATCCATTTTTTAAAAAAATCCTAAGAGCATTCAATATTATATAAGGGAAGGATGGCATTACCTTTCCTTAACCCAAAACAATCACCCACGTTTTCATTGACGTAAACCCTAAAGTAAAATAAAGTAGGAACCTAAACTAGGGACACCCACGAGTCGGGTTTAAGTGCAAGGTAAGACAAAGCATTATTTGAGTTTGTACTTATTCCTTGAAATTGGTGTCTAAGGAAAGAGGTCAAATGGCAAACCCCTTAAGCAGACTTGCGATTTTTAATTAGGACCTCGTGAAAGCGAGGGGAGCCTCCGGCAACCCCACCTCTTACCTGGCCAGTGGACAGGATAATTACATTCTTAAGTAGTGCCTAGTTAAGTCTTGTATTCTTAAACTCTAGGTCTAGGAACCCTAGCATTAGGTCTTGCTTGCTTATCCATTGTATTGATTACCCTTGTACTATTTCTTATAAGCTCTATCCACTCAGTCTATTTTTATCCATGGATCCTAATCTTGAATTCTTTTTGAAAACTGTGACTAAAAAGTTTGATACCATAAATGGGCAATTAGGACAATTGAGAAAGGAATTAGGTCAAGTGAAGGACCATGTTGGGACACTTGGAGAGACCCCAATGACCCCCATCAAGCTTGAGTCACTTAAGTCAATTCCTCGAGGTCCAAGAGTCCATCATCATGAATTCACTACTGAATACAATTCAAGACGACTTCACCATGACTTCATAGAAGAAGCCTATAGGATCCATGCTGAGCCTAAATCACCTAGTCCACCTCTCCTTGGTCCAAGAGCCCAATGTCATGATCTCACCCCTGAGTATAATCCTAGATATCCCTGCCAAGACTTTGTAGATTAGGAGGAGAGTCTTTAGGAGCAATCGACCCTATGCACCCACTTTTGATGGAAACCTTGAGGTGTATGTCGATTGAGAGAAGAAAATGGATCAATACTTTGAATTTGATGAAATGTCAGACGTAACAAGGTATCAATTTGCCAAATCAAAGTTAGTCCGACATGCTAAAGCATATTGGGAAGAAGTTGAGCAAAAAGGTTATTGTAGTGGGGATAAAATAATTACTTGGAGAGATATAAAGAGTAAGTTGAGGGAAAAGTACCTAGGCAAATCTCATAAGCAAAATCTTCCAAACCAATGGTATAAATTGAGACAAGATGATAAAACTATGCTTAAATATATTGTTGAATTCAATGAGTACGAGAGAGATGAAGAAGAGACTAAACCCATGAAAGAATTAGAGAAAAAATCTCCTGAACCTCTTGAAGTACTCAAGAAAGAAATAGAATCTAAATCTTGTCCAACTAAGGAATTAAAAAAAGAATCCCCTGAACATGATGAAGAATTTAAGGAAGAAGTCTATGAAGCTGGGTCTGACTTAGTGCATGAATATAAACAAGAACAATTGCTTGAGGATAAAATAATTACCCAGCCTAAGGAAATCAACAATGGGAATAATCAACCTAAAGAAGATGAAATCTAGGGACAAAACCATGAAGAGCAATCCAAGGAGATAATAGAGGATCCAGAAATAATAAATATGAAGGATTTACATCTAGAGATTAATGAAGGATCACATATTAGGATATTGACCATCAGGGAAACCCAAGAACAAACCCCTACAGATCAGTCCCAAGAAGTTGTAGAGCCTTTGAAAACCCTGCAAAATATTTTTCCTAACAATTTTTCTATCCCTAATTCCCCATTTCTGAACATCCACCATCTTGATCCACCATTACGTTTCATTCACTCTTCTATCCCATCCGGCTGGGACATCTATCATATCATTGATCTGGTCCCAGTGATATTCAATAGTTACTTTCTTAAGACTCTATGACATATGTTGAGAACCAAATTAAGATTTATTGCCACTTACCTGAAGATATGTGCAAGAGTCTTAGAAGCCTTTAAGGAAAATATTGAAAATTAGGAGTTTTTGTTTCATAGCCAATAATAAAGTTTAGTCATTAGTTAATAAATTCCATTTGAGCTTATCTTTTGTTTTAGTATCATTTGAGTTTGTTTTGTTATTTGGTGTCATCCATGCATAAGTCTATCGAATCATATGCACAATATCTTAGGGATTTGCACAAAGATGTTAGCAAGAAAATCCAAATGAGTAATGAGAGCTACAAGCATATGGCTGATTCTCAAAGAAGGGCCAAATAATTTCAAGTAGGGGACTTTGTGATGATCAGGCTAAAACCTGAACAGTTTCCACCGGGAACTACGAAGAAACTCCATTCTCGTGGTGCAGGTCCTTTCAAAATAATAAAAAGAATATAACCTAATGCTTATATGCTGGACCTACCTTCTGACTTTGGCATAAGCTCTACTTTTAATATCTCAGATCTGGTAGGATACAAGAAGCCCACAATGATCCTTAGTGAGTTCCTAGAACCTGATCCATCGCTTGAGAGTGAACCAATGGTGCAGGCACCAGACTCAGAAGAAGACTTCAGGGCTCCATCTGGATCTCTGATTGACATTGCCCGAAGAATTAGAATTTTCTGGTTTTGTAATAAGGGTTGACTTGGTCAACTCAATTTTAGTTTGAGTCTGTATTTCCCTGCAATTTAAATTTTGTTGAGTCATGTTGACTCAATACAAGTCCTAGTAGTGGTCTAGGTCTTCTCCAAGGTGCCACATTTTCTTCCAGGACCAAGCAAGTGGGCGCCACACTCCCAGCCACATGCCAGAGTCCAGGAGGCGCCACATCTCCATCCAGTGTGCCTTGGTCCCCACACCACAAGAAAGCAGGTCCCTTCTTTCATGCGCCACTTGGGGGAGAAATCCATCAAGATACCTCAATCCAAGGAGGAGCCAACTTCTTTCCAGATAAACCCAAGCCAGGATGGCAAGAATTTTTCTTGAAGAGAGGATCAAGGAGGTGCCCCACAATGTTCCATAAAAACCTAAGTTATAAAAGGGAAGAGAGCATGTCTTGGGGAGAAAATCAAGGAGGCACCCAAAAGTTTCCTAAAGTGCCAAAGCCATGAAAGGAAGAAGCCTAAACTTGTGGAGCAAGACTAGGAGGTGTCCAAAAGAGCCAAACCATGAAGGGAAAATCCTTGATTCATGGAGAGATACTAGGAGACACCCCCATAACTTGCCATTTGGAGCTGATTTTCAAGTTTTCTTGGAGTTTTTGGGCTGCCCACTCATGGAAGGAGTCTTGGGAAGAGAATTTGATGCCTAAAGTGTGGGTTAGTCCTATTAGTCCCACATGGGAAGTGTATGAAATTTTATTTCTTTGTTATGTCTATATATTCAACTCTATGTAACTCTTGAAAAAAAAGATGAATGAAGCCAAATTTTTTGTGAGCAAACTTTGTGTTTTCTCTCTTCCGCACTTGCATCCAGGTGTTGAGCTCCGTGAGGGAGTAAATCCGGGTTCCCCAGGAACCTTGAGGAGGTGTGAGATCTCCAAAACCCAAACCCTAGGTTAGCCACTCCACTCCCAAACCCTAGCCGCCATCACCCTTCTCTTTCCACCAAGCCCTTGCCTATCCCACCTCTCACGGCCACCCTCTCCAAGTCCAGGACGACCACCAGCACCCAGCTCCAGTCCAGATACTTTAGATCTACAGCAATTCTAAGAGGAAGTCAGATCAGCCTCCAGGAGAATCCTGATTTCAACAACTTTAGCTTTCAAGTTCTTCAACCTGGTAAATCTTTTCTTGAGTATCTGAATTCCATCACTTGTTCCTCTTCTTTCCCAGATCTTGAGTCCAGGAGAAGCCGACCAAACCACAAGACCAGTATTGGAGGATCCATTGCGAAGATAGCCGACTCCGAGGATCCCACAATCTGCTCGAGAGAGTTCTTCCACCCAAATTCTGAGAATATCACTGTCTGGTTGGTAAACCATCTCTCCTCTCTATTTCTGTTCTGTTGAAAGTTCAGAGCGAAACCCTAGGTCTGGGAGTTTCTCAACCCCCAGCGATCCGTTACTTCTGAACTACTCTGATAATTTAGTTTCTTCTAAACTATGCTTTCAATCCTTACCTAGTTTCCTTCAACTTAGTTTAGCTTTACTTTGAGTCAAAGCCAATTTCTGAAATATAAAAAAATAAAATTAAAAAAAAGGATTAATCTTAATTTTACTTCCGCATACGCTTCCTTGTTCTTTGTTCTGCATCATTTTTGGTATTAGATCTTTTGTTCTGCATCAATTTTGGTATCAGAGCTTTCCGTTCTGCATCAATTTTGGTATCAGAGCCCAGTCTAGGGTTTCTGTTTTGCTTGCTTGTTTTAAGTCTCTCTCCTTTTTACTTTGTCTGCTCGAAGTAGACTCCCCAGGACGTCCGGTCCTAGGAACGAAGCGAAGTGCAAACCTCCTCTTACCATTCCACGGGGTGTTCCTAGGGCATGTAGGGGATCCGTTGGGTTACAACTTCGTAGCAGGAATTGTAAACGGGGGAAGCACCCTATTTTCAGTCCGTAACTACTCTGTTGTAGGAATTGTTTCTTATTACAGATAACTCCAAATTGTATGATTTTTGTTTTGCTGGAACCAGTATAATTGAAAATACTTTACGTAATTTTATTGTGATTTATTGGTTTCTGTGAAATTTCTGAAAGTTAAATTACAGCAACTCTATTTCTGTGTTTCTGCATTTCAATTTTTTTTTTTTTGAGTGATCATCTCCTAATTCATCTTAAGGGCAATTGAGCATCTAAGATAAGGGGAGGAGTTGATAACCTCTCCTTAGCCCAAAACCACCACCCATTCATTCGATCCTAAGCCTAATTTTAAAATTTATTAGACTTAATTTGCCCTAGTGGGCTAGGGACACCAACAAGTCGGGTCTAGGCTAATGTTGAGTCAGTTTGTCTAGTTACTCTGTGTGTGCTTTGTACTCAGTGTCTAGAATGGTGGTTCAGGGATTCTATCCCGAAGGGCTTGTGTGCTGGTCCACCTACCTGGCCAATCTCTGATTGGTGTCTAGGATTGGCAATTAGGGACCTAACACTCCCCTTACACCTGCCTGGCTGAGTCCTGAGTTACTACAGGCTAGCTTGCCATTCTGATTGGGCATCTAGTTTGGGCTCTAGGTCTAGTTAGCCCGTAGTCGTTTCAGTCGAGTCTCATTTGGTGTGCTTGCTTGCATCATCATGTCCACCCGGAACGAAGTACCCTACCAACCTGGTCAAACCCAACCTGATTTAGAGGCCATGATTAGAACTCTTACCGAAAGTATGACCAAATTGAGTCAGGATGTGAATGAGGGTTTTGCCTAGTTTAGAGACCGAGCCCAGAGACTTGAGAAACATAGACATCAAAATTGGGCCCCTGATCCAAAATTTAATAGACCTCAACCTCACCCATGCCAGGAGCCTAGGAGGACCTTATACCGTGATCCCGAGCATAACCCTAGGAGCCTATATCCATACTTGGTTGACTCAGAAAAGGGACCTGTTAGGAACACTGAACCTTATGCACCCACTTTTGATGGAAGACAAGAGACATATATTAAGTGGGAAGAACAAATGGATCGGTATTTTGAGTGCACTAACATATCGAAATTAGGACAAATTAGGTTGGCCAAAACCAAGTTCACCAAACATGCTAGGTCGCATTGGTATGCTATTGAGCATGAGTGTTATCAAAGAAAAGAGGAAATATATACTTGGAGAGATATGAGAAGTAAGTTGAGAGATAGGTACCTAGGTAGATCCTATGAGAAAAGACTTTTAGACCAATGGTACCAATTGCGACAAGGTAATAGGCCTGTGTCTAAATATATCGAGGACTTCCAGTGGTATGACATGAAATGCAATACCATTGAGACCGAAGCTCAGATCACATCGAGGTTTAGGGTTGGGTTACACCCAGACATTTATAGGAAGCTATGCCTTGAAATAACCAATAAGTTAGACCGAGCCTACCAAGAAGCCCAAGACTATGAGTGGTCTTTAAGATATAACCAATCAAATACTTTGGACTTAAAGCCAACCTCTACCAACTTGAGTCAAGTTCCGATTGATCCGACACCCGTAGTGAACCAGACTTTTGTTTGTCAATTCCCACTTGTGTCACCTCTTGACCAGAAGGATAACACTGAGAAGGAGTTAGGCATGGCCATCCCAAAATTAGTTGACCTGACCAGAGCCGTACTTAAAGAGGAATCAAAGGAGAATAGATTAGAACATTTCAGTGAGATTGAGGAAGAAATATATGAGCCTGACATAAGTTTGATAGATGAATATGAAGAAGAAGAATTTGAGGATATCTCTCCCGATAATTCAATTAACCAACTCCTACCTAATGGGGTTATTGAGGGGACCCCTGCCACTCAAGGAATTCAGGAGCTAACCCTAAGAGAAGACCCTTTTAAGGAAGTTCAGGAAGAGGAAATTACACCAAATGAAAGTTTAAGTGAGAATACCCCTGAACTCATTGAGGAATCCAAAGAAGACACCCCTGAGTCAAATCTGATAGAGAAGTGTGAAGAAGGAAGGGGTTCACAAGAATTGCCCATTGAGAAGGTCCAAGAACAAGAAAAAGACAGTAGCTTAGAGAACTTTTTAGATAAACATTCCAAAGACCTTCCTGATAACCTTCCACCTTCTAGGAGCACCCAGCCTACCCTAGAACTTGCACTTGTAGACCCTCCTAGAGCAAATCATGAGGTTTGGATGAGTGCACCTATAGAACAATGTCCTCATTTTAAGGTCATCCTGAATAACCAAGGTTTGTTTCTTGTTTCTGATAAGCCACCTCAAAACTCTGATTCTTATTTCCTATCCTTCCCTGAATCTTCTCATGTTTCTAGAGCTATGGGATTACACTTTACTGAGATCTCTAGGTTGCAAGACTCCTTAGAACCTATTAGGTTTGCCACCTACTTCTGGAAGACCTTATGGCACCTACTAGGCATCCATAATAAGCTTTCATGCTCTGCATGCCCTCCTCCGACCCAAGGTCAAACCTAGAGAGCCTTAGTTTGTTAGGTTTAGACCTAGGGTTCCTTTGGAATAAAGTCCATTCTTTAGGAATGCGTCGTCAGTCTAGTTTAGTTTTTCTTGACCCTTTACTAGGCTTTGGCTCTGATTTTGGTTTGATTGAGAGCACCAGGAATCGGGATTTGTATTTTGTCCAGGACTAAATTTGCATATAATGTTTCGATCAATAGGTCTATAGGCTAGAGTCCCTTTGAAATTGTTCATGGATACAAGCCTCACACACCACTTGATCTGATTTCACTATTAGTCCACACACACAAGTCTCTTGATGCACTTGCATAGCATGTAAAGGACTTGCATAAAGAAATTCATGCCAAAATAAATTTAAGTAATGAAACTTATAAGAAGTTGGCTGATTCTCAAAGGCGAGTCAAAACTTTTGTTGAGGGAGACTATGTAATGATTAGGTTAAGGCCTGAATGGTTTCCTCCTGGAACTGTTAGAAAGTTACATGCTAGAGGAGCTGGACCATTTAGAGTGGTGAAGAGAGTAGGGTCCAATGCCTATGTGCTCGAGTTGCCTTCAGAACTAGGCATTAGCTCCACTTTCAACATTACAGACCTAGTAGAGTATAGAGAGCCAGCTGTGATTCCCAGTGAGCCTTTTTGAGCCTAATCCTGCTCTTGAGAGTGAACCTAACCCTGTGTGTCCACCAACAAACTGGCCTGTGAGGAAAGAGCAGATTGAAAAGATCCTGGATGATCAGGTTATCTCTACTCGTAATCGAGGATACCAAAGATACCTGGTCCGCTGGCAAGGAAGGCCAGATTCTGATAACTCTTGGATCTCCCGAGAAGAATTACAAGAATTGGACCTAGACCTCTTGGAGAGATACCAGAGCCAGCTTGATCCTTACTCGACAGGGTCGAGTTCCTCCCACCCCGGGAGAATTGGTGCGGGCACCAGACTCAGAAGAAGACTTCAGGGCTCCATCTGGATCTCTGATTGACATTGCCCGAAGAATTAGAATTTTCTGGTTTTGTAATAAGGGTTGACTTGGTCAACTCAATTTTAGTTTGAGTTTGTATTTCCCTGTAATTTAAATTTTGTTGAGTCATGTTGACTCAATACAAGTCCTAGTAGTGGTCTAGGTCTTCTCCAAGGTGCCACATTTTCTCCCAGGACCAAGCAAGTGGGCGCCACACTCCCAGCCACATGCCAGAGTCCAGGAGGCGCCACATCTCCATCCAGTGTGCCTTGGTCCCCACACCACAAGAAAGCAGGTCCCTTCTTTCATGCGCCACTTGGGGGAGAAATCCATCAAGATACCTCAATCCAAGGAGGAGCCAACTTCTTTCCAGATAAACCCAAGCCAGGATGGCAAGAATTTTTCTTGAAGAGAGGATCAAGGAGGTGCCCCACAATGTTCCATAAAAACCCAAGTTATAAAAGGGAAGAGAGCATGTCTTGGGGAGAAAATCAAGGAGGCACCCAAAAGTTTTCTAAAGTGCCAAAGCCATGAAAGGAAGAAGCCTAAACTTGTGGAGCAAGACTAGGAGGTGTCCAAAAGAGCCAAACCATGAAGGGAAAATCCTTGATTCATGGAGAGATACTAGGAGACACCCCCATAACTTGCCATTTGGAGCTGATTTTCAAGTTTTCTTGGAGTTTTGGGGCTGCCCACTCATGGAAGGAGTCTTGGGAAGAGAATTTGATGCCTAAAGTATGGGTTAGTCCTATTAGTCCCACATGGGAAGTGTATGAAATTTTATTTCTTTGTTATGTCTATATATTCAACTCTATGTAACTCTTGAAAAAAAAGATGAATGAAGCCAAATTTTTTTGTGAGCAAACTTTGTGTTTTCTCTCTTCTGCACTTGCATCCAGGTGTTGAGCTCCGTGAGGGAGTAAATCCGGGTTCCCCAGGAACCTTGAGGAGGTGTGAGATCTCCAAAACCCAAACCCTAGGTTAGCCACTCCACTCCCAAACCCTAGCCGCCATCACCCTTCTCTTTCCACCAAGCCCTAGCCTATCCCACCTCTCACGGCCACCCTCTCCAAGTCCAGGCCAACCACCAGCATCCAGCTCCAGTCCAGATACTTTAGATCTACAGCAATTTTAAGAGGAAGTCAGATCAGCCTCCAGGAGAATCCTGATTTCAATAACTTCAGCTTTCAAGTTCTTCAATCTGGTAAATCTTTTCTTGAGTATCTGAATTCCATCACTTGTTCCTCTTCTTTCCCAGATCTTGAGTCCAGGAGAAGCCGACCAAACCACAAGACCAGTATTGGAGGATCCATTGCGAAGATAGCCGACTCCGAGGATCCCACAATCTGCTCGAGAGAGTTCTTCCACCCAAATTCTGAGAAGATCACTGTCTAGTTGGTAAACCATCTCTCCTCTCTATTTCTGTTCTGTTGAAAGTTCAGAGCGAAACCCTAGGTCTGGGAGTTTCTCAACCCCCAGCGATCTGTTACTTCTGAACTACTCTGATAATTTAGTTTCTTCTAAACTGTGCTTTCAATCCTTACCTAGTTTCCTTCAACTTAGTTTAGCTTTACTTTGAGTCAAAGCCAATTTCTGAAATATAAAAAAATAAAATAAAAAAAAAGAATTAATCTTAATTTTACTTCCGCATACGCTTCCTTGTTCTTTGTTCTGCATCATTTTTGGTATTAGATCTTTTGTTCTGCATCAACCAACCCCAGAGTGCCCACCAGCCACACTACCAAAGCGGGGAGAAAGAATTGAAAGGGTCATAGATGACAAGATTGTCACTACCCAGAATAAAGATTACCAACGATACTTGGTCCATTGGTAAGGCATACCTGATTCGGAAGATCCATGGATCACTCAAGAAGAACTACAAAGGATAAATCCAGATCTGCTTGAATACTACCAAAGCCTAAATGATCCATACTCATCAGGGCCGAGTTCTTTTCACTCGGGAAGAATTAATGAGAACATTGGCAAGAGGAAGAAATTATAAACTAATGATCTTTGGTTGTAGTCCAATTTTTTTTCCTTTTCAGGTTCCCATAAATTTATGAAGCATCTCTTGAAGACTCTTCATTCAATGAAGCAAGATTGAATTGTTTAAGGACAAAATCAAGTGAAGACTACTTTTCCAAGCCCATGGGCTAACCAAGTTATGAAAAAATCTTCTACCTTGAAGCCTAATTGAAGACCAAATCTTAAAGGACATGTGGAAGGATGAGATGAAGACAAGTGTTGCAAGGAAATGGTGCCACATGGAGTTTCTAGAATTCTCTTGTTAGGATTAGTTGCTAGGAATTAGTTGCTAGGAACTAATCTTATAATCAGCTACCAATTAAACTTGAATTAGTTGGTCCCTTAATAGCTGCCCTTGGCCTATAAATAGTGACCAAGGCCCCCCTCTTGTAAGCATTGAATGATTGAATGAATTGATTGAATGAATTGAGTTGAATGAATGAAAGTTCCCTTGTTTGAGTTCTATTCCATTTTGCCTAGTTCTTTGGAGTTCTTCCTAGAATTTTATGTGCTTTCTTTGATTTTCTTTGGAGTGTTGAGTTTGATACTAAATTAGAGTGAGTGCTTTGAGTTTTGGAGTGCCATAGTTCCATTTCCATGTTCTTCTACACAAGATCCAAATAGTCCAAGAAGAGGAGGAAGTGCTGTCCAAAAATTCCAGCAATTCTCTTCACTTCTCTTATTAATTCCTTCATTTTTCCCTCAATTTCTTTGAATTTCGACCTCACCTTGATTCTTTGTAGGTTCTTCTTAGTGATTTGAAGATGAAGATAAAGGTTCCAAGCCATGGATCAAAGCTCCAATGGTGAATCCAAGAAGGGAGTGTAGATCTTGTCTCTAGCCTTTAATTTTTGAGTGGTGAGTGATTCCCTTCTACTTGAGCTTTGACTTCTATTCATTGTTGGGAAAAGACCCTCTTTATCCTTAGATCTAAGATTCTTAAAGGTTTCTTAGCCTAGTTTGAGGGTTTCTATGCCCTTGGATCCTATCTTTTAATTTTTTTGAAAGGAAGCTTGCACAAGGGTGTCAGATTTTTTGCTCACCTTGTCTCTAGCTCGAAATTCTTCATCTCTTCCACCCATGAATTCGGCCATATCTGGAGCTCTAATGTTGATATGTTGTTGCTAGGTAAGTAGATCACATCCCCACACACCCATTTCATCAAATTCGTCCCCCATCATCAGCTCTTGATAGCTCGGGTTGGCTCAAACTTCTATCGTTGAACACATTGAACTTGAGGAGTTAGCTCGCTTCTACTTGGGTCGACTCTTCTTCTCAGAATCAGAAAACTTTACTCTGGAGGAGTCGGCTCCTTGCAGGTCGGGTCGACTCACTTCCTTAGGTCTTCAAAATTTGTTCTGGCAGAGTCAGCTCAAACTAGTTATGGTCGACTCGCTTGGCTGTTCTTAGAAATCAATAGAAATGGACTCTGGATGAGTCGGCTCTGTTCTACTTGAGTCAGCTTGGATTGCTGCATGCCAGAATCCTTGGTGCATGCCATGAGGTGGAGTCAGCTTTTCTTCAGACTGGGTCGGCTCGAGTGACTTCTTCAAAATTTTTACAAATAGACTTGAGAGCACTCTCACCAACACTCTTCAACATTTAATATAAACCAACTCAAAATAAATTTAATGCACAACACTCATTGAAGTAATTCTTTTACATGATTTTTCTTAACTTTTTCTTTGGGTTCTTCTTTACAAAATATGATTACAGCACAACTCAAAACAAGAAGTATGAATGTAGGAGTTGAAGTTTGAACAAATAATCCATCATACAAAAACTTGTAAACCACTTGAAGAGTTGTCTGTAAAATATGTGCATGCTCCAATATTTGGTTATCATCAAAATCACTTATAGGGTCAACAATCTTCTCCTTTTGATGATGACAAAACACTAGGCATGAAAATTCTTTACATTTACATGTATAAAAGTATTTGAAAGTAAGTATTCGCATGTATTGGAGCTAACTATATTTGTAAATAAGTATTAGAGCTCTGGTGATGAAATTGTTTAGCCTTGATGTTAGTGCTTTTATATATATCAAGATATTAAGCTTTGCATTCTTCAAAGTATTCTAATTAGCACAAACATGGAGTATCAGAGTCTAAAATTGAAAGAATTAAGATTAATTTTAGAGAAGTTAGAGCAAAAGAAGAGTTTAGAGTTAAAGAGAATCTCCCCCTATCTCTAGGTTTCAAAAATAATGAAACAATTAGGTTCATTTAAATGTAATCATTTTTGTGCTCCCCCTTTTTCATTCTTTTTATGCACTTTAAGAATAATTATAAGGAAGCTCAACATAGAATTTTCATGACAGCTCAATCATCAATAATGATATTAATACCATTCTCCCCCTTTTTGTCAAGCAATCAAAAAGGTATTTTCAAAAAAGCTTAGATTTTGAAATAGATTGAGAAAGTATTTAATATTTGTTTGAGATAATTTCTCTTTCTCAATTTCATTTGGAAATTCTAATTAATATTCATCATAGTTGTATCGAAAACATTGTATAATTAGAAAGAAAATTCATGACAATAATAGAGATTACCAAAAGAACTTTCATTTCATTACGAAATTTTCCATACAAAGTTCAAAGCATGAAAGAAAGTACATTAATTCCGGAAGAGTTCTTTCTATTCATAGTGCTTCTTAATTGTAAAAGATAAAGATAAGGCATACACATTATAAAAAGTCAGAATTACAAAGATGTGATCAATATAACCAAAAGACTAGCTAATCAATCTATTCTTCTTCTTCTTCACTAGTATAAGAACCAACATCTATAACCTTATCAGAGGTTTTGTTTTTCAGAGGTTTAAATTTTAAATCCCTGAATCTAGTTCTAACAGGAGCTATAGATTCCTTTGTCTTCTTTGATGGGAATTCTCTCAGGGTGCCGGGAATCATGCAGCATGCGAAAGTGAATTTCAAAACAAAAATTCAAAGCATGAAACCCTAATTGACTAGAAAACCCTAACTCCCAGGAACCTCTTATGCAATACCAATTAATGAAACATAAATGGAGTCAGAAACACATATCTGGATTGCTAAAATCCAATCCTTTCCATGAGGCTCACAAGTGCAAGCCCTTCAAAAGTGATCCACATAGGAATCAAACCTAGGAACCTCTCCCTTGTAGGTTGCTTGATCAATTGGGACTCTTCCGATGGACTTTCTTCCTTCAGCAGCCTCTCATTCCTTGCTTAGACCTTCGTCCTCCAGTAGAGCACTCTAAGCTTTCTCCAAAATCTCTCTTTTCTCTTTCTATCACTTCCTAATTCTCTTCCTAAACTCTTGTCTTAAAATGGCGAACTTGTCTTAAACGAAGACCTATGTCCTAACAAGAGAAGGAAGAAACAAGGTAGATAGATGTAAGAGTGTAAGAAAGAAACCAAAATATTATCCCATCGAAACAAATACCGATGGCTATTTAAAGGAGAGGGGGAGGCACCAGATAAGCCTTCACATCAGCCTTTGACCTGTCCAAACATAGATCAAATAAGACCCTTCACTAAGAAGGAGTCTTATCTTGAAACACCATGTCCCTTTATGTGCCAACTGCCTAAGCCAAGTCCCTTCAATTTTTTATCTGACTTCTCCCTTTTCCACTTGGCATTCTTGGTTAAAATGAAGCCAAGGGATGTGACTTATGAATGAGAAGCATCGGTGATTCAAAAGGACATAAAGCATAAAGACTCTGCTAACTTGAATTAGTGCCAAAGTGAAGAGACGCAACTCTTCACCTTGTGCCAACTTCTCCATGCCATATGATACCTTTAACCTAGTCAAAGTATATATGGGTGTCATATGAAAGGGCATTAAGTATACTTTCCAACTATATAATTTGTTTTCAGATTGGAGGTCAATTGGTCCTTGTGTGCCCTTTTGAATGCAGAGGTGTCACTTAGGCATCAAGAGTCCCATGCCTTTTAGACTCTTCATATATGGCGCGTAAAATATCCAAAAAATATTAGATAAAATATGATAAATTTGTTCCACTTAGGACTCAACCTAATCTAGGTATCCCATAAATTGGTCAGTCCATTTAGCAACCTTTCAGACCCAATTCAATTAGGATAGGAGATTAGGTCAGCCTACACATGCTAGTGTGCAATCTAACTAACCAATAAGGATCCCTTGACCCTAATTAAATGTCAATTGAGTTTCTAGGCCGACTCCCTAATGTGTGTGACCCATTGGGTTCCACATCTAGCCAGCAGTAGGTTTAGATTTGAGCCAATTCGATCTGATCAAATCCAATTGACTTAATTAGATCAAATTGGCTCACCTAATTGTCCAATTCGAATCACACATCGAATTGACTCATGAAACCAAATCAATTGGTTCATGAAAATCTACAAGACAAGATTGACATCTAGCAACGTATCATGCCTACCCAGAAGATGAGAAACTTGGTAGGAATTATTAAAGTACCCTTCAGTAGTAAGTTTCCATGCAATTCAATCTTTCGATCTCCTATTATCTCAATTAAGTGATAGGTATAGATATATGTCAAACCCTAACACTTAATCATATTGAATCTCATCTCGATCATGAGGACTCAGCTGATGACTAATTAGAAACCAATTATAATCTCATCTTGCTTTGATCAAAGGCTCCTTGAGTCACTCATCGAAGAGATTGCATAAGAAAATAATTCCTCTTACTAGGAAAGATCGATTCATTGTTGGTCCACTCACATCGTTCGTACACCTTCCACTATACCCAGAACACCCCGTACATGTCGCAATGGGATGAATGAGTATTAACCAAAGTATGGCTTAGTGTGCAAAAGGAACCATGGTGACCTCAAGTATGAAGATCACTTGCACAACTTCTACTGTGGGATTTATCTTTTGACAAGTAGTAAGACTTTCATAAGATAGTCCCGGTGTGGATCAGTCCAGTGTACTCATACCCTGATGAGCACCCTTATCCTTGTATTAGTATCTCTACATAAGTTGTTGTGACATCAACCACCCTCATCAACTGAGTGTACATAGGATAAGCTAGTCTTTTCAGATTCATCGATCCCCGAATCGATGGTCTAATGACTAGGAACATTCTAGATTAGGATTTATAGGAATTAGGTCTCACTATTATTTTATCATAACCCAAATTCCATTGCCTTATTCTATGAGGTTCATCATAATCAACAAAAACATGACACAACAGTATATGATGAATCAAATGCCTTTTATTAATGTGAAAAATATGTCATACTTGAGCTGAAAGTTTACATAAAGGCCCTCATAATGATTGGCTCATAGGGCACTTTTCTATCAAACTCCCACTTGCACTAAAGCCAATCACCCTTATATTTTTTGCCCATACAATCTAAGTGACGATCTAATTACTACTTGGCTAATGCTTTAGTGAATGCGTCTACTATATTGTTTTTTGTGTCAACTCGTTCAATGCTAACATCTTATCTTTCAATGATCTCTTGAACGAGGTGGAACCGTCTTAAAATGTGCTTGGACTTGTGATGAGACCTTGGTTCCTTAGCTTGTGCAACAGCCCCAGTATTATCACAGTATAATAGCACTCACTATTGTACATCAGGAACCATGCCTAATTCCATGATGAATTTCTTCATCCAGACAGCTTCCTTCGTGGCTTCACTAGTAGCTATGTACTTTGCCTCAGTGACTGAGTTAGCTACTGTTGGCTACTTTATACTTTTTCACCTCACTGCACCACCATTTAGGGTGAAAACATATCCCGATGTAGATTTGCTATCATCTAGATCTGATTGAAAACTAGAATCTGTATAACCTTCTAGTTTTAACTCAGATCCTCCATATACCAGAAATATATCTTTAGTCCTTCTCAGGTACTTAAGAATATTTTTCATAGCTTTCCAATGATCCTCCCCTGGATCTACCTGAAACCTACCCACTATGCCTAAGGCATAAGCGACATTAGGCCTGGTACATAACATGGCATACATTATTGATCCTACAGCCGAAGCATAAGGAATCATAGCCATCCTCTCTCTTTCTTTTGATGTCTTAGGAGACATTTTCTTAGAGAGATGTATGCCTTGACTTAGAGGCAAGTAACCTTTCTTACTTCCATCCATGTTGAATCTCTTCAACACTAAGTCAATGTACCTAGACTGGGATAAGCCTAGCATCCTTTTAGATCTATCTCTATAGATCCTTATACCTAGTATATAAGATGCTTTTTTCAAATCTTTCATGAAAAACTTTGATGATAGCCAAGTTTTAATCGACTGCAACATTGGGATATCATTCCCAATGATCACTATGTCATCCACATACAAAATCATGAAAACAAGTGCACTCCCACTTGTCTTCTTGTACACACATGGTTCATCCACATTTTTGACAAAACCAAATCCTTTGATTGTTTCAACAAAACGGATGTTCCAAATCCTCGATGCTTGCTTAAGTCCATAAATGGACTCTTTAATTTGCATACCTATTTTGGTCTTCCACTTGAGACAAAACCCTCTGGCTGTGATATATAGACTTCTTCTTCAAGGTTTCCATTGAGGAAAGCAGTCTTTACATCCATCTGCCAAATCTCATAGTCATGGTATGCTACTATGGCAAGCAGTATCCGAATGGACTTGAGCATGGCTTATGGAGAAAAGGTTTCATCATAGTCTATACCATGTTTTTGTCTGAAACCTTTTGCTACCAGTCTAGCCTTGTAGGTCTCAACTTGACCATCTGCTCCAATCTTCTTCTTGAAGACCCATTTACACCCTATTGGGTTAATTCTTTCAGGTGGATCTACCAAAGCCCAAACTTGATTGGAATACATGGAGTTTATTTCAGATTTCATGGTGCCAAGCCACTTGTCTGAGTCTCTACTCTTGATAGCTTCTGATTAGGTCACAGGATCATCATCCTGTATGATACTGGCTTCATTATCATTCCCGATGACAAAACCATATCTGAGAGGTGCTCCCCGCACACTCTCTAACATTCAGAGAGAAAGTGTGTATTGTGGTTATTCTTGATCCACAAGAACCTCTGGTTGAGAAACTTCTCTTGAGGGCTCGCTGGTTTGTTGGTTATGCTCTTCACATAACTCAAGTGAAGAATCACTACATCCTTCTTGGATAAATTCTTGTTCTAAGAATGTAGTATGCCTACTAACAATTATCTTTTACTCAGCAGCATTATAAAAGAGGTATCCCTTACCTTCTTTTGTGTAACCAATAAACCTACACTTGTCAGCCCTAGCACTTAACTTATGTCCAAAGGTATTCTTGACATAAGCATGGCAACCCCAAATCTTCAAATACTTAAGATTTGGTCTTTTGCCATTCCATAATTTATATGGAGTGCTATTCACCGATTTAGATGGAACCATGTTTAATATGTATGCATCAGTATCTAGGGCATATCCCCAGAATGAAGTAGGAAGATTTGTGAAGCTCATCATCAACCTCACCATGTCTAATAAGGTGCAATTTCTCCTTTCTACCACTCCATTTAACTAGGGTGTATAAGGAGGGATCCATTCAGAAATAATGCCTTTGTCATTGAGATGGTTCAAAAACTCACTAGACAAGTATTCCCCTCCTTGATCAGACCGAAGAGCATTAATACTAAGTCTAGTCTTCAGACTTGTGTTTTAAAAGATACATATGGCCGAACCTTGATAAATCATCAATAACAATGATGAAATAAGAATATCCTCTTCTGGCCTGAGCTGACATAGGTCCACATACATCAGTATGTATTAGACCTAATATTTCAGTTGCCCTCTCTCCATATCCAGTGAATGGAGACTTGGTCATTTTTTCTTTGAGACAAGATTCACAATTTCCTAATGATTGGAAATCATTAGAGTCAAAGTACTTATCTTTGACTAACTTGTTTATCCTTGACTCACTAATATGACCCAATCGGTAGTGGTAGAGATATGTGACATTATCATTATCTCTTGAGGCTTCCAATTCTGTGGAGTCCATGCAATGAATTGCATATGTGAGATCCACATGCAGTATCCAATACCCATGAATTAGAGATGGAAGCACTCAATGATAAATTAGTTTGTATCATGTACAAACCTTTAGATGCACCACTTGCATCTTGCTTCACATTTTCAAGGTAAACCTTGCAGTTCTTCTTCCAATGCCCAGTCTTGCTGCAATGGAAACAGGCTCCATCAGCCTTCTTAACTTTCTTGTTCTTCTTCTAGATGCTCTTCTTAGGGTTGAATTTTCTCTTCATACCCTTCTTCATTGCTTACTTCTTTCTATCAACAAGAAGCACCAGAGCCTTATCTCTTTTAGAGTGGCTCTCAGCTATCTTAAACATGTTAAGCAGCTCTGGCAATGAAGTATTTAATTTGTTCATATGATAATTAAGAACAAACTGAGAGAAGGAATCTGGGAGTAACTGCAGGATCAATTCCTGATTGAGTTCACCATCCATGACAAACCCTAATTGACTTAATCGAGTGATCAAGTCAATCATTTTCAGCACATGGGTATGCACAGGTGAACCCTCACTCATCCATGCTCTGAACAACTGCTTCGATATTTCATATCGGGTAGCCCTACTTTGCTCTCCAAAAAGCTTCTTTAGATTGAGCAATATGGATTGAGGTTTCATACCTTCATGTTAACTTTGGAGCTCGTTGCTCATCGAGGCCAACATGATGCACCTGACAGTTGTACTGTCATTTTGCCATATTTTGTGTGTGGCAATTTCCTCCTCTGATGCATCCTCTCCGATCACCACCGGATCCGGAGAATGAAGTATATATGAAAGCTTCTCCTGAGTTAAAACAATCCCCAGGTTCCTCAGCCAGTCCACATAATTTGGACCGGTTAACTTGTTGGTATCCAAGATGCCCCTTAGTGATAAGTTTGAAACCATTAAGATAAATGACCTAGATTTAATCAAGGAACAATATTAGTAGACCACTCAATGATGACATTCATTACTAGATACGGACTTTATATCTAATTATGTCTCCCATTATTTTCTTCGAATACCATAACCCTCAACTATGGTAAGCGAGAAACCTTCCTGGTTTCTTTAGTGGGGTTGAGATCCTGATACCTCATTAGTGCCTTGTGTCACACAACAAACACTAAAGAGTTCAAAGGTAGGACAACCTTTCCAATTGCAACCCGTGCAATTCTCAACAATTATCTTTGCCTCTAAGACACTTATAGCCTTGTGTCACATAACAAACTATAATATCTTAGTTTAGTCAAACCCTTCATTTCTATACAGCCATGATTGAACATTGTTGTCCTTATGTCACACAAATAATCAACAACTCTAATCATGCCATAAAGCACTAAGTGCACCAAGATAAATTTTATATCAAACCCTATAGTAGGCCTTGTGTCACACAACAAACCTACTATAGTCTTGACATGAATCTGGCTTAGCATAAAGGAAGCCATATTATAGCTTACTTAACCAATCAGCATTACTAAAATAGGATTTAGATGTGACCAAATTGGCCAGGAGAGTGGGAGGGGTGAGGGGGTCCCCCCGTTGCTTTACTTAGACACCAATTAAATTGGCTAGGTCAGACAACGGAACCAATTAAAAACCTCATTCCCTTTACCTTCCCAGAACCACTTGCCTAGACACCAATTGGCTGATCAAACCCTAATTGGTTTTGCATCATGACTAAGTTTTTTGCTATGACTAAATATAATTTTGATGAGGGCTTTTGATGGTCTCAAAACACATTCTAAATTATCATGATTACTATGCTTATAACATATATAAACATGTAACATATCATTATAACATAACATCATAACATAACATGTTATGTTAAACAAGCATATTATAGCTAATATGCAAATCAAGGCATGATAGATACATAAAAATACCTTTCACCTCACTTTTTCATGGGATATGGCCACAGCAGCACCCCTACATGCCATAGGAGACCCATTGAATGGAAGGAGAGGGCCTTTAAACCCTACTTGGCTCCTATGACCGGACGGCCATGGTGACTAATCCAATATAAAGCATTTACTTGGTTCAATCAACATGCATAATTTCATACTTGACATAATATCATGCATTTCATAAAAACTGAAATTAAACATATTACCCTAATATGCAAAATTTTATACAATTGCATTATCATGTCATTTTATAAAGTAAACAGAAATCATACATATGAGTTTGGTCGGGTCGACTCGACATCGTTTGGGTCAACTCGATAGGGTTCGGGTCTGCTCGATAGTGGAATTTTATAAAACTCCAAAAATGGTTCATAACTGGTATGCCATAAGGATGGCTCTGATACCACTGATGGGAATTCTTCCAGGGTGCTGGGAATCATGCAGCATGCAGAAGTGAATTTCAAAATAAAATTCAAAGCATGAAACCCTTATTGGATAGAAAACCCTAATTCCCATGAACCTCTTATGTAATACCAATTAATGAAACATAAATGGAGTCAGAAACACATACCTGGATTGATGAAATCCAATCCTTTCCACAAGGCTCACAAGTGCAAGCCCTCCAACAGTGATCCACACAAGAATCAAACCTAGGAACCTCTTCCTTGTAGGTTGCTTGATCAATTAGGACTCTTATGATTGACTTTCTCCCTTCGGCAGCCTCTCCTTCCTTGCTTAGACCTTCGCCCTCTAGTAGAGCACTCTAAGCCCTCTCCAAAATCTTTCTTCTCTTTTTCTATCACTTCCTAATTCTCTTCCTAAATCCTGTCTTAAAATGGTAGACTTGTCTTAAAGGAAGACCTATGTCCTAATAAGAGAAGGAAGAGACAAGGTGGATAGATGTAAGAGTGTAAGAAAGAAACCAAAATATTATCCCATCAAAATAAATACCGATGGCTATTTATAGGAGAGGGGAAGGTGCCAGATAAGCCTTCTCATCAGCCTTTGATCTGTCCAAACACAGATCAAATAAGATCCTTCACTAAGAAGGAGTCTTATCTTGAAACACTATGTCCCTTTATGTGCCAACCGCCTAAATCAAGTCCCTTCAATTTTTTATCCGACTTCTCCCTTTGCCACATGGAATTTCTGGTTAAAATGAAGCCAAGGGATGTGACTTATGAATGAGAAGCATCGGTTATTCAAAAGGACTTAAATCAGAAGGACTCTGCTTACTTGAATTAGCGCCAAAGTGAAGAGACGTGACTCTTCACTTTGCACCAACTTCTCCATGCCATATGATACCTTTGACATAGTCAAAGTATATACAATATGGGTGTCATATGAAAGGGCATTAAGTCTACTTTCCAACCATATAATTTGTTTTCAGATTGGAGGTCATTTGGTCCTTGTGTGCCCTTTTGAATGTAGAGGTGTCCTTAGGCATCAAGAGTCCTATGCCTTTGGGACTCTTCATATATGGCACATAAAATGTTCAAAAATATCAAATAAAATCTGATAAATCCATCACACTTAGGACTCAACCCAATCTAGGTCTCCTATGAATTTGTTAGTCAATTTAGCAATCTTTTAGACCCAATTCAATTGGGTTAGGAGATTAGGTCAGCCTATACATGATAATGTGCAATCTAGCTAACCAGTTAGGATCCTTGACCCTAATTAAATGTCAATTGAGTTCCTAGGTTGACTTCCTTATGTGTGTGACCCATTGAGTTCCACATCTAGCTAGCAGTAGGTTTAGATTTGGGCTGATTCGATCCGATCGAACCCGATTGACCTAATTAGGTCAAATTGGCTCACCTAATTGTCCATTTCGAAACACACATAGAATTAACTCATGAAACCAAATCAATTGGTTCATGAAAATCTACAAGACATGATTGACATCTAGCAATGTATCATGCCTATCCAAAAGATAAGAAATATGGTGGAAATTACCAAAGTACCTTTCAGTAGTTAGTTACTATGCAATTTAATATTTCAATCTCTCATTATCCCGATTAAGTGATAGGTATGGATATATGTCAAACCCTAACACTTAATCATATCGAATCTTATCTCGATCATGAGGACTCAGCTGATCACTAATTAGAAACCAATTCTAATCTTATCCTGCTTTAATCAAAGGATCCTTGAGTCACTCATCGAAGAGATTGCATAGGAAAATAATTCCTCTTACTAGGAAAGATCGATTACTTTTTGTCTACTCACATCCTTCATACACCTTCCACCATACCCAAGACACCCCGTACATGTTGCAATGGCATGAATGAGTATGAACCAAAGTATGGCTTAGTGTGCACAAAGAACCATGGTGACCTCAGGTCTAAAGATCACATGCACAACTTCTACTTTGGGATCTATCTTTTGATAAGTAGTAAGACTTCCATAAGATAGTCCTGGTACAGATCATTCTAGTTTACTCATATCCTGATGAGCACCCTTATCCTTGTATTAGTGTCTCTACATAAGTGGTTGTGAGATCAACCACCCTCATCAACTGAGCATACATAGGATAAGCTAGTCTTTACGGATTCATTGATCCCCGAATCGATGGTCTAATGACTAGGAACATTCTAGATTAGGGTTTATAGGATTAGGTCTCACTATTATTTTATCATAACCCTAATTCCATTGCCCTATTCTATGGGTTTCATCATAATCAACAAAAATATGACACAATATTATATGATGAATCAAATGCCTTTTATTAATATGAAAAATATGTCATACATAAGCTGGAAGTTTACATAAAGGCCCTCATAATGATATTCTCTTAGGTCACTTTTCTATCATTCTTGGCCTTTGACTTCTTTTTGGTCACAGTAGGTTCAGATTTGAGTGAAGGTGGATCAGATGAAGGAATTTTTGAAGGTGCCGGAGATGGTTGAGTTGAAATTTCAAGTGGCTCTTTGTTGATCAGTGAAGGAGTATCCTTAGCAATGAATGTTTCCTTTTGAGATTGATGTAGGATGCTTCTGATTTCTTCTTTAAAATTCTCCATTTCCTTTTCTATCTTTTCTTTGTGAAGCATTTGTTCTGATCTCATTTTCTGCATGCTGGCATTAACTAAATTTTATATATCCTCAAGTGCAGAATTTATATGACCTGTCAGTGAATCAGAAATTGTCTCCATCTTCTAAAATATTAACTCTATAAGTTTAGATGGAGTTATCATTGCATCTTCAGATCTAACTTCATTCTTGCTTCTAGGTTCATCAGTTCTAATAGCAGCAGGTTCATCGATATCATCATCGATGGAAGTGGCAGCAATTTGACCAGACATTTTCTTTATCCATATTCCCTCCTGCAGTTTGTATCTCATTCTTTTAAGAGAGTTGAAGAAATAAGTGTCTGAATGATGTAGAGGCTTGCCAATCTCATTAGTTAGGTCAATTCTAGCATTTTCAAATAGTAAGGTGCACCCCATACCGTAGGGCAAGCATGCTTTGAGTTTTCTTGCTACTTCTCTCATTTGAATCATCATGATGAAAGGAAGGTTGGGAAGTTCTTCTTCAATCAGATGTCCTATAAAAGTTATATCCTTTTCACTCACCCAGTCGAAATGATTGATTCTGGAAAGGAAAACTCTACTAATCATATTGTGAAGTAGTCGCATCTCCCTGGATAGCATGTTGGCTTGAACATGTTGGATGGAGCTTACATCTTCTTTTTCCAAAATGAGCTTCAGTGTGTGTTCTTTGTCATTTAGGATAAGCTCGATGGTACTGTCAGTTGGCATTTGAAGCAAGCTGCTTAACTTTTCTTCATCCATAATGACTTTAACTCCCTTAATAGTTGATTCAAAATGGTAATCTTCAAGAACTAAGTTTTGATAGAAAGTTCTTACCAATGTAGGGTAGGTCAGAATATCCAAAGAACAAAAAAATTTCTAGCCCTGGTTGTCAATCCAACTTCCAATCTTCATTTCCATTTCTTCCAGGAAGGAGAAATCGATCATTCTGCAGCAAGTGATAGGCCTATTGGCCATTGAAGTGGATTTCACAGTTGGAGAGGGTATTTCTTCTTCTTTTTGTTTAGGAGAATACCATTTTATCTTTTCTCCCTTTTTCTTCGGATCTTCACTACGTGTGTTGTTTCAGCTGCTTAAGGAGTCTTTTGTGATGATCTCCTTGGAGCCATTACAGTAAGATTTGAGGGATTTAGGAAATCAGAGTTTTGGGGAATGGTTTTTGAAGTTTTTGGTGGACATTCCGAGTGAAATAGAAAGTGTTTAAAGTGAAATGGAAAGAGTGAAATGTAAAAGAGAATTACTCAGTTCTATTTAAAAAATGATTTCTCGACATTCGAGTTGGCTCGCCTAATCTTAAAAATATTTGAGTCAGCTTGGCCAGAGTGAACTCAGAACAACCAAAAAATCAGACATTCGAGTTGGCTCGACCAGAGCAAAATTGCTCGAGTCGACTTGAACAAAAACTTTCCACAGAAATTAAAATGATTCAGAAATTGAGTTTGATTCAATGATATCTTAAGGAAAGTTGTTCAAAATACTTGAATAGTTGTAGGAGGATTTCTAGATATTTTTTTCTTAATTTTGAAGGAAATTAGATTAAATAAATCTAGAAGGGATTACAAAGACCTAATTATCCTTTAAGCAATTCAAATCTATCCTGATTCAGTGGCTCAGTGAAAATGTCAGCTATCTATTTTCAGTTGGGATAAATTCTAGTTCAATGTCACCATTCAAAATATGATCTCTAATAAAATGGTGTCTAATCTCTATATGCTTAGCTCTAGAATGTTGAATAGGATTCTTGGTCAAATTTATAGCACTGTGTTATCACATTTGATTGGAATTTTGAATTATGTAACACCAAAATCTTCTAGTTGTTGTTTGATCCATAACACTTGTGCACAATAACTCCTTGCAGCAACATACTCTGCCTCAGCAGTAGAAAGTGCTACCGAGTTTTGTTTCTTGTAGTGCCATGAGATTAAATTCATCCATAGAAATTGGCATGTGCCGCTAGTGCTCTTTCGATCAATTTTACAACCAGCATAGTTAGCATATGAAAATCCAATTAAATTCAATGAGGACTGTTTTGAAAACCAAAAACCTAGATTATTTGTACCTTTCAAATATTTGATTATTCTTTTGATAGCAAGCATATGTGTTTCTTTAGGATTACAATGAAATCTTGCACATACACATACACAATACAAGATATCTGGTCTCCTTGTAGTTAAATATATCAAGGATATGATCATACCTATACATAGCTTTTGGTCAACAATGGATCCATTTTCATCTTTGTCCAATCCGCAAGATGGGCTCATGGGTGAGCTCATTGGTTTGCTCGTCTCCATACCAAACTTTTTGATTATTTCCTTGATATATTTGGCTTGGTTAATGAAGATTCCTTCCTTAGTTTGCTTTACTTGAAGTCTAAGGAAGTAGTTAAGTTCACCCATTAGGCTCATTTCAAATTCTTCCTGCATTAACTTAGCAAATTCTTCACAAAAAGTTTTATTAGTTACACCAAATATAATATCATCAACATAAATTTGCACAACTAATATATATTATTTTTCTTTTTGATGAAAAGGGTTTTATCAACATTTTCTCTTGAAAAATTATTTTCATTCAAGAAAGTGCTAAGTCTATCATACCAGGCTCTAGGTGCTTGTTTCAAACCATATAAAGCTTTGTTCAGTTTAAACACATGGTTTGGGAAAATATGATCTTCAAAACCCGGTGGTTGTTCTACAAAAACTTGTTCGGAGATAAAACTATTCTAAAATATACTTTTACATCCATTTGAAAAAGTTTAAAATTCTTGTAGCAAGCAGATGCAACAAGTAATCTAATGAATTCTAATCTTGCTACCGGTGCATATATTTCATCAAAATCAATGCCTTCTGCTTGACTGTATCCCTAAGCCACTAATCTAGCTTTGTTTCTGATGACATTTCCTTGTTCATCTAATTTGTTCCTATAGACCCATTTGGTTCCTATGATTGGATGGTCTATAGGTCTATCACTAATGTCTAAACCTTATTTCTTTCAAACTGGTTCAATTTTTCATGCATGGCTAACATCAAGTTTGGGTCATTTTCAGCTTCTTCTAAGGTATGAGGTTCAATATGAGATACAAAGGCTAGTGATGCGGGACGGAAAACGAAAACCCATGGTTATTCTGAAAGGGGAAAACATGAAGGAAACTAAGCACCGTGGGAGGGCAAAGAAGCCTCTGGGGACTAGGATAGAATGACACTGAAACAAAAATCCTAAAACGGCTGGACTCTTTTGGGTTTTAACTATTCTTGGTGGAGGTGGCGAAGGAAGGATGGTAATATGAATGGGAAACAAGAATGAAACTCGAACCTAGGATTTAGATCGGACAGGAAACAGAGAGATGGAGGGGAAAAGGGTACCTAGGGCTTCGAGCCCCTTGTCAGCTGTTTGGCAGCGAAGACCTTATTTGGGATCACATCTTGCCATCATGCATGGCAGCGCTGATGACTTGGAGATCACACCCCGCCATCATGCACGGCGGCGCTGATGGCTTGGAGCAGCTTCATGCTCCTCGACACTCTCGTTGGAGTGAAGGCAATGGGGCCTCACATTCCTCGACGTCCCGAAGGACGAAGGTAAGACAGGGCCTCAGCCCAGAACCATAAACAAGTGGAAAAACCCTCAAAAACTCATTTCATCAACTAATTTTTTACAAGAGAGGGGGTGCCTTTTTATAGGCTTACAAGACTTAGGAACCAAGTAGGACATACATGGAAATTTTATTTTATTTTATTTTATTAATCCTAAATCCAGTAGCTTTGAGATCCGTGCCTATTCTTCTGCTCTAAAATCTGTGCATGTCTCTCTTATGTGACTGTGGAATTGAGGAATGGTGGATTGGGAAGAGGATGTGAAGGCCATGGCAGGGGTGAGGCAGAGGGCGGACGGGCCAGAGGGGTTGGAGTGCCACAGCACGAGGATCTTGCCCAGTTGGTGCGGACACCATAGGCACCAGAATAAGACAGAGGCTTCTCAACCCTCTATGGATCACTTAATGACATTCGAGTCCATTGTAATAAAGCTTAGTCCAGCTAAGTTGTCTTTATTTGAGTCCTGTATTAGTCAGCTCATGTTAAGCTAGTCCAGTCCAGTGTTAGTCAGCTCATGGCAAGCTAATTTTTATTTTTTGAGTCTTGTCCAAGCATACTAAAGACTCAAGACCACATCATACAAGTGAAGACCAAGTCCAATCAGATTAAAGACATTAAAGTATAGCCCAAGTCCAACCCAGCTTGAAGAAATGAAGACTCCAGGAGGGAACATTCAGAAACCCTAAAGCCCTGGACCAGCCGGAAGTAAACTGGGCCAGCCCAGGCCCAGGAGAGAACTAGGGCGTCTTGGCCTTATGGTGACCACCCCTTGGTCGGCCACTTAGGGTCACCCACTTGGCCGACCAAGGCATGAAGAGGGGAGAGTTTAAAGGGATTTTGTCTTCCTAAGTTTCCTTATTTTTTTAGCCATGGTTTGGGTAGGAATAGGATTCTTATGTAAAGACTAATGTGCCCTTACTTGGAACCCAAGACTAAGGGTCTATTTAAAGGACCCTAGTCTCTTGTATGAGGATTAATTTTGATATATGAATTAAAGCTTGAGTTCTTTACAATTGCTTTGTGCTACCCTGCTTTGTGCTTAAGGGGTTTTATTGGTGCATTCTTCTTCCCGGTGTTGCCACAGATTCCTGCCGCCAACCATCCTTCCAGAGCCCTGGCCGCCCCCTCCAAAACATTATTCCCCTTGATGTTTTCTCTTGTCTCATTGTTCCCTTATGAGTTTCCTAACCCTTGAAAGGTCATTTGCAGGTCCCCGAGTTCCTATGAATCCAACGACTCCAGCCAAGCCTCAATTGGACCACCGAGCAGAAAGCCAGGTATCCGCGGGTCTTTGGCTCGGTTTTCTAGGCTGCATCCATCGAGGAACGAGAGATCTCTTCGCTGCGATCTTCACTAGGTGTATCAGACGTTGCCAGGTAAACCCCCTCTACCACCAGAAATTTTATTGTAGGAGAACTTGCCATAACCGAGGCTTCTTAGACCCGGCGATCCCTTTACTGCTTTCTAGGTTCTAATCTGCAAGCATAGTTTCTAAAATTCATATAGAATTCCCTACAACTTATTTTGATTTGATTTTCGGGATTTAATCACTTAACTCTACATATAAAACACACAAAAATAATCGCATGCATATTAGTTCCACATCACCAGGACGTCGCGGTCGCGGGCGAGGTGGAGGGCGGACAGGCCGTGGGAGGTTGGAGCTGCAGATCTGGCATAGGCGGTGCGGACTTAGGGAGAGGAGGACATGGCTTAGATCTGGCTCGGGCTCATGACGGGCATCACGGCAGCAGGCGGGCCTGTGATTGGGCGTGATGGATCCCAGACTAGCGGTGCGAGGATGGAGACGGTGTGGCAAGGGGTGGACAGCCGTGGGTTTAGGGGTGGTGAGGGCCATAGATATGGTGGACGTCATGAGAGGAGACGGCCATAGGAGAGGGAGCCGGGCGACGGTCGAGTGGTGGCTAGGCATCGCGGGAGGCACGGGGTTGCCGGTTGGAGACGACTCCAGGTGGAGGGGCATCGATCACGGAGAAGGGAGGCATCACGGGCATGGGCGTCATGGGCGGAGCCGCATGGTGGGGGTGGCTGTGGGATTCCCCAGCATTCCCACGAGGATGTTGTCGTCGGGAGGTTGACGGCCGTCGGGGGGGGTCTCCAGTGGTTGGGCATGGCAGAGAGGGACAAATGGGAAGAAAAATGAAGAAAAATTGAATTTCTGGGAGGTTCTGGAGGTTGAAGATGATAAGAATGGCAGAGGAATAACTCGGGAATAAACCTGGAATAAAATAGGAATAGAAGGGATAGCTGGAATAGCTGGAATAAAAAAATGTAATAAAAAATAAAATTTAGGAGAAAATGAAAAAAATCCAGATGGGTTTCGGGTCCCCCATCATTATCTGCTAAGTAGTCATGTGCAGTTCTATGTGATGACCTAGTCCTAATACCTTGTAAAGGATCACCAATAATTAATTCTTTAGGATGAGAAGTTACGTACCTCCATTATGTTGGTAGATCTGTATGATCCTTACTTACCATTTCTTTCCTTCTTCAATTGGTCTTTCTTGTATGCTCATGTCCTCCATCTTCTTTTAAATTGTACTGCATCATTGTCTATACACTCTTCTTTTCTAGAAGGTGAATGATTAGCTTATTAAAATAATATACATTGACTCTTCTACAGTAAGAATCCTTTTATTAAATACTCTATATGCTTTGCTATGTAATGAATAACTGAGAAAAATATTTCCAGATTTAGCATCAAATTTTCCTAGATTATCCTTACCATTATTAAGCATAAAGCACTTACATCCAAATACATGATAATATTGATATTGGGTTTCTTTTCATTCCAAAGCTCATAGGGAATTTTCTTTAAGATAGGATGGATCAAAACGGTTTAAAATATAACAAGCAGCGTTCACCGCTTCTGTCCAAAAGTTTCTTGGAAGATTACATTCACACAGAAAGAAAAACTAAGTTGCAAGTGCCTATACTAAGCATGCAACAGCATAGGGAGCAGGTATGTATTTTAAAATAATTTTAAAATAGCAGCGGAAAAACCTACTCCGCACTGGATCTAATATATTCAAGATACAAGTATAGGCAAAAGAAGGCATGAAATCGGCTTGTAATATTTATAAACAATTTTATAAACCTAGATCTAGGCATGCATGAAAATTAAAACCAGAAATCTTACCTTATTCCTGCTTGGAATAAAGCAGGGATAATGCTGGAATAGCTGGAATATCTGGAATAACTTTATTCCAGTCTTCTTCTTCCAGCAACCTTTTGAAACATTGATTTCTTCCTCTCTTCCAAGTGCAGCAAACCCAAACTAAAAATGGGAACACTTTGGTCTCTTCTTCTGTAGCAACAGCAAGGTGATTCTGGATGAATCTTGATTCAATGGAGAGCTAAAAATTGTTCTTCCAACAATCTTGAAGTCTCTTTGATCCAAAATTTTCAAAATTGCAATTCCTGCAACCAAAAACAGAGCACACAAAAACAATAGCTTTGGAGGTACAATCGGCTCCCAGGTGCTCAAGAGAACACCCTCTATAGGGGGGACATGCATGGGCTTCCTCTGATCTGGCTTCACGGGCGATGCTAGTCACCGGAAACCACTTGAATCGATGAGAGGGAGGAAGAAAAACAGAACTCCTTGTTCTGTAATTTGTTTTCTCCAAAACAGAGCTTCTTCCACCGATTGAGCACCAACAATTAACAGGGAATCAAGGATTCTTTTGCTCCCAATCTCTCAACAAAATTCAGTCGCTAAATCACTGGTTGAAACAATGGTGGAAGCTCTTAAGGAAGAATACACTCTAATATTTTCACCACCCAGAAATAATATAGCAGCGTGAACAATGAAACCGTGATATTTGGGAGATGAGGAGACTTCTGGGAATACAAGAGGCCAACACCAATAAATTTGTTTTCAATGTAGTAATGAAAAGCCATTTAATGGTGATTTATTTCCAGCAAAAATGACTAAAACGGGAGAAGAGATGACGCCTTATATCCCCTGTTTGCCCAAGTCAATATTACCATGTAAATGGGTTCAAACCGGTTCATAACTAGTTTAAAAAATCCCAAACCGGTTCTAAACTGGTTCAGAATAAAATTAGATCAAATTCTAATTAATAAAAGGCTTGGTCAAGTCCCAGTCACCCAGAAATAATTCCCGGTGAACCCGAACAATTTTTGATCGACCCAAAATCGGGTCAGTCCAAAGTGTGCTCAATCAAACCATTATCGAAATGATTCCTCATCATTAATCGATACCTGGATCAGGGAGAGATCCTCTATGGCGTGTGACCTCATAGGTTCGAACCTAGGCAGTAGCACTGGAACAATTCCAGTACCAGCATAAGATACCATCTAGAAATGGGTCCCGCATCCAGATAGGTCGAAGATGAGAGAGCAATCAATCGAACCTCTAGCATATGGTTACTGTATAATTCATCCCTTTGACCTCCAATTCTCAAGATGACCTAGGGTTAGACTGCCAACCCTAGCTGAGTCAATCCACAACATGTCTTAACCTCGCAAGTCTAGTGACTCCTCACTAGGACTACCTTGGCCGAGGATTTGCTAAATTGAGATACTGCAAGACATTCAATCCAAACTATTTGGGCACGTCAATCCCATCTCGGTCCACCACTGCTCCACAAGTACTTGCCTATACCTAGAAACCTTCCATCACCGGATTAAAAATCTGGGTAGTCCAGCACCAAAGCACAGGGAGTTGCTTGCAAGCTACCATGATGACCTCAGGTCAGAGGGACACATATATCCATCCAATCGTGAGTATCCCTTTGGCAGAAAGGGGCTATATGGAGTCACGTTCAATGAGATATCATGTATCCCACCTGCAGATCACATAAGTGTCACCACACTTCTTTGGTCAAGAGGACAACCAAACAATGTGAACCACAACAACCTACACTTGATACATTACCGTCCAGTATAATATATCCTTTGGTCATGAACCTGATTTAAGGACCACTCGATATATCCTCTCTATATCGAAGTCAGTGTAGTCCTAAGGACTTCATCACATGAAAAGAGTTCATTACAAGGAAAAGTCAGAATGTGATGAGCTACCAATAATATTTATTGATTCATACAAGAGAATAATACTCAACTCAACCGCCTACAGCCTAGGCGATTGGCTTTGGGACACAATTCCCAACACACACAACATGGTTCAGGCTATTTCTTCTAAAGTCTTATTCTTTCTCTCTACAATAATATTTATTATGGTGTTCTAGGAGCGGAGAAGTTGTGATCAATGCTATTTTTTGTGCAATAATCCTTAAAAACTGATTTTCAAATTCATTGCCTTGATCACTCCTAATTAAAATTATTGACAGATTTTTCAGATTTGAAACCTTTTTATAAATTTTTGAAATACTTTGAAGGTATCATCTTTGTGAGAAATAAAGAAAATCCATATAAATCTAGAAAAATCATCTACAATCATAAGGGCATATTTTTATACCTCCTAGGCTTATAGTCTTAGTTGGTCCAAATAAGTCCATGTGAAGTAGTTCTAGAGGTCTAGTAGTTGAAATCATTTTTTTGGATTTAAAACTCTCCCTAGTTTATTTACTCATTTGGCATGCATCACAAACATGATCAAAATAAACTTTAAACTTAGGCATGCCTCTAACTAAATTTTTGGAATTAATCTGGCAGTAGTATGCATGCTAGCATGACCTAATCATCTATGTCAAAGTAAACAAGACTCCTTGGACTTAGTATCATTGCAACTAGATTGGAACTACTTAACATAGCAAGATCATTGAGATCAACTACGTAAATGTTTCCAAGTCTGTGTCCAATAAACTTACTATTAGAATCAAGAGAGTTTGTTATAATACATATAGATGATTCAAAGATAACATTGAAGCCTTTATCACAAAGTTGACTAATACTTAATAAATTATTCTTCAATTTATCTACTAGCAATACATCTTCAATAAAAGTACAGGGGGTTATCTTGATCTTACTGATTTCGATTATTTTCCCCTTGCCATTATCTCCAAAAATAACCATACCTTCTTCTTTCATTTTTAGGATGATGAACTGATCCTTGTCACCCGTCATATACCTTGAACAGCCATTATCAAGATACCATGTTTTCTTCAATTTCTGGACTGCAAGACATTCCTGCAAGATAATTAAGCAGTTCTTTAAGGTATCCAAGCTAACTTGGATCCTTGCACGTTAGCTGAGGTGGTTCCTTTGGGAACCCAAATATTTTTTAATTTATTATGGATATTTCTAATAATGTTGCATTCAAAAGCTTTATATCCTAGCTCTTTGCAAGCAAAACATTTGATTCTAATATTCTGAAAAGATTTATATTTAGAAACTCTAGATGCATGAGATGTAGAAATAGTACATTTTGTATTTGAATTTTTAGGAATATACAATATAGCTTTCGAAATGGAAATAGAACCTTTTGTAGCAAAAGCTTTTTGAGATGTTATCTTAGGAACAAAATCTTTTTATTTCACAAAGGTAGTTGCTGAAATATAATTTGATTTTAAAGAATTAAAACCAATTCCAGCCTTTTTACCAGAAATCCTTTGCTCTTTAAGAATCAATTCAAGCTTGTTAGAAGATAAAATAAGTTTTTCAATAAGTGGCTTGAGTTTTTCAACCTCCTTTTTTAACTCATGATTTTCATTCAACAAACTTTGTTTTTGTCACGATAATCATTATTTTCAATTTTCAATGCTTTATAGTTTTCAGAAAAGACATGAAGTATAACAAAATATTCTTTTCTGAAATTTCCTCTTTTTTTTGAGTAAAGAATCATTAGTATTCTTTAGAGATCTAATCTTTACTCTAGCCTTTTTAAATTCTGATAAAAGATCATGGAATGTAGAATTTAACTCATCAAATGTCAATTTGAGCATTGGGAAAGTTACCTCATCCTCGAGATCCATTAGACATAGATTAGCTATTTTTGTGGTCTCTTCCTCTTCAATTAAGGTGGATGCTTCACTGTCGCTCCATGTGGCAACCATCGCTCTCTTTTTCTTCTTCTTGAAAAATTTTTTCAATTATGGACAATTTGGATGAATGTGCCCCAGTTTCTTACATTCATAATAGGTGGGGACTTGTTCCTTTTCCTTGTCTTTGTCCTTATCCTTTTCCTTGGAATGCTCTCCTTGTTTATGAAATTTTTTATTGAATCTTTCTTTCTTCTTTCCCATAAACTTTCTAAATCTCCTCACGACCATTACGATATCTTCATCTTCTAGATCATCTTCGTAGAAGGCAAAATCATCTTCCAATTCTTCATCATTCTTAGATTCCAATGTAGCCTTGAATGCAATAGTTTTCTTTTTCTTCTGATCATCATCAATTCTGTGTTGCATGGCCAATTCGTGTGTGATGAAAGAACACATTAATTCATCCATAGACAGAGTGTTTAAGTCTTTAGCCTCCTGGATGGTTGTAACTTTAGGATCCATTTATCTGGAAGTGATCATAATATCTTCTGTACTATATCAGCATTTGAGTAAACCCTGCCAAGACTTTTCAAACCATTAATAATATCTGTAAATCTAGTGTACATGACAAAAATATTTTCATTTGGTTCCATTTTAAACAATTCATAATTCTGTACTAGAAGATTAATATTTGAAGTCTTCACTTGGAAAGTTCCTTCATGGGTCACCTCAAGTTTATCCTAAACTTTCTTTGTTGAAGAGCAAGTGAAAATTCGATTAAACTCATTTAAATCCAAAGCACAAAATAGCAGATTCATAGCTTTGGCATTTAATTCCCCTAACTTCATGTCGTGTTCATCCCATTTCTCTTCATGTTTAGGGACATCCATGCCATCAATTTTGATCGTGGAAACATGTGGTCCTTTAAGAATGACCTTCCATAATTGAAAATTAATAGCTTCTATATAGATTTTCATTCTAGCATTCCAATAAGAATAATTTGTGCCTGTGAAGAGTGGAGGTCTATTGGTTGATTGGCCTTCGACCAAGGATGTACTCATGGGATGAGCCATCAATCTTTACTCTAATATAATCAGAGACACTGCTCTGATACCAGTTGTTGCCCAGGTGGCTATCCAAGAGGGGGGATGAATTGGGTATTTAAAAATTTAAGCAGTTAATGTGCTATTGAAATTCTCTTTTAGAGTGTTATGTGCTGTGGCAAAATAATAACTTGCAAAAGCTAAATAAGATCAAAGAATCACAACACAAACACACAAATTTATAGTGGTTCGGAGCAACCCAGCTCCTGCAACCACTACCCAAGATACCACTTGGGATTTTCACTATATTCACCCGAATATAGTAGGATTGTTTCATAGGCTCACAATCTAAAACCTCTAAACTTTGGTTTTACTGGGATCACCAACAAAAACCCTACACCTATGATTTTAAGCAGGATCACCAAAGAAATCCAACTTGGTTTTCACAGGATCACCAAGAACCTAACACTTGGTTTTTAGTTAAGGCTTACCAAGAACCTATTTGATTTTTCAATCGGGCTCACCAATAACCCAACAATTAAAGAATGAATTGAAAGTAAATGCAACAATAAATGACAAACTCTAGTAGTCGGATAGTTGCCGATGCAGCTTGAGAGAAGTCCACTTGTATGCACTTCAATGTACTTTAATTGCTTCAGTGGCTTCTTTCCAAAGTGCTTCAAGCTTCAGATCAGAGTTGGTGAAGACTTGAAGACTGACTTGAATGCTCTTTGTACTTTCTTGCTTGTTGGTAGGTTGGATATTCAATAAAATCTTAAAACAACTTTAAGGAACTTTCTCACTCTTGCTTTTAAGAAGTTCAAATCCCTCAAATATATGATCTTCCATCACTCCAAGGTAGTTTGAGATGTTGTAGACCGTTGGGATGTGACATTTGACCATTGAAGCACCTTTTTACATTCAAAAAGAATTCTGGAACTAGCCATTATGTACCTGAAAATGATATTCGAGTCGGCTCGGATCCTTCGAGTTGATAGGTCGAGTCGCCATTTCTTCAATAGGGTCAGCTTTCTGTCTTAGGGTGCAAAAACTTTACTCTAGATGAGTTGGCTCTTGATAGCTCAGGTCGGCTCGAACTTTTGTCGTTAAACACATTGAACTCGAGGAGTCGACTCGCTTCTACTTGGGTTGACTCTTCTTCTTAGAATCAAAAAATTTACTCTAGAGGAGTTGGTTCGTTACAGATTGGGTCGGCTCGCTTCCTTAAGTCTTCAAATTTGTTCTAGTAGAGTCGGCTCAAACTAGTTGGGGTCGACTCGCCTGGCTGTTCTCAGGAATTAATAGAAATAGACTTTGGACAAGTCGGCTTGGTTTTAATTGAGTCAGCTCGGATTGCTACATGCTAGAATCCTTGGTGCGTGCCATGAGGTGGAGTCGGCTCTTCTTTAGACTGGGTTGGTTCGAGTGACTTCTTTAGAATTTTTACAAATAGACTTGAGAGCACTCTCACCAACACTCTTCAACATTTAATATAAACCAACTCAAAATAAATTTAATGCACAACACTCATAGAAGTAATCCTTTTACATGATTTTTCTTAACTTTTTCTTTGGGTTCTTCTTTAGAAAATATGATTACAGCACAACTCAAATAAGAAGTTTGAATGTAGGAGTTGAAGTTTGAACAAATAATCCATCCTACAAAAACTTGTAAACCACTTGAAGAGTTGTCAGTAAAATATGTGCATGCTCCAATGTTTGGTTATCATCAAAATTACTTATGGGGTCAACAACTCGATATTGGACTGGGGTTGAGACATAATCAACTAGTCTCAACTTATTACAGGACTCAATCTTACTTGCTTACAAAATTGTGACATATGACTAAGGTTATAAAAAAAAATCCTAATTAGTAAACCATATGGGATCCAGTGATCTGTGTCTAATCTTAGTGTCCCCACCAATTCTCCCGGGGTGGGAGAAACTCGACCCCATCAAGTAAGGATCAATTTGGCTCAAGGAGGGTCTAGGTTAAGGTGCTGCAGATCCGCTCCAGCATTCTACAAGTCCTCAAATTCTACCGACCTTGCCACCAGACCAAGTATCGCTGACAGTCTCCATCCCGGGTACTAATGGCTTGATCATCCAGGGTTCTCTCAATCTTTTCCTCACCAAATGGCTAAATTGTATGTGGTCGCTCTGGGATGGGTTCACTCACAAAGAAGGGAATGGCTTAAGGGCCTCGCTGGGTATCTCTGCTAGCTTCCTAGACTCTATAAGATCTGAGATGATGAAGGTGGAGCTAATACCTAAATCAGGTGATATTTTAAGAACATAGGCATTGGGTCCATTACTCTTCATTATTTTGGATGGGCCAGCTTCGCGAGCATGAAATTCCTTCACAATCACATAATTCTCTACAAAATTTGTTTATCTCGCTTTGGGAATTAGCCAAGTTTTTTATTTAATTCATTACTTATGTTCAGCTTTTATCTAATTTCTAGATGCAAATGCTATGCAAAGGCTAGTGTAGGTGTAGACAAATGGGTTATGACTATGAATTTTATTGGACTCAAAACTAACACCTAATAGACTCGACTAGACATTTCTTTCAAAGGAAGTTTTATTGGACTCTCTCGGGCCAAAACATAATAGACTATAAACTCTTTAGGTTTGACCCTAGCATGGCATGCACATGAAAATTTACTATGGACTCCTACTAAGTGCCATAAAGTATGCCAGAAATATGATGCAAATCTAACCGGTGCAATGAATGAATATGATATGATTATTCCTATAAAATGCAATCTAAGGGTTAGAAAATCATGAAAAGTTTTAGAAAAGGGTAGAAAATAAGAAGTAGATTTAGGATTAGTCTGATAGGGCAAGAAATAATAAAAGGGTTCGAGGTTAATCGGATAGAATAGGATGCTAGAAGGGACATCAGGAATTAGTCCTAGACTAATGAGATTGACCTTATGGGTTTGAGGTAGTCCTATAGGGTCTGCATTATGGAAGAATGGATCATTAATTCTAGGGAAGAGATCAATTGGAGTCAATGGAGTGATTTCATCTGAGGGTACTGATTTAAGGAGATCAAGTCCTTAATAAATTCTTCTGGCTCACAAACTAAAGGATTGAGCTCTATAATTGGGCTTTCTTTAGTGGCTCCTTAGGTAAGGTTCTGATAGTAGTATTTAGGTTCTCTTCCTCTAGCTGGTCTTCCACTACAGGTTCAACTTGGGTGTGGTCAGGTTTAGCTAATGTTGGGTGGTCTTCTACCTAGGTATCTATCAGGTTAACTAGTTATAGATCATCCATAAGTGTGTCTTCTTCTTCCTCATACTCCTCCACTAAGCTCACATCAGCTTCATATATTTCCTCTACAAGTTCACTCTGGTGAACCAATGGGGTGGTAATAGGGGCTGACTAAGGAAAAATTGACTAATACTAAGCTCAAATCTAGGGATATTAATCCTATAGGGTTTTGGTTGACTGAGAGATAGTGGGTTACTACTGGGTTCATATCTTGGGACTATGGTTTCCTGGGGATTATAGGATAAGGGTTCAGCTCTATGGGCCTTGTCTAGCATTCCTATTTGGTCATCTAATGGATCAATCCTATGGATCATTTGGTTATTGGATTGGGTTATCTAGTTACTCTGGGAGGTTAATTGGGCAAGCTGGGTTTGGGTTTGGGTGGTTGATTGGTTCAGCTGGGTATTAGTTTGGTTTAACTGGATATTAGTTTGGTCAAGCTTGTAATTCATTTGGGCAAACTAGTCAGTCATGGCTTTCATGAGGGCCTTAAAATTGAAATCCATGGCTGAGCTGGGTTGGGGTTTAGACTCTGGTATGGATTTCTAGTCTAGTGGTCATGCAATCAAACAATCAGTCAGAATGAGATGGTGCAGCCAAGCATGCAAAGGATCAAAAATTCTAGGGTTTCCTAGACCTAGAGCCAAAACTGAATGGGTTAGCTCAACTTACACTTAATCTAGTAGCTAATGCTTCCTTTGGCTAGGTAGAGGGTGGGAGGCCCCCCTACTTCCACAGGGATCCAATTAAAAACCACAACACCACTTAGGTCATTTGACTCTGGACCCTGAACCTTGGACACCAGATTTTAGTAATAGCCACAGGATTAAATGCTCTAGTTGGCCCACACAATTCGGACCTGACTTGTTAGTGTTACCTAGCCCTCTAGGGAAAATTAGGTCTAATTAATTTTAATTAGGCTTAGGTCAAAATGATGATGGTTGTTTTGGGCCCAGGATAGGGGATGAAATTTTGCCCTGATGTTAGATAGCAATTGCCCTTAAGATTAGGTTAAAAATGATGGCAATTGATGGTCCTGATGCAATCTGAAATAATCAAAAAATAAAAAATAATTTATGTGTATTTTATGAGGTGGCAAGTTAAGTTTAGGTTGATTAGGTTAGCAACAAATGGGGTTGGGATTGGGGTGTGTGGAAGTTGGTTAGGTTTGGTTGAGTCAAAATGCAGAAATAGCATAATTCAGAAAATTAGGATTTCAATGATGCATATTTTGACATAGTTACTGATGCAAAAAAAAATCTAAAAAATTATAGAACATAGAAATGATGGTGATGATGAATTATACCAAATCTTATGCAAAAAACAAATTAGATGATAATGCAAATCCTAGGGTCTTTAGACTAATGTAGAAATATCAGGATTTTAATTAGGGTTTCTAATATGCCTAATTTTTATGAATAAAGTTTTTTGTTAAATTAATTAAAAATAATAAATTATAAAGACAAAATATAGGACATAACATGCAAATTTTATAGAAAAATAAAATTCCTAGGTGGTCGAAATCAGATAAAAAACAGACACCTAATGCAGCTAGCAGGATGCAGAAATTAGGGTTTGTGATCCAAATGCAGATGAATGCTATCCTAAACTCGCTCAGATACCAAACTGATATGGACAACTCTAAGATTGCTAAAAAATCAAGAAAAATAGTAAACTCATTTTTTTTAAATTTTTTTATAATTTTAATTTGCAGGCTAAATTCTAAAAATTAAGTAAGAACTAACAAGATAATTAGTAATGCAAAGAATCATCATATCACAGGCATACTCATGCAAAATAATAAAAATCAGGACCTGAGAATTGAGAAATTCTTGGCTTAGGATAGCTAACCTTCAATCAAAATAGAAATCAAGAGAAGGGAAGGATGTTACCAGTCAGAGATTGAAGAATCTGTAATTAAAGAGATCACTCACACTCTGATTAGAGCCTGGATGATGAAGCTTCAGTTTCTTTGGATTAGATGGCTGATTTGGATTTTCCTAGAGGCAAAGAAGTCCTCCTCTGAGGAAGAAAATACCTCGGGGATCCTGCAAGCATCAGAGGTCAATCAAAATAGCAAATAAAAAAAGGAAAAGAAACTAGGGTTTGGGTTGAAGCAGGATTAGGGTTAGAAGCTGGCGACCTGGAGAAGAAGGGGTTCCTTCACATGCACGGTAGCAAGGGTACTCTTCTCTTGGTCATGGCTGATCTTCTGGGACATAGAAGAATGCTAGGGCAGCAGGGGTTCAGCCAAGCACAAGAAGAACAATCCACAAAACACAAAACTCCAACATAAGAACAATACTCAAGACAAAATTTCAGCAAAGTTTAATTCATATGATAAAAAATTATTACAAGAGGAAGAGGGGTGGGGTATTTGTAGAGCTCCCATGCCCTCTCCTAAAGGGATTACAAGACTTCTCCTAGTTAGAATAGGTTTACATAATTTAAGTGGGAGAAAGACTACAAAATAAACCTTAAACTAAAAGTATACAAGCTGAATGAAATGAAAACTCAAACTCCTTTTATTTGAACTCTTCCACCATGTTTGGACTTGGTCAACCATTAAGGATGCCTAGGGTAGGCGTGTGAGCTTCAAGGGGCAGTAATGGGCTGGCCAATGGCTTAGGGTGCATGGGCTTTGGGCCTCCTGGAAGCTGGGGTGCCAGGGCTAGTATATTCCAGTCATCAAACTGGAATCTTAGTTCTTAAGGCTTGGGCCTGGCAGTTAAGCTTGATTTCTCCTAGGCTGGGCACAGATGGACCTCTGGATTCATGATATGCCCTGGTCTGGGAATATACTCTAGCATCTGCAAAGAATCTGGGATTTGGAGAGCATCTGGAAGGAATCAGGATATTTGGAAAGGCATCTTGGATCCTAGGGTGTCACATAAAATCAAATAAGCTGATGTAGTGGCCTCTAACTCCTGGATGAGGCCTAGTGGAACTCCAAAATAGGGTAAACTTTTTTCTTGTACAAAAATTGGACTCATACTAGACTTATACGGAAATACAGGACTCGATACTGGACCGGGGTTGAGACACAATCAACTAGTCTCAACTTATTACAGGACTCAATCTTACTTGCTTACAAAATCATGACACATGTTTAAGGTTCTAAAAAAAAGTCCTAATCAGTAAACCGTATGGGATCTAGTGATATGTGTCTAATTCTAGTGTCCCCACCACTTAGAGGCATCATAGGTTTGAGAACAAGGTAGGAAATATGCCAACTTTGAGAACCTATCGACCACTACAAAAATAAAGTCATGTCTTCTTATGGTCTTAGGTAATCCAAGAACAAAATCCATGCTAAGATCTTGCCAAGGACAATCTGATACAAGAAGAGGGGTATATAGGCCAGTGTTTTGCTTTTGCTATTTAGCAACAGTGAAAGTTCGACATCTAGCCATAAATTAGATAGCATTCCTTTAAAGATTGGGCCAATAGAATTGGTCCTTAACCACTAAAATGGTCTTATTTCTATCAAAATGTCCAGCTAAGCCTCTTGCATGTGTTTCCTAAATTAGGAAGTCTCTAAGGGAAGTATTAGAAATACATAGATTACTTTCCTTAAAAAAGGTAACCATCTTGAAGGATATATTCACTATACGTACTAGACGGTCCTTGTTTAATTGTTTTATAAATCTCACTAAAGTCGGGACAATTCTTGTATTCATCTTTTAGCTTACAAATCCTACGACTTTAATACTGACACAATTCAAAAGCATAAAGCATCGACTAAGCATGTCGGCAACCCGGTTATCAAAACCCGATCGATGTTTTAAAACAAAAGTATAGGCTTGGATATATTCTATCCATTTTCCATGCCTAGGATTTAATTTCTTTTGCGAGTTAAGGAATCAAAGTGCTTCGTGATCCGAGTAAAGAACAAACTCTTGCGGTAGCAAATAGTGTCTCTAATACCATAAGGCTTGGACTACCGTGTATAATTTCTTATCATAAGTTGAATATTTTAACCTAACATCAGTCAACTTCTTACTAAAGAAAGTGACCGGGTGATTTCCTGACTCAAGACTCCTCTAATTCTTACACCCGAGGCATCATAAGCTACTTCAAAAACTTTCAAAAATTTAGGTAACCTCAAAATTAGAGCCTGGGTCATCTTGTCCTTTTTCTAGGAAGGCTCTATTGGCATTCTGGGTCCACTCAAAGGTTCCCTTCCTAAGATAATCGTAATAGGTGCAACAATTATACTAAATCCTTGAATAAATCTCCTATAGAAGGTGGCTAATCCATGGAAAATATGAACATGGTGTACATTTTTAGGTATGGGCCACTCTACTATGGATTAGATTTTCTCAGGATTAGCAGACACGCCTTCAGCAGTTACTATGAAACCTAGAAAAATAACCCTTGGGGTCATGAAGCTACACTTCTTCAAGTTTGCATAAAGATTATCTTCTCTAAATGCTTGGAACACTTGTCAAAGATGGTCTAAGTGTGCCTTCTTAGTTTTACTATATATGAGGATATCATCAAAATAAATTATTAAAAAGTTTCTGATGGGGACATCGGCCCAGAATCTGAAGCAGCCCAGATCATCCCAAAAGCCCAACCCAGAAGTCCAACCTAGAAGCCCAGCCCAGACCTGAGCCAGACCAGCCCAAACCCTGGAGGTCCAAGATCCTGAAGTTGATGCCGCATCATCTGGTATCAGAGCAAGTTTAGGTTAGGTTAGGATTAATTCCATTTGCTTTCTACTTTAAAATATTTCAGTCTACAGATGATGTATCGAGGAGCCAATTTGAAGCCTGACTCAACGGAGTCAAGTTCTCCCCACCTCAGGAGAAATGATGGGGACATCGGCCCAGAATCTGAAGCAGCCCAGATCATCCCAAAAGCCCAACCCAGAAGTCCAACCTAGAAGCCCAGCCCAGACCTGAGCCAGACCAGCACAAACCCTGGAGGTCCAAGATCCTGAAGTTGATGCCGCATCAGTTTCCAATAAAAGCTTTTAAAATTGAGTCATAATCCTCATAAAAGTACTAGGAGCATTAGACAAATCGAAAGGCATCACTAACCATTCATATAAGCCATCCTTAGTCTTAAAAGTAGTTTTCCATTCATCCTTAGGTCTAATTCTAACATGATGATACCCACCCTTTAGGTCAATCTTTGATAAGATGGTAGCACCGGCCATCATATCTAGCATGTCATCAAGACGGGGTATAGGAAATTGATATTTCACTGTGATCTTATTGATGGCTCTACTATCAACACACATCCTCCAAGTGCCATCTTTCTTAGGGATCAAAAGGACTGGAATGGCACATGGGCTCAAGCTCTCTCTAGTAAATCCTTTTTTAAGAAGATCCTCAGCTTGCCTTAGTAACTCTAGATGTTCTGTAGGGTTCATTCTATAGTGTGGTAAATTTGGCAAGGTCGCTCCTGAGACTAGGTCAATAGCATGTTGTATGTCCCTTAATGGTGGTAAGCGATCAGGGAGGTCTTCAGGGAACACATCCTTAAATTATTTCAGAAACTCAAAATCTAATGAGGGTATTCTTTCTGGGGTTGGTCATGAACTTCTTTAGCGGTCAAAATCCAGACTGGTGAACCCTCACAAAACTCGTGCTCTAATTCTTTAGCAGTAATTAGGTTTAATCTTGGTTCCTTTTCCCTTAAATTACTAGACTCTCTTTTGATATTGTCTTTAGGTGGGGTCGAATTGATGACAATTCTCTTTCCATGATGGTTAAAGGAACATGAATTGGTTCCACCAAAAAGGGTGGCATCATGGTCATACAACCAGGGTCTGCCTAAAATAATATTGCTAACCCTCATTGAAATAATATCACACCATACTTTCTCTTGGCAGGATTGAATTTGGACTGGAAGCTGGCATCATAGCTTAATAGGAATAGATGTAGCATCCATCCAAGATATGTTATAGGGGCTAGGGTATGGTACTGTGGGTAAGCCTAGGTTCTTAACAGCATTTGTAGATATAGCATTAACACAACTTCTACTATCTATAATAATCTTGCAAACTTTGTCCCCTAATTTGATAAAGGTTTGTAGGATATTAGTCCTATGCCAGTCCTCATTCTTCTTGGTCTGAGTCAGAATATATCTAACTACACCTATTTGGTCAGATGACTCTATTGGTTCATCATCTCCTTCATATTCATCTACTAATTTTTTTCAGCTTCATAAACTTCTTCCTCACACTCTTCAATATTTTCTGGGTACTCTTCCTTAAGCTCTCCTATATGTAAAGCTCGTGTAGGACACTATGCAGCATAATGGCCAACTTTATGACAGCTAAAACAGGTGCAATTTGGTTCCTATCCTTTTTAGACTTCGGGTGTCTTACCTTTGTCATCCTTACGAGCTGGTGGGGTGGGAAGATTGGGTCGGCTATTTGGAAATCGGCTCATACTAGGTATACTTCCAAGGGTATTAAACCTACTTGGCTCGGGTCGACGAGTAATGGGTCCTCTCTGAAACCTCTCGCAATCCGTAGCAATCTGGTAGGCTTGGTCTAAATCATGGACTTCTCTCAGGAATAACTCTCTCTAAATATCCTCATTTAGGCCTGTTCTAATCCTAGATAATGTGATAGCTTCTGACTCGACTACACTACACCTTATAACAAATTTATCAATTTTGCTATATATTCAGCAACTGATTTATTGTCTTTAGTTGACTTTTGCCACTGATCTAGCAATTTTTGCTCATAGGACAAGGGTAGGTATTTCTCCCTAAGTTTAATCTTCATAGCTCTCCATGTGACTATGGGCATATCTCTTCTTTGTTGATTAAGTCATTCCACATTTCTCCAATACAATCTAGCCTTTCGGGTTAGCTTATGTTAAGCAATTTAAACTTTCTCTCTTCCGACATCTCGTACTATTAGAAATACTAGTCCATGTCACTCTCCCAATTAGTGTATACCTTAGGGTCTAAACTTTCATCAAAGATGGGTGCATCAAGTCGTATATTCCTAAGGATTCATTCTTCCTGATCATTGACATCAAGGGATTGGTGCCTAGGATTCGGTTCAAGAGTGAGTTCCCTACATTGGGCTCTTGGACCTGGGGGAGTGGGTCTAGGTGTTTCAGGCTCTGGTTTGGTCATATAGGATTCTTCAAGATTATCCAGCCTCTCTTCTACTTGGTCAAACCTAGCATTGAGTTGCCTAAATTGTTCAGTCATAGATCACATTAAAGCCTCAATGTTAGGGTCCAAGATAGGATTGGGTTGGGTTTGAAAATGCTGATATGGAGTACCTGATCTAGTAGCCATGCAATGCAATCCTAGCTTCTAGGGTTCCTAGACCTAGAGCTCAAGTAGAATGAGTCAATTCAAATTATAGCCAATTCAGCAATTATCCTGTCTACTAGCCAGGTAAAAGGTGGGGTTGTGGGAGGCTCCCCTACTCTCGCAGGATCCAAATTAAAACCACAAGTCCACTTAAGGCATTTGTCTCTGGACCTCTAGCCTTAGACACCAGATTCAAGAGATAACCGAAAGATTGGGTGCACTAGTTTTCTCACAAAACTTAGAACCCGACCTTGTGGATGTCCCTAAGCTACTTTAGGTTTCTAATTGATTTTAGTTAGGCTTGGGTTTGATGCAGGATGGTTGTTTTGAGCTAAAGAAAGGTGATCAAGTCCTTCCCTTATCTAATAGAGTAGAAGTGTCCTTAAAATTTATTTCAATGATGATGCATGCACATGAAACCCTAATGCAAGAAACTAAGATCAATAAATTACAAAAATAAAATTATATATATATATATTATATGCAAATGGTAGATGTAATATAGATTAATATCAAAATACTAAATGCAAAGAAAATTAGGGTTTGAAGGTTTTATAGTAAACTAAATTTCAGCCCTAGTTTAGTGTTGCAGAAATTTCAGGAAGGTAATTTTTTTTAGGGTTTTCTTTTGCAGATTTTTTTTTCTATATTTTTCAGATCTGAAAAATTCTAGAAAATCATAGAATTTAAGGGGACTAAATATACAATGGATGGATGCAAAAAATAAATGAAAAATAATAATATTTGATGATATTTAGACCTAGGTTTAGACTAATAGGCAGATTTTAGCATGCAAAAATTTCAAGAACTAGCAATTAACTTTAGTTTAACTTGCTCTGATACCAAAAAGGTGATGCGGGATGAGATATGAAAATCTAATTTTATTAATCCTAAAGTTTTTTTAGATAAGAGTAATGATCAATTAGTTTAGCAAATCTCAAAATAAGGAACTCAAAGAACCTAGATCAAATCAACTAGGTAACTAGTTTGATCACGAAACTGATCAAGAAAACAGGACCTGATGATTAATAAATCACCCAAACTAGGATTATCGCTTGCAAGAATCAGAACTAAAGAATTGAGGAGGGGTTTTGCTTACCAACGAAGATTTGTTGAACTCTTGACGTAGATCGATTTCAGCACTTTAGGATTCACATTAGAACTTCAAGATTATCAATCTTCGAGTTCCGATATGCAATGTTGTTGGTTCCAAAGCAAGATAGTCCTTCACTTCAGATCTTGATCACCTGGAATCAGTCAAGAAGAAGATGTTAGTAGGTGTGGAAGGTGGAAAAGATTGGAAGAAAAGGAAGATAAGAAATAAGGGTGGGCGACTTTAGGGTTTCTTGGAAGGAAGATGATGGATAACTAGGCCTCACACCAAGGACCTCATGTTCGCTCCCTCACAGAGTTTGATGCTCCCATAGCAAAGGATTGAAGAGAAAATTCTCAACATTATTTCAGTAAAAAATCTGTTGATTACAAAGGGAGGCGTTGAGGGTTATTTATAGACCCTCATGAATTACAAGCTAGAAGAGTAAGGGTTTCATCCTCTTGAGTTCTTGTTGGAAGTGCAAGAAGCTCCATGGAATTGGCTTCCCTTAGGTGTCAACCTCCTCTTGAGTCTTCTTTTTGCATCATGAAACCTTGGTCTTGAGCTTCATCCACTTGGGCGACAAGACTTGGACTAGAGTTGGCGACAAAGACCTCTTGTTTCTTGAAATAAATCCTTGGTTGAATGGTTGATGGGCAGCCAGGATGAATTTTTGGTTGGAAATCCATGATGGATTCTTGAATTTAAATGATAAAGAACTCTTGAATTTATAGGATGGGCAGCCAGGATGAATTTTTGGTTGGAAATCCATGATGGATTCTTGAATTTAAATGATAAAGAACTCTTGAATTTGTAGGACTTCATGGGTTCTTGAAACAAGAAACTCCTTTGATCCTTGGCTTCATGAATTGGCAGCCAACTTTAAATCCTTGTGGCCGACCATGACATGTGTGATGATGAAATGGCATGTCAGGGTGACATTGCATGATGAGATGGCATGATGACGTGGCATGTGTCATGGCATGGGACATCCAAGATGATGATGTGGCAATATGGGGAGTCCAAGATGATGTGGCATCATGAATTGGATCCTTCTTGGCTTGCATTCTTGATTTGAGCTTGAACCTCCTCATTACAAGATTCAATTGAAACTAATTAACTAATTAAGGGACTCACTTGGAACTAACTTTGCCCAACTTGATCAAATCGAACCCAATTTAACAAAATTACTAAGGCATAACAAATCAAAACAAAAATTAAATTGACTAGGCTTGTATATATAGGACTCAATTGAACTTGGGGTTTGTATATGTATAAGACTCGATTAAAATTGGGGTTTAGCGCTTATTCATAGGTGATCCATAGAGAATTGGGATTAACCTGTCATCTCTTTCTAGCCCTGGTGTCTGCACCATCTGGCCTCTACAGGTAGTTCACACCAGGGCTCGATCCTAATCAACTCCCTTGAAGTGCTAGCTCTTCAGGATCCTGCAAGCCAATCGTCTCCTTTCTTGGACCTGCAAGATCTTCTTGAAGCCATCGGGAAGAACTTGTTGGAGGATAATGAGGAGAAGTGGATGTGGAACCCTTTCCAACCAACTCTCTTTTCTGAAACCCTAGCTTGATTGCTAGGTAGGCTCACACCCAAAACTCTAATCCTCTCAAACCCCACTTTAAGGAATCCCTATCTTTCTCTCTTAGAAAAGCCTAGCTTATCATCCTCTTACTGGCCCTAAAATAATACTTATTTATAGTGGCAGTGAAAAGAGAGACAGATATGAAAGGTAGAGTGATTGAGGGAGAGGGTTAAGGGTTAAACCAAATTAGCTCTAGGTTTAAATGGAAAAAATATGCATTCCCAAATAATGCATTCCATAAAAACCTTGGAGCCAATTTTAGCCAAGATTTGAAACTTGAATTCAAAATTCAAATTTAAATCTTTTTAAAGGAAAGAGAGCATGAAAAATCAAATCCAATTTGATCCTAAGCCAAATCACATTTGGCTTGACCCATCAGGTTGCAATCATATTACAAATAAGTCATCCAAAATTCACTAATCGAAATAGTGAAAAAAAATCCTTGTCACAACCAAGTGTCAACATGGAAGTGTCGATAATTCAAAATGTCGACACTCCAAAGGGTCGACACTTGGATCATGATCAATCATATTGACCCCAATGATGCCAAGCGATTCTCAATCGTCAATCAGCCTTTAGATCAAGTAGAAACCCCTATGGTGTGTGACCCCATAGGTTCGAACACTAAGTCGGTATGATGTGGGATAATTATGAATACCTAATCTATTGATTATTAATAAATTAGCAGTGAAAAATAGTAATTAAAACTTTTTATAATTTTTGGATTTTTTTAAGACTCAAAGTAGGTAATTAAGATAACTAGTCAACTAGTTATGCCCACGTGTAGATCTAACAAAGTAACTAAAATAATTAGGAGTTGGTGATTAAGAAATCATTTTAAACTAGGATCTACTTTAAAAGATCAGAAACTAAGGAGTAGGGAAAGGATTTTTAATTTTACCAATGTCGAATTTTTCCCTCTGAAGTAGATATGTTGGAACTCTCAAGATTCCATGGCAGGGCTTCAAGATTTCAATCTTCGGGCTCCGATCTTCCGCGATTTCAGTTTCAAGGCAAGAACACCTTGACTTTGGTTCTTGATCACCTGCAATCACTCAACAAAGAAAGTTTCTATTAGAAAAAAGCAAGGGAAAGAAAAGATGGAAAAGAAAAAGGGAAGAGGGAAGAACATGGTCGACTAGGGTTTTTCTGATGTCGGGATAAGTAGGGTCTCACACCTCATGATGTTCTGAAGAACAAAGAAAATGGCCTCACACCCCACAATGAACATAGCAAAGAAAGAAAATTCAATAGAGTCTCGCTTTATTTCATCAATAAATCATTAATAATATTCGGGGTTGATGGAGTATTTATAGACCAACAACTAGAGATGTAAGGGTTACAAAGACTAGTGTTTGTTTTCCTTAGGCAATGACTCCTAGAAACCTTGCTTTGGAAATCTTGGACTCCTGCTCTTGAGTTGATCTGGGACTCTCTCCAAGATGGATGAATTCATGGGCCTCTCATCCAAAGTTGGCGCCAAGATGTGGATTGGTGAGGTGTCATGATGAAGGGCCCAGATTGCTTCATGAATTGCCCTTATCACTGGACTCTAGAGTCTGGATGATGTGGGCTCCTGTAGGAGGGTGGACTCTTCGGTTTGGATAGAAAAAAATTTAAAGAGTTTTTTCTGGATTCTTGAATTCTCTAATCTTGAGTAACTTGGAACTTGTTTGATCAAAACACATGTGGTAGAGAACCATTGAACCTCCTTCATTTGGGCGATCAAATTCTTGAAACTCCTTGGAAGTTGGCAACAAATAAAAGGTGGAATACTTGGCTGACTCCTCTTGCTTTTGGCATGAATTACTTGAGTGGAGGGGCACAAATTGGTGAGTCCTTCTCATTTACACATCTTAAAAAGAAGGGGTGCCAATTCATGAATTAAAGTGGCATCCAAGGGAGTGACATGGCAAGTGTTGGTTGTCCCGATGAAGTGGCAAGTGGTGTTGTCCTGATGAACTAGCAAGTGGTGTCCAAACAAGCCATGTGGTGTTGTCCATATTCTTGAAAAAAGTGGCATCAAAACTTGGTTAGGCTAGCACATGGCTTGACTTAGCACATAGAGTCACATGGAATCTTGATTTAGGTGCACATGGGTCTTGATTTGAGTGCACATGAAGTCACATGGGTCTTCAATTGGGTCTCCCTTGTATTGCAGGACTCAATAACTAACTAACCACATGATTTAACCAACTAAAATCAACTCTAAGCCCAACTTGATCAAATTGATCAAAAGGCATAATCTCATGCAACAAAAAAGAATAAATTTGGTAAACAGGGTTTGGCCCAATAGGATTTGACACAACTAATAAATGGGATTTTTATACAAACCCTAATTGGTAAAAAGGGCTAATTGACACTAGACCATTTATAACCTAATTGAAATTGGGATCTTTTTACATACTCAATTTTGGGTCCAGAGGTTTTGATAGGGACTCAATTTTAGTGTTTAGGACTAAACCCAACTAAGCTAAAATTTAAAGATAAAATATTTACGGTTGGTAAAGGGGTTGGGTTTAGGCTTTATTCACAGGTGATCCACATAGATGTGTGTTCAACCGTCGATATTTTCTGGCCCTGGTGTCCATACCAACTCTCTTTGGGTTGGAGAAACTCGACCCTATCAAGTATGGGTCAACATTGCTCTGATAGTGCTATAGTAAGTTTGGGTCAACTCTCTGCAAGTCCTCTATGGTGATCCAAGAATCATCAGTCTCTGGTCGTCCTAGCCAACGAACCAGATATTGCTGATAATCTTTGCCCCAAGTAGTGATAATCTCGTCATCCAAGATCCGCTCGATCCTATCTCTCCGGGCTGGTGGTATGGTAGGTGGACCCACTTGGGTTGGGTCACTCTCAAGGATTTGACTAGGCCCAAATGGCTCACTAGGAATCAACGTTGGCTCCTTATACTCAATAAGGTCTGAAACATTGAAAGTAGGACTAATGCTTAGTTTAGGTGGCAACTCAAGCACGTAGGCATTATGTCTAATTTTTCTAATTACTTTGTATGGTCCACTACTACAGGCATATAACTTTTTCATGGTTCCAGATGGAAACTGTTCAGGTTGTAGTCTAACCATGACAAAGTCTTCTTCATTGTATTCTTTGAGTCTTTTCTTATATCAGCCATATGTTTATAAGATTCATTACTTTCATTAATTTTTTTACTTATCTCTTTATGCAACTCTCTAACATGCTCAGCATATGACTCAGCAGACTCTGAGATGCGTTCATGCATGGGTAAAGGAATGAGATCTAGAGGTTTTCTAGGTTTGTAGCAATGAACAATTTCGAATGGACTTTTTCTGGTATACCTATTCACTGAGCTATTTTTTGCAAATTCAGCCCTAGACAGCAATAGATCCCAATTGGCAGTATGCTCTCCAACTAAACTTCTTAATAGGTTTCCTAGACTACAATTTACAACCTCAGTCTGGCCATTAGTTTGAGGGTGATAAGATGTAGAAAATTTAAGTTTTGTCCCTAATAAATGCCAGAATGTTTTCCAAAAATAATCGGTGAACTGTACATCTCTGTCGGATACTATGGTTCTAGGTAAACCATGTAGTCTATCTACTTCATTTAGAAATAACTTGGCTACCTTAGTAGCATCATAGATTTGGAAACATGATAGAAAATGTGCCATCTTTGAAAACCTATCAACCACTACAAATAAAAATCATTTCTCCTAATGGTTTTTGGTAATCCAATAACAAAGTCCATGCTAAGGTCTTGCCATGGACAATCCGGTACGGGTGGGGGGTATAAGCAAGTGTTATGCTTCTGTATTTTGCAACAGCACAAGTTTGACATCTAGCTACTATTTAATCAATATTCCTTTTAAGATTCGGCCAATAGAATTGGTCTTTTAGTGCTTAAATTTTCTTATTTTTACCGAAGTGTCCAGCTAAACCTCCAGCATGTGTTTTCCAAATCAGGAAGTCTCTAAGTGAAGTATTAGGAATACATAGCTTACTTTCCTTAAAAAGATAACCATCTTGAATTGTGTACTCACTATATGAGCTAGACAGTCCTTGCTTAACTGCCTTATAAATTTCACTAAAGTCCAAGCAATTTTCATATTCATCATTTAATTTCTCAAATCCGACTACTTTAGTGCTAACATAATTCAAGAGCATAAATCTCCTACTCAACGCATCAGCAACTTTGTTATCATTAGCCGATTGATGTCTCAAAATAAAAGTATAGGCCCGAATATATTCAACCCATTTTCCATGCCTAGCATTCAACTTCTTTTGCGAGTTAAGGAATCAAAGAGCTTCATGATCAAAATATAGTACAAACTCCTATGGTAGCAAGTAGTGTCTCCAGTACCTAAGTGCTTGAACCACCACATACAATTCCTTATCATAAGTAGAATATTTCAATTTAGCATTATTTAATTTCTCGCTAAAGAATGCAACCAAGTGATTCTCTTGATTTAAGACACCTCTAATTGCTACCCCTGAAGCATCACAAGCAACGTCGAAGAGTTTCAAAAAATTTGGTAGCCTCATAATCGGGGCTTGAGTCATCTTGTCCTTAATGTCATTAAAGGCCCTATAGGCATCTTTAGACCATTCAAATGCTCCTTTTCTCAGTCTGTAATTGGTGCAACAATCATACTAAACCCTCGAACAAATCTCCTATAAAAGGTAGCTAATCCATGAAAACTTTGAACATCATAAATTCTTAGGGACAGGCCACTTAACTATGGATTTTATCTTTTCGGGGTCTGAGGATACTCCTTCAGCAGTCACTACAAAACCTAGGAAAATAATCCTTGGAGTCATAAAACTATATTTCTTCAAATTTGGATAAATATTATCTCCTCTAAGGACTTGACAAACTTGCTGAAGATGGCCTAAGTGATCCTTCTTATTCTTACTATATAGGGATGTCATTAAAATATACTAGTGCAAATTTTCCAATAAATGATTTCAGAACTTGAGTCATTATCCTCATAAAAGTACTACGTGCGTTCGATAAGCCAAAAGGCATCACCAACCATTCGTACAAGCCATCCTTGGTCTTAAATACAGTCTTCCATTCATCCTCGGGCCTAATTCTAACCTGATGATAGCCACTCTTAAGGTCTATCTTCGAAAATATGGTAGCACCGGTCATCATGTCTAGCATGTCATCAAGTCGGGGTATGGGAAACGTATACTTTACTATGATCTTATTGATGGCTCTACTATCGACACACATTCTCCAAGTGCCATCCTGATAGAAAAGTGCCCTAAGAGCCAATCATTATGAGGGCCTTTTTGTAAACTTCCAGCTCATGTATGACATACTTTCATATTAATAAAGTCATCTGATTCATCATATACTGCTATGTTATGTTTTTATTGATTATAATGAACCCCATAGAGTAGGGCAATGGAATTAGGTTTATGATGGAGTTCATAACAGTGAGAACTAATTTCTTATAAACCATAATCTAGAATGTTCCTAGTCATTGGACATCGATTCGGGGATCGATGAATCTGGAAAGACTGGCTTATCCTATGTATGCTCAGTTGATGAGGGTGGTTGATCTCACAACCACTTGTGTAGAGACACTAATACTAGGATAAGGGTGCTCATCAGGGTATGAGTACATTGGACTGATCCACACCGGGATTATCTTATGGAAGTCTTACTACTTGTCAAAAGATAGCTCTTAGAGTAGAAGTTATGCATGTGATCTTTAGACCTGAGGTTACCATGGTTCCTTGTGCACACTAAGCCATACTTTGGTTTATACTCATTCATGCCATTGCGACATGTACGGGGTGTTCTGGGTATGGTGGAAGGTGTACGAAGGATGTGAGTGGACCAACAAGGAATTTATCATTCCTAGGAAGAGGAATTGTTATCCCATGCAATCTCTTCGATGAGTGACTCAAGGAGCCTTTGATCAAAGCAGGATGAGATTAGTGGAATCTAATTAATCATCAGCTAAGTCCTCATGATCGAGCTGAGATTTGATATGATGAAGTGTTGGGGTTTGACATCTATCTATACCTATCACTTAATTGGGATAATGGGAGATCGAAAGATTGAATTGCATGGTAACTTACTATTGAAGGGTATTTTGGTATTTTTTATCAAATCCCTCATCTTTTAGGTAGGCAAGACACATTGCTAGACATGAATCTTGTCTTATAAATTTAATGAACCACTTGGTTTGGTTTCATGAGTCAATTCGATGTGTGATTCGAATTGGACAATTAGGTGAGCCAATTTGACCAAATTAGGTCAGCCAATTTGACCAAATTAGGTCAATCGAGTTCGATCGGATAGAATCGGCTCAAAGCTAAACCTACTGCTAGCTAGACGTGGAATCCAATAGATCACACACAATAAACACTTGGCCAAGGAAGTCATTCTAGATTTAATTAGGGTCATAGGATCCTAATTGGTTAGCCAGATTGCATACTAGCATATATTGGCTAACCTAATTCCTAACCCAATTGGATTGGATCCAGTTGCTTGCTAATTGGGCTAACCTAATTATGGAAAACTTAAATTAGGTTGAGTCCTAAGTGTGGCTTGCCAAATCAGGGCTTAATGTGATTTTAATTTGGACTTAAGGGCAGTTTAGGTGCCATATATGAAGAGTCCCAATGGCATGGGACTCTTGGTACCTAAATGATACCTTAACTTCAAAAGGGCACAAACGGGCCTACAGACCTCTGATATGAAAATAAAAGATATGGTCAAAAAGATTATTTGATGCCCTTTCAAATGACACCCATACTGCATATGTTTGAACAAGTCAATTTGATGCTTTGGGTTGACTAAATGGAAAGGGAAAGACTATTGGCGCCCTCTGGAACACCCGAGAGAATATGTGGCACGCAGAAGAACTAAGAGTCCTTCTGCAGATGAGACTCTAAGAGTTTCATTAGGAAGGCATCTCTTCATTTTATCTCCATTGTCTTAAGATGTTTAATAGCCGGTTTAAAGTTTAAATGGACAGCTTGAAGAGGTGTGAAAGGTGGCGCGCACATGAAGAGTCGCGCCTCTTCATATGCTTGCACAACAGAGGGCAGAGTCCTTATGACTCTGAAACTCTTCAAGCCTTGCATTACTTTGGATTAAAAAAGGCATCTCCCTATCTCAGAATTGGTATTTGACACATGGTACGATGGGGATTGATCTGGTAAGTTAAAGAACTCAGATATGACTCTCCATTCTCGAAGAGTCTTATCAGATATGTTGTATTATATCTGATAAGTGTTGTCGGGATGCATTTCACACCCCATCTAAGATTATAAATAGGGAATGGTGAAATGAGAAAGACTGACTTCTATCTTCTAAGAGTCTATGTGTTTATTTTCCCGAGAGTCAGAGTGTTCTTCCACTTTCTCCCTCCCTCCTTTTTGTTTTAGGACAAGACTTGTCTTGTTAAGACAAGTTCTTCTACACTAGGACAAGACTTGGTTTTAGGACATAAGCCTGTAGGGCCCTAAAAGAGGGTAGTCCTAGGTCCTACAGTGGTTTACGATAGTGTCTTGAGTACCCTTTAGTAGGACAGGGTGTCCTATAGTGGTCAATAGACCAAAGGCTTCCGAAAGAGTTCCACTTCTTCAAGCAACTTGAAGAAGGAGTTCTTCCTTGGTCCGAGTTTCGTGTGGATCACCGTTGGAGGGCTTGCGCTTGTGAGCCTTGTGGAAAAAGTTGGATTTGAGTGATCCAGGTATTTTTCAGGACTTTATTTGATGATTCATTAGTTATAATTGCCCAAGGGGTTCCTTGGTATTAGGGTTTTTTATACATGTTATACATGTTAGGATTTCATGCTATGAAATTTTTTATTTGAAAGTTAATTCTGCATGTTGCATGATCCTGGAACCCTGGAAGAATTTCCATAAGTGGTATCAGAGCCATCCTTGTGGCATTCCAATTATTTCTTTGGAGTTTGATTAATTCCACTGCCAAGCCAACCCAAACCTTATCAAGTCGACTCGACCATGTTCATATGTATGATAATATGTAAATATAATGCTATGCATATTAGGGTAATATGCTTGATGACATGAATTTTAATGCATATGCTAGAGTGATATGCATTGGGTTTATATTTGTTATAAACTTGGATATCATGTTTATGTTTATACTTGCAGTAATAAACACTATTATCATGATTGTTTTAGAATGTGTTTTGAGACCATCAAAGCCCTCATCAAAAAGCATATTTAGTCATAGTATAAAACTTAGTCAAGATGCAAAACCAGTTAAGGTTTGATCAGCCAATTGGTGTCTAGGCAAGTGGTTCTAGGAAGGCAAAGGGAATGAGGTTTTTAATTGGTTCTGTTGTTTGACCTGGCCAATCTAATTGGTGTCTAAGAAAAGCAACGGGGGACCCCCTCACCCCTCCTACTTACCTGGCCAATTTGGTCATATCTAAATCTTAATTTGGTAATGCTAATTGGTTAAGTATACTATAATTTTCCATCCTTCATGCTAAGCCAAATTTAAGTCAAAATTATAGTAGGTTTGTTGTGTACACACAAGGCCTACTCTAGGAATTGATATAAGATTTGTCTTGGTGCACTTAGTGCTTTATAGCATTTTGGATATGTTGCTTTGTTGTGTACCCATAAGGGCAACATTATTTAATCATGGCTATATAGAAATGAAGGGTCGACTAAACTAAGACATTATGGTTTGTTGTGTACACACAAGGCCATAAGTATCCTAGAGGCAAAGATAATTGTTAAGAATTGCATGGGTTGCAATTGGAAAGGTTGTCCTACCTTTGAACTCATGTGTGTTTGTTGTGTACACACAAGGCACTCATGAAGAATAAGGATCTCAACCCCACTAAGGAACTAGGAAGGTTTCTCGCATACCATAGTTGAGGGTTATGGTATTTGAAGAAAAATAGTGAGAGACATAATTAGATATAAAGTCCTTATCTAATTAGAATGTCATATTGAGTGGTCTGCTAATATTGTTCTTTCTTTATTAATGTAGGATATTAAATAATGGCTTCAAACTTATCACTGAGGGGCATCTTTGGATGCCAACAAGTTAACCGATCCAAATTATGTGGACTGGTTGAGGAACCTGAGAATTGTATTAACTCAGGAGAAGCTTTCATATATACTTGATTCTCTGGATCCAGTGTTGATCGGAGAGGATGCATTAGAGGAGGATATTGCCACATACAGAATGTTGCAAAATGACAGTAAAACTATCAGATGCATCATGTTGGCCTCAATGAGCAACGAGCTCCTGAGGCAACATGAAGGCATGGAACCTCAGTCCATATTGCTCAATTTAAAGGAGCTATATGGAGAGCAAAGTAGGGCTACTCAATACGAGATATCGAAGCAACTGTTCCGTGCTTGGATGAGTGAGGGTTCACATGTGCAAACCCATGTGCTGAAAATGATTGACTTGATCACTCGATTGGGTCAATTAGGATTTATCATGGATGGTGACTCAATAAGGACTTAATCCTGCAATCACTCCCATTCTTCCTCTTTCAGTTTGTTCTCACTACCATATGAACAACTAAACATTTCATTGCCAGAGCTGCTTAATATGCTTAAGACATCTGAGAGCCACTCTAAAGAAGATAAGGCTCATGTGCTTCTTTTGATAAAAGAAGCAGGCAATGAAGAAGGGTATGAAGAAAAAATCCAACCAAGGAAAAGCATCCAGAAGAACAAGAAGCTAAGAAGGCTGATGGAGCCTTTTCCATTGTGACAAGACTGGGCATTGGAAGAGGAACTGTAAGGTTTGCCTTGTAAGTATGCAAGATGCAAGTGGAGCATCTAAAGGTTTGCACATGATACAAACTAATTTATCATTGAGTGCTTCCACTTCTAATTCATAGGTATTGGATACCGCATGTGGATCTCATATATGCAATTTGTTGCAGGGACTCCATAGAATTAGAAGATTGAAGAAGGAAGACTTTAAGCTGCATGGGGCAAGTGGTGAAGCCATACATGCTAAAGCTGTGGGTACCTATCTTCTTTTATTATCTTCGGGTGATGTAATAAAGTTAGAAGAATGCTTTTATGTACCAGATGTTATTAGAAACATTATTTCTATACCCTTGTTATTACAACAGGGATATGAAATAAGTGTAAAGAGCAATGACTGCTCTATTCTTCATAATAATAAAATATTTGGACATGGATCTTTTATAAATGGTCTTCTAACTTTACAACTCAATGATAATATTTTTTTTATTGATAATAAGAAGAGGAAAAGAGATAATGACAATGTCACATATCTTTGGCACTGCCGATTGGGTCATATCAGTGAGTCAAGAATAACAAGTTGGTCAAAGATAATTACTTTGACTCTAATAATTTTCAATCATTAGGAACTTGTGAATGTTGTCTCAAAGAAAAATGACCAAGTCTCCATTCACTGGACATGAAGAAAGGGCAGCTGAATTGTTAGGTCTAGTGCATACTGATGTATGTGGACCTATGTCGACTCAGGCCAGAGGAGGATATTCTTATTTCATCACTTTTATTGATGATTTATCAAAGTACAGTCATGTGTATCTTATGAAACACAAGTTCAAAGTCTTTGATAAGTTTAAAGAATATCAGAGTATGGTTGAAAACAAATGGACTTAGTATTAAAGCTCTTCGATCTGATCGAGAAGGAGATTACTTATCTAGTGAGTTACTAAACCATCTAAAAGATAAAAGCATTATTTCTGAATGGACCCCTCCTTATACATCCCAGTTAAATGGAGTGCAGAAAGGAGAAATCACACCTTATTAGACAGGGTGAGGTCCATGATGAGCCTCACAGATCTTTTCATTTCCTTTTGGGGACATGCCTTAGAGACTGTAGCACATATATTAAATAGGATTCCATCTAAGTCAGTAAGTAGCACTCCATATGAGTTATGGAATGGCAAATGACCAAGTCTTAAGTACTTGAAGATTTGGGGTTGCAATGCTTATGTCAAGAATAACTTTGGACATAAGTTAAATGCTAGAGCTGATAAGTGTAGATTTATTGGTTACCCAAAAGTAGGTATGGGATACCTTTTTTATAATGCTACTGAACAAAAGATAATTATTAGTAGGCATGCTACATTCTTTGAACAAGAGTTTATCCAAGTAGGATGTAGTGGTTCTTCTCTTGAGTTATGTGAAGAACAGAACCAACAAACCAATGAGCTTCCAAGTGAAGTTCCTCAACCAGAGGTTCTTATAGATCAAGAACAACTACAATACACATCTCTTCTCCGAAGGTCAGAGAGGGTGCGGGGAGCACCTCCCAGATATGGCTTTGTCATTGGGGATGACAATGAAGCCAGTATCATATAGGATGATCATCCTATGACCTATTAGAAAGCTGTCGAGAGTAAAGACTCAGACAAATGGCTTGGTGCCATAAAATCTAAATGGACTCCATGTATTCAATTAGGTTTGGACTCTAATAGATCCACCTGAAGGAATTAACCCAATTGGGTGTAAATGGGTCTTCAAGAAGAAGATTGAGTAGATGGTCAAGTTGAGACCTACAAGGCTAGACTGGTAGCAAAAGGTTTCAGACAAAAACATGGTATAGACTATGATGAAACTTTTGCTCTAGTAGCCATGCTCAAGTCCATTCAGATATTGCTTGCAATAGCAGCATACCATGACTATGAAATCTGGTAAATAGATGTAAAGACTGCTTTCCTCAATGGAAACCTTGAGGAAGAAGTCTACATGTCACAGCTAGAAGGTTTTGTCTCAAGTGGGAGACCAAACCTGGTATGCAAATTAATGAAGTCCATTTATGGACTTAATCAAGCATCGACGAGTCGGAACATCCGTTTTGATAAAACAATCAAAGATTTTGGTTTTATCAAAAATATAGAAGAACCATGTGTGTACAAGAAGACAAGTGGGAGTGCACTTGTTTTCTTGGTTTTATATATTGATGACATACTGATCGTTGGGAATGATATCCCAATGTTACAGTCGGTTAAAACTTGGCTATCATCAAAATTTTTAATGAAGGATTTGGGAGAAGCATCCTATATACTGGGTATAAGGATCTATAGAGATAGATCCAAAGGATGCTAGGCTTATCCCAATCTAGGTACATTGACTTAGTGTTGAAGTGATTCAACATGGATGGAAGTAAGAAAGGTTACTTACTATAAGTCAAGGCATACATCTCTCTAAGAAAATATCTCCTAAAACATCAGAAGAAAGAGAGAGGATGGCTATGACTCCTTATGCTTCGGCTGTAGGATCGATAATGTATGCCATGTTATGTACCATACCTGATGTTGCATATGCCTTGGGCATAGTGAGCAGGTTTCAGGTAGATCCAGGAGAGGATCATTGGAGAGCTATGAAAAATATTCTTAAGTACTTGAGAAGGACTAAAGATATTTTTCTAGTATATGGAGGATCTGAGTTGAAACTAGAAGGATATACAGATTCTAGTTTTCAATCAGATCTAGATGATAGCAAATCCACATCGGGGTATGTCTTCATCTTGAATGGTGGTGCAGTGAGTTGGAAGAGTACAAAGTAGCCAACAGTCGCTGACTCAGTCACTGAGGCATAGTACATAGCTGCTAGTGAAGTCGCGAAGGAAGCTATCTGGATGAAGAAATTCATTATGGAATTGGACGTGGTTCCTGATGTACAATAGCTAGTGCCATTATACGGTGATAACACTGGGGCTGTTGTACAAGCTAAGGAACCAAGGTCTCATCACAAGTCCAAGCACATTCTAAGATGGTTCCACTTGTTCGAGAGATCATTGAAAGACAAGATGTCGTCATTGAATGAGTTGACACAAAGAACATTATAGCAAACCCATTCACTAAAGCTTTAGCCAAGCAGTAGTTAGATCGCCACTTAGATTGTATGGGCATAAAATACAAGGGCGATTGGCTTTAGTGCAAGTGGGAGTTTGATAGAAAAGTGCCCTAAGACCCAATCATTATGAGGGCCTTTTTATAAACTTCCAGCTCATGTATGACATACTTTCATATTAATAAAGGAATCTGATTCATCATATACTGCTGTGTCATGTTTTTGTTGATTATAATGAAACCCATAGAGTAGGGCAATGAGAATAGGGATATGATGGAGTTTATAACAGTGAGACCTAATTTGCTATAACCCAATCTAGAATGTTTCTAGTCATTGGACCATCGATTCGGGGATCGATGAATCCGGAAAGACTGGCTTATCCTATGTATGCTCAGTTGATGAGGGTGGTTGATTTCACAACCACATGTGTAGAGACACTAATACTAGGATAAGGGTGCTCATCAGGGTATGAGTACACTAGACTGATTCACACCGGGATTATCTTAAGGAAGTCTTACTACTTGTCAAAAGATAGATCCTAGAGTAGAAGTCGTGCATGTGATCTTTAGACCTGAGGTCACCATAGTTCTTCCTTATGCACACTAAGCCATACTTTGGTTCATACTCATTCATGCCATTGCGACATGTACTAGGTGTTTCTGGTATGGTGGTAGGTGTACGAAGGATGTGAGTGGACCAACAAGGAATAGATCATTCCTTGTAAGAGGAATTATTATCCCATGCAAGCTCTTCGATGAGTGACTCAAGGAGACTTTAATCAAAGTAGGATGAGATTAGTGGAATCTAATCAGTCATCAGCTGAGTCCTTATGATCGAGCTAAGATTCGATATGATGAAGTGTTAGGGTTTGACATCTATCCATACCTATCACTTAATCAGGATAATAGGAGATCGAAAGATTGAATTGCACGGTAACTTACTACTGAAGTGTATTTTGGTATTTTCCACCAAATTTCTCATCTTGCAGGTAGGCATGACATGTTGCTAGAAATCAATCTTATCTTGTAGTTTTCATGAACCAATTGGTTTGGTTTCATGAGTCAATTCGATGTGTGATTCGAATTGGACAATTAGGTGAGCCAATTTGACCTAATTAGGTCAATCGGGTTCGATCGGATCGAATCGGTTCAAACCTAAACCTACTGCTAGCTAGATGTGGAGCCCAATGGTCAAACACAATAGAGACTTGGCCAAAGAAGTCATTCATGATTAATTAGGATCATAGGATTCTAATTGGTTAGCCAGATTGCATATTAGCATATGTAGGCTAACCTAATTCCTAACCCAATTGGATTGGGTCGGTTGATTTCTAATTGAGCTAACATAATTCTGGAAAACCTAAATTAGGTTGAGTCCTAAGTAGGGCTAGCCAAATCAGAGCTTAATCTGATTTTAATTGGACTTAATGGCATTTTAGGCACCATATATGAAGAGTCCTAATGGCATGGGACTCTTGGTACCTAAATGATACCTTAACTTCAAAAGGGATAGAAGGGCCTACAGACCTCTGATTTAAAAATAAAAGATATGGTCAGAAAGCTTATTTGATGCCCTTTCCAATGACACCCATATTATATATATTGACCAAGTTAATTTGATGCTTTGGGTGGACTAAATGGAAAGGGAAAGACTATTGGCGCCCTTTGGAGCACCTGGGAGAATAAGTGGCGCGCAGTAGGACTAAGAGTCCTTCTGCAGATGTGACTCTATGAGTTTCATTAGGAAGGCATCTCTTCATTTTATCCCCATGTTCTTAAGAAGTTTAATAGCCAGTTTAAAGTTTAAAGGGATGGCTTGAAGAGGTGTGAAAGGTGGCGCGCACATGAAGAGTCGTGCCTCTTCATATGCGCGCACAACAGAGGGCATAGTCCTTATGCCTCTGAAACTCTTCAAGCCTCACATTAATTTGGATATTAAAAAGGCATCTCCCTATCTCAGAAACTGGTATTTGATACATGATACGATGGGGATTGATCTGGTAAAAAAGAACTCAGATATGACTCTCCATTCCCGAAGAGTCTTATCAGATATGTTGTTTTACATCTGATAAGTGTTGTCGGGATGCATTTCACACCCCATCTGAGATTATAAATAGGGATACAGTGAAATGAGAAAGACTGACTTCTATCTTCTAAGAGTCTGTGTGTTTATTTTCCTGAGAGTCAGAGTGTTCTTCCACTTCTCCCTCCCTCCTTGTTTTAGGACAAGACTTATCTGTTAAGACAAGTTCTTTTACACTAGGACATGGCTTGGTTTTAAGACATAAGCCTGTAGGGTCCTAGAAGAGGGTAGTCCTAGATCCTATAGTGGTTAGGATAGTGTCTTGAGTGCTCTTCAGTAGGACAGGGTGTCCTATAGTTGTCAATAGACCAAAGGCTACCGAAAGAGTTCCACTTCTCCAAGCAACTTGAAGAAGGAGTTCTTCCTTGGTTTGAGTTTTGTGTGGATCACCGTTGGAGGGCTTGCACTTGTGAGTCTGTGGAAAAGGTTAGATTTCTATGATCCAGGTATTTTTCATGACTTTATTTGATGATTCATTAGTTGTAATTGCCCTAGGAGTTCCTTGGAATTAGGGTTTTCTATACATGTTCTTTGGATTCGGGTTTTCTCACCTGGATCTTAGGTGAGCCAATTTGCCAATTTAGGTCAGCCAAGTTGACCAATTAGGTCAATCGAGTTCGATCGGATAGAATCGGCTCAAAGCTAAACCTACTGCTAGCTAGATGTGGAATCCAATATCACACACAATAAACACTTGGCCAAGGAAGTCATTCTAGATTTAATAGGGTCATAGGATCCTAATTGGTTAGCCAGATTGCATACTAGCATATATTGGGCTAACCTAATTCCTAACCCATTGGATTGGATCCAGTTGCTTGCTAATTGGGCTAACCTAATTATGGAAAACTTAAATTAGGTTGAGTCCTAAGTGTGGCTTGCCAAATCAAGGCTTAATGTGATTTTAATTTGGACTTAAGGCAGTTTAGGTGCCATATATGAAGAGTCCAAATGGCATGGGACTCTTGGTACCTAAATGATACCTTAACTTCAAAAGGCACAAACGGGCCTACAGACCTCTGATATGAAAATAAAAGATATGGTCAAAAGATTATTTGATGCCCTTTCAAATGACACCCATACTGCATATGTTTGAACAAGTCAATTTGATGCTTTGGGTTGACTAAATGGAAAGGGAAAGACTATTGGCGCCCTCTGGAGCACCCGAGAGAATATGTGGCACGCAGAAGAACTAAGAGTCCTTCTGCAGATGAGACTCTAAGAGTTTCATTAGGAAGGCATCTCTTCATTTTATCTCCATTGTTTAAGATGTTTAATAGCCGGTTTAAAGTTTAAATGGAAGCTTGAAGAGGTGTGAAAGGTGGCGCGCACATGAAGAGTCGCGCCTCTTCATATGCTTGCACAACAGAGGGCAGAGTCCTTATGACTCTGAAACTCTTCAAGCCTTGCATTACTTTGGATTAAAAAGGGCATCTCCCTATCTCAGAAATTGGTATTGACACATGGTACGATGGGGATTGATCTGGTAAGTTAAAGAACTCAGATATGACTCTCCATTCCCGAAGAGTCTTATCAGATATGTTGTTTTATATCTGATAAGTGTTGTCGGGATGCATTTCACACCCCATCTAAGATTATAAATAGGAATGGTGAAATGAGAAAGACTGACTTCTATCTTCTAAGAGTCTATGTGTTTTATTTTCCCGAGAGTCAGAGTGTTCTTCCACTTTCTCCCTCCCTCCTTTTTGTTTTAGGACAAGACTTGTCTTGTTAGACAAGTTCTTCTACACTAGGACAAGACTTGGTTTTAGGACATAAGCCTGTAGGGCCCTAAAAGAGGGTAGTCCTAGGTCCTACAGTGGTTTCGACAGTGTCTTGAGTACCCTTTAGTAGGACAGGGTGTCCTATAGTGGTCAATAGACCAAAGGCTTCCGAAAGAGTTCACTTCTTCAAGCAACTTGAAGAAGGAGTTCTTCCTTGGTCCGAGTTTCGTGTGGATCACCGTTGGAGGGCTTGCGCTTGTGAGCCTTGTGGAAAAAGTTGGATTTGAGTGATCCAGGTATTTTTCAGGACTATTTGATGATTCATTAGTTATAATTGCCTAAGGGGTTCCTTGGTATTAGGGTTTTCTATACATGTTATACATGTTAGGATTCATGCTATGAAATTTTTTATTTGAAAGTTAATTCTGCATGTTGCATGATCCTTGGAACCCTGGAAGAATTTCCATAAGTGGTATCAGAGCCATCCTTGTGGCATTCCAATTATGAATCTTTTTGGAGTTTGATTAAATTCCACTGCCAAGCCAACCCAAACCTTATCAAGTCGACTCGACCTTGTTCATATGTATGATAATATGTAAATATAATGCTATGCATATTAGGGTAATATGCTTGATGACATGAATTTTAATGCATATGCTAGAGTGATATGCATTGGGTTTATATTTGTTATAAACTTGGATATCATGTTTATGTTTATACTTGCAGTAATAAACACTATTATCATGATTGTTTTAGAATGTGTTTTGAGACCATCAAAGCCCTCATCAAAAGCATATTTAGTCATAGTATAAAACTTAGTCAAGATGCAAAACCAGTTAAGTTTGATCAGCCAATTGGTGTCTAGGCAAGTGGTTCTAGGAAGGCAAAGGGAATGAGGTTTTTAATTGGTTTTGTTGTTTGACCTGGCCAATCTAATTGGTGTCTAAGAAAAGCAACGGGGGGACCCCTCACCCCTCCACTTACCTGGCCAATTTGGTCATATCTAAATCTTAATTTGGTAATGCTAATTGGTTAAGTATACTATAATTTTCCATCCTTCATGCTAAGCCAAATTTATGTCAAAATTATAGTAGGTTTGTTGTGTACCACAAGGCCTACTCTAGGAATTGATATAAGATTTGTCTTGGTGCACTTAGTGCTTTATAGCATTTTTGGATATGTTGCTTTGTTGTGTACCCATAAGGGCAACATTATTTAATCATGGCTATATGGAAATGAAGGGTTCGACTAAACTAAGACATTATTTGTTGTGTGTACACACAAGGCCATAAGTATCCTAGAGGCAAAGATAATTGTTAAGAATTGCATGGGTTGCAATTGAAAAGGTTGTCCTACCTTTGAACTCATGTGTGTTTGTTGTGTACACACAAGGCACTCGTGAAGAATAAGGATCTCAACCCACTAAGGAAACTAGGAAGGTTTCTCGCTTACCATAGTTGAGGGTTATGGTATTTGAAGAAAATAGTGAGAGACATAATTAGATAAAAGTCCTTATCTAATTATGAATGTCATATTGAGTGGTCTGCTAATATTGTTCTTTAATTAAATTAGGATATTTAAATAATGGCTTCAAACTTATCACTGAGGGGCATCTTGGATGCCAACAAGTTAACCGATCCAAATTATGTGGACTGGTTGAGGAACCTGAGAATTGTATTAACTCAGGAGAAGCTTTCATATATACTTGATTCTCTGGATCCAGTGTTGATCGGAGAGGATGCATTAGAGGAGGATATTGCCACATACAGAATGTTGCAAAATGACAGTAAAACTATCAGATGCATCATGTTGGCCTCAATGAGCAACGAGCTCCTGAGGCAACATGAAGGCATGGAACCTCAGTCCATATTGCTCAATTTAAAGGAGCTATATGGAGAGCAAAGTAGGGCTACTCAATACGAGATATCGAAGCAACTGTTCCGTGCTTGGATGAGTGAGGGTTCACATGTGCAAACCCATGTGCTGAAAATGATTGACTTGATCACTCGATTGGGTCAATTAGGATTTATCATGGATGGTGAACTCAATAAGGACTTAATCCTGCAATCACTCCCAGATTCCTTCTCTCAGTTTGTTCTCAACTACCATATGAAAAACTAAACATTTCATTGCCAGAGCTGCTTAATATGCTTAAGACATCTGAGAGCCACTCTAAAGAAGATAAGGCTCATGTGCTTCTTGTTGATAGAAAGAAGCAGGCAATGAAGAAGGGTATGAAGAAAAAATTCAACCAAAGGAAAAGCATCCAGAAGAAGAACAAGAAAGCTAAGAAGGCTGATGGAGCCTGTTTCCATTGCGGCAAGACTGGGCATTGGAAGAAGAACTGTAAGGTTTGCCTTGCAAGTATGAAGCAAGATGCAAGTGGAGCATCTAAAGGTTTGCACATGATACAAACTAATTTATCATTGAGTGCTTCCACTTCTAATTCATAGGTATTGGATACCGCATGTGGATCTCATATATGCAATTTGTTGCAGGGACTCCATAGAATTAGAAGATTGAAGAAGGAAGACTTTAAGCTGCATGGGGCAAGTGGTGAAGCCATACATGCTAAAGCTGTGGGTACCTATCTTCTTTTATTATCTTCGGGTGATGTAATAAAGTTAGAAGAATGCTTTTATGTACCAGATGTTATTAGAAACATTATTTCTATACCCTTGTTATTACAACAGGGATATGAAATAAGTGTAAAGAGCAATGACTGCTCTATTCTTCATAATAAAAAATATTTGGACATGGATCTTTTATAAATGGTCTTCTAACTTTACAACTCAATGATAATATTTTTTTTATTGATAATAAGAAGAGGAAAAGAGATAATGACAATGTCACATATCTTTGGCACTACCGATTGGGTCATATCAGTGAGTCAAGAATAAACAGTTGGTCAAAGATAATTACTTTGACTCTAATAATTTTCAATCATTAGGAACTTGTGAATGTTGTCTCAAAGAAAAAATGACCAAGTCTCCATTCACTGGACATGAAGAAAGGGCAGCTGAATTGTTAGGTCTAGTGCATACTGATGTATGTGGACCTATGTCGACTCAGGCCAGAGGAGGATATTCTTATTTCATCACTTTTATTGATGATTTATCAAAGTACAGTCATGTGTATCTTATGAAACACAAGTTCAAAGTCTTTGATAAGTTTAAAGAATATCAGAGTATGGTTGAAAAACAATTGGACTTAGTATTAAAGCTCTTCGATCTGATCGAGAAGGAGATTACTTATCTAGTGAGTTACTAAACCATCTAAAAGATAAAAGCATTATTTCTGAATGGACCCCTCCTTATACATCCCAGTTAAATGGAGTGCAGAAAGGAGAAATCACACCTTATTAGACAGGGTGAGGTCCATGATGAGCCTCACAGATCTTTCATTTCCTTTTGGGGACATGCCTTAGAGACTGTAGCACATATATTAAATAGGATTCCATCTAAGTCAGTAAGTAGCACTCCAATGAGTTATGGAATGGCAAATGACCAAGTCTTAAGTACTTGAAGATTTGGGGTTGCAATGCTTATGTCAAGAATAACTTTGGACATAAGTTAAATGCTAGAGCTGATAAGTGTAGATTTATTGGTTACCCAAAGTAGGTATGGGATACCTTTTTATAATGCTACTGAACAAAAGATAATTATTAGTAGGCATGCTACATTCTTTGAACAAGAGTTTATCCAAGTAGGATGTAGTGGTTCTTCTCTTGAGTTATGTGAAGAACAGAACCAACAAACCAATGAGCTTCCAAGTGAAGTTCCTCAACCAGAGGTTCTTATAGATCAAGAACAACTACAATACACATCTCTTCTCCGAAGGTCAGAGAGGGTGCGGGGAGCACCTCCCAGATATGGCTTTGTCATTGGGGATGACAATGAAGCCAGTATCATATAGGATGATCATCCTGTGACCTATTAGAAAGCTGTCGAGAGTAAAGACTCAGACAAATGGCTTGGTGCCATAAAATCTGAAATGGACTCCATGTATTCCATTAGGTTTGGACTCTAATAGATCCACCTAAAGGAATTAACCCAATTGGGTGTAAATGGGTCTTCAAGAAGAAGATTGGAGTAGATGGTCAAGTTGAGACCTACAAGGCTAGACTGGTAGCAAAAGGTTTCAGACAAAAACATGGTATAGACTATGATGAAACTTTTGCTCTAGTAGCCATGCTCAAGTCCATTCAGATATTGCTTGCAATAGCAGCATACCATGACTATGAAATCTGGTAAATAGATGTAAAGACTGCTTTCCTCAATGGAAACCTTGAGGAAGAAGTCTACATGTCACAGCTAGAAGGTTTTGTCTCAAGTGGGAGACCAAACCTGGTATGCAAATTAATGAAGTCCATTTATGGACTTAATCAAGCATCGACGAGTCGGAACATCCATTTTGATAAAATAATCAAAGATTTTGGTTTTATCAAAAATATAGAAGAACCATGTGTGTACAAGAAGACAAGTGGGAGTGCACTTGTTTTCTTGTTTTATATATTGATGACATACTGATCGTTGGGAATGATATCCCAATGTTACAGTCGGTTAAAACTTGGCTATCATCAAAATTTTAATGAAGGATTTGGGAGAAGCATCCTATATACTGGGTATAAGGATCTATAGAGATAGATCCAAAAGGATGCTAGGCTTATCCCAATCTAGGTACATTGACTTAGTGTTGAAGTGATTCAACATGGATGGAAGTAAGAAAGGTTACTTACTTATAAGTCAAGGCATACATCTCTCTAAGAAAATATCTCCTAAAACATCAGAAGAAAGAGAGAGGATGGCTATGACTCCTTATGCTTCGGCTGTAGGATCGATAATGTATGCCATGTTATGTACCATACCTGATGTTGCATATGCCTTGGGCATAGTGAGCAGGTTCAGGTAGATCCAGGAGAGGATCATTGGAGAGCTATGAAAAATATTCTTAAGTACTTGAGAAGGACTAAAGATATTTTTCTAGTATATAGGGATCTGAGTTGAAACTAGAAGGATATACAGATTCTAGTTTTCAATCAGATCTAAATGATAGCAAATCCACATCGGGGTATGTCTTCACCTTGAATGGTGGTGCAGTGAGTTGGAAGAGTACAAAGTAGCCAACAGTCGCTGACTCAGTCACTGAGGCAGAGTACATAGCTGCTAGTGAAGTCGCGAAGGAAGCTATCTGGATGAAGAAATTCATTATGGAATTGGACGTGGTTCCTGATGTACAATAGCTAGTGCCATTATACGGTGATAACACTGGGGCTGTTGTACAAGCTAAGGAACCAAGGTCTCATCACAAGTCCAAGCACATTCTAAGATGGTTCCACCTTGTTCGAGAGATCATTGAAAGACAAGATGTCGTCATTGAATGAGTTGACACAAAGAACATTATAGCAAACCCATTCACTAAAGCTTTAGCCAAGCAGTAGTTAGATCGCCACTTAGATTGTATGGGCATAAAATACAAGGGCGATTGGCTTTAGTGCAAGTGGGAGTTTGATAGAAAAGTGCCCTAAGACCCAATCATTATGAGGGCCTTTTTATAAACTTCCAGCTCATGTATGACATACTTTCATATTAATAAAGGAATCTGATTCATCATATACTGCTGTGTCATGTTTTTGTTGATTATAATGAAACCCATAGAGTAGGGCAATGAGAATAGGGATATGATGGAGTTTATAACAGTGAGACCTAATTTCCTATAAACCCGAATCTAGAATGTTTCTAGTCATTGGACCATCGATTCGGGGATCGATGAATCCGGAAAGACTGGCTTATCCTATGTATGCTCATTGATGAGGGTGGTTGATTTCACAACCACATGTGTAGAGACACTAATACTAGGATAAGGGTGCTCATCAGGGTATGAGTACACTAGACTGATTCACACCGGGATTATCTTATGGAAGTCTTACTACTTGTCAAAAGATAGATCCTAGAGTAGAAGTTGTGCATGTGATCTTTAGACCTGAGGTCACCATGGTTCCTTATGCACACTAAGCCATACTTTGGTTCATACTCATTCATGCCATTGCGACATGTACGAGGTGTTCTGGGTATGGTGGAAGGTGTACGAAGGATGTGAGTGGACCAACAAGGAATAGATCATTCCTAGTAAGAGGAATTATTATCCCATGCAAGCTCTTCGATGAGTGACTCAAGGAGACTTTAATCAAAGTAGGATGAGATTAGTGGAATCTAATCAGTCATCAGCTGAGTCCTTATGATCGAGCTAAGATTCGATATGATGAAGTGTTAGGGTTTGACATCTATCCATACCTATCACTTAATCAGGATAATAGGAGATCGAAAGATTGAATTGCACGGTAACTTACTACTGAAGTGTATTTTGGTATTTTCCACCAAATTTCTCATCTTGCAGGTAGGCATGACATGTTGCTAGACATCAATCTTATCTTGTAGGTTTTCATGAACCAATTGGTTTGGTTTCATGAGTCAATTCGATGTGTGATTCGAATTGGACAATTAGGTGAGCCAATTTGACCTAATTAGGTCAATCGGGTTCGATCGGATCGAATCGGTTCAAACCTAAACCTACTGCTAGCTAGATGTGGAACCCAATGGGTCAAACACAATAGAGACTTGGCCAAAGAAGTCATTCATGATTTAATTAGGATCATAGGATTCTAATTGGTTAGCCAGATTGCATATTAACATATGTAGGCTAACCTAATTCCTAACCCAATTGGATTGGGTCGGTTGATTCTAATTGAGCTAACATAATTCTGGAAAACCTAAATTAGGTTGAGTCCTAAGTAGGGCTAGCCAAATCAGAGCTTAATCTGATTTTAATTTGGACTTAATGGCATTTTAGGCACCATATATGAAGAGTCCTAATGGCATGGGACTCTTGGTACCTAAATGATACCTTAACTTCAAAAGGGGACAGAAGGGCCTACAGACCTCTGATTTAAAAATAAAAGATATGGTCAGAAAGCTTATTTGATGCCCTTTCCAATGACACCCATATTATATATATTTGACCATTAATTTGATGCTTTGGGTGGACTAAATGGAAAGGGAAAGACTATTGGCGCCCTTTGGAGCACCTGGGAGAATAAGTGGCGCGCAGTAGGACTAAGAGTCCTTCTGCAGATGTGACTCTATGAGTTTCATCAGGAAGGCATCTCTTCATTTTATCCCCATGTTCTTAAGAAGTTTAATAGCCAGTTTAAAGTTTAAAGGGATGGCTTGAAGAGGTGTGAAAGGTGGCGCGCACATGAAGAGTCGCGCCTCTTCATATGGGCGCACAACAGAGGGCAGAGTCCTTATGCCTCTGAAACTCTTCAAGCCTCACATTAATTTGGATTAAAAAAGGTATCTCCCTATCTCAGAAACTGGTATTTGACACATGGTACGATGGGGATTGATCTGGTAAATGAAAGAACTCAGATATGACTCTCCATTCCCGAAGAGTCTTATCAGATATGTTGTTTTATATCTGATAAGTGTTGTCGGGATGCATTTCACACCCCATCTGAGATTATAAATAGGGATACAGTGAAATGAGAAAGACTGACTTCTATCTTCTAAGAGTCTGTGTGTTTTATTTTCCTGAGAGTCAGAGTGTTCTTCCACTTTCTCCCTCCCTCCTTGTTTTAGGACAAGACTTATCTTGTTAAGACAAGTTCTTTTACACTAGGACATGGCTTGGTTTTAAGACATAAGCCTGTAGGGTCCTAGAAGAGGGTAGTCCTAGATCCTATAGTGGTTTAGGATAGTGTCTTGAGTGCTCTTCAGTAGGACAGGGTGTCCTATAGTTGTCAATAGACCAAAGGCTACCGAAAGAGTTCCACTTCTCCAAGCAACTTGAAGAAGGAGTTCTTCCTTGGTTTGAGTTTTGTGTGGATCACCGTTGGAGGGCTTGCACTTGTGAGTCTTGTGGAAAAGGTTAGATTTCTATGATCCAGGTATTTTTCATGACTTTATTTGATGATTCATTAGTTGTAATTGCCCTAGGAGTTCCTTGGAATTAGGGTTTTCTATACATGTTAGGGTATCATGCTATGAAATTTTTTATTTTAAAGTCAATTCTGCATGTTGCATGATCCCCGGCACCCTGGAAGAATTCCCATCACATCCTTCTTGGGAATCAAGAGAGCTGGAATGGCACATGGGCTTAAACATTCCCTTAAAAATCTTTTCCTTAGAAGATCCTCAACTTGCCTCTATAATTCCTTATGTTCGGTAGGATTCATCCTATAATGGGGTAAATTCAAAAAGGTAGCTCCTGGGACATATTTTATGGCATGTCAAATGTCCCTTAATGGAGGTAAACAATCAAGGAGGTCTTCTAGGAACACATTCTTAAATTCTTTAAGCAACTCTAAGATCTCCTTAGGGTGTTCCTTTTGTGGTTCATCATGAACTTCTTTAGCAGTCAGCATCCAGATTGTTTAACCTTCAACAATTTCATGCTCTAATTCCTTAGCAGTAATTAGGTTCAATCCGGGTGCTTTCTCTCTCAAATGACAAGACCCTCGCTTGGTATTGTCTTTGGGGGGTAGAGTTAATCACAATTCTCTTTCATGGTGCTTAAAAGAATATGAGTTAGATTGGCCAAAGAGGTTGCATCATATAAAACCATGGTCTACCTAAAATGATACTACTAACCCCTATTGGGATCATATCACACCATACTTTTTCCTGGTAAGATTGAATTTGGATTATGACCTGGCATTGTAACCTAATAGGAATGGATGTCGCGTCAATCTAGGATACCTTATATGGGCTAGGAAGTAGCACTATGGGTGAGCCTAAACGCTTAACAGCATTGGTAGATATGGCATTCACACAACTTCCACTATCTATAATACTTGCACACTTTATCTCCTAGCTTAATAAAGGTCTGTAAGATATTCTCCCTATGCCAGTCCTCATTCTTCTTGGTCTGAGCTAGATTACACGTAACTACACCTAGTAGGTTAGATGACTCTATGGGCTCATCATCACCTTCATACTCTTCTACTAAATCTTTCTCAGCTTCTTAATATTCTTCTTCAAATTCCTCATCATTTTCCAGATTCTCTTCTTCACACTCACCTATATGTAAGGTCCTTACTGGGCAGTCAGCAGCAAAATGGCATGTTTTACGACATCTAAAACATACTGTGTTCTGGTTCCTATCTCTTTGGACTATAGGTGCCTTTCCTTTATCTTCCCTACGAGCTGGTTGGGAGGTAGGGTTGGGTTGACTAGGTGGAAATCGGTTAGGGCTAGGTCTAGTTCCACAGGTATTGAACCTATTTGACTTAGGTCGATAGGTAATAGGTCTCCTCTGAAATCATTCGCAATCCCTAGCAATCTGGTAAGCATGATCTAAATCACTAACCTCTCTCAAGAATAGTTCCCTCTGGATATCTTCATATAAGCCAGCTCTAAACCTCGATAAGGTAATAGCTTCTGATTCGACTACACTACACCTCATAACGAACTTGTCAAATTTGTCTATATAGTCAACCACAGATTTATTTTTTTGTATCAATTTTTGTCATTGATCCAACAATTTTTGTTCATATGAGAATAGTTGGTATTTCTCCTTAAGCTTTACCTTCATTGCTCGCCATGTGTCTAGCCTATCGGACTAGCCTAAGCTTAGCAAATTTAAATTTTCTCTCCTCCAATATTTCGTACCATTCAAAGTACTGGTCCATATCACTCTCTCAATCTGTATAGACCTTAGGATCTAAACATCCCTCAAATATGGGTGCATCTAATCGAATGTCCCTAAGAATCCTTTCTTCCTAGTCATTCACATCAGGGGTGTGGCGCTTAGGAATTGGGTCAGGGGTAATTTCCCTATGTTGGGCTCTTGGACCTGGGGAAGCATGTTCTCTATATTGACCTCTTGGATCTGGGGGAGTGAGTTGGGCTCCTGGAATTGGGGGAATGGGTCTTGGCGTCTTTGAGCTTTGACCTAGGAGAATGGGTTTAGGTGTTTCAGGATCTGATCTAGTTGCATGGGATTCTTCAAGGTTACCTAGTCTCTCTTCTATTTGGTCAAACCTTGTAGTAAGCTGTCTAAATTGATCAGTTATAGTTTGCATAAAATTCTCCATATTAGGGCCCATGGATGGATTGTGATGGTTTTGAGTAGGCTGATAGGGTGTGCCTAACCTAGTTGCCATGCAATGCAATCACACAGAACTCGACTCGAACTAGGATTTCCTAGACCTAGAGCTCATGTAGAATGGGTCAGCTCAAATTATTGCCAATTCAGTAATTACCCTGTCCACTAGCCAAGAAGAGGTGGGGTCATGGGAGGCTCCCCTTACTCTCACAGGGTCCTAATTAAAAATCATGAAACTACTTGGGAGTTTGCCTCTAGACCTTTAGCCTTAGACACCAAATTCAAGTAATAATCAAAGGATTGGGTGCACTAGCTTTCACACAATACTTGGAACCCGACCTATTGGTGTCCCTAGCTCACTAGTGCAAATTAAGTCTAATTAATTTTAACTAGGTTGGGCTCGGATGCAAAGAAGGTTGTTGTGGGCCCAAGACAGGTGATGAGATCTTGTCCTGATTTGAGATGCTCAAGTGCCCTTAAGATTCAATTACTTGATGATGCACACACAAGATGAAACCCTAATATGCAATGAAGCAATAAAATAATTAAAAATAGTACAAAAATAAAAATTAATTTTTTTATCTCAAATTAAATTTTAGATCTGATCCGATCTCGGGATATCACGTCCGGTCGTAGCTCATTACTCCCAAAGGTCATGACAGTATACTTGCGTATACTCGCTTAGGAGGCATGATTTCCTTCCACCAGAAAAGCAAATAAAAAAAATTATGTATTTTTTCTGAGATGAATAGAGGATTAATAAAAAAATTATTTCTATTTTTTTTGAATTTTCTTAGTTAGGTTTTATGCAGTTTTAATTTTAGCCTAGTTCTAGGTATGCAAAAATCTTAGAACTAGCAGTTAAACCCTAGTTTAACCTTCGCTCTGATATGAAAATTATGTGAGACAATTATGAAAACCTTATTAATTTATAACATAATTAATAGTGAAAAATAGTAATTAAATTTTTTATAATTTTTGGATTTTTTTAAGACTCCAAGTAGGCAATTAAGGTAACTAGTCAACTAGTTATGCCCGCACTGTAGACCTAACAAAGTAACTAAAATAATCAAGATTTGGTGATTAAGAAATCATCTCAAACTAGAGTCTACTTTCAAAGATCAGAAACAAAGGAGTAGGGAAAGGATTTTAATTTTACCAATATTGAATTTTTCCTTCTGAAGTAGATTTATTGGAACTCTCAAGATTCCACGGCAGGGCTTCAAGATTTCGATTTTCGGGCTCTGATCTTCCATGATTTTGGTTTCAAGGCAAGAACACCTCGACTTTGGTTCCTGATCACTTGCAATCACTCAACAAAGGAAGTTTCAGTTAGAAAGAAGCAAGGGAAAGGAAAGATGGAAAAGAAAAAGGGAAGAGGGAAGAAAATGGTCGGCTAGGGTTTTTCTGATGTCTAGATAAGTAGGGCCTCACACCCTGTGATATTTTGAAGAACAAAGGAAAGGGCCTCACACCCAACAATGCACACAGCAAAGGAAAAAAATTTGACAGAGTGTTGCTTTATTTTATCAGTAAATCATTAATAATACAGGGAGGTTGATGGAGTATTTAGATCAACAACCAGAGATGTAAGGGTTATAAAGATTAGTGTTTGTTTTCCTTAGGCAATGACTCCTAGAAAACTTGCTCTGGGTGTCTTGGACTCCTGCTCTTGGGTTGATCTGGGACTCTCTCCAAGGTGGATGAATTCATGTGGCATGTGATAGGTGTCATGATGATGATTGCTGGAGCCCTACATGGAGTCAGGATGTGGACAGAGGTGACTCTTTAGTCTGGATAGAAAAAAACTCAAGAGTATTTTCTGGATTCTTGAGTTCTCTAATCTTGAGCAACTTGGAACTTGTTTGATCAAAATACCTATGGTAGAGAACCATTGAACCTCTATTTGGGCGATCAAATATCTTGAAACTCCTTGAAAGTTGGTGACAAAGAAAAGATGGATTGGTTGGCTGACTCCTCTTGCTTTTGGCATGAATTACTTGAGTGGAGGGGCACCAATTTGGAGAGTCCTCATTTACACATCTTAAAAAGAAGGGGTGCCAATTCATGAATTAAAGTGGCGTCCAAGGGAGTGTCATGGCAAGTGTTGGTTGTCCCGATGAAGTGGCAAGTGGTGTTGTCTAGATTCATCAAAAAAGTGGCACGAAAACTTGGTTAGGCTAGCACATGGCTTGACTTAGCGCATGGAGTCACAAGGAATCTTGATTTAGGTACACATGGGTCTTAATATGAGTGCACATGAAGTCACATGGGTCTTCAATTGGGTGCTTCTTGTATTACAGAACTCAATAACTAACTAATCATATGATTTAACCAAGTAAAACTAACTCTAAGCCCGACTTGATCAAATTGATCAAAAGGCATAATCTCATGCAACAAAAAAGAATAAATTTGATAAACAGGGTTTGGCCCAATAGGGTTTGACACAACTGATAAATTAGATTTTTATACAAACCCTAATTGGTAAAAATGGCTAACTGACACTAGACCATTTATAACCCATTGAAATTGGGGTTTTTTTACAGACACAATTTTGGGTCCATGGGTTTTGACAGGGACTCAATTTTAGGGTTTAGGACTAAACCCAGCTAAGCTAAAATTTAAAGATAAAATATTTATAGTTGGTAAAAGGGGTTAGGTTCAGGGCTTTATTCACAGGTGATCCACTGGGATGTGGGTTCAACTTGTCGATTTTTTCTGGCCCTGGTGTCCACACTACGATAGCATTGGAACACTTCCAGTACCAGTCAAAGTCATGATCTAGCAATGATACCTAACATCTGGATAGGTCAAAGATTGCAGAGGAACTTTCTAGAACTCCTGGCATATGGTTACCGTATAATTCATTCCTTTGATCTCATAATGCTTAGGATGACCTAGGGTTTGACTGCTAGCCCTAATTTGGTACATCCAGATCATGTCTCAACTTTACAAGTTTTGTGACTCCTCACAAGAACTACTGGTGCGGACACTAGGACAAGAAAAGATTGATAGATTGAACCCATATCTTTGTGGATCACATATGAATAAAGTCCTGAACCCAAACCCCTTTTACCAATTATAAATATTTTATTTTAAATTTTGTTATTTACGGTTAGTTAGGTTTAGCCCTTTTTACAACTGTAATTAGGGTTTCTTAAATTTTAGCCTTTTGGGCCAAACCCCTTATACCAAGTTGAACCACTTGTTTACATGTCATGCCTTTTGATCAAATTGGATTCCAATTGATCAAGTGAGGCTTTAGTTATTTATTAGTTTAATTAGTTTTGAGTCATGTAATTATAAGTTAATTTAGTTATTGAGTCCTATAATACAAGGGGGACCTAATTGAAGACCCATGTGACTTCATGTGCACTCAAATCAAGACCCATGTGCACCTAAATCAAGACAAGCCATGTGACTCCATGTGCTAGCCCAAGTCACTTGTCATATGCAACCACTTCTTGGCACCACCTTTTTTTTTCAAGAATTTGACCATCACATGACTTTTGGACATCACTAGTCACATCACCCAGGATATTATCACATGGCATGTCACTTATATTTGGACAACCCACATGCCATGTCATTTATCTTTGGTTGGCCACATGCATTCAAGAATTAAATGGTGCCACTTATTTTTAAGAAAAGTAAAGTAGAAGGAGTCTCCAAATTGGCACCCTCCCACTCAAATAAATCATGCCAAAATTCCAAGGAGTTGGCCAAGCTTCTCTTCCTCTCTTTGACGCCAACTTCTAAGAGTTTCAAGCCTAGTTGATCATCCAAAGTAAAGGAAATTCAGTAATCAAACAAGTTCCAAGTTGCTTAAGATTAGAGAACTCAAGAATTCTATAAGAACTCTTGAGTTTCTTCTATTCAGATTGAAGAGTCCACTATCCTATAGGAGCCTACATCATCCATACTCCAAAGTCCAGTAATCAAGGTAACCCATGAGGCAATCTTGGCCTTTCATCATGACACTTCACCAATCCTCAACCTTGACACCCACTTGGATGGAGAATTCCTTGATGTCGCCCACCTAGGAGAGAGTCCCAGATTAGCCCAAGAGTAGGAGTCCAAGATTGTTTCCCAGGTAGCTACCCAAGAGGGGGGTGAATTGGGAATTTTAAAAATTTAAACAAATAATATGCAATTTCAAAATCCTTTGCAAGTGGTAGGTGCTGTGATATGATTATAGAATGCAAAAGCTAAACAAAGTAGAGAAAGCACAATGCAAACACACCAAATTTATAGTGGTTTGAGCAACTTAGCTCCTACGTCCACTACCCAAGATGCCACTTGGGATTTTCACTATATTGACACTCGAATACAGTAGGATTGTTTTACAGGATCACAATCCAAAACCTCTACACTTTGGTTTTACAGGATCACCAAAGAAAACCCTATACCTTTTGGTTTTAACAGGATCACCAAAGAAACCTAAACTTGGTTTTCACAGGATCACCAAGAACCTAAACCTTGGTTTTGATAAGGCTCACCAAAAACCAATTTGGTTTTTCAACCGAGCTCACCAATAACCCAACAATTCAAAGATTGAATAAAAAATAAATGCAACAATAAATGACAAACTCAAGTTGTCGGATAGTTGCCGGTGCAGCTCATTGGAAGTCCACTTGAATGCACTTGAATAAGCTTTAATAATTTCAGTGGTTCTTCCAAAGTTGATTCAAGCTTTAGATCAGAGTTGTTGAGGGCTTGAATGCAGACTTGAATGCACTTGTGCTCTATCTTTTGTGGTTGGTTGGATATTCAATGAAGCTCTCTCTTTTTCATTTTTGAACTCCCTTATCAATTAAAAATTGCTTCAAGGTAGTTTAAATCCTTCAAATTTAAAGTCTTCCATCATACTAAGGCAGTTCTAGCCATTGTAGACTGTTGGGGAATGATTGTGACCGTTGGAGCACTTTTTGGCAATCAAAAATAAATTCTGGAACTAGCAGTTAGATATCTAGAAGTGACATTCTAGTCAGCTCAGATTCCTTCGAGTCTGCTCGGATTCCTTCGAGTCAGCTCAGATCCTTCGAGTCGATAGGTCGAGTCACCATTTCTTCAATGCAGTCGGCTCTTTGTCTCAGGGTGCATAATGTCACTCTGGACGAGTCAGCTCTTTACAGCTCGGGTCGGCTCGAACTTGAATCTTGAAATTCTTGAACTCGAGGAGTCAGCTCTTTTTAGCTTGGGTCGGCTCTTCTTCTCAGGTTTAAAAAACCTTACTCTGGAAGAGTCGGCTCGATGCAGTTCGGGTCGGCTCGCTTTCTCAGGCTTTTGAAATTAGGTCTAGAGAGTTGGCTCTTTCTAGGTCGGGTCGGCTCGCCTGGCTATTCTCAGAAAACTTTTAGGAAATGGACTCTAGAGGATTCGGCTCGGATTGATTCCAGTCGACTCGGATTCATTATAGTCGGCTCGCTTTCCATCTAGTTGACTCAAATTGCTATGTTGCAGAATCCTTGCTACGTGCCAGTAAGCAGAGTCGGCTCTTTTTATCTTGGGGTCGGCTCGAGTTTCTTCTTCAGGATTTTTGTAAGTTCAACTTAAAAAAAACTCTCACCAACTCTTTTACAATTTCACACAAACCAACTCAAAGCAAAGTTTAAGGCACACACACTTATAGAAGTAACCCTTTTACTTGATTTTTCTTAGCATTTCCATTGGGGTTCCTCTTTACAAAAACACTTACAACACAACTCAAGCAAGAAAATAAATGTAGGAGTTGAAGTTTGAACATGTTTACATCCAACAAAAATTTGTCAAACACTTGAAGAGTTATCAGTAATAAATGTACATGCTCCAATGTTTGGTTATCATCAAAATCACTTATGGGGTCAATAATCTCCCCCTTTTTGATGATGACAAAACACTGAGCATGAAAAATTATTATGAAATTTTACAATTACTTGTATAATAGCATTTGCAAAAGTATGTGAACAAGTAGAGAAAGTTTACTTCTATTAGAGCCAAACAATGAGAGGAGAATTAGGGCATAGAGAGATAATCTCCCCCTCAATTAAATACTCCATGTTTTGGCAAACTTTTTATTCCTTTTTATATTTCAAAGCTCTCAGGCTTTAATTAACAGAGCTAACAAAAGTTGAAGTGTAAGACATTATGTGTCAGAGTCATTATGTATCAGAGTTTGTAAAAATAATTGTCATTCAAAGCTTTAAACATTATCAGTGAGAACTTAAAGCATCAAAGCTTGAAACTTTAAACATTGTAAGTCAGAGCTTGAAATATTAATACATGTTCTTTTCATGTATCAGAGGAAACATATAGAACATGTGTATCAGAGCTTTATCCTTTTCATGCAATACTTTCTCCCCCTTTTGTCAATCAATCAAAAAGGTGATTTCAAATAAGGCTTAGATTTTAAAATAGATTGAGAAAGTCTTTAATATTTGTTTGAGATAATTTCACTTTCTCATATTTATCTTGAAATTCTAATTAAAATTAATCAATGTAGGAGCAATCAAACATTCAATTCATAGAGAAGAGTTTGTGAAGCAAAAGATATACTTCATTCCATTCCAAAAGTTCAGTACAAAGTGTAAAAATGTAATACATTTAGTCACTGTCTATATTTACACTAGGTATTGAAGAAGTTTGGTCTGGGATTTGAATTCTAGGAGGTAAAGAAGCTATAGGATCAATGAATTGTGGAATATTATGAGATCCAGGTGTCCTAATGTGTGGGGCAGGTTGTCTTAGATGGCTTGAGTGATTAGGAACATATATAGAAGGAGTTTTGAGAGCAGCTAAGGTATCTTCTATTTTGCCCATCATCTTCCACAGAAAGCTATTCATTGACTTCAATGCAGCTTCAACTTTTTTCACGCTTCTAGAAGCTGCCAAGTCTTCCATTCCTTCTTTGATTAGTGCCACTTCCTTTTATAGAGTAAGCATTTCCGAAGCCTGGACATTAGCAAAAGCTTCTGTAGATCCTCTTAGCCTTCCAAATTCACTTCTGATTATACTTATGCCCTTGGTATAATCCTCTTCCATTTTCTTTCCTGCCTCAAGAGATCCCATTCTGACTCTTAAGTTATTCATTTATGTTCTGTATGCTTTTAGGATTTGAGTGACTAAATTTTTGGTTGAATCAGAACTGGATGCTATTAATTGGAGTATTGGTTGGATATCACTTGCAGTTTTGGAGTTCTCAAGAATATCAATTTTTTCTTTAAAACTGTCTAATTGTTCTCTGAACTGGTTTAGCTTATTATCAACAGATCTTTGAAATACTTCAAACATTTCACTCAATGAAGACTTGATGGACTCAGTCATATTGTTCATCTGTTGTGCCAAAAAGTCTTGTATACTTGAAGTATCCAAAGTAGGAGCAATAGTAGCTTGACTTTGGCTTGGAATGTCAGTAACCTGATCAAATATGGGTGTGTTGTAGGGTATATCAGGCAAGCCAAAAATGTCTGGGAAGGAAATATCAAACTCCATATGTACTGGAGAGTCATGCTGTGGCTGATGCTCAGGGATGTGTGAAGTAGTACCTTCACCAGCCTCTTCTTCTCTATGTTCCTGGACTTCTTCAGTTCATTCAATTGTAGAAGGGCCAGATTTCTTCTTCCAGGTACCATCGATCAGTAAGTACCCCATTCTCTGAAAAGTCTTCGCTGTATAGGTGTCAGTGTGAAGTAATACCCTATTTTCTTCTCCTGTTAAGTCAACATTGGCTCTTTGAAAAAGGATTGTGAGGACCATTCCATATGGCAGGCATGCTTTGACTTTCCTAAATACCTCTTTCATCTGGCTAATTATAATTGCTGGTAAATTAATTTTCTTGCCAATGATTAGGAGTTCCATGAAGCACAAGTCCCTTTCACTCACCCAGTCAAATCGACCTATTATGGGTAGAAAAATATGACTAAGGAAGTTGTGTAGGATTCTCATTTCAATTGATAGCATATTTGCTTTAAGAATCCCTATCTCATCAATTTTAGTCCTTTCGAAAACAGTTTGCAAAGCCTTAGATCTATCATTTAGTACAAGATACTCAATTCCTTCAAATGGCATCTCCAAGATACTTCCTAGGATCTCACTAGTAATGATTATTCTTTTTCGTTTGACTGTAGACTCAATGAGATTTTCTCCATACCTCAGATTTTCGTAGAACATTCTAACTAAATTGGGATATGTCTTAATATCTAATGAACATAGATTTCTCTAGCCCTGGTCCTCAATTAAATCCCCAATCACAAACTGATTTCTTTAAGATATTCAAAAAGAATGCGTCGGCCAGAGGTGACTGGTCTCATACCTAGGGATCTTTGCTGGCTAGGAAAAACTGGGCTACCTTCCTCTTTTGACTGTGGTTCATGTCGAGGAACATTATCTTCACGGAATTTGCTTCTCCTTTCCTGTGGAGCTACAACAACACTTCTGCTAGATTTCTTCCCAACCGATCTTTTTGGTGCCATTCCAAGGAAATTGGGTTTAAAGTAGTTTTGGGAAGTTTAAACAAATTTGAAAAGTTCTTAGGAGGGAGCTGACGAGGGTTTGGAAGTAAAGATATCACATATAAAACCCTACGGCTCGAGTTAAAAGAGACAACTCGACATCTGAGTCAGCTAGATCAACAGGTCATCTACTCGAGTCGGCTCGAGCAAAGGGAGCACAAAGATATATTTTTGTATTAATCAAATCCCCAAGAGGTTTAGGATTTGAATTAGAAGGTTGTCTAGATGCATTGTCCTTGGAGTTTTGAGAATTCTTTTAGATAGGATCATAAAATCCTAATTCAATTATTTAATCAATGCAAACTTGTATAAATCTAATGGTTTTATACAAATATTAGTGTTGCCCAGGTGGCTTTTTCCCAAGAGGGGGTGAATTTGGAATTACAAATTTTCTCTAGTATGTGCACAAATAATTCCTTTTAGTGGTTAGGTGCTGTGTTAATCAGAGAATAAATGCAGAAGCTAAAAGGTAAATCAAATACAACACAAACAAAGCAGGTTTATAGTGGTTCGGAGCAACCCAGCTCCTACGTCCACTACCCAAGTTCACCACTCAGGATTTCCACTATATCCCCCAAACTGGAATACAGTCGGATTATTTTACAGGCTCACAATTCCAACCTCTACACTTTGGTTTTTAAAAACGGGCTCACCAAAGAAACCCAAACTAGGTTTTCACAAGCTCACCTAGAACCTCTACACTTTGTTTTAAATAGACTCACCAAAGAAACCTCTACACTTTGGTTTTTACATGCTCACCAAAGAAACCTATTCGGTTTTTAAAACTGGGCTCACCAATAACCCAGATATTATAAAAAATAGAATAAAGAAGCAACAATAAAGACAAACTCTATTGTCAGGGTGGTTGCCAATGTAGCTCGAGTGAAGATCCACTAAATGCTCTTCAATGCACTTCAATGGCTTCCTTGCTTTCCTCAAAAGATGCTTCAAGCTTCTGTAAGAGTTGTTGCAGGCTTGAAAGCAGACTTTAGAGCTCAAGTGCTCTCTTTTCTTCTCACTTCAATAAGTGTTCAATAAATGCCCAATAATTCATTAGTCTCTTCAAAGATGTTCTCATACCTTATTTATAGAGACTTCAACTGCCTTCCCTTGATTTTGAACGTTGTAGACCATTGGAAGGTGATAGGTTACCGTTAGAGCACTTTTGGAATTCAAAAACTGAGAAATGGAACTAGCCATTGGAGGTGACCCCGTCATTCCAGTCGGCTCGGACAATGTTCAAGTCGGCTGGGATCAAGTTTGGGTCGACTGTGCTGAATGCCAGTCGGCTAGCTTCCACAGTTGAAAAATACCTTACTCTGGATGAGTCGGCTAGGTTGGAATCCAGTCAGCTCATATCTCAAAGGCTCTTAGACCATTCTCAACCAAGTTCTGGATGAGTCGGCTGGGCTAAATTCTAGTCGGCTCGGATCCCTAAGAATCTCAGAACGTTCTCAACCATGTTTTGGACGAGTCGGCGGGCCTTAGTGCCAGTCAGCTAGATCTGTGTGCCAAGAACTTCTTTCCTATTCTAGTGCCAGAGTTAGCTGGGTCCTCCATCCAGTTGTCTCGAAATTGTTCTTCAGCCAAATCAAACTCTATCCTTCCAAACACTTGTCCCATGCTTTGAAGACTTCTTTCAAGGACTTCTTACAATAAATTCAAGATAAATTGAAGCTTGAAAACTGCTAGAAGTAACCCTTAAACTTGATTTGCATAGAATCTTTTGTAGGGTTCTTCTTTACAAGATTCTAAACACTTTACAACTCAACACAAAGCAATCAAGATTGTAGGATTTAGAAAGTGTGTCAATGTAGTTGCCCTACAAAAATTTGTCAATCATTTGAAGAGTTGTTAGATAACCAAATGTATGCTCCAATGTTTTGTTATCATCAAAATTACTTTAGGGGTCAACAATCTCCCCCTTTTTGATGATGACAAAACACTGGGCATGAAAAGAATCTATTCTATTCACAAGTATGGATGTATATCAAGTTAAGCATTTACACTTGTTCGACAATTCATAAAATCAACTGTAATCTCAAATGTGTATCAATATATGCTATACAGTTATGCACAAAGTTAATTTTGTAAACTGTAAGTACCAGAGAATGATTGCTTGTATGTATCAAGCAGCATTAAGTATTAACAGATCGATGTAGTAAGTAGTGAGCATCATAGTAATCATTAAAGCATGTAAATTGAACATGTAAATCTCTCCCTTTTTATAAAATTTCTAAACAATAAGAAATTTCTCAAGTTTCTACCTTTTATCATTCAATTGATCATTTTAACAGAATAATATGCAAAAGATCATTCAAAAATGCAAAGATCATTCAAAAATTCTTTAAACTCCCCCTATCTACTTTGCTTTAGTAGTTCTATTGCAATTCATTAAGCTTTTTCTTTCATGCACTCTATGGTTCTCTCCCTTTTTGTCATCATTTCAAAAAGGTTAAATAGATAAGTTCAGAATTTTAAATAGATTGAGAAAGTTTTAAGATTTGTTTGAGATAATTTCACTTTCTCAACTTAGAGAGAGAAATCTATTTAAACAAATGGAGAGAGTAAACAAGATAATACATATACACACATTACACAGTGACCAAAAGATGTTCATTTCATTTCTATCAAGAAGGTGTTCAGTACATCAACCATTACAAAAGTTTCAAAAAGCATCCAAAAAGTACTGAAAATACTAAAGACCATACTAAAGACCTATTCACTTTCAGATTCCTCTTTAGGTACATTAGTAAGTGTACTAGCACCATTCCAAGAAGCAGGTCTAGGTGGTCTGCTAGATGAAGCATGAGGAGGAGCCCTAGGGTGATGAGAGGTGCTAGGAGCCCTACTGAAATGGGAGGTGGATCATACAATGGTCTGGTCCTAGCTGTGACCTCCAGGATCTGACAGTGCCACAGATAGACACCATCTCTATCCAAATTGCTCCAAGCTAGTGCTCCATGTCCTTGAGGCTAACTGGCACTTTGTTCACTGCCTCCTTCATCTCACCTATTTCTTTCTGCATTGACATAAGCTCAGAAGCTTGGACATTGGCGAATGCCTCAGCTGATCCTCGAAGTCTGCCAAGCTCCGACCTGATGATCCCAATGCCTCTAGTGTAATCATCAGCCATACTTCTTATATCAACAATAGTTCCCACTTTGCCTCCAAGTTCCCTCAACTCAGTTTGATATTCATTTAATGTAGTGTCCACAGACTTCAAAATTGCTTCAGAACTTGAAGAGATACAATTTAGAATTGGTTGAAGTTCTATCTGAGGAGTTGATCTTGAAGCTTCCATAGCTTCAACCTTTCCTTGTAGATTTGAAACATCTCTTCCAGTCTGTCCAATCTACTGTCCACTGACTTTTTCAAATCACTAAATAAAGTAGTAATTGTACCTGTCAGTGTATCTGTCAAGCTTCTCATCTGTTCTTCAACCTGAACTTGACTCATTTGAGGCTGTGGTGCTGCAGAAGGGTAGTCAGTAAAGGAACATCAGCTGCAAACAAGTCAAACTCCGGTGCAGGACAATCAAACTCCATTGCAGGCATATCGAACATAGGAGAAGGCTCTCTAGTCTCCTTAACAACAGCAGCAGGCTCAGATACAAGTGACTCAGCTCAGGTATTGTGTAGTAGAAGTTCTAGCTACTTCTATATTCTCTTCCTCTTCTTTTTCTTCACTACTACTTGAGCTACCAATAGCCCTTACATTGGTGCCTTTCTTTCTCCATACTCCTTCCAATTGGAAGTACCACATCCTCTCTAGAGTTTTAGAAGTGTAGACATCTGTATGATGCAATTCCAATCCATCTTCACCATCTAACTGACTCTATGAGATTTAAATAAGAGAGTAAGCAACATTCCATAGGGTAGACATGATTTGGACTTCCTAACAGTCTCCTTCATTTGCATGATTATAATATATGATAGATTGACAGGAGTTTTCTTTAAAATGTGCTCCATAATGCATAAATCCTTTTCACTTACTCAGTCAAATCTCCGGTTCTTTGCAAAAAAATTCTACAAATAAAATTGTGAAGCAATCTCATTTCAGTGACAGGGTGTTAGCAAAAACTGTACCAATTCCTCCTCCTACATCTCTTTGTTCAGTATTGTTTTTAGAGTCTTTTCTCTGTTGTCAATTAAAAGAAATCTCAGTCCATCGAAGGTATGTCCAGTAATTCAAGTAGAGATTCCTCATTGACTATAATTCTCTTTCCTTTTACAGTGGACTCCACATGATTAGTTTCCAATCTTAAATTTTCATAAAAACTTCTAACCAAAGTGGGATAGGTCTTTTCATTCAAAGAACAAAATTTTCTCCACCCTTGATCTTCAATTAAATCTCCTATTTTTAACCCAATGCCTTTAATAAACTCAAAGTTAATTCAGCAGCCGGAGGTTACCGGACGCGTAGACATCGAAGGCACTTGGCTAGGAGCGGTTGGAGCATCTCTTGTGGCTTCCTCTGCAAATTCTTCACTGTGCAAGGTGCTACTTGGATCTTCTTACCGCCTTTTGGACCTTCTTTCCTTTTCAACAGTTGGAGCAACCTTAACGGAGCATTTACCCATCGCATGCTTGGGTGCCATTACTAGGAAAGATGGAAAATCAAGAAATTGGAGTGCTTGGAAGGGAGAAGGAAGTCTTTGGAGCAGGTTTTGGAGATAAATGAACCGTTAGAGAAAAGATAAAGATTAAACAATTCGAAGAAGAGTTTATAAACCTAAGCAAAACACTTCGATGTGAAATTCCAGTCGACTCGAGTAGCCCTAAAAAGGCTCGAGTCAGCTAGGCCAGAGCTCTCCTAAAATCATCAGAGGATCTAGTCGACTCAAACTGCTCGAGTTGGCTAGGCCAGAACTTGCTCAAAATTCTCAGAAAATCCAGTCGACTTGGATTAAGATCCAATCGACTCGAACAGAGAAAATGGAATTTTGAAAAATTCGAACACAAATCAGAAAGATTTTGAATAGAATTTCGAAGGAAATTAAGGCCCAATGGAATAAATTGAGGAGGTTCTCTAGATGAAATTTCTTAAATTGAAGAAGAAAGTAGGTTAGAGAATTTAGAAGGGATCGTAAAGTCCTAATTCACTCATAATTAGCTCAAATCTATCTTGATTGAGTGGATTAGTAAATATGTCAGCTAATTGATCTTCAGTAGGAACAAAATTAAGCACAATATTACCATTAAAAACATGATCTCTAATAAAATGATGTCTAATTTAAATGTACTTGGTTCAGAGTGTTGAATTGGATTCTTTGTCAAATTAATAGCACTTGTGTTATCACATTTAATTGGAATTTTAGATTGTGATACACCAAAGTCTTCTAGTTATTGTTTAATCCATAACACTTGAGCACAACAACTACCAGCAGCCACGTACTCAGCCTCAACTGTGGACAAGGCTACAGAGTTTTGCTTCTTATAGTGCCATGAAATAAATTCAACCCTAGAAATTGGCATGTACCGCTAGTGCTTTTTCTATCTATTTTACAACCAACATAATCAGCATCAGAGATCCAATCAAATTCAGAGTAGAATGTTTAGAAAACCAAATTTCTAAATTACTTGTTCCTTTCAAATATTTAATTATTCTTTTAACAGCAAGCATATGTGTTTCTTTTGGTGATGACTGAAATCTAGCACATACACATACACTATATAATATGTCAGTTCTACTTGCAGTCAAATACAATAAGGATCTGATCATACCTCTACATAGCTTTTGGTCGACATTGGATCCATTCTCATCTTTTCTAATTTGCAAGCTGGGCTCATGGGTGTGCTCATTGATTTGCTACTCTCCATACCAAACTTTTTGATGATTTTCTTGATGTATTTTGCTTGGTTGATGAAGATGCCTTCCTTTGTTTGTTTACTTGAAGTCTAAGGAAGTAGTTTAGCTCACCCATTAAGCTCATTTCAAATTCTCCCTGCATAAGCTTAGCAAATTCTTTACATAGAGATTCATTAGTTGCACCGAAAATGATGTCATCAACATATATTTGTACAACTAAGATGTCATTATTGTTTTTTTGATAAATAGAGTTTTGTCTACATTACCTCTTGAAAACTCATTTTCAATCAAGAAAGTGCTAAGTCTATCATACCAGGCTCTAGGTGCTTGTTTAAACCATACAATGCTTTGTTTAATTAAATACATGGTTTGGAAAAGTGTGATTTTCAAAACCTGGTGGTTGTTCCACAAAAACTTGTTCAGAGATAAAACCATTAAGAAATGCACTTTTTACATCCATTTGAAAGAGTTTAAAGTTCATATAGAAAGCAAATGCAAGTAGTAATCTAATGGCTTCTAGTCTTGCTACGGGTGCATAAGTTCATCAAAATTAATACCTTCTTCTTGGTTATATCCCTTAGCCACTAATCTAGCTTTGTTTCTTATAATGTTTCCTTGCTCATCTAATTTATTCCTATAGACCCATTTGGTTCCTATTATTGGATGGTCGGTAGGTTTATCTACAAGTGTCCATACCTTATTTCTTTCAAACTGATTTAATTCTTCATGCATTGCCATCATCCAGTTTGGGTCAGTCTCAGCCTTTTTTAAGCTATGGGTTCTATTTGTGACACAAAGGCTAGGTAATCATGTGCATCCTTATGTGCAGCCCTAGTCCTAACACCATGTGAAGGATCTCCTATTATTAATTCTTTAGGGTGAGATGTAACATACCTCCAGTCCTTCGGTAGATCGGTGTGATCCTTACTGCTTCTTCTCTATCTTGAGTATCTTTGTCTTGAATGCTTAAGTCATCCATTCCTTTATGCAATGTACCTGCATCATTGTCTATGCACTCTTCTTGTCTAGAAGGTGTAGGGTTAGTTTCAATAAATACAACATGAATTGACTTTTCAACAGTAAGAGTCCTTTTATTAAAAACCCGATATGCTTTGCTATGTAATGAATAACCTAGGAAAATTTTCATCATCAGCTTTAGAATAAAATTTTCTAAATTATCTTTTCATTGTTATGCACAAAGCATTTACATCCAAACACATGAAAATAACTAATATTGGGTTTTTGTCATTCCAAAGCTCATAGGGGATTTTCTTTAAAATAGGATGGATCAAAATGCAGTTTAAATATAACATGCAGTGTTCACCGCTTCTGCCAAAAGTACTTTGGAAGATTGCCTTCACACAACATTATGCGAGCCATTTCTTCCAATATCCTTTTTTCCACTCTACAACACCATTTTGTTATGGTGTTCTAGGAGCGAAGAAGTTGTGATCAATGCCAAATTTAGTACAATAATCTTCAAAAAATTGATTTTCAAACTCAGTTCCATGATCACTTCTAATTGAAATCAAAGATAAGTTCTTTTGGTTTGAAACCTTTTTATGAATTTTTTTGAAAACATGAAAAGTTTCATCTTTCGAAGCAATGAACAAAACCCAAGTAAATCTCGAGAAATCATCTACTATCACAAGAGCATATTTCATCCCTCCTAGGCTTGTGGTCCTAGTTGGTCCGAAAAGATCCATGTGAAGTAGTTCAAGAGGTCTTGTTGTAGAAACTATATTCTTTGATTTAAAACTCCCCCTTGTTTGTTTACCCATTTGACATGCATCACAAACATGATCTAAATCAACTTTAAACTTAGTTATGCCTCTAACAAGATCTTTAGAAATAATTTGGCAATTATATGCATACTAGTATGACCTAATCGTCTATGCCATAGTAAACCCAACTCTTTGGTCTTAGCATTCATTGCAACTAGACTAGGGCTACTTGACATGGCAAGATCATTAAGATCTACCACATAGATATTTCCGAGTCTATGTCCAATGAACTTATTGCTAGAACAACGAGTTAGTTACTATACACATAGAAGATTCTAAGACAATCTTGAAGCCTTTATCACATAATTGACTTATACTTAAGAGATTATGCTTCAATTTGTTTACTAGCAAGACATTTTCAATAAAAGTGAAGGGAGTTATTTTGATCTTAACAATACCGATTATTCTCCTTTGCCATTATCTCCAAAGGTGACAAAGCCTCCTTCTTTCATTTCAAGGGTGATGAATTGGTCCTTGTCACCCATCATATGTCTTGAGCAGTCACTATCTAAGTACCACATTTTCTTCAATTTTGGGCTGCAAGACATTCCTGCAAAATAGTTAATAATTCTTTTAGGTACCCAAGCTACCCTGGGTCCTTGCAGGTCAGCAGAGGTGGTTCCTTTGGGAACCCAAATCTTTCTTACTTTCTTAAGGACATTTCAAAAATTATTGCATTCAAAAGCTTTATGTCCTATTCTTCTACAAACATAGCAAACAACTTTAGAATTTTTGATTGAAGCAGAATTTGAAGATCTAAAGGTTGATGCACTTGATGCAGATTTCGAACTTTTTGAAATGTATGCATTTTTCTCAAATTCTTAGGAACATATAACAAAGACTTTGAAGTAGAAATAGTTTTTGGTGTGGCTGAAACTTTTTGAGATAAAATTTTGAGCAGGTGTTTTGGATTTCACAAAAGTAGTTGCTGAAATTCCATTCATAAAAGAAGTTTTAAATCCAATTCCAGCTTTATTTCCTGAAATTCAATGTTCTTTTAAAATTAACTCAAGCTTATTTGAAGATAAAGTGAGTTTTTCAACTAAAGGCTTGAGTTTTGTAACCTCCTTTTTTAATTCATTATTTTCAGCAAGTAAGTTATTGTTTTTCTTTTCATATGAAAGATTTTCATTTTTAGCATTTCAAATTTTTTAGAAAAGTCATGCAATTCTTTTGTAATAAAATATTCTTTATGAAATTTCATCCTTTTGTTTGAGTAAGGAATCATTCATTTTTCAATGATTTTATCTTTACTCCAGCTTTCTTAAATTCAGATAATATTTCATGAAAAATAGAATTTAATTCATCAAATGTAAATTCAGTGGAATTGTTAGGGGATGTTACCTCATCTTCGAAATCCATTAAGTATAATTTGCGGTCTTGGTGGTCTCTTCTTCTTCAGATGATGATGAGTCTTCACTGTCAGACCACGTGGCAACCATGGCTTTCTTTTTCATCTTCTATTTGAAGGATTTCTTCAACAGTGGACAGTCTAGACATATGTGCCCCGGCTTCTTGCATTCGTAGCATGTGGGGACTACCTCTTTATCTTTCTCTCTATCCTTTTCCTTTTCCTTTCCACAATCCTTCTTGTGAAATTTTCGGTTATACCTTCCTTTCTTTCTTCCTATAAATTTTCTAAATCTCCTCACAACCATAGCGATGTCATCATCTTCTAGGTCATCATTGGAGAAGGTGCTTTCTTCTTCAGATTCTTCATCATCCCTCTTAGATTCGGAAGCAGCTTTGAAGGTTATTGTCTTCTTTTTCTTCTGCTCATCTTCCGTTCTATGCTCCATTGTCAGCTCGTGGGTGATGAGTGATTCCAGCAGTTCATCCAGCAGCAATGTGTTTAGATCTTTGGCTTCCTGGATTGTAGTTACTTTAGGATCCCATTTAGGGAAAAGAATGAAGGATCTTCTGAACTATATCTGCATTAGAGTATACCCTGCCAAGACTCTTCAAACCATTAATAATATCTGTAAATCTAGAGAACATTGCAGAAATTATTTCAGAAGGTTCCATTTTAAATAATTCATAATTATGAACTAAAAGATTTATCTTGGAGGTTTTCACTTGAGAAGTTCCCTCATGGGTCACTTCGAGTTTATCCCATATTTCCTTTGCTAAAGAGCAAGTCGAAATTCGGTTGAACTCATTGCGTCCAAAGCACAGTATAACAAATTCATTGCTTTGGCATTTAATTCTCCCATCTTCATGTCATGATCATCCTAGTCCTCTTCAGGCTTAGGGATGTCCACGCCATCAACTTTAATTGTGTGAATGTGTGGCCCTTTCAAGATGACCTTCCACAATTGAAAATCTACTGCTTGAATGTAAATCTTTATTTGTGCTATCCAATATGAATAATTAGTGCCCGTGAATAGTGGAGGTCTATTTGTTGACTGGCCTTCGGCCATGGATGTACTCATGGGATGAGCCATCAATCTTTACTCAAGTAATCAGAGACACTGCTCTGATACCAGCTATTGCCCAAGTGGCTTTTTCCCAAGAGAGGGGGTGAATTGGGAATTACAAAATTTTTGCAAGTATGTGCACAAGTAATTACTTTTAGTGGTTTGGTGCTATGTTAATCAGAGAATAAATGCAGAAGCTAAAAGGTAAATCAAACACAACACAAACAAAACAAGTTTATAGTGGTTTGGAGCAACCCAACTCCTACGTCCACTAGCCAAGTTCACCACTTAGGATTTCACTATATCCCCCAAACAGGAATACAATCGGATTATTTTACAGGCTCACAATCCCAACCTCTACACTTTGGTTTTAAAAATGGGCTCACCAAAGAAACCCAAACTAGGTTTTCACAGGCTCACCTAGAACCACTACACTTTGGTTTTAAATAGGCTCACCAAATAAACCTCTACACTTTGGTTTTTACAGGCTCACCAAAGAAACCTATTTGGTTTTTAAACCGGGCTCACCAATAATCCAGATATTCTAAAAATAGAATAAGGAAGCAACAATAAAGACAAACTCTGTTGTCTGGGTGGTTGCCAATGTAGCTCGAGTGAAGATCCACTAAATTCTCTTCAATGCACTTCAATGGCTTCCTTGCTTTCCTCAAAAGATGCTTGAAGCTTCTGGTAAGAGTTGTTGCAGGCTTGAAAGTAGACTTTAAAGCTCAAGTGCTCTCTTTTCTTCTCACTTCAATAAGTGTTCAATAAATGCCCAATAATTTATTAGTCTCTTCAAAGATGTTCTCATACCTTATTTATAGAGACTTCAACTACCTTCCCTTGATTTTGAACGTTGTAGATGGTTGGGAGGTGATAGGTTACCGTTAGAGCACTTTTGGAATTCAAAAACTGAGAACTGGAACTAGCCGTTGGAGGTGACCCCGTCATTCCAGTCGGCTCGAACAATCTTCGAGTCGGCTAGGATCAAGTTCGGGTTGACTGGGCTGAATGCTAGTCGGCTAGCTTCCATAGTTGAAAAAATACCTTACTCTGGACGAGTCGGCTAGGTTGCACTCCAGTCGGCTCGGATCTCAAAGGCTCTTAGACCATTCTCAACCAAGTTCTGGACGAGTCAGCTGGGCTGAATTCCAGTCAGCTCGGATCCCTGAGAATCTGAGAACATTCTCAACCATGTTCTGGATGAGTCGGCTGGGCCTTGGTGCCAGTCGGCTGGATCTGTGTGCTAGAGAACTTCTTTCCTATGCCATGCCAGAGTCGGCTGGGTCCTCCATCCAGTTGGTTTGAAATTGTTCTTCAGCCAGATCAAACTCTATCTTCCAGAGCACTTGTCCCATGCTTTGAAGACTTCTTTCAAGGACTTCTTACAATAAATTCAAGAAAAATTGAAGCTCGAAAACTACTAGAAGTAACCCTTAAACTTGATTTGCGTAGGAATTTTATAGGGTTCTTCTTTACAAGATTCTAAATACTTTACAACTCAACACAAAGCAATAAAGATTGTAGGGTTTAGAAAGTGTGTCAATGTAGTTGTCTTACAAAAACTTATCAATCATTTGAAGAGTTGTTAGATAACCAAATATATGCTCCAATGTTTTGTTATCATCAAAATCACTTTAGGGGTCAACAATTAGCAAGTAAATTTTTCATAGGTATATTTTCAAGAATAATAACATTGTTCAAAACATGCTTTCTTATTGAATGGTGCCTAAATTTTGATGTGTTTAGTTTGAGAGAAATTCAGTGCAAACACATACACAGTACAAGATATAAGGCCTCCTTGCTATCTAATATAAAACAGGATTCGATCATACCTTTACAAAGCATTTGATCAATGTTGGATCCATTTTTATTTTTGTCTAACTTGCAGATAGAACTTATTGGTGTGCTAGTCTTTTTGCTTGTTTCCATGCTGAAATTTTGATGAATTCCTTGATGTACTTGGCTTGACTTATAAAGATACCTTGCTTCAGTTGATTGACTTGTAAGCCAAGGAAGTGGTTGAATTCACCCAAACCTATACTAACTCAGTAAATCCCTTTACAAAAATCTTCATTAGTTATACCAAAGATAGTATCATCAATGAATTATTTGTACACTATCAGATCATTTTCTTCAAAACATTTTCAAGTAGTAACATGCTTATGCCAAGTGCTAGATGCTTGTTTCAAATCATGTAAAGTTTTGTTCAATTAAACACATGATTTGGATAAGCAAGATTTTTCAAATTCTGGTGACTGTTTTACAAAAACTTTGTTCATGACTGGAAGAACTTTTGAGATTTGTTTGAAATAGTTTAAAGTTCATGTAGTAGGCAAATACAAGGAGTATTCTAATAGCCTCAGGTCTTGCTATCAAAGCATAGGTTTCATCAAAATCGATATCCTCTTCTGGATTTAATTCATTTATTGCCGCACATTTCATTTGGTATGTTCCTATTGACCCATCTGGTTTAGTTCATCATGCATGGCCATATCCAGTTATGATCATTTTCAGCTTTTTCTTAACTTTGTAGTACAATTTGAGATATGAAGGCTAGGTAATCATGTGCAGTCCTATGTGATGACCTAGTCCTTATACCTTGAGAAGGATTACCAATAATAATTCTTTAGGATGTGAAGTTACATACCTCCATTCTCTTGGTAGATCAGTATGATCCTTACTCACCATTTCAATTCCATCTTATGTTGGTTTGTCCTGGATGTTTAGATCTTCTATTTCTTTTTGTAGAGTACCTGCATCATTATCTATGCACTCATCTTTTCTAGATGGTGAAGTGTTAGCTTTTTCAAAAATAACATGAATTGACTCTTCTATAGTGAGAGACCTCTTGTTAAACACTCTGTATGCTTGCTATGTGATGAATAACCAAGAAATGTAGATTCATCAGATTTTGCATCAAACTTTCCTAGGTTATCTTTGTCATTATTTAATACAAAGCATTTACACCCAAAAATATGAAAATAATGAATTTTTGGTTTTCTTCCTTTCCAAAGCTCAAAGGGGGTTTTCTTTGAAATTGGTCGTATCAAAACTCGGTTTAATATATAACAGGCAGTGTTCACAGCTTCTGCACAAAAGTACCTTGGAAGATTACCTTCACATAACATTGTTCTAGCCATTTCTTCCAACGTCTATTTTTTCTCTCCATAACACCATTTTGTTGTGGTGTTCTAAGAGTGGAGAAGTTGTGATCAAGGCCATGTTCAGTGCAATATTCATCAAATAATTGATTTTGAAATTCAGTTTCATGATCACTTCTTATAGAAACAACAGAAAGATTTCTTCATTTGAAACTTTCTTATGAAATTTTGAAATACATCAAAATTTTCATCTTTATGTGCAATGAATAATACCCATGTGAACCTAGAAAAGTCATCTACAATCACAAGTCCATATTTTATACCTCCTAGGCTTGTGGTCTTAGTTGGTCCAAATAGGTCCATGTGAAGTAGCTCAAGGGGTCTAGTTGTTGAAATAACATTTTTCGATTTAAAACTCCCCCTAGTTTGTTTGCCAAATTGACAAGCATCACAAACATAGTTAAGATCAACTTTGAAATGTGGCAAGCCTCTAACTAGGTTCTTTGAGATAATTTGGCAATAGTATGCATGCTAGCATGACCTAATCATCTATGCCATAATAGACATGACTCCTTGGTCTTAGCATTCAGGGCTACTAGGCTGGAACTACTTGTCATGGCTAGATCATTTAGATCTACCACATAGATATTCCTGAGTCTATGGCCAATGAATTTGTTGCTAGAGTCAAGAGAGTTAGTTATTATACACATAGATGATTCAAAGATAACTTTGAAGCCTTTATCACATAATGACTAATACTCAATAGATTGTGCTTCAACTTATCTACTAGCAATACATCTTCAATAAAAGTACAAGGGGTTAACTTGATCTTACCGATTCTGATTATTTTCTCTTTGCTATTATCTCCAAAGGTAACCAATCCTTCTTCTTTCATTTGTAGGGTGATAAACTGATCCTTGTCACCTGTCATATGTCTTGAACAGCCGCTGTCAAGATACCATCTTTTCTTTAATTTTTGGGCTGCAAGATAATCCTACAAAACAGTCAAGGAGTGATTTTAGGTACCCAAGCTAACTTGGGTCCTTTCGGGCTAGCAACATTGGTTCCTTTTGGAACCCAAATGGTTCTACACTTTAATGCATTGTTCATGGAACTTTGAAAGAATTGCATTGGAAATATTTATGCCCAAATCTATGACATGCATAACAGATAATTTTATCATTCTTGAATGATGCATGCTTTGAAGCTATAGTAGATATAGAAACAGAAATACTTGAATTGAAGGATTTTTGCATAGTATTTTTAGGAACATATTTCAAGCCATTTGTAACTGATTTTGATGAAAAAGCTTTTTCAAGTTTAGATTTTGAAACTGAAGCTTTTGAGGGTACAAGCTTCGTTGCTAAAATCCCTTTAGCTCTTAAAGCACTAAGTCCAATTCCAACATTACTTTTAGAGTCTTTTTGTTCTTTCAAAATTAGCTCAAGCTTATTTGAACTCAAGGTCAATTTTTCTGCTAAAGGCTTAAGCTTTTTAACCTCCCTTTTTAAATCAGTATTTTTGGCAACTAAAATATTGTTTGTCTCATATAAAACAGTTTTTTCATTGTTCAAGACTATAATACTTTCAGAAAGGTTATCAAATATTCTTTGCAAAATGTTATTCTTTTCAAAAATTTCATCCTTATCTTTTAATAAAACATCGTTTTGTTTCTATAAGGACTTGATTTTAATTCTAGCTTTCTTGAATTCGATAAGTAAATCATGAAATGCTGAACTCAGTTCATCATAAGTAAACTCAATTGAAGCTCTAGGGATGATACCTCATTTTCGAGATCCATTAAACAAAGATTTGCAGATTTCGGAGCCTCTTCGTCTTCAGTGGATGAGGATGCTTCGCTGTCACTCCACGTCACTATCATTGCTTTCTTTTTCTTTTTCTTAAGTCCCTTTTTCAATAAAGGACAGTCTGGTCTGATGTGCCCTGGCTTTTTATACTCATAACATGTGTGCACTTCTCTTTCTTTCTCCTTTTCCTTGTCCTTCTCCTTACTGAACTCATTGTTCTTATGAAGTTTTTTGAAATATCTTCCTTTTCTTCTTCCCAAGAATTTTCTAAACTTTCTTACGACCATGGCAACGTCTTCATCTTCCATGTTGCTTTTAGTAGAGGAGCTTTCTTCTTCCTATTCTTCATCCTTTTTGGAATCCATAATAGCTTTAAAGGTGATCGATCTCTTTTTCTTTTGATCATCTTCAGTTCGGTGCTGCATGGTCAATTCATGTATGATGAGAGATCCTAGCAATTCATCCAGCAATAAGCTATTCAAATCTTTTGCTTCCTGGATGGCAGTCACTTTCGGATCCCACTTATCCGGAAGAGATCTTAGAATTTTTTGCACTAGATCTGTATTAGTATATACCCTGCAAGACTTTTTAAGCCATTAATAATATCAGTGAATCGTGAAAACATGGCAGATATTGTTTCATTTGGTTCCATCTTAAACAATTCATAACTATGTACAAGCAGATTAATCTTAGAAGATTTCACTTGAGAAGTTCCTTAATGGGTCACTTCGAGTTTATCCTAATTTTCTTTTACTGAGGAGCAAATAGAGATTCGATTAAACTCATTACTATCCAAAGCACAATATAAGAGATTCATGGCTTTGGTATTTAACTCTCCCATCTTCATTCATGTTCGTCCCAACTTGGTTAGGAACGTCCACCCATCATTTTAACCATGGAATGCAAGTTCGTCCAATCTCTTCAGGTTTAGGAACGTCCACTCCATCAATTTTAACCATGGGAATGCAAGGACCCTTTAGAATGACCTTCCATAACTGAAAATCAATAGCTTGAATATAAATCTTCATTCTAGCTTTCTAATATGCATAATTTGTGCTAGTGAAGAGTGGAGGTCTGTTTGCTGATTGGCCTTCGGCCAAAGACGTATCATAGGATAAGCCATCAATCTTTACTCTAGTGTATTCAGAGACTCTACTCTGATACCAGTTGTTGCCTAGGTGGCTATCCAAGAGGGGGTGAATTGAGAATTTAAAAATTTAAACAAGTAATGTGCAATTTCAAAATCCTTTGCAAGTGGTAGGTGCTGTGATAAGGTTATAGAATGCAGAAGCTAAACAAAGTAGAGAAAGCACAACACATACACACCAAATTTATAATGGATCGGAGCAACCCAGCTCCTACGTCCATTATCCAAGATACCACTTCGGATTTTCACTATATTCACACCCGAATACAGTAGGATTGTTTTACAGGATCACAATCCAAAACCTCTATACTTTGGTTTTATGGGATCACCAAAGAAAACCCAACACCTTTGGTTTTAACAGGCTCACCAAAGAAACCTAAACTTGGTTTTCACATGATCACCAAGAACCTAAACCTTGGTTTTGATAAGGCTCCTAAAACCTATTTGGTTTTTCAACTGGGTTCACTAATAACCCAACAATTCAAAGATTGAATTGAAAAAAAATGCAATAATAAATGACAAACTCAAGTTGTCAGATAGTTGTCGGTGTAGCTCATTGAAATCCACTTGAATGCACTTGAATAAGCTTTAATACTTCAGTGGCTTCTTCCAAAGTTGATTGATGCTTTAGATTAGAGTTATTGTGGGCTTGAATGCAGATTTGAATGCACTTGTGCTCTATCTCTGTGGTTGGTTGGATATTCAATGAAGCTCTCTCTTTTTCCTTTTTATACTCCCTTCTTAATTAAAAATTGCTTCAAGGTAGTTTAAATCCTTCAAATTTAAAGTCTTCCATTATCCCAAGGTAGTTCTAGCCATTGTAGACCGTTGGGGAATGATTTATGACTATTGGAGCACTTTTTGTCATTCAAAATAAATTCTGGAACTAGCCGTTAGATACCTGGAAGTGACATTTGTGTCGGCTCGGATCCTTCAAGTCGATAGGTCGAGTTGCCATTTCTTCAATGCAGTCGGCTCTTTGTCTCAGGGCGCATAATGTCACTCTGGATAAATCGTCTCTTTATAGCTCGGGTGGTGGGGACACCAGAGGTACTAGAATAAGACAGAGGCTTTTCAACCCTCTATGAATTGATCAATAATTTATGAGTCCATCTATAATAAGGGCTTAGCCTATTTGAGTTCATTTTAGTTGTTATTTGAGTCTTTTGAGTTGTTATTTTAGTTCTGTACTAGTCAGCTCAAGTTGAGCTAGTTCAGTCTAATGTTAGGCAGCTTATGTCGAGCAAATTTTATTTTTTTGAGTCCTGTCCAAGCATACTGAATACTCAAGACCACATTATACAAGTTAAGACCAAGCCCATCTAGATTGAAGACATGGAAGTTTAGCCCAAGTCCAACCCAGCTTGAAGATTTGAAGACCCCAGGAGGAAAATCAGAAATCCTGATTCCTTGTAGATGCCCTCCAGATGCCCAGATTCCTTCCAAATGCCAAAGTATATTCATAGATGAAGGCATCCATGATTTTAGAGGTCCATCTGCATCCTAGCCCAAAGAAATCAAGCCCAGGTGCAAAGCTCAAGCCCCTAAAAAGCAAGATACCAAGGAGTATTCCTGCTACCTGGCTACCAGGCCACCCCAGCTTCCAGAGGCCCAAACCCATGTGGCCGAGCCCCTTGCTACTCTTAGAAGCCCAACACGACCCCCTAGGCATCCTTGGAGTGTTGACCAAGTCAAGAGAATTTTTAGAGATTTTTTCTACCTAATGTTTCCTTTTTTTCTAGCTAGGGTTTGAGAGGGAAAAGAATTCTTATGTAATGTCAATTGTACCCTTACCTGGGGCCCAAGACTAAGGGTCTATTTAAAGGAACCTAGTCTCTTGTATGAGGATTGATTTTGATATATGAAATAAATCTTGAGTTCTTCTATTGCTTTGAGTGTTACCCTGCTGTGTGCATAAAGGGGTGTGAGAGTTTTCTTCTTCCCGGTGCTGCAACCATCTTCCTGCCGCCAGCCAACCTTCCAGAACCCTGGCCGCCCACTTCAAAAGACACCTTTTCTTTTCTATTTTATTTTATTTCTTTGTTCCCTTGTGAGTTTTCTAACCCCTAACAGGTCGTTTGCAGGTCCTCGAGTTCCTACGAATCCAATGACTCCAGCCAAGCCTCAATCAGACCACCCGAGCAGAAAGTTGTGTATCCATGGGTCTTTGGCTCGGTTTTCCAGGCCGCATCCATCGAGAAATGAGAGATCCCTTCATTGTGATCTTCATCGGGCACTTCAGACATTGTCAGGTACACCCCCTCTACCTCCAGTAATATTGTAGGAGAACTTGCCCTAACCATGGCTTCTCAGCCCCGACGATCCTTCTTTAATACTTTTCTAGGTTCTAATCTGCATGCTTGACTTCAAAATTTCATACATAATTCCCTACAACTAATTTTGATTGAAATTTGGGAATTAATCACCTAACCCCACATATAAAACATACAAAAATAATTGCATGCATATTAGTCCCGTATCATCGGGTCAGCTTGAACTTGAATCTTGAAATTCTTGAACTTGAGGAGTTGGCTCTTTTCAGCTTGGGTTAGCTCTTCTTCTCAGGTTCGGAAAACATTACTCTAGAAGAGTTGGCTCAATGCAGTTCGGATTGGCTCACTTTCTCAGGCTTTTGAAATTAGGTCTGGTAGAGTCGGCTCTTTCTAGGTCAGGTCGGCTTGCCTGGCTGTTCTCAGAAAAACTTTAGGAAATGGACTCTGGAGGAGTCGGCTCGGACTGATTCTAGTCAGCTCGGATTCATTAGAGTTGGCTCGCTTTCCATCGAGTCGGCTCAGATTGTTGCATTCCAGAATCCTTGCTGCATACCAGTAAGCAGAGTCGGCTCTTTTTATCTTAGGGTCAGCTCGAGTGTCTTCTTCAGGATTTTTACAAGTTGAACTTAAAGAAAACTCTCACCAACTCTTTATATATTTCACACAAACCAACTCAAAGCAAAGTTTAAGGCACACACGCTTATAAAAGTAACCCTTTTACTTGATTTTTCTTAGCATTTTCATTGGGGTTCTTCTTTACAAAAACACTAACAACATAACTCAAGCAAGAAAATATAAATGTAGGAGTTGAAGTTTGAACATGTATACATCCTACAAAAACTTGTCAAACACTTGAAGAGTTGTCAGTAATAAATGTACATGCTCCAATGTTTGGTCATCATCAAAATCACTTATGAGGTCAACAAAGATGCCCATAGCAAGGTTTCTAGGAATTTGCCTAAGGAAAATAAACACTAGTCTTTGTAACCCTTACACCACTGGTTGTTGGTCTATAAATACTCTATCAACCCCCCTGTATTATTAATGAATTATTAATCAATAAAGTGATTCTATCCAATTCCTTTACTGTGCACATTGTGGGGTGGGAGGCCCTATCCATTGTTCTTCAAAGCTTCGTGGGGTATGAGGCCTTACATATCCAGACACCGAGAAACCTAGCTATATAATTCCATCTCTTTTCCTTTCACTTTTCCATCCTCTTTCCTTCTTTACTACTTTATAACTGAGAGACTTTCTTTTGTTGAGTGATTGTAGGTGATCAAGGATTTAAGTCAAGGTGTTCTTGCCTTGGAACTAGAATTGCGAAAGATCAGAGCTCTAAGATCGAGATCTTAATGCCCTGTCGCAAGATTCTTGAGAGTTCAGCCAGATCTACTTCAGAGGGAAATATCTTCAGTGGTTAAATTCAAAAACCCTCCCTACTCTTTGATCTCTGATTCTTTGATAGGTAGACCCTAGTTTTTGGTGGTTTCTTAGCCACGAAATCCTATTTTTCTAGTTTACTTTGTAGATTTACTTTGCAGGTTATTAACTAGTAGACTTGTTTGCTTAATTATCTTCTTTGAGTCTTTAAAAACTAAAATTAAAAAAAAATAATCTCTATTTTTCTTTGCTAATTAGGTTAATAATCGGTAGATTAAGTTTTCCTAATTATCCCGCATCAACTATCCTGGCCAAGGTTTTGCTAAATTGAGACATACTGAGTCATTCACTCCAAACTGTTTGGAGGGGTCAATCCCATCTTAATCCACCACCGCTCTGTAAGTACTTGACTGTACCCAAAAACCTTTCATCACTATATTAGAAATCCAGGTAGTCAAGAACCAAAGTATAGTGAGTTGCTTGCTAGCTACCATGATGACCTCGGGTCTCGGGGACACATATACCCATATCCCTCATGAGAAACCCTTTGGAAGAAGGGAGCTCCGCCATTAGTCACATTTAATGAGATGTCATATATTTCACCTGTGTGTCACATCAGTGTCTCTACACTCCTTGGTTAAGAGGACAACCAACCAATATGACATACAACAACCTATGCTTGATACAACATCATTTTATAACAATGTAACATTTGGTTGTGAATCAGTTTAAGAACTACTAGATATATCCTCTCTATATCAAATACAATGTAGTTCTATGGACTCCATCACACAAGAGTTCTTTCCAAGAAAATGCACATGTGATGAATAGCCAAAAGAATAACTTTTATTCATTTAAAAAATTTACATACAATTACAAAATAGCATAACCATCTATAGCCTAGACGATTGGCTTTGGGATACTATTCCCAACATTAACTTCCTCTTCTCCATCCAGCAAGAGGTGGGTGAGTCTCTTCGCTATTACATGGGTTGCTTCAATGTAGCCATGCTAGGGTTTATGGGCTCGAGCCCTCCATTACCATGTCAGCTTTGAAGAGGGGGATGTGTAGAGGTAATTTTTATTTCTTCTCCTCTAAGAAGTTTTTCAGAGACCTCCCTGAGCCCTTGGCCAAACTAAGAAGTACATCAACATCAAGGAAGGCATGGTGGATAAGTGAAAGGAGAAGAATGATAGGAAGTGTGCTAGAGAAGATCGCTCCTGTCCCTCTCCTCCTTAACTGTAGCCACAATAGAAGAAGAAGTACGACAAGGTGTTCCGCCATCGATCTGGAAGTTTGAGGCTATCCTGCCATGAGGACTTCACTTCTCTGAATGCTCCCTGAGGGCAAATCTTGGTGGAGATCAAAGGTTAGGATATTTTCACTGGCCAGTAAAATGAGCAAGAGAGGTCAGGAAGAATAAAGAATATTGCCATTTTTATCGAGATTATAGGTATGACATTGAGGTTTGCTTTTTCTTAAAGAAGGAGATCGAGATGCTGAATTGACATGGGTACCTGTATGGCTATGTCAGTGATCGTAGTGCCTCTGAGGCCATCGATCGAGAGCTTTAGCTGGTAGCTAAACCCCCTATGGAGAGTAGCATCCTCATCAACACTATCTTAGGTGGGTTAACTGTTGGGGGGGAAGCTCCTCTAGACGACGACCCTATGTAAGGGTGTCCCAGAAGGAGATCCCTTAGCCCAAACACCAAAGGATGGAGGAGGAGCCCATCACCTTCTCCATTGCGGATGCGGATGGAGTTCTATTTCTTCTTGATGATTTGTAGTTATTTTCTTTACTTTCTTGAATTATGATTTAAAAAGAATCCTGATAGATAACGGAAGCTCCATAGAGATTATATTTTACAATGCTTTCCCTTAAATAGACATGCCCATGGATTGCCTCTAAAGAACTATCTCTTCCTTGATTGACTTTTCTAGGGATGTTATTCTCGTTGAGGGCATCATAAGTCTTCCTATGATTGCTGACTAGGCCCCGAGATGGGCAATGATCCTTCTGAAATTTTGGTGGTCAAGTCTTGGAAACCTCCAATGCCATCTTGGAGAGACCAATTGAATGCTTATGGGCCATGGTCTGGACCTACCACCTACTCATGTAGTTCTCTACTCCCCATAAGGTGGGCAAGGTTCGAGGTAACCAAGCTTTAGCAAGGCAATATTATATGGTGACCCTTAAAAGCAAAAAACTAAAGAAAGCCATGTCCATCGAGTGCCTCTACCTTCGAGATCAGTAGAGGCTGTAGTGAGGAAACCCATTGAAGAGCTTGTTACTGTCCCCTTGGACTTATTTGACCCCTTCCATGTGGTCTATGTTGGGAGCAAGTAGAGTGAGGAGTCCAAGGCCCATTTAGTGAAGCCCCTCCTTGCGAATGCTAACATCTTCATGTGGATAGCTGTGTATATTCCAGGCATGACCCTAAGGTTATTGTGCACCATTTCAATGTTGACCCCTCGTACTACCCCAGTTCGCTTAAAGAAGAGAAGGTTCACTCTTGAGTGATAGCATGCCATCTAGCAGGAGGTGGAGAAGCTTCTAAAGACTTTTTTCATCCATGAAGTTTAGCACCCAAACTGGTTCGTCAATGTTGCTCTAGTGAAAAAAGCTAATGGTAAGTGGTTTGCATGCATTTACTTCACTAACTTGAATAAAGACCTGCCCGAAGGATTGCTTACCTTTGCTTATAATTGATTTGGTCATGGACTCAACCTCTAGGCATGAAACTCTTAGCTTCATGGACATCTTTGGGTACAACCAAATTTGGATGGAGCCCAAGGATGAAGAGAAAATCGCATTCATCACAGACCATAGGCTATACGCTACAAAGTTATACCCTTTAGCCTGAAGATATTAGAACTACCTATCAGCATCTTGTCAATAAGATCTTCAAGAATCGGATTGGGCATAACGTGGAAGTGCATGTTGGTGATATGCTAGTAAAAAGCTACAAGAAAGGTTAGCACATGGCAGATTGGAAGAGATCTTCCAAAAGCTATGGATGTATCGGATGTGGCTCAACTCAAATAAGTATGCATTCAAAATTTCTTCCAGGAAGTTCCTAGGCTTTATACTATCACAACTTGGAATTGAAGCCAACCTCAAGAAACTCTAGGTAATCCTGGAGATGTCATCGCCTAAGAGATAGAAAGAGGTCCAATGCCCTTGTAGGGTGGGTCACCGTGCTGAGCTATTTTGTTGCAAGGTCCGGTGATAAGTACTTTCCTTTTTTCCAAGCCTTGAAATGGATCAAATACTTCTAATAGATGGAGGAGTGCTAAGTTTTCTTCGAATAGCTCAAGACCTACCATGCTACCACGTCGCTTCTCATGAGGCTGATCATGGGGGAAATACTTTACCTTTATTTAGCTATCTCCCTCATGGCCATGAATTCTATGCTTGTCCAAGAGGAGGATGGAGTGTAGAAGCTAGTATTATATTAGCCAGATCTTGAAGGATGTAGAGACTAGGTACCCAAAGATGGAGAAGGTCGGCTTTGCCCTTCTAATTTGGTAAGGTGGCTTCATCCATATTTTCAAGTGCATTTCGTCATGCTCCTAACCAATCAGCCTTTGCATCAAATTCTATAGAAGATTGATGCCTTTAGGAGGAGCACCAAGTGGGTAGTGAAATTGGGGGAGTTTGATATCCTTTATGAACCTTGCCTCTCCATCAAAGCCTAGGCTTTGGCAGACTTTCTCATGGAGTTCACCATCCTAGATGGAGTAAAGACTAGACTAGAGATAGCGAAGCTAGAACCAATGGGTGAGCTTTGGACTCTCCATGTTGATGGTGCATCCAATGCTTGAGGGTCCAAGATGGGGCAATTCTTTCTAGCCTAGAAAGAGTTGTCACCGAGAAAGCCTTCGCTTCAACTTCAAGGCTCCAAATAAGCAAAATATGAAGCCTTCCTCATGGGGTTGTGGCTTGCCCATGAGCTTAGAGTTCAGACCTCATAAGTTTCAGTGACTCTCGGTTGATAATTGGACAAGTCTCAAGAAGTTTGATGCCAGAGTCCTTACCATGGAGAAGGATCTTAAGGGTTAAGAAATTATTTCATGCTTTCTTTCCTTTAAGTTTGTGTAGATCACTAGGATAGAGGCACACCTGCTATCAAGGCTGAGTGGTGCGGGCACCAGACTCAGAAGAAGACTCGAGATCCATCTGGATCTCTGTAACCTTGCCCGAAGAATTAGGGTTTTTGGTTTGTAATAAGAGTTGACTAGATCAACTCAATTTAGCTTGAGTCTACATACCTGCATTTATTTTGTTGAGTCATGTTGACGCAGTAGTGGACTAGGGTTTCAACCAGGGATGTTATATTTTCTCCCAAGACCAGGCAAGTGGACACCACACTCCCAGCCACACTCCCAGTCCAGGGGGCGCCATATCACATCCAGCAGCCTTTGGTCCCCACTCCAAAGATGGCAACTTCCTTCTTTCATGCACCAAATAAAGAGAAGAGCACAAATCAAGGGGGCGGCCAAGACTTTCCCAAGTGATTCCAAGCAAAGAAGGGAAGAAGTTTTTCTTGGAAGAGAATATCAAGGGGCGCCCATTACCTGCCAAAAACACCTAAAACAAAGATGGGAAGAGCCTTGACTTAGGGAGGAAGAAAAGGAGGAGTCCAAAAGAGTTCATCCAGGAAAGGAAGAAAATTTTCTTGAAAAATTCCAAGCAAGGTGGCGCCATCTACCTGCCATTTATAACCCAAATCCTAATTTTTGGTATTTTGGCCAACCATATGTAAGGGATTTGCCCTAATTTGGAGATCCCCTCCTTTAGTCCCACATGGGAAAATATGAAACCCTTCTCCCTTGTAAAGCATTATAAATTACATCCCTCTTGTAAGTTGAAAACAATCAATGAATGAAGAAAAATTATTTTTGCTATTCTCTTTTGTTGAGTAAACTAGGTTTCTCTTCTTCTGCACTATTCTAAGTGTTGAGCTCCGTGAGGGAATAATCCGGGTTCCATTGGAGCCTTGAGAAGGTGAGAGATCTCCATTTTTATCCAAAACCCTAGGTTAGCCACTTAAAAACCCAAAACCCTAGCCGCCCTTCATTATTTTCAATCCATCAAACCCTAGCTCCTTCCATCTCCCACGGCCTCTCTCTCTCTACAATTCCAGGCCATCCACCTTCATCCAGATCCAGTCTGGCTACTTCAGATCCAGAGCAAGTTCCAAGGAAAATCACATCAGCTTCCAGGAGAATCCAGTTTTCAGCAATTTCAATCTTCAAGTTCATCAACCTGGTAAATTTTTCCCTTGACTCTCTGATTCCATCAATTGTTTTTCTTCTCTTCCAGATCTTGAGTTCAGGAGAAGCCAACCCGCCAAAGGACCAGTATTGGAGGGTCCATTGCGAAGATATCTGAATCCGAGGATCCAACAATCTGCTCGGGAGAGTTCTTCCACCAAAATCTGTGAAGATCATTGTCTGGTTAGGTAAACCATCTCTTCTCTTTATTTCTATTCTGTTGAAAGTTCGGAGCAAAACCCTAGGTCTGGGAGTTTCTCAACCCCCAGCGATCCGTTGCTTCTGAACTACTCTGATAATTTAGTTTCCATAAAATTGTGCTTTCAATTATCATATTAGTATCTTTCAATGTTAGGTTAACTTTTCTTTGATTTGAAGCCAACTTCTACAAACATATAAAAACAACAAAAAAATTAGTTAATCTTAATTTACTTCCGCATCACATCCCTTTATTTGTTCTGCATCATTTTTGGTATCAGAGTCCAGTTTAGGATTTCTGATTTGCTTGCTTGCTTGTTTTGATTGTTTTCTCTTTTTATTTTGTCTGCTCGAAGTAGACTCCCCAGGACGTCCGGTCCTAGGAACTAAGTGAGGCGCAAGCCTCCTCCTCCCATTCCACTGGGTGTTCCTAGGGCGTGTAGGGGATCCATTGGGTTATAACTTCGTAGCAGGGATTATAAACGGGGAAGACAATCTAGTTGCAGCCCGTAATTGCCCTGTTGTCTGAATTATTTTCCCTGCATAAAACTCTGAATTGCATGATTTTTGCTTCGTTGAAACCAGTATAATTGAAGCTATTTTCCATAATGTTTCTATGATTTATTGGTTTCGGTAAAAATTCTGAGCATTAAAATACAATAACTCTGTTTTTTGTGTTCTGCAATTCAATTCTTTTTGGAGTGATCATCTCATAATTTACTTAAGGGCAATTGAGCATCTAAGATAAGGGAAGGAGTTGATTACCTCTCCTTAGCCCAAAACCACCATCCAATCATTCGAACCTAGACCTAATTTAAAATCAGTTAGACCTAATTTGCCCTAGTGGGCTAGGGACACCAATTGGTCGGGTCTAGGCTAGTGTTGAGTCAGTTTGCCGAGTTATTCTGTGTGTGCTTAGCACTCAGTGTCTAGAACGGTGGTTCAGGGATCCATTCCCGAAGGGCTTGTGTGCTGGTCCGCCTACTTGGCCAATCACTGATTGGTGTCTAGGATTGGCAATCAGGGACCTAACACTCCCCTTACACCTGCCTGGCTGAGTCCTGAGTTACTACAGGCTAGCTTGCCACTCTGATTGGGCATCTAGTTTGGACTCTAGGTCTAGTGATCTAGTAGTCGATTTAGTCTAGTCTCATTTTGTGTGCTTGCTTGAATCATCATGTCTACTAGAAACGGAGTGCCATATCAACCTGGTCAAACCCAACCTGATTTAGAGGCCATGATCAGAACTCTTACTGAAAGTATGGCTAAAATGAATCAGGATATGACAAACACTGTGGCCCAGTTTAGCGCACAAATTCATGAGGATCTTACCCAACTTAGGGACCGAGTCCAAGTACTTGAAGAACCTAGACAACGGAATTGGACTCCTGACCCCGATTTTAATGTGCCTCAACCTCACCCACATCAGGAGCCTAGAAGGCCTTTATACAGAGATCCTGAACCTAATCATAGGAGGCCTGACCCAGAGCCTGAAGATAGAGATGATAGGTTCATCAGGAACATCAAATTAGATGCACCCACTTTTGATGGTAGTTTGAACCCTAAGGTGTATTCTGATTGGGAGGGTGAGATGGACCAATACTTTGAGTGGTATGCTATGTCTGAGGAGAGGAAATACAAGTTTGCCAAGATGAAATTAGTGCGTCAAGCTAGGTTATACTGGGGGAACATTGAGCTAACCACTAGGAGACGGAATGTTGAGCCCATAACCACTTGGCAGGGTATGAAAGAAAAACTGAGAGATAAATACCTACCCATTTCATACCAGCAAAACCTGTTAGATCAATGGCAAAACCTGAAACAAGGAAACCGATCTGTCTCAGACTACATAGCTACTTTTGATGAATACCTAATGAGATGTGATGTGAGTGAAGCCCACGAAGTCACTTTGTCTAGATTTAGGGCTGGACTGAGGGAAGATATCAAGAGAGAACTATTTCTGAGAGAGGTTATTGATCTAGACCAAGCCTACCAGATTGCACTGAACACTGAGAAATTTCAGAGAGGACCTATACCTTCTAGGATTAGTGCCCCAATCCTAAGGAATGGACCTAGCCAAGTTATCCCTAGTAAACCTTTTAGGGTACTTCTACCCCTAGGCCCATGGACAAAGGTAAGGTACCTGACACCCAGAGAACCCCTAGTTCAAATATCACCTGTTTTAAGTGTCAGAAACCAGGTCACATTTCCAGTCAGTGTACTTCCATAGCCTGTTTCAAGTGTCATAAGGTAGGTCATGTTGCTAGCCAGTGCCCACGTAGATCCCTTTACATAGAAGAGGGAGAGAATGATAATTCCGAGCCCAGTGAGGAATTTGAAGAAGTTTATGAGGCCGGAATGAATTTGGTTGAGGAGTATGAAGGAGAGGAGGAACCCAATGAATCTGACCAATTAAGAGTTGTAAGATGCATCCTATCCCAGAATCTAGTTCAAGAGGATTGGCGTAGGACTAACATCCTACAGACTTTTCTTAAATTAGGGGATAAGGTATGTAAGATCATCATAGATAGTGGGAGCTGTGTAAATGCCATCTCTACTAGCACTGTCAAGATGTTAGGCTTAATCCCAGTTCCCCATCCCAACCCCTATAAGGTTTCTTGGGTAGATTCTACCTCCATACCCATCCAGTCTAGATGTCAAGTCCAAATCCAAATGCAATCTTATCACGAAAAGATTTGGTGCGATGTCTTACCCATGGGGGTGAGCAGTATAATTCTTGGAAGACCTTGGTTGTATGATCATGATGCCACCCTCTTAGGAAAATCCAATACCTGTGTCTTTAGTTTCAATGGGAAGAAGATTACGATCCATTCAGTTCCCCCTAAGGACAAGGTAACTAAAGGAGCCGGTAAGGTTAAGGAGATGAAAACTGGAGTGAACCTAATCAGTGCTAAGGATCTAGAACAAGAAATTCATAGTGGTTCACCCATCTGGATGTTGACTGCTAAGGAACTTAGAACTTCGGAACCCTCAGAGCCTCCTCAAGAAGTTAAACCTGTGTTAAAAGAATTTGAGGATGTCTTTCCCGAGGATTTGCCAGACCACCTTCCACCTCTTAGGGATATCCAGCATTCCATAGATCTAATCCCAGGAGCGACTTTGCCCAACTTGCCCCATTACAGGATGAATCCATCTGAGCATGAAGAACTGCAAAAGCAGGTTGGAGAATTATTGAGGAAGGGGTTTATTAGAGAAAGTCTTAGCCCTTGTGCAGTCCCAGCCTTACTGACCCCAAAGAAAGATGGCACGTGGAGGATGTGTGTTGACAGTCGTGCCATCAATAAAATTACAATCAAATATAGGTTTCCCATCCCTAGACTAGATGACATGCTTGAAATGATGGCTGGTGCAATGGTTTTTTCTAAGATTGATCTCAAAAGCGGCTATCATCAGGTTAGGATTAGATCCGGGGATGAATGGAAAACTGCTTTCAAAACTAAGGATGGTCTTTATGAATGGGTTGTTATGCCTTTTGGGTTGTCCAATGCCCTAGTACTTTCATGAGAATTATGACCCAGGTACTTAGAGCTTTCATAGGAAAATTTGTGGTGGTCCATTTTGATGACATCCTGATCTATAGTAAGACCCCAGCAGATCACCTAGGCCACCTTAGAGCAGTCTGCCAAGTTTTGAGGAATGATAGACTCTACGGTAATCTTAAGAAGTGTGAATTCATGACTAGTAGAGTTATCTTTCTTGGTTTTGTAGTAACCCCTGACGGCGTGGCGGCCGATCATGAGAAGATTAGGTCCATAGTAGACTGGCCAGAGCCAACCAATGTGCATGAAGTTAGAAGTTTCCACGGCTTGGCAACCTTCTATAGGCGATTCATCAAGGGGTTTAGTACTTTAACTGCTCCTATCACTGATTGTATTAGGAAGGGAGAATTTCATTGGACTAAGTCAGCCCATAAAGCCTTCCTAGATCTTAAGGATAAAATGACCCAGGCACCCATTCTGAGATTACCCGATTTTTCTAAAGTATTTGAGGTTGCCTGTGATGCTTCAGGTGTAGGAATAGGTGGAGTCCTAAGCCAAGAGAATCATCCCATAGCATTCTTTAGTGAAAAACTTAATGATGCTAAGCTTAGGTATTCTACCTATGATAAGGAATTTTATGCGGTGGTGCAAGCTTTGCGTTACTGGAGACATTATTTGCTACCGTAGGAATTTGTACTATTTTCGGACCATGAGGCTCTTAGATTTCTGAACTCCCAAAAGAAGCTTAACCCTAGGCATGCTAAGTGGGTAGAATATATCCAGTCCTATACTTTTGTCCTGAAACATAAGGCTGGAGTTGAGAATAAGGTAGCTGATGCCCTTAGTCGCCGATCTCTGTTATTAACTTCTGTTAGAACTGAGGTCATAGGGTTTGAGCAAATCAAAGAGGAATATAAGTCTTGTCTGGATTTCACAACTGTTTATCAGGATCTAGTTCAAGGACCATCTAGTAATCATCAGGATTATACCATTGTAGATGATTTTTGTTCTTCAAAAATAGGCTTTGCATCCCTAGAACTTCTCTTAGGGAATTTTTGATTTGGGAAATCCATGCTGGAGGTTTAGCCGGCCATTTTGGAAAAGACAAGACCATTCTAGCTATTGAAGACCACTTTTTCTGGCTAGCTTGAAAAGGGATGTAGCTAATATTGTAGCTAGATGTCGAACCTGCGCTGTTGCCAAACAGCGAAAACAAAACACTGGCCTTTATACCCCACTCCCTGTCCCAGATCGTCCTTGGCAAGATGTGAGTATGGATTTTGTGTTAGGTTTACCTAAGACCCAGAGGAGACATGATTCTATCTGTGTCGTAGTCGACCGATTCTCTAAAATGGCCCACTTCTTGCCTTGTTCCCAAACCTTTGATGCGTCTAAGGTAGCCACACTTTTCTTCAATAAGATAGTTAGACTCCATGGCCTACCTAAGACAATCGTTTCAGATAGGGATATCCGGTTCACCAGTTACTTTTGGAAGACCCTTTGGCATAAGTTAGGGACAAAACTTAAGTTTTCAACTGCCTATCATCCCCAAACTGATGGCCAAACTGAAGTAGTGAACCGTAGCCTAGGAAATCTGCTGAGATGTCTTGTTGGTGAAAACACCAGAAATTGGGATTTATACCTACCAAGGGCAGAATTTGCGTACAATGACTCGGTCAATAGGTCTACGGGTAAGAGTCCATTTGAAATTGTACATGGGTACAAACCTCACACACCTCTTGACCTAGTCCCTTTACCTGTCCACACTCGAGTCTCCGAGTCTGCTGAGAATTTTGCACAGCATGTAAAAGACTTGCATAAAGAAATTCATGCCAAAATAAATTTAAGTAATGAAACTTATAAGAAGTTGGCTGATACTTAAAGGCGAGTCAAATCTTTTGTTGAGGGAGACTATGTGATGATTAGGTTAAGGCCTGAACGGTTTCCTCCTGGAACCGTTAGAAAGTTACATGCTAGGGGAGCTGGACCATTTAGAGTGGTAAAGAGAGTAGGATCCAATGCCTATGTGCTCGAGTTGCCTCCAGAACTAGGCATTAGCTCTACTTTCAACATTACAGACTTAGTAGAGTACAGGGAGCCAGCTGTGATTCCTAGTGAGCCTTTTGAGCCTAACCCTATCATTGAGAGTGATCCCGACCCTGTGTGTCCACCAACAAACTGGCCTGTGAGGAAAGAGCAGATTGAAAAGATCCTGGATGATCAGGTTATCTCTACTCGTAATCGAGGATACCAAAGGTACCTGGTCCGCTGGCAAGGAAGGCCAGATTCTGATGACTCTTGGATCTCCCGAGAAGAATTACAAGAATTGGACCCAGACCTCTTGGAGAGATACCAGAGCCAACTTGAGCCTTACTCGACAGGGTCGAGTTCCTCCCACCCTGGGAGAATTGGTGCGGGCACCAGACTCAGAAGAAGACTTCAGAGCTCCATCTGGATCTCTGATTAACCTTGCCCGAAGAATTAGGGTTTTTGGTTTGTAATAAGAGTTGACTAGATCAACTCAATTTAGCTTGAGTCTACATTACCTGCATTTTATTTTGTTGAGTCATGTTGACTCAGTAGTGGACTAGGGTTTCAACCAGGGATGCTACATTTTCTCCCAAGACCAGGCAAGTGGACACCACACTCCCAGCCACACTCCCAGTCCAGGGGGTGCCATATCCACATCCAGCAGCCTTTGGTCCCCACTCCACAGATGGAAACTTCCTTCTTTCATGCACCAGATAAAGAGAAGAGCACAAATCAAGGGGGCGGCCAAGACTTTCCCAAGTGATTCCAAGCAAAGAAGGGAAGAAGTTTTTCTTGGAAGAGAATATCAAGGGGCGCCCATTACCTGCCAAAAACACCTAAAACAAAGATGAGAAGAGCCTTGACTTAGGGAGGAAGAAAAGGAGGAGTCCAAAAGAGTTCATCCAGGAAAGGAAGAAAATTTTCTTGAAAAATTCCAAGCAAGGTGGTGCCATCTACCTGCCATTTATAACCCAAATCCTAATTTTTGGTATTTTGGCCAACCATATGTAAGGGATTTGCCCTAATTAGGAGATCCCCTCCTTTAGTCCCACATGGGAAAATATGAAACCCTTCTCCCTTGTAAAGCATTATAAATTGCATCCCTCTTGTAAGTTGAAAACAATCAATGAATGAAGAAAAATTATTTTTGCTATTCTCTTGTGTTGAGTAAACTAGGTTTCTCTTCTTCCGCACTATTCTAAGTGTTGAGCTCTGTGAGGGGGTAATCCGGGTTCCATTGGAGCCTTGAGGAGGTGAGAGATCTCCATCTTTATCCAAAACCCTAGGTTAGCCACTTAAAAATCCAAAACCCTAGCCGCCCTTCATTATTTTCAATCCATCAAAACCTAGCTCCTTCCATCTCCCACGGCCTCTCTCTCTCTACAAGTCCAGGCCATCCACCTTCATCCAGATCCAGTCTGGCTACTTCAGATCCAGAGCAAGTTCCAAGGAAAATCACATCAGCTTCCAGGAGAATCCAGTTTTCAGCAATTTCAATCTTCAAGTTCATCAACCTGGTAAATTTTTCCTTAACTCTCTGATTCCATCAATTATTTTTCTTCTCTTCCAGATCTTGAGTTCAGGAGAAGCTAACCCGCCAAGGACCAGTATTGGAGGATCCATTGCGAAGATATCTGAATCCGAGGATCCAACAATCTGCTCGGGAGAGTTCTTCCACCAAAATCTGTGAAGATCATTGTCTGGTTAGGTAAACCATCTCTTCTCTTTATTTCTATTCTGTTGAAAGTTCGGAGCGAAACCCTAGGTCTGGGAGTTTCTCAACCCCCAGTGATCCGTTGCTTCTGAACTACTCTGATAATTTAGTTTCCTTAAAATTGTGCTTTCAATTATCATATTAGTATCTTTCAATGTTAGGTTAACTTTTCTTTGATTTGAAGCCAACTTCTACAAACATATAAAAACAACAAAAAAAATTAGTTAATCTTAATTTATTTTCGCATCGCATCCCTTTATTTGTTCTGCATCATGATGACCTCTAGTTGCATGAATATCCTGAAGACCACCTATCTGGAGAACCTCGAGAAGTCTAGTATTGAGGAAGAGCTAGTCCCAGTCTTGCAGGTAGACAATGAGCCTTACTGGATAGATCTTTTGATCCATTACCTATAAGAAGGAACACTATCGAAGGACAAGACTAAAGCAAGAAAGCTCGTGCACTGGTCTACCTTATTCATGGTACTTGATGGAAAGCTCTACAAGCAAGCCTACTCGATGCCACTCCTTCATTTCCTTCATCCCTTAGAAGAAGATTTCATCCTTTGATAGGTTCATGTAGGGATCTGTAAAAACCATGTAGGAGTCCACACTCTAGTTTATAAGATCCTGAGATAGGAATATTATTGGCCAAACATTCTCAAGGATGTAGTTGAGTTTGTGAGGGGCTACAACCATTGCTAAAGATACACCAACATTCAGCACCAACTAATAGTAACCCTAAGCTCTTTAAGCTCCCCATGGCCTTTTGCTGAGTTAGGGATGGATATCCTCGACCCTTTCCTACCAACCACGGGGCAAAGAAAGTTCTTGATCATTGCCACTAACTACTTCATCAAGTTGATCGAGGTAGAACCTTTATCCCAAATCACTAAGAAAGTTGCCTGGAAGTTTATTTGGAAGTCAATCATCTACCATTTTGAACTTTTTTGCATTATCATCATCAACAATGGTAGATAATTCAATAATGCATCCTTCTAAGAGTTTTGTGAATAATTGTGGATCAACCATTGATTCTCCTCAATCACACACTTACAAGTAAATGAAGAAGCTGAGGTCATAAATTGGATAATTCTTCAAGGTTTGAAGACTTAGTTGGATAGGGTCGAAGTACTTTAGGTAGAAGAATTGCACAATGTCCTCTAGGCCTACCACACCACTCACTAGCTTCTAATGGGCAAGATGCCATTCAACATCACCTTTAGAACTGAGGCCATCATCCCTCTAGAGGTAAGCTTGCCATTGCATCGAGTCAAAGCTTATGACAAGTAGCATAATTTGGAAGATCTAAGGGTGAATCTTGATCTCCTAGAAGAGATTTAAAATATAGTTCAAGTCTGAATGGTAATGTATCAACAATGCACAACACACTATTTCAAATCTTATATGAAGGCAAAGCAACTTCAGTTAGGAGATCTTATCCTCTAAAAGGCAGCTACCAGCTAGCCCATAGAATATGGAAAACTCTTCCTAAACTAGGAAGGACCCTATCATGTCACCAAAGAGGTCCGACATGATACATATAGCTTAGAGTAGCTAGATGACACCCCTATTTTTTGTACTTGGATTCTGACAATCTCTGACGATACTATTAGTAAGATATACCCATAGTCACTATACTTAATCTCTTTAATGATGGAGATTTTCTTTTTGCTTCTAAGAAGAATGTTTGGTGAAAGCTAGCATCATCCCCTAAAGTCTTGGGCAAGGTTGCCCAGGCGGGTTTTTGATATCCCTTTTTTTAAAAGTTTTAGACGAGCTCTATGCCCTAGGCAAGGTTGATGAACCCCTTATTCCAAAGTCTTAGATGAGCTCCATGCCTTAGGCGGGGTTGATGAACCCCTTATTCCAAAGTTCTAAGCAAGCTTTGTGCCCTAGGCAGGGTTGATGAATCCCTTATTTTAAAGTTCTATGTGAGCTTTGCATCCTAAACAAGATTGGCAAACTCTCTATTTTAAAGTCCAATGCAACCTTTGTTCCTTAGGCAGGGTTATTGCATCCTCTATTCTAAGTCATATAAAAGTTGTGCACCAACATGAGATCATCAGGCCCATCCAGAGTGACACCCCCGGGTGAAGCTATACTCAGTGCAATAAAGTAAGATCAACATCTTTTGAAGCTTCGATAGGTAGAGATTCCTCGATAGATGGGTAGAAACCTAATATAAAGACACAATGCAATTTCCAAGACATGCATACAAATACAAATAGATGTCAAGAAATGAATATTTCTTTTCTTTAATGAATATTAAGTTATACATGTTTAGGGCTTTATAGCTTGATTAAATTTCTCTAAGATTACATCGAAAGATAGATGGAGGATAGGGATAAGTTACACTATCCTTGAGATGGCAAGATACGGCTTCCTAAAGCTTTAAAGTTCCTTCAATGCCTCACCGGCAAGAAGAGGATCAGGATCAGATCAAAGTTTCCTAGAGCACCAGAATTCCTTCTATAGCTTGACAAGTTTCCTCCCATAAAAGCCTACGAGGCCCCTACTCCAAGCTTAAAAGGCTTCTAGACTCCCCGAGGAGGCAACATAGGCCGGGTGGTAGAAGATGTCCATCACATTGTAGTAACCTGACTAGCATGCAGTGTTAAGAAATATATCCTAAAACCAATCATCTGAGTTATAGATGGTTGAGCATATTATAATTTATGTATGAATTATTAATAAATAAAAGTTATTTTTAGCCTTTCATCATATTGTGTACATCTTTCTTTGCTTCAACTCTTTTGTGATGAAGTCCTTAAAACTACTTCCATTCATCAAAGAAGGATTTATCATGTAGTTCTTCAACCTATTCATGATTAAATGATATGTTATTACCTAGGACAATAATGTTTTATGAGTATAGGTCATTGTGTGCCTTAAAGTTGATTATCCTCAAAACTAAGGAGTGTGGAGACACTAGTATAGCATACAAGTGAGTATAAGGGTACATTTTACTAAATATGACCAACTCTATAGAGTACTTTATTGATAAGAGTATCTCTCAAAAGGATATAGATATAAATATCCCTTTGACCTGAGATCATCATGATAACTTGTAGACAACTCACTATACTTTGGTACTGGACTACCTATATTTCTAATATAGTGATAGAAGGTTTCTAGGTGCAGTCAAGTACTTGTAAAGTTGGTGTATGAGTGAAGAAGAGATTGACTATACAAAGGCATTGGAGATAATATTTTATTTTGTTTCAATTTAGCAAAACCTTAGTCAGGGTAATCCTTGCAAGGAGTCACAGGATTTATTAGGTTGAGACATATCTAGATATACTAATTAAGAGTTGGTAGTTAACTTTTAAGTTATCCTTAATATTGGGTTAAAGGAATAAATTATACGGTAACCATATGCTTGGGTTCTTGAATGTTACTTTGCAATCATTTAACCTATTCGAACATTGGGTACCATTATTAGATGGTCACATCAATTATTATAGAAATTTATTTCTATACTACTAGCTCAATGTTTGAACCTATGAAATCATATATAATAAAAGTTTCTGACTAATCATGATTGTTGATTAATGATTACGAGTCATTCAAGAGTATGATTATCAATATAATTAATAATTAACCTTATAAAACTATTACAAAAATATTAATTAAGTATTAATTAATTATAGAAAGATTAATTAGTAATTAGATTGCTAATTGGCTCAATTTGATTGAGCAAAGAGGTTTATATCAAGTCTAATTAAATTGCATTCAATTAAATCTTACTCGATTAGGTTATAAGATGACCTAATTGCTAAGAAGTTTTAATTCTAGTTTAACTCAAACTCTAACTTGATTAATTTTTAATTTGTCTAAAATTTAATTAAGTTAATTTGTACCTAATTATATTAGGCTCTAGTTGTTTAAATGAGCTAAACAAAATTTGATTTGGATAAGGACCTATTTTGACCAAGTCAAGATTGAAAATCCTAGCCTAGCACCACCTTATCATTCTCCCTATAATTTCTCCATGTCCACATCTGATTGAAAATCCTAGCCTAGCACCACTTCTGATTTACCATGTTTTTTCCACTCCTAATTTACCATGTTTTTTCCACTCCACTCCTTCTTAGTTGACCTCCTTCTCTCTCATTTGGATTAGGATTAGATCTGGTTTAAGTTTGGATGAGTTTTAAATTCATCTTGATAGAGTTTCCATGAGATTAAAACTTTTATCCTTATCTATCTCAAACTCCTTTAATCATAATCCAATCACCATGCCTATATATTTTTTATTTTTTTATGGCATTCACACAATTCTAGAGGGATTACCATGAGTTTTGTGAGAGAAATCATTAAAAAAAAAGGAGAATGGAGAACTAACATGAAAAAAAGTCGGCATGGGGTTCTATCTTAGTGCTAGGGTTCTAGGGATTTTAAGGGAGAGAAAATATAGAGAGAGTTTTTTCCTAAATTTCTTTCTTCCACCATATAATCCTCCTAGACTTCCTCTTCTTGATCTTCTTGGAGGGTCCGAGAAATTCTAAAGGAGTTTATTCAACCATCCATTGGCCTTCGTATGGAGCTAGCACTCCTAGGAGGTTGATCACTTCAGGGCTTTATGTGGACGATCTGTAGAGGCTGGACTGTTATGTGGCTATGAGGTGACTTGAAAAACCTTTTACCATATTTATTAGTAGTGAATATCAATGACCCATACTTAGGTATGAGATCCGATCTCATAGGTACTGTAGATTTTATTGATAACATGTATTGACGAGATCAATGTATGCTGATTTAAATTTTAGTACTTGCTACTTTACATATTGATCACTGTCATAGGCGATCAAAGATAAATCTCTAACTCAAAACTATGAAGATAGTAGTGAGTCAGGTTTATATCCATGAGAACCATGGGCTGAGTTGTATTCGGGTAATAGAGTAAGAGAGAAATAAATGCTATTTTACTTAGAAATTGAACAAGCAATAGAAAAGTAAAAGAAAGTACTAATTAACACTTGATTTAAATAAGAGAGAGACATCTTGGGGTTTTGTTTGGTTACATAGCAGATAGCTGGTACCCTACTACTATATAATTAAATTGTGTACCACCTATCAATATAACTTATCTAATAAGAGCACGGTGTATACCCATTGGATCACGATCCATCCCTTTAAAGTATAAGCTAGTCAAGATTAGAGGCTTACAAGATACTAAGAATTTTACTTAAAGATAATCTGTTGCAATTATATGAACTATATCCATAGATCATGGTTCATCCCAATGTTGCCCAGTAAGCAACCAAAGAAGGGGGGTGAATTAGATTTCTAAAAATTATTTACAAGTAAGTGTGCCAAATCAATAAAAAAAAAAGTGCTAGAAAGATGCAAGTGTAGTGTGCTCTTAAAGAGTGTGCAGCAAAAATTTAAATGCAATGAAAGTAAGAGCAAGTAGAGAGAAAACAATCAACCACAAACACAAGGCATGTATAGTGGTTCGGTGCTCTTTAAGGCACCTACATCCACTCCCCAAGGTCCACTTGGAAATTCACTATAGTCACACATGATTATAGCCGATTAGTTTTTTGGGCTCATTAATTAAAACCCCTTTTGGTTTTTACAAGGCTCACCAAAAGAAACCTATTGGTTTTCAAAGGCTAACCAAAAATCTCCTTGGTTTTCAACTAGACTAACCAAAAATCTCTTTGGTTTTCAACTAGAATAACCAAAATCCTTCTTGGTTTTGTTCTTAGGCTCACCAAAAACCTTCACAACAAAGTATGAATTGAAGTAAAGAATACAAGAAAAGCTTTCTATTAAAAGCTATTATCTCTTTGAAGCTTGATGAAGATGCTTGTCTTCTATTCGATGAAGCCTCAATCAAAGCTCAAAAGTTGTAGGACTTGAAGGCTCTTGATTGCTTTGAATGCTTGAAGGCTTCTTTTCTTGGAAGTAATTGCTCTCAATGAATGTATGAGTGAATGCACTTGCTTTCTTTTTTTTTCTTATTCTCTATTCTTTCTCTATTAATTCCACTTCAGTTTGAATCACTTAAATACCATCCCAAGGCTTAAGTGAGGGTTTATGACCATTAGAGACATGAAACTAGCCGTTAGGAGCTAAAAGAGCCGAGTTTTGCATTTGAAAAACTAGCCATTAGTGTTCCCAGATGATGCAGGATAAATAATTGAAACCTAATTATCAAGGAATAGCAGAGAATAATTTTTTTAGACTTTTTCAAATTTTTAAGGAAGACTCAAAGGAGACAATAAAGGAAACTAGTTCTAGTTAACTACCCGCATAAGTAAACCTACAAAGTAACTAGAAAGCAGGACTTTGTGGCTAAGAAACCATCGAAACTAGGATTTTCTTTCAACAACTTAGAGATCATAGTGAAGGGAATAGGGTTTAAGTTTTACTAACATAGATCATCTCTCTTTTGCAGATCTAGCTGGACTCTCAAGATTTTGTGGCAGGGTTTCAAGATCTCGATCCCGAGCTCTGATTTTCCATGCGATGTCAGTTCTAAGTTAAGAACACCTGACTTTGATTCCAGATCACCTGCAAACACTCAACAAAGAAAACTAAACTTTAAAATCAGCAAAAAAAGGACAAAGAATGGAAGGGAAGGGTTAGAAGTGATGATTAGGGTTTCTTGTTGGATGTGTAGGTAGGGTAACTAGGGCCTTGCACCTCGCGATGTTTCGAAGAACAAAGGAAAAGGGTCTCACACCCCGCGATGCACATAGCAAAATAAGAAATTTTGATAGAGTCTCTTTATTGATGAATAATAATAATTACAAGGAGGGTTGATGGGGTATTTATAGACTCTCAACCAATGGTGTAAGGGATCAAATACAAGACTTTTTCTCCCTTAGACTACAACTCCTAGAATTTTGGTCTAGGTGGCCTGGACTCTTCATCTGGATAGGAGAAGACTTGAGTTTTGGTGAAACTCTTGAGTTCTGGGAACTTAAGCAGCTCTGAACCTGTTTAATCCAAATAACTATGGTAGAGAACCATTGAACCTCCTCCATTTGGGTGATCAAATATTTTAGAACTCCTTGGATGTTGGCATGAAATAATGCTTGGCTGAATCTTAGAATTTTTTGGCAGGAAATTCTTTAGTGGAGGTGCCAATTTGGGAGAGTCCTTCACATTTACTTATCTTAAAAGGAGTTGGCGCTAACTTTACTTTCATTTGGCTGACCAAAAATAATAAAAAAAAACATGGCATGTGGGATGTCCAAATAAAAGTGACATGGCTTGTGTTCTTATCCCAAAATGAAATGGCTGACATGTCCAAACATGACATGTGTTGATCCCTTGATGATGTGGCAGGTGCTATCCAATTTTCTTGAAAAGATGGTGCCAAAACCAAACTGACTTGGGCTAGCACATGGAGTCACGTGGCTTATCTTGGGCTAGCTCATGGGATCTTCAATTAGGTGCATATGAAGTCACATGGGTCTTCAATTGGGTGCACTTGAAGTTACATGGGTCTTCAATTGGGTCCCCCTTGTATTACAGGACTCAATAACTAATTATTACAAGACTCAAAACCAAATAACTAAAGCCCCATTTTATCAATTAGAACCCAATTTGATTAATATGCAAGACCTCATGTAATAAAAAAGAATAAATTGGTAAACAAGGTTTGGCCCAATAGGGTTTGACACAACCGATAAATGGAGTTTTCACTCAATGTGGTAAAAAGGGTTTAGCCCAAAAGGCTAAATAACAAAACCCTAATTTCAATCGGTAAAAAGGGCTAACACTAACTATTCCAAAATAACATAAATTAAAATAAAATATTTACATGGTAAAAGGGGTTGGGTTTAGGGCTTTATTTATAGGTGATCTACAGGGATGTAGGTTCATCCTATCATATTTTCTGGCCCTGGTGTCCACACCAATTCTTTCCAGGTGGGAGAAACTCGACCCTATCAAGTATGGATCAACGTTGCTATGATAGCATTCTAAGAAGTCTAGGTCAAGTCTCTGCAAGTCCTCTCTGGTGATCTAAGAATCATCAATTTCAGCTCGTCCTTGCCAACGAATCAGATATCGCTGGTAATCTTTGCTCCGGGTAGCAATGATATTGTCATACAAGATTCCATCGATCTTGTCTCTCCGGGCTGGTGGTATGGCAGGTGGACATACTTGGGTTGGTTCACTCTCAAGGACTGGATTAGGCTCAAATGGCTCACTAGGAATCAACGTTGGCTCCCTATACTTAATAAGGTCTGAAACGTTGAAATTTGGACTAATACCTAGTTCAGGTGCTAACTCGAGCACATAGGCATTAGATCCAATTTTTTTAATCACTTTTTATGGTCCACTACTACGGGCATGTAATATTTTCATGGTTCCAGGTGGGAACCGTTCAGGTCATAGTCTAACCATTGCAAAGTCATCTTTATTATATTCTTTGAGTCTTTTTTTTGAAAAGATTCATTGCTTTCATTATTATTATTATTATTTTATCTAATGACATGCATGTAAATGACTAATAACAATATCTAATGGACTACAGACTCGACTAAATCCTAAACTACAACTGAGTTTGACCCTTGGTTGGTGGGTGACATGCAGATTAAAATTTAACATGAACTCCTAATAGATGCCATAAGGTTCTTCAGAAATAGGTTGTAAAGCTAACATGCTCAATGAATGTATGTAATACACTAACCTCTACGAAATGCAATATATTGTTTAGAGAAACATAGGAAGCTTTAGGAAAAGGTAGAAAATAAGAAATTGATTCAGGGGTGACTTGGTAGGGTAAGAAATAAGAAAAGGATTCGGGGATTTGTCCTAGACTAATGGGGTTGACCTTAAGGTTTAGACATTGGGTTACATAAAGGTTAGCCTTATGGAAGGATGAATTAGTAATTTCTGGAAAAAGAGATTCAATTGGGACTAATGGGATGAACTCTTCCTGAAGGTGTTGGTTTGGGAAAATCAAGTCCTCACTGATTACTTTAGATTCATGAAATTCAAAACTAGGCTCTATGGCCTGATTCTCTTCTAATGTTTTCTTAGGTAAGTCTTAACAGTAGAGTCAGACTCCTCATGGATCTCTTTTTCCACTTGTACTTCTAATATGGCTTCAATCTGGGTATGGTCAAGATTATCTAACTTTGGATTGGCTTCAGCCTGGGTGCCTACCAGGTCAGCTAATTTTAGACCAGCCATATATATTGTCTCTTCTCCCTCATACTCATCCACTAAGTTCACCTGAGCTTCATACACTTCTTCTTTAATGTCATCTTTATGAACCAATAGGGTAGTAGGAGTAGGTTGTTTAAGAGACAATTGGCTAGAATCTAGGCTAGTAGGTATAGGTCAGCTCAGATTAGGGTTGAGTTGGCTCGGGTGAATTTGACTAGATCCTAACTTTTGATAAGGGGCACTAATCCTAATGGGTTCTGGCCAACTAAGCAAAACCTGACTAGCACTAGATTGATACCTAGGGATTTTGGGTTCCTTAGGCTCATAGGATATGGGCACAGATCTATGGGTCATGGATCTGGGTTCGTAGGAGCTGGGCTCATATGATTTGGGTGCATAGGAACTAGGTTCATATGATCTAGGTAAGTACTTTTCCCTAAGTTTAAGTTTCATGTCACTCTAGGTAGTTATGGGTATTTCTCTACTATTTCTAGTCATCCTTTCAATCTTATCCCAATAGATTCTTACCTGGCGAACTAACTTGAGCTTGGCAATCTTAAACTTTCTTTCATCAGACACTAGTTTCCTCTCAAAATACAGATCCATACCTTCTTCCCAATTAATATAATTTTCAAGATCAAGATCAGCACCAAAGGTAGGTGCTTCTAGACTAATATACCTAGTGGCTCTCTCATCCTGGTCTACGAAATTATAATTGGATCTCCTATGGTTAGATTCCCAGGTTGCATCTCAGTGTGGGGCTCTCCTAGGGTTGGGTTCTAGGAATGGGTCAGGGTGTGGGGTTCTCCTAGTGTTGGGCTCCAGCAACGGGTCAGGGTGTGTCTCAAATTTAGGTTCAGGACTGGTCTTATGGGTTTTCTCTAGGTTCCCTAATCGTTGATCCAGTCGATGAAACTTATGGTTCATTTAGGTACATTGTTCAGTGAAGGTCCTAAGTAAGGTCTCAAAATTGGGATCCATGATTAAACCAGATTGGGTTGGGTTTGAGGCTAAAAGTATTGTTCTCCTAATTTAGGGGCTATGCAATGCAAACACATAGACAAGACTCAAACTAGGGTTTCCTAGACCTAGAGCTCAAGTAGAATGGGTCAGCTCAAATTACAGCCAATTCAGTAATTACCCTATCCATTGGCCAGGTAAGAGGTGGGGTTGTGGGAGGCTCTCCTTGCTCTCGCAGGGTCCTAATTAAAAATCACCAAATTGCTTAGGGCGTTTTCCTCTGGACCTCTAGCCTTAGACACCAGATTCGAGTGATAATCAAAGGATTGGGTGCACTAGCTTTCACACAATACTTGAAACCCAACCTGTTAGTATCCCTAGCTCACTAGAGCAAATTAAGTCTAATTAATTTTAATTAAGGTTAGGCTTGGATGCAAAGGTGATGGTTGTGGGCCAAGGAAGGGTGATGAAATCCCTCCCTTATGTAGATATTGAGTGCCCTTAAGATTAGGTTTGGATGATGATAGCAGGCATGTGACGATGCAATTAGGGTTTCCAAGTTTTTTTTTTTATTTTTTTATCAAAGATATATTTTATGGAAAAGTACCTAATATACAGGAAATATGTAGAAAATTAAAATATGCAAAATTTATGCAAAAAGAACCCTAAACTAGATTACTAAAAATTTAGGGTAGAACTATTCTTAGGTAGTAAATCAAAGATTTAGATGACTTAAAATCAGAATTAAATTATGAGAAAATCTTCATAAATACTATCAATTATAGGGAATCTATCAGAATATGAATTAAAATTTTTGATCCTCCTACATATAGAAACAATTAAAATAATATACTATGTACTGGGATGGACATGATGTAGAAAATTAACCCTAAAGATGCCTATCTCTTTGTTTTCTTCTTCAAGGGTCAATCACAGTGGCACCCCTACATGCTATAGAAAATCTCTTTTGAATGGGATGTGAAGGTCTTGCAGCCCTACTTTTTTCTATGACTGGATGGCGATGGTGAAGCCCCCGATCCGAGTACTTAAAGGGAAACTAAGTCCTAACTTGGTATGCAGAAATTTCAGCAAAAGTACAATTAAACCCTAGTTTAACCTGCTCTGATACCAAAACTAATACAGGACAAAAAATTAAAACCTAATTATCTAAGAATAGCAGAGAATATTCTTTTTTAGATTTTAAGGAAGACTCAATGGAGACAGTAAAGGAAACTAGTTCTAGTTAACTACCCGTACAAGTAAACATACAAAGTAACTAGAAAGCAGGACTTGGTGGCTAAGAAACCACCGAAACTAGGGTTTTTTGTCCACAAATCAAAGATCATAGAGAGGGGAATAGGATTTAAGTTTTACCAACATAGATCATCTCTCTGATGTAGATCTGGCTGGACTCTCAAGATTCTGCAGCAAGATTTCAAGATCTCGATCCCGAGCTCCGATCTTTTGAGCGATGCCAGTTCCGAGATAAGATTACCTTACTTTGATTCCAGATCACCTGCAAACACTCAAAAAAAAAACTAAAGTTAAAAAGCAGCAAAGAAAGGAAAAAGAATGGAAGGGAAGGGTTAGAAGTGATGATTAGGATATCTTGTTAGCTGGATAGATAGGATAACTAGGGCCTCGTACCCCCCGATGTTTCGAAGAACAAAGGAAAAGGGCCTCACACCTCGCGATGCAGATAGCAAAGAAAAAAATTTTGACAAAGTCTCTTTGTTGATGAATAATAATGATTACAAGGGCGGTTGATGAGGTACTTATAGACCCTCAACCAGTGGTGTAAGGGATTCAAATACAAGACTTTTTCTCCCTTGGACTACAACTCCTGGAATTTTTGTCTTCGTAGCTTGGACTCTTTAGTCTGTATAGGAGAAGACTCAAGAGTTTTGGTGAAACTCTTGAGTTCTGGGAACTTAAGCAGCTCTTAGCCTGTTTGACCCAAACATCTGCGGTACATAAATATTGAACCTCCTCCATTTGGGTAATCAAATATTTTAGAACTCCTTGGAAATTGGCATGAAAAAAATGCTTGGCCGACTCTTGGAATTTTTTGGCATGAAATTCTTGAGTGGAGGTGCCAATTTGGGAGAGTCCTTCATATTTACTTATCTTAAAAGGAGTTGGCGCTAACTTTGCTTTCCTTTGGCCAACCAAAAATAATAAAAAAAACATGGCACATGGGATGTCCAAATAAAAGTGACATGGCATATGTTATTGTCCTGAAATAAAATGGCATGACATGTCCAAACATGACATGTGTTGATTCCCCTGATGATGTGGCAGGTGTTGTCCAATTTTCTTGAAAAGATGGTGCCAAAAATAAACTGACTTGGGCTAGCACATGGAGTCATATGGCCTGTCTGGGGTTAGGACATAGGATCTTTAATTAGGTGCACATGAAGTCACATGGGTCTTCGATTGGGACCCTATTGCCCAGGTGGCTTAGTCCAAAGAGGGGGGTGAATTGGGAATTACAAAATTTTCATAAATATATGCACAAGTAATTCCTATTAGTGGTTAGGTGCTGTGTTAATCAGAGAATGAATGCAGAAGCTAAAAGATAAAACAAACACAACACAAATATAGCAGGTTTATAGTGGTTCAGAGCAACCCAGCTCCTACGTCCACTACCCAAGCTCACCACTCGGGATTTCAACTATATCCCCCAAACAGGAATATGGTCAGATTGTTTTACAGTTTCACAATCCCAACCTCTACACTTTGGTTTTTGAAACCGGGTTCACCAAAGAAACCCAAGCTAGGTTTTTATAGGTTCACCTAAAACCTCTACACTTTGGTTTTTAGATAGGCTCACCAAAGAAACCTCTACACTCTGGTTGTTAAAGGCTCACCAAAGTAACCTATTTGGCTTTTACAACAGGGCTCACCAATAACCAAGATATTCTAAATGATAGAATAAAAAAGCAACAATAAAGACAAACTCTGTTGTCTGGGTGGTTGCCGATGCAGCTCGAGTGAAGATCCACTGAATGCTCTTCAATGCACTTCAATGGCTTCCTTGCTTTCCTCAAAAGGTGCTTCAAGCTTCTAGTAAGAGTGGTTACAGGCTTGAAGGCAGACTTTAAAGCTCTAGTGCTCTCTCTTCACTTCAATAAGTATTCAATAAATGCTCAATAATTCATTAGTATCTTCAAAGATGTTCTCATACCTTATTTATAGAGACTTCAACTGCCTTCCCTTGATTTTGAACATTGTAGACCATTGGGAGGTGACAGGTTACCGTTGGAGCACTTTTGGAATTCAAAAACTGAGAACTGGAACTAGCCGTTGGAGGTGACCCCATCATTCCAGTCGGCTCGAACAAACTTCGAGTCGGCTCAGATGAAGTTCGGGTCGATTGGGCTGAGTGCCAGTCGGCTAGCTTCCACAGTTGAGAAAATACCTGACTCTAGACAAGTCGGCTGGGCTGAATTCCAGTCGGCTGGAATCTCAGAGGCTCTCAGACCATTCTCAACCAAGTTCTGGATGAGTCGGCTGGGTTGAATTCCAGTCGGCTCGGATCCTTGAGAATCTCAGAACATTCTCAACCATGTTCTGGACGAGTCGTCTAGGCCTTGGTGCCAATCGATTGGATCTGTGTGCCAGAGAACTTGTCTTCAGTGCCAGTGCCAGAGTCGACTGGGTTGTCCATCCAGTTGGCTCGAAAGTAGTTCTTCAGCCAAATCAACTTCAAACTTCCCGAACACTTGTCCCAAGCTTTGAAGTCTTCTTCAAGGACTTTTTACAATAAATTCAAGAAAAAAATGAAGCTTGAAAGACTACTAGATGTTACCCTTAAACTTGATTTTAATAGAAAATTTTGTAGGGTTCTTCTTTACAAGATTCTAAAGACTTTTTCAACTTAACACAAAATATTAAAGACTGTAGGAATTAAAAAGTGTGTCAATGTAATTGTCCTACAAAAACTTGTCAATCATTTAAAGAGTTGTTAGATAACTAAATGTATGCTCCAATATTTTGTTATCATCAAAATCACTTTAGGGGTCAACAATCTCTCCCTTTTTGATGATGACAAAACACTGGGCATGAAAAGAATCTAATCTATTCACAAGTATGTAAGCATTTACATTTGTTTGAGAATTCATAAAATCAACTGTAATCTCAATTGTATATCAGTATATGCTATACAGTTATGCTTAAAATCAAATTCATAAACTGTAAATATCAGAGATTGATTGCTTGTATGTATCAAGCAGCATTAAGTATCGACTGATAGATATAATAAGTTGATAGCATCATAGTAATCATTAAAGCATGTAACTTAAACATGTATATCTCCCCTGTTTATAAGATTTCTAGACAATATAAATTTTCTCTAAGTTTCTCCCCCTTTGACATTCATTTGAACATTTTATCAGAATAATATGCAAGAGATCATTATGAAATGCCTTAAAAACTCCCCCTGTCTACTTTACTTTAGAATTTCAATTGCAATTCATTAAGCTTTTTCTTTCATGTATTCTTTCATGCACTCTATGATTCTCCCCCTTTTTGTCAACAATTCAAAAATGTTAAACAAGTAAACTTAGAATTTTAAATAGATTGAGAACATTTCAAAATTTGTTTGAGATAATTTCACTTTCTCAACTTAGAGAGAGAATTATATTTAAATAAATAGAGATGTAAAAAAGATAATACAAATATACACACATTACACAGTGATCAAAAGATGTTCATTTCATTTCTATCAAAAAGGTGTTCGTACATCAACCATTACAAAAGTTTCAAAAAAAACATCCAAAAGGTATTGAAACTACAAAATGTCTAATCAAAATCATCTCTAGGAACATTGGCACCATGCCAAGAACTGGGTCTAGGTGATCGACTAGATGAAGCATGAGGAGGAGGAGCCCTAGGGTGAACAAAGGTACTAGGCGCCCTAGAGGAAATGAGAGGCGGATCATACAATGGTTTTGTCCTAGCCGTGACTTCCAATGATCTGACAGTGCCACAAAGAGACCATTTCCATCCAAATTGCTCCCATTTGTTGCTCCAAGTCCTTGAGACTAACTGGCACTTTGTTCACTGCCTCCTTCATTTCACCTATTTCTTTTAGCATAGATACAAGCTCAGCTGCTTGGACATTGGCGAATGCTTCAGCTGATCCTCGAAGTCTGCCAATCTCCAACCTGATAATCCCAATGCCTCTAGTATAATCCTCTGCCATACCTCTTATATCTATAATAGTTCCCACTTTGCCTCTAAGCTCCTTCAATTCAGTCTGATATTCATTCAAAGTAGCATCCACAAACTTCAAAAATGTTTCAGAACTTGAAGAGATACAATTCAGAATAGGTTGAAGGTCTATCCGAGGTGCCTATCTTGAGGCTTCTATAGCTTCAATCTTTCCTTGTAGACTTGACACATGCTCTTCTAGTTTGTCCAATCTGCTATCCACTGACTGTTTCAAATCACTAAATAAGAAGTTATTGTACCTGTTAGTGAATTTGTCAAGCTTTTTAACTATTCTTCAATCTGAACTTGAACAGTTGGAGGTTGTGGAGCTGCAGTAGGGTAGTCATGTAAAGGAACATCAGCTGTAGGCAGGTCAAACTCTGATGCAGGCAAATCAAACTCTGCTGCAAGCATATCAAATATAGGTGAAGGTGCTCTAGTCTCCTCAGTAATAGCAGTAGGCTCAGATACAAATGACTCAGGCTCCGGTACTGGTGTAGAAGAAGTTCCAACTGCTTCTATGTTTTCTTCCTCTTCTTCTTCTTCACTACTACTGGAGCTGCTAATGGCCCTTACATTTGTGCCTTTCTTTCTGCACACACCTTCCACTTGGAAATATCCCATTCTCTCTAGAGTTTTAGAAGTGTAGATATCAGTGTGATGCAATTCTAATCCGTCTTCACCATCCAAATTGAATCTATGGGATTTAAACAATAATGTAAGCATCATTCCATAGGGCAGACAGGATTTATCTTTTCTTACTGTTTCATTCATTTGCATGATTATAATGTATGATAGATTGATAGGAGTTCTCTATAGAATGTGTTCCATGAGACATAAATCCTTTTCACTCACCCAATCGAATCTACCGATTCTTTGCAAGAATATTCTACAAATAAAGTTATGAAGCAATCTCATTTCTAGTGATAGGGTGTTAGCAAAAACAGTACAAATTCCTCCAACATATTCTTTGTTTAGAATTGTTTTTAGAGTCTTCTCTCTATTGTCAATTACTAAAAATTTTAGTCCATCAGAAGGTATATCCAGTAATTCATGTAAAGATTCCTTATTGACAATATCTCTCTTTCCTTTAACAATGGATTCCACATGAATAGTTCCCAATCTTAAGTTTTCATAGACATTTCTAACCAAAGAGGGATAGGTCTTCTCATTCAATGAACAAAATTTTCTCCACCCTTGGACTTCAATTAAATCTCCTATTTTTAATCCAATGCCCTTAATAAACTCAAAATTGATGCGTCACCCAGAAGTTACCGGGCGAGTAGACATAGAGGGCACTTGGCTAGGAGCGGTTGGAGCTTCTCTTATGGCTTCCTCTATAATTTCTTCACTGCTTGGCTCTTCTTGCCATCTCTTGGACCTTCTTTCTTTTTCAATCGATGGAGCAACCCTAACGGAGCATTTACCTGTCGCATGTTTGGGTGCCATAGCTAGGAAAGATAGAAGAACAAGAGAATGGAGTTGCTTGGAAGGGAGAAGGAAGTCTTCGGAGTAGGTTTTGGAGATGAGTGAATCGTTAGAGAAGACAACATAGAAGCTCAACGGTTCGGAGAAGAGTTTATAACCCTAAGCAAAATGCTTTGGCACGAAAATCCAGTCGACTCGAGTTGCCCTAAAAAGGCTCGAGTCGTCTCCACTAGAGCTCTCCTAAAATCATCAGAAAATCCAGTCGACTCAAAACTGTTCGAGCTGGCTAGGCCAGAACAAGCTCAAAACTCTTATAGAAATCCAGTCAACTCGATAAGTGAAAATAGAGTTTTGAAAAATTTGAACACAATTCAGAAGAACTTTGAATAGAATTTCGAAGGAAATTGAGGCTCAATAAAATAAAATAATTTGAGGAGGTTCTCTAGATGAAATTTCCTTAGAATTGAAAGAATTAGGTTAAAGAATCTAGAAGGGATCACAAAGTCCTAATTCACTTCTAATTAGCTTAAATCTATCTTGATTGAGTGGCTTGGTAAATATGTCAGCTAATTGATCTTCAGTAGGCACAAAGTCAAGCATAATATTACCATTAGAAACATGATCTCTAATAAAATGATATCTAATTTCAATGTGCTTGGTTCTAGAGTGTTGAATTGGATTCTTTGTCAAATTGATAGCACTTGTGTGATCACATTTAATTAAAATTTTAGATTGTGATACATCAAAGTCTTCTAGTTGTTGTTTAATCCATAACAATTGAGCACAACAACTACTAGCAGCCACGTACTCAGCCTCAACTGTGGACAAGGCTACGAAGTTTTGCTTCTTACAGTAACATGAAATTAAATTCAACCCTGAAAATTGACATGTACCGCTAGTGCTTTTTCTATCTATTTTACAACCAGCATAATCAGCATTAGAGAATCCAATCAAATTCAGAGTAGAATGTTTAAAATACCAAATTCCTAAATTACTTGTTCCTTTCAAATATTTAATTATTCTTTTTACAGCAAGCATATGTGTTTCTTTTGGTGATGATTGAAATCTAGAACATACACATACACTGTATAATATGTCAGGTCTACTTGCAGTCAAATACAATAAGGATCCGATCATACCTCTATATAGCTTTTGGTCAACATTAGATCCATTCTCATCTTTGTCCAGTCTGCAAGCTGGGCTCATGGGTGTGCTCAATGTTTTGCTACTCTCCATACCAAACTTTTTGATGATTTCCTTGCTGTATTTGGCATGGTTGATGAAGATGCCTTCCTTTGTTTGTTTTACTTGAAGTCCAAGGAAGTAGTTCAGCTCACCCATTAAGCTCATTTCAAATTCTTCCTGCATAAGCTTAGCAAATTCTTTACATAGAGATTCGTTAGTTGCACCAAAAATGATGTCATCAACATATATTTGTACAACTAAAATATTATTATTTTTCTTTTTGATAAACAAAGTTTTGTCTACATTACCTCTTGAAAAATCATTTTCAATTAAGAAAGTGCTAAGTCTATCATACTAGGCTCTAGGTGCTTGTTTCAAACTAAATAATGCTTTGTTTAATTTGAATATATGGTTTGAAAAAGTATGATTTTCAAAACTTGGTGGTTATTCCACAAAAACTTGTTCAAAGATAAAATCATTAAGAAATGCACTTTTTACATCCATTTGAAAGAGTTTAAAGTTCATGTAGCAAGCGAATGCAAGCAGTAATCTAATGGCTTCTAGTCTTGCTACGGGTGCTTAAGTATCATCAAAATCAATACCTTCTTCTTGGTTATATCCCTTAGCCACTAATCTAGCTTTGTTCCTTATAATGTTTCCTTGCTTATCTAATTTATTCCTATAGATCCATTTAGTTCCTATAATTGGGTGGTATGTAGGTCTATCTACAAGTGTACATACCTTATTTCTTTCAAACTGGTTTAATTCTTCATGCATTGCCATCATCCAGTTTGGGTCTGTCTCAGCCTCTTCTAAGCTATGGGGTTCTATTTGTGATACAAAGGCTAGGTAATCATGTGCATCCTTATGTGCAGCCCTAGTCCTAACACCATGTGAAGGATCTCCTATTATTAATTCTTTAGGATAAGATGTAACATACCTCCAGTCCCTCGGTAGATCAGTGTGATCCTTACTTATCATTTCTTCTCCACCTTGAGTGTCTTTGTCTTGAATGCTCAAGTTATCCATTCCTTTTAGCAATGTACCTGCAACATTGTCTATGCACTCTTCTTGTCTAGAAGGTATAGGGTTACTTTCAATAAATACAACATAAATTGACTCTTCAACAGTAAGAGTCCTTTTACTGAAAACCCTATATGCTTTGTTATGTAATGAATAACCTAGAAAAATTGCATCATCAGCTTTAGAATCAAATTTTCCTAAATTATCTTTTTCATTGTTATGCACAAAGCATTTACAACCAAACACATTAAAAAAACTAATATCGGGTTTTTTGTCATTCCAAAGCTCATAGGGGGGTTTTTTTAAGATAGGATGGATTAAAACACGGTTTAAAATATAACATGCAGTGTTCACCGCTTTTGCCCAAAAGTACTTTGGAAGATTGCCTTCACACAGCATTGTGCGAGCCATTTCTTCCAATGTCCTATTTTTCCTCTCTACAACACCATTTTGTTGAGGTGTTCTAGGAGCGGAGAAGTTGTGATCAATGCCAAATTCAGTACAATAATCTTCAAAAAATTGATTTTCAAACTCAGTTCCATGATCACTTTTAATTGAAATCAAAGATAAGTTCTTTTGATTTGAAACCTTTTTATGAAATTTTTGGAAAACATGAAAAGTTTCATCTTTTGAGGCAATGAACAAAACCCATATAAATCTCGAAAAATCATCTACTATCACAAGAGCATATTTCATTCCTCCTAGGCTTGTGGTCCTAGAAGGTTCGAAAAGATCCATGTAAAGTAGTTCAAGAGGTCTTGTTGTAAAAACTATATTCTTTGATTTAAAACTCCCCCTAGTTTGTTTACCCATTTGGCATGCATCACAAACATGATTTAAATCAACTTTAAATATAGGCATGCCTCTAACAAGATCTTTAGAAATTAATTTGGCAATTGTATGCATGCTAGCATGACATAATCGTCTATGCCATAATAAGCCTGACTCTTTGGTCTTAGCATTCATTGAAACTAGACTTGGGCTACTAGACATGGCAAGATCATTAAGATCTACCACATAGATATTTCCGAGTCTATGTCCAATAAATTTATTGCTAGAATCTAAAGAGTTAGTTACTATGCACATAGAAGACTCAAAGACAACCTTGAAGCCTTTATCGCACAATTGACTTATACTTAAGAGATTATGCTTCAATTTGTTTACTAGCAAAACATTTTCAATAAAAGTAAAGGGAGTTATTTTGATCTTACCAATATCGATTATTCTCCCTTTGCCATTATCTCCAAAGGTGACCATACCTCCTTCTTTCATTTCAAGGGTGATGAATTGGTCCTTGTCACCCATCATATGTCTTGAGCAACCGCTGTCCAAGTACCACCTTTTTTTCAATTTTTGGGTGCAAGACATTCCTCATCTTCGAGACCCATTAAGCAAAGATTTGCAGTCTTGGTGGTCTCTTCTTTTTTAGATGATGATAAGTCTTCACTATCGGACCATGTGGCAACCATGGCTTTCTTTTTCTTCTTTTGTCTGAAGGATTTCTTCAATAGAGGACAGTCCGGACATATGTTCCCTGGCTTCTTGCATTCATAGCACGTGGGGACTACCTCTTTGTCTTTCTCTCTGTACTTTTCCTTTTCCTTTCCGTAATCCTTCCTTTGAAATTTCTGGTTGTACCTTCCTTTCTTTCTTCCCATAAATTTTTTGAATCTCCTCACAACCATAGCGATGTCTTCGTTTTCTAGGTCATCATTGGAGGAGGTGCTTTCTTCTTCAGATTCTTCATCATTCCTCTTTGAATCAGAAGCAGCTTTGAAGGCTATTGACTTCTTTTTCTTCTGCTCATCTTCCGTTCTGTGTTGCATTGTCAGCTCGTGGGTGATAAGTGATCCCAGCAGTTCATCCAGCATCAATGTGTTGAGATCTTTGGCTTCCTGCATTGCAGTTACCTTGGGATCCCATTTGTCGGGCAAAGAACGAAGGATCTTCTGAACTAGATCTGCATTAGAGTATACCCTGCCAAGACTCTTTAAACCATTAATAATATCTATGAATCTAGAGAACATGGCAGATATTGTTTCAGAAGGTTCCATTTTGAATAATTCATAACTATGAACTAATAGATTTATCTTGGAGATTTTCACATGGGAAGTTCCCTCATGGGTCACTTTGAGTTTATCCCAGATTTCCTTTGCTGAAGAGAAAGTGGAAACTCGATTGAACTCATTTGCATCAAAGCACAATATAATAGATTCATTGCTTTGGTGTTCAATTCTCCCATTTTCATGTCATGATCATCCCAGTCCTCCTCAGGCTTAGGGATGTCCACGCCATCAACTTTAATTATGGGAATGTGTGGCCCTTTCAGGATGACCTTCCATAATTGAAAATCTATAGCTTGTATGTAAATTTTCATTCGTGCTTTCCAATATGAATAATTAGTGCCTGTGAATAGCGGAGGTCTATTTGTTGATTGGCCTTCGGTCAAGGATGTACTCATGGGATGAGCCATCAATCTTTACTCATGCAATCAAAGACACTGCTCTGATACCAGCTGTTGCCTAGGTGGCTTAGTCCCAAGAGGGGGGTGAATTGGGAATTACAAAATTTTCACAAATATATGCACAAGTAATTCCTATTAGTGATTAGGTGCTGTGTTAATCAGAGAATGAATGCAGAAGCTAAAAGATAAAACAAACACAACACAAACAAAGCAGGTTTATAGTGGTTCGGAGCAACCCAGCTCCTACGTCCACTACCCAAGTTCACCACTCGGGATTTTCACTATATCCCCCAAACTGGAATACAGTCAGATTGTTTTATAGGCTCACAATCCCAACCTCCACACTTTGGTTTTTGAAACCGGGCTCACCAAAGAAACCCAAGCTAGGTTTTTACAGGTTCACCTAAAACCTCTACACTTTGGTTTTTAGATAGGCTCACAAAAGAAACCTATACACTTTGGTTTTTAAAGGCTCACCAAAGTAACCTATTTGGTTTTTACAACAGGGCTCACCAATAACCAAGATATTTTAAATGATAGAATAAAAAAGCAACAATAAAGGCAAACTCTGTTGTCTAGGTTGTTGTCGATGCAGCTCGAGTGAAGATCCACTGAATGCTCTTCAATACACTTCAATGGCTTCCTTGCTTTCCTCAAAAGATGCTTCAAGCTTCTAGTAAGAGTGGTTGCAGGCTTGAAGGCAGACTTTAAAGCTCTAGTGCTCTCTCTTCACTCCAAAAAGTGTTCAATAAATGCTCAATAATTCATTAGTCTCTTCAAAGATGTTCTCATACCTTATTTATAGAGACTTCAACTGTCTTCCCTTGATTTTGAACATTGTAGACTGTTGGGAGGTGACAGGTTACCATTGGAGCACTTTTGGAATTCAAAAACTAAGAACTGGAACTAGCCGTTGGAGGTGACCCCATCATTCCAATCGGCTTGGACAAACTTCGAGTCGGCTCGGATGAAGTTCGGGTCGATTGGGCTGAGTGCCAGTCAGTTAGCTTCCACAGTTGAGAAAATACCTTACTCTGGACGAGTTGGTTGGGCTGAATTCCAATCGGCTGGAATCTCAGAGGCTCTCAGACCATTCTCAACCGAGTTCTGGACGAGTCGACTGGGTTGAATTCCAGTTGACTCGGATCCTTCAAAATCTCAGAACTTTCTCAACCATGTTCTGGACGAGTCGGCTGGGCCTTGGTGCCAGTCGGCTAGATTTGTGTGCCAGAGAACTTGCCTTCAATGCCAGTGCCAGAGTCGGCTAGGTTGTCCATCCAGTCGGCTCAAAAGTGGTTCATCTGCTAGATCAACTTTAAACTTCCAGAACACTTGTCCAAAGCTTTGAAGTCTTCTTCAAGGACTTTTTACAATAAATTCAAGGAAAAATTGAAGCTTGAAAGACTACTAGAAGTAATCCTTAAACTTGATTTTAATAGAAAATTTTGTAGGGTTCTTCTTTACAAGATTCTAATGACTTTTACTACTTAACACAAAACATTAAAGACTGTAGGAATTGAAAAGTGTGTTAATGTAATTGTCCTACAGAAACTTGTCAATCATTTGAAGAGTTGTTAGATAACTAAATGTATGCTCCAATGTTTTGTCATCATCAAAATCATTTTAGGGGTCAACAGTCCTCCTTGTATTACAGGTCTCAATAACTAATTATTACAAGACTCAAAACCAAAAAACTAAAGTCCCATTTGATCAATTGGAACCTAATTTGATCAATAGGCAAGACCTCATGTAACAAAAAAGAATAAATTGGTAAACAGAGTTTGGCTCAATAGGATTTGACACAACCAATAAATGGGGTTTTGACTCATTGTGGTAAAAAAGGTTTAGCCCAAAAATCTAAATAACAAAACCATAATTATAGTTGGTAAAAAGGGCTAACCCTAACTAATCCAAATGAACAAAAATTAAAATAAAATATTTATGTGGTAAAAGGTGTTGGGTTCAGGGCTTTATTCACAGGTGATCCACAGGGATGTGGGTTCAACCTATCGATATTTTTTGGCCCTAGTGTCCACACCACTAGAAATCCAAGTGTCGACACTTTGGGTTATGAGTAGATACTTAGGGTCGACACTTAAATCCCATGAGTCGACACCTAGTTCAAAATTTTGCATTAAGCTATTTGAAAATCTAAGGTGAGTCGACACTTCCTCTGGTGAGTCAACACATGAGTCGACACTTGACATCCATGAGTTGACACTTGAGGCAAAATCTGGATTTCAGCATGTTCTGAAAAAATTCTGTCTCATGCTTTGAGTCAATCCTTGAGTTGACACCTTGAGTCAATACTTGAATGGCATGAGTCGACACTTTAAGCATGCCATCTGAAACTTCTTTCTACGTGCCGGCTTGAGTCGACACTTGCACTATCATGAGTCAACACTTGAACTGTGAGTCGACACTTGCTGAAACTTCTTCAAAAATGATTGAAACTCTGCTAAATCCTTTTTTAACTTGACACTTTAATTTTTTTCAAGCAAGTCTTAAATACTTAAGTCCATTAATCACTGATGTTTCATCCATATAGAGGGCTTCTTCAATCTTTTGACAAGCATTTCAATTTAGCTGATTTGATGAGTACCTTTTTTTATTAAAAACATACTTCAAAGAACTATTAGTAATCAAACATACTTAAGTATTTTGTTAATCATCAAAATCAGTAACGGAGTCAACAATCTTCCCCTTTTTGATGATGACAAAATGTTTAAGTATATTCCATATGATAAGCTTTCAAAAATTTTCAATAGTATAAAGCTTAATGCAATTTGTAGCAGAGTAAAGGAAAAAGGTAAAAGTTTAAGTCAAGAAGCTCATTTGAATTGAATTAGAACTATAAGGAATATCAGAGCTAAAATTACATGAACCATGATACTCTAAATGTATATCAAAGTTAAAACAAACTTTAAGAATAAGAATTCCAGCATTAAAACATAATAAATGTAATCAACAGAAAAAAATCTTTAAACAAGAGATTGAAGAGTATAGAAACTCTCCCTCAAAAGATGATTTAGAAAACTAAATTTCAAATAGTTTTTAAAAACTGAAAAATTGATTCAAGGATTTTGCAAGAATTTTTAGCAAACTGATTACTCCCCCTCACTCATTGCTCTAATTTTACTTTTCTTTTACTCTCACTCTGATTTTTCTCTTTCACATCAAACTACTTTTCATTTAATTCTCCCCCTTTATCATTTATTAATAACAATTCATTCTTTTCTCCTTTATCTCTCACTTATCTTTCACTTATCTCTCCCCTTTTTGTCATCATTAAAAAATGGTTAGAGAGAAGAAAAGACGATAATTATAGAAATTGAGCAATAATCACAAGAGGTAATATCCAAAGACAAAACATTAATATAAAAACTTTCATTCATTGAAATCTAAATTTTATACATTTCATATATTGATACACACATAGATACATGATAGTAAACAAACATAGATGCATACAAGTAGTGCTAAAATGTAAACTATATGAACATAAAGACTATCCTATGGAGTAGCCTTGTCATCAGAGGATCAAATCTTGATCGGTCCAGTATCTCTAGAAGGTCGGGATCGCAGTCACATTGGTCGAAGATCAGAGAGTCTGGTCTGAGTCGGTCTCGATACATCACGATGACCTCGTCCTCTATGTCTGACATAAGCTCTACATTTGGCTGGTGCAAAAGAGGTAGAAGCTACATCAGTAGCAGGAATAGGATGGACCGAACTAGTTGTATCAAAATCAGTAGGAAGGGGGGTATGATCAAAAATAGGTCCAGAGTCAAGATGCTGGAAACCAGGGGTATAAAGTCCTAGTTCCCTGATAAGGGAAGATGTATAAATAGGTGGAGAATGTAGCATGAAAGTATCTGAAGATGGAATGATAGGAGTAGGTGCAGGAAAGGAAGTGTGATCACTAGGTCTGAAGAGAAGAGTGGATAAAATCAGAGTCTGAAATGATCGGGGTGTATCAGAAATGGGACTCCTAGAAGTATCAACTGCATCTCTGGCTCTAGCTCCGTCATAAAATCTATCATATCAAACTCTATGGAGTCAAACTGATCATCTATCATATCAAGTACTGGAGCAGGTGGTGCTGGAGGTGTATCAGATGGAGCTGAAGGTGAAGGAGCTCTGACTGAAGTAAATCTTTCCATAGCAGCCAGCATAGCTGAGATACCACTACTAAGATCTCGATGGCTCTCTCTCAACTCCACATGTGTCCTGTCGACTTGCTGACGAATGATCATCACCTCAATCTCAATGCGAGCGACCTTGTCATCTAAACTGTATCCAGTGCCAGGAAAATTTGTCTATGTAGTAGTGGCTAGCTTAGGCTGAGTAGTAGGATATGGCTATAACAAAGGCTTGGGATGGACCTCAGGGATATCACCTTGTGGCTTTGAGGGCCCTGCCTCACTTGTAAAGATACGCTCCTCCTCCACCACATCATCATCTCTGTCAGTGGCCTGACCAAATATATGTCGTCTCCATTGGCCTTTGATAAGCTGGTAACCCATTCAGTGAAGTGATCTGATATCATAGATGTTTGTGTGAAGTAGCTATCTGTAAGGCTCGTCATCTACGACCACTCCATATGCTTTAAAGAGTAAAGTCAATCCCATCTTGTAGGGCAGACATAGTCTCTAGCTGATTGATGCCTCAGTCAATTAATGTACCATAAGCATTGGGAGGAATACTAGAGTGCACTATACCAAAGAAACCATGACCAAAAGCTCATGCTCTGTGATGAAGTCGAATCATTCGATCTTCGGTAAAAGAATCCGGGCTACGATGTGGTGCAGTAACCCCATCTCATGTGACAATCTTGAAGCAACCACAGTGGTTCCCTCTGGAAGATCATCTATCTCGAAAATGCATCGGAGACCACTAAATCTATCCACTAGAGCATCCATAATAGATCCTCTCAAAGAGATGTCCCATACTCGGCTTAGAATTTTTGCGGATACTAGAACATCTCTGCCATGGACCTGTGTAATTCAGCCATCACTACCTTGAGCAAGTGAACCGTAGAACTCTCTAATCAGTCCTGAGTAGAATCTCTTTGATAGTGAATAAAATGGTGCAAGACCTGCATCCCTCAGCCACTGGCCAATCCTATAGTACTGCTGGTCTAGGTAATCGAAGTCCACATGGCATCCTCCGATGATGGTCTTCGATCCCATCCTATCTGCTGTAGGAACAAGGGATCTGGTAGGAACATCAGGCACATCTGCTCCTCATCTTCATGCCTGGACTTCATTGTTCTCTCTTCCTCCTGAATGGAAGATCTAGGATGCTAGATAACTTATTTTCTAGGTCCCATTGCGAGGAAATAAGGTAGGAAAGCAAGAACGAGAGAGAACCTAGGGTTTTTACAGTGCAAAAATAGTGAAATAGGATAATGAGCAGTGAGAAACTGAAGATAACCTGTCCCAAATGGAGAAACGGGTGGTTCAATTTGAGATTGGATGGAAGAGGATGATGGAGCGTGGTTTGGGGATGAGTCGGCTTAAATTGGAGTGGAAAACATGAAGAAAACACTTTGTTTTCCTGTTTTATCTCGGTCTATCGCTTTCCAAGTGTCGACTCATGACACTTAGTCAAGTATTGACACTTCAACTTAAAATTGCAAAAAAATGGAAAAAGGATCATTGATCAAAATAGAATAGGATTTTAATGAATTTAGAGAGATTAAACCTGATTTACAAGCAATTTTGATCAATCAAAAGTTAAGAATTATGAAGAGATGGAAATTTCACTCAAAAGGGTTGATGACCCCTAATTCTTTTCTAATCATACTGAACCAATCCTCTTGGAGAGGCTTAGTCAATATGTTAGCTAGTTGCATTTCAGAATAAACAAATTCAAGCATAATATAATTATTTTCAACATGATTTCTAATAAAATGATACCTAATTTCAATGTGCTTACTTCTAAAGTGCTGAACATGATTTTTAGTTAAATTTATAGCACTAGTGTTATCACATCTTATGGGTGTCTTAGTTAAATTAATTCCAAAATCTTCAAGTTGTTGCTTAATCCATAAGATTTGAGCATAACAATATCCTACTGCAATATACTTAGCCTCAGTTATGAATAGTGCAACTAAAGTTTGTTTCTTGCTAAACCAGAAGATTATGTTAACTCCAAGAAATTGGCAAGTTCTACTTGTACATTTTCTATCTAATTTACACCTACAGCATCTGAATAACCAATTAAATCAATAGATAAATCTCTAGAATACCACAAGCCAATATCAATTATACCAGATAAATATTTAAATATGTGCTTAATAGCCAACATATGAGATTCTTTTAGATCAGACTGATATCTAGCACACATACGAATACTAAACATGATATCTGGTCTACTAGTAGTCAAATATAATAAAGAACCAATCATTCCCTTATATAGTTTTTTATCAATAGATTTACCACATTCATCTTCATCAAGTTTACAAGAGGAGCTCATAGGTGTACCTATTGATCTAGTAGTCTCCATCCCAAACTTCTTTAAGATTTCTCTCGTATACTTAGCTTGGTTAATGAATATTCCATCTTTGGTTTGCTTGATTTGGAGTCCGAAGAAAAAGTTGAGTTCACCCATCATGCTCATTTCGAACTCTTCCTGCATAAGCTTGGCAAACTTTTGTCAAAGAATTTTATTAGTAGCACTGAATATAATGTCATCAATATAAATTTGTACTTCTAAAAAATCATCAATTTTTTATTTTAGAAATAATGTAGTGTCAACATGGCCTCTAGAGAAATCATTTTCAATTAAGAACTTGCTGAGCCTTTCATACCATGCTCGAGGTGTTTGCTTTAAACCATAAAGAGCTTTGTGTAGTTTAAAAATATAATCAGGATGTGCATGATTTTCAAAACCAGGTAGTTGTTCAACAAATACTTCTTCAGAAATAAAACCATTTAGAAAAGCACTTTTGACATTCATTTGAAATAATTTAAAGTTCATAAAACATGCAAATGCTAACAATAATCTAATGGCTTCAAGTCTAGCAACAGGTGCAAAGGTTTCATCAAAATCAATACCTTCTTGATTATAACCTTTAGCAACTAGTCTTGCCTTGTTTCTAGTAACAATACCATTTTCATCAAGTTTGTATTTGAAAACCCATTTTGAGCCAATAATTGAAACATTAGATGGTCTTTCAACTAAAGTCCAAACATTATTTTTTTTGAATTGATTTAGTTCATCTTGCATTGCATTTATCCAATTAGGGTCTTTTTTAGCTTCTTCAATATATTTTGGTTCAAATTGAGAAATAAAAGTAATATAGTCACATTCAATTCTAATTGAAGATTTTGTTCTTACCCCTTTTGAAGGATCTCCTAGGATCAACTCCTTAGGATGTCCATGAGCATACCTCCACTCTTTGGGTAGATCCGGATGCTTTGGTGTTGGTTGCATGACTTCTTCTCTTTCATTCTTGTCTTGATCTTCTTCATTCTCTTAAGAGGGTTGATTATCCAAAGTAAGCTTCTTTAGTTCTTCAGCACTTGCACATGCATCAGAAGTATCATCTTTTTTAGAGGATTTGTTAGTAGATTCTTCAAATACTACATGTACATATTTCTCTACTACTAAAGTTCTCTTATTAAAGATTCTATAGCTCTACTTGATGTAGAGTATCCTAAGAAGATACCTTCATCAGACTTGGCATCAAATTTTTCTAAGTTATCTTTACCATTATTCATAATAAAGCATCGACAACCGAAAACACGAAAATACTTCAAAGTAGGTTTTCTTTGTTTCCAAAGCTCGTAAGAAGTTTTCTTTAAAATCGATCGAATTAAAACATGATTTAAAATACATCATGCGGTATTTACTACTTCAGCTCAAAAATATTTTGGCAAATCATTTTCATAAAACATTGTGCATGCCATTTCTTCTAAAGTTTGATTTTTCCTTTCTACTATCCCATTATGTTGAGGTACTCTAGGTGTAAAAAAATTATGTTTAATTTCTTTTTCATTATAAAAGTTTTCAAAATCTTGATTTTGAAATTCAGAATTATGGTCACTACAAATGCAAATAACTGATATACCTTCTTTATTTGAGACTTTTCAATAAAACATTATAAAAGCTAAAAAAGATTCATCTTTGTGAGCTAGAAATGAAATCCATGTAAATCATGAGAAATCATTCACTATAACTAATCCATATCTCTTACCTCCTAGGCTAGATATCATAGTTGGTCCAAAGAGTTCCATATGGAGTAGTTCTAATGGCCTAGTAGTTGAAATAAAATCATTAGATTTGAAAAATATTTTAGCTTATTTTCCAAATTGACATGCTTCACAAATTTTATCTTTTTCAGAACTAAGTTTTGGCAAATCTTTTACTAAATCTTTTTTACATAATTTAGAGAGTAAATGCATGCTAGCATGACCTAATCTACGATACCACAATCAACTAGTCTCATTAATAGTGGAATTCATTATAACTAAGCATTTACCATTAGGCAAAGATAGATTATCCAAATCTACTAGATAGATATTACCATGCCTTTTCTAATGAATTTCACTCCATTAATTTCAGGACTAGCAATTATGCAAAGAGATGATTTAAAGACAACTTGAAAACCTTTATCACAAAATTGGCTAATACTAAGCAGATTATGTCTCAAACTTTTAACTAAAAGAACATTATCAATCCAAGTATAAGGAGAGATGTAAATCTTACCGATACCAATAATCTTTCCTTTACCATTATCATCGAAGGTTACACTCCCTCCATTAAGTACTTCAAGAGAGGTGAATTGCTTCACATCTATTGTCATGTGTCTTGAGCAACCACTATTGAGATACCACAATCTTTTCTTTTCTTTGGTTGCAAGATACACTTGCAAAATAAATTAAGTTTTGATTTTAGGTACCCAAGCCAACTTGGGTCCTTTAAGGTTAGTACTAAAAGTGGTTCCTTTTAGAACCCAAATCATTCTAAAATTATTAATTTTTCTTAAATCACAATGATATACTTTATGACCTACCTTTCTACAAGAATAATAAATGATGCTTTATGATACAAGAATAAAGAAGTTTTTAAAAAACTTTTGCTATTTTTGGATCTTAAAACGTAATATAGCTTTATTAAAAATAGCTTTTTGGTAGTTCAAAAGAAGATTTAACTTTTCAAAACTATAGGTGAATTTTTTAACAAAAGATTTTATTCTATCAAGCTCATCTTTATATTTCTTGTTTTCTACTTCAAGATCTTTACTTTTCTTCAAAAGCTCATTGTTTGAAACATTTACTTTAAATCTTTTTAAAACTTCATTTTTCATTGATATAGCATTGTTTCATTTTTCTAAAACATCAATTTTGTTTTTCAAATCATTAACTTCATCCAAAAGATTAGAGTTTTCATGTGAGAAAGAATTTGCATACTTTTTTAATTTTCTTTTTTAAGATATCATCAACTTATAATCATGCATTAACTCATCAAATGCATTTCTTAATTCATCAAAAGTATAATCAACTTCACAATCAGAATTTATCTCTTCTTCATTGATGGGGACATCATGATCAACTCTAGTTCACTATGGGCCTTGAATTTTGAGTCCCTTAGTAATTTTTCAAATTTTATCTTTGAGTCCAATAATCAAGTCCTATTAGCCCTTTGAGTCTTGTAAGTAGCGCTTAAGTCACCTGAGTCATTTGGAGTCCTGTAACAAGGGTTTTATCTTGTAAGCCTAATGCAGCCCTTTGTATTCGATAATTAGGGTTTTGTTCAGTAAAGCCCGATTATACCCATTAAGTCTTGTATTTGGGCCTTGAGCTCTGTTACACTTGAGTCCTGTATCTAGATTTGACTCATGCCATTAGGGTTCATGAGTCAAGCTTGGATTATATTTAGCTCATTCGAGTTTAGTTAATCAAGTCAGCTCATTATGGTCCTTTTGTCAATTTTGAGTCCTGTAATAAGTTGAGTTATCTCAACCAGTCTAATTAAGTCCTGTAAGTTTATCCAATACAAGTCCAGTTTTATACAAGAGGAGGAGCACCAGCCAAATCCTTCACCAGGCCCTCCCAGGTCAAAGCAAGTCCAAGCTCATGAAGCCTTCCACATATGAAGATTCCATGTGCCACCAGGGAATATTCTCTAGTCCAAATTCTGCCCATGCGCCAAGCCTTGAACCAAACCTTTGGAGGCCTTCCAAGCCCAATTTGGAGCACACCCTTACTGCCTTAAAGCCCAAGCCCAACTCATGTAGGTGTCCAAGCCAAGAGAGATGCCCTTTGACCATGCCCAAGGCACCTCGTGACCAAGTCAAATGAGGAGAGGAGTAACATCTTTTTAGGATTCAAGTCTTAATTTCATTCAACCTTGTAATCCTTTTCCTATTCACCTTATGTACTCCTAGTCCTAAGAAAATTTTGTAATCCTATCCTAATAAAGAGATGAAATGGAATATCTATAAATACCCCACCCCTCTACTCTCTTGTAATAATTGATTGAATAATTGAATGAATGAATGTGTGAATTTTGATGAAGGATGAGTGTTCTTTATTCTACTTTGCCTTTGTTCTTATGAACATTGAGCTCCGTGAGGGAGTGCTGCCTTTGCCCTTTGAGCATCGAGGGGTGTGAGGCCCTGTTTATCAAAATCTTAGTCGCCATCTACCTGGACACCCATCTTCTCGCTCTCATCCTGGCTGCCGCTACTACCCTTTCTCTTCCTTTCTTCTTCAGCGATTCACCCATTTTTTCCTTTGTTTCATAACCCTCCTTTGGTGTTTTGCAGATCCCTCAAATTTTATGACTTTAGGATTCCGTTTCCCTAGCCATCGGGTCAGTGGATGAAAAACTGATGGATCTGCAGGTTTTCAGCTTGACTTTCCAGGCTGCATCTGAGAGCATAGATCGATCTCTTCAAGGAAGCAGTAGCAATCATTACTAGGTACACATACCCTAACCCTCTAGATCAAGTTATTGCAGAAGAGCTAGTCCTACCGGGATTTCTTAGCCCTAGCGGTCTTATTTTTATCTCTTTTGAGGGTCTTTTTGCATGCTTGTGGTCTAGAATTTCTATAGGATTACCCTTTCATCTATTTGACCTGAAATTTGGTAATTAAAATCATAACTTAATGTCGAATCCATGAAGATTCCCTTGCATGCTAATTAGTCTCCCATCATTCATGTAGTGCCATGAATCAAAGATTTGCGACTTCAGTTTGTTCTTCATCTGAGCTGGAGTTTTTACTATCATTCCAAGTCACCATCATTGCCTTCTTTCTAAGCTTTTTCCTTGATTTCTTTAGGAGAGGGTAGTCATACTTGTGATGTCCAGGCTTCTTGCATTCGAAGAAAATAGGTACCTCCTTCTCCTTGTCCTTTTCTTTCTCTTTTTCTTTTCCCTTTTCCTTGCTTGGTTGAAACTTTTTCTTGTAAAAAAATTTCTTTCTCCTCATAAATTTTCTAAACTTTCTTACTAATAGTGCTTCATCACCCTCACTTTCTTCTTCTTCTTCTTCATTTGAAGACTCTTCTAGTGTTGTGCACTTGAAAGCTATAGTCTTCTTCTTTTTATCCATATCTATTGATTTTTGTTTCAAGTTTAACTCATAAGTCATGAATGAACCTACCAATTACTCCAATGAAAGTTTATCAACATCCTTGCCTTCTTGGATGGTGGTCACCTTTGGATCCCAAGATGTTGGAAAAGACCTAAGAATTTTGTTCACTAGATCGATATTAGACATAATTTTATCTAAGCTTCTCATATCATTTACAATATTTGTAAACCTAGTATACATATCAGTGATTGGTTCATTAGGTTCCATCCAAAACATCTCATAAGTGTGCACAAGCATGTTAACTTTTGTGTTCTTCACTTGATCGGTACCCTCATGAGTAACCTTAAGTGTGTCCCATATTTCTTTAGCTGAGGTGCAAGTGGGATCCTATTGAACTCACTAGGATCCAATGCACAGTAAAGGAGATTCATTGCTTTCGCATTGATCTCGGATTGTTTAATATCATTTTCATACCAATCCTCTTTAAGTTTTGGGATGGAAACACCATTAATCACAATCAAAGGAATATGAGAACTCACTAAGATCCAATGCACAATAAAAGAGATTCATTGCTTTCGCATTGATCTCGGATTGCTTAATATCATTTTCATCCCAATCCTCTTCAAGTTTTGGGATGGAAACACCATTAACCATAATCGAAGGAATATGAGAACCTTTATCAACTACATTCCATAAATTATAATCTATAGAATGCATATAAATTCTCATTCTAGTTTTTCAATATGTATAGTTAGTGCCATTAAAATAATGTGGTCTATTTGAAGCTTGTCCCTCAACTACACTAGTACCAAGGGGGGCTGCCATAGATCTTTACTAAAGGTAGTTAGACCTATATACTGAGATAGTGGCTTTGATACCACTTGTTACCCAGCAAGCAACCCAAGAGGGGGGGTGAATTAGGTTTCTAAAAATTATTTGCAAGTAAGTATGCTAAATCAATAAACAAAATAAGTGCTAGAGAGATGCACATATTGTATGCTCTTAAAGAGCGTGCAATGGAAATTTAATGCAACGAAAGTAAGAGCAAGTAGAGAAAAAATAATCAACCATAAACACAAGGCAAGTCTAGTGGTTCGGTGCTCTCCAAGGCACCTACATCCACTCTCCAAGGTCTACTTGGGAATTCACAATAATCACACACGATGACAGCCAATTAGTTTTCCGGGCTCACTAATCAAAATCCCTTTTGGTTTTCATAAGGCTCACCTAAAGAAACCTCTTGGTTTTCAAAGGCTAACTAAAAATTTCCTTGGTTTTCAACTAGGTTAACCAAAAACCTTCTTGGTTTTTAACTAGGCTAACCAAAATCCTCCTTGGTTTTATTCTCAGGCTCACCAAAAACCTTCATAACAAAGTATGAATTGAAGTAAAGAATACAAGAAAAACTTTCTAATAATAGCTGTTATCTCTTTGAAGCTTGATGAAGATGCTTGTCTTTGATTCGATGAAGCCTTAATCAATGCTCAAAAGTTGTTGGACTTGAACGCTCTTGAGTGCTTTGAATGATTGAAGGCTTCTTTTCTTGGAAGTAATTGCTCTCAATGAATGTATGAGTGAATGCACTTACTTACTTTCTTTTTCTTATTCTCTATTCTTTCTTCATTAATTTCACTTCAATTTGAATCACTTAAATACCATCTCAAGACTTAAGAGAGGGTTTATGACAGTTAGAGACATGAAACTAGCCATTAAAAGGGCTGAGTTCTATATTTGAAAAACTAGCCGTTACTATTCTCAGAACTTCCAGTGTCGACACTCTAGGCTGTGAGTCGACACTTAGGGTAGACACTTAAATCCCATGAATCAACACATAGTTCAAAATTCTGCATTGAAGCATTCTGAAAATCTTAGGTGAGTCGACACTTTATCTGGATAGTCGATACATGAGTCAATACTTAACATCCATGAGTCGATACTTGAGGCAAAACTTGGATTTTAGCATATTCCAGAAAAATTGTATCTCAGGCTTTGAGTCGATCCTTGAGTCAATACCTTAAGTCGACACTTGAATGGAATGAGTCGACACTTCAAGCATATCATCTGAAACTTCTTTCTACGTGTCGGCTTGTGTCGATACTTGTACTGTCATGAGTCGACACATGAACAGTGAGTTGACACTTGCTGAAACTTCTTCAAAAATGACTGAAACTCTGTCGAATCCTTTTTCAACTTGACACTTTAATTTCTTTCAAGCAAGTCTTAAATACTTACGTCCATTAATCACTGATGTTCCATCCATAGAGGGGGCTTCTTCCATCTTTTGACAAGAAGTTCAATTTAGCTAATTTGATGAATACCTTTTTCTATTAAAAATATATTTCAAAGAACTGTTAGTACTCAAACATACTTAAGTATTTTATTAATTATCAAAATCAATAACAGAGTCAACCCAAGAGTATAGACTATTCTAAACAAGAGTTCAAGAAAAAGATATATACAGGATGTAGAATTAAATCCACATCTTTATTTCAATGAAAAGAGGAGTATAAAAATATAAGGCAAGAGAAACACTGCCTATTATAAGCACTTCATGGAATTTTTTAAGACAGAAAATAGTTCACCAAGGAACTTTTGCTTGCTGACATCCTAGGGCTGAGGGGACTCCTGGGCAATAGCTAGAAGGTGGTTAGAAGTGGTAGAAGGGTCGGTGATGGTGCAAGAGGGATAGGACTATGGTTCTAGGATTTTATGTGGAAGAAAGGGAGAGATGGGAGGCTTTGGCATGGGGACTGATTGGTTGCTATTTGGAAGAGGGTGGTGGCTTGAAGGAGAGAGTTAGAAGCAAGTTTTAAGCATGGAAAGAGGTCTTGAGGCATGGAGAAGGGTGATGGCCGACTAATTCTTGAGTTTTAGGGTAGAGATCGGGTCCTATTTATAACCTTCTTAGGATTCTTAGTGTTTCTTTCTTTCTTTCTTTGCATATTCCATGCAAATGGTAATGAGAAGACTCCTGGTGCCACCCCATTTGACGTCTTGGATGTCCTTCCTCTTTAGTCCACTTGGGTCCACTAAATCTTGCAAATATGGTAGATCGAGCCACCGTATATGAAAAAATGTAGAAGTCTTGGATTTTGTTTTTGTGTTGCCCACTACTTGCTTCTTTTGCCCTTGCAATTGAATTAGAATTAAACTCTTGTTGGCTATCCTTGATTGCTCTCTAGATTAGGTTCATGTTGCCTAAAGATGGTTGCTAGATTATTCTCCTGCCCCAAGAAAAGTTGGAAAGAATCCTTGTATGCTAATTGGTTCCTTTCTTGCCCAATAATATTACTTGATTTGATTGCTTGTAACTTATTCATTTGAAAACCAATTCAAATTTTATAAATTACATTCTTTTATCGATCAATTCAAAATTTTTTAGGATATAGTCTTGCATGATTTAGAGTTGTGTAGCCTACCTTTCAGGGGTCCCCATGCCAAGGTGTCCAAAATCAAGGGTGGCTGGCTTTCCTATTCAACTGGACTCAATCACTTTCAATTGCTTTGACCTTTGAGGTATCATTAAGCCTAATTAAATATATCCTAACTAAATTACCTATAATTATCATAATATAAATCATAGTTAAGATTAATGAATCATTTATTAATCTTACTAATATGCCAAATATTAGGTTGATCACATCCTATAACTTAGCTTTTACTCATCCTCTAATAAAATAGAAAAATTAGTGGTTGTACCGACCCATCCTTAAATAGATAATTATTTTAAGCATTTTTAAAGGTAGTTGAAACCTGGCTAGATTATTAAAAAGGTACTTCATTGGATCACTAAGTTAACTTAGTTAGTGGTTGAGTGTTACAAATAGAAAACTTTGGAGATCTTCCTTCACCAACTCCCCAACCTACTCTTTAAGTCTTCTGACTTGATGTGAGTTAGGTTTATTATCTTCTTATAATTCAGTTCCCTTATTATCTTTTTTCTTAACAAGAAGTCTAGTACAATGTCTTAGCCTCTCAAGTATTAGCATCCCCACCTTTTTACAAAAATTACAATGCTTACTTAGATGAAGGGGCTCAATTACTCAGTGAGGTACCATTGGTTAATAGATCTCTTAACTATCTCACCTTTTGATATAAACCATAATACTTACTTAGAAGAAGGAGCCTAGTTACTTAATAGGAGTCCAAGAAAAGCTACGAGGTGAGACTAGCTCTTCAATAGATCTTTTGGCATTTCCACCTTTCGACATGACCATAATGCTTACTTAGACAAAGGGACCAAGTTACTTAGTAAGATAATATCAAAATCCTTTTATTTTTTCTTCTTTTTTTTAATAGATTCTAAGGAGGACTTATATATTCTTTGACCTTTCTATCCATACCCCCATCAAGCAAATTCTTCATTAAGATAAGTAAGAAGAAGGTTCTAGAATCACTCCTAAAATCTGGTTTGGTCTAAACCCTACCATTCAAAGGACTTTCTTAATAATTTTTTCTCAGTATCTCTAAAATTATCTAAACTATTAATCATTCATTAATTAGGGTGCCTAATTAACTTCAAATCAAGATAGAGTTTGGGTTTACAAAACTAATTACGTTTAGTCATATTCGAGGACTTAATTAGATTAGTTATTCTCTCTCCAACATATTTTTCATTGTCTATAATGAAAGAAGTGAATAATAAAATAGTGATCATAAAATGCAACAAACAAGGATATAACTTGATTTCGTGTATTCATTCATTACTAGATGAAAGGTCCTTTATCTTAGGTGTGGTTAGTCCTTGACTCTATCTAAATCTTTGAAGGGTGTTCAACATGTACTCTCCCCCTAACTTAGCTAGTCATCAATATTAAATTTTTACAAACTAGAAGGAATAAGGTAATAGATAAGATATATATATATGTTGGGTTGCCTTCCAACAAGCACTAAGTTTAACTCCTCAACTGGATGCTATGAAAGAGTGTTATTGATATTGAACTTGGATACATCCCTCAAGATTTCAAAAGGATAGGACCAATTAAAAGGCCTTGTCATTATGACAGAAAAATATTCATAGAGTATTCTACAATGATTAGTTTGAATCAATAGTGTATATTGGGCAAGAATGCTAGACCAGGATTTAAAATTATTATTATAGTTTTTATGATGATTGGGAAGCAATTATGTATGGTGGGTAGAGATCAGGGATGATAGTTTAAGAATTGAAAGAATTATGCTCTAAAATCCAATCTTTGTACGAACATTTCTATAATCTCCCAACTCATGTATGATATTATTTATTGATAAAAGAAAATTGTTGATTCATCATACTTCTAATCTTATCAAGATTATGATGAGCCCCATAGGTTAAGGCAATGGAATTAGGATTATGATGGAGATCATAACGATAAGACCTAAGTTCTTATAAATCCTAATCTAAAATATTCCTAAACGTTAGATCATCGATTCAAGGATTGATGTTTTCAAAGAGACTAGCACATCCTATGTATGCTTACTGGAGATGGTGGTTGGTCTCACAGCCACTTAGTAGGGACACTAATACAAGGATGTGGGTGCTCATTAGGGTATGAGTTCACTAAATTGATTCACCTTGAGAACATCTTATGGAGGTTGTACTACATGTCAAAAGATGGTTCTCATAGTGGGAGTTGTGCAAGTGATCCTTAGACCAGAGATCACCATGGTTCCTTATGCACATAAAGTCATATTTTGGTTCATACTCATTCATGACAAAGAGTCATGTATGGGATGTTCTTAGATATGGTGGATTATGCATGAAGGATGTGAGTGGATCTACAAGGAATTGCTCACTCCTAGTAAGAGGAGGATTTATCCCATGTAATCTCTCTGATTGTTGACTTAGGAAGTCTTTGATCAAAGTAAGATGAGATTAGAAAAGATTTCTAATATTTGATTGATCAAGTCTTCATTTTCAAATTGATATTCGAAAGGATTAAGTGCTACGGTTTGAAAATTCTCCATATCCTTCACTTATTCAAGATAAAGGGAGATCAAAAGATTGAATTGCATAGTAAATTTCCACTGAAGGATATTTTGATAATTTCTACCAAATTTCTCATCTTCAGGGTAGTGATGACAAGTTGCTGGATGTTAATCATGTCTTATAGATTTTCATGAATCAAATTTGATGCTGGATGATTTATACATGCAAAGTATTTTTTTGGATTAAGTTTGAAGTTATGGTTCTAGATCCCGAATTTCAAGCCAAGATTTAAAGTATAGAATTCTATAGAAATTCTGAAAGTCATACATGCAGAAAAAACTCTAAAGAAATAGATAGGTAGGATCGCCAAGGTTGAGAAACCTGGTCAAGCTAGCTTTCCTACAATACCACTACTGATGAATCAAGGGGGTGTACCTAGCAACGGTAGATGCTCCTGCTGAAGATCATTCCATGAAGTGATCACTCACGCTCCTCGATGCAGCTTGGAAGAACAAACTTCTGACCCTGCTGATTCGCGACTTTCTGCTCGGTGATCCGACGGTCGATCAAAAGGTATCCTCGGACTCGTGGAAATTGAGGGACCTACAAATCACCATGTGGTGTTAGAAAACTAAGAGTATAAAGACTGAATAATTGAAAGAAAGGAAAGGAAAGGTTCTTGGATGATGGCGGCCAAGGGTTTGAAGGAAGGGGTGGCTAGGGTTTTGATGTTGTAGATGGAGGCAGGGAATAAGAATAAGAAGAACTCGCACACAGCACGCACACAGCATGGGCACACAACAAAGAGACAAAACTCAAATTTAATTCATTAATGTTTTGAAATTACCTGAGGGGAGGCCTTTAAATAGGCTTACAAACTTGGGGCTCAAGTAAGGGTATTCATTAGAAATTACATTAGTCCTAAACCCATACAAAGATATAGACTAGGGCTCTCTACTTTTGATTGAGTTTCTTTCTCTCCCTCTCCTTCTCTTGGTCAGCCAAAGAGGGGTGACTCTAAGGGAGGCAGACCAAGGGGGTGACCATAAGGGTTCGCACCCCTTTTGATGCTCCTCATGGGCCTTGGGCGGCCCAGCATGCTCCAGGCTGTGGTCCAAGGTTCCAAGGTCTTCAAATTTTCTTGCTGGGTCTTCCATGGTCTTTAAATATGGCTCCATGACTTTAAGCTAGCTGGATCTTCAATTATCTTGAGTCTTCTACTTGCAAAATTTGACCAGACTCGCTATAAAATTTACAGGACTCAGAAAATGACTAGTTCAAAATGAGCTGACTTGACTGATAAACTTCAAAACTTACTGGACTCAGAACTTGACCTGACTCAACTTACTTGGCATTCTAAATACAAGACTCAAGTGTGGACAGGATTCTAATGGACTTACTCATAAAACTCAAATGAACTCACTCAAATTGACTAAACCCTAATTACAAATTGAACAAAACTTAGACTCACATCTTAAAATCTAATTTGATAACCACAGAGGGTTGAAATGCCTCTGCCAAAGTCTGGGGCCTCTGATATCCCCATCAATTCTCCCGGGGTGGGAGGAACTCGATCCCATTGATTAAGGGTCACACAAAACCTGGTGCCTCTCAAGAAGCTTTGAGTGGAGGTGCAGCAAGTTCTCTCGAGTATCCCATGAAGCGTCGGGTCCTAATAAACCTTGCCAACGGACTAGGTGGCATTGAAAATTGCTATCTCGGGTCATGGAAGCTTGATCGCCTAGGACACGCTCGATTTGTATTCCTCTCGTAGGCCAAATTATAGGTTGACAGTCAGGGTCATGCTCACTCTCAATGGATGGGGTAGGTTCAAAGGCCTCACTAAGAATCACTACCGATTCCCTAGACTCAATCAGGTCTACGGTATTGAAGGTAGAGCTAAAGCCAAACTCCAAGGGCAAATTGTGCACATGGGGTCTTACCTTCTCTATCATTTCTAAGGATCCAGCTCTGTGAGTATGAAACCTTTTTGTAGGCTTAAGCCTAACCAAGATAGAGTTCCCTACATTGAATCCATTGGCTCTTATTCAGGAATTAGCCAGTTTGTTAGATGTTTCATTACTTAAATTACTCTTATGGCTAATATCCTGATGCATATGCTGTGCGGTGTTCAGTGCAGATGCGGACAATTGAACTACATTTATGGACTCATCAGGCTCAGCACCAGTTGGAAGGTCATCAGGAAGGTCTTTGGGAAGAAAGACTCCTAAACTAATATATGCCTCCTGGGGTTGTTCTTTAGGGACTTGTTCCTGGACCTCCTCTATGGACAACTCTCTTGAACCCTCTATTATGTTTGATCTTGTCTCAGTCACTTCTTCTTCAAATTTTGCAGTGGGTTTAAGATCCTTTTCGTTTGATTCCTCAAGGGATTCACTCTCTAGCTTCTCTTCTATTGGACTCAACTCTTCAATATCAATGGGCTCAGGGGTTTCTTTCTATAATTCCTTAGCCATAATTAAATTAACTTTTTTTTTGTTCTCCTTAAGGCTACTAGAAGCTCCCCTAAATGGGTCTTTAGGTTGAGTCGGATGGATCCCAAACTTTTCCCCATGGTGACTAAATATACAGGTATTGGTTCGACCAAACAAGATTGCATTATGATCATAAAGCCATGGTCGACCTAGGATAGTACTACTAACTCCCATGGGAAGGACATCACACCAAATCTTCTCCTTATATGTTTACAATTTGATCAGGATTTGTGGTGTGGGCACCAGGATTTGACTAAGGTTCCTCAACCCTCTGAGGATCTTGGATTAGGGTTTCATCTTTTGGATCTTGTAATAAGGCTTCAAGCCTAAGCATTTTATTTTCTCGAGTCAAGAATTTAGTCTCAATTGCTTTTGTTTTAGTCATGTACCTTGACCAATTTGGTCAAGTTGTGTCTATGGGTCCTGTAATGATTCCAGTTCGAGTATGTTTGAAAATTAGGTCCATGTCGGAGTGGCCTTCGAGTCTAGTCTAATTTGTAATGGGTCAAGCCATCTCCCAAGCCATGAAAGATGCCACTTGGCACCACCTCATCCATCCTATGTGGCGCCACATCACCTTGACATGAGGGCAGCCAAGGCAAGAAGGGAATGCTGAAATTTTTGGGCGCCATTCCTTGATTCTTTCTTCCCTTCCCTCCCCCTATCAAGCCTCTTTCCAAAGGAGCTATGGGCAGCCAAGGAAGTTCAATAGGCAATGAAGGCATGATCCTAGTTTCAAGCCCCATATCAAGACTTCTTACCAATGTGCTTGGTCGGCTATGGAAGAAAAGCATTGACCCTCAAATCAAGAAGACAACTCCCTTGTTTTAAGCCCCATATCAAGCCATCTTCTCAAAGTGCTTGGTGGGCTATGGAAGAAAAGCATTGACCCTCAAATCAAGAAGACAACTCCCTTCTTTCAAGCACCAAATCAAGACACAAGACCTTGGTCGGCCAAAGGAAGAAATTTAAATTTGGGCACCCTCTTCTTGAAGCTTTCTATTTTTTTGAAATTTGAATGGGTTTTAAGGTGCCTATATAAAGGGCCTTACCCCTCCCTTGTAAAGTTTAAATCTTGTTGAATAAAAGAAAATATTTTGAGTGCTACTCTTTTAGTTATTGCCTTTGTTCCTTAAGAATGTCGATCTCCATAAGGAAGCCCTTTCGCCTTCGGGTGTGAGAGGTGTGAGGCCTCAAGTTACCTTCTCTTCCGTGCAAGCCATCCTCCATCTGAGTTCGGAGTCCATTGGGATGATCCATCTTGGCGCCTAGCAAGAAGATCCCCCATTCACCACCATCTTGATCTTTTCTTCCCTTATTGTTTTTTGTCTCTTGCTAACTCCCAACATTTCTCTTGATTGCTCGCAGGTCTTCCAGGTGCCACGAATACGGAGTCGGTCTTCCTTGCCTTCAAGACCTTCGGACGAAAAGCCGGTGCATCCACGGAGTTGAAGGCTTGATCATCCAGGCCGCATCCACGAGAGCGAGTGAACTCGGCATCGAGCACATCAGAACTTTATAAGGTTTGCCATCCTATCTCCTAAGTTGGTATTCATCTAAGAGCTAAGTCCTATGGGGTTTCTCAATCCCGGGGTCCTTTTCTTATCCTGTTTAAGGGCTTACTTGCTAGTTTGAAGTTCTTATTATTATAGAACCCTAGATCTACTCTTGCTTGTCTTCGGGAATCCTTAACCTAATTTTAAAAGACCTAAAAATCACAAAGAAAAAAATCACCTGCATAATCCTAGCATCTAGTTAGTCCTGCATCAATTTGGCATCTAGATTTGATTGGGATGGAGGTAGAATCTACCCAAGAAACCTTATAGGGGCTAGGATGGGGAACTGTGGTCAATACTAAAGATTTCACTGTACTGGCAAAGATGGCATTGACACAACTCCCACTATCTATTATGATCTTGAATACCTTATCTCCTATCTTAACAAAGGTTTGTAGGATGTTGGTCCTACGCCAGTCTTCCTTAATTTGGGTTTGGGTCAAGATGCACATAACCACTCCTAACAGGTTTGCAAACTCAGGTACTTCCTCCTCTCCCTCATACTCATTTATCAATTGTTCATCAGCTTCATAAACTTCTCCCTCAAGCTCAACTATGAACTCAGGCTCATCCTCACCTAGCTCACCTATGTGTAGGGTACTAGCTGGACACTGGCTAGCAAAGTGACCTGGTGTATGGCATCTATAGCACACCTTCTAGGAGATGAGTTCCCTCTGACCCTCTATAGCTTTGCCTTTATCTTCTTTATGGGTCATGAAGGTACTAGGTTGAGGTCGACTCGGGTCAGGGGACTTAGACTAGGCTGACTCAGGTTGGGTCGATTTGGGTCAGGTCGACTAGGGTAGGCTTGACTAGATCCTGAGTAAGGGCTAGGGTTTCTAATGGGCTCAGGTTTACAAAAGATGGGTATTCTCTAGAAACGCTTAACATTCCTTGCAATCAGGTAGGCCTGCTCTATGTCTCTAACCTCTCTCAGGTAAATTTCTCTCTTAATGTCATCTCTAAGGCCAGCCCTAAACCTAGATAGGACAATATATTTATCTTTATCTAAGTCACATCGCATGGAATACTCATCAAATTTTGCAATGTACTCATCTACACTCTTGCTACCCTGACTCAATCTTTGCCACTAATCTAACAAACCCTGGCGATATGAGGTTGGAATGTATTTTCCTCTAAGCTTGGCCTTCATGGCCCTCCAAGTGACTATGGGTTCATGGCCTCCTAGCCTAAGTATTCTTTCAATAGAAGCCCAATATAACCTGGCCTGACAGACTAGCCTAAGCTTGTAAAACCTAAACTTACGTTCCTCAAACATATTGTACCACTCAAAATACTGGTCAACTTCTCCCACCTAATCTATATAACCCTTTGGGTCAAGACAGCCATCAAAAGTGGGTGCATCAAGTCTAATGTTTCTATAGGACCTGTCTTCCTGGTTTATGAAATCCTGATTAGGTCTCCTTGGGTGAACCTCTAGAACTGGATCATGATGATGGGCTCTCTTAGGTTCAACCTCAAAGTATGGATTAGGGTTTGGGTTTCTCCTAGGATCAGCCTCATAGTAAGGATCTCGGCATGGGGTTCTCCTAGGATGGGGAGGTGACTCAAGATTTGGTTCAGAATGGAACCTATGTGTCTCCACTAGGGTTCCTAGCCGAACATCTACTTGTTCAAATCAATGAGTCAATTGGGCATTCGATTGGGTTATCTGGTCATCCATTTGGTCTAATTAGGTGTTCAATCGGGCCATCTGGCCACTCAAGGTCTTCATGATATCATCAAAGTGGGATTCCATGGGTTCAGCCGATTGTGGAGGTGGTGGTTGATATGAAGCTATTAATCTAGTGCACATGCAAGACTCAAACAAATTGACTACGAGTACCTAGATCTAGAGCCCAAACAGAAGGGTCGACTCAACTTACACAAAACTCAACCCCTAGTCCTTCCACTGGCCAGGTAAGAGGTGAGATGGTGGGAGGCCCCCAACTTCACCCAGGACCCAATTAAAGAACCACCGATCCACTTAGGTCATTTGACACTGTACCCTAGCCTAGATACCAGCTTCCAGGAATAGGAGATGAATTGGGTGCACTAGTGATGGGGACTCGAGAGCCCAGCCATCTCAGCAGCCACCTGGAGCCCCAGCAGCCACGTGGAGCCCCAGCACCCTCGAAGAACATCAACTCCATATGCCATCAAGTGAGAAAAAAAGGTCAAGTGGATAAACATGAATCCCTTGATTCATGCCAAGCAACTAAGGAAAGATGTGGTCCACCCCGAGCCTAAGAAAGCAGGTGTTTGGTGCCCCACATGGTCCCCCCTTGGTCCCCCCTTCTTTCCTTATTTTTCTTGAGTTTTTTGGAAATTGTATAAAACCTTCCATGTTTTCAATTAACAAACCAGGAAGGATTGTGGTGAAAGAAAAATAGTGCATCGGACGCCTACCCTAGGCATTCTAACCAGGGAGTAGGTATTGCATAATTAAAATTTTTTAAGCATGCATACAGAAAAACCTATTCATGCACAGGATCTAACATAAACATGATGCATGCAACTAATACACAGGGATGTATAGGCAAGTGCAATAATTATAAACAATATGATAAAATCTAAATCTAAACATGCATGGTAGCAAAAAGGAAATAATATACCTTATAGAGCTTCCTTTTATTCTGAATTTGGATCGAAGCAGGAAGAAACCGACTCCCTTCTTGACAAAAATAGATCAGCTAGTTGAACTCCTTCAATAGCAAATCAAGGTAGTCGATTGAACTCCTTCAACAGCAAAACAGATTTGGAAGAAGACATCAACGTGAACTCTAGCAGTCTTTAGAATAGATCAGCAAACAGGGCTTCCACTTGATCTGTAACACATAAGCAACAACAGGAACAAAAAAGGGATTGGTCCAAACTCTCAAGGTGTCCAAATGCCCACCCTCTAGAGTATCCACGTGCGGGCTCTCACTGATCTAACTCCCAGATGGATGCTAGTCCTCCGAGAATCAATGAACAGGTCATGGATATGTGGAGCAGGGAAAACAAAATAGATCTTCACGGACAGTCTTCTCCATGACCGCCATTACTCCACCAAGAGCGCATAATTGAAAACTTAAAGATCAGGGAAGGATTTCATGGGATGCTCAACGAATTTCTACACTCAGATATTCATCCCAAAAGCTCACTCACAGATGGCTATTAATCACCCTCTACTTTTCTCATATCACATGCCCTGTTACTTCCCCTCTCTTTTATCTCATGGCCTATAACCATGTTATAAGAGGCTGAGAAAACCCGTGAAGGTAGGGAAGTCATTGTGAGAAAAGTTCAGATAAAACCCAAACTCCTTTTGAATTGGCTCTTGATCGGTTTAAAATGCTGGGAACCACAGGCTGGAAGAGAATAATGAGAGCAATATCACCATGAAAGCTGGGACCGAGAGATAGGAATAACGTGCGGGAGAGACCACCATGAGACCCTTTCCAGATCACAGTGCTATTGATTATTATTTGATATCTCAAGCTGCATTCGATCTTCATGCTGTTCTTGTCCCATTCAAGTGATAAAACATGGCAACCGAGAGCAGGGGAAGTTGGGAGAAAACACCGTGTAAACATCCCATGTTTTAAACCGGTTCATCAAACCAAAAACCAGTTCATAAAGACCCCGGTCTGACCAAACCCGATCAGTAAGAAAACCGGGTCCAATCCTGGTCTACAAAGAATAGTTCCTGGTTGACCCAGACCAATCCTGGTCAATCTAGACCAGGTTGATCAGAAAAAAACCCAATGTGTGCTTAATCAGACCGTTTGACCTTAATACCGAAATGATTTCCAATCGTTGATCGGCTCACGGATCATGAAGAAATCCTCTATGGCATATGACCTCATAGGTTTGAACCTAAATGGTAGCACTGGAACACTTCTAGTACCAGCACAAGATACCATCTAGCAATGGGTACCGCCATCCGGATAGGCTGAAGATGCAAGAGCAATCTATCGAACCTCTGGCATAAGGTTACAGTATAATTCATCCCTTTGACCTCCAATGCTCAAGATGATATAGGATTAGACTGCCAACCCTAACTGAGTCAATCCACAACATTTCTCAACCTCACAAGTCAAGTGACTCCTAACTAGGACTACCCCGGTCAAGGATTTGCAAAATTGAGATATTACGAGACATTCAATCCAAACAATTTGGACAGGTCAATTCCATCTTGGTCCACCACTGCTTCATAAGTACGTGCCTGTACCCAGAAACCTTCCATCACCAGATTAGAAATCTGGGTAGTCCTGTACCAAAGCACAGGGAGTTGCTTGTAAGCTACCATGGTGACCTCAAGTCTGAAGGACACATATACCCATATCCAATCACGAGCAATCCTTTGGCAGAAAGGAGCTCCACGGAGTCATGTTCAATGAGATGTCACACATCCCACTTATAGATCACATCAATGTCACCACACTCCTTTGGTCAAGAGGATAACCAAATGATGTGAACCACAATAACCTATACTCGATACATTACTGTCCTGTACAATATATCCTTTGGTTATGTATCTTTTTAAAGGACCACTCGATATATCCTCTATGTATCGAAGTCGGTGCAGTCCTAAGGACTTCATCACATAAATAGAGTTCATTACAAGGAAATGAATAATGTGATGAGTTGCCAAAATAAAGTTTTATTAATTCATACATAAATTACAATACTGATCACAACCGTCTATAGCCTAAGTGATTAGCTATGGGACATAATTTTCAATAACTCCCACTTGTACTAAAGCCAATCAGAATAATATCTAATACCCATTTCTCTTTTATAATAGTCAAAATCTTTGATTCTGAGGGTTTTAGTGAAGGGCTAGATTCTCCTTTCATCGATCCTTATAAGATTGATGTCACCTCGTTCCACGATCTCTCGCATGAGGTGATAGCACTGCAGAATGTGCTTGGTGCAATGATGAGACTTTGGCTCCTTAGCTTGAGCAAATTGCTCCTGTGCTGTCATAATACATTGGAACAGGACCATCTAGGGAAGGTGCCACCACTAGCTCTCCAAGGAACTTCAGTAACCACATGGCTTCCTTTGCTGTATCTGATACTGTAATGTACTCTACCTCGTATATCGAGTCTGCAACTGTTGCCTGCTTGGAACTCTTCCAGCATATTGCTCCTCCATTCAGGGTAAACACAAATCCTAACACACTCTTGCTATCATCTCTTCTGACTGGAAATTGGAGTCAGTATACCCCATAAGTTTCAAGTCAGGTTCTTCATAAATCGGCCATTGGTCCTTAGTATTTCTCAAGTACTTCAGGATGGTCTTAATCACCTTCTAATATGCCTCTCCTGGGTCAGATTGGTATCTGCTCACCACTCCTAGTGAGTACGCCATGTCTGGTATAGTACATGTCATAGCATACATGATAGAGCCCATTGCAGAAGCATAAGGAACTCTACTCATACCCTCTCTTTCCTCAGGTGTTATCTCACAATCCTTTTTGGAAAGAGTAATTCCAGAACCTATCGGGAGATAGCATTTCTTGGAATTCTCCATGCTGAACCGTTTCAGTATGGTATCAATGTACATAAACTGGGACAATCCCAGAAGCCTCTTAGATCTATCTCTATAGATCTTCATACCCAGTATGTAAAAAGCTTCAACCAAGTCCTTCATGGAGAAATGAGATGCAACCAGAACTTTATTCCTTGCAATGCTGCAATGTCATTCCCGATTAAGAGAATGTCATCAACATACAGTACCAGGAATACAATCATAAAACCATTAACCCAATTATAAATATAGGGTTCCTCTCCATTCCTAATGAACCATATGATTTGACACACCTATCAAATCGCATGTTCTAACTTTGAGATGCTTGCTTGAGTCTATAAATGGACCTCTGTAATTTGCACACTTTTGACTCGTTTGTGGATGTGAACCCATCAGGCTATATCACATACACCTTCTAATCTAGCTCCCCATTCAGGAAAGTGGTTCGAACATCCATCTGCCAGATCTCATAGTCAAAATGTGCTGCCAAAGCAAGCATGATCCGTGTTGCCCAGGTGGCTTCCCAAGAGGGGGGTGAATTGTGCTTAACAAAACTTTTCACAATAATGTGTACTTTTAAATTCTTTTGGTGTTGTGGTGCAATATGCAATGCGGAAGTAATTAAGTAAAAGCAATAAAGCAATAAGAACACAATCACAAACACAAAAAAATTTAGAGTGGTTTGGAGCAACCGACTCCTATGTCCACTACCCAAGCACCACTTGGGATTTCCACTATATCCCCCAATCAGAATACAGTCAGATTATTTTACCAGGCTCACAATCCAAACCTATACACTTTAGTTTTATAGGGATCACCAAAGAAACCCTAACTCCCTTTGGTTTTAAATGGGATCACCAAAGAAAAACCCAAACACTTGGTTTTACATCAAGATCACCAAGAACCCAACTTAGGTTTTATAAGGTTCACCTAAAAATCTTCAACCCTCTCTTAAGATATAGCCCCTTGCTGTTCTTAGAGAGAAAACTAAGATAAAGAAATAATAAACAAGCAACTACAATAAACCAAGTTTGTTTAAGGGTTGCCGATGTAGATCAAGATGAAGTCAAGCCTTGAATGCTCTTTAGTGCTCTTCAAGCTACTTCTTCCCTTCTTCAATGAGTGGATTCATTAATAAAGTATAGTTGGTCAAGCTTTGAATCCAACTAGAAAGTTCTTTGAGGTAGGTAGGTGAATGACTTGAAAGCTCTTCAATATCTCAAGATAATTCCATAATAAAGCTCTAATAATTGTTTAATCCTTCAAAAACAATTCCTTTTATAGTTTTCCAAGTGATATGGCTGTTGTAGGGCCTAGGGATTCGTGAAATAGCTGTTGGAGATGAATTGGAGTTCAAATTTCAACTTTAGCAACTAGCTATTGGAGTGCAGAAAATCGCTCCACGAGTCAGCTCGAGGTCCACTAGTCGGCTCGAAGTCTTAGACAGCCCAAAATGAAATCCTGTAAGAGTCGGCTCTTCTGGCTAGAGTCGGTTCTTGCCTTCAGTCAAGTCAAAACCATGAATACCTAGAGTCGCTCTTTAGGGTAGAGTTGGCTCGAGCTCTCAGACCTTCAAAAAACATAACTCTGGATGAGTCGGCTCTTAGGGCAGGAGTCGGCTCGGGATCCCACGCTTCAGAAAAAAGCTTTCTTCCATGAGTCGGCTCTTAGGATGGGAGTCAGCTCTTGATGCTAAAACACTCAAACTTCCTCCGTGCAGTGCCACCATGAGTCAGCTCTTGATCCAAGAGTCAGCTCTTGCAAATCTTCAAAAAATGCTTCAAGCTTCTCCAAATGTCTTCAACATTGAATCAAATAGATGCTAATCTACATACTCTTTAATTTTTACAATTTTCAGCCCATTTTACAAGATTACAAGATTTATAAAACTAGGACTTTTACAAGTTCAAGTTCATAAAACTTTATACAAAATTGAATTGCCTTCCAATTAGTTTGAAAACTATTTTAAACTAAAGGTAACCAATTTCCTGCAAAACTTAAACAATTTGAAGGAGTTAGTATCAAATACATGCTCCAATGTTTTGTGATCATTAAAATCATTCCAGGGGTCAACAATCTCCCCCTTTTTGATTATGACAAAACACTAGGCATGATTAAGAATTAAAACACTTTACAATTGCAGTATATTCAAATTTATGTGTGTTATCAACACAGTGTGCCATAATGTATCATATGTATTAAATGTATAAAGCTGAACACTATTAATATAAAGTATAATATGTATCAATACATTGTATTTTTCGTATCATATGAACAATATGTATCGAAACATGATGTATCAACATAGAATGTATCAAGAGTATCATCTATACAATGTGTATCAAAACTTATAAAATTACCAAACATTTGAAGTGAATTTCATGATAATATTTGAAGTAAAGCTCCCCCTTACTATTTGTAATAGCATTCCTTCTAAATCTCATCAAATTTTCATGAATCATTCAAATTTTTATTTCAACATTCATATTTTCATAACAATCAACATCCATATAGCTTTTTCATGCACACAATCTCCAAAATAAAATAGCCTATTCAAGTTTTTAAATAAATTTGTGAATTAAACATTCATATTATAGCTTTTTCATGTACAATCTCCGTTCTGCCCCTTTTTGTCATCAACAAAAGGTATACAAGAGATCATTCATTCATAATAAATCAAGATATGTAGCATAAAAAGTGATATCTATATATAAAAAGTTAGTACAAATGTGATACGTTACATATGTGCCTCGGCACAACAAAGTTGTATCACAACAACCAAAATATAACAACATAAAGTCCCACAACATTAAGATTAAAGCCTAAACATCAAAAAGATGTGCTAGGATCATCACTATCAGGTTCTTCTTCGTCAGAAGAGGAACTGACTTCTAAGATTCCTGGACTAGGTTTGAACTTAGGAAATCTAGGTCAAAGATCTCTAATCCTAGTCCTCGTAGGAGTGGTAGTCCTAGATACTTTAGTTAAAGCTTTGGCTTTGGACTCTGAAGATATAACAATGGGTGTGGGTCTGACAGTCGGTGGATCAACGGATAATGCCAAGGTGCTGGTGGTCAAAAGTATCTAGGTAGCCGAGTCTGTCCAACCTCGGATCCTGTAGCCTCCGTACCAGCCTCGGGCTCAACATCAACAGGTGTGGCTTGAGAAGGTACATCACTGGAATGTGCCGCCAGTCCATACTCTCGATCGGTGCCAGTGCTAGTGCCAGGTGCTATGGAAGTCGATGGTACATGTAGTTGGCTGTAGAAAGCTGTCCCAAAATGGTCATAACATCATGAAATCCCTGTTGCATCATAGACTGGAGTAGAGTGATCCTGCTATCAGTGTCTGATCTGAGACATGATATCTCCTCCAAGACACCTGAAGTCTGTCCTCTACATCAGGTCTAAAAGCTGTGGAAGTCCTGACTGGTGAATGAGATTGGTAGGAGCTGGCTCTGTTGGTCTAGCCTCATTAGCCTGTGCATCAGTCCCCTCACCAAGTCCCTGAGCCGCCTAAGTGTCATCCTCTATAAATCATCTGAATATGCTATAGGAATACCTGAAGTCTTCCTGACCCAATTGCCATCAACTTTAATGAATCCCATTCTGGTAAGGGATTTTACAGTATACCTGTCAGTGTGTAGCAGTACTCAGTTATCCTCTCCTGTCAGATCTATTAATGCATCCTGAAATAATAATGTAAAAAGCATCCCGTACGATAGACAAGCCCATGCCCTACGGGCTACCTCCCTCATCTGCGAGAGCATGATAAATATTAAGTTGAGGGCCTCCCCCTCAATCAGTCGCCTCATAAACATAAGGTCATGCTCGCTGACCCAGTCAAATCTCCCCGTCTGGGGCAAGAAAATCCTGCTGATAATATTGTGCAATAGCCTCATCTCCAATGACAGCTGATTTGCACTCATATTCACAATGCCTTTCACATTTGATCTCTCTAATATGAGTCAGAGGGTCTTTTATTTCTCCTTTAAAACTAAATAACACTCCCCTTCTTTTGGTATGTTCAGTATACTTGAAAGCTTCTGTTCACTTATCTCTATATGCTTTCCTTTAACTGTTCCTTCTAGATGAAATGCTCCCAATGACATATTTTCAAAAAATTGATGAACTAAATTAAGATATGTTGGAACATTCAATAGAAAAAAATCTTTCCACCCTTGTTTTTCAAGCCAATCCCCGATATGCAATTATTCTTGCTCTAGAAAATCAAAATCAATGCACCTACCCAGAGTAACCTGACGATTTTCCATAAGAATCACTTGCCGGGATGCTTGAGGTTCTTCTTCCTGCTCAATCGGCGTTCCTCTTCTGGAGTGGATGTGTCGAACCGCCTCTTGGTTCTCCTTTCTTCCACGACTGTCCGAACCACCCGCAAGGGTTTCTTGGCTACTGCTTTGCGGGGTGCCATATAGCTAGGATTGAAGGATTGGAAGGCTTTGAGAGAGTTTTTGGAAGGTTTCCTAGAGTGGAATTTGGAGTTGGCTAAGTGGAAATGGCCAAAACTTGAAAACACAAAGAATAGAAAACATGGAAGCCCTATTTAAAAATGTTCAGCCCGACCTTCGAGTCGGCTCACCGAGCGCCCTGATAACTCGAGTCGGCTCGAGCAAAAAATCAGTCTAAAGGTCAAAAATGGTTAAACTCAGTTTGTATAGGTTTCTTGACCCTAAACTAGGTTGTCCTATGCTCTAAAAGAAAATTTGAAATCCCAAGATAATTTTTCCTTAATTTTCAAATATTAGGTCAAAAAGGGTTCATAATGGGTCACATAGCTCTAATTCACCTCTAATTTTTTGAAATCTATCTAGACTAAGTGGTTTAGTAAAAATGTCTGCTAGTTGATCTTCAGTAGGTACAAATTCTAGTTCAACAATATTGTTTAAAACGTGATCACGAATAAAATGTTGTCAAATTTCAATGTGCTTAGTTCGTGAGTGCTGAATTGGATTTTTGGATAAATTAATAGCACTAGTATTGTCACATTTAATAGGAATTTTAGATTGAACAACACCATAATCTTCTAATTATTGCTTGAACCATAACACATAGCACAATAGCACCCAACAGCCACATATTCTGCCTCAATAATAGATAGTGCTATAGAGTTCTATTTGCGATAGTGCAATGAGATCAAGTTAACACCTAGAAATTAACAGGTGCCACTTGTGCTCTTTCTATCAATTTTACATCCTCCATAATCAGCATCAGAATAACTAATTAACTTCAATGATGTGTGCTTATAATACCATAAACCTACATTACATGTGCCTTTTAGATATTTAATGATTCTTTTAACAGCCATGATGTGTGACTCTTTTGGATTAGATTGAAATCGTGCACACATACAAAGACTAAATAAAATGTCAGGTCTACTAGTTGTCAAATAAAGTAATAAACTGATCATACCTCGGTACAGCTTTTGATCAACATTTGTGCCATTCTCATCTTTATCCAGTCTACATGCAGGACTCATGGGTTTCCATTTTCTTTGCTTGATTCCATGCAAAATTATTTGATAATCTCTTTGATGTACTTGGCCTGGTTGATTAGGATACCTTCTTTAGTTTATTTGATTTAAAGTCCAAGAAAGTAACTCAGCTCACCCATCAAGCTCATTTTGAATTCTCCCTGCATTAGCTTAGCAAAATCTTGACACAAAGATTCATTAGTAGATCCAAAGATAATATCATCAACATATATTTGAATAACTAAAATATCATTATTCTTTCTTTGAATAAATAGTGTGATGTCAACACTACCTCTTACAAAATCTTTTGCAATTAAAAACTTAGTTTATTATACCATGCTCTAGGTGCCTGTTTCAGACCATACAAAGCTTTATTCAGTTTGAAAACATGATTTGGAAAAGTTTGATCAATGAAACCCGATGGTTGCTCAACAAAAACTTCTTCAGATAAAAAAATATTCAAAAATACACTCTTTACATCCATTTGAAATAATTTAAAGTTCATAAAGCATGCATAAGCTAGTAGTAATCTAATGGCTTCTAATCTAGCTAATGGTGCATAAGTTTCATCAAAATCTATTCTTTCTTCTTGATTGTATCCTTGTACAACTAGTCTAGCCTTATTTCTAATTACATTTCCATCTTCATCTAGTTTTTTTCTATAAACCCACTTAGTACCTATAACAGGATAGTTATTGGGTCTTTCAACTAGAGTCCAAACATTATTTCTTCTAAATTGGTTCAATTCATCATGCATTACTAACATCCAATTAGGATCAGTTTCAGCTTCTTCTATATTATGTGGTTCTACATGTGAGACAAAAGCAATTAAATCATGTGTATCTCTATGTGCAGATCTAGTTTTAACACCTTGAGATGGGTCTCCTATAATTAATTCTTTAGGGTGCGATTATACATACCTCCATTCCTTAGGGATATTAGTATGATCTTTGCTTACCTTTTCTTCATGTGGTTCACTTGATTATTTGTCTTTGAGAGTCAAGTCTTTCAGTCCATGTTCTAGAGTACCTGCATCATCATCAGCAAAATCTTCCTTTCTCGAAGATGTAATGTCAGATTCATTGAAAATAATATATATAGATTCTTCAACAGTTAAAGTTCTTTTATTGAAAACACGATAGGCTTTACCATTTAAAGAATATCCAAAAAAATAGGCTCATCAGATTTTGCATCGAATTTACCAAGATTGTCTTTTCCATTGTTAAGAACAAAACATTTGCATTCGAAAACATGAAAATACTTAATATTAGGTTTTCTATTATTCCAAAGCTCATAGGGGATTTTTCTGATAATAGGTCTAATTAAAATTCTATTCAAAATATAGCATGCGGTATTCACAGCTTCTACCCAAAAGTATTTTGGAAGATTTCCTTCACAAAGCATTGTTCTGAACATCTCTTCCAAAGTATGATTCTTTTTTTCTACAACACCATTTTGCTGTGGTGTTCTAGGTGTAGAAAAGTTATGATCAATACTGTGCTTTGTGCAAAAGTGATCAAAATACTGATTTTCAAATTCGGTGCCATGATCATTACGAATTGAAATAATAGATAAATTTTTCAAATTTATAACTCTTTTGTAAAACTTTTTGAAACGCATTAAAAGTTTCATCTTTATGTGCAATAAACAAAACTCATTTGTATCTTGAAAAGTCATCTACAATCACAAGGCCATATTTCATACCACCTAGGCTGATAGTCCTAGTAGGTCCAAATAAGTCCATGTAAAGTAGCTCTAAGGGTCTAATAGTAGAAACAATGTTTTTAGATTTAAAACTCCCCCTCACTTGTTTTCCTAACTAACAAGCATCGCAAACATAATCAAAATTAACTTTAAATTTTGGCAAACATTTGACTAAATCCTTTGTAATAAGTTTAGCTATTGTGTCCATACTAGCATGACCAAGTCGTCTATGCCATAGTAAACTTGATTCCTTGCTCTTGCTATTCATTGCTACAAGATTTGTGTTACTTGACATAGTTAGATCAGTAAGATCTACTACGTAAATGTTACCAAGTCTGTGTCCAATGAATTTAGTACTAAAGTCTAGTGGATCAACTACTATACACATTGATGACTTGAAGAACACATTAAAACCAATGTCACATAGCTGACTAATACTCAAAAGATTTTGCTTTAACTTTTCTACAAGTAACACATTTTTAATGAATGTAGGAGTAATTTTGATTTTACCAATACCGATTATCCTTCTTTTTCGATTATCACCAAATATGACCATTCCACCATCCTTTTGTTCTAGGATGAAGAATTGATCAATGTCACCCGTTATATGTCTTGAACAGCCGCTATCCAGATACTATCTTTTCTTTATACTTGTGGCTGTAAGACATCCCTGCAAAATAATCATTTAATAAATTTAGGTATCCAAGCTTTCTTGGGTCCTTGCAAGTTAGTGAAAATGGTTCCTTTTGGAACCCAAACATTCTTAATTTTTTTTTATCATTATGTTTCAAATGACATTCAAATGCTTGATGACCAAGGTTATTACATGCATAGTATACAATTTTTGATTTTGAATAATAACCATGAGATGATGCAAATTTAGGTCTAACCTATTTTGAGCTAATGAACTTAGGAGCATATGAAGTAGATGATGAAAACTTGTTTGAAATAGAGCCTTTATAACCAATTCCAAATTTATTATTTGTTTCTTTTTGATCTTTTAAAATTAATTCAAGTTTGTTAGAACTTAGGATTAGTTTTTCAACCAAGGGTTTTAGTTTTTGAACTTCCTTCTTTAAATCATCATTTTGATTTTTCAAACCTTTAATTTTCTCGAGATGCTCTACTTTTTCAAATTGAACAATCTTGAGTCTTTCACAAACTAAGTTCAATTCTCTTTGCAAAATTTTATTTCTTTCACAAAATTCATTTTTATCCTTTTGAAATACATCATATTATTTTTTCAAATCTTTTATTTTTAAATCAGCCTTTTTGTATTCTACCAATAATTCACAAAAAGCATTATGCAATTCATCATAAGTGAATTCTAAATTAGGTTCAGAAGTATTTACCTCATCCTCCAAACCCATAAGACAGATTTGTACAGTTTTTGTTGTCTTTTCATCCTTTTCAGTAGATGTGGTTTCATCATTATCGCTCCAAGCAGCAAGCATTGCCTTCTTTTTCTTTTTGATGAATATCTTTTTCTTCCCTTCAGGATAATCAGGACGAATGTGTCCTGGCTTCTTGCATCCAAAGAAGATAGGTACTTGATCTTTATCTTTATCTTTATCCTTCTCTTTTTCTTTATCTCTTTCTTTTTCTTTTCCAAAATCACCTTTTCTATAATGCTTTCTCCATCTGTTTGATTTTCTTCTATCTATAAACCTCTTGAGTTTCCTCATGACAAGGGCAATTTCATCATTTCTAAGATCATCATCATCTAATGAATCTGATTCTTCATTCTTTTCTTTTTAGTAGCTTTAAATGCAATGGCTTTCTTTCATTTTGTATCTTCCTCAGTCCTTTGTTGCATAGCCAATTCATGCAAGATCAGTGATCCAAGTAGTTCATCCAGTGGTAGAGTATTCAGGTCCTTCGCTTCTTGGATTGCTATTACTTTGACTTCCCACTTATCTGGTAAAGATCTTAAAACTTTTTGAACAAGATCAGCATTAGAGTATGTTCTACCAAGACTTTTGAGACCATTTATAATATCAGTAAAGCGAGTATACATAGCTAATATAGTCTCACTAGGATCCATCTTGAATAGCTCATAATTATGTACAAGAAGATTGATTTTTGATGTTTTAACTTGAGATGTTCCTTCGTGTGTGATTTCTAGCTTGTCCAAATTTCTTTAGCAGAATTGCAAGTTGAAATTCTGTTAAACTCATTTGGATCCAAAGCACAATACAATAAGTTCATTGCTTTGGCATTCAGTTCAGCTAATTTCATATCATTCTCGTCCTAATCCTCTTCTGGTTTGAAAACCTCTACATCATTAACTTTAATTATGGGTGTGTGATGTCCATTCAGGATAATCTTCCATAAGTAAAAATCTACGGCTTCAATGTGTATTTTTATACTCGCCTTCCAATATGTATAATTGGTTTCGATGAAAAGTGGAGGTCTATTTGTGGATTGACCTTCGACCAATGAAGTGCTCATGGGATGTGCCATATGTCTTTACTCTAAATAACATTCAGAGACTCTGCTCTAATATCACTTGTTGCCTAGGTGGCTTCCCAAGAGGGGGATGAATTAGGCTTAAAAAAACTTTTCATAATAATGTGCACTTTCAAATTCTTTTGGTGTTGTGGTGCAATATGCAATGCAAAAGTAATTAAGTAAAAGCAATAAAGCAATAAGAACACAATCACAAACACAATGAAATTTATAGTGGTTCGGAGAAACCGGCTCCTACGTCCACTACCCAAGCATCACTTGGGATTTTCACTATATCCTCCAACCGAAATACAATCGAATTATTTTACCAGGCTCACAATCCAAACCTATACACTTTGGTTTTACAGGGATCACCAAAGAAACCCTAACTCCCTTTGATTTTAAATGGGATCACCAAAAAAAAACCCAAACACTTGGTTTTAAACCGGGATCACCAAGAACCCAACATAGATTTCATAAGGTTCACCTAAAAACCTTCAACCCTCTCTTAAGACACAACCCCTTGCTGTTCTTAGAGAGAAAACTAAGATAAAGAAATGATAAACAAGCAACTACAACAAACCAAGTTTGTTTAAGGGTTGCCGATGTAGATCAAGATGAAGTCAAGCCTTGAATGCTCTTTAGTACTCTTCAAGCTGCTTCTTCCCTTCTTCAATGAGTGGATTCAATGATGGAGTATTGTTGGTGAAGCTTTGAATCCAACTTGAAAGTTCTTTAAGGTAGGTAGGTGAATGACTTGAAAGCTCTTCAATATCTCAAGATAATTCCATAATAAAGCTCTAATAATTGTTTAATCCTTCAAAAACAATCCCTTTTATAGTTTTCTAAGAGATATGGCCGTTGTAGTGCCTAGGGATTCATAAAATAACTGTTGGAGATGAATTGGAGTTCAAATTTTAACTTCAGCAACTAGCCGTTGGAGTGTAGAAAATCGCTCCACAAGTCGGCTCGAGGTCCACGAGTCGGCTCAAAGTCTTAGACAGCCCAAAATGAAATCCTGTAAGAGTCGGCTCTTCTGGCTAGTGTCGGCTCTTACCTTCAATCAAGTTAAAAGCATGAATACCTAGAGTCGGCTCTTCAGGATAGAGTTGGCTCGAGCTCTCAGACCTTCAAAAAACATAACTCTGGACGAGTCGGCTCTTGGGGCAGGAGTTAGCTTGAGATCGCAGGCTTCAAAAAAAAGCTTTCTTCCATTTGTCAGCTCTTAGGATGGGAGTCGGCTCTTGATGCTGAAACACTCAAACTTCCTCCGTGCGGTGCCACCACGAGTCAGCTCTTGATCCAAGAGTCAGCTCTTGCAAATCTTCAAAAAATGCTTCAAGCTTCTCCAAAAGTCTTTAACATTGAATCAAATAGAAGCTAATCTACATAATCTTTAATTTTTATAATTTTCAGCCCATTTTATAAGATTACAAGATTAATGAAACTAGGGATTTTACAAGTTCAAGTTCATAAAACTTTATACAAAATTGAATTACCTTCCAATTAGTTTGAAAACTATTTTAAACTAAAGGTAACCAATTTCTTGCAAAACTTCTTAAATAATTTGAAAGAGTTAGTATCAAATACATGCTCCAATGTTTTGTGATCATCAAAATCATTTCAGGGGTCAATAATCCGAATGGACTTAAGCATTGCCACAGGGGAGAATGTCTCATCAAAATTGATACCATATCATTGACGATATCCTTGGCAACCAGACGGGCTTTATAGGTCTCCACCTTCCCATCTGCACCCCTTTTTCTCTTAAAAATCCACTTGCACCCGATGGATTTTATCCCTTCAGGTGGATCAACCAATGTCCATAAATTATTGATCTCCATGGACTCCATCTCGGATCGCATGGCTCCAAGCCATGCCTCAGAGTCAGATCTCTGAAGTGCATCCATATAGGTGATCGGATCCTCATCATTCTCGTCGAGCTCAATGGGATCACTATCCCAGACCAAAAAATCATAATATTTGTCCAGTTGATGCGGTACTCTACCGGATCTCCTATTAATGGGTTCCGGGTGTGATCCAAGGATAACCAATTCTATGATGTCCCTAGAGTGTGCAGGTTCTTCCATTGGTTGAACTTCACCAAGTTCAATCTTAGAGGCTACAGTTCATTCTCCAACGAACTCCTTTCCAAAAAGATAGCCTTAAGAGCAATGAACACTTTCTATTTGTCCTCTAAGTAGAAGAAATACCCTTTTGTTTCCTTAGGGTACCTAATAAATAGGCACCGATCAGACCTAGGACCAAGTTTATCTGAGTCTAAATGCTTTGCATAAGCCGGACAACCCCAGACCCGAAGGAGTGAAATTGAGGGCTTACGTCCAGTCCATAAATTATATGGAGTGGAGACAACAGACTTACTCGGAATATCATTTAGCAAGTAACAAGCTATCTCAAGTGCATATCCCTAGAAGGATAGTGGCGAAGTTGCAAAGCCCATCATGGATCGAACCATGTCCAACAGGGTTCGATTCCTCCTTTTGGACACACCATTCAACTGGGGTGTTTCTGGAGGAGTCCATTGAGAGAGAATCCCATTCTTCTCAAGATATGTCATGAACTCACCGAATAGGTATTCACCGCTTTGATCAGATCGAAGGGTTTTAATACTCTTTCGAGTTTGTTTCTCCACATCATTACGATATCGTTTGAACATTTCAAACGACTTAGATGTATGTCTCATCAAGAAGACATAACCATACCTGGAAAGGTGATTTGTAAATATAATAAAATATCTGTATTCACCTCTAGCATTAACTATCATTGGTCCACATAAATCAGTATGTATGAGACTTAGAAGTTCTGTAGCTCATTCACCTTTTCCAGTAAAAGGTGACTTGGTCATTTTACCAAGCAAACTTGATTCACAAGTGGGCAGTGAGTCAGAATTACTGACCTTGAGGAGGCCTTCTCCTCGCAACTTGTTTTCCTATTCTAGTTAACATGACCTAGCCTACAGTGCCATAGATACAAGTCACTGACATTTTCAATCCTTGGGCATTTGCTGGATGTGTACATTACATTAACAGGCCATGACAAAATGTATATGCCATTATTTAACTTAGCTTTCATTATCACAAAGTTATTCAAAATAACATGGCAAAAATCTCCTTTTATTGAAAGTTCATAACCATAATTGGCCAATAGGCCTACAGAGATAATGCTCATAATAAAACTAGGATAATAATGATTGTCGACTAATTCGATCGTACTAGACTCAAAAACAAGACTCAGAATTTCGACCGGTAGCATTGGAACAGAATTTTCATTTCTAACGCTCAGGAACTGCTCCCCATCCTCAAATCTCTTGCTAACTTACAGTCTCTGTAATGAATTGCAAACATGAATAGGACTACCAGTATCCAATACCCAGTTAGCAGTGTTACAAATAGAGAAATTACAAGATTTTATCATATAAATACCTTGTCTAGCACCCTGCTACTTTCCCTTCCTTGGCCAGTTCAGGTCTAAGGATGCCTGACAAAGAGGACAGTTCCTCTTCCGATGCCCCTGCTTCTTACAATCAAAGCACTCTGCACCAGCTTGATTAGCTTTCACTTTCTTGGCCTGACTTGGACCAGGAGCACTCTGCACCTTCTTTCCCTTACCTTTTTTCTTCCCTTTCTTAAAGGGACGATGATCTCTAAAACCTCCCACTAAATTCACCACCCCCTTATTCAGTTGGTGGTCCTTCTCGTAAGTTTACAGCAACCCCATCAAACCATGGTAATTGACTGTAGGCTTATTCATTCTATAATGATCGAGAATGTCAAGATAGGAGGAGGGTAGAGAATTCAGGATCACATCCTTGCCGAGTTGCTCGTGCAAGGGACATCCAAGTTTGCTCAATCATTCGATCATCTCGATCATGTACAATACATGATCATGACCGAATCACCATTCCATATTTTGGCATTGCAGATGGCACAAGATACTTTGTACCGCTCCATATTGTCTGGCATGCCAAATGATTCCTTCAACTTTTGAAGGATCTTGTCTGGCTGGGCCTCCTCGAATTCGTGACTGAACTCGTAGTTCATCGTCGCCAACATTATGCATTGGACTGTAGTCCGATCAAAAACTCACTACAAATAAGTGTCCCTGGCCAAACTCCAAGCATTGGTAGGAGGGATTTTGGGTACTAGATCTGTTATCACATAAAGGATCCGCTCATGCTCCAGGACTATCCATAATTTTCGATACCAGCTATCAAAATTGGGACCTTTTAACTTCTCACTATCGAGAAGTGATCGGAGTAAAAGGTTTGAAGACATCTGAGAGGAAAATTAAGACCAAATAAGTATATGAATTAATCAATTAAACCAAAAGACTTGGACTTTAGTCTAAAGGTCCGTCCCACTAATTTTTCAGATTGGGAGCCTTTAACTCTAATATGTGAAATCATCATTTCATAGTAGGTAGTGAAATCTAATAGACCACGTATGAGCCCGACTTTGGTCGGCTCACCCATACGCGTCTAAAGGTAGGTTCTCTAACTAATTGCTTTCCTAAGCAACGTCCAGTAATAAATTTTGCCCCATAGAACCCCCAATCAGCCTTGGGGCCTCCTATTATAGGTCTCTGGTTAGGTCCAACCATTAACATGACAAATCCGATGCTTCCAGTTAACGAATGACCAAGCCCGACTTTGGCTGGCCCACCTGATCACCGTTAAGATGGTTACACTGAACCATCATCTATGGGAGAGTAATCCCAGTAACCGATGCACACCCGTTCTTTGAAACTATCGATGTACACCAAGCTAAAGGACTCATTACTAAGCCACTTAATGGAAGGCTAAGACACCATCAACTCATTGACTTAGTCTTTTTCAGGACCTAAGAATTTTAGAGGATTTTAATTAAATTATGATAGAAGAATAGAGAGAAGAACATGGATCAACCTCCCACTGATCAAATCAATTCTCAGAGGGTTGAATTAAATTCAACATGTTGGTCCATGGGCACCTAAAGATCAGACAGGCTGATCAACTTGGGTGATATGGTTTAACTCGAATCAATAAGCTCTTCTAATCAGTTCTGGTTGACCGGATTGGCCAGGTAGGTGAGATCATGGGTGAGTATCTGCCATTAACCATCTTTCCTAGACACCAACCAAGTTAGCCAGGAAAGAGGTAGCCTCATGTAGCCATGATCAAAATTGCCAAACCTGTCTAGACACTAATCGATTTACCAGACTTTATTAGACCAGCCTAAGAACTCGGGCTTACCACAGAGCCACTAATTAGATCCAATTTAGAACAATGGACAAACCCATTTATCTATTAGATAGATAATAAAGAGAAGGTCCTTAATCAACATTTGATTAGTTCTCTTAAGTCCAATACAACTAACTTTAGGTCTAACCCAATAAACGAACCCAATCAGACAGCTAACCCAATTAACCTGGATGGCTTATTCAAATGATATTAGGTTTCATAAACCCTAATCTGGCTTGTCATTTAATTAATTTTTCAATTCATAATTGTTAGATTATAAGCCAACTTTTAATTAAAATATTTTTAATTAAATTCATGTAAAACCCTTTTACATCTTTCATGTATCATATCAATTTATTATATTGCAAGCCTTAAAATTTTAGACATGCCAATATAAAATATGTATTAGGATTAAAACATTTTTAATACCTTAGGTTTCCTTTAAGGATCCTTCTGAAAAGGCCAACACCGACGAACCACCTCTGATACGGGATGACTCTAAGACTACTAAACATGCATGAAAAATAATAAAATAATTTTTTTATGATTTTTATAATTTTATTTGCATGCTAGATTTTCAAAATGAAGTAAGAACTAGCGGAAAGACTAGTAGTGCAAAGAATCATCGGATCGCAGGCAAACACATGCAAACTAATGAAAAATCCAAGACCCGAGAGTTGAGAAACTCCCAGTTTAGGATAGTTTATCTTCATCAAAATCAGATAATAAGAGAAGGAAAGGTTTCTTACCAGTCAGAGATTGAAGTCTAATAGCTGAAGAGATCACTCACAACTCTGATCGGAGCCTGGAAGAAGAAGCCTTGTTTCCCTCGAATCTGATGGCGAATCTGGGTGGTCCTGGTAGCAAAGAAGGCCTTCTCAGTGGAGGGGAATTACCTCAAAGATCTTTCAAGCATCAAAGGTTAATCAAACAGCTAATAAAAATTAGAAAAGAAACTAGGTTTGAAGGGTTCAAGATTAGGGCTAAAAGCTAGCAGTCAGGGAAGAAGGAGCTCTTGAGCTTGGACGGTAGCAAGGACTCCTGTTCCTTGGGCATGGCTGATCTCCAGGGATGCCAAGAGATGATAGGGGTAGAAAGGTATCAATCCAAGAACACAAGGAGAGCACTCAAAGAAAGAACCAAAACTCAAACTCAAGACAATTTCATAAAATTTCAGCAATGTTTATTCATAAGAAAAAGATGATTACAAGAGGGGGAGGGATGGGGTATTTATAGAGTTTCCAAGCCCTCACTAACCATGGCTACACTTGGGTTACAAGTCCTCTTCCCAATTGGAATACAAGTTTTTTCCTAGCTAGGTTAGAATTACAATGTTTTAAAATGACTAGAAATCCCAACTAGGTTAGAATTTTGACCTAGTCTTCTCTTCTTTCTTCTCCCCACTTGGCTTGGACTTGGTCAAACTTCTTTGGACGTGATCAACACTTCAAGGATGCCTAGAGGGGCATGTTGGGCCTCTAGGAGCAGCAAGGGGCCAGCCCAAAGGGGCTTGGGTGCATGGGTTTTTGCCTCTGGATGCTGGGGTGGCCTGGTAGCCTTGTAGCAGGAATATTCCTTGGAATCTTGCTTCTTAAGGGCTTGGGCTTGGCACCTGGGCTTGATTTCTTTGGGCTGGGATATAGGTGGACCTCTGGAATCATGGATGCCCTAGTTTAGGAATATGCTCTGGCATCTGGGGAGTTATCTGATCATCTGGAGGACATCTGAGAAGAATCAGGGTTTCTGGAAGCATCTTGGATCCTAGGTTGTCACACAAAATCCAATGGGCTGATATAGTGGCCTCTGGCTCCTGAATGTGGCCTGGTGGAACTCCAAAATAGGGTGACCTCATCTCTTGTATAAAAATCGGGCTCATACTGGACTCATAATTGATGTACAGACTCAAAATACTGACTAGGTTGAGGGTTGAGACAAATCAACTAACCTCAACTTATTACAAGACCAATTCTAGTTGATTATAAAATTTGACACATGGCTAGGTAAACCAAATAGGGCCCAATAATCTGTGTCTAATCTTGGTGCTCCCACTAGCCTCGTGCCATAGAAACTTAGGGATTTTAAACCTTGATTAATCTCTATGGACACACGGCCATGGTGAAGGTCTCGTCTAGGTTCCTAAAAGTAATCTCTAATCTATATACAGATCCGAAACTAACAGCACATGCAATCATGATATCCTATACAGGAACCTTGCTCTGATATCACTGAAAGAAAAATAGTGCATCAGATGCCTACCCTAGGCATGTTACACCAGGGACTAGGTATTGCATAATTAAAATTTTTTAAGCATGCATACGGAAAAACCTACTCATGCACAGGATCTAACATAAACATGATGCATGTAACTAATACACTGGAATATATAGGCAAGTGCAATAATTATAAATAATATGATAAAATCTTGATCAAAACATGCATGATAACAAAAAGGAAATAATGTAACTTATAGAGCTTCCTTTTGTTCTAAATTTGGATCGAAGCAGGAAGAAGCTAACTTCCTTCTTGACCAAAATAGATTAGTTGGTTGAACTCCTTCAACAGCAAATCAAGGCAGCAGGTTGAACTCCTTCAACAGCAAAACAGATCTGGAAGAAGACGTCAATGTGAACTCCAGCAGTCATAAGAACATATAGCAAACAGGGCTTCCACTTGATCTGTAACACATAAGCAACAGCAAGAACAAAAAAGGGATCGATCCGAACTCTCAAGGTGTCCAAATGTCCACCCTCTAAAGTATCCATGTGCAGGCTCTCGCTGATTCAACTCCCGGATGGATGCTAGTCCCTTGAGAATCAATAATTAGGTCATGGATATGTGGAGCAGGGAAAACAAAATAGATCTTCATGGACGGTCTTCTCCAAGACCGCCCTTACTTCACCAAGAGCACACGATGGAAAACTTAAAGATCAGGGAAGGATTTCATGGGACGCTCAATGAATTTCTACACTCAGATATTCATCCTAAAAGCTCACTCAAAGATGGCTATTAATCGCTCTCTGCTTTTCTCATATCACATGCCCTGTTACTTCCCCTCTCTTTTATCTCATGGCCTACAACCAAGTTATAAGAGGCTGAAAAAACCCATGAAGGTAGGGAAGTCATCATGAGAAAATTTCAGATAAAACCCAAACTCCATTTGAATTGGCTCTTGATCGGTTTAAAATGCTAGGAACCGCAGGCTAGAAGAGAACAATGAGGGCAATATCACCGTGAAAGCTGGGATCGAGAGATAGGAATAACGTGCGGAGAGACCACCATGAGACCCTTTCCAGATCGCTGTTTTATTGATTATTATTTGATATCTCAAGCTGCATTCGATCTTCATGCTATTCTTATCCCATTCAAGCGATAAAACAGGGCAACCGAGAGCAGGGGAAGTTGGGAGAAAACAGTGTGTAAACATCCCATGTTTTAAATCGGTTCATCAAACCCAAAAATTGGTTCATAAAGACCCTGGTCTGACTAAACCCGATCAGTAAGAAAACTGGGTTCAGTCCTAGTCTATCAAGAATAGTTCCTGGTTGACCCTAACCAATCCTTGTCGATCTAGACCAGGTTGATAAAAAAAAAGTCCAATGTATGCTCAATTGGACCGTTTGACCTTAATACCGAAATGATTTCCAATCATTGATCGACTCCTGGATCAGGAAAAAATCCTCTATGGCATGTGACCTCACAGGTTCGAACCTAAATGGTAGCACTGGAACACTTCCAGTACCAGCAAAAAATATCATCTAGCAATGGGTGCTAGCATCCGGATAGGTCGAAGATGTGAGAGCAATCTATCGAACCTCTGGCATAAGGTTACCATATAATGAAGGTAAAAAACACCTACACCAAGCATACATTATGCAAGAAAAACAGGGTAGAAAAAATATATTTTAAAACATTTTAGAAATGCATAGCGAAAGGCTCGGTGGATAGATCTAAACTATCTATCGGTCTGCCCGTAACAGGAACTAGTATAAGGACCTAGCATGCATATAACATCAAAAACAACATAAATATAAAGGTCATACCTCTATACCTTGGTGAGTGCTAGAGAAAAGCTGTGAAGAGCTGTGAGAAGGAGGAGGGCGCTTGAGCCACACAAGCATCTGCCTTTATAGGATGTCCACACCTGGGCTCGACTCTGATCAACTCCCTCGGAGTGCTAGCTCTTCGGGATCCTTGGCCGATCTTTAACTTCCAGGAAGACTAGCAGGAGAGCAGGAACCCTTTTCCAAAACCTCGCTCCCAAGACCTAGCTTGATTGCTAGGTAGAACACACCCAATCCCTAAAGCTCTCACTCTTCTCAATCCTCTTCTCCCAAAACCTCTTTTGCTATTGTTGTCTAACCCCAGCACCCACCATAATGTCCTACATTTATAGGGGCAGTAGGGAGAGGGAGAAGAAGGAAGGAGGAGAGATGAGAGGAGAGAATGGGGAGAGGATCAAGGCCATGCCAAATGAGTCTAAATTAAGGTATGTATGACATTCATACCAAAAACCTTAGAGCCAAAACTGGTTTGAATTCGAAAATCAAACCAGATCAAACATACCAAAAATCCTCCATGAAATCTGCTCTCACCAGGAAGTGTGACACTCGAAATCACAAATTGTTGACACTTCACCAAGTGTCGACACCTGCAAAATTCTAAGTATCGACACTTGGATCCAAGTCAATCATATTGATTCGGGTGATGACAACGATTTCTAATCATCGATTAGCCATAAGATCAGAAAGAAATCCTTATGGTGTGTGACCCTATAGGTCGAAACACTAAGCCGGTAGCACTGGAATATTTTCATACCCAGTCAAAGTCCTCATCTAGCAATGATACCCAATATCCGGTAGGTCGAAGATGCAGAGCACCTCACAAGAACCTCTGGCATATGGTTGCTGCATAATTCATCCCTTTGACTTATAAGCTCAGGAGGACCTAGAGTTCGACTGCCAACGCTGATTTGGTCTATCCAGATCATTCAACCTCACAAGTTCTGTGACTCCTCACAAGAACTACCTTGGCCAAGGTTTTGCTAAATTGAGACATTATGAGTCATTCGCCAAACAATTGGAGAGTCAATTCCAACTTGATCCACCACCGCTCCACAAGTACTTGATATACCCAAAAACCTTCTGTCACTGGATTGAAATCCAGGTAGTCCGGCACCAAAGTATAGTAAGTTGCTTGCAAGCTGCCATGATGACCTCAGGTCTGAGGGACACATATACCCATATCCCTTCACGAGCAACCCTTTGGCAGAAGGGGGCTCCGCAGATGGTCACGTTCAGTGAAATGTCCTACATTTCACTTGCATGTCACACCACAGTCTCCATATTCCTTGGTTAAGAGGATAACAAACAAATGTAACATAGAACAACCTATACTTGATACATTGTTATCCTATAATAATGTATCATTTGATTGTGAGCGGTTTAAAACTACTGATATATCCTCTCTATATCAAACAATGTAGTTTAAGGACTCCATCATACAAGAGTTCTTTACAGGAAAAATAAATATGATGGACAGCTAAAATAAATAACTTTTATTTATTAAAGGGAATTCATCTACAAATACAAAGATAGCACAAAGTCTACAGCCAAGATGATTGGTTTTGGGACACAATTCCCAACAACTCCTACTTGGACTAAAGCTAATCAATATAGAATCTCATTCCCATTTTCTTTTTACAACAATCAAACTGTTGAATTCCGATGGCTGTATTGAAGGGGTCAGCCAGGTTCTCCTTCCATTGATCTTTGAAGATTGATGTCACATCGTTCCACGATCTCTCACACAAGGTGATAGCGCTAAAGAATATGCTTTGTGTGGTGATGAGACTTTGGCTCTTTGGCTTGAGCAATGGCTCCAGTGTTGTCACAGTACTGGAACAGGACCATCCAGGAAGGTGCCACTCCCAGCTCGGCAAGGAACTTCCGTAAACCACACAGCTTTCTTCGCTGCATCTAATGATGCAATGTACTCTGCTTCGCATATTGAGTCCGCCATAGTAGGATGCTTGGAATTTTCAAGCAGATAGCTCCTCCTTTCAGAGTAAAGATAAAACCTGACACACTCTTGCTATCATCTTTATCTAACTGGAAACTAGAGTCAGTATGCCCCACAAGTTCAAGTTAGATTCTCCATAAATTAGCCATTGGTCTTAGTTTTCATAAATACTTAGGATGGTTTCGACCACTTTCCAATGAGCTTCACCTGCGTTAGACTGGTATCTACTCAATATACCTAGTGAGTATGCCATGTCTGGTCTAGTACATGTATGGCGTACATGATAGAATCCATTACCGAAGCACATGGAATTCTCTCATCGCTCTCTCTCCTCAGGCGTTTATCGCATAATTTTTTGGGAGAGATCAATTCCAGGGCCTATCGGGAGATAGCCTTCTTGAAATTCCCATGCTGAAACCATTTTAGCCGGTGTCGATGTACATAGACTGGGACAGTCCCTAGAAGCCTCTTAGATCTATCTCTATAGATCTTCATACCTAGTATGTAAGAGGCTTCACCAAGTCCTTCATAGAGAACTGAGATGATAACTAGACCTTTATTCCTTGTAGTACTGCAATGTCATTCCCGATTAAGATAATGTCATTCACATACAGCACAAGGAATACAATCACAGAACCGTTAGCCCATTTGTAAATACACGATTTTCTCCATTCCTAATGAAGCATACGACTTGATACACTTATCAAATCGCATGTTCTAGCTCCTTGATGCTTGCTTTAGTCCATAGATGGACTTTTGAAGCTTACACACCTTTGACTCGTCTGTGGATGTGAACCGTTCAGGTTGTATGATATACACCTTCTCTTCTAGCTCACCATTTAGGAAAGCTGTTCGGACATCCATTTGCCAGATTTCATAGTCAAAGTGCATTGCTAAAGCAAGCATAATCTGAATGGATTTGAGCATTGCCACAGGAGAGAATGTCTCATCATAGTCAATACCATAAAGTTGATGATATCCCTTGGCAACCAGACGGGCTTTATAGGTCTCTACCTTTCCATCTGTGCCCCTTTTCCTTTTGAAAATCTATTTGCACCCAATGGGTTTTATCCCTTCAGGTGGATCAACCAATGTCCACACATTATTGATCTCCATGGACTCCATTTCAGATTTCATGGCTCCAAGCCATTTCTCAGAGTCGGACCTCTGCAATGCATCCATATAGGTGATCGGATCCTCATTGTTCTCATCGAGTTCAATAGGATCACCATCCCGAACCAAGAAACCGTAGTATCTGTCCAGTCGGCTCGGTACTCTATCGAATCTCCTTAATGATTCATGAGTGGGCTCTGGGTGTGATCTAATCACAGCCGATTCTATGTTATCCCTTAAATGTGTCGGTTCTTCTACTTGTTGAACTTCTCTAAGTTCAATCTTAGCGGTTACAGTCCCTTCACCAAGGAACTCCTTTTCCAAAAAGAAAGTCCTAAGACTGATGAACAACTTTGTTCCTCAACTAAGTAGAAGTAATATCCCTTAGACTCTTTTGGATACCCAACAAATAGGCACCAGTCAGACCTATGTCCAAGTTTGTCCATTTCTAAATATTTTACATAAGCTGGGCACCCCCAGACCCGAAGGTGTGAATGTGTTAGCTTACATCCAATCCACATCTCATATGTGTTTTACTAAAGGACTTACTTGGAGCCCTATTCAGAAGGTAGCAGGCTGATTCTAAAGCATATCTAAAAGGATATCTGCAGAGAAGCAAAGCCCATCATGGACCGAACCATGTCTAATAGGGTTCGATTCCTCCTCTAAGATACTCCATTTAATTGGGGTGTCCTGGAGGCATCCACTGAGAGAGAATCCCATTCTCCTCAAGATATATCAGAAACTCACCCGAAAGGTATTCACCGCCTCAATCAGATTGAAGGATTTTGATACACTTTCTGGTTTGTTTTCTATTTCATTACAATATCATTTGAACATTTCAAATAATTCAAATTTATGTCTCATCAAGAAGACAAAACCATACCTCGAAAGGTCGTATGTAAAAGTAATGAAATAACACTACCCTCCCTTGGTACAAAACATTCATGGGCCCGTATACATCAGTATGTATCAGACTTAGAATTTCATTGACTCGATCACCTTTTCAGTAGTAAAAGGTGACTTAGTCATTTTTCCAAGAAGACAGGACTTACAGGTTGGAAGTGAACTATCTTCACTAAAATCAAGGAGATCCTCGATTTTCAACCTATATATCTTGATCTGTTTATATGACCTAGCCTATAATTCCATTGGTACACATCACTAACATTATCTATCCTATGGCATTTGCTAGACGTGTACATTACACTAACAGGTCACGATAGTACATAGATGCATCACGCATTTATCCATTCAAAACACCAAAATCATTCAAAATGATTTTGCAAATGTCATTCTTTATTAATAGTTCGTAACCATACACGGCCAACTGGCCTACAGAAATGACATTCAAAATAAAAGGAGGACAAAAATGACACTCGTTCAAAATGACAGTACAGGACTCGAAAATAAGTTTAAGGACTCCAACACTAGAACTTGAACTCGGCTTCCATTTCCCACATTCAAGAACCTCTCACCATCCTCGAATCTTCTACTAACTTGAAGACCCTGCAAAGAATTGCAAATAGAATTGGACTTCCTGTATCCAATACCCAGTTAGTAGTATTGCAAATAAAGAAACTACAAGGTGTTATCATATAAATACCTTGTCCAGGACCATCCTGCACCTTTCTTTTCTTGGACTTGTTCGGATCAAGGGATGCAATATAAAGAGGACAATTCCTCTTTCAGTGTCTCTGCTTCCTGCAGAAGAAGCACTCTGCATGACTCTGATTAGCCTTCACTTTCTTGGCCTGATTGGGCCCAGAAGCACTAAGCACCTTTTTCCCTTTATTATTTTTCTTCTTCCCTTTCTTAAAGGGACGACATCCTCCCGAAGAACCTCCCACTAGATTCATCACCCTTTTATTCAACTGGGTGGTCTTTCTCATAAGTCTAGATCGAAAAAAGGGAGGGAATTCAGTATCACATCTTTCCCAAGCTATTCATGCAAAGGACATCCAAGCTTGCCCAGGCACTCAATCATCTCGATCATGTATAGTACATGATCAGTGACTGAGGCTCCATCACACATCCGCGTGTTGTAGATAACACAGGAGACCTTGTACCTCTCAACATCGTCTGGTGTCCCGAAAGACTCCTTCAACCTTTGCATGATTTCTTCCGGCTGGGCTTCCTCGAATTTGCGACTGAACTCGTCGTTCATCGTAGCTAACATAATGCATCGGACAGTGGTCCTGTCAGAGAGCCAATTCTGATAAGTGTCTCTGATCGAACCCCAAGCATTGGCAATAGGGATCTCAGGTGCCGGATCCGATATCACATACAGGATCCGTTCATGCTCCAGGATAATCCTCAGCCTTCGATACCAGCTATCGAAGTTGGGTCCATTGAGCTTCTCGTTATCGAGAAGAGACCGGAGTGACAGGTTGGAAGACATCTGAAAGAAAAACCAAAACTAATTATTATATATGAATTATTAATCTAAAGACATGGTCTTTAGTCTAAAGGTCCCTCCCATTATTTTGCACAGATTGGTAGCCTCCACCTCCAATCGAGGAATTACTTTATTTCCTTAGCGGGTACTAGAGTCCAATAGATAACACATGAGCCTGACTTTGGCCAGCACACCATGCATGTCTAAAGGTAGGTTCTTTAATCGATTACTTCTCCAAGTTACCCTAGCAATTGGGTTTTGCTCCAAGGAGCACTTCAATCAGCCTTTGGGCCTCCTATTGAAGGTCCCAGTTAGGTCCAACCATTAACATGACAAAATTCAATGCTTCTAACTAACGAATCGTCAAGCCCGACTTTGGCTGGCCCACCTGACCACCATTAAGAGAGTCGCACTGAGCCATCATATTAGGAACAGCAATTCTAATAGCCTAATGAACACCCGATCTTTGGATCTGTCGATGAACACTGAATGGACATATTACTATCCACCTAATGGGAGGCTAGGACTTGGTTATCTCTATAACTTTATCCTTTTAAGGACCTAATAATTTAGAGGGTTTTAACTTTAATATGACAGATGAAGAGAAGAGAAGACATGGATCAACCTCCTACTGACCACATCAGCAATCTAGGAGGGTTACACATAACTAATGATCCACGGGCACCTAAAATCAATCAAGACTGATTAACCTTGGGTGATAAGGGTTAACACGAGTCAATGAGCTATCTAATCAATCCTGATTGACCATATTAGCTATATAAGTGAGATCATGGGTTGGGTTCCACCATTAACCATCTAGCCTTAGACACCAACAGAGTTGGCTAGGTAAGAGGAAGCCCCAAAGAACTATGATCACAATGCCAAACTTACCTCGATACCATCGGTTCATCAAATTCGATTAGACTCAGCCTAGAGACGGGCTTTCCACTGAGCCACAAATTAGATCCATTTAGATTATGGACTAATCAATCTAACTATTAGATAGATCTAGAGAAGAAATCCTAACTTAACATTTTATTAGATTAGTTCTCTAATAAGTCAAATGCATCTAAACTTAGGTCTAACCTAATTTAGGATCGAATAGAACCTAACCCATGACCCTTAAGGCTTATTGAAATGACTTAAGATCTTTGAATCATATTCCTAGAGTTCTCAATCAATCTTAATCAAATTAAGTTCAATAACCTTAAAAAAAATTAAAACAATTTTAATTTATCAGTGTAAAACAATTTTACAATAAAATAAAATTTGAATTCACTATTTTTAGCATTTATATAGCCAAGTGTCGACACTTCAAGATCAAGTGTCGACTCAAGGCCTTAGATAGGAAACAGAAAATAGAACACACTGTTTCTGGTACGCCTCTGTCAACACTTTAAGGGTAAAGTGTCGACACTTCAGGCTCAAGTGTTGACACTTCAGGGTCAGTGTCGACACTTCAGCATGTCTCAGAACAAAAATAGAAACCAGATCTCGAAAAATTTTCTCATGAGTCGACACTTCAAAGGCCAAGTGTCGACTCACAGCCTGAGACAACAAAATACAGTAATTTCAAATCAAATTTTTCTCCAAACACTCAAGCAAAATCGATCAAAAATAACTCTTAGATCTTATCTAAAGTCGTTTTATGATCATGCCATTATATTAAAACATTTTTAACCAACAAATTTTTTTTCTTCTTATTTTCTTTTTCATGAGTCAATCACAGTGGCACCCCTACATGCATAGGACCCCATTGAATGGGAAGAGAGGGTCTTGCAGCCCTACTTCTCTCCTATGACCGGATGCCTGGTGAAGCACTCAAACCAAGTACTTAAGAAGTAAGGAGATGTTATTAGCATGCTAGCATCATTATACTACAAAATGAACCTATTGCTCTAATACCATTGAAGGTGAAAATACCTACACCAAGCATACATTATGCAAGAAAAACAGGGCAGAAGAAATGCATTTTAAAATATTTTTAGACATGCACAGTGGAAGGCTTGGTAGATAGATCTAAAGTATCTATCGATCTGCCCATAATAGGAACTAGTATAAAGACCTAGCATGCATATAACATCAAAAATAATAGAAATATAAAGGTCATACCTTTATACCTCAATGAGTGTTGGACAGAAGTTGTGAAGAGCTATGAGGAGGAGGGTGCTTGAGCCACACAAGCATCAGGCCTCTACAAGATGTCCACACCTGGGCTCGACTCTGATCAACTCCCTCAGAGTGCTAGCTCTTTGGGATCCTTGGCGATCTTCAACTTTCAGGAAGACTAGGAGGAGAGCAAGAACCCTTTCCCAAAAACCTCACTCCCAAGACCTAGCTTGATTGCTAGGTAGCACACACCCAATCCCTAAAGTTCTCACTCTACTCAATCCTCTTCTCCCAAAACCTCTTTTGCTGTTGTTGTCTAACTCCAGCAGCCACCACAATGTCCTATATTTATAGGGGTAGCAGGGAGAGGGAGAAGAAAGAAGGAGGAGAGATGAGAGGAGAGAATGGGGGAAACGATCAAGGCCATGCCAAATGAGTCTAACTCATTAAGGCATGTATGACATTCATACCATAAAGCCTTAGAGCCAAAACTGGTTCGAATTCAAAATTCAAACCATGTCAAAACATGCCCAAAAATCCTCCACGAAATCCTTCGAGAAATCTGCTCATCAAAGGAAGTGTCGACACTCGAAAATCACCATGTGTCGAGACTTCACCAAGTGTTGACACCTACAAAATCCCAAGTGTCGACACTTGGAACAAAGTCAATCATATTGACTTTGACAAACGATTCCCATGTTGGGGATTCCGGTGCACCGCAGTGGAAGTGTAATTTCAAAAATGATGAAATTTGCACCATAATCCCTTAGCCAAGATCTCCTTATTAAGGATTAAAACATATATTGAACATTTAAACATACATTGTTAGAATTAGAGTACCAACCTGTAATCGCTAATTCCAACAAAGTTGATGTTGAAGGGGCTGATTGAATTCACCAGGCGTCCAAGTGTCCGCCCTCCGATGGTGATCCACACAGAGCAGTGATCAAGACAACTATCTTCTTTTCAAAGGTTCCTTCTATTGAGTTCTTCTTCCTAGAACTCAATTGCTTGGATTATGGCTTGAATTCCTCCACACAAAAGCTTGCTTCCCTTTCCTTGACCCCTTCTCCTCCTTCCACTAAGACCTTGGCCCTTTAGACACCCTTGTCTTAAAGAAAAGACCTTGTCCTAAGAGGACATAGGCTTGTCTTTAGTTGGAGGAGAAATTAAGACAATGATGTCTTAATGTAAGAAAGAAAGGAACAAATCAAAACTCGTTTCTTTCCTTTACCGTCGGAGACTTTTACTTTTATTCTTGTTCAGTAGCAGAGTTTTGACAGAGGTTTACTCTGTAAAGGAAACAATGCAAGACCAAGAAAAAAATAAAAGAGTCTTCAGGAGAGGAAGAAAGAAAAATTACCTCTGTTCTAACTTTCCCGACCTTTAAATAGAAATCAGATAGGCTCCTACACACCTCTCCGTAATCACTTTCTCATGAACTTCTCAATTTCTCACGCCCCATCCTCCCATCTCACGGCCTTCCAGATTAAATCCCATGGCTTTTCTTATAGGAAAAACCGCGGTGTTTAAAAAGGAAAGGGGTCGCGACTTTTCATCTCCGAAAAGATGTTATTTCGCGCGCCCGGGAAGTGTTAGCGCATTCCTTCTTTCTCAAAATCCCATCAGCCATTGGATTCTCATCCAAGGGGGGAGAGATGGTGCACTAATGCTTAAGAAGGAGGCCGCCCCAAATAAAATCATCGGAGAAATATTTGGGGCGTGCCAAGAGTCCATGCACCATGGACTCTTCCTAATGGCGCGCCAAGAGTCCATAAGCGCATGGACTCTTGGCATTTGGCATGGAAAAACAAAGGGGGCGGGTGGGGAGGCTAGCCAAGCTACATGGCTAGCCAATAGGGTTAGCCATATTCCTATTTTCTCAATTAGGGTTTAATTAGGTCCAATTAGAACCTAATTTGAACCAATCCGGAACCCTAATTCGAATCCGATTCGAATAGAAGTTAGGGTTTGCAACACCTGCTAGAGTGTTATCCTGCAAAGATGATTTAATTCCAAATTAAACTCTTGATCAATCCTCTTAAGTGTGTGACCCATTGGGTTCCACATCTAGCCAGCAGTGGGTTCGAATACAAGTTGACCTAATTTGATTAGAACTCTTTCTAATCGATTTAGGTCAAACCGGGCTTACCCGATTCGATCAATTAGGACTCTTCCTAACATGTGATCTTTGAACTGATCAACCCACAAGACAAGATTGACGTCTAGCAACGTGTCATGTCTACCCGGAAGATATGGAAATTCTGGTGAAATACCAAAATTACCCTTCAGTAGAGAGTTACCGTATAATTAAATCTTTCGATCAGCCTGCACCCAAAATATAACTATGGATATGGATATATGTCAAATCCAATATTATATTTATTTCTAGCTCAATCTTATAATGATGATTCGATTATCTTGATATTAGAAACCATCTCTAAATCTTTACTTTGATCAAAGATTTCCTGAATCATCATGCGATTGTTGACTAGCTGGATGCAATCTCCTCTTACTAAGAGTGATCGATTCCTTGTTGACCTACTCATTACCTTCATATCCAATTCACCATTCCCAGTATCAATCCTGTGCATGGCTCAGTGTCATGATTAGGATTGAACCAAAGAATGGGTTCATGTACATAAGGTACTTATGGCAGTCTCAGGTCAAAAGATTACTTGTACCACTCCCACTATGAGAACCTTCTATTGACATGTAGCTAAGACTCCATTAGATGTTCTCAAGTTGGATCATATCAGTAAACTCATTCTCCAATGAGCACCCACATCCCAGTATTAGTGTCATACACAAGTGACTGTGAGAGCAGTCACCCTTTCCAGTATACCCATGATGTGCTAGTCTTATCGGAAAAACCCGATCCCTACTCAGGGTTCCTTTGACTAGGAATACTTTAGATTAAGGTTTTAAGATTTTAGGTCTCACTGGTATGATCTCATCATAACCCTAAAATCATAGCCCTAATCTATGGGGTTCATCATATAATATAAACACAGCGTATGATGAAAAATAATGCCTTTATTAGAAAATTGTCAATTACAATTGTTTGGGAGATACAACATAGATTGGCTTGTAGGGCATATCCCTTTCATCCCAATCGTCGATTAGCCATAAGATTAGATAGAAATCCTCTATGGTGTGTGACCCATAGGTTTGAGCACTAAGCCAGTAGCACTGGAACATTTCTAGTACCAGTCAAAGTCCTCATCTAGCAATGATACCCGACGTCTGGATAGGTCGAAGATGCATAGCATCTCACAAGAACCTCTAGCATATGGTTGCTGCATAATTCATCCCTTTGACCTTATAATGCTCAGGATGACCTAGGGTTTGACTGCCAACCCTAATTTGGTCTATCCAGATCATGTCTCAATCTCACAAGTTTTGTGACTCCTCACAAGAACTACCCTAGCCAAGGTTTTGCTAAATTAAGATATATTGAGTCATTCACTCCAAACTATTTGGAGAGGTCAATTCCATCTTGATCCACCACCACTCCACAAGTACTTGACTATACCCAAAAACCATCCATCACTAGATTAGAAATCTAGGTAGTCTGGCACAAAGTATAGTGAGTTGCTTGCAAGCTGCCATGGTGACCTCAGGTCTGAGAGACACATATACCCATATCCCTTTGCGAGCAACCCTTTGGCAGAAAGGGGCTCTGCAGATGTTCACGTTTAACATTTCACTTGCATGTCACACCAGTGTCTTCATATGCTTTGGTTAAGGGGACAACCAACAAATGTGATATACAACAAACTAAACTTGATACATCGTCGTCCTATAATAATGTATCCTTCGGTTCTGAACTGGTTTAAGAACTACTTGATATATCCTTTCTATATAAAACAATATAGTTCTAAGGACTCCATCACAAGAGTTGTTTATAGGAAAAACAAATATGATGGACAACCAAAATAAATAACTTTTATTTATTAAAATGAATTCATATACAAATACAAAGATAGCACAACCATCTCCAGCCTAGATGATTGGCTTTGAAACATAATTTCCAACATATAATTCATCCCTTTGACCTCCAATGCTCAAGATGACCTAGGGATAGACTGCCAACCCTAAATGAGTCAATCCACAACATGTCTCAACCTTGCAAGTCCAGTGACTCCTCATTAGGACTACCCCAGCCGAGGATTTGCTAAATGAGACACTACGAGACATTCAATCCAAATAATTTCGATAGGTCAATTCCATCTTGATCCACCACTGCTCTATAAGTACTTGCCTGTACCCAGAAACCTTCAATCAATAGATTAGAAATCCAGGTTGTCTTGCACCAAAGCACAGGGAGTTGCTTAAAAGCTACCATGGTGACCTCAGGTCGGAGGGACACATATACCCATATCCAATCACGAGCAATCTTTTAGCGAAAAGGAGCTCCACGGAGTCACGTTCAATGAGATGTCAAATATCCCACTTGTAGATCACATAAGTGTCACAACACTCCTTTGGTCAAGAGGACAACCAAACGATGTGAACCACAACAACCTACACTTGATACATTTCCATCCTATAAATGTATCCTTTGGTTGTGAAACTTTTTAAAGGACTACTCGATATATCCTCTCTATATCGAAGTCAGTGCAGTCCTAAGGACTTCATCACATAAATAGAGTTCATTACAGGAAAATAAATAATATGATGAGCTACCAAAATAAAGTTTTATTAATTCATATACAAATTATAATACTGAGAACAACTGCTTGTAGCCTAAGCGATTGGCTTTGGGACACAATTCCCAACAACTCTCACTTGTACTAAAGCCAAACAGAACAGTATCTAATATCCATTTCCCTTTTACAATAGTCAAACTCTTTGATTCCAAGGGCTTTAGTGAAGGGGTCAGCCAGATTCTCCTTTCCATCGATCTTCATAAGATTGATGTCACCTCATTCCACGATCTGTCGCATGAGGTGATAGCGCCACAGAATGTGCTTGGTGTGATGATGAGACTTTGGCTCCATAGAGTGAGCAATGGCTCTTGTGCTATCACAATACACTGGAACAGGACCATCAAGGGAAGGTGCCACCCCTAGCTCTCTAAGGAACTTCTGCAACCACACGGCTTCCTTTGCTGCATCTGATGCTGCAATGTACTCTACTTCGCATACCGAGTCTGCAACTATTGCCTGCTTAGAACTCTTCCAGCAGATCACTCCTTCATTTAGGGTAAATACAAACCCTGACACACTCTTGCTATCTCTCTATCTGACTAGAAACTAGAGTCAGTATACCCCACAAGTTTCAAGTTAGGTTCTCCATAAATCAATCATTGATCCTTAGTATTTCTTAAATACTTTATGTTGGTTTTAACACTTCCAATGCACCTCACCTGGGTCAGACTGGTATCTGCTCACCACTCCTAGTGAGTATGCCATGTCTAGTCTAGTAAATGTCATAGCAAACATGGTAGATCCCATTGCATAAGCATAAGGAACTCTATTCATGCACTCTCTTCCTAGGAGTTGTCACACAATCCTTCTTAGAAAGAGTAATTCCATAACCTATCAAGATATAGCCTTTCTTGGAATTCTCCATACTGAACTGTTTCAACATGGTATCAATGTACGTAGACTGGGACAATCTCAGAAGCCTTAGATCTATCTCTATAGATCTTCATACCAGCATGTAAGAAGCTTCACCCAAGTCCTTCATGGAGAACTTAGATGACAACCAGACCTTTATTCCTTGCAATGCTGCGATGTCATTCCCGATTAAGAGAATGTCATCAACATTAGTACCAGGAATACAATCATTGTAATTTGCACACTTTTGACTCGTCCGTGGATGTGAACCCTTCAGGCTGTATCATATACACCTCCCATCTAGCTCCCCATTCAGGAAAGCGATTCGGACATCCATCTACTAGATCTCATAGTCAAAATCTGCTACCAAAGCAAGCATGATCCGAATGGACTTGAGTATTTCCACAGGGGAGAATGTCTTATCATAATCGATACCATATTGCTGACGATACCCCTTGGCAACAAGACGGGCTTTATAGGTCTCCACCTTCCCATCTGTGCCCCTTTTTCTCTTGAAAATCCACTTACACCCGATGGGTTTTATCCCTTCTGGTGGATCAACCAATGTCCATACATTGTTGATCTCTATGGACTCCATCTTGGATCGCATGGCTCCAAGCCACGCCTCAGAGTCAGATCTCTGAAGTGCCTCCATATAGGTGATTGGATCCTCTTCGTTCTCGTCGAGCTCAATGGGATCAGTGTTCCAGACCAAGAAACCATAATATCTGTCCAGCTGATGCGGTACTCTATCGGATCTCCTATTAATGGGTTTCGGGTGTGATCCAATCACAGCCAGTTCTATGATGTCTCTAGAGTGTGCAAGTTCTTCCACTTGTTGAACTTCACTAAGTTCAATCTTGGAGGCTACAGTTCCTTCTCCAAGGTACTCCTTTTTCAAAAGGATAGGCCTAAGAGCAACGAACGCTTTCTGTTCGTCCTCCAAGTAGAAGAAATAACCTTTTGTTTCCTTAGGGTACCCAATAAACAGGCACCGATCAGACCTAGGACCAAGTTTATTAGAGTCTAAATGCTTTACATAAGCCAGATAACCCTAGACCCGAAGGTGTGAACATAAGGGCTTATATCCAGTCCATAACTCATACAGAGTGGAGACAATAGACTTACTCAGAACATCATTTAGCAAGTAACATGCTGTCTCAAGTGCATATCCAAAGAAGCACAGTGGCAGAGTTGTAAAGCCCATCATGGATCGAACCATGTCCAACAGGGTTCGATTCTTCCTTTCGGACACACCATTCAACTGGGATATCTTGGGGGAGTCCACTGAGAGAGAATTCCATTCTCCTTAAGATATGTCATGAACTCATCGGATAGGTATTTATCGCCTTGATCAGATCGAAGGATTTTAATACTCTTTCCAGTTTGTTTCGCCACGTCATACGATATCGTTTGAACATTTTAAATGAGTCAGATTTATGTCTCATCAAGAAGACATAATCATACTTGGAAAGGTTGTCTGTAAATGTAATGAAATATCTATATCCACCTCTAGCACTAACTGTCATGGATCCACATACATCAGTATGTATGAGACTCAGAAGTTCTATAGCTTTCACCTTTTCCAGTAAAAGGTGACTTAGTCATTTTACCAAGCAAACAGGATTCACAAGTAGGCAGTGAGTCAGAATCATTGACCCGAGGTGGCCTTCTCCTCACAACTTGTTTATCTTATTTTGGTTAACATGACCTAGCCTACAATGCCATAGATACAAGTCACTGACATTTTCTATCCTTGGGCGTTGGTTGGATGTGTACATTACATTAACAGGCCTTGACAAAAACATATATGCCATTATTTAACTTAGCTTTCATTATCATAGTTATTCACAATAACTTGGCAAAAAACTTCTTTTATTGAAAGTTCATAACCACAATTGGCCAATAGGCCTATAGAGATAATGCTCATGATAAAACTAGGATAATAATGACAGTCAACTAATTCGACAGTACTAGACTCAAAAACATGACTCAGAACTCCGACCGCCAGCACTGGAACATAATTTCTATTTCAGATGCTCAGAAACTGCTCCCCATCCTCGAATCTTTTGCTAACTTGCAGTCCCTGCAATAAATTTCAAACACGAATAGGACTACCAGTATCCAATACCTAGTTAGCAATGTCAAGGTTTTATCATATAAATACCTTGTCCACACCCTACTGCTTTCCCTTCCTTGACCTGTTCGGGTTTAAGGATGCCTGATAAAGAGGACAATTCCTCTTCCAATGTCCTTGTTTCTTACAATAGAAGCACTCTGCACCAACTTGATCAACTTTCACTTTCTTGGCCTGACTTGGGCCAAGAGCACTCTGTATAATCTTTTCCTTACCTTTCTTCTTCCCTTTCTTAAAGGGACGACGACCTCTAAAACCTCTCACTAAATTCACCACCCCTTTATTCAGTTGGTGCTCCTTCTCGTATGTCTACAGCAACCCCATCAAACCATGGTAATTGACTACAGGCTTATTCATTCTACAATGATCGAGAAAGTCAAGATATGAGGAGGGTAGAGAATTCAGGATCGCATCCTTGCCAAGTTGCTCGTGCATGGGACATCCGAGCTTGCCAATCGTTCGATTATCTCGATCATGTACAATACATGATCAGTGACCGAACTGCCATTCTACATTTTGGCATTGTAGATGGTACAAGATACTTTGTACCACTCCATATCATCTAGCATGCTGAAAGATTCCTTCAACTTTTGAAAGATCTCATCTGGCTGGGCCTCCTCGAATTTGCGACTGAACTTATCATTCATCACCGCTAACATTATGCATCGAAAAGTAGTCCAATCAGAAACCCACTTCAAATAAGTGTCCGTGATCAAACTCCGAGCATTGGCAGGAGGGATTTCGGGTGCTGGATCCATTATCACATAAAGTATCTACTCGTGTTCCAGGACTATTCTCAATTTTTGATACCAGCTATCAAAATTGGGACCCTTCAACTTCTCGCTATCGAGAAGTGACCAGAGCAAAAGGGTTTGAAGACATCTGAAAGGAAAATTAAGACCAAATTAGTATATGAATTAATCAATTAAACCAAAAGACTTGGACTTTAGTCTAAAGGTCCATCCCACTAATTTTTTAGATTGGGAGCCTCTAACTCCAATCCGTGAAATCATCATTTCATAGTGGGTATTGAAATCCAATAGACCACGTTGAGCCCGACTTTGGCTGGCTCACCCAGACACGCCTAAAGGTAGGTTCTCTAACCAATTGCTTCCCTAAGCAACTTCCAGTAATAATTTTACCCCACAGAACCCCCAATCATCCTTTGGGCCTTCTATTACAGGTCTCTAGTTTGGTCCAACCATTAATATGACAAATTTGATGCTTCTTGCTAATGAATGACCAAGCCCGACTTTGGTAGGCCCACCTGATCACCGTTAAGAAGGTTGCACTGAACCATCATCTATGGAAGAGTAATCCAGTAATCGGATGCACACCCGTTCATTGGAACTGCCGATGTACACCAAGCTAAAGGATTCATTACTAACCTACTTAATGGGATGCTAAGATACCATCAACTCATTGACTTAGTCTTTTTCAGGACCTAAATATTTTAGAGGATTTAATTAAATAACGATAGAAGAATAGAGAGAAGAACATGGATCAACCTCTCACTGATCAAATCAATCTTAGGAGGGTTGAATTAATTCAACACGTTGGTCCATGGGCAGCTAAAAATCAGACAAGCTGATCAACTTGGGTGACATGGTGATGCGGGACTAATATGCATGCAATTCTTTTTTTATGATTTATATATGGGGTTAGGTGATTAATTCCTGAAATTCAGATCAAAATTAGTTATAGGGAATTTTGTATGAATTTTTGAAACCAAGCATGCAGATTAGAACCTAGAAAAGTACTAAAGAAGGATCGCCGGGGCTAAGAAGCCTCGTTAGGGCAAGTTCTCCTACAATAATAAGACTGGAGGTAGAGGGGATGTACCTGACAATGTCTGAAGCACCCGGTGAAGATTGCAGTGAAGGGATCTCTCGTTCCTCGATGGATGCGGCCTGGAAAATCGAGCCAAAGACCTGCGGATACCGGCTTTCTGCTCAATGATCCGATTGAGGCTTGGCTGGAGTCGTTGGATTCGTAGGAACTCGAGGACCTACAAACGACCTGTCAGGCATTAGAAAACTTAGAGAAAATCAAGAAAACAAAGGAATACATCAAAGGAAAAAAGTTTTGGAGGGCACTGGAAGGATGGTTGGCGGCAGGAAGATGGTTGCAAACACCGGGAAGAAGAACTCTCAAACCCCTTTATGCACACAGCAGGGTAATCACACAATACAATATAAGAACTCAAGGTTATTTCATATATCAAAATCTCCTTTCATACAAGAGGCTAGGGTCCTTTAAATAGATCCTTAACCTTGGGCTCCAAGTAAGGGCACATAAGTCTTTACATAAGAATCCTTTTCCCTCTCAAACCCTAGTTAGAAAATAAATAAAACATTAGGTAAAAAAATCCCTAAAAATTTTCTTAACTTGGCCAACACTCCAAGGACACCTAGGGGAGCGTGTTGGGCTTCTAGGAGCAGCAGAGGCTGGCCCAAAGGGGCTCGGGCGCATGGGTGTGGGCCTTGGAAGCTGGGGTGGCCTGGTAGCCAGGTAGCAGGAATATTTCCTGGTATCTTGCTTCTTAGGGGCTGTGCTTGGCACCTAGGCTTGATTTCTTTGGGATAGGATGCAGATGGACCTCTAAAATCATGGATGCCTTTGTCTATGAATATATTTTGGCATCTAGAAGGAAATCTGGGCATCTGGAGGGCATCTGCAAGGAATTAGTTTTCTGAATTTTTCCTCCTGGGGTCTTCAAATCTTCAAGCTGGGTTGAATGGGCTATACTTACATGTCTTCAATCTAGTTGGACTTGGTCATCACTTGTATGATGTGGTCTTGAGTCTTCAATATGGTTGAATAGGACTCAAAAAAATAAAAATAGCTCGACATGAGCAGACTAACACTAGACTGAACTAGCTCAACATGAGCTGACTAGTACAGAACTGAAACTCAAAAGACTCAAATATCAACTAAAATGGACTCAGATGGGCTAAGCCCTTATTACAGATGGACTCATAAAATTTTGATCAATTCACAGAGGGTTGAAAAGCCTCTGTCTTATTCTGGTGCCTCCAGTGTCCCCACCAATTCTCGGGGTGGGACGAACTCGACCCTGTCGAGTGAAGATCAAGCTGGCTCACATATCTCGAGGAGGTCTAGGTTGAGGTGCTGCAAGTCCTCTCGAGAAATCCATGAATCGTCCGACTCTGGCCGGCCTTGCCATCGGGCCAGGAAGCGTTAATAACTGCGGCCGGGTCATAATGGCTTGATCGTCCAGGATACTCTCAATCCGTTCTCCTCTCTCAGGACAAATTTATTAGTGGACACTCTAGGTTAGGGTCACTCTCAATGAAAAGGAATAGGTTCAATGGCCTCACTAGGTATCACTGCCAGTTCCCTGTACTCAACCAGGTCTATAATATTGAAGGTAGAACTAATGCCCAAATCTGAAGGCATGTCTAACACCTAGGCATTTGATCCAACCTTCTCTATCACTTTAAAAGGTCCGGCTCCATGAGCATGAAGCTTCTTTTAGGCCTAAGCCTAACCAAGATAGAATCCATTACATCAAATTCTTTGATCCATCTTTGGGAATTAGCCAGTTTGTTTAAAATTAGTATAGGTGGTGAACATGCTGGGCACATGCAGACTCCTAACAAATGATTCAAAGGACTCATACTAACACCTAACAGACTTGACTATGCATTCCTATAGAAGAAAATTTTATCGAACTCTTTGGATCTAAACCTAAGAGATTATAGGTTCCCTTGGTTTGATCCTAGCTTGACATGCACATGAAATTTACAGTGAACTCCTAGCAAATTCCAAAGAGTATGCCAGAAGTAAGATACAAACCTAACATGCAAGATGAATGCATGCAGTATGCTAATCTCAGTTAAATGCAATCTAATAATCCTAGAAATGCTGGAGGTGTCAGGAAAGGGTAGAAAATAGGAAGTGGATTCAAAATTAGTCTGGTAGGGTAGGGAAAAATGTCATGGTTAGTTGGATAAAGTAGGATAAAAGATGAGGTGTCAGGAACCAATCCTATACTAACAAGGTTAACCTTACGAGGTTGAGCTATATCTACAGGGTTTGCATAATGGAATGATGAGTTACTAATCTCAGGGAAGAGGTCCGTAATGGGAACTATAGGAGGAGGCTCATCCTGAGGGTACTGATTCAAAGAGATCAAGTCCTTAATAAATTATTCTGGTTCTTGTTTTTTAGGACTAGACTCTATAATTTGGCTCTCCTCTTCGGTTCCTCAAGTAAGGCTCTAGTAGCAGTACCTAGGTTCTCTTCCTCTATTTGTTCTTCCACTATAGCTTTAGGTTGGATGTGGTCAAGGTCAACTATCTCTAGGTTGGCTTCTACCTGGGTATCTATTGGGTCAGCTAATTCTAGGTCATCTAAAGGTGTCTCCTCTTCCCTCATACTCATCCACTAGGCTCGCATCAGCTTCATATACTTCCGTGTTAATGTAAGCCTTGTCAATCTCAGGAATGGTTGGAGAAGGTCGGCTAGGAAAAAATTGGCTAGGTCCTGGTTTCTGATTATGGACACCAATCCTAGTAGGTTTAGGTTGCCTAAGGGGTAGTGGCTCACTACTGGGCTCATATTTAGGGGTGCTAATCCTATGGGGTTCAAGTTGACTAAGAAAAACCTGACTAGTACTAGATTGATACTTAGGGGTTATGGGTTCTCTGGGCTCATAGGACAAGGGTGCAGATCTATGGGTCATGGGATTATAGGATCTGGGGTCATAGGATTTTGGGTCAGCTCTATGGTCAGGTTCTAAGGATGGATCATGGTATGGGGTCCTCCTAAGGTTGGGCTCCCTATATGGGTCAGGATATTGGGTTCTCCTAGGATTGGACTCCCTATATGGGTCAGATTATTGGGTTCTCCTAAGGTTGGGCTCCCTATAGGTCAGAGTATTGGGTTCTCCTGGGTTCAGTATCATAATAAGGGTCATGGTAAGGGGTTCTTCTAGGTTCAGTATCATAATAAGGGTCATGTTAAGGGGTTCTTCTAGGTTCAGTATTATAGTATGGGTCAGGCTGAGGGGCTCTCCTTGGTTCAACCTCTCGGTATGGATCAGGGTTTGGGTTCCTCCTAGGTTGAGGATTGTAGTACGGGTCAGGATAAGGGTCTCTCCTAGGTTCGATTTCATGGTATAGATCAGGGTTTGGGGTCCTCCTAGGTTGAGGGGACTGAAGATCTAGCTTAGACTGTGATCCATGGGTTCTTTCTAGGGTCCCTACATGGCCTTCTAACTGATCAAACCTATTGGCAAGATGGTCAATTCTATTATTGGTTTGGGTACTAGACTGAATTAACTGGGCCATGGATTGGGTTAGTTGCTCAGTGAGTGCTTTTATTTGGGCTTGCAAATTTTCCATGGATTCAGACATTTGTGAAGGAGGTGGGTGATATGAAACCCCTGATCTAGTGCTCATGCAAGACTCGATCAGACCGACTACAGCTGACTAGACCTAGAGTCCAAACTAGATGCTCAATTAGGGTGGCAAACTAGCCTATAGTAACCCTGTACTCAGCTAGGCAGGTGTAAGGGGAGTGTTAGGTCCCTGATTGCCAATCATAGACACCAATCAGAGATTGGCCAGGTAGGCGGACCAGCACACGAGCCCTTCGGGATTGAATCCCTAAGCCACCATTCTAGACACTTAGCACAAGGCACACACTGGTTATCTCGACACAATGATCTGACACTTAGCCGGGACCCGACCAGTTGGTGTCCCTAGCCCACTAGGGCAAATTAAGTCTAGTTAATTTTAGGTTAAGGCTTGGGACCGAATGCAAGGGATGTGGTTTTAGGCCAAGAAGAGGTGATCAAATCCTCCCCCCATCTAATATAGCAAGAGTGCCCTTAAAAGTAAATTATGCAATGATGGCAGGCAGATGAGGATGAAAATTAGGGTTTAGATGTTTCTGGTATTTTGGAGAATATATAATTTTTTTCTGGTATTTTCTTAAATAGAAGAAAACTTGTGAATTATGGCCTAATATGCAGGAAATATACTAAAATTAAAAGATATGCAAAAAATGCTAAACAAAACCCTAAAACTTCCAAACTTGTCTTGCTAAAAAAATAGAGCCAAAATTGCAGGCTGTATTTCGGCTTGCAGAAAATTTACAGTCTGAAATAAAATCTGAAAAAATTCTGAAAATTACTGTGAATTATGATGAATCTAGAAAAATAAATTTCAGGATTTTTGGAGTTTAGATCAGGAGAAATAATTTAGATAACAGAGCATATATGGACTGAAAAATTGCTTGGTGCCTGGGCTTGATTTCTTTGGGCTAGGATGCAGATGGACCTCTAAAATCATGGATGCCTTGGTCTATGAATATATTTCGATATCTGGGGAATCTGGGCATCTAGAGGGAATTTACAAGGAATTAGCGTTTTCTGAATTTTTCCTCCTGGGGTCTTCAAATCTTCAAGCTGGGTTGGACTTGGGCTATACTTCCATATCTTCAATCTGGTTGGATTTGGTCTTCACTTGTATGATGTGATCTTGAGTCTTCAATATGGTTGAATAGGACTCAAAAAAATAAAATTAGCTCGACATGAGCTGACTAACACTGGACTGAACTAGCTCAACATGAGCTGACTTGTACAGAACTGAAACTCAAAAGACTCAAATAATAACTAAAATGGACTCAGATGGGCTAAGCCCTTATTACAGATGGACTCATAAATTATTGATCAATTCACAGAGGGTTGAAAAGCCTCTATCTTATTCTGGTGCCTCCGGTGTCCCCACCACATGGGTTAACTCAAATCAATAATCTCTTCTAATCAGTTTTGGTTGACCGGATTGGCCAGGTAAGTGAGATCATGGGGGAGTATCCACCATAACCATCTTTCCTAGACACCAACCAAGTTGGCCAGGAAAGAGGTAGCCTCATGCAGCCAAAATCAAAATTTCCAAACTTGCCTAGACATCAATCGATTTACCAGATCCGATTAGACCAGCCTAAGAACTCGGGCTTACCACAGAGCACAAATTAGATCCATTTTAGAAGAATGGACTAACCCATCTAACTATTAGATAGATAATAAAGAGAAGGTCCTTAATAAACATTGATTAGTTTTTTTAAGTCCAATTCAACTAACCTTAGGTCTAACCCAATAAATGGACCCAATCAGATAGCTAACCCAATTACCCGAATGGCTTATTCAAATCACATTAGGTTTTGTAAACCCTAATGGCTTGTCATTTAATTAATCTTTCAATTTATAATTATTAGATTATAAGCCAACTTTTAATTAAATATTTTTAATTAAATTCATGTAAAACCCTTTTACTCTTTCATGTATCATATAGTCTTATCATATCAATTTATAATATTGCAAGCCTTAAAAATTTTATACATGCCAATGTAATACGTATTAGGATTAAAACATTTTTAATACCGTAGGTTTCTTTAAGGATCCTTCTAAAAAGGCCACACATAGATGAACCGCCTAGTGCCATAAAAAATTTAGGGGTTTTAAACCCTGATTAATCTCTACGGACACATGGCCATGGTGAAGGTCTCGTCTAGGTCTTAAAAGTAATCCCTAATCTAGATACAGATCCAAAACCAACAATACATGCAATCATGATATGCTACATAGGAACCTTGCTCAGATACCACTGAAAGAAAAATAGTGCATCGGATGCCTACCCTAGGCATGTACACCAGGGAGTAGGTATTGCATAATTAAAAATTTTTAAGCATGCATACGGAAAAAACCTACTCATGCACAGGATCTAACATAGACATGATGCATGTAACTAATACACAGGCTTGTATATGCAAGTGCAATAATTATAAACAATATGACAAAATCTAGATCTAAACATGCATGATAACAAAAAGAAAATAATATACCTTATAGAGCTTCCTTTTGTTCTAAATTTGGATCAAAGCAGGAAGAAGCCAGCTCCCTTCTTGACCAAAATAGATCAGCTGGTTGAACTCATTCAATAGCAAATCAAGGTAGCCGGCTGAACTCCTTCAACAACAAAATAGATATGGAAGAAGACGTCAACGTAAACTCCAGTAGTCTTCAGAATAGATTAGCAAACAGGGCTTCCACTTGATCTGTAACACATAAGCAGCAGCAAGAAAAAAAAAGGGATCGGTCCAAACTTTGAAGGTGTCCAAATGTCCACCTCTAGAGTATCCACATGCAGACTCTCACTGATCCAACTCCCATGGATGGATGCTAGTCCTCCGAGAATCAATGAACAGGTCATGGAAATGTGGAGCAGGGAAAACAAAGCAGATCTTCATGGATGGCTTCTCCAAGACCACCCTTACTCCACCAAGAGCATATAATGGAAAACTTAAAGATCAGGGAAGGATTTCACGAGACGCTCAATGAATTTCTACACTCAGATATTCATCCCAAAAGCTCTCATAAATGGCTATTAATTTCTCTCTGCTCTCTTATCACATGCCCTGTTACTTCACCTCTCTTTTATCTCATGGCCTATAACCAAGTTATAAGAGGCTGAGAAAACCCATGAAGGCAAGGAAGTCATCGTGAGAAAAGTTCAGATAAACCCAAACTCCTTTGAATTGGCTCTTGATCGGTTTAAAATGCTGGGAACTGTAGGCTGGGAAAAGAACAATGAGGGCAATATCACTGTGAATGCAGGGACCGAGAGATAGGAATGACGTGCGAGAGAGACCACCGTGAAACCCTTTCCAGATCGATGTGCTATTGATTATTATCATATATCTTAAGCTGCATTCGATCTTCATGCTATTCTTATCCCATTCAAGCAGTAAAATAGGGCAACCAAGAGCAAGGGAAGTTGAAAGAAAACAATGTAAACATCCCATGTTTTAAACTAATTCATGAAACCCAAAAACCTATTCATTAAGACCCCGTTCCGACCAAACCTGATTAGTAAAAAAAATCGGGTCTAGTCCTGGTCTACCAAGAAAGTTCCTGGTTGACCCAAACCAATCCTGGTCGATCCTGACTAGGTTGATCAGAAAAAAATCCAATGTGTGCTCAATCAGACCATTTGACCTTAATATCGAAATGATTCCCAATCATTGATCGGCTCCCGGATAAGAAAGAAATCCTCTATGGCATGTGACCTCATAGGTTCAAACCTAAATGGTAGCACTGGAACACTTCCAGTACCAGCACAAGATACCATCTAGCAATGGGTCCCAGCATCCGAATAGGCCGAAGATGCGAGAGCAATCTATCGAACCTCTGGCATAAGGTTACCGTATAATTCATCCCTTTGACCACCAATGCTCAAGATGATCTAGGGTTAGACTGCAACCCTAACTGAGTCAATCCACAACATGTCTCAACCACACAAGTCCAATGACTCCTCACTAGGACTACCTCGATCGAGGATTTGCTAAATTAAGACACTATGAGATATTCAATCCAAACAATTTGGACAGGTCAATTCCATCTTGGTCCACCACTGCTCCAAAGTACTTGCCTGTACCCAGAAACCTTCCATCACTGAATTAGAAATCTGGATAGTCCAGCACCAAAGCACAGGGAGTTGCTTGCAAGCTACCATGGTGACCTCAGGTTGGAGGGACACATATACCCATATCCAATAGCGAGCAATCCTTTGACAGAAAGGAGCTCCACGGAGTCACATTCAATGAGATGTCTCACATCTCACTTGCAGATCACATCAGTGTCACCACACTTTTGGTCAAAAGGATAACCAAATGATGTGAACCACAACAACCTAACTTGATATATTATCGTCCTATATGATGTATCCTTTGGTTATGAACCATTTTAAAGGACCACTTGAGATATCCTCTCTATATCGAAGTTAGTGTAGTCCTAAGGACTTCATCACATAAATAGAGTTCATTACAAGGAAATGAATAATGTGATGAGCTACCAAAATAAAGTTTATTAATTCATATATAAATTACAATACTGAGCACAACCACCTACAGCCTAAGCGATTGGCTTTGGAATACAATTCCCAACATGTGGTGCATTATATTTTCTTTACTTGCTTCCTAAGTAATTGGTCCCTATATTAGGACCCCTCTCTTGTAATGAAAAAAACAAGGAGGATTAATAAAATTTCTTGCATTCTGTGTGAAGGATCTGTGTGATCCTAGGGTATCTGTGTGATCCCTGATTTACTGTGTGAGGGCATCTGTGTGAGCCAAGGTATCTATGTGATCCCTGATTTACTGTGTGAGGGCATCTATAAGAGCCTAGGATATCTGTATTATCCCTATTATTTAAGGGTATCTGTATGATCCCTTCTCCCTTCATTTCAAGGTATTTGTGTGATCCCTAAGGCATCTGTATGAGCCCTGTTGCTGTGTGCTTGTCCTCCTAGGAAATCTATGTGAACCCCAGTTATCCTTCTGAACCCTTTACCCTCTTCTTCTTCTTCCAGGCAAACCTAATGCCCTAGTGACTCTCAGCTCGCCAGCGATCCAACCCGATCTCTATCCCTTATCAAGTAGTCTTCCAACAATGGTTGAACCCAACTTGTTGATGTCCCTAGCTCTCTAGAGCAAATTAGGTCTAATTAGTTTAGTTAGGATTGGGTTCAGATGCAAGGATTGTGATTTTGGGCTGAGGAGAGGTGATCAAATCCTTCCCCCATCTGACATAGTAAAAGTGCCCTTAAGGTAAGTTATGTAGATGATGGCACATATATGAAATGCAAATTAGGGTTTTGTAGATTGGTATTTTCTGATTTTGAATTTTTTTTGCATTTATATTTGGCAGGAAATAAAATATGTAGGAAAGTACCTAATATGTAAGAAATATTTAGAAAATTAAAATATGAAAAGATTATGCAAGAAGAACACCCTAAACACTACAAAAATTTATTCTTGCCAAAAATAGAGCAGAATTGTTCTCAGGAAGTCTTCTGGATACAAAAAATGCATAGATTGAATTAAATCATTAGAAAACTATATAAAAATAATTTCAATTATAATAATCATAAAAACAAAAATCATGATTTTTTGAACTTCTTACATCCAAAAATTAGAAGAATAAACAAACCATTTACTGAGATAATAGGATGCAGAAACTAGCCTTAAACTATGCTCTGGATACCAAAAGATGCGATGATTAAATATGTATGCAAAGTATTTTTTTCGTCATAAGCATTGAAGTTAACGGTTTTAGATCCTGAATTTTAAGATAAGATTCAAAGTATAGAATTCTATGAAAACTCTGGAAGTCATGTAAGCATAAATAAACCCTAAAAAAAAAGTAATAGATTAGCAGGATCGCCAAGGTTGAGAAAACCCTAGTCAGGCTAGCTCTTCTACATACCACTACTGATGAATCAAGGGGGTGTACTTGGCAATAGTAGAAGCACTTAATGAAGATCGTTCATGAAGAGATCACTTACGCTCCTGGATGCGATATGGAAGAACAAGCTCTGAACCTCCAGATTTGCGACTTTCTGCTCGATGATCCGATGGCTGATCAGAAGGTATCCTCGGACTCATGGGAATTGAGGGATCTACAAATTACCATCCAGGGTTAGAAAACTAAGAGTATGAAGACTGAATAATCAAAAGAAGGAAAATGAATGGCTCTTGGATGATAGCGGCCAAGGGTTGGAAGGAAGGGGTGCTAGGGTTTTGATGTTGTAGATGGAGGTAGGGCATAGGAACAAGAAGATCTCGCACATAGCTCACACACAGCATGCACATAGCAAGGGCACACAGCAAAGAGAAAAAACTCAAATTTAATTCATCAATATTCTGAAATTATATGAGGAGGGGAGGCCTTTAAAAAGGCTTACAAACATGGGACTAATGTAAGGGTATTCATGAGAAATTACATTAGTCCTAAACCCATACAAAGACCTAGACTAGGGCTCTCCACTTTTGACTAAGACTCTCTCTCTCCCTCTCCTTCTCTTGGTCAGCCAAAGAGGGGTGACTCTAAGGGAGGCTGACCAAGGGGGGTGATCATAAGGGTTGGCACCCCTCTTGATGCTCCTCATGGGCTTTGGAGGCCCAGCATGCTCCAGGCTGCGGTCTAGGGTTCCAAGGCCTTCAAATTCTCTTGATGAGTCTTTCATGATCTTTAAGTGTGGCTCCATGACTTTAAGCTAGCTGGATCTTTGATTATCTTGAGTCTTCTACTTGCAAAATTTGACTGGCCTATAAAAATTTACAGGACTCAGAAAATGACTAGCTCAACATGTGCTAACTTGATGATAACTACAAAACTTACAGGACTCAAAACTTGACCTTACTCACCGACTTGGCATTCTAAATATAGAACTCAAGTATGGACAGGACTCTAATGGACTTACAAAAACTCAAATGAACTCACTCAAATTGACTAAACCCTAATTACAAATTGAACAAACTTGGACTCACATCCTAAACTTTAATTTGATAACCACAGAGGGTTGAAATGCCTCTGCCAAAGTCTGGGGCCTCTGATGTCCCCATCAAAATTGGTTGGATTCATGAGTCAATTTGGAAATTGGTTCAATTGATAACTGGGTTAGCTTGATTTGATATAATTAGGTCAATCGATTTTGATTGAATCAAAATAGCTTGATCCTAGACCTACTGCTAGCTAGATGGGGAAGCCAAAGGGGTCACACATGCTAAGGAGTTGTCCAAGGAAGTCAGCTAGATTTTGGTTAGGGTCATTGGATCCTAATAGGCTAGCTAATTTGTATATTAGCATATGCATGCTAGCCTAACTACTAACCTAATGGATTGGGTCAATTTGCTTGCTATTTGGGCTAACCAATTTAAGTGGAACATAGATTGGATTGATTCCTAATTTGGGCAGAATTTATCTACATTTATCTAGATTTCATTGAACATTATCCATGGATTATGGAAGAGTACAAATGGGATTGGACTCTTGGTGCCATATTGTTGTGCGCCAAGATTACGGGGTGCAGAAAGGACCAAGAGTCTTTCTGCCACTTAATCACCTATTCTAGATAAGTGGTAGGCCTCTTTCCCTTATCCCTATGCCTATTTAGATGGGTTTTGTTGGCATAGAGTCCCTTTTTCGATTGGGCAGAGCTACTAGATCGCAGGTTCGCTCCCTGGTTCACCTGCAAAACAAATCTCTTGCCGAAATTGCTCCGGCAGGGGACACTCTGATGCCCAAGTCAGAGGTAGGCTCCAGCCATAGAATGGGAAAGATTCCGAGGAGAATAAATGAAGAGGAAAAGATTGAAATTTTTAGGAGTATCTTGTGCCTTACCTCGACTGTCCCCTCTTATCAGTATTTATATGAGTTATCCAGCCTGCGGTTCTATTCTTCCTCCAGCGATTATGATGGGAGAGTTAATTCATTCCCCTCAATTCATAATCGTGGATGGTTACTAAACGGTTTCGGCTAGGCCGGAGACATTGCCACTAGAGTTAATGATCACGTGTCATGGTCGTGTTCTGGAGATAGTTAAGTAGTCGATGATAACTATTATTTATCACATTTGTGGAGATCTGAGATAGATTAGAGATCTATTTAGGCTTCTTTTTGGAAAAATATCTATAGCCAAATTGGAGGGGCATCTTCATCTTCGGACTCCTTTGAAACATATCAAAGATCATGCTTTCGGCAAAGGTTGAAGACTTTGTCCTTGATGTAGGCCAAAGACACCTTTGAAGACTTTGTCCTTGATGTAGGCCGAAGACTGTGTCTTCGGCTAATAATGAAGATCATGCCTTCGGTCTAGGCTAAGGGCCCTGTCTTCAGCAGGGGCCACAAGCTGACTCTTTAGATGAAGTTGAGAGCTTTGGCTTCAACTTGCCCGTTAGTTGTTTGATTTCTTTCGAACATTTTGGTTTGAAACGCACGGTTCGGGAGATATCTTCGACTGGTTGAACCGATAGCTAGTTTGTGCTTGAACCGACAAATCCCAATAGTTGCCCCCCTACTCTCAATTTTCGAAACAACAATCTGCCTCGAAGAGTGAGAGTATTACTGGTTTGTTGTTTTCCCTTGGAGAATGGTGCGGCAGACAATTACAAAATCTTTTATAGGACCGTCTGCCATAACTGCCGGCTGATTTGAGTATCAGGTGATAGACAGCTGTCATCCCCTAATAATGGTGTGAAAAAGGGGTGGGCGGACCAGGGGCTATCCCTCCTTTTTCTGTTGTGTGATGGTTCAGTCGATCTTTTGGTTGGGATTTGAGCAGCGGTCGTGGCCTATTCCCATCCCTTGGATAAGAGGTGCATTCCACTTTGCCATTGATTTGTGCGGTTATGACCTCTGGTCCATTCCACATCAAATCAGTTTAGGTTGTTAGGGATTGCGCAACCATCCTGAGCATCCTTGGTAGATTTAGGGAGAAGGTTTCGTCTATCGAGATGTTGCCCAAGAGTCTCTTTGTCATTTATTAGGAGGAGAAAAGGTCTGGCTGAGGAAGCTTCTTCATCCTCGCATACCTTTAACTTTGGCCCAGACTTTTCTGTTCTTGGCCATCGATCCCTTTTGTAGGTAGAATCTTCTTTTGTTCTTTGTTTCATTCTTTTGTCATGGCTAAGATCGTAGGAAGTCAAAAGGAAAAGGTTGGGCCTTTTGGAACTGATGATATGGTGAGTCCGGAATTGGTTTCCAGCTTCATCTCACCAGGAAAGATTGCTCACCTTCGAAGTGTTATCACGTTCTCGAAGGATTTCCTTTAATACTTTCTATGTCAAAATAGCGTGTGCATAAACCTCCCGTCGGGTGTCTTGCTCTGTACGAAGACCATTTAAAGGCCATTCATCGATTTCCCCTGCATCCCTTCTTCGTCAAAGTTTTTTGCATGTACCAAATAGTGCCTGCACAGTTGACTCCGAACAGCATTCATAATATCTATGGATTTTTGGTCTGGTGCCATATTGCCAACTTGAATCCTGGGACCAATTTGTTCACCACTCTTTTGTTCTCAAGAGGGATTTCCATGGTCATGGATGGTGGGTGATCGGTCCTCGGCCTGGTTGCAAGATCATAAAGGATATGCCCAGCGCCATCCATGGGTGGAAGCCCAACTTTGCTTTTGTATGGTCTACCGAGCCGTGGGGTTTCAATAAAGTGGAGGGAGCCATGCATGCTGGTCACCAATGATGGAAAAAAGGTTTTGGTGGTCGATCAATCTGATTATATCTTACTGATTGATTCAGAGGCTATTCCCATCCGTGAACTATTGGAGGAGAGGAATCTCCAACTCGCAGGGATCAGCGAGTTCCCTACATTAGGTAAATGATGAAAGTTTTCACCGTTTTTCTTTCATTTCTTTTATAGTCCAATTGATTCAAAGGGGCTTTTCTACTTGCAGGTGGTGGAATGAAGCCTAACTTGGGCTGGATTCACCAATCTTCCAAAAAGAGGATAGCTCAGGCTCCTCCTTCAAGATCAAAGGCCCGGAAGAAGGTCTGATGGGATGATCCTGAGAGAAGTAAAAGTACTTCATCCTCTAGAGGGACCTCTAGAAAAGATGGGGTGTCGATGATGAAGGCTCGAGTAGAGGCTCAGTTTGTTGAACCTCTAACGACGGTTAGCTCTCTAGTCCAGATGAGAGAGTCCATCTCCGTTGGTTGATATACCACTGCCTTGCCCCCTGTGTTGGATAGGGGCAAGGCACCGCAAGTTGAGGAGGAATTTATCCGGGAGGCTCCAAGTGGTAGCCATCGCATGGACTCTTTGGAGCTTTCCTTTATGGGGGGTCTTTTGGATCCTGCCGTGGCTAGGTGAGCACTGAAGGATACTCTGCTACCTCATGATTTGGTAGTTATCCGAGGTCGAAGCCTTGCTAGAGTATCTAATTCTGCCTCTTCTTCCCTACAACAGGTGAGATATTCACCGTCCCTTGCTTGCCCGATGGGTCATTCAGTCCGTGACTGATCTCACACCTTGTTTTGTTGGTGTAGTCGGTCTACGACTTTACTTTCATGGAAGAGGCTCTGGGGAGCATTGATAGCCTCATTCACGTTTGAAGGAAGAGCTTCATGTGGCCAGGGTCGAAAGGGAGGTGGCTGAAGAGCTGAAGCAGTCCATGGAGAATCAGCTTGCTCACGTGGATGCTGAAGTTTGGGGCCAAAAGGGCGAGCTGAAAAATGCCCACTTGACGATCGCAGGGTAGGGGGCAGAATTAAGGAGAAGGAAGCAGATTGACTCCTTGGAATATTCTGCCAAGGAGGATCAAGAGAGGATTAAGGACCTGACCAAGGTGGCTGAAGAGGCAACCAAGAGAGCTGATGAGGCATCTTTGAGAGTCAAGGAGGCATCTTCATGAGCGAAGTGGTGGCTCTAGAGGTCGAAGCAGCCAGAAGGAAGTCTAAAGCCATGAAAGAGCAGGTGGCTAGAGCTGTTGTGGATTTCAGGAAGTCCTCACAGTTCCAGCAAGAGATGAATGAAGAGAGTTGTAAGGGTTTTGGTGACCAGGGCGGAAGCATGGATTTCAAAAATTTATTATGAAACCATTACCAAACCCTTAACCCAAGACCTCCTTACTAGGAATTAAAACATACAAACATGCATATAAATATAAACTAGAGTTTAGGCACCAACCTGAACTGCTAGTATCCAATCCGATGAAGAAAACCCTGATTCAGCCTTCTTCTCCACTAGGCACCCAAACGTTCGCCCTCCAACTGTGATCCACATGAAACTCGGACCAAGGAAGAACTCCTTCTTCAAGTTGCTTGGAGAAGTGGAACTCTTTCGGCAGCCTTTGGTCTATTGACCACTGTAGGACACCTGTCTTACTATAGTGAACAATAGACACTCTCCCAAACCACTCTTTGGTTTTAGGACAACCTCCTCTAGGACCCCTTAGGCTTATGTCCTAAAACAAAGCCTTGTCCTAGTAAAAAAGACCTTGTCTTAACAAGACAAGTCTTGTCTTAAAGAAAGAAGTAGAGAGAGAGAGACACTTAGAATAGTACTTCGGTGGAATTCTTCATTATCAGACTCATTTCACTGCCCCCCTATTTATAGATACAAGAGGGGTGTGATATGTCCTCCCATCAACTTATCAGATATGATTTTTCATGACCGAAGAGAAGTTATCTGGCTTGAAAAATCATATCTAATAAGCCCATTCATGCATCGAAGGCCTTATTCACATCCCTTCTTTTATCTGAACGAATTCTCACTTGCCACATGTCAATTACCAGTCCCTAGGAAGCCATGAGGCACCTCTTCAATCTCCAAACATCAGAGATTATGAAGAGTCCTGATAGCAGAAGACTCTCCATCAGACCGCGTGCCGCATGAAGAGTTGCGACTCTTCATGCACCGCGCGTGCCATCCTTCTTCCATTGAAATTTCAAAGAATGTTGACCAGTCAAATATAATCAATATGGGTGTCATTGGAAAGAGCATAAATTTCCTTTCTAACCATATAAATTATATTCAAATCAGAAATCTATAGCTCATTCTGTGCCCTTCTAAAGTTAAGGTATCATTTAGGTACCAAGAGTCCCATGCCATTGGGACTCTTCATGTATGGCACCTAAAATATCCTTAACTCCAAATTAAGATCAAATTTAACTCTGATTAGGCTAGCCCCACTTAGGACTTAACCTAATTTAGGTTTTTCATAATTAGGTTAGCCCAATTAGCAAGCAACCAGACCCATCCAATTGGGTTAAGAATTTGGTTAACCTACATATGCTAGTTTATAATCTGGCTAGCCAATTAGGATCCTATGACCGTAATTAAATCATGAATGACTTCCTTGGCCAAGTCTCTATTGTGTGTGACCCATTGGGTTCCACATCTAGCCAGCAGTAGGTTTAGGTTGAGCCAATTTGATCTGATCGAACCCGATTGACCTAATTAGGTCAAATTGGCTCACTAATTGTCCAATTCGAATCACACATCGAATTGACTCATTAAACCAAATCAATTGGTTCATGAAGACCTACAAGACAAGATTGATGTCTAGCAACGTGTCATGCCTACCCGGAAGATGAGGAATTTTGATGGATTTACCAAAATTTCCTTCAGTGGTGAGTTACCGGGCAATTCAGTCCTTCGATCTACTTGCACCCTGAATATGACTATGGAAATGGATACTTGTCAAATCCAATTTCATATTCATTCTTTGCTCAATCTGATAATGATGATTCATTAATGAACCATTAGAAACTATTTCTAATGTTCATACTTTGATCAATGATTTCCCGAATCTTCATTTAATTGAAATCATCTGAATGCGCTTCCCTCTTACTAGGGTTGATCGATTCCTTTTTGACCTACTCACAACCTCCATATGCAATCCACATACCCGTATCACCCATGCATGACTCAGTGTCATGATTGAGTGTGAACCAAAGTATGGATTCATGCATAAAAGATACCATGACAGTCTCAGTTCAAAGGACCACATGCACTACTCCCACTATGAGAACTATCTTTTGACAAACAGATAAGGTTCTATTAGATGTTCTCAAGCTGGATCCATTCAGTGAACTCATTCTCTAATGAGCACCCACATCCTAGTATTAGTGTCAAACACAAGTGACTGTGAGATCAATCACCCTCTTCACCAAGCATACATAGGATGTGCTGGTCTTACCGGAAACATTGATCCCCTACTCGATATCCCATCGACCAGGAATATTCTAGATTAGGATTTTAAAACTTTAGGTCTCACTGGTATGATCTCATCATAACCCTAGAACCATAGCCCTAATCTATGGGGTTCATCATATCTTAATATAATTAATAAGACACGGCGTATGATGAAAATAAAATGCCTTTATTAATGATATGTCAACACTGTTTGGGATACAAAAGAAAATCCCATTGAAATACAACATTTTGATTGGCCTTTAGGGCATAATCCTTTCAAGAGTTTATACAGCTATCAGCCTGGCTTTAATGATGGACTCGCCAAGGTCAGTGAAGTCCTCCCCGATCTTGATCTTTCCAGCATCCTCGGCTTTGACATTGAGGAGGAAGAAGAGGAGGAGATCGGGGCCATAGAGGAGGAGGAAGAGATGCTGATTCGGAGAGATGAAATCCCAGTTGTAGTCAAGGACTCAGTGTAACTCTAGTCCAGGCTGAGGAGACTGAAGAGATGCCAGGCCAGAAGGAAAAAATCCCAATCGTAGCTGAGGACTCGGGTGTAATTCCTGTTCAGGCTGAAGAGGGAGTTCAGGCCGAAGAGGGAATCCCGGCTGAAGAGGGAGTCTAGGCTAAAGAGGGAATCCAAGATGGAGACTCTCTAGATCTAGCCCAAGTTGAGGAGACCCTTTCCACCTAGATTGATAGGATACTTCAATCTTGCGATGCCGAATCCCTCTCAGCTGATCCTTAGGGACTTATTTGGCTTTAGGCCCTATATTCCTTCTTTTCTTTCCTTTGGCGTGTAACTGACAAACTCTCCTAAATTAACAAGCAGTTTTCCTTTTTTCATGTATACCATGACACTTTTCCAAGTGTTGCATTCTTGTGAATATAGGCTTCTCCTTTTGGGCTACAAAACAAATAAGAGAGTTCCTATATAAAAGAAAATTTTTAGCTTACCCACTTACTGGGGGTGTAGTGACCACCATGTCATCTCTTGGAGAGGTAGTGGCGATCAAATCCATAATTACTGTGCAAGGGTATAGGGATCATCATTGCTGCAGCCTTTTGGTGATCTCTTCCAGCATATTAGTTGAGGCCCTGATCCACTAGGGCAACCACACGTGGCATGCCTAGGAGTCCGTTGCGGATGAGGTCTTTTGAATTTCGTTAATCTCAATATAAGGAATATAATTTCCTGGGTAAACTGCCATTCATTCCTAACAATGCCATTTCTAATGCCATTTCTCTCTCCTCATCCTTGCATTGCTCTGAGGGTTTGCTGCGCTATGAGGCCAAACCTAGCACAACTCAGGCGAGTAGCAAAGGAGAAACCAATGAGAGGTTTCCAAGTGAGGATGTCAGATCGAAGGTGAAGATATGCGATGGCATTACCATGCACCAAGGCCAAGAGCAATGATCCCATTGAGATAGGTTCTTCTTCAAAGGAGGAACCAATTTCTCCCGGGAGGGCCGTGCTAGCTGGACCATCTATGAGATCGATCTCACATGATGTTGGTAGGGCTCCCCCACATATTGAAGGTGCCAAGCCTGTGGCTCCGATTATAGGAGAACAAGGTGCGATGTGATGCAATACCCTTGTCACCGGAGCCGGGAGGTAGGAATCTGGGGATCCTTTTCTTACCGTCCTCTTTGGGGTATAGTAGGTAGCCTTTGGCACACGTGTTACCTGCCTGTATTTGTCGATTGAACTGACCTTGTGTGTACCCCTTGCTCTATAGATTTCTCGTGACCTTTCTTTGCAGGAGAAAGATGCTCATGAATCTATCAGTTACAGCGAAGACCTCCGAAGTCGTATGGCTTTAGCTGTGGCTGAGAAAGATGTCACCGAGAGGCTTCGGGTTGCTGTAGAAGAAGAGAGGGACAAGGCAGTTTCTTCGAACGACGTCTTGAAAAGATAGATGGGAACTATTCAGCTGCAGGTGGCCGAAGTGTCAATCATCGCACAAGAGAGGAGAAAGAAGTTAGTCTCACTTGAACTGCTGATGAGGGAGGTACTACGGGATGCTGAGGAGCCGAAGTCTCGTCTGGTCAAATTGAAGAGGAGGGTCGAGGAGCTGGAGACAATCTTTCGATGGCCAACCAGAGGGCTGTGTAGGCCGAAGAGAGGTCTTCTAGGTCTGTTGAAGCTTATAAAACTTCCCAGGCTTTCAAAGATGAGGCAAGCAAAGCAACGTCGGAAGGATATTCTTCAGGTTACGTCGATTGACTAGGCAAAGTGAAGGAACTTTAGCCCAGCCTGGACTTCTCCTTGCTCGCCATCCTGGAGGATAGATCAATAACCTCCAAGGTTCATCCTGAAGTGATGTCGACTCTTACTCTCTTCTCAACTGCTGAAGAGGCTGACAAGAAGTAAATCTGCTGTAATTTTTTCAGCTATCTATAATGTCCTCCTTTCGGATGAGGTTTTTCATCCTCAAAATAAACGACCAATTTCTTTCAAACTAGTGTCTTTTGGGTTGATTTTTTCTGGATGATGGGTAAGCCGATGATTATTCTATTTGAGGTTGATGTTGAAGTCAAATTCTGAAGTAAGATCAAAACGCTGCTGTCGATGATTGACCTTGATTGGGTTAGGCTGATGTCAGTTACCCACCATAATTATTCCTTCTATCTTAGAAGGGACATGGCAGACAGGTGTCATTTTTCCATTGGTCATTGATTGAGGAACATTGAGCATGATTTTCGTTGCCTATGTCGAATGCATAAATATTTGAACGGTCGTGCCCCCATACATCCTGGATGCCATCATATCTTCCCTTTTCGAGAGAAGGCCATTAATGTGGTAACCGTTCGAGGGAGACCATTTCGTGTTCGAAGCACCGACGGTCTCCATCCCCAAGTGCAGTTATTGGTGATCACGGCGTACCCAGGTGGCCACCTGGGATCCGAGGCATCGTTTCAACATGTGGCACTATATGGTATGTATGGGGAAAGGTTTGGAGCACATTTTCCTGTGGCCGTTCATGGCTGTAGGGTCCTTTTAAATAGGACCCTGTCTTTCCCTGTCGTGGGCCATCGAAATTTCAGACTCCCTTTTTGAAAACTGCCCTCCTTCCTCAGCACACCAACAACATGAAGTTTAATATCTCTGATCTTAAGAAGGCTATGAAGAGGGCCTCCAGCGCTCGAACTGAGGGTGAGCCTATTTCAAAGGCTCTCTAGAGAAGTGACAATGATGACCCGCATGGGGTCATTGCTCGCTTAGAGAGAAGGATCCGGTCTTGGATGCCTGTATGGAGGAGGCTAGGGCCCGAGCCGAGGTAGCCACTGCAAAGGCGAAGGAGGCTAGGAAGAAGGTGGCGGAGGCCATCTCGGACTTCATGGAGTCTTCCACCTATAAGGACGAAGTTGCCAAGGCCATCCTAGATTCGTACCACCGGAGGTTCCGAGAGCATCGGGATAAGGCTTTCAAGTACTTCAATCTGAAGGACTTGGAAAACATTATTCAGCCTGTGACAAGTTGATTCTTAGAATTGCTGAATACCTGCTAGTTCTTTACTTTGCTTTGAGAGATTAGCCATCAAACCTAAATCTAAAAATTACAAAAAATTAGTTTACTGCTTTTGCTGCACATTTAGCATTCTTAGAGTCATCCCACATCATTTTGGTATCAGAACTGGTTTAGGATAGTTTTTATTTGCTTTTCATTCACAAACCCTAATTCTGCATTTTGTCCACTACATTGGGTGTCTAGGTTTCATCTGATTTCAGTATCATAACCATTTTATTTTTCTATTAAATTTACACTTCATGTCCTCTATTCTATCCTAGTAATTATCAAGATTTTTAATTAATTTTACTGATACCCTAATTCCCTAAAACTCAGCATAATAGAAACCCTAATAGAATCCTAATAATTTATAGCAGTAAAAAACCCTAGGTTTGCATTAACATATGGTTTTTGTTCAGCATAAAATTTGGTAGGAATCATCAACACCCTCCATCCTTTATTCCAGATTTTTTTGGATTTTTTTATGCATCGGAATCTATGTCAAACTTTGCAACCACTGAAACCCTAATTCATTAATTTCTTCTACATTCTGCATCTTGACTCAACCTAATCTAATCAACTACCAAACCCCCAATCCCAAGCCAAACTTTGTTTTATAACCCAGTTAAGTTAAACCTAACTGGACATATCATAAATCATTAAAAAAATATTTTATTTTTTGATTGTGTTAGATTGCATCAGGGCCATCGATTGCTATCATTCTTAACCTAATCTTAAGGGCGACTCACTATTTAGATCAGGGCAGGATTTCATCACCTTTCCTGGGCCCAAAACAATCGTCATCATACTAACAAAGCCTAATTAAAATCATTAGACCTAATTTGTCCTAGTGGGATAGGAAACATCAACAGGTTGGGTCCGAGCTGTGTGGGCTAACTAGTGCTTTAACCTCTTAGCTATTACTAAAAGCTGGGTGTTGGCTCCACCCAGTGATTTGATGATAACAAAACATTGAGTACATATTGATTAATGAGGATTCCAAGTTATGAGTTTTCAGGAAGAAAGCACCTCAAATTCTAAAAACTTATGGTGTATGGCACGCAATGGCACAGAGCAATTCTCACATATCTGGGCATCCTCTTCATTGAAAAAGGGCTTATAATTACTTAACTATTATGTGTTTATACATTCATGAACTTTATTTTTGATTTGAGGCTTTTACACTTGAATCTGGATGTTTTCAGTCTCAAGTGTCGACACCTGGACAGTCAAGTGTCGACACTTCAGCATTTGGCATGGACAAAAATCCTTGGCACGCCATGTGTCGACACCTATATTTCAAGTGTCGACACCAAGTGTCGACACTTAGGTTTCAAGTGTCAACTCAAGGCCTGAGAATTTTGAAAATACAGAACTTTGTTGTTTCAAGGATTTTTGTGTCAAGTGTCGACACCTGTGCATCAAGTGTTCGACACTTGAATCAAGTGTCGACTCCCAGAAATCAAGTGTCGACACCTGACAGCCAAGTGTCGACACCTGACAGCCAAGTGTCGACACTTGCAGCCTGATAGCTCTAACGGATCTATTTTTCTGGCTTGCAGAAATTGGTTTTCAAGATCCAAACGGCTATTTCCAATGCTCCAACGGTATAACCATTTTTAAAAGGTTTTGGAGTATTTAATCTCCACCAACCTCATTTTAAAACAAGAGAAGTGAAGAGAAGGTCAAGAAAAAGCAAGAGAGAAGTCCATTCAAGAGCATTCAAGTCCACTCAAAAGCCAAAAAGTCAATATTTTCTCCAAACGTCAAATCAAAAGCCTCTTCTAGCTGATTCCACTGAAAAAGCCTACTAGCTCAACCTTGCTACATTCCAAAAAGAGGCAACTTGAAGAAGAGTGAAGTCAAAGCATCCTTTGGGCTTCAAAGATTCCAATCTACTCTTGAAGAGAGTTTGTTGTAGCTTTTAAATTTAATATCTGTTTTTTATTCTTTAACCTTACTTTCAAGGGTGTCTTGAAAGAAGGTTATGGTGTTTGTTGGTGAGCCAAAGTGTAAAACCAACTAGGGTTAACTTGTGAGCCCGAAGACAAAACAAGTGTTTAGGTTGTTGGTGAGCCTAGGTGATAAATGATGATTGGGATGAGAGTGACATTAAGCAAATTGAGCTTAATGCTAAGGCAATGAACCTTTTATTTTGTTCTCTTGATCCTAGTGAGTTAACAGAATATCAAACTGTCTCTCCGCAAAGGAGATTTGGGATACACTTGAGGTTACCCATGAGGGTACACACCAAGTGAAGACCACCAAGGTTAACATGCTAATTCACACTTATGAGATGTTTAAAATGAAACCTACTAAATCTATCAGTGAGATGTATACTAGGTTCACAAACATTGTGAATGGCATGATAAGTTTAGGAAAATAATTTCTAATGGTGAACTTGTGAATAAACTTCTCAGGTCTCTACCAGCTTCATGGGATGCAAAGGTCACTGCAATCGAAGAAGCAAAAGATGTCAACACTCTTCGCTGGAACAACTGTTGGGTTCTTTGATGACATATGAACTATCCCTCAAACAGAAGAACTGAGAGGTGGACAAAAAGAAAAAGACAATAGCATTCAAATCTACTACCAGAGAAGACTCGAGCGAAGACTCTGAAGAGGATGACGAAGAAGATGAAACTGCTATGTTAGCAAGGAAATTCAGAAGGTTTATGAGGAAAAAGAAATTCAATTACAAAAAGAAACCTCTGAAAGGTGAGTCGAGTAAAGAAAAAGATAAGGAAAAGAAGGAGAAGCAGCCACATGTTTTGAGTGCAAGAAGCCAGGGCATTTCAAGGTAGACTGCCCCTTACTAAAGAAAAGCAGAAGAAAGCTAAGAAAGAAGGGATGGCAACCTGGAGTGAAAGTGAAGACTCCAGCTCTGAGGAAAAAGAAACAACAGGAAGTAGCAAATTTCTGTCTAAGGCCGATCAAGAAGAGGTATGTTCTGAAACCGAAAATGAATTATCTTTTGACGCTTCATGAAATTTTGATGAACTAGTCATAGAATTTCAAAAATTAAAGTCAAAATATAAAGACTTAAAGAAGCAAAATCTGGAACTAGCTAAACAAATAAACAACCTTTCAAATGAAAATGAATACCTTTTAATACAAAATAAAAATTTAAATGATAAGATTATGGCTCTTGAAAATGAAAAGAATATGTTTGAAAAGAAAAGTAACTTACTTTCAAATGAAAAATTGTCAAGACAAAACAAAGAATTTTAATGGAAAACAAAAGATAAAAGAAGAAATCGATAAACTAAAGCTTTTGTTGAAAAATTAATTACAGTTCTAAAAAGTTAAATTTACTGTTAAATAACCAAAGAGCAGTATTTGACAAAGCTGGATTAGGATTCAAATCAAGAAACAGAACTCCTTAAAAATTCTTTGTGCCTGCATCTTCATCAATTACATGCTATACTTGTGGTGCTAAGGACATAAATCTTACATTGTGCAACAAAAGAAATTAAGAAATACTAAGAAAGTTTGGGTTCCAAAAGGAACCAATGCCACTAACCAAAAGGACCCAAGATGGCTTGGGTACCTAAAGTCTCCACTTGATCTTTATTGCAGGTATGCCTTGTAACCAACAAGAAAAGAATGTGGTACCTTGATAGCGGTTGCTCAAGGCATATGACAGGAGATGTGGAGCAGTTCTCATCACTCATATCAAAATGGTGGCAATGTAACCTTGGTGATAATGGAAGGGAAAAAATCATCGGTATTGGTAAAATCCATATCACCCCTACCTCTATATTGATATGTTGTTTTATATGTTGATGGATTAAAACATAACTTGCTTAGTATTAGTCAATTTGTTGACAAAAAATTTAAAGTTATTTTTGAATCTTCTTTGTGCATTGTTTCTAGTCTAGATGATAATGGCATTAAATTCATCGGTCATAGGCATGGCAATATTTTATGGTTGATCTTGATGATCTCCCTATTCAGAAAGGTCAATGTCTAGTGGCAATGGAAGCCAATATCGATGAAACTAGTTGGCTTTGGCATCATAGACTAGGACATGCTAGCATGCATTTGATTTCAAAAACTTAGCAAAAAGAATTTAGTAAAAGATTTGCCTAAACTTAATTTTGAAAAAGATAGGATTTGCAGTGCATGTCAACTTGGAAAACAAACAAAATCTTCTTTCAAACCTAAAGGAGTAATCTCTACATCTAGACCTTTGGAATGCTTCATATGGACCTCTTGGGCCTACTAGAACATCTAGTTTGGGAGGTAAGAAGTTTGGTCTAGTCATTGTAGATGATTTCTCACGTTTTACTTGGGTCATGTTTTTAGCACACAAGATGAAACATTTTCTGAATTATAAGATTTCACAAAAGAGTTTTAAATGAAAAAGGGTTTCAGTAATTTCTTTAAAAGTGATCATGGAACTGAATTTGAAAATGCCGATTTTAATAAATTCTGTATTGAAAATGGAATTAATCATAATTTTTCTGCACCTAGGACATCTCAACAAAATGGGATAGTAGAAAGAAAAAATAGAACTCTTGAAGAAATGGCACGCACCATGCTTTGTGAAAATGATTTACCTAGATACTTTGGGGCGGAAGCCATAAATACTGCATGCTATATTTTAAATCATGTTTAATTCGACCGATTTTAAAGAAAACTCCTTATGAGCTTTGGAAGGGTAGAAAACCTTCAATCCGTTATTTTCATGTTTTGGTTGCCGTTGTTTCATCTTAAACAATGGTAAGATAATCTAAGTAAATTTGATGCCAAATCAGATGAGGGAGTCTTTCTAGGCTACTCCACATCTAGTAAGGCATACAGGGTCTTCAACAAAGGACACTTGTTGTTGAAGAATCTATTCATGTAGTATTGATGAAACTAACCAAAAATCTTCAAGAAAAGAAGATGTACTTTTTGATGAATCAGGTAACAAGAAAACTGAAGAAAGAAACAACAATGAAGGACTTACCAAGGAACAGAATGATGATCAAAACACTGACAGAGATCAAGCACAAGGTGATGAAGATATCAACTGTTGATCCTTCACCAAAAGAATGGAGGTATGCTCATGGACACCCAAAAGAACTAATTATAGGTGATCCATCTAAAGGTGTAAGTATTCGATCATCTCTTAGAAATATTTATGATTACTTAGCTTTTGTGTCTCAAATTGAACCTAAAACTATTGAGGAAGCTGAATGTGATAGTAATTGGATAAATGCTATGCAAGATGAATAATCAATTTAAAAGGAACAATTTTGGATACTAGTAGATAGGCCCTCAAACACATCAATTATTGGACACAAATGGGTTTTTCGAACAAACTTGATGAAAATGGAATAGTATTAGAAATAAAGCTAGACTAGTTGCCAAAGGATACAATCAGGAGGAAAGGATAGATTTTGATGAAACCTTTGCTCCTGTGGTTAGACTTGAGGCAATTAGGCTATTGTTGGCTTTTTCCTGTTTCATGAACTTTAAACTGTATCAGATGGATGTTAAAAGTGCTTTCTTAAATGGATTAATTGAAGAAGAAGTTTATGTTGAACAACCCCCTGGTTTTGAAAATTCTGAATTTCCAAATCATGTTTATAAACTTCATAAAGCTTTATACGGATTAAAACAAGCTCCAAGAGCTTGGTATGATCGTTTAAGTTCTTTCTGCTGAAAATGATTTTACTAGAGGTAATGTAGATAAAACATTATTTTTTAAGAAAAAGAATGATGATCTCTTAGTAGTACAAATCTATGTTGATGATATAATATTTGGTGCTACTAATGAATCTCTTTGTCAAGATTTTGCAAGTCTAATGCAGGGGAGTTCGAGATGAGCATTATAGGAGAACTGAATTTCTTCCTCGGACTCCAGATAAGGCAAACCAAAGAGGGGATCTTCATCAACCAAACAAAATACACAAGAGAAATACTCAAGAAGTTTGGGATGGAGAACACTAAGCCATTAGGTACCCCTATGAGCTCTACATGTAGACTTGACAAGGATGAATCAGGTAAGTCAATAGACCAAAAATTATATCGTGGCATGATTGGTTCATTATTATATCTTACTGCCAGTAGGCCAGATATCATGTTTAGTGTCTGTATGTGTGCTAGATATCAGTCCAATCCTAAAGAGTCTCATCTTTTGGTTGTTAAACGCATACTTAGATATCTATCTGGCTCAATTGAAATTGGTTTATGGTACTCTAGAGATTCTTCATTTGATTTAATTGCTTATTCTGATGCTGATTTTGCTAGGTGTAAACTTGATCATAAAAGTACTAGTGGAACCTGTCAGTTTCTTGGAGTAAATTTGATCTCCTGGAGTAGCAAGAAATAGAACTCAGTTGCTCTATCTACGGCGGAAGCCAATATATAGCAGTTGGGAGCTGTTGTGCTCAAGTCCTCTGGATCAAACAATAACTCGAAGATTTTGGCATTAAACTAACTAAGACACCCATAAGATGTGATAATACTAGTACAATCAACTTATCTAAAAATCCTGTGCAACATTCAAGAAGTAAACACATTGAAATAAGACATCATTTCATAAGAGATCACGTAAAAACTCTAATGTAATTCTTGATTTTGTTTGTACTAATGATCAGTTAGCTGATGTGTTTACAAAGCCCTTGAGTGAGGATAGGTTCTGTCTGATTAGAAGAGAGTTAGGTGTAATTGATCCATCTCCTATAACTCTCTTAGTATCATTTTTTACCTAGTCCTTAAGCTCAAACCTATTATTTAAAACCCAAAGAAATTGTCAAAATTTTTCCTAATTTTCTGGAATTTCTCGAATTTTCTTGGCCAAGTGTCGACACTTGGAAAGTGTCAAGTGTCGACACCTGACAAGTGTCGACACTTGACAAATCCGAAGTGTCGACACTTGCGAATCTGAACTGTTCTATACGGACCGAACAAAGGGTTTTGAAAATTTTCTTCCCCCAGGTTTCTTGGAACAGTGGTTCCCCCTATCCAAATCCATCCTTTCACCCGTCAATCCTTCACAAATCAGGTATTTTCCCTCTTTAATTTCATTTATTTTTCTATGTTTTTAATTTTATTATTTAGGGCCAAACAACCGTGTTTTGGATTTTCCAAATATTTTTCTTGAATCTAACTGATTTTTGCAGTTTTAGTGAATTTCTAAAACTCCATTTGAGGGAATCATGTTTTAGATTTTTTTTTCTCGGATTTCCCTCATCTTTTGTGCATTTTTCAATCCTTTTCCACAAAAATCACTGTTTCATCAATTTTGGGCAAAATAAAATGGGTTTTCATCTAATTTAAGCGTACTAAATCCATTTATTGATGATTAGAAAGGTTTTTAGTAATACATTTGCAACATTTTCGCCTATTTGCAAAAACCCTAAGTGATTAAAACCCAAATCCATGGTTTTTGACCTTACAAAAATATTTTTTTTGGGATTCAAATGTGTTCCACCTAACAAAAATTTCTCCTACAAATTTTTGCTCAAAAATTTCATTTAAATCAAAATTTATTGATTCTGTTTTCGAAACCTATCTGAACTCTAATCTCAACCTATGGCCAATCCTTTGTTCAACCCGTCTTCATTCTTCCAGGTCAGTTGGCTGATATGGGTCCTAGGAAGAGACTCGCAGTTAGGGTGAGCCTAGTCAGGGTAGTGAGAGGAGGGTCGAAGGCCAGATTTGATCCTGCACAGTAGAGCAGTACAGCCACTCCGAGTTCCCCGCCTGCAGAGAGGATGGCAGGGAAGTCAGTAGCTTCAGGGAGGGGAGTTGATCTACAGTGTTTCGATAGGCACCATTTTAGCATTAGGGAGATACTCACAGATGCAGGATTAGTACCCTTCTGCACCATGCAGGAGAGATACTATCCTCACTGGTGAGGGAGTTCTACGGTGCACTGGACTGTCGACGACTTTTATGGACGACATCGTCAGGGGTACATAGATTTCTTTGATCGATGAGCTGCTGAGCCGAGTATGGGAGATACCCCGGAGAGGAGTCTGTGCATTTTCAGTTGATGATAGAGAGGCGGCTTTCAGATGCATCCTTGAGCGAGAGGATGTTCACGGTATCTCAGTGGTTACCGCGAACCAGCTATCTTTAGAGATGCGACTGCTGCACCACATTACCGCACGGATCCTTCTACCGAAGACTGGCAGATTCGATTTCATCACCGAGAGAGAGCTGATGTTGATGACCAGTCTGATCGAGAGGAGACTGGTTGATATACCCGCCTTGATGCTATCACAGATGCATGATGCTGCCACTCTGCGCCGACATTGTTTGCCATACGGGATGGCACTGACCCATCTTTTCAGAGCTTGTGGAGTATCATTGGAGGGGGAGATCCCCAAGGAGATACTGCACATGGATGTATATGATGAGAGGTCACTGCACCGGATGGGATTCAGGATGGTTGGAGGTCGATGGGTTCGAAGAGAGTCTGGTCAGGAGCCAGATGAGGAGGATGAGATTCGAGAGGCTGAGGCTGGACCATCTGAGCCAGCAGTTCTTCCTCCAGTAGATGTACCATCGACACAGGCAGAGCACCTGTCGCCTGATGCTTCAGCTCCTCCACCTCCATCTACCGGATTATCTTTTGAGGAGCATGCCAGAGCACAGTTCACACAGATCAGAGGAGAGGTGACTCAGCTGCGTAGCGAGGTCGATCTTCTACGAGCACAGACTACCTCGGAGCATGTTGAGATTCGCAGATCCATGGAGAAGGGATTTACACACCTTGAGAGTCTTTTGAGATAACTTATACCTCCTGCTGCACTTGCACTTGCTCGATCTGATGATGATGATGATGATGATGACGGCGGCGATCACCAGAGCGACCATGCTGATTTTGCTGACGGAGGTGATCAGGATGTTGACCGAGCCACTAAGGTAGTAGGCACTGACAGCAACAGTATAGGCGTAGCTGATGCTTATGAGGTGGTCACTCGAGATCCTCCTACTACACCTGCTCCTTCTACTGCACTGGTGGACTTCGTACCGGATCCTATTGAGCCAGCTGATCATCTTTCACCTCCTTCTACCAGATCTTCTAGGATTGTATCCGCTTTTGGTCCTGCCGGCCGTACCAGGAGTCTTAGAGCTTTAGTACCTCCTAGGGCCTTAGCCACCAGATCTAGGATTAGTGCTCCTTTCAGTCTTGATGTTCCATCTGATGTGGATTAGCCTCACAGATGTTGTTTCAGATCTTAATTGTATGTTTGATACTTAATTGACTCTATTGATATATGTATGTTCAGCTCTTTGTACTGAAAATTTACCTCATATATATATGTGTGTTATCTTGAAAATTTTGTACTTCAGTTTATCATACTTTAGCTCTGATACTCTTTATAATGGTATATTATAACTCTGATACTCTTTGATACTAGCACAATTTCAGCTATGATATTTGGTTCTCTACTCTCTTTTTGTATCCATGCTAATTGTGAGGGGGAGGTTATTCCCTTTTCTTCTGATTGACAAAAAGGGGGAGAAAAAGTAAGGATTTTAATTTTGAAAACAAGTATTTGATTTTATGAAGAATAAGAATATTTTTTTTATTAAGAAAAAGCTGCTTATATGATTATATTGATTTCACTTGCAAAATCTTTGAAGTTACCTTAATAAGAAGTATCTAATTAAGGGAGAGATTGTTTCCTCCTATCTATAAAGTTGTTATCTCTATTGTGACTAGAAATTCATGTTTATAAAAGATTGAACATATTGTCTCTTTTACTCAAGATTTTGTCATCATCAAAAAGGGAGAGATTGTTGGCTCCACCCAGTGATTTTGAAGAATAACAAAACATTGAGTACATATTGTATTCTAATGAGGATTCCAAGTTGTGAGTTTTCAGGAAGAAAGCACTCAAAATTTCAAAACTTATGGTGTATGGCATGCAATGGCACGGAGCAATTCTCACATATCCGGGCATCCTCTTCATTGAAAAGGGCTTATAATTACTTAACTATTATGTGTTTATGCATTCATGAACTTTATTTTTGATTTCGAGGCTTTTACACTTGAATCTGGATGTTTTCAGTCTCAAGTGTCGACACCTGGACAGTCAAGTGTCGACACTTCAGCATTTGGCACGGACAAAAATCCTTGGCATGCCAAGTATTGACATCTATATTTCAAGTGTCGACACTTAGGTTTCATGTGTCGACTCAAGGCCTGAGAATTTTGAAAATACAGAACTTTGTTATTTCAAGGATTTTTGTGTCAAGTGTCGACACCTGTGCATCAAGTGTCGACACTTGAATGTTCAAGTGTCGACACTTGAATGTTCAAGTGTCGACTCCCAGAAATCAAGTGTCGACACCTGACAGCCAAGTGTCGACACCTGACAGCCAAGTGTCGACACTTGCAACCTGACAGCTCTAACGGATCTATTTTTCTGGCTTGCAGAAATTGGTTTTCAAGCTCCGAACGTCTATTTCCAATGCTCCAATGGTCATAAACCATTTTTAGAAGGTTTTTGGAGTATTTAATCTCCACCAACCTCATTTTAAAACAAGAGAAGTGAAGAGAAGTCAAGAAAAAGCAAGAGAGAAGTCCATTCAAGAGCATTCAAGTCCACTCAAAAGCCAAAAAGCCAATATTCTCTCCAAACTTCAAATCAAAAGCCTCTTCTAGCTTGATTCCACTGAAAAAGCCTACTAGCTTAACCTTGCTACATTCCAAAAAGAGGCAACTTGAAGAAGAGTGAAGTCAAAGCATCCTTTGGGCTTCAAAGATTCCAATCTACTCTTGAAGAGAGTTTGTTGTAGCTTTAAATTATATCTATTTACTGTGCTTAACCTTGCTTTCAAGGGGTCTTGAAAGAAGGTTATTGTAGTTTGTTGGTGAGCCAAAGTGTTAAAACCACTAGGGTTAACTTGTGAGCCCGAAGACAAAACAAGTGTTTAGGTTTGTTGGTGAGCATAGGTGATAAAACCAACTTAGGTTTGGACTTGTGAGCCTTGTAAAAACAAGTCAACTGTAATCTGGTGTGGATTATAGTGGAATTCCCAAGGTGGCTTGGAGAGTGGATGTAGGTGCTAGGTTTGCACCGAACCACTATATATCTTGTGTTTTGTATGATTGCTCTTTTCCTCTTGCATTCTTTAATTAAGTGCTATCATCTTGAATCTATTTATTATTGCTCACATGCACAACTAGACCTTCATTTATTGTGTTAAATTTTTAAAAGACCCAATTCACCCCCCCTCTTGGGTTCCATTTCTGGGCAACATGGTGTCTAAGGCTGGGGGTCCAAATTCAAATGACCTAGTGGTGCTGTGATTTTTAATTGGGTCCCTACGAAAGCAGGGGGGGCCTCCCACACTCCCACCCCCTACTTGGCCAATGGAAGGATTATCTATTGGGTTAGGTGTAAGTTGAGCTGACCCACCCAGTTCTGGCTCTAGGTCTAGGAAATCCTAGAATATACTAGCATTTTCTCTCTTTTTGCATGCTTGGTTGCATCATTTCATTTTGATTGTTTGATTTGTTGTATGACCACTAGATTAGGAACCCAATATCAAAAGCCCAAACCTCAGCCCACCCCAACCATGGACCCCACTTGGAGGCCATCCTAGCTCAACTTGCCCAAATGAATACCCAAACCCAAGCCCAGCTTACCCAAATAAACCAGTCCATGCTTAAACCAAAAAAATTTGGCCCGGACCCAAAATCAGTTAGCCCAAATAGACCATAGGTTTGACCAATCCGATACTAAGCTTGACCAAATGCACTAAAGATTCAACCAAGTGGACCAACAATTTGATCAAGCAACCACTAGGATCAACCAATTAACCAATAGGCTTAACCAAGTTGAGAACCAACTAGAGACTGTAGAGAAACCCAAGAGTCTAATACTGAACCAGACTTGGATTCCATCGCTTCTACCCCTTATAACCCTAGAAGAGTCCAAACCCTTGAACCCTTTGTGGATCATAACCCTAGGAGATCCCAAAACCAGGATCAGTTTAGGGAGCCTAACCATAGAGGAAACCAACACCAGGATCAGTGTCATGACCCCAACCATAGGAGACCCATTGTGAGGACCAAGACCAGGATGATAGGCTACTTAGGAGCATTAAGATATATGCACCCACCTTCAATGGTCCTAGATCCAAAAGTCTATATAGATGGGGAGGGAGGTATGGATAGGTACTTCAAATTTTATGGCTTGAGTGATGAGAAAAAGTGCCAATTTGTCCAGCTCAGGTAACCGATCAAGCTAGATTATACTGGGACCAAGTAGAAAGACTCAATAATCAGATAGGCAACCTACCCATTACCACCTGGGAAGCCATGAAATTAAAGCTTAGGGCTAAGCATGTTCCCCCATTCTATCAGCAGTGTCTCTTAGATCAATGGAAGAAAGTAAAACAAGGGACCAAATCTATGAGTGAATACACAGCCCAGTTTGATGAGTGCGCCCTAAGATGCAACATAGATGAACATGAGTCAGTTATCCTCTTTAGGTTTAGGAATGGTCTCAGAGAGGAGATACAAAAGGAGCTCTACCTTAGGGATGTTGATAGCATGGTCCATGCATATCATGTAGCTGAAAACTTTGAAAGGTTCCAGAAAGCACCTGTAGTTAGGAAAGCTAAACCCTTTAGGTCCAACACTCCTAGCTTTAGGCCCGACCAAAACCAGTTCTACCCAAACCGACCCAGCTACAACCAGACTCGCCTCAACCTTAACCAGAGCCGGCCAAACCAAAACCTATGTCGACCTAAACCAATCCAACCTGTCCCAACCCTAATCCACCTCATCCTAACCCATGTTCGTGTCAGGCTATCTCAAGTAACTCAACATCTTTAAGGAATGATAAGGGTAAGGCACCAGATTTTCAGAAGAACCCAAGCCCCAGTCCCAATGCTTGTTTTAGGTGCAATAAGGTAGGTCACATTGCTAGCCAGTGTCCCACCAGGTCTTTGCACATAGGGGAGCTTGTAGAAGATGAGCCTGAACCCAATGAGGAAGAAGAGGAAGAGGTCTATGAAGCTGAACTAGATTTAATTTAAGAATATGAAGGTGTTGAGGAAGATTTTGAATAGACAGACCTCGTAGGGGTAGTTAGATGCATCGTGTCCCAGAATAAAATCTAGGAAGATTGGCGTAGGACCAATATTTTATAGACTTTAGTGAAGATTGGATACAAGGTGTGTAAAAATTATATACAGTGAGAGCTGTGTGAATGCCATATCCCATAAGGCTGTCAAAACCCTAAGCTTACACCCAGTTCCTCACCCAAGCCCCTATAAGGTATCATGGATAGATTCCACCTCTATATCCATTAAATCCAGATGCCAAGTTCAACTCTAGCTTCAATCGTATCAAAATAGAGTGTGGTGTGATGTTGTACCCATGGGGGTAATTAGTATCATCCTAAGATGGCCATGGCTTTATGATCATGATGCCACTCTTTATGGCCGAACTAATGCTTGCATGTTTACTTTCCATGAGAAGAAGATCACCATAAACCCACCCCACCTCGGGAGTTAATTAAGAAAGGATATATCTCACTTAAGAAGAAAAAGTATGGAATTAACTTAATCACTACAAGAGAGCTAGAGAAGGAGATATCTGAGGGCACTACTATTTAGATGTTAGCTGTGAAGGAAGTATCTGATCTTATTGATAGAGAGTACCCTCAGGAGGTCAAGGGAGTCTTGAATGAATTTAGTGACATATTTCTTGAAGATTTACCTGACCTCTTACCACCTATTAAGGATGTCCAACATGTAATTGATTTAGTCCCAAGAGCTACCTTACCCAACCTACCTCATTATAGGATGAACCCAGCTGAACACTTAGAGCTTCAAAGACAGGTAGGTGAGCTTTTTAGAAAGGATTTATTAGGGAGAGCCTAAGTCCTTGTACTATACCAGCCCTATTAACCCTTAAGAAAGATGGCACGTGGAAAATGTGTGTTGATAGCCATGCCATAAATAAAATCACTATAAAGTATAGGTTTTCTATCCCCCGCTTGGATGATATGTTGGATATGATGGCAGGAGCCATAATCTTTTCAAAGATAGACCTTAAGAGTGGCTACCCTCAGGTTCGAATTAGACTTGGGGATGAATGGAAAATAGCTTTTAAAATGAAAGATGTCTATATGAGTGGTCCGTAAAGCCTTTTGGGTTATCCAATGCCCCTAGCACTTTCATGAGAATTATGACCCAAGTCCTTAGGATGTTCATAGGTAAATTTGTGGTAGTATATTTTAATGACATCCTGATTTATAGTAAAACCAAGAAAGATCATATAGAACATCTGAAACAAGTTGCTTGACCCTTAGGAAAGAGAGCCTCTATGTAAATTTAAAGAAGTGTGATTTCTTAACCCATAGAGTTATCTTCCTAGGCTTTGTGGTGACCCCTGAAGGTGTAGCAGCTGACCCTGAAAAGGTTAGATCTATTGTAGAATGGCTAGTACCCACTTGTGTCCATGAAGTTAGAAGTTTTCATGGTCTAGCCACTTTCTATAGAAGATTTATTAGGGGATTTAGCACCATAGTAGCACCAATTACTGACTGTATTAGGAAGGGTAGTTTGAATGGACCAAATATGCAGATAGAGCCTTCCTAGAGATTAAAGCTAAAATGACACAAGAAACCCATGAGGTTAGTTACCCAAATTTACCAAAGTTTTGAGGTAGCTTGTGATGCTTTGGGAGTCGGCATAGGAGTTCTGAGCCACGAGAATCACCCAGTAGCCTTATTTAGTAAAAAACTTAATGAGGCTAAATTAAAGTACTTAACCTATGATAAAGAGTTTTATGCATTAGTACAAGCTCTTAGATACTAGAGACATTATTTACTACCTCAGGAGTTTGTTTTATATTCTGATCATGAGGCACTCCGATTATTGAACTCCTAGAAGAAACTAAACCCTAGGCATGCTAAGGGTATAATTTATACAAGCCTATACCTTTGTACTTAAACACCAAGCTGGAGTCAAAAACAAGATAGAAGATGCCCTTAGCAGACGAGCCTTACCGTTGAATACCATTAGCACTGAAGTCATTGGATTTGATAGGTTAAAAGATGAATATGCAAACTGTCCAGACTTTAGTGACATTGTCCAATCTTTAGCCAAAGGATCATCTAGTACCCATAGTGAATACACCCTTCAAGATGGTTATTTGTTTAAGAATAATAAACTTTGTATTCCCAGAACCTCACTTAGAGAATTCTTAGTTTGGGAAACCCTTGCTATAGGACTTACTGGTCATTTTGGAAGAAACAAGACTATCTAGCTATAGAGGACCAGTTCTTTTGGCCTAGTTTGAAGAGGGACGTTGCCAATATTGTGTCCAGATGTAAAACCTGTGCTGTTGCAAAACAGTAGAAACAAAAAACTGGATTATATACCCCTTTACCCGTACCAGACCGCCCATGGCAGGAGTTAAGCATGGACTATGTTTTAGGCCTACCTAAGACCCTAATGAAACATGATTCAAAATTTGTAGTGGTCGATAGGTTTTCTAAAATGGCCCATTTTATACCCTGCTCTCAAAGTTTGATGCATCTAGAGTAGCCCGTCTTTTCCTTGACCAGGTGGTTAGATTACATGGCTTGCCTAAAACAATAGTGCCAGATAGGGATGTCCGCTTTACTAGCTACTTTTGGAAGACCTTTTGGCACCTATTAGGAACCAAGTTGAAATTTTCTACAGCATACCATGCACAGACTGATGGCCAGATTGAGGTAGTGAATATAAGCTTAGGAAACCTTCTTCGATGCCTCGTAGGTAAACACACAGGAAAATGGGACCTATTATTAACCCGAGCTGAATTTGCTTACAATAGTTCTATTAATAGGTCCATAGGGAAGAGTCCATTTGAGGTTGTTCATGGATACAAAACCAATAAACCTATTGATTTGATCCCTTACCCTCACATGCACAAGTTTCTGAGTCAGCTGAGTCTTTTGCAAGGCATGTTAGGGAATTACATCAAGAAATTAGCCAAAAGATAAACCTAAGAATGAATTATATAAGAACATGGCTAATTCTCAAAAAAGAGCTAAGGAATTTTCTGTAAGGGATTCTGTGATGATCAGGCTTAGGCCTGAACAGTTCTCTCTAGGGACCGTAAATGAACTTCAAGCTCATGGAGCTGGCCCATTTAAGATAATCAAGAGAGTTGGACCCAATGCTTATGTGCTTGAGTTACCACCCGACTTAAGCATTAGTTCCACCTTCAACATCTCAAATCTTTGTAGAGTATAAGGAACCAGCAAAGATTCCCAGCGAGCCTTTTGGACCTATCCCTTCCCTTGAGAGTGAGCTTGCCCTAGAGTGTCCACCAACTAATTGGCCAAATTGTGAGGAAAAGATCAAGAGAATCCTGGATGATCAAGCCATATGTACCCAAAATCGAGGCTATCAGAGGTATTTGGTCCGGTGGCAAGATTGGTCAGAATCTGAGGACTCGTGAATCACCCGTAAGGATCTGCAGCACCTCAACCTAGACCTACTCGAGAATTATGAGAGCCAAGTTATTCCACACTCGACGGGGTCGAGTTCCTCCCACCATGGGAGAATTGGTGGGGGCACTAGGACTAGACACAGATTACTGGGTCCTATTTGGTTTCCCAAACTATGTCTCAAATTTTGTAATCAACTAGAATTAAGTCATGTATACCAATATAAGTCTAGTGTTCAAATCTTGTACAAGACAAAAGGCTATGTTATTTTGGAGTTCCACCAAACCTCATTCTAAAGCTAGAAGTAGTTACACCAGCTTAGGGGAGCTCAATTGACACCCAGGTGCCCTGATTATGCCCTGATTTTCATCGAGTGCCATTTCAGATGCCAGATTCTCTCAAGATGCTTCCAGAATATTCCATATACCAGGAGCCCATGTTTACTAGGCTATCCCAGCACTCGTGGCCTCCAAATTCATGTCCAAAAAGCAAGCCCAAAATAAGAGAACCAAGATTCCCTTTTGATGCCGTGAATATGCCATCCCAAAGAACCAAGCAACCCAGAATCCAAGGGGCCCAAGCCCAAGCTTCCAAGCCCTTGGCCGACCTCCCTTATTGATGCCCTAAGGTCTACATGCCCAAGGTGGTGTCCAAGAGGAGTTGACCAAGTCCAAGCTAAGATGAAGTGAGAGAATACCAATTTTTTTCCTAACTAGTTGGGATTTCTACTTCTTTTAAAACTTTGTAATTCTACCTAGTTAGGAATGGACTTGTATTCTTATTGGGAAGAAGACTTGTAACACAAGTGTAACCATGGTTAGTGAGGGTGCATGGGAAACTCTACCCCATCCCCCCTCCCCCTCTTGTAAGTATCTTTTTCGTATGAATAAACCTTGTTTAAACTTTATGAAATTGTCTTGAGTTTGAGTTTTGGTTTTCTCTTTGAGTGCTCTCCTTGTGTTCTGGATTGAAACCATGCTGCCCTAGCATCCCTTTGCATCCCTGGAGATCATCCATGCCTAAGAAATGGAAGCCTTAGCTACCATCCAAGCCCAGGAGCTTCTTCTTCCTCGGTTGCAATCTTATAACCCTAATCTCGAATCCATTCAATTCATAATTCCTTTTTCTTAATTTTTAATTACTGTTTTGATTAACCATGATGCTTGAAGGACCCCGAGGTGTTTCTCCTTCTTTGAGGAGGCCTTCTTTGCTGCCTGGACCACCAAATCCACCATTAGATTCAAGGGAAACAAGGCTTCCTCTTCCAGGCTCTGATCAGAGTTGTGAGTGATCCTTGCTGCTACCGAATCTTCAAATCTCTGACTGGTATGAAACCTTCTCTTCTCTTAGTATTTGATTTGCTTGAAGTTAACTATACTAAGCCAAGAATTCCTCAGTTTTTTGGTCCTGTCTTTTAGTTATCTTGCATGATTCGGCCTGCGATAAGTTGATTCTTAGAATTGCTGAATACCTACTAGTTCTTTACTTTGCTTTGAAAAATTAGCCATCAAACCTAAATCTAAAAATCACAAAAAAATTAGTTTACTGCTTTTACTGCATATTTAGCATTCTTAGAGTCATCCTGCATCAGTTCTCTCCATGGATTCACCAGAGTCTGCGATTGGATCCCTCGGATCTAACTAATCCCAAGTTGTAGGATCATTAGAGTGTTTGTCTTGAATCATCAAGCACTATCGTGCCATTCTCTGATCTTCTTTGGCCTCTCTGATACCATTCCTGGTAGGAAAATGGACCAAGGTAGTAGGTCGACACTATTACCGAAAACTTGTTTAAGGCTGGCCATCCCAAAATCATGTTATAAGCTGATGAGGTCTGAACCACCGTGAAATTGATTGGCAGTGTCTTTTGTTGGGGTTCGGTATTGAGGGTTACAGGTAATATTATTTCTTCCTCAACATCAATCTGATTACCCCCGAAGCCGGTAAGAGGTATAGAAGATTTGTAGTTTGTTTTTAGGCAAACACATTCGAGAGAATGTATCGTAGATCAAGACATCGGCTGAGCTTCAATTATCAACCAAGATTCGTTTTACATTGTAATTGGCCATGATGGTCGAAATTACAATAGGGTCATTGTGCGGGAGTCGAATCCCTGCGCGGTCATCATCAGAGAAGAGAATAGCATTGTTATCTTTGAGCCGCTTTGGGGCATCGTCTTTGGCTCTTCTCCAGTTGGTAGGCTGATGTATCATCCCCACATCTTTGTTGGTGGGCCTCTGATTCGGCAGTTCAGCCTCTTCAGGGCCCTCTTGGGAACTGTAGCTTATGACCGAGGTCCTTGGTGACCAATGTACCACCCTAAATATCATTTCTTAATGAGATCCTCTATCGCATCTCTCAACTAGATGCATTCTTCGATATTGTGGCCATGGTCCCGGTGGAATCGGCAATATTTGTTCCTGTTCCTTAAGGAAGAGAAGCTTTCATAGGACGTGGCCGTTCGATATAGTTTTCTTTCTCTATCTCCAAGAGGATCTTTTCTCGAGGGAGGTTGATAGGGGTATAGGAGTTGAATCTTCTGCTCGATGCTCTGGGCCGTGGACTCCATCATCGGTCGGGATATTTGTTGTTATTGTTGGAAGTAGGGGGGCCTTGTCCCCTGTTGTTCTTCCTTTTTGAAGGGGGCTTCCCTTCAGCTAGTCATCGATTTGTGCTTGTTCTTCGATGTCGATGTACTTCTGAGCTCTCGACAGAAGCTCAGCATAGCTTTTGGGAAATGTCTTGTCCAGAGAAAAAGTGAGCCTAGATGTATGAAGCCCCTTCTTCAGTGCAGACATAGCCAAGTGCTCATTGAGATCAGGAATCTCGAGCATGGCTGCATTAAATCTAGAGATGTAATCTCGCAGACTTTCTCCTTCATTCTGGTGAAGGAGGAATAGTGTATCCGTGTTACGGGGGATCTTGCGGCAGGTCTTGAAATGAAAGACAAATAATTTTTCTAGCTTGAAAAATAAATCGACGTATGCTCGAGTACCACATCCGAGCATCCTTCTTCAAGGTGGCCGAGAATGCGAGGCAGTACATCATGTCTGAAGCTCCTTGGATCATCATATGGGCTTTGAAACTGTCCTGGTGATCAAAAGGATCGGAGGTGCTGTCGTAGGGCTTCATCTAGGGAACCCTAAATTATCAAGGAACAACTTCGTCAATGATGCGGTCAGTGTAAGGAGGGTGCAGTTCACACGTCGCTAAATCCTTATGGTCTCTCCGCTCTTGGACTTCTGCAATCTTCGATCCAATGGCTTTGAACTTCCTATCGTAGTCGGGGAGAACATGCTTCGATGGATTCTCAACAGGGGTAGAGTCTTCGGAAGAAGGAGAGGAAGTTTGCCTAGGCCTTTTCCTCTTTGCAAGGAATCAGTAGGCCTGGGCATTCTTGAACTTCATCCCTCAAGGGAGAGTCTAGAATGGGGGGAATGATGGGTGGACCCCTATCGAGGGGCACTCCTCCTCCTGGATCGAGAGCTATGTCTGGAGGTGGCTGGCGAATGCCCCACCTGGAAAGCTTTGTTCTAGAAGTCCTGAACCATGGATATGAGAGTGTTGACCTGGTTCAAGAGATTCTAGAACTGTTGTTGTCCCACAACAAGCATGGGGGGTGGAATGTAATTTTTTCTGGGGGTTCACCCCCTGGGAAGGAACATGACTTCGACTTGTTGAGCTGATCTGAGTCTTACCTCTTGCCATTGAGAACTTCTTACACTTTTCCTTTTCCAAGTAGGAGAGCTTAACAATGGATTCTTAGGCACCGACTCCTTCCTGGCATTCCAATCTATTAGTGTGTAGAGTCCCTTTTCCGACATGGCAGAGCTATTGGATCGCAAGTCTGCTCACTGGTTCACTTGCAAAATAAATCCCTAGCTGAAATTGCTCTGACGGGGGACACTCTGATGCCTAAGTCAGAGGCAGGATCCAGCCATAGAATGGAAAAGATTCTGAGGAGGATAAATGAAGAGGAAAATACTAAAATTTTTAGGAGTTTCTTGTGCCTTACATTCGAGTGTCCCCTCTTACCAATATTTATATTGAGTTGTCTGACCTGCGATTCCGTTCTTCCTCCAGCGATTATGATGGGGGAGTTAATTCCTTCCCCTCAATTCGCAATCATGGACGGTTACTAAACGATTCTGGCTAGGCCGGAGATGTTGCCACTGGAGTTAATGATCACATGTCATGGTCGTGTTCTAGAGATAGTTAAGTAGTCGATGATAATCATTATTTATCACATTCATGGAGATCTGAGACAGATCGGAGATCTATCTTCAGGTTTTTTTTTTGGAGAAATATTTGTAGCCGAATTGGAGGGGCATCTTCATCTTTGGACTCCTTTGAAACAGATCGAAGATCATGCTTTCAGCAAAGATTGAAATCTTCGGCTGATAGTGAAGATCGTGTCTTCGGTCTAGGTTGAGGGCCCTATCTTCAGCAGAAGCCACAGGCTGACTTCAGATGAAGTTGAGAGCTTCGGCTTTGACTTGCCCATCAGTTGTTCAGTTTCTTCTGAACATTTTGGATTGAAATGCATGGTTCACGAGAAAGTCTTCGATCGGTCGAACCGATGGCTGGTTTGTGCTTGAACCAATATATCCCAACAGGTTTAAATGGTCAAAACATGGCATTTGGCATGGAAAATGTGGCATGCAAAATGAAGGGACATGTCGCTTCATGTTTGGTGTACAATCATAAATCTAGAAGTCTTCTACTTGAAGGCTTCTAGTTCTATGATACATCCTTTGGAATCCCATGTCCCTTAGCCAAATTTTGACTGGTAACTTGCAACATGGCAATGCTGGGAAATGTATTCGAAAGTCAGTCATCTAGCTTGTAGACGGTGAGCTATTGTTGTAATTATATATGAATATATTGAATAAAATATTTATTCTGCTTGTTCATCACATTTTACATCTTCCTATAATGAACTCTTGTATGATGAAGTCCTTAGGACTTCTTTGATATGATATAGAGAGGATATATCATCTAGTTCTTAAATTGGTTCGTGACCAAATGATATGTTGTTACAGGATGATAGTGTATCAAGTGTAGGGGTTGTATGTCATAGTCGTTGGTTGTCCTCTTAACCAATTAGTATGAAGATACTGGTATGGCATGCAGGTGTTGTATATGATACTTCACTATAAATGACCCATCTGTAGAACACTCTTTCTGCCAAAGAGTAGTTCATATTAGGATATGGATATAAGTGTTCCTCTTACTTGAGATCACCATGGTAGCTTGCAAGCAACTCACTGTGCTTAGGTGATGCAGAACAATAAGATGATGTGATACGGAAGTAAATTAAGACTTTTTTTTTTTTTTGTGTTTTGTTAGAAATTGCTTTGACTCAAAAACAAGGCTAACTAATATTGAAAGAAAATATGCACTGAAAGAAAGCACAATTCAAAAGAGTAGATTATCAGAGTAATAAAGAAGTAGGATCGCAGGGGATTGAGAAATCCCCAGACCTAGGGTTTACTCCTCTTTCAAGAAACAGACGAAGAGAGAAGAGAAGGTTTTATACCTGACTGTGATATCTCTCTTTGTTTCAACTGAAGGACACTCTCGAGCAGATTGTAGGATCCTTGAAGACGGGGTATCTTCGCAATGGATCCTCGGATTATAGTCCTATGGCAAGGTTGGCCTTTTCTCGTACTCTAGATCTGGAAAAGATGAAGAACAAGATATGGATGTAAGAAACTCAAGGAAGAGACCTTTACCTGGGATAGCTCCGGACTGCTCGAACTTTGAAGATGACGGAAGAGTATGGAGGTGGCGGTGGAAGATGGAGTGGATTTAGGATTTGGTTGGTAGGGCGGCGGCTTGCAGATGAAAAGGACCTAGGGCTTGATATAGGGGCGGGTGGCTTGGGAAGGAGATGGCGGCCTTGAATGAAGTGGGAATAGGGTTTAGGAATTTGGGTGTTGGCGGCTATGATGATGAAAGGGAATTAGGGTGGGCTGTCAGGGATGAAAGCGGGGCAGGGTTTTCGTAACTTTTGAGATCTCTCACCTCCTCAAGGTTCCAATGGAACCGAATTTACTCCCTTATGGAGCTCAACACTCAAAGAAGTGCGAAAGAAGAGAACACAAGGTTGCTCAACACAAGAAAAGATTTCATTTACTCATTTTAATCAAAAGATTACATAAGGGTCCAACATATAGGCTTGCAAGAGAAACAAAATTACACTACTTTCCATGTGGGACTAAACATTCATCCTAAGCATGAAAAACTTTCCCTTGACCGACCAGGCTTCTTCCTTGGAGTGGGCGGCCTCAAATGCAAGGTGATGGCTTCATATGGCAGGTATGTGGGGCACCTCCTAGTTCTTCTCCTTAGGTCATGGGTTTTCCTTCCATGACTTGCTCTTTCTTGGAAGAAAATACTCATCTCCTAGTCTTTCTCCCCAAGACTAGGCTCCTTCCATTCATAGGCAAGTACTTTAGGCAGGTGTGGGCGCCTACCTTGAAGTCCTCTCCAAGAAAAATCCCCTGCTCCTTTAGCTTGGTTACTTTTGGCAACTTGTGGGCACCTTCCTTGACTTCTCCTAAGAAATTTTCTTGTTCTCTTGGGCGTGTGGACCAGGGACACTTGGATGAAATGTGGTGCCAACTGGTCCTGGGAGTGTGGCTGAGAGTGTGGCGTCCACTTGCATTTGGCCTTGGAAGAAAAATTGACTCCCTAGGGAATGGCGCCAACCAGGACTTGACTTGGACTTAGACTGAGTCAACATGACTCAACAAAATGAAATGCGCACTCAAAGAAATAAAATAATCTGGTTGACCAGGTCAACCCTTATTACAAACCCTAATCTTCGGGCAAGGTCATTCAAAGATCTAGATGGAATCCTGAAGTCTTCTTCTGATTCTGGTGCCGCACCATTAGGTGTGGGACTACCCGGATTTCTAATTCGGTGAAGAAAGTTGCTGGGTATAGTCAAGTACTTGTTTAGTAGTGGTTGGATCAAGATAGGATTAACCCTCCAAAAGAATTTAGAGTGAATGACTCATTATGCCTCAATTGAGTAAGACCTTGGCCAGGGTAGTCTTTGTAAGCAGTTACATGGATTTCGAGTATTGAGACATATTGTGATGGAATATTCTAGGGTTGGATAGTTAAACCCTAAGTCATCCAGAGCATTAAAGATTAAAGGAATGTGTTATATGATTATTATGTCCATTTAGTTCTCGATAGTTGCTATACAACCTTTGACCTATTCGAACACCGGGTGTTTCATTACTACTGGCTTAGTGTTTGAAACTATGGGATCACACACCATAGGAATTTTAGATTGACCTAATGGCTATTGAATGATGGGAATCATTTTGGACTCTTGGATGATTTGATTATCCATCTACATTTTGGAATCGACTAGAGTCATGAGTATACTCAATTGTAGGGATTTGAGAATTTGTCAAGTATTGACACATCATATTATAAATATTGTGACAAAGGTTTTATTACTAAATGTTGGTAATTATATGGAGGGTTAGTGGCAATGTGATTGCTAAATTAACTCAATTTGATTGGGCAATTTAGTTTGGGTCAAACCAAATGTGATTCGATTTGGGTTCGGGTTATGCCAATATGATTCGACTAAATCATTGCATCCCATCTTAGATTTAAGTTTGGATCATGAATTCAAATTTTTTTTGGCATTTAAATTTAGAATTTAGCTTGAATTTAAAAGGATGTGACTCCCATGGCCTTGAATATCATGTAACCCCCCATAATTATGTAATCCCATAACTCATGTAACCCCCTTTGTTTTGTAACTCTCCCCTTTCCTCTCTCCCCACTTACCTTATATTTGGGGGCTGAATGAGGACATGGAGAAGAGAGATTTTTGAAAGTGTTTGCTAGAAAAACTTTTAGAAAAGAGAGAAAAGGCTAGAAGCATTTCAGACCTTTGTGTGGGAAGAAAGGTTTGGATTTGGGTGTGTGCTGCTTAGTCTTTTAAGCTTGGGAAGAGTATCTTGGGAAGGGTTCTTGAGTGCACTTCCTAAATCCTCCATAGTGCTTCTTCATCTCTTGGAGTGTCCCAGTGATGAAGAAGAAGAAGAAGAGTCCATAAGCCATTTCATTCCGGCAAAGCTAGCACTTCAAAGGAAGAAGGTCAAGGAAGAACCTCGGTATGGATTACCTGTAGAGGACGGATACGTGTGTGGCTTGCAAAGCAATTATCTTCCTTGGTGAGCTTTTCCTTAGCTCGGCAAGTGTTGCATCAGATTAAAGGTAAGGTTCCTGGTGAGTTTGCTAAAGAAGTGTTCTTTAGCATGTGCATCGAATATAGAGTTGTTCTATGTGATGCACGACTTTGTGTGCTTATATTTTCTTTCATTTGTATGTTAATATTCATACATGATCCTATTTGTAGGCCTATATTAGAAATGTTCTAATATTATATGATGATTAATATGATTAATCTAGTCTTCCGCTATGATGCAAGGTTGAAAAAATTTTAAAGTTGCATGATTATTGCCTACATAACATTTCCTTACAGGCAAGTGAAAAAAATTACTGGAAAATTGAAGAGACGCATGTCTCTTGGTGCAGTGATATGACATATCAAGATGAAACCTTTTACGCAAGGGACTCCTTCTACTTGAAGGGTCTTATCTGATCATTAGAAAATCAGTTCAGGGGAAAAGGAAAGGTTTATCAAGCATCCCCTCACTCATTATAAATAGGCATAGGTATTTTGATGCCAAAACATCCAAAAGAAATTCTTTCTATCACTCTTCCTTCTTTTAGGACAAAAAATCTTCTTTAAGACAAGGCTTGTCATTTTAAGACAAGAGCCTAGGAAGAGATATAGGAGGGATAATCAAATTATGAGAGAGGATTAAAAGAGATCTCTGACTGCCCTACAGGAGGGTAGGGATTTCAGTAAAGGGAGAAAGGCCGCTAAATCAAGAAAGGCTAACGGGAAGGGTCCTAATCAAATAAGCAAGCTCGATAAGAGTGCTTCCTTGGTCTGGTTCCTATGTGGATCACCATTGGAGGGCATACACTTGTGTGTCTTGTGAAAATTAAGGAGTATAACACTCCAGGTATTCCTCTATAATCCTAAATTTATGATTTATTAGTTGTTATGGTCAAGTGGTCCTTGGGTCTAGGGTTCTAGCTAATTAGAGTTTCAAAAATAAAAATTTTTGAAATCCAATTTTCTACTACATTAGCACCAACCCAATAGTGGTATCAGATCCATCTTGAGTCATGCAATTTGTAATCATTTTAGTGTTAATTGCTTGCTTTGTTATGACTCTTGCATGATTAATTCATATTACATATGTGATATGTTATGCTCCTAGTAATTGCTTCGGATTGGGTTAGTCACCATGGCCATCTGGTCATAGGAGCTAAGTTGGGTTTAAAGGCCCTTTTTTCCATTCAATGGGATCTCCTATGACATGTTGGGTGCCACTATGGGTTTTTTCTATGAATAAGTGAGATGAATGGATTATTTTTAACATGCTTTGGTTATGCATATTAGGGTTAATATGCTTATTTGCTGGAATTGTGTGTCATGTTGGCATATGATGTGTTTGAGACCATCAAAGCCCTCATAAATCTATATTTAGTCATAATGTAAGGTAATCATAATGCAATTCTATTTAGGGTTTGATTAGCAAATTGGTGTCTAGCAAGTGGTTCTGGGAAGGTAAAAGAAATGAGATTTTTAATTGGTTATGTTATCTAACCTAGCCAATTCATTTGGTGTCTAAGGAAAGCAATGGGGGGACCCCCATATCCCTCCCACTTACTCGGCCAATTTGGTTATATCTAGACCTTAAATTGGAAATGCTAATTGATTAAGCATACTACAAATTGCCTTCCTTCATGCTAAGCCAAATCCATATCAAAAATTGTAGTAGGTTTGTTGTGATTAACACAAGACCAACAAGTCCCTCCATAGGTGATCCACACAGGAATGGGACCAAGGAAGCACTCCTACGAAGGTTGCTTGTTTGCTTGGTACTCTTTCAGCAACCTTTCGAACTTTCCACCTTTGCTGGATCCTCTACCCTCTTGTAGGGCTCTTAGAGAATACTCTAAATCCACTCTCAGTTCTATAATACCCCTTCTATTTTCGCCCTAGGCTCTTGTCTTAATTAGACTAGCCTTGTCTAGAAAGAACAAGTTATGTCTTAAAGAGGCAAACTTGTCTTAAAGGAGAGGGAGAGAAAATAGCAGTAGTATTCTGATGGGAGTCTCATCGTCCTTGGCATCGAATTATCGATGCCAATATATAGAGTGGGATGGGGTGCCTAATATGTCTATCCACTAGCCATTTGATAAGACCCTTCAAATAGAAGGAGTCTTATTAGGATAGAAAGACATAACTAGATAAGACCTTTCATGCACCAAGAGACAAGTCTTTGTCTTTTTAGTTTCTAGCAATTTTTCTCGTTCTATTACATGGCCTTGACTGGTTATGGGAAGCCCACGAGGTGTGATTTCAGATGTGAGGCATCGAAGAAAGAAAAACACAATAGCCTTCAAATAGAAGGACTCCTAGTCTCAAATTAGCACAAAATGAAGAGACGCAACTCTTCATTTGCGCAAACCCCTCCACACCGAATTCTTACCTTTTGACTGGTCAAAGCCCTTTCAAATGGGCATGGAGATGAGGATGAAGTCCTTTGGACTTTATTTGGCTTTTGTGACTGACTGGCAGAAGGACTCTTGGTCCTTCTGTGCATATGCATTTGGTGCACACTAAGAATTGGCGCCAAGAGCCCAAGCCATGTAAGACTCTACAATTTGACCAAGATAAATGCCAAATAAATTTAGATAAAAACTAAATTAGACTGCCCCACTTAGGGCTCAACCCAATGAAAATACCACTTAAATTGATTAGCCTAATTAGCAAACAAGCTGACCCAATTCAATTGAGTTAGGAGTTGCACTAGCCAACATATGTTAGTATGTCAATTAGCTATCCAATTAGGATCCCATGATCCTAATATATATATACAATTGACTTTTTCAACAAAATTAATAATGTGTGTGACCCTTGGATTTCATACCTAGCTAGTAGTTGTCTAGGTCCAAGCTGATTTGATCCAATTGAACCTGATTGACCTAATTAGGTCAAATTAAGCCGACCTAAGTTGCTAATTCGAGTCAACTTCCGAATTAACTCATGAATCCAATCGAATTGATCCATGAAAATCTGTAAGACATGATTGACATCTAGCAACATGTCATGCCTACCTGAAAGATAAGGAACTTGATGGAAGTTATCAAAATACCCTTCAATAGAAAGTTACCGTGCAATTCAATCCTTCAATCTCCCTTTTTTCCGTTTAAGTGATGGGCATGGATAAATGTCAAACACTAGCAGTTAATCCTTTTGAATCTCAATTCAATAATGAAGACTCGATCGATGAAAGATTAGAAACACTATATAATCTCATCATGCTTTGATCAAAGACTTCTTGAGTCATCAGTCAATGAGATCACATGGGATAACTTCTCCTCTTACTAGGAGTGATTGATTCCTTGTTGACCTACTCATTACTTTCATACACAATCCATCATATCCAGAAGTACCCTGTACATGTCATAATTATAATGAATGAGTATGCACCAAAACATGGGTTCATATGCACAAGGTACTATGGTAGTCTCAGGTTCTAAGGACCACATGCACAACTCCCATTAAGAGAACATTCTTTTGACAAATAAGACTTCCATTTAATGTTCTCTTGTCGGATCAGTTCAGTGAACTCATAACCTAATGAGCACCCACATCCATGTATTAGTTTCTATACACAAGCGGCTGTGAGACCAACCACCCTCTCCGTCGAGCATACATAGGATGTGTTAGTATTTCTGGATTCATCGATCCCTAAACTGATGATCCATCGATAGGAACATTTTAGATCAGGGTTTATAGGAACTTAGGTCTCACTATTATGATCTCCTTCATAATCCTAATCTATTATCCTAACTTATGGGGTTCATCATAATCTTATAATTAAAATATAAGACACAACAAATGATGAATCATAAATTACCTTTATTAATATCAATCTTGAGTTTGGAGAATACAATAATGCCACTGATACAATAATTGCGATTATCTGTTAGGGCATAATTCTTTCAATCTTCCACTTGCACTAAAGCCAATCACCTTATATTAATACCCATAAATTTAGATGGCGATCTAACTGCTATAAAGGAAGGGCCTAGTAAATGGATATGCTATGTTATTCTTTGTATCAACTTGTTCTACTATCATATTATTTTTCAATGATTTCCCGAATGAGGTACAAGCATCTCAAGATGTGCTTGGACTTACGATGAGACCTCAGTTCATTTGCTTATGCAATAGCTCCACTATTATCATAATACAATGGTACTGGTAGCCCTATTACAGGAACCATGCTCATTTTGTGATGAACTTCTTCATCCAGATAGCTTTCTTAGCGACTTCACTAGCAGCTATGTATTCTACCTCAGTGATTGAGTCAGCTATAGTTGGCTACTTGGTACTCTTCAACCACTGCTCCTCCATTCAGAGTAAGAATACACTAATATGGATTTACTGTCATTTGGATCAGATTAAAAACTACAATCTATATATCCTTCTAGTTTCAATTTTGATTCCATATATCAAAAAAATATCTTGAGTCCTTAGGTACTTAGGATGTTTTTCATAACTTTCTAATGATCCTCCCCTGGATCAGCCTGGAACGTACTTACTATGCCTATTGCAAAAGCAACATCAGGCCTAGTACATAGCATTGCATACATTATTGATCCTACTGCCGAAGTATAAGGGATCTTATTCATCCTATCTCTTCTTTCGGAGTCTTGGATGACATCCTTTAGATAGGTGTATGCCTTGACTCTTGGGCAAGTAATCCTTCTTACTTCCTCTATATTGAATCTCTTAGTATTAAGTCTATGTACCTGGATTGGGATAATCCTAGCATCCTTTTAGATATATCTCTATAGATTTTTATTCCTAGAATATATGATGCTTCTCCCAAGTCCTTCATGGAAAACTATTTGATAGCCATGTTTTAACTAACTGCATCATTGGAACATCATTTACAAGGATAAGTATGTCATTGATATGCAAGACCAAAAAGATAATGGCACTCCCACTTGTCTTCTTATACACACACAGCTCATCCATATTCTTGATGAAACCAAATTACTAATAGTTTCATCAAAATGAATGTTCCACCTCCTTGATTCTTGCTTCAATCCATAAATGGATTTCCTATCCTAGGCTTACATACTTAGTTTGGTCTCCCACTTGAGACAAAACCCTCTAGCTATGACATATAGACTTCTTCCTTAAGATTTCCATGGAGGAATGCAGTCTTAACATCCATTTGCCAGATTTCATAATCATAGTATGCAGCAATGACAAGCATAATCCTAATAAACTTAAGCATGGCAACTAGTGAGAAGGTTTCATCATAGTCTATACATGCATGCTCTTGCTTGAAACCATTTTCCATTAACCTAGCCTTATAGGTTTCTATTTTTCTATCTGCTCCATTATTCTTTTTGAAGATCCATTGCATCCTATTGGGATAATTTCTTAGGTGGGTCAACCAAGGCCCAAACCTGGTTGTCATACATGGAGTCTATTTGGATTTCATGGCACTTAACCATTTGTTAGAGTCCTTACTTATGACAACTTCCATATAGGTCAGTGGATCATCTCCTTCAAAGATACTAGTTTCATTATTATTTCCAATCATAAACTATATCTTAGAGGTGCTGCCCGCACTCTCTCTGACCTATGAAGAGGAGGTGTGTGTTGTGCTTGTACCTGATCAACTAGTACTTCTGATTAAGGAACTCTGAGTTTGTCATCTTGAACTTCACTTAATTTTATTATTCTCCCATCCTTCTTCTTGGATAAATTCGTTTTCCAGAATATGATAATGCCTACTAACAAACCTTTTATTTGTTCATGATGTAGAATAGGTTCTCCAATACCTTTCTTAGAATAACGTAACCTACATTCTCAGCCCTAGCCTCAACTTATGTCCAAATTTTCCATTTTTAACATAAGTTGAACCAACCCCAATCTTAAATGTTTAAGACTTGGTTTCTTGCCATTCTATAATTCCTATGGAGTACTAGGCATGATTTTGATGGTACCATATTTAAAAATATTTAGCAGTTTCTAGGGCATATCCATAGAAGGATATTAGAAGATCTATGAAGCACATCAAGGACTTTACCATGTCAAACAAGTACGATTCTTCCTTTCTATTACACCATTCAATTATGACGTATATGGAGGGATCCATTCAGAGAGAATGCGATGTTCTTTATGATGATTAAGAAATTCACTAGATAAGTATTCTCCTCCTCGGTTATATCGAAGGACTTTAATACTTTTTTCAGTTTGTTTCTTAACATTCTTTAATACTCTTTAAATTTATCAAAGGCTTCGGATTTATGTTTCATGAGATACACATATCTGAACCTAGATAATCATCAATGAAAGTGATGAAATAAAAGTATCCTCCTTTAGCTAGAGTTGACATAGGTCCACATACATCTGAGTGTATTAAACCTTACAACTCAATTGCCCTTTCTCCATGTCTAGTGAATGGAGACTTGGTCATTTTTCTCATGAGGCAAGATTTAGACATTCCTAGTGATTTATAATCATAAGGACCAAAAAAATCATCTTTGTATAACTTGTTAATCCTTGATTCTTAATATGACCTAACCGGTAATGCCAAAGGAATGTTAATTAGTATCATCTCTCTTTCCTTTTTTGTTTTCCACAAGCAACACTTCATCATTGAGCTATAGAATTAAAAGACCATTCATAAATTTTTCTATTCCAAAAAGTCATTAGAACAAAAATGGAACAACCATTTTTCTCAACTTTTATTTCATAACCTTATCTTAATAACAGGTATAGAAATATTTTTTAATAATATTTGGAATGAAATAATAGTCTTTCAATTCCATTATCTTGCCCAAAGTCATAATAATATGTAGGTTCCAACAGCTTTAGCATGAATGGCTTCTCCACTTGCACCATAATGATTAAAGTCACCCTTCTTCAACCTTCTAATCTTATGGAGTCCCTACAAAGACTTGTAGATATGAGACGCATATGCGGTATCCAATACCCATGAATTAGAAACAAAAGATCTCAATGATAAGTTTGTTTGTATCATAAATAAATCTTTTGATACTCCACTGGCATCTTGCTTCAGACCTGCAAGGTATATCTTGCAGTTCTTCTTCCAATGTCCTTTCTTATCGTAGGAAAAATAGGATCCATCATTTGAAGGCCTCTTTGTCTTCTTCTTCTTATTGATGCTATTCTTAGGGTTCAACATTCGCTTTGTACCCTTCTTTATTACCCTTTCTTCCTCCCATCAACTAGAAGAAGATGATTAGCCTTATCTCCTTTGAAGTTGCTCTCAACTATCTTAAGCATATTAAGCAGCTTCGTTAATGAAATATTTAGTTTGTTCATGTGGTAGTTCATGACAAACTAAGAGAAGGAATATGGGAGTGATTGCAGGATGAATCCTGATTAAGATCCCCATCCTTGACAAAGCCTAATTGACCTAATCAAGTGATTAAGTCAATCATCTTAATAACATGGACATGTATTGGTGAGCCATCACTCATTCGTGCCTGGAACAACTACTTGGATATTTCATATCTAGAAGTCCTACTGTGCTCTCCATATAGCTCTTTGAGATTGAGTTGCACGGACTAAGGTTCCAGTCTTCATGTTGTCTCTATAGCTTATTACTCATAAAGTCTAACATGATGCACTTGACAGTCAAGCTATCATTCTACCATATTCTATAAATTTCCTTTTCCTCCTCTATAGCATCATCTTCGATCAAATCTGGATCCGGAGAATCGAGGATGTAGGAAACCTTTTCCTAAGCAAGTACTATTCTCAGGTTCGTCAACCAGTCCATATAATTTGGTCTGGTTAGTTTATTGGCATCCAAGATGCCCTGCAGTGAAAGAGAAGAAGCCATTTAACTTCAAATCTTTGAACAATAAGAACAATACATAAGCAGACTGCTCTAGATGATAACCAAAATTAGATAAGGTCTTGAATCTAATTATGTCTCCCACCATTTTCTTCGAATACCATAACCCTCAACTATGGTAGATGAGAAACCAATATTCGGTTTCTTTAGTGGGGTTAAGATCCCTATTCCTTATAAATGCCTTGTGTTTGCACAACAAACACTTATAAGTTCAAGGGTAGGACATTCCTTCACAATCGCATCCCTTGTAATTCTTAATGTAAAACTTGCCTCTAAGACACTTACAGCCTTGTGTTTACATAACAAACCATAATGTCTTAGTTTAGTCAAACCTTTCATTTTATATAGTCATGATTGAATAATGTTACCCTTGAATTTTCTCAACAAAGTAGCATTATCAATCATACTATAAAGCATAAAATGCATCATGTCAAACTTTATATCAAATCCTTATAGTAAGCCTTGAGTTTGCTCAACAAACCTACTATAGTTTTGATACAAATTTGTTATAGCATGAATGAAGGCAACTTGTAGTGTGCTTAATCAATTAGCATTTCCAATTTAAGTTTAAGATGTGTCCAAACTGGCCAAGTAAATGGGAGAGATGAGGGGGTCCCCCCATTGCTTTACTTAGATACTAATTAAATTGGCCAGGTCAGACATTGGAACTAATTAAAAACCTCATTCCCTTTACCTTCCCAGAACCACTTTACCTAGAAACTAATTTGGCTAATCAAACACTAATCAAATTTGCATCATGATAAACTTACATTACAGCTAAATATAAGTTTTCTGAGGGCTTTGATGGTCTCTAACACATTCTAATTAACCATGTCAATATAACTTTCATTCCAACAATCAAACATATTAACCATAATATGCATACCATAAGCATGATTATATCATCAATCTATACACCTCACTTGTTCATGGGATAGGCCACAGCGACACCCCTACATGCCATAAGAGAACCCATTGAATGAAAAAAGAGGGCCTTTAAACTCTAATTGGCTCTATGACTAGACGGACATGGTGACTAATCCAATCCGAAGCAATTACTAGGAAATAACATATCACATATGTAATTTAAAATACATGCATCGATTCATAGCATAGAAAGAAATCAATCACTAAAGAAATTATTAATTGCATGCATCAAGGTGGCTTTGATACCACTGTTGGGTTACCCAGACTGGGCACAACAGAAGACTAGGTTTCAAAATTTTATATTTGAAATCCTAACTGGCCAGAACCCTAAACCCTAGGACCACTTGTGCATAATAACTAATAAAACAAATCTTTAGGATTATATAAGAATACCTAGAATGCTATATTCCTTAATTTCCATGAGGTACAAAAGTGTATACCCTCTAGAGGTGATCCACATGGGAATGGGACTAAGGAAGCACTCCTACGAAAGTTGCTTGTTTGCCTGGTACTCTTCCGGTAGCCTTTCGGTCTTCCTCCTTTACCGGATCCCCTACCCTCCTGTAGGGCTCTTAAAGAATACTCTGAATCCACTCTCAGTTCCTTAATACCCTTTTTATTTCTATCTTTAAGCTTTTGTCTTTATTAGACTACCCTTGTTTAAAAAGAATAAGTTATGTCTTAAAGAGACAAACTTGTCTTAAGGGAGAGGGAGAGAAAATAACAGCAGTATTTTGATGGGACTCTCATCTTCCTTGGCATCAAATTACCAACATCAATATATAGAGTCAGATGGGGGGCCTGATATATCTATCCACCAGCCATTTGATAGATCCTCAAATAGAAGGAGTCTTATTAGGATAGAAAGACAAATCTGGATAAGACCTTTCATGTGCCAAGAGACAAGTCTTTGTCTCTTCGATTTCCAGTAACTTTCCTTCTCCTACCACATGGCCTTGACTGGTTATGCGAAGCCCAAGAGGTGTGGTTTCAGATGTGAGGCTTCAAAGAAACACAGGAGCCTTCAAATAGAAAGACTCCTAGACTCAAATTAGCACCAAAATGAGAAAACACAACTCTTCATTTTGGGCCAACCCCTTCCAATCTGAATTCTTACCTTTTAAAACCGGTCAATGCCCTTCCAAATGGGTGTGGAGATGAGGATGTAGTCCTTTGGACTTTATCTGGCCTTTATGACTAACTAGTAAAAGGACTCTTGGTCCTTCTATGCACATGCATTTTGGCGCACACCAAGAATTGGAGCTAAGAGTCCATGCCATGTAGGACTCTTCAATTTGACCAAGATAAATGGCAAATAAATTCAGATAAATTCTAAATTGGGATGCCCCACCTAGGACTCAATCCAATTTAAATACCACTTAAATTGGTTAGCCTAATTAGTAGACAAGCTGACCCAATTCAATTGAGTTAGGAGTTTGGCTAGCCAACATATGCTAGTATGTCAATTAGCTATCTAATTAGGATCCCATGATCCTAATAAATATTCAATCAACTACCTTGGCCAATTCTCTAATGTATGTGTCCTTTTGGGTTCCACATCTAGCAAGTAGTAGGATTAGGTTCAAGTCAATTGATCCAATCTATCCCGATTAACCTAATTAGGTCAGACTGAGTTGACTTAAGTTGCCAATTCGAACCAAGTTCTGAATTGACTCATGAATCCAATTAAATTAATCCATAAAAACCCATAAGACATGATCGATGTCTTGCAATGTGTCATGCCTACCTGGAAGATGAGAAATTTGAAAGAAATTATCAAATATGCTTTAGTGAAAAGTTACCATGCAATTCAATCCTTCGATCGCCCATTACCTGATTAAGTGATGGGCATGGATAAATGTCAAACCCTAGCACTTAATCCTTTCTAATCACATTTTGATAATGAAGAGTTGATCGATGAAAGATTAGAAACCCGATCTAATCTCATCATGCTTTGATCAAAGACTTCTCGAGTCATCATTCAAAGAGATCACATGGGATAATTTTTCTTCTTACTAGGAGTGATCGATTCCTTGTTACCTACTTATTACCTTTATATATAATCCACCATATCCAGAAGCACCCCGTACATGACATAATTATCATGAATGAGTATGCACTAAAATATGGGTTCATATACACAAGGTACTATGGTAGTCTCATGTCTAAGGACCACATGCACAACTCCCACTAAGAGAATATTCTTTTGACAAGTAAGACATTCATTTGATGTTCTCTTGTCAGATCAGTTCGGTGAACTCATAACCTAATGAGTACTCACATCTTGTATTAGTGTCTTTACACAAGTGGTTATGAGACCATCCACCCTTTCCATCGAGCATATATAGGATGTATTAGTCTTTCTGGATTCATCGATCCCCGAACTGATGATCCATTGACTAGGAACATTTAGATTAGGATTATAATAACTTAGGTCTCATTATTATGATCTCCATCATAACCCTAATTCTATTGCCATAACCTATGGGGTTCATCATAATCTTATAATTAAAATATAAGACATAGCAAATGATGAATCATAAATTGCCTTTATTAATATCAATCTTGAGTTAGGAGAATACAGAAATGCCACTGATATAATAACTACAATTATCATTTAAGGCATAATTTTTTCAACCAGAAGATAGAGAGAGGATGAGTTTGATTCCTTATACTTCAGCTGTAGGATCAATTATGTATGCCATGTTATATACCAGGCCTAATGTTGCTTATGCCTTGGGCATAGTAAGCAGGTTCCAGGCTGATCCAGGAGAGGATCATTGGAAAGCTGTGAAAAATATTCTTAAGTACCTAAGAAGGATTGATGCTCAGTGATGAAGCAACCCAAGAGGGTGGTGAATGGATTTTATAAAAACTTTTCGAACTATTTCAAAGGATATAACACAAGTATGTGCTAATTATAATTAAGTGCTTGTATTTTGCCAAAGCATTTGTATGCTTCAAAATAATGTACAGTATAATTAATAAAGTAAATGCAGAAAGAAAAATAATCACATAAATACAATAAATTTATAGTAGTTCGGTGCACTCCAAGGCACCTACACCCACCCCCAAGATTTTCTTAGGAATTCCACTATAATCACCAAGATTACAGTCGATTAGTTTTTCGGGCTCACTAATCTAAACCCAACTTATTTTTACCGGGCTCATAAGTCACAACCCAAGTTGATTTTCCAACTTAAGCTAACCAACAACTCTTAGTTTTCATGGCTAATCAAAAACCTTGTTTGTTTTGTAACTTTGGCTAACCAACAATCTTGTTGGTTTTCACACAATGCTCACCAACAAACTTCTTTAGTTTTCAAGGCTCACTAAAATCTTAATAAACAAAGTAAGCACAATATGAAAGAATACATAAAAGCTTTCTTAAACAATGCAAATATCTCTTTGATGCCCTTGATTGTTGATGAAGAACTTGCCTTCAAGATGTTGAAAACTTTTAATGTTGATGAAGATATGGACTTGGAAGCTTTTCTTTCAATCTTGGAAGCTTGAAGGTTTGAACCACTCAAAATAATGAATCTTAAGTATATTCAATAAAACTCTCCAAAGGATTACTTTCCCATTTGATTTTGGAGTTTATATAGCTCTCCAAACCATAGATGATCGTTTATGACCATTGGGGATGAAAAATTAGCCGTTTGAAGCAAGTTGGAATCAATTCTACACTTCTGAAAAACTAACCATTACACCAAGTATCGACACTTGAATTTCCTGAGTTTTTTTCATGAGTTGACCTCTTGAGTTGACACTTTACCATGAGTTGATGTCTTGAGTCGACAATTAGATCAGCTCAAGGCAAAAATTCTGATTTGATACTATTCTGTATTTTTCTTGTTCTCAGGTCTTGCGTCGATACTTTGACATCTTCAGAGTCGACACTTATTTGTGCCAGTGCTGAAACTTATTGAAACTTCTCCAAATTGATTTTTAGCATCTTCAAGTTCTTCCATATTATTTCCAAAGCCTTTATAACTTGAAAATCCATGGTTTCTTCAACTAAATGACAATCTTTTCAGTCTTTTAATATTGATGAGTACTTGTATCTAATAATACTTTTAACATATATTAGTACTCGTATATACTTAAGTATTTTGTCAATCATCAAAATCAAGACCAGAGTTAACAATCTCTTCCTTTTTGATGATGACAAAATCTTTAGGTATATAAATAGGATAAGCTTAAGAAGATTAACAATAAGATAAACATGTAAGCTCAAAATCAATAAGTATTAAGCTCCCCCTTAAATATGATTTTAAAAATATTTTCAAAAATCATTCAAAATTCTTAAACATTCTTCCCCTTGCTAATTCTTCCCTTAAGATTATAACATTTAGCTTTCTTCTCCCCCATTTTTCCTTTCTTTCCTTTCTCTTATAATTTTTTAGGTTTATCATATCTTTCCCCTTTTTATACTTAACATATTTCTCTCCCTTTTTGTCATCATGAAAAAGGGTGAAAGGCAATACAAAATTAGAATGAAGGTGGAAAGAATAGCAAGTAGATCATCAAAATCAATACATGATACTAATTAATATGATACCAATTGAACATGATACCACAAAAATGATATGCAAAAATAATTCAAATATATTAGCTCTAATATGCATAACTGATAGTAAGATAGCAATCCATTCACCTTACTTGTTCATGGGATAAGGCCACAGTGGCACTCCAACAAATTATAAGAGATCCCATGAAATGGAAAGAGAGGGTCTTCAAACCCTACTTAGCTCCTATGACCGGATGGTCATGGTGACAAACCCCATCTGAAGCAGTTACTAGGAGCTCTTCTTCTTTTTTATTTTTTTAAGATTTTTAATGAAAAAATCTTGATACCAATTGAATATAACTTTTCTCAAGAAAAAAGGTTTGATATCAAGGAGAAGGAGTATTAGAGAAATATAAATAAAGCTTGATATCAAAGAAAACATTGAAAGTATCATATATGATATTAAATCTTTGGATGCTCTCCTTAAATATTATTCCTCCTTAAAAATATGCATTCATTAATAAATAAAATATGAAAGCACAAGCATCATAATTTTAGATAATTTGAGATATGAACATACATACTAAGTCTGAAATCAAAGATTTAAAATTTTCAAGATATATATGATTTTCAAAATATAAAGGATTGATCATTTAAAAACTTTTAGCATGATTTCAAATTTATTTAAAATGATTTGATTCCATATAGATGCTAGAAGTAATTAATAGCAAGTTTAGTTACTGGAGCAAGGGTTTATCAATATGCATACCTCTTTCTTAAATATAATCCTTAACTACCAGTTCTATACTAGCTCCAAATTATTTTTAGTCTAAGCATGGATATAAAATAGAAAACATTTCATGAAAACCATATGATTTGAAATGACTTTGATTACCCATACAATTGTTAGAAGTAATCTAGTACCAAGTTTGGCTACTGAGCAAGGATTTATCAATATGTATACCTCTTCTTAAAAGTAATCCTTAACAACTAGTTCTAGTCTTGATCCAGATCATTTTTAACTTAAGCATAGATGCTAAAAAAAATGAAAACATAAACCATAACATTTCATTTGAAATAGTTTAAAACTATATTAATCAAAATCAAGTAAAAGTCTAAAAATCACAAGTTTTATCATGAGAGCATGAAATCCATCAACATCAAAAAGTTCATGATCACAACAAATGACTATAGTCTAAACATGATTCTAATTAATCAATTGAAATAATCTTCAATGCAATATACAACTTTAAAAGTATTTTTCATGAAGTAATTTAAGATACATTAATTAAATTCAAGTGAAAGTCTTATAATCACAAGTTTAATCATAATAGCATGAATTTAGCAACACCAAAAAGTTCATGATCATAACCAATAACTATAAGTCTAAACTTAATTCTAATTAACTATTTAAAATAGTTTTTCAAAGTTATTGATGCAACATTTATAACAAATATTCAACTACATTTTTAATTATGGAAGGAAATGTTTATAATTTACCAATATGTATAATCCTTCCTTTACCATTTAGTCCAAAATGTAGTAGCTCTGCTTCTTTAAATTATCTTGTGCAACCATTTTTCAAAAACTTTCTTTCTTCTTGTTGGGCTGCAAGATATCCTTGCAAAACAAATTAAGTGAATAATATTTTTATCCAAATTTTCTTGGATTCTTTAGGGTTAGTGAATAGGGTTCCTTTTAGAATCCAAATTTTTCTTGATCTACAAGGATATGCATTAAGTCCAAATTTTTTATATTTAGAGCATGCAATATTAGAAGAAGTCGCAGCAAAGAAATTCTTGTTTTTTAAATCAAGATTTTAGTTTTTCTTTAAAAGCTCATCACTTGATACAAAAATCTTGGATCTTCTTAGAATTTCTATTTTATTTAATAAAATATTTTTTTCATTTGAGAACTTATTGTATAACTCTTTCAAATCAAAATTTTCTTTTTCTAAATTTTTTTTTCTTTAGAAAGATTATTCTTATCTATTTCTAAAATATCAATCTTTATATTTAAATCATGATTTTTAATGGCAAGATTGGTGTTCTCAAGAGAAAAGGAATCTACATGTTGGTGGGGACACCAGAGAAACCAGAATAAGACAGAGGCTTTTCAACCCTCTATGGGTTGATCAATAGTTTATAAGTCCATCTGTAATAAGGGATTAGCCCATCTGAGTCCATTTTAGTTGTTATTTGAGTCTTTTGAGTTTTTATTTTAGTTCTATACTGGTCATCTCTTGTTGAGCTAGTTCAGTCCAATGTTAGTCAGCTCATGTCGAGCTAATTTTATTTTTTTTGAGTCCTGTCCAAGCATATTGAAGACTGAAGATCACATCATACAAGTGAAGACCAAGTCCAACCAGATTGAAGACATGGAAGTATAGCCCAAGTCCAACCCAGCTTGAAGATTTGAAGACCCTAGGAGAAAATTTAGAAAAACCTGATTCCTTGCAGATGCCCTCCAGATGCCCAGATTCCCTTCCAGATGCCAGATTATATTCATAGACCGGGCATCCATGATTCCAGAGGTCCACCTACATTTTAGCCCAAAGAAATAAAGCCCAGGCGCCAAGCCCAAGCCCTTAAGAAGCAAGTTACCAGGGAATATTCCTGCTACCTGGCTACCAGGCCACCCCAACTTCCAGAGGCCCAAGCCCATGCATCCAAGCCCCTTTGGGCTGGCCCCTTGCTGCTCCTAGAAGCCCAACACGCCCCACTAGGCATCCTTGGAGTGCTGACCAAGTCAAGAGAGGAGGAGAGTTTTTAGGGGTTTTCTACCTTGGTTTCCTTACTTTCCTAGCTAGAGTTTGAGAGGGAAAATGATTCTTATGTAATGTCAATTGTACCCTTACTTGGAGCCCAAGACTAAGGGTCTATTTAAAGGACCCTAGTCTCTTGTATGAGGATTGATTTTGATATATGAAAAGTACTTGAGTTCCTTCACTTTTTGTGTGTTACCCTGCTATGTTCATGAAGGGGTTTTGAGAGTTTCTTCTTCCCGGTGTTGCAACTGCCTCCAGCCATCATCCAAGCCTCCTCTTCCCATGCCCTTACTGCCTTGTTTTTTATTTTTTCTGGTGTTCCCAACCTTGTTTTTTCACCCTGACAGTTGTTTGTAGGTCCTCGAGTTCCTACGAATCCAACGACTCCAACCGGGTTGCAATCGGACCACCGAGCAGAAAGCCGGGTATCCGCGGGTCTTTGGTTCGGTTTTTCAGGCCGCATCCATTGAGGAATGAGAGATCCATTTGCTGAAGTCCTCATCAGGCACATCAGACATCGCCAGGTACACCCCTCTGCCATAAGTAATTTATTGTAGGAGAACTTGCCCTAATCGAGGCTTCTCAGCCCCGGCGATCCATCTTTACTGCTTTCTTAGATCCTAATCTGCATGCTTAGCTTCTAAATTCATATAGAATCCCCTACAACTTATTTTGATCCAATATTCGGGATTTAATCAAGTCACCCCATATATAAAATCTACAAAATAATTGCATGCATATTAGTCCCGCATCATCTGGTATCAGAGCTTAGATTAGGGCTTGTTTTCTGTATTTTTATAGTCCATATATACTATGTTATTTTAGTTATTTCTTCCTATTCAGAACTCCAAAAATTTTGAAATTTATATATAATTCAAATTATTTCACAGAATTTTGCAGATTTTATTTCGGTCTGTGTAGTCTCTTCAAGCCAAAATACAGCCTACAAATTTTCAGCTCTATTTTTTTAGCAAGAAAAGTTTGGAAGTTTTAGGATTTTATTTAGCATCTCTTTGCATATCTTTTAATTTTAGTATATTTTCTGCATATTAGGCCATAATTTGCAAGTTTTCTTCTATTTATGAAAATACCAAATATATAAAAAAAACTACATATTCTTCTAAAACCCAAAAATATCTAAACCCTAATTTGCATCCTCATCTACCTGCCATCATTGCATAATTTACTTTTAATGGCACTCTTGCTATATCAGATAAGGGGAGGAGTTGATAACCTCTCCTTAGCCCAAAACCACACCCCTTACACTCGGTCCCAAGCCTAACCTAAAATTACCTAGACTAAATTTGCCCTAGTGGACTAGGGATACCAACTGGTCGGGTCCAGGCTAGTGTTAGATCACTATGTCAAGTTAACCTGTATGTGCCTTATGCTCAGTGTCTAAAATGGTGGTTCAGGGATTCAATCCTGAAGGGCTTGTATGCTGGTCCGCTTACCTGGCCAATCTCTGATTGGTGTCTAGGATTGGCAATCAGGGACCTAACACTCCCCTTACACCTGCCTGGCTGAGTACAGGGTTACTATAGGATAGTTTGCCACTCTGATTGAGCACATAGTTTTGGACTCTAGGTCTAGGGAGCTATAGTTGGTTTGATCAAGTCTTGCATGTGCACTATCTTAGGAGTCAATGTGTGTGTTTGATTGCATGACCATTAGGTTAGGAACCCAATGCCAGTAGACTTAATCCAATTCAACTAATGTGACCATGGAGTCCAATCCTAGGAGAACCCCTCACCATGACCCTTATTATGATACTAAACCTAGAAGAACGCCTTACCATGACCTTTATTATGATACTGAACCTAGAAGAACCCCTTACCATGACCCTTATTATGATATTGAACCTAGAAGAACCCCTTACCATGACCCTTGTTATGATACTGAACCTAGGAGAACCCAATACTCTGACCCGTATAGGGAGTCCAATCCTAGGAGAAACCCAATACTCTAACCCATATAGGGAGTCCAATCCCAGGAGAACCCAATACTCTGACCCATATAGGGAGTCCAATCCTAGGAGAACCCAATACTCTGACCCATATAGGGAGCCCAACCTTAGGAGAACCCCATACCATGATCCACCCTTAGAACCTAACAATAGGAGACCCAATTATGATTACCTGAGCCAAGATGAATGACCCATTAGGAGACCCAACCTTATGTACCCCTGTTTGATGGAAGACCAGATCCCAACGTGTATACTGAATGGGAGTAAATGATGGATCGGCACTTTGAGTATACTGGAATATCAGAGTTAGATAAGATTAGTTTGGCTACACATGGTTTAATCAGATATGCCAAGAAACATTGGAAACGTACTGAGGATGAATGTTATTGATGGGGGAATGGAATACATACCTGGAAAGCCATGAGAAGTAAATTGAGAGAAGAGTACCAAGGTGAATCTTATGAATACAAACTTTTAGACCAATGGTACAAATTGAAACAAGGGAACATGACTGTGTCTGAGTACATTAACCAATTTAATGAGTTTAGTAGGAAATGTAACACAGTTGAACCTAAGTCTAAGATCATGGCTAGATTTCAGGATGGCTTGCATAGGGATATCCAGTGGGAGCTATATCATTGTCAAATTAAGGACCTAGAGGATGCCTATCACCTAGCTAGGGAATTTGAGTTATATCAGAGGAAATTTAGGATCAATCAATCTAAGTCCAATTAGGATAATTCCCTTGAGCCTAAGTCCAAACCTAGCCGACTTCCTTTAGACCAACCTACTACTCCTGTCCCATTAAGTTGCAAGGAAAAGACCCTAGAACCCATTAATGAGCCTAAGGTAGAAGTGTATGAGGCTGACCCTAGTTTAGTAGACGAATATGAAGGAGAAGGCTTTGAAGAGGATGAACCCCTTGAAAATTTAGAGAAAGAAACTCCTGAGCCCACTAAGACAGCTAAAGTGGCCACCTATGAGTTTAGTCTAGTAGAGGAACATGTAGTGGAAGAACAATTAGAGGAAGAGAAACCTAGATACTGCTGCTAGAGCCTTACCAGAGGAAACCATAGAGGAGAGCCAAATTATAGAGTCTAGTCCTAAAATACAGGAACCAGAAAACTTTATTAAGGACCTAATCTCTTTGAATCAGCATCCCCAGGATGAGCCCCCTCCTATAGTTTCAATTAAGGACCTCTTCCCTAAGATTAATAACCCAACCTTCCATTACGCAAACCCTGTAGATATACCGCAACCCCGTAAGGTTTGCATCATTAGTCTAGGATTAGTCCCTGATGGCCCTTCTTTTATCCTATTTTATCCAACTAACCTTGAACCTTTTTCCTACCCTACCAAACTAATTCTGAACCCTCTTCCTATTTTTTTCTCTTTCCAGACACCTCCAGCATTTCTAGGATCACTAGATTGCATTTAGTTGAGATTAGCATACTGCATGCATTCATTACGCATGTTAGGTTTGCATTATACTTCCGGCATACCCTTTGGAATTTGCTTGGAGCCCACTGTAAATTTTCATGTGCATGTCAAGCTAGGATCAAACCTAGAGAACCTATAATATGTTAGGCTTAGATCCAAATAGTTCAATAAAATTTCCTACTATAGAAATGCATAGTCAAGTCTGTTAGGTGTAGGTATGAGTCCTTTGCATCATCTGTTAGGAGTCTGCATGTGCCCAGCATGTTCACCACCTGCACTACTTTTGAAATAACTAGCTAATTCTCGAAGATGGACCAAAGAATTTGATGTAGTGGATTCTATCTTGGTTAGGCTTAGGCCTAAAAGAAACTTCATGCTCGTAGAGCCGGACCTTTTAAAGTGATAGAGAAGGTTGAATCAAATGCCTAAGTGTTAGACGTGTCTTCAGATTTGGGCATTAGTTCTACCTTCAATATTACAGCCCTGGTTGAGTACAGGGAACTGGCAGCGATACCTAGCAAGGCCTTTGGACCTATCCCCTCCTGTTATGAGTGACCCTAATCAAAGTGTCCACCAATTAATTGGCCTGAGAGAGGAGAACGGATCGAGCGTATCCTGGATGATCAAGCCATTACGACCTGGGGCCATGGCTATCAATGCTACCTGGTCTGATGGCAAGGCTGGCTAGAGTTGGATGATTCATGGATTTCTTGAGAGGACTTGTAGTGCCTCAACCCAGACCTCCTCGAGAGATGTGTGAGCCAGCTTAATCTTCACTCGACAGGGTCGAGTTCCTCCCACCCCGAGAGAATTGGTGGGGACACTAGAGGCACTAAAATAAGACAGAGGCTTTTCAACCCTCTGTGAGTTGATCAATAATTTTTAGTCCATCTATAATAAGGGATTAGTACATCTGAGTCCATTTTAGTTGTTATTTGAGTCTTTGAGTTGTTATTTCAGTTCTGTACTAGTCAGCTCATGTTGAGCTAGTTCAGTCCAATGTTAGTCAGCTCATGTCGAGCTAATTTTATTTTTTTTGAGTCCTGTCCAAGCATAATGAAGACTCAAGACCACATCATACAAGTGAAGACCAAGTCCAACTAGATAGAAGACATGGAAGTATAGCCCAAGTCCAACCCAGCTTGAAGATTTGAAGACCCCAGGAGGAAACTCAGAAAACCCTAATTCTTTGCAAATGCCCTCCAGATGCCCAGATTCCCTTCCAGATGCCAGTGTACATTCATAGACCAGGGCATCCATGATTTTAGAGGTCCACCTACATCCTAGCCCAAAGAAATAAAGCCCAGACGCCAAGCCCAAGCCCTTAAGAAGCAAGATACCAGGGAATATTCCTGCTACTTGGCTACCAGGCCACCCCAGCTTCCAGAGGCCCAAGCCCATGCGCCCAAGCCCCTTTGGGCTGGCCCCTTGCTGCTCCCAGAAGCCAAACATGTCCCCCTACGCATCCTTAGAGTGCTGACCAAGTCAAGAGAGGAGGAGAGAATTTTTAGGGATTTCTCTACGTAGGTTTCCTTACTTTCCTAGCTAAAGTTTGAGAGGGAAAAGGATTCTTATGTAATGTCAATTGTACCCTTACTTGGGGCCCAAGTCTAAAGGTCTAATTAAAGGACCCTAGTATCTTGTATGAGGATTGATTTTGATATATGAAAAATACTTGAGTTTCCTTCAACTTTTGTGTGTTACCCTGCTATGTGCATAATGGGGTTTTGAGAGTTTCTTCTTCCCGTGTTGCAACTGCCTCCAGCCATCACATCCAAGCCTCCTTATACCATGCCCTTGCTACCTTGTTTCTGATTTTTCTTGTATTCCCAACCTTGTTTTCTCACCCCTGATGGTTGTTTGTAGGTCTTAGAGTTCTTATGAATCCAACGACTCCAACCGGGCCACATCGGACCACCGAGCAGAAAGCCGGATATCCACGGGTCTTTGGCTCAGTTTTCCAGGCTGCATCCATCGAGGACAAGACATCCCTTTGTTGTAATCTTCATCGAGCACATCAGACATTGCCATTGCTACACCCCCTCTACCACCAGTAATTATATTGTAGGAGAACTTGCCCTAACCGAGGCTTCTCAGCCCCGGCGATCCTTCTTTAATGCTTTCTTAGGTCCTAATCTGCATGTTTAGCTTCTAAAATTCATATAGAATTCCCTACAACTTATTTTGATCCAATATTCCTGATTTAATCACGTCACCCCATATATAAAATCCACAAAAATAATTGCATGCATATTAGTCCAGCATCACATGTCTTTTTTATTTCTTGTGCTCATTTTTTAATACTTTGTATTCATTCACAAGATCATTAAATGCATCATGCAATTCATCAAAGGTAAAATCATATTCATTTTTAGCACATACCTCTTTTTCATTTTCCATGAAGCAAGGATTGGCAATTTCTTGTTCATCATCTGAACTTGTATCTTCACTATCGCTCCAAGTTGCCATCAATGTCTTGAATTTCCTTTTGGCCTTGAGGGCTATTATCTTTTTCTTCTTTTGATCAGCAACCACTTCTTTAAGCCATAAATTCAACTCATGGGTCATGAGTGAACCAATAAGCTCCTCCAAAGGCAGGGTATCAATATCTTTGGCTTCTTTGATCGCCATTACCTTTAGATCCCATGATATTGGCAAAAATCTAAGAACTTTATTAACCAAATCAGCATTAGCATAGACTTTGCCAAGACTTTTCAATTCATTAACAATAGTCATAAATCTAGTATACATATCAGATATAGATTCAAAATATAGCATTTCAAATATTTCAAAAAGAATGAACAAGCATATTAATTTTAATATTTTTCACTTGAAGAGTACCCTCATGAGTAATTTCATGTGTGTCCCATATCTCCTTTATCGATGTGCATGTGGAGATCCTATTGAATTCATTAGAGTCCAATGCACAATAAAGCAAGTTCATTGCTTTAGCATTAATTTCAGATTGCTTAATGTCATATTCATTCCAATCCTCTTTAAGCTTTAGAATGAAAATGACATTAACTAAAATGGAAGGAATATGAGGACCACTAACTATAACTTTCAAAGATAATAACTAATAGATTGAATATAGATGCGCATCCGAGTTTTCCAAAAGGTATAATTAGTGATATTAAAAATGATGGTCTATTAGTTGCATGTCCTATAGCAAAACAAGCACCTTTTAGGGCTGCCATGATATTTTAACTCAAAATCGTTGGATTCTTTGCAAAGCACCAAGTTTAGATACCACGATTTTGGATTCCGGGCTATCATACCAATTGTTGTCCAGTGATGAAGAAACCCAAGAGGGGGTGAATTGGATTTTATAAAACTTTTCAAACTATTTCAAAGGATATAACACAAGTATGTGCTAATTATAATTAAGTACTTGTATTTTGCCAAAGTGTTGATGTGCTTCAAAATAATCTGCAGTGAAATTATAAAGTAAATACATAAAGAAAAATAATCACACAAACATAATAAATTTAAAGTGGTTTGGTGCACACCAAGGCACCAACATCTACTCCCTAGGATCTCCTTGGGAATTTCACTATAATCACTCAGATTACAGTCGATTAGTTTTTCAGGATCACTAATCAAAACTCAGCTTGTTTTCACCGGGCTCACAAGTCAAAACCAAGTTGGTTTTCTAACTTAGGCTAACCAACAACTTCTTAGTTTTCATAACTAACCAAAAACTTATTGGTTTTGTAACTTAGACTTACGAACAACCTTGTTGGTTTTCACATAAGGCTCACCAATAACCCTCTTTGATTTTCTAAGGCTCACCAAACCTTAATAAGCAAAGTAAGCACAATATAAAAAGAACATAATTAAAGCTTTCTTAAACAAAGCAAATATCTCTTTAAAGTCCTTGATTATTAATGAAAAACTTGTCTTCAAGATGTTGAAGCCTTTGAATGTTGATGAAGATGTGTACTCGGAAGCTTTTCTCTTAATCTTGGAAGCCTGAAGGCTTGAATCACTCAAAACCATGAATCCTTAAATATATTCAACAAAGCTCTCCAAATAATTACTTCTCCATTTGATTTTTGGTGTTTATATAGCTCTGCAAACCATAGATGGCCATTTATGACCGTTGGGGATGAAAAACTAGCTGTTTGAAGCAAGTTGGAATCAATTATGCACTTCTAAAAAACTAGCCATTACACCAAGTATCAACACATGAATTTTCTATATTTTCTTCATGAGTCAATCTCTTGAGTCGACACTTCACTATGAGTTGACCTCTTAAGTCGACATTTAGGTCAGCTCAAGGCAAAAATTCTAGTTTGACACTATTTTGTAATTTTCTTGTTCTCAGGCCTTGGGTCGACACTTTGACATCTTAATGAGTTGACACTTGCTTGTGCTAATGCTAAAACTTGCTTGAAACTTCTTTAAAATTAATTTTTAGCCTCTTCAAGTTCTTCCATATTAATTCTAAAGCCCTTATAACTTGAAAATCCGTGGCTTCTTCAACAAATGACAATCTTTTTAATCTTTTAACATTGATGAGTACCTGTATCTAATAAACACTTTTAACACACATTAGTACTCATATATACTTAAGTATTTTGTCAATCATCAAAATCAACTAGAGTCAACAAGGACTAAAAATTTTTTTTAGTATATGGTGGATCAGAATTGAAACTAGAAGGGTATATTGATTCTAGTTTTCAATCAAATCTAGATGATAGCAAATCCATATCAGGGTATGTCTTCATCCTATATGGAGGTGTAGTGAGTTGGAAGAGTTCAAAGTAGCAAACTGTAGCTAACTTTGTCACTGAGGTAGATTACGTTGCTACAAGTGAAGCCACAAAGGAAGTTGTGCAGATAAAGAAATTCATCATAGAATTGGGCATGGTTCCTGTACACAAATCCGTGTCACTTTATTTTGATAATACTGGAGCTGTTGCACAAGCTAAGAAACCAAGGTCTTATCAAAAGTCCAAGCACATCCTAAGACGCTTCCACCTTGTTTGAGAGATCATAAAAAGATAAGATATTATCATCGAATGAGTAGATAAAAAATAATATAGCAGACACATTCACTAAAGCACTACCACTACAATAGTTTGATCATCACTTAGATTATATGGGTGTAAGATACAAGGATGATTGGCTTTAGTGCAAATGAGAGATTGAAAAAATTATACCCTGAAAGCAAATCTTTATATGGGCATTTCTATAATCTTTCAACTAATGTATGATATTTTTATTAATAAAGGCAATTATTGATTCATCATACTACTACTGCATCTTATCAAGATTATGATGACCCCATAGGTTAGGATAATGGAATTAGGATTATGATGGAGATCATAATGGTGAGACCTTAGTTCCTATAAACCCTAATCTAAAATATTCTTAGTCGTTGGATCATCAATTCAGGGATTGATGTTTCAGAAATACTAGCACATCCTATGCATACTCAGTTGATGGGGGACAAATGGGTAGGATCGTTGGTGAGCTTAAAAGTCACCTAATTACGGTACTATTTTTTTTTGGTATTTTTTTTCTCTAGGGGTACGAGCTTCTATTCGATCAAGTCTAGCAGTGATGGGGTTATCTGATCAGTCAAGTTTTGATTGGTCTGGGCTAATTGATCAGTTAAGTTTTGGTTCAGCCTGGTCATTTGGTCATTCAAGGATTTCATTAGACTCTCAAAGTTTTGTTCCATGGTTACACTAGATTGGGCTTTGGTTTGCTGATAAGGTGCTCCTGATCTAGTTGCCATGCACACGGACTCAACTCGGACTAGGGGTTTTGCTAGACCTAGAGTACAAATCAAATATAAGGTCAAATTGACAATCCGGGTTGTAGTAACTTGGCACCTGGCCAGGTAAGTGTAAGGTTAGTGGAGGTTCCTCTTTGCTTGCCTTAGACACCAATTTGAAATTGGCCAGGTAAGCGAACCAACCCACTTTCCTTCGGGCTCTAATCCCTGAACCACTTGCCTAGACACCAGATACAAGCACACACAAACAGGGTGTCAAAGTTGGCTTGACACTTCACGACTCGACCCGCCTTGTGGGTGTCCCTAGCTCGCTAGAGCAATTAAATGTCTAATCCGTTTTAATTAGGGTTGGGCTCATTATGCAAGTTGGTGATTTTTGGGCTAGGGACAGGTAATGAAATACTGACCCTATGTCAATTTGATGCCCTTAATTTTGTTTACCATGAAATGAATGCAACAAACGTATGGATCCAAATTTCAGGTGCAAAATTAGTTTGTTGCAGTTCTCAAGTGATGGAAAAGTGCAATGTAACAGATTCAAAAGAATTTAAAAAATTCACAAAGATTGCTAACTTCTAGATGACATGCCATACAAAGGAAATTTAAAAATAAATTCTATACTATGCTGAGCAGATACTGAAAACTAGATAAAAAAATAGGACCGAACATAAGAAATTTTAGTGATAGTGATGGAATGCAGGAATTTTCATATATTTTGTAATTTTTTTTCTGAGAATGAATTTTACATGATAATAACAAGCTTAATATGGAGTAGGAAAAAAATTATCTCAATGAAAATTAACTACTTTCATTCAGACTTTTATACGAATCTCAGTCAGCCCATTCTGAAATACAGCAAGCAGAATTTAAACAAACAAAGGCATTTACATACCAAACTTCAACCTAAAAATTCACATCCGGCCAGGGCTCATTATTCCCATGGTCATGACAGTGTACTGGTGTACACCCGCTCAGGAGGCGTGAATTTTAGATCTAGATTGGAGTTTAAAAACAATAACTAAGTAGCATGTATGAATGCTATGCATACAGAAAATTTCAGCAACCTACCTAAATGCACAAATTCAAAAGTAACCCTAACCTACCATGCTCTGATACCAATGATGGGGAACAAGATTCGAATGATGCATCTCGAAGGATTAAAGAGATTAAATGTTGATGAGGCAAATAGACATGCAGCTATTCTATAAAAGAAATAGAAATTCAGGAAAGGAACATAGAGAAAACATGACTAGAAAGAACTCTCTCAAAGTAATTAAGAAAGGACCTTTGTAGTTAAGAAACCACATAGTTTAGGGCTAGCTTACCTTGCTATTTCTGATCTGAAAGAAAGTATAAGAATGGTTACCCGCTATTAATGTTCTGAAAATGGGATAAAGGACACTCAAGATGAGGTACCTAAATGACAAAGGAATTACTCTAGGTTTCAAGGCCTCCTGCTTTTGATTCTTTGGCATAGTAAACCTTCATCTTGGAAACCACTAACCTACCATGCTCTGATACCATAATTGATGGGGACGGATAGGTAGGATCGTTGGTGAGCCTAGAAGTCACCAAAATTAGGGTATTATATTTTTTTTTGAAATGTTTTAGGTAAAAGGTGGCGAAGGAATAGTGGTGCTGGAAGACAGGGTTTGGAACTCATGGACTTTGGGACTCACCCTAACAAAGAGACCTCTCACCTCTAAGGCATTACACCCTCCTCGATACTTGGAGGCTTTAGGATGGATCTCAAAGGCCACGAGGGAATAGAGAAGATGGAATGGGAAGGGAGATAACTGGGCATGACCTCACATTATGCCTGGTGTTGGGCCTCGCACCCTCTCCTCATGGAGTGAAATAAAAAACCACTCTTTTCTAAAACTCATTTTCATTCCTAAAACTTGACTAAACTCTAAAAACTATTTTTTTACAAAGGACTGAGGGTGGTATTTATAGACTTGTCCAACCCTCATTTTAATTTGAATACAGGATAAAAAGATAGAGATGATTCAAATTCAAACACAAGATAGGATAAGACAAGCCTATCCATATCTATATCCTAACCAACCAAATCCTTATTTAAATTTCAAACAAAAGATAAAACCCCAAACTACTTTATTCTGGATATGCTCCAAGATTCATGCGGCTTCAGGATTCGTGCTTGCTCCGGGATCCATGCTAGCGATGTCCCCATCATCAATGGAGAGGGTGGTTGATCTTACAGCCACTTGTATAGGGACACTAATACAAGGATGTGGTTGCTTATTACAGTATGAGTTCACTGAACTGATCTGCCTTGGAAACATCTTATGGAGGTCTTACTACATGTCAAAAGATAGTTCTCATAATGGGAGTTGTGCAAGTAATCCTTAGCCTGAGATCACCATGGTTTTTCATACACATAAAGCCATGTTTTGGTTTATATTCATTCATGACAAAGAGTCATATATGGGGTTTCTCGAATATGTTAATTATGCATGAAGCATGTGAGTAAATCAATAAGAAATCGATCACTCCTAGTAAAAGAGAACTTATCTGATGTAATCTCTTCGATTCTTGACTCAGGAAGTCTTTGATCAAAGCAAGATGAGATTAGAAAGGATTTCTAATCTTTCATTTTTTGAGTCTTCATTATTGAATTGATATTTGAAAGGATTAAGTGCTAAGGTTTGATAATTCTTCATATCCATCATTTATTTCGGGATAAAGGGAGATTGAAGGATTGAATTGTATGATAATATTCCACTGAAGGGTATTTTAGTAATTTCAATCAAATTTATCATCTTCTGGGTAGGCATGACATGTTGCAAGATTTTAATCATGTCTTATAGGTTTTCATGAATCAAATTGTTGGATTCAAGAGTCACTTTGGAAATTGGTTCGAATTGACAACTTGGGTCAGCTCAATTTAACCTAATTAGGTCAATTAGTTTTGATCGGATTGACACAGCTTGGACCTGGCCCTACTATTGGCTAGATGTAGAGCCCAAAGGATCACGCACACTAGAGAATTGGCCAAGAAAGTTAATTGGATTTTGGTTAGGGTCATTGGATCCTAATAGGATACCTAATCTGTATACTAGCATATGCTTGATAGCCTAACTCCTAACCCAATAGGATTGGATCAGTTTGCTTATATTTGGGCTAACCAATATATATAAAACTTAGGTTGGATTGAGTCCTAATGGAGAAAAACTTATCTATATTTATTTGGATTTTATTGAACATTATCCATGGATTATGGAAGAGTCCAAATAGGATTGGACTCTTCGCACCATATTGGCATGCACCAAGATTAAGGGCACAGAAAAGACCAAGAGTCTTTCTACCACTTAGTCACATATTCCAGATAAGTTCTAAGCCTCTGTCGCTCATCCCCATTGATGCGAGATGGATGCAAAGACTAATTAAGAATTAATTTTGACGAGCAATGGCAGCAAACTCAAATAAGCTATCAAATTAATTTAATAAAATTAGACTAAGTCTCTACTAGCTACCCGCAATATAATCAGCATGCAATCACATAAACAACCCTAGATCTGATGATTAAGAAATCATCGAAACTAGGACGTCCTGACTTCAATCAACCATATCTAATGAGATTCAGATGGTTACTTACCAATAATGCTTTTCCATCCTCCGTTTCATCAGATTTGGATTCAACTCTCAAGATCTTGTGGTATGATTGCAAACTTTAGATCCTTTGGAGTAGTATTCCCGTTGATTGTTGGATGTCAAGGAAACCTCCTCTTTTGATGGAGAATACTAGAGATCCTACAAAAGAACTGTGATTAGAATGATTGAAATGGAGCAAAAATCTGAAATAAGAGAGGGAAAGATGGATGGTCGGCTTGGTTCTGGATCTGGACTGGATGTTGAAGATGTTGGCGCCTGGCTTCTGGACCTTGGACTCAGGAGATAACTAGAGCTTCAGTAATACACACACACTAATGCAATGCTTAACCAGCAGAGCACTAACATACTACAATTACTTAACCAGCAATTATACTCTCAACGCTTACCCAGCAATTGGAGAAAAAATTGATAGAGTTTCATTAATCAATCATAAGTTGGATACAATGTGGTAGAATGGAGTGGTATTTAAAGACCCTCCATACAAGTAGCTTGATAACATAGAATTTTTTGAATAATAAGAGATTACATTGGACTCTACACTCCTTGACTTGAATGGAAACTCCTTGAAATTTGAATGGGATAGGTGGCTTCTCCATTTGGACTTCTTCAACTCTAGGCATCCAAGGAAAGAAATGTGCGATAAGAAGAAATGAGGCCCTCCAAAATGCACAATAAATCATTTGAGAAGTGGGTGGAAACTCCTCCTTTCTTGTTATCATCCCACTTTGGCATGAGTAGATTTCATCTTGACTCTTTGAATTTGAAGTGGATCTCTTTGAATTTGAAGTGGATAGATGATAACTCCTTGCATTTAAATAAAACAACTTTGAATGTTGAATGGACTCCATTTAAATTTGAATGAATCCTTGAGTGGGCATCCATCTTGGAGTGGGCGACAATTTAAGGATGAAGGGGGCCTAAAAGAGAAGTACAATCCTTCTGCTTTACTTCTCTTAATGGCATCTTCTTGGATTTTCAAATGTGCGATGAAAAGAGAGTTGGATGGCACCTCATTTGGATAAACATGAACTTTAAAATTGTCCTAATATCTTGATGTCCCAATGTCCCATTCTCTCGATGTTTGGATATCCCAATGTCTCGATATCTAGATGTTCGGATGTCTCGATGTCTGGATGTTCCAATGTCCGGATGTCTGGTAAAAATTTTGGACAACCTTCTTTCATCATAGAATTGATCCACCAAGATGATGATGACTTGGATCTTGGCTACTTATGAACCCCTTGACTTATTCAAGTACTAATTATAAGACTCAAATTGACCAATTTATAAAATAAAGAAAACTAATGTTATTTACAGGACTCAAGCTAAATTAAAATACTTGGCTACTCATTAGTGATCCGCAACGAGCTTGGAGGGTTTTGACATCTTTTCCTAGCTCTGGTGTCCTCACCAATTCTTCCTTGATGGGAGGAACTCGACCCTATCGAGTATGGGTTGACTCTGCTTTGGTAATGTTCTAGCAAGTCTGGATTAATTCTTTGTAGATCCTCTCGAGTGATCCACGAATCATCAGATTCTGGTCTACCTTGCCATCAAACCAGGTAACGCTGATAATCTTTACTCCTAGTAGTGATAGTTTTATCATCCAAAATCTGCTCAATCTTATCTCTCCATTCCGGTAATTTGGCTGGTGGACACTCAGGGTTAGGGTCACTCTCAAAGATGGAATCAGGCCCAAATTGCTTATTAGGTATCGTTATTGGCTCCTTATACTCAACAAGATCTGATACATTGAAGGTTGGACTAATACCTAAGTCAGGTTGTAAATCTTTCACATAGGCATTAGACCCAATTTTCTTTATGATCTTGTATGGTCCTGCACTATGAGCATGTAGTTTTTTCATGGTTCCTGGTGGAAACTATTCAGGACGAAGCCTGATCATGACAAAGTCTCCCTCATTAAATTCTTTGAAACGTTTATGTGAGTTAGCCATATGCTCATAAGATTCATTGCATTCAATAATTTTCTTACTTATCTCTTTATGCAATTTTTTAATATGCTGTGCATTTGACTCTGTAGATTCTGAAATGCATGCATGCATCGGTAAGGAAATTAGATCTAAAGGCTTTCTAGGTTTATATCCATGGACAATCTCAAATGAACTCTTGCCTGCAGACCTATTGACTGAACTATTGTAGGCGAACTCAGCTCTTGGTAGTAAAGATCCCAATTCCCAGTGTTTCCACCTATAAGGCATCTAAGCAAATTTCCTAGACTCCAGTTTAGTACCTCCGTCTGACCATCTGTTTGGGGGTGGTAGAATGTAGAAAATTTTTGCTTAGTTCCTAAAAAGTGCCAAAGGGTTTTCCAAAAGTAACTGGTAACTTGACATCCCTATAAGACACTATGGTTTTAGGAAGACCATGTAACATAACCACACTATCGAGAAAAATTTTGGCTACCTTAAAAGCATCAGAAGTTTGTGAACAGGGTATAAAATATGCCATCTTAGAGAACCGATCGACCACTACAAAGATGGAATCATGTTTTCTTAAAGTCTTGGGTAAACCTAACATGAAATCCATACTAAGATCTTGCCAAGGATAGTCTAGTATCGGTAAAGGGGTATACAAGCTAGTGTTTTGCTTTTCTTGTTTTGCAGCAGCACAAGTTTGACACCTAGCTACAACCTGAGCTACATCCCTTTTCAGACTTGGCCAATAAAATTGGTTTTTCAACAGCTGGAATGGTCTTATTTCTACCAAAGTGACCAGCTAGACCTTCGGCATAGGTTTCCCAAATCAAAAATTCTCTAAGGAAGGTTCTAAAAGTACACAACCTATTATCCTTAAAGAGGTAGCCATCATTCAGGTATACTCACTATTCAACTAGAGGGTCCTTGTTTGATAGACTGATAGGTCTCACTAAAATCAAGACAAGTTTCATACTGATCCTTCAGTTTGTCAAATCCTACAACTTCAATACAACTAAGCTAAGGAGTATGGATCGTCCACTAGGAGCATCAGCAAACTTATTCTCAGTACCAGTACGATGTTTTAACACAAAAGTATAGGCTTGAATGTATTCTACCCACTTTGCATGCCTAGGGTTTAACTTCTTTTGGAAACTTAAAAATCGAAGTACCTCATGATCTGAATAAAGGACAAATTCCTGTAGCAGTAGGTAATGTCTCCAATACCTCAAAGCTTGCACTAGCGCATAAAACTCTTTATCATTGGTTGAGTATTTAAGTTTAGCCTCATTTAATTTTTCACTAAAGAAGGCTACAGGGTGACTCTTTTGACTCAATACTCTACCTATACCAACTCCAGAGGCATCACAAGTAATCTCAAAAATTTTAGAAAAATCAGGTAATCTTAACACAGGTGATTGGATCATTTTATCCTTAATTTCTAAGAAGGCTCTATTGGCACTCTTGGTCCCCTTAAAAGCTCCTTTTCTAAGGCAATTTGTGATAGGTGCTACAATTATGCTAAATCCTCGAATGAATCTCCTATAAAAAGTAGCAAGGCCATAGAAACTATGAACATCGTGTACATTTTAGGCACAGACCACTCAACTATGGACTTAAGGATGCTTATGATGCGAAGGAATTCCTTTTAGGGTTGATGATTTTTTTTTTTTTTTTTTTTTATGTTTCTTGTTGTTTTTCTTTGTTCTTTTAGGGTTTCGATTCCCGATCACAAGCAAAGATAAGAAATACGAAGAACAGTAATGTAAGCTTATGCTAGTAGTTCAAAGCCCAAAAAGTAAGAATGAGAACAGGACCCCGGGATTAAAAAACCCCGGTAGGACTTGCTCAACCTACAATATCTACTTAGGAGATAAAAAGAAGGCAAACCTCAAACTTTTGAAGCGTCGGGTGCAGAGATCGCTCAACTCGATGGATACGGCCTGGATGCCCGAGCAGTCGAACCCGTGGGAGCACTGGCTTTGGGTCGGGAGGTCACGATGGCAAAGCTGACTGTCTCCAATGCCCTAGATGCCAGGGAGGACCTATAGGCAAACAAAAGAAAGGTCAGCGGAATGTGGAGATTCACGGAAAGGAATTGAACTGGAGTTGGGAAGGGGCTTCGTGCCCGATGTCTGGCTGGATTCGAAGTCGAAGTCGGAGATAACTTCAGGCCTCGCACCCCGCGATGTCCCGGAGGATGAAGGAATGTGGCCTCACACCATGCGACGTCCTGGAGGATGATAGACTTGCGACACCCTAGGGCGACGGACAGGTGGCCTCACACCACTCGACGTCCCTGGGGACGAAGGCAATTCCACTCAAACCTAGCCTAAGAGACAATGTTTGGAGGGTGGAAGAAACTTAAACTTTTCATTAATCACTCAATCATTCATTATTCTTTATAATGGAGGGGGTTGGGTCCTTTAAATAGGCACCCAAGGCCCATTTTGAAATTCAAATGCAAGAATACAAATTTCTTCTTCTTTTTCTTGAATGGGCATGTCATGAAGCAAGGCTAGGAGGAGGGATCATGGTGCCTTGAAGTTAAAAAGAATCTTCATTGTTTTGGAAAATGACATTAGAGGGGCTTGTAGCATGGCTTATGTTCTTCTTCCTTCCTTTGTTGCACACCCTTCCTTTGGTATAAGGCTTGACATGGGGAGTGTTAGGTGGAGGCACCCAGGATATTGTCTCTCCCTTCCAAAGAGGTTGAAGTAATTTGAGAAGAAGACTTGATTGGAGGACTTGAAGCAAGGGATTTGAATTCCCCACTTCGACTCCCATTGACTTCCATCTTGGCCGACCACCCTTGCATGGCAATGAGCTTGATAGGGGGAGGGGAAAAATGCTAGAGCCAAGTGAAGTGGTCCTCCCCATTGGGCGTCCTTGCATACCAAGTGTGCTGCCCACATGGCAAGATTTCATGGCGCCATGTAGGATGCACAGGTGGGCCCTGAGCTGACTTGGCTTCTTTCCTTACTTGCTTCCAAGGAGACTAAATTTTAAGACCCACTCTTGCAATTGATCCATACTTCTAAGAGACTCAGACTGGACTTGAATTTACGACTCCACTTAGTACAGGACTCAATTTGACCTAATTGGTCAATGTACAGACTCAATTCAAAGCAAAAGACAATTACAAATTTGAGGCTTGAAGCCTTATTACAAGACACAAAGAAGTGGAACCCTAATCTGAGATCCACAGAGGGTTGAAGAGCCTCTATCGGATCCTGGTGCCCACACCAATTCTCCCGGGATGGGAGGAACTCGACCCTGTCGAGTTAGGGTTAGTCTGGCTTTGGTACCTTTCCACGATATCGGGGTTGATGCGTTGCAAGTCCTCCCGGGTGATCCACGAGTCATCGGATTCGGGTCGGCCTTGCCATTAGACCAAGTAACATTGATAGCCCTTGCCCTGGGTAGTGATGGCTTGGTCATCCAAGACACGCTCGATCCGCTCTCCTCGCTCAGGTATATTTGGAGGTGGACACTCAAGTTCAGGTTCACTCTCAAAAGGGAGGTCAGGCCCAAACGGCTCACTGGGTATGTTTGCGGGTTCTCTATACTCGACTAAGTCAGAAATATTGAATGTCGAGCTAATTCCATAATCTGGAGGTAATTCTAGCACATAGACATTAGGGCCCATCCTCCTAATCACTTTAAGGGACCCGCCCCATGAGCATGAAGCTTCCTAACGGTTCCTGGTGGAAATCGTTCAGGCCTAAGCCTAATCATTACAAAATCCCTTATTTCAAACTCTTTGGCTCGCTTTCGGGAATCAGCCAAATTATTTTAAAAATTGTATTTAATGCATAATCCAAACATGATGCAAATGCAGACTCAACTATGCAATCTTATTAAGAAAAAAATTTTATTGGACTCCTAGGGTCTAAACCTAACAGACTTTTGACTCTCTAGGTTTGACCCTAGTTTGGTATGCACAAGAAAAATTAATAAGGATCCCTAGCAAATGCCATAAAGTATACCAAAAGTAGAGGGCAAAAGGGATGGGCTCTAAGGAGTCACGCATTCTGGTAATCTCAATAAAAAGTAACCCCATAGCTCTAGAAATGTGAGAGGGTTTAGGGAAGGGTAGGAAAAAGGAATCATAGTCTTGGGGTGGCTTATGGAAAACATAAAACAGACCTGGGTTTTTTAGGATGACCTTAAAATTTGGGCATCGTTCTATAGGTGTCATATGGTCCCCTTGTTTCGGTAGATCTTGGGGCTCGCTAGGGTCAATCCCACAGTGAGGAAGGTCTGTTAAAAGGATTCTGGGACCACATATAGTATGATGGATGTCTCCCAGGGTGGAAGTTGATCAGGTAACTCATCGGGAACTTCATCCTCAATTTCTTTCCGAGCTTCAACCATCTCTTGAGGATGTTCTCTTTGGATCGGTTCATTAAGGGTTGGTTCCTGAACTCCTGTGGAAAAGACTAGTGAATCCTCATGTTTATTTACTAGATGTGATCCTGGCTCGGTCATTTCCTCTTCAAATTTTGTAGTGGGTTCAGGATCATTTTCCTTGGATTCCTCAATAATTTCACCCTCGGACCCATCTTCAATAAACTTGACTCATAGATGCTTTCTTTCAATTCTTTAATGGGCTTAGGAGTTTCTTTCCCTAGATTTTCAATGGGTTCAACTTTAAAGTCTTCAATGGGCTCAGGGGTTTTTGTATTCAAATTATCAGAATGTTCATCCTTCTCTCCCTGAAACTCTTTAAGGGTCCTTTCCCAGTAATCTCTTCTTCTAACCCATTATCCTTGATTAGGTTAACTTCAGGCTTCTTTTCTTTAAGGCTACTTGATCCTTTCTTGACTAGGTCCTTTAGCTGGATTGGGTTGATTGTAATCTTTTTCCCATGGTGGAAAAAGACACAGGTATTGGATTGACCATAAAGGGTGGCATCATGGTCGAAAAGCCAGGGTCATCCTAGGATGATATTACCAACACCCATGGGTAAGACGTCACACCAAATCGATTCTTCATAGGAACTCATTTTTATCTTGATTTGGCACCTAGATTTTATTGGGATGGAAGTGGAATCTATCCAGGAGACTTTGTAAGGGTTGGTGGTGGGGAACTGTGGCTAGTCCTAAAGATTTGACAGTACTCAAGGAAAGGGCATTGACATAGCTTCCACTATCAATAATGACCTTACATGCCTTATCTCCTAGCTTGATCAGGGTCTGTAGGATGTTAGTCCTATGCCATTCTTCCTGCACTATGTTTTGGGCTAGGATGCATCTGACTACTCCTAGAAGTTCTTCAGATTCATTTAGCTCTTCCTCTAGGGGTCTTAGTCTGGCCTCTATTTGATCAAGTCTATTAGTCAACTGGTTGCTTAATTGAGTCAAGGATTGAGTTAGGGATTGAGTTAGGGCTCCGATGTCAGCTTGAAGTTGGTCCATGGCTTTGGTAGGGGGTGGAGAAGGTGGGTGAAAAGAGGTTCTTGATCTAGTGCATATGTAACACACAAACAGAACGGTGCTACGGTTTGCTAGACCTAGGAGATTTCTCCAAATGTGAGGTCAAGAAGATGAACCTGGAAGTAGTAACTTTGCACCTGGCCAGGTAAGTGTAAGGTGAGTGGAGGTTCCTCTTTGCTTGCCTAGACACCAATTAGAAATTGGCCAGATAAGCGAACCAACCCACTTTCCTTCGGGCTAGTCCCTGAACCACTTGCCTAGACACCAGCTACTCAAGCACACACCAACAAGCAATCTAGCTTGGCTCGGCACTTGGGTCGACCCGACTTCATGAGTGTCCCTAGCTCACTAGAGCAGATTAAACATCTAATTGATTTTAGTTAATGGCTAGGGTTCGATATGCTGGGTGGTGGTTTTTTTGGGCTAGGGACAGGTAATGAATTCCTGACCTTATGTTAATTTGACGCCCTTAAGATAAGTTATGTAAAATGAAGCACAATAATGACTAATGAAATGACATAATTTTTTTTTTTTTTTTTTTTCTTTTGTGTCTTTTAGATAGGTGAATGCTAAACAAAATGCAGGAACTAAAACATGCAAGAAACTAGCTAGATGGAGGAATTAATCAAAATGAGATGCTTGCTAAAATTTCAGACCTGAGATTTTCTCAGGCAGTATTTCGGCTTGTAGAAACTCTACACACTGTAATAAAATTTGAGAAATAAAAAAATAAATTTGAAATTAATGCGATCTAAAAAAATAGAAATCAAAAAATTTAGATATCTTTACAGAGAGAAACAATCCAATGATCAAACTATATATGGACTGACCAGAATGCAGAAAATGAAACAAATGCACTAGTCCTAGCCTTGCTCTGATACCAGAAATGATGCGGAACAAGGGGGTCAGGGCTAGGGATGCTGGATGCCATAAGATGCTTACGATGCGAAGGAATTCTTTTTAGGGTTGATGATTTTTTTTTTTTTATGTTTCTTGTTGTTCTTCTTCGTTGTTTTAGGGTCTCGATTCCCGATCACAAGCAAAGATAAGAAATACGAAGAACAGTAATGGAAGCTTATACTAGCAGTTCAAAGCCCTAAAATTAAGAATGAGAACAGGACCCCGGGATTAAGAAACCCCGGTAGGACTAGCTCGATCAACAATATCTACTTATGAGATAAAGAGAAGGCAAACCTCAAACTTCTGAAGCACCCGGTGCAGAGATCGCGCTCAACTCGACGGATGCGGCCTGGATGCCCGAGCAGTCGAACCCGTGGAAGCACTGGCTTTGGATCGGGAGGTTGCGATGGCAAAGCTGACTGTCTCCAATGCCCGAGATGCCAGGGAGGACCTGTAGGCAAACAAAAGAAAGGTCAGCGGAATGTGGAGATGCACGGAAATGAATTGAACTGGAGTTGGGAAGGGGCTTCGAGCCTGGTGTCCGGCTGGATTTCGAAGTCGAAGTCGGATATAACTTGGGGCCTCGCACCTCGCGACGTCTCGGAGGATGAAGGAATGTGACCTCACACCACGCGACGTCCTGGAGGACGAAGGATTTGCGACGCCTTGGGGCGACGGACAGGTGGCCTCACACCACTCGTTGTCCCTAGGGACGAAGGCAATTCCACTCAAACCTAGCCTAAGAGACAATGTTTGGAGGGTGAACGAAACTCAAACATTTCATTAATCACTCAATCATTCATTATTCTTTACAATGGAGGGGGTTGGGTCCTTTAAATAGGCACCCAAGGCCCATTTTGAAATTCAAATGCAAGAATACAAAATTTCTTCTTCTTTTTTCTTGAATGGCATGGCATGAAGCAAGGCTAGGAGGAGGGATCATGGTGCCTTGAAGTTGGAAAGAATCTTCATTGTTTTCGAAAAAGATGAGAGGGGCTTGTATCATGGCTTATGTTCTTCTTCCTTCCTTTGTTGCACACCCTTTCTTTGGTATAAAGCTTGACATGGGGAGTGTTAGGTGGACGCGCCCAAGATCTTGTCTCTCTCTCTCTCCAAGAGGTTGAAGCAATTTGGAAGAAGACTTGATTGGAGGGCTTGAAGCAAGGGATTTGAATTCTCCACTTTGACTCCCATTGACTTCCACCTTGGTTGACCACCCTTGCATGGCAATGAGCTTGATAGCGGGAGGGGAAAAGGCTAGAGCCAAGTGAAGTGCTGCTCCTCCCATTGGGCATCCTTGCATAACAAGTGTGCTGCCCACATGGCAAGATGTCATGGCACCATGTAGGATGCACAGGTGGGCCCTGAGCTGACTTGGCTTCTTTCCTTACTTGCTTCCAAGGAAAAATAAATTTTAAGACCCTCTCTTGCAATTGACCCATACTTCTATGAGACTCAGACTGGACTCGATTTATGACTTGACTTAGTACAGGACTCAATTTGACCTCTTGTACATGGTACAGACTCAATTCAAAGCAAAAGACAATTACAAATTTGAGGCTTGAAGCCTTATTATAAGACACAAAGAAGTGGAACCCTAATCTGAGATCCACAGAGGGTTGAGGAGCCTCTATCGGATCCTGGTGCCCACACCAAATGGCTCTTGTGCTGTCACAATACACTAGAACAGGACCATCTAGGGAAGGTGCCACCCCTAGCTCTCTATGGATCTTCCGCAACAACATGGCTTCCTTTGCTGCATCTGATAGCATGTACTTTGCTTCACTTATCGAGTCTGTAACTGTTGCCTGCTTGGAACTCTTCCAACAGATCGCACCTCCATTCAGGGTAAACACAAACCCTCACACACTCTTGCTATCATCTCTGCCTGACTAGAAACTGGAGTCAGTTTACTCCACAAGTTTCAAGTCAGTTTCTCCATAAATCAGCCATTGGTCTTTAGTATTTCTCAAATACTTCAGGATGGTCTTACCACCTTCCATGTGCCACCTTCACCTTATCAGACTGGTATCTGCTCACACACTCCTAGTGAGTAAGCCACGTCTGATGCAGCACGAAAGCTCTGATACCAAAATGATGCAGCACGAAAGCTCTGATACCAAAAATGATGCAGCACGAAGCTTTGATACCAAAAATGATGCAGAACAATAAAGGAATGCGATGCGGAAGTAAATTAGATTAACTAATTTTTTTTTGTTGTTTTTATATGTTTGTAGAAGTTGGCTTCAAATCAAAGAAAAGTTAACTAACATTGAAAGATACTAATATGATAATTGAAAGCACAATTTTAAGGAAACTAAATTATCAGAGTAGTTCAGAAGCAACGGATCGCTGGGGGTTGAGAAACTCCCAGACCTAGGGTTCGCTCCGAACTTTCAACAGAACAGAAATAAAGAGAAGAGATGGTTTACCTAACGAGACAATGATCTTCACAGATTTTGGTGGAAGAACTCTCCCAAGCAGATTGTTGGATCCTCGGATTCAGATTTCTTCGCAATGGATCCTCCAGTACTGGTCCTTTGGCGGTTGACTTCTCCTGAACTCAAGATCTGGAAGAGAAAAAAACAATTGATGGAATCAGAGAGTCAAGGGAAAGATTTACCAGGTTGATGAACTTGAAGATTGAAACTGCTGAAAACTGGATTCTCCTGGATGTTGATGTGATTTTCCTTGGAACTTGCTCTGGATCTGAAGTTGCCGGGATGGATTTGGATGAAGTGGATGGCCTGGACTTGTAGAGAGAGAGAGGCCGTGGGAGATGGGTGTGGAGCTAGGGTTTGATGGATTGAAAATAATGAGGGCGGCTAGGGTTTTGGAATTTCAAGTGGCTAACCTAGGTTTTTGGATAAAGATGGAGATCTCTCACCTCCTCAAGGCTCCAATGGAACCCGGATTACCCCTCACGGAGCTCAACACTTAGAATAGTGCGGAAGAAGAGAAACCTAGGTCACTCAACACAAAGAATAGCAAAATAATTTTTCTTCATTGATTTTCAAAGTTACAAAGAGAGGTCTATTATATAGACCTAAAATTTTATCCTAGCTTGTACAAATTCCCATGTGGGACTAAACTCTTCCAACCTCTAGATTAGGTAGAAAACCCCCTCTCTTGGTCGACCAAGACTTCAAAAAATTGGGACGGCCATAAAGGAATTTTTTTTTTGGAATTTTTATGGCGCCTCCTTTGGAGTTGGATTTGGATTTGGAGTCCTCCTCTTCTTATGGCATTTCTTCTTTTCTCCACTCCAAGTTAGCTCTTTGATTTTGATTTGAACTTCAATTGGATGTCCTTCTTTGATTTCTTCTCCAAGAGAAGTTTTCTTCTTCTTCTTTGCTTAGGTAAAATAGGCAGGTATGGGGCCTCCTTTAAATTAGCTTCCAATTTGATTTTTTCTTCTTTGGGTGTGGGGACCATGACACTGGGATGCCTCTGTGGCGCCTCCTAGACTCTGGCGTGTGCTCGGAGTGTGGCTGGGCGTGTGGCTTGGAGTGTGGCCTCCACTTGCTTGAACCTTGATTTGATTGGAAGACAATGTGGCACCATTTTGGACCAAATTGAAACCACATCGGGACTTGCACCGAGTCAACATGACTCAACAAAATTTAAATGGTGACTCAAGAAATAAATAAAAATAAATAAACTGGTTGACCAGGTCAACCTTTATTACAAACCCTAATTTCTCGGGCAATGTCAATCAGAGATCCGATGAGCTCTGAAGTCTTCTTCTGAGTCTGGTGCCCGCACCAACGTCTGGTCTAGTACATGTCATAGCACCATGATACAGCCCACTATAGAGTCATAAGGAACTCTACTCATGCGCTCTTTCTCTTTCTTAGGAGTTGTCACATAATTTTTCTTGGAAAGAGTAATTCCAGAACCTATCGGGAGATAGCCTTTCTTTGGAATTCTCCATGTTGAACAATTTCAGCATGGTATCAATGTACATAGACTAGGACAATCCCAGAAGCCTCTTAGATCTATCTCTATAGATCTTCATACCCAGTATGAAAGAAGCTTCACCTAAGTCATTCATGGAGAACTGAGATGACAACCAGACCTTTATTCCTTGCAATGTTGTGATGTCATTCCAGATTAAGAGAATGTCATCAACATATAGTATCAGGAATACAATCACAGAACCATTAATATCACTTATAGATGCAGGGTTCCTCTCCGTTCCTAATGAAGCCATACGATTTGATACACCTATCAAATCACATGTTCCAACTTCGAGATGCTTGCTTAAGTCCATAAATAGACCTCTATAATTTGCATACTTTTGACTCGTCTGTGGATGTGAACCCTTCAAGCTGTATCATATACACCTCCTCATCCAGCTCCCCATTTAGGAAAGCAGTTTGAACATCCATCTGCTAGATCTGATAATCAAAATATGCTGCCAAAGCAAGCAGGATCTGAATGGACTTGAGCATTGCCATAGGGAAGAACGTCTCGTCATAATTGATACCATATCACTGATGATACCCCTTGGCATCCAGACGAGCTTTATAGGTCTCCACCTTCCCATCTGTATCCCTTTTTCTCTTGAAAATCTACTTGCACCTGATGGGTTTTATCCCTTCAGGTGGATCAACCAATGTCCATATATTTTTGATCTCCATGGACTCCATCTCGGATCGCATGGCTCCAAGCAATGCCTTAGAGTCAGATCTCTGAAGTGCATCGATATAGGTGATCGGGTCCTCATCGTTCTCGTTGATTTCAATGGGATCACCGTCCCGGACCAAGAAACCGTAGTATATGTCTGGCTGATGCGGTACTCTATCGAATCTCCTAATAATGGGTTCCGGGTGTGATTCAATCATGGCCAGTTCTATGATGTGTCCTTAGAGTGTGCAAGTTTTTCCACTGGTTGAACTTCACCAAGTTCAATTTTAGAGGCTACAGTTCCTTCTCCAAGGTACTCCTTTTCCAAAAGATAGCCCTAAGAGCAATGAACACTTTCTGTTCATCCTCCAGTAGAAGAAATACCCTTTTGATTCCTTAGGGTACCTAATAAAACAGTCACCGATCAGACCTAGGACCAAGTTTGTCTAAGTCTAAACATTTTACATAAGCCGACAACCCCAGACCTGAAGGTGTGAAATTGAGGGCTTACGTCCAGTCCATAACTCATATGTGTGGAGACAACAGACTTACTTGAACATTCATTCAGCAAGTAACAAGCTATCTCAGTACATATCCCCAGAAGGACAGCAGCAGAGTTGCAAAGCCCATCTGGATCGAACCATATCCACAGAGTCTGATTCCTCCTTTCAGACACACCATTTAACTAGGATGTTCCTGGAGGAGTCCATTGAGAGAGAATCCCATTCTCCTCAAATTATGTCATTAACTCACCGGATAGGTATTCACTGCCTCGATCAGATCGAAGGGTTTTAATACTCTTTCCAGTTTGTTTCTCTACTTCATTACGATATCGTTTGAACATTTCAAATGACTCAAATTTATGTCTCATCAAACAGACATAACCATACCTGGAAAGGTCATCTGTAAATGTAATGAAATATCTATATCCACCTCTGGCACTAACTGTCATGGATCCGCATACATCAGTATGTACGAGACTCAAAAGTTCTATAGCTCATTTACCTTTTCCATTAAAACGTGACTCGATCATTTTACCAAGCAAACAGGATTCACAAGTGGGCAGTGAGTCAGAATCACTGATCTTGAGGAGCCCTTCTCCTCGCAACTTGTTTATCCTATTCTGGTTAACATGACCTAACCTACAGTGCCATAGATTCAGGTCACTAACATTTTCTATCCTTGGGCGTTTGCTAGACATGTGAATTACATTAACAGGCCATGGCAAAACATAAATGCCATTATTTAACTTAGATTTCATTATCACAGAGTTATTCATAATAAGTTGGCAAAAATATCCTTTTATTGAAAGTTCATAACCATAATTGGCCAATAGGCCTACAGAGATAATGCTTATAATGAAACTTGGACAATAATGACAGTCGACTAATTTGACAGTACTAGATTCAAAAATAAGACTCAGAACTCCGACTGCTAGCACTGGAACATGATTTCCATTTTCGATGCTCAGGAATTGCTCCCCATCATTGAATCTTTTGCTAACCTGCAGTCCCTGCAAATAATTGCAAACATGAATAGGACTACCAGTATCCAATACCCAGTTAGAAGTGTCACAAATAGAGAAATTACAAGGTTTTATCATATAAATACCTTGTGTAGCACCTTGCTGCTTTCACTTCCTTGGCATGTTCAGGTCCAAGGATGCTTGATAAAGAGGACAGTTCCTCTTCCAGTGTCTCTACTTCTTACAATGGAAGAACTCTACACCAGCTTGATCAGCTTTCACTTTCTTGGTCTGACTTGGGCCAGGAGCACTCTGCACCTTTTTTCCCTTACCTTTCTTCTTCCCTTTCTTAAAGGGATGATGACCTCTAAAACCTCCCACTAAATTCACCACTCCCTTATTAAGTTGGTGGTCCTTCTCGTAAGTCTGTAGCAACCCCATCAAATCATGGTAATTGACTACAGGCTTATTCATTTTATAATGATCGAGAAAGTCAAGATAGGAGGATGGTAGAGAATTCAGGATCGCATCCTTGCCGAGTTGCTCATGCAAGGTACATCTGAGCTTGTCCAATCGTTCGATCATCTCGATCATGTACAATACATGATCAGTGACCAAAGTGCCATTCCGCATTTTGGCATTGTAAATGGCACAAGACACTTTGTACCACTCCACATCATCTGGCATGCCGAAAGATTCCTTCAACCTTTGAAGAATCCCATCTGGCTGGGCCTCCTCAAATTTGTGGCTGAACTCATCATTCATTGCCGTCAACATAATGCATCGAACAGTGGTCCGATCAAAAATCCACTTCAAATAAGTATCCCTGACCGAACTCCGAGCATTGGTAGGAGGGATTTTGGGTGTTGGATCCGTTATCACATAAAGGATCCTCTCGTGCTCCAGGACTATCCTCAATTTTCGATACCAGCTATCAAAATTGGGACCCTTTAACTTCTCACTATCGAGAAGTGACCGGAGCAAAAGGTTTGAAGACATCTAAAAAAAAATTAGGATCAAATTAGTATATGAATTAATCAATTAAACCAAAAGACATGGACTTTAGTCTAAAGGTCCCTCCCACTAATTTTTCAGATTGGGAGCCTCTAACTCCAATCCATGAAATCATCATTTCATAGTGGGTACTGAAATCCAATAGACTACGTATGAGCTTGACTATGGCCGGCTTACCCATACGCGTCTAAAGGTAGGTTCTCTAACCAATTGCTTCCCAAAGCAACTTCCAGTAATAAATTTTGCCCCACAAAACCCCCAATCGGCCTTGGGGCCTCCTATTATGGTTCTCTGGTTAGGTCCAACCATTAATATGACAAATTCGATGCTTCCAGCTAACGAATGACCAAGCCCAACTTTGGCCGGCCCACCTGATCATCATTAAGAAGGTTGTACTGAACGATCATCTATGAGAGAGTAATCCTAGTAACCGGATGCACACCCATTCTATGGAACTACCGATGTACACCAAGCTAAAGGACTCATCACTAACCCACTTAATGGTAGGCTAAGACACCGTCAACTCATTGACTTAGTCTTTTTCAGGACCTAATAATTCTAGAAGATTTTAATTAAATTGTGACAGAAGAATAGAGAGAAGAACATGGATCAACCTCCCACTGATCAAATCAATTCTCAAGAGGGTTGAATTAAATTCAACAAGTTGGTCCATGGGCATCTAAAGATCATACAAGCTGATCAACTTGGGTGACATGGGTTAATTCAAATCAATAAGCTCTTCTAATCAGTTCTAGTTGACCAAATTGGCCAGGTATGTGAGATCACAAGTGAGTATTCGTCATTAACCATCTTTCCTAAACACCAACCAAGTTGACCAGGAAAGAGGTAGCCTCATGCAGCCATGATCAAAACTGCCAAACCTACCTAGACACCAATCGATTTATCAGACTCGATTAGACCAGCCTAAGATCTCGGGCTTACCACAGAGCCACTAATTAGATCCATTTTAGAAGAATGGACTAACCCATCTAACTATTAGATAGATACTAAAGTGAAGGTCCTTAATTAACATTTGATTAGTTCTCTTAAGTCCAATTCAACTAAACTTAGATCTAACCCAATAAATGGACCCAATCAGACAGCTAACCCAATTAACCCGGATGGCTTATTCAAATGACATTAGGTTTCATAAACCCTAATCTGGCTTGCCATTTAATTAATCTTTCAATTCATAATTGTTAGATTATAAGCCAACTTTTAATTAAAATAATTTTAATTAAATTCATGTAAACCCCTTTTACATCTTTCATGCATCATATCTAGTCCATCATATCAATTTATAATATTGCAAGCCTTTAGACATGCCAAAGTGTAATCATGTATCAGGATTAAAACATTTTTAATACTATAGGTTTCCTTAAAGGATCCTTCTGAAAAGGCCAACACAGACACACAGCCTCGTGCCATAGATAATTAGGGGTTTTAAACCCTGATTAGTCTCTAAGAACACACGGCCATGGTGAAGGTCTCAACTAGGTTCCTAAAAGTAATCCCTAATCTAGATATAGATCCTATACATGCAATCATGATATGCTACATAGGAACCTGCTCTAATACCACTGAAAGGAATCCAGTGCAACGGATGCCTACCCTAGGCTTGCTACACTATGGAGAAGGAATTGCATAATTAAAATTTTTAACATGCATAAGGAAAAACCTACTCATGCACAGGATCTAACATAACATGATGCATGTAACTGAAACATAGGCATGTATAGGAAATTACAATAATCATAAACAATATGATGAAATCTAGATCTAAACATGCATGATTAACAAAAAGTAAATCACATACCTTTCTAGAGCTTCCTTTAATAGCAAATCAAAGTAGCAGGTTGAACTCCTTCAACATCAAATCAAACCTGGAAGAGATCGATGCAATCTCTCGAGGTGTCCAAATGTCTACCCTCTAGAGTATCCATACACGGGCTCTCACTAATCCAACTCCCAGAAGGATGATAGTCCTCCAGGATTTAATGAACAGGTCATGGCAATGTGGAGCAAAGAATGCCAAAAAATCCTCACGGACGGTCTTCTCCAAGATCGCCCAAAATCCACCAATAGCACACAAAAGAAAACAAAAGAATAGGGAAGGAAAAACACGGGATGCTATACAAACTTCTGCACTTAGTTTTTCCCATCCCAAAAACTCTCTCGTCTCCTTCTTAAAAGCCCTGTTACTTCCCCTGTTTCTACCCCTCTCATCTCATTTTCTTCTCTCAACTCACGGCCAACAACCAAGAAATCAGACACTCAAAAATTGCAAGACTGCAGGGAAAAAATCATGAGAGAAAAAAAACATAAAACCAAACACTCAGAATTGCATTTTGATCGATGGAGAAAAAAAATAGGGAACTGCAGGCTATTGATAAATGGAGAAGGCTGAATCATCAAGAAAACCTGAGAGGGAATGTCGTGTGGGAGAGAAAAATCGAGAGAGCCAATCCAGTTAACGGTGCAAAGGATAACAATCGGATAAACCAAGCTTCATCTGATCCGATCAATAGGTAAGGCTTTTCCAATCACACAGTAAAACAGCAGGGCTTGAGAATAGCGGGGAGGAAGGGAAAACACCATGAAAAACAAACCATGTTGAACCAAAAAATGTGTAAATAAAACCAAGTTTAAAACGGTGATTAAAAATGGCTAGGAGAAAATAAACCATGAAAACATCCCATGTTTAAAGTGGTTCAACAAGACCAAATAATACCGGTTCATCAAAACCCGGTCCGACCAAACCTGATCAATTAGAAAACCTGGGTCCAGTCCTGGTCTACCAGGAACAATTCCTGGTTGACCAAATCAATCCTGGTCGATCCAAATCAGACTAGATGGACTAGAAAAAATCCAATGTGTGCTCAATTTGACCGTTTGACCTTAATACCGAAATGATTTACAATCATTGATCGGCTCTCGGATCTAGAAGAAATCCTCTATGGCGTGTGACCTCATAGGTTCGAACCTATACGGTAGCACTAGAACACTTGCAGTACCAGCACAAGATACCATCTAGCAATGGGTCCCGGTGTCCGGATAGGTCAAAGATGCGACAGCAATCTATCGAACCTCTGGCATATGGTTACCGTATAATTCATCCCTTTGACCTCCAATGCTCAAGATGACCTAGGGTTAGACTACCAACCCTAACTGAGTCAATCCATAACATGTCTCAACCTCGCAAGTCTAGTGACTCCTCACTAGGACTACCCCGACCGAGGATTTGCTAAATTGAGATACTGCGAGGCATTCAATCCAAATAATTTGGATAGGTCAATTCCATCTTGGTCCATCGCTGCTCCACAAGTACTTGCCTGTACTCAGAAACCTTCCATCACTGGATTAGAAATCTGGGTAGTCCAGTACCAAAGCATAGGGAGTTGCTTGCAAGCTACCATGGTGATCTCAGGTCAGAGGGACACATATATCCATATCCAATCATGAGCAATCCTTTGGTAGAAAGGATCTTCATGGAGTCACGTTCAATGAGATGTCACACACCCACATGCAGATCACATCAGTGTCACCACACTCCTTTGATCAAGAGGACAACCAAACAATGTGAACCACAACAACCTACACTTGATACATTGCCATCCTATACAATGTATCCTTTAGTTGTGATCCATTTAAAGGACCACTCGATATATCCTCTCTATATCGAAGTCAGTGCAGTCCTATAGACTTCATCACATAAATAGAGTTCATTACAGGAAAATGAATAATATAATGAGTTGCCAAAATAAAGTTTTATTAATTCATATACAAATTATAATACTGAGCACAACCACCTATAGCCTAAGCGATTGGCTTTGGGACATTATTCCCAACACTGTGTCTGACCTGGTGTCCCCACCACTGCACTATCGAGCCATGCCGACTACCGTGCCGGCCTTCTTCCCAACTATGCCACCGCCAGTCACCGGAACAACCCGCACCTCCCTCTCCCCGAGCTGTCGCACTCCCAGCCACCATCCATGGAGATCTCCCAATGCTGCAGTTCAATGCGACGCCGCTAGCCACCGGAACCCCATCCATCCGGCCATCTTCTTCCAGTGCCGCCACTGTCCTCTGCCCAGTGCCAACACCGACAAGCACCTCCATGAGCCTTCCCTGTCCCTGGATTCCGTTCATAGAGAAGAAGATGCAGTAGTGCACGAACATGAATGCAGAATCAGTACTCAATACCAACTTCTATATCCGTAGGGAAAGAAAGAAATGAAAAAAAATAGAAAATTAGTAAAAAAAAACTCAAAGAAAAAAATGAAAGAAAGGAGACAAAAAATTGAACCTAGCTTCCTTTGCTTTGATTTGATTAGTTTCAGTTCCATCAAACCCCCGCTGAGCCTGACTCGATGGAGTCAAGTTCTCCCCACTGTAGGAGAATGATGGTGACCTAAGAGTCTATTTGTGTCCCTTTAGTCCTATGGGTCTTTTATTTCAAGTTTTGAGTCATTTAATAAGTTGAGCTGTCTCAACCTCATGAGTCCAGTTGAGTCCTGTAAGTTTGAGTTAGTCTAGTTTTGTACAAGAGGTGAGTTCGCAGCTAGGAGATTCACCAGGCCCCCCCAACCAGAGCTGGCCTTTATGCACCTGGGCCCTTTCATTGTGCCAAGCCCACAAGAGAGAGTCCAGTCCAAGACAAAGGCCCACTGTTGACCAGGTCCACCAGGGTTTCTTGGCCCACAAGTTAGGGTTTCTTAGCCCTCAAGTCATGTACCCTTGGAGGAATCTATAAATACCCACCCCTCCCCTCTTGTATGAAACATCTTTTTTTTCGTGAATACAAATTGAAAGTTATTTTGTCTATGTTTTTTTCTTCAGATTGGAGTGGGTGTGAGACCCGTGTTCCCTGTTCTTGAGTGTAAGCCCTAGCAGCCGTGCTCCCTCTTCTTTCTTCTTCCAAGCAAGCCCTAATCCCCTAGTGACTTCTACGCTTGCCAGCGATCCTCGCTTTCTCGCCTCGCATCATTTAGTCCTTTAAGTCCATATAATTTTCACACAAGACAAGAACTAAGAAAAGAGTCACTAGATCAGGAGAATCACCAGGCCCTCCCTAATCATAACTAGATCCCAAGCACTTGGGCCCTCTCATGCCACTCCTTCAGATGGCACCTCCAAAGCCCAGGACCCAGAAGCCCTTGGCACCCCAACTCATGAGGAAATCGCACCCTAGGCCCATGACCAAGCCCGTGGTGCCCTTCATTCCACCAGGCCATGATGCCCCACTCTAGGCCCATTCATGTTGGCACCCCAGGCTTTGACTCAATCCAAGATGCCTAAGGCTTTATCCAAGTCCAAGCAGATATCTTCCAAGCCTAGCAAGGAGTCAAGGCCCTAGCCCAAAACGGTTTTCTTGGCCCTCAAGTTATGTTGACCATGTCCAACAGGGTTACTTGGCCCTCAAGTTTTGTACTCCTAGTTTGTACTGGAGTCCAGGGACATGGGTGACTCTATAAATACCCTCCCCTCTCCTCTTGTATGAGTATCTCTTTTTCATGAAATAAATTCAAAGTTATTTTGCTAAGTATTTTCCTCAAAACTAGAGTGGGTATGAGACCCGTGTTCTTTGTTCTTAAGTGCAAACCCTAGCCGCCTGCTTCCCCTCTCCTCTTCTCAAAACCCTAGCCACCTTATACCCTCACAAACCCTAAGATGCCCATCCTTGGAGCCCCTTGGCTGCCACCCTCTCTCTTTTCTTCCACCAAGCCATCAACACCAAATCACCAGACTCTTGGCTACCCCTTCCCCTCTCTCTTCCAAGCATGCCCTGGCCTCCAGTCCACTAAGAGCTCCACCCCAGGAATCCTCTCTAGCTGCTGGGTGCCCCTCTCCAAGCTAGGTGCCCTCTTCCCCAAGCATGTCGCCAGCCATCCCAGTAGCCCTTCCATCACCCCACTCTCTTCTTTTGGTTTCATATTTTTTTATCATTTGTGAGCCTAACCCGTGATGTGTGTAGGATCCCTCAGGAAAAGCGAGCTTCTGGATGAAGGCATCTTTGTCCCAAACCAATCTAATAAAAAATTGATGAATCTGCGAGAAAGTGACTTCTTTGTCCAGGTGCAGATTTAAGTGGAGCGAACACTTCCACGGCTTTAAGATCATCATTGCTAGGTAACACTGACCCTTCCCATCTCTCTTAATCTAATTTTATGAATATTGAACATGCACCTAATAGGCCTTCTTAGTCCTAGGATCCTTTATTTTCTTTATCTCTTTGATAGTTCTAGCATGTGGGAAGGATTCTAACCATTACACGAAACCCTAACCTAGTATAGTCTCCTTTTCGGGAATAAATCAATTAAAATCTTAAAATCATTGTCTATTTTAATCTAATTTTTTTTATATTCATCCTTCTCATGTCATTACATTGCATGCATCATGTTTGGAATCTCATCCCTCATCAATTTTGGTATCAAAGCAGGATTAGGGCATGTTCTTTCATCATAGTTTAGATTTTTGCATCCTAAAATCTGCGTAACTTGTCGAAACATAGGGATGTTTACCTATCAAATAAATTTTTTTTTCTCTGATTTTCATGTTAATTAATCTCTGTTTAACCCTCTATTTTCTTTAATTTTCGAGGAATTTTTCTGATCTGAAAACAGGGTGAAGCCTGCATGAGAAAACAACCCTAACAAACATTTCTGCATGCTGAACCTGCACTAGTAGTCTGGATATAGGTCTGATTTTTCATTAATTTCTTACTTTTTTTCTCAAAAATCTTCATCACATCATCCATGTTGAGTCCTCTATTTTTTCTATATTTTATAATAATTTTTCTGATCTGAAAACCTAGGAAATTCTGCATGAAACCAAAACCCCGTATTGCTGAATTCTGCATGTTAACCTATGGCTAAACCTAACTTACATCCAAACCCCCCCAACCCAAGCCAATTTTGTTTGACTATCTAACCAACTAAAATTTAAGTCAGCCACCTCATAAATATATATATATATATATATATATATATATATATATATATATATATATATATATATATATATATATATATTATTATTTTTTTTCTATTATTTTTTAATTTTAGACTGCATTAGGGTTTCATCATGTGTGCATCATTTGCATTAACTTAATCTTAAGGGCACTATACTCTAATAGATCAGGGCAGGATTTCATCTCCCGTCCTGGGCCCAAAACAACCACCTGCATACCAACCCAAGCCTAAATAAAAATCAACTAGAAACTTAATTGATTTAGGGGCACCAACAGGTCAGGTCCGAGTCTAGTAGGAAAACTAGTGCACTCAACCTTCCACTTATTACTGGAAGCTAGTGTCTAAGGCTAGAGGTCCAATGGCAAATGCCCTAAGCGGACTACTGGTTACTTAATTAGGATCCTGTGACAAGCATGGGGAGCCTCCCACCACCCTGCCTCTTACTTGGCCAGTGGAAGGATTAAGTGTTGAGTTGGGTTTAAGTTGAGTTAACTCACTTGATTTTGACTCTAGGTCTAGCAAACCATAGTTTATTTATGTCTAACCCCATTATTATCACCCTAACCCAGCCTGACCAGGGAGTCGATGTGTGTACTTGTTTGCATGAACTCTAGACTAGGAACCCAATACTACTAGTCTCAACCCAACCTAGCCTGACCATGGAATCTGATTTAGGAACCTTACTAAGGACCATTATTGATCAACTTGTCCAATTGACCACCCAAATGAATAATAGACCTGACCAAATGATCCATAGGTTTGATCCGTTAGATGACCGGTTAGGAACCCTCGAGAACACCTGTAGGCCCCATACCAGACCCAAACATGAGTCACCTTTACCCACACCTCCAAACCCTAGGAAAGCCACATACCCTGACCCATAATCGAAGCCCAACCTTAGGAGAGCCCCATACCCTGACCCATACTCGGAGCCCAACGCTAGGAGAGCCCCGTACCCTGACCCATACCCAAAGCCCAACCCTAGGAAAGCCCCATACCCTGACCCATACTGGGAGCCCAACCCTAGGAGAACCCCACACCATAACCCAAACTTGGAGTCCAATCATAGGAGACCCAATTAAGATTTCATGGACCAAGATGAGAGAGCCATTAGGAGCATCAAGAGATAAGCACCTACATTTGGTGGTGATCTTGATCTTGAGGATTATCTTGATTGGGAAGAAGATATGGATCAATATTTTGAGAGGGACTTAATGACAAAAGAAAAGAAGTATAAGTTTGCCAAACTCAAGTTAGTTCGCTAGGCTAGAATCTATTGGGATAAGGTTGAAAGAATGACTAGAAATAAAGGAGAAGCCCCTATAACTACCTGGAGAGACATGAAAAGCAAGTTTAGGAAAAAGTACCTACCTAGATCCTATGAACCTAGATCCTATGAACCCAGAACTTATGAACCAAGATCCTATGAACCCATATCCTTTGAACCTAGAACCTATGAACCCAGATCCATAACCCATAGATCTGAGCCCATGTCCTATGAGCCCAAGGAACCCATAACCCATAAATATGAGCCTACATCCTATGGGCCCAAGGGACCCATAACCCTTAGTCAGCCTGAACCACATAGATTAGTATCCCCAGATATGAGCCCAGTATTAGTCCACTTCCCATTAGTTGACCCACCCCTACCACCCCTGAGTGCAAGCCAAGTATTAATCAGGTACCCCTTAGTCAGCATGAGCCCATTAGGACTAGTGCCCCAAACCCAAGAGCAGGTCCTAGCCAAGCCTACCCAAGCCAGCCTAACACTGATCCAACCCGACCTTGCCCTAGTACCCCACTAGCCTATAGGGAGGACAAGGGTAAAGCAACTGAAACCCAGAAGAACCCGAGTCCCAACCCGAATACCTATTTTAGATGTCATAAGATGGGACACTATGCTTGTCAATGCCAAACCCAGCCCCTGTATATAGGAGAACTCGAAGAGAAGATACCTGAACCCAACCTAGAGTTAGTTGACCTTGACCATACTCAGACTGAAGCCAACCTAGAATTAGTTAACCTTGACCATAACCAGATTGAAACCAACCCAGAGTTAGTTGACCCTGACTATACCCAAGCTATAGTGGGAGAACAATTAAAGGAAGAGAACCCAGATACTGCTATTAGAGTCCTACTTGAAGAGACATTAGAAGAGAACCCAATTGTAGAGCCTAGTCCTGAATTTCATGAGCCAGAAGAGTTTATTGAGGAGTTGGCTTATTTATCCCAGTACTCTGAGGATGAAGTCACTTCTTTGATCCCAATTGAAGATCTCTTCTCTAAAATTAGTGACCCATTCTTCCATAAGGCAGATCATGTGATGTTGGATTATTTATGCATGCTAGTTATTTTTTTGTTGTTAGCCATTAAGTTAGGAGTTTATATCTTGAATTTCAATCCAAGATAGTAAGTAGGGAATTCTATAAAAACTCTGAAGCACAGGCATGCAAAAATAAATACTAAAAGTGAAGAAACAGGACCGCCAAGGCTAAGAAGCCCTGGTTAGGACTAGCTCTTCTGCAATACTACTACTAGAGGAGTTTACCGGGTGTACCTGGTAGAAATTTGAAGATCGATCCATGAAGAGTTTGCTCATCGCTCCTGGATGTGGCCTGGAAAATAAAGCTATCGACCTTGGGGATTCATGACTTTTAATCTAGTGGCCCGAAAGCTGGTCAGATGGAATTATCGGATTTGTGAACTCTGAGGGACCTACAAATCACCATTCATGAGTTAGAAAAACAAGGAAGAGTAGGCTAGATGGCTAAAAGAAGAAGAATGGGAAGAGGTTTGAGGAATGTGGCCAAGAGATGAAGAAGGCTAGTGGCTTTGAGGCAGGGCACAGGGATCATGCAGAAACCCTGAGGGATCACACAGATACCCTTAATCACATAGAAAGTTAAAAAGAACTCAAGAAAATCTTAATATTCAATAACATAAAATATATATGAGAGGGGGGCCTTTATATAGGCATACAAAACTTGGACTCCAAGAAAGGGTATACATGTAAAACCCTAAGTATCCTTTTCCCATACAAATACATAGAAGTGTCCTCTCCTAATTGGGTTGATACTCTCTCTCTTCTTCTCCTTGATGGATTGGGTGGCCAAGGGAGGTAACCAAAAGAGGGGTAGTGGGGACACCAGGATCAGACACAGATCCCTGGATCCCATATGGTTTACTGATTAGGATTTTTTTAAAACCTTAGTCATGTGTCATAATTTTGTAAGCAAATAAGATTGAGTCCTGTAATAAGTTAAGACTTGTTGATTTGTCTCAACCTAATCCAGTCCATTGAGTCCTATATTTAAGTATGAGTCTAGTTTTTGTACAAGAGGAGAGGATACCCTATTTTGGAGTTCCACCAAGCCTCACCCAATAGCTAAAGGCATTTACATCAGCTTATGGGATCTTGTTTGACACCTTAGAGCCCTAGATACCCTCCAGATGCTCTCCGGATGCCCTGATTCCCTCCAAATGCCATTCCAGATGCTAGATTCCCTGCAGATGCTTCAGAATATGTAAGATGTCAGGTGCCCCATGATTCCAGGAATTTGCCAGCACCCCAGGCCAAGAGATTCCAAGCTAAGGAGTCAAGCCCATGATCCCTAGAACCAAGATTCCAAGGAATATGCGGATAACAGGGCACCCCAGCTTCCAGGGCCCAAAGCCCATGCACCAATCAAAAGGAGGATGCCTCTTGCTGCCCTAAAGCCAAGCCCAACTCCATATTGGTACCCAAGCCCAAAGAGAGCCCTTGGACGAAGTCAAATGAGGAGAGAAATCCAAGTAGAATAAGGAGAACTAGTTTTATTTTCATTCAAAGTATATTCTCCTAGTCTTAAGAAAACATGTAATCCCTCTCCCTCTCAACTTTGTGATCCTATCATAACTAGAAGAGGACTTGGGGAACATCTATAAATACCCCACCCCTCTCCCTCTTGTAAGAAACTTTTATTCATGATATAAAAATCCTGGTGAATTTTATTTGAGTTTGCTCTTGTGTTGAAATTGTGTTCTTGTGTTTTGTTGGTTACTTTGTGTGCCCTAGCCATCCTTGCTGCCCTAGAATTTTTTCCACTCCCTAGCTTGCTGCCATACAAGCCTTCACACACACAAGAAGGAGTGCCCTAGCTACCATCCAAGCCAAGGAGCATCATCCTACTTCTAGTCGCCAGCTTCAAACTTCTAACCCTGATTTCGTTCAACCCTAGTTCTTTCCTTTTATTATTTGCTGTTTTGATTGACCTCTGATGCTTGCAGGATCCTTGAGCTATTTCACCTTCCTAGAGGAGGATTTCCTTACCTCCAGGAAAACCCAAATCAACCATCTAATCAAGGGAACTGAAGCTTCATCATCCAGGCTCCAATCAGAGTGCTGTATGATCTCTTCGTTGGAAGTTCTTCAAATCTTTGACTGATAACATCCTTCACTTCTCTTAATATCTGATTTGTTACTGGTAAGCTATCCTAAACTGGGAGTTTCTAAATTTCTAGGTCTTAACTTTTATTAACTTGCATGAGTTATTTTGCGATCATGGTAATTCTGTACATTGCTACTCTTTCTGCTAGTTCTTACTTTAGTTTGGAAATTTAGCCTGCAAATTAAATTATGAAAAAATATAAAAAAATTAGTTTACTATTTTTCCTGTATGTTTACCAATCTTAGAGTCATCCTGCATCAGTTTGGTATCAAAGCAGGTTTATAATGGTTTTTATCTGCATCAAAGTCACAAAACCCTAATTCCTGAATTTTCTACATCCTGTCAACTACATTAGGTGTCCGCTTTTCATCTGATTTTGACCTCCTAGGAAATTTATTTTTCTATGAAATTTGCATGAATTGTTCTCTGTCTTGTCCTATATTTTATCATAATTTTTAATCTATTTCATAAAAAACCTAATTTACTAAAATTTGGCATATTAGAAACCCTAACAAAAAATCCTAAAATTTTTGTAGCAGTCCGAAAACCCTAAAATTTGCATCATCATGTGACTTTTGTTTTGCATAAAATTTAGTAGAGTTCATCACCACCGTTTGTCCTCTGTCCTAATTTTTTTTTGATTTTTTTTGCATCGGTAACTATGTCAAATTCTATATCTTTTGAAATACTAATTTTTTGAATTCTGCTATTTCTGCACCTTGAATCAACCAAAACTAATCAACTTACACACACCCCAATCCCAAGCCCAATTTGTTTGCTAACCTAATCAACCTAAACCTATTTTTCCACCTCATAAAACACACAAAATATTTTATTTCTTGATTTTTTTTAGATTGCATCAAGACCATTGATTGCCATCATCTGTATTAAATCAATATTTAGGTTAACTCAATATTTCAGATCAGGGCAGGAGGTCATAACCTATCCTGGGTCCAAAACAACCATCCAGCATTTCTACCCAAGCTTAATTAAAATTAATTAGACTTAATTTTCTCTAGAAGGCTAGGTGACACCCAATAGGTCGAGTCCGAATCGTGTGGGCCAACTAGTGCATTTAATCCTTTAGCTATTACTGAAAGCTGCTGTCTAAGGCTGGGGGTCCAGAGTCAAACGACCTATGTGGATTGGTGATTTATAATTAGGACCCTGTGACAAGCAGGGAGAGCCTCCCACCACCCCACCCCCTACCTGGCTAGTGGAAGGATTAGCTACTGAGTTAAGTGTAAGTTGAGTTGACCCATTCAGTTTTGGCTCTAGGTCTAGGAAACCCTAGATTAAGCTAACCCATTATGCATGCTTGGTTGCACCGCATCACTTTGATGTTTTGAATGTTTGCATGACCATTTGATTAGAAACCCAATACCAATAGCCTCAACAAAACCCAACTAGTGTGACCATGGAGTCCAACCCTAGGAGAACCTCATACCAGGAACCCAAACCATACTACTCTAGCCCCTATGCACCCAGATGCAATAACCCTAGATTCTATTGGAACAAACTTTTAGAATAATGGTGGGATTTGAGACAAGGTAACAAAACAGTGTCTGAATAAATTGACCAATTTGATGAGTTTGATGGGGCATGTTACACAGTTGAACATGAGTCTCAGATCATATCTAGGTTTCGAGCTGGCCTAAATAGACATATCCAGGGTGAATTATTTCGATGGCAACTTCGAGACCTAGATGATGCTTATGACATAGCCTTGGAATTCGAGTCAAAACAGAGGGAACTCATGTTCAGTCAACCTAAGTCCAAAGAAACCATACCCTATAGGTCTGAACCCATATCCTATGAGTCCCAGGAATCCAAAGTCTCTAGGTATTAACTTAGTGCTAGTCAAGTTTCCATTAGTTAGCCTGAGCCCAATAGGATTAGTACCTCTAGAATGAACCCAGTGCTAGTCCACCTTCCCTTAGTCAACCTAAACCCACTGAGATTAGTGCCCATAATTAGGAATCCCTTAGTCAACCTATCCATGTACCCTAGTTAATAGCCAGTTTTTCTTTAGCCAAACCCCTCCTACTACCCCATTGGTTCACCAAGATGACTTAGAAGAAGAGATATATGAGGCTGATCTAAGTTTGATGGAGGACGATGAAGATGATGAGTATATTGTAAATCTAGAGGAAGACACACCTATAGATGACCCAGAATTAGCTGACTATGACCAAACCCAGATAGAAACCAACCCATAACTAGTTGAGTCAGAAGTCCAGTGCAACCAACCCATTTCAACCATGGAACCCAATTTTGAAACACTCCGTAAAGCCATGATTGAACAATTTACCGAGATGAACACCCAAAACCAAGCCTTCACACACCCAAGAAGGAGTGCCCTAGCTACCGTCCAAGCCAAGGAGCATCATCCTACTTCTAGTCACCAGCTTCAAACTTCTAACCCTGATTTCATTCAACCCTGATGGGGACATCAAAACCCATCCAGATTTTCCTTTCCTTTTTTCATATTTTTTTTTTAGCTTAAAAATATTTATCCCAGCTATTCCATGTATTCCAGTTATCCTCACTTTATTCCATGTTTATTCTTGACGTATTCCATGTTTATCCCTGTCATCTTATTCCTTCGTTCTTTCACCTAGAACTTTCATTTTTCATCCCGTCCATCCCGGATATGCCACGCCCGACCACCGGCGACCCCGATAGCCATCCACCTCCCCTCCTGTGTCGATCTCCTCGTGGGAACGCCGGCAAATCCCACAGAACCGCCCACGGCCGTGCACCCCTACGACTCCTCCCATGGCCGTCCGCCCATGCATCCCTCTCCCCCACGCCACCGTCCGCCACTGCCCGAGCCATCTCCACCAGACCTCAGCCCGTATCCGCCATGCTTGCAACCGAGAATCCCTTTGCTCATCAAGCGGCCTACAACCGTGAAGCTTGCAGCTCCTCCCATGGTCGTCCGCCCCTGCGGCTCCACCAATGCCATGCCCCTCTCCACCGTGCCACCGTCCGTGCCACGCTCCTCTTCATCATTAGCTTATTTATTTCAGAAGTAGCCTCTTCTATCAATTTCTTATGCAAAAGAACGGGTAAGAAGCTCGGGAAAAGGCTTGTGTCACTTGATCCATGATATGCAATGGATCCGGATGGAATTCCCCATGCACTGCTTCTGACCTTCAGCATGGTTTTCACTAGAGAGATATTTGAAGGACCTATTGGTTTCAAACCACCCGATGATTGCTCCATTGCATCTACTTAAGCACAGCAACTCAGAGATGAGACGAAGAACCCCGAACTCTCCGAAAACCCCAAAATGCAGCTCCTCAATCCAAAGTCTCCAAGCCTTCTTCCCCATCTGCCCTTGTTCCATGGCCACGGGAAGGAAAATCTTTGCATGGACCTCAGAGCAAAAATAGCATGCACAAATCTCATAGGAGTGTATTTTTTTGCACAGATCTCAGAATAAAGGAGGAATTTGAATTCGAATTTGAAATGGCTACAATTTCCTCCATAAATGCCACCCCTTTTCTTTCCTTATTTTATTATTTTTTTGAATTTCAAATTTCAAAATGGCTTGGTGTCTATAAAATAGGCTCCAATCATTCTTATAAATATAGAATTGATGAATGAAATTTTTGTTTGAGGGAAGAGTGATTCTTCTTCTACCTCCGTGAGGAGAGGGTGTGAGGCCCGACCCCAGGACATGATGTGAGGTCATGCCTAGTTATCCCCCTTCCTATTCCATATTCTTTTTTTCCTCGTGACCTTTGAGATCCATCCTAGCGCCTCCAAGTATCGATGAGAGTGTAATGCCTTAGAGGTGAGAGGTCTCTTCGTTAGGGTGAGTCCCAAAGTCCATGAGATCCAGATCCCTATCTTCCATCCCATTATTCCTTCGCCATCAAATTAGAAAAACAAAAGAAAATTAGGATACCCTATTCTAGGTGACTTCTAGGCTTACTGTTCGATCCTCCCTAGCCCCACCTCTCCCACATCAATTTTGGTATCAGAGCTTCATCCCACATCAAACCCTAGTTCTTTCCTTTTATTATTTGCTATTTTCATTGACCTCTGATGCTTGCAGGATTTTCAAGGTATTTCACCTCCCTAGAGGAGGCTTTCCTTGCCTCCAGGACCGTCCAAATTAGCCATCTAATCAAGGAAACTAAAGCTTCATCATCCAGGATCAAATTAGAGTGCTATGTGATCTCTTCATCAGAACTTCAAATCTCTGACTGGTAACATCCTTCCCTTCTCTTGATATCTGATTTATTGAAGATAAGCTATCCAAAACTAGGAGTTTCTCAATTCCCAGATCCTAACTTCCATTATCTTGCATGAGTTATTTTATGATCATGGTGATTCTTTGCATTACTACTCTTTCTGTTTATTCTAACTTTAGTTTGAGAATTTAGCCTACAAATTAAATTATAAAAAAATATAAAAAAATTAGCTTACTATTTTTCTTGCATGTTTAGCAACCTAGAGTCATCTTGCATCATGGGGCACCATATGGAGGGTGACTATAAGATGGGGTGCCTAATTCATGATGAGCATTGGGTTTTGGACAGCCCACTTCAATCCCGGGCAAGCTTAAGGGTTTCTTCAATTATCCTTCTTCCTAGCAGGCTGATGCTGCTGTCTTGGTCTTCAAGGATGGTGATCTTCAAGGTCCTTCTCGAGCCATCGAAGGTGGCACAATCAAGTATGACTGGGACTCCTTGAAGTTGTCAAATTCTCACCCTAGCTAAGGTCCATCGGTGTCTTGAGTCTTCTTCTTACTGAACTGGTGCGGGCACCAGACTCAGAAGAAGACTTCAGGGCTCCATTTGGATCTCTGATTGACTTTGCCCGAAGAATTAGGGTTTTCTGGTTTTGTAATAAGGGTTGACTTGGTCAACTCAAATTTAGTTGAGTCTGTATTTCCCTGCAATTTAAATTTTGTTGAGTCATGTTGACTCAGTACAAGTCCTAGTAGTGGTCTAGGTCTTCTCCAGGGTGCCACATTTTCTCCCAAGCCCAAGCAAGTGGGCACCACACTCCCAGCCACACGCCAGAGTCCAGGAGGCACCACATCTCATCCCAGTGTCTTGGTCCCCACACCCAAGGGAGCAAGAATTTTTCTTGAAGCCAAAATCAAGGAGGCGCCCCACATATACCTTAAAAGGCCAAGCTAAAGGAGGAAAGAGGCATTTCTTGGGGAGCACTTCAAGGGGGCGCCCAATCCATGCCTAAAAAGACCAAAGCAAAGTTGGGAAGAGCCATGACTTGGGGAGAAAGAAAAGGAGGTGTCCAAAAGAGTTGAGCCATGGAAGGAAAAAAATTTTCCTTGAAGAGCAAGGCTAGGAGGCGCCACCTACTTACCATTTGGAGCCATCAATCAGCACTTATGGAACCTCTTGGCCGGCCATATGAGAAGGATTTGATTCTACAAGCCTAATTTGAAGATCCATCCTATTAGTCCCACATGGGAAGATATAAAATCCTGACCTCTTGTAAAGTCCTATAAAATAAACCCCTCTTGTAAGTTTTAAAGACAACAGATGAATGAAACCAAATTTTTTTTGTGAGCAAACTTTGTGTTTTCTCTCTTCCGCACTTGCATCCAGGTGTTGAGCTCCGTGAGGGAGTAAATCCGGGTTCCCCAGGAACCTTGAGGAGGTGTGAGATCTCCAAAACCCAAACCCTAGGTTAGCCACTCCACTCCCAAACCCTAGCCGCCATCACCCTTCTCTTTCCACCAAGCCCTAGTCTATTCCACTTCTCACGGCCACCCTCTCCAAGTCCAGGCCAGCCACCAGCATCCAGCTCTAGTCCAGATACTTCAGATCTATAGCAATTCTAAGAGGAAGTCAGATCGGCCTCCAGGAGAATCCTGATTTCAGCAACTTCAGCTCTCAAGTTCTTCAACCTGGTAAATCTTTTCTTGAGTATCTGAATTCCATCACTTGTTCCTCTTCTTTCCCAGATCTTGAGTCCAGGAGAAGCCGACCAAACCACAAGATCAGTATTGAAGGATCCATTGCGAAGATAGCCGAATCCGAGGATCCAACAATCTGCTCGAGAGAGTTCTTCCACCCAAATTCTGAGAAGATCACTGTCTGGTTGGTAAACCATCTCTTCTCTTTATTTCTGTCCTGTTGAAAGTTCAGAGCGAAACCCTAGGTCTGGGAGTTTCTCAACCCCCAGCGATCCGTTACTTCTGAACTACTCTGATAATTTAGCTTCTTCTAAATTGTGCTTTCAATCCATACCTAGTTTCCATCAACTTAGTTTAACTTTACTTTGAGTCAAAGCCAATTTCTGAAATATAAAAAAAAAAAAAAGAATTGATCTTAATTTTTTACTTCCGTATACACTTCTTTGTTCTTTGTTCTGCATCATTTTTGGTATCAGATCTTTCGTTCTGCATCAATTTTGGTATCAGAGCTTCCGTTCTGCATCATTTTTGGTATCAGAGCCCTGTCTAGGATTTCTGACTTGCTTGCATGTTTTGAGTGTCTCTCTTTTTACTTTGTCTGCTCGAAGTAGACTCCCCAGGACGTCCGGTCCTAGGAACGAAGCGAGGTGTAAGCCTCCTCTTCCCATTCCACGGGGTGTTCCTAGGACGTGTAGGGGATCCGCTGGGTTACAACTTCGTAGCAGGAATTGTAAACGGGGGAAGCATTCTGTTTTTAGTCTGTAACTGTCCTGTTGCAGGAATTGTTTCTCATTGCAGGTAACTCCAAATTACATGATTTTTATTTTGCTGGAACCAGTATAATTGAAAATATTTTATATAATTTTACTGTAATTTATTGGTTTCTGTGTAATTCTGAGAGTTAAATTACCGCAACTCTGTTTCTATGTTTCTGCAATTCAATTTTTTTTGAGTGATCATCTCCTAATTCATCTTAAGGGCAATTGAGCATCTAAGATAAGGGAAGGAGTTGATAACCTCTCCTTAGCCCAAAACCACCACCCATTCATTCGATCCTAAGCCTAATTTTAAAATTTATTAGACTTAATTTGCCCTAGTGGGCTAGGGACACCAACAAGTCGGGTCTAGGCTAATGTTGAGTCAGTTTGTCTAGTTACTCTGTGTGTGCTTTATATTCAGTGTCTAGAATGGTGGTTCAGGGATTCTATCCCGAAGGGCTTGTGTGCTGGTCCGCCTACCTGGCCAATCACTGATTGGTGTCTAGGATTGGCATTTAGGGACCTAACACTCCCCTTACACCTGCCTGGCTGAGTCCCGAGTTACTACAGGCTAGCTTGCCACTCTGATTGGGCATCTAGTTTGGGCTCTAGGTCTAGTTAGCCCGTAGTTGTTTCAGTCGAGTCTCATTTGGTGTGCTTGCTTGCATCATCATGTCCACCCGGAACGGAGTACCTTACCAACCTGGTCAAACCCAACCTGATTTAGAGGCCATGATTAGAACTCTTACCAAAAGTATGACCAAATTGAGTCAGGATATGAATGAGGGTTTTGCCCAGTTTAGAGACCGAGCCCAGGGACTTGAGAAACGTAGACATCAAAATTGGACCCCTGATCCAAAATTTAATAGGCCCCAACCTCACCCATGCCAGGAGCCTAGGAGGACCTTATACCGTGATCCTGAGCATAACCCTAGGAGCCTATACCCATACTTGGTTGACTCAGAGAAGGGACCCGTTAGGAACACCGAACCTTATGCACCCACTTTTGATGGAAGACAAGAGACATATATTAAGTGGGAAGAACAAATGGATCGGTATTTTGAGTGCACTAACATATCGGAATTAGGACAAGTTAGGTTGGCCAAAACCAAGTTCACCAAACATGCTAGGTCGCATTGGTATGCTATTGAGCATGAGTGTTATCAAAGAAAAGAGGAAATATATACTTGGAGATATATGAGAAGTAAGTTGAGAGATAGGTACCTAGGTAGATCATATGAGAAAAGACTTTTAGACCAATGGTACCAATTGCGACAAGGTAATAGGTATGTGTCTAAATATATCGAGGACTTCCAGTGGTATGACATGAAATGCAATACCATTGAGACCGAAGCTCAGATCACATCAAGGTTTAGGGTTGGGTTACACCTAGACATTTATAGGAAGCTATGCCTTGAAAAGACCAATAAGTTAGACCGAGCCTACCAAGAAGCCCAAGACTATGAGTGGTCTTTAAGATATAACCAATCAAGTACTTTGGACTTAAAGCCAACCTCTACCAACTTGAGTCAAGTTCCGATTGATCCGACACCCGTAGTGAACCAGACTTTTGTTTGTCAATTCCCACTTGTGTCACCTCTTGACCAGAAGGATAACACTGAGAAGGAGTTAGGCATGGCCATCCCAAAATTAGTTGACATGACCAGAGCCATACTTAAAGAGGAATCAAAGGAGAATAGATTAGAACCTTTCAGTGAGATTGAGAAAGAAATATATGAGCCTGACATAAGTTTGATAGATGAATATGAAGAAGAAGAATTTGAGGATATCTCTCCCGATAATTCAATTAACCAACTCCTACCTAATGGGGTTATTGAGGGGTCCCCTGCCACTCAAGGAATTCAGGAGCTAACCCTAAGAGAAGACCCTTTTGAGAAAGTTCAGGAAGAGGAAATTACACCAAATGAAAGTTTAAGTGAGAATACCCCTAAACTCATTGAGGAATCCAAAGAAGACACCCCTGAGTCAAATCTGGTAGAGAAGTGTGAAGAAGGAAGGGGTTCACAAGAATTGCCCATTAAGAAGGTCCAAGAACAAGAAAAGACAGTAGCTTAGAGGACTTTCTAGATAAACATTCCAAAGACCTTCCTGATAACCTTCCACCTTCTAGGAGCACCCAGCCTATCCTAGAACTTGCACTTGTAGACCCTCCTAGAGCAAATCATGAGGTTTGGATGAGTGCACCTATAGAACAATGTCCTCATTTTAAGGTCGTCCTGAATAACCAAAGTTTGTTTCTTGTTTCCTATAAGCCACCACAAAACTCTGATTCTTATTTCCTACCCTTCCCTGAATCTTCTCATGTTTCTAGAGCTATGGGATTACACTTTACTGAGATTTCTAGGTTGCAAGACTCCTTAGAACCTATTAGGTTTGCCACCTACTTCTGGAAGACCTTATGGCACCTACTAGGCACCCATGATAAGTTTTCCAGCTCTGCATGCCATCCTCCGACCCAAGGTCAAACCTAGAGAGCCTTAGTTTGTTAGGTTTAGACCTAGGGTTCCTTTGGAATAAAGTCCATTCTTTAGGAATGCATCGTCAGTCTAGTTTAGTTTTTCTTGACCCTTTACTAGGCTTTGGCTCAGATTTTGGTTTGATTGAGAGCACCAGGAATTGGGATTTGTATTTTGTCCAGGGCTGAAATTGCATTCAATGTTTCAATCAATAGATCTATAGGCTAGAGTCCCTTTGAAATTGTTCATGGATACAATCCTCACACACCACTTGATCTGATTTCACTATTAGCCCACACACACAAGTCTCTTGATGCACTTGCATAGCATGTAAAGGACTTGCATAAAGAAATTCATGCCAAAATAACTTTAAGTAATGAAACTTATAAGAAGTTGGCTGATTCTCAAAGACGAGTCAAAACTTTTGTTGAGAGAGACTATGTAATGATTAGGTTAAAGCCTGAGCGGTTTTTTTTTTCCTGGAACCGTTAGAAAGTTACATGCTAAAGGAGCTGGACCATTTAGAGTAGTGAAGAGAGTAGGATCCAATGCCTATGTGCTCGAGTTGCCTCCAGAACTAGGCAATAGCTCTACTTTCAATATTACAGACTTAGTAGAGTATAGGGAGCCAGCTGTGATTCCTAGTAAGCCTTTGAAACCTAATCCTGTTATTGAGAGTGATCCCGACCCTGTGTGTCCACCAACAAACTGGCCTGTGAGGAAAGAGCAGATTGAAAAGATCCTGGATGATCAGGTTATCTCTACTCGTAATCGAGGATACCAAAGATACCTGGTCCGCTAGCAAGGAAGGCCAGATTCTGATGACTCTTGGATCTCCCGAGAAGAATTACAAGAATTGGACCCAGACCTCTTGGAGAGATACCAGAGCCAACTTGATCCATACTCGACAGGGTCGAGGTCCTCCCACCCCGGGAAAATTGGTGCGGGCATCAGACTCAGAAGAAGACTTCAGGGCTCCATTTGGATCTCTGATTGACTTTGCCCGAAGAATTAGGGTTTTCTGGTTTTGTAATAAGGGTTGACTTGGTCAACTCAAATTTAGTTGAGTCTGTATTTCCCTGCAATTTAAATTTTGTTGAGTCATGTTGACTCAGTACAAGTCCTAGTAGTGGTCTAGGTCTTCTCCAGGGTGCCACATTTTCTCCCAAGCCCAAGCAAGTGGGCACCACACTCCCAGCCACACGCCAGAGTCCAGGAGGTGCCACATCTCATCCCAGTGTCTTGGTCCCCACACCCAAGGGAGCAAGAATTTTTCTTGAAGCCAAAATCAAGGAGGCGCCCCATATATACCTTAAAAGGCCAAGCTAAAGGAGGAAAGAGGCATTTCTTGGGGAGCACTTCAAGGGGGCGCCCAATCCATGCCTAAAAAGACCAAAGCAAAGTTGGGAGAGCCATGACTTGGGGAGCCATGGAAGGAAAAAAATTTTCCTTGAAGAGCAAGGCTAGGAGGCGCCACCTACTTACCATTTGGAGCCATCAATCAGCACTTATGGAACCTCTTGGCCGGCCATATGAGAAGGATTTGATTCTACAAGCCTAATTTGAAGATCCATCCTATTAGTCCCACATGGGAAGATGTAAAATCCTGACCTCTTGTAAAGTCCTATAAAATAAACCCCTCTTGTAAGTTTTAAAGACAACAGATGAATGAAACCAAATTTTTTTTGTGAGCAAACTTTGTGTTTTCTCTCTTCCGCACTTGCATCCAGGTGTTGAGCTCCGTGAGGGAGTAAATCCGGGTTCCTCAGGAACCTTGAGGAGGTGTGAGATCTCCAAAACCCAAACCCTAGGTTAGCCACTCCACTCCCAAACCCTAGCCGCCATCACCCTTCTCTTTCCACCAAGCCCTAGTCTATTCCACTTCTCACGGCCACCCTCTCCAAGTCCAGGCCGGCCACCAGCATCCAGCTCTAGTCCAGATACTTCAGATCTACAGCAATTCTAAGAGGAAGTCAGATCGGCCTCCAGGAGAATCCTGATTTCAGCAACTTCAGCTCTCAAGTTCTTCAACCTGGTAAATCTTTTCTTGAGTATCTGAATTCCATCACTTGTTCCTCTTCTTTCCCAGATCTTGAGTCCAGGAGAAGCCGACCAAACCATAAGATCAGTATTGGAGGATCCATTGCGAAGATAGCCGAATCCGAGGATCCAACAATCTGCTCGAGAGAGTTCTTCCACCCAAATTCTGAGAAGATCACTGTCTGGTTGGTAAACCATCTCTTCTCTTTATTTCTGTCCTGTTGAAAGTTCAGAGCGAAACCCTAGGTCTGGGAGTTTCTCAACCCCCAGCGATCCGTTACTTCTGAACTACTCTGATAATTTAGCTTCTTCTAAATTGTGCTTTCAATCCATACCTAGTTTCCATCAACTTAGTTTAACTTTACTTTGAGTCAAAGCCAATTTCTAAAATATATATAAAAAAAAAAGAATTAATCTTAATTTTTACTTCCGTATACGCTTCTTTGTTCTTTGTTCTGCATCATTTTTGGTATCAGATCTTTCGTTCTGCATCAATTTTGATATCAGAGCTTCCGTTCTGCATCATGAACTAGATTGGACTCAACATAGGGCTCGAACAAAACTACAAGACTCAAATTAACCCAAGACCCAAAATGACATAACAATACCAAAATGACTAAAGACTTACAATGATTCGACTTGAACGACTAAGCTCAACTAAGCTGAACATAACCTAAAACTTGACTCATAAACCCTAATGGTGTGAGTCGACATTAAATACAGGACTTAAGTATAATAAGGCCTAAAAAATAAAACTCAAGGACCAAATACAGGACTCAAACGGCTAACGTAGCCAGACTTTTGGACTCAAAGATAAAATTTGAATCATGACTAAGGGACCCAAAACTTAGGGACCCATAGTAAACTAGGGTTGACCTGATGTCCCCATCACCTTGTAGATATACCTCAACTCCATAAGGTTAACCTCATTGATGGGGACCTAAAGTCTATTACAGTTTTGTCGAGTCTTGTAGTCCATTAGTCCCGAGTTACTTGAGTCCTGTACTGAAGGAATTCAATTGAGTCCTGAGTCATGTAATAAAGTGAGACAACTGAGTCTGGTTGAGTCCATTTAGTCAGGTCCAGAAATTTTAGTTCAATCCGATCGAGTCCATTCAGGTTATGTACAGGAGGAGAGTTCACAGCCAGGAGTTTCACCAGGCCCCCCAACCAGAGTTGGCCTTCATGCACCTGGAACCTTTCATGCTGCCAAGCCCGTAAGAGAGAGCTCCAGTCCAAGACAAAGGCCCACTATTGACCAAGTCCACCAGGGTTTCTTGGCCCACAAGTCAGGATTTCTTAGCCCTCAAGTCATGTACCCTGGGGTGAATCTATAAATACCACCGCTCCCCTCTTGTATGAAGTATTTTTTCCTATGAATAAAAATTAAAATTATTTTAGTCTGAGTTTTGAGTTTTTCTCTGGATTGGAGTGGGTGTGACGCCCGGGTTCCCTATTTTTGAGTGCAAGCCCTAATTCCGTGGTGACTTCTACACTAGCCAGCAATCCCCCGCTTCCCTATCCTGCATCAACTTGGTATCAGAGCCCAGATGGATTAGGGTACGTTTCTTCTTCCTGACTCTTCTCTGTGCCGACACCCCTGCTGCCATCGCCCGTGAAGCACGCCTCCACCAACGCCGATTCGGAAGTTCACACCTGAACACCTCCTCCACCTCCATCCCATGACCCTCCCAACACCCCAGCGGCATCGTCCATCTGTGAAGCCACCGCCAGCAACCGACGGGCCATCTTCGACCAAGTTCCTCCCATCGACCGACAATTCCCCAGGCCTCTAGAGCGACGCCTCCACCCGTGAAGCCAAATCACTCTAGCACGGTTGATCCCCACACTGCTGACCTCCAGCCACCGCCGGGTCTGCCATGAACATTACTGCCAGCGAAGCATGCCGGAAGTCCCTGCTCCGCCAAACAACCGATCGTGGAGACCTCCTTGTGTTGTAGATCCGTGCGACACCGCCTCCTTCCGGATCCATCCTTGCAGCTGACGACCACCGAAAACCCAATCTGTCACCTAATTCACCACCGTCCTCCGACCTCGGATCGAAGCTTCCGCAGCCGTGTGAGCTCCGCCCATTCATGCCTTCCCACCCCAACCATTGGGAACCCTTGCACCGCAGGTCCATGCGATGCCCCCACCGGATTTCTGCCATGCACCTTGTCGGTCGTCCGTCCCCTCCACCAGTAATCGGAGACAGCCGATCCAACCGCTGCATCCCGTCGGAGTCTCCGTTCCACCCTGATTCGGTTCGTAAGGAAGAAAGGGGATAGCACGAATGTGAAAGCAGTGCCATCCCCTGTTGCTAACTTCAGTCCATGGTTTCTGGAGCAGCATGGATTTTAGCACTGCATGGCTTCTAGAGTTGCACAGTTTTTAGAGCAGAGATTAAAAAAATTAAAAAAAAGAAAAGAAAAGAAGTTGAAAAAAAATAAAAATAAAAATGGGTGAAACCAGCATTGAAGTCTTTGTTTTGATTGGTTTCGGTTCCATCAAATCCCCGCTGAGCCTGACTCGATAGAGTCGAGTTCTCCCCACCACAAGGGAATGATGGGGACCCGAAGTCTATTATAGTTTTGTCAAATCCTGTAGTCCATTAGTCCCGATTTACTTGAGTCCTATACTGAAGTAAGTCAATTGAGTCCTGAGTCATTTAATAAAGTGAGACAACTGAGTTCAGTTGAGCCCACTAAGTCAGGTCCAGTCATTTTTAGTTTAGTCTGATCGAGTCCATTCAGGTCATGTACAAGAGGAGAGTTCGCAGCCAAGAGATTCACCAGGCCCTCCCAACTAGAGCTGGCCTTCATGCACCTGAGCCCTTTCATGCTGCCAAGCCCGCAAGAGAGAGCTCCAGTCCAAGACAAAGGCCCACTGTTGACCAGGTCCACTAGGGTTTTTTGGTCCACAAGTCAGGGTTTCTTGGCCCTCAAGTCATGTACCCGGGGGTGAATCTATAAATACCACCCCTCCCTTCTTGTATGAAGTATCTTTTTCCTATGAATACAAATTAAAATTATTTTGGTATGAGTTTTGAGTTTTTCTCCAGATTAGAGTAGGTGTGATGCCCGGGTTCCCTATTCTTGAGTGCAAGCTCTAATCCCCTGGTGACTTATATGCTCGCCAGCGATCCCCCGCTTCCTTGTCCCGCATCACTCATTAGTCTAGGACTAATCCTTGACACCCCTTCTTGTATCCTACTTTATCCAATCAACCCCGAACCCTCTTCTTACATTCCACCCTACCAGACTAACCCTGAATCCACCTCTTATTTCCTGTAATTTCCAGAAAGTTCCAGTATTTCTAGGACCATTCGATTGAATTTTATAAGGTAAGCATAATGCATACGCTCATTACTCATGTTGGGTTTGCATCTTACTTATGGCATACTCTATGGTATTTAGTAGGAGTACATGCACCATTCTCATCTGCATGTCACCCACCTAACCAAGGGACAAACCCATAGTTGTAGTTTAGGGTTTAGTCGAGTTTGCATATCAATAAAGGTTGGCATGAGTCATTTGCCTGCATTAGGTGTTATGAGTTTTTACACTGCATGATTAGAGATTTGAATAAGGAATTGGCCATAAGATTAATGTGAGCAATGATTTTATAAAAACATGGTTAATTTTCGAAAAGATTCTAAGAGTTTGCTTGGAAAATCTTGTGATGATTAGGCTACATACCCGTAAGATGGATCCATCAAAGTGATAAAAAATGTTGGACCTAGCGCCTAAATTATCACCTAATTAGGCATTAAGCTCAACCTTCAATATCTCAGACTTAGTTGAGTATAGGGAGCCAGCAACGATACCCAGTAAGCCTATCGAGCCAGACCCTTTCTTTAAGAGCGAACCCAACCCTGAGTGTCCACCATCAAATTAGCCTGTGAGAGGAAATGATTGAGCGTATCTAGATGACCAAGCCATCGATACCCGGATCAAAGGCTACCATATCACTTGGTTCGTTGGCAAGGTCGACCAAGATTTGAGGATTCATGGATCACTCGAGAGGATCTATAATGCCTTAACCCAGACCCATCAGAGCCATACTAGAGCCAGATCGACCTTTACTGGATAGGGTTGAGTTCCTCTCACCCTAGGAGAATTGATGAGGACATCAGGACCAGACCAGAATTTCAAGGTTCCAATCTCTGATTCATGTGTTGGTCAATTTTGTTGAGTCAAGTAATGAAGTCTATATTTTGAGTCCTATAATAAGGTGAACCAATTGAGTTCACTAAGTCAACTGAGTCTTGTAATAAAGTCATTGAGTCCACTTGTTTCAGTTCAGTCAAGTGTCAGTTGAGTCCAATTGTTTTAGTCCTTTAAGTCCATGTAATTTTCACTCAAGACAAGAACCAAGAAGAGAGTCACTAGATCAAGAGATTCACTAGGCCCTCCCCAATCAGAACTGGATCCCAAGCACCTGGGCCCTCTCATGCCGCCCCTTCAGATGGCACCTCCCAAGCCCAGGACCCAGAAGCCCTTGGCACCCCAACTCATAAGGAAATGGCACCCTAGGCCCAAGCCCAAGCCCCTGGCACCCCTCATTCCTCCAAACCATGATGCTCAACTCTAGGTCCATTCATGTTGGAGCCATAGTCTTTGACTCAGTCCAAGATGCCCAAGGCTTTGACCAAGTCCAAGCAGATATCTTCCAAGCCCAGTAAGGAGTCAAGGCCCTAGTCTAAAAGGGTTTTCTTGGCCCTCAGGTTATGTTGACCAAGTCCAACAGGGTTACTTGGCCTTCAACTTTTATACCCCCAGTTTGTATTTGAGTCCAAAGACTTAGGTAACTATATAAATACCCATCCCTCCCTTCTTGTATGAGTACCTCTTTTTCACGAAAAAAATTCAGAGTTATTATTCTAAGTGTTTTCCTCCAAATTAGAGTGGGTGTGAGACCCGTGTTCCATGTTCTTGAGTGCAAACCCTAGCCGCCTGCATCCCCTCTCCTCTTCTTAAAACCATAGCCACCCTAGACCCTCACAAACCCTAAGATACCCATCCTCTGAGCCTCTTGGTCACCACCCTCTCTCCTTTCTTCCACCAAGCCATCAACACCAAATCACTAGACTCTCGGCCGTCCCTTCCCCTTGTTGAGTCTCAGGTGGTGCATCCAAGGCTCCAGGGGGCCAAGGTTTATCTCTTGGTCCAGTCTGTCATGGTCACAAATGATGTATCTAGGGCTAGGGTTGAGTCCAAGATGAATTGTAGATGTTAGACTAAGTTTTGATAAGTCTTTACATTAGAGCCATCTTGGTTCTGGTTCGAGTCAACTCTAATAGTTGGCATGACAGGGTAGCAGAAAAAAGTTCTATAGAGAGTCAGCTCTGTATTGCTACGAGTCAGCTCGGTTGCTGCGAGTCGACTCGATTCTGTTGGGAGTCAGCTCGGTACACAGACAGGTAAAATAGTGTTTTGGGAGAGCCAACTAAAGGTCTAAGAGTCAACTCGTCCAAAGTGCTGTCTACTACAAGAAGCTGACTCATGGGGTTCGAGCTGACTCGGATGATGGGATTCTTTGAATCACATGTTGCCACATAGGAAAGTTTTTAGGGGGCTGGTGGTGACACCAGAAGCACCAGAATAAGATAGAGGCTTCTCAACCCTCTGTGGATTACTTAGTTACACTCAAGTCATTCAAGTCCATTTGTAATAAAGCTTAGTTTATCTAAGTTATTTTTTCTACTTGAGTCCTGTACTAGTCAGCTCATGTTGAGCTAGTTATTTTCTAGAGATCAGTACATGATGACTCATACAAGTAAAGATCAAGCCAGTCCAAGTGAAGACCAACCCAACTGCAATCCAACTGAAGCTAGGAGGATCATGGAAAGCCTAGGAGAAGAAATCAGAAGTTAATCAGAAGCCCAGGTCACAAATTTGAAGCCTTGAAGCCCTGGACAGCAGCTGGAAGCAAATTGGGCAAGTCCAGGCCTAGGAGAGGAGCTAGGGTGCCACTTGCTTATGGTGACCCTCCCCTTGGTCATCGGCCACTTAAAGTCACCCCTCTTGGCCGACCAAGGCAAGGAGAGGGAGAGAAATTCTAGGGATTTATTCTACCTATGTTTCCCTATTTTCTAGCTAGGGTTTGGGTGGGAATAGGATTCCTATGTAATGACTATTGTATCCTTACTTGGGGCCCAAGACTATGAGTCTATTTAAAGGACCCTAGTCTCTTGTATGAGAAGTTAATTTTGATATATGAAATACTCTTGATTCTCCAATTGTTGTGTGCCTCCCTGCTGTGTGCAATAAGGGATCTTGTGTGAGCCTGAATTCCTGCCGATGTATTACCTGAAGAAACCCTAGCCGACCAACATTCTTCCAAGCCTCTTCTTCCAACACGCCCCTTGCTGCCTTTTCTAAATTTTTTCTTGTTTCTTGTTTTGTTTTCTCACCCATGATGGTTGTTTGCAGGTCCCCGAGTTCCTACAAATCCATTGACTCCAGCCGGGCCGCAATCGGACCATCGAGCAGAAAGCCGGGAATCCGCGAGCCTTTGGCTTGATTTTCCAGGCTGCATCTGTCAAGGAACGAGTGATCTCTTCGTTGCAATCTTCACCAGGCACATCAGACATTGCCAGGTACACCCCCTATATTCTCTAGTAGTTTTATTGTAGATGAACTGGCCCTAACCGAGGCTTCTTAGTCCCAGCGATCCCCTTTTACTGCTTTCTTAGGTCCTAATCTACATGTGTAGCTTCTAAAATTCATATAAAACTCTCTACATCTTATTTTAATCTGATATTCAAGATTTAATGACCTCACCCCATATATAAAATACACAAAAATAACTGCATGCATATTAGTTTCGCATCATCTGGTATCGGAGCTTAGATTAGGGCTCATTCTCTGCACCCTTCGTAGTCTATATATGCACTATTCTTTTAATTGTTTCTCTCAGATCAAAACTCTAAAAATTACAATTTTTATTTTTTTGGATTTATATTAATTCATAGTATTTTAAAAAAAATTTTCAGATTTTATTTTGGTCTGTGAAGTTTCTGCAAGCCGAAATACAACCTACAAATTTTTAGCTCTATTTTTCAGCAAGACAACTTTGGAAGGTTTAGGGATTTGTTTAGCATCTCTTTTGCATCTCTTTTTTTTTTGTATGTTTCTAGCATATTAGGTCATTGGCTACAAATCATATTTCTACAAAAGAAGAAAAAAAAATAAAATTACATATATAAAAGCTACTAAAAATACTTAAACCCTAATTTTGCATCATTTGCCTGCCATCATCGCATAAACTACCTTTAAAGCACTCTTGCTAGCTCAGATGGGGGGAGGATTTGATCATCTCTTCTTAGCCCAAAACCACATCCACTGCATTCGGTCCCAAGCCTAACTAAAATCTATTAGACTTAATTTGCCCTAGTGGGCTAGGGACACCAACTAGTAGGGTCTGGGCTAAGTGTTAGATCATTGTGTCAAGCTAACCTATGTGTGCCTTGTGCCTAGTGTCTAGAATGGTGGTTCAGGGATTCAGTTACAAAGGGCTTGTGTGTCGGTCCGCCTACCTATTCAATCTCTGATTGGTATTTAGGATTGGCAATCAGGGACCTAACACTTCCCTTGCACCTGCCTGGCTGAGTGCAGGGTTACTATAGGTTAGTTTGCCACCCTAATTGAGCATCTAGTTTTGAACTCTATGTCTAGGAAGCTATAGTTGGTTTGATCTAGTCTTGCATGAGCACTAGATCAGGAGCATCATATCACCCACCATCTCCACTTTTATCTGAATCCATGGACAATCTTGAAGCCCAGATTAAAGCCCTTGCTGATCAAATGGCCCAGATGACTACCTAGATGACTCAGTTGACTCAGTCCACTACTCGAACCAATAATAGACTTGAACACTTAGCCGATAAGTTTGACTAGATGGAGAATAGGATAGGGACCCTAAAGAAAACCCATAGGACCTAGACTAGATCTAATACCGATAGCCTCAACCCAACTCAACCTAGTAAAACCAGGGAGTCCAACCCTAGGAGAAACCAATACTCTGACCCATATAGGGAGCCCAACCATAGGAGAACCCCTTACCATGACCCCTATTTGGAGCCCAATCCTAGGAGAGCTACTAGGTACGTTGTGTTGGTAGCACCTAAATGTTGTGATCCTGAGTGTGAGGATTATCTTGCTTGGGAAAGAGATATGGACTTGTATTTTGAACAAAATTAGGGTTTCAATTCTGAAAGATGTCAGTTCAAGTTTGCTAAAGCTAAATTAGTTCACCAGGCCAGGTTAGACTGGTATAATGTTGAGAGAATACTTAGGCTAGAAGGCCACGAACCCATAACTACCTGGAGTGATATGAAACTTGAATTAAGGAGAAAGTGCCTACCCAAGTCCTATCTGTCCAAGAGACCCACAACCTATGGATCTTATGACTCCAAATCCTATGACTGTAGAACCTGTGAGCCCATATCCCATCAGTCCAGTAGACCTAAGACCCATAGAGCTGAACCCAAATCCTATGACCCCAGATCCTATAATCCCATGACCCATAGATCTGCACCCTTGTTCTATGAGCCCAAGGAGCCCATAACCCCTAGGTATCAGCCTAGTACTAGTCATGTTTCCCCTAGTCAACTTGAACCCCATAAGATTAGTACCCCTAAATATGAGACCAGTACTAAGCCACTACCCCTTAGGCAACCTGAACCTACTAGGATTAGTGCCCATAGTCAAAAACCAGGACCTAGCCAATTTTTCCTTAGCCGACCTTTTCCTACCACTCCTATTCACAAGGCCTACATTAATACGGAAGTGTATGAAGCTTATGTGAACTTAGTTGATGAGTATGAGGGAGAAGAGGAGACACCTTTAGAAGTACTAGAATTAGTTGACCCCGTAGGTACCCAGGTAGAAGCCATGCTAGAGTTAGTTGTCCTTGACTATACCTAGCCTATAATTATAGTGGAAGAACAATTAGAGGAAGAGAACCTAGGTACTACTGCTAGAGCCTTACTTGAGGAAACCATAGAGGAGAGCCAAATTATAGAGTCTAGTCCTAAAATACAAGAACCAGAAGAATTTATTAAGGACCTGATCTCTTTGAATAAGTACCTTCAGGATGAGCCCCCTCCTATAGTTTCCATTAAGGACCTCTTCCCTGAGATTAATAACCCATCCTTCTATTATGCAAACCCCATAGATATATCGCAACCCCGTAAGTTTAGCCTCATTAGTCTAGGATTAGTCCCTGACATGCCTTCTTATATAGTACTTTATCCAACTAACCTGGAACCTTTTTCTCCACCCTACCAGGCTAATTCTGAACTCAGTTCCTATTTTCTGCCCTTTCCTGACACCTCCAACATTTCTAGGATCATTAAATTGCATTTAGTTGAGATTAGTATACTTCATGCATTCATTATGGATGTTAGGTTTGCATTATACTTCTGGCATACCCTATGGAATTTGCTAGGAGCCCATTGTAAGTTTTCATGTACATGTCAAGCTAGGATCAAACCTAGAGAACCTATAATCTCTTAGGTTTAGGTCCAAAAGAGTTCAATAAAAATTTCTTTGATAGGAATGCATAGTCAAGTCTGTTAGGTGTAGGTATGAGTCCTTTGCATCACCTATTAGGAGTCTGCATGTGCCCAGCATGTTCACCACCTGCATTAATTTTGAAAGAAACTGACTAATTCTCGAAGAAGGGCCAAGGAATTTGATGTAGTGGATTCTATCTTGGTTAGACTTAGGCCTAAAGGAGAAGCTTCATGCTCGCAGAGCCGGACCTTTTAAAGTGATAAAGAGGGTTGGACCAAATGCCTATGTGTTAAAATTGCCTCTGGATTTGGACATCAGTTCTACCTTCAATATCGTAGACCTAGTTGAGTATAGGGAACCGACAGTGATACCCAATAAGGCCTTTGGACCTACTCCTATTGTGAGTGACCCTAATCCAGAGTGTCCACCAATAAATTGGTCTAAGAGAGGAGAACTGATTGAGCGTATCCTGGACGATCAAGCCATAACGACCAAGGGCCGCGGTTATCAATGCTATCTAGTCCGATGGCAAGGCCGGCCAGAGTTGGAAAATTCATGGATTTCTCGAGAGGACATGCAATGCCTCAACCTAGACCTCCTCGAGAGATATGTGAGCTAGCTTGATTTTCACTCAATAGGGTCGAGTTCCTCCCACCCCGAGAGAATTGGTGAGGACACCAGAGGCACCAGAGTAAGACAAAGGCTTCTCAACCCTCAGTGGATCACTTAGTTACATTCAAGTCATTCAAGTTTATTTGTAATAAAGCTTGGTTCATCTAACTTGTTGTTTTTTCTACTTGAGTCCTGTACTAGTCAGCTCATATTGAGCTAGTTATTTTCTGGAAATCAGTACATGATGACTCATACAAGTAAAGATCAAGCCAGTCCAAGTGAAGACCAACCCAACTGCAACCCAATTGAAGCTAAGAGGATCATGGAAACCGTAGGAGAAGAAATCAGAAGTCAATCAGAAGCCCAGGTCACAAATCTAAAGCCTTGAAGCCCTGGACCGCAATTGGAAGCAAATTGGGCCAGCCTAGGCCCAGGAGAGGAGCTAGGGCGCCACTTGCTTATGGTGACCCACCCCTTGGTCGGCCACTTAAAGTCACCCCTCTTGGCCGACCAAGTCAAGGAGAGGGAGAGAAATTCTAGGGATTTATTCTACCTATGTTTCCTTATTTTCTAGCTAGGGTTTGGGTGGAATAGGATTCCTATGTAATGACTATTGTATCTTTACTTGGGGCCCAAGACTATGAGTCTTTTTAAAGGACCCTAGTCTCCTGTATGAGAAGTTAATTTTGATATATGAAATACTCCTGATTCTCCAATTGCCGTGTACCTCCCTGTTGTGTGCATTAAGGGATCTTTTGTGAGCCTGAAGTCTTGCCGAAGTGCTGCCCGAAAAAACCCTAGCCGATCAACATTCATCCAAGCCTCTTCTTCCAACATGCCCCTTGCTGCCTTTTTTGGATTTTTTCTTTTTTTCTGCTTTGTTTTCTCACCCTTGATGGTTGTTTGCAGGTCCCTGGGTTCCTACGAATCCAGCAACTCCAGCCGGGCCACAATCGAACTACCAAGCAGAAAGCCAGGAATCTGCGAGCCTCCAGCTTGATTTTCCCGGCCGCATCCATCGAGGAACGAGTGATCTCTTCACTACGATCTTCATCAGGCACATCAGACGTTGCCAGGTAAACCCTCTATATTCTCTAGTAGTTTTATTGTAGATGAACTGGCCCTAACCGAGGCTTTTTAGTCCCGGCGATCCCCTTTACTGCTTTCTTAGGTCCTAATCTACATGCGTAGCTTCTAAAATTCATACAAAACTCTCTACAGCTTATTTTAATATGATATTCAAGATTTAACTACCTCACCCCACATATAAAACACATGAAAATAATCGCATGCATATTAGTTCCGCATCAGGGGTCTCGTGGTGGGGGTACCAAGATCTGACATAGATTACAAGGCCCTATATGGTTTATTGATTAAGGTCTGAGCCCTTAATAATGTGTCAAGTTTTATAATGAAGTTAGTCCAGTTAGGTTAAGTGAGTCCTGTAATAAGTTGAGTTATCTCAACCAGTCTAACTGACTCCTGTAAGTTTGTCCAATACAAGTCCAGTTTTATATAAGAGGAGTACCAGCCTTAAAGCAGAAGCCTATGGAGCCTCCCCACATGAAGATTCCAGGCATCCCAGCCCAGAAGTTCTCTCAAGTCCAGAAGCCCATGGCATCCCAGGCTTTCACAAGTCCACAATAAAGATGGAGCCCAGGGTTTCCAGCCCACCAAGGGGACATGCACCAAAGCCCATGCGCCAAACCTTGGAGGCCGCCCAAGGTCATACACTAAGCCCATGCACCCAATCTTTGAAGGCCATGCCCAATCCCATTTTGGAGGACACCCTTGCTACCCAAGGTTCAAGCCTAAATCCAAATAGGTGTCCAAGCCCAAGTGAAGCCCCTTGACCAAGTCAAAGAAGGAGAGAAATCCACTTCAAATAAAGAGATTGTGTTTTATTTTTAATCAAATTGTGTACTCCTAGTTCTAAGCAACTTTGTAATCCTTCTTCCCATCAAATTTTGTATTCCTATCCAAACTAGGAGAGGGCATGAAAACATCTATAAATATCCCACCCCTCCCCCTCTTGTAATCAACGGTTATTCATGAAATAAACTTTGGTGAAATTTTGTTAGATTATGTTCTTGTGTGTTCTTCTTTGAAGTGAGTGTGAGTGTTACTTGTGAGCCCTGATCCATCCTAACCCTAGCCACCCAAAGCACCTTCTTCCAAACCCTAATCCAACCCAAGTGAAGGAAGCCCTAGCCGTCCACAAGCAAGGAGCCTTCTTCCACCTCCCAGCCGCCAGCTTCAGCAAACCCTGCTTCTTCCTTCTCTCCAACCCTAATTCCATACTTCTGTTTTCTTATTGCTTCTTAATTAACCTCTGATGCTTGCAGGATCCTCGAGGTGATGCGGGACTAAGAGATGCTAAGATGCATGCTAATGATTCTTCTTTTATTTTTTTAAGCTTTTAATGGATTTAAAGATTTCTGAAGACAAGCAAAGAGCAGATCTAGAGATTCTATAAATATAAGAACTTTCTAGCATGCAAGGTAGCCTCTAAACAAAGATAAGGAGAGGACCCCGGGATTGAGAAACCCCGTAGGACTAAGCTCTATATCAATATTTACTTAGGAGATTAGGGATGCAAACATTGAAAAACTCTGTGCGCCCGATGCAGAGTTCACTCACTCTCACGGATGCGGCCTGGAGGATCAAGTTTATAACCCTGCGGATTCACCAACTTTCTGTCCGATGGTCGTGAAGGCAAGAGAGACCGACTCCATTGTCCATGGCACCTGGAGGACCTGTGAGCAACTAAGGGAAGGGTTAGAAAATAGAGAGTATGAGTATGAGAAAGTGACAAGGGAGGTAAAAAGGAATCTAAGATGGTGGTCAAAGAGGGTCTTCTTGCTAGGCATCCTAGTGGATCTTCCTAATGGCCTCCAAACATGGAGGAAAGGTGGCTTGCATAGAAGGATAGTAACTCAGGGCCTCTCACCCCTCAATGTCTCTAAGGACAAAGGCGCTCCCTCTCAGAGTTCCAAGTCTAGAAGACAAGGGCTAGAAGAATAACTTCTCAAAAAAAAATCTTCATTTCATCAACATTCAAAATTCTTACAAGAGGGTTAGGGTCCTTCAATAAGCACCCAAGTCTACATTCAAAATTTGAAAAGGAGAGTTACAAAGCTTTATTTGGGGGAGTGAAGAGAAAATGTTGTCTTCATGAATCAAGGGGCACCCATTTGAATTTTGAATATCTCCTTCATGAAACTTGGCATCTAACTTTTGAATTTTGAATCTTTTTATGAAGCTTGATCTTGGTAGCTTGATTTGTGGAGTGGAGTGAGGATGTTGCTGGCTTGGATCAAGCGGAGGCTTGATATGGGGAGTGTTGTGTGGATATTGACAGAAAAGTGCCCTAAGAGCCAATCTTTATGAGGGCCTTTTTGTAAACTTTCAGCTCATGTATGACATATTTTTCATATTAATAAAGGTATTTGATTCATCATATACTGCTATGTCATGTTTTTGTTGATTATGATGAACCCCATAGAGTAGGGCAATGGAATTAGGGTTATGATAAAATAATAGTGAGACCTAATTTCTATCAATCCTAATCTAGAATGTTCCTAGTCATTACACCATCGATTCGGGGATCGATGAATCTGGAAAGACTAGCTTATCCTATGTATGCTCAGTTGATAAGGGTGGTTGATCTCACAACCACTTGTATAGAGACACTAATACAAGGATAAGGGTGCTCATTAGGGTATGAGTACACTGAACTGATTCGTACCGGGACTATCTTATGAAAGTCTTACTACTTATCAAAAGATAGATCCCAGAGTAGAAGTTGTGAATGTGATCTTTAGACCTGATGTCACCATGGTTCCTTATGCACACTAAGCCATACTTTGGTTCATACTCATTCATGCCATTGCGACATGTACGGGGTGTTCTGGGTATGGTGGAAGGTGTATGAAGGATGTGAGTAGACCAACAAGGAATTGATCTTTCCTAGTAAGAGGAATTGTTATCCTATGCAATCTCTTCGATGAGTGACTCAAGGAGCCTTTGATCAAAGCAGGATGAGATTAGAATTGGTTTCTAATCTGTCATCAGCTAAGTCCTCATGATCGAGATGAGATTCAATATGATTAAGTGTTAGGGTTTGACATATATCCATACCTATCACTTAATCAAGATAATGGGAGATCAAAAGCTTGAATAGCACGGTAACTTACTACTGAAGGGTATTGCAAGGGTTTTGGTGACCAGGGCGGAAGCATGGATTTCAAAATTTATTATGAAACCACTACCAAACCCTTAACCCAAGATCTCCTTACTAGGAATTAAAACATACAAATATGCATATATAATATAAACTAGAGTTTAGGAACCAACTGAACCGTTAGTATCCAATCCGATGAAGAAAACCCTGATTCAGCCTTCTTCTCCATCAGGTGCCCAAACGTTCGCCCTCCAGTGGTGATCCAAACAAAACTCGGACCAAGAAAGAAATCCTTCTTCAAGTTGCTTGGATAAGTGGAACTCTTTCGGCAGCCTTTAGTCTATTGACCACTGTAGGACACCCTGTCCTACTATAAGGAACTAAAGACACTCTCCTAAACCACTCTTGGTTTTAGAACAACCATCCTCTAGGACCCCTTAGGCTTATGTCCTAAAACAAAGTCTTGTCCTATTAGAAAAGACCTTGTCTTAACAAGACAAGTCTTGTCTTAAAGAAAGGAGGGAGAGAGAGATACTCAGAATAGTACTTCGGTGGAATTCTTAAATCAGACTCATTTCACCACCCCCTATTTATAGATACAAGAGGGGCGTGTGAAATGTCTTCCCATCAACTTATCAGATATGATTTTTCAAGATCGAAGAGAAGTTATCTGACTTGAAAAATCATATCTAATAAGCCCATTCATGCACCAAAGGCCTTATTCACATCCCTTCTTTTACCTGGATGAATTGTCACTTGCCACATGTCAATTACCGGTCCCTAGGAAGCCAAGAGGTGCCTCTTCAATCTTCAAACATCAGAGATTATGAAGAGTCTTGACAAAAGAAGGAATCTCCATCAGAACCGCGCACCACATGAAGAGTTACAACTCTTCATGCACCGCTCGTGCCATCCTTATTCCACACAAATTTTAAAGAATGTTGACCAGTCAAAACATAGACAATATAGGTGTTATTGGAAAGAGCATAAAATTTATTTTCTGACCATATAAATTATATTCAAATCAGAGATCTATAGCTCATTCTATGCCATTTCAAAGTTCAGGTATCACTTAGGTACCAGGAGTCCCATGCCATTGGGACTCTTCATGTATGGCACCTAAAATGTCCTTAAATCCAAATTAAAATTAGATTTAGTGCTGATTAGGCTAGCCCCACTTAGGACTAAACCTAATTTAGGTTTTCCATAATTAGGTTAGCCTAATTAGCTAGCAACCGGACCCAATCCAATTAGGTTAGGAATTTGGTTACCCTACACATGCTAGTATGTAATCCGGCTAACCAATTAGGATCCTATGACCCTAATTAAATCCTGAATGACATCCTTGGCCAAGTCTCTATTGTGTATGACCCATTGGGTTCCACATCTAGCTAGCAGTAGGTTTAGGTTTGAGTCGATTCGATCCGATCGAACCCGATTGACCTAATTAGATCTAATTGGCTCACCTAATTGTCCAATTTGAATCACACATCGAATTGACTCATGAAACCAAATCAATTGGTTTTTGAAGACCTATAAGACAAGATTGTTGTCTAGCAAAGTATCATGCCTACCCAGAAGATGAGAGATTTTGATGGATTTACCAAAATACCCTTCAATGGTGAGTTACCGGGCAATTCAGTCCTTCGATCTACTTGCACCCTAAATATGACTATGTATATGGATACTTGTCAAATCTAATTTCATATTCATTCCTTGCTCAATCTGATAATGATGATTCATTAATGAACCATTAGAAACTATTTCTAATGTTCATACTTTGATCAAAGATTTCCCGAATCTTCATTTGATTGAAATAATCTAGATGCACTTCCCTCTTACTAGGGTTGATCGATTCCTTTTTGACCTACTCACAACCTCCATATGCAATCCACCATACCTAGTATCACCCCATGCATGACTCAGTATCATGATTGAGTGTGAACCAAAGTATGGATTAATGCATACAAGATACCATGGCAGTCTCAGGTCAAAGGACCACATGCACTACTCCCACTATGAGAACTATCTATTGACAAACAGATAAGGTTCCATTAGATGTTCTCAAGCTGGATCCATTCAGTGAACTCATTCTCTAATGAGCACCCACATCCTAGTATTAGTGTCAAACATAAGTGAATGTGAGATCAGTCACCCTCTTCACCAATCATACATAGGATGTGTTGGTCTTATCGGAAACATTGATCCCCTACTCAATATCCCATCGACCTAGAATATTCTAGATTAGGGTTTTAGGGCTTTAGGTCTCACTAGTATGATCTCATCATAACCCTAGAACCATAGACCTAATCTATGGGGTTCATCATATCTTAATAAAATTAATAAGACACGGCGTATGATGAAAATAAAATACTTTTATCAATTGATAATGTCAATACACTGGTTTGGGATACAAAAGAAAATCCCATCGAAATACAACATTTCTATTGGCCTTTAGGGCATAATCCTTTCAATCTCCCACTTGCACTAATGCCAATCGCCTTTAAATTTTAACCCCATACAATCGAGGTGGCGATCAAACTCCCGCAGTGGTAGAGCCTTAGTGAACGGGTCTGCTATGTTGTTCTTCATCTCTACTCTTTTAATGCAAACTTCTTGTCTTTCAACAATCTCTCGGACAAGATGGAAGCGTCTTAGAATGTGCTTTGATTTGTGATGAGCTCTAGGTTCCTTAGCTTGAGCGATGGCTCTAGTATTATCACAGTAAAGTGGTACTGGACCTTCAATCTCTGGAACAACGCCCAACTCCGAGATGAACTTCTTCATCCAGACAACTTCCTTGGCAGCTTCACTAACAGCAATGTATTCTGCCTCAGTTGTTGAGTCAGCTACAGTCTGCTGTTTAGAACTCTTCCAGCTTACAGCTCCTCCATTTAGGGTAAAAATATATCCTGAAATAGATTTGCTATTATCTGGATCCAATTGAAAACTAGAATCTGAATAAGCTTCTAGTTTAAGATCAGATCCTCCGTATATCAGAAAAATATCCTTAGTCCTTCTCAAGTACTTAAGAATATTTTTCACAGCCTTCAAGTGATCCTCTCCTGGATCAGCCTGAAATCTGCTGGCTATACCTAAGGCATATGCCACATCAGGCCTCGTACATAACATAGCATACAGTTTAGATCCTACAGCCAAGCATAAGGTATAGAACTCGTTCTATTTCTTTGTTCAGGTGTCTTAGGAGACATCTTCTTAGAAAGATGTATGCCATGACCAATGGGTAAGTAACATCTTTTACTTCCATCCATGCTAAATCTATTTAGCACATGGTCAATGTACCTAGACTGGGATAAGCCTGGCATCTTTTAGATAGATCTATCTCTATAGATCTTGATACACAGTGTATAGGATGCTTCTCCCAAGTCTTTCATGGAAAACTGCTTAGATAACTGTTGGCTTTGACTCCTTAGTTTTGATGATTAACAAAAGGTTGAGTATATGTTTGGACTAATGTTTCATCTCTAGATAAAAGTTTCAGGACTTTGGTTATTCAAAAAGAGTATCAAAAGTACATTGATGAAACTAAGTTTACCTGATTTGGAAAAGAGTTCTTCTACCTTGGACAAGATCAAATTACTCAAATTAGACCTTCTTGTTAAGAAATTATTGACAAAAGAAATAAAGGCTTAGAGAAACTCAAGCATGGCACGCACATCTCAAAGAGTTTCAGAAAAATTCAGATCAGAGGTCGACCACCAGAGGTCGACACCTTGTCAAAGGTCGACCACCAGAGGTCGACTTATGAAGAGAAGAAAAGTTCAGCATGGCCGGCATGGCAAAATCTCAGTGGCACGCTCCAGAGGTCGACCACCAGAGGTCAACACCTGTCCAGAGGTCGACACCAGAGGTCGACTCATAGCCTGAGAATTCAAAATGGGCAGAACTATGGTACTCTAAACTTTTTCCTAAAATATACTGGAGGTCGACTCATGAGGTCGACACTTGATCCAGAGGTCGACTCATGAGGTCGACTCATGGCATAACGGCTAGTTTTTCTGAACTTCTGATTTGATTTCTAACGACCATATTTTTGAATCTAACGGTCTTGTGGAGTTGTTTCAGCATGAATGAGGTATTTAACCTCCACCAAACTTCAAAAAAGACAAGGAGACAAAGTGAAAAAGTATAGGTTCAAAGTACAAAGCCTTCAATCACTTCCAAAGCCAAAAAGTGTGAGAAAACCAAGAGATTCCCTTCCCAAAAGCTTTCCATTTTTGAGGAATCCAACATTCAAGTGTTTGGCATTTAGCGAGGTCCAAGATTCCAAGACAAAAGGCTTGAAGAGTCTCCATCAAGAGCTTCAACGAATTTATTTTTGCTCAAAAGGAGTTTGTTTAGTTTTCATTACTTGTATTCATACTCTTTTGTCTTTAGCTAGTTTCAAGGGAATTTGAAACTAGAGTGAGGTTTGTTGGTGAACCAATTGATAAAACCAACTAGGGTTGCTTGTAAGCCCGAAGCCAAAACAAGTGAGTGAGGTATGTTGGTGAGCCAATTGATAAAACCAACTAAGGTTGCTTGTTAGCCCGAAGCCAAAACAAGTGTGTAAGGTTTTGACTTGTGAGCCTGGTAAAACAAGTCGGCTGTAATCTAAAGATTATAGTGGAAATTCCCAAGTGGAGCTTGGGGAGTGGATGTAGGTGCTAGGTACACCGAACCACTATATTTCTTGTGTGTTTGCATTGGCTTGCTCTTTAACTTCTTTAGCTCGTTAATTGTCATTTTATTTCGTTGCTTCCGTTGCACAATTATTAAAGCACTATCACTCTTCACCTTAGAACTTGATAGCACATATATTGCCTTAAATTTTTTTTAAATACCCAATTCACCCCCCCTCTTGGGGACCATATCTGGGCAACAAGTGGTATCAGAGCACCGGTACTCTCTTGTAGGTCCAACGATCTTGAGTGAAAGATCATGGCCGCCCCAATTGGAATGGGTATAGTTGACGGACAAGCATCAAATCGTCCTCCTTTCTTTAATGGCACAAACTACACTTATTGGAAAACTCGTATGCGTATTTATTTACAAGCTGTAGATTATCATATTTGGAGAGTAATCACTAAAGGGCCTCATCAGCCCACTCACTTGGTTAATGGCATTATCACCCCAAAATCTGAAGAAGAATGGGATGACAATGACATCAAACAAGCTGAGTTAAATGCTAAGGCGATGAATTTGTTATTCTGTGCACTTGATCCTAGTGAATTCAACAGAATATCAAATTGTATTTCCGCCAAAGAAATTTGGGATACACTTGAGGTTACCCATGAGGGTACACATCAAGTGAAGACCACTAAGGTGAAGAACATGCTCATTCATACGTATGAGATGTTCAGGATGGAACCAACTGAAAGCATAAGTGAAATGTATACTAGATTTACCAATATAGTAAATGGTATGAGGAGTTTGGAAAAAATTATATCTAATGGTGAACTGGTTAACAAACTTCTCATGTCTCTTCCGGCTTCATGGGATGCGAAAGTTACAGCCATAGATGAAGCCAAGGATGTCAACACTCTACCTCTCGAGCAGCTTCTTGGATCACTGATGACCTACGAGCTTTCACTAAAGCAGAAAACAGTGGACAATGACAAGAAAAAGAAAGCCATAGCCTTCAAGTCCACTACAAAAGAAGAGTCAAGTGATGAATCTGAAGAAGAAGCTGATGATGATGAGACAGCCCTAATTACAAGAAAATTTAAAAGATTCATGAGAAAGAAGAAGGGCTTCTACAAGAAAAGGCCACAAAAAGGTGATCACAACAAGGAGAAGGAGAAAGAGAAAGAAAGGGATCCACCCATCTGCTTCGAGTGCAAGAAGCCTGGACATTACAAAACGGATTGCCCTTTGCTTAAAAAGAGTAGAAGGATGTTAAGAAAGAAGGCCATGATGGCTACCTGGAGTGAGAGTGAGGACTCCAGCAGTGAAGAAGAGCAGCAGGTAGTCGCCAACCTATGTTTCATGGCCAATGAAGATAATGAGGTAAATTCTGAACCTGAAACTGAATTTACTTTCAATGAATTGCATGATGCTTTTGATGACTTAGTAATAAAATATGAAAAATTAAAATTAAAAAATAAGAAATTAAGAAAGCAAAATCTTGAGCTTACCAAAAATTCAGAAAAGTTTTCAAGTGAAATTGAAAATTTAACTCAAGAAAACAAGAAATTAAAAGAACATGTAAAGACTTTGACAAATGATAAAGATAATCTTTTAAAGAAAATAATTCTTTAAAAAATAATAGAAGTCTTAAAACTAATGAGAACATTGAAAAACAAAATAAAGAACTATTGCTTCAAAATAAGAATTACAAGGAAGAGTTAGAAAAAGAAAACCCTTTGTAGAAAAGTTTACCTTTAGTTTAGAAAAACTAAATATGCTTTTAAATAGCCAACATGCAGTGTTTAATAAAGCTGGACTTGGATTTAAACCACACAATCAGCAAAAACTTTACAAAAACTTTTTCATACCTGCATCTTCTAATATTACCTGCTATGCATGTGGTAAAGTAGGTCATAAATCATATGTTTGTAATAAAAGAAAATTAAATACCTTTAAAAAGATTTGGGTTCCAAAAGGAACCAATTTGACTAACCCTAAAGGACCCAAGATGACTTGGGTACCTAAAGTTTCAACTTGATCATTTTTTTGCAGGTGTGCCTTGCAACCAAAAATAAAAGAAGAATGTGGTATCTGGATAGTGGTTGCTCAAGGCACATGACTGGGGATGTGAAGCAATTCTCATCACTAGCTGCAATTGATGGTGAAAACGTCACTTTTGGTGATAATGGAAAAGGCAAAATCGTCGGAATTGGTAAAATCCATATCACCCCTAATGCTTATGTAGATAATGTATTATTTGTTGATGGCTTGAAGCATAATCTTTTTAGCATTAGTCAGTTTTGTGATAAAGGTTTTAAAGTAATTTTGAATCATCTTTGTGCATGGTATCTAGTATAGATGTCGATGGCATCAAGTTCACTGGTCTTAGACATGGAAACATTTACATGGTTGATCTTGATGATCTAGCCATGGAAAGTGGTCAATGCCTAGTGGCTAAGGAAGCCAAGGCAAGTGAAACTAGTTGGCTTTGGCACCGTAGGCTAGGGCATGCTAGTATGCAGTTGATTTCAAAATTAAGCAAAAAGAATCTTGTAAAAGAATTGCCAAAACTCACTTTTGAAAAAGATAAAATTTGTGCTGCATGTCAATTTGGAAAACAAACTAAGTCTACTTTCAAACCTAAAGGAGTAGTATCTACTACTAGACCCCTTGAATTATTGCATATGGACCTCTTTGGACCAACCAGAACCACTAGTTTGGGAGGTAAAAAATATGGGCTAGTAATTGTAGATGATTACTCACGATTTACTTGGGTAATGTTTTTAGCTCATAAGGATGAAACTTTTTCAGCTTTTGTTAAATTTCATAAAAGGGTTTCAAATGAAAAAGATCTCACTATTGTTTCTTTGCGTAGTGATCATGGAACTGAATTTGAAAATCATGATTTTGAAACTTTTTGTAATGAAAATGGTATTAGTCATAATTTCTCTGCACCTAGGACACCTCAACAAAATGGGGTGGTAGAAAGAAAGAATAGGACACTTGAAGAAATGGCACGCACAATGCTTTGCGAAAATGATTTACCTAGATATTTTTGGGCAGAAGCCATTAATACTTCCTGTTACATTTTAAATCGTGTTTTAATTCAACCTATTTTGAAGAAAACACCATATGAGCTTTGGAAAAATCGAAAACCTAATCTCAAGTATTTTCGTGTGTTTGGTTGCCGCTGTTTCATATTAAACAATGGCAAAGACAATATCAGTAAATTTGATGCCAAGTCAGATGAGGGTATCTTCTTAGGATACTCTACTTCTAGCAAGGCATACAGGGTCTTCAACAGAAGAACACTTCTGGTTGAAGAATCAATTCATGTAGTGTTTGATGAATCTAACAAAAAATCTTCTAGAAAAGAAGATTCTATTGATGTTGAAACAGGTACAAAGAAACTTGAACAATTGACAATCAATGAAGATGAGCCCAAAGGAGATGATGATCAAGAAAGTCAAGATCAAATTCAAGAAATCAATGCAACTTCACCAAAACCATTACCTAAAGAATGGAGGTATGCACATGGACACCCTAAAGAGCTAATAATAGGTGATCCATCAAAGGGGGTAAGTACACGCTCTTCTATTAGAAATGTTTGTGATTATTTAGCTTTTGTATCTCAGATAGAGCCTAAGTCAATAGAAGAAGCTGAAAAAGATTGTAATTGGATTAATGCTATGCAAGATGAACTAAGTCAATTTAAAAGAAATAATGTTTGGACTTTAACTGAAAGACCCCTTAATGTTTCTGTAATTGGCACAAAATGGGTTTTTAGAAATAAACTTGATGAACATGGTATTGTAATTAGGAACAAAGCTAGACTTGTTGCTAAAGGCTACAACCAGGAAGAAGGAATCGACTTCAATGAAACCTTTGCTCCTGTTGCTAGGCTAGAAGCAATTAGACTTTTACTTGCTTTTGCTTGTTTTATGGATTTCAAGTTATTTCAAATGGATGTAAAGAGTGCCTTTTTAAATGGATTTATTGAAGAGGAAGTTTATGTTGAACAACCTCCTGGTTTTGAAAATCATGAATTTCCTAATCATGTCTTTAAATTGCATAAAGCATTGTATGGTTTAAAGCAAGCTCCTAGAGCTTGGTATGATAGATTAAGTTCATTTTTGATGAAAAATGATTTTTCTAGAGGCAATGTAGATAATACATTGTTTTTGAATAAGAAAAATGATGATCTCTTAGTAGTACAAATATATGTAGATGATATTATTTTTGATGCTACTAACGAATGTCTTTGTCAAGAATTTGCGAAGTTAATGCAGAGTGAGTTCGAGATGAGCATGATGGGAGAACTCAACTTCTTCCTCGGACTCCAAATTAAGCAAACCAAAGAGGGGATCTCCATCAACCAAGCCAAGTACACAAGGGAAATTTTGAAAAAGTTTGGGATGGAGACCACAAAACCAATAGGTACCCCTATGAGCTCTTCATGTAAATTAGACAAAGATGAATGTGGTAAATCAGTAGACCAAAAATTATATAGAGGCATGATTGGTTCATTGCTATATTTAACTGCCAGTAGACCAGATATAATGTTTAGTGTTTGTATGTGTGCACGTTTTAGTCTGCTCCTAAAGAATCACATCTCTTAGCTGTAAAACGTATACTTAGATACTTATCTGGGTCTATCGAAATTGGTCTTTGGTACTCTAGGGAGTCATCATATGAATTAATTGCATATTCTGATGCTGATTTTGCTGGGTGTAAACTTGATCGAAAAAGTACTAGTGGAACTTATCAATTTCTAGGAGTTAATTTGATTTCATGGAGCAGTAAGAAACAGAATTCGGTTGCTCTATCTACGGCAGAAGTCGAATATATAGCAGTTGGAAGCTGTTGTGCTCAGATTTTATGGATCAAACAACAACTCGAGGACTTTGGCATCAAACTAACTAAGACACCCATAAGATGTGATAATACTAGTGCAATCAATTTAACGAAAAATCATGTTCAACATTCAAGAAGCAAACATATTGAAATAAGACATCACTTCATAAGAGATCACGTTCAAAACTCTAATGTGTTGTTAGAATTTATATGTACTGATTATCAATTGGCTGATATATTCACAAAACCATTGAATGAAGATAGATTTTGTATGATTAGAAGAGAACTGGGAGTCATTGATCCTTTTGCTTGAAACTCTTCAATTTTCATCAAAATTCCTCAAAAATGATTTATAAATTCTCAAATATGTTTAAAGGTTATTTTTCTAAATCTTATCAATTTTTAAAATTTTACAGAATTTTATTTTGGGTGATTTATTGTTGGAGGTCGACACTTGAGATTTTCGGAGGTCGACACTTGAGGTCGACACTTAAGTTTTGGAGGTCGACACTTGAGGTCGACCCCTGAAAATTCTCAGAGGTCGACACTTGAACGAAAACCTGCATTTTTAAAACCCGTCCGCAAGCCATTTTTCCCATTTTTTTTCTTTACCTCTCCTTCGTGTGGTCCCCCTACAACTTCCCTAAACCTCCAAATAGTGGATTTCCACCCCTCTCCTCGATCTTTTTGGGAAATCCTCACCTCCTCTCTTGCTTTTCTTGGAATCAACTTTCTATTTGACCATTTTCTTGATTTTGGACAACCGAAAGCCCTCGAATCTTTCTACCCTCAAATCTTGGCTGTTTTTCAATTGAAAACACGTATTTCTTTCATCTGTTTCTTACCTTTTCCTCATTTACTCTCGATTTTCTCCAATCTCACAAACCCTATTTCACTATTTCACATTCTCCTCTTTTTCCCAATCAGTGAACCTCTCTTAGCCTTACCTCTTTGCATTTCTCCCTAAGTTACCCCTCATCCTTACACATGGGTCCGAGAAAACACCAGGCAGTAAGGAAAAGGAGATTGGAACAGGGGCAGGGTAGTACTGAGCGGCGAAGGAAAGTCAGACATGAGCGTGAGCCAACCCCAGAGTCACCTGCACCAGTGCCAGCCAGCCTAGTCCGGAAGAGCATTGCTAGTGGGAGGCGCGTAGATATTCCATTCTGGGATCAGCATCACTTCTTCATTGGAGATGTACTGAGAGATGCAGGTCTGGTTCATTTTTGTACCATGTCTGAGAGATTCTACCCAGACCTCATCAGAGAGTTTTATGGATCCATGGCCACTGATTGCATTGGATGGTCCGCTACAGTTCAAGGGATTGAGATTCCAGTGACACCTGAGGTCATCAGTCGCATCTGGAGGATTCCACTTCATGGCACTGCTGCCACTACGATCAGCGACAGAGAGCACGCCTTCAGGTGTATCCTAGAGCGTGAGGATGTTAGCGGCATTTCCACAGTGTCCGCTAACCAGCTTTCACTAGAGATGAGAGTGCTGCATCACATCATCGCCCGTATCTTGATCTTGAAGAGCGGGAGATTTGATTTTATCACTGAGCGTGAGCTGGTGTTGATGGTGTCCCTGAGCCAGCGGACTCCCATCAACCTTCCCAGGATCATGCTTCAGCAGATGGGTGAGGCAGCTTCTCACAGGAGACTCGTTCAGCCGTACGGCATGGGACTGACTCAGATATTCAGAGAGCATGGTGTCTCATTCGACGGCATACCCTTCAGTCAGCTACAGCACACAGATACTTATGGAGAGAAATCCCTTCATAGGATGGGATTTCGACTGATTAGTGACCGATGGGTACGACGAGAGTCTGGCCAGGAGCCAGATGAGGAGGATGAGATCCGAGCTGCTGAGGCAGGGCCTTCAGGGCCTACTGATCATGGTACACCTCCTCGCCCAGCACCGGAGACAGAGACTACGGAGCCTGAGCCATTCACGCCACCACCTTCATCAGCTCCGGCACCTACTGCTACACCATGGAGGACTTCAGTAAGGATATCGGACTTCGAGCAGTGAGTGACTGATCAGATTTCAGAGGTCCGGACAGAGATCACTGGTGTACGACAGGAGCTTCATGATCTGCGGATACACACAGACACATGCATTAGTGCTCTCTCAGCTAGTATGGATACAGGATTCAGATAGATTCTCAGCTTATTGAGATTAGCACTACCATCAGGGACTGCAGATCCGATAGTATCTCCTCCACATGATGATGATGATGATGCTGATGACTCTGGTGGATACAGTGACAGTGATGGAGATCAGCCTGGAGCAGGTAGTTCTGATGTTCCACCTGCAGAGCCGATTCCAGAGATTCCCCCTTTAGCTGATCCTCCTTCCACTGATCTTCCAAGTTCAGATCCTCCAGCCACAGCTGTGCCAGTTGATATTGAGCCTACAGAGTCACTATTTGAGACTATCACTGGGATTCCGGATGACATAGATGAGCATACAGAGACAGATATCGATGATCCCACAGCTTATGAGCTAGTCAGCAGACAGACCCCAGCTCAGTCTACTCAGCATGCTGATCCGTCCACTCCTTCAGCTACTGCCTCTATCTCGACATCTGTGGAGCCCTTACCTAGGACATATAGATCTCGTAGGACTACCCCTAGGTCTAGTCCCTCTCTGAGGACTCGGAGTTCCTCTCATAGGACTCCAAAATCCTCATCTAGGATCATGGCTCCTGTATCTTTTGACATACCTTCTGATGAGGAGTAGCCTCATAGATTTACTTGTTGTATTTTAGTTTGCTGTGTATGGTTTGTTGTATCAGTGTTTTGTGCCTACCTTGTAAGCAATTTTGTAACTGAATACATTTGCTTTTATCTATATTGTGCCATTTTATCTGATACCAGCTCTTAGCATTTATCTTCTTAAACCCTCAAGCTAGAATATTTTGTTGTATGCACAAATTGAGGGGGAGCATATATTTTATACTTTATTGTAATTCAACATAAGTTTCATTAATATATCTTTCACTACAAAAATGACTTTTTGATTCTTGACAAAAAGGGGGAGTAGAAAAGTATATATGTATTTATGAGACTCCATCTTATGAGTAGTAAAGTTTATATGATTCTTATCTTTTTGACTTATGAGAACGTTTTCACAAAAAGAAAGAAATAAATGAAAAGTAAAATCTTTTTGACTCTTGAGAATATTTTCACAAAACTTTTATGATACACTCTTGCATGAAAGGATACTTTGAAAATTTTTATTATTGCTATATTTTGCTCTTGGACTTAATTGCATATATACTCAAGGTTTTGTCATCATCAAAAAGGGGGAGATTGTTGGCTTTGACTCCTTAGTTTTGATGATTAACAAAAGGTTGAGTATATGTTTGGACTAATGTTTCATCTCTAGATAAAAGTTTCAGGACTTAGGTTATTCAAAAAGAGTATCGAAAGTACATTGATGAAACTAAGTTTACCTGATTTGGAAAAGAGTTCTTCTACCTTGGACAAGATCAAAATACTCAAATTGGACCTTCTTGTTAAGAAATTATTGACAAAAGAAACAAAGGCTTGGAGAAACTCAAGCATGGCACGCATATCTCAAAGAGTTTCAGAAAAATTCAGATCAGAGGTCGACCACCAGAGGTCGACACCTTGTCAAAGGTCGACCACCAGAGGTCGACTCATGAAGAGAAGAAAAGTTCAGCATGGCCGACACGGCAAAATCTCAGTGGCACGCTCCAGAGGTCGACCACCAGAGGTCAACACCTGTCCAGAGGTCGACACCAGAGGTCGACTCATAGCCTGAGAATTCAAAATGGGCAGAACTATGGTACTTTAAACTTTTTCCTAAAATATACTGGAGGTCGACTCATGAGGTCGACACTTGATCCAGAGGTCGACTCATGAGGTCGACTCATGGCATAATAGCTAGTTTTTCTGAACTTCTGATTTGATTTCTAACGGCCATATTTTTGAATCTAACGGTCTTGTGGAGTTATTTCAGCATGAATGAGGTATTTAACCTCCACCAAACTTCAAAAAAGACAAGGAGACAAAGTGAAAAAGTATAGGTTCAAAGTACAAAGCCTTCAATCACTTCCAAAGCCAAAAAGTGTGAGAAAACCAAGAGATTCCCTTCCCAAAAGCTTCCATTTTTGAGGAATCCAACATTCAAGTGTTTGGCATTTAGTGAGGTCCAAGATTCCAAGACAAAAGGCTTGAAGAGTCTCCATCAAGAGCTTCAACGAATTTATTTTTGCTCAAAAGGAGTTTGTTTAGTTTTCATTACTTGTATTCATACTCTTTTGTCTTTAGCTAGTTTCAAGGGAATTTGACTAGAGTGAGGTTTGTTGGTGAACCAATTGAAAAAACCAACTAGGGTTGCTTGTAAGCCCGAAGCCAAAACAAGTGAGTGAGGTTTGTTGGTGAGCCAATTGATAAAACCAACTAGGGTTGCTTGTTAGCCCGAAGCCAAAACAAGTGTGTAAGGTTTTGACTTGTGAGCTTGGTAAAACAAGTCGGCTGTAATCTAAAGATTATAGTGGAAATTTCCAAGTGGAGCTTGGGGAGTGGATGTAGGTGCTAGGTGCACCGAACCACTATATTTCTTGTGTGTTTGCATTGGCTTGCTCTTTAACTTCTTTAGCTCGTTAATTGTCATTTTATTTCGTTGCTTCCGTTGCACAATTATTAAAGCACTATCACTCTTCACCTTAGAACTTGATAGCACATATATTGCTTTAAATTTTTTTTAAAATACCCAATTCACCCCCCCTCTTGGGGACCATATCTGGGCAACAATAACCATACCTTGACTGATTGTAACATTGAGATATCATTCCCAATGAGGAGTATGTCATCCACATACAGAACCAAGAAAACTATGGCACTCCCACTAGTCTTCTTGTACACACAAGGTTCATCCTCATTTTTGATAAAGTCAAACTCTTTGACTGTCTTATCAAATTGGATGTTCCAACTCCTAGATGCTTGCTCTAATCCATAAATGGATTTTTTCAGCCTACATACCTGATTAGGTTTAGTCTCCAAGACAAAACCTTCTAGCTATGACATATATACCTCTTTCTCAAGGAAACCATTAAGGAATACGGTTTTCACATCCATCTGCCAAATTTCATAATCATGATATGCTGCTATAGCAAGCATGATCCGAATAGATTTGAGCATGGCAACAGGAGAAAATGTTTCATCATAATCTATTCCCTGTTTTTGTCTAAAACCCTTAGCCACTAATTTGGCGTTATAAGTTTCGACTTGGCCATATGCCCCAATCTTTTTCTTATAGACCCATTTGCATCCAATAGGGTTAACACCTTCTGGTGCATCAACCAAAGTCCACACTTGGTTGACATACATGGAGTCCATTTCGGATCTCATGGCTTCCAGCCATCTGTCTGAGTCCCTACTCATGATAGCATCCGTATAGGTTAGAGGCTCATCATTTTCAATGATCCGGGCTTCATTATTTTCAATAATGAACCCATACCTCTCAGGTGCATGACGCACCCTATCAGACCTATGGATAGGAGTGGTGTGTTTTGTTATATACTAACTATGTTATCATTTGGTTGAGATGTATCTATTTGTTGAACTTCTTCAAGTTCAATATTTCTCCCACGGCCCTTTTGTAGGATGAACTCCTTCTACATAAAAGTGGCATGCCTACTGACAAAAATATTTTGTTCAGTAGGGTGGTAGAACAGATATCCTATACTATATTTGGGATGTCCTACAAATAGACACTTATTTGCTCTAGCATCCAGCTTATGTCCAAAATTTCTTTTGACATAGGCTAGACATCCCCATATCTTAAGATACTTAAGATTGGGTTTCTTACCCATCCATATCTCATATGGAGTGCTAGAGACAGATTTAGATGGTACTCTATTTAAGATATTAGCCATGGTTTCCAAAGCATATTTCCAGAAGAAAACAGGTTACTCTGTGAAGCACATCATGGACTGTACCATATCAAATAAGGTACGGTTCCTCCTTTCAGCAACACCATTTAATTGTGGTATGTAAGGAGGGGTCCATTCAGAGATAATCCCCTTTTCTTTAAGGTGATCAAGAAACTCGGTGGTTAAGTATTCACCTCCTCGATCTGATCGAAGGATTTTAATACTTTCCCCATTTGTTTCTCTACCATACTTTGATACTCTAAAAATTTATCAAAGGCTTCGGACTTATGTTTCATAAGATACACAAATCCGTACCTTAAAAAATCATCAATAAATGTGATGAAGTAAGAGTATCCATCCTTGGCCTGAGTGGTCATAGGCCCACATACATCTGTATGTATGAGTTCTAATAACTCAGTTGTCCTTTCTCTATATCCACTAAATGGAGTCTTTGCCATTTTACCCATGAGACATGATTCATAAGTTCCTAATGATTCATAATCACAAGGATTAAGGAAATTTTCCTTATATAACTTGCTAATCCTAGTTCACTAATATGTCCAAGCCGACAATGCCTGAGTAAAGTATTGTTTACATCATCTCTCTTTCGTTTGTTACTTACATGAAGTATATTGTCATTAGTGGATAGAGTTAAAAGACCATTACAAAATACGCCACAACATATAATTTCATTAGAAAAGCTGATTGAGCAACCATTGCTCATCACATTCATAGTATAACCTTGTCTAAGTAACAAGGGTATAGAAATGATATTTCTAATGACCTTAGGCATATAGTAACATTCTCTCAGCTCTAAAATCTTCATCGAAGGTAACTTCAAGATATAAGTCCCTACAGCTTTGCTTGGATGGACTCTCCTCCAGCACCGTAGAGCTCGAAGTCTCGTTCCTTCAATACTCTAAGCCTCTGCAGTCCCTGCAATGATTTGCAGATATTATGACCACAGGCGGTATCCAATACCCAAGTATTTGAAATGGAAGAATCCAATGACAAAATAGTATGAACTTCTTTCATACCTTTTGGTGCATCCGATGCACCAGGGTTCATACCTGCAAGGTAAGCCTTGCAATTCCTCTTCCAATGACCCGGCTTGCCACAGTGAAAGCAGGTCATCTGTCTGGAGGCCTTCTTTCCTTTCTTCTTCTTAATGCCCCGTTTTGGGTTCAATCTCCTCTTGGAACCCTTTCTTCCTGACTTCTTCTTGTTGATCCCATCCATAAGAAGAAGTGGAGCCTTATTTTTCTTTAAATGGCTCTCTGCTGTTTTTAACATGTTTAACAGCTCAGGCAAGGAAGTGTTAAGTTTGTTCATATGATAATTAAGAACAAACTGTGAAAATGACTCTGGGAGTGACTGCAGGATCAAATCCTGATTCCACTCCCCATCAATAACAAAACCCAATTGACCTAATCGAGTGATCAGGTCAATAACCATCAGTACGTGGTCTTTTACGGATGTACCTTCTGTCATTCTCGCATGGAATAACTGCTCAGATATCTCATATCTAGCAGTTCGACTATGTTCTCCATATAGCTCTTTTAGATTGAGCAGCATATAGTTAGTGTCCATGCTATCATGTTGCCTCTGCAACTCATTGGTCATAGAGGCAAGCATGATACATTTGACAGTGAGTGAGTCATTTTGCCACATCTTGTATGTGGTCTTTTCCTCTTACCAGGCATCTTCCCCTAAAGGTTCCAAGGTAGAGGTATCAAGAATGTAAGAAAGTTTTTCCTGGCTGAGTACTATCTTTAGGTTTCTCAACCAGTCAACATAGTTCAGTCCAGTCAATTTATTGGCATCAAGTATACTACGGAGTGAGAGTGAAGAGGCCATTTAATCTACATTAACAAAGAACATAACATAAGCAAACAACCAATGTTGACAAAACATAATTAAATTAGGACTTTAACTTAATTATGTCTCCCACTATTTTATCAAGCATCATAACCCTCTATATGATGATCGAGAAACCCTAATTGGTTTTCCTAGTGGGGTTGAGATCCTAATTCCTTATAAAACACCTTGTGTGTACACAACAAATCTTTTATAAGTTCAAAGGTAGGAAAACTCTTTCCAATTGTATCTCATACAATTCTCAACAAAACATGGCCTCTAAAATATTAATAGCCTTGTGTGTGCACAACAAACTATAATATTTTTAGTTAAGTAAGACCCTTCATTCCTTTATAGTCATGATTGTAATAATAATATCCTTGTGTGTTCACAACAAAGTATTATATTAAATCATGCCATAAGCATCAAATGCACCAGGCCAAAATTGTGTTAGTTGCCATAATAGTCCTTGTGTGTACACAACTAACATAATACGGATCATAATATAATAATGACCTAGCATCAAGGAAGGCCTAATGTAGTGAATATTACACTACACATATCAATCAAGAATTAAGTTAATCTTATCGGCCAGGTAAGTGGGAGAGTAGTGGGAATCCCCCCATTGCTTTCCTAGACACCAATAAAAATTGGCCAGGTGAGTCAACGGAATCAATTAAAAACCATGTCCTCTTTACCGATCATGAACCATTTTTCCTAGACACCGAATGATTAACTAATCATTTTGATTATTTTGCTTTTGGTATATGACACTACAACTTAATATAATTTTAATACAGGGCAATTCAAACAGAAGCACATTCTAATATTACCATTCATCAACCATGCATCATATATCATTTTATAATGTGCCAAGTGTGTAATCATACTAGGACAACCATCTACCACATAATGGATCCACCATTATGCCAGGGCAACCTTATTTCAATATGATGACTAGAAATCTAAACATATCTCTATATCGGTTAAGGTTTAAGTGAAAACCCTAACCAATGACATACATATATGTATAAACATATCAATCATATGTAACTTTAAACTTTTGTAGAGTCCTACAAAATTAGGCAACTTCAAAATTTGTAGAGTCCTACAAAATTGGGCAACTTCAAATTTTGTAGAGTCCTACAAAAATGGGCAACCTCAAGAGTCCTACAAAATTGGGCAACTTCAAATTTTTTAGAGTCCTACCAAAATGGGCAACCTCAAGAGTCCTACAAAATTGGACAACTTCAAATTTTGTATGATTTAGCCCTAATAAGATGGCTCTGATATTACTGTAAGGGTTTTGGTGACCAGGGCGTAAGCATAGATTTCAAAAATTTATTACGAAACCACTACCAAACCTTTAACCCAAGACCTCCTTACTAGGAATTAAAACATACAAACATGCATATATAATATAAACTAGAGTTTAGGCACAAACCTGAACCGCTAGTATCCAATCCGATGAAGAAAACCCTGATTCAGCCTTCTTCTCTACCAGGCACCCAAATGTTCACCCTCCAATGGTGATCCACACGAAACTCGGACCAAGAAAGAAATCCTTCTTCAAGTTGCTTGGATAAGCGGAACTCTTTCGGCAGCCTTTAGTCTATTGACCACTGTAGGACACCCTGTCCTACTATAAGGAACTAAAGACACTCTCCTAAACCACTCTTGGTTTTAGAACAACCCTCCTCTAGGACCCCTTAGGCTTATGTCCTAAAACAAAGTCTTGTCCTATTAGAAAAGACCTTGTCTTAACAAGAAAAGTCTTGTCTTAAAGAAAGGAGGGAGAGAGAGATACTCAGAATAGTACTTTGGTGGAATTCTTATATCAGACTCATTTCACCACCCCCTATTTATAGATACAAGAGGGGCGTGTGAAATGTCCTCCTATCAACTTATCAGATATGATTTTTTAAGACCGAAGAGAAGTTATCTGGCTTGAAAAATCATATCTAATAAGCCCATTCATGCACCAAAGGCCTTATTCACATCCCTTCTTTTACCTGGAAGAATTGTCACTTGCCACATGTCAATTACCGGTCCCTAGGAAGCCAAGAGGTGCCTCTTCAATCTTCAAACATCAGAGATTATGAAGAGTCTTGACAAAAGAAGGAATCTCCATCAGAACCGTGCACCACATGAAGAGTTACGACTCTTCATGCACCGCGCGCGCCATCCTAATTCCACACAAATTTTAAAGAATGTTGACCAGTCAAAACATAGACCATATAGGTTTTATTGGAAAGAGCATAAAATTTATTTTCTGACCATATAAATTATATTCAAATCAGAGATCTATAGCTCATTCTATGGCCTTTCAAAGTTAAGGTATCATTTAGGTACCAAGAGTCCCATGCCATTGGGACTCTTCATGTATGGCACCTAAAATGTCCTTAAATCCAAATTAAAATCAGATTTAGCGCTGATTAGGCTAGCCCCACTTAGGACTCAACCTAATTTAGGTTTTCCATAATTAGGTTAGCCCAATTAGCTAGCAACCGGACCCAATCCAATTAGGTTAGGAATTTGGTTACCCTACACATGCTAGTATGAAATCCGGCTAACCAATTAGGATCCTATGACCCTAATTAAATCCTGAATGACATCCTTGGCCAAGTCTCTATTGTGTATGACCCATTGGGTTCCACATCTAGCTAGCAGTAGGTTTAGGTTTGAGCCGATTCGATCCGATCGAACCTGATTACCTAAATAGGTCAAATTGGCTCACCTAATTGTCCAATTTGAATCACACATCGAATTGACTCATGAAACCAAATCAATTGGTTCATGAAGACCTACAAGACAAGATTGACATCTAGCAATGTATCATGCCTACCCAGAAGATGAGAAATTTTGGTGGATTTACCAAAATACCATTCAGTGGTGAGTTACCGGGCAATTCAGTCCTTCGATCTACTTGCACCATGAATATTACTGTGGATTTGGATACTTGTCAAATCCAATTTCATATTCATTCCTTGCTCAATTTGATAATGATGATTCATTAATGAACCATTAGAAACTATTTCTAATGTTCATACTTTGATCAAAGATTTCCTGAAACATCATTTGGTTGAAATAATCTGGATGCACTTCCCTCTTACTAGGGTTGATCGATTCCTTTTTGACCTACTCACAACCTCCATATGCAATCCACCATACCCAGTATCACCCCATGCATGACTTAGTGTCATGATTGAGTGTGAACCAATGTATGGATTCATGCATACAAGATACCATGGCAGCCTCAGGTCAAAGGACCACATGCACTACTCCCACTATGAGAACTATCTATTGACAAACAGATAAGGTTCCATTATATGTTCTCAAGCTGGATCCATTCAGTGAACTCATTCTCTAATGAGCACCCACATCCTAGTATTAATGTCAAATATAATTGACTATGAGATCCATTACCCTCTTCACCAAGCATACATAGGATGTGCTGGTCTTACCGGAAACATTGATCCCCTACTTAATATCCCATCGACCAGGAATATTCTAGATTAGGGTTTTAACGCTTTAGGTCTCACTGGTATGATCTCATCATAACCCTAGAACCATAGTCCTAATCTATGGAATTCATCATATCTTAATAAAATTAATAAGACATAGCATATGATGAAAATAAAATGCTTTTATTAATTGATAATGTCAATACACTGGTTTGGGATACAAAAGAAAATCCCATCGAAATACAACATTTCGATTGGCCTTTAGGGCATAATCCTTTTAGGTACTTTGATAATTTCTATCAAATTTCTAATCTTTTGGGTAGGCATGATATGTTGCTAGACGTCAATCTTATCTTGTAGGTTTTCATGAACCAATTGATTTGGTTTCATGAGTCAATTCGATGTGTGATTTGAATTGGACAATTAGGTGAGCAAATTTGACCTAATTAGGTCAATCGGGTTTGATTTTATCGAATCGACTCAAATCAAAACCTACTGCTGGCTAGATGTGGAACCCAATGGGTCACACACGTTACGGAGTCAGCCTAGGAACTTAATTAACATTTAATTAGGGTTAAGGGATCTTAATTGGTTAGCTAGATTGCACACTAGCATGTGTAGGCTGACCAAATCTCCTGACCCAATTGAATTGGGTTTGAAAGGTTGCTAAATGGACTAAAAAATTTATGGGAGACCTAGATTGGGTTGAGTACTAAGTGGGACAAATTTATCAGATTTAATCACTAAAAAATTTATGGGAGACCTAGATTGGGTTGAGTACTAAGTGGGACAAATTTATCAGATTTAATCTTATATTTTTTGGATATTTTATGCACCATATATGAAGAGTCCAATAGGCATGGGACTCTTGACGCCTAAGTGACACCTTTGCATTCAAAAGGGTGCACAAGGACCAATTGACCTCCAATCTAAAGCCAAGTTATATTGTTGGAAAGTAGACTTAATACCCTTTCATATGACACCCATATTGCATAAACTTTGACTAGTTTAAAGGTGTCATATGGAATGGAGAAGTTGGTGCAAAGTGAATAGTCGCATCTCTTCACTTTGGCGCTAATTCAAGTAAGCAGAGTCCTTCTGCTTTAAGTCCTTTTGAATCACCGATGCTTCTCATTCATAAGTCACGTCCCATGGCTTCATTTTAACCATTAATGCCATGTGGCAAAGGGAGAAGTCGGATAAAAAATTTAAGGGACTTGAGTTAGGCGGTTGGCGCATAAAGGGACATGGTGTTTCAAGATAAGACTCCTTCTTAGTGAAGGGTCTTATTTGATCTGTGTTTGGATAGATCAAAGGCTGATTAGAAAGCTTATATGACACCTCCCAATCTCTTATAAATAGCCATCGGTATTTGTTTCGATGGTATCGAATTTTTGGTTTCTTTCTTACACTCTTAGATCTATCCACCTTGTCTCTTCCTTTCCTTGTTAGGACATAGGTCTTCCTTTAAGACAAGTCTGCCATTTTAAGGCAAGGATTTAGGAAGAGAATTAGGAAGTGATAGAAAGAGAGAAGAGAGATTTTGGAGAGGGCTTAGAGTGATCTACTGGAGGGCGAAGGTCTAAGCAAAGGAGAGGCTGCCGAAGGAAGAAAATCCATTGGAAGAGTCCCAATTGATCAAGCAACATACAAGGGAGAGGTTCCTAGGTTTGATTCCTATGTGGATCACCATTGGAGGGATTGCACTTGTGAGCCTCATGGAAAGGATTGGATTTCAGCGATCCAGGTATGTCTTTCTGACTCCATTTATGTTTCATTAATTGGTATTGCATAAGGGGTTCCTAGGAATTAGGATTTTCTAGCCAATTACGGTTTCATGCTTTGAATTTTGTTTTGAAATTCACTTCCGCATGCTGCATGATTCCCGGCACCCTGGAAGAATTCCCATCAGATATTGTCTACTTGGATTGAGGGGAGATTAATGGGAGTCAAACATGAATTTGAATTTTTCATCTTGCCTTGGCCGCCCAAAGGAGCTTGGTGAAGTGGCACCTTCCCATGCCATGTGAAACTTTTGATGTGGCACTTTAGTTTGCCGCCCAAAGGAGCTTGGTGAAGTGGGCAAACCCATGCCATGTGGCATTGATGATGTGGCACTCCTCATGAGCTGAAGTGGCACCTTCCATGCCATGTGGCACTGATAATGTGGCACTCCAGTTGGCACCCCTACTTGGTGTGGAGGAGAGGTGGCTTGACTCTTCTTTAATTGGGCTTGACTTGATTGCCCACTTGTCAACCCATCTTCAAACTAGCTTAAGCCCATTTTCAATTGACTTGAGCTAGTGAACCAACTTGGCTAATTACAGGACCAATCGATCCTAACTTGATCAAATTGGCCAAATTACAAGACAAACTAAAAATTGAAACCAACTAAATACTAATTACATGACTTGAAAGCAAATTATTCAGGCTTTAAGCCTTATTACAGGATCTAAAAGATTAAAAACCGTAATCAAAGATCCACAGAGGGTTGAGGAGCCTCTATCTGATCCTAGTGCCTACACTATGAGGTGTTCACCTCCCAAGAGGAGGCCCTCTTTGCCTCCTAGATCGAACCAAGATAGCTGACTGATCCATGGAGCAACTGACTTATCTTCCAGGCGACAATCTAGAGGGCTGTGTGACCCTATCTTCGACAGGATCTTCAAATTGTTGTTCGGTACAATCCTTCCCCCTCCTGATTTTTGATTTATTAAAGGTATGCTATCCTAACTGAGGGTTTCTCAATCCTTGAGGTCCTCCTTATTATTCTACATGAGTTCATATGCGGGTATGTTATATCTTGTCATTACTAGTTTGCCTGCTAACCTTTACTTGATTTCGGGACTTTAGCCTCCAAATTAAATCTCTAAAATGAATACAAAAAAAATTAGTTACTATTTTCCTACATTCATGTCAATCTTAGGTTCATCTTGCATCAGTTTGGTATCAGAGTGGGTTTAGGATAGCTTGCATCTTCATCAAAACAACAAAAACATTCATATCTATTTTTCTTCATCCTGTCACCTACAGTAAGGTTCTGAGTTTTGATCTATTTCGTCATCATTGAGATTTTATTTTTCATTGAGATTTTCATGACATACTCTTTGATCAGGCCTGATTAATAATTTTAAATTATTTTTACAGAAATGAAAAACAAAAAACAAATCTACATCTTTGAAACCCTAATAGAATGTCCTATTTTCTGCCCACAGTCTGAAACCCTAGGTGTTGCATCATCATCTGAATTTTGTTCTACATCAAACATGGTAGGGATCATCTGCACTATCAATACTCCATCTTGAAATTTTTTTGATTTTTTTCTGCATATAAAACAATACCAAATTCTACATCAATTCAAACCCTAATATTAGTTTTTGAGAATTTTGCATGCCTGATTGAACAAAATTTCACTCACTTCCAAACCCTACCTCATCCAAACCCAAATTTTGTTTGATAATTTAATCAACTTAAATTTAATTTACCACCTCATAAAAGATAAAAAATATTTTTATTTTTTGATTTTTATTAGTTTGCATTAGGGCTCATCGATTGTTATCATCTCATTCAATTAATCTTAAGGGCAATTTCCCATCTCAGATCAGGGCAGGATTTCATCACCTATCCTGGGCACAAAATAGTTACCCAGCAACAAAACCCAAGCCTTAATTAAAATTAATTAGCAACCTAATTTGCTCTAGTGAGCTGGGGACACCAACAGGTCAGGTTCGAGTTATGTGGGTAAACTAGTGCACTTAATTCCTCAACTATTGCTGAAACTGGTGTCTAAGGCTAGAGGTCCAGAGGCAAATGCCCTAAGTGGATTGGTGGTTTCTAATTAGGACCCTGTCATAGATACAAAGAGCCTCCCACTACCCCACCTCTTACCTGGCTAATAAAAGGATTAGTTTCTTAGTTAAGTGTAAGTTGAGTCGACCCATTCCACTTTGGCTCTAGGTCTAGCAAACTATAGTGCATAGTGCTCTTGTGTGCTTGACTATGTCATACACCTTGTTTGATTGATTGCATGACCACTAGGTCAGAAATCCAATATCATCAGCCTAGACCCCAACCTAGCTCAACCATTGAATCTAATCTTGAAACTCTCAATAAAGCAATGAATGACTAGATGGTTGCCTAATTGAGCACCCAGATGAACCAAATGAACAACCAATCCCAAAATCAGCTTGCCAAATTGACCACCCATATGAACCAGATGAATACCCAATTAACCATCCAAATAAATTAAAGATTTGACCTATTGACGCAATCAAATAACCATGCAACCAAAAGGATTAACCAGTTAACCAATAGGTTGGATAAGGTAGAAAATCGATTAGGAACCCTAGAAAGAACCCAAGAGTCCAATACTGAACCTGATCCTAATTCACCCTATTCCACCTCTCATAACCCTAGAGGAGCCCAAAATCAAGACCAATTTATGGAACTCAATTTTAGGAGAACCCAGAACCAGGGCCAATTTATGGAGCCCAATCCTAGGATAGCCCAATGCTAGGATCCACATCAGGAGCCCAACCTTAGGAGAGTCTAAGACCTTGACCCTTTTCAAGAACCCAACTATAGGAGGCCCTACCATAAAGTTTGTGATCAAGATGAGAGGGCCATGAGAAGCATTGGGCAAGAGGAACCCACCTTTGATGGTAGTCTAGAACCAAAGGTCTATGTGGATTAGGAAGGAGACATGGATTATTATTTTGAGTGGTATGAAATGAGTAAAGAGAGGAAGTATAAATTTGCAAAGATAAGGTTAGTTCGCCAAGCTAGGTTTGGTGCGGACAACAGAGGCACCAGAATAAGGCAGAGGCTTCTAAACCCTCTATGGATTACTTAGTAGTGTTTGAGTCCAATTTGTAATATGGGATTAGCCACTTTGAGTTGTCATTTTCATCATTTGAGTCCTGTACCAGTTAGCTCCTGTTAAGCTAGTTTTCTTTCTAAGTCTTGTATATGTTAGTCCAAGTCTAATGAAGACTCAATACAAGTGAAGACCTAGCCAGTACAAGTGATGACCAACCCAGTTTGAAGACATGAAAGATCCAGCAAGAAAAGTGAAGGCCCTGAAACTCTGGAACGTAGCCCTGGAACCCTAGATCGTAGATTAGAGCATACTGGGCCACCCAAGGCCCAAGTGGAGCAAGCTAAGGTGCCATCCACCCTATGGTCACCACCTCTTGGTCGGCCACTTAGGGTTACCTCCCTTCTCTGACCAAGACATGAGAGAGAGGGAGAGTTTGAGGGAAAGAGGGCCATTGACCTACCATGTATTCTAACTAGTGTTTGGGTGGGATTCAAATTCCTATGTAGAGTTCTTTTTATCCTTACTTGGGGGTAAGCTTATAAGTTTGTAAAAGCAGCCCTCCTCTCTTGTATGAGATAATTTTTGATGAATATTATTAAGTTTTCAATCTAATGCTGTGTGCTTTGCTGTGTGCTAAGGGGATTCGGTGTGAGCCCCTTCTTCTTCCTTGTCTCCTGCGCCCAGCTTCCAGCCGCCATCAAACCCTAGAAGCCACCTCTCCAAGCCTTGGCCGCCCAACATCAATCATTCCTTTTCCTTGTTATTTTTAAATTAATCCTTCATCTCTATATTGATTTTTTTTCATTGACAGGCTCTTTACAGGTCCCTGGAAGTCTACGAATCCAACGATTCCAGTCGGGCAGTGATCGGATCACCAGGTTGAAAGCTGAGAATCCGCGGGTCTTTGGCTTGATCATCCAAGCCGTATCCAGGAGCGAGAGTGATCCCTTTGTATATGATCTTCATCAGGCACTTCAACCATTGTCAGGTATACCCCCTCTGCTTGCCAGTAGCAATATTGAAGGGGAACTCGCCCAACCGAGACTTCTTAGCCTCGTAGTCTTCTTTTCTATTGCTTTTTTGGTTTTACTTTGCATGCTATTGCTTCTTATTTTGCATAGAACTCTCTAATTAGATTCATGGCCTGATCTTCGAGGTTAAGATACATAACTTAACCTATAAAAATACAAAAATAATTATGCATGCATTTTAGTTCCTCATCATTTGGTATCAGAGCCTGTTTGGGCTCAGTTCTCTTTGAATATTCGGATCGGGTGCTTCACCATGGCCATCCGGTCGTAATAGACAAGTAGGGCTGCAAGACCCTATCTTCCCAATCTATGAGATCTCCTATGGTGAGTAGGGGTGTTGCTATGATTTGACCACTAAAGAAGAAAACAAAGAGTTTATTAGGGTAATTTTGAATCTCGGCCTTTTCATTACATAGCCCACTTTTTTAAATGCTTCTGCCAGTAGCTAACTCAAAAAATATGATTTTTGTTTTTTAGATTCAGTGTAATTGAAATTATTTTTCGTGATTTTATTAAGAATTATTTCTATCTGTGTATTTTTTGCCAACCAGAATACCGCCTGAGAACAATTCTACCCTGTTTTTTCAGCAAATTCAATTTCAGCAAGTTTAGGGTTGTTTTAGTATAATTTTTGCATATCTTAAATTTTGGCATGTTTCTTGCATATTAGGTCATTATCTATAAATTATATTACTAATTTAAAAAATACCAAAAAAAATACATATACACTTAAAACACCAAAAATAACTGAAACCCTAATTTGCATTTTCATCTGCCTGCCATCATTTGCATAATTAATTTAAGGGAATCAATATCACAAGATAAGGGAAGGAGGTCATTACCTTTCCTTAGCCCAAAAACCACTACCCTTGCATCTGAACCCAACCCTAATTAAAATCGAGTAGACTTAATTTGCCCTAGAGGGCTAGGGACATCAACAAGTCGGGTTCAACCATTGTGGGATGACTAGTGCACCCAATTCATCTCCTATTACTGGATGCTAGTGTCTAAGCTAGAGGAACAGTGTCAAACGGCCTAAAAAAATTGATGGATCCTTAATTAGGTCCCTACGAGAGCAGGGGGGCCTCCCACCATCTCAATTCTTACCTAGCCAGTTGAAGGACTAGGAGTTGAGTTATGTGTAAGTTGAGTCAACCCATTCTGATTGGGCTCTAGATATATCTACCCGTAGTCGATTGGTTTGAATCTTGCATGTGCACTAGATCAGGAGCTCCATATCATCCACCACCCCCATAACTGGCTGAATCCATGGATAATCTTCAAGCCCAGATTAAAGCCCTTACTGAGCAGCTAGCCTAATCCTTCACCCATGTGAACCAGAGGTTTGATCAGATTGAGAATAGGCTAGGAACCCTAGATGAGACACTAGGACCCATTCTGAAATAGGTCTTAAGTCACCTCCCCATCCTAGGAGAACCCCTCGCTGTGATCCTTACTATGAGGCTGACACTAGGAGGACCCTAAACCCTAATCCCTACTTTGAGGCTGAACCTAGGAGAGCCCATCATCATGACCCAGTCCTAGAGGTTCATCCAAGGAGACCCAATCAGGATTTTATAGACTAGGAGACAGAGCCTATAGAAACATTAGACTTGATGCACCAACTTTTGATGGTTGTCTTAATCCAAAAGTTTATATAGATTGGGTGGGAGAAGTTGACCAGTATTTTGAGTGGTATGATATATTTGAGGAGCGTAAGTTTAGGTTTGCCAAGCTTAAGTTGGTTCACCAGGCTAGGTTATATTGGTCTAATGTTGAGAGAGAACTTAGACTAGGAGGCCATGAACCCATAGTCACCTCGGGGGCCATGAAGGCTAAGCTTAGAGGAAAATACGTTCCAACCTCATATCGTCATGATTTGTTGGATCAGTGGCAAAGATTGAGTCAGGGTAGCAAGAGTGTAGATGAGTACATCACGAAATTTGTTGAGTATTCCATGCAATGTAACTTAGATGAGGATGGGGATGTTGTCCTATCTAGATTTAGGGCTGGTCTTAGAGATGATATTAAGAGGGAGCTCTACATGAGATAGGTTAGTGACCTAGACCTTGCCTTCTAGATTGCTATGGATTATGAGCGTTTCAAGAAAGGGCCCATCTACCATAGACCCGAGCCCACTAGATACCCTAGTTAGTACCCGAGAGCTAGCTAGTCCCACCAAAGCCGACCCAGCCCAAGCCAACCTAGACCGAGTCGACCCAGTATGAGCCACCCTGACCCGAGTCGACCCCAGCCTAGTACTCCTTTGACCCGTAGAGATGATAGAGGTAAATCTGTAGAGGTTTATAGGAGTCCCAATCCCTAGAAGACCTATTTTAAATGTCAGAAACCAGGCCACTTTGCTAGCCAGTGCCCAGTAAGTGCTCTACAGTTAGGAGATCTAGAGGAGGAGGAGCCTGAACCCATAGGTAAACCTGAGGGAGAAATCTATGAGGCTAATGACCAGTTGTTGGATGAGTATAATGGAGAGGAAGAGATACCTAAGTTTGAGGACCTGTTAGGCATGGTTAGGTGCATCTTGACCCAAACCCCAGTTAAGGAAGATTGGCGTAGGACTAACATCCTACAAACCTATGTTAAGATAAGAGATAAGGTTTTCAAGATCATCATAGATAGTGGGAGTTGGGTCAATGCCATCTCTGCTAGTATTGTCAAATCTTTTAAGGTTGACCACAGTTCCCCATCCTAGCCCCTATAAGGTTTCTTGGATAGATTCCACCTCCATCCAGATCAAGCCTAAGTGCCAAATCTTAGTTAAGCTACAATCCTATGAGAAAAAGATTTGTTGTGATGTCCTTTCTATGGAAGTAAGTAGTATCATTTTAGGTCAGGTCGACCTTGGCTTTATGATCATGATGTAACCCTGTTTGGTCGAACCAATGTATGTGCTTTTAGCTACCATGGGAATAAGTTTGTTATCCACCTAACTCCACCTAGAGACCCAGTTAAGAGAGGTTCTAGTAGCCTTAAGGATAAGAAACCAGGAGTTAATCTGATTAAGGCTAAGGAGTTAGAGAAAGAGATTGCTGAGGGCACCTTGTTTGGATCTTGACCACTAAAGAAATTCATGAGCCGACCCGAAAGGAACACCCTCCAGAAATTGTTGAAGCTTGTTGGCTCTACCTTATGATTTTGATAAATAACAAAACGTTGAGTACATATTGTGTACTAATGTCTATTTCTAATTTTGAGTTTTTAGAAAACAAGCACCTCAAATTCTCAAAATTAAAGTTTCGTGGCATGCTTTAGTATGAAGTATCTTTCATGAATTAAGGAGTCTTTTCCATGCAAAAAGGACTCAAACAAGTTCAATTAATGCTTATTTATATTGCATTTGAATTTCATAAATGATACTTATAGTTTTGGCTTGATTGGCACATAATTCTGAATTTTACAGAACCAAGTGTCGACACTTGGAAGCCTGAGTGTCGACACTTCAGCATTTGGCATGCAGAAAATCTCCTTGGCATGCCATGTGTCGACACCCAAAACTCAAGTGTCGACACCTGAAACTCAAGTGTCGATACTTAAGTTTCCATGTGTCGACTCAAGGCCTGAGACTTTTTGAAAATCCAGAACTTGGCCATGGAGAGTTTTTGTGTCAAGTGTCGATACTTGAAAGTTCAAGTATCGACACCTGAAAATCAAGTGTCGACACCTAACAGCCAAGTATCGACACTCGGATTCTGACAGCCCTAACGGATCTATTTTTTTGAGTTACAGAAACATCTTTTCAAGCTCCAAATAGCTAGATTTGAAGCTCCAATGGTCACAAACCATTTTTTGAAAGTTTTTGAAGTATTTAAGCTTCACCAAACCCATTCTTGAAGGATTGAAGTCCATTAAAAGCTCAAAAGCCAATATTCCCTCAAGAACTTCACTTCAAAAGCCATTAAAAGAGAGATTCCCTGAAAAAGCTTACAAGCCTATCCTTTCATCATTCCAAAATGAGAGCTTGAAGAATATTCCAAGGAGAAGACAAGACAAGCATTAATTAGAGCCTCAAAGCTTCCATTCTACTCTTGAAGAGAGTTTATTTTGTTTATTTAAATTATATATCTGAAATTCTCTTGTGTTTTGACCTAGCTTTCAAGGGTTTCTTGAAAGTAGGTTGTTGTGGTTGTTGGTGAGCCAAAGCAACTAGGGTTGACTTGTGAGCCCTAAGACAAAACAAGTATAAAGGTTTGTTGGTGAGCCTAGGTGATAAAACTAACATAGGTTCTAACTTGTGAGCCTTTGGAAAAACAAGTCGGCAGTAATATTGGAGAGATTATAGTGGAATTCCCAAGGGTGGCTTAGGGAGTGGATGTAGGTACTAGGTTTGCACCAAACCACTATAAACCTTGTATTTGTGTGTGATTATCTCTTCTACCTCTTGTTCTTTACTTCTTACACTCTAATTATTGCTTTCCACTGCATATAATCTAGTGCATCAATTTCATTACTCACAAACACCACAAGTCCTGCATATTATTGCTTTAAATTTTTTAAAAGACCCAATTTACCCCCCCTCTTGGGCTCCATTTCTAGGCAACAAGTGGTATCAGAGCATCGGTACTCTCTTATAGGTCCAAGGATCTTGAGTAAAAGATCATGGCATCGCTAATAGGAATGGGTGTTGTTGAAGGTCATCCTACAAACCGTCCTCCACTATTTAATGGCACGAATTACACTTATTGGAAGACTCGCATGCGTATATTCATTCAAGCCATTGATTATAATCTTTGGAGGACAATCATAAAAGGTCCTCATCAGCCTAATATGTTGGTTAATGACATTCTCACACCAAAATTGGAAGATGATTAGGATAAGAATGACATTAAGCAAATAGAGCTTAATGAGAAGGCTATGAATCTATTATTTTGCTCCCTTGATCCGAGTGAATTCAATAGAATATCTAACTGTCTCTCTACGAAGAAAATATAGGACACACTTGAGGTTACCCATGAGGGTACATACAAAGTGAAAACTACTAAGGTTAACATGCTCATTCACACATATGAAATGTTTAAGATGGAACCTACTGAATCTATAAGTGAGATGTATACTAGGTTCACAAATATTGTGAATGGCATGAGAAGCTTAGGAAAGATTGTATCTAATAGTGAACTTGTAAACAAACTTCTCAAATCTCTTCCGGCTTCATGGGATGCCAAGGTGACGGCCATAGAGGAAGCCAAGGATGTCAACACTCTATCCCTCGAGCAACTGTTAGGCTCATTAATGACTTATGATCTTTCTTTAAGATAAAAGAACGTGGACGTTGATAAGAAGAAGAAAGTGATCGCTTTCAAATTCACCACAAGAGAAGAGTCAAGCGATGAATCCGAAGAAGAAGATGAAGAAGATGAGATAGCTTTAATGGCAAGAAAGTTCAGAAGGTTCATGAGGAAGAAGAAATTCAACTTCAAAAAGAAACCTCTAGAAGGAGAGCCTAGCAAAGAAAAGGAAAAGGAAAAAGACAAGGAGCAGCCCACATGTTTTGAATGCAAGAAACCAGGCCACTTCAAGATGGACTGCCCCTTACTTAAGAAGAGTAGAAGAAGACTAACAAAGAAAGCCATGATGGTAACCTGGAGTGATAGCAAAGACTCTAGTTTTGAAGAAGAACAACAAGAAGTAGCAAATTTCTGTTTGATGACCGACAATGATGAGGTATTTTTTGAAACTGAAAATGAGTTTACATTTGATGAGTTGCATGATGTTTTTGATGAATTAGTTATAGAATTTTAAAAACTAAAAATCAAAACATAAACAACTAAAAAGGCAAAACCTAGACTTAGTCAAAGCTAATGATAAGTTTTCAACTGAAAATGAGTGCCTACTTCTTCAAAATAAAAAGTTAAATGATAAGATTATTGCACTTGAAAAATAAAAGAAAATTTTGAAAAAGAAAAACATTTTTGTACCAAATGAAAATATTTCAAAACAAAATAAAGAAATTTTGGAAGAAAACAAAAAATACAAAGAAGAACTTGAAAAGTTAAAACCTTTTGTTGACAAATTTACATATAGTTCTAAAAATTAAATATGCTTTTAAATAATCAAAGAGCTGTTTTTGATAGAGCCGGTATAGGTTTTAGAACTCAGAAGAAACACAAATTTTTCAAGAATTTCTTTGTTCCTGCATCATCATCCATTACTTGTTATGCTTGTGGTACTGTAGGGCATAGATCTTACTTGTGCAATAAGAGAAAATTAAGTAATGTTAAGAAAATTTGGGTTCCAAAAGGAACCATTACCACTAACCTAAAAGGACCCAAGATGACTTGGGTACCTAAAGTTTCCACCTTATCCTTATTGTTGGTATGCCTTGCAACCAATAAAAGAATAATGTGGTACCTCGGTAGCGATTTCTCATGGTATATGACCGGAGATGTGGAGCAGTTTTCATCACTTGTATATCAAAATGGTGGTAATGTAATATTTGGTGATAATAGAAAGGGCAAGATTATCGGAATTGGTAAAGTCCATATCACCCCTACTATTTACATTGATAATGTATTATATGTTGATGGTTTAAAACATAATTTACATAGAATTAGTCAATTTTGTGACAAGGATTTCAAGGTTATTTTTGAATCTTCTATATGCATTGTTTCTAGTTTAGATGACAATGGCATCAAGTTCATTAGTCATAGGCATGGCAATATTTATATGGTTGATCTTGATGATCTTCTTGTTCAAAATGGTCAATGCTTAGTGGCAAAGGAAGCTAAGATCAATGAAACTAGTTGGCTTGCATCGTAGACTAGGACATACTAGTATTCATTTGATTTCAAAACTTAGCAAAAAGAGTTTGATAAAAGATTTACCAAAATATAGTTTTGAAAAAGATAAGATTTGTAGTACTTTCTAGATTGGAAAACAAACCAAATCATCTTTTAAATCAAAAAGAGTAATCTCTACATCTAGACCATTAGAGTTGCTTCATATGGACGTCTTTGGGCCAACTAGAACATCTAGTTTAGAAGGAAAGAAGTACGGTCTAGTTATTGTAGACGATTTCTCATGTTTTACAAGGGTCATGTTTTTAGCACACAAAGATGAAACGTTTTCTGAATTCATTAGATTTCATAAAAGAGCTTCAAATGAAAAAGGTGTTTCAATTGTATCTTTGAAAAGTGACCATGGAACCAAATTTGAAACTTTTGATTTTGATAAATTTTGTATTGAAAATGGCATTCATCATAATTTTTCAGCACCTAGGATACCTCAATAAAATGGGATGGTAGAAAGGAAAATTGAATTCTTAAAGAAATGGCATGCACCATTCTTTGTGAAAATGACCTACCTAGATATTTTTTGGTGGAAGCCATAATCACTGTATGCTATATTTTAAATCATGTTTTAATCCGACCGATTTTAAAGAAAACACCGTATCAACTTTGGAAGGGTAGAAAACCTTCAATTCGATATTTTCATATTTTTGGATGCCGTTGTTTCATCTTAAATAATGGTAAAGATAATTTGAGAAAATTTGATGCCAAGTTAGATGAGGGTGTCTTTCTAGGCTACTCTACATCTAGCAAGGCATACAGGGTCTTCAATAGAAGAACACTTGTTGTTGAAAAATCCATATATGTTGTATTTGATGAATCTGACCAGAAATCTTCTAGAAAAGAAGATGTACTTTGTGATGAAACAGGTACCAAAAGAATTGAAGAAGTGAACAACAATGAAGAGCCTATAAAGGAACAAGAAGTTGATCAAAATAATGAATGAGATCGAGCACAAGATGATGAAAACACATCTACAGTTGATCCTCTACACAAAGAATGGAGGTATGCTCATGGACACCCCAAAGAACTTATCATTGTAATCCATCTAAAGGTGATAGGGAACAAGATTCGAATGATGCATCTCTAAGGATTAAAGAGGTTAAATGTTGATGAGGCAAATAGGCATGTAGCTATTCTATAAAAGAAATAGAAATTTAGAAAAGGAACATAGAGAAAAACATGACTAGAAAGAAACTATCTCAAAGTAATTAAGAAAGGACCTTTGTGGTTAGGAAACCACATAGGTTAGGGCTAGCTTACCTTGCTATTTCAGATCTGAAAGAAAGTATAAGAATGGTTACTCGGCTATTAATGTTCTGAAAATGGGATAAAGGACACTCAAGATGAGGTACCTAAATGACAAAGGAATTACTCTAGGTTTCAAGGCCTCCTGCTTCTGATTCTTTGGCATAGTAAACCTTCATCTTGGAAACCATGAGACCCGGGGATCCTGCACAAGGAGATGGTGGTGCGGGCACCAGAATCAGAAGAAGACTTTAGGGTTCCATCTGGATCTCTGAATGACCTTGCCCGAAGATTAGGGTTTGTAATAAAGGTTGACCTGGTCAACCAGATTTTTTTATTTCTTTGAGTCTGCATTTCATTTTGTTGAGGCATGTTGACTTTGTCTAAGTCCAAGTCAAGTCCTGGTTGGCGCCATTCCCTAGGGCATCATTTTTTCTTCCAAGGCCAAATGCAAGTGGACGCCACACTCCCAGCCACACTCCCAGCCAAACCCTAAATCCACTCTATCTTCCACCACCACCTCTATACTCTTCCCTCATCTTCAAAGTTCGAGCAGTCCGGAGCTATCCCAGGTAATGGTCTTTTCCTTGAGATTCTTACATCCTTATCTTGTTCTTCATCTTTTCCAGATCCAGAGTATGAGAAGAAGGCCTACCTTGCCATTGGACTACAATCCGAGGATCCATTGCGAAGATACCCCGTCTCCAAGGATCCTACAATCTGCTCGAGAGTGTCCTTCAATTGAAGCAAAGAAAGATATCACAGTCAGGTATAAAACCTTCTCTTCTCTCTTCGTCTGTTTCTTGAAAGAGGAGTAAATCCTAGGTCTGGAGGTTTCTCAATCCCCAGCGATCCTACTTCTTTATTACTCTGATAATCTACTCTTTTGAATTGTGCTTTCTTTCAGTGCATATTTTCTTTCAATATTAGTTAGCCTTGTTTTTGAGTCAAGCCAACTTCTAACAAAACACAAAAAAAAAAAAAAAAATTACTCTTAATTTACTTCCGCATCGCATCATCTTATTTGTTCTGCATCATTTTTGGTATCAGAGCCCTGTCTAGGGTTCTTGCTTGTTTGATTATTTTTTTGTTCCTTTTTACTTTTGCTACCTCGAGTAGACTCCCCTGGCCGTCCGGTCCTAGGAACAAGGGAGACGCAAGCCTCCTCCTCCCTTTCCACGGGGGTTCCTAGGGCGTGTAGGGGTGCCACTGGGTTATAACTTCTAGGCACGGATTGTAAACGGGACACACGTTCTGTTTTCTGCCAGTAACTGCCCTTTTATTTGAATTGTTTCTCCTGAAAAAAATTCCAACTTAAGTAATTCTTATTTTGCTGGAACCAGTATAATTGAAAGTAATTTACATAAAATTTTCATGATTTATTAATTTCTGTAGATTTTCTGAGATCAATTTTACTGCTGTTCTGCTTTTTATTTTCTGCAAGTTATTTTTTATTTGAGTGTGCATAAATTGAATCTATCTTAAGGGCACCAAAGTTGCAACATAAGGGGAGGATTGAGACCCTCTCCTTAGCCCAAAACCACCTCCCGTGCATTCGAACCTAAGCCTTTAATCTTAAAATTAATTAGACCTAATTTGCCCTAATGGGCTAGGGACACCGACTGGTCGGGTCTAGGCTAGTGTTGAGTTAGTTTGTCTAGTTACTCTGTGTGTGCTTTGTACTCAGTGTCTAGAATGGTGGTTCAGGGATTCTATCCCGAAGGGCTTGTGTGCTGGTCCACCTACCTGGCCAATCACTGATTGGTGTCTAGGATTGGCAATTAGGGACCTAACACTTCCTTTACACCTGCTTGGCTGAGTCCCGAATTACTACAGGCTAGCTTGCCACTCTGATTGGGCATCTAGTTTTGGCTCTAGGTCTAGTTAGCCCATAGTCATTTCAGTCGAGTCTCATTTGGGGTGCTTGTTTGCATCATCATGTCCACCCGGAATGGAATACCCTACCAACCTGGTCAAACCCAACCTAATTTAGAGGCCATGATTAGAACTCTTACCGAAAGTATGACCAAATTGAGTCAGGATATGACTGATACTGTTGCCCAGTTTAGGGATCAAGTCCGTGAGGATCTTACCCAGCTTAGGGATCGAGTCCAAGTACTTGAGGAACCTAGACATCAGAATTGGACTCCTGACCCAGATTTTGATGTGCCTCAACCTCACCCACACCAGGAGCCTAGAAGATCTTTATACAGAGATCCTGAACCTAATCATAGGAGGCTTGACCCAGAGCCTGAAGATAGAGATGATAGGTTCATCCAGAACATCAAATTAGATGCACCCACTTTTGATGGTAGCTTAAACCCTAAGGTGTATTCTGATTGGGAGGGTGAGATGGACCAGTACTTTGAGTGGTATACCATGTCTGAGGAAAGGAAGTTCAAGTTTGCCAAGATGAAGTTAGTGCATCAAGCTAGGTTATACTGGGGGAACATTGAGCTAACAACTAGGAGATGAAATGTTGAGCCCATAACCACTTGGCAGGGTATGAAAGAGAAGCTTAGAGATAAGTACCTACCCATTTCATACCAGCAGAATCTGTTAGACCAATGGCAAACCTTGAAACAAGGGAACCGATCTGTCTCAGACTACATAGCCACCTTTGATGAGTACTTGATGTGATGTGATGTGAGTGAAGCCCATGAGATCACTTTGTCTAGATTTAGGGCTGGACTTATGGAAGACATTAAGAGGGAGTTGTTTCTGAGAGAGGTTACTGACCTAGACCAAGCCTATCAGATTGCATTGAACACTGAAAAATTTCAGAGAGGACCTATACCTTCAAGGGTTAGTGCCCCAATCCCAAGAAATGGACTTAGCCAAGTTATCCCTAGCAAACCTTTTCAGGATATTCCCAACCCTAGGCCCATGGACAAAGGTAAGGCACCTGACACCCAGAGAACCCCTAGTTCTAGTATCACTCGTTTTAAGTGTCAGAAACCATGTCATATCTCCAGCCAGTGTATAGCCATAGCCTGTTTTAAGTGCCATAGGGTAGGTCATGTTTCTAGCCAGTGCCCACGTAGATCCCTGTACATAGAAGAGGGAGAGGAAGAGAATTTCGGGCCCAATGAGGAATTTGAAGAAGAAGTTTATGAGGCCGGAATGAACTTGGTTGATGAGTATGAAGGAGAGGAGGAACCCACAGAGTTTGACCAGTTAGTAGTTGTGAGATGCATCCTGTCCCAGAGTATTGTTCAGGAGGATTGGCGTAGGACTAACATCTTACAGACTTTCCTTAAATTAGGGGATAAGGTATGTAAGATCATCATAGATAGTGGGAGCTGTGTGAATGCCATTTCTACTAGGACTGTCAAAATGTTAGGCTTAACCCCAGTCCCCCACCCCAACCCCTATAAGGTTTCTTGGGTAGACTCTACCTCTATACCCATCCAGTCTAGATGTCAGGTCCAAATCCAGATGCAATCCTATCAAGAGAAGATTTGGTGTGATGTCTTACCCATTGGGGTGAGCAGTATAATTCTTGGGAGACCTTGGTTATATGATCATGATGCCACCCTCTTAGGAAAATCCAATACCTGTGTCTTTAGTTTTAATGGAAAAAAGATCACAATCCATTCAGTCCCTCCTAAGGACAAGGTAGCTAAAGGACCCAATAAGGTCAAAGAGATGAAGACTGGAGTGAACCTAATTAGTGCTAAGGAACTAGCTCAAGGACCATCTAGTGATCATAAGGATTATACCCTTTTAGATGGCTTTCTGTTCATTAAGAATAGTCTTTGCATCCCTAGAACTTCTCTTAGAGAATTTTTGATTTGGGAAATTCATGCTGGGGGTCAGCAGGCCATTTTGGAAAAGACAAGACCACCCTGGCTGTTGAAGACAACTTTTTCTGTCCTAGCTTAAAAGGAGATGTAGCACACATTGTGGCTAGGTGTCGAACCTGCGCTGTTGCTAAACAGCGAAAACAGAACACCGGCCTTTATACCCAACTCCTTGTCTAGATCGTCCTTGGCAAGATGTGAGTATGGACTTTGTGTTAGGTTTGCCTACGACCTAGAGGAGGCATGACTCTATCTGTGTCGTAGTCCACCGATTTTCTAAGATGGCCCACATCTTGCCTTGTTCCCAGACTTTTGATGCGTCTAAGGTAGCCACCCTGTTCTTTAATGAGATAGTTAGACTCCATGGCCTACCTAAGACAATTGTTTCAGATAGGGATGTCCGGTTCACCAGCTATTTTTGGAAAATCCTTTGGCATAAGTTAGGGACAAAACATAAGTTTTCAATTGCCTATCATCCCCAAACTGATGGCCAAACCGAGGTAGTGAACCGTAGCTTAGGCAATCTGCTAAGATGTTTTGTTGGTGAAAACACTAGGAATTGGGATTTGTACTTACCTAGGGCTGAATTTGCATACAATGACTCGGTCAATAGGTCTACAGGTAAGAGTCCATTTGAAATTGTGCATGGGTACAAACCTCACACACCTCTTGACCTAGCCCCTTTACCAGTCCACACACGAGTCTCCAAGTCTGCTGAAGTTTTTGCACAGCATATAAAAGACTTGCATAAAGAAATTCATGCCAAAAAAAATTTAAGTAATGAAACTTATAAGCAGTTGGCTGATTCTCAAAGGCGAGTTAAAACTTTTGTTGAGGGAGACTATGTAATGATTAGGTTAAGGCCTGAACGGTTTCCTCCTGGAACCGTTAGAAAGTAACATGCTAGAGGAGCTGGACCATTTAGAGTGGTGAAGAGAGTAGGATCCAATGCCTATGTGCTCGAGTTGCCTCCATAACTAGGCATTAGCCCCACTTTCAACATTACAGACCTAGTAGAGTATAGAGTGCCAGCTGTGATTCCCAGTGAACCTTTTGAGCCTAATCCTGTTCTTGAGAGTGAACCCAACCCTGTGTGTCCACCAACAAACTGGCCAGTGAGGAAAGAATAGATTGAAAAGATCCTGGACGATCAGGTTATCTCTACTCGTAATCGAGGATACCAAAGATACCTGGTCCGCTGGCAAGGAAGGCCAGATTTTGATGACTCTTGGATCTTCCGAGATGAATTACAAGAGCTGGATCCAGATCTCTTGGAGAGATACCAGAGCCAACTTGAGCCTTACTCGACAGGGTCGAGTTCCTCCCACCCCGGGAGAATTGGTACGAGCACCAGAATCAGAAGAAGACTTCAGGGTTCCATCTGGATCTCTGAATGACCTTGCCCGAAGATTAGGGTTTGTAATAAGGGTTGACCTGGTCAACCATATTATTTTATTTCCTTGAGTCTGTATTTCATTTTGTTGAGCCATGTTGACTCAGTCTAAGTTCAAGTCAAGTCCTGGTTGGCGCCATTCCCTAGGGCATCATTTTTTCTTCCAAGGCCAAATGCAAGTGGACGCCACACTCCCAGCCACACTCCCAGGACCAGTTGGCGCCACATTTCATCTTAGTGTCCCTGGTCCCCACGCCCAAGAGAGCAAGAAAATTTTCATAGGAGAAGTCAAGGAAGGCGACCACAAGCTGCCAAAAGTAACCAAGCTAAAGGAGCAGGGGATTTTTCTTAGAGAGGACTTCAAGGTAGGCACCCACACCTGCCTAAAGTGTAGGGTTCGATGGCAAGGCGGAAACATAGATTTCAGATTTTTTTTTCTTTATGAAATCTTCACCAAACCCTTAACCCAAGATCTCCTTAAAAGAATTAAAACATATAACATGTATATATAAGATTTAAAGTCATATTAAAATACTAACCTGTATCGCTAAAATCCAAACTTTAAATCTCCACCAGGTGCCCAAATGTTCACCCTCCAATGGTGATCCACACAGAAAATGATGAAGACAACAATTTCTTGTTCTTGGCTCCTCTTCTTGAATTCTTTTTCAAGAATTCAATTCTTGGACTTTTAGGCTGAAATTTTCTTTCTTGAAAATTTCTTTTCTTCCTTCTTTCCTCTTCTTGAATTCTTTTCTTGAATTCCCTTTCTTGAATTCCTTTTCTTGAATTGAATTGGAAGAAGAAATTAAGACAAGTAAAGTCTTAATTCAAGAAAGAAAAGAAGAAGAACAGACCCTTCCTTTTCCTTTCCTTTACCGTTCAAGACCTTCCTCTTATTCTTGTTTAGGGTCAGAGTTTCGACAGAGATTATCTCTGTAAGGGAAACAATACCCAACAAGAATAAAGGGAAGGAGTATTCTTGAGAGGAGGAGAGGAATATGATCTCTAAATTTGATTATCATAAAAAACCCCCGAGAACCCAAACCCTTTTATAGATTTTAGAGGGGCGTCTTCTCAAAACAATGCAACCCTCTGAAACCCCAAGAATCATGATCCCTCATTCCTCACGCGTCCCCTCAACCAAAAATCATAATTCTCTGATTTAAATTTCATTTTTCCGACGAGGAGGACTCTCGGAAAAACTTCAGGAATAATCGCGACTTTTGGAGACGGATTTGCGACCGAAAAATGATGGATCTTTTTCCTTAATTTTTCTGGCCATCAAATCCAGATCCAAGGGCATCAAATAAACATCCAAATCACCCCCCCCCCCTATCTTTTTTTCTTCGATGGAATTTTCTTCCCATGGGCGTGAAGAGGAGTCCACATGTGCGTGGACTCTTCTTCTTGATGCGCGCGGGTGAGGAAAGGAGTGGGCTGCTTGGAGAGAGGGTCTCAGTGTACTTGATTCACTTTGGTTCAGCCATGGGTTAGCCCAATGTCCTAAAATTTAAATTAGACCTTAATCTGGTTCAATTAGAACCCAATTAAGCCCAATTCGAAATCAAATTCGAATCTGATTCGAATAGAAATTTGGTCTGCAACACATGCTAGTGTGTTTATCCTGTAAACATGATTTAATTCCAAATTAAATCCTTCATCAATTTTTTTTTGTGTGACCCATTGGGTTCCACACCTAGCCAGCAGTAGGTCCGAGTGCTATTTGACTTAATTCGGTTAGATCTCAACTAAGCCAATTTAGATCAACTCAAACTAGCTCGACTCGGTCAATTAGAATCTAATTCTAATTAACTGATTTGAATTACCATAATTCAATCATATACCTACAAGACAAGATTGACGTCTAGTAACGTATCATGTCTGCCCGGAGGATGTGGAATTTTGATGGAATTACCAAAATACCCTTCAATGGTGAGTTACCGGGCAATTCAGTCCTTTGATCAACTTGCATCCCGAATATGATTATGAATATGGATACTTATCAAATCCAATTTCATATTCATCCCTAGCTCAATCTTTATAATGATGATTCATTAATGAACCATTAGAAATTAACTCTAATGTTCATACTTTGATCAAAGATTTCCTGAATCCATCATTTAATCGAAATTAGCTAGATGCAATTCCCTCTTACTAGGGCTGATCAATTCCTTGTTGACCTACTCACAACCTCCATATACAATCCACCATACCCAGTATCACCTCGTGCATGACTCAGTGTCATGATTGATTGTGATCCACAGTATGGAATCATATATATAAGGTACCATGGTAGTCTCAGGTCAAAGGATCACATGCACTACTCCCACTATGAGAATTATCTATTGACAAACAGATAAGGTTCAATTAGATATCTCAATCTGGATCAATTCAGTGAACTCAATCTCTAATGAACATACACATCCTAGTATTAGTGTCAAACACAAGTGACTGTGAGATCAGTCACCCTCATCACAAAGCATATATAGGATGTGCTGGTCTTGCCGGAAACATTGATCCCCAACTCAATGTCCCATCGACCAGGTATATTTTAGATTAGGGTTTTAAGGCTTTAGGTCTCACTAGTATGATCTCATCATAACCCTAGAATCATAGCCCTAATCTATGGGGTTCATCATATAATCATAAAGACACAGCGTATGATGAAAATAATGCCTTTATTATAATAATGTCAATTCATTGATTTTGGGATCGAAATACTGGTGCGGGCACCAGAATCAGAAAGAGACTCCAACCAATTCAAGCCCATTCCGAATCTTTATGGTTGGACTAGAGAGTCCGGTAACCTTTCTTTATTTTGAGTCCAAAAGAATCATGTAAGTCGAGTCCATGTTGGGTCCTGTAATCTTTCTTTTGAGTCCAAAATAATCATGTAAGTCGAGTCCATGTCGGGTCTAGTCTTAGTCCAATCCAAATGGGTCAACTAGCATCAAGCCTAAAGAAGACTCACAATGTATACCCCAAATCAAGACCAAAGCCAACTCAATGGGGGACCACATGCCACATCACTTGCGCCACCTCAACTTGGGACCACATGCCACGTCAAGAGGGGACCACATGCCACCTCACATGCCACCTCACCACAAGAGGGTGCCATCCCAAGTTCAAATTCAAGGAAGTTGGCCAAGGAGGATTTCAAGCAAGAAAATCAGCCCTCTCCCCTTATATTACTCCACTTGTTTAGGGATTTGAATTTTCAAAATTTGTAAGGCTTTATTTAAAGCCTTGGATGCCCCTTGTAAAGAATTGATGAGTGAATACAAATTTCCAGCACTTTTCTATGTGTTTCTATGTGCCTATGTGGATCTTTGTGCCTAAGTGAACCTCTTCCTCTCCTCCACCATTTCTTCTCCCTAATCCTTCTCTTTTACTCTTCATCTTCCAAGCAATCCTCTTCCTTCAAAGCGAATTAAGGACATCTTCTCAAGAAGAAGATCAACACCAACACAAGCTTCCACCATGGCGCCAAGGATCATTTCCAACAAACTCTCCTTTTGAGTTCCATCAATCTTCTCACTTTTAATTAAGTTTCTAATCATCTTGGTTTCTTTGTTGCAGGGTTCTCTAGGCTCCAGATCCAAGAGGAAGGATTACTTGCTACAAACCAGAAAGTTAGAAGGCCCATCTTATGTGGTATGATCTTTCATTTGAGAACCTTAAGAGTGAATCCCTTGTGCTTGAGATTTCAATGATTGAACTCCTAGTATTTTAAGATCGGGATCATTAAATAGGGCTAGCTTGACTTGTGTGCGAATTCTAATCTTGTCCTATTTCTTTAAGATTTTGATAGTCCTCCTAGCTGGGTTTAAGTATAAGCATTTAGTGTTTCTTATTTAGATCTCCTTGATCTTATATGTTGAATCACTCATATGCAAGTAGGAATTGCTAGTTAAATTTTGGTTAATCTCCTTTAGAGTTACATGATTGCATCCTCATCATGCATACCACACCAATCTTGGTATCAGAGCATGGTAGAATAAGTTCCTGATTGCATAGCATTAAGTCCTTGAAGTACTTGGATCGGGGGCGTTACCAGGCCGTCCGGTCTTAGGAGAAAGTAGGGTTTAAACACCCTCTCTTCCCATTCCACGGGGATCTCCTAAGGCGTGTCGGGGTGCCATTGTGATTGACCCGTGAAAAAGAAAGCCAAAGGACTTTTTAGATTTCATTTGTGAATTTTGTATTGGTCACGTTCTGTTTTTCTGCTTGCTGTATTTTCTGTAGGCTGATTGTAATCCGCCTGCAACTCCAAAGGCAAGTATCACATTCCTTGTTGGAATATTTTTTTTCCTATTCCATTTTAAGTTGTTTATCACCTTTTTAAATTTCAATCTAAGAAAAAAATCACAAAAAAAATGAAAATTCCTGCAGTCCATCAGTGTTATTAAGGTTTCTGTTCTGTTCCTTTTCATTATCTTCATTTCAAAATCTGCCTAGAATAGTACAGATTTTATTTTGAAATTTCGTTTCATCTGGTATGTCATCTATAAGTTAGGAGTTTTCTGTGATTTTTTTAAATTTTTTTGACATTTATTTCTATACTTATCAACACCATATTTAAACTGCAACACACTACTTCTGCACCTGAAATTTGAAATTTGCATGCATCTCATGGCAAATCAAATTAAGGGCATGAAATTGACATAGGGTCAGGATTTCATCACCTGTCCCTAGCCCAAAAATCACTAAATTGCATATCGACCTAATCCCTAACTAAAATTGATTAGACATTAATTGCCCTAGTGGGTTAGGAACATCAATTTGGTCGAGTCCAGGTTATTGTCAACTCATTGTGTCAACTAGTCTTGTGTGTGCCCTATTACTTGGTGTCTAGAATTGGGACTAAGGGCTTGGGTGCTGATCCGTCTATCGGGCCAATTCCAACGGGCCTAGGTAGGCCAGAGACAGGATCTCACACTCCCCTTGTTCTAAAACCTGGCCAAGTATAGAGTTACTACAATCTAGCTTGCCACCTTGATTAGGCAACTAGCTTGGAACTCTAGGTCCAGTTCAATTCAATTGGGAAAGCTTGTGCAACACATTTCTTCATCTATTATTGGAAGCTGGTGTCAAGGATAGAGGTTAAGTGGCTCAAGCCTAAGCGGTTCTTGTGGTTTTTAATTAGGACCCAATGAAAGCTGGGGGAACCTCCCACAGACCCACCTCCTGACTGGCCAGTGGAAGAGAGTAACTGTTGATTTGATTGTATCTAGTCAACTCAGTTTATTTGGACTAACCGGTTTAGAAAACTCATAGTTCGGGTCTGAGTCTAATTGTTTGCATGACAACTAGGTCAGGCACACCTTACCACCCTTCACAAGCCCAACCTAGTTCATCCATGGATACTAGTATGGAAAGCCTTATGAGATCTATGATCGAGAAGATGGACCGTTTGGATGCTAAATTTGGTCAGTTCGAGGAAAGAGTAGGAGCCCTAGAAGAAGCTAGGTTGACCCCAACTGAACCACCTTCACCTAGATTACCTTCAGTTCATCCTAGAGCCCAACGACAGGAACACACACCTGACCCAATTCAAAGAAGACCGCATCAGGATTATGTTGATCATACTCCAGAGCCACCTCCTAGAAGACCTCACTATGATACTTTTGATCAGGATGATCGGGCCCTAAGGAACATCCGTCTAGATGCACCAACCTTTGAGGGAAGCCTAGATCCTAAGGTGTACATAGACTGGGAGGCTGACATGGACCAGTATTTTGACTGGTATGATATGTCTGAAGAGAGAAGATTTAAGTTTGCCAGAATCAGACTAGTTCATCAGGCTCGATTATATTGGGGAAACGTGGAACGCATATCAAGGCAAAGGGGAGATTTACCTATAGCAACATGGAGAGATATGAAGAGGAAACTTAGAGAGAAATATCTGCCTATGTCTTATCAGCAAAGGTTATTAGATCAGTGGCAACGATTGACACAGGGTAACAAGACCGTTTCTGAATATGTTGCTAAGTTTGATGAGTTTGTGATGCGATGCAACGTAGTCGAGTCTGAAGCAGCCACTTTATCAAGGTTTAGATCAGGGTTGAATGATGATATAAAAGGGGAACTGTTTTTAAGGGAAGTCCATGATTTAGATCAGGCATACCAAGTTGCCACGGACTATGAGAGGTTTCAAAGGAAAGCTACATTTAGACGACCTGAACCTATTAGGTTTAACCCTCCTGTTAGCAGGCCTAGTTCAGTCCCTGGTACAACCAATAGACCAAGATCCAGCTCGAATCTAACCCCTAGGCACAACCCTGCCATTCCCCCAATTCCTAGAGAAGACAAAGGAAAGAGCCCTGAAGTTCGAGGTGAGAGGGAGCGAGTCTGCTATAAGTGTCGTAAACCAGGTCATTTCATGAGCCAATGTCCCTCTAGAGCTTTATATATAGGGGAGGCAGAAGAAGGTGAATCAGAACCCCTGGAGAATGATGAAGAGGAGGTTTATGAAGCAGGGATGGCTTGGCTGATGAGTATGAAGGAGATGAAGAGAACATAGACTCATCAGATTTGCTAGGAGTTGTGAGACGTATCATGACACAGACCAAGGAGCAAGAAGACTGGCGTAGAACTAGCATCCTACACACATTTGTTAGGATAGGAGAAAAGGTCTGTAAGATCGTCATCGATAGTGGAAGCTGTGTCAATGCCATTTCCACTAATGCAGCAAAAAGTCTAGGATTACCCATTGTACCACATCCCAATCCATATAAGGTGTCCTGGATCGATTCCACTTCTATACCAATCAAGTCAAGATGTCAAGTTCAAGTCCAGCTTCAATCCTATCAGGGAAAGATCTGGTGTGATGTGCTTCCTATGGGGTAAGTAGCATCATCTTAGGCAGGCCATGGCTATTTGATCATGATGTGACCATCTTTGGTCGATCAAACTCCTGTGCTTTCAATTTCAATGGCAAGAAAATTATCATTCATCTAACCCAGCCTAAGGATAATGTCAAGAGAGGAGCTAGCAGCTTGAAAGATAAGAAGACTGGATTAAATTTAATAGGTGCAAAAGAATTAGAGCAAGATATCATGGAGGGAGCACCTATTTGGGTAGTAGCTGCTAAGGAAATTAAGGACCACAGGCCTGTAGAACACCCTCAAGAGGTGGTCCAATTATTGAAAGAATTTGAGGATGTGTTTCCAGAAGATCTCCCCGATAACCTCCCACCTTTAAGAGACATACAACATGCAATAGATTTAGTCCCTGGAGCGACTTTACCTAATTTGCCTCACTATAGGATGAACCCAACTGAACACCAGGAACTGCAAAGGCAAGTGGGTGAACTTCTTAGGAAGGGGTTTATTAAGGAAAGCTTAAGTCCATGTGCAGTCCCTGCTCTGCTGACCCCTAAGAAAGATGGCACTTGGAGGATGTGTATAGATAGCCGTGCCATTAATAAGATCACTGTAAAGTATAGATTCCCAATTCCAAGAGTAGACGACATGTTAGATATGATAGCCGGATCGACAATTTTTTCCAAGATAGACCTAAAGAGTGGCTATCACCAGGTTAGGGTTAGGCCTGGAGACGAATGGAAGACCGCTTTTAAGACTAAAGATGGATTATATAAGTGGTTAGTCATGCCGTTCGGTCTGTCCAATGCACCCAGCACTTTTATGAGAATAATGAATCAGGTGTTAAAGGTTTTTATCGGAAGATTTGTAGTGGTCTATTTTGATGATATACTTATATATAGCAAAACAAAGGCAGACCACTTAACCCACCTGAAACAAGTTTGTCAAGTCCTGAGAAAAGATAGTCTCTATGCCAATATCAAGAAGTGTGATTTCCTGACAAATAGAGTTATCTTTCTAGGATTCGTAGTCACATCTGAAGGGGTGTCCGCTGATCCTGAGAAAATTAAATCCATAGTAGGGTGGCCTACGCCTAAGACTATCCACGACGTCCGTAGTTTCCATGGGTTATCCACCTTCTATAGAAGGTTTATCAAAGGATTCAGTACGATAGTGGCACCAATCACTGATTGTATTAGGAAGGGAAATTTCGAGTGGACTAAAGCAGCAGGTAAGGCCTTCCTAACAATTAAGGAGAAAATGACACAAGCACCTGTCTTAAGGTTACCCGATTTTACCAAGGTGTTTGAGGTTGCTTGTGATGCTTCTGGGGTCGGAATTGGAGGTGTCTTGAGTCAAGAGAATCACCCAGTAGCATACTTCAGTGAAAAGTTAAATGAGGCGAGACTAAGGTATTCCACGTATGATAAGGAACTGTATGCTGTAGTTCAAGCTCTACGATATTGGAGGCATTATCTTCTACCCCACGAGTTTGTCCTGTTCTCTGATCACGAAGCTCTTAGGTTCCTTAGTTCTCAAAAGAAATTAAACCCTAGGCACGGGAAATGGGTAGAATTCATACAAGCTTACACGTTCGTTTTGAAACATCGTGCCGGTACTGAAAATAGGGTTGCCGATGCGTTGAGCCGCCGTTCTATGTTGTTAACCTTTGTGAGCACTGAAGTAGTAGGGTTCGATAGATTGAAAGATGAATATCCCACATGTCCTGATTTTGGTCACATCTATCAATCCCTCCAACAAAGATCATCTAGTGAACCTAGTGATTATACACTGTTAGATGGATACCTTTTCAAAGGAAATCAGTTGTGTATTCCCAAGACCTCTGTTAGGGAATTTCTGATCTGGGAAGTCCATGCTGGAGGTTTAGCAGGACATTTTGGCAGGAACAAAACCATCCTAGCAATGGAAGAACAATTTTTTTGGCCTGGTCTTAAAAAGAGCGTTGCCCAGATCGTAGCTCAGTGTCGGACCTGTGCTATTGCAAAACAGCAAAGACAGAACACCGGTCTGTACACGCCCTTACCTGTCCCTGATGGTCCATGGCAAGATATCAGTATGGATTTTGTGGTAGGTCTACCTAAAACTTCTAGGAAACATGACTCTGTTTTCGTGGTTGTCGATCGTTTCTCCAAAATGGCGCACTTCATCCCGTGTTCTCAAACTTTAGACGCTTCGAAAGTGGCCAAGCTTTTCTTAGATCAGGTGGTTAAGCTTCATGGTTTACCCAAGACCATTGTGTCAGATAGAGATGTCAAGTTCACTAGCTACTTCTGGAAAACCCTCTGGCACATGTTAGGTACTAAGCTGAAATTCTCTACGGCCTATCATCCTCAAACCGATGGCCAAACTGAAGTAGTAAACCGAAGCTTAGGAAATCTCTTAAGATGTTTAGTCGGTGACAACCTAGGAAACTGGGACTTACTACTTCCTCGTGCTGAATTTGCCTACAACAGTTCGATCAATAGGTCTATTGGGAAAAGTCCATTCGAAGTGGTCCATGGATACAAACCTAGGAAACCTTTAAACCTAATTCCATTACCAGTACATACACGAATATCTGAGTCTGCTGAGTCATATGCACAGCATGTTAAGGATTTGCACAAGGAGATTAATCAGAAGATTCAAACAAGCAATGAACTCTATAGGCATATGGCTAACTCACATAAACGGTTAAAGGAATTTAATGAAGGAGACTCTGTAATGATTAGGCTTAAACCAGAAAGGTTTCCTCCGGGAACTATGAAGAAACTCCATGCCCGAGGAGCCGGACCCTTCAAAATAATAAAGAAAATTGGACCTAATGCTTATGTAGTAGACTTACCACCTAGTTATGGCATTAGTTCTACATTTAATGTTTCCGATCTGAAAGAATACAAGGAACCTGCATTAATACCTGATGAACCTTTTGGTCCTAACACTTCTCTTGAGAGTGAAATGCCAATTGAGTGTCCACCACCAAATATTCCTGAGCGAAAGGAAAGAATTGAAAGGATCTTGGATGACCAGATCATCACTACTAGAAATAAGGGCTACCAACGCTATCTGGTTCGATGGCAAGGACGTCCTGAATCTGAAGATTCCTGGATCACCAAAGAGGACCTACAACAAATCGACCCGGATATATTAGAAACTTATCACTCGACAGGGTCGAGTTCCTCCCACCAGGGGAGAATTGGTGCGGGCACCAGAATCAGAAAGAGACTCCAACCAATTCAAGCCCATTCCGAATCTTTATGGTTGGACTAGAGAGTCCGGTAACCTTTCTTTATTTTGAGTCCAAAAGAATCATGTAAGTCGAGTCCATGTTGGGTCCTGTAATCTTTCTTTTGAGTCCAAAATAATCATGTAAGTCGAGTCCATGTCGGGTCTAGTCTTAGTCCAATCCAAATGGGTCAACTAGCATCAAGCCTAAAGAAGACTCACAATGTATACCCCAAATCAAGACCAAAGCCAACTCAATTGGGGACCACATGCCACATCACTTGCGCCACCTCAACTTGGGACCACATGCCACGTCAAGAGGGGACCACATGCCACCTCACACGCCACCTCACCACAAGAGGGTGCCATCCCAAGTTCAAATTCAAGGAAGTTGGCCAAGGAGGATTTCAAGCAAGAAAATCAGCCCTCTCCCCTTATATTACTCCACTTGTTTAGGGATTTGAATTTTCAAAATTTGTAAGGCTTTATTTAAAGCCTTGGATGCCCCTTGTAAAGAATTGATGAGTGAATACAAATTTCCAGCACTTTTCTATGTGTTTCTATGTGCCTATGTGGATCTTTGTGCCTAAGTGAACCTCTTCCTCTCCTCCACCATTTCTTCTCCCTAATCCTTCTCTTTTACTCTTCATCTTCCAAGCAATCCTCTTCCTTCAAAGCGAATTAAGGACATCCTCTCAAGAAGAAGATCAACACCAACACAAGCTTCCACCATGGCGCCAAGGATCATTTCCAACAAACTCTCCTTTTGAGTTCCATCAATCTTCTCACTTTTAATTAAGTTTCTAATCATCTTGGTTTCTTTGTTGCAGGGTTCTCTAGGCTCCAGATCCAAGAGGAAGGATTACTTGCTACAAACCAGAAAGTTAGAAGGCCCATCTTATGTGGTATGATCTTTCATTTGAGAACCTTAAGAGTGAATCCCTTGTGCTTGAGATTTCAATGCTTGAACTCCTAGTATTTTAAGATCGGGATCATTAAATAGGGCTAGCTTGACTTGTGTGCGAATTCTAATCTTGTCCTATTTCTTTAAGATTTTGATAGTCCTCCTAGCTGGGTTTAAGTATAAGCATTTAGGGTTTCTTATTTAGATCTCCTTGATCTTATATGTTGAATCACTCATATGCAAGTAGGAATTGCTAGTTAAATTTTGGTTAATCTCCTTTAGAGTTACATGATTGCATCCTCATCATGCATACCACACCAATCTTGGTATCAGAGCATGGTAGAATAAGTTCCTGATTGCATAGCATTAAGTCCTTGAAGTACTTGGATCGGGGGCGTTACCAGGCCGTCCGGTCTTAGGAGAAAGTAGGGTTTAAACACCCTCTCTTCCCATTCCACGGGGATCTCCTAAGGCGTGTCGGGGTGCCATTGTGATTGACCCGTGAAAAAGAAAGCCAAAGGACTTTTTAGATTTCATTTGTGAATTTTGTATTGGTCACGTTCTGTTTTTCTGCTTGCTGTATTTTCTGTAGGCTGACTGTAATCCGCCTGCAACTCCAAAGGCAAGTATCACATTCCTCGTTGGAATATTTTTTTTCCTATTCCATTTTAAGTTGTTTATCACCTTTTAAATTTCAATCTAAGAAAAAAATCACAAAAAAAATGAAAATTCCTGCAGTCCATCAGTGTTATTAAGGTTTCTGTTCTGTTCCTTTTCATTATCTTCATTTCAAAATCTGCCTAGAATAGTACAGATTTTATTTTGAAATTTCGTTTCATCTGGTATGTCATCTATAAGTTAGGAGTTTTCTGTGATTTTTTTAATTTTTTTGACATTTATTTCTATACTTATCAACACCATATTTAAACTGCAACACACTACTTCTGCACCTGAAATTTGAAATTTGCATGCATCTCATGGCAAATCAAATTAAGGGCATGAAATTGACATAGGGTCAGGATTTCATCACCTGTCCCTAGCCCAAAAATCACCAAATTGCATATCGACCTAATCCCTAACTAAAATTGATTAGACATTAATTGCCCTAGTGGGTTAGGAACATCAATTTGGTCGAGTCCAGGTTATTGTCAACTCATTGTGTCAACTAGTCTTGTGTGTGCCCTATTACTTGGTGTCTAGAATTGGGACTAAGGGCTTGGGTGCTGATCCGTCTATCGGGCCAATTCCACGGGCCTAGGTAGGCCAGAGACAGGATCTCACACTCCCCTTGTTCTAAAACCTGGCCAAGTATAGAGTTACTACAATCTAGCTTGCCACCTTGATTAGGCAACTAGCTTGGAACTCTAGGTCCAGTTCAATTCAATTGGGAAAGCTTGTGCAACCCATTTCTTCATCTATTATTGGAAGCTGGTGTCAAGGATAGAGGTTAAGTGGCTCAAGCCTAAGCGGTTCTTGTGGTTTTTAATTAGGACCCAGTGAAAGCTGGGGGAACCTCCCACAGACCCACCTCCTGACTGGCCAGTGGAAGAGAGTAGCTGTTGATTTGATTGTATCTAGTCAACTCAGTTTATTTGGACTAACCGGTTTAGAAAACTCATAGTTCGGGTCTGAGTCTAATTGTTTGCATGACAACTAGGTCAGGCACACCTTACCACCCTTCACAAGCCCAACCTAGTTCATCCATGGATACTAGTATGGAAAGCCTTATGAGATCTATGATCGAGAAGATGGACCGTTTGGATGCTAAATTTGGTCAGTTCGAGGAAAGAGTAGGAGCCCTAGAAGAAGCTAGGTTGACCCCAACTGAACCACCTTCACCTAGATTACCTTCAGTTCATCCTAGAGCCCAACGACAGGAACACACACCTGACCCAATTCAAAGAAGACCGCATCAGGATTATGTTGATCATACTCCAGAGCCACCTCCTAGAAGACCTCACTATGATACTTTTGATCAGGATGATCGGGCCCTAAGGAACATCCGTCTAGATGCACCAACCTTTGAGGGAAGCCTAGATCCTAAGGTGTACATAGACTGGGAGGCTGACATGGACCAGTATTTTGACTGGTATGATATGTCTGAAGAGAGAAGATTTAAGTTTGCCAGAATCAGACTAGTTCGTCAGGCTCGGTTATATTGGGGAAACGTGGAACGCATATCAAGGCAAAGGGGAGATTTACCTATAGCAACATGGAGAGATATGAAGAGGAAACTTAGAGAGAAATATCTGCCTATGTCTTATCAGCAAAGGTTATTAGATCAGTGGCAACGATTGACACAGGGTAACAAGACCGTTTCTGAATATGTTGCTAAGTTTGATGAGTTTGTGATGCGATGCAACGTAGTCGAGTCTGAAGCAGCCACTTTATCAAGGTTTAGATCAGGGTTGAATGATGATATAAAAGGGGAACTGTTTTTAAGGGAAGTCCATGATTTAGATCAGGCATACCAAGTTGCCACGGACTATGAGAGGTTTCAAAGGAGAGCTACATTTAGACGACCTGAACCTATTAGGTTTAACCCTCCTGTTAGCAGGCCTAGTTCAGTCCCTGGTACAACCAATAGACCAAGATCCAGCTCGAATCCAACCCCTAGGCACAACCGCCATTCCCCCAATTCCTAGAGAAGACAAAGGAAAGAGCCCTGAAGTTCGAGGTGAGAGGGAGCGAGTCTGCTATAAGTGTCGTAAACCAGGTCATTTCATGAGCCAATGTCCCTCTAGAGCTTTACATATAGGGGAGGCAGAAGAAGGTGAATCAGAACCCCTGGAGAATGATGAAGAGGAGGTTTATGAAGCAGGGGATGTTGGCTGATGAGTATGAAGGAGATGAAGAGAACATAGACTCATCAGATTTGCTAGGAGTTGTGAGACGTATCATGACACAGACCAAGGAGCAAGAAGACTGGCGTAGAACTAGCATCCTACACACATTTGTTAGGATAGGAGAAAAGGTCTGTAAGATCGTCATCGATAGTGGAAGCTGTGTCAACGCCATTTCCACTAACGCAGCCAAAAGTCTAGGATTACCCATTGTACCACATCCCAATCCATATAAGGTGTCCTGGATCGATTCCACTTCTATACCAATCAAGTCAAGATGTCAGGTTCAAGTCCAGCTTCAATCCTATCAGGGAAAGATCTGGTGTGATGTGCTTCCTATGGGGGTAAGTAGCATCATCTTAGGCAGGCCATGGCTGTTTGATCATGATGTGACCATCTTTGGTCGATCAAACTCCTGTGCTTTCAATTTCAATGGCAAGAAAATTGTCATTCATCCAACCCAGCCTAAGGATAATGTCAAGAGAGGAGCTAGCAGCTTGAAAGATAAGAAGACTGGATTAAATTTAATAGGTGCAAAAGAATTAGAGCAAGATATCATGGAGGGAGCACCTATTTGGGTAGTAGCTGCTAAGGAAATTAAGGACCACAGCCTGTAGAACACCCTCAAGAGGTGGTCCAATTATTGAAAGAATTTGAGGATGTGTTTCCAGAAGATCTCCCCGATAACCTCCACCTTTAAGAGACATACAACACGCAATAGATTTAGTCCCTGGAGCGACTTTACCTAATTTGCCTCACTATAGGATGAACCCAACTGAACACCAGGAACTGCAAAGGCAAGTGGGTGAACTTCTTAGGAAGGGGTTTATTAAGGAAAGCTTAAGTCCATGTGCAGTCCCTGCTCTGCTGACCCCTAAGAAAGATGGCACTTGGAGGATGTGTATAGATAGCCGTGCCATTAATAAGATCACTGTAAAGTATAGATTCCCAATCCCAAGACTAGACGACATGTTAGATATGATAGCCGGATCGACAATTTTTTCCAAGATAGACCTAAAGAGTGGCTATCACCAGGTTAGGGTTAGGCCTGGAGACGAATGGAAGACCGCTTTTAAGACTAAAGATGGATTATATGAGTGGTTAGTCATGCCGTTCGGTCTGTCCAATGCACCCAGCACTTTTATGAGAATAATGAATCAGGTGTTAAAGGTTTTTATCGGAAGATTTGTAGTGGTCTATTTTGATGATATACTTATATATAGCAAAACAAAGGCAGACCACTTAACCCACCTGAAACAAGTTTGTCAAGTCCTGAGAAAAGATAGTCTCTATGCCAATATCAAGAAGTGTGATTTCCTGACAAATAGAGTTATCTTTCTAGGATTCGTAGTCACATCTGAAGGGGTGTCCGCTGATCCTGAGAAAATTAAATCCATAGTAGAGTGGCCTACGCCTAAGACTATCCACGACGTCCGTAGTTTCCATGGGTTATCCACCTTCTATAGAAGGTTTATCAAAGGATTCAGTACGATAGTGGCACCAATCACTGATTGTATTAGGAAGGGAAATTTCGAGTGGACTAAAGCAGCAGGTAAGGCCTTCCTAACAATTAAGGAGAAAATGACACAAGCACCTGTCTTAAGGTTACCCGATTTTACCAAGGTGTTTGAGGTTGCTTGTGATGCTTCTGGGGTCGGAATTGGAGGTGTCTTGAGTCAAGAGAATCACCCAGTAGCATACTTCAGTGAAAAGTTAAATGAGGCGAGACTAAGGTATTCCACGTATGATAAGGAACTGTATGCTGTAGTTCAAGCTCTACGATATTGGAGGCATTATCTTCTACCCCACGAGTTTGTCCTGTTCTCTGATCACGAAGCTCTTAGGTTCCTTAGTTCTCAAAAGAAATTAAACCCTAGGCACGGGAAATGGGTAGAATTCATACAAGCTTACACGTTCGTTTTGAAACATCGTGCCGGTACTGAAAATAGGGTTGCTGATGCGTTGAGCCGCCGTTCTATGTTGTTAACCTTGTGAGCACTGAAGTAGTAGGGTTCGATAGATTGAAAGATGAATATCCCACATGTCCTGATTTTGGTCACATCTATCAATCCCTCCAACAAAGATCATCTAGTGAACCTAGTGATTATACACTGTTAGATGGATACCTTTTCAAAGGAAATCAGTTGTGTATTCCCAAGACCTCTGTTAGGGAATTTCTGATCTGGGAAGTCCATGCTGGAGGTTTAGCAGGACATTTTGGCAGGAACAAAACCATCCTAGCAATGGAAGAACAATTTTTTTGGCCTGGTCTTAAAAAGAGCGTTGCCCAGATCGTAGCTCAGTGTCGGACCTGTGCTGTTGCAAAACAGCAAAGACAGAACACCGGTCTGTACACGCCCTTACCTGTCCCTGATGGTCCATGGCAAGATATCAGTATGGATTTTGTGGTAGGTCTACCTAAAACTTCTAGGAAACATGACTCTGTTTTCGTGGTTGTCGATCGTTTCTCCAAAATGGCGCACTTCATCCCGTGTTCTCAAACTTTAGACGCTTCGAAAGTGGCCAAGCTTTTCTTAGATCAGGTGGTTAAGCTTCATGGTTTACCCAAGACCATTGTGTCAGATAGAGATGTCAAGTTCACTAGCTACTTCTGGAAAACCCTCTGGCACATGTTAGGTACTAAGCTGAAATTCTCTACGGCCTATCATCCTCAAACCGATGGCCAAACTGAAGTAGTAAACCGAAGCTTAGGAAATCTCTTAAGATGTTTAGTCGGTGACAACCTAGGAAACTGGGACTTACTACTTCCTCGTGCTGAATTTGCCTACAACAGTTCGATCAATAGGTCTATTGGGAAAAGTCCATTCGAAGTGGTCCATGGATACAAACCTAGGAAACCTTTAAACCTAATTCCATTACCAGTACATACACGAATATCTGAGTCTGCTGAGTCATATGCACAGCATGTTAAGGATTTGCACAAGGAGATTAATCAGAAGATTCAAACAAGCAATGAACTCTATAGGCATATGGCTAACTCACATAAACGGTTAAAGGAATTTAATGAAGGAGACTCTGTAATGATTAGGCTTAAACCAGAAAGGTTTCCTCCGGGAACTATGAAGAAACTCCATGCCCGGGGAGCCGGACCCTTCAAAATAATAAAGAAAATTGGACCTAATGCTTATGTAGTAGACTTACCACCTAGTTATGGCATTAGTTCTACATTTAATGTTTCCGATCTGAAAGAATACAAGGAACCTGCATTAATACCTGATGAACCTTTTGGTCCTAACACTTCTCTTGAGAGTGAAATGCCAATTGAGTGTCCACCACCAAATATTCCTGAGCGAAAGGAAAGAATTGAAAGGATCTTGGATGACCAGATCATCACTACTAGAAATAAGGGCTACCAACGCTATCTGGTTCGATGGCAAGGACGTCCTGAATCTGAAGATTCCTGGATCACCAAAGAGGACCTACAACAAATCGACCCGGATATATTAGAAACTTATCACTCGACAGGGTCGAGTTCCTCCCACCAGGGGAAATTGGTGCGGGCACCAGAATCAGAAAGAGACTCCAACCAATTCAAGCCCATTCCGAATCTTTATGGTTGGACTAGAGAGTCCGGTAACCTTTCTTTATTTTGAGTCCAAAAGAATCATGTAAGTCGAGTCCATGTTGGGTCCTGTAATCTTTCTTTTGAGTCCAAAATAATCATGTAAGTCGAGTCCATGTCGGGTCTAGTCTTAGTCCAATCCAAATGGGTCAACTAGCATCAAGCCTAAAGAAGACTCACAATGTATACCCCAAATCAAGACCAAAGCCAACTCAATTGGGGACCACATGCCACATCACTTGCGCCACCTCAACTTGGGACCACATGCCACGTCAAGAGGGGACCACATGCCACCTCACACGCCACCTCACCACAAGAGGGTGCCATCCCAAGTTCAAATTCAAGGAAGTTGGCCAAGGAGGATTTCAAGCAAGAAAATCAGCCCTCTCCCCTTATATTACTCCACTTGTTTAGGGATTTGAATTTTCAAAATTTGTAAGGCTTTATTTAAAGCCTTGGATGCCCCTTGTAAAGAATTGATGAGTGAATACAAATTTCCAGCACTTTTCTATGTGTTTCTATGTGCCTATGTGGATCTTTGTGCCTAAGTGAACCTCTTCCTCTCCTCCACCATTTCTTCTCCCTAATCCTTCTCTTTTACTCTTCATCTTCCAAGCAATCCTCTTCCTTCAAAGCGAATTAAGGACATCCTCTCAAGAAGAAGATCAACACCAACACAAGCTTCCACCATGGCGCCAAGGATCATTTCCAACAAACTCTCCTTTTGAGTTCCATCAATCTTCTCACTTTTAATTAAGTTTCTAATCATCTTGGTTTCTTTGTTGCAGGGTTCTCTAGGCTCCAGATCCAAGAGGAAGGATTACTTGCTACAAACCAGAAAGTTAGAAGGCCCATCTTATGTGGTATGATCTTTCATTTGAGAACCTTAAGAGTGAATCCCTTGTGCTTGAGATTTCAATGCTTGAACTCCTAGTATTTTAAGATCGGGATCATTAAATAGGGCTAGCTTGACTTGTGTGCGAATTCTAATCTTGTCCTATTTCTTTAAGATTTTGATAGTCCTCCTAGCTGGGTTTAAGTATAAGCATTTAGGGTTTCTTATTTAGATCTCCTTGATCTTATATGTTGAATCACTCATATGCAAGTAGGAATTGCTAGTTAAATTTTGGTTAATCTCCTTTAGAGTTACATGATTGCATCCTCATCATGCATACCACACCAAATACAATATTTCAATTGGCTTTCAGGGCACAATCTTTCATAGAGTACCTGGCTATGATGGAAGGAGCCTAGTCTAGGGAGAAAGACTAGGAGATGAGTATTTTCTTCCAAGAAAGAGCAAGTCATGGAAGGAAAACCCATGACTTAAGGAGAAGAACTAGGAGGTGCCCCACTTACCTGCCATATGAAGCCATCACCTTGCATTTGAGGCGGCCCACTCCAAGGAAAGAAGCCTGGTCAGTCAAGGGAAAGTTTTTCATGCTTAGGATGAATGTTTAGTCACACATGGAAGTAGTGTAATTTTGTTTCTCTTGCAAGGTCTATATATTGTACCCTTATATAATCTTTGATTAGAATGAGTAAATGAAATCTTTTCTTATGTTGAACAACCTTGTGTTCTCTTCTTCCACACTTCTTTGAGTGTTGAGCTCCGTGAGGGAGTAAATCCGGGTTCCATTAGAGCCTTGAGGAGGTGATAGATCTCCAAAGTTACCAAAACCCTGTCCCGCTTTCATCACTGGCCGCCAACCCTAATTTCCTTTCATCATCCTAGCCGCCAACACCAAAATTCCTAAACCCTATTCACACTTCATTCAAGGCCGCCATCTCCTTCTCCAAGCCACCGCCCACTATATCAAGCCCCAGGTCCTTTTCATCTGCAAGCCGCCGCCCTACCAGCCAAACCCTAAATCCACTCCATCTTCCACCGCCACCTCCATACTCTTCCCTCATCTTCAAAGTTTGAGCAGTCCGGAGCTATCCCAGGTAAAGGTCTCTTCCTTGAGTTTCTTACATCTTTATCTTGTTCTTCATCTTTTCCAGATCTAGAGTATGAGAAGAAGTCCAACCTTGCCATAGGACTACAATCCGAGGATCCATTACGAAGATACCCCATCTCCAAGGATCCTACAATCTGCTCGAGAGTGTCCTTCAATTGAAGCAAAGAGAGATATCACAGTCAGGTATAAAACCTTCGCTTCTCTTATCGTCTATTTCTTGAAAGAGGAGTAAACCCTAGGTCTGGGGGTTTCTCAATGATGCAGAACAAAAGAGAGAGATGATGCGATGCGAAAGTAAATTAAGACTAATTCTTTTTTTGTTGTTTTTTTTTTTTTTTTATATTTTCAGAAGTCGGCTTTGACTCAAAGGAAAGTTAAACTAATTGAAAGAAACTATGTAATAATTGAAAGCATAATTTAAATAAAACAGGGTTATCATAGTAGTTCAGAAGTCACGGATCGCTGGGGGTTAAGAAACTCCCAGACCTAGGGTTTCACTCTGAACTTTCAACAGGACAGAAATAAAGAGAAGAGATGGGTTACCAACCAGACAGTGATCTTCACAAAGTTTGGTGGAAGAACTCTCTCGAGCAGATTGTTGGATCCTCGGATTCGGATACCTTCGCAATGGATCCTCCAATACTGGTCCTGTGGCTGAGTCGGCTTCTCCTGGACTCAAGATCTGGGAAAAAAGAAGAACAAGTGATGGAATCAGACACTCAGGGAAGGATTTACTAGATTGAAGAACTTAAAAGCTGATGTTGCTGAAGTCCTGATTCTCCTGGAGGTGGATTTGGCTCCCTCTAAAATTTGCTCTGAAGCTGAAGTATCCGGACTAGACCCGGATGCTGGTGGTCGGCCTGGACTTGAAGAGAGTGGCCGTGAGAGGTGGGATAGGCTAGGGCTTGGTGGAAAGAAAAGGATGATGGGCGGTTAGGGTTTGGGAGTGAAGTGGCTAACCTAGGGTTTTGGGTTTGGAGATCTAACACCTCCTTAAGGTTCCTGGGAAACTCGGATTTACTCCCTCACGGAGCTCAACACCTGGATGCAAGTGCAAAAGAGAGAAAACACAGAGTTTGCTCACACAAAAATTTTAATTCATTCATCAGACTACTTTAAAGTTTATAAGAAGGATTTAATTTATAGGACTTTACAAGAGAGTAGGGTTTTACATCTTCCCATGTGGGACTAAAGGAGGTGATCTTCAAATTAGGATTGTAGGATCAATCCTTATACTTATGGCCTTGGGAGAAAATGTGACACCCCAGGTTGAAGTCCTAGACCACTACTGAGTCTACATGACTCAACAAAATAAACGGTAGGGAATACAGACTCAAGCTAAAATTGAGTTGATCAAGTCAACCCTTATTACAAACCAGAAAACCCTAATTCTTCGGGCAAGGTCAATCGGAGATCCAGATGGAGCTCTGAAGTCTTCTTCTGAGTCTGGTGCCCACACCAAATCTCCCGGGGTGGGAGGAACTCGATCCTGTCGAGTATGGATCAAGTTGGCTCTGGTATCTCTCCAAGAGTTCTGGGTCCAATTCTTGTAATTCTTCTCGGGAGATCCAAGAGTCATCAGAATCTGGCCTTCCTTGCCAGCGGACCAGGTATCTTTGGTATCCTCGATTACGAGTAGAGATAACCTGATCATCCAGGATCTTTTCAATCTGCTCTTTCCTCACAGGCCAGTTTGTTGGTGGACACATAGGGTTGGGTTCACTCTCAAGAGCAGGATTAGGCTCAAAAGGCTCACTAGGAATCATAGCTGGCTCTCTATACTCTACTAGGTCTGAAATGTTGAAAGTGGAGCTAATGCCTAGTTCTGGAGGTAACTCGAGCACATAGGCATTGGATCCTACTCTCTTCACCACTCTAAATGCTCCAGCTCCTCTAGCATGTAACTTTCTAACGGTTCCAGGAGGAAACCGTTCAGGCCTTAACCTAATCATTACATAGTCTCCCTCATCAAAAGTTTTGACTCGCCTTTGAGAATCAGCCAACTTCTTATAAGTTTCATTACTTAAATTTATTTTGGCATGAATTTCTTTATGCAAGTCTTTTATATGCTGTGCAAAAACTTCGGCAGACTCGGAGACTCGTGTGTGGACTGGTAAAGGAGCTAGGTCAAGAGGTGTGTGAGGTTTGTAACCATGCACAATTTCAAATGGACTCTTACCCGTAGACCTATTGACCGAGTCATTGTATGCAAATTCAACTGTAGGTAAGTACAAATCCCAGTTCCTAATGTTTTCACCAACAAGACACCTTAACAGATTGCCTAAACTATGGTTCACTACTTTGGTTTGGCCATCAGTCTGGGGATGATCGGCAGTTGAAAACTTAAGTTTTGTCCCTAACTTATGCCAAAGGGTTTTCCAGAAATAGCTGGTGAACCGGACATCCCTATCGGAAACAATTGTCTTAGGTAGGCCATGGAGTCGAACTATCTCATTAAAGAACAGGGTGGCTACCTTAGACGCATCAAATGTTTGGGAACAAGGCAAGAAATGGGCCATCATGGAAAATCGATCGACTACAACACAGATAGAGTCATGCCTCCTCTGGGTCTTAGGCAAACCTAACACAAAGTCCATGCTCACATCTTGCCAAGGATGATCTGGGACAGGGAGTGGGGTATAAAGGCCGGTGTTCTGTTTTCGCTGTTTGGCAACAGCGCAGGTCCGACACCTAGCCACAATGTGTGCTACATCTCTTTTTAAACTGGGCCAGAAAAAGTGGTCTTCAATAGCCAGGGTGGTCTTGTCTTTTCCGAAATGTCCAGCTAAACCTCCAGCATGAATTTCCTGAATCAAAAATTCCCTAAGAGAAGTTATAGGGATGCAAAGCCTATTCTTAAAGAACAGAAAGCCATCTAAAAGGGTATAATCCTTATGGTCACTTGATGGTCCTTGAGTTAGATCCTGGTACATAGTCTTAAAATCTGGACACGACTCATATTTCTCTTTGATTTGCTCAAACCCTATGACTTCAGCCCTAACAAAATTCAACATCAAAGATCGACGACTAAGGGCATCAGCTACCTTATTTTCAGATCCAGCCTTATGCTTCAAAACAAAAGTATAGGACTGGATATACTCTACCCACTTAGCATGCCTAGGGTTAAGCTTCTTCTGGGAATTCAAGAATCTAAGAGCCTCATGGTCCGAAAATAGCACAAATTCTTGCGGTAGCAAATAATGTCTCCAGTAACGCAAAGCTTGCACTACCGCATAAAATTCCTTATCATAGGTAGAATACCTAAGCTTAGCATCATTAAGTTTTTCATTAAGAATGCTACGGGATGGTTCTCTTGGCTTAGGACTCCACCTATACCTACTCCTGAAGCATCACAGGCAACCTCAATACCTTTGAAAAGTCGGGTAACCTCAAAATGGGTGCCTGGGTCATCCTATCCTTAAGATCTAGGAAGGCTTTATGGGCTGCTTTAGTCCACTGGAATTCTCCCTTCCTAATACAGTCTGTGATAGGAGCAACTACAGTACTAAACCCCTTGATGAATCGCCTATAGAAGGTAGCCAAGCCATGGAAACTTTTGACTTCATGCACACTGGTCGGCTCTGGCCATTCTACTATGGACATAATTTTTTCTGGATCGGCAGCCACGCCGTCAGGGGTTACTACAAAACCAAGGAAGATAATTCTATTGGTCATGAATTCACACTTTTTGAGATTACCGTAGAGACTATCATTCCTCAAAACTTGACAGACTTGTCTAAGGTGGCCTAGGTGGTCTGCAGGGGTCTTACTATAGATCATGATGTCATCAAAATAGACCACTACAAACTTTCCTATGAAAGCTCTAAGTACCTGGGTCATAATCCTCATGAAAGTACTAGGGGCATTGGACAACCCAAAAGGCATAACAACCCATTCATAGAGACCATCCTTAGTTTTGAAAGCGGTTTTCCACTCATCCCCTGGTCTAATCCTATCCTGATGATAGCCACTCTTGAGATCAATTTTAGAAAAAACCATTGCACCGGCCATCATATCTAGCATGTCATCTAGTCTAGGGATGAGAAACCTATACTTTATTGTGATTTTGTTGATGGCACGACTATCAACACACATCCTCCACGTGCCATCCTTCTTCGGGGTTAGAAGGGCAGGGACTGCACAAGGGCTAAGACTCTCTCTAATGAACCCCATCCTTAACAATTCTCCAACCTGCTTTTGCAGTTCCTTATGCTCAGATGGATTCATCCTATAATGGGGCAAGTTGGGTAAAGTAGCTCATGGGACTAAATCTATGGAATGCTGGATATCCCTAAGAGGTGGAAGGTGGTCTGGCAGATCCTCGGAAAAAACATCCTCAAATTCTTTTAACAAAGGTTTAACTTCCTGAGGAGGCTCTGAGGGTGTAGGAGTCCTATGTTCCTTAGCAGTCAACATCCAAATAGATGAACCACTATGAATTTCCTGTTCTAGATCCTTAGCACTAATTAGGTTCACTCCAGTCTTCATTTCTCTGACCTTATTGGTTTCTTTAGCTACCTTGTCCTTAGGAGGAACTGAATGGATTGTGATTTTTTTTCCATTAAAACTAAAGACACAGGTGTTGGATTTTCCTAAGAGGGTGGCATCATGATCATACAACCAAGGTCTTCCAAGAATTATACTGCTCACCCCCATGGGCAAGACGTCACACCAAATCTTCTCTTGATAGGATTGCATTTGGATTTGGACCTGACATCTAGACTGGATGGGTATAGAGGTAGAGTCTACCCAAGAAACCTTATAGGGGTTGGGGTGGGGGACTGGGATTAAGCCTAACATTTTGACAGTGCTAGCAGAAATGGCATTCACACAGCTCCCACTATCTATGATGATTTTACAAACCTTATCCCCTAGTTTAAGGAAAGTCTGTAGGATGTTAATCCTACGCCAATCTTTTGAACTCTATTCTGGGATAGGATGCATCTCACAACCCCTAATTGGTCAGACTCTATGGATTCCTCCTCTCCTTCATACTCATCGACCAAATTCATTCCGGCCTCATAAACTTCTTCTTCAAACTCTTCATTGGGTCCGGAACTCTCTTCTTCTGCTTCTTCTATGTAAAGGGATCTACGAGGGCACTAGCTAGAAACATGACCTACCTTGTGGCACTTAAAACAAGCTATGGCTGTGCACTGGTTAGAGATATGACCGGGCTTCTGGCACTTAAAATAGATGATACTAGGGGTTCTCTGGGTGTCAGGTGCCTTACCATTATCCATGGGCCTAGGGGTGGGAATACCCTGATTAGACTTGCTAGGGGTAACTTGGCTAGGTCCATTTCTTGGGATTGGGGCACTAACCCTAGAAGGCATAGGTCCTCTCTGAAATTTCTCAGTGTTCAGAGCAATCTGATAGGCTTGGTCTAGGTCAGTAACCTCTCTCAGAAACAACTCCCTCTTTATGTCTTCCCTAAGTCTAGCCCTAAACCTAGACAAAGTGACCTCATGGGATTCACTCACATCACATCTCATCAGGTACTCATCAAAGGTGGTTATGTAGTCTGATACAGATCGGTTCCCTTGTTTCAAAGTCTACCATTGGTCTAACAGATTCTGCTGGTATGAAATGGATAGATACTTATCTCTAAGCTTCTCTTTCATACCCTGCCAAGTGGTTATGGGCTCTACATTTCGTCTTCTATTGGTTAGCTCAATGTTCCCCCAGTATAACCTAGCTTGACGTACTAACTTCATCTTGGCAAACTTGAACTTCCTTTCCTCAGACATGGCATACCACTCAAAGTACTGGTCCATCTCACCCTCCCAATCAGAATACACCTTAGGGTTTAAGCTACCATCAAAAGTGGGTGCATCTAATTTGATGTTCCGAATGAACCTATCATCTCTATCTTCAGGTTCTGGGTCAGGCCTCCTATGATTAGGTTCAGGATCTCTATATAAAGGTCTTCTAGGCTCTTGGTGTGGGTGAGGTTGAGGCACATTAAAATCTGGGTCAGGAGTCCAATTCTGATGCCTAGGTTCCTCAAGTACTTGGACTCGATCCCTAAGCTGGGCAAAATTCTCATGGACCTGTTCCTTAAACTGGGCAACAGTAGCAGTCACATCCTGACTCAATTTGTTCATACTCTCAGTAAGAGCTCTAACTATGGCCTCTAAATCAGGTTGGGTTTGACGAGGTTGGTAGGGTACTCCATTCCGGGTAGACATGATGATGCAAGCAAACACACAAACTGAGACTCAACTGAACGACTACGGGCTAACTAGACCTAGAGCCCAAACTAGATGCCCTATCAGAGTGGCAAGCTAGCCTGTAGTAACTCGGGACTCAGCCAGGCAGGTGTAAGGGAAGTGTTAGGTCCCTAATTGCCAATCCTAGACACCAATCAGTGATTGGCCAGGTAGGCGGACCAGCACACAAGCCCTTCGGGACGTAGTCCCTGAACCACCGTTCTAGACACTGAGTACAAAGCACACACAGAGTAACTAGACAAACTGACTCAACACTAGCCTTGACCCGACTTGTTGATGTCCCTAGCCCATTATGGCAAATTAAGTCTAATAAATTTTAAAATTAGGCTTAGGATCGAATGAGTGGGTGGTGGTTTTGGGCTAAGGAGAGGTTATCAACTCCTCCCCTTATCTTAGATGCTCAAATGCCCTTAGGATGAATTAGGAGATGTTCACTCAAAATAATTGCATTACAGAACACAAAAATAGAGTTGCAGTAATTTAACTCTCAGAAATTTCACGAAAACCAATAAATCACAGGAAAATTATGTAAAATAGCTTCAATTATAGTGGTTCTAGCAAAACAAAAGTTATATAATTTGGAATTACTTGTGCCAAGAAACAATTCCTGCAACAGGGTAGTTATAGACTGAAAATAGGGTGCTTCCCCTGTTTACAATTCCTGCTACGAAGTTGTAACCCAACGGATCCCGTACATGCCCTAGGAACACCCCGTGGAATGGGAAGAGGAGGTTTGCACCTCGCTTCGTTCCTAGGACCGGACGTCCTAGGGAGTCTACTTCGAGCAGACAAAGTAAAAGGAGAGAGACTTAAAACAAGCAAGCAAACAAAAACCCTAAACTGGGCTCTGATACCAAAAATGATGCAGAACAAAAGAGAGAGATGATGTGATGCGGAAGTAAATTAAGACTAATTCTTTTCTTGTTGTTTTTTTTTTATATATATTTTCAGAAGTCGGCTTTGACTCAAAGGAAAGTTAAACTAATTGAAAAAAACTAGGTAATAATTGAAAGCATAATTTAAATAAAACTGGGTTATCAGAGTAGTTCAGAAGTCACGGATCGCTGGGGGTTGAGAAACTCCCAGACCTAGGGTTTCGCTCTGAACTTTCAACAGGACAGAAATAAAGAGAAGAGATGGGTTACCAACCAGATAGTGATCTTCACAAAGTTTGGTGGAAGAACTCTCTCGAGCAGATTGTTGGATCCTCGGATTCGGATACCTTCGAAATGGATCCTCTAATACTGGTCCTGTGGCTGAGTCGGCTTCTCCTGGACTCAAGATCTGGGAAAGAAGAAGAACAAGTAATGGAATCAGACACTCAGGGAAGGATTTACCATATTGAAGAACTTGAAAGCTGATGTTGCTGAAGTCCTGATTCTCCTGGAGGTGGATCTGGCTCCCTCTGAAATTTGCTCTGAAGCTGAAGTATCCGGACTGGACCCGGATGCTGGTGGTCGGCCTGGACTTGAAGAGAGTGGCCGTGAGAGGTGGGATAGGCTAGGGCTTGGTGGAAAGAAAAGGATGATGGGCGGCTAGGGTTTGGGAGTGAAGTGGCTAACCTAGGGTTTGGGATTTGGAGATCTCACACCTCCTCAAGGTTCCTGGGGAACCCGGATTTACTCCCTCACGGAGCTCAACACCAAGATGCAAGTGCGGAAGAGAGAAAACACAGAGTTTGCTCACATAAAAATTTAATTCATTCATCAGACTACTTTAAAGTTTACAAGAAGGGTTTAATTTATAGGACTTTACAAGAGAGTAGGGTTTTACATCTTCCCATGTGGGACTAAAGGAGGGGATCTTCAAATTAGGATTGTAGGATCAATCCCTACACTTATGGCCTTGGGAGAAAATGTGACACCCCAGGTTGAAGTCCTAGATCATTACTGAATCAACATGACTCAACAAAATAAACTGCAGGGAATACAGACTCAAGCTAAAATTGAGTTGATCAAGTCAACCCTTATTACAAACCAGAAAACTCTAATTCTTCGGGCAAGGTCAATCAGAGATCCAGATGGAGCTCTGAAGTCTTCTTCTGAGTCTGGTGCCCGCACCTCTCAAACCCCAGCGATCCTACTTCTTTATTACTCTGATAATCTACTCTTTTGAATTGTGCTTTCTTTCAGTGCATATTTTCTTTCAATATTAGTTAGCCTTGTTTTTGAGTCAAGCCAACTTCTAACAAAACACAAAAAAAAAAAAAAATTAGTCTTAATTTACTTCCGCATCACATCATCTTATTTGTTCTGCATCAGATGGAAAGATTAATAGGTTTAGATGGGAGGTTATAGGAACAGATAAATAGAATTTGGAACGGAGTAATAAGGATTAAGCTTGGCTTGAAGTAGATCTTCCTTGGCGTCCACAACTTAAACCTCCTTCACTTGTTGGCATGCTGAACTTCTTTGTAGAAGACGCCTTTGGAAGAGGAGATGGATGAATTTTGGAGTGGATTGTAGGAGAATCTTCAAGGTTGATCAAATAGAAATGGAGTATGGGTTAGAAATTGGATTGGCTAGGTAACTTAGATCTCACACCTTTCCTTCTCTCAAGGGACTTTGGTTAGCAAAGGGAAAGCTTTCAAAAAAAATTTCTTCTTCATTCATCATTACCATTACAAGAGAATTCTAGGAGCTTTTATAAACCTTAAGCTCCTTTTCAAATTCAAAATGCAACACTTTTCGTGAAGAAAATCAATGGGTGTCCCATAAAGATAGGAGTGGCCCATTCAAATTTAAATCTCCCAATTACAAGGTAGGCACCCATAAAGAGTGGAGCATCATTCAAATTTGAAAATTCATGGTTGATGTGTCTAGGTGATGTGGCATGATTTATCCTCCAAGTTCGCATGACTTGTCTTCCAAGGTGGCATGGTGCTTTGATGATGTGGTGCTCCAAGTAGTTGGTGAAGTTGGTTGCACTCATTCTTGCTTAATTGAAGCCCAATACAAGTAGATCTTGAACCCGACTTAATACAAAGCCAATTTAACTCTAATTGGATCCAAATTAAAATAAAACAGGACTCAATTATTCAAATAAAAATAAATACAGGACTCATAGACTTATTACAGGACTTAAATTCCTAGTCTTCTATCCATAAAGAACTTGGCATTAGCTGAAGCCTCTTCCTGAGCATGGTGCCCGCACCAATTCTCCCCGGGTGGGAGGAACTCGACCCTGTCGAGTAAGGATCGCTTTGACTGTGATATTTTTCTAATATATCTGGGTCAAATTGTTGTAGATCCTCTCAGGTAATCCAGGAGTCTTCAGATTCTAGTCGGTCATGCCAACGAACCAGATAACGCTGATAACCCTTATTTCTAGTAGTAATCACTTGGTCATCTAAGATACGTTCAATCTTGTCTCTCTAGTCTAGTGGAATTGCTGGTGGACAATCAGGTAGGGTTTCGCTCTCAAACGCAGGGTGAAGTTCAAAAGGCTCACTCGGAATTAATGCCGGTTCTTTAAATTCTTTCAGATCAGAAATATTAAAAGTGGAGCTAATGACATAATCAGGTGGTAACTCTAAAACATATGCATTAGATCCTATTTTCTTAATTATTTTGAAAGGTCCAGCTCCCCGGGCATGCCATTTCTTCATAATTCCCGGTGGAAACCTTTCAGGTCTAAGTTTTATCATGACAGAGTCCCCTTCATTAAATTCCTTTATCCGTTTACATGAATCAGCCACATGCTTATAAACTTCATTACTCATTTGAATTTTCTTACTAATTTTCTTATGTAATTCTTTAAGATGCTGTGCATATGACTCAGTAGACTCAGATACACGTGCGTGTGTGGGTAATGGGATAAGGTCGATAGGTCTCCTAGGTATGTAACCATGAACAATCTCAAAGGGACTTTTACCAGTAGACCTATTGACCGAGTTGTTGTATGCGAACTCAGCACGAGGTAAAAGTAAATCCCAATTTCCTAGACTCTCTCCAACAAGGTACCTTAATAAGTTCCCCTGACTTCTATTAACAACTTTAGTTTGTCCATCAGTCTGAGGGTGGTAAGCAGTTAAGAATTTTAGTTTTGTTCCTAGTAAGTGCCAAAGAGTTTTCCAAAAATAGCTTATGAAACGGACATCCCTATCTGAAATAATGGTTTTAGGTAACCCATGTAACTTGACTACTTGATCAAGAAAAAGCTTGGCTACCCTGGAGGCATCAAAAGTTTGGGAACAGGGTATAAAATGGGCCATTTTCAAAAATCTGTCGACCACTACAAAGATTGAATCATGTTTTCTAAGGGTCTTAGGCAGTCCTAAAACGAAGTCCATGCTAAGATTCTGCCATGGACAATCCGGCACAGGTAAAGGAGTGTATAACCCAGTGTTTTGTCTCTGATGTTTGGCAACTGCACATGTCCTACATCGGGCAACGATATTGTCTACTTGTCTCTTAAGGCCTGGCCAGTAAAATTTCTCCTCAATTATCAATATGGTCTTGTTTCTTCCAAAATGGCCAGCCAAACCTCCAGCATGGGTTTCCCAAATTAGAAAATCTCTCAGGGAAGTCTTCGGAACACAATGCTTGTTTTCCTTAAACAGATAACCATCTAAAAGGGTGAACTCATTGTGGTCACTAGATGGTCCTAATTTCAGAGCTTGGTAAACTTCACTAAAGTCTGGACAATTATCGTAATCATCCGTAAGTCTTTCAAATCCAATGACTTCAGTGCTAATCGAGTTCAGAAGCAGGGCTCTACGACTTAATGCATCGGCCACCTTATTCTCAGTTCCAGCACGGGGTTTTAGGACAAATGTGTAGGCCTGGATGTATTCGACCCACTTGGCATGCCTAGGATTCAGCTTTTTCTGGGAACTAACGAATCTAAGGGCCTCGTGATCAGAAAACAGGACAAATTCATGCGGTAGTAGATAGTGCCTCCAATACCTTAAAGCTTGCACTACCGCATAGAGCTCCTTATCATAGGTGGAATACTTAAGCTTGGCTTCATTTAATTTTTCACTAAAGAAAGCTATGGGATGGCCCTCCTGGCTTAAAACTCCACCTATTCCAACTCTAGATGCATCACAAGCGACCTCAAAAACCTTGGAAAAATCAGGCAATCTTAAGATAGGTGCTTGTGTCATTTTCTTCTTAACATCTAGGAAGGCCATATCAGCAGCTTTTGTCCATTCAAATTGGCCTTTCTAATGCAATCTGTGATTAGCGCAACTATGGTACTAAACCCTCGAATGAATCTTCTATAAAAAGTAGCTAGGCCATGAAAACTTCGTACTTCATGAACACTTTCTGGCACTGGCCACTCTACAATTGATTTGATCTTTTCAGGGTCAGCAGAAACTCCGTCAGGTGTGACAACAAAACCTAGGAAAATGACTCTATGGGTAAAAAAGTCACATTTCTTAAGGTTTGCAAAGAGACTATTTTTCCTAAGAGCTAAGCAGACTTGATTCAAGTGGTCCAAGTGGTCCTTCTGGGTCCTGCTATATATAAGAATGTCGTCGAAGTAAACTACGACAAACTTTCCTATAAATAACCGTAGGACTTGATTCATAATCCGCATAAAGGTACTAGGAGCATTGGACAGTCCGAAAGGCATTACTACCCACTTAAAAAGACCCTCCTTGGTCTTGAATGCAGTCTTCCACTCATCCCCTGGTCTAATCCTAACCTGATGATAGCCACTCTTAAGGTCAATCTTTGAAAATATTGTTGCTCCGGCCATCATATCTAACATGTCATCCAAACGGGGTATGGGAAACCTATATTTCATTGTGATCTTATTAATGGCATGACTATCAACGCATATCCTCCAAGTGCCATCTTTCTTAGGGGTCAGTAATGCAAATACCGCACAGGGACTCAAACTCTCTCTAATAAATCCTTTCCTAAGGAGATCAACTACTTATCTTTGTAACTCTAAATGTTCGGTAGGGTTCATCCTATAGTGTGGAAGGTTGGGTAGGGTGGCTCCTGGGACTAAGTCAATTGCATGCTGGATGTCCCTAAGTGGTGGAAGCTGGTCAGGTAGGTCATCTGGAAATATATCCTTAAAGTCTTCTAACACTTTAGCCATCGGTATTTGTTCCGATGTGATGATATTTTTTTTTTTGTTTTCTTTCTTAAACTTTTACATCTATCTACTTTGTCTTTTCCTTCCCTTGTTAGGACATAGGTCTTCCTTTAAGACAAATCCATCATTTTAAGACAAGGGTTTAGGAAGAAAATTAGGAAGTGATAGAAAGAGAGAAAAGAGATTTTGGAGAGGGCTTAGAATGCTCTACTGGAGGGCAAAGGTCTAAGCAAGGAAGGAGAAGCTGTCGAAGGAAGAAAGTCCATCGGAAGAGTCCCAATTGATCAAGCAACCTACAAGAGAGAGGTTCTTAGGTTTGATTCCTGTGTGGATCACCGTTGGAGGGCTTGCACTTGTGAGCCTCATGGAAAAGATTGGATTTCAGCGATCCAGGTTTGTATTCTGACTTCATTTATGTTTTGTTGATTGGTATTGCATAAGGGGTTCCTAGGAATTAGGGTTTTCTATCCATATTAGGGTTTCATGCTTAGAATTTTGTTTTGTAATTCACTTCCACATGTTGCATGATTCCCGACACCCTGGGAGAATTCCCATCAGAAGTCTAGTCGAGTCTTTTATGTGTCAATCTTAAATCTAATAAAATTCACAGTCCTAACCCATTTGTCTGCACCTGTACTAGCCTCTGCACAGCATATGCATTATGAATTTAGTCAAGAGCTAAACATAATTAATGAACTAAATAATAACTTGTCTAATTCCCAAAGGAAGGATAAAGAATTTTATGCAGAGGAATATGTGACTGTAAAGAAATTTTCCGCTCGCGAAGCTGGCCCATTCAAAATAATGAATAGTAGTGGACCCAATGATGGGGGACGGATGGATAGGATCGTTGGTGAGCCTAGAAGTCACCAAAATTAGGGTATCATATTTTTTTTGGAATTTTTTTAGGTAAAGGGTGGCGAAGGAATAGTGGGGCTGGAAGACAAGGTTTGGAACTCATGGACTTTAGGACTCACCCTAACGAAGAGACCTCTCACCTCTAGGGCATTACACCATGCTCGATACTTGGAGGCGCTAGGATGAATCTCAAAGATCACGAGGGGATAAAGAATATGGAATGGGAAGGGGGATAACTGGACATGACCTCACATCATGTCCTGGGGTTGGGCCTCACACCCTCTCCTCATGGAGTGAAATAAAAAAAATACTATTTTTTAAAACTCATTTTCATTCCCAAAACTTGAATAAACTCTTAAAAACTATTTTTTTACAATGGACCGAGGGTGGTATTTATAGACTTGTCCAACCCTCATTTGAATTTGAATACAGGATAAAAAGATAAAGATGATTCAAATTCAAACACAAGATATGATAAGATAAGCTTATCCATATCTAAATCCTAACCAACCAAATCATAATTCAAAATTCAAAAGATAAAGTTATATCCTAAATAAATTTATTTAAATCTGTGCTGCTCCGAGATCAGTGCTGCTCCGGGATCGGTGCTGCTCCAGGATTAGTGCTGGTGATGTCCCCCTCATTCCACTGAGGTGGGAAGAACTCGACTCCGTTTAGTCAAGATCAGCGGGGACTTTGGTGGAACCAAATCCATTCAGAAAGAAGTTTTGCTCTGAGATCTGTGCAACTTTGAAATCTGTGCAGCATTGCTTGTGTCAAAATCTGTACAGCTCTGAGATTAATTCTTCACCATCTCGATTCATTCAAAACCCAACATTTCTTTTTTTTTTTTGATAGCCCTACTTTGAGATTTGTGGAGCTTTGACATCTGTGTAGCTCTGAGATCCGCATAGCTTCAAAATTCGTACAACTTTGAAATGCGTGCAGCTCAAACTCGTGCGGGACCTGAAGTCGGCAACTGGGGTTTCTTCTCCATGGACCGAAGGGGAACGGAGTAGGGGGGGTCTTCCAGAGGGCAGTCTGGCATGCGTTCGCCGGCGACGGTGCTGGGGCAGAGACGACATGAGCTGGGGATGGGGAGGCCGAGGGCAGGGAGACGGGTGCGGGGGTAGGGTCTTCTTCTTCCTCGGTCGGTGACTGGTATCGGGGATGGAGGCCGGTGGCTGAGAAGACTTCACGGGCGGCAGTGGACGGAAAATGGGCTCGAACGGAGGGGTTTCGCCGGGGAATGGAGAGGTGAGAGGGGGGCGATGTTGGCCGGAGACTGATGCTGGTTGGGGGCTTCTTCCCTTGGGTCTGATGTAAAGTCTTTGATCGGATCTGGGCGGTCCGGTGGCAGAGGTGAAACATCGAGTGTTGCGGCACAGATGCAGGGAGAGGGATAAGGAGTTCGACCGTTGGGGAAGGATGGCATCATCTAGGAATGGAGGAGATGGCCGGCCGGACTCGGAGGTGATGCGGGGTTCGGAGGCAGAAGGGCCGGCAGGGAGGGGGCGAGCGATGGCTGGTCCCGATCGGTGCCTTGAACGATGAAGGGAAAGCTCGGTTGGCTTGGTACGAGCAGGAGATGGATGGAGGCTGTGGAGGCTCCAGCAGTGAGTGAAGAGACGGTCGGTCGGAGTCTTTCACGGGCGATGAACTTGGAGTCATCAAAGGGGTGGACGATGGCGAGTCCGTAGCTGATCATTTTCGAATAAACTGGTAACTGGTATACATGGAAGCCTTCCAAGCAACATCGGATCCTGAGTCGGACTTGTCCTAGACCCATCCCACCATCCTCCAGGCCTCCAGAACGAACTGGGAATTCCTTCTTTGACGGTCCGGTGCTTCTCGCGGATCTCGTGGATGGTGGTAGAGAGCTTCCAGTAGAGGGGGCAGCCAACGTAGAAAGCGACGAGGAGAATGGCGATGGCGGCGATGACATGGAGAGAAACCCTAGTAGTAGACGAGACCATGGCGGAGGTCTGCTACTTGTGGGGGACACCTGCGGTGGCGGAGGCAACAGGTGGTGCGGTGACCGGAGGGGAGAGTAGGGAGGCATTGGGTGGGATGGGGACGAGGTCCTCGCCGGTGGGGAGGAGGGGTTCTTCGGTGGCAGCAGGGTGTTGGTGGGGTGTGGGATGAGTCACAAAAGGGAAGGCACTGGTTGGAGAACTGATTTTTTTTTTTTTTTTATTTTTTTTTTTTTGAATCTGGGGAGGGGAAGGATGGCTAATAAAAAGAAAATCTAGGATGGGATAATATGAAGGGATCCTAATTTTCTGGGCTCTGATACTATAATTTATGTGGGACGGATGGATAGGATCATAGGTGAGCCTAGAAGTCACCAAAATTAGGGTATCATATTTCTTTTGGGATTTTTTTAGATAAAGGGTGGTGAAGGAATAGTGGGGCTGGAAGACATGGTTTGGAACTCATGGACTTTGGGACTCACCCTAGCGAAGAGACCTCTCACCTCTAGGGCATTACACCCTCCTCGATACTTGGAGGCGCTAGGATGAATCTCAAAGATCACGAGGGGATAAAGAAGATGGAATGGGAAGGGGGATAACTGGGCATGACCTCACATCATGTCCTAGGGTTGGGCCTCACACCCTCTCCTCACAGAGTGAAATAAAAAAAACACTCTTTTCTAAAACTCATTTTCATTCCCAAAACTTGAATAAACTCTTAAAAACTATTTTTTTACAAAGGACTGTGGGTGGTATTTATAGACTTGTCCAACCCTCATTTGAATTTGAATACAGGATAAAAAGATAGAGATGATTCGAATTCAAACACAAGATATGATAAGATAAGCTTATCCATATCTAAATCCTAACCAACCAAATCATAATTCAAAATTCAATAGATAAAGTTACATCCTAAATAAATTTATTAAAATCTGTCTGCTCCGAGATCAGTGCTGCTCTGGGATTAGTGATGGCGATGTCCCCATCACCCAATGCCTATGTACCTGACATATTACCTGATTTAGGTATTAGCTCCACCTTCATCATCTCAGACTTTGTAAAGTCTAGGGAGCCAGCAGTGATACCTAGCAAGCCCCTTGATCCACTCCCGTTCATTGAGATAGAACCCACCGTAAAGCAACCACATATAATTAGGCCTTTTGGTGAGGTAAAGATTGAGAGAGCTCTAGATGATCAAGCTATCAATACCCAAGATAGAGACTGCCAATGGTACTTGGTCCGGTGGCAAGGTCAACCAGAATCTAAGGACTAGTGGAATGCTGGTGCGGATCTACGGCACCTCAACCTAGACCCTCCTTGAGCCAAATTGACCCATACTTGACAGGGTCGAGTTCCTCCTGCCCCAAGATAATTGGTGGGGACACCAAGATCAGACACAAATCACTAGATTCCATATAGTTTACTTAGTCATGTGTCAATGTTTTGAAAGTTTTGTAATTGAGTTCTATAAAAAGTTGATGTTAGTTGATTTGTCTCAACCCTCAACCTTAGTCCAGTTTTGACTCCTGTACATTAGTTATGAGTCTAGTGTAGGGTTCCGGTGCAACGCAACGAAAGGGTAATTTCAAAAATTGAAATTAATATGCACAAAAACCCTAAAACAGGAACTCCTTAATAAGACTGGAATGTATGAAGACAAACATTTCTATGCAAATTGAATTAGAATACCAACCTGTAATCGCTAATTCCAATTTATGAAGACTTAAAACTTGAAGATCAACGGGCTATTTGAATTCACCAGGCGTCCAAGTATCCGCCCTCCGATGGTGATCCACACAGAGCAATGATCAAGAACACTATCTTCTTGTCCAATGGTTCCTCCTATTGAGTTCTTCTTCCAAGAACTCAATTCTTCGGATTATGGCTGGAATTCTTCCACACAAGAGGTTGCCTTCCTTTCTTTTACCTCTTCTCCTCCTTCCACTAAGACCTTGACCCTCTAAAACACTCTTGTCTTGAAGATAAGACTTTGTCTTAAGGGGATTTAGGCTTGTCTTAAATTGGAGGAGAAATTAAGACAAGAATGTCTTAATGTAAGAAAGAAAGAACAAAATCATAACTCCTTCTTTCCTTTACCGTCGGAGACTTTCGCTCTTGTTCTTGTTCAGTAGCAGAGTTTCAACAGAGGTGTACTCTGTAAAGGAAACAGTGCAAGAACAAGAAAAGAGAGAAAGAGTCTTTAGGAGAGGAAGAAGAATAAAAATTACCGAGTTCTGATTTTCCTGATCCCTTAAATAGATCTCAGAGAGGAGCCCACACAACTCTTCGTGAAAAACTTCTCACACCCTTTCTCATTTTCTCACGCCCCATCCTTCCTTCTCACGACCTTCCGGATAAATCCCACGGCTTTTCTTAAATGAAAAATCATGATGTTTTTAAAAGAAAGGAGTCGCGACTTTTAATCTCCGAAGAGATGTTATTTCGCGCAACCGGGAAGCAACGAATGCTCTCTGCCTTTCTCAAAAAAAACATCAACCCTTGGATTCCAATCCAAGGGGGGACAATTGAGGCGCTAAAAGAGAGAAGGAAAAGCCGCCTCATATAAAACACCGGAATTTTTTTACGGAGCGCACCAAGAGTCCATGCGCCATGGACTCTTCCAAATGGTGTGCCAAGAGTTCATTAGCGCATGGACTCTTGGCATTTTTGGCATGAAAATGCTAAGGGGTGGGTGGGGGGCAAGCCTAGATACATGGTTAGCCAATAGGGTTAGCCATAATCCCTCTAACCTCAATTAGGGTCTAATTAGATCCAATTAGAACCCAAATTGAACCAATCCGGAACCCTAATTCGAATCTAATTTGAATAGAAGCTAGGATTTGCAACACCTGCTAGAGTGTCATCATGCAAAGATGATTTAATTACAAATTTAAACCCTTGATCAATTCTCTTAAGTGTGTGACCCATTGGGTTCCACATCTAGCCAGCAGTGGGTTCGAATACAAGTTGACCTAATTTGATTAGAACTCTTTCTAATCGATTTAGGTCAAATCGGTCTTACCCGATTTTGATCAATTAGGACTCTTCCTAATAAATGATCATTAAATTTGATCAACCCACAAGACAAGATTGACGTCTAGCAACGTGTCATGTCTACCCGGAAGATATGAAAATTCTGGTGAAATACCAAAACTACCCTTCAGTAGAAAGTTACCGTACAATTAAATCCTTCGATCAGCCTACAACCAAAATAAAATTATGGATATGGATATATGTCAAATCCAATATTATATCTGTTTCTAGCTCAATATTATATTAATGATTCAATTATCTTGATATTAGAAACCATCTCTAATATCTTTACTTTGATCAAAGATTCCCTGAATCATCATCCGATTGATAACTAGTTAGATGCAATCTCCTCTTACTAAGAGTGATCGATTCCTTGTTGACTTACTCATTACCTTCATATCCAATTTACCATTCCCAGTATCAATCCTGTGCAAGACTCAGTGTTATGATTAGGATTGAACCAAAGCATGGGTTCCTGTACATAAGGTACTTATGGCAGTCTCATGTCAAAGGATTACTTGTACCACTCCCACTATGAGAACCTTCTATTGACATGTAGCTAAGACTCCATTAGATGTTCTCAAGTTGGATCATATCAGTGAACTCATTCTTTAATGAGCACCCACATCCTAGTATTATTGTCATACACAAGTGACTGTGAGAGCAGTCACCCTCTCTAGTATACAAGGGATGTGCTAGTCTTACCGAAAAAACCCTGATCCCCTACTCAGGGTTCCTTTGACTAGGAATATTTTAGATTGAGGTTTTAAGACCTTAGGTCTCACTGGTATGATCTCATCATAACCCTAAAATCATAGCCCTAATCTATAAGGTTCATCATATAATAATAAACACAGCATATGATGAAAAATAATGCCTTTATTAGAATATTGTCAATTACAATGGTTTGGGAGGTACAACATAGATTGGCTTGTAGCGCATATCCCTTTCAATCTCCCACTTGCACTAAAGCCAATCACCTTTAAATCTTAATCCCATACTCTCGAGGTGGCGATCAAACTCTCGCTGTGGTAGAGCCTTAGTGAACGGGTCTGCTACGTTGTTCTTTGTATCAACTCTATTTATGCAGACATATTATCTTTCTACTATTTCTCGAACGAGATGGAAGCATCTCAGAATATGCTTGGACTTATGATGAGCTCTTGGTTCCTTAGCTTGAGCAACAGCTCTAGTGTTGTCACAGTAAAGTGGCACTGGGTTTTCAATCTTAGGAACAACACCCAACTCTGTGATGAACTTTTTCATCCACACTGCTTCCTTGGTGGCATCACTGACAGCTATGTATTCTGCCTCTATGGTTAAGTCAGCTACAGTCTGCTGCTTGGTACTTTTCCAACTCACTGCTCCACCATTTAGGATAAAAAGATATCCCGAAATGGATTTACTATCATCAGGGTCTGATTGAAAACTAGAATCAGAATAAGCTTCTAGTTTAAGATCAGAACCACCATAAACCAGGAAAATATCCTTAGTCCTTCTCAGGTACTTAAGAATATTTTTAACTGCTTTCCAATGATCCTCTCCTGGATCAGCCTGAAACCTACTGACAATGCCTAAAGCATATGCCACATCAGGCCTGGTACATAACATGGCATACATTATGGACCCTATTGCCGAAGCATAAGGTATGGAATTCATTCTATTTCTTTCTTCAGGTGTCTTAGGAGACATCCTTTTAGAAAGATGTATGCCTTGACTCATAGGAAGATAACCTCTTTTACTTCCATCCATGCTGAATCTTTTCAACATTAGGTTAATGTACATAGACTGGGATAAACCTAGCATCCTCTTAGACCTATCTCTATAGATCTTAATACCTAGTATATAGGATGCTTCTCCCAAATCTTTCATGTAAAACTGGTTTGATAGCCAAACCTTGATTGATCGTAACATTGGGATATCATTCCCAATGAGAAGTATGTCATCTACATACAGAACCAAGAAGACAATGGCACTCCCACTAGCCTTCTTATAAACACAGGGTTCATCCACATTTTTGATAAAACCAAACCTTTTAATAGTTTCATCAAAACGGATGTTCCAACTCCTTGAAGCTTGCTTTAATCCATAAATGGATTTCTTTAGCTTGTATACTTGATTAGGTTTATTCTTTGAAATAAAACCTTCTGGCTGTGACATGTAGACTTCTTCCTCAAGGAAAATATTGAGGAATGCAGTCTTCATATCCATCTGCCAGATCTCATAATCGTGGTAGCTACTATAGCAAGTAAAATACGAATTGATTTGAGCATGGCAACAGGTAAGAATGTTTCATCACAATCAATTTCCTGTTTTTGTCTAAAACCTTTTGCCACTAATCTAGCTTTATAGGTTTCAACTTGGCCATCAGTCCCAATCTTTTTCTTATAGATCCATTTGCACCCAATAGGATTAATACCCTCTGGTGCATCGACCAAAGACCATACTTGGTTGACATACATAGAGTCTATCTCGGATTCCATGGCTTCTTGCCATCTATCTGAATCAGTACTCAAGATAGCTTCCGTATAGGTAAGAGGTTCATCATTTTGAATGACTTGGGCTTCATTATTTTCAATAATAAACCCATACCTTTCAGGTGCCCGTGACACTCTGATGGGGGACTAATATGCATGCCATTTTTTTTGTATGTTTTACATTTTGAGTTAGGTGATTAATTCCCGAATTTTAGATCAAAATTATTTATAGGGAATTTTGTATGAATTTTTGAAGAACAGCATGCAGATTAGGACCTAGAAAAGTAGCAAAGAAGGACCGCCGGGGCTGAGAAGCCTCGGTTAGGGCAAGTTCTCCTACAATAAAACTACTGGAGGTAGAGGGGTGTACCTGACAACATCTGTGAAGATCGCAGCAAAGGGGTCTCTCGTTTCTCGACGGATGTGGCCTGGAAAACTGAGCCAAAGACCCGCGGATACCCGGCTTTCTGCTCGGTGATCCGATTGAGGCTTGGCTGGAGTCATTGGATTCATAGGAACTCAGGGACCGGCAAACGACCTGTCAGGGGTTAGAAAATTCACAAAGGAACAAGAAAACAAAGGAAAAATAACAAGGGAAGGCTTCTTTTGGAGTGGGCATCCAGGGATCTGGAGGGTTTGTTGGCAGCAGGAAGATGATTGCAAACATCGGGAAGAAGAACTCTCACAAACCCCTTTATGCACACAGCAGGGTATCACACAACTCAATAGAAGAACTCAAGGTTTTAATTCATATCAAAATTCCTTCATACAAGAGGCTAGGGTCCTTTAAATAGACCCTTAACCTTGGGCTCCAAGTAAGGGCACATAAGTCTTTACATAAGAATCCTTTTCCCTCTCAAACCCTAGCTAGAAAATAATGAAACATTAGGCAAAAAAATCCTTAAATATTCTCTTGACTTGGCCAACACTCCAAAGACACCTAGGGGGGCGTGTTGGGCTTCTAGGAGTTGCAAGAGGCCAGCCCAAAGGGGCTCGGGCGCATGGGTTTGGGCCTCTGGAAGCTGGGGTGGCCTGGTAGCCAGGTAGCAAGAATATTCCCTGGTTTCTTGCTTCTTAGGGGCTTGGGCTTGGTGCCTGGGCTTGGTTTCTTTGGGCTAGGATGCAGATGGACCTCTGGAATCATGGATGCCCTAATCTATGAATATACTTTGGCATCTGGAAGGGAATCTGGGCATCTGGAGGGTATCTGCAAGAAATCAGGGTTTTCCAGAATTTTCCTCCTAGGGTCTTCAAATCTTCAAGCTGGGTTGGACTTGGGCTATACTTCCATGTCTTCAATCTAGTTGGACTTGGTCTTCACTTATATGATATAGTCTTGAGTCTTCAGTATGCTTGGACAGGACTCAAAAAAATAAAATTAGCTCAATATGAGCTGACTAGCATTGGATTGAACTAGCTCAACATAAGCTGACTAGTACAGAACTGAAATAACAACTCAAAAGACTTAAACAATATCTAAAAAAAGGACTCAGATGGGCTAAGCCCTTATTACAGATGGACTCATAAATTATTGATCAATTCACAGAGGGTTGAAAAGCCTCTGTCTTATTCTGGTACCTCCGGTGTCCCCACCACACTCTATCAGACCTACGGTGAGGAGTTTTGTGTCCTAGTTCTGATCTAACTATATGTTCTATTGATTGAGAATTGTCTATCTGTGTTTCTTGTACTTCTCCAAGTTCAATAGTTCTACCATTGCCCTTTTCTAAAATAAACTCTTTTTCTAGAAAAGTGGCATGTCTGCTGATAAAAATCTTTTGTTCAGTTGGATGGTAAAACAAATATCCTCTACCCTCTCTAGGATATCCTACAAATAGACATTTGTCCGCTCTAGGTTCCAACTTATGTCCAAAATTTCTTTTAATATAAGCTGGACATCCCAATACCTTAAAATATTTAAGATACGGTTTCTTTCCACTCCAAATTTCATATGGAGTACTAACAACGGATTTAGAAGGTACTTTGTTCAGAATGTAAACAGCAGTTTCTAGGGCATGACCCTAGAAGGAAATGGGTAAATTTGTGAAGAACATCATGGATCGTACCATATCTAATAAGGTACGATTCCTCCTTTCAGCTATACCATTTAGCTGTGGTGTATATGGAGGGGTCCATTTAGAAAGAATTCCATAAACTTTAAGATAGTCTAAAAACTCCATGGATAAGTATTCTCCTCCTCGATCAGATCGAAGAACTTTAATACTTTTCCCAGTTTGTTTTTCAACCATACTTTGATACTCCTTAAATTTATCAAAGGCTTCAGATTTATGTTTCATAAGATACACATATCCGAACCTAGATAAATCATCTGTAAAAGTGATAAAATGAGTATCCACCTCTGGCCTGAGTTGTCATTGGACCACATACATCAGTATGTATAAGTCCTAATAACTCAGTTGACCTTTCTCCATGTCTAGTAAATGGAGTCTTGGTCATCTTACCCATGAGACATGATTTGCAAGTTCCTAATGATTCATACTCATAAGGATCAAGGAATTTTTCCTTGTATAACTTGCTTATCCTAGACTCATTAACATGACCAAGTCGATGATGCCAAAGTAAAGTATCATTAAAGTCTTCTCTTTTTCTTTTATTATTGACATGGAAAACACTATCATTGGAAGAAATAGTTAAGAGCCCATTGCTAAATATGCCAGAACAAACAAATTCATTAGATAACATTATCGAGAAACCAGTGCTCGTTACATCCATTACATATCCTTGTTTTAATAACAAGGGAATAGATATAATGTTCCTAATAATCTTAGGCATATAATAACAATTTTCTAACTCCAAGATCTTCCCTAAAGGCAAATTTAGAATATAGGTCCCTACAGCTTCTGCTTGGATGATATCACCACTAGCACCATAGAGATTGAAGTCACCTTCCTTCAATACTTTAAGCTTGTGGAGGTCCTGCAAAGATTTGCATATATGGTAACCACAAGCAGTATCCAATACCCAAGTATTTGATATAGATGAATTTAATGTCAATATAGCATGTATCTCTTACATACCTTTTGGTGCATCTGATGCACCAAGCTTCACAGTTGCAAGGTAAGCCTTGCAATTCCTTTTCCAATGTCCCGCTTTGCCGTAAAAGAAACAGGTCGACTGTTTGGAGGCCTTCTTTCCTTTCTTATTCTTATTGATGCCACTCTTAGGGTTTAGCCTCCTATTAAAACCCTTTTTGCCTGATTTCTTCTTATTGGTCTTATCAACAAGAAGAAGTGGAACCTTTTCTTTCTTAACGTGGCTCTCCGCTGTTTTTAACAAATTTAACAGCTCAGGCAAAGAAGTGTTCAGTTTGTTCATGTGATAATTCAAGACAAACTGAGAAAATGACTCCAGGAGTGATTGCAGGATTAAATTCTGATTCAACTCTCCATCCATGATAAAACCTAATTGACCCAATCTGGTGATTAAGTCAATTACCTTCAGAACATGATCCTGAATGAATGTTCCCTCTATCATCCTAGCACGGAATAACTGCTTAGATATTTCATATATAGTAGTTCTACTATGTTCTCCATAAAGCTCTTTTAAATTGAGCATTATGGATTGAGTATCCATGCTTTCATGCTGTCTCTGTAACTCATTGGTCATAGAGGCTAGTATGATACACTTGATAGTAAGGGAGTCATTCTGCCACATTTTGTATGTGGCCATATCTTCCTCTATGGCATCATCCCCTAGTGGATTAAGACTAGGGGTATCAAGAATATAAGAAAGTTTTTCTGAACTCAGCACAATCTTTAAATTTCTCAACCAGTCCACATAGTTCGGACCAGTCAGTTTGTTGGTATCTAAGATACTTCGCAGTGATAATGAAGATGCCATTTATCTACATTTAATAAAGAACAATACATAAGCAAACAACCATGAAATGACTTACATAATTAAATTAGGTCTTCAATTTAATTTTGTCTCCCACTATTTTATCAAAATCATAGCCCTCACTATGATAATCGAGAAGAACCCTGATTGGTTTTTCTTAGTGAGATTGAGATTCTAATAACTTATAAAAGATCTTGCAGAAAATACAACAAATCTTTTATAAGCTCAAAGGTAGGAAACTCTTCCAATTATATCTCATATAATTCTCAAGAAGTAACTTGGCCTCTAGAACATTATTAGTCTTACAGAAAATACAACAAACCATAATGTTCTAGTTAAGTGAAGACCCTTTCATTTCTATACAGTCAATACTCAAATATAATGCCCTTGTAGATAACACAACAAAGCATTATACTGAATATACTGTAAGCATATCTATGCACTAGACTAGTATTATGTCAATCACCATATTAGGTCTTGCAGATAATACAACAAACCTAATGTGGTTCATAACACAATAATGATCCAGCATGAAGGAAGGCCAATATATAGTATTTTTAACACTAAGCATTTTAGTCAAGATTTAAATTTAATCAAATCGGCCAAGCAAGTGGAAGAGATGTGGGAGTCCCCCCATTGCTTTCCTAGACACCAATAAAAATTGGCCAGGTCAGTCAACGGAACCAATTAAAAACCATAATTCTCTTTACCTTCCCAGAACCACCTTTCTAGACACCGAATGATCAATTGTACATCATGACTAATGATGCTTATTAGTTAAATATACTAAGACATAATATAATTTTTTTTAAGAGGAGGGATTTATAAATTGCCAGCACATCCTTATAGAATGTATCACAATCAACATATCACTCTTATAAATAAACAAATATGTGCTAAGTGTGTCATCATACTAGGACAACCATTTACCACATAATGGATCCACCATTATGCCAGGGCAACCTTATTTCAGTATGATGACTTCAAAACTAAACATATCTCTATAATAATTAGGGTTTGAGTGAAAAACCCTAACTAGTGGCATACATCAAAACATATATGCAATCAAAGATATGCTAAGTGTAGTAACATATTAGGATTTAAAAATCCTAAGATGTGACATACAAACTATCATAGATTATAGTCCTAACTAAGGTGGCTTTGATACCACTGTAGGGTTCCGATGCAACACAGCGGAAGGGTAATTTCAAAAATTAAAATTAATATGCACAAAAACCCTAAAATAGGAACTTCTTAATAAGACTAGAATGTCTGAAGACAAACATTTCTATGCAAATTGAATTAGAATACCAACCTGTAATCGCTAATTCCAATTTATGAAGACTTAAAACTTGAAGATCAACGGGCTATTAGAATTCACCAGGAGTCCAAGTGTCCGCCCTCTGATGGTGATCTACACAGAGCAATAATCAAGAACACTATCTTCTTGTCCAATAGTTCCTCCTATTGAGTTCTTCTTCCTAGAATTCAATTCTTCGGATTATGGCTGGAATTCTTCCACACAAGAGGTTGCCTTCCTTTCTTTTACCTCTTCTCCTCCTTCCACTAAGACCTTGACCCTCTAAAACACTCTTGTCTTGAAGATAAGACTTTGTCCTAAGGGGATTTAGGCTTGTCTTAAATTGAGGAGAAATTAAGACAAGAATGTCTTAATGTAAGAAAGAAAGAACAAAATCATAACTCCTTCTTTCCTTTACCGTCGGAGACTTTCGCTCTTGTTCTTGTTCAGTAGCAGAGTTTCGACAGAGGTGTACTCTGTAAAGGAAACAGTGCAAGAACAAGAAAAGAGAGAAAGAGTCTTTAGGAGAGGAAGAAGAATAAAAATTACCGAGTTCTGATTTTCCTGATCCCTTAAATAGATCTCAGAGAGGAGCCCACACAACTCTTCGTGAAAAACTTCTCACACCCTTTCTCATTTTCTCACGCCCCATCCTTCCTTCTCACGGCCTTCCGGATAAATCCCACGGCTTTTCTTAAATGAAAATCATGATGTTTTTAAAAGAAAGGAGTCGCGACTTTTAATCTCCGAAGAGATGTTATTTCGCGCAACCGGAAGCAACGAATGCTCTCTGCCTTTCTCAAAAAAAACATCAACCCTTGGATTCCAATCCAAGGGGGGACAATTGAGGTGCTAAAAGAGAGAAGGAAAAGCCGCCTCATATAAAACACCGGAATTTTTTACGGAGCGCACCAAGAGTCCATGCGCCATGGACTCTTCCAAATGGCGTGCCAAGAGTCCATTAGCGCATGGACTCTTGGCATTTTTGGCGTTAAAATGCTAAGGGGCAGGTGGGGGGCTAGCCTAGATACATGGTTAGCCAATAGGGTTAGCCATAATCCCTCTAACCTCAATTAGGGTCTAATTAGATCCAATTAGAACCCAAATTGAACCAATCCGGAACCCTAATTCGAATCTAATTTGAATAGAAGCTAGGATTTGCAACACCTGCTAGAGTGTCATCATGCAAAGATGATTTAATTACAAATTTAAACCCTTGATCAATTCTCTTAAGTGTGTGACCCATTGGGTTCCACATCTAGCCAGCAGTGGGTTCGAATATAAGTTGACCTAATTTGATTAGAACTCTTTCTAATCGATTTAGGTCAAATCGGTCTTACCCGATTTTGATCAATTAGGACTCTTCCTAAAAATGATCATTAAATTTGATCAACCCACAAGACAAGATTGACGTCTAGTAACGTGTCATGTCTACCCGGAAGATATGAAAATTCTGGTGAAATACCAAAACTACCCTTCAGTAGAAAGTTACCGTACAATTAAATCCTTCGATCAGCCTACAACCAAAATAAAATTATGGATATGGATATATGTCAAATCCAATATTATATCTATTTCTAGCTCAATATTATATTGATGATTCAATTATCTTGATATTAGAAACCATCTCTAATATCTTTACTTTGATCAAAGATTCCCTGAATCATCATCCGATTGATAACTAGCTAGATGCAATCTCCTCTTACTAAGAGGGATCGATTCCTTGTTGACCTACTCATTACCTTCATATCCAATTCACCATTCCCAGTATCAATCCTGTGCATGACTCAGTGTCATGATTAGGATTGAACCAAAGCATGGGTTCATGTACATAAGGTACTTATGGCAGTCTCAGGTCAAAGGATTACTTGTACCACTCCCACTGTGAGAACCTTCTATTGACATGTAGCTAAGACTCCATTAGATGTTCTCAAGTTGGATCATATCAGTGAACTCATTCTCTAATGAGCACCCACATCCTAGTATTAGTGTCATACACAAGTGACTGTGAGAGCTGTCACCCTCTCCAGTATACATGGGATGTGCTAGTCTTACCGAAAAAACCCTGATCCCCTACTCAGGGTTCCTTTGACTAGGAATATTTTAGATTAAGGTTTTAAGACTTTAGGTCTCACTGGTATGATCTCATCATAACCCTAAAATCATAGCCCTAATCTATGGGGTTCATCATATAATAATAAACACAGCGTATGCTGAAAAATAATGCCTTTATTAGAATATTGTCAATTACAATGGTTTGGGAGATATAACTAGATTGGCTTGTAGGGCATATCCCTTTCGTCTAGTATGAGCCTAATTTTTGTACAAGAGAAGAGGTTACCCTATTTTGGAGTTCCACCAGGCCACATCCAGGTGTCATAGGCCACTACATCAGCCCATTAGATTTTATGTGACAACCTAGGATCCAAGATGCTTCCAGAAACCCTAATTCTTTCCAGATGTCCTCCAAATGCCAGATTCCTCCCTAGATGCTAGAGTATATTCTTAAACTAGGGCATTTATGATTCTAGAGGTCTACCTACATTTCAGCCCAAGAAAATCAAGCCCAGGCACCAAGCTCAAGCCATAAAGAAGCAATATTTCGTGGAATATTCTTGCTACCAGGCTACTAGGCCACCCCAGCATCCAGGAGGCCCAAGCCCATGCACCAAGCACCTTTTGGCTGCCCCCTTGCTGCCCCTAGAAGCCCAACATTCCTCCTAAGCATCCTTGATGTATTGACCAAGTCCAAGAGGTGTCCTTGAATGAAATAGTCAAAGCATGAAGAGAGAAGGAGAAGACTAGGTCAATCTTACCTAGTTAGGACTTATGCTCCAAATTATTTAAGATTTGTTTTTCTAACCTAGCTAGGAGAGGACTTGTAACCCAGTGTGTAACCCTAGTTAGAGGACATGAAAACTCTATAAATACCCCACCCCTCCCCCTCTTGTTGCAATTTTTATTCATGATATCAAAACCCTGGTAAATTTATTTGAGCTTGCGAGCTTGTGTGTTACTTTGTTTTTTTTCTTTGGTCACTATTGTTCTTGGCTGAATCCCTTGCTGCCCTAGCATCCTTCCATGCCCTAACACACTACCATCCAAGCCTTCACACATCCAAGAAAGAGTGCCCTAGGCCACCTATCAAGGATATTTTTCATCAAGATTCAAGCCACCCCCAGCTTCTAAACCCTAACTAGATTTCTTCTAAACCTAGTCCCTTTCTTTTTCTTACTTACTATTTTGGACCCTTGACATTTTGAAGGATCCTCGAGATATTTCACATCCCTAGAGGATAGCTTTCCTTGCCTCCAGGATCGCCCAAATCAGTGATCCATTCAGAGAAACCAATTTTCATCATCTAGGCTCCAATCAGAGTGCTGTGTATATCTCTTCATCGGAAGTTCTTCAAATCACTGATTGGTAACATCCTTTCCTTCTTTTAATTTCTAATTTGATGAAGATAAGCTATCCTAATTCGGGAGTTTCTTATTCTCTGGTCCTGGTAATTATTATTTACATGAGTTTGCCTGCGATATGATGATCTTTGCATTGCTATCCTTATCCTAGTTCTTATTTTATTTTGGAAAATCTAGCCTACAAATAAAATTATAAAAAAATTATAAAAAAAATAGTTACTATTTTCATGCATGTTTAACAATCTTAGAGTCATCCTGCATCACAAATGGGTCCAGGGCACCTTAAACCAGTCAGACTGATTAACCTTGGTTGACATGGGTCAACTCGAATCAATAGATAATCTAAGTTAGCTTGATTCACCACATTAGCCAGGTAAGTAAGATCAAGGGATGGGTTAAGCCAAGTAAGCCTCTTGCCTTAGACACCAACCATGAGCTGGCCAAGTAAGAGTAGCCCCAAAGATCCTTGATCATCAATGTCAAACTTATACTTAGACACTAAGTGGTTTACCGACTCAGTCCAACTAATCTAAAGACCCGAGCTCACCACAAAGCCATCAATCAAGTCCATTAGATGTATGGACGATCTAACTAACTATAGAGAGATCTATAGAAGAGAGACCTAATTCAACTTTTAATAGTCTTCTCTTTAATTAATCGATTCATCTAAACTTAGGTATAACCCATTTAAGGATCAATTCTAGCTAACCCAATTAACCCATGGTTATCAATCATTACTTAAGAATAGAATCACATCCAAAATCTTAAAAGGTTTCAAAAGTATAATTTAATTCTCAATTAAGTGCATCATGCCAATTGAAACAATTTCAATTAATCCAAATTTGAAACAATTTCTAAAAACTAGTGAAATAATTTTACAAAAACTATGAACTTTATGTTTGCTATTTTAAGGTTTATAATTTTACAAAAACTATGAACTTTATGTTTGCTATTTTAAGGTTTTCTGGTTGAGTCAGCTCTCCAGAAAACTTATCCTTTGTTCTCAGATCCGAGTCGAATCCCGTAGGGATGAGTCAGCTCGGACAGGACACAAAATAGATAGACTATTCTGTCTTCAGGAAATGAGTCGGCTCATGCAGAAGGTGAGTCGGCTCATTTACCTCGGCAAAAAATAATGACGTTAAAATTCTTCCCTTTTCATTTGAACCTTCAAAGTTTTAGATCATGCATCTTTTAGATCTCATCTAAACATAGCTATGATCTACAAACATAGATTAAAACTATTTTAATCTGTCAAATCCCTCAATTTCTTCTTCATAAGGTGATGACGAAGTAGCACCCTTAGATGCCATTGGAGAACCCCACTGAATGGAAGAGATGGCCTTAAAATCACACTTCTCTCCTGTGACCAGACGGCCATGGTGAGTCCACCTTAATCCAAGTACTATGTGATCATCAAGCCGACTTCATACAAAAGCATTAAACTAAATATGCATTCAACCTTGCTCTGATACCATTGTTGGCATGCCGAGACCCAAGTGGCACGAGCCGATGAAGAGCCGATACATGCAATTTAAAACTTTTCTAAGTAACATGATGTGGTGAAAGGAGATAAAATATTTTTATCTAAACATGTTAATCTAATTAACATTGGCTCTACACAGATCTTTATGCATATAGAATAATGCATGTATGAAATCTAGCAAGCATGGTATGTAATTTATAGAACAAATCTTTGAATCATGCAAAAGTATAATGAAGAACATTTCATCATACTTGCGGGAATACAAACCTTATCTTCAAGGCGACGATCACCAACAAGGCTAGTACTCCAAGGAATTGGAGAGGCTCTATGAGCAACACAATTGTCCTGCCTCTATAGGTGGTTTGCATAGGGGTGAGGGGATTATGCTCCTTCCTTCGAGGTTCTAGCCTCTCTGGAATCAAAGTGGCAAGGGCAGACTCCTTCTTCAACTCTTTGAAGAACCAGTTGCTGAAGAGATGTTGGAACAAAGGCACCTAAGAACCCTTCCCAGATCACTCTATCCCAAACCTTCAACAGAAGGTATGCATACAAGAATCCCAAAACCCAAAGCCTCACTCTATCTTCCCAAGAATGAGATAAGATCTCACAATCTCTTAGAGAACAAGCATAAGTTCTAACCAACAAAAATGGTAGAATCTTGACCTAGGTGAAAGGTGAACAATTCTACTCATCAACTCATCAAAATGGTCCTTTTTTAGAACCATAAAGGGAAGATCAATGAGAGATTAATGGGAGGATTGATGCGAGATGAACCTAAGACCGATATGAATGTAGGAAATAGAAACTAATTTTTTTATAATTTTTTTGAATTTTAATTTTTAGGCTAAAGTCCCGAAATCAAATAAAGATTAGCAGGGAAACTAGCAATGCAAAGAATCAGCATACCTGCATATGAACTCATGTAAAATAATAAAAAGGAGGACCTTGGAGATTGAGAAAGCCCTGGTTAGGATAGCATACCTTCAATGAGATCAAAAATTAGGAGGGGGAAGGATTGTATCGAACAACGATTGAAGATCCAATCAAAGACAAGGTCACACATCACTCGCTCGACATCATCACCTGGAAGACAAGCCTATAGTTCCTCAGATCAATCAGCTATTGAGGTTTGGTCCAGGAGGAAAAGAGGGCCTCCTCTTTAAGGGTGAACACCTCAGGGATCCTTAAGCGTCAGAGGTTAGTTAGGAAACAATAAAGAAACAAAAGTATGGAATTAGGGTTTGTGAGAAGGTTGAATCAAGGTTGCTGAAGCTGGCGGCCTGGATGGGGGAAGAAGACTCCTTGCTTTGGTCGGCTAGGGCATCTTCACTTTGGGCATGTTAGGGCTTGAAGAAGGTTGTTTTGGGATGGCTAGGGTTTGGATGGGCTAGGGCTCACAAGTAACACTCACACACAAGAACACAAGCTAGCAAAATTTCAACAGAGTTTTAATTCATGAAAAGAGATGATTACAAGAGGGGGAGGGGTGGAGTATTTACAGATGTTCACGTGCCCTCTCCAAGTTAGGATAGGAATACAAAATTTGATAGGGAGAAGGATTACAAGGTTGCGTTGAATCAGGAGTACACAATTTGAGTAGAAATAAAACATAATCTTCTAATTAGAATTGGCCTTCATTCCTTCTTTGACTTGGTCAAAAGCTCCATCTTGGGCTTGGATGCCTAAATGGATTGGGGCATGAACTTTAGGGCAGCAAGGGATGGCCTCCAATGGGCTTCAGTGCATGGGCCTGGTGCATGACTTTGGTGGCCTCCAAGGTGTGGCACATGGGCCTCCTGGTGGGCTGGAAATCCTAGGTTGGGTGCTTGGAAGAATATCCCTGGAATCTTCATGTGTGGAGCTTCATGGGCTTGGACTTTCTTGGTTTTGGGAGGGCTTGGTGAAGGCTTTGACTGGTGCTCCTCCTCGTGTATAAAAATGGACTTGTACTGGACTGAACATAAACTTACAGGACTCAATTGGACTGGACTGGGGTTGAGACAACTCAATTGGACTTTTTGTCTCAACTTATTACAGGACTCACTCAACTCAGCTATGCTAACTTCATTACAAAACTCTCAACTAGACTAACATTATTACAAAACTTGATTACAAAACTTGACACATCATTAAGGGTTCAAAATTGACCAACACATGACTTTAGAAAACAAATTGAAGTTTGATGTCTATGCCTGATCTGATATCCCCATCAAGGATGGTAGTCTCTTGGGATTCAAGGGTGTTACAAACCCTTTGGACTACAGCAACTGTAGCCAATTAAACCCCTAAGACACCAAAATCAAGTGCCATAACTCTTATAGCCATTAATAAAGCATCCTCAGATTTTTTAGCAAATCCTGTCAGACGAGTCAACTAGCCTCGAGTTGACTCGCTTGGTAGTTGATGGAGGATGGATATGGGTAGGATCGTTGGTGATCCTAGAAGTCACCTTGATTAGGGTACCACTATTTTTTTTTTTTTGATTTCTTTTTTCGTAAGGAAATTGTGAAGGAAATAATGGAGATGAAAGACAGGGATCTGGATCTTATTGACCTTGATACTCACACTAATGAAGAGACCTCTCACCTCCAGGGCATCCCACCTACCTCGATACCTGGAGGCGTTAGGATGAATCTCAAAGGACATGGGCGTAATGAAAATGGAAGCAAGGAAGGGGATAACTAGACATGACCTCTCATCATGTCCTAGGGTTAGGCCTCACACCCGAAAGAAAAGAATCACTCTTTTCTAAAGTCAGAGGAATAATTCATGTCCATAATCTAATACAAAACTTCTCTTTGGTAGAAAAAGAATCTTTCATCAGAGTCATGCTTAGTGAAGTGTCAAATACAATACCTGATATCAGACCAGTATCTCCATGCTACTTGGTTAAGAGGACAACCAACAGACATGACATCAACGACCTACTCTCTATGCACCATCATCCTAAAATAGCGTATCCTTTAGTCATGAACTAGCTTATGAACTACACGATGCATCCTCTCTACATCGTATATAAGGTAGCACAAAAGACATCATCACACATGAGTTCAATTAGGAAGATGACATGTGATGAACAACTAGAATAAACCTTTTATTCAATTAAATAATTCATATATATGAATCGCGCAACCGTCTACAACCTAGATGATTGGCTTTGGGACATACATTTCCTAACAGGTGTGTGTTGTGGTTGTTCCTGAGCCTTAGGAACATCTGGTCGAGGAATTGCTTCAAGTGTAGGTTGACTACTTCAAGTTCGAATATCCTCTCACTGCCCTTTCTTGGATAAACTTTTTTTCCAAGAATGTGGCATGCTTACTGACAAAGATCTTTTGCTCAGTAAGGTTGTAGAAAAGATACCCATACCTTCTTTAGGATATCCTACAAACCTGCACTTGTCAGGCCTAGCACTTAGTTTATGTCCAAAAACATTCCTGACATAAGCAGGGCAACCCCAAATCTTAAAATACTTAAGACTTGGCCTTCTCCCTTTCCATAATTCATATGGAGTACTTTTAACTATATTTGATGGCACCCTATTCAATATGTAGGTAGCAGTATCTAGGGCATAACCTTAAAATATATTGGAAGATCTGTGAAGCATATCATAGACTATACCATGTCCAATAAGATTCAGTTCCTCCTTTGTGCTCACCATTTAGCTATGGTGTGTATGGAGGAGTTCATTAAGAGAGTATGCCTTTGTCTCTAAGATGATTAAGAAATTTACTAGACAAGTATTCTCCTCTATTAGATCGAATGATTTTAATACTATGCCTAGTTTGTTTCTCAACCTCACTTTGATACTTTATGAATTTATCAAAGGCTTCGGACTTGTATTTTATAAGATACACATATCCAAACCTTGATAAGTCATCAGTAAAACTAATGAAATAAGAGTATCATACTCTGGCTTAGGTTGTCATAGGACTCATGCATCTGTGTGTACTGGATATAACAACTTAGTTGCCCTCTCTCCATGTCCTGTGAATAGAGATTTGGTCATCTTACCCATGAGACAAGACTCACAAGTTCCTAATGACTCAAGATCAAAAGGTTCAAAGAAATATTTTTTGTATAACTTGTTTATCTTGGACTCATTGATATGACCCAAATAGCAATGCCAAAGATAATTGACATTCACAACATCTCTCTTTCTTTTCTTGATTTCAACAAGCATAACTTCATTATTGAGTGATAGAATCAAAAGATCATTTGCAAATGTACCACAACCAAAGAATTTCTTTGAAAAGAAAATCGAGCACCCATAGCTCAATAAACTTATTTCATAACCTTATTTTAACAACAAAGGTATAGAAATAATATTCTTTTTAATGTTAGGTACATAATAACAATCTTTTACTTCAAGGATATTGCTCAATGGCTGTAACGATAGATAGGTGACAATAGCTTCAGCCTGAATGGGATCACCACTCATGCCAAATAGCTCAAAGTCACCCTTCTTTAAGTTCTAGGTCTTTGTAAACCTACAAGGACTTGCTGATGTGAGACGCACATGAGGTGATATGGGACTACTAAGATGATATGCATGCGAGTGATTTTCTTTTGTTGTTTTATGTTTTAATGGATTGATCGATTCTCGAAATCATGCTAAGAATGGATCTAGAGATTAGCATAAGGACAAGAAACTCTAGCATGCAGACATAGCCTCTATCAGTGATAAGGTAGGACTTAGCTCTAAATCAATATCCTACTTAGGAGACTAGGGAGTGCAAACCTCTCAAAGCTCTAAAGTGCCAGATGCCAAGTTCGCCACACTTACGGATATGGCCTGGAAGATCAAACCCTTGACCTTGTGGATTCACCGGCTTTCTGTCAGATGGTCCTGAAGGCAAGGAAGGCCGACTCCTTTGTCTGTGGTACCTGAAGGACCTGCGAGCAACCTAGAGACGAGTTAGAAAACACAAGAAGGAAGGGAAAGGCAATGAAGTAAGAAGGGTGAAGAGAAGGTGGCGATCAAGGAAGGCTCTTCTTGTTGGGCATCTAAGAGGATCTTCCAGGTGGCGTCCAAGCTTGGAAAGAAAGTTTGGTGGCTTGCATAGGAAGAAGGTAACCTAGGGCCTCTCACCTCTCGATGTCCCAAAGGACAAAGGCATATTCTCTAACAAAGTTCCATGTCTAAGACAAGGGCTAGGAAGAAGAAACTTCAAAAAAAAAAAATTCATTCATCAATTAATCTTATAAGAACCCAAGTGCACATTTGAACAATTGAATTCAAATTTGAAAGAGGGGGTTACAAGACTTGATTTGGGGGAGAAAAGGGTGGGTTGTCTTCATGAATCAAGGGGCACCCATTTGAATTTTGAATTTCTCCTCGCATGAAGCATGGCAAACCAACTTTTGAAATTTAAATCCTTTCATGAAGCTTGGCATCCAACTTTGAAATTTGAATCTCTTCTTGGCCGACCATGATGTTTGATCTTGGTAGCTTGATTTGGGTAGTGTTGTATGGATATTGTCTACTTGGATCAAAGGGAGAATAATGGGCATCCCACATTTGAATTTGAATTTTGTTTCATCTTGAACATGGCCACCCAAGGTGCTTGGTGAAGTGGCGCCTCTTATACCATGTGGCATTGTTGATATGGCACTCCATTAGCTGAAGTGGTGCCTTCCATGACACGTGGCATTGATGATCTGGCACTCCATGAGTTGGCACTCCTACTTGGCATGGAGCAGAGGTGGCTTGACTCATCTTCAATTGGGCTTGACGTGATTGCCCACTTATGGGCCCATCTTCAAATTAGCTTGAGCCCATCTTCAAATTGACTTGAGCTTGAGAACCAATTCGGCAATTATAGGACCAATTGACCCTAACTTGACCAAATTGGCCAAATTACAAGACCAAACCAAAAATTGAAACCAACTAAATACTAATTAAATGATTCAAAAGAAAATTATTCAGGCTTTTAAGCCTTATTACATGACCCAAAAGAATAAAACCCTAATCAAAGATTCATAGAGGGTTGAGGAGCCTCTATCTCTTCTTGGTGCCCGCACCAATTTTCCCGAGATGAGAGGAACTCGACCCATTCGAGTAAGGTTTGGTTTGGCTCTGGTATCTCTCAAGAAGATTGTTGAACCCATAAGTGATTTTGATGATAACCAAACACATGCAGTTGTTTTACTAACAACTCTTCAAGTGGTTCACAAGTTTTTGTAGGATGAATTTATTATTCAAATTTCAATTGCTATATTTTCATTTCTTGTTTTGGGTTGTGTTGTAATTGAATTTTGTAAAGAAGAACCTAGAGAAAAAAGCAAAGAAATATCATAAAATTGGGTTACTTTTAAGTGTGTTTCAAGCTTTTAGTTTCTTGGAAACCTGTTGCAATTGAAGACTTCTTGAAGCTTGAAGACAAGCTGGATGAAAGCAAGGATCCGAGCCAACTCTAATCAAAGCGAGCCGACTCTTATAGAGTGAAAAATCAAGACAATGTGCAAGCAAGCCGACTGGATTGAGAAAGTTGACTCAACCAGAACTCCTCTGAGGATCCGAGCCGACTTGAGTAATCCGAGTCGACTCGAAGGTCGATTTCAGACTTGCAACGACTAGTTCCAGAACTCAGAATTTGAATCCAAAAAGAGCTCCAATGGTCTACAATGACTTAAACAACCTTGGAATGATGGAAGGCCATATATTGAGGGCTTTGAACTTCTTTGAAGCAAGAGTTAGAGAGTTCTTCAAAGAATCAATGCTTTATTGAATATCCAACCTACCAACAAGGAAGAGAGCACTAAGAGCATTCAAGACAGCCTTCAAGTCTTCACCAACTCTTATCTGAAGCTTGAAGCACTTGGTAAAGAAGCAATAGAAGTCATTAAAGTGCATTGAAGTGCATTCAAGTGGACTTCTCTAGAACTACATCAGCAACCACTCAACAAAAATTAGTTTGTCATTTTGTTGCTTTTTTTTTCAATCAATTCTTGAATTATTGGGTTATTGGTGAGCCCGGTTGAAGAACCAAATAGGTTCTTGGTGAGCCTTTGTTAAAAACCAAGTGTTGGGATCTTGGTAAACCTGGTAAAACCACGTTGGGTTTCTTTGGTGATCCCAGTAAAACCAAAGTGTAGAGGTTTGGATTGTGAGCCTATTTAGAATAATTCGATTGTATTTTGGTGGGGGATATAGTGGAAATCCCAAGTGGTAATCTTGGGTAGTGGACATAGGAGCTGGGTTGCTCCGAACCATTATAATTTTTGAGTGTTTGTGTTGTGCTTCTCTAATTTATTTTTGCTTCTGCAGTTAATTGATTTATCACAGCACCTAACACTTTAACAGGGATTTCAAAAGCACATAATTACTTAAATTTTTTAAATTTCTAATTCACCCCCTCTTGGAAAAGCCACCTAGGCAATAACTGGTATCAGAATAGTGTCTCTAAAATACATTTAGCGTAAAGATTGATGGCTCATCCCATGAGTACATCCTTGGCTGAAGGCCAATCTACTAATAGACCTCCACTCTTCACTGGCACAAATTATTCTTACTGGAAAGCTAGAATGAAAATTTATATACAAGCCATTGATTTTCAATTATGGAAGGTCATTCTAAAAGGGCCACAAATTCCCATGATTAAAATTGATGGCATGGATATCCCTAAGCCCGAAGACGAATGGGATGAACATGACATGAAGATGGGGAAATTAAATACCAAAGTAATGAATTTACTATACTATGCTTTGGATGCTAGCAAGTTTAATCGAATTTTCACTTGCTCTTCAGCAAAAGAGATTTGGGATAAGCTCGAAGTGACCCACGAAGGAACTTTCCAAGTGAAGACTTTCAAAATAATCATCTAGTACATATTTATGAACTATTTAAAATGGAACCTACTAAAACCATATCTTCCATGTTTACTAGATTTACAGATATTATTAATGGCTTGAAAAGTCTTGGCAGGATTTATTCAAATGCTGACTTAGTACAGAAGATCTTAAGATTACTTCCAGATAAATGGGATCCCAAAGTAGCCACCATCCAAGAAGCGAAAGATCTGAACACCCTTTCTTTGGATGAATTAATGGGTTCACTCATCACACATAAATTGGCCATGCAGCATAAACTGATGAAGATCAAAAGAAGAAGAAGATGATTACCTTCAAAGCTGCATTGGAATCAAAGAAAGATAAGTAATCAGAAGATGACTCTACCTCCTCTGAAGATAATTTCGATAATAAGATATAGCAATGGTCATGAGGAGATTTAAAATGTTTATGGGAAAGAAGAAAAAAAGATTCAACAGAAAATTCCATAAACGAGGAGATCATTCCAAGGACAAGGACAAGGAAAAGAAAAGGAAAAGAAAAGTGCCCACATGCTACGAATGTAAGAAACCAAGGCATAGTCATCCGAATTTTTCACTACTAAAGAAATTCTTCAAGAAAAAGTAGAAAAAGGCAATGATTGCCACATCGAGCGATAGTGAGGAATCCACCTCAACTGAAGAGGAAGAGATCATAAAAATAGCTAATTTATATCTAATGGGTCTCGAGGATGAGGTAACATCCCCCAATGCTCAAATTGAATTCACATTTGATGAATTAAATTCTGCATTTCATGATTTCTTATCTAAATTTAAAAAGGCTCGAGAAAAGATTAGATCCTTAAAGAATATCAATGATTCTTTACTAAAAGAAAAAGAAGAGATTTCGAAAAGGAATCTTTTATTGCAAAAAGAATTACATGTCTTTTCTGAAAATTGTAAAGCTTTGAAAACTGAGAATAGTGCTTATTTTGACAAAAACAAAGCTTTGATAAATGAAAATAATGAGTTGAAAAAGGAGGTTGAAAAACTCAAGCCACTTGTTGAAAAACTTACATTATCTTCTCATAAGCTTGAGCTTATTCTTAAAGAACAAAAGATTTTGGTAACAAAGCTGGAATCGATTTTAATTCCTCAAATTGAAATTGTATTTCAGTAACTACTTTTGTGAAACCAAAAGCTTATGTTCCAAAATTTACATCTTAAAAGGCTTTTGCAACAAATGGTTCTGCTTCTACTTCTAAAACTACCTTGTATGTTCCTAAGAGCTTAAATAGAAAATCTTTTATATCTGCATCTCATGCATCAACATTTATAACTTCAAAATATGCATCTTTTCAAATTTTAGAATCAAATGTTTTGCTTGCAAAGGGTTAGGACATAAAGCTTTCGAATGTAATATTATTAGAAATGTCCAAAGTAAATCAAGAAATATTTGGGTTCTCATAGGAACCACCTCAGCTAACCTGCAAGGACCCAAGTTAGCTTGGGTACCTAAAAGAACTTCTTGATTGTCTTGTAGGAATGTCTTGTAGTCCAAAAATTGAAGAAAAGATGGTATCTTGATAGTGGCTGTTCAAGGCATATGATGGGTGACAAGGATCAGTTCATCACCTAGAAAATGAAAGGAGGTATAGTTACTTTTGGAGATAATGGCAAGAAAAAAATAATCAGAATCGATAAGATCAAGATAACCCCCTGTACATTTTTTGAAAATGTATTGCTAGTAGATAAATTGAAGAATAATTTATTTAATATTAGTGAATTATGTGATAAAGGCTTCAAGGTTATCTTTGAATCATCTATGTATATTGTAACAAACTCTCTTGATTATAGCAGTAAATTTATTGGACATAGACTTGGAAATATTTATGTGGTTGATCTTAATGATATTGCCATGTCAAGCAGTTCCAGTCTAGTTGCAATGAATATAAGATCAAGGAGTCTTGTTTACTTTGGCATAGATGATTAGGTCATGCTAGTATGCATACTATTATCAAGTTAATTTTCAAAAACCTAGTTAGAGGCATGCCTAAGTTTAAAGTAGACTTTGATCATGTTTATGATGTATGTCAAATGGGTAAACAAATTAGGGAAAGTTTTAAATCCAAAAATATGATTTCAACTTCTAGGCCTCTAGAGCTACTTCACATGGACTTGTTTGGATCAACTAGACCACAAGCCTATGAGGTATGAAATATGCCCTTGCGATTGTAGATGACTTTTTTAGATTTACATGGATTTTATTTGTTGCTCACAAAGATGAAACCTTTAAAGTATTTTGAAAATTTCACAAAAATGTTTCAAATCAGAAAAATCTATCAATTGTTTCAATTAGGACTGATCACGGCACCAAATTTGAAAATCAATTTTTTGATGATATTGCATAGAAAATGGTATTGATCATAACTTCTCCGCTCCTAGGTGGTGTGGGCACCAGGATCCGACAGAGACTCCTCCTAAACCTCTGTGGATCTCAGATTAGGTTTTCTACCCATTGAGTCCTGTAATAAGGCTTCAAGCCTTTAATTTTGTGATTATCTTTGCTTTGAGCCAAGTCTAAATCTTGTACCTTGACCAATTGGGTGAAGATTAGGTCAACTCGAGTCCTATAATTTATTTTAATCCAAGTCTGGGTCTGCCTGAACTTCGGGTCCCAACCCAATGAGAGAAACTTGTCCTTTGGGTCAAGCCCATTTAGTGGACCAAGCTTTGACTTGACACTGCCACTTCATCAGCTACATGGCGCCACATCAATGCCACCTGTTTACCCAAGAATGGAAGCAAGGAGGAGCCCCATAAGCATTCCACACACCTCCATTATCCCCTCCCCATATCATGCCATGAGCCATCATATTTGGGTAGTTGAAGATTCAAGCCACAAAGCAAGCCCTCCAATCAAGTCCTTTTCCTAAAATATTCATTCAAGAAAGGAAGACCAAGGAGCACACTCCCCATGCCAAGCCATCAAATGTGCAACGCCCAATCTTCTTCTCCCTTGGTCGGCCAAGGATCAAGCCTAGAAGAAATTTTGGAGGACGCATTCCACCAAGCTTGCCTCCATCCAAGCTTCTTTCCAAAACTATGCACACAAGGAAGGAAGGCCAAGCATCAAGCCCCCTCTTCAAGCCAAGCATCAAGCCATACCCAATCTTCTCTCCCTTGGTCAGCCATGAATCACTCCATCTAGGTATGGAAGAAGACTCCAAAGGGGACACATCCCTCCAAGCTTGCCCTACTTCAAGTTTTCTACCAAACTGAGCAAGCAAATAAGGAAGTCAAAAGGACAAACTCCCCTCCCCAAGCCTTGTATCTTGCCATGCCATTATTCTCCCCTCTTGGTCGGCCTTGAAGAACTCCCTCCAAAGCTTTGGGCACCACTTATTTGGATTGTATTTTGGGTTCAAAATTTGAATGGTTTTTCATTTGAAATTTGAATGTACTCTAGGGTGTCTATAAAAGGGGACCCAATCTCTCCTTGTAGAGAGAATTGATGATTAATGAAAAAAGCTTGTGTGTTCTATCCTCTTCTTCAATCCTTGTCTCTTAGGCTAGGTTGAGTGAGAGCTTCCTTCGTCCTCCGGGATGTCGCGTGGTGAGAGGCCACATTCCTTCGCCTGAGGGCGTCGCGTGGTGAGAGGCCACATTCCTTCGTCCTCCGGGACGTCGCGGGGTGCGAGGCCCCAAGCTATCCTTTCGACTTCGGATCCCTCCAGGCACCGGGCTCGAAACCTTCCCTAACCCTAACCCTACTTCTACTTCACTACTCCTCAACTCTCCATTGATTCTGTCGCGGATTTGTTTTCAGGTCTTTCTAGGTGCCACAGGCATCGAAGACGGTTCACTTCACCTTCACGATCACGTAACCTGGAGGCTGGTGCCATCGCGGGTACCGACTACTCGGGCATCCAGGCCGCATCCGCCAAGTCAGAGCGATCTCGTCATCGGGTGCGACAAGCATGGAGGTTCGTGCCTATTTCTCCCAAGTAAGGTATTGTTTGGCGAGCTAGTCCTACCGGGGTTTCTCAATCCCGGGGTCCTGTTCTCCATCCCTACTCTCTAGAGATTCTACCTGCTGGCATGGTTTCGTTGTTATAATTTATCCTATGTTTGCCCTTTGTTCGTCTTCGGGAATCAAGATAAACCCTAAAAAAATATATATAATCATATTTGCATCCTCCTTGCTTGCTCTTGTTTTCTCCATCATTTTTGGTATCAGAGCGTGCATTATTTTCCCCCATCATTTTTGGTTTCAGAGCCTAGGCTAGGACTAGTGCTCTTGCATTTAGATTTCTACATTCTGTCTAGCCCATATGATGCAGAACAAAAGAGATGATGCGATGCGGAAGTAAATTAAGACTAATTCTTTTTTTTTTTTTTTATATATTTCAGAAGTCGGCTTTGACTCAGAGGAAAGTTAAACTAAATTGAAAAAAACTATGTAATAATTGAAAGCACAATTTAAAAGAAACTAGGTTATCAAGTAGTTCAGAAGTAAAGGATCGCTGCGGGTTGAGAAACTCCCAGACCTAGGGTTTCGCTCTGAACTTTCAATAGGATAGAAGTAAATAGAAGAGAAGGATTACAGACCAGGCAATGATCTTCACAGAGTTTAGTGGAAGGACTCTCTTGAGCAGATTGTTGGATCCCCAGATTCAGATATCTTCGCAATGGATCCTCCAATACTGGTCCTTTGACAAAGTTGGCTTCTCCTGAACTCAAGATCTGGGAAAGAAGAAGAACAATTTATGGAACCAGATACTCAAGGAAGAATTTACCAGATTGAAGAACTTGAAAGATGATGTTGCTAAAATCCGGATTCTCTGGAGGCTGATCTGACTTCCTCTGGGAATTGCTCTGAATCTGAAGTATCCGGACTAGACCTGGATGATGGTGGTCGGCCTTGACTTGGATAGAGTGGCCGTGAGAGATGGTGTAGGCTAGGGTTTGGTGGAAAGAAGAGGATGAAGGGCGGCTAGGGTTTGGAAGTAAAGTGGCTAACCTAGGGTTTTGGGGTTGGAGATCTCACACCTCCTCAAGGTTCCTGGGGAACCCGGATTTACTCCCTCACGGAGCTCAACACCTGGATGCAAGTGCGGAAGAGAGAAACACAAAGTTTGCTCAAATATAAATTGGATGCATTCATTAGATAACTTTAAAATTTACAAGAGGGGTTTAATTTATAAGACTTTACAAGAGAGCAGGGTTTTACATCTTCCCATGTGGGACTAATGGGGTGGATCTTCAAATTAGGTTTGTAGAATCAATTCTCACACATATGGCCGGCCAAGAGGTTCCAAAAATGTTGATTGGTGGTTTCAAAAGGTAAGTAGGTGGCGCCTCCTAGCGTTGTTCTTCAAGAGAAAATTTCTTTCCTTCCATGGCTCAACTCTTTTGGACACCTCCTTTTCTTTCTCCCTAAGTCATGGATCTTCCCATCTTTGCTTTGGGCATTTTTGGCATGGATTGGGCGCCCCCTTGAAGTGCTCCCCAAGAAGAGCTTCTTTCTTTACATAGCTTGGCTCTTATGGAATGTTTTGGGCCGCCCCTTGAATTGTGGATCCCAGATTATTTTCTCCTCAAGTGGCGCATGAGAAAGGGACCTGCTATCTTGTGGTGTGGGGACCAGAGCATACTGGATGGAGATGTGGTGCCCCCTGGACTCAGGCGTGTGGCTGGGAGTGTGGCTGGGAGTGTGGCGCCACTTGCTTGGCCTTGGGAGAAAATGTGACACCCTGGAGAAGTCCTAGACCACTACTGAGTCAACATAACTCGACAAAATTAAATTGCAGGGAAATACAGACTCAGGCTAAAATTGAGTTGATCAAGTCAACCCTTATTACAAACCAGAAAACCCTAATTCTTCGAACAAGGTCAATCAGAGATCCAGATGGAGCCCTGAAGTCTTCTTCTGAGTCTGGTGCCCGCACCACCATATATAGTCTGCTATTTTAATTTTCTCTCTTTGTAGGAATCTTCATTTTATTTGACTTTTCTTTTTCTAGATCTGTTGCATTTAGATGATTTTTCTACTCTTTTCTCAGATTTTATTTCAGCCTGTAGAAATTCTACAAGCTGAAATACTACCTGAGAAAATCTCAGGTCTGAAATTTCAGCAAGCATCTCATTTTGATTCATTCCTCCATCTAGCTAGTTTCTTGCATGTTTTAATTCCTGCATTTTGTTTAGCATTCATCCATCTAAAAGACACAAAATAACAAAAAAAAATTTAAGTCATTTCATTAGTCATTCTTGTACTTCATTTTACATAACATATCTTAAGGGAGTCAATTTAACATAGGGTCAGGATTTCATTACCTGTCCTTAGCCCAAAAAAACCACCACCCGGCATATCAAACCCTAGACATTAACTAAAATCAATTAGATGCTTAATCTGCTCTCCTGAGCTAGGGACACCCACGAAGTCGGGTCAACCCAAGTGCCGAGCCAAGCTAGATTGCTTGTTGGTGTGTGCTTGTAGCTGGTGTCTAGGCAAGTAGTTCAGGATGATGGGGGACTAATATGCATGCAATTCTTTTTGTATGTTTTACATGTTGAGTTAGGTGATAAATTCCAAATTTTAGATCAAAATTATTTGTAGAGAATTTTGTATGAATTTTGAAGATCAGCATGTAGATTAGGACCTAGAAAAGTAGCAAAGAAGGACCGCCGGGGCTGAGAAGCCTTGGTTAGGGCAAGTTCTCCTACAATAAAACTACTGGAGGTAGAGGGGTGTACCTGACAACATTTGTGAAGATTGCAGTAAAGGGGTCTCTCGTTCCTCAACGGATGCGGCCTGGAAAATCGAGCCAATGACCCGCGAATACCCGGCTTTCTGCTCGATGGTCCGATTGAGGCTTGGCTGGAGTCGTTGGATTCGTAGGAACTCAGGGACCTGCAAACGACCTGTCAGGGGTTAGAAAATTCACAATGGAACAAGAAAACAAAGGAAAAATAGCGAGGAAAGGCTTCTTTTGGAGTGGGCGTCCAGGGATCTGGATGGTTTGTTGGCAGCAGGAAGATGATTGCAAACACCGGGAAGAAGAACTCTCACAAACCCTTTATGCACACAGCAGGGTATCACACAACTCATAGAAGAACTCAGGTTTTAATTCATATCAAAAGTCCCTTCATACAAGAGGCTAGGGTCCTTTAATAGATCCTTAACCTTGGGCTCCAAGTAAGGGCACATTAGTCTTTACATGAGAATCCTTTTCCCTTTCAAACCCTAGCTAGAAAATAAGGAAACATTAGGTAGAAAAATTCCTAAAAATTCTCTTGACTTGGCCAACACTCCAAGGATGCCTAGGGGGGCATGTTGGGCTTCTATGAGCAGCAAGAGGCCGGCCCAAAGGGGCTCGGGTGCATAGGTTTGGGCCTCTGGAAGCTGGGGTGGCCTGGTAGCCATGTAGCAGGAATATTCCCTGGTATCTTGCTTCTTTAGGGCTTGGGCTTGGCACCTGGGCTTGATGGGCTAGGATGCAGATGGACCTCTAGAATCATGGATGCCCTGATCTATGAATATACTTTGGCATCTGGAAGAGAATCTGGGCATCTAGAGGGCATCTGTAAGAAATCAGGATTTTCTGAATTTTCCTCCTAGGGTCTTCAAATCTTCAAGCTGGGTTGGACTTGGGCTAAACTTCCATGTCTTCAATCTAGTTGGACTTGGTCTTCACTTGTATGATGTGGTCTTGAGTCTTCAATATGCTTGGACAGGATTCAAAAAAATAAAATTAGCTCAACATGAGCTGACTAGCATTGGACTGAACTAGCTCAACATGAGCTGACTAGTACAGAACTGAAATAACAACTCAAAAGACTCAAATAACAACTAAAATAGACTCAGATGGGCTAAGCCCTTATTACAGATGGACTCATAAATTATTGATCAATTCACAGAGGGTTGAAAAGCCTCTATCTTATTCTGGTGCCTCCGGTGTCCCCACCACAGGGACTAGAGCCCGAAGGGAAGTGGGTTGGTTCGCTTACCTGGCCAATTTCCAATTGATGTCTAGGCAAGCAAAAAGAGGAACCTCCACTCACCTTACACTTACCTGGCCAGGTGCCAAGTTACTACTTCCAAGTTCATCTTCTTGACTTTACATTTGGAGAGATCTCCTAGGTCTAGCAAACCGTAGCATCGTTTTGTTACATGTGCACTAGATCAGGAACCTCTTTTCACCCACCTTCTCCACACTCTACCAACACCATGGACCAAATGCGAGCCAACATTGGAGCCTTAACCTAATCCATGACCCAGTTAAGCAATAGATTGGATCAAATAGAGGCCAGACTAAGACCCCTAGAGGAAGAGCTAAATGAATCTGAAGACCTTCTAGGAGTAGTCAGATGCATCCTAGCCCAAAACATAGTACAGGAAGACTGGCGTAGGACCAACATCCTACAGACCCTGATCAAGCTTGGAGATAAGGTTTGTAAGGTCATCATTGATAGTAGAAGCTGTGTTAATGCCCTTTCCTTGAGTACAGTCAAATCTTTAGGCCTAGCCACAGTACCCCACCCTAACCCTTACAAAGTATTCTGGATAGATTCAACTTCGATCCCTGTAAAGTCTAGGTGCCAAATCAAGATCAAAATGAGTTCCTATGAAGAATCGATCTGGTGTGACGTCTTACCCATGGGTGTGGGTAGTATCATCTTAGGATGACCTTGGCTTTTCGACCATGATGCCACCCTTTATGGTCGATCCAATACCTGCATCTTTCTCCACCAAGGAAAAAAGATTACAATCAATCCAATCCAGCCAAAGGACCCAGTCAAGAAAGGATCAAGTAGCCTTAAAGAGAAGAATCCTGAAGTTAACCTAATCAAGGACAATGGGTTAGAAGAAGAGATTGCTGGGAAAGGACCATTTAAAGAGTTGCAGGGAGAGAAGGGTGAACATTTTGAGAATTTGAATACAAAAACCCCTAAGCCCATTGAAGACTTTAAGGTTGAACCCATTGAAAATCTAGGGAAAGAAACTCCTGAGCCCATTATAGAATTGAAAGAAAGCATCTATGAGTCAAGTTTAGTAGAAGATGGGCCCGAGGGTGAAATCATTGAGGAATCCAAGGAGAGTGATCCTGAACCCACTACAAAATTTGAAGAGGAAATGACCGAGCCAAGATCACATCTAGTAAATGAACATGTGGATTCACCAGTCTTTTCCACAGGAGTTCGGGAACCAACCCTTAATGAACAGATCCAAAGAGAACATCCTCAAGAGATGGTTGAAGCTTGGAAAGAAATTGAGGATGAGGTTCTCGATGAGTTACCAGATCAACTTCCACCCCTGAGAGACATCCATCATACTATAGACGTGGTCCTAGGATCCTCTTTAACAGACCTTCCTCACTGTGGTATTGACCCTAGCGAGCCCCAAGATCTACTGGAACAAGTGGACCATATGACACCTATAGAACAATGCCCAAATTTTAAGGTCATCCTGAATAACCAAGGCCTGTTTATGTTTTCCATAAGCCACCCCAAGACTCTGCTTCCAATTTCCTACCCTTCCCTGAACCCTCTCACATTTCTAGAGCCATGGGGGTACTTTTTATTGGGTTTACCAGATTGCGTGACTCCTTAGAGCCCATCCCTTTTGCCCTCTACTTCTGGTATACTTTATGGCATTTGCTAGGGATCCTTAATAATTTTTCTTATGCATACCAGACTAGGGTCAAACCTAGAGAGTCAAAAGTCTGTTAGGTTTAGATCCTAGGAGTCCAATAATTTTTTCAATAAGATTGCATAAGTTGAGTCTGCATTTTGCATCATGTTAGGATTATGCATTAAATACAATTTTAAAATAATTTGGCTGATTCCCAAAAGTGAGCCAAAGAGTTTGAAATAGGGAATTTTGTAATGATTAGGCTCCGGCCTGAACGGTTTCCTCCGGGAACCGTTAAGAAGCTACATACCCGTGGAGCGGGTCCCTTTAGAGTAATTAGGAGAATAAGCCCCAATGCCTTTGTGCTAGAGTTACCCCCGGACTATGGAATTAGCTCGTCTTTCAATATCTCTAACCTGGTCGAGTATAGGGAGCCTGCACAAATACCTAGCGAGCCATTTGGGCCTGATTTTTCTTTTGAGAGTGAACCTGAACCTAAGTGTCCACCTCTAAATATGCCTGAGAGAGGAGAGCAGATCGAGCGTGTCCTGGATGACCAAGCAATCACCACCCGGGGCAAAGGCTACCAACGTTACTTGGTCCGATGGCAAGGTCGACCCGAATCTGATGACTCTTGGATCACCCGGCAAGACTTGCAATGCATCGACCCCGACATCTTGGAGAGGTACCAAAGCCAGTCTGCACCTTACTCGACAGGGTCGAGTTCCTCCCACCCCGGGAGAACTGGTGTGGGCACCAGGATACGACAGAGGCTCCTCAACCCTCTGTGGATCTTAGATTAGGGTTCTACCCATTGAGTCCTATAATAAGGCTTCAAGCCTTTAATTTTGTGATTATCTTTGCTTTGAGCCAAGTCTATATCTTGTACCTTGACCAATTGGGTCAAGATTAGGTCAACTCGAGTCCTGTAATTTATTTTAATCCAAGTCTGGGTCTGCCTGAACTTCGGGTCCCAATCCAATGAGAGAAACTTGTCCTTTGGGTCAAGCCCATTTTAGTGGACCAAGCTTTGACTTGACACTACCACTTCATCAGCTGCATGGCGCCACATCAATGCCACCTGTGCACCCAAGAATGAAAGCAAGGAGGCGCCCCATAAGCATTCCACACGCCTCCATTATCCCCTCCCATATCATGCCATGAGCCATCATATTTGGTTTGTTGATGATTCAAGCCACAAAGCAAGCCCTCCAATCAAGTCCTTTTCCTAAAATATTCATGCAAGAAAGGAAGACCAAGGAGCACACTCCCCATGCCAAGCCATCAAATGTGCAACGCCCAATCTTCTTCTCCCTTGGTCGGCCAAGGATCAAGCCTAGAAGAAATTTTGGAGGACACTTTCCACCAAGCTTGCCTCCATCCAAGCTTCTTTCCAAAACTATGCACACAAGGAAGGAAGGCCAAGCATCAAGCCCCCTCTTCAAGCCAAGCATCAAGCCATACCCAATCTTCTTCTCCCTTGGTTGGCCATGAATCACTCCATCTAGGTATGGAAGAAGACTCCAAAGGGGACACATCCCTCCAAGCTTGCCCTACTTCAAGTTTTCTACCAAACTAAGCAAGCAAATAAGGAAGTCAAAAGGACAAACTCCCCTCCCCAAGCCTTGTATCTTGCCATGCCATTATTCTCCCCTCTTGGTCGGCCTTGAAGAACTCCCTCCAAAGCTTTGGGCGCCACTTTTATTTGGATTGTATTTTGGGTTCAAAATTTGAATGGTTTTTTTCATTTGAAATTTGAATGTACTCTAGGGTGTCTATTAAAGGGGACCCAATCTCTCCTTGTAGAGAGAATTGATGATTAATGAAAAAAAGCTTGTGTGTTCTATCTTCTTCTTCAATCCTTGTCTCTTAGGCTAGGTTGAGTGAGAGCTTCTTTCGTCCTCCGGGACGACGCGTGGTGAGAGGCCACATTTCTTCGCCTGAGGGCGTCGCGTGGTGAGAGGCCACATTTTTTCGCCTGAGGGCGTCGCGTGGTGAGAGGCCACATTCCTTCATCCTCCAGGACGTCGCGGGGTGTGAGGCCCCAAGCTATCCTTTCGACTTCGGATCCCTCCAGGCGCCGGGCTCAAAACCTTCCCTAACCCTAACCCTACTTCTACTTCACTACTCAACTCTCCATTGATTCTGTCACGGATTTGTTTTCAGGTCTTTCCAGGTGCCACGGGCATCGAAGACGGTTCACTTCACCTTCACGATCATGTAACCTGGAGGCTGGCACCATCGCGGGTATCGACTACTCGGCATCTAGGCCGCATCCGCCAAGTGAGAGCGATCTCGTCATCAGGTGCGACAAGCGTGGAGGTTCGTGCCTATTTCTCCCAGGTAAGGTATTGTTTGGCGAGCTAGTCCTACCGGGGTTCTCAATCCCGGGGTCCTGTTCTCCATCCCTACTCTCTAGAGATTCTACCTGCTGGCATTGGTTTCGTTGTTACAATTTATCCTATGTTTGCCCCTTTGTTTGTCTTCGGGAATCAAGATAAAACCCTAAAAAAAAAATATATAATCATATTTGCATCATCCTTGCTTGCTCTTTTTTCTCCATCACTAGGATACCACAACAAAATGGTATTGTAGAGAGAAAAAATAGGACTTTGAAAGAGATGGCCCGAACGATATTATGTAAAGGCAATCTTCCAAGATACTTTTGGGTAGAAGCGGTGAACACTACTTATTATATTTTAAACCATATTTTGATCCATCCTATTTTGAAGAAAACACCCTATGAGCTTTGGAATAAAAAGAAACCCAATATTAATTATTTTCATATTTTTGGATGTAAATGCTTTGTCGTTAACAATGGTAAAGATAATCTAGAAAAATTTGATACTAAATCAGATGAAGTAATTTTCCTCGGTTATTCATTATATAGCAAAGCATATAGAGTATTCAATAAAAGAACTCTTACTGTAGAAGAGTCAATGCATGTTATTTTTGATGAAACTAACCCTTCACCTTCAAAGAAAGAAGAGTGCATAGATAATGATGTAGGTACAATTTAAAAAGCAATTGAAGACTTGAGCATAAGGAAAGACAAATCGAAGAAGGAGAATAAACGGTAAGTAAGGATCATGCAGATATACCAAGGGAATGGAGGTACGTAACTTCTCATCCAAGAGAATTAATTATTGGTGATCCTTCTTATGGTGTTAGGACTATGTTTGCACATGATTACTTAGCCTTTGTATCTCACATAGAACCACATACCTTAGAAGAGGCTGAAAATGATCCAAACTAGATGATGGCTATGCATTAAGAATTGAACCAGTTTGAAAGAAATAAAGTTTGGATACTAGTTGATAGACCTAAAGACCATCCAATCATAGGAACCAAATGCGTCTATAGAAATAATTAGATGAACAAGGAAATGTAGTAAGAAACAAAGCTAGATTAGTGGCTAAGGGATATGACCAAGAAGATGGCATTGATTTTGATGAAACATATGCACCAGTAGCAAGACTAGAAGCCATTAGATTGCTTCTTGCATTTGCTTGCTACATGAATTTTAAACTTTTTCAAATGGATGTAAAAGTGTATTTTTAAATGGTTTCATTTCAGAACAAGTTTTTGTAGAATAACAACCATGTTTTGAAGATCATGTTTTCCAAACCATGTATTTAAATTAAATAAAGCTTTATATGGTTTAAAACAAGCACCTAGAGCCTGATATGCTAGACTTAGCACCTTTTTGATTGAAAATAATTTTTCAAGAGGAAATATTGATAAAAACTTTTCATCAAGAAAAAAAATAAAGATATATTAGTTGTACAAATTTATGTTGATGATATTATATTTGGTGTAACTAACGAAGCTCTTTATAAGGAATTTGCTAAGTTAATGCAGGGAGAATTTGAAATGAGCCTAATGGGTGAACTTAACTACTTCCTTGGACTTCAAGTGAAACAAACAAAGGAAGGAATCTTCATCAACCAGGCCAAATACACTAAGTAAATAATAAAAAGTTTGGTATGGAGTCAAGCAAACAAATGAACACACCATGAGCCCATGTTGCAGATTGGGCAAGATGAAAATAGATCCAACATTGACCAAAAGCTTTATAAAGGTATGATGGATCCCTATTATATTTGACTGCAAGTAGACCTGATATCTTATATAGTATATGTATATGTGCTAGATTTCAATCTAATCCTAAAGAATCACATATGCTTGCTATTAAAAGAATTATCAGATATTTGAAAGGTACAAGTAATCTAGGTCTTTGGTTTTCAAAACATTCTTCATTGAATTTAATTGGATTTTCGGATGCTGATTATGCTGGTTATTAAATTGATAGAAAAAGCACTAATGGCACATGCCAATTTTTAGGGTTGAATTTAATCTCATGGCACTGTAAGAAAAAAAATTCGGTAGCACTTTCTACTACTGAGATAGAGTATGTTTCTACAAGGAGTTGTTGTGCACAAGTATTATTGATTAAACAATAACTAGAAGATTTGGTGTTACATAATCTAAAATTTCAATCAAATGTGATAACACAAGTGCTATAAATTTGATATAAAGATTAGATATCATTTTATTAGAGATCATGTTTTGAATTGTGACATTGAACTAGAGTTTATCCCAACTGAGAACTAATTAGCTGACATTTTTATTAAGCCACTTAATTAGGATAGATTTGAAATGCTTAGAGGAGAATTAGGTCTTTGTGATCCTTTTTAGTTTTTCCTAACCTAATTCCTTCAAAATTAAGGAAAAATTATCTAGAAATCCTCCTACATCAATTCAAATTCTTTGAACAACTTTCCTTGAGATTTTATTAAACTAATTTCAATTTCTAAACATTTCAACTTTTGTATAAAGTTTTTGTTGGAGTCAACTCGAGCAATTTTGCTTTGGTCGAGCCGACTGGATGATTTTAGGGCAAAGCGAGTCGACTCGGATGTCGAGAAAATGCTTTTAATAGAACCAAGTAATCTTTTCTTACTTCTCACTCTCTCTATTCTATTCTAAACTCTGTCATTCTACTTGAAACCTTCACCAATCCAACAAAATCCTTTCCCCGAAGCCTTGATTTTCTATTTCTTGCAATTTGCAGCAATGGCTCCAGAAAGATCTACACGAAAGCGCTCCCAAGCAGCTGAATCAAACTATCACAGTGATAATCCGAGGAAAAAGAAAGAAAAGAAGAGAAAATCCTCTCCTGGATTGAAAGAATAAAAAGCACCTTCTCCAACTGGGAAAATCTCTTCAATGGCCAACGACCAGTCACATGTAGGAGAAGGATTGATTTCTCCTTCCTGGAAGAACTAGAAATGAAGATTGAGACTTGGATTGATAACCAAGGTTGGAAGTTTTTCTACTCATTGGACATTCCGACCTACCCTTCCTTGGTAAGAACATTCTTTGAAAATCTAGTTCTTGAAGAATATCATGTGGAATCCATTGACAAAGAAGTAAAGGTCGTTGTGGATGAAGAGAAATTGAGCAACCTACTACAAATGCCAACTGACGGTGCAACAGAGCTAACCCTAAAGGACAAAGAACAAGCACCGAGGCTCATCTTGGAATGATCAGATGTAAGTTCCATCAAACATGTTCAAGTCAACATGTTATCCATAGAAATGCGGCTACTCCACAACATGATAGGTCAAATTTTTCTTCCCCGAACCGGTCATTTCGATTGGGTGAGTGAACGGGATATGATCTTTATGGGACATCTCATCGAAGGAGAAGCCCTCAACCTTCCATACATTATGATGATACAAATGATGGAGGCAGCAAGAAAGATCAAGGTATGCTTGCCGTATGGTATGGTTTTCACTTTATTATTCGAAGATGCTGGAATTGACTTAACAGATGAAGTCGGCAAGCCTCTCCACCACTTAGACACCTACTCGATTAACTCTCTTAGAACAATGGGATATCAATTACTAGAAGGAGTCTAGATGAAGAAATTATCTGGTTAAATGACTGCCACTTCCACTAATGAAAACATTGATGAACCTCTTGCTGATGAAACAAATAAATCTGAGGACAATGATGAAGACACTTCTGAATGTACAATGAAAACTCCATCTGACCTTAAGGAGTTTATATCTCAACAGATGGAAACAATTTCTGATTCTCTTACAAGCCACATCAACTTTGCACTTAATGAATTATGCCAATCAATTGATGACAGCTTGCAGAAAATCAAGTCTGAACAAAAGCTACATAAAGAAAAGATGGAAAGAGAGATGGACAGTTTCAAAGAAGAAATTCAAAGTATCCTACTGCACTCACAGAAGGAAATGTTCACTGCTGAGGATGCTTCTTTACTAACCTATAAAGAGTCACCATCACCTCCGGCTCAATCATTTCCTATAACTTCAAAGTTTCCTTCATCTAATCATCCATCATCCAAAGCTGAACCTGATCTTCCCAAGAAGAAACCAAAAACCAAGAAGACTAGCACATCTATAGCCCCTGTTAGAACAAGATTGAGGGATCTTAGGTTCAAACCTCTTAAAACCAAAACTTCAGATAGGGTTATAGATGTTGTCTCTTCCTCTAGTAAGGAAGAAGAATAGGATGATTGGTTAGACTCTTGGGTTATAATGATCATATCTTTGTATTTTTGACTTTTAATAGTATTTAGGCTTTTCTTCCTTTCTTTTGTAGATAAAAAACTTTGTGAATGAAAAGAAAGAAATTTTGTCTTACTGAACTTTCACATTTTGTACCTTGTATTGAACTTTTCTAAATGAAATGAAAGTCATTTTGATATTGCTAAATCTATCATGAATTGTCTTAAGATTATGCAATATTTTCAATACAACTGTGATGAATTTTAATTAGAATATCTAATTGAAATTGAGAAAGTAAAATTATCTCAAACAAATATTAAAATCTTTTTCATTCTATTTCAAAATGTGAGCTTTAATGTAAATACCTTTTTGATTGTTTGACAAAAAGGAGAGAATGGTATCTATGTTGAGCTGCCATGAAAAATCTGAGCTAACAAAAGAATTTTGAGCTTCCTTGAAATTATTCACTATTGGTTTCATGCATTGGAAAGTTATTCATAAAGTGTATGAAAAGAATGAAAAGGGGGAGCAAATAAGTGATTGTGTTTAAATGAACATAATTGTTTCAGAACTTATAAGAAGGGGAGATTTTTTTTGGCTTTAGCTCTAAACCCTTCTTTTGCTCTGAATGCTCTAAATTTCAGCTCTTAAATTAGCTTTAATTCTTTCAATTTTAAACTCTGATGCTTCATGTTTGTGCTAATTCTGACACATTAAAGTATTTGAAGCTTAATACCTTGATTCACACAAAAGCACTAACATCGATACTATACAATTTCATCACTAGAGCTCTAATACTTATTTACAAATATAATTAGCTTTGATACATGTGCATACTTACTTTCAAATACTTTTATACATATAATTATAAAGAATTTTTCATGCCCAGTATTTTATCATCATCAAAAAGGGAGAGATTGTTGACCCCATATGTGATTTTGATGATAGCCAAACACTGGTGCATGCATTTTTTTAAATAACTATTCAAGTGGTTCACAAGTTTTATAGGATGAATTCATTGTTCAAATTTCAACTCCTACATTTTCATTTCTTGTTTTTAGTTGTGTTGTAATGGAATTTTGTAAAGAAGAACCCAAAGAAAAAAGCAAAGAAATATCATAAAATTGGGTTATTTCTATGTGTGTTTCAAGCTTTTAGTTTCTTGAAAACCTGTTGGAATTGAAGACTTCTTGAAGCTTGAAGACAAGCTAGATGAATTCTGGAGAAAGACTGAGAAATTAACTAATATATTCATCGAAGCTGACTCGAGGAAGAAGAGAGCTGACTCTATCACATGGTCAAACATCCGAGCCAACTCTTCAAAAGTTCAACCCAACTCCTCCAGAGTCCAGAAAAATGTTTCTGAGCAGAATAGCCATCCGAGCCGACTAGAGTAGAAGCTAGCCGACTTGTCCAGACTGACATTTTGAAGGCCTGAGGATCCGAGCCAACTCTAATCAAGGTGAGCCAACTCTTACAGAGTGAAGAATCAAGACACTGTGCAAGCAAGCCAACTGGACTAAAGAGAGTCGACTCAACCAGAACTCCTCTGATGATTCGAGCCGACTCAAGTAATTTGAGTCGACTCGAAGATTGATTTCAGACTTGCAATGGCTAGTTCCAGAACTTAGAATTTGAATCCAAAAAGTACTACAACGGTCAAATGTCACATCCCAATGGTCTATAATGACTTAAACTACCTTGGAATGATGGAAGGCCATATTTTTGAGGGATTTGAACTTCCTTAAAGCAAGAGTTAAAGAGTTCTTCAAAGAATCAATGCTTTATTGAATATCCAACCCACCAACAAGGAAGAGAGCTCTAAGAGCATTCAAGACAGCCTTCAAGTATTCACCAACTCTTATCTGAAGCTTGAAGTACTGGTAAAGAAGCAATAGAAGCCATTAAAGTGCATTGAAGTGCATTCAAGTGAACTTCTCTAAAGCTACATTGGCAACCACTGGACAAAAATTAGTTTGTCATTTTGTTGCTTTTTTTTTAATTCATTCTTGAATTGTTGGGTTATTGGTGAGCCCGGTTGAAAAACCAAATAGGTTCTTGGTGAGCCTTTGTTAAAAACAAGTGTTGGGTTCTTGGCGATCCTGGTAAAACCAAGTTGGGGTATTTTTGGTGATCTCGGTAAAACCAAAGGATAGAGGATTGGATTGTGAACCTGTTTAAAATAATCCGATTGTATTATGGTGGGAGATATAGTAGAAATCCCAAGTGGTAATCGTGGATAGTGGACGTAGGAGCTGGGTTACTCCGAACCACTATAATTTTTGTATATTTGTGTTGTCATTCTCTAATTTATTTTTGCTTCTACTGTTAATTGATTTATCACAACATTTAATACTTTAATAGGGATTTCTAAAGCGCATAATTGCTTAAATTTTTTAAATTCCCATTTCTCCCCTCTCTTGAGAAAGCCACCTAGGTGGGGGGTCGAGGTGCTGCAAGTCCTCTCGGGTAATCGGCGAATCATCAGATTACATCGGCCTTGCCAACGAACAAGGTAATACTGATAGCCTTTGCCCCAGGTTGTGATAGCTTGATCATCCAGAACACGCTCAATCCGTTCTCGTCTCTCTAGTAAAATTGGAGGTGGACACTTAGGGTCGGCTTCACTCTCAAAGGATAGATTAGGCCCAAATGGCATGCTGGGTATTGTTGAAGCTAAGCACATAGGCATTAGGGGCAACTCTCCTTATCACTTTAAAGGGCCACTCCACGAGCATGTAGCTTCTTAACGATTCCTGGGGGGAACTGTTCAGGCCTAAGCCTAATCATTACAGAATTCCCTATTTCAAATTCTTTGGCTTGCTTTCGGGAATCAGCCAATTCTTGTATGTATTATTACTTAAATTAATTTTCTAGCTAATCTCTTTATGCATGTCTCTAATATACTATGCAAAAGATTCTGTGAAAACTGAGACTCGATCTGACACCTAACAAAATACAGACTCAATTATGCATTCTTATTGAAAGGAATTTTATTGGACTGTTTGGGCCAAAACCTAACAGACCATAGACTCTCTAGGTTTGACCCTGGTTTGGTATGCACATGAAAATTTACAATGGATTCCTAGAAAATGCCATAAGGTATACCAAAAGTAAGATACAAATCTAACATGCATAATGAATGTATGCATTATGCTCACTTCTTCAAAATGCAATCCATTATTCAGAGAAGCATAAGAAGTTTTAGAAAATGGCTGAAAGTAAGTGGTGGATTCAGGGTTAGTCTGGTAGGATAGAAAATAAGAAAAGGGTTCGGGGTTGATTGGAAAGAACAAGATACAAGAAGGGGTTTTAGGGATTAGTCCTAGATTAATGAGGTTGACCTTATGGGGTTGAGGTATATCTAAAGAGTTTGCATAATGGATGAATGGGTCAACAATTTCTAGGAAGAGATCTTGAACTGGGATTGAAGGGGTGAGCTCCTCTTGAGGGTACCGAATTAAACAGACCACATCCTCAATAATTTCTTCTTGGATTTTAGGACTAGACTCAATAATTGGATTCTCTTCTAGTGTCTCCTCAGGTAAAGCCATTGTAGTATCAGTGTCATGGCTTTCTCCCTCTAACTATTCTTCATACTCATCCATTAAGTGTGCTTCAGCTTCATACTCTTCTACTTCAGGCTCACTAGTGGGTTCAGGATCTTCTTTTAAGGGTCCTTTCAATATAGCTTCAATTTGGGTGTTTTCTAGGTCAACCAATTCCAGGTCTGCAATATATTCCTCCTTTTTAATGTCATCCTAGTGAACACACAAGTTAGTAGGGGTGGGTCGACTTGAGTTAGGGTTAAGTCGACTCAGGTTAAGGTTGGGTTTGGGTTCAGAGGTACTAATACTACTGGGCTCAACTCGATAGTTCATGGGTTCAATCTGACTTGACTAGAATTCTTTAGCAAGCCGATAGGCATCATCCAGGTTATAAATCCTCCACTGGAATAGTTTCCACCGGATGTCCCTACATAGGACATCTCAAAATCTAGCTATGATCTTAGACTCAGGTTCAACTGTGTTACATCTCCTAATAAACTCATTAAATTCCTCAATATACTCAAACACAGTTTTATTATCCCATGTCAATTTGTACCATTTGTCTAAAAGTTTGAGCTCATAAAATCTATCTAGGTACTTTTCTCTCAACTTACCTCTCATGGCTCTCCAAGTACTTATCTTGTCTCCCCTCAGATAACATTGGTCCTCAATAACATTCCAATGCCACTTAGCCTATTGGGTTAACTTACATTTGGCCAATCTAACTTTTCCTAACTCTGACATCTCAATGGACTAAAAATATCGATCCATTCTCTCCTTCTAATCAATATACACCTCAGTATCTAGGCTTCCATCAAAAGTGGGTGCATAAGGTTGGGTGCTCCTAATGAATCTTTCCTCAGAGTTACCAAGTATGCGTATGGACATCTAAGGTTAGACTCAGGGGCAAGATCATGATAATAGGCTCTTGGATCAAGGTGATTAGGCCTAGATGATTTACGTTTAGCATGGACCATACGGGCTTCTACCCTTGCTTCATGATGAGGGACTAATTATTGAGGGACATGGACTAGCCCAAAATCTGAAGCAACCCAGATCAAACCTGAAGCCCAACCCAGCCCAAAACTTGAAGCTAGCCCAACCCAGAAGCCAGCCTAGAACCTGAAGCCATCCCAGCCTAAACCCTAGGGCCCAAGATCCTGGAGTCAATAAGCACACATTCTGGTGTAGCACAAATTCCAAAGTACACAAATCTCGGAGCAGGATAAATATTGATGGGGGACAATGAGGGGATGATGTGCTCCTAATGGAATTAGCAATGCTCAAATGAAAATAAAGTAATAAACATGAAGCCATTCATAGTAAAGGAAGCAAAATTTAATGAGAGGGATTCTTAAATGCCAAACAAGACATGAAGTTTAAACCTTTTGAAATAACTAAGAAGAGGACCTTAGTGGTTAAGAAACCACTCAAATTATGGCTAAGAATAATTTAATAATGCCGCGATCTGAAAACCTATTTATAGAAGGTTACCCAGTAGTTAATATCGCAAATTATGAGGGGAAAACACTCAAAGAGAGAGAGACCTAGGATGACATGGGATTCTTCTAACTTGTAGGGCATCTTGTAACTGGCTCTTGTCAAGGTAGACCTCTTCATTGGAGCCTGGAATCCCCGAAATCCTGCAATAAAATTGTAGAGAAACTAGAGACCAAAGATTACAAAGGAGATGAGGAGGAAGAATCCTTGAAGAGAGAGAAGAAGCTTGAAATAGCCTTGGCCAGTTGGAGTGGTGTTGGAAGGGAAGAAATGTAGATGATGGGAAGAACACAATAAGGGCTCACGCCCACCCTCTCACAGGGGTCCAAGCTCTTAAGCAAGGAAAATTTTCATGAAAAAAAACTCCTTCTTCATTCATTCATTCATAGATTAAAAAATTCCTTACAAGAAGGGTTTGGAGAGCTTTTTGTAAGCCTCTATTACAATTTTGAAATTCCAAAATACAAGTAGAGAATCATGGGAAGTTCCTTGCTATGTGGGAGGAGAGTTGAAGCCACCCTGATCCTTGCTTGGAATAAGGAGAGAATAGTGGTCAGTTGACTTGTTTTTGAATTCAAATGTGGGTTCCCAAGAGAGGTGAGGTGGCAACTTAGGTGTCTTTCCATGTGGCCTTTGGAGATGACTTGGCATCCACTTGCATGTGATGATGTGGTGTCCTCCATGTCAAGGTAGGTTGAAGTGATTTGTTGCACCCATTCTCTAAGTCTTCTAGCTTTGATTTTAAACCCAAAGTAAACCCTTCTTGGACCAACTTAGGGAATTAACTAATTACAAAGTCAATTGCACCTAATTTAACTTAAAAGATCAAATTAGCATAGACCTAGTCCTATTAACTGGACCCAATTACTCAAATGAAAAAAGTACATGACTCATAAACTCAATTACAACTTATTACAGGACTCAAATTCTTAATCTTCTATCCATAAGAATTCGGCATTGGTTAAGTCTCTTCCTAAGCTTGGTGCCCGCACCAATATAATATTTTATTTCTATGGGTGTACAAGGGATTGAGGTATCTTGAAATTTTAGGATTACTTTCCTATGATTTTTTAGAATTTATCATTGTTTTAGGATTTATCTTGTTTTTAGGATTTAGGTGGGTTAGTTTAATTTTAATAGTTTGAATGTTTAGGATTGAGTTGAGGTATCAGGATATCGGATATCTTAGAGTACCCTATTTATTGTTTTACCGATCAAATAAAAAATTATTATTTTGATGAATTATTGAAAAAAAAAATTTTGCTTCATTTCTCCAGGTAGGGAGATCGTTGTTTCTTCGGGTAGGAGAATGGCCCTTCCGGGTAGGAGAAGGGTGCTTCAATCTTTGTCCCTTCCGGGTAGCAGAAGGGTGAGATGCCTGTAGTACTTTTTTTTCTTTCCGAGATCTTCCTTTCCATCTTTCCTCTCTGACTCTTCTCTATTTCAACTCCCGAACACAGATCCCACCGAAGGACCATGGACAAGCCGATGACCTCCACTGCCAGCAGCCGACAGCGAGGACCAAGAAGAACCCCACGTAGATCCATGTCATCCCGACCGAAAATCTCCCTCCAGTCTAGTGCCCGATTGACTATCTCTTTCGCTCCCAGCCCATGCCCCGATCGGATCTGGCATCCGCCCGTCTCCTTGGTTCAAGACCAAGCCGCATCCCTGCGCCACCCGCACCTTCCCCGCTGATAGCCACACCGGCCATCCCGAACGATTCACAGCCACCAGTCTCTCATTTCTGTTCATTCATGAGGAGATCCACTCGAGAACCAGCCATCGACCGCTCGTGCCCCCTCCATCGGAAGATCCACCTTCACCACTGCCGGCCGATCGTAGTCAACACTCCGCCCGAAGCCCCCTTTGGTGCCTCCGTTCCCCATCTCCGCTCATGCTCCTTTTCGAAGCCCAATCGCCTTGCTGTCATGATGCCCATCACCCGTCGGAGAGGCCGCACCGCCAACTCCCCTGGTCGCCGTCCTTAGCCCAACGTCGTTGCCGACGAGATCCCACGGAATTGTCCCTCCCATGACTGGAACCCCTGTTCTGGGCATTCTGCACGGCCGTCAAAGCATCGAGAGATACTTTGCATGAACATGAAAGCATCTCTGGGCATCTCAATGCCGACTTCAAGTGCAGGGCTTTTGCATGCTTCTCAGAGCATAGCCGGCTTCCCCTAATGCCGACTTTAGAATAAAGATAAAAAAAAATGGGAAAAAAAATATTTAGGCCTGGTTAAACCTAGCCTAAAGGTCATTTCCTAGCGACCAACGGTCTGATCTCCTAGAATATAATCTTGATCGAGGCATGTTACCCATCAACTTGGTATCAGAGCAAGTTTAGGTTAGGTTAGGTTACTCATTTTAATTACATTATTTGTATTAAAAAAAAATTCTAGTCTACAGATGATGCATCGCGGAGCCAATTTTTTGAAGCCTGACTCGATGCAGTCCAGTTCTCCACACCTCAAGGAAAATGACGGGGACATCGACTAGCCCAGAAACTGAAGCAGCCCAGATCAAACTTGAAGCCCAGCCCAGAAGCTGAAGCCCAGCCCAGCCGAAAACCTGAAGCCAGCCAAACCCAGAGCCAGCCTAGAACCTCAAGCCAACCTAGCCCAAACCCTGGGGCCCAGGATCCTGGAGTTGATAAGCACACATTTCAGTGCAGCACAAATTCCAAAGTACACAAACCTCGGAGCAGGATAAATATAATTTTTATTTCTATTGGTGTACGAGGGATTAGGATATCTTGAAATTTTAGGATTAGTTCCATATGATTTTTTAGAATTTATTGTTATTTTAGGATTTATTATTTTTAGGATTTAGGAAGATTAGTTTAATTTTAATAGTTTGATTGTTTAAGATTGAGTTGAGGTATCAGGATATCGGATATCTTAGAGTAGCCTATTTATTATTTTATCGATCAAATAAAAAAATTATTATTATGATGAATTATTGAAAAAAAAATTGCTTCGTTTCTCCGGGTAGGGAGCTCGTTGTTTCTCCGGGTAGGAGAAGGGCCTTCCAGGTAGGAGAAGGGTGCCTCAATCTTTGTCCCTTCTAGGTAGGAGAAGGGTGAGAAGCCTGTAGTACTTTTTTTTTCCTTCCGAGATCTTCCTTTCCATCTTTCCTCTTCGTCTCTTCTCTATTTCAACTCCCGAACATAGATCCCACCAAAGGACCACAGACAAGCCGACGACCTCCATCGCCAGTAGCCGATAGCAAGGACCAAGAAGAACCCCATGCAGATCCATGCCATCTCGACCGGAAATCTCCCTCTAGTCAAGCACCCGATCGACCATCTCCTCTGCTCCCAGCCCACACCCCAATAGGATCTGGCATTCTCCCATCTCCTCAGCTCAAGATGAAGTCGGCGTCCCTACTTCGCCCGCACCTTCTCCGTTGATAGTCACACCGGCCATCCTTAATGATTCATAACCACCGGTCTCTCATTTCCGTTCATCCATGCGAAGATCTGCCCAAGAACCAACCATCGACCACTCGTGCCCCCTCCACCAGAAGATCCACCTTCGCCACTGCTAGCCGATTGTGGTCGATGCTCCACCCGAAGCACCCTTTGGTGCCTCCATTCCCCATCTCCGCCCATGCTCCTCATCGAAGCCCCATCGCCCTACTGCCATGATGCCCACTGCCCACCGGAGAGGCTATGCTGCCAACTCCCATGGCCATCATCATCAGCCGAATGCCGTCGCCGACGACATCCCACCAGAATCATCCCTCCCATAACCGGAACCCCTGTTCTGGGCGTTCCACATGGCTGTCAAAGCATCGAGAGATACTTTGCACAAACGTGAAAGCATCTCTAGGCTTCTCAATGCCGACTTCAAGTGCAGAGCCTTTTGCATGCTTCTCAGAGCATAGCCAGCTTCCCCTAATGCCGGCTTTAGAATAAAGGCAAAAAAAAAGGGAAAAAATAATTTGGACCTGGTTGAACCTGGCCTAAAGGTCGTTTCCTAGCGACCAACGATCCGATCTCTTAGAATATAATCTTGATTGGGGCATGTTCCTGATCAATTATGCATGCCAATTATTTTTCGTGTATTAGGCATTAAGATAGGAGTTTGTATCCTGAATTTCAAGCAAGTTATTAAGTAGGGAATTTATAGAGTTTTCAGAAGCACATGCATGCACAACTAAACCTAAAAATTGAAGAAACAGGACTGCCAAGGCTAAGAAGCCCTGGTTAGGACTAGCTCTTCTACAATACCGCTACCAGAGGGGTCTAAGGGGCATACCTGGTAGAGATTTAGAGATCGATCCATGAAAAGTTTGCTCTACACTCACACAAATTAACTCAGAATTCATACCAAAGTTGAGAAGAACTCAAGAAATTTTCCATATTCATTAACATCCAATATACATGAGATGGGGGGGCCTTTAAATAGGCTTACAAAGTTGGGCTCCATGTAAGGGCATACAAGAGAATTCCCACTAATCCTTTTCCTACTCAAATACATAGAGATCTCCTCTTCCAAATAGGTTCAAACTCCTTCTCACTAGGCTTACTCCTCTCCTTCTCTTTGACTTGGTCAAAGAGAGGTGACCATAAGTGGGGTGCCACATGAGAGGTGACCATAGGAGGGTGCTGAATTTGAGGATGGGCCAGGGCTTTGGGCGGCCCATTTCAGTGCTGGGCAGGCTCTAGTGTTCTCCTGGTATCCATCTCCTCCTGGTGTGCTGATGTACTTGTCATCCAAGTCTTCAATAATATTTCCAAGACTCCTTCCATGCTTCCTAAGTGGCATAATTATGTGGATGTTTGGATTCCTTGTAGTGGTTGGAGTATTATGCTGACTTGCTTCATAAGTGACTTGAGTCTTCTAACAAAATTGAACTGGACTCAATATAAGACTTACAAAATTGGATTGGACTCATAAAACTCAAAACTTACAGGACTCATAAGGCTCACTAAGCATCCAAAGCTTGACTCAATACTCTAATTACCGGACTCAAATATGAAAAGGCCCAAAATAAGATTCAGAGCCCAAGGTACAAACTCAAGTGTAACAAAACCTATAAATCAAAACTCATGGCCCAAATACAGGACTTAAATGGCTAACACAGCCAGATTATTGGACTCGAAGACAACATTGAAATCATGGCTAAAGGACTCAAAACTTAGGGACCCATAGTAAACTAGGATTGACCTGTTGTCCCCGTCAATTTTCCCGGGGTGGGAGGAACTCGATCCTGTCAAGTATAGGGTAGTCTGGTGTTGACAATAAGTTTGGGTGGAGGTGCTATGGGTGATGGGGGACAATGATGAAATGATGCATCCCTAATGGAATTAGTAATGACTAAACGAGAAATGAAGTGAATAGATGCAGCTATTCAAAGTAAAGAAGTAGAATTTCTATGATAGGAATCTATTGTAGGGTCTACCCTTGATTTTAATGAATAACAAAATGTTGAGTACATATTTTGTACTAATGATTATTTGTAGTTATAAGTTTTCAGGAATCAAGCACCTCAAATTCTCAAAGTTAAGAGTATCATGGCATGCTTTGGCACAAAGCATTTTTCGTGATTTGAGGAGTCTTCTCTATTAAAAAAGGACACAAATAAATTATTGTTTATACATGATACATTTAAGTTTCATTGAAAAACTTTGATTTTTAGCATGTTTGGCACTTGCTTTTGAAAATTGCAGAACCAAGTGTCGACACCTGGAAGCCCCAATGTTAACCTTCAGCATTTGGCGTGAAGAAATTTTTCATGGAATGCCAAGTGTCGACACTCAGAACTCAAGTGTCAACACCTGAAACTCAAGTGTCGATACTTATGTTCCCGAGTGTCGACTCAAGGCCTGAGACTTTTGAAAATATAGAACTTGCACATTGAGAAATTTTTGTGTCAAGTGTCAATACCTGTGAGTCAAGTGTCGACACTTGAAAGTTCAAGTATCGACACTATTGAGAATTATGTCTTAAAGCCAATCGCTTAGGCTATAGGCAGTTGTGCATAGTATTGTAATTTTATATGAATCAATAAATTATATTTTGGCAGCTCATCACATTATTCATTTTCCTGAAATAAACTCTATTTATGTGATGAAGTCTTTAGGACCGCACTGACTTCGATATAGAGAGGATATATCGAGTGATCCTTTAAAAGGTTCACAACCAAGGATACACTATACAGGATGGCAATGTATCAAGTATAGGTTGTTGTGGTTCACATCGTTTGGTTGTCTTCTTGACCAAAGGAGTGTGATGACACTGATGTGATCTGCAAGTTGGATGTATGACATCTCATTGAACGTGACTCTTGGAGCTCCTTTATGCCAAAGGATTGCTCGTGATTGGATATGGGTAGATGTGTCCATCCGACTTGAGGTCACAATGGTAGCTTGCAAGCAACTCGCTATGCTTTGGTGCCGGACTACCCGGATTTCTAATCCGGTGATGGAAGGTTTCTGGGTATAGACAAGTACTTGTGGAGCAGTGTTGGACCAAGATGGAATTGACCTGTCCAAATTGTTTGGATTGAATGTCTCGCAGTGTCTCAATTTAGCAAATCCTCGATCGGGGTAGTCCTAGTGAGGAGTCACTGGACTTGCAAGGTTAAGACATGTTATGGATTGACTCAGTTAGGATTGGCAGTCTAACCCTATGTCATCTTGAGCATTAGAGGTCAAAGGGATGAATTATACGGTAACTATATGCCAGAGATTCGATAGATTGCTCTCGCATCTTTGGCCTATCCGCATGCCGAGACCCATTGCTAGATGGTATCTTGTGCTGGTACTGGAAGTGTTCCAGTGCTACCGTTTAGGTTCAAACCTATGAGGTCACATGCCATAGAGGATTTCTTCCTGATCCGGGAGCCAATCAATGATTGGGAATCATTTCGTTATTAAGGTCAAACGATATAATTGAGCACATATTGGATTTTTTTCTGGTCTATCTGGTCTGATTTGGATCGACCAGGATTGGTTTGGGTTAACCAAAAACTGTTTCTAGTAGATCAGGACTGGACCCAATTTTTTTTCATGATCGGGTTTGGTTAGACCGGGGTTTTTGATGAACCGGTTTATAGCACCGGTTTGTAGTTTTGCTTGGCAAGTCTTCACAATGGTTTTTCTCCCTTTTTTTTTGTACCATCGGTTTGAAGACTAGCTTAAACTCCCTGGTTCTTCATTGCTTATGTTATCCAAAAGTTATTAGCTCTCGATTGCCCTGTTTTCGGCATGAATGGGATTTGCGTAGCATGGAAATCGGATAGGATGCAGCTTGGGATAAGTTCAGCTTGAAGTTTAAATGCTTGAATGAAGAACAGATTTTGATCGTTTGAAGCTTGGGTTATCTGATTGTAATATTCCTTTGCACCACGATCTGGATAAGCTCTCCCGATGATTTCCTCTCGCACGGATTTCTTTTCTCTCAATCATAGCTTTCACGGTGATTGCCTTCTTGTTCTCTTCCAGCCAATGGTTACGGCCTTCTCCACCAATCCAGAGCTATTCAAAGGAGTTTGATTTGATCTGGTCTTCTCTTCATGGGCTTCACGATTTTATTCAAGGCTTCATGGGTTTTCTTCACCTGATTGAGATCCGGTAGCAGGCCGTGAGATAGGGAGAGAAGGAGGAAACGGGGCGTGCGTGAGAGATTGGAACATGCCTTCTTGGTTTCTTCTCTGTCTTTTTTTATTTCTTGGTTGCTGGCCATGCGCTGTGTATTTGAGAGGAAGTTGTTGGGCTTGCGGTGCTGCCAAGCCATGGCGCTCCCCTCCATTTCTTCTCCCCTGTTGCTGCTCCCCTCTCCTTATCTCCTTTCCCGTCCTCTCTTCTTCTATTAAGAGTATTAATTACCGCGTGCAAGAGAGTAAGGAACAGCTGCGTGCAAGAGGAAGAAAAACAGGGAACATGGGTGAGAGGTTTCTTTTGGGACGGTTTTCTGAGTACAGCGAATTCATTAGGCATCCGTGTATTGCTACCTGATTTTAAGTTCTCCTTGGTGTGCTCTTGGTGGGGTCAAGGGTAGCCTTGGAGAAGACAGTCCATCAAGATCTCTTGCCGTGACCGTTTATTTAAGACTGTTCATGAAAATCTCTTGTCATGACCGTTTATTTATTCCTGGAGGACTAGCATCCTTCCGAGAGTTGGATCAGCAAGAGCCCGCACACACATGGATACTCTAGAAGGTGGATATTTGGACACTTCGAGAGATTGGATCGATCTCTTCTTCTTGCTATTATAAATCTGATTTGCTCTTTAAGAAGTTCAACCAGCTGCCTTGATTTGCTGCTGATCTGTTCTGAAGACTGAGGGAGTCGGCTTCTTCCAGCTTCGATCAGGTATATTATTTATTTTTGTTATATGCATGCTTAGATCTAGATATTATCATATTATTTATAATTATTGTACTTGCCTTTACATTCCTCTGTATCTATTTCATGCATCATGTTTATGTTAGATCCTGTGCATGAGTAGGATTTTCCGTATGCATGCTTAAAAAGTTTAATTATGCAATATCTACTCCCTGGTATAGCATGCCTAGGGTAGGCGTCCGATGCACTGGTTCCCTTTCAGACCCATGGAAGTCAAGTGTCGACACCTGACAGTCAAGTGTCGACACCTGACAGCCAAGTGTCGACACTCGGATTCTGACAACCTCAACAGAACTATTTTATGACAGCATGAAATTATGGTTTTTAACCCGTAATGGCTAGTTCTTGATCCCTAACGGTCTAAAATAGTTTTTTGGATGTTTTTCATGTATCTAAGCTTCACCAAACTCATTCATGAGGCAAGAGAAAAGAGGAAAGCAAGGAAATATCCAAGAGTTAAAGTTCTTCTTCAAGAACTCCACTTCCAAATGCTAAAAAAAGAGATTCCTTTGAAAAAGCCTACATTCCTTTCATTTCATCTTTCCAAAAGTGTTCTTGAAAAGATTCTAAGTCAAGTCACATCAAGCAATCATTTAAGAGCTTCAAAGATTCCTCATCCACTCTAAGAAGAGAGTTTGTTTGTATTTAAATTCTTGTATTCTAAATTTATTATTGTTTGACCTATCTTTCAAGGTTCTTGAAAGTAGGTTATAAGGTTGTTGGTGAGCTAAAACCAATTAGGGTTGACTTGTGAGCCCAAAGACAAAATAAGTGTAAAGGTTTGTTGTTAAGCCTAGGTGACAAAACCAACTTAGGTTTTGACTTGTGAGCTTTGGAAAACATGTCGGCTGTAATCTTTAAAGAGATTATAGTGAAAATTCCTAAGGGGAGCTTGGGGAGTGAATGTAGGTGCTTGGAGAGCACCAAACCAATATAAAACTCGGTGTTTGTGTGGGATTATCTCCTTTTCTTCTTGCACTTTATTTCCAGCTCTTTACTTATTGTTTTCCACTGCATATACTTAAGTGCATTATCCACAAACACTACACGACATGCACATAATTGTTTTATTTCTTAAAAGACCCAATTCACCCCCCGCTTGGGCTCCATTTCTATGGAACAAGTGGTATCAGAGCTCCGGTACTCTCTTATAAATCCAATGATCTTGAGTAAAAGATCATGGCAGCCCTAATAGGAATGGGTGTTGTTGAAGGTCAAGCTTCAAACCGTCCCCCACTATTTAACGGCACAAACTATACTTATTAGAAAACTTGCATGTGCATATTCATACAAGCCATTGATTATAATCTTTTGAGGACAATTATCAAAGGTCCTCATCAGCCTACTGTGTTGGTTAATGGCATTCCCACTCCCAAAATGGAAGATATTGGGATGAGAATGACAATAAGCAAATAGAGCTTAATGCTAAGACTATGAATCTATTGCTTTGCTCCTTAGATCCGAGTGAATTCAATAGAATCTCTAACTGTCTCTCCACTAAGAAAATATAGGACATACTTGAGGTTACACATGAGGGTACACACCAAGTGAAAATAACTAAAGTTAATATGATCATTCATACATATAAAATGTTCAAAATAGAACCTACTGAATCTATAAGTGAGATGTATACTAGGTTCACAAATATTATGAATGGCATGAGAAGCTTAGGAAAGATTATATCTAACGGTGAACTTGTAAACAAACTTCTCATGTCTCTTCTAGCTTCATAGGACACCAAAGTAACAACTATAGAAGAAGCCAAGGATGTCAACACTCTTCCTCTCGAGTAATTGTTGGGCTCATTGATGATATATGAGCTTTCACTGAAGCAAAAAATGTGGATGTTGACAAAAAAAAGAAAGTGATCGCTTTCAAATCTACAAATAAAGATGATTCAAGTAAGGACTCCGAAGAAGAAGATGAAGAAGTTGAGATGGCTCTCATGGCTAAAAAGTTTAGGAGGTTCATAAGAAAGAAGAAGTATAACTTCAAGAAGAAACTTCTAAAAGGAGTGCCAAGCAAAGAGAAGGAGAAGGAGAAAGAGAAGGAGCAGCCCACATGCTTTGAATGCAAGAAACCAGGCCACTTCAAAATGGACTGCCCCTACTTAAGAAGAGCAGAAGAAGACTAAGAAAGAAGGCCATGATGGCAACCTGGAGTGATAGCGAGGACTCCAGTTCTGACGAAGAACAGCAAGAAGTTGCAAACTTCTGTTTGATGTCCGATCATGATGAGGAATTTTCTGAAACCAAAAATGAGTTTATTTTTGATGAGTTGCATGAAGTTTTTGACGAATTAGTTATTAAATTTCAAAAACTAAAATCAAAGCATAAAGAACCAAAAAGATAAATTTTGATTTAGTTAAAGCAAATGACAAGTTTTCAACTGAGAATGATTACTTGCTTCTTCAAAATAAAAAGCTAAATGATAAAATTATTCTCCTTGAAAAAGAAAAGAAAGTTTTGAAAAAGAAAAACTCTTCAGTATCAAATGAAAACATTTCAAAACAAAATAATAAGATTTTGCAAGGAAACAAAAAGCACAAAAAAGAACTTGAAAAATTAAAACCTTTTGTTGATAAATTTACATACAGTTCTGAAAAATTGAACATGCTTTTAAATAATTAAAGGGCCATTTTTGACAAAGCCGGTTTAGGTTTCAAAGCTTATAAGAAATAAAAATTTTTCAAGAATTTTTTTATGCCTGCATCATCATCTATTACTTGTTATACCTATGGTATTGTAGGACTTAAATCTTACTTGTGCAATAAAAGGAAATTAAGTAATGGTAAGAAAGTTTGGGTTTTAAAATGAACCATTACCACTAACCTAAAAGGACCCAAGATGGCTTGGGTACCTAAAGTCTCCACCTGATTTTTATTGTAGGTGTGCCTTGAAACCAGTAAAAGAAGAATGTGGTACCACAACAGCGGTTGCTCAAGGCACATGACTAGAGATATGGAGCAGTTCTCATCACTCAAGTATCATAATAGTGGTAATGTAACATTTGATGATAATGGATAGGGCAAGATTGTCGGAATTGGTAAAGTCCATATCACCCTTTCTACTTACGTTGATAATATATTGTATATTGATGGTTTGAAACATAATTTACTTAGCATTAGTCAATTTTGTGACAAGGATTTCAAAGTTATTTTTGAATCTTCAATGTGCATTGTTTCTAGTTTAGATGACAATAGCATCAAGTTCATTGGTCATAGGCATGGCCAAATTTATATGGTTGATATTGATGATCTTCCTATTCAAAATGGTCAATGCCTAGTGGCAATGGAAGCCTATTTCAATGAAACTAGTTAGCTTTGGCATTGTAGACTAGGACAAGCAAGTATGCATTTGATTTCAAAACTTAGCAAAAAGAATTTGATAAAAGATTTATCAAAACTTAGTTTTGAAAAGGATAAGATTTGTAGTTCTTGCCAACTTGGAAAATAAATCAAATCATCTTTTAAACTAAAAGGAGTAATCTCTACATCTAGACCCTTAGAGTTGCTTCATACAGACCTCTTTGGGCCAACTAGGACATCTAGTTTGGGAGATAAGAAGTACGGTCTAGTTATTGTAGACGATTTCTCATGTTTTACATGGGTCATGTTTTTAGCACACAAAGATGAAATGTTTTCTGCATTCATTAGATTTCATAAAAGAGTTTCAAATGAAAAAGGTGTTTTAATTGTATCTTTAAAAAGTGACCATGGAACCAAATTTGAAAATTCTGATTTTGACAAATTTTGTATTGAAAATAGTATTCATCATAATTTTTTTGTACCTAGGACATCTCAATAAAATGGAGTGGTAGAAAGGAAAAATAGAACTCTGAAAGAAATGGCATGCACCATGCTTTGCAAAATGACCTACCTAGATATTTTGGATGGAAGCCATAAACACTACATGCTATGTTTTGAACCGTGTTTTAATCCGACCGATTTCTTTCCGACCGATTTTAAAGAAAACTCCTTATAAGCTTTGAAAGGGTAGAAAACCTTCAATCAGATATTTTCGAGTTTTTGGATGCCGTTGTTTCATCTTAAACAATGGTAAAGATAATTTAAGCAAATTTGAAGCCAAGTCCGATGAGGGTGTCTTTCTAAGCTACTCTACATCTAGCAAGGCATACAGGGTCTTCAATAGAAGAACACTTGTTATTGAAGAACCCATACATGTATTTGATGAATCTTACTAGAAATCTTCTATAGAAGAAGATGTGCTTTGTGATGAAACAGGTACCAAAAGAACTGAAGAGGTGAACAACAATAAAGAGCCTATCAAGGAATAAGAAGATGATCAAAACAATGAAAGAGGACAAGATCAAGAAAATGAAAATACATCATTACCTGATCCTCTACCTAAAGAATGGAGGTACGCTCATGGACACCCTAAAGAACTTATAATTGGTGATCCATCTAAAGGTGTAAGTACTTGATCATCTCTTAGAAATGTTTGTGATTAATTATCATTTGTATCTCAAATAGAACCTAAAACTATTGAAGAAGCTGAAAATGATTGCAATTGGATTAATGCTATGCAAGATGAACTCAATTAATTTAAAAAAGATAATGTTTGAACTTTAATATATAGACCTTCAAATATTTCAATAATTAGTACAAAATGAGTTTTTAGAAACAAACTTGATGAAAATTAAATTATTACAAGAAATAAAGCTAGACTAGTTGCCAAAGGATACAATCAGGAGGAAGGGATTAATTTTGATAAAATCTTTGCTCCTGTTGCTAGACCTGAGACAATTAGGCTATTATTGGCTTTTGATTATTTTATGGATTTTAAATTATTTCAAATGGATGTCAAAAGTGTCTTTTTAAATGGTTTTATCGAAGAAGAGGTTTATTTTGAACAACCACCTGATTTTGAAAATCATGAATTTCTAAACCAAATTTTTAAACTTCATAAAGCTTTGTATGGTTTGAAACAAGCACCAAGAGCTTGGTATGATCGTTTAAGTTCTTTCTTGCTCAAAAATAATTTTACTAAAGGTAATGTAGATACTACTTTATTTTTGAAAAAGAAGAATGAATATCTTTTAGTAGTACAAGTGTATGTGGATGATATTATATTCGGTGCTACTAACGAATCTCTTTGTCAAGAGTTTGCAAAGTTAATACAGGGTGAGTTTGAGATGAGCATGATGGGAGAACTTAACTTCTTCCTCGGACTCTAGATAAAGCAAACCAAAAAGGGAATCTTCATCAACCAAGCTAAGTACACAAAAAAAATTCTGAAGAAGTTTGGGATGGAAAACACCATGCCTTTAGGTACACCAGTGAGCTCCCCTTATAAGCTTGATAAAGACGAATCAGGTAAATCTATTGACCAAAACCTTTATAGAAGAATGATAGGCTCATTGCTATACTTAACTGCTAGCAGGCCAGATATTATGTTCAGTGTATGTATGTGTACAAGATATCAGTCTGCCCCTAAAAAGTCTCATCTTTTAGCTGTTAAACGCATACTTAGATATCGGTCTAGCATAATTGATATTGGTCTTTGGTACTCTAGAGATTCTTTATTTGAATTGATTACTTATTCTGATGTTGACTTTGCTGGGTGTAAACTTGATCATAAAAGTACTAGTAGAACCTATCAGTTTCTTGGAGTTAATTTGATCTCATGGAATAGCAAGAAACATAATTCGGTTGTTCTATCAACCTATCAGTTTCTTGGAGTTAATTTGATCTAATGGAATAGCAAGAAACATAATTCGGTTATTCTATCTATGACGGAAGCTGAATATATAGTAGTTAGAAGCTGTTGTGCTCAAATCCTATGGATCAAACAATAACTCGAAGATTTTGGCATTATATTAATTAAGACACCCATAAGATGTGACAATACTAGTGAAATCAATCTAATAAAGAATCCTGTGCAACATTCAAGAAGTAAATACATTGAAATAAGATATCATTTCATAAGAGATCATGTACAAAACTCTAGTGTAATCCTTGAATTTGTGTGTACTGATGATCAACCAGCTGATGTGTTTACCAAACCCTTGATTGAAGAGAGATTTTGTATGATTAGAAGAGAGTTAGGAGTCATTGATCCATTCTCTTAGAACTCTCTCAATTTCTACCTTACCCAATTTATTTTTGCTTAAAATCACTTTTATTAAGTCCCAAAACTTTTTAAAAATATCCCTTAATTTTTTAAAAATTTTTCTGATTTTTCTTGGAAATTTCTTGGCCACGTGTCAACACTTGGATTTTGCGAAGTGTCGACACCTGACCAAGTGTCGACACTTGAGAAATTTGAAGTGTCGACACTCGCAGAAATTCCAGAGTTTTTTAGGGCAAGTCCGAACCATTTTGTATTTTATTTCCCTCCTTTGCCAAGTGCCCTAGTGGTCCCCTACCATCCTCTAACCTCCGAAACAGTCGATTTCTCCCATTGCCTCTTCGATTCAATGTATTTCTCTCCCTCTCCTCTCTCATTCAAACAGTAAATCCATGTCTTCTTCAATTTCATCTATTTTAATTCATTTAAATCCTATTTTTTATAGTTTTTGGATCATTTTTTGATGGGGAACTAATATGCATGCAATTTTTTTTTGTATGTTTTACATGTCGAGTTAGGTGACTAATTCCCAAATTTCAGATCAAAATTATTTGTAAGGAATTTTGTATGAATTTTTGAAGATCAGCATGCAGATTAGGACCTAGAAAAGTAGCAAAGAAGGACCGCCGGAGCTGAGAAGTCTCGGTTAGGGCAAGTTCTCCTACAATAAAACTACTGGAGGTAGAGGGGTGTACCTGACAACGTCTATGAAGATCGCAGCGAAGGGGTCTCTCGTTCCTCGATGGATGCGGCCTGGAAAACCGAGCCAAAGACCCGCGGATACCCGGCTTTCTGCTCGGTGATTCGATTGAGGCTTGGCTGGAGTCGTTGGATTCGTAGGAACTCAGGGACCTGCAAACGACCTGTCAGGGGTTAGAAAGCTCACAAAGGAACAAGAAAACAAAGTAAAAACAACAAGAGAAGGCTTCTTTTGGAGTGGGCGTCCAGGGATCTGGAGGGTTTGTTGGCAGCAGGAAGATGATTGCAAACACCGGGAAGAAGAACTCTCACAAACCCCTTTATGCACACAGCAGGGTATCACACCACTCAATAGAAGAACTCAAGGTTTTCATTCATCAAAAATTCTCCTCATACAAGAGGCTAGGGTCCCTTAAATAGACCCTTAACCTTGGGCTCCAAGTAAGGGTACATAAGTCTTTACATAAGAATCATTTTCCCTCTCAAACCCTAGCTAGAAAATAAGGAAATATTAGGTAGAAAAATCCCTAAAAATTTTCTTGACTTGGTCAAGACTCCAAGGATGCCTAGGGGGGCGTGTTGGACTTCTAGGAGTAGCAAAAGGCTGGCCCAAAGGGGCTCGGGTGCATGGGTTTGGGCCTCTGGAAGCTGGGATGGCCTGGTAGCCAGGTAGCAGGAATATTCCATGGTATCTTGCTTGTTAGGGGCTTGGGCTTGGCACCTGGGCTTGATTTCTTTGGGCTAGGATGCAGATGGACCTCTGGAATCATGGATGCCCTTATCTATGAATATACTTTGGCATCTGGAAGGGAATCTGGGCATCTGGAGGGCATCTGCAAGAAATCAAGGTTTTCTGAATTTTCCTCCTGGGGTCTTCAAATCTTCAAGCTGGGTTGGACTTGTGCTATACTTCCATGTCTTCAATCTAGTTGGACTTGGTCTTCACTTGTATGATATAGTCTTGAGTCTTCAGTATGTTTGGACAGGACTCAAAAAAATAAAATTAGCTGAACATGAGCTGACTAGCATTGGACAGAACTAGCTCAACATGAGCTGACTAGTACAGAACTGAAATAACAACTAAAAATACTCAAATAATAACTAAAATGGACTCAGATGAGCTAAGCCCTTATTACAGATGGACTCATAAATTATTGATCAATTTACAGAGGGTTGAAAAAGCCTCTGTCTTATTCTGGTGCCTCAGGTGTCCCCACCAATTCTTCCAGGATGGGAGGAACTCGACCCTGTCAAGTGAAGGTCAGACTGGATCACATATCTCTCGAGAAGGTCTGGGTTGAGGCGTTGCAAGTCCTCTCAAGAAATCCATGAATCATCCGACTCTGGCCGGCCTTGCCATCGGACCAGGAAGCGTTGATAGACATGGCCCTGGGTCGTGATGGCTTGATCATCCAGGATACGCTCGATCCGTTCTCCTCTCTCAGGCCAAATTTGTTTGTGGACACTCTAGGTTAGGGTCACTCACAATGAAAAGGAATAGGTCCAAAGGCCTCACTAGGTATCGCTGCCGATTCCCTATACTCAACCAGGTCTGTAATATTGAAGGTATAACTAATGCCCAGATCCGAAGCAATTCTAACACCTAGGCATTTGATCCAACCTTCTCTATCACTTTAAAAGGTCCTGCTCTGCGAGCATGAAGCTTCTTTTAGGCCTAAGCCTAACCAAGATAGAATCCACTACATCAAATTCTTTAATCCATCTTCGGGAATTAGCCAGTTGTTTCAAAATTAGTGCAGGTGGTGAACATGCTGGGCACATGCAGACTCCTAACAAGATGATGCAAAGGACTCATACTGACACCTAAAGACTCGACTATGCATTCCTATCGAAGAAAATTTTATTGAACTCTTTGGATCTAAACCTAATAGATTATAGGTTCTCTAGGTTTTATCCTAGCTTGACATGCACAAGAAAATTTACAGTGAACTCCTAGCAAATTCCAAAGAGTATGCCAGAAGTAAGATGCAAACCTAACATGCGTGATGAATGCATGCAGTATGCTAATCTCAATTAAATGCAATCTAATAATCCTATAAATGCTGGAGGTGTCAGGAAAGGGCAGAAAATAGGAAGTGGGTTCAGAATTAGTTTGGTAAGGTAGAGAAAAAGGTTCATGGTTAGTTGAATAAAGTAGGATAAAAGACGGGGTGTCAGGAACTAATCCTATACTAATGAGGTTAACCTTACGGGGTTGCGGTATATCTATGGGGTTTGTATAATGGAAGGATGGGTTATTAATCTCAGGGAAGAGGTCCTTAATGGGAACTATAGGAGGAGGCTCATCTTGAAGGTATAGATTTAAAGAGATCAGGTCCTTAATAAATTCTTCAGGTTCTTGTATTTTAGGACAAGACTCTATAATTTGGCTCTCCTCTATGGTTTCCTCAGGTAAGGCTCTAGTAGCAATACCCAGGTTCTCTTCCTCTATTTGTTCTTCCACTATAGCTTTAGGTTGGATGTGGTCAAGGTCAACTACCTCTAGGTTGGCTTTTACCTGGGTATCTATTGGGTCAGCTAATTCTAGGTCATCTAAAGGTGTCACCTCTTCTCCCTCATACTCATCCACTAGGCTCACATCAGCTTCATACACTTCCGCGTTAATGTAAGCCTTGTAAATCTCAGGAATGGTTGGAGAAGGTCGGCTAGCAGGAAGTTGGTTAGGTTCTGGTCTCTGATTATGGGTACTACTCCTAGTAGGTTCAGGTTGTATAAGGGGTAGTGGCTCACTTCTGGGTTCATATTTAGGGATACTAATCCTATGGGGTTCAGGTTGACTAGAAGAAGCATGACTAGTACTAGGTTGATACTTAGGGGTTATGGGTTCTCTAGGCTCATAGGACAAGGGTGCAGATCTATGGGTCATGGGATTATAGGATCTGGGGTCATAGGATTTTGGGTCAGCTCTATGATCAGGTTCTAAGGATGGATCATGGTATGGGGTCCTCCTAAGGTTGGGCTTCCTATATGGGTCAGGATATTGGGTTCTCCTAGGGTTGGACTCCCTATATGGGTCAGAATATTGGGTTCTCCTAGGGTTGGGCTCCCTATATGGGTCAGAGTATTGGGTTCTCCTAGGGTTGGGCTCCCTATATGGGTCAGAGTATTGGGTTCTCCTAGGATTGGACTCCCTATATGGGTCAGAGTATTGGGTTCTCCTGGGTTCAGTATCATAATAATGGTCACGGTAAGGGGTTCTTCTAGGTTCAGTATCATAATAAGGGTCATGGTAAGGGGTTCTTCTAGGTTCAGTATTATTGTATGGGTCAGGCTGAGGGGCTCTCCTAGGTTCAATCTCTCGGTATGGATCAGGGTTTGGGGTCCTCCTAGGTTGAGGATTGTAGTACGGGTCAGAATAAGGGGATCTCCTAGGTTCGACCTCATGGTATAGATCAGGGTTTGGGGTTCTCCTAGGTTGAGGGGACTCAGGATCTGGCTCAGATTGTGACCCATGGGTTCTTGCTATGGTCCCTACACGGCCTCCTAACTGGTCAAACCTGTTGGCAAGATGGTCAATTCTATTGTTGGTTTGGGTACCAGACTGAGTTAACTGGGTAGTCATCTGGGCCATTTGATCAGCTAGGGCTTTTATTTGGGCTTGTAAGTTTTCCATGGGTTCAGACATTTGTGAAGGAGGTGGGTGATATGAAACTCCTGATCTAGTGCTCATACAAGACTCGATCAGACCGACTATAGATGACTAGACCTAGAGTCCAAACTAGATGCTCAATCAGGGTGGCAAACTAGCCTATAGTAACCCTGTACTCAGCCAGGCAGGTGTAAGGGGAGTGTTAGGTCCCTGATTGCCAATCCTAGACACCAATCAGAGATTGGCCAGGTAGGCGGACCAGCACACAAGCCCTTCGGGATTGAATCCCTAAACCACCGTTCTAGACACTGAGCACAAGGCACACACAGGTTAACTTGACACAGTGATCTAACACTAGCCCGGACCCGACCAGTTGGTGTCCCTAGCCCACTAGGGCAAATTAAGTCTAATTAATTTTAGGTTAAGGCTTGGGACTGAATGCAAGGGATGTGGTTTTGGGCTAAGGAGAGGTGATCAAATCCTCCCCCCATCTGATATAGCAAGAGTGCCCTTAAAAGTAAATTATGCAATGATGGCAGGCAGATGATGATGCAAATTAGGGTTTAGATTTTTTTTTTTTTTTGGTATTTTTGGAGAATATGTAATTTTTTTTTTTTATATTTTTTTAAATAGAAGAAAACATGCAAAACATGGCCTAATATACTAGAAATATACTAGAATTAAAAAATATGCAAAAATTGCTAAACAAAAACCTAAAACTTCCAAACTTGTCTTGCTAAAAAAAATAGAGCCGAAAATTTGCAGGCCCTATTTCGGCTTTCAGAAAATTCACAGGCCATAATAAAATCTAGAAAAATTTGCAAAATTATTGTGAATTACGATAAATCCAGGAAAATAAATTTCAGAATTTTTGGAGTTTTTAACAGGGAGAAATAATTAAAATAACAGAGTATATACGGATTGAAAAATTACAGAAAACAAGCCATAATCTAGGCTCTGATATCAAATGATGGGGAACTAATATGCATGCAATTTTTTTTTGTATGTTTTACATGTTGAGTTAGGTGACTAATTCCCAAATTTCAGATCAAAATTATTTGTAGGGAATTTTGTATGAATTTTTGAAGATCAGCATGCAGATTAGGACCTAGAAAAGTAGCAAAGAAGGACCGCCGGGGCTGAGAAGCTCGGTTAGGGCAAGTTCTCCTACAATAAAACTACTGGAGGTAGAGGGGTGTACCTGACAACGTCTATTAAGATTGCAGCGAAGGGGCCTCTCATTCCTCGATGGATGCGGCCTGGAAAACCGAGCCAAAGACCCGCAGATACCCGGCTTTCTGCTCGGTGATCCGATTGAGGCTTGGCTGGAGTTGTTGGATTCGTAGGAACTCAGGGACCTGCAAACGACCTGTCAGGGGTTAGAAAGCTCACAAAGGAACAAGAAAACAAAGTAAAAACAGTAAGGGAAGGCTTCTTTTGGAGTGGGCGTCCAGGGATCTGGAGGGTTTGTTGGCAGCAAGAAGATGATTGCAAACACCGGGAAGAAGAACTCTCACAAACCCCTTTATGCACACAGCAGGGTATCACACCACTCAATAGAAGAACTCAATGTTTTCATTCATCAAAAATTTTCCTCATACAAGAGGCTAGGGTCCCTTAAATAGACCCTTAACCTTGGGCTCCAAGTAAGGGTACATTAGTCTTTACATAAGAATCCTTTTCCCTCTCAAACCCTAGCTAGAAAATAAGGAAATATTAGGTAGAAAAATCCCTAAAAATTTTCTTGACTTGGTCAAGACTCCAAGGATGCCTAGGGGGGCGTGTTGGGCTTCTAGGAGCAGCAAAAGGCTGGCCCAAAGGGCTCGGGTGCATGGGTTTGGGCCTCTAGAAGCTGGGATGGCCTGGTAGCCAGGTAGCAGGAATATTCCTTGGTATCTTACATCTTAGGGGCTTGGGCTTGGCACCTGGGCTTGATTTCTTTGGGCTAGGATGCAGATGGACCTCTGGAATCATGGATTCCCTTATCTATGAATATACTTTGGCATCTGGAAGGGAATCTGGGCATCTGGAGGGCATCTGCAAGAAATCAGGGTTTTCTGAATTTTCCTCCTGGGGTCTTCAAATCTTCAAGCTGGGTTGGACTTGTGCTATACTTCCATGTCTTCAATCTAGTTGGACTTGGTCTTCACTTGTATGATATAGTCTTGAGTCTTCAGTATGTTTGGACAGGACTCAAAAAAATAAAATTAGCTCAACATGAGCTGACTAGCATTGGACTGAACTAGCTCAACATGAGCTGACTAGTACAGAACTGAAATAACAACTAAAAATACTCAAATAACAACTAAAATGGACTCAGATGAGCTAAGCCCTTATTACAGATGGACTCATAAATTATTGATCAATTTACAGAGGGTTGAAAAAGCCTCTGTCTTATTCTGGTGCCTCAGGTGTCCCCACCATTTTTGTCTTTCCAATCCATGGAAAATCATTTTGTCTGAGTTTTAGTTGGATTCCTTCTCGTTTTTGGCCCGGTTCCCTACCGTGAATGTCAATTTTTACCCTATTACTATTGCATTGAGTGTTTTTTGACCGAAAACCATATTTTTTTTATTTAAGTTTAGATTTCTTGATTTTCTCTTATTTAGATGGATTATATGTTTGATTTTACAATCTATGCCTCATTTTGCCCCCTATTTTACATGATTAAATTATTGAATGGAATTTTTTGGGTCAAAATCACCCATTTGATGTTTTTCTCTTATTTAAACCGATTTTCTACCAATTAAAATTTTGCTTTCACTTAGCATTGTTTGATTTCATAGTTTTAACTATTTTCCTCAACTTTTTTTCTTCCAATTTCTTGGTTAATCCCAAACCTAAAAAATATCCACTTGAGTTCATTCCAAACCCTAGATATTTTCCTTAAACTAGTGTCTTTTTTAAAAAGCATAACAAGACCTGTTTACCCTTTATTTCAGTCACATTCATAGCAGAACCACTATCTTTGACTTGCTTTCCTATGTCTTTCTTAAACTGATCTATATTCCTTAAGTTTACCCCCTTTCTTCCTTCCCTTTCTTCCCTCAGCCTGACAGACATGGGACCTAGGAAGAGATTGGCAGTGAAGAGGAAGTTTGGACAGAGTTCAGCAAAAAGGAGATCGAAGGCCAGGCATGATAGTGTACAAACTGGTAGTTTAGCTACCCCTGTTTCACCCCCTGCAGAGAGGAAGGCAGGGAAGGCAGAGGTAGCAGGTACGCGGATAGATCTTGAGTTCTTTGATAGGCAGCACTTTCAGATCAGATAGACACTTTTCGATGCTGGGTTGGTACCCTTTTGTACGATGCAGGAGAGGTACTATCCATATTTGGTGCATTAGTTTTATGGTAGCCTGGATTGCCGTCGTCTACTTTAGAGCACTACAGTCAGAGGTATACAGATTCCATTATCTAAGGAGGTTCTGAGTCAGGTCTGGGAGATCCCTCACTGAGGGATTTCTATCTTTACTGTTGAGGACAGAGAGGAGGCATTCCGATGCATCCTAGAGAGAAGATGTTCACGGCATGACTACGGTCATCGTGAATCAGTTGTCAGTTGAGATGCGCCTGCTCCATCATATCGCAGCATGGATTCTGCTCCCGAAGACTGGCAGGTTTGATTTTATTACAGAGCGGGAGCTGATGCTCATGTTGAGCTTGACTCAGAGGACTCAGATAGATCTTCCATCATTGATGCTAGCCCAGATGAGAGACATAGTGACATAGAGAAGGCACTGCTTGCCATAGGGATGGCTCTCACTCATCTTTTCTGAGCTTACAGAGTTCCTTTGGAGGAGGAGACCTCCAAGGAGATACTACACACGGATGTCTATGACGAGAGATCCCTCCACCATATGGGATATAGATTGGTCGCTTGACACTGCGTTCATAGGGAGTCTGGTCAGGAGCTAGACGAGGAGGATGAGCTGAGAGAGATCGAGGCTGTGACATCACGGCCAGTTGGTACACCTCCTCGTGTTGGACCTACATCAGAGCCAGAGTCGGTGACCCCTGCAGCTACCCCTTCTACTCCTCCTCCATCTTTTACTAGTATATCTTTCGAGGAGCATGCCAAGTAGCAGTTCACAGAGCTGAAGAGTGAGATTGTTGGATTGGGAGTTCACACGACTCAGTTACGTATCGAGATTGAGGGCCTTAAAGCCCATACTGCTATGGAGTACACTGAGATTCATCGCACCATGGAGGCGAGATTCACTCGTATTGAGGATTTACTTAGATCCCTTTCACCTCCAGCAGCTCCTGCGGATCCACATGGTGATGCTGATGATGATGACCACCAGGATGGACACGATGACACAGTCAGTGGTGGTATCCGAGATGATGAGAGTGATGATAGACCGACTGATTTTAATGGTGATGACAGTGACAGTGACAGTGATGGTGGTGCAGATGGCTATGAGATGGTCAGCCGAGAGCCACAGACTCCTGCTATTCCTCCTACAGATTCGAGCAACATGCTGATCTCCACTGATCCTGTGTTCGTCACACCCGCTGAGGCTCTTCCACCTCCTACTCGATCTTCTAGGGTTGTACCCTGCATAGGACCCTCTACTAGGACTAGGAGTCGTGGTATAATGAAGACTCCTAGAGGTCTAGCTCATATGTCCAGGATTAATGGTCCCATATCTTTTGAGATTCCATCTGACGAGGATTAACCTCACAGATGTTTATTCTGTTGTTGTTATCATTTATCTTATGTTTCATGCATGTGTACTCTATTTTATGTTGTGTGTTTCAATGATGCTGATTGATTCAGCAAATTTTGTACTGAAAACACTCTTATATATATATATTCCACTTTTGTGCTTACATTATTTAAATTTTGCTTTGACAATATTGACTTTGATACCCTACCGTTAAGCTCTGATACATGTTTATTTTTTAAAAACTAAACCTTGTATGAGCTATGGTACCTTCTTTGTCTAAGTGCATTTATTAAGAGGGAGCTTACTCCCTTTACTATTTAATGATTGACAAAAAGGGAGAATAGGATACATAAAGTTTTCAAATTTTATATTTTATACTTCAATTAAAACTTGCCCTGATACGAAATGCTCTGAAATGATCTGACACAAAATGTTTCATTAAGAGGGAGAGTAGATGTAGTTTTCCTACTTAACTTATACCTCTCATCTATTAAAATTGTGCTGTATGAGCCTCAGATCATGTTTATGAAGTATCATATCAAAAAATTGAATTTGAATGTTTATATACTCAAGGTTTTGTCATCATCAAAAAGGGAGAGATTGTTGGGCCTACCCTTGATTTTGATGAATAAAAAAATGTAGAGTACATATTTTGTACTCATGATTATTTGTAGTTATAAGTTTTCAGGAATCAAGCACCTCAAATTCTCAAAGTTAATAGTATAATGGCATGCTTTGGCACAAAGCATTTTTCATGATTTGAGAGTCTTCTCCATCCAAAAAGGACACAAATAAGTTCAATTATTGTTTATACATGCTGCATTTAAGTTTCATTGAAAAACTTTGTATTTTTGGCATGTTTGGCACTTGCTTTTGAATATTACAGAACCAAGTATCGACACCTGGGAACCCCAATGTCGACACTTCAGCATTTGGCACACAGAAATTTTCCATGGCATGCCAAGTGTCAATACTCAGAACTCAAGTGTCGACACTTAAGTTTCCAAGTATCGACTCAAGGCCTGAGACTTTTTGAAAATACAGAACATGTCCATGGAGAAATTTTTGTGTCAAGTGTCGATACCTGTGAGTCAAGTGTCGACACTCGATACTTAAAAGTTCAAGTGTCGATACCTGGAAGCCAAGTGTCGACACCTGACAGCCAAGTGTCGACACCTGATAGCCAAGTATCGACACTTGGGTTTTGACAGCCTCAACGGAATTATTTTTTGACAGTCTAAAATTATAGTTTTTAGCCCCTAACAGCTAGTTCTTGATCCCTAACGGTCTAAAATAGTTTTTTGGATGTTTTTCATGTATTTAAGCTTCACCAAACTCATTCATGAAGCAATAGAAAAGAGGAAAGCAAGGAAATATCCAAGAGTTAAAGTTCTTCTTCAAGAACTCCACTTCCAAAAGCTAAAAAGGAGAGATTCTACTAAAAAAGCCTACATTCCTTTCATTTCATCTTTCCAAAAATGTTCTTGAGAAGATTCCAAGTCAAGTCACATCAAGCAATCATTCAAGAGCTTCAAAGATTCCTTATCCACTCTACGAAGAGAGTTTGTTTGCGTTTAAATACTTGTATTCTGAATTTATTATTGTTTGCCCTAGCTTTCAAGGTTCTTGAAAGTCGGTTGTAAGGTTGTTGGTGAGCCAAAACCAACTAAGGTTGACTTGTGAGCCCAAAGATAAAATAAGTGTAAAGGTTTGTTGGTAAGCCTAGGTGAGAAAACTAACTTAGATTTTGACTTGTAAGCCTTGGAAAATAAGTCGGTTTTAATCTTCAAAGAGATTATAGTGGAAATTTCCAAGGAGAGCTTGGGGAGTGGACGTAGGTGCTTGGAGAGCACCGAACCACTATAAAACTTAGTGTTTGTCTGTGATTATCTCCTTTTTCTTCTTGTACTTTACTTCCAGCTCTTTACTTATTATTTTTCGTTGCATATACTTAAGTGCATTATCCACAAACATTACACGGTCTGCACATAATTATTTTATTTTTTAAAAGACCCAATTCATCCCCCCTCTTGGGCTCCATTTCTGGGCAACATCTATATATTAAACTTGACTAGAAAAAATAACCGTTCAAAGTAAATAGGAGGACCTTTATGGTTAAGAAATCACTCATATTAGGGCTAAGTTAATCTTAATATTTCATATCTGAAAGTTTATCTAAGAGGGATACCCGGCAATCAATATTTTAGAAATTGGAACTGGAAACGCTCAAGAGGAAGTTCCTGGATGACAAGGAGATTCTTCTAGATTGCAAAGCTTCTTGTATCTGGCTATTGACATGGTAGACCTTCTTCTTTGGAACCTAGTAGCCCGGGGATCCTGCAATAAAGAGATTATAGAGGAGATTAGAGGATAGATTGAAATGGGAAATGGGGGGAAAGAATCTTTGAAATGAGAAGCGAAGCTTGGACTAATCTTGGCATGGATCTTCTATGGCATCTTTGGATTGGTAGCTCCTTGTTGAACTGTATGAAGAACTCCTTGGTGGATTGGAGTCATTGGAGATGGAGGGGGAATTAAAACTAAGCATAGACTAAAGTAAAAATCCTTTGGTTGGTCGTATGGATTGTAAGATGGAAGGGAAGAAGCTAAGATGGTTGTATGGAGATGGAAGGGAAGATCACTCTAGGCCTCATGCCCACCTTCTCACAAAGAAACCAAGCTAATAAGCAAGGGAAATTTTAAGAAAAGATTCTTCTTCATTGATTCATCATGATGATTACAATAAGGTTTAAAGCCTTTTTTATATACCACCAAGCCATTTGAAATTCAAATTCAAATTTCAAACAACACAAAATAAAGGGAGAAAATAGTTGGCATCTCATGAAGAGGGGCAGCATTTGTGGAGATTTTGTGGGCCATTTCAAATTCTTTCTTCTCTTGGGAGACATTCCTTGGTGTGGTGTCATGGTGATGTGGCAAGGAGGAATGAAGAAGTGGCTTCCAAGTTGGTGATCTCATGGTCCATGCGCCCACTAGCCTTCTTGACATGGTTGTGCTGAAACCAGATTGGACTTGGCCGAACTCTTCTTGACTCAATTACAATGAAGAACTCAATTAAAACAAATACATGACTCAATTACCAAAATGAAACAAATACTAGACTAATAGCCCCAATTAAAACTTATTACAGGACTCGAACTCTCAATCTTCCAACTATAGAAAATCTTGCATAATTTGTATTGGTTGAAGTCTCTTCCTGAACCTGGTGCCCGCACCAATTCTCCTCGAGTGGGAGGAACTCGACCATGTCGAGTAAGGATCGGTCTGACTATGATATCTTTCTAGTAGGTCTAGGTCAATTTGCTGCAGATCCTCTCGGGTGATCTAGGAGTCCTCAGATTCTGGTCGGCCTTGCCAACGAACCAGATAACATTCATAGCCCTTACTTCTAGTGGTAATCACCTGGTCATCCAAGGTACGTTCAACTCTATCTCTCTGCTTTGGTTGAATTGCTGGTGGACACTCAGGTAGGGTTTCACTCTCAAAGGCAGGATAAGGCCCAAAAGGCTCGCTACGAATTGATGCTGGCTCTTTGTATTCTTTCATATCAGAAATATTAAATTTTGAACTAATGCCTTAATCTGGTGGTAAATCTAATACATATGCATTAGGTCTAATTCTCTTAATTACTTTGAAAGGTCTAGCTCCCCGGGCATACAGTTTCTTCATAGTTCCCGGTGGAAACCTTTCAGATCTAAGTTTAATCATTACAAAGTCCCCTTCATTAAATTCTTTCATTCGTTTACGTGAATTCACCATATGTTTATAGACTTCATTGCTCATTTGAATCCTTTTACTAATTTCCTTATGCAATTCCTGGATATGCTATGCATATGACTCGGTAGACTCAGATACTCATGCATGTGAGGGTAAAGGAATGAGGTCGATAGGTCTCCTAGGTTTATAACCATGAACAATCTCAAAGGAACTTTTACTAGTAGACCTATTGACCGAATAGTTGTGAGTGAATTCAGCATGGGTAAAAGCAAATCCCAGTTTCCCAGACTTTTTCCTACAAGACACCTCAATAAGTTTCTTAGACTTCTATTTACGACTTCGGCTTGTCCATCAGTTTGAGGATGGTAGGTAGTGAAAAATTCTAATTTGGTTCCTAACAAGTGCCATAGGATTTTCCAAAAGTAATTGGTGAATCAGACATCCCTATTAGACACTATGATTTTAGGAAGGCCATGTAATTTAACCACTCCGTCTAGAAAAATTTTGGACACTCTAGAGGAATCAAAGGTTTGGGAACAAGGAATGAAATAAGCCATCTTTGAAAACCTATCGACCATAACAATTATCGAATCATGTTTTTGCTGGATCTTAGGTAGGCCTAATACAAAATCCTTGCTGAGATCCTGTCAGGGGTAATCGGGTACTGGTAAGGGTGTATAGAGTCCATTATTTTGCTTCTGCTGTTTGCCAACAGCACAAGTTCGACATCTGGCTACCATCTGGGCAACTTGTCTCTTAAGTCTTGGCCAATAAAATTGGTCCTCAATAGCTATAATGGTCTTATTCATACAAAAGTGACCAGCTAAACCTCCAGCATGGGTCTCCCAAACTAGAAAATCTCTCAAAGAAGTTTCGGTAATACAAAGCTTGTTCTCCTTAAACAGATAACCATTTAGAAGGGTATACTCACTGTGGTCACTAGATGGTTCTTGCCTCAAAGCCTGGTAAATTTCACTAAAATTTGGACAGGTGTCATACTTATCCTTAAGTTTCTCAAATCCAAGGACTTCAGTGCTAATCAAATTCAGAAGCAAGGCTCTACGACTCAAAGCATTGGCTACCTTATTCTCAGTTCCGGCACAGTGCTTCAGGATAAAAGTGTAGGCTTGGATGTATTCTATCCATTTTGCATGCCTACGATTCAGCTTTTTCTGAAAACTAAGAAATCTAAGGACCTCATGATCAGAGAATAGGACAAATTCTTGTGGTAGAAGATAGTGCCTCCAATACCTTAAAGCTTGTACTACTGCATAAAGCTCCTTATCATAGGTGGAATATTTAAGCTTAGCTTCATTTAACTTTTCACTAAAGAAAGCTATGGGGTGGTTTTCCTGGCTTAAAACTCTGCCTATTCCAACTCCGGATGCATCACAAGCGATCTCGAATACCTTGGAAAAGTTGGATAACCTTAAAATTGGTGCTTGTGTCATTTTATCTTTTATCTCTAGGAAGACTTTATTGGCTGCTATGGTCCAATCAAAACTACCCTTCCTAAAGCAATCAGTTATTGGGGCGGTAATGGAGCTAAAGCCTCGAATGAATCTCTTATAGAAGGTTGCTAGGCCGTGAAAACTATGAACATCATGAACAGTCTTGGGAACAGGCCACTCAACTATGGATTTGATCTTTTCAGGATCAGCCAAAACTCCATCAAGGGTGACAATGAAGCCTAGGAAAGTGACTATATGGGTCATGAACTCACATTTCTTCAAATTAGCATAGAGATTCTCTTTCTTAAGGATTGCACACACTTGCCTAAGGTGGTTTAAGTAGTTTTTCTTAGTCCTATTGTAAATCAAAATATCATCAAAGTATACCAAAACAAATTTTTCTATAAAAGCTCGTAGGACTTGGGTCATGATTCTCATAAATGTACTAGGAGCATTGGACAATCCAAATAGCATCACTACCCATTCAAATAAACCATCATTAGTCTTAAAAGCAGTCTTCCATTCATCCCCAGGTCTAATTCTCACTCGATGATAGCCACTCTTAAGGTCAATTTTAGAAAAGATAGTAGCTCCGGCCATCATATCTAATATGTCATCTAATCAAGGAATAGAAAATCTATACTTCACTGTGATTTTATTGATGGCACGACTATCAATACACATCCTCCAAGTGCCATCTTTCTTGGGTGTTAACAATGCTGGGACTGCACAAGGACTCAAACATTCCTTAATAAATCCTTTCCTAAGGAGGTCCCCTACTTGTCTTTGTAATTCTAGGTGTTCGGTAGGGTTCATCCTATAATGTAGAAGGTTGGGTTATGTTGCTCCTGGGACTAAATCAATGTCATGTTGGATATCCCAAAGTGGTGGAATGTGGTCAGGTAGGTCATTGGGAAATACATCCTTAAAGTCTTCTAACACTTCAACCACTTCCCGAGGGTGTTCTTTCTGGGAAGGCTCTTGAATTTCCTTAGCGGTTAAGATCCAAACAGGTGTACCCTCTGTGAGCTCTTTCTCAATCTCCTTTGCAGTTATCAAATTTACTCCAGTCTTCTTTTCTTTTAGGTGGCTCGAACCTCACTTAGCAGTGTCCTTAGGTGGTATAAGGTTGATCACAAACTTCTTTCTAGTGTGTATGAATGAACAAGAATTAGATCGGCCATAAAGGGTTGCATCATGGTCAAATAACCACGGTTGACCTAAGATGATACTGCTCACTCCCATTGGTAGGACGTCACACCACACTTTCTCTTGGTAGGACTGCAATTGGATTTGGACTAGACACCTAAGCTTGATAGGAATTGAGGTGGAGTCTATCCAAAAAACCTTATAGGGATTTGGGTGGGGAACTGTGGCTAAGCCTAAAGTTTTGACAGCACTAGTGGATATGGCATTTACACAACTCCCACTATCGATGATTATCTTATACACCTTTTTCCCTAACTTGACAAAGGTTTGTAGGATGTTAGTCCTACGCCAATCTTCCTGGATCTCAATCTGGGTAAGGATGCATCTAACTACTCCCAAAAGGTTAGGCTCTATAAAATCCTCGTCACCTTCGTTTTCCTCTGCCAAATTATCCTCAGCCTGGTATACTTCCTCAACACAATCATCTAGGGGCTCTATGGGATCAGACTCATTCTTCGATATGCAAGGCTATAGTTGGGAAGTTGCTAGCATAATGGCCTATCATATGACATCTAAAGCAAGGAGCATTAGGATTTGGGGTTCTCTGAACTTCTGGTGCTTTACCTCTATCATCTCCATGGGTCAAAGGTGCACTAGGGTTGGGTCTGTTGGGTCGCATCTGACTTGGTCCTAGCTGCTGACTAGATGCACTAGTTCTAGGGGATTCTAGTATACGATAAATTGGTCCCCTATTAAATCTCTCAGCATCTCGTGCTACCTGGTAGACTAGCTTTAAATTGTGGACTTCTCTCAAGAACAACTCCTTCTGGATCTCTTCTCTTAATCCGACTCTAAACATAGACAGGGTAACTGATTCAGACTCATCGACATTGCATCTCATCACAAACTCATCAAATTTTGCAATGTACTTAGCTACGCTCTTGGTTTCCTAGGTCAATCTCTACCACTAGTCTAAAAGTCTTTGGTGGTAAGACATGGGAAGGTACTTCTCTCTAAGCCTAAGCTTCATTGCCCTCCAAGTTACTATGGGAACATCACCTCTTTGTCCAATGAACCTTTCAACATTTCCCCAATATAGCCTAGCCTGATGGATTAGCCTAAGCTTCACAAACTTGCACTTCCTCTCCTTAGTCATGTCATACCACTCAAAATACTGGTCCATCTCTTCCTCCCAATCTATATAAACCTTAGGATCTAGATGCCCATCAAAGGTAGGCACTTGCAACCTAATGTTCCTAAGGGTTCGGTCATCACGGTCCATTTGATCCTGATTGGGTCTCCTAGGATTTGGCTCATAAGCTAGGTCATGGTGTGCTCTCATAGGGTTCGGGTCATGGACTCTTTCAAGGTTGGGTCTCCTAGGATTTGGCTCAAGGAAAGGGTCTTGATGAGGCCTCCTAGGGTTAGGTTCAGGGAAAAGGTCTTGGTGCAGAGCCCTTCAAGGGTTGATGGGTGTACCAAACTTTGGTTTAGGCTCTAATTCATTTTGGACTTTATGGGCTCTTCCAGGGGTATGAGCCTCTAAACGATCAAGCCTAGCAGTGATGAGGGCCATCTGATCTGTCATGCTTTGGTTGGTCTAGGCCAATTAGTCAGTCAGGTTTTGGTTCAGTTAGGCCATTGATCATTCAGGGTTTTCATCAAGGTCTTAAAATTTTGGTCCATGGTTGTACTCGATTGAGCTTGGGTTTGTTGGTAGGGTGCTCCTGATCTAGTTGTCATGTGCACACAGACTCAAAATCGGGCTAGGAATTTGCTAGACTTAGTAGCTCAAGTAAGGTGAGTTAACTAAATACAACCAAATCAACAGCTATCTTGTCCACTGGCCAGGTAAGAGGTGGGTCTGTGGGAGGCTTCCCCAGCTCTCGCTGGGTCCTAATTAAAAACCATAGGAATCGTTTAGGATGTTTGCCACTTGACCCCTAGCCTAGACACTAGCTTTTAGAAATAGATGCAGGAGTGGGTGCACTAGTTTTCCCAAATGACTTGAACTAGACCTGTGCGTGTCCCTAAAAATTAGAGTACTACTCAATTTTAATTAAAGATTGGGTTTGCTATGCAGGGTGGTGGTTTTGGGCTAAGGACAGGTAATGAAGTTTTGCCCCCATGTCATAATGATGCCCTTAAATTGATTTATCATGAGATGAATGCAAGCATGCATATGAACCCTAATTTCAGGTGCAGAATTTTGTATGTTGCAGTTTTAAAGTGGGATAGAGAAGTGCTATGTATTAGTCTCAAAAAATTCTGAAAAAATCACAAAACACTCCTACCTTATAGGGGATCTACTATATGAAATGAAATTAAAAAATAAAATCTATGTTATGCTGGACAGTTCTTGGAACTCAGATAATGCAAAAGGACAGAATAGCAGAAATTTTAAAGATGCTGAAAATAAAAATGCAAAACTTTTCTTTAGGATTTAAAACATATCTTCTTGTGTTCCCCTTCAAGGGTCAATCACATCGGCACCCCTACACGCCATAGAAAATCCCCGTGGAATGTGAGGGTCTTACAGCCCTACTTTGTTTCCTATGACTGGACGGCCATGGTGAAGCACCCAATCCAAGTACTAAAGAAGATGCTAAGCCCTAACCTACCATCTTCTGATACCAAGCTGATGGGGGATGATGATGAAATGATGCATCCCTAATGGAATTAGTAATGACTAAATGAAAAATGAAGTGAATAGATGCAGCTATTCAAAGTAAAGAAGTAGAATTTTTATGATAGGAATCTATATATTAAACTTGATTAGAAAATACAACCGTTCAAAGTAAATAAGAGGAGGACCGTTGTGGTTAAGAAACCACTCAGATTAGGGCTAAGTTAATCTTAATATTTCATATCTAAAAGTTTATCTAAGAGGGATACCCGGCAATCAATATTTTAGAATTTGGAACTAGAAATACTCAAGAGGAAGTTCCTGGATGACAAGGAGATTCCTCTAGGTTGCAAAGCTTATTGTATCCAGCTCTTGACATGGTAGACCATCTTCTTTGAAATCAGGTAGCCCGAGGATCCTGCAACAAAGAGATTGTAGAGGGGATTAAAGGATAGATTGAAATGGGAAATGGAGGGAAAGAATCTTTGAAATGAGAAGGGAAGCTTGGACTTGTCTTAGTGTGGATCTTCTATGGCATCTTTGGATTAGTAGCTCCTTATCGGACTGTATGAAGAACTCCTTGGTGGATTGGAGTCATTGGAGATGGAGTGGGAATTAAGACTATGCATAGACTAAAGTATGGATCCTTTGGTTGGCCATATGGATTGTAAGATGGAAGGGAAGAAGCTAAGATGGTTGTATGGAGATGGAAGGGTAGATCACTCTAAACCTCATGCCCACCTTCTCACAAGGGACCCAGCTAATAAGCAAGCGAAATTTCAAGAAAAGTTTCTTCTTCGTTGATTCATCATGATGATTACAATAAGGTTTGGAGCCTTTTTTATAGACCACCAAGCCATTTGAAATTCAAATTCAAATTTCAAACAACACAAAATAAAGGGAAAAAATAGTGGGCGTCTCATGAAGAGGGGTGGCATTTGTGGAGATTTTGTGGACATTTCAAATTCATTCTTCTCTTGGGTGACATTCTTTGGGGAGGTATCATGGTGATGTGGCAAGGAGGAATGATGAAGTGGCTTCCAAGTTGGTGATCCCATGGTCCATGCGCCCACTAGCTTTCTTGACTTGGTTATGCTAAAACCAGATTGGACTTGGCTGAACTCTTCTTGACTCAATTACAATGAAGAACCCAATTGAAACAAATACAAGACTCAATTACCAAAATGAAACAAATACAAGACTAATAGACCTAATTAAAACTTATTATAGGACTCGAACTCTCAATCTTCCAATCATAGAGAATCATGCCTAATTTGTATCGGTAGAAGTCTCTTCCTGAACCTAGTGCCCGCACCAGTTGGTCCTCTCGAGTAATCCATGAATTGCTAGATTCTAGTCAACCTTGCCATCAAACCAGGTAGCATTGATAGCCGCGGCCCCCGGGTCATGATAGCTTGATCGTCCAAGATATGCTCGATTCGTATTCTTCTATTAGGTAAATTTAGTGGACAATCATGTAAGGTTTCTCTCTCAAAAGATGGGTGAGGTCCAAAAATCTCACTTGGAATCACTGCTGGTTCCCTATACTCAACCAAGTCTGCAATATTGAAGGTAGAGCTAATGCCTAATCCAAGGGCAGATCAAGCAGATAGGCATTAGTTCCACTCTCTTTATCACTATAAAAGTTCAACTCTATAAGAATGAAGCTTCTTAACCATAACAAAATTTCCTACATTAAATTCCTTGGCTTTCTTTTAGGAATTAGCCAATTTTTATAGATTTCATTACTTAAATTAATCTTTTGACTAATGCTTGATGCAAATACTGTGCAGAGGTCAGTGCAGGTGTAGACGAATGAATTAGATCTAGGAACTTATTAGACTCAAAACCAATACTTAATAGACTCGACTAGGCATTCCTATCAAAGGAAATTTATTGGAGTCTTTGGGTCTAAACCTAACAGATCATAGGCCCTCTAGGTTTAACCCTGGTGCAGCATGCATATGAAAATCTACAATGAACTTCTAGTAAATGCCATAAAGTATACCAGAAATACGATGCAAACCTAAAATGTACAAGGAATGTATGAAACATGCTTACTTCGACAAAATGCAGTCTAGTGGTTAGATAAACATGAGAAGGTTCAAAAAAGGGTAGAAAATAAGAGGTAGGTTCAGGGTTAGCTTGGTAGGGTAGAAAGTAAGAAACGGGTTTGGGGTTGATTGGATAGAATAGGATATAAGTAGGAGTGTCAAGGATTAGTCCTAGACTAATGAGGTTGATCTTATGGGATTGATGTCTTTCTACAGAGTCTATCTTATGGAAGAATGGGTCACTAATATCAAGGAAGAGATCAATTGGAGTCAAAGGAGGAACTTTATCTTAAGGGTACTAATTTAAAGAGATCAAGTCCTTAATAAATTTTTCTGGTTCCTGAATCTCAAGACTGGGCTCTGTAATTGGGCTTTCTCCTAATGGCTCCTCTGGTAAGAATCTAATAGTAGGGTTGGGTTCTTCATCCTCAAACTACTCTTCAACTATAGGTTCAATCTAGGTGTGGTCAAGGTCAACTAACTTAGGGTTGGCTTCTATCTGGGTATCTACCTGATCAACTTATTCTAGGTTCGTTTCTACTTGGATATGTTTAAGGTCAACTAATTCTAGATCTTCTATAGGTATCTCTTCTTCTTCCTCATACTCATCCACTAAGCTCATATCAACTTCATATATCTCCTCTTCAATGTCTTCCTGGTGAACCAATGGGGTGGTAAGAGGGGGTTGATTAAGGGAAAATTGACTAATGACTGGGTAGGGGTGGGTTGACTAAGAGGAAGTGGACTAATACTGGGCTCATATCTAAGGGTACAAATCCTATGGGTTGCTTGGTTATTGGATTGGGTTATTTGGTTTATTTGGGTGGTCAATTGAGCAAACTGATTTCGGGATTGGGTATTGGACAGGTTAATCTGGGTGGTTAATTAGGCAGTTGATTGGGCATTCAGTTGGATCATCTAGTCAAATCGTTCAGTAATGGCTTTCATGAAGATCTCAAAGTTGGATTCTATGGCTGAGCTAGGTTGGGGCTTAGACTGTTGATATTTGGTTCCTAACCTAGTGGTCATGCAATCAATCACTCAAAGTGTTATGGTGGAGTCAAGCATGCAAGGATCAGTACGTTCTAGGGTTCGCTAGACCTAGAGCCAAAATTGAGTGGATTGACTCAATGTACACCCAACTCAACAACAAATCTTTCCTCTGGCTAGGTAGGAGGTGGGAGTGTGGGAAGCCCCCTGCTTTCACAGGGACCCAATTAAGAAACCACAACACCACTTAGGTAGTTTGACTCTGGACCCGCAGCCTTAGATACCATATTCAAGTAATAGTTGGAGAATTGAATGCACTAGTTGGCCCACACAATTCGAACCCAACTTGTTGGTATCACCTAAGCTCTCTAAAGCAATTAGGTTACTAATTTATTTTAATTAAGGCTTGGGTATGGTGATGGGTGGTTGTTTAGGGCCCAGGACAGGTGATGAAATCTTGCCCTAATCTTAAAGAGAAAATTGCCCTTAAGATTGATTAAATGAGATGATGAACACACTACAAGCCCTAATACAACTAATAACAATCAAAAAAATAAAAATATTTTTTACCTTTTATGAGGTGGCAAATTAGGTTTATGTTGGTTAAGTTAGAAAACAAATTTTGGACTTGGGTGAGATAGGGTTTGGAAGTGATTAGGTTTGGTTTGATCAAGTATGCAGAATTGAAATTAGGGTTTGATTCAATATAGAATTTGGTTGAGTTTCTGATGCAAAAAAATTTTAGAAAAATTTTAAGATAGAGAATTAGAAGTTCAAATGATCTCTACCAAGTTTCATATAAAACAAAATTCAGATTATGATGCAAAACCTAGGGTTTTTCAAACTATGTATAGAAATCTCAGGTTTAGGTTAGGGTTCCTAATATGCAAACTTTTATAATTCTTGTTTTTCTATAAAAATAATTAAAATTATGAAAAAGACCAAGACTAAATAGATGATATACCATGACAATCTCAATGAAAAATAAAATACTTAAGGTGATGAAATAGACCAAAATCTAGACATCTAATGCAGAGATAGGATGCAAAAATTTCTAGGGCAAAAAAAATAGGCATAAAAAAAACTCTATAGACTGATATATATCATAAGAAAATTCTGAAAAATAAAATAAATTGTGGAAAATCTAGTAAAATAAAAATCATAATTTTATGACCTATTTACAAATAGAAATAATAAGAAAAATAGACCATATATAAGAATTATGGGATGCAAAAACTAGCCCTAAAACATGCTCTAATACCAAATGATGCAGGACTAATTATGCATGCCAATTATTTTTCATATATTAGGCATTAAGTCAGGAGTTTTTATCCCAAATTTTAGGCCAGGTTATTAAGTAAGAAATTCTACAAAATTTTTGGAAGCATAGGTATGCAAAATTAAATCCTAAAAGTGAATAAACAGGACCGCCAAGGCTAAGAAACCCTGGTTAGGACAAGCTCTTCTGCCATACTACTACCAGAGGAGTGTGGGAAGCCCCCTGCTTTCACAGGGACCCAATTAAGAAACCACAACACCACTTAGGTAGTTTGACTCTGGACCCGCAGCCTTAGATACCAAATTCAAGTAATAGTTGGAGAATTGAATGCACTAGTTGGCCCACACAATTCGAACCCAACTTGTTGGTATCACCTAAGCTCTCTAAAGCAATTAGGTTACTAATTGATTTTAATTAAGGCTTGGGTATGGTGCTAGGTGGTTGTTTAGGGTCCAGGACAGGTGATGAAATCTTGCCCTGATCTTAAAGAGAAAATTGCCCTTAAGATTGATTAAATGAGATGATGAACACACTACAAGCCCTAATACAACTAATAACAATCAGAAAAATAAAATATTTTTTACCTTTTATGAGGTGGCAAATTAGGTTTATGTTGGTTAAGTTAGAAAACAAATTTTGGACTTGGGTGAGGTAGGGTTTGGATGTGATTAGGTTTGGTTTGATCAAGTATGCAGAATTGAAATTAGGGTTTGATTCAATATAGAATTTGGTTGAGTTTCTGATGCAAAAAAATTTTAGAAAAATTTTAAGATAGAGAATTAGAAGTTCAAATGATCTCTACCAAGTTTCATATAAAACAAAATTCAGATTATGATGCAAAACCTAGGGTTTTTCAAACTATGTATAGAAATCTTAGGTTCAGGTTAGGGTTCCTAATATGCAAACTTTTATAATTCTTGTTTTTCTATAAAAATAATTAAAAATTATGAAAAAGATCAAGACTAAATAGATGATATACCATGACAATCTCAATGAAAAATAAAATACTTAAGGTGATGAAATAGACCAAAATCTAGACATCTAATGCAGAGATAGGATGCAAAAATTTCTAGGGCAAAAAAAATAGGCATAAAAAAAACTCTATAGACTGATATAAATCATAAGAAAATTCTGAAAAATAAAATAATTTATGGACAATCTAGTAAAATAAAAATCAGAATTTATGACCTACTTACAAATAGAAACAATAAGAAAAATAGACCATATATAAGAATTATGGGATGCAAAAACTAGCCCTAAAACATGCTCTAATACCAAATGATGCAGGACTAATTATGCATGCCAATTATTTTTCATATATTAGGCATTAAGTCAGGAGTTTTTATCCCAAATTTTAGGCTAGGTTATTAAGTAAGAAATTCTACAAAATTTTTGGAAGCATAGGTATGCAAAATTAAATCCTAAAAGTGAATAAACAGGACCGCCAAGGCTAAGAAACCCTGGTTAAGACAAGCTCTTCTGCCATACTACTACCAGAGGAGTCGAGGGGGTGTACCAAACAAAGATTTGGAGATCGATCCATGAAGAGTTTGCTCTACGCTTTTGGATGCGGCCTGGAAAAACAAGCCAAAGACCCTATAGATTTATGACTTTCAATCCGGTGGCCCGAAAGCTTGCCGATTGGAATCCTGGATTCCTAAACTCTGAGAGACCTACAAATCACCTAATAAGGGTTAGAAATTAGAGAAGAAATAAGTTTGAAAGCTAAATAAAGCAAAGGGATGGAAGGCTTAGAAGTGGGCGGCCAAGAGTTGAAGAGGCAGGCGGCTTGGAGGCAAGGCATAGGGATCGCACAGATACCCTGAGGAATCATACAGATTCCTTTAATTACACAAATTCAATCAGAATTCACACCAAAGCTGAGAAGAACTCAAGAAATTTTTCATATTCATTAACATCCAATATAAATGAGAGGGGGGGCACCTTTAAATAGGCTTACAAACTTGGGCTCCAAGTAAGGGCATGCAAGAAAATTCTCACTAATCCTTTTCCTACTAAAATACATAGAGATCTCCTTTTATAAATAAGTTCAAACTCCCTTTTCTCACTAGGATTACTCCTCTCCTACTCTTTCTAAAATACATAGAGATCTCCTCTTCTAAATAAGTTCAAACTCCCTCTTCTCACTAGGATTACTCCTCTCCTACTCTTTGACTTAGTCCAAGGGAGGTGACCATAAGTGGGGCGCCAACATAAGAGGTGACCATAAGGAGGGTGCTGAATTTGAGGATGGGCCAAGGCTTTGGGTGGCCCATTTCAGTGCTGGGCAGGCTCTAGGGTTCTCCTGGTGGGCTGATGTACTTGTCATCCAGGTCTTCAATGAAAGCTCTAAGACTACTTCCATGCTTTCCAAGTGGCATAATTACGTGGATGATTGGATTCCTTGCAGTGGTTGGAGTATTATGCTGACTGGCTTCATAAGTGACTTGAGTATTCTTTCAAAATTGGACTAGACTCAATATAAGACTTACAAAATTGGAATGGACTCATAAAACTCAAAACTTACAAGACTCATAAGGCTCACTAAGCATCCAAAACTTGACTCAATACTCTAATTATACTCAAATGTAAAAAGGCCCAAAATGAGAATCAGAGGCCAAGGTACAGACTCAAGTGTAACAAAGCCTATAAAACAAAATTCATGGCCCAAATACATGACTTAAATGGCTAACATAGCTGGATTATTAGACTCAATGATAAAATTGAAATCATGGCTAAAGGACTCAAAACTCAGGGACCCATAGTAAACTAGGATTGACCTGATTCCCCATCACTTCAACTCTATCAAATCTTTGGGTCAACTGGGTAGTCTGCTCAATGAGAGCTCTAATTTGATTTTCAAGGTTATTTTCCATGGGTTCACCTGACTGAGTATGATGTGGGTGATACTGGACTCCTGACCTAGTTGTCATGCAACACATAATGGAAGGTGGTACGGTTTGCTATACCTACGAGTTCAAACAGAATGGGTTAACTCAAATTACACATAGCACAACAACAAGCCCTTTCACTGGTTAGGTCAGAGGTGGAATTATGGGAGGCCCCTCTGTTATTTGCAAGGACCCAATTAAAGAACCACAACATTACTTAGGTCATTTGACACTAGACCTCTTGCCTTAGACACCAGCTTCCCAGTGCTAATTGAAGGGTTGTATGCACTAGTTTTCCATAATGGTTAAACTCGACTCGTTGATGTCCCTATGCTATTAGGTTGCTAATAGATTTTATGTTAGGCTAAGGTTCAAAATACAAGGATGGTTATTTTTGGGCCAAGGAAAGGTAATGACCTCCTTCCCTTATCTTATGATATTATCGTCCTTAATGTAAGTTATGCATATGATGGCATACACATGAAACCTAATGAAGTGCACTAAAGTTTTTTTTGTGTTTTGATGTGTATAGATAGAAATATGAGTTACTGAAAATTAAATGAGATGAACCTAAGTGTATAAATTAAACTATGCAGAAATGAAAATATGTTGAAATTAGACTTGCTGGAATTTTATGATTGAATTATTCTGAGGAAGTAATCAGGCGTGCAGAAGTTCTACAGATGATATGTGGGACTACTAGGATGATATGCATGTGAGTGATTTTCTTTTGTTGTTTTATGCTTTAATGGATTGATCGATTCACGAAATCAAGCTAAGAATGGATCTAGAGATTTGCATAAGGACAGGAAACTCTAGCATGCAGACATAGTCCCTAAACAATGATAAAAAAGGACCCCGTGATTGAGAAACCCGGGTAGGACTTAGCTCTAAATCAATATCCTACTTAGGAGACTAGGGAGTGCAAACCTCTCAAACCTTTGAATGCCCAATGCTGAGTTCGCTCACACTCATGGATGTGGCCTAGAAGATCAAACCCTTGACCCTATGGATTCGCCAGCTTTCCATCAGATGGTCCTGAAGGCATGGAAGGTCGACTCCTTTGTCCATGGTACTGGAAGGACCTGTGAGCAACGTAGAGATGAGTTATAAAATAGCAAGAAAGAAGGGGAAGGCAATGAAGGGAGGGTGAAGAGAAGGTGGCGATCAAGGCTCTTCTTGTTGGGCATCTAAGAGGATCTTCCAGGGGCATCTGATGCGGGACAGGGAGTGGGTGATGAGGATCCAAAGTAGGTCAGGATAATGATGAGGATCCAAAGCAACCCACCGCCCCACTGCCCCAGATCCGGGCTGCCCGACCCAGGCTGCCCCCACCGGCCTGCCCACCGATGCTTGTCGGCCCCACTCTCTCCAGAAAATCACCTAGAATGCCTCTCACGATCATGGAAGCCGAAAAGACAACCTTGGGAAGACGAACGGATGCGATCTCCATCCATGATGCCATTGCCGCTCGCTTGGAGCCGTCCGTTCACCACCTGTCGTCGTCCCGCCGTCTTATCGTCCACCGACCAAAGCCCGGCCATCGAAGGCCCTCGCCGGTGCCCGGGGCCCCACGGTAGTGGGAAGATGAGACGGCATGCCTTGTGCATGCCGTGTCACCCCTATGCTACCATCCTGCCTGCAGCCCACTACCCACCATCCGTCACTCGCCGTCCGTCGGCCCCGTCCACAGCCTGCTTCCCAGTGGCCGGCCATCCATCGGTGCTCGACGAAGAACATTCCCTCCCTGCTGTGCACGACCGTGAGATGATTTCTGCATGATTTCTGAAGCTGCTCAGTTTTCAAAGTAGCATGATTTTTAGAGCACTTCATCAAGCCAACATGCTTCTCAAAGCAGATCAGCACCAATTCTGATGCAACACAAACTTTGATGTAACTTATTTTCCATTTTAGGTTTGCTTGTAGGTTAAGTAATTGAGAGGTTTTGTTTGCCTATATAAAGGCCCCCTCCCCTCTTGTAATAAGTGATTGATAAGAAATTTTTGGTTTAGCCACTGGTCCTTTAAGGCCCATTTTGCCTTCACTCCATGCAAGCATCGAGGGGTGTGAGGCCCTAGTTATCCCCTATCCCATCTTCTTATCCCCTCATGTCCTTTGAGAGTCATGCTAGCGGGATGCCTTTGCTATGTGCTATTGAGGGTAGTTGTTTGCTTTGACCCTTGCGACATCTATGAGAGCCCTGCTGTGTGCATTAAAGGTTCGATGAGTACTTATGGTAGCTATATGCGTTGACCCCTAACTTTCTGTGTGCATGTCCCCATTAGAGTGAGCCCCAAGGCTATGAGTTCCAGTTCCCAGTCTCCCATCCCCATCCTTCCTTCACCACCTCCACCAAGAAAATTGAAAATAAAGAGATCAACTGTTTTAGGATTTTAGTTTTAGTTTCACCCTAGTTCTGGGAGGCTTCTTAGCCCTCCCATGGTCCTAGTTTGTTTAAGTGTTTCTTTTTCCAAATAATCTAGGGTACATCGAGACCGTCCCTCATCAATTTGGTATTAGAGTGAGTTGTGGATTAGGGTATGCTCCATTTTCGAACTCGACGGAGTTGAGTTCTTCGCGGTCGAGGAGAATGATGAGGATCCAAAGTAGGTCCGGATAATGATGAGGATCCAAAGCAACCCACCACCTGCCCCCCAGATCTGGGCTGCCCAACCTCGGTCGCCCCCAGATCTGGGCCCCCACGCCGGTGCTCCTGCTCCTTGCCCCGTAGTCACAGGAAAAACACCAAGAACGTTGCTTACGACCATGGAAGCTGAAGAGATGCCTGTGGGAAGATGAACGGATGCGATCTTTGTCCGTGATGTCGTTGCCACCCACCTGGAGCCATCCGTTCATCGCCTGCCACCGTTTCACCATCAACTGACCAAAGCCTGACCACTGGAGGCCCTCGCCGGTGCCTGGGGCCTCACAGACTTAGGAAGATGAAATGACACGCCCTATATGTGTCGTGCCACCCTTGTGCCACCATCCCGCCTACAGCCCACCGCCCGCCGTCCGTCGCTCGCCGTCCATCGGCCCCATTCGTCGCCCGCTTCCGGGTCGCTAGCCATCCGCCAGTGCTCGACAGAGATCGTTCCCTCCTAACTGTGCATGACCGTGAGATGAGTTCTGCACAGTTTCTGAAGTAGCTTAGTTTTCAAAGCAGCATGCTTTTCAGGGCACTTCATCAACACAACATGCTTCTTAGAGCAGATCAGCACCAATTTTGATGCAGCATGGATTTTGATGTAACTTATTTTTCATTTTAGGTTTGCTTGTAGGCTAAGTAATTGAGGGATTTTGTTTGCCTATATAAAGGCCCCCTCCCCTCTTGTAATAAGTGATTGATAAGAAATTATTGGTTTAGCCACTAGTCTTGGTTCTGGGCTGAGGCCTGTTTTGCCTTCGCTCCATGCAAGCGTCGAGAGGTGTGAGGCCCTAGTTATCCCCTATCCCATCTTCTTATCCCCTCATGTCCTTTGAGAGTCACCCTAGAGGGATGCTTTTGCTATGTACTATTGAGGATAGCTGTTTGCTTTGACTCCTCGGGGCATCTATGAGAGCCCTGTTGTGTGCATTAAAGATTCGATGAGAGCTCAGGGTAGCTGTGTGCATTGACCCCTGACTTTCTGTGTGCATCTCCCCGTTAGAGTTAGCCCCAGGGCCATGAGTTCCAGTTCCCAATCTCCCATCCCCATCCTTCCTTTTCCACCTCCACTAAGAAAATTGAAAACAAAAGAGATCAGCTGTTTTAGGATTTTAGTTTAAGTTTCGCCCTAGTCCCAGAAGGCTTCTTAGCCCTCCGACGATCCTAGTTTGTTTAAGTGTTTCCCTTTTCCAAATAATCCAGGGTACATCGAGACCGTCCCTCATCAACGAGGGATCGCTGGGGAGCATAGAAGTCACCAGGGATTAGGGCTTGCACTCAAGAACATGGAACCAGGGCGTCACACCCACTCTAATCTAGAGAAAAACTCAAAACTCAAACAAAAATAATTTTTTAATTTGTATTCATAAGAAAAAGATACTTCATATAAGAGGGAGGGGTGGTATTTATAGATTCACCCCAGGGTACATGACTTGAGGGCTAAGAAACCCTGACTTGTGGGCCAAGAAAACTTGGTGGGCCTGGTCAACAATGGACCTTTGTCTTGGACTGGAGCTCTCTCTTGCAGGATTGGTGGCATGAAATGGCCCTGGTGCATGAAGTCCAGCTCTAGTTTAGGGGGCCTGGTGAATCTCCTAGTTTGATGACTCTCCTCTTGACTTAAATAACATTATAGGACCCTTGACTTGAAACAAAAGACTCACGGGACTAAAGGGACTCAATTGGTCTCACATGTTCCACTTTATTAGAGAACTTAATTGGCTCACTTTGACTCAAATGACACAGGACTAATGGACTCAAATAAAATAAACTAAAATAGACTCTCGGTCCCCATCATTCCCCTACGGTGAGGAGAACTCGACTCCATCGAGTTTGGGTGAGCGGGGGTTTGATGGAACCAGAACCAATCACAAAAAGGCTAGGTTCTTCACTTTTTTTTCTTCTCGTTTTTCTTTTTTTTATAATCATCTCTGCTCTAAAAGTTGTGTAACATTGAAAGCCATGCGGTGCTGAAATCTGTGCTGCTCTGGGAATCATGAAGCTTCAGAAACCATGCAGGTTGAAGTCGGCAATAGTGAAGGGCATTTGCCTTCACATTCATGTGCTGGAGCACCCCTTCTCCACGAACCAACACCAGGAAATAGGGAGGCTCGCGAAGGGGGAGGGAAGTCTTGCGAGCTTCACTGGTGGCGGCACTGGGGTGGAGATGGCAACCCGGGCAGATGTTTTCGGTGGATGGCACGGGGGCGATGACGCTCAGCGATTGTGGGAGCATGGGCGGCGGTAGAGGGGCATCCCAGGTCTCAACGAGGCAAACACCCCACCTGCCAACATCCTAGGTCTAGGGGGCGGAGGAGCCGGCATGACAGGCCTTGGCGGTGGTGGCGGGCCATGCATGATCTGAGGGGTGGCGGGCCCATGGGGTGCTGCCCGAACTAGGCGACGGCACGAGGAAGGGTGCGGGCGAAAGTCGTGCATCTGTAAGGGATGGATGACCTACAGTTAGGAGACCGGTGGGGCGGAGGCTAGTTCACAGGGAGGCGAGAGAGCTGAGGCTGCATCATGCCAAGGGCGGGGCCTCCGATGCCACAAACAGGGCAAGCGAGGCCAAGCTGGGCCTGAATGAGGGGGACGGACGGGATGCTGAGGTCGACCACGTGGACGGGATGTCGAGGCCGGCCATGCAGCCAAGGCCGAGGCTAGCGAGGGTGGCAGTGGTGGCCTGGGCCTTGGCACCGGACTTGTCAAGGGGAGGGGGAGGGGAGACTGAGGCGGCACTGCCATCGATGGCGGTGATGTACTTCAGTCCGTCATGGCTTTGGACATGGGTGATCTTCTTCTCCCCCTTTGCTTCGTCTCCTCCTCTCCCTCGATCCAAATAAAATCCTGAAGAACAGGAAGAAATATACAAAAGAGAAAGAGAGAAGACAATGGCACTCCCACTTGTCTTCTTTACATACACACTCATACATATTCTTGATGAAACTAAATTTCTTAATAGTTTAATCAAAATGAATGTTCCATCTCCTTGATGCTTGCTTCAATCCATAGATAGATTTTCTAAGCTTGCACACTTGGTTTGATCTCCCACTTGAGACAAAACCTTCTAGCTGTGACATAAGACTTCTTCCTTAAGATTCTCCTTGAGAAATGTAGTCTTAACATCCTTCTGCTAGATCTCATAATCATAGTATGCATTAATAGCAAGCATGATCCTAATGGACTTGAGCATGGCAACTAGCAAAAAGGTTTCATCATAGTCAATACAATGCTTTTGCTTGAAATCTTTTGCCACCAACCTAGCCTTGTTGGTTTCTATTTGCCCATCTACCCCAATCTTCCTTTGGATGATTCATTTGCACCCTATTCAGACAATTCCCTCAGGTAGGTCAACCAAGGTCCAAACCTGGTTGTCATACATGGAGCTTATTTTGTATTTCATGACACTTAACCATTTGTCAGAGTCCTTACTCATGATAGCTTCCATATAGGTTAGTGCATCATCTCCTTCAATGATACTGGTTTCATTATTGTTTCCAATCATAAAACAATATCTTAGAGGTGCTACCTGCACTCTCTCTAAACTACGGAGAGGAGGTGTGTGTTATGGTTATACCAGATCAACCGGTATTTCTGATTGAGGAACTTGAGTTTGTTCATTTTGAACTTCTAGTGCGGGCACCAGGATCCAAAAGAGGCTCGATTCAGACCAATATGAGCTCATTATGGATTATAGATAATTAAGATTTTGGGTCCTGTCAACTTTGTTTTTCCTTAAGTTTGTGTCCTATACTTAGATATTTGAGTCAATTTGTCCTTTTTTTTAGTTTATGTCCTATAATTTATTTTATTTGAGTCAATTTAACTCAAGAGAGCAACCAACATAGATCCAAGTCAAGACCAAGAAGCATGACCACTAGAGAAAGGATGCCACTTCACTCTCCATGCAAGAAAAGACTCTAGAAGGAACCCATTCCTTGCACCACCTCATCCTCCACATAAGATGGTCCCCACCTCACTTTCCATGCCAACATGGAAGGCCCCCACCCTTGTCGCCCAAAGCATGGCAATCAAATTCAAATTTGGTGTCCCATTTTCATCTCCATGCCAACATGGAAGGTTTTTCACCCTTGTCGCCCAAAGCACGAAAGAAAACTCAAATTCAAATTCAAATGAGCCATCCCACTTGTTCCTCTTTGATTAGTGCATGTAATCTCTTTAATTCAAATTTCAAAGAGGCATGGGTGAATGATAAAAACCCCTCCTCTTGTAATGGGATGTTGAAGAATGAATGAAAATTTTCTTTTTTACTTCCATTGCTCCAAGCAATGCCACTCCATAAGGCAGAAGGGTGTGGGCCTAATGTGGCATTACCGCTGACACGGAGCCCATGACTACACCAGCTGGTGGCTATGCTAGCAAAAAGTGCCACCTGGACACGGACCAAAGTCAAGCCGGGCTGGTGCTTGGAGTGCACTCCCACCTTTTAAGGTTGAGTCCCTGGTCGGGGTCAGCTTTTATCAGGGGTCGAGCTCCTGACTGAGGTCATGCTCCCATTTCCTGGGGTCAAGCTCACGAGATAAAGCTCCCCCATCCTACTGAGGCCAAGCCACTAGCCGAGGTCGTGCTCCCATTTCCAAGGGTTAAGCTCCCGAGATAGAGCTCCGCCATCCTACTGAGGTCGAGCCCCTGGTCGAGGTTAGCTCCCATCCAAAGTGAAGCTCCTGGCCGAGGTTATTTTCCTGTTTCCCAGGTTGAGCTCCAGAGATAGAGCTCCCCAATCTTGCTAAGGTCGAGCCCCCAGTCTAGGTCAGCTCCTATCCAGGGTCGAGCTCTCGATCGAGGTCATGTTCTCGCTTCCTAGGATCGAGCTCCCGAGATAGAGCTTCCCCATCCTGCCAAGGTTGAGCTCCCGGTTGAGGTCATCTCCCATCTAGGATCGAGCTCCCGGTCGAGGTCGTTCTCCCACTTTCCGAGGTCAAGCTCCCGAGATAGAGCTCCCCCATCCTATCGAGGTCAATCCCCCGATCGAGCTCAACTCCCATCCAAGGTCGAGCTCTCGGCTGAGGTCGTGCTCTCGATTCTTAGGGTCAAGCTCTCGAGATAAAACTCCCCCATTCCTGCCAAGACCAAAGTTCCTACCATAAGCCAAAGGTGGAAAGATCAACAAAAGTGCAAACTGTGACATGGAAGCTCCCAGCTACCTACAACCTCCCGAAAGTGGCATATGCCTTGTCAGGAAATTCAAGCTCTGCAGCACACCATTCGCACGCTCTGTGCAATGAGTTTTCCACCAGGCTCTAGGCCCTGTAGCATGCCATCACGTTAACAGTCATATAACCGGGGGCTCCGGCCCTCATGACATGGAACTTATATCTTTTCTAAGAGGAGTATTCCATTAAGGCCCTAGGCCCTGCAACACTCTGACAGTCCTTCTTGGAATGGAAATGCCCCACTATGGCTCAGGGCTCAGTGGCACCATGCCCACCCCTTCAATGGGAAACTGCACCACCTAAGAGACAAGTTTGTACTACATCTACGAATACCACCAATGGAAGGACTCCTTTCGAGTTTCAGTTTGATAGGGGGAGGCTACAAACAAAGGAAGACCCCTCTAGAAAGGGATACCAGGAAAGGGACATCTCAATGAAGCCCCATCTCAATGATGCCCCAGACTTGGTCTGGGCTATCCTTCTCATTTAAAATAGAAGAAAGGACCCCCGAGAGGGAGGAAAGAGGCAACTTGTAAGACTCAAAGAGCAAACGGGCAAGGAACCAGCCAAGAAAAGCTCCTAGCTCTCTGATCTCCACTCGACCATGTATTTTCATTTCTTACATCTCATCTTTCAACCCTCTACATGGAGAGATCTCAAGCTCTCCGTTACATAGGCTCTATTCCCCTTGATTGTCCCAATTGACTTGATCATCGAAGTGTCCCCGTCAAAATACCGGCCGAGTCTCTTCTTTTTTGCAGGTCAAAATAGTTCTGGAGCTAACCGGGGAAGGGGACCACACACCCAATGGGAGCTCGATGAGTCCACAATGATGAGGGACAGATGGGTAGGATCGTTGGTGAGCCTAGAAGTCACCAAAATTAGGGTATCATATTTTTTTTGGTATTTTTTTTTTAGGGATGGCGAAGGAATAGTGGGGATATAGGATAAGGATCTGGAACTCATGGACTTTGGGACTCACCCTAATGGAAGAGACCTCTCACCTCTAGGGCATTACACCCTCCTCGATACTTGGAGGTGCTAGGATGGATCTCAAAGGCCACGAGGGGATAGAGAAGATGGAATGGGAAGGGAGGATAACTAGGGCATCACGCCCATGCTCGAAGCCGAAGGCAAGAAGAATCACTCTTCTAAAAACTTAAATTTTTTTTTTTCAAAAACTATTTTTTTATAAAGGACTGAGGGTGGTATTTATAGACATGTCCAACCCTCATTTGAATTTGAATACAGGATAAAAGGATAGAGATGATTCAAATTCGAATACAAGATAGGATAAGATAAGCCTATCCATATCTCAATCATAACCAACCAAATCCTAATTCAAATTTCAAATAAAAGATAAATCCTAAATAAATAAACTTTAAATTTAAATTTATTTGCTGCTCTAGAATCCATGCTACTCCGAGATTCATGCAGGTCGATGTCCCCATCATTCCCTTGAGGTGGGGAAAACTCGACTCCGTCGAGTATGGATCAGCAGGGACTCTAGTAAACTGCATCCAATCAAAAGAGGGCCGCTCTGAAAATGATGTAGCTTTGAAAGTGGTGCGACTTTGAGAATCATGCACTTTGAAATCCATGCAGAGGAGAAGTTGGCTTCAGATGTTGGGTTTGTGTTGACGTTCGTGCGCGACCTTTCTTCCACACGGGTAGATGAATGGTGGAACAGGGGACGTCTTCGGAGGGAAGTCTGGCGAGCTTTGCCGGTGGAGACACGATGGGCGAAGAGGACAGCCAGACCTGAAAGGGGTGATGCTGGATTTGGAGAGGGGCTGGCCGGCAGTGACTCGATGGAGATGTCATGATCTCATGGAACAATCGGAGAGGATGCAATCCGGCAATAGCAGCAACATCCAAAACAGCCCTTCTCAGGAGATCAATGAAATATACCGGGATACCAATGCAATAATCCACAACCGCTGCACTAAGATTCTTCCCAACGATGCTCTTTAGGTTAGAAAGAACCATTGCCAAGACTTGAGTCGGAGTAAAGGTCCTTTGTTCCTTGAGGTACCTAGCATGGATTAGTGGGGAACCCATCAGGGCCTTCCAGTACCAAGAAGGGGAGAGACTGCAGGTCCATCTGGAGCATAGGATCGGAGAATTTCCGTTCCAGCAGACCTTTATCTGGGAGATAGAGTTCTTGGGATTCATCAAAAAGGATGCGGCAGTGGAGTGGCAGAGGTCCTCGTCACCGTCTCGGAGCTCGCGGTAGTGGTCGTCGCCCCAGTCGAGGATGATGTCGTCGACTTGGAATGCAAGATCTAATATAAGATCGCGAAGGTCTAGGGCGAGGCCGGGCGGTCGATGAGGTCCTGAAGCTTGTTCTGGAGGTCAGCAGCGCAGAAAGGTCTTTGGTGAGGGCAGCGGTGGGTTACGGGAGCCCTTTTTGCAGCATTATTGCTGTCAGCGTTCCCGCCGGGGACGGACCCGAATGTGGTGGCATGCTTCCAGGTGGTAGACCGGGACAGGAGTGGCTTCACGGGAGGTAGAGAGGAGGGGGGGCGGCAAAGTGGATCCAACATCGAGGGCGGTAGCGGAGGGCAGGGGATGGTATGGAGATCGAAAGATATGGGGCAGCGGGTGGGGCATTGGTGGTGACAGTGGTGGTGGCAGCTGTGGGTTGGTGGCTGTAGGGTGTCGTTCGGTGGGGGGGAATGGAAGAGAAGGATTGGGGCAGTGGCTGCAAGGGCGTTGGTGAGCGATAACGAGGTTTCTACTACCATGGTGGAATCACCGGTTCATGACAACGACGGTGGCTGCGGCAATGGAATGGGATGAGGGCTTTTCTATAAGTTGGAATGGGATGAGGGCTTTTCTGTAAGTTGGTGAGGGTGTGGGATGAGTCACAGGGGGAAGGCACTGGTTGGGTGCCGGTGGAGTTTGGGAGGAATCACGGCAGGGAAGGCGTGGCACCGGCAGATGCTCAACGACGGGATCGAAGAGGGAAGAAAAAAAATTAATGGTGACTTGATAAACTGGGATATCTGATTTTTTTTTTTTTAGGTTGAATCTGGGAAGTGGGGAATGGTTGGGAAGAGAGATTTTGAATGATACGAAGGTACACTAATTTTCTAGCTCTGATACCAAAATTGATGATGGACAGATGGGTAGGATCGTTGATGAGCCTAGAAGTCATCAAAATTAGGGTATCTTATTTTTTTTGGTATTTTTTTTTCTATGGATGGCGAAGGAATAGTGGGGATGTAGGATAAGGATTTGGAACTCATGGACTTTGGGACTCACCCAAATGAAGAGACCTCTCACCTCTAGGGCATTACACCCTCCTCGATACTTGGAGGCGCTAGGATGGATCTCAAAGGCCACGAGGGGATAGAAAAGATGAAATAGGAAGGGGGATAACTAGGGCATCACGCCCATGCCCGATGGCAAAGGCAAGAAGAATCACTCTTCTAAAAACTTTTTTTTTTTCTTAAAAACTATTTTTTACAAAGAACTGAGGGTGGTATTTATAGACCTGTCCAACCCTCATTTGAATTTGAATACAGTATAAAAAGATAGAGATGATTCAAATTCAAATACATGATAGGATAAGATAAGCCTATCCATATCTCAATCTAACCAACCAAATCCTAATTCAAATTTCAAATAAAAGATAAATCCTAAATAAATAATCTTTAAATTTAAATTTTTTGCTGCACCAGAATCCGTGCTACTCCGGGATTCGTGCAAGTCGATGTCCCCATCATTCCACTGAGGGGGGGAAAACTTTGACTCCGTCGAGTATGGATCAGTAGGGACTCTAGTAAACCACATCCAATCAAAAGAGGACCGCTCTGAAAATGATGTAGCTTTGAAAGTGGTGCGACTTTAGAATCATGCACTTTGAAATTTGTGCAGAGGAGAAGTCGGCTTCGGATGCTGGGTTTGTGTTCACGTTCGTGCATGGCCGTTCTTCCACACGGGTAGATGAATGGTGGAACAGGGGACATCTTCGGAGGGAAGTCTGGTGAGCTTCGCCGGTGGAGACACGGTGGGCGGAGATGACTGCCGGACCCAAAAGAGGTGATGCTGGATTTGGAGAGGGGCTGGCCGATAGCGACTCGGTGGAGATGCCATGGTCTCATGGAACAATTGGAGAGGATGCAATCCGGTAATAGCAGCAGCATCCAGAATAGCCCTTCTATGGAGATCAATGAAATATACTTGGATACCAATGCAACAATCCACAACCGCCATACTAAGATTCTTCCCGGCGATGCTCTTTAGGTTAGAAAGAACCATTGCTAGGACTTGAGTCGGAGAGTAAAGGTCCTTTGTTCCCCGAGGTACCTAGCATGGATCAAGTGGGAAACCCATCAGGGCCTTCCATTACCAAGAAGGGGAGAGACTGCAGGTCCCTCTAGAGCTTAGGATCGGAGAATTTCCGGCCCAGCAGACCTTTATCTGGGAGATAGAGTTCTTGGAATTCATTAAAAAGGATGTGACAGTGGAGTGACAGAGGTCCTCATCGCCATCGCGGAGCTCGCGGCAGTGGCGTCAGTAGCTGAGGACGAGGTTGCCGGACTTGGAATGCAAGATATGCTAGAAGATCGCGAAGGTCCAGGGTGAGGCCGGGTGGTCGACGAGGTCTTGGAGCTTGTTCTCGAGGTCAGCATCGGAAAGGTCTTTGGTGAGGGCAGCGGTGGGTTAAGGGAGCCCTTTTGCAGTGCTATTGCCGTCAGCGTTCCCGCCGGGGACGGGCCGAACATGGTGGCATGCTTCACATGGCGGACCAGGATGGGAGCGGCTTCACGAGAGGAAAGAGGAGGGGGGGCGGCGAATTGGATCCATCATCAAGGGCGATAGCAGAGGGTGGAGCGATGGTATGGAGATCTGAAGATGTGGGGCAGCGTGTGGGGCATTGGCGGTGATAAGGGTGGTGGCAGCTGAGGTGTTGGCAGTTGTAGGGTGTCGTTCGGTGGGGGGGAATGGGAGAGAAGGATTGGGACGGTGGCTGCAAGGGTGTAGGTTAGCGGTAACGAGGTTCTACTGCCATGGTGAAATCACTGGTTCGTGACAACGGCGGTGGCTGTGGGCATTGGAATGGGATGAGGGGTTTCTGTAAGTTGGTGAGGGTGTGGGAGGAGTCACAGGGGGAAGGCACTGGTTGGGTGTCGGTGGAGTTTGGGAGGAATCATGGCAGGGAAGGCGGGGTGCCGTAGATGCTCAATGATGGGATCGAAGAGGGAAGAAAAAAATTAATGGTGACATGATAAACTGGGAGATAATTTTTTTTTTTTTTTTGGTTGAATCTGGGAAGTGGGGAATGGCTGGGAAGAGGAAATTTGGAATGATACGAAGGTATCCTAATTTTTCTAGCTCTGATACCAAAATTGATGAGGGACCGATGGGTAGGATCGTTGGTGAGCCTAAAAGTCACCAAAATTAGGGTATCATATTTTTTTTTGGTATTTTTTTTTTCTAGGGATGGCGAAGGAATAGTGGGGATGTAGGATAAGGATCTGGAACTCATGGACTTTGGGACTCACCCTAACGAAGAGACCTCTCACCTCTAGGGCATTACACTCTCCTCGACACTTGGAGGTGCTAGGGTGGATCTCAAAGGCCACGAGGGGATAGAGAAGATGGAATGGGAAGGGGGATAACTAGGGCATCACGCCCATGCCCGTAGCCAAACGCAAGAAGAATCACTCTTCTAAAAGCTCAAATTTTTTTTTCTCAAAAACTTTTTTTTACAAAGGACTGAGGTTGGTATTTATAGACTGTCCAACCACATTTAAATTTGAATACATGATAAAAAGATAGAGATGATCCAAATTCAAATACAAGATAGGATAAGATAAGCCTATCAATATCTCAATCTTAACCAACTAAATCCTAATTAAAATTTTCAAACAAAAGATAAATCCTAAATAAATAATCTTTAAATTTAAATTATTTGCTGCTCTAGAATCTGTGATACTCGAGATTCGTGCAGGTCGATGTTCCTATCATTATACCAAAATTGTTGAGGGACAGATGGGTAGGATCGTTTATGAGCCTAGAAGTCACCAAAATTAGGGTATCATATTTTTTTTTGGTTTTTTTTTTTTAGGGATGGCGAAGAATAGTGGGGATGTAGGATAAGGATCTGAAACTCATGGACTTTGGGACTCACCCTAATGAAGAGACCTCTCACCTCTAAGGCATTACACCCTCCTCGATACTTGGAGGCGCTAGGATGGATCTTAAAGGCCACGAGGGGATAGAGAAGATGGAATGGGATGGGGGATAACTAGGGCATCACGCTAATGCCCGAAGCCGAAGGCAAGAAGAATCACTCTTCTAAAAATTCAAATTTTTTTTTCTCAAATATTTTTTTACAAAGGACTGAGGGTGGTATTTATAGGCATGTCCAACCCTCATTTGAATTTGAATACAGGATAAAAATATAGAGATGATTCAAATTCAAATACAAGATAGGATAAGATATGCCCATCCATATCTCAATCCTAGCCAACCAAATCATAATTCAAATTTCAAACAAAAGATAAATCCTAAATAAATAATCTTTAAATTTAAATTTATTTGCTGCCCAAAATCTGTGCTACTCCAGGATTCGTGCAGGTCGATGTCCCCATCACACGATATGTCAGAGCTATAGGCCATGACAATCTAGACGACAACAGATTAGCACACCAGGTAGGGGGAGATGTAGAAATGCCATCGGCTATGGAAGTTCCAGTGGTAAGTCCCCACTACAAGAAGGACACCTATGGGCATCCATGGCCTCATGGTGACAACGCGTGCATGGGAGGCTTCCGCCAGCCAAGCAGGGGGCCTCCCTCATCATGGCAACCCACAGAGCCCTGAGGGGGAGCTCCCCGCTCCACCACCACCACCTTCGATGGATTCCAGATCACTGTACTAGCCTAGTAGGTCCATGCCCTAGCTAGGTGATGTGCTAGCTCCACCAAAGACACTAGTCCTGGCAATGCAATAGCAGCTAGGGATGCTGAGGGCCCACGCTGCCGATCCCCGTACTAGCCTACCATCCTTCTAGGAGGGGTCGTTACATGCAGCTTCCCACCTACAGGGGACCACTAGATGGTCAGAAAGAAGTAGCATGATGGCCCGATCGATTGGGAGAGTCGCTTTTTGACCTCGGACCATGGTGCACGCTCGTGCCGCTGGCACCAGCATGGCTGGAAACTTAGGCAAGAGTTCCTCCACTCAGCACACCCTTCACCTTTGATGGCCTCCACCAAAAGGTCGATAGACGAGGCCATCCACTACCAGGCAAAAAGACACATCAAAGAGCAGGAGTGCAAGCTGGCTGACCTGTCCTGTTAATTTGCTGAGATTCAAGGCTCCCGGGGTGAGCCCACGGGTTATGACGCCCATCTATCCTTCTCTCACAAAATCCAAGAGGAACCGATCCCTAGCTGGTTCTATATACTTCGAGTTGACCCCTACGATGGAATAATCGACTCCTTGGACCACCTAGAAAGCTACAAGGCCCTTATGATGGTCCCAGGGGCCACCGATGCTCTCCTCTGCATTGCCTTCCTGGCTACCCTTCGGAAGGTTGCTCGAGCCTGGTTGTCCAGACTCGAGTCAGAAAGCATTGACTCCTTCACCCAGTTGAAGAAAAAGTTCATGATGCACTTCAATGCATGCAGAAAGGTGCCACGTAAAGTTGATAGCCTCTTCTCGATCTGCCAGCAAGATCGAGAGCCCCTCTAGGACTATGTGTCCCAATTTAAAGCTGCTACCTTGGAGATCTATCCCCGATGAGCCAGTCACCATGCTAGTCCTGAAGAGGGGACTTAGGACCTCCTGCTTCACCACTCCCTCGATAAGAAGCCTCCAAGACCTACTCAAGGCTCCTCCTCTGGCCTACAAGTATACCATGCAGAGGAGATCGACCACACCATGAGGCAGCTAGATGGGAGGCCACTAAAGAGACAACTATGGGGGAGACATCCGGCCACCTAGCCTTGAAGACCATGTCGACCCCGTGGCTAGGGGCTAGGCCTAGAGTTGACCCCACCAAGGAAGAAAAGTTCGCTCTTCTCCTCACCCTAAGAGAAAAGATCCTAATGGAGATCGAGGGTGAGCACTTCTCTCACCATCCTGACCTGTTGAGGCCATCTACTGGATGCGATAGGTCCCATTACTGCCACTTCCACCGGGACCACAGCCATGATAATAAGGAATGCCACCACCTAAAGAGGGAGATAAAAGATCTAATCAAGCATGGATACCTTGGGAAGTATGTTGTTAAGTCTCAGTTGGTGCACCCAAGGCTCGGGGGGCTAAGGTTTAGGACTTGGTCCAGTTAGTCATGGTCGTACATGATGTATCTAGGGCTAGGAATGAGTCCAAGATAAGTCCTAAGTGATAGGCTGAGTTTTGTTAGTCTGAACATTAGAGCCAACTCATTGTCTAAGAGTCGACTCGTTGGTTGGCACAACCTAAAACAGTTGTGAAGTGTTTGTATGAGTGTCAGCTCACTCAAGGTGGAGTCGGCTTGTGTGTGCAGAAAGAAATACAATATTCTGGATGAGCTGACTCGCAATTTGAGAGACGACTCGTCCAGTGGACTATTTTCATCTACAAGTTGACTTGCAGTAGGTGAGCTGACTCAGATGTCAGGATTTCAAAATCTCATGGTGCTAGCCTGGGGTATTTTTGGGGAACTAGGTCTTATGTGACCTAGGTATATATATATATGTATGTTTTGTCTTGTATTGTAAAAGATAGAGATGGCTGAATACAATATATTGGAATCCCTTTTATCCCAAAATCTTCTTCTTCTTCCACTCTCTTCTCTATCAATCCAAAGAATCCATTGATCTTCAAGAAACCTATATCCTACTGCATCCATCTCGGATCGCTGGTAGGGGGTTGTCCATGCACCTGGGTAACTTCCACTGCATTGCTTGCGTTCCAAACCCCGATGCTTCATTTGGTATTAGAGCAAGGTGCATGGAGGAAGGAAGGTCTATACATCCAAAGGATTCTGCTATACCAGGTTATTTCAATATTCTATCTGTTTGCCTTTCGAAGAAATCTCAAGATTTAGGTGGAGGAAATTTTTTTTTGTGGAAGGAGTGGAAGGATAGGGTTGGATGGAAAGTTCTTTGCTGGTATTGGTTACAAAAATTTTGTTTTTTGGATGTGATTTTACTTGATTGTGGAAATGGCATCAAGTAGTTTCAAGGTGGATTTTGAGGAGTATGATGGCAAAGAAAACTTTACCCTATGGCAGCAAAGGGTAAAAGATTTGCTAGTTCAATTGAGGATCTACAAGGTCTTGGTTAAAGAAAGACTAGAAAAGATCAGTGTTTAGGATTGGGAAGAGTAAGAAGAGATTGCATTCAGCACTATCAGGATGTGTTTGGCGAATCAAGTTTTGCTTGAGGTATGTATAGAGACATGGCAAAGGGCCTTTGGCTGAGATAGAAAAACACATATGTGGGGAAGAACATGACAAACAAGCTATGGTTAAAGAAGCAACTATATAGTTTGAGGATGCCTAAAGGAGGAGACCTTGTTGCTCACATTCAGAGGTTCAACCAAGTATGTTATGAGGTTATGAGTCTGGATGTGAAGATTGATGAGGAGGATCGGGCATTGTTGCTGTTATATTCGCTCCCAGGATTGTATGATGGTCTTAACAACCTTGGTGTATGGGAAGGAAACCTTGAACTATGAAAGGTTGTTGGAGTGCTCAGGTCAAATGAGCAACGAGAGAAGATCTGCAAAGAAAATCCTAACTTAGAGGTACTTGTGTGAATGAAAGTCAAGGAAGACCCAAGGAAAGAGTTAGGGGAAATCAAGGACAGGTCACAGTCTCGAAATAGTCAGAAAAGTTGAAATGTCATAAGTGTCATTAGCCTGGGCATTTCAGGAAAAATTATCCTCTTTGAAAGACAGAGAAGGGGAAAGCCAACACTAGTGGTGCAAATGTATTTGAAGGTACTGGAGAAGATGTACTGGTGGCTTCAAATGGATCTATTGATTGGGATAACACTTGGATGTTGGATTCGGCATGTTCTTATCACTATCCTCACATCGGGAGTGGTTTGATACCTATGACAGGTTAGATGGAGGTAGTGAAGCCTTGGTTATTATCACCCTTGTTTGGTAGCTGGAGTTGGCACTATTAGGGTGAGGATGTATGATGGAGTGATAAGGACTCTATCAAATGTTAACCATGTACCAGAATTGAAGAAGAATTTAGCTTCTTTGGGATACCTGGAGAAGCAGGGTTATGCTTTCAGTTGTAAGTCTAGTAGTAGATGTTTGAGAATTACCAAGGGAGCTTTGGTGATGATGAGAGGATGAAGACTGAGCAATAATCTATACAAGATGGAAGGCTCAGTGGTGAATGATAGTGTAGAGGTGCTTGTAGCAGTATAGGAGGAACAGTTAGCATATAAATTATGGCACTATCAAATGGGTCACCTGAGTGACCAAGAGCTCATGAAATTAAGCAAAAGAGGAAACATTCTAGCTTTGAAGAAGGGTGGAGATGACTTGTGTGAGCCATGTAATTTTGGTAAGCAGGATAAGTTAAAGTTTGCTGTTAGTACCAAACCAAGTGACAGAGTGCTAGATTTAGTGCACTTTGATGTATGGGGACCAGCTCTTGTATCAGCTAAAGGTGGGGCAAGATACTTTATCACCTTCATTGATGACTACTCAAGGAAGGTGTGGATTTATTTGATGAGAGAAAAATTTGAGGTGTTTGCCCGGTTCAAAGCCTGGAGAGCTGAGGTAGAAAATGAGACAGGAAGACATGTGAAGTGCATTTGATCTAACAATGGAGGGGAGTACTCTAGTAAGAAGTTCAGGAGTTACTGTGGGGCAAATGGAATCAAACACCATTACATAATAAGGATGACCCCTCAGTAGAATGGTGTTGTAGAAAGGATGAACGGATACTATTGGAGAAAGCTAGGAGTATGAGCTGTAGACATCACTCCTGGTAACTTTTTGGGATGATGCTATAACTCTTTCTTGTTTTCTTGTTAATAGGCCCCCTCACTTCAAGCTGAATGGAGGCATTCCAGTGTAAGCTTGGAATGGGAAGAAGGTGGAGCTTGGCCACCTAAAGGTGTTTGTTTGCCCGACCTATGCACATGTGGAGGCAACCGAAAGAAGCAAGTTGGACCCTGAGTCAAAAAGGATTATCTTCATCGAGTATCCATGAAGAACCAAGGGTTACCTACTGTGGGATCCTCAGTCTCAGAGGACAGTGATCAGTAGCGATGTCATCTTTGATGAGAGAAGCATCTTAGAGAGACCTGAGAGTACGAATGGAAGTGCAACTACAAAGGTGAACAGTAGTGATTGCCCTTCACAGTGGAGGATAAGCCGCCTACTTCTGCTGGAAAGTAGTGTGGACACTAGACGCACCAGAATAAGATAGAGGCTTCTCAACCCTCTGTGGACTTCCTAGTAGTGCTAGTCTATTTAAGTCCAGTTTGTATTAAGGGCTTAGCCTATTTGAGTTCCCACTTTGGCCCCTGAGTCATGTTTTTGGCCATTTCATAATTGAGTCCAGTATGTAGCATTTGATCCATACCATTAAGAGTTTGGATTGGTCGTCAAGTCAGCTCATGTTGAGCTAATCATATTCTGAGTCTTATAATCATGTCCAGTTGTATTGAGTTTGTATTGAGTCAAACCCAGTCAAAGAAGATGCAAGCATGTGAAGGACACCACCCAGCGTGCCACCTCAGCAGCCACATAGAGTCCTAGTCACACCTTGGAATTCACCACCTAGGATTACTTGGAGGATCATGAAGTCGGCCCATGCATGAGGAGTTGATGACCACATGCCAGCACACCCCTTCCACACCGCAAGCACACCAACTCCACATGCCAGCATGACAAGAAAAAAGTCAAAACAGATAAACATGAATTCCATGATTCATGCCAGCTTGCTTAGAAAAAGTGGTCCACCCCAAGCCAAGAGAAGTAAAAAGTTGGTGCCCCTTGGTCCCCTCCTTTGGCTGCCCACTACCTACCTTGTTTGGAGAGATTTTGTATGGCATGAGAGTGTTTTCCTTCATGTATTCAGCTCCACACATCAGGAAGAAAGTGGGCACCCCTTATTTTCCTTGTTTTCTTTTGCTTGGGCCCTAAGTCTCATGACTCTATATAAGGGATCCCTTGTATGAGAATTTGATAATTTTTGATGAATATAAAGTGATTTTTCCAACTTCTGCTATGTGCTTGCTGTGTGCTAAGGGGAATCTATTTGAACCCCTTCTTCTTCCTTGTTTCATGCGCCCTGCTTCCAACCACCATTAAAACCCTAGAAGCCATCTCTTCAGCCTTGGCCGCCAAACACAAAAACTCTTCCATCCTTGCTATTTTCAATTTATTTCTTCATCCCTATATTGATTTCTAACCCTTAACAGGTGATTTGCAGGTCCCTCGAAGTCTACGAATCCATTGATTCCAGCCAAGCAGCGATCAGATCACCGGGTTGAAAGCCGCAAATCAACGGGTCTTCGGCTTGATCATCCAGGCCGACCTAAGATTACTTGGAGGATCATGAAGTCGGCCCATGCATGAAAAGTTGATGACCACACACCAGCACACCCATTCCATACCCCAAGCACACTAACTCCACATGCCAGCATGACAAGAAGGAAAGTCAAAATAGATAAATAGAATCCCATGATTCATGCCAGCTTGCTTAGGAAAATAGTGATCCACCCCAACCCAAAAGAAGTAAGAAGTCGGCGCCCCTTGGTCCCCCTCTTTGGCTGCCCACTACCTACCTTGTTTGGAGGGATTTTGTATGGCATGAGAGTGTTTTCTTCCATGTATTCAGCCCAACACTTTAGGAAGAAAGTGGGCACCCCTTATTTTCTTGTTTTCTTTTGCTTGGGCCCTAAGTCTCATGACTCTATATAAGGGATTCCTTGTATGAAAATTTGATAATTTTTGATGAATATAAATTGAGTTTTCCAACTTCTGCTATGTGCTAAGGGGAATCTATGTGAACCCCTTCTTCTTCCTTGTCTCCTGTGCCCTGCCTCTAGCCGCCTTCAAAACCTAGAAGCCATCTCTCCAAGCCTTGGTTGCCCAACGAAAAATTCTTCTATCCTTGCTATTTTCAGTTTTTTTCATCATCCTTGCATTGCTTTCTAACCCCTGACAGGCAATTTATAGGTCCCTCGACATCTATGAATCAATTGATTCCAGTCGGGCCGCTATTGGATCACCGGGTTGAAAGTCACGAATCCACGGGGTCTTCAGCTTGATCATCCAAGCCGCATATAGGAGTGAAGAGAGACCTCTATAAGGATTCACCTACTAGATCCTATTAGGTACACCCCCCTACTTGTCAATAGCATTATTGAAGGGGAACTAGCCCAACCAAGGCTTCTCAATCTCGGCGGTCCTCTTTTCTATTATTTTTTGGGTCTTTATGCATGCTGTTGCTTCTTATTTTTGCACAGAACTCTCTACTTAAATTCTTGGCCTTATTTTTGAGATTTAGATACATAACTAAACATAAAAAAATACAAAATATTTTGCAAGCATATTTAGGTCCCTCATCATTTGGTATCAAAGCCTGTTTGGGCTCAGTTTCTCTTTGTATACTCGGATTGGGTGTTCACCATGACCATCCGATCATAGGAGACAAGTAGGGCTGCAAGACCCTTTCTTCCAAATCTACTACAGATATCTTATAGCGTGTTGGGGTGCCATTGTGATTGACCCTCGAAGAAGAAAACAATGAGCTTCATTAGGGTAATTTGCATCTCAGTCATCATCAGTACATAACTTGATATTTTAATTGTTACTACCTAGAAAGAAAATCTGATTTTTATTTTTTTGGATTCCCTTATAATTGGTTAATTTTCAAAATTTATTAGGAATTATTTCAGTCTGTGGATTTTCTGCTAGCCAGAATACTTTCTGAGAATAGTTCTTCCCTATTTTTCAATAACTAATTTCAGCAAGTTTAGAATTCTTTTAGTATAATTTTTGCATATCTTAATTTTTGGCATGTTTCCTGTATATTAGGCTATTACTTGCAAATTAGATTTATATTTAAAAAATAGTAAAACAAAAAAAAAATTACATACACTCACAAAATACCAAAAATACTTGAAACCCTAATTTGTATTTCAATCTGCCTGCCATCATGAGCATAAACTACTTTAAGGATAATTTTACTATGTCATGGGGGGAGGATTTGATCACCTCTCCTTAGCTCCAAACCCCAATCCTGCATCTGAACCTACCCTGATTAAAATCGAGTAGACTTTATTTGCCCTAGAGGGCTAGGGACATCAACAGGTCGGGTTCAACCATTATGGGAAGACTAGTGCACCCATTCATCTCCTATTACTAGAAGCTGATGTCTAGGCTAGAGGTACAGTGTCAAACAACCTAAATAGATCAGTGGTTCCTTAATTGGGTCCCTACGAGAGCAGGGGCCCTCCGACCATCCCACCTCTTACCTGGCCAATTGAAGGACTAGGAGTTGCGTTGTGTGTAAGTTGAGTCAACCCATTCTGTTTGGGCTCTAGGTCTAGGCAGCTGTAGTCAAGTTATTGTTGAGTCTTGCATGTGTACTAGATCAGAAGTCCCATTTCATCCACCATCTCCACCTTTGGCTGAACCCATGAATAATCTTGAAGCCTAGTTAGAAGCCCGTATGGTCCATACAAACATAGATCATCTAGCCCAATTCCCTTGATCCAAGAGCCTATTATCATGATCTTATCCCTGAGTCTAACCCTAGGTATCCATACCCATACTGGTTTATTCAGAAGAAAGACCCATTAGGAACACCCAATCTTATGCACCCACTTTTGATGGAAGCCAGAGAGTTGTATATCGATTGGGAAAAAAGAATGGATTAGTATTTTGAGTACACTCAGATGACAGAGTTAGGAAAAGTTAGATTGGCCACATGTAAGATAATCCGACATGCTAGGCGATACTGGGAGATGTCAAGGATAAATGTTATCAATGGGGAGATGAAATACTTACTTGGAGATCCATGTGAAGTAAGTTGAGAGCAAAGTACCTAGGTAGATTTTATGAGCACCAACTTTTAGAGCAATGGTACGATTTGAGTTAAGGTAATAAGACTATGTCTGAATACATTGACCATTTAATATGTGTATAGGAGATGCAACACAGTTGAACCTGAGTATAAGATTATATCGAGGTTTCGAGCTAGCCTATGTAGGGACATCCAGGTGGAATTATTTCAATGAAAAATTCATACTCTAGAGGAAACTTATCTGAATGCTAGGGAGTTCGAGTCTAATCAAAAGAACTCATGGGAGCGAACCTAAGCCCAGCATGATTATCACCTCTAGACCAATTCTTAGGCAAAGTCTTTCAAACCAACCTACTACTCCTATTCCATTAGTTTGTAAGGAAAAGACACGTAAACCCATTAATGAACCTGAGGAAGAACCCATTGTAGAGATATATGAGGCTGACATAAGTTTACTAGATGAATATGAAGGAGAAGACTTTGAGGAGGATCACTTTAGTACCTTACCTAAGGAAACCCTAGGTGAAGATGAAATTGTAGAGCCTAGTCCTGAAGTAATAGAACAATAGGAAATTAGTAAGGACTTGGTTCCTATAAGTCAATACCCTCAAGAAGAGCCCACTCCTTTAGCCTCAACCCCAGACCTTATTCAGTATTCTCATCAAGAGTTCATTCCTCTAACCCCAATCGATGACCTTTTTCTTGAACTGACTAAGCCATCCTTTCTTAAAGACCTTGCACTTGCAATGACCAAATTCTCCCTCCTTCAAGTGAAGCTTATGTCACCCATAGATCAATGTTCAAATCTTAAGGTCATCCCTTGTAACCAAGGTCTATTGCATGCCTCCAATGGATTATCCCAAGACTCCGATTCTTTTTTCCTGCCATACTTTAAGGCTTCCAATGTTCCCCAAACTTTCCCATTACACTTTGTTGAGGTCATTCAGTTGCACCAGTTCTTTGAGTATGTTAGGTTTTGCGACCTACTTTTGGAAGACCTTACGGCATTTGTTAGAAGTCCATTATAAATTTTCATGTGCATGCCAAACCAAGATCAAACCTAGAGAGTCTATTGTTTGTTAGGTTTAGCCCCAAGATTCCAATAAAGTTTCTCTCAATAGGAATGCATAATTGAGTCTACATTTTTGTTAGGTGTCAGTACAAGTCAAGTGCATCATCCGCATTAACCATTAATTTTGAAACAAACTGGCTAATTCCCAAAAAATAGCCAAGAAATTTAATGTTGAAGATTCTATTATGATTAGGCTTAGGCCTGAGTGGTTCCCACTCAGGATCATTAAGAAGCTTCATGCTCACGGAGCCAGACCTTTTAGAGCGATAAAGAAGGTTGGACCAAATGCTTGTGATAGATTTGCCCCCGGATTTGGCATTAGTTCTACCTTTATATCACATACCTGGTTGAGTATTGGGAACCGACAGTGATTTCTAGTGAGGCCTTTGGACCTACTCCATCCATTGTGAGTGACCCTAGCTCAGAGTATCCACCAATTAATTAGCTTGAGAGAGGAGAACAGATCGAGCGTATCCTGAAAGATCAAGCCATCACGACCCGGGGCCGCGGCTATCACACTACCTGGTTAGATGGCAAGGCTAGCCAGAATCAGATGATTTATGGATTTCTCAAGAGGACTTGCAGTGCCTCAACCCAGATCCTCTCAAGAAATATGTGACAGTGTGATCCTTACTCGACAGGGTCGAGTTCCTCCCATCCTAAAAGAATTGGTGCAGACACCAGAGGCTCCAAAATAAGACAAAAGCTTTTCAACCCTCTGTGGATTTCCTAGTAGTGTTAGTCTATTTAAGTCTAGTTTGTATTAAGGGCTTAGCCTATTTGAGTCCCCACTTTGGCCCCTGAGTCATGTTTTTCATCTTTTCATAATTGAGTCATGTATGTAGCATTTGATCGATACTATTAGGATTTTGGATCAGTCGGTCAAGTCAACTCATGTTGAGCTAATCATATTCTGAGTCTTGTAATCATGTCCAGTTGAATTGAGTCTATATTGAGTCGAGCCCAGTCAAAGAAGATTCAAGCATGTGAAGGACACCACCCAGCTAGCCACATTAATAGCTGCATGGAGTCCCAGTCATACCTTGGGTTTTGCCACCTAGGATTACTTGGAGGATCATGAAGTCGGCCCATGGATGAGGAGATGATGACCACATGCCAGCACACCCCTTCCACACTCTATGCACACCAACTCCACATGCCAGCATGACAAGAAGGAAAGTCAAAACAGATAAATATTAATCCCATGATTCATGCCAGCTTGCTTAGGACAGAAGTGGTCCACCCCAAGCCAAGAGAAGTAAGATGTTGGTGCCCTTGCATCCCCCCCTTTGGTTGCCCACTACCTACCTTGTTTGGAGGGATTTTGTATGGCATGAGAGTGTTTTCTTCCATGTATTCAGTCCCACACTTTAGGAGGAAAGTAGGCACCCCTTATTTTTCTTGTTTTCTTTTGCTTGAGCCCTAAGTCTCATGACCAAGTCTCATGACTCTATATAAGGGACCCCTTGTATGAAAATTTGATAATTTTTGATAAATATAAATTGAGTTTTCCAACTTCTACAGTGTGCTTGCTGTGTGCTAAGGGGATTATGTATGAACCACTTCTTCTTCCTTGTATCCTGCGCCCTGCCTCTAGCTGCCTTCAAAATCCTAGAAGCCATCTCTCCAAGACTTGGCCACCCAACATAAAAACTCTTCCATCCTTTCTATTTTCAATTTATTTCTTCATCCTTGCATTGTTTTCTAATCTCTGACAGGCAATTTACAAGTCCCTCACATCTATGAATCCATTGATTCCAGTCGGGCCACTATCGGATCACCGGATTGAAAGTCACGAATCCGTGGGGTCTTCGACTTGATCATCCAGGCCATATCTGGGAGCGAAGAGAGACCTCTGCAAGGATTCACCTGCTAGATCTGTCAGGTATACCCCCTCTACTTGCCTATAGCGTTGTTGAAGGGGAACTAGTCCAACCGGGGTTTCTCAGCCTCGGCGATCCTCTTTTCTATTACTTTTCGGGTCTTTTTGCTTGCTGTTGCTTATTATTTTTGCATAGAACTCTCTACTTAAATTCTTGGCCTTATTTTCAGGATTTAGATACATATCTCAATGTACAAAAATATAAAAATATTTTGTATGCATATTTCGTCCCTCATCAGAAAGGGTGTCTTAGTTGAGGTGGAGTTAGGTGGGAAAGATTTTCTGGTGGCGAAGGATCATGGTGGGGGCACCAGGATCAAATAAAGATTACTGGGCCCTATTTGGTTTACCTAGCCATGTCTCAAATTTTGTAATCAATTAAGATTGAGTCCTATAATAAGTGAGGTTAGTTGATTTATCTCAACCCTCACCTAGTCATTATTTTGAGTCCTGTATATTAGTTATGATTCCAGAATGAGCTCAATTTTTGTACAAGAGAGGAGGTTGCCCTATTTTGGAGTTCCATCAGGCCACATCCAGGAGTCAAAGGCCACTACATCAGTCCAGTGGATTTTGTGTGACAACCCAGGATCCTAGATGCTTCCAGAAACCCTGATTCATTCTAGATGCCCAGATTCCAGTCCAGATGCCAAACATATTCCCAAACCAGGGCATCCATGATTCTACAGGTCCCTCTATATCCTACCCCAAAGAAATCAAGTCCAAGTGCCAAGCCCAAGCACTAGAAAAGCAAGATTCCATGGAATATTCATGCTACGAGGCTACTAGGCCACCCCAGCTTGCAGACGCCCAAACTCATGCACCCAAGCCCCTTTGGGCTGGACCCTTGCTGCCCCTAGAAGCCCAACACTCTTTCCTACGCATCCTTGAAGTGTTGACCAAGTCCAAGAGGTGTCCTTGAGTGGAATAGTCAAAGCATGAAGGAAAAAGGAGAAGACTAGGTCAATTCCTAACCTAATGGGGATTTGTTTTTCTAACCTAGCAAGGAAAGGACTTGTATTCCAATTTGGAAGAGCACTTGTAATCCATGTGTAACCATAGTTAGTGAGGGCATGGGAACTCTATAAATACCCCACCCGTCCCACTCTTGTAATCATCATTTTCTTATGAATAAATATTTGTTTAAATTTTGCTGAATTCTTGAGTTTGAGTTTGGTTCTCTCTTTGAGTGCTCTCCTCGTGTTCCTAGATCGAATCCCTACTGCTTTAGCACCCTCCTACATCACTGGAGATTAGGCACACCCAAGGAACTGAAGCCTTGCTGACGTCCAAGCCAAGGAGCTTCTTCTTCCCTCGACTGCCATATTCTAACCCTAATCCTGATTCCTTTCAAGCCATAGTTCCTTTTCTTAATTTTTAATTGCTATTTTGATTAACCCTGACACTTGCAAAAATCCTGAGATGCTTCACCTCCCTTGAGGAGGCCTTCTTTGCTTCCAGGACTGCCCAGATCAGCTATTAGATTCAAGGGAAACAAGGCTTCTTCTTCCAGGCTCCGATTAGAGTTGTGAGTGATCCTTGTTGCTTCTGAATTTCAATCTCTAACTGGTATGAAACCTTCCCTTCTCTTATTATTTAATTTGCTTGAAGTTAACTATCCTAAGCGGGGAATTCCTCAATTTTTGGGTCCTGTCTTTTTTTTATCTTGCATGATTCAGCCTACGATATGATGATTTCTTAGAATTGCTGAATACCTGCTAGTTCTTTACTTTGCTTTAGACATTAGCCATCAAACCTAAATCTAAAAATTCCAAAAAAACTAGTTTACTGCTTTTACTACATATTTATCATTCTTAGAGTCATCCTACAACAATTTGGTATCAGAGTGAGTTTAGGATAGTTTTTATTTGCATCTCATTCACAAACCCTAATTCTACTTCTTGTCCACTGCATTAGGTTTCTAGTTTTCATCTAATTTTAGTATCATAAACATTTTATTTTTTTTGTAGAATTTACACTGCATGTCTTTTGTTTGTCCTAGTAATTATCAAAATTTTCTATTAATTTTACTAAAAACCTAAATCTCTAAAATTTGGCATAAAATAATCCCTAATAAAACCGGATAATTTCTGTAGCAGTCCAGAAAACCCTCGGTCTGCATCATCATATGATTTTTTTTCTATATGAAATTTGGTATGTTTCATCATCACTGTCAATCCTCTATTCTAGGCTTTTTTTTATATTTTTCTGCATCAGGATCTATGTCAAACTCTGCAACCACCAAAATCCTAATTCATTAATTTCTGCTACATTTTGCATCTTGACTCAACCTAACCTAATCACCTACCAAACCCCCAATCCCAAGCCAAACTTTGTTTGATAACCCAAGTTAACTTATACCTAACTTGACACATCATAAATCAATAAAAAAATAATTTTATTTTCTGATTGTTTTAGATTACATCAGGGCCATCGATTGCCATCATTTTTAACCTAATCTTAAGGTCAACTCCCTATCTCAGATCAGGGCAGGATTTCATCACCTGTCCTGGGCCCAAAACAACCACCATCATACTAACCCAAGCCTAAGTAAAATCAATTAACCTAATTTTCCCTAGTGGGCTAGGAGACATCAACAGGTCGGGTCCGAGCTGTGTGGGCCAACTAGTGCATTTAACCTTTTAGCTATTACTGAAAGCTGGTGTCTAAGGTTGGGGGTCCAGAGTCAATGACCTAAGTGTTGTTGTGGTTTTTAATTGGGTCACTGCGAAGCAAGAGGAGTCTCCCACACTCCCACCCCCTACCTGGCCAGTGGAAGGACTAGCTATTAGGTTAGGTGTAAGTTAAGCTGTCCCACCCAGTTTCTGGCTCTAGGTCTAGGAATCCTAGATTATACTAGCTTTTTCTCTCTCTTTTGAATGCTTGGTTGCATCATTTCATTTTGATTGCTGATTTGTTGCATGACCACTAGATTAGGAACCCAATACCAGAAGTCTAAACCCCAACCTAGTTCAACCATGGAGTCCAGTCTTGAAGCACTCATAAGAACCATGAATGAACAATTGAACCATAAACTTGACCAAACCAATACCCAGATGAACCAATTGACCCAATCCCAAAACCAAATGAACCATAGATTCGACCAAATATACCAAAGATTTGACCAAATAACCCAAACCAATAACCAGGCAACCCATAGGATTGACCAATTAACTGATAGGTTAGACTAGGTAGAAAATAGATTACGGACCATAGAAGGCTCCCAGGGGTCTAATGCTGAACCTGAATCTGACTCATCCTGTTCTACCTCTCAAAACCCTAGGGGAGCCCAAATCAAGACCACTTTATGGAGCCCAACCCTAGGAGAACCCAGACTCAAGAACCATTTGTAGAGCCTAATCAATGGGGAGTTAAACCTCAGGAACCATACCAAGAACCTAACCATTGGAGAGTCCAGAACCCTAACCCTATCCAAGAACCCAACCTTAGAAGGCCCCAACATGAAGTCCATGATCAAGACGAAAGGGCCATGAGAAATATTAGGATAAAAGCAACCACCTTTGATGGAAGTCTTGAACCAAAGGTCTATGTAGATTGGGTACGAGATTTGGATTATTATTTTAAATGGTATGAAATGATTGAAGGGATGAAATATATATTCACCATGATGAAGTTGATTCATCAAGCTAGATTACATTGGGTTAATCTTGAGCATACTAGGAGACAACGAGCCCTTCCACCTATAACTACTTGGCAAGAGATGAAATTGCAACTCAAAGAGAAATACCTACCAGAATCCTATAATCAATATCTCCTAGACCAATGGAACAAAATTCATCAGGGAATAGGTCAGTGTCAGATTATATTGCTGAATTGATGAGTTTGCTATTAGGTGTAGTGTAACCGAGTCCTTGACCATACTCTATCCAGGTTTAGAATTGGATTGCGTGAGGACATTAAAAGGGAACTACACATGAGAGAGGTCCATGATTTGGAACAAGCCTATCAAGTAGCTAGACATTATGAACAATTTCAAAGAGGACCCACCTATCAAAAATCTGAACCTGTTAGGAACAATACCCAATTTCTAGATCAAATCCAAACCAGGTATACCAGGATAGACCAAATCCTAACCCACCAAGGTTGATTTAACTCCAACCCAGTTAGGCTGAACTGTAACCCAGTCTGACCCAACCCTAACCCAACCCGATTCAATCCCAACCCAAATTGTCCCAACCCTAACCCATCTTGACCTAACTCGAGTTTGAGTCCATCTAGTTCAAGTAATTATGCACCTGCTAGGATCGACAAGGGTAAGGCACCCATGTTTCAGAAAGCCCCTAGCCCCAGCCCCAATTCCTACTTTAGGTGTAATAAGGTAGGTCACTATGCTAGCCAGTGTCTCACCAGATCATTACACATAGGAGAGCTTGATGAACAAGAGACCGAATCCAATATCGATGACCTAGAAGAAGATGTTTATGAGGCTGAACCAGACTTGATAGAGGAATATGAAGGAGATGAGAAGGAATTTGATCAAGTAGGGATAATTAGATGTAATTTAACCCGAACCAACCTAAGAAAGATTGGTGTAGGACTAACATCCTACATACTTTTGTTAAGTTTGGAAATAAAGTATGTAAGATTATAATTGATAGTAGTAGTTATGTCAATGCCATTGCTACTGAGAGCTAAATCTTTAGGCTTGACACTAGTTACACATCCCAACCCCTATAAAGTATCATGGGTAGATTCCACCTCTATGCCAATCAAGTCTAGGTGTCAAATCTTAATTAAATTGCAATCATATGAAGAAAAGATTTGTGTGATATCCTTTCCTTGAGGGTTAGTATGTCATTCTAGGTCGACCATGGCTACATGATTATGATGCTGCCCTATCTGGTCGAACCAACACCTGTACCTTTTATCACCATGGGAACAGATTTGTGATTTACCCCACTCAGTCGAGGAGTTCAAGAAATTCTTGTAGCCTTAGAGCAAAATCAGGAGTTAATCTGATTAAGGCTAAAGAATAAAAGGTAGACCCTTCTGAACCCACTAAGGAATTCATGAGAATTGATCCTAAACCCACTTTAATAATTGAAGAAGTAATTAAGCCAGGATCAAATTTTATGGGTGAAACTAAAAATTTACAAGAGTTGTTCATAGGAAGCCCAGTATCAAATCCCTAAAGAACAACCAAAAGAAATAGGTGCATGTAATGAAACAATATCTAAATATGGGTCCACAAATCCAATCTATATGCCTGCACCTACACTAGCCTCTACAAAGCATATGCATCATGAAATTAGTCAATAGCTGAACATAAGTCTAAATATGGGTCCACAAATCCAATCTATATGCCTACACCTACACTAGCCTCTACAAAGCATATGCATCATGAAATTAGTCAATAGCTGAACATAAGTAATGAACTATATATGAACTTGGCTTATTCTCGAAAGAGAGCTAAAGAATTTTCTGCAAGGGATTTTGTGATGATCAGGCTTAGGCCTGAACGATTCCCTCCAGGGACCGTAAAGAAACTTCATGCTCGCAGAGCTGGCCCATTTAAGATAATCAATAGAGTTAGACCCAATTGATGGGGATGAAAATAAAATAATGAATGAAGAGTTTTAGCAAGATAACCAGAAAGCAAACTTGAGAATTTATTATCAAATAAATAGGCTAAATTAATCCAAGAAAAGAATTTTCATAAGGAGACTAGTTGATCTAAGTTAAAATACCCGTAATGTAGATCTAGTTCAAAATAAAGATTAGGATATTCATGGCAAGGAAACCATCAATACTAGGCAAGTTAACCTTCAAATGATTAGATCTAATGAAACTTAAGAAGAGCTTTCCTACGAACAATGATGGCTAAAATATTTGATGGAAGAAGAAGCTCTCAACACTCATGGATTTGAGGACTAGAAGGCAAGATGATCACTCTCTACTTTGGGACTTACCTTGCCCTTGATCAATGGCATGGAGACCTTCCTCTTGGATGTGGGAACCTGAGAGAACCTGCAAATAAACTTGGAATTAGACATGGAAGGGGAATTGAGGTTGGAATGGAAACAAGAGAGAAAGGGAAAGAAACAAGGCCGGCGGCTTGGAACTTAGGGCTTGAACTTGGAGCACTTACAATAGCGTCTCACTCTTCAATCTTCAAATCATCAATCACTTTCCAACACACACTCAAAGGACCTCTCACTCCCTTCTCAAACATGAATTTAAATACTCCAACTTAAAGGACTAAATCACTTTAACTGGAAGAACTAAATCACTCCATACAAGAAGAACTCAAGATAGAACTCAGCAAGATGAAAACCTTCATTAATTCTCAAAATATTTCATACATGGAATGCCTTACAAGGAGAGCCTTGGACCCTATTTATAGCCTTAGGGATCGTCCAAAGTGAGGAGGGGAGATGGAGTTAGGTTAGCTAACCATTTCTAGTTAAATCCAACTCCTTTGGTTACATAGTTGCAACAAGAAACAACTTCTAGGTAAGAGGTTGTAACAACTTGCTATGTGGCACCTAGGTGGCTTTACCTGGCTTCTAATTTCTGATATGGAGCCCTAGGTGTCATGTGATGTGGCATCCACATGGCAAGTTGGTTAGGAGGTTGTTGGGTGAGTGAGGAGTGGTTTCATGCTTCCCCTCAAAATGCTTGATGTGTTGTTTTTCATGTCTCCCCAAAAATGTGTCCCATGTGAATAATAAAATGGGCTTATAAGAGATGGCATCATGGGTTTCAAAAGGTTGTATCTTGACTTTCTTGGGCTTTGACTTGGTAATGCTTGAAGTTGGTCTTGATCTGGATTGAGTCGACTCAAGGGACTGGTGGCCTTTTTTCATGAGTCGGCTCATGAATTGGTCTTTGTCTTTAAGGATTTTGTAGGCTTCATTCCAAGGTTCTCATTAATCCTAAGTACACTATATTAGCTACAAAAAATATCAAGAGAATTAGTTGAAAAATATTTTTTTCCTGTTGATGTCCCATCATTTCTCTCAGGGTGGAAAAGAGCTCGACTCCGTCGAGTAGGAATCAGTTTGACTTTGGTAATACTCTAGTAGGTCAGGATTGATTCTTTGTAGGTCCTCTCGAGTTATCCATGAGTCTTCAGAATCAAGACATCCTTGCCAATGAACCAAGTGGCGCTGATAGTCTTTGTTTCAAGTAGTGATAATCATGTCATCTAAGAATCGCTTAATCCTATCTCGCCACTTTGGAAATATGGCTGGTGGACACTCAAGGGTTGGCTCACTCTCAAAGATAGAATCAGGCTTGACTGGCTCACTAGGTATCATTGTCGGTTTCTTGTACTCTATTAGATCTGAAATTTTGAAAATGGAACTGATACCAAAGTCGGATGGTATATCTAGCACATATTAGGTCCAACTTTCCTTACTATTTTGTAAATGACCTATACCACGGGCATATAATCATTTTGAGCCTAATCAAGACAGTCTCCTTCTTGAAATTCTTTGGCTTTTTTTTTTTACAAAATTTAGCCATATGCTTATTAATTTCATTGCTCAAAATTTGTTTTACTAATCACGCTATGCATATGACTCTCGTAATCATGGATACTTATGCATGGGACACCAAATGATAAACGCAAATGATACTAAATGATAAAAGACAAACAAAAACAAAACAGCTCAAATGGACTTTATTTTCTATGGACTAAACTTTATGTTGGCTAAGAAACAAGGTTCATAATTTTCAATATTCTCCTAAATAACTTTGAAGACTCTGGCATACAACTTCAGGTAAGTGGTAGTGAATCTTAATTTAGTTCCTAACATATGCCATAAAGTCTTAAAAAGTAACTATTGAATATTACTGGGACCAGATCAATGGTATGGTGGATGTCCAACTTGGTGTAATAGGAGAGTGCATGTAACGTAGTGGTGAATCAGGCTCAGGACAATTATTAGGGATTACAATTTCCATCTTCCATCTCTTCCATTTCCATCTTTCAATTCCTACCGTCTCTTCACTTCTAATTCTCATGTAAATTCCTTTGCAGGTCTACAATTTCTTGGTTGGTCCTATCCTTTGAGTTGGTTTCTCTTTGATGTCTTTGATGATCAATACCCTCATTAGTGATCCTTCATTAATCTCTAGATGTAAATCCTCAATCTTTAATTCCATTTCCTCCATTGTCTCCTCCTCGAATTGTTCTTCATGGTTTTGTTCTTGGACTTCATTTTGATTATCCCCGTTGTTGATTCTTTAGGCTGGGCAATTATTTATCTTCAAGTCAAGTTCAATGATTCATGATCATACGTGTCATCCAAGTTAGACCCAGCTACATAAACTTCTTCCGGAGTTTCACGGGTTTAGGATTTTCCTTATAGTCCTTCATTTGGACAAGATTTGATTCTATTTTATCCTTAAATTCTTCAATAGGTTTAGGAGATTTTTTCTCTATTTTTTCATTGGGTTTAGTCTCTTCTTCATCTCCATCATATTGATTGAAGGCAATATAATCAGATTCAGTTGTATTCATCTTGTCTCATTTGTACCATGGTCTAAAAGTTTTTGCTCATAATATTTACCTAGGTACTTTTTCCCAGTTTTCTCTTTATTTTCTCCAAGTACTTATTTTATCCCCCTATAATAACTTTTTCGCTTAACTTCTCCCTAACATGCTATGCGATTAGCATGTCGGATTAACTTGATTGGCAATTGACACTTTGTTACTTCTAACATTTCATCAAATCAAAGTATTGATCCCTGTCCTTTTTTCTCAATCGACATACACCTCAGGGTTTCCATCAAAGTGGGTGCAATAGATCGATTGTTTCCTAAAGACTCTCTCCTCCTGATCTACAAAGTCTTTGTAGGTATCTAGGGTTTATACTCAGGGGTGAGATCATGACATGGGCTCTTGGATCAAGGGGAGGTGGACGGTGATCAGGCTCAGCATTGATCCTATGGGGCTTCTATGAAGTCATGGAAGTCGTCTTGAATTTGTATTCAGTAGTAGTGATTGATGGACTCTTGGACCTCGAGAATTGACCTAAGTGACTCAGGTTTGGTGGGGGTCATTGGGCCTCTTCAATATCCCAACATGCCGTTCACTTAACCTAATTCCTTTCTCATTTGCCCTAATTTCCCATTTATGGTATCAATTTTTTAGTCAGGGTTTTCAAAAAGAATTCACATGTTAAAGCCATGGGTTAAAAAGTGTTGGAACTAGGGGACTTCAAGCAGTACAAACCTAACTTTTAGGGCTCCTAGACCTAAAAGTTCAAAACACAAGACTTAACTAGGTACTACTTAAGTATGTAATTATCCTGTCCACTGACCAGGTAAAGGTGGTTTGCGGGGGCCCCCCTCGCTTTCGCCGGTCCTAATTAAAAATAGCAAGTCTGCTTAGGGTGTCTTGGCTATTTGACCTCTAGTCTTAAACTAATTTCGAATAAGTACAACCTCAAATAAGTAAACCTCTTACCTTGTACTACGAACCCGACCCTGTGGGTGCCCTAGTTTTGGTCCTACGATTTGCAAAGCATGGTTTGGTTAGGGAAGAAGGGTAATGCACAACGTGGTAGACTGTTGATGATCCGACCAAACAACGTGGGAATGGAAGCCCAAACCATTAACCAAGGGATAATTAAAATAACCAACTGTTAGACAAGAAATAAATTCAACTAGGCTGACACAAACAAATTTAAGTAAATCACACAATCAACTAAATCAAACAAAAATTAAAAAAAAAAAAAGACCAGAGAAGCCTAAAGACAAAACAAAATAAAATGAAATAGGAATAAAAACTATAAAGTAGCAAGAGTTTAGAAATAAGGCCAAAACTTCTAAAGTCATAATGGATTAAATTTGATTTGAAATTAGAAAGAGTTTGAAAAAATAAAATAAAAAATTTATTTATTAACGATCACTTCTAGGTTCACAGATTCAGAAATTGAAATTTTAAAATTTTTAAAAAATAAGAAAAATAAATTTATTAGAATAGCCTAGTTGTAATGCCAGATAATCATGACAAAAACTTCAATCTAGAACTATTGGTTAAAATTTGAAGCTAGTTGTAAAAAAAATTCAGGGACAATTTTTGGTTTATATTTCAAAAAAATTCAAATTTAATCTCTCACAACACAAAACTACTAAGAATTGAGTTGAGAAGGAGGATTTTGAAATCTGCCTCAGATTCTCGAATGTTGTTGAGATAGTTTCAGCACATGCTAGAAGGTTCCAACATTCAGCTAACTCTTAATAACCTAATTCAAATTTCAAATTCCTAACTCGATCCTTAAACAATATGATGAAATCTAAAAATCGAGTCTAGATCTTAGGAAACACTAAAAATTTATAAAAAATATTTTTATATTTTTTCAAATAAATGAAATGGAGGCACAGAATTCTGGACAAACTTCAGAATGATCTATGAACTCATATTTAATCCAAAATCAATGAAAAATATTTTTTTAATTTTATATTTCGATACTAGCATACTAAGGACGAAGAAGTTTTTTTTTGTGTTTTTTTTTTCATATATAAAAATTCTAAAATCATGAAAATTTGGATGAATACTAGAACAAAAATTTCAGCAATCGAACACTTGACCTAGACATTAAGCTCTGATACCAAAAATTGATGGGGGATGAAAAAGGATGAATGGAGAGTTTTAGCAAGCTAAACCAAAAGAAAACTTGAAAAAATTATCAAATAATGGGCTAAATTAAATTAAGAAAAGCATAAGGAGACTATAGGGAAAGTTCAACTAACCACATACCTAGAGATCTAAGCTCAAGATTAGGATCTTCATGGCAAGGAAACCATTACTACTAGGGCAAGTTAACTTTCAAATGATCAGATCTAATGAAGCTTAGGAAAAGTTTTCCTACCAACAATGATGGCTAAAATTTTGATGGAAGAAGCTCTCAACACTCATGGATTTGAGGACTAGAAGGCAATGATCACTCTCTACTTTGGGACACCTTGCCCTTGAGGTCATAGAAGACCTTCCTCTTGGATGTGGGAACTTAGAGAACCTGCAAACAAACTTGGAATTAGACATGAAAGGGAATTGAGGCTGGAATGGAAATAAGAGAGAAAGGAAAGAGACAAGGCTGGCTGCTTGGAACGTAGGGCTTGAACTTGGAGCACTTAACAATGGTGTCACAATCTTCAATCCTCAAAGCATCAATCACTTTCCAACACACACTCAAAGACCTCTCACTCCCTTCTCAAACATGTATTTAAATACTCCAACTTAAAGGACGAAATCCTCCAACTAGAAGAACTAAATTACTCCATACAAGAAGAACTCAAGATAGAACTCAACAAGAAGAAAACCTTCATTAATTCTCAAAATATTTCATACATGGAATCCTTTACAAGGGGAGCCTTGGACCCTATTTATAGCCTTAGGGATCGTCCAAAGTGAGGAGGGAGGTGGAGTTAGGTTAGCTAACCATTTCTAGTTAAATCCAACTCCTTTGGTTACATAGTTGCAACAAGAAACAACTACTAGGTAAGAGGTTGTAACAACTTGCTATGTGGCACCTAGGTGGCTGTGACATGGCTTCTAATTACTGATGTGGAGCCCTAGGTATCATGTGATGTGTCATCCCACATGGCAAGTTGTGGTGTGGGCACCAGGATTCGACAGACTCTCCGCAACCCTCTGTGGATCTTAGATTAGGGTTCCACTTCTATGAGTCTTGTAATAAGGCTATGAGCCAATGCAATTTCATAATTTCTAGTCATGTAACTAGTCTAAGTTTTTTTAGTCTTGTACCTTGATCAATTTGGGTCAAGTTAGGTAATGAGTACTATATTTATTTTTGGTTCGAGTCTAAGTTTGGATTGGGTCCAAGCCCAATTGAAGTCAACCTGCTTTCAAGACCAGTCAAGTTCCTAGTGGGCCAACCCACCTCTTTCACTTGGAAAGATGCCAACACAGGTGCCACCTCAGCCACCTATGTGGCGCCACATCATTTCCACTTGGGCATCCAAGGAAGGAAACAAGGAGGCGCCCTCATGCATTCCACATGCCCTCTCCATGCCTTTTTCTCTTGGGCAACTTTGGAAGGAGGAGACATCATCCCCCTCTTCCCTCCCCAACATCACGCCATGATCCATCAATAAATGGGGAATTGAAGATTCTTGAAGAGACCAAGCCACAAAGCAAGCCATTTTCCAAGCCTTCTTCCCAAAGTAGTCACACAAGAAAGGAAGGTCAAGGAGCACATTCCCCATTCCAATCATTAATTTGCAACGCCCAAAAGCTCCCTCCTTGGTCGGCCATGACTCACTCCATCTAGGCATGGAAGAAATCAAAGGGAGACACATCCCTTGAAGTAAGCCGTGCTCCATGTTTTCTTCCCAAAGTGAGCATGCAAAGAAGGAAGTCTAAAGGCCAATCCCCCTCTCCAAGCCCTCCCACATGCCACGCCAATCTCCTCTTCCCTTTTGGTCGGCCATGAAGATCTTGCCACATCTATGTGGGTGTCGACTTTCGGGGTGTAATTTGGGTTCAAGGTTTTGAATTATTTTGAATTCAAATGGGCCTTGGGTGCCTATTTAAAGGACCCAATCCCTCCATTGTAAATCTATTGAATGGTTAATGAAAAAAGAGCTTCTTCTATCTTCCAACCCTTGTCTCTTAGACTAGCTTGAGTGAAGTTGCCTTCGTCCCAAGGAGGTCGAGTGGTGTGAGGCCACCTGTCCGTCGCCCCAGGGTGTCGCAAATCCTTCATCCTCCTGGACATCGCGTGGTGTGAGACCACAATCCTTTGTCCTCCGGGACGTCGTGGGGTGCGAGGCCCCAAGTTATCTCCAACTTCGACATCGAAATCCAGCCAGACACCCGGCTCGAGGCCCCTTCTCAACCCCATCTCAGTTCCTTTCCGTGCATCTCCACATCTCGCTGATCCTTCTTTTGTTTGCCTACAGGTCCTCCCTAGCATCTCGGGCATCGGAGATAGTTGGCTTCACCATCGCGACCTCCCGACCGAAAGCTAGTGCTTCCATGGGTTCGACTGCTCGGGCATCCAGGCGCATCCACCGAGTTGAGCGATCTCTGCACCGGGCGCTTTAGAAGTGTGAGGTTTTCTTTCTCTCTATCTCCTAAGTAGGTATTGTATGTCAAGCTAGTCCTACCGGGGTTTCTTAACTCGGGGTCCTATTCTCGTTCTCACTTTTTAGGGCTTTGAACTGCTAGTGTAATCTTCCATTACTCATCTTTCATATTTCTTGCCTTTGCTTGTGATCGGGAATCAGAACCCTAAAAAAATATCTAAAACTCATCAAACAAAAAAAAAAAGAGAAATTTCTTGCATTATAAGCATCCATCCCAGCATCCCTAGCCTGGCCCTAACTCCACATCATTTTTGGTATCAGAGCAAGGCTAGGACTAGTGCATTTTGTTTCATTTTCTGCATTCTGGTCAGCCCGTATATGGTCTGATATTTGAATTGTTTCTCCCTGTAGATACCTTTAAATTTCATGATTTCTATTCTGTTGGATAGAATTAATTCAAAGTATTTTTTTCTATTTTCTCATATTTTATTTCAGTTTGTAGAATTTCTACAAGCCGAAATACTACCTGAGAAAATCTCAGGTCTGAAATTTCAGCAAGCATCTCATTTCTTACTTCATTCATCCATCTAGTTTATTTCTTGCATTTAGGGGCATATTTTAATTCCTGCAATTTGTTTATCATTCACACATCTGAAAGACACAAAAAACAAGAAAATTTTAAGTCATTTCATTAGTCATTTTTGTGCATCATTCTCCATAACTTATCTTAAGGGCAACAAATTAACATAGGGTCAGGATTTCATTACCGTCCCTAGCCCAAAAACCACCACCCGACATATCGAACCCTAGCCATTAACTAAAATCGATTAGACATTTAATCTGCTCTAGTGAGCTGGGGACACCCACGAAGTTGGGTCGACCCAAGTACCGAGCCAAGCTTGATTGCTTGTTGGTGTGTGCTTGAGTAACTGGTGTCTAGGCAAGTGGTTCAGAGACTAGAGCCTGAAGGGAAGTGGGTTGGTTCGCTTACCTGGCCAATTTCTAATTGGTGTCTAGGCAAGCAAAGAGGAATCTCCACTAACCTTACACTTACCCTGGCCAGGTGCCAAGTTACTGCTTTCAGGTTCATCTTCTTGACTTTACATTTGGAGAGATCTCCTAGGTCTAGCAAACCGTAGCATCGTTTTGTTACATGTGCACTAGATCAGGAACCTCTTTTCACCCACCTTCTCCACCCTCTACCGAAACCATGGAACAACTGCGAGCTGACATTGGACCCCTAACTCAATCCATGACTCAATTAAGCAACCAATTGACTAATAGAGTTGATCAAATAGAGGCCAGACTAGCACCCATAGAAGAAGTTGCTAGGCACCGTGAGCATTACCAGAGAGCTCCTGCCTACAAAAAACCTAAGCCCTTTAGGAACCAGAGCCGTATCCCCGGGCCACCCAAGCTTATAGCCAGGCTTACCCAAGTCGACCAAACCCGAACCGATCTGACCCCAGTCGACCAAGCCTAGCCCGACCCAGTCCTAGTCTTCCCAGTCTGAATCGACCCCAATACAGTAGAGAGGACAAGGGTGAGGCTATTGAAGTCCAGAGGAGATTCGATCCCCAAGGTAACAGCTATAGGTGCCATAAACCTGAGCATTTTGCTAGTCAGTGCACCGCCCCTGCCCTACTTATGGATGAACCGACTGAAACTGAACTCGAACCCATTATTGAACCTGAGGAAGACTTGAAGGTTGAACCCATTGAAAATCTAGGGAATGAAACTCCTGAGCCCATTAAAGAATTGAAAGAAAGCATCTATGAGTCAAGTTTAGAAGAAGATGGGCTCGAGGGTGAAATCATTGAGGAATCCAAGGAAGATGATCCTGAACCCACTACAAAATTTGAAGAGGAAATGACCGAGCCAGGATCACATCTAGTAAATAAACATGAGGATTCACCAGTCTTTTCCACAGGAGTTCAGGAACCAACCCTTAATGAACTGATCCAAAGAAAACATCCTCAATAGATGGTTGAAACTCAAAAAGAAATTGAGGATGAAGTTCTCGATGAGTTACCTGATCAACTTCCACCCCTGGGAGACATCCATCATACATAGTCATGGTCCCAGGATCCTCTTTAACAGACCTTCCTCATATGGGATTGACCCTAGCGAGCCTGAAGATCTACCGGAACAAGTGGACCATATGACACCTATAGAACGATGCCCAAATTTTAAGGTCATCTGGAATAACCCAGGTCTGTATTATGTTTTCCATAAGCCACCCCAAGACTCTGATTCCTATTTCCTACCCTTTTCTGAACCCTTTCACATTTCTAGAGCCATGGGATTACTTTTTATTGAGATTACCAGAATGCGTGACTCCTTAGAGCCCATCCCTTTTGCCCTCTACTTCTGGTATACTTTATAGCATTTGCTAGGGATCCTTAAAAATTTTTCTTGTGCATACCAGACTAGGGTCAAACCTAGAGAGTCAAAAGTCTGTTAGGTTTAGACCCTAGGAGTCCAATAAAATTTTTTCTCAATAAGATTGCATAGTTGAGTCTGCATTTTGCATCATGTTAGGATTATGCATTAAATAAAATTTTTAAAATAATTTGGCTGATTTCCAAAAGCGAGCCAAAGAGTTTGAGATAAGGGATTTTGTAATGATTAGGCTCCGGCCTGAACGGTTTCCACCGGGAACCGTTAAGAAGCTTCATGCTCATGGGACGGGTCCCTTTAAAGTGATTAGGAGAATGGGCCCTAATGCCTATGTGCTAGAATTACCTCCGGATTATGGAATTAGCTCGACATTTAATATCTCTGACTTAGTCGAGTATAGAGAACCCGCAAACATACCCAGTGAGCCATTTGAGCCTGTCCTCCCTTTTGAGAGTGAACCTGAACCTAAGTGTCCTCATCCAAATATACCTGAGCGAGGAGAGCGAATCGAGCATGTCTTGGATAACCAAGCCATCACTACCCGGGGCCAAGGCTATCAACATTACTTGGTCCGATTGCAAGGCCGACCCGAATCTGATGACTCGTGGATCACACGGGAGGACTTGCAATGCATCGACCCCGACATCCTGGAGAGGTACCAAAGCCAGACTAACCCTTACTCGACAGGTCGAGTTCCTCCCACCCCGGGAGAATTGGTGTAGGCACCAGGATTCGACAGAGACTCCTCAACCCTCTGTGGATCTCAGATTAGGGTTCCACTTCTATGAGTCTTGTAATAAGGCTATGAGCCAATGCAATTTCATAATTTCAAGTCATGTAACTAGTCTAAGTTTGTTTAGTCTTGTACCTTGACCAATTTGGGTCATGTTAGGTCATGAGTCCTGTATTTATTTTTGGTTTGAGTCTGAGTTTGGATTGGGTCCAAGCCCAATTGAAGTCAACCTGGCTTTCAAGACCAAGTCAAGTTCCTTGTGGCCAACCCACCTCTTTCACTTGGAAAGATGCCAACACAGGTGCCACCTAAGCCACCTATGTGGTGCCACATCAATTGCCACTTAGGCATCCAAGGAAGGAAACAAGGAGGCACCCTCATGCATTCCACACGCCCTCTCCATGCCTTTTTCTCTTGGGCAACCTTGGAAGGAGGAGACATCATCCCCCTCTTCCCTCCCCCACATCACGCCATGATCCATCAATAAATGGGGAATTGAAGATTCTTGAAGAGACCAAGCCACAAAGCAAGCCATTTTCCAAGCCTTCTTCTCAAAGTAGTCACACAAAAAGGAAGGTCAAGGAGCACATTCCCCATTCCAAGCCATCAAATTTGCAACACCCAAAAGCTCCCTCCTTGGTCGGCCATGACTCACTCCATCTAGGCATGGAAGAAATCAAAGGGAGACACATCCATTCAAGTAAGCCTTGCTCCATGTTTTCTTCCCAAAGTGAGCATGCAAAGAAGGAAGTCTAAAGGCCGATCCCCCTCTCCAAGCCCTCCCACATGCCATGCCAATCTCCTCTTCCCTTTTGGTCAGCCATGAAGATCTTGCCACATCTATGTGGGTGCCGACTTTTGGGGTTGTAATTTGGGTTCAAGGGTTTTGAATTATTTTGAATTCAAATGGGCCTTGGGTGCCTATTTAAAGGACCCAATCCCTCCATTGTAAAGCTATTGAATGGTTAATGAAAAAAGAGCTTAAGTCTTCTATCTTCCAACCCTTGTCTCTTAGACTAGGTTGCATGAAGTTGCCTTCGTCCCCAGGGACATCGAGTGGAGTGAGGCCACCTGTCCGTCGCCTCAGGGCATCGTGAATCCTTCGTCTTCCTGGACATCGCATGGTGTGAGGCCACAATCATTCATCCTCCAAGACATCGTGGGGTGCGAGGCCCCAACGTATCTCCAACTTCGACTTTGGAATCCAGCCGGACACTGGGCTCGAGGCCCCTTCTCAACCCCATCTCAGTTCCTTTCCGTGCATCTCCATATCTCGCTGATCCTCTTTTGTTTTCCTACGTCCTCCCTGGCATCTCGGGCATCGAGACAGTCGGCTACGCCATCACGACTTCCCGATCGAAAGCCAGAGCTTCCACGGGTTTGACTGCTCGGGCATCCAGGCCGCATCCGCCGAGTTAAGCGATCTCTGCACCAGACGCTTTAGAAGTGTGAGGTTTGCTTTCTCTCTATCTCCTAAGTAGGTATTGTATGTCGAGCTAGTCCTACCGGGGTTTCTTAATCCCGGGTCCTGTTCTCGTTCTCACTTTTAGGGCTTTGAACTACTAGTGTAAGCTTCCATTACTCATCTTTCATATTTCTTGCCTTTGCTTGTGATCGGGAATCAAAACCCTAAGAAAAACAACAAAAAAACTGATCAACCCTAAAAAAAAAAAAAACAGAAATTTCTTGCATCATAAGCATCCATCCCAGTATCCCTAGCCTGGCCCTAACTCCACATCAAGTTGGTTAGGAGGTTGTTGGGTGAGTGAGGAATGGTCCCATGCTTCCCCTCAAAATGCTTGATGTGTTGTTTCTTATGTCTCTCCAAAAATGTGTCCCATGTGAAGAATAAAATAAGCTTCTAAGAGGTGGCATAATAGGCTTCAAAAGGTGGTATCTTGACTTGCTTGGGCTTTGACTTGGTCATGCTTGAAGTTGGTCTTGATCTGGACTGAGTCGACTCAAGGGACTGGTGGCCTTTTTCTATGAGTCGGCTCATGAATTGGTCTTTGTCTTCAAGGGTTTAGTGGGCTTCATTCCAAGGTTCTCATTAATCCTAAGTATACTATATTAGCTGCAAAAAATATCAAGAGAATTAGTTGAAAAATATTTTTTTCTTGTTGATGTCCCATCACCAATGCCTCTATGCTTGAGTTACCACACGACTTAGGCATTAGTTCCACCTTCAACATCTCAGATCTTGTAGAGTATAGGGACCCAGAAGAGATACCCAGCGAGCCCTTTGATTCACTCCCTTTCTTTGTGAGTGAACCCCCCCAGAGTGTCCATATACAATTTGGCCTTTTAGTGAGGAAAAGATTGAGAGAATCCTGGATGATCAAGCTATCAGTATCCAAGATAGAGGCTATCAGAGGTACTTGGTCTAGTAGCAAGGTTGGCCAGAATCTGAGGACTCGTGGCTCACCCGTGAGGAACTACAGTGCCTCAACCTAGACCTACTCGAGCACTATGAGAGCCAAGTTATCCCACACTCGACGAGGTCGAGTTCCTCCCACCCCGAGAAAATTGGTGGGGGCACTAGGATCAAACATAGATTACTGGGCCCTATTTGGTTTACCTAGTCATGTGTCAAATTTTGTAATCAATTAAGATTGAGTCCTGTAATAAGTTGAGGTTAGTTGATTTGTCTCAACCCTCAACCTAGTCATTATTTTGAGTCCAGTACATCATTTATGAGTCTAGTAAGAGCTCAATTTTTGTACAAGAGAAAAGGTTACCCTACTTTGGAGTTCCACCAGGCCACATCCTGGAGTCAGAGGCTACTACATCAGCCCAGTGGATTTTATGTGACAACCCAGGATCCAAGATGCTTCTAGAAATCCTGATTCCTTCTAGATGCCCTCCAGAAGCCCAGATTCCAGTCCAGATGCCAGAGCATATTTTCAAACAAGGGCATCCATGATTCTAAAGGTCCCTCTATATCCTAGCATAAAGAATCAAGTCCAAATACCAAGCCCAAGCCCTAAAGAATCAAGATTCCATGGAATATTCCTGCTACCAGGCTACTAGGCCATCCCAGCTTCCAGACGCCAAAATCCATGCACCCAAGCCCCTTTGGGCTGGTCCCTTGCTGCCCCTAAAAGCCCAACACGCCCTCCTAGGCATCCTTGAAGTGTTGACCAAGTCCAAGAGGTGTCCTTGAGTGGAATAGTCAAAGCATAAAGGAAAAAGGAGAAGACTAGGTCAATTCCTAACCTAATGGGGATTTGTTTTCTAACCTAGCTAGGAAAGGACTTGTATTCCAGTTTGGAAGAGGACTTGTAACCCAAGTATAACCATGGTTAGTGAGGTCATGGGAACTCTATAAATACCCCACCCCTCTCCCTCTTATAATCATCTTTTTTTTATGAATAAACGTTTGCTAAAATTTTGTTGAATTATCTTTAGTTTGAGTTTGGTTCTCTCTTTGAGTGCTCTCCTTGTATTCCTGGATCGAATCCCTACTGTGCTAGCACCCTTCTACATCCCTGGAGATCATCCATGCCCAAGGAAATGAAGCCCTTGCTGCCATCCAAGCCCAGGAGCTTCTTCTTCCCCCGGCTGCCATCTACTAACCCTAATCTCGATTCCTTTCAAGCCATAGTTCCTTTTCTTAATTTTTAATTACTGTTTTGATTAACCCTGATGCTTGCAGAATCTCCAAGGTGCTTCACCTTCCCTGAGGAGGCCTTCTTTGCTTCCAAGACTACCCAGATCAGCCATTAGATTCAAGGGAAACGAGGCTTCTTCTTCCAAGCTCCGATCAAAGTTGTGAGTGATCCCTGCTGCTTCTGAATTTCAATCTCTGACTGGTATGAAACCTTCGCTTCTCTTATTATCTGATTTTTTTGAAGTTAACTATCCTAAGCCGGGAATTCCTCAATTTCTGGGTCCTGTCTTTTTTTTATCTTGCATCATTCAGCCTGCGATATGATGATTTCTTAGAATTGCTAAATACCTACTAGTTCTTTACTTTGCTTTGAGACATTAACCATCAAACCTAAATCTAAAAATCTGAAAAAAATAGTTTACTACTGCATTTACTTCATATTTAGCATTCTTAGAGTCATCCCACATTAGATTAGCAAGGAAAGTCGACTATTCAGAGGGAGCTACTAGAAGAGCCACACATAGCAGACTTGCAGGACAGTGTAAGGGGAGTAGCACTATATAAGCCTCATGCACGATCGAAGCCGGTACGATATGGCATGGATGAGACTATTTTTTATGCTCTCATCTCTATCAATGGAGATCCAAAAATATTCAAGGAGGCCATTGAAAGTCCTGATAAAAATCATGGATGCAAGGCATGATGGAAGAGATGGGATCTCTCAAAAGGAATAAGACATGGTAGCTGGTGGATCTACCTGAAGATGCTCGGGCAATTGGCTCAAGATGGGTATTCACAAAGAAGATAGTACCTTCAGAGCAAGGTGGAGTAAGATACAAAGTAAGGCTAGTAGCAAAAAGATACTCATAAAGGGAAGGAATTGATTATACGGAGGTGTTTTCTCCTATGGTATTCCATAGTTCAATTCGGGTGTTACTGTCATTAATGGCGGAACACGATATGGATTGGAGCAGATGGATGTGGAAACAGCCTTCCTACATGGAAGCCTAGAAGAGAAGATCTATATGAAGCAACCTGATGGCTTCATATAGATTGGACAGGAGGATAAGATGTCTACTCCAGAGGTCACTGTATGGTCTAAAGTAGTCACCTCGTTAGTGGTATCATAAATTTGATACATTTATTTTAAGCTTTGGGTTTTTCAGGTGTGAACATGACTATTGTGTGTATGTGAAGGATGTGGATAATGACAATGCATTATATCTACTTCTGCGTATGGATGACATGCTGATAGCTAATATAAGTATGAGGGCTATGAAAGGGCTGAAGAGAGCATTATCTAAAGAATTTGAGATAAAGGATTTGGTCCAGCACAAAAAATCCTTGGAATGGAGATTTGTAGGAATAAACGCAAGGAATACTCCATTTATCACAAGGTAGTTATATCAAGAAGATACTTGAGAGGTTTGGGATGGAGAAGGCCAAACCAACAGAGATACCATTACCAGGGCACATCTCTCTCTCTAAACATCAAAGCCCCTGACAGATGAGGAGAGAGAGTACATGGAAAGAGTTCCATATATAAATGTAGTAGGCATTGTTATGTATGCTATGGTATGTTGCAGGCCAGATATAGCATATGCTGTAAGCCAGGTGAGCAGGTACATGTCTAATCCTAGGAAAAAATACTAGAAGGCATTGAAGTAGATCTTAAGGTATCTACAAGGAACTCAAAAGCATGGATTGGTATTTGGTGGGCAGCTAGAAGGACAAGAAAGGAGCTCCAGGGAGTTATATGGAGGTTCGGGTCCCTTGTAAGGGTATGTGGATGCAAGTTATGCAGGTGATCTTGATACAAGAAGGTCTATTATAGGTTATATCTTCTGCATGCATGGTGGACCAGTGTCTTGGAGATCTACCCTTCAACCTATCACTACTTTATCTGTAATAGAAGCTGAGTATATAGGTATTATAGAGGCTGTAAAGGAAGCACTATGGCTTAGAAGGCTAGTTGCTGAAATGGGGGTAAAACAATGTATGGTGGTCTTGCACAGTGATAGCCAAAGTGCCATACATTTGACTCAGAACTCAGTCTATCATGCACGTACAATAAAGCATATAGATGTGAGATACCACAGGATTATAGAGCTAGTGAGGAAAGAGAAGTGGCACTGGTGAAGGTCCATACAAAGAAGAACTGATGGGGACATCAGTAGCACAGATCCGATGCAGATAACTTTAATTCAAGAATAAGTTGTTTTAGAATTGGAGTTTTAGGAAGTTTATATTTTTTATAAAAAAATAAGTTTGTTAGGATTAGGATATCGAGTTTGTTAGGATTTGGATGGCCTTATTTGTATTGAATTTGAACCATCATTATCTTTCTATCATGTATTCAAATTCAATGAGGGTTGGAAAGGTCTATAAATACAACCCTCATTTCTTGTAAATAATTGTTGAATGAAAATTAGTTTTTAGGAAAGAGTGATTCTTCTTTTTCGCACCGCATGAAGAGGGTGAAGGCCCAAACAATCGCTCCTTAAGAAGAGTACGAGAGGTACAACCCAGGACATGATGCGAGGTCATGTCTAGTTATCCCCTTCCTTGATTTCACCTTCTTTATGGCCCTCATGTCCTTTAAGATTTATCCTAACGGCTCCAAGTAGTGAGATGGGTGGGATGCCCTAGAGGTGAGTGGTCTTTCCATGAGTGTGAGTTCCATAGTCCATGAGAGTCCAAATTTTTTCTACCTTCCATCTCCATTTCATTCACCACCTTAGAAAAAAAATTTAAAAATCTAAGATACCCTAATCTTTGATGACTTCTTAGCTCACCGATGATCCTTTCTCTGATCCTGTCCCCCATCACCAACCGTGCTCACATCCCAAAGGTGGCAGCGGGATGCCATCTACCATGTGACTCATAGTAGGGCAACTCCTTCTCAGCGAGCCGGGCCCACTCCATCAGGCCCATGCAGATTAGCCATGCTTACAGCCCAGAGGCAGCAGTGAGATGCCATCTACCGCATGACTCACAGCATGACAACCTTCTCAACAAGATAGGCCCACTCCATTAGGCCTGTGCTCATCAATCGAGCTCACAGCCCGAAGTTGGTAGCAAGATAACCTGCTATCTACCGCGTGACTCACAGCTTGGCTCACCCATAAGTCTGGTGCCCCACAGCCTCATGGCCATGCTCACAGCCCTGAGGTGGCACCAAGATGCCATTCTATGCATGACTTACAAACATGGCGAATCAAGAAGCTCGATGCCCCCAGCCTCGCTCATAGCCCGGAGGTGGCAGCGGGATGCCATCTACCATATGACTCACAATATGGCAAACTCATCATGCCAGCCCCTCCATCAGGCCCACCAATTCAATCATGCTCACAGCCCAAAGGCGGCACCAAGATGCCCTCTACCGCGAAACTCACAACATGATAATTCATCATCACTCTCAAGTAGGGCCCCCCAATAAGCAAGCACTCCTAGCCATGCTCATAGCCTGGAGGCGATAGCGGGAAGCCATCTACCACGTGACTCATAGCATGGCAACTCTTTATCAGTGAGCCGAGCCCACTCCATCATGCCCGGGCTCATCAGCCAAGCCGACAGCCCGGGGGTGGCAGCAGGGCAACCCACCATCTATCTTGTGACTCACAAGTCGGCACTCTCAAGCTAGGCCCGCACTTTTCAGTCGAGCTCACAACCTGAGGCTACCATAGGGCAACCCACCATCAACCACGAGGCTCACAGCTAGGCAGTCTCAAGCTGGGTCCTTTTGACAGACCCGTGCTCAGTCGCCCCACTCACAGTCTTGATTTGTAGTTTGGAATTCCTAGAACCCTTTCATCTACTGCATGACTCACAGTTTGGCACCTGTAAGCTAAGAAACTCATGAAGCCCTGCACCCACTACCTTACTCACAATTTGGAGATGTCCATCGAGAAATCCATGTTGACCCCATAAGTGATTTTGATGATAACAAAAACATTGGGCTTGCATTTGTTTCTTTAACAACTCTTCATGTATTTTATAAGTTTTTGTAGGCTGAATTCATTACTCAATTTCAACTCCTATATTTTCATTTCTTGTTTTGAGTTGTGTTGTAATTGAATATTGTAAAGAAGTACCCGAAGAAAAAGGAAAGTAAATACCAATCAAATGGATTACTTCTAGATGTTTCAAGCTTTTAATTTCTTAGAAATATGTTGAGTTTGAAGACATCTTAAAGCATGAAGACTTGCTGGATGAATTCTAGAGATAGACAGAAAAAATCACTAAAACATTCATCCGAGCTGACCCAAAGAGAAGAGAGCCGACTCTGGCACATGGCATGCATAAGGATTCTGGCACGCAGATATCTAAGCCATCTCTAAGGGACCCGAGCCAACTTGTCCAGAGTACTACTTCTTGATCAGACAAGCGAGCTGACCTAAGGGGAGTCCAAGCTGACTCTATCATATTGTTAGACATCCGAGCTGACTCTTTAATAAATCGAGCCAACTCCTCTAGAGTCCAGTAAAAGAGTTCTGAGAATCACAGCCAATCGAGTCGACTAGAATTAAAGTTAACCGACTTATCCAGACTAAAATTTTGAAGGCTTGAGGATCCGAGTAGACTATAATGAAGGCAAGCTGACTCTTATAGAGTGAGGAATCAGGACACTTTGTAAGCGAGCCAACTAGATTGAAGAGAGTCGACTCAACCAGAACTACTCTAACGATCTGAGTCGACTCGAGTAATCCGAGCCGACTCGAATGGCAGTTACAGGCATATAACAGCTAGTTCTAAAAATTGAAATTTGAATCCAAAAAGTGCTCCAACAGTCAAATATCATATCCCAATGGTCTACAATGACTAAAACTGCCTATGAAAGGTACAAGATTATATATTTGAGGGATTTAAACTACTTTGAAGTAAGTTTTTAAAAAGTGATAAAGAGTTAATGCATTATTGAATATCCAACCAAGTCAACAAGCAAGAGAGCACTGAGAGCATTCAAGATAGCCTTCAAGCCTTCACCGACTCTCATCTGAAGTTTGAAGCACTTAGTAAGAAGCTATAGAATCTATTAAAGCGCATTGAAGTGCATTCAAGTGGGCTTCTCTCAAGCTGCATTGGCAACCATTTGACAAAAAAATTGTTTGTCAATCTCTTGCTTTTCTTTTTAATTCATTTTGAATTATTGAGTTTTAGTGAGCCCAGTTGAAAAAACCAAATGGGTTCTTGGTTAGCCTTTATTAAAACCAAGTGTTGGGTTCTTTATGATCTGATAAAACCAAGTTGCATTTCTTTGGTGAGCCCGGTTTAAAAACCAAAGTGTAGAGATTTGGATTGTGAGCCTATGAAAATAATCTAACTATATCTGGTGGGGGATATAATGAAAATCCCAAGGTGTAATCTTGGGTAGTGGACATAGAAGCTGGGTTGCTCCGAACCACTATAATTGTGTGGGTTTGTGTTGTGCTTTTTTTATCTGATTTTGCTTCTACATTTAAATTCTTTATCACAGAACTTAACACCTTAAAAGGGATTTCAAAGAGCACATTATTGCTTAAACTTTTTAATTCCCAATTCAACCCCTCTTGGAAAAGCCACATGGGCAACAACTAGTATTAGAGCAGTGTCTCTGAATACATTTAGAGTAAAGATTGATGGCTCATCACATGAGTACATCCTTGGCCGAATGCCAATCTACTAATAGACCTCCACTCTTCACTAGCATAAATTATTCTTACTGGAAAGCTAAAATGAAAATCTGTATATACAAGCTATCGATTTTTAATTATTGAAGGTCATTCTAAAAGGGCCACATATTCTCATGATTAAAATTAATGGCATGGATGTCCCAAAGCCTGAGGAGGACTGGGATGAACATGATATGAGGATGGGGGGAATTAAATGCCAAGCAATGAACTTATTATACTGTGCTTTGGATGCCAACGAGTTTAATCGAATTTCCACTTGCTCTTTAGCAAAGAAAATTTGGGACAAACTCGAAGTGACCCATGAAGGAACTTCCCAAGTGAAGACTTTGAAAATAAATCTTCTTGTACATAATTACAAATTATTTAAAATGGAATCTACTGAAACTATCTTTGCCATGTTTACTTGATTTACAGATATTATTGATGGTTTAAAATGTTTTGGAATGGTTTACTCAAACGCTGACTTTGTACAGAAGATCTTAAGATCACTTCGGATAAATGGGACCCTAAAGTGACTGCCATCCATGAAGCGAAAGATCTAAATACCTTATCCCTGGATGAATTAATGGGTTTACTCATCACACATGAATTGGCCATGCAGCATAGAACTGATGATGATCAAAACAGAAGAAGAAAATTGCCTTCAAAGTTATATTGGAATCAAAGAAAGATGAGGAATCGGAAGATGATTGCACCTCCTCCAAAGATGATCTAGAAGATGAAGATATCTGAATGGTCGTGAGAAGATTTAGAAGGTTTATGGGAAAGAAGAAAGAAGACACAATAGAAAATTTCATAAACGAAGAGAGCACTCCAAGGACAAGGACAAGGATAAAGAAAAGGAAAAAGAATAAGTCCCACCTACTATGAATGTAAGAAATCGAGGCACATTCATCCAAATTATCCATAATTAAAGAAACATTTCAAGAAAAAGAAAAAGACGGCGATGGTTGCCACATTCAATGATAGCGAGATGGTGGGGACACCAGGATCAGACACAGATCCCTGGATCCCATATGATTTAATTAGTCATGTGTCAAAGTTTTGAAAATTTTGTAATCAATTAAGATCGAGTCCTGTAATAAGTTAAGGTTAGTTGATTTGTCTCAACCCTCAACCTAGTAGTATTTTGAGTCCAGTATGAGCCTAATTTTTGTACAAGAAAGAAGGTCACCCTATTTTGGAGTTCCACCAGGCCACATCCGAGTGTCAGAGATTGCTACATCAATCCATTGGATCTTGTGTGACAACCCAGGATCTAAGATGCTTCCAGAAATCCTGATTCTTTCCAATATCTTCTAGATGCCCAAATTCCTGTCCAGATGCCAGAGCATATTCCCAAACCAGGGCATCCATGATTCCAAAGGTCTCCCTCTACATCCTAGCCCAAAGAAATCAAGTCCAAGTGCCAAGCCAAAGCCCTAAAGAAGCAAGATTCTATAGAATATTCTTGCTACCAGGCTACCATGCCACCCCAGCTTCCAGAGGCCAAAAACCATGCACTCAAGCCCCTTTGGGCCGAACCCCTTGCTGCCCTTAGAAGCCCAACCCCTCCTAGGTGTCCTTGAAGTGTTGACCGTCAAAGCGTGTCCTTGAGTGGAATAGTCAAAGCATGAAGGAAAGGAGAAGTAGGTCAATTCCTAACCTAATGTGGGATTGTTTTTCTACCTAGCTAGGAGGACTTGTATTCCAATTTGGAAGAGAACTTGTAACCCAAGTGTAACCATGGTTATGAGGCATGGGACTCTATAAATACCCCATCCCTTCCTCTTGTAATCAACTTTTATTCAAGATATCAAACCTGGTGTTTTTTTTGAGCTTGCGAGCTTGTGTTACTTTATTTTTTTGGTTCTTTGGTTTGTGTTTGTATTTTTTGCTGCCCTAGCATCCTTCCACACCCTAACTCACTGCCATCCAAGCTTCACACGTCCATGAGTGCCTTAGGCCACCAAGCAGGAGATCTTCATCAAGCTTCAAGCCGCCCAGCTTCTAAACCCTAACCTGATTCTTTCTAAACCTAGTCCCCTTTCTTTTTCTTACTTTCTATTTGATTGACCCTTGATGTTTGCAGGATTTATGAGGTGTTTCACCTCCCCAAAGGAGGCTTTCCTTGCTTCTGGAACATCCAAATCAGCCATCTAATCATGGGAACCGAACTTCATCATCTAGACTCCAATCAGAGTGCTGTGTGATCTCTTCATCGGACGTTCTTCAAATCATAGATTGGTAACATCTTCCCTTCTTTTAATTGGATTTGATGAAGATAAGCTATCCTAATCCAAGAGTTTCTTAATTCTTGGGTCATGGAATTTATTATTTTGTATGAGTTTGCTGTGATACGATGATTCTATGCATTGCTCTTCTTCTACTAGTTCTTACTTTCATTTGGGAATTTAGCTTACAACTAAATTATAAGAATTACAAAAAAATATGTTTTTTATTTTCCTACATGTATAGCAATCTTAGAGTCATCCCGCATCATTTTGGTATCATAGCGAGTTGTGGATTAGGGTGTGCTCCTTTTTTTGAACTCAACGGTGTCGAGTTCTTCACGGTCGAGGAGAATGATGGGGATCCAGGGCAGGTCCAAGTGTTTTTCTATTTTTTTTCTTATTTTTCTCGCATTTTTTATTTTTCCTATTACACTATTCCACCTATTCCCACTATTCCTGTTTTATTCCAGATTATTCCCTCCTTATTCTAGCTTTATTCTATCTTCATCCCGTGAGTTTAAAAAAACCTCACAAACCCTAGCCACCATCCGCAGACCCCAAATCTGGGATGCCTGGCACCCGCGCCGTCCCCCTCCCGCCCGCTCGCCGGCCACGCCGGCCCCGCCCTCGCTAGAAAAGTCGGCCGCCGCCGCCCACGCCCGTGGGAAGACGAACGATACGAGAGGCATCCGTCCGCCCACACACCATCGCCGCCGTCTGCCACCACCGACCCGCTGCTGGCCGCCCACCCGCCCGTCCGTCCACCAGCCCTCGCCCGCCACCGTGGCCCTCGCCGGTGCCCCTTGGCCCCACGACCGTGGGAAGCCCAAACGGCACAGCCGCGCATGTCATCCGCCCCCTGCACCGCCGTCCCGTTGCTGCTTGCCACCGCCATCCACCTGCCCACCGGCCATCGTCCCACCGTCCACCGGCCAAGGCATGGCCGAAGGAGGTCCTTGCCAATGCCTGGGGCTCCCACGCCCGTGGGAGACCAAACGGCATGCCCTGGGCGTGCCGTGCCACCTCCGTGTCGCCGCCCGCCTATAGCCACCGCCGGCCGTCCGCCGCTCGCCATCCACCGGCCCTGTCCACCGCCTGCTTTCCAGTCGCCGACCGTCCGCTGGAGATCATTCTCTTCACCTGTGCTCACCGCAGAGGATTTGCATAGATTTTGAAGCATCCCAGTTTTCAGAGTAGCATGCTTTCTGGAGCAGATCATCAAGCCAACACGCTTCTCAAAGTAGATCAGCACCATATTGATGCAGCACAATTTTTGATATAATTTATTTTCTTTTGGTTTCTTGTAGCCAAGTAAGTTAGGGTTTGGTTTTTCTATATAAAGGCCCCCTCTCCCCGTGTAATAATTAAAGTTTTGATATAAGTTTTTGGATTTTCCCTGGGTTCTGGTTCTGGGCTGAGGCCCGTCTTTCCTTCACCTGCGGATGTCGTGGGGTGTGAGACCCCCACTTCCTTCGCTTGCATGCGAGCGTCGAGGGGCGCGAGGCCCTAGTTATATCCCTTTTCCATCGAGTCCCCCTCTAGGTCTTAGGGATTTTCTTTACGGCCCAGGTAGCGATTTGTGTAGGATCCCAAGGCTCCGAGTGTAGTGAGATGGTGGGCCACCCTAGACTACATGTATGGGGTGGGTGAGATGCCCTAAAGGTGCGACGTCTCTCCATGATGGTGAGTCCCCAGTCCTAGAGTGTCCATGTTTCCTATCCTCCATCCTATGTTTCTCCACTAACAAAACTGAAAACCAAAAGAGTTCAACTATTTTAGGTTTTAGTGTCATTGTCCTAGTCCCGGGAGGCTTCTTAGCCTCCCACGGTCCTAGTTTGTTTAGGTGTTTCCCCTGTTTTTCCATAAATCAGGTTACGTCTCACCATCCCGCATCTTTTTGGGATCAGAGCGGGTTTATGATAGTTTTCTTTTTGCTTTGCATTCACAAACCCTAATTCAGCATTCTGTCCACTGCATTAGGTGTCCAGGATTCATTTAATTTGGCATCCTAAATATTTTTTTTTTTATGAAACTTGGACTGCATGTCCTCTATTATGTCCTAGTAATTATCATAATTTTTAATTATTTTTATATAAAACCAAAAGTCCTAAAAATCAGCATCATAGGAACCCTAATAGAATCCTAAAAATCTCTGCAGCAGTCCAAATCCCCTAAGATTTGCATCATCATTTGATTTTATTTCTACATAAAATTTGGTAGGTAGAATCATCACTGTCCATTCTCTGTTTTAAATTTCTTTGATTTTTTTTCATCAAATTTGTGTTAAATTCTGCATCGGTTGAAACCTAATATCATGAATTCTGCTATTTCTGCATTTTGACTCACCAACTAACCTAATCAACTTCCAAACCTCTCAATCCAAGCCAAATTTTGTTTGCTAACCCTAGTAAACTTAAACTTAACTTAGACATCTCATAAATTAATTAAAAATCATTTTATTTTCTGATTATTTTAGATTACATCAGGACCATTGAATGTTCATCATCTTTTAATCTAATCTTAAGGCAATCAATATAACATCAGGGCTGGAGGTCATAACCTGTCCTGGGTCCAAAACAACCATCCAGCATTTCCACCCAAGTCTTAATTAAAATTAATTAGACTTAATTGTCCCTAGTGGGCTAGGTGACACCCAACAGGTCGGTCTGAACCGTGTGGGCCAACTAGTGCATTAATCTTGTGGCTATTACTGAAAGCTTGTGTCTAAGGCTGGGGGTCCAGAGTCAAACGACCTAAGTGGATTGGTGGTTTATAATTAGGACCCTGTAACAAGCAGGGGGAGCCTCCCACCACCCCACCCCTACCTGGCCAGTGGAAGATTAGCTACTAGGTTAAGTGTAAGTTGAGCTGACTCACCCAGTTTTGCTATAGGTCTAGGAACCCTAGATTAAGCTAACCCAATTTTGCATGCTTGGCTGCACCATCTCATTTTGACTGATTGCTTGATTGTATGACCACTAGACTAGGAACCCAATATCAAAAGTCTATACCCCAACCAAACCCAACCATGGATCCCAATTTTGAGGCTTTCATAAAAGCCATGAATGACCAGATAACCCAAATGAACTACAGGTTTAACCAAGTAGACCAACAATTTGACCACTAGGATCGACCAATTAACCACTAGATTAAACCAAGTAGAGAATCAACTAGAGACTATAGGAAAACCCAAGACTCCAATGTTGACCTAATCCTGAACCATCCTGTTCCACCTCTCAAAACCCTAGGGGAACCTTAAATTTAGATCAAGTTATGGAACTCAACCCTAGGAGGACCAAAACCCAGGTTCAATTCATGGAACCCAATCCTAGTAGAACCCAAACTCAGGAACCATACCAAGAGCCTAACCATAGGATAGTTCAACCTCAGGAAACATACCAAGAGCACAACCATAGGGAGTCCACAACCCTGACCCTATCCAAGACCAAAACCATAGAAGGCCCAACATGAAGCCCATGATCGAGATGAAAGGACCATGAGGAATATTAGGATAGAAGCACCCACCTTTGATGGGAGTCTTGAACCAAAGGTCTATGTAGATTGGGTAGGTGATATGGATTATTATTTTGAATGGTATGAAATGAGTGAAGGGATGAAATATAAATTTGCCATGATGAAGTTGATTCATCAAGCTAGATTACATAGGACTAATCTTGAGCATACTAGGAGACAACGAGCCCTTCCACCTATCTACTTGGCAAGAGATGAAATTGCAACTCAAAAAGAAATACCTACCAGAATCCTACAATCAGCAGCTCTTAGACCAATGGAACAAAATTCATCAAGGGAATAGATCAGTGTCAGATATATTGCTAAATTTGATGAGTTTGCTGTTAGGTGTAGTGTAACCGAGTCCTTAGATCAAACCCTATCCAGGTTTAGAATTGGATTGCATGAGGACATTAAAAGGGCACTATACATGAGGGAGGTCCATGATTTGGAACAAGCCTATCAAATAGCTAGACATTATGAACAATTCCAAAGAGGACCTACCTATCAGAAATCTGAACCTGTTAGGAACAATACTTAATTTCCAAGATCAAACCCAACTTGGTATACCAGGGTAGACCAATCCTAACCCCAACCCAGGATGATTTAACTCCAGCCAGTTAGGCCAAACCGTAACCTAGTCCGACCCACCCAACCTAACCCACCCGATTCAATCCCAACCCAAACCATCCCAACCCAACCCATCTCGACCTATACTCGAGTCCAAGTCCATCTAGTGCAAGTAATTCTGCACCTACTAGAATCAACAAGGGTAAGGCACCCATGTCTCAGAAAGCTCCAACCGAGCCCCAATGCCTGCTTTAGATGTAATAGGTAGGTCACTATGCTAGTCAGTGTCCTACCAGGTCATTACACATAGGGGAGCTTGAAGAACAAGAGACTGAACCCAATGTCGATGACTAGAAGAGAAGTTTATGAGGCTGAACCAGACTTGATAGAGAATATGAAGGAGATGAAGAATTTGATCAAGTAAGGTGGTTAGATGTATTTTAACCCAAACCCAACCTGAGGAAGATTGGCATAGGACTAGCATCCTACAGACTTTTGTTAAGTTTAGGAATAAAGTATGTAAGATTATAATTGATAGTGGTAGTTGTGTAAATGCCATTGCTACTGAGATAGCTAAATCTTTAGGCTTGACCCTAGTTCCATACCCTGACCCCTATAAAGTATCATGGGTAGATTCTACCTCTATACCAATCAAGTCTAGGTGCTAAATCCTAATTAAATTACAATCATATGAAGAAGAGATTTGGTGTGATGAAGAAGAGATTTGGGTGTGATGTCCTTTCCATGAAGGTTAGTAGTGTCATTCTAGGTCGACCATGGCTATATGATCATGATGCTGTCTTATCTTGTCGAACCAACATCTGTACCTTTCATCGTCATGGGAAAAAGTTTGTGATTTATCCCAGTCAGCCTAAGAATTTAAGAAATTCTAGTAGCCTTAGAGCAAACCAAGAGTAAATCTAATTAAGGCTAAAAATTAGAGGTAGACCTTCTGACCCACTAAGGATTTCATGAGAATTGATCCTGGACCCACTTTAATAATTGATGAATTAAGTAAGCCAGGATCAAACTTTATGGGTGAAACTGAGAATTACAAGAGTTATTCATGGAGGAAGCCCAAGATCAAATCCCTAAGGAACAACCAAACAAATAGGTATATGTAATGAACACTATCTGATGTGAGTCCATAGACTCAATCTATATGTCTACACTACACTTGCCATGCACAGCATATGCATCATGAAATTAGTCAAGAGCTGAACATAATTAATGAACTAAATAACAACTTGGCTAATCCCCAAAAGAAAGATGAAGAATTTTCTGTAGAGGAATATGTGACTGTCAAAGAATTTTCTGCTCGCAAAGCTAGCCCATCCAAAATAATGAATAGTAGTGGACCCAATGCCTATGTGCCTGAGATATCACCTGATTTAGGTATTAGCTCCACCTTCATCATCTCAGACTTTATAAAGTCTAGGGAGCCAGTAGTGATACCCAGCAAGCCCCTTGAGCCACTCCCGTTCTTTGAGAGAGAACCCACCCTAGAGCGACCACAAATAATTTGGCATTATGGTAGGGTAAAGATTGAAAGAGCTCTGGATGATCAACCTATCATACCCAGGATAGAGACTGTCAGCGGTATTTGGTCAGGTGGTAAGGTCAGCAAAATCTGAGAACTTGTGGAACGTTGGTGCGGATCTGCAGTGCCTCAACCCAGACCCTCCTTAAGCCAAATTGACCCATACTCGACAGGGTCGAGTTCCTCCCACCCAAGGAGAATGGTGTGGACACCAAGATCAAACACAGATCCCTGATTCCATATGGTTTAATTAGTCATATGTCAAAGTTTAAAAATTTGTAATCATTAAGATCGAGTCCTGTAATAAGTTGAGGTTAGTTGATTTGTCTAAACCCTCAACCTAGTCAGTATTTTGAGTCCAGTATGAGCCTATTTTTGTACAAGTGAGGAGGTCACCCTATTTTGGAGTTCCACCAGGCCACTTGCTAAATCTTTAGGCTTGACCCTAGTTCCATACCCTGACCCCTATAAAGTATCATGGGTAGATTCTACCTCTATACCAATCAAGTCTAGGTGCTAAATCCTAATTAAATACAATCATATGAAGAAGAGATTTGGTGTGATGAAGAAGAGATTTGGTGTGATGTCCTTTCCATGAAGGTTAGTAGTGTCATTCTAGGTCGACCATGGCTATATGATCATGATGCTGTCTTATCTTGTCGAACCAACATCTGTACCTTTCATCGTCATGGGAAAAAGTTTGTGATTTCCCAGTCAGCCTAAGAATTTAAGAAATTCTAGTAGCCTTAGAGCAAACCAAGAGTAATCTAATTAAGGCTAAAAATTAGAGGTAGACCCTTCTGAACCCACTAAGGATTTCATGAGAATTGATCCTGGACCCACTTAATAATTGATGAATTAAGTAAGCCAGGATCAAACTTTATGGTGAAACTGAGAAATACAAGAGTTATTCATGGAGGAAGCCCAAGATCAAATCCCTAAGGAACAACCAAAACAAATAGGTATATGTAATGAAACAATATCTGAATGTGAGTCCATAGACTCAATCTATATCTACTACACCTACACTTGCCATGCACAGCATTGCATCATGAAATTAGTCAAGAGCTGAACAAATAATGAACTAAATAAAACTTGGCTAATCCCCAAAAGAAAGATGAAGAATTTCTGTAGAGGAATATGTGACTGTCAAAGAATTTTCTGCTCGCAAAGCTAGCCCATCCAAAATAATGAATAGTAGTGGACCCATGCCTATGTGCCTGAGATATCACCTGATTTAGGTATTAGCTCCACCTTCATCATCTCAGACTTTATAAAGTCTAGGGAGCCAGTAGTGATACCCAGCAAGCCCCTTGAGCCACTCCCGTTCTTTGAGAGAGAACCCACCCTAGAGCGACCACAAATAATTGGCATTATGGTAGGGTAAAGATTGAAGAGCTCTGGATGATCAACCTATCATACCCAGGATAGAGACTGTCAGCGGTATTTGGTCAGGTGGTAAGGTCAGCCAAATCTGAGAACTTGTGGAACGTTGGTGCGGATCTGCAGTGCCTCAACCCAGACCCTCCTTAAGCCAAATTGACCCATACTCGACAGGGTCGAGTTCCTCCCACCCAAGAGAATTGGTGTGGACACCAAGATCAACACAGATCCCTGGATCCATATGGTTTAATTAGTCATATGTCAAAGTTTTAAAATTTTGTAATCAATTAAGATCGAGTCCTGTAATAAGTTGAGGTTAGTTGATTTGTCTAAACCCTCAACCTAGTCAGTATTTTGAGTCCAGTATGAGCCTAATTTTTGTACAAGTGAGGAGGTCCCCTATTTTGGAGTTCCACCAGGCCACTTCCAGGAGTCAGGGACTGCTACATCAATCCATTGAATCTTGTGTGACAACCCATGATCCAAGATGCTTCCAGAAATCCTGATTTTTTCTAGATGTCCTCCAGATACCCAGATTCCAGTATAGATGCCAGAGCATATTCCCATACCAGGGCATCCATGATTCCAAAGGTCCCTCTACATCCTAGCCCAAAGAAATCAAGTCCAAGTACTAAGCCCAAGCCCTAAAGAAGCAAGATTCTATGGAATATTCCTCCCACCAGGCCACCCCATCTTCCAGAGGCCCAAAACCATGCACCCAAGCCCCTTTGGGCCGACCCCTTGCTGCCCCTAGAAGCCCAACATGCCCTCCTAGGCGTCCTTGAGGTGTTGACCAAGTCCAAGAGGTGTCCTTGAGTGGAATAGTCAAAGAATGAAGGAAAAAGGAGAAGACTAGGTCAATTTCTAACCTAATAGGGATTTGTTTTCTAACCTAGCTAGGAAAGGACTTGCATTCCAATTAGGAAGAGGACTTGTAACCCAAGTGTAACCATGGTTAGTGAGGGCATGGGAACTCTATAAATACCACATCCCTCCCCCTCTTGTAATCAACTTTTATTCATGATATCAAAACCCTAGTGAATTTATTTTGAGCTTGCGAGCTTGTGTAACTTTATTCTTTTTGTTTCTTTAGTTTGTGTTTGTGTTTCCTTGCTGCCCTAGCATCCTTCCACACCCTAACTCACTGCCATCCAAGCCTTCACACATCCAAGAAGGAGTGCCCTAGGCCACCAAGCAAGGAGATCTTTATCAAGCTTCAAGCCGCCCCGCTTCTAAACCCTAACCTGATTCTTACTAAACTTAGTCCCATTTCTATTTCTTACTTGCTATTTTGATTGACCCTTGACATTTTGCAGGATCCCCGAGGTATTTTACCTCCCCAGAGGAGGCTTTCCTTTCATCCAGAACCATCTAAATCAGCCATCTAATCAAGGAACTGAACTTCATCATCCAGACTCCAATCAAAGTGCTGTGTGATCTCTTCATCGGGAGTTCTTCAAATCACTAATTGATAACATCCTTTCCTTCTTTAAATTTCTGATTTGATGAAGATAAGCTATCCTAATTCGGGTGTTTCTCAATTCTCAGTCCTGGAATTTATTATTTTGCATGAGTTTGCCGTGATACGATGATTGTATACATTGCTCTTCTTCTTGCTAGTTCTTACTTTTATTTGAAAATTTAGCTTACAAACTAATTATAAAAATTATAAAAAATTATTTTTCTATTTTTCCTGTATGTATAGCAATCTTAGAGTCATCCCGCATCACGAGGAGTCTACCTCGATTGAAGAAGAAGAGACCATAAAAATAGCTAATTTATATCTAATGGATCTCGAAGATGAGGTAACATCCCCCGATGCTGATGAATTAAATCTACTTTTCATGATTTATTATCTAAATTTAAAAAGGCTAGAGTAAAGATTAGATTCTTAAAGAATACCAATAATTCTTTACTTAAGAAAAAGAAGAAATTTTAGAAAAGAATAACTTGTTACAAAAAGAATTACATGTCTTTTCTAAAAAGTATAAAGCTTTGAAAACTGAGAATAGTACATTTCTAGACAAAAACAAAGCTTTGATGAATGAAAACCTAAATTTGAAAATGGAGGTTGATAAACTCAAGCCTTATTGAAAAACATACATTATCTTCTAACAAGCTTGAGCTGATCTTAAAAGAACAAAGAATTTCTGGAAATAAAGCTGGAATCGATTTTAACTCTTCAAATTCAAATAGAATTTTAGCTACTACTTTTGTGATACCAAAAGGTTTTGCACTAAATGCTTCTACTTCTGCTTCTACTTCTAAAGCTATAGTGTATGTTCCTAAGATCTCAAATAGAAAACCATTTATGTCTGCATCTCATGCGTCAACATCTAGAACTTCAAAATCTGCATCCTTTCAGAATTCTAGAGTTGAATGTTTTGCATACAAAGGGTTAGAACATAAAGCTTTTGAATGCAATATGTTAGAAATGTCAAAATTAAAGCAAGAAAGATTTGGATTTCCAAAGAAACCACCTCCACTAACCTGCAAGGACCTAAGTTAGCTTAGGTACCTAAAAGAACTTCTTGATTATCTTGCAGGAATGTCTTGTAGCCCAAAAATTAAAGAAAAGATAGTATCTCGACAATGGCTGTTCAAGGCAAATGATGGATGACAAGGATCAATTTATCATCCTAGAGATGAAAGAATGAGGTTTGGTTACTTTTGGAGATAATGACAAGGAGAAAATAATTGAAATCAGTAAGATCAAGATAACCCCGTGTACTTTTATTGAAAATGTATTGCTAGTAGATAAATTGAAGCATAATTTGCTAAGCATTAGTCATTTATGTGATAAAGGCTTCAAGGTTATCTTTGAATCAACTATATGTATTGTAACAAACTCACTTGATTCTAGCAGTAAGTTCATTGGATATAGACTTGGAAACATTTATGTGGTAGATCTTAATGATCTTGCCATGTCAAGTAGTTCCAGTCTAGTTGCAATGAATGCTAAGACCAAGGAGTCTTGCTTACTTTGGCATAGATAATTAGGTCATGCTAGCATGCATACTATTGCCAAGTTAATTTTCAAAAATTTAGTTAGAGGCATGCCTAAGTTAAAGTAGACTTTGATCTTGTTTGACATGCATGCCAAATGGGTAAAGTAACTAGGGATAGTTTTAAATCCAAAAATATAATTTAAACTTCTAGACCTCTTGAGCTACTTCACATGGACTTATTTGGACCAACTAGGATAACAAGCCTAGGGGGTAAGAAATATGCCCCTGTGATTGTAGATGATTACTCTAGATTTATACGGATTTTATTTATCGCTCACAAGGATAAAATCTTTAAAGTATTTCAAAAATTTTATAAAAAGGTTTGAAATAAGAAAATCTTTCAATAATTTCAATTAGGAGTGATCACGACACCAAATTTAAAATTAGTTTTTCGATGATTATTGCACAGAAAACGGCATTGATCACAACTTCTCCGCTTCTAGAACACCACAACAAAATGGTATTATAGAAGGAAAAAATAGAACTTTGGAAGAGATGGCCCGAATATATTATGTGAAGGCAATCTTTCAAGGTACTTTTGGACAGAAGTGGTGAACACTGCTTGTTATATTTTGAACCGTATTTTGATCCATCCTATTTTGAAGAAAACCCCTATGAGCTTAGGAATGAAAAGAAATTCAATATTATTTATTTTCATGTATTTGGTTGTAAATGCTTTGTGCATAACAATGGTAAAGATAATCTAGAAAAAATTTGATGCTAAATTTGATGAAGCAATTTTCTTGGTTATTCATTACATAGCAAAGCATATAGAGTATTTAACAAAAGATCTCTTATTGTAGAAGAATCCATGCATATTATTTTTGATGAAACTAACTCCTCACCTTCTAAGAAAAAAAGAGTGCATAGACAATAATGCATATATAATTTAAAAAAAATATAAGATATGAGCATACAAGAAACACCAATCGAAGAAAGAAAAGAAACGGTAAGGATCATGCTGATCTACCAAGAAATGGCGGTACATAACTTCTCATCCAAGAGAATTAATTATTGATGATCCTTCACAAGATATTAGGACTAGGTCATCACATAGAGATGCACATGATTATCAAGCCTTTGTATCACAAATAGAATTTCATACCTTAGAAGAAGCTGAAAATGATCCAAACTAGATGATTTTCATGCATGAAGATTAAACCAGTTTGAAAGAAATAAGGTATGGACACTAGTTGATGACCTTCAGACCATCCAATCATAGGAACCAAATGGGTCTATAGAAACAAGTTAGATGAGCAAGGAAATGTAGTAAGAAACAAAACTAGATTAGTGGCTAAGGGATATAACCAAGAAGAGGGTATTGATTTTGATGAAACATATGCACCTGTAGCAAGACTATAAGCTACTAGATTACTTCTTGCATTTGCTTGCTACATGAATTTTAAACTTTTTCAAATGGATGTTAAAAGTGCATTTTTAAATGGTTTCATTTTTAAATAAGTTTTTGTAGAACCACCGCCAGGTTTTGAAGATCATGTTTTTCCAAACTATGTGTTTAAATTGAATAAAGTATTATATGGTTAGAAATAAGTACCTAGAGCCTGGTATGATAGACTTAGCCCCTTCTTAGATGAAAATGATTTTACAAGAGAAAATATTGATAAGAAAAATAATGATATATTAGTTGTACAGATTTATGTTGATGATATTATATTTGGTGCAACTAATGAAACTCTTTGTAAATAATTTACTAAGTTAATATAGGGAGAATTTGAAATGAGCCTAATGGGTGAACTTAACTGCTTCCTTGGACTTCAAGTAAAACAACAAAGGAAGGAATCTTCATCAACCAAGCCAAGTAAACCAAAGACATAATCAAAAAGTTTGGTATGAAGTCAAGCAAACAAATGAACACACCCATGAACCTATCTTGTAGATTGGACAAAGATGAAAGTAGATCTAACATTGACCAAAAGCTCTATAGAGGTATGATCGGATCCTTATTATATTTAACTACAAGTAGACCTAATATCTTATACAGCATATGTGTATGTGCTAGATTCCAATATAATCCTAAAGAATCACATATGCTTGCTATTAAAAGAATTATCAGATATTTAAAAGGCACAAGTAATCTAGGTCTATGGTTTTCAAAATATTCTTCATTAAATTTAATTGGATTTTCAGATGCTGATTATGCTAGTTATATAATTGATAGAAAAAGTACTAGCGGCACATGCCAATTTCTAGGGTTGAATTTAATCTCATGGCATTATAAGAAACAAAACTCAGTAGCACTTTCTACTACTGAGGCAGAGTATGTTGCTGTAAAGAGTTGTTGTGCACAAGTATTATGGATTAAGCAATAACTAGAAGACTTTGGTATTACATAATCTAAAATTCCAATCAAATGTGATAAAACAAGTGCTATAAATTTGACAAAAAATCCAATTCAGCATTCTAGAACTAAGCATATAGAGATTAGACATCATTTTATTAGAGATCATGTTTTGAATGATGACATTGAACTAGAATTTATCCCAACTAAGAACCAACTAGCTGACATTTTCACCAAGCCACTCAATCAGGATAGATTTGAAATGATTAGAGGAGAATTAGGTCTTTGTGATCCTTTCTACTAGATTTTTCTAAACTAATTTCTTTTCTAAATTAAGAAAACTATCTAGAAACCTCCTACATCAATTCAGAACTTTGGACCTTTTCTTGATATTTTATTGAATTAATTTTAATTTCTGAATCATTTCAACTTTTGGAAAGTTCCTATTCGAGTTGACTCGGGCAATTTGCTTTGGTCAAGCTGGCTCGAATCTCTAATATTTCAACTCTTACTCTAAATGAGCCGACTAGATCAATTAAGGTTTGCCTAGCCAACTCGAATCTCTGTTTCTTTTGAGTTCGCTCTAGTCGAGCCGACTCGGATTATTTTAGGCAAACCTAGCCGACTCGGATGTCAAGAAATGGTTTTTAATAGAGCCGAGTAACTTTTCTCAATTTCTTGTGATCTTCATTTTTACTCCAAACCCTAACATTCCACTCGAAACAATCTCCAATCTTTCAAAATCCTTTTCCACAAGCTTCAATTCCTTCATTCTTTCCAAAACTATTGCAATGGCTCCTAAGATAGCTATGGGAAAGAGATAAAAAAGGATGGCACCCTCTGTCAAAACTGAAAGAAGGTCAAATGTCAGCAGGAAGAGTCGACTCGAACAGTAGAAGAACAAGAGGAAGAAAGAGAACCAATAGCCACTGGTCCACTCCCAGACAGGTAGTTTCTATGTTAAACTGACCAGTAACTAGCGGTAGATGCATCATTTTCAATTTTTTGAAAGAAATTGGATTAAAAATCAGATTTAATTGAAGCACAAGGTTGGACATACTTCTATTCTTTAATATTTCTACTTATCCAATACTTGCAAGAGCGTTTTATGAAAACCTCAGACTAGAACCCTATATATTGAATTGATTGTCAAGGGTAAAAGGGTTATTATCACAGAAGAAAGGCTCAGCTCTATCTTGGAAATGCCTACAGAAGGAGTTAAACATTTGGTTTTAAAGGACAAAGAAAAGACCTTGCAGGCAATTTTGGGCAGAACAAATGTTGATGGAGTAGGGACCGTAATGGCTAACACTCTTTCCCTTGAGATGAGACAACTCCACAATTTTATTAGCAGGATATTTCTTCCAAGATCATAAAGATTTGGTTGGGTTAGTGAGCGTGACTTGAATTTCATGGAGCACATTATTCAAGGGAAGTCACTAAACCTACCATACATAATGATAATGCAAATGAAAGAAGCAGTTAGAAAGGTAAAGGCTTGCTTACCATATGGTATGGTCTTAACTCTATTATTTCAATCCTCCAAAGTTAGCTTAGAAGGGGAAGTTGGTAAGCCTCTCCATCATACTGATTCATACACTGCTAAATCACTCCTTAGAATGGGCTATATCTGTAGTGAAGGAGTGTGGAAGAGAAAGGGTGCTGATGAAAGGGCAATTTCAGCCTCCTCCAGCAGTAGCAGCAGTTCTGAGGATGACAGTGAGGACCTACCTAGGGAGATCTCCACTGTAGGACCATCAGTACTTATGGAGACTACTGCCACTTCAGAGCAGATATTTGATATACCCATTGCTGAGTTTGGCACCTCTACTAAGCCTGCTTCTGAGCCAGCTGTGCCTGAGTTTACTACTATGGAGACTGAGCACATTGATCTACCAGCATCTTCACCTTTACTAGATTCCACTTATTTTCCTCTGGCACCATCAGTTCAGGATCCATCTACTCACTTTACTAGTACTTCAGTGAACCAAGATTTTATGGCTCAGCAAATGAGATCTTTGACTAAGACACTGACCTGCACTCTATCTAGTATGTTTGGCAAGTTTCTCCAGTTAGTGGATGCTAGGCTAGACCAGTTTTGGTGAGATCAGAGATCTACACAGCAAGATTGACACACTTGAGACCTCTAGATCTGTATCACAGCCTGATCTACATCCCATCCTTGATATGGTATCATTTGGTTCTGAATCAATTAAGAACACTGTCAATCATACTTTAGAAAAATTCAAATAGAATTGAATGAAATTAGATTTATAATGGGTTCATTAGAAGAAGGAAAGGAAATGGAGGAAGACTATACTAAGGGTATTGGAATTTTAAGAGCAGAATTTGGAAGACTGAGAGGATCAACTGAGGCATTTGCCAATGCACAAGCAACTGAATTGGTTCAACTGCACAAGGACATAAAGAAACTATATGAAGAGATTGACTCGGTGTAGTTCGAGATTGAGTAGCTATCCACCACAGTCATTGCAGCATTTGCTACTCAATAGCCTAGACCTGCTCCCATTCCTACTTCTAGGCCATAGTCCACTCCCTTTGCTAGTCAGTCTACACTTCCCAGATAGCCAGCTCCTCACCTTAGGCCTCAGGGTTCACATCCCACTCCTACACCTTCTGATGTACTAGATGCAGATCCTATAGCATCCATACCTCCTGGCATTCAGATACCTGGCTCATCCACTAGCACTAGATTAGACTTAGATAGTGATTAATTATACTCCTTTAATGTTTTGTAACTTGTATTGAACATTTTAAATGAAATGAAAGTTATTTTGGTATCTGCTAGCACTGTCTTGAAATGATTTGAGCTTATGCAATGTTTACAATGCTAATCTAATGAGTTTTTATTAGAATATCAAAATTAAATTGAAAAAGTAAAATTATCTCAAAAAATATTAAAAACTTTCTCATTCTATCCTAAATTGAGCTTTAATTCAATATCTTTTTGATTATCGACAAAAAGGGGAGAACCTTAAGTTGACATGAAAAATTTGAGCTAACAGGAGAACTTTGAGCTTCCATGAAAAATATCTAAAACTTATATCAAGCATTGGAGAATATACAAAAAGGGGAGAATGTTCATAATGCATGAAAAGAATGAAAAAGGGGGAGAGTATAAATGATTGTGTTTAAATGAGCTTAAGTGTTTCATAATTAAGAACCTATAGAAAGGGGAGAATTTTATTGAAAACAAATGGCTTTAGCTCAAAACCTACATTTTGCTATGATTGCTCTAAATTTTAGCTCTAAAATTAGCCCTAATTCTTTCAATTTTGAGCTTTAATACTTCATGTTTATACTAGTTCTGATACTTTGAAGCATATGAATTTTAATACTCTGATACACACAAAAGCACTAACATTAATACTATATAATTTCTTCACAAGAGCTCTGATACTTACTTGAAAATATAATTAGCTCTGATACATGTCTATACTTACTCTCAAATATTATTATATATGTAATTGTAAAGAATTTTTCATGCCCGTGTTTTGTCATCATCAAAAGGGGGAGATTATTGATCCCATAAGTGATTTCGATGATAACAAAACATTAGAGCATGCATTTGTTTCTCTAACAACTCTTCAAGTGTTTTACAAAGTTTTCTAGGATGAATTCATTACTCAATTTCAACTCCTACATTTTCATTTCTTGTTTTGAGTTGTGCTGTAATTGAATATTGTAAAGAAGTACCCAAAGAAAAAGGAAGTAAAACCAATCAAATGGGTTACTTCTAGATGTGTTTCAAGCTTTTAATTTCTTAGATATATGTTGAGTTTGAAGACATCTTGAAGCATGAAGACTTGATGGATGAATTCTGGAGATAGACTGAAAAAATCACTAAAACATTCATCCGAGTCGACTCGAAGAGAAGAAAGCCAACTCTAGCACATGGCATGCATTTGTGTTCTGGCATGCGGATATCCAAGCTGACTCTAAGGGAACCGAGCTGACTCTTCCAGAGTACTACTTTCTGAATTAGACAGGCGAGCCGACTCTATCATATTGTCAGACATTTGAGCCGACTTTTCAGTAAATCAAGCCGACTCCTCCAGAGTCCAGAAAAAGAGTTATGAGAACCACAGCCAATCGAGTTGACTAGAATGGAAGTTAGCCGACTCGTCCAGACTGACATTTTGAAGGCCTGAGGATCCGAGTCGACTGGAATGAAGGCGAGCCGACTCTTACAGAGTGAGGAATCAGGACACTGTGCAAGCGAGCCGATAAGACTGAAGAGAGCTGACTCAACCAGAACAACTCTAAGGATCCGAGCCGACTCGAATGGAAATTACATGCATATAACAGCTAGTTCCAGAACTTGGAATTTAAATCCAAAAAGTGCTCCAACGGTTAAATGTCACATCCCAATGGTCTACAATGACTAAAACTACCTGAGAAAGGTACAAGATTATATATTTTAGAAATTTGAACTTCTTTGAAGTGAGTTTTTGAAAAAGAGATAAAGAGTTAATGCATTATTGAATATCCAACCAAGTCAACAAGCAAAAGAGCACTAAGAGCATTCAAGATAGCCTTCAAGCCTTCACCAACTGTCATCTGAAGCTTAAAGCACTTAGTAAAGAGGCTATAGAAGCCATTAAAGTGCATTCAAGTGCATTCAAGTAGGCATCTCTCGAGCTGCATCGGCAACCATTTGATAAAAAATTTGTTTGTCATTATGTTGCTTTTCTTTTCAATTCATTTTGAATTGTTGGGTTATTGGTGAGCCCGGTTGAAAAACCAAATAGGTTCTTGATTAGCCTTTGTTAAAACCAAGTGTTGGGTTCTTGGTGATCCTGGTAAAACCAAGTTGGGTTTCTTTGGTGAGCTCTGTTTAAAAATCAAAGTGTAGAGGTTTGGATTGTGTGCCTGTGAAAACAATCTGACTATATTCTGGTGGGGGATATAGTAGAAATCTCTAGAAGTAATCTTGGATAGTGGACGTAAGAGCTGGGTTGCTCCGAACCACTATAATTGTTGTGTATTTGTTTATGCTTTTCTGATCTGATTTTGCTTCTGCATTTAAATTTTTTATCACAGCACTTAACACCTTAAAAGGGATTTCAAATAGCACATTATTGCTTAAATTTTTTAATTTTCTAATTCACCCCCTCTTGGGAAAGCCACCTGGGCAACACTCCAGAAGTCCCACCATCTGTCGCTTGATTCACAGCATGGCGAACTGAGCCGGGATATTCTGGAAGCCTTGCATCCAGTTGTTTTACTCACGGCCCAGGGATGTTGGTGGGAAATCCTGAAGTCCCATCATCGGCCGCCTGACTCATAGCTAACTGAGGATACCCCCCGGGAGCAATCCTAGCTGAAGAAAAAAAATAGCAAGCAAAGTTATTGCCCAGGTGGCTTTCTCAAGAGGGGGGGTGAATTGGAATTTAAAAATTTAAGCAATTGTGTGCTTTCGAAATCCCTGCTAAAGTGTTAGGTGCTGTGATAAATTAATTAACTGTAGAATCAAAAATAAATCAGAGAAGCATAATACAAACACAAAAATTATAGTTGTTCGGAGCAACCCAGCTCCTACATCCACTACCCAAGATTACCACTTGGGATTTCCATTATATCCCCCACCAGAATACAGTCGGATTGTTTTAAACATGCTCACAATCCAAACCTCTATACTTTGGTTTTACAGGGATCACCAAAAAAAATCCAACTTGGTTTTACCAAGATCACCAAGAACCCAACACTAGATTTTTTATCAAAGGCTCACCAAGAACCTATTTGGTTTTTTAACTAGGCTCGCCAATAACCCAACAATTCAAGAATGAATTGAAAAGAAAAGCAACAAATTGACAAACTAATTTTTGTCAAGTGGTTGCCGATGCAGCTATAGAGAAGTCCACTTGAATGCACTTCAATGTACTTTAATGGCTTCTATTGCTTCTTTACCAAGTGCTTTGATGGGGACCTAAAAACCTATTTTATTTTATTTTATTTGAGTCCATTAGTCCTGTGTCACTTGAGTCAAAGTGAGCCACTTGAGTCTTGTAATAAAGTGGGACAACTAAGTCAGTTGAGTCCACTTAGTCAGGTCCGGTCATTTTAGTTTAGTCAAGAGTCCAGTTAAGTTGTTCAAGTCAAGAGGAGAGTCATCAGCAGCCAGAAGATTCACCAAATCCCTCCAACCAGAGTGGCCTTCATGCACCTGGACCCTTTCACACCGCCAAGCTCGCAAGAGAGAGCTCCAGTCTAAGACAGGCCCACTGTTGATCGGTCCACAAGGGTTTCTTGGCCCACAAGTTAGGGTTTCTCAGCCCTCAAGTAATGTACCCTGAGATGAATCTATAAATACTGCCCCTCCCCTCTTGTATTAAACATCTTCTTCTCGTGAATACAACTTAAAAGTTATTTTGTCTGAGTTTTGAAATTTTCTCTGGATTGAAGTGGGTGTGATGCCCGGGTTCCTGGTTCTTGAGTACAAGCCCTAATCTTCTGGTGACTTCTACGCTCGCCAGCGATCCTCCCCCACTCTGTCCCGCATCAACTTGGTATAAGAGCCAAGTGGATTAGGGTTTTCTCTTCCTTCCCAGCTTCCCATCGTTCTTCTTGTGCAACACTTCTCAAGCCTCAGGCAACCGCCGAGGTCTGTCAGTGCCCCTGCACCCGAGCCTCTTTCCTGCTGCCCTCTGCCCGATCTTCATCGTCGGCTTCCTCCACGAGATCGAGGCCCTCAACAAGGCCCTCTCCCTCGATCCCAAGAACCCCGCCACGCCCTCCCCATCCCTCCCTTTATGTCTTTGCCATGTTCCTGCTCACCGCCGGCAACCGATGCCCCAAACTCCCCCCCCAGCAGGATCTCACGACCGTCACCGTACCCTCCCCCTCCCTCCCCCTCCTCCCCGACGAATCCTGTGCCAAGGTTGCCCCGCCGCCGTCGCTGACCCCGGCCTCAACCGCGCAGCCGACCTCGACGTCTCGCCCACGGGTCGTCCGCCCCTGCAGATGCCGAGCTTCCCCCAGCTCCCATGGGCGCCCGCCCTCCTGCGACCTCCGTGCAAGTCACCGCCAAGCTAGGGGCGCCGCCCGTGCCCTTCCCCGTGCCGCAACCACCGAGGCCGAGATGCCTCCCCCCTACCCTGCCGATCGACACCACCGATGCCCTATGTCCATCGACAACACATGTCAGATCGATCGCATGCGGGAGGACCAACCGAGCCTTCGTCGTCCTCAGCCCCCAGAGCATGTCCGCCCCCTCCTTCCCACTAGATCCTCCCTGTTCTTCGGTCGAAAGCCGACGATGCCCCGACGCTGGAGATGCCAGCTCTGCCTCCTTCCTCTTCACTTGTGCGCCCTCCCATGGTGAGCCGAGCCCTGCAATAGGGCCTCGGAACGGAGTTCCCTGTGCCACCGAGCCATGCCGATTGCCGTCCGGCCATCTTCTTCCCGTGCCGCCACCGTCCCCACCCCAACGATGCCTGCCGGAAACCTCGCTTGTTCGGTCTGCAGTCGCCCGTGGGATGGAAGGAGACCGCACGAACATGAAGGCAAAAGCCTTCACTGTTGCCGACTTCTATGTTGCACGCTCCTTAGAGTAGCATAAATATCAAAGCTACACGTCTTTCATAGCTATACGGCTTGCAAAGCCATGTAGATCTCAAAGAAGCCCATAAAAAAATCAGAGGAAAAAAAAGGGGTGAACCTAGAGTCCTTTTTGATTAGTTTTGGTTCCTCGTTGAACCTGATTCGACGGAGTCGAGTTCTCCCCACCGCAGGGGAATGATGGAGACCTGAAAATCTATTTTATTTTATTTTATTTGAGTCCATTAGTCCTTGTGTCACTTGAGTCAACGTGAGCCACTTGAGTCTTGTAATAAGTAGGACAACTGAGTCTGTTGAGTCCACTTAGTCAGGTACAGTCATTTTAGTTCAGTCAAGAGTCCAGTTAAGTTGTTCAAGTCAAGAGGAGAGTCATAGCAGCCAAGAGATTCACCAGACCCCTCCAACCAGAGCGGCCTTCATGCACCTAGACCCTTTCACACCGCCAAGCCCGTAAGAGAGCTCCAGTCTAAGACAGGCCCACTGTTGATCGGTCCACCAGGGTTTCTTGGCCCACAAGTTAGGGTTTCTTAGCCCTCAAGTAATGTACCCTGGGGTGAATCTATAAATACTATCCTTCCCCGCTTGTATTAAACATCTTCTTCTCATGAATACAACTTAAAAAATTATTTTGTCTGAGTTTTGAGTTTTCTCCGGATTGAATTGGTGGTGTGATGCCGGGGTTCCTGGTTCTTGAGTACAAGCCCTAATCTTCTGGTGACTTCTACGCTCGCCAGTGATCCTCCCCCGCTCTATCCCGCATCGTGCTTTAAGCTTCATATGAGAGTTGGTGAAGACTTGAAGGCTGTCTTGAATGCTCTTAGTGCTCTCTTCCTTGTTGGTAGGTTGGATTTTCAATAAAGCATTGATTCTTTGAAAAACTCTCTAACTCTTGCTTCAAAAAAGTTCAAATCCTTCAAATATATGGCCTTCCATCATTCCAAGGCTGTTTAAGTCATTGAAGACTGTCGGGATGTGACATTTGACTGTTGGAGCACTTTTTGATTCAAATTATGAGTTCTAAATCTAGCCGTTGCAAGTCTGAAATCGACCTTCGAGTCAACTCGAATTACTTGAGTCAGCTTAGATCCTCAGAGGAGTTTTGGTTGAGTCAACTATCTTCAATCCGGTCGGCTTGCTTGCATAGTATCTTGATTCTTCACTTTGTAAGAGTTGACTTGCCTTGATTAGAGTCGGCTCAGATCCTCAAGCCTTCAAAATGTTAGTCTGGATGAGTTGGCTAACTTCTACTCTAGTCTACTCGAATGGTTGTTCTACTTAGAAACAATTTTCTGGACTCTGGAAGAGTCGACTCAAACTTCTTAAGAGTTGGCTCGGATGTTTGACCATATGATAGAGTTAAGCTCAGACTTCCTTGGGTCGGCTCACCTGTCTGATTCAAGAATTAGCACTCTGGATAGGTTGGCTCGAGTCCCTTAGAGTCGGCTCGGATATCTGTGTGCTAGAAATCTCATGCGTGCCATGTGCCAGAGTCGGCTCTCTTCTTCCTCAAGTCGGCTCAGATGAATGTATCAGTGAATTTCTTAGTCTTTCTCCATAATTCATCCAGCTTGTCTCCAAGCTTCAAGAAGTCTTCAATTCCAACAGGTTTCCAAGAAAGTAAAAGCTTGAAATACACTTAGAAGTAACCCAATTTTATGATCTTTCTTTGCTTTTTTTTTTCTTTGGGTTCTTCTTTACAAAATTCAATTACAACATAACTCAAAACAAGAAAAAAAATGTAGGAGTTGAAATTTGAACAATGAATTCATCCTATAAAATTTGTAAACCACTTGAAGAGTTGTTAGTAAAATAAATGTATGCACCAGTGTTTGGTTATCATCAAAATCACTTATGGGGTCAACAAAAATGGAGAGAGGCTGGTGGAGATACTAGAGCCAGAAAAAGCATCCATGTCACCTTATCTCTATTTGGATCACTACTAGTTGATCCAATCTGGTTTAATGAGTCATTAAGTTCAATTAGGATTTGATTTGGTTTAATTTGAGTCTGTTTGAATTTCAATTTGATTTTATGGAGTCTAATAAAATTGTATTTGGGATTATGAGGAAGTTTTTCATTAAGTTGTAATTGGTCTAATTGGGTTTCAATGGGGTCTAAATTGTTGTTTGGGTCTAGTAATTAGTCTTTGGATCCATTTTGGGTTTAATGAGACCTAAGTTATTTTTGTATGGAGTTGACTAAGGAAGTTAAGAGGGGTCCACATCCATATTTATTTGGTTGGCTACTTGAAGAAAGGAAGCTCCACGCATATTCTTTCCTCCAAGAAACCTTTCATGTATTCTCTCACCAAACAAAGAGTTAAAAATCGATGGAAGGAGCTTTATGAAGGTAGCAATTAAGGAGCTTTAAAGGTGAGGGAGTTTCTTAAAGAAAGCTTTTTGAAGGCAGCAATCAAGGAGTCTTAAATGAAGAATTAAATGGCACAAGCTTTAAAGGCATTTAAGAGAGTTGGCTAAAGCTTTTCTACTTTTCACAAATTCTCTTTCCTTCCTCATGAATCCTCTCTCTTGGAGGTGTTTTAGGTGGGCTCCACTCCCATTTAAATGCAGCAATCTAACTTCAATCGGCCAAGGAAAGAAAAGGGAGAAGATCAAATTGAAGGGTGGAGGATCAAGTCAAGATAACCATCTTTATGAAGCATTGGCACACATTCCAAAACCTCAATTTAAATTCAAAAATTGTAATTCCCTCTTCTTTTACTTGTAATGAGGCTATAAAAGAGCCCAAAACCTTTCTTTGTAAGCATGATATTTTGAGTAATGAAAAGACAAAGTGTTGTTGCATTTTCTCCAATTCCTTTATAGCTAGTTTGCTTGAAGGTGCTAGGTGAGACGCCTAGAACAACTTGGGTGAGACATCCAAGTTTCGTAGGGTGTGATGCTCTATTTATCTGTTTTGGTTCTTCTATCAAATTTGCCATTTGAAGACTCTTTAAGGTCTACATCCAATTCTTTGAAGAGATTCATGAAGCAAGTCAAAGAAGAAAACCCCGGGAGCATAATCAACCTTGACGCCAACCTTCTTCCCCCCTTTAATTCTATTCTTCTGAGTTCTTGGCATTCTTAGCACTTTTCTAGTAATTAATTCTGATATTTTTTGTAGATCCTTTCGAGATCCAACTTTAAAGATCGGAGTCATTGCTTTGGAACCGGTGTGATTAGAGTCCAGATGCCGGAGCGGTCGATTTTGGAGTCGGGTTCGTCAACTCTAAAGTGTTGTGATCTAGATCTTCAACCGAGAGAGTTTCAAAGCATATTGGTAAATCAAAACCCCTTCCCTTCATCTAGATCTGAAACTCGAAAGTAGGTAACCTAATCTAGGGTGGTTTCTCAATCATCGCGATCCTCCCTTACAATTATTTGACAAGATCTGCATGCGGGTAGGTAATTTCGATAACTAGTTGTCACTTTATTTTCTTTAGGTCTTCCTGTTTATTTTGATGTTAGGATATCAGTTATTGCTCTCAAAATACAAATATATATATATATATATATATATATATATAAATCAAGATAAGTATGGCACATCACTCATCACCATCCCGTCCCACATCAGAGGCCTCCAGTAGCCTAAGAGGCCATAGAGCAGATTCAAGCTAAAAAAAAAGGGGGGAGAGAGAACAACAGTCGTAATGGAAAAGGCACCTTCATTGATCAAAAGTCTCTTACATCCTATGGAGGCTCCCGACTGAAAGGAAACCAGTGCACCGGACGCCTACCCTAGGCATACTATACTAGGGAGTAGGTATTGCATAATTAAAAATTTTAAACATGCATACGAAAAACCTACTCATGCACAGGATCTAACATAAACATGATACATGTAATAATACATAGGCATGTAAAGGCAGGTGCAATAATTATAAATAATATGAATAAATCTAGATCTAAACATGCATGATAAATAAAATAAATAACATACCTTATATAGCTTCCTTTTGTTCTGAATTTAGATCGAAGCAGGAAGAAGCCGACTCCCTCGACGCAAATCAATGCAGCCAGTCGACAGCAAATCAATGCAGCCAGTTGAACTCCAGTAGTCAACATATTTTCTACTTGATCTGCAATAGCAAGAAGAAGAGAGGATCGGTCCAATCTCTTAAGGTATCCAGATATCCACCCTCTAGAGTATCCATGCACGGGCTCTCGATGATCCAACTTCCGGATGGATGCTAGTCCTCCAGAAATCAACAAGTTATGGACGTGTGGAGCAGGGAAAGCGAAAAGAACTTCACGGATGGCCTACTCCAAAACTATCGAAACCCCACCAAAAAGCACACAAAGGATAACAAAAAAATAGGGAAGGAATACAAGGGACGCTCAACGATTTTAGCACTCATAAATTCGTCCCTAAAAGCTCTCTGCCTCTCTCTAGTCGCAAGCCCTGTTCCACCCTTTCTCTCGCATGCCCCGTTCCATTCTCTATACGCGCACCTCATGGCCTGCAACCTACATGAATAGCAGGCGGAGAAAACCCGTGAAGGGCATGAAGACAACGTAAGAGAGTCCAGATAAAACCAAACTCCATTGGATAGTCTTCGATCGATTCAAATCGCTGGGAACTCGCTGGAAGAAGTGAACAAATTCACCGTGAGATAGGGACCAAGAGATAGGAAGACATGCGGGAGAGACCACCGTGAAAACACTTTCTAGATCACAGTATAAAAAATCAATATCTAAATCCCAAATTGCATTCGAATTCCATGCGTTCTTATCCCATGTGGTAACCGATCAACAAGAAGTACAAAATCCATTCAAAAGGTAAAACAAGGGAAGTTTGGATAAAATAAACTTCGTTGAACCAAGGGGTTTACCGTGAAAACTAAATGGGGCGGCAAACCGTGAGTAGGGAACCCAAGCAAAACATTAAGCCGGTGTTTTAAAAAAAATCTGGAGAAAACTCATTGTAAACAAGCCATGTAATAAACCGGTTCAACAAACCTAAAAATGGTTCAACAAAAAAAACCCGGTCCAACTAAACCTGATCAATAAGAAAATTAGGTTCAGTCCTGGTCTACCAGGAACAATTCCTGTTTGACCTAAACCAATCCTGATCGATCCAAATCAGACCAGGTTGACCAGAAAAAAATTCAATGTGTGCTCAATCAGACCGTTTGACCTTAATACCGAAATGATTCCCAATCATTGATTGGCTCACGGATCAGAAAGAAATCATCTATGGCATGTGACCTCATAGGTTCAAACCTAAATGGTAGCACTGGAACATTCCAGTACCAGCACAAGATACCATCTAGCAATGGGTCCCGGCATCTGAGTAGGCCGAAGATGCGAGAGCAATCTATCGAACCTCTGACATATGGTTACCGTATAATTCATCCCTTTGACCTCCAATGCTCAAGATGGCCAAGGATTAGACTGCCAACCCTAGCTGAGTCAATCCACAACATGTCTCAACCTCGCAAGTCTAGTGACTCCTCACTAGGATTATCCAGCTAAGGATTTGCTAAATTGAGATACTACGAGACATTTAATCCAAACAATTTGGACAGGTCAATTCCATCTTGGTCAACCACTGCTCCACAAGTATTTGCCTGTACCTAGAAACCTTCTGTCACCGAATTAGAAATTCGGGTAGTTCGGCATTAGAGCACAGGGAGTTGCTTGCAAGCTACCATGGTGACCTCAGATCGGAGGGACACATATACCCATATCCAATCGCGAGCAATCCTTTGGCAGAAAGGAGCTCCACGGAGTCATGTTCAATGAGATGTCACACATCCCACTTGTAAATCACATCAGTGTCACCACACTCCTTTGGTCAAGAGGACAACCAAACGATGTGAACCACAACAACCTACACTTGAAACAATGCCGTCCTGTATAATGTATATTTGGTTGTGAACCTTTTTAAAGGACCACTCGATATATCCTCTCTAAATAGAAGTCAGTGCAGTCCTAAGGACTTCATCACATAAATAGAGTTCATTATGGAAAAATGAATAATGTGATGAGCTGCCAAAATAAATTTTATTAATCATATACAAATTACAATACTGAGCACAACCTCCTACAGCCTAGGCGATTGGCTTTGGGACACAATTCCCAATACCGATAGGCTGAGAGACCTCCTGAAATCCGAAGGTACAAGATGAAAGGAAGATGGGCCGAAGCCCCATCTCCGCTTTTTGCTCGATCGGTGAGTGAGTCCCCTCAGCCCTGGCGTAGCATCCGCCGAAGATCTTTGACCTTAACCTCCATGATTAGTGAAGGAGGCACTGGCAAGGTAGGTCGGCACTGCACTCTACCCTTGAGGAGTGGCTGGGGACATGCCAATCCCTTCTGCTCGAGTGTATAGGTGCCCTTCCATAAGAGTTCGCCGGATCTCTAGAGCTCAGCATTGGCTCCATCGCCTCCTCCTTGGAGTTCACCAATCTTGTGATTTCAAGGGCAGCTGCAGTAGCTCCATGTTAGGATACTCCTATCAGCACCATGATGGCCATGGCCCTTTCTGCAATGACCATGACCGGGGCCACCACCTCCTCCTGTAAGATCTCTGGCCTTGTGAATTAGGAGGCGTGATGCGGGAAAAAAAAGGATGGGGATGATGATACTAGCACGGATGATGCAAAGGTGGTTATATCTTGTTTTCTTTTTTTTTGGGTTTTAACTTTGGTTCCCGATTGCAACCAAAGAGAACCTAGGAAAACTGAAAGTAAAGAGGTCTATGCTAGCAGATCAATCCCTAAGAAATGATAGATCAGGACCTCGAGATTAAGGAACCCCGGGATTAGGACTAGCTCGATACAATCAATACCTACCTAGGAGATAGGGATGCAAAACTTTCAACACTTTGATGCTCTTGGTGCAGAGATCGCTCAACCTTGACGGATGCGACCTGGATGTCCGAACTGTCGAACCCGCGGATAGGCTGGTTTTCGATCAGGTGGTCACAATGGCAAAGCAGACCTTCTCTGATGGTCGTGGCACCAAGGGGACCTGTAGGCAAAAAGAGGATTAGTTTTTTTTTTTTTTTTTTTTTGTTCTTTTCCTTTTAGATGATGGACGGGTGGAAAGAAAACAAAGGGTTGAGGAGATGGGGTTCGGATGATGGTGTTGGTGGAGATAACTTGGGGCCTCGCACCCCGCGACGTCCCAGAAAGATGAAGGAATGTGGCCTCTCACCACGCGACGCCCTCTGGCGAAGGAATGTGGCCTCTCACCATGCGACGCCCTCAGGCGAAGGAATGTGGCCTCTCACCACGCGATGCCCTCAGGCGAAGGAATGTGGCCTCTCACCATGCGACGTCCCGAAGGACGAATGAAGCTCTCACTCAACCTAGCCTAAGAGACAAGGATTGAAGAAGAGGATGGAACATACAAGCTTTCTTTCATTAATCATCAATTATCCTTTACAAGAGGGGTTTAGGTCCTTAAATAGGCACCCAAGAGCACTTTGAAATTTAAACTACCCCACTATACTTGAAGCCCAAAATTTGGAGGAGGACTTCTTTGGCCGACCAGCTTGGATTGGCATGAATCTTGGCTTGGAGTGGGGCGTTGCACCTTGACTTCCCTCTTTGGGTTGCTTGGTTTTGGTAGAAGGCATGAATGGAGGCTTGATGTCTTCACCATGCCTTTCTTGCTTAACTTCTTTATGGAAGGAGGCTTGAGTGGAGGCATGCATCAAGGGATTTGAAACTTCTTTCCACTTGGAGAATGGAGGATGCGTTTCTTGCTTGACTTCTTTATGGAAGGAGTCTTGAGTGGAGGCATGCATCAAGGGATTTGAAACTTCTTTCCATGACCGCCCATCCTAGATTGGAAGAGAGCTTGAAGAGGGGAGGGGAAGGGGGCATGGATCATGTGAGTGGTCCCCAACTCTTGGCGCCCAAAACAAACCACATGTCATCACCTCAGTGCGACACATAAACAGATAAATTGGCTCTGAGCTAACTGGGCTTCCTTCCAGGTTTGGCTCCAAAAAGACACAAAATTGAGACCCAGGCTTACAAAGGACTCATACTGAGACTCAGACTGAGACTCGACTCGATACAGGACTCAGTTTGACCTAATGGATCAGACATAACTCAAAACAAAAAGGAATAGGTTTGAGGCTTATAGCCTTATTACAGGACTCGATAAAAATAGAACCATAATCTGAGATCCACAGAGGGTTGAGGAGCCTCTGTCGGATCCTGGTGCCCACACCAAGGCGGCTCTAGACGCCTCCACTTTTGAGGCAGCTCTTTTCCTGCCCCAATTACATGATCGGAGGCTCTCCCCCATCACCTCCTTGGGGAAAGCTTCAAGCTCAGTGGATTTCTTCTCCAAACTAGATGCCCTCACCTCGATGCTGGCCGATCGCTCCATGAAAGCATTCATTTGGCCCTTCAGATCTCGGGCTGAAATCTTGAAATCTACTAAGAGCCCTCCCTCAGCATAGGCCAAAGGAGAGGGATCAAAAAGAAGAACATGGAGACCAATGCTAGAACGAGAAGGGGGCTAAAGAAGGAAGAAGGAAGCTTTGCGGAACCCTGGCTGCCTATGCCCGAAGGCCCTTTAAAAGCTACATAGCCAACTGGAGGCCACCACGTGTCGGCACCGGGTGCCCTCCGATGTTTCGATTCGTGGAGTGGACACCTTGATCCAGCCAAGGCATTGATGATCCCTCCATTGGAAAACTGAGTGCAGCGCCCATTAACGCAAAGGCGTAGTCTTCAAGGCATGGCCAGTTGAAGCATTGATGGCATAGAAGGTGTGTCCCCCCACGTCAGCATGGTTGTTGCTCCCATCTCCTTGAGCGATGCTTCGTTCTCCGGGCTCAGAAGTGGGGGCATCTAATAGCAACATCCATTGACATGGAGCATACACAACCATCAGCCGGTAGCCGCATGGGTGGGGAGTGCTACCTGGATGCGGCCCTAGGTAGAGGCCGAGGGGAGCCTTTCTGCCAAGGTCAATTCCTAGACAGGGTCATGCTCATGCTGCCGAAGTGAGCCCTCTTGCCAACGTCAGCTCCAAGTCGGGGTCGTGCTCATAGGGCGAGCCCTCCGACTGAGGCCAACTCCTGGCCGAGGTCGAGCTCATGCTCCAAGACGAGCCCTCCTATTGAGGTCAATCCCTAGCCGGGGTCTTACTCATAGGGCAAGCCCTCCAATAGAGGCTAGCTCCTGACTGGGTCAAGCTCATGCTCTCAAAGTGAGCCCTCCTATCGAGGTCAGCTCCCAGTCGGAGTCGTGCTCATAGGGTGAGCCCTCTGACTGAGAATAGCTTTGAGCCGGGATCGAGCTCATGCTTCCAAGGTAAGCCCTCCTACCAAGGTCAGCTCCTAGCCAGGGTCATGCTCATAGAGTGAGCCCTCCGACTGAGGCCAGCTCTCAAGCAGGGCCGAGCTCATGCTTCCAAGGCGAGCCCTCCTACTGAGCTCAGCTCCCAGCCAAGGTCATGCTCATAAGGCGTGCCCTCCGATCGAGGACAGCTCCCGGCCTGGGTTAAGCTCATGCTTCCAAGGGCCAGGTCTTTGAAGTAGGGCTTCACCCCCCATCTAGTGGGAGTTAAGGCTCCCACCAATGGCATAAGGAGAGAGAATCAACAAAAGTTCGAACCACGATAAGAATGGACCTAACCACCTGCATCCTCCGGCAGGTGGTGCATACCCTGCCACAAATTCAGGACCTGCTACGCACCTTGCACATGACCTGCACAATGCAAGCTCCACCAAGTTTTTGGCCCTGTAGCGTGCCGCCACATCGATAACTGCATAACTGGAAGACTGCAACCCCTACAATAGGAGCCTGCACCTTTCCAAGAAGGGTATTCCACTAAGGCCCCTGGTCCTGTGATACTCCGATGGTCCCTCCAGGAATGGAAACTTCCTACCATGGCATGGCTTGGTGGCATAGCGCCTTCCCTCTCTAAAGAAAAACAATACCCCTAACAGAGAGGGGGAGGGGTCCGAGAGAGAGGGGGAGAGGCTTATGGATGGCCTCCTCCTCATCCGGAGGGATTGATCCTGAGAAAGGAAGAGGCTCCAAGAGGGATCGGTCCAAGAGGGGGGAAAGAAGGAGAAGCTATGAGCAACGGCAAGCCCCTCTAGGGAAGACTCCGTGAGAGGGCACACAAAGAAGGACACCAGGATACAGCTAGAAAAGAGGAGGAAGGTAAGTAAGAAGGTAAGTGAGCGGGAGGGGGAGAGAGGTATGCAAGCAGTCAAAAGCTTAGTGGCCAAGGGATCGGCTGGAGAGGTCCTCCCCGTCCCCCGTTCTCCATTCCCTTTTTCCTTTTGCTATTTGATCATTATCATCGTGTCACCCCCTGGGGCGAGGGAGTCCACCAAGCTCTCTGTCTCAGAGATTCTGCTTCCCTCGATCATCTCACTGACTTGATCGTCAGAGTGTCCTCACCGGAATCCCCAGCCTGGGTCTCATCTATTTTGCCGGTCGATCAAACCGAAGAGCCGATCCCTGAAGAGGAGGGAATGCTCCCGGTGAGAGGAGCCACCCGATGCTATGGCGATGCACCGGAGCTATTGTTCATGATGATCCAGGTGGCAACAGTGATTGTCAGCCTTCTTGTGTCAATCGGCCTTAAAGCGCTGATCAGCTTTTAGGTGACAGTCGGCCTTCTTGTGTCAATTAGCCTTAGAGCATTGATTGGCTCTTATGTGATAATCGGCCTTCTTGTGTTGGTCGATCTTTATGTGGTGGTCAACCTTTGGAAGCAGATTAGCTACATACTGCCTCTCCAACCTTTGGATCTATTCTAGCATTTTCGTGGGCCTGATCCAGCATTCAATGAATTGATCTGATTGGTTGATCATAACGTACTTACAGGATTATCGAGTACGTTGGGAGATGTTGGTGGCTACTCCAAGGTTGCTGACTCTTCTAAAGTTTTTGCTCCAAGGAAAGTGGACATCTTTAAATTTAAATTTGAAACTACCATCCGAACTTCAAAGTTTGTGATGAAGGGGTCCAGAGAGTCATCTGCTAATTTGACTTTGAATATCGATGAGCTCACCAGCATTAACATCTGGCTTTGGTAAGTGGTGCCGCATAGCCCAAGCTTAGGTTCAGGCCTAGTTTGCATGGTAGACATGCTGTGAAACCCATTAATAGGTATCGAAACACCAGTTGGATGGTGCAACTCATGAAACCGTCGGCCTCCCTAACCAGAGTTTTGTTTTCCTCCGGTCAATTGCAGTGGTGTCTCCCGAATCCTTTCGATGGTGATCTTCCCACTAGTCCATTCTAGAAGTCCTAATCTTGATTCCAATCTTCATTTTGATCCCCTTATGAAGACTTCGAGTCACCAAAATGTGGGCCTTGTTCTCGGTCAGAAATGGTGGGTGAGATGGGGAGGGTTAAAATGGAAGAGTAGGCATGCAAGAGGGATTGTAGAAAGATGTTGGACCATGAAAAAGGAGTTTGAGACTAGGGTGAGGGAGTTGCTAGGCCTATCTCCATGATCTCGCCAGTGAGGTCCACAGCCGGAGCCCCGGTTTCTATGCTCTAGCGAGTTGCTACCCGAGGCTTAATGGGGATTGGGATGCCCATTGGGAAGAAGAAACAGCAACATTATAAAAAAAATGAAGTAAAACTCATTATTAGAGAAATAATAGGGCATCCTAGAAATGGAGCTGGATGACCGTAATCATGGATGGTGGAAAATTAATCTAGAAAGTATGGTATCTTGTGCTATGCTGGCTAGATTTTTATATTCCGGACTGGATCAGGTTTGAACCTCGTCCGGGAGCTAAGATGTTATTTCATGATTGGAGTTCAGGTAGGACCTGGATGAAGACACAATCGATGTCCACCACCCATCGAGAAATTTTTTTAAAAAATATTTTTAAAAGTAAAGATATTGAAATAAGATTTTTTAAATAATTTTATCTAATTAACATAATTTTGATTGCATATTACTAATTTTAAAATTTTTGTGGCCACATGAGAGAAGGATGGGGACATGGAAAAGATGTAAATTTTGTGTGTTTTCTAAAGGAAGGCATAGGTAGCAGGTCGGTCGGTCCCTTACCTGATAGTAGGTCGGTCGGTAGTTTGAGTCGGACTGGCACCAACCTGGAGATCAGATTCGCACCAGCCTGGCGACCATACTAGTAATCGAATCGACGACCGAACTGGCTGTTGGATTGATGAGCAGACTGGTAATCAAATTGGTGGCCAAAATGGTGACCAGATCGATGACTCGACTGGCACCGACTTAGTGACTGGACTGGCTATCAGATTGGTGGCCAGATTGATGATCAGCCTAGCACCATCCTAGTAGCTAGACTGTTGTCAGATCAGGAGCTGGGCTAGCAACCGGACCTGTTGGCTTTGGCCCTTGATTTTGGTAAATAACAAAATGTTGAGTATATGTTTTGTACTAATGTTTCAATTGGAGTTGTGAATTTTAGGTCATAAGTACATCAAATTCATTGACATCAAAGCAAGATGAATTTCAAAGTTTTAGAAGTCTTCTCACCTTGGAAAGCCATAAAATTGGTCGCTTTGGTCCTTATGAAGAAGAAACTGGAAGTTTATTGGATAATTTTTAAGAGTTTTAGAGTATGGCACACAATTTAAAAATGGCACAGACCAAGTGTTGACTCAATTGTCGACTCAAGTATCGACTCATGAAGGCAAGTGTTGACACCTCTGAATACTGGAATGCAAAATTTTTGCTGGCAAGCCAAGTGTCGATCTAAGTGTTGACTCACAAGTTCAAGTATCGACTCACAGATCAACTCATGGCCTGAGACAAGAAAGTTTCAAAACAATGTCATTCTAGGATTTTTTATCAAGTGCTGACTCAAATGTCGACTTACAAAACTCAAGTGTCAACTCGCAAGATTCAAGTGTCGACTCAGAATGACTCAGAGCCTGAGACTAGAAATGATAGAAATATGTATTTTCAAGAATTACACCTAGTGTTGATCCAAGTGTCAACTCTTGAAGACTCAAGTGTCAACCCAAGTGCAGACTCACAAGTTGACTCACAGGTTTTGACAACAATAATGGCTATATTTTCAGAAGATCAAAATTGGCTCAAACGGTTTAAAATGGCTAGATTCTTAACTCCAATGGTCACAAACAATATTTTGGAGGTTTTTAGAGTATGTTGAACCCTAAAATGATTTTGATGATCACAAAACATTGGAGCATGTATGCTTTACTAATTCTTTCAATTACTCTAGATGTTTTGCAGGAAAATATTTATCTTTACATTAGTTGGTTTTCTAATTGGTTGAAAGGTATTTCAACATTGTATAGACTCTTGTGTACTTCAAATTATAAAGCACTAATTTTTCATCTATGTAATCTTGTAAAGGGCAATAAAATTATAAAATAAGAGTGAGCAGATTAGTTCTTGTTGGAATCTTGTTTTGAAGAACTTTGGAGAAGTTTGAAGCATAAATGGAGTTTATGTAAGAGCCGACTCATGGATCAAGAGCCGACTCCAATTCTAGCACGATACAAAAATTTCAGAGTTTCAGTACCTCGAGCCGACTCAAGCCTCAAGAGCTGACTCAATGAAGAACCAATGTTGTTGATGACTGAGACCTCTAGCCGACTAAAGCCTAGAAGAGTTGACTCATTCAGAGTTAGGTTTGTTGGTGACTGTGACTTTGAGTTGACTCAGCCGTGAAGAGCCGACTCAAGGAAAAGTTGCATTTGTATTGATTGAGAGTTTGAGCCAACTCAACCCAGAAGAGTCGACTCATACAGAACTTTTATTTGGGTTGTCTGAGACTTCGAGCCGACTCATGGACCTCAAGCCGACTCGAGTGACAGGATTTTGCAGTCTAATGGATAGTTGCAAAATGTCATTTGTGAACTCTAAAAACCTTCCAACGGCTTTATTTCGATTTCCAAGTCCCTACAACGGCTATTTCTGATGGAAGACTATAAAGGGAGTATTTATGAAGATTTAAAATAATTTTGAGGGATTATTGATTGATTATTCTTTGGAAGTTAAAAGGTTTTCAAGTCTTTCACCAACTCACTTCAAGAGCATTCAAGAAAGGATTCAAAGCTCCACCAACTATTCTTCATCATTGAATCCAACCTTTGAAAAAGTAAAGAAGCAACTTGAAGAGCATTAAAAAGCATTCAAGGCTAGGCTTTACTTTGATCTTTATCGGCAACACTCAAATAAGCTTGGTTTGTAGTATAGTTGCTTTACATTTTGATATATCTTGTTTTTCTCTCTAAGAACAGCAAGGGGCTGTGTCTTAAGAGAGGATTAAAGGTTTCTATATGTGAGCCTCTTGAAAACCTAAGTGGGTTCTTGGTGATCCCAGTATAAAACCAAGATTGGGTTTTCTTTGTAAGCCTGGTACTAAAACCAAAGGGATTTAGGTTCTTAGTTACCTATGTAAAACCAAGTATGAGGGTTCTTTGGTGATCCCGGTAAAACCAAAGTGTAAGGTTTGGATTGTGAGTCTGTTAAAATAATTTGACTGTATTCTTATTATGGGATATAGTAGAAATCCTAAGTGGTGCTTGGGGTAGAGTAGGAGCGGGTTGCTCAAAACACTCATTAAATCTCTTGTGTTTGTGATTGCCTTGATTGTGTTAAATGTAAATCCACATTGCATATCTCATCACAATACTAAAAGGATTTTTAAATTGCACATACTTGCTAAAGTTTTTATAATCCCAATCCCCCCCTCTTGGAAAGCCACCAAGGAAATAAGTGGTATCAGAGCAGCGTCTCTGAAAATTACTTAGAGTAAAGATTGATGGCACATCCCATGAGCACTTCTTTAGTCAAAGGCCAATCCACAAATCGACCTCCATTTTCACGGGAACCAATTATACATATTAGAAAGCTAGGATGAAAATCTACATTCAGCCATAGAATTTCATTTATGGAAAATAATTTTAAAAGGACCCCACACACCACTATTAAAATTAATGATATTGAGGTTCCCAAACTGGAAGAGGAATGTGACGAGAAGATATGAAATGGCTGAGCTGAATGCCAAAGCTATGAATGTAGTTTTTGTGCGTCGGATCCAAATGAGTTTAACAGAATTTTCACTTGCAATTCGCTAAAGAAATTTGTGATAAGCTTGAGATCACACAGAGGGCACATCACAAGTTAAAACATCAAAAATCAATCTTCCTCTGCATAATTATGAATTGTTCAAAATGGATCCTAGTGAAACTATATCTACTATGTATATATATTTTACTAATATTAGTAATGATCGTAAAAGTCTTAGTAGGACTTATACTAATGCTAATCTAGTCCAAAAGGTTTTGAGATCTTTGCCAGATAAATGGGAAGCTAAAGTAACAGCAATTCAAGAGGCAAAGACTGAACACTATTGACCCCATAAGTGAATTTGATGATAACCAAACATTGAAGCATGTACATTTATTTCTAACAACTCTTCAAGTGCTTTACAAGTTTTTGTAGGATGAGTTAATTGTTCAACTTCAACTCCTGCACCTTTATTTCTTGTTTGAGTTGTGTTGTAATTTGTTTTTGTAAAGAATAACCCAATGAAAAAGCTAAGAAAAAATCATGTAAAAAGGGTTACTTCTGTGTGTGTGTGTGCGCCTTAGAATTAATATGAGTTGGTATGTTTGAAAAGTTATAAGAGTGTTGGTAAGAGTTTTCTTTGAGTTCAATTATAAAATCCCGAAGAAGATACTCGAGCTGACCCAGCATATTGAAGAGCTGACTCTACTTCATGGCACGCAGCAGGATTCTGGTAACGCAGCAATCCAGCTAAATCGAAGGTAACCGAGCCGACTCTAGTGAATCTGAGATGACTAGAATTTGTTCGAAAATAGCCAGGCGAGCCAACCTAAACCAAAAGAGCCGACTCTGCCGGACCTAATTTTGAAGACCTGAGAAAGCGAGCCGACCCGAACTGCATCGAGCCGACTCTTCTAGAGTGATGATTTCAGAACCTGAGAAGAAGAGTTGACCCAAGCTGAAAAGAGCCGACTCCTCGAGTTCAAGCTTTTCAAGATATAAGTTTGAGCTGACCTAAGGTATCAAGAGCCAACTCGTCCAGAGTTATGTTTTGCACCTTGAGACAAAGAGCCGACTGCACTAAAGATTTGGAGAATGACCTATCGACTCGAGGATCCGAGTCGACCAAAGGAAACTGAACCGACTCAAACATCACTTTCAAGCATCCAACGGCTAGTTCCAGAATTGTTTTTGAATGCCAAAAAGTGCTCCAACAGTCACAAACTACTTCCCAATGGTCTACAATGGCTAGAATTGCCTTGAAGTGATGGAAGACCTTATATTTGAAGGATTGAACTTCTTTGAAGTGAGGATCAAAAGGGAATTAAAAAGTTCTTCAAAGTTTTAAGAGCTACATTGAATATCCCTTTACCAAAAAGAAAATGAGCACAAGAGCATTCGAGCAAGCCTTCAAGTCTTCACCACTCTGATCTAAAGCTTGAAGTAATTTTGGATGAAGCCATTGAAGCAATAAAGTTCATTCAATGGACTTCTATCTAGCTACACCGGCATATCCAACAAATTGCGTTTGTCATTTATTGTTGCATTTACTTCAATTCTTTTTTGAATTATTGTTGGATTATTAGTAAGCCCAGTTGAAAACAAAATAGGTTATGGTGAGCCTGATAAAAAAAGTGTTGGATTCTTGGTGATCCTAGTAAAACCAAGTTAGGTTTTTTGGTGAGCCTGTTCAAAATCAAAGGGGTTGGGTTTTCTTTGGTGATCTCATTAAAACCAAAGTGTAGAGGTTTTGGATTGTGATCTTGCAAAACAATCTGACTATATTAGGGTGTGAATATAGTGAAAATCCCAAGTGGTTTCTTGGGTAGTGGACATAGGAGCTGGGGTGCTCTGAACCACTATAAATGTTGTGTGTTTGTGTTGTGCTCACTTGACTCTATTTAGCTTCTGCAATTTCATACTCTGTCACAGCACCTACCACTACAAGAATTTTTAATTGCACATTATCTATTTTAAATTTTTAAATTTTCATCATCCCCCTTGGGGTAGCCACCTAGGCAACTACTAGTATTAGAGCAGAGTATCTAAATACATAAGAGTAAAGATCGATGGCTCATCCAATGAGTACGTCCTTGGCGGAAGGCCAATCAACCAATAGACTCCACTCTTCACTGGTACAAATATGCATACTAGAAAGCTAGAATGAAAATTTATATTCAAGCAGTTGATTTTCAATTGTGGAAGGTCATTCTAAAGGATCCTTATATCCCCATGATTAAAATGGATGGAGTGGACATTCCAAAATGAAGAAAATTAGGACGAACATGACATGAAGATGGGTGAGTTAAATGCCAAAGCAATGAATCTTTATACTGTGCTTTGGATAGTAATGAGTTTAATCAAATTCTATTTGCTCCTCGGCAAAAGAAATTTGGGATAAACTCAAAGTGATCCATAAAGGAACTTCTCAAGTGAAGTCTTCTAAAATTAATCTTCTTGTGCATAGTTATGATTTATTCAAAATGGAACCTAATGAAACAATCTCTGCCATGTTTCGTGTTTCATTGATATTATTAATGGCTTAAAGAGTGGCAGGATATATTCTAATGCAGATCTTGTACAAAAAAATTTAAGATCTCTTCTAAATAAATGGGATCCGAAAGTGACAGCCATCCAGAAAGCAAAAGATTTGGACACCTTATTACTGGATGAACTACTAGGATTTCTAATCACACATGAACTGACCATGTAGCACCGAACTGAAGATGATCAAAAGAAAAAGAAACTTATTGCCTTCAAAGCTGCTATGGATTATAGAAAGGATGAAAATCGAAAGAAGAATGCTCCTCTACTGAAAGCGACATGGAAGATGAAGATGTTGCCATGGTCGTTAGGAAATTCAGAAGGTTCTTGGGAAGAAGAAAAGGAAGACATTTTAGAAAATTCCACAAGAATAAAGAATTCAGTAAGGAGAAGGACAAGAAAAAGGAAAAAGAAAAAGAAGTGTCCATCTGCTATGAATGCAAAAAGCCAGGGCACATCCGACCAGATTGTTCATTATTAAAAAAGGGTTTTAAGAAAAGAAAAAAGAAAGCTATGGTAGTGACGTGGAGCGATAGCGAAGCGACCTCATCCACTGAAGAAGAAGAGAACACAAAATCAGCAAACTTATATCTGTTGGGTCTTGAAAATAAGGTATCATCCCCTGAGATTCAAACTGAATTTGCATATGATGAATTGAATTTTGCATGTCATGATTTACTTGTTGAATTCAAGAAAGCTGGGGTTAAAATTAAATCCTTGAAGAAACAAAATGATGTTTTATTAAAAGACAAGGATAAGATTTCTGAAAAGAATAATATTTTACAAAAAGAATTGAATATCTTTTCTGATAATGTTATTATTTGAAAAATGAGAAAAATGCTTTGAATGAGACAAACAAAATTTAGTTACCGAAAATGTTGATTTGAAAAAGGAGGTTGAAAAGCTTAAGCCTTTAGTAGAAAAGCTTACTTTGAGTTCTAACAAGCTTAAGCTAATTTTGAAAGAACAAAAAGATTCAAAAAGTAAAGCTAGAATTGGATTAATGCTTTAAATACCAAAGGGATTTCAGCAAAAATTTGTATCTTCAAAAGCTTTAGCTTCAAGTGCTAACTTAAAAAAACTTTTCCATCGAAATCTATTTCAAATGGCTTAAAGTATGTTCCAAAAAATTCTATTAAAAATCTTTCGAACCAAATATTTCTGTTTCTACATCTTTTAAGCTTCAAAGCATGCTTCATTCAAAAATGATAAATTATTTGTTATGCATGTCATAGATTTAGACATAAATCTCGTCAATGCAATTTCTTGAAAAATCCCATGATTGGTGCATTGAAATATAGAACCATTTGGATCCAAGGGAACCAATTTTGCTAACCCGAAAGGTCCAGTTAGCTTGGGTACCTAAAATCACTCCTTGACTATTTTGCAGGACTGTCTTGCAGCCCATAAATTAAAGAAAAGATGGTATCTTTACAGTGGCTGTTCAAAGCATATGATGGGTGACAAAGATCAGTTCATCACCCTACAAATGAAAGAAGGAGGATTAGTTACTTTTGGAGATAATGGCAAGGGGAGAATAATCAGAATTGGTAAGATTAAAATAACCTCCGTACTTTTATTGAAGATGTTCTGCTAGTAGATAAATTGAAGCATAATTTACTGAGTATTAGTCAAATATTTGATAAAGGCTTCAAGGTTATCTTTGAATCATTTATGTGTGTAGTAACTAACTCTCTTGACTCTAGCAACAAATTCATTGGTCATAAACTTGGAAACATCTATATGATAGATCTAAATGATCTAGCCATGACTAGTAGTTCAGTCGAGTGGTATGAATGCTAAGAGCAAGGAGTCATGTTTATTATGGCATAGACGATTAGGTCATGCTAGCATGTATACCATTGCCAAATTAATCTCATGAATCTAGTTAGAGGTTTGCTACATTTTAAAGTTGATCTTGATTTTGTATGTGATGCTGTCAATTAGGCAAATAAACTAGGAGAGTTTTAAATCAAAAAATGTTATTTCAATAACTAGACCCCTTGACCTACTTCACATGGACTTATTTGGACCAACTAGGACCACAAGCCTAGGAGGTATGAAATATGGCCTTGTGATTGTAGATGACTTTTCTAGATTCACATGGGTATTATTTATTGCATATAAGGATGAAATTTTTGATGTATTTCGAAAATTTCATAAGAAAGTTTCAAATAAGAAAAATCTTTTTGTTATCTCTATAAGAAGTGATCATGGAACTGAATTTCAAAATCAATTTTTGATGAATATTGCACTGGGCACGACATTGTTCACAACTTCTCCACTCCTAGAACACCACAACAAAATGGTGTAGAGAGAAAGAATAGGCTTTGGAAGAAATGGCCCGAACCATATTGTGTGAAGGTAATCTTCCAAGGTGCTTTTGGGCAGAAGCGATGAACACTTCCTGTTACATATTAAATCGGGTTTTAATTAGACCAATTTCAAAGAAAACCCCCTATGAACTTTGGAATGGAAGAAAACAGAATATTAACGATTTTCATATTTTTGGGTGTAAATGTTGTGTTAAATAATGGCAAAGATAACTTGGGAAAGTTTGATGCAAAATCTGATGAATCTATATTTTGGTTATTCCTTACATAGCAAAGCATATAGAGTGTTTAATAAGAGGACTCTTACTGAAGAAGAGTCAATTGATGTTGTTTTTGATGAGGCTAACCACTCACCATCTAGAAAAGCTGTGTGTAGATAATGATGCAGGTACACTATAAAGGACATGGAAGATCTAAGCATTCAAGACAAGCCAACACAAGATGAAAATGAAGTGGTAAGCAAGGATCATACTGATTTACCAAAGAAATGGAGGTATGTAACTTCACATCCTAAAGATTTAATTATTGGTGATCCTTCTCATGGTGTTAGGACTAGGTCAGCACATAGAGATGCACATGACTACCTAGCCTTTGTCTCATAAATTGAACCACACAGTCTAGAAGAAGCTGAAACTGATCATAACTAGATGATGGCCATGCATGATGAATTAAATCAATTTGAAAGGAATAATGTTTGGACACTAGTTAGTAGACATACAGACTATCCAATCATAGGAACCAAATGGATATGTTGAACAAACTAGATAAGAATGGTAAGATTATAAGAAATAAGGCAAGGTTGGTAGTAAAAGAGTACAATCAAAAGAGGGCATTGATTTTGATGAAACATATGCTCTTGTAGCAAGACTAGAAGTCATTAGACTACTTCTTGCATTTGCTTGCTACATGAACTTTAAACTCTTTCAAATGGATGTTAAAAGTGCTATCTAAATGGATTTATTTATGAACAAGTTTTTGTAGAACCGCCACTAGGTTTTGAAAATCATGCTTTTCCAAATCATGTCTTTAAGTTGAATAAAGCTTTATAGGTTTGAAACAAGCACCTAGGGCCTAGTTGATAGATTAAGCATTTTTTTACTAGAAAATGATTTCAAAAGAGGAAATGTTGACAAAACTCTTTTTATTAAAACAAAGAGAATGATAAGTTAGTTGTACAAATTTACGTTGATGACATTATTTGGTGCAACTAATGAAAATCTTTGTGGAGATTTGCTGAGTTAATGTAGGGTGAGTTTGAAATGAGCTTATGGTGAACTTAACTACTTCCTTGGATTACAATTCAAACAAATGAAGGAAGGAATCTTATAAGCCAAGCCAAGTACATCAAAGAGAAAATCAAGAGATTTGGCATGGAAACAAGCAAAGAGGCTAGCACATCCATGAGCACTACCTGCAGGCTAGACAAAGATGAAGGTGGATCCAATGTTGACTAAAAGCTATATAAGGTATGATCGGATCCCTACTGTATCTTACAGCCAGTAGACCTGATATCTTTTACAGTGTATGTGTATGTACTAGATTTCAATGTAATCCTAAGAAACACATATGCTTGCTATTAAAAAAATTTCAAATATTTGAAGGTACAAGTAATTTAGGTCTTTGGTATTCTAAAGAATCATCTTTGAATTTAATTGGTTTTATCTGATGCTGACTATGGCTAGTTGCAAAAATTGAAATAAAAAGAGCACCTAGTGGTAATTGCCATTTCTAGGTTGAATTTTAATTCCATTGCACTATAAGAAGCAAAACTCGGTACTTTGTCCACTGCTAAGGCAGAGTACGTTGCTACTGGTAGTTGTTGTGCTCAAGTGTTATCGATTAAACAACAACTAGAAGACTTTGGTTTTACATAATTTTAAATTCCAATCAATTGTGATAACATAAGTTCTATTAATTTAACAAAATATCCTGTTCAGCATTCACGAACTAAGCACATTCAAATTAGGCACCATTTTATAAAAGATCATGTATTGAATAATGATATTATACTTGAATACATGCCAACAGAAAACCAACTTGTAGACATTTTTACCAAACCTTTAAATTTTGATAGATTTGCAAGATTAGAAGTGGACTAGGATTGTGTGACCCACTATAGACACTCCCATAATCTTAAGGAAATTATCTAGGTGACCTCCTAATTCCAAACTTTATGATTAATGAGCTTTGATTGAAATCCAAAAATTACTTGTGTGCTCCCTCTACTCGAGCCGACTCGAGCAGATGACCTATGGGTCGAGCCAGCTTGGATGTCGAGCCATCTCTTTTTAATTCGAGCCATAGGGTTTTTCTTTCTATTTCTATTCCTAAACCCTACTCTCCTTCCCTCCAAGAAATTTCCAAACTTCCTACTTCCAATAATCACTTCGAAACTCAAGTGTACTTCTATAATGCACCAAAGAGGTAGTTGGAAAGAAATCGAGATGGGATACATAAGCTGCTCTGTAAGAAAGGAGAACAAAGTTCCAAGAAAATAGTGCTTCCTGAATTCCACCTCAATCAGAGGAAGACCACCCAGTTCTCCTACCACCAGAATTTCCTTAGGTATGAGACCTATTACTACTGGAAGAAGGATTTATATTCGAATACTTAAAAAAATAGGTTTTGTTTTTGAGATTTCATTGAGAATCAAGGGTGGAAAAACATGTGTTTCTTGGATATTAAAACTTATCCAAACCTAGTCAGAACTTTCTATGAAATTTGAGATTTGGAGAGAACTTTATTGAATCATCTATTAAGGGAAAAAGGATATTATTTCTGTTGAAATTCTTGGAAATGTTCTAGAAATGCCATTTGAGGGCACTGAGTACTTGGTCCTAAAGATAGAACTAAAGCTTTGCAAATAGTACTGGAAAGACTGAAGTAGATGAAATTGGAATTCTCAAGGCCAGCATATTGTCCATTGAAATGAGAATTCTTCACAGTTTTATAAGTAGGATATTTTTAACCAGAACTGGCCGCTTTGATTGGGTAAGTGAGCGGGATCTCTACTTTATGGAGCTTCTAATTAATGGAGACAAAATTAACATGCCAGCTATTATGATTTGTCAAATGAAAGAGGCAGTGAGAAAAGTTAAACCATGTCCACCTTATGGTATGGTCCTCTCACTTTTCTTTCAAAGTGCAAATGTAGATTTGACAGGAGAGGATGGCAAAACCCTCTTACATACCGATACCTATACAGCCAAAACTCTTCAAAGGATGGGTTATTTATTATCAGAAGAAACTTGGAAAAAGAAGTCTGATGCTCCAATAATTGAAGAAACACAAGAGATAGAAGAGTAAGGTGAAATGGAGATTGGTGAAGGCACTTCAATGCAAATTCCAAAGTCACAGCCACAGTTAGGGTCTCTTGTCCAGATAGACTTTGATGCTTCATTTTCAGATATCCCAGTGCCTGATATGCCACCTAGCACACCTATCTACACTCAGGCCACCACTGATGCTCCGTTCATAGTCATGCCACTACTACTCCTGTTGTGGATACCACAATGTTACAAAATTTTATTGCACAACAGTTAGGCAACTTGACTGAAACCATTAATTCCTCAATGTCTACTATGTTTGGAGAACTTCGCAAATCTGTTGATGAGAGACTCAATCAGTTTGAGGGATAGATAAATCATCTGAAAAGCATAATTGACAACTTTGAAACCTCCAAGACTACAGTACATGCAACTAAAACAAATTTGCAAACTATTCTTCAGCTGATTACTTCAAGTTCTGAAAAGATTGAGAAATCAGTTACTCAAGTACTTAAAGCATTTAGAGTTGAGATGGATAACTTGAGAATCACAGTTGGCTCAGTAGAAGTAGGAAAAAGAATGGAAGAAGATTACACCAGAGGTATTGGAATACTTAGAAGTGAGTTTGGGAGATTGAGAGGCTCGGCATAAGCCTTTGCTAATGTACAAGCTTCAAAAATCTTTATAATGCAAAAGGAAGTTGGACAAATAAAACAATCAATATAAGATTTGGCTGCTTCCAGAAGTACAAAGAAAATAGAAGCCGAATTGAAATCTATCACTAGTTTCTTATGAAAAATGATGACTAAAATTGAAGATATCCAAGCTGCTCAAGTGCTCCTCCCTCTTCTAGACCTTTTCCTGGTCAATCTATTCCTCCAAGAAAACTTGATCCACTCTTTAGGCTACAAGGATCCCATAATATCCCATAATTTGTTGACCCAATTGCTTCTCTGCCACTTGGCATTCAATTCCTTGGAACTTCACATCCTAAAGTAGATATAGATAGTGACTAATGTATTACTTTTCATTTTGTACTTTGTATTGAACATCCTTCAAATGAAATGAAAATACACTCTGTCTCTTAAATTGTTCTATTTCTTTATGCAAATGAAAGTTTATGTTCAATTGTTCATACAATGATTGATTCAATGACTGATTTTTTAATTAGAATTTCATGTTGAATATGAGAAAGCGAAATTATCTCAAACAAATTTTAAATACTTTCTCATTCTATTTTAAATCTGAGCTTAACTCTTACTCTACCTTTTTGATTGATTGACAAAAAGGGGAGAAAATATGTTCATGTTGGTTTATTTGCTCTGATTCATAAGTTTGAAAGATTGAAAGCTCTGGTACATATGTATATGAAAGCTCTGATAATGTTTTACATGCTTTAAACTCTTATACTTAATAAGCTATGAATATTTAAACTTCTGTTGGAAACTTTTGAGCTTTGAAGTATGAAATTGCATAGAAAGTGAGTCAAAACATGGAGTATCTTATTGAGGAGGAGATTACCTCTCATTGCCATAATTCTCCTTCCATAGTTTGGCACTAATTGAAGTCAATTCGTCATTTTACTTGTTCATAATTTTTGCAAATATAGTTATACAAGTAATTGTAAAGTCTTATCTTGCTTTTTCATGCCCAGTGTTTTGTCATCATCAAAAAGGGGAGATTGTTGACCCCATAAGTGATTTTGATAATAACTAAACATTGGAGCATGTATATTTATTTATAACAACTCTTCAAGTGTTTTACAATTTTTTGTAGGATGGGTTAATTGTTCAAACTTCAACTCCTACACCTTTGTCTCTTGTTTGAGTTGTGTTGTAATTTATTTTTGTAAAGAAGAACCCAATGAAAAAGCTAAGAAAAATCATGTAATAAGGGTTACTTCTGTATGTGTGCACGCCTTAGAATTAATATGAGTTGGTATGATTGAAAGTTTGTAAGAGTGTTGGTAAGAGTTTTTCTTTGAGTTCAGTTGCAAAAATCCTGAAGAAGATACTCGAGCTGACCTAGCATATTGAAGAGCCGACTCTACTTCAGGCACGCAGCAAAGATTCTGGTACGCAACAATTCGAGCTGACTCGAAGGTAACCGAGCCGACTCCAGTGAATCCGAGTTGACTAGAATTTGTCTGAGCTGACTCCTGCAGAGTCCAATTTTTGAACATTTCTGAGAACAGCCAGGCGAGCCGACCCGAACCAGAATTAGCCGACTCTACCAAACCTAATTTTGAAGACTTGAGAAAGCGAGCCGACCTGAACTGCATTGAGCCGACTCTTCCAGAGTGATGATTTCAGAACCTGAGAAAAAGAGCCGACCCAAGCTGAAAAGAGCCGACTCCTTAAGTTCAAGTTTTTCAAAGATATAAGTTCGAGCCGACTCGAGCTATCAAAAGCTGACTTGTCTAGAGTGAAGTTTTGCACCCTGAGACAAAGAGCCTACTGCATTGAAGATTTGATGACTCGACCTATTGACTCAAAGGATCCGAGCCGACTCGAAGGAAATCGAACCAACTTAAACATCGGTTTCAAGCATCCAACGACTAGTTCCAGAATTTGTTTTTGAATGCCAAAAAGTGCTCCAACGATCACAATCCACTTCCCAACGGTCTACAACAACTAGAAATTTCCTTGAAGTGATGGAAGACCTTATATTTGAAGGATTTGAACTTCCTTGAAGCGAGGAATCAAAAGGGAATTAAAAAGTTCTTCAAAGTTTTAAGGGCTACATTGAATTCCCCTCCTACCAAAAAAAATGAGCATAAGAGCATTCAAGCAAGCCTTCAAGTCTTCACCAACTCTGATCTGAAGCTTGAAACAATTTTGGAAGAAGCCACTGAAGCAATTAAGCTCATTCATGCACATTCAAGTGGACTTCTTATTGGAATTGTGTCCCAAAGCCAATTGCCTAGGCTGTAGGTGGTTGTGCTCAGTATTGTAATTTGTATATGAATTTATAAAACTTTATTTTGGCATCTCATCACATTATTCATTTCTTGTAATGAACTCTATTTATGTGATGAAGTCCTTAGGATTGCAATGACTTCGATATAGATAGGATATATTGAGTGGTCCTTTAAAAAGTTCATAACCAAAGGATACATTATACAGGACGGCAATGTATCAAGTATAGGTTGTTGTGGTTCACATCGTTTGGTTGTCCTCTTGACCAAAGGAGTGTGGTGACACTGATGATCTGCAAGTGAGATGTGTGGCATCTCATTGAACGTGACTCCGTGGAGCTCCTTTCTGCCAAAGGATTGCTCACGATTGGATATGGGTATTTGTGTCCCGCCGACCTAAGGTTACCATGATAGCTTATAAGCAACTCCCTATGCTTTGGTGCTGGACTACCCGGATTTCTAATCCAATGATGGAAGGTTCTGGATATAGGCAAGTACTTGTGGAGCAGTGGTGGACCAAGATGGAATTGACCTATCCAAATTGTTTGGATTGAATATCTAGCAGTGTCATAATTTAGCAAATCCTCGGTCAGGGTTGTCCTAGTGAGGAGTCACTAGACTTGCGAGGATGAGACATGTTATGGATTGACTAAGCTAGGGTTAGTAGCTAACCCTTGGTCATCTTGAGCATTGGAGGTCAAAGGAATGAATTATATGGTAACCATATGCTAGTAGTTCGATAGATTGTTCTCGCATCTTCGGCCTATTCGGACGCCAGGACCCATTGCTAGATGGTATCCTGTGCTGGTACTGAAAGTGTTCCAGTGCTACCATTTAGGTTCGAACCTATGAGGTCACACGCCATAGAAGATTTCTTCCTAATTCGGGAGCTGATTAATGATTGGGAATCGTTTTGGTATTAAGGTCAAACGGACTGATTTGAGCACACATTGGATTTTTTTCTGGTCCACCTGGTCTGATTTGGATCGACCAGGATTGGTTTGGGTTAACCAGGAATTGTTCCTGGTAGACCAGGACTGGACCCAAGTTTATTTCTGATCGGGTTTAGTCGGACCGGTGTTTTGTTGAACCACTTTATATCTTTATGAACCGTTCTTGGTTTTGTATGAGCCGGTTTTATTCATGGGTCGTTTACACGGTTTTCTCCTCTTTCCCCTGCTGTTTTTGTTACCCTGTTTTACCGTGTGTATTAGATTTGCTCTGCACGTTGTTTGGATCGGATGAAGCTTGGTTTATTCGATTGTTATCCAATTGCACCGTGAACTGGATGGGTCTCACGGTAGTTTTTCTCCCGCGTGTTCTATTCCTCTTGGATTTGATTTTTACACGGTGTTTCTGCTCTTCCAAGCCAGCATTTTTTATCCGATCAAAAGCATTTCAAAAGAGGTTTGGCTTTATCTGTTTTTTCTCACGAACATCTTCCCTGCTTCACGGGATTTATCCGCCAATCTTTATTTGCTGGGTTGCTGGTCGTATGAGAGAGCGAGAGAAAATGAAACAGGGCATTTTTGTAGAGTGCGAGGAACAGGGCTTCAAGGTTTTGTTCGCTGCTTCTTATTTGTCTCTATTGTTTGCTGTGTGCTACAAGGATAGAAAGAAAGAGTGCGAGTGAGAGAGGAAGAAGAAAAGGCCATGAGGGAGAGGGGAAGTAACTGGGGAGGAGCCGAGAGCATGTTTTTTTTTTTTGGAAAAAAAATCAGCGTGTGGAAATTGTTTTTGTGTCCCGTGATTTCATTCCCTGTTTTTAGATCTCCTTTGTATGTGCTCATGGTGGAGGATCGGTGGTCTTGGAGAAGACCATCCGTGAAGTGGTGTTCGGTTTTTCCAGCTCCACACATCCGTGACCTGTTCGTTGATTCCTGGAGGACTAGCATCCTTTTGAGAGTTGGATCAACGAGAGCCCGCACGTTGATACTCTAGAGGTCGATATTTGGACACCTTGAGAGATTGAATTGATCTCTTCTTCTTGCTGTTGCAGATCAAATCGGAGCCCGTTTGCTGATCTATTCTGAAGATCGAGAAAGTCGGCTTCTTCCTGCTTTGATCAGGTATATTATTTATTTTTGTTATCATGCATGCTTAAATCTAGATTTTATCATTTGCTTATAATTATTGCAATTGCCAGTACATGCCTATATATCTGTTTCATGCATCATGTATATTAGATCCTGTGCTATGAGTAGGTTTTTCTGTATGTATGATTAAAAGTTTAATTATGCATTACTTACTCCCTAGTGTAGCATGCCTAGGGTAGGCCTCTGTGCACTGGTTTCCTTTAGTGGTATCAGAGCAGGTTCATGTGTAGCATATCATGATTGCATATTTTGGATCTGTATCTAGATTAGGGATTACTTTTAGGAACCTAGTTGAGACCTTCACCATGGCTGTGTGTCCAGATTAATCAGAGTTTAAAATCCCTAATTTTTTATGGCACGAGGTGGTTCGTCTGTGTTGGCCTTCTCAGAAGGATCCTTAAAGGAACCTACGATATTAAAAAGTTTTAATCCTGATACATGATTATACATTGGCATGTTAGACTTTGATGGGGACCGAGAGTCTATGTTATTTTATTTTATTTGGGTCCGTTAGTCCTGTGTCACTTGAATCAAAGTGAGCCAATTGAGTCCTGTAATAAAGTGAGACAACTGAGTTAGTTAAGTCCACTTAGTTTGGTCCAGTCATTTTAATTCAGTCAAGTTCGATCGAGTCCATTCAGGTCAAGTACAAGAGGGGAGTTCGTAGCTAGGAGATTCACCAGGCCCCCTAACCAGAGCTGGCCTTTATGCACCTAGGCCCTTTCATGCCGCCAAGCCCGCAAGAGAGAGCTCCAGTCCAAGACAGGTGCATTGTTGACCAGGTCCACCAGGATTTCTTGGCCCACAAGTCAGGGTTTCTTAGCCTTCAAGTTATGTACCCTAGGGTGAATCTATAAATACCCCCCTCCTCTCTTGTTTTTTAATGAATAAGGGATGTATAAAATTTTTTGAGTTCTGTGTGAAGGATCTGTGTGATCCTAGGGTTTCTGTGTGATCCCTGTTCTATGTGAAGGATCTGTGTGATCCCAGGGTTTCCGTGTGATCCCTGATTTGGGCATCTGTGTGATCCTTCCCCTTCTTCCCTCTTCCCAGGGTTTCTGTGTGATCCCAGATTTGGGCATCTGTGTGAGCCCTTTGTTATGTGCTTGTCCTCCACGGGGAATCTGTGTGAACCCCAGTTATCCTTCGCCCTCTCTTTCTTCTCCTCTCCAACCCTAATCTCTGGTGACTTCTATGCTCGCCAACGATCCATCCCCGATCTCTGTCCCGCATCAAGTGGTATCAGAGCTAGAGAATTAGGGTTTTTCTTTTCTTACCGGCTCTACATCCTTCCTCCTGTCTAGATCTCCCTGTGCAACTTCTCAAACCTCGATCAGTCACCGAGGTCCGTCAATGCCCTGCACCCGAGCCCCTCTCCTCTCCATCGCCCGTGAAGCACGCCTCCTCTCCGCCTTCCAGCACGAGGACTCCAAGTCCATCGCCAAGAAGCTCTGTGACACCATCTCCGAGCTCACCTCCAACCCCTTCCCGTCGGATCAATTGCCTGCAGCCGATGACCGAGGATCCACCATGTCTCAGCCATCATCTGCGATGCCCTTGGCCGCACGTGCCTCCAAAGTCCCCGATAGCAACTGATGCACCCTTCGGCACGACCGATCCCCACACCACGCGGCCAGCCGCAGCATCTCGTCCGCCCCCCTCGTTCAGGCCCAGCCAAGCCTTGCTGGCCTGGTTCGTGATGTCGGAGGCCCCGCCCCTGTCATGATGCAACCTCAGCTCTCCCGCCCCCCTGTGCCCCAGCTCTCCGCCCCACTAGTATCCTACCCGCAGGTCATTCATCCCCTATAGAGGCCCGGATTTCCCCCAACTCCCATGGGTGCCTGCCCTCCTCTGGCCCCCGTGCAAGTCAACGGCAGGCCAGGGTGCCGCCACCCCCATGCGCCTGCCACCCTGATGCCATCAGCCACGGCCTGCGCGCCCCCGCCGCCGCCGGCCTGCCACCGTGCCCTCCTCCCCACCGCGCCCCTGCCCCCGTTCGAACGTCAACCCCCTACACCGCAGTGATGCCCCACCAGATTTCCACCATGCTCCCCGTCGTCGTTCGTCCACTCTGCTTGCAATCAGAGACAGTCGATCCGACCACTGCATCCCGCTGGAGGCTCTATTCCACCCTGCATCGAACCATGGAGAAGATGAAGTTCAGTGCACGAATGTAATGGCAAATGCCCTTCACGATTGCCGACTTCAACCAGCACGATTTCTAGAGCAGCATAGTTTTTGGAGTAGCATAGATTTCAGCACTGCACGGTTTCCAAAGCTGCATGGTTTTTAGTGCAGAGATGAAAAAAGGAAAAAAAAAGAAAAGACATTGAAAAAAAAAAAGGTGAACCAAGCATCGGAGTCCTTTTTGATTGGTTTCGGTTTCATCAACCTCGCTGAGCCTGACTCGACGGAGTCGAGTTCTCCCCACACCAGGGAAATGATGGGGAATGAGAGTCTATGTTATTTTATTTTATTTGAGTCCATTAGTCTTGTATCATTTGAATCAAAGTAAGCCAATTGAGTCCTGTAATAAAGTAAAACAACTGAGTCAATTGAGTCCACTTAGTCAGGTCCAGTCATTTTAATTCAGTCAGGTTCGATCAAGTCCATTCAGGTCATGAACAAGAGAAGAGTTCACAGCCAGGAGATTCACCAGGCCCCATAACCAGAGCTGGCCTTCATGCACCTGGGCCCTTTCATGTTGCCAAGCTTGTAAGAGAGAGTGAAAGGGATATGCCCTACAAGCCAATCTATGTTATATCTCCCAAACCATTGTAATTGATAATTTTCTAATAAAGGCGTTATTTTTCATCATACGCTGTGTTTATATATATGATGAACCCCATAGATTAGGGCTATGATTTTAGGGTTATGATGAGATCATACCAGTGAGACCTAAAATCTTAAAATCTTAATCTAAAGTATTCCTAGTCAAAGGAACCCTGAGTAGGGGATCAGGGTTTTCCGGTAGACTAGCACATCCCATGTATACTGGAAAGGGTGACTGCTCTCACAGTCACTTGTGTATGACACTAATACTGGGATGTGGGTGCTCATTGGAGAATGAGTTCACTTATATGATCCAACTTGAGAATATCTAATGGAGTCTTAGCTACATGTCAATAGAAGGTTCTCATAGTGGGAGTGGTACAATTAATCCTTTGACCTGAGACTGCCATAAGTACCTTATGTACATGAACCAATGCTTTGGTTCAATCCTAATCATGACACTGAGTCATGCACATGATTGATACTGGGAATGGTGAATTGGATATGAAGGTAATGAGTAGGTCAACAAGGAATCGATCACTCTTGGTAAGAGGAGATTGCATCCAGCTAGTTAACAATCGGATGATGATTCAGGGATTTTGATCAAAGTAAAGATATTAGAGATGGTTTCTAATATTAAGATAATTGAATCATCAATATAAGATTGAGCTAGAAATAAATATAATATTGGATTTGACATATATCCATATCCATAGTTATATTTTAGGTGCAGGCTGATCGAAAGATTTAATTGTACGGTAACTCTCTACTGAAAGGTAATTTTGGTATTTTACCAGAATTTTCATATCTTCCCGGGAGACATGATACGTTGCTAGATGTCAATCTTGTCTTGTGGGTTGATCAAATTCAAAGATCACTTAGGAAGAGTCCTAATTGATCAAATCGGGTAAGCCCGTTTGACCTAAATTGATTAGAAAGAGTTCTAATCAAATTAGGTCAACTTGTATTCGACCCATTGCTGGCTAGATGTGGAACCCAATGAGTCACACACTTAAGAGGATTGATCAAGTTTAATTTGTAATTAAATCATCTTTGCAGGATAACACTCTAGCAGGTGTTGCAAACCCCGCTTCTATTCGAATCAGATTCAAATTAGGGTTCCGGATTGGTTCAATTTGGGTTATAATTGGATCTAATTAGACCCTAATTGTGAAAATAGGGATTATGGCTAACTCTATTGCTAGCCATGTAACTATGCTAGCCTCCCCACCCCCGCCCCTTTGCATTTCCACGCCAAAATGCCAAAAGTCCATGCGCTTATGGACTCTTGGCGCGCCATTTGGAAGGGTCCATGTTGCATGGACTCTTGGCACGCCCCTTAATTCTTCGATGATTTAAGATGGGCGGCCTCCTTTCTTAAAATTAGTGCTCCACTTGTCCCCCTTTGGATGGGAATCCAACGGCTGATGGGATTTTAAGAAAGAAGGAAGGCACTAACTCTTCCCGATTGCACGAAACAACGTCTCTTCGGAGACAGAAACATCGCGATTCATTTCTTCTGGAATTTCATGACTTTTCTTTTAGGAAAAGCCATGAGTTTTAATCTGGAAGGGCGTGAGAAGGAGGGAAGGGGGCATGAGAAATAGGGAAGGGCGTGAGACAAAATGGAATGGTGTTTACGGAGAGTTGTGAAGACATCTCTTTGTAATCTATTTAAGGAACAGAGGTCTCTGGTGTTGGACTAATGTACGACAGAGTTTTTATTTTTCTTTTCTTTCCAGGAGACTGATTCCTCCTTAGCTTGTTTAGGACACAGAGAGTTTTTCTTTACAGAGATCTCTTCTCTGTTGAAACTCAAGTCCAAAACAAGAGATAGGAAGAATCTCTCGATCGATAAAAGAAAAGAATTACTACTCTGTTTCTATTTCCCTTTTCTTTAAGACATTAGTGTCTTAAATCCTTCTCCTCCTTCAAGACAAGAGTTTTATTCTTAGGACAAGGTCTTAAGAAAGTGAGAGGAAGAAGAAAGAAAGAAGTAAGGAGTCCCTACCATGGAGTTTTAAAGCCATAGTCCTCTTGAGTTCTAGGATAAGAATTCAAGTGAAGGAATTTTGAAGAAGCTAGCATCTTGATCAATCTTTTTGTGGATCACCATTGGAGGGTGGACATTTGGATTCCTGGTGAAATCAAAAGGGGCATTCAACACCAAGTTTTGATTCTACATCAAAATTGGATTTAGCGTTAACAGGTTGGTGCCCTAATTCTAATAATGTAAGTTTGTATGTTTATTATGTTTTAATCCTGAATAAGGAGATCTTGGCTAAGGGATTATGGTGCAAATTTCATCATTTTGAAATTACACTTCCGCTGCGGTGCACCGGATTCCCAACAGTGGTATCAGAGCCACCCTTAATACAGTTAAAACATATGAAATTTTTTATGTAGTGTCGCATGTTAGGGTTTTAAACCCTTGAATGCTGATACACTTAGCATATTTTGGTTGCATATATGTTTTGGTGTATGCCACTAGTCAGGGTTTTTCACTCAAACCCTAATTATTATAGATATATGATTAGTTTGAAGTCATCATACTGAATAAGGTTGCCTGGCATAATGGTGGATCCATTATATGGTAAATGGTTGTCCTAGTATGATGACGCACTTAGCACATATTTGTTTATCAGAATGATATGATTGTGATATGTTCTATAAGAATGTGCTGGCAATTTTATAAAGCCCTCCTCTTAAAATTATATTAAGTCATAGTATATTTAACTAATAAGCATCACTAGTCATGATGAACAATTGATCATTCGGTGTCTAGAAAGATGGTTCTGGGAAGGTAAAGAGAATTATGGTTTTTAATTGGTTCCGTTGACTGACCTGGCCAATTTTTTGGTGTCTAGGAAAAATGGGGGGACTCCCACACTCTTCCACTTGCCTGGCTGATTTGATTATATTTAAATCTTGACTAAAATGCTTAGTGTTAAAAATACTATACATTGGCCTTCCTTCATGCTGGATCATTATTGTGTTATGAACCACATTAGGTTTGTTGTGTTATCTGCAAGACCTAATATTGTGATTGACATAATACTAGTCTAGTGCATAATATGCTTACAGTATATTCAGTATAATGCTTTGTTTATTATCTGCAAGGGCATTATATTTGAGTACTGACTGTATTGAAATGAAAGGGTCTTGACTTAACTAGAACATTATGGTTTGTTGTGTTTTCTGTAAGACTAATAATGTTCTAGAGGCCAAGTTACTTCTTGAGAATTATATGAGATATAATTGGAAGAGTTTCCTACCTTTGAGCTTATAAAAGATTTGTTGTGCTTTCTACAAGATCTTTTATAAGTTATTAGGATCTCAATCTCACTAAGAAAAATCGATCAGGGTTCTTCTCGATTATCATAGTGAGGGCTATGATTTTGATAAAATAGTGGGAGACATAATTAATTGAAGACCTAATTTAATTATGTAAGTCATTTTATGGTTGTTTGCTTATGTATTGTTCTTTATTAAATATAGATAAATGACATCTTCATTATCACTGCGAAGTATCTTAGATACCAACAAACTGACTGGTCCAAACTATGTGGACTGGTTGAGAAATTTAAGATTGTACCGAGTTCAGAAAAACTTTCTTATATTCTTGATACCCCTAGTCTTAATCCACTAGGGGATGATGCCATACAGGAAGATATGGCCACATAAAAAATATGGCAGAATGACTCCCTCACTGTCAAGTGTATCATACTGGCCTCTATGACCAATGAGTTACAAAGATAGCATGAAAGCATGGATACTCAATCCATAATGCTCAATTTAAAGAGCTTTATGGAGAACAAAGCAAACTGCTAGATACGAAATATCTAAGCAGTTATTCCGTGCTAGGATGACAGAGAGAACATCCATTCAGGATCATGTTCTAAAGGTAATTGACTTAATCACCAGATTGGATCAATTAGGTTTTATTATGGATGGGGAGTTGAATCAGGATTTAATCCTGCAATCACTCCCGGAGTCATTTTCTCAGTTTGTCTTGAATTATCACATGAACAAACTGAATACTTCCTTGCCTGAGCTATTAAATATGTTAAAAATAGTAGAGAGCCACGTTAAGAAAGAAAGGCTCCACTTCTTCTTGTTGATAAGACCAATAAGAAGAAATTAGGCAAAAAGGGTTTTAATAGGAGGCTAAACCCTAAGGGTGGCATCAATAAGAATAAGAAAGGAAAGAAGGCCTCAAAACAGTCAACCTGTTTCTTTGCGGCAAAGCGGGACATTGGAAAAGGAATTGCAAGGCTTACCTTGCAACTGTGAAGCCTGGTGCGGCAGATGCACCAAAAGGTATGTATGAGTACATACTATATTGATATTAAATTCGTCTATATCAAATACTTGGATATTGGATACCGCTTGTGGTTACCATATATGCAAATCTTTGCAGGACATCCACAAGCTTAAAGTATTGAAGGAGGTGACTTCAATCTCTACGGTGCTAGTGGTGATATCATCCAAGCAGAAGCTATAGGGACCTATATTCTGAAGTTGCCTTCAGGGAAGATCTTGGAGTTAGAAAATTATTACTATATGCCAAAGATTATTAGGAATATTATATCTCCTTTGTTATAAAACAAGGATATGTAATGGATGTAACGAGCACTGGTTGCTCGACAATGTTATCCAATAAAATTATTTGTTCTGGCATATTTAGCAATGGGCTCTTAACTCTTTCTTCAATGATAATGTTTTTCTTGTCAATAAAAGAAAAAGAAAAGACTTTAATGATACTTTACTTTGGCATCATCGACTTGGTCATGTTAATGAGTCTAGGATAAGCAAGTTATATAAGAAAAAATTCCTTGATCCTTATGAGTATGAATCATTAGGAACTTGCGAATCATGTCTCATGGGTAAGATGACCAAGACTCCATTTACTGGACATGGAGAAAGATCAACTGAGTTATTAGGACTTATACATAATGATGTATGTGGTCCAATGACAACTCAGGCCAGAGGTGGATACTTATATTTTATCACTTTTACAGATGATTTATCTAGGTTTGGATGTGTGTATCTTATGAAACATATATCTGAAGCCTTTGATAAATTTAAGGAGTATCAAAGTATGGTCGAAACAAAACTAGGAAAAGTATAAAGTTCTTCATTCTGATCGAGGAGGAGAATACTTATCTACGGAGTTTTTAGACTATCTTAAAGTTAATGGAATTCTTTCTGAATGGACCCTCCTTATACACCACAGCTAAATGGTATAGCTGAAAGGAGGAATCGTACCTTATTAGATATGGTACGATCCATGATATACTTCACAAATTTATCCATTTCCTTCTGGGGTCATGCCCTAGAAACTGCTATTTACATTCTGAACAAGGTACCTTCTAAATCCGTGTTAGTACTCCATATGAATTTGGAGTGGAAATAACTGTATCTTAAATATTTTAAGGTATGGGGATGTCCAGCTTATGTTAAAAAAAATTTTGGACATAAGTTGGAACCTAGAGCGGATAAATGTCTATTTGTAGGATATCCTAAAGAGGGTAGAGGATATCTGTTCTACCATCCTACTGAACAAAAGATTTTTGTCAGCAGGCATGCCACTTTTCTAGAAAAAGAGTTCATTTTAGAAAAGGGCAATGGTAGAACTATTGAACTTGGAGAAGTACAAGAACACAGATAGACAGTTCTCAACTATTAGAACATATAGTTAGGACAGAACCAGAACACAAACTCCTCCCCGTAGGTCTGATAGAGTGCCACGGGCACCTGAGAGGTATGGGTTTATTATTGAAAATAATGAAGCCAAAGTCATTCAAAATGATGAACCTCTAACCTATATAGAAGCTATCTTGAGCACTGATTCAGATAGATGGCAAGAAGCCATGGAATCCGAAATAGACTCTATGTATGTAAACCAAGTATGGTCTTTGGTCGATGCACCAGAGGGTGTTAATCCTATTGGGTGCAAATGGGTCTATAAGAAAAGATTGGGGTTGATGGCAAGTTGAAACCTATAAAGCCAGATTAGTGGCAAAAGGTTTTAGACTAAAACAGGAATTGATTATGATGAAACATTCTCACCTGTTGCCATGCTCAAATAAATTTGGATTTTACTTGCTATAGCAGCGTACCATGATTATGAGATCTGGCAGATGGATGTGAAGACTGCATTCCTCAATGGTTTCCTTGAGGAAGAAGTCTACATGTCACAGCCAGAAGGTTTTATTTCAAAGAATAAACCTAATCAAGTATGCAAGCTAAAGAAATCCATTTATGGATTAAGCAAGCTTCGAGGAGTTGGAACATCCGCTTTGATGAAACTATTAAAAGGTTTGGTTTTATCAAAAATGTGGATGGACCCGTGTTTATAAGAAGACTAGTGGGAGTGCCATAGTCTTCTTGGTTCTGTATGTAGATGACATACTCCTCATTGGGAATGATATCCCAATGTTGCAATCAGTCAAGGTTTGGCTATCAAACCAGTTTTCCATGAAAGATTTGGGAGAAGCATCCTATATACTAGGTATTAAGATCTATAGAGATAGATCTAAGAGGATGCTAGGTTTATCCCAATCTAGGTACATTGACTTAGTGCTGAAAAGATTCAGCATGGATGGAAGTAAAAGAGGTTATCTTCCTATGAGTCAAGGCATACATCTTTCTAAAAGGATGTCTCCTAAGACACCTGAAGAAAGTAATAGAATGAATTCTATACACTATGCTTCGGCAATAGGGTCCATAATGTATGCCATGTTATGTACCAGGCCTGATGTTGCATATGCTTTAGGCATTGTCAGTAGGTTTCAGGCTGATCTAGGAGAGGATCATTGGAAAGCAGTTAAAAATATTCTTAAGTACCTAAGAAGGACTAAGGATATTGTTCTAGTTTATGGTGGTTCTGATCTTAACTAGAGCATATTCTGATTCTAGTTTTCAATCAGACTCTGATGATAGTAAATCCATTTCGGGATATGTTTTTACCCAAATGGTGGAGCAGTGAGTTAGAAGAGTATCAAGCAGCAGACTATAGCTGACTCAACCACAGAGGCAGAATATATAGCTGTTAGTGAAGCCACCAAGGAAGCAGTCTGGATGAAGAAGTTCACCACAGAGTTGGGTGTTGTTCCTGAAATTGAAAACCTAGTGCCACTTTATTGTGATAACACTGGGGCTGTTGCTCAAGCTAAGGAACCAAGAGCTCATCATAAGTCCAAGCACATTCTGAGACACTTCCATCTCGTTCGAGAAATAGTAGAAAGACAAGATGTCTACATAAATAGAGTTGATACAAAGAACAATGTAGCAGACCCGTTCACTAAGGCTCTACCACAGCGAGAGTTTGATCGCCACCTCGAGTGTATGGGATTAAGATTTAAAGGCGATTGGCTTTAGTGCAAGTGGGAGATTGAAAGGGATATGCCCTACAAGCCAATCTATGTTGCATCTCCCAAACCATTGTAATTGACAATTTTCTAATAAAGGCATTATTTTTCATCATACGCTATTTTATATTATATGATGAACCCCATAGATTAGGGCTATGATTTTAGGGTTATGATGAGATCATACCAGTGAGACCTAAAATCTTAAAACCTTAATCTAAAGTATTCCTAGTCAAAGGAACCCTAAGTAGGGATCAGGGTTTTCCGGTAAGACTAGCACATCCCATGTATACTGGAAAGGGTGACTGCTCTCACAGTCACTTGTGTATGACACTAATACTGGGATGTGGTGCTCATTGGAGAATGAGTTCATTGATATGATCCAACTTGAGAACATCTAATGGAGTCTTAGCTACATGTCAATAGGTTCTCATAGTGGGAGTGGTACAAGTAATCCTTTGACCTGAGACTGCCATAAGTACCTTATGTACATGAACCCATGCTTTGGTTCAATCCTAATCATGACACTGAGTCATGCACAGGATTGATACTGGGAATGGTGAGTTGGATATGAATGTAATGAGTAGGTCAACAAGGAATCGATCACTCTTGGTAAGAGGAGATTGCATCCAGCTAGTTAACAATCAGATGATGATTCAGGGAATCTTTGATCAAAGTAAAGATATTAGAGATGGTTTCTAATATCAAGATAATTGAATCATCAATATAAGATTGAGCTAAAAATAAATATAATATTAGATTTGACATATATCCATATCCATATTTATATTTTGGGTGCAGGCTGATCGAAAGATTTAATTGTACGGTAACTCTCTACTGAAGGATAATTTTGGTATTTCACCAGAATTTTCATATCTTCCGGGGAGACATGATACGTTGCTAGACGTCAATCTTGTCTTGTGGGTTGATCAAATTCAAAGATCACTTAGGAAGAGTCCTAATTGATCAAATCGGGTAAGCCCGGTTTGACCTAAATCAATTAGAAAGAGTTCTAATTAAATTAGGTCAACTTGTGTTCGAACCCACTGCTGGCTAGATGTGGAACCCAATGGGTCACACACTTAAGGGGATTGATCAAGAGTTTAATTTGTAATTAAATCATCTTTGCAGGATAACACTCTAGCAGGTGTTGCAAACCCTAGCTTCTATTCGAATCGGATTCGAATTAGGGTTCCGAATTGGTTCAATTTGGGTTTTAATTGGATCTAATTAGACCCTATTGTGAAAATAGGGATTATGGCTAACCCTATTGCTAGCCATGTAACTACGCTAGCCTTTCCACCCACCCCTTTGCATTTCCATGCCAAAATGCCAAGAGTCCATGCGCTTATGGACTCTTGGCGTGCCAAGAGTCCATGGCGCATGGACTCTTGGCACGCCCCACTTAATTCTTCGATGAATTAAGATGGGGCGGCGCCTCCTTTCTTAAAATTAGCACTCCACTTGTCCCCTTTGGATGGAACTCTTCCCGGTTGCACGAAACGTCTCTTCGGAGACCGAAACATCGCGATTCCTTTATTCTAGAATTTCACGACTTTCTTTTAGGAAAGCCATGAGTTTTAATCTGGAAGGGCGTGAGAAGGAGGGAAGGGGCATGAGAAATAGGGAAGGGGCGTGAGACAAAATGGAATGGTGTTTACGGAGAGTTGTGAAGACATCTCTTTGTAATCTATTTAAGGAACAGAGGTCTCGGGTGTTGGACAAATGTACGATAGAGTTTTTATTTTTCTTTTCTTTCCAGGAGACTGATTCCTCCTTAGCTTGTTTAGGACACAGAGAGTTTCCCTTTTACAAGTTCTCTTCTCTGTTGAAACTCAAGTCCAAAACAAGAGATAGGAAGAATCTCTCGATCGGTAAAAGAAAAGAATTACTACTCTGTTTCTATTTCCTTTTTCTTTAAGACATTAGTGTCTTAAATCATTCTCTCCTTCAAGACAAGAGTTTTATTCTTTGGACAAGGTCTTAAGAAAGTGAGAGGAAGAAGAAAGAAAGAAGTAAGGAGTCCATACCGTGGAGTTTTAAAGCCATAGTCTTCTTGAGTTCTAGGATAAGAATTCAAGTGAAGGAATTTGAAGAAGCTAGCATCTTGATCAATCATCTTGTGGATCACCATTGGAGGGTGGACATTTGGATGCCTGTTGAAATCAAAAGGGCATTCAACACCAAGTTTTGATTCTACATCAAAATTGATTTAGCGTTAACAGTTGGTGCCCTAATTCTAACAATGTAAGTTTGTATGTTTATTATATGTTTAATCCTGAATAAGGAGATCTTGGCTAAGGGATTATGGTGCAAATTTCATCATTTTGAAATTACACTTCCGCTACGGTGCACTGGATTCCCAACAGAGAGCTCCAGTCCAAGATAGGCCCACTATTGACCAGCTCCACCTGGGTTTCTTGGCCCACAAGTCAGGATTTCTTAGCCTTCAAGTTATGTACCTTGGGGTGAATCTATAAATATCCCACCCCCTCTTGTATTTTTTTAATGAATAAGGGATGAATAAAATTTCTTGAGTCTGTGTGAAGGATCTGTGTGATCCAGGATTTCTATGTGATCCCTATTCTATGTGAAGGATCTGTGTGATCCCAGGACTTCTGTGTGATCCTGATTTGGGCATCTATGTGAGCCCAGGGTATCTGTGTGATCCACTTCCCCTTCTTCCCAGGGTTTCTTGTGATCCCTGATTTAGGCATCTGTGTGACCCTTTCTGTGTGCTTGTCCTCCTGAAATCTGTGTGAACCCCAGTTATCCTTCCCCTTTCTTTCTTCCCCTGCAATCCTAATCTCTGGTGATTCTTTTTCGCTCGCCATGATCCATCCCGATCTCTGTCCCGCATCAGACTATCATATTATAAATTAATATGATAAGACTAGAATGATGCATGAAAGATGTAAAAGGTTTACATGAATTTATTTAAAAATGTTTTAATTAAAGTTAGCTTATAATCTAACAATGATGAATTGTAAGATTAATTAAATGACAAGCCAGATTAGGTTTATGAAACCTAATGTCATTTGAATAAGCCATCTAGGTTAATTGGTTTAGCTGTCTCTGATTGCCATTTATTGGGTTAGACCTAAGGTTAGTTGAATTGGACTTAAGAGAACTAATCAAATGTTGATTAAGGACTTTCTCTTTAGTATCTATCTAATAGTTAGATGGGTTAGTCCATTTCTTCAAATGGATCTGATTAGCTCTGTGTAAGCTCGACTTCCTAGGTTGTTCTAATCAAGTTTGGTAACCGATTGGTGTATAGGCAAGTTGGCATTTTTGATCATGGCTGCTTGAGGCTACCTCTTTCCTGGCTAACTTGGTTAGTGTCTAGGAAAGATGGTTAATGACGGATACTCACCCATGATCTCACCTACCTGGCTAATCTAGTCAACCAGAACTGATTTGAAGAGCTTATTGATTCGAGTTAACCCATGTCACCCAAGTTGATCAGCCTATTTGATCTTTATGTGCCATGGACCAACTTGTTGATTTAATTCAACCCTCCTGAGAATTGATTTGATTAGTGGGAGGTTGATCCATGTTCTTTCTATATTCTTCTGTCATAATTTAAATAAATCCTCTAAATTACTAGGTCCTGAAAAGACTAAGTCAATAAGTTGATGGTGTCTTAGCCTCCCCTTGAGTGGGTTTGTAATGAGTCCTTTAGCTTGGTGTACATCGACAGTTCCAGAGAACGGGTGTGCATCCCGTTACTGGGATTACTCTTCCATAGATAATGATTCAGTGCAACCTTCTTAACAGTGATCATGTGGGTGGCCATAGTCGGGCTTGGTCATCATTAGTTGGAAGCATCGAATTTGTCATATTAATGGTTGGACCTAACCAGAGACCCGTAATAGGAGGCCCCTAGGTCGATTGGGAGTTCTGGGGCAAAATTTTTACTGGAAGTTGCTTAGGGAAGCAATTGTTAGAGAACCTACCTTTAGGCCTATGGGTGAGCCGGTCAGAGTCGGGCTCATACGTTGTCTATTAGATTTCAGTACCCACTATGAAATGATGATTTCAAGGATGGAGTTAGAGGCTCACAATCTGAAAAATTAGTGGGAGGGACCTTTAGACTAAAGTCCAAGTCTTTTGGTTTTAATTGATTAATTCATATACTAATTTGGTCATAATTTTCTTTTCATATGTCTTCAAACCTTTCGCTCCGGTCACTTCTCGATAGCAAGTTTAAGGATCCTAATTTCGATAGCTGGTATCGAAAATTGAGGATTGTCCTGGAGCACGAGTAGATCCTTTATGTGATAACGGATCCAGCACCCGAAATCCATCCTGGCAATGCTCGGAGTTCGGTCAGGGATACTTATTTGAAGTGGGTTTCTGATCGGACTACTGTCCGATGCATAATATTGATGGCGATGAATGACGAGTTTAGTCATAAATTCGAGGAGGCCTAACCAGACGAGATTCTTCAGAAGTTGAAAATCTTCTTTCAGCATGCCAACGATGTGGAGTAGTATAAAGTATCTTGTGCCATCTATAATGCCAAATGTGTAATGGCGGTTCGGTCACTGATCATGTATTGTACATGATCGAGATGATCAATGATTAGGCGAACTCAGATGTCCCTTGCACGAGCAACTCGTCAAGATGTGATCATGAATTCTTTATCCTCCTCCTATCTTGACTTTCTTGATCATCATAAAATGAATAAGCCTGCAGTCAATTACCATGGTTTGATGGGATTGCTACAGACTTACGAGAAGGACCACCAACTGAATAAGGGGGTGGTGAATATAGTGAGAGGTTCTAGAGGTCGTCGTCCCTTCAAGAAAGGGATGAAGAAAGGTAAGGGAAAGAAGGTGCAGAGTGCTCCTAGCCCAAGTCAGACCAAGAAAGTGAAAGCTATTCAAGCTAGTGCAGAGTGCTTCTATTGTAAGAAGTAGGGACACTGGAAGAGGAATTGTCCCCTTTATCAGGTATCCTTAGACCCGAACAGGCCAAGGAAGGGAAAGCAACACGGTGTTGGATAAGGTATTTATATGATAAAACCTTGTAATTTCTCTATTTGTGACACTGCTAACTAGGTATTGGATACTGGTAGTCCTATTCATGTTTGCAATTCATTGCAGGGACTGTAGGTTAGCAAGAGATTCAAGGATGGGGAGCAGTACCTAGAGTTGGAAATGGACATTGTGTTCCAGTGCTGGCGGTTTTAGCTGAGTCTGTATTTTAAAGTCTAGTACTGTCGATTAGTCGACTGTCATTATTGTCCTAGTTTCATTATGAGCATTATCTCTGTAGGCCTATTGGTCAATTATGATTATGAACTTTCAATAAAGGAGATTTTTGCCAAGTTATTATGAATAACTCTGTGATAATGAAAGCTAAGTTAAATAATGACATTATGTTTTGTCATGGCCTGTTAATGTAATGTACATGTCTAGCAAATTCCCAAGGATAAAAAATATCAGTGACCTGTATCTATGGCACTGTAGGCTAGGTCATGTTAACCAGCATAGGATAAACAAGTTGCGAGGAGATGGCCTCCTCGAGGTCAGTGATTCTGACTCACTGCCCAATTGTGAATCTTGTTTTGCTGGTAAAATGACCAAGTCATCTTTTATTGGAAAAGGTGAACGAGCTACAGAACTTCTGAGTCTCGTACATACTGATGTATGTGGACTCATAACAGTTAGTGCCAGAGGTGGATACAGATATTTCATTACATTTACAGATGACCTTTTCAGGTATGGTTATGTCTTCTTGATGAGACATAAATCTGAGTCATTTGAAATGTTCAAACGATATCGTAATGAAGTAGAAAAATAAATTGAAAAGAGTATTAAAACCCTTCGGTATGATCGAGGAAGTGAACACCTATCTAGTGAGTTCATGACATATCTTGAGGAGAATGGGATTCTCTCTTAGTGGACTCCTTCAGGAACACCCAGTTGAATGGTGTGTCCTAAAGGAGGAATCGAAACCTGTTGGACATGGTTCAATCAATGATGGGCTTTGCAACTCTACTGCTATCCTTCTGGGGATATGCACTTGAGACAGCTTGTTACTTGCTGAATAATGTTCCAAGTAAGTCTGTTGTCTCCACTCCATATGAGTTATGAGTGGACGTAAACCATCAATTTCATACCTTCGGGTCTGGGGTTATCCAGCTTATATAAAGCATTTAGACTCAGATAAACTTGGTCCTAGGTATGATCGGTGCCTGTTTATTGGGTACCCTAAGGAAATAAAAGGGTATTTCTTCTACTTGGAGGACGAACAGAAAGTGTTCATTGCTCTTAGGGCTATCTTTTTAAAAAAGGAGTTCCTTGGAGAAGGAACTATAGCCTCTAAGATTGAACTTGGTGAAGTTCAACCAGTAGAAGAACCTGCACACTCTTAGGACATCATAGAACTGGCTATGATTAGATCACAACCGGAATCCATTACTAGGACATCCGGTAGAGTACCACGTCTACCGGATAGATACTACGATTTCTGGGTCTGGGATGGTGATCCTATTGTGCTTGATGAGAATGATGAGGATTCGATCACCTATATGGATGCACTTCAGAGATCTGACTCTGAGGCGTGGCTTGGAGCTATGCGATCCGAGATGGAGTCCATGGAGATCAGCAATGTATGGACATTGGTTGATCCACTTGAAGGGATAAAACCCATCGGGGGCAAGTGGATTTTCAAGAGAAAAAGGGGTGCAAATGGGAAGGTGGAGACCTATAAAGCCTGTCTGGTTGCCAAGGGGTATCGTCAGCGGTATGGTATTGATTATGATGAGACGTTCTCTCCTGTGGCAATGCTCAAGTGGTGTGGACACCAGAAGCAGAAGCTGAATAAAACCCCACTCAAATAAGGTTAACCTGATTCCACTTTGGATCGAAGATCACTAGGTTAAATTTTTCTTGTAAAGGGCAATTTACTTTCAAGAGTCCTGTAATTACTTAGTTTCAATTTCATGAATCCTGTAATTATGTCTAATCGAGTCCTGTAATTATGTCCTGTCTCAATCCGGGTTCAAATAAAAACTCAATTAGAGTTCCATTAGGTTTATTTAAATCAAGTCCAAGCTACGTCAAGTTGAGGTTCACCAAACCACTTGGAGTTTCCAAATCAAGACCTTGGTCCACCAAGCTGGAATTCCACATCACCATGCCAACAAAGCAGCCACCAGGAATGCCACATCATCAGCCACGTCACCTTCAAATGGGCGCCTAAAGGGGAGATCGACCAAGCATTTTAATTCAAAGAAACCGGCCAATCTCCATGAATTTCTCCTTATCCCATGTAACAAGGCCCTATATCCTCCAGCCTCCCTTGTAATCCTCCACAATTTGGGAGAATCTCCATGAATTTCTCCTTATCCCATGTAACAAGGCCCCATATCCTCCAACCTCCCTTGTAATCCTCTACAATTTGGGAGTTTTCAAATTTCAAAAGTTTTGTAAGGCTATTAAAAAGCCTTGGACGCCCCATTGTGAAGGGGATTTGATTTTTGGAGATTAATGAAAGTTGAAGTTGAATTGAAGTTTTATGTTTTGAGTGATTGTCCCTAAGCCCCTCTTCCACACCAAACTATTCTCTCTTCCAAGCATCCAACGCCCAAGTCAAGAAGAAGGCCTTGGAGTCGGCCAAGCCATCTCAATCTCTTTCTTTGCTCACAAATTTCCATCCCTTCCATATGCATGCCTTTCTTCTTCCTAACTCTTATTCTTTATGTGCAGGGTCCTTCGAGGTTTTCGAGTTGCAAGCAGGGTCTTCCTTGACAAGGAACCAACAAGCTGAAGCCCAAGTCCAGGGTTCTGATCGCTGTTATCCAAGGTTCTTCAGTTCTGAGCATTGGTAGTTTCAAGGTATGAATCAAAAGAAGGTTGGAAAGCTCATCACGGTAAGTCCACAATCATTAGCCCCTATTATCTAGATCTTCTTTTTTCTTAATTTAGGATCGTGTCTAATCAAGTAAAAGTCCCTTTTCATGTAATCCTTAAGACTTATTATGATGAGTACAATGCTAATATAATTAGGTTTCATTGCTCTACATACACTAATCAAATCATTAATCATATGCTTGCCGCATCATCAAGTCCATTCGATCATGCTTGCTTTGCCAACATATTTTGACTTTGAGATCAGGTAGATGGATGTCCGAATCGCTTTCTTAAATGGGGAGCTAGATGAGGAGATGTATATGATAAAGCCTGAAAGGTTCACATCCACAGATGAGTCAAAAGTCTGCAAATTATAGAGGTTCACTTATGGATTAAAGCAAGCATCTCGAAGTTGGAACAACATTTGATAAGTATATCAAATTATATGGCTTTGTTAGGAATGGAGAGGAACCCTGCATCTATAAGTGGGTTAATGGTTCTATGATTGTATTCCTGGTACTGTATGTTGATGACATTCTCTTAATCGGGAATGACATCACAACATTACAAGGAATAAAGGTCTGGTTGTCATCTCAGTTCTCTATGAAGGACTTGGATGGAGCTTCTTTCATACTGGGTATGAAGATCTACAGAGATAGATCTAAGAGGCTTCTGGGATTGACCCAGTCTACGTACATTGATACCATGCTGAAATAGTTCAGCACTGTATCATTCCAAGAAAGGCTATCTCCCGATAGGTTATGGAATTACTCTTTCCAAGAAGGATTATGCGACAACTCCTAAGGAAAGAGAGTGCATGAATAGAGTTTCTTATGCTTCTGTAGTGGGCTCTATCATGTATTCTATAACATGTACTAGACCAGACATGGCATACTCACTAGGAGTGGTGAGCAGATACCAGTCTGACCCAGGAGGTCCATTGGAAGATGGTTAAGACCATCATGAAGTATTTGAGAAATACTAAGGATCAATGGCTGATTTATGGAGAACCTGACTTGAGACTTGTGGGGTATACTGACTCTAGTTTCCAGTCATACAGAGATGATAGCAAGAGTGTGTCAGAATTTATGTTTACCCTGAATTGAGGAGCGATCTACTGGAAGAGTTCCAAGCAAGCAACAGTTGCAGATTCGATATGCGAAGCATAGTACATTGCAGCATCAGATGCAGCAAAGGAAACCGTATGGTTGCGAAAGTTCCTTGGAGAGCTAGGGGTGGAACCTTCCCTAAATGATCCTGTTCCTATGTATTGTGACAGCACAGGAGCCATTGCTCAAGCTAAGGAGCCAAAGTCTTATCACCGCACTAAGCACATATGTGGCGCTATCACCTCGTGCGAGAGATAGTGGAATGAGCAACATTAATATTATGAAAATCGATGGAAAGGAGAATCTAGCCGACCCCTTCACTAAAGCCCTCGGAATTAAAGAGTTCGACTATTATAAAAGGGAAATGGGTATTAGATACTGTTCTGATTGGCTTTAGTACAAGTAGAAGTTGTTGGGAATTGTATCCCAAAACTAATCGCCTAGGCTGTAAGCGGTTGTGCTCAGTATTGTAATTTGTATATGAATTAATAAAACTTATTTGGCACCTCATCACCTTATTCATTTTCCTATAATGAACTCTATTTATGTGATGAAGTACTTAGGACTGCACTGACTTCGATATAGAGAGGATATATCGAGTGGTCCTTCAAAAAGGTTCACAACCAAAGGATACATTATACAGGACGACAATGTATCAAGTGTAGGTTATTGTGGTTCACATCGTTTGGTTGTCCTCTTGACCAAAGGAGTGTGGTGACACTGATGTGATTTGTATGTGAGATGTGTAACATCTCATTGAACGTAACTCCATGGAGCTCCTTTCTGCCAAAGGATTGCTCATGATTGGATATGGGTATATGTGTCCCTTCGACCTGAGGTCACCTAGTAGCTTGCAAGCAACTCCCTGTGCTTTGGTGCCGGACTACACGGATTTCTAATCTGATGAAGGAAGGTTTCTAGGTATAGGCAAGTACTTGTGGAGTAGTGGTGGACCAAGATGGAGTTGACATGTCCAAATTATTTGGATTGAATGTCTCGCAGTGTCCAATTTAGCAAATCCTCAGCCAGGGTAGTCCTGGTGAGGAGTCACTGGACTTGCGAGATTGAGACATGTTGTGGATTGACTAAGCTAGGGTTGGCAGTCTAACCCTTGGTCATCTTGAGCATTGGAGGTCAAAGGGATGAATTATACGGTAACCACATGCCAAAGGTTTGATAGATTGTTCTTGCATCTTCGGCCTATCCGGATGCCAGGATCCATTGCTAGATGGTATCTTATGCTGGTACTGAAAGTATTCCAGTGCTACCATTTAGGTCCGAACCTATGAGGTCACACGCCATAGAGGATTTTTTTCTGATCCGGGGGGCGAACAATGATTGGGAATCATTTCGATATTAAGGTCAAATGGATTGATTTGAGCACATATTGGATTTTTTTCTGGTCCACTTAGTTTGATTTGGATCGACTAGGATTGGTTTGGGTCAACGAGGAATTGTTCCTGGTAGACCAGGACTGGATCTAATATTATTTCTGATTGGGTTTAGTCAGACCGGGGTTTTGTTAAACCAGTTTATCTTTATGAACAGTTCTTGGTTTTGTATGAGCCGATTTTGTTCATGGTCATTTACATGGTTTTCTCCTCTTTTTCCCCTAATGTTTTCGTTACCCTATTTTATCATTTGTATGAGATTTGCTTCGCACATTGTTTGGATCAAATGAAGCTTAGTTTATCCGATTGTTATCCAATTACACCGTGAACTGGATGGGTCTCACTGTAGTTTTTCTCCCGCGTGTTCTTTTCCTTTCAAACTTGATTTTCACATGGTGTTTCTGCTCTTCCAAGCCAGCATTTTTTATCCGATCAAAAGCACTTCAAAAGAGGTTTGGCTTTATCTGCTTTATCTCACGATCATCTTCCCTGCTTCATGGGATTTCTCTGTTAGTTTTTATTTACCGGGTTGCTGGCCATATGAGACAGCATAAGAAAATGAAACAGGGCATTTTTGTAGAGTGCGAGGAACAGGGCTTCAAGGTTTTGTTCGCTGCTTTTTATTTGTCTCTATTGTTGGCTGTACGCTACAAGGATAGAAAGAAAGAGTGTGAGCAAGAGAGGAAGAAGAAAAGGTCGTGAGGGAGAGGGGAAGTAACTGGGAGGAGCCGAGAGCAAGTTTTTTTTTTTTTGGAAAAAAATCAGCATGTTGAAATTGTTTTGTGTCCCAGTATTTTATTCCCTGTTTTTAGATCTCCTTTGTGTGTGCTCTTGGTGGAGGATCGGTGGTCTTGGAGAAGACCATCCATGAAGTGGTGTTCGGTTTTTCTTGCTCCACATGTCCATGACCTGTTTGTGATTCTTGAAGGACTAGCATCCTTCCGGGAGTTGGATCGGTGAGGGCCCATGCATGGATACTCTAGAGGGTGGACATTTGGACATCTCAAGAGACTGGATCGATCGCTTCTTCTTGCTATTACAGATCAAGTCAGAGCCCAGTTTGCTAATCTATTCTGAAGACTGAGGGAGTCGGCTTCTTCCTGCTTCGATCAGGTATATTATTTATTTTTGTTACTATGCATGCTTAGATCTAGATTTTATCATGTTGCTTATAATTATTGCAATTGCCTGTACATGCCTATATATCTGTTTTCATGCATCATGTTATGCTAGATCCTGTGCTATGAGTAGGTTTTTTCTGTATGTATGATTAAAAAGTTTAATTATACATTACATACTCCCTATGTAGCATGCCTAGGGTAGGCATCCATGCACTGGTTTCCTTCACTTCTATCAAGCTGCACCGGCAACTATCCGATAAATTGAGTTTGTCATTTATTTTGGATTTACTTCAATTCTTTTTCTGAATTGTTGTTGGGTTATTGGTGAGCCCGGTTGAAAAACCAAATAGGTTCTTGGTGAGCCTTGATAAAAATCAAGTGTTGGGTTCTTGGTGATCCTGATAAAACCAAGTTAGGTTTCTTTGGTGAGCCTGTTCAAAACCAAAGGGTTTGGGTTTTTTTGATGTTTTCTTTGATGTAAATCAAAGTGCAGAGGTTTTGGATTGTGATCCTGCAAAACAATCCGATTGTATTCGGGTGTGAATATAGTGGAAATCCCAAGTGGTACTGTTGCCCAGGTGGCTTTTCCCAAGAGGGGGGTGAATTGGGAATTATAAAATTTCTTGCAAATATGTGTACAAGTAATTCCTTTTAGTGGTGAGTGTTGTGTTAATCAGAAATAAGTGCAGAAGCTGAAAAGTAAGTAAAGCACAACACATACAAAACAAGTTTAGAGTGGTTCGGAGCAACCCAGCTCCTACGTCCACTACCCAAGTTCACCACTCGAGATTTCCACTATATCCCCCAAACCGGAATACAGTCGGATTGTTTTTCAGGCTCACAATCCCAACCTCTACACTTTGGTTTTGAAAGGGATCACCAAAGAAACCCAACACTAGGTTTTCACAGGCTCACCTAGAACCTCTACACTTTGGTTTTAAGTAGGCTCACCAAAGAAACCTATTTGGTTTTTACAACCGGGTTCACCAATAACCCATGTAATCTAAGAGTAGAATGAAAAGCAACAAAAATGACAAACTATGTTGTCCGGTGGTTGCCAATGCAGCTCTAGTGAAGTTCAATTGAATGCCCTTCAATGCACTTCAATGGATTCCTTACTTTCCTTGAAAGTTGCTTCAAGCTTCTGATAAGAGTTGGTGAAGGCTTGAAGGCTGACTTCAAAGCTCAAGTGCTCTCACTTCTTACTTCAATAAATATTCAATAAATGTTCAACAACTCATTAGTCTCTCTAAAGATGTTCTCATACCTCATTTATAGAGACTTCAACTGCATTCCCTTGATTTTGGACGTTGTAGACCGTTGGGAAGTGATAGGTTACCGTTGAGCACTTTTGGAATTCAAAATCAGAAATCTGGAACTAGCCATTGGAAAGAGACCCCGACATTCCAGTCAGCTCGGACATCTTCGAGTCGGCTCAGATCAAGTTCGGGTCGGCTGGGTTGAATACCAGTCGGCTAGGTTCCACAATCGAGAAAATAGTTCACTCTGGACGAGTCGGCTAAGCTGAAATCCAGTTAGCTCAAATCCCTCAGGTTCTCAGAACATTTCAACCAAGTTCTGGATGAGTCGGCCGGGACTTGGTGCCAGTCGGCTTGTTCTGCGTGCTAGAGATTTTCTTTCTTGTGCTAGTGCCAGAGTCGACTGGTTCCTCCATCCAGTCGGCTCGAGATTGGTTCTTCAGCCAGACCAATTTCTATTATCCAAAACTCACATGCCAAGCTTTGAAGACTTCCTTAAGATCTTCTTACAACAATATCAAGAGAAATTAAAGCTTGAAAATAAGTAGAAGCACCCTTTATCTTTGATTCAAAAGGAAAATTTTTTGTTGGATTCTTCTTTACAAGATTCTAATTACTTACAACTCAATCCAAAGAAATAAAGGTTGTAAGGTTTAAAAAATATGTCAAAGTAGTTATCCTACAAAAACTTATCAACCATTGAAGAGTTGTTAGATAACCAAATACATGCTCCAATGTTTTATTATCATCAAATCGCTTTAGGGGCTAATAGGTACCTTGTGTAGTGGACGTAGGAACTGGGGTGCCCCAAACCACTATAAATTTTGTGTGTTTATGTTGTGCTCACTTGACTCTATTTAGCTTCTGCAATTTAATACTCTATCACAGCACCACACTTATAAGGGATTTTTAATTGCACATTATCTGCTTTAAATTTTTTAAATTCCCAATTCACCCCCCTCTTGGGTAGCCACCTGGGCAACAAACACCCTACAATTGGATGAGCTATTGGGATCATTAATCACTCATGAGCTAGCCATGCAACAAAGAACTGATGAAGATTCAAAAAGGAAGAAGGCTATAGCATTTAAGGCTACTAAAGAGGATAAAGATGAAGATTCAGATATATCGAATGATGATGATCTGGAAAATGATGAATTCAACTTAGTAATGAGAAAATTCAAAAGGTTTATGGCAGAAGAAGAACAAATATGGAGAAAGCAATTTAGAAAAGGAGAATTCATAAAAGAAAGAGAAAAAGACAAAGAGAGACAAGGACAAAGATAAAATTTCAATCTGCTATGAGTGCAAGATCGAGACATACATCTTGACTATCCAGAAGCCAAGAAAAAGATGATTAAAAGAAAGAAAAAGAAGGCAACGCTTGTAGCATGGAGTGATAGTGACGAATCTACATCAACTGAAGAAGATGAAGATATAACAAAAACTGCTCAGATCTATCTTATGGATTTGGAGGATGAGCTAAATACATCTGAACCTAATCTAGAATTTATTTATGATGAGCTACATAATGCTTTTTGTGAATTATTAGTAGAATACAAAAAGCCAGTTTGAAAATGAAGAATTAAAAATAATTGTGATATGGTCAAAAAGGATAAAAATGAAACTTGTGAAAGAAATATTTTACAAAGAGAGTTAAGTTTGATTTGTGAAAGACTTAAAACTACTCAATTTGAAAAGGAAGAACTTCTTGAGAAAAACAAAACTTTGCAAAATGAAAATACTGATTTGAAAAAGGAAGTTCAAAAGCTTAAACCATTGGTTGAAAAATTAACCTTAAGCTCTAACAAACTTGAACTAATTTTGAAAGATCAAAAAGATACAAATAAGAAGTTTGGAATTGGTTATAAAGGTTCAAATTCAAATAAATTTTCTACATCCATATTATATGCTCCTAAGTTCATTACAACAAAACAATATAGACCTAAATTTGCATCATCATATACTTTTTATTCAAAGCCAAAAATTATCTGCTATGCTTGTAATAATGTTGGTCATAAAGCATTTGAGTGTTATTTGAAATATAATGGCAAGAAGAAAATCAAGAAAATTGGATTCCAAATGGAACCAATTCTACTAACTTGCAAGGACCCAAGAAAGCTTGGGTACCTAAATCTATTACCTGATTATTTTGTAGGGATGCCTTGCAGCCACAAATATAAAAAAAAGATGGTACCTTGATAGCGTATGTTCAAGATACATGATGGGTGATATTGATCAATTCTTCATCCTAGAACAAAAGGATGGTGGCATGGTAACCTTTGCTGATAATCGCAAAGGAAGGATAATCGGTATTGGTAAAATAAAAATTACTTCTACATTTATTGATGAAAGGATTATACCCTAAAGGCCAATCGAAATGTTGTATTTCGATGGGATTTTCTTTTGTATCCCAAACCAGTGTATTGACATTATCAATTAATAAGGCATTTATTTTCATCATACGCTGTGTCTTATTAATTTTATTAAGATATGATGAACTCCATAGATTAGGGCTATGGTTCTAAGGTTATAATGATATCATACCAGTGAGACCTAAAGTCTTAAAACCCTAATATAGAATATTCCTGGTCGATGGGATATTGAGTAGGGGATCAATGTTTCCGGTAAGACCAGCACATCCTATGTATGCTTGGTGAAGAGGGTGACTGATCTCACAGTCACTTGTGTTTGACACTAATACTAGGATGTGGGTGCTCATTAGAGAATGAGTTCAATGAATGGATCCAGCTTGAGAACATCTAATGGAACCTTATCTATTTGTCAATAGATAGTTCTCATAGTAGGAGTAGTGCATGTGGTCCTTTGACCTGAGACTGTCATGGTACCTTGTATGCATGAATTCATACTTTGGTTCACACTCAATCATGACACTGAGTCATGCATGGGGTGATACTGGGTATGGTGGATTGTATATGGAGGTTGTGAGTAGGTCATAAGGAATCGATCAACCCTAGTAAGAGGGAAGCGCATCCAGATGATTTCAATCAAATGAAGATTCGGGAAATCTTTGATCAAAGTATAAACATTAGAAATAGTTTCTAATGGTTCATTAATGAATCATCATTATTAGATTGAGCAAGGAATGAATATGAAATTGGATTTGACAAGTATCCATATCCATAGTCATATTCAGGGTGCAAGTAGATCGAAGGACTGAATTGCCCGGTAACTCACCACTGAAGGGTATTTTGGTAAATCCACCAAAATTTCTCATCTTCCGGGTAGGCATGACACGTTGCTAGACGTCAATCTTGTCTTGTAGGTCTTCATGAACTAATTGTTTTGGTTTTATGAGTCAATTCGATGTGTGATTCGAATTGGACAATTAGGTGAGCCATTTTGACATAATTAGGTCAATCGGTTCGATCGAATCGAATCAGCTCAAACCTAAACCTACTGCTGGCTAGATGTGGAACCCAATGGATCACACACAATAAAGACTTGGCCAAGGAAGTCATTCATGATTTAATTAGGGTCATTGGATCATAATTGGTTAGCTGGATTACATACTAGCATATGTAGGCTAACCAAATTCCTAACCAAATTGGATTGGGTTCGGTTGCTTGATAATTGTGCTAACCTAATTATGAAAAACCTAAATTAGGTAGAGTCCTAAGTGGGGCTAGCCTAATCAGAGCTAAATCTGATTTTAATTTGGATTTAAGGGCATTTTAGGTGCCATACATGAAGAGTCCCAATGGCATGGGACTCTTGGTACCTAAATGATACCTTAACTTCAAAAGGGAACAAAATGCTATTGATCTATGATTTGAATATAATTTATATGGTTAGAAATAAATTTATGCTCTTTCCAATGACACCTATATTGCCTATGTTTAACTGGTCAACATTCTTTAAAATTTGCATGGAAGAAGGATGGCATGCACGGTGCATGAAGAATCACAACTCTTCATGTGGCACACGGTTCTGATGGAGAGTCCTTCTGCTATCAGGGCTCTTCAAAATCTTCGATGTTTGGAGATTGAAGAGGCACCTCTTGGCTTCCTAGCCACCGATAATTGACATGTGGCAAGTGAGAATTCGTCCAGATAAAAGAAGGGATATGAATAAGGCCTTTGGTGCATGAATGGGCTTATTAGATATGATTTTCAAGCCAAAAAATAACTTCTCTTCGATCTTAAAAAATCATATCTGATAAGTTGATGGGAGGACATACCACCTCCCCTTTTTTATCTATAAATAGGGGTGGTGAAATAAGTCTGATAATGAAGAATTCCACTGAAGTATATTCTGAGTGTCTCTCTCCCTCCTTTCTTTAAGACAAGACTGTCTTGTTGACCAAGGTCTTTTCTACTAGGACAGCTTTGTTTAGGACATAAGCTAAGGGTCCTAGAGGAGGGTTGTCCTAAAACCAAGAGTGTTTAGGAGAATGTCTTTAGTGCCCTATAGTAAGACAGGGTGTCCTACAGTGGTCAATAGACCAAAGGCTACCGAAAGGTTTCACTTTCTCCAGCAACTTGAAGGAGTTCTTCCTTGGTCCGAGTTTTGTAATGGATCACCATTGGAGGGCGAACTTTGGGCGCTGGTGGAGAAGAAGGTTGAATCAGAATTTCTTCATCGGATTGAATACTAGGGGTTCAGGTTGGTGCCTATCTCTAGTTATATTATATATGCATGTTTGTATGTTTTAATTCCTAGTAAGGAGATCTTGGTTAAAGGTTTGGTATTGGTTTCATAAAAAATTTTAAATCCATGCTTCCACCCTGGTCACTAAAATCCTTATAGTGGTATCAGAGCCCCTTATTAGGGCTAAATCATACAAAATTTGAGGTTGCCCATTTTGGTAGGACTCTATAAAATTAAAGTTGACCCATTTTTGTAGAACTCTTGAGGTTTCCCATTTTGGTAAGTCTCTACAAAATTTAAAGTTGGCTTAATTTTGTAGACTCTTGAGATTGCCATTTTGATAGGACTCTACAAAATTTGAAGTTGCCCAATTTTGTAGGACTCTACAAAAGTTTAAAGTTACATATGATTGATATGTTTATGCATATATGTATGTCACTGGTTAGGATTTTCACTTAAACCTTAACTGATATAGAGATATGTTTAGCTTTCTAGTCATCATACTGAAATAAGGTTGCCCTGTCATAATGGTGGATCCATTATGTGGTAGATGGTTATCCTGTATGATGACACACCTTGGCATATTCTAAAATGATATATGATGCATGGTTGATGAATGGTAATATTAGAATGTGCTTCTGTTTGAATTGCCCTCTATTAAAATTATATTAAGTTGTAGTGTCATATACAAAAGCAAAATAATCAAGATGATTAGTTGATCATTCGGTGTCTAGGAAAAGTGTTTCATGATCGGTAAAGAGGACGTGGTTTTTAATTGGTTCCGTTGACTGACCTAGCCAATTTTTATTGGTGTCTAGAAAAGCAACGGGGGACTCCCACTACTCTCCCACTTACCTGGCCGATAAGATTAACTTAATTCTTGATTGATATGCTTAGTGTAATATTCACTACATTAGGCCTTCCTTCATGCTAGGTCATTATTATGTTATGATCTGTATTAGGTTTGTATGTACACACAAGGCCTATTATGGTAACTAACACATTTTGGCCTGGTGCATTTGATGCTTATGGCATGATTTAATATAATACTTTATTGTGAACACACAAGGGTATTATTATTACAATCATTACTATAAAGGAATGAAGGGTCTTACTTACTAAAAATATTATAGTTTATTGTGCACACACAAGGCTATTAATATTTTAGAAGCCAGGTTTTGTTGAGAATTGTATGAGATACAATTGGAAGAGTTTTCCTAGCTTTGAACTTATAAAAGATTTGTTGTGTATACACAAGGTCTTTTATAAGGAATTAGGATCTCAACCCCACTAAGAAAACCAATTAGGGTTTCTTGATCATCATATAGAGGGTTATGATGCTTGATAAAATAGTGGGAGACATAATTAAGTTAAAGTCCTAATTAATACGTTTTGTCAATGTTGGTGTTTTTTTATGTTATGTTCTTTGTTAGTGTAGATTAAATGGCCTCTTCACTCTCACTCCGTAGTATACTTGATGCCAATAAATTGACTGGACCGAACTATGTTGACTGGTTGAGAAACCTAAAATAGTACTCAGCCAGGAAAAACTTTCTTACATTCTTGATACCCCTACCTTGGAACCTTTAGGGGAAGATGCCTCGTAAGAGAAAAGACCACATACAAGATGTGGCAAAATGACTCACTCACTGTCAAATGTATCATGCTTGCCTCTATGACCAATGAGTTGTAGAGGCAACATGATAGCATGGACACTAAATCCATACTGCTCAATCTAAAAGAGCTATATGGAGAACATAGTCGAACTGCTAGATATGAGATATCTACGCAGTTGTTGCGCGCGAGAATGACAGAAGGTACATCCGTACAAGACCACGTACTGATGGTTATTTGACCTGATCACTCGAATAGGTCATTAGATTTTTTTATAGATGGGGAGTTGAATCAGGATTTGATCCTGCAGTCACTCCCGTTAGTCATTTTCATAGTTTGTTCTTGATTATCATATGAACAAACTTAACACTTCTTTGCCTGAGCTGTTAAACGTGTTAAAAATAGCAGAGAGCCATTTAAAGAAAAATAAGGCTCCACTTTTTCTTGTGGATGGGATCAATAAGAAAAAGTCAGGCAGAAAGGGTTCCAAGAAGAGATTGAACCCAAAAAGGGGCATCAAGAAGAAGAAAGGAAAGAAGCCTCTGGATATATGACCTGCTTTCACTGTGGCAAGCCGGGTTTATTGGAAGAGGAACTGCAAGCTTACCTTGCAGGTGTGAAGCCTGGTGCATCGGATGCACAAAAGGTATGAAGAAGTTCATACTATTTTGTCATTGGATTCTTCCATTTCAAATACTTGGGTATTGGATATCGCCTGTGGTCATAATATCTGCAAATCATTGCAGGGGCTGCAGAGGCTTAGAGTATTGAAGGAAGGAGACTTCGAGCTCTACGGTGCTGGAGGAGAGTCCATCCAAGCAGAGGCCGTAGGGACTTATATCTTGAAGTTCCTTCGGGGAAGATTTTAGAGCTGAGAGATTGTTACTATATGCCTAAGGTCATTAGAAATATCAGATCTATACCCTTGTTACTTAAACAAGGTTATACTATAAATGTGATGAGGAATGGTTGCTCAATCAGCTTTTCTAATGAAATTATATGTTGTGGCGTATTTTGCAATGGTCTTTTAACTCTATCCACTAATGACAATATACTTCATGTAACTAACAAACGAAAGAGAGATGATGTAAATAATACTTTTTTTTGGCACTGTTGGCTTGAACATATTAGTGAGACTAGATTTGCAAGTTATACAAGGAAAATTTCCTTAATCCTTATGATTATGAATCATTAGGAACTTGTGAATCATGTCTCATGGGTAAAAATGGCCAAGACTCCATTTAGCGGACATAGAGAAAGGACAACTGAGTTATTAGGACTCATACATACAGATGTATGTGGGCCTATGACACTCAGGCCAAGGGTGGATACTCTTATTTCATCACTTTTACTGATGATTTTTCAAGTACGGATTGTGTATCTTATAAACCAAGTCCGAAGCCTTTGATAAATTTTTAGAGTATCAAAGTATGGTAGAGACACAAACGGGGAAAAGTATTAAAATCCTTCGATCAGATCAAGGAGGTGAATACTTATCCACTGAGTTTCTCGATCACCTTAAAGAAAAAAGGATTACTCTGAATGGATCCCTCATTACACACCACAATTCAATGGTATTGCTGAAGGAGGAACCCGTACCTTATTAGATATGGTATGGTCCATGATGTGCTTCACAGAGTTACCTGTTTTCTTTTGTGGATATGCCTTGGAAACCGCAGCTAATATCTTAAATAGAGTACCATCTAAATCTGTCTCTAGCACTCCATATGGGATATGGAGGGTAAGAAACCCAATCTTAAGTATCTTAAGATATGGGATGTCCTGCCTATGTCAAAAGAAATTTTGGACATAAGCTGGATGCTAGAGCAGATAAGTATCTATTTGTAGGATATCCTAAAGATAGTATAGGATATATGTTCTCACCCCCCTACTGAACAAAAAGTTTTTATCAGTAGGCATGCACTTTTCTGGAGAAAGAGTTCATCCTACAAAAGGGCAGTGGGAGAAATATTGAACTTGAACAAGTTCAACAAATAGATACATCTCAGCCAAATGATAACATAGTTAGTATAAACTAGAACACACCACTCCTATCCGTAGGTCTGATAGGGTGCGTCATGCACCTGAGAGGTATGGGTTCATTATTGAAAATAATGAAGCCCGGATCATTGAAAATGATGAGCCTCTAACCTATACGGATGCTGTCATGAGTAGGGACTCAGACAGATGGCTAGAAGCCATGAGATCCAAATGGACTCCATATATGTCAACCAAGTTTGGACTTTGGTTGATGCACCAAAGGGTGTTAACCTTATTGATGCAAATGGGTCTATAAGAAAAAGATTGGCGTAGATGGCCAAGTTGAAACTTGTAAAGCCAGGTTAGTGGCTAAGGATTTCAGACAAAATAGGAAATATATTATGATGAAACATTTTCTCCTATTGCCATGCTCAAATCTATTCAGATCATGCTTGCTATAACAGTATATCATGATTATGAAATCTGGCAGATGGATGTGAAAACCGCATTCCTTAATAGTTTTCTTGAGGAAGAGGTCTATATGTCACAGCCAGAAGGTTTTGCCTTGGAGACAAAACCTAATCAGGTATGTAGGCTGAAGAAATCCATTTATGGATTAAAGCAAGCATCCAAGAGTTGGAACATCCGATTTGATAAGACATTCAAAGAGTTTGACTTTATAAAAAATGAGGATTAATCTTGTGTGTATAAGAGACTAGTGGGAGTGCCATAGTTTTCTTGGTTCTCTGTATGTGGATGACATACTCCTTATTAGGAATGATATCCCAATGTTACAATCAGTCAAGGTATGGTTATCTAAACAGTTTTCCATGAAAGACTTGGGAGAAGCATCCTATATACTGGATATGAAGATCTATAGAGATAGATCTAGGAGGATGCTAGGCTTATCCCAGTCTAGGTATATTGACCAAGTGCTAAAGAGATTTAGCATGGAGGGAAGTAAAAGAGGTTACTTGTCCATTGGTCATGGAATACATCTTTCTAAGAAGATGTCTCCTAAGATACCTGAAGAAAGAAATAGAATGAGTTCTATACCTTATGCTTCGGATGTAGGATCTATAATGTATGCTATGTTATGTACCAGGCCTGATATGGTATATGCCTTAGGTATAGCCAGCAGATTTCAGGCTGATCCAGGAGAGGATCACTGGAAGGCTGTGAAAATATTCTTAAGTACTTGAGAAGGACTAAGGATTTTTTCTGATATACGGAGGATCTGATCTTAACTGGAAGCTTATTCAAATTCTAGTTTTCAATCAGATCCAGATGATAGCAAATCTATTTCAGGATATATTTTTATCCTAAATAGAGGAGCTGTAAGCTGGAAGAGTTCTAAACAGCAGACTGTAGCTGACTCAACAACTGAGGCAGAATACATTGCTGTTAGTGAAGCTGCCAAGAAAGCTGTCCGAATGAAGTAGTTCATCTCAGAGTTGGGCGTTGTTCCGGAGATTGAAGGTCTAGTACCACTTTACTGTGATTATACTGGAGCCATCGCTCAAGCTAAGGAACCTAGAGCTCATCACAAATCAAAGCACATTCTAAGACGCTTCCATCTTGTTCGAGAGATTGTTGAAAGACAAGAAGTCTGCATTAAAAGAGTAGAAACAAAGAACAACATAGCAACCGTTCACTACAGCTCTACCACAGCAGGAGTTTGATCGCCACCTTGATTGTATGGGGTTAAAATTTAAGGTGATTGGCTTTAGTGCAAGTGGGAGATTGAAAGGATTATGCCCTAAAGGCCAATCAAAATGTTGTATTTCGATGGGATTTTCTTTGTATCCCAAACTAGTGTATTGGCATTATCATTAATAAAGGTATTTTATTTAATTATACGCTGTGTCTTATTAATTTTATTAAGATATGATGAACCCCATAGATTAGGGCTATGATTCTAGGGTTATGATGAGATTACCAGTGAGACCTAAAGCCTTAAAACCCTAATCTAGATATTCTTGGTCGATGGGATATTGAGTAGGGGATCAATGTTTCCGGTAAGACCAGCACATCCTATGTATGCTTGATGAAGAGGGTGAATGATCTCACAGTCACTTGTGTTTGACACTAATACTAGGATGTGGGTGCTCATTAGAGAATGAGTTCACTGAATGGATCCAGCTTGAGAACATCTAATGGAACCTTATCTGTTTGTCAATAGATAGTTCTCATAGTGGGAGTAGTGCATGTGGTCCTCTGACCTGAGACTGCCATGGTACCTTGTATGCATAAATCCATACTTTGGTTCATACTCAATCATGACACTGAGTCATGCATGGGGTGATAATGGGTATGGTGGATTGCATATGGAGGTTGTGAGTAGGTCAAAAAGGAATCGATCAACCCTAGTAAGAGGGAAGCGCATCCAGATGATTTCAATCAAATGAAGATTCGAAAAATCTTTGATCAAAGTATGAACATTAGAAATAGTTTCTAATGGTTCATTAATGAATCATCATTATCAGATTGAAAAAGGAATGAAAATGAAATTAGATTTGACAAGTATCCATATCCATAGTCATATTCAGGATGCAAGTAGATCGAAGGACTGAATTGCCCGGTAACTCACCACTGAAGGGTATTTTGGTAATTCCACCAAATATTCCTCATCTTCCATGTAGGCATGACACGTTGCTAGACGTCAATCTTGTCTTGTAGGTCTTCATGAACCAATTGATTTAATTTCATGAGTCAATTCGATGTATGATTCGAATTGGACAATTAGGTGAGCCAATTTGACCTAATTAGGTCAATCATTCGATCACCGTTGAAGGGCAAACGTTTGGACGCCTGGTGGAGAAGAAGGCTGAATCATGGTTTTCTTCATCGGATTGGATACTAGCGGTTTAGGTTGGTGCCTAAACTCTAGTTTATATTATATGTATGTTTGTATATTTTAATTCCTAGTAAGGAGGTCTTGGGTTAAGGGTTTGGTAATGGTTTCATAATAAATTTTTGAAATCCATGCTTCTGCCCTGGTCACCAAAACCCTTACAATTGAGAATGTGTTGTTGAAAAATTAAAGCATAATCTTTTGAGTATCAGTCAACTTTATGATATTGGTTTCAATATTTTTCTTCAAGTCTTCAATGTGTATAGTAGTTGATCCAATTGACTCTAGCACAATGTTCATTGGACACAGACTTGGTAATATTTATGTAGTGGATCTTAATGATCTAGCTATGTCAAGAAATACAAGTCTTGGAGCAATGAATGACAAGAGCAAGGAATCAAGTTTAATATGGCATACGTGACTTTGACATGCCAGTATGGATACCATTGCAAAACTTATTTCAAAAGATTTGGTTAAAGGTTTGCCAAAGTTCAAAGTAAATTTTGATTATGTCTGATGCATGTTAATTGGGAAAGCAAGTGAGTGGGAGTTTTAAATCAAAAAACATTATTTCTACCACTAGACTCTTAGAGCTACTTCACATGGACCTATTCAGACCTACTAGGACAACAAGCCTAGGTGGTATGAAGTATGGCCTTGTGATTGTAGATGAGTTTCAAGATACACTTGGATTTTATTTATTGCACATAAAGATGAGACTTTTAAAATATTCAAAAAGTTTTACAAAAGAGTTTCAAACTTGAAAAATATTTTTATTATTTCTATTCATAGTGATTATGGTACAGAATTTGAAATCAATATTTTGATCACTTTTACACAAAGCACGGTATTGATCACAACTTCTCAGCTTTTAGAACACCACTGCAAAATGGTGTTGTAGGAAGAAAGAATAGAACTTTGGAAAAAAATGTCTAGAATAATGTTTTGTGAAGGAAATCTTTCAAAATACTTTTGGACAGAAGTTGTAAATATCGCTTGCTATATTTGAACAGAATTTTATTAAACCTATTTAGAAAAAACCCCTATGAACAGTGGAACAATAGAAAGCCTAATATCAATTACTTTCATGTTTTTGGCTATAAATATTTTGTTCTTAATAATGGTAAATACAATCTTGGTATGTTTGATGCAAAATCCGACGAGAATATCTTTCTTGGTTATTCTTCAAATAGTAAAGCCTATCGAGTTTTGAATAAAAGAACTTTAACTGTGGAAGAATAAATATATGGGTTTTTAATGAAACGACATTACATCTTCTAGAAAAGAAGATTGTGCTGATGATGATGCAGGTGCACTTGAACATGGACTAAAGGATTTGACTCTCAAAGACAAACAAACAAGTGAACAACATGAAGATGTGGTAAGCAAATAATGATGATATACCTAAAGAATGGAGGAATGTACACTGACATCCTAAAAAAATATTATAGGAGATCCATCTCAAGGTGTTAGAACCCGAGCCTCACATAGGGATGCACAGATTTGATTGCTTTCGTATCTCATGTAGAACCACACACTATAGAAGAAGCTAAAACTGATCCTATTTGGATGTTAGCTATACATGATGAGTTAAACCAATTTAGGAGAAATAATGTTTGGACACTTGTAGAAAGACTTAATGACTACCCTGTTATAGGCACTAGATGGGTTTATAGAAACAAACTAGATGTGCAAGGTAACGTAATTAGGAAAAGGCTAGACAGGTAGCTCAAGGTTACAATCAAGAAGAGGAAATAGATTTTGATGAGACCTATATACCAGTAGCTAAGCTAGAGGCTATTATTTTAAATGGATGTAAAGAGTGCATTTCTAAATGATTTTCTATCTAAAGAGATTTTTGTCCAACAACCACTTGGTTTTATCGATCATCACATTTCCAAATCATATTTTTAAATTGAATAAAACTTTATATGGTCTTAAACAGGCACCTAGAGTCTGGTATGACAGATTAAGTAAGTTTTTAATTAGAAATGATTTTATGAGAGGTAGTGTTGATACTACCCTGTTTATTTAAAGAAAAGACAATGATATTTTAGTTGTTCAAATTTATGTTGATGATATAATATTTGGATCTACTGATGAATCTTTGTGTCAAGATTTTGCTAAGTTAATGCAAGGTGAATTTGAAATAAGTTTAATGAGTGAGCTAAGCTACTTCCTCGGACTTTAGATCAAACAATCAAAGGAAGGAATTCTGATCAACCAAGCCAATATATTAAAGAGATTATCAAAAAGTTTGGCATGGAATAAAGCAAAGAAATTGGAACACCTATGATCAGTTCTTACTTTATTTAATTACTAGTAGACCTAATATTTTATTTAGTGTTTGTATGTGTGCACGTTTTCAAACAAATCCAAAAGAGTCACACATTATTGCTGTTAAAAGAATCATTAAGTATCTTAAAGGCACATGCAATTTAGGATTATGGTATTCTAAGCATTCATCTTTAAAGTTAATTAGTTATTCTGATATTGATTATGGAGGTTATAAGATTGATAGAAAAAGTACATGTAGCACTTGTTAATTTCTAGGTGTCAACTTGATTTCATGGCACTATCGTAAATAGAACTTGTAGCACTGTTTACTGTTGAAACAGAGTATGTGGCAGAGTGGAGCTGTTATGCACAAGTGTTGTGGATTAAGCAACAGCTAGAAGATTATAGTGTTATTCAGTCAAAAATTTCTATTAAATGTGATAACACTGGTGCTATTAATTTATCTAGAAATCCAATTCAGCATTCTAGAACTAAGCATATAGAAATTAGACATCATTTCATTCAAGATCATGTTTTGAATAATATTGTAAATTAGAATTTGTACCTACAGAAGATCAACTTGCTGATATTTTCACCAAACCACTTAGCCAAGATAGATTTGAAAAGATTAGATGCGAGTTACGTCTATGTGACCCATATTGAAAGTTTTGACCTAATTTTTCAAAAATGAGGAAAAATTATCAAGTTATTTCAAAATTCTCTTTAGAGCTTATGACCACCTTCTCTAATACGAAGAACCCATAGAATTTTATATTACAATTTTATGAGTTTTAACCTAGATTTATGCTCGACCTGACTTGAGCATCCTATTGTTCTGTCGAGCCGACTCGAGAGTTGGCCGATGATTTTTAAATAGGGCATCATAGGTTTCAAATCACAAATTCTTTCTGCCCTTCTTATTTTGCCTTAACCATTTCCTATTCCTAACCTTCTAACAGCTTTATTTCGGTTCCCTAGGCCCTACAACGGCTATTTCTGATGGAAGACTATAAAGGGGAGTATTTATGAAGATTTAAAATAATTTTGAAGGATTATTGATTGATTATTCTTTAGAAGTTAAAAGGTTTTCAAGTCTTTCACCAACTCACTTCAAGAGCATTCATGAAAGGATTCAAAGCTCCACCAATTATTCTTCATCACTGAATCCAACCTTTAAAGAAGTAAAGAAGCAGCTTGAAGAGCATTAAAGAGCATTCAAGGCTAGGCTTCACTTTGATCTTCATCGGCAACACTCAAACAAGCTTGGTTTGTAGGATAGTTGCTTTATATTTTGATATATCTTGTTTTTCTCTCTAAGAACAGCAAGGGGCTGTGTCTTAAGAGAGGGTTAAAGGTTTTTAGGTGAGCTTCTTGAAAACCTAAGTTGGGTTCTTGGTGATCCCGTTATAAAACCAAGATTGGTTTTCTTTGGTAAGCCCGGTTCTAAAAACCAAAGGGATTTAGGTTCTTGGTTAGCCTATGTAAAACCAAGTGTGAGGGTTTTCTTTGGTGATCCAGTAAAACCAAAGTGTATAGGTTTGGATTGTGAGCCTGTTAAAACAATCTGACTATATTCCGGTTGGGGATATAGTGGAAATCCCGAGTGGTGCTTAGTTAGTTGACATAGGAGCGGCTTGCTCTGAACCACTCTAAATATCCTGTATTTGTGATTGCCTTGATTGTGTTTAAATTGTTAGCTTCTGCATTGCATATCTCATCACAATAGTAAAGGATTTTTAAATTATACATACTCTTATGACATCTTGCTAAAGTTTTATAATCTAATTTACCAACCTCTTGGAAAGCCCCACCTGGGCAATAGAGTATTTAGCACTCCTCAAACTCATGACGACAGAAGAGAAAAGGAAGAGACCATAAGAGACAAAATTCTATCTTTTGAGAAAGCTTTTGAAAAAATAAGAGTGAGCCATTAAAGAAGATTTTACCTGAAAAAAGCCTTCATTCTTGCTATTGAGCCTTCAAATCAATATCCCAAAGTATTCATTGAAAGCTTCTAAGAAGAAGAAGATAACTCAAGGATTCAAGAAGAGCTTCATCGACTTTATTTCTACTCTTTTGAGAGTTTTATTCTTGTGCTTTAATCTTTACCTTTGGATTTATTTATTGTAACTAGTTTTAAGGCTATTGAAACTAGGGTTAAGCCCTTCCAAGCCATGAATTGGAATTCAAGCCTAGGGTTGGCTTGAGAGAAAGGTTGTTGGAGAGCCTAAGTGACAAAACCAATAAAAGATTTTAACTTGTGAGCTCGAAAAATAAGTTGGCTATAATCTTGGTGATTATAGTGAAATTTCAAGGGATAGCTTGGAGAGTGGATGTAGGTGCTTGGTGTGCACAAACCACTATAAATTCTTGTGTTTGTGTGTGTGCTTTATCTTCTCATTACTTTCTCTTTCATTGCTGCTTATTCTTTAAAAGCACAGCATTTAGATTAGATCAGCATATTCAATTTGTTTCACAAACATTAGTTTAGCATATATTAGTTTAAAATTTTAAAAATCCAACTCACCCCTCTCTTGGGTTACTATAATGGGCAACAAGTGGTATCAGAGCTTGGTACTCAGTGTGTAGGTCTAACGATCTTGAGTCAAAGATCTAATGGCAGCCCAAATTAGTGTTGGTATTGTTGAGGGTCAAGCCTTAAATCGTCCCCCACTTTTTAATGGCACTAATTACACCTTTTAAAAGACTCGCATGCACATCTGCATTCAAGCAATAGATTACAATATTTGAAAGACCATAGTTAAAGGTCCTCATCAGCTTACTATCTTGATTAATGGCATTCCCACCTAAATTAGAAGAAGATTGGGATAAGAATGACATTAAGTAAGCTAAGCTTAATGCAAAGGCTATGAATTATTATTTTGTGCATTAGATCCTAGTGAATTTAATAGAATATCTAATTATACCTTCATCAAGGAAATCTAGGATACACTTAAAGTTATCCATGAGGGTACACATCAAGTGAAAACTACCAAAGTTAACATGCTCATCCATACTTATGAGATGTTTAGGATGGAACCAAATGAATCAATTAGTGAAATATACACTAGGTTTACTAACATTGTTAATGGTATGAGGAGTTTGGAAAAAGTTATATCTAATACTGAACTTGTTAACAAAATTCTCAAGTCTCTCCCATCATCTTGAGATCCAAAAGTCACCGCTATTGAAGAAGCCAAGGATGTCAACACTCTTCCACTTGAGCAACTCTTGGGATCACCCATGACATACGAGCTATCCTTAAAGTAGGAAGTTATGGGCAATGACAAGATAAAGAAGACTATTGCATTCAAGTTCACAAACAAGGAAGATTCTAGTGATGACTCCGATGAGAAAGATGAGACGGCTCTTATCTCTAAGAAGTTTAAAAGATTCATGAGGAAGAAGAGGTTCAACTACAAGAAGAAGCTACAAAGAGGGGAGCCCAATAAGGAGAAAGAAAAAGAAAAGGAATGGAGCAACCAATATGTTTTGAGTATAAAAAGCCTGGATATTATAAAATGGATTGCCCCACTCTCAAGAAGGCCAAAAAGAAATTCAAAAAGAAAGCGATGATTGTAATGTGGAGTGAGAGTGAAGATTCAAGCTCTGATGAAGAGCAGCAAGAAGTAGCCAACATTTGCTTTATGGCAAATGAAGAAGAGATAAGATTTGAACCGAAAATGAATTTATCTTTGATGAATTATGTGATGATTTTGATGAACATGTTGTAGAATATCAAAAACTTAAAATGAAAAAAATAAGAATTGAAAAAGCAAAACTTGGAGCTTTCTAAAACAAATGATAAGTTTTTGGTAGAGAATGATAGTTTACTTCAAGAAAATAGAAAATTGAATGATCAAATTACCTCCTGGAAAATGAAAAGGAAGATCTTTTGAAAGAAAAAGAAGTTTTGAAAAAGGACAAAGTTTCTGCAACAAATAAAAACTTATCAAACAAAATAAAGAGCTTTTGCAAGAAAATAAGAAATACAAAGAAGAAGTTGAAAAAGTGAAACCATTTGTTGAAAAATTTATCTATAGCTCAGAAAAACTTAATATGCTTTTAAATTGCCAAAGAGCAGTTTTCAACAAAGCAGGCCTAGATTTTAAACCTCAAAAATAATAGAAATATTTAAAAGATTTTTTATACCTGCATCTTCTAGCATTATATGTTATTCTTGTGGTAAGTTAGGACATAAATCTTACATGTACGATAGAGGAAAATTAAATAATATTAGAAATTTTGGATTCCAAAAGGAACAATATCAACTAACCCTAAAGGATCCAGATGATTTAGGTACCTAAAGTCTCCACCTGATTTATTTTTGTAGGTGTCTTACAACCAAGGAGAAAAGAAGATTATGATACCTTGATAGAGGTTGCTCAAGACACATGACCAGAGATGTAAAGCAATTCACATATCTTAAGGCTTTAAATGGTGGAAATGTGACATTTGGTGATAATGGAAAGGGTAAAATTATCAGTATCGGTAAAGTCCATATCACCCCCTCTACTTATATTGATAATGTTTTACTTGTTGATGGTTTGAAACATAATCTACTTAGTATAAGTCAATTTTGTGATAAAGGATTCAAAGTGGTTTTTGAATCTTCTATGTACATTGTATCTAGTCTTGATGATAATGGTATCAAGTTCATTGATCACAAATATGGGAACATTTACATGGTTGATCTTAATGATCTACCTTTGCAAATTGGTCAGTGCTTGGTGGCAATGGAAGCCAAGATCAATGAAACTAGTTGACTTTGGCATTGTAGACTAGAGCATACTATAGTATGCATTTGCTTTCCAAATTGAACAAAAGGAATCTTATAAAGATTTACCAAATATTCTTTAAAAAGGATAAGATTTGTAGTACATGTCAACTTGGAAAATAAATAAAATCATCTTTCAAACTAAAAAGAGTGGTCTCTACATCTAGACCCTTAGAATTACTTCATATGGATCTTTTTGGACCTACTAGAATAACTAGTTTGGGAGGCAAGAAGTATGTTCTTGTTATTGTAGACGATTTCTCATATTTTACATGTATAATTTTTAAGCTCATAGATGAAATATTTCTGAAATTCATTAAGTTTCACAAGAAAGTTTCAAATGAAAAAGGTATTTCAATTATTTCTTTATATAGTGATCATGGTACCGAGTTTGAAAATCATGATTTTGAAATATTTTGCAATGAAAATGAAATTCATCACAATTTTTATGCACCTAGGACATCTCAACAAAATAGGATGGTAGAAAGAAAGAATATGATACTAGAAAAAATAGCATGCACCATGCTTTGTGAAAATGATTTACCTAGATATTTTTGGGCAAAAGCCAAAAACACTGCATACTATATTTTAAATCATGTTTTGATCCGACCGATTTTGAAGAAAACACCTTATGAGCTTTGAAAACGTAGGAAACCAACTATCAAGTATTTTCGTATATTGGATGCCATTTTTCATTCTAAACAATGGCAAGGAACACCTAAGTAAATTTGATACCAAGTCAGATGAGGGTATCTCTTAAGATACTCTACTTCTAGCAAGGCATACAGGGTCTTCAACAGAAGAATATTTCTTGTTGAGAGTCCATTCATATTATTTTGATGAAACTAATGAAAAATCTTCTAGAAAAGAAGATATTCTTGATGATGAAACAAGTATTCAAAGGGTTGAGAAATTATCATTCAATGAAGGACCTTCTAAAGAGCAAGAAGGTGATCAAAACCATAAAGAAGAATAAGTACAAAAAGTTGGAGCTTTATCAACACCCAAGCCTTTTTCCAAAGAATGGAGATATGCCCATGGACACCTTAAAGAACTTATAATTGGTGATCCATCAAAAGGGATAAGTACTCGTTCCTCACTAAGAAATGTATATGATTACTTAGCATTTGTATTACAAATAGAACCTAAATCAATTGAAAAAGCTGAAAAAGATACTAATTGGATAAATGCCATGTAAGATTAACTAATTCAATTCAAAAAAATAAAGTTTGGACTTTAGTTGAAAGACCTTCTAATATTTCAATAATTGGAACCAAATGGGTTTTTAGAAATAAACTTGATGAAAATGGAGTAGTAAGTAGAAATAAAGCTAGATTGGTAGCAAAAGATTATAATCAAGAAGAGGGTATTGATTTTGATGAAACCATTGCTCTGGTTGCTAGATTAGAAGCAATTAGATTATTACTTATTTTTGCTTGCTTTATGGATTTTAAATTATTTCAAATAGATGTCAAAGTGTATTTTTTAAATGATTTCATTGAAGAGAAAGTGTATGTTGAACAGCCCCTAGTTTTGAAAACCATGAATATCCTAACCATGTGTTTAAACTTCACAACTCTTTGTATGGTTTAAAACAAGCTCCAAGAGCTTGGGATGATAGATTAAGTAAATTTTAGTTGAAAATGGCTTTTCTAGTGGCAATGTAGATACTACACTATTTTTGAAAAGAAAAAATGATGATCTTTTAGTACTACAAGTATTAATTATATCATTTTTAGTGCTACTAATGAAACACTTTGTCAAGAGTTTGCCAAGCTTATGCAGGAAGAATTCGAGATGAGCATGATGGGAGAACTAAACTTCTTCTTCAGACTTCAAATTAAGCAAACTAAAGAAGGGATTTATCAACCAAGCTAAATACATGAAGGAAATCTTAAAGAAGTTTAGGATGGAGACAACCAAGCCATTAGGTACACATATGGGCCCTTCTTGTAAACTTGACAAAGATGAATCGATAAAATATTGATAAAAATATATAGTGGTATCATTGGTTCATTATTATACTTAACTACAAGTAGTAGATATTATGTTTAGCATATGTATGTATGCTAGATATCAGTCTGCTCCTAAAAAATCTCATTTTCTGGCTGTTAAGCACATACTTAGATATTTATTTGGCATAATTGATATTGGACTATGATATTCTAGAAATTCATCAATTGAATTGATTGCCTATTCTGATGTTGACTTTGCTGGATGCAAACTAGATAGGAAAAGTACTAGTAGAACTTATCAATTTCTTGGAGTTAATCTGATTTAATGGTTTAGCAAGAAACAAAATTTAATTGCTCTATCTATGGCAGAAGCCGAATATATAGCTGCTGGAAGTTGTTATGCTCAAATCTTATGGATCAAACAACAACTTGAAGACTTTTGCATTAAGTTAAATACAACACCCATAAGATGTGATAATACAAGTGCAATCAATTTAACTAAAAGTCCAGTTCAACATTTAAGAAGCAAAAATATTGAAATAAGACATCACTTTATAAGAGACCATGTGCAAAATGGTGATGTAATGCTTGATTTTGTGCATACTGATAAACAATTAGTAGACATTTTTACTAAGCCCCTTAGCAAAAATAAGTTTTGCATGATTAGAAGAGAATTAAACATCATTGACCCCTTTGATTGAAACTCTTTCAAATTCTTTGTTGAATACCTTCAAATGTTCCAATTCCTTCAAATAATGCTTAGTATAATCCCTAGAAACCCCCTTGATTTTTTGCCAATTTATTGGAATTTCTCCTGATCTTTTCCTAGATATTTTGACCAAGTGTCGACACTTGCAATTTGCCCAAGTGTCGACTCACCGAAGTATCGACACTTGAGCAAATCGCAAGTGTCGACTCACGATCAATTGGACTGTTTAATTAGGGCTTCACTGAGAGGTTTTGCTCACTTGCTTTTCACTTTTCTTTCTCTGTAGTGTTCCCTAAACTTTCCTAATCACCCTCAAATAGTGTTTTCTCCTCTCAATCCTTCCTTTTTTAGCAAAACCCCTTCTCTCCTTCAAACCCATTCATTTCTAGTAGTCTTGGTGGCCATGGGTCTGATAAAGCAAGTGGCATTCTGCAAGAAAAGGACCCATTTCGAGCGAGGAGATGCTAGCTCAAGTGAAAGAAGGTCTAAGGCTCGACAAGACCTTGTAGAGTAGCATGAGGAGCCCGAGGCTCAGGCAGCAGCTAAGGCAACCCCTTTGCAGCTATCCCCCGCAATCGAGTGAGTGGCAGGAAAAGTTATTACATGCGGGAGGAGGATTGATTTGCCTTTCCTGGATTCCGAGGGGTTTGTTATTGGAGATTTGTTGAGGGCTACTAGGTCGGTACCATTCTACACTATGCGTGAGCGGTTTATCCTTTGATGAGGGAGTTGTTTGGTAGCATGGCTACTGACAGGATCAGATGGATTGCACAGGCCAGGGAAGTTCAAATTTCGGTCACACCTAATACACCTGGCAGAGTTTGGGAGATCCCATTGCGAGGTTTGGCAGCTAACTATGTTGGAGATAGGGATGTAACCATTAGATGTATCTTGGAGCATGATGACATTAGAGGAGTATCCACTGTCTCAAGCAGTCAGCTATCCATGGAGATGAGGTTGCTGCACCACATCATTGCACAGATCTTGCTTTCAAAGATAGGTACATTTGTTGCCCAGTACGCCAATCCAAGAGGGGGGATGAATTGGGTTTAAAGACTTTTTCCATAAATATGTGCTCTTAAGAAATCTTAGTATGGTGAATGAGGTGAATTAGGAATTAAATGCGGAAGCAAGAGAAAGAATACAAACAAACCAATTACAAACACCACAAATTTTATAATGGTTCGGAGCAACCTAGCTCTTATATTCACTATCCAAGATACCACTTGGGATTTTCACTATATTCACCATGAAATATAGCCGGTTTGTTTTACACAGGGCTCACAAACCAAAACTCAATCTTGGTTTTACACCGGGATCACCAAGAACCAATATAATGTTAGTTTTTCTGGGCTCACTAACAATCCAAACATTATTTTCAAGGCTCACAAAAAATCTTAAACAACTCACAAGTTACAACCCCTGCTGTACTTAGAACAACTCAAACAAAGAGTTAAAAAGAAAGCAACACTAATGACAAACCAAACTTTGTCTGATGGTTGCACTTGATGCTCTTTGAGAAGCCTCCTTGATTGCTCCTTCAATGCTCTTTAAAGCTTTCAAACTTCTTCAATAAATGACTCAAGAGAATGATTGGAGTTTGTTGAAGTCTTGAGTTCTTCCTTGAATGCTCTCTTGGATATTCAATGCTCTCATTAAAAGTTCTTTAAAAGTTGTTCAAATCCCTTATTTATAAACTTTAGAACTGATCCCAACCAGATATGATCGTTGTAGTTCCTTGGGAGTCGAATATAGCCATTGGAGTACTTTTTGGATTCAAAAAATTAATTCTGGAACTAGCCGTTACACACCTAAAATTGGGATTCGTCAGTCAGCTCAGTTGGGTCGAGTCGGCTCGGATCCTCAGAACAGTTGAAACACCACTCTAGTCGAGTCAGCTTTTCTTAGTCGAGTCGGCTCGCCTGACTAGTTTTCTCATAACTGGTTTTTGCTCACTCTCGAGGAGTCAGCTCAGTTGCTTGTTAAGTCGGCTCGGATGACTGGTTTCAGAAAAATGTAATTTTGATACTATGGACAAGTCGGCTTTAACTTGGTCGAGTCGGCTCGGTTGCCTGTGTGCTTGAAACCTTTGAACCGTGCCAGAACAATGAGTCAGCTCTCTTGCTTGAGTCGGCTTAAGTGACTTTTGATCAAAAGTATTCCAACTTCTCCAGATTTCTTCCTAAAACTTCCAACAAACTTCCAAAAACTATCCAACTTCTTCTAAACATAATCTAAGTAATTTAGCTCAAAAATTACATAGAATTGGCTCATTTTACAAAAATATACAATTGAGTTTTCTTGGGCTCTTCATTACATGAACATTTTCATGTCAGTACATTGATATACTATTATCATTTTAGAATTGTAGGTAGTGTGATTGTTCACTTGAAACATCCTATAAAAACTTCTTAAACATTTAAAGTGTTAGTATTAAATACATACTCCAATATTTTTTTATCATCAAAATCATTCCAGGGGTCAAAACCTCTCTCTTTTTGATGATGACAAAATAGGCATGAAAAAAAAACTTTACAATTATGTATATATGAATACTTAAAAGTATCAATGTGACTCGTATATATCTTAATTGATAAGTATCAACATGTATCAAGAATGTATCAATAGGTATCAAGAAGTATCAGAGCTTTTTGTATCAAAGCCAGTATTTGTCAAAAATTACTTTTGCTTTAGAAAGTATTGGAGCTAATTAAGTATCAAAGTATATCAGAGTGAAATAAGTATAAAAAATGTATCATATAAATTTCATTAATTTAGCATCAATAAAATATCAGAGCTAATTGAGCATTAAAATGTATCAGAGTCAAGTTATTTTCATTGATTTCCATGCATAATTGATTTCTCCCCTGTTTTGCATATTTTCATGAAGATTGAATTTTCCATGCACAACATTAATATTACTCCCCCTTTTTGTCATCAATAAAAATGTTCTTTAAGCATTCAATAATTTTTGAAATAGAATAGAAATATTAAAATTTTTTGAGATAATTTCACCTTCTCTTTATATTCTTGATATACTTGTTAACATTTTCTATTCTTTTTAAATGTCAATTGTTTGATATCAAACTTTATGCATCATAAAAGAGTTAAAATGACAGGGTAAAATGCCAGAGTCATTCAAACAAAGTACACATATATATAGATAAACAAGTTTTAATACAGAGCCAACAAAAGCAAGATCTACAAGACCTAATCATCTTCTTCCTCACTAGAAGAAGAACCTATTTCTAAAATAGAAGATGATACAACAATTTTCATGGGTTTAGGTCTGAGATCTCTAAATCTAGTCCTAGTGGGAGCTCTAGGTACATTAGTTTTGGCTTTAGGTTTAGCTCTAGGTCTAGTAGGAGTAGGAGTAGGCTCAGTCTTAGTATCTCTAGAAGGCATATTAGTCTAAATAGAATCATGAACAACAAAATCAGGAGGTGGAGGTGGCTGCCAAGAAGTAGAAGCTCGGATCCCGAACGCACTCCAGTGTCAAAAGTAGAACAGTTGTCAACTCTATCCCCATCTGCTTAATCTCCTGCTGGATGCCATGTAATGCAATAGCTTAGCCTTGAGCAAAAGTATCTAGTGCTCCTCGAAGCCTACCAAAGTCAGAGCATAACTGTGTCAAATCTGTCCTGTAGTCCTCCTGTGATCTATGACTTATCTCTACAGACTCCATCCTTAGTGTCATCTCCCACATCTTGGTACAAAACTCTTCTAGCGCTCTCTCGAGTGTCTGGCGAAGATCGCCAAACATCGATCTAAAAGATCTAGTTAAGGTCTCAGTGATTTATGAAAGTTGCTCAGATGAAATGGTTGTCTGAGTGGAAGGCACTGTAGATGTCGAAGGTGCAGTTGATGGTCCTGGAGGAGTCCTCAAACTACCAGTCATCTCCTCATAAGCTCCACCCTCTGTATTAGAAGAATCATCATCACTACTAGAGTCAGAATCTATCACCCCATCAAAATCCTCCTGTCTAGCGGTATCAGCAGCAGTAGCAGTACAACTCTCTAACCAGATATCTTCTTGATCCAAACACCCTCTACTTGGTGATATCCCATCCTCTACAGGGATTTCATCGAATAGCTATCGATGTGATGCAAGGGTCGACTATCTTCTTAGATCAGATCAACTCCAAAGTCCTGGAACAATAAAATAAACACCATTCCATATGGCAAGCAGGCCTTAGCCTTTCGGGCTGCATCTCAAATCTAGGTGAGCATAATAAATGGTAGATTGAGGGCCTCCCCCTCAATCATATTTCTCATAAACATCATATCTCATTTGCTGACCTAGTCAAAATGGCTTGTCTAGGGAAGAAAAATCCTACTGATGATGTTGTGTAAGAGCCTCATTTCCAAAGATAATATGTTGGCCTGAACATTAGTTATTCCATCAACATTTCTCCTTTCCAGGATAGTTCTCAATGTCTACTTCCTATCTTTTAAATTCAAATAGTGCTTTCCATTGCTAGGCATCTGCAAAACCCTGCTAAGCCTATCCTCATCAACTATCATACTTATTCCCTTCATAGTGGACATTACATAATTCTCTTCAAGTGACATGTTTTCAAAGAAATTTCTTATAAGATTAGGGTAGGTAGGTATATCTAGAGAACAAAAGTAACTCCATCCTTGATTTTCTATCCATTCTCTGATTCTAAGTCCCAAATTTTTATGGAATGCAAAATCTATTTTCCTACCACTAGTTACCGGATGATTTCCCATAAGAATCACTAGCCTTTGAGGTGCTTGTGGCTGAACTTGGGCTTCTTCCGGGTCTTCTTGAGGAGTCGGCTCATCTTCTCTTCATTTAGATCTCCACTCTGCCTCAACTGCCCCAAAAGCCGTCCGACTAGATCTCTTTGCAACTACCCTTCTTGGTGCCATTAGGTCAAAGTTTAGGGTGAAAAGGGAAGGAATCGATGGTTCTAAGGTGGAATATGCTATGGTCCCCTAGGGCTTGGCTTGGAATAGTGAAAGGGAAAGAAATGATGTTTTCTAGGTCATACGAGTTTTAAGTGAACTCGTCACTCGAGTCAACTCGACCTCAAGCATCTTTGCTTGAGTCGGCTCGATCTAAAATCAAGAAAATGGTTTAAAATCTTAACATAAAGATTTCTATTCTTTGGAGTGCAGTAGATAAGGTGGTTATTATCCTTAAATTGATGATGGAGGTTTTCTAGATAATTTTTTCTTAATTTTGAAGAAATTAGGTCAAAAAGTCTAAAAAGGGTCACACAAACCTAATTCTCCTCTAATCATTTGAAATCTATCTTCATTAAGTAGCTTAATAAATATATCAGCTAATTGATTTTCTGTTGGAAAAAATTCAAATTCAATATTACCATTTTGTACATGATTCTTAATGAAATGATGTCTAATTTCTGGTTTTATCCTAGAATGCTGAATTAGATTATTTGTCAGGTTAATAGCATTTATGTTATCACATTTGATGGAAATTTAGTTTGAATAACACCATAATATTCTAGTTATTTCTTAATCCAAAGTACTTGAGCACAACAACTCCCTGTAGCCACATACTCTGCCTTAGCTGTAGATAGTGCCATGGAGTTTTTCTTCTTATAGTGCCATGGATTAAGTTCAATCCTAAAATTGACAAACCACTAGTGCTTTTTCTATCAATTTTGCATCCACCATAATTAGCATCAGAAAAACTAATTAAATTCAATAAAGATTGATTAGAATACCACAGACCTAGATTACTTATTCCTTTTAGATATTTTATAATTCTTTTAATAGAAAGTATATGTGACTCTTTTGGATTAGATTGAAATCTAGCATATATACATGCACTAAACAAGATATCAGGTCTACTAGCAATTAAATACAATAGTGATCCAATCATACCTCGATAAAATTTTTGATCAATGTTGTTTCCATCTTCATCCTATCAAGTCTGCAGGTGGGGTCAAGGTGTGCCAATTTCTTTGATTGACTTCATACAAAACTTCTTGATGATCTCCTTGATGTACTTAGCTTGGTTGATAAATATTCCTTTCTTTATTTGCTTAATTTGGAGTCCAAGGAAGTAGGTTAGTTCACCCATTAAGCTCATTTCAAATTTGCCCTGCATAAGCTCAGCAAATTCTCTGCATAAATTCTCATTAGTTGTACCAAAAATTATATCATCTATATAAATTTGTACAACTAACATATCATTTTCTTTTCTTTTAATGAATAAAGTTGTATCTACATTACCTCTAATAAAATTATTTTCAAGCAAGAACTTACTTAGTCTATCATACTTTGCTCTAGGTGCTTGTTTTAAACCATACAATGCTTTATTAAGTCTAAAAACATGATTTGGAAGAGTATGATTTTCAAATCCTGGTGGTTGTTCTACAAAAACTTCTTCAAAACAATAACCATTTAGAAATATACTTTTTACATCTATTTGAAATAATTTGAAATTCACGTAACAAGCAAATGCAAGCAATAATCTGATAGCTTCTAATCTTGCTATAGGTGCATAGGTCTCATCAAAATCTATTCCTTCTTCCTGATTATATCCTTTAGCAACTAATCTAGCTTTATTTCTAATTACATTCTCTTTTTTATCTAATTTATTTCTATAAATCCATTTAGTGCCTATAACAGGATGATCAAAGGGTCTACTCACTACGGTCCATACATTTTTCTTTCAAATTGATTAAGTTCTTCATGCATGGCCATCATCCAATTCGGGTCATTTTTTGCTTTTCTATACTATTGGGTTCTACTTATGAAACAAATGCTAGATAATCATGTGCTTCTCTAAGTGATGACCTAGTTATAACTCCTTGTGAGGGATTACTAATAATTAAATCTTTAGAATGTGATATTACATACCTCAATTCTCGGTGTAGATAGCAGGGCTAGAAAAGATCGATAGGTCGAACCCATATCCCTGTAGATCACCTGTAAATAAAGCCCAAAACCCAAACCCCTTTTACCTGTAAATATTTATTTTAAATTCTATTATTTAGGGTTAGTTGGTTTTAGCCCCTGGATCCAAAATTAAGTCTATAAAAAACCCCTGAACCCAAATGAAACCTGTATATATATATTCACCTAGTTGGGTTTAGCCCTTTTTACCAACTATAATTAGGGTTTTTTATTTTTTTTAGCTTTTTGGGCCAAACCCCTTTTACCAAGTTGAACCACTTGTTTACATGTCTTGCTTTTTGATCAAATTGGGTTCTAATTGATCAAGTAGGGCTTTAGTTATTTGGCTGGTTTAATTAGTTTTGAGTCTTGTAATTATTAGTTGAGTCCTGTAATACAAGGGGGATACAAGTCCAGACCCATGTGACTCCATGTGCTAGCTCAAGACAAGCCATGTGACTTCATGTGCTAGCCCAAGTCACTTGCCACATGACAACCACTTCTTGGCACCACCCTTTCAAGATTTTGGACAACATCACGTGATATGTTTGGACATCACTTGCCACCTCATCGGGACAACATCACTTGCCACCTCATGGGGACAACACCACTTGCCACCTCATCAGGACAACACCACTTGCCACCTTATTGGGACAACATCACATGCCTTGTCATTTATCTTGGTTGGCCAATTTTATATCAAAAAAATGGTTGTCTTTATTCTTTATCAAGCAATTAAGATATCCGGACATCCAAACATCCAAACATCTAGACATCTAGACATTTAGACAACATGCAAGCTTATCCAATGAGGGCACCTCATTTAAATTCCAAGATGTCGATGGTTCTAAGAGAAGTAAAGCAAGAGTCCAACAAAGTTTAGCGCCATTTATTCTCTTATTTGTTGCCACTTTTTTTAAGAGGAGTAAGTGGGAAGGATTCTACATCTCACACCTCATCTTATTTTATTCTTGTTGCCTAACTCAAAACCAAAGTGTCGCTACTTTTTAAGATAAGTAAATGAGAAGGAGTCCAAGCCATATTAGCACCTCATCTCTTGTCATTGTTGTCACCCACTTTGAAGGAAGCTCCAGATCAGCCCAAAGACAGGATTCTAAGACACCAGAAGCAAGGATTCAAAAAGTTGTTGCCTAAGGGAAAACAATACCTAAGGGAAAACAATACTAGTCTTTATAACCCTTACTCTTTTGATTGATGGTCTATAAATACCCCATCAACCCCCTGTATTATTAATGATTATTGATGAAATACAACGACATTCTGTCAAAATTTTTTCTTGTTGTGTGCATCGTGGGGTATGAGGCCCTTTCCTTTGTTCTTCAAAACATCGCGAGGTGTGAGGCCCTACTTATCCAGACACCAAAAAATCCTAGCCGACCACTTCCTTCCCTCTTCTCTTCACTTTTCCATCTTTTCCTTTTTTGTTTCTTTCTAATTTAATTCTTCCTTTGTTGAGTGATTGCAGGTGATCAAGAACCAAAGTCGGGGTGTTCTTGCCTTGGAACAGATATTGCAAAAGATCGGAGCCCGAAGATCAAAATCTTGAAGCCCTGCCACGGAATCCTGAGAGTTCCAACATATCTACTTCTATTGCCCAGGTGGCTACATAAGAGGGGGGTGAATTGAAATTTTAAAAAATAATTACTACTGCATATATGTGCTTTTAGAATTTAACTTCGCTAAGTGAAAGGTGCTGTGATTATGAATGTAGAGCACAATCTAAGAAGAAAGAGAAAGGCAGCATATAAACACGAAAGATTATAGTGGTTCGGAGCAAACCCACTCCTACGTCCACTACCCAAGATACCACTTAAGTTTTCTACTATATTCACACTCGAATACAATCGGATTGTTTTAAATAGGCTCACAATCCAAACCTATACTAGGTTTTACATAGGATCACTAGAAACCCAAGTCCCTTTGGTTTTAAAATGGGAGCACCAAAGAAACCAACACTTGGTTTTAACACAGGATCACCAAGAACCTATTTGGTTTTAAATCAGGCTCACCAATAACCCAAACAACTCACAAAGAAGTTGAAATTAATTACAACAATAAATGACAAACTCTCGTTGTTGGATAGTTGTCACTGTTGCACTGATGAAACCTTCTTTAACTTTTCTTTAATGTACTTGAGAGGCTTCCTTTCTTTCTTCAATGAATGCTTTAATCTTTAGATGGGAATTGGTGAAGAATAAAGATTGTCTTGAATGCTCACTTGTGCTCACAAAGAAAACTTTTTTGTATTCAATTAAGCATCTTTTTTTAATCACTGCTTTTGAATCCCTTTATATGGTCTCTTATACTTATTTCTGAAGGATATAGCCATTGCAGTTCGTTGGGATTCAAAACTAGCCATTGGAGCACATTTTTGCATTCAAAAAAGAATTCTGGAACTAGCCGTTATGTACCTGGAAATGATACTCAAGTTGGCTCGAATCCTTCGAGTCATATGATCGAGTTGCCACTTCTTCAACAAGGTCGACTCTTTGTCTCAAGGTACAGAAACCTCACTCTAGATAAGTTAGCTCATGTCCATTAGGGTCGGCTCGAACTTCCATCGTTGAAACCATTAAACTGGAGGAGTCGGCTCGCTTCAACTTGGATCGACTCGAGCTCTCAGAATCAGAATTCTTCACTCTGGAGGAGTCGGCTCATTATAGTTCGGGTCGGCTCGCTTTCGCAGGTCTTCAAAATTTGTTCTAGCAGAGTCGGCTCATTCTTGTTGGGGTCGACTCACTTGGCTTGTTCTTAGAAAACTTCATAAATGGACTCTAGATGAGTTAGCTCGGATATACTCGAGTCAGCTCAGATTGCTGCGTGCTAGAATCCTCAGTGCATGCCATGAGCTAGAGAGGCTCTTCTTCTGGTTAGGTTGGCTCGAGTGAGTTCTTCACGAATGTTACAATCAGACTTAAGAACACTCTCACCAAAACTCTCAAACATTTGATACAAACCAACTCAAATTGAGTCTAGAGCACAACACTCATGGAAGTAACCCAACTTCATGATTTTAAAAAGATTTTCAAGGGATTCTTCTTTACATAACACTCATACAATATTACTTAATACACTCAACGGAATAAAGTACTGGCAATTGATAATCAATAAGAATCATCCTACAAAACTTGTGAAACACTTAGTGTAGTTAGTGATATATATGCATGCTCCAATGTTTTGTTATCATCAAAATCACTCAAGGGGTCAACAATCTCCCCCTTTTTGATGATGACAAAACACCGGGCTTGAAAAGATAAAATAAAACTTTACATTTACTTGTATAATTATATTTGCAAGAAGGTATGAACAAGTATAGAGAGAATTGACTCTAATTATAACAATACATTTTTGGACATACTCAACTATCATTAATGTCAGATCATGGAAGGAGAATTAGAGCATGTTAGTAGTATGAGAGAGATAAAGAATCAGAGCACTAAGAAATAATCTCCCCCTCAATAAGATACTCCATGCTTTAACAAACTTTCCATGCAAGACAGTGTATTCATCAAGTCTTTCAAGAAAATCTCATGTTTTAGAGCTCATGTATCAAGGATTCTAAGAAAACTTTATGTATCGGAGCATATATACTAAAAAAATTTCCATGCATCAGAGAATGAGAAAATTTTATGTATCTGAGCATATATCAAGAAGATTTCCAGGAGAAAATAGATGTTCATGTATCAGAGTTTCAAGTTTCAGTATCAAAGTTTCATGTATCAAGTATCAGTTTCAGAGTTTCATGTATCAGAGTATAAGCATAGATTTTATCCTTTTCATGCAAGTACATAAGTTTCTTCCCCTTTTTGTCATAACTCAAAAAGGTGAAGTTAGTAAAGCTTAATTTTGTAATAGATTGAAAAGTTTTTAATATTTGTTTGAGATAATTTTACTTTCTCAAAATTGTGAAGATATTCTATATAAAAAAATTAGAATCAATGAAAGTAGAAATAACAATTCTAGTGCACAAGTATCCAAAATTAAGATATTCATTGCATTATCAAAGTTCGGTACAAAAAGTATTAAAAAAGAAAGATTCTAGTCACTATCACTAGAATCAGAAGAGGTAACAACAGTAGACTTTCCCTTAGCTTTTCTAGGTTTCCTAAAAGTAGTTTGCATGTGAGGAGTAGGTCTTCTGGGTGGAATAGAAGAAATGGGAGTTGGATCAAGAGGTCTTGCAATAGGTTCACTATGAGCTGCCTGAAGGTCTTCAACCATAGTCTTTAACTTCTACAGGAAATTGTTGATGGTCTTCAACTCACTTTCCACCTTCTTTGTATTCTTGGAATCAGTTAACTTTTGCAATGTGGCCTTGATCTCTCCAACTTCCTTTTATAGTGAAAGTACATCTGAAGCTTTAACATTTGCATATGCCTCTGCTGAACCTCTCAGCCTTCCAAGTTCTCCTCTTAATATGCCTAAGTTTTCAGTATAATTTTTTCTTTCCAATTTTTTTCAACAGCTCCCATTCTCATTTTTGCTTGATTTAGTTCATCTCTAAATTCATTAAGTCCTTGGCCCACTTTAGATTTAAGATCATTTATCATTGACCCAAAAGTACTTAACAAATTTTCTGAAAACTTACTAAGCTGTTTGAGATGTCAACATGATGAAAAGTAGCAGGTGCAGGAGTAGTAGTAGTATCAGGTATTAGAGCATCAGAAGCTGGATGAACAGTAGTAGGCACTATAGGAGCAAAGTTAGGTACAGGAGCATCAAGAAATGGCTGAATAGGTGAGTCTGGCCATGGCTGTGGCTCAGGAATAGGAATTGGCATGTCCTCACTAGCCTACATCTCACCTTCCTCTTCTTGTTCTTCAATATCAGCTGGAGCGTTAGATTTCTTCCTCCAGGTTCCTTCAGAAAGCAAATATCTTTTCTTTGTAGAGTTTTAGCTATATATGTATCAGTATGAAGGAGTGATGTGCTATCTTCTCCAGATAAATCTACATGTGCAGCTTGGAAGAACAATGTCAAAATCATTTCATATGATAGACAAGCTTTTACTTTTCTGATTGCTTCCTTTATTTGAGATAACAACATGATTGCAGGGAGATTAATCTTGTCTCCATGAATTAAAAGCTCCATATAGCATAAGTCCCTCTCACTTACCCAGTCAAATCGTCCTGTTCTAGGTAGAAAAATTCGACTGATGAAGATATGAATGAGTCGCATTTCCACTGATAAGGAGCTAGCTTTTAAAATGCAAATTTCATTCACTTGTTCCAAAACTGCTTGAAGTGCTTTGCCCTATCTTTTAAAACTAAGTGTTCAATCCCTTTAGAGGGCATTTCCAACATGTTGTCAAGACTTTCTTCAGACATTGTAATCCTTTTTCCTTTTATAATTGATTCAATATGCTGCTCTCCAAGTCTCAAATTTTCATAAAATACCCTAACCAAGTTCGGATAAGTAAGAATATTCAAGGAACACATATAAGACCAACCTTGGTTTTCAATCAGATCTCCAACAATCAACACTATTTCTTTGAGAAATTCAAATAGAATCCTTCTCCTGTCGTGATAGGTCTCATTCCCAATGACATTTGCTGTCGAGGAGAAGAGGAGCTCGGTCTTCAATAGGTTGAGCCGAAATCCATGAGGAGCTTTCTTCTCGAAACTTGGAGCGCATTTCTTGTGTTGCTTGCTTAGTTTCCTAACGAGGTCTCTTCCCAATAGCTTTTTGAGGAGCCATTCCTGCAAAGACACAGTGATCCGAGGGATTTGGAGGGGAAGGGATTTTTGGAAAAGATGTTTCGGAAGGAAAGGGATGAAGAGCCAAAGAAAGAAATCAAATGAAAAAACCCTATGGCTCGACTTAAGAAAGAGTTGGCCTGACATCCGAGCCAGCTCGACCAATATGACTTCTGCTCGAATCAACTCGAGCAGAGGGAGCACAAAAAAATAAATTGAAGCCTTACTCAAAATTTTCCAGCAAAAGAACATGGATAAATAAAATATGGAGGTTATCTTGATAGTGTTTCCTTAAGTTTGAGGGAAACTAGGTTGAGGTTTCTAAAGAGGGTCACACAAACCTAGTTCACATCTAATCGTTGCAAACCTATCATAATTTAAAGGTTTAGTAAAAATATCAGCAAGTTGGTTTTCAGTTGGCATAAATTCAAGTACAATATCATTGTTTAAAACATGATCTCTTATAAGTGGTGCCTAATTTTAATGTGCTTAGTTCTTGAATGCTGAACAAAATTCTTGGTTAAGTTTATAGCACTTGTGTTATCATATTTGATTAGAATTTTAGATTATGTAACACCAAAATCTCTAGCTGTTGTTTAATCCAAAGAACTTGAGCATAACAACTACCAGCAGCAACATACTCTATCTCAGTAGTGGACAATACTATGAAGTTTTGCTTTTTACAGTGCCATGTGATTAAATTCAACCCTAGAAATTGGCATGTTCTACTAGTACTCTTTCTATCAATTTTATATCCAGCATAGTTAGCATCCAAAAAACCAGTTAAATTTAACAAAGATTCTTTAGAATACTAAAGACCTAAATTACTTATACCTCTTAGATATTTGATAATTCTTTTAACAGCAAGCATGTGATTCCTTAGGATTTGATTGAAAACGAGTGCACACACATACACTATACAATATATCGGTCTACTGCCAGTAAGATATAACAAAAATCCAATCATACCACGAAAGAGCTTTTGATCGATGTTACAACCATCTTCATCTTTGTCTAGTCTGTAGGTAGGGCTCATGGGTGTGCTAGCCTCTTTGCTTGTTTCCATGCCAAACTTCTTGATTATTTCATTGATATACTTTGCTTGGCTTATGAAGATCGCTTTCTTTGTTTGTTTTACTTGTAATCCAAGGAAGTAGTTGAGTTCACCCATAAGGCTCATTTCAAACTCGCCCTGCATCAACTTAGCAAATTCTCCATAAAGGTTTTCAATAGTTGTACCAAATATGATATCATTCAACATAAATATGTACAACTAACATGTCATTCCCTTCTTTCTTAATGAAAAGAGTTTTTTCAACATTTCTCTTTTGAAATCATTTACAAGAAGAAATTTGCTAAGTCTATCATACCAGGCTCTAGGTGCTTGTTTCAAACCATATAAAGCTTTATTTAATTTAAACACATAATTTGGAAAAGCATGATTTTCGAAACTTAGTGGCTGTTCTATAAAAACTTGTTCAAAAATGAATCCATTAAGAAAAGCACTTTTTGACATCCATTTGGAATAGTTTAAAATTCATGTAGCAAGCAAATGCAAGAAGTAATCTAATGGCGTCAAGTCTTGCTACAGGTGCATAAGTTTCATCAAAATCTATTGTCTCTTCTTGGTTATACTCTTTAGCTACTAACCTTGCTTTATTTCTCATAACCTTATCATTCTCATCTAATTTGTTCCTATAGACCCATTTGGTTCCTATGATGGGATGGTCTAGAGGTCTACTAACAAGAGTCCAAACATTATTCCTTTCAAACTGGTTTAATTCTTCATGCATGACCATCATCCATTTGGATCAGATTCAGCTTCTTCTAAACTATGTGGTTCAATCTGTGAAACAAAGGCTAGGTAGTCATGTGCATCTCTATGTGCAGATCTAGTCCTAAAACCATGAGAAGGATCAACAATAATTAGATCTTTAGGATGTGAAGTTACATACCTCCATTCCTTTGGTAAATCTGATAGAAAAATGCCCTAAGAGCCAATCATTGTATGGGTCTTTTTGTAAACTTCCAACTCATGTATGACATCATTATTTATAATAAAGGCATTTGATTCATCATATACTGCTGTGTCATGTTTTTGACTATGATGAACCCCATAAAGTAGGGCAATGGAATTAGGGTTATGATAAAATAATAGTGAGACCTAATTCCATAAATCCTAATCTAGAATGTTCCTAGTCATTGGACCATCAATTCGGGGATAGATGAATCCGGTAAGACTAGCTTATCCTATGTATGCTCAATTGTTGAGGGTGGTTGGTCTCACAGCCACTTGTGTAGAGATACTAATACATGGATAAGGGTGCTCATTAAGTTATGAGTCACTGAACTGATTCGCACCGAGATTATCTTGTGGAAGTCTTACTCCTTGTCAAAAGATATGTCCCAGAGTAGAAGTTGTGCATGTGATCTTCAGACCTGAGGTCACCATGGTTCCTTGTGCACACTAAGCCATACTTTGGTTCATACTCATTCATGGCATTGCGACATGTACAGGGTGTTCTGGGTATGGTGGAAGGTGTACGAATTATGTGAGTGGACCAACAAAGAATTGATCAATCCTGGTAAGAAGATATGTTATCCCGTGTAATCTCTTCGATGAGTGACTCATGGAATCTTTGCAAAGTGGGATGAGATTAGAAGTGGCTTCTAATCAGTTATCAGCTAAGTCCTCATGATCGAGCTGAGATTCAATATGATTAAGAGTTAGGGTTTGATATTTATCCATACCCATCACTTAATTGGGATAATGGGAGATCGAAAGATTGAATTGCATGGTAACTTACTACTGAAGGGTATTTTGATAATTTCTATCAAATTCCTCATCTTTCGGATAGGCATGACATGTTTCTAGACATCAATCTTGTCTTGTGGGTTTTCATGAACTAATTGAATTGGTTTCATGAGTCAATTCGATGTGTGATTTGAATTGGACAATTAGGTGAGCCGAATTGACCTAATTAGGTCAACGGGTTCAATCAGATCGTATCGGCACAAACCTAAACCTACTGCTGGCTAGATGTGGAACCCAATGGGTCACACACAATAGAGAGTTGGCCAAAGAAGTCACTCATGGTTTAATTAGGGTCATGAGATCCTAATTGGTTAGCCAGATTGCATACTAGCATATATAGGCTAACCCAATTGGATTGGGTCCAGTTGCTTGCTAATTAGGCTAACTAATTATGGGAAACCTAAATTAGGTTGTGTCTTAAGTGGGGATACCCAAATTAGAGCTTGATCTGATTTTTATTTTGGTATTTTGGATGTCTTATTGAAGAGTCCATTTGAGTTGGGACTCTAGATGCCAAAATGACACCTTCGCATTCAAAAAGGCTTAGGAGAGTCTATAGTCCTCTGATCTGAAAAGTATTATATGGATGGAAAGAGGACTTAATGCTTTTTCTTTTGAAACCATATTGCATATGCTTTGGCTAGTCAAAGGTTGCATGGAGTGTAGATAAAGTTGACCATAAAAGGACTCTTGGCGCCTCTTGGTGCGCGTGGGAGATGAAGGTGCGCGTAGAAGGACAAAGTCCTGCAGATGAAACACTCTGGTTTTTCATCAAGGGGCGCCTTCTCATCTTATCCCCATGCCATTTGGATTTAAATGACCGGTCGAAGGGAATATGAGGGCGGCATGAAATGAGAAAAAGTGTAGCATGAGCAGATGAAGAGTCACATCTCTTCATCTGCGCACGGTTCTGAGGCAGAGTCCTTCTGCTCTTAGGACTCTGCTCTTCCCATGGTTTTTTAAATCTGAAATGATGCCTCCTTCATTCTTCTTAACCAGTAAATGCCACATGGCACATGGGGATTTAATCTTGAAAGGGAAAGAACACAGATAATACTATTCAATCTTGAACAGTCTTATCAGATATGAAATAACATATGTAAAAAGAGATGTCGGGATGGTTTTCATGCCCCTTGAAATATTATTTAAAGAGGGTATGGTGAAATGAGAGGAATAGTTTTCGGTCATCGAAAAATAGGAATCCCATTTTTCGGAGAGTCTGTTAGTTTGAGTGTTCTTCTACTCCCTCCTTCTTACTTTAGGACAAGACTTGTCTTGTTAAGATATGGTCTTTTCTACTAGGACAAGGCTTAGTTTTAGGACATAAGCCTAAGGGATCCTAAAGGAGGGATGTCCTAAAACCAAGAGTGGTTTAAGATTGTGTCCAGAGAGTCAAATAGTAGGACAGGGTGTCCTATAGTGGTCAAAGGTCAAAAGGCTGACATAAGAGTTCTGTTGAAGCATGCAACCCCGGTAGGGATTCTTCCTTGGTACCATTCTCATGTGGATCACGTTGGAGGGCTTGCACTTGTGAGCCTCATGGAAAGGACTAGATTTCAGCGATCCAGGTATGTATTCTAACTTCATTTATGTTTCGTTGATTGGTATTGCATGAGGGGTTTCTGGGAATTAGGGTTTTCTTGCCAATTAGGGTTTCATGCTTAGAACTTCGGTTTTGAAATTCACTTCCACATGCTGCATGATTCCCGGCACCATGAAAAAGTTTCCATCAATGATATCAGAGCCCTCCTTGTGGCATACTGTTGTACCCTGACGGCTCACCCTCAAGCAGAACCAGCCAATTCTTGCGGTCCGACCGGGCCACCCTTCAGAGCTCCGACTGTCACCCCGTTAGCAGTCCGACCCACCGGAGCTGAGGTCCGAATTACCCTCTCCTGCTAGGGTCCGGCCCGTCGCTCTCCTTCAGCGGTCTGACCCACCGGAGTTGAGGTACGAAGACCCTCTAATGTTGGGGTCCGGCCCATTGCTCTCCTTCAACGGTCCGACCCTCCGGAGTTGAGGTCCGAACGACCCTCTCCTGTTGGGGCCAGCTCGTCGCTCTCCTTCAAGGGGCTGGCCTTTAGTCCGGCCGACTGGCTTTCCCATAGCTGACATCCGACAGGTTAGCATCCAGGGAATTCCAGAAGCATCTTTCTGTTACTACGAGATCCTGCTATCCCAACGGCCCTGCTCCACTACTTCCACGATGTCGCCGTATCTGCGTGCCACGTGGCCACTCTCTAGATTCTCCTAGGGGTAGATCGATCATTCTCAGCCACTCCCCTAATGGATTTTGGATTGTTCTGTGCCTATATAAGGTACCCGGAGGACCCCGTTCGAAGGTAGAAGAACTCTTCCCTCTCATACGCTGTTTTTTGACTGGTTCCTCCATTTTGTTGCCTTCAACCTCCTGCTAACTTTGGCATCAGAGGGTCCCCCGCCGGAACACCATCGAAGCCCTTGGGGACTTTGTTGCAGGTTCGCCTGGGAGAGGAGCGCTCCAGCATATCCAGCCACCCCCGATCCCCGGTCCAGGAGTTGATGCCGCAACACATACCAATTATGAATCATTTTTAAAGTTCATGATTTTCACATATCGAGTCGACCCGACTAGTGATCAAGCTGACTCGAACCCTGTCGTGTCGACTCTACCAGAATCTTGTGATGAAAATGCATATTAGGGTTAATATGTCAGATTTCTGGTTTCTTTATGAAATGACATGATAATACAATTGTATGAAATTTTGCATATTAGGGTAATATGTTTAATTTCAAGTTTTTATGAAATGCATGATATTATGTCAAATATGAAATTATGCATGTTGATTGTACCTAGTAACTGCTTTGGATTGGGTTAGTCACCATGGCTATCCGGTCATAGGGGCCAAATAGGGTTTAAAGAACCTCTCCTCCCATTCAATGGGTCTCCTATGGCGTGTAGGGGTGCCGCTGTAGCCATATCCTATGAAAAAGTGAGGTAAAAGGTATTTTATGTATCGATCATGCCTTGATTTGCATATTAGTTATAATATGCTTGTTTAACATAACATGTTATGTTATGATGTTATGTTATGATGATATGTTACATGTTTATATATGTTACAAGCATAGTAATCATGATAATTTAGAATGTGTTTTTGATACCATCAAAGCCCTCATAAAAATCATATTTAGTCATAGCAATAAACTTAGTCATGATGCATAATCGATTAAGGTTTGATCAGTCGATTGGTGTCAGGCAAGTGGTTCTGGGAAGGTAAAGGGAATGAGGTTTTTAATTGGTTCCGTGACGGACCTGGCCAATCTAATTGGTGTCTAAGGAAAGCAACGCGGGGACCCCCTCACCCCTTCCACTCACCTGGCTGATTTGGTCATATCTAAATCTTAATTTGGTAATGCTAATTGGTTAAGTGTACTATATTTTGCCTTCCTTAATGCTAGCCAAATTTATGTCAAGACTATAGTAGGTTTGTTATGCATACACAAGGCCTACTCCAGGGTTTGATATAAGATTTATCTTGGTGCACTTAGTGCTTTATGGCATGGTTGGAAATGTTGTTTTGTTGTGCATACTGTTGACCCTAAAGTGATTTTGATGATAACAAAACATTGGAGCATACATTTGGTTATCTAACAACTCTTCAAATGATTGACAAGTTTTTATAGGACAACTACATTGACATACTTTCTAAATCCCACAATCTTTAATGTTTTGTGTTGAGCTGTAAAGTATTTAGAATCTTATAAAGAAGAACCCTACAAAAAATTTTCTATTAAAATCATGTTTAAGGGTTACTTCTAGTATTCTTTCAAGCTTCAATTTTTCTTGAATTTATTGTAAGAAGTCCTTGAAGAATACTTCAAAGCTTGGGACAAGTGTTCTAGAAGTTTGAAGTTGATCTGGCTGAAGAACCACTTTCGAGCTGACTGGATGGAGGACCTAGCCGACTCTGGCACTGGCACAGGAAAGAAGTTCTCTAGCACATAGATCCAGTTGACTGGCACCAAGGCCCAGCCGACTCATCCAGAACATGGTTGAGAACGTTCTGAGATTCTCAGGAATCATAACCGATTAGAATTTAGCCCAGCCACTCGTCCAGAACTCGGTTAAGAATGGTCTGAGAGCCTCTGAGATTCCAATCGACTGGGATTCAACCCAGCCGACTCATCCAGAGTAAGGTATTTTCTTAACTATGGAAGCTAGCCGACTGGCACTCAGCCCAGTCGACCCGAACTTGGTCCTAGCTGACTCAAAGTTTGTCCGAGCCGACTGGAAAGACGGGGTCACCTCCAATGGCTAGTTATAGTTCTTAGTTTTTGAATTCCAAAAGTGCTCCAATGGTAACCTGTCACCTCCTAACGGTCTACAACATTCAAAATCAAGGAAAGGCAGTTGAAGTCTCTATAAATAAGGTATGAGAACATCTTTGAAGAGATCAATGAATTATTGAACATTTATTGAACACTTATTAAAGTGAAGAGAGAGCACTAGAGCTTTAAAGTCTGCTTTCAAGCTCGTAACAACTCTTACCAGGAGCTTGAAGCATCTTTTAAGGAAAGCAAGGAAGCCATTGAAATGCATTGAAGAGCATTCAATGGATCTTCACTCGAGCTGCATTGGCAACCACCCAAACAATAGAGTTTGTCTTTATTGTTGCTTGTATATTCTATCTTTTAGAATATCTAGGTTATTGGTAAGCCTGGTTGTAAAAACCAAATAGCTTTCTTTGGTGATCTTTTAAAAACTAGAGTGTAGAGGTTTCTTTGGTGAGCCTATTTATAAACCAAAGTGTAGTGGTTCTAGGTGAGCCTGTGAAAACCTAGAGTGTGGTTTCTTTGTGAGCCCTGTTTTAAAAACCAAACTGTAGAGGTTGGGATTGTGAGCCTATAAAACAATCCAACTGTATTCCGGTTTGGGGGATATAGTGAAATCCCGAGTGGTGAACTTGGGTAGTGGACGTAGGAGCTGGGTTGCTCTGAACCACTATAAACCTGCTTTGTTTATATGTGTTTGATTTACTTTTTAGCTTCTACATTCTTCTTTAATTAACATAGCACCAACCACTAAAAGGAATTACTTGTGCACATACTTGCAAAAATTTTATAATTCCCAATTCACCCCCCTCTTGGGAAAAGACACCTAGGCAACAGCTGGTATCAGAGCAGTGTCTCTGATTACTTGAGTTAAGATTGATGGCTCATCCCATGAGTGCATCCTTGGCAGAAGGCCAATCAACAAATAGACCTCCACTATTCACAAGCACCAATTATTCATATTGGAAAGCACGAATGAAAATTTATATACAAGCTGTAGATTTTCAATTATGGAAGGTCATCTTGAAAGGGCCACACATTCCCATAATTAAAATTGATGGCGTGGACATCCCTAAGCCAGAAGAGTATTGGGATGATCATGACATGAAGATGGGGGAATTGAACGCCAAAGCAATGAATTTATTATATTATGCTTTGGATGCAAACGAGTTCAACCAAATTTTCACTTGCTCTTCAGCAAAGGAAATCTGGGATAAACTCGAAGTGACCCATGAGGGAACTTTCCAAGTGAAAACCTCAAAGATAAATATATTTGTTCATAATTATGAATTATCAAAATGGAACCTTCTGAAATAATTTCTACCATGTTCTCTAGATTTACAGATATTATTAACAGTTTAAAGAGTCTTGGCAGGGTATACTCTAATGCAGATCTAGTTCAGAAGATCCTTCATTCTTTGCCCGACAAATGGGATCCCAAAGTAACTACAATCCAGGAAGCCAAAGATCTCAACACATTGATGCTGGATGAACTGCTGGGATTACTCATCACCCACGAGCTGATAATGCAACACAGAACCTCAGAAGATGAGCAGAAGAAAAAGAAGACAATAGCCTTCAAAGCTGCTTCCGATTCAAAGAGGGATGATGAAGAATCTGAAGAAGAAAGCACCTCCTCCAATGATGACCTAGATGACATGACATTGCTATGGTTGTGAGGAGATTCATAAAAATTTATGGAAGAAAGAAAGGAAGGTATAACCAAAATTTCATAGGAAGGATTATGGAAAGGAAAATGAAAAGGACAGAGAGAAAGATAAAGAGGTAGTCCCCACGTGCTATGAATGCAAGAAGTCGGGGTACATACGTCCACTGTCCACTGTTGAAGAAATCCTTCACACAAAAGAAGAAAAGAAAGCCATAATTGCCACATGGTCCGATAGTGAAGACTCATCATCATCTGAAGAAGAAGAGACCACCAAGACCATAAATTTATGCTTAATGGGTCTCGAAGATGAGGTAACATCCCCTAACAATTGCACTGAATTTACTTTCGATGAATTAAATTCTACTTTTCATGACTTACTTTCTGAATTTAAGAAAGCTGGAGTAAAGATAAAATCATTGAAAAATATGAATGATTCTTTACTCAAACAAAAGGATAAAATTTCAGAAAAGAATAATTTATTACAAAAAGAATTGCATGACTTTTCTGAAAAATCTGAAAATCTGAAAAATGAAAATCTTTCGTGTGAAAAGAAAAACAATGATTTGCTGCTGAAAATAATGAATTGAAAAAGGAGGTTACAAAACTCAAGCCTTTGGTTGAAAAACTCACTTTATCTTTAAATAAGCTTGAGCTAATTTTAAAAGAACAATGAATTTCAGGAAATAAAGCTGGAATTGGTTTCAACACTTCTTTTATGAATGGAATTTCAGTAACTATTTTTGTGAAATCCAAAAACACCCGTTCAAAATGCCTTATCTCAAAAAGTTTCAGCCACACCAAAAAATTGTTTCTACTTCAAAGTCTTTATTATATGTTCCTAAAAATTTGAGCAAAAATGCATACATTTCAAAACTTCAAATCTACATCAAGTGCATCAACTTTCAGAACTTCAAATTCTAGTTTTATCAAAAATTCTAAAGTTGTTTGCTATACTTGTAAAAGAATAGGACATAAAGCTTTTGAATGCAATAATTTTAGAAATATCCTTAAAAAAATAAGAAAGATTTGGGTTTCCAAGGAACCTCCTCTACTGACCTGCAAGGACCCAAAGTAGCTTGGGTACCTAAAAGAATTCATTGACTATTTTGCTGGAATGTCTTGCAGCCCAAAGATTGAAGAAAAGGTGATACTGGATAGTGGTTGCTCAAGACATATGATGGGTGACAAGGACCAATTTATCACCCTTGAAATGAAAGAAGGAGGTATGGTCACCTTTGGAGATAATGGCAAAGGGAGAATAATCGGTATTGGTAAGATCAAAATAACTCCCTTCACTTTTATTGAAAATGTTTTGCTAGTAGACAAATTGAAGCATAATCTCTTAAGTATAAGTCAATTATGTGATAAAGGCTTCAAGGTTGTCTTTGAGTCTTTTATGTGTATGGTAACTAACTCTTTAAATTCTAGCAATAATTTCATTGGACATAGACTCGGGAATATCTATGTGGTAGATCTTAATGATCATGCCATGTCTAGTAGCCCTAGTCTAGTGCAATGAATGCTAAGACCAAAGAGTCAGGCTTACTATGGCATAGACAATTAGGTCATGCTAGCATGCATATAATTACTAAATTAATTTCTAAAGATCTTGTTAGAGGCATGCCTAAGTTTAAAGTTAATTAAATCATGTTTGTGATGCATGCCAAATAGGTAAACAAACTAGGAGAGTTTTAAATCAAAGAATATAGTTTCTACAACAAGACCTCTTGAACTACTTCACATGGATCTTTTTGGACCTACTAGGACCACAAGCTTGCAGATTAGACAAAGATGAGAATGGATCCAATGTTGACCAAAAGCTATATAGAGGTATAATCGGATCCTTATTGTATTTGACTACAAGTAGACCCGACATATTATATAGTGTATGTGTATGTACTAGATTTCAATCATCTCCAAAGAAACACATATGCTTGCTATTAAAATAATAATTAAATATTTGAAAGGAACAAGTAATTTAGGAATTTGGTACTCTAAACATTCTACTCTAAATTTGATTGGATTCTCTGATGCGGATTATGCTGGTTGTAAAATAGATTGAAAAAGCACTAGCGGTACATGCCAATTTCTAGGGTTGAATTTAATTTCATGGCACTGTAAGAAGCAAAACTCCGTAGCCTTGTCCACAGTTGAGGCTGAATACGTGGCTGCTGGTAGTTATTGTGCTCAAGTGTTATGGATTAAACAACAACTAGAAGACTTTGATGTATCACAATCTAAAACTCCAATTAAATGTGGTAACACAAGTGCTATCAATTTGACAAAGAATCCAATTCAACACTCTAGAACAAGCATATTGAAATTAGACATCATTTTATTAGAGATCATGTTTCTAATGATAATATTGTGCTTGACTTTGTACCTACTGAAGATCAATTAGCTGACATATTTACTAAGCCACTCAATCAAGATAGATTTGAAATAATTAAGAGTGAATTAGGACTTTGCGATCCTTTTTAGATTCTCTAACCTAATTTCTTCAAGTTAAAGAAATATTATCTAAAGAACCTCCTCAATTTATTCTATTTTATTGAGCCTTAATTTCTATTGAAATTCTCTTCAAAATCCTTCTGGTTTTTGTTCAAAATCTTCAAAACTCTATTTTCTCTGTTTGAGTCGATTGGATCTTAATTCGAGTCGACTGGATTTTCTGAATGTTTTGAACTTGTTCCGGCCTAGCCGACTCGAGCAGTTTCGAGTCGACTAGATCTTTTGATGGTTTTAGGAGAGTTCTGGCCGAGCCGACTCGAGCCTTTTTAGGGCTACTCGAGTCGACTGGAATTTCACGCCGATGTGTTTTGCCTTGGGTTATAAACCCTTCACTGAACTGTTTTACCCTTTTTGTTATCTTTTCTAATGGTTCATTCATCTTCAAAACCTACTCAGAGACTTCCTTCTCCCCTCCAAGGACTCCAACTTCCAATTTTCCATCTTTCCTAGCAATGGCACCCAAGCGTGCGACAGGTAAACGCTCTGTTAGGGTTGCTCCAACTGTTGAAAAGGAAAGAAGGTCCAAAAGGAGGCAAGAAGAGCCAAGTAGCACCGTCCACAGTGAAGAATTTGCAGAGGATGCCACAAGAGATGCTCCTACCACTCCTAGCCATGTGCCTTCAATGTTACGCATCCGGTAACATCCGGCCGCCGTATTAATTTTGAGTTTAGTAAAGGCTTTAGGTTAAAAATAGGAGATTTAATCAAAGATCAAGGGTGGAGAAATTTTGTTCTTTGAATGAGAAGACCTATCCCACTTTGGTTAGATGTTTTTATGAAAACTTAAGGTTGGGAACTAATCATGTGGAGTCTACTGTAAAAGGAACGAGAATTATAGTCAATGAGGAATCTCTACTTGAATTACTGGACATACCTTCTGATGGACTGAGATTTCTAGTAATTGACAACAGAGAAAGACTCTAAGAACAATACTGAACAAAGAAGATGTAGGAAGAATTGGTACAGTTTTGCTAACACCCTGTCACTGGAAATGAGATTGCTTCACAATTTTACTTATAGAATTTTCTTGCAAAGAACTGGGAGATTTGACTGGGTAAGTGAAAAGGATTTATGCCTTATGGAGCACATTTTAGAGAAACTCCTGTCAATCTATCATATATTATAATCATGCAAATGAAGGAGACAGATAGGAAGGCCAAATCCTGTCTACCCTATGGAATGGTGCTTACTCTCTTGTTTAAATCTCATAGAGTCACTTTAGATGGTGATGATGGATTGGAATTGCATCATACAGATGTTTACACATCCAAAACTCTAGAGAGAATGGGATACTTCCAAGTGGAAGGAGTATGGGAAAGAAAGGCACCAATGTAAGGGCTATTGGCAGCTCAAGTAGTTGTGAAGAAGAAGAAGAGGAAGAGAATATAGAACCAGCTGGAACTTCTTCTACACCAGTACCTGAGCCTGAGTCACTTGTATCTGAGCCTACTGCTGTTGTTGAGGAGACTAGATCACCTTCTCCTATGTTTGATATGCTTGCAGCGGAGTTTGATTGCCTGCACCGGAGTTTGACTTGCCTGCAGCTGATGTTCCTTTACCTGACTATCCTACTGCAACACCACAACCTCCTATCCTTCATGTTCATATTGAAGAACAGATGAGAAGCCTGACAGATTCACTGACAGGTACAATAACTTCTTTATTTAGTGATTTGAAACAGTCAGTGGACAACAGATTGGATAGACTGGAAGAGCATGTGTCAAGTCTACAAGGAAAGGTTGAAGCTATGGAAGCTTCAAGATCAACTCCTCAGATAGAACTTCAACCAATTCTGAATTGTATCTCTTCAAGTTCTGAAGCAATTTTAAAGTCTGTGAACACTACACTAAATGAATATCAAACTGAATTGAACGAACTTAGAGGCAAAGTGGGAACTATTATTGATATAAGAAGTATGGCTGATGATTACACTAGAGGTATCGGGATCATTAGGTCAGAGATTGGCAGACTTCGAGGATCAGCTGAAGCTTTCGCCAATGTCCAAGCCTTATATCTATGCAGAAAGAAATTGGTGAGATGAAGGAGGCAATAAACAAAGTGCCAATTTGCCTCAAGGACTTGGAGCAATAGCTGGGAGCAATTTGGATGGAGATGGTGTCTATTTGTGGCACTGTTAGATCACTGGAGGTCATAGCTAGGACCAGACCATTGTATGATCCACCTCCTGTTTCCACTAGGGCTCCTAGCAACTCTCATCACTCTATGGCTCCTCCTCCTCATGCTTCATCTAGTCGATCACCTAGACCCACTTCTTGGCAAGGTCCCAATGTTCCCAGAGATGACTTTGAGTAAATATTTTGTAGTTTCAGTACTTTTTTAATGCTTTTTGAAACTTTTGTAATGATTGATGTACTGAACACCTTTTTTGATAGAAATGAAATGAACATCTTTTTGATCACTGTGTAATGTGTATATGTGTTATCTTGTTTACACTCTCTTCTTTTTAATAAAAATTCTCTCTCTAAGTTAAGAAAGTGAAATTATCTCAAACAAATCTTAAAACTTTCTCAATCTATTTAAAATTCTGAGCTTATCTGTTTAACCTTTTTGAATTGATGACAAAAGGGGGAGAATCATAGTATGCATGAAAGGAAAAGCTTAATGAATTGAAATAAAACTACTAAAGTAAAGTAGACAGGGGGGTTTTTAAGGCATTTCTGAATGATCTCTTGCATATTATTCTGTTAAAATGTTCAAATGAATGTTAAAAGGGGAGAAAATTAGAGAAAATTCATATTGTCTAGAAATTTTATAAAAAGGGAGAGATATTATATATATTTAATTTACATGCTTCAATGATTACTATGATGCTCTCTACTTATTATATTTATCAGTCGATACTTAATGCAGCTTGATACATACAAGCAATAATTCTCTGATATTTGCAGTTTATGAATTTGACCTTGTGCATAACTGTATAGCATATACTGATATACATTTGAGATTACAATTGATTTTATGAATTGTCAAACAAATATAAATGCTTACATACTTGTGAATAGATTAGATTCTTTTCATGCTCAGTATTTTGTCATCATCAAAAAGGGAGATTGTTGACCCCTAATGTGATTTTGATGATAACAAAATATTGGAGCATACATTTGGTTATCTAACAACTCTTCAAATGATTGACTAGTTTTTGTAGGACAACTACATTGACATACTTTCTAAATCCTACAATCTTTAATGTTTTGTGTTGAGTTGTAAAATATTTAGAATCTTGTAAGAAGAACCCTACAAAAAATATTCTATTAAAATCAAGTTTAAGGATTACTTCTAGTAGTCTTTCAAGCTTCAATTTTTCTTGAATTTATTGTAAGAAGTCCTTGAAGAAGACTTCAAAGCTTGGGACAAATGTTCTGGATGTTTGAAGTTGATCTGGCTCAAGAACCACTTTCGAGCCGACTGGATGGAGGACCCAGCCAACTCTGGCACTTGCATAGGAATGAAGTTCTCTGGCACACAGATCCAGCCGACTCGTCCAGAACATGATTGAGAACATTCTGAGATTCTCAGGAATCCGAGCCGACTAGAATTTAGCCCAGCTGACTCATCCAGAACTTGGTTGAGAATGGTCTGAGAGCCTCTGAGATTCCAGCCGACTGGGATTCAGCCCAGCCGACTCATCCAAAGTAAGGAATTTTTTAACTGTGGAAGCTAGCCGACTGGCACTCAGCCTAGTCGACCTAAACTTGGTCTTAATCGACTCGAAGTTTGTCCGAGCCGACTGGAATGACGGGGCCACCTCCAATGGCTAGTTCCAGTTCTCAGTTTTTGAATTCCAAAAGTACTCCAACGGTAACCTGTCACTCCCAATGGTCTACAACATTCAAAATCAAGGAAAGGCAGTTGAAGTCTCTATAAATAAGGTATGAGAACATCTTTGAAGAGACTAATGAATTATTAAGCATTTATTGAATACTTATTGAAGTGAAGAGAGAGCACTAGAGCTTTAATGTCTGCTTTCAAGCCTGCAACAACTCTTACCAGAAGCTTGAAGCATCTTTTGAGAAAGCAAGGAAGCCATTGAAGTGCATTGAAGAGCATTCAGTGGATCTTCACTCGAGCTGCATTGGCAACCACCCAACAACAGAGTTTGTCTTTATTATTGCTTGTTTATTCTATCTTTTAGAATATCTAGGTTATTGGTGAGCCCGGTTGTAAAAACCAAATAGGTTTCTTTGGTGAGCCTTTAAAAACCAGAGTGTAGAGGTTTCTTTGGTGAGCCTATTTAAAAACCAAAGTGTAGAGGTTCTAGGTGAGCCTGTGAAAACCTAGAGTGGGTTTCTTTAGTGAGCCCTGTTTCAAAAACCAAAGTGTAGAGGCTAGGATTGTGAGCCTGTAAAACAATCCAACTGTATTCCGGTTGGGGGATATAGTGAAAATCCCGAGTGGTGAACTTGGGTAGTGGATGTAGGAGCTGGGTTGCTCCGAACCACTATAAACCTGCTTTGTTTGTGTTGTGTTTGATTTACTTTTTAGCTTCTGCATTCATTCTCTGATTAACACAGCACCTAACCATTAAAAGGAATTACTTGTGCACATACTTGCAAAAATTTTGTAATTCCCAATTCACCCCCCTCTTAGGAAAAGCCACCTGGGCAACACATACACAAGGGTAACATTATTCAATCATGGTTATATGAAAATGAAGGGTCTGACTAAACTAAGACATTATGGTTTGTTGTGCATACATAAGGCCATAAGTGTCTTAAAGGCAAAGATAATTGTTGAGAATTGCACGGGTTGCAATTGGAAAGGTTGTCTTACCTTTGAACTCATGTGTGTTTGTTGTGCATACACAAGGCACTCATGAGGAATAAGGATCTCAACCACACTAAGGAACCCAGTAAAGGTTTCTCGCTTACCATAGTTGAGGGTTATGAAATTTGAAGAAAATAGTGGGAGACATAATTAGATAGAAAGTCCTTATCTAGTTATGGATGTCATCTTGAGTGATCTGCTGATTTTATTCTTTAATTAAATATACGATATTTATTTTTATGGCTTTAATTTTATAATTGCGTGGCATCTTGGATGCTAATAAGTTAACCGATTCAAACTATGTGGACTGGTTGAGGAAGAAGGCTGATGGAGCCTGTTTCATTGTAGCATGTTTGGGCATTGGAAGAAGGATTGCAAGACTTGTCTTGCAAATGTGAAGCTAGATGCAAGTGGTGCATCTAGGGGTTTGTACATGATACAAACCAATTTATCATTGAGTGAATCTATTTCTAATTCATGGGTATTGGATAATGCATGTGGGTCACATATTTGTAAATCTTTATAAGGACTCCATTGAATTAGAAATTTGAAGAAAGGTAACTTCAAATTATATGGGGCAAGTGGAGAACCCATATATGGTGAAGCTGTGGGCACCTATCTTCTATTATTATCTTCGGGTAATATCATAAGGTTGGAAAAATGCTACTATGTGCCAAATATTGTAAGAAACATTATTTCTATACCCTTGTTGTTATAACAAGGATATGAAATAAGTGTAAAGAGCAGTGACTGCTCTATTCTTCATAATAATACAATATTTGGGTATGGTTGCTTTGTGAATGGTCTTCTAACTTTAGTACTCAATGGTGAGATACTTCTTGTACATGACAAGAAGAGAAAAAAAGATAATGTCAATGTCACATATCTCTGACCTTGCCGGTTAGGTCATATCAGTGAGTCAAGGATAAACAAGTTAGTCAAAGAGGACTACTTTGACCCTGATGATTTTCAATCATTAGGAACTTGTGAGTCTTGCCTCAAAGGAAAAATGACCAAGTCTCCATTCACTGGATATGGAGAAAGGGCAACTGATTTGTTAGGTATTGTACATACTGATGTGTGTGGACCTATGTCAACTCAGGCCAGTGGAGGATATTCTTATTTCATCACTTTTATTGATGATTTATCAAGGTTCGGTTATGTGTATCTTATGAAACACAAGTCTGAAGCCTTTAATAAGTTTAAAGAATATCAGAGTATGGTTGAGAGACAAACTGGACTTAGTATTAAAGCTCTTCGGTCTGATCAAGGAGGAGAATACTTGTCTAGTGAGTTTTTGAACCATCTCAAGGACAAAGCATTATTTCTGAATGGACCCCTTCTTATACACCCCAGTTAAATGGAGTGGCAGAAAGGAGAAATCGCACTTGTTGGACATGGTGAGGTCCATGATGAGCTTCACAGATCTTCCTATTTCCTTCTGGGGACATGCCTTGGAGACTGCTGCATATATATATTAAATAGGGTTCTATCTAAGTCAGTAAGTAGCACTCCATTTGAGTTATGTAATGGTAAAAGACCAAGTCTTAAGTACTTAAAGATTTGGGGTTGCCATGCTTATGTCAAGAATAACTTTGGACATAAGTTAAGTACTAAGGCTGATAAGTGTAGGTTTGTTGGTTACCCAAAAGAAGGTAAGGGCTACCACTTTTATAATGCTACTGAGTTAAAGATAATTGTCAGTAAGCATGCTACATTCTTGGAACAAGAGTTTATCCAAGAAGGATCTAGTGATTCTTCCACTTGAGTTGTGTGAAGAACAGAACCAACAAACTGATGAGCCTTCAAGTGAAGTTCCTCAACCAGAGGTTCTTGTGGATCAAGAACAGCCACAATACACACCTCCTCTCCGAAGGTCAGAGAGGGTGCGAGGAGAACCTCTCAGATATGGCTTTGTCATCGAGGATGACAATGAAGCCAGTATTATACAGGATGATGATCCTATGACCTATTCGATAGCTGTCGAGAGTAGGGACTCTGACAAGCAGCTTGGTGCCATGAAATCTGAAATGGACTCCATGTATTCCAATCAGGTTTGGACCTTGGTAGATCCACCTGAAGGAATTAACCTAATAGGGTATAAATGGGTCTTCAAGAAGAAGACTAGAGCAGATGGTCAAGTTGAGACCTATAAGGCTAGGCTAGTAGCCAAAGGTTTTAGACAAAAACATGGTGTAGACTATGATGAAACCCTTTCTCCAGTAGCCATGCTCAAGTCCATTTGGATACTACTTGCCATAGCAGCATAACTTGACTATGAGATCTGGCAAATGGATGTAAAGACTGCTATACTCAATGGAAACCTTGAGGAAGAAGTCTATATGTCACAGCCAGAGGGGTTTGTCTCAAGTGGGAGACCAAACTAAGTATGCAAGTTAAAGAAGTCCATTTATGGACTTAAGCAAGCATCGAGGAGTTGGAACATCTGTTTTGATAAAACAATCAAAGGATTTGGTTTTATCAAAAATGTGGATAAACCATGTGTGTATAAGAAGACAAGTGGGAGTGCCATTGTTTTCTTAGTTTTGTATGTGGATGATATACTGATCATTAGGGATGATATCCCAATATTACAATCGGTTAAAACTTGTCTATCATCAAAGTTTTCCAAGAAGGAATTGGGAGAAGCATCCTATATACTGTGTATAAGGTTCTATAGAGATACATACAAGAGGATGCTGGGCTTATCCCAATCTATGTACATTGACTTAGTGTTCAAGAGATTCAACATGGATGGAAGTAAAAAAGGTTACTTGCCAATGAGTCAAGGCATACAACTTTCTAAGAAGATGTCTCCTAAGACATCGGAAGAAAGAGAGAGGATGGCTATGATTCCTTATGCTTCGGCTGTAGGATCGATTATGTATACCAAGTTATGTACCAGGCCTAGATGTTGCTTATGCCTTGGGCATAGTGAGCATTTTTCAAGCAGATCCAGGGGAGGATCATTGGAAAGCTGTGAAAAATTTTTTTAAGTACCTGAGAATGACTAAAGATTTTTTCTAGTATATGGAAGATTGAGTTGAAACTAGAAAGATATATAGATTCTAGTTTTCAATCAGATCCAGATGATAGCAATCCACATCGGGGTATGTCTTCACCCTGAATGGTGGTGTAGTGAGTTGAAAAAGTACAAGCAGCCAACAATAGCTGACTCTGCCCTCTGAGGCATAGTACATAGCTGCTAGTGAAGCCGCAAAGGAAGCTATCTGGATGAAGAAATTCATCATGGAATTGGACATGGTTCATGATGTACAACAGCCAGACTATAATAACACTGGGGCTATTGCATAAGCTAAGAAACCAAGATCTCATCACAAGTCCAAGTACATTCTAAGATGGTTCCACCTTGTTCGAGAGATTATAGAAAGACAAGATATTATCGTCGAACGAGTTGACACAAAGAACAATATAGCAGACCCATTCATTAAAGCATTAGCCAAGAAGAAGTTAGATACCACTTGGATTGTATGGGCATAAAATAAGGATGATTGGCTTTAGTGCATGTAGAAGTTTAATAGAAAAATGTCCTAAGAGCCAATCATTGTATGGGCCCTTTTGTAAACTTCCAACTCATGTATGACATCATTATTTATAATAAAGGCATTTGATTCATCATATACTGCTGTGTCATATTTTTGACTATGATGAACCCCATAGAGTAGGGCAATGGAATTAGGGTTATGATAAAATAATAGTGAGACCTAATTCCTATAAACCCTAATCTAGAATGTTCCTAGTCATTGGACCATCGATTCGGGGATCAATGAATCCTGGTAAGACTAGCTTATCCTATGTATCCTCAGTTGTTGAGGGTGGTTGGTCTCACATCCACTTGTGTAGAGACACTAATACAAGGATAAGGGTGCTCATTAGGTTATGAGTCACTGAACTGATCCACACCGAGACTATCTTATAGAAGTCTTACTCCTTGTCAAAAGATAGGTCCCATAGTAGAAGTTGTGCATGTGATCTTTAGACCTGAGGTCACCATGGTTCCTTGTGCACACTAAGTCATACTTTGGTTCATACTCATTCATGGCATTGCGACATGTACGGGTGTTCTTGGTATGGTGGAAGGTGTACGAAGGATTTGAGTGGACCAACAAGAATTGATCAATCCTGGTAAAAGGATATGTTATCCCATGTAATCTCTTAGATGAGTGACTCAAGGAATCATTGCAAAGTGGGATGAGATTAGAAGTGGCTTCTAATCAGTCATCAGCTGAGTCCTCATGGTCGAGCTGAGATTCGATATGATTAAGTGTTAGGGTTTGACATTTATCCATACCAATCACTTAATCGGGATAATGGGAGATCGAAAGATTGAATTGCACGGTAACAACTATCGAAGGATATTTTGGTAATTTCTACCAAATTCCTCATCTTCCGGTAGGCATGACACATTGCTAGACATTAATCTTGTCTTGTGGGTTTTCATGAACCAATTGGATTGGTTTCATGAGTCAATTCGATATGTGATTTGAATTGGACAATTGGTGAGCCGATTTGACCTAATTAGGTCAATCGGGTTCGATCGGATCGAATCGGCTCAAATCTAGACCTACTACTGGCTAGATGTGGAACCCAATAGGTCACACACAATAGAGAGTTGGAAAGGAAGTCACTCATGGTTTAATTAGGGTCATGAGATCCTAATTGGTTAGCCAGATTGCATACTAGCATTGTAGGCTAACCTAATTGGATTGGGTCCGGTTGCTTGCTAATTAGGCTAACCAATTATGGGAAACATAAATTAGGTTAAGTCCTAAGTGGGGATAGCCAAATCAAAGCTTGATCTGATATTTATTTTGGTATTTTGGATGTCTTATTGAAGAGTCCATTTGAGTTGGGACTCTAGATACTAAAATGACACCTTCGCATTCAAAAAGGCCTTGGAGAGTCTATAGTCCTCTGATCAAAAAAGTATTTATATGGATGGAAAGAGGACTTAATGCTCTTTCTTTTGACACCTATATTGCACATGCTTTTACTAGTCAAAGTTGCATGAAGTGTAGATAAAGTTGACCATAAAAGGACTCTTGGCACCTCTTGGCACGCGTGGGAGATGAAGGTGCGCGTAGAAGGACAAAAGTCCTTCTACAGATGAAACACTCCAGTGTTTCATCAAGGGTGCCTCTTTCATCTTATCCCCATGCCCTTTGGATTTAAATGACCGGTCAAAGGGAATAAGAGGGTGGCATGAAATGGGAAAAAGAGTAGCGCGCGTAGATGAAGAGTCGCGTCTCTTCATCTGCGCACGGTTCTGAGGCAGAGTCCTTCTGCTCTCAGGACTCTACACTTCCCATGGTTTTTAAATCTGAAATGATGCCTCCTTCCATTCTTCTTACCAGTAAATGCCACATGGCACATGGAGATTTAATCTAGAAAGGGAAAGAACACAGATAAAACTATTCAATCCTGAATATTCTTATCAGATATGAAATAACATATCTGATAAGAGATGTTAGGATGGTTTTCATGCCCCTGAAATATTATTTAAAGAGGTATGGTGTAATGAGAGGAAGAGTTTTCAGTCATCAAAATAGGAATCCCATTTTCCCGAGAGTCTGTCAGTCTGAGTTTTCTTCTACTCCCTACTTCTTACTTTAGGACAAGACTTGTCTTGTTAAGACAAGGTCTTTTCTACTAGGACAAGGCTTAGTTTTAGGACTTAAGCCTAAGGGGTCCAAGAGGAGGGATGTCCTAAAACCAAGAGTGGTTTTAGACTGTGTCCAGAGAGCCTTATAGTAGGACAGGGTATCCTATAGTGGTCAAAGGTCAAAAGGCTGGCATAAGAGTTCTGTTGAAGCAGCAACCCCGGTAGGGATTCTTCCTTAGTACCATTCTTGTGTGGATCACCGTTGGAGGGCTTGCACTTGTGAGCCTTGTGGAAAGGACTGGATTTCAGCGATCCAGGTATGTATTCTAACTTCATTTATGTTTTGTTGATTGGTATTGCATGAGGGGTTTCTGGGAATTAGGGTTTTCTTGCCAATTAGGGTTTCATGCTTAAATTTCAGTTTTGAAATTCACTTCCACATGCTGCATGATTCTCAACATCCTAGAAGAATTTTCATCAAAATCAGTATGATCCTTACTTACCACTTCATTTTCATCTTGTGTTGGTTTGTCTTATATGCTTAGATCTTCCATCTCCCTTTGGAGTGCACCTGCATCATTGTCTACACACTCATCTTTTCTAGATGGTGAGGGATTAGCTTCATTAAAAACAACATGAATTGACTCTTCTATAGTAAGAGTCCTCTTATTGAATACTCTATATGCTTTGTCGTGCAGTGAATAACCAAGGAATATGGATTCATCAGATTTTGCATCAAATTTTTCTAGGTTATCCTTACCATTATTCAACACAAAAAAATTACATCCAAAAACATGAAAATAGTTAATATTAGATTTTCTTCTTCAATTCCAAAGCTCATAAGGGGTTTTCTTTGAAATTGGGCATATTAAAACACTATTCAATATGTCATAGGTAATGTTCACTGCTTCTACCCAAAAGTATCTTGGAAGATTGCCTTCACACAACATAGTTCGAGCCATTTCTTTCAATATCCTATTCTTTCTCTCTACAACACCCATTTGTTGAGGTGTTCTAGGAGCGGAGAAGTTATGATCAATGCCGTGCTCAGTGGAGTATTCATCAAAAATTGATTTTGAAATTCAGTCCCATGATCACTTCTTATAAAAATAATAGAAAGATTTTTCTCATTTGAAACATTTTATGAAATTTTGAAATACATTGAAGGTTTCATCTTTATGTTTGATAAATAATATCCATGTGAATCTAGAAAAGTCATCTACAATCACAAGGTTATATTTTATACCACCTAGGCTTGTGGTCCTAGTTGGTCCAAATAAGTCCATGTGAAGTAGCTCAAGGGGTCTAGTAATTGAAATTATATTTTTTGATTTAAAACTTCACCTAGTTTGTTTGCCTAATGACAAGCATCACATACATAGTTAAGATCTACTTCAAAATGTGGCAAACCTCTAACTAGATTCTTTGAAATTAATTTGACAATTGTATGCATGCTAGCATGACCTAATTGTCTATGCCAAAGTAAACAAGACTCCTTGATCTTAGCATTTATTGCTACTAGACTAGAACTACTAGTCATGGATAGATCATTTAGATCTATCACATAGATATTTCCAAGTCTATGACCAATGAATTTATTACTATAATCAAGAGAGTTAGTTACAATACACATATGATTTAAAGACACCTTGAAGCCTTTATCAAAAAGTTGACTAATACTTAACAGATTATGCTTCAATTTGTCTACTAGCAATACATCTTCAATAAAAGTATAAGGGATTATCTTGATCTTACCGATTCTTATTATTTTTCCCTTGCCATTATCACCAAAAGTAACCAATCCTCTTTCTTTCATTTGTAAGGTGATAAACTGGTCCTTATCACCGGTCATATGCCTTGAACACCGCTGTCTAGATACCATCATTTTTTAGCATTCAGCGCTACAAGACAATCCTGCAAAACAATCAAGGAGTGGTTTTAGGTACTCAGGCTAACTTGGATCCTTTCGGATTAGCAAAATTGGTTCCTTTTGGAACCCAAACAATTCTGAATTTTATTGCACCAATCATAGACTTTTTCAAAGAGTTGCATTGGTAAAATTTATGCCCAAATCTATGACATGCATAGCAAAATATTTTATCATTTTGAATGATGCATGTTTTGAAGCTTTAACAGATGCAGAAGTGATATGTTTGGCTTGAAAGATTTTTGAACGGAAATTAGGAATGTACTTTAAGCTTTTTGAAACAGAATTTGATGGAAATGAACCAAAATCTTTTTAAGATTTAGTGTTTGAAGTTAAAGCTTTTGAAGATACAAATTTTGTTGCTGAAATTCCATTGGCATTTAAAGCATTAAATCTAATTCCAGCTTTGCTTTTTGAATCTCTTTGTTCATTCAGAATTAGCTTAAGCTTATTAGAACTCAAAGTAAGTTTTTCTACGAGAGGCTTAAGCTTTTCAACCTCCTTTTTCAAATCATTATTTTTGGCAACTAATGCTTTGTTTGTTTCTTTTAAAACATTCTTCTTAGTTTTCAAGGCTATAACATTACCAGAAAAATATTTATTTTTTTTTGCAAAATATTATTCTTTTCTGAAATTTCATCCTTGTCTTTTAGCAATAATCATTTTGTTTCTTCGAGGATTTAATTTTAACCCCGGCTTTCTTGAATTTAGCAAGCAAATCATGAAAAAATAATTCAATTCATCATAATTAAATTTATTTTGAAGCTCAGGGGATGATACCTCAATCTCAAGACCCATTAAACAGAAGTTCACAATTTTTGTGGTCTCTTCTTCTTTAGTAGATGTGGACGCTTCACTGTCAATCATGTCGCTACCATAGCTCTCTTTTTCTTTTTCTTGACACTCTTATTTGGCAAAGGATAGTCTGGTCGAATATGCCCTGAATTTTTGCATCCATAGCAGACGGGCACTTCTTTTTTCTTCTCTTTTTCCTCGTCCCTTTCCTTGCTGTATTCTTTGTTCTTGTGGAATTTCCTATAGTTTCTTCCTTTCTTTCTTCCCAAGAACCTTTTGAATCTCATAACAACCATAGCAATATCTTCATCTTCCATGTTGTTTTTAGTGAAGGAGCAATCTTCTTTCAATTCATCATCATCCTTTATTGAATCCACTACAGCTTTGAAGGCGATAGATTTTTCTTCTTTTGATCATCCTCAGTTCTGTGTTGCATGGTCAATTCATGAGTGATAAGTGATCCTAGCAACTCATCCAGTAGTAAAGTTTTCAAATCTTTCGCTTCTTGGATGGCAGTCACTTTTGGATCCCATTTGTCCAGAAGAGATCTTAAAACTTTTTGTACAAGGTCAGCATTGGAATATACCCTGTCAAGACTTTTTAAGCCATTAATAATATCAGTGAATCATGAAAACATGGTAGAGATTGTTTCATTAGGTTTTGTTGCCACCGTTTCCTCCTAGACCGGGATCGGTGGATGCGCTGGAGAGCTCCTCGACTGGCCAACCTGCAAAAGTCCCTAGGCATCGAAGGGCTCCAGTGGGGAACACTCCGATGCTTAAGTTAGAGGAGGGCTGGAGCAACAGAATGAGAGGAAGCTCGAAAGGAGAGTATGCAATGGGGAAGAAGAATGTTATCCTTGACGGAGGTCCCCTGGGCACCTTTTCTGGGCACGGAGCGCTGCCAAATTTTGTTGGTGAGCAGGCTAGAAAAACTCGAATACACCCCCAGGAGAACAGGCGTGGCAACGAGATCGTGGGTGGGATGTGCTAGGTGTGTCGGAGTAGTGGCCATGCACTGGAGTTTGTTATAACAGAATGTTAGAACTGTCGGAGAGGAAAGGTTCCTGGAAACCTCGAGTGATCTCTTTAGCAGTGGGTCAACTGGCTCCCCAAGAGCTGACCATGACGATAAAAAGGGCCGTCACACGGGTGGTGGGGCACCTATCAGCCCTCAAAGCCCCGGGTCGCTCTTTGGGAAAGCCGACTGGGGAGTCGGACTCCGCGCGGGGACCAGTCGATCGGGCACCGAGGGTCGGTCCGACCAGGGACTAGCCGAATGGTGCATTAGTTGCGCCCCCTGCTCCTGGGCATTGAGGGGCCACATGGCATAAAAGGATAGGAGCATGATCGTGCGCACCTGCGACGGACTCCGAACCAAGGCATCTGGTCGCTACGAATCCGCCTTAGACGGTGCCCTGGACAGCTGTCAGCCGCTCGTTGGGGCACAAGCATGGCAGTTAATGCAAGTCCGGTGCCATGATGAGAGCCAGACTGTCCCACATCGATTCAGGGTGAAGTGGAGCATCACGCCATGCGGCAACATCTGGCCGGTCGATGCTACCCTTTGGATTAGTCTAGCACCGCTGATCCGGTACGCACGCAGATCACGATCCGCATGAGAGGGTGATTCAGCCGCTTCGATCCTCGCAATGCAGGCAGTTGCGGCCCCCGATGGGATGGCTGAGGCATGCTCGAGGCAGGCAATGACTTCTCCCCGCTCTCCCCCTCCATCGAAGGCTTATAAAAGAAGGAGGAGGCAGAGTGAGGGGGCTTTTCCTGCTGCTCCTACTCTTTGCGAGATCGAGTCCTCCCTTCCTCCATGAAAACCGGCACCTAGGAGTCCACCCCAGGTTAGTCCCAGCCATTTCTCTTCTCCTTCTAACTTCCAATGGCATCCAGTAGTAGGGGTTCATCCCATAGACCTAGGGACCCAGGGCCGAGCGCGGTATCCTCGACCATGACCCAAGAACGGGTCGAAAACCTCAGGGTGGTATTCAGTATCCCATCCACCCTACACCTCACTCTTCCGGGCCGAGAGGGGAGGGCAAGTAACCCATTAGGTCCAAGGACCCTTCCGATGTACGAGTCCCATCTAAGGCCGGCCTTAGGTTCCCACTGCATCCCCTGTTTATAGACATCTTCAACCACTATAGGGTAACCCCAGTGCAGCTGACCCCGAATAGTATTCGGGTGATATGCTGCTTTATAGTACTCTGTTATAGGGCTAGGTCCAACCCCAGTCTGTCCCTCTTCGGTAACTTCTTTTACCTGAAAAGGGACTTTAGGAGCCGAGAGTGGGTCTTATTCGTCCCTCATCATGGCCGAAAGATCTTGAAGTGCCTTCCGTCGGCTGTCCATGGGTGGAAGGCCAGAGGTTCTTCTTTATCAGCAACCTCGAACCTTTGGGATTCGAGCCATTGTGGAGAGAGCCGCGGGCGAGGGTCCGCGAGGGGAGGTCGGTATCAGCGGCCGACCTGGGCGTGTTCAATGTGCTTAGTAGAGCCGACCTGGTGGTGGCATTTGAGCTGTTGGGGGAAGACTGTTGGGAATCCGGTGCACCGCAGGGAAGTGTATTTTCAAAATGATGAAATTTGCACCATAATCCTTAGCCAAGATCTCCTTATTCAGGATTAAAACATATAATAAACATATAAACTTACATTGTTAGAATTAGGGTACCAACCTGTAATCGATAATTCCAACAAAATTTGATGTTGAAGAGGCTAATTGATCTCACCAGGCGTCCAAGTGTCCGCCCTCCGATGGTGATCCACACAGAGCAATGATCAAGACAACTCTATCTCCTTTTCAATGGTTCCTTCTATTGAGTTCTTCTTCCTAGAACTCAATTGCTTGGACTATGGCTTGAATTCCTCCACACAAGAGCTTGCCTCCCTTTCCTTGACCTCTTCTCCTCCTTCCACTAAGACCTTGGCCCTTTAGACACCCTTGTCTTAAAGAAAAGACCTTGTCCTAAGAGGACATAGGCTTGTCTTAAGTTGGAGGATAAATTAAGACAATGATGTCTTAATGTAAGAAAGAAAGGAACAAATCAGAACTCCTTTCCTTCCTTTACCGTCGGAGACTTTTACTCTTATTCTTGTTCAGTAGCAGAGTTTCAACAGAGATGTACTCTGTAAAGGAAACAGTGCAAGAGAAAGAAGAGAATAAAAGAGTCTTCAGGAGAGGAAGAAGGAATAAAAAAAAACACATAACCCGAGTTCTGATTTTTCCTATGCCTTAAATAGTTTTCAGAGAGGCACCTTCAAAACTCTCCGTAAACTCCTTCTCACGCCTTTCTCAATTCTCACACCCCTTCCCACTTTCTCACGGCCCTTCAGATTAAATCCCATGGCCTTTCTTAAAGAAAAAGCCGCGATGTTTTAAAAGGAAAGGGGTCGCGACTTTTCATCTCCGAAGAGATGTATTTCGCGCGCCCGGGAAGAGTTAGCATTTTTCTTCTTTCTTAAAAACTTTCCAGCCGTTGGATTCCCATCCAAGGGCACACAGGTGAGATGCTAATTCTTAAGAAAGGAGCCACCCAAATAAAATCATCATAGATTTAAGTGGGGCGCGCCAAGAGTCCATGCACCATGGACTCTTCCAAATGGCGCGCCAAGAGTCCATAAGCGCATGGACTCTTGGCATTTGGCATGAAAATGCAAGGGGAGCGGGTGGGGAGGCTAGCCAAGCTACATGGCTAGCCAATAGGGTTAGCCATAATCCCAATTAACTCAATTAGGGTCTAATTAGGTCCAATTAGAATCCAATTTGACCAATCCGGAACCCTAATTTGAATCCGATTCGAATAGAAGCTAGGGTTTGCAACACCTGCTAGAGTGTTATCCTGCAAAGATGATTTAATTCCAAATTAAACTCTTGATCAATCCTCTTAAGTGTGTGACCCATTGGGTTCCACATCTAGCCAGCAGTGGATTCGAATACAAGTTGACCTAATTTGATTAGAACTCTTTCTAATCGATTTAAGTCAAATCGGGCTTACCCGATTCGATAAATTAAGACTCTTCCTAATAAATGATCTTTGAATTTGATCAACCCGCAAGATAAGATTGACGTCTAGCAACGTGTCATGTCTACCCGGAAGATATGGAAATTCTGGTGAAATACCAAAATTACCCTTCAGTAGAGAGTTACCGTACAATTAAATCTTTCAATCAGCCTGCACCCAAATATACTATGGATATGGATATATATCAAATCCAATATTATATTTATTTCTAGCTCAATCTTATATCGATGATTCAATTATCTTGATATTAGAAACCATCTCTAATATCTTTACTTTGATCAAAGATTCCCTGAATCATCATCCGATTGTTAACTAGCTGGATGCAATCTCCTCTTACTAAGAGTGATCGATTCCTTATTGACCTACTCATTACCTTCATATCCAATTCACCATTCCCAGTATCAATCCTGTGCATGACTCAGTGTCATGATTAGGATTGAACCAAAGAATGGGTTCATGTACATAAGGTACTTATGGCAGTCTCAGGTCAAAAGATTACTTGTACCACTCCCACTATGAGAACCTTCTATTGACATGTAGCTAAGACTCCATTAGATGTTCTCAAGTTGGATCATATCAGTGAACTCATTCTCCAATGAGCACCCACATTCCAGTATTAGTGTCATACACAAGTGACTGTGAGAGCAGTCACCCTTTCTAGTATACATGGGATGTGCTAGTCTTACCGGAAACCCTGATCCCCTACTCAGGGTTCCTTTGACTACGAATACTTTAGATTAAGGTTTTAAGATTTTAGGTCTCACTGGTATGATCTCATCATAACCCTAAAATCATAGCCCTAATTTATGGGGTTCATCATATAATATAAACACAGCGTATGTTGAAAAATAATGCTTTTATTTAAAAAATTGTCAATTACAATGGTTTGGGAGATACAACATAGATTGGCTTGTAGGGCATATCCCTTTCAAAGATTCCCTTCATCAGGTGGGGATCATCCCCCAAAGATTCTTAGGCAAGGGCTGACCCCTCTTCTTACAGTCCTCTTAATCTTTCCTCCTTCTCTCTCTAACTCTGGATGTTTGGTGACAGGAGGAAGAATGCAATGAATTGACAAGTCTAATGTCATCCGACGGGCGGTGCGGAAGCACGCCGCTCTAGAATCAGCCCCCCCGCCAGCCGTCGAGCGACAGAAGAAGAGGCGGGAGGAGGAGCGACCCGCCCCTGTCGTCGACATCGAGTCGGATGGGTATGACCTCCCTCTCAGCAAGTGCAGGGCAAGGAACGTGGCGGGGGCACCAGCCCCACCAGCAGGGTCGCCCCCCATCAGGAGCAGGGTGAGCCGGTGACGTCCGACGCAGCCATGGCATCCGTTGGTCCAGAGGGTGCGGCCAGGGCTGACAAGGGAAAGGGGCCGGCCGTAGAGGGAGCAGCCGATAGTGGGCCAGAGCAGTCGGACGAGGAGATCTGCTCGGAGGGGTTCCAACATGGCGGGCACTCGATCACCCTCAAAGGGCACGGAGCTTGCTGAGGGGGGCAATGACCGACACTGATTGTGAGGTGTTGATCCAGAGAAGCCTGGCCGACATGACCATGGAGACGTACCGTGACTTCACGAGGGTAAGGACCTAACCCTCCTACTTCGTTATTTACTTATTTTTTCTTCTTGACACATAACACTAACCGGGCTATATGTCTGCAGGTTCTCCACGGCATCTCCCTCATGGACGATCCTATTTGCCAATTGGTGCATGCCGCTAAGTCCTCTGTGAAGAGGGTTCAGGAGCTGGAGGCAGCCCAGGAGGTCATGACGACGTCACTGAAGTTGTCTGGAGAGAGCCTGGTGGCAGCCCGGGTGGAGGTTGAGTCAACAAGGGTGGCCTAGAAGGAGGCCGAAAGCAGGCTGGCCGGCAGTGAGGCCAGCCTCAAGAAGAAGAAGGCGAAGGCCTACCTTCTCGCCCGCCGGCTGGGCAAGGAGGAAAAGCGGTCGACGGAGGCCAATGAGAAGCCCGGGCTGAGCGCGCGGTGTCGACACAGTTGGAAGCTCGACTCAAGGAGTGCAGGGAGTCATCCGCGAAGCAGGTCCAGGAGGCCGTAGGGTCATACAAGGCCTCCAGCACCTTCACCGAGGACATGGAGGAGGCGGCGGCCAATTTCTACAGGGAGAGCTATGACGACGCCCTGAAGAAGGTGGGCCTGCTATTCCTGGAGCTGGACCTGGCGGGCACCGAGTTGCAGGACCCATCCGAGGGAGAGGAGGCCGAAGCAAAGCCTCCAGCGGGGGCGAGGTAGGAGCGGCCAGGGCCGAAGCTCCAACGCCAGCTGGCGCGGAAGCGGTGGCCCCTTCGGAGGAAGCCCCGGCCACCGTAGTCCCAACCGACCCTCTAATTATAGCTGATGGGGCCGAGGTTGTGGCCCCAACGCATCTCCAGTGGCTGGACCTAAGGGGTTTGTAAAGGTCCGACCCACCTCTTTTGTAAATACCACTTTTTGAAATGAATGAGTAGACCAATTATTGGAACTTCTTCAATGTGTCTAAAGCATTTCTTTTTCAAAAATTCTTCTAAATACCCCCGGTCGGCTTTACAGCCTTGCAGGGTCACGAGCCACCTTGGAGTGGCTGACGCGCACAGGGCAAGTGCCCTTTTCCCGGAATTTCTCTAAGTGCCCCCGGCCGGCCCATATAGGCCAGAAACCGGTAGGGTAGTTGAGAACAGTAATTTGATTTGGGCCGAATACTTGGGCGCTTGCTCCTGGTCTCTACTCGGGAGTCGGCTCGTACTGTGGCCTATCCTCCCAGTAGTTCCATGGGAGCTATCTCGAGATAGTTGCCGACCATGGCCGGACTCTCAGAAGTGGGCTACCATGGAGCCTCTGTCGATCGGAGTCGGACTTTCGGAGTGGGTTGCCTTGGAGCCTCTGCCGACTAGAGTCAGACTTTCAGAAGTGGGCTGCCTTGGAGCCTCTGCCGACCGGAGTCGAACTTTCGGAAGTGGGCTGCCTTGGAGCCTCTACCGACCGGAGTCGGACTTTCGGAAGTGGGCTACCTTGGAGCCTCTGCCGACCGGAGTCAGACTTTCGGAAGTGGGCTGCCTTGGAGCCTCTGCCTACCAGAGTCGGACTTTCGAAAGTGGGCTGCCTTGGAGCCTCTGTCGACGGAGTCAGACTTTCAGAAGTGGGCTAGAAAAAGATGGAAAAGTTTGTAGACTTCATTGATAATACTTGCGAAGATTATCTACATTCCATGGGCGCACTATCTGTCACGTCCAAGTGTGCTAGGTGGTAAGTTCCAGCCCGGACAATCTCGATAACCCGATAAGGGCCTTCCCAATTGGGGGAGAGCTTTCCCTGTTCGGTCGGCCTCGAAACCTCCGCCTTCCGCAGGACCAGATCCCCAACTCGGAAGATGCGTGCTTTAACTCGTGAGTTGTAATATCTGGCCATCCTTTGATGGTAGGTCGCCATCTTCATACTTGCCCGGAATCATGTCTCATCTAGCAGATCTAGGTCAGCCCTTCGTTCCTTCGAATTGACCGGCTCGGTGAATTGATCAACCTGCAGGGATAGTAGAGAAACCTCCACAGGGATGATCGCCTCACTCCCTTAAGTCAGGTTAAATGGAGTTTCTCCCGTTGCTGACCGTGCGGTCGTCCGGATATGCCCAAAGCACTGAATGAGCTCTCCTGCCCACCCCTTGGCTTCATTTAGCCGGTCTTCACCCATGCAAGATCGTCCTATTGGTAAACTCGGTTCTCCATTGGACTGAGGTGAGCGACCGACGTAAGCCGATGGGCAATGTGATATTGTTGACAGAAGTCCCGGAACTAGGAGTTGTTGAATTGCCTCCCATTGTCAGTGATGATCGTCTTCGGAATCCCAAACCGGAAGATAATGAAGTTCCGGATGAAGTTTTCTACTTTGGCCTCGGTTATCTGCGCCAATGCCTCTGCCTCTACCCACTTAGTGAAGTAATCAATGGCCACGAGGAGGAATTTTCGCTGACCGGAGGCCAGGGAAAAAGGTCCCAGGATGTCCATCCCCCATTGGGCGAATGGCCAAGGTGCTGTGAGCGGGTCAGCTGGCTGGCTGGCCTCCTTTGGATGCCAAGAACCTCTGGCATGCATTGCACCTTCTACGAAGTCTAAGACATCCTTCTGAATCATGGGCCAATAATACCCCTGGCGAATGATTTTGTAAGCCAGGGACCTTCCCCCAAGATGATCACCACAATGCGCCTGATGTGCAGAACAAAAGCTCTGATACCAAGAATGATGCGAAAAAAAAAAAGATGAAGTGAATGATGCTAGCAGCACGGATGATGCAAAGGGGGTTATATCTTGTTTTTCTTTTTTAGGGTTTATCTTTGGTTCCCGATTACATGCAAGAGAACCTAGGAAACTGAAAGAAAAGAGATCTATGCTAGCAGATCAATCCCTAAGAAATGATAGACCAGGACCCCGAGATTAAGGAACCCCGGGATTAGGACTAGCTCGATACACCCAATACCTACCTAGGAGATAGGGATGCAAACCTTTCAAATTCTGAAGCGCCTGGTGCAGAGATCGCTCCACTCGACGGATGCGGCCTGATGTCCGAGCAATCACGCCCGTGGATGCGCCGGTTCCCGATCATGTGGCCGTGATGGCAAGACGACCCATCTCCGATGTCCATAGCACCGAGGAAGACCTGTAGGCAGCAAGAGAAAGAACGGTTAGCGAAGAGATGAGAAGTGTTGAAGTTGAAATAGGGTTAGGGTAGAGAAACAGGGCTTCAAGCCCGGTATCCGACTGGAGTCCGAAATCGAAGTTGATAACTTGGGGCCTCGCACCTCGCGATGTCCCAGAGGATGAAGGAATTGTGGCCTCTCACCACGCGATGCCCTCAGGCCAAGGAATGTGGCCTCTCACCACGCGACGCCCTCAAGCGAAGGAATGTGGCCTCACACCACTCGACATCCCTGGGGATGAAGGAAGCTCTCACTCAACCTAGCCTAGGGGACAAGGGTTGAAGAAGAGGAGGAAACACACAAGCTTTCTTTCATTAATCATTCAATAATCCTTTACAAGAGGGGTTTGGGTCCTTTAAATAGGCACCCAAGAGCACTTTGAAATTTAAACTACCCCATTACACTTGGTGCCCAAAATTTGGAGGAGAACTTCTTTGGCCGACCAGCTTGGATTGGCATGAATCTTGGCGTTGCACCTTGACTTCCCTCTTTGGGTTGCTTGGTTTTGGTAGAAGGTGTGAATGGAGGCTTGATGTCTTCACCATGCCTTTCTTACTTAACTTCATTATGGAAGGAGGCTTGAGTGGAGGCATGCATCAAGGGATCATGCCTTTCTTACTTAACTTCTTTATGAAAGAAGGCTTGAGTGGAGGCATGCATCAAGGGATTTGAAACTTCTTTCCACTTGGAGAATGGAGGATGCCTTTCTTGCTTGACTTCTTTATGGAAGGAGTCTTGAGTGGAGGCATGCATCAAGGGATTTGAAACTTCTTTCCATGACCGCCAATCCTAGATTGGAAGAGAGCTTGAAGAGGGGAGGGGAAGGGGGCATGGATCATGTGAGTGGTCCCCTTTCTTGGGCACCCAAAACAACCACATGTCATTACCTCAGTGCACCACATAAACAGATAAGGTGGGCCCTGAGCTGACATGTCCCTTGCCTTTGTTAGGCTTAAAAGAGACTTAACTTTTGAACCACTAAAGACTTCATGGGCTTAGACTCGGCCCGACTTATTACAAGACTCAGCTCGACCCGATGGGTCGAGGTACAGACTCCATTTAAGCAAATAAACTAGAGGCTGACAGCCTTATTACAGGACTCGATAAACACAGAACCCTAATCAGAGATCCCCCAAAGTTTGAAGGGCTCAAGTCAAACCCTGATGCCCACATCACTTCGTGCACCTCCCGGAGCGCATAGTCCGCATCGGCCGACCCCAAGCATTCAGCAAGGGTTGAGAAAATGAGCACTTGTAGAGAGCCCCATCGAGGATGACATACTTAGAGGCCATTGAGCGAATGCGCCTGGCCTCCACCGGATCATTCGAAGGGCTCCTCATGCCCGGAATGTGCGGATTGGGTCCATCCACGAGGCCTCTTGCTCCACCTGGTGGATCTCCATCGGCTCCTCTATAATGCTTGGGTGCTGGAGATGTTCCATGAAGGTTCGTTCAGAGGTGCCAACCGCAACGATTGCCAGCTGTGACAAAGCATCCGCCCGAAAGTTTTGCTGCCTGGGTATATGAAGAATCTCAAAGAATTTAAGTTGTGACACCAAGTCTTGTACCTTATCTAAGTACTTGGCCAAAGACGGATCCCTCGCCTCAAACTCACCCTTCGCCTGATTGACTACCAGCTGGGAGTCGGAGAAGGCACAGATCCTAGCAATACCTAGTTCGTTTGCTATCTTCAACCCTGCAAGCAGAGCTTCATACTCCGCCTGATTGTTCGACACCTGGAACGTGAAATGCAGGGCGTACTCCAAACATTGCCCATCGGGGTCAGCTAGGATTAAGCCCGCATCGCACCCCGAGAGGTTGGAAGCTCCATCTACGTGCAGGGTCCATGCGGGCTCGGCCTCTCCCACTGGGTCGGCTATGTACATCTCGACCGTTGTGGGAGTCGGCTTCGCCCCCCAGGTGCATTCCGCGATGAAATCAGCTATCACTTGGGCCTTCAAAGACGACCGTGGCTAGAAGGAGATGTCAAACTCGCCCAACCTGATGGCCCACTTAGCAAGCCATCCAAAAGTATCGGGGCTTCAGAGGATCGCCCTGAGGGGTTGGTCCGTCAGCACGACGATAGGATGTGCTTGGAAATAAGGTCGGAGGCGCTTTGCCACTATAACCAGCAAGTACACCAGCTTTTGCACCTTAGGATATCTGACCTCGGCATCATGGAGAACCTTGCTAATGTAGTACACGGGTCTCTTTGGCCGCCTTCCTCCACCCGCACAAGAACGATGCTGACGGGCTCACTGGAAGCTGATAGGTACAAGTACACTTCCCTTCCGTTCCGTTGGTTTGGCCAGGAGCGGAGGGTTCCTCAGTAGTCCTTCAAGGCTTCAAAGGCCATTTGGCATTCATCAGTCCACTGGAAGCAGTCCGACCGGCACAAGGTCTGGAAGAACGGGAGGGATCGCTTGGCCGACTGGGAGATGAAGTGGCTGAGAGAGGCGATGCACCCCGTAAGCTCTTGCACCTGCTTTTTACTGGTCGGAGGGTAATGTCAATGATGGCCTTGATCTTTTCGGGGTTGACCTCAATGCCTCTTTGAGTAACTAGGAAGTCGAGAAACTTTCTGGAGGTCACCCCGAAGATGCACTTGGCAGGGTTCAGCTTCATCTTGTGGCACCTCAACGAATCAAAGGACTCCTGCAGGTCCCTGATGTGGTCGGTCCTATGGAGGCTTTTGACAATCATATCATCAACATATGCCTCCATGTTCCTCCCCAACTAATCTTTAAAGACTCGGTTGATCAACCTTTGGAAGGTGAAGCCCGCATTCTTTAGGCCAAGGGCATCATCTTGTAACAATACAAGCCCCTGTCTGTGACAAAGGTCATCCTCTCCTCATCTTCAGGATGCATCCTGATATGGTTATACCCAGAGAAAGCATCCAGGAAGCTCAAGAGCTGGTGACCGGCTGTCGCATCCACCAGCTGGTCGATTTTTGGCAAGGGGATGCTATCTTTGGGACACGCCTTGTTGAGGTATGTGTAGTCCACACAGATCCTCCACTTCCCACTAGCCTTCTTCACCATGACGACATTGGCTAGCCACTCCGGGTAATGAGATTCCCTGATGAAGCCAGCATTGAGAATCTTCTTCACTTCCTCCTCAATGGCCCTCTGCCTTTCGGCTATGAAGCTTCTCTTCTTTTGCCGGACGGACCTGTAGGTAGGATCCACCCTAAGTTGATGGGTGACGATATCTGCTGGATATACCCGCATGTCAGATGCCGACCAGGCGAAGACATCCACATTGTTCCTCAAGAAGTCGACAGCTCTTGCCTGGCCCCCTCATGATGCGGCAAGCATATGATTAATATTTAGATTATGGTTTGTAGAGCAATGAAACCTAATTACACTAGCATTGTACTCATCATATAAGACTTAAGGATTACAAGAAATGGACTTTACTTGATTAGACACAATCCTAAACTAAGAAGGAAGAAGATCTAGATAATAGGGGCTAATGATTGTGGACTTACCATGATGAGCTTTCCAACCTTCTTTTGATTCATACCTTGAAACTACCAATGCTCAGAACTGAAGAACCTGGATAACAGAGATTAGAACCCTGGACTTGGGCTTCAGCTTGTTGGTTCCTTGTCAAGGAAGACCCTGCTTGCAACTCGAAAACCTCGAAGGACCTTGCACATAAAGAATAAGAGTTAAGGAAGAAGAAAGGCATGCATATGGAAGGGATGGAAAATTTGTGAGCAAAGAAATAGATTTGAGATGGCTTGGCCGACTCCAAGGCCTTCTTCTTGACTTGGGCGTTGGATGCTTGGAGAAAGAATAGTTTGGTGTGGAAGAGGGGCTTAGAGACAATCACTCAAACAATAAACTTCAATTCAACTTCAACTTTCATTAATCTCCAAAAATCAAATCCCCTTCACAATGGGGCATCCAAGGCTTTTTAATAGCCTTACAAAACTTTTGAAATTTGAAAACTCCCCAAATTATGGAGGATTACAAGGGAGGTTGGAGGATATGGGGCCTTGTTACATGGGATAACGAGAAATTCATGGAGATTCTCCCTAAATTGTGGAGGATTACAAGGGAGGTTGGAGGATATGGGGCCTTGTTACATGGGATAAGGAGAAATTCATGGAGATTGTCCGGTTTCTTTGAATTTAAAATGCTTGGTCGATCTCCCCTTTAGGCGCCCATTTGAAGGTGACATGGTTGATGATGTGGCATCCCTGGTGGCAGCTTTGTTGGCATGGTGATGTGGAATTCCAGCTTGGTGGACCAAGGTCTTGATTTGGAAACTCCAAGTGGTTTGGTGAACCTCAACTTGAAGTAGCTTGGACTTGATTTAAATAAACCTAATGGAACTCTAATTGAGTTCTTATTTGAACCCAGATTAAGACAGGACATAATTACAGGACTCGATTGGACATAATTACAGGATTCATGAAATTGAAACTAAGTAATTACAGACTCTTGAAAGTAAATTGCCCTTTACAAGAAAAATTTAACCTAGTGATCTTCGATCCAAAGTAGAATCAGGTTAACCTTATTTGAGTGGGGTTTTTTTCTGCTTCTGCTTCTGGTGTCCACACCACCTCGTCAAGGGCGCTCCCTATTTGGAGGACCCTCGTAGGATCATCCTCCCTCAAGGGCACGAATACGATCTTCTCGACGAGCCAACCATGGTTGTCGGCTTCATTCCTTGGGTCCAGCTGCTCGAGCGTGGGGCACCCATTTAGCTGCTTATCGTGGATAGCTATGCATTGCCGGGCCATTCTACGGTCTCCCCTCAGCTCCCCAATTCCGTCACGAGTCGGAAACTTGGCCAGCAGGTGGTAAGTGGACATAATGATCCGAAACTTATTAGGTCGGCCGTCCCAAGATGGCGTTGTACGCCGAGGTTGTACGGATGACCACAAAGTTGACGGAGAAGGTTCGCTGGTAAGGTTCCGTTTCGAGGGACACGGGTAAGGCAATCTCCCCTTCAATCCCGATGGAATTCCTCGCGATGCCGGTGAGTGGTGCCACGGACTCTCGCAGTCTGGACCTAGACAAGTTCATCCACGAACGCATCATACAATAAAACCTTCGCACAACTTCCATTATCAATAAGGATGCGTTTTACATCATAATTGGCGATGACAGCCGATACAACCACAGGGTTTTCACCCGGAGAGGAGGCTCCAAGAGGTCCTCATCAGAAAAGCTAATTACATTGGATCCCCTAGGCCTCTTCATAATGTCCTGGTCCTCTTTCCACACCCCGTCAGATCATCGATGCAGCATGCCAATACCTCCATCGGTTGGGCGCTGATTGGGAGCTCAGCCTCCCCCGGGGTCTCTATAGTTGAAGTCCCGGCCCGATCCCAGTGGGGCCGGACATACTTGTTCAGGTATCTCCTACGATGAGGTCCTCAATGGCATCCTTTAGCTGGAGGCACTCCTCCATATCATGCCCATGATCCCTATGGAACCGACAGTACTTGTTCTTTTTTCTGGAGGCAGGAGGTCCACTCATCGGGCGAGGTCTTTGGAAGAAGGCCTCGTTCTCAATCTCCATCAGGATCTTCTCCCGCGGCAGGAGAGGGCGCATAGTTGTTGAACCGCTTGAGGTAGTCCCTCGGCTTGGGGCTCTGGCACCGGGTGGATCTGCCATCATTGTCGGGAGGTCGGACCACGGGGGCCTTATTGCCTCGCTTCTTCGGGGCCGACCTCCCCTCGGCCAGGCACCGGCTCGCCGCTTGCTCTTCCGCCAAGGCATACTTGTGTGCCTTGGCAAGCAGATCGGTGTAGCTTGTAGGGAGCTTCTTGTCCAGGGAAAATGTGAACCTGGACGAGCGGAGCCCCCTCTTCAAGGCTGACATGGCCACCTCTTCATTTAAGTCGGGGATCTCCATAACGATCAAGTTGAAGAGGGCCGTGTAGTCTTAGAGGGTCTCTCCCTTCGTTTGCTGGATGAGGAAGAGGCAGTCGGTGTTCTTCAAAGCCCAGCTACAGATCCTGAAATGAGAGAGAAAAAGAGTCTCGAGCTGGGAAAAAGAATGGATCGTACCTGGTCGGATGGCGGAGAACCACATCCCCGTAGCCTTCTTCAGGGTCGCTTGGAAGGCGATGCAGTGGAGGGCGTCGGACGTGCCTTGCACCATCATGTGGGCTTTGTAGGTGCCCAAGTGATCCAGGGGATCGGTGGTACTGTCGTAGGGGTCCACTTGTGGGATCTTGAAATGGTGGGGGATAGTCTCTCCCAGAATCTCTATGGAGAAAGGCGAGCGAGTGTCGTGCACTGGCCTTCCCTCGATGTTCTGCCCCTCAACTATCTCGGCAATGCGCTCTTCCATGCGCATGATTTTGCTACCATTATCATGCGATCTGTAGCAAGGCACCGGCCACCGGGATGAGCAGAGTCAGCGAAAGAGGGGGAGGCTGACCTCGCCCTTTTTCCTTCAGTATGGGTCCTCATTGACCCCTGGGGTTCAGGAACTGCATGGGACGGGGGCGGATGTGCCTCTAGCTGCTGGCTGACACTGGCGACTAGCTGATGATTGACACAGGAAGCCACCGGCAACTACTGCTGGCAGTCCGCCATCTCCTGGAAGTGCTGGACCATCGAGGTAAGCATCTCGATGCGGTTCACCAGTGTTTGGAACTGTTGTAGCCCCAGGGTGATGGTGGGCTCAACGGGGGTGGCAATATTGCTCTCCGCGAGGGGTGTGCTGGGCCCTTGGTGGGAGCATCCTCCCCTCGCGGAGATGCTCTGAGTTCTTTCTCTTGCCATAGCTGGATCCTTCCCGTTTATCTCCCCTTTTAGAGTAAAGAGTGCAGCGAAGATTCAGCCCCCTTCCTCTAGTGCCAATCTGTTGCTGTCGTTTCCTCCTGGACGGGATCGGTGGATGTGCTGGAGAGCTCCTCGACCAGCCAACCTGCAAAAAATCCCTGGGCACCGAGGGGCTCCGGCGGGGGACACTCTGATGCTTAAGTTAGAGGAGGGCAGGAGCAACAGAATGGGAGAAAGCTCGGAAGGAGAGTATGCAATGGGGAAGAAGAACGTTACCCTTGATGGAGGTCCCCTAGGCGCCATTTTGTTAGGATCCGGTGCAATGCAGCAGAACGGTAATTTCAAAATATAGAAATTAATATGCACCAAAACCCTAACTAGGAACTTCTTAATAAGACTAAAATGTATAAAGACTAACATTCTTATGCAAATTAGAATTAGAGTACTAACCTGTAACGCTAATTCCAATTTGATGAAGATTTAATCTTGAAGATGAACAGGCTATTTGAGTTCACCAGGCGTCCAGGTGTCCACCCTCCGATGGTGATCCACACAAAGCAATGACCAATCCTAACTTCTTGTCCAATAGTTCCTTGTATTGAGTTCTTCTTCTAGAACTCAATTCTTCAGATTATGGCTAGAAATCTTCCACTCAAAGGTGTGTCTTCTTCCTTCTTATCCCTTCTCCACCTTCTACCAAGACTTAGAACCTTTAGGACATCTTTGTTTGAAAGTAAGACCTTGTCCTAAGAAGATTTATGCTTGTCTTTAATTGGTGGAGAATTAAGACAAGGATGTCTTAATGTAAGGAAGAAAAGAATTGAATCAGAACTCTTCTTTTCCTTTACCGTCGGAGACTTTCTCTCTTAACCTTGTTTAGTAGCAGAGTTTCGATAGAGTTTTACTCTGTAAAGGAAACAATGCAAAAACAAGAAAGGGAGAAAGAGTCTTCAGGAGAGGAAGGAAGAAAAAAAATCACACCCGGAGTTCTGATTCCCACCCTCCTTTTATAGTTTTCGGAGAGACGCCCTCACAACTCTCCGATAACAATTTCTCATGCATTTCCCTTCTTTCCATGCCCCTTTCCCTTCTTCCCATGCTCTTTCCTTTTTCTCACGCCTTCTGGATTATTTCTCATGGCCTTCCAAATCAATCCTCATGACTTTTCTCAAAAGAAAAAGCCGCGACGATTGGGAGGAAAAAGTCACGAAACTTGAATCTCCGAAGAGATACGATTTCGCGCACCCGAGAAGAAACAATGCTTTCTTTCTTTCTTAAAACCCCACCACCCATTAGATTACCATCCAAGGGATGACAAGTGAGGCGCTAAAAATGAGAAAGAATGCCGCCCCATCTTAATTCATTGGAGAATTAAGTGGGCGCGCCAAGAGTCCATGCGCCCATGGACTCCTCCATATGGCGTGCCAAGAGTCCATAAGCGCATGGACTCTTGGTGTTTTTGGCGTGCAAGGGCTAAGGGGAGAGTGGTATACTAGCCTAAGTAATTGGTTAGCCAATTGGGCTAGCCATAATCCCTAAAACCTCAATTAGGGTCTAATTAGATCCAATCAGAACCCAAATTGAATCAATTCGGAACCCTAATTCGAATCCAATTCGAATAAAGTTAGGATTTGCAACACTTGCTAGAGTGTATTCATGCAAATGACTCTTGATCAATTCTCTTAAGTGTGTGACCCATTGGGTTCCATATCTAGCCAGCAGTGGGTTCGAATACAAGTTGACCTAATTTGATTAGAACTCTTTCTAATCGATTTAGGTCAAATCGGGCTTACCCGATTTTGATCAATTAGGACTCTTCCTAATAAATGATCATTAAATTTGATCAACCTACAAGACAAGATTGACGTCTAGCAACGTGTCATGTCTACCCGGAAGATATGAAAATTCTGGTGAAATACCAAACTACCCTTCAGTAGAAAGTTACCGTATAATTAAATCCTTCGATCAGACTGCACCCAAAATATAATTATGGATATGGATATATGTCAAATCCAATATTATATTTGTTTCTAGCTCAATCTTATATTGATGATTCAATTATCTTGATATTAGAAACCATCTCTAATATCTTTACTTTGATCAAAGATTCCCTGAATCATCATCCGATTGATAACTAGCTGGATGCAATCTCCTCTTACTAAGAGTGATCAATTCCTTGTTGACCTACTCATTACCTTCATATACAATTCACCATTCCCAGTATCAATCCTGTGTATGACTCAATGTCATGAATATGATTGAACCAAAGGATGGGTCATGTACATAAGGTACTTATGGCAGTCTCAGGTCAAAGTATTACTTGTACCACTCCACTATGAGAACCTTCTATTGACATGTAGCTAAGACTCCATTAGATGTTCTCAAGTTGGATCATATCAGTGAACTCATTCTCTAATGAGCACCCATCCTAGTTTAGTGTCATACACAAGTGACTGTGAGAGCAGTCACCCTCTCCAGTACACATGGGATGTGCTAGTCTTACCGGAAAAACCCTGATCCCCTACTCAGGGTTCCTTTGACTAGGAATATTTTAGATTTAGGTTTTAGGACTTTAGGTCTCACTGGTATGATCTCATCATAACCCTAAAATCATAGCCCTAATCTATGGGGTTCATTATATAATAATAAACACAGCGTATGATGAAAAATAATGCCTTTATTAGAATATTGTCAATTACAATGGTTTGGGAGATACAACATAGATTGGCTTGTAGGGCATATCCCTTTCAATCTCCCACTTGCACTAAAGCCAATCGCCTTTAAATCTTAATCCCATACTCTCGAGGTGGCGATCAAACTCTCACTGTGGTAGAGCCTTAGTGAACGGGTCTGCTACATTGTTCTTTGTATCAACTCTATTTATGTAGACATCTTGTCTTTCTACTATTTCTCGGACGAGATGGAAGTGTCTCAGAATGTGCTTGGACTTATGATGAGCTCTTGGTTCCTTAGCTTGAGCAACAGCTCCAGTGTTGTCACAGTAAAGCGGCACTGGTTTTTCAATCTCAGGAACAACATCCAACTCTGTGATGAACTTCTTCATCCAGACTGCGTCCTTGGCGCTTCACTGACAGCTATGTATTCTGCCTCTGTGGTTGAGTCAGCTACCGTCTGCTGCTTGGTACTCTTCCAACTCACTGCTCCACCATTTAGGGTAAAATATATCCCGAAATGGATTTCTATCATCAGGGTCTGATTGAAAACTAGAATCAGAATAAGCTTCTAGTTTTAAGATCAAAACCACCATAAACCAAAAAAATATCCTTAGTCCTTCTCAGGTACTTAAGAATATTTTAACTGCTTTCCCATGATCCTCTCCTGGATCAGCCTGAAACCTACTGACAATGCCTAAAGCATATGCCACATTAGGCCTGGTACATAACATGGCATACATTATGGACCCTATTGCCGAAGCATAAGGTATATAATTCATTCTATTTCTTTCTTCAGGTGTCTTAGGAGACATCCTTTTGGAAAGATGTATGCCTTGACTCATAGGAAGATAACCTCTTTTACTTCCATCCATGCTGAATCTTTTCAGCACTAGGTTAATGTACCTAGACTGGGATAACCTAGCATCCTCTTAGACCTATCTCTATAGATCTTAATACCTAGTATATAGGATGCTTCTCCTAAATCTTTCATGGAAAACTGGTTTAATAGCCAAACCTTGACTGATTGTAACATTGGGATATCATTCCCAATGAGGAGTATGTCATCTACATACAGAACCAAGAAGACTATGGCACTCCCACTAGTCTTCTAATAAACACAGGGTTCATCCACATTTTTAAAAAAACCCAACCTTTTAATAGTTTCATGATGCAGAACAAAAGAGGAGATGATGCGATGCGGAAGTAAAATTAGACTAATTCTTTTTTATTTTTTTATTTTTTTATTTTTTTAGAAGTCGGCTTTGACTCAAAGGAAAGTTGAACTAAATTGAAAGAAACTATGTAATAATTGAAGCACAATTTAAAGGAACTAGATTATCAGAGTAGTTCAGAAGTAAAGTATCGCTGGGGTTGAGAAACTCCCAGACCTAAGGTTTCGCTCTGAACTTTAAACAGGACAGAAGTAAAGAGAAGAGAAGGGTTACAGACCAGGCAGTGATCTTCACACTTTACAGACAGGAGTGATATTCCAGAATTTAGTGGACGGACTCTCTTGAGCAGATTGTTGGATCCCCGGATTCGGATACTTCGTAATGGATCCTCCAATACTGGTCCTTTGACAGAGTTGGCTTTCTTCTAAACTAAAGATCTGGAACGAAGAAGAAACATTTATGGAACCAGATACTCAAGGAAGGATTTACCAGATAGAAGAACTTGATGTTGCTGAATGAAAGCCTGGTTCTCCTGGATGCTGATCTGGCTTCCTCTGGGATTTGCTCTGTCTTCGAAGCAGCCGAACTAGACCGGAGGCTGGTGGTCGGCCTCTACTTGGAGAGAGGCCCGTGAGAGATGGGGTAGGCTAGGTTTGGTGGAGTGAAGAGGATGATGGGCCGCTAGGGTTTGGAAGTGAAGTGGCTAACCTAGGTTTTGGGTTGGAGATCTCACACCTCCTCAAGGTTCCTGGGGAACCCGGATTTACTCCCTCACGGAGCTCAACACCTGGATGCAAGTGCAAAAGAGAGAAACACAAAGTTTGCTCACACATAAATTGGATTAATCATCAGTTGTTTCAAAACTTACAAGAGGGGGTTTTTTATAGGCTTTACAAGAGGCCAGGGTTTTACATCTTCCCATGTGGGACTAATATGATGGATCTTCAATTAGGTTTGTAGAATCAATTTCCTCCCATATGGCCAGTCAAGAGGTTCCATAAATGTTGATTGAAAGCTTCAAATGGTAATTAGGTGGCGCCTCCTAGCCTTGCTCTTCAAGAAATTTTTTTTTCCTTCCATGGCTCAACTCTTTTGGACACCTCCTTTCTTTCTCCCCAAGTCATGGCTCTTCCCAACTTTGCTTTGGGCTTTTTAGGCATGGATTGGGCGCCCCCTTGAAGTGCTCCCCAAGAAATGCCTCTTTCCTCCTTTACCTTGGCCTTTTAAGGTACATAAGGATGCCTCCTTGATTTTGGCTTCAAGAAAATTTCTTGCTCCCTTGGGTGTGGGGACCAAGACACTGGGATGGATTTGTGGCACCTCCTGGACTTGGTGTGTGGCTGGGAGTGTGGCACCCACTTGCTTGGGCTTGGGAGAAAATGTGGCACCCTGGAGAAGACCTAGACCACTACTAGGACCTGTACTGAGTCAACATGACTCACAAAATTTAAATTGCAAGGAAATACAGACTCAACTAAATTTAAGTTGACCAAGTCAACCCTTATTACAAAACCAGAAAAACCCTAATTCTTTGGGCAAGGTCAATTAGAGATCCAGATGGAGCCCTGAAGTCTTCTTCTGAGTCTGGTGCCTGCATCATTTCATCATAACGGATGTTCCAACTCCTTGAAGCTTGATTTAATCCATAAATGGATTTCTTTAGCTTGCATACTTGATTAGGTTTATTCTTTGAAATAAAACCTTCTGACTGTGACATGTAGACTTCTTCCTCAAGGAAAACGTGAGGAATGCAGTCTTCACATCCATCTGCCAGATCTCATAATCATGGTTTGCTGCTATAGCAAGTAAAATCCAAATTGATTTGAGCATGGCAACAGGTGAGAATGTTTTACATAATCAATTCCCTTTTTTGTCTAAAACCTTTTGCCACTAATCTAGCTTTATAGGTTTCAACTTGGCCATCAGCCCCAATCTTTTCTTATAGACCCATTTGCACCCAATAGGATTAACACCCTCTGGTGCATCAACCAAAGTCCATACTTGGTTGACATACATAGAATCTATCTCGGATTCCATGGCTTCTTGCCATCTATCTGAATCAGTACTCAAGATAGCTTCCATATAGGTCAGAGGTTCATCATTTTGAATGACTTGGGCTTCATTATTTTCAATAATAAACCCATACCTCTCAGGTGCCCGTGACACTCTATCAGACCTACGGGGAGGAGTTTGTGTTCTGGTTCTGATCTAACTATATGTTCTATTGATTGAGAATTGTCTATCTGTGTTTCTTGTACTTCTCCAAGTTCAATAGTTCTACCATTGCCCTTTTTAAAATAAACTCTTTTCTAGAAAAGTGGCATGTCTGCTGACAAAAATCTTTTGTTCAGTTTGATGGTAAAACAGATATCCTCTACCCTCTCTAGGATATCCTACAAATAGACATTTATCCGCTCTAGGTTCCAACTTATGTCCAAAATTTCTTTTAACATAAGCTGGACATCCCCATACCTTAAAATATTTAAGATACATTTCTTTCCACTCCAAATTTCTTATGGAGTACTAACAACGGATTTAGAAGGTACTTTGTTCAGAATGTAAACAACAGTTTCTAGGGCATGACCCCAGAAGGAAATGGGTAAATTTGTGAAGCACATCATGGATCGTACCATATCTAATAAGGTACGATTCCTCCTTTCAGCTATACCATTTAGCTGTGGTGTATAAGGAGGGGTCCATTCAGAAAGAATTCCATTAACTTTAAGATAGTCTAAAAACTCCGTGGATAAGTATTCTCCTCCTCGATTAGACCAAAGAACTTTAATACTTTTCTCGGTTTGTTTTTCGACCATACTTTGATACTCCTTAAATTTATCAAGGCTTCAGATTTATGTTTCATAAGATACACATATCCGAACCTAGATAAATCATCTGTAAAAGTGATAAAATATGAGTATCCACCTCTGGCCTGAGTTGTCATTGGACAACATACATCAGTAGGTATAAGTCCTAATAACTCAGTTGACCTTTCTCCATGTCCAGTAAATAGAGTCTTGGTCATCTTACCCATGAGACATGATTCGCAAGTTCCTAATGATTCATACTCATAAGGATCAAGGAATTTTTCCTTGTATAACTTGCTTATCCTAGACTCATTAACATGACCAAGTCGATGATGCCAAAGTAAAGTTTCATTAAAGTCCTCTCTTTTTCTTTTATTATTGATATGAAAAACACTATCATTGGAGAAAGAGTTAAGAGCCCATTGCTAAATATGCCAGAACAAATAATTTTATTAGACAACATTATCGAGCAACCAGTGCTCGTTACATCCATTACATATCCTTGTTTTAATAACAAGGGAACATATACAATGTTCCTAATAATCTTAGGCATATAATAACAATTATGTAACTCCAAGATCTTCCCTGAAGGCAACTTCAGAATATAGGTCCCTACAGCTTCTGCTTGGATGATATCTCCACTAGCACCGTAGAGATTGAAGTCACCTTCCTTCAATACTTTAAGCTTGTGGAGGCCCCGCAAAGATTTGCATATGTGGTAACCACAAGCGGTATCCAATACCCAAGTATTTGAAACTGAAGAATTTAATGTCAATATAGCATGTATCTATACATACCTTTTGGCGCATCTGATGCACCAGGCTTCACAGTTATAAGGAAAGCCTTGCAATTCCTTTTCCAATGTCCCGCTTTGCCGCAAAAGAAACAGGTTGACTGTTTGGAGGCCTTCTTTCCTTTCTTATTCTTATTGATGCTACTCTTAGGGTTTAGCCTCCTATTAAAACCCTTTTTGCCTGATTTCTTCTTATTGGTCTTATTAATAAGAAGAAGTGGAGCCTTTTCTTTCTTTATGTGGCTCTCCGCTATTTTTAACATATTTAACAGCTCAGGAAAGGAAGTGTTCAGTTTGTTCATGTGATAATTCAAGACAAACTGAGAAAATGACTCCGGGAGTAATTGCAGGATTAAATCCTGATTCAACTCCCCATCCATGATAAAACCTAATTGACCCAATCTGGTGATCAAGTCAATTACCTTCAGAACATGATCCTGAATGGATGTTTCCTCTATCATCCTAGCACGGAATAACTGCTTAGATATTTCATATCTAGCAGTTCTGCTATGTTCTCCATAAAGCTCTTTTAAATTGAGCATTATGGATTGCGTATCCATGCTTTCATGCTGTCTCTGTAAATCATGGTCATAGAGGCTAGTATGATACACTTGACAGTAAGGGAGTCATTCTGCCACATTTTGTATGTGGCCATATCTTCCTCTGTGGCATCATCCCCCAGTGGATTAAGACTAGGGGTATCTAGAATATAAGAAAGTTTTTCTTAACTCAGCACAATCTTTAAATTTCTCAACCAGTCCACATAGTTTGGATGATGCAGAACGAAAACTCTAATACCAAAAATGATGCAGAACAGATATGTGGAATGCGGAAACAAATTAAAAATAATGTATTTATTTATTTATTTTTTTATGTTTTCATAAGTCGGCTTTGACTCAAAGGAAAGTTAAACTAAATTGAAAGAAACTATGTAATAATTGAAAGCACAATTTAAAGAAACTAGGTTATTAGAATAGTTCAGAAGTAAAGGATCACTAGGGTTGAGAAACTCCCAGACCTAGGGTTTCGCTCTGAACTTTCAACAGGATAGAAGTAAAGAGAAGAGAAGGGTTACAGACTAGGCAATGATCTTCACAGAGTTTAGTGGAAGGACTCTCTTAAGCAGATTGTTGGATCCCCAGATTTAGATATCTTCGCAATGGATCCTCCAATACTGGTCCTTTGGCAGAGTTGGCTTCTCCTGAACTCAAGATCTGGGAAAGAAGAAGAACAATTTATGGAACCAGATACTCAGGAAAGGATTTACCAGATAGAAGAACTTGAGAGTTGATGTTGCTGAAGTCCTGATTCTCCTGGATGCTGATCTGGCTTCCTCTGGGATTTGCTCGATATTCGAAGCAGCGGACTGGACCTGGATGCTGGTGGTCGGCCACTACTTGGAGAGTGGGGCCGTGAGAGATGGAATAGGCTAGGGTTGGTGGAATGAAGAGGATGATGGGCGGCTAGGGTTTGGAAGTGAAGTGGCTAACCTAGGGTTTTGGGGTTGGAGATCTCACACCTCCTTAAGTTCCTGGGGAACCGGATTTACTCCCTCACGGAGCTCAACACCTGGATGCAAGTGCGGAAGAGAGAAACACAAAGTTTGCTCACACATAAATTGGATTCATTCATCAGTTGTTTTTAAAACTTACAAGAGGGGTTTATTTTATAGGACTTTACAAGAGGTCAGGGTTTTTATCTTCCATGTGGGACTAATAGGATGGATCTTCAAATTAGGCTTGTAGAATCAAATGCTTCTCATATGGCCGGCCAAGAGGTTCCATAAGTGTTGATTGATGGCTCCAAATGGTAAGTAGGTGGCACCTCCTAGCCTTGCTCTTCAAGAAAATTTTTTTCCTTCCATGGTTCGACTCTTTTGGACACCTCCTTTTCTTTCTCCCCAAGTCATGGCTCTTCCCAACTTTGCTTTGGTCTTTTTAGGCAAGAATGGGTGCCCCCTTAAAGTGCTCCCCAAGAAATGCCTCTTTCCTCCTTTAGCTTGCCCTTTTAAGTTATATGGGGCGCCTCCTTGATTTTGGCTTCAAGAAAAATTCTTGCTCCCTTGGGTATGGGGACCAAGACACTGGGATGGAGATGTGGCACCTCCTGGACTCTGGCATGTGGCTGGGAGTGTGGCGCCCACTTGCTGGGCTTGGAGAAAATGTGGCACCCTGGAGAAGACCTAGACCACTACTAGGACTTGTACTGAGTCAACATGACTCAACAAAATTTAAATTGCAGGGAAATACAGACTCAACTAAATTTGAGTTGACCAAGTCAACCCTTATTACAAAACCAGAAAATCCTAATTCTTCGAGCAAGGTCAATCAGAGATCTAGATGGAGCCCTGAAGTCTTCTTCTGAGTCTGGTGCCCGCACCAATCCCGGGAGGGAGGAACTCGACCCTGTCGAGTATGGATCAAGCTGGCTCTGGTATCTCTCCAAGAGGTCTGGATCCAATTCTTGTAATTCTTCTTGGAGATCCAAGAGTCATCAGAATCTGGCCTTCCTTGCCAGCGGACCAGGTATCTTTGGTATCCTCGATTACGAGTAGAGATAACCTGATCATCCAGGATCTTTTCAATCTGCTCTTTCCTCACAAGCCAGTTTGTTGGTGGACACACAGGGTTGGGATCACTCTCAATAACAGGATTAGGCTCAAAAGGCTCACTGGGAATCACAGCTGGCTCTCTATACTCTACTAGGTCTGTAATGTTGAAAGTGGAGCTAATGCCTAGTTCTGAAGGCAACTCGAGCACATATGCATTGGACCCTACTCTCTTCACCACTCTAAATGGTCTAGCTCCTCTAGCATGTAACTTTCTAACGGTTCCAGGAGGAAACCGTTCAGGCCTTAACCTAATCATTACATAGTCTCCCTCAACAAAAGTTTTGACTCGCCTTTGAGAATCAGCCAACTTCTTATAAGTTTCATTACTTAAATTTATTTTGGCATGAATTTCTTTATGCAAGACTTTTATATGCTATGCAAAAACTTCAGCAGACTCGGAGACTCGTGTGTGGACTGGTAAAGGAACTAGGTCAAGTGGTGTGTGAGGCTTGTACCCATGAACAATCTCAAAAGGGCTTTTACCTATAGACCTATTGACCGAGTCATTATATGCAAATTCAGCCCTGGGTAAATACAAATCCCAATTCCTGGTATTCTCACTCAACCAAAATCTGAGTCAATGTCCTAAACTCGACTGACAACGCATTCCTAAAGAATGAACTTTATTCAAAGGAACCCTAGGTCTAAACCTAACAAACTAAGGCTCTCTAGGTTTGACCTTGGGTCGGAGGATGGCATGCAGAGCATGAAAACTTATCATGGGTGCCTAGTAGGTGCCATAAGGTCTTCCAGAAGTAGGTGGCAAACCTAATAGGTTCTAAGGAGTCTTGCAACCTAGAAATCTCAGTAAAGTGTAATCCATAACTCTAGAAACATGAGAAGATTCAGGGAAGGGTAGGAAATAAGAATCAGAGTTTTGAGGTAGCTTATAGGAAACAAGAAACATACCTTGGTTATTCAGGACGACCTTAAAATTAGGACATTGTTCTATAGGTCCACTCATCCAAACCTCATGATTTGCTCTAGGAGGGTCTACAAGTGCAAGTTCTAGGGTAGGCTGGGTGCTCCTAGAAGGTGGAAGGTTATCAGGAAGGTCTTTGGAATGTTTATCTAGAAAGTCTTCTAAGCTACTGTCTTTTTCTTGTTCTTGGACCTTCTCAATGGGCAATTCTTGTGAACCCCTTCCTTCTTCACACTTCTCTACCAGATTTGACTCAGGGGTGTCTTCTTTGGATTCCTCAATGAGTTCAGGGGTATTCTCACTTAAACTCTCATTGGGTGCAATTTCCTCTTCCTAAACTTTCTCGAAAGGGTCTTCTCTTAGGGTTAGCTCTTGAATTCCTTGAGTGGCAGGGGTCCCCTCAATAACCCCATCAGGTAGGAGTTGGTTAATTAAATTATCGGGAGAGATATCCTCAAATTCTTCTTCTTCATATTCATCTATCAAACTTATGTCAGGCTCATATATTTCTTCCTCAATCTATTGAAAGGTTCTAATCTATTCTCCTTTGATTCCTCTTTAAGTACGACTCTGGTCAGGTCAACTAATTTTGGGATGGCCATGCCTAACTCCTTCTAGTGTTATCTTTCTGGTCAAGAGGTGACACAAGTGGGAATTGACAAACAAAAGTCTGGTTCACTACGAGTGTCGGATCAATCGGAACTTGACTCAAGTTGGTAGAGGTTGGCTTTAAGTCCAAAGTACTTGATTAGTTATATCTTAAAGACCACTCATAGTCTTGGGCTTTGGTAGGCTCGATTTAACTTATTGATCTTTTCAAGGAATAGCTTCCTATAAATGTCTGGGTGTAACCCAACCCTAAACCTCGATGTGATCTGAGCTTCGGTCTCAATGGTATTGCATTTCATGTCATACCATAAGAAGTCCTCGATATATTTAGACACAGACCTATTACCTTGTCGCAATTGGTACCATTGGTCTAAAAGTCTTTTCTCATAGGATCTACCTAGGTACCTATCTCTCAACTTACTTCTCATATCTCTCGAAGTATATATTTCTTCTTTTCTTTGATAACACTCACGCTCAATAGCATACCAATGCGACCTAGCATGTTTGGTGAACTTGGTTTTGGCCAACATAACTTGTCCTAATTCCGATATGTTAGTGCACTCAAAATACTGATCCATTTGTTCTTCCCACTTAATATATGTCTCTTGTCTTCCATCAAAAGTGGGTGCATAAGGTTCGGTGTTCCTAACGGGTCCCTTCTCTGAGTCAACCAAGTATGGGTATAGGCTCCTAGGGCTAGACTCAGGGGCAAGATCATGGTCATAGGCTCTTAGATCAAACCTCCAATGATTAGGTTCAGGATCCCTATATAAAGATCTCCTAGGCTCTAGGTGTGGGTGAGGTTGGGGTCTACCAAATTCTGAGTCAGGGGTCTAATTTCGGTGCCTAGGTCCTCAAGTACCTGGGCTCGGTCTCTAAACTGGGCAACAGTATCAGTCATATCCTGACTCAATTTGGTCATACTTTAGTAAGAGTTCTAATCATGGCCTCTAAATCAGGTTGGGTTTGACCAGGTTGGTAGGGTACTCCGTTCCGGGTGGACATGATGATGCAAGCAAGCACACCAAATGACACTCGACTAAAATGACTACGGGCTAACTAGATCTAGAGCCCAAACTAGATACCCAATCAGAGTGGCAAGCTAGCCTGTAGTAACTCGGGACTCAGCCAGGTAGGTGTAAGGGGAGTGTTAGGTCCCTAATTGCCAATCCTAGACACCAATCAGTGATTGGCCAGGTAGGCGGACCAGCACACAAGCCCTTCGGGATAGAATCCCTGAACCACCATTCTAGACACTGAGTACAAAGCACACACAGAGTAACTAGACAAACTGATTCAACATTAGCCTAGACCCGACTTGTTGGTGTCCGTAGCCCACTAGGACAAATTAAGTCTAATAAATTTTAAATTAGGCTTAGGATCGAATGAATGGGTGGTGGTTTTGGGCTAAGGAGATGTTATCAACTCCTCCCTTATCTTAGATGCTCAATTGCCCTTAAGATGAATAAGGAGATGATCACTTAAAAAATTGAATTGCAGAAACACAGAAATAGAGTTGTTGTAAATTAACTCTCAGAAATTCCACAGAAACCAATAAATTACAGTAAAATTACGTAAAATATTTTCAATTATACGGGTTCCAAAAAACAAAAATCGCATAATTTGGAGTTACCTACATCGAGAAACAATTCCTGCAACAGGATAGTTACAAACTGAAAACAGAATGCTTCCCCCGTTACAATTCCTGCTACGAAGTTGTAACCCAGCGGATCCCCTACACGTCCTAGGAACACCCCATGGAATGGGAAGAGGAGGTTTGCACCTCGCTTCGTTCCTAGGACCGGACATCCTGGGGAGTCTACTTCGAGCAGACAAAGTAAAAAAGAGAGACACTCAAAACATGCAAGCAAATCAGAAATCCTAGACAGAGCTCTGATACCAAAATGATGTAGAACGAAAACTCTGATACCAAAAATGATGCAGAACAAAAGAGATGATGCGATGCGGAAATAAATTAAGACTAATTCTTTTTTGTTGTTTTTTTTTTTTTAAGTTTTCAGAAGTCGGCTTTGACTCAAAGGAAAGTTAAACTAAATTGAAAGAAACTATATGATAATTGAAAGCACAATTTAAAGAAACTAGGTTATTAGAGTAGTTCAGAAGTAAAGGATCGCTGGGGGTGAGAAACTCCCAGACCTAGGGTTTCGCTCTGAACTTTCAACCGGACAGAAGTAAAGAGAAGAGAAGGGTTACAGACCAGGCAATGATCTTCACAGAGTTTAGTGGAAGGACTCTCTTGAGCAGATTGTTGGATCCCCGGATTCAGATATCTTCGTAATGGATCCTCCAATACTGGTCCTTTGGCAGAGTTGGCTTCTCCTGAACTCAAGATCTGGGAAAGAAGAAGAACAATTTATGGAACCAGATACTCAGGGAAGGATTTACTAGATAGAAGAACTTGAGAGTTGATGTTGCTGAAGTCCTGATTCTCCTGGATGCTGATCTGGCTTCCTCTGGGATTTGCTCCATATTCGAAGCAGCCAGACTGGACCTAGATGCTGGTGGTCGGCCACTACTTGGAGAGAGGGGCCGTGAGAGATGGAATAGGCTAGGGTTTGTTGGAATGAAGAGGATGATGGGCGGCTAGGGTTTGGAAGTGATGTGGTTAACCTAGGGTTTTGGGGTTGGAGATCTCACACCTCCTCAAGGTTCCTGGGGAACCCGGATTTACTCCCTCACGGAGCTCAACACCTGGATGCAAGTGTGGAAGAGAGAAACACAAAGTTTGCTCACACATAAATTGGATTCATTCATCAGTTGTTTTTAAAACTTACAAGAGGGTTTATTTTATAGGATTTTACAAGAGGTCAGGGTTTTACATCTTCCCATGTGGGACTAATAGGATGGATCTTCAAATTAGGCTTGTAGAATCAAATCCTTCTCATATGGCCAGCCAAGAGGTTCCATAAGTGTTGATTGATGGCTCCAAATGGTAAGTAGGTGGCGCCTCCTAGCCTTGCTCTTCAAGAAAATTTTTTTCCTTCCATGGCTCAACTCTTTTGGACACCTCCTTTGTTTCTCCCCAAGTCATGGCTCTTCCCAACTTTGCTTTGGTCTTTTTAGGCAAGAATTGGGCACCCCCTTGAAGTGCTCCCCAAGAAATACCTCTTCCTTCTTTAGCTTGACTTTTAAGGTATATATGGGGCACCTCCTTGATTTTGGCTTCAAGAAAAATCTTGCTCCTTGGGTGTGGGGACCAAGACACTGGGATGGTGATGTGGCACCTCCTGGACTCTGGCGTGTGGCTGGGAGTGTGGCGCCCACTTGCCTGTGCTTGGGAGAAAATGTGGCACCCTGGAGAAGACCTAGACCACTACTAGGACTTGTACTGAGTCAACATGACTCAACAAAACTTTAAATTGCATGGAAATCAGACTCACCTAAATTTTAGTTGACCAATTCAACCCTTATTAAAACCAGAAAACCCTAATTCTTCGGGCAAGGTCAATCGAGATCCAGAGAGAGCCCTGAAGTCTTCTTCTGAGTCTAGTGCCCGCACCATTTGGGACAGTCAGTTTGTTGGTATCTAAGATATTCGCAGTTGATAATGAAGATGCCATTTATCTACATTTAACAAAGAACAATATATAAGCAAACAACAATGAAATAACATACATAATTAAATTAGGTCTTTAATTTAATTATGTCTCCCACTATTTTATCAAAAATCATAGCCCTCGCTATGATAATTGAGAAAAAAAAAAAAAAACCTTGATAGGTTTTTCTTAGTGAGATTGAGATCCTAATAACTTATAAAAGATCTTGCAGAAAACACAACAAATCTTTTATAAGCTCAAAGGTAGGAAACTCTTCCATTATATCTCATATAATTCTCAAGAAGTAACTTGGCCTCTAGAAACTTATTAGTCTTGTAGAAAACACAACAAACCATAATGTTCTAGTTAAGTCAAGACCCTTTCATTTCTATACAGTCAATACTCAAATATAATGCCCTTGCAGATAACACAACAAAGCATTATACTGAATATGCTATAAGCATCTCTATGCACCAGACTAGTATTATGTCAGTTACCATATTAGGTCTTGCAGATAACACAACAAACCTAATGTGGTTCATAACATAATAATGATCCAGCATGAAGGAAGGCCAATATATTATTTTTAACACAAGCATTTTAGTCAATATTTAAATTTAATCAAATCGGCAGGCAAGTGGAAGAGATGTGGGAGTCCCCCTGTTGCTTTCCTAGACACCAATAAAAACTGGCCAGGTCAGTCAACGGAACAATTAAAAACCACAATTCTCTTTACCTTCCCAGAACCACCTTTCTAGACACCGAATGATCAATTGTACATCATGACTAGTGATGCTTATTAGTTAATATACTAAGACTTAATATAATTTTTTAAGATGAGGGATTTATAAATTGCCAGCACATCCTTATAGAATGTATCACAATCAACATATCACTCTTATAAATAAACAAATATGTGCTAAGTGTGTCATCATACTAGACAACCATTTACCACATAATGGATCCACCATTATGCCAGGGCACCTTATTTCAGTATGATGACTTCAAAACTATACATATCTCTATAATAATTAGGGTTTGAGTAAAAGACCCTAACTAGTGGCATACATCAAAACATATATGCAATCAAAGATATGCTAAGTGTAGTAACATATTAGGATTTAAAAACCCTAAGATGTGACATACAAACTATCATAAATTATAGTCCTAATTAAGGTGGCTCTGATACCACTGTTGGGATCCGGTGCAACGCAGCGGAAGGGTAATTTCAAAATATAGAAATTAATATGCACCAAACCACCCTGAACCAGGAACTCCTTAATAAGACTAAAATGTATGAAGACTAACATTCTTATGCAAATTAGAATTAGAGTACAAACCTGTAACCGCTAATTCCAATTTGATGAAGATTTAATCTTGAAGATGAACGGGCTATTTGAGTTCACCAGGCATCCAGGTGTCCGCCCTCCGATGGTGATCCACACAAAGCATGACCAAGATCCTAACTTCTTGTCCAATAGTTCCTCGTATTGAGTTCTTCTTCTAGAACTCAATTCTTCGGATTATGGCTGGAAATCTTCCACTCAAAGGTGTGTCTTCTTCCTTCTTACCCCTTCTCCACCTTCTACCAAGACTTAGAACATTTAGGACACCTTTGTCTTGAAAGTAAGACCTTGTCCTAAGAAGATTTTTGCTTGTCTTAATTGGTGGAGAAATTAAGACAAGGATGTCTTAATGTAAGGAAGAAAAGAATTGAATCAGAACTCTTCTTTTCCTTTACTGTCGGAGACTTTCTCTCTTAACCTTGTTTAGTAGCGAGTTTCGACAGAGTTTTACTCTGTAAAAGAAACAATGCAAAAACAAGAAAGGGAGAAAGAGTTTTCAGGAGAGGAAGAAGAAAAAAAAATCACACCGGAGTTCTGATTCCCGCCCCCCTTTTGTAGTTTTTGGAGAGGCGCCCTCACAACTCTCCGATAACAATTTCTCATGCCATTTCCCTTCTTTCCACGCCCCTTTCCCTTCTTCCCATGCTCTTTCCTTTTTCTCACGGCCTTCTGGATTATTTCTCATGGCCTTCCAGATCAATCCTCATGACTTTTCTCAAAAGAAGAAGTCGCGATGATTGGAAGGAAAAAATCGCGAAACTTGAATCTCCGAAAAGATACGATTTCGCGCACCCGGGAAGAAACTCGCTTTCTTTCTTTCGTAAAACCCCACCACCCATTAGATTACCATCCAAGGGATGACAAGTGAGGCGCTAAAAATGAGAAAGAATGCCGCCCATCTTAATTCATCGGAGAATTAAGTGGCGCGCCAAGAGTCCATGCGCCCATGGACTCCTCCATATGGCGCGCCAAGAGTCCATAAGCACATGGACTCTTGGTGTTTTTGGCGTGCATGGGCTAAGGGGCGGGTGGTATGCTAGCCTAAGTAATTGGTTAGCCAATTGGGTTAGCCATAATCCCTAAAACCTCAATTAAGGTCTAATTAGATCCAATCAGAACCCAAATTGAATCAATTCGGAACCCTAATCGAATCCAATTCGAATAGAAGTTAGGATTTGCAACACTTGCTAGAGTGTCTTCATGCAAATGACTCTTGATAATTCTCTTAGTGTGTAACCCATTGGGTTCCATATCTAGCCAGTAGTGGGTTCGAATACAAGTTGACCTAATTTGATTAGAACTCTTTCTAATCGATTTAGGTCAAATCGGGCTTACCCGATTTTGATCAATTAGGACTCTTCCTAATAAATGATCATTAATTTGATCAACCCACAAGACAATATTGATGTCTAGCAACGTGTCATGTCTACCCGGAAGATATGGAAATTCTAGTGAAATACCAAAACTACCCTTTAGTAGAAAGTTACCGTATAATTAAATCCTTCGATCAGCCTGCACCCAAAATATAATTATGGATATGGATATATGTCAAATCCAATATTATATTTGTTTCTAGCTCAATCTTATATGATGATTCAATTATCTTGATATTAGAAACCATCTCTAATATCTTTACTTTGATCAAAGATTCCCTGAATCATCATCCGATTGATACCTGGATGCAATCTCCTTTACTAAGAGTGATCGATTCCTTGTTGACCTACTCATACCTTCATATACATTCACCATTCCCAGTATCAATCCTGTGTATGACTCAATATCATGAATAGGATTGAACCAAAGGATGGGTTCATGTACATAAGGTACTTATGGCAGTCTCAGGTCAAAGGATTACTTGTACCACTCCCACTATGAAAACCTTCTATTGACATGTAGCTAAGACTCCATTAGATGTTCTCAAGTTGGATCATATCAGTGAACTCATTCTCTAATGAGCATCCATATCCTAGTATTAGTGTCATACATAAGTGACTGTGAGAGCAGTCACCCTCTTCAGTATACATGGGATGTGCTAATCTTACCGGAAGAACCCTGATCCCCTACTCAGGGTTCCTTTGACTAGGAATATTTTAGATTAAGATTTTAAGACTTTAGGTCTCACTGGTATGATCTCATCATAACCCTAAAATCATAGCCCTAATCTATGGGGTTCATCATATAATAATAAACACAGCGTATGATGAAAAATAATGCCATTATTAGAATATTGTCAACTACAATGGTTTGGGAGATACAACATAGATTGGCTTGTAGGGCATATCCCTTTCACTTTTATAGGCATGAAGCGCTGCCAAATTCTGTTGGGGAGCATGCTGGAAAAACTCGAATATGCCCCCAGGAGAACAGGCGTGGCAACGAGATCGTGGGTGGAGGCATGCCAAGTGTGTCGGAGTAGTGGCCATGCATTGGAGTTTGTTATAACAGAATGTCAGAACTGTCAGAGAGGAAAGGTTCCTGGAAACCTCGGGCGATCTCTTCAGCAGTGGGTTAGCTGGCTCCCTAGGAGCCGACCGTGATGATAAAAAGGGCGGGTTCACGGACAGTGGGGCGCCTATCAGCCCTCAAAGCCCCAGGGTCGGCTCTCTGGGAAAGCCGACCAGGGAGTCAGATTCCGTGCGGGGACCAGCCAACCGGGCGTCGGGGGCTGGTCCGACCGGGGACTAGCCGAATGGGTGCATCAGGTTCCATTTTAAATAATTCATAACTATATACAAGAAGATTAATTTTAGAGGACTTCACTTGGAAAGTTCCTTCATGGGTCACCTCAAGTTTATCCCAAATTTCCTTTATAGATGAGCAAATGGAAACTCGATTAAACTCATTGCTGTCCAAAGCATGATATAGAAAATTCATTGCTTTGGCATTTAACTCACCCATTTTCATGTCATGTTCATCCCAATCCTCTTCAAGTTTTGGAATGTCCACTCCATCATTTTAACCATGGGGATATATGGAGGACCCTTCAGAATGACCTTCCATAACTGAAAATCAATTGCTTGAATATAAATTTTCATCCTAGTTTTCTAGTATGCATAATTGGTGCCTATGAAGAGTGGAGGTCTATTGTTGATTGGCCTTCGGCCATCAAGACTTACTCATTGGATAAGCCAGCAATCTTTACTCTAGTATATTCAGAGACACTGCTCTGATACTAGTTTTGCCCAAGTGGCTACCCAAGAGAGGGGTGAATTGAGATTTTAAGAAATAATTACTGCTGCAGATATTGCTTTCAAATTTAAACTTCTCTAAGTGAAGGTGATGTGATTATGAATGTAGAGCACAATCTAAGAAGAAAGAGAAAGGCAGCAATACAACACCCAAGATTATAGTGGTTTAGATGGAGTTGGTGAAGAAATGAAGACTATCTGTCTCACTTATGCTCATAAGAAAACATTTTTGTATTCAATTACGCTCTTTTTTTAATCACTGCCTTTGAATCCTTATATGGTCTCTTGTACTTGTTTCTAAGGATATAGCCCATTGCAGTTCATTGGGATTCGAAAACTAGTCGTTGGAGCACTTTTTTTGCATTCAAAAAAGAATTCTAGAACTAGCCATTATGTACCTGGAAATGACACTCGAGTCGGCTTGATTTCTTTGAGTCGGCTTGGATCTTTCGAGTTGTATGATCGAGTGGACACTTCTTCAGCAGGTTGGCTCTTTGTCTCATGGTGCGGAAACCTCGCTCTTGACGAGTTGGCTCATGTCCATTCAGGTCGGCTCAAACTTCCATCATTGAAAATATTAAACTAGAGGAGTCGGTTCGCTTCATCTTGGGTCGACTCGAGCTCTCAGAATCAGAATTCTTCACTCTAGAGGAGTTGGCTCATTGTAGTTCGGGTCGGCTTGCTTTCACAGGTCTTCAAAATTTATTCTGGCAGAGTCAGCTCAATCTTATTGGGGTCAACTCACTTGGCTTGTTCTCAAAAAACTTCATAAATGGACTCTGGATGAGTTGGCTCGGATATACTCGAGTCGGCTAGGATTGCTGCATGCCAGAATCCTTAGTGCGTGCCACGAGATAGAGTCGGCTCTTCTTCTGGTTGGGTCGGCTCGAGTGAGTTCTTCAGGAATTTTACAATCAGACTTAAAAACACTCTCACCAAAACTCTCAAAAACTTGATACAAACCAACTCAAACTGAGTCTAGAGCACAACACTCATAGAAGTAACCCAACTTCATGATTTTAAATGGTTTTTCAAAGGTTTCTTCTTTACATAACACTCATACCATATTACTTAATACACTCAACATAATAAAGTAGGGGCAATTGATAATCAATAAGAATCATCCTACAAAACTTGTGAAATACTTGAGAGTATTAGTAATATATATGCATGCTCCAAGATTTTGTTATTATCAAAATCACTCAAGGGGTCAACAACTTCATAGGAAAAAATTTGATGTTGGTAAAATTCAAAATCCTTTTCCTACTCTTAGTTTATGATCTTTAGATCCTAGTTTAAGGTGATTTCTTAATCCCCAAATCCTGATTAATTTAGTTACTTTGTTAGATTTACACATGCGGGCATAACTAGTTGATATTCCCTTAATTGCATACTTTGAGTCTCTAAAAATCTGAAAATTATGAACAAATTTTAATTGCTATTTTTCACTATTAATTAGGTTTATAATCAGTAGATTAGGTTTTCATAATCGTTCCACATTATTTTGGTATCAGAGTGAAGGTTAAACTAGGGTTTAACTTTAGTTCAAAAATTTGCATACCTATAACTAGATTGAAATTAAAACTGCATAAAACCCATCTAAAAAAATTCAAAAAAAATAGTAATTAATTTTTTCATAATCTTATGTTAATCCTCTATTTAATCTTATAAAAATCATAAAATAAAATGTTGCCCAATTGGCTTTTCCCAAGAGGGGGGTGAATTGGGAATTACAAAATTTTTGCAAGTATGTGCACAAGTAATTCCTTTTAGTGGTTAGGTGCTGTGTTAATCAGAGAATGAATGCAGCTAAAAAGTAATTAAACACAACACAAACAAAGCAGGTTTATAGTGGTCAGAGAAACCCAGCTCCTACATCCACTATCCAAGTTTACCACTCAGGATTTTCACTATATCCCCCAAACCTGGAATACACTTGTATGTTTTACAAGCTCACAACCCAACCTCTACACTTTGGTTTTTGAAACAGGGATCACCAAAGAAACCCACTCTAGGTTTTCACAGGCTCACCTAGAACCTCTACACTTGGTTTTTAAATAGGCTCACCAAAGAAACCCTCTACACTCTGGTTTTTAAAGGCTCACCAAAGAAACCTATTTGTTTTTACAACCAGGCTCACCAATAACCCAGATATTCTAAAGATAGAATAAACAACAACAATAAAGACAAACTCTATTATCTGGGTGGTTGCCAATGCAGCTCGAGTGAAGATCCACTGAATGCTCTTCAATGCACTTCAATGGCTCCTTGCTTTCCTCAAAAGATGCTTCAAGCTTTTGGTAAGAGTTGTTGCAGGCTTGAAAGCAGACTTTAAAGCTCTAGTGCTCTCTCTTCTCTTCAATAAGTGTTCAATAAATGCTCAATAATTTATTAGTCTCTTCAAAGGATGTTCTCATACCTTATTTATAGAGACTTCAACTGCCTTCCCTTGATTTGAATGTTGTAGACCATTGGGAGGTGACAGGTTACCATTGGAGCACTTTTAGAATTCAAAACTGAGAACTGGAACTAGCCGTTGGAGGTGACCCCCGTCATTCCAGTCGACTTGGACAACTTTGAGTCAGCTCGGACCAGTTCGGATCGACTGGGCTGAGTGCCAGTCGGCTAGCTTCCATAGTTAAAAAAAATACTTACTCTGATGAGTCGGCTAGGCTGAATCCCAGTCGGTTAGAATCTTAGAGGCTCTCAGACCATTCTCAACGAGTTCTAGATGAGTCGGCTACTGATTCCAATCGGTCTCGGATTCTTGAGAATCTCAGAACGTTCTCAACCATGTTCTGGACGAGTCGGCTGGGCCTTGGTGCCAGTCGGCTGGATCTGTGTGCCAGAGAACTTCTTCCTGTGCCAGTGCCAGAGTCGGCTGGTCCTCCATCCAGTCGGCTCGAAAGTGGTTCTCCCAGCCAATCAACATCAAACATCCAGAACACACTTGTCCCAAGCTTTGAAGTCTTCTTCAAAGACTTCTTATAATAAATTCAAGAAAAATTGAAGCTTGAAAGACTACTAGAAGTAACCCTTAAACTTGATTTTAATAGGAAATTTTTTTAGGGTTCTTCTTTACAAGATTCTAAATACTTACAACTCAACACAAAATATAAAGATTGTAGGATTTAGAAAGTATGTCAATGTAGTTGTCCTACAAAAACTTGTCAATCATTTGAAGAGTTGTTAGATAACCAAATGTATGCTCCAATGTTTTGTTATCATCAAAATCACTTTATGGGTCAACAATCTCCCCCTTTTTGATGATGACAAAATACTAGGCATGAAAAGATTCTAATCTATTCACAAGTATGTAAGCATTTATATTTGTTTGACAATTCATAAAATCAACTGTAATCTCAAATGTATATCAGTATGTGCTATACAGTTATGCACAAGGTCAAATTCATAAACTGCAAATATCAGAGAATGATTCTTGTATGTATCAAGAAGCATTAAGTATCGACTGATAAATATAATAAGTAGAGAGCATCATAGAAATCATTGAAACATGTAAATTAAACATATATATCTTCCCCTTTTTATAAAATTTCTAGACAATATGAATTTTCTCTAAGTTCTCCCCCTTTACACATTCATTTGAACATTTTAACAGAATAATATGCAAGAGATCATTCAGAAATGCCTTAAAACTCCCCCTGTCTACTTTACTTTAGTAGTTTATTGCAATTCATTAAGCTTTCCCTTTCATGCACACTATGATTCTCCCCCTTTTGTCATCAATTCATAAAGGTTAAACAGATAAGCTCAGAATTTTAAATAGATTGAGAAGTTTTAAGATTTGTTTGAGATAATTTCACTTTCTCAACTTAAAGAGATTCTTATTAAAAAGAAGAGTATAAACAAAGATAACATATATACACACATTACACATGATCAAAAGATGTTCATTTCATTTCTATCAAAAGGTGTTTAGTTCATCAATCATTACAAAAGTTTCAAGAAGCATTCAAAAAGTACTAAAACTACAAAATATCTACTCAGAGTCATCTCTGGGAACATTGGCACCTTGCCAAGAAGTGGGTTCTAGGTGATCGACTAGATGAAGCATGAGGAGGAGGAGCCCTAGGTGCTGAGAGGTACTAGGAGACCTAGTCGAAACGGGAGGTGGATCATATAATTGTCTAGTCCTAGCTGTGACCTCTAGTGTTCTGACAATGCCACAGATAGACACCATCTCCATCCAAATTGCTCCCAGCAGTTGCTCCAAGTCCTTGAGGTAAACTGGCACTTTGTTTACTGCCTCCTTCATCTTACCAATTTCTTTCTGCAAAGATATAAGCTCCGAGGCTTGGACATTGGCGAAAGCTTCAGCTGATCCTCAAAGTCTGCCAAGCTCTGACCTGATGATCCCGATACCTCTAGTTTAATCATCAGCCATACTTCTTATATCAACAATAGTTCCTACTTTGCCTCTAAGTTCCTTCAATTAGTTTGATATTCATTTAGTGTAGTGTTCATAGACTTTAAAATTGCTTCAGAACTTGAAGAGATACAATTCAGAATTGGTTGAAGTTCTATCTGAGAGTTGATCTTGAAGCTTCCATAGCTTCAACCTTTCCTTGTAGACTTGACACATGCTCTCCAGTCTGTCCAATCTGCTGTCTACTGATTGTTTCAAATCATTAAATAAAGAAGTTATTGTACCTGTCATGAATATGTCAAGCTGCTCACTATTCTTCAATCTGAACATGAAGGATAGGAGGTTGTGGTGCTGTATAGATAGTCAGGTAAAGGAACATCAGCTGCAGGCAAGTCACACTCTAGTGCAGGCAAATCAAACTCCGCTACAGGCATATCAAACATAGGAGAAGGTGCTCTAGTCTCCTCAGTGGCAGCAGGCTTGGATACAAGTGACTCATGCTCAGGTACTGGTGTAGAAGAAATTTCCAGCTGCTTCTATATTTTCTTCTTCTTCTCTCTTCTTTTCACTACTACTTGAGCTGCTTATAGCCCTTTCATTTATGCCTTTCTTTCTCCATACTCCTTCCACTTGGAAGTATCCCATTCTCTCTAGAGTTTTGGATGTGTAAACATCTGTGTGATGCATTCTAATCCATCCTCACCATCCAAACTGACTCTATTAGATTGAAAGAGGGTAAAGCTCATTCCATATGATAGACATGATTTAGCCTTTCGAACAATTTCTTTCATTTGCACGATTATAATGTATGAAAGATTGACAGGATTTCTCTCTAAGATGTGCTCCATAAGGCATAAATCTCTTTCACTTACCCAATCGATCTACCGGTTCTTTGCAAGAAAATTCTACAAATAAAATTATGAAGCAATCTCATTTCTAGTGACAGGGTGTTTAGCAAAACTGTACCAATACCTCCAACATCTTCTTTTTCAGTATATCCTCAGAGTCTTCTCTCTATTGTCAGTTACTAAAAACTTTACTCCCTTAAAGGTAGTCCAATATCCCTTGTAGAAATTCCTCATTGACTATTATCCTCTTTCCTTTAATAGTGACTCCACATGATTAGTTCCCAACCTTAAGTTTTCATAAAAACTTCTAACTAAAGTGGGATAGGTCTTCTCATTCAAGAACAAAATTTTCTCCACCCTTGATCTTCGATTAATCTCATATTTTAAAACCCAATGCCTTTAATAAACTCAAAAATTAATATGGCGACCGGAGGTTACCGGATGCGTAGACATTGAAGCACATGCTAGGAGTGGTAGGAACATCTCTTGTGGCATCCTCTGCAAATTCTTCACTGTGACGGTGCTACTTGTCTCTTCTTGCCTCCTTTTAGACCTTCTTTCCTTTTCATAGTTGGAGCAACACTAACGAGCATTTACCTATCGCACGCTTGGTGCCATTGCTAGGAAAGATGGAAAATTGGAAGATTGGAGTCCTTGGAGGGAGAAGGAAGTCTTTGGAGCAGGTTTTGGAGATGAATGAACTGTTACAGAAGACAACAAAAGGTAAGGTTTTGTTGAAGGGTTATAACCCAGGCAAAACATATTGGCACGAAATTCCAGTCGACTCAAGTAGCCCGAAAAAGGCTCGAGTCGGCTCAGCCAGAACTCTCCTAAACCATTAGAAGATCTAGTCGACTTGAAACTCTGCTCGAGCCGGCTAGGCCAGAACAAGTTCAAAACTCTCAGAAAATCCAGTCGACTCAGATTAAGATCCAGTCACTCGAATAAAGAGAATAGAGTTTTGAAGATTTTGAACGAAAACCAGAAGGATTTTGAAGAAAATTTCAACAGAAATTAAGGCTCAATAAAATAGAATAAATTGGGAGATTCTCTAGATAATATTTCCTTAAACTTGAAGGAATTAGGTTAGAGAATTTAAAAAGGATCGCAAAGACCTAATTCACTCATAATTACTCAAATCTATCTTGATTGAGTGGCTTAGTAAATATGTCAGCTAATTGATCTTCAGTAGTATAAAGTCAGGCATAATATTACCATTAGAACATGATCTCTAAAAAAATGATGTCTAATTTCAATGTGCTTGGTTCTAGAGTGTTGAATTGGATTCTTTGTCAAATTGATAGCACTTTGTGTTATCATATTTAATTAGAATTTAGATTGTGATACACCAAGTCTTCTAGTTGTTGTTTAATCCATAACACTTGAGCACAACAACTACCACAGCCACGTACTCAACCTCAACTATGGACAAGGCTACGGAGTTTTGCTTCTTACAGTGCCATGAAATTAAATTCAACCTAGAAATTGGCATTACCGCTAGTGCTTTTTCAATCTATTTACAACCAGCATAATCAGCATCATAGAATCCAATCAAATTCAGAGTAGAATGTTTAGAGTACCAAATTCTTAAATTACTTGTTCCTTTCAAATATTTAATTATTCTTTTAACGGCAAGCATATGTATTTCTTTGGGAGATGACTGAAATCTAGCACATACAAATATACTATATAATATGTCAGGTCTACTTGCGTCAAATACAATAAGGATCTGATCATAACTCTATATAGCTTTTGGTCAACATTGGATCCATTCTCATCTTTGTCTAATCTGCAAGTTGGCTCATGGGGTGGCTCATTGATTTGCTACTCTCCATACCAAACTTTTGATGATGATTCCTTGATGTATTTGGCTTGGTTGATGAAGAGTCCTTTGTTTGTTTTACTTGAAGTCCAAGAAGTAGTTCATCTCGCCCATTAAGCTCATTTTAAATTCTTCCTGTATAAGCTTAGCAAATTCTTTACATGGAGAATCGTTAGTTGCACCAAAAATGATGTCATCTACATATATTGTACAACTAAGATGTTTTATTTTTATTTTGATAAATAGAGTTTTTCTACATTACCTCTTGAAAAATCATTCTCAATTAAGTGCTAAGTCTATCATACCAGGCTCTAGGTGCTTGTTTCAAACCATACAATGCTTTGTTAATTTGAATACATGGTTTGGAAAAGTGTGATTTTCAAAACCTGGTGGTTGTTCCACAAAAACTTGTTTAGAGATAAAACCATTAAGAAATGCACTTTTTACATCCATTTGAAAGAGTTTAAGTTCACGTAGCAAGAAAATGCAAGTAGTAATCGAATGGCTTCTAGTCTTGCTACGGGTGCATAATTTTTATCAAAATCAATACCTTCTTCTTGGTTATATCCCTTAGCCACTAATCTAGCTTTGTTCCTTATAATGTTTTCTTGCTCATCTAATTTATTTCTATAGACCCATTTAATTCATATTATTGGATGGTTAGTAGGTCTATCTACAAGTGTCCATACCTTATTTCTTTCAAACAGGTTAATCTTCATGCATTGCCATCATCCAGTTTGGGTCAGTCTCAGCCTCTTCTAAGCTATGGGGTTCTATTTGTGATACAAAGGCTAGGTAATCACGTGCATCCTTATGTGCAGCCCTAGTCCTAACACCATGTGAAGGATCTCCTATTATTAATTCTTTAGGATAAGATGTAACATACCTCCAATCCCTTGGTAGATCAGTGTGATCCTTACTTACCATTTTCTTCTCCATCTTGAGTGTCTTTGTCTTGAATACTTAAGTCATCCATTCCTTTTTGCAATGTACCTGCATCATTATCTATGCACTCTTCTTGTCTAGAAGGTGTAGGGTTAGTTTCAATAAATACAACATTAATTGACTCTTCAATAGTAAGAGTCCTTTAATTAAAAACCCTATATGCTTTGCTATGTAAAGAATAACCTAGGAAAATTGCATCATCAGCTTTAGAATCAAATTTTTCTAAATTATCTTTTCTATTGTTATGCACAAAGCATTTACATCCAAAACATGAAAATACTAATATTGGTTTTTTTGTCATTCCAAAGCTCATAGGGGGTTTTCTTTAAAATAGGATGGATCAAAACGCGGTTTAAAATATAACATGCAATGTTCACCGTTTTTGTCCAAAAGTACTTTGGAAGATTGCCTTCACATAACATTGTGTGAGCCATTTCTTTCAATGTCCTATTTTTTCTCTCTACAACACCATTTTTTGAGGTGTTCTAGGAGCAGAGAAGTTGTGATCAATGCCAAATTCAATACAATAATCTTCAAAAAAGTTGATTTTCAAACTCAGTTCCATGATCACTCATTCTATTGAAATCAAGATAAGTTCTTTTGGTTTAAAACCTTTTATGAAATTTTCTGAAAACATGAAAATTTTCAGCTTTCGAAGCAATAAACAAAATCCAAGTAAATCTTGAAAATCTACTATCACAAGAGCATATTTCATTCCTCTTAGGCTTGTGGTCCTAGTAGGTCCGAAAAGATTCATGTGAAGTAGTTCAAGAGGTCTTGTTATAGAAACTATATTCTTTGATTTAAAACTCCCCCTAGTTCGTTTACCCATTTGGCATGCATCACAACATGATTTAAATCAACTTTAAACTTTGGCATGCCTCTAACAAGATCTTTAGAAATTAATTTGGCAATTGTATGCATGCTAGCATGACCTAATCGTCTATGCCATAGTAAGCCTGACTCTTTGGTCTTAGCATTCATTGCAACTAGACTAGGGCTACTAGACATGGCAAGATCAATAAGATCTACCACATAGATATTCCCGAGTCTATGTCCAATAAATTTATTGCTAGAATCTAAAGAGTTAGTTACTATACACATAGAAGACTCAAAGACAACCTTGAAGCCTTTATTCACAATTGACTTATACTTAAGAGATTATGCTTCAATTTGTCTACTAGCAAAACATTTTCAATAAAAGTGAAGGGAGTTATTTTGATCTTACCAATACCGATTATTCTCCCTTTGCCATTATTTCCAAAGGTGACCATATCTCCTTCTTTCATTTCAAGGGTGATGAATTGGTCCTTGTCACCCGTCATATGTCTATAGCAACCACTATCCATGTACCACCTTTTTTCAATCTTGGGCTGCAAGACATTCCTGCAAATTGTCAATGAATTCTTTTAGGTACCCAAGCTACCTTGGGTCCTTGCAGGTCAGCAGAGGAGGTTCCTTTGGGAACTCAAATATTTTTTATTTTCTTAAGGATATTTCTAAAATTATTGCATTCAAAAGCTTTATGTCCTATTCTATTACAAGTATAGCAAACAACTTTAGAATTTTGATAAAACCAGAATTTGAAGTTCTGAAAGTTGATGCACTTGATGCAGATTTTGAATTTTTCAAAATGTATGCATTTTTTCTCAAATTCTTAGGAACATGTAATAAAGACTTTAAAGTAGAAACAGTTTTTGGTGTTGCTGAATTTTTTAAGATAAGGCATTTTGAACATGTTTTAGATTTCACAAAAGTAGTTGCTAAAATTCCATTTATAAAAGAAATGTTGAAACCAATTCCAGCTTTATTTCCTGAAATTCGTTGTTCTTTTAAAATTAGCTCAAGCTTATTTGAAAGATAAAGTGAGGTTTTCAACCAAAAGGCTTGAGTTGGGGGGAATCTCCTTTTTCAATTCATTATTTGCAAGCAAATCATGTTTTTTTTCACATGAAAGATTTTCATTTTTCAGCTTTTAATTTTTCAGAAAAGTCATGCAATTCTTTTTGAATAAATATTCTTTTCTGAAATTTCATCCTTTTGTTTGAGTAAAGAATCATCATATTTTTCAATTATTTTATCTTTACTCCAGCTTCTTAAATTCAGAAAGTAAGTCATGAAAAGTAGAATTTAATTCATCAAAAGTAATTCAGTGCAATTGTTAGAGAATGTTACCTCATCTTTGAGACCTATTAAACATAAATTTGCGGTCTTGGTGGTCTCTTCTTCTTCAGATGATGATGAGTCTTCACTGTCGGACCATGTGGCAACCATGGCTTTCTTTTTCTTCTTTTATCTGAAGGATTTCTTCAAAGTGGACAGTCTGGACATATGTGCCCCGGCTTCTTGCATTCGTAGCACGTGGGGACTACCTTTTATCTTTCTCTCTATCCTTTCCTTTTTTTTCATAATCCTTCCTATGAAATTTTCCGTTATACCTTCATTTCTTTCTTCCCATAAATTTTCTGAATCTCCTCACAGCCATAGCGATGTCATCGTCTTCAAGGTCGTCATTGGAGGAGGTGCTTTCTTCTTCAGATTCTTCATCATCCCTCTTTGAATTGGAAGCAGCATTGAAGGCTATTGTCTTCTTTCTCTTCTACTCATCTTCCATTCTGTGTTGCATTGTCAGCTCGTGGGTGATGAGTGATCCCAGCAGTTCATCCACTTCAATGTGTTGAGATCTTTGGCTTCCTAGATTGTAGTTAATTTGGGATCCCATTTATCGGCAAAGAATGAAGGATCTTCTGTACTAGATCTGCATTAGAGTTTACCCTACTAAGACTCTTTAAACCGTTAATAATATCTGTAAATCTAGAGGACATGGCAGAAATTATTTCAGAAGGTTCCATTTTGAACAATTCATAATTATGAACTAATATATTTATCTTTGAGGTTTTCACTTAGGAAGTTTGCTCATGGGTCACTTCGAGTTTATCCCAGATTTTCTTTGCTGAAGAGCAAGTGCAAATTCGGTTGAACTTTTTTGCATCCAAAGCACAATATAATAAATTCATTGCTTTGGCATTCAATTTCCCCATCTTTATGTCATGATCATCCCAGTCCTCTTCTGGCTTAGGGATGTCCACGCCATCAACTTTAATTATGGGAATGTGTGGCCCTTTCAAGAAGACCTTCCATAATTGAAATCTACAGCTTGTATGTAATTTTCATTCGTGCTTTCCAATATGAATAATTAGTGCCTGTGAATAGTGGAGGTCTATTTGTTGATTGGCCTTCGACCAAGGATGTACTCATGGGATGAGCCATCAATCTTAACTCAAGTAATCAGAGACACTGCTCTGATACCAGATGTTGCCCAGGTAGTGTTTTCCAAGAGGGGGGTGAATTGGGAATTACAAAACTTTTGCAAGTATGTACACAAGTAATTCCTTTTAGTGGTTAGGTGGCTGTGTTAATTAAAGAATGAATGCAAAGCTAAAAAGTAAATCAAACACACAACAAACAAGCAGGTTTATACTGGTTCGAAGTAACCCAGCTCCTACATCCACTATCCAAGTTCACCACTCGGGATTTCCACTATATCCCCCAAACCAGAATACAGTTGGATTGTTTTATAGGCTCATAATCCTAACCTCTACACTTTGGTTTTTGAAACAGGGCTCACCAAAGAAACCCACTCTAGGTTTTCCAGGCTCACCTAGAACGTCTACACTTTGGTTTATAAATAGGCTCACCAAAGAAACCTCTACACTTTGGTTTTTAAAGGCTCACCAAGAAACCTATTTGGTTTTTACAACCGGGCTCACAAATAACCTAGATATTCTAAAAGATAGAATAAACAGCAACAATAAAGACAAACTCTATTGTCTGGGTGGTTGCCAATGCAGCTCGAGTGAAAATCCACTGAATGCTCTTCAATTCACTTCAATGGCTTCCTTGCTTTCCTCAAAAGATGCTTCAAGCTTCTGGTAAGAGTTGTTGCAGGCTTGAAAGTAGACTTTAAAGCTCTAGTGCTCTCTCTTCACTTTAATAAGTGTTCAATAAATGCTCAATAATTCATTAGTCTCTTCAAAGATGTTCTCATACCTTATTTATAGAGACTTCAACTGCCTTCCCTTGATTTTAAATGTTGTAGACCATTGGAAGGTGACAGGTTACCATTGGAGCACTTTTGGAATTCAAAAACTAAGAACTGGAACTAACCGTTGGAGGTGACCCCGTCATTCCATCATCAGCTTGGACAAACTTCAAGTTTGCTCGGACCAAGTTCGGGTCGACTGGGCTAAATACCAGTCGGCTAGCTTCCACAGTTGAGAAAATACCTTACTCTGGACGAGTCTGCTAGGCTGAATCCCAGTCGGCTGGAATCTTAGAGGCTCTCAGACCATTCTCAACCGAGTTCTGGATGAGTCGGTTCGGCTGAATTCCAGTTGGCTCAGATTCCTGAGAATCTCAGAATGTTCTCAACCATGTTCTGGATGAGTCGGCTGGGCCTTGGTGCCAATCACTGGATCTGTGTGCCAAAGAAACTTCTTTCTTGTGCCAGTGCCAGAGTCAGCTGTGTCCTCCATCCAGTCGGCTCGAAAGTGGTTCTTCAGCTAGATCAACTTCAAACTTCCAGAACACTTGTCCCAAGCTTTGAAGTCTTCTTCAAGGACTTCTTACAATAAATTCAAGAAAAACTGAAGCTTGAAAGACTACTAGAAGTAACCCTTAAACTTGATTTTAATAGGAAATTTTTTTAGGATTCTTCTTTACAAGATTCTAGATACTTTACAACTCAACACAAATTAAAGATTGTAGGATTTAGAAAGTATGTCAATGTAGTTGTCCTACAAAAACTTGTCAATTATTTGAAGAGTTGTTAGATAACTAAATGTATGCTCCAATGTTTTGTTATCATCAAAATCACTTTAGGGTCAACATAAATTTTTCTATTTTCTATTTTCTGGTGGAAAGAAATCACGCCTCCTGAATGGGTATACGAAAGTATACTGTCACGACCCATGGAAGTAATGAGCTACGGCCAGACATGATATCCCGAGATCGAAAATTTGAAATTAATCAAATCTGAAATTAATTTTGTAAATAATTAAAATTTTAATTAATTTTTATTTTTTATTATTTTTAATTATTTTAATTTCAGTGCATCTAGGGTTTCAATTTATGTGACTGCATCATCTAGTAATTGAATCTTAAGGCACTTGAGCATCTCACATCAGGGTAGGATCTCATCACCTGTCCTAGGCCCATAACAACCTTCTTTGCATCCGAGCCCAACCTAATTAAAATCAATTAGACTTAATTTTCTCTAGTGAGCTAGGGACACCCAACAGGTCGAGTTCCAAGTATTGTGTATAAGCTAGTGCATCCAATCCTTTGATTATCACTTGAATCTAGTATCTAAGGCTAGAGGTCCAGAGGCAAACGCCCTAAGCAATTTTGTGATTTTTAATTAGGATCCTGCAAGAGCAGGGGGAGCCTCCCACAACCCCACCTCTTACCTGGCCAGTGGATAGGGTAATTACTGAATTGGTTGTAATTTGAGCTGATCAATTCTACTTGAGCTCTAGGTCTAGGAAACCCTAGTCCGAGTCGAGTTCTGTGTGATTGCATTACATGGAAACTAGTTCAGGAACATCATACCACTAGTCCAAACCCAACCCAGTCTGAACATGGAGTATAACCTTGAAATCTTTCTAAGGTCCATCACTGAACAATGTACCTAAATGAACCATAAGTTTGATCGACTGGATCAACGATTAGGAAACCTAGAGAAAACCTGTAAGACCCATCCTGAACCTAAATTTGAAATACACCCTGACCCTTTCCTGGAGCCCAACCCTAGGAGAGCCCCGCACCAAGACCAAATCTAGGAGACTAGCCATAAGATACCCAACTATGATTTTATAGACCAGGATGAGAGCACCATCAAGAATTTTAGGATAGAAGAACCTAAATTTGGTGGTAATCTTGATCTTGAGGATTATATTCTTTGGAAAGAAATATGGATCTATATTTTGAGAAGGATCTAATGACTGAGAAAAGAAAGTTTAAGATTACTAAGCTTAAGTTAGTACGCTAAGCTAGAATTTACTGGGATAATATTGAAAGAATGATCAGACGAAGAAGAGACATACCCATAACTACCTGGAGTGACATGAAACTTAAACTTAAGGAAAGTACCTACCCAGATCATATGAACCTAGATCCTATGAACCCAGATCCTACGAACCCAGATCCATGACCCATAGATCTAAGCCCATATCCTATGAGCCCAAGGAACCCTTAACCCCTAGGTATCAATCTAGTGTTAGTCAGGTTTTCCTTAGTTGGCCAGAACCCATTAGGATTAGTGCCCCTTATCAAAAATTAGGATTTAGTCTAGTCCACCCGAGTTGACCCATTTCTCAGCAGAGTCGACCCAATTCTCACCCAAGCCGACTCAACCCTAATCCGAGCCAACCCACCCCTACTAGCCCAGATCCTAGCCAATTTCTCCTTAACCAACCTTCTCCTACTACCCTATTGGTTCACCAAAATGCCATTGAAGAAGAAGTGTATGAGGCTGAGGTGAACTTAGTGGATGAGTAAGGGAGAAGAGGAGATACCTATGGCTAACCTAGAATTAGCAAACCTAGTAGACACCCAGACTAAAGCTAGCCTAGAGTTAGTTGACCATGACCATACCTTGACTGAAACTGTACTAGAAGGACAAGTAGAAAAAGAGACCTATGAGGACTCTAACCTTATTGTTAGGACCTTACTTGAGGAAACACTAGAAGAGACTGAAATCATAGAGCCTAGTCTTGAAATCCAAGAACAAGAGGAAATTGGTGGGGACTTGGCTTATTTAGTTCAGTACCCTTAGGAAGACTTCACCCCTATAGTTCCTATTGGAGATCTCTTTCCTAAGATTAGTGACCCATTCTTCTATAGGGCAGACCCTGTAGCTATACCTCAAACCCTTAAGGTCAACTTTATTAGTCTAGGACTATTTTCTGAAACCCCTTCTTATTTCCAGTCTAACCCCAAATCTACTTCTTATTTTCTACCTTTTTCTGAAGCTTCCCATGTTTCTAGGACTATTAGATTGCATTTTACAGAGGTTAACATGTTGCATAAGCTTATTGAGTATGTTAGGTTTATAACCTATTTCAGGCAGACTCTGTGGCATTTAGTAGGAGTCCATGAACCATTCTCATCTGCATGTCACCCACCAACCAAGGTCAAACTTGGTTGTATTTTAGGGTTTAGTCAAGTTTGTAGTCCATTATGTATTGTTATTAGTCATTTACATGCATGTCATTAGGTTAAAAAAAAATAATGAAAGCAATGAATCTTTTCAAGAAAAGACTCAAAGAATTCAACGAAGGAGACTTTGTCATGGTTAGACTATGACCTGAACGTTTCTCACCTGGAACCATAAAAAAGTTACATGCCAGTAGTAGTGGACCATACAAAGTAAATAAAAAAATTGGATCTAATGCCTACATGCTTGAGTTACCACCTGAACTAGGCATTACTTATACTTTCAACGTTTCTGACCTTATCAAGTATAGAGAGCCAATGTTGATTCCTAGTGAGCCTTTTAGGCCTAATCCAGTCCTTGAGAGTGAGCCAACCCAAGTGTTTCCACCTGCCATACCACTAGCTTGGAGAGACAGGATCGACCAATCTTGGACGATAAGATTATCGCTACTCGGGAAAAGATTATCAGCGATATCTGGATCATTGGCAAGGATGACCAGAGACTGATGATTTTGGATCACCAGAGAGGACTTGCAGAGAGTTGACCTAGACATGCTAGGCGCTATCATAGCACAGTTGATCCATACTCGATAGGATCGAGTTTCTTTCATCCGGGGAGAATTGGTATAGATACCAGGGCCAGAAAAGATCGACAGGTCGAACCCATATCCCTGTGGATCACCTATGAATAAAGCCCTGAATCCAACCCATTTTACCTATAAATATTTTATTTTAAATTCTATTATTTAGGATTAGTTGGATTTAGCCCCTGGACCCAAAATTAAGTCTATAAAAAAACCCCTGAACCTAAATGAAACCTATATATATATTTACCTAGTTGGGTTTAGCCCTTTTTATCAACTGTAATTAGGATTTTTTATTTTTTTTTAGCCTTTTGGGCCAAACCCCTTTTACCAGTTCAACCACTTGTTTACATGTCTTGCATTTTGATCAAATTAGTTTGAAATTGATCAAGTAGGGCTTTAGTTATTTGGTTGGTTTAATTAGTTTTGAGTCTTGTAATTATTAGTTGAGTCTTGTAATACAAGGGGAACATAAGTCCAAACCCATGTGACTCTATGCACTAGCTCAAGACAAGCCATGTGACTCCATGTGCTAGCCCAAGTCACTACCACATGACAACCACTTCTTGGCACCACCCTTTCAAGATTTTGGATAATATCACATGACATGTTCGGACATCACTTGCCACCTCATCGGGACAACACCACTTGCCACCTCATCGGGACAACACCACTTGCCACCTTATTGGGACAACATCACATGCCATGTCATTTATCTTGGTTGGCCAGTTTTATGTCAAAAAAATGGTTGTCTTTATTCTTTATCAAGACATTAAGACATCCGGACATCTAGACATATAGACCTCCAGACATCCAGACATCTGGACATTTAGACAACATGCAAGCTTATCCAAGGAGGGCAACTCATTTAAATTCCAAGATGTCGATGTTTTTAAGAGAAGTAAAGTAGAAGGAGTCCAACCAAGTTTTGCGCCATTTATTCTCATATTTGTCACCACTTTTTTTAAGAGGAGTAAGTGGGAAGGATTCTACATCTCATGCCTCATCTTATTTTCTTCTTGTCACCCAACTCAAACCAAAGTGTCGCCACTTTTTAAGATGAGTAAATGAAAGGAGTCCAAGCCATATTAGTGCCTCATCTCTTCTCATTGTTGTTGCCCACTTTGAAGGAAGGTCCAGATCAGCCCAAAGATAGGAGTCCGAAACATCAAAAGCAAAGATTAAAGGAGTTGTTGCCTAAGATAAAGCAATACTAGTCTTTGTAACCCCTACTCTTCTGATTGATGGTCTATAAATATCCTATCAACCCCCCCTGTATTATTAATGATTATTGATGAAATTCAACGACTTTCTATCAAAATTTTTTCTTTGCTGTGTGCATCGCGGGATGTGAGGCCCTTTCTTTTGTTCTTTGAAACATCGCGGGGTGTGAGGCCTTACTTATCCAAATACCAGAAAACCCTAGCCGACTACGTCCTTCCCTCTTCTCTTCACTTTTCCATCTATTCTTTTATTTATTTCTTTCTAAATGAATATTCTTTTGTTGAGTAATTGCAGGTGATCAGGAACTAAAGTCAGGTGTTCTTGCCTTGGAACCGAAACACGGAAGATCAGAGCCCGAAGATTGAAATCTTGAAGCCTTGCCACGAATCCTGAGAGGTTTCTATTCCCCTCGATCATCCCATTGACTTGATCGTTGGAGTGTTTTCACCGAAATCCCCCTAAGAGGTTTCTATTCCCCTCGATCATCTCATTACTTGATCGTTGGAGTGTTTTCACTGGAATCCCCAGCTCGAGGCTTTCTTCTCTCTTGCAGGACCCCCGAAGCAAGCGAGTGAGATGACCACGAGGCAAAGAGCCAAGCATCCAGTGGGAACCCGACGAATCAGAGCTATGGGCCACGACAATCCGAGTGGCAACAAGTGTCATTCCAGGATTTTTTGTCAAGTGCTACTCAAGTATCGACACACAAAACTTGAGTATCAACTTACAAAATTCAAGTGTCAACTCATAGAATGACTCATAGCCTGAGACCAGAAATGAAGCATGTTGAGTCTCAAGTGGTGCATCCAAGGCTCCAAGGGGCCAAGGGGCCAAGGGTTAGGTCTTGGTCCAGTCTATCATGGTCACACATGATGTATCTAGGGCTAGGGGTGAGTCCAGGATGAGTCCTAGATGTTAGGCTAAGTTTTGGTCAGTCTAGACATAGAGCCAGTTCGGTTCTGGTTGAGTCAACTCTAATGGTTGGCATGGCAAGGCAGCAGGGAAAAGTTTTGTGGAGAGTCAGCTCGATACTGCTGCAAGTCGATTCGGTTGCTATGAGTCGACTCGATTCTATTGGGAGCTGACTCGAGGTCTGAGAGTCGACTTATCCAGAGTGCTGTTTGCTGCAAGGAGTCGACTCGTGTGGTTCGAGCTGACTCGGATGATGGGATTCTTTGAATCACATGTTGCCACATTGAAATGTTTTCTGAGGGGTCTCGGTTCCACGTGATCGAGGAGTATATATATGTATATGGGACGGTTAGTTAGGGAAAGAGAGGTCACTCTGTAATAGTCCAAGAAAATTGATCAAGTGAGAGAACCCTCGTTTTCTTCCAAATCTTGTTCTTCCTTCTCTCCCTCTTACATTCTTCTCTACCAATACATGGATTGTTTGATCTTCGTTTGACTTGTATCCTACCGCATCCTTAGTAGATCACTGGCAGAAGGTCTTCATGCACCTAGATCGCTTCTGCAGGGCAAGGTTTCGCTGGATCTCTACTCTGACATTTTTATATCAAAGCAGGGGTTGTGTAAGGGAAGGAAGATCTCTACATCCAAGAAGTGGTAGAAGGTAAGTTCTAGTATGTTTTTGATTCTACTTGATTATGGTAATGGCATCAAGCAGTTTCAAGGTGGATTTTGAGAAGCATGATGGCAAGGAGAGTTTTACTCTATGGCAACAAAGGGTAAAAGACTTGTTGTGGTGTGGGCACCAGGGCTAAAAAAAATTGACAGGTTGAACCTACATCTCTGTGGATCACCTATGAGTAAATCCTGAACCCAAACCTTTTTTTTTTACCATGTAAATTTTATTTAAATTCTATTATTTTGGTTGATGGGGATATCAGGTCACCCTAGTTTACTATGGGTCCCTAAGTTTTGAGTCCTTTATCCATGATTCCAATTTTGTCTGAGTCTAATAATCTGGCTGTGTTAGTCGTTTGAGTACTGTATTTGGGCCATGAGTTTTGTTTTATATGCTTTGTTACACTTGAGTCTATACCTTGGCCTTTGAATCTCATTTTGGGCTTTTTTACATTTAAGTCCTATAATTAGAATATTGAGTCAAGTTTTAAATGCTTAGTGAGCCTTATGAGTCCTGTAAGTTTTGAGTTTTATGAGTCCAGTCCAATTTTGTAAGTCTTATATTGAGTCAAGTCCAATTTTGTAAGAAGACTCAAGTAACTTATGAAGCCAGTCGACATAATACTCTAACCACTGCAAGGAATCCAATCATCCACATAATTATGCCACTTGAGAAGCATGGAAGGAGTCCTCAAGCTATCATTGAAGACCTGGATGACAAGTACATCAACCCACCAGGAAGAGATGGACACCAGGAGAACCATAGAGCCTGCCCAGTACTGAAATAGGTTGCCCAATGCCCTGACCCATCCTCATATTCAGTGCCCCCCTTATGGTCACCCCTTATGTTGGCACCCCATTTATGGTCACCTCCCTTGGACCAAGTCAAAGAGAAGGAGAGGAGTAATCCTAGTGAGAAGAAGGAGTTTGAACCTATTTGGAAGAGGAGATCTTTATGTATTTGAGTAGGAAAAGGATTAGTTGGAATTCTCTTGTATGCCCTTACTTGGAGGCCATGCTTTGTAAGCCTATTTAAAGGCCCCCCCTCTCATTTATATTTGATGTTAATGAATATAAAAACTTTTTTGAGTTTTTCTCAACTCTTGGTGTGAATTCTGAGTGAATTTGTATGATTAAGGGTATCTGTGTGATCCCTACGTCCTGCCTCCAAGCTGCCTGCCTCTTCATCTCTTGGCCACCCACTTCTAAGCCTTTCTTCCCTTTGCTTTCTTTAGCCTTCAAAATTGTTTATTCTTTGATTTCTAACCTTGTTAGATGATTTCCAGGTCCCTCAGAGTTCACGAATCCAAGATTCCAATCGGCAAGCTTTCGGGCCACCGGATTGAAAGCCACGAATCCGTGGGATCTCCGGCTTGTTTTTCCAGGCCGCATCCGAGAGCATAGAGTGAACTCTTCATGGATCAATCTCCAAATATCTACCAGGTATATCCCCTAGATTCCTCTGGTAGAGGTATTATAGAAGAGCTAGTCCTAACCAGGGTTTCTTAGCCTTAGCAATCCCGTTTCTTCACTTTTGGGGTTTAGTTCTGCATGCCTATACTTCCAAACATTCTATAGAATTCCTTGCTCAATAAATTGGCTTAAAATTTGGGATACAAACTCCTAACTTAATGTCTAATACACAAAAAATAATTTGCATGCATAATTAGTCCCACATCATTTGGTATCAGAGCATGTTTTAGAATTAGTTTATGCATCCCATAATTTCTATATATGGTCTATTATTTTTACTGTTTCTATATATAGGTAAGTCATAAAATCCTGATTTTTGTTTTTCTATATTTTGATAATTGATAATATTTTTCAAAGTTTTTTCATAATTTATTTCAGTTTGTACAATTTTTTTCATTCCTTTTTTTTTGCCCTAGAAATTTCTGCATCCTGTCTTTGCATTAGGTGTCCAGATTTTGGTCTATTTCATCACCTTAAGTATTTTAGTTACATTGAAATTTGCATGGTGTATCTTCTATTTAGTCTTGATCCTTGTCATAATTTTTAATTATTTTTATAGAAATATAAGAATTATAAAAATATATATATTAGGAACCCTAACCTGAATCCTGAGATTTCTGCACACAGTCTGAAAAATCCTAGGTTTTGCATCATCATCCAAATTTTTTTTACATGAAACTTGGTAGAGATCACTTGCACTTTTCATTCTTTGTCTTGAAATTTTTCTACATCAGAAAGTGAACCAAATTCTTTATCAAATCAAACCCTAATTTATGTTCTGCATACTTGATCAAACCAAACCTAATCACTTCCAAACCCTACCTCACCCAAACCTAAAATTTGTTTGCTAACTTAACTAACTTAAACCTAATTTGCCACCTCATAAAAAGGTAAATAAATATTTTAATTTCTTTGATTGTTATTAATTGTATTACGGCTCATAGTGTGTTCATCATCTCATTAAATCAATTTTAAGGGCAATTTCCTCTCTCAGATCAGGGCAGGATTTCATCACCTGTCCTGGGGCCAAAATAACCACCCAGCATCAGAACCCAAGCCTTAATTAAAATACATTAGTAACCTAATTGCTTTAGAGAGCTTAGGGACACCAACAGGTCGGGTCCGAATTTTGTGGGCCAACTAGTGCACCTAATTTCCCATCTATCATTGAAAATTGGTGTCTAAGGCTAGAGGTCCAGAGGCAAACACCGTAAGTGGACTGGTGGTTTTTAATTTGGACCCTATCACAGGCAAAGGAGCCTCCCACCACCCCACCTCTTACCTAGCCAATGGAAAGATTAGCTATTGAGTTAAGTGTAAGTTTAGTAGACCCATTCAATTTTGGCTCTAGGTCTAGCAAACTGTAGTCCATTTCCACTTTGTGTGGTTCACTGCAACACACAAACTTATTTGATTGATTGCAAGACCACTAGGTTAGAAACCAAATATCAATAGTCTAAACCCCAACCTAGCTCAGCCATGGACTCCAACTTTGAGATCTTCATGAAAGCCATGACTGAATGATTTGACCAGATGAACCAACTGAATGCCTAATCCACTGCCCAATTAACCATCCAGATTAATCAGTCCAATACCTCATCCCAAAGCTAGTTTGCCTAGTTGACCACCCAAATAACCAAATAATCCAATCAAATGCCCAAGCAACCAAAGCTTGACCAATTAACCAATAGTTTTGATCAAGTAGAGAACCAATTAGGAGGTTTAGAGAAAACCCCTAAAACCCATCCCAGACCTGAACCTGAGTCCAACCCTAGGAAAGCCCCATACCATGAATCTAGAAGATCCACAACCTATAGATCTAAGCCCAAATACTATGACTCTAGATCCTATGACTCTAGAATTATGCACCCAGATCCTCTGAACCCAAATCCTATGTACCCATGTCCTATGAGTCTAGTAGATCCATAACCTATAGATCCGAACCTACATCCTATGAGTCCAGTACTAGGCTAGTTTCCCCTAGTCAACCTGAATCCCATAGAATTGGCACCCCTAGATATGAGCCTAGTATTAGTTCACTTCCCTTTAGTCAACCCAAACCTTTAGAACTAGTGCCCCTAGCCCAGGACCAGTGATGGGGACATCAAAACCCATCAGGGTTTTTATTTTTCTTTTTTTTTTAGATTTTTTTATTTTAGTTTAATTTTTTATCCCAACTATTCTACCTATCCCCGCTATTCCCATTTTATTCCAAACTTATCCCCCACTTATTCCTCTATTATTTTTGTCATCTTCTTCCTCCATTCATCGCACAGATCTAAGCCCCATTTTTTCCATTCCTAACTGATGATCACCACCGTCGCCCGCTGAGCTCTTCGACGCCCGTCGCCCATCCCACCGACCACTGCCATGATGCCCGACACCTGCCGAAGAGCCCGAGCCAACGAAACTGTGCCCTCCTCTCCCTGCATCTATGCTGCCCATGCCATGCCCATGATGCCTCCCTTTCTTCGTGCCCGATGCCCCTTTGCCCAGAGTCGTCTCCAGCCACCATCGATGCCGGTTGGATCTCGCTGGATCTACTGGCTCGTCTGCCCTCCGCCTCGCCTACGAGCATCGTCGAATGCCACCTCCAAATCCTCCAAATCATCGATTTCACCATCCCCCAGCCCCATGCCATCACAGCCATCCCGCAAGATCTGCTGGCCCATCCACCCTCTACCTCGCCTACGACCTCGATGTCGAGGTCCACGTCCTCCACCCCATTCTGCTCGATCCCCTATTCCATGGTCACAGGAGAAGGATTTGCACAAATCCTAATGCAGAAATATCTCTGCAAGGATCTCAAAGCTACTAGTTTAGGATTAAAATAAATAAATAAATAAATAATAAATAAATAAATAATAAATAAAAATTTTCATGTATGGGTCCTAAATTTTGTATGCCTATATAAAGGCATCCCGTCTTGTATTTGAAAGCTGGTGAAGAATAAAAAATGAGTTTTTAGAAGTTTGGTTTTTGGTTCGCCACTGTATGGGGAGGGTGAGAGTTCCAATAGTGTTCGCCCCTGTATGGGCAGGGAGGGTGAGAGGCCCAATAGTGTTGCCTTCATTCTCTAAGAACGTCGACCTCCGTGAGGGAGTGGGTGTGAGGCCTATTTTGCCTTCACCTTCGAGCATCGAGGGGTGTGAGACCCTTTGCCCCCATGAGGGAGTGGGTGTGAGGCCTGTCTTGCCTTCGCCTTCGGGCGTCGAGGGGTGTGAGGCCCCAGTTTGCCTTTGTCCTTCAGGACATCGAGGGTTGTGAGGCCTATGCCTTCGCTTTCAAGCATTGAGGGGTGTGAGGCCCCAATTTGCCATTGTCCTTCGGGACATCGAGGAGTGTGAGGCCCTGGTTATCTTCTTCTAGACCCTAATCCCAGGAGAACTCTCAGCTCTCCGACGACCCCCCCTGTCCCACATCAATTTGGTATCAAAGCGGGAGAGGATTAGGGTTAGAGAAAAAAAGAAAAAAAAAGATAGAAAAAAAATTGCAGCATCGAGCCTGACTCGACGGAGTCAAGTTTTCCCCCACCCCAGGGGAATGATGGGGACATCAAAACCCATCCGGGTTTTTTTTTCCTTTTTTTCAGATTTTTTTTTAGTTTAAATTTTTATCCTAGCTATTCTACCTATCCCGCCTATTCCCATTTTATTCCATATTTACCCCAACTTATTCCTTAGTTATTCCTGTCATATTTTTCCTCCATTCATCACCCAGATCCAAGCCCCATTTCCTCCGTTCCCAGCTGATGATCACCACCGCCGCCCGTTGAGCCCGTTGACGCCCGTCGCCCATCCCACCGACCACTATCGTGATGCTCGACACCCGTCGAAGAGCCCAAGCCGACATAACCATGCCCTCCTCTCCCTACATCTGTGCCGCCCATGCCCATGATGCCTCCCCATCTCTGTGCCTGATGCCCCTTCACTCAGAGTCATCTCCAGCCACCATCGACACTGATCGAATCCCACTTGATCCATCGCCCCGTCCGCCCTCCACCCTCGCTCACGAGCATCATCGACTGCCTCCTCCAAATCCTCCAAATCATCAGTTTCGCCATCCCCCGGCCCCACACCATCGTGGCTATCCCCCGGGATCCGCCGGCCCGTCCAACCTCTGCCTCGCCTGCGAGGTCGATGTCGAGATCCACATCCTCCACCCCTTTCGCTTAATCCCTTATTCCACGATCACAGAAGAAGGATTTGCACAGATCTTGATGCAGAAACAACTATGCACAAATCTCAAAGCTACTGATTTAGGATTTTAAAAAATAAATAAATAATAAATAAAAGTTTCCATGTATGGTTCCCTCTAAATTTTGTAAGCCTTATAAAGGATCCCTCTTGTTTTGAAAGCTGGTGAAGAATAAAAAATGAGTTTTTAGAAGTTTGGTTCTGGTTCGCCCCATATGGGGAGGGTGAGAGGCTAATAGTGTTTGCCCCGCATGGGTGGGGAGGGGTGAGAGGCCCAATAGTGTTGCCTTCATTCTTTGAGAACGTCGACCTCCGTGAAGGAGTGGGTGTGAGGCCCATTTTGCCTTTGCCTTCGAGCGTCAAGGGGTGTGAGACCCTATGCCTCCATGAGCGAGTGGGTGTGAGGCATGTCTTGCCTTCGCCTTGGGATGTCGAGGGGTGTGAAGCCCCAGTTTGCCATTGTCCTCAGGACATCGAGGGGTGTGAGGCCCTATGCCTTCGCTTTCGAGCGTTGAGGAGTGCGAGGCCCCAATTTACCTTTGTCCTTCGGGACATTGAGGGGTGTGAGGCCCTGGTTTTCCCCTTCTTGCTACTAATCCCAGGAGACTTCTCAGCTCTCCGACGATCCCCCCCTTTGTCTCACATCAATCAGATCCTAACCAGCCCAACCTTAGCCAACCTCAGCCTAGTTCCATTACGGCCCTTAAAGAAGGTAGAGGCAAGTCTAGTTCCAATCCCCCAAGAGTGTGTTTTAGATGTCGTAAACTAGGCCATTTTGTTAGCCAGTATCCATTCAGCACCCTATACCTAGGTGAGATAGATAAAGATGAGTATGAACCCATTATTGAAACCAATGTAAAAGTATATGAGGCTGACCCAAGTCTGGTAGAGGAGTATGAAGATGATAAGCCTATTGAAGATTTAAATGAAGAAACTCCTGAGCCCATTGATGAGTCTAAAGATGACATTAAGGAGTTGAGTCCAATATAGATACCTATAGAAGACCTAGAATTAGTTGACCTTGACCATATCCAAGTAGAAACCAACCCAGAATTAGTTGACCAGGTAGATACCCAGATGAAGCCAACCCAAAGTTAGTTGACCCTGACCACACCCAGACTGAACTTGTAGTGGAAGAGCAGTTAGAGGATGAAGAACCTAACCCTACTATTAGACTCTTACCTGAGGAGCCATTAGAAGAAAGCCCAATTATAGAGCCCAGTCCTGAGATCCAAGAACTCGGAAGAATTTATTAAGGACTTGATCTCTTTAAATCAGTATCCTCAGGATGAAGTCCCTCCTTTGACTCAATTTGATCTCTTCCCTGAGATTAGTGACCCATTATTCCATAAGATAGACTCTGTAGATAGACATCAACCCCATAAGGTCAACATCATTAGTCTAGGATTAATCCGTGACACCCCTTCCTACATCTTATTCTATCCAATCAATCCCAACCCCTTTTCTTACTTCCCACCCTACCAAACTAATCCTGAATCTACCACTTTTTTTTGCCCTTTTCTGAAGCTTCTCATGTTTATCTAACCACTAGACTGTATTTTATCGAAGTAAGCATGTTTCATACATTCCTTGTATATGTTAGGTTGCATCGTATTTTGGTATACTTTTATGGCATTTACTAGAAGTTCATTATAAATTTTCATGTGCATGCCACACCAGGGTCAAACCTAGAGAGCCTAAATTATGTTAGGTTTAGATCCAAAGAGTCCAATAAATTTTCTTCATTAGGAATGCCTAGTTGACTCTATTAAGTGTTGGTTTTGAATCCAATAAGTCCCCAAACCTAATTCATTTGTTTATACCTGCACTGATCTCTGCACAGCATTTGCATCAAGACATTAGCCAAAAGATTAATTTACATAATGAAATCTATAAAAACTGGCTAATTCCTAAAAGAAAGCCAAGAAATTTAATGTATGAAATTTTGTTATAATTAAGAAGCTTTTTGCTTGTAGGGTTGAACCTTTAGAGTGATAAAGAAAGTGGAACCAATGTCTATGTGCTTGATCTGTCTTTGGATTTAGGCATTAGCTTTACCTTCAATATCGCAGACTTGGTTGAGGGCAGCGATTCCTAGTGAGTTTTTTGGACCTTACCCATCCTTTGAGAGAGAAACCTTACTGAGTGTCCACTAAATTTGCCTGAGAGAAGAATATGGATTGAGCGTATCCTGGTCGATCAAGCTATCATGACCAGGGCCATGGCTATCAACGCTACCTGGTCCGATGGCAAGGTCGACTAGAATCCGGCGATTCATTGATTACTCGAGAGGACCCATAACACCTCCACCCAGACTTACTGCCAGCACCGGACTACCCTATACTCAACAGGGTCGAGTTCCTCCCACCCCAGAAGAATTAATGGGGACATCAGGTCAACCCTAGTTTGCTATAGGTCCCTAAGTTTTGAGTCCTTTAGCCATCTTTGAGTCCAATAATTTGGCTGTGTTAGCCATTTGAGTCCTGTATTTGGGTCATGAGTTTTGTTTTATAGGCTTTGTTACACTTGAGTCTATCCCTTGGCCTCTAAATCTCATTTTGGGCCTTTTTACATTTGAGTCCTGTAATTAGAGTATTGAGTCAAGTTTTGGATGCTTAGTGAGCCTTATGAGTCATGTAAGTTTTGAGTTTTATGAGTCTAGTCCAATTTTGTAAGTCTTATATTGAGTCCCGTCCAATTTTGTAAGAAGACTCAAGTCACTTATGAAGCCAGTCAGCATAATACTCCAACCACTTCAAGGAATCCAATCATCCACATAATTATGCCACTTGGGAAGCATGGAAGGAGTCTTGGAGCTATCATTGAAGACCTAAACGACAAGTACATCAACCCACCAGGAGGATGGATACCAAGAGAACCCTAGAGCTTGCCCAGCAATGAAATGGGCTACCCAAAGTGATGCAGGATGACTCGAAGATTGCTAAACATGCAGGAAAAATAGTAAACTATTTTTTTTGTGATTTTTATGATTTAGGTTTGTAGGCTAAATTCTCAAACTAAAGTAAAAACTAGCAAATAGGATAGCAATGCATATAATCATCATGATTGCAAAGAACTCATGCAAGATAATAAGTAGCCAAGACCCGAGAGTTGAGAAACTCTCAGTTTAGGATAGCTTATCTTCATCAAATCAGAAATTAAAAGAAGGGAAGAATGTTACCAATCAGTGATTTGAAGAACTTATGATGAAGAGATCACACAGCACTCTGATTGGAGCCTGGATGATGAAGCTAGATTTCTTATTAGATGGCTGAAATACCTCAGGGATCCTATAAACATCAAGGGTCAATCAAAATAGCAAGTAAGAAAAAGAAAGGGAACTAGATTTAGATGGAATCAAGTTAGGATTTAAAAGCTGGGCGGCAAAGAACCAGATGAAGCTGTTGATCTAGGGCATCTTCAAGGCTGCTCCTTAAGGATGTGGCTGATGCTTGGAAGCTTGGCTTGCTGCTATGGGCATGGAAGATTGCAAGGGATGGTCGGCCAACACAAGAAAAGGAACCAAACAAAACAAAGTAACATAAATACAAGCTCGCAAGCTTAAATAAATTTTACTAGGTTTTGATATCATGAATAAAAGTTGATTACAAGAGGGGGAGGGGTGGGGTATTTATAGAGTTTCCATACCCTCTAACTAGGATTACACACTTGGGTTACAAGTCCTCTCCTAGCTAGGTTAGAAAAATAAATCTTAAAATAATTAGGAGCATAAGTCCCAACTAGGTTAGGATTTGACTTAGTCTTCTCCTTCCCCCTTCATGCTTTGACTATTCTACTCAAGGACACCTCTTGGACTTGGTCAACACTTCATGGATGCCTAGGAGGGTGTGTTGGGCTTCTAGTGGCAGCAAGGGCTGGCCCAAGGGGCTTGGGCCTCCTGGAAGCTTGGGTGGCCTAATGACAGGTAGCAGGAATATTCTATGGAATCTTGCTTCTTTAGGGCTTGGCTTGGTGCCTGGGCTTGATTTCCTTGGATTGGGATGCAAGTGGACCTCTGAAATCATGGATGCCCTGGTTTAGGAATATGATCTAGCATATGCGGAGGAATTTGGGCTTCTGGAGGACATCTGGAAAGAATCAGGGTTTCTGGAAGCATCTTGGATCCTAGGTTGTCACACAAAATCCAATAAGCTGATGTAGTGGCCTTTAACTCCTGGATGCGGTAGTGGAACTCCAAAATAGGGTAACCTTCTCTCTTGTATAAAAATTGGGCTCATACTAGACTCATAACTGATGTATAGGACTCAAAATACTGACTAGTTGAGGGTTGAGACAAATCAACTAACCTCAACTTATTATAGGACTCAATCTTAATTGATTATAAAATTTTCAAAACTTTGACACAAGACTAATTAAACCATATGGGATCCAGAGATCTGTGTCTGATCCTGGTATCCCCACCAATTCTCCCGGGGTGGGAGGAACTCGATCCCGTCGAGTATGGGTCAATTTGGCTTTAGGAGGGTCTGGGTTGAGGTGCTGCAGATCCACACCAGCATTCCACAAGTCCTTAGATTCTGGTCGACCTTGCCATCGGACCAAATACCACTGACATTCTCTATTTCAAGTGCTGATAGCTTGATCGTCTAGATTTCTCTCAATCTTTACCTCACCAAAAGGCCAAATTATATGTGGTCGCTCTGGGGTGGGTTCTCTATCAAAGAATGGGAGTGGCTCAAGGGGCTCGCTGGGTATCACTGCTGGCTCCCTAAACTTTACAAAGTCTGAGATGATGAAGGTGGAGCAAATACCTAAATCAGGTGATATCTTTGGCACATAGGCATTGGGTCCACTACTATTCATTATTTTGGATGGGCCAGCTTTGCGAGCAGAAAATTCTTTGACAGTCACATATTCCTCTGCATAAACATCTTTATCTTTCTTTTGGAAATTAGCCAAGTTATTATTTAGTTCATTAGTTATGTTCAGCTCTGACTAATTTCATGATGCATATGATGTGTAGAGGCTAGTACAGGTGCAGACAAATGGGTTAGGACTGTGAATTTTATTAGACTCAAGACTGACACCTAAAAGACTACTACTAGAGTCTCTATCAAAGGAAATTTATTGGACTCTAGGGCCTAAACTTTAACAGACTATAGGCTCTCTAGGTTTAACTCTGGTTTGGTATGCATATGAAAATGTGACATGAGCTTCTAATATATGCCAGAGGGTCTTCTAAAAGTAGGAAGCAAAAATGATAGACTCAGTGAATGAATGCAATATGCAAACTTCTATAAAATGCATGTGAATGATTAAAGAAACATAAGAAGATCCAGGAAAGGGAAGAAAATAAGATGTAGGTTCAGGATTAGTCTGGTAGGAAAAGGGTTTGGGATTGATTGGATAGAATGGAATGCAAGAAGGTGTGTCAGGAATTAGTCCTAGACTAATGAGGTTACCTTATGGGTTTGGGGTATTCCGTACAAGATTTATAATATGGAAGAATGGATCACTAATCTCAGGGAAGAGATCGTCAATGGGAACCACAGGATAGGATTCTTCCTGAGGGTACTGATAAGCCAAATCCTTAATAAAGTCATCTGGTCTAAGAAATTTAGGACTAGGCTCTATAATTGGGTCCTCTTCTAAAATTTTCTCAGGTGGTGCTCTAGTAATAGGATCAGGGTTCTCTTCCTCTACTTGTGCTTCCATTATTGCCTATGTGTGATCTGGGCCATCTAACTTTGTGTCGATTACTATGTGGGAATGGTCAGAGTCAATTGATTCTAGGGTGGCTTCTACCTGGGTATCTATTGATTCAACTAGCTCTAAGTCTTCTATCGGGAACTCCTCTTCTTTCTCCTTATACTGTTCCACTAAGCTTCGGTCATCCTCATATATCTCCTCTTCAAAGTCATTTCGGTGAACCAATGAGGTTGTAAGAGGGGGTAGACTAAGAAATAACTAACTAATGACTAGGATGACAAGGGTGGGTTGGCTAAGGTGCTCCTGACTAACACTAGGTTCATATCTAAGGGTACTAATCCTATTGGGCTCAAGCTAACTAAGGATTTGGATTCATAGGTTATGGGTTCTGTCCTATGGGTCTTGTCTAGGGTTCCTAATCGATCTCCTACTTGGTCAAAACTAGTGGTTTACTGGTTGATCCTAGTGATTGCTTGGTCAAATAGTTGGTCTACTTGGTTGACTCTATGGTTCATTTGGTTTTGGAATTTGGTCAATTGGGTTAACTGATCTTGGGTTTTGTCAAGTTTAGCATTAATTTGGGTCATTTGGGCTGATTGATCTTGGGTTCAGGTGTCGGATTGGTCAAACCTACGATTCATTTGGGCTAACTAGTTTTGGGATTGGGTAGTTAACTGGGCAAGCTGGTTCATGATGGCTTCAAAATTGGGATCCATGGTTGGGCTGGGTTGAGGTTTGGACTTTGGTATTGGGTTCCTAATCTAGTGGTCATGCAACAAGTCAAACCATCAAAGTGGAATGATGTAGCCAAGCATGCAAAAAAGAAAGTTAGTACAATTTAGGGCCTGATATACCTAGAGTCAAAAACTGGGTGGGTCATCTCAACTTATACCTAACCAAGTAGCTAATCCTTCCTCTGGCCAGGTAGAGGGTGGGATTGTGGGAGGGCCCCCTACTTTCGCAGGGACCCAATTAAAAACCACAACACTACTTAGGTATTTGACTCTGGACCCTCAGCCTTAGATACCAGATTTCAACAATAGCCATAAGATTAAATGCACTAGTTGGCCCACACAGCTCAGACCTGACCTATTGGTGTCACCTAGCCCTCTAGGGCAAATTAGGTCTAATTGATTTTAATTAAGGCTTGGGTGGAAATGCTGGGTGGTTATTTTGGGCCCAGGACAGGTTATGAAATCCTGCCCTGATGTATATTAATTGCCCTTAAGATTAGATTAAAAAATGATGAATATTCAATGGTCCTAATGCAAACTAAAACAATCAGAACATAAAATAATTTTTAATTAAGTTATGAGATGTCAAGTTAGGTTTAAGTTAACTAGGATTATCAAACAAATTTTGGCTTGGGATTGGGGTGTGGGAAGTTGATTAGGTTTAGTCAAGTAAGTGCAGAAATTTAGGAAATTAGGATTTCGGATGATGCAGATTTTGACATAGATATCGAGTGTAGAAAAAAAATCACAAAAATTATAGGACAGAGGATGGACGGTGATGATGATAATTACAAAATTCATGTAGAAAAAAAATCAAATGATGATACAAGTCTTAGGGTTTTTGGACTATTGTAGAAATTTTCAGGAATATATTAGGGTTTCTATTATACCAATTTTAATAAGTTAGGTTTTCTATAAAGTTAATTAAGAATTTTGATAAAATAAAGGACACAACAGAGAAAATTATGGCAAATTTCATAGAAAAATAACATTCCTAGATTGTAGAAATCAAATGCAAAATAGACACCTAATGTAGTGGACAGGATGCAGAAATTAGGGTTTGTGAATGCAAAGTAGATAAAAACTATCCTAAACCCGCTCTGATACCAAACTGATGTAGGACAACTCTAAGATTACTAAACATGTAGGAAAAATAGTAAACTAATTTTTTTGTGATTTTTATGATTTAGGTTTGTAGGCTAAATTTTCAAACTAAAATAAGAACTAACAAATAGGATAGCAATGCATAGAATCATCATGAGCGCAAAGAACTCATGCTAGATAATAAGTAGCCAGGACCTGAGATTTGAGAGAAAACTCAGTTTAGGATAGCTTATCTTTATCAAATCAGAAATTAAAAGAAGGGAAGGATGTTACCAATCAGTGATTTGAAGAACTTCCGATGAAGAGATCAAATAGCACTTTGATTGGAGCCTAGATGATGAAGCTCGATTCCCTTGATTAGATGGCTGATTTGGGCAGTCTTGGAGGCAAAGAAAGCCTCCTCTACGGAGGTGAAACACCTCGGGACCCTTCAAACATTAAGGGTCAATCAAAATAATAAATAAAAAAGAAAAGGAAAGAGAACTAGGTTTAGAAGGAATCAGGTTAGGGATTAAAAGCTGGGCGACAAAAAAGCAGATGAAGCCTTGATCTGGGGCATCGTCAAGACTGCTCCTTAAAAATGTGGCTGATGCTTGGAAGCTTGTTTTGCTGCTGTGGGCATGGAGGATTGCAAGGAATGGTCAGCCAACACAAGAAAATGAACCAAACAAAACAAAGCAACACAAACACAAGCTTGCAAGCTCAAATAAATTTCACCAGGGTTTTGATATCATGAATAAAAGTTGATTACAAAGGGGGAGGGGTGGGGTATTTATAGAGTTCCCATGCCCTCTAACTAGGGTTACACATTTGGGTTACAAGTCCTCTCCTAGATCGGTTCAAAAAACAAATCTTAAAACAATTAGGAGCTTAAGTCCCAACTAGGTTAGGATTTGACCTAGTCTTCTCCTTCTCCCTTCATGCTTTGACTATTCTACTCAAGGACACCTCTTGGACTTGGTCAACACTTCAAGGATGCCAAGGAGGGTGTGTTTGGCTTCTAAGGGCAGTAAGGGGCCAGCCCAAAGGGGCATGGCACATGGGCTTGGCCTCTTGGAAGCTGGTGTGGCCTGATAGCCTGGTAGCAGGAATATTTCATGGAATCTTGCTTCTTTAAGGCTTTGGCTTGGTGCCTGGGCTTGATTTTCTTGGGCTGGGATGCAAGTGGGCCTCTGGAATCATGGATGCCCTAATTTAGGGATCCATTCTGGAATCTAGGGAGGAATCTGGGCATCTGGAGGACATCTAGAAAGAATCAGGGTTTCTGGAAGCAGTTTGGATCCTAGGTTGTCACACAAAATCCAATGGGCTGATGTAGTGGCCTCTGACTCCTAGATGTGGCCTGATGGAACTCTAAAATAGGGTAACCTTCTCTCTTATATAAAAATTGGGCTCATACTAGACTCATAACTGATGTACAGGACTCAAAATACTGACTAGGTTGAGGGTTGAGACAAATCAACTAACCTCAACTTATTACAGGACTCAATCTTAATTGATTACAAAATTTTCAAAACTTTGACACAAAACTTATTAAACCATATGGAATCCAGGGATCTGTGTCTGATCCTGGTGTCCCCACCACAAAGCCCTGGCCCATCCTCAAATTCAGCGCTTTCCTTATGGTCACCCCTCATGTTGGCGTGCCACTTATGGTCACTCCCTTGGACCAAGTCAAGAGAAGGAAAGGAGTAATCCTAGTGAGAAGAGGGAGTTTGAACCTATTTGGAAGAGGAGATCTCTATGTATTTGAGTACGAAAAGGATTAGTGGAAATTCTCTTGTATACCCTTACTTGGAGCCCAATTTGTAAGCCTATTTAAAGGCCCCCCCTCTCATACATATTGGATGTTAATGAATATAAAAACCTTCTTGAGTTCTTCTCAACTCTTGGTGTGAATTCTGAGTGAATTTGTGTGATTAAAGGTATCTATGTGATCCCTCAGGGTATCTGTGTGATCCCTGCACCCTACCTCCAAGCCGCCTGCCTCATCATCTCTTGGCTGCCCACTTCTAAGACTTCCTTCCCTTTGCTTTCTTTAGCCTTCAAACTTGTTTCTTCTTTGATTTCTGACCCTTGTTAGGTGATTTGTAGGTCCCTCAGAGTTCACAAATCCAGGATTCCATCAGCAAGCTTTCATACCATTAGATTGAAAGCCGCAAATCTGCATGGTCTCCGGCTTATTTTTTCAGGCTGCATCCGAGAGCATAAAGCGAACTTTTCATGGATCGATCTCCAAATCTCTGTCAGGAACACCCCCTAGACTCCTTGGTAGCAGTATTACAGAAGAGCTAGTCCTAACCAGGGCTTCTTAGCCTTGGTGATCCTATTTCTTCGCTTTTAGGGTTTAATTCTGCATGCCTGTGCTTCCGAAAATTTTATAGAATTCCTTACTTAATAACTTGGCTTGAAATTCAAGACACAAACTCCAAACTTAATGTCTAATACACAAAAATAATTGGCATGTATAATTAGTCCCGCATCATTGGTTTAGTTAGGGTAAACCCTTTTTACCAACTATAATTAGGATTTTTTATTTTTTAGCCTTTGGGGCCAAACCCTTTTTACCAAATTAGGGTTTGTATAAAAATCCCATTTATCGGTTGTGTCAAAACCTATTTTGGGCCAAACCTTATTTACCAGCTTAAGCCATTTTGTTTTATTGGTTATGCCTTTTGATCAATTTGATCAAGTTGGGCTTAGAGTTGGTTATTTAGTGAGTCATATGATTTGTATTCATGGTCCATGGATGAGTTAGTTGAGTCATTGATCCTGTATTACAAGAGGGGATCCAAGACAACATCCCATGTGCACCCAATTGAAAATCCATGTGACCCCATGTGCTAGCTCAAGACAAGCCTTGTGACCTCATGTGCTAGCCCAAGTCACTTGGCATATGCAACCTCTTATTGGCACCACCTTTTCAAGGATTTGGATAGAAACACATGTCATGTTTGGACATGTCATTAGGACAACACAACTTGACACTTCATCCACGATAAGAACACATGCTATGTTACTTCATGCTACACCTTGGTCGGCCACTTAAACTCATAAACTAGTGCCACTTGAATTTTAAGAGTAGTAATGAAGAAGGAGTCTTCACATTAGCACCCTCTCACTCAAGGAAATTCATGCCAACACTTGTCGCCAACTTCAAAGGAGTTCTAGGAATTTTAATCACTTAAGAGAAGAAGGTTCAAAGGTTCTCTTCCATAGAAGTTTCAATCAAACAGGTTGGAAGATGCTTAAGTATCTAGAACTCAAGAGTCTCACCAAAACTTTTGAGTCTTCTTCAATCCAGATTGAGGAGTCTACTCACCTACAGATGTCTACATCATCCAGACTCTAGAGTCCAGCAAGCAAGGCCAAGTGATGGAGCATCTTGACCCTACATCAAGCCAATCCACCACTTGGGTACTCACTTTGGATGAGAAGCCTCAAGTTGTCGCCCACTTTGAAAAGAGTCCAGATCATCTCAATAAACAAGAGTCCAGGCTACCTAAAGCAGGATTCTAGAAGTTGTAGTCCAAGGGAGAAAAAGACTAGTAGTTGTATCCCTTACACCACTAGTTGGGGGTCTATAAATACCCCTCTAAACATCCTTGTAATTAATCAATTTTCATCAATAAGAGTGTTATTCTATCAAGATTTTCTTCCTTTGCCATGTGCATCACTGGGTGTGAGGCCCTTCCTTTGTTCTTCTGGAACATCGCAAGGATATGAGGCCCTACCTATCCAGCCGACCAGGAAATCCAAAAATCACCATTTCTAAACCTTCCTTTCTTTTCATTCTTTCTTTTTCTTTGCTGCTTCTTAATTCATGATTTTTATTATTAAGTATTACAAGTGATCAAGAGTCAAGATCAGGTGTTCTTGCCTCGAAACCAGCTTCTCGCGGAAGATCGGAGCCTGGGATCAAGTTCTTGAAACCCTGCCATGAAGATCTTGAGAGTCCTGTCATATCCAATTTGGAAAAGTATTTCTTCATTGGTAAAATCGAAACTTATTCCTTTCTTATATTCTCTGACTCATTTATAGATAAACCCTAGTTTATGGTAGTTTTTCAACCACCAAGTCCTTCTTTCCTAGTTAATTTGTAGGTTTACTTGCAGGTAGATAATTATAACTAGTTTCCTTTTCTATCTCCATTGAAGTCTTCTTTAAAATATGAAAAATATAAGAAAAAAATCAGTTTCTATTTTTTCTCTACTAATTAGTTATTAATATCAGTAGTTTAATTTTAATTGTTGTCCATCATTTTTGGTATCAGAGCGAAGGTTAAACTAGGGTTTAACTAGTAGTTCTGAAATTTCTACATACATAGAACTAGATTGAAATTAATTCACCTAAAACCTATCTTAAAAAAGTTCAAAAAATTAATAATATATTTTTATTAATCTACTATTAATCCTCTACTAATCATGAAAAAAATCAGGAAAAAAATAATTGTTTTTTATTGCTATTTTCTAGTGGAAGGAAATCACACCTCTGAGCGAGTATATGAAAGTATACTTATGACCCATGAGAGTAATGAGCTACGGCTGGACATGAAATCCTGAGATCGAAAAATTGAAATACATCTGATCTGAAACTTAACTTGCTGAAAATATAAAAAATAATTTATTATTATTTTTGTTGTTTTAATTATTTTATTATTTCATTGCATATTAGGGTTTCATTTTGTGTGTGCATCATCCAAATCTAATCTTAAAGAAATTCAATATCTACAAGGGAGGGATTTCATCACCCTTCCTTAGCCCACAATCACCACCTTTTGCATCGGTCCAAATCCTAATTAAAATCCATTAGCCTTAATTGCTCTAGTGAGCTAGGCACACCAATAGGTCGGGTTCCAAGTATTGTGTGTAAGCTAGTGCACCCAATTCTCTGATTATCACTTGAATCAGGTGTCTAAGGCTAGAGGTCCTGAGGCAAAATGCCCTAAGAGTTTCATGGTTTTTAATTAGGATCCTGTAAGAGCAAGGAGAGCCTCCCACGACCTCACCTCTTACTTGGCCAGTGGATAGGGTAATTATTGAATGTCTGTAATTTGAGCTGACCCATTCTACTTGAGCTCTAGGTCTAGGAAACCCTAATCCGAGTTGAGTTCTATGTGATTACATTGCATAGCAACTAGGTCAGGCACACTCTATCAGCCTGCTCAAAACCACCCAGTCCACCTATGCACTCTAATACGGAGAATTTTATGAGAATAATAACTGATCAACTTAGTCAGCTTATTACAAGGTTTGACCAAGTGTAAGAGAGACTAGGTAATCTTGAAGAATCCCATGTGACTAGATCAGATCTTGAAACACCTAGACCCATTCATCCAGGTCAAAGTTCTAAAATGCCTAGACCCATTCCTCTAGGTCAAAGCTCTGAGACGCCTAGACCCATTCTCCCAATTTCTTGAGCCAACTCACTCCCCCAGATCTTAGAGGTCGATATAGAGAACCTGCTTACCCAAGTCCAAGAGCCCAACATAGAAAAATTACACCTAACCCAATCCCTAGGTGCCACACCCCTGATGTGAATGACCACGAAGAAAGGATCCTTTGAGTATTTGATTAGACGCACCCATATTTGAGGGTAGTTTAGATCCTAAGGTTTATATTGATTGGAAAAGTGATATGGATCAGTATTTTGAATGGTACAAAATGTCAGAGGAAAGAAATTTCATATTTTCCAAGCTTAGGCTAGTCTGACATGCTAGATTACACTGGAAAAATATAGAATGACTGAACCGACAGAGAAGTGATTTATCTATACGTACATGGCGAGCCATGAAAGTAAAGCTTAGGGAGAAATACCTACCATTCTCATATGAACAAAAATTATTAGATTAATGTTAAAAATTAACTCAAGGAAATAGATCAGTTGCTGATTATATTACCAAATTTGATGCGTTCGTTATGAGGTGTAGTGTAGTCGAGTCCGAAGCTGTCACCTTGTCAAGGTTTAGAGCTAGCTTACATGAAGATATCCAGAGGGAGTTATTCTTAAGGGAAGTTAATGATTTGGAACAGGCTTACCAGATTGCTAGGGATTGTGAACGTTTCCAAAGAAGACCGGTTACATATAGCCCTAAGTCAAATAGGTTTAATACCCCTGGAATAAGGCCTAGACCTAATCGATTTCCACCTAGCTGACCCAATCCTATTTCTCAACCAGTTCATAGGAAAGATAAAGGAAAGGCACCCATGGTCCCTAGGGATAGGAATCAAAATACCATATGTTTTAGGTGCCATAAAATGGGTCATTTTGCTGCTGACTGTCCTGTATGAGCATTGTATATAGGTGAATGTAAGGAAGAGATTCTAAAGAATGTAGAAAAATTTGAAGAGAAAATTTACGAAGTTGAGGAAGACTTGGTAGAAGAGTACGAAGGTGATGAAGAGCCCATAGAGTCATCTGACCTACTAGGTATAGTTAGGTGTATTCTAGCTCAAACCAAGAAGAATGAGGACTGGCATAGGACAAATATCTTACAAACCTTCACTAAGCTAGGAGATAAAATGTGTAAAATCATTTTAGACAGTGGGAGTTGTATGAATGCAATATCTACTAATGCTGTCAAGAGCTTAGACTTACCACAGTTCCATATCCTAGCCCATATAAGGTATCCTGGATTAACGCTACATCAATTTCTATTACGTTACAATTTCAGGTCCCAGTCCAAATTCAATCCTACCAAGAGAAGGTATGGTGTGACATGATTCCAATGGGGTTAGTAGCATCAAATTAGGCAGACCATGGTTATATGACCATGATGCAACCCTCTTGGCCGATCTAACTCATGTTCATTTAAACACCATGAGAAGAGAATTGTGATTAACTTGACCCAACCCAAAGATAATACTAAAAGAGGGCCTAGTCATTTGAAAGAGAAAGAACCCAGATTTAACCTAATAACTGCTAAGGAGTTAGAATATGAAATCATTGAAGGTTCAACAGTCTGGATGCTGACTACCAAAGAAGTTCATGATAAACCCCAGAAAGAACATCCGAAGAAAATTTTAGATTTCCTACAAGAATTAAGGACATATTCAGAAGACCTCCCTGACTATTTACCTCCATTAAGGGACATACATGCTATAGACTTGGTCCCAGGAGCTATCTTGCCAAATTTACCTTGCTAAAGGATGAATCCTATCGAGCATAAAGAATTGCATAGGCAAGTTGAGGATCTTCTTAGGAAAGGATTTATTAGGAAAAGTTTGAGCCCATGTGCTGTTCCAGCCCTTTTGACTCTTAAAAAGGATGGCACTTGGTGCATGTGTGTAGATAGTAGAGCCATCAATAAGATTACAATAAAGTATAGGTTTTCCATACCCTGACTTGATGACATGTTAGACATGATGGCCGGTGCTACCATATTTTCGAAGATAGACCTTAAGAGTGGCTATCATCAAGTTAGAATTAAGCTCGGGGATGAATGGAAAACTTCATTTAAGACCAAGGATGGCTTGTACGAATGGTTAGTGATGCTTTTTGGATTATCGAATACACCTAGTACTTTTATGAGGATTATGACTCAAGTATTAAAATCATTTATTAAAAATTTGTGGTTGTATATTTTGATGACATCCTCATATATAGTAAGAATAAGAAGGATCACTTAGACCATCTTCAGTAGGTTTGTCAAGTACTTAGAGGAGATAATCTTTATGCAAATTTGAAAAAATGTAGTTTTATGACTCCAAGGATTATTTTTCTAGGTTTTGTAGTAACTGCTAAAGGAGTATCAGCAAACTCTGAGAAAATAAAATCCATAGTTAAGTGGCCTATCCCTAAGAATATTTATGATGTTCGAAGTTTTCATGGATTAGCTACTTTTTATAGGAGATTATTCGAGGGTTTAGTACGATAGTTGCACCCATTACCGATTGTATGAAGAAAGGAGCATTTGATTGGTCAAAAGAAGCCAATAGGGCTTTGAAGATATTAAGAACAAAATGACCCAAGCCCCAATTCTAAGGCTACTCGATTTTTGAAAGTCTTCGAGGTTGCTTGTGATGCCTCAGGGGTAGGAATAGAGGAGCCTTGAGTTAAGAGAATCACCCGATTGCATTCTTTAGCAAGAAATGAATGATGCTAAGTTAAAATATTCTACTTAATAAGGAACTATATGCGGTGGTTCAAGCACTTATGTACTAGTGACACTATTTGCTACCGCAAGAATTTGTACTTTATTCTGATCATGAAGCTCTTAGGTTCTTTAACTCGTAAAAGAAATTGAATTCTAGGTATGGAAAATGGGTTGAATACATTCAAGCCTATACTTTTATTTTAAGACATCATCAGGTACTAATAACAAAGTTGCTGATGCATTGAGTACGAGATTTATGCTCTTGAATTGTGTTAGCACTAGAGTAGTCAGATTTGAGAAATTAAAAGATGAGTATGAGAACTGTGAAGATTTTGGTGAAATCTATAAGGTAGTTAAACACGGACTGACTAGCTCATATAGTGAATACACTATTCAAGATGGTTACTTATTTAGAGAAAGTAAACTATGTATTCCTAATACTTCACTTAGAGACTTCTTGATTTAAGAAACATATGCTGAAGGCTTAGTTGACATTTTGGTAAAAATAAGACAATCTTAACACTAGAAGACCAATTCTATTGGCCAAGTCTTAAGAGGAATGTTGTTCAAGTTGTAGCTAGATGTAGAACTTGTGTTGTTGCAAAAAAGTAAAAGCATAACACTAGCTTATACACCCCTCTTCCTGTACTAGATTATCCATGGCAAGATCTTAGCATGGACTTTGTTCTTAGATTACCTAAGACCTTAAGAAAAAATGATTCTATATTTGTAGTGGTCGATAGTTTTTGAAAGATGGAATATTTCCTGCCTTGTTCACAAACCTATGATGCTTCTAAGGTAGCTAAGCTATTTTTGAATGAAGTAGTTAGACTGCATGGTTTACCTATGATGGTTTACCTAGGACAATGGTTTACCTATGATGGTTTCTAGAAAACACTCTAGCACTTATTAGGGACAAAACTTAAGTTTTTCACATCTTATCACCCTCAAACTGATGCCAGACTGAAGTTGTGAGTCGAAATTTAGGAAACTTACAGAGAAGCTTAGTTGGAGAGCATACTGCCAATTGGAACCTATTACTGTCTAGAGCTGAATTTGCATATAATAGCTCAGTGAATAGGTCTACAGGAAAAAGTCTATTTGAAATTGTTCATGGGAACAAACCTAGAAAATATCTAGACCTCATTCCTTTATCCATGCATGAATGTATATCTGAATCTGCTAAGTCATATGCTGAACATGTTATAGAGTTGCATAAAGAGATAAGTAACAAAATTAATGAAAGCAACGAATCTTATAAATATATGGCTGATATGGTGGGGGCACCAGGATCAGACACAGATTACTGGGCTCTATTTGTTTACCTAGCCATGTGTCAAATTTGTAATCAATTAGAATTACGTACTGTAATAAGTTGAGGTTAGTTGATTTGTCTCAACCCTCAACCTAGTTAGTATTTTGAGTCCTGTACATCAATTATGAGTCTAGTATGAGCCCAATTTTTATACAAGAGAGGTGGTCACTCTACTTTGGAGTTCACCAGGCAACATCCAGGAGTCAGAGGCCACTATATCAGTCCATTGGATTTTGTGTGACAACCCAAGATCTAAGATGCTTCCAAGAATCCTGATTCTTTCCAGATTCCTCTAGATGCCCAGATTCCTCCCCAGATGCCAGAGCATATTCTTAAAACAAGGAGGAGTCCATGATTCCAGATGTCCACCTGCATCCCATTCCAAGGAAATCAAGCCCAGGTGCCAAGCCTAAGCCTGAAGAAGCAAGATTCCATGGAATATTCCTGCTACCAGGCTACCCCAGCTTCCAGAGGCCCAAACCCATGCACCCAAGCCCCTTTGGGTTGGACCCTTGCTACTCCTAGAGGCCCAACACACTACCCTAGGCATCCTTGAGGTGTTGACCAAGTCCAAGGGGTGTCCTTGAGTGGAATGACAAAGCATGAAGGGAGAAGGAGAAGACTAGGTCAAATCCTAACCTAGTTGGACTTATGTTCCTAATGTTTTAAGATTTATTTTTCTAACCTAGTTAGGAGAGGACTTGTAACCCAAGTGTGTAACCTAGTTAGAGGGCATGGGAATCTATAAAATTTTCCACCCCTCTCCCTCTTGTAATCAACTTTTATTCATGATATCAAAACCCTGGTGAATTATTTGAGCTTGCGAGCTTGTGTTACTTATCTTTTTGGTTCATTGGTTTGTGTTCTTGTGCTTGGCCGAATTCCTTGCTACCCTAACATCCTTCCATGCCCAAAATCACAACCATCCAATCCTTCACACATCCAAGGAGGAGTGCCTTAGGCCACCACCAAGCAAGGAGATCTTCAACAAGCTTCAAACAGCCCAGCTTCTAATCCCTAACCTGATTTCTTCTAAACCTAATTCTTTTCTTTTCTTACTTGCTGTTTTAATTGACCCTTGACATTTTGCAAGATCCCTGAGGTGCTTCCCCTTCCCTGAGGAGGCCTTCTTTGCTGCCCAGACCACCCAGATCCACCATCAGATCCAAGGGAAACAAGGCTTCCTCTTCCAAGCTCCGATCATAGTTGTGAGTGAACCCTACTGCTTTTGAATTTCAATCTTTGACTGGTAAGAAACCTTCCCAACTCTTATTTCCTGATTTGATGAAGATAAACTATCCTAAACCAGGAAGTTTCTCAACTCTTGGGTCCTGGTTATTTCATTAGTTTGCATGAGTTTGCCTACGATCCGATGATTCTTTGCACTGCTAGACTTTCTGCTAGTTCTTACTTTATTTTGCGAATCTAGCCTGCAAGTAAAATTATAAAAATCATAAAAAAATTATTTTACTATTTTTTTTCATGTTTAGTAGTCCTAGAGTCATCCCGCATCATGAGACTAAAAGAAGATCAAGGATTACAATGAAAGAGACTTTGTTATAGTTCAATTGCGACCTGAATGGTTTCACCTAGAACCATGAAAAAATTGCATACCATAGATTGGACCATTCAAAGTAATTAAAAAAATTGGACCTAATGCCTACATGCTTGAATTGCCACCTAAACTAGGCATTAGCTCTACTTTCAACATTCAGACCTTATCGAGTATAAGGAGCCAACATTGATTCCTAGTGAGCCATTTGGGCCTAATCCAGTCCTTGAGAGTGAACCAACACAAGTATGTCGACCTGCCATACCACCAGCCCAGAGAGACAAGATTGAGCGGATCTTGGATGACAAGATCATCGCTAGCCGGAGCAAAGATTACCACTCGGAGCGATATCTGGTTCATTGGCAAGGATGACCTAAATCTAATGATTCTTTGATCACTAGAGATGACTTACCAAGAGTTGCCCCTGACTTACTAGAGTATTATAACAGTGGAGTTGACCCATACTAGATAGGGTCGAGTTCCTTCCACCCGGGAAGAATTGGTGCAGGCACTAAGGCTAAATGAAATCGACAGGTTGAACCATATCTTTGTGGATCACTATAAGTAAAACCCTGAATCCAAACCTTTTTTTTACCATGTAAATATTTATTTTAAATTCTGTTATTTGGTTTAGTTAAGGTAAACCCTTTTTGCCAACTATAATTAGGGTTTTTTATTTTTTAGCCTTTGGGGCCAAACCCCTTTTAACAAATTAGTGTCTGTATAAAAATCCCATTTATCGGTTGTATCAAAACCTATTTTGGCCAAACCTTATTTACCAGCTTAAGCCATTTTATTTTATTGGTTATGCCTTTTGATTAATTTGATCAAGTTGGGCATAGAGTTGGTTATTTAGTTGAGTCATGTGATTTGTTATTCATTGAGTCCATGTAATTACTTGAGTCATTGAGTCCTGTATTACAAGAGGAGACCCAAGACAATATCCCATGTGCACCTAATTGAAGATCCATGTGATCCCATGTGCTAGCTCAAGACAAGCCATGTGACCTGATGTGCTAGCCCAAGTCACTTGGCATATGTAACCTCTTCTTGGTGCCACCTTTTCAAGGATTCGGATAGAAACACATGTCATTCTTGGACATGTCATTAGGACAACACAACTTGACACTTCATCCAAGATAAGAGCACATGCTATGTTACTTCATGCTACACCTTGGTCGGCAACTTAAACTCATAAACTAGTGCCACTTGAATTTTAAGAGTAATGAAGGAGTCTTCACATCAGCACCCTCTCACTCAATGAAATTCATGCCAACACCAAGGATTCAGCCAAGAATTCCTCTTGTCACCAACTTCAAAGGAGTTCTAGGAATTTTAATCACTCAGGAGAAGAAGGTTCAAAGGTTCTCTTCCATCGAAGTTTCAATCAAACAGGTTGGAAGCTGCTTAAGTATCCAAAACTCAAGAGTCTCACAAAAACTCTTGAGTCTTCTTCAATCCAGAATGAGGAGTCCACTCACCTGCAGACATCTACATCATCCAGACTCTAGAGTCCAGCAAGCAAGGCCAAGTGATGAGTCATCTTGACCCTACATCAAGCCAATCCACCACTTGGGCGCCAACTTTGGATGAGAAGCCTCAAGTTGTCACCCACTTTGAAAAGAGTCTAGATCATCTCAGCAAACAAGAGTCCAAGCTACCTAAGCAGGATTCTAGGAGTTGTAGTCCAAGGGAGAAACAGACTAGTAGTTATATCTCTTACACCACTGGTTGGGGATCTATAAATACCCCTCCAACCCCCTAGTAATTAATCAATTATTATTCATCAATAAGAGAGTTATTCTGTCAAAATCTTCTTCCTTTGTTGTGTGTATCATGGGGTGTGAGGCCCTTCCTTTGTTCTACGAAACATCGCGGGTGTGAGGCCCTACCTATCCAGCTGACCAGAAAATCCAAAAACACCATTTCTAAACCTTCCTTTCCTTTCATTCTTTCTTTTTCTTTGCTGCTTCTTAATTCATGATTTTCATTGTTGAGTGTTACAGGTGATCAGGAGTCAAGATCAGGTATTCTTACCTCAAATCCAACTTCTCGTGGAAGATCGGAGGCCGGGATCGAGTTCTTAAAACCCTATCATGAAGATCTTGAGAGTCCTGTCAGATCCAATTTAGAGGAGCATTTCTTCGTTGTTAGTAAAATAGAAACTTATTCCTTTCTCATTATTCTCTGACTCGTTGATAGATAAACCATAGTTTACACTGATTTTTCAACCACCAAGTCCTACTTTTTCTAGTTAATTTGTAGGTTTACTTGTGGGTAGATAATTATAACTAGTTTCCTTTTCTATCTCCATTGAAGTCTTCTCTAAAAATTTGAAAAATATAAGAAAAAAATTAGTTTCTATTTCTTTCTTTGCTACTTATTAATTAATATCAGTAGTTTAATTTTAATTGTTGCCCGCATCACGCTGCTTCACACAGAGGATCTATAAGGTCTTAGTTAGAGAGACTTGCTAAAAGATTAGTGTTGAGGATTGGGAAGAGTTATAAGAGATCATTTTCAGCACCATCAGGATGTGTTTGGCAGATCAAGTTTTGCCGGAGGTTTGTATGGAGAGTACGGTAAAGGGTCTTTGGCTGAGATTGGAGAACACATTATGGGCAAGAAATACATGATAACAAGCTATGGTTGAAGAAGCAGTTGTATAGTCTAAGAATGCCTGAAGGAGGAGACCTTGGTTGCTCACATTCAAAGGTTTAACCAGATATGTTCTGAGGTTATGAGTCTGGATGTGAAAATGGATGAGGAGGATCGGGCATTGTTGCTATTGTGTTCACTCCCTAGATTATATGATAGTCTAATAACAACCTTGATATATGGGAAGGAAACCCTGATCTATGAGGAGGTTGTTGGAGTTATGAGATCAAATGAGCAAAAGGAGAAGATCTGCAAAGGAAGTTGTAACTCGGAGATTCTTGCCGTGAATGAAAGGCAAGGAAGACCAAAGGAAAGGGTTAGAGGAAAATCAAAGGGCAGATCATAGTCTCAAGGCAGTAAGAAGGGCTTAAAGTGCTACAAATGTCATCAGCCTGGTCATTTCAAAAGAAATTTCCCTCTTTGGAAGACCGAGAAAGGGAAGGCCAACACTAGTGTTGCTAGTATATCTGAGGCAGTAGAGAAGATATACTAATAGCTTCAGATGGATCGGTTGATTGGTATTATACTTGGATGCTGGATTCAACATGTTCTCATCATTATACCTCACATCGGGAGAGGTTTGATACCTATGAAAGGTCAGATGGAGGTGTGTAAGCCTTGGTAATGATCATCCTTGTCCGGTGGCTGGAGTTGGCACCATTAGGATGAGGATATATGATGGAGTGATAAGGACTCTGTCAAATATCAAACATGTACCATAATTAAAGAAAAATCTAATTTTTTTGGGCTACTTGGAAGAGCAGGGTTATGCCTTTAGTTGCCGATCTGGTAGTGGATGTTTGAGGATAACCAAGGAAGCTTTGGTGGTGATGAGAAAAAGAAGACTGAGCAATAATCTGCACAAGATGGAAGGCTCAGTGGTGAATGATATTGCAGAGGTACTTGCAGCGACACAAGAAGAGCAACTTGCATGCAAGTTGTGGTACTATCGAATGGGTCACTTAGGGGCTCACTAAATTAAGTAGAAGAGGAAACCTTCTAGCACTGAAAAAGATGGAAATGACCTGTATGAGCCCTGCATTTATGGTAAAAACCATAGGATAAAGTTTGCCAGCAGTACAAGCAGAGTGAAGATGTTTTGGAACTAGTTCACTCGGATGTATGGGGACCGACACCTGTTTTATCCTGGGGTGGAGCAAGGTATTTTGTTACCTTCATTGATGACTTCTTTAGAAAGTTGTGGGTGTATCTGATGAGAGAAAAATCAAAGGTATTTGCCCGGTTCAAAGCCTGGAGGGCTGAAGTAGAGAAAGAGACAGGAAGATATGTGAAGTGCCTTCGGTCTGATAATGGTGAGGAGTGCTCTAGAAAAGAGTTAAGGAGTTACTGTGAGAAAAATGGGATAAAATGCCATTACACAGCAAGGATGACCCCACAGCAGAATGGTGTTGCAGAAAGGATGAATCGGACACTATTGGAGAAGGCAAGGAGTATAGGTGCATGATTCATCGATGCCAAAAATCTTTTGGGGTGATTGTTGCCCAGTGATGAAGCAACCCAAGAGGGGTGGCATGAATTGGGTTTTTTAAAACTATTTGCAATGATTTAAGATGAACTAAACAAGTATTTGCTAGTTACAATTAAGTGCTTATGTTTTGCCAAAGTGTTTGTGTGCTTCAAAAATAATTTCTACGGAACTAATAAAGTAAATGCACAATGAAAATAACCACATAAACACATAGATTATAGTGGTTCAGTGCACTCCAAGTCACCTACATCCACTCCCTAAGTTTTCCTTGGAAATTTTACTATAATCACCAAGATTACAGCCGATTAGTTTTCCGGGCTCACTAATCAAAATCCAACTTGTTTTCACTGGGCTTACAAGTCAAACCCCTTGGTTTTCCAGGCTAACCAAAAACTTTGTTGGTTTGCGGTTCACCAACAACCTAGTTGGTTTTACAGATGACCAACAACCTTGTTGGTTTATGGGCTCACACCACAACCTTATTAGTTTAATACAAAGGCTACCACAACCTCAAGTTGGTTTTTCACAAAGGCTTACCAACAACCATGAGTAATAATGTAAGAATAATATGAAAGAGTATAATAAAAGCTTTCTAAATAAAGCAAATATCTCTTTGAAGTCTTAGATGATGTTGAAGAAGCTTGTCTTCAATTTGTTGAAGCCTTTGATTGCAACATGATGATGTGAACTTGGATCAACCCTCTTATCTTTAGAAGTTTGAAGGCTTGAACCACTCAACTCTTGAATCCTTGAAGGATATTCAATAATTTACCAAAGGATTACTTTTTAATTTGATTTTTGCTGTTTATATAGCTCTCCAACCATAGATGTGATAGAAAAATGCCCCAAGAGCCAATCATTGTATGGGCCTTTTTGTAAACTTCCAACTCATGTATGACATCATTATTTATAATAAAGGCATTTGATTCATCATATACTGTTGTGTCATGTTTTTGATTATGATGAACCCCATAGAGTAGGGCAATGGAATTAGGGTTATGATAAAATAACAGTGAGACCTAATTCATATAAACCTTAATCTAGAATGTTTCTAGTCATTGGACTATCGATTCGGGGATCGATGAATCCGGTAAGACTAGCTTATCCTATGTATGCTCAGTTGATGAGGGTGGTTGGTCTCATAGCCACTTGTGTAGAGACACTAATACAAGGATAAGGGTGCTCATTAGGTTATGAGTATACTGAACTGATCCACACTGGGACTATCTCATGGAAGTCTTACTCCTTATCAAAAGATAGGTCCCAGAGTAGAAGTTGAGCATGTGATCTTCAGACCTGAAGTCACCATGGTTCCTTGTGCACACTAAGCCATACTTTGATTCATACCCAAAGTACAGGATGTTCTGGGAATGATGGAAGGTGTACAAGGATGTGAGTGGACCAACCAGGAATCATCAATCCTGGTAAGAGGATATGTTATCCCGTGTAATCTTTTCGATGAGTGACTCAAGGAATCTTTGCAAAGTGGGACAAGATTAGAAGTGGCTTCTAATTAGTCATCAGCTGAGTCCTCATGATCGAGTTGAGATTCGATATGATTAAGTGTTAGGGTTTGACATTTATCCATACCCATCACTTAATTGGGATAATGGGAGATCGAAAGATTGAATTGCATGGTAACTTATGACAGAATGATATTTTGATAATTTTCACCAAAATTCTCATCTTCTTTCGGGTAGGCATGACATGTTGCTAGACATCAATCTTGTCTTGTGGGTTTTCATGAACCAATTGGATTGATTTCATGAGTCAATTTGATGTGTGATTCGAATTGGACAATTAGGTGAGTCGATTTGACCTAATTAGGTCAATCGGGTTCGATCGGATCGAATTGGCTCAAACCTAAACCTACTACTGGCTAGATGTGGAACCCAATGGTTCACACACAATAGAGAGTTGGCCAAGAAAGCCACTCATGGTTTAATTAGGGTCATGGGATCCTAATTGGTTAGCTAGATTGCATACTAGTATATGTAGGGTAACCCAATTCCTAATCCAATTCGATTGGGTCCGGTTGCTTGCTAATTGAGCAAACCTAATTAAGAGAAACCTAAATTATGTTGGGTCTTGTTGGGATATCCCGGTTCAGCTATGAACCGAACATCGACTCAGTTGGCCGAAGATCTTTTCTCCGAACCATGGACTTCGGACAAGGAGAGGTCAGGCCAACTACAGGCAACCTAAAGCTTCTCACCAGTCTACAAATCCGAGAGCCAGATCTTCGGATGATGTCTTCGGCCCTAACCGAAGACCAAGCTCCTCGACGACTTCCGAAGACACACTCTTTAGCTTCTGCCAGAGGCATGATCTCCAGCCTTGGATAGACTTTGAGTCTTCGGCCCACGTAGAGGACTAAGTCTCCGACCGAGAATCTCCCTAAACAGGGGAAATCCAAAGATGGGACCATAATATGGCCCAGATAGCCAACTGTAACTAATGGTTACAATCGACAATCTCCGTGCCATAATCATGGCGTGCAACTCCAGCTACCATGCCTCTAGTCTGGCCGGAACCGCTCAATGACAACCCACGATTGCCAATCATGGGAGAAATTGGCTCCCCATAATCACCGGAAAAAGGGTGGGTCGCAGGCCAGAGGCCTCCTCTTAAATAGTGGTAAGAAGAATGGCTCAAGAGAGGTACGGGCAGACACACATATTTATACACTCACACATACTCTAGAACCTTTCCTTTATACTCTCGACACTCTTCCCCATTCTGTGGCTGGGATCCGCCACTAACTTAGGCATCGGAGTGTCCCCCGCCGGAACAACTCCAGCAAGGGACCTATGTTGCAGGTGAATCAGGGAGCGGTCCTATGGTGTAGCAGCTTCGACCGGCCGATACAAGGACTCCACGCCAATAGATTGGCGTGCCAGGAAGGGGAGCGACACAACACTCTTTAGGCTCTCTCCTAGACAAGGGAAAATGGCGAGAGGAAAGACTTGGAGAGCTTCTACAAGTCAAAGTCGTGCTCCATCCTAAGGGGGCGCGCCCTTGGGGGAGAATGACGTCCCACCTCCCATAGTTGTTATGGGACTACAGTAGTTTGAAACACTTGTGAACCAGGTCACCAACCTCATGGCCATGGTTCAAGACTTCCAAACAGAGCTTTCCGATGGGAACCCCACCGCCGCCTCCAGACATAGCTCTCAGTCCCGAAGGAAGAGAGCTCCACGGGAGGATCCCACACATCTCTCCCCATTCTCGACCCTCTCCTGAAGGCCGAACTTCTAGACTACCTAGGTCCATCGATTCCTTGCAGAAAAGAAAAAGGCCTAGACAAACTCCCTCACCCTCCTCTGAAGACTCCACCTCCATGGAGAGGGTGCCGAAGCAGACTCCCGATCATGATATGCAGAGATTCAGAGCCATCAAATCGGAGATGGCGAAGGTGCGAGAACAAAGAATGCAGGATCTGAAGGATCCCGATGATTTGATTATGGGTGATCTACGCCCACCCTACACTGACTATATCATGGTCAAAGTTATTCCTCGGCACTTCAGGGTTCCCTAGATGGAATCCTATGATGGCACCTCCGATCCCCTCGACCACTTGGACATTTCAAGGCCCATATGATGATCCAAGGAGCTTCTGAGCGATGTACTCCTCGCGTTCCCGGCTACCTTGAAGAAAGCTTCTCGATGTGTACTCGAGCATGTGCCCAAGTACCATCGATTCTTTTTCCAAGTTAGAAAATTTTTTGTATTAACATTCAGGACCTGCCGCAAGACTCCATGAAATATGGACACTGTTGCCCAGAAATGGAGCCCAAGAGGGGGGGGTGAATTGGGTCTTTTACAATTAATACAATAAAATAAAGGTCTAATGGTGCTTGTGAGCAATAATAAATTATATGCAAGATGATAGCACTTAATTAAAGAATGCAAAAGGAAAAGAGCAATCACACACAACAACAAGATATTAGTGGTTCGGTGCAAACCTAGCACCTACATCCACTCCCCAAGCCATCCTTGGGAATTCCACTATAATCCACACCAGATTACAGTCGACTTGTTTTTCAAGGCTCACAAGTCAAAACTAAGTTGGTTTTATCACCTAGGCTCACCAACAAACCTAAATACTTGTTTTGTCTTCGGGCTCACAAGTTAACCTAGTTGGTTTTAACACTTTGGCTCACCAACAAACCACAATAACCTTCTTTCAAGACCCTTGAAAGCAAGGTTAAAGCACAATAAAATAGATATGAAATTTAAAAGCTACAACAAACTCTCTTCAAGAGTAGATTGGAATCTTTGAAGCCCAAAGGATGCTTTGACTTCACTTTTCTTCAAGTTGCCTCCTTTTGGAATGTAATAAGGTTGAGCAAGCAGGCTTTTTCAGTGGAATCAAGCTAGAAGAGGCTTTTGATTTGAAGTTTGGAGAGAATATTGGCTTTTTGGCTTTTGAGTGGACTTGAATGCTCTTGAATAGACTTCTCTCTTCTTTCTCTCTTGACTTATTCTCCTTTAAAATGAGGTTGGTGGAGATTAAATACACCATAAACCTTCTAAAAATGGTTTGTGACCGTTGGAGCATTGGAAATAGCCGTTTGGAGCTTGAAAACCAATTTCTGCAAGCCAGAAAAATAGATTCGTTAGAGCTGTCAGGCTGCAAGTGTCGACACTTGGCTGTCAGTGTCGACACTTGGCTGTCAGGTGTCGACACTTGATTTCTGGGAGTCGACACTTGATCATTCAAGTGTCGACACTTGATGCACAGGTGTCGACACTTGATACAAAAATCCTTGAACCAACAAAGTTTGTATTTTCAAAATTCTCAGGCCTTGAGTCGACACTTGAAACCTAAGTGTCGACACTTGGTGTCGACACTTGAATTCTAGGTGTCGACACTTGGCATGCCAAGGATTTTGTCCGTGCCAAATGCTGAAGTGTCGACACTTGACTGTCCAGGTGTCGACACTTGAGACTGAAAACATTCAGAATCAAGAGTAAAAGCCTTGAAATCAAAATGATGTTCATGAATGAATAAACACATAATAATTAAGCAATTATAAGCCTTTTTCAATGAAGAGGATGCCCGATATGTGAGATTTGCTCCATGCCATTGCGTGCCATACACCATAAATATTTGAAATTTGAGGTGCTTTCTTCCTGAAAACTCACAACTTGAAATCCTCATTAGAATACAATATGTACTCAATGTTTTGTTATTCATCAAAATCACTGGGTGGAGCCAACAATCTCCCCCTTTTTGATGATGACAAAATCTTGAGAAAAAGAGACAATATAGTTCAAACTTTTATAACCATGAGTTTCTAGTTATAATAGAGATAACAACTTTATAGATAGGAGGAAACAATCTCCCCCTTAATTAGATACTTCTTAATAAGGTAAACTTCAAATCAATATAAGCATCTTTTTCTTAATAAAAAACTTGTTCTCAAATTCTCAATAATATTAACATCATTACTTAAAAATTACATCCATTACATCACTCTTTTTCTCCATAACATTAACATCACTTTTTAACATTACTTTTTCTCCCCCTTTTGTCAATCATAAGAAAAGGAATAACCTCCCCCTTACAATTAGCTTGGATACAAAAAGAGAGTAGAGAAACAATATCATAGCTAAAATTGTGCTAGTATCAGAGTTAAAATATCCCATTATATCAGACCTAAAATATGATAAACTAAAGTACAAAATTTAGGATAACACAATATATATATGAGATAAATTTTTAGTACAAAAGAGCTGAAACATATATATATCAACCATACAAAATAAGATCTAAAACAGTCATCTGTGAGGCTAATCCTCATCAGATGGAACATCAAGACTGAAAGGAGCACTAATCCTAGATCTGGTGGCTAATGCCCTAGGAGGTGCTAAAGCTCTAAGACTCCTGGTACGGCCGGCAGGACCAAAAGCGGGTACAACCCTAGAAGATCTGGTAGAGGAGGTGAAAGACGATCAGCTGGCTCAATAGGATCCGGAACGAAGTCAACTAGTGCAGTAGAAGGAGCAGGTGTAGAAGGAGGATCTCGACTGACCACCTCATAAGCATCAGCTCCGCCTACACTGTCGCTGTCAGTGCCTACTACCTCAGTGGCTCGGTCAACATCCTGATCACCTCCGTCAGCAAAATCAGCATGGTCGCTCTGGTGATCGCCGCCATCATCATCATCATCATCATCATCAGATCGAGCAAGTGCAGGTGCAGCAGGAGCTATAAGTGATCTCAAAAGACTCTCAAGAGTGTAAATCCCTCCTCCATGGATCTGCGGATCTCAGCATGCTCTGAGGTAGTCTGTGCTCGTAGAAGCTCGACCTCGCTACGCAGCTGAGTCACCTCTCCTCTAATCTGTGTGAACTGTGCTCTGGCATGCTCCTCAAAGGATAATCCGGTAGATGGTGGTGGAGGAGCTGAAGCATCAGGTGACAGGTGCTCTGCCTGTGTCGATGGTACATCCACTGGAGGAAGAACTGCTGGCTCAGATGGTCCAGCCTCAGCCTCTCGATCTCATCCTCCTCATCTGGCTCCTGGCCAGACTCTTCGAACCCATCGACCTCCAACCATCCTGAATCCCATGCGGTGCAATGATCTCTCATCGTATACATCCGTGTGCAGTATCTCCTTGGGGATCTCCCCCTCTAATGATACTCCACAGGCTCTGAAAAGACGGGTCAGTGCCATCCCGTATGGCAAACAGTGTCGGCGCTGAGTGGCAGCATCATGCATCTGTGACAGCATCAAGGCGGGTATATCAACTGGTCTCCTCTCGATCAGACTGGTCATCAACATCAGCTCTCTCTCTGTGATGAAATCGAATCTGCCAGTCTTCGGTAGAAGGATCCGTGCGGTAATGTGGTGCAGCAGTCGCATCTCTAATGATAACTGGTTCGCGGTAACCACTGAGATACCGCGAACATCCTCTCGCTCAAGGATGAATCTGAAAGCCGCCTCTCTATCATCAACTGAAAATGCACAGACTCCTCTCCGGGGTATCTCCCATACTCGGCTCAGCAACTCATCAGTCAAAGAAATCTGTGTACCCCTGACGGATGTCGTCCATAAGAGTCGTCGACAGTCCAGTGCACCGTAGAACTCCCTCACCAGGTGAGGATAGTATCTCTCCTGCATGGTGCAGAAGGGTACTAGTCCTGCATCTGTGAGTATCTCCCTAATGCCAAAATGGTGCCTGTCGAAACACTGTAGATCAACTCTCCTCCCTGAAGCTACTGACTTCCCTGCCATCCTCTCTGCAGGGGGGAGCTCGGAGTGGTTGTACTGCTCGGCTGAGCGAGATCGAATCTGGCCTTCGACCTCCTCTGACTACCCTGACTAGGCCTCGCTCTAACTTCAAGTCTCTTCCTAGGACCCATATCAGCCAACTGACCAGGAGAATAAAAAAAAGGTTCAGAACAAAGGACTGGCCATAGGTTGAGATTAGAGTTCAAATTGGTTTCGAAAACCAGAATCAATAAGTTTTGATCAAATGACAAATTTTGAGTAAAATTTGTAGGAAAATTTGTGTTAGGTGGAGCACATTTAAATCCCAAAAAGAATTATTTTGTAAGGTCCAAAAAAATCAAAAACCATGGGATTTGGGTTTTAATCACTTAGGGTTTTTGCAAATAGGCGAAAATGTTCAAAATGTATTACTAGAAATCCTTCCTAATCATCAATAAAAGGATTTAGTATGCTTAAATTAGATGAAAATCCATTTTATTTTGCCCAAAATTGATGAAACAGTGATTTTTGTGAAAAAGGTTGAAAAATGCCCAAAAGATGAGGGAAATCCGAGAAAAACAAATCTAAAACATGATTCCCTCAAATGGAGTTTTAGAAATTTTCTAAAACATGCAAAAATCCGGTTAGATTGAAGAAAAATGTTCGGAAAACCTAAAACATGATCGTTTGGTTTGAAATAATAAAATTAAAAACATAAAAATGAAATTAGAGAGGGAAAATACCTGATTTGTGAAGGATTGAGGGTGAAAAGACGGATTTGGACAGGGGGACCACTGTTCCAAGAAACCTGGGGGGAAGAAAATTTTCAAAAACCCTTTGTTCGGTCCGTTTTAAAACAGTTCAGATTCGCAAGTGTCGACACTTCGGATTTGTCAAGTGTCGACACTTGGTCAGGTGTCGACACTTGACACTTTCCAAGTGTCGACACTTGGCCAAGAAAATTCGAGAAAATCCAAAAAAATTTAAAAAAAATTTGACAAACTGCTTGGGTTTTAAATAATAAGTTTTGAGCTTTTAGGACTAGGTAAAATGATACTAAGAGAGTCCTAGGAGAATGGATCAATTACACCTAACTCTCTTCTAATCAGACAGAACCTATCCTCACTCAAAGGCTTTGTAAACACATCAGCTAATTGATCATTGGTACAAACAAAATCAAGATTACATTTGAGTTTTGTACATGATCTCTTATGAAATGATGTCTTATTTCAATGTGTTTACTTCTTGAATGTTGCACTGGATTTAGATAAGTTGATTGCACTAGTATTATCACATCTTATGGGTGTCTTAGTTAGTTTAATGCCAAAGTCTTCGAGTTGTTGTTTGATCCAGAGGATTTGAGCACAACAGCTCCCAGCTGCTATATATCGGTTTCTGCCGTAGATAGAGCAACAGAGTTCTGTTTCTTGCTACTCCAGGAGATCAAATTTACTCCAAAAAACTGACAGGTTCCACTAGTACTTTTACGATCAAGTTTACACCCAGCAAAATCAGCATTGGAATAAGCAATTAAATCACATGAAGAATCTCTAGAGTACCATAAACCAATTTCAATTGAGCCAGATAGATATCTAAGTATGCGTTTAACAGCCAAAGATGAGACTCTTTAGGATTGGACTGATATCTAGCACACATACAGACACTAAACATGATATCTGGCCTACTGGCAGTAAGATATAATAATGAACCAATCATGCCATGATATAATTTTTGATCAATTGACTTACCTGATTCATCCTTGTCAAGTCTACATGTAGAGCTCATAGGGATACCTAATGGCTTAGTGTTCTCCATCCCAAACTTCTTGAGTATTTCTCTTGTGTATTTTGTTTTGTTGATGAAGATCCCCTCTTTTGTTTGCCTTATCTGGAGTCCGAGGAAGAAATCAGTTCTCCCATCAAGCTCATCTCGAACTCACCCTGCATTAGACTTGCAAAATCTTGACAAAGAGATTCATTAGTAGCACCAAATATTATATCATCACACATAGATTGTACTACTAAGAGATCATCATTCTTTTTCTTTAAAAACAATGTTTTATCTACATTTCCTCTAGTAAAATCATTTTTCAGCAGAAAAGAGCTTAAACGATCATACCAAGCTCTTGGAGCTTGTTTTAATCCATATAAAGCTTTATGAAGTTTATAAATATGACTTGGAATTCAGAATTTTCAAAACCATGGGGTTGTTCAACATAAACCCTTCTTCAATTAATCCATTTAAGAAAGCACTTTTAACATCCATCTGATATAGTTTAAAGTTCATGAAACAGGAAAAAGCCAACAATAGCCTAATTGCTTCAAGTCTAGCCACAGGAGCAAAGGTTTCATCAAAATCTATCCCTTCCTCCTGATTGTATCCTTTGGCAACTAGTCTAGCTTTATTCTAATTATTATTCCATTTTCATCAAGTTTGTTTCGAAAAACCCATTTTGTGCCAATAATTGATGTGTTTAGGGCCTATCTACTAGTGTCCAAACATTGTTCCTTTAAATGATTAAGTTCATCTTGCATAGCATTTATCCAATTACTATCACATTCAGCTTCCTCAATTGTTTTAGGTTCGATTTGAGATACAAAAGCTAAGTAATCACAAATATTTCTAAGAGATGATCGAGTACTTACACCTTTAGATGGATCACCTATAATTAGTTCTTTTGGTGTCCATGAGCATACCTCCATTCTTTTGGTAAAGGATCGACAGTTGAGGTATCTTCATCACCTTGTGCTTGATCTCTGTCAGTGTTTTGATCATCATTCTGTTCTTTGGTAAGTTCTTCATTGTTGTTTCTTTCTTCAGTTTTCTTGTTACCTGATTCATCAAAAAGTACATCTTCTTTTCTTGAAGATTTTTGTTTAGTTTCATCAAATACTACATGAATGGATTCTTCAACAACAAGTGTCCTTCTGTTGAAGACCCTGTATGCCTTACTAGATGTGGAGTAGCCTAGAAAGACTCCCTCATCTGATTTGGCATCAAATTTACTTAGATTGTCTTTATCATTGTTTAAGATGAAACAACGGCAACCAAAAACATGAAAGTAACGGATTGAAGGTTTTCTACCCTTCCAAAGCTCATAAGGAGTTTTCTTTAAAATCGGTCGAATTAAAACATGATTTAAGATATAGCATGCAGTATTTATGGCTTCCGCCCAAAAGTATCTAGGTAAATCATTTTCACAAAGCATGGTGCATGCCATTTCTTCAAGAGTTCTATTTTTTCTTTCTACTACCCATTTTGTTGAGGTGTCCTAGGTGCAGAAAAATTATGATTAATTCCATTTTCATACAGAATTTATTAAAATCGGCATTTTCAAATTCAGTTCCATGATCACTTCTTAAAGAAATTACTAAACACCTTTTTCATTTAAACTCTTTTGTGAAATCTTATAAATTCAGAAAACGTTTCATCTTTGTGTGCTAAAAACATGACCCAAGTAAACGTGAGAAGTCATCTACAATGACTAGACCAAACTTCTTACCTCCCAAACTAGATGTTCTAGTAGGCCCAAAGAGGTCCAATGAAGCAATTCTAAAGGTCTAGATGTAGAGATTACTCCTTTAGGTTTGAAAGAAGATTTGTTTGTTTTCCAAGTTGACATGCACTGCAAATCTTATCTTTTTCAAAATTAGTTTAGGCAAATCTTTTACTAAATTCTTTTTTCTAAGTTTGAAATTAAATGCATGCTAGCATGTCCTAGTCTACAATGCCAAAGCCAACTAGTTTCATCGATCTTGGCTTCCATTGCCACTAGACATTGACCTTTCTGAATGGGAGATCATCAAGATCACCATATAAATATTGCCATGCCTATGACCGATGAATTTAATGCCATTGTCATCTAGACTAGAAACATGCATAAAGAAGATTCAAAATAACTTTAAAATTTTTGTCACAAAATTGACTAATACTAAGCAAGTTATGTCTTAATCCATCAACATATAAAACATTATCAATATAAGAGGTAGGGTGATATGGATTTTACCAATACCGATGAGTTTTTCCTTTCCATTATCACCAAAAGTTACATTGCCACCATTTTGATATGTGAGTGATGAGAACTGCTCCATATCTCCTGTCATATGCCTTGAGCAACCGCTATCAGGTACCACATTCTTTTCTTGTTGGTTGCAAGGCATACCTGCAATAAAGATCAAGTGGAGACTTTAGGTACCCAGCCATCTTGGTCCTTTTTGTTAGTGGCATTGGTTCCTTTTGGAACCCAAACTTAGTTTTCTTAATTTTCTTTTGTTGCACATGTAAGATTTATGTCCTTTAACACCACAAGTAAAGCATGTAATTGATGAAGATGCAGGCACAAAGAAATTTTTAAGGAGTTTCTGTTCTTATGAGTTCTGAATCCTAATCCAGCTTTGTCAAATACTGCTCTTTGGTTATTTATAGTAAATTTAACTTTTCAGAACTGTAAGTAAATTTTTCAACAAAAGTTTTAGTTATCGATCTCCTCTTTATATCTTTTGTTTTCCATTAAAATTTCTTTGTTTTGTCTTGACAATTTTTCATTTGAAAGTAAGTTACTTTTCTTTTCAAGTATATTCTTTTCATTTTCAAGACCCATAATCTTATCATTTAAATTTTTATTTTGTATTAGAAGGTATTCATTTTCATTTGAAAGGTTTATTTGTTTTAGCTAGTTCCAGATTTTGCTTCTTTAAGTCTTTATGTTTTTGACTTTAATTTTGAAATTCTATGACAAGTTCATCAAAACTTCATGAAGCTCATCAAAAGATAATTCATTTTCGGTTTCAGAACATACCTCTTCTTGATCGGCCATTAGACAGAAATTTGCTACTTCCTGTTGTTCTTCCTCAGAGCTGGAGTCATTCACTTTCGCTCTAGGTTGCCATCATGGCCTTCTTTCTTAGCTTTCTTCTACTTTTCTTTAGTAGGGGCAGTCTACCTTGAAATGCCCTGGCTTTTTGCACTCGAAACATGTGGGCTGCTCCTCCTTCTTTTCCTATCTTTTTATTTACTGTACTCACCTTTCAGAGGTTTCTTTTTGTAATTGAATTTCTTTTTCCTCATAAACCTTCTGAATTTCCTTGCTAACATAGCAGTTTCATCTTCTTCATCATCCTCTTTAGAGTCTTTGCTCGAGTCTTCTCTGGTAGTAGATTTGAATGCTATTGTCTTTTTCTTTTTGTCCACCTCTCCGTTCTTCTGTTTGAGAGATAGTTCATATGTCATTAAAGAACCCAACAGTTGTTCCAGCGGAGAGTATTGACATCTTTTGCTTCTTCAATTGCAGTGACCTTTGCATCCCATAAAGCTGGTAGAGACCTGAGAAATTTATTTACAAGTTCACCGTTAGAAATTATTTTTCCTAAACTTCTCATGCCATTCACAATGTTTGTGGACCTAGTATACATCTCACTGATAGACTCAGTAGGTTCCATTTTAAACATTCATAAGTGTGAATTAGCATGTTAACCTTGGTGGTCTTCACTTGGTGTGTACCCTCATGGGTAACCTCAATGTATCCCAAATCTCCTTTGCGGAGAGATAGTTGGATATTCTGTTAAACTCACTAGGATCAAGAGAACAAAATAAAAGGTTCATTGCCTTAGTATTAAGCTCAATTTGCTTAATGTCACTCTCATCCCAATCATCTTCCATTTTAGGGGTGAGAATGCCATTAATCATCATAGTAGGCTGATGAGGACCTTTTACTATTATTCTCCATAAATTATAATCAAGAGCTTGTATAAATATGCGCATGCGTGTCTTCCAGTATGTGTAATTTGCGCCATTAAAAAGTGGGGGTTGGTTTGAAGCTTGACCTTCAACAATACCCATGCCTATTGGGGCTGCCATGATCTTTTACTCAAGATCCTTGGACCTACAAGAGAGTACCGGGGCTCTGATACAACTTGTTGCCCAGAAATGGAGCCCAAGAGGGGGGGGTGAATTGGGTCTTTTACAAATTTAACACAATAAAATAAAGGTCTAGTGGTGCTTGTGAGCAATAATAAATTAGATGCAAGATGATAGTACTTAATTTAAGAATGCAAAAGGAAATGAGCAATCACACACAAACACAAGATATATAGTGGTTCGGTGCAAACCTAGCACCTACATCCACTCCCCAAGCCACCCTTGGGAATTCCACTATAATCCATACCAGATTACAGTCGACTTGTTTTTTCAAGGCTCACAAGTCAAAACCTAAGTTGGTTTTATCACCTAGGCTCACCAACAAACCTAAATACTTATTTTGTCTTCGGGCTCACAAGTTAACCCTAGTTGGTTTTAACACTTTGGCTCACCAACAAACCACAATAACCTTCTTTCAAGACACCCTTGAAAGCAAGTTAAAGCACAATAAAACAGATATGAAATTTAAAAGCTACAACAAACTCTCTTCAAGAGTAGATTGGAATCTTTGAAGCCCAAAGGATGCTTTGACTTCACTCTTCTTCAAGTTGCCTCCTTTTGGAATGTAATAAGGTTGAGCAAGCAGGCTTTTTCAGTGGAATCAAGCTAGAAGAGGCTTTTGATTTGAAGTTTGGAGAGAATATTGGCTTTTTTGGCTTTTGAGTGGACTTGAATACTCTTGAATAGACTTTTCTCTTCTTTCTCTTGACTTCTTTTCCTTTAAAATGAGGTTGGTGGAGATTAAATACACCATAAACCTTCTAAAATGGTTTGTAACCGTTGGAGCATTGGAAATAGCCGTTTGGAGCTTGAAAACCAATTTCTGTAAGCTAGAAAAATAGATCCGTTAGAGCTGTCAGGCTGCAAGTGTCGATACTTGGCTGTCAGGTATCGACACATGGCTGTCAGGTGTCGACACTTGATTTCTGGGAGTCAACACTTGATCATTCAAGTGTCGACACTTGATGCACAGGTGTCGACACTTGACACAAAAATCCTTGAACCAACAAAGTTCTGTATTTTCAAAATTCTCAGGCCTTGAGTCGACACTTGAAACCTAAGTGTCAATACTTGGTGTCGACACTTGAATTCTAGGTGTCGACACTTGGCATGCCAAGGATTTTTGTCCATGCCAAATGCTGAAGTGTCGACACTTGACTGTCCAGGTGTCGACACTTGAGACTGAAAACATCCAGAATCAAGAGTAAAAGCCTTGAAATCAAAAATGATGTTCATGAATGCATAAACACATAATTATTAAGCAATTGTAAGCCCTTTTCAATGAAGAGGATGCCCGGATATGTGAGATTTGCTCCGTGCCATTGCATGCCATACACCATAAATATTTGGAATTTTGAGGTGCTTTCTTCCTGAAAAACTCACAACTTAAAATCCTCATTAGAATACAATATGTACTCAATGTTTTTGTTATTTTAAAATCACTGGGTGGAGCCAACAGACACACTGTTTCTCCTTCACCAGAATGAACGAGAAAGCCTGCGAGATTACATCTCCAGGTTTAATACGGCCACACTTGAGATCCCCGATCTCAACGAACACGTGGCCATGTCTGCGCTGAAGAAGGGGCTTCGTACCACCAGGCTACCTTTTTCCTGGACAAGAAGTTTCCTAAAAGCTACGCTGAGCTCTTGTTAAGGACTCAGAAATACGCTGATGCTGAAGAGCAGGTAGCTAACCGACGACTGATTGAAGGGAAGCCCTCTTCAAAAAGAAGAACAACAAGGGATAAGGTCCCCCAATTCCAATAACAATGGCGGTAAATATGACCGCCGAAGAAGTCCTCCCAGGCTTAGAGCATCGGGAGGAAGATTCGACTCCTACACCCCCCTCAACCTCCCTCGAGAGAAGATCCTCATAGAGATAGAGAAAGAAAATTATCTCCAACGGCCCCGTCCCATGAAGGCCTCCTCTTCTATAAGAAATAGGAACAAATACTGCCACTTCCACCGGAACCACGGCCACAACACTGAAGAGTGCATCCAGTTGAAGGATGCAATTGAGGATCTTATCAAGAGAGGGTATTTGGGGTGGTAAATTGGTCACCAAGGACCTTGGTCGGAAGCAACTGTTTCCCAACCACCTCCCGACGAGGCCAGACTGCCAAATTAAAGGCCCACCAACAGAGGTGTAGGGATGATACACTAATCCACCAACTGGAGAAGGGATGAGGACGATGCTCCAAAGTGACTCAAGGACAACAATGCTATCCTCTTCTCTGATGACGACCTTGCAAGAGTTTGGCTCCCACATGATGATCCTCTTGTAATCTCGACCGTAGTGGCCAATTATGATGTACAGCAAATCCTTGTTGATAAAGGAAGTTCAACTGATGTCTTGATTTATGATGCATTCTCTAAAATATGTTTGCCTAGACATCAACTACGAAGATCTCCCATACCGCTCACTAGTTTTGGGGGAAATCAAGTTCATGCCGAGGGAGATAGTGTTGCCTGTAACCCTTGGCACTGAACCTCGATAAAAGACACTGCCGATCAACTTCATGGTGGTCCGGATCTCCTCAGTATACAACATCATTCTGGGGTGGCCTGCCTTGAATAGGTTTCGAACCATGATCTCCTCTCACTACCTCTTGGTGCGCTTCTATTGCCTAGGTGGCTTAGTCCCAAAGGGGGGTGAATTGGGATTATAAAATTTTCACAAGTATGTGCACAAGTAATTTCAATTAGTGGTTAGGTGCTGTGTAAATCAGAGAATGAATGCAGAAGCTAAAAGATAAAAGAATACAACACAAACAAAGCAGATTTATAGTGGTTCGGAGCAACCCAGCTCCCACATCCACAACCCAAGTTCACCACTCGGGATTTCTATTATATCCCCCAAATCGGAATACAGTCAGATTGTTTTACAGGCTCACAATCCCAACCTCTACACTTTGGATTTTGAAATCAAGCTCACCAAAGAAACCCAAGCTAGGTTTTTACAGGTTCACCTTAAACCTCTACACTTTGGTTTTAGATAGGCTCACCAAAGAAACCTCTACACTCTGGTTTTAAAGACTCACCAAAGAAACCTATTTGGTTTTTCCAACAGGGCTCACCAATAACCCAGATATTCTAAATGATAGAATAAAAAAGCAACAATAAAGATAAACTCTGTTGTCTGGGTGGTTGCCAATGCAGCTCGAGTGAAGATCCACTGAATGCTCTTCAATGCACTTCAATGGCTTCCTTGCTTTCCTTAAAAGGTGCTTCAAGCTTCTGGTAAGAGTGGTTGTAGGCTTGAAGGAAGACTTTAAAGCTCTAGTGCTCTCTCACTTCACTTCAATAAGTATTCAATAAATCCTCAATAATTCATTAGCCTCTTCAAGGATGTTCTCATACCTTATTTATAGAGACTTTGACTGCCTTCCCTTGATTTTGAACGTTGTAGACCATTGGGAGGTGAGAGGTTACCGTTGGAGCACTTTTGGAATTCAAAAATTGAGAACTGGAACTAGCTGTTGGAGGTGACCCCATCATTCCAGTTGGCTCGGACAAACTTCGAGTCGGCTCGGATGAAGTTCGGGTCGACTGGGCTGAGTGCCAGTCGGCTAGCTTCCACAGTTGAAGAAAATACCTCACTCTGGACGAGTCGGCTGGGCTGAATTCCAGTCGGCTGGAGTCTCACAGGCTTCTCAGACCATTTTCAACTTAGTTCTGGATGAGTCGGCTGGATCTGATTCCAGTCGGCTCGGATTCCTGAGAATCTCAGAACAATCTCAACCTTGTTCTGGATGAGTCGGCTGGGCCTTGGTGCCAGTCGACTGGATCTGTGTGCCAGAGAACTTCTCTTCAGTACCAGTGCCAGAGTCGGCTAGGTTGTCCTTCCAGTCGGCTCGAAGGTGGTTCTTCAGCCAGATCAACTTCAAACTTCCAGAACACTTGTCCCATGCTTTATAGACCTCTTCAAGGACTACTTACAATAAATTAAAGAAGGCTTGAAGCAAGAAGGACTACTAGAAGTAACCCTTAAACTGATTCTAATAGGAAACTTTTTGTAGGGTTCTTCTTTACAAGATTCTAAATACTTTACAACTCAACACAAAACATTAGAGATTGTAGGAATTAAAAGATGTGTCAATGTAGTTGTCCTACAAAAACTTAACAATCATTTGAAGAGTTGTTAGATAACCAAATGTATGCTCCAATATTTTGTTATCATCAAAATCACTTTAGGGGTCAATAGCTTCCCTACCAGGAACGGTGTCGGAGAAGTTAGAGGAGACCAGAGGATAACGCGGTAGTGCCTGATGATCCAAGACAGGCATTTCAACAATTCAGCAACTTCGGATTAGCTGGATCCGAGGAATACAACCACAAGCCTTGGTGAACCCATGGGGAGGACTGTCCCGGTACCTTTGACAAAGGAAGAACCTTCCAGAGTTGTGCAGATTGGGAGTGCACTCAATGAGGAAACCAGAACAGAGTTGATTCATTTCCTCAGAGACAATGCCAACGTCTTCACCTAGTCAGCTTCGAATATGCCCGAGATTCCTGTCGAAGTAATCACTCATCGGCTGGAAGTTACCCCTGGGTACAAGCCAGTGTGGCAGAAGAAAAGGAGCTTCGCTCTTGAAAGACAGGAAGCCATGGACGAAGAAGTCGGCAAGCTCCTTAAAGTAGGGTTCATCCGAGAGGCCCACTACCCCGAGTAGTTGGCCAATGTGGTAATGGTGAAGAAAGCAAGCGGCAAGTGGAGGATCTGCATCGATTATACAAGCCTCAACAAGGCTTGCCCAAAAGATAGCTTCCCTATCCCGAAGATTGATCAACTGGTCGATGCTACTGACGGCCACCAGTGCTGAGCTTCATGGATGCTTTTTCTGGTTATAACCAAATTAGAATGGATCCACAGGATGAGGAGAAGATGGCTTTCATCACTGATAAAGGCCTCTACTGCTACAAGATGATGCTATTCAGCCTCAAGAACATCGGAGCAACATTCCGAAGACTGATCAACAAGGTATTCGAAAAGCAACTAGGGAGAAACATGGATTCCTTCGTTGATGACATGATCGTCAAAATCCTCCTTCGAAAAGATCACATCCATGACTTAGAAGAGTTATTCAGTGCTCTACAGCACTACCGCATGAAGCTAAACCCGGCAAAGTGCACCTTTGGGGTCACTTCGAGTAAGTTCTTGGGCTTTCTTGTCACCAAACGAGGGCTTGAGGCAAACCCTGAGAAGATCCAAGCTCTAAAAGATATGAGACATCCCTCCTACAAAAAGAAAATCCAGCACTTAACAGGGAGAATTGCCTCCCTAAGCAGATTCATTTCTCGGTCCGCCGAGAAATGCCTCCCATTCTTCAAGGTACTCCTGCAGTCAAAGGGCTTTAAATGGTTCGAAGACTATCACACTGTCTTTGAGGAGTTGAAGAAGTACCTGGAAACCCCGCCACTACTCTCCAAACCAGAAGAAGGCGAGGTTCTCTACCAATACCTTTCTGCTTCAAATGAAGCCATTAGTTCGGTCCTTGTCCGGAGAGATGAAGATGGATCCCACAAGCTGATCTACTATATCATCAAGGTCCTGCATGATGCCGAAATGAGATATGCGAGGATGCAGAAGCTGATCTACTCTCTGGTGATTGCAGTGAAGCGACTGCGGCCGTACTTCCATGCCCACACCATTGTGGTGCTGACCGATCAGCCCCTCAAGGCCATTCTCCGATCTCCGGAGACCTCTGGAAGGATAGCCAAGTGGGCTGTGAAGTTAAGTGAATTTGACATCAGTTTCCAGCCCCGAGCGGCTATGAAGGCCTAGGTGCTTTTCGATTTCTTGGCTGAATGCACATGAAGTCCGAAGATGAAGCATCTTCGGTAGAAGACGAAATCCCAAAGGAGACGAAGTCCATCTGGGTGCTTCAGTGGACGGATGATGCGGGACTAATATGCATGCAATTATTTTTGTGTGTTTTATATATGGGTTAAGAGATTAATTCTCGAAAATTGGATCAAATAAGTTATAGAAAATTTTATATGAATTTAGAAGTCAAGCATGCAGATTATGACCTAGAAAAGTAATAAAGAATGATCGCTGAGAGCTGAGAAGCCTCGGTTAGGGCAAGTTCTCCAACAATAAAATTGCTGGTGGTAGAGGAGGTGTACCTGAGAATGTCTGAAGCGCCCGATGAAGATCGCAGTGAAGGAATCTCTCATTCCTCGATGGATGCGGCCTGGAAAATCGAGCCAAAGACCCGCGGATACCCAGCTTTCTGCTAGGTGGTCTGATTGAGGCTTGGTTGGAGTCGTTGGATTCGTAGGAACTCGGGGACCTACAAACGACATGTCAGGGGTTAGAAAACTCTCTAGGGAACAAGGAAACAAGGGAAAAACAAAAAAGAGGAATAGAGTTTTGGAGGTGGCGGCCAGGGCTCTGGAAGGATGGTTGGCGGCAGGAATTTTGTTGCAGCACCGAGAAGATGAAAGCACCAATAAACCCCTTAAGCATAAAGCAGGGTAGCACAAAGCAATAGAAGAGAACTCAAGTTTAATTCATATATCAAAATCAATCTCATACAAGAGACTAGGGTCCTTTAAATAGACCCTTAGCCTTGGGCCTCAAGTAAGGGCATATTAGACTTTACATAGGAATCCCTTTCCCTCTCAAACCCTAGCTAGAAATATTAGGTAGAAAATCCCAAATTTACTCTCCCTCTCCTTTCTTGGTCGGCCAAGGGGGTGACCTTAAGTGGCCGACCAAGAGGAGGGTCACCATAAGGAATGGCGCCCTAGCTCCTTCCTGGGCTGGGGCTGGCCCAATTTGCTTTCGGCTGGTCCAGGGCTTCAGGTTTCTACTTGTTTTTATTTTCTCTTCCTGGGGTCTTCATGTCTTCAAGTTGGGTTGGATTGGACTCAACTTCCATGTCATTAATCAGGTTGGACTTGGTCTTCATCACTGTATTATGTGGTCTTGAGTCTTCAATATGTTGGACAGAATCAAAACAATAAAATTAGCTCGACATGAGCTGACTAATACTGGACTGAACTAGGCAACATGAGCTAACTAATACAGGACTCACACTCAGCAGGACTAAGATTTATTACAGTGAACTCAAATTTCATTAAGTGATCCATAGAGGGTGTGAAAGCCTCTGCCTTATTCTGGTGCCTCTAGTGTCCGCACCAACGGAGCTTCCAATGCTACTAGATGCGGGCTGGACTTATGCTGGCCGACCTAACGGTCCACCATAGAGTACACACTTCGATTCTCCTTCCATCTTCTAACAACCAGGCCGAATACGAAGCCTTGCTCACCGGACTTCAGATTGCCGAGAATTGGGAGTTCAACAACTCCGAACCTTCTCAACTCCTAGTTGGTTGTAATCAAGTTAACGGAGAATATGCAGCCAAGGATCCAACCATGGTGCAGTACCTAAAGAAGGTACGAGCCTTATCCTCTCAACTAGATATTTTGAGATCATCCATGTCCCACGATCAGAGAATTCCTGGGCGGATGCATTGTCTCAACTGGCACTACATGCCAGAATCTCTCGGGCGCACCTTTGTTGAACATCTGGAAACTCCAAGTATAGCCGAAGAGGATGCGGAGGTGCACCAGATCAACACCGAGCCAAGCTGGATGGATCCTATCATCAAATTTCTAAATGAAGGTGTATTGCCAGAGGACAAGGCAGAGGCCAAGAAGATCCGCTGGATGGCATCTCAGTATGTCATCTTAGCCGGGACCCTCTATAAGAGATCGTTCTCTCAGCCACTGCAAAATGCTTGGGACCGGCAGATGCGGATTATGCCTTAAGAGAGGTCCACGAGGGAATATGCGATGATCAATTGGGAGTTAGATCACTAGCATACAAGATCATTCGACAAGGGTATTACTAGCCCTCCATCTAGAAGGATTCGGCTGACTTTGTACGAAAGTGCGACCAGTGCCAGCGGTACGCCAATATCCAGAGATAGCCTGCGAGTCACCTGACCCAACTGGCAGCCCCATGGCCTTTTGCCCAGTGGGGAATGGACATTCTCGACCCATTCCCATCATTATCAGGGCAAAGGAAGTTCCCTCTTGTGGCCATCGACTACTTTACAAGTGGGTAGAAGCCGAACCACTGGCCCAAATCATAGAAGGCAAGGTGGAGAATTTTGTAAAAATTTCATCATATTCCGGTTTGGCATCCCACATGACATAATCACGGACAATGGAAGATAATTCGACAACCCGAAGTTCAAGGACTTCTGTGCTCTCGGTTCATGTTCAGCATCGGCTGACTTCCATTGCTCATCCACAATCCAACGGAGAAGCTGAAGTCACTAATCGGACCATTCTCCATGGTCTGAAGACGAGGTTGAATGCCGCCAAAGGGCTTTGGGCCAAAAACTGACCTCCATTCTCTGGGCATACCGAACTACCCCAAGAACGGCCACCGGCGAGTCTCCATTCAACCTGGCATACGATACTGAAGTTGTACTACCTATTGAAGTCTCCTTGCAGTCCCTGAGAATTGACAACTATGAACAGCCTGGTAACTCCATCGTAGAAGGATTGACCTGGATCTGCTACCGCGCCAGACTTCAGGCCCAGATAAGAATGGCGGCATACCAATAAAAGGTCGCCAAATACTACAACTCAAGGGTGAAAGAGCAGATTTTCCATACAAGGATATGGTATTGCGCAGGGCAGAAGTATCCAGGCCAATGGAATAGGGTAAACTCTCCCCCAACTGTGAAGGTCCATATCAAGTCGAAGAAGTCATTCGACCGGGAGCATATCGACTTAAGACCCTAGATGGGAAGACTTTGTCCCGGCCATAAAATGTACAAAATCTTTGCAAATATTATCAATAAATGAGTTCCTAAATTTATTGTGCAAAATTGCTCAACCCTACTCAACTCGGAATGGCTAGTTGCATTGACTGAACGATAACAGCCTAAGTGACCTGATCTGAAAAATCGGTCAACTATGCAAAGGAGAGTCTGATCCACTCACCTTATCGGTATGCCTGACGAGCGCAACGGATGGCCCAACCAGGCCACCAAGAAGATCAAAGGCACAGGGATGGTTTTTGTAACCTACCCTACGGTAAACCCGAAGACGCGCCCGGTGGGCCTGAACAGCCTACCTTAATCATGACAGAAGTGCACAGGGACGGTACAAGCATCCTACCCTACGGTAAATCCGAAAAAATGCCTAAAAGGACTACTGTCATCCTTTTTTCGACAACAGATATTCCGAGAATGGTCCAACTGACCTCACTTCTTCCCTAAAAGATCAAAAATGGTATGAGGATTTACATTCCAGACACAATATGATACAACATATCGCAGAAAGCACAAGGAAGAGGTAAGAAAAGATATTTCATTTCTTTTTCAATTTTTATAAAAAAAAGAGAGAAAAAGAAACTCTCATAAAGAGAGAACAAAAAAAAAGAGACTCAAAAAGAGAGACCAAAAAAAAAAATGAGTAACATTGGAAAGACGCAGGAAATTTTCAATAACCTCCCATCGGATTTTTCCCATATACCGGTGGGGGGAGCTCAAAAAAGACGACAAGGGGGCCCCGGGGTTCCGATCCCAACCAGAATCCGATCCCTCATCAGAGTCAAAATCAAATTCATGCCCCGGAAAGGGAACGGAGGGCTTGATGTTGTCCAAGCCCTTCAAGTCGTAAAACTTGAAGGCCTTCCCTCTACATTCCCGGAACCCCTGATGGTAGGAGTCCAGAGCCACCTCGATGACCTCCTCCCTGAAGGCAGTGGATGCCTTGAAGTCTGAAACAGCCTTCACTACCTCCTTCCTGGCCTCCTCCACCTTCGCGTTGCCACTGCAACTTGGGCCCTGGCCTCCCTCAGTAGGTTCTCTACTTGGGCCCTGGCCTCCTCAGTTTGGGCCTCCAATAGGCGGACCTTCTTCTCCAGATGGTCCACGAGAGGCTCTCTCGTCATTCCCTAACTCGAAGAACTCTGGACTCCTCTTCCTCTTTGGGTCGACAGCCCTTCTCTTCATGGCCCGACGAAGCTCGAAAGTGCTGAACCACATTTTTAATTAGAAGAAAGAGTCTATGAGAATAATGGCCCTTGACGGCAAAAGGAAAGGTCCTATTATAGAGACCCTGCACCCATGACCGACTGCGGGGAGGCATACTTTACATCATTTCCCAGCCACATCAGAGAGCGCCATGTGTCCGAGTGACGCTTCGAGAACCAGAAGGCCACTCGGGGGTCATTTCCAAGACAACAACTACCAGTGCTTCGAATCTGGAGAAATCCCCATCATGCAACGGCAACATTAATGGCTCCTTTTTAGAAAAAGGAGACCCGGTGGCACACAAGCGCAAGTAATCATGACCATCGATATGCCGCGTGGACAATGAGAAATGCGATCAAGCTTCCCTAATCAACACATGATGGGAAGTTGATGCCTGTCTACCACAACGGATAGAATTAGTATCCAAAGGAGGGTGACACCGGCCTAATTTATTGTAGACGGTCTTCGACAATTGAGTTCATCTTCGTCAACTACCAATTAAACAGCCTTCGACCATGGCCATTCGACCAAGCAGAAAAAAGAACGGTAAAACCAGTTCAAGCTACATATGAAATGCAACATTACATATGCAGAGAGAAAAAGGTCATTTCAAGATCTAGAATAGTTGTCATAGAAAACCCATTGACAATACAAAGGAGAAAAGAAGAAATACATCCAAAGCAACTCGAATCACTCAATATCAACAAGAGGAGACCCCATACCACATGACTGAAGCAACTTGTCAACCTGTGTTGAAAGGATCTCATCAATCTGGGCCTGGACGGAGATCCTTCGGTTTGGACTCCCCCAGCCTGAATCTCCTCCTAAACCAGAATCGGAGTTGGGGTCACCCCCAGATTTTTGACTGAGGCAGAGGCCTCCCCACCCGGGCATGGCGCCGCTTCGGCCTCTACTGCGGCTTCGGCCTCCTCTATCTCCTCCTCTTCTTCTTCGGCTATATTGAAGGGAGGGATGCCAGAAAGATCAAGGTGAGGGAAGGCCTCCTTTACCTTGGAAAGTCCATCGTTAAAGCCATGCTGGTAGCCATACAAAGATGCTTCATTCATTTCCTCTTGGAATTGTGAAGACATTTTGAAGTCTGCCACAGCATTGTCTACCTGCTTCCTTAGGGACTTGAACTCTCTCTTGGCCACTTCGGACTCCAGAATTGCCTCTTCAGCCCTCCTGGAAGCCTCCTCCACTTCCTTGGTCAAGCTTTCTACCTTCTCCTGATTCTCCCTAGTAGCTTGCTAAAAGGAGTCAATCTATTTCCTACTCTTCCTCCACCCTACCCCTTGCTCCGCCATTATCATATGAGCACTTTTTAGTTCGCCCTTCAGTTTGCGAACTTCATCGTTCACCCGAATAAGGCGGGCCTTCATAGACTGCCTCAACTCTTCAGCTACTTCCTTTGCAGCCCTGGCAGTTGGAGCTCCTCCTTGAGGCCATGGATGAGGCTGTCAACATTTCCCAAGCCCTCCTTCATAAAAGTAAAGTTGTAGACCAACTACATCAAGGATGTGGAGTTATGGATCGAACATTTCTCAAAACAAAGGAGATGGCAAGGATCATACCTGTTGCAGGGCAGAAAAGGCAGAATCGGACACCCTGGGAAGGTTCTGATTCAGAAGAACTGCCAAGTCATGAGGCAGCAGCGTACCCTTCAATGCCTGCCTGGCTATGGCGGGGACTAGCAGTCCCCCCGTAGGTGAAAGCTCTGAAGAGTTCGCCAAATGGCTTCCAGCTGGGAAGGTCCCATGAATGAACTCTCGCTCGACTTGCCGTGCTTTGCCCCTATCAACCGCAGGAGGGCAAAATAGTGGCACACCCACCGCCTGAGGTGGACTCCCCATTGTGCGAATCAGGGAAGTAGCCATCAGTGGAGTTTCAACTAGACAAGGTCTCGACGGGGCCCCTTCTACGGGTGCCACAACTTTCCCTGAGGTTTCCTAGGAAGACGAAGTGCTCCAATCCCCCTCGGGACCATCCCTTCGAGCCTTCTTCCGAACTGCTGACCTTGTGAGAGGGGCTTATGCTACCCTCTTCTCAGAGGTCTAACAGAGCTAACTCACACCGAGCTTCATTCCACCACCTACAAGCTAAAGAGTTTATTTCAATTGACTGAGCTACAACAGAACCGGGGGAAGGGGAGCAGATTCCCGTCACTATACCTAATGGGGAAATTTTCTAATTCCCACGAGATAGAGATTTCTCTCCTCCAATAACTCCTAGATAGGGGCGACTTCCAAATTGACCAAGAGGTCATAATCTGACTGATCAGCCACCAAGACCTTCTTCCTGTCATTGGCGGTAAAATGAGGCTTCTTCGAAATAGTGTCGAAGTCCTATGGATCAAAAGATAATATAAACTCAAAAATGGGTTTCCACCCATGGATGGCGCTAGGCATGTCTTTGATAACCTTGCGTCCTGATCGAGGGCAATCACCCACCATCCATTGCTGTGGAAATCCCTCTTGAGTACGAAGAGGGCCATGAATAAATTTGTCCTAGGTTCTATGTTTGCAATGCTGCATAAGACCAGGAACCCGCAGATGTTCCGGATGCTGTTCGGGATCAACTGTACTGGCACCACTTGGTACAGGTGGAAGATCTTGACAAAGAAGGGGTGCAGGGAAAACGAAGACCAGCTTTCAGATGATCTTCATACACAGCTAGACACCCCAGGGGAGGTTTGTTCACCCGTTCCTCAAGTGCGGGGAGAACGAAAGAGAACTCTTCGGGAATGTGATAGCGTTCCTAAAGAAGGGCTGCCTTTCCCTAAGAAACTGAACTAGAGATCAACTCCGGACCTACTACATCACCGGCCCTCGAGGGCCAAGCTTTTTCCCCTGACTTTCTACATTTTCTTCCATGATAAAGAATGAAGCAAGGGGCAGAAGGAAGATTCTACCTGCGGAATAGACTGGTAGTCCAGAACAAGGAGGTAACTCGCCTTCAACTAACCACCAGGATGAGGCGCATCCATCATCCAACAGACGGAGGAAAGCCACCACAATTATCCAAAATCAACAAAAGATTGGCTAAACCATTGTGCAATGAGAAAAAGGGAGACGGTCCCAGGGCCGCCCGCTTTTTCCTTCTCCCCCAACCTGGGAGTGATAGCTGTCCACCACCTGATTCCTAGATCAACCAGCAGTCATGATGGTAGTCCAATCAGAGATCCCATAATCATCCACTACACTATCTCCTGGGAGGAAAATGATAAAGCATTAGTACTCTCACTTCTCGAGACAAGCCTCCGCTTCAGGAACTGAGAGTAGGGCAACTATTGGGATATCCCGGTTTAGCTACGAACTGAACACCGGTTCAATTGGTCGAAGCCCTTTTCTCCGGACCACAGACTTCAGATAAGGAAAGGCCAAGCCAACTACAGGCAATCCAAGGCTTCTCACCAGTCTATGATATCCGAGAGCCAGATCTTCGGATGATGTCTTTGGCCCAAACCGAAGACCAAGCTCCTCGACGACTTTCTAAGACACACTCTTCGGCTTCTACCAGAGGCATGATCTCCGACTTTGGATAGACTCTGAGTCTTTGGCCCATACAGAGGACTAAGTCTCTGACCGAGAATCTCCTTAAACAGGGGAAATCCAAAGATGGGCCCATAATATGGCCCAGATAGGCAACTATAACCAACGGTTACAATCGACAATCTCCATGCCACGATCATGGCATGCAATTCCAGCTGCCACGCCTCCAGTCTGGCCGGAACCACTCAATGACAACCCACAATCACCAATCATGGGAAGAAAATGGCTCCCAATAATCACCAAAAAAAGGGCGGGTCGTAGGTCGGAGGCCTCCTCTTAAATAGTGGTAAGAAGAATGGCTCAAGAGATGTACGGGCAGACACACATATTCATACACTCACACAGACTCTAAGAACCTTTCCTTTATACTCTCAACGCTCTTCTCCATTCTGTGGCTGGGATCCACCATTGACTTAGGCATCGGAGTGTCCCCCACCAGAACAACTCCGGCAAGGGACTTGTTTTGCAGGTGAACCAGGGAGCGGTCCTGTGGTGCAGCAGCTCTGACCAGCCGATACAGGAACTCCATGCCAACAGGTCCTAAGTGGAGATAGCCAAATCAAAGCTTGATTTGATTTTATTTTGGTATTTTGGACATCTTATTGAAGAGTCCATTTGAGTTGGGACTCTAGATGCCAAAATGATACCTTAGCATTCAAAAAGGCCTAGAAGAGTCTATAGTCCTCTAATCTGAAAATTATTTATATGGATGGAAAGAGGACTTAATGCTCTTTCTTTTGACACCCATATTGCATATGCATTGACTAGTCAAAGGTTGCATGGGCTGTAGATAAAGTTGACCACAAAAGGACTCTTGGCGCCTCTTGGCGTGCGCGGGAGATGAAGGTGCGCGCAGAAGGACAAAAGTCCTTCTATAGATAAAACACTCCAGTATTTCATCAAGGGGCACCTTCTCATCTTATCCCCATGCCCTTTGGATTTAAATGACCGGTCAAAGGGAATAAGAGGGTGATATGAAATGGGAAAAAGAGTAGCGCGCGTAGATGAAGAGTCGCGTCTCTTCATCTACGCACGATTCTAAGGTAGAGTCCTTCTGCTCTCAGGACTCTGCTCTTCCTAATGGGGGACCCGAAGCCCATCTGGGTTTCTTTTAATTTTTCTAGTTTTCTTTTTTTTCTTATCCCTGCTATTCCACTTATTCCCTTTATTCCCGTTTTATACCAAGTTTATCCTGGCTAACCTGTTCTTCAACCTTTCATCCGTAATTTTTTTTTTTCAAACCTAGCTGCCACACCCCCCTTCCCCCATCCGGGATACTCGACCCCCGGACCGCCAGTGCCGGCCCACCCGCTGGTGCCCGCCGGCCACGCCCTCACCGGAAACCTGGCGTCTGCCACCCCCGCTCGTGGAAGACGAAGGGACAGCCTTGGGAAGTCCAACCGTCGCCTCCAAGGCTGCCGCCGCTGCCCGCATGCTGCCGCTCAATGCCGATCCACCGCCCGACTGCCGCCCCGCCACCCAGACGGAATCCTTGGGCCCCACGCCTGTGGAAGACCGAACGGCACGCTCGTGCATGCCGTGCGGACGTGCCACCCCTGCACCACCGCCAGCTGCCAACGTCCGCCGCCTGGCCGCCACCCAGTCACCATACCTGCCGGTTGCGCTGCCGATCGCCGCCCGCTGGTCCCAGACCGACCAGAGATCGGGTTTCCCCCCTGTTGCTTGGCTAAGAAGAAGCTTCAGCACGCTTCTCAAAGCACCCCAAGGGAGAAGCTGTTTGCACACTTTTTGGAGCTGCAAGACTTTCTGAGCAGCATAATTTTCAAGGCAGCCTGAATTCCAGAGCATAGGGAGATTTCAAAATTCAAATAAAAAGGATTTATTTCGTATTTTTTTTAATGGATGTAATTTGGGAAATTTGGAATTTTTGATTTTGAATTTGAATTCAAAATCAAGGGAGGATTTCAAGGGATTTTATTTTTGAATTTCAAAAGGGATATGGGCATCTATGAATACCCATACTCCTCTTGTAAAAAGTAGTTAATGAAATTGAATTTTTGAAAGAGTTGTTGGTTCTGTCTCTGTTTGGAGTGGGCTGAGGCCCGTTTGCCTTCATCCTTCGGGATGTCGAGGGGTGTGAGGCCCCAATGCCTTCGCTCCAGTGAGAGCGTCGAGGTGCATGAAGCCGCTCCAAGTCATCAGTGCCGCCGTGCATGATGGCGGGGTGTGATCTCCAAGTCATCACCGCCTCCGTGAATGATGGCAGGATGTGATCCCAAATAAGATCTTCACTGCCAAACAGCTAACGTGGGGCTCGTCCCTAGGAACCCTTTTACCCTCCATCTCTCTGTATCCCTTCGGATCTACATCCGAGGTTTCAGTTTCATTCCCGTTCCCCCTCCATATTCCATCTTTCCTTCATCATCCCATCAAGAAAACTGAAAATCAAAAGAGTCTGGCTGTTTTATGATTTTCGGGGTCGTCCTATTCGAGTCCAGGGAGAATTCTTAGCCTCCCACGATCCTTATTTGCTTTAGGTTTTTTTCCCATTCCCGAATAACCCCAGATTTCTTCGTGTCCGCCATCACCACATCAAATTGGTATCAGAGCCAGCAGCGGACTAGGATTTGCTTCATCGACAAACTCGACGGAGTCGAGTTCTTTGCGCTGCAGGAGATGATGGGGGAGCCGAAACCCATCTGGATTTTCTTTTAATTTTTCTAGTTTTTCTTTTTTTTTTATCCCTGCTATTCCACTTATCCCTTTATTCCCGTTTTATACCAAATTTATCTCGGAGTTATCCCTGCTAATCCCTTCTTCAACCTTTCATCCCGTAAATTTTTTTTTTTCAAAACCTAGCCGCCACACCCCCCTTCCCCCATCCGGGCTACCCGACCCCCGGCCACACATGCCAGCCCACCCGCCGGTGCCGACAGGCCACGCCTTCACCGGAAACCCGGCGTCCGCCACCCTCGCCCGTGGAAGATGAAGGGACAACCTTGGGAAGTCCAACCGTCGCCTCCATGGCAGTCGCTGCCGCCGTCGCCTACATGCCACCGCTCATCGCCGATCCGCCGCCCGACCGTCGCCCCGCCGCCCAGCCGACGTCCCTGGGCCCCACGCCAGCGGGAAGAACCGAACGACACTCTCGTGCATGCCGTGCCATGCGGCCGTGCCACCCCTGCGCCGTCGACTGCCGCCACCATCCACCGCCTGGCCGCCGCCCCGCCATCGCTCACCGCCGATCCGCCGCACCGCCACCCTGCCAGCATCCCTGGGCCTCACGCCTGCGAGAAGACCGAACGGCATGCTCGTGCGTGCCATGCAGTAGTGCCACCCCTGCGCCCCGCCTGCCACCACCGTCCACCGCCTGGCTACCACCCCGCCGTCGCTCACCGTCGATCCGCCGCCCGGCCGCCACCCCACCGCCCTGCCGGCATCCATGGGCGCCATGCCCGCGGAAGACCGAACGACATGCTCGTGCATGCCATGCGGCCGTGCCACCCCTGCACCGCCGCCCGCTGCCAACGTCCGCCGCCTGGCCGTCGCCCCACCGCCATCCCGTCGGCCGCACTACCGACCGCCGCCCGCTGGCCCTCAGCCGACCGGAGATCGGGTTTCCCCCCTGTTGCTCGATCGAGAAGAAGCTTCGGCATGTCTCAAAGCAACCCAAGGGGCAAGCTATTCTGCATAGTTTTTGGAGCTGCATGACTTTCTGAGTAGCACAATTTTCTGGGCAGCCCAAATTCCAGAGCACAGGGAGATTTCAAAATTCAAATAAAAAGGATTTATTTGGTATTTTTTTAATGAATGTAGTTTGGGAAATTTCGGATTTTTGATTTTGAATTTGAATTCAAAATCAAGAGAGGATTTCAGGGGATTTTATTTTTGAATTTCAAAAGGGATATGGGCATCTATGAATACCCATACTCTCTTGTAATAAAGTAGTTAATGAAATTGAATTTTTGAAAGAGTTGTTGGTTCTGTCTCTGTTTGGAGTGGGCTGAGGCCCGTTTGCCTTCGTCCTTCGGGATGTCGAGGGGTGTGAGGCCCCGATGCCTTCGCTCCAGTGAGAGTGTTGAGGAGCGTGAAGCCGCTCCAAGTCATCAATGCCGCCGTGCATGATGGCGGGGTGTGATCTCCAAGTCATCAGCACTTCGTGCATGATGGCAGGATGTGATCCCAAATAAGGTCTTCGCTGCCAAACAGCTGACGTGGGGCTCGAAGCCCTAGGTACCCTTTTCCCCTCCATCTCTCTGTTTCTCATCAGATCTACATCCTAGGTTTGAGTTTCATTCCTGTTACCCCTCAATATTTCCATCTTTCCTTCATCATCCCATCAAGAAAACTGAAAATCAAAAGAGTCTGGCTATTTTAGGATTTTCGGGGTCGACCTATCCTAGTCCCAGGAGGCTTCTTAGCCCTCCCACGATCCTTATTTGCTTTAGGTTTTTTTTCCCATTCCCGAATAACCCCAGGTTCTTCGTGTCCGCCATCACCACATCAAATTGGTATCAGAGCCAGCAGCGGACTAGGATTTGCTTCGTCGATAAACTCGATGGAGTCGAGTTCTTCGCACTGCAGGAGAATAATGGGGGACCCGAAACCCATTTGGGTTTTCTTTTAATTTTTCTAGTTTTTCTTTTTTTTCTTATCCCTGCTATTCCACTTATCCCTTTATTCCCGTTTTATACCAAGTTTATCTTGGAGTTATCCCGGCTAACCCCTTCTTCAACCTTTCATCCCGTAAATTTTTTTTTTTCAAAACCTAGCCGCCACACCCCCCTTCCCCCATCCGGGCTACCCGACCCCCGGCCGCCCCTGCCGGCCAACCCGCCGATGCCCGTTGGCCACGCCCTCGCCGGAAACCTGGCGTTCGCCACCCCGCCCGTGGAAGACGAAGGGACAGCCTTGGGAAGTCCAACCGTTGCCTCCACTGCAACCGCTGTCGCCGCCGCCCGCATGCCATCGCTCACCATCGATCCGTCACCCGATTGTCGCCCCGCCGCCCAGCCGGCGTCCCTGGGCCCCACGCCCGCAAGAAGACCGAACGGCACTCTCATGCGTGCCATGCGATAGTGCCACCCCTGCACCGCCGCCTGCGCCACCATCCGCCCTGGTAACCGCCCTGCCATCGCTCGCCAATCCACCACCCGGCCGCCGCCCTGCCAGCATCCCAGGGCCCCACGCCCGCGGGAAGACCGAACGGCATGCTCGTGCGTGCCATGCGGCAGTGCCCACCCCTGTGCCACCGCCTGCCACCCCCGTCCCTCGGTCTATCCACCGCCACGCCGTCGTCACCGTCGATCCACCACCCCCCCTACTCGCCCGCCACCCTTCCGTGCAGTCCGGGCCCCATGCCTGCGGGAAGACCGAAAAACGACACCCCGTGCATGCGTGCGGCCGTGCCACCCCTGCACTGCCACCCGCTGCCAACTTCACCGCCTGGCCATCGCCCCATGGCCATTGCCCGCCGCTGCACTACCGACCCACCCTGCTGGCCCCCGGTCGATCCGGAGATCGGGTTCCCCCCTGTTGCTCGGTCGAGAAGAAGCTTAAGCACTCTTGTCAAAGCACCCCAAGGGATAAGCTGTTCTGCACACTTTTTGGAGCTGCACGACTTTCTGAGTAGCACGATTTTCAGGGCAGCCCGAATTCCAAAGCGTAGGGAGATTTCAAAATTCAAATAAAAAAGATTTATTTGGTATTTTTTTTAATGAATGTAGTTTGGGAAATTTGGGATTTTTGATTTTGAATTTGAATTCAAAATCAGGGAGGATTTTAGGGGATTTTATTTTTGAATTTCAAAAGGATATGGGCATCTATGAATACCCATACTCCTCTTGTAATAAAGTAGTTAATGAAATTGAATTTTTGAAAGAGTTGTTGGTTCTATCTCTGTTCAGAGTGGGCTAAGGCCCATTTGCCTTTGTCCTTCGGGATATCGAGGGGTGTGAGGCCCCAATGCCTTCACTCTAGTGAGAGCGTCGAGGAATGTGAAGCCGCTCCAAGTCATCAGTGCCACCGTGCATGATGGCGGGGTGTGATCTCCATGTCATCAGCGCCTCCGTGCATGATGGCAGGATGTGATCCCAAATAAGGTCTTCGCTGCCAAACAGCTGACGTGGGGCTTGAAGCCCTAGGTACCCTTTTCCCCTCCATCTCTCTATTTCTCATCGGATCTACATCCTTGGTTCGAGTTTCATTCCCCGTTCCCCCTCCATATTTCCATCTTTACTTCGTCATCCCATCAAGAAATTTAAATCAAAAGAGTCTGGCTTTTTAGGATTTTCGGGGTCGTCCTATCCTAGTCCCGAGAGTCTTCTTAGCCCTCCCACGATCCTTATTTGCTTTAGGTTTTTTTTTCCCATTCCCGAATAACCCCAGGTTTCTTCATGTCCGCCATCACCACATCACTCCCATGATTTTTTACATCTGAAATGACACCTCCTTCCATTCTTCTTAACCGGTAAATGCCACATGGCACATGGGGATTTAATCTGAAAGGGAAAGAACACAAATAGGACTATTCAATCCTGAAGAGTCTTTTCAGATATGAAATAACATATCTGATAAGGGATGTCGGGATGGTTTTCAAGCCCCTTGAAATATAATTTAAAGGGGGTACGGTGAAATGAGAGTAAGAGTTTTCAGTCATCAGAAAATAGGAATCCCATTTTCCTGAGAGTCTGTCAGTCTGAGTGTTCTTCTACTCCCTCCTTCTTACTTTAGGACAAGACTTGTCTTGTTAAGACAAGGTCTTTTCTACTAGGACAAGGCTTAGTTTTAGGACATAAGCCTAAGGGGTCCTAGAGGAGGGATGTCCTAAAACCAAGAGTGTTTAGGACTGTGTCCAGAGAGCCTTACAGTAGGACAGGTATCCTACAGTGGTCAAAGGTCAAAAAGCTGATGAAAGAGTCCTGTTGAAGCAAGCAACCTCGATAGGGATTCTTCCTTAGTACCATTCTCATGTGGATCACTATTGAAGGGCTTGCACTTGTGAGCCTTGTGGAAAGGATTGGATTTCAGCGATCCAGGTATGTATTCTGACTTCATTTATGTTTCGTTGATTGGTATTGCATGAGGGGTTCCTGAGAATTAGGGTTTTCTTGCCAATTAAGGTTTCATGATTAGAATTTCAGTTTTGAAATTCACTTCCGCATGCTGCATAATTCCCGGCACCTTGGGAGAATTCCCATCAATGGTATCAGAGCCCTCCTTGTGGCATACCAATTATGAATCTGATGTGGGCACCAGGATCCGACAGAGGCTCCTCAACCCTCTGTGGATCTCAGATTAGGGTTCCACTTCTTTAAGTCTTGTAATAAGGCTTCAAGCCTCAAATTTGTAATTATCTTTTACTTTGATTTGAGTCTGTACCTTGACCAATTAGGTCAAATTGAGTCCTGTACTGAGTCGAGTCACAAATCGAGTCTAGTCTGAGTCTATTAGAAGTTTGGGTCCATTGCAAGAGTGGGTCTTAAAATTTAGTCTCCTTGGAAGCAAGTCGGGAAAGAATCCAAGTCAACTCAGGGCCCACCTATGCATCCAACATGGCACCATGACATCTTGCCATGTGGGCAGCACACTTGGCATGCAAGGATGCCCAATGGGGAGGACCACTTCACTTGGCTCTAGCCTTTTTCCCCTCCCCCTATCAAGCTCATTGCCATGCAAGGGTGGTCGGCCAAGGTGGAAGTCAATGGGAGTTGAAGTGGGGAATTCAAATCCCTTGCTTCAAGCCCTCCAATCAAGTCTTCTTCCCAAATTGCTTCAACCTCTTTGGAAGGGAGAGACAAGATCCTTGGGCGCCTCCACCTAACACTCCCCATGTCAAGCCTTATACTAAAGAAAGGGTGTGCAACAAAGGAAGGAAGAAGAACATAAGCCATGCTACAAGCCCCTCTTCATGTCTTTTTCCAAAACAATGAAGATTCTTTCCAACTTCAAGGCACCATGATCCCTCCTCCCAGCCTTGCTTCATGCCATGCCCATTCAAGGCTAGCACTTGGTTGGCCAAAGAGAGAAGAAAGTCAAGGTTTGGGCGCCAATTCAAGAGAAAGAAGAAGAAATTTAGTATTCTTGCATTTGAATTTCAAAATGGGCCTTGGGTGCCTATTTAAATGACCCAACCCCTCCATTGTAAAGGGGATTGATGATTAAATGAAAAGAGCTTGAGTTTTGTTTCTCCCTCCAACCATTGTCTCCTAGACTAGGTTTGAGTGAAGCTTCCTTCGTCTCCAGGGACGTCGAGTGGTGTGAGGCCACCTTTCCGTCGCCCCAGGGCATCGCAAGTCCTTCATCCTCTGGGATGTCGAGTAGTGTGAGGCCACATTCCTTCATCCTCCGAGATGTCATGGGGCGTGAGGCCCTAAGATATCCCCCTTCTTCGACTTCGAAATTCAGCCGGACACCGGGCTCGAAGCCCCTTCTCAACCCTTCCTTAGTTCCATTTCGACACTTCGCTTCATTTCACTAATCCCTCATTTGTTTTCCTTCAGGTCCCCCTTGGTATCACGGGCACTGGAGACGGTCTGCTTTGCCATCGCGACTACCCGACCAAAAGCCGGTGCATCCGCGGGTTCGACTGCTCGGGCATCCAGGCCACATCCGCCAAGTTGAGCGATCTCTGCATCGTGCGCTTCAGACATGTGAGGTTTGCCCCTATCTCCTAAGTAGGTATTATATATCGAGCTTAGTCCTACCGGGGTTTCTTAATCACGGGATCTTGTTTTCTTATTTCACTATTTAGGGACTTGATTTGCTAGTGTAGGCTTCTTTTATTCAGTTTTTTCCTATTTCTAGTCTTTGTTTGTGATCGAAAATCAAAACTTATAAAAATATTTAAAACTCAGCAACTATAAAAACCCCTTTGCATCATACGCATCCATACTAGCATCTCTAGCCCTACTGCCCTGCATCATTAGTGGTATCAGAGCATGGTTAGGAGTAGTGCATCTTTTCCTTTCATTTTCTGCATTCTATTCAGCCCATATATGGTCAGAACAATGAATTTTTTTTCTCTATAGAGACCTCCAAATTTCTGATTTCTATTTTGTTAGATCACATTTAATTCAGATTATTTTTGGTTATTTTCTCAGATTTTATTTCAGTTTATAGAATTTCTACAAGCCAAGATACTACCTGAGAAAATCTCAGGTCTGAAATTCCAGCAAGCATGATGCAGAACGAGAGCTCTGATACCAAAAATGATTCAGAACAAAAGAGATGATGCGATGCGGGAGTAAATTAAGACTATTTATTTATTTATTTTTTTTATATTTTCAGAAGTCGGCTTTGACTCAAAGGAAAGTTAAACTAAGTTGAAAGAAACTATATAATAATTGAAAGCACAATTCAAAGAAACTAGATTATCAGAGTAGTTCAGAAGTAAAGGATCGCTGGGGGTTGAGAAACTCCCAGACCTAGGGTTTCGCTCTGAACTTTCAACATGACATAAATAAAGAGAAGGGAAGGGTTATGTACCAGGCAGTGATCTTCACAGAGTTTGGTGGAAGGACTCTCTCGAGCAGATTGTTGGATCCTCGGATTCGGATATCTTCACAATGGATCCTCCAATACTGGCCCTTTGGCAGAGTTGACCTCTCCTGAACTCAGGATCTGGGAAAGAAGAAGAACAAGTTAAGGAACTAGATACTCAAAGAAAGGATTTACCAGATAAGAAGAAACTTGAAAAAATTGATGTTGCTGAAATCCTGATTCTCTTGGATGATGATCTGACTTGCTCTGGGATTTGCTCTGTATTCGAAGTAGCTGATCTGGACCTGGATGTTGGTGGTCGGCCTCTACTTGGAAGAGAGGGGCCGTGAGATGATGAGGTAGATTAGGGTTTGGATGATTGGTGGAATGAAGAAGATGATGGGCAGCTAGGGTTTGGAATTGAAGTGGCTAACCTAGGTTTTGGTAGGGTTTTGGGGTTGGAGATCTCACACCTCCTCAAGGTTCCTAGGGAACCCGGATTTACTCCCTCATGGAGCTCAACACCTGAACACAAGTGCGGAAGAGAGGAACACAAAGTTGCTCACAAAGAAATTGATTTCATTCATCATTAAATTCAAGAGTTACATAGAGTTGAATATGTAGGCATAACAAAGAAATAAAATTTTATACATTTCCTATGTGGGACTAATAGGACTAACCCACACTTTAGGCATCAAATTCTCTTCCCAAGACTCCTTCCATGAGTGGGCAGCCCAAAAACTCCAAGAAAACTTGAAAATCAGCTCCAAATGGCAGGTTATGGGGGTGTCTCCTAGTATCTCTCCATGAACCAAGGATTTTCCCTTCATGGTTTGGCTCATTTGGACACCTCCTAGTCTTGCTCCACAAGTTTAGGCTTCTTCCTTTCATGGCTTTGGCACTTTTGGAAACTTTTGGGAACCTCCTTGAATTCCTCCCCAAGACATGCTCTCTTTCCTTTTATAACTTGGATTTTTATGGAACATTGTGGGGCACCTCCTTGATCCTCTCTTCAAGAAAATTCTTGCCATCCTGGCTTGGGTTTATCTGGAAAGAAATTGGCTCCTCCTTGGATTGAGGTATCGTGATGGATTTCTCTCCCAAGTGGTGCAAGAAAAAAAAGGAACTTACTTCTTGTGGTGTAGGGACCAAAGACACTGGATGGAGATGTGGTGCCTCCTGGACTCTGGCGTGTGGCTGGGAGTGTGTGCCCACTTGCTTGGGCCTGGGAGAAAAAATGTGGCACCCTAGACTTTGACTTGACTAAAAAAAAGTGGCACCAACCTGGAGAAGACCTAGACCACTACTAGGACTTGTAGTAAGTATTCAACATGACTCAACAAAATTTAAATTGCAAGGAAATACAGGACTCAAGACTAAAATTGAGTTGACCAAGTCAACCCTTATTACAAAAACCAGAAAACCCTAATTCTTCGGGCAAGGTCAATCAGAGATCCAGATGGAGCCCTGAAGTCTTCTTCTGAGTTTGGTGCCCGCACCAATTCTCCGGGGTGGGAAGAACTCGACCCTGTCGAGTATGGATCAAGCTGGCTCTGGTATCTCTCAAGAGGTCTGGGTCTAATTCTTGTAATTCTTCTCGAGAGATCCATGAATCATCAGAATCTGGCCTTCCTTACCAGCGGACCAGGTATCTTTGGTATCCTCGATTACGAGTAGAGATAACCTGATCATCCAGGATCTTTTCAATCTGCTCTTCCTCACAGGCCAGTTTGTTGGTGGACACACAGGGTCGGGATCACTCTCAATAATAGGATTAGGTTTCAAAGGCTTACTACGAATCACAGCTGGCTCCCTATACTCTACAAAGTCTGTAATGTTGAAAGTAGAGCTATTGCCTAGTTCTGGAGGCAACTCGAGCACATAGGCATTGGATCCTACTCTCTTCACTACTCTAAATGGTCCAACTCCTTTAGCATGTAACTTTCTAATAGTTTCAGGAAAAAAAACCGCTCAGGCCTTAACCTAATCATTACATAGTCTCTCTCAACAAAAGTTTTGACTCATCTTTGAGAATCAGCCAACTTCTTATAAGTTTCATTACTTAAAGTTATTTTGGCATGAATTTCTTTATGCAAGTCCTTTACATGCTATGCAAGTGCATCAAGAGACTTGTGTGTGTGGGCTAATAGAGAAATCAGATCAAGTGGTGTGTGAGGCTTGTATCCATGAACAATTTCAAAGGGACTCTAGCCTATGGACCTATTGATCGAAACATTGAATGCAATTTCAGCCCTGGACAAAATACAAATCCCAATTCCTGGTGCTCTCAATCAAACCAAAATCTGAGCCAAAGCCTAGTAAAGGGTCAAGAAAAACTAAACTAGACTGACGATGCATTCCTAAAGAATGGACTTTATTCCAAAGGAACCCTAGGTCTAAACCTAACAAACTACGGCTCTCTAAGTTTGACCTTGGGTCGGAGGATGGCATGCAGAGCATGAAAACTTATCATGGGTGCCTAGTAGGTGCCATAAGGTCCTCCAAAGTAGGTGGCAAACCTAATAGGTTCTGATACATGGTTCATTCTAAAGACTTCGACAAAGTATACTTGGATGGTGTAAGAAGCATTGGAAGTCCTAGAGAAAGGGAGGAAATATGAGGTGGAGTCTCGAATTACCTGCTGACTAAAGGTGGTGACCTGAAGGTTTGAATGGTGATCTATGAGTGTCAACTGGTCATCCTTACGAAAGGAAAAGTTTGCTACTCCCAGGAATGGATCAAGAGATGGTTCGGGGAGTAGCCTAGGACATGTGATTGCAACAGTTAAGGTTTGTTCTCTAAGCAAATAATGATCCACTTTCTCAAGAAATGGATTAAAGAATGATTCATGGAAGGGCTTATGGATGATGACCTCAAGACTTGAAATTTGACCTATGGGGGCGGAAAGGTATACTCTATAGAAGGGTAGGTCAGTCATGCAAGGAAGGGGTCTGGGGCTATAAGGAGGACTTCTACAGGACTGGGTGAATCAATCCGCTCAAGACAAGGATGTTCAACTGAGATTACGGGAGAGACCTTAGTGGCTGGGCATGGGACAAGGTCCAATTGTAAGAGGCTTGATTCAGTCATCCTAAGGAGAGGATCTACCATAGGGTGGGCAAACTTAAACAGTTCAGTGCAAAGATCTTCAATTGGTACTTGGGGAATGACTGTCATTAGAGGGTATGAACTAATAGCTCGGGCTAACACTATGAGTTCTTCCTGGGGTATTTGACTAAAAGAACCTGATTCTCACAAATCTCTTGAATTTCTGAACTAGGTCCTACCACTTGGTTGCTCTCCAGGTCTCCTCAGGTAAGGAACCAATAGTATCGATGTCACATTCTTCAAGTTCTTCCCCCTCATATTCATCAACTAGACTCAAGCCAGCATCATATACTTCCTCGATGCCATCTTCAATGGGATTCGGGTCAGTGGTAATCGGGTCAACTGATTCTGGGCTTGTCATACCTAACCTTTCTTCCTCATTGGTAGGCTTGGGTTCTCCCTCATTAATGTCATCCTTAGGATTCTTACCACTTAGCTGTGCACAAGCCAGTCCTATGCATGGGCACTGACTAGATTTATGGCCTCTTTCTCCACAAAACCAACATTCTTGTGATATAGGAACCTGGGTCACACTGGGTTTCAAGCTAGTAGAGACCTTACTTGGGCATGGGTGTGGATCTAAATGGTTTGATCTAGAAGACTTGGGTTGTTGAGTGACTGGTCTAGAATATTGTAAGGACCTCTCATAGACACGATCCACACTATAGATATCATGGTTAGGCTTCCTAGGGTTATGCTCGGGATCACGGTATAAGGTCCTCCTAGGCTCCTGTTGTGGGTGAGGTTGAGGCACATTAAAATCTGGGTCAGGAGTCCAATTCTGATGTCTAGGTTCCCCAGGTACTTGGACTCGATCTTTAAGCTGGGTAAGATCCTCATGGACTTGTTCCCTAAACTGGGCAACAGTAGCAGTCATATCCTGACTCAATTTGTTCATACTTTCGGTAAGAGTTCTAACCATGGCCTCTAAATCAGGATGGGTTTGACCAGGTTGGGAGGGTACTCCATTCCGGGTGGACATGATGATGCAAGCAAGCACACAGAATGTGACTAAACTAAAGTGACTACTGGCTCACTAGACCTAGAGTCCAAACTAGATGCCCAATCAGAGTGGCAAGCTAGCCTGTAGTAACTCGGGACTCAGCCAGGCAGGTGTAAGGGGAGTGTTAGGTCCCTATTGCCAATCCTAGACACCAATCAGTGATTGGCCAGGTAGGCGGACCAGCACACAAGCCCTTCGGGACGTAGTCCCTGAATCACCATTCTAGACAATGAGTACAAAGCACACACAGAGTAACCAGACAAACTGACTAACCCTAGGCTGGACCTGACCAGTTGGTGTTCCTAGTCCACTAGGGCAAATTAAGTCTAATAAATTTTAAAATTAGGCTTAGGATCGAATGAATGGGTGGTGGTTTTTGGGATAAGGAGAGGTTATCAACTCCTCCCCTTATCTTAGATGCTTAATTGCCCTTAAGATGAATTAGGAGATGATCACTCAAAAAAAATTGAATTGCAGAAACACAGAAACAGAATTGCTATAATTTAACTCTCAGAAATTTACATAAATCAATAACTTACAGTAAAATTATGTAAAATATCTTCAATTATACTGGTTCTAGCAAAATATAAATTATGCAATTTGGAGTTACTTGCAATGAGAAACAATTCCTGCAACAGGGCAGTTACAGACTGAAATTAGAATGCTTCCCTGTTTACAATTCCTGCTACGAAGTTGTAACCCAGCGGATCCCCTACACGCCCTAGGAAACCCCATGGAATGGGAAGAGGAGGCTTGCACCTCACTTCGTTCCTAGGACCGGACATCCTGGGGAGTCTACTTCGAGCAGACAAAGTAAAAAAGAGAGACACTCAAAACATGCAAGCAAGTCAGAAACCTAGACAGGGCTCTGATACCAAAATGATGCAGAACAAAGAGCTCTGATACCAAAATGATGACAGACAAAAGAGATGATGTGATGCGGGAGTAAATTAAGACTAATTTTTTTTTTTTTTATATTTTCAGAAGTGGCTTTAACTCAAAGGAAAAGTTAAACTAAGTTGAAAGAAACTATATAATAATTGAAAGCACAATTCAAAGAAACTAGATTATCAGAGTAGTTTAGAAGTAAAGGATCGCTGGGGGTTGAGAAACTCCCAGACCTAGGGTTTCGCTCTGAACTTTCAACAGGACAGAAATAAAGAAAAGGGAAGGGTTATGTACCAGGCAGTGATCTTCACAAAGTTTGGTGGATGGACTCTCTCGAGCAGATTGTTGGATCCTCGGATTCGGATATCTTCACAATGGATCCTCCAATACAGGCCCTTTGGCAGAGTTGGCTTCTCCTGAACTCAGGATCTGGGAAAGAAGAAGAACAACAAGTTAAGGAACCAGATACTCAAAGAAAGTATTTACCAGATAAGAAGAACTTGAAAAAAATTGATATTGCTGAAATCCTGATTCTCCTGGATGCTGATCTGACTTCCTCTGGGATTTGCTCTGTATTCGAAGTAGCCGATCTGGACCTGGATGTTGGTGGTCGGCCTCTACTTGGAAGAGAGGGGCCGTGAGATGATGAGGTAGATTAGGGTTTGGATGATTGGTGGAATGAAAAAGATGATGGGCGGCTAGGGTTTGGAATTGAAGTGGCTAACCTAGGGTTTTGGTAGGGTTTTGGGGTTGGAGATCTCACACCTCCTCAATGTTCCTAGGGAACCCGGATTTACTCCCTCACGGAGCTCAACACCTGAACACAAGTATGGAAGAGAGCAACACAAAGTTGCTCACAAAGAAATTGATTTCATTCATCATTAAATTCAAGAGTTACATAGAGTTGGATATATAGACATAACAAAGAAAAAAATTTTATACATTTCCCATGTGGGACTAATAGGACTAACCCACACTTTAGGCATCAAATTCTCTTCCCAAGACTCCTTCCATGAGTGGGCAGCCCAAAAACTCCAAGAAAACTTGAAAATCAGCTCCAAATGGCAGGTTATGGGGGTGTCTCCTAGTATCTCTCCATGAATCAAGGATTTTCCCTTCATGGTTTGGCTCATTTGGACACCTCCTAGTCTTGCTCCACAAGTTTAGGTTTCTTCCTTTCATGGCTTTGGCACTTTTGGAAACTTTTGGGAACCTCCTTAAATTCCTCCGAAGACATGCTCTCTTCCCTTTTATAACTTGGATTTTTATTGAACATTGTGGGGCACCTCCTTGATCCTCTCTTCAAAAAAATTCTTGCCATCCTGGCTTAGGTTTATCTGGAAAGAAATTGGCTCCTCCTTGGATTGAGATATCTTGATGGATTTCTCTCCCAAGTGGTGCAAAAAAAAAAGGAACTTACTTCTTGTGGTGTAGGGACCAAAGACACTGAATGGAGATGTGGTGCCTCCTGGACTCTGGCATGTGGCTGGGAGTGTGGCGCCCACTTGAGGGCCTGGAAGAAAAAATGTGGCACCCTAGACCTTGACTTGACTAAAAAAAAAGTGGCACCAACCTGGAGAAGACCTAGACACTACTAGGACTTGTACTAAGTCAACATGACTCAACAAAATTTAAATTGCAGGGAAATACAAACTCAAGACTAAAATTGAGTTGACCAAGTCAACCCTTATTACAAAACCAGAAAACCCTAATTCTTTGGGCAAGGTCAATCAGAGATCCAGATGGAGCCCTGAAGTCTTCTTCTGAGTCTGGTGCCCGCACCAAAGCATCTCATTTCTTGCTTCATTCATCCATCTAGCTTATTTCTTGCATTTAGGGGCATATTTCAATTCCTGCATTTTGTTTAGCATTCACACATCTGAAAGAAACAAAAAAACAAGAAAATTTTAAGTCATTTCATTAGTCATTTGTGTGCATCATTTTGTATAACTCATCCTAAGGGCGTCAAATTAACATAGGGTCAAGATTTCATTACCTGTCCCTAGCCCAAAAAACCACCACCAAAACATATCGAACCCTAGCCATTAACTAAAACTGATTAGATGCTTAATCTGCTATAGTGAGCTAGGGACACCCACGAAGTTGGGTCGACCAAGTGCCGAGCCAAGTTAGATCACTTGTTGGTGTGTGCTTGAGTAGCTGGTCTAGGAAAGTGGTTCAGGGACTAGATCCCGAAGGGAAGTGGGTTGGTTCGCTTACCTGGCCAATTTCAAAATTGGTATCTAAGGCAAGCAAAGAGGAACCTCCACTAACCTTACACTTACCTGGCTAGGTGCTAAGTTACTACTTCCAGGTTCATCTTCTTGACTTCACATTTGGTGAGATCTCCTAGGCCTAGCGAACCATAGCACCGTTCTGTGTGTGTGTTACATGTGCACTAGATCAGGAACCTCTTTTCACCCACCTTCTCCACCCCCTACCAAAGCCATGGACCAACTTCAAGCTGACATTGGAGCCCTAACTCAATCCATGACTCAATTAAGCAACCAGTTAACTAATAGAGTTGATCAAATAGAGGCCAGACTAGGACCCTTAGAAAAAGTTGCTAGGCTCGTGAGCATTTACAGAGAGCTCCCGCCTATAGAATACCTGAGCCCTTTAGGAAACAGAGCCATATCCTTGGATCCACCCAAGGTTATATCCAGGCTTACCCAAGTCAACCAAGCCTGAACCGATCTGACCCCAGTTGACCAAGCCTAGCCTGACCCAGTCCTAGTCGTCCCAGTCTGAATCGACCCCAATATAGTAGAGAGGACAAGGGTAAGGCTATTGAAGTCCAGAGGAGACCCGATCCCCAAGGTAACAGCTATAGGTGTCATAAACCTGAGCATTTTGCTAGTCAGTGCACCGCCCCTACCCTACTTATAGATGAACTGACTGAAACTGAACCCGAACCCATTGTTGAACCTGAGGAGGAAGACTTTAAGGTTGAACCCATTGAAAATCTAGGGAAAAAAACTCCTGAGCCCATTAAAGAATTGAAAGAAGACATCTGTGAATCAAGTTTAGTAGAGGAATATGGTGAAGATGGGCCCCAGGTAGAATTCATCAAGGAACCAGAAGAAAAAGATCTTGAACCCATTAGAGACTGTGAAGGAGTAATTGAGCCAGGATCGAACATTGTAGAGGATGGTGAGGGTTCACAAGTATTGCCCTTAGAGGAGGTCCAGGAACAAGTCCCTATAGAACCACCCCAGGAGGTAGACATCAGTTTTGAGGACTTTCAAGATAACATTCCCAAAGACCTTTCTAATGACCTTCCACCATCTAGGAACACCCATCTAGCCTTGAACTTGCACTTGTAGAACAATGTCCAAATCTTAAGATTATCCTGAATAACCAAGGTCTATTTCATGATGTCCATAGATTAGCCCAAGACTCCACTCCTATTTTCTCCCCTTCCCAGAGCCTTCTCACATTTTTAGAGCCATGGGGTTGCATTTTGTTGAAATTACCAAGCTGCATGACTCCATAGAACCCATCCCTTTTGCCATTTACTTTTGGTACACTTTATGGCATTTGTTAGGGATCCTTGAAAATTTTTCTTGTACATACCAGACTAGGGTCAAACCTAGAAAGTCCATAATCTGTTAGGTTTAGGCCCTAGAGCATCCAATAAATTTTTTTTTTCAGTAGGGATGCATAGTTGAGTCTGTATTTTGCATCATGTTAGGATTATGCATTAAATAATTTTTTTTTGAAAAAATAATTTAATTGATTCCCGAAAGCGAGCCAAAGAGTTTGGAATAGGGGATTTTGTAATGATTAGGCTTAGGCCTGAACGGTTTCCACCAGGAACCATTAAGAAGCTTCATGCTCATGGGGCTGGTCCCTTTAAAGTGATTAGGAGAATGGGCTCTAATGCCTATGTACTAGAATTACCTCCGGATTATGGAATTAGCTCGACATTCAATATCTCTGACTTAGTCGAGTATAGGGAACCCGCAAACATACCTAGCGAGCCATTTGGGCCTGACCTTTCTTTTGAGAGTGAACCTGAACCTGAGTGTCCACCTCCAAATATACCTGAGCGAGGAGAGCGGATCGAGCGTGTCCTGGATAACCAAGCTTTCACTACCCGGGGCAAAGGCTATCAACGTTACTTGGTCCGATGGCAAGGCCGACTCGAATCCGATGACTCGTGGATCACTCGGGAGGACTTGCAGTGCATCGACCCCGATATCTTGGAGAGGTACCGAAGACAGACTAACCCATACTCGACAGGGTCGAGTTCCTCCCACCTCGGGAGAACTGGTGTAGGCACTAGGATCTAACAGAGGCTCCTTAACCCTCTGTGGATCTCAAATTAGGGTTCCACTTCTTTGAGTCTTGTAATAAGGCTTCAAGCCTCAAATTTGTAATTGTCTTTTGCTTTGAATTGAGTCTGTACCTTGACCAACTAGGTCAAATTGAGTCCTGTACCGAGTCGAGTCACAAATCGAGTCCAGTTTGAGTCTATTAGAAGTATGGGTCCATTGCAAGAGTGGGTCTTAAAATTTAGTCTCCTTGGAAGCAAGTCGGGAAGAATCCAAGTCAACTCAGGGCCCAACTGTGCATCCGACATGGCACCATGACATCTTGCCATGTGGGCAGCACACTTGGCATGCAAGGATGCCCAATGGGGAGGACCACTTCACTTGGCTCTAGCCTTTTTCCCCTCCCCCTATCAAGCTCATTGCCATGCAAGGGTGGTCGGCCAAGGTGGAAGTCAATGGGAGTTGAAGTGGAGAATTCAAATCCCTTGCTTCAAGCCCTCCAATCAAGTCTTCTTCCCAAATTACTTCAACCTCTTTGGAAGGGAGAGACAAGATCCTTGGGCATCTCCATCTAACACTCCCCATGTCAAGTCTTATACAAAAGAAAGGGTGTGCAACAAAGGAAGAAGAACATAAGCCATGCTACAAGCCCCTTCATGTCTTTCTTTACAAAACAATGAAGATCTTCCAACTTCAAGGTGCCATGATCCCTCTCCTAGCCTTGCTTCGTGCCACGCCCATTCAAGGCTAGCACTTTGTCAGCCAACGGGAGAAGAAAGTCAAGGTTTGGGCGCCCATCAAGAAAAAGAAGAAGAAATTTTGTATTCGTGCATTTGAATTTCAAATGGGACTTGGGTGCCTATTTAAAGGACCTAACCCCTCCATTGTAAAGGGATTGATGATCAAATGAAAAGAGCTTGAGTTTTGTTTCTCCTCCAACCATTGTCTCCTAGACTATGTTTGAGTGAAGCTTCCTTCATCCCCAAGGACGTCGAGTGGTGTGTGAGGCCACCTTTCCGTCGCCCCAGGGCATCGCAAGTCCTTCATCCTCCGGGACGTCGAGTGGTGTGAGGCCACATTCCTTCGTCCTCCAGGATACGCGCGGGGTGCGAGGCCCCAAGTTATCCTCCTTATTCGACTTCGGAATCCAGTCGGACACCGGGCTCGAAGCCCCTTCTCAACCCTCCATTAGTTTAATTTCGACACTTCGCTTCATTTCACTAATCCCTCCTTTGTTCGCCTACAGGTCGCCCTGGAACACGAGCACCGGAGACGGTCTGCTTTGCCATCGCGACCACCTGACCAAAAGCCGGCGCATCCGCGGGTTCGACTGCTCGGGCATCCAGGCCGCATCCACGAGTCGAAAGATCTCTGCATCGGGCGCTTCAGACGTGTGAGGTTTGCCCCTATCTCCTAAGTAGGTATTCTGTATCGAGCTTAGTCCTACCAGGATTTCTTAATTCGGGATCCTGTTCTCTTATTTCACTATTTTGGGACTTGATTTGCTAGTGTAGGCTTCTTTTATTTAGTTTCTCCTATTTCTAGTCTTTGTTTATGATCGGGAATCAAAATCTTATAAAAATATTTAAAACTCAGCAACTATAAAAACCCCTTTGCATCATAAGCATCCATACTAGCATCTCTAGCCCTACTCCCCTACATCAGAATCATTTTTGAAGTTCATGATTTCCACATATCGAGTCAACCCGACTAGTGATTGAGCCGACTCGAACCCTATCATGTCGACTCTACCAGAATCTTGTGATGAAAATGCGTATTAGGGTTAATATGTCAGATTTCTGGTTTCTTTATGAAATGACATGATAATGTAATTGTATGAAATTTTACATATTAGGGTAATATTTTTAATTTCAAGTTTTTATGAAATGCATGATATTATGTCAAGTATGAAATTATGCATGTTGATTGTACCTAGTAAGTGCTTTGGATTGGGTTAGTCACCTTGGCCAACTGGTCATAAGAGCCAAGTAGGGTTTAAAGGCCTCCCCTCCCATTCAATGGGTCTCCTATGGCATGTAGGGTTTTCGCTGTGGCCATATCATATGAAAAAGTGAGGTGAAAGGTATTTTTATATATCTATCTTGCCTTGATTTGCATATTAGTTATAATATGCTTGTTTAACATAACATGTTATATTATGATGTTATGTTATGATGATATGTTACATGTTTATATATATTATAAGAATAGTAATCATGATAATTAGAATGTATTTTTGAGACCATCAATGCCCTCATAAAAATCATATTTAGTCATAGTAAAAAACTTAGTCATGATGCAAAACCGATTAGGGTTGATCAGCCGATTGGTGTCTAGGCAAGTGGTTCTGGGAAGGTAAAGGGGAGATGAGATTTTTAATGGTTCCATTGACTGACCTGGTCAATCTAATTGGTGTCTAAGGAAAGCAATGGGGGGACCCCCTCACCCCTTCCACTCACCTAGCCAATTTGGTCATATCTAAATCTTAATTTGGTAATGCTAATTGGTTAAGTGCACTATATTTTGCCTTCCTTCATGCTAAGCCAAATTATGTCAAGACTATAGTAGGTTTGTTGTGCATATACAAGGCCTACTCTAGGATTTGATATAAGATTTGTCTTGGTGCACTTAGTGCTTTATGGCATGGTTGGAAATGTTGCTTTGTTGTGCATACACAAGGGTAACATTATTCAATCATGGCTATATGAAAATGAAGGGTCCGAATAAACTAAGACATTATGCTTTGTTATGCATACACAAGGCCATAAGTGTCTTAAAGGCAAAGATAATTATTGAGAATTACACGGGTTGCAATTGGAAAGGTTGCCTACCTTTGAACTCATGTATGTTTGTTGTGCATACACAAGGCACTCATGAGGAATAAGGATCTCAACCCCACTAAGGAAACTAGGAAAGGTTTCTCGCTTACCATAGTTGAGGGTTATGATATTTGAAGAAAATAGTGGGAGACATAATTAGATAGAAAGTCCTTATCTAGTTATGGATGTCATCTTGAGTGGTCTGCTGATATTGTTCTTTAATTAAATATAGGACATTTATTTTTATGGCTTCAAATTTATCATTGCATGGCATCTTGGATGCTAATAAGTTAACCGATTCAAACTATGTGGACTGGTTGAGGAAGAAGGCTGATGGAGCCTGTTTCCATTGTAGCATGTTTGGGCATTGGAAGAAGGATTGCAAGACTTGTCTTACAAATATAAAGCTAAATGCAAGTGGTGCATTTAGGGATTTGTACATGATACAAACCAATTTATCATTGAATGAATCTATTTCTAATTCATGGGTATTAGATACCACATGTGGGTCACATATTTGTAAATCTTTACAAGGACTCTACAAAATTAGAAATTTGAAGAAAGATGACTTTAAATAATATGGGACAAAGGGAGAACCCATATATGCAGAAGCTGTGGGCACCTATCTTCTGTTATTAGCTTCGGGTAATATCATAAGGTTGGAAGAATGCTACAATGTACCAAATATTGTAAGAAACATTATTTCTATACCCTTGTTGTTACAATAAGGATATGAAATAAGTGTAAAGAGCAGTGGCTGCTCTATTCTTCATAATAATACAATATTTGGGCATGGTTGCTTTGTGAATGGTCTTCTAACTTTAGTACTCAATGATGAAATACTTCTTGTAGATGACAAGAAGAGAAAAAGAGATAATGTCAATGTCTCATACCTCTGGCATTGCCGGTTAGGTCATATCAGTGAGTCAAGGATAAACAAGTTAGTCAAAGAGGATTACTTTGACCCTGATGATTTTTAATCATTAAAAACTTATGAGTCTTGCCTCAAAGAGAAAATGACCAAGTCTCCATTCACTGGATATGGAGAAAGGCAACTGAATTGTTAGGTCTTGTATATACTGATATGTGTAGACCTATATCAATTCAGGCTAGAGGAGGATATTCTTATTTCATCACTTTTATTGATGATTTATTAAGGTTCGATTATGTGTATCTTATGAAACACAAGTCCGAAGCCTTTGTAAGTTTAAAGAATATCAGAGTATGGTTGAAAGACAAACTGGACCTAGTATTAAAGCTCTTTGGTCTGATCGAGGAAAGGAATACTTGTCCAGTGAGTTTTGAACCATCTCAAGGACAAAGGCATTATTTCTGAATGGATCCCTCCTATACACCCCAGTTAAATGGAGTGGTAGAAATGAGAAATCCCACCTTGTTGGACATAGTGAGGTCCATGATAAGCTGCACAGATCTTTCCATTTCCTTCTGGGGACATGCCTTGGAGACTGCTGCATATATATAAATAGGGTTCCATCTAAGTCAGTAAGTAACACTCCATTTGAGTTATGGAATGGTAAAAGACCAAGTCTTAAGTACTTAAAGATTTGGGGTTGCCATGCTTATATCAAGAATAACTTTGGACATAAGTCAAGTGCTAGGGCTAACAAGTGTAGGTTTGTTGGTTACCCAAAAGAAGGTAAGGGATACCTCTTTTATAATGCTACTGAGCAAAAGATAATTGTCAGTAAGCATGCTACATTCTTGGAAAAAGAGTTTATCCAAGAAGGATGTAGTGATTCTTCACTTGAGTTGTGTGAAGAACAGAACCAACAAACCGATGAGCCTTTAAGTGAAGTTCCTCAACCAGAGGTTCTTGTGAATCAAGAACAGCCACAATACACACCTCCTCTCCAAAGGTCAGAGAGGGTGCGAGGAGCACCTCTCAAATATGGCTTTGTCATCGGGGATGACAATGAAGCCAGTATTATACAGGATGATGATCCTGTGACCTATTCGGAAGCTGTCGAGAGTAGGGACTCCGACAAGTGGCTTGGTGCCATGAAATTTGAAATGGACTCCATGTATTCCAATAAGGTTTGGACCTTGGTAGATCCACCAGAAGGAATTAACCCGATAGGGTGTAAATGGGTCTTCAAGAAGAAGATTGGAGCAGATGGTCAAGTTGAGACCTATAATGCTAGGCTGGTAGCAAATGATTTTAGACAAAAACTTGATGTAGACGATGATGAAACCTTTTCTCCAGTAACCATGCTCAAGTCCATTCAGATACTGCTTGCCATAGTAGCATACCATGAATATGAGATCTGACAAATGGATGTAAAGACTGCTTTCCTCAATGAAAACCTTGAGGAAGAAGTCTATATGTCACAGCCAGAGGGGTTTGTCTCAAGTGGGAGACCAAACCAGGTATGCAAGTTAAAAAAGTCCATTTATGGACTTAAGCAAGCATCGAGGAGTTGAAACATCCGTTTTGATGAAACAATCAAAGGATTTGGGTTTATCAAAAATGTGGATGAACCATGTGTGTATAAGAAGACAAGTGGGAGTGCCATTATTTTCTTAGTTTTCTATGTGGATGACATACTGATCATTGGGAATGATATCCCAATGTTGCAATCGATTAAAACTTGGCTATCATCAAAGTTTTCCATGAAGGATTTGGGAGAAGCATCCTATATACTGGGTATAAGGATCTATAGAGATAGATCCAAGAGGATGCTGGGCTTATCCCAATCTAGGTACATTGACTTGGTGTTCAAGAGATTCAACATGGATGGAAGTACGAAAGGTTACTTGCCAATGAGTCAAGGCATACAACTCTCTAAGAAGATGTCTCCTAAGACATCAGAAGAAAGAGAGAGGATGGCTATGATTCCTTATGCTTCGGCTGTAGGATCGATTATGTATGCCATGTTATGTACCAGGCCTGATGTTGCTTATGCCTTGGGCATGGTGAGCATGTTTCAGGTAGATCCATGGGAGGATCATTGGAAAGCTGTGAAATATATTCTTAAGTACCTGAGAAGGACTAAAGATATTTTTCTAGTATATGAAGGATCTGAGTTGAAACTAGAAGGATATACAGATTCTAGTTTTCAATCAGATCCAGATGATAGCAAATCTACATCGGGGTATGTCTTCACCATGAATGATGGTGCAGTGAGTTGGAAAAGTACAAAGCAGACAATAGTAGCTGACTCAGTCACTAAGGCAGAGTACATAGTTGCTAGTGAAGCTGCAAAGGAAGCTGTCTGGATGAAGAAATTCATCATGGAATTAGGCATGGTTCCTAATGTACAATAGCCAGTGCCATTATATTGTGATAACACTGGGGCTGTTGCACAAGCTAAGGAACCAAGGTCTCGTCACAAGTCCAAGCACATTCTAAGATGGTTCCACCTCGTTCGAGAGATCAATGAAAGACAAGATGTCATCATTGAACGAGTTGACACAAAGAATAATATAGCAGACCCATTCACTAAAGCTTTAGCCAACCAGCAGTTAGATCACCACTTGGATTATATGGGCATAAAGTATAAGGATGATTGGCTTTAGTGTAAGTGGGAGTTTGATAGAAAAATGCCCTAAGAGCCAATCATTGTATCAGCCTTTTTGTAAACTTCCAACTCATGTATGACATCATTATTTATAATAAAGGCATTTGATTCATCATATACTGCTATGTCATATTTTTGACTATAATGAACCCCATAGAGTAAGGCAATGGAATTAAGTTTATGATAAAATAATAGTGAAACCTAATTCCTATAAACCAAATCTAGAATGTTCCTAGTCATTGGACCATCAATTCAGGGATCGATGAATCGGTAAGACTAGCTTATCCTATGTATGCTCAGTAGATGAGAATGGTTGGTCTCATAGCCACTTGTGTAGAGATACTAATACAAGGATAAGGGTACTCATTAGGTTATAAGTACACAGAACTGATCCACAACGGGACTATCTTATAGAAGTCTTACTCCTTGTCAAAAGATAGGTCCTATAGTAGAAGTTGTGCATGTGATCTTCAGACCTGAGGTCACCATGGTTCCTTGTGCACACTAAGCCATACTTTGGTTCATACTCATTCATGGTATTGCGACATGTACAGGATGTTCTGGGTATGATAGAAGGTGTACGAAGGATGTGAGTGGACCAATAAGGAATTGATCAATCTTGGTAAGAGGATATGTTATCCCATGTAATCATTTCGATGAGTGACTCAAGAATCTTTGCAAAGTAGGATGAGATTATAAGTGAATTCTAATTAGTCATCAGCTGAGTCCTCATGATCGAGCTGAGATTCGATATGATTAAGTATTAGGGTTTGACATTTATCCATGCCCATCACTTAATCGGGATAATGGGAGATCGAAAGATTGAATTGCATGGTAACTTACTACTGAAGGGTATTTTGGTAATTTCTACCAAATTCCTCATCTTCCGGGTAGGCATGATACGTTGCTAGATGTCAATCTTGTCTTGTGGGTTTTCATGAACTAATTGGATTGATTTCATGAGTCAATTCGATGTGTGATTCGAATTAGACAATTAAGTGAGTCGATTTGACCTAATTAGGTCAATCGGGTTTGATCAGATCGAATCGGCTCAAACCTAAACCTACTGCTGGCTAGATGTGGAACCCAATGGATCACACACAATAGAGAGTTGGCCAAGGAAGTCACATGGTTTAATTTGGGTCATGGGATCCTAATTGGTTAGCTAGATTGCATATTAGCATATGTAGGCTAACCCAATTCCTAACCCAATTGGATTGGGTCCAGTTGCTTGCTAATTGGGCTAACCTAATTAAGGGAAACCTAAATTAAGTTGGTCCTAAGTGGGGATAGACAAATCAGAGCTTGATCTGATTTATTTTGGTATTTTAGACATCTTATTGAAGAGTCCATTTGAGTTGGGACTCTAGATGCCAAAATGATACCTTGGCATTCAAAAAGGCCTAGAAGAGTCTATAGTCCTCTGATCTGAAAAATATTCATATAGATGGAAAGAGGACTTAATGCTCTTTCTTTTGACACCCATATTGCATATGCTTTGACTAGTCAAAGATTGCATGGGGTGTAGATAAAGTTGATCATAAAAGGACTATTGGCGCCTCTTGGCGCGCGTGGGAGATGAAGGTGCGTGCAGAAGGACAAAAGTCCTTCTACAGATGAAACACTCTAGTGTTTCATCAAGGGGTGCCTTCTCATCTTATCCCCATGCCCTTTGGATTTAAATGACCAGTCAAAGGGAATAAGAGGGCGGCATGAAATGGAAAAAAGAATAGCGTGCACAGATGAAGAGTCGCGTCTCTTTATCTGCGCACGGTTCTGAGACAGAGTCCTTCTGCTCTGAGGACTCTACTCTTCCCACAGTTTTTTAAGTCTGAAATGATGCCTCCTTCCATTCTTCTTAACCGGTAAATGCTACATGGCATATGGGGATTTAATCTGGAAAGAGAAAGAACATAGATAAGACTATTCAATCCTGAAGAGTCTTATCAGATATGAAATAACATATCTGATAAGATATGTCGGGATGGTTTTCATGCCCCTTGAAATATTATTTAAAAGGGGTAGAAATGAGAGGAAGAGTTTTCGGTCAACAGAAAATAGGAATCCCATTTTCCCGAGAGTCTGTCAGTCTGAGTGTTCTTCTACTCCCTCCTTACTTTAGGACAAGACTTGTCTTGTTAAGACAAGGTCTTTTCTACTAGGATAAGGCTTAGTTTTAGGACATAACATTAAGGAGTCCTAGAGGAAGGATGTCCTAAAATCAAGAGTGGTTTAGGACTATGTCCAGAGAGCCCTACAGTAGGACAGGGTGTCCTATAGTGGTCAAAGATCAAAAGGCTGACAAAAGAGTCCTATTGAAGCAAGCAACCCCGCTAGGGATTCTTTCTTGTTACCATTCTTGTGTGGATCACTATTGGAGGGCTTGCACTCGTGAGCCTCATGGAAAGGATTGGATTTCAGTGATCCAGGTATGTATTCTAACTTCATTTATGTTTCGTTGATTGGTATTGCATGAGGGGTTCCTGGATATTAGGGTTTTCTTGTCAATCAGGGTTTCATGCTTAGAATTTCAGTTTTGAAATTCACTTCTGCATGCTGCATGATTCCTGGCACCCTGGGAGAATTCCCATCAAGATTGCCATTTTCAACTGTTGGAGAAGAATATATGGCCATTAGATACAATTTAGGAAAGTTCTATGCTTCAGAAAAACTAGCCATTATAGCAAGTGTCCACACTTGACCTTCGTGAGTCGACACCTTGAGTCGATACTTGACCAAAAATATCTTTTGAAGTCTTCTACTCTACACTAGTGAGCCGACACTTCGTCTGGTGAGTCGACACTTCAGTCCGTGAGTCGATACTTGACCAAAATCCTAAAATCAGCTCGTTCTGTCTTTTGTTTGTCTCAGGCCTTGAGTCGATACTTCACTGTTCATGAGTCGACACTTGGCTTACCATGAGTCGACACTTCAGTGTGCCAGTTGAAAAATTTTTTTCTGCGTATCAACCCAAGCTTTCTATGAGTTGACACTTCAAGTGTTGACACTTCCAAGTGTCGACACTTCCAAGTATCGACACTTGACTTGACCAGTGCTGAAACTTGTCCAAATTTAATATTTGAGTCCTTCAAGGACTTCAATATATATTTCAAGGTCCATAACTTGAAATTGAATAACTTCTTCAACTGAAAATATGTATTTCTTCATTCAACATGGATGAGTACTAAGATCTAATAAACACACTTAAAAATATAATTAGTACTCATATATGCTTAAGTGTTTTGTCAATTATCAAATCAAGACCAAAGTCAACAATCTCCTCCTTTTTGATGATGACAAAATCTTTAAGTATATGAACAGGGTAAGTTTAAAAAGATTAATAATAAGATAAACATGTAAGCTCAAAATCAATGAGTATCAAGCTCCCCCTCAAAATATGATTTCAAAAATATTTTCAAAAATCATTCAAATATTTTTAGACATTCTCCCCTTGCTAATTCTTCCCTTAAGATTAAAACATTTGCTTTCTTCTCCCCTTTTGCACTTTTTTCATTTCTTATATAATTTTTCATGTTTATCAATCTTTTTCCTTCTCATACTTAACATTTTTCTCCTCCTTTTTGTCATCATGAAAAGGGTAAAAGGTAATATAAAATGGGAATGAAGGTAGAAAGAATAGCAAGAGATCATCAAAATCAATGCATGAAATCAATTAATCATGAAACTAATTAAATATGATACTAATTGAACATGATACCACAAATGATAAGCATGCAAGAAATAATTTCCTTCCTTTTTTTTTGAAGATTACAAATGAAATAAATTTTGATACCAATTGAATGTAACTCCCCTCAAAAGATTATATTTGAAAACAAGGAGAAATATCAGAGCAATATAAGTATGATATCAAGAAAATATTGAAAGTATCATACATGTATATAATGACAACATATCTTTGGATGCTCCCCTAAAATTATTCTCCCTCAAAAATATAAATTCATTTGATGAATAAAACATGAAAGCACAAGCAACATAATTTTAGACAATTTGAAATATGAACATGAATACTAAGTCTGAAATCAAAAATTTGATTTTCAAGATATACAAGATTTTAAAATGTAATAGATTTGATTATTAAAAAATCCATTTAAAATGATTTGATATCCATACAAATTCTAGAAGTAATTTAATAGCAAGTCTAGCTACTAGAACAAGGGTTTAACAATAAGCATACCTTCTTCTTAAATATAATCCTTAACTACCAGTTCTGTCCTTGTTCTAAAAGATTTCTAGCTTAAGCATAAATATAAAATTGAATACATTTCATGAAAACTATATAAACAAGAAATCATTATATTTCACTTGAAGTCATTAAAAAAGATATATTAATTAAAATCAAGTAAAGTCTAATAATCACAAGTTTAATCATGAGAGCATGAAATCTATCAACATCAAAAAGTTCATGATCACAACAAATGACTATTAGTCTAAAACTGATTCTAATTAATCAATTGAAATAATTTTCAAAGCAATATGCAACTTTTAAAAGGTATATTTCATGAAGTAATCAAAATCAAGTGAAGGCCTTATAATCATAAGTTTAATCATGATATCATGAAATTCATCAACATCAAAAAGTTCATGATCATAACAAATGACTATAAGTCTAAACTTTATTCTAATTAATCATTTAAAATAATTTCAAAGTAATTGATACAACATTTATAACAAATATTTAACTATTTTTTTAATTATGGAACGAAGTGTTTAAAATTTATCAATATGTATAATCCTTTCTTTATCATTTAGTCAAAAATGTAGTAGGTCCACTTCTTTGTATTGTCTTGTATAGCCACTTTTTAAAAACTTCCTTTCTTCATGTTGGGATGCAAGACATTCCTGCAAAATAAACTAGGTGGACAATTTTGATACCCAAACTTTCTTGGATCCTTTAGGGTTAGTAAATATGGTTCTTTTTGGAACCCAAGTTTTTCATAATTTACAAGGATATGTGTTGCCGCCAAGATTGCCATGGCCCGTAGCTGCTGTCGGTGCCAGAGTGTGCTCCCCTCACTGCCTGGCGGTCTTCTGGTCCCGGAACTGCAAAACAGGGGTTAGTGACCTAGGCCGGGGTTTCCGGTGGGGGCACTCCGACGATCAAGTCAGTGACGATCCAGGGGAACAGATCCTCCTGGTCGAGCCCCTCTTGATGGACTCCACATGAGGAGGAGTGTGTTGTGTGGGAGTAGGATGCAAGTGCATTGAGAAAAGTGTGGCCTGGTTAGAGGGAGTCTCTGTATGGCCCTTCCGCCCGACCTTGCTTGAGGAAACTGGTGGTGCCGTGCTCCTCTTCTTGGTGGAGCTTGCACTTGTGTTTCAGTGGTATGGTTTGTGCCTTGCTTGTGCTGTTGTTTGTTTTCAGTGGAAAAGGTGTAGCTTGAGGGTGTTACCTCAAAGTTTTTTATGAACTAGGTTACCGTTGGGCATCCGTCTCGGGATCTCCACCAAGCTATCAGGCACGTGCGGCGGTGTCCCAAGGAGCCTTTCCCGATTCGTGATAAGGGGAGCGGTCATGTGCTCTAACACTCCTCTAGGTCACCTCATTCCAGGAAACCTGACAGTATCTCGATCGATGGGCCGATGCCCCTGGGACTCGAATCTCTTGGTTGGCTTCCTCTCTTGGGTGGTCCAGGTGGTCGGTGAGGAGCGTGGTATCACGATCATTGAGCATCTCTTCTTTCTAGCATAACCGACGGTTGCAGGCAGTCAGTACGGTCTGGCAGGTGATCCAATATAGTCCTTGGTCGGCTCGCCGGTGTCCTAGGATGGCAGTGCCAACATCCGAGCTGGGGCTGAGCTGGAATGGCAGGGCTCATTTCAACCTAGATGCCCCGAGCTTGCGGGGTCATCTCGATGGAGGAGGGCGGAGTGCGAGTCCGATATAGAGGGCTCGTGCTCGGAGAGGCTCCACGTGGTGGAGGAATGCTGAGCTCGACTCCGACCACAGGGCTCAACCTCCGAGGGTCTCGCTCTGGAGGGTGGAGTGCGGGCCCGGTCTAGAGGGCTTGCACTCAGAGAGGCTCCACGTGGCGGAGGAGAGCTAAGCTCGACTCTGACCACAGGGCTCAACCTCTGAGGGTCTCGCTCTGGAGGATGGAGTGCGGGCCCGGTCCAGAGGGCTCCCGCTCAGAGAGGCTCCACGTGGCGGAGGAGTGCTGAGCTCGACTCCAACCATAGGGCTCAACCTCCGAGGGTCTCGCTCTAGAGGGTGGAGTGCGGACCAGGTTCGGAGGGCTCGCGCTCGGAGAGGCTCCACGTGGCGGAGGAGTGCTAAGCTCGACTCCGACCACAGGGCTCAACCTCCGAGGTCTCGCTCTGGAGGGCGGAGTGCGGGCTTGGTCTAGAGAGCTCGTGCTTGGAGAGGCTCCACGTGGCGGAGTAGTGCTGAGCTAGACTCCGACCACAGGGCTCAACCTCCGAGGGTCTTGCTCTGGAGGGCGGAGTGCGGCTCCAGCCTAGGCATCCCGAGCTTGCAGGTCCGACCTGGTGGAGGATGGAGATCAGCTCGCTATCTCAAGGGAGCTCACTCAGCTCGGTTAAGGAGTCCGGGTAGGAGAATTGATGTGGCATCTGATGCGGCATCTTCCTTCGGCATGGTGCTTGTTAGCTCCCGCCATGTCAACGATCACGTGACATCATTTGCCCCCCACTCTCGAGGCTCACTAGTGCGCGGTGCTCGGGTCAAAGGAGTAATTATGGAGCTGACATGGAAAGGTGGAGATCCGGCGCAATGATGGCCATGATTGCTTGGTGCTTCGTGAGACGATCCTGTGGACCAATACGAGAGCACCACGTGGCCACATCTGAGGAGTAGTTAATGTTGGCACAGAATTCAGGGCAACCGGGATGCCATTTTCATCGATGGATAACACGTGGCGAGGATCCGTTGGTGGAGGGGTCGGATCGGTACGAATCCATCGGGTCATTTTGAAATGAAAAGAGGGCCTTACCCAAAACATCCATTCTTTTGAATTCCTTGTGCCTGCTAATACGTTCAAGCTTTCTTCTTCTTCCTAGTTGCCTCAGATCTTCTAAGGAACCAGGTTAGTCTCATCTTTCTTCCCCCCTCGCCAGAATAGGGTTCTTCCTCCGGGTCTGGTGTCTTCTTTGAGTTGAGCCTGCTCTCTCGTCCTCCACTTCGAGTCCTTTGCTTCTCTTATTCTTGAGGATGTCCCACTTTGGCCCAGGCCGCCCCTCTACAGATCAGGGTGAGTCCGGTCCCTCCGAGTGGAGGCTGGCATCTTCTCCTCCTCTGGTGAGGGGGAGGATGCGACCCGCTTCGAGTTCAGTAGGAGGCATCCTCCCGGTCCGGTGTTCATCAAGAAGTCAGGGTCCAATTTTTCTCTCCCTCCTCCTTCTTCTGTACCTGTTTCTGAGCCTGTCCGGTCCATAGGTCCTGGCGAGATCGTCTCGATGATCACTGCCGAGGAACTGGGGACTAATCTGGATGTCTATGGCATCCCACATTCTGTTCGGCTTATGATCCCTCGTCGGGGGAACGGGTCACATCCAGTGGCCCGGGCCACTTGCTTTTTACAAGGAGACCTTCTCTGGGGGTCTCCACTTTCCTTTCCATCCCTTCTTCCTGTCCATCTTGGACAACTATCATTTGGTCCCTACCCAGTTAATACCAAATGCCATTAGGGTCATCTTCTCCTTCATCGTTCTCTGCCACCTTCATGGGTTTGTTGCCCGGTTCTCTTTGTTCAGGACTTTCTTTGCCCTGAAGCACCACCCAACTGAGGATGAGCGGTGGTCCTTGTCCTCTCGCCTGAAGGGCATTAGGTTTGAGCTCCCCTCTTCCATCAAGAGAAGGAAGAGTAAATTCTTCTTCATCGCGGTTGAGGGGGTCGACTGGATCTAGAGCGATCTGGACCAGTCCCCCAATCGAAATTCCATGGTTGACGTGGCTGACCGGGATGACTACGAGTAGCTCTGCACCACCCAGATCCCTTCTCTTGAGGTCCTATTATCAGAGCAGAACCTCTCTGATGCCAGGGTCGACCCAATGAATGGGTTGGGTGAGTTCGACCTGGACTCTCCTTTTCCTTTCTTGCATTTCTTACACTCTTTATATGGGTTCTGACCGTTATGTGACTTGCATGCAGGGATGATTTTCACAGAGATTGACCTTCTGGTAGTCACCTGGAAGAGGCCACCGACGGGTTGACCGAGGAGCCTCAAATGAGGTGGGTCCGGGGCAAGGGCACGCTTGCGGCTACTTCTATCATGGTGGCCAGTCAGAGCTTTCCTGCTCCAGCCGGTCAGAGTTCAGGGGCGACCGGAGCTTCCCCTACATCAGTGGAGAGGGCAGCACCGACGGCACCAGGGCCAGTCCAGCAGGAGGCCCAGTCAATCCCAGAGCGGTGTGATCATCAAGGGGCGGCCCCATCGTGGAGCCTGAGGTAGTGTCCCGGGCAAGGGCTGCAACTGCTGCTGCCATGCCTTCCAGTCCTCCGCGTCCACCTGTGATCGAGATTAGGGATGAGGAGGTCCAGGCTTTGACCAAGGCTGTGACTGAGGCACCACCTGCACCGGTGTCAACTCCTCAACCCGCCTCTAGGGGCCCTGCGGCTAGTGGGGCGAGGCCGCCTGCTCCAGGAGAGAGTAGTGAAAGATTGTGCCCTGAAAGCCAATTGACATATTGTAATTTTGATCCCAAAATCAATGAATTGACATTTTATAAAGGCATTATTTTCATCATTTGCTGTGTCTCTTTGATTTTATGATGAACACCATAGATTAGGGCTATGGTTCTAGGGTTATGATGAGATCATACCAGTGAGACCTAAAGCCTTAAAACCCTAATCTAAAATATTCCTGGTCGATGGGACATTGAGTTGGGGATCAATGTTTCGGCAAGACCAGCACATCCTATATATGTTTTGTAATGAGGGTGACTGATCTCACAGTCACTTGTGTTTGACACTAATACTAGGATGTGAGTGTTCATTAGAGAATGAGTTCACTGAATTGATCCAGATTAAGAATATCTAATGGAACCTTATCTGTTTGTCAATAGATAATTCTCATAGTGGGAGTAGTGCATGTGGTCCTTTGACCTGAGACTACCATAGTACCTTATATATATGAATCCATACTTTGGTTCGCAATCAATCATGACACTGAGTCATGCACGAGGTGATACTGGTTATGGTGGATTGTATATGGAGGTTGTGAGTAGGTCAACAAGGAATTGATCAGCCCTAGTAAGAGGGAATAGCATCCAGCTAATTTCAAATGATGGATTTAGGAAACCTTTGATCAAAGTATGAACATTAGAGTTATTTTCTAATGATTCATTAATGAATCATCATTATAAAGATTGAGCTAGAGATGAATATGAAATTGGATTTGACAAGTATCCATATTCACAATCATATTCGGGATGCAAGTTGATCAAAGGACTGAATTGCCCGGTAACTCACCACTGAAGGGTATTTTGGTAATTCCACCAAAATTCCACATCTTCCGGGTAGACATGATACGTTGCTAGACATCAATCTTGTCTTGTAGGTATATGATTGAGTCGTGGTAATTCAAATCAGTTAATTTGAATTAGATTCTAATTGACCGAATCGAGCTAGTTTGAGTTGACCTAAATCGGCTTAGTTGAGATCTAACCGAATTAAGTCAAATAGAACTCGGACCTACTGCTGGCTAGGTGTGGAACCCAATGGGTCACACACAAAAGAAAATTGATGAAGGATTTAATTTGGAATTAAAACATGTTTGCAGGATAAACACACTAGCATGTGTTGCAAACCAAATTTCTATTCGAATCTGATTCGAATTTGGTTCCGAATTGGGCTTAATTGGGTTCTAATTGAACCAGATTAAGGTCCAATTTAATTTTTAGGACATTGGGCTAACCCATGGCTGAACCCAAGTGAATTTAGTTCACTGAGACCCTCTCTCCAAGCCGCCCCCTCCCTTTTCTCACCCGCGCGCGCCAAGAAAGAGAGTCCACGCTCGTGGACTTCTCTTAAAATGCATGAGAAGGAAACATCGGAGAAATATTTGAAAAAGGGGCATTTCAGATCCTTGTCTGGCACCCTTGGATCTGGATCTGATGGCCAGAAGAAATTAAGAAAAAGATCCGTCGCTTTTCGGTCGCAAATCCGTCTCCAAAAGTCGTGATTCTTTCTGAAGTTTTTCGAGAGTCCTCCTCGGAAAAAAACGAAAATTAAATCAGAGAATCATGATTTTTGGTTGAGGGGACGCGTGAGGAATAAGGGATCGTGATCCCTGGGGTTTCAGAGGGTTGCGTTGTTTTGAGATGACATCCCTCTGAGATCTATAAATAGGGTTGGGTTCTCGGGGGTTTCACGTAACATAATTTAGAGATCCAATTCCCTTTCTTCCTCTCCAGAATACTCCTTCCCCTTGTTCTTGTTGGGTATTGTTTCCCTTACAGAGGTATCCTCTGTCGAAACTCTGACCCTAAACAAGAATAAGAAGAAGGTCTTGAACGGTAAAGGAAAGAAAAAGGAAAGGATCTGTTCTTCTTCCTTTCCTTCTTGAATTAAGACTTTGCCTGTCTTAATTTTTTCTAATTCAATTCAAGAAAAGGGATTCAAGAAAGGGAATTCTTGAAGAAAATTCAAGAAGAGGAAAGAAGGAAGAAAAGAAATTTTCAAGAAAGAAAATTTCAGCCTAAAAGTCCAAGAATTGAATTCTTGAAAAAGAATTCAAGAAGAGGAGCCAAGAACTAGAAATTGTTGTCTTCATCTTTTTCTGTGTGGATCACCATTGGAGGGTGAACATTTGGGCACCTGGTGGAGATTCAGAGTTTGGATTTTGCGATACAGGTTAGTATCTTAATTTGAGATTAAATCTTATATATACATTTTATATGTTTTAATTCTTTTAAGGAGATCTTGGGTTAAAGGTTTGGTGAAGATTTCAAAAGATAAAAAAATAAAATTTGAAATCTATGTTTTCGCCTTGCCATCAAACCCTACAGTGGTATCAGAGCCTCCTTATTAAGATTAAAATATATATTCTGAATTTTAGATGCATATTTATATAAGTAACATGAGATGTAATATATGTTTGTTGTAATGTCACCAATTAGGGTTTTCACTCAAACCCTAATTTTTGTAGAGATATGCATAGAGATCTAGTCATCATACTGAAATAAGGTTGCCCTGGCATAATGGTGGATCCATTATGTGGTAAATGGTTGTCCTAGTATGATGACACACTAATCACATATTTGTGTAATTATGCATATATGTTTGATGTATGCCACTAATTAAGGTTTTCACTTAAACCTTAATTTGCATAGAGATATGTTTAGCCTTCTAGTCATCATACTGAAATAAGGTTGCCCTGGCATAATGGTGGATCCATTATGTGGTAAATGGTTGTCCTAGTATGATGGCACACTATGGCACATATTTGCTAAAATGTGCTTTGTTTTAATAAAGCCCTCTTTAAAAATATATTAAGTTGTAGTGTCATATACCAAAAGCAAAAATAATCAATATGATTAGTTTATCATTCGGTGTCTAGGAAAAGTGGTTCATGATCGGTAAAGAGGACGTGGTTTTAATTCGTTCCGTTGACTGACCTGGCCAATTCTTATTGGTGTCTAAGGAAAGCAACGGGGGACTCCCACCACTCTCCCACTTACCTGGCCGGTATGATTAACTAATTATTGATTGATATGCTCAGTGTAATATTCACTACATATGGCCTTCCTTCATGCCAAGTCATTATTATGTTATGATCCATATTAGGTTTGTTGTGTACACACAAGGCCTTTCTTTATGGTGACTAACATAATTTTTGCTTGGTACATTTGATGCTTATGGAATGATTTAATATAATACTTTGTTGTGTACATACAAGGGTATTATAATTAATATCATGACTATATAGTAATGAAGGGTCTAACTTAACTAAAATATTATAGTTTGTTGTGTACACACAAAGCTATTAATATTTTAGAGGCCAAGATAAGTTGAGAATTGTATGAATTACAATTGGAAAGAGTTTTCCTACCTTTGAACTTATATAAGATTTGTTGTGTACACACAGGTCTTTTATGAGGAATTAGGATCTCAACCCCACTAAGAGAACCAATTAGGGTTTTCTCGATCATCACATTGAGGGTTATGATGCTTGATAAAATAGTGGGAGACATAATTAAGTTAAAGTCCTAATTTAATTATGTTTTGTCAACATTGATTGTTTGCTTATGTAATGTTGTTGTTAATGTAGATTAAATGGCATCTTCACTCTCACTCCGTAGCATTCTTGATGCAAATAAATTGACTGGACCAAACTATGTTGATTGGTGAGAAACCTGAAGATAGTACTCAGCCAAGAAAGAATTTCTTATATTCTTGATACCCCAACCTTGGAACCATTAGGGGAAGATGCTGATGCAGGACAGGGATTGGACTGGATCGCTGGCGAGCATGAAAGTCACCAGAGATTAGGATTTGCAAAGAAGGAGGAAGAAGAGGGTGCAGGGTTAAGAAAATACTGGGGTTCACATAGATTCCCCAAGAAGAACAAGCACATAGCAAAGGGGCTCACACAGATGCCCTAGAAGACAAGCACATAGCAAAGGGCTCACATAGATGCCCTGGGCTCACACAGATGCCCAAAATCAGGGATCACACAGAAACCTTGGGAAGATGGAGAAGGGATCATACAGATACCCTAGGATCACACAGATCCTTCACACAGAACAATAGAAATTTTATTCATCCATCCTCCGCATTACAAAAGGCTGAGAGTGGTATTTATAGATTTCCAACCCTCATTTGAATTTGAATACAAGATAAAAAGATAAGAACGAATCAAATTCAAAATATAGATAGGATAAGATAAGCCTATCCATATATCAATCCTAACCAACCAATCCTAATTCAAATTTTAAACAAAAGATAAATCCTAAATAAATTTATTCCAAAAAATGCTTCAAGATCTGTGCCACTCCAAGAATTATGCTTGCTCCAAGATTCGTGCTTGAGATGTCCCCATCATTCTCCTACGGTGGGGAAAAAACTCGACTCTGTCGAGTTTGGGTCAGGCTCCAGCTTCAGCTTGACTTCAGCTCGGGAACTCCAAACTTTTAGCTTGACATAACCATGATTTTTTTTTTTAATCAACTTTGCTTTGAAAATGGTGCAGCTTTGAGATCGGTGTGCTTTGAAATCTGTGCTTTGAAAATGGGCTGTAGGCAGTTCTTGGAGAGCTTGGCATAGATGAAGCAGAAAACAGGGGTGAGGGCTGGAAGGGAGGAATGGTGGTGGGTGACCGGCTGGGGGGAGGGTGGTCTGACGTCGATGTTGGGAAAGGATCCGTGGATAAGATTTGAAATAGGGAAGAAAGAGAACAGTGGGCCGGTGATGAAACAGAAAAATCCTAATCCTTTAGCTCTGATACCACTTGATGCAGGACAGGGATTGGACTGGATCGCTGGCGAGCATGAAAGTCACCAGAGATTAGGATTAGGCAAAGAAGGAGGAAAGAAGGAGGGTGCACGGTTAAGAAAAATACTTGACTGGGGTTCACATAGATTCCCAGAGAAAGCACAATCACATGCAAAGGGGCTCACATAGATGCCCGAGAACAAGAAACAAGCACCATGCAAAGGATCACATAGATGCCCTGGCTCACACAGATGCCCAAACATCAGGGATCACACAGAAACCTTGGGAAGATGGAGAAGGGATCATACAGATACCCTAGGATCACACAGATCCTTCACACAGAACAATAAATTTTATTCATCCATCCTCCGCATACAAAAGGCTGAGAGTGGTATTTATAGATTTTCCAACCTCATTTGAATTTGAATACAAGATAAAAAGATAAGAACGAATCAAATTCAAATATAAGATAGGATAAGATAAGCCTACCATATATCAATCCTAACCAACCAAATCCTAATTCAAATTTTAAACAAAAGATAAATCCTAAATAAATTTATTCCAAAAATGCTTCAAGATCTGTGCCACTCCAAGAATTATGCTTGCTCCAAGATTCGTGCTTGAGATGTCCCCATCATTCTCCTACGGTGGGGAAAAAAACTCGACTCTGTCGAGTTTGGTCGGCTCCAGCTTCAGCTTGACTTCAGCTCCGGGAACTCCAAACTTTTAGCTTGACATAACCATGATTTTTTTTTTAATCACTTTGCTTTGAAAATGGTGCAGCTTTGAGATCGGTGTGCTTTGAAATCTGTGCTTTGAAAATGGGCTTAGGCAGTTCTTGGAGAGCTTGGCATAGATGAAGCAGAAAACAGGGTGAGGGCTGGAAGGGAGGAATGGTGGTGGGTGACCGGCTGGGGGGAGGGTGGTCTGACGTCGATGTTGGGAAAGGATCCGTGGATAAGATTTGAAATAGGGAAGAAAGAGAACAGTGGGCCGTGATGAAACAGAAAAATCCTAATCCTTTAGCTCTGATACCACTTGATGCAGGACAGGGATTGGACTGGATCGCTGGCGAGCATGAAGTCACCAGAGATTAGGATTTGCAAAGAAGGAGGAAAGAAGAGGGTGCAGGGTTAAGAAAAATACTGGGGTTCACATAGATTCCCCCAGAAGAACAAGCACATAGCAAAGGGGCTCACACAGATGCCCTAGAAGAACAAGCACATAGCAAAGGGGCTCACATAGATGCCCTGGGCTCACACAGATGCCAAAATCAGGGATCACACAGAAACCTTGGGAAGATGGAGAAGGGATCATACAGATACCCTAGGATCACACAGATCCTTCACACAGAACATAGAAATTTATTCATCCATCCTCCGCATTACAAAAGGCTGAGAGTGGTATTTATAGATTTTCCAACCCTCATTTGAATTTGAATACAAGATAAAAATAAGAACAAATCAAATTCAATAAAGATAGGATAAGATAAGCCTATCCATATATCAATCCTAACCAACCAAATCCTATTCAAATTTTAAACAAAAGATAAATCCTAAATAAATTTATTCCAAAAATGCTTCAAGATCTGTGCCACTCCAAGAATTATGCTTGCTCCAAGATCCGTGCTTGAGATGTCCCCATCATTAATCAACCTTAAATATTGAAGAGCTAGCTTGAGATTGGAGAAGGAAGGAAAGAAGAGGGTGCAGGGTTAAGAAAAATACTGGGGTTCACATAGATTCCCCAAGAAGAACAAGCACATAGCAAAGGGCTCACACAGATGCCCTAGAAGAACAAGCACATAGCAAAGGGGCTCACATAGATGCCCTGGGCTCACACAGATGCCCAAAATCAGGGATCACACAGAAACCTTGGGAAGATGGAGAAGGATCATACAGATACCCTAGGATCACACAGATCCTTCACACAGAACAATAGAAATTTTATTCATCCATCCTCCGCATTACAAAAGGCTGAGAGTGGTATTTAGATTTTCCAACCCTCATTTGAATTTGAATACAAGATAAAAAGATAAGAACGAATCAAATTCAAATATAAGATAGGATAAGATAACCTATCCATATATCAATCCTAACCAACCAAATCCTAATTCAAATTTTAAACAAAAGATAAATCCTAAATAAATTTATTCCAAAAAATGCTTCAAGATCTGTGCCACTCCAAGAATTATGCTTGCTCCAAGATCCGTGCTTGAGATGTCCCCATCATTCTCCTACGGTGGGGAAAAAACTCGACTCTGTCGAGTTTGGGTCAGGCTCCAGCTTCAGCTTGACTTCAGCTCCGGGAACTCCAAACTTTTAGCTTGACATAACCATGATTTTTTTTTTAATCAACTTTGCTTTGAAAATGGTGCAGCTTTGAGATCGGTGTGCTTTGAAATCTGTGCTTTGAAAATGGGCTGTAGGCAGTTCTTGGAGAGCTTGGCATAGATGAAGCAGAAAACAGGGGTGAGGGCTGGAAGGGAGGAATGGTGGTGGGTGACCGGCTGGGGGGAGGGTGGTCCGACGTCGTGTTGGGAAAGGATCCGTGGATAAGATTTGAAACAGGGAAGAAAGAGAACAGTGGGCCGGTGATGAAACAGAAAAGTCCTAATCCTTTAGCTCTGATACCACTTGATGCAGGACAGGGATTGGACTGGATCGCTAGTGGCGAGCATGAAAGTCACCAGAGATTGGATTTGCAAAGAAGGAGGAAAGAAGAGGGTGCAGGGTTAAGAAAAATACTGGGTTCACATAGATTCCCAAGAAGCCCAAGATAGCACAGGGGCACCGATGCCCTAGAAGAACAGCACATAGCAAGGGGCTCACATAGATGCCCTGGGCTCACACAGATGCCCAAAATCAGGGATCACACAGAAACCTGGGAAGATGGAGAAGGGATCATACAGATCCCTAGGCACACAGATCCTTCACACGAACAATAGAAATTTTATTCATCCACTCCTCCGCATTACAAAAGGCTGAGCGTGGTATTTTAGATGTTCCAACCCTCATTTGAATTTGAATACAAGATAAAAAGATAAGAACGAATCAATTCAAATTAGATTAGGATCAAAGAAAGCCCTATCCATTATCATCCTACCAACAAATCCTAATTCAAATTTTATAACAACAGATATAATCTACTAAATAAATTTATTCCAAATTTGCCTCTTCAAGATCTGTGCCACTCCACGAATTATGCTTGCTCCAAGATCCGTGCTTGAGATGTCCCCATCATTAATCACCCTTGAATATTGACGAGCTAGCTTGAGATTGAAGAAGAAGGACAAGAGGGTGCAGGGTTAAGAAACATACTGGGGTTACATATAGATCCCCAAGAAGAACAAGCACATAGCAAAGGGGCTCACACAGATGCCTAGAAGAACAAGCACATAGCAAGGGGCTCACATAGATGCCCTGGGCTCACACAGATGCCCAAAATCAGGGATCACACAGAAACCTTGGGAAGATGGAGAAGGGATCATACAGATACCCTAGGATCACACAGATCCTTCACACAGAACAATAGAAATTTTATCATCCATCCTCCGCATTACAAAAGGCTGAGAGTGGTATTTATAGATTTTCCAACCTCATTGAATTTGAATACAAGATAAAAAGATAAGAACGAATCAAATTCAAATATAAGATAGGATAAGATAAGCCTATCCATATATCAATCCTAACCAACCAAATCCTAATTCAAATTTTAAAAAAAGATAAATCCTAAATAATTTATTCCAAAAAATGCTTCAAGATCTGTGCCACTCCAAGAATTATGCTTGCTCCAAGATCCGTGCTTGAGATGTCCCCATCAGATGCTCGCAAGAGATAAGACCACATATAACACGTGGCAAAATGACTCACTTACTATCAAGTGTATAATGCTTGCCTCTATGACCAATGAGTTACAGAGGCAACATGAAAGCATGGACACAACTCCATATTGCTCAATTTAAAAGAACTTTAGGAGAACATAGTCGAATTGCAAGATATGAAATATCTAAGCAGTTATTCCGTGCAAGGATGTCAGAAGGTACATCCGTACAAGACCATGTATTAAAGGTTATTGACCTAATCACCCGATGGGTCAATTGGGTTTTGTTATGGATGGGGAGTTGAATCAGGATTTAATCCTGCAGTCACTCCCAGAGTCATTTTCATAGTTTGTTCTTAATTATCATAGAACAAACTTAACACTTCCTTGCCTGAGCTGTTGAATATGTTAAAAACAGCAGAGAGCCATTTAAAGAAAAATAAGGCTCCACTTCTTCTTGTAGATGGTGTAAACAAGAAGAAAATAGGCAAAAGGGTTCCAAGAGGAGGTTAAACCTAAAAGGGGGCATCAAGAAAAAGAAAGGAAAGAAGGCTCCGGATAAATGACCTGCTTTCATTGTGGAAAGCCGGGTCACTGGAAAAGAAACTGCAAGATTTACCTTGCAAGTGTGAAGCCTGGGTAGTGATGCACCAAAAGGTATGTATGAGATACATGCAATTTTGTCATTAGACTCTTCTAATTCAAACTCTTGGTTTGGATACTGTGTGGTCATCATATCTGCAAATCATTGCAGGACTACAGAACCTTACAGTAGAGTTTTGAAGGAAGGCGACTTCGAGCTCTACGGTGCTGGAGGAGATTCCATCCAAGCAGAAGCTGTAGGGACTTATATGTTGAAGCTGCCTTCTGGGAATATTTTAGAGTTAAAAAATTATTATTTTATGCCTAGAATCATTAGAAAATCATATCTATACCCTTGTTACTTAAACAAGGATATATTATGAATGTAATGAGCAGTGGCTGCTCAATCAGTTTTTCTAATGAATAATATTTAATGGCATATTTTGCAATGGTCTCTTAACTTATCTTTGATGACAATATACTACATGTTAGTAATAAACGAAAAAGAGATGAAGTAAACAATACTTTACTTTGGCACTGTCGTCTTGGACATATTAGTGAGCAGAGGATTAACAAGTTATACAAGGAAAATTCCTTAATCCTTATGACTATGAATCATTAGAACTTGTGAATCATGTCTCATGGGTAAATGACCAAGACTCCATTTAGTGGACATAATGAAAGGAAAACAGAGTTATTAGGACTCATACACACTGATGTATGTGGACTATGACAACTCAGGCCAAGGGTGGATACTCAATTTCATCACATTCACTGATGATTTTTCAAGGTACGAATTTGTGTATCTAATGAAACATAAGTCTGAAGCTTTTGAAAAATTTTTAGAGTATCAAAGTATGGTAGAGAAACAAAGGGGAAAAGTATTAAGATCCTTCGATCAGATAGAGGAGGTGATACTTATCCACCGAGTTTCTTGATCACCTTAAACAAAAGGGAATCATCTCTGAATGGACTCCTCCTTACACACACAATTAAATGGTGTTGCTGAAAGGAGAAATCATACTTTATTAGATATGGTACGGTCCATGATGTGCTTCACAGACTTACCTGTTTCTTTCTAGGGATATGCCTTGGAAACAGCGGCTAATATTTTGAATAGAGTACCATCCAAATCTGTATCTAGCATTCTATATTGAGTTATGGAGGGGAAAGAAACCCAATCTTAAGCACCTTAAGATATGGGGATGTCAGCTTATGTCAAAAGAAATTTGGACAAAGCTTGATGTTAGAGCAGAAAAATGTCTATTTTGTTGGATATCCCAAAGATAGTATAGGATATCTATTCTACTACCCTACTGAACAAAAGGTTTTAGTCAGTAGGCATGCCATTTTTATGGAAAAAGAATTCATCCTACAAAAGGGCAGTGGGAGAAATATTGAACTTGAAGAAGTTCAACAAGTAGATACATCTCAACAAAATCATAACACAGATAGTATAGAACCTGAACACACACTCCTATCCGTAAGTCTGATAGAGTGCGACATGCACCTGAAAGGTATGGGTTCATTATTGAAAATAATGAAGCCCGAATCATTGATAATGATGAGCCTCTAACATATACGGATGCTGTCATAAGTAGTGACTCAGACAAATGGCTGGAAGCCATGAGATCCGAAATGGACTCCATGTATGTCAACCAAGTCTGGACTTTGGTTGATGCACCAGAGAGTGTTAACCCTATTGGATGCAAATGGGTCTATAAGAAAAAGATTGGGGCAGATGGCCAAGTTGAAACTTATAAAGCCAGATTAGTGGCTAAGGGTTCAGACAAAAACAGGGAATAGATTATGATGAAACATTTTCTCCTGTTGCCATGCTCAAATCTATTTGGATCATGCTTGCTATAGCAGCATATCATGATTATGAAATCTGGCAAATGGATGTGAAAACTACATTCCTCAATGGTTTCCTTGAGGAAGAGGTTTATATGTCACAGCCAGAAGGTTTTGTCTTGGAGACTAAACCTAATCAGGTATGTAGGCTAAAGAAATCTATTTATGGATTAAAGCAAGCATCTAGGAGTTGGAACATCCGATTTGATAAGACAGTCAAAGAATTTGACTTTATCAAAAATGAGGATGAACCTTGTGTGTACAAGAAGACTAGTGGGAGTGCCATAGTTTTCTTGGTTCTGTATGTAGATGACATACTCCTCATTGGGAATGATATCCCAATGTTACAATCGGTCAAGGTATGGTTATCTAAACAGTTTTCCATGAAAGACTTGGGAGAAGCATCTTATATACTAGGCATCAAGATCTATAGAGATAGATCTAGAGGATGCTAGGTTTATCCCAGTCTAGGTACATTGACCAAGTGCTAAAAAGATTTAGCATGGAGGAAAGTAAAAGAGGTTACTTACCTATTGGTCATGGCATACATCTTTCTAAGAAGATGTCTCCTAAGACACCTGAAGAAAGAAATAGAATGAATTGGTACCTTATGCTTCGGCAGTAGGGTCTATTATGTATGCTATGTTATGTACTAGGCCTGATGTGGCATATGCCTTAGGTATAGCCAGCAGGTTTTAGGCTGATCCAGGAGAGGATCATTAGAAGGCTGTGAAAAATATTCTTAAGTACTTAAGAAGAACTAAGGATATTTTTCTAATATATGGAGGATCTGATCTTAAACTAGAAGCTTATTCAGATTCTAGTTTTCAATCAGATCCAGATGATAGCAAATCTATATCTGGGTATTTTTTTACCCTTAATGGAGGAGCTGTAAGCTGGAAAAGTTCTAAACAGCAAATGTAGCTGACTCAACAACTGAGGCAGAGTACATTGCTGTTAGTGAAGCTGCCAAGGAAGCTGTCTGGATGAAGAAGTTCATATCAGAGTTGAGCGTAGTTCCTGAGATTGAAGGTCCAGTATCACTTTACTGTGATAATACGGGGGCTGTTGCTCAAGCAAAGGAACCAAGAGCTCGTCACAAATCAAGCACATTCTGAGACGCTTCCATCTCGTTCGAGAGATTGTCGAAAGACAAGAAGTCTGCATTAAAAGGATAGAAACGAAGAACAACGTAGCAGACCCGTTCACTAAGGCTCTATCACAACGACAGTTTGATCGCCACCTTGATTGTATGGGATTAAGATTAAAGGCGATTGGCTTTAGTGCAAGTGGGAGATTGAAAGATTATGCCCTGAAAGCCAATTGAAATATTGTAATTTTGATCCCAAAATCAATGAATTGACATTTTATAAAGGCATTATTTTCATCATTTGCTGTGTCTTTTTGATTTTATGATGAACCCCTTAGATTAGGCATGGTTCTAGGGTTATGATGAGATCATACCAGTGAGACCTAAAGCCTTAAAACCCTAATCTAAATATTCCTGGTCGATGGGACATTGAGTTGGGAATCAATGTTTCCGGCAAGACCAGCATATCCTATATAGTTTTGTAATGAGGGTGACTGATCTCACAGTCACTTGTGTTTGACACTAATACTAGAATGTGAGTGTTCATTAGAGAATGAGTTCACTGAATTGATCCAGATTGAGAATATCTATGGAACCTTATCTGTTTGTCAAAGATAATTCTCATAGTGGGAGTAGTGCATGTGGTCCTTTGACCTGAGACTACCATAGTACCTTATATATATGAATCCATACTTTGGTTCGCAATCAATCATGACACTGAGTCATGCACGAGGTGATACTGGTTATGGTGGATTGTATAGAGGTTGTGAGTAGGTCAACAAGGAATTGATCAGCCCTAGTAAGAGGGAATAGCATCCAGCTAATTTCAAATGATGGATTCAGGAAACCTTTGATTAAAGTATGAACATTAGAGTTATTTTCTAATGGTTCATTAATGAATCATCATTATAAAGATTGAGCTAGAGATGAATATGAAATTGGATTTGACAAGTATCCATATTCATAATCATATTCAGGATGCAAGTTGATCAAAGGACTGAATTGCCCGGTAACTCACCACTGAAGGGTATTTTGGTAATTCCACCAAAATTCCACATCTTCCGGGTAGACATGATACGTTGCTAGACGTCAATCTTATCTTGTAGGTATATGATTGAGTCATGGTAATTCAAATCAGTTAATTTGAATTAGATTCTAATTGACCAAATCGAGCTAGTTTGAGTTGACCTAAATCGGTTAGTTGAGATCTAACCAAATTAAGTCAAATAGAACGGACCTACTGCTGGCTAGGTGTGGAATCCAATGGGTCACACACAAAAGAAAATTGATGAAGAATTTAATTGGAATTAAATCATGTTTGCAGGATAAACACACTAGCATGTGTTGCAGACCAAATATTCTAATCGAATCTGATTCGAATTTGGTTCCGAATTGGGCTTAATTGGGTTCTAATTGAACCAGATTAAGGTCTAATTTAATTTTTAGGACATTGGGCTAACCCATGGCTGAACCCAAGTGAATTTAGTTCACTGAGACCCTCTCTCCAAGCCGCCCCCTCCCTTTTCTCACCCGCGCGCGCCAAGAAGAGAGTCCACGCGCGTGGACTTCTCTTAAAACGCGTGAGAAGGAAAACATCGGAGAAATATCTGAAAAAAGGGCATTTCAGATCCTTGTCTGGCGCCTTTGGATCGGATCTGATGGCTAGAAAAAAATAAGGAAAAGATCCGTCGCTTTTCGGTCGCAAATCCGTCTCCAAAAGTCGCGATTCTTCCTGAAGTTTTTCCGAGAGTCCTCCTCGTCGGAAACGAAAATTAAATCAGAGAATCATGATTTTTGGTTGAGGGGACGTGTGAGGAATGAGGGATCGTGATCCCTGGGGTTTCAGAGGGTTGCGTTGTTTTGAGATGACATCCTCTGAGATCTATAAATAGGGTTGGGTTCTTGGGGGTTTTCACGTAACATAATTCAGAGATCCAATTCCCTTTCTTCCTCTCCAGAATACTCCTTCCCCTTATTCTTGTTGGGTATTTTTCCCTTACAGAGGTATCCTCTGTCGAAACTCTGACCCAAACAAGAATAAGAAGAAGGTCTTGAACGGTAAAGGAAAGAAAAGGAAGGATCTGTTCTTCTTCCTTTCCTTCTTGAATTAAGACTTTGCCTGTCTTAATTTTTCTTCCAATTCAATTCAAGAAAAAGGATTCAAGAAAGGGATTCTTGAAGAAAATTCAAGAAGAGGAAAGAAGGAAGAATAGAAATTTTTAAGAAAGAAAATTTCAGCCTAAAAGTCCAAGATTGAATTCTTGAAAAAGAATTCACAAAAGAGGAGCCAAGAACTAGAAATTGTTGTCTTCATCTTTTTCTGTGTGGATCACCATTGGAGGGTGAACATTGGGGCACCTGGTGGGGATTCAGAGTTTGGATTTGCGATACAGGTTAGTATCTTAATTGAGATTAAATCTTATATATACATTTATATGTTTTAATTCTTTTAAGGAGATCTTGGGTTAAAGTTTGGTGAAGATTTCAAAAGATAAAAAAATAAAATTTTGAAATCTATGTTCCGCCTTGCCATCAAACCCTACAGTGATATCAGAGCCTCCTATTAAGATTAAAATTATATTCTGAATTTAGATGCATATTTATAAAGTAACATGAGATGTAATATAGTTGTTGTAATGTCACCAATTAGGGTTTTCACTCAAACCCTAATTGTTGAGGATATGCATAGAGATCTAGTCATCATATCGAAATAAGGTTGCCCTGGCATAATGGTGGATCCATTATGTGGTCCATGGTTGTCTAGTATGATGACACACTAAATCACATATTGTGTTAATTATGCATATATGTTTGATGTATGCCACTAATTAAGGTTTTCACTTAAACCTTTGTTGGCTTTGGCTCCTTAGTTTTGATGATTAACAAAAGGTTGAGTATATGTTTGGACTAATGTTTATCTCAAGACAAAGTTTCAGGACTTAGGTTATTCAAAAGAGTATCAAGAGTACAATGATGAAACTAAGTTTACCTGATATGGAAAAGAGCTCTTCTACCTTGGACAAGATCAAATTCTCATATTGGACCTTCCTGTTAAGAAAATATTAACAAAAGAAACAAAGGCTTGGAGAAACTCAAGCATGGCACGCACATCTCTAAGAGTTTCAGAAAATTTCAGATCAGAGGTCGACCACCAGAGGTCGACCCTTGTCAAAGGTCGACCACCAGAGGTCGACTCATGAAGAGAAGAAAAGTTCAGCATGGCCGGCATGGCAAATCTCAGTGGCACGCTCCGAGGTCGACCACCAGAGGTCAACACCTGCCAGAGGTCGACACCAGAGGTCGACTCATAGCCTGAGAATTCAAAATGGGCAGAACTATGGTATTCTGAATTTTGCCTAAATTATACTGGAGGTCGACTCATGAGGTCGACACTTGATCCAGAGGTCGACTCATGGCATAACGGCTAGTTTTTCTGAACTTCTAATTTGATTTCTAATACCATAAACGGCCATATTTTTGATTCTAACGGTCTTGTGCAGTTGTTTCAGCATGAATGAGGTATTTAACCTCCACCAAACTTCAAAAAAGACAAGGAAACAAAGTGAAAAAGTTTAGAGTCAAAGTACAAAGCCTTCAATCAGTTCCAAGCCAAAAGAGTGAGAAAACCAAGAGATCCCTTAGCCAAAAGCTTTCCATCTTTGAGGAATCCAACTTTCAAGGATTTGGCATTTAGTGAGGTCCAAAGATTCCAAGGGAAAAGGCTTGAAGAGTCTCCATCAAGAGCTTCAACGAATTCCTTTTGCTCAAAAGGAGTTTGTTTTGTTTTAATTCATTGTATTCATATTCTTTGTCTTTTGCTAGTTTCAAGGGAATTTGAAACTAGTGTGAGGTTTGTTGGTGAGCCAATTGATAAAACCAACTAGGGTTGCTTGTAAGCCCGAAGCCAAAACAAGTGAGTGAGGTTTGTTGGTGAGCCAATTGATAAAACCAACTAGGGTTGCTTGTAGCCCGAAGCCAAAACAAGTGTGTAAGGTTTTGACTTGTGAGCCTGGTAAACAAGTCGGCTGTAATCTAAAGATTATAGTGGAAATTCCAAGTGGAGCTTGGGGAGTGGATGTAGGTGCTAGGTGCACCGAACCACTATACTTCTTGTGTGTTTGCATTGCTTTCTTTTGCTCTTTAATTGTTGAATTATTTCATTGCTTCCGTTGCACAATTATTTAAGCACTATCACTCTTCACCTTAAAACTTGATAGCACATATATTGCTTTATTTTTTTTAAATACCCAATTCACCCCCCCTCTTGGGCACCATATCTGGGCAACAAGTGGTATCAGAGCACCGGTACTCTCTTGTAGGTCCAACGATCTTGAGTGAAAGATCATGGCCGCCCCAATTGGAATGGGTATAGTTGAAGGGCAAGCATCAAATCGCCCTCCTTTCTTTAATGGCACAAACTACACATACTGGAAAACTCGTATGCGTATTTATTTACAAGCTGTAGATTATCATATATGGAGAATAATTACTAAAGGGCCTCATCAGCCCACTCACTTGGTTAATGGCATTATCACCCCAAAATCTGAAGAAGAATGGGATGACAATGACATCAAACAGCTGAGTTAAATGCTAAGGTGATGAATTTGCTATTCTGTGCACTTGATCCTAGTGAATTCAATAGAATATCAAATTGTATTTCCGCCAAAGAAATTTGGGATACACTTGAGGTTACCCATGAGGGTACACACAAGTGAAGACCACAAAGGTGAACATGCTCATTCATACGTATGAGATGTTCAGGATGGAACCAACTGAAAGTATAAGTGAAATGTATACTAGATTTACCAATATAGTAAAGTATGAGGAGTTTGGGAAAAATTATATCTAATGGTGAACTGGTTAACAAACTTCTCAGGTCTCTTCCGGCTTCATGGGATGCGAAAGTAACAGCCATAGAAGAAGCCAAGGATGTCAATACTCTACCTCTCGAGCAGCTTCTTGGATCACTGATGACTTACGAGCTTTCACTAAAGCAGAAGACAGTGGACAATGACAAGAGAAAAGAAAGCCATAGCCTTCAAGTCCACTACAAAAGAAGAGTCAAGTGATGAATCAGAAGAAGAAGCTGATGATGATGAGACAGCCCTCATTACAAGAAATTCAAAGATTCATGAAAAAGAAGAAGGGCTTCTACAAGAAAAGGCCACAAAAAGGTGATCACAACAAGGAAAAAGAGAAGAAAAGAAAGGGATCCACCCATCTGCTTCGAGTGCAAGAAGCCTGGACATTACAAAACGGATTGCCCTTTGCTTAAAAAGAGTCAAAGGATGTTGAGAAAGAAAGCCATGATGGCTACCTGGAGTGAGAGTGAGGACTCCAGCAGTGATGAAGAGCAGCAGGTAGTCGCCAACCTATGTTTCATGGCCAATGAAGATAATGAGGTAAATTCTGAACCTGAAACTGAATTTACTTTCAATGAATTGCATGATGCTTTTGATGACTTAGTAATGGAATATGAAAAATTAAAACTGAAAAATAAGAAATTAAGAAGCTAAATTTTGAGCTTACCAAAATTCAGAAAAGTTTTCAACTGAAATTGAAGATTTAATTCAAGAAAACAAGAAATTAACTGAACATGTAAAGACCTTGACAAATGATAAAGATAATCTTTTAAAAGAAAATAATTCTTTGAAAAATAATAGAAGTCTTAAAACTAATGAGAACATTGAAACAAAATAAAGAACTATTGCTTCAAAACAAGAATTACAAGAAGAGTTAGAAAAAGTAAAACCTTTTGTAGAAAAGTTTACTTTTAGTTCAGAAAAACTAAATATGCTTTTAAATAGTCAACATGCAGTGTTTAACAAAGCTGGACTTGGATTTAAACCACACAATCAGCAAAACTTTACAAAAACTTTTTCATACCTGCATCTTCTAATATTACCTGCTATGCATGTGGTAATTAGGACATAAATCATATGTTTGTAATAGAAGAAAATTAAATACCTTTAAAAAGATTTGGGTTCCAAAAGGAACCAATTTGACTAACCCTAAAGGACCCAAGATGACTTGGGTACCTAAAGTTTCAACTTGATCAATTTTTGCAGGTGTGCCTTGCAACCAAAATAAAAGAAGAATGTGGTATCTGGATAGTGGTTGCTCAAGGCACATGACTGGGGATGTGAAGCAATTCTCATCACTAGCAGCTATTGATGGTGGAAACGTTACTTTGGTGATAATGGAAAAGGCAAAATCGTCGGAATTGGTAAAATCCATATCACCCCTAATGCTTATGTAGATAATGTATTATTTGTTGATGGCTTGAAGCATAATCTTTTTAGCATTAGTCAGTTTTGTGATAAGGGTTTAAAGTAATTTTTGAATCATCCTTGTGCATGGTATCTAGTCTAGATGTCGATGGCATCAAGTTCACTGGTCTTAGGCATGGAAACATTTACATGGTTGATCTTGATGATCTAGCCATGGAAAGTGGTCAATGCCTAGTGGCTAAGGAAGCCAAGGCAAGTGAAACTAGTTGGCTTTGGCATCGTAGGCTAGGGCATGCTAGTATGCAGTTGATTTCAAAATTAAGCAAAAAGAATCTTGTAAAAGAATTGCCAAAACTCACATTTGAAAAAGATAAGATTTGTGCTGCATGTCAATTTGGAAAACAACTAAATCTACTTTCAAACCTAAAGGAGTAGTATCTACTACTAGACCCCTTGAATTATTGCATATGGACCCTTTGGACCAACCAGAACAACTAGTTTGGGAGGTAAAAATATGGGCTAGTAATTGTAGATGATTACTCACGATTTACTTGGGTAATGTTTTTAGCTCATAAAGATGAAACATTTTCAGCTTTTGTTAAATTTCATAAAAGGGTTTCAAACGAAAAAGATCTCACTATTGTTTCTTTGCGTAGTGATCATGGAACTGAATTTGACAATCATGATTTTGAAGCTTTTTGTAATGAAAATGGTATTAGTCCATTTTTCTGCACCTAGGACACCTCAACAAAATGGGGTGGTAGAAAGAAAGAACAGGACACTTGAAGAAATGGCACGCACAATGCTTTGCGAAAATGATTTACCTAGATATTTTGGGCAGAAGCCATTAATACTTCCTGTTACATTTTAAATCGTGTTTTAATTCGACCTATTTTGAAGAAAACACCATATGAGCTTTGGAAAAATCGAAAACCTAATCTCAAGTATTTTCGTGTATTTGGTTGCCGCTGTTTCATATTAAACAATGGCAAAGATAATATCAGTAAATTTGATGCCAAGTCAGATGAGGGTATCTTCTTAGGATACTCTACTTCTAGCAAGGCATACAGGGTCTTCAACAGAAGAACTCTTCTGGTTGAAGAATCAATTCATGTAGTGTTTGATGAATCTAACGAAAAATCTTCTAGAAAAGAAGATTCTATTGATGTTGAAACAGGTACAAAGAAGCTTGAACAATTGACAATCAATGAAGATGAGCCCAAAGGAGATGATGATCAAGAGAACAAGATCAAACTCAAGAGATCAATGCAACTTCACCAAAACCTTTACCTAAAGAATGGAGGTATGCACACGGACACCCTAAAGAGCTAATAATTGGTGATCCATCAAAGGGGGTAAGTACACGCTCTTCTATTAGAAATGTTTGTGATTATTTAGCTTTTGTATCTCAGATAGAGCCTAAGTCAATAGAAGAAGCTGAAAAAGATTGTAACTGGATTAATGCTATGCAAGATGAACTAAATCAATTTAAAAGAAATAATGTTTGGACTTTAACTGAAAGACCCCTTAATGTTTCTGTAATTGGCACAAAATGGGTTTTTAGAAATAAACTTGATGAACATGGTATTGTAACTAGGAACAAAGCTAGACTTGTTGCTAAAGGCTACAACCAGGAAGAAGGGATCGACTTTGATGAAACCTTTGCTCCTGTTGCTAGGCTAGAAGCAATTAGACTTTTACTTGCTTTTGCTTTTTTATGGATTTCAAGTTATTTCAAATGGATGTAAAGAGTGCCTTTTTAAATGGATTTATTGAAGAGGAGGTTTATGTTGAACAACCTCCTGGTTTTGAAAATCATGAATTTCCTAATCATGTCTTTAAATTGCATAAAGCATTGTATGGTTTAAAGCAAGCTCCTAGAGCTTGGTATGATAGATTAAGTTCATTTTTGATGAAAAATGATTTCTCTAGAGGTAATGTAGATAATACATTTTTTTGAAAAAGAAAAATGATGATCTCTTAGTAGTACAAATATATGTAGATGATTATTTTTGGTGCTACTAACGAATGTCTTTGTCAAGAATTTGCAAAGTTAATGCAGAGTGAGTTCGAGATGAGCATGATGGGAGAACTCAACTTCTTCCTCGGACTCCAAATTAAGCAAACCAAAGAGGGGATCTCCATCAACCAAGCCAAGTACACAAGGAAATATTGAAAAGTTTGGGATGGAGACTACCAAACCAATAGGTACCCCTATGAGCTCTTCATGTAAATTAGACAAAGATGAATGTGGTAAATCAGTAGACCAAAAATTATATAGAGGCATGATTGGTTCATTGCTATATCTAACTGCCAGTAGACCAGATATAATGTTTAGTGTTTGTATGTGTGCACGTTTTCAGTCTGCTCCTAAAGAATCACATCTCTTAGCTGTAAAACGTATATTTAGATACTTATCTGGGTCTATCGAAATTGGTCTTTGGTACTCTAGAGAGTCATCATATGAATTAATTGCATATTCTGATGCTGATTTTGCTGGGTGTAAACTTGATCGTAAAAGTACTAGTGGAACTTGTCAATTCCTAGGAGTTAATTTGATTTCATGGAGCAGTAAGAAACAGAATTCGGTTGCTCTATCTACGGCGGAAGCCGAATATATAGCAGCTGGAAGCTGTTGTGCTCAGATTCTATGGATCAAAAACAACTCGAGGACTTTGGCATCAAACTAACTAAGACACCCATAAGATGTGATAATACTAGTGCAATCAATTTAACGAAAAATCCTGTACAACATTCAAGAAGCAAACATATTGAAATAAGACATCACTTCATAAGAGATCACGTTCAAAACTCTAATGTGTTGTTAGAATTTATTTGTACTGATTATCAATTGGCTGATATATTCACAAAACCATTGAATGAAGATAGATTTTGTATGATCAGAAGAGAACTGGGAGTCATTGATCCTTTTGCTTGAAACTCTTCAATTTCATCAAAATTCCTCAAAAATGATTTATAAATTCTCAAATATGTTTAAAGGTTATTTTTCTAAATTTTATCAATTTTTTAATTTTACAGAATTTTATTTTGGGTAATTATTGTTGGAGGTCGACACTTTAATTTTCGGAGGTCGACACTTGAGGTCGACCCTAAGGTTTTGGAGGTCGACACTTGAGGTCGACCCCTGAAAATTTTCAGAGGTCGACACTTGAACGGAAATCTGCTTTTTAAAAACCCGTCCGCAAGCCATTTTTCTCATTCTTTTTTCATTTCTCCTTCGTGTGGTCCCCCTCCAACTTCCCTAAACCCTAAACAGTGGATTTCCACCCTTCTCCTCATCTTTTGGGTAATCCTCTCCTCTCCTCTTGCTTTCTTTCTTGGAATCAACCTCTTTTTGACCGTGTTCTTGGTTTTGGACAACCGAAAGCCTTTGCATCTATCTACCCTCAAATCTCGGTTTTTTTCAATTGAAAACACTTATTTCTTTCCTCCGTTTCTTACTTTTTCTTCATTTACTCTCGATTTTCTCCATTCTCACAAACCCTATCTCACCACTTCACCATCTCCCTTTTTCTCAATCCGTGAACCTCTCTTTCCCTCTCCTTTCCTCTTAGCCTTGCCTCATTGCATTTCTCCCTAAGTTACCCCTCTTCCTTTCACATGGGTCCGAGAAGCACTTGGCAGTAAGGAAAAGGAGATTGGAACAAGGCCAGGGTAGTACTGAGCGACGAGAAAGGTCAGACATGAGCGTGAGCCGACCCCAGAGCCACCTGCACCAGTGCCAGCCAGCCTAGTACGGAAGAGCATTGCTAGTGGAGGCGTGTGGATATACCATTCTGGGATCAGCATCACTTCTTTATTGGAGATGTACTGAGAGATGCAGGTCTGGTTCATTTCTGTACGATGTCTGAGAGATTCTACCCAGACCTCATCAGGGAGTTTTATGGATCCATGGCCACTGATGGCATTGGATGGTCTGCTAGTTCGAGGATCGAGATTCCAGTGACACCGGAGGTCATCAGTCGCATTTGGAGGATTCCACTTCATGGCACTGCTGCCACTACGATCAGCGACAGAGAGCACGCCTTCAGATGTATCCTAGAGCGTGAGGATGTTAGCGGCATTTCCACAGTAGCCGCTAACCAGCTTTCACTGGAGATGAGAGTGCTGCATCATATCATCGCCCGTATCTTGATTCCGAAGAGCGGGAGATTCGATTTTATCACTGAGCGTGAGCTGGTGTTGATGGTGTCCCTGAGACAGCGGACTCCCATCAACCTTCCCAGGATCATGCTTCAGCAGATGGGTGAGGCAGCATCTCACAGGAGACTGTTCAGCCATATGGCATGGGACTGACTCAGATATTCAGAGAGCATGGTGTTTCATTTGACGGGATACCCTTCAGTCAGCTGCAGCACACTGATACTTATGGAGAGAAATCCCTACATAGGATGGGATTTCGACTGATTAGTGACCGTTGTGTACGACGAGAGTCTGGCCAGGAGCCAGATGAGGAGGATGAGATCCGAGCTGCTGAGGCAAGGCCTTCAGAGCCTACTGATCATGGTACACCTCCTCGCCCAGCACCGGAGTCAGAGACTGCGGAGCCTGAGCCATTCACGCCACCACCCTCATCAGCTCCAGCACCTACTATTACTGCTACACCACGGAGGACTTCAGCGAGGATATCGGACTTTGAGCAGAGAGTGACTGATCACATTTCAGAGGTCCGGACAGAGATCACTGGTGTACGACAGGAGCTACATGATCTGCGGATACACACAGACATGCGCATTGGTGCTCTCTCAGCTAGTATGGATACAGGATTCCGACAGATCCTCAGCCTACTGAGATTAGCACTGCCATCAGGGACTGCAGATCCGACAGTATCTCCTCCACATGATGATGATGATGATGATGATGATGATGACTCCAGTGGATACAGTGACAGTGATGGAGATCAGCCTGGAGCAGGTAGTTCTGATGTTCCACCTGCAGATCCGATTCCAGAGATTCCCCCTTCTGCTGATCCTCCTTCTACTGATCTTCCGAGTACAGATCCTCCAGCCACAGATGTGCCAGTTGATACTGAGCCTACAGAGTCACTATTTGAGACTATTACTGGGATTCCGGATGATATAGATGAGCATACAGAGACAGATATTGATGATCCCACAGCTTATGAGCTAGTCAGCAGGCAGACCCCAGCTCAGTCTACTCAGCATACTGATCCGTCTACTCCTTCAGCTACTGCCTCTGTCACGACACCTGTGGAGCCCTTTCCTAGGACCTATAGATCTCGTAGGACTACCCCTAGGTCTGGTCCCTCTCTGAGGACTCGGAGTCTCCTCTCATAGGACTCAAAATCCTCATCTAGGATCATGGCTCCTGTCTCCTTTGATATACCTTCTGATGAGGAGTAGCCTCATAGATTTACTTGTTGTACTTAGTTTGCTTTTGTTGTATCAGTGTTTTGTGCCTACTATGTAAGCAATTTTGTAACTGAATACATTTGTTTTTATCTATATTGTGATATTTTACTGTCTGATACCAACTCTTAGCATTTATCTTTTTAAACCCTCAAGATAGAATATTTTGTTATATTGAATGCACAAATTGAGGGGGAGCATGTATTTTATGCACCTAAATACTTCATTATAATTGAACATAAGTTTCCTTAATATATCTTTCACTACAAAAATGGACTTTTTTGATTCTTGACAAAAAGGGGGGTAGTAAAGTATATAGTAAGTATATATGAGACTCCTTCTTATGTTAGTAAAGTATATATATTCTTATGAGTAAAGCTTGTATGTTTCTTATCTTTTGACTCATGAGAATGTTTTCACAAAAAGAAAGAAGTAAATGAAAGTAAAATCTTTTTGACTCTTGAGAATGTTTTCACAAAAGTAGATGAAAAGTAAAATTTTATGATATACTCATGCATGTAAGGATTCTTTGAAAATTTTTATATTGCTATATTTTGCTTTTGGACTTAATTGCATATATACTCAAGGTTTTGTCATCATCAAAAAGGGGGAGATTGTTGGCTTTGGCTCCTTAGTTTTGATGATTAACAAAAGGTTGAGTATATGTTTGGACTAATGTTTAATCTCAAGATAAAGTTTCAGGACTTAGGTTATTCAAAAAGAGTATCAAGAGTACAATGATGAAACTAAGTTGCCTGATTTGGAAAAGAGCTCTTCTACCTTGGACAAGATCAAATTTCTCATATTGGACCTTCTGTTAAGAAATAATTAACAAAAGAAACAAAGGCTTGAGAAACTCAAGCATGGCACGCACATCTCTAAGAGTTTCAGAAAATTTCAGATCAGAGGTCGACCACCAGAGGTCGACACCTTGTCAAAGGTCGACCACCAGAGGTCGACTCATGAAGAGAAGAAAAGTTCAGCATGGCCGGCATGGCAAAATCTCAGTGGCACGCTCCAGAGGTCGACCACCAGAGGTCAACACCTGTCCAGAGGTCGACACCAGAGGTCGACTCATAGCCTGAGAATTCAAATGGGCAGAACTATGGTTCTGAATTTTTGCCTAAATTATACTGGAGGTCGACTCATGAGGTCGACACTTGATCCAGAGGTCGACTCATGAGGTCGACTCATGGCATAACGGCTAGTTTTTCTGAACTTCTGATTTGATTTCTAACGGCCATAAACGGCCATATTTTTATTCTAACGGTCTTGTGGAGTTGTTTCAGCATGAATGAGGTATTTAACCTCCACCAAACTTCAAAAAAGACAAGGAGACAAAGTGAAAAAGTTAGAGTCAAAGTACAAAGCCTTCAATCAGTTCCAAGCCAAAAGAGTGAGAAAACCAAGAGATTCCTTAGCCAAAAGCTTTCCATCTTTGAGGAATCCAACTTTCAAGTATTTGGCATTTAGTGAGGTCCAAAGATTCCAAGGAAAAGGCTTGAAGAGTCTCCATCAAGAGCTTCAACGAATTTCTTTTTGCTCAAAAGGAGTTTGTTTTGTTTTAATTCATTGTATTCATATTCTTTTGTCTTTAGCTAGTTTCAAGGGAATTTGAAACTAGTGTGAGGTTTGTTGGTGAGCCAATTGATAAAACCAACTAGGGTTGCTTGTAAGCCCGAAGCCAAAACAAGTGAGTGAGGTTTGTTGGTGAGCCAATTGATAAAACAACTAGGGTTGCTTGTAAGCCCGAAGCCAAAACAAGTGTGTAAGGTTTTGACTTGTGAGCCTGGTAAAACAAGTCGGCTGTAATCTAAAGATTATAGTGGAAATTCCCAAGTGGAGCTTGGGGAGTGGATGTAGGTGCTAGGTGCACCGAACCACTATACTTCTTGTGTGTTTGCATTGCTCTTCTTTTGCTCTTTAATTGTTGATTATTTCATTGCTTCCGTTGCACATTATTTAAGCACTATCACTCTTCACCTTAAAACTTGATAGCACATATATTGCTTTATTTTTTTTAAATACCCAATTCACCCCCCCTCTTGGGCACCATATCTGGGCAACAACCTTAATTTGCATAGAGATATGTTTAGCCTTCTAGTCATAATAGAAATAAGTTTGCCCTGGCATAGGTGGATCCATATGTGGTAAATGGTGTCCTAGTATGATGGCACACTATGGCACATATTTGCTAAAATGTGCTTTGTTTTATAAAGCCCTCTTTAAAAACATATTAGTTGTAGTGTCATATACCAAAAGCAAAAATAATAAATATGATTAGGTTATCTTCGGTGTCTAGGAAAAAAAGGGTTCATGATCGGTAAGAGGACGTGGTTTTTAATTGGTCCGTTGACTACCTGGCCAATTCTTATGGTGTCTAGGAAAGCAACGGGGGGACTCCCCACCACTCTCCACTTACATGGCCCGGTATGATTAACTTAATTTGATTGATATGCTCAGTGTAATATCACTACAATGGCTTCTCATGCCAAGTCATTATTGTTATGTCCATATTAGGTTTGTTGTGTACAACAAGGCCTTTTTCTTTATGGGATAACATAATTTTGCTGGTACATTTGATTCTTTGGAATGATTAATATAATCTTGTGTGTACACACAAGGGTATATAATTAATATCATGACTATATAGTAATGAAGGGTCTAACTTAACTAAAATATATAGTTTGTTGTGTACACACAAAGCTATTAATATTTAGAGGCCAAGATAATTGAGAATTGTATGAATTACAATTGGAAGAGTTTTCCTACCTTTGAACTTATATAAGATTGTTGTGTACACACAAGGTCTTTTATGAGGAATTAGGATCTCAACCCCACTAAGAGAACCAATTAGGGTTTTCTCGATCATCACATTGAGGGTTATGATGCTTGATAAAATAGTGGGAGACATAATTAAGTTAAAGTCCTAATTTAATTATGTTTTGTCAACATTGATTGTTTGCTTATGTAATGTTGTATGTTAATATAGATTAAATGGCATCTTCACTCTCACTCCGTAGCATTCTTGATGCAAATAAATTGACTGGACCAACTATGTTGATTGGTTGAGAAACCTGAAGATAGTACTCAGCCAAGAAAGAATTTCTTATATTCTTGATACCCCAACCTTGGAACCATTAGGGGAAGATGCCTCGCAAGAGGATAAGACCACATATAACACGTGGCAAAATAACTCACTTACTGTCAAGTGTATAATGCTTGCCTCTATGACCAATGAGTTACAGAGGCAACATGAAAGCATGGACACAAACTCCATATTGCTCAATTTAAAAGAACTTTATGGAGAACATAGTCGAACTGCAAGATATGAAATATCTAAGCAGTTATTCCATGCAAGGATGACAGAAGGTACATCCGTACAAGACCATGTATTAAAGGTATTGACCTAATCACCGATTGGGTCAATTGGGTTTTGTTATGGATGGGGAGTTGAATCAGGATTTAATCCTACAGTCACTCCCAGAGTCATTTTCACAGTTTGTTCTTAATTATCATATGAACAAACTTAACACTTCCTTGCCTGAGCTGTTGAATATGTTAAAAACAGCAGAGAGCCATTTAAAGAAAAATAAGGCTCCACTTCTTCTTGTAGATGGTGTAAACAAGAAGAAAATTGGCAAAAAGGGTTCCAAGAGGAGATTAAACCTAAAAGGGGGCATCAAGAAAAAGAAAGGAAAGAAGGCCTCCGGACAAATGACCTGCTTTCATTGTGGCAAGCCGGGTCACTGGAAAAGAAACTGCAAGGTTTACCTTGCAAGTGTGAAGCCTGGTGCTAGTGATGCACCAAAAGGTATGTATGAGATACATGCAATTTTGTCATTAGACTCTTCTAATTCAAACTCTTGGGTATTGGATACTGCTTGTGGTCATCATATCTGCAAATCATTGCAGGGACTATAGAACATTAGAGTTTTGAAGGAAGGCGACTTCGAGCTCTACGGTGCTGGATGAGATTCCATCCAAGCAGAAGCTGTAGGGACTTATATGTTGAAGCTGCCTTCTGGGAATATTTTTAGAGTTAAAAAATTATTATTTTATGCCTAGAATCATTAGAAACATCATATCTGTATCCTTGTTACTTAAACAAGGATATATTATGAATGTAATGAGCAGTGGCTGCTCAATCAATTTTTCTAATGAAATAATATTTAATGCATATTTTGCAATGGTCTCTTAACTTTATCTTCTGATGACAATATACTACATGTTAGTAATAAACGAAAAAGAGATGAAGTAAACAATACTTTACTTTGGCACTATCGTCTTGGACATATTAGCGAGCAGAGGATTAACAATTTATACAGGAAAAATTCCTTAATCCTTATGACTATGAATCATTAGGACTTGTGAATCATGTCTCATGGGTAAAATGACCAAGACTCCATTTAGTGGACATAATGAAAGGACAACAGAGTTATTAGGACTCATACACACTGATGTATGTGGACCTATGACAACTCAGGCCAAGGGTGGATACTCATATTTCATCACATTCACTGATGATTTTTCAAGGTATGGATTTGTGTATCTAATGAAACATAAGTCCGAAGCTTTTGAAAAATTTTTAGAGTATCAAAGTATGGTAGAGAAACAAACGGGAAAAGTATTAAGATCCTTCGATCAGATAGAGGAGGTGAATACTTATCCACCGAGTTTCTTGATCACCTTAAACAAAAGGGAATCATCTCTGAATGGACTCCTCCTTACACACCACAATTAAATGGTGTTGCTGAAAGGAGAAATCGTACTTTATTAGATATGGTACGGTCCATGATGTGCTTCACAGACTTACCTGTTTCTTTCTAGGGATATGCCTTGGAAACAGCGGCTAATATTTTGAATAGAGTACCATCCAAATCTGTATCTAGCATTCCATATGAGTTATGGAGGGGAAGAAACCCAATCTTAAGCACCTTAAGATATGGGGATGTCCAGCTTATGTCAAAAGAAATTTTGGACAAAAGCTTGATGTTAGAGCAGAAAAATGTCTATTTGTTGGATATCCCAAAGATAGTATAGGATATCTATTCTACCACCCTACTGAACAAAAGGTTTTAGTCAGTAGGCATGCCATTTTTATGGAAAAAGAATTCATCCTACAAAAGGGCAGTGGGAGAAATATTGAACTTGAAGAAGTTCAACAAGTAGATACATCTCAACAAAATCATAACACAGTTAGTATAGAACCTGAACACACCACTCCTATCCGTAAGTCTGATAGAGTGCGACATGCACCTGAAAGGTTTGGGTTCATTATTGAAAATAATGAAGCCCGAATCATTGATAATGATGAGCCTCTAACATATACGGATGCTGTCATAAGTAGTGACTCAGACAAATGGCTGGAAGCCATGAGATCCGAAATGGACTCCATGTATGTCACCAAGTCTGGACTTTGGTTGATGCACCAGAGAGTGTTAACCCTATTGGATGCAAATGGGTCTATAAGAAAAAGATTGGGGCAGATGGCCAAGTTGAAACTTATAAAGCCAGATTAGTGGCTAAGGGTTTCAGACAAAAACAGGGAATAGATTATGATGAAACATTTTCTCCTGTTGCCATGCTCAAATCTATTCGGATCTTGCTTGCTATAGCAGCATATCATGATTATGAAATCTGGCAGATGGATGTGAAAACTGCATTCCTCAATGGTTTTCTTGAGGAAGAGGTTTATATATCACAGCCAGAAGGTTTTGTCTTGGAGACTAAACCTAATCAGGTATGTAGGCTAAAGAAATCTATTTATGGATTAAAGCAAGCATCTAGGAGTTGGAACATCCGATTTGATAAGACAGTCAAAGAATTTGACTTTATCAAAAATGAGGATGAACCTTGTGTGTACAAGAAGACTAGTGAGAGTGCCATAGTTTTCTTGGTTCTGTATGTAGATGACAAACTCCTCATTGGGAATGATATCCCAATGTTACAATCGGTCAAGGTATGGTTATCTAAATAGTTTTCCATGAAAGACTTGGGAGAAGCATCTTATATACTAGGCATCAAGATCTATAGAGATAGTTCTAGGAGGATGCTAGGTTTATCCTAGTCTAGGTACATTGACCAAGTGCTAAAAAGATTTAGCATGGAGGAAAGTAAAAGAGGTTACTTACCTATTGGTCATGGCATACATCTTTCTAAGAAGATGTCTCCTAAGACACCTGAAGAAAGAAATAGAATGAATTCGGTACCTTATGCTTCGACAGTAGGGTCTATATGTATGCTATGTTATGTACTAGGCCGGATGTGGCATATGCCTTAGGTATAGCCAGCAGGTTTTAGGCTGATCCAGGAGAGGATCATTGGAAGGCTGTGAAAAATATTCTTAAGTACTTAAGAAGAACTAAGGATATTTTTCTAATATACGGAGGATCTGATCTTAAACTAGAAGCTTATTCAGATTCTAGTTTTCAATCAGATCCAGATGATAGCAAATCTATATCTGGGTATGTTTTTACCCTTAATGGAGGAGCTGTAAGCTGGAAAAGTTCTAAACAGCAAACTGTAGCTAACTCAACAACTGAGGCAGAGTACATTGCTGTTAGTGAAGCTGCCAAGGAAGCTGTCTGGATGAAGAAGTTCATATCAGAGTTGGGCGTAGTTCCTGAGATTGAAGGTCCAGTATCACTTTACTGTGATAATACGGGGGCTGTTGCTCAAGCAAAGGAACCAAGAGCTCATCACAAATCAAAGCACATTCTGAGATGCTTCCATCTCGTTCGAGAGATTGTCGAAAGACAAGAAGTCTGCATTAAAAGGGTAGAAACGAAGAACAACGTAGCAGACCCGTTCACTAAGGCTCTATCACAGCGAGAGTTTGATCGCCACCTTGATTGTATGGGATTAAGATTTAAAGGCGATTGGCTTTAGTGCAAGTGGGAGATTGAAAGATTGTGCCCTGAAAGCCAATTGAAATATTGTAATTTTGATCCCAAAATCAATGAATTGACATTTTATAAAGGCATTATTTTCATCATTTGCTGTGTCTTTTTGATTTTATGATGAACCCCTTAGATTAGGGCATGGTTCTAGGGTTATGATGAGATCATACCAGTGAGACCTAAAGCCTTAAAACCCTAATCTAAAATATTCCTGGTCGATGGGATATTGAGTTGGGGATCAATATTTCCGGCAAGACCAGCACATCCTATATATGTTTTGTAATGAGGGTGACTGATCTCACAGTTACTTGTGTTTGACACTAATACAAGGATGTGAGTGTTCATTAGAGAATGAGTTCACTGAATTGATCCAGATTGAGAATATCTAATGGAACCTTATCTGTTTGTCAATAGATAATTCTCATAGTGGGAGTAGTGCATGTGGTCCTTTGACCTGTACCTATATATATGAATCCATACTTTGGTTCGCAATCAATCATGACACTGAGTCATGCACGAGGTGATACTGGTTATGGTGGATTGTATATGGAGGTTATGAGTAGGTCAACAAGGAATTGATCAGCCCTAGTAAGAGGGAATAGCATCCAGCTAATTTCAAATGATGGATTCAGGAAACCTTTGATCAAAGTATGAACATTAGAGTTATTTTCTAATGGTTCATTAATGAATCATCATTATAAAGATTGAGCTAGAGATGAATATGAAATTGGATTTGACAAGTATCTATATTCATAATCATATTCGGGATGCAAGTTGATCAAGGACTGAATTGCCGGTAACTCACCACTGAAGGGTATTTTGGTAATTCACCAAAATTCCACATCTTCCGGGTAGACATGATACGTTGCTAGACGTCAATCTTGTCTTGTAGGTATAAGATTGAGTCATGGTAATTCAAATCAGTTAATTGAATTAGATTCTAATTGATCGAATCGAGCTAGTTTGAGTTGACCTAAATCGGCTTAGTTGAGATCTAACCAAATTAAGTCAAATAGAACTCGGACCTACTGCTGGCTAGGTGTGGAACCCAATGGATCACACAAAAGAAAATTGATGAAGGATTTAATTTGGAATTAAATCATGTTTGCAGGATAAACACACTAGCATGTGTTGCAGACCAAATTTCTATTCGAATCTGATTCGAATTTGGTTCCGAATTGGGCTTAATTGGGTTCTAATTGAACCAGATTAAGGTCCAATTTAATTTTTAGGACATTGGGCTAACCCATGGCTGAACCCAAGTGAATTTAGTTCACTGAGACCCTCTCTCCAAGCCGCCCCCTCCCTTTTCTCACCCGCGCGCGCCAAGAAAGAGAGTCCACGCACGTGGACTTCTCTTAAAATGCGTGAGAAGGAAAAACATCAGAGAAATATCTGAAAAAGGGGATTTCAGATCCTTGTCTGGTGCCCTTGGATCTGGATCTGATGGCCAGAAAAAATAAGGAAAAGATCCGTCGCTTTTCGGTCGCAAATCCGTCTCCAAAGTCGTGATCTTCCTGAAGTTTTTCCGAGAGTCCTCCTCGTCGGAAAAAAGAAATTAAATCAGAGAATCATGATTTTTGGTTGAGGGGACGCGTGAGGAATGAGGGATCGTGATCCCTAGGGTTTCAGAGGGTTGCGTTGTTTTGAGATGACATCCCTCTGAGATCTATAAATAGGGTTGGGTTCTTGGGGTTTTTCACGTAACATAATTCAGAGATCCAATTCCCTTTCTTCCTCTCCAGAATACTCCTTCCCCTTGTTCTTGTTGGGTATTGTTTCCCTTACAGAGGTATCCTCTGTCGAAACTCTGACCCTAAACAAGAATAAGAAGAAGGTCTTGAACGGTAAAGGAAAGAAAAAGGAAAGGATCTGTTCTTCTTCCTTCCTTCTTGAATTAAGACTTTGCCTGTCTTAATTTTTCTTCCAATTCAATTCAAGAAAAGGGATTCAAGAAAGGGAATTCTTGAAGAAAATTCAAGAAGAGGAAAGAAGGAAGAATAGAAATTTTTAAGAAAGAAAATTTCAGCCTAAAAGTCCAAGAATTGAATTCTTGAAAAAGAATTCAAGAAGAGGAGCCAAGAACTAGAATTGTTGTCTTCATCTTTTTCTGTGTGGATCACCATTGGAGGGTGAACATTTGGGCACCTGGTGGAGATTCAGAGTTTGGATTTTGCGATACAGGTTAGTATCTTAATTTGAGATTAAATCTTATATATACATTTTATATGTTTTAATTCTTTTAAGGAGATCTTGGGTTAAAGGTTTGGTGAAGATTTCAAAAGATAAAAAAATAAAATTTTGAAATCTATGTTTCCGCCTTGCCATCAAACCCTACAAGTAGGAGAGAGGAGGTGTGACGTCGTCTCCCCTTCAAGATGGAGCCAGAGAGCTCGTTCCTCTAGAGCCCTAAGCTGGCGAGCGCATGATGGACTTCTCAATCCAAATATGCGATTGGCAGGATATGATCGGAATGCGGCTAAGCGACGTTCTCAGCACCATCTTCCGCCAGCTTTACTCAGTGAGTCATCCCTTTCTTCTTTACTTTGTACTCTTTCTTTTTGTACTTTGTCAGGGTCACCCGACATGTCGGGGGCCCATGAAATGCTTGTAATTGGTACTTAATCAATAAAATTTTAATTTCCTTGCAACCTGTCTTTCACCCAGCTTTTCCCTCCTTTTTCTCTCTCTTCCTCTCTCCTTTCTCCTTTTCTTTTTGGATGAGTGGGGAGATCAGAAAAGAGGGTCTCACCTCGCCTAGGGCTTAATTACCAGGCTTTGGCATCGGCAAGTCGGGTGCAAGGTTCTGACAGTTATGAGCAGCTAGGCTTGGTGGTTCCTTGGCCGGAGAGCTGGGCTCCGGTTTTAGGTTGGTATCCTAGAGCTGGGCTCGGGGATGTTGTTGATTGAGAGCTGCGTGGCTTGAAAGTCCCTTGGCCGAAAATCTGAGCTCCGGTCTGGGCTGGCATCCTGGAGTTGCGCTCGGGGACGTTGTTGATTGAGTACTGCGTGGCTCAAAGGTCCCTTGGCTGGAGATCTAAGCTCCGGTCTTGGGCTGGCATCCTGGAGCTGGGCTCAGGGACGTTGTTGATTGAGAGCTGCATGGCTCGAAGGTCCCTTGGCCCGAGATATGAGCTCCGTTCTTGGGCTGGCATCCTGAAGCTGGCCTTGGGGACATTGTTGATTGAGAGCTACGTGGCTCGAAGGTCCCTTGGCTGGAGATCTGAGCTCCGGTCTTGGGCTGGCATCCTGGAGCTGGGCTCGGGGACATTGTTGATTGAGAGCAGCACGGCTCGAAGGTCCCTTGGCTAGAGATCTGAGCTCCGATCTTGGGCTGGCATCCTAGAGCTAGGCTCGGGGATGTTGTTAATTGAGAGCTACATGGCTCGAAGGTCCATTGGCTGGAGATCTGAGCTCTGGTCTTGGGCTGGCATCCTAGAGCTGGGCTCGGGGACATTGTTGATTGAGAGCTGTGTAGCTCGAAGGTCCCTTGGCCAGAGATCTAAGCTCCTGGTGTGGGCACCATGATCCGAATGAGGCTCCTCAACCCTCTATGGATCTCAGATTAGGGTCACTTCTGCGAGTCCTGTAATAAGGCTATGAGCCAAAGTAATTTATAATTTATAGTCTTGTACCTTGACCAATTTGGTCAAGTTTAGGTCATGGGTCCTATATTTTTTTTGGTTCGAGTCTGAGTTTGGATTGGCCCAAGCCCAATTAAAGTCAACCTGGCTTTCAAGACCAGTCAAGTCCTTGTGGGCCAACCCACCTCTTTCACTTGAAAGATGCCAACAGGTGCCACCTCAGCCACCTATGTGGCGCCACATCAGTTGCCACATGGGCATCCAAGGAAGGAAACAAGGAGGCACCCTCATGCATTCCACACGCCTCTCCATGCCTTTTTCTCTTGGGCGACCTTGGAAGGAGGAGACATCATCCCCCTCTTCCCTCCCCCACATCATGCCATGATCCATCAAAATATGGGGCGTTGAAGATTCTTGAAGAGACCAAGCCACAAAGCAAGCCATCTTCCAAGCCTTCTTCCCAAAGTGTTCATGCAAGAATGGAAGGTCAAAGGACACACTCCCCTTTCCAAGCCTTCAACCTTGCATTGCCCAAAGCTCCCTCCATTTGGTTGGCCATGAATCACTCCAAAGTGGGCGTTGAAGGATCAAAGGAAGCACATCCCTTCAAGCAAGCCTTGTTCCATGTTTTCTTCCCAAAATGAGCATGCAAAAGAAGGAAGTCAAGAGGCCAATCCCCCTCTCCAAGAGCCCTCCCACATGCCATGCCAATCCTCTCCTCCATTTGGTCGGCCATGAAGAATCTTCCCCATCCATGTGGGCGCCAACTTTTGGGGTTGTAATTCGGGTTCAAGGGTTTTGAATTATTTTGAATTCAAATGGGCCTTGGGTGCCTATTTAAAGGACCCAATCCCTCCATTGTAAAGCAATTGAATGATTGAATGAAAAGAGTGTTTGAGTTTGTTTATCCTCCAACCATTGTCTCCTAGACTAGGTTTGAGTGAAGTTGCCTTCGTCCCCAGGGACGTCGAGTGGTGTGAGGCCACCTGTCCATCACCCCAAGGCGTCAAGAGTCCTTCATCATCCTGGACGTCGAGTGGTGTGAGGCCACAATCCTTCATCCTCCGGGACGTCGCGGGGTGCGAGGCCCCAAGTTATCTCCTTCTTTGACTTCGGAATCTAGCCGGACACCGGGCTCGAAGCCCCTTCTCAACCCCATCTCAGTCCCTTTCAGTACATCTCTCCATTTCGCTAATCCCTATTTTGTTTGCCTATAGGTCCTCCCTGGTATCTCGGGCACCGGAGACAGTCAGCTTTGCCATCACGACCTACCGATCGAAAGCCAATGCTTCCACGGGTTCGACTGCTCGGGCATCCAGGCCGCATCCATCGAGTTGAACGATCTCTGCATCGGGCACTTCAGACATGTGAGGTTTGCTCTCTCTATCTCCTAAGTACTTATTGTGTTTCGAGCTTAGTCCTACAGGGTTTCTTAATCCGGGATCATGTTCTCATTTTCTATTTAGGGATTTGAACTGCTAGTGTCAGCTTCCATTATTCATTTCTCTTATTTCTAGTTTTTGCTTGTGATCGGGAATCAAAACCCTAAGAAAAAACATCTAAAACTCATCCACCTTAAAAAAAATTCATTTGCATCATAAGCATCCATACTAGCATCCCCTAACCCCCCCTTCCTCCCACCATCTTCGGTCTTGGGCTGGCATCCTGGAGCTGGGCTCGGGGACGTTGTTGATTGAGAGCTGCATGGCTCGAAGGTCCCTTGGCCGAAGATCTGAGCTCTAGTCTTGGGCTGGCATCATGGAGCTGGGCTCAGGGATATTGTTGATAGAGAGCTGTATGGCTCGAAGGTTCCTTGGCTGGAGATCTGAGCTCCAATCTTGGATTGGCATCCTAAAGCTGGGCTCGGGGACATTGTTGATTGAGAGATGCGTGGCTCGAAGGTCCCATGGCCGGAGATCTAAGCTCCGGTCTTGGGTGATGAAATGAAAGTTCTGTCGCTGCATTTCCCTCTCATTCTCTTTTTTCCTTCCCCTCTCTCTCTTCTTCTTTTTTTTTGATGAGTGGAGAGATCAGAGAAGTGGGTCACAGGATTTGGTTGCCTTGGAGCTAGGCTCGAGGCCTTCCTGGCCGGAGGTCTGGGCCCTAGTCCAAGGGTTGCCTGAGGACTTGGCTCAGGTCTTTGGTGCCTTGGAGCTAGGCTCGAGGCATTGATAGGAGCTACTTGGCTCCATGATCCCTTGGCATCTCAGAGCTGGGCTCGAAGATGTTTGAGATTGAGAGCTGCTTGGCTCAAAGATCCCTTGGCCGGAGGTCTGAGCTTCGATCTTGGATCGACGTCCTGGAGCTGTGCTTGGGGACTTTATTGATTGAGAGCGGCATGGCTCAAAGATCCCTTGACGTCCTGAAGCTGGGCTCGAAGATGTTTGAGATTGAGAGCTGCTTGGCTCGAAGATCCCTTGGCCGGAAGTCTGAGCTCTAGTCTTGGGCCAACATCTTGGAGCTGGGCTCGGGGACTTTGTTGATGGAGAGCGGCATGGCTCGAAGATCCCTTGACGTCCTGGAGCTGGGCTCGAAGACGTTTGAGATTGAGAGCTTCCTGGCTCAAAGATCCCTTGGCCAGAGGTCTGAGCTCCGGTCTTGGGCCGACGTCCTGGATCTAAGCTCGGGGACTTTATTGGTGGAGAGTGGCATGGCTCGAAGATCCCTTAACATCCTGGAGCTGGGCTCAGAGATGTTTGAGATTGAGAGTTGCTTGGCTCGAAGATCCCTTGGCCAGAGGTCTGAGCTCCGGTCTTGGGTCGATGTCCTAGAGCTGGGCTCGGGACTTTGTTGATGGAGAGAGGCATGGCACGAAGATCCTTGATGTCCTGGAGCTGGGCTTGGAGACGTTTGAGATTGAGAGCTGCTTTGCTCGAAGATCCCTTGGCCAGAGGTCTGAGCTCCAGTCTTGGGCTGACGTCCTGGAGCTGGGCTCGGGGACTTCGTTGGTTGAGAGCGACATGGCTCGAAGATCCCTTAACATCCTGGAGTTGGGCTCAGAGATGTTTGAGATTGAGAGTTGCTTGGCTTGAAGATCCCTTGGCTAGAGGTCTGAGCTCCGGTCTTGGGCCGACATCCTGGAGCTGGGCTCAGGACTTTATTGATGGAGAGCAGCATGGCTCGAAGATCCCTTAACATCCTGGAGCTGGGCTCGGAGATGTTTGAGATTGAGAGCTGCTTGGCTCGAAGATCCCTTGGCCGGAGGTCTGAGCTCCGGTCTTGGGCTAACATCCTAGAGCTGGGCTCGAGGACTTTATTGATGCTTCCCTGCAAGACAGATGGATACTCATGCAAGGGAAAGTCATTATCATTATTATTATTGATAGGGAACCTTACGTCATTGATGGAATCTTCGCAAATTTCAGGCATCCCATGTTCGAGGGAGCCTGACGCCATTGAGATCTTCGAGACGATAGTCCCATTGTGAAGGGGCTTCTGCCACTCTGTAGGGGCCTTCCCAGTTTGGTGGGAGCTTGCCACGTTCTCGAGGCTGATACACCTCTGCCCGGCATAGCGCCAAGTCTCCGGGTTTGAAGGCTCTTGGCCTAACCCGGGCGTTGTAGTGCTGAGCTGCTTGTTGCCGGTGGGTTTGGTTGAGGTCAGCATCGAGAAAGTTGGGCCCGAGCTGACCCCAACATCATGTTGTAGGCTGAAGGAAGCCTGTCGACCATGGAAGTCATCATAGATGCGCTCTCAGAAAGAGCATCATAAGGAAGCACATCTGCGGAGCTTCCCTTATTGACCATAATGCATTTTTACAGGATGCTTCGCGATCGTCATCTCAACGACCACGGCAGCATTATTTACATTTTTTCCCCGCTTTCTCCTTCCCTCTTGAAGGGGAGTACATTCTCAGGACCCCCTGCCCCCCGGGCTTTCGGGGCGCCTCGGAGCTCACTAAGAGATCATACCCACCAGCTTCTCGGTGGGGTGGTTGTCGATGGCTGAAGCTGGTTGAAGAGCGACGAGCGCCTGGGATTCCATCTACGGTCTACCCCCCACAAACCTTTTAAGGTAGCCCCTCTTGATGAGTTCTTCGATCTCCCACTTGAGGTTGCGACATTCCTCGGTGTCGTGGTCGTGATCATGGTGAAAATGATAGTACTTTGCTTTCATGGCCAGTGGAGGGCTTCATTGGAGGCGGCATCTCAGGTAGTCCTCGCCTTCGATCTCCATGAGGATCTTCATCCTCGAGGCGAGGAGAGGAGTATAACTCTCCTCAAGAATGGGAGTACCTCCCGGTATCAGCCCCCTCCGGGAGCTCGGGACTTGGGGTTCTGGCTTCCAAATCCCGGGCATCTCGGTGGGGGTTGGCCTCTTTAATGGCTTCCCGTCGAGCTCCCACCTCGTACGGTCCACCTCCTCAGTGCGGATGTACTTTCGGGCTCGGAGAAAGAGCTCAGAGTAAAGCTTGGGGGGCTTCTTGTAGAGCGAGTAGGTCAGGCGGGAAGTCCTGAGCCCTTGCTTCAGTGCCAGCATGGCAATTGGCTAATCAAGATTATAAATCTCCATCGCGATGGCCTTGAAAGGGCCATGTAGTCCCGTAGGGGCTCGCGATCCTGTTGTCGGAAGGAGAAGAGGCCGTCTGCCTCTCGTGGCAACTTCCTGTAGGCGTCGAAGTGGGCCACAAACTTTTGTCCTAACTAGGCGAAGGAGCCGATGCTCTCCAGCTCCAAGCGGGTGAACCACACCCGGGCTGTTTTCCAGAGAGTGGCAGTAGTAAGGCAATGCAGAGAAGGGTGTCGGTGGCCCCCGGACCCTCATGATGGTCCGGTAGCTTTCCAGGTGGTCTAGGGGTTGGTGGTCCCATCATAAGGATCCACCTGCAGCATCCAGAACCGATATGGGATTGGCTCCACTTGGATTTCTTTGGAGAATGGGGAACGGGCGTCGTAGCCTGCTGGCTCACTAGCTGAGCCTTGCATGTTAGCGAATCGATGAGAGAACTCCACCAACTTGGGCTCATGTTCCTCCAGGCACTTCTCCACCGTGCACCTGATGGCTTCGTCAATAGATCCCTCCACTGAGGGAGGCGAAGAACGTGACATGGGTGCACGCTTTTCGTGATGGGGACTCTTGCTCTTTCTATCTCGATGGGGTCTAGGCACCGCCCGCCCGAGGTTTGGTGAGCTGCTCTCCCTGTCAAGAGACCCGGCTCATTGCCTTTTCACGGGAGTCTGATAACTATCCCGGTTGTCGATAACGGTCCGCGGCTGCGAAGGCCTTTCTTGGAAGGAATGCAGGCTATCGCGGGGGGCTGCGACGTGGCCGCCGGAGTTCCTGGCTGCTGGTAGGAGCAAGGGCCGGTGCTGATGCTGAGCTGGCACACTGCTGTAGCGAGGATCTGCATTTGCTGGGTGAGTGCGGCCATTTGAGACCCCGGAGGTGGTTGAACTGGGATGGATGGCCCCGCCTCGGGATTGTGTGGGTTCCCTCGGGGAGGGGAGTCCCCCCCACGGCTGGCGGAGGCCCCTAGCACTCGTGTCGTCACCATCCTTCCTTGGAGCGTTAATCTGCAAAGAGATGGGGGGGCTTGTTTCCCCCCTTCCTGTCATGCCAATCTGTTGCCACCAAGATCGCCTGGCTTGTAGCTACTATCGGTGCCAGAGTGTGCTCCCCTCGCTGCCTAGCAGTCTTCTAACCCGGACCTGCAAAACAGGGGTTAGTGACTCAGGCCAGAATTTCTGGCGGGGGCACTCCGACAGTCAAGTTAGTAACGATCCTGGGGAATAGATCCTCCTGGTCGAGCCCCTCTTAATGGACTCCACACCAGGAGGAGTGTGTTGTGTGGGAGTAGGATGCAAGTGCATCAGGGGAAGTGTGGCCCGATTAGAGGGAGTCTCTGTATGGCCCTTTCGCCCGACCTTGCTTGAGGAAACTGGTGGTGCCGTGCTCCTCTTCTTGGTGGAGTTTGCACTTGTGTTTCAGTGGTATGGCTTGTGCCTTGCTTGTGCTGTTGTTTGTTTTCAGTGGAAAAAGTGTTGCTTAAGGGTACTACCTCCAAGTTTTTTGTGAACTAGGTTATCGTTGGGCATCTATCTCGGGATCTCCACCGGGCTGTCAAGTGCTTGCGGCGGTGTCCCGAGGAGCCTTTCCTGATTCATGATAAGGGGAGCGGTCATGTGCCCTGACACTCATCTTGGTCGCCTCATTCCGGAAAACCTGACAGTACGTCGATCGGTGGGCCGCCACCCCTGGGACTCGAATCTCCTGGTTGGCTTCCTCTCTTGGGTGGTCCAGGTGGTTGGTGAGGAGTGTGGCATCTCGATCAGTGTGCTTCTCTTCTTTCTAGCATAACTGATGGCTGTAGGCCATCAGTACGGTCTGGCAGGTGCTTCAATATAGTCCTTGGTTGGCTCGCCGGCGTCCTAGGATGGCGATGCCGACGTTTGAGCTAGGGCTGAGCTGGAATGGTAGGGCTCACTTCAACCTAGACGCCTCGAGCTTGTGGGGTCATCTCGGTGGAGGAGGATAGAAGTGGGCCCGATCTAGAGGGCTCGCACTCGGAGAGGCTCCACGTGGCAGAGGAGTGCTGAGCTCGACTCCGACCACAGGGCTCAACCTCCGAGGGTCTCGCTCTGGAGGGTAGAGTGCAGGCCCGGTCCAGAGGGCTCATGCTCGAAGAGGCTCCACGTGGCGGAGGAGTGCTAAGCTCAACTCCGACCACAGGGCTCAACCTTCGAGGGTCTCACTCTTGAGGGCGGAATGTGGGCCCGGTCCAGAGGGCTCGCACTCGGAGAGGCTCCACATGGAGGAGGAGTGCTGAGCTTGACTCCGACCATAGGGCTCAACCTCCGAGGGTCTCGCTCTGGAGGATGGAGTGCGGGCCCGTCTAGAGGGCTCGTGCTCGTAGAGGCTCCACGTGGCGGATGAGTGCTGAGCTTGACTCCGACCACAGGGCTCAACCTCCGAGGGTCTCGCTCTGAAGGGCGGAGTGCGGGCCCGATCTAGAGGGCTCGCGCTCGAAGAGGCTCTTCATGGTGGAGGAGTGCTGAGCTCGACTCCGACCACAGGGCTCAACCTCCGAGGGTCTCGCTCTAGAGGGCGGAGTTCGGGCCCGGTCTAGAGGGATCGCGCTCGGAGAGGCTCCACATGGAGGAGGAGTGCTGAGCTCGACTCCGACCATAGGGCTCAACCTCCGAGGGTCTCTCTTTGGAGGGCGGAGTGCGGGCCTGGTCCAGAGGGCTTGTGCTCGGAGAGGCTCCACGTGGCGGAGGAGTACTGAGCTTGACTCCGACCACAGGGCTCAACCTCCGAGGGTCTCGCTCTAGGGCAGAGTGCGGGCACGGTCCAGAGGGCTCGCACTCGGAGAGACTCCACGTGGCGAAGGATTGCTGAGCTCGACTCCGACCACAGAGCTCAACCTCCGAGGGTCTCGCTCTGGAGAGTGGAGTGCGGCTCCAGCCTAGGTGTCCTGAGCTTGCGGGTCTGACCTGGCGGAGGATTGAGCTTGGCTCACTGTCTCGAGGGAGCTCAGCTCAGCTCGACAGAGGAGTCCGGCAGGAGAATTGACGCGACGTCGACGCAGCATCTTCTTTTGGCATGGTATCTGTCAGCTCCCACCATGTCAGCTATCCCGCCACATCAATATGCATTATGCCCAAATTTATAACAACTAAAACAAGTCAGATTGGAAGATGCATCAACAAAGAAATTCTTGTTCTTTAACTCAAGATTTTTGTTTTCTTTAAAAGCTCATCATTTGATACAAAAATCTTGAACCTGTTAGAATTTTTATTTCATTCAATAAAATATTTTTCTCATTCGAAAATTGTTATATAAATCTTTCAAATCAAAATTTTTCTTTTCTAAAATTTATTTTTTTTAGAAAGATATTCTTATCAATTTCTAAAACATCATCTTTACATTTAAATCTTGGTTTTATTGGCAAGATTTGTGTCTCAAGAGTAAAAGAGTCAACATGTCTTTTTAATTTCTGTGGTCAATTTATAATTCTTTGTATTCATGTACAAGATCATTAATGCATCATATAATTCATCAAAGGTAAAATCATATTCATTTTCAGCACATGCATCTTCCTCATTTGCCATGAAGTAAAGATTGCAACACTTTTTGTTCTTCCTTCGTACTAGAATCTTCGTTATCGCTCTAAGTTGCCATCATTGCCTTGAATTTCATTTTGGCCTTAAGGGCTATTTATCTTCTTTTTCTCTTGATCAGCAACCACTTCTTTGTGCCATAAATTTACTCATGGATCATGAGTGAACTAATAATCTCCTCCAAAGGCAGGGTATCAATATCTTTGGCTTCTTGGATCACTATTACCTTTGGATCCCATGATATTGGCAAAGATCTAAGAATTTTATTAACCAAATTAGCATTAATATAGACTAAAGGAAAAACATGCTAGTCCAAAAGAAAGTATTTTAAAATAATTTTAAAATGAGTAGCGGAAGGCTTGGTAGGTCGATCAAAACGATCTTCCAATCTGTGAGCAACAGGATCTAATAAGATAATGCAACATTCACTATGCATCAAGAGCAAGAAAAATAATCAAAGATATAAAAGTACCTTACTATTATACCTTTGAAAATACTATGGAAAAGGGTAAAGGACTCGAGCCACACACACGTCTGGCCTCTATAGGTAATCCACACCGGGGCTTGACATTGATCAACTCCCTTGGAGTGCTAGCTCCTTGGGATCCTTCGGGCCGATCTTCTTCTTCTCGAAAGACAATGAGGAGAGGTTGGAACCCTTCCTAACTTTCTCTCTTTCCAAGACCTAGCTTGAATGCTAGGTATTCTCACACCCAATCCTAAGTGCTCACAAAATCCCTTTTCTCTTCTAGTTCTTCAACCAACTAGCAGCCCCTAAAACAACCTTTATTTATAGAGGTAGCCATGAGAGGGAGAAAGAAGAAGGACGAGTGATTGGGGGAGAAGGTCCAGGGCATACCAATTTGGCTCTAACCACATTAGGAAGGAATGACATCATTCAATAAATGTTGGAGCTAAAATAGCCTGAATTTGAAATTCAAACCAGGTCAAAACCTTCTCAAAAAACTTTCCAGAAATTCCATTCAGGGTTTTCTGGTCGAGCAGAGACGAGTCGACTCGAGCAGGGGTTGAGTCGGCTGGTCCAAAACATAGAACAGTTGACTATTCTTTCAATAAGATGAGTCAACTCGTTCAGAAAAGACTTCCAAAAATACTTCTTATCACAGCCAAGTGTCGACCCCTCAAGTGTCGACACACATGGTTAATCATATTGATCACCAATGATAACAAACGATTCTTAAACATCGATCAACTTAAGATTATATAGAGATCCCATGATGTGTGACCCTATAGGTTCGAACACTAAGCCGGTAGCACTGGAAGATTTTCAATACTAGCCAAAGTTCTCATCTAGCAATGATACTCGATGGCCGAATAGATCGAAAATTGCAGAGCAACTTAAAAAACCTTTGGTAATGGTTACCGCATACTTCATCCCTTTGACCTCATAATGCTCAAGATGACCTAGGATTTGATTGCCAACCCTAATTTGGTTCATCTAGATCGTGTCTCAACTTTACAAGTTTTTGTGACTCCTCACAAGAACTACCCTGGCCAAGGTTTTGCTAAATTGAGACAGTGAGTCATTCACTCCAAACTATTTAGAGGGGTCAATTCCATCTTGATCCACCATCGCTCCATAAGTACTTGACTATGCCTAGAAACCTTCCATCACTGGATTAAAAATCCAGGTGGTCTGGCACCAAAGTATAGTAAGTTGCTTGTAAGCTGCCATGGTGACCTCAGGTTTGAGGGACACATATACCCATATCCCTTCGCGAGCAATCCTTTGACAAAAGGGAGCTCTATAGATGGTCACATTTAGTGAGATGTCACACATTTCACTTGCATGCCACATAAGTGTCTCTACACTCCTTGGTTAAGAGGACAACCAACAAATATGACATACAACAACCTATGCTTGATACATCATAGTCCTATAATAATGAATCCTTTGGTTGTGAACCAGTTGAGGAACTACTTGATATATCCTCTCTATATCAAATATAATGTAGTTCTAAGGACTCCATCACACAAGAGTTCTTTTCAGGGAAATGCACATGTGATGAACAGCCAAAAGAATAACTTTTATTCATTAAAAACTCATATACGATTACAGAATTAGCACAACGTCTATAGCCTAGACGATTAGCTTTGGGACACAATTTCCAACAATTCCTACTTAGATTAAAGCCAATCAGTATAGAATCTTATTCTCATTTTCTATTTACAACTATCGAACTCTTGAATTCCAATGGTTTTAATGAAGGGGCAGCCAGGTTCTCCTTTCTATCGATCTTCTGAAGATCAATGTCACCTCTTCCACGTTCTCTTGCACAAGGTGATAGCGCTGTAGAATGTGCTTTGTATGGTGATGAGACTTTGGCTCTTTGGCTTGAAAAATAGCTCCAGTGTTGTCACAATACAGCGAAATAGGATCATCCAGGGAAGGTGCCACTCCTAGCTCATCGAGGAACTTTTGAAACCACACTACTTCTTTTGCTGCATCTGATGCTGCAAGGCATTCTGCTTCGCATACTGAGTCCACCACGGTAGGCTGCTTGATACTTTTCCAGTAGATCGTTCCTCCATTTAGGATAAAGATAAAACCTGACACACTCTTGCCGTCATCCTTATCTGACTGGAAACTAGAGTCAGTATACCCCACAAGTTTCAAGTCAGGTTCTCCATAAATCAGCCATTGGTCCTTAATATTTTATAAATACTTAAGGATAGTCTTCACCACTTTTCAATGAGCGTCACCTGGGTTAGACTGGTATCTGATCACTATGCTTAGTGAGTATGCCACGTCTGGTCTAGTACACATCATGGCATACATGATAGAACCCACTGCCGAAGCATACGGGATTCTTCTCATATGTTCTCTCTCCTTAGGAGTTGTCGCACAATCCTTCTTGGAGAGAGAAATTAAAGTACCTATCAGGAGATACCCTTTCTTGGAATTTTTCATATTGAACTACTTGGCATAGTATCGATGTACATAAACTGATATAGTCTAGAAGCCTCTTAGATCTATCTTTATAGATTTTTATATCCAGTATGTAAGAGGCTTCACCCAAGTCCTTCATAGAGAATTGAGATGATAACCAGACCTTTATTCCTTGCAGTGCGAGGATATCATTTCTGATTAAGAAAATGTCATCCACATACAACACAAGGAATACACAATCACATAACCATTAACCCATTTGTAAATATAAGGTTCTTCTCTATTCCTAATGAAGCCATACGATTTGATACACTTATCAAATCGCATGTTCCAACTCCATGATGCTTGTTTCAGTCCATAGATGGACCTTTGAAGCTTGCACACCTTTGACTCGTTTGTGGATATGAACCCTTCAGGTTATATCATATACACCTCCTCTTCTAGCTCACCATTTAGGAAAGCTGTTCGGACATCCATTTGCCCGATTTCATAGTCAAAGTATGCCGCTAAAGCAAGCATGATCCGAATGGACTTGAGCATTGCCACAGGAGAGAATATCTCATCATAGTCAATACCATAATGTTGATGATATCCTTTGGCAACTAGACTAGCTTTATAGGTCTCCACCTGTCCGTCTGCACCCCTTTTCCTCTTGAAAATCTATTTACACCCAATGGGTTTTATCCCTTCAAGCGGATCAACCAATGTCCATACATTATTGATTTCCATGGATTCTATTTGGATTTCATGGCTCCCAGCCATTTTTCAGAGTCAGACCTCTGCATCATATCCATATAGGTGATCGGATCCTCATTGTTCTCATCGAGTTCAATGGGATCATTGTCCGGACCAAGAAATCATAGTATATATCCGGTCGACTGAGTATCCTATCGGATCTCCTTATTGGTTCCGACGAGGGCTCAGGGTGTGATCTAATCACAATCGGTTCTATGTTGTCCCTTAAGTGTGCCGGTTCTTCTACTTGTTAAATTTCAGTAAGTTCAATCTTAGAGGCTACAGTTCTTTCACCAAGGAATTTCTTTTTCCAAAAAGATAGCACTAAGACAGATGAATAACTTTTGTTCCTCGACCAAGTAGAAGTGATACCCTTAGACTCTTTTGGATACCTAATAAATAGGCACCAGTCAGACCTAGGTCCAGGTTTGTCCATTTCTAAATATTTTATATAAGCCGGGCAACCCCAGACCTGAAGGTATGAGAGTGACGGGTTACATCCAGTCCATATCTCATATGGAGTTTTGTTAATGGATTTACTCGGAGCCCTATTCAAAAGGTAACAGGCTGATTCCAGAGCATATCCCTAAAAGGATAGTGATAGAGAAGCAAAGCCCATCATGGACTGAACCATGTCTAATAGGATTCGATTCCTTCATTCAGACACTCCATTTAACTGAGGTGTCCTTGGAGGTATCCAATGAGAGAGAATCCCATTCTCCTCGAGATATGTCAGAACTTCTTGGAAAGATATTCATCACCTTGATTTGATCGAAGGATTTGATACATCTTTCAGTTTATTTTTCTACTTCATTACGATATCATTTGAACATTTCAAACGACTCAGATTTATATCTCATCAAGAAGACATAACCATACCTCGAAAGGTTATCTGTAAATGTAATGAAATAACTATACCCATCTCTGGCACTAATATTATGGGTTCGCATACATCAGTATGTACCAGACTTAGAATTCTTTGGCTCGTTCATCTTTTCTAATAAAAGCTGATTTTATCATCTTTCCAAGAAAACAGGACTCATAAGTTGAAAATGAACCACTTTCACTAAAATCGAAGAGACCCTCACACTTCAACTTGTTTATCATATTTGTTAATATGACCTAGCCTACAATGCCATAGGTATACATCGCTGACATCATCTATCCTAAGGCTTTTGCTTGACGTGTACATTACACTAACAGGTCATGATAGTACATAAATATCATTGTTCATATGTCCATTCATCACTACAGAACCATTCCAATGATTTTGCAAATGACATCTTTATTGATAGTTCATAACCATACATGGCCAATTGTCCTACATAAATGACATCCAAGATAAAAGATAAATAATAATGACACACGTTCAAAATGATGGTATAAAATTTGAAAACAAGTTTGAGGACTCCCAATGCCAGGACTGGAACATGGCTTCCATTTTCCATGTTCAAGAATCTCTTGCCATCCTCGAATATCCTACTAACTTGAAGTCCTTGTAAGGAATTGCAAATGTGAATTGGACTTCTTGTATCCAATACCCAATTAGTAGTATCACAGATAGAGAAACTACAAGGTGTTATCGTATAAATACCTTGTCCAGCACCTTCTGGCTATTCCTTTTCTTGGACCTGTTCGGGTCAAGAGATGCAATGTAAAGATGATAGTTCCTCTTCCAATGTCCCCACTTCTTGTAGAAGAAGCACTTTGCTTGACTCTTATCAGCCTTCTTCTTCTTTCCCTGATAGGGCCTAGAAGCATTCTGCACCTGTTTTCCTTTACTTTTCTTTTTCCTTTTCTTAAAGGGACGACACCCTACTGAAGATCCTCCCACCACCCCTTGGATCAAATGGTGTCTTTTCATAAGTCTGTAGCAACCCAACAGATCGTGGTAGTTAACTGTAGGCTTATTCATTCTATAATGATCGAGAAAATCTAGATAGGAAGAGGGGAGGGAATTCAGAATCGCATCCTTTCCAAGCTGTTCATGAAAGGGACATCTAAGCTTGCCCAGGCACTCAATCATCTCGATCATGTACAATACATGATCAGTGACTGAGGCTCCATCACGCATCCGCGCGTTATAGATAGCACAGGAGACCCTGTACGTCTAAACGTCATATGGTGTGCCAAAGGACTCCTTTAACCTTTAAAGAATTTTCTCTAGCTGGGCTTCCTCGAACTAACAACTGAACCCGTCATTCATCACTGCTAACATAATGCATCGGATAGTGATCTTATCAGAGAGCCACTTTTGATAAGTATCTCTGATCGAACCCCGAGCATTGGGAGTGGGGGGTTCAGGTGCTGGATCTGATATCACATACATGATCCGTTCATGCTCTAGGACAATCCTGAGCCTTCGATACCAGCTATCGAAGTTGGGACCCTCAAGCTTCTCGTTATCAAGAAGAGACCAGAGTGACAGGTTGGAAGACATCTGAAAGGAAAACCAAAGACTAATTAGTGTATATGAATTATTAACCTAAAAACATGGATTTTAGTCTAAAGGCCCCTCCCACTAATTATTCAAACTAGTAGCCTCTACCTCCAATCCGATGAATTACTTTAATTCATTGGTGGGTACTAGAGTCCAATAGATGACACATGAGCCTGACTTTGGCCAGCCCACCCATGCATGTCTAAAGGTAGGTTCTTCAACCGATTACTTCTCAAAGTAACCTCTAGTATTTAGGTTTTTTCCCAAGGTGCACTTGAATCAGCCTTGGGCCTCTATTGAAGGTCTCGGTTAGGTCCAACCATTAACCTAAAAAAATTCAATGCTCCTAGCTAAGGAATAGTCAAGCTCGACTTTGGCTGGCCCACCTGACCACCGTTAAGAGAGTCGCACTAAGCTATCATATTAGGAACAGCAATTTCAATAGCCCGATGAACACCCCATCTTTGGATCTGTTGATGAACACCCAACTATTGAACCCATTACCATCCCACTTTATAGGAAGCTAGGACTTGGTTATCCCTATAACTTCATCCTTTTGTGGACCTAATAATTTTGAGGATTTAAATTTAATGTAACAGAAGAAGAGATGAGAAGACATGGATCAACCTCTCACTGACCACATCAGCAATCAGAAGGGTTACACATAACTAATGATCCATGGGCACCTAAAATTAGTCAAGACTGATTAACCTAGGGTGACATGGGTTAACACGAGTCAATGAGCTATCCAATCAATTCTGTTCGACCATATTGGCCAGGTAAGTGAGATCATGTGGTGGGGACATCAAGATCAGACACAGATCACTAGATCCCATATGGTTTACTAATTAGGGTTTAGAACCTTAGTATGTGTCATAATTTTGTAAGTAAGATTGAGTCCTGTAATAGTTGAGACTAGTTGATTGTGTCTCAACCTAGTCCAGTATGAGTCCTGTATTTTAGTATGAGTTCAGTATTTGTCCAGTTCATATACGAGAGAAAAGGATACCCTATTTTGGAGTTCCACCAGGCCTCATCCAGGAGTCAGAGGCCACTACATCAGCTTATTAGATTTTGTGTGACACCCCAGGGTCCAAGATGACTTCCGGATGCCTAGATTCCTCCCATATGCCATTCTAGATGCCAGATTTCCAGATGCCTTGGAATATTTTCAACCCAGGGCACCCTTGATTCTAGGGATATACCAGCATCTTAGTTCAAGAAATTCCAAGCCCAGAGCAAGGCCCATGCACCCCAAACCAAGACTCAGGAATATGCCAAATGAGAGGCACCCCAGCAACCAGGGTCCAAAGCCCAGGCACCAAACCAAAGGATGCCAACCCCTTGCTGCCCTTTGGTTCCCACACACCCAAGATAAGTCCAAGAGGCATCCTAGCCCAATCCAAGTGGCTTTGACCGGTCTAGGAAGGAGGAAGAATCCAAGTGGAAGTAGGAAAACAAGTTTTTCTTTCATTCAACTATGTACTCCTAGTTCTAGGTTAATATTGTAGTCCTTCTCCCACTCAAAGCTTGTAAACCTATCCTAACTAGGAGAGAGCTGAAGTACTAATAATAAGAGTGCATGGGAACTTTGTAAATACCCCACCCCTCCTCCTCTTGTATTAAAATCAACTCTTATGAAATAAAACTCTATTATTTTGGTGTTCAGCTTCTAGTGTTCTGGTTTTTGGTTCTTTGGTTTTGGTTCTTTATTCTCTTGCTTGGTCGACCACCCTTCCTTGGAATTCTCCATGCCCTAGCAGCAAATCAAGCCTCCAAGTAGTAGCCACGTCCAAGAAGAGAAGCCTTGAAGATGCCCCAGATCAAGAGCTCCTTCTTCTTCCCTGCTGCCAGCCCTAACCCTGATTCCCCTTGTTCTTTCTTTATTTTGTTTCTTTCATTGATTATCTATTACGTGCCTAACCTTGATTCTTACAGTATCCCGAGGTGTTTTCCATCCCTAGAGGAGGCTTTCCTTGCCTCCAAACCGAGTCTAGATCGCCTTCAGATTAGGGAACCAAAGGCTTGTTCTTCTAGGCACCATCCTGAGTGCTGTAAGACCTCTTCATTGTAGGGTTTGCAATCATTCCTAGTACTACTTCACTAATCCTAATTTCTATTTGTTGAATGTTTGCTATCCTAAACTGGGAGTTTCTCAATTCTCGGGTCCTGGCTTATTATTCTGTATGAGTTATTTTCCAAGTATGATTTTTTGCATTACTAGTCTTCTTGCTAATTCTTTACTTATTTTGGGTCTTTAGCCACTGAGTTAAATTCTAAAAAAATTAAAAAATTAGTTTTCTGGTTTTCATCAGACCTAGGATCGTCCCACATCATCATGGGTTAGGTTCTGCCATTAACCGTCTTGCCTTAGATACTAATAGCATTGGCCAGGTAAGAGGTAACCCCAAAGAACCATGATCAAACTGCCAAACTTACCTAGACACTAATTGGTTCATCAAAGTCGATTAGACTAGCCTAAAGGCTCAGATTGACCACTGAGCCACGAAATTAGGTCCATTTATATATATGGACTAGTCAATCTAACTATTAGAGAGATCTATAGAGAAGAAATCCTAACTCAGCATTTGATTAGATTAGTTCTCTATTTAGTCCAATGTATCTAACTTAGGTCTAACCCAATTAAGGACCCAAAAGAAGCTAACCCATGACCCTTAAGGTTTATTGAAATGACTTAAAATCTTGAATCATATTCCTAAAGTTTTTTTCATTCAATATAACTTAAGTCTCAATTAAGTCCAATAGCCTTAATTAATCAAATAGTTTCAATTAAAAATGTAAATAATTTTACAAGTAAATTTGAATTCACTGTTTCAGGGCATTCTGGTCGAGTCAACTCATGTAGAATGTGAGTCAGCTCATCTAGAACCAGAATTGATAGATTCATCTATTAGCAGAGATGAGTCAGCTCGAGCAGGGATTGAGTCGGCTCGTCCAGAACCAGAACAGACAGACTGTTCTGCTGCATAAATGAGTTGGCTCGAATAAGAGTCAAGTCGGCTCATGTATGTGGGCAGAAAATAATGACTTCAATTTCATGTATCTTACTTAACTATTCAAAGTTAGAGATTAAACACGATCAAATCAAAATTCTTAGATCTTATCTAAATTATTTTATGATCATAACATTATATTAAAATATTTTTTAATCTACATTCTCTTATTTTCTTTTTCATGAGTCAATCACAAGCGGCACCCCTATATGACATAGGAGACCCCATTGATGGGAAGAGGGGTCTTGCAGCCTACTTCTCTCCTATGACCGGACGGCCATGGTGAAGCACTCAATCCAAGATTTAAGAGAAACAATGATGTTAAAGCATGCTAGCATTATAATAATATGAAGAAAAATTGTGCTCTGATACCATTTGAAAGAAAAACATGCTTGGCAAAAGGAAGTATTTTAAAATAATTTTAAAATGAACATTGGAAGGCTTGGTAGATCGATCAAACAATCTATCAATCTGCCAGCAATAGGATCTAGTAAGATAATGCAACATGCAATATACATCAAGAGCAGAAAAATAATCAAAGATATAAAAGTACCTTACCGTTATACCTTTGAAAATACTATGAAAAAGGGTAAAGTGCTCGAGCCACACACGTATCTGGCCTCTACAAGTAATCCACATCGGGGCTTGATACTGATCAACTCCCTCAGAGTAGTGCTAGCTCTTGGGATCCTTCGGGCCAATCTTCTTCTTCTCGGAAGACAAGGAGGAGGTGGAACCCTTCCTAACTTTCTCTCTTCCAAAACCTAGCTTGAATGCTAGGTATTCTCATATCCAATCCCAAGTCCTTACAAAACCCCTTTTCTCTTCTAGTTCTTCAACCAACCAGTATCCCCTAAAACAACCTTTATTTATAGAGGCAGCCATGAGAGGGAGGAGAGGAGGAGTGAGGGTGATTGGGGAGAAGGTCAAGGGCATACCAATTTGGCTCTAACCACATTCGAAAGGGATGAATAATCATTCATGAATGTTTTGAGCCAAAATAGCTTGAATTCAAAATTCAAACCAGGTCAAAACCTTCTCAAAAAGCTTTCCAAAAATTCCATTCAGGATTTTCTGGTCGAGTAGAGAGAGTTGACTCGAGCAAGGGTCGAGTCGACTCGTCCAGAACATAGAACAGTCGATTGTTCTTTCAGTAGGAATGAGTCGGCTCAAGCAAGGGTCGAGTCGGCTCATCTAGAACACAAAACGAGTCAACTCGAGCAGGGTCGAGTTAGCTCATTCAGAAAAGACTTCCAAAACACTTCTTATCATAGCCAAATGTCGACCCTCTTGAGTGTTGACACATGGTCATCATATTGACCGCCAGTGACAGCAAATAATTTTTATCATCGATCAACCTTAAGATCAGATAGATCCCTATGTGTATGACCCATAAGTTCGAACACTATACTGGTAGCACTTGTGAAAGGAAACTAAGCAAGTGGTTTGACAAGATCCTACACTAGGCATGCAAACATCTGCGGGAGCAGAATGGATTTTAAAACATTTTTTAAAATTCGGCAGCGGAAATCTGCTCCGCTAGGAACTAATCTAAATCTATTGCATTTAGGCATATAGGATAATAAAAATATTTGCATAATATTAAACAATTAAGTCTATCCATGCATGATTAAAATAATTTTCCATACCTTTATTCTGCCTGGAATAACTCTGAATAAAACCTAGAATAGATTGGAATAACTGGAATAAAGTTATTCCAGTCGTCTTCCTCCTTGGAACTCTGTTTTTGGCTTGCAAAACGTCGTCGAAACACCTCCTTCCTGACCTCCATTTGCTCCCAGATTTGAGCAGCAGCAACTTGGACAAGTCTACTTTGATTTGCCATCGATAACTACAACCAAATGTAAGCCAAAAATTATAATAAATCACCAAAGTCTGCTGCCAGATTTCTGTAGCAGAACTGGGCAGCAGACTTTGGCCTTCATTTTGGAGCAGTTGGGGCGATCCTGGTCCGCATAGCTTGCTCCTAGGAGTAGAAGGATACTTCCTCTAGAGGGGAGACATGCCCGGGGCTCTCGGATCCGCCTCCACGCACGGTGCTAACCGCTGGAAGAGGGCTTCACGGTCACAGAATTTCTGCAACAGGGCAGAACTTGAGCACTTGAAACAATGGGATTTAAAGCCTTGTTCTCTCCCTCACAAGCTCCTAAAACCCAGTCCCAAAGCTCTCCACTTAAGCCTCTCAAACAAGCCACAAAGACCCTCAATATTCTCCCTCTGAAATATTCTCATGGTGAAAACTCAAACCTTTGAAACAGGGACGTGTTGTTTTTTAGGACAGCAACAGGGAGAGGGAGGTGGAGAGACGGAGAGTGGGAGAGGCTGGGAACAGCTGCTGTTAATCACCCAATTACCAGCCATTAAACTGGGATTAAACCAAACTTGGAGGGAGGAGAAGAGGCAACGGGTGAAGGGAGAAGAAACGCCTCATCATGGCTTTCATGACGCTTGGAATTCCTCCAACAAAATCACCATGTGAACGGTCCAAGGCTCAAAGAAAAATCGGTTCAATTAAACCGGTCCAATCCCACTTAAAACCCCTTGGTTCAATCCAATTGAACCGGTCTGAGCCCAATAAAATTGGTTCAATTAGTTCAAAACCAATTGGAGGCCAAAACGAACTCCGAATCAGTTCAAAACTGATTCAGAAAAATCCTGGCACAGTCCTGGTCAACCCGAAATAATTTTTTGTTGACACAGACAAGGCATGATGGGAAAAGAGTACTCAAAATACTGTGACCAATAAACCAAGACGATTTCCAATCGTAATCGGTATCCGGATCAGAGAGTAATCCTCTATGGCGTGTGACCTCATAGGTTCGAACCTAAATGGTAGCATTGGAACAATTCCAGTACCATCACAGGAAACCATCTAACAATGGGTCCCGGCATCCGGATAGGTCGAAGATGCAGGAGCAAACTATCGAATCACTGGTATATGTTACCGTATAATTCATCCCTTTGATATCTAATGCTCAGGACGACTGAGATTGGGCTGCCAACCTAGACTGAGTCAGTCCACTACGTGTCTCAACCTCGCAAGCCCAGTGACTCTTCACTAGGACTACCCTGGACGAGGATTGCTAAATTGAGATACTGCAAGACATTCAATCCAAACTGTTTGGACAGGTCAATTCCATCTTGGTCCATCACTGCTCCACAAGTACTTGCCTGTACCTAGAAACCTTCCATCACCGTATTAAAAATCCGGTAGTCCGGCACCAAAGCACAGGGAGTTGCTTGCCAGCTACCGTGATGACCTCAGGTCAGAGGGACACATATACCCATATCCAATCGTGAGTTTCCCTTTGGTAGAAAGGGGCTGCACGGAGTCACGTTCAATGAGATATCATATATCCCACTTGCAGATCACATCAGTGTCACCACACTCATTTGGTCAAGAGGACAACCAAACGATGTGAACTGCAACAACCTATACTTGATATATTACCGTCCAGTACATACATCCTTTGGTTGTGAATCGGGTTTAAGGACCACTCGATACATCCTCTCTTTATCGAAGTCAGTGTAGTCCTAAGGACTTCATCACATGGAAAGAACTCATTTCAGGGAATACAATATGCGATGAGCTGCCAAAAATAATATTTTATTAATTCATAAAATGAATACAATACTCAGCACAACTGCCTATAACTCAGGCGATTGGCTTTGGGACACAATTCCCAACAACTCCCACTTGTACTAAAGCCAATCAGAAGAGTATCTAATACCCATTTCTTATTTATAATAGTCGAACTCTTTTATTCCCAGGGCTTTAGTGAAGGGGTCGGCCAGATTTTCTTTTCCATCGATCTTCAGAAGATTGATGTCACCTCGTTCTATGATCTCTCGTATGAGGTGGTAGCGCCGCAGAATGTGCTTGGTGCGGTGATGAGCTTTTGGCTTCTTAGCTTGAGCAATGGCTCCAGTGCTGTCACAGTACACCGGAACTGGACCATCTAGGGAAGGTGCCACCCCTAGCTCTCCAAGGAACTTCCGCAACCACACAGCTTCTTTTGCCGCATCTGATGCTACAATATATTCTGCTTTGCATACCGAGTCTGCAACAGTTGCCTGCTTAGAACTTTTCCAGCAGATCGCTCCTCCATTCAGGGTAAATATAAATCCTGACACACTCTTGCTATCATCTCTATCCGACTGGAAACTTGATGCAGAACGAAAGCTCTGATACCAAAATGATGCAGAACGAAAGCTCTGATACCAAAAATGATGCAGAATGGAAGCTCTGATACCAAAATTGATGCAGAACGGAAGCTCTGATACCAAAATGATGCAGGACGGAAGCTCTAATACCAAAAATGAGTAGGACGGAAGCTCTGATACCAAAATGATGTAGAACAAAAAGATGATTCGATGCAGAAGTAAATTAAAATTATGTATTTTTTTATTTATTTATTTCAGAAGTCGGCTTTGACTCAAGGAAAGATAAACTAATGTTGAAAGAAACTAAGAAATGACAGAAGTACAATTAAAAGGAGTGGATTATCAGAGTAACTCAGAAGTAGGATCGCTGGGGATTGAGAACCCCCAGACCTAGGGTTTACTCTTTCAAGAAACAGACGAAGAGAGAAGAGAAGGTTTTATACCTGACTGTGATATCTCTCGTTGCTTCAATTGAAGGACACTCTCGAGCAGATGTAGGATCCTGTGAAAGTGAAAAAGGTGCATTAGCAGGTGCCTACGCTAAGCATGCAACACCAGGGAGCAGGTTTGTATTTTAAAACGACTTTATATTTGCATAGCGAAAAATGCTCCAACCAGGATCTAACATAATCAGGAAGCATGTAAAGAGTATGAACATGTTGCAACATGGGCATGTAATGTTTATAAAATATTATAAATGCATATCTAGATCTACTCATGCATGAAAAACAAAATCCAAAAACATACCTTATTCCAGGCTGGAATAAGCCTGGGATAAACCTGGAATAGACTGGAATAACTGGAATAAAGTTATTCCAGTCGTCTTCCACCTTGGGCTGAAAACAGGGTCTCCGAAAAGTCCACGGAACGCCGCCTTCCGGACCTCCGATCGCTCCCAAATTTGAGCTGTAGATTCTTGAGGAAGTCTTCTTCGATTTGGCACTGGTTTCTGCAAGAAAAACCAAATCCAAAAATCGAGAAAAATCGGCGAAGTCTGCTGCACGAAAATGGCAGCAGATCTGAGTAGCTGTCTTCGTCGATGGGTTTCGGGCAACCGGAGCGATCCCGGTTCACGTGGTTTGCTCCGAGGAGTAGATGGACACTCCCTCTAGAGGGGAGACACGCCCGGGGCTCTCCGATCTCTCTCCACGCGCGGTGCTAGCCGCCGGAAGAAGCTTCACGATCACAGATTTCTGCAGCAAAACAAAATTTGCTGGGGAAGGAGAACTCAAACAATGGGAAGAAAACCTTGGACTCTCCCTTACTCCCTTCCAAAAACAGCTCTACAGGTACCCAATGAGGTGATCTCACAATCCCTCAAAAATTTTCTTGAAAAATTTCTTCTCTCGTTGGTTTTTCACTTCACACGGTGGGAACAACCTCTCTTCTGAAACAGGGGTGCAGGCCTTTAAAAACAGCAGGGAAGAGGGAGAGGGAGGTGGAGAGACGGTGAGGTGGAGAGGCTGGGAATGGCTGCAGTTAATCACCCAATTAACCAAGCCTTAAACCAGCCGGTGGGAGGAAGAAGAAACGCCAGGAACCAACGGTGGAGGGAGAAGAAAACGCCCAGCGTTTGGCCTTCGGTCTTGGAATTTTTCCAGCGAGAATCACCGTGTAAACGGTCACGCTGAGAAGAAAAATTTTAGCGGTTCAACCAAAACCGGTCCAACCAAATTTGTCCAATCCCATTAAACCAATTTGGTTCAACCCAACGGTGGTTCAATCTAATTGAACCTGGTTCAGGGAATAAAATTGGTTCACAACCAATTGGAGGCCGAAACGAACTCCGAATCAGTTCAAAACTGATTCAGAAAAAATCCTGGCACAGAACTGGTCAACCCGGAACATTTTCCGATCGACACAGACAAGGGCAAGACGGGGAAAAGAGTGCTCAAAAATACTGTGACCATAAAACCGAGACGATTCCCAATCGTAATCGGTATCCGGATCAGGGAGTTATTCTGTGGCGTGTGACCTCATAGGTTCGAACCTAAACGGTAGCACCAGAACAATTCTAGTACCAGCACAGGAAACCATCTAGCAATGGGTCCCGGCGTCCGGATAGGTCGAAGATGCGAGAGCAAACTATCGAACCTCTGGCATATGGTTACCGTATAATTCATCCCTTTGACCTCAATGCTCAAGACGACTGAGATTGGGCCGCCAACCCAGACTGAGTCAGTCGACTACGTGTCTCAACCTCTCAAGCCTAGTGACTCTTCACTAGGGCTACCCCGGCCGAGGATTTGCTAAATTGAGATACTGCGAGACATTCAATCCAAACTGTTCGGACAGGTCAATTCCATCTTGGTCCATCACTGCTCCACAAGTACTTTCCTGTACCCAGAAACCTTTCATCATCGGATTAAAAATCCGGGTAGTCCGGCACCAAAGCACAGGGAGTTGCTTGCAAGCTACCGTGATGACCTCAGGTCAGAGGGACACTTATACCCATATCCAATCGTGATATCCCTTTGGCAGAAAGGGACTGCACGGAGTCACGTTCAATGAGATATCATATATCCCACCTGCAGATCACATCAGTGTCACCACACTCATTTGGTCAAGAGGACAACCAAACGATGTGAACTACAACAACCTATACTTGATATATTGCCGTCCAATACAATATATCCTTTGGTTGTGAACTGGGTTTAAGGACCACTCGATACATCCTCTCTATATCGAAGTCAGTGTAGTCCTAAGGACTTCATCACATAGGAAAGAGTTCATTTCAGGGAAATTCAATACGTGATGAGCTGCCAAAAATTAATTTTATTAATTCATTGAAAAGTACAATACTTAGCACAACCACCTACAACCCAGGCGATTGGCTTTGGGACACAATTCCCAACAACTCCCACTTGTACTAAAGCCAATCAGAAGAGTATCTAATACCCATTTCCCATTTACAATAGTCAAACTCTTTTATTCCGAGGGCTTTAGTGAAGGGTCGGCCAGATTTTCTTTTCCATCGATCTTCAGAAGATTGATGTCGCCTCGTTCCACGATCTCTCGTACGAGGTGTAGCGCCGCAGGATGTGCTTGGTGCGGTGATGAGCTTTTGGCTCCTTAGCTTGAGCAATGGCTCCAGTGCTGTCACAGTACACCAGAACAGGACCATCTAGGGAAGGTGCCACCCCTAGCTCTCCAAGGAACTTTCGCAACCACACAGCTTCCTTTGCTGCATCTGATGCTGCAATATATTCTGCTTCGCATACCGAGTCTGCAATAGTTGCCTGCTTGGAACTTTTCCAGCAGACTGCTCCTCCGTTCAGGGTAAATACAAACCCTGACACACTCTTGCTATCATCTCTATCTGACTGGAAACTGGAGTCAGTGTACCCCACAAGTTTCAAGTCAGGTTCTCCATAAATCAGCCATTGATCTTTAGTGTTTCTCAAATACTTGAGGATGGACTTAACCACCTTCCAATGCGCCTCACCTGGGTCAGACTGGTATCTACTCACTACTCCTAGTGAGTATGCCACATCTGGTCTAGTACAAGTCATAGCATACATGATAGAGCCTACTGCAGAAGCATAAGGTACTCTACTCATGCGCTCTCTTTCCTCAGGAGTTGTCGCACAATCCCTTTTGGAAAGAGTAATTCCAGAACCTATCGGAAGATAGCCTTTCTTGGAATTTTCCATGCTGAACCGTTTCAGCACGGTGTCTATGTACATAGACTGGGACAGTCCCAAAAGCTTCTTGGATCTATCTCTATAGATCTTCATACCTAGTATGTAAGAAGCTTCACCCAAGTCCTTCATGGAGAACTGAGATGATAACCAGACCTTTATTCCTTGTAATGCTGCGACGTCATTCCCGATTAAGAGAATGTCGTCAACATACAGTACTAGGAATACAATCACAGAACCATTGACCCATTTATAGATGCACGGTTCTTCTCCGTTCTTAACGAAGCCGTACGATTTGATACACCTATCAAACCGTAAGTTCCAACTTCGAGATGCTTGCTTGAGTCCATAGATGGACTTCTGCAATTGCATACTTTTGATTCATCTGTGGATGTGAACCCTTCAGGCTATATCATATACACCTCTTCTTCCAGCTCCCCATTTAGGAAAGCGGTTCGGACATCCATCTGCCAGATCTCGTAATCAAAATATGCTGCCAAAGCAAGCATGATCCGAATAGACTTGAGCATTGCCACAGGGGAAAATGTCTCGTCATAATCGATACCATATCGTTGACGATACCCCTTGGCAACCAGACGGGCTTTATAGGTCTCTACCTTCCCATCTGCGCCCCTTTTTCTCTTGAAGATCCATTTACACCCGATGGGTTTTATTCCTTCAGGCGGATCAACCAATGTCCAAACATTGTTGATTTCCATGGACTCCATTTCGGATCGCATGGCTCCAAGCCATGCCTCAGAGTCAGATCTCTGAAGTGCATCCATATAGGTGATCGGATCCTCATTGTTCTCATCGAGCTCAATGGGATCTCCGTCCCGGACCAAGAAACCGTAGTATCTGTCCGGCTGACGCGGTATTCTACCGGATCTCCTAATGGGTTCTGGTGTGATTCAATCACAGCCGGTTCTACGATGTCCTTAGAGTGTGTAGGTTCTTCTATTGGCTGAACTTCATCAAGTTCAATCTTAGAGGCTATAGTTCCTTCTCCAAGGAACTCCTTTTCCAAAAAGATAGCTCTAAGAGCAACGAACACCTTTTGTTCATTCTCCAAATAGAAGAAATACCCTTTGGTTTCCTTAGGATAACCAACAAATAAACACCGATCAGACCTAGGACCAAGTTTGTCTGAGTCTAAACGCTTTACGTAAGCCGGACAACCCCAGACCCGAAGGTGTGAGATTGATGGTTTACGTCCATTCCACATCTCATACGGAGTGGAGACAGATTTACTCGGAACATTATTTAATAAGTAACAGGCTGTCTGAAGCGCATATCCCCAAAAGGATAGCGGCAAAGTTGCAAAGCCCATCATGGATCGAACCATGTCCAACAAGGTTCGATTCCTCCTTTCGGACACACCATTCAACTGTGGTGTTCCTGGAGGAGTCCACTGAGAGAGAATTCCATTCTCCTCAAGATATGTCAAAAAGCACCAGATAAGTATTCGCCACCTCGATCAGATCGAAGGGTTTAATACTTTTTCCAGTTTGCTTTTCTACTTCATTATGGTATCGTTTGAACATTTCAAACGACTCAGACTTATGTCTCATTAAAAGACATAACCGAACCTTGAAAAGTCGTCTGTAAAAGTAATGAAATATTTGTATTCTCCTATAGCACTAACTGTCATCGGTCCACATACATCAGTATGTATTAGACTTAGAAGTTCTGTAGCTCGTTCACCTTTTCCAGTAAAAGGTGACTTGGTCATTTTACCAAGTAAACAGGATTCACAAGTGGGCAGTGATTCAGAATCACTGACCTCGAGAAGTCCATCTCCTCGCATCTTGTTTATCCTATTTTGGTTAATATGACCTAGCCTACAGTGCCAAAGATACAAATCGTTGACATTATCTAACCTTGGACGTTTGCTAGAAGTGTACATTACACTAACAGGCCTTGATAGTACGTATATGCCATTATTTAATCTAGCTTTCATTATAACAGAGTTATTCAAAATAACATTGCAAAAATCTCCTTTATTGATAGTTCAAAACCACAACTGGCCAAAAGGCCTACAGAGATTATGCACATAATGAAACTAGGACAATAGTGACAGTCGACTAGTTCGACAGTACAAGACTCAAAGACAAGACGCAGGACTCCAACCGCCAGTACTGGAACACGATTTCCATTCCCGACGCTCAGAAATTGTTCTCCATCTTCAAATCTTCTGCTAACTTGAAGTCCCTGTAACGAATTACAAACATGAATTGGACTACCAGTATCCAATACCCAGTTAGCAGTATCAACAATTGAGTAATTACAAGGTCTTATCATATAATACCTTGTTCAGCAGACTTTCTTTCTCGGCCTGTTCGGATCAAGGGACGCTATATAAAGAGGACAGTTCCTCTTCCAGTGTCCCTTCTTCTTGCAGTGGAAGCACTCTGCAGAAGACTGATCAGCCTTAAACTTCCTGGTCTGACTCGGGCCAGGAGCATTCTGCACCTTCTTTCCCTTTTTATTTATTTTCTTCTTCCCTTTCTTAAGGGACGACGACCTCTACCCCTCCCACTAAATTCACCACCCCCTTATTAAGTTGGTGGTCTTTCTCGAAAGTCTGCAGTATCCCAAAAGACCATGGTAGTTGACTGCAGGCTTGTTCATTCTATAATGATCAAGAAAGTCAAGATAGGAGGAGGGAAGAGAATTCAGGATCGCATCCTTGCCGAGCTGCTCGTGCAAGGGGCATCCGAGTTTGCCCAGTTTTTCAATCAACTCGATCATGTACAATACATGATCAGTGACTGAACCACCATTCGGCATCTTGGAGTTGTAGATGGCACAAGACACTTTGTACCGTTCTACATCATCCGGGGTGCCGAAGGATTCCTTCAACTTTTGAAGGATTTCATCAGGTTGGGCCTCCTCGAATTTGCGAGTGAACTCGTCGTTCATCGCCGCTAGCATAATGCAACGGACAGTAGTCCGATCAGAGACCCACTTCAAATAAGCATCTCTGACCGCACTCCGTGCATTAGCGGGAGGGATTTCAGGTGCGGATCCGTTATCACATACAGGATCCGTTCATGCTCCAGAACTATTCTCAACTTTCGATACCAACTATCGAAGTTGTGACCTTTAACTTCTCGTTATCGAGAAGTGACCGGAGCGACAAGTTTGAAGACATCTGAAAAGAAAACAGACCAAATTAGTTTATGAATTAATAACTTAACCAAAAGACTTGGACTTTAGTCTAAAGGTTTCTCTCACTAATTTTTCAGATTGGTAGCCTCTGACTCCAATCCGTGAAAAACATTTTTCAAGTGGGTACTGAAATCCAATAGGCCACGCATGAGCCCGACTATGGCCGGCTCACCCATACGAGCCTAAAGGTAGGTTCGTAAACCAATTGTTTCCCTAAACAATTTTCAGTATTTTATTTTGCCTCAGAGAACACCCCAATCGGCCTAGGGGCCTCCTATTGCGGGTCTCTGGTTAGGTCCAACCATTAAAATGACTAATCCAATGCTTCCAGCTAACTAAAGACCAAGCCCGACTATGGCCGGCCCACCTGGTCCCGTTAAGGAGGTTGCACTGAACCATCATCGATCAGATAGAAATTCCAGTCGCCGGATGTACACCCGTTCTATGGAACTGCCGATGCACCCTAGTGGACACATTTCTATCTAACTTAATGGGAGGCTAAGACACTGTCAACTCCTTGACTTAGTCTTTTTAAGGACCTAATAATTTAGAGGATTTTTAATTATTTGTGACAGAAGAATAAAGGTAAGGACATGGATCATCCTCCCACTGAATCAATCAGATTCCAGGAGGGTTGAATAAATCAACATTGATCCATGGGCACCTATTGATCAGTCAGACCGATCAACCTGGGTGACATGGGTTAACTCGAGTCGTTGAGCTTTTCCAATCAGTTCTGGTTAACTCGACTAGCCAGGTAGGTGAGATCATGGGTGAGTAACCGCCATTAACCATCTTTCCTAGACACCAACCAAGTTGGCCAGGAAAGAGGTAGCCTCATACAACCATGATCACTATTGCCAAACCTACCTCGACACCAGTCGGTTTACCAGACCCGATCAGATTTGCCTAAAGACTCGGGCGTCCACAGAGCCACTAATTGGATCCATTTTAGATGAACGGATCAACTATTCTAACTATTAGATAGTTCTAAAGAAGTACCTTGATCAATTTTGATTAGTCTTCTTTTATCCGGTTCAACTAAACCTAGGTCTAACCCAGTTAAGGACCCAATTAGATAACTAACCCAATAACCCAAATGGCTTATTCATGTCAACTTAGATTTCATAAACCTAATGATTTAAGCCATACATTTAATCAAAACATTTTTAATTAAGTGTCAATGTAAAATATTTTCACATTACATCATGCATCATTTCTAGATTTTATTTTATAAACATTTCATGGCCCAATACATGTCAAAATTGTATCTAAGCTAAAACAATTTTAATTCCGAGATTTCCTTAAAGGATCCTTCTGAAAAGGCCAACACAGATGATCCTTTCGTGTCAAAGACACACGGTCATGGTGAAGGTCTCAACTAGTTCCTAAAAGTACTATCAGGATACAAATAGATTAAACTATTTTTAATCTAACATGCATCAAGATTATGTTACAAAGGCACCTGGCTCTGATACCACTGAAAGTGAAAAAGGTGCATTAGCAGGTGCCTACGCTAAGCATGCAACACCAGGGAGCAGGTTTGTATTTTAAAACGACTTTATATTGCATAGCGAAAAATGCTCCAACCAGGATCTAACATAATCAGGAAGCATGTAAAGAGTATGAACATGTTGCAACATGGGCATGTAATGTTTATAAAATATTATAAATGCATATCTAGATCTACTCATGCATGAAAAACAAAATCCAAAACATACCTTATTCCAGGCTGGAATAAGCCTGGATAAACCTGGAATAGACTGGAATAACTGGAATAAAGTTATTCCAGTCGTCTTCCACCTTGGGCTGAAAACAGGTCTCCGAAAAGTCCACGGAACGCCGCCTTCCGGACCTCCGATCGCTCCCAATTTGAGCTGTAGATTCTTGAGGAAGTCTTCTTCGATTTGGCACTGGTTTCTGCAAGAAAAACCAAATCCAAAAATCGAGAAAAATCGGCGAAGTCTGCTGCACGAAAATGGCAGCAGATCTGAGTAGCTGTCTTCGTCGATGGGTTTCGGGCAACCGGAGCGATCCCGGTTCGCGTGGTTTGCTCCGAGGAGTAGATGGACACTCCCTCTAGAGGGGAGACACGCCCGGGGCTCTCCGTTCTCTCTCCACGCGCGGTGCTAGCCGCCGGAAGAAGCTTCACGATCACAGATTTCTGCAGCAAAACAAATTTGCTGCAGCAGGGAAGGAGCACTCAAACAATGGGAAGAAAACCTGGACTCTCCCTTACTCCCTTCCAAAAACAGCTCTACAGGTACCCAATGAGGTGATCTCACAATCCCTCAAAAATTTCCTTGAAAATTTCTTCTCTCGTTGGTTTTTCACTTCACACACGGTGGGAACAACCTCTCTTCTGAAACAGGGGTGCAGGCCTTAAAAACAGCAGGAAGAGGGAGAGGGAGGTGGAGAGACGGTGAGGTGGAGAGGCTGGGAATGGCTGCAGTTAATCACCCAATTAACCAAGCCTTAAACCAGCCGGTGGGAGAAGAAAAACGCCAGGAACAAACGGTGGAGGGAGAAGAAAACGCCCAGCGTTTCCTTCGGCGCTTGGAATTTTTCCAGCGAGAATCACCGTGTAAACGGTCACGCTGAGAAGAAAAATTTAGCGGTTCAACCAAAACCGGTCCAACCAAAAATTGTCCAATCCCATTAACCAATTTGGTTCAAACCCAACGGTGGTTCAATCTAATTGAACCTGGTTCAGGGAATAAAATTGGTTCACAACCAATTGGAGGCCGAAACGAACTCCGAATCAGTTCAAAACTGATTCAGAAAAATCCTGGCACAGAACTGGTCAACCCGGAACATTTTCCGATCGACACAGACAGGGCAAGACGGGAAAAGAGTGCTCAAAAATACTGTGACCATAAAATCGAGACGATTCCCAATCGTAATCGGTATCCGGATCAGGAGTTATCCTCTGTGGCGTGTGACCTCATAGGTTCGAACCTAAACGGTAGCACCAGAACAATTCTAGTACCAGCACAGGAAACCATCTAGCAATGGGTCCCGGCGTCCGGATAGGTCGAAGATGCGAGAGCAAACTATCGAACCTCTGTCATATGGTTACCGTATAATTCATCCCTTTGACCTCAAATGCTCAAGACGACTGAGATTGGCCGCCAACCCAGACTGAGTCAGTCGACTACGTGTCTCAACCTCGCAAGCCTAGTGACTCTTCACTAGGGCTACCCCGGCCGAGGATTTGCTAAATTGAGATACTGCGAGACATTCAATCCAAACTGTTCGGACAGGTCAATTCCATCTTGGTCCATCACTGCTCCACAAGTACTTCCTGTACCCAGAAACCTTTCATCATCGGATTAAAAATCCGGTAGTCCGGCACCAAAGCACAGGGAGTTGCTTGCAAGCTACCGTGATGACCTCAGGTCAGAGGGACACTTATACCCATATCCAATCGTGAATATCCCTTTGCAGAAAGGGACTGCACGGAGTCACGTTCAATGAGATATCACATATATCCCACTGCAGATCACATCAGTGTCACCACACTCATTTGGTCAAGAGGACAACCAAACGATGTGAACTACAACAACCTATACTTGATATATTGCCGTCCAGTACAATATATCCTTTGGTTGTGAACCGGGTTTAAGGACCACTCGATACATCCTCTCTGTATCGAAGTCAGTGTAGTCCTAAGGACTTCATCACATAGGAAAGAGTTCATTTCAGGGAAATTCAATACGTGATGAGCTGCCAAAAATTATATTTTATTAATTCATTGAAAGTACAATACTTAGCACAACCGCCTACAACCCAGGCGATTGGCTTTGGGACACAATTCCCACACCTTGGAGACGGGGTGCCTTCGCAATGGATCCTCGGATTGTAGTCCTATGGCAAGGTTGCCTTCTTCCGAACTCAGGATCTTAAGAGAAGACAAAAAAAAGAACCAGAAACTCAAAGAAAGACCTGACCTGAGGACTTAATGAAGATTATTGGATGTAGAAGTTCCGGAGATCTTGATACTGATCTGACTCTTCTTTGAACTTGCTTTGTTGTTGAAACAGTTGATATGAACCTGGATGCTGGTGGCCGGCCTCTATGTGGAAGAGAGGGGCCGTGGATGTAGATGGAAAATTAGGGTTTGTGGTGGTGGTGTAGAGATGGGTGGACCAAGCTAGAGTTTTGGGGTTAGAGATCTCACCCTCCTCAAGGTTCCTAGGGAACCCGGATTTACTCCCTCACGGAGCTCAACACTTGAATACAAGTGCGGAAGAGAGAAACACATGTTGCTCACAAAGAAATTGATTTCATTCATCATTTTTAATTCAAGAGTTACATAGAGTTGAATATATAGACATAACAAAGAAATAAAATTTTATACATTTTCCATGTAGGACTAATAGGACTAACCCACACTTAGGCATCAAATTCTCTTCCAAGACTCCTTCCATGAGTGGGCAGCCCAAAAACTCTAAGAAAACTTGAAAATCAGCTCCAAATGGCAGGTTATGGGGGTGTCTCCTAGTATCTCTCCATGAATCAAGGATTTTCCCTTCATGGTTTGGCTCCTTTGGACACCTCCTAGTCTTGCTCCACAAGTTTAGGCTTCTTCCTTTCATGGCTTTGGCACTTTTGGAAACTTTTGGGTGCCTCCTTGATTTTCTCCCCAAGATATGCTCTCTTCCCTTTTATAACTTGGATTTTTATGGAACATTGTGGGGCACCTCCTTGATCCTCTCTTCAAGAAAAATTCTTGCCATCCTGGCTTGGGTTTATCTGGAAAGAAGTTGTCTCCTCCTTGGATTGAGGTATCTTGATGGATTTCTCCCCAAGTGGTGCAAGATAAAAGAACCTGCTTACTTGAGGCGTGGGGACCAAGGTACACTGGATGGAGATGTGGCAGGGAGTGTGGCACCCACTTGTAGCTGGAAAATGTGGTGCCCTATGGCAAAGGGAATGACACCTACCTGGGCCTTGGACTTGGACTGAGTCAACATGACCCAACAAAATTGAAATGACAAAATTACAGACTCAAAATTGAGTTGATCAGGTCAACCCTTATTACAAAACCAGAAAACCCTAATTCTTCGGCAAGGTCAATCAGAGATCCAGATGGAGCCCTGAAGTCTTCTTCTGAGTCTGGTGCCCGCACCAATTCTCCTGGGGTGGGAGGAACTCGACCTTGTCGAGTAAGGCTCAAGTTGGCTCTGGTATCTCTCCAAGAGGTCTGGATCCAAATCTTGTAGTTTTTTCTCGGGAGATCCAAGAGTAATCAGAGTCTGGCCTTCCTTGCCAGTAGACCAGGTATCTTTGGTATCCTCGATTACGAGTAGAGATTACCTGATCATCCAGGATCTTTTCAATCTACTCTTTCCTCACAGGCCAATTTGTTTGTGGATACACAGGATCGGGATCACTCTCAATAATAGGATTAGGTTCAAAAGGCTCACTGGGAATCACAGTTGGCTCCCTGTACTCTACTAGGTCTGTAATGTTGAAAGTGGAGCTAATGCCTAGTTCTGGAGGTAACTCGAGTACATAGGCATTGGATCCTACTCTCTTCACCACTCTAAATGGTCCAGCTCCTCTAGCATGTAACTTTCTAACGGTTCCAGGAGAAAACCGCTCAGGCCTTAACCTAATCATTACATAGTCTCTCTCAACAAAAGTTTTGACTCGTCTTTGAGAATCAGCCAACTTCTTATAAGTTTCGTTACTTAAAGTTATTTTGGCATGAATTTCTTTATGCAAGTCCTTTACATGCTATGCAAGTGCATCAAGAGACTTGTGTGTGTGGGCTAATAGTGAAATCAGATCAAGTGGTGTGTGAGGCTTGTATCCATGAACAATTTCAAATGGACTCTAGCCTATAGACCTATTGATCGAAACATTGAATGCAATTTCAGTCCTGGATAAAATACAAATCCCAATTCCTGGTGCTCTCAATCAAACCAAAATCTGAGCCAAAGCCTAGTAAAGGGTCAAGAAAACTAAACTAGACTGACGATGCATTCCTAAAGAATGGACTTTATTACAAAGGAACCCTAAGTCTAAACCTAACAAACTAAGGCTCTCTAGGTTTGACCTTGGGTCGGAGGAGGGCATGCAGAGCATGAAAACTTATTATGGATGCCTAGTAGGTGCCATAAGGTCTTCCAGAAGTAGGTGGCAAACCTAATAGGTTCTGACACGTGGTTCACTCTAAAGGCTTCGACAAAGTATACTTGAATGGTGTAAGAAGCATTGGAAGTCCTAGAGAAAGGGAGGAGATATGAGGTGGAGTCTCGAATTACCTGTTGACTAAAGGTGGTGACCTGAAGGTTTGAATGGTGATCTATGAGTGTCAACTGGTCATCCTTACGAAAGAAAAGTTTGCTACTCCCAGGAATGGATCAAGAGATGGTTTGGGAAGTAGCCTAGGATATGTGATTGCAATAGTTAAGGTTTGTTCTCTAAGCAAATAATGATCCACTTTCTCAAGAACTGGATTAGAGAATGATTCATGGGAGGGCCTATGGATGATGACCTCAAGACTTAAAATCTGACCTATGGGTGCGGAAAGGTATACTCTATAGAAGGGTAGGTCAGTCATACGAAGGAAGGGGTCTGGGGTCCATAAGGAGGACTTCTACAAGACTGGGTGAATCAATCCGCTCAAGACAAGGTTGTTCAACTGAGATTACGAGAGACCTTAGTGGCTGGGCATGGGACAAGGTCTAATTGTAAGAGGCTTGATTCAGTCATCCTAAGGAGAGGATCTACCATAGGGTGGGCAAACTTAAATAGTTCAGTGCAAAGATCTTCAATTGGTACTTGGGGAATGACTGTCATTAGAGGGTATGAACTGATAGCTCGGGCTAACACTATGAGTTCTTCCTGGGGGTATTTGACTAAAGGAACCTGATTCTCACATCTCTTGAATTTCAGAACTAGGTCCTACCACTTGGTTGCTCTCCAAGGTCTCCTCAGGTAAGGAACCAATAGTATCGATGTCACATTCTTCAAGTTCTTCCCCCTCATATTTATCAACTAGACTCAAGCCAGCATCATATACTTCCTCGATGCCATCTTCAATGGGTTTCGGGTCAGTGGTAATCGGGTCAACTGATTCTAGGCTTGTCATACCTAACCTTTCTTCCTCATTGGTACGCTTGGGTTCTCCCTCATTAATATCATCCTTAGAATTCTTACCACTTAGCTGTGCACAAGCCAGTCCTATGCATGGGCACTGACTAGATTTATGGTTTCTTTCTCCACAAAACAAACATTCTTGCGATATAGGAACCTGGGTCACACTGGGTTTCAAGCTAGTAGAGACCTTACTTGGGCATGGGTGTGGATCTAAATGGTTTGATCTAGAAGACATGGGTTGTTGAGTGACTGGTCTAGAATATTGTAAGGACCTCTCATATACACGATCCACACTATAGATATCATGGTTAGGCTTCCTAAGGTTATGCTCGGGATCACGGTATAAGGTCCTCCTAGGCTCCGGCATGGATGAGGTTGGGGCCTATTAAATTTTGGATCAGGGGTCCAATTTTGATGTCTACATTTCTCAAGTACTTGGACTCGATCCCTAAGCTGGGTAAAATTCTCATAGACTTGTTCTTTACACTGGGTAACAGTAGCAGTCATATCCTGACTCAATTTGTTCATACTTTCAGTAAGAGCTCTAACCATGGCCTCTAAATTAGGTTGGGTTTGACCAGGTTGGTAGGGTACTCCATTCCGGGTATACATGATGATGCAAGCAAACACACCAAATGTGACTCAACTGAACGACTACGGGCTAACTAGACCTAGAGCCTAAACTAGATGCCCAATCAGAGTGGCAAGCTAGCCTGTAGTAACTCGGACTCAGCCAGGCAGGTGTAAGGGGAGTGTTAGGTCCCTAGATGCCAATCCTAGACACCAATCAGTGATTGGCCAGGTAGGCGGACCAGCACACAAGCCCTTCGGGATAGAATCCTGAACCACCATTCTAGACACTGAGTACAAAGCACACACAGAGTAACTAGACAAACTGACTCAACACTAGCCTTGACCCGACTTGTTGACGTCCCTAGCCCACTAGGACAATTAAGTCTAATAAATTTTAAATTAGGCTTAGGATCGAATGAGTGGGTGGGTTTTGGGCTAAGGAGAGGTTATCAACTCCTCCCCTTATCTTAGATGCTCAAATGCCCTTAAGATGAATTAGGAGATGATCACTCAAAAAAATGAATTGCAGAAACACAAAAATAGAGTTACAGTAATTTAACTCTCAAAAATTTTACGGAAACCAATAAATCACAGAAAAATTATATAAAATATCTTCAATTATACTGGTTCCAACAAAATAAAAATCATACAATTTGGAGTTATTTGCAATGAGAAACAATTCTTGCAACAGGATAGTTACAGACTGAAAATAGGGTGCTTCCCCCGTTTACAATTCTTGCTACGAAGTTGTAACCCAGCGGATCCCCTACATGCCCTCGAATACCCCGGAATGGGAAGAGGAGGTTTGCACCTTGCTTCGTCCTAGGACCGGACGTCCTGGGGAGTCTACTTCGAGCAGACAAAGTAAAAAGGAGAGACACTCAAACAAGCACACAAGATAGAAACCCTAGACAGGGCTCTGATACCAAACTGATGCAGAACGAAAGCTCTGATACCAAAATGATGCAAAACGAAAGCTCTGATACCAAAAATGATGCAGAACGGAAGCTCTGATACCAAAATTGATGCAGAACGAAAGCTCTGATACCAAAAATGATGCAAGACGGAAGCTCTAGTACCAAAAATGATGCAGGACAGAAGCTCTGATACCAAAAATGATGTAGAACAAAAAGATGATGCGATGCGGAAGTAAATTAAAATTAATGTATTTTATTTATTTATTTATTTTTAGAAGTCGGCTTTGACTTAAAGGAAAGATAAACTAATGTTGAAAGAAACTAAGAAATGACAGAAGTACAATTAAAAGGAGTGGATTATCAGAGTAACTCAGAAGTAGGATCGCTGGGGATTGAGAAACCCCAGACCTAGGGTTTACTCTTCTTTCAAGAAACAGACGAAGAGAGACGAAGAGAGATACCTGACTATGATATCTCTCGTTGCTTCAATTGAAGGACACTCTCAAGCAATTGTAGGATCCTTGGAGACGGGGTATCTTCGCAATGGATCCTCGGATTGTAGTCCTATGGCAAGGTTGGCCTTCTTCTCGAACTCAGGATCTGGAAGAAGAAGAACAAAAAAAAAGAACCAGAACTCAAAGAAAGACACTGACCTGAGGACTTAATGAAGATTGTTGGATATAGAAGTTCCGGAGATCTTGATACTGATCTGACTCTCTTTGAACTTGCTCTGTAGTTGAAACATTGATCTGAACCTGGATGCTGGTGGCCGGCCTCTATGTGGAAGAGAGGGGCCGTGGGATGTACATGGAAAATTAGGGTTTGGTGGTGGTGGAGTAGAGATGGGTGGACTAAGCTAGAGTTTTGGGGTTGGAGATCTCACACCTCCTCAAGGTTCCTAGGGAACCCGGATTTACTCCCTCACGGAGCTCAACACTTGAATACAAGTGCGGAAGAGAGAAACACAAAGTTGCTCACAAAGAAATTGATTTCATTCATCATTTTTAATTCAAGAGTTACATAGAGTTGAATATATAGACATAACAAAGAAATAAAATTTTATACATTTCCCATGTGGGACTAATAGGACTAACCCACACTTTAGGCATCAAATTCTCTTCCCAGACTCCTTCCATGAGTGGGCAGCCCAAAAACTCCAAGAAAACTTGAAAATCAGCTCCAAATGGCAGGTTATGTGGGTGTCTCCTAGTATCTCTCCATGAATCAAGGATTTTCCCATCATGGTTTGGCTCCTTTGGACACCTCCTAGTCTTGCTCCACAAGTTTAGGCTTCTTCCTTTCATGGCTTTGGCACTTTTGGAAACTTTTGGGTGCCTCCTTGATTTTTCCCCAAGACATGCTCTCTTCCTTTTATAACTTGGATTTTTATGGAACATTGTGGGGCACCTCCTTGATCCTCTCTTCAAGAAAAATTCTTGCCATCCTGGCTTGGGTTTATCTGGAAAGAATTGTCTCCTCCTTGGATTGAGATATCTTGATGGATTTCTCCCCCAGTGGTGCAAGAAAAAAGAACCTGCTTACTTGAGGCGTGGGGACCAAGGTACACTGGATGGAGATGTGGCAGGGAGTGTGGCACCCACTTGTAGCTGGAAAATGTGGTGCCCTATGGCAAAGGAAATGACACCTACCTGGGCCTTGGACTTGGACTGAGTCAACATGACCCAACAAAAATTGAAATGACAAAATTACAGACTCAAAATTGAGTTGATCAGGTCAACCCTTATTACAAAACAGAAATCCTAATTCTTCGGGCAAGGTCAATCAGAGATCCAGATGGAGCCCTGAAGTCTTCTTCTGAGTCTGGTGCCCACACCAAAACTAGAGTCAGAGTACCCCACAAGTTTCAAGTCAGGTTCTCCATAAATCAGCCATTGATCTTTAGTATTTCTTAAATACTTAAGGATGGACTTAACCACCTTCCAATGCGCCTCACCTAGGTCAGACTTGTATCTGCTCACTACTCCTAGTGAGTATGCCACGTCTGGTTTAGTACAAGTCATAGCATACATGATAGAGCCTACTGCAGAAGCATAAGGTACTCTACTCATATGCTCTCTTTCCTCAGGAGTTGTTGCATAATCCTTCTTGGAAAGAGTAATTCCAGAACCTATTGGGAGATAGCCTTTCTTGGAATTTTCCATGCTGAACCGTTTCAGCACGGTGTCAATGTACGTAGATCGGGACAGTCCCAAAAGCTTTTTAGATCTATCTCTATAGATTTTCATACCTAGTATGTAAGAAGCTTCACCCAAGTCCTTCATGGAGAACTGAGATGATAACCAGACCTTTATTCCTTGTAATGCTGCGACATCATTCTCGATTAAGAGAATGTCATCAACATACAGTACTAGAAATACAATCACAGAACCATTAACCCATTTATAGATGCATGGTTCTTCTCCGTTCCTAACGAAGCCAAATGATTTGATACACCTATCAAATCGTAAGTTCCAACTTCGAGATGCTTGCTTGAGTCCATAGATGGACCTCTGCAACTTGCATACTTTTGATTCATCTGTGGATGTGAACCCTTCAGGCTGTATCATATACACCTCTTCTTCCAGCTCCCCATTTAGAAAAGCGGTTCGGACATCCATCTGCCAGATCTCGTAATTAAAATATGCTGCCAAAGCAAGCATGATCCGAATGGACTTGAGCATTGCCATAGGCGAGAAAGTCTCGTCATAATCGATACCATATCGCTGACGATACCCCTTGGCAACCAGACGGGCTTTATAGGTCTCTACCTTCCCATCTGCGCCCCTTTCCTCTTGAAGATCCATTTACACCTGATGGGTTTTATTCCTTCAGGTGGATCAACCAATGTCCAAACATTGTTGATTTCCATGGACTCCATTTTGGATCGCATGGCTCCAAGCCATGCCTCAAAGTCAGATCTCTGAAGTGCATCCATATAGGTGATCGGATCCACACCAGGAATATATTTTCTTCCTTCAGGACAATCAGGGTGGATGTGTCCTGGTTTCTTGCCATCATAGCAGATAGGTACTTGTCTTTATCTTTATCTTTCTCTTTATCTTATCTATTTCTTTTCTTTTCCAAAGTCACATTTTCTGTAATGCTTTCTCCATCTGTTCGTTTTTTTCTTCTACCCATAAACCTTTTGAATTTTCTCAAAACTAGAGCAATTTCATCACTTCCAAGATCATCATCATTTGAGAGTAGATTCTTCATTCTTATCTTCCCCAATAGCTTTAAATGCAATGGCTTTTTCTTTTCATATCTTCTTCAGTCCTTTGTTGCATAGCCAATTCATGAGTGATTAAGAATCCAAGTAGTTCATCCAGTAGCAGTGTATTTAAGTCCTTTACTTCTTGAATTGTTGTCACTTTGGCTTCTCACTTATCTGGCAAAGATCTTAAGACTTTTTGGACAAGATCAGCATTAGAATAAATTCTACCGAGACTTTTAAGACCATTTATGATATCAGTAAAACGAGTATACATGGTAGATATAGTCTCACTAGGATCCATCTTGAACAACTCATAATTATGTACAAGTAGATTGATTTTTGATGTCTTAACTTGAGAAGTGCCTTCGTGTGTGATTTCTAATTTGTCCTAAATTTCTTTAGCAGAATTGCAAGTTGAAATTCTATTAAACTCATTTGGATCCAAAGTACAATACATAGGTTCATTGCTTTGGCATTCAATTCAGCTAATTTCATGTCATTCTCGTCCCAATCCTCTTCTGGTTTGGGAACCTCTACATCATTAACTTTAATTGTGGGTGTGTGAGGTCCCTTCAAGATGATTTTTCATAGGTGAAAGTCTATGGCTTGAATGTATATCTTCATTCTTGCCTTCCAATAAGTGTAATTAATCCGGTAAAAGTGGTGGTCTATTTGAGAATTGACATTCGGCCAATGAAGTGCTCATGGGATGTGCCATATGTCTTTACTCAAACTAACTTTCAGAGACTCTACTCTGATACCACTTGTTGCCCAGGTGGCTTCCAAAGAGGGGGGTGAATTGGGATTAAAAACTTTTACAAGAAGTGCACTTTGAAATTCTTTTAGTGTAGAAGTGAAGTATACAAAGCGGAAGTAAATAAATTGAAGCAATAACGCAATGAAAGCACAATTACAAACACCAAGAAATAAAGTGGTTCGAAGCAACCGGCTCCTACATCCACTACCCAAGGACCACTTGGGATTTCACTATATCCCCTAACTGGAATACAGTCGGATTATTTTACCAGGCTCACAATCCAAACCTATACACTTTGGTTTTATCGGGATCACCAAAGAAATCCAAACTCCCTTTGGTTTTATACGGGATCACCAAAGAAAACCCAAACACTTAGTTTTAAATCGGGAAAACAAAGAATCCAAACTTAGGTTTTACAAGGTTCACCTAAAAACCTTTAACTCTCTTTAGATACAGCCCCTTGCTGTTCTAGGAGAGCAAACAAGGATAAAGACAATGTAATCAAGCAACTATAACAAACCATGTTTGTTTTGATGTTGCCGAAGTAGATCAAGATGAAGTCAAGCCTTGAGTGCTCTTCAATGCTCTTCAATGCTGCTTCTTTTCTTCTTTAATGAGTGGATTCAATGATAGAGTGGAGTTGGTGAAGCTATGAATCCAACTTGAATGCTCTTTGAGGTAGGTAGTTGAGTAACTTGAAAGCTCTTTGATTTCTCAAGAAAATCAGCAATAAATCTCAATTTATTGTTTAATCCTTAAAAAATAATCTCCTTTATAGTTTTCCATGAGATATGATCGTTGTAGGGCCTTGGGATTCGTGAAATGGTGTTGGAGATGAATTGAAGTTTAAAATTAATTTCAGCAACTAGCCAGAAGTGTAGACAACGGCTCCACGAGCTAGCTCGAGCTCCAGGAGTTGGCTCGAAGTCTCAGATAGGCCAAAAACAAACTTCAGTGGGAGCCGGCTCTTGGACTAAGAGTCGACTCTTGCCTTGAAGCTTTCAGTCAACACAAACATACATACCTAGCATCAGCTCTTGAATCTGGAAGTCGGTTCTAGTCTCAAAATTACAAAAACTATATTTCTGGAAGAGTCAGCTCTTGAACTGTGAGTCGGCTCTTGGTTCTAAAACCTTGAATCTTTCTCCGTGCCGTGCCACCATGAGTCGACTCTTGTAAATCTTAACAAATTGCTTCAAGCTTCTCCAAAGATCTTCAACATTGAATCAACTAGAAGCTAATCTACATATCTTATGAAATTTTTAAATTTTAAGCCCATTTTACATGATTACAGCATTCATAAGTTAGGGCTTTTACAAACTCAATTGAATTTTCCTTAAGTAAATTTGAAAATTATTTTAAACAAAGGTAACCAATTCCAGCAAAATTTCTTAAACAATTTTGGAAGAGTTAGTATCAAATACATGCTCTAATGTTTTGTGATCATCAAAATCATTCCAAGGGTCAACATAAGTACTTAATTACAATTAGCACATACTTATTGAAATAGTTATAATAATTTATAAAACCCAATTCACCCCCCTCTTGGATTGCGTCATCACTGGGCAACAATTGGTATTAGAGCTAATATAGTTTGTCACCATGGTCGTCGGTCATAGGAGCTAAGTAGGATTTAAAGACCCTCTCTTCCCATTCAACAAATCTCTTATGACGTGTTGGGGTGCCACTGTGGCTTTATCTCATGAACAAGTGAGATGAATGGATTGTTGTCTTGCTATCAGTTATGCATATTAGAGCTAATATTATTGAATTATTTTTGCATGTCATTGTTGTGGTATCATGTTCAATTAGTATCATTTAATTGGTATCATGATTAATTACTTTCATGTATTGATTTTGATGATCAACTTGCTATTCTTTCCACCTTCATTTCATTTGTATTTCTTTCACCTTTTTTCATGATGACAAAAAGGGAAAGAAAAATGTGAAGTATGAAAAGGGAAAAGATTGGATAAACATGAAAATTATATGAGAAATGAAAGAAAATACAAAAGGAGGAGAGAAAGCAAAATATTTTAATCTTAAGGGAAGAATTAGCAAGGGGGAGAATGTTTAAAAATTTTTGACTTTTGAAAATATTTTTGAAATCATATTTGAGGGGGAGCTTGATACTCATTGATTTAGAGCTTACATGTTTATCTTATTGTTAATCCTTTTAAGCTTACCCTATTTATATACTTAAAGGTTTTGTCATCATTAAAAGGGAGAAATTGTTGACTCTGGTCTTGATATTGATGATTGACAAAATACTTAAGTATATATGAGTACTAATGTATGTTAAAAGTTTATTAGATATAGGTACTCATCAATGTTAAAAGATTAAAAAGATTGTCATTTAGTTGAAGAAGCCATGGATTTTCAAGTTATAAGGGCTTTGGAATTGATATGGAAGAACTTGAAGAGGCCAAAAATCAATTTTGGAGAAGTTTTAACAAGTTTCAACACTGGCACAAGAAAGTATCGACTCATGAAGAAGTTCAAGTGTTAACTCAAGGCCTGAGAACAAGAAAATATAGAACAATATCAAACCAGAAATTTTTCCTTAAGCTGACCTAAGTGTCGACCTAAGAGGTTGACTCATGAAGAAAATTCAGAAATTCAAGTGTCGACACTTGGTGTAATGGCTAGTCTTTCATAAGTACAGAATTGATTCTAGCTTGCTTCAAATGGCTAGTTTTTCATCCCCAACGGTTATAAACAGTAATCTATGATTTGGAGAGCTATATAAACACCAAAATCAAATGGGGAAGCAATCTTTTGGTGAGATCATTGAATATCCTTCAAGGATTTAAGAGTTAAGTGGTTCAAGCCTTCAAGCTTCCAAAGATAAAAGAGTTGATCCAAGTCTACAACATCAAGCTTCAATCAAAGGCTTTAATAACTTGAAGACAAGTTCTTCATCAACAATCAAGGGCTTCAAAGAGATACTTGCTTTATTTAAGAAAGCTTTTCTTATATTCTTTTCATATTATGCTTACTTTGTTTATTGAGGTTTTTGGTGAGCCTTGGAAAACCAAAGAGATTTTTGGTGAGCCTTAGAAAACCAAAGAGGTTTATTGGTGAGCCTTGTGTGAAAACCAACAAGGTTGTTGGTAAGCCTAAGTTACAACCAACAGATTTTTGGTCAGCCATGAAAACCAAAAAGTTATTGGTGAGCCAAATGTATAAATCAACTAGGGTTTAACTTGTGAGCCCGAAGACAAAATAAGTTGTAAAGGTTATTGGTGAGCCTAGGTGACAAAACCAACTTGGGTTTTGTAGTGAGCCCAAAAACTAATCGATTGTAATCTTGGTGATTATAGTGAAATTTCCAAGAAAAACTTGGAGAGTGGATGTAGGTACTTGGAATGCACCGAACCACTATAAACTTCTTGTGTTTGTGATTGCTCTTATTTATTGCTTTTTTACTCTTGCATTTACTTTGTTAATTCTGTTGCATCTTTTCATTAAGCACACAAACACTTCGGCAAAATACAAGCACATAATTTTAAATATCACATACTTGTTTTATATTTATTGAAATAGTTCAAATAATTTTATAAAACCCAATTCACCCCTCCTCTTGGGTTGCATCATCATTAGGCAGCAACCAGTGATCGGACTAGCACCATCTTGGCAGCCATACTAGCTATCAGATCAAGAGTCGGATTGGTGGTAGGACTAGCAATTAGATCGGTGGTCAAGTTGGCGGCCAGACTAATAATCGGACTAGGGCTGAACTGGTGGCTAGATTGGTGATCAGACTAACACTAACCTGGTAGTTGAACTAGCTATTAGACTGATGGCCGAAGCTGGACTAGCTATCAAACTTATGACCAGATCAGCGATCGAACTAGCATCGATCTGGCGACCAGACTTGCTATCAGGCCGATGGCTTGCTTGACACCAACTTGATAGCCAGACTAGCTATCATACTAGGAGCCGGACTTGCAACCAATCGATGGCTAGACTAGCTGTAGATCGGTAGCCAAACCGACGGTCGGACTGGCATTGACCTAGTAGCCGGACGATTGTCAGACCGGGTGCTCAAACTAGCAGGCAAACCGATGGCCAAATTGGCACCGACTTGGTGGTTGGACTAGCTATTGGAATGGTGGCCACTGATCCTATTGCCCAATATAGCAACCTAAGAGGGAGGTGAATTGGGTTTTTAAAATTTTAAATAAGTATGTGCTGAACTAATGTATTTGTGAAATAAAGTGAATGTGCTTAATCTAATCTAGATGCTATGCTTTTAAAGAATAAGAAACATTGCAAGAGAAAGTAATGAGAAGATAAAGCACATACAAAATACAAGAAGTTTCTAGTGGTTCGGTGCACACCAAGTATCTACATCGACTCCCCAAGCTATCCTTTGAGAATTTCACTATAATCACCAAGATTATAGCCAACTTGTTTTCCGGGCTCACAAGTCAAAACCCCTTGTTGGTTTTATTACTTAGGCTCACCGACAACCTTTCCCTCAAGCCAACCCTAGGCTGATTTCAATTTATGGCTTGGAAGGGCCTAACCCTAGTTTCAATAGCCTTGAAACTAGTTACAACAAATAAAACCAAAGGTACGATTAAAGCACAAGAATAAAACTCTCAAAAGAGTAGAAATGAAGTCGATGAAGCTCTTCTTGAATGCTTAAGTTGTCTTCTTTTTCTTGAAAGCTTTCAATGAACACTATTGGATATTGATTTGAAGGCTCAACAGCAAGAATGAAGTCTTTTTCAGGTGGAATCCTTTTTATGGCTCACTCTTATCTTTTCAAAAGCTTTTTCAAAAAATAGAATTTGTCTCTGTGTTTTTTCTTTTTCTCTTCTATCTTTAATGAGTTTAGTGAGTGATAAATACTCCAAAAACCTCCAAAAAACTATTTGTAACCATTGGAGTGGAAAATCTAGCCATTTTATACTATTTGAGCTAATTCTAAACTTCTGAAAATATAGCCGTTACTGTTGTCAAAACTGTGAGTCAACTTGTGAGTTGATACTTAGGTCGACACTTGAGTCTCCATGAGTTGACACTTGGATCAACATTAGAGTAATTCTTGAAAAAACATGGTTCTACTTTGTCGAAGTAGAGATCCGGCGAAACCTCGTCCTGCGGAAGTAATCTAGGTGCGTGAAGACCTTCTGCCAGCGATCTACCAAGGATGTGGTAGGATACAGGTCAAAGGAAGATCAAACAATCTATGGATTGATAGAGAAGAATGTAAGAGGGAGAGAAGGAAGAACGAGATCTGGAAGAAAATGAGGGTTCTCTCACTTGATCAGTTTTCTTAGACTGTTACAGAATGACCTCTCTTTCCCTAACTAACTGTCCCATATACATATATATACTCCTCGATCACGTGGAACCGAGACCCCTCAAAAAACTTCCTAGCATGGCAACACATGATTCAAAGAATCCTGTCTTCCGAGTTAGCTCGAACTACACGAGTTTGCTCCTTGCAGCAGACAGCACTCTGGACGAGTTGACTCTCAGACCTTGAGTCGGCTCTTCTAAAACATTGTTTTACCTATCTGTGTAACCGAGCTGACTTTCAACAGAATTGAATCAACTCACAGTAATTGAGCCAACTCGTAGCAGTATCAAGCGACTCTCCACATAACTTTTCCCTGCTGTCCTATCATGCCAACCATTAGAGTCGACTCAAACAAGAACCAAGCCAGCTCTAAGTCCAGATTGACCAAACTCAGCCTAACATCTAGGACTCATCCCAGATTCACCCCTAAACCTAGATACATCATGTGTGACCATGAAAGACTGGACCAAGACCTAAACCTTGGCCCCCTGGAGCCTTGGATGCACCACTTGAGACTCAACAATCTCCACCTTGGTGCTCCAAGATTAAAGCCCATTACACCAGACTCCTTAGACCATCAACCACATACATGAACGAAAGCTTTCTCTAGGTAGAGCCTTTGCAAGCACATCAGCCTGGTTCTCCTTTGTATGGACTTTCATCAATGCCACTTCTCCTTCCTCCACCATCTTTCAAATCCTGTGGTACCTCACATCTATATGCTTTGTGCGAGCATGATAGACTTGGTTCTGAGTCAAATGTATGGCACTCTGGCTATCACTATGCAGGACCACCATACACTGTTTCCCCCATTTCAGCAACTAGCCTTCTCAGCCATATCACTTCCTTTGCAGCCTTTGTAATACCATATACTTAGCCTCTGTTGTAGATAGAGCAGTGATAGGTTGAAGGGGAGATCTCCAAGAAACTGGTCCACCATACATGCTGAAGAGATAACCTGTAGTACACCTTCTTGTATCAAGATCACCTGCATAACTTGCATCCACATACCCTTCCAAAGGACCCGAACCTCCATATAACTCCTTGGAGTTCCTTTCTCATCCTTCTAGCTGCCCACCAAATACCAGTCCATGCTTTTGAGTTCCCTGTAGATACCTCAAAATCCACTTCAATGCCTTCGAGTGCTCCTTCCTAGGATTTTCCATATACCTGCTCACCTGGCTTACTGCATATGCTATGTCTGGCCTGCAACACATCATAGCATACATAACACTACCTACATCATTTGCATATGGAACTCTCTCTATGTACTCTCTTTTCTTATCTGTCTGGGGGCTTTGAATCTTAGAAGAGATATATTCCCTGGTAATGGTGTCTCTACCAGTTTGGCCTTCTCCATCCTAAACCTCTCAAGAATTTTCTTGATGTAACCTCCTTGTATCAAATGGAGTATCCCCTAGCTTCTATTCCTGTAAATCTCCATTCCAAAGATTTTCTGAGCTAGACCCAAATCTTTCATCTCAAATTTTTCAGATAATGCTCTTTTCAGCTCTTTCACAGCCCTCATACTTTTGCTAGCTATCAACATGTCATCGATATATAGAAGTAGATACAAAGCATTATCAATATCCAAATCCTTGACATACACACAACAGTCATGTTCACACCTGTGAAATCCAAGGCTTAAAACAAAAGTATCAAATCTCCGATACCACTAACGAGGTGATTGCTTCAAACCATACAGTGACCTCTGGAGTAGACATACCTTGTCCTCCTGTCCAATCTCTATGAAGCCATCAGTTGCTTCATATAGATCTTCTCTTCTAAGCTTCCATGTAAGAAAGCTGCCTTCACATCCATCTACTCCAATTCCATATCATATTCTGCCACCAATGATAGTAACACTCGAATTGAAGTATGGCATACCACAGGAGAAAATATCTTAGTATAGTCAACTCCTTCTCTTTGTGAGTATCCTTTTGCAACCAGTCTTGCTTTATATCTTACTCCACCAGCTGTCATGTCTTGTTCTTCTTTAGAGATCCCATCTCTTCCATCATGCCTTGTATCCATGATTCTTTATCAAAACTATCCATGGGCTCCTTGAATTTCTGGATCTCCATTCATAGATATGAGAGCATAAGAAATATTCTCATCTATGCCATATCTCATCGGCTTTCGGATTGTGTGCTGTGGTTTATGCAATGCCAGTCCCCTTGCATTGTCCTACAAGTCTTCTATTTGTGGCTATTCTACACTTGTTCTTGCACTTGTTTTTGCACTTTACTTTGAATAACTGATTTTTCTTTCTGATCCTTCATCACAAGAGGACCTTCTTCACCTAACTCCACCTCAATTGAAACACCCTTGTTAGTTGATGTAGATGGCCTATCCTCCACTTATGAAGGACAGTCACTGCTGTTCATCTTTGAAGTTGCAGTTTCATCCGTACTCCCCAATCTCTCCAAGATGCTCCTTTCATCAAAAATGACATCGCTACTAATCACTACCTTTTGAGAACGCGAATTTCATAGTAGGTAATCTTTGACTTTCCATGGATACCCGATAAAGATCATCTTCCTTGACTTAGGATTCAACTTACTTTGTTCAGTTGCCTCCACATGTGCATAGGCCGGGCAACCAAACACCTTCAGGTAACCAAGCTCCACCTTCTTCCCACTCCAAGCTTCCTCTGGAAGACCTCCATCTAGCTTGAAATGAGGGGACCTATTTACGAGAAAACATAATAGAGTAATAGCATCACTTTGACTCTAATCTTGATTTTGATGATTGACAAAATACTTAAGTATATATGAGTACTAATTATATTTTTAAGTATGTTTATCAGATCTTAGTACTCATTCATGTTGAATGAAGAAATACATATTTTTAGTTGAAGAAGTCATGGAATTTCAAGTTATGGACCTTGGAACATATATTGAAGACCTTGAAGGACTCAAATATTAAATTTGGACAAGTTTTGGCACTGGTCAAGTCAAGTGTCGACACATGGAAGTGTCGACACTTGGAAGTGTCAACTCATAGAAAACTTGGGTTGATATGCAGAAAAAACTTTTTCAACTGCCACGTTGAAGTGTCGACTCATGATCAGCCAAGTGTCGACTTATGAATAGTGAAGTGTCGACTCAAGGCCTAAGACCAATAAAGATAGAATGAGCTGATTTCAGGATTTTGGTCAAGTGTCGACTCATAGACTGAAGTGTCGACTCACCATATGAAGTGTCAGCTCACCAATACAGAGTAAAAGACTTCAGAAGATATTTTTGGTCAAGTGTCTACTAACTAATTCTAAGTGTCGACTTAAGGTATCGACTCACGAAGGTCAAGTGTCGATACTTGCTGTAATAGCTCATTTTTCTAAAGCATAGAACTTTTTCAGATTGTATCTAATGGCCATATTTTCTTCTCCATTGATCATAAATGGCCATCTATGGTTTGGAGAGATCTATAAACATCAAAAATCATAAAAAAAGTAATCCTTTGGTGAGATTATTGAATATCCTTCAAGGATTCAATAGTTGAGTGGTTCAAGCCTTCAAGCTTCCAAAGATAAGAGAGTTGATCCAAGTTCACATCATCAAACTACAATCAAAGGCTTCAACAAATTGAAGACAAGCTTCTTCAACATCATCGAAGAGCTTCAAAGAAATATTTGCTTTATTTTAGAAAGCTTTTATTGTACTCTTTCATATTGTTCTTACATTATTTACTCAAGGTTGTTGGTAAGCCTTTGTGAAAAACTAACTTGAGATTGTTAGTTAGCCTTTGTATCAAAACCAACGAGATTATTGGTGAGCCCGTAAAACCAACTAGGTTGTTGGTCATCCCGCAAAACCAACTAGATTATTGGTGAGCCTGCAAAATCAACAAGATTTTGGTTAGCCTGGAAAACCAAGGGGTTTGACTTATAAGCCTGGTGAAAATAAGTTGGGTTTTGATTAGTGAACCGAGAAAATTAATTGGCTGTAATCTTGGTGATTATAGTGAAGTTTTTAGGAAAACTTGAAGAGTGGATGTAGGTGCCTTTGAGTACACCGAACCACTATAAATCTATTGAATTTGTATGGTTATTTTCTTTTTGCATTTACTTTATTAATTTTGCTGTATATTATTTTGAAGCACACAAACACTTTGACAAAATACAAGTACTTAATTGTAATTAGCATATACTTGTTTATTTCATCTTAAATCATTGCAAATAGTTTTATAAAATCTAATTCACCCCCCTCTTCGGTTGCTTCATCACTAGGCAATAATTGGTATTAGAGCCCGAAACGCAAAATTGTTGGTATCTAACTTGGTGCTTTACAAAGAATCCAACTATTTTGAGTTAAAAGATTATGGCAGCCCTAGAAGGTACTTGTTTTGCTATAGGATATGAAATTAATATACCATTATTTTTCAATGGCACTAATTACACCTTTTGGAAAACTCGCATGCACATCTATGTTCAATCTATTAGTTATTATCTCTTGAAAGTTATAGTTAATGGTCCTCATATTTCTTCTATTTTGATTAATGTCATTTCCATTCCAAAGCTCGAAGAGGATTGGAATGAATATGACATTAATCAATCTGAAATTAATGCTAAAGCAATGAACTTGCTTTATTATGCATTGGACTCTAATGAATTCAATAGGATCTCCACATGCACATCAACGAAGGAGATATGGGATACACTTGAAATTACTCATGAGGATACTCTTCAAGTGAAAAGTATTAAAATTAATATGCTTGTTCATTCTTTTGAAATGTTTAAAATGCTGCATTATGAATCTATATCTGATATGTATACTAGATTTATGACTATTGTCAATGAATTGAAATGTCTTTGCAAAGTCTATGGTGGGAATTATGTCCAAAAGATAATTGTTTAGGCTGTAGATGGTTATGCTAATTCTATATTTGTATATGAATTTTTAATGAATAAAAGTTATTTTCTTGGCTGTTCATCACATGTGCATTTTTCTAAAAAGAACTCTTGTATGATGGAGTCCTTAGAACTACATTATATTTGATATAGAGATGATATATCAAGTAGTTCTTAAACTGGTTCACAACCAAAGGATACATTATTATAGGACGACGATGTATCAAGCATAGGTTATTGTATGTTACATTTATTGGTTGTCCTCTTAACCAAGGAGTGTGGAGTCACTGGTATGACATGCAAGTAAAATGTGTGACATCTCACTGAATGTGACCATCTACAGAGCTCCCTTCTACCAAGGTTGCTCACAAAGGGATATGAGTATATGTGTCCCTTAGATTTGAGGTCACCATGGCAGCTTGCAAGCAACTCACTATACTTTGGTGCCAGACCAACTAGATTTCTAATCTAGTGATGGAAGATTTCTGGGTGCAGTCAAGTTCTTATGGAGAGGTGGTGGATCAAGATGGAATTGACCCCTCCAAATAGTTTGGAGTGAATGACTAGCTATGTCTCATTTAGCAAAACCTTGGCTAGGGTAGTTCTTGTGAGGAGTCACAAAACTTGTAAAGTTAAGACATGATCTAGATGAACAAAATTAAGGTTGGTAGTCAAATCCTAGGTCATCTTGAGTATTATGAGATCAAAGGAATGAATTATGCGGTAACTATATACTAGAGGTTCTTGTAAGTTGCTCTATAATCTTCGAACTATCCGACCATCGGATCATTGCCAGATGAGGACTTTGGCTGGTACTGGAAATATTCAAGTTATTGGGAATTGTGTCCCAAAGCCAATCGCATGAGTTGTAGGCGGTTGTGCTGAGTATTGTATTCATTTTATGAATTAATAAAATATTATTTTTGGTAGCTCATCATATATTGTATTTCCCTGAAATGAGCTCTTTCCATGTGATGAAGTCCTTAGGACTACACTGACTTCGATACAGAGAGGATGTATCAAGTGGTCCTTAAACCCGGTTCACAACCAAAGGATATAGTACTGGATGGCAATATATCAAGTATAGGTTGTTGCAGTTCAATCGTTTGGTTGTCCTCTTGACCAAATGAGTGTGGTGACACTGATGTGATCTGCAAGTGGGATATATGATATCTCATTGAACGTGACTCCGTGCAGCCCCTTTCTGCCAAAGGGAAACCCACGATTGGATATGGGTATATGTGTCCCTCTGACCTGAGGTCATCACGGTAGCTTGCAAGCAACTCCCTGTGCTTTGGTGCCGGACTACCTGGATTTTTAATCCGATGACAGAAGGTTTCTGGGTACAGGCAAGTACTTGTGGAGCAGTGATGGACCAAGATGGAATTGACCTATCTAAACAGTTTGGATTGAATGTCTTGCAGTATCTCAATTTAGCAAATCCTCGACCGGGGTAGTCCTAGTGAAGAGTCACTGGGCTTGCGAGGTTGAGACACGTAGTGGACTGACTCAGTCTGGGTTGGCAGCCCAATCTCAGTCATCCTGAGCATTAGAGGTCAAAGGGATGAATTATACGGTAACCATATGCCAGAGGTTCGATAGTTTGCTCCTGCATCTTTGACCTATCCGGACGCCGGGACCCATTGCTAGATGGTTTCCTATGATGGTACTGGAATTGTTCCAGTGCTACCGTTTAGGTTCGAACCTATGAGGTCACACGCCATAGAGGATTACTCTCTGATCCGGATACCGATTACGATAGGGAATCATCTAGTTTAATAGTCACAGTATTTTTTAGCACTCTTTTTCTGATCATGCCCTTGTCTGTGTCAACCGAAAATTGTTCCGGGTTGACTAGGACTGCGCCAGGATTTTTCTGAATCAGTTTTGAACTGTTCGGAGTTCGTTTTGGCCTCCAATTAGTTTTGAACCAATTGAACCAATTTTATTGGGCTCGGACCGGTTCAATTGGATTGAACCAAGGGGTTTTAAGTGGGATTGGACCGGTTTAATTGAACGATTTTTTCTTTGAGCCTTGGACCGTTTACACGGTGATTTTGTTGGAGGAATTCCAAGCATCATGAAAGCCATGACGAGGCATTTCTTCTCCCTTCACCCGTTGCCTCTTCTCCTCCTCCAACGTTTGGTTTAATCCCAGTTTAATGGCTGGTTAATTGGGTGATTAACAGCCACTGTTCCAACCTCTCCACCTCTCCGTCTCTCCACCTCCCTCTCCCTGTTGCTGTCCTATAAAAACAACACGTCCCTGTTTCAAAGGTTTGAGTTTGAGTTTTTCACCGTGAGAATATTTCAGAGGGAGAATATTGAGGGTCTTTGTGGCTTGTTTGAGAGGCATAAGTGGAGAGCTTTGGGACTAGGTTTAGGAGCTTATGACGGAGAGAAACAAGGCTTTAAATCCCATTGTTTCAAGTGCTCAAGTTCTGCCCTGTTGCAGAAATTTTGTGACCGTGAAGCCCTCTTCCAGCGGCTAGCACCATGCTTGGAGGCAGATCTGAGAGCCCCGGGCATGTCTCCCCTCTAGAGGGAGTATCCTTCTACTCCTAGGAGCAAGCTACGCAGACCGAGATCGCCCCAACTGCTCCAAAACGAAGGCCAAAGTCTGTTGCCCAGTTCTGCTGCAGAAATCTGGCAGCAGAATTTGGTGATTTATTATAATTTTTTAGCTTACATTTGGTTACATTATCGGTGGAAAATCGAAGTAGACTTGTCCAAGTTGCTGCTGCTCAAATTTGGGAAGCAAACGGAGGTCAGGAAGGAGGTGTTCCGACGACGTTTTGCAAGCCAAAAACAGAGTTCCAAGGAGGAAGATGACTGGAATAACTTTATTCCAGTTATTCCAGTCTATTCCAGGTTTATTCCAAAGTTATTCCAGGCAGAATAAAGGTATGAAAAATTATTTTTTTAATCATGCATGGATAGACTTAATTGTTTAATATTATGCAAATATTTTATATTATCCTATATGCCTAAATGCAACTAGATTTAGATTAGTTGCTAGCGGAGCAGATTTTCGCTGCACGAATTTTAAAAAATATTTTAAAATTCATTCTGCTCTTGCAGATGTTTGCATGCCTAGTGTAGGATCTTGTCAAACCACCTGCTTAGTTTCTTTCAGTGGTATCAGAGCCAGGTTACATTTGTAATCTAATATAGTATGCATGTTTATAGATTAAAAATTGTTTAATCTTAAAAATGTATCATGTTTTTCTTTTGGAACCTAGTTGAGACCTTCACCATGACCGTGTATTTGACACAATGCGGATCGTCTATGTTGGCCTCTTCAGAAGGATCCTTAAAGAATATTAAAAATTAAAAAATTATTTTAATTTGGTGATACATGTTTTAGGCATGTTTATAAAATATTTGTAAAATATTTTGATGCATGATTTGTTATGTAAAAATATGTTTTACATAAAGACTTAATTAAAAATTATTTTAATTAAGTGTTTGGTTTATTAAAAATTTTTTTAGGTTTATGAATCTAATCAATTTGCATAAGCCATTTTGGGTTAAATTGGGTTAGCTGACTAGTTGGGTCCATAACTGGGTTAGACCTAAGTTTAGTTGAACCGGATTATAAGAAGATTAAACAAAAGTTTTTAAGGCCTTCTTTAGAACTATCTAATTGTTAGATTAGTTGATCCGTTCATCTAAAATGGATCCAATTAGTGGCTCAGTGGATGCCCGAGTCTTTAGGCTAGTCTGATCGAGTCTGGTAAACCGACTGGTGTCGAGGTAGGTTTGGCATTGTGATCATGGCTGTATGAGGCTACCTCTTTCCTGGCCAACTTGGTTGGTGTCTAGGAAAGATGGTTAATGGCGGATACTCACCCATGATCTCACCTACCTGGCTAGTCGAGTCGACCATAACTGATTGGAAAAGCTCAATGACTCGAGTTAACCCTTGTTACCTAGGTTGATCGGTCTGACTGATCTATAGGTGCCCATGGATCATTTGTTGATTTATTTCAACCCTCATAGAATCTGATTGATTCAGTGGGAGGATGATCCATATCCTTATCTTTTTCTTCTATCACAACTATAAAAATCCTCTAAAATTATTAGGTCCTTAAAAAGACTAAGTCAAGGAGTTGATAGTGTCTTTGCCTCCCATTAAGTTGGATAGAAATGTGTCCACTAGCTTGGTATGCATCGGCAGTTCCATAGAAACGGGTGGACATCCGGCGACTGGAATTTCTATCTGATCGATGATGGTTCAGTGCAACCTCCTTAACGGGACCAGGTGGGCCGACCATAGTTGGGCTTGGTCTTTAGTTAGCTGGAAGCATTGGATTTGTCATTTTAATGGTTGGACCTAACCAGGGACCCGCAATAGGAGGCCCCTACGCCAACTCTCTGGGGCAAAATAAAATACTGAAAATTGTTTAGGGAAATAATTGGTTTACGAACCTACCTTTAGGCTCGTATGGGTGAGCTGGCCATAGTCAGGCTCATGCGAGGCCTATTGGATTTCAGTACCTACTTGAAAAAGTGTTTTCACGGATTGGAGTTAGAGGCTACCAATCTGAAAAAATTAGTGGGAGAAACCTTTAGACTAAAGTCAAAGTCTTTTGGTTAAATTATTATTCATACACTAGTTTGGTCTTATTTTCTTTTCAGATGTCTTCTAATTTATCGCTCCAGTCACTTCTCGACAACGAGAATTTAAAGGGTCACAACTTCGATAGTTAGTATCGAAGGTTGAGAATCGTTCTGGAGCATGAACAGATCCTTTATGTAATAATGGATCCGGCTCTTGAAATCCCTCCTGCAAATGCACGGAGTGCGGTCAGAGATGCTTATCTGAAGTGGGTTTCTGATCGGGCTACTATCCGTTGCATTATGTTAGCGGCGATGAACGACGAGTTCAGTCGCAAATTCGAGGAGGCCCAACCTGATGAAATCCTTCAAAAGTTGAAGGAATCCTTCGGCACCTCGGATGATGTAGAATGGTAAAAAGTGTCTTGTGCCATCTACAACTCCAAGATGCCGAATGGTGGTTCAGTCACTGATCATGTATTGTACATGATCGAGCTGATTGAAAAATTGGGCAAACTCGGATGCCCCTTGCACGAGCAGCTCGGCAAGGATGCGATCCTGAATTCTCTTCCCTCCTCCTATCTTGACTTTCTTGATCATTATAGATTGAACAAGCCTGCAGTCAACTACCATGATCTTTTGGGGTTGCTGCAGACTTTCGAGAAAGACCACCAACTGAATAAGGGGGTGGTGAATTTAGTGGGAGGAAGTAGAGGTCGTCGTCCCTTTAAGAAAGGAAGAAGAAAATGAATAAGAAGAGAAAGAAGGTACTGAATGCTCCTGGCCCTAGTCAGACCAGGAAGTATAAGGCTGATCAGTCTTCTACAGAGTGCTTCTACTACAAGAAGAAGGGACACTGGAAGAGGAACTATGCTTTTTATATAGCGTCCCTTGATCCGAACAGGCCGAGGAAGCAGAAGTCTGCTGAACAAGGTATTTATATGATAAAACCTTGTAATTACTCAATTGTTGATACTGCTAACTGGGTATTGGATACTGGTAGTCCAATCATGTTTGTAATTTGTTACAGGGACTTCAAGTTAGCAGAAGATTTGAAGATGGAGAACAGTTTCTAAGCATCGGGAATGAAAATCGTGTTCCAGTACTAGCGGTCGGAGTCCTGCATCTTGTCTTTGAGTCTTGTACTGTCGAACTAGTCGACTGTCACTATTGTCCTAGTTTCATTATGAGCATAATCTCTGTAGGCCTTTTGGCCAATTGTGGTTTTGAACTATCAATAAAAGGAGATTTTTGCAATGTTATTTTGAATAACTCTGTTATAATGAAAGCTAGATTAAATAATGGCATATATGTACTATCAAGGCCTGTTAGTGTAATATACACTTCTAGCAAAAGCCCAAGGTTAGATAATGTCAACGATTTGTATCTTTGGCACTGTAGGCTAGGTCATATTAACTAAAATAGGATAAACAAGATGCGAGGAGATGGACTTCTCGAGGTCAGTGATTCTGAATCACTGCCCACTTGTGAATCCTGATACTTGGTAAAATGACCAAGTCACCTTTTACTTGAAAGGTGAACGAGCTACAGAACTTCTAAGTCTAATACATACTGATGTATGTGGACCAATGACAGTTAGTGCCAGAGAAGGATACAAATATTTCATTACTTTTATAGACGACTTTTCAAGATTCGGTTATGTGTTTTTAATGAGACATAAGTCTGAATCGTTTGAAATATTCAAATGATACCGTAATGAAGTAGAAAAGCAAACTGGAAAAAGTATTAAAACCCTTCGATCTGATCGAGGTGGTGAATACTTATCTAGTGCTTTTTGACATATCTTGAGGAGAATGGAATTCTCTCTCAATGGACTCCTCCAGGAACACCATAGTTAAATGGTGTGTCCGAAAGGAGGAATCGAACCTTGTTGGACATGGTTCGATCCATGATGGGCTTTGCAACTCTGCCGCTATCCTTTTGGGGATATGCGCTTCAGACAGCCTGTTACTTATTAAATAATGTTCCAAGTAAGTCTGTTGTCTCCACTCCGTATGAGATGTGGAATGGACGTAAACCCTCAATCTCACACCTTCGGGTCTGGGGTTGTCCGGCTTACGTAAAGCATTTAGACTCAGACAAACTTGGTCCTAGGTCTGACTGGTGTTTATTCATTGGTTATCCTATGGAAACTAAAGGGTATTACTTCTACTTGGAGAATGAACAAAAGGTGTTCGTTGCTCTTAGAGCTATCTTTTTGGAAAAGGAGTTCCTTGCAGAAGGAACTATAGTTTCTAAGATTGAACTTAATGAAGTTCAGCCAATAGAAGAACCTACACACTCTAAGGACATCGTAGAACCGGCTATGATTGAATCACACCCAACCCATTAGGAGATCGGTAGAATACCGTGTCAGCCGGACAGATACTACAGTTTCTTAGTCCGAGACGGCGATCCCATTGAGCTCGATGAGAACAATGTGGATCCGATCACCTATATGGATGCACTTCAGAGATCTGACTTTGAGGCATGGCTTGGAGCCATGCGATCCAAAATGGAGTCCATGGAAATCAACAATGTTTGGACATTGGTTGATCCACCTGAAGGAATAAAAACCCATCAGGTGTAAATGGATCTTCAAGAGGAAAAGGGGTGCAGATGGGAAGGTAGAGACCTATAAAGCCCGTCTGGTTGCCAAGGGGTATCGTCAGTGATATGGTATCGATTATGACGAGACTTTCTCGCCTATGGCAATGCTCAAGTCCATTCGGATCATGCTTGCTTTGGCAGCATATTTTAATTACGAGATCTGGCAGATGGATGTCCGAACCGCTTTTCTAAATGGGGAGCTGGAAGAAGAGGTGTATATGATACAGCCTGAAGGGTTCACATCCACAGATGAATCAAAAGTATGCAAGTTGCAGAGGTCCATCTATGGACTCAAGCAAGCATCTCGAAGTTGGAACTTACGATTTGATAGGTGTATCAAATCATTTGGCTTCGTTAGGAACGGAGAAGAACCATGCATCTATAAATGGGTTAATGGTTCTGTGATTGTATTTCTAGTACTGTATGTTGATGACATTCTCTTAATCGAGAATGATGTCGCAGCATTACAAGGAATAAAGGTCTGGTTATCATCTCAGTTCTCCATGAAGGACTTGGGTGAAGCTTCTTACATACTAGGTATGAAAATCTATAGAGATAGATCTAAGAAGCTTTTGGGACTGTCCCGATCTACGTACATTGACACCGTGCTGAAACGGTTCAGCATGGAAAATTCCAAGAAAGGCTATCTCCCAATAGGTTCTGGAATTACTCTTTCCAAGAAGGATTATGCAACACTCCTGAGGAAAGAGAGCATATGAGTAGAGTACCTTATGCTTCTGCAGTAGGCTCTATCATGTATGCTATGACTTGTACTAAACCAGACGTGGCATACTCACTAGGAGTAGTGAGCAGATACAAGTCTGACCTAGGTGAGGCGCATTGGAAGGTGGTTAAGTCCATCCTTAAGTATTTAAGAAATACTAAAGATCAATGGCTGATTTATGGAGAACCTGACTTGAAACTTGTGGGGTACTCTGACTCTAGTTTTGGTGTGGGCACCAGACTCAGAAGAAGACTTCAGGGCTCCATCTGGATCTCTGATTGACCTTGCCCGAAGAATTAGGATTTCTGGTTTGTAATAAGGGTTGACCTGATCAACTCAATTTTGAGTCTGTAATTTTGTCATTTCAATTTTTGTTGGGTCATGTTGACTCAGTCCAAGTCCAAGGCCCAGGTAGGTGTCATTTCCTTTGCCATAGGGCACCACATTTTCCAGCTACAAGTGGGTGCCACACTCCCTGCCACATCTCCATCCAGTGTACCTTGGTCCCCACGCCTCAAGTAAGCAGGTTCTTTTTTCTTGCACCACTGGGGGAGAAATCCATCAAGATATCTCAATCCAAGGAGGAGACAACTTCTTTCCAGATAAACCCAAGCCAGGATGGCAAGAATTTTCTTGAAGAGAGGATCAGGAGGTGCCCCACAATGTTCCATAAAAATCCAAGTTATAAAAAGGAAGAGAGCATGTCTTGGGGAAAAATCAAGGAGGCACCCAAAAGTTTCCAAAAGTGCCAAAGCCATGAAAGGAAGAAGCCTAAACTTGTGGAGCAAGACTAGGAGGTGTCCAAAGGAGCCAAACCATGATGGGAAAATCCTTGATTCATGGAGAGATACTAGGAGACACCCACATAACCTGCCATTTGGAGCTGATTTTCAAGTTTTCTTGGAGTTTTTGGGCTGCCCACTCATGGAAGGAGTCCTGGGAAGAGAATTTGATGCCTAAAGTGTGGGTTAGTCCTATTAGTCCCACATGGGAAATGTATAAAATTTTATTTCTTTGTTATGTCTATATATTCAACTCTATGTAACTCTTGAATTAAAAATGATGAATGAAATCAATTTCTTTGTGAGCAACTTGGTGTTTCTCTCTTCCGCACTTGTATTCAAGTGTTGAGCTCCGTGAGGGAGTAAATCCGGGTTCCCTAGGAACCTTGAGGAGGTGTGAGATCTCCAACCCCAAAACTCTAGCTTAGTCCACCCATCTCTACTCCACCACCACCAAACCCTAATTTTCCATGTACATCCCACGGCCCCTCTCTTCCACATAGAGGCCGGCCACCAGCATCCAGGTTCAGATCACTGTTTCAACTACAGAGCAAGTTCAAAGAAGAGTCAGATCATCAGTATCAAGATCTCCGGAACTTCTATATCCAACAATCTTCATTAAGTCCTCAGGTCAGTGTCTTTCTTTGAGTTTCTGGTTCTTTTTTTTTGTTCTTCTTCTTCCAGATCCTGAGTTCGAGAAGAAGGCCAACCTTGCCATAGGACTACAATCCGAGGATCCATTGCGAAGATACCCCGTCTCCAAGGATCCTACAATCTGCTGAGAGTGTCCTTCAATTGAAGCAACGAGAGATATCATAGTCAGGTATCTCTCTTCTCTCTCTCTTCGTCTGTTTCTTGAAAGAAGAGTAAACCCTAGGTGGGGGGTTTCTCAATCCCCAGCGATCCTACTTCTGAGTTACTCTGATAATCCACTCCTTTTAATTGTACTTCTGTCATTTCTTAGTTTCTTTCAACATTAGTTTATCTTTCCTTTAAGTCAAAGCCGACTTCTAAAAATAAATAAATAAATAAAATACATTAATTTTAATTTACTTCCGCATCGCATCATCTTTTTTGTTCTACATCATTTTTGGTATCAGAGCTTCTGTCCTGCATCATTTTTGGTACTAGAGCTTCCGTCCTGCATCATTTTTGGTATCAGAGCTTCCGTTCTGCATCAATTTTGGTATCAGAGCTTCCGTTCTGCATCATTTTTGGTATCAGAGCTTTCGTTTTGCATCATTTTGGTATCAGAGCTTTCGTTCTGCATCAGTTTGGTATCAGAGCCTGTCTAGGGTTTCTATCTTGTGTGCTTGTTTGAGTGTCTCTCCTTTTTACTTTGTCTGCTCGAAGTAGACTCCCCAGGACGTCGGTCCTAGGAACGAAGCAAGGTGCAAACCTCCTCTTCCCATTCCATGGGGTATTCGTAGGGCATGTAGGGGATCCGCTGGGTTACAACTTCGTAGCAAGAATTGTAAACGGGGGAAGCACCCTATTTTCAGTCTGTAACTATCCTGTTGTAAGAATTGTTTTCATTGCAATAACTCCAAATTGTATGATTTTTATTTTGTTGGAACCAGTATAATTGAAGATATTTATATAATTTTTCTGTGATTATTGGTTTCCGTAAAATTTTGAGAGTTAAATTACTGTAACTCTATTTTGTGTTTCTGCAATTCATTTTTTTGAGTGATCATCTCCTAATTCATCTTAAGGGCATTTGAGCATCTAAGATAAGGGGAGGAGTTGATAACCTCTCCTTAGCCCAAAACCACCACCCACTCATTCGATCCTAAGCCTAATTTTAAAATTTATTAGACTTAATTTGTCCTAGTGGGCTAGGGACGTCAACAAGTCGGGTCAAGGCTAGTGTTGAGTCAGTTTGTCTAGTTACTCTGTGTGTGCTTTGTACTCAGTGTCTAGAATGGTGGTTCAGGATTCTATCCCGAAGGGCTTGTGTGCTGGTCCGCCTACCTGGCCAATCACTGATTGGTGTCTAGGATTGGCATCTAGGGACCTAACACTCCCCTTACACCTGCCTGGCTGAGTCCGAGTTACTACAGGCTAGCTTGCCACTCTGATTGGGCATCTAGTTTAGGCTCTAGGTCTAGTTAGCCCGTAGTCGTTCAGTTGAGTCACATTTGGTGTGTTTGCTTGCATCATCATGTATACCCGGAATGGAGTACCCTACCAACCTGGTCAAACCCAACCTAATTTAGAGGCCATGGTTAGAGCTCTTACTGAAAGTATGAACAAATTGAGTCAGGATATGACTGCTACTGTTACCCAGTGTAAAGAACAAGTCTATGAGAATTTTACCCAGCTTAGGGATCGAGTCCAAGTACTTGAGAAATGTAGACATCAAAATTGGACCCCTGATCCAAAATTTAATAGGCCCAACCTCATCCATGCCAGGAGCCTAGGAGGACCTTATACCGTGATCCCGAGCATAACCTTAGGAAGCCTAACCATGATATCTATAGTGTGGATCGTGTCTATGAGAGGTCCTTACAATATTCTAGACCAGTCACTCAACAACCCATGTCTTCTAGATCAAACCATTTAGATCCACACCCATGCCCAAGTAAGGTCTCTACTAGCTTGAAACCCAGTGTGACCCAGGTTCCTATATCAGCAAGAATGTTTGTTTGTGGAGAAAGAAACCATAAATCTAGTCAGTGCCCATGCATAGGACTGGCTTGTGCACAGCTAAGTGGTAAGAATTCTAAGGATGATATTAATGAGGGAGAACCCAAGCGTACCAATGAGGAAGAAAGGTTAGGTATGACAAGCCTAGAATCAGTTGACCCGATTACCACTGACCCGAAACCCATTGAAGATGGCATCGAGGAAGTATATGATGCTGGCTTGAGTCTAGTTGATAAATATGAGGGGGAAGAACTTGAAGAATGTGACATCGATACTATTGGTTCCTTACCTGAGGAGACCTTGGAGAGCAACCAAGTGGTAGGACCTAGTTCTGAAATTCAAGAGATTTGTGAGAATCAGGTTCCTTTAGTCAATACCCCCAGGAAGAACTCATAGTGTTAGCCCGAGCTATCAGTTCATACCCTCTAATGACAGTCATTCCCCAAGTACCAATTGAAGATCTTTGCACTGAACTATTTAAGTTTGCCCACCCTATGGTAGATCCTCTCCTTAGGATGACTGAATCAAGCCTCTTACAATTAGACCTTGTCCCATGCCCAGCCACTAAGGTCTCTCCGTAATCTCAGTTGAACAACCTTGTCTTGAGCGGATTGATTCACCCAGTCTTGTAGAAGTCCTCCTTATGGCCCCAGACCCCTTCCTTCGTATGACTGACCTACCCTTCTATAGAGTATACCTTTCCGCACCCATAGGTCAGATTTTAAGTCTTGAGGTCATCATCCATAGGCCCTCCCATGAATCATTCTCTAATCCAGTTCTTGAGAAAGTGGATCATTATTTGCTTAGAGAACAAACCTTAACTATTGCAATCACATGTCCTAGGCTACTTCCCAAACCATCTCTTGATCCATTCCTGGGAGTAGCAAACTTTTTCTTTCGTAAGGATGACCAGTTGACACTCATAGATCACCATTCAAACCTTCAGGTCACCACCTTTAGTCAACAGGTAATTCGAGACTCCACCTCATATCTCCTCCCTCTCTAGGACTTCCAATGCTTCTTACACCATCCAAGTATACTTTGTCGAAGCCTTTAGAGTGAACCACGTGTCAGAACCTATTAGGTTTGCCACCTACTTCTGGAAGACCTTATGGCACCTACTAGGCATCCATAATAAGTTTTCATGCTCTGCATGCCCTCCTCCGACCCAAGGTCAAACCTAGAGAGCCTTAGTTTGTTAGGTTAGACTTAGGGTTCCTTTGTAATAAAGTCCATTCTTTAGGAATGCATCGTCAGTCTAGTTTAGTTTTCTTGACCCTTTACTAGGCTTTGGCTCAGATTTTGGTTTGATTGAGAGCACCAGGAATTGGGATTTGTATTTTATCCAGGACTGAAATTGCATTCAATGTTTCGATCAATAGGTCTATAGGCTAGAGTCCATTTGAAATTGTTCATGGATACAAGCCTCACACACCACTTGATCTGATTTCACTATTAGCCCCACACACACAAGTCTCTTGATGCACTTGCATAGCATGTAAAGGACTTGCATAAAGAAATTCATGCCAAAATAACTTAAGTAACGAAACTTATAAGAAGTTGGCTGATTCTCAAAGACGAGTCAAAACTTTTGTTGAGAGAGACTATGTAATGATTAGGTTAGGCCTGAGCGGTTTCTCCTGGAACCGTTAGAAAGTTACATGCTAGAGGAGCTGGACCATTTAGAGTGGTGAAGAGAGTAGGATCCAATGCCTATGTACTCGAGTTACCTCCAGAACTAGGCATTAGCTCCACTTTCACATTACAGACCTAGTAGAGTACAGGGAGCCAACTGTGATTCCCAGTGAGCCTTTTGAACCTAATCCTATTATTGAGAGTGATCCCGATCCTGTGTATCCACAAACAAATTGGCCTGTGAGGAAAAGCAAAATCATAAAAAAACTAAAAGAACTAAAACATCAATCTGATATCCCTCAAAAAACAACAATAACCAGTTTCAGAACTCTGAGACCACACGTTGAATACCAAAAAAACAATACCTCTGGTTCTACATCAGGAAAGAAGGAAGTTTGAAAAGACTCTGATAGGAATCTACTAGCTAATGGATACCAAGATAACCTGGCCTGGCAGGAAGGCCAGATCTGACTTACTCTGGGATCTCCGAGGAAAACTACAAATTGGAGCCAGACCTCTTGGAGAGATACCAGAGCAAACTTGAGCCTTACTCGACAAGGCGATGTCCTCCCACCCCAGGAGAATTGGTGCGGGCACAGACTCAGAAGAAGACTTCAGGGCTCCATCTGGATCTCTGATTGACCCTTGCTCGAAGAATTAGGGTTTGGTTTGTATAAGGGTTGACCTGATCAACTCAATTGAGGTCTGTAATTTTGTCATTTCAATTTGTGTTGGTTCATGTTGACTCAGTCCAAGTCCAAGGCCCAGGTAGGTGCATCCATTTGCCATAGGCAACCACATTTTCCAGCTACAAGTGGGTGCCACACTCCCTGCACATCTCCATCCAGTTTACCTTGGTCCCCACGCCTCAAAGTAAGCAGGGTTCTTTTATCTTGCACCACTTGTGGGGAGAAATCCATCAAGATACCTCAATCCAAGGAGGAGACAACTTCTTTCCAGATAAACCAAGCCAGGATGGCAAGAATTTTTCTTGAAGAGAGGATCAAGGAGGTGCCCACAAATGTGCCATAAAAATCCAAGTTAAAAAGGGAAGAGAGCATATCTGGGGAGAAAATCAAGGGGCACCCAAAAGTTTCCAAAAGTTGCCAAAGACATGAAAGGAAGAGCCTAAACTTGTGGAGCAAGACTAGGAGGTGTCCAAAGGAGCCAAACCATGAAGGGAAAATCCTGATTCATGGAGAGATACAGGAGACACCCCATAACCTGCCATTTGGAGCGATTTTCAAGTTTTCTTAGAGTTTTTGGGGCCCACTCATGGAAGGAGTCTTGGGAAGAGATTTGATGCCTAAAGTGTGGGTTAGTCCGATTAGTCTACATGGAAAATGTATAAAATTTATTTCTTTGTTATGTCTAATTTCAACTCTATGTAACCTCTGAATTAAATGATGAATGAAATCAATTTCTTGTGAGCAACATTGTGTTTTCTCTCTTCCGCACTTGTATTCAAGTGTTGAGCTCCGTGAGGGAGTAAATCCGGTTCCTAGAACCTTGAGGAGGTGTGAGAGCTCTAACCCCAAAACTCTAGCTTGGTCCACCCATCTCACTCCACCACCACCACACCCTAATTTTTCCATCTACATCAAACGGCCCTCTCTTCCACTAGAGGCCGGCCACCCCATCCAGGTTCATATCAACGTTTCAACAACAAGCAAGTTCAAAGAAAGAGTCAGATCAGTATCAAGATCTCCGGAAATCTACATCCAATAATCTTCATTTAATCCTCAGGTCAGGATCTTTCTTTTGAGTTTATGGTCTTTTTTTTGTTCTCTTTTCTAGATCCTGAGTTCGGAAGAAGAAGGCCACTGGAATAGGACTACAATAGAGGATCCATGCGAAGGCACCCAGTCTCCAAGGTGTTGGGAATTGTGTCCCAAAGCCAATCGCCTGGGTTGTAGGCGGTTGTGCTAAGTATTGTACTTTCAATGAATTAATAAAATATAATTTTTGGCAGCTCATCACGTATTGAATTTCCCTGAAATGAACTCTTTCTATGTGATGAAGTCCTTAGGACTACACTGACTTCGATAAAGAGAGGATGTATCGAGTGGTCCTTAAACCCGGTTCACAACAAAGGATATATTGTACTGGACGGCAATATATCAAGTATAGGTTGTTGCAGTTCACATCGTTTGGTTATCCTCTTGACCAAAGTGTGGTGACACTGATGTGATCTGCAGGGGGATATATGTATATCTCATTGAACGTGACTCCGTGCAGGTCCCTTTCTGCTAAAGGGATTCACGATTGGATATGGGTATAAGTGTCCCTCTGACCTGAGGTCATCACGGTAGCTTGCAAGCAACTCCCTGTGCTTTGGTGCCGGACTACCCGGATTTTTAATCGATGGAAAGGTTCTGGGTACAGGCAAGTATTGTGGAGCAGTGATGGACCAAGATGGAATTGACCTGTCCGAACAGTTTTGGATTGAATGTTCGCAGTATCTCAATTTAGCAAATCCTCGGCCAGGGTAGCCCTAGTGAAGAGTCACTGGGCTTGCGAGTTGAGACACGTAGTCGACTGACTCAGTCTGGGTTGGCGGCCAATCTCAGTCGTCTTGAGCATTTGAGGTCAAAGGGATGAATTATACGGTAACCATATGACAGAGGTTCGATAGTTTGCTCCTGCATCTTCGACCTATCAGGACGCCGGGACCCATTGCTAGGGTTTCCTGTGATGGTACTAGAATTGTTCTGGTGCTACCGTTTAGGTTCGAACCTATGAGGTCACACGCCACAGAGGATAACTCCTGATCCGGATACCGATTACGATGGGAATCGTCTGATTTATTGGTCACAGTATTTTTGAGCACTCTTTTTCCCGTCTTGCCCTTGTCTGTTGTCGATCGGAAAATGTTCGGGTTGACCAGTTCTTGCTGTGCCGATTTTTCTGAATCAGTTTTGAACTGATTCGGAGTTCGTTTCGGCCTCCAATTGGTTGTGAACCAATTTTATTCCTGAACCAGGTTCAATTAGATGAACCACCGTTGGGTTTGAAACAAATTGGTTAATGGGATTGGACAAATTTTGGTTGGACCGGTTTTGGTTGAACCGCTAAAATTTTTCTCTCAGCGGACCGTTTACACGGTGATTCTCGCTGGAAAAATTCCAAGCGCGAAGGCCAAACGGGGCGTTTTTCTCTCCCTCCAAGTTTGTTCCTGGCGTTCTTTTCCTCCCACCGGTGGTTTAAGGCTTGGTTAATTGGGTGATTAACTGCAGCCATTCCCAGCCTCTCCACCTCACCGTCTCTCCACCTCCCTCTCCCCTTTTCCTGCTGTTTTTAAAGGCCTGCACCCCTGTCAGAAGAGAGGTTGTTCCCACCGTGTGAAGTGAAAAAACCAACGAAGAGAAGAAATTTTCAAGGAAATTTTTGAGGGATTGTGAGATCACTCATTGGGTACCTGTAGAGGCTGTTTTTGGAAGGGAGTAAGGGAGAGTCCAAGTTTTCTGCCAGTTTGAGTGCCTCCTTCCCTGCTGCAGCAAATTTTGTTTGCTGCAGAAATCTGTGAGCGTGAAGCTTCTTAGGCGGCTAGCACCGCGCGGGAGAGAGAACGGAGAGCCCCGGGCGTGTCTCCCCTCTAGAGGGAGTGTCCATCTACTATATGTAAGCTAAAAAATTATAATAAATCACAAATTCTGCTGCAAGATTTCTGCAAGCAGAACTGGCAACAGACTTTGGCCTTCGTTTGGAGCAGTTGGGGCGATCTCGGTCTGCGTAGCTTGCTCCTAGGAGTAGAAGGATACTCCCTCTAGAGGGGAGACATGCCCGGGGCTCTCAGATCTGCCTCCAAGCATGGTGCTAGCCGCTGGAAGAGGGCTTCACGGTCACAAAATTTCTGCAACAGGGCAGAACTTGAGCACTTGAAACAATGGGATTTAAAGCCTTGTTTCTCTCCGTCATAAGCTCCTAAACCTAGTCCCAAAGCTCTCCACTTATGCCTCTCAAACAAGCCACAAAGACCCTCAATATTCTCCCTCTGAAATATTCTCACGGTGAAAAACTCAAACCTTTGAAACAGGGACGTGTTGTTTTTATAGGACAGCAACAGGGAGAGGGAGGTGGAGAGACGGAGAGGTGGAGAGGTTGGGAACAGTGGCTGTTAATCACCCAATTAACCAGCCATTAAACTGGGATTAAACCAAACGTTGGAGGGAGGAGAAGAGGCAACGGGTGAAGGGAGAAGAAATGCCTCGTCATGGCTTTCATGATGCTTGGAATTCCTCCAACAAAATCACCGTGTAAACGGTCCAAGGCTCAAAGAAAAAATCGGTTCAATTAAACCGGTCCAATCCCACTTAAAACCCCTTGGTTCAATCCAATTGAACCGGTCCGAGCCCAATAAAATTGGTTCAATTGGTTCAAAACTAATTGGAGGCCAAAACGAACTCCGAACAGTTCAAAACTGATTCAGAAAAATCCTGGCGCAGTCCTAGTCAACCCGGAACAATTTCGGTTGACACAGACAAGGGCATGATCAGAAAAAGAGTGCTAAAAAATACTGTGACTATTAAACCTAGATGATTCCCTATCGTAATCGGTATCCGGATCAGAGAGTAATCCTCTATGGCGTGTGACCTCATAGGTTCGAACCTAAACGGTAGCACTGGAACAATTCCAGTACCATCATAGGAAACCATCTAGCAATGGGTCCCGGCGTCCGGATAGGTCAAAGATGCAGGAGCAAACTATCGAACCTCTGGCATATGGTTACCGTATATTCATCCCTTGACCTCTAATGCTCAGGATGACTGAGATTGGGCTGCCAACCCAGACTGAGTCAGTCCACTACGTGTCTCAACCTCGCAAGCCCAGTGACTCTTCACTAGGACTACCCCGGTCGAGGATTTGCTAAATTGAGATACTGCAAGACATTCAATCCAAACTGTTTAGATAGGTCAATTCCATCTTGGTCCATCACTGCTCCACAAGTACTTGCCTGTACCCAGAAACCTTCTGTCATCGGATTAAAAATCCAGGTAGTCCGGCACCAAAGCACAGGGAGTTGCTTGCAAGCTACCGTGATGACCTCAGGTCAGAGGGACACATATACCCATATCCAATCGTGGGTTTCCCTTTGGCAGAAAGGGGCTGCACGGAGTCACGTTCAATGAGATATCATATATCCCACTTGCAGATCACATCAGTGTCACCACACTCATTTGGTCAAGAGGACAACCAAACGATTTGAACTGCAACAACCTATACTTGATATATTGCCATCCAGTACAATATATCCTTTGGTTGTGAACCGGGTTTAAGGACCACTTGATACATCCTCTCTGTATCGAAGTCAGTGTAGTCCTAAGGACTTCATCACATGGAAAGAGCTCATTTCAGGGAAATACAATATATGATGAGCTACCAAAAATAATATTTTATTAATTCATAAATGAATACAATACTCAGCACAACCGCCTACAACTCATGCGATTGGCTTTGGGACACAATTCCCAATAACTTGAATATTTCCAGTACCAGCCAAAGTCCTCATCTGGCAATGATCCCGATGGTCGGATAGTTCGAAGATTATAGAGCAACTTACAAGAACCTCTAGTATATAGTTACCGCATAATTCATTCCTTTGATCTCATAATACTCAAGATGACCTAGGATTTGACTACCAACCTTAATTTTGTTCATCTAGATCATGTCTTAACTTTACAAGTTTTGTGACTCCTCACAAGAACTACCCTAGCCAAGGTTTTGCTAAATTGAGACATAGCTAGTCATTCACTCCAAACTATTTGGAGGGGTCAATTCCATCTTGATCCACCACCTCTCCATAAGAACTTGACTGCACCCAGAAATCTTCCATCACTAGATTAGAAATCTAGTTGGTCTGGCACCAAAGTATAGTGAGTTGCTTGCAAGCTGCCATGGTGACCTCAAATCTAAGGGACACATATACTCATATCCCTTTGTGAGCAACCCTTGGTAGAAGGGAGCTCTGTAGATGGTCACATTCAGTGAGATGTCACACATTTACTTGCATGTCATACCAGTGACTCCACACTCCTTGGTTAAGAGGACAACCAATAAATGTAACATACAATAACCTATGCTTGATACATCGTCGTCCTATAATAATGTATCCTTTGGTTGTGAACAGTTTAAGAACTACTTGATATATCATCTCTATATCAAATATAATGTAGTTCTAAGGACTCCATCATACAAGAGTTCTTTTTAGAAAAATGCACATGTGATGAACAGCCAAGAAAATAACTTTTATTCATTAAAAATTCATATACAAATATAGAATTAGCATAACCATCTACAGCCTAAACAATTATCTTTTGGACATAATTCCCACCATAGACTTTGCAAAGACATTTCAATTCATTGACAATAGTCATAAATCTAGTATACATATCAGATATAGATTCATAATGCAGCATTTTAAACATTTCAAAAGAATGAACAAGCATATTAATTTAATACTTTTCACTTGAAGAGTATCCTCATGAGTAATTTCAAGTGTATCCCATATCTCCTTCGTTGATGTGCATGTGGAGATCCTATTGAATTCATTAGAGTCCAATGCATAATAAAGCAAGTTCATTGCTTTAGCATTAATTTCAGATTGATTAATGTCATATTCATTCCAATCCTCTTCGAGCTTTGGATGGAAATGACATTAATCAAAATAGAAGAAATATGAGGACCATTAACTATAACTTTCAAGAGATAATAACTAATAGATTGAACATAGATGTGCATGCGAGTTTTCCAAAAGGTGTAATTAGTGCCATTGAAAAATAATGGTATATTAATTTCATATCCTATAGCAAAACAAGTACCTTCTAGGGCTGCCATAATCTTTAACTCAAAATAGTTGGATTCTTTGTAAAGCACCAAGTTTAGATACCAACAATTTTGCGTTTCGGGCTCTAATACCAATTATTGCCTAGTGATGAAGCAACCGAAGGGGGGGTGAATTAGATTTTATAAAACTATTTGCAATGATTTAAGATGAAATAAACAAGTATATGCTAATTACAATTAAGTACTTGTATTTTGTCAAAGTGTTGTGTGCTTCAAAATAATATACAGCAAAATTAATAAAGTAAATGCAAAAAGAAAATAACCATACAAATTCAATAGATTTATAGTGGTTCGGTGTACTCAAAGGCACCTACATCCACTCTTCAAGTTTTCCTAAAAAACTTCACTATAATCACCAAGATTACAGCCAATTAATTTTCTCGGTTCACTAATCAAAACCCAACTTATTTTCACCAGGCTTATAAGTCAAACCCCTTGGTTTTCCAGGCTAACCAAAAATCTTGTTGATTTGCAGGCTCACCAATAATCTAGTTGGTTTGCGGGATGACCAACAACCTAGTTGGTTTTACGGGCTCACCAATAATCTCGTTGGTTTTGATACAAAGGCTAACTAACAATCTCAAGTTAGTTTTTCACAAAGGCTTACCAACAACCTTGAGTAAATAATGTAAGAACAATATGAAAGAGTACAATAAAAGCTTTCTAAAATAAAGCAAATATTTCTTTGAAGCTCTTCGATGATGTTGAAGAAGCTTGTCTTCAATTTGTTGAAGCCTTTGATTGTAGTTTGATGATGTGAACTTGGATCAACTCTCTTATCTTTGGAAGCTTGAAGGCTTGAACCACTCAACTATTGAATCCTTGAAGGATATTCAATAATCTCACCAAAGGATTACTTTTTTATTTGATTTTTGATGTTTATAGATCTCTCCAAACCATAGATGGCCATTTATGATCAATGGAGAAGAAAATATGGCCATTAGATACAATCTGAAAAAGTTCTATGCTTTAGAAAAATGAGCTATTACAGCAAGTATCGACACTTGACCTTCGTGAGTCGATACCTTAAGTCGACACTTAGAATTAGTTAGTAGACACTTGACCAAAAATATCTTCTGAAGTCTTTTACTCTGTATTGGTGAGCTGACACTTCATATGGTGAGTCGACACTTCAGTCTATGAGTCGACACTTGACCAAAATCCTGAAATCAGCTCATTCTATCTTTTATTTGGTCTTAGGCCTTGAGTCGACACTTCACTATTCATAAGTCGACACTTGGCTGATCATGAGTCGACACTTCAACGTGGCAGTTGAAAAAGTTTTTTCTGCATATCAACCCAAGTTTTCTATGAGTTGACACTTCCAAGTGTCGACACTTCCATGTGTCGACACTTGACTTGACCAGTGCCAAAACTTGTCCAAATTTAATATTTGAGTCCTTCAAGGTCTTCAATATATGTTCCAAGGTCCATAACTTGAAATTCCATGACTTCTTCAACTAAAAAATATTTCTTCATTCAACATGAATGAGTACTAAGATCTGATAAACATACTTAAAAATATAATTAGTACTCATATATACTTAAGTATTTTGTCAATCATCAAAATCAAGATTAGAGTCAAAGTGATGCTATTACTCTATTATGTTTTCTCGTAAATAGGTCCCCTCATTTCAAGCTAGATGGAGGTCTTCCAGAGGAAGCTTGGAGTGGGAAGAAGGTGGAGCTTGGTTACCTGAAGGTGTTTGGTTGCCCGGCCTATGCACATGTGGAGGCAACTGAACAAAGTAAGTTGAATCCTAAGTCAAGGAAGATGATCTTTATCGGGTATCCATGGAAAGTCAAAGATTACCTACTATGAAATTCGCGTTCTCAAAAGGTAGTGATTAGTAGCGATGTCATTTTTGATGAAAGGAGCATCTTGGAGAGATTGGGGAGTACGGATGAAACTGCAACTTCAAAGATGAACAGCACAGTGACTGTCCTTCATAAGTGGAGGATAGGCCATCTACATCAACTAACAAGGGTGTTTCAATTGAGGTGGAGTTAGGTGAAGAAGGTCCTCTTGTGATGAAGGATCAGAAAGAAAAATCAGTTATTCAAAGTAAAGTGCAAAAACAAGTGCAAGAACAAGTGTAGAATAGCCACAAATAGAAGACTTGTAGGACAATGCAAGGGGACTGGCATTGCATAAACCACAGCACACAATCCGAAAGCCGATGAGATATGGCATAGATGAGAATATTTCTTATGCTCTCATATCTATGAATGGAGATCCAGAAATATTCAAGGAGGCCATGGATAGTTTTGATAAAGAATCATGGATACAAGGCATGATGGAAGAGATGGGATCTCTAAAGAAGAACAAGACATGACAGCTGGTGGAGTAAGATATAAAGCAAGACTGGTTGCAAAAGGATACTCACAAAGAGAAGGAGTTGACTATACTAAGATATTTTCTCCTGTGGTATGCCATACTTCATATTCGAGTGTTACTATCATTGGTGGCAGAATATGATATGGAATTGGAGTAGATGGATGTGAAGGCAGCTTTCTTACATGGAAGCTTAGAAGAGAAGATCTATATGAAGCAACTGATGGCTTCATAGAGATTGGACAGGAGGACAAGGTATGTCTACTCCAGAGGTCACTGTATGGTTTGAAGCAATCACCTCGTTAGTGGTATCGGAGATTTGATACTTTTGTTTTAAGCCTTGGATTTCACAGGTGTGAACATGACTGTTGTGTGTATGTCAAGGATTTGGATATTGATAATGCTTTGTATCTACTTCTGTATATCGATGACATGTTGATAGCTAGCAAAAGTATGAGGGCTGTGAAAGAGCTGAAAAGAGCATTATCTGAAAAATTTGAGATGAAAGATTTGGGTCTAGCTCAGAAAATCTTTGGAATGGAGATTTACAGGAATAGAAGCTAGGGGATACTCCATTTGATACAAGGAGGTTACATCAAGAAAATTCTTGAGAGGTTTAGGATGGAGAAGGCCAAACTGGTAGAGACACCATTACCAGGGAATATATCTCTTTCTAAGATTCAAAGCCCCCAGACAGATAAGAAAAGAGAGTACATAGAGAGAGTTCCATATGCAAATGATGTAGGTTGTTATGTATGCTATGATGTGTTGCAGGCCAGACATAGCATATGCAGTAAGCCAGGTGAGCAGGTATATGGAAAATCCTAGGAAGGAGCACTCGAAGGCATTGAAGTGGATTTGAGGTATCTACAGGGAACTCAAAAGCATGGACTGGTATTTGGTGGGCAGCTAGAAGGATGAGAAAGGAACTCCAAGGAGTTATATGGAGGTTCGGGTCCTTTGGAAGGGTATGTGGATGCAAGTTATGCAGGTGATCTTGATACAAGAAGGTGTACTACAGGTTATCTCTTCAGCATGTATGGTGGACCAGTTTCTTGGAGATCTCCCCTTCAACCTATCACTGCTCTATCTACAACAGAGGCTAAGTATATGGTATTACAAAGGCTGCAAAGGAAGTGATATGGCTGAGAAGGCTAGTTGCTGAAATGGGGGTGAAACAGTGTATGGTGGTCCTGCATAGTGATAGCCAGAGTGCCATACATTTGACTCAGAACCAAGTCTATCATGCTCGCACAAAGCATATAGATGTGAGGTACCACAGGATTTGAAAGATGGTGGAGGAAGGAGAAGTGGCATTGATGAAAGTCCATACAAAGGAGAACCAGGCTGATGTGCTTGCAAAGGCTCTACCTAGAGAAAGCTTTCGTTCATGTATGTGGTTGATGGGTCTAAGGAGTCTGGTGTAATGGGCTTTAATCTTGGAGCACCAAGGTGGAGATTGTTGAGTCTCAAGTGGTGCATCCAAGGCTCCAGGGGCCAAGGTTTAGGTCTTGGTCCAGTCTTTCATGGTCACACATGATGTATCTAGGTTTAGGGGTGAATCTGGGATGAGTCCTAGATGTTAGGCTGAGTTTTGGTCAATCTGGACTTAGAGCTGGCTTGGTTCTTGTTTGAGTCGACTCTAATGGTTGGCATGATAGGACAGCAGGGAAAAGTTATGTGGAGAGTCGCTTGATACTGCTACGAGTTGGCTCAATTACTGTGAGTTGATTCAATTCTGTTGAAAGTCAGCTCGGTTACACAGATAGGTAAAACAATGTTTTAGAAGAGCCGACTCAAGGTCTGAGAGTCGACTCGTCCAGAGTGCTGTCTGCTGCAAGGAGCAGACTCGTGTAGTTCGAGCTAACTCGGAAGACAGGATTCTTTGAATCATGTGTTGCCATGCTAGGAAGTTTTTTGAGGGGTCTCGGTTCCACGTGATCGAGGAGTATATATATGTATATGGGACAGTTAGTTAGGGAAAGAGAGGTCATTCTGTAACAGTCTAAGAAAACTGATCAAGTGAGAGAACCCTCATTTTCTTCCAGATCTCGTTGTTCCTTCTCTCCCTCTTACATTCTTCTCTATCAATCCATAGATTGTTTGATCTTCCTTTGACCTGTATCCTACCACATCCTTGGTAGATCGCTGGCAGAAGGTCTTCACGCACCTAGATTACTTCCGCAGGACGAGGTTTCGCCGGATCTCTACTTCGACAAAGTAGAACCATGTTTTTTCAAGAATTACTCTAATGTTGATCCAAGTGTCAACTCATGGAGACTCAAGTGTCGACCTAAGTATCAACTCACAGGTTGACTCACAGTTTTGACAACAGTAACGACTATATTTTCAGAAGTTTAGAATTAGCTCAAACAGTATAAAATGGCTAGATTTTCCACTCCAATGATTACAAATAGTTTTTTGGAGGTTTTTGGAGTATTTATCACTCACTAAACTCATTAAAGATAGAAGAGAAAAAGAAAAAAACACAAGAGACAAATTCTATTTTTTGAAAAAGCTTTTGAAAAGATAAGAGTGAGCCATAAAAAGGATTCCACCTGAAAAAGCCTTCATTCTTGCTGTTGAGCCTTCAAATCAATATCCAATAGTGTTCATTGAAAGCTTTCAAGAAAAAGAAGACAACTTAAGCATTCAAGAAGAGCTTCATCGACTTCATTTCTACTCTTTTGAGAGTTTTATTCTTGTGCTTTAATCGTACCTTTGGTTTTATTGTTGTAACTAGTTTCAAGGCTATTGAAACTAGGGTTAGGCCCTTCCAAGCCATAAATTGAAATCAAGCCTAGGGTTGGCTTGAGGGAAAGGTTGTCGGTGAGCCTAAGTAATAAAACCAACAAGGGGTTTTGACTTGTGAGCCCGGAAAACAAGTTGGCTATAATCTTGGTGATTATAGTGAAATTCTCAAGGGATAGCTTGGGGAGTCGATGTAGATACTTGGTGTGCACCGAACCACTAGAAATTTCTTGTATTTTGTATGTGCTTTATCTTCTCATTACTTTCTCTTGCAATGTTTCTTATTCTTTAAAAGCATAGCATCTAGATTAGATTAAGCACATTCACTTTATTTCACAAATACATTAGTTCAGCACATACTTATTTAAAATTTTAAAAACCCAATTCACCTCCCTCTTAGGTTGCTATATTGGGCAATAGGATCAGTGGCCACCATTCCAATAGCTAGTCCAACCACCAAGTCGGTGCCAATTTGGCCATCGGTTTGCCTGCTAGTTTGAGCACCGGTCTGACAATCGGTCCGGCTACCAGGTCAATGCCAGTCCGACTGTCGGTTTGGCTACCGATCTGACAGCTAGTCTAGCCATCGATTGGGTTACAAGTCCGGCTCCTAGTATGATAGCTAGTCTGGCTATCAAGTTGGTGTCAAGCAAGCCATCGGCCTGATAGCAAGTCTGGTCGCCAGATCGATGCTAGTTCGATCGCTGATCTGGTCATAAGTTTGATAGCTAGTCCAGCTTCGGCCATCAGTCTAATAGCTAGTTCAACTACCAGGTTAGTGTTAGTCTGATCACCAATCTAGCCACCAGTTCAGCCCTAGTCCGATTATTAGTCTGGCCGCCAACTTGACCACCGATCTAATTGCTAGTCCTACCACCAATCCGACTCTTGATCTGATAGCTAGTATGGCTGCCAAGATGGTGCCAGTCCGATCACTGGTTGCTGCCTAATGATGATGCAACCCAAGAGGAGGGGTGAATTGGGTTTTATAAAATTATTTGAACTATTTCAATAAATATAAAACAAGTATGTGATATTTAAAATTATGTGCTTGTATTTTGCCGAAGTGTTTGTGTGCTTAATGAAAAGATGCAACAGAATTAACAAAGTAAATGCAAGAGTAAAAAAGCAATAAATAAGAGCAATCACAAACACAAGAAGTTTATAGTGGTTCGGTGCATTCCAAGTACCTACATCCACTCTCCAAGTTTTCTTGGAAATTTCACTATAATCACCAAGATTACAATCGATTAGTTTTTGGGCTCACTAATCAAAACCCAAGTTGGTTTGTCACCTAGGCTCACCAATAACCTTTACAACTTATTTTGTCTTCGGGCTCACAAGTTAAACCCTAGTTGATTTTATACATTTGGCTCACCAATAACTTTTTGGTTTTCATGGCTGACCAAAAATCTTGTTGGTTTGTAACTTAGGCTTACCAACAACCTTGTTGGTTTTCACACAAGGCTCACCAATAAACCTCTTTGGTTTTCTAAGGCTCACCAAAAATCTCTTGGTTTTCCAAGGCTCACCAAAAACTCAATAAACAAAGTAAGCATAATATGAAAAGAATATAAGAAAAGCTTTCTTAAATAAAGCAAGTATCTCTTTGAAGCCCTTGATTGTTGATGAAGAACTTGTCTTCAAGTTATTAAAGCCTTTGATTGAAGCTTGATGTTGTAGACTTGGATCAACTCTTTTATCTTTGGAAGCTTGAAGGCTTGAACCACTTAACTCTTAAATCCTTGAAGGATATTCAATGATCTCACCAAAAGATTGCTTCCCCATTTGATTTTTGGTGTTTATATAGCTCTCCAAATCATAGATTACTGTTTATAACCGTTGGGGATGAAAAACTAGCCATTTGAAGCAAGCTAGAATCAATTCTGTACTTATGAAAGACTAGCCATTACACCAAGTGTCGACACTTGAATTTTCTGAATTTTCTTCATGAGTCAACCTCTTAGGTCGACACTTAGGTCAGCTTAAGGAAAAATTTCTGGTTTGATATTGTTCTATATTTTCTTGTTCTCAGGCCTTGAGTTAACACTTGAACTTCTTCATGAGTCGATACTTTCTTGTGCCAGTGTTGAAACTTGTTAAAACTTCTCCAAATTGATTTTTGGCCTCTTCAAGTTCTTCCATATCAATTCCAAAGCCCTTATAACTTGAAAATCCATGGCTTCTTCAACTAAATAACAATCTTTTTAATCTTTTAACATTGATGAGTACCTATATCTAATAAACACTTTTAACATACATTAGTACTCATATATACTTAAGTATTTTGTCAATCATCAATATCAAGACCAGAGTCAACAATTTCTCCCTTTTTAATGATGACAAAACCTTTAAGTATATAAATAGGGTAAGCTTAAAAGGATTAACAATAAGATAAACATGTAAGCTCTAAATCAATGAGTATCAAGCTCCCCCTCAAAATATGATTTCAAAAATATTTTCAAAAGTCAACAAATTTTTAAACATTCTCCCCTTGCTAATTCTTCCTTAAGATTAAAATATTTTGCTTTCTTCTCCTCCTTTTGTATTTTCTTTCATTTCTCATATAATTTTTCATGTTTATCCAATCTTTTCCCTTTTCATACTTAACATTTTTCTTCCCTTTTTGTCATCATGAAAAAAGGTGAAAGAAAAAAATAAAAATGAAAATGAAGGTGGAAAGAATAGCAAGTTGATCATCAAAATCAATACATGAAAGTAATTAATCATGATACCAATTAAATATGATACTAATTGAACATGATACCACAACAATGACATGCAAAAAATAATTCAATATATATTAGCTCTAATATGCATAACTGATAGCAAGACAACAATCCATTCATCTCACTTGTTCATGAGATAAAGCCACAGTGGCACCCCAACACGTCATAAGAGATTTTTGAATGGGAAGAGAGGGTCTTTAAATCCTACTTAGCTCCTATGACCGGACGACCATGGTGACAAACTATATTAGCTCTAATACCAATTGTTGCCCAGTGATGACGCAATCCAAGAGGGGGGTGAATTGGGTTTTATAAATTATTATAACTATTTCAATAAGTATGTGCTAATTGTAATTAAGTACTTATGTTGACCCTTGGAATGATTTTGATGATCACAAAACATTAGAGCATGTATTTGATACTAACTCTTCCAAATTGTTTAAGAAATTTTGCTGGAATTGGTTACCTTTGTTTAAAATAATTTTCAAATTTACTTAAGGAAAATTCAATTGAGTTTGTAAAAGCCCTAACTTATGAATGCTGTAATCATGTAAAATGGGCTTAAAATTATAAAAATTTCATAAGATATGTAGATTAGCTTCTAGTTGATTCAATGTTGAAGATCTTTGGAGAAGCTTGAAGCAATTTGTTAAGATTTACAAGAGCCGACTCATGGTGGCACGGCACGGAGAAAGATTCAAGGTTTAGAACCAAGAGCCGACTCACAGTTCAAGAGCCGACTCTTCCAGAAATATAGTTTTTGTAATTTTGAGAACTAGAACCGACTTCCAGATTCAAGAGCTGATGCTAGGTATGTATGTTTGTGTTGACTGAAAGCTTCAAGGCAAGAGTCGACTCTTAGTCCAAGAGCCGGCTCCCACTGAAGTTTGTTTTGGCCTATCTGAGACTTCGAGCCAACTCCTGGAGCTCGAGCTAGCTCGTGGAGCCGTTGTCTACACTTCAATGGCTAGTTGCTGAAATTAATTTTTAAACTTCAATTCATCTCCAACAACCATTTCACGAATCCCAAGGCCCTACAACGATCATATCTCATGGAAAACTATAAAGGAGATTATTTTTTAAGGATTAAACAATAAATTGAGATTTATTGCTGAATTTTCTTGAGAAATCAAAGAGCTTTCAAGTTACTCAACTACCTACCTCAAAGAGCATTCAAGTTGGATTCATAGCTTCACCAACTCCACTCTATCATTGAATCCACTCATTAAAGAAGAAAAGAAGCAGCATTGAAGAGCATTGAAGAGCACTCAAGGCTTGACTTCATCTTGATCTACTTCGGCAACATCAAAACAAACATGGTTTGTTATAGTTGCTTGATTACATTGTCTTTATCCTTGTTTGCTCTCCTAGAACAGCAAGGGGCTGTATCTTAAGAGAGAGTTAAAGGTTTTTAGGTGAACCTTGTAAAACCTAAGTTTGGATTCTTTGTTTCCCGATTTAAAACTAAGTGTTTGGGTTTTCTTTGGTGATCCCGTATAAAACCAAAGGGAGTTTGGATTTCTTTGGTGATCCCGATAAAACCAAAGTGTATAGGTTTGGATTGTGAGCCTGGTAAAATAATCCGACTGTATTCCAGTTAGGGGATATAGTGAAAATCCCAAGTGGTCCTTGGGTAGTGGATGTAGGAGCCGGTTGCTTCGAACCACTTTATTTCTTGGTGTTTGTAATTGTGCTTTCATTACGTTATTGCTTCAATTTATTTACTTCCGCTTTGTATACTTCACTTCTACACTAAAAGAATTTCAAAGTGCACTTCTTGTAAAAGTTTTTAATCCCAATTCACCCCCTCTTGGGAAGCCACCTGGGCAACAAGTGGTATCAGAGTAGAGTCTCTGAAAGTTAGTTTGAGTAAAGACATATGGCACATCCCATGAGCACTTCATTGGCCGAATGTCAATTCTCAAATAGACCACCACTTTTTACCGGAATTAATTACACTTATTGGAAGGCAAGAATGAAGATATACATTCAAGCCATAGACTTTCACCTATGAAAATCATCTTGAAGGGACCTCACACACCCACAATTAAAGTTAATGATGTAGAGGTTCCCAAACCAGAAGAGGATTGGGACGAGAATGACATGAAATTAGCTGAATTGAATGCCAAAGCAATGAACCTATTGTATTGTACTTTGGATCCAAATGAGTTTAACAGAATTTCAACTTGCAATTCTGCTAAAGAAATTTAGGACAAATTAGAAATCACACACGAAGGCACTTCTCAAGTTAAGACATCAAAAATCAATCTACTTGTACATAATTATGAGTTGTTCAAGATGGATCCTAGTGAGACTATATCTACCATGTATACTCGTTTTACTGATATCATAAATGGTCTTAAAAGTCTCGGTAGAATTTATTCTAATGCTGATCTTGTCCAAAAAGTCTTAAGATCTTTGCCAGATAAGTGAGAAGCCAAAGTGACAACAATTCAAGAAGTAAAGGACTTAAATACACTGCTACTGGATGAACTACTTGGATTCTTAATCACTCATGAATTGGCTATGCAACAAAGGACTGAAGAAGATATGAAAAGAAAGAAAGCCATTGCATTTAAAGCTATTGGGGAAGATAAGAATGAAGAATCTAACTCATCAAATGATGATGATCTTGGAAGTGATGAAATTGCTCTAGTTTTGAGAAAATTCAAAAGGTTTATGGGTAGAAGAAAAACGAACAGATGGAGAAAGCATTACAGAAAATGTGACTTTGGAAAAGAAAAGAAAAGAGATAAAGATAAAGAGAAAGATAAAGATAAAGATCAAGTACCTATCTGCTATGGATGCAAGAAACCAGGACACATCCACCCTGATTGTCCTGAAGGAAAGAAAATGATATTCCCTAAGAAGAAGAAGGCAATGCTAGCTGCTTGGAGTGATAGTGATGAAACTATGTCTACTGAAGAGGATGAAGAGACAACAAAAACTGCACAAATCTGTCTTATGGGTTTGAAGGATGAGGTAAGCACTTCTGAACCTAATTTAGAATTCACTTATGATGAATTGCATAATGCTTTTGTGAACTATTGATAGAATATAAAAAAGTTGGTTTAAAATTGAGAGATTTAAAAAATAAATGTGATGTATTTGAAAATGACAAAAATGAATCTTGTGAAAGAAACAAAATCTTGCAAAAGAACTAAATTTGGTTTGTGAAAGACTTAAGATTGTTCAAGTTGAAAAAGAAGAGCTTTTTGAGAAAAATAAGGATTTGAAAAATGAAAATGATGACCTAAAGAAAGAAGTTCAAAATTTGAAACCCTTAGTTGAAAAATTAACCCTAAGTTCTAGCAAACTTGAGTTAATCTTAAAAGATCAAAAAGAAATAAATAATAGATTTGGAATTGGTTATAAAGGCTCTATTTCAAACACATTTTCTGCTTCCACTTCATATGCTCCTAAATCATTAGTTCTAAACATGTTAGACCTAAATTTGCATCATCTTGTAGTTATTATTCAAATTCAAGGATTGTATGCTATGCATGTAATAACTCTGGTCATAAAGCTTTTGAATGTCATTGAAACACAATGACATAAGAAAAATTAAGAAAGTTTGGGTTCCACAAGGAACCATCTCCGCTAACTTGCAAGGACCCAAGAAAGCTTGGGTGCCTAAATTTATTAAATGATTATTTTGCAGGGATGTCTTGCAGCCACAAGCATAAAGAAAAGATGGTATTTGGATAGTGGCTATTCAAGACACAAGACGGGTGATGCTGATCAATTCTTCACCCTAGAACTGAAGGATGGTGGAATGGTAACATTTGGTGACAATAGAAAAGGAAGGATAATCGAAATTGGTAAAATCAAAATTACTCTCTACATTTATTGAAAATATATTACTTGTAGAAAAATTAAAGCATAATCTTTTGAGTATTAGTCAGTTATGTGACATTGGTTTTAATGTATTCTTCAAGTCATCAATGTATATAGTAGTTGATCCACTTGACTCTAGTACTAAATTCATTGGATACAGACTTGGTAACATTTATGTGGTAGATCTTAATGATCTAGCCATGTCAAGTAATACAAGTCTTGTAGCAATGAATGACAAGAGCAAGAAATCAAGTTTACTATGGCATAGGCGACTTGGTCATGCTAGTATAGACATAATAGCTAAATTGATTTCAAAGGACTTAGTCAAAGGTTTGCCAAAGTTTAAAGCTAATTTTGATTATGTTTGTGATGCATGTCAGCTAGGAAAACAAGTGAGGGAGAGTTTTAAATATAAAAACATAGTTTCAACTTCTAGACCCTTAGAGCTACTTCACATTGACCTATTTGGACCTACTAGGACTACCAGCCTAGGTGGTATGAAATATGGACTTGTGATTGTAAATGATTTTTCAAGATACACATGAATTTTATTTATTGCACATAAGGATGATACTTTTAATGTATTCAAAAAGTTCTACAAAAGAGTTACAAATTTGAAAAACTTATCTGTTATTTCAATTCATAATGATCATGGCACCAAATTTGAAAACTAGTATTTTGATCATTTTTGTACAAAACACGGTATTGATCATAACTTTTCTGCACCTAGAACACCATAGTAAAATGGTGTTGTAGAAAGAAAGAATCGTACTTTGGAAGAAATGTCCAGAATAATGTTTTGTGAAGGAAATCTTCCAAAATACATTTGGGTAGAAGCTGTTAATACCTCATGCTATATTTTAAATAGAGTTTTGATTAGACCCATTATCAGAAAAACCTCTTATGAGCTTTGGAATAATAGAAAACCAAATATTAAATATTTTCATGTTTTCAGATTCAAATATTTTGTTCTTAACAATGGAAAAGACAATCTTGGAAAATTTGATGCAAAATCTGATGAGGCCATTTTTTTTTGATACTCTTTAAATAGTAAAGCCTATCGAGTTTTCAATAAAAGAACTTTGACTGTTGAAGAATCTGTTTATGTTGTTTTCAATAAATCTGACATTACATCTTCGAGAAAGAAAGATTTTGCTAATGATGATGCAGGTATACTAGAGCATAAAATGAAATACTTGACCCTTAAAGATACATAATCAGGTCAACCACATAAAGAAGAGGTGAGTAAAAAGCATGATGATATACTTAAAGAATGGTGGTATGTATAATCACATCCTAAAAAATTAATTATAGGAGACCCATCTCAAGGTGTTAAAACTAGATATGCACATAGAAATGCACATGATTTAATTGCTTTTGTTTCTCATGTAGAACCTCATAATATAGAAGAAGCCAAAACTGATCCAATTGGATGTTAGCAATGCACGATGAATTAAACCAATTTAGAAGAAATAATGTCTGGACCCTAGTTGAAAAAACCTAATGATCATCCTGTTATAGATACTAAGTAGGTTTACATAAATAAACTAGATGAAGATAGAAATGTAATTAGAAATAAGGCTAGATTGGTTGCACAAGGATATAATCAAGAAGAAGGAATAGATTATGATGAAACATTTGCACCTGTAGCTAGATTAGAAGCCATTAGATTGCTACTAGCTTATGCATGTTTTATGAATTTCAAGTTATTTCAAATGGATGTAAAGAGTGCATTTTTAATGGTCTTTTATCTGAAGAAGTTTTTGTTGAGCAACCTTCGGGTTTTATCGATCATTTTTTCAAATCATGTTTTTAAACTGAATAAAGCTTTATATGGTCTGAAACAGGAACCTAGAGCCTGGTATGATAGACTAAGCAAATTTTTAATTGCAAATAAATTTGTAAGAGGTAGTGTTGACATCACACTGTTTATTCAAAGAAAGAAAAATGATATTTTAGTTGTTCAAATATATGTTGATGACATTATCTTTAGATCTACTGATGAGTCTTTGTGTCAAGACTTTGCTAAGCTAATGCAGGGAGAATTCGAAATGAGCTTGATGGGCAAATTAAGTTACTTTCTTGGACTTCAAATTAAACAAACTAAAGAAGGTATTCTGATCAACCAAGCAAAGTATATTAAAGAAATAATCAAGAAGTTTAGCATGGAATCAAGCAAGGTAAATGGAACACCAATGAATCCTGCATGTAGACTTGACAAAGATGAAGATGGGACAAATGTTGATCAAAAGCTATATCGAGGTATGATCAATTCATTACTTTATTTAACAGCTAGTAGACCTGATATATTATTTAGAGTTTGTATGTGTGCACGTTTTCAATCTAGTCCTAAAGAATCACACATCACAGCTATTAAGAGAATTATTAAATACCTAAAAGGTACATACAATTTAGGCTTATGGTATTCTAAGCACACATCACTGAAATTAATTAGTTATTCTAATGCTGATTATGGAGGATATAAAATTGATAGAAAGAGCACAAGTGGCACCTGTCAATTTCTAGGTGTTAACTTGATTTCCTGGCACTGTCGCAAACAGAACTCTGTAGCTTTATCTACCGCCGAGGCAGAATATGTAGCTGCTGGGAGCTGTTGTGCTCAAGTATTATGGATCAAGCAACAACTAGAAGATTATGGTGTTGTCCAATCTAAAATTCCTATTAAATGTGACAATACTAGTGCTATTAATTTGTCAAAAAATCTAATTCAGTACTCATGAACTAAGCACATTGAAATTCAATATCATTTTATTCATGATCATGTATTAAACAATATTGTGAAACTTGAATTTATACCTACTGAAGACCAACTAGCGAACATTTTCACTAAACCATTAATTCTAGATAGATTTGAGAAAATTAGAGGAGAATTAGGGTTATGTGACCCATTTTAAACCTATTTGACCTAATTTTTGAAAATTAAGGAAAATTATCTAGAAATTTCAAACTTCTCTTTAGAACATAGGGCAACCTAGTTTAGACTTTAAGAACCCTTAGAAACTGAGTTTGATTCATTTTGATCTTTAGAATAGATTTTCTCAAGCCGACTCGAATACTCAGAGCTCTCGGCGAGCCGACTCGCAGGTCAGGCCAAAGCTTTTTATGTAGGGTTTCCACTTTCCCTATTCATTGTTGTTTCTAGGTTTTGACCATTTTATCTTAGCCAACTCCTCACTCCACACTAGAAAACTCTCCAAAAACCCTCTTAAACCTCTTCAAATATGAAGAATGGCGCCTCGTAAGGCTGTGGCGAAGAAAGCAAGAAGAGTGGTTCGGACTGTGGCTGAGGAAAGGAGGAGCAAGAGGTGAATGGATACTTCGATTCTATAAGAGGAACTGTCGATTGAGCTAGAGGAAGTTGTTCCAGCTCCCTGGCAAGTCATTCCAATGGAAAATCGACAAGCGATCCCTGGTAGGTGCATCGATTTCAGTTTTCTAGAACAAGAATAGTTGAATATTGGTGCTTGTCTTGAAGGACAGGGTTGGAAGGATTTTTGTCAATTGAATGTTCCAACTTACCCAAATCTGGTTCGTCAATTCTTTGAGAGCATGTCACTAGGAGCTTTTCATATTGAAGGAACAGTTAAAGGAAAATTCATAGAGGTAAATGAGCAAAAGCTTTCAAAATTTATTGAAGACCTAAAGAAGGAGAATGCTATTTGGTTATGAGGAAATGTGAACACTTAGACTCATCTTGGGAAGATCTAACGTGAAAGAGATTATTCATGTAAGTGAAAATCAGCTCTCATTGGAAATGAACTGTTGCACAATATCATTAGCCAGATTTTCCTAGCCAGGACGGGAAGATTTGATTGGTTAGCGAGAGAGATCTCATATTCATAAGGCACTGATTGAGGGGGAGCTCCTCAACCTTTCATTTTTATGATTTCTCAGATGAGAGATGTAGTACGTAGGGCACGAGCCTGTTTACCTTACGGGATGGTATTTACTTTATTATTCCAGGATGCTGATATTGATCTTACTGGAGAGGACTATGATCTGTTGCTGCAGACCGACAGGTACACTGTGAAATCCCTGACCATAATAGGATTTATTAAAGTTGATGGAAATTGGATCAGAAAGACTTCAGGAGTTCCTGTAGCACACTTAGAGGATTCAGATGATGATTACAGACTGCAGGACATGGAAGGAGACTGAGGGACAGACTGATGTGGCTGGACCATCTGACCCAGCTCCTGCTTCACCACACTCACTATCCAGGACTCCTACTGCTGCTAGACTTGATACTGATGATAGACTTCACAGAGTTTTAGAGGAGATTTCTTGTCTCAGGATTGACACTGACAGGAGAATTAGTTCTCTACAGTCCGAGATGCAGCAGGGCTTTCATGATATTATGGCTATATTGAGACATCTATCTGCGGCCAGCCAGCATGCACCTTCTACTAGCACAGCGACTGGCACAACTATTGGCACAGCACTGGCACAGGCACTGAGACTGGTACTGGCACTCATGCTGAGCAGGGACAGGAGACACATTGTACTGATGCACCTTATCACGCCACACCTACTGTTGGTGAGCCTCAGGATAGTATGGAGGCTGCTGGATCTGCTGATGTTGGAGTGACTCCTACTACTCAGATGCTTTCATCCACCAGCACTTTGGCCTATCTCTTTGATCCACCTACTACCAGGCCTACACCTATCTTTATTTCATCATAATCAAAAACCAAACCTAACCTAATCTAAAGTAACTAGGACTTCTACACCTACTAGGACTAGGATTAGGGATCTTCGCCCTAGGTTCCCAAATTCAAACCGAGTCTAGGTATTCTAGAGGTTGGTTCCTCCTCTGATGAGGAAGAACCTGATAGTGATCCTAGCACTTCATTCTGATGTTTAGGTTTTATCTTTTTGAAACTTATATTGTTGTATTTTGGTTATGCGATACTATTTTTGTTGTGCCATGGCACATTTGTAAAGTATCACATATGCTATGTATTAGCTTATTTCATATATATATATTTCACTTGTCTTGATACATATTCACTTGAATTAATGTTATGAATGAATTAATGTTATGATTGAATATATGTTATGAATGAATGTCCATTTCTCATATACCTTTTGGTTGATGATAAAAGGGGGAGATGGAGACTATGTGTGGCATGAAAAAGAAAAAACTATATTGGCATTAAAAAGAAAAAGCTATAATGATAACTCTATGCTATATTCATGAACTATGTTGATAAGACTATGTTGATTCATGAAATTGCTCAAGAATGTGTTTACAAATGCTATATGGATAATTGAATGTTATGAAACTTTGATGAAATGAATGGCTGATTCATGAAAATTTGATGAAACTTAAAGTTTGCTTCAAAAGTTTGAAAATTTCATAAACTTGATACGCATTGTATAGTTAATACCCTTGATACATCATGTATCGATACATCATGTTATGATACATATGATACATCATGTTTCGATATACTTGATACACATGATATTTGGTATTCAATTCTATACATTTGATACATTATGACACATTGTATTGTTACACTGATACCTAACCTATAGATACGAACAAATTTGAAAATACTGCAATTATAAGTTCTTTCAATTTTTTATCATGCCCAGTGTTTTGTCATCATCAAAAGGGGAGATTGTTGACCCCTGGAATGATTTTGGTAATCACAAAACATTGGAGCATGTATTTGATACTAACTCTTCTAAAATTGTTTAAGAAGTTTTGCAGAATTGGTTACCTTTGTTTTATGGTTTTCAAATTTACTTAAAAAACTCAATTGAGTTTGTAAAAGCCCTAACTTTGATGCTGTAATCATATAAAATGGGCTTAAAATTATAAAAATTGATAAGATATATAGATTAGCTTCTAGTTAATTCAATGTTGAAGATCTTTAGAGAAGCTTGAAGCAATTTGTTAAGATTTGCAAGAGTCGACTCATGGTGGCATGGCACGGAGAAAGATTCAAGTTTCAGAACCAAGAGCCGACTCCCAGTTCAAGAGCCTACTCTTCCAGAAATATAGTTTTTGTAGTTCAGAGAACTAGAGCCGACTCCCAGATTCAAGAGCTGACTCTAGGTATGTATATTTATCTTGACTGAAAGCTTGAAAGCAGAGCCAACTCCTAGTCCAAGAGCCGGCTCCCATAGAAGTTTGTTTTTTGACCTGTCTGAGACTTCGAGCCGACTCCTGGAGCTCGAGCCAGCTCGTGGAGCCGTTATCTGCACTTCAACAGCTAGTTGCTGAAATTGAATTTTGAACTCCAATTCATCTTCAATGGCCATTTCATGAATCCCAAGGCCCTACAATAGCCATATCTCATGGAAAACTATAAAGGGAATTATTTTGAAGGATTAAACAATAAATTGAGATATTTATTGCTAAATTTTCTTGAGAAATCAAAGAGCTTTCAAGTTACTCAACTACCTACCTCAAAGAGCATTCAAGTTAGATTCAAAGCTTCACCAACTCCACTCTATCATTGAATCCACTCATTAAAGAAGAAAGAAGCAGCATTAAAGAGCATTGAAGAGCACTCAAGGCTTGATTTTATCTTGATCTACATTGGCAACATCAAAACAACGTGGTTTGTTATAGTTGCTTGATTACATTGTCTTTATCTTTGTTTGCTCTCCTAGAACAGCAAGGGGCTGTATCTTAAGAGTGAGTTAAAGGTTTTTAGGTGAATCTTGTAAAACCTAAGTTTGGATTCTTGGTTTTTTTGTTTAAAACCAAGTGTTTGGGTTTTCTTTAGTGATCCCGTATAAAATCAAAGGGAGTTTGGATTTCTTTGATGATCCTGGTAAAACCAAAGTGTATAGGTTTGGATTGTGAGCTTTGTAAAACAATCCGACTATATTCCGATTGGAAGATATAGTGAAAATTCCAAATGGTCCTTGGTATTGAATGTAGGAGCCGGTTGCTCCGAACCACTCTATTTCTTGGTGTTTGTGATTGTGCTTTCATTGCATTATTGCTTCAATTTATTACTTCTGCTTTGCACACTTCACTTCTACACTAAAAGAATTTCAAAGTGCACATTCTTGTAAAAGTTTTTAATCCCAATTCACCCCCCTCTTGGGAAGCCACCTGGGCAACAACTTATATTTTGCCAAGTGTTTGTATGCTAATGAAATATGTAATGGAATTAACAAAATAATGCAAGAGTAAATAAGCAATAAATAAGAGCAATCACAAACACAAGAATATATAGTGATTCGGTGGCCCTCCAAGGTACCTACTCCTCTCTCTAAGTTTTTCTAGGAAATTTACTATAATCACCAAGATTTCAGTCGATTAGTTTTTTCGGGTTCACTAATCAAAACCCAACTTATTTTTCGAGGTCATAAGTCAAAATCTCTTGTGGTTTTCTAACTTAGGCTAACCAACAACTTCTTGGTTTTCATGGCTAACTAAAAATCTTATTAGTTTTGTAACTTAGGCTTACCAACACCTTGTTGTTTTTACACAAGGCTCACCAACAAACTCTTTGATTTTCTAAGGCTTACCAAAAACCTCTTTGGTTTTTCAAGGCTTACCAAAAATCTCAAAAGTAAGCACAATATAAAAGAATACAAGAAAATCTATCTTAAACAAAGCAGTATCTCTTTGAAGCCCTTGAAAGTTGATGAAAACTTGTCTTCAAGATGTTAAAGTCCTTTAATGTTGATGAAGATGTGGATTTGGAAGCTTTTCTCTTAATCTTGAAAGCTTAAAGGCTTGAACCACTCAAAAACAATGATCCTTAAGTGTATTCAATAAAACTCTCCAAAGGATTGCTTCTCCATTTGGTTTTGGTGTTTATATAGCTTTCCAATCCATAGATGACCGTTTATGATCATTGGGGATGAAAACTAGCCGTTTGAAGTAAGTGGAATAATTCTGCACTTCTAAAAAACTAGCCATTACGCTAAGTGTTGACACTTGAATTTTCTGAATTTTCTTCATGAGTCGACCTCTTGAGTCGACACTTTACCATGAGTCGATCTCTTGAATCGACACTTAGGTTAGCTCAAGGCAAAAATCTTGGTTTGACATTGTTTTATATTTTTCTTATTCTCAGGCCTTGAGTCGACACTTGAACTTCTCCATGAGTCAACACTTGCTTATGTCAGTGCTGAAACTTGCTGAAACTTCTCCAAATTGATTTTTAGCATTTTCAAGTTCTTCCATATCATTCCAAAATTCATATACTTGACTTTTCATTAATTTAAGGATTTTTTCAACTAAAAAACATAGATTTTTTTCATTCAACATAGATGATTACTAAGATTTGATAAACACACTTAAAAATATAATTAGTACTCATATATACTTAAATTTTTGTCAATCATCAAATCAAGATCAGAGTCAATAATCTCTTCCTTTTTGATGATGACAAAATTTTTAAGTATATGAACATGGTAAGCTTAAAAAGTTTAATAATAAGATAAATATGTAAGCTCAAAATCAATAAGTATCAAGCTCCCCCTCAAAAATGATTTCAAAAATATTTTCAAAAATTATTCAAAATTTTTAAACATTCTCCCCCTTTTTGTCATCATGAAAAAGGGTGAAAGGTAATCAAAATGGAATGAAGGTTGAAAGAATAGCAGTAGATCATCAAATCAATACATAAAATCAATTAATCATGATACCGATTAATATGAACTAATTTAATATGATACCACAAAATGACATGCACATACAAAAAATAATTCACTGTATAGCTTTAATATGCATAACCAAGGTATGATTAATATAACAATCCATTCATCTCACTTGTTCAGGGATAAGGCCACAGTGGCACCCCAACACGTCATAGGAGATCCCAATGAATGGAAAAAGAGGGTCTTTAAACCCTACTTAGCTCCTATGACCAGACAGCCATGGTGACTAACCCAATCCGAAGCAGTTACTAGGAGCTCTTCTCTTCTTTTTTAAGATTCTTAATGAATAAATCTTAATACCATTGAATGTAACTCCTCTCAAAGGATTAGACTTAAAAATAAGGAGAAAAAGTATCAGAGTAATATAAGAAGATATCAAGAAAATATTGAAAGCATCATACATGTATATAAATCTTTGGATGCTCATCTTAAATATTATTTTTCCTTAAAAATATGTATTTATTGGAATAAAACATGAAAGCATAAGCATCATAATTTCAGACAATTGAGATATGAACATAAATACTAAATTTGAAATCAAGAATTTAAATTTTCAAGATATACAAGATTTTCAAAATACAAGGGATTGATTATTTAGAAACTTTTAGCATGATTTCAAATTTATTTGAAATGATTTGATATCCATACAAATGCTAGAATAATATGATACCAAGTCTAGCTACTGATTAAGGATTTTTCAATATGCATACCTTCTTCTTAAATATAACCCTTAACTACTAGTTATATGCTTATTTAAAATCATTTATAGTTCAAGCATGAATAAAATAGAATACATTTTCATGAAACCATATGATTTGAAATGATTTTGACTACACATACAAATGTTAGAAGTAATCTAATCCAAGTTTAGCTACTAGAGCAGGATTTATCAATATACATACCTTTTTCTTAAATGTAATCCTTAACTACCATTTTTAGTCTTGATCCAAATCATTATAACTTAAGCACAGATGCCATAATTGAAAACATAAATCATAACATTTCACTTAAAATAGTTTAAAACTATATTAATCAAAATCAAGTGAAAGTCTGATAATCACAAGTTTAATCATGAGAGCATGAAATACATCAACATCAAAAAGTTCATGGTCACAACAAATGACTGTTAGTCTAAACTTGATTCTAATTAATCAGTTGAAACAATTTTCAAAGCAATATGCAACTTTAAAAATATTTTTTCATGAAGTAATTAAGATACATTAATCAAAATCAAGTGAATGTCTTATAATTACAAGTTTAATCATGATAACATAAAATTCGTCAACGTCCAAAAGTTCATGATCATAACTAATGACTATAAGTTTAAACTTGATTCTAATTAATTATTTAAAATAATTTTCAAAGTAATTGATGCAACATTGATAATAAATATTCAACTACATTTTCAATTATGGAAGGAAAAGTTTAGAATTTACCAATATATATAATCCTTCTTTTACCATTTAGTCCAAAAATGTAGCTTGTCCACTTCTTCATATTGTCTTGTACAACTACTATTCAATAGTTTTTCTTTATTTGGGCTGCAAGACATTCCTGTGCAAAATATACTAAGTGGCTAATTTTGGTACCCAAACATTATTGGATCCTTTAGGTTAGTAATTATGGTTCCTTTTAGAACCCAAATTTTTCTTAATCTACAAGGATATGCATTAGTCCAAATTTTTCATATTTAAAGCATGCAATATTGGAAGAAGCATCAACAAAGAATTCTTGTTTTTCAACTCAAGATTTTTATTTTTCTTTCTTTAAAAGCTCATCATTTGATACAAAATCTTGGATCTTCTTAAAATTTCTAACTCATTAAATAAATCAATTTTCTCATTTGAAAACTTATTGCATAAATTTTTTCAATCAACATTTCTTTTTCTGAAATCTTTTTTTTCTTTAGAAAAATATTCTTTTTTTTTTGCAAATAGCAACCTTAGCTTTTAAATCTTTATTTTCAATTCCAAGATTGTTATTTTCAAAAGAAAATGAATTAGCATGTTTCTTTAATTTCTTGTGCTTGATTTTTAACAATTTATATTCATTGCACAAGGTATTTAAAAGCATCATATAATTCATCAAAAGTAAATCATTTTTGGTTTTAGAATTTACCTCATTTGTCATAAGCAAAGATTAACTAATTTTTGAATTTGTTCTTTTTATGACTAAAGTTCTTCACTTTCGCTCAATGTAGCCATCATTGCCTTCTTTGTGTATTTCTTTTTGGCCCTTTTTCTCATGATTTTGAAATTTATGAGCCAAAAACTATATCTCATCTTCATCTTCACTGTCTTCTGACTCCTACTTGAAGACTCATCTTGTATAGTGATTTAAAGGATTATTTTCTTCTTTTCAACAGCATCCACTTTCTTTTGCCATAAGTTCAACTCATAGGTCATGAGTGAACCGATAGCTCCTCCAAAGGCAAGGTATCAATATCTTTGGCTTCTTGAATCACCGTTACCTTGGATCCCATGATATTGGCAAAGACCTAAAATTTTATTAATAAATCAGCATTAGTATAGACTTTGCCAAGACTTTTTAATTCATTAATAATATTCATAAATCTTCCATACATATTTATATATAGATTCATAGTGCAGTATTTTAAATATTTCAAAAGAATGTACAAGTAAATTAATTTTAGTATTCTTCACTTGAAGAGTACCCTCATGAGTAACCTCAAGTGTATCCTATATTTCTTTCGCTATTTCGCATGTGGGGATCCTATTGAATTCATTAGGGCCAATGCATAATAAAGCAGTTCATTGCTTTGGCATTAAGCTCAAAAGTTTAATGTCATTTTCATTCCAATCATCTTCCAGTTTTGGAATAGAAATGACATTAACCAATATTGAAGGAATATGTGGACCATTAACAATCATTTTCCAAAGATAATAATCTATAGATTGAATATAAATGTGCATGCATTTTTTTCATATGTGTAATTTGTGCCATTGAAAATGATGGTCTAATACTAATACCTACAAGGGTTGCCATGATCTTTTAACTCAAATCGTTGGATCTTTGTAAAGCACAAGTTTAGATACCAACGATTTTGGGTTCCAGGCTTTAATACAAATTGTTGCCCAGTGATGATGCAACCCAAGAGGAGGGTGAATTAGGTTTTATAAAATTATTTGAACTATTTCAATATATATAAACAAGTATGTGATAATTGTAATTAAGTATTTGTGTTTTGCCAAAGTATTTGTGTGCTTAATGAAAATATGCAATAAATTAACAAAGTAAATGCAAGAGTAAATAAGCAATAAATAAGAGCAATTACAATACAAGAAGTTTATAGTGGTTCGGTGAACTCCAAGCACCTACATCCACTTTCCAATTTGCCCTTGAAATTTCACTATAATCACCAAGATTACAGTCGATTAGTTTTTCATGCTCACTAATTAAAACCAAGTTGGTTTTGTCACCTAGGCTCCCCCAACAACCTTTACAACTTGTTTTGTCTTCGGGCTCACAAGTTAAACCTAGTTGGTTTTTATACCTTTGGCTCACCAACAACATTTGGTTTTCATGGCTAACCAAAATCTTGTTGGTTTTGTAACTTAGACTTACCAACAACCTTGTTGTTTTCACACAAGGCTCACCAACAAACCTTTTTAGTTTTTTAAGGCTCACCAAAAATCTCTTTGGTTTTTCAAGGCTCACAAAAACCTCAATAAACAAAGTAAGCACAATATGAAAGAAAAGAATAAGAAAAGCTTTCTCAAACAAAGCAAGTATCTCTTTAAAGCCCTTGATTGTTGATGAAAAACTTGTCTTCAAGTTGTTGAAGCCTTTGATTGAAGCTTGATATTATGGACTTGGATCAACTCTCTTATATTTGGAAGCTTGAAGGCTTGAACCACTCAACTCTTGAATCCTTGAAGGATATTCAATGATCTTACCAAAAGATTGCTTCCCTATTTGATTTTTGGTGTTTATATAGCTCTCCAAACCATAGATGACCGTTTATGACCATTAAAGATGAAAAACTAGCCATTTGAAGAAGTTAGAATCAGTTCTGTACTTCTAAAAAACTAGCCGTTATACTAAGTGTCGATACTTAAATTTCCTGATTTTTTTTCATTAGTCGACCTTTTGAGTCGACACTTTCCATGAGTCGACCTCTTGAGTCGACACTTAGATCAGCTCAAGGTAAAAATTCTGGTTTGACACTGTTTTGTATTTTCTTGTTCTTTGGCCTTGAATCGATACTTGAACTTCTTCATGAGTCGACACTTACTTGTGCCAGTGCTGAAACTTACTGAAACTTCTCCAAATTGATTTTTAACTTTTCAAGTTCTTTCATATCAATTCCAAAGCCCTTATAACTTGAAAATCCGTGGCTTCTTCAACTAAATGACATCTTTTCAATCTTTTACATTGATGAGTACCTGTACTAATAAACACTTTTAACACACATTAGTATCATATACACTTAAGTATTTTATTAATCATCAAAATCAAGACCAGAGTCAACACTGGTCTAGCCACCAGTCCGGCCACCTGTCCGATAGCTAGTTCGGTCACCAGGTCGATGCCAATCCGACCGTAGGTCCAGTTACCAGTCTGACTACCGATCCGATTGCCAGTTTGACTACCGATCTGATAGCTAGCCCGGTCATCGGTTCGATTGCTTGTCTGGCCGTCAGGCCGATGCTAGTCCAACTCATACTTGTGATCGAACTGGTACTGGGTAGGGGACCGATTGGCACCGGGCTGCTAACCGAACTAGCACTAGACTGATAACTACTGGACTGGTATCAGCCTGGTGATCGGACTAGCGATCATATTAGCATCGAGTTGACAATCGGATGAGCACCGACCTGACAAGCAAATTGGCTATCGGACTAGCGACTAAACTAACACCGATTAAATTATATATTTTATATTTTATTATAAATATTTATTATATTATTATATTTTATAATATAATTTATAATATATTATATTATAATATAGTTATTATATTTATTATAATATTTTTATTATTTATTGTATATTATAATGAATTTTTTTTATAATATTGATATTTTATATTATTTTAAGATAGTAATTGATGACTTTACTTATATATGTTATATATTTTTTAATTTTTATTTTTTAATTTTTTATTTAAAGTAAAGTTGCAGGAATAAGATGAAGTTGAGGTGCGACTTGCAGCTTCACTTTACCTATCACTCCTTTTAATTTTTTAAATTTTTAAATTTTTTATATTTTATATTATTTTAAATATTTTAAATATTATATTTTTGTTATATTATTTTAAATATTTTAAATTTTATTATATCAAAATTTAATGAAGAGGGGGCATTTAACAAGATGCAGGTAGAATCTGCATGTTTAATAATATTTTATTTTTTTATTGGGTTGGTTTGGAAGATGCAGGTGTTCTAATTATGTCTTCAAGCTTTTTCTTTTCAGTTCGTTTAGAAGACGCAGGTGCCATATTTTTTTTCGATTGATTTGAAAGATAGTAGAATCTATATCTTCAAGATAATTTATTTTTTTTTAATTGATTCAGAAGATATAGATAAAATCTATATTTTTGACTGAAATAATGCTGTTTTTTTTTTTTTGTTAGAAAAACATGTAAATCTGCATCTTCTCCGTGTCCTCGTCTATCTTCCATGTGATAAACATGCCACTAAAATTATGTTAGTTTGGAGGGGCCTATTTTGATATTTTTTATTTTAAAAACATTATTTTAAAAAATCCCCCTCCATTCTAAAATCATATCATCACTTCATCTCATCCGTCCAAAAAGAACGAACAAAACATAAATGATGACAACCGTAGCCTCATCCCCCAAACCGAGAGCCAGCAGCAGCGACGACTCGAGATGGCTTCTCCCAAGCATCCTCGCCTCCTCCTCCTCCTCCTCCCACTATTTCTCTCCTCTATTGCTATCTTCGTGGAATGCTTCGGAGAAGGAGGGCGATCCACTCTCTCGAGAAGAGGACCAATGGGAGGAGGAGGAGGTTCGCCGGCGGCGGGGAGTGGTGTGCTCCGGTTCAAGGCGACGAAGGGGGAGTTCAAGATACTTCAGGTGGCGGACATGCACTTCGCCGACGGGAGGTCGACGACGTGTTTGGACGTCTTCCCAGAGCAGATGCCGACCTGTTCCGATCTCAACACCACCGCCTTCATCCACCTCGTCATCCAGGCCGAGAACCCCGACCTCGCCGTCTTCACCGGTAACCCAATCATCACTTTCCCGATCTCCTCGATCTCTTTCTCAATTTTTTAATCAAATTCATGATTTGATTACTTTCCCTCTCTTCTTCTTTCCTCTTCGACCTTGTTTCTTTTACCTCTTAATTGAAGTTTTCGCTGAGTGTGTGGCGATGGGTGCTTATCTGATGGCTATGGAAAGTTAGAAATATTCTAATTTGGTTATTAAATTCAGCTCAAATTTATCGATCACATCATATATGGTTTTGATTTTTTAAATAATTTGGAATAGGCTTAATTCAGTAGAATATTGCTGAAATTGGATGGACCGTTCTTTGGCGTGTGTATCTGTACAGAAGATTCCATGAGTTGCGTTTGATTATTTTTATTTATTTGATTTGATTTTTTTACTTTTTGTTGTGACAACCTATGTGGACTTGCGAGGCAATAAACAAAAGCGATATACTGGGAATTTGACTCACCGTGTCGTTTATTAAACATCACAATTATGGTGACCGTGACGCACACGTCAAGCAGCGTCTCGTTCCGCCGTTAACGTTGACCAGACATCTACCACATCATATGGGCCTCCTTCATCGACGGACGTTTCCTAATTTTCGATCTTTTTTATTAAAGTAAATTAAAAAATCTTCAAAATTTTATATTTATTTTATCGTCATGAAACATAAAATATATACTTATATTAAATTAATATCATTAAAAAATTATTTTATTTTACATGAAAAGTATACATTTTTTTTTTATATTCTTAAATGACTGTTATACCACGTAAGATTTTTGATTAATTTTAATTTTTTATAATATATATTTGGATTTTATTTAAGGCAATTGTTTGATCAGCATTTTATTAATTTATAGAATAAACTATCGGATAAAAATTGTTGTGGATAAATTACCTGTGCTGAGTCTTCGGCGACGCCGGGCAGTCCCGTTCATTCTCCCCGCTGGATGAGATCTTGCTCCTGTGCATTTTTCTTGGATGGAGACCTGCAAAAGTCCTCGGCCGGGTTTTCCGCAGGGATACTTCAACGCTCAAATCAGTGGGGTGATCTAGCAACATAATAGAGAGTTCAAAAGGACATGGATGGAAATAAGGAAGAATCAAAATTGACTTGGCATAAAGTAGCCTTAGACTTGCTTAGGCTTTCCTCCCTCAAGATCCCCTCTTACCTTTTTTCTTTATAGGCATTTATCCCAACTGAAAGTGATTAGGATAAGCTTTCTTGTAACTGATTACTGTTAGAAAAGTTAATTAAGATAACCTTCCTTCAACTAATTATAGTTATTGTCGGCTTTCGGCAATTATTTACCTTGGTTTTGATCCAACGGTCATCAGTTATACAGTTTATCAATTATAACAACCAGGTTTATTCTTGATGGTCCTCAAGCTGGTCGGTCTTGATGAGCTCTGGTCAACCTTTATGTGCTCTGGTCGGCCTTTACGAGCTCTAGTCGGCCTTAAGGTAGCCCTTTCTGTTAGCCTCTCTAGTTGGCCTTTCTAGTCAGCCTTTCTAGTCGGCCTCTCTGAGCTAGTCGGCCTTTACGAGCTCTGGTCGGTCTCTGGTCGGCCTTTATAAACTCTTATCATACTTTATAATCTCTGGTTAGTCTTCATGATCTCTGGTCAGCCTTTATGAGCTCTGGTCATACTTTATGATCTCTGGTTGGTCTTCATGAGCTCTGGTTGGCCTTTATGAGCTCTGGTCATACTTTATGATCTCTGGTTGATCTTCATGAGCTCTGGTCATACTTTATGATCTCTGGTTGGTTATCTTCTTGATCAGCCAACTTTGTTATCAATCAGCTTCATCACATCGAGGCCATGTATCATAACAAAAATAAATCTCAAGGGGATGCGTACAAAATTTTCAAGCTATTAAATATAAGCATAAATTGTCCTAATTTCAGGAAGTTTTTGTGATTTACTTATTTTCTATCAAGGTAACTTGCTGAAATTAGTCAGGCCATTTGCTTTAAGGCCTACAACTATGTTGGATATCCTGGTTCAGCTACGAACCAGGCTCCGGTTCAACTTATCGAAGTCCCGGTCTCCGGCCTACGGACTTCGGACTAAGCGAAGGCCAACTGCAAGCAACTCAAGGCTTCACACCGAACTACAACATCCGAAGGCCAGTCCTTCGGGTAGCACCTTCGGTCCCGGCCAAAGTCTGAACTACTCATCGACTTCCGAAGATACGAACTTCGGTCCCCGCCGTAGACATGATCTCCGGCCTCAGGGAAACACCAAGCCTTCGGTCCACGCAAGGGAAAATCCGAAGCTTGAACCACAATCTGTTCCAAAAAGAAAACTGTAACCAACGGTTACAATCGACACTCATCATGCCATGATCATGGCGCGCAATTCCTGCAGCCACACCTCCGATCTGGCCGGAATCGCTCATTGACAATCCACGATCGCCAATCATGGGAAAGATTGGCTCCCTATGATCTCCGGGAAAAGAGAGGGCCACAGACCGGAGGCCATCTTTTAAATATGGGTAAGAAGGATGGCTCGAGAGGTACGGGTGAATAATCTCGCACACATACACTTTCAATCTTCAAGAACTCTTTTTCTTTTCCACTCTCGACATCTTCCCCATTCTGTGGCTGGAATCCTCATTGATTTAGGCATCGGAGTGTCCTCCGCCGGAACAACTCTGGCAAGGAACCTGTTTTGTAGGTAAACCAGGGAGTGGTCATGCGACGCAGCGGTTCCGACCGGCCGATCCAGGGACTCCACGCCAACAAACTACATATAACATGACACAAGAGTAGATCAAAACTTAAACATAATCTTCATAACAACTTGGTCAGATTTCCTGAGAGTAGTGCATAAACACTTGGAAACACAGGATTGCATCTCAGGATTTACTTGTCTTCCGTTTTTGTAACATTTTGAAGTGATATGTTTATATCTACGCAGTGAAAGTGAGATCGGTAGTGACAAAGGAGCATTTAAAATACCGGCCATTAAGATGATTCCAGGAATAACCTTCTGTTATACTATACAGCTAACAATTTTTCTTTTTCATAAAAGTCTGTATTTAGTTGCTATTCTGTTACAATGATTGTTGTACCTTCAGGTCAGTTTCAAAATAAATTGTATTTATACCTGCTAGTATTTCCTAATGAAAAAGATAAGCAAACATAAATTAGGTATATTCGTTATCATGGAAAATGAAAGCTTTGGATGTTTAAGATGAAGTCCTGGTCATACCAGTATTGTTGATGATAATTATGTGATGATGAGATGGTGGAAAAATAGGTATATAATACTCAATTGTGGTAAAAAGAAGTTTGAAGTGACCAGGTTTGGTATTTTGAGTTCTTGTTAATTTTTATAGACTACTTGTTCAGTCTTAGTTTGCTATAAGTGTTTGTGCCATTTTGTAGAAGCATTCAAGCACACTCTATGCAGTCAAGTCTGTGTTCTGCAGTTCTAATCTGTCAACTTATGGTGATCTTCGTTCAGTTTGAATCCTTGAGAAGATTCATAATCCTTTATTGAACTATTAAATGGATTCAACATCTTAAGAGCTTTGGAGCAGGTGACAACATCTTTGGCTCTGACTCTACCGACGCGGCCAAATCACTGGACATGTCTTATTAGCTCCAGTCGTCGAACGCAAGCTGCCATGGGCAGCAGTGCTTGGCAACCATGACCAGGAGGGGATGCTGTCCCGCGAAGGAGTAATGCAGCACATTGTGGGAATGCCTCACACCCTTTCTCACCTCAACCCAGATGGAGTGGATATCGATGGATTCGGGAACTATAACTTGGAGGTGGCTGGTGTGGAGGGCTCGGCACTTGCCAACAAGTCAGTTCTTAACCTCTACTTCATTGACAGTGGGGATTACTCCACTGTTCCCTCTATCCCCGGCTATGGCTGGATCAAGCCCTCTCAGCAGCTTTGGTTTCAGAAAACCTCTTCCCGCCTCCAGGTACCAATACCAAAAAAAAATTAATTTGAATTTTTATATCATAGAGATCCTCTACACGCTTCAAATTTACAGTTACATCCCCCATTCTTTAAAACTTTCCAGAGATCATGTCATGTACCCATTTCAAAAGATTTCTCTGATTTTACTCATCCGTATAGATTGGCTGTAAACTTTAGCTGTGGGAAAATGTCCCATCCTCCAAACTCACAGGTACATCATATTACTTACAAGTGAGACCCCACAATTGGCTATAATATGTAAGCTTTTAATTGATTTCCAACATGTACCTGAGTATCTTAAGTCTTGTTGCTCATCTTTTGACAAAAGGATGTATATTGATTAGTGCATAGCAATGAAGAAATCCAAGCCAACTAAATGATAGGAAAGAAATGATGTGCAGGGAACTAATATGATCAATCAAATATTTCATCGATGTAGACTGTTTGGGGAAGGGCAGATCCATAGGATTACAAACCAGTAAAACAGAGAATGGTTGAATTTGTGAAGGGTGTAAATTTGTTTGTAAATAGTGAGGGGCCTATTTATAATATCAATTGTTCTACATGAAATTATGCACAAAAATTGCAAACAATTGTCTTTTCAATTCAACAAATACTCTTCAACATTAAGCAGTTTGTAGACCAAAGGACTTATCTTTTGGAGATTTTGTGCAGAAAGAGTATACAAGCAAACCAGAGGCACAGAAGCAGCCGCACCAGGCCTCGTGTACTTCCACATCCCATTGCCAGAGTACAGCAGCTTTGATGCATCCAACTTCACAGGGGTGAAACAGGAAGGAATCAGTTCAGCATCAATTAACTCTGGATTCTTTGGCACCATGGTGGAGGCTGGAGATGTGAAAGCTGTGTTCACAGGGCATGATCACCTCAATGACTTTTGTGGGAAGCTTACTGGCATTCAGCTCTGTTACTCTGGTGGGTTTGGGTACCATGCCTATGGGAAGGCTGGGTGGTCTAGGAGGGCAAGGGTGGTGTCGGCATCCCTAGAGAAGACAGTAGAGGGTGAGTGGGGAGGGGTTAAGTTCATCAAGACATGGAAACGTCTGGATGATCGGTACCTTTCCACGGTCGACACTCAAGTCCTATGGAACAAGGGCTCAACTGGTAAGCACCTTCTACACTAATAATATTATTTCAAAAATACACTATCAGATATTCACTTTGGTTATCACTTATCAGTCATTGGCAATGGTTCTTTTGAGCAACAGGTCATTTGCAATGTAGAATCCGTAGGTTTGATTTGTGCTGATTATGGAATTGTAGAAAACGGTCATGTTTGAACAATGGTGGAGACTCTGATTTATGAAGAATGCACCATATTCATCAATTCTTCTTTTAATTTTTTGAGAAAATTCCTTTGTATTCTGTTCTTTGGGGAGCAGAAATGCAATTTATTATCAAATATCTGTATATGAATTACTCAATAATTCACAAGCATTTCATGATTGACTTGTGAATAAACATTTAGTAAATAACATTAGTGTCATATAGTTTGTGATTCATTAAATCTTGGGTTACTTCTTTTTCTCAAATGCTTGGGTAATGTAAAATTAAAAAAGTGAAAAAAATCAAAATAATAATTAATGTAGTTTGATGCCATGTCAGGGAGGCGCAGAAAGAGAACTACTGGAGCTTGATCATGAGCGTAGTGCAAGAGATGAACAGAAGCTAAAGGAGATAAATTAAGTGGAAGTGCTATCGGCTGCTTATATGTGGCTGGTGAAATAAGTTTTGCCACCACATATAGCATGGATTTCATAGCTTGATAATGTGTAGTATAACAAGTGAATAAGCTCAGTTCTCATGGTTCTTTCAGAAGATTGTATTTGTTTTGAGTTGCTGATTTGTCAATTATCAAGTATAAGAGGTTCAGTACCATAGTGGATTAATATAAACAGACCTTTTTGTGTTAAAATCTATATAAAATAATCCACATAGAAAGATACTTCTTGTACGATACCTCCTAAGTGGATGATTACTGGCATAGTGTTTGTTGCTTCCTTTCAGATTGATATGTGGTAGCATTGGTTAGTCTGTTTATGGTTCTTGGTTTTATACTCAATACATACCGTCAAATTCAGGCAAATGCAGTTGTTTGAGATTAACGGCTTGTAACGGATGATGAAAAAAGATGCAGTACTCATCTGATGATATCTATTTAGAGATTTCATCTGCCTCGATGGTGGATCAACTAGTAATTAGATGAGAGTATTACAGGGTGGATTGAATTGATGCTGTAAACATAGTTTCATCTTTGGATAGAAGAGGGGAAGTCAACTGAATATATTGAACGAGCATATTTTAAAGTATGAGTATATTTTAAAGCTCTCTTTAACTGCTTTGAGGGTTGACCAAAATGTAAATTTGCAGTGAAACTTATGGCATACTCCTAAATGCAGACTGATGGAACCTGAAGTTCCATCATGGTGCTCCCTGTTGAGATGTTGTCTTTGTTATCAAATTTTTATTACATGGCCAAACTCAACTCAGTCCCAATTGACTTATTTTGGTCCAACCAAAATAAAAGCTTCTAAGTGTATTTTGTAATGATCTATGTGGATATATATTTAGTTATACATCAATTATTCGTCAGAAAGATTTTTGATATTTATATTGAGCCAATGAATCTAGATTGTCTTTTTAGGTGAGATCTTGGATTATATAAATAATATCATAACCGATTTATTAGTCTATAGCCTATAAGGATAAAAGATATAGCATAGTTTCGTTAAGCTGATCATAGGTCCATCATGGTGTTTATAAATTGAATGCATGATTTGGACCCTTAACTTTGTGAGAATGCTAGGATTTAACTAGGAAGAGTATGTGAGGATTTGTACGGGCATGCATTTAGTCTTACATTGTTATTTACTGAAAGATCATAGATATTTATACATAAAAAAAAATCTAAATAATACTTTATGGCTAGCCTTTTTAAGAAAGATCCTAAATCATTATATACTTAAAATTGGATGCGGATATAATAGAGAAAAGACAAAATATGTGAAAAAGAAGAAGACGAAACAAATAAGAAAAGTTGTCCTTGTTATTTCAATATTTTTTTGCATGTGGGAAGAAAAGAAAGTAAATTTGAATTACCTTAGGGTTATTTCAATATTTATTTGCATGTGGAAGAAAAGAAAGTAAATTTGAATTACCTTAGGGTTAAAGGAGGAATGAAGAAAGCTACGCAGTCATGCCTTAGCTTTCAGTTGCTCTATTCATGTTACTTGGATTAGCTATTATTCTCACAAAATCTAAGTGATTAACTTGTAGATGTATGTCCTAGAATCCTAGTTGGCATGACACATTATAATTTTTATAGAATATAATTTTATGGTTAATTCATTGAATTCAATAAAATTAGATTTTATTCGTTTCATTCATATCTAATGTATCTATGAGTCATCCATGAAGTTAATGGAGAATGACATATATTCTCATGAGTTGAGAATTTAAGATATTTGCCATTATATATTAACTCCTAAAAGTTCTTGATCATTGGATCATCACGAGGACAATGATCGATCTATCAAGATTGGTGCATAAGCACCTTTTTTTTAAATTGATAAGTCTTGAGTTTATAGTGTGGAGATATTAGAATGAGTATAAGTTATTGTTAATGAACAATGGCATTGAGAATGACTAAGTTTAGGAAATCACATGGATGTCTACTCACTGTTAGTGACTTTTCAAATGCTATAGTTGTGTGAGTAATTCCTTGACTTGCGATATCCCGACTACTCACAGCGAGGTTTTATGGTTTGACAGCACATAAACATGTCCTTAGCTATTTGAAACCATGTAGTATTCGTTGGCTACATTAGTCATTGTAGGAGTATGAAGTGCTTATATGGAATCTATCGACCTTAGTAGTTTGTATAATCCTATATGACGTAATTATCTAAGTCCTTAAATTTGTAGCCATAGTAGTGCGATATTGAAAAAAGTTTTTATGGAAATCATAATTGGACTTAAGTTAATAAGTTTGACATATGACGGATGCTTAGAATTTGATGAGCTTTCTAAGATTTTTGATAGAGAAATTTGATCACATAATATCTATATAAGGATTTTATTCTATTCTACTAGCTTGTCACTACATACTGTTAAGTGTCACTAGTGAATTGTGAGAGCTCATTAGGATTATTTCGGATTAAAGATCCAGGTTACGGTTGAGCTGAAATTATTTTAGTCCATTAGAAGAGTTTTAATGATACTGTGATAGAGATCGTGGTATATTTCACTACCAAATAGAATAGAACTTGAGGGGTCACACAAAATAGGAATCGACCTGACCTAAGCATGGATATATATAAAAAGTTATATATTTAGTACCTACTAATTTTGGTACATACTAATTTGGTACTTGTTAAAATTAGTACCTGCTAATTTCAACACTTTCTAATTTTAGTATGATAGACATATTTACAAATATTACAATAATATTTGACTTCATTATTTGATTGAATTAAATCAAATTTAATTATTATTAATTTTATTTAAGGTTACTTAGATTCATAATTTAAGTTTGACCTGAATTGTTGAGAGTTGACCAGGTCAATAACCTTTTTGAATGGATTTAATTCAGGCTTCAAATGGTTTGAAAATCAATCAAAATAAGTCAAATGAGCTAGCAGCTAAGAGATCTAGTCAACTATGTCTCTCTAATCTCATGCAGAAACTAAGGGAGGTGCATAAAAATACGTGCCTCCTCTTGGTGCATGCGATGAGAAGAGGGAGGCACCAAGTTGGCACCCCTCTTCTTCATCTGAGACTCTCTCTCTTTTTTGATAAATATGGACTTTATTTGATTTGACCATTAAACCAAATTAGATAAGAATCCATATTTATCTAGATTTTTAGAGGTGGCGATGGAGTTGTTTTTGGCATAGATTTGAGAAGGGAACAAGAGAGGTTATGCAGAATTTTGATCAATACATATCTATTCTGATTTTTATCCATATTTGATCCTCCAAGAAAAATTGAGTTCTATACCTCTATAGAGAGTTGAGATCTTGTGGATTTCACAAAAAAATATCAAAAAATTATTATTATTTTTCTGATATTAATTTCTTGAGAGAATAAGAGAGTAGGCTGCTAAGTTCTAGTTTCTGACTACAAGAAGAGGTCCATATCTATAAGAGAAGAATGACCTGCAAGGATCTAGCAATCCGGGTTATTGGTGATTTGGTCAGGAAGGCTTCATGTGGATACCAGCAAAGGCCAGGTATGTGCGTGGCTTCGATGAATCTGGCGGATTCAATCGATCTAATAGATCCGGTATTAGAAGAATAATTATAGCGATCAAGGTAAGTAGATTCCTTCTTTTTGTAATTTTTATTTTTCAAATGATTAGATTTAATTATTCCAACATGTTAGAAATATGATTTAAATGTTAATATGATTTATTTAAATCAGCATGCTTAGATAAAAATTATTTTTCATGTATTTTGCTTCCATTGCAATAAGGGTTTCGAGCCTGGAATTGTATATTTATCGTCTAGATTGGGAATCCAATAGTAGTATCAAAGTCATGTTTTCGATATATTTGGAATAAAATTAGATCTGAATCCCTTTTAGATCTAAAGTATTTAAATAGATTTGAACTAATTTGTGATGATTAAAAAGATTTAATATCACAAGTTTTGTTGTTTTAAAAAAATAATTTTTGAAATAAGTATCGATGTGTTTAGATCTATATTTTTGATATATGGCTGATATATCATATTTTTGATTTAGATTTAAAAATAATTTAATTAATTTTATAATTAATAAATCATAATTGATTTAGCCAAGTACTCGGATTAGGTGCAATCACCATGGCCATCTGATAATAAGAGCTAAAGTAGGGTTTAAAGGTCCTCTCTTTTCATTCACGAATTTCTTATAGCATATAGAGGTTCCACTTGTGACTTGATCCATGAAGAAGAATACGGTTAAATATTAGGCTCATGTTTTAGATCTAAAATAAATTACATTAGATATAACTTAATCGTTTGATAAAAATAAATTATATGCGATACATGAGTTAGGGTTTAGAGCTAACCAAAAATTCATGATTATAATTCATTAATTTCATGAAATTAAACCTAAACTAAAATCTATTTAGATTTTAAATCTTCTTTCATGGATGCAGGTATGGATTCTGAATTAGGTCTAATGATCAGGCTACACATTAGAATTTTGATTAGATTAGGTTAGAACCCTTTTTCAGTTTTGAGCAGTTGATTGAACTTAATCAATGTTTGATTAGGGTTAGGTCAAAGTGGCTCAAAATTGATCTAAGATATAGTTTGGTTACATCAATTCACACTTGATATGAATGATTATTTAAGACCTAATTGTCTTAGTGGTGGGCCCGAGTCATTAAGTTGATCTTATTGATTCTTATTGATCAATTGGTATTTAGGGTAAGTTTAGATCATGGTCATTAATTAGGGCTAACTCTTATCTAGCCAACTCGATTGGCATCTAAGAAAAGAGGTTTAAATGATAGAACCCTCACATAGTCTAACTTATCTGCCTAATTTGGTCAATTAAGTTTTTGATTAGATTATTAGTGATTCGAGTTTATCCATGCCAACTAATTTTGTTAGACATGAGATTATGCTGACCTAAACACATTTAGTCAGACATATGATTAGGCTAACTAATTTAGATGAGATGTGAACTTAAACCTCTCCATTAATATTAAGTCTTAGGTTTTTCACCATTATAAGTGTGTGGTGTCCTACTGGTATTAACTATTCTTGGCTGGTTACAGTAATTCAGTTGCATCGAAAAGATGTAACCACCTTATTATCATGAGATGTTGCTAGGTATAGATGCGATTAGCCAAAAACCAGGCATTGTGAGGGACCTAATGATAGCTTTGCCTAAGCATGAATGGTGGGTCAGGCTTAATTAAGGATTGGACCAATAATTGAGGTTTTATGACTTAGAGACCGAGTCGCTGTAACATGCATGAGTTGCATTGGACAAGAGTTGATGCGAGATGACTCTAAGATTGCTAAACATGCAAGAAAAATAGTAAACAAATTTTTAATATATTTTTTTAATTTAATTTGCAGGCTAAATTCTAAAATAAAGTAAGAATTAGTAGAAAGAGTAGCAATGCAAAGAAACACCATGTAGGCATACTCATGCAAGATAATGAAAGTCAAGACCAGAATTGAGAAGAAACTCCCAGATTAGGATAGCTTATCTTCATCAAATCAGAAATTAAAAGAAGGGAAGGATATTACCAATTAGTGATTTGAAGAAACTTCCAATGAAGAGATCACATAGCACTCTGATTGGAGCCTGGATGATGAAGCTCGGTTCCCTTGAATTTAATGACTGATTTGGGCGATCATGAAGGAAAGGAAGGCCTCCTCTGGGAAGGTGAAACACCTCGGGGATCCTGCAAGCATAAGGGATCAATGAAAATAGAAGTTAAATAAAGGAATAAAAACTAGGGTTTAGAAGGAAACAAAATTAGGTTTAGGTGTGGGTGTCCTGGGGAAGAAGCAGTTGCTTGACTGGGGCAGCAGCTAGGGCATCTTCCTTTGGGCGTGGCTGATCTCGAGGGATGCAGAAGGGTGCTAGGGCAGCAAGGGTTCGGCTAGGCACAAGGAGAGCACTCAAACAAAGACAAGAGAACCGACACAAAAATAAACACAAGGCAATGACTCAAATTTCAGCAATGTTGTATTCATAAGAGAAAGTTATTACAAGAGAAAGAGGGGTGCGGTATTTATAGAGCTCCCATGTCCTCTCCTAACTAGGGTTACACTTAGGTTAACAAGTCTTTCCCTAATTAGATTACAAGTCCTTTTCCTAGCTAGGTTATAATTACAAGTCTTAAAACAAATAGGAAGACAAATCCTAATTAGGTTAGACTAGCCTTCTCCTTCTCCCTTCATGTTTAACTTGGTCAAGGATGCCTACTCTTTGCTTTGATTGGCATGTGGGCTTCAAGGGGGTAGCAATAAGCTGGCCCAAAGGGGCTTGGGTGCATGGACTTGGGCCTCTGATATCTGGGTCACCCTGGTAGGAATATTCTTGGGATCAAAGTGGAATCTTGCTTCTTTATGGACCTAGGCTTAGCACCTGGGCTTGATCTCCTTGGGATGGGGTGCAGATGGACCTTTGGAATCATGGATGCCCTGGTTTGGGAATATGCTCTAGCATCTGGACTGGAATCCGGGCATCTGGAAAACATCTAGAAGGAATCAAGGTTTCTGGAAGCATTTTAGATCATAGGGTGTCACACAAAATCCAACAAGCTGATGTAGTGGCTTCTGACTCCTGGATGAAGCCTGGTGGAACTCCAAAATTGGGTAACCTCTTCTCTTGTACAAAACTTGACTCTTACTGGACTCATGGCTGAAGTATAGGACTCGAAACTGGACTAAGGTTGAGGGTTGAGATAAATCAACTAACCTCAACTTATTACAGGACTCAATCTTAATTGATTACAAAATTTTCAAAACTTTGACACATGACTAATAAACCATATGGGATCCATTGATCTGTGTCTGATACTGGTGTCCCCACCAATTCTCCAGGGGTGAGAGGAACTCGACCCATCGAGTAAGGGTCAATTTGGCTCAAGGAGGGTCTGGGTTGAGGTGCTGCAGATCTGCACCAACATTCCACAAATCTCAGATTCTGGCCGACCTTGCCACCAGACCAAATATCGCTGACAGTCTCTATTCTGGGTACTAGTAGCTTGATCGTCCAAAGTTCTCTCGATCTGTTCCTCACCAAAAGGCCAAATTGTATGTGGTCACTCTAAGGTGGGTTGAAGGGAGTGGCTCAAGGGGCTCGCTGGGTATCACTGCTGGCTCCCTATACTCTATAAGATCTAAGATGATGAAGGTGGAGCTAATACCTAAATCAGGTGATATCTCAGGTACATAGGCATTGGGTCCATTACTCTTCATTATTTGGATGGGCCAACTTTGCGAATAGAAAATTCTTTTACAATCACAAATCCTCTACAGAAAAATCATTATCTCTTTTGGGATTTAGCCAAGTTGTTATATAGTTCATTAGTTATGTTTAGCTTTGACTAATTTCATAATGCATATATTGTGCAGAGGCTAGTGCATGTGTGGACAAGTAGATTGGGTCTGTAAATTTATTGGACTCTATGGACCTAAACTTTAACAGATTATAGGCTCTCTAGGTTTATCTTTGGTTTGGTATGCACATGAAAATGTGACATGAGCTCCTAATAGATGCCAGAGGATCTTCTAGAAGTAGGAAGCAAAAATGACAGACTCAATGAATGAATGCAATATACAAACTTCTATAAAATGCATATGAATGGTTAAAGAAACATAAGAAGATCCAGGAAATGGTAGAAAATAAGCGGTAGGTTCAGGGTTAGCTGGGTAGGGTAAGAAATAAGAAGATGGTTCAAGATTAGTTGGATAAAGTAGGATATAAGAAGGGATATCAGGGATTAATCCTAGACTAATGAGGTTAACTTATGGGGTTGATGTCTATCTAAAGGGTCTGCATTATGGAAGAAAAGGTCATTGATTTTAGGGAAGAGATCAAGTGGAGTCAATGAAGTGACTTCATCCTAAGGGTATTGGTTTAAAGAGATCAAGTCCCTAGTAAATTCTTCTGGCTCATAAAATTAGGACTGAGTTCTATACTAGATTCTCTTCTAAGGTTTCCTCAGGTGTACTCTAGTAGCAGGGTCTGGGCTCTCTTCCTCTAATTACTCTTCCATTACAGTTTCAATTTGGGGGTGATCAGGGTATGCTAACTCTGGGTCAGCTACTATTTGGGTATAGTCAGGGTTAGCTAAATCTAGATCTGCTCCTATTTGGGTATGGTCAGGTTCAACTAATATTGGGTGGTCTTCTACCTGGTCATCTAATGGATCAGTCCCATGGGTCGTTTGGTTATTCGATTGGATCAGTTGGTCAAACATTTTATTCCTTTGGTCAAGCTTGTGTTCAACTAATCATGGCTTTCATGAAAATCACTAATATGGGATCCATTGTTGAACTGGGTTGGTTATACTGGACTTCCGACTCAACTAACTCTGGGTTGACTTCTAACTGGGTTTCCATTGGGTCAACTAATTCTGGGTTGGCTTCTAACTAAGTATCTATTGGTTCAACTAACTCTAAGTCTTCTATGGGGAATTCCTCTTCAATGTCATTCTGGTGGACCAATGGGGTGGTAATAGGGGTTTGAAATTGATTAGGGTCTGGGGTAACAGGGGTGGGTAAACTAAGGGTTGTGGATTCAAATCTGGGGGTATCAATCCTATAGGGTTCGGGTTGACTAAAGGTTATGGGTTCGTAGGTGATGGGTGTATAGGTTATGGGATCAGTTCCATGAGTTGTTTGATTAGTCGATTGGGTCATCTGGTTGATCTGAGCGGTCAATTGGGCAAGCTGGGTTGGGTTGGGTATCGATTGGTCAAACCTACGATTCATTTGGGCAAACCGGTTCATGATGGCCTCAAAGTTGGAATCCATGACTGAGTCAGTTTGGGGTTTAGACTTCTGATATTGGGTTCTTAATCTAGTGGTCATACAATCAAACAATCAGTCAGAATAAGATAGTGCAGCCAAGTATGCAAAATGGGTTAGCTTACTCTAGGGTTTCCTAGACCTAGAGCCAAAACTGGGTGGGTCAGCTCAACTTACACTTGACCCAGTAGCTAATCCTTCCTCTGGCCAGGTAGAGGGTAGGAGTGTGGGAGGCCCCCCTACTTTTGCAGGGACCCAATTAAAAACCACAACACCACTTAGGTCGTTTGACTCTGGACCCTCAGCCTTAGACACCATATTTTAGTAATAGCCATAGGATTAAATGCACTAGTTGGCCCACACAGCTCAGACCCGACTTGTGGGTGTCACTTAGCCCTAAAGGGCAAATTAGGTCTAATTAATTTTAATTAGGCTTAGGTCAGTATGATGATGGTTGTTTTGGGCCCAGGATAAGTGATGAACTCCTGTCTAGATGTTATATTGACTGCCCTTAAGATTAGATTAAAGAGATGATGGCATTCAAAAAATAAATTTTTTTGTGTATTTTATGATGTGGCAATTAGGTTTAAGTTGATTAGGTAGCAAATAAATTGGGCTTGGGATTGGGGTGTGTGGAAGTTGATTAGGTTAGGTTGAGTCAAGTGCAGAAATATCAGAATTAGGGTTTCAGAAGATATAGATTTTGACATAGATCTTGATGTAGAAAAAAATCAAAAAAATTTTAAGACGGAGGATTAACAATATTGATGAACTCTTCCAAATTTTGTGCAAAAAAAATCAAATGATTTGCAAATCCTAGGGTTTTCGGACTGCTACAGAAATCTAAGGATTTTGTTATGGTTTCTAATATACTGAATTTAAAGAATTAGGATTTCTGTAAAATTAATTAAAAAGTATGATAAAATAGAGAACAAGATAGATAACAATTCATGTAAATATCATAGAAAAATAAAATTCTAGGTAGTCGAAATAAGATGAAAATCAGATACCTAATGTAATGGACAGGATGCAAAATTCAGAACTTGGGGTTTTGTAAATCTAATGCAAATGAAAGCTATCCTAAAACCCCTCTGATACCAAACTGATGTGAGATGACTCTAAGATTGCTAAACATACAGGAAAAATTGTAAACAAGTTTTTTATAATTTAATTTGTAGGCTAAATTTTCAAAAAAGTTAAGAACTAGCAGAAGAGTAGCAATGCAAATAATCACCATGATCGCAGCGTACTCGTGCAAGATAATGAAAGTCAAGACCTAAAAATTGAGAAACTCCTGGATTAGGATAGCTTATCTTCATTAAATCAGAAATTAAAAGAAAGGAAGGATATTACCAATCAGTGATTTGAAGAACTTCCGATGAAGAGATCACACAGCACTCTGATTGGAGCCTGGATAATGAAGCTCGGTTCGTTGAATTTGATGACTGATTTAGGCAGTCATGGAGGCAAAGAAGGCCTTCTCTGTGGAGGTGAAACACCTCGGGGATCATGCAAGCATCAAGGGGTCAATCAAAATAGTAATTAGACAAAGGAATAAAAACTAGGGTTTAGAAGGAAACAAAATTAGGTTGGGTGTGGGTGTCCTAGGGAAGAAGTAGTTGCTTGATTGGGGCAGCAGCTAGGGCATCTTCCTTTAGGCATGGCTGATCTCCAGGGATGCAGAAGGGTGCCAGGGTAGTAGGGGTTTGGCTAGGCACAAGGAGAGCACTCAAACAAAGACAAGAGAACCAACACAAAAGTAAACACAAGGCAATGACTCAAATTTCAGCAAGGTTGTATTCATAAGAGAAAGTTATTACAAGAGGAAAAGGGGTGGGGTATTTATAGAGCTCCCATGCCCTCTCCTAACTAGGATTACACTTGGATTAACAAGTCTTCTCCTAATTAGATTACATGTCCTTTTCCTAGCTAGGTTAGAATTACATGTCTTAAAACAATTACGAAGACAAATCCCAACTAGGTTAGACTAGCCTTCTCCTTCTTCCTTCATGCTTTGACTTTGTCAAGGATGCCTCCTCTTGCTTTGATTGGCATGTGGGCTTCAAGGGGGTAGCAATGGGTCTGCCCAAAGGGGCTTGGGCGCATGGACTTGGGCCTCTGATATCGGGGGTGCCCTGGTGGGAATATTCTTGGGATCAAAGTGGAATCTTGCTTCTTTATGGATCTGGGCTTGATCTCCTTGGGATGGGGTGTAGATGGACCTCTGGAATCATGGATGCCCTGGTTTGATAATATTCTCTGGCATCTGGACTGGAATCTAGGCCTCTGGAAAACATCTAGAAGGAATCAGGATTTCTGGAAGTGTTTTGGATCCTAGGGTGTCACACAAAATCCAACAAGCTGATGTAGTGGCTTCTGACTCCTGGATGAGGCCTGATGGAACTCCAAAATAGGGTAACCTCCTTCCTTGTACAAAATTTGACTCTTACTAGACTCATGGCTGAAGTACAGGACTCAAAACTGGACTAAGGTTGAGGGTTGAGATAAATCAACTAACGTCAACTTATTACAGGACTCAATCTTAATTGATTACAAAATTTTCAAAACTTTGATACATGACTAAGTAAACCATATGGGATCTAGTGATCTGTGTCTAATCCTGGTGTCCCCACCAAGAGTTATCTATTCATTGGTATAGCGAGTTACTAATAATCGGGCATAGTAAAGTATCGCATATCGGTAGGACTGTAGCACCCATTAGAAATCTTGGTCATGTAAGAGGTTTCTACATCTCCATGAGGGAGTATGTGAGATCTATGGAATTAGTAAAAGTCTAAATATTTCTTAAAATTTCTAGAATAATTTTTATTATTAAGTACAAAAGTCTAACCCAATCTTCTACTCTTTCATAACTAAACCATGCCAGCTTCCAATTCATTAGCCCATATACTTGAAACAAACTAACTTGTTGGCCTTAACTATAAGGACTAGTTAAGAACCTCAAAATAATCTTAAATTTTAAGAAGTTATTATGTGCTCGACCATGACCCCCCATCTTACCTGACCATCCTAGTGCTCACTAGATGATAGCATTTGAAAGATGGATGGAAGTTGATAATAAGGTGAAGTCCTACATGATGGCTTTAATGTCAAATGTATTGCAAAGCCAGTATAAGGATATGCAAATTGCCAAGGCTATAATTAATTACCTGCAAGAACTTTATGGTGAACAGAGTTGTATTGCATACTTTGAGATCTCAAAAAGACTATTTAATACCAACATATGCAAAGGGCAGTCAGTCCATGATCATTGCTTAACAATGATCAAAGACATAATAGCTTGAGAAGCTAGGCATACTGATTCATAGGAAACTACAGGTCAATTGATCCTTCAATCCTTAACTAACTCATTTACTCAGTTCGTAATGAAATATAATATAAATAAATTGAGTTACACTTTGCTTGAATTATTAAACATGTTGGTAAGTAATGAGGGAATCTTGAAGAGTTCAAAGGGCTCCATTCTTGCAATGGAACAAGCATCTTCATCTAAAAAAAGTTTGCTTCGAAGAAGAAGAAGCCTATTAAGAAGTAGAAGAAAGACAATAAGCCTAAGAAGGATGGTTAAAAGAAGCCTACTATGAGCAAAGAAAAATATTTTCACCATAACATTGTTAGACTTGGAAAAGAAACTGTCTATTGTACCTGGAGAGTTTGAAGAAACATTAGGCATATGCACCTTCAGAAAGTATGTTATACTCGTTATTGAATCAAACCTTACAGTATCTTCTACTACTAGTTAGGTATTAGACTCTGGTTTAGGTGCTTATATTTGTACTTCAATGCCAGGTCTGTTAAAGAGTAAAATGCAAAGGGAAGGAGAGATGATCCTTCATGTTGAAAATGGTACAAAAGTTATTGTAGTTACCATGGGAGCATACCCTCTGTCATTACTTTAGGGTTATTTAGTTTTGAAAGATTGTTATCATATATTATATCTAGCAAAAAACTTGATTTCTATTTGTGCTAGTATAGGAAGGTTATAAATTTATATTCAATAAAGACTTTATTTGATTTATTTCAAAAATAAATTAATTGTAAAAGCTCTCTTGATTGACAATTTGTACAATTACATACTATGTATCTGTGAATATTAATGAGCAAATAGCGAATGCCATAGGACATAAACAACCTAGAGATGACCTAAATCTAAAGTATATGTGGGCACCTTAGGCTTGGTCACATGGAGAGGATGGGATTAAGAAACTAGAAAAGGATGGTATCCTAGATCCAATTAATTTGGATCATATCCATTTGTGAATCATACCTTCAAGAAAAAATGACCAAATAACGCTTTGCAGGTCAAGTGAAGAGGGTCACTGAGTAACTTGCCTTGGTGCACACTATGTGCGGGGACCATTTGATGTACCAGCCAGGGGTAGTTTTCAATACTTCATTATCTTTACTTATGATTACTCACAGTATGGGTATATGTTTCTTATGAGATACAAGTCTAAAGCATTTAATAAATTCAAGGAGTTCAGACATAAAGTAGAAATGTAAACATAAAAATCTTTTAATGTCTCTTATCAAATCAAGAAGGTTAATACCTAAGCAGAGAGTTTCTGGATTATCTTAAGGACAACATCATAGTCTTACAATGGACCCCTCTTGGTACACTTCAACTCAATGAGATATCTGAAAGGAGGAATATGACCTCATTACATATGGTCCGATCCATGATGAGTTTTACTAACCTATCTTTATTTCTTTGGGGCTATATCCTGTAAACTTCGATTACATTTTAAATAAGGTTCCCTTTAAGTCTGTTCCTATCATTCTATAGAAATGTGGCATGGTTAGAGACTAATGGTAGACAAATTAGAGTCAAATCAATGAGCTTGCTTAATAGGATATCTTAAAGAATATATGGATACTACTTTACTTCTTAGAGGATATAATATAATTGTGAGCCAGCATGCCACATTCTTCAAAAAATAGTTTGTTTAGGATGGTGGTTATGGGAGGTTAATTGAGGTCGATGAGAAAGTCTCTAAAAGATAGCCAGCTAGAGATCAAGTTAAATCCAATGAACTAGTAGATGTAGTTGCATCACCACCTCGTAGTTGTAGTAGGATCTCTTATCCTCCTGAAAGGTACTTAGGTATGCTTACTAAGATATAGAGGAAATATTCTTTGTAAGAGATAAGGAACAAATATTGATCCTAAGATCTATGTTGAGGCAATATTAGGCATCAACTCCGAGAAATGGTTGAGTGCTATAAAGTTAGAAATTGACTTAATACACTCGAACCAAGTCTGATCCTTAGTGGATCCACCTGAGGGGATAGTACCCATTAAAAGTAAATGGATCCACAAAAGGAAGATAGGTATGGATGGTAAGGTAGAGAGCATATAGCTAGGCTGGTGGTGAAAGGATATAGTTAGCACGAAGGCATTAACTATCAAGATATTTCTTCACCAGTAGCCATACTAAAATCCATCCGCACACAGCTTTCCATTATAGAATTTCATGATTATGAAATATGGTAAATGGATATGAAAACTTTATTCCTTAATAAATTTCTCGAGGAAGATATCTATATGGAGCAGCCTTTGAATTTTACTTCTAATGATAGAGATCACAAGGTTTGCAAGCCACATCGATCCATTTATGGATTAAAGCAAGCTTCTCAAAGTTTGAATACTTATTTTAATGATGCGATTAGATCATTTGATTTTATCAAGAACAAGGAGGAGCCTTATATATATAAAAAGGCCAATGAGAGGACTATGATATTTCTCATATTATACATAGATGACATCGTCCAAATTGGAAATGAAATTCCCATGTTAACTTTGGTTAAAAGTTAGTTGTCTAAGAAATTCTCTTTGAAAGACCTAGGTGAAGTTCATATATTCTAGGAATTAAGGTCTATAGAGATAGATGAATAGAATGCTTAGCCTTTCACATGCATTATATGTAGAGGAAGTGCTGAAAAGTTTCAGCATGGAGAACTTTAAGAGAGGATTATTATCCTTTAGGCATGGCATATGTCTCTTTAAGAAGATGTATCCTAGAACACCTGAGGAGATATAGCACATGAGCAAGATCCCATATGCTTCGATGATTGAGAGCCTCATATATGCCATGTTATATACTCGACCTAATATTGCCCTAACTGAGTATCATGAGTAGGTATCAGTCAAATCTAGATGAGGAGCACTAGATTGCTATGAAGTATCATTATGTACTTAAGAAAAGCTAAGGATTTATTCTTGATCTTTGGAGAAAGTCATAATTTATGGATAGAGGGATATACTGATTCAAACTTTATGGCTGATCTTAATGATAGAAGGTCTACATCAGGATATGTGTTTCTATGCAATGATGGTTCTATTAGCTAGAAAAGTTCTAAGCAACCCATTATTACTGATTATACTATAGAGGCTAAGTACATCGCTATCTCTAAAGCTATAAAGGAAGCTTTCTAGTATATGAAATTTATTGTGGAGCTTGGAGTGATGTCATCAAATACCATCCCATTATACTCTAACAATAATGGTGCCTTAGCCTTGCTAAGGAGCCCAGGTCTCACCAGAAGTCCAGGCACATCAAGCAGTGTTCATATCATACACGATTATCTCAAAAAAAATACATCAATGAATGAAGAGTAGACTCCATAGATAATATGACAGACCTACTGATGAAGCAATTGAGCCAGTAGAAGACTAAAGTCTATCTTGAGAGGATGGGACTTAGATATATGGCCAATTAGCTTTATTGGAAGTGGGAGATTATTAGATGTATGCCCTATAAACCAAGTTGGCATGATGCATTATAACATTTCTAGGATATTTTGTACTTAATTCATTGAAATCAACAAAATAGGCTTTATTCTTTTTATTCATCTAATGTGCCTATGAATCTATAAAATTAATGGACAATGATATATATTCTTATGAGTTAAGAATTTAAAACATGTGTCATTATAGATTAACTTCTAAAAGTTCATGATCATTGGATCATCAAGAGAATGGTGATCAATCTATCAAGATCGATGTATAATCTCCTTCCTTCTAGGTAGACGAGTCTTGAGTCTATAGTGTAGAGATACTAGAATGAGAGTACAAATGGTTGTTAGTGAATAATGGTACTAAGCATATCAAGTTTGAGAAGTCATATGGATGTCTATTCACTCATCACTGACTTTTCAAATATTATAGTTGTATAAGTAATTCCTTGACCTACGATGTCTCGGCTACTCACAGCGAGGTTGTTATGGTTGGTAGCACATAAATATGATCCCTAGCTATTCAAAACCTTGTGGTATTGGTTGGCTATAGTAGTTTTACTATAGGAGTAAGAAGTATACTTATATAGGATCTATCAGTCCTAGTAGTTAAAGTATAATCCTATGTGACCTAATTATTTAAGTCCTTGAATCTATAGTCACAGTAGTGTAATATTGAAAAAGAGTATTCATGGAAATCATAATTAAACTTAAGCTAATTAAGTTTCATATATAATGGATGCTTAGGATTTGACTAGCTTCCATGACCTGCATTTTGTCAAGATTTTTGATAGAAAAATTTGGTCACACAATAACTACACCTAGGGGTTTATTTTATTCTACTTGGCTACCACTATATACTGCTTGATGTACTAGTGGATTGTAAGAACTCACTAGGTTCATTATCAGATCAATGATCCAAGTTAGGGTTGACCTGAAATTATTTCATTCTATCCCAAAAGTTTTGATGATACTATAACAAAGATCATAGTATGTCTCAGTACCAGATGGAATAAACCTAAGGGGTTATATATAACAGGAGTCGACCTGATCTAAAAATGGATCTATATAAGAGTTATATATTCAGTACCTACTAATTTTGGTACTTGTTAATTTTGGTACTTGCTAATTTTGATACTTGCTAAATTAGTATATGTTAATTTCAGTACTTGCTAATTTTAATATGATGGACCCATTACAATTGTTACAATAATATTTAACTTTATTATTTGACTTAATAAAATCAAATTTAATTATTATTAACTTTATTTAAAGTTAATTGGACTTATAATTTAAGTTTGATCTGAATTATTGATCAAGTTGACTTGACAATAATCTTTTTGAATTTGATTCAATTCAAGCTTGAAATGTTTGAAAAATCAATCAAAATTAAGTCAAATTAAGATAAGAGTTAGGAGAGCCAGTGAATTGGGTCTCTTTTCTAATCTTATGTAGAAACCAAGGGAGGTGCACAAACATGTGCACCTCCTCTTGGCATGTGCAATGAGAAGAGGGAGGCAGCAAGTTGGCACCCCTCTTTCTCATCTGGGACTCTCTTTCCTTTTTAATAAACATGAACTCTTATTTAATTTGACCATTGACCAAATCAGATAAAAATTCATATTTACCTAGATTTTTAAAGGTGGTGATGGAGGGGTTTTTGGCATGGATTTAAGAAGGGAACAAGAGAGACTGCACAAAGTTTTGATCGATACATAGCTATTATGATTTTCATCCATATTTTGATCCTCCATGAAAAATTGAGTTCTATACCTTTATGGAAAGTTGAGAGCCCATTGATTTCATTAAAAATATTCAATTATTTCTTTAGTATTTAATTCTTTGAGAGAATAGGAGAGTAGGCTACTAAGTTTTGGTTTTTGACTAGAAGAAGAGGTCCATATCCATGGAAGAAGAAAGACCTGCAAGGATCTAGTGGTCTAGGTTTCCTGAGATTCAGTCAGGAAAGCTTCGTGTGGATACTAGCGAAGGCTCGGCATGTGTGTAGCTCTAATGAATCCCGATAGATCTAATCAATCTGACAGATCTGGTATTAGAAAAAAGATTTTGGTGATCAAAGTAGGTCGATTCCTCTTATAATTTTTAACTTTTTAGATATGATTAAATTTAATTATTACAATATTTTAGAGATATGATTTATATGTTAATATGATTTATTTAAATCAACATGCTTAGATGAAAATTATTTTTCATGTATTTTGCTTCCATTGTGATAAGGTTTTGAATATATATATATATATATATAAGCTTATTAAATTACTTTTTCAAATAGGGTGCCTAACTATTTGCTCCAACTCCTTTCTCTCCTCATCATCTCTATTCTTGTTTTCATTCCTCACCACTCCTCTATTCTCCTCTCCTCTTCTAATATGTTTTGTGCAAAAGAGAATGTTATTCTTAGTGAAAATTGGAAAAGTGGTTGGCATAAGAGATAAGTTTGATTTTAAGTTTCCTTTTTTGTAAAAAGTTATCCTAATTCATATGAAAAGAAAAATTTATTATAGTTTTAGAAATTGTTATAGGGTAAATGACATGTCTAAATCTATTCTAGTCTAGTTATGATCAATTACCAATGAACCTGAAGCCTGACAGCTAGAGGCCAACCTCTTACCAAGGTATAAAGTACTTTTCGGCTATGAGCATATATACTAAGGCATAGGATGCTCGACGATCAGAAATCAATCTTCTACCCAAGCATGGATGTTTATTGGTTAGAGAATGATCTCTTATTAAGCACAGGATGCTTAACTATTTATTGAATAGATGCTAATCACATACCTAAACTATGTACAGATGACGCAGGATACGACCTCGAATCAAGAATTATTTCAAGGAAATCGGATCGTTGGTCATTAAGAAACGATCCTAGGCTAGGCTAAACCAAACCAAATTATTCTTCCAATGTTTTTTTATTCAAATGACCCCATTTTTTTTTCATATTTTTTTCATTTCTCTTTTTTTTTTCACTATATACTTTCTTTTTTCTTTTTTTTTCCTCACGGTCTTTTTTTCCTCTGTTTACTCTAAAGTTGGCAGAGGATGCCGACTTGCTTTGAGAAGGTGTGTGGAGACTCATGCTTTCATGATCGTGCGAGGTCATCTTTCAGTGCTTTGATGGCCGTGCGGAACACCCAAAACAAGGGTGCTGGTCCTTGGAGGGGCAGATTCGATGGGCATCGCCGGTGACGGGGCTGGGGACGAGGACGGCGGCCTAGGAAAAGGTGGCGCGGCCCTGCTCCGATGAATGGCGGTGGCTCGGTGGGGAGAAGAACAGCACGGGCAGTGGAACAAGCGGATCGACGTGGCCTTCGCTGGCATTGATGGCTCCCACGATGCATCCAAATAACACAACCAACAAGATCTAGCAGCCTGACATCACTCCCAATGAAAAGAGAACACATCTATGGGGATCAAGAACTAGAACTCGATAAAGAAAAGAACTCCAAGAGATAATGAAGTGACAGAAATGGAGAGATCACGGATTATATATGTGGAAAGAGAGATCGGAGGAGGTGGGGGAATTGCCAGATTTCCCTCCTTTAGCGGGCTCTCGCTGACGATGGTGGTGGCATGAACGGTAGTGGCTCGAGGAGTTGATTTCTTTCCGGAGGAAGTAGCAACAAGGAAGAGAAAGAAGAGATAGGGAAAATAGAATATAAGGAAAAGAGTCCGCAGAGAAGAATCCAGAGAGAAGAATAAAGAAAGAGAATAAGAGGGAGAGAAGTAGTAGGAAGAAACTGGGCAAAGAAATAGAGCATGGAGGGAAGAACCAGAGGAGAGAAGAGCAGGGGAAAAGAAAAAGGAGAGGGGGGAGGAGTCGGGACACACCCAAGCTCTTTTCTCAAATATTTTCTTCGCTTCGCTAATTTTATTCCCAATGAGAAAAGTCTTTAAATAGACTAATATAAGATATCTGATATCCCGATCAGATTTCTCAATCCCAATCCTAACAAATTCGAACTATTTATTTAAAAACAAACAAATCCAATTAAAGGATAAAATAAATCCTGAAAATAAATATTCAAACTAAACAATCGATAAGATCCTAAATTATCCTAAAAATTCTGATAACTTACTCTTGAATTTGAATTCAAGAGTGGTGTTGCATCAGGATTAGTGCTGATGATGATGACTTGAGGATATGTGCTCATCGACTCCAGGATCTTGGGCCCGAGGGCTTGGGCTTCAGGTTCTGGGCTGGGCTGGCTTCAGGTTTTGGGCTGGGCTAGGCTTCAGGTTAGATCTGGGCTGTTTCAGATTCTGGGCTGGCTTCAATGTCCCCATCAACAGAGTTCTATAACTTCATAAAGTATATCTCTTAAAGTCATTAGAGCTATTACGACAAGGTTAGTAAAGTGGTTATCAGAAGTGTAACAAATAACTTAGCATACCACTTTCCAAGCTGATCTTTTAATGGCCCAACTGATTTTACAACTTATTTAATGGCATAACTACCTCATGAATAGTTACAACTGCCTAACCGACTTGGCCCTGAACTTTTATAAATAAAGGGAAGGTAGGAGAAAATTATGACTCTCTTTTTCTATTTTCTTCTCACTATTCTCCTTCTTTGAGCTGACTTAAGCATTAGAGGGTCCTCCATTAAAAAAAATTCACCCATTTCTTCAATAACAAGAACTTCTTTTGCAGGTCTAGGGTTGATCAGGTCTGCTTTGGAAGTCACTGATCGATTTCCTAAAGGATCTCTAGATTCTCAGAGGCTCAAGGCCACCTCAATGCATCTAGTTTATCCAACTTGGAGAGAAGCAACAATCGATTGGTGCTAGTGGAGGAAACCTTGCCCAAATCTTTCAAGAAAATTATAAGAGAAATATCTCTAATTAATTCCACTTCTTGATGGCGATCTCCTCAAAATACTCCCAACATAGCTAAAGTTAGGAAGAGAAATCCTCAACCTACTTTTATTATTGATCAAAGGTTGGATACTCTAATTAAGCATGTCAGCTACTGATAAATGCCATCCATTTTTATCAACAATCTACCATCCAGCTCTCAGCCCCACCAGCTAAATTGTCACCATGAAGCCACTGGTACTTGCCTAATGGAGGTGACATAAGTCATCAATCTCTCCATAGGGAGGAAGAAATCTAGTGGTTAATTTCTTAGGAAGGAACCATTGCCACTACCCCCCAGAGGATTTCTAGGAGGATTCGACTTTGACATACCCTATAAATCATCACTCTTAGTGAGAGAATAATATCGAGTAGAAAGCCTGAGAACTGGAAGTCAGACATGATAAAATTTATGTGGAAGACCACCACCAGAATGACTTCTATAATTTCAATACACAATCTCATTTCTTTGAAAAAATAGTGAATGAGCCAATTCCCCATTAGTTCAAGATGCTATCAGTTGAACTTTATGATAGTTCTAATGACCTGATTGATCATTGGAAAGGATACAAAGCTCTAATGAGGCTCTAAGTCATGTTTGACACCTGATTGTGCTTGGCTTTCCTAGTAACTTTGAAGAAAGCTACCAGGATATGGTTTTCGAGCCTACTACCTAGATCCATCTATTTCTTCTAATAACTAATTAGCAAGTTAATAATACACTTCAGTAATCATCAACTATAGCTAAAGAATAATGATAGTCTCTTCTTTATTAAGTAAAAAGAATGAGAGATGCTTTGAAGTTATATGGCATGCTTTAATGCAGCCACATTCAAACTCAGAGATTTTAATGAGTTCATTGCTATGTTGAAACTGAAGTGAGGACTTTGAAGTGGTCACCTGAGTTTCTCCTTTGATAAAAACTTTCCAAGGAACCATGTAGAGCTCCTTGTACGTGTAGGGAAATATGTCCAAGTCGAGGAAGGTTTTTTCCTCCAATAGAATGAGGAAGGAAAGAAGAAGAGTGGAAAGAAGCAGGCTCATGAGGAAAAACTCATACTCAGCTAGAAGCCATCAAACCCTCCAAAGAATTCAAAGCTAAATCACCCTACTTGGTAGTTTATCGATGACAACCACTTGACTACTCAATCTCAAATTTTGATGAAGATCAAGAATAAAGACTATTTGTACCAACCACTACCTATGAAAGATCCACTAGAAAAGAGAGATAAAAACAAGTACTATTGCTTCCATAGAGTTTATGGTCATGATACAAAATATTGCCAGTATTTAAAATAAGAGATTGAGAACTTGATCCATAGGAGTAATCTTAACAAGTTTATTAATAGCTAAAAGAAAGAAGAGACCCCTTGAATGCACCATAAGCAAGAAATTAGGCCAAGTAACTTGCCAACCATTGGGACAGTCAACATGCTCTCAAACCTCTCTAAAAGCAAGAGGCAGAAGTATAGAATGAGCAGCCACCAAGAAAGAGATATCGAGTAGAGCTGACTAGTTCTCTAGATGAGAATGTTATTTACTTTTTTGATAATGATGTAAGGAAAATTTAAATCATAGGATGATATAGTTGTCATCTCCATGATGGTGTCCAACTATAATGTAAAAAGAATTTTAGTTAATAATGAAATCTCTATCGATATCTTATTCTATGATCCCTTCTAGAAAATGAAACTATTATCTAAAAAGCTGAAAAGGTTGAGTACTCTACTTATCAGATTTTCTAGAAACTTGGTTTCTATAAAAGGAGATTTTTTTTATTGGCTGCAGATTGACCACTTAAACAAGCAACAATACTATTGATTTTTTGGTAGTCTGAATACCTTCAATCAATAATGCTATTCTTAGATGACCATGGTTAAATGCTTTAAAAGCAGTAGTCTCTACCTACCATTTGCTTGTCCACTTCTTGACCAAGCATGGAGTTGAAAAAAATTAGAGGAGATCAAATGTTAGTGAGATAGTATTTTCTTGTAGCTGTTAAGATCCAAAAATAGATCAGGGTCCTGTAGATGGATGAGCTAGATATTAGTGAAGATACCACCACAAAGAGAGGGGAACCTTTTGAACAGTTGATGAACATTCTTCTAGAAGATGACCCAGATAAAACTGTACAAATTAGATCCTATTTAGCACCCGAAGTTAGAGAATGACTGATAACATTCTTTTGAGCCAATGTTGATGTCTTTGCTTAGACAGTTACCAATATGTTAGGTATACCTCTTAATGTCATCATCCACAAACTTAGTGTGGACCCCCTTTATCCTCTATTAGGCAGAAGAAAAGAAGTTTAGCACCAGAAAGGCAAAACATAATTAAAGAAGAGTTAGATAAACTTGTAAAAGTAGGCTTCATTAGAAAAACTCATTTTCTAGATTGGATAGTCAACATTGTCATGGTCAAGAAGGCAAACAGGAAGTGTAAAATCTGTATTAATTACACTGATCTTAACAAAGCTATCTAAAAGATAGCTATCTTTAATCAAAAATTGATCAACTGATCGATGCCACTTCTGAACATGAATTACTAATCTTTGTAGATACATTTTCAAGATATAATCTAATACGAATGGCAGAAGAAGATGAAGAGAAAATGATTTTCATGATAGAAAGAGGGCTCTACTGTTACAAAATGATAACTTTTGGGTTAAAAAATGCTGGAATCATTTACCAATGTTTGGTTAATAGAGTTTTTAAAAATCAAATAGAGAGAAACATGAAAGTCTATATGGATGATATGCTTATCAAGAGTACAAAGAGTGATCATGATCGCTGTTATGGGCGGTCAAAAATAATTCACCAACTTAATTCTATAGCTAGGATAAGTCAGGATTATATCCTTAGGGACCTTAAGACTAAGTTATGATTTTATTAAAAGAAAAGAAAGTATTATTATTGAATAAAAATAAAAGTGAATAAAAAGTAAACTACTCTTAAGAGTGAAGCAAGTAAAAGAGATTATTTCGGGAGTTATAGGTTGATCTTACGCTAACAAGTTATATTTATTTTATAATTAAAATGTAATTAATTTTAGAGATTTACTTTTCATCCCATAGCACGCTTCGTATCCATGGATCATGGTGTGTCTTAAGGAAGTACGAGGTATTCAACTTTTCTTTCCTCGGCATGCCTCGTATATGTAATAAATCATGCCACATCTCTGAAAAGCAAGAGTTGTCCCTAAACTTAATTAACAGTAAAGCATAATAAAGAGTAAATAAAAGAGAATAAATAATAAACTTATAATTGAAAGCATAATCTTTTATTACATACCAAAGAATACAAGAGGATGAAGAATAAAAGAATCATGCTCTGCCTTATACAAAATCTCCTCTTCCCTCCCAAACTTTTGCTCTAAACTACTCCTAAGTTGATCCCCTCTTATCCCCCTATGCAAAGGCTCTAGAGGGATTCTAGGGAGTGGTGCAGGCACCAGACTCAGAAGAAGACTTCAGAGCTCCATTTGGATCTCTGATTGACATTGCCCGAGAAATTAGGGTTTGTAATAAAGGTTGACATGGTCAACCAGTTTATTTATTTTATTTATTGAGTCACCATTTAAATTTTGTTGAGTCATGTTGACTCAGTGCAAGTCACAATGTGGTTTCAATTTGGTCCAAAATGGTGCCACATTTGTCTTCCAATCAAATCAAGGTTCAAGCAAGTGGAGGCCACACTCCAAGCCACACGCCCAGCCACACTCCGAGCACACGCCAGAGTCCAGGAGGCGCCACAGAGGCATCCCAGTGTCATGGTCCCCACATCCAAAGAAGAAAAAAATCAAATTGGAGGCTACTTTAAAGGAGGCGCCCATACCTGCCTATTTTACCTAAGCAAAGAAGGAAGAAGACTTCTCTTGGAGAAGAAATCAAAGAAGGACATCCAACCTACTCCTAATTGAAGTTCAAATCAAAATCAAAGAGCTTAACTTGGAGTGGAAGAAAAGAAGAAATACCATAAGAAGAAGAGGACTCCAAATCCAAATCCAACTCCAAAGGAGGCACCAAAATAATTCAAAAAAAATTCCTTTATGGCCGTCCCAATTTTTTTTGAACTCTTGGTCGGCCAAGAGAGAAGATTTTCTACCTAATCTAGTGGTGGAGGAGTTTAGTCCCACATGGGAATTTGTACAAGCTTGGAGAAAATTTTAGGTCTATATAATAGACCTCTCTTTGTAACTTTAGAAAATCAATGAAGAAAAATTATTTTGCTATTCTCTTGTGTTGAGCAACCTAGGTTTCTCTTCTTCCGTACTAGTCTAAGTGTTGAGCTCCGTGAGGGGGTAATCCGGGTTCCATTGGAGCCTTGAGGAGGTGAGAGATCTCCATCTTTATCCAAAACCCTAGGTTAGCCACTTGAAATTCCAAAACCCTAACCACCTTTCATTATTTTCCATCCACCAAACCCTAGATCCATCCATCTCCCATGGCCTCTCTCTCTCTACAAGTCCAGGCCGTCCACCTTCATCCAGATCCAGTCCGGCTACTTCAGATCCAGAGCAAGTTCCAAGGAAAATCACATCAGCATCCAGGAGAATCCAGTTTTCAGCAATTTCGATCTTCAAGTTCATCAACCTGGTAAATCTTTTCCTTGACTCTCTGATTCCATCAATTGTTTTTCTTCTCTTCCAGATCTTGAGTTCAGGAGAAGCCAACCCGCCAAAGGACCAGTATTGGAGGATCCATTACGAAGATATCCGACTCCGAGGATCAACAATCTGCTCGGGAGAGTTCTTCCACCAAAATCTGTGAAGATCATTGTCTGGTTAGATAAACCTTCCCTTCTCTTTATTTCTGTTTTGTTGAAAGCTCGGAGTGAAACCCTAGGTCTGGGAGTTTCTCAACCCCCAGCGATCCGTTGCTTCTAAACTACTCTGATAATTTAGTTTCCTTAAATTGTGCTTTCAATTATCATATTAGTATCTTTCAATGTTAGGTTAACTTTTCTTTGATTTGAAGCCAACTTCTACAAACCTATAAAAAAACAAAAAAAAATTAGTTAATCTTAATTTACTTCTGCATCGCATCCCTTTATTTGTTCTGCATCATTTTTGGTATCAGAGCCCAGTCTAGGGTTTCTGATTTGCTTGCTTGCTTGTTTTGATTGTTCTCTTTTTATTTTGTCTGCTCGAAGTAGACTCCCCAGGACGTCCGGTCCTAGGAACTAAGCGAGGCGCAAGCCTCCTCCTCCCATTCCACGGGATGTTCCTAGGGCGTGTAGGGGATCCATTGGGTTATAACTTCGTAGCAGGGATTATAAACGGGGAAGACAATCTAGTTGCAGCCCGTAATTTCCCTGTTGTCTGAATTATTTCTCCCTGCATAAAACTCCGAATTGCATGATTTTTACTTCTTTGAAACCAGTATAATTGATCATATTTTCCATAATTTTTCTGTGATTTATTAGTTTCGGTAAAAATTCTGAGAATTAAAATATAGCAACTCTGTTTTTTTGTGTTCTACAATTCAATTCTTTTTGGAGTGATCATCTCATAATTTACTTAAGGGCAATTGAGCATCTAAGATAAGGGGAGGAGTTGATTACCTCTCCTTAGCCCAAAACCACCATCCAATCATTCGAACCTAGACCTAATTTAAAATCAGTTAGACCTAATTTGCCCTAGTGGGCTAGGGACACCAATTGGTCGGGTCTAGGCTAGTGTTGAGTCAGTTTGCTGAGTTATTCTGTGTGTGCTTAGCACTCAGTGTCTAGAACGGTGGTTCAGGGACTACGTCCCGAAGGGCTTGTGTGCTGGTCTGCCTACCTGGCCAATCACTGATTGGTGTCTAGGATTGGCGATCAGGGACCTAACACTCCCCTTACACCTGCCTGGCTGAGTCCTGAGTTACTACAGGCTAGCTTGCCACTCTGATTGGGCATCTAGTTTGGACTCTAGGTCTAGTGATCCAGTAGTCGATTTAGTCTAGTCTCATTTTGTGTGCTTTCCTGAATCATCATGTCTACCAGAAACGGAGTGCCATATCAACCTGGTCAAACCCAACCTGATTTAGAGGCCATGATCAGAACTCTTACTGAAAGTATGGCTAAAATGAATCAGGATATGACAAACACTGTGGCCCAGTTTAGCGCACAAATTCATGAGGATCTTACCCAACTTAGGGACCGAGTCCAAGTACTTGAAGAACCTAGACATCGGAATTGGACTCCTGACCCCGATTTTAATGTGCCTCAACCTCACCCACATCAAGAGCCTAGAAGGCCTTTATATAGAGATCCCGAACCTAATCATAGGAGGCCTGACCCAGAGCCTGAAGATAGAGATGATAGGTTCATCAGGAACATCAAATTAGATGCACCCACTTTTGATGGTAGTCTGAACCCTAAGGTGTATTCTGATTGGGAGGGTGAGATGGATCAATACTTTGAGTGGTATGCTTGTCTGAGGAGAGGAAATACAAGTTTGCCAAGATGAAATTAGTGCGTCAAGCTAGGTTATACTGGGGGAACATTGAGCTAACCACTAGGAGATGGAATGTTGAGCCCATAACCACTTGGCAGGGCATGAAAGAAAAATTGAGAGATAAATACCTACCCATTTCATACCAGCAAAACCTGTTAGACCAATGGACAAAACCTGAAACAAGGCAAACCGATCTGTCTCAGACTACATAACTACTTTTGATGATACCTAATGAGATGTGATGTGAGTGAAGCCCACGAAGTCCTTGTCTAGATTTAGGGCTGGACTGAGGGAAGATATCAAGAGAGAATTATTTCTGAGAGAGGTTACTGATCTGACCAAGCCTACCAGATTGCACTGAACACTGAGAAATTTCAGAGAGGACCTATACCTTCTAGGGTTAGTGCCCCAATCCCAAGGAATGGACCTAGCCAGTTATCCCTAGTAACCTTTTCAGGGTACTTCTACCCCTAGGCCCATGGACAAAGGTAAGGCACCTGACAACCAGAGACCCCTAGTTCAAATATCACCTATTTTAAGTGTCAGAAACCAGGTCACATTTCCAGTCAGTGTACTGCCATAGCTGTTTCAAGTGTCATAAGGTAGGTCATGTTGCTAGCCAGTGCCCACGGAGATCCTTTACATAGAAGAGGGAGAGAATGATAATTCCGAGCCCAGTGAGGAATTTGAAGAAGAAGTTTATGAGCCGGAATGAATTTGGTTGAGGAGTATGAAGGAGAGGAGGACCCCAATGAATCTGACCATTAGGAGTTGTAAGATGCATCCTATCCCAGAATCTAGTTCAAGAGGATTGGCGTAGGACTAACATCCTACAAACTTTTCTTAAATTAGGGGATAAGGTATGTAAGATCATCATAGATAGTGGGAGCTGTGTAAATGCCATCTCTACTAGCACTGTCAAGATGTTAGGCTTAATCCCAGTTCCCCATCCCACCCCTATAAGGTTTCTTGGGTAGATTCTACCTCCATACCCATCCAATCTAGATGTCAAGTCCAAATCCAAATGCAATCTTATCACGAAAAGATTTGGTGCGATGTCTTACCCATGGGGGTGAGCAGTATAATTCTCGGAAGACCTTGGTTGTATGATCATGATGCCACCCTCTTAGGAAAATCCATACCTGTGTCTTTAATTTCAAAGGGAAGAAGATTACGATCCTTTCCGTTCCCCCTAAGGACAAGGTAACTAAAGGATTTGGTAAGGTTAAGGAGATGAAACTGGAGTGAACCTAATCAGTGCTAAGGATCTAGAACAAGAAATTCATAGTGGTTCACCCATCTGGATGCTGACTGCTAAGGAACTTAGAACTTCGGAACCCTCAGAGCCTCCTCAAGAAGTAAACCTGTGTTAAAAGAATTTGAGGATGTCTTTCCCGAGGATTTGCCAGACCACCTTCCACCTCTTAGGATATCCAGCATGCCATAGATCTAATCCGGAGCGACCTTTGCCCAACTTGCCCCATTACAGATGAATCCATCTGAGCATGAAGAACTGCAAAAGCAGGTTGGAGAATTATTGAGGAAGGGGTTTATTAGAGAAAGTCTTAGCCCTTGTGCAGTCCCGCCTTACTGACCCCAAAGAAGATGGCACGTGGAGGAGGTTGTGTGTTGACAGTCGTGCCATCATAAAATTACAATCAAAATAGGTTTCCCATCCCTAGACTAGATGACATGCTTGATATGATGGCTGGTGCAATGGTTTTTTCTAAGATTGATCTCAAAAGCGGCTATCATCAGGTTAGGATTAGACCCGGTGATGAATGAAAACTGCTTTCAAAACTAAGATGGTCTTTATGAATGGGTTGTTATGCCTTTTGGGTTGTTCCAATGCCCCTAGTACTTTCATGAGAATTATGACCCAGGTACTTAGAGCTTTCATAGGAAAATTTGTGGTGGTCTATTTTGATGACATCCTGATCTATAGTAAGACCCCAACAGATCACCTAGACCACCTTAGAGCAGTCTGCCAAGTTTTGAGGAATGAGAGACTCTACTAATCAATCTTAAGAAGTGTGAATTCATGACTAGTAGAGTTATCTTTCTTGGTTTTGTAGTAACCCCTGACGGCGTGGCGGCCGATCCTGAGAAAATTAGGTCCATAGTAGACTGGCCAGAGCAACCATGTGCATGAAGTTAGAAGTTTCCATGGCTTGGCTACCTTCTATAGGCGATTCATCAAGGGGTTTAGTACTTTAGCTGCTCCTATCACTGATTGTATTAGGAAGGGAGAATTTCATTGGACTAAGTCAGCCCATAAGCCTTCCTTAGATCTTAAGGATAAAATGACCCAGGCACCCATTCTGAGATACCCGATTTTTCTAAAGTATTTGAGGTTGCCTGTGATGCTTCAGGTGTAGGAATAGGTGGAGTCCTAAGCCAGAGAATCATCCCATAGCATTCTTTAGTGAAAAACTTAATGATGCTAAGCTTAGGTATTCTACCTATGATAAGGAATTTTATGCGGTGGTGCAAGCTTTGCGTTACTGGAGACATTATTTGCTACCGCAGGAATTTGTACTATTTTCGGACCATGAGGCTCTTAGATTTCTGAACTCCCAAAAGAAGCTTAACCCTAGGCATGCTAAGTGGGTAGATATATCCAGTCCTACTATACTTTTTCCTGAAACATAAGGCTGGAGTTGAGAATAAGGTAGCTGATGCCCTTAGTCGCCGATCTCTGTTATTACTTTTGTTAGTAGAACTGAGATCATAGGGTTTGAGCAAATCAAAGAGGAATATGAGTCTTGTCCGATTTCACAACTGTGTATCAGGATCTAGTTCAAGGACCATCTAGTAATCACCAGGATTATACCTGTAGTTAGATGGTTTTGTTGTTCTTCAAAAATAGGCTTTGCATCCCTAGAACTTCTCTTAGGGAATTTTTGATTTGGGAAATCCATGCTGGAGGTTTAGCTGGCCATTTTGGAAAAGACAAGACCATTCTAGCTATTGAAGACCACTTTTTCTGGCCTAGCTTAAAAAGGGATGTAGCTAATATTGTAGCTAGATGTCGAACCTGAGCTGTTGCCAAACAGCGAAAACAAAACACCCTTTAAGGAGATCGTCAATGTGAGTATGGATTTTGTGTTAGGTTTACCTAAGACCCAGGGAGACATGATTCCATCTGTGTCGTAGTCGACCGATTCTCTAAAATGCCCACTTCTTGTCTTGTTCCCAAACTTTTGATGCGTCTAAGGTAGCCACACTTTTCTTCAATGAGATAGTTAGACTCCATGGCCTACCTAAGACAATCGTTTCAGATAGGGATGTCCGGTTCACCAGTTACTTTTGGAAGACCCTTTGGCATAAGTTAGGGACAAAACTTAAGTTTTCAACTGCCTATCATCCCCAAACTGATGGCCAAACTGAAGTAGTGAACCGTAGCCTAGAAATCTGCTGAGATGTCTTGTTGGTGAAAATACTAGAAATTGGGATTTATACCTACCAAGGGCAGATTTGCGTACAACGACTCGGTCAATAGGTCTACGGGTAAGAGTCCATTTGAAATTGTACATGGGTACAAACCTCACACACCTCTTGACCTAGTCCCTTTACCTGTCCACACTCGAGTCTCCGAATCTGCTGAGAATTTTGCACAGCATATAAAAGACTTGCATAAAGAAATTCATGCCAAAATATTTAAGTAATGAAACTTATAAGAAGTTGGCTGATACTCAAAGGCGAGTCAAATCTTTTTGTTGAGGGAGACTATGTGATGATTAGGTTAAGGCCTGAACGTTTTCCTCCTGGAACCGTTAGAAAGTTACATGCTAGGGGAGCTGACCATTTAGAGTGGTAAAGAGAGTAGGATCCAATGCCTATGTGCTCGAGTTGCCTCCAGAACTAGGCATTAGCTCTACTTTCAACATTACAGACTTAGTAGAGTACAGGGAGCCAGCTGTGATTCCTAGTGAGCCTTTTGAGCCTAACCCTATCATTGAGAGTGATCCCGACCCTGTGTGTCCACCAACAAACTGGCCTGTGAGGAAAGAGCAGATTGAAAAGATCCTGGATGATCAGGTTATCTCTACTCGTAATCGAGGATACCAAAGGTACCTGGTCCGCTGGCAAGGAAGGTCAGATTCTGATGACTCTTGGATCTCCCGAGAAGAATTACAAGAATTGGACCCAGACCTCTTGGAGAGATACCAGAGCCAACTTGAGCCTTACTCGACAGGGTCGAGTTCCTCCACCCTGGGAGAATTGGTGCGGGCACCAGACTCAGAAGAAGACTTCAGAGCTCCATTTGGATCTCTGATTGACATTGCCCGAGAAATTAGGTTTGTAATAAGGTTGACCTGGTCAACCAGTTTTATTTATTTTATTTATTGAGTCACCATTTAAATTTTGTTGAGTCATGTTGACTCAGTGCAAGTCCCAATGTGGTTTCAATTGGTCCAAAATGGTGCCACATTTGTCTTCCAATCAAATCAGGTTCAAGCAAGTGGAGGCCACACTCCAAGCCACACGCCCAGCCACACTCCCGAGCACACGCCAGTCCAGGAGCGCCACAGAGGCATCCAGTGTCATGGTCCCCACATCCAAAGAAGAAAAAATCAAATTGGAGGCTACTTAAAGGAGGCGCCCATACCTGCCTATTTTACCTAAGCAAAGAAGGAAGAAGACTTCTCTTGGAGAAGAAATCAAGAAGGACATCCAACCTACTCCTAATTGAAGTTCAAATATCAAAATCAGAGAGCTTAACTTGGAGTGGAAGAAAAGAAGAAATACCATAAGAAGAAGAGGACTCAAATCCAATCCAACTCCAAAGAGGCACCAAAAAATTCAAAAAAATTCCTTTATGGCCGTCCCAATTTTTTTGTGAACTCTTGTCGGCCCAGAGAGAAGATTTTCTACCTAATCTATGGTTGGAGGAGTTTAGTCCCACATGGAATTTGTACAGCTTGGAGAAAATTTTTAGGTCTATATAATAGACCTCTCTTTGTAACTTTAGAAAACAAATAAGAAAAATTATTTTTGCTATTCTCTTGTGTTGAGCAACCTAGGTTTTTCTCTTCTTCCGCACTAAGTCTCGTTTGAGCTCCGTGAGGGGTATCCGGTTCCATTGGAGCCTTGAGGAGGTGAGAGATCTCCATCTTTATCCAAAACCCTAGGTTAGCCACTTGAAATTCCAAAACCCTAACCACCTTTCATTATTTTCCATCCACCAAACCCTAGATCCATCCATCTCCCACGGCCTCTCTCTCTCTACAAGTCCGGCCGTCCACCTTCATCCATATCCAGTCTGGCTACTTCAGATCCAGAGCAAGTTCCAAGGAAATCACATCAGCATCCAGAGAATCCAGTTTTCAGCAATTTCGTCTTCAAGTTCATCACCTGGTAAATCTTTTCCTTGACTCTCTGATTCCATCAATTGTTTTTCTTCTCTTCCAGATCTTGAGTTCAGGAGAAGCCAACCCCAAAGGACCAGTATTGGAGGATCCATTACGAAGATATCCGACTCCGAGGATCCAACAATCTGCTCGGGAGAGTTCTTCCACCAAAATCTGTGAAGATCATTGTCTGGTTAGATAAACCTTCCCTTCTCTTTATTTCTGTTTTGTTGAAAGCTCGGAGTGAAACCCTAGGTCTGGGAGTTTCTCAACCCCAGCGATCCGTTGCTTCTAAACTACTCTGATAATTTAGTTTCCTTAAAATTGTGCTTTCAATTATCATATTAGTATCTTTCAATGTTAGGTTAACTTTTCTTGATTTGAAGCCAACTTCTACAAACCTATAAAAACAACAAAAAAAAAATAGTTAATCTTATTTACTTCCGCATCGCATCCCTTTATTTGTCTGCATCAGGGAGTGATGCCTCCAAGTAAAGGTACAAAACATTTTTATAAGGTTTAACAGGAGAGAGACCTTCATGTTCTTTCGATATAAGATTAAAGAAAAAATACATGAATGGCTTAGATCTATTTTTACATGAAATCAATGGATAGATAGATGTGAGTAGGAAATAGATATAAAAAGACCTCTTGCTCATGATTGAGATCCAATCCCGATAGAATTTGGCTTCAAAATCCTACCTAAATCAAGGTGAAGCATCGTAGCTATTGATCTAGATCCAGTGATAGAGGCCTATTTCTAATTGAAGTTGATTTTGGCCATTGGATTGAGATCCAATGGTGACTCACTATGCTTCTTCCTTCAACTGACAAAACTCATCATCTGATCATCGATTTCCCTCACCATCCACCATCTGTTGGATCTCAGCGGAACCACCATCGGAACCTCCTCGTGCTGCCACCCTTGTTCTTATGGACCTCACTGCCTCAAACACCAGATTTTCCAAGGATCACTCGAGTTCTGTCCTACTATTATGCCCAGTCCCCATGGCTAAAGATCTCACTATAGCCATCTCTTGTGCATCACTGCCACTAGCACTACTAGAGTCCCCTCGTGTTGCATGTATGTCACTGACATTGACCTATTGTGCACTACCACCCTTGTCACCATGGACCTCACCACTACAGCCACCACGGTCTTCCTTCTCTAAAAGAATGATCACTGTTACTGCAGAGATCATTACCAGTGCTACCATTACCGAAGCTAGTGCCACCATTATTGCTAGTGCACCCCATGCCAAAGCCAGCATTATTATTGACTAGAGAACTTATCCCTATGATCATGATTCAAGAATCATCATCGGACCATCATTGCCATCGAATCCAGGTACCATCACCCTCCTTGCTGGTCCATGGCCTCGCCGGAGTCCCTGGGGTGGTCGCCGGCTATCATCCTTGCTGGTGGCATGTTGAAATCACCCATAGTCCATGAAGCTTAGCCATGGACCATGATTAATGGCATCCATGAATCAATCGGGCATCCTGTAAACTTGGCAGCCGGTCCACCATGGATCAACTACTTTAAATTTGTGTGACTTTTTAATAAATTTTCAAACTTTGATTTTGGGCTCATTTTAAGTCTGATTTGCTTCAAACTTATTTCATTTAATCCATAAATCAAGCTCTTCACATTGGCGATCTTCTTCCCTATAAAAAATATATAAAAGCATTAATTTTAAATAAATAAAGATAATTTAATTTTTAAATTAATACTTATATATAGGTATATATGTAATTATCACACCCCCCAACTTGAACTTTGCTCGTCCTCAAGTAAAGCAGATAAATTAGCCATATATAAAAACTCATCCTTGAATTGAAAGTTACCATAGGCAGTTTTAAAGGTAGTTGATACTAGCAAGACTATTATTGAGATACTTCATCATATTATCAATTCAAGCCAATTAGTGGTTGAGTAAAGCCCATAAAAACTCCTAGATTTCTTCTTTTGCCAACTTTCCACCTTACTCTTTGATTCTTCTAGCTTGCCAGGGATTTGATGAAGTATCTTTTTGTCAATTAGTTTCTCCACCTTTTGATGTGAACCATAATGCTTACATAGTGAAAGGCCCAGTTACTAAGGAACCATTGCTCAATAAATTCTTTGGCTTTCTTACTCTATGACATGAATCATAATGCTTACTTAGGTGAAGGGGCCTGGTACTCAGTAAAGTTCAAGAAAAGCTGCAAGGCAAGACTAAATCTCTCTCTCTCTCTTTTCTCTTCTTTTTTTTATTTCTTTTATTTCTTTTTCTTTTTTATTTTTTTTTCAAGGGAAAACTTTAGCATGTTTGTCCTTTTCATTTATACCCTCATAAGGTGGAGTCTTCATTGAGATCAATGGTCAGAAAGCTCTAGAATTGCTCTATTAAATTATTTCTGAACTAAACCCTACTAAATTTTTGATTTTTTTTAATAATTTATCCCTAGCATCTCTAGAATTATCTCATTATAATCAATCATTGATTAGGGCCTATATACTCTAACTCAAGACAAGCAAGTACACAACATAATTATTTCTAACCATACTCAAGGATCCAAGTAAGTTAATTTTTTCCCCTCCAACTTAAATTATTGGTCCTCAATGGAGTAGAAAGAAAATAAGCACATAAAATAAAAGAAGAGAATACACCCAGTGTGAGTGTACTTCGGGAGTTAAAGAGGGCTTTACGGAGTAGCGGACTCTTATTATTGTACCTAAGTTCTTGTAATTATATTAAAAGAAAATGAGATTGTTGGGTTGCCTCCTAACAAGCACTAAGTTTAACATCTTTAGCCAGATGCTATGAAGGAGTGTTACTAATATTAAACTTGGGTACGTCCCTCAAGATTTTCAAAGACAGGACCATTAAGAGGCCTTGTTATCATGGCAAAAAAATATTCATACTGTCTTACGATGATTAAACCTGATCAATAGAGTGCACCAGGAAAGCATTCTAGAGTAAGATTTAAAATATTATTATAATTTGGATGAAGGTCGGAAAGGATTATGTGTTGGGCTAGAGTGGGGGGGATAGCTTGAAAATTTTTCTAGCTTTAGAAAGACTACACTAATCCCTTTCTCAGGTATGATGTTTCTTGACATCATCCTTTCCTAATGGCACTTTGTCCAAGTTAATTGTAAGTCTATCTCCATACATCATTTTAAGATAATAGATAGATTTTGGAGGCAATCCTCGAAAGTAATGCCAAATATGGAGAAATCAGTTATAAAATTTTCAAGATCATTATCCTTCATTTTTAAAGATATCCCATCTAATAACTTTTTTTATGCATCTTTAGAACACCAACTATTTGGTCTTCTTGGTTAGGGATCACTAGTAGGTTGTCAGTAGGTATGACAGGAAACAGCTTCAATTCTGGATTAGGTGGTGATTCTAACAAGAGAGCTATTGGGAGGCTAGATACTAGCTCGTATTATTCAATTCGAAGTGGAGCGATTTTGAAGTACGATATATCTAGTAGGTTATTCACCCCTGTGATATACCCACCTACATTAAAGTTATCTACCTTGAAATAATCTAGATAGGGATCTAACGACTTTTGAGGATAAATGGAGGTATAGCTTCCCCTATTGTATTATTCTATTATGGTTCTTAGGAAGCCTTAATTAATTATATCATGTTATCTATTTGTTCTTCCTTCTTATAAAAAAGAGTGAATAATTCTAGGGTACTTAGAAAAGGGCCATAGATGAGTAGGATGATGATGGAAGCGGTTTGTCCCATTAGTTTGATTTCTCTCTACATATTTTTGCCTTAGTCAAATTATCTATATTATCTTTATGATGGTGCAGGTTTGTTTCATGACCAGTTCATTCCTGAGAGTTATAGTCGATTATTTAAAAAAATTAAAAGGTCATTAAAATCTTATGATTGGTGTGTCCCTCTAAATTACTATTAAAATTTTTACCTGGTAGTGTCTCTTTAAGTTACTCTCGGATTGACAAAGCAGTACTCCTTCCTCCTCCCTAGTAACTTCAACTAATAGTTGATCAATTTGATTCATAAGCTCATCGATAGATTGCTATTGAGACATGATTAGTTGTTAAATTGAGCAAACCTATCAACATCTGGGTTAGTCTATTGGAGAGGTGAGTTCTGACTAATTTATTTTATCCAATTTATTGCTTGCAAAACTCTCTCTTTAAATGATAGGCTATAAGAAGTAGGAGAAGGTTAATAATATTAATAGGACTGATTGTAATAAGGTGTATCTATGATGGAGGTCTTTATAGACCCAGGGTAACCACTAGATGTGGTTGCCATGAAAAATCTAATTGAGCCTCCTAACCTGGGTTGTAAGCATTAAAGTTTATGTTCTCTCCTAATCTATAGGCCATATAAGTTTGATCTTGATAAACTTGATCATACCAGGACTCATAAAATTGGTTTGTGACTGGGCATTTTGAGTGAGTTGGGATCAAATATGTGGAGCATATCTATTGTGTAGAAAAAAAGGATAGAGTGGAAGAGTATTTGATAGCTAGTAGATGATAATTTATGGGACAAGCATCTAGTCTACTGTCTAATGCATGAGATAACTTATCCACTTTACTATTGAGATCCATGTTCTTAGCATTGCTCTAATTTATCAAATTATTTTGATAGTTTTGATTATTTAATCAAAGTCCCTAGATCAGAGCAATCATCTTCTAAGCTTTTTTTATTATTTTAAAGAGAAGAGGGGAAAGAAGAAAGAAGAAGGATAAAAAAGAATTTTAAATAGGAGGGCCTAAGGATTCCTAGAGCTAAGAGAGATAGAGAATAATTATTAGTTAAAGTTTTTGTTAATTGCAATCAAGTTAGCATACTATGCTCTCTATCCTAGGGTTTCCTAATTCTAGACATCTCCTAACTATTCCAAGGTCACCTTTGAGCCCTCCAAGTCAGAATTAACTAGCCAACTAGCTAGATAAGAGTAAAGCTGGTAGGGGTCCCTCTATTGCTTTCCTTAGATACCAAATAAATTAGCTAGGTCAGATAACAGAACCAATTAAAGAACCACCTTCCTTCAAAGCTACATCATCCTTGAACTATATTCCTTAATACCAATTAACCACCTAATCCTGACTTGATCTAGCTCTTAGGGTCTCTTGTCCTAGTGAGGTCAAAAATGTTTATGGGCCAATGACTAATTGATTTTAGATTAAAGGCTTAGGTCAATGCATTATGCAGGGTGGTGGTTTGTGAGCCAAGGGTGATGAAATCTCTATCTAATGTTGTTTTAGAGTTTAGTACCCTTAAGATAATTTATGAGATATGTGATATAGAAAAAGAAAATGTTCAATACAAGTGATAAGTTTTTAAAGTAAATATACATGTAACTAATCTAGAAGAAGCCTTTAGTGAGTTAATGCGATATTAGATGAAACATAATCTAAATAAGTTTGCATTCAGTGTTACATTGGAAATGTTCTTAGGCTTCATGGTGGCTTAGAGAAAAATTTAGGCCGATCCTAAAAAATTTAAGCACTTTTGGAAATGAAGCACCCTCAGAACAAGAAGGAAATTCAATATTTAATTGGTTGTATTGCTTCATGTTGGCACAGGTATGGTGCTCCCAAGTCATAAGTGATGGCTCTAGGAGTCTAGATCGGTTTGGATCCTAGTGCTAGAATCGATTGGTCCTAGGATGGAGGTTCGGTCCTCCATAGGCTTAAGGTTTAGGATTTTGGATCTTGAGGAGACTAATCCATATTGGATCAAGTTTGGATCTAAGTGGGTGTGAGAGTGGGTCAACTTATGGGTGTAAATAGACTTGGATGTGTACTCTCATAATTTAATTTGCCTTGAAAAAAGTAGAGTTAGGTTTAGGATTGTATTTATAGTCCAATTTGGATTAGGAGAATACTTTGGTCTATAAAAGGGTATCATTTGTATACTTAACTTGAAGGAATAAGAGAATCCTTTTGTTTCTATCTCTTTTTCTCTCTCTCTAGTATTGCACACCACCCAAGGAGTAGTAGCAAGGTAGTGGAAGGAAGCTTCATGCATGCCCCCTCTTTTCCAAAAGAGCATGAAGACTGGCACATAAGGATATTTTGACACCACCCCTTTTGCTTCCTATTCCCAGTCAACCTAAGCTGTTTCAGGTAGTTTTCCACTAATTCAAGGTCCCAGTAGGAGGTGGATCAGGCCTGGTACATGTCCTAAAAGTTTGGAAGGCATTAGTGAAGAAGAAAGGGCTAGGGCTAGCATTCATAGTAAAGCTAGGATCCCTAACACTTAAGGATTTGGAACTGTCCTTTGTCCCACCTATTTGGGGACTGACTAGGAGACATGGAGGGCTTATTCTATGCTAGTTTGAAGTTCCAAACAAAATTTTCAGATCTAAAAGTAATCTAGAAGGTTTGTAGGGCATTGTACAAGTTTGAAGGCTCCTAGGTGTCAAGGCTACTGCAGGAAGATGTTGCCAAGGAGTCCCTATCGAACTAGAACTCCTTCTCATCTATGTTTTTAGTCTAGATTGTCATGCTCCAAGGTACCACACCCCAATATCTAGTTCTTAGGGTATTTAGGGGTGGAGTTTGAGATATAGAAGTGTGTCCGATGTTCGATGAATAATGGAGACATAAACTGGGTCACTGTAGTAGGGTTCTTGATGCACAGTAATCTAGCGTTTGGTGTTTGGCTATGCAAACAACATGGATTGTCATCAAACATGGTAAAGAGATTCATTACTGGTATCCTTAGGTCCATGCATGAGCACAGTGGCCACAATAATGGTATTAGATATAGGTGAGCAAGGATGGGAGGAATAGTGTGCTATAAAAATTCTATTCAAAATAGAATTTGACTATAGGCCATCCTTGGGTCTTTCCACTGGTCTTAGATTTCTAGAACCTGGTGAGACTCCTAGCCCAAGTAGCAAGTGAGGAGAGGATCCCCTAGAGGTTAGGTTTCAAGGGAGGGAAGCAAGAAGAGGCATCCAAGAAGGAGAAAGAAGGCTATTAGAGTTCCATTCAGGTTTGCTGAAATTTATACATATTCCATGGTATGCTTTGGATCTGCTTTTTTTTCTATTATAGTTTGGCCAACCAAGAGTAGTAGGTTGAAGGTTGAGGTTGAGAGGCTTAATGAGAAGGGAAGCTTCCTAGGGTGGAAGAATTTGGTGGTTAACCTTCAGGTCCAAATTTAGTTAGATCTGATCTTGGAGGAAAGGCCAGGGTGTATGGCATATTCATTGTGATGCAGAATGAAAGCTCTGATACCAAAAATGATGCGGAACAAAAGAGATGATGCGATGCAGAAGTAAATTAAAATTAATGTATTTTCTTTTATTTATTTATTTTCAGAAGTCGGCTTTGACTCAAAGGAAAGATAAACTAATGTTGAAAGAAACTAAGAAATGACAGAAAGCATAATTAAAAGGAGTGGATTATCAGAGTAACTCAGAAGTAGGACCGCTGGGGATTGAGAAACCCCCAGACCTAGGGTTTACTCCTCTTTCAAGAAACAGACGAAGAGAGAAGAGAAGGTTTTATACCTGACTGTGATATCTCTCATTGCTTCAATTTGAAGGACACTCTCGAGCAGATTGTAGGATCCTTGGAGACGGGGTATCTTCGCAATGGATCCTCTGATTGTAGTCCTATGGCAAGGTTGGCCTTCTTCTCGAACTCAGGATCTGGAAGAAGAAGAACAAAAAAAAGAACCAGAAACTCAAAGAAAGACACTGACCTGAGTACTTAATGAAGATTGTTGGATGTAGAAGTTCCGGAGATCTTGATACTGATCTGACTCTCATTTGAACTGGCTCTGTAGTTGAAACAGTTGATCTGAACCTGGATGCTGGTGACCGGCTTCGATGTGGAAGAGAGGGGCCGTGGGATGAAGATGAAAAATTAGGGTTTGGTGGTGGTGGAGTAGAGATGGGTGGACTAAGCTAGGGTTTTGGGGTTGGAGATCTCACACCTCCTCAAGGTTCCTAGGGAACCCGGATTTACTCCCTCACGGAGCTCAACACCTGAATACAAGTGCGGAAGAGAGAAACACAAAGTTGCTCACAAAGAAATTGATTTCATTCATCATTTTTTCAAGAGTTACATAGAGTTGAATATATAGATATAACAAAGAAATAAAATTTCATACACTTCCCATGTGGGACTAATAGGACTAACCCACACTTTAGGCATCAAATTCTCTTCCCAAGACTCCTTCCATGAGTGGGCAGCCCAAAAACTCCAAGAAAACTTGAAAATCAGCTCCAAATGGCAGGTTATGGGGGTGTCTCCTAGTATCTCTCCATGAATCAAGGATTTTCCCTTCATGGTTTGGCTCTTTTGGACACCTCCTAGTCTTGCTCCACAAGTTTAGGCTTCTTCCTTTCATGGCTTTGGCACTTTAGGAAACTTTTAGGTGCCTCCTTGATTTTCTCCCCAAGACATGCTCTCTTCCCTTTTATAACTTGGGTTTTTATGGAACATTGTGGGGCACCTCCTTGATCCTCTCTTCAAGAAAAATTCTTGCCATCCTGGCTTGGGTTTATCTGGAAAGAAGTTGGCTCCTCCTTGGATTGAGGTATCTTGATGGATTTCTCCCCCAAGTGGCGCATGAAAGAAGGGACCTGCTTTCTTGTGGTGTGGGGACCAAGGCACACTGGATGGAGATTTGGCACCTCCTGGACTCTGGCGTGTGGCTGGGAGTGTGGCGCCCACTTTCTTGGTCCTGGAAGAAAATGTGGCACCTTGGAGAAGACCTAGACCACTACTAGGACTTGTATTGAGTCAACATGACTCAACAAAATTTAAATTACAGGGAAATACAGACTCAAACTAAAATTGAGTTGACCAAGTCAACCCTTATTACAAAACCAGAAAACCCTAATTCTTTGGGCAATGTCAATCAGAGATCCAGATGGAGCCCTGAAGTCTTCTTCTGAGTCTGGTGCCCGCACCAATTCTTCCGGGGTGGGAGGAACTCGACCCTGTCGAGTATGGATCAAGCTGGCTCTAGTATCTCTCCAAGAGGTCTGGGTCCAATTCTTGTAATTCTTCTCGGGAGATCCAAGAGTTATCAGAATCTGGCCTTCCTTGCCAGCGGACCAGGTATCTTTGGTATCCTCGATTACGAGTAGAGATAACCTGATCATCCAGGATCTTTTCAATCTGCTCTTTCCTCATAGGCCAGTTTGTTGGTGGACACACAGGGTTGGGTTCACTCTCAAGAGCAGGATTAGGCTCAAAAAGGCTCACTGGGAATCACAGCTGGCTCTCTATACTCTACTAGGTCTGTAATGTTGAAAGTGGAGCTAATGCCTAGTTCTGAAGGCAACTCGAGCACATAGGCATTGGACCCTACTCTCTTCACTACTCTAAATGGTCCAGCTCCTCTAGCATATAACTTTCTAACGGTTCCAGGAGAAAACCGCTCAGGCCTTAACCAAATCATTACATAGTCTCTCTCAACAAAAGTTTTGACTCGCCTTTGAGAATCAACCAACTTCTTATAAGATTCATTACTTAAATTTATTTTGGCATGAATTTCTTTATGCAAGTCCTTTACATGCTATGCAAGTGCATCAAGAGACTTGTGTGTGTGGACTAATAGTGAAATCAGATCAAGTGGTGTGTGAGGCTTGTATCCATGAACAATTTCAAAGGGCTCTAGCCTATAGACCTATTGATCGAAACATTATATGCAAATTTAGCCCTGGGTAAATACAAATCCCAATTCCTGGTATTCTCACTCAATCAGAATCTGAGACAATGTCCTAAACTCGACTGACGATGCATTCCTAAAGAATGGACTTTATTCAAAGGAACCCTAGGTCTAAACCTAACAAACTACGGCTCTCTAGGTTTAACCTTGGGTCGGAGGATGGCATGCAGAGCATGAAAACTTATTATGGATGCCTAGTAGGTTCCATAAGGTCTTCCAGAAGTAGGTGGCAAACCTAATAGGTTCTAAGGAGTCTTGCAACCTAGAGATCTCAGTAAAGTGTAATCCCATAGCTCTAGAAACATGAGAAGATTCAGGGAAGGGTAGGAAATAAGAATCAGAGTTTTGAGGTGGCTTATCAGAAACAAGAAACAAACCTTGGTTATTCAGGATGACCTTAAAATGAGGACATTGTTCTATAGGTGCACTCATCCAAACCTCATGATTTGCTCTAGGAGGGTCTACAAGTGCAAGTTCTAGGGTAGGCTGGGTGCTCCTAGAAGGTGGAAGGTTATCAGGAAGGTCTTTGGAATGTTTATCTAAAAAGTCCTCTAAGCTACTGTCTTTTTCTTGTTCTTGGACCTTCTCAATGGGCAATTCTTGTGAACCCCTTCCTTCTTCACACTTCTCTACTAGATTTGACTCAGGGGTGTCTTCTTTAGATTCCTCAATGAGTTCAGGGGTATTCTCACTTAAACTTTCATTGGGTGTAATTTCTTCTTCTTGAACTTCCTCAAAAGGGTCTTCTCTTAGGGTTAGCTCCTGAATTCCTTGAGTGGCAGGGGTCCCCTCAATAACCCCATTAGGTAGGAGTTGGTTAATTGAATTATCGGGAGAGATATCCTCAAATTCTTCTTCTTCATATTCATCTATCAAACTTATGTCAGGCTCATATATTTCTTCCTCAATCTCACTGAAAGGTTCTAATCTATTCTCCTTTGATTCCTCTTTAAGTACGGCTCTGGTCGGGTCAACTAATTTTGGGATGACCATGCCTAACTCCTTCTCAGTGTTATCCTTCTGGTCAAGAGGTGACACAAGTGGGAATTGACAAACAAGAGTCTGGTTCACTACGGGTGTCGGATCAATCGGAACTTGACTCAAGTTGGTAGAGGTTGGCTTTAAGTTCAAAGTACTTGATTGGTTATATCTTAAAGACCACTCATAGTCTTGGGCTTCTTGGTAGGCTCGGTCTAACTTATTGGTCTTTTCAAGGCATAGCTTCCTATAAATGTCTGGGTGTAACCCAACCCTAAACCTCGATGTGATCTGAGCTTCGGTCTCAATGGTATTGCATTTCATGTCATACCACTGGAAGTCCTCAATATATTTAGACACAGGCCTATTACCTTGTTGCAATTGGTACCATTGGTCTAAAAGTCTTTTCTCATAGGATCTACCTAGGTACCTATCTCTCAACTTACTTCTCATATCTCTCCAAGTATATATTTCCTCTTTTCTTTGATAACACTCACGCTCAATAGCATACCAATGCGACCTAGCATGTTTGGTGAACTTGGTTTTGGCCAACCTAACTTGTCCTAATTCCGATATGTTAGTGCACTCAAAATATCGATCCATTTGTTCTTCCCACTTAATATATGTCTCTTGTCTTCCATCAAAAGTGGGTGCATAAGGTTCGGTGTTCCTAACAGGTCCCTTTTCTGAGTCAACCAAGTATGGATATAGGCTCCTAGGGTTATGCTCGGGATCACGGTATAAGGTCCTCCTAGGCTCCTGGCATGGGTGAGGTTGGGGCCTATTAAATTTTGGATCAGGGGTCCAATTTTGATGTCTACGTTTCTCAAGTCCCTGGGCTCCGTCTCTAAACTGGGCAAAACCCTCATTCATATTCTGACTCAATTTGGTCATACTTTTGGTAAGAGTTCTAATCATGGCCTCTAAATCAGGTTGGGTTTGACCAGGTTGGTAGGGTACTTCATTCCGGGTGGACATGATGATGCAAGCAAGCACACCAAATGAGACTCGACTGAAATGACTACGGGCTAACTAGACCTAGAGCTCAAACTAGATGCCCAATCAGAGTGGCAAGCTAGCCTGTAGTAACTCGGGACTCAGCCAGGCAGGTGTAAGGGGAGTGTTAGGTCCCTAATTGCCAATCCTAGACACCAATCAGAGATTGGCCAGGTAGGCGGACCAGCACACAAGCCCTTCAGGATAGAATCCCTGAACCACCATTCTAGACACTGAGTACAAAGCACACACAGAGTAACTAGACAAACAGACTCAACATTAGCCTAGACCCGACTTGTTGGTGTCCCTAGCCCACTAGGGCAAATTAAGTCTAATAAATTTTAAAATTAGGCTTAGGATCGAATGAATGGGTGGTGGTTTTGGGCTAAGGAGAGGTTATCAACTCCTCCCCTTATCTTAGATGCTCAATTGCCCTTAAGATGAATTAGGAGATGATCACTCAAAAAAATTGAATTGCAAAAATACAGAAATAGAATTGCTGTAATTTAACTCTCATAAATTTCACAGAAACCAATAAATTACAGTAAAATTATGTAAAATATTTTCGATTACACTGGTTCCAGAAAAACAAAAATCATATAATTTGAAGTTACCTATAATGAGAAAAAATTCTTACAACAGGGCAGTTATAGACTGAAAATAGAATGCTTCCCCTGTTTACAATTCCTGCTACGAAGTTGTAACCCAGCGGATCCCCTACACGCCCTAGGAACACCCCGTGGAATGGGAAGAGGAGGCTTGCACCTCACTTAGTTCCTAGGACCGGACGTCCTGGGGAGTCTACTTCGAGCAGACAAACTAAAAATGAGAGACACTCAAAACATGCAAGCAAGTCAGAAACCCTAGACAGGGCTCTGATACCAAAATTGATGCAGAACGAAAGCTCTGATACCAAAAATGATGCGGAACAAAAGAGATGATGCGATACAGAAGTAAATTAAAATTAATATATTTTTTTTTATTTATTTATTTTCAGAAGTCGGCTTTGACTCAAAGGAAAGATAAACTAATGTTGAAAGAAACTAAGAAATGACAGAAAGCATAATTAAAAGGAGTGGATTATCAGAGTAACTCAGAAGTAGGATTGCTGGGGATTGAGAAACCCCTAGACCTAGGGTTTACTCCTCTTTCAAGAAACAGACGAAGAGAGAAGAGAAGGTTTTATACCTGACTGTGATATCTCTCGTTGCTTCAATTTGAAGGACACTCTCGAGCAGATTGTAGGATCCTTGGAGACGGGGTATCTTCGCAATGGATCATCTGATTGTAGTCCTATGGCAAGGTTGGCCTTCTTCTCGAACTCAGGATCTGGAAGAAGAAGAACAAAAAAAGAACCAGAAACTCAAAGAAAGACACTGACTTGAGTACTTAATGAAGATTGTTGGATGTAGAAGTTCCGGAGATCTTGATACTGATCTGACTCTTATTTGAACTGGCTCTGTAGTTGAAACAGTTGATCTGAACCTGGATGCTGGTGACCGGCTTCGATGTGGAAGAGAGGGGCCGTGGGATGAAGATGGAAAATTAGGGTTTGGTGGTGGTGGAGTAGAGATGGGTGGACTAAGCTAGGGTTTTGGGGTTGGAGATCTCACACCTCCTCAAGGTTCCTAGGGAACCCGGATTTACTCCCTCACGGAGCTCAACACCTGAATACAAGTGCGGAAGAGAGAAACACAAAGTTGCTCACAAAGAAATTGATTTCATTCATCATTTTTTCAAGAGTTACATAGAGTTGAATATATAGGTATAACAAAGAAATAAAATTTCATACACTTTCCATGTGGGACTAATAGGACTAACCCACATATTAGGCATCAAATTCTCTTCCCAGGACTCCTTCCATGAGTGGGCAGCCCAAAAACTCCAAGAAAACTTGAAAATCAGCTCCAAATGGCAGGTTATGGGGGTGTCTCCTAGTATCTCTCCATGAATCAAGGATTTTCCCTTCATGGTTTGGCTCTTTTGGACACCTCCTAGTCTTGCTCCACAAGTTTAGGCTTTTTCCTTTCATGGCTTTGGCACTTTAGGAAATTTTAGGTGCCTCCTTGATTTTCTCCCCAAGACATGCTCTTTTCCCTTTTATAACTTGGGTTTTTATGGAACATTGTGGGGCACCTCCTTGATCCTCTCTTCAAGAAAAATTCTTGCCATCCTGGCTTGGGTTTATCTGGAAAGAAGTTGGCTCCTCCTTGGATTGAGGTATCTTGATGGATTTCTTCCCCAAGTGGCGCATGAAAGAAGGGACCTGCTTTCTTGTGGTGTGGGGACCAAGGCACACTGGATGGAGATGTGGCACCTCCTGGACTCTGGCGTGTGGCTGGGAGTGTGGCGCCCACTTGCTTGGTCCTGGGAGAAAATGTGGCACCTTGGAGAAGACCTAGAACACTACTAGGACTTGTATTGAGTCAACATGACTCAACAAAATTTAAATTACAGAGAAATACAGACTCAAACTAAAATTGAGTTGACCAAGTCAACCCTTATTACAAAACCAGAAAACCCTAATTCTTCGGGCAATGTCAATCAGAGATCCAGATGGAGCCCTGAAGTCTTCTTCTGAGTTTGGTGCCCGCACCACATTGCAAAGACTTTTGGTGAAGATGAGTTGCAAGGGGCTATTTTTTTTTTTTTATAGATGAGGAGTGTTTGGCATGCTAGAGGATAGGTTCTCAAATGGCTAATGGTCGACATGGAGCTGAAGAAGCAATTATATGGCCTTTGAATGTAGGAAGGTAGTGAAGTAGTTAGGGTACCTTCATCAGTTTGATCAGAAAAAGATTTGTGGAGCCTTGGGATGATGGAGATGGTGTTAGAAAATGTGTCCTATAACCAATCATCTGAGTTATAGATGGTTGAGCTCTTTATAATTTGTACATGTATCATTATTGAAATAAAAGTTATTTTTGATAGTTTATCTCTTTTTGTATCTCCCTTAGGACTCTATTAAGATGAACTCCTTAGAACACTTTAATTCAATAAAAAAGGATTTATTGAGTAGTTCTTAAATATGTTCATGACCAAATAATATATTGTTACCTAGAATGATAATGCTTATCGAGCATAGGTCGTTGTATGCCATATGGGTTAGTTTTTCTCATAACTAAGGAGTGTGGAGATACTAGTATGACATGCAAGTGAGTGAAGATGTACATTGCACTGAACATGACCAACTCTATTGAGTACTCTACCATCAAGAGTATCTCACAAAGTATATGGGTATATTTAGCCCTCCAACCTGAAATCACTCTGATGATTTGCAAGAACTTATTGTACTTAGGTGCCGGACTACCTGGATTTCTAATCCAATATTGGAAGGTTATTAAGTACAGTCAAGTACTTGTTAAGTCAGTGGTGAGCCAAGATGAAATTGACCATTCTAAGATATTGAAGACAATGCTCTACTGTATTTCAATTTAGCAAGACCTTGGCCAGGGCAATCCTTGTGAAAAGTTACAGGATTTGGTAGGTTGAGATATATTTAGATGCATTATTCAGAGTTGGTAGTTGACTTTCAAATCATTCAGAGCATTAGGGTCAAAGGGATGAATTATATGAAAACCATTTACCTAGGTTCTTGAATGTTGCTTTGCGAACATTCAACCTATCCAGACATTGGGCACCATTACTAGATGGTTACATCGATTAGTTTAAGAATTAGTTTTTGAACACCAACTTAGTATTCAAACCTATAGGGTCATACACGGTAGAAGTTTCTAACTGATCATTAAGGCTGACTAACAATTAAAAATCATTCAGTGACAAAATTATAAATATGATGAATAATTAACCATATACAAATATTATAAATTAATAATTAATTAATTATTAATTAATTATAGGAGAATTAATTAATAATTGGATTGCTAATTGACTCAATTTGATTGAGTGAAGAGGTTTAGGTCAAGTCTAATTGAATTTAGTTTAATAAGAATTTATCCAATTAAATTATTTGATGACCTAATCGCTAAAGATTTCTAATTACGATTGGGTTCAGGCTTGGGCCTAAATAGTTTTAGATTTAATTTGAATTTAATTAAGCCTAATTGGATTGAGTCTAAGTTGGTTAAATAAGTTATAACCAAATTAGTTTTGGTTCATAACTAATTTTAGTCAAAGCCTAGTCAAACCCTTTTCTAACCCAACTAGGTTTCCTATTGGATTTCTCTATTCCAATTATTTGAATAAATTCATGAAAAATACATGCCAAACATGTTTTCATGCACTCCCTCCTTTCTTATTTGATTTGGATTAATTTAAGATGAGTTTTAAATTTAAATGAGAGGAGTTTGACTGGAAATAAAACTCTTTTCCTTATCTTAACTCTACTTAGTCCTAACTCTCGAAAACTTATCTATTTTTGTCACCAATTTTTTAATAAAATTCTTCATGAAAAAAATTAATTTATTTTATCATCCTTAATTATCATTTATATTAGGATTTATTTAAATTAAATTTGGATTGATTTGAATTTAATTAGAGGAGTTGTTTTTGGAATAGAACATCCAATTCAATTCAAATAGCATCACCTTATCCTAATCTAATACCTCTTCTAATCAATGTAATTTTACTTCAAATTTTTTTCATATATACATCATTAAGAGTGAAATTACTATAAAAAATCTGAAGTGAAATTACCATAAAAATTAGAGAAAAATGGGGTGTGAATTCTAGATGGGCATGAAAGACTTTCTTGTGTGCTAGAGTTGAAGAAAGAAGAATATGATGAAAAAAATAATAGAAAGGGGTTTCTTAATTTTGGTTTTCTTCATCTTAGATTTAGATCTCTTTATCCTCTTCTTTGATATCTTGGAAGGCTCAAGAAAGTCCAAGAAATAATTTATATTTGGCTATCTAGTTGCCTTCACATGGATCTAGCAATCTAGAAGGTTGATTGCATCAGAACTTCGTGTGGATGATTCATAGAGGTCGGGCATCCTGTGTTGCTACAAAGTCACACAGAGAGCCCTTACCATGTACCATCTACAGCAATAATCATCAATCCATGATATAGTATGAAATTTGACTTCATATTATATGTAGATTAGATCTACTTAATGCATCGGGTAGATCGATGCATACTGATTTTATTTTCTACTGCATATCATATTACCATCTTGCTTAGGATTTATTAAAATTATTCTAAATACATGTTTTATATTTAATATAGTTTTAAAATAGATATTCTTGTACTATGAATTATTAAAAAAATCCATACATGAAACCTTAAGTGTTTTTTCCAACATTGGTATTAGAGCAAGTTTTCATAATATGTTATGTAAATGTAGAATTTTATATATTAAATGTAATCTTAGTCTGAGTAACTGCTTCAAATTGGATTGATCACCTGGTCATCCGGTCATGGAAGAAAAGTAGGATTTAAAAGCCCTTTCTTCCCATTTAATGGGGTCTCCTATGGCATGTAGGGGTGCCACTTGTAGTTATATCCCATAAAAAAGTTAGATGAAAGAAAAATCATTGAAACTATTTCAATAGTTAGATATATTTCCAGTGATTTAATCTTCATTAATTTTCTATTTTTGATATGAAATTAATGTATTAGAATTTGTTTTTATGTTTAGAATATGAAACATAAAATTAATTTGATCATATGACTATATCGTACAGTTGATATCTAAAAAGTATTTAATATATATGTGTGCATATAAATTATTTAGATCTAAAATTTAGCAAACATAATCTTGATTAATTATTGAAATTAATAGGTCTAAGATTAGCTTTAGAATTATAAATTAAAGATCTAATCATGTTTCATAAATTATGGGCTTTGGGTTAGCTTGAATCAGGTCAAATAATCAGGTTAGACCTAGGGTTAGAATTTAGAATAATATGAACCTAATAGAGTATTAGATTTAATCTAACCAAAAGCTGATTAGGGTTAGATGAAGTTTTTTTCTAGATTAAATCTATGATGATAGTTTGATCAAGTCCATATTATAACAAATGGACCGAATATGGCTCAATGGTTAGGCCCGAGTCCTTAGGCTAATTTAATCGAATATGATGAACCACTTAGTGTCTAAGGTAAGTATGAGATTTTGATCATGGTCATTAATTGGGGCTATCTCTTACCTGGCCAACTTGTTTGGTATTTAAGGAAAGAGGTTAATGGCAGAACACCTCCACTGATCTCACTTACTTGGCCAATGTAGTCAATCAAAATTTGATTAGATAACTCAATGATTCGAGTTAACCCATGCCAATAAGAAAGATCAATTTAACTGATCTAGGTGCCTCTGGAATAATGAGATTCAACCCTTGATGAAGTTAGTGGGAGGATTGTTGATTAATCTATGTCTTCTCTTTTTTCTAATTAAATTCTTAAAAATTTTTAGGTCCTTTAAGTCAAAAAATTATGGAGATAATTGAGTCATAGCCTTCCATTAAGAGAGTAATAATGAGTTTAATAGTTAAGATGATCATTGGAGGTCTAAAGACCTGGTGCTCATTTGGCTATTAAAATTATTATTGGTATTATGATGGCTTAGTCCTTTCTAAATGATGGTCAGGTTGGCTGGCCAAAGTCGGGCTTGGGCATCGTTGGCTTGAAGTACTCAATTCTGTCATATTAATGGTTGGACCAAATCAAGACTTCTAGTGGTAGCTCAAAAGCTTACTGATTAGTACATAGGACAAAATCATTACCAGAGATTTTTTAGAGAAATAATTGGTTAAGAACCTACCTTTAGATGCACATGAATGAGCTGACCAAAGTTAAGCTTGTATGAAGTCTATTGGATTATGGTGCCCACTAAGGAATTAGTGTAATTTCTTAAATTGGAGATTAAGGCTACCAATTTGATCAAAAATAGTGGGAGAACCTTTAGACTAAAGTCTAAGTCTTTAGGATTAAATGATTCATGTACTAATTAGGTCTTATTCTTCATTTAGATTAATATGGCCACCACTTTGTTGCTCCATTCATTGCTAGATAATAAAAAACTAATAGAACCTAATTTTGATACTGATATCAAAAGCTAAAAATAGTTCTAAACTATGAATGAATTTTATATGTGCTGATAGATCTGGCACCTAATGAGCTTACTTAGAAGGTGCATGGTATGGTCTGAGATACTTATCAAAAATGGCTTAGTGATTGAACCATGGTCCATTGTATTATGCGGGCATCCATGAATGATGAATTGAATTGCATGTTTAAGGATGCTCAACTAAAGGATATACTTCAAGTGTTAAAACAATCCTTCGATACTCTCGATGATGTTGAAAGGTACAAAATATCTTATGCCATTTTCAACACAAGGATGAGGGAAGGGGCCTCATCATAGATCATGTATTGCACATGATTGAACTAATTGAGTGGATGGGCAAACTTGGATTCCCCCTGCATGAATAGTTGGGGAAGGATGAGATCCTTAATTATTTATCAAAATCCTATATTGACTTCCTTGATCATTATAGAATGACAAAGCCTGTGGTAAACTATCATAGTTTGTTGGGGTTACTACAGACCTATGAGAATGATCATCATCTCCATAAGGGATTAGTGAATGTAGTGGGAGGATTAATAGGGCATCGTCCCTTTAAGAAAGGAAAGAAGAAGAATAAGAAAAAGGTGCAAAGTACTCCAGTGACTAAGCCATATCAGACTAAGAAGTTAAAAGCTGATTAGACATGAGCTGAATGCTTCTACTATAAGAACCAAGGGTATTAGAAAAGAAATTTTCTTCTTTACATTGCCTTGCTGGACCCGAATAAGCCAACGAAGAAAAAGAACCAACAAGGCATTGCTGGACAAGGTACTCATATGATATCACCTTATAATTTTTCTATTTGTGATACTACTACCTAGATATTAGATACTAGAAGTTTTACTAATATTTATAATTCGATGTAAGGACTTCATGTTAGTAGAGGATTTGAAAATGGCAAGAAATTCCTGAATATTGGAGATGGAAGATTTGTTCCAATTCTAATTGTATGAATACTAAAGCTTGTTTTTGATTTTAGATCATTATTTTAGGTGATTGTCACTATTATCCTAGTTTTTGGATGAATGTCATCTCTGTAGGCCTTTTGATCAAAAAGATTATCATTTATCAATAAAAGATAATTATTATAATATTTTTTTGAATGGTATTACTATAATGCATAGATAATTGAAGAATGATATATATGTTTTATCATAATGTGTGAATGTAATGTACACATCCAATAAATACCCTAGTATTGAAAATGTGTCTGATGTTTGCCTTTGGCATTGTAGGCTAGATTATATTAACAAGAATATGATAAACATGTTATCTAAAGAAAAAATCCTTAAGGTCAATGATTTTGAATCATTGCCAACCTACAAATCCTGTCTTCTTGGAAGGATGACTAAGTAACCTTTTACTGAAAAGGGTGAAAAAGCCACTGAGGTTCTAAGACTAATACGTACTGATGTATGTGGACCCATGAACACTTTAGCCATAGAAAGATACCACTACTTCATTATGTTTACTGATGACCTATCAAGGCATGGGTATATCTACTTGATGAGACATAAGTTAGAGTTATTTGATATGTTCAAATGATTTCAAAATGAAGTAGAGAAATAAACTGATAAATATATTAAAATCCTTCAATTTGATCGAGGAGGTGAATATCATACTAGTGAATTTATGAGATATTTAGAAGAGAATGGGATTCTCTCATAGTGAACTCCTCTTAGGACACCTCAGCATAATGGATGTCTGAAAGGAGGAATCGAACCCTGCTAGACATGGTTCGATCTATGATGGGGTTCATGAGTCTACCTATCTTCTTTTGTGGATATGCATTAGAGTCGACTTGCTATATTCTAAATAGAGTTTCTAGCAAGTATGTAGACAAAACTCCATTTGAAATATGGAAAGGATGTAAGCCGGTACTCTCACACCATAGGATCTGGGGATGTCTAGCTTATGTCAAACATTTAAAGATAGACAAGCTTGGACCGAGATCTGATAGGTACACATTTGTTGACCCCTTGAGTGATTTTAATGATAACAAAATATTGGAGCATGCATTTGTCTTGCTAACAAATCTTCAAATGAATTACAAGTTTTTGTAGGATAATCTTAATGCCCAATTGCAACACCTACAATCTTATTATGTGTCAAGAGTTGTGTTGTAAATGTGTCATGTAAAGAAGAGCCCAAAAAAAATTAAAGAAATATTCTCAAAAATGGGTTACTTTTAAGTGTTTCAAGCTTAAATTCCTTAGAATCAATTGTTAGTCGAGTTGGGAAGAATCTTGAATGTTAGAATTTTGTTGGATGTAATCTGGAGAGGAAATGAAGATTTTACTGAAAATCTCAGCCGAGCTGACTTGAGTAGAGGGAGCCGACTCAAGTTCATGGCATGCATAAAGGATTTTGGCATGTAGAGATCCGAGCCGACTTGTAGGAACCCGAGCTGACTCGTCCAATACATCATTTCCTGAATTAGACAAGCAAGCCGACCCGAAGGAAGTCCGAGCCGACTCAACTATTCAGTCAGACATCCGAGTTGACCCTTCAGAGATCTGAGCCGACTTTTCTAGAGTCCATAAAAAATTAGTTCTGAGAGAATAGCTAGGCAAGCCGACTCCAATGAGAATAGCTGATTCTTCCAGAGTATAGTTTTGAAGATCTATGAATCTAAGCCAACTCGAATTAAGGCTAGCCAACTCATCCAGAGTAAGGAATCAAGAACACTGTGAAATTGAGCCAACCCGATTAAGGCGAGGTAACTCGACCAAAACTTCTCTGAGGATCCGAGCCGACTGGAGGGATCTGAGCTGACTCGAAGGTCGATTCCAGACAGGTAATTACTAGTTCCAGAACTTCATTTTTTAATTTAAAAAGTGCTCCAATGGTCAAATGTTACATCCCAAGGGTCTACAATGACTATATCCATCCAAGAAGAGTACAAGGCTCTATAAATGAGGGATTGGGACAACTTTTGAAGAGGCTAATGCTTAGTTTAACATTAAATGAGCTTATGAGCAAAAGAGCACAAAAGAGAGCATTCAAGTCAATCTTCAAGACTTCATAACTCAAATCAGAAGCTTGAAGCATACATTAAAAAAGTTGAAGAAGCCACTGAAGAGCATTAAAGTGCAATTAAGAAGGCTTCTCTCGAGCTGCATTGGCAACCATCAGATAACATTAGTTTATCATCTTGTTGCTTATTTTCTTTAACTCTTTTATGAGTTGTTGGGTTATTGGTGAGCCCAGTTTAAAAACCAAATAGGTTCTTGGTTAGCCTGTTCAAAACCAAGTATAGGTTCTTGGTGATCCTGGTTAAAGCCAAGTTGGGTTCTTGGTGATCCTATATAAAACCAAGTGTTGGATTTTTGGTGAGCCCGGTTGAAAATCCAAGTTAGGTTTGGATTGTAAGCCTGGTAAAATAATCTGACCGTATTCCGGTAGTGAATATAGTGGAAATCCCAAGCGATATCTTAGGTAGTGGACGTAGGAGAAAGGTTGCTCCGAACCACTATAAATTTACTGTGTTTACATTGTGCTTTTTCTATATGTATTTGTTTCTGCTGTTTATTATTTGAAACAAACACTTACCACTAAAGTAGATTTAAAAGAGCACATATCCATTTATTCTTTTTAAAAATTTTTAATCACCCCCCTCTTGGAAAAGCCACCTGGACAATAACTGGTATCAGAGCAGAGTCTTTGAACTTAATTAGAGTAAAGATTGATGGCTCATCCCATGAGTACTTCTTTGGTCGAGGGCCAATCTACTAATAGACCTCCATTGTTCACTGGCATGAATTATTCATACTGAAAAGCTAGAATGAAGATATACATTCAAGCAATTGATTTTCAATTATGGAAGGTCTTCTTAAGGGTCCACAAATATCCATGATTAAAATTGATGGCGTGGATGTCCCAAAACCTGAAGAGGATTGGGATGAACACGACATAAAAATGGGGGAATTGAATGCCAAAGCCATGAATTTACCATATTATGCTTTGGATGCAAACAAGTTTAACCAAATTTCTATTTGCTCATCTGCAAAAGAAATCTGGGATAAACACGAAGTGACCCATGAAGGAACTTCTCAAGTGAAGACCTCCAAAATCACTCTTCTAGTACATAGCTATGAATTATTCAAGATGGAACAAACTGAAACTATCTTTACCATGTTTTAATAATTTACAGATATTATTAACGAGTTGAAAAGTCTTGGCAGGGTTTACTCAAATGCAGACTCGGTACAGAATAATCTAAGATTACTTCCAAACAAATGGGATCCCAAAGTAACTACCATCCAAGAAGCAAAAGATCTAAACACACTAACACTGGATGAACTGCTAGGTTCTCTCATCACACATGAATTGACCATGTAGCATAGAATTGAAGATGATCAGAAGAAGAAGAAAACAATAGCCTTCAAAGCTGCATCAGATTCAAAGAAACAAGATGAGGAATCGGAAAAAGATTGCTCCTCCTCTGAAGATGACCTAGAAGATGAGGATATAGCCATGGTCGTGAGGAGATTTAGAAGGTTTATGGGAAAGAAGAAAGGAAGATATTTTAGAAAGTTTCATAAGAAAGGAGAACATAATAAGGACAAGGACACGAAAAGAGAAAGAAAAGGAACAAATGCCCACATGCTATAAATGTAAGAAACCAGTGCATATCTGTCCTGACTGTCCTTTACTAAAAAAAATATTCAAGAAGAAAAAGAAGAAAGCTATGGTTGCCACTTAGAGCGATAGCAAGGAGTCGACTTCAATGGAAGAAGAAGAGATCACAAAAACTGCCAATCTATGTCTTATGGGTCTCGAAGACGAGGTAACGTCCCCCGAACTTCAAATAGAATTTACTTTTGATGAATTAAATTTTACATTTCATGACTTATTATCTGAATATAAAAAAGTTGGAGTAAAGATTAGAGCTTTAAAGAATATCAATGATTCTTTACTAAAAGAAAAGGAAGAGATTTCAAAAAGAACAAGATATTGCAAAAAGAATTAACTGTCTTTTCTGAAAAGAACAAAGCTTTGGAAATTGAGAATAATGCATGTCTTGAGAAAAACAAAGCTTTGACTGTTGAAAACTCTGAATTGAAAAAGGAGGTTGAAAAACTCAAGCCATTGGTTGAAAAACTTACATTAAGTTCAAATTAGCTTGAGTTAATTTTAAAGGAACAAAGAATTTCTGATAATAAGGCTAGAATTGGTTACAATTCTTCAAATGCAAATGGAATTATATCTACCAAATTTATACCTTCAAAAGCTTATGTTTCAAAAGGTTTATCTCAAAAAGCTTTTGTATCAAATCCTTCAATATCCATTTCTAGAGGCTCAAAGTATATTCCAAAGTTCTCAAATCAAAAATCTTTGAAGTCAAATGCTTCTACATCTGCATCTGTTGCCCAGATATGGTGCCCAAGAGGGGGGGTGAATTGGGTATTTTAAAAATTAAAGCAATATATGTGCTATCAAGTTCAAAGGTGAAGAGTGATAGTGCTCAAGTAATTGTGCAACGGAAGCAATGAAATAAAACTACAATTAAAGAGCAAAAGAAGATAAAGAGTAAAGCAATGCAAACACACAAGAAGTATAGTGGTTCGGTGCACCTAGCACCTACATCCACTCCCCAAGCTCCACTTGAGAATTTTTACTATAATCTTTAGATTACAGCCGACTTGTTTTACCAGGCTCACAAGTCAAAACCTTACACACTTGTTTTGGCTTCGGGCTTACAAGCAACCCTAGTTGGTTTTATCAATTGGCTCACCAACAAACCTCACTCACTTGTTTTGGCTTCGGGCTTACAAGCAACCCTAGTTGGTTTTATCAATTGGCTCACCAACAAACCTCACACACTTGTTTTGGCTTCGGGCTTACAAGCAACCCTAGTTGGTTTTATCAATTGGCTCACCAACAAACCTCACACTAGTTTCAAATTCCCTTGAAACTAGTCTACCACAAATAGAATATGAATACAATGAATAAAAACAAGACAAACTCCTTTTTGAGCAAAAGGTAATTCGATGTAACTCTTGATGGAGACTCTTCAAGCCTTTCTCTTGGAATCTTGGACCTCACTAAATGCCAAACTCTTGAAAGTTGGATTCCTCAAAGATGGAAAGCTTTTGGCTAAGGAATCTCTTGGATTTCTCACTCTTTTTGGCTTGGAATTGATTGAAGGCTTTTTACTTTCACTCTAATCCTTTTCACTTTGTCTCCATGACTTTTTTGAAGTTTAGTGGAGGTTAAATACCTCATTCAAGCTGAAACAACTCCACAAGACCGTTAGAATCAAAAATATGGCCGTTTATGGCCGTTAGAAATCAAATCAAAAGTTCAGAAAAACTAGCCATTATGCCATGAGTCGACCTCATGAGTCGACCTCTGGATCAAGTGTCGACCTCATGAGTCGACCTCCAGTTTATCTTAGGCAAAAATCCAGAAAACCATAGTTCTGCCCAGTTTGAATTCTCAGGCTATGAGTCGACCTCTGGTGTCGACCTCTGAACAGGTGTTGACCTCAGGTGTCGACCTCTGAACAGGTGTTGACCTCTGGTGTCGACCTCTGAAGCGTGCCACTGAAATTTTGCCGTGCCGGCCTTGCTGAACCATCTTCAAATCCTTTCATATTAATTCCAAAGTCCATATATTTGATTTTCCATTAATTTAAGGACTTTTTCAACTGAAATACAAGCATTTCTTCATTCAACATGGTTGAGTACTAAGATTTAAGAAATACACTTAAAACACAATTAGTACTCATATATACTTAAACATTTTGTCAATCATCAAAATCAAGACTAGAGTCAACAATCTCCCCCTTTTTGATGATGACAAAACCTTTAAGTATATGAATAAGGTAAGCTTAAAAAGATTAACAATAAGATAAACATGTAAGCTCAAAACAATAAGCACCAAGCTCCCCCTCAAAATATGATCCAAAAAATCTTCAAAAATATTTTTTAAAATATGCAAAAGAAAAATTTAAAATTTTCAAAATTTCTTCTTCTTACTAATTCTTTCCTTTAGATAAAAATATTTTACATTCTTCTCCCCCTTTTGCACTTTCTTTCATTTCTCAAAAGATTTTTCATGTTTATCCAATCTTCCCCTTTTCATACTTAACAATTTTCTCCCCCTTTTTGACATCATGAAAAAGGGTGAAAGGCAATACAAAGTGGGAATGAAGTTGGAAAGAATAGCAAGTAGGTCATCAAAATCAATGCATGAAATCAAATATTTATGATATCAATTGAATATGATATAAATTGAACAAGATACCAAAGAATGTAAGCACATGCAAGAAATGATTTGATGTATATTATCCATTCGCCTTACTTGTTCATGGGATAAGGTCACAGCGGCACCCCTACATGTCATAAGAGAGCCCGTTGAATGGGAAGAGAGGGTCTTTAAGCCCTACTTATCTCCTATGACCGGACGGCCATGGTGACTAACCCAATCCGAAGCAGTTACTAGGAATTCTTATAAAAAAAATTTTGATGCCAATAGAATATGATACCATTTGAATGTAACTCCTCCAAAGAATTAGATTTGAAAACAAGAAGAGTACTAGAGCAATATAAGCAAAGCATGATATCAACAAGATATTCAAAGCATCAAATATGATAACAAATCTTTGGATTCTCCCCCTGAATGTTATTCCTCCTTTAAAAATATGCATTTATTTCAGGAATAAAACATGAAAGCTTATGCATCAAGATTTGAAATTTTTCAAGATATTCATGATTTTCAAAATACAAAACATTTATATCGCATAAAAACGTTTAGCATTATTTCAAATTCATTTTAAGATGATTTGATATCCATACAAATGCTAGAAGTAATATGATATCAAGTCTAGCTATTAGAGCAAGGGTTTGTCAATAAGCATACCTTCTTCTTAAAAGTAACCCTTAACTACTAGTTCTATACTTGATCCAAATCATTTCTAGATTATGCATAGATGCCAAAAATAGAAACATATAAATCATAGCATTTCACTTGAAATAATTTAGAAATTATATTAATCAAAATCAAGTGAAGATCTAATAATCACAAGTTTGACCATGAGAGCTTGAAATCCATCAACATCAAAATGGTCATGATCACAACAAATGATTATTAGTCTAAGCTTGATTCTAATCAATCAATTAAAACATTTTTCAAATCAATATGCATCTTTAAAAGTATTTTTCATGAAATACATTAATCAAAATCAAGTGAAGGTCTTACAATCATAAATTTAATCATGATAGCATGAAATTCATCAACACCAAAAAGTTCATGATCATAGCCAATGATGATAAGTCCAAACTTGATTCTAATTAACTATTTAAAACAATTTTTCAAAGTAATTGATGCAATAAAAATTAATCTACAATTTTAATTATGGAAGGAGATGTTTAGAATTTACCAATATACATAATCCTTCCTTTTACCATTTAGTCCAAAATATAGCTTGTCCACTTCTTTAAATTGTCTTGTACAACCTCTTTTCAAGAACTTCCTTTCTTCATGTTGGGTTGCAAGACATTCCTGTAAAACAAATTAAGTGGACATTTTTGGTACCCAAACTTTCTTGGGTCCTTTATGATTAGTAATTATGGTTCCTTTTGGAACCCAAACTTTTCTTAATCTAGAAGGATAAGCATTGAAACCACATTTATAAGAGGAATTGAAAGAAGCAGGAATATTGAAGTTCTTCAAGAGTTTTTGCTTCTTTTCCTCAATCAAAATATTTTTCTCATTAAAAACTTTTTCACATAAATCTTTTGAAATAACATTTTCTTTTTCTAAAAATTCTTTTTCTTTAGAAAAATTATTCTTTTCATTTTTCAAAATATCAATCTTGGCATTTAAATCATCATTTTTATTTGCAAGATTGGTGTTGTCAAGAGAAAATGAATCTACATGCCTATTTAATTTCTTGTGCTCAATTTTTAGCAATCTGTATTCATGCACAAGATCATTAGATACATCATGTGATTCTTTAAAGGTAAAATCATAATTATTTTTAGCACATACCTTTTTCTCATTTGCCATGAAACAAAGATGGGCAACTTCATCATCCGTACTTGAATCTTCGCTATCGCTCCAAGTTGCCATCATTGCCTTGAATTTCCTTTTGGCCTTGAGAGCTTCTACTATCCTTTGCCATAAGTTCAACTCATAGGTCATGAGTGAACCGATAAGCTCCTCTAAAGGTAAGGTTTCTACATCTTTAGCTTCTTGGATCGCCGTCACCTTTGGATCCCATGATTTTGGCAAGGATCTAAGAATTTTGTTCACCAAATCAGCATTAGTATAGATTTTGCCAAGACTTTTTAATTCATTAATAATAGTCATAAATCTTGAAAACATATCAGATATAGATTCATAATGCATCATTTCAAAAGTTTCAAAAGAATGTATAAGCAAATTAATTTTAGTGTTCTTCACTTGAACAGTACCCTCATGAGTAACTTCAAGTGTGTCCCATATTTCCTTCGCTGATGTGCATGTAAAAACTCTATTAAATTCATTTAAGTCCAATGCACAATAAAGCAAGTTCATTGCTTTAGCATTGAGTTCAATTTGTTTAATGTCATATTCATTCCAATCCTCTTCGAGCTTTGGAATGGAAATGCCATTAACCAAAATGGAAGGAATATGAGGACCACTAATAATGGTTTTCCAAAGATGATAACTAATAGATTGAATATGGATGCGCATGCGAGTTTTCCAAAATATGTAATTTATGCCATTGAAAAATGGTGGTCTAACACTAATACCTACAAGGGTTACCATAATCTTTAGCTCAAAATCGTTAGATTTTCAATCAGAGCACCGAGCTCTGATACCACTTGTTGCCCAGATATGGTGCCCAAGAGGGGGGTGAATTGGGTATTTTAAAAATTAAAGCAATATATGTGCTATCAAGTTCAAAGGTGAAGAGTGATAGTGCTCAAGTAATTGTGCAACGGAAGAAATGAAATAAAACTACAATTAAAGAGCAAAAGAAGATAAAGAGTAAAGCAATGCAAACACACAAGAAGTATAGTGGTTCGGTGCACCTAGCACCTACATCCACTCCCCAAGCTCCACTTGGGAATTTTCACTATAATCTTTAGATTACAGCCGACTTGTTTTACCAGGCTCACAAGTCAAAACCTTACACACTTGTTTTGGCTTCGGGCTTACAAGCAACCCTAGTTGGTTTTATCAATTGGCTCACCAACAAACCTCACTCACTTATTTTGGCTTCGGGCTTACAAGCAACCCTAGTTGGTTTTATCAATTGGCTCACCAACAAACCTCACACACTTGTTTTGGCTTCGGGCTTACAAGCAACCCTAGTTGGTTTTATCAATTGGTTCACCAACAAACCTCACACTAGTTTCAAATTCCCTTGAAACTAGTCTACCACAAATAGAATATGAATACAATGAATAAAAACAAGACAAACTCCTTTTTGAGCAAAAGGTAATTCGATGTAGCTCTTGATGGAGACTCTTCAAGCCTTTCTCTTAGAATCTTGGACCTCACTAAATGCCAAACTCTTGAAAGTTGGATTCCTCAAAGATGGAAAGCTTTTGGCTAAGGAATCTCTTGGATTTCTCACTCTTTTTGGCTTGGAATTGATTGAAGGCTTTTTACTTTCACTCTAATCCTTTTCACTTTGTCTCCATGACTTTTTTGAAGTTTAGTGGAGGTTAAATACCTCATTCAAGCTGAAACAACTCCACAAGACCGTTAGAATCAAAAATATGGCCGTTTATGGCCGTTAGAAATCAAATCAAAAGTTCAGAAAAACTAGCCGTTATGCCATGAGTCGACCTCATGAGTCGACCTCTGGATCAAGTGTCGACCTCATGAGTCGACCTCCAGTTTATCTTAGGCAAAAATCCAGAAAACCATAGTTCTGCCCAGTTTGAATTCTCAGGCTATGAGTCGACCTCTGGTGTCGACCTCTGAACAGGTGTTGACCTCAGGTGTCGACCTCTGAACAGGTGTTGACCTCTGGTGTCGACCTCTGAAGCGTGCCACTGAAATTTTGCCGTGCCGGCCTTGCTGAACCATCTTCAAATCCTTTCATATTAATTCCAAAGTCCATATATTTGATTTTCCATTAATTTAAGGACTTTTTCAACTGAAATACAAGCATTTCTTCATTCAACATGGTTGAGTACTAAGATCTAAGAAATACACTTAAAACATAATTAGTACTCATATATACTTAAACATTTTGTCAATCATCAAAATCAAGACTAGAGTCAACAGCATCACATGCTTCTACATCTAGAACTTCAAAGTTTACTTTTTTTCAAAATTCTAGAATTGTTTGTTATTCATGCAAAGGGTTAGGACATAAGGCCTTTCAATGCAATATTTTTAGAAATACTAAAAGTAAAGTAAAAAAGATTTGGGTTTCCAAAGAAACAATCTCTGCTAACCTGCAAGGATCCAAGGTAGCTTGGGTACCTAAAAGAACTGGTGCGGGCATCAGAATCAGAAGAAGACTTCAGGGTTCCATCTGGATCTCTGAATGACCTTGTCCGAAGATTAGGGTTTGTAATAAGGGTTGACCTGGTCAACCAGATTATTTTATTTCTTTGAGTCTGCATTTCATTTTGTTGAGTCATGTTGACTCAGTCTAAGTCCAAGTCAAGTCCTGGTTGGCGCCATTCCCTAGGGCATCATTTTTTCTTCCAAGGCCAAATGCAAGTGGATTCCACACTCCCAGCCACACTCCCAGGACCAATTGGTGCCACATTTCATCCCAGTGTCCTTGGTCCCCATGCCCAAGAGATCAAAAAAATTTTCTTAGGAGAAGTCAAGGAAGGCGCCCACAAGCTGCCAAAAGTAACCAAGCTAAAGGAGCAGGGGATTTTTCTTGGAGAGGACTTCAAGGTAGGTGCCCACACCTGCCTAAAGTACCTGGCTATGAATGGAAGGAGCCTAGTCTTGGGGAGAAAGACTAAGAGATGAGTATTTTCTTCCAAGAAAAAGCAAGTCATGGAAGGAAAACCCATGACTTAAGGAGAAGAACTAGGAGGTGCCCCACATACCTGCCATATGAAGCCATCACCTTGCATTTGAGGCCGCCCACTCCAAGGAAAGAAGCCTGGTCGGTCAAGGGAATGTTTTTCATGCTTAGGATGAATGTTTAGCCCACATGGGAAGTAGTGTAATTTTGTTTCTCTTGCAAGGTCTATATATTGGACCCTTATGTAATCTTTTGATTAATGGAATGAGTAAATAAAATCTTTTCTTGTGTTGAGCAACCTTGTGTTCTCTTCTTCCGCACTTCTTTGAGTGTTGAGCTTTGTGAGGGAGTAAATCCGGGTTCCATTGGAGCCTTGAGGAGGTGAGAGATCTCCAAAGTTACCAAAACCTTGCCCCGCTTTCATCCCTGGCCGCCAACCCTAATTTCCTTTCATCATCCAAGCCGCCAACACCCAAATTCCTAAACCCTATTCCCACTTCATTCAAGGCTGCCATCTCCTTCTCCAAGCCGCTGCCCTACCAGCCAAACCCTAAATCCACTCCATCGTCCACTGCCACCTCCATACTCTTCCCTCATCTTCAAAGTTCGAGCAGTCTGGAGCTATCCCAGGTAAAGGTCTCTTCCTTGAGTTTCTCACATCCTTATCTTGTTCTTCATCCTTTCCAGATCCAGAGTATGAGAAGAAGGCCAACCTTTCCATAGGACTACAATCCGAGGATCCATTACGAAGATACCCCATCTCCAAGGATCCTACAATCTGCTTGAGAGTGTCCTTCAATTGAAGCAAAGAGAGATATCACAGTCAGGTATAAAACTTTATCTTTTCTCTTCGTCTATTTCTTGAAAGAGGAGCAAACCCTAGGTCTGGGGGTTTCTCAATCCCCAGCGATCCTACTTCTTTATTACTCTGATAATCTACTCTTTTGAATTGTGCTTTCTTTCAGTGCATATTTTCTTTCAATATTAGTTAGCCTTATTTTTGAGTCAAGCCAAATTCTAACAAAACACAAAAAAAAAAAAAAAAAATAGTCTTAATTTACTTCCGCATCGCATCATCTTATTTGTTCTGCATCATTTTTGGTATCAGAGCCCTGTCTAGGGTTCTTGCTTGTTTGATTATTTTTTCATTCCTTTTTACTTTTGCTGCCTGGAGTAGACTCCCCTGGCCGTGCAGTCCTAGGAACAAGCGAGACACAAGCCTCCTCCTCCCATTCGACGGGGGTTCCTACGGCGTGTAGGGGTGCCGCTGGGTTATAACTTCTAGGCAGGGATTGTAAACGGGACACACGTTCTATTTTCTGCCAGTAACTACCCTGTTATTCAAATTGTTTCACCTTGCCAAAAATTCCAAATTAAGTAATTCTTGTCTTTCTGGAACCATTATAATTGAATTAAATTTACATAAAATTTTCATGATTAATTAATTTCTGTAGATTTTTTGAGATCAATTTTACTGCTGTTATGATATTTTTTTTATTCTCTGCAAGCTTTTTTTATTTGAGTGTGCATAAATTGAATCTATCTTAAGGGCACCGAAGTTGCAACATAAGGGGAGGATTGAGACCCTCTCCTTAGCCCAAAACCACCTCCCATGCATTCAAACCTAAGCCTTTAATCTTAAAATTAATTAGACCTAATTTGCCCTAGTGGGCTAGGGACACCAACTGGTCGGGTCTAGGCTAGTGTTGAGTCAGTTTGTCTAGTTACTCTGTGTGTGCTTTGTACTCAGTGTCTAAAATGGTGGTTCAGGGATTCTATTCCGAAGGGCTTGTGTGCTGGTCCGCCTACCTGGCCAATCACTGATTGGTGTCTAGGATTGGCAATTAGGGACCTAACACTCCCCTTACACCTGCCTGGCTGAGTCTCGAGTTACTACAGGCTAGCTTGCCACTCTGATTGGGCATCTAGTTTGGGCTCTAGGTCTAGTTAGCCCGTAGTCGTTTCAGTCGAGTCTCATTTGGTGTGCTTGCTTGCATCATCATGTCCACCCGGAACGGAGTACCCTACCAACCTGGTCAAACCCAACCTGATTTAGAGGCCATGATTAGAAATCTTACCGAAAGTATGACCAAATTGAGTCAGGATATGACTGATATTGTTGCCCAGTTTAGGGATCAAGTCCATGAGGATCTTACCCAGCTTAGGGATCGAGTCCAAGTACTTGAGGAACCTAGACATCAGAATTGGACTCCTGACCCAGATTTTAATGTGCCTCAACCTCACCCACACCAGGAGCCTAGAAGACCTTTATACAGAGATCCTGAACCTAATCATAGGAGGCCTGACCCAGAGCCTGAAGATAGAGATGATAGGTTCATCCGGAACATCAAATTAGATGCACCCACTTTTGATGGTAGCTTAAACCCTAAGGTGTATTCTGATTGGGAGGGTGAGATGGACCAGTACTTTGAGTGGTATACCATGTCTGAGGAAAGAAAGTTCAAGTTTGCCAAGATGAAGTTAGTGCGTCAAGCTAGGTTATACTGGGGGAACATTGAGCTAACCACTAGGAGACAAAATGTTGAGCCCATAACCACTTGGCAGGGTATGAAAGAGAAGCTTAGAGATAAGTACCTACCCATTTCATACCAGCAGAATCTGTTAGACCAATGGCAAACCTTGAAACAAGGGAACCGATCTGTCTCAGACTACATAGCCACCTTTGATGAGTACTTGATGAGATGTGATGTGAGTGAAGCCCATGAGGTCACTTTGTCTAGATTTAGGGCTGGACTTATGGAAGACATTAAGAGGGAGTTATTTCTGAGAGAGGTTACTGACCTAGACCAAGCCTATCAGATTGCACTGAACACTGAGAAATTTCAGAGAGAACCTATACCTTCTAGGGTTAGTGCTCCAATCCCAAGAATTGGACCTAGCCAAGTTACCCCTAGCAAACCTTTTCAGGGTATTCCCACCCCTAGGCCCATGGACAAAGGTAAGGCACCTGACACCCAAAGAACCCCTAGTTCTAGTATCACCTGTTTTAAATGTCAGAAACCAGGTCATATCTCCAGCCAGTGTATAGCCATAGCCTGTTTTAAGTGCCATAGGGTAGGTGATGTTTCTAGCCAGTGCCCACGTAGATCCCTTTACATAGAAGAGGGAGAGGAAGAGAATTCCGGGCCCAATGAGGAATTTGAAGAAGAAGTTTATGAGGCCGGAATGAACTTGGTTGATGAGTATGAAGGAGAGGAGGAACCCACAGAGTCTGACCAGTTAGGAGTTATGAGATGCATCCTGTCCCAGAGTAGAGTTCAGGAGGATTGGCGTAGGACTAACATCCTACAAACTTTCCTTAAATTAGGGGATAAGGTATGTAAGATCATCATAGATAGTGGGAGCTATGTGAATGCCATTTCTGCTAGCACTGTCAAAATGTTAGGCTTAACCCCAGTCCCCCACCCCAACCCCTATAAGGTTTCTTAGGTAGACTCTACCTCTATACCCATCCAGTCTAGATGTCAGGTCCAAATCCAGATGCAATCCTATCAAGAGAAGATTTGGTGTGATGTCTTACCCATGGGGATGAGCAGTATAATTCTTGGGAGTCCTTGGTTATATGATCATGATGCCACCCTCTTAGGAAAACCCAATACCTGTGTCTTTAGTTTTAATGGGAAAAAGATCACAATCCATTCAGTCCCTCCTAAGGACAAGGTAGCTGATGCCCTTAGTCGTCGATCTTTGTTATTGAATTCTGTTAGGGTTGAAGTCGTAGGGTTTGAGCATATCAAAGAGGAATATGAGTCGTGTCTAGATTTTAAGACTGTGTATCAGGATCTAGCTCAAGGACCATCTAGTAATCATAAGGATTATACCCTTTTAGATGGCTTTCTGTTCTTTAAGAATAGGCTTTGCATCCTTAGAACTTCTCTTAGGGAATTTTTGATTTGGGAAATTCATGCTGGGGGTTTAGCAAGCCATTTTGGAAAAGACAAGACCACCCTGGCTGTTGAAGACCACTTTTTCTGGCCTAGCTTAAAAAGAGATGTAGCACACATTGTGGCTAGGTGTCGGACTTGCACTATTGCCAAACAGCGAAAACAGAACACTGGCCTTTATACCCCACTCCCTGCCCCAGATCGTCCTTGGCAAGATGTGAGTATGGACTTTGTGTTAGGTTTGCCTAAGACCCAGAGAAGGCATGACTCGATCTGTGTCGTAGTCGACCGATTTTCTAAGATGGCCCACTTCTTGCCTTGTTCCCAGACTTTTGATGCGTCTAAGGTAGCCACCCTGTTCTTTAATGAGATAGTTAGACTCCATGGCCTACCTAAGACAATTGTTTCAGATAGGGATGTCCGGTTCACCAGCTATTTTTGGAAAACCCTTTGGCATAAGTTAGGGACAAAACTTAAGTTTTCAACTACCTATCATCCCCAAACTGATGGCCAAACCGAGGTAGTAAACCATAGCTTAGGCAATCTGCTAAGATGTCTTGTTGGTGAAAACACTAGGAATTGGGATTTGTACTTACCTAGGGCTGAATTTGCATACAACGACTCGGTCAATAGGTCTACAGGTAAGAGTCCATTTAAAATTGTGCATGGGTACAAACCTCACACACCTCTTAACCTAGCCCCTTTACCAGTCCACACATGAGTCTCCGAGTCTGCTGAAGTTTTTGCACAGCATATAAAAGACTTGCATAAAGAAATTCATGCCAAAATAAATTTAAATAATGAAACTTATAAGAAGTTGGCTGATTCTCAAAGGTGAGTCAAAACTTTTGTTGAGGGAGACTATGTAATGATTAGGTTAAGGCCTGAACGGTTTCCTCCTGGAACCATTAGAAAGTTACATGCTAGAGGAGCTGGACCATTTTGAGTGGTGAAGAGAGTAGGATCCAATGCCTATGTGCTCGAGTTGCCTCCAGAACTAGGCATTAGCCCCACTTTCAACATTACAGACCTAGTAGAGTATAGAGAGCCAGCTGTGATTCCCAGTGAGCCTTTTGAGCCTAATCTTGTTCTTGAGAGTGAACCCAACCCTGTGTGTCCACCAACAAACTGGCCAGTGAGGAAAGAACAGATTGAAAAGATCCTGGACGATCAGGTTATCTCTACTCGTAATCGAGGATACCAAAGATACCTGGTCCGCTGGCAAGGAAGGCCAGATTCTGATGACTCTTGGATCTCCTGAGATGAATTACAAGAGCTGGATCCAGATCTCTTGGAGAGATACCAGAGCCAACTTGAGCCTTACTCGACAGGGTCGAGTTCCTCCCACCCCGGGAGAATTGGTGCGGGCACTAGAATCAGAAGAAGACTTCAGGGTTCCATCTGGATCTCTGAATGACCTTGCCCGAAGATTAGGGTTTGTAATAAGGGTTGACCTAGTCTACCAGATTATTTTATTTCTTTGAGTCTGCATTTCATTTTGTTGAGTCATGTTGACTCAGTCTAAGTCCAAGTCAAGTCCTAGTTGGCGCCATTCCCTAGGGCATCATTTTTTCTTCCAAGGCCAAATGCAAGTGGACGCCACACTCCCAGCCACACTCCCAGGATCAGTCGGTGCCACATTTCATCCCAGTGTCCCTGGCTCCATGCCCAAGAGAGCAAGAAAATTTTCTTAGGAGAAGTCAAGGAAGGCGCCCACAAGCTGCCAAAAGTAACCAAGCTAAAGGAGCAGGGAATTTTTCTTGGAGAGGACTTCAAGGTAGGCACCCACACCTGCCTAAAGTACCTGGCTATGAATGGAAGGAGCCTAGTCTTGGGGAGAAAGACTAGGAGATGAGTATTTTCTTCCAAGAAAGAGCAAGTCATGGAAGGAAAACCCATGACTTAAGGAGAAGAACTAGGAGATGCCCCACATACCTGCCATATGAAGCCATCACCTTGCATTTGAGGCCGCCCACTCCAAGGAAAGAAGCCTGGTCGGTCAAGGGAATGTTTTTCATGCTTAGGATGAATGTTTAGCCCACTTGGGAAGTAGTATAATTTTGTTTCTCTAGCAAGGTCTATATATTGGACCCTTTTGTAATCTTTTGATTAATGGAATAAGTAAATAAAATCTTTTCTTGTGTTGAGCAACCTTGTGTTCTCTTCTTCCGCACTTCTTTGAGTGTTGAGCTCCGTGAGGGAGTAAATCCGGGTTCCATTGGAGCCTTGAGGAGGTGAGAGATCTCCAAAGTTACCAAAACCCTGTCCCGCTTTCATCCCTGGCTGCCAACCCTAATTTCCTTTCATCATCCTAGCCGCCAACACCCAAATTCCTAAACCCTATTCCCACTTCATTCAAGGCCGCCATCTCCTTCTCCAAGCCGCTGCCCTACCAGCCAAACCCTAAATCCACTCCATCTTCCACCGCCACCTCCATACTCTTCCCTCATCTTCAAAGTTCGAGCAGTCCTGAGCTATCCCAGGTAAAGATCTCTTTCTTGAGTTTCTCACATCCTTATCTTGTTCTTCATCCTTTCCAGATCCAGAGTACGAGAAGAAGGCCAACCTTGCCATAGGACTACAATCCAAGGATCCATTGTGAAGATACCCCGTCTCCAAGGATCCTACAATCTGCTCGAGAGTGTCCTTCAATTGAAGCAAAGAGAGATATCACAGTCAGGTATAAAACCTTCTCTTCTCTCTTCGTCTGTTTCTTGAAAGAGAAGCAAACCCTAGGTCTGGGGTTTCTCAATCCCCAGCGATCCTACTTCTTTATTACTCTGATAATCTACTCTTTTGAATTGTGCTTTCTTTCAGTGCATATTTTCTTTCAATATTAGTTAGCCTTGTTTTTGAGTCAAGCCAACTTCTAACAAAAAAAAAAAAAAAAAAAGTCTTAATTTACTTCCGCATCGCATCATCTTATTTGTTCTGCATCAAGAACTTATTGATTATTTTGCAGGAATGTCTTGTAGCCCAAAAAATAAAGAAAAGATGGTATCCCGATAGTGGCTGCTCAAGACATATGACGGGTGACAATGATCAATTCATCACCCTAGAGAAGAAAGAAGGAGGTTTGGTTACTTTTGGAGATAATGGCAAGAAAAAAATAATTGATATTGGTAAGATCAAATTGACCCCTCTACTTTTATTGATAATGTATTGCTAGTAGACAAATTGAAGCATAACTTGTTAAGTATTAGTCAATTATGTGATAAAGGCTTCAAGGTTTTCTTTAAATCATCAATATGTATTATAACAAATTCTCCTGATTCTAGCAATAAATTTATTGGACATAGACTTGAAAATATTTATGTGGTAGATCTAAATGATCTAGCAATGTCTAGTAGTTCCAGTCTAGTAGCGATGAATGCTAAGACCAAGGGGTCTTGTTTACTTTGGCATAGACGATTAGGTCATGCTAGCATGCACACTATTGCCAAGTTAATTTTCAAGAATCTAGTTAGAGGTTTGTCTAAATTTAAAGTTGATTTTGAACATGTTTGCGATGCTTGTCAATTGGGTAAACAAACTAGGATAAGTTTTAAATCCAAAAATATGATTTGAAATTCTAGACCCCTTGAGCTACTTCACATGAACTTATTTGGACCAACTAGGACCACAAGCCTAGGTGGTATGAAATATGCTCTTGTGATAGTAGATGATTTTTCAAGATTTACTTGGGTTTTATTTATTGCACATAAAGATGAAACTTTTAAAGTCTTTCAAAAATTTCATAAAAAAGTTTCAAATCAGAAAAACCTTTCAATTATTTTATTTGGAGTGACCATGGCATAGAATTTGAAAATTAATTTTTTAATGATTATTGCAAAGAAAATAGCATTGATCACAACTTCTCCATACCTAGAACACCACAACAAAATGGTGTTGTAGAGAAGAAAAATAGGACTTTGGAAGAAATGGCCCGAACAATGTTATGTGAAGGCAGACTTCCGAGGTAGTTTTGGGCAGAAGTGGTGAACACTGTTTGTTATATCTTAAACCATGTTTTGATTCATCCAATTCTAATAAAAATCCCTATGAGCTTTGGAATGAAAGTAAACCTAATATTAATTACTTTCATTTTTGGTTGTAAATGCTTTGTGCTGAATAATGGAAAGGATAATCTAGAAAAACTTGATGCTAAATCTGATGAAGCAGTTTTCCTTGGTTATTCATTACATAGCAAAGCATATAGAGTATTTAATAAAAGAAATATAATTGTAGAAGAATCAATGCATGTCATTTTTGATGAAACTAACCCTTCACCTTCAAAGAAAGAAGAGTGTATAGATAATGATGCAGGTACACTTCAAAAGGAAATGGAAGATATGGGCATACAAGACAAACCAACTCAAGAAGGAGAAGAAATGGTAATGATCATGCTGATCTACCAAGAGAATGGAGGTATATAACTTCTCATCCAAAAGATTTAATTATTGGTGATCTTTCAAAACGTATTAGGACTAGGTCATCACATAGATATGCATATGATTACCTAGCCTTTGTATCACAAATAGAACCCTATAGCCTAGAAGAAGCTGAAAGTGACCCAAACTGGATGATGGCCATTTATGAAGAACTAAACCCGTTTGAAAGAAATAATGTGTGGACTTTAATTAATAGACCACCAGACCATCCCATCATAGAAACCAAACGAGTCTATAGAAATAAATTAGATGAACAAGGTAAAGTGATTAGAAATAAAGCAAGGTTGGTAGCCAAAGAATATAACTAAAAAGAAGGAATAGATTTTGATGAAACATATGCACCCGTAGCAAGACTAGAGGCCATAAGATTACTTCTTGTATTTGCTTGCTACATGAATTTTAAACTATTCCAAATGGATGTGAAAAGTACTTTTTTAAATGATTTTATTTCTGAACAAGTTTTTGTAGAATAGTCACCAGGTTTTGAAAGTTATGCTTTTCCAAATCATGTATTTAAACTCAATAAAGCATTGTATACTTTGAAATAAGCACCTAGAGCCTGGTATGATAGACTAAGTAAATTCCTGCTTGAAAATGATTTTGTAAGCAGAAATGTAGATAAAACTTTTTTTATCAAAAAGAAAGGTAATGATATATTAGTTGTACACATCTATGTAGATGATATTATATTTGGTGCAACTAACGAAGAACTTTGTGAAGAATTTGATAAGTTGATGTAGGGTGAATTTGAGATGAGTCTAATGGGTGAACTAAACTACTTCCTTGGACTTCAAGTAAAACAATCAAAAGATGGGATCTTCATAAACCAAGCCAAATACATCAAAAAAATCATCAAGAAGTTTGGTATGGAGACATGCAAAGAAATAAGCACACCCATGAGCTCAACTTGCAGATTGGACAAAGATGAAGATGGCAATAACATTGATCAAAAGCTATATCGAGGTATGATCGGATCATTGTTGTACTTAACTGCTAGTAGACCTGATATCTTGTTTAGTATATATGTTTGTGCTAGATTTCAATCCAATCCTAAAGAATTACATATGCTTGCAGTAAAAAGAAATATAAGATATCTAAGAGGAACAAGTAATATATGTCTAAGGTATTCAAAGCAATCTTCATTAAATTTAATTAGATTTTCTAATGTTGATTATGGTGGATGTAAAATAGATAGAAATAGTACTAGTGGTACATACCAATTTCTAGGGTTGAATTTAATCTCATGGCACTGTAAGAAATAAAACTCGGTAGCACTATCTACTGCTGAGGTATAGTATATTGCTGCTGGGAGTTATTGTGTACAAGTGTTATGGATTAAACAATAACTAGAAGACTTTGATGTTACACAATCTAAAATTCCTATCAAATGTGATAACACAACTGCTATAAATTTGTCAAAAAATTCAATTCAGCATTCAAGAACAAAACACTTAGAGATAAGACATCATTTCATAAGAAATCATGTTTGGAATGGTGAAACTGATTTAGAATTTATTTCAACTGAAAACCAACTTGCTGACATTTTCACTAAACCACTCAATTAAGATAGTTTGAAATGATTAGAGGAGAATTAGGACTTTGTGATCCTTTTTAGAAAACCTAACATAATCTCTTCAAAATTAATGAAACTTTATCTAGAAAGCCTCCTACATCAAACCAAGACCTTTAACCATCTCTCCTTGTAAGTTTTTACCGTTGAACTTTAATTTTGAACCTTTTTGACTCTTCTAGAGAGTTCTGGTTCGAGTTGACTTGAGCTACTATGCTCAAGTCAAGTTGACTCGAATTCTAGATTAAGTCTTTTATATCTCTGCTCGAGTCGACTCGAGCAAATTAGGGCTTACCGAGCTGACTTGGATGTCGAGCAAGAAATTTTTATTAAGAGCCGTAAGACTTAATCTAAGATATTATATCTTAAGAGTTCATTTCCTACTACCTTAGAACTCTTGTTCAAACCTAAAAATTCCTTCCATCCTTCAAAACGTATCTTTTCTAGTTCAATTTCTTGCATTCTTCGTGAGCTCGTGCAATGGCTCCTAAAAGGGCTATTGGGAAGAGATCAAAATGAGCCATACCCTCTACTGAAAATGAAAGGAGGACCAAGAGATGGTAGGAAGAGCCGACTCGATCAGTTGAAGAGGAAGAATAGGAAATGGAACCAGTTGCAGCATCTTCTCCTCCAACACAAATTATTTCCATGTCCAACTGACCCGTGACAAGTGGAAGATGAATAATCTTCACATTCTTGAAAGAGTTAGGGCTTAAGATTGGAGATTTAATTGAAGACCAGGGCTGGAGTTTCTTCTGTTCACTAAATGTTGCAACATACCCCACTTTGGTAAGAAGTTTTTATGAAAATTTAAGATTGGAAGAGCAACATGTTGAGTCTGTAGTTAAATAAAAAATGATTATAATGGCAAAGGAAAGACTGTGTAGCATTCTTGAAATGCCAAGGGTTAAAGCATTTAGTTCTAAAAGATAAACAAAAAACCCTCTGGTCAATTTTAAATAGGGCTGATGTGAGTGGTATTAGGAATGTGATGGCCAATACACTGTCCCTTGAAATGAGATTATTGCATAATTTTATAAGTAGGATCTTTCTCCCTAGAACTGGAAAGTTGATTGTGTAAGTGAGAGGGATCTTAGCTTTATGGGACACCTAATTGAGGGGGAGGCCCTCAATTTACCTCACATTATGCTAATTCAGATGAAAAAGCAGTCAGAAAAGTGAAGGCCTGTTTGCCGTATGGAATGATTATTACCTTATTTTTCCAGGCCTCCAAGGTGAACTTAGATGGTGAGAATGGTAAGCCACTTCATCACACTGATACCAACTCCTCCAAATCTTTGCAAAGAATGGGATACCAACTAATTGAAGGAGCTTGGAGGAAGAAAGGATCAGATCAAAGAGCTATTGATCTTCTAGTAGTGATGAGGATGATGATGATGTTGAGGAGCAGCTACCTATGGAGGTTACCACTGCTGCTGCTATAGAGCCTATTGTTCATGATGCTATGGAGTTAGAGCATAGAGAGTATGGGAGTCCTAGGATCTCTCCATCACCAGGATCTCCACCAGCACCAGCTTCTCCACCAGCACCAGCATCTCCATCAGCACCTGCATCTTCACTGGCTCCACCACCTGCACCTTCTATGACTATATCTGCTTAGGGACCATCTGCTGAAACTTCAGGAGCTTCAGTGTCTCAGGACTTCATTATAGATTAGATGAGACTACTTACTCAGACCCTGACCAGTACTTTTGGTTCGATGCTTGGTGACCTTCGTCAAACAATCGAAACCAAACTTGAGGACATATGTGGTAAGATTAGACATCTTCACTCTAGGGTGGACGGTGTTCAGTCCATAGGACCTGCACCATAGGTGGATCTATAGTCAGTCATAGATTCTTTCATGGCAGCTTTTGAAGACATTAAAAAACTTGTTGATCATAGTATTGAAGAATTCAGAACTAAGTTCAGAGAAATGAGTTACAAGATGTGTTCTATGGAACAAGCAAAAAAAGTAGAAGATGATTACACAAAAGGGGTTGGAATTCTTAGAGCTGAATTTGGAAGACTTAGAGGGTCTGTAGAGGCATTTGCCAATGCCCAAGCAAGTGAGCTGGTTGCACTTAATACTGGAATCAAAAAGATGGAAGAAGAGCTCAATTCTATCTGGATAACCCATAGTCGCTATCCACTACTGTTATAGCAGCCTACTCTTCCACTCCCAGATAGCAGACACCTTTTCCTAGTTAGCAGGCACCTCATCCTAGACAGCCTGTACCACACTTTAGATAGCCTGCACCTCAGTTTACTCAGCCTCCACCTCAGACTACTCAGCCACCACCTTTTGTTGATCCTATCTCTTCCATACCACCACCTGGAACATCCACTAAGATTAAGGAAGAACCGATTTGGTGCGGGCACCAGAATCAGAAAGAGACTCCAACCAATTCAAGCCCATTCCGAATCTTTATGGTTGGACTAGAGAGTCCGGTAACCTTTCTTTATTTTGAGTCCAAAAGAATCATGTAAGTCGAGTCCATGTTGGGTCCTGTAATCTTTCTTTTGAGTCCAAAATAATCATGTAAGTCGAGTCCATGTCGGGTCTAGTCTTAGTCCAATCCAAATGGGTCAACTAGCATCAAGCCTAAAGAAGACTCACAATGTATACCCCAAATCAAGACCAAAGCCAACTCAATTGGGGACCACATGCCACATCACTTGCGACACCTCAACTTGGGACCACATGCCACGTCAAGAGGGGACCACATGCCACCTCACATGCCACCTCACCACAAGAGGGCACCATCCCAAGTTCAAATTCAAGGAAGTTGGTCAAGGAGGATTTCAAGCTAGAAAATCAGCCCTCTCCCCTTATATTACTCCACTTGTTTGGGGATTTGAAATTTCAAAATTTGTGAGGCTTTATTTAAAGCCTTGGACGCCCCTTGTAAAGAGGAAATTGATGAATGAATACAAATTTTCAAAAATTTTCTATGTGTTTCTATGTGCCTATGTGGATATTTGTGCCTAAGTGAACCTCTTCCTCTCCTCCATCATTTCTTCTCCCTAATCCTTCTCTTTTACTCTTCATCTTCCAAGCAATCCTCTTCCTTCAAGGCGAATTAAGGACATCCTCACTAGAAGAAGATCAACACCAACACAAGCTTCCACCATGGCGCTAAGGATCATTTCCAACAAACTCTCCTTTGAGTTCCATCAATCTTCTCATTTCTTATTAAGCTTCTAATCATCTTGGTTTCTTTGTTGCAGGGTTCTCTAGGTTCCAGATCCAGGAGGAAGGATTACTTGCTACAAACCAGAAAGTTAGATGGCCCATCTTATGTGGTATGATCTTTCATTTGAGAACCTTAAGAGCAAATCCCTTGTGCTTGAGATTTCAATGCTTGAACTCCTAGTCTTTTAAGATCGGGATCATTAAATAGGGCTAGCTTGACTTGTGTGCGAATTCTAATCTTGTCCTATTTCTTTAAGATTTTGATAGTCCTCCAAGCTGGGTTTAAGTATAAGCATTTAGGGTTTCTTATTTAGATCTCCTTGATCTTATATGTTGAATCACTCATATGCAAGTAGGAATTTCTAGTTAAATTTTGGTTAATCTCCTTTAGAGTCACATGATTGCATCCTCATCATGCATACCACACCATTCTTGGTATCAGAGCGTGGTAGAATAAGTTCCTGATTGCATAGCATTAAGTCCTTGAAGTACTTGGATCGGGGGCGTTACCAGACCGTCCGGTCTTAGGAGAAAGTAGGGTTTAAACACCCTCTCTTCCCATTCCACGGGGATCTCCTAAGGCGTGTCGGGATGTCATTGTGATTGACCCGTGAAAAAGAAAGCCAAAGGACTTCTTAGATTTCATTTGTGAATTTTGCATTGGGCACGTTCTGTTTTTCTGCTTGCTGTATTTTCTATAGGCTGACTGTAATCCGCCTGCAACTCCAAAGGCAAGTATCACATTCCTCATTGGATATTTTTTTTCCTGTTCCATTTTAAGTTGCTTATCACCGTTTTAAATTTCAATCTGAGAAGAAAATTACAAAAAAAATGAAAATTCCTACAGTCCATCCGTATTATTAGGGTTTCTGTTCTGTTCTGTTCCTTTTCATTATCTTCATTTCAGAATCTTCCTAGAATAGTACAGATTTTATTTTGAATTTTTGTTTCATCTGGTATGTCATATAGAAGTTAGGAGTTTTCTGTGATTTTTTTAGAATTTTCTGACATTTTTTTCTACACTTATCAACACCACTTTTAAACTGCAACACACTACTTCTGCACCTGAAATTTGAAATTTGCATGCATCTCATGACAAATCAAATTAAGGGAATGAAATTGACATAGGGACAGGATTTCATCACCTGTCCCTAGCCCAAAAATCACCAAATTGCATATCGACCCAATCCCTAACTAAAATTGATTAGACATTAATTGCCCTAGTGGGTTAGGAACATCAATTTGGTCGAGCCGGGTTATTGTCAACTCATTGTGTCAACTAGTCTTGTGTGTGCCCTATTACTTGGTGTCTAGAATTGGGACTAAGGGCTTGGGTGCTGACCCGTCTATCGGGCCAATTCCACCGGGCCTAGGTAGGCCAGAGACAGGATCTCACTCTCCCCTTGTTCTAAAACCTGGCCAAGTATAGAGTTACTACAATCTAGCTTGCCACCTTGATTAGGCAACTAGCTTGGAACTCTAGGTCCAGTTCAATTCAATTGGGAAAGCTTGTGCAACCCATTTCTTCATCTATTATTGAAAGCTGGTGTCAAGGATAGAGGTTAAGTGGCTCAAGCCTAAGCGGTTCTTGTGGTTTTTAATTAGGACCCAGTGAAAGCTGGGGAAACCTCCCACAGACCCACCTCCTGACTGGCCAGTGGAAGAGAGTAGCTGTTGATTTGATTGTATCTAGTCAACTCAGTTTATTTGGACTAACCGGTTTAGAAAACTCGTAGTTCGGGTCTGAGTCTAATTGTTTGCATGACAACTAGGTCAGGCACACCTTACCACCCTTCACAAGCCCAACCTAGTTCATCCATGGATACTAGTATGGAAAGCCTTATGAGAACTATGATCGAGAAGATGGACCGTTTGGATGCTAAATTTGGTCAGTTCGAGGAAAGGGTAGGAACCCTAGAAGAAGCTAGGTTGACCCCAACTGAACCACCTTCACCCAGATTACTTTCAGTTCATCCTAGAGCCCAATGATAGGAACACACACCTGACCCAATTCAAAGAAGACCGCATCAGGATTATGTTGATCATACTCCAGAGCCACCTCCTAGAAGGCCTCACTATGATACTTTTGATCAGGATGATCGGGCCCTAAGGAACATCCGTCTAGATGCACCAACCTTTGAGGGAAGCTTAGATCCTAAGGTGTACACAGACTGGGAGGCTGACATGGACCAGTATTTTGACTGGTATGATATGTCTGAAGAGAGAAGATTTAAGTTTGCCAAAATCAGACTAGTTCGTCAGGCTCGGTTATATTGGGGAAACGTGGAACGCATATCAAGGCAAAGGGGAGATTTACCTATAGCAACATGGAGAGATATGAAGAGGAAACTTAGAGAGAAATATCTGCCTATGTCTTATCAGCAAAGGTTATTAGATCAGTGGCAACTATTGACACAAGGTAACAAGACCGTTTCTGAATACGTTGCTAAATTTGATGAGTTTGTGATGCAATGCAACGTAGTCGAGTCTGAAGCAGCCACTTTATCAAGGTTTAGATTAGGGTTGAATGATGATATAAAAGGGAAACTGTTTTTAAGGGAAGTCCATGATTTAGATTAGGCATACCAAGTTGCCATGGACTATGAGAGGTTTCAAAGGAGAGCTACATTTAGATGACCTGAACCTATTAGGTTTAACCCTCCTGATAGCAGGCCTAGTTCAGTCCCTGGTACAACCAATAGACCAAGATCTAGCTCGAATCCAACCCCTAGACACAACCCTGCCATTCCCCCAATTCCTAGAGAAGACAAAGGAAAGAGCCCTGAAGTTCGAGGTGAGAGGGAGCGAGTCTGCTATAAGTGTCGTAAACCAGGTCATTTCGTGAGCCAGTGTCCCTCTAGAGCTTTACATATAGGGGAGGCAGAAGAAAGTGAATCAGAACCCCTGGAGAATGATGAAGAGGAGGTTTATGAAGCAGGGGATTGCTTGGCTGATGAGTTGAAGGAGATGAAGAGAACATAGACTCATCAGATTTGCTAGGAGTTGTGAGACGTATCATGACACAGACCAAGGAGCAAGAAGACTGGCGTAGAACTAGCATCCTACACACATTTGTTAAGATAGGAGAAAAGGTCTGTAAGATCGTCATCGATAGTGGAAGTTGTGTCAACGCCATTTCCACTAACGCAGCCAAAAGTCTAGGATTACCCATTGTACCACATCCCAACCCATATAAGGTGTCCTGGATCGATTCCACTTCTATACCAATCAAGTCAAGATGTCAGGTTCAAGTCCAGTTTCAATCCTATCAGGAAAAGATCTGGTGTGATGTGCTTCCTATGGGGGTAAGTAGCATCATCTTAGGCAGGCCATGGCTGTTTGATCATGATGTAACCATCTTTGGTCAATTAAACTCCTGTGCTTTCAATTTCAATGGCAAGAAAATTGTCATTCATCCAACCCAGCCTAAGGATAATGTCAAGAGAGGAGCTAGCAGCTTGAAAGATAAGAAGACTGGATTAATTTTAATAGGTGCAAAAGAATTAGAGCAAGATATCATGGAAGGAGCACCTATTTGGGTAGTAGCTGCTAAGGAAATTAAGGACCACAGCCCTGTAGAACACCCTCAAGAGGTGGTCCAATTATTGAAAGAATTTGAGGATGTGTTTCCAGAAGATCTCCTCGATAACCTCCCACCTTTAAGAGACATACAACACGCAATATATTTAATCCCTGGAGCGACTTTACCTAATTTGCCTCACTATAGGATGAACCCAACTGAACACCAGGAGCTGCAAAGGCAAGTGGGTGAACTTCTTAGGAAGGGGTTTATTAAGGAAAGCTTAAGTCCATGTGCAGTCCCTGCTCTGTTGACCCCTAAAAAAGATGGTACCTGGAGGATGTGTATAGATAGCCGTGCCATTAATAAGATCACTGTAAAGTATAGATTCCCAATCCCAAGATTAGACGACATGTTAGATATGATAGCTGGATCGATAATTTTTTCCAAGATAGACCTAAAAAGTGGCTATCACCAGGTTAGGGTTAGGCCTGGAGACGAATGGAAGACCGCTTTTAAGACTAAAGATGGATTATATGAGTGGTTAGTCATGCCGTTCGGTCTGTCCAATGCACCCAGCACTTTTATGAGAATAATGAATCAGGTGTTAAAGGTTTTTATCGGAAGATTTGTAGTGGTCTATTTTGATGATATACTTATATATAGCAAAACAAAGGCAGACCACTTAACCACCTGAAGCAAGTTTGTCAAGTCTGAGAAAAGATAGTCTCTATGCCAATATCAAGAAGTGTGATTTCCTGACAACTAGAGTTATCTTTCTAGGATTCGTAGTCACATCAGAAGGGGTGTCCGCTGACCCTGCGAAAATTAAGTCAATAGTAGAGTGGCCTGTACCCAAGAATATCCATGATGTCCGTAGTTTCCACGGTTTAGCCACCTTCTATAGGAGATTCATTAGAGGGTTCAGTACGATATGGCTCCAATCACTGATTGTATTAGGAAGGGAAATTTCGAGTGGACTAAAGCAGCAGGTAAGGCCTTCCTAACAATTAAGGAGAAAATGACACAAGCACCTGTCTTAAGGTTACCCGATTTTACCAAGGTGTTTGAGGTTGCTTGTGTACATCTGGGGTCGGAATTGGAGGTGTCTTGAGTCAAGAGAATCACCCAGTAGCATACTTCAGTGAAAAGTTAAATGAGGCGAGACTAAGGTATTCCACGTATGATAAGGAACTGTATGTTGTAGTTCAAGCTCTACGATATTGGAGGCATTATCTTCTACCCCACGAGTTTGTCCTGTTCTCTGATCACGATGCTCTTAGGTTCCTTAGTTCTAAAAGAAATTAAACCCTAGGCACGGGAAATGGGTAGAATTCATACAAGCTTACACGTTCGTTTTGAAACATCGTGCCGGTACTGAAAATAGGGTTGCTGATGCGTTGAGCCGCCGTTCTATGTTGTTAACCTCTGTGAGCACTGAAGTAGTAGGGTTCGATAGATCGAAAGATGAATATCCCACATGTCCTAATTTTGGTCACATCTATCAATCCCTCCAACAAAGACCATCTGGTGAGCCTAGTGATTATACACTGTTAGATGGATACCTTTTCAAAGGAAATCAGTCGTGTATTCCCAAGACCTCTGTTAGGGAATTTCTGATATGGGAAGTCCATGCTGGAGGTTTAACAAGACATTTTGGCAGGAACAAAACCATCCTAGCAATGGAAGAACAATTTTTTTGGCCAGGTCTTAAAAAGAACGTTGCCCAGATCGTAGCTCAGTGTCGGACCTGTGCTATTGCAAAACAGCAAAGACAGAACACCGGTCTGTACACGCCCTTACCTGTCCCTGATGGTCCATGGCAAGATATCAGTATGGATTTTGTGGTAGGTCTACCTAAAACTTCTAGGAAACATGACTCTATTTTTGTGGTTGTCGATCGTTTCTCCAAAATGGCGCACTTCATCCCGTGTTCTCAAACTTTAGACGCTTCGAAAGTGGCCAAGCTTTTCTTAGATCAGGTGGTTAAGCTTCATGGTTTACCCAAGACCATTGTGTCAGATAGAGATGTCAAGTTCACTAGCTACTTCTGGAAAACCCTCTGGCACATGTTAGGTACTAAGCTGAAATTCTCTACGGCCTATCATCCTCAAACCGATGGCCAAACTGAAGTAGTAAACCGAAGCTTAGGAAATCTCTTAAGATGTTTAATCGGTGACAACCTAGGAAACTGGGACTTACTACTTCCTTGCACTGAATTTGCCTACAACAGTTCGATTAATAGGTCTATTGGGAAAGTCCATTCGAAGTGGTCCATGGATACAGACCTAGGAAACCTTAGACCTATTTCCATTACCAGTACATACACGAATCTGAGTCTGCTGAGTCATATGCACAGCATGTAAGGGTTTGCACAAGAAGATTAGTAAGAAGATTCAAACAAGCAATGAACTCTATAGGCATATGGCTAATTCAATAAACGGTAAAGGAATTTAATGAAGGAGACTCTGTAATGATTAGGCTTAAACCAGAAAGGTTTCTCCGGGAACTATGAAGAAACTCCATGCCGGAGAGCCGGACCCTTCAAAATATAAAGAAAATTGGACCTAATGCTTATGTAGTAGACTACCACCTAGTTCTAATTAGTTCTACATTTAATGTTTCCGATCTGAAAGAATACAAGGACCTGCATTGATACGGATGAACTTTTGATCCTAACACTTCTCTTGAGAGTGAAATGCCAATTGAGTGCCCCCACCAAAATATTCCTGAGCGAAAGGAAAGAATTGAAAGGATCTTGAATGACCAGATCATCACTACTAGAAATAAGGGCTACCAACACTATCTGGTTGATGGCAAGGACGTCCTGAATCTGAAGATTCCTGGATGACCAAAGAGGACCTACAACAGCAATCGACCCGGATATAATTAGAAACTTATCACTTGACAGGGTCGAGTTCCTCCCACCCGGGGAGAATTGGTGCAGGCCACCAGAATCAGAAAGAGACTCCAACCATTAAGCCCATTCCGAATCTTTATGGTTGGACTAGAGAGTCCGGTAACCTTTCTGTATTTGAGTCAAAAGAATCATGTAAGTCGAGTCATGTTGGGTCCTGTAATCTTTAGTTGAGTCCAAAATAATCATGTAGTCAGGTCCATGTCGGGTCTAGTCTTAGTCCAATCCAAATGGGTCAAACTAGCATCAAGCCTAAAGAAGACTCCAATGTATACCCCAAATCAAGGCCAAAGCAACTCAATTGGCGACCACATGCAATCACTTGCGACACCTCAACTTGGGACTACATGCCACGTCAAGAGGGGACCACATGCCACCTCACATGCCACCTCACCACAAGAGGGCACATCCCAAGTTCAATTCAAGGAAGTTGGTCAAGGAGGATTTCAAGCTAGAAAATCAGCCCTCTCCCTTATTACTCCACTTGTTGGGGATTTGAAATTTCAAAATTTGTGAGGCTTTATTTAAAGCCTTGGAGCCCCTTGTAAAGAGGAATTGATGAATGAATACAAATTTTCAGAAATTTGCTATGTGTTTCTATGTGCCTATGTGGATCTTTGTGCCTAAGTGAACCTCTTCCTCTCCTCCATCATTTCTTCTCCTAATCCTTCTCTTTTACTCTTCATCTTCCAAGCAATCCTTTCCTTCAAGGCGAATTAAGGACATCCTCACAAGAAGAAGATCAACACCAACACAAGCTTCCACCATGGCGCCAAGGATCATTTCCATCAAACTCTTCTTTGAGTTCCATCAATCTTCTCATTTCTATTAAGCTTCTAATCATCTGGTTTCTTTGTTGCAGGGTTCTCTAGGTTCCAGATCCAGGAGGAAGGATTACTTGCTACAAACCAGAAAGTGATGGCCCATCTTATGTGGTATGATCTTTCATTTGAGAACCTTAAGCGCGAATCCCTTGCGCTTGAGATTTCAATGCTTGAACTCCTAGTCTTTTAAGATCAGGATCATTAAATAGGGCTAGCTTGACTTGTGTGCGAATTCTAATCTTGTCCTATTTCTTTAAGATTTTGATAGTCCTCCTAGCTGGGTTTAAGTATAAGCATTTAGGGTTTCTTATTTAGATCTCCTTGATCTTATATGTTGAATCACTCATATGCAAGTAGGATTTCTAGTTAAATTTTGGTTAATCTCCTTTAGAGTCACATGATTGCATCCTCATCATGCATACCACACCACTATTGTAGAACTGCCTAGTGATAGTGACTAGGCTAATGTTTGTATTTTTGCTTTCAAATTTTTGTAATATGTATGAACATCCTTGAATGCAATGAATTTCTATGTTTCTTATGTTTGCAATATGACTTGTGGAATGAATGGTATTACTTATGTGATCTATGTATGCAACTCAAGATAAATTTAAATTAGAATACCAAAATTTCATTGAGAAAGTCAAATTATCTCAAACAATCTTATCAATTTTCTAATTCTATTTTAAAAACCATGCTTTGTGTACTTAACAAAGGGGAGAATGACTTTAATTGAATACCTTTTGATTAATGACAAAAAGGGGGAGAATGATATATGTATGAATGTGCATAGAAAATATACAAGTAAGGGGGAGAAACTTGCTTATATTTGCTTTGATAGATTTACTCTAATTGCCCTGATACATATTCAACTTAATTATTCTGATACAATTGCTCTAATATATTATCAATGGCTATCCATTACTAGCTTTGAACAAACTCTAATATGGTATACCTCTGATACATATTGAAAGATGAACAAGCTCTGATATATACTGAAAGCTCTGATATATATATTGAATATTTTTCTAAAGCTCTGATACACTATCTATATACAAGCTCTGATATATATTAAACTTATTCCTAAAAGCTCTGATACATATTGATCTTATCTCAAATGCTCTGATATATTGTCCATATGCAAGCTCTGTTACAGTGATTTCAAATACATCCTTACTATATAGCTCATACATGTTAATATTTACTTCCAAATACACTTACACATATAATTGTAAAGTTTTTCCATGCCCAGTGTTTTGTCATCATCAAAAAGGAGAGATTGTTGACCCCTTGAGCGATTTTTGATGAACAAAACATTGGCATGCATTTTGTCTTACTAACAACTCTTCAAGTGAATTACAAGTTTTTGTAGGATAATCTTAATGCCCACTTACAACCCTACAATCTTATTATGTGTCAAGAGTTGTATTGTAAATGTGTCATGTAAAGAAGAGCCTAAAGAAAAATTAAAGAAATATTCTCGAAATGGGTTACTTCTAAGTGTTTTTAAGCTTAATTTCTTAGAATGAATTATTAGTTGAGTTGGGAAGAATCTAGAATGTTAGAATTTTGCTGGATGTAATCTAGAGAGGAAATGTAGATTTTACTAAAAATCTCATCCGAGCCGACTCGAGTAGAGGGAGCGACTCTAGTTCATGGCATGCATGAAGGATTCTGGCATGCAGAGATCCGAGCTAACTTATAGGAACCCAAGCTGACTCGTCCAGTGCATCATTTCAAGAATCAGATAGGTGAGCCAACTTGAAGGAAGTTTGAGCTGACTCAACCATTCAGTCAGACATCCGAGTCGACCCTTTAGAGATCCGAGCCGACTCCTCTAGAGTCCATGAAAAATTAGTTCTGAGAGAATAGCTAAGCGAGCCGACTCCAATGAGAAGAGTCAACTCTTCCAGAATATAGTTTTGAAGACCTGTGAATCTGAGCCAACTCGAATTAAGGTGAGCCGACTCATCCAGAGTAAAGAATCAAGAACACTATAAAACTGAGCCGACTCGATTGAGGCAAGATGACTCGACCAGAACTTTTCTGGGAATCTGAGCAGACTCAAAGGTCGATTCCAAGCAGGTAACGTCTAGTTTCAGAACTTCATTTTTGAATTTGAAAAGTGCTCCAACAGTCAAATGTCATATCCTAATGGTCGACAATGACTATATCCATCCAAGAAGAGTACAAGACTCTATAAATGAGGGATTGGGACAACTTTTGAAGAGCCTAATGCTTGTTGAAATTAAATGAGCTTGTGAGCAAGAGAGTACAAAGAGAGCATTCAAGTCAGTCTTCAAGACTTCAGCAACTCAAATCTAAAGCTTGAAGTATACATTGAAGAAGTTGAAGAAGCCACTGAAGAGCATTAAAGTGCAACTAAGAAGGCTTCTCTCGAGCTGCATCGACACCCATTAGACAACATTAGTTTGTCATCTTGTTGCTTATTTTCTTTAACTCTTTTATGAGTTGTTGGATTATTGGTGAGCCTGGTTTAAAAAAGAAATAGGTTTTTGGTTAGCCTGTTCAAACCAAATGTAGGTTCTTGGTGATCCTGGTCAAACCAAGTTGGTTTCTTGGTGATCCTGTGTAAAACCAAGTGTTGGATTTTTGGTGAGCCCGGTTGAAAAACAAAGTTAGGTTTGGATTGTGAGCTTGGTAAAACAATCCGACTATATTCCGGTAGTGAATGTAGTGGAAATCCCAAGTGGTACTTGGATAGTGGACGTAGGAGCGAGGTTGCTCTGAACCACTATAAATTTGCTATGTTTGTATTGTGCTTTTTCTATTTGCATTTGCTTCTGCTATTTATTATTTGAAACACAGCACTTACCACTAAAGTAGATTTAAAAGAGCACATATCTATTTAATTTTTTTTTAAATTTCCAATTCACCCCCTCTTGGGAAAGCCACATGGGCAACAACATTTATAGGGTATTCAAAGGAAACTAAGGATTATTTCTTCTACCATACTGATGAACATAAAGTGTTTGTTAGTAATAAGGTAGTCTTTTTAGAAAAGAAGTTTCTTAGAGAGGGAACTAATGCCTCTAATGTTGAACATGAAAGTTTCGACACATAGAAGAATCGACACCATCAATTGAATCCAAAGAACTAGATTTGATTGAATCAAACCTGAAGCCTATTATCGAAGCACCATTAAGGATATCTAGTAGGGTTTCATGCCAACTAGATAGATACTAGAGTTTCTTGGTTCAAGATGACGATCTTGTTGAACTTGATAAAAATAATGAGGATCCAACCACCTACATGGATGCGATGTTAAGTGTCGACTTCGATAAATGGCTAGAAGCCATGAATTCTGAAATAAAATTCATCAAAGTCAATGATATATGGATACTTATTGATCCACCTGAAGGGATATAATTCATAGGATGTAAGTGGATTTTCAAAAGAAAAAGGCATAGACTAGAAGGTAGAAATCTATAAAGCTGATCTGGTTGCCAAAGGATATCGTCAACGTTATGATATTGACTATGATGAGATATTTTTGCTTGTGGTAATACTCAAATCCATTTGGATCATAATTGCAATAGCGGTACATCTTGATTATGAAATCTAGGAAATGGATGCGAAAATAGTTTTTCTAAATGGAGAGCTAGAAGAGGTGTATATGATACACTTGAAAGGTTCATATCTATAGATGAAACAAAGGTATGCAAACTTTAGAGATCATATCAAAAAGGTATCACATACCTTCTTTAGGATATCCTACAAACCTGTATTTATCAGCCCTAGCACTTAGCTTATATCCAAAAACATTCCTCACATAAGCAAGGCAACCCCAAATCTTAAAATACTTAAGACTTGGCCTTTTCCCTTTCCATAATTGATATGGAGTGCTTTTAACTGCCTTAGATGACACCCTATTCAATATGTAGGTAGCAATCTCTAGGGCATAACCCCAGAAGGATACTAGAAGATTTGTGAAGCATATCATGGATCGTACCATGTCCAACAAGGTACGATTCCTGCTTTCTGCTACACCACTTAACTATGGTGTGTATGGAGGAGCCTATTCAGAGAGAATGTCTTTGTCTTTAAGATGATCAAGAAATTCACTAGACAAGTATTCTCCTCCTCGATCAGATCAAAGGATTTTAATACTATGCCCAGTTTATTTCTTAACCTCACTTTGATACTCCATGAATTTATCAAAGGTTTCAGGCTTGTGTTTCATAAGATACACATATCTAAACCTTGATAAATCATCAATAAAATGATGAAATAAGAGTATCCTCTTTTAGCCTGGGTTGTCATAGGACCATACACATCTTTGTGTCCTAAACCTAACAACTCGGTTGCCTTATCTCCATGTCCAGTGAATGGAGACTTGGTCATCTTATCCATGAGACAGGACTCACAAGTTTCTAATAATTCATAATCAAAAAGTTCAGAAATTATCTTTGTATAACTTGTTTATCTTGTTTTCACTGATATGATCCAAATGGTAATGCCAAAGATAAGTGACATTCACATCATCTCTGTTTCTTTTCTTGTTCTCAACAAGCATAATCTCATCATTGAGTGATAGAATCAAAATACCATTAGAAAATGTACCACAACCAAGAATTTCTTTGAAAAGAAAATCGAGCACCTATGGCTCGTCAAATTTATTTCATAACCTTGTTTCATCAATAAAGGTACAAAAATAATATTCCTTATAATGTTGGGTACATAATAATGATCTTTCAATTTAAGAATATCGCCCGTTGGCAATAACAAAAGATAGGTGCCAACTGCTTTAGCCTGAATAGGTTCACCACTTGCACCAAACAGCTCAAAGTCACCCTTCTTCAAACTTCTAGATCTCTATAACCCTTGCTATGACTTACATATAGAGATCCACATGTGGCATCCAATATCCATGAATCAGAAACTGAAGAACTCAATGACAAGTTTGTTTGTATCATGTACAAACCTTTAGATACTTCACCAGCATTATGCTTCAGACTTGCAAGATATAACTTACAAGTTTTCTTCTAGTGCCCTTGCTTCCTACAGTGATAACAGGTCCAATCAGCAAAGGGCTTCTTCACCTTCTTTCTCTTATGGAAGCTACTTTTAGGGTTCCTCTTCTTCTTTGAACCCTTCTTCATTGCCTACTTTTTCTTTCCATCAACCAGAAGAAGCTGAGCCTTATCACCTTTGAAGTGGCTCTCTACTATCTTGAGCATATTTAGTAGCTCAGGCAATGACAAATTTAGTTTGTTCATGTGATAATTCATGACAAACTATGAGAAGGAATATGGCAGTGATTGCATGATTAAGTCTTGATTAAGCTCCTCATCCATCACAAACCCTAGTTGTCCTAATCGAGTAATCAGGTCAATCATCTTGAGGACATGTGCCTAAATAGAAGAGGCCTCACTCATGCATTCTCGGAACAACTGCTTCGATGTCTCATATTGAGCTGTCCAACTATGCTCTCCACAGCTCTTTAAGATTGAGCAATATGGACTGAGGTTCCATTTCCTCATTTTGTCTTTATGGCTGGTTGCTTATAGAGGCTAAGATGATGCACTTGACAGTCATGATATCATTCTATCATATTTTATATGTAGCCCTTTCTTCCTCAATAGCATCCTCTCCTATCGAATCTGGGTCAGGAGAATCGAGGATATAAGCAAGCTTTTCCTGAGCTAATACAATTATTAGGTTCCCCAACCAGTCCACATAATTTGGACCAGTTAACTTGTTGGCATCCAAGATGCCCTATAGTGGAAGAGTAGAAGCCATAATATAAAATCTACATTAAACAAAGAACAACTATAAGTAGACCACTCATGATGATATTCATAATTAGACAAGGACATATGCATTTAATTATGTCTCCCACTATTTTCTTTCGAATACCATAACCCTCAACTATGGTAAGTGAGAAAACCCTCATAGGGCTTTCTTAGTAGGGTTGAGATCCCAATTCTTCATGAATGCCTTGTGTTAATCACAACAAACACCCATGAGTTCAAGGATAGAAAAAATCCCTTTTTAATTGTAACCCATGCAACTCTCAATATAACACCTACCTTTAAGACACTTATAGCCTTATATGAATCATAACAAACTATAATGTCTTAGTTTAGTCAGACCCTTCATTTCCATATAGCCATGTTTGGTAAATATTGCCTTTGTGTCAATCACAACAAAGTAACACCACCAATCATGACGTATAGCATAAAATGCACCAAGACAAATATCATATCAAATCCTAGTGTATGCCTTGTGTCAGTCACAATAAATCTACTATAGTTTTTGACATGGATTTGGATTAGCATGAAGGAAGGCAATTTGTAGTGTCCTTAATCAATTATCATTTCCAATTTTAAGGTCTAGATATAACCAAATTGGATAAGTAAGTGGGAGAGATGAGAGGGTCCCCCAATTGCTTTCCTTAGACACCAAATGAGTTGGCTAGGTCAGATAAATAGATTAATTAAAAATCCCATTCCCTTTACCTTCCCAAAACCACTGACCTAGACACCAATTGGCTAATTAAACCCTAAATAGATTTGCATTATGATTAACATACACTATGACTAAATATAATTTTATAAGGGCTATGATGGTCTCGAACACATCCTAATTAACAATGCCAACATGACATATATCTAGCAAATTAGCATATTAACCCTAATATGCATAACCAAAACATGATTAAAAACAATAATCCGTTCACCTCACTTGTTCATGGGATAAGGCCATAGCGACATCCCAACATATCATAGAGACCCCATTGAATAGAAAGAGAGGTCCTTTAAACCTTACTTAGCTTCTATGACCGGATGGCCATGGTGACTAACCCAATTTGAAGCAACTACTAGGAGCATAACATGCCACATATGTAATACAACTAATCATTTATGAGTCATAGAAAAACAAGCAATTAACACTAAAAATGACTACTAATTGCATGAATCAAGCTTTCTTTGATACTACTATTGGGTTTTGGGCTAGCACAATAGAAGACTAGATTTCAAAATTTTTATTATTAAAATCCTAATCGGCCAAAATCCTAGACTCAAGGACCACTTGACCATGACAACTAATACATCATAATTTAGGATTATAGAAGAATACTTAGAGTGCTATACTCCTTAATTTCTACAAGGCACACAAGTGTATACCCTCCAAAGGTGATCTACATAGGAACTGGACCAGGAAGCACTCCTACCAAGCTTGCTTATTTGACTAGGACTCTTCCTGGCAGCCTTCTACCTTAATGGCCTTTCTCCCTTACTGGAACCCTACCTTCCTGTAGGGCACTCAGAGACCTCTTTGAATCCCCTCTTAGAATCTAATTATCCATCCTATTTCTCTTCCTAGTCTCTTATCTTAAAATGACAAGTTTTGTCTTAAAGAAGACTTCTTGTCCTAAGAGAAGGAAGAGAGATAGGAAAGTTTTCTTTTAATTTTTTTTTAATGTTATGGCTTCAGATTACAAATGCCTATTTATAATAAGTGAGGGGGCACCTGATAAAACTTTTTTTCATCCCTTGATCAAATTATCTAATGATCAGATTGGACCTTCAAGCAGAAGGAGTCCCTTAGGTGAAAAGATTTATCCTGATATGCCATATCATGCACCAAGAGACATATAAGTGTCTCTTCAATTTTCCAACATTTTTCTCACTTACCATGTGGCAAGTTACCGATCAAGATTTGGCTAAGGGGCATGGGATTCCAATGGATGTATCAGAGAACCAAAAGCCTTCAAGAAAAAAGACTTTTGGATTTTTAAATGTGCACCTAATATGAAGGGATGCGTCCCTTCATTATGCGCACCACAATTTTCATGCCAATTCCCATCCTTTTGACCAGTCAAAACCCAATTTAGATGGATGTGGGGATAAGGAAGAATGTCCTAATATTTATCTGGAAAAAGTGATTAAGTGGCAGAAGGACTCTTGGTCCTTCAGCACCCCTTAATCTTGGTGCTTGCTAATATGGTGCCAAGAGTCCAATCCTACTTGGACTCTTCCATAATCCAAAGATAAAGTTCAATAAAATCCAAATAAATATAGATAATTGCTACCACAATTAACACTCAACCCAATCTAAGTTTCACTTAAATTGGTTACTCCAAATAGCAAGTTAACTGATCCAATCCAATAGGGCTAAGAGTTGGGCTAGCATGTATATGTTAGTATGCAAATTAGCTAGCCTATTAGGAACCAATGACCCTAACAAAAATTCAATTGACTTCCCTGACCAATTCCTTAGCGTGTATGACCCTTTAGGCTCCATATCTAGCCAGCAACAGGTCCAGGTCCAAGCTGTTTCAATCTAATCAAAATTGATTGACCTAATTAGGTCAAATCGAGCTAACCCATGTTAGCCAATTTGAACCAATTTCCAAATTGACACATGAATCAACCAATTTGATTCATGAAAATCTACAAGACATGATTAATGTCTAGAAATGTATCATGCCTACCCGAAGATAAAGAATTTGATAAAAATTATCAAAATACCCTTCAGTAAAAAGTTATTGTGCAATTCAATCCTTCGATCTCTCTTTATCCCGAATAAGTGATGGGTATGGAGAATTGTCAACCCTATCACTTAAGCCTTTTGAATCTCAATTCAATAATGAAGACTTGATTGATAAAAAATTAGAACCCTATCTAATCTCATCTTGCTTTGATCAAAGATTTTTTGAGTTAATAATCGAAGAGACTACACGGGATACGTCCTCCTCTTACTAGGAGTGATCGATTCCTTATTGTTCCACTCATATCCTTCATGCACAATCTACCATATCCAAGAACATCCCATACATAACTGTTTGTCATGAATGAGTATGAACTAAAATATAGTTTTATTTACCATATCCAAGAACACCCCGTACATGACTCTTTGTCATGAACGAGTATGAACCAAAATATAGTTTTATGTGTATAAGAAACTATGGTGATCTCAGGTCTAAGGATCACTTGCACAACTCCAATTATGAGAACCATCTTTTGACACATAGTAAGACCTCCATAAGATGTTCCCAAGGTGGATCAGCTCAATGAACTCATATACTAATGAGCACCCACATCCTAGTATTAGTGTCCTACAAAGTAGCTATGAGACCAACCACCCTCTCCATTAAACATATATAGGATATGCTAGTCTTTTCGAAAACATCGATCTCTGAATCAATGATCCAATGACTAGAAATATTATAGATTAAGATTTTTCAGAACTTAGGTCTCACTGTTATGATCTCCATCATAACCCTAATTTTATTCCCTAACCTATAGGATTCATCATAATCTTGATAAGATGCAGCAGTATGATGAATCAATAATTATCTTTTATTAATAAATAGTATCATACATGAGTTGGAAGATTATAGAAATGTCTATACAAAGATTGGCTTTTAGGGTATAATTCTTTCAAACACCTGAGAAGAACTCCAACTTCTTCTTCTCCATCCAGTAAAAGGAAAGAGAGTCTCTCTGAAACTTCATGGGTTGCTTCAAGGTGGCTATATTGGAGGTTCATGGCTTGGAACCTATGGTCGCAATGTCAGCTCTTATGAGGGGGCTCCGAGTGAAAAGCTTCTACCATTCCTTAGCTAAGATGTTTCATCGTGATCTCCTGGAGCACTTGTCATACTTTGAGAAGTACATCAATGCCGAAAAATGTATGGCGGCAAGGAGAAAGGAGAAGGGGAAGCACAAGCACCCTTAAGACAACCGGTCTCTCCCTCAAAAGAAGAGGTGGAGCGATGAAGCCAGACCCCATCGTTGCTTCGTGAGCCTGCACCATCACCATGAAGAATTCACACCACTAAATGCCCCCTGGAAGTAGATCCAAATGGAAGTAAAGAACTCAGATATCATCTACTGGCTCGGGAGGATGACCAAGAGATCTGAGAAAGACTTCAGTAAGTATTGCCATTTTCATCGAGAGTATAGACAAGACACCGAAGATTGCCTCACCTTGAAGAAGGAGCTCGAAGTATTGGTTCATCGAGGCTACCTCTGGACCTACGATGGCCAACCCAAGGGCACAGATACTTTTGGCAACCAATCCCAACATGCCATAGAACCACCCATAGACAACCGTTCCACTGAAGGTTGAGTAAATACCATTATTGGAGGATTTCTAATGGGGACATTGGCAAGAGGAAGAAGTTGCAAGCTAACAATCTATGGTTTTATAGCTAGTCAAATTCTTTTCAAGTTCCACTCAAAATTATGGAGATGAAGCCCAACCTCATGAAGCATATTGAAAGCTCCTAGTTCCACCCATTTAAGAAGAAGAGCCCCTATTGTATGAAGCAAGTCAAGACCATTTCCATTTGAGACAAGCAAGCAAGCAAAAAATTCAACTAATGAAGACCTTTCTTTCCAAAATTCCAAGCAATCCATTTGGGCCGGCCAACCTATGATTTGATTCACCTAATTTGAAGCATATTTGAAGACTAAATCTTAGAAGACATATGGAAGGCTTTGTGAGGACACTTGGTGAAATAGGATGGCGCCACATGGAGATTCTAGTTTCTTCTCTTGTAAGGATTAGTTACCTAGAAGCTTCTTAATGTAATTAGTTGCCAACTAAACATGGATTAGTTAGCAGTTAATCCTCCCTTTTGCCACCACTTCTGGGTTCTCTTGGCCTATAAATAGAACCAAAGCCCCCTTATGTAAAGCAATTGGAAACCTATGAATGAATGAAAACTTAGTTTGGTTCTTCCTCCACCTTGCCGAGTTCCATTGTTTTCTCTTTGAGTTTGAGTGTTAGTTCCCTAGCCATTAGAGCTAGGTTTCTCCTTTAAGTAGAGGATGAGAGACCCAAAGTTCCATTCCTAAGCCATTCAACCAAGGTTTTTCTTGATGGTTTGAAGCTGATGATGAAGGCTCCATGCCAAAGACCAATCTCCAAAGGTAAGTTCAAAGTAGAAAGTGTAGATCTTATCCCTAGACTTCAATTCTTGAGTGATGAGTGCTATCCTTCCATTTTAAGCTTTGATCCTCTTCATTGTTGAGAAGAAGACCCTCTTGATCCATGGATCTGAGGTTCTTAAAGGTAGATTAGCCTAGTTTGAGGGATTCTATGCCTTTAGATTTTAATTTTTATTTTCTTGAAAGAAAGCTTACATAAGGTGTTCAGAATTCTGCTCACCTAGTTTTCAGATTAAAGTTCTTCATCTCTTCTATGCATAATTTTAGCAATATCTGGAGCTCAAATTCTTATATGATGATTCTAAGTGAGTAGATCATACCTACATACACTCATTTCATCAAATTCATCCCCCATCATTTTTTTGGTATCAGAGCTATATTTCTAGGTTAAGCTTTGCAAGCTGCTGGAATTCTGTCCCACTATCATTCGAGTATTTCATGATTTTTCGTAATTTTTATGAAGATTAAAAAAATCCAAAAAATACTCTTCCAGTACCTTTGGACGTTAGTATCTGAAATAATTTTTTTTAAAAAAAATATTTTTCTGTAATCTTTGGAATTAAAAATACGAGTTCTTAGGTTGTCTCTGAAATTCTGTCCAAAATTCTGTTTTCTTCCTCCCTCATCACATTTGATTTTCAAAAAAACAAAAATATTTTTTTTAAATTTCAATTTTAGATATGAGATCCAAACTTCAAATTTGTTATTTTCCACTAGAATTTTGAATTTTAGAAGGGTTTAAAATTTAGAATTTGAAATTTGAATTTAGGTTGTTGAGAGATAGTTAAATGCTGGAACCTTCTAACAACTATTTTCAAACAACTTTCTCAACTAAAATTCAAATTATTTTGAATTTAAAATTTAAAATACAAGATTTTGGGTCCGAGATATAACTAATTTAATTTTATTTAAATTTTTGGATTTTTAAAATTTTAAATTTTGAATTTTCAAATTCAGGTTGGCTGGAGGTTAGTTGGATGCTGAAACTTATATTTTAACCACTTTGCCTCCAAGGATGAATTTTCTAATTAAATTTCAAAATTTTAAATTTTAAATTGGTTGCTAGGATCTAGGCTTCAAGATTTGAATTATCCAATTTAAATTTGTATTATTTGAAATTTCAAATTGGGTTAAAAATTATATATTTGTGCTAAGTCTAGTTGATTGTGCTCATTGTTTTGCTGAAATTGTTTGCATCCACATATAAGCTATCTTAAGGGCATTCAATATAACATAAGGGAAGGAGGTAATAACCTTTCCGTAGCCCACAACAACCATCCCTCATTTTGCTTTAGCCCAAGCTTTAATTAAAATCAAGTAGACACCTAAAAACTAGGGACACCCACATGTCGGATTCAAGTGCAAGATAAGGCAAAGTGCTATTTGAGTGTGTACTTACTCCTTGAAACTGGTGTCTAAGGCTAGAGGTCAAACGGTAAACGCCTTAAGCAAACTTGCAGTTCCTTAATTGGGTTCTCGTGAGAGCGAGGGGGGCCTCCCGCATTCCCACCTCTTACCTGGCCAGTGGACAAGATAATTGCATTCTTATTTAGTACCAAGTCAAGTCTTGCATTTTGAATTCTAGGTCTAGGAGCCCTAAAATTAGGTTTGCTTGTCCTTGTATTGCTTATCCATGTACTGTGTCCTATAAAGCTTTATACCAAAGTCCAACCTTTAGTATGGTTTTATCCATGGACTCTAATCTTGAATATATCATGAGGACCCTAAATGAAAAATTTGACACTGTAACTGAGCAATTAGGGCAAATCAACAAGGAATTAGGTCAAGTGAAAGATAAAGTTAGGATCCTTAAGAAGACCCCCACTGAACCTGAGTCGTCTAGATCAATTCCTAGAGGTCTAAGAGTCCAACATTTTGAGCCCACCCCTGAGTACAACCCAAGAAGACTTCACCCTAATTTTATGGAAGAAGCCCGTAGAGCCTATTTTGAGTATGAGTCACCTAGGCCTACTCACCAAGCCTATCGACCTGATTTCACCCATGATCACACCCCTAGGCGACCCCACCAGGAGTACTTAGACCAAGATGAGAGAGTCATGAGGAACATTAGACTAGAGGCTCTTATCTTTGATGGAAGCCTGGACCCTAAGATTTACATTGAATGGGAAGGAGAGATGGACCAATATTTCGAATGGTATGAAATGACTGAGGATAGGTAGTACAAGTTTGCCAAACTTAGATTGGTCTGACAGGCTAGGTTATACTGGGAAAATGTCGAGAGAATACTTAGACAAAGGGGAGACATGCCCATAACCACCTGGAGAGCAATGAAAGCCAAGCTTAGAGAAAAGTACCTTCCTATGTCTTATCATCAAAGATTGTTAGATTAATGGCAAAGGCTATACTAGGGCAATAAAACTGTTTCAAAATATATTGCCAAATTCGATCAGTTTGTAATGAGGTGTAACATTGATGAATTCAAGGCTGTAACTTTGTCTAGGTTTAGAGCCAGTCTGAGAGAAGAAATTTAAAGAGAATTGTTTTTGAGAGAGATTATAGACCTAGACCAAGCCTACCAGATAGCTAGAGACCGTGAGAGGTTTCATAGGGAACCAATAGTCAGGAGACCTGAACAAAGTAAGATTAGCACCCTTACTCAGAAACCAGGTTTCAACCAGATATGACCCACTCGCCCCACTCCTAGTACCCTACCAGGTCAAACAAGTGACAAGGGTAAGCCCCTGTAGTTCAGAAGAGTAGTAACACTGATGTTCATTGTTTTAAATGTAGCAAAAAAGGACACTACACCAACCAATGCCCTACCCATTCTTTACACATAGGAGAATTAGTTGATGAGGAGACTGAACCCATTAAGGAGTTTGAAGAGGAAGTATATGAGGCTGAGTCTAACTTGATCAATAAATATGATGAGGAGGAAGAAGAAGTTGACTATGATGAGAATTTGGGTGTTGTTAAGATCTTAACCCAAATTAAGGAAAAGGAGGATTGGAGAAGGACTTATATACTTCAATCGTTTATCAAAATAGGGGATAAAGTTTATAAAATCATCATAGACAATGAAAGTTATGTAAATGCTATATCCACTAAGGCCCTTAAGACCCTAGGCTTGACCCCTGTTTTCCATCCCAATCAATACAAAGTTTTTTGGATAGATGCAACATCCATTCCAATCAAATCTAGATGTCAAGTTCCCATTCAAATTCAATCCTATTAGGAACAAGTCTGGTGTGATGTACTACCCATGGGGTAAATAGCATCATTTTGGGTAGACCATGGCTATATGATCATGATGCAACTTTATATGGTCAATCCAATTCTTGTACTTTCATCCATCTTAGGAAAAGGCTTACCATTAACTCGACCCCACCTAAGGACAATGTCAAGAAAGGATCTAGTGAGTTGAAAAAAAAGAAGCCTAGCCTAAATTTAATTGATGCCAAGGATTTAAGAAAGAGATTAAAGAAGGATCACCCATGTGGATTTTGACCCTTAGGAAAGTTCAAGAACAAGATCCTAAGGAACCACCTCAGGAAGTCACAAAGGTTTTAAAGGACTTTAAGAAAGTATTCCCTGAAGACTTACCTAACCATCTACCTCCACTTAAGGACATTCAGCATGAAATCGATTTAGTCCTGGGTGCCACCTTGCCCAATTTACCTCACTACAGGATGAATCCTACTGAACATGCTGAGCTTCAAAGACAAGTAGGAGACCTCCTCCAAAAAGGATTTATTAGGGAGAGTTTAAGTCCTTGTGCAATACCTTCCCTATTGACCCCAAAGAAAGATGGCAGTTGGAGAATGTGCATTGATAGTCATGACATCAAAAAGATCACGGTCAAATATCGATTTTCCATTCCCTGTCTTGATGACTTACTAGATATGATGACCGGAGCCATTGTGTTTTCCAAAATAGATCTTAAAAGTGGATATCATTAGGTAAGGATTAGACCTGGAGATGAATGAAAAATGGCATTTATGACAAAAGATGGTCTTTATGAGTGGCTAGTAATGCCCTTTGGTCTATCTAATGCCCCTAGTACTTTCATGCAAATCATGACTCAAGTTTTAAAGCCATTCATGGAAAGTTTGTTATAGTATACTTTGATGACATCTTTATCTACAGCAAAACTAGGGAAGACCATCAAGATCACCTCCATCAAGTTTGCTGCATCCTTAGAAAAGAGAATCTCTATGTCAATTTGAAAAAGTGTGAATTCATGACCAGTAGAGTGATCTTTCTAGGATTTGTTGTCACTGCTGAAGGGGTTTCTGCTGACCCTGAAAAGTTAGATCCATAGTTGAGTGGCCTAAACCCAAGAGTATACATGATGTCCATAGTTTTTACAACCTTGCCACTTTCTATTGGAGATTCATAAGAGGGTTTAGTACCATCGTTGCCCAATAATGGATTGTCTTAAGAAAGGAGATTTTGAATGGACCAAACAAGATAGCCAAGTCTTTCTTGAAATTAAGGAAAGAATGACCCTAGCACCAATCTTGAGATTACCCGATTTCTCTAAAGTTTTCGAGGTTGCTTGTGATGCCACCGAGATAGGAATTGGAGTGTTCTAAGTCAAGAAAACCACCCGGTAGCATTCTTTAGCGAGAAATTAAATAGAGAAAAATTGAGGTTTTCCATATATGATAAGGAGCTATATGCGGTAGTTCAATCTTTGAAACATTGGAGACATTATTTGTTACCACAAGAATTTGTCTTGTTTTTTGATCATGAAGCACTCCGATTTCTTGGCTCCCAAAAGAAGTTGAACCTTAGGCACGAGAAGTGGTAGAATACATTCAAGCTTACACCTTAGTCTTGAAACACCATGCTGGGATTCAGAACAAAGTTGCTAATGCCTTAAGTCGACGTTCTATGCTTCTAATGTCTATAAGTACTAAAGTCACAGGGTTTAATAAGTTGAAAGAGGAATACAAGAGTTGCCCTGACTTTACCAAGATTTTTGAGTCTATCAGTCTAGGACCCTTTAGGGAGTAAAAAGACTATATCCTTCATGATGGGTTCCTTTTTAAAAGAGATAAGTCCCCCGAACTTTTATCCGGGAATTCTTGATTTGAGAGATTCATGCCAGGGGATTAGTAGGCCATTTTGGGAGGAATAAGACTAGTTTAGCCTTGGAGGAACAATTCTTTTGGCCTAGCTTGAAATGAAATGTTGCCCAAGTCGTAGCCTAGTGTAAGACATGTACTGTTACAAAAATGCAAAAGCAAAACACTAGACTATACACTCCTCTACCTATTCCTGATCAACCCTTGGCAAGACATTAGTATAGACTTTGTACTAGGACTACCAAGGACTTTAAGGAACACGATTCCATCTTTGTGGTAGTTGACTGATTTTCTAAGATGGCACATTTTCTGCCTTGTTCCCAGACCTTTGATGCATCTAAAGTGGCCAAATTATTCTTAGATGAAGTGGTTATATTACATGGATTACCTAAAACCATTGTGTCTGAAAGGGATGTTAGTTCACCAGTTACTTTTGGAAGGCCCTATGGCACCTCTTAGGACCAAGTTGAACTTTTCCATATCTTATCAACCCCAAACTATTGGCCAAACAGAAGTAGTAAATAGAAGTCTTGGGAATATGTTGAGATGCTTAGTGGGAGAACACACCGAGAATTGAGACCTATTACTGCCATGTAGAATTTGCCTATAATAGCTCAGTTAATAGGTCCACTGGAAAAGTCCTTTTAAGATTCTTCATGGGTATAAACCACAAAAACTAATCGAACTCATTCCATTACCCATGCATGCACGAACATCCGATTCTGTTGAGTCATATGGATAATACATTTAGGATCTACATAGAGAGATTAGCAAGAAATCCAAATGAGCAATGAGAGTTACAAGCATATGGCTGATTCTCATAGAAGGGCCAAAGAATTTCAAGGAGATTTTGTGATGATCAGGCTCAAACTTGAGTAGTTTCCATCGGGAACTATAAAGAAACTCCACACCCGTGGTGGAGGTCCTTACAAAATAATAAAAAGAATATGACCTAATGCTTATGTGCTAGACCTACCTTTTGACTTTGGCATTAGCTCTACTTTTAATATTTAAGATCTGGTAAGATACAGAAACCAACAATGATTTCCAGTGAGTTCTTAGAACCTGATCCATCCCTTGAGAGTGAACCAACCTCAGAGTGTCCACCAGCCATACTACCAAAGTGGGGAGAAAGAATTGAAAGGATATTAGATGACAAGATTGTCACTACCCGAAATAAAATTACCAATGATACTTGGTCCATTGGCAAGGTAGACCTGATTCTGAAGATTCATGGATCACTTAAGAAGAACTGCAAGAAATCAATCCATATCTACTTAAATATTACCAAAGCCAAAATGATCCATACTCATCAGGGCCAAGTTTTTTCACACCGGGGAGAATTAAAGGGGACATTGGCAAGAGGAAGAAGTTGCAAGCTAACAATCTCTGGTTTTGTAGCTAGTCCAATTTTTTTCAGGTTCCACTCAAATTATGGAGATGAAGCCAAACATCATGAAGCATCTTGAAGGCTCTAGTTCCACCCATTTAAGAAGAAGAGCCCCTATTGTATGAAGCAAGTCAAGACCATTCCATTTGAGACAAGCAATCCAAAGAAATTCAACTAATGAAGACCTTTCTTTCCAAAATTCCAAGCAATCCATTTGGGCCGGCCAACCTATGATTTGATTCACCTAATTTGAAGCATATTTGAAGACTAAATCTTAGGAGACACGTGGAAGGCTTTGATGAGGACACTTGGCAAAATATGATGGTGCCACATGGAGATTCTAGTTTCTTCTCTTGTTAGGATTAGTTACCTAGAAGCTTCTCAATGTAATTAGTTGCCAACTAAACATGGATTAGTTAGCACTTAATCCTCCCTTTTGCCGCCACTTCTAGGTTCTCTTGGCCTATAAATAGAACCAAGCCCCCTTATGTAAAGCAATTGAAAAGCCTATGAATGAATAAAAGCTTAGTTTGATTCTTCCTCCACCTTGCCGAGTTTCATTATTTTTTCTTTGAGTTTGAGTGTTAGTTTCCTAGCCATTAAGGCTAGGTCACTCCTTTAGGGAGAGGGTGAGAGGCCCAAAGTTCCATTCCTAAGCCATTCTATCAAGGTTTTTCTTGATGGTTTGAAGTTGACGATGAAGGCTCCATGCCAAGGACTAAGCTCCAAAGGTAAGTTCTAAGTAGGGAGAGTAGATCTTGTCCCTAGACTTCAATTCTTGAGTGATAAAGTGCTATCCTTCTATTTTGAGCTTTGATTCTCTTCATTATTGGGAAGACGACCCTCTTGATCCATGGATCTGAGGTTCTTAAAGGTAGCTTAGCCTAGTTTGAGGGATTTTATGCCCTTAGATCCTACTTTTTATTTTCTTGAAAGAAAGCTTGCATAAGGGTGTTTAGAATTCTGCTCACCTAGTTTTCATATTGAAGTTCTTCATCTCTTCTATGCTATTTCGGCCATATATGGAGCTCAAATTCTTGTATGATGATGCTAAGTGAGTAGATCACACCTCCACACACTCATTTCATCAAATTCGTCCCCCATCAATTTCCTAGCGAGCATCCTCACCAGCTGAAGGAGTCCATGCTCGTATAGTTCCCAAGTTTCCTCAGGCCAAGCAATAGAAGTGAAGAATGCCATAGTCTTCTTCGACTTTGACATAGAAGGCATCCAAACCTTCCATGATGATGCTTTTGTTGTTTCTCTCACCATTGCAAACTACAATGTGCATCATGTTCTCATTGATAATGGATGCTCTCCCATTATCTTACTTTATGATGCTTTGACCAGAATGAATCTTTCAAGGGACCATCTATAGAAGACAAGTTCTCCCTTGATAGGGTTCTTGGGAGATGCCATCTCTATAGAAGGCATGATTACCCTACCTGTAACCATAGGTCAAGCTTTGAGACAAGCGATTGCGATGCTAGCTTCCTAGTAGTGAAAGTTTCCTTGGCATATAATATCATCTTAGGAAGGCTAGGCTTGAACACCCTTCATGCCATCGTGTCCATGTACCATTTGCTAATGAAGTTTCCAAATATCCAAGGAGTGGGTGAAGGTCGAGGTGATCAAGCACTAGCCAAGCAATGCCATGTGGCCACCTTAAAAGGCAAGAAACCCTAAGAAGCATTACCCATGGACATCCTTGATTTCAGAGATAAGTAGGTTTAGAAGTGGGGTCGCCTAGTGGAAAGCTTCTCTCATTTCCTTTGGATGACCATGACCCAACCTAGAAAGTCTAGATTGGGTCTCAGCTAGAAGAGGACTCGTATAACTGACTCCTCACCTTCTTAAGAGCTAATGCAGATGTCTTCATATGTACTACCTCCAACATGCCTGGCATAGATCCAGAAGTCATAGTCCACCAGCTACATGTGAATCCTTTACATAAGCCAGTGAAGCAAAAGAAGCAATGCTTTGCCCTCGAGTGCTAGCAAGCCATCAAGCAAGAAATCGATAAGCTGCATGCTACTGGGTTCATCCAAGAGGTCAACTATCCTGAATGGCATGCAAATGTCATCCTCATTAAGAAGGCAAGCAATAATGGTAGGTATGTATGGACTTTACTTATTTAAATAAAGCCTACCCAGAAGATAGCTTTTCTCTATCTCGAATAGATTTGTTGGTCAATTCTACATTGGGATATGAGTTGCTCAGCTTTATGGATGAGTTCTCTGAATAAAACCAAATCAGATAGCCCCGGAGGATAAGAAAAAATGTCCTTCACCATGGACTAAGGACTCTACTATTATAAATTAATGCCTTTTGGTCGAAAGAATGTAGGTGCCAATTACCAGTATATCATCAACAAGATCTTTAAAGACTAGATTGGTCATATTGTTAAGGTATACATTGATGACATGCTAGTAAAGAACCGATAGTGATGGGGCACGGGATCAGGGGTAGGATCGTTGATGAATTGAGAAGTCACCAAAGATTAGGGTATCCTATTTATTTATTTATTTATTTATTTTAGGGGATGGCGAATGAACAATGGAGATGGAGGGTAGGAAAATTGGATACTTTACAAACTTGGAACATACATTCATGGAGATACCTCTCACCTCTAGGACATCTCACCACCCTACCACATGTAGCCTAGGGCATCCCACCCATCTCACTACATGCAGAGCCTAGGCATCCCATCCAAATCGCTACCTAGGGCCATGAAGAAAAATCTCTAAGACCATAGAGAGGACTCAATGGGGAAGGAGATAATTAGGGCCTCATGCCTCTTGATGCTCAAAAGCGAAGGCATAGGGTCTCACACCCCTCGACGCCCGAAGGCTAAGACAAGACGGGCCTCACGCCCACTCCTTTACGGAGGTAGAACAAAGAATCACTCTTCCATAAAAACTTATCTTTATTAACTAATTTTTTACAAAGGACTGAGGGTGGTATTTATAGACCTTTCAACCTCATTTGAATTTGAATACAAGATAAGAAGATAAGGATGATTCAAATTCAAATACAAGATAAGATGAGATCTATCCCAATCCTAAAAACTAGATATCAAAATCCTAACCAACTAACAAATTTTAAAATAAAGATAAATCCTAAATATCTAATCTTCAAATTTAAATTTATTTGCATTTAATCTGTATTACTCCAAGATTCATGCTGCTCTGGGATCCGTGCTACTTCGGATCCATGCTGGCGATGTCCCCATCATTTTTTGAGGTGGGGAGAAATCGACTCTATCGAGTTAGCTTAGACTCGAGCTTCAGTTTGCCTTCAGACATTTTTTTTATTTTATCAGCTCTGCTCTGAGATCTGTGTGGCTCTAAAATTCATGCAACTTGGAGAATTGTGCAACTTTGAGAACTGTATGGAACATGAACTCGGCAAAAGGAACAAAAGTTTGCTTTCACGTTCATGCATTGGAGCTTCTCCTTCTCCATGGATTGAGGTGATGGAATAGCAGAGGCTTGCGGGGTGGGATTCTAGTGGCTTCATCGGCAATGGCGCTGGGGAGGAAATGGCAGCACAAACACTACTTCCGGTGGTTGGTGATGGTGGAAAGGGGCCACACGATGGATGGCATCTCAGGTGGCTTCTGGCAGGAGATCTCGCAGGACACCAGCATGGATGTGAGCCAGTGGATGGTGATGGCTAGCAAGGGCAGACGATGACAGGGATAGAGGAGAAGGCAGAGCATTGCACAGGCATGGTGAATGCTGCTCGGTGAGGGAAAGGATGGCATGGATGGATCTAGGGCTGGGGCATCATCGGCTTCTAGAAAGGGAGCAGGGAGGATCCGGTGGGAGGGATCGGCTATGGGACTTCGACGATGATGATGATGGTGCAGCGAACTCATGGAAAGGGTTTCACTCCAGGAAGCTCCTCATCATGTCAGAGGAAGGGAGTGGACGATGGCAGTGGCTGCGAGCGGTCGATGGCAGCGGTTGCAAGTGGCAGGGAGGAGATTAGGATTCATGGGTGGAGGCGATCGGCTCGGGGGTGGGTGGCACAGATATGGAATGGATGGGCAAGTCATGGAGACTCTGGTGGTTGTGGAGATGCTAATGTTTGGGATCAAGCAGCTGTAGCATGGTCATCGGCTGTTATGGATTTCGGTAGGGAGAGGCTCTATTGCAAGGGCTTGATGGTCGACGATGTTTGTCGATGGGAAAGATTGCTGGGTTGGCCAGTGGTAGCAGTGGCGGTGACGATGTCTCCCTCGAACTAGAAGGAAAGGGGGAAGAGCATGGCAGTGGTCACGGGGGCCATGTACATGAGGGGTTCATGGAGTTGAGGTGCTCGACGTCGGAGGTGAGGAGGATGCTCTAGATGATGAACTTGAGCGCACGGTCGGTGGTGGAGCTAGCACAGACAAGGAAGCCAAAGAGGTGGAAGAGGGGCTCACTGTTTTTGGTGTGGATGATGCCGAGGACAACGGAGAGGAGGGCGAAGTAGATGGTATTGGACTCACGGTGGCAGGTGATAAGCAGGAAGAAGATGACGGTGAAGAAGGGTGTGGTTGTGCCGATCGCCTGATTGAAGGAGACCAGTAGTTACCGAAGGGAAGTATTGCCACAAATGATGGAGAAGCAAAAATGGCATCGAGGGTGGCGATCCTGAGTAGCTGGCAGTGGGAGGAGATGGACTGAAAGGGAACAAGGTGGAGGAGGGCCATCATTGCCACCGCTTGCTCCAAGGTTTCCAGATCTTGATCTCTCGATCTGGCTAGGCAGTGGTTGCGGCAATCACAGTAGCAGGGGCTAATTTTCGAGCAAATTATGGCCTGAGGCGGAAAGGAAGCAGGGGCATCGACATGAAGTTGTTCACCCTAGGGTGGCGGTAAATGGCAAAGACAGTGAGGAGGACATGGCAGTGGATGAAGGGGTGGCAGATCTGGCGATCCTGATGGAGGCGGTGGAACGTGGGGCTCTGGACATGATCTGGGGGGTGAGGATGATGATGAGCTCAGCATGTGAGTGGACATGGGATCCCAGGGTGGAAAAAATAGATCCTAATCAATCCAGGCTCTGATACCAAATTGATGTGGGACAGATAAGGGGTAGGATCGTTAGTGAGCCCAGAAATCACCTAAATTAGGGTACCACTATTATTTCTTCTATTTTTTTTCTTTGTACGAGGTGAAGAAGGAACAATGGGGAAGGAAGAAATGGATGGTTGGGTTTGGATAACTAGGGCCTCACACCCCTCGATGTTTCAAAGAACAAAGGCAAACTAGGGTCTCACACCCCTCGATGTTCCAAAGAACAAAGGCAAACTAGGGCCTCACACCCCTTGATGTTTCGAAGAACAAAGGCAAACTAGGGCCTCACACCCCTTGATATTCTGAAGAACAAAGGCAAACTAGGGCCTCACACCCCTAGTGTCAGGGTATGGTTGAAAAATAAACTAGACTTAGTATTAAAGCTCTTCGGTCTGATTAAGGAGGAGAATACTTATCTAGTGAGTTACTAAACCATCTAAAAGACAAAGAATTATTTCTGAATGGACCCCTCCTCATACACCCCAGTTAACTAGAGTGGTAGAGAGGAGAAATCGTACCTTATTGGACATGGTGAGGTCCATGATGAGCTTCACAGATCTTCCCATTTCCTTTTGGGGAGACTGCAGCACATATATTAAATAGGGTTCCATCTAAGTCGGTAAGTAGCACTCCATATGAGTTATGGAATGGCAAAAGACCAAGTCTTAAGTACTTGAAGATTTGGGGTTGCCATGCTTATGTCAAGAATAACTTTGGATATAAGTTAAGTGCTAGAGCTGACTAGTGTAGATTTGTTGGTTACCCAAAAGTAGGTATGGGATACCTTTTTTATAATGCTACTGAACAAAAGATAATTGTCAATAGGCATGCTACATTCTTGGAATAAGAGTTTATCCAAGAAGGATATAGTGGTTCTTCACTTGAGTTATGTGAAGAACAGAACCAACAAACCAATGAGCCTTCAAGTGAAGTTCCTCAACCAGAGGTTCTTATAGATCAAGAACAACTACAATACACATCTCATCTTCGAAGGTCAGAGAGGGTGCGGGGAGCACCTCTCAAATATGGCTTTGTCATCGGGGATGACAATGAAGCCAGTATCATATAGGATGATGATCCTGTGACCTATTTGGAAGCTGTCGAGAGTAAAGACTCAGACAAATGGCTTGATGCCATGAAATCTGAAATAGACTCTATCTATTCCAATCAGGTTTGGACTTTGGTAGATCCACCTGAAGGAATTAACCTAATTGGGTGTAAATGGGTCTTCAAGAAGAAGATTGGAGCAGATGGTCAAGTTGAGACCAACAAGGCTAGACTGGTAACAAAAGGTTTCATACAAAAACATGGTATAGACTATGATGAAACATTTTCTCCTGTAGCCATGCTCAAGTCCATTCAGATATTGCTTGCAAAAGTGCATACCATGACCATGAGATCTGGCAAATGGATATAAAGACTGCTTTCCTCAATGAAAACCTTGAAGAAGAAGTCTACATGTCACAGCCAGCAGGTTTTGTCTCAAGTGGGAGACCAAACCAGGTATGCAAATTAAAGAAGTCCATTTATGGACTTAAGCAAGTATCGAGGAGTTGGAACATCCATTTTGATGAAACAATCAAAGGATTTAGTTTTATCAAAAAATATAGATGAACTCTGTGTGTACAAGAAGACAAGTGGAGTGCACTTATTTTATTGGTTTTATATGTGGATGACATACTGATTATTGGGAATGATATCCAATGTTACAGTCAATTAAAACTTGGCTATCATCAAAATTTTTCATGAAGGATTTGGGAGAAGCATCCTATATACTGGGTATAAGGATCTATAGAGATAGATCCAAAAGGATGCTGGGCTTATCCCAATCCAGGTACATTGACTTAGTATTGAAGAGATTCAACATGGATGGAAGAAAGTAAGATTACTTACCTATAAGTCAAGGCATACATCTCTCTAAGATAATGTCTCCTAAGACATCAGAAGAAAGAGAGAGGATGGCTATGATTCCTTGTGCTTTGGCTGTAGGATCGATAATGTATGCCATGTTATGTACCAGACTTGATGTTGCATATGCCATGGGCATAGTTAGCAGGTTTCAGGCAGATCCAGGAGAGGATCATTGGAGAGCTGTGAAAAATATTCTTAAGTACCTGAGAAGGACTAAAGATATTTTTCTAGTATATGGAGGATCTGAGTTGAAACTAGAAGGATATACAGATTCTAGTTTTCAATCAGATCCAATTGATAGCAAATCCACATCAGGATATGTCTTCACCTTGAATGGTGGTGCAGTGAGATGGAAAAGTACAAAGCAGCCAACAATAGCTGACTCAGTCATTGAGGCAGAGTACATAGCTGCTAGTGAAGCTGCAAAGGAAGCTGTCTGGATGAAAAAATTCATCATGGAATTGGGCATGGTTCTTGATGTACAATAGCCAGTGCCATTATACTGTGTTAACACTAGGGCTGTTGCACAAGCTAAGGAACCAAGGTCTCATCACAAGTCCAAGCACATTCTAAGATAGTTCCACCTCATTCGAAAGATCATTGAAAGACAAGATGTCGTCATTGAACGAGTTGACACAAAGAACAATATAGCAGACCCATTCACTAAAGCTTTAGCCAAGTAGTAGTTAGATCGTCACTTAGATTGTATGGGTATAAAATACAAGGGCGATTGGCTTTAATGCAAATGGGAGTTTGATAGAAAAGTTCCCTAAGAGCCAATCATTATGAGGGCCTTTTTATAAACTTCCAGCTCATGTATGACATACTTTCATCTTAATAAAGGCATTTGATTCATCATATACTACTGTGTCATGTTTTTATTGATTATGATGAACCCCGTAGAGGAGGGCAATGGAATTAGGATTATGATGGAATTCATAACAGTGAGACCTAATTTTTTATAAACCTTAATCTATAATGTTCCTAGTCGTTGGACCATCGATTTGGGGATCGATGGATCTAGAAAGACTAGCTTATCCTATGTATGCTCAGTTGATGAGGGTGGTTGATCTCACAACCACTTATGTAGAGACACTAATACTAGGATAGGGGTGCTCATTAGGGTATGAGTACACTGGATTGATCCAACCGGGATTATCTGGAAGTCTTACTACTTGTCAAAAGATAGATCCTAGAGTAGAAGTTGTGCATGTGATCTTTAGACCTAAGGTCACCATGGTTCCTTATGCACACTAAGCTATATTTTGGTTCATACTCATTCATGCCATTGCGACATGTACGGGGTGTTCTGGGTATGGTGGAAGGTGTATGAAGGATGTGAGTGGACCAACAAGGAATCGATCATTCCTAGTAAAAGAATTGTTATCCCATGCAATCTCTTCGATGAGTGACTCAAGGAGCCTTTGATCAAAGCAGAATAAGATTAGTGGAATCTAATCAGTCATCAGTTGAGTCCTCATGATCGAGCTGAGATTCATATGATGAAGTGTTAGGGTTTGACATCTATCCATACCTATCACTTATCGGGATAATGGGAGATCGAAAGATTGAATTGCACGGTAACTTACCACTGAAGGGTGTTTTAGAATTTTTCACCAAATTTCTCATCTTCTAGGTAGGCATGATATGTTGCTAGACGTCAATCTTGTCTTGCAGGATTTCATGAACCAATTGGTTTGGTTTCATGAGTCAATTGATGTGTGATTTGAATTGGACAATTAGATGAGCCAATTTGACCTATTTAGGTCAATCGGGGTCAATGATCGGATTGAATCGACTCAAACCTAAACCTACTGCTGGCTAGATGTGGAACCCAATGGGTCACACATAAGAGAGACTTAGCCAAGGAAGTCATTCATGATTTAATTAGGGTCATAGGATCCTAATTGGTTAGCCAGATTGCATACTAGCATATGTAGGCTAACCTAATTCCTAACCCAATTGGATTGGGTCCGGTTGCTTGCTAATTAGGAAAACCTAATTATGGAAAACCTAAATTAGGTTGAGTCCTAAGTGGGGCTATCCAAATTAGAGCTTAATCTATTTTAATTTGGACTTAAGGGCATTTTAGGTGCCATATTTGAAGAGTCCCAATGGCATGGGACTCTTGGTACCTAAATGATACCTTAACTTCAAAAGGGCACAGAAGGGCCTACGGACCTCTGATCTGAAAATAAAAAATTTGGTCAAAAAGCTTATTTGATGCCCTTTCCAATGACACCCATATTGCATATGTTTGACCAAGTCAATTTGATGCTTTAGGCGGACTAAATGGAAAGGGAAAACTATTGGAGCCCTTTGGCACACCCGGGAGAATAAGTGGCACGCAGAAGGACTAAGAGTCCTTCTGCAGATGAGACTCTAAGAGTTTCATCAGGAAGGTACCTCTTCATTTTATCCCCATGGTCTTAAGAAGTCTAATAGCCATTTTAAAGTTTAAAGAAATGGCTTGAAGAGGTGTGAAAGGTGGCGCGCACATGAAAAGTCGTGCCTCTTCATATGCGCGCACACAACAGAGGGCAGAGTCCTTCTGCCTTTGAAACTCTTCAAGTCTTGCATTACTTCAGATTAGAAGAGGTGTCTCCCTATCTCAAAAACCAGTATTTGACATATGGCGCTATGGGGATTGATCTGGTAAGTGAAAGAACATAGATATGACTCTCCATTCCCGAAGAGTCTTATCAGATATGTTGTTTCATATCTGATAAGTGTTGTCAGGATGCATTTCATGCCCCATCTGAGATTATAAATAGGGGTATGGTGAAATGAGAAATACTGACTTCGATCTTCTAAGAGTCTGAGTATTTTATTTTCACAAGAGTCAGAGTGTTCTTCCACTTTCTCCCTACATTCTTGTTTTAGGCCAAGACTTGTCTTGTTAAGACAAGTTCTTCTACACTAAAACAAGGCTTGGTTTTAGGACATAAGCCTGTAGGGTCCTAGAGGAGGGTAGTCCTAGATCCTACAGCGGTTTAGGACAGTGTCTTGAGTATCCTTCAGTAGGACAGGGTGTCCTACAGTGGTCAATAGACCAAAGGCTTCGAAAGAGTTCCACTCCTCCAAGCAAGTTGAAGGAGTTCTTCCTTGGTCCGAGTTTCATGTGGATCACCGTTGGAGGGCTTGCACTTGTGAGCCTTGTGGAAAAAGTTGAATTTCAGCGATCCAGATATTTTTCTTGACTTTATTTGATGATTCATTAGTTGTTATTGCCCAAGGAGTTCCTGGGAATTAGGATTTTCTATACATGTTATACATGTTAGGGTATCATGCTATGAAATTTTATTTTGAAAGTCAATTCCGCATGCTGCATGATCCAGGCACCTTGGTAGAATTCCCATCACAAGGGACATGCCTACTTGTCTCACCATTGCTGCTGACCAATGCAGGGTGGGGATAGGAATGTAGGATGCAAACTTTGTCACCAACAGCCATCGGTCCACTTGTCAGTGGAGCTCCGTGTCCTGTCAACTTCCGTATGGGTTCCATAATTAATGACGATCTTCAAAGGCACTCTGGACACTCAAGAGTTACCTCCCCTTAGCCTCACCATCTCCTGCTAAGTCACTTTTAGCTCTTTTTGTAGTTCATCATTTCTTGTAGATAAGCTATCGAGCTCCCGTATGGGGGTTTGGCAAGCCTCCTTGGCCATGCTTTACTCTTGTTCTACCAAAGCCTGGCATTCTTTTACGTGAACAACCCTTCTATAGGTGTCACCTTGTAAAGAACAGTAGATTGCTCTAGTGGCCAAGCATAGGAACTTACAACATTAGAATTATGAGCATCCAGCTAAGATTGTGACCAAGGTCTTCTAGAGATATTCTATCTACCTTAGTAGTGCAATGATGCAGGGACATTAACACCTCCATCGACATGCATCATGTTGCCACGATGTCAACTGGAGGAGTAATATTTAGTTCAAGCTCTCTAGCCTTCATAATGTCCAAGCTACCCTTCTCAATTGCCTATGGGGGGCAGGTAGTTCAATATGGGACTCTGGTACTACAACAGAATGATCAGTGCACTTAACAGTGGTTTGCAACTACTCTCTAAGTGCTAGACTCCTGGGCGATGCTAGCGATGCCTCCACCACTATTGGAGACTCTACCCCTTTAGCCATCACCATCGGAGAAGTAGACACAATCACATCCACCTCACCATGATTATTAGGATATTCTATTAGGGAGAGATTGCCATCCAGCTACATCTCCTCTATCTCTGGAGTCGGCTCTATTGGAAATCACCTAGGGTTCATGCATGATTTTCTTCATAATTTACAATGGAAGATAATTTGTTATAAAACTATTGTAAATAGAAAATATGCATATAGATCATATCTAATAATCCTAAAAGGATCAAAACATGATATGCAACATAGAAAATAAAATAGCATGCATCAATCTAGTCGATGCATGCTGGAGATCTAATTTATACAACTATGAGATTGAATGCCATACTTGATCACAGATCGATGATCACTGCTATCGATGATACATGATAAGGGCTCTCCATATTGCTTCACCACTACATAGAGTATCTGGCCTCTATGAATCATCCACATGAAGCACCCACATGATCAACCTTCTCGGACTTCTAGATCCCATGAATGACACTAAATGGTTGAAATAAAATTTTTTTAATCTTTTTGGACACTCTAAGAAGATCAAGTGGTCATTAGATGGAAGAAGAAAAATAAAGCAAGAAAACCCTCTTTTCTTTTTCTTTTTCTTTTTCTCTCTATGCTAGATCTATAACTCTTCATTCCAATCTGAATTTTGAAAAGTAATTTTAAATTTTGAAAAGTAATTGATCTCTTGATGTTTCATATATGATAAAAAATAGAAGTAAAATTTCATTGATTAGAGAAGCAATTATATTAGGATAAGTTGATATAGTTTGAATAGAACTAAGAGTTCTATTCCAATAAAATTTCTCTAATTAAATTAAAATAAATCCAGATTTAATTCGAACCCACCTAATCTAACTTGGAATAATGGAGGATTAAAAAAACCAATTTTCTTTATGGAGAATTCATAAAAAAAACATTCTAGTAAGGCATGGAGGATTTATACGGAAGAAAATAATTTGAACTAGGTTAAGGTTTGATCAAGATTTAACCAAAATTAGTTAGGACTCAAAATTAATTTGGTTATAACTAATTTAACCAACTTGAATCCAATCCAATTAGGTCTCAATTAATTTTAATTAAATCCTAATTAAAGCTAGAATCAACCAAGCCCAAATCTAAATCAAACTGAAATTAGAAATCCTTAGCGATTAGGTCATCAAATAACCTAATCGGGTGAAATCCAATTAAACCAGATTTAATTAGGCTTGACATAAACCTCTTTGGTCAATCAAATTAAGCTAATTAGTAATCTAATTACTAATAAATTCTCCTAAAATTAATTAATAATTAATTAATATTTATTTACAACATTTATATAGGGTTAATTATTAATCATATTTATAATTTTGCCACTGAATGATTCTTAATTGTTATCAACCATCATGATCAGTCAAAAAATTCTTATATATATGATCTTATAGGTTCAAATCCTAAGTTGGTAGTGTAAGAACCAATTTCTAAACTAATCGATGCAACCATCTAATAATGGTGCCCGACGACTAGGTTGGTCGAATATGGCAAAACAACATTCAAGAACCCAGGCTATGATTACTATATAATTCATCCTTTTAGCCTAATACTCGAATAAATTCAGAGTCAACTATCAACTCTAAATAATGCATGAAAATATGAATCAACCTGCTAAATCTTAAGACTCCTTACAAGAATTATCCTGGTCAAGGCTTTACTAAATTGAAACACTACCAAAAACCTACTCCAACAACTTGGAGTGGTTAATTTTTTCTTGACTCAAAAATGACTTAACAAGTACTTGACTGCATCCAAAAATCTTCTATCACTAGATTAGAAATCTAGGTAGTCCAGCATCAAAGCATAGTGAATTGCTTGCCAAGTCACCATCATAGTCTCAGGTCGGAGGGATACTTATATCCATTCCCTTTTTACATGATACTCTTGATAACAGAGTATTCCATAAAATTGGTTACTGTTTAGTGAGATGTACTCCTGTACTCAACTGCATGCCATACTAGTATCTCCACACTCTTGGTTAAGAGGACAACTAACATATATGGCACACAATGATTTATTCTTAATAAACATTATCATCCTAGGTAACAATGTATCATTTGGTCATGAACCGATTTAAAAACCACTCAATAAATCCTTTATTATTGAATCTATGTAATTCTGAGGACTTTAATACATTAGAATTCATAAGAAGATGACAAGTAGCATTGAGATACCAAAATAATTATTATTTTATTAATAATTCATATACATTTACAAAGTAGCTCAACCATCTACAACCTAGATGATTAGCTTTACTATACTTTTTCCAATAACTCCCACTTGGACTAGATCCAATCAGAATAGTATTGCATATCCATTTTTCACTTAGGATTGTCAAACTCTTCAATTTTGAGGGCTTTAGTAAATGGGTTGGCTAGGTTCTCCTTTCTATCGATCTTTTGAAGGTCAACATCATCTCGTTCCACTATTTCTTGGATAAGATGGTAGTGATGCAGAACGGACTTGGTACATTGATGTGCCTTTGGTTCCTTCACTTGAGTAATGGTTTCAGTGCTATCATAATGTAGAATAACTGGACCATGAATGGAGGGTGCCACTCCAAGCTCAATGATGAACTTTGTAACTATACAGCTTTCTTTGCAGCATCAGATGTAGTAATGTTCTTCACCTCATATATTGAATCAGCCATAGTGTGTTGCTTAGAACTTTTCTAGTATATAGCTTTTCTATTAAGGATAAAGACATAACCCAACACACTTTTGCTATTATTTCAATATGACTGAAAATTGGAGTCAGTGTAACTAACTTGTTTCAAGTTAGAATCTCCATAAACCAACCATTGGTCCTTAGTATTTTTCAAATACTTAAGGATAGCTTTTATGACCTTCCAATAATTCTCACCTGGATCAGATTGGTATCTACTCACTACTAGTTAGTATGCTATATATAGTCTCATACATGTCATAGCATCATAACAGATCCCACTATTGAGGCATATTAAATCCTAGTCATACACTCTCTCTCTTGAGGACTTGTTGGATAATCCTTCTTAGAGAGAGTAATTTCATGGCCTATCAAAAGGTAGCCTTTCTTAGAATCTTAGCTAAACTTTTAGCATGTAAATGTAAACAATGACTAATCCTTAGCATACCTTTTAGATCTATCCTTATCTTTTCATTCTAAGGATGTAGGTTACTTCTCCTAGGTCCTTCATGGAGAATTGGGATGACAGCCAATTCTTTATTCCTTGCATTATAGGAATGTCATTTCTGATTAAAAAAAGGTCATCCACATATAACATAATAAAAAATAATCACTAAACCATTAGCCCATTTTTACATGCCTGGCTCTTCTCCATTCTTAATAAAAGCCATACATTCTAATCACCTTATCAAAATGCATGTTCCAACTATAGGATGCCTACTTTAATCCATAAATAGATCTCTGAAGCTACACAACTTTGATTCATCTATGGATGTGAACCCTTTAGGTTGTATCATATATACCTCTTCTTCAACTTTTCATTTAGGAAAGTAGTTTTGATATCCATTTTCCAAATCTCAAAATCAAGATGCACCACTATCACAAGCATAATTTGAATGGACTTGAGTATTGCCATTGGTAAAATGTCTCATCATAATCAATACCATTACACTGACTATAATCCTTGGTATCCAGACATACTTTATAGGTTTACCATCCCATCTACACCCCTTTTCTTTTTGAAAATCCATTTACATCCTATGGTTTTTACCCCTTTAGGTGGGTCAACGAGTGTCCATGCATCATTGATTTTCATGGACTCCATTTTGGATTTGATTCATGACTTCAAGCCATTTCTCAAAGTTGAAACTCTGCATCGCATCCATGTAGGTGATTGGATCATCGCTATTTTTATCAAGTTCAATAGGATCACCATCCCAACAATAAAAACATAGTATATGTCTGGCTAATGTGGTACTCTATCAGACCTCCTTAAGATTACCTCTCTAACAGGCTCCAGGTTTGATCAAATCAAATCCAATTATATTGGTTTAGTTAATTATGTCAGTTTTTCTACCTAACAAACTTCTTCAAGTACACCTTAGAGGTAGTAGTTCCTTCCTCGAGAACTCCTTTTCTAAAAGGATTGCCTTATGACTAACGAATAGCTTTTGTTCATCGATATAGTAGAAAAAATAATCCTTAGTTTCCTTCGAGTATCCTATAAACGTACACCTATCAGACCTAGGCCCAAGCATATCTATGTTCAAATGTTTGACAAAAGCTAGATATCCCTAACCCTAAGGTATAAGAGTATGGCTTATGCCCTATCCATATATCATATGGCATTTGTCTATAGACTTTCTAAGAACTCTATTTGGAATGTAACAAGTCGACTGTAGTGAATATCCCTAGAAGGAAATAAATAAACTCACAAATCCCATCATGGACCGAACCATGTCTAATAGGACTCGATTCCTCCTTTTAGATACTCTATTATATTGATGTGTCCTATGAGGTGTCCATTATGAAAAGATCTCATTCTCTTCTAAATATATCATAAACTCACCAGTAAGATATTAACCTCCTTGATTAGATTGAAGGATTTTGATATACTTGCCTGGTTGTTTCTTTACTTCATTATAAAATCATTTGAATATTTCAAACAATTCAGACTTATGTCTCATTAAGTAGATATATCCATTCCTTGATAGGTTATCAATAAATGTGATGAAGTAGTAATATCCAGCTATGGTTGAAGTATTCATAGGTCTACATACATCATTATGTATTAGACTCAAAATCTCAGTAGCTCTTTCACCTTTTTCAGTAAAATGTGACCTAGTCATCTTTCCAAGAAGATAAGATTCGCAGGTCGGCAATGATTCAAAATCACTGACCTTGAGGATTCCCACTTTAGATAACATGTTCATCATATTCTTATTGATAGACCTAGCCTACAATGTCAAAGGTAGACATCAGACATATTTTCTATCCTAGAACATTTGTTGGACATAGGGAAAAGAGATTAAGAGGATGAGAAAGAAGAGCCGGGAAGAAAATAGAAAAGGAGGGGAAGTAGGGGAAGGAAGAGGAAGAAGAGAAGAGGAAGATGAAGAGAACCAGGAAGAAGAATTTGCTGAGAGAGAGAGAAGAAGAAAGAGGAAGAGGGAGGAAGAAGAAGAAGAGATGGGATAAGAAGTAGTCAGGGAAGATCCAAATACTTTGGATAATCTCTTGATTCCTTTTTGATTACAAGAGTTTTTAAATAAACTCTAGTCCCTAACAAGTTAGAGACCAACTTAACCAGAACTCGTGGACTTCAAACTAATCTAAACTAATTAAACTAATCTATAACAAACTCCAAACTAATCTAGTTTTTATGCTTTGATATGTGTATAAGTTGGATACAAAATAATAAAAATAAGCCTAATCCCCATACACCTAGATAAAAATAAAAAATAAATACATATTTCTGCTCAAAGAACTGTTGGGTATGCATCAAAATCCATACTAGATAATGTCCTCATCATAGGGTTAGCTTGATTTGACCTAATTTGATTAATTGATTTTTAATCGAACTAAATCAACATAAACCTAGGCCTACTATTAGTTAGAGAGAAGCCCAAAGGGTTAAACACATTAAGGAATTAATCAAAGAAATTATTTATATTTTTATTAGGATCATAGGATCCTAATTGGCTAGCTAATTAACATACTAACATATGTTGGCTAGCTTAACTCCTAACCTAATTAGATTAGGTTTTAATGCTTGCTATCTGGGATAACTAATTTGAGTAGGACCTAAATTGGGTTGAGCATTAAGTAGGGTAGCTAAATTAGGATATATCTTGATTTTATAGCCTTTATCCATGTCTTAAACTAAGAGTCCCAAGGGCTTAGGACTCTTGGTGCCAATATTGGCGTGCATGCAAAATAAGGGTTATAGAAGGACCAAGAGTCCTTCTATAAAAAATCACCTTTTACTGATAAACCTTAGCCCCTATCCTCGCTCATCCATGTCCATTTGGATTAGTTTTGTCTAGTAAAATAAAGAAATTATGGGCATGAATTCATGTGGGTGCATGAATGGATGGGATGCTTGGAATATATGGTGCGTGGGATAGATTAGAGTGCTTCTGCTTATCAATCACCCTTTTTAGATAAGCCTCTCAGTTTATATGCTTATTGGGGTATTAGACCAAGTTTTTAGTTTTTAAATTAAAGGCTAATTATCAAATTGTTCTCGAAGAGTTGCGATAAGCAACTCTTGGTGCAAAATATGTGTGTTGCCCAGGTGGCTTTCCCAAGAGGGGTGAATTGGGAATTAAAAAATTTAATCAATAATGTGCTCTTTGAAATCCCTTTTAAGGTGTTAAGTACTGTGATGAAGTATTTAAATGCAGAAGCAAAATTAGATTAGAAAAGCACAACCCAAACACACAATAATTATAGTGGTTCGGAGCAACCCAGCTCCTACGTCCACTATCCAAGATTATCACTTGGGATTTCCACTATATCCCCCACCGGAATACAGTCGGATTATTTTCACAGGCTCACAATCCAAACCTCTACACTTTGGTTTTTACAATCAGGCTCACCAAAAAAATCCAACTTGGTTTTACCAGGATCACCAAGAACCCAAAACTTGGTTTTAACAAAGGCTAACCAAGAACCTATTTGGTTTTTCAACCGGCTCACCAATAACCCAATAATTCAAAATAAATTGAAAAAAAAAGTAACAGAATGACAAACAAATCTTTTGTCTAATGGTTGCCGATGCAGCTCAAGAGAAGCCCACTTGAATGCACTTCAATGCACTTTAATGGCTTTTATAGCTTCTTTACTTAGTGCTTCAAGCTTCGGTGAGAGTTGGTGAAGGCTTGAAGGCTATCTTGAATGCTCTCAGTGCTCTCTTTCTTGTTGGCTTGGTTGGATATTCAATAATGCATTTACTCTTGTTCCCTTTTTCAAAAACTTTCTAAAGCTCGCTTCAAAGAAGTTCAAATTTCTCAAATATATGGTCTTCCATCATTCTAAGACAGTTTAAGTCATTGTAGACCGTTGGGATGTGACATTTGATCGTTGGAGCACTTTTTAAATTCAAAATCCAAGTTCTGGAACTAGCCATTATATGCCTATAACTACCATTCGAATCGGCTCGGATTACTCAAGTTGGCTTGGATCCTCAAAGAAGTTCTGGTTGAGTCGACTCTCTTCAATCTAATTAGCTTGCTTGCATAGTGTCCTGATTCCTCACTCTGCAAGAGTCGGCTCACCTTGATTCTAGTCGACTTAGATCCTTAAGCATTCAGAATTTCAATCTAGACAAGTCGACCTGTTAGGATATGTCAGCCCAGGCACAGATTCAATCGCCGGTTCGACCGGTCGAAGACCACCGGTTGAAGACATTTCCTATGAACCACGAGCATCGGGCCTAGATATTCGGAGAAGGACAAATAACCACAGGCAAGTGAAAGCTCTTAATAAGTCTTCAGCCTAGACCAGCGTACCAAGTCCTCAGCTTGAACCGGAGTACAACCTCCGAAGACACGATCTTCAGATTACGTCGAAGACACAGTCTTCGACCTACGACAAGGATCAAGTCCATGACTTGCACCAAAGACACGAACTTCGATCTGTCTCGAAGAGGCCTGAGGACTAAAACACCACCCGACTCACTTACGGGAAATCCTCCTTGAACAAAAAGTCTGAAGACAGACATCCAATCTATCTCAAATCTCCACGAACACGATAAAGCAACGGCTATCCTCGATTATCTCCGACATAATCATGGCACATGATTCCAGTGGCAGTGCCCCCGGCCTGGCCATCGGAACCGCCCCAATAACCACCCACGATCCCTGATTGTGGGAAAAAATAACTCCCCCGTCGTAACTGTTGGGAGGAGAACGAAATCATAGGCAGGGAAACTCCTTATAAATAATGGTAAGAGGGAATACTGGAGGTAAGGCACTTGACACCCTTGAAAATATCAGAGCTTTTCCTTCTCCGTCTTCCCCATTCTATGGCTAGAGCCCACCTCTGACTTAGGCATCGGAGTGTCCCCTGTCGGAGCATCTCCAGCAAGGGATCTGTTTTGCAAGTGAACCAGGGAGTGACCCTATGATCCAATAGCTCCACCAGGTCAGAAGAAAGGGTTCGACACCAACAGATTGGCATGCCAGGTAGGGGAGCGAGAGTGGAAATCGTATTGTTGAGCTCCCTCCATTGATAAAGGGAAAGAAAGAAATCCTCAATGGTAAGAGGAAAAGCTCATATTGCCTCATCTAGTCGAAATCGTGCTCCATCCCAGGGGGATGCACCCCCTATGGAGAACCAAATTCCACCTCCCACAATTGTCATGGGACAGCAACAGTTTGAAGCCCTCCTGAACCAGGTTGCCAACCTCAAGGCCATGGTTCAGGATTTCCGTAACAGAACCTTTCAGGTGGCCCATTCGCCAGCCATCTCCAGAAATAGTTCCAGATCTCGGAGGAAGAGAGCCCCTTGCGAGGGGTCCACACACCTCTCCCTCTGTCCGCGGCCTTCTCCTGAAGGTCAAAGTTCAGGGGGGCCTAGGCCTACTATTTCCCTGCAGAGAGGGAAAAGACCTAGGCAGACTTCCTCACCTTCTTCTGAAGACTCAACTCCCGTAGAGAAAGGGCCGAAGCAGGCTCTTCCTGATTATGACGGGAAGTTCAAGGCCATCGAATCAGAGATTGCAAGGATGCGGGAGCAAAAGGGCCACGACGACTTGGCAGTATGCGATTTGCACCCGTCCTATACCGACCGCATCATGGTCGAAGTCACCCCTCAGCACTTCAGGGTTCCCCGGATGGATGCGTATGACGGCACCTCCGATCCTTTTGACCACTTGGGCAATTTAAAGCTCATACGATGATCCATGGGGCTTCGAATGCGATGTACTGCCTCGCGTTCACAGCTACCCTAAAAAAAGTGGCTCGGATGTGGTGCTCGAGCATACGCCCAAGTACCATCGATTCCTTCTCTGAGTTAGAAAAATTATTTGTCTTGCATTTCAGGACTTGTCGCAAGACCTCCCAAAATATGGACAGACTATTCCTCCTTCATCAGAATGAAGGAGAAAGCCTACGAGATACATCTCCAGGTTTAATACGGCCACACTCGAGATCCCTGATCTCAATAAGCATGTGGTCATGTCAGCATTGAAGAAGGGACTTCGCACATCCAGGCTTACCTTCTCCCTGGATAAGAGTTTCCTAAAAGCTATACTAAGCTCTTATCAAGGGCCCAGAAATATGCTGATGTCGAAGAGCAGGTGGCGAACCAATGACTGATCGAAGGGAAACCCCCTTCGAAGAAGAAAAACAACAGGAGACAAGGTCCCCCTACTGCCAACAACAACAACAAGTATACAGATCGTCGAAGGAGTTTTCTTAGGCCCAGAGCATCGGGCAGGAGATTCGACTCTTATACCCCCCTCAACCTCCCTCGCGAAAAGATCCTCTTGGAGATAGAAAAAGAAAACTCTCTCCCGCACCCACGTCCCATGAAGGCAACCTCTTCTGTAAGAAACAGAAACAAATACTACCATTTCCATCGGGACCATGACCATAATATCGAAGACTGCATCTAGCTGAGAGATGCGATAGAGGATCTCATCAAAAGAGGGTACCTAGGGCGGTATGTTGGGTGCCAGGGACCGCGATTTGAAGCTACTATCCCATAACTACCCCTGAGGAGGCCAAACTGCCAAATCAAATGCTCACTAATGGAGGTGTGGGGATGATACATCGACCTGTCAACTGGAGAAGAGACGAAGATGATGCCTCAAAGTGACTCAAGGACAATAATGCCATCCTCTTCTCCAATGATGATCTTGTAGGAGTACGGCTCCCGCATGATGATCCTATTGTAATCTCGGTCGTTGTGGCCAACTATGATGTACAACGAGTCTTGGTTGATAATGGAAGTTTGACTGATGTCTTGATCTACGATGCATTCCCTCGGATGTGCTTACCTAGAAACAAACTACAAAGGTCTCCTATACCACTTACTGGCTTCGGAGGTAATCAGGTTGACGCTGAGGAAGAAATAGTGCTACCTATAACTCTCGGCATCGAACCTTGACAAAAGATGCTACCAATCAATTTTACTATGGTTCGAAACCCTTCAGCCTACAACATCATCTTGGACGGCTTGCCCTGAATAAATTCCGAATCGTAGTGTCATCCTATTACCTCCTGGTACGCTTCCCCACTAGGAATGGTGTCGGAGAAGAAAGAGGAGATCAAAGAATGGCACGACAATGCCTGATGATCCAGGACAAGCATTCCAATGACCCAACATCTGGAGATTACCTAGACCCAAGAGATTCAACTACAGATTCTGGTGAGCCCATGGAGAGGACTATTTCTGTACCCTTGACCAAGGAAGACCCCACCAAGGTCGTGCAAATCGAAAGCATGCTAGATGAAAAAACCAAGGCCGAGCTGATCTGCTTCCTCAAAGACAATGCTGATGTCTTTGCTTGGTCGGCTTCGGACATGCCAGGAATTCCCGCTGAAGTGATCACTCATCGGCTGGAAGTCGCTCCTGGATATAAGCCGATCCAATAGAAGAAGAGGAGCTTTACCCAAGAAAGGTAAAAAGCCATAGATAAGAGGTCAACAAGCTCCTCAAGGCAGGGTTCATCCGGGAAGCCCACTACCCCGACTGGTTGGCCAATGTGGTCATGGTGAAAAAAGTTAGTGGCAAGTGGAGAATCTGCATCGACCATACAGACCTCAACAAAGCTTACCCAAAAGACAGCTTCCCTCTTCCAAAGATTGACCAACTGGTTGACGCCACTACGGCCACCAACTGCTAAGTTTTATGGATGCTTTCTCCGGCTACAACCAGATTTGGATGAACCCCGAGACGAAGAGAAGACAGCCTTTGTCATCGACAAAGGCTTATACTATTACAAATGATGCCATTCGGGCTCAAGAACGCTGGGGCACATTCCAAAGGCTAATCAAAAGGTATTCAAAGAGCAGCTGGGTTAAAATCTGGAAGTCTATGTTGACAACATGATCGTCAAGAGCCTCTTTAAAGAAAGTCACATCCGAGACCTAGAAAATCATTCAGCACCTTGTGATGCCACCGAATGAAGCTAAACCCCATGAAATGTGCCTTCGGGGTCACTTCGGGCAAATTCCTGAGTTTTCTTGTAACCAGGCGAGGGATGGAAGCAAATCCTGAAAAGATTCAAGCCCTCAAGGACATAAAACATCCATCCTATAAGAAGGAGGTACAGCAATTAACTGGAAGGATTGCCTCCTTGAGCAGATTCATTTCTTGTTCGACTGAGAAGTGTCTGCCCTTTTTCAAAGTACTTCGATAGTCTCGAGGTTTCGAATAAACTGAAGACTGCCATACTACCTTTGAAGAATTAAAGAAGTACTTGGAAACCCCACCTCTACTTTCCAAACCTCAAGAGGGGGAAGTGCTCTATTTATATCTCTCCACTTCGAACGAAGCCGTCTGTTCAGCTTGTCTGAAGGGAAGAGGATGGCTCTCACAAGCTGATCTATTACATTAGCAAATTTCTGCATGATGCTGAAACAAGGTACTCGAAGATGCAGAAGCTGATCTACTCTCTGGTAATTGCGGCAAAGTGACTACGGCCTTACTTCCATGCCCACACTATCATGGTACTGACATATCAGCCTCTCAAAGCTATTCTCCGATGCCCTGATACTTCGGAGAGGATAGCCAAGTGGGCTATGAAACTAAGCGAGTTTGACATTAGTTTTCAACCCCGTCGGCTATGAAGGCCTAGGTGCTTCTGGATTTTTTGGCTGAATGCACCTGAAGTACCAAAGATGAAGCATCCCTATCCGAAGAAGGAGATTCGAAGAGTACGGAGTCCGTCTGGGTGATCCACGTAGACAAGCTTCCAATTCTGTTGGATGTGGAGCTGGTCTCATACTAGCCGAACCCGACGGCCATACGGTGGAGTACGCACTCCGATTCTCCTTCAGAGCTTTAAATAATCAGGCCAAATATGAAGCCCTCCTTGTAGGACTTCGGATCGCCAAAAGTTTGGGGGTTCAAAGGCTTCAAGCTTTTTAGACTCCTAATGATTGTAAATCAAGTTAAAAGAGACTACGAAGCTAGAGATCCCACCATGGTACAATACCTAGAAAAGGTACAGATCTTGTCTTCACAACTAGAACACTTTGAAGTCATTCATGTTCCCTATTCAGAGAATTCCCGGCAGATGCGTTATCCCGACTTGCCACTACAGCCCCAGAATCCCTCGGTCGCACCTTTATTGAACATCTTGAGGCCCCAAGTATAGCTGAAGAAGCTAGGGAAGTGCATCAGATAGAAACTGAACCAAGCTTGATGGATCCCATCGTCATGTTTTGAATGAAGGTGTGCTACGGGAAGATAAAGCCGAGGCTAAAAAGACCCGGTGGATGGCATCTCAATATGTCATCTTGGACAGGACCCTCTATAAAAGGTCGTTCTCTCAGCCTCTGCTAAAATGCATAGGGCCATCAGATGCTGACTACGCCTTGAGGGAGGTCCATGAGGGGATATGTGGTGATCACTTGGGGGGCAGGTCCTTAGCTTATAAAATTATACGCCAAGGATATTATTGGCCCTCCATCCAGAAGGGACTCGACGACTTCATGCAGAGATGTGATCAGTGCCAAAGATATGCCAACATTCAAGGGCAACCAGCGAGTCACTTGACCCAGCTGACAGCCCCCTGGCCTTTCACCTAATAGGGAATGGACATTCTTGGCCCTTTTCCACCGGCACCAGGACGGAGAAAATTCCTCCTCATAGCGATCGACTATTTCACAAAGTGGGTTAAGGCGAACCACTGGCTCAAATCATGGAGGACAAGGTTGAGAATTTTGTCAAAAATTCTATCATATTTCGATTCGGGATCCCCATACAATAATTACTGATAATGAGAGGTAGTTCGATAATTCAAAGTTCAGGGACTTCTGCACTCAGTACCACATACAACACAGGCTAACTTCCGTCGTCCATCCACAGTCCAACGGAGAAGCCGAAGTAACTAATCGGACCATTCTTCATGGTCTGAAGACAAGGTTGAATGCTGCAAAGGATTGTGGGTCGAAGAGCTAACATTCGTTCTCTGGACATATAGAACTACCCAAGAACGGCCACTGGCGAGTCTCCGTTCAACCTATCATACGGTACCGAAGCTGTTCTCCCTATTGAAGTCTCTCTCCAATCTCTGAGAATCGATAGATATGAAGAGCTGAAAACTCTGATCGCAGGAGGGTTGATTTGGATCTGTTAGCAAGCGCCAAGCTCCAAGCTCAACTGAAAATGGTGACATACTAGCAAAAGGTCACCAAGTACTATAATTCCAGAGTAAAGGAGCAAGTTTTCCGAATCGGGGACATGGTGTTGCGAAGAACAGAAATTTCCAAGCCAATAGAACAGGGTAAACTTTTCCCCAACTTGGAAGGTCCATACCTAGTTGAAGAAGTCATACGTCCAGGAACGTATCGGCTCCAGACCTTAGAAGAAAAAATTTTATCCCGGCCATGGAATGTACAAAACCTTCGCAAATACTATCAATAAATTCACCCCCAATTCCTTGTGCAAACTTGTCCAACTCTAAACGCATATTATGCCAACAAAACGACGACAGCTAGATAGAATGGCATGATCTGAGGAATCTGCCAATGGTGCAAAGGAGAGTATGATCCACTCACCTTTAGCATGTCTGACGAGTGCAACAGATGGCCCCATCGGACCACCAAAAAGATCATAGGCACAGGGATGGTTCAGGAAACCTACTATACAGAAAACCCGAAGACGTGCCGGGACAGGCCTAATCAGCCCTACCTTTTACTAAAGAAGATGTAGGGATGGTTTTGTAACCTACCCTACGAAAAATTCAAAGATGGCGGGGTGGTCCTGAACAGCCTACCTTGATCATGACAGAAATGCACTGGGACGGCACAGATGCCCTACCCAACGGTAAACCCGAAAATGTGCTTGAACGGACCTATGTTGTCCTTCCTGTCAGCAACAAAATGATCATGAGACAACCTAGCCGATCTCATCTCTCCTTCACAGATCACAAGTGGTCTGAGGAGTTTATGCTCTTGGCGTACCATAATTCAACAAATCACAATGGAGATGAGGGAAAAGGTCGAAAAAGTAAGATATTTCATTTCTTTTCTAAATCTTTTACAAAAAAAAAAAGGATTGCAGGAATTTGGAAAGCATATTCAATAACCACCCATCGGCCATTTCCCATGCTGACGGGGGGAGTCTTGGAAGGCGGATGAAGGGCCCCGGGGTTCCTCTCCAGATCAGAATCTAACCCTCAAAGTCAAAGTCGAATTCATATCCAGGGAAGGGAACTGAGGGCTTGATGTTGTCAAGGCCCTTCAAGTCATAAAACTTGAAGGCCTTACCCCTACATTCCCGGAACCCCTGATGGTAGGCATCCAGAGCCCCCCGGTGACCTCCTCCTTGAAGGCAGGGGATGCCTTGAAGTCCAAAATGGCGTCCACCATCTTCTCTTGGCTTCCGCCTGCCTCCACGTTGGCCGCCTCCACCTGGGCCCTGGCCTCCTCCAGTTGGGCCTCCAGGACCGAATCCTCCTCTCCAGGCGATTGACGACCGGGCCTTCGTCATCACCCAGCCCGAAGGACACTAGGCTACCCCCTACTCCACCGCTGATGGCCCTCTTCTTCGCCACCCTCCGAAGTTCTGGAATGTTGAACTTCACTATAACAGATTCGTTAAGGGATGAAAGGTTTCAAAAGAAAAGTCTGTGCTGTGATAGCCTTCGACAGGGAAGATAGGGTCCTATTTATAAGAACCTGGCACCCATGAACGGCTAGAGGGGAATGTGCTCCATTCCTTTTCCTAGGCATACCCAAAAATGCCACGTGTTAAAGGACATTTCGAAATCCCAAGTAGCCATGCGAAAGCGGCGTGATCACCAATAACCACTCTCAGGAATGGCGATCGACGATGTTTCAAATTTGAAATAATCTTTATCGTACAGCGACAACATTAATGGTTTTCTTTCGGAAAGGGAGGATATGGCAGCACATGGGATGCAGGGGAATGCGACTGTTCGAATATCGACGCGCTCAATGCGAGAAGCGAGAACCATGATCAATGTCCCTTAATCAATAGTCAATAAGAAGGTGACACCTATCCATCGTGTCTATTCTGGAATGGCCAGATTACTTATGATGAAGAAAGACTGGCATTAGCCTGGCATGATCATGGTCAGTCATCGGCTACGATTACGATCAATCATTGGCTACGATCATGGTCAGTCATCGGCTATGATCATGGCCAGTCATCGATTACAGTCACGGTCAGTCATTGGCAACGATGATATGACTCTACTTCGAAATTCATCTTTGACACTGGCCAAGTGTCAGACGACCTTCGGCTTCGGCTCTTCAACCAAGGGAGGGAAGAAGCGATAAATGTCAAACCCTCACCAATGCTAGCAACCTTGCCTAAACCATGTCCAAGAACATAACACAACGTGCGTAGAAAGCTACTTGGAAGCTCAGAAAACTACTTGAAAGTTCAAGAAGCCATTTGGAAATTCATAGAATTTGTTAATTACACCTGGAAGAAAGTAAAGAAGAGATACAAGGCCTAGAGCTACTCCAATTCCTAGACATCAGGAGGAGGGGACCCAACACCGCAGGATTGAAGCAGCCTGTCAATCTGCGCAATAAGGGCTTCATCGACTTGGGCTGGGATAGAGAGCCTTCAACTTGGACTTCCTCCCTAGACTGAACCCCCTCCGGGGTCGAGATTAGAGTTGGAACCACCTCCAGGCCTTTTACTGAGGCAGGAGCCTCCTCTCCCAAGCGTGGCAGCTCTTCACCCTGTTGGCCCCTTCGGCTTACGCCGAAACTGCACCAATGTCTTCGACCATGATCGGGATCTCTTCCCTCAGGCTTGATACCTTTCCAACCTCTTCTACAGCCTTGACCTCCTCTTCTTCTTAGACTATGCTAAAAGTAGGGATGCCAGAAAGATCAAGGTGTTGGAAGGCCCCTCTGACCTTGGCGTGTCCGTCATTGAAGCCATGCTGATAATCGTATAAGGTTGCCTCACTCATCTCCTCCTAGAATTGTGAGGACCTTCTGAAATCCACCACGGCATCATGTGCCAGCTTCCTTAGGACCGCAGACTTCTTCTTGGCCTCCTCAGACTCCAAGGCTGCCTCTTCAGCCCTCCTGGCAGCCTCTTCTGCTGCCTTGATCAGACTCTCCAGTCTCTCCTAATTCTCCTTGGCAGATTGTTCCAAGGACTCATCCTGTTTCCAGCTTTTCCTTTACCCTGCACCTTGCTCCATAATTGTTAACTGGGCACTTCTCAACTCGCCCCTCAATCCACGAACTTCGGCATCCGTATGAGCGAGATAGTTTTCCATGGACTGCCTCAGCTCTTTGGCCTCCTCTTTTTCAGCTTTGGCCATATGAAGCTCCTCTTTGAGGCTGTGGATGAGGGTGTCGACATTCTCCAGGCCTTTCTTGAGAAAGGTAACATCATAGACCAACTACATCGAGAATGTGAGATAATAAGCTAGTCAATCCTCGGAATGAAGGAGGTATGGAAAGGACCTTACCTATTGCAGGGAGGAAAATGCAAATCAGTCACCCTGGCGAGGCTTCGGCCTTGGATAACTGCCAAATCATGAGGCAACAATGTGTTCTTCAATGCTCGCCTGGCCATGACGGAACCAACAATCCCCTCGTAGGGAAAAGCTCTGAAGAATCAGCGAGACGGCTCCCGACTGGAGAAGCTTCATGTGCAAACTCTCCTTCGACTTGTGGTGCCTTGCCCCTATCAGCTGCAGGGGGCAAGGCAGCGGCACGCCTGCCATCTAAGGTGGGCTCTCCCTCGTACAGATCGGAGAAGTGTCCGTCGATGAAGTTTCGACTATATGAGGTCTTGTTGGGACCCCCCTGCAGGCCACGTCTTCCCCAGAGGTTCCCTGGGAGGATGAAGTTCCCCGATCTCCTTCAGGACCCTCTCTTCGGGCCCTCTTTCAAACTGCTGATCTTGTAAGAGGGGCTTGAGCTACCCTCTTCTCAGAAGTCTGACGAAGCTAACTCAAGCTAGGCTTCATTCCACCACCTGCAAATAGGAAAATGTCTCAATGTTGACCAAATCATAACAAGAATAGGAGGAAAGAGGTAGAAGTTTCTGTCAGTATACCTAGCACAGGGAACTTACTAATCCCTACAATATGGTGATTCCTCTCCTCCAATAACTCGCGGATGGGAAAACCTCTAAATCGGTCAGTAAATCGTAATAAGACTGATCGGCTACCAAAACCTTCTTTCCATCGTTGGCAGTTAGACGCGGTTCCCTCTAATCGCTGCCAAAGCCCCACGGGCCGACAGACAACACAAAAGCAAAAACAGGTTTCCATCATGGATGGTGCTGGGCATATCCTTGATGATCTTATGACCCAGTCGAGGGCCTATCACCCACCATCCATTACCATGGAAATCCTTCTTGAGCATGAAAAGGGTAGTAAACAAGTTGGTCCTGGGCTCTATGTTCGCTATGCGGCACTGGACCAAAAACCCATAGATGTTTTGAATACTATTCGGAGTCAACTGTGCAGGCACTACTTGATACAAACGAAAGATTTTGATGAAGAAAGGGTGCAGGGAAAATCGAAGGCTGGCCTTCAGATGGTCTTCGTACACAGCTAGACATCTGGCAGGAGCTTTGTTCACCCGTTCTTCGGAGGTAGGAAGGATTAGTAAAAATCCCTCTGGAACGTGATAACGTTCTTGAAGATAAGTAATCCTTACCTAAGAAATAGAACTGGGAACCGACTCGGGACTCACTACATCACTGACACCCGAAGACCCGACTTGTCCCCTTTGGCTTCCTACGGACTTGGCCATGACAAAAGAACGAGACAAGGAGGTAGAAGGAAGATTCTACCCGCAGAAGAGACCGATGGCTGGGAGGCAAAGAAAGCTGGACTGAGATTGGGAATGCGAGATTGAAGAAGCTTTCTCAGCAGGACCTTTCCTCCTCGAAAATAGACGAAAAAAGCCTAAGGCAGCACCTCGAAAAGCAGAACCATCTTCATAAACCCATCACAGATGCTCGAGACAGCTGCAGCCATAAATTGATTTGATGCGGAGTGAGACCTTAATCCGTACGAATCAATGGCCAGGATGAAGCATGCTCATCATCCAAAGGTGGGGAAGAACCATGACCACCGTTCAAATCCAACTAAATGATCGAGTGAATCATCGCACTGCAGAAAAAGAAAGGATAGTCCCCAGCTTGCTCGCTCCTTTTTCACCTTCCAATCAGGGAATGACAACTATCCATCACCTGATTTTTGAATCAGCCGGTGGTTATAGAAAATGGCCCAATCAGAGATTTTGTAATCATCTACTACACCACCTCCCAGGAGGAAAATGACAAATACTCTCACTCTTCGAGGCAGATCTTCGCTTCGAAGACTAAGAGTAGGGGCAACTGTTGGGATATGTCAGCCCAGGCATAGATTCAACCACCGGTTTGACCGGCCGAAGACCACCGGCTGAAGACATTTTCTCCGAAACACAAGCGCCGGGCCTAGATATTCGGAGAAGGCCGAATAACCATGGGCAAGTGAAAGCTCTTAACAAGTCTTCAGCCTAGACCAGCGTACCAAGTCCTTAGCCTGGACCAGAGTATGACCTCCGAAGACACGATCTTCATATTACACAGAAGACACAGTCTTTGGCCTATGACAAGGATCAAGTCCATGACTTGCACCGAAGACACGATCTCCGATCTATCTCGAAGAGGCCTGAGGACTAAAACACCACCCAACTCACTTACGGAAATCCTCTTTGAACGGAAAGTCTAAAGATAGACATCCGATCTGTGTCAAATCTCTATGAAACATGACAAGCAATGACTATCCTCGACTATCTCCAGCATGATCATGGTGCATGATTCCAGTGGCAGTGCCCCCAGCTTGGCCACCGGAACTGCCTCAATAACCACCCATGATCCCTGATTATGGGAAGAAAAACAACTCCCCCATCATAATATTGGGAGGAGAACGAAACCGTAGGCAGGGTGACTCCTTATAAATAATGGTAAGAGGGAACACTGGAGGTAAGGCGCTTGACACCCTTGAAAATATCAGAGCTTTTACTTCTCCGTCTTCCCCATTCTGTGGCTAAAGCCCACCTCTGACTTAGGCATTGGAGTGTCCCCCGCCGGAGCATCTCTGGTAAGGGATCTGTTTTGAATGAACCAGGGAGTGGCCCTACGATCTAGTAGCTCCACCCAGTCGGAAGAAAGGGTTCGACGACAGCATGACCGACTTCCATTCTAGTTGGCTGAAGTTCTCATAACTCAATTTTTGGACTTTGGAGGAGTCGGCTCAATTTACTAAAGAGTCGTTCGGATGTCTGACAATATGATAGAGTTGGCTCGGACTCCCCTTGGGTCGACTCACCTGTTTGATTCAGGAAGTAGTACTCTGGACGAGTCGACTCGGGTCCCTTAGAGTCACCATGGATATCTGCATGCCAAAATCCTTATGTGTGCCATGTACCAGAGTCGGTTCTCTTCTCTTCGAGTCGGCTCGGATGAATGTTTCAGTAATTTTTCAAATATCTCTAGAATTCATCCAGCATATCTTCAAGCTTCAAGATGTCTTCAAACTCAACATATTTCTAAGTAATCAAAAGCTTGAGACACATTTAGAAGGAACCCAATTTTATGATCTTTCTTAACTTTTTTCTTTGGGTTCTTTACAATATTCAATTACAACACAACTCAAAACAAGAAATGAAAATGTAGGAGTTGAAATTGAGTAATGAATTCATCCTACAAAAACTTATAACCACTTGAAGAGTTGTAAGAGATACAAATGCATGCTCCAATGTTTTGTTATCATCAAAATCACTTATGGGGTCAACATCTCCCCTTTTTGATGATGATAAAACACTAGGCATGAAAAATTCTTTACAATTACATGTATAATAGTATTTGAGAGTAAGTATGGACATGTTTCAGAGCTAATCATATTTGCAAGTAAGTATCAGAGCTCTTATAAAAAAATTATACAGTATCAATGTTAGTGCTTTTGTGTGTATCAAAGTATTAAAATTTGTATGCTTCAAAGTATCAGAACTAGCACAACATGAAGTATCATAGCTCAAAATTAAAAGAATTAGAGCTAATCTTGAGCTAAAATTTAGAGCTATCAGAGCAAAATGTTGGTTTTAAGGTAAAGCCATTTGTTTTCAATAATTTCTCCCCCTTTCTATAGGTTTTAAATTGTGAAACATTTAAGCTCATTTAAACACAATCATTTATACTCTCCCCCTTTTTCATTCTTTTCATGCACTTATGAACATTCTCCCCTTTTTGTATATTCTCCAATGCTTGATACCATTTGTAAATGTTTTTCAAGTAAGCTCAAAGTTCTCCTGTCAGCTCAATTTTCATGTTAGCTCAAAGTTCTCCTGTCAGCTCAAATTTTTCATGTCAGCTCAAAGTTCTCCCCCTTTTTGTCAATAATCAAAAAGGTATTGAAATAAAGCTCAATTTCTGAAATAGAATGAGAAAGTTTTTAATATTTGTTTGAGATAATTTCACTTTCTCAATTTCATTTGATATTCTAATTAAAATTCATTAGATTAGCATTGTAAACATTGCATAAGCTCAAATCATTCAAGACAGTGCTAGCAGATACTAAAATAACTTTCATTTCATTTAAGATGTTCAATACAAGTTACAAACATTAAAAGAAATACAATTAATCACTGTCTAAGTCTAATATAGTGCTAGTGGATGAGCCAGGTATCTTAATACCGGGATGTATGGTAGCAATAGGATCTGCATCTAGTATATCAGAAGGTGAAGGTGTGGGATGTGAACCCTGAGGCTTAAGGTAAGGAGTTGGCTGTCTGGGATGTGTAGACTGACCAGCAAAGGGAGTGGACTGTGGCCTAGGAGTAGGAATGGGAGCAGGTCTAGGCTATGGAGTAGCAAATGCTAGAATGACTGTGGTGGACAGCTGCTCAAGCTTGAACTTCACCGAGTCAATCTCTTCATCTAGTTTCTTTATGTCCTTGTGTAGTTGAACTAGTTCAGTGGCCTGTGCATTAGCAAATGCCTCAGCTGATTCTCTTAGTCTTCCAAACTCTGCTTTTAAGATTCCAATACCCTTAGTATAGTCTTCCTCCAACCTCCTTCCTTCTTCTAATGAACCCATTGTGAACGTTATTTCATTCAATTCTGTTTTGAATACTTCTAAAGTATGATTGACAATGTTTTTAATTAATTCATAACCAGATGATACCATATCAAGAATGGGCTGAAGATCAGGCTGTGATACAGATCTAGAGGTCTCAAGTGTGTCAATCCTGCTACGTAGATCTCTGATCTCAACACCAAACTGGTCTAGCCTGGCATCCACTGACTGGCAAAACTCACAAACATACTAGATAGAGTGCAGGTTGTAAGGGTTTTGGTGACCGGGGCGGAAGCATGGATTTCAAAAATTTATTATGAAACACTACCAAACCCTTAACCCAAGATCTCCTTACTAGGAATTAAAAAATACAAACATGCATATAATATAAAACTAGAGTTTAGGCACCAACCTGAACCGCTAGTATCCAATCCGATGAAGAAAACCCTGATTCAGCCTTCTTCTCCACCAGGCGCCCAAATGTTCGCCCTCCAATGGTGATCCTCACGAAACTCGGATCAAGGAAGAACTCTTTCAAGTTGCTTGGAGAAGTGGAACTCTTTCGGCAGCCTTTGGTCTATTGACCATTGTAGGACACCTGTCCTACTTTAGGGCACTAAAGATACTCTCCTAAATCACTCTTGGTTTTAGGACAACCCTCCTCTAGGACCCCTTAGGCTTATGTCCTAAAATAAAGCCTTGTCCTATTAGACAAGACCTTGTCTTAACAAGACAAGTCTTGTCTTAAAGAAAGGAGGGAGAGAGAGACACTAAGAATAATACTTCGGTGGAATTCTTATTTTTTTTTTTTAGACTCATTTCACCACCCCCTATTTATAGATACAAGAAAGGTGTGTGATTTGTCCTCCCATCAACTTATCAGATATGATTTTTCAAGATCGAAGAGAAGTTATCTGGCTTGAAAAATCATATTTAATAAGCCCATTCATGCACCGAAGGCCTTATTCACATCGATTCTTTTATCTGGACAAATTCTCGCTTGCCACATGTCAATTACCGGTCCCTAGGAAGCAAGAGGCACCTCGTCAATCTCCAAACATTGGAGATTATGAAGAGTCCTGATAGCAGAAGGACTCTCCATCAGAACCGCGCGCCACATGAAGAGTTGCGACTCTTCATGCACCGCACGCGCCATCCTTCTTCCACACAAATTTCAAAGAATGTTGACCAGTCAAAACATAGGCAATATGTGTGTGATTGGAAAGAGCATAAAATTTCCTTTCTGATCATATAAATTATATTCAAATCAGAGCTTTATAGCTCATTCTGTGCCCTTTTGAACTTAAGATATCATTTAGGTACCAAGAGTCCCATGCCATTGGGACTCTTCATGTATGGCGCCTAAAATGCCCTTAAATCTAAATTAAAATCAGATTTAGCTCGATTAGGCTGGCCCCACTTAGGACTCAACCTAATTTAGGTTTCCCATAATTAGGTTAGCCCAATTAGCAAGCAACCGGACCCAATCCAATGGGTTAAGAATTTGGTTAGCCTACATATCCTAGTATGTAATCCGGCTAACCAATTAGGATCCTATGATCCTAATTAAATCATGAATGACTTCCTTGGCCAAGTCTTTATTGTGTGTGACCCATTGGGTTCCATATCTAGCCAGTAGTAGATTTAGGTTTGAGCCGATTTGATCCGATCGAACCTGATTGACCTAATTAGGTCAAATTGGCTCTCCTAATTATCCAATTCGAATCACACATCGAATTGACTCATGAAACCAAATCAATTGGTTCATGAAGACCTACAAGACAAGATTGACATCTAGCAATGTATCATGCATACCTGGAAGATGAGGAATTTGATGGATTTACCAAAATATCCTTCAGTGGTGAGTTACCGGGCAATTCAGTCCTTCGATCTACTTGCACCCTGAATATGACAATGGATATGGATACTTGTCAAATCCAATTTCATATTCATTCCTTCCTCAATCAGATAATGATGATTCATTAATGAACCATTAGAAACTATTTCTAATGTTCATACTTTGATCAAAGATTTCCGAATCTTCATTTGATTGAAATCATCTGGATGCGCTTCCCTCTTACTAGGGTTGATCGATTCCTTTTGACCTACTCACAACCTCCATATGCAATCCACCATTCCCAGTATCCCCTATGCATGACTCAGTGTCATGATTGAGTGTAAACCAAAGTATGGATTCACGCATAAAAGGTACCATGGCAGTCTCAGGTCAAAGGACCACATGCACTACTCCCACTATGAGAACTATCTATTGACAAACAGATAAGGTTCCATTAGATGTTCTCAAGCTGGATCCATTCAGTGAACTCATTCTTTAATGAGCACCCACATCCTAGTATTAGTGTCAAACACAAGTGACTGTGAGATCAGTCACCCTCTTCACCAAGCATACATAGGATGTGCTGGTCTTACGGAAACATTGATCCCTACTCAATATCCCATCAACCAGGAATATTCTAGATTAGGATCTTAAGGCTTTAGGTCTCATTGGTATGATCTCATCATAACCCTAGAACCATGCCCTAATCTATGGGGTTCATCATATCTTAATAAAATTAATAAGACAGCGTATGATGAAAATAAAATGCCTTTATTAATTGATAATATCAATACACTGGTTTGGGATACAAAAGAAAATTCCATCGAAATACAACATTTCGATGGTCTTTAGGGCATAATCCTTTCAATCTCCCACTTGCACTAAAGCCAATCGCCTCAAATTTTAACCCCATACAATCAAGGTGGCGATCAAACTCCCGCTGTGGTAGAGCCTTAGTGAACGGGTCTGCTATGTTGTTCTTTGTTTCTACTCTTTTAATGCAGACTTCTTGTCTTTCAACAATCTCTCGAATGAGATGGAAGCATCTTAGAATGTGCTTTGATTTGTGATGAGCTCTAGGTTCCTTAGCTAGAGCGACGGCTCCAGTATTATCACAATAAAGTGGTACTGGACCTTCAATCTCCGGAACAACACCCAACTCTGAGATGAACTTCTTCATCTAGACAGCTTCCTTGGCAGCTTCACTAACTGCAATGTATTCTGTCTCAGTTGTTGATTCAGCTAAAGTCTGCTGTTTAGAGCTCTTCCAGCTTACAACTCCTCCATTTAGGGTAAAACATGCCTTGAAATAGATTTGCTATCATCTGGATCCGATTGAAAACTAGAATCTGAATAAGCTTCCAGTTAAAGATCAGATCCTCCATATATCAGAAAATATCCTTAGTCCTCTCAAGTACTTAAGAATATTTTTCACAGCCTTCCAGTGATCCTCTCCTGGATCAGCCTGAAATCTGCTGGCTATACCTAAGGCATATGCCACATCAGGCCTGGTACATAACATAACATACATTATAGATCCTACGGCCGAAGCATAAGGTATATAACTCATTCTATTTCTTTCTTCAGGTGTCTTAGGAGACATCTTCTTAGAAAGATGTATGCCATGACCAATGGGCAAGTAACCTCTTTTACTTCCCTCCATGCTAAATCTCTTTAGCACTTGGTCAATGTACCTAGACTGGGATAAGCCTAGCATCCTCCTATATCTATCTCTATAGATCTTGATACCCAGTATATAGGATGCTTCTCCCGAGTCTTTCATGGAAAATTGTTTAGATAACCATACCTTGACTGATTGTAACATTGGGATATCATTCCCAATGAGGAGTATGTCATCCACATACAGAACCAAGAAAACTATGGCACTCCCACTAGTCTTCTTGTACACACAAGGTTCATCCTCATTTTTGATAAAGTCAAACTCTTTGACTGTCTTATCAAATCGGATGTTCCAACTCCTGGATGCTTGCTTTAATCCATAAATGGGTTTCTTCAGCCTACATACCTGATTAGGTTTAGTCTCTAAGACAAAACCTTCTGGCTATGATATATAGACCTCTTCCTCAAGGAAACCATTAAGGAATGCAGTTTTCACATTCATCTGCCAGATCTCATAATCATGATATGCTGCTATAGCAAGCATGATCCGAATAGATTTGAGCATGGCAACAGGAGAAAATGTTTCATCATAATCTATTCCCTGTTTTTGTCTAAAATCCTTAGCCACTAACTTGGCTTTATAAGTTTCGACTTGGCCATCTGCCCCAATCTTTTCTTATAGACCCATTTGCATCCAATAGGGTTAACACCTCTGGTGCATCAACCAAAGTCCACACTTGGTTGACATACATGGATTCCATTTCGGATCTCATGGCTTCTAGCCATCTGTCTGAGTCCCTACTCATGATAGCATCCATATAGGTAGAGGCTCATCATTTTCAATGATCCGGGCTTCATTATTTTCAATAATGAATCCATACCTCTCAGGTGCATGACGTACCCTATCAGACCTATGGATAGGAGTGGTGTGTTCTGGTTCTATACTAACTATGTTATCATTTGGTTGAGATGTATCTATTTGTTGAACTTTTTCAAGTTCAATATTTCTCCCACTGCCCTTTTGTAGGATGAACTCTTTCTCCAGAAAAGTGTCATGCCTACTGACAAAAACTTTTTGTTCAGTAGGGTGGTAGAACAGATATCCTATACTATCTTTAGGATATCCTACAAATAGACACTTATCTGCTTCTTAGCATCCAGATTATGTCCAAAATTTTTTGGACATAGGCTGGAACTATCTATCTTAAGATACTTAAGATAGGTTCTTACCCCTCCATATCTCATATGGATGTGCTAGAGGTAGATTTAGATTGGTACTCTATTGAAAATAGTAGATGCAATTTAAAGGCATTATTCCCAGAAAGAAAACAGGTAACTCTGTGAAGCACATCATGGACCGTACCTATCTAATAAGGTACAATTCCTCCTTTCAGCAACACCATTTAATTTGTGTGTGGTAAGGAGGGGTCCATTCAGAGATAATCCCCTTTCCTTAAGGTGATCGAGAAACTTGGTGGATAAGTATTCACCTCCTCCATCTGATCGAAGGATTTTAATACTTTTTCCCGTTGTTTCTCTACCATACTTTGATACTCTAAAAATTTATCAAAGGCTTCGAATTATGTTTCATAACTTACACAAATCCGTACCTTGAAAAATCATCAGTAAATATGATGAAATAAGAGTATCCACCCTTGGCTGAGCTGTCATAGGCCCACATACATCTATATGTATGAGTCCTAATAACTCAGTTGTCCTTTCTCTATGTCCACTAAATGGAGTCTTGGCCATTTACCTATGAGACATGATTCACAAGTTCCTAATGATTCATAATCATAAGGATTAAGGAAATTTTTCTTGTATAACTTGCTAATCCTAGTCTCACCAATATGTCCAAGCCGATAGTGCTAGAGTAAAGTATATTTATATCATCTCTCTTTTTTTGTTACTTATATGAAGTATATTGTCATTAGTGGATAGAGTTAAAAGATCATTGCAAAATATGCCACAACATATAATTTCATTAGAAAAGCTGATTAAGCAACCATTGCTCATCACAATCATAGTATAACCTTGTCTAAGTAACAAGGGTACTTAAATGATATTTCTAATGACCTTAGGCATATAGTAACAATCTCTTAGCTCTAAAATCTTCCCCGAAGGTAACTTCAAGATATATGTCCCTATGGCCTCTGCTTGGATGGACTCTCCTCCAGCACCGTAGAGCTCGAAGTCTCCTTCCTTCATATTCTAAGCCTCTGCAGCCCCTGCAATGATTTGCAGATATTATGGCCACAGGCGGTATCCAATACCCAAGTATTTGAAATGGAAGAATCCAATGATAAAATAGTATGAACTTCTTTCATACCTTTTGGTGCATCCGATGCACCAGGCTTCATACCTGCAAGGTAAGCCTTGCAGTTCCTCTTCCAATGACTCGGCTTGCCACAGTGAAAGCATGTCATCTGTCTGGAGGCCTTCTTTCCTTTCTTCTTCTGGATGCCCCTTTTTGGGTTCAATCTCCTCTTGGAACCCTTTTTCCCTGACTTCTTCTTGTTGATCCTATCCACAAGAAAAAGTGGAGCCTTATTATCTTTAAATGGCTCTCTGCTGTTTTTAACATGTTTAACAGCTCAGGCAAGGAAGTGTTAAGTTGGTTCATATGATAATTAAGAACAAACTGTGAAAATGACTCCGGGAGTGACTGCAGGATCAAATCCTGATTCAACTCCCCATCCAAACAAAACCAATTGACCTAATCAAGTGATCAGGTCAATAACCATCAGTACGTGGTCTTGTATGGATGTACCTTCTGTCATTCTCGCACAGAACAACTACTTAGATATCTCATATCTAGCAGTTTGACTATGTTCTCCATATAGCTCTTTTAGATTGAGCAGTATGGAGTTAGTGTCCATGCCATCATGTTACCTATGTAACTCATTGGTCATAGAGGCAAGCATGATACATTTGACAGTGAGTGAGTCATTTGCCACATCTTGTATGTGGTCTTTTCCTCTTGCGAGGCATCTTCCCCTAAAGGTTCTAAGGTAGGGGTATCAAGAATGTAAGAAAGTTTTTCCTGGCTGAGTACTATCTTTAGGTTTCTCAACTAGTCAACATAGTTCGGTCCAGTCAATTTATTGGCATCAAGTATACTACAGAGTGAGAGTGAAGAGCCATTTAATTTACATTAACAAAGAACATAACATAAGCAAACAACCAATGTTGACAAAACATAATTAAATAGGACTTTAACTTAATTATGTCTCCCACTATTTTATCAAGCATCATAATCCTCTATATGATAATCGAGAAACCCTAATTGGTTTTCTTAGTGGGGTTGAGATCATAATTCCTTATAAAAGACCTTGTGTGTACACAACAAATATTTATAAGTTCAAAGGTAGGAAAACTCTTTCCAATTGTATCTCATACAATTCTCAACAAAACCTGGCCTCTAAAATATTAATAGCCTTGTGTGTGCACAACAAACTATAATATTTTAGTTAAGTAAGACCCTTCATTCCTTTATAGTCATGATTGTAATAATAATACCCTTGTGTGTTCACAACAAAGTATTATATTAAATCATGTCATAAGCATCAAATGCACCAGGCTAAAATTGTGTTAGTTACCATAATAGGCCTTATGTGTACACAACAAACCTAATACGGATCATAACATAATAATGACCTAGCATGAAGGAAGGCCTAATGTAGTGAATATTACACTTAGCATATCAATCAAGAATTAAGTTAATCTTATTGGCTAGGTAAGTGGGAGAGTAGTGGGAGTCCCCCCGTTGCTTCCTAGACACCAATAAAAATTGTCCAGGTCAGTCAAAGGAACCAATTAAAAACAATGCCCTCTTTACCGATCATGAACCACTTCCTAGACACCAAATGATCAACTAATCATCTTGATTATTTTGCTTTTGGTATATGACACAACAACTTAATATAATTTAATAGAGGATAATTCAAACAGAAGCACATTCTAATATTACCATTCATCAACCATGCATCATATATCATTTTATAATGTGCCAAGTGTGTCATCATACTAGAACAACCATCTACCACATAATGGATCCACCATTATGCCAGGGCAACCTTATTATAGTATGATGACTAGAAAGCTGAACATATCTCTATATCGGTTAAGGTTTAAGTAAAAACCCTAACCAGGACATACAAATATGCATAAACATATCAATCATATGTAATTTTAACTTTTGTAGAGTCCTACAAAATTGGACAACCTCAAATTTTGTAGAGTCTACAAAAATGGGCAACCTCAAGAGTCCTACAAAATTGGGCAACTTTAAATTTATAGAGTCCTACCAAAATGGGCAACCTCAAGAGTTTTACAAAATTGGGCAACTTCAAATTTTGTATGATTTAGCCCTAATAACCTGGTTCTGATACCACTATAAGGGTTTTGGTGACTAGGGGGGAAGCGTGGATTTCAAAATTTATTATGAAACCACTACCAAACCCTTAACCCAAGACCTCCTACTAGGAATTAAAACATACAACATGCATATAATATAAACTAGAGTTTAGGCACCAACCAGAACCACTAGTATCCAATCCGATGAAGAAAACCCTAATTCAGCCTTCTTCTCCACTAGGCGCCCAAACGTTTCCCTCCAATGGTGATCCACACGAAACTCGGACCAAGGAAGAACTCCTTCTTCAAGTTGCTTGGAGAAGTGGAACTCTTTCGGCAGCCTTTGGTCTATTGACGCTGTAGGACACCCTATCCTACTGTAGGGCACTAAAGACACTCTCCTAAACCACTCTTGATTTTAGGACAACCCTCTTCTAGGACCCTTAGGCTTATGTCCTAAAACAAAGCCTTGTCCTATTAGAAAAGATCTTGTCTTAACAAGACAAGTTTGTCTTAAAGAAAAGAGGGAGATAGAGACACTCAGAATAATACTTCGGTGGAATTCTTATTTTTTATTAGACTCATTTCACCGCCCCTATTTATAGATACAAAAGGGACGTGTGATATATTCTCCCATCAACTTATCAGATATGATTTTTCAAGACCGAAGAGAAGTTATCTGGCTTGAAAAATCATATCTAATAAGCCCAATCATGCACCGAAGGCCTTATTCACATCCCTTCTTTTATCTGGATGAATTCTCACTTGCCACATGTCAATTACCGATCCCTAGGAAGCCAAGAGGTGCCTCTTCAATCTACAAATATCGAAGATTATGAAGAGTCCTGATAGCAGAAGGACTCTCCATCAGAACCGTGCGCCATATGAAGAGTTGCGACTCTTCATGCACCGCACGCGCCATCCTTCTTCCATACAAATTTCAAAGAATGTTGACCAGTCAAAACATAGGAAATATGGGTGTCATTGGAAAGAGCATAAATTTCTTTTCTGACCATATAAATTATATTCAAATCAGAGATTTATAGCTCATTCTGTGCCCTTTGAAGTTAAGGTATTATTTAGGTACCAAGAGTCCCATGCCATTGGGACTCTTCATGTATGGCACCTAAAATGCCCTTAAATCCAAATTAAAATCAGATTTAGCTCTGATTAGGCTATCCCCACTTAGGACTCAGCCTAATTTAGGTTTCCGATAATTAGGTTAGCCCAATTAGCAAGCAACCGGACCCAATCCAATTGGGTTAGGAATTTGGTTAGCCTACATATGCTAGTATGTAATCTGGCTAACCAATTAGGATCTTATGACCTTAATTAAATCATGAATTAATTCCTTAGCCAAGTCTCTATTGTGTGTGACCCATTGGGTTACACAACTAGCCAGCAGTAGGTTTAGGTTTGAGCCGATTCGATCCGATCGAACCTGATTGACCTAATTAGGTCAAATTGGCTCACCTAATTGTCCAATTCGAATCACACATCGAATTGACTCATGAAACCAAATCAATTGGTTCATGAAGACCTACAAGACAAGATTGATGTCTAGCAACATGTCTTGCCTATCTCGAAGATGAGGGATTTTGGTGGATTTAACAAAATACCCTTCAATGGTGAGTTACCGAGTAATTCAGTCCTTCGATCTACTTGCACCCTGAATATGACAATGGATATGGATACTTGTCAAATCCAATTTCATATTCATTCTTTGCTCAATATGATAATGATGATTCATTAATGAACCATTAGAAACTATTTCTAATGTTCAAACTTTGATCAAAGATTTCTCGAATCTTTATTTGATTGAAATCATCTGGATGCGCTTCCCTCTTACTAGGGTTGATTAATCCTTTTTAACCTACTCACAACCTCCATATGCAATCCACCATACCCAGTATCACCCCATGCATGACTCAGTGTCATGATTGAGTGTGAACCAAAGTATGGATTCATGCATACAAGGTACCATGGTAGTCTTAGGTCAAAGGACCACATGCACTACTCCACTATGAGAACTATCTATTGACAAACAAATAAGGTTCCATTAGATATTCTCAAGCTGGATCCATTCAGTGAACTCATTCTCTAATAAGCACCCATATCCTATATTAGTGTCAAACACAAGTGACTGTGAGATCAGTCACCCTCTTCACCAAGCATACATAGATGTGCTGGTCTTATTGAAAATATTGATCTCCTACTCAATATCCCATCGACCAGGAATATTCTAGATTAGGAATTTAAGGCTTTAGGTCTCACTGGTATGATCTCATCATAACCCTAGAACCATAGCCTTAATATGGGGGTTCATCATATCTTAATAAAATTAATAAGACACAACGTATGATGAAAATAAAATGCCTTTATTAATTGATAATGTCAATATACTAGTTTGGGATACAAAAGAAAATCTCATTGAAATACAACATTTGATTGGCCTTTAGGGCATAATCCTTTCACAGGTCAGTATGTCAGTCAGAGTCCTCATCTGCTGAGCCATAAAATCCTAGATCACTGAAGAACTAGCAAAGTGAGTAGATGGATCCTGGACTGATGGTGCTGGAGGAATATAAGTGGAATCTGGTAAAGATGGAGATGCTGGTAGATTAATGTGCTCAGTCTCCATAGCAGTAAACTCAGGTGCAGCTGGCTCAGAAGCAGGCTTAGTAGAGGTGCCAAACTAAGCAATAGGTATGTCAAATATATGCTCTGAAGTGGGAACAGTGTCCTCTGGAGCTGATGGTCCTACAGTGGAGATCTCCCTCAGAAGGTCTTCACTGTCATCTTCAGAACTGCTGCTGCTGCTGAAGGAGGCTGCAATTGCTCTTTCATCAATGCCCTTCTTCCTACACACTCCCTCACTACATATATAACATATAATGAGGAGTGACTTAGCAGTGTAGGTGTCAGTATGATGGAGAGGCTTACCAACTTCCCTTCCAAGCTAACTCTGGAGGCTTGAAATAATAGAGTTAAGACCATACCATATGGTAAACAAGCCTTTACCTTTCTAATTGCTTCTTTCATCTACATTATCACTATGTATGGTAGGTATAGTGACTCCCCTTGAATAATGTGCTCCATGAAGCTCAAGTCACGCTCACTAACCCAATCAAATCTTCTTGTTCTAGGAAGAAATATCCTGCTAATAAAATTATGGAGTAGTCTCATCTCAAGGAAAAGAGTGTTAGCCATTACTGTCCCTACTCCATCAACATTTGTTCTGCCCAAAATTGCTTGTAAAGTCTTTTCTCTGTCCTTTAAAACCAAATGTTTAACTCCTGCTGCAAGCATTTCCAAAATAGAGCTGAGCCTTTCTTCTGTGACTATAACCCTTTTACCCTTGATAGTTGATTCAATATGATGGGGTTCTAGTCTGAGGTTTTCATAAAAGGCTCTTACAATTGTTGGATAAGTAGAAATATTTAAATAACAGAAGTATGTCCAACCTTATGCTTCAATTTTTAATCTAATTTCTTCTAGCAAATTGAAAAGATGCATCTACCGCTAGTAACAGGCAGATGTGTCATAGAGACTACCTGTCTTGGAGATGGACCAGCGGTTATTGGTTCTCTTTCTTCCTCTTGTTCTTCCACTGTTCGAGTCGGCTCTTCCAGCCAACGTTTTGGCCTTCTTTTAATTTCTTCAGAGGGTGCCATCCTTTTTGATCTTTTTCCCATAGCTGTCATAGGGCCATTGCAACAATTTTGGCAAGAATGAAGGAATTGAAGCTTTGGGAAAAGGATTTTGAAAGATTGGAGATTGTTTCCAATGGAATGTTAGGGTTTGGAGAAAAAATGAAGAGCATAAGAAATTGGAAAAAGTTACTCAGCTCTATTAAAAAAACTGTTTACCTGAGATCCGAGTCAGCTAGGTTTGCCCTAAAATCATCCGAGTTGGCTCGACCAGAGCAAACTCAAAAGAAATAGAGATTCGAATCGCTAGGCAAATCCTAAATTGACCTAGTCGGCTCATCCAGGTAAGAGCTGAAATATCAGAGATTCGAGCTGGCTCGACTAGATCAAAATTGCTCGAGTCGACTCGAACAGGAACTTTCCACAAAAGTTGAAATGATTTAGAAATTGAAATTAATTCAATAAAATCTCAAGAAAAGTTGTTCAAAGATCTTGAATTGATGTAGCAAGTTTTCTAGATAATTTTTCCTTAATTTTGAAGGAATTAGGTTTGGAAAATCTAGAAAGGATCACAAAGATCTAATTCTCCTCTAATCATTTCAAATCTATCAGGTTAGGGTATACAAGAGATTTTACATGGTCTTCCTTTTCCTTTACAAACTCTTCTACAGGTCTTCTTCCAACTAGGTTCAAATTTCTTCTCCCAACTAGGATTACTCCTCTCCTCCTCTTTGACTTGGTCTTCTCCTTCTCTTTGACTTGGTCCAAGGGGTAATCATAAGGGGGCGCCATATGGAGGGTGACCATAAGGTGGGGCTCCATATGAAGAACTTTGGGCTTTTGGGCTTTGGGCGGCCCACTTAGTGCTGGGCTGGGTCTTTTAGGATTTCTTCCGATTGTCTATCTTCTCATGGTGGGCTGATGTACTTGTCATCCAGGTCTTCAATGATAGCTCCAAGAATCCTTCTATGCTTTCCAAGTGGCACAATTTTGTGGATGACTGGATTCCATGTAGTGGTTGTAGTATTATGCTGACTGGCTTGATAAGTGACTTGAGTCTTCTTACAAAATTAGACTAGACTCAATATAAGACTTATAAAATTGGATTGAATGTATAAAACTCAAAACTTACAGGACTCATAAGACTCACTAAGCATCCAAAACTTGACTTAATTTTCTAATTACAGGACTCAACTGTAGAAAGGCCCTAAACAGGACTCCGGGGCCAAAATATAGACTCAAGTGTAATAAGGCCTAAAAAACAAACTCAAGGTCCAAATACAAAACTCAAATGGCTAACATAGGCAAATTATTAGACTCAAAGACAAAATTTACATCATGGCTAAGGACTCAAAACTCAGGGACCCATAGTAAACCAAGGTTGACCTGATGTCCCCATCAATTCTCTCGGGATGGAAGGAACTTGACTCCATCGAGTAAGGATCGCTCTGGCTCTGGTATCGCTCAAGGAGGTCTGGGTTGAGGCGTTGCAAGTCCTCTCAAGTAATCCATGAATCATCGGATTCTGGTCGACCATGCCAACATACCAAGTAGCATTGATAACCGCGGCTCTGGGTCATGATAGCTTGATCATCAAGATACGCTCGATCTATTCACCTCTCTCTGGCCAATTTATAAGTGGACACTCTGGGTTAGGTTCGCTCTCAAAAGATGGAGTAGGTTCAAAATCTCACTAGAAATCACTACCGGGTCCCTATACTCAACCAAGTTAGCAATATTGAAGGTAGAGCTAATGTCAAAATCTGAGGGCTAATCTACCATATAAGCATTGGATCCTACCTTCTCTATCACTTGAAAAGGGTCCAGCTCTATGAGCATGAAGCTTCTTAACCATAACAAAATCTCCTACATTAAATCTCTTGGCTCTCTTTTTGGGAATTAGCCAGTTTGATTCAAAATTAATACTTAATGCGAATGATGCACTTGACTTGTACTGACACCTAACAAAAATGCAGACTCAACTATGCATTCCTACTGAGAGGAACTTTATTGGACTCTTCTAGGCCTAAACCTAATAGACTTTAGGTTCTCTAAGTTTGACCATGGTTTGACATGCACATGAAAACTTACAATGAACTTCTAGTAAATGCCAGAGGGTATGCAAGAAGTAAGATGCAAACCTAATATGTACAACGAATGTATGCAACATGCAAATTTCTATAAAATGTAATCTAATAATGGGAAAATTAGGAGAAATCAAAAAAAAAGGTAGAAAATAAGAAGTGGGTTCAGGGTTAGTCTAGTAGGGTAAAAAGTAAGAAAAGGGTTCAGGATTGATTGGATAGAATAGGATGTAAGAAGGGATTCAGGGATTAGTCCTAGACTAACAAGGTTGACCTTATGGGATTGATGTACATCTACTGGGTTTGTATAATGGAAGGATGGGTCACTAATTTCAGGGAAGAGATATTCAATTGGGGTTAATTCATATTGAGGGTGTTGATTTAAAGAGATCAGGTCCTTAATAAATTCTTCTAGTTCTTAAATCAAAGGAATAGAGTCTACAATTAGGCTTTCTTCTAGTGGCTCCTCAGGTAAGATCCTAATAGTATATCTAGGTTCTGTTCCTCTAATTGGTCTTCCATTACAGGTTCAGTTTGGGTGGGGTCGAGGTCAATTAACTTTGGATTGGCTTTTACCTGGGTATCTACTGCGTCAACAAATTCTAGGTTGGCTTCTACCTGGGTATATACCTGGTCAACTAATTCTAGGTTTTCTATAGATAACTCCTCTTCTTCATCCTCATACTGTTCCACTAAGCTCATGTAAGCTTCATATACTTCCTCTTCAATGTCAGCTTTGTGAACCAATAGGGCAGTAGGAGGGGGTTGGCTAAAGAAATATTGACTAATGACTAGGGTGGGGGTGGGTTGACTAAGGGGTTCCTGACTAATACTAGGTTCAACAATAGGTTCAGACTTATCTTTATCTAACTCACCTAGGTGTAGGGTGCTGACTGGACACTAGCTAACAAAATGGCCTGGTTTGCGACATCTAAAACACACTCTCTGGGGATTGGAACTCCTCTGAACCTCTACAGACTTGCCTCTATCCCCTCTACGGGCCATAGTAGTACTGGGCTAGTTAGGATTTGATCCTAGGCTAGGGGCACTAGTCCTAAAGGATTTAGGTTGACAAAAGGGAAGTGGACTAACACTAGGCTCATATCTAGGGATACTAATCCTATGTGATTCAAGTCAACTAAGGGATAGTGGGTTACTATTGGGTTCATATCTAGGGACTATGGGTTCCTGGGATCTATATGGCAAGGGTTCAACTCTATAGGTCTTGCCTAGGGTTCCTAATTGGTTGAATCTTTGGTTCATTTAATCAAACTTAGTATCGGAATGGTCAAATCTACGATCTATTTGGGTAAGCTGATTTTAGGTTTGGGTGTTGGACTGGTTTATTTGGGTAAGCTGGGCTTGGGTTTGGGTATTCATTTGGGCAATTTGAGCTAGGATGGCCTCCAAAGTGGGATTAGGTTGAAGTTTGGACTTTTGATAATGGGTTCCTAATCTAGTGGTCATACAACAAATCAAACAATCAAAATGAAATGATGCAATCAAGCATGCAAAGAAAAAGAAAAGGCTATTATAATCTAGGGTTTCCTAGACCTAGAGCCAGAAACTGGGTGGGTCAGCTCAACTTACACCTAACTCAATAGCTAATACTTCCACTAGCCAGGTAGGGGGTGGGAGTGTGGGAGGGCCCCCCTACTTTCGCAGGGATCCAATTAAAAATCACAACACCACTTAGATCATTTGACTCTAGACCCTCAGCCTTAGACACCAGCTTTCAGTAATAGCTAAGAGGTTAAATACACTAGTTGGCCCACACAGCTCGGACCCGACTTGTTGATGTCTCCTAGCCCACTAAGACAAATTAGATATAATTGATTTTAATTAGGCTTGGGTTAGTATGATGATGGTTGTTTTGGGTCCAGGACAGGTGATGAAATCCTGTCCTAATCTGAAATAGTGAGTTGCCCTTAAGATTAGGTTAAGAATGATGGCAATCGATGGCCTTGATGCAATCTAACATAATCAAAAAATAAATTTTTTTTAATGATTTATGATGTGTCAAGTTAGGTTTAAGTTAACTGGGGTTATCAAACAAAGTTTGGCTTAGGATTGGGGGTTTGGTAGTTGATTAGGTTAGGTTGAGTCAAGATGCAGAATGTAGCAGAAATTAGTGAATTAGAGTTTCAATTGTTACATTGTTTGAAATAGATCCTGATGTAGAAAAAAATCAAAAAAAATCTGGAATAGAGGATGGACAGTGATGATAAAGCCTACCAAATTTTATGTAGAAAAAAATTTATATGATGATGCAAACCTAGGGTTTTTTGGACTGCTACAGAAATTATTAGGATTCTGTTAGGGTTTCTAATATGCCAAAGTTTAGAGATTTAGGTTTCAGTAAAATTAATTAAAAATTTTTATAATTACTAGGATAGAACAGAGGACATAAACTGAAAATTTCATAAAAAAATAAAATATTATGATGCCAAAACCAGATGGAAACTAGACACCTAATGCAGTTGATAGAATGCAGAATTAAGGTTTGTGAATGCCAAGCAAATAAAAACTATCCTAAACCTGCTCTGATACCAAATTGATGCGGGACTATTCATGCAAGCCAATTATTTTTTATGTATTAATCATTAAATTAGGAGTTTATATCTCGAGTTTTAAGCCAAGATTCGAAGTAGGGAATTCTATAGAAATTCTAGAAGCAGATGCATGCAGAAATGGATCCTACAAGTGAAGAAACAGGACCGTCAAGGCTAAGAAGCCCTGGTTAGGACTATCTCTTCTGCAATACTGCTACCTGATGAGTCTAGGGGGTGTACCTGGTAGAGATTTGAAGATTGATCCATGAAGAGTTCGCTCTATGCTCGATGGATGCGGCTTGGAAATAAAGCTATCGATCTTGCGGATTCACGGCTTTCAATCTGGTGACCCGAAAGCTTATCGATTGGAATCATGGATTCGTGAACTCTAAGAGACCTGTAAATCACCATTCAAGGGTTAGAAAATAAAGAAGAAAAAAAAAGGTCAAATCGTTGAAAGAAGAAGGGAAGGAAGGGAAGGAAGAGGGGCAGCTAGGAAGATGAAGAGGCAGTTAGCTTGGAGGCAGGGTGCAGGGATCACACAGATACCCTAAGGGATCACACAGATATCCTAAATCACACAGAAAACTTCACACACAATTTTGAGGAACTCAAGAATAATTCATTCATCAATAATCAGCAATAATACATGAAGGGGGGGAAGGGGCCTTTATATAGGCATACAAGTTAGGGCATACAAGAGATTTTACATGGTCTTCCTTTCCTTTACAAACTCTTCCACAAGTCCTCTTCCAAATAGGTTCAAATTTCTTCTCCCAACTAGGATTACTCCTCTCCTTCTCTTTGACTTGGTCTTCTCCTTCTCTTTGACTTGGTCCAAGGGATAATCATAAGGGGGCGCCATATGGAGGGTGACCATAAGGTGGGGTGCCAAATGAAGAACTTTGGGCTTTGGGCGGCCCACTTCAATGCTGGGCTGGGTCTTTTAGGGTTTTTTTCGGTTGTCCATCTCCTCATGGTGGGCTGATATACTTATCATCTAGGTCTTCAATGATAGCTCCAAGAATCCTTCTATGCTTTCCTAAGTGGCACAATTATGTGGATGACTGGATTCCATGCAGTGGTTGTAGTATTATGCTGACTGGCTTCATAAGTGACTTGAGTCTTCTTACAAAATTGGATTAGACTCAATAAAAGACTTAAAAAATTAGACTGAATGCATAAAATTCAAAACTTACAGGACTCATAAGACTCACAAAGCGTCTAAAACTTGACTAAATTCTCTAATTACAAGACTCAACTATAGAAAGGCCCTAAACAGGACTCAGGGGCAAAAAATAGACTCAAGTGTAATAAGGCCTGAAAAACAAACTCAAGGTCCAAATACAAAACTCAAATGGCTAACATAGGCAAATTATTGGACTCAAAGACAAAATTTGCATCATGGCTAGGGACTCAAAACTCAGAGACCCATAGTAAACCAGGGTTGACCTGATGTCTGCATCAGTGATTCTTTAGGATTAGATTGGAATCTAGCACATACACATATGCTATACAATATATCAGGTCTACTTGTAGTTAAATATAATAAGGATCCGATCATACCTTTATAAAGCTTTTAGTCAATGTTGGATCCATTTTCATCTTGTCCAATCTGTAAGATGGGCTCATGGGTGTGTTCATTTGTTTGCTCGACTCCATACTAAACTATTTGATTATTTCTTGGTGTACTTGGCTTGGTTGATGAAGATATTTTCCTTTGTTTGTTTTACTTGAAGTCCAAGGAAGTACTTAAGTTCATCCATTAGGCTCATTTCAAATTCTCTATGTCTTAACTTAGCAAATTCTTTACAAAGAGTTTTATTAGTTGCACCAAATATAATATCATCAACATAAATCTGTACAACTAATATATCATATTTTTCTTCTTAGTAAAAAGAGTTTTATCAACATTTCCTCTTGTAAAATCATTATCAATTAAGAAGATGCTAAGTCTATCATACCAAGCTCTAGGTGCTTGTTTCAAACCATATAATGCTTTATTTAATTTAAACACATGGTTTGGAAAAATATGATCTTCAAAACCTGGTGGTTGTTCTACAAAAACTTGTTCATAAATGAAACCATTTAAAAATGCACTTTTAACATCCATTTAAAAAAGTTTAAAGTTCATGTAGCAAGCAAATGCAAGAAGTAATCTAATGGCTTCTAATCTTGCTACAGGTGCATATGTTTCATCAAAATCTATGCCCTCTTCTTGGTTATATCCCTTAGCCACTAATCTAGCTTTGTTTCTTACTACATTTTCTTGCTTATCTAATTTGTTTCTATAGACCCATTTGGTTCCTATGATTGGATGGTCTGAAGGTCTATCAACTAATGTACATACCTTATTTCTTTCGAACTGGTTTAATTCTTCATGCATGGCCATCATCCAGTTTGGGTCATTTTCAACTTCTTCTAAGGTATGAGGTTTTATTTGTGATACAAAGGCTAGGTAATTATGTGCATCTCTATGTGATGACCTAGTCCTAATACCTCATAAAGGATCATCAATAATTAATTCTCTTGGATGAGAACTTACATACCTCCATTCCTTTGGTAGATCAGCATGATCCTTACTTATCGTTTCTTCTCCTTCTTCGATTAGTCTTTCTTGTATGCTCATATCTTCCATTTCTTTTTGAATTGTACCTGCATCATTGTCTATGCACTCTTCTTTCTTAGAAGGTAAGGGGTTAGTTTCATCAAAAAAAACATGCATAGATTCTTTAACAGTAAGAGATCTTTTGTTAAATACTCTATATGCTTCGCTATGTAATGAATAACCAAGAAAAATTGCTTCATCAGATTTAGCATCAATTTTTTTAGATTATCTTTACTATTGTTATGCACAAAGCATTTACATCCAGAAACATGAAAATAATTAATATTGGGTTTCTTTTCATTCCAAAGCTTATAGGGGATTTTCTTCAAAATAGGATGGATCAAAACAAGGTTCAAAATGTAACAAACAGTGTGATGGGACATCAACAAGAAAAAATATTTTTTAACTAATTCTCTTGATATTTTTGTAGCTAATATAGTGTACTTAGGATTAATGAGAACCTTGGAATGAAGCCCACCAAACCCCTGAAGACAAAGAACAATTCATGAGCTGACTCATCAAAAAAGGCCACCAGTCCCTTGAGTCGACTCAATCCAGATCAAGACCAACTTCAAGCATGACCAAGTCAAAGCCCAAGCAAGTCAAGATACCACCTTTTGAAGCCCATGACGCCACCTCTTAGAAGCCCATTTTATTCTTCACATGGGACACATTTTTGGGGAGACATGAGAAACAACACATCAAGCATTTTGAGGGGAAGCATGGGACCACTCCTCACTCACCCAACAAACCCCCAACCAACTTACCATGTGGGATGCCACATCACATGACACCTAGGGATCCACATCAGCAATTAAAAGCCATGTCAATGCCACCTAGGTGCCATATAGCAAGTTGTTACAACCTCTTACCTAGAAGTTGTTTTTTATTGCAACTATGTAACAAAGGAGTTGGATTTAACTAGAAATGGTTAGCTAATCTAACTCCACCTCCCCTCCTCACTTTGGATGAACCCTAAGGCTATAAATAGGGTCCAAGGCTCTACTTGTAAGGCATTCTATGTATGAAATATTTTGAGAATTAATGAAGGTTTTCTTCTTGTTTAGTTCTCTCTTGAGTTATTCTTGTATGGAGTGATTTAGTTCTTCTAATTTGAGTGATTTAGTCTTTTAAGTTGGAGTGCTTAAATTCATGTTTGAGAAAAGAGTGAGAGGTCCTTTGAGTGCTTGAAAGGTGGAGTGCTCCTTGCTTGATCCAAGATCCAAGCATCATTCCTTGAAGGCGCCGGTTTCTACTTCCTTGTTTTCCTTTCTTCTTCTTCTTGTTTCAATTCCAATTTTGAATTCTATTTCCACGCTTAATCTCTGATTTGATGTAGGTTTTCCTTGATTTTTCAAGTCCAAGATGAAGGTCTTCAAGCCAAGGATCATGGCCAAGGTGAGTCCTAAAGGTAGGGAGTGCTAGTCTTATGGTTTAGACCTCAATCCTTAAGTGATGAGAGCTCCTTCTTCCACCAAATAATTAGCCATCATTGTTGGTTGGAAAACTCTTCCTAAGCTTCATTAGATCTGATCATTTGAAGGTTAACTTGCCCTAGTAGTGATGGTTTCCTTGCCATGAAGATCCTTTTCTCTATCTTGAACTAGATCTACATTTCGGGTATTGTAATTTAGATCAACTAGTCTCCTTATGAAGATTCTTTTATTGGATTAATTTAGAACATTTATTTGATAATTAATTTCTCAAGTTTGCTTACTGGTTAGATTTCTAAAAACCTCCATTCATCATTTTATTTTCGTCCCCCATCAATTTTTGGTATCAAGAGCTTAAGGTTCTACTAGGTCAAGTTGCTGATTGTTGGAATTTCTGTTCTAGTATTCATCCAAGTTTCTCATGAATTTTAGTAATTTTCTTTGAATTGTATAAAAATATAAAAAATACTTTTCTAGTACCATAGTGTGCTAGAATTCAAAATATAAAATTCAAAAAATATTTTCCATTTATTTATAGATTTAAAAATATGAGATCTTAGATCATTTCTGAAGTTCTGTCCAGAATTCTGTTTCTACCTTCCATTTCATTTAATTTTCAAAAAAATACAAAAATATTTTTCTAAATTTCTAATTTTTATATCTAAGATCAAGACTTCTAATTTTGTTATTTCCCACTATAATTTTGAATTTTATAAGAATCTAGAGTTAGGAATTTGAAATTTGAATTCAGGTTGTTAAGAGTTAGCTAAACTGCTGGAACCTTCTAGCATGTGCTTTCAAACTACCTTTTCAACCAAAATTCGAGTTAATCTGAAGTCAAAACTTTAAAATCAAAGAATTCTTATTTGAGAGTTAACCAAATAAATTTTATTTTAAATTCTTAGATTTTTTAAAAGATTAAATTTTGAATTTTAAAACTAGCTAGTTGAAAGTTGTTTCCAGCTAAAATTTTTTTACAACTAGCTTTCAAAACGAATTTCTTAACCAAATTCCAGGAATTAAATTAAAAATTTAGAATCTAGAATCTTTACTGAGGGATATAACAATTCAAATCTTAATTTTTATTTTTTTAAAAATTTTAAAATTTTAATTTTGAATTTGTTTAAAACTAGTTGACTAGAAGTTGTTAGGGCTGAAACTATTTTGCAACAACTCTAACTTCTAGAATGAATTTTAATCCTAATTCGAGATTTAAATTTTAAAATTTGATTTCTGAAATTTGACTTCAAAATCTAAATTTTTAAATTTAATTTTTTGAATTTTAATTTTTTAAAATTCAGGTTTGAATCACATGTTTGTGCTAATACTAGTTGTTGTGTTAACTAGTTGGTGAATTATTTGTGCATCCATTCCTAAATCTAATTAAGGGCATTCAATCATAACATAAAGGAAGGAGGTCATTACCTTTCCTTGGCCCAAAACAATCACCCACATTTGCATTGACCTAAACCATAATTGAAATCGAGTAGGAACCTATAACTAGGGACACCCACAAGTCGGGTTCAAGTGCAAGATGAGACCAAATATTAGTTGAACTTGTACTTCTTGAAATTGGTGTCTAAAGCAAGGGGTCCAATGGCAAATGCCTTAAGTGGACTTGCGATTTTTAATTAAGACCTCGTGAAAGCGAGGGGAGCCTCCCGTAACTCCACCTCTTACCTGACTAGTGGAAAAGGTAATTATAACTTTAACTAGTACTTAGTCAATTCTTGTATTTTGAACTTTAGGTCTAAGAGTCCTAGAAGTTATGTTTGTACTACATGTTTTGAAGCTCCATACCAATAGTCCCACAATCAGTCTATTTTATCCATGGATCCTAATCTTGAATTCTTTTTGAAAACCTTGACTAAAAAGTTTGATACCATAAATGGGCAATTTGGGCAAATGAGAAAGGAATTAAGTCAAGTGAAGGACCATGTTAGGACACTTGAAGAGACCCCAATGACCCCCACTGAACCTGAGTCACTTAGGTCAATTCCTCGAGGTCCAAGAGTCCATCATCATGAGTTCACTACTAAATAATTCAAGACAACTTCACCATGACTTCATAGAAGAAGCCCATAGGATCCATGCTGAGCCTGAATCACCTAGTCCACCTCCCCTTGGTCCAAGAGCCCAATGTTATGATCTCACCCTTGAGTATAACCCTAGATACCCTTACCAAGACTTTGTAGATCAGGAGGAGAGAGTCTTTATGAGCAATCGACCTTATGCACCCACTTTCAATGAAAATTTAGATTCTGAAGTGCATGTCGATTGGGAAGAGAAAATGGATCAATACTTTGAAATTGATGAAATGTTGGAAGTTACAAAGTGTCAATTTGTCAAATCAAAGTTAGTCTAACATGCTAAAGCATATTGGGGAGAAGTTGAGCGAAAAAGTTAATATAGTGGGGATAAAATAAGTACTTGGAGAGAAATGAAGAGTAAATTGAGAGAAAAGTACCTAGATAAATATTACGAGCAAAAACTTTTAGATCAATGGTACAAATTGAGACAAGATGATACACATGTATTGATTATATTGCCAAATTCCATAAGTATGAGGGAGATGAAGAAGGGACTAAATCCATAGAAAAATTAGCGAAAAAATCTCCTGAACCTATTGAAGAATTTAAGGATAAAATAGAATCAAAGTCTTGTCCAGATGAAGGGCTAGAATGAGAAAATCCTAAACCCGTTGAAGAACTTAAAGAAGAAGTTTATGAAATTGGGTCTAACCTTATGGATGAATATGATCAAGAACAATTACTTGAAAATAAAATAATTACCCAACCTAAAGAAATCAATAACGGGGATAATCAAAATGAAGTCCAAGAACAAAGCCATGAAGAATAATTCGAGGAGATAATAAAGGACCTGGAACTAAACACTGTTGAGGATTTACATTTAGAGATTAATGAAGGATCACCTAATGGGATATTGACCATCAGAGAAAATCTAGAACCAATTCCAAAGGATTAACCCCAAAAAATTGTAGAACCTACAAAAGAATTTAACATGAGGATTAGAAGTGAAGAGACGGTAGGAATTGAAAGATGGAAATGGAAGAGATGGAAGATAGAAATTGTAATCCCTGATAATTGCCCTGAGCCTGATTCACCACTACGTTACATGCACTCTCCTATTCCACCAAGCTAGGACATCCACCATACCATTGATCTGGTCCCAGTAATATTCAATAGTTACTTTTTTAAGACTTTATGGCATATGTTAGGAACTAAGTTAAGATTCACTGCCACTTACCTGAAGTTGTATGCTATAGTCTTCAAAGTCATTTAGGGGAATATTGGAAATTAGAAACCTTGTTTCTTAGCCCAACAATAAAGTTTAGTCCATAGAAAATAAAGTTTATTTGAGCTGTTTTGTTTTTGTTTGTCTTTTACCATTTAATATCATTTGCATTTGTCATTGGTGTCCCATGCATAAGTATCCGTGATTATGAGAGTCATATGCATAGCATGATTAGTAAAACAAATTTTGAGCAATGAAATTAACAAGCATATGGCTAAATTTTGCAAAAAAAAAAGCCAAAGAATTTCAGGAAGGAGACTATGTCTTGATTAGGCTCAAAACAATTATATGCCCATGGTGTAGGTCATTTTCAAAATAGTAAGAAAATTGGACCTAATATGTGCTAGATATACCATCCGACTTTGGTATCAGTTCCACTTTCAACATTTCAGATCTAATAGAGTACTAGGAACAGACAATGATACCTAGTGAGCCAGTCGAGCCTGATTCTATCTTTGAGAGTAAGCCAACCCTTGAGTGTCCACCAACTGTATTTCCAAAGCGACGAGATAGGATTGAGCGATTCTTAGATGGCATGATTATCACTACTCAAAACAAAGACTATCAGCGCTACTGGTTCATTGGCAAGGATGTCTTGATTTTGAAGACTCATGGATAACTCGAGAGGACCTACAAAGAATAAATCCCGACCTACAAGAGTATAACCAAAGTCAGACTGATTCCTACTCAACAGAGTCGAGCTCTTTTCCATCCCGGGAGAAATGATGGGACATCAAAAGAAAAAAATATTTTTCAACTAATTCTCTTGATATTTTTTGTAGCTAATATAGTGTACTTAGGATTAATGAGAACCTTGGAATGAAGCCCACCAAACCCCTGAAGACAAAGAACAATTCATGAGCCGACTCATCAAAAAAGGCCACCAGTCCCTTGAGTCGACTCAATCCAGATCAAGACCAACTTCAAGCATGACCAAGTCAAAGCCCAAGCAAGTCAAGATACCACCTTTTGAAGCCCATGACGCCACCTCTTAGAAGCCCATTTTATTCTTCACATGGGACACATTTTTGGGGAGACATGAGAAACAACACATCAAGCATTTTGAGGGGAAGCATGGAACCACTCCTCACTCACCCAACAAACCCCCAACCAACTTACCATGTGGGATGCCACATCACATGACACCTAGGGATCCACATCAGCATTAAAAGCCATGTCAATGCCACCTAGGTGCCATATAGCAAGTTGTTACAACCTCTTACCTAGAAGTTGTTTTTTATTGCAACTATGTAACCAAAGGAGTTGGATTTAACTAGAAATGGTTAGCTAACCTAACTCCACCTCCCCTCCTCACTTTGGATGAACCCTAAGGCTATAAATAGGGTCCAAGGCTCCCCTTGTAAGGCATTCTATGTATGAAATATTTTGAGAATTAATGAAGGTTTTCTTCTTGTTTAGTTCTCTCTTGAGTTATTCTTGTATGGAGTGATTTAGTTCTTCTAATTTGAGTGATTTAGTCTTTTAAGTTGGAGTGCTTAAATTCATGTTTGAGAAAAGAGTGAGAGGTCCTTTGAGTGCTTGAAAGGTGGAGTGCTCCTTGCTTGATCCAAGATCCAAGCATCATTCCTTGAAGGCGCCGGTTTCTACTTCCTTGTTTTCCCTTTCTTCTTCTTGTTTCAATTCCAATTTTGAATTCTCCTTCCACGCTTAATCTCTGATTTGATGTAGGTTTTCCTTGATTTTTCAAGTCCAAGATGAAGGTCTTCAAGCCAAGGATCATGGCCAAGGTGAGTCCTAAAGGTAGGGAGTACTAGTCTTATGGTTTAGACCTCAATCCTTAAGTGATGAGAGCTCCTTCTTCCACCAAATAATTAGCCATCATTGTTGGTTGGAAAACTCTTCCTAAGCTTCATTAGATCTGATCATTTGAAGGTTAACTTGCCCTAGTAGTGATGGTTTCCTTGCCATGAAGATCCTTTCTCTATCTTGAACTAGATCTACATTTCGGGTATTGTAATTTAGATCAACTAGTCTCCTTATGAAGATTCTTTTATTGGATTAATTTAGAACATTTATTTGATAATTAATTTCTCAAGTTTGCTTACTGGTTAGATTTCTAAAAACCTCCATTCATCATTTTATTTTCGTCCCCCATCAATTTTGGTATCAAGAGCTTAAGGTTCTACTAGGTCAAGTTGCTGATTGTTGGAATTTCTGTTCTAGTATTCATCCAAGTTTTTCATGAATTTTAGTAATTTTCTTTGCATTGTATGAAAATATAAAAAAATACTTTTATAGTACCATAGTGTGCTAGAATTCAAAATATAAAATTCAAAAAAATATTTTCCGTTTATTTATAGATTTAAAAATATGAGATCTTAGATCATTTCTGAAGTTCTGTCCAGAATTCTGTTTCTACCTTCCATTTCATTTAATTTTCAAAAAAAATACAAAGATATTTTTTCTAAATTTCTATTTTTAGATCTAAGATTAAGACTTCTAATTTTGTTATTTCCCACTATAATTTTGAATTTATAAGAATCTAGAGTTAGGAATTTGAAATTTGAATTCAGGTTGTTAAGAGTTAGCTAAACTGCTGGAACCTTCTAGCATGTGCTTTCAAACTACCTTTTCAACCAAAATTCGAGTTAATCTGAAGTCAAAACTTTAAAATCAAAGAATTCTTATTTGAGAGTTAACCAAATAAATTTTATTTTAAATTCTTAGATTTTTTAAAAGATTAAATTTTGAATTTTTAAAACTAGCTAGTTGAAAGTTGTTTCCAGCTAAAATTTTTTTACAACTAGCTTTCAAAACGAATTTCTTAACCAAATTCCAGGAATTAAAATTAAAAATTTAGAATCTAGAATCTTTACTGAGGGATATAACAATTCAAATCTTATTTTTATTTTTTTAAAATTTTAAAATTTTAATTTGAATTTGTTTAAAACTAGTTGACTAGAAGTTGTTAGGGCTGAAACTATTTTGCAACAACTCTAACTTCTAGAATGAATTTTTAATCCTAATTCGAGATTTAAATTTTAAATTTGATTTCTGAAATTTTGACTTCAAAATCTAAATTTTAAATTAATTTTTTGAATTTTAATTTTTTAAAATTCAGGTTTGAATCACATGTTTGTGCTAATACTAGTTGTTGTGTTAACTAGTTGGTGAATTATTTGTGCATCCATTCCTAAATCTAATTAAGGGCATTCAATCATAACATAAGGGAAGGAGGTCATTACCTTTCCTTGGCCCAAAACAATCACCCACATTTGCATTGACCTAAACCATAATTGAAATCGAGTAGGAACCTATAACTAGGGACACCCACAAGTCGGGTTCAAGTGCAAGATGAGACCAAATATTAGTTGAACTTGTACTTCTTGAAATTGGTGTCTAAAGCAAGGGGTCCAATGGCAAATGCCTTAAGTGGACTTGCGATTTTTAATTAAGACCTCGTGAAAGCGAGGGGAGCCTCCCGTAACTCCACCTCTTACCTGACTAGTGGAAAAGGTAATTATAACTTTAACTAGTACTTAGTCATTCTTGTATTTTGAACTTTTAGATCTAAGAGCCCTAGAAGTTATGTTTGTACTACATGTTTTGAAGCTGCATACCAATAGTCCCACAATCAGTCTATTTTTATCCATGGATCCTAATCTTGAATTCTTTTTGAAAACCTTGACTAAAAAGTTTGATACCATAAATGGGCAATTTGGGCAAATGAGAAAGGAATTAAGTCAAGTGAAGAACCATGTTAGGACACTTGAAGAGACCCCAATGACCCCCACTGAACCTGAGTCACTTAGGTCAATTCCTCGAGGTCCAAGAGTCCATCATCATGAGTTCACTACTAAATATAATTCAAGACAACTTCACCATGACTTCATAGAAGAAGCCCATAGGATCCATGCTGAGCCTGAATCACCTAGTCCACCTCCCTTGGTCCAAGAGCCCAATGTTATGATCTCACCCTGAGTATAACCCTAGATACCCTTACCAAGACTTTGTAGATCAGGAGGAGAGAGTCTTTATGAGCAATCGACCTTATGCACCCACTTTCAATGAAAATTTAGATTCTGAAGTGCATGTCGATTGGGAAGAGAAAATGGATCAATACTTTGAAATTGATGAAATGTTGGAAGTTACAAAGTGTCAATTTGTCAAATCAAAGTTAGTCTAACATGCTAAAGCATATTGGGGAGAAGTTGAGCGAAAAAGTTAATATAGTGGGGATAAAATAAGTACTTGGAGAGAAATGAAGAGTAAATTGAGAGAAAAGTACCTAGATAAATATTACGAGCAAAAACTTTTAGATCAATGGTACAAATTGAGACAAGATGATACACATGTATTTGATTATATTGCCAAATTCCATAAGTATGAGGGAGATGAAGAAGGGACTAAATCCATAGAAAAATTAGCGAAAAAATCTCCTGAACCTATTGAAGAATTTAAGGATAAATAGAATCAAAGTCTTGTCCAGATGAAGGGCTAGAATGAGAAATCCTAAACCCGTTGAAGAACTTAAAGAAGAAGTTTATGAAATGGGTCTAACCTTATGGATGAATATGATCAAGAACAATTACTTGAAAATAAAATAATTACCCAACCTAAAGAAATCAATAACGGGGATAATCAAAATGAAGTCCAAGAACAAAGCCATGAAGAATAATTCGAGGAGATAATAAAGGACCTGGAACTAAACACTGTTGAGGATTTACATTTAGAGATTAATGAAGGATCACCTAATGGGATATTGACCATCAGAGAAAATCTAGAACCAATTCCAAAGGATTAACCCCAAAAATTGTAGAACCTACAAAAGAATTTAACATGAGGATTAGAAGTGAAGAGACGGTAGGAATTGAAAGATGGAAATGGAAGAGATGGAAGATAGAAATTGTAATCCCTGATAATTGCCCTGAGCCTGATTCACCACTACGTTACATGCACTCTCCTATTCCACCAAGCTAGGACATCCACCATACCATTGATCTGGTCCCAGTAATATTCAATAGTTACTTTTTTAAGACTTTATGGCATATGTTAGGAACTAAGTTAAGATTCACTGCCACTTACCTGAAGTTGTATGCTATAGTCTTCAAAGTCATTTAGGGGAATATTGGAAATTAGAAACCTTGTTTCTTAGCCCAACAATAAAGTTTAGTCCATAGAAAATAAAGTTTATTTGAGCTTGTTTGTTTTTGTTTGTCTTTTACCATTTAATATCATTTGCATTTGTCATTTGGTGTCCCATGCATAAGTATCCGTGATTATGAGAGTCATATGCATAGCATGATTAGTAAAACAAATTTTGAGCAATGAAATTAACAAGCATATGGCTAAATTTTGCAAAAAAAAAAGCCAAAGAATTTCAGGAAGGAGACTATGTCTTGATTAGGCTCAAAACAATTATATGCCCATGGTGTAGGTCATTTTCAAAATAGTAAGGAAAATTGGACCTAATATGTGCTAGATATACCATCCGACTTTGGTATCAGTTCCACTTTCAACATTTCAGATCTAATAGAGTACTAGGAACAGACAATGATACCTAGTGAGCCAGTCGAGCCTGATTCTATCTTTGAGAGTAAGCCAACCCTTGAGTGTCCACCAACTGTATTCCAAAGCGACGAGATAGGATTGAGCGATTCTTAGATGGCATGATTATCACTACTCGAAACAAAGACTATCAGCGCTACTGGTTCATTGGCAAGGATGTCTTGATTTTGAAGACTCATGGATAACTCGAGAGGACCTACAAAGAATAAATCCCGACCTACAAGAGTATAACCAAAGTCAGACTGATTCCTACTCAACAGAGTCGAGCTCTTTTCCATCCCGGGAGAAATGATGGGACATCAACAAGAAAAAAATATTTTTCAACTAATTCTCTTGATATTTTTTGTAGCTAATATAGTGTACTTAGGATTAATGAGAACCTTGGAATGAAGCCCACCAAATCCCTGAAGACAAAGAACAATTCATGAGCCGACTCATCAAAAAGGCCACCAGTCCCTTGAGTCGACTCAATCCAGATCAAGACCAACTTCAAGCATGACCAAGTCAAAGCCCAAGCAAGTCAAGATACCACCTTTTGAAGCCCATGACGCCACCTCTTAGAAGCCCATTTTATTCTTCACATGGGACACATTTTTGGGAGACATGAGAGAAACAACACATCAAGCATTTTGAGGGGAAGCATGGAACCACTCCTCACTCACCCAACAAACCCCAACCAACTTACCATGTGGGATGCCACATCACATGACACCTAGGGATCCACATCAGCAATTAAAAGCCATGTCAATGCCACCTAGGTGCCATATAGCAAGTTGTTACAACCTCTTACCTAGAAGTTGTTTTTTATTGCAACTATGTAACCAAAGGAGTTGGATTTAACTAGAAATGGTTAGCTAACCTAACTCCACCTCCCCTCCTCACTTTGGATGAACCCTAAGGCTATAAATAGGGTCCAAGGCTCCCCTTGTAAGGCATTCTATGTATGAAATATTTTGAGAATTAATGAAGGTTTCTTCTTGTTTAGTTCTCTCTTGAGTTATCTTGTATGGAGTGATTTAGTTCTTCTAATTTGAGTGATTTAGTCTTTTAAGTTGGAGTGCTTAAATTCATGTTTGAGAAAAGAGTGAGAGGTCCTTTGAGTGCTTGAAAGGTGGAGTGCTCCTTGCTTGATCCAAGATCCAAGCATCATTCCTTGAAGGCGCCGGTTTCTACTTCCTTGTTTTCCCTTTCTTCTTCTTCTTGTTTCAATTCCAATTTTGAATTCTCCTTCCACGCTTAATCTCTGATTTGATGTAGGTTTTCCTTGATTTTTCAAGTCCAAGATGAAGGTCTTCAAGCCAAGGATCATGGCCAAGGTGAGTCCTAAAGGTAGGGAGTACTAGTCTTATGGTTTAGACCTCAATCCTTAAGTGATGAGAGCTCCTTCTTCCACCAAATAATTAGCCATCATTGTTGGTTGGAAAACTCTTCCTAAGCTTCATTAGATCTGATCATTTGAAGGTTAACTTGCCCTAGTAGTGATGGTTTCCTTGCCATGAAGATCCTTTTCTCTATCTTGAACTAGATCTACATTTCGGGTATTGTAATTTAGATCAACTAGTCTCCTTATGAAGATTCTTTTATTGGATTAATTTAGAACATTTATTTGATAATTAATTTCTCAAGTTTGCTTACTGGTTAGATTTCTAAAAACCTCCATTCATCATTTTATTTTCGTCCCCCATCAATTTTGGTATCAAGAGCTTAAGGTTCTACTAGGTCAAGTTGCTGATTGTTGGAATTTCTGTTCTAGTATTCATCCAAGTTTTTCATGAATTTTAGTAATTTTCTTTGCATTGTATAAAATATAAAAAAAATACTTTTATAGTACCATAGTGTGCTAGAATTCAAAATATAAAATTCAAAAAAATATTTTCATTTATTTATAGATTTAAAAATATGAGATCTTAGATCATTTCTGAAGTTCTGTCCAGAATTCTGTTTCTACCTTCCATTTCATTTAATTTTAAAAAAAATACAAAGATATTTTTTCTAAATTTCTAATTTTAGATCTAAGATCAAGACTTCTAATTTTGTTATTTCCCACTATAATTTGAATTTTATAAGAATCTAGAGTTAGGAATTTGAAATTTGAATTCAGGTTGTTAAGAGTTAGCTAAACTGCTGGAACCTTCTAGCATGTGCTTTCAAACTACCTTTTCAACCAAAATTCGAGTTAATCTGAAGTCAAAACTTTAAAATCAAAGAATTCTTATTTGAGAGTTAACCAAATAAATTTTATTTTAAATTCTTAGATTTTTTAAAAGATTAAATTTTGAATTTTTAAAACTAGCTAGTTGAAAGTTGTTTCCAGCTAAAATTTTTTTTACAACTAGCTTTCAAAACGAATTTCTTAACCAAATTCCAGGAATTAAATTTAAAAATTTAGAATCTAGAATCTTTACTGAGGTATATAACAATTCAAATCTTAATTTTTATTTTTTTAAAAATTTTAAAATTTAATTTTGAATTTGTTTAAAACTAGTTGACTAGAAGTTGTTAGGGCTGAAACTATTTTGCAACAACTCTAACTTCTAGAATGAATTTTTAATCCTAATTCGAGATTTAAATTTTAAAATTTGATTTCTGAAATTTTGACTTCAAAATCTAAATTTTTAAATTTAATTTTTTAAATTTTAATTTTTTAAAATTCAGGTTTGAATCACATGTTTGTGCTAATACTAGTTGTTGTGTTAACTAGTTGGTGAATTATTTGTGCATCCATTCCTAAATCTAATTAAGGGCATTCAATCATAACATAAGGGAAGGAGGTCATTACCTTCCTTGGCCCAAAACAATCACCCACATTTGCATTGACCTAAACCATAATTGAAATCGAGTAGGAACCTATAACTAGGGACACCCACAAGTCGGGTTCAAGTGCAAGATGAGACCAAATATTAGTTGAACTTGTACTTCTTGAAATTGGTGTCTAAAGCAAGGGGTCCAATGGCAAATGCCTTAAGTGGACTTGCGATTTTTAATTAAGACCTCGTGAAAGCGAGGGGAGCCTCCCGTAACTCCACCTCTTACCTGACTAGTGGAAAAGGTAATTATAACTTTAACTAGTACTTAGTCAATTCTTGTATTTTGAACTTTTAGATCTAAGAGCCCTAGAAGTTATGTTTGTACTACATGTTTTGAAGCTGCATACCAATAGTCCCACAATCAGTCTATTTTATCCATGGATCCTAATCTTGAATTCTTTTTGAAAACCTTGACTAAAAAGTTTGATACCATAAATGGGCAATTTGGGCAAATGAGAAAGGAATTAAGTCAAGTGAAGAACCATGTTAGGACACTTGAAGAGACCCCAATGACCCCCACTGAACCTGAGTCACTTAGGTCAATTCCTCGAGGTCCAAGAGTCCATCATCATGAGTTCACTACTAAATATAATTCAAGACAACTTCACCATGACTTCATAGAAGAAGCCCATAGGATCCATGCTGAGCCTGAATCACCTAGTCCACCTCCCCTTGGTCCAAGAGCCCAATGTTATGATCTCACCCCTGAGTATAACCCTAGATACCCTTACCAAGACTTTGTAGATCAGGAGGAGAGAGTCTTTATGAGCAATCGACCTTATGCACCCACTTTCAATGAAAATTTAGATTCTGAAGTGCATGTCGATTGGGAAGAGAAAATGGATCAATACTTTGAAATTGATGAAATGTTGGAAGTTACAAAGTGTCAATTTGTCAAATCAAAGTTAGTCTAACATGCTAAAGCATATTGGGGAGAAGTTGAGCGAAAAAGTTATTATAGTGGGGATAAAATAAGTACTTGGAGAGAAATGAAGAGTAAATTGAGAGAAAAGTACCTAGATAAATATTACGAGCAAAAACTTTTAGATCAATGGTACAAATTGAGACAAGATGATACACATGTATTTGATTATATTGCCAAATTCCATAAGTATGAGGGAGATGAAGAAGGGACTAAATCCATAGAAAAATTAGCGAAAAAATCTCCTGAACCTATTGAAGAATTTAAGGATAAATAGAATCAAAGTCTTGTCCAGATGAAGGGCTAGAATGAGAAAATCCTAAACCGTTGAAGAACTTAAAGAAGAAGTTTATGAAATTGGGTCTAACCTTATGGATGAATATGATCAAGAACAATTACTTGAAAATAAAATAATTACCCAACCTAAAGAAATCAATAACGGGGATAATCAAAATGAAGTCCAAGAACAAAGCCATGAAGAATAATTCGAGGAGATAATAAAGGACCTGGAACTAAACACTGTTGAGGATTTACATTTAGAGATTAATGAAGGATCACCTAATGGGATATTGACCATCAGAGAAAATCTAGAACCAATTCCAAAGGATTAACCCCAAAAAATTGTAGAACCTACAAAAGAATTTAACATGAGGATTAGAAGTGAAGAGACGGTAGGAATTGAAAGATGGAAATGGAAGAGATGGAAGATAGAAATTGTAATCCCTGATAATTGCCCTGAGCCTGATTCACCACTACGTTACATGCACTCTCCTATTCCACCAAGCTAGGACATCCACCATACCATTGATCTGGTCCCAGTAATATTCAATAGTTACTTTTTAAGACTTTATGGCATATGTTAGGAACTAAGTTAAGATTCACTGCCACTTACCTGAAGTTGTATGCTATAGTCTTCAAAGTCATTTAGGGGAATATTGGAAATTAGAAACCTTGTTTCTTAGCCCAACAATAAAGTTTAGTCCATAGAAAATAAAGTTTATTTGAGCTTGTTTTGTTTTTGTTTGTCTTTTACCATTTAATATCATTTGCATTTGTCATTTGGTGTCCCATGCATAAGTATCCGTGATTATGAGAGTCATATGCATAGCATGATTAGTAAAACAAATTTTGAGCAATGAAATTAACAAGCATATGGCTAAATTTTGCAAAAAAAAAGCCAAAGAATTTCAGGAAGGAGACTATGTCTTGATTAGGCTCAAAACAATTATATGCCCTGGTGTAGGTCATTTTCAAAATAGTAAGGAAAATTGGACCTAATATGTGCTAGATATACCATCCGACTTTGGTATCAGTTCCACTTTCAACATTTCAGATCTAATAGAGTACTAGGAACAGACAATGATACCTAGTGAGCCAGTCGAGCCTGATTCTATCTTTGAGAGTAAGCCAACCCTTGAGTGTCCACCAACTGTATTTCCAAAGCGACGAGATAGGATTGAGCGATTCTTAGATGGCATGATTATCACTACTCGAAACAAAGACTATCAGCGCTACTGGTTCATTGGCAAGGATGTCTTGATTTTGAAGACTCATGGATAACTCGAGAGGACCTACAAAGAATAAATCCCGACCTACAAGAGTATAACCAAAGTCAGACTGATTCCTACTCGACAGAGTCGAGCTCTTTTCCATCCCGGGAGAAATGATGGGACATCAACAAGAAAAAAATATTTTTTAACTAATTCTTTTGATATTTTTTGCAGCTAATATAGTGTACTTAGGATTAATGAGAACCTTGGAATGAAGCCCACCAAACCCTTGAAGACTAAGGCCAATTCATGAGCCGACTCATGAAAAAAGGCCACCAGTCCCTTGAGTCGACTCAATCTAGATCAAGACCAACTTCAAGCATGACCAAGTCAAAGCCCAAGCAAGTCAAGATACCACCTTTTGAAGTCCAAGATGCCACCTCTTAGAAGCCCATTTTATTCTTCACATGGGACACAATTTTGGAGAGACAAGAGAAACAACACATCAAGCATTTTGAGGGGAAGCATGGGACCACTCCTCACTCACCCAACAACCCCCCAACCAACTTGCCATGTGAGATGCCACATCACATGACACCTAGGGGTCCACATCAGCAATTAGAAGCCATGTCAAAGCCACCTAGGTGCCATTTAGTAAGTTGTTACAACCTCTTACCTAGAAGTTGTTTCTTGTTGCAACTATGTAACCAAAGGAGTTGGATTTAACTAGAAATGGTTAACTAACCTAACTCCACCTCCCCTCCTCACTTTGGACGACCCCTAAGGCTATAAATAGGGTCCAAGGCTCCCCTTGTAAGGCATTCCATGAATGAAATTTTGAGAATTAATGAAGGTTTCTTCTTGTTGAGTTCTATCTTGAGTTCTTCTTGTATGGAGTGATTTAGTTCTTCTAATTAGAGTGATTTAGTCCTTTAAGTTGGAGTGTTTAAATTCATGTTTGAGAAGAGAGTGAGAGGTACTTTGAGTGCTTGAAAGGTGGAGTACTCCTTGCTTGATCCAAGATCCAAGCATCATTCCTTGAAGGTGCCAGTTTCTACTTCCTTGTTTTCCCTTTCTTCTTCTTCTTGTTTCAATTCCAATTTTGAATTCTCCTTCCATGCCTAATCTCTAATTTGATGTAGATTTTCTCTGATTTTCCAAGTCCAATATGAAGGTCTCCAAGCCAAGGATCATGGCCAAGGTAAGTCCTAAAGGTAAGGAGTGCTAGTCTTATGGTTTAGACCTCAATCACTCCATACTTTAGGACTTATCCATGTAAATCTAGAAAAATCATCTATAATCACAAGGGAGTGCCGTGTGATTTTCTCCAAGGTAAGGAGTGCCGTGATCACTCCTAATTGCAATTATTGAAAGATTTTTCTGATTTGAAACCTTTTTATGAAATTTTCAAAATACTTTAAAGGTTTCATCTTTGTGAGCGATAAACAAAATCCATGTAAATCTAGAAAAATCATCTACAATCACAAGGGGATATTTCATACCTCTTAGGCTTGTTGTCCTAGTTGGTCCAAATAAGTGCATATGAAGTAGGTCAAGAGGTCTAGAAGTTGAAATCATATTTTTGGATTTAAAAATCTTCTTAGTTTGTTTACCCATTTGGCATGCGTCACAAACATGATCAAAGTCTACTTTAAACTTAGGCATGCCTTAACTAGGTTTTTGGAAATTAACTTGGCAATTGTATGCATGCTAGCATGACCAAATCATCTATTCCAAAGTAGACAAGACTCCTTGGTTTTAGCATTCATTGCAACTAGACTGGAACTACTTATCATGGTAAGATCATTAAGGTCTATCATATAAATGTTTCCAAGTCTATGTCCAATGAACTTATTGCTAGAATCAAGAGAGTTTGTTATAATACACATAGATGATTCAAAGATAACCTTGAAGCCTTTATCATATAATTAATTGATACTTAGCAAATTATGCTTCAATTTATCTACCAGCAATACATTTTCAATAAAAGTACAGGGGGTTATCTTGATCTTATCGATTCTGATTATTTTTCCCTTGCCATTATCTCCAAAAGTAAATATACCTCCTTCTTCCATCTTTATGGTGATAAATTGATCCTTGTCACCCATCATATGCCTTGAACAGCCACTATCGAGATATCATCTTTTCTTCAATTTTTGAGCTGCAAGACATTCTTGTAAGACAATCAAGAAGTTCTTTTAGGTATCCAAGCTAACTTGGATCCTTGCAAGTTAGCGGAGGTGGTTCCTTCAGGAACCCAAATTTTTCTTGCTTTACTTTTGACATTTCTAAAGATATTGTATTCAAAAGCTTTATGTCCTAACCCTTTGCTTGCAAAACATTCAACTCTAGAATTCTGAAAGGATGTAGATTTTGAAGTTCTAAATATTGATGCATGAGATGCAGATATAAATGGTTTTCTATTTGAGCTCTTAGGAACATATACTGTAGCTTTAGAAGTAGAAGCAGAAGTAGAAGCATTCGGTGCAAAACCTTTTAGTATCACGAAAGTAGTAGCTGAAATTCCATTTGAATTCGAAGAGTTAAAACTGATTCCAGCTTTATTTTCAGAAATTCTTTGTTCTTTTAAGATCAACTAAAGCTTATTAGAAGATAATGTAAGTTTTTTAATAAGTGGCTTGAGTTTCTCAACCTCCATTTTCAAATTTATATTTTCATTCATCAAAGCTTTGTTTTTGTCTAGACATGCACTATTCTTAGTTTTCAAAGCTTTATACTTTTCAGAAAAGACATGTAATTCTCTTTGCAATACGTTATTCTTTTTTGAAATTTCTTCTTTTTCCTTAAGTAAAGAATCATTAGTATTCTTTAAGGATATAATCTTTACTCCAACCTTTTTAAATTAAATAATAAATCATAAAAAGCAGAATTTAATTCATCAAATATAATTCTATTTGTGCATCAGGGGATGTTATCTCATCTTCGAGATCTATTAGATATAAATTAGCTATTTTTGTGATCTCTTCTTCTTAGTTGAGGTAGACTCCTCGCTATTGCTCCATGTGGCAACCATCACCTTCTTTTTCTTTTTCTTGAAAATTTTTTTTAATAATGGACAATCTGGACGAATGTGCCCCGATTTTTTACATTCATAGTAGGTGGGGACTTGTTCTTTTTCCTTTTCTTTATCCTTGTCCTTGTCCTTGGAGTGCTCTCCTCATTTATAAAATTTTCTATTGTATCTTCCTTTCTTCTTTTCCATAAACCTTCTAAATCTCCTCGTGACCATTGCGATATCTTCATCTTCTAGATCGTCTTCGGAGGAGGTGCAGTCATTTTTCTATTCCTCATCTTTCTTTGAGTCCAATATAGCTTTGAAGGCAATTATCTTCTTCTTCTTTTGATCATCATCAGTTTTATGCTGCATGGCCAATTCGTGTGTGATGAGTGAACCCATTAATTAATCCAGAGATAAGGTGTTTAGATCTTTCGCTTCCTGGATGGCAGTCACTTTGGGGTCCCATTTGTCTGAAAGTGATCTTAAGATCTTTTGTACTAAGTCAGCATTTGAGTAAACCCTGCCAAGACTTTTCAAACCATTAAAAATATTTATAAATCGAGTAATCATGGTAAAGATAGTTTCAGTAGATTCTATTTTAAATAATTTGTAACTATGTACAAGAAGATTTATTTTTTAAGTCTTCACTTGGAAAGTTCCTTCGTGGGTCACTTCGAGTTTGTCCCAGATTTTTTTTGCTGAAGAGCAAGCGGAAATTCAATTAAACTAGTTGGCATCCAAAGCATAGTATAATAAGTTCATTGCTTTGGCATTTAATTCCTCCATCTTCATGTCGTGTTCATCCCAGTCCTCTTCAAGCTTAGGGACATCCATGCCATTAATTTTAATCATGAAAATATGTGGCCCTTTTAGAATGACCTTCCATAATTGAAAATATATTGCTTGTATATATATTTTCATTCTAGCTTTCCGGTAGGAATAATTTATGCCGGTGATAAGTGGAGGTTGATTAATAGATTGGCCTTAGGCCAAGGATGTACTCATGGGATGAGCCATCAATCTTTACTCTAAATGTATTCAAAGACACTACTCTAATACCAGTTGTTGCTTAGGTGGCTATCCCAAGAGGGGGTGAATTGGGAATTAAAAAATTTAAGCAATAATGTGATCTTTGAAATCCCTTTTAAGGTGTTAAGTGTTGTGATGAAGTATTTAAATGCAGAAGCAAAATCATATCAGAAAAGCACAACTGAAATATAAAATAATTATAGTTGTTTGGAGCAACCCAGCTCCTACGTCCACTATCCAAGATTACCACTTGGGATTTCTACTATATCCCTCACTGGAATAGAGTTGGATTGTTTTCACAGGCTCACAATCCAAATCTCTACACTTTGGTTTTTACAACTGGGCTCACCAAAGAAACCCAACATGGTTTTACTAGGATCACCAAGAACCCAACACTTGGTTTTAACAAAGGCTAACCAAGAGCCTATTTGGTTTTTTAACCGGGCTCACCAATAACCCAACAAATCAGAATGAATTGAAAAGAAAAGCAACAGAATGACAAACAAATTTTTTGTCAAATAGTTGCCAATGTAGCTCGAGAGAAGCCCACTTGAATGCACTTCAATGCACTTTAATGGCTTCTATAGCTTCTTTACCAAGTGCTTCAAGCTTCGGATGAGAGTTGGTGAAGGCTTGAAGGCTATCTTGAATGCTCTCAGTGCTCTCTTGCTTGTTGGCTTGGTTGGATATTCAATAATACATTTACGCTTGTTCCCTTTTTCAAAAACTTTCTAAAGCTCGCTTCAAAGAAGTTCAAATCCCTTAAATATATGGTCTTTCATCATTTTAAGGTAGTTTAAGTCGTTGTAGACCTTTGGGATGTGACATTTGACCGTTGGAGCACTTTTTGGACTCAAAATCCAAGTTTTGGAACTAGTCATTATATGCCTGTAACTGCCATTCGAGTCGGCTCGGATTACTCGAGTCAGCTCGGATCCCTAGAGAAGTTCTGGTTGAGTCGACTCTCTTCAATCTAGTTGGCTCGCTTGCACAGTGTCTTGATTCCTCACTTTGTAAGAGTCGACTCGCCTTGATTCTAGTCGACTCGGATCCTCAGGCATTTAGAATTTCAATCTAAATGAGTTGGCTGACTTCCATTCTAGTCAACTTGATTGGCTATGGTTCTCAGAAGTCATTTTTTGGACTCTGGAGGAGTCGGCTCGATTTACTGAAGAGTCGGCTCGGATGTTTGACAATATGATAGAGTTGGCTTGGACTCCCCTTGGGTCAGCTCGCTTGTCTGATTCAGGAAGTAGTACTCTGGACGAGTCGACTCGGGTCCCTTAGAGTCATCTCGGATATCTGCATGCCAGAATCCTCATGTGTGCCATGTGCCAGAGTCGGCTCTCTTCTCTTCGAGTCGGCTCAGATGAATGTTTCAGTGATTTTTTCAGTCTATCTCCAGAATTCATCCAGCATATCTTCAAGCTTCAAGATGTTTTCAAACTCAACATATTTATAAGTAATCAAAAGCTTGAGACACATTTAGAAGGAACCCAATTTATGATCTTAACTTTTTCTTTGGGTTCTTCTTTATAATATTCAATTACAACACAACTCAAAATAAGAAATGAAAATGTAGGAGTTGAAATTGAGCAATGAATTCATTCTACAAAAACTTGTAAATCATTTGAAGAGTTGTGATGGGGACATCAAAACCCATCCAATTTTTCTTTTTATCCCAGATTTTATTTTTTTATTTTTGCATTTTTCTTATTCCAGCTATTCCATCTATCCCCACTATTCCCACTTTATCCTTTTTTATTCCTGACTTATTCCTCCTTATCTCCATCATCTTCAACCTCAATACTATGTTACAGAACTCCCAATTTTTTTCGTCGTTGGTCCTGGATCCGCCACATCCGATCACTGGCGACCCACGATGGCCGTCCACCTCCCCCCTAGCGTCGATCTCCTCGTGGGAACGCCGGTGAATCCCACTGAGCTGCTCACGTCCATCCTCCCCTTGCCGCTCTCCGTGCCATGCCATGCCCCTCTTCCCCATGCCGTTGACCACCGACCTCCGACGAGGTGGGATGAAGAGAGGAGGGGTTTCATATCCAGGGTCTTTGCCATGGTCGCTTGCGCCATCTCTTTCTACGTTTGGTGGATGCCAACTTCTACAAAAGAGATGGGGGCAAGAGAAATGGACGTCATTCTCTCACCAACCCCCGACCAGCTCTGCTCCAAATTCCCCTCGCCATCCAACGCTACCGTTCGGAGATGTATCACCGAGAGCCGCCTACTACAAGCCCCACACCGTGCCTTGCAAGGTCACGGGCAAGTGCGGCTCCATCACCATCCGGCCCTGTTGCTCTTCCCGGCCGTGCCGCCACCTTCCCCCAATCGTCGGCCATGCTGCTGCCTTCCCCCAACCGCCGGCCATGCCTCCCTGCAAGTCCCTCTTACCTCGTCGCCCCCCTCTATTCCATGGCCATGGGAAGAGAAGTTTGTGCATGGATCTCAAAGCCCAAGAGTTTGCACATATCTCAAAGAAAAAAATTAATTGTATACAGATTTCAAAGCAATCTCAATCCTTTTGCACAGATTTTAGTGTAGGCCTGATCTTGGTGAATTCAGAGCATGCCTAATTTATTAATTTTAAATCTGGATGTATGGACCAGTTAGGAAGTTATTTAAATTAGTTTTAAATTAGGATTAGTTTTATTTTTCCTCCATATGAGGAGGATTGTGTTTAGTTTTCTACCATGTTTTTAGACTACAAACAAATCAGGTTTGGGGTCTCACCTTTTTTGAGCTGCATGCCTTGTATTCTTTACTTGGATCCTAAGTTTTGTAAGCCTATATAAAGGCACATCCTCTCTTGAATAATATATGAAGAATATGAATTTTGAAAAGAGTGTTCTTGGTTCTGCCTCCATTAGGAGTGGGCATAAGGCCTGTCTTTCCTTCACCTGCAGGTGTCGAGGGTTGTGAGACCCCACTACCTTCACTTTCGAGCATCGATGATGCGGGACTAATATGCATGCAATTCTTTTTGTATGTTTTATATGTGGGGTTAGGTGATTAATTCTTGAATTTCAGATCAAAATTAGTTGTAGGAAATTTTGTATGAACTTTTAAAGCCAAGCATGCAGATTAGAACCTAGAAAAGTACTAAACAAGGATCGCGGGGCTGAGAAGCCTTGGTTAGGGCATGTTCTCCTACAATAATAAGACTGGAGATAGAGGGGTGTACCTGACAATGTCTGAAGTGCCCGGTGAAGATCGCAGCGAAGGGATCTCTCGTTCCTCGATGGATGCGGCCTGAAAAATTGAGCCAAAGACCTGCGAATACCCAGCTTTCTGCTCGGTGGTCCGATTGAGGCTTGGCTGGAGTCGTTGGATTCGTAGGAACTCGGGGACCTGCAAACGACCTGTCAGGGGTTAGAAAATTTAGAGGAAATCAAGAAAATAAATGAAAACAACAAATGGAAGAAAGTTTTGGAGGGGGCTGGAAGGATGGTTGGTGGCAGGACGATGGTTGCAAACACCGGGAAGAAGAACTCTCAAACCCCTTTTTGCACATAGCAAGGTAATCACACAAAACAATATAAGAACTCAAGGTTTATTTCATATCAAAAATCTCCCTTCATACAAGAGGCTAGGGTCCCTTAAATAGACCCTTAACCTTGGGCTCCAAGTAAGGGCACATTAGTCTTTACATAAGAATCCTTTTCCCTCTCAACCCTAGCTAGAAAAAAAGGAAACATTAGGTAGAAAATTCCTAAAAATTTTCTTGACTTGGCCACACTCCAAGGATTCCTAGGGGGGTGTGTGGGCTTCTAAGAGTCGTAAGAGGCTAGCCTAAAGGGGCTCGGGCGCATGGGTTTGGGCCTCTGGAAGCTGGGGTGGCCTGGTAGCCATGTAGCAGGATATTCCCTGGTATCTTGCTTCTTAGGGGCTTGGGCTTGGCACCTGGGCTTGATTTCTTTGGGCTAGGATGCAGATGGACCTCTAAAATCATGGATACCTTGGTCTATGAATATACTTTGGCATCTGGAAGGGAATCTGGGCATCTGGAGGGCATCTGCAGGATTCAGGGTTTCTGATTTTCCTCTTGGAGTCTTCAAATCTTCAAGCTGGGTTGGACTTGGGCTAAACTTCCATGTCTTCAATCTGGTTGGACTTGGTTCACTTGTATGATGTGGTCTTGAGTCTTCAATATTCTTGGACAGGACTCAAAAAAATAAAATTAGCTCAACATGAGCTGACTAGCATTGGACTGAACTAGCTCAACATGAGCTGACTAGTACAGAACTGAAATAACAACTCAAAAGACTCAAATAAAAACTAAAATAGACTCAGATGGGCTAAGCCCTTATAAAAGATGGACTCATAAATTATTGATCAATCCACAGAGGGTTGAAAAGCCTCTGTCTTATTCTGGTGCCTCTAGTGTCCGCACCAATCGAGGGGTGTGAGGCCCTAGTTATCTTCTCCCTTGCTGAGTCTCCTCTATGATCTTGGAGCTTTTCCTTCAGCCCCAGGTAGCGATTTGGATGGGACGTCCTAGGATCCACATGTAGTGAGATGGTTGGGATGCCCTAGACTACGTGTAGTGGGGTGGGTGAGATGCCTCAGAGGTGCGACATCTCTTCGTGAAGATAAGTCTCAAGTCCATCGAGTATCCATCTTTCTTCCCCTACATTTTTCGCCTTCTTGACCCTAATCACAGGAGACTTCTCAGCTCTCCAATGATCCTCCTAGCCCCTACCTTACCCCACATCAATATTGGTATTAGAGCAGGAGAGGATTAGGGTTAAAAAAAAGAAAAAAAGAGAGAGAGAAGAAAAAAAAGAAGAAAAAAAAAATTATCGCAAGCCTGACTCGATGAAGTCAAGTTTTCCCACCCCAGGGGAATGATGGGGACATCAAATTGATGCAGGATGACTCTAAGATTGCTAATCATGCAGAAAAAATAGTAAACTAATTTTTTTATATTTTAATTTATAGGCTAGATTTTCCAAAATAAAGTAAGAACTAGCGGAAAGACTAGCAATGCAAAGAATCATCATATCGCAGGTAAACTCATGCAAAATAATAAATAACCAGGACCCAAGAATTAAGAAACTCCTAGATTATGATAGCTTATCTTCATCAAATTAGAAATTAAAAGAAGGGAAGGATGTTACCAATCAGTGATTTGAAGAACTTTCGATGAAAAGATCACACAGCACTCTGATTGGAGTCTAGATGATGAAGCTTGGTTCCCTTGATTAGATGGCTGATTTGGGTAGTCCTGGAGGCAAGGAAAGCCTCCTCTGGGGAGGTGAAACACCTTGGGGATCCTACAAAATATCAAGGATCAATCAAAATAGCAAGTAAGAAAAAGAAAAAGAACTAGGTTTAGAAGGAATCAGGTTAGGGTTTAGAAGCGGGGCGGCTTGAAGCTTGATGAAGATCTCCTTGCTTGGCAGCCTAGGGCACTCCTTCTTGGATGTGTGAAGGCTTGGATGGTAGTGAGTTAGGGCATGGAAGGATGCTAGGGTAGCAAGGAATTCAGCCAAGAATAATAGTAACCAAAGAAAAAATAAAAACAAAGTAACAAATAAGCTCGTAAGCTCAAATAAATTCACAAGGTTTTGATATCATGAATAAAAATTGATTACAAAAGGAGGAGGGGTGAGGTATTTATAGAGTTCCCATACCCTCTAACTAGGGTTACACACTTGGGTTACAAGTCCTCTCTTAGCTAGGTTAGAAAAACAAATCTTAAAATAATTAGGATCATAAGTCCCAACTAGGTTAGGATTTGACCTAGTCTTCTCCTTCTCCCTTCATGCTTTGACAATTCCACTCAAGGAAACCTCTTGGACTTGGTCAACACTTCAAGGATGCCTAGGAGGGCATGTTGGGCTTCTAGGGGCAGCAAGGTGCCGGCCCAAAGGTGCTTGGGTGCATGGGCTTGGGCCTCTGGAAGCTGGGGTGGCCTCATAACCTAGTAGCAAGAATATTCCATGGAATCTTGCTTCTTTAGGGCTTGGGATTGGTTCCTGGGCTTGATTTCTTTAGGCTAGGATGCAGGTGGATCTCTGAAATCATAGATGCCCTGGTTTGGGAATAAAATATGGCATCTGGAAGGAAATCTGGGCATCTGGAGGGCATCTAGAAGGAATCAGGGTTTCCGGAAGGCATCTTGGATCCTGTGGTGTCACACAAAATTCAAAAATCTAATGTAGTGGCCTCTGACTCCTAGATGAGGCCTGGTGGAGCTCCAAAATAGTGTAACCTCCACTTTTGTACAGAATTTGGACTTATACTGATGTACAGGACTTAATTTACTGGACTAGGTTGAGGGTTGAGACAAATCAACTAACCTCAACTTATTACAGGACTCAATTACAAAACTTCCAAAACTTTGACACATGACTAAGTAAACCATATGGGATCCAGTGTTCTATGTCTAATCTTGGTATCCCCACCAACTCTCCCGGGATGGGAGGAACTCGACCCTATCAAGTATGGGTCAATTTGGCTCAAGGAGGGTCTAGGTTGAGGCGCTGCAGATCTGCACCAGCGTTCCACAAGTCCTCAGATTCTAACTAACCTTGCCACTAGACCAAATACCGTTAACAATCTCTATCCTGGGTACCAATAGCTTAATCATCCAGTGCTCTCTCAATCATTTTCTCACCATAAGACCAAATTATATGTGGTCACTCTGGGGTGGGTTCTCTCAAAGAACGAGAGTGGCTTAAGGGGCTCGCTGGGTATCACTACTGGCTCCCTAGACTTACAAAGTTTGAGATGATGAAGGTGGAGCTAATACCTAAATCAGGTGATATCTCAGGCACATAGGCATTGGGTCCACTACTATACATTATTTTAGATGGGCCAGCTTCACATGCAGAAAATTATTTAACAATCACATATTCCTCTGCAAAAAATTCTTCATCTTTCTTTTGGGAATTAGCTAAGTTGTTATTTAGTTCATTAATTATGTTCAGCTCTTGTCTAATTTTTTGGATGCAAATGCTGTGCAGAGGTCAGTGCATGTGTGGACAGATAATTCGAGGCTATGGTTTACTGGACTCAACTAACACCTAATAGACTCGACTAGACTTTCCTATCAAAGAAAATTTTATTGGACTCTAAGGGACAAAACCTGACTGATTATAGACTCTTTAGGTTTGACCTTAGCATGGCATGCACATGAGAACTTACTATGTACTCCTACTAGGTGCCATAGGGTTCTTCTAAGGTAAGATGCAAATATGACATGCTTAAAGAATGAATGCATCATGCAAATTCCTATAAAATGCAACCTAATAATAAAGAAAATAGAAGAAGTTTTCGAAAATGGTAGAAAATAAGAGGTGGGTTCAGGGTTAGCTTGATTAGGTGAAAAGTAAGAAAAGGGTTCGGGGTTAATTGGATAGACTAGGAGACAAGAAGGTGTTTCAGGGATAAGTCCTAGACTAATAAGGTTTACCTTATGGGTTTGAGGTGTATCCAAAGGGTCTGCATGATGGAAGAAAGGATCATTGATTTCAAGAAAGAGATCAAGTGGAGTCAAAGAGGTGACTACATCCTGAGGGTACTGATTTAAAGAGGTCAAGCCCTTAATAAATTCTTCTGGCTCACAAAATTCAGGACTAAACTCTACAATTGGTTCCTCTTCTAAGGTCTCCTCTAACTGCTCTTCCACTACATGGTCAGCTAACTCTATGTTGGCTACTGGCTGGGTATGGCTAGAGTTAGCTAAATCTAAGTCGGCTCTTACTTGGATATGGTCAAGTTCAACTAATGTTGGGTAGTCTTTTACCTGGTCATCTAATGATTCAACTAACTCTAAATCTTCTATGGGGAATTCCTCTTCTTCCTCCCCATACTCGTCCACTAAGCTTGGGTCAGCCTCATATATCTCCTCTTCAATATCTCTTTGGTGAACCAGTGAGGTGGTAAGAGGGGGTTGACTAAGTGATATCTGACTAATACTAGGTTCAAATCTAGGGCTATTAATCCTACAGGGTTCAGGTCAATTGAGGGATAGTGGGTTACTACTGGGTTCATATCTAGGGACTATGGGTTCCTCGGGATTATAGAGCAAGGGTTTAGCTCTAATGGTTAATTGGTCAATCCTAGTGGTTGCCTGGTCAAATTGTTGGTCTATTTAGTTGAACCTATAGTTCATTTAGATTATCCGGTCATTGGTTTGGTCAAGCTTAGCATTAATTTGGGTCATTTGGGCTGACTGGTTTTGGGATTGGATATTGGCTTGGTTCATTTAGGTAGTTAACTAGGCAAGCTGGTTCATGATGGCTTCAAAATTGGGATCCATGGCTGAGTCAGTTTGGGGTTTAGTCTTATGGTATTGGGTTCCTAGTCTAGTGGTCATGCAACAATCAATATAGCAATCGGAATGGAATGGTGCAACCAAGCATGCAAAAAGAACTAGGCTAGTACAATCTAGGGTTTCCTAGACCTAGAGCCAAAACAGAATGGGTCAGCTCAACTTACACTTAACCCAGCAGCTAATCCTTTCATAGGCTAGGTAGGGGTGGGGTGGGGTGCTGGGAGGCTCCCCCTGCTTGTCACAGGGTCCTAATTATAAACCACCAGTCCACTTAGATCGTTTGACTCTGGACCCCCAGCCTTAGACACCAGCTTTCAGTAATAGCTAAAGAATTAAATGCACTAGTTGGCTCACACAACTCGGACCCGACCTGTTGGTGTCACCTAGCCCTCTAGAGTAAATTAGGTCTAATTAATTTTATTAAGTCTTGGGTGGAAATGCTGGGTGGTTGTTTTGGGCCTAGGACAGGTTATGACCTCCTGCACTAATGTTATATTGATTGCCCTTAAGATTAGATTAGAGAGATGATGGTATTCAATGGTCCTGATGCAATCTAAAATAATCAGAAAAATAAAAATATTTTATGTATATTTTATGGAATGAAAAATTAGGTTGGGTTGATTAGGTTAGCAATCAAATTGGGCTTGGGATTGGGGGTGTGGAAGTTGGTTAGTTTGTTGAGTCAAGTGTGCTGAATTAGCAGAATTCTGAAGATTAGGATTTCAAATGATACAAGTTTTGACATAGATATAGATGTAGATAAAATTCAAAAAAATTCTAGGATAGAGGATGTATGGTACTGATGATACCTACAAAATTTGGTGTGAAGAAAAAATCAATTGATGATGCCAATCCTAGGTTTTTAGACTGCTGCTAAAATCATAGGATTTTGTTAGGGTTTCTAATATGCCAGATTTTAATAATTTAATTTCTATAAAATTAAATAAAAATTATGATAAATTAAAGACATGACAGAGAACAATGCATGTAAATTTCATGAAAAAACAAAATTCCTGGGTGGTCAAAATCAGATGAAGAACAGACACCTAATGTAGTGGATAGGATGCAAAAAATTCAGAAATTAGGGTTTTATGAATCTAATTCAAATGAAAACCATCCTAAACCCGCTCTGATACTAAACTAATACGAAACAACTCTAAGATTTCTAATCATATAGAAAAAATAGTAAACTAATTTTTTAATATTTTTTTTATAATTTATTTGTAGACTAGATTTCCAAATAAAGTAAGAACTAGCGAAAAGACTAGCAATGCAAAGAATCATCATATCGCATGTAAACTCATGCAAAATTATAAATAACCAATGCTTAAGAATTGAGAAACTCCGGATTAGGATAGCTTATCTTCATCAAATCAGAAATTAAAAGAAGGAAAGGATGTTACCAATCAGTTATTTGAAGAACTTCTGATAAAGAGATCACACAGCACTCTGATGGAGTCTGGATGATGAAGCTTGGTTCCCTTGATTAGATGGCTGATTTGGGTGGTCCTGGAGGCAAGGAAAGCCTCCTCTGGGGAGGTGAAACACCTTGGGGATCCTGCAAAATGTCAAGGGTCAATCAAAATAGCAAGTAAGAAAAAGAAAAGGAACTAGGTTTAGAAGGAATCAAGTTAGGATTTAGAAGCGGGGCGGCTTGAAGCTTGATGAAGTTCTCCTTGCTTGGCGGCTTAGTGCACTCCTTCTTGGATGTGTGATGCATGGCAGTGAGTTAGGGTGTGAAAGGATGCTAGGGTAGCAAGGAATTCAGCCAAGAATAATAGTAACCAAAGAAAAAATAAAAACAAAGTAACACACAAGCTCTCAAGCTCAAATAAATTCACCAGGGTTTTGATATCATGAATAAAAATGATTACAAAAGGAGGAGGGGTGGGTTATTTATAGAGTTCCCATTCCCTCTAACTAGGGTTACACACTTGGGTTACAAGTTCTCTCTTAGCTAGGTTAGAAAAATAAATCTTAAAATAATTAGGAGCATAAGTCCCAACTAGGTTAGGATTTGACCTGGTCTTCTCCTTCTCCCTTCATGATTTGACTATTCCACTCAAGGACACCTCTTGGACTTGGTCAACACTTCAAGGATGCCTAGGAGGGCATGTTGGGCTTCTAGGGGCAGCAAGGGGCTGGCCCAAAGGGGCTTGGGTGCATGGGCTTGGGCCTCTGGAAGCTGGGATGGCCTCGTAGCCTGGTTGCAGGAATATTCCATGGAATCTTGCTTCTTTAGGGCTTGGACTTGGTTCCTGAGCTTGATTTCTTTGGGCTAGGATGTAGGTGGACCTCTGAAATCATAGATGCCCTAGTTTGGAAATATTCTTTGGCATCTGGAAGGGAATCTCGGTATCTGGAGGGCATCTGGAAGGAATTAGGGTTTCCGAAAGGCATCTTGGATCCTATGGTGTCACACAAATCCAATAATCTAATGTAGTGGCCTCTAACTCCTGGATGAGGCCTGGTGGAGCTCCAAAATAGTGTAATCTCCTCTCTTGTACAAAATTTGGACTTATACTGGATTCATACCGATGTACAGGACTCAATTTATTTGACTAGGTTGAGGGTTAAGACAAATCAACTAACCTCAATTATTACAGGACTCAATTACAAAACTTCCAAAACTTTGACACATGACTAAGTAAACCATATGGGATTCTGTGTCTGATCCTGGTGTCCCCACCAAAAACCCATCCGATTTTTATTTTTATCCCAGATTTTGTTTTTTTATTTTTTATTTTTACCAGTTACTTTTGGAAAATCCTTTGGCACTTATTAGGAACCAAATTAAAATTTTCTACAGCCTACCACCCATAGACTAATGGTCAGACCGAGGTAGTGAACAGAAGCTTAGGAAACCTTCTTAGGTGCCTTGTAGGTGAACACACGGGAATTGGGACCTATTGTTACCCGAGCTGAATTTGCTTACAATAATTCTATTAATACGTCCATAGGGATGAGTCCTTTTGAGGTTGTGCATGGATACAAACCAAATAAACATCTTGATTTGATCCCCTTATCCTCACATGCATGAGTTTCTGAGTCAGCTGAATCATTTGCACAGCATGTTAGAGATTTGCATAAAGAAATTAGCCAAAAGATAAACCTAAGTAATGAACTATATAAGAACTTGGCTAATTCTCGAAAAAGAGCTAAAAAATTTTCTGCAGAGGATTTTGTGATGATCAGGCTTAGGCCTGAACGGTTCCCTCTTGGGATCGTAAACAAACATCATGCTTGCGAAGCGGCCCATTCAAGATAATAAATAGAGATTGACCCAATGCCTATGTGCTTGAGTTACCATCCGACTTAGGTATTAGTTTCACCTTCAACATCTCAGATCTTGTAAAGTATAGGGAGCCAGCAGCATTCCCAGCAAGCCTTTTGGACCTATCCCTTCCATTGAGAGTGCGCCTACCCCAGAGTGTCAACCAACCAATTAGCCAAATAGTGAGAAAAAGATTGAGAGAATCTTGGATGATCAAGCCATATGTACCCGAAATAGAGGCTATCAGAGGTATTTCATCTGGTGGCAAGGTCGGCCAGAATCCGAGGACTTGTGGATCACCCGTGAGGATCTACAGCACCTCAACCTAGACCTACTAGAGCACTATGAGAGCCAGGTTGATCCATACTCGATGGGGTTGAGTTCCCCCTTGCGAGTGAGAGAATTTGTGGGGGCACCAAGATCAGACATAGATTACTAGGCCCTATTTATTTAGTTACTTAGTCATGTGTCAAAGTTTTGGAAATTTTGTAATCAATTAAGATTGAGTCCTGTAAAAAAAGTTGAGGTTAGTTGATTTGTCTCAACCCTCAACCTTAGTCCAGTTTTAAGTCCTGTACTTTAGCCACGAGTCCAGTATAAGTTCAAATTTTGTACAAGAGAGGAGGATACACTAATTTGGAGTTCCACCAGGCCTCATCCAGGAGTCAGAGTCCACTACATCAGATTATTGGATTTTGTGTGACACCACAGGATCCAAGATGCCTTCTAGAAATCCTGATTCCTTCCAGATGCCCAGATTCCCTTCCAAATGCCAGAATATATTCATAGACTAGGGCATCCATGATTCCAGAGGCTCACCTGCATCCTAGCCCAAAGAAATCAAGCCCAGGCACCAAGCCCAAGCCCTTAAGAAACAAGATACTAGAGAATATTCCTGTTACTAGGCTACCAAGCCACCCCAGCTTCCAGAGGCCCAAGCCAATGCACCCAAGCCCCTTTGCACTAGCTCCTTGCTGCTCCTAGAAGCCCAACACACCCCCTAGGTATCCTTGAAGTGTTGACCAAGTCCAAGAGGTGTCTTTAAGTGAGAAGGAGAAGACTAGTCTAACCTAGTTAGGATTTATGTTTCCACTTGCTTTATGATTTGTAATTCTAACCTAGCTAAGAAAGGACATGTAATCTAACTAGGGAAAAGCTTGTTAACCTAAGTGTAACCCTAGTTATAGAGGGCATGGGAACTCTATAAATACCCCATCCTCCCCCTCCTGTAATCAATTTTTCCTTTATGAATACAATTTACTGAAATTTTGAGACATTGTCTTGTTCTTGTATTTGGTTCTTATTCTTGAGAGCTCTCCTTATGTCCCTTGGCCGAACCCCTACTACCCTAGCTTTCCTCTGCATCCCGAGAGATCAGCCACGTCTAGAGGAAGATGCCCTAGCTGCTGCCTTAGTCAAGCAACTACTTCTTCCGCAGGACACCCACACCTAAACCTAGTTTCTTTCAATTCTAAACCCTAGTTTTATTCCTTTGTGTAATTACTGTTTTGATTGACCCTGATGCTTGCAGGATCCCCAAGGTGTTTCACCTCTCCAGAGGAGGCCTTCTTTGCTTCCAGGACCTCCCAGATCAACCATCAAATTCAAGGAAACCGAGGCTTCTTCATCCAGGCTCCAATCAGAGTGTGAGTGATCCCTTCAATTACTGAATTTATAATCTCTGACTGGTAAAAAACCTTCTCTCTCTTAATTTCTGGTTTATTGAAGATTAACTATCCTAAGCCTGGAATTTCTTAATTCTGGGTCCTATTTTTAATTATCTATCATGATTAAGCCTGCGATATGCTGATTCTTAGAATTACGGATTACCTGCTAGTCTTTACTTTACTTTTGAGAAATTAGCCTACAAATTAAATTATAAAAATCACAAAAAAAAATTAGTTTACTATTTTTCTACATATTTAGAAATTCTTAGAGTCATCCTGCATCAGTATGGTATCAAAGCAGGAGAGGATTAGGGATGAAAAAAAAAGAAAAAGAAAAAAAGAGAAGAAAAAAAAATTGCAGCAAGCCTGACTCTATGGAGTCGTTTTCCCCACCCCAGGGGAGTGATGTGGACATCAAAACCCATCCAATTTTCTTTTTATCCTAGATTTTATTCTTTTATTTTTGTATTTTTCTTATTCCAGCTATTTCACTATCCCCACTATTCCAACTTTATCCTTCTTTTATTCCTGACTTATTCCTCCTTATCCCCATCATCTTCAACCTCAAGACTACGTTACAGAACTCCCAATTTTTTTCGCCGCCAGTCTTGGATCTGCCATGCTCGACCACCGGCAACCCCCGATGGCCATCCACCTCCCACGCGGTGTCGATCTCCTCGTGGGAACACTAGCGAATCCCACCAAGCCACCTACGGCCGTCCGCCCCTGCTGCTCCCCCATGCCATGCCGCACCCCTCTTCCCCATGCTGTCAGCTGCTGACCTTCGATGAGGTTGGAAGAAGAGAGGCAGGGTTTCATATCCAGGGTCTTTGCCATGGTCACTTGCACCATCTCTCTCTACGTTTGGTGGATGTCAACTTCTACAGAAGAGATGGGGGTGAGAGAAATGGCCGTTGTTCTCTCACCAACCCCCGACCAGCTCTACTCCAAAATCCCCTCACAACCAAACCTGCCATTCGCCACTGCCGTTCGAAGTCGATCACCAAGACCTGCATACTACAGGCCCCACACCATGCCTTGCAAGGTCATGGGCAAGTGCGGCTCCATCACCATCTGCCCCTGCTGCTCCGCCTGGCCATGACACCGCCTTTCCCCAGCCGTCGGTCATGCCTCCCCGCAAGTCCCTCTTCCCTCGTTGCCCCTTCTGTTCCATGGCCATGGGAAGAAAAGTTTATGCACGAATCTCAAAGCCTAAGAGTTTGCATAGATCTCAAAGAAAAAAATAATTTTATATAGATTTCAAAGCGGTTTCAATCCATCTGCATAGATTTTAGGGCAGGCCTTATCTTGGTGAATTCAGAGCATGCCTAATTTATTTGTTTTAAATCTAGATGTATGGACCAGTTAGGAAGTTATTTAAATTAGTTTTAAATTAGGATTAGTTTGATTTTTTACCATATGGGGAGGATTGTATTTAGTTTTCTACCATGTTTTCATGCTACAAACAAAGTAGGTTTGGGGTGTCACCTTTTTGAGCTGCATGCCTTGTATTCTTTACTTGGACCCCAAGTTTGTTAAGCCTATATAAAGGCCTCCTCTCTTGAATAATATATGAAGAATATGATTTTTTGAAAAGAATGTTCTTGTTCTGCCTCCGTTGGGAGTGGGCATGAGACCCATCTTTCCTTCACCTGCGGGTGTCGAGGGATGTGAAAACCCACTGCCTTCGCTTTCGAGCATCGAGGGGTGTGAGGCCCTACTTATCTTCTCCCTTGCTGACCCTCTATGATCTTGGATCTTTTCCTTCACGACCCCAGGTAGCGATTTGGGTGGGATGCCCTGGGCTCCGCATATAGTGAGATGGGTGGGACACCCTAAACTACATGTAGTGGGGTGGATGAGATGCCCTAGAGGTCCGACGTCTCTCCGTGAAGGTAAGTCCCAAGTCCATGGGTATCCATCTTTCTTTTCCCTATATTTTCCACCTTCTTGACCCTAATCACAGGAGACTTCTCAGCTCTCCGACGATCCTCCTAGCCCCCCCTTGTCCCGCATCAAGTGTTAGAGAAACAAAGCATGCTCCAATATTTTGTTATCATCAAAATCACTTATGGGGTCAACAATGTGGAACATCATATGTTTACAGTTTACTTAGCACCTTTATGTCTAGAGACTCCTCCTATTTGAAGGATCTTATCTGATATGTTAAATATCAAATTAAGGACTAATGAAAGAGTGCTTTAAAACCTCCTCTCTAAATATTTATAGAGTTCAATGATTGAAGTCAAATCATCCAAAGATTGTCTTGATAACTATTTCCTTCCTTGTTAGGACAAGTCTTTATTTTAGGACAAGTCTACCATTTTAGTACAAGGGCTTAGAAAAAAATTAAAAAGGATAATAGGATAGTAAGAGAGATTTTGGAGAGGTTTTGAAGTGCTCTTTAAAAAAAAAGGTCCTAGAAGGGAGAAAAGCTACCAAAGGAAGAAGGCTACCAGGAGGAGTTTCTAATAAAGCAAGCAAGAAATAGGAGTGCTTCCTTGATCCAATTCCTATTAGATCATCTCTAGATGACATACACTTTTGTGCCTAGTTGAATAAAGGATATTAGCATTATAAGTATTCTTCTATATCCTAATATATTACCTTGTTAGTTGACATAATCAAGAGATTCTACATCTAGGATTTCGGTTGACTAGGATTTTAAAGATTTAAATTTGAAATCCAATCTTCCATTGTGGAATTGTAACCAAGTAGCACCACCTTCAGAGAGTCTTTCTATTAGGTGTCTATCCCTTATCCATATCCAAATCTAGGTCAAACTTTGAATTTGATTCAAAATTTAACTTCAATTTTGAACTCAAATTTAAAATGAAGGTCAATAGGGATTGGGTTTATCATGGAAGAGGTGGCATTGTGATTGAAAGGAGGTGCCCTCTCAAGATTTTGAGAAGGAAAAATCCAGAGAGAGCACCCCACCTAGTTTTCCTTGTGCCCCAACACCTTCCATGCCAAAAATAGAGATTTTTATTGTCCCACTTTTCTTTCCTCGCTGCCAACATAGGAAGAAGCTTTCTTCTTCAATATTCCTTATGATGAAAGAGTTCATGTGAAACGCTGCTATTGATTTTCTTTGTATTCCTAAGAAAGAATAAGAATATCTAAAGGAGGGGAAACATCAAGGGACCTAGCACCTTACTAGATCAATCCTCCTAATGAAGATTTACTCCATGTGGATATTTGTAGAGGCCAGACATATGTGTGGCTTTCAAGAGAGATCAGTAGATCCATGGATTATTCAATCATGGTGAAAATCTATCCATGCTAAGATGAAGGATAAGATCTTTCATTAGTTTAATAGATCTAATTTTTTTCTTTTATTTAGAATAGAAAATAACATTCTGACATAACCTTGCCTTGATGGGGGGCACTAGGATCCGACACGGATTACTGGCCCTATCTAGTTTACTGATTAGGGTTTTCTTGAACCCTTAATAATGTGTCAAGTTTTGTAATCAAGTTTTGTAATCAAGTTAGTCCAGTTAAGAGTTTGTAATGAGTTAGCTCAACTGAGTTGAGTGAGTCCTATAGTAAGTTGAGATATCTCAACCTCAGTCTAATTGAATCCTGTAAGTTCAGTACAATTGTATGTTACAAGTTTGTAGTTCCAGTTTCATACAAGAGAGGAGGATCACCAGCTAAAGTCTTCACAAGGATCACAGAACAAAGCAAGCCCATAAAACTTCCTCACTTAAACATACCTGGGTCCAAAGAATATTCTTCCAGCATCCCAGCCCAGGGTTTCCAGCCCACCAAGATAAAGCCATGCACCATGCATTGGAAGCCGCCTAAACCGAATGAATCAAGCCCATGCGCCCAAGCCTTTAAAAGCCATCCAAAGCCCAATGGAGGATGCCCCTTGCTGCCCTAAGTACAAGCCCAATTCCACCTGGTGTCCATGCCCAAGTGAAGATATTTGACCAAGTCCAAGAAGGGGAGAAGTCCAAATTAAACAAGGAGATTATGTTCCACTTCTATTCACTCTTAGTTTTAAGCAAATTTGTAATTCCTCTCCCACTCAACTTTGTAATTCTATCCTAACAAGGAGATGACATGGGAAACCTCTATAAATATCCCATCCCTCCCCCTCTTGTAATCAATCTATTATTTATGAATGAAACTCTGTGAAATTTTAAGCTTGCTAGCTTGTTCTTGTGTTCTTCTTGTGTGTGAGTGATAGAGTTAATTGTGTGCCCTAATCCATCTAAACCCTAGCTGCCCTGAAGCAAGTTTCTTCAAGCCATAATCCATCCCAAGGAAGAGAGCCCTAGCCATCCATCTACAAGAGGCCTTCTTCACCCTCCAGCCACCAGCAGCAGAAACCCTAATTCCCTCTTTCCCAAACCCTAGTTCTATTTTTTGCTTTCTTATTTGTTCTCTTGCTGACCTCTGATGTCTGCAGGATCCCTGAGGTGTTCACCTCAAAGGAGGAGGCCCTCTTTGCCTCCAGGACCGATCCCAGAAAGCTACCCGAACTGAGGAACTAAAGGCTTGTCTTCCAGGCGATGATCCCAAGTGCTGTGTGACCCGTCATCGATAGGATCTTCGAATTGGTGCTTGGTATAATCCTTCTCCCTCCTAGTTTCTAATTTGATTGAAGGTACGCTATCCTAATCGGGGGTTTCTAAATTCCTGAGGTCCTGCTTTTATTATTTTGCATGTGTTCATATGCAGGTATGTTAATTCTTTATTACTAGTTTTCCTGCTAATCTTTACTTGATTTTGAAACTTTATCCGCAAATTAAAATTCTTAAAAAAATTTAAAAATTAGTTTTTATTTGCTTGCATTCATATTGGTCTTAGATTCATTCCGCATCGGCACCCCACCTAGTTTTCCTTGTGCCCCAACACGTTCCATGCCAAAAATAGAGATTTATTGTCCCACTTTTCTTCCCTTGATGCCAACATAGGAAGAAGCTTTCTTCTTCAATTATTCCTTATGGATGAAGGATTTCATGTGAAACCCTGCTACTGATTTTCTTTGTACTCCTAAGAAAGAAGAAGAATATCTAAAGGAGGGGAACATGCAAGGGACCTAGCCTTACTAGATTCAAGCCTCCTAATGAAGATTTACTCCATGTGGATATTTGTAGAGGACAGACATATATGCAGCTTTCGAGGAGAGATCAATAGATCCAGGATTATTCAATCATGGTAAAAATCTATCCATGCTAAGGTGAAGGATAAGATCGTTCATTAGTTTAATAGATCTAATTTTTTTATTTTATTTAGAATAGAAAATAACATTCTGACATAACCTTGCACTATCAATAGTGAGATCCATTATGTTGAAAGATTATCCTTGAATGTTGTTTTAAATTGTTGATTTAGATCTAATCTTAATCTCTTATATGTAGTATCCTGTTACATATTTTTAAAATGAGATCTTAGCATGTTTAGATTAAAAGGTATTTTAATCTAATATATTTCATTGTAATTCTATTCTTAAATGTTAAAAATCTATATGCATGAAAACACTGGATTTTCTAACATCATCTTTGTGCCAAATCACTATGCCATTTCTAGATTGTGCTAGAGTTGACTCCTTACTTGCATGAGTCAACTGACATTTTCAACTTAAACTTTAACAATCATTTCTTTTCAAATAAGGTACTTTTAGCTCAAATAACTTCAAATGGCTATAAGACTTTCTCCAAAGATAATCTTTCTTTACAAAAGTATTCTTAGACAAACTTCAAAGATATTAGTATACTTTTCAGACTCCAATATTTTTTAAATATCAAAACCATTCTTGAGATCAATAATCTCTCTCTTTTTGATGATGACAAAATATGGGCATAAAGATAAAAAAAACATTATAGTATTGTCACAAGTAGAAGTGTATGCTTTTCAAATGTACAATGTAAGATGTATCAGAGTAAAATATTTATACATTCTTTTCACGAGCAATAGATATTTTCAAGAGTATTAACAAACATTTGTACATAGCTCCCCTTTACTAATTGCACATGAATATTTCAACTAAACTCTTATTTTCAATCAAATTGCATTCTTTCCCATTCTTCCCTTTTGTCATTATCATTTCTCTTCTCTTAATAAATTTTTAGTCATATCTTTTCTTCTTTTTAATCTCTCTACTATCTTTTTCTCTCCCCTTTTTGTCATTAGCAAATGTGTTAGATAGTTCACTACATCATTTAAAATGTGTTAGAATAAAGCATTCACAGAGAATAAAGAAGCACATTAAAAGGTCATACATCATTAAGCATAAGATATGTCATTACAGCAACATGGGACTTCATAACATTAAAGTACACTAAGTGAAACATTATGGTTTACAACTATTAGCAATGTGGATTTCATAACATTAAGAATACACATAGAGTGAAGCACATTAAAAGGTCATACATCAAAGCAAAGATATGTACAAAGTCATAACAGAAGATACTAGGATAGAAAATAGGATCCTAATCATCTGGGAACTCAATATAGGAACAGATGATGAAGATGACACACCTTGCTGTGAGTCCTAGATGCTAGTCTAGAAGTAGGAAACCAGTTTCTAGTTGTACTGTACAGGGAAAAGGTGGTCTAGGGGGGACTGGTTGAGACTGATGTCTTAGATGCTGACTGAAGAAGGAACTAGATGGAGTAAATTGAAGAAGTAAAGCCCTAAACTCAGGCTTGATATGTGGATCCCCTGGTGAATGGTACCTATCCTACCAACCTAGGAAAATATCTAGTCCTGATTTTCTTCGATGGTCTCATAGGAATTTCAACTAAAGCAGATATGTTTGATTATACTCCCTATTAATTATGGGCCTTGGGCCTTTTCAACTACCTCTACCCTCAGGGTCAACTCAATTAGATCATGTCTCGGCTCTTCATAGGATCTCTGTATCATGGCCTGAAGCTCTTCCTATCGCCTCATGAAATTTGCTCTCAGACCAGTGAATAATGCTTCACTCCTCTATGTGATAATGTAAACAAGATCCGAAGTTGTTCCCTCTATAGTATGAGTAGTGGTTGAAGGTGTCCAAAACTGCTAGTAGAGTGATTGCTTGAACTGATGGACCTATAGTAGAAGGTGCAACTAAAGGAGGGGCCTCTAATATGAATGGTATACTAGTGGTGGTGAAGAGGGGATTGCTGGTTCATCATACTCATCCTCATCTCCAACAGGTTCCTAACTAAACCCCATCTCACCCACCTATCATCCACCTTACAGTATCCCATCTTATGAAGGGACCGTTCAATGTAGTAATCAGTATGCATTAACATCTTCGCATCCTCCACATCCAAATGTACTCCAAACTCCATAAAAATCAATGTTATTAGGAGAAATTTTGCTTAGGCCTAGGGTATGAATCCCAAGTTAATGGGCCTAGTTGATCGGCACTACTACATGACCACCGACCACTCATTGCCAAGAATATGAATGATGGGGACATCAGATCAGACATAGACTTCAAGCTTCAATTTGTCCTCTAGGTCATGTGTTGGTCAATTTTTATTAAGTCCTGTAATGAAGTCCAAATTTTATGAGTCCTGCAATAAAGTGAGCCAGTGGTTCACTAAGTCGGTGGAAGTTCTTTGTTTAGTCCATGAGTCTTGTTTATCTGTTCAGTAAGTCCATTGTTTATTTAGGCCTATTTTGAGTCTTGTCAGTTAGGCCTTTTTGAGTCCATGTAATTTTTATTCAAGAGGAGGACCTTTGGACCCACACTTAACTCAACAACCCAGCATCTAGATTTCTTCATGTTGCCCAAGCCCTCCAGGAGATGGTGCCCCAGCATACTAGGCCTTAGGCTCCTCATGCCCATAAGATTTCATGAAGAAGTGCCACCCCAGATCCTATCCTTGGTGCCCCAGTCAAAGGCCCATAGCAGTTGACGGCCCCTAGCCCATCATGAAGTTGGCACCCATATTTTGACCCAGTCCAAGATGTCCAAGGCTTTGACCCAGTCAAGCCCAGCAAGAATTTCATACCAGTCTAAGTCCATGGAGAAAAGTCAAAGCTTCTAAGTCCAAGAAGGAGTTAATTTCAAAGTTCTACAAGGATTTCAATCTACCAATTCTATTCAACTTATGTACTCTTATTCTAATCAACTTATTCTCCTAATCCTATTCATACTGTGTACTCTTAGTTTGACAGGGAAAGGGTTGGATGAATCTATAAATGCCCCCCCCTCCCCCTCTTGTAATCAATCTCTTTCATGAATTAAAATGCTGGTGAATTTTCTTATATTAGCTTGTGTTGTTCTTTGGAAGTGAGTGTGTGAGATTTAAGTGCCCTAGCTTTACAAATCCTAGCCATTGCCCATCCAAGAAAAAGCCCAGAGGTCCACCATCAGCTCTCAAGATCCAGACACCCAAAGCTTCATCAAAAACTGCCAGCCCCTGCAACCTCTCTTCCACCGACCTTCTTCTTTCCATCCTATTTGGTATTTTTCTCATATTCTACATCACTAACACTTGACGTTTGCAAGATCCCTCTGGTGCCATGCCCTCTAGATGAATTTCTTTTTCCCTCAAATGAAGCTAATAAAAAGTCAGCAGATCTGCAAGAAAGTGACCGGATCATCTAGGCGCCGATCTGAGCGGAGCGATCTCTTCCATATCAACTAGAAATCATTGCCTAGTATGCCAAACTAATTTCCATCTCTTTTTGTCTGATTTCTTGAAGGTGAACATGCTTTTAATAGGCCTCTTAGACCTAGGATCCTTACATGTTTTATTTCTTTGATAGTTCTAGCATGTGGATAGGAATTCTAGCTGTTTAATGAAACCCTAACCTAGTCTTAGCTATTTTCGGGAACTAAACCTAAATAACATCGGAAATCATTGTCCTTTAATCTATATTTTTTTATATGTTCCTCTCTTTCATGTCATCATGTATCATGTTAGAATCCCATTCCTCATCAATTTTGGTATCAGAGCACAGTTTAGGGCATGTTCTTGCATCATAGTCTAGATTTCTGCATGCTATTTTTTGCATAACCCTTCAAAATATAGGACAGTTTCCCCCAGCAAGCATTTTTATTTTTTCTGATTTTCTCGATGAATATCCCCTATTTTTTTCTCTATTTTCTGATATTTCTTTGGATTTTTTTCAGATCAAAAATCAACAAAAAAATAGGAAAAGTAAAACCCTAACAAAAATTTGCATCCTGTCATCTGCATTAGGTGTCTGAGTTTAGATTTGTTTCATGAATTAGGCATTTTACTTTTCTCTTAAATTCTCATCACATCATCTCCGTTGAGTCCTCTATTTTAATAATATTTTCTCAAATTTTACAGAACCAAAATTTATAAAAAAATAGGCATCCTAGAAACCCTAACCAAAATTCTGTGTTTTCCTGCAACCAGTTAGAAACCCTAAGTTTTGCATCATAATAATTTTAGTTTGCATGAAATTTAGTAGGAAGCATCCTTACACATCATTCTCTATTCTGTAAATTTTTAGAATTTTTTTGCATTGAAACCATGCTAACTTCTGCATCAAACAAACCTTAATTTTAGTTTCTGATATATGACTGACTAAACCAACCTAATCAACTACCAAACACATTTCACCCAAGCCAATTTTTGTTTGATAACTTAACCAACTCAAATTTAATGTCACTTCATAAAAAAACAAAAAAACATTTTTTATTTTTGATTGTTATTAGATTACATCAAGTTTCATTATGTGTTCATCATCTCATTCAATTAATCTGAAGGGCAATTTCTTATCTCAGATCAGGGCAGGATTTCATCACCTGTCCTGGGCACAAAACAACCACCCAATATCAGAACCCAAGCCTTAATTAAAATCAATTAACAACCTAATTTGCTCTAGTGAGCTAGGGACACCAACAGGTCGAGTTCGACTTGTGTGGGTTAACTAGTGCATTAAATTCCTCAACTATTATTGGAAACTGGTGTCTAAGGCTAGAGGTTTAGAGACAAATACCCTAAGTGGATTAGTGGTTACATAATTAGGACCCTGTCACAGGCAGGGGGAGCCTCCCACCACCCCACCTCTTACCTAGCCAGTGGAAGGATTAGTTGTTAAGTTGGGCGTAACGTTGAGTCAACGCACTCAATTCTGGCTGTAGAGATAGCAAACCCATAGAAGTACTGATCCTTGTATGCATGACTACAACATACCACTTTGAGTGATTGATTGCATGACCACTAGGTTAGGAACCAAATATCAATAGTCTAAGCCCCAACCCATCTTAGCCATGGACTCCAACTTTGAGATCTTCATGAAAGCCATGGCTGAACGATTTAACCAGATGAACCAACTGAATGCCCAATCCACTACCCAATTAACCACCTAGATTAACCAGTCTATAACCATCTCATAACCAATTTGCCCAATTGACTGCCTAGATAAACCAAATAATCCAATCCAATAACTAAGCAACCCATAGGATTAGTACCCTTAGATATGAGCCGAGTATTAGTCCACTTGCTCTTATTCAACCCACCCCTATTCAGTCATTAGTCAATTTTTCCTTAGCCAACCCCCTCTTACCACCCCATTGGTTCACCAGAATGACCTTGAAGAGGAGATATATGAAGCCGATGTGAGCCTAGTGGATGAGTATGAGGAAGAAGAAGAAAAGATACCTATAAAAGACCCCGAATTAGTTGACCCTGACTAACCCCGATAGAAGCCACCCGGAATTAGTTGACCCTGACCAAACCCAGATAGAAGCAAACCCAGAATTAGTTGGCCCTGACCAAACCCAGATAGAAGACAACCCAAAGTTAGCTGACCCTACCACACCCAAACTGAACCTGTAGTGGAAGACTAGTTAGAAGGAGAGAACCCGGATACTACTGTTAGAATTATACCTAAGGAGATTTTAGAAGAAAGTCCAATTATAGAACCTAGTCCTAAATTTCATGAACCAGAAGACTTTATTATGGATTGGCTTATCAATACCCTCAAGATGAATCCCCTCCTGTAGTTCCCATTGAACTCTCTTCCCTGAAATTAATGACCCATCTTCCATACTATAGACCTGTAGGTAAACCTCAACCCTTAAGCTCAACCTCATTAATCTTGGACTAATCCTGACACTCCTTCTTGTATCCTATTCTATCCAATCAACCCCAAACCTTTTTCTTACTTTCTATCCTACCAAGCTAACCTTGAACCTACCTTATTTTCTACCCTTTTTTGAAGCTTTTCATGTTTCTCTAACCACTAGATTGCATTTTGTAGAAGTTTGCATTCTGCATTCATTCATTATGCATGTCATGTTGCATCTTACTTTTGGAGGACCCTATGGCATCTATTAGGAGTACAACACTTTCTCATCTACATGTCACCCACCTAACGAAGTGTCAAACCCACAGCTGTAGTTTAGAGTTAGTCGAGTTTGCATATTAATAAGTGTTGGTATGAGTTATTTGCCCGCATTAGGTGTTTTGTCTACATGTTAATAGGAGTTGTTGTGTGTCATTTGCACTGCATGATTACATATCTGCATGAGGAATTAATCATAAGATTAATGTAAGCAATATTTTATAAAAAATATGGTTAATTCCCGAAAAGAGTCTAAGAGTTTGCTAGAAAAATTTTGTAATAATTAGGCTACATATCTGTAAGTTGGATCCATCAAAGTGATAAAGAGAGTTGGACCTAGTGCCTGAGTTACCTAATTAGGCATTAAGCTCAACCTTTAATATCTCAGACTTAGTTGAGTATAGGGAGCCAGCAATGATACCGGTGAGTTTGAGTCTACCCTTTCTTTGAGAGCGAACCCAACCCTGAGTGTCCACATCAATTTAGCCTGTGAGAGGAAAGATTGAGCATATCCTAGATGACCAAGCCACTAGTACCCGAATCAAAGGCTACCAGTCACTTGGTTCGTTAGCAAGGTCGAGTGAGATCTAAGGATTCATGGATCACTCGAAAGGATCCGCAATGCCTCAACCTAGACCCGTCAAAGCAGTACCTGAGCCAGATCGACCTTCCTACTCGACAGGGTCGAGTTCCTACCACCCCGGGAGAATTGATGGGGACATCAGATCAGACATAGACTTCAAGCTTCAATTTATCCTCTAAGTCATGTGTTGGTCAATTTTTATTAAGTCCTGTATGAAGTCCAAATTTTCTGAGTCCTATAAAAAGTGAGCCAGTTGGATTGACTAAGTCGGTTGAAGTTCCATGTTTAGTCCATTGAGTCCTATTTATCTGTTCAGTGAGTCCATTGATTATTTAGTCCAATTTTGAGTCTTGTCAATTAGGCCTTTTTGAGTCCATGTGATTTTTTATTCAAAAGGAGGACCTTTGGACCCATATTTAAGTCACCAATTCAGTATCTGGATTTCTTCATGCTGCCCAAGCCCTCCAGGAGATGGTGCCCTAGCATACCAGGCCTTAGGCACCTCAAGCCTATAAGATTTCATGAAAAATGCCATCCAGATCCCTATCCTTGGCACCCCAGTCCAAGGCCATAGCAGTTGGACGCCCCAGCCTATCATGAAGCTGGCGCCCCATATTTAACCAGTCCAAGATGCCCAAGGCATTGACCAGTCCAAGCCCAGCAAGAACTTCATACCAGTACAAGCCATGGAAAAAAGTCAAAGCTTCCAAGTCCAAGAAGTAGTTGATGTCCAAGTTCTAAAAGTATTTAGTCTACCAATTCTATTCAAATTATGTACTCCTTATTCTACTCAACTTTATTCTCCTAACCCTATTCAGACTATGTACTCTTAGTTTGACAAGAAAAGGGTTGGATGAATCTATAAATATCCACCCCATCCTCCTCTTGTAACCAATCTCTTTTCATGAATTAAAACTCTGGTGAATTTTCTTGTGTTAGCTTACATTGTTATTTGGAAGTGAGTGTGTGAGATTTGAGTGCCCTAGCTTTACAAACCCTAACCATTGCCCATCCAAGCAAGAGCCAAAGATGCCAACCATTAGCCCTCCAAGATCCAGACGCCTAAAGCTTCATCAAAAGCCACCAGCCCCTGCAACCTCTCTTCCGCCCGACCTTCTTCTTTCCATCCTGTTTAGTATTTTTCTCATATTCTACATCACTAACCCTTGATGTTTACAGGATCCTTTGGTGCCACGCCCTCTTGATGAATTCTTCCTTTCCATCGAACGAAGCTGATAAAAAGCTGACGGATTCATGGAAAAGTGACCGGATCATCCAAGCACCGATATGAGTGGAGCGATCTCTTCCACATCAACTAGAAATCATTGCCTGGTATGCCAACCTAATTTCCATCTCTTTTGTCTGATTTCTTGAAGGTGAACATGTACCTAATAGGCATTCTTAGACCAAGGATTTTTTACTTGCTTTATTTCTTTGATAGTACTAGCATGTGGGTAGGAATTCTAGCTGTTGCATGAAACCCTAACCTAATCTTGCTATTTTCGAGAACTAAACCTAAATAACATCGAAAATCATTGCTCATTTAATTTGAATTTTTTTTATGTCTCTCTTTCATGTCATCATGCATCATGTTAGAATCCCGTCCCTCATCAATGAAGCCCAAGCTAATGGGCCTAATCGATCAGCATTGCTATATAACTACCAATAAACTCATCACCAAGAATATGAAGCCCAAACTAGTAAGCCTTGTCAAGTAGCCTGACCGGATGTAGGTTCGGTGGCAAGGTGGAAACATAGATTTCAAAATTTTATCTTTATAAAATCTTCACCAACCCTTAACCCAAGATCTTCTTAACAGAATTAAAACATATAACATGTATATAAGATTTAAACTCATATTAAAGTACTAACCTGTATTGCTAAAATCCAAACATTAAATCTCCACCACGTGCCCAAATGTTCACCCTCCAATGGTGATCCACACAGAAAAAGATGAAGACTACAATTTCTTGTTCTTGGCTCCTCTTCTTGAATTTTTTTTCAAGAATTCAATTCTTGGACTTTTAGGCTGAAATTTTCTTTCTTGAAAATTTCTTTTCTTCCTTCTTTCCTCTTCTTGAATTCTTTTCTTGAATTCCCTTTCTTGAATTCCTTTTCTTGAATTGAATGGAAGAAGAAATTAAGACAAGTAAAGTCTTATTCAAGAAAGAAAGAAGAAGAGCAGACCCTTCCTTTTCCCTTTCCTTTACCGTTCAAGACCTTCCTCCTATTCTTGTTTAGGGTCAGAGTTTCGACAGAGATTATCTCTGTAAGGGAAACAATACCCAACAAGCATAAAGGAAGGAGTATTCCGGAGAAGAGGAAAGGAATATGATCTCTATTTTGATTATCTAAAAGAAACCCCCGAGAACCCAAACCCTTTTATAGATTTCAAAGGGGCGTTTCTCAAAACATCGCAACCCTCTGAAACCCCAGGAATCACGATCCCTCATTCCTCACGCATCCCCTCAACCAAAAATCATGATTCTCCGATTTAAATTTCATTTTTTCGATGAGGAGGACTCGGAAAAACCAAGAAGAATCGCGACTTTTTGAAGACGGACTTGCGACCGAAAAACGATGGATCTTTTTCCTTAATTTTTCTGGCCATCAGATCCAGATCCAAGGATGTCAGACAAGGATCCAAATCGCCCCCTTTTCTTGATTTTTCTCCGATGGAATTTCCTTCCCACGCATGTGAAGAGGAGTCCACACGCGCGTGGACTCTTCTTCTTGGCACGCGCGGGTGAGGAAGGGGTGGGCAGCTTGGAGAGAGAGTCTCAATGAAATTGATTCACTTGGGTTCAGCCATGTGTTAGCCCAATGTCCTAAAATTTAAATTAGACCTTAATCTGGTTCAATTAGAACCCATTAAGCCCAATTCGGAACCAAATTCGAATCTGATTCGAATAGAAATTGGGTCTGCAACACATGCTAATATGTTTATCCTGCAAACATGATTTAATTCCAGATTAAATCCTTCATCAATTCTCTTTTGTGTGTGACCCATTGGGTTCCACACCTAGCCAGCAGTAGGTTCGAGTGCTATTTGACTTGCGATTTAAGCCGATTAGGTCTCAACTCATAGACGTCACTACGGTCAATTAGAATCTAATTCTAATTAACTGATTTGAATTACCATAATTCAATCATATACCTACAAGACAAGATTGATGTCTAGTAACGTATCATGTCTACCCAGAAGATGTGGAATTTTGGTGAAATTACCAAAATACCCTTCAGTGGTGAGTTACGGGCAATTCAGTCCTTTGATCAACTTGCATCCCGAATATGATTATGAATATGGATACTTGTCAAATCCATTTTCATATTCATCCCTAGCTCAATCTTTATAATGATGATTCATTAATGAACCATTAGAAATTAACTCTAATGTTCATACTTTGATCAAAGATTTCCTGAATCTATCATTTGATCGAAATTAGCTGGATGCAATTCCCTCTTACTAGGGCTGATCAATTCCTTGTTGACCTACTACAACCTCCATATACAATCCACCATACCCAGTATCACCTCGTGCATGACTCAGTGTCATGATTGATTGCGAACCAAAGTATGGATTCATATATATAAGGTACCATGGTAGTCTCAGGTCAAAGGAGCACATGCACTACTCCCACTATGAAAATTATCTATTGACAAATAGATAGGTTCCATTAGATATTCTCAATCTGGATCAATTTAGTGAACTCATTCTCTAATGAACACTCACATCCTAGTATTAGTGTCAAACACAAGTGACTATGAGATCAGTCACCCATCACAAAGCATATATAGGATGTGCCGGTCTTGCCGGAAACATTGATCCCCAACTCAATGTCCCATCGACCAGGAATATTTAGATTAGGGTTTAAGGCTTTAGGTCTCACTGGTATGATCTCATCATAACCCTAGAACCATAGCCCTAATTTATGGGGTTCATCATATAATCATAAAGACAGCGTATGATGAAAATAATGCCTTTATTATAATAATGTCAATTCATTGATTTTGGGATCGAAATACAATATTTCAATTGGCTTTCAGGGCACAATCTTTCAATCTCCACTTGCACTAAAGACAATCGCCTTTAAATCTTAACCCCATACAATCAAGGTGGCGATCAAACTCTCGCTGTGATAGAGCCTTAGTGAATGGGTCTACTATGTTGTTCTTCATTTCTACCCTTTTAATGCAGACTTCTTGTCTTTCGACAATCTCTCGAACGAGATGGAAGCGTCTTAGAATGTGCTTTGATTTGTAATGAGCTCTTGGTTCCTTTGCTTGAGCAACAGCCCCAGTATTATCACAGTAAAGTGATACTGGACCTTCAATCTCAGGAACTACGCCCAACTCTGATATGAACTTCTTCATCCAGACAGCTTCCTTGGCAGCTTCACTAACAGCAATGTACTCTGCCTCAGTTGTTGAGTCAGCTACATTTTGCTGTTTAGAACTCTTCCAGCTTACAGCTCCTCCATTTAGGGTAAAAACATACCCAGATATAGATTTGCTGTCATCTGGATCGATTGAAAACTAGAATCTGAATAAGCTTCTAGTTTAAGATCAGATCCTCCATATATTAGAAAAATATCCTTAGTTCTTTAAGTACTTAAGAATATTTTTCACAGCCTTCCAATGATCCTCTCCTGGATCAGCCTGAAACCTGCTGGCTATACCTAAGGCATATGCCACATCAGGCCTAGTACATAACATAGCATACATAATAGACCCTACTGCCGAAGCATAAGGTATAGAATTCATTCTATTTCTTTCTTCAGGTGTCTTAGGAGACATCTTCTTAGAAAGTTGTATGCCATGACCAATAGGTAAGTAACCTCTTTTACTTTCCTCCATGCTAAATCTTTTTAGCACTTGGTCAATGTACCTAGACTGGGATAAACCTAGCATCCTCCTAGATCTATCTCTATAGATCTTGATGCCTAGTATATAAGATGCTTCTCCCAAGCCTTTCATGGAAAACTGTTTAGATAACCATACCTTGACTGATTGTAACATTGGGATATCATTCCCAATGAGGAGTATGTCATCTACATAGAGAACCAAGAAAACTATGGCACTCCCACTAGTCTTCTTGTACACACAGGTTCATCCTCATTTTTGATAAAGTCAAATTCTTTGACTATCTTATCAAATCGGATGTTCCAACTCCTAGATGCTTGCTTTAATCCATAAATAGATTTCTTCAGCCTACATACCTGATTAGGTTTAGTCTCCAAGACAAAACCTTCTGGCTGTGACATATAAACCTCTTCCTCAAAGAAACCATTGAGGAATGCGTTTTCACATCCATCTGCCAGATTTCATAATCATATATGCTGCTATAGCAAGCATGATCCGAATAGATTTGAGCATGGCAACAGGTGAAAATGTTTCATCATAATCTATTCCCTGTTTTTGTCTGAAACCCTTAGCCACTAATCAGGCTTTATAAGTTTCAACTTGGCCATCTGCCCCAATCTTTTTCTTATAGACCCATTTGCATCCAATAGGGTAACACCCTCTGGTGCATCAACCAAAGTCCAGACTTGGTTGACATACATGGAGTCCATTTCGGATCTCATGGCTTCCAGCCATCTGTCTGAGTCACTACTCATGACAGCATCCGTATATGTTAGAGGCTCATCATTATCAATGATTCGGGCTTCATTATTTTCAATAATGAACCCATACCTCTCAGGTGCATGTCGCACCCTATCAGACCTACGGATAGGAGTGGTGTGTTCAGGTTCTATACTAACTATGTTATGATTTGGTTGAGATGTATCTATTTGTTGAACTTCATCAAGTTCAATATTTCTCCCACTGCCCTTTGTAGGATGAACTCTTTCTCCATAAAGTGGCATGCCTACTGACTAAAACCTTTTGTTCAGTAGGGTGGTAGAACAGATATCCTATACTATCTTTAGGATATCCAACAAATAGACACTTTTCTGCTCTAACATCAAGCTTATGTCCAAAATTTCTTTTGACATAGGCTGGACATCCCCATATCTTAAGATACTTAAGATTGGGTTTCTTTCCCCTCCATAACTCATATGGAGTGCTAGATACAGATTTGGATGGTACTCTATTTAAAATATTAGTCACTGTTCCAAGGCATATCCCCAGAAAGAAATAGGTAAGTCTGTGAAGCACATCATGGACCGTACCATATCTAATAAAGTATGATTTCTCCTTTCAGCAACACCATTTAATTATGGTGTGTAAGGAGGAGTCCATTCAGAGATGATTCCCTTTTTTTAGGTGATCAAGAAACTCGGTGGATAAGTATTCACCTCCTCTATCTGATCGAAGGATCTTAATACTTTTCCCGTTTGTTTCTCTACCATACTTTGATACTCTAAAAATTTTTCAAAAGCTTCGGACTTATGTTTCATTAGATACACAAATCCATACCTTGAAAAATCATCAGTGAATGTGATGAAATATGAGTATCCACCCTTGGCCTGAGTTGTCATAGGTCCACATACATCAGTGTGTATGAGTCCTAATAACTCAGTTGTCCTTTCATTATGTCCACTAAATGGAGTCTTGGTCATTTACCATGAGACATGATTCACAAGTTCCTAATGATTCATAGTCATAAGGATTAAGGAATTTTTCCTTGTATAACTTGTTAATCCTTTGCTCACTAATATGTCCAAGACGACAGTGCCAAAGTAAAGTATTGTTTACTTCATCTCTTTTTCGTTTATTACTAACATGTAGTATATTGTCATCAAAAGATAGAGTTAAGAGACCATTGCAAAATATGCCATTAAATATTATTTCATTAGAAAAACTGATTGAGCAGCCACTGCTCATTACATTCATAATATATCCTTGTTTAAGTAACAAGGGTACAGATATGATGTTTCTAATGATTCTAGGCATAAAAATAATTTTTTAACTCTAAAATCTTCCTAGAAGGCAGCTTCAATATATATGTCCCTACAGCTTCTGCTTGGATGGAATCTCCTCCAGCACCGTAGAGCTCGAAGTCGCCTTCCTTCAAAACTCTAATGTTCTGTAGTCCCTGCAATGATTTGCAGATATGATGACCACAAGCAGTATCCAACACCAAGAGTTTGAATTAGAAGAGTCTAATGACAAAATTGTATGTATCTCATACATACCTTTTGGTGCATCACTAGCACCAGGCTTCACACTTGCAAGGTAAACCTTGCAGTTTCTTTTCCAGTGACCCGGCTTGCCACAATGAAAGCAGGTCATTTGTCTGGAGGCCTTCTTTCCTTTCTTTTTCTTGATGCCCCCTTTTGGGTTCAACCTCCTCTTGGAAACCTTTTTGCCTATTTTCTTTTTGTTTACACCATCCACAAGAAGTGGAGCCTTATTTTTTCTTAAATGGCTCTCTATTTTTAACATATTCAACAGCTCGGCAAGGAAGTGTTAAGTTTGTTCATATGATAATTAAGAACAAACTGTGAAAATGACTCTGGGAGTGACTGCAGGATTAAATCCTGATTCAACTCCCCATCCATAACAAAACCAATTGACCCAATCGGTGATTAGGTCAATAACCTTTAATACATGGTCTTGTATGGATGTACCTTCTGTCATCCTTGCACGGAATAACTGCTTAGATATTTCATATCTTGCAGTTCGACTATGTTCTCCATAAAGTTCTTTTAGAATGAGCAATATGGAGTTTGTGTCCATGCTTTCATGTTGCCTCTGTAACTCATTGGTCATAGAGGCAAGCATTATACACTTGACAGTAAGTGAGTCATTTTGCCACATGTTATATGTGGTCTTATCCTCTTGCGAGGCATCTTCCCCTAATGGTTCCAAGGTTGGGATATCAAGAATATAAGAAATTCTTTCTTGGCTGAGTACTATCTTCAGGTTTCTCAACCAATCAACATAGTTTGTCCAGTCAATTTATTTGCATCAAGAATGCTATGGAGTGAGAGTGAAGAGGCCATTTAATCTACATTAACAAGAACATTACATAAGCAAACAACCAATGTTGACAAAACATAATTAAATTAGGACTTTAACTTAATTATGTCTCCCACTATTTTATCAAGCATCATAACCCTCCATATGATGATCGAGAAAACCCTAATTGGTTCTCTTAGTGGGGTTGAGATCCTAATTCCTTACAAAAGACCTTGTGTGTACACAACAAATCTTATATAAGTTCAAAGGTAGGAAAACTCTTTCCAATTGTAACTCATACAATTCTCAACTTATCTTGGCCTCTAAAATATTAATAGCCTTGTGTGTACACAACAAACTATAATATTTTAGTTAAGTTAGACCCTTCATTGCTATATAGTCATGATATTAATTATAATACCCTTGTGTGTACACAACAAAGTATTATATTAAATCATGCCATAAACATCAAATGTACCAAGCCAAAATTATGTTAGTCACCATAAAAGGCCTTGTGTGTACACAACAAACCTAATATGGATCATAACATAATAATGACTTGGCATGAAGGAAGGCCACATGTAGTGAATATTACACTAAGCATATCAATCAATAATTAAGTTAATCTTATCGGCCAGGTAAGTGGGAGAGTGGTGGGAGTCCCCCCGTTGCTTTCCTTAGACACAATAAGAATTGGCCAGGTCAGTCAACGAAACCAATTAAAACCACGTCCTCTTTACCGATCATGAACCACTTTTCCTAGACACCGAATGATAAACTAATCATATTGATTATTTTTGCTTTTGGTATATGACACTACAACTTAATATGTTTTTAAAGAGGGCTTTATTAAAACAAAGCACATTCTTTATATAACCTAGCAAATATGTGCCATAGTGTGCCATCATACTAGGACAACCATTTACCACATAATGGATCCACCATTATGCCAGGGCAACCTTATTTCAGTATGATGACTAGAAGGCTAAACATATCTCTATACAAATTAAGGTTTAAGTGAAAACCTTAATTAGTGGCATACATCAAACATATATGCATAATTAACACAAATATGATTAGTGTGTCATCATACTAGGACAACCATTTACCACATAATGGATCCACCATTATGCCAGGGCAACCTTATTTCAGTATGATGACTAGATGTCTAAACATATCTCTACAACAATTAGGGTTTGAGTGAAAACCCTAATTGGTGACATTACATCAAACATATACAAATATATGTTACTTATATACATATGCATCTAAAAATCAGCATATATATTTTATCTTAATAAGGAGGCTCTGATACCACTGTAGGGTTCGGTGGCAAGGCGGAAACATAGATTTCAAAATTTATCTTTATGAAATCTTCACCAAACCCTTAACCCAAGATCTCCTTAAAAGAATTAAAATATATAACATGTATATATAAGATTTAAACTCATATTAAAGTACTAACCTGTATTGCTAAAATCCAAACATTAATCTCCACCAGGTGCCCAAATGTTCACCCTCCAATGGTGATCCACACAGAAAAAGATGAAGACTACAATTCTTGTTCTTGGCTCCTCTTCTTGAATTCTTTTTCAAGAATTCAATTCTTGGACTTTTAGGCTGAAATTTCTTTCTTGAAAATTTCTTTTCTTCCTTCTTTCTCTTCTTGAATTCTTTCTTGAATTCCCTTTCTTGAATTCCTTTTCTTGAATTGAATTGGAAGAAGAAATTAAGACAAGTAAAGTCTTAATTCAAGAAAGAAAAGAAGAAGAACAGACCCTTCCTTTCCTTTCCTTTACCGTTCAAGACCTTCCTCTTATTCTTATTTAGGGTAGAGTTTCGACAAAGATTATCTCTGTAAGGGAAACAATACCCAACAAGCATAAAGGGAAGGAGTATTCCAGAGAGGAGGAGAGGAATATGATCTCTGTATTTGATATCTAAAAGAAACCCCCGAGAACCCAAACCTTTTATAGATTTCAGAGGGGCGTTTCTCAAAACATCGCAACCCTCTGAAACCCCAGGAATCACGATCCCTCATTCCTCACGCATCCCCTCAACCAAAAATCATGATTCTCCGATTTAATTTTCATTTTCTGATGAGGAGGACTCTCGGAAAACTTCAGGAAGAATCGCGACTTTTGAAGACGGACTTGCGACCGAAAATGATGGATCTTTTTCTTTAATTTTTCTAGCCATCAGATCCAGATCCAAGGACACCAGACAAGGATCCAAATTGCCCCCTTTCTTGATTTTTCTCCGATGGAATTTCCTTCCCATGCAGTGAAGAGGAGTCTAGTCACGCTGGACGCTCTCTTGACTTCTTGGCGCGCGGGTGAGGAAGAGGGTGGGGGCTTGGAGAGAGGTCTCAGTGCACTTGATTCACTTGGGTTCAGCCATGGGTTAGCCCAATGTCCTAAAATTTAAATTAGACCTTAATCTGGTTCAATTAGAACCCAATTAAGCCCAATTGGAACCAAATTCGAATCTGATTCGAATAGAAATTGGATCTGCAACACATGCTAGTGTGTTTATCCTGCAAACATGATTTAATTCCAAATTAAATCCTTCATCAATTCTCTTTTGTGTGTGACCCATTGGGTTCCACACCTAGCCAGCAGTAGGTCCGAGTGCTATTTGACTTAATTCGGTTAGATCTCAACTAAGCCGATTTAGGTCAACTCAAACTAGCTCGACTCGGTCAATTAGAATCTAATTCTAATTAACTGATTTGAATTACCATAATTCAATCATATACCTACAAGACAATATTGACGTCTAGCAACGTATCATGTCTACCCGGAAGATGTGGAATTTTGGTGGAATTACCAAAATACCCTTCAGTGGTGAGTTACCTGGCAATTCAGTCCTTTGATCAACTTGCATCCCGAATATGATTATGAATATGGATACTTGTCAAATCCAATTTCATATTCATCCCTAGCTCAATCTTTATAATGATGATTCATTAATGAACCATTAGAAATTAACTCTAATGTTCATACTTTGATCAAAGATTTCCTGAATCCATCATTTGATCGAAATTAGCTGGATGCAATTCCCTCTTACTAGGGCTGATCAATTCCTTTTAACCTACTCACAACCTCCATATACAATCCACCATACCCAGTATCACCTCGTGCATGACTCAGTGTCATGATTGATTGCGAACCAAAGTATGGATTCATATATATAAGGTACCATGGTAGTCTCAGGTCAAAGGACCACATACACTACTCCCACTATAAGAATTATCTATTGACAAACAGATAAGGTTCCATCAGATATTCTCAATCTGGATCAATCAGTGAACTCATTTTCTAATGAACACTCACATCCTAGTATTAGTGTCAAACACAAGTGACTGTGAGATCAGTCACCCTCATCACAAAGCATATATAGGATGTGTTGGTCTTGCCGGAAACATTGATCCCAACTCAGTCCCATCGACCAGGAATATTTTAGATTAGGGTTTTAAGGCTTTAGGTCTCACTGGTATGATCTCATCATAACCCTAGAACCATAGCCTAATTTATGGGATTCATCATATAATCATAAAGACACAGTGTATGATGAAAATAATGCCTTTATTATAATAATGTCAATTCATTGATTTTGGGATCGAAATACAATATTTCAATTGGCTTTCAGGGCATAATCTTTCACCGGATACCATCCGACCATTCATCAAATTAGGGCCTCGATAGATAGAAAACAAATGCTCAACTCCATTATCAGATAAATTGACATGGTGGTTGAATGGCCATGGTATGTCTCACCGACCATTCACTGAATAGAGGTCTTGATTGGAAGAGGACTTCTTAGTCCCAATATTATCAAGCAAGCCAACATGATCAGCAGCTAGTCAGTCCACCACTTAGATGACCCCTCATTAAACAAGCTGGTGCCTTTCCCAATCGATTAAGTCTAGCCATGCACCAAACTACCAAGTACCCTTATACAAGCAAGTCTTGATGACGACTGTATCCTATGCAAGGCTCAACTACATAATCAGCATATGGTAGCTTCTTGTTCATCGATCCTTTTGCTAGAGAAAGTGGCACCTCTTCTAATCAACCATATCTAATTGAGTGCCAAATTATCAAATACCCTCATCCAAGCAGGCTCAACAATTACTGACAATTCTATTGATTAGCCCATGAAGTTATCAACATGTGCTCATTGACCGCTCATCAGATCCAACCCTTAATCGACTAGCAATTCCTTCACTCCAATATACCTTGATATAGCTAGACCACATGCTCAGTGCATAAGTGGCATTCATTGTTTATCCATTGTTTCACTGGGAAAAATGACATCTGGATTGGCCAAATCAAGCTTGGTGTCACCCTTCAACCACCTTCATCCAACCCAGCCTCAACAGCAACCAACCTTTCATCGATTAAGCGATCCAATGGCCATTGGCATATGCCACCATCTGAGATCATTCGATTGGGCATTCTCTAGCCAAACATCACTTGGATTCAATAAAAGCCCTTAAACTAATCCCTGATCCATAAATATGATGGTGAACATGTCCTTAAGCGATATGCCCACTCTCTAATCCATTGAAGGCTAATACAATTAATGCTTATTTCCACACCTTGATTATATGGATGAAAGGTCACATCATATATCATACCATATCTTCATAATTAAGGAGAGTATGCCTGGACCCAAGTAGTAGTCCACATCGCTATTAAAGAACATGGCAAATTTTATATAAAGGACAAGATTTCAATTAAATGGAATGGATGTCTTCTATTAATGAAAAATTTTCTAATAGCCTACTAATAAGCCCTATCACTTCTCACCAAATCTACCAAGATTTTTATCATTCCAAAATTGCCCTTGCCCATCACATATAAAATGACACCCCCTAAGAACTCCCAAGGTATGAAAAATTTTTTCACCATACTTATATGTTGTTATGCCAAAAAACTAACTTAAGCATCGGAGGACCCATGCTGGAATACCTTCCAACCATGGCTTTTTATAGGTTCCACCTCTCGAAGACTTGCTTGCACCATCAGCTCCAACATCTCCAGTGTTTAATGGATTTTAGTACCAACAGAGAGAGGATGGGCTCGTACAACTTTGAGGAGCATGGCTTGAAGGTAGATTAACAATGCCATCCAAGATAGATGCATCTCATTGAAGGTGAAACATGGGAAGCATACCAATATGCAACAGCAAGGCAGAAACATGCATTTTAATACTATTTTAAAACAAGCACAGTGAAAGACTTGGAAGATCGATCAAACGATCTACTAATCTGCCTGCAATATGATCTAGTATAATGATATAGCATTCAATAAACATCAAAAACATGATAAAACTCAAAGATACAAAAATACCTTACCATTATACCTTCGAAGGATGCAGTGGCGGTGCTCCAACGATGGTACTCTTGAGCCACATAGGTGTCTAGCCTCTACAGGTAGTTCACACTAGGGCTCGACTCTGATCAACTCCCTTAGAGTGCTAGCTCTCCGGGATCCTTCGAGCCGATCTTCTACTTTTAGGAAGACAAAGAGGAGAGGTGGAACCCTTCCTAAGAAACTCTCTTTCCAAGACCTAGCTTGAATTCTAGGTTTCTCACACCCAATCCCAAAGACCTCACAAACCCTTTTCCCTCTATTCTTCCTATGGCCTGGAGACCTTGAAACCAGCCAACAAGACAAACAAAGAACCAAATAAAGTCAGCCAAAGCCCTATAGAATAACCTTTATATAGGGGTAGCCATGAGAAGGAGAAAAAAAAGGAGGAGAGATTGGGGGAGAAGGTCAAGGGCCATACCAAATGGGTCCAAGCCAAAGAAGGTAAGTATGACTATCATACCAAGAAAGCCTGGAGCCAAAAATGCCCAAAAACTAAAATTCAAATTCAAAATTCAAAGTCAAAACCTTCAAAAAATTCTTCCCGGAAATTCTGCTCATCACAGCAAGTGTCGACTCATGCAAAATTGCCAAGTGTCGATACTTTCCATGTGTCGACTCAAGCAAGTGTCGACACTTAGAACATGGTCAATCATATTGACCTCTGGTGATGGCAAATGATTCTCAATCATTGATTAGCCTTAAGTCAGATAGAAACCCCTATGGTGTGTGACCCATAGATTCGAACACTAAGCCGATAGCATTGGAACACTTCCAGTACCAGTCAAAGTCCTCATCTAGGGGTCGAAGATACAAAGCACCTCTCTAGAACCTTTGGTATATGGTTATCGCATAATTCATCCCTTTGACCTTATATTGCTCAAGATGACCTAGGGTTTGACTGCCAACCCTAATCTGGTTTATCCAGATTGTGTCTCAACTTTACAAGTTCTGTAACTCCTTACAAAAACTACCTAGGCTAAGGATTTGCTAAATTGAGATATAATGAGTCATTCACTCCAAACTATTTGGAGAGGTCAATTCCTTCTTGATCCACCATCACTCAATAAGTACTTGACTATACCCAGAAACCTTCCATCACTATATTAGAAATCCAGGTGATTCAGCACCAAACTATAGTGAGTTGCTTGCAAGCTTCTAGGTGACCTTAGGTCTGAGGGACACATATACCCATATCTCTTCACGAGCAACCCTTTGGTAGAAGGGAGCTCCGCAGATGGTCATGTTCAGTGAGATGTCACACATTTCACTTGCATTTCACACCAGTGTCTCCAAACTCCTTGGTAAGAGGACAACCAACAAATGTGACATACAATAACCTACACTTGATACATTATAGTCCTATAACAATGTATCATTTGGTTATGAACCAGTTTAAGAACTACTTGATGTATCCTTTCTATATCAAATAATGTAGTTCTAAGGACTCCATCATACAAGAGTTCATTTCAGGAAAATATAAATATGATGAACAGCCAAAAGAATAACTTTTATTCATTAAAAAATTTATATACAATTATAAAATGGCACAACCGTCTGTAGCCTAGATGATTGGCTTTGGGACACAATTTCCAACAACTCCCACTTGGACTAAAGCCAATCGATACAGAATCACATTCCCATTTTTTATTTACAACTGTCAAACTCTTGAATTCCAATGGCTTTAGTGAAGGGGTAGACTAGGTTCTCCTTTCCATCGATCTTCTGAAGGTCAATGTCACCTCGTTTCACGATCTCTTGCACAAGGTGATAGCACAGTAGAATGTGCTTTGTACGGTGATGAGACTTTGACTCTTTGGCTTGAGCAATGGCTCCAGTGCTGTCACAATACACCGAAAAGGACCATCCAGGGAAGGTGCCACTCCCAGCTCACCAAGGAACTTTCGCAACCACACTGCTTCCTTTGCTGCATCCGATGCTACAATATACTCTGCTTCGCATACTGAGTCTGCCATAGTAGGCAGCTTGAAACTTTTCTAGCAGATTGCTTCTCCAATAAGGGTGAAGACATATCCTAACACACTCTTGGTGTCATCCTTATTTGACTGAAAACTAGAGTTAGTATATCCCATAAGTTTCAAGTCAGGTTCTCCATAAATTAGCCATTAGACCTTAGTATTTCGTAAATACTTAAGGATGGTCTTTACCACTTTCCAATGAGCTTCACCTAGGTCAAACTGGTATCTACTCACTATGCCTAGTGAGTATGCCACGTCTGATCTAGTACATGTCATAGCATACATAATAGAACCCACTGCTAAAGTATATGGAATTCTGCTCATATGCTCTCTCTCCTTAGGAGTTGTCACACAATCCTCTTTGGAGAGAGCAATTCCAGTGCCTATTAGGAGATAGCCTTTCTTGGAATTTTCCATGCTGAACCACTTCAGCACAGTGTTAATGTTCGTAGACTGGGACAGTCCCAGAAGCCTCTTAGATCTATCTTTATAGATCTTTATACCCAATATATAAGAGGCTTCACCCAAGTCCTTCATAGAGAACTGAGATGACAACTAGACCTTTATTCCTTGTAGTGCTGAGATGTCATTCCCGATTAAGAGAATGTCATCCATATACAACACAAGGAATGCAATCACATAACCATTAGTCTACTTGTAAATGCAAGGTTCTTCTTCATTCCTAACAAAGCCATACGATTTGATACACTTATCAAATCCCATGTTCCAACTCCATGATGCTTGTTTCAATCCATAGATGGACCTTTGAAGCTTGCATACCTTTGACTCATTTGTGGATGTAAATCCTTCAGGTTATATTATATACACCTCCTATTCTAGCTCACCATTCAGGAAAGCTGTTCGAACATCCATTTCCAGATTTCATAATCAAAGTATGCCACTAAAGCAAGCATGATTCGAATGGACTTGAGCATTGCCACAAGAGAGAATGTCTCATTATAGTCAATACCATAATGTTGATGATATCCTTTGGTAACAGAGAGCGAGCTTTATAGGTCTCCACCTGCCCGTCTACGCCCCTTTTTCTCTTGAAAATCCATTTACATCTAATGAATTTTATCCCTTCAAGCGGATCAACCAATGTCCATACATTATTGATTTCCATGGATTTCATTTTGGATTGTATGGCTCCTAGCCATTTCTTAGAGTTGGACCTCTGCATCGCATCCATATAGGTAATCGGATCCTCATTGTTCTCATCGAGTTTAATGGGATCACCATCTCAGACCATGAATATAGTATTTGTCTGGTCGACTCGGTACCCTATCGGATCTCCTTAATGGTTCCTGTACGGACTCAGGATGTGATCTAATCACAATCGGTTCTATGTTATCCCTCAAGTGTGTCGATTCTTCTACTTGTTGATGAAGGGGGACAATGAGGGGATGATGTGTTCCTAATGGAATTAGTAATGCTCAAATGAAAATGAAGTAATAAACATGCAGCAATTCATAGTAAAGAAAGCAGAATTAATGAGAGGGATTCTTAAATGCCAAATAAGATATAAAGTTTAAACCTTTCGAAGTAACTAAGAAGAGGACCTTAGTGGTTAAGAAATCACTCAGATTAGGGCTAAGAATAATTAATATTGCAGATCTGAAAACCTGTTTATAGAAGGTTACCCGGTAGTTAATATCTCAAATTATGAGGGGAAAATACTCGAGGAGAGAGACCTAGGATGACAAGGGATTCCTCTAACTTGTAGGGCATCTTGTAACTGGCTCTTGTCAAGGTAGACCTCTTCTTTGGAGCCTGGAAGCCCGGGGATCTTGCAACAAAATTGTAGAGAAATTAGAGACCAAAGATTGCAAAGGAAATAAGGAGGAAGAATCTTTGAAAAGTGAGAGGAAGCTTGAAATAGCCTTGGCTAGTTGGAGTGGTGTTGGAAGGGAAGAAGATGTAGATGATGGGAAGAACACAATAAGGGCCTCACTCCCACCCTCTCACAGGGGTCCAAGCTCTCAAGAAAGAGAAATTCTCATGAGAAAAAAAAAACTCCTTCTTCATTCATTCATCATTTCATTTTTTACAAGAAGACTAGGAGCCTTATTTAAAGACTACTAAGCCTTTCAAATTCAAATTCAAAATACACCAAATTCATGGAGAGAATAGAGGAGGAAGTTGTGGAGGAAGTTGTGGCCATTTCAAACTTCATTCTTCTTGGGCGAAATTCCATGATGAGGTGGTATGGTGATGTGGCAAAGTAAGGAGGTGATGTGGCATGACTTGTCCTCCAAGTTGGCATGGTGTATGATGATGTGGTGCTCCAAGTAGTTATGGTTTGTTGGAGAAGTTGGTTGCACTCAATCTTGCTAAATTAAAACCTAGATCAAGCAACTCTTGAACCCAACTACTATACTTACTCGATACAAGGCCAATTTAACCCTAATTTGACTTGAGAACCCAAATTGAAATAAGAACAGGACCCAATTACTCAAATGAAAACAAGTACTCAATTACAACTTATTACAGGACTCAAATTCTTAATCTTCTATCCATAAAGAATTCGGTATTGGTTGAAGTCTCTTCCTGAGCCTGGTGCCGCACCATTGAACTTCACTAAGTTCAATCTTAGCGGCTATAGTTTCTTCACCAAGGAACTCCTTTTCAAAAAGATAGCCCTAAGACTAATGAACAATTTTATTCTTCAGCCAAGTAGAAGTAATACCCCTTAGACTCTTTTGGATACCCAACAAATAGGCACCGATCAGATCTAGGTCCAAGTTTGTCCATTTTCAAACATTTTACATAAGCCGGGCAACCCCAGACCTGAAGGTATGAGAGTGTCGGCTTATGTCCAGTCCATATCTCATATGGGGTTTTGTTAACGGATTTACTTGGAGTCCCATTCAAAAGGTAATAGGCTAATTCTAGAGCATATTCCCAAAAGGATAGCGGTAGAGAAGCAAAGCCTATCATGGACCGAACCATGTCTAATAGGTTTGATTCCTCCTTTCAGACACTCCATTTAACTAAGGTGCCCCTAGAGGTGTCCACTGAGAGAGAATTCCATTCTCCTCGAGATACATCAAAAACTTTCTTGAAAGATAATCATCACCTCGATCTGATCGAAGGATTTTGATACATCTTTCAATTTGTTTTTCTACTTTATTACGATATCGTTTGAATATTTCAAATGACTCAGATTTATGTCTCATCAAGAAGACATAACCGTACCTCGAAAGGTCTTTTGTAAATGTAATGAAATAATTGTACCCACCTCTAGCACTAATATTTATGGGTTCGCATATATCAATATGTACTAGACTTAGAATTTCTTTGGCTTGTTCACCTTTTCTAATAAAATGTGACTTTGTCATCTTACCAAGACGACAGGACTCACAGGTTGGTAGTGAACCGTTTTCACTAAAATTGACAAGACCTTCACTTTTCAACATGTTTATCCTGTTCTTGTTAATATGATATAGCCTACAATGCCATAGGTATGCATCACTGACGATATCTATCCTAGGGCATTTGCTAGATGTGTACACTACACTAACAGGTCGCGATAGTACATAAATACCATTATTCATATATCCATTCATTACAATAGAACCATTCCAAATGATTTTGCAAATGTCATTCTTTATTGATAGTTCATAACCATACATGGCCAATTGGCCTATAGAAATGATATTTAAAATAAAAGATGGATAATAATGACACTCATTCAAAATGATTGTACAAGACTTGAAAACTAGTTTGAGGACTCCCAATGCCAGGACTGGAACTTGGCTTCCATTTCTCACGTTCAAGAATCTCTCGCCATCCTCGAATCTGTTACTAACTTGAAGTCCCTGCAAAGAATTGCAAATATGAATAGACTTCTTGTATCCAATACCCAGTTAGTAATATCACAGATAGAGAAACTACAAGGTGTTATCATATAAATACCTTATCCAGCACCTTCTGGCTGCTTCCTCTTCTTGGACCTGTTCAAGTCAAGAGATGCAATGTAAAGAGGATAGTTCCTCTTCCAATGTCTCCGCTTCTTGTAGAAGAAGCACTTCGCTTGGCTCTTAGCAGCCTTCTTCTTCTTGGCTTGACTGGGCCCAGAAGCATTCTGCACATGTTTCCCTTTACTTTTCTTTTTCCTTTCTTGAAGGGATGATACCCTGCTGAAGATCCTCCCACTAGATTTACCACCCCTTTGATCAGATGGTGGCCTTTTGCAAAAGTCTATAGCAACCCAACCAGATAATGGTAGTTAACTACATGCTTATTCATTCTATAATGATCGAGAAAATCTAGAAAGGAAGAGGAGAGGGAATTCAGAATTGCATCCTTCCCAAGCTGTTCATTCAAGGGACATCCAAGCTTGCCCAGGCGCTCAATCATCTCGATCATGTACAATACATGATCAGTGAATGAGGCCCCATCATACATCCATGCATTGTAGATAGCACAGGAGATCTTGTACCTCTCAACATCGTTTTGTGTCCCGAAAGACTCCTTCAATCTTTGAAGGATTTCTTCTAGCTGGGCTTCCTCGAACTTGTGACTGAACTCGTCGTTCATTGCTGCCAACATTATGCATCAGATAGTGGTCCTATCAGAGAGCCACTTCGAATAAGTGTTTCTGACTGAACTCCGAGCATTAAGAGTAGGGGTTTCAAGTATCAGATCCGATATCACATACAAGATCCATTCATACTCCAGGACAATCCTGAGCCTTCGATGCCAGCTATCGAAGTTGGGATCCTTAGGCTTTTCATTATCGAGAAGAGACCGGAGCGACAGGTTGGAAGACATCTGAAAGGAGAACCAAAACTAAATAGTGTATATGAATTATTAACCTATAGACATGGACTTTAGTCGAAAGGCCCCTTTCACTAATTGTTCAGACAGGTAGCCTCTACCTCCAATCTGATGAATTACTTTAATTCATTAGTAGGTACTATAGTCCAATAGACAATACATGAGCCTGACTTTGGTTGGCCCACCCATGCACATCTAAAGGTAGGTTCTTCAGCCAATTACTTCTCCAAGTAACCTCTAGTATTTAGGTTTTTGCCCCAAGGTGCACTTCAATTGACCTTTGAGTTTCCTATTGAAGGTCCCGGTTAGGTCAAACCATTAACATGACGAAATTCGATGCTTCTAACTAACAAATAGTCAAACCCGACTTTGGCTGGCCTACCTGACCACCGTTAAGAGAGTCGCACTGAGCCATCATATTAGGAACATCAATTCCAATAGCCCGATGAACACTCGATCTTTGGATCTGTCGATGAACATCCAACTATTAGACCCATTACCATCCCACTTAATGGGAGGCTAAGACTCGGTTATCCCCATAACTTCATCTTTTTATGGACCTAATACTTTAGAGGGTTTAATCTTATTGTGACAAAAGAAGAGATAAAAAAACATGGATCAACCTCCCATTGACCACATCAGCAATCAACAAGGGTTACTCATAACTAATGATCCAAGGTTACCTAAAATCAGTCAAGTCTGATTAACCTTGGGTGACATGGGTTAACGCGAGTCAGTGAGCTATCTAATCAATTCTGATCGACCATATTGGCTGGTAAGTGAGATCATGTGTTGGGTTCCGCCATTAACCGTCTTGCCTTAGACACCAACCGAGTTGGCTAGATCAGAGGTAGCCCCAAAGAACCATGATCAAACTGCCAAACTTACCTAGATACCAATTGATTTATTAAGGTCGATTAGACTAGCCTAAAGACTCGGGCTGACCACTGAGCCACAAATTAGGCCATTTAGATTTATAGACTAATCAATCTAACTATTAAAGAGATCTATAGAGAAGAAATCTTAACTAAACATTTGATTAGATTAGTTCTTATTTAGTCTAATGCATCTAAACTTAAGTCTAACCCAATTAAAGGCCTAATAGAAGCTAACCCATGACCCTTAAGGCTTATTGAAATGACTTAAAATTTTTGAATCGTATTCCTAGAGTTTTTAGTCATTCAAAGTGACTTAATTCTTAATTAAGTTCAATAGCCTTAATAAATTAAAATAATTTTAATTTACAAATATAAAATAATTTTACAATAATAAGAAATTTGAATTTGAATTACTATTTTGCAACTTTTCATGTCAAGTGTCGACTCACCAGGGACAAGTGTCGATACCAAGTATCGATACTTGGGTTGACTCAAGGCCTAAGATAGGAAAAAACAGAACACTATGTTTTCTGGGAAGTGCTCATGAGTCGACACCTTCAAGGCATAGTGTCGACTCTCGAGCCCAAGTGTCGACACTTCTTGGTCAAGTGTCGATACTTCAACCTTCATGAGTCAACTCAAGAGGTCGACTCAAGGCCTATCACAGGACAATAATAGTGATTTCAAATCCAAAGTTCATCAAACTTTCGATCAAACCTGATCAAAACAAAACTCTTAAATCTTATCTAAATTTATTTTGAGATCATAATACAGGATTAAAATATTTTTAATCTACATTTTCTTTTATCTTTTCTCTTCATGAGTCAATCACAAGCGGCACCCCTACACGCCATAGGACACCCGGTTGAATGGAAAGAGAGGGTCTTACAGCCCTACTTCTCTCCTATGACTGGACGGCCATGGTGAAGCACTCATTCTAAGTACTTTAAAAGAAAAACATAATGTTAAAGCATGCTAACATTATTATACTATGATGAACCTGGTTCTAATACCATTGAAGGTGAAACATGGGAAGCATACCAATATGCAATAGCAAGGCAAAAACATGCATTTTAAAACTATTTTAAAACAAGCACAGTGGAAGACTTGGTAGATCGATCAAACAATCTACCAATCTACCTGCAACAGGATCTAGTATAATGATATAGCATGCAATAAACATCAAAAACATGATAAAATTCAAAGATATAAAGATACCTTACCGTTATACCTTTGAATGATGGAGTGGCGGTGCTCCAAGGATGGTGCTCTTGAGACACACATGTCTGTTCTCTATAAGAAGTTCATACCGGGGTTCGACTCTGATCAACTCCCTTGGAGTGCTAGCTCTCCGGGATCTTTTGGGCCAATCTTCTACTTTCGGGAAGACAAGGATGAGAGGTGGAACCCTTCCTAAGAAACTCTCTTCCAAGACCTAGCTTGAATACTAGGTTTCTCATACCCAATCCAAAGACCTCACAAACCCTTTTCCCTTTATTCTTCCTGTGGCCTAGAGACCTTAAAACCAGCCAACAAGGCAAATAGAGAACAAAAAAAAAATCAGCCAAAGCCCTATATGATAACCTTTATTTATAAGGGTAGCCATGAGAGGGAGAAAAAGGAAGGAGGAGAGATTAGGAGAGAAGGTCAAGGGCCATACCAAATGGGTCCAAGCCAAAGAAGGTAAGTATGACTATCATACCAAGAAAACCTGGAGCCAAAAATGACCAAAAATAGAAATTCAAATTCAAAATTCGAAGTCAAAACCTTCCAGAAATTCTTTCCAGAAATTTTGTTCATCATAGCAAGTGTCAACTCACGCAAAATTGCCAAGTGTCAACACTTTCCAAGAGTCGACTCAAGCAAGTGTCGACACTTGGAACATGGTCAATCATATTGACCTTCAGTGATGGCAAATGATTCTCAATCGTCGATTAGCCTAAGATCAGATTGAAACCCCTATGGTGTGTGACCCTATAGGTTTCGAACACTAAGCTGGTAGCACTGGAACACTTCTAGTACCAGTCAAAGTTTTCATCTAGCAATGATACTTGACATCCGGATAGGTCGAAGATGCATAGCACTTCTCTAGAACCTCCGGTATATGGTTATCGCATAATTCATCCCTTTGACCTCATAATGCTCAGGATGACCTAGGGTTCGACTGCCAACCCTAATTTGGTTTATCCAGATTGTGTCTCAACTTTACAAGTTCTATGACTCCTTATAAGAACTACCCTGGCCAAGGATTTGTTAAATTGAGACACAATGAGTCATTCACTTCAAACTATTTGGGGGAACAATTCATCTTGATCCATCACCGCTCCACAAGTACTTGACTGTACCCAAAAACCATCCATCACTAGATTAGAAATCTAGGTGGTCCGGCATCAAAGTATAATAAGTTTCTTGCAAGCTGCCATGGTGACTCAGGTCTGAGGGACACATATACCCATATCCCTTTGCGACCAAACCTTTGACAGAAGGGAGCTCCGCAGATAGTCACGTTTAGTGAGATGTCACACATTTCACTTGCATATCACACTAGTGTCTCCACACTCCTTGTTAAGAGGATAACCAATAAATGTGATATACAACAACCTACACTTGATACATTGTTGTCCTATAACAATGTATCATTTGGTTGTGAACCAATTTAAGAACTACTTGATATATCCTCTCTATATCAAACAATATAGTTCTAAGGACTCCATCATACAAGAGTTCATTTCAAAAAATGTAAATATGATGAACAGCTAAAAGAATAACTTTTATTAATAAAAAAATTAATACAATTACAAAATTGCACAACCGTCTACAGCCTAGATGATTGGCTTTGGGATACAATTCCTAACACTCATCTCACTAACACACTACCTCTCGATTAGCAGAGAGCCAAGTATTAACAAGCCCCTACCAGCACTAATAGGGGCCTCTCTATTTTCATAGATGGCCATGATTAGTGTAGAGCAGTTTAACCTACTCTTTTTGCAAGTCTAGAACTTGGTGGTAGCCATTCAGACTATTCATGCTATCCTTGCACCGTCCCTTGCAGTGCCACCTCCTCTGGGGGCACCACTTGTGCCTCTAAACCTATGGTGTAATTGGCTCCTACATTATCTCCTATAATGCCCTGCCTTTATCTAGTGCCACAATAGCACCTCCACCACTAGAGCAATTACAGGTCCCTCCAGGGATCTAGAAAAGATAAATGTCCATAATCATTAACCCAGGAGCCTAGAACCAAGGAAACAACAATCTCAAAGCCCCCACTCAAGATATGACTTAACCCTGGGCCAATAATCCCATTAATGATCAAAGGCTCCCATCATTCGGGATCTCAATGTTGAGTAAAAGCTTAGAGAACTAGAGTAGCAAATTAAGGTAATCCTTAACCTCTCCTTGACATTGCATGATAGGTTTAATAATGACCGACTTTTTGATGACAAAATAATGCAGGCATCACTTCCCTAACACTTCAAGGTCCCTCAACTGGAGAGTTATGATGGGATGACTGACTCAGTTGATCATTTGGAAAGTTTTAGGGCCATGATGCTCTTCCATGGAGTCACTTATGCTATCCTCTACCGAGCCTTCTCATCCAGTCTGAAGGGAGTGACTCAACACTGGTATTCAAATCTAAAGCTGGGATCAATGCATTCTTTGAGCAGTTGAGCCAATCATTTGCTAACCATTTTATTAGCAACTAGCAATAGCAAAAGCGTTCATACTACCTCCATACCCTTAAATAAAAGTATGAGGAGTCAATCCAAGCATTCATCAGTTGCTCCAATATGGCCACCCTAAAGGTCTACAACTTGGATTAGTCAATTGCCATGTCCACTCTAATGAGTGGATTATAAAAGAATGACATCAAGAAGTCACTAATCAAGACCTATCCCCGAGACTTTACTAATATGCTAGCCTAGGCAGAGAAATACACATGAATAGAGGATGCCTTCATGCTAGAAGAAGTTCCTGCCACTTCCTCATTAGGGGGGTGATAGAAAACTAAAAAACAATTGGAAACACTTCCTAAGATAGGAGAAAAGAATTCAACCATGCTCTAGGTCTCCATCTTGGTAGCAAAGACGGGATCCTCGAGGACCACCGACTTCGGAGCCCTTGCAGAGAAGGCCTTTAAGTGTCACCACCAAGGTAGTTCAATATCTATACTTCATTAAATGTGCCTAGAGAGAAAGTGCTGATGGAGATCAAAGGAAAACTCTTAGAAGCCCAAAAATTATGGGCCCCACTGGCTACAGAAATCCAAACAAATTTTTTATGTATCACCATGACCATGGCCATGACACTGAAGAATGCATATAACTCTGAGATGAGATCAAAGAGCTAATAATGCAAGGCCACCTCGATTGGTTTATCCAATTTGAGGAGAGCAGGGGAATCGATTGAGGTCCTTAACCAGCTGAGTAGCTGCAACAGCACAAGCCCCAAGAAAAGGGTGACTCGCCTCTACTAGGGATAGTAAACACCATCATAAGGGGGTGCCACCATAGAGACTTTGATGACAAGAGCAGGATGACTAAGAGGCAAACTTGAGAACCAATAATTTTCACCAAAAAGGATAATCAAGGGGTTTAGTTCCTGCATAATGATGCAATGATTATTGAATGAACCATCAAATGATCCCAGGGTTGCATGCATAGGTTTCAAAATTTTTAACTATTAAAATTAAATTACAATGGAAATAATAACCAAGTCTAAGATGCATAGTAAGATCCATTCATGAACATATAATATAGATCTAAAAATAAAAATACTCAAGTAGATCGAATATACTTATCTATTGCGCTGCTTCACCCTCATTGGATCGAATTTAATGGATGTCCCAGGTTTCACTAGAGCCATGCATGCACCCGGCCTCTACTAGTATCCACATGGAGATGACTTGATTGAAGCATTGAGGCCACCAGTGTACTAGCACCTTACAGGCCTCACTTCAATCATTGGATCGAATCTCCCTTCCATCTTTTTTTCTTTCACTTTATGCTAGAGATCAAGGGAGAAGAATAGTTTTCTTAAGAGATCAAGGAAGAATATATTTTTCTCTTTCTCATATAAAACCTTTATGTAAGATCGAAGAGAGGAGGAGGAAGGAGAAGATGGAATAATTCTCTCTTAATTTTCTTATATTCGAGGGAGAAAATAAGAAGGATGGGGTAGAAGAAGTGAGAAGTATCTCACATGAAAAAACCACAAAAACAAATCACACCACACAAAAACTATGTGCCATCTCTTTCTTGCAATTCCCATGCTATATCAAAGCCTATCTCACCCTAAAGTCCCACTTTATCTAAATTTGGAATAAGGCTTTGAATCAAATTCAAATACCTAACCCTAGATAGATTAGGATAGAAAGAAGGGAGAAAACCTTCAATGCCAAACACTTTGGGCATCCCAGAAATTTAAAGCACATGATTTTTAACATGAAGAAGGATCATTGCCCCTTCTTTCTTACACACAAATCAAGAGAGATGGCATGGGGAGGAGAGAAAAAACTGTTTAGGATAAGTTCAACCAATAATTCCTAGTCCTAACCCAAATAGGAGACTAACTGACCTAATTCCTAGTCCTATTAGGTTTAGGTCTAAATCCATAACCAATTGGAAATTGGATCCTAATTTAATTAGGATCACTAAATCCAATTAGAATAGATTAGGCCTAACAAAATTAAATAGGATTTAATTCACCTAAGATTAAGTAATCAATTAGATCAAACTAAATTGGCTAGCAACATTTATAATTAGGTTAGTCCAAACCTTAATTAACTATGGCATCACCCAAACTCAACCAAATTGAATCCAATTCAATTTTATAAAGCCTAATCATAATTAAATGATCAAAACATCTAATTAGATCAAATTAAATTATAACAACTTGCAATAAGCTTTCTTTACTAATAATTAGTAGGTGCCAAAATTAGGAGGTGCCAAAATTAGCAAGTACCAAAAATAGTATGTATAAAAAATAATAGGTGCCAAAAATAGCAGGTAACAAAATTAGCATGTGCCAAAAATAGTAGGTTCCAAATTAGTAGTTCCAAATTTGTAACCCTTAAAATTAGACTTTCTAAATATGTAACTTTTATATATTTGATCCAACTAAGTGATCAAGTCATGCTCCTATTATATGTGATCCCTTAGGTTCTATTCTATCTAGTAGTGAAACATACTATGATCTCCATTATAGTATCATCCAACTCTTTTAATGGATCAGAATAATTCCAGCTCACCCCACAAGGATCATTGATTCGAAATAATTCTAGTGATTTTTCACAATCCACCAGTGATGCCTAGTAGCATGTCATGGCAACCTAGCAGAATAGAAGAATAAATCCCTAGGTATGGTTACCATATGACTGAGTTCTATTAAGAGTCCTAACAAGATGTAGGTCATGAAAGCTTACCAAATCCTAAGAATCTATCATATGCATGATTCAATCAACTCAAGTCCAAATTATGAAAGTTCATGAAAAATTTATTTCATTACTCACATTACTGTAGCCACTATTTTAAGGACCTATTTTCATAAATCATATAGAACTATACCTTAACTACTAATATCGATGATTCCCTCTAAATGTACTTCCACTCCTATAGTGAACCTACTACAGCCATCAAACTGCAAGGGCCTAAATGGCCAGGGCTAATATTTTGTATTCTCAAACTACAGCAACTTTGCTATGAGTGACTGAGACACAACATGTCAAAGAATCACTTACATAACTACATCATCAAGGAAGTCACAATGAGTAAGTAGACATACTTGTATCATCTCATCCTGATCATGCTTAGAACCATCATTCTCTAACAACCACCTGTACTCTTACTTTAGTATCCCCATACCGTAGACTCGAAACCCATCTATCCAAAAGGGAAGTGATTTGTTCATTGGTCAAACTGGATCAATCACTGTCCCTGTGATATTCTACGATCAGAAGTATTTAAAATTAATCTATAATGACTCATGTCTCAAACTCTTAACTCTTGAGAATATGTGTCATTGTCCATTAATTTCATAGATGATACATGGACATATCATCTATAGTAAAATTACCTAAATTAGAATATGAAATATAATTTTATATCCTAGAATTAAAATATGTGTAAGCCATATTAGCTTCTAGGGCATACATCTAACAATCCTCCATTTGTACTAAAGCCAATCATCCATACACTTCAATGCCATCTCATTTGGTTAGTTTTAGCTGGCCAATGGTTAATAAGCTAGTGAGTCTGCCACAACATATATGGAGTTTGTTGTATGCTTCTTAATAAGGTAGCCACAAATTGAATCATTGCTTTATATGTTCAGGCTTCTGGTAAGACGTTGGTTTGTTAGCTATAGTTATGGCACCATTATTGCTATGATTGAGTGTTATGGCATCTAATGACATTACACTCATCTACAATAAATTGTTAAACCAGAATACATTCTAGCACCATTAGAAGTGATAATGTAGTCAACCTCTTAGTCAAACTGATGCTTGCCAAATTCATCAAAATTAATTATTGTCCCACTAATTCTTATAATTTTTCTTATAGTATTAGTGAGTCCTTGAAAGACTATGTGGCTAGATTCAAGTCAGCCACACTGAAAATATACAACTTGGATAAATCTGTAGCTATGCTTTCCTTAAAAAGATGACTTCATTCCTCTAGGTTTACATACTCCTTGGATAAAACTTATACAAAATCTTATTTAGAGTTGCTAACCTATACTCAAAAATATATACGAGTGGAAGAAGCCATATCTATTCAGTGAGAGATCATTGGAAAGCTAAGAAGAAAGAAGCCTTGAGAAGGTCCTAGTAGCAATCATGCTGAGAAGCCTACCACCTCTCACCAGCAAAGCCCAAAGTTAAGGAAGCCAAAATACACTGACTACACTTCTGTTGCTCCTAGAATGAACATCCTAATGGAAATGGAAGAAGAAAAATTCCTTCAACGAGCCCCACTAATGAAGTCTCTTCCTACCTCCTGAGATAAAAGTAAATACTGTTGATTCTACTAAAATCATGGACATGACACTAAGAACTGTTATGCCATGATAAATGAGATCGAAGAGCTTATTAGGCATGGTTTCATTGGGAAGTTCATTCGGAAGGAAGGAACTCAGCACAGTGAACAAGGCCATACCCAAGTTCCTACTCAAGTTGAAGTTGACAACTAGCCCACCAAGAAACCAATCAATTTGATCTCCTAGGGGTAGGACCTGCCTTGAAGTAGCAAAAAAAGGAAGAACTACAAATGAGTGTAATCTTTTTTTCTAATATGGATTTGGCTAGAATTTAGAATCTTTATGATGATGCTGTTATCATATCCATGATAATAGCGAATCATGATGTAAAAAAGATTTTAGTTGATAATGTAAGTTCTGCTAATGTTCTATTTTATGATGCTTTTATCCAAATGGTTCTATCACCAAGTTAATTAAGACAAGTCTCTACACCTCTAGTCAGCTTCTCTGATGACACAATCAGAGTCGAGGTAAAATTTCCTTGCTTGTTATTGCTAGGACCCCACCCTGATTGAGCACTGTGTATATCAGCTTCATTGTTGTACCAATACCTTTTGTATATAAAATCATACTTGGATGACTAGGGCTCAATCGATTAGACACCATCATCTCTACCAAGCATCTGCTCATCCACTTCCTAACCAAAAATGGAGTTAGCAAAATGTGGAGAGATCAACAAATGGCTCAACACTATTTCATGATGTGCACAAAGGCACAAAAGTCCATAAAGTACCCATAGCTAAACTTTGGATTAAAGGAAGCCTAAAAAGAGAGCAAAACCTTCCAAGATGATATTATCCTTTTCTTTAAAAATGCATACAAATTGGATCTTTCTTACCCAAGAAGAAGAAGAACCAGTAACTAGACTTCATCAAAATGTAAACATCTTTGCCTGGACAACTTCTGATATGCTCGGGATCCTCTTGATGTCATTATGCATAAACTCAATATCGATCCCAAATTCAGACCTATCAGAAAAAAGAAAAAAAGCTTCATGCTTGAAAGGCAGAAGACTATTGATGAAGAAGTCGATAAACTCCTAATGGTTGGCTTCATTCGAGAAGTGCACTATCTCAACTGGCTAGCAAAAGTAGTCATGGTGAGAAAAGTTAATGAAAAATGATGAATCTATATCAACTACACTGATTCAAATAAAATCTATCTAACGGATACCTTCTCCTTGCCAAAAATTGAGTAGTTAGTAGATGTTATTTCTAGGCACAAGCTACTTAGCTTCATGGATGCATTCTCTGACTATAATTAGATAAAAATGGCTCTCAAGGATGAGGAGAACATTGCCTTTATTACCTAAAAGGGTATTTGCTTTCATAAAATAATACCTTTCGAGTTAAAGAATGTAGGAGACACTTATCAAAGATTGGTGAACTAAGTCTTCAAGGATCAAGTAGATCGAAATATGAAAGTTTATGTTAACGACATGCTTGTCAAAAGCTCTAGGGCAATTGATCATATCTTTGATCTAAAAGAAGCCTTCAACACCTCCATCATCATCAAATAAAGCTAAATCCTAGCAAGTGTGCCTTCGGAGTTACCACCAGGAAGTTCCTTGGATTTTTGGTAATCGAACATGGTACTAAGGCAAATCCAAGAAAAATCTAGGCCATCCTTAACATGCACCACCCAACTTCTAAGAAAAAAGTACAATAATTAACCGACCGAGTTGTTGTCCTTAGTCGATTCATCTCAAGGTTGGTAGAACGTTGCTTGCCCTTCTTAAAGACCTTGTGACAGATAAGTGATTTCACCTAGACGAGCTTTTGATGAACTAAAGCAATTCCTCAAAACCCTCCCTTGCTCTCCAAACTAGAAGTCGGTGAAACTCTATGATTATATCTTGTTGCATTATGGGAGGTGGTCAGCTCCATGCTCTTTGATTAGATGAGAAAGGGATCCAAAAGCTCATCTATTATACCAGTTGGCTGCTCCATGATGCTAAAACCAAGTACTCCAAGCCAGAAAAAATTATTGATGAACTAATAATATCAGTAAGTCATCTCAAGTCATATTTTCAAGCACACTTGATAGCTATCTTAACTGACCAGTGCTTAGAGTCATACTCCAATGGCTAGATACCTCTAAGAGAATAGCTAAGGGGCAATCAAACTCAATAAGTTTAATATATCCTATCACCCCCTAATGATAATGAATGCTCAAATTCTCATTGATTCCTAGTTGACTGTACCTGGCCAGATGACAAACCCGAGGAGCAACCAACCACATGGGTGGACTCAAAGCCAGCTTTGATACTTCATGTGGATGGAATTCCAATTTCCAAGGAAGACGGAGGTGGATTAATACTTGCAAACTTGAAAGGAATAGTTGTCGAGTGCACACTATATTTCTCATTCAAAGCAACTAATAATCAAGTTGAGTACGAAGCCTTGATAGTTGGACTCAAACTTGCTAAAGAGTTGGGTGTAGAAAACCTTTGAGTCTTCACCAACTCCTACCTTATAGCCAGCTAAGTGATGGAAGAATATGAAGTTTGCAACACTACAATAGCAAAATACCTCAATAAGATATGAAATCTCATTTAGATTTTCAAATACTTCGGCATTTCCTATATCCTTAGATCAAAAAATGCCTAGGTAGATGCACTATCCTGGCTAGCTTCCTCCACCGACAATTTCCATGGGCAAGCATACATTTAATATTTTGAAGTCCTTAGTATTGACAAAATTAAAGAACTCCAACAAATTAGCAATGAGACAAGTTGGATGGATCCCTTCATAAAATACTTAACTGAAGGCACCCTCCTATACACCACAAGAGATCAAAAAATTCAAGAAGAAAGCATCCCAATTTGTGCTTCTAGATGGGCAGATCTACAAGAAATCCTTTGCTTTCCCACTACTCAAGTACTTGCACCCCATCGACTCTAATTATGTGCTCTGAGAAATCCATGAAAAAATTTGTAAAAATCATTTGGGGATAAATCCCTTGCATATAAAGCCTTGAGGCAGGGATACTACTGGCTCATCATTGAAAAGGATGCCATGGAGCTTGTTTGAAAATGTGACATGTTGTTGCTAAGATCGTCGTGGCCCATAGCTCTAACATATCGAGCTCCCGCTGGATGCTCGTTCATTCTCTTCGTGGTTGGCTCCCTTGTCCGGAGGCCCTGCAAAATAGAGGAGACCCAGGTTGGGGATTCCAGCAGGGACACTCCGATAATCAAGTCAGTGGGACGATCGAGGGAAGCAGAATCTTTATGGCAGAGAGCTTGGGGGACACTCCACATCGAGAGGGTGAAGAATAAAGAATGATGGGATGAACTCTATGAAAGAAGATAATGGAGGACCAAGAGTGTGTTCGTTGCTTACCTCTTCTTTACTTACCTCCCTTATTGATTATATAGATGGGGTGGTCCAGACCAAGTCTGGGGCTTTATCCGGGCGTCCATTTCTAGGAATTCCTTTTTAGAGAGGACTTTCCATTATTCACTGTTGCCTCCTTGTCGGGCTGATTTTTTTAGGGGAAAGCCTCTGGTCCGAACAACCTTTACCTTGGGTGTTCACTGAGCCTTGAGCCATGATGGGGCATTTTCCATCAGGGGGAGATCGTCGGAGTGTCACAGGCCTGGGGCCAGTGGAATACCCTTCTTGGAAGCTGTAGGTTCCCTATTATAGGGGTTGCAGTCTTCCAGTCATGTGGTCGTCGACCTGGTGGCATGCCACAGGGCTGGGAACTTGGTGGAGCTTGAATCGTGCAGGTTATGTGCAAGGCACGCGTAGGGCCTGAATTTATGGTAGGGTATGCGCCACCTCCTAGAGGTCGCAGGCGGTTAGGCCCATTCTTGTCTTGGTTTGAACATCTACTGATCCCCCTTCCTTATGCCATTGGTGGGAACCTTAACTCCCACTGGATGGGGGGTGGAGCCCTACCTCGGAGACCTATCCCTGGGAGCATGAGCTCAATCTTGGTCGGGAGCTGGTCTCAATCAGAGGGCTCGCCTTATGAGCATGACGTCAACTGGAAGTTGACCTCGTTAGGATGGCTCACGTTGGGAGCATGAGCTCGACCCCGGCCGAGAGCTAGCCTCCATCGGAGGGCTCACCCTATGAGCATGACCCTGATTGGTAGCTGACCTTAGCAGGAGGGCTCACCTTGGGAGCATGAGCTCGACCCTTTCCAGGAGCTAGCCTCAGTCGGAGGGTTCACCCTATGAGCACGACCCTGATTGGGAGCTGACCTCGATAAGAGCGCTCGCCTTGGAAGCATAAGCTTGACCCTGACTGGGAGCTGGCCTCAGTCGGAGGGCTCGCCTTATGAGCACGACCCCAGTTGGGAGCTGACCTCGACAGGAGGGCTCGCCTTGTGAGCATGAGCTCGACCCCGACCAGGTGATGGCCTCAGTCGAAGGGCTCGTCCTATGAGCACGACCCCAACTAGGAGCTGACCTCGACAGGAGGGCTCTCCTTGAGAGCATGAGCTCGATCTCGGTCAGGAGCTAGCCTCAGTCGGAGGTCTCACCCTATAAGCATGACCCCGGCTGGGAGCTGATCTCGGTAGGAGGGCTCATCTTGAGAGCATGAGCTCGACCCCGATCGAGAGCTGGCCTCAGTCGGAGAGCTCGCCTTATGAGCAAGACCCTGACTGGGAGCTGACCTCGGTAGGAGGGCTCATCTTGGGAGCATGAGCTCGACCTCGACCGGGATATGGCCTCAATCGAAGTGCCGCCTTGTGAGCACGATCCCGGCTGGGAGTTGACTGAAGAAAAAGAAAAACGAGCATGCATGAAAAAAAAATATTTTAAAATAATTTTAAATTAAGCACAGCGGAAGGCTTGGTAGATCGATCAAAATGATCGACCAATCTGCCTACAACAGAAACAAGTATGATAATGTAGCATACAAAAGACATTATAAGAAGGAAAAGAACTAAAAGGCATAAGGAACCTTACCGTTATACCTTTAGGAGGAGGTTGTGAAAGGCCTCAAGCTACACACGTGTCTGACCTCTACGGGTAGTTCACACCAAGGCTCGATTCTAATCAACTCCCTCAGAATGCTAGCTCCTTGGGATCCTTGAGGCCGATCTACTTCTTCTCAAAAGATAAGGAGGAGAGATGGAACCCTTCCTAACTAACTCTCTTCCCAAGACCTAGCTTGAGTACTAGGTAGTCACACACCCAAAACCCTAATCCTCCCAAGCCCTTTTCTTTTCCCTCTCAAAATTTCAACAATCTTATTCAACAAGAAAACTTTTTTTTCTCTCTCTACCAACTGCTTCTAAAACAATCTCTTATTATAAAGGCAGCCATAACAGGGAGAAAGATGAAGGAGGAGTGATTGGGGGAGAAGGTCAAGGACCATACTAAATTGGCTCTAAGCTCATAAGGCAAGAATGACCATCATTCTATGAAAGCTTGGAGCCAAAACCAACCAACATTCAAAATTCGAATGAGATCAAAACGTTCCAAAGAATGACCATCATTCCATGAAGGCTTGGAGCCAAAACCAACCATAATTCAAAATTCGAATTATGGTCAAAACTTTCCAAAAATTCTTTCCAGAATTTTTGCTCGTCACAGCCAAGTGCCGACACTTCCTAGTATTGACTTTTCAAGTGTCGACACTAATAATTGTTGATACTTCCAAATGTCGATACTTGGAAGTGTTGACACTTAGAACATGGTCAGTCATATTGACCTCTAGTGATGGCAAATGATTTTCAATCATCGATCAGCCTTTAGATCAGATAGAAATCCCTATGGTGTATGACCTCGTAGGTTCGAACACTAAGCCGGTAGCACTAGAACACTTCCAATACCAGTCAAAGTCATCATCTAGCAAGATACCCAATGTTCGGATAGGTCGAAGATTGCAGAGCAACTTTCTAGAACCTCTGGCATATGGTTACTGCAAATTCATCCCTTTGACCTTAAAATGCTCAGGATGACCTAGGATTTGACTGCCAACCCTAACCTGGTACATCCAGATCGTGTCTCAACTTTATAAGTTCTGTGACTCCTCACAGAAACTACCCTGGCCAAGGTTTTACTAAATTGAGACATGGTGAGTCATTAACTCCAAACCATTTGGAGGGGTCAATCTCATCTTGATCCACCACCACTCCATAAGTACTTGACTATACCTAAAAGCCTTTCATCACTGGATTGAAATCCAAGTAGTCCGGCACCAAAGTACAGTGAGTTGCTTGCAAGCTACCATGGTGACCTCAGGTCTGAGGGACACATATATCCATATCCCTTCACAAACAACCTTTTGGCAGAAGGGAGCTTTGCAGTTGGTCACGTTCAGTGAAATGTCATATATTTAACCTGTATGTCATATCAGTGTCTCTACACTCCTTGGTTAAGAGGATAACCAACAAATATGACAAACAACAACCTACACTTGATACATTGCCATCCTATAATAATGTATCCTTTGATTGTGAACTAGTTAAGAACTACTCGATATATCCTTTCTATATCGAATATAATGTAGTTCTAAGGACTCCATCAAACAAGAGTTCTTTTTAGAAAAATGCATATATGATGAACAGCCAAAAGAATAACTTTTATTCATTAAGAAATTCATATACAATTACAAAATAGCACAACCATCTATAGTCTAGACGATTGGCTTTGGGACACAATTTCCAACAATCCCACTTGGACTAAAGCCAATCAGTAAAAATCTTATACCATTTTCGCTTTACAACTATCTTAAACTCTAACGTCTTTAGTAAAGGGGTCAACCAGTTCTCCTTTCCATCGATCTTTTGAAGGTCAAGTCACATCATTCCACGATCTCTCGTATAAGGTGATAGCGCCGTAGAATGTATTTTGTGCGATGATGAGACTCGACTCTTTGGCTTGAGCAATGGCTCCAGTGTTGTCACAATACACTAGAATTGGACCATCCAGGGAAGGTGCCACTCCCAGCTCTCAAGGAACTTTTGCAACCACACTACTTCCTTTGCTGCATCCGATGCTGCAATGTATTCTACTTTGCATACTGAGTCCACCATAGTAGGCTGCATGGAACTTTTTCAGCAAATCGCTCCTCCATTTAGGATAAGGAAAAATCCTGACACACTCTTGCTATCATCCCTATCTGACTGAAAACTGGAGTTAGTATATCCCACAAGTTTTAAGTCAGGTCTCCATAAATCAGCCATTGGTCCCTAGTATTTCGCAAATACTTAAGGATGGTCTTTACCACTTTCCAATGAGCTTCACCTAGGTCAGACTGGTATCTGCTCACTACGCTAGTGAGTATGCCACGTCTAGTCTAGTACATGTCATGGCGTACATGATAGAACCCACTGCCAAAGCATACGGGTTTTACTCATATGCTCTCTCTCCTTAGGAGTTGTCATACAATCCCTTTTGGAGAGAGCAATTACAGTGCCTATCAGAAGATAGCCTTTTTTGGAATTTTCCATGCTGAACTGCTTTAGCACTGTGCTAATATACGTAGACTAGGATAGTCCCAGAAGCCTCTTAGATCTATTTCTATAGATCTTCAAACCCAGTATGTAAGATGCTTCACCCAAGTCCTTCATAGAGAACTGAGATGACAACCAGACCTTTATTCCTTGTAGTGCTGGGATGTTATTCCCGATTAAGAAAATGTCATCCATATACAACACAAGGAACACTATCACAGAACCATTAACCCATTTATAAATACAAGGTTCTTCTCCATTCCTAACGAAGCCATATGACTTGATACACTTATCAAATTGCATGTTCCAACTCCGTGATGCTTGTTTTAGTCCATAGATGGACCTTTGAAGCTTGCACACCTTTGACTCATCTGTGGATGTGAACCCTTCAGGTTGTATCATATGCACTTCCTCTTCCAGCTCACCATTATGGAAAGCTATTTGGACATCCATTTGCCAGATTTCATAGTTAAAGTGTGCCGCTAAAGTAAGCATGATCCGAATGGATTTGAGCATTGCCACATGAGAGAACGTCTTATCATAGTCAATACCATAATGTTGACGATACCCTTTGGCAACCAGATGGGCTTTATAGGTCTCCACCTGCCCATCTGCTTCCCTTTTTCTTTTGAAAATCCAATTGCATCTAATTGGTTTTATCCCCTCAGGTGAATCAACCAATGTCTATACATTGTTGATTTTTATGGACTCCATTTCGGATTTCATGGCTCCTAGCCATTTCTCAGAGTCGGACCTCTGCATCGCATCCATATAGGAGATTGGTTCCTTATTGTTCTCATTGGTTTAATGGATCACCATCCCAGACCAAGAAATCGTAGTATCTATCTGGTCGACTCGGTACCCTACCAGATCTCCTAATGATTCTTGTGTGGGCTCTGGGTGTGAACTAATTATATCTGGTTCTATGTTATCCCTTAAGTGTGCCGGTTCCTCTACTTGTTGAACTTCATTAAGTTCAATCTTAGCGGCTACAGTTCCTTCACAAAGATCCTTTTCCAAAAACATAGCCCTAAGATTGATGAGTAGCTTTTGCTCCTGGTAGATTCGCGGGGTTGTCGTTAAAACACCGTGGCTATCAGTTTAAAATTCGACTTCTTAAATATTAAAAATACGTAGCAAGAAGAGTCAGGTCGAATCCACAGAGAAGGCGGTGTTTAGGATTTGAAATTTTGATCTTGTAAAAAAATATTTGAACTCGAAAAAATATAAAATTAAAATTACAGGAAAAGTAAACTTGGCATTAGGATCTATTATTTAGATCCTAGCATCTACTTGCAGACAAGGTGAAAGACAGAAATTAAAAAAAATATTGCATTGATTTTAAGGTCTAAGTACAATGCACTAAAAAAAAAACTAAAATAACAATAACAAAGACAAGAACAGATCAGCGCAGCCTCGTCGGGAGATAGCTCCTTCCTTCGTACTCCATGGAGCGAACTGGGCTTCCTCTACGTCTTCTTCTTCGGATCTTGATCTCAGAGAGGGAGAAGGCTGGAAGATGGTGTAGGGACACGCTCTCCTTTGAGAAACCTCACTCCCAAAAGCCAACCCACAACCCAAGTAATGCCCTCTACCCTGTACCTTGCCCTTTCTCCAGAATACCTCTGCCTTGTGCTATGGGGTTCATTTTATAATTGATCGGAGAGGAGAGCTCGTTGCATATTAGCGATGTGGGACAAAAGAAACACCACGACCGCCGTTGCTGCTCCGTGCTCACCGCCCTGCAGCGCCCGTAGATCACGCTGCTCATGGACTGCGCCGTGGAGCTCGTGGATTGCGCGCAATGCCCGTGCCCGTGGACTGCTCGCCCGTGCCCGTGGAGAAGCTCATGAGGAATGATCAGCAGCCTATGGACTGCAACGTGAGGCTCGTGAGAAGCGCCCACAATGCCCATGGACTGGAACGCCTGTGAAGAATGCCCAGCTCGCGAAGAACGCTTGGCAACGCCCGTCAGCTCGTGGATTGCTCTGGCAACGTGGACTTCCTCGTGAAGAACGTGGACTGCGTTCCTCTCGTTTGCCACAAAAAACCGCCACCCACCGCCGTCAAACCACCGTCGGAGCTTCTCCTCCGGCCGTGGACACCGCCGGCGTGCTTCCCGGCGAGTTTCGGCACCTCTGGAGAGCTGTGGTCCATGCCCTGCTCCGTGGACCGACGGCAATGGCTGCTGGTGAACCAACTTGCGAGTTATAAGATGGACCGGCTGCTCCAAAAAACGTGCAGCATCAAAATTTGTGCAAAATGCTAAAGAAATTTATAACTTCTTCATTTCGAACCTGATTTAAGTACGTTTGCGTCATTGGATTCCATAAATCAAGCTCTAACTATTGGCGGATTTCAAACTTATTAATTTTACCAATTCCATTATCATTAATTAAATATTTTATTAATCATTTAAATGGGTGTGTGGTGCTTTGACTTAAAATCTATTTTTCATGAACGTATTCTAATTTCACATTTTTCAAAGATATTTATAAAATAATTAGTTTGCAAGAAGTCTAAATTAATTATGAAATTAGGTTATTAAAAGAATGTTAGCACATAGATCGAAGCCTCTCTGCTCGCAATGCTGGAAGCAGACGTTTAGAGAGATCCACTGCCAAGCCCCATCTCTGCCAGATCTTATGTCGTCAACTCCGCTTCTAGTCGCCCGTCCATTTCTTCTCCCATTACCGGTAAATCGATGCCCCATGGTCTCTGATCTCATCAGAGACACCCGTGAAACCCCCCACTCGAGCCCATCTTCTGCTTTCTGCCTCCTGCGAAGGCTTCATCTCCCCATGACCACCGCTGTCGCATGCCAACATCTTCCCCAGCGCCGTCTTCCTCCCCTCCTCTCTTTGTGTCAACAGTATATGAAGAAGAGAATGCGTACGAACATGAAAATCGCACGCTCCTCAAAGCACACAATCTTCAAAGCTACATGCACCTCAAAGTGCATGATCCTCAAATCTGCATAGATCTCAAAGCTGCATAGATTTCAGTGCTGCACATATTTCAGAGTTGCACAGGTCTTAGAGCAAAGCTTCTTTTTGATTCGGTCCCACCAAAGTCCCCACTGACCTTGACTCGACGGACTCGAGTTCTCCCCACCTTAGGAGAATGATGGGGACATCGAGCCACACAAATCCCGATGCAGCATGAATCTGGAAGCAACATGGATCCCGGAGTAGCATGAATTCTAATTCACATCTAGTATAAGAATAAATTAGTTTAGGATTTATCTTTATTAATTGTTTTGAAATTATTTTAGGATTAGTTTGTTTTGTTGGTTAGGATTGAGATATCTTGTTGTTAAGATTAGGATAGACCTTATCTTTAAACCCCTTATCCTTATCTTGTATTTAAATTTGAATCCATTATCTTTCTATCTTGTATTCAAATTCAAATGAGGGCTTACAAAGGTCTACAAATACCACCCTCATTGCTATGTAAAAATAGGTGAATGAAAATGAGTTTTTAGAAAAGAGTGGTTCTTTTCTTTCACTCCACAAGGAGAGGCTGAGAGGCCCAACAATTGCTCCGTAAGGAGAGCACGAGACGTGCAACCCCAGAACATGATGCTAGATCATGTCCAGTTATCCCCTTCATTAATTCCACCTTCTTTACCGCCCTCATGTTCTTTGAGATTCATCCTAACGGCTCCAAGTAGCGAGATGGGTGGGATGCCCTACAGGTGAGAGGTCTTTCCGTGAGTGTGAGTCCCAAAGTCCATAAGAGTCCAGATTTTTCCTACCTTCCATTTTCATTATTCCTTAAACACCTAGGAAAAAAAATTCTAAGGTAATCTAATCTTCGGTGACTTTTCAGCTTACTAACGATCCTTCCCCTGATCCCGTCCTCCATCATTTTCCGTATCAGAGTTGGAAAATTAGGGTACAGTTCAAATCACCCTAAATTTCCCCCTTACCAGCCCTGGTAAGTCCCTCCACGGATGCACCGCCCTTGGCATTGACTTCGTCAAGAGGTTCCCCCCATCCCAGGTACGATCCCATCCATATTACCCTCTCCAACAGCCACCTCCTCCCCTGATCCAACCAAGCCACCCCGATTGCTCTCTATTCCACAAAGCTTTCCACTCTTCGACCCCCGGAAGTCAATGTCTATGGTCATCACCGTTGGTAGCAACTTTCGGTCAAACTCCCCCTGCGGATCCCGACCATCACTAATGGGAAAGTAGCAAGGGCAGTTGCACTTTCCCAGTAGCCGATGATCGGGGATCCACAGTCAAGTCTCTGTCTCTGCTCGATCCCATGTCATGCATGCTGTTCCATTGCCTCAGATCAATGCCCGAGATGCCAAAAGCCCTATTCCATCTCCGCTGGACCTCCTGAGCAGCGGACATCGTCGTGCGGTCATCTCCCACCAATTGAACACCGCCCTAACCGTCGGAACCCCTATGCCACAGATCATCATGATGCCCATCCCACTGGAACGCCACTGTGCCACCGTCTCCGCCCAGCACCATCGCCGGTGAAACACCTCCGTAAGCCATTCCCCATTCCTGGTTCAATCCATGAAGAAGAAGAAAGGGGACTGCACGAATGTGAAAGTATGCGCAACATCCCATTTATCGATTTCAAAGTTGCACTCTCCTCAAAGTCACACATATTTCAAAGCCTCACCAATCTCAAAGCTACACCATTTTTAGAGCAGAGCTGATGGAAAAAATAATAATAATAAAATAATACATAATTGGTTGACCTAGCCCAAGGGACATTTATTAACGACCAATGGTCCGACTTTCTTAAATAATTTTTGATTGGGGGTTTGTCCCGCATCAAATTTGGTATCAGAGCTAGAGGATTAAGATATTTTTTTTCTTTCAAAATCACCCCAGATCCCCCCACTCATCAGCCTTGCCATTCTCTCTCCCCTATTCTTGCTCGCTGCCCCCCCTTTGGCCCACCACCGAGCAGACTCCAATCACGCTCATCACCATCGTCACCACAAGCACCACCAGTAGCCTCTCGACACCCACCGGTTCTACCATTCCTTTGCTCTCTGTTCGTATCACCCTCTCCAACAGCCACCTCCTCCCCTAATCCAACCAAGCCACCCGAAAGCTCCCTATTCCACCAGGCTTTCCACTATTCGACCCCCGGAAGTCACTGTCTATAGTCATCACCGCCAGTAGCAACTTTCGACCAAACTCCCCATGCAGATCCCAATCATCCCTAGGGGATACAGTAGCAAGGGCAGTTCAACTTTCCCAGCCCACCGTAGAACCACCCATGCCAATCACCGGTGATGAGCTCCGTGCCACCCCCGGCTTCCTCCGCTCCTCCGACCGTTCATCTCTACCTCCCGGCGTAAAGCAAGATGCAACTTCTCCCTCATCGGATCCAAGGAAGAATTGTCATAGCCTGCACCCATCTCTACCCGATCCGACTACCGAAATCATCCAAGATGGACCTCGTCGTTCTCAGCACCATTGCCTACAGCGCCTGCCATCACTGGGATCAAAACCCATGCCATCATCCTCTAAATCCACTTGATCCCTCCGGCATGCCTGCTACCCATGCTGCTGAACTCCACCTCTATTCTCTCCTCCCCTCACAGCACCGATCGGATCCCGCCACTACCCATGACTTCCCTATCCTCCATCCATGAAGCCTCCCTCCAATCGGGGAAGAATCCAAACCGGAGAGCCCCACAGCCACCGCTCGCGACCTCCCATGATCGCCACACGCCCACGCCACTGCCCGTGCCGCAAGTTCGTGTCGCCCCTTCTCCGGCGAAGTTTCCTCCAGGGACATCGACGAGAAACTGCTAGATCTACCCCTCCGAGATCATCTTCAGCCCAGCCGTCGGCTGAGCCGACCCCATCCCCAATCACCCCTGCTACCGAGATGCTAGACGCCCCGCCCCATCTCCCAGCTACCATCTTCAGCCTTCACCAACTCCGCCATGATCCCCACCACCCTGCCGGACCATTTCTTCTACTAGCATCGTCGCCAGTGAAGCCTCCCCGTAAGCCCTCTGCTCCCTGGGTTTGGTCCATGAAGAAGGAGAGGGATCGCACAAACGTGAAAGCAAATCCCGCTCCCTCTTGCCAACTTCAAGATCCACACAGATTTCAAAGTTGCATGGTGTTACCGCTGGGATCGTCGTGGCCTGTAGTTGAGGTTGAGGTCGGCACACACTCCTATCACTCGGGATCCTACTCGGGCGCCGGTCCTGCAAAACAGAGTTAGTGACCGAGGCCAGGGATTCTGGCGGGGGCACTCCGATGGTCAAGTCAGTAATGATCCAGGAGAACAAATCCTCCTGGTCAAGCCCCGAGGGTGGACTCCATACTAGGAGGATAGTTTGTGATGTGAGAGATTGCGAATGGACCAAGCACAGGTTATGGGAGTGACAGCAGAGGAGAGCTCGCGCTAGGTGACTGTGTCCATCTAGATACTCCTAGGGATTCCGCGGTAGCCTCGAGCGTTGTCTTCCTGTGCACTGCCCCCTTCATGCTTGTTGGACCTCACTCAACTGAATCTTAGCTTGTGTCAAACGTACCTTGTTTGAACCTAGGAGATCCCTTTTAGCTGGGAGCGTTGTGTGCCGCTTACCTCGGAATCTCCCCCATGCTTATGGATGCGTGCAGTGATGTTTCGTATCGTAGACCGGTTGCCTTTCCATTTCGGTGGTATGGAAGCTACCATTTCCTCTGACATTCCTTCTGGTCGCTCCCTTTCGGGTGACTTGGTAGGACCTCGATTGACATGCCACCGCTTCCTGGATCTGGATCTACTGGCTGACTTCCAATTTTGGGGGGTGCAGACGATTGGTGGAGGATGCAGAGCCTCGATCAGAGGATTCCTTCCATTTTGGTGTAAGTGGCAGCTAGGATCATCATCGTGGGCTAGCAGGCATCTTTTGGCAGTCCTCGGATGTTGTGTCGCCGTCTAGGGAGAGTGGGACTTCCTTCAACAGTAGATCTCTTCATCCGAGGTGGAGCCGATCTGGAGGGGCGGAGCTCGACTTCGGCCTTGGCATCTCGACCTGGAGAGAGCACGTCCAGGGAAGGAGAGGCGGAGCTTGTCTTTGACCTCAGCATCTCGACCCGGAGGGAGCGCAGCCGGGTGAAGGAGAGGCGGAGCTCGACTTCGGTTTCGGTGTCTCGACCTAGAGGGAGCGCGGTCGGGCGAAGGAGTCCGGGCGGAGACATCCCATGTGGTAGCTTTGTCCGACATGGCATTTGACAGGGATTCCATGTCAGCGATCCTGCCACATCACACGGATTTCAAAGCCACACCCATCTCAAAGTAGCACAGATCTCAGAGTAGAGCTTCTTTGATTGATGTGGTTCAGCAAAGTCCCCGCTGACCTAAACTCGATGGAGTCGAGTTCTCCTTACTCAGGAAAAATGATGGAGAAATCGGCTTGCACAAATCCCGATGTAGCATGAATCTTAGAGCAGCACAGATCTGGAGCAGCATGAATTTCGATGCACATCCAGTACCAGAATAAATTATTTTAGGATTTATCTGTATCAATTGTTTTGAAATTTATTTTGATTAGTTTGTTGGTTAGGATTGAGATATCTAGTTGTTAGGATTGGGATAGACCTTATCTTTAAATCCCTTATCCTTGTCTTGTATTTAAATTTGAACCAATTATTTTTCTATCTTGTATTCAAATTCAAATGAGGGCTTGGAAAGGTCTATAAATACCACCCTCATTGCTTTGTAAAAAAAAGGTGAATGAAAATGAGTTTTTAGAAAAGAGTGATTCTTTTCTTGCTCCACATGGAGAGGGTGAGAGGCCTAACAATCGCTTCGTAAGGAGAGCACGAGAGGTGCAACCCAGGACATGATGCGAGGTCATGTTAGTTATTCCCTTCCTTGATTCCACCTTCTTTATCGCCCTCATGTCCTTTGAAATTCATCCTAATGGTTCCAAGTAGCGAGATGGGTGGGATGCCTAGAGGTGAGAGGTCTTTCCGTGAGTGTGAGTTCCAAAATTATGAGAGTCCAAATTTTTCCTACCTTCCATTTCCATTATTCCTTCACCACCTTAGGAAAAAAAAAATTAAGGTACCCTAATCTTCGATGACTTCTCAGCTCACCGACAATCCTTCCCCTGATCCCGTTCTCCATCCTGTGATATACTCTAGATAATGAAATTTGATATTTTTTTTGCTATGAAGGGTATGTTAGGGTGAGTTTCGATAAATTCCTCCTTCGGCCATTTGGTAGATGCTTTATGGAGTGGTTGACCGGGTTAGGATTTTATACTGGGGTCGATAAGTTTGAGAGCCTTTTATAACTGAGATTTTATGGAACTCGGTGGTTAGGAGAACTGGATCCCCAATGTACCAAAAGTAAATAGGCATATGCATCTTAGCGAGGGTTGGCAGGATAGTAACCTGGTGGCCGAATGTTCATTAAGATAGTTCAGTCTAGGCCTTTTAGGAGCTAGGAGGGCTAGAGATAGATGCCAGAGTAAAGTCATAAGGATCTTTAGTTCAGAAAGGAACTAAGAGATCGAAGGTCAAGTTTGTTATATATTAAGTTATCGCTAGAAGGACTGGGAGCCAAAATATCTCTCCTAGCCTTCTTCTTCTAGGAGAATAGGATCGGATGACCGATAAGGTGTTTGGAACATTGTTAGTCTTTCCAATAAATTTGATAACATACTGCTTCGATTGGATAGATTTAGTTTATCGAATGTTCACTCTATTTGTTTATGTTCAAAATATGTGAACCCAATGCCAGAATTTGAAATAGCTAAATTGGCTTCTCTTTATTATGAATAGATTCGATTAAATTATCCTCAATTTTGAAACATTTAAAATTTCAAGTACAAATTTTTTTCCACATCAGAAGGATTTAAAATATTTAAAAAAATAAATATAAATTTGAGTTTTTTAAATTTATTTATATATTTATTTATTCATTTTTTGGTATAGATGGATAGTTATACTGTTTTGGTGCAAGAGCAGCCTAAAAGATCAAGAGAAAGAAATCCCTAAAGGAGTAAATGATTTCTATCATCTTGGGATTAGGATCAATCGGTTAAATGCTGAACAACATAAGAAACAACCAGTTCGCAGCATAATTTACCTTCCGATAAACATGCCATGTCGTAGTAGTCATAAAAAATTACAGGAACTTCCAAATACCGAAAAGGATGGATATCTAAATTTTAATAAATTTAAATATTTATTAAAATTTTAATTTAAAATTAAAAAATTAAAATATAATTTATTTTATATTATATATATATCAATCAAATATCAAAGACCGCCGTTGGAGCTCAACAAAGCTGGTGGAAGAAAAAATTAAATAAATAAATAAAAAGGGGGAGAACTTTGGAGGGCCCCTTAGGGCCACCACAAATATTGTTGCCTCCACCTGCGGTCGTGTCCCCCCACCACGGCTCCACTTCCATTTCCCTGTGCAAGCCAGCCCCATCCATGATTCCAGTCCCCCTCAATTACCGGGAAAAGAGCAATCATCCATCAATACCAACCCCACTTCCAGCTAAAACCTGCCCATTCCCCTGCACTGCAGCATTTGCCAGTCTCCCTACAGACCCCATTTCAGCTGCTACTCCCCTCCGGCTTCCACCTTCCTCCAAAAAAACCAGGCCAACTTGGGTGGAGAAGTCTCAATAATAGATTTTATCTTCCAATCTTTCTTGACCCTTTTAACCTTCTCATTATCACCTAAGTGGACCTCAAGGTTGATCTCAATTTGTTTATGATTTCAATGTCGAATCTCTACAGTTGGAAGTTCTCCATTCTCTGTCTATCAGTCCTTGCCCTTGTCACCTCTGCCAAAAACGATGGTACATTTTTCATCCTCTTGTAATATATATATTTTTAAGAGTATAATCTAGATACTGGCATTCAATGTAAGCATCAATTCTGATCTTCTTTGTTAGGCTACATTTGTTGCTCCTATTTGATTTGGCACTAATCTGTGATGATCCGTCCTCTTTTCCTTGTGCACCAAGGCATTGTTACCCAATACTTTGATTTCAATGCACAATATACAGCAGACTACCAACCAAAAGGAGATACAGGTGTTGAGTGCTTATTATTGCAGACTTGATGTTTTGATTTTTGAGTTGTATCTAAAATGTGGTAACCCACAGCTAGGTGTTATCAATGTGCAAGGACTTGAAGGAGAATCCTAGGAATGGATCAAGATAATTTATTTTAAAGAGCAATGGTTCCATTTTGCTACATGATTTCATAGTGTGTTTAGCTACTTTTGCAGTTTGAGTCTTTCACATGTTGACAAAAAAAATCTTATGAGCATTTATCTCTTCTCGGTAACAAATCTTTGTTACTCTGAATTGTTCTATGGAAAATTTTCTCGTCTCTGGGGCTGGTAGCTACAATGGGTGAGATAGTTGAGAGGTTTTATACTGAAGAAAAGCAATGCTCTTTAAGGATAAGAAGGAACAATACCCCTTGTGTTCTTGTTTATTTTAAACTGCATCCACATATACAGAATAATGACCACTTAGTCCCCATAGATTCAATCAAATGATGATTTCTCCACTCTGTCAAGCTTCAAAATTAGTACATGAGAAAGGACGATAAGCACCATGGCAATGTCAAGAAGAAATATATGTCCAAGCCGAGACCTAACACCAACCCCTCTCTGTCTTGTCCAGTATCATCAACTATTTTGACCTCTCAAAAATCCCAGGCAGATGCTTTTATTCCATATAAATCCCCAGTTTCTTTGCTACAGTTTCCACCTTGATGTGCTCAGTTTTTTAAATTTTGAACCATATTCTAGGATTTATTAAATAACACCTTTATGTTGGTTTCCTATAAAGATATTAGTTTTTGTGTTATCATTCAACCAAATCATCCAGAGGGTTCGTTGCACAACTCAATTTCTTTAACTAAAACCAAACATACATTTTCTTGTCATTGATCGCATCTTAAATATGTTTATGTAAATTTCCTCTTTTTTGATACGAGGCTTGGCAATGGCTACAAAATGGAAGTAGCCCATGAGAGCTCACAATCTTCTTAAGTTTCCAACTGTATAAATTCAACTTGGCAGACCCTTAGACAATCAACATGAACTAACATGTGTAAAGAGAATGGCGATTGGCCTGATGAAGCACAATTTCAGCATCTGAATCTCATTGACTCAACTCATCATGTAACCTGTCAATGCAAGCTCTTGACAACTGCCTTAGGCAAAAATGCATCCAAAACTTAAATTTCAACAAATTTGGAAACTAGGTATCATAAGTTATCTTGGCATAACCATAGCATGCATGATCTATGATTACTGGGAGTCCCTCTTTTTGACCAGACAATTGTATACGTGCCTTGAAACACATGCCAATGATTGCCAGATTTATCTCATGCTGCCCTGTACTCACTATATGCTGTATAAAGATTCTAATGGAGATTAATAGATTCTTTGAGAAATTGAAACACCATTCATACTTCTTGTCAAATAGACTAATATCTGCAGGTATGTGCTCAGGACTGCTAAAAGGAAAGATGTCGGCCAGGGATGTTTACAGTTCAATATATAGCTGTTATTATTGCGATTTATCTCTGTATCATGTCTGGTTCACGGGATGCAGGATTACTGGATCATTTTATATTTTCATCTTAATTCTAGACTATTTATGACTGTTTGTTATTTGTTAGATGAAGGTACATGTTTTATTTGATCTCTTTTTGCATTATGAAACTGTAGGCATTTGCATGCAGCATTCGCATATTCCCACATTAACTTTTCAAATGCCCCATAAGATCATGCAATGGACTTTTTTATAGCTCTACTACCATGGGTTGCTATATAAACCAACTCTAAGCAGAAAACAAAAGATTGATATAAAATGACTGAAATACATCTAGAGTCCTTACAGATAAGTAGATAGTTTTTGCGAAATTATGTGAAAATACACACTAGCAGTTGGCAGAGGATGAAAAGAGTTAGGCATCTATGCATACCTCTGATGTATCTGTCATTGGATCAAATTGTGACCCAGGATCTGATCCAAATCCCATCTGCTTTGTGGGGTCTGGTGTTGCATTTTGACTTGATATTCCAGTTGCGATCCAAATCAATGTCATTTAGGTACACTACAAGGGGAACAAGTTCCCACAAGGAACGCTTGCCATATATGTAGGAATTTGCAAATTGGAAGTGGCTCCCCAAGGGTTTTCAGTGCAGTTTAAATCATTGTTAATCTCAATGTCTGCAGCATCTAGAAGGATGGTCTAAAGCAGAAATTAAGTTTCCACTTTGTAGCAGACATAAATGCATCCCCAAATCAATATTCATGAATGCACACCTGCACACGATTAACATTATTGCATGATTGTAACTTTCCTATCAATATTATGCCATGAAACAATTTCAATCAAATTACGTGTACTAATGAAAAAACATGATATCATGATCATCTTATATGTAATCACACTGCACAGAGGTCACATTTTTCCATTACTATAACTTGCCCATCAATGTTCTGCCCATGATGCAATCTCAAGTACATAATTTGGATAAACAAATAATCGATATTACAATGTTCTTATATCATCTATGGAAATAGCCAGACATACACAGGCAGAGAGGAATACAATTACATTATTGTAACTTGTGACAGTTTCAATTGAGGATTATGTCAACTAATCAAAGAAATGATATCATAACGTTCTTATCTTTTCTAAAGAAGTATTCTATTATGATAATAATCACTACTAGATTTCTGGCACTCATCTATGCCCCTGATTTATGCATTTCAATGACATGTTCTTCCAGGAAATCCTGCTAATGAGATTGTTGAGTACATAAATAAGAACCGAACAGAGAGTAAGCTGCCAAAGTTGTATGGGTAGTCCAGGCTAGGGTGCAGGGCTTTGCAATACATATCAGAGTGCATGGGAAACTGCAGTAGCAACGATACACTGAGCTGTCATCCTCCAGAAGTTGACATCACGGAGGTATATGCCCCAATTGCGGCATTGAGTTACCAACAGTGATATTATTTCTGGCCGTCTGTTGGATGCCAGTGGAAATATCTGAATCCAGAGCAAGCTTTGTCAAAAGTTCTGGTTTCAGGCAAGAAAAGACTCTCTCTTTTGCATGGTAAAGAACACACTGAAGTGGAGTAGGATTTAATAGAGCTCATCAGGACCATTCTTTTGGTGTATCTTATTTAGCAGTGGAAAAACCAACTCAACTTTGTACTAGAAGGTGGAAGAGGGATTCAGCAGAGAAATGGTTGCTTCAGTGGAACGGATCTACCATGTAGTGCTGGGAGGAAGCTTCTGTTTCTGGCAGACTTAAAGCCTGTTGTTTTCTCAATGCTATTTTATCTTATATGTGGTATATAATTGGTTGGTGAGTTTAAAACAAAGAAATTGGTTATGTTGGAGTAGGCTTTAACATGAGGTGCAACGGAGTAAATTTTTGTTGTAATCTATTTGGCAATGAACAAATTAGTTCCATCTTTAATCGATGAAGTTGGAATTGGCATTAAGATGTGTTATACCCAGCCGCTCATCTTCGAACCAGACCGGCGTAGAGGTCCGATCGATCCATTCCTCCTGCTGAGGTCCGGCTGACCATTCCTGCTAAGATCCGGTTGATCCATTCTTGCTGAGGTCTGATCAATTCACTTTTGCTGAGGTCGACCGATCTATTCCAGCTGAGGTCCGACTGATTCACTCTTGCTGAGGTCGGTTGACCAACTCCTGTAGAGGTCCAGCTGATCCATTCTTGCAGAGGTCCGATCGACCCACTCTTGCTAAGGTTTGATCGATCCATTCCCACTGAGGTCAACCGACCTTCGGAAGGGCCACTCCAAAAATAGGCTGGAGGACTCCAGAAGTCTCTTCTAGCTGATATCAGAATTCTGTTACAACATAATTCTGACACATCAGCGCCAATACACTGCTAGTTCTACCATGCTGCCCTCTCTTGGTGCCACGTGGCCAATACCCGGATTCTCCTAAGGGTAGATCAATAATTTTGCACCTAGCTCCTAACAAATTCTGGTAACGTTCCGTACCTATGTAAGGTAAGGTGGGGGATTCGGGGGAGTAAGGACTCTCTCCTGCTTCAACGGCTCATTTTCATCGATTCCTTCATTCTGTTGCCCTCAAGCTCCTGCTAATTTAAGCATCGGAGTGTCCTCCACTGGAACACCATCGGTTCTTGGAAATTTTTTTGCAGGAACTGGGAGACGAGTACTTCAGCCAAGCCGACCAAACCTGATCTGAGAGAAGTTGCAGCAACAGATTGGCGCTAGAAGAAGGGCGCTGCTCCTCTCAAAGGAGGAATCCATCCACTAAGCAGAGCAATGGCAAAGGGAAGAGCCCAGAATGCCTCTGCCAGGAGAGCTCACTCCTCATCCAGGTTCGAAGGACCTCTCAGGGAGAACGACATCGTCGAGCCCACCATCACTCTAGGACAACAGCAGTTCCAGACTCTTCTAAATTGCATGGACACCCTCGCTGCCGCGGTTCAGAACCTCCAGGATGCTATTAATGCTAGACAGCTGCCGCAGGCTGCGTCCCAAACCAGTCATCGACCTGCTGCTAAGGGAAGCCGGCAGCATGAAGTCCCTCAACCTCATTTTTACGTTGCTCTGAAGCATCGAAGGTTCCAAAGAGCTCATGTTGATGGAAAGAGAGTGAGATCTGCCTCACCTTCCTTCGCTGACTCAGTCCCCGACGGCGACCAGTACTATAGCGAGGTCCCGAGAGACTACACCAGTAAACTCCAGCATATGGAGGAGCAGATCGCCTGCTGGTCGATCGGCAAAAGACCGATAGGGTGCAGGCATACGACTTCCGCCCGCTTTTCTATCAAAATCATGGGGGAGCCTATCCCCTGCCACTTCAGAATTTCTCAGGTAGATGCCTACGATGGCACCACCAATCAACTAGACCATCTGGGCACCTACAAGGCCCATATGATGGTGTAGGGCACCTCCGATGCCCTCCACTGCATCGCTTTCCCTGCAATGCTCAAGAAGGAAACTGGATGTGGTTCTCCGCCATCCAATCAGGTACGATCCATTCCTTCTCCCAGCTTGAAAAACTTTTTCTCTCATTTCAGGACTTGTAGTCGGACGCCGAGGAACACTGACTGCCTCTTCCTCTGCTACAAAAGGAAGGAGAGATTCTCCGAGACTACATGGCCCGATTCAACTCAGTGGCCATGGAGATCCCGGACCTCAATGAAGATGTAGCTATGTCGGCCTTCAAGAGATGGCTACGCTCGTCCAGGCTCACATTCTTCCTGGATAAGAAGTTCGAAACAATCTACTCTAAGCTGTTGGCCCGGGTGCAGAAGTATGCCCTGGCAGAAGAGTAGGCGGCGAGTCGATGCCAGGTTGAAGGGAGGTCGGCTCCAAGAAGCAGAGCAACAAGGCCCTCGAAGTCTGACCTATGAGCGATGGCAACAATTCGGCCCGACGCCGCAACCCAAAGCCGAAGAACTTCCCTAGGAGGTTCGAATCCTATGCGCCCCTCTCCTTTTAGAGGGAGAAGATTCTCATGGAAATTGAGAACGACACATTCTTGTCGAGGCCTTATCCGATGAGGGGCCCCTCCGCATCCAGGAATAGAGACAAGTACTGCCGGTTTCACTAGGACCATGGACACAATACTGAAGACTGCCTCCAATTGAAAGACACAATCGAAGACCTCATTAGGAGGGGGTACCTGCATAAGTACGTCCGACCCCAGAGGAATCAGGCTGAAACTTCGATTGCCAAAGACCCCCTGAGGAGATAGACCTTCCCAACCAGCGTCCAACCGATAGCAATGTTGGCATGCTGCACCGTCGGTCCAACTGGAGATATGAGGAAGACCAGGACATTATGAAAAAGTCTAGGGGTTCTAATGTAATTAGCTTCTCCAACAAAGACCTCCTAGAATTGCACATCTCTGGGAATGATCCTATAGTTGTATCAGCAGTGATTGCCAATTATGATGTAAAGAGGATCCTTATTGATAATGAAAGCTCTACGGAAGTTTTGATGTATGATGCTTTTGTCAGAATGAACCTGTCTAGATCAAGGCTGCAAGAATCCCCTATGCCATTGACAGGCTTTGGGAAAAACTCCGTCAGAGTAGTAGGAGAGGTAATTCTGCCCATGACAATCGGGATAGAGCCTTTCCAAAAGGCTCTCCCCATCAACTTTGTGGTCATACGTACGATCTCGTCTTATAATGCCATATTGGGCCGACCGGCCCTCAACAAGTTTCGGGCCATTATCTTTACCTACCACCTATTGATGAAATTTCCAACTCGGAACGGGATCGGAGTTATGAGGGGAGACCGCAGGATGGCGAGGCAATGTTTAATTATTCAAAACAGGCAGTCAGAAGACCATTCAACTCTGGGAAAGATTGACCCCAGGCTGAAGCCGATGGTTGTTTCCAACTAGTCGAAAGGATTATATTCATTCCCTTTCGAGAGGACGATCCCACCAGGGTACTCCAAATTGAAAGAACACTTAATGAAGAGGTCAAGTTGGAGCTGAGCAACTTCTTAAGGGATAATGCCGACATCATCATTGGTCGGCGTCGGACATGCCAGGCATCTTGTCAGAGGTCATAACTCACCAGCTTAAAGTGGATCCAACCTGCAAGCCTATCAGACAAAAGAAGAGAATCTTTGCTCCTGAGAGATAGAGGGCGATTGACGAAGAGGTCAAGAAGCTCTCCGATGCCGGCTTCATCAGAGATGCCCACTACTCCGAATGGCTGGCGAATGTTGTAATGGTAAGGAAAGCCAATGAAAAATAGAGGATATGCGTAGACTACACTGACCTCAACAAGGCTTGTCCGAAGGATAGCTTTCCCTTGCCAAAGATCGACCAATCAGTGGATGCCATGACCGGTCATCAGCTTTTGAGCTTTATGGATGCTTTCTCCAGCTACAACCAAATCAGGATGCACCCGAAGGATGAGGAGAAGACAACCTTTATCATCGATAAAGGATTGTATTGCTACAAAATGATGCCCTTCGACCTGAAGAATGCCGGTGCCACTTTTCAAAGGCTGATCAACCAAGTCTTCGAGGGGCAACTTGGAAGGAATATGGAGGCCTATGTTGATGATATGATAGTCAAAAGCCTCTACAGAGCTGACCACATTAGAGACTTGCAGGAATCCTTTGATGCCTTGAGGCATCATAGGATGAAGCTGAACCCCGCCAAGTGCATCTTTGGGATGACCTCCGGAAAGTTTCTTGGCTTTCTGGTTATGCAGAGAGGGATCGAAGTCAACACTGATAAGATCAAAGCTGTCATCAACATGGGACATCCAACCAACAAGAAGCAAGTGCAAGAACTTATTGGCCGGATAGCCTCTCTCAGCTCTTCATTTCCCGGTCGGCTGAGAAATCCTTTCCTTTCTTCAAGACATTGCAGTGATCATATCGCTTTCAGTGGACTGACGAGTGTCGGTCGGCTTTTGAAGCTTTGAAAGATTACCTGAAGAACACTCCTTTGTTGGCCAAGTCGATGGAAGGAGAGCCCTTGTACTTGTCGGCATGGGACGAAGTTGTAAGCTCCATCCTCGTTCGAGTGGGAGAAAGCAATCAGCAAAGGCCTGTCTATTATATCAGCAAAGTTCTTCATGACATCGAAACGAGATATCTTAAGATGCAGAAACTTGTCTACTCCTTGGTCATAGCAGCCAAGCGCTTGCGACCCTACTTGGCATCCGATTGTCGTCCTGTCCAATCAACCTCTCAAAGCGATCCTTAGGAGCCCAGACATATCCGGTCGGCTCACCAAGTGGACTGTTAAGCTTGGTGAATTTGACATCTCTTTCTAACCTTGATCGGCCATGAAAGCTCAAGTAATCGCTGACTTCATAGTAGAGTGTACCTGGAGAGAGGAGGTACCTTCATAAGCGGCCGGTGCACCTAAAGATGACACTATAGAAGAAGCAGAGCCCGCTTGGACTCTCCATGTGGACAGAGCATCTAACCTTGCAGGCTACGGAGCGGGCCTAATCTTAGCCGACCCCGATGGACAGAGCTTGGAGTATGCTTTACACTTTACATTTCAGGTGTCAAACAACCAAGCGAAATATGAAGCCCTCCTCACAGGACTGAGGATAGCCACGAGCTGGGCATCGACCAGGTCAGGGCCTTCTCTAACTCCCAACTTGTGGTGAACCAGGTGAAGGGCGAATTCGAGGCGAGAGATCCGACCCTGGCCAAGTACTTGAGTAAGGTATAAAGCCTCGTGACTCGGCTTATGTTTTTCGAAATTCTCCATATAACTTGATTGCAGAACTCCCAGGCGGACGCTTTGTCACGATTGGCTACGGTCGTTACCAACACCTTCGCCAGACATTCGTGGAGTATCTGCAGCATCCTAGCATTGCTGAAGAGACGACAGAAGTCCACCAAGTGGAACAAGAAGCCTCTTGGATGGACCCTATTCTTGCGTTCCTTGTCAAAGGGACCTATCGAAAGATACGATCGAAGCCAATCATGTATGCTGGACAGCCTCAAAGTATATTGTCCTCGATGGCATTCTTTACAAACGGTCATTTTCAGAACCCTTACTGAAGTGCTTGGGACCGACTGACATCGACTACGCACTCAAAGAAGTGCACGAAGGCATCTATGGCGACCACTTGTGAGGAAGGTCCTTGGCTTACAAAATAATCCGACAGGGGTATTACTGGCCGACCATCCAAAGGGACACGTCGTACTTCATCAGAAACTGTGATGTGTGTCAAAGATACTCCAATATTCAAAGAAGGATGGCTAGTTAGCTGATCCCACTCATCACACCTTGGCCGTTCGTGCAATAGGGGATGGACATCCTGGGGCCGTTCCCCTCGGCATCCGGCCAGCGAAAATTTTTAATTATGGCCATTGATTACTTCACTAAATGGGTGGAAGCTGAGCCACTAGCACAGATTACAGAAGCCAAAGTGGAGAATTTCGTATGGAACTGCATCATCTTCTGGTTCGGCATACTACAAATGATCATCACAGACAATGGAAGGCAGTTCGATAATCTCAAGTTTCGAGAATTATGCCAGCAATATCACATTTCCCATCGGCTAACATCAGTCAACCATCCTCAATCCAATGGAGAAGCCGAAGTCACAAATCGGACGATCATGCATGGACTGAAGACCCGACTGAACGATGCCAAGAACTTTGGATGGAAGAGCTTCACTCAGTGCTCTGGACCTATCAGACAACCTCCCGAATGGTGACTGGACAGACTCCATTTAGTCTGACCTACGATAGTGAAGCAGTCATACCTGTGGAAGTTTCCTTGCAATCCATTCGGATTGAGCATTTTGCCAAATCGACCAACTCAGAACAAAGGAGGGCTGACCTAGATTTACTTTAAGAAACCAGACTCTAAGCGAGTTTGAAGATGGTGACATATCGTCAGAAGATGGCCAAGTACTACAACTCTCGGGTCAAGGCTCGAACCTTCCAGGTCGAGGACTTGATTTTGTTGAGGGCAAAAATCTCAAGACCAACTAAGCAAGGGAAGCTCTCCCAAATTGGGAAGGACCTTATCAAGTTGTTGAAGTAATTCGGGCCGAAACTTACCGACTCGAGCATTTGGATGGATGGCAAGTGGTGCATCCGTGGAATGTAGACAACCTTCACAAATACTATCAATAAAGGCCACAACTTCTCCTATAAAGCCCACTTCCGAAAGTCTGACTCTGGTCGATAGAGGCTCTAGGGTAGCCCACTTCTGAAAGTCTAACTCCGATCGGCAGAGGCTCTAAAGAAGCCCACTTCCGAAAGTTTGACTCCGATCAGTAAAGGCTCTAGGGCAACCACTTCCGAAAGTCCGACTTTGATCGGCAGAGGCTCTAGGGTAGCCCACTTTCGAAAGTCCGACTCCAGTTGGCAGAGGCTCGAGGGTAGCCCACTTTTGAATGTCCGACTTTGATCGGTAGAGGCTCTAGGGCAGCCTACTTCCGAAAGTCCGACTCTGGTCGACAGAGACTTCAAAATAGCCCACTCGAAGATCCAATCTCGCTCAAAAAATGCTACTTGGAGTTCCTAAGTATTTGGGAAGATTACCTTATAAGTAGCTAAGTCCAAGGTTTTCTCAGAAATACTTCGAAGAAAGAGGGGAGTTCAGGGTGAAGCCGATGGACCAACACTTAGAAAAGTTTCTAAGGGTTTGGGTTCGGACTGGGCTAACATTCAAAGTTTACTTCGGAGGACTTGTGTTCAAATTGAGCCGACTGTCCAACACTTAGAACATTTTTGAAAGAAAAAGTTTTGGTCAATCCGACGACCCCACATTCAAAGAAATGTACACAGAAGATGTATCAAAGACAAAAGAATTTCTATTCCATAGCAAAAAGTATTTTTTACAAGGGGCAGGTCAGACTTTCACAAACATCCTAAGTCTGGCCCTCTGGATGTTCAAGTAGAACTTCGGCTTCGGCCTCTTCCGCCGTGCCTGAAGTTTCGACTGAGGCATCTATCGGCCCTGCATTGGCTATGACCTGGACATCGGCTCCAAACTCTAAGGGACCCCCTATCCCCCTCCATCAGCCATGGTCTGCACATCGATCTCGTCGCTGGTCGGGCTCGCTCCCTCTTCCACTCCCTCCTCTTCCACTTGCCTTGGTAGCTGCAGGAAGGAAAGGCCCAGCTCTGGGAATGCATCACCGACCTTCGACAGGCACTCCTCGTAGCCGTAATCGTAGCCGACCACCCCGACCTCCTCTATTTCTTCCTTTAAGTTGTCAGAAGCTTTGTATTTCTTTATGGCCTCGTCGACCGTTTCGGCCATCTATTCTTTGGACTCCCTGAGCAGGGTCATATACTTCCCCGCCACAAATTGCTAGTTCGCCAGTTTTTTTCATTCTCGACCCCCGGTGCCTCCTTCTCAAGTCTACGGGCAAGGGAACTCAGCTTCATCTTCTTCCTCCTCAAGATGGCTTCCCGATCGACCAGTTGGGCCTGCAGGTCTTCCCCCTGCCTCTTCTGAGCCTTTACCTCGACCCGAAGGGCTAATAGCTCTTCCTCTATGGCCTTCTGAGATGCCTCCGCCATAGCTTTAGTTGCCTCTGACTCCTGGAGCTTCACGGTCGTCACCCTTGTTGTGTAATAAAGGTTGCCGAGGCTGTCGTCCATCAATGTGACCCCGTGTACAAGCTACAAGGGAAAAAAAATCTGGATCAATCGGATTTGAAGAAGAGAAGATAAGAACAATAAAGTAAGAGGATGATGACCTACCTTCATCAGATCGAGGTAGGCGGTCTGTGCAACCTCGTTCAGTTCTCTCTTGCCCGCTCCTCCAAGTCGGGCTCCGTCATCTACCCCCTAAGGAGCTCCTTGGCATGCTCCGTGTTATGGAGGCCGTGCCAGTACCGATATGCCTCGGACCTGGCATCAACAGCTTCCTCCTCTTCAACTGCTCCCTTTCTCCCGTCTGTCTACCGAGCCTCTTTAATTAGTTTGATTGGAGGCGAGGTTGGGGCAACTTCTAAGTCGGTCGGCCGTGACACCTCTCCCTCCGGTCGGGTGGCCCATACCGACGAAAGATGAAGGCTTGAAGCTGAAAGGATTATGCCCTATAAGCCAATATTTGTATCTCCAGACCATTATAAATTGACAAGTTAATAAAGGCAATAATTTTCATCATTCGCTGTGTCATTATATGATGAACCCCATAGATTAGGGCTATGGTTGTAGGGCTATGATGAGATCATACCAGTGAGATCTAAGGCCTAAAACCCTAATCTAGAAAAATTCCTAGTCATAGGAACCCTGAGTGGGGATCAGGGTTTCCGGTTAGACTGGCACATCCTATGTATGCTGAAAAGGGTGACTGCTCTCACAGTCACTTGTGTGAGACACTAATACAAGAATGTGGGTGCTCATTAGCGAATGAGTTCACTGAAGAGATCCAGTTTGAGAACATCTAATGGAGCCTTAGCTGCATGTCAATAGATGTTTCTCATAGTGGGAGTTGTACAAGTAGTCCTATGACCTGAGACTGCCATAAAACCTTATGTACATGAACCCATGCTTTGGTTCAATCTCATTCATGACACTAGGTCATGCACAAGGTTGATGCTGGGTGTGGTGAATTGTATATGAAGGAAATGAGTAGGTCAACAAGGAATTGATCACTCCTAGTAGGAGGAGATTGCATCCAGCCAAATTAGGTCAGATGATGATTCAGGAAATCTTTGATCAAGTACAGATATTAGAAATGATTTCTAATATCGAATTAATTGAATCATTAGTGTATGACTGAGCTGGGAATGAGTATAAACTGGATTTGACATGATTCCATATCCATAGTTATATTCGGGATGCAAGATGATTGAAGGATCGAATTGTACGGGAACTTTCCACTGAAGGGTAGTTTTGAAATTTTACCAGAATTTCCATATCTTCCGGGTAGACATGACACGTTGCTAGACGTCAATCTTGTCTTGTGGGTTGATCAAATTAAATGTTTTATTGGATCACCAATTAGGAGGAGTCTTAATTGACTAACTCGAGTTAGCTCGATTTGACCTAAATCGATTAGAATGAGTTCTGATCAAATTAGGTCAACTTGCACTCGGACCCACTGCTGGCTAGGTATGGAACCCAATGGATCACACACTTAAGACAGATAATCAAGGATTTAATTTGGAATTAAATCTCGTTTGCAGATGAACACACTAGCTTGTGTTGCAAACCATGGCTTCTACTTGAATCGGATTCAAGTTAGGGTTCCGATTTGGTCTTTTTTAGATCCAAATTCATTCCGGTTTGAATCTAATTGAAGATTCAAGACATTGGGCTATTAGTAGGCTAGCAATTGGGCTAACCTAAGAGGCTAAACCCCTTTCCCACATCGCCTAAGCCCTTTCCCCTTTTTTCCCACGCGCGCACGCAAGGAGAAGAGTCCACGCGCGCGTGGACTCTCTCCAAGCGGCGTTTCTGCGTGAGAAAAGAGAGGAAGTCGGCGTCTTTTGGCTGAGAAGGCATGGAAGAGAGTCCACCTTGGCGTGGACTCTTCAAATTGGAATTACCATGAAAGAAAGAAAGAAAACACCGAAGGGGCGCGACTCCTCTCTTCTGCGCGCGCCCTTCTGTGTTTTCTCGCGACTCTTCCTTGCGTCTTCCCATCCCAAAGGCCGTGAGATTAATCCCAAGGGCCGTGAGATAAGGGAAAGGACGTGAGAAGGGAGAGAGGGACGTGAGAGGATGATTACAGGAAGAAGACGCCTCTCTGTCGCCTTTAAGGAGAAGACTTCACCGTAAAAAATCATTCCAGATTTTCTACGGCGAAGCCTTGCTTCTTTTTTCTTCTCCCTCTCCAGAAGATTGTTTCCCCCTCCTCTCTTTCCTCTTTGATTCCTTTACAGAGCCTAGGCTCTGTCGAATCTCAGAACAGAAGGAGAGTCAGAGAGAAACTCTCCGACGGTAAAGGAAGAAGGCGCCTCTCCTTTCTTTCTTACATTAAGACAATCTTGTCTTAATTTCTTCTCCCTCCAAGACAAGCCTTGTCCCATTTTAGGACAAGGGCTTATTCTTAAGACAAGAGTGTCTTAAGGGGCCAAAGTTGCTAGAAGACGAGGAGAAGGGTAAGAGAGAAGGTTTAGTCCCAGTTTGGCTAGAGGAGTCCTAGCCAATAGCCCATATATCAAGTTCTTAGGGTAGAGTTGATTGGAAGGAACCCAATTAAGGAGTCAGTGTCTTGATCATCTGCCCGTGTGGATCACCATCGGAGGGCGGACAAGTGGACGCCTGGTGTGTTCAAGAGGCTACTCAATTTGGAGTTCATTTCTGCATCAGACTGGTAATAGCGATCTGAGGTTAGTATTTAAACAATGTTTAAATTTGGACATGCATGTAGTCATAGTTTTAATTGCTAATAAGGAGATTTTGGGATTAGGGTTCGGACCTGATTTCATAAAATTTTGAAATCCACGCTTCCGCACTGGTTCCCGAATCCAACAGTGGTATCAGATCCTCTTTATTAGGATTAAAACTTATGCAGTTCAATTCATGTTTTATTGAATGATGTAGTATCATGATAAAGTCTTTGTTGATGCACAATGCATGTCTTTGATTGAACATGAGTTTGATGATTGCCACCAGTTAGGGTTTTCCACTGAAATCCTAATTATCTTAGAGATATGATTAGCCCTGGAGCCATCATACTGAAATAAGGTTGCCCTGGCATAATGGTGTATCCATTATGTGGTAAATGGTTGTCCTAGTATGATGGCACACATTTCACATATTTGCTTAGTTTAAAGCATGTATAATATATGTGATAGCTTTTAATTGAATGTGCTGGCATTGCATAAATCCCTCTTAAAATTATATTAAGTGGTAGTATAGTTAACCGATAGGCATTATTAGTCATGATGGATAATTAGTCATTTCGGTGTCTAGAAAGGTGGTTCTGGGAAGGTAAAGGGAATCGTGGTTTCTAATTGGTTCCGTTGTCTGACCTGGCCAATTTTAAATTGGTGTCTAGGAAAGCAACGGGGGGACCCCCACATCTCATCCACTAGCCTGGCCGATCTGATTGACTTAATTCTTGACTAACATGCTTGGTGTTAAAATACTATTATTGGCCTTCCTTCATGATAGGTCATTATTGTGTTACGATCTATACTAGGGTTGTTGTGTACACACAAGACCTAATATGGTGACTAACATAATTTTGGCCTAATACAATTATTGTTTATGGCATGATTTAATGTAATATTTTGTTGTGTACACACAAGGGTATTACTATTAAAGTCATGACTGTATGGCTATGAAGGGTCTTACTTAACTGAAATATTATAGTTTGTTGTGTACACACAAGGCTATTAATATTTTAGAGGCCGGGATAAGTTGATGGTGTGGACACCAGAAGCCGAAAGAAACTTCACTCCAACAAGGTTAGCCTTATCCAATTTGGATCGAAGATAATTAGGTTACCTTGTATCCTTTAGTTCAAAAATATTTTAATTTCAAGAATCATTTCCTTTTCAAGAGTCCTGTAATTAATTTGAGTTTCAAATCAAGAGTGTTTATTGAGTCCTGTAATTACTTTTAAAATTTCATTTCCTGTAAGTCCATTTCAAGTTTTAAAGTCTAGGTCAGTCAAGTCAGTTCAGTTGAGTTAAAGTCTAATTCAGTTAAGTTAAGTCTAATCAAGTCTTAAAGCCATGAAAGCCAGCAACAAGACTCAAATTCTAGACCCCAGAATTTGACCACATGAAGAAGAGAAGACACATCAACCAAGCAAGAGAAAAGGACCATCAACTAGGACCACTGGGCGCCACATGTCATTCTTATCCAAGTAGAAGACCACCTCACCATGCCACGTCATCAGGTGCCACTTCACCAGCCACCTCATCACCCTTTGGGCGCCAACAAGGGAGATTCAAATTCAAGGAGGTTGGCCATATCCCTCCAAGTCCTCCACCAAATCCTCCAACCCCCCCCCCCCATATCCTTCCAAACTCTTCACCAAATCCTCCAACCCCCCCTTGTAATCCTCCTCGATTTGGGGAGTTTTTAAATTTCAAAAGCTAGCTTTGTGAGGCTATTAAAAGCCTTGGGCGCCCATTGTAAAAGGGATTGATTTTGGGAATGAATGAAAATTGAAGTTGAAATTTTGGAAGTAGAAGTTGTCTTGTATTTTTTCTTATATGAAAGTTTTCCATCCTCTTCCTCCACGCCAAAGCCATTCTTTTTCCCTAGCAAAGCATCTTCCAAGCTCAAGTGAAGGCATTGGAGTCGGCCAGATCTACTCAAATTTCTGTTCTTAGTTCATCAATTCTTCCATCCCTTCTATATGTTCCTATCCTTCTTCCTTAACTTTGATCTTCATTGCAGGGTCCTTCGAAGTCTGAGTTGTGGGCTGGGTTCACCTTAACAAAGAAAAAAACAAGCTAAAGCCCCAAGTCCAGGGTTCTGATCTCTGTTATCCAGATTCTTCAGTTCTGAGCATTGGTAGTTTCAAGGTATGAATCAAAAGAAGGTTGGAAAGCTCATCAAGGTAAGTCCACAATCATTAGCCCCTATTGTCTAGATTTCTTCCTTCTTAGTTTTAGAGTTGTGTCTAATCATGTAATAGTCCCTTTTCATATAATCCTTAAATCTTATTAAGATGAGTACAATGCTAAGTATAATTAGGTTTCATTGCTCTACAAACCCATATTCAAAACATTAATCATATGCGCCGCATCAAATTGGTATCAGAGCATGGTTGCATTAGGGTAGAATAGTTTCTTTAAATCCAAGCAAGATCTAAAATCACGCCTCCTAAGCGGGTGTACTCTAGTACACTGTCACGACCCATGGGAATAATGAGCCCCTGGCCGGACGTGAGTTTTTAGATTGAAGTTTGGGTGAGCCATTGCACTTGTTTGATTAGGTTCGTTTTCTGAAAATTTATATCTGTTTACTGTAATCCGTCTGCAGCTCCGAAGGCAAGTCACTAATTTTTTATTGAGATATTTTTTTTCTGTTCCTTTTTAAGTCAGTTATCACCATATTAAATTTCATTATCAGAAAAAAATTATAAAAAAAATTAAAATTTCTGCAGTTCGACACTGTCATTAGGGTTCTGTTCTGTCTTTTATTTATCTTCATTTGTAGGATCTGCTTAGATTAGTATAGATTTTATTTTAAGATTCCTTTCATCTACATTGAAACATATAAGTTAGGAATCTTCTGTGAATTTTTTAGAATTTTGGACATTTTTTTCAACATGTTTTCCACACCACTTTCAAATTGCAAACACACTTCTGCAGCACCTTTGCATTTCATTCATCTCATGAGAAATCAAATTAAGGGCATCAATTTGACATAGGGTCAGGTTTTCATCACCTGTCCCTAGCCCAAAAATCACCAACCAGCATATCGATCCCAGCTCGTTAATTAAAATTGAGTAGAACGTTAATTGCCCTAGTGGGTTAGGGACACCAACAAGTTGGGTTCAGGTTAGGGTCAAGTTAACTGTGTCAGCTAATTGGTGTGTGCTTACTGGCTTGGTGTCTAGGATTGGTGCATCAGGGCTTGTGATTTGGTCCGCCTACCTGGCCAATCTCAGATTGGTGTCTAAGGTTGGCAATCAGGGACCTTCACTCCCACCACCTACCTGGCTAAGTCCCATAAGTTCTACTAGCTAGTTGGTTCACTTAATTTGACCTCTAATTTGTGCTCTAGGTCTAGGAAACCTTAGCTCGAGCTTGAGTCCATTTGCATGCATGACAACTAGAGCAGGGACACCATATTCACCAATCCAAGCCCAGTCCAGTGTAACCATGGACCCGAATCTTGAAACCATGCTAAAAGCCCTAAATGATCAAATGGCCCAATTGAACCAAATGCTGGCTAAACAATTTCCTTAGACCAACCAACTCCTACTATCCCATTAGCTCATATGAATGATAGGAGTAAGAACCTTGAAGTACAAGTTGAGTTCATGAATACTCAAGACTTAGGGTATCCTCAAACTGAAGGGCTAGGGAAGGAAGAAGGCAAATTTGAACCTAGTAAATATATGTATGAGACCGACATAAGTTTAATAGATGAAAATGAAGGGGAAGACTGTGAAGAGAACAACTTTAGTACCTTACCTGAGGAAACCTTTGGTAAAGAAAAGATTATTGAGCCTAGTCCTGAAACATCAGAACAACCAAAATTAGTGAGGACTTGGTTCCCGTAAGACAATGCCCTCAGAAAGAACCCAATACTTTAGCTTCGACACAAGAACTCCTTCAGGTACCTGAGAAGAACCCAATCATTATTTTAGAAGACTTTCCTGATGACCTTCAACTACCTAGAAGCATCCCGCCTGTAGATCAATATTCAAATCTTAAGGTCATCATGAGTAACCAAGGTCTGTTTCAAGATTCCCCTAAATTATCCCAAGACTCGGATTCCTATTTCCTACCTTTCCTTAAGTCTTATCCTAATTTTAGAGCCATTAAGTTTCATTTGATGAGATTGCTAGGTTGCATGAGCCTTTAAAGCCTATTCCTTTTGCTACCTACGTTTGGAAAACCTTATGGCATTTGCTAGGAACCCATGGTAAATTCTCATGTGCATACCAGACCAGGGTCAAACCTAGAGAGTCATTAATCTGTTAGGTTTAGGCCCTAGAGAGTCCAATAAAATTCCTCTCAATAAAGATGCCTAGTTCAGTTTGTATTTCGTAAGTGCTTGTGTAAGTTTCTGAGTCTGCTGAGTCTTTGCACAGCATGTCACAAATCTACATAAAGAAATTAGTAATAAGATCAACCTGAGCAATGAAACATATAAACACTTAGCTGACTCACATAAGAGGGCTAAAGAATTCTGTGAAGGGATTATGCGATGATTTGGCTCAACCCTGAACGGTTTCCCCCTGGAACCATAAAGAAGCTGCATGCCCGCGGAGCGTGACCTTTTAAGATCTTAAAGAAAATAGGGCCTAATGCATATGTTTTGGAACTTCCACCTGATATGGGTATTAGTACACCTTCAATGTTTCAGACCTAGTAGAATACAAAGAACCACTACTAATACTTAGTGAGCCTTTTGAGCCAGAAACTTTCATTGAGAGTGAACATATTTCCGAGTGTCCACCACCAACCTTACCTGAGCAGAGAGAGAGGATTGAGAGAATCCTGGATGACAAGATCATTACTACCAGGAATAAGGACTATCAGCGATACCTGGTTCAATGGCAAGGTCGACCTGAGTCCGACAACTCTTGGATTACTCGAGAGGACCTGCAAAGACTTAACCCAGACTTGTTCGAGCATTACCCGGGAAAACTGAACCATACTCGACTGGGTCGAGTTCTGCCCACCCCAGGAGAATTGGTGTGGACACCAGAAGCCGAAAGAAACTTCACTCCAACAAGGTTAGCCTTATCCCAATTTGGATCGAAGATAATTAGGTTACTTGTATCCTTTAGTTCAAAAATATTTTAATTTCAAGAGTCATTTCCTTTTCAAGAGTCCTGTAATTAATTTTGAGTTTCAAATCAAGAGTGTTTATTGAGTCCTGTAATTACTTTTAAAATTTCATTTCCTGTAAGTCCATTTCAAGTTTAAAGTCTAGGTCAGTCAAGTCAGTTCAGTTGAGTTAAAGTCTAATTCAGTTGAGTTAAGTCTAATCAAGTCTTAAAGCCATGAAAGCCAGCAACAAGACTCAAATTCTAGACCCCAGAATTTGACCACATGAAGAAGAGAAGACACATCAACCAAGCAAGAGAAAAGGACCATCAACTAGGACCACTGGGCACCACATGTCATTCTTATCCAAGTAGAAGACCACCTCACCATGCCACGTCATCAGGTGCCACTTCACCAGCCACCTCATCACCCTTTGGGCGCCAACAAGGGAGATTCAAATTCAAGGAGGTTGGCCATATCCCTCCAAGTCCTCCACCAAATCCTCCAACCCCCCCCCATATCCTTCCAAACTCTCCACCAAATCCTCCAACCCCCCCTTGTAATCCTCCTCGATTTGGGGAGTTTTAAATTTCAAAAGCTAGCTTTGTGAGGCTATTAAAAGTCTTGGGCGCCCATTGTAAAAGGGATTGATTTTGGGAATGAATGAAAATTGAAGTTGAAATTTTGGAAGTAGAAGTTGTCTTGTATTTTTTCTTATGTGAAAGTTTTCCATCCTCTTCCTCCACGCCAAAGCCATTCTTTTTCCTAGCAAAGCATCTTCCAAGCTCAAGTGAAGGCATTGGAGTCGGCCAGATCTACTCAAATTTCTGTTCTTAGTTCATCAATTCTTCCATCCCTTCTATATGTTCTATCCTTCTTCCTTAACTTTGATCTTCATTGCAGGGTCCTTCGAAGTCTTTGAGTTGTGGGCTGGGTTCACCTTAACAAAAAACAAACAAGCTAAAGCCCCAAGTCCAGGGTTCTGATCTCTGTTATCCAGATTCTTCAGTTCTGAGCATTGGTAGTTTAGGTATGAATCAAAAGAAGGTTGGAAAGCTCATCAAGGTAAGTCCACAATCATTAGACCCTATTATCTAGATTTCTTCCTTCTTAGTTTTAGAGTTGTGTCTAATCATGTAATAGTCCCTTTTCATATAATCCTTAAATCTTATTAAGATGAGTACAATGCTAAGTATAATTAGGTTTCATTGCTCTACAAACCCCATATTCAAAACATTAATCATATGCATGCCGCATCAGTTGAGAATTGTACGGGTTACAATTGGAGAGAGTTTTCCTACCTATGAACTTATATAAGATTTGTTGTGTGCACACAAGGTCTTTTATAAGGTATTGGGATCTCAACCCCACTAAGAAAACTAATTAGGGTTTTCTCGATCATCGTATAGAGGGTTATGATGCTCGATAAAATAGTGGGAGACATAATTGAATTAAAGTCCTAATTTAATTATATATATTGTCATTTCATGGTTGTTTGCTTATGTATTGTTCTTTGTTTAAATGTAGATAAATGGCCTCTTCACTTTCACTCCGTAGTATTTTAGATGCCAACAAATTGACTGGGCCTAATTATGTTGATTGGCTGAGAAATTTGAAAATAGTACTCAGTCAAGAAAGAATTTCCTATATTCTTGATACCCCAATTTTGGAACCACCAAGGGAAGATGCCTCGCAAGAGGAGAAGACCACATATAATATGTGGCAAATGACTCACTTACTGTCAAATGTGTTATGCTTGCCTCTATGACTAACGAGTTGCAGAGGCAGCATGATAGCATGGATACTAACTCCATACTGCTCAATTTAAAAGAGCTTTATGGAGAACACAGTAGAACTGCTAGATATGAAATATCTAAGCAGTTGTTCCATGCAAGGATTACAGAAGGTACATCAGTACAAGACCATGTATTAAAGATAATTGATCTAATCACTCGATTAGGTCAATTAGGTTTGTAATGGATGGGGAGTTGAATCAAGACTTGATCTTGCAATCACTCCCAGAGTCATTTTCACAGTTTGTTCTTAATTACCATATGAACAAGCTTAATTCTTCCTTGCCTGAGCTGTTGAATATGTTGAAGACAGCAGAGAGCCATGTAAAGAAAAATAAGGCTCCAGTTCTTCTTGTGGATAAGAAGAAGACAGGCAAAAAGGGTTCCAGTAAGAGGATGAATCCCAAAGGGGGCATTAAGAAGAAGAAAGGAAAGAAGGCCTCCGGACAGATGACCTGCTTTCATTGTGGCAAGCCGGGTCATTGGAAAAGGAACTGCAAGGTTTACCTTGCAAGTGTGAAGCCTGGTGCATCAGAGGCACCAAAAGGTATGAAAGAAGTTCATACTATTTTGTCATTGGATTCTTCCATTTCAAATACTTGGGTGTTGGATACCGCCTGTGGTCATAACATCTGCAAATCATTGCAGGGACTTCAGGGGCTTAAAGTATTGAAGGAAGGTAACTTTGAGCTCTACGGTGCTGGAGGGGACCCCATCCAAGCAGAAGCTGTAGGGACTTTTGTTTTGAAGTTACCTTCAGGGAAGATCTTGGAGCTAAGGAATTGTTACTATATGCCAAAAATCATTAGAAATATCATATCTGTACCCTTGTTACTTAAACAATGATATACTATGAATGTAATGAGCAGTGGCTGCTCAATTTCTTTATCTAATGAAATTATATGTTATGGCATATTCTGCAATGGTCTATTAACTCTTTCCACTAATGACAATATTTTTCATGTTTCTAACAAACGGAAAAGAGATGATGTTAACAATACCTTACTTTGGCATTGTCGACTTGGGCATATTAGTGAGACTAGGATTAACAAGTTATACAAAGAAAGTTTCTTTGATCCTTATGACTATGAGTCATTAGGAACTTGTGAATCATGTCTCATGGGAAAGATGACCAAGACTCCATTTAGTGGACATGGAGAAAGGATAAAAGAGTTATTAGGACTCATACACACAGATGTATGTGGGCCTATGACAACTCAAGCCTATGGTGGATACTCATACTTCATCACATTTACTGATGATTTTTCAAGGTATGGATTTGTGTATTTAATGAAACATAAGTCCGATGCTTTTGAAAAATTTTTAGAGTATCAAAGTATGGTAGAGAAACAGACAGGAAAAAGTATAAAGATCCTCCGATCAGATAGAGGAGGTGAGTACTTATCCACTGAGTTTCTTGATCACCTTAAAGATAAGGGGATCATCTCTGAATGGACTCCTCCTTACACACCCAATTAAATGGTGTTGCTGAAAGGAGGAATCGTACTTATTGGATATGGTACGGTCCATGATGTGCTTCACGGAGTTACCTTTTTCTTTCTGGGATATGCTTTGGAAACAGCAACTTATATCTTGAATAGAGTACCATCTAAAACTGTCTCTAGCACTCCATATGAATTATGGAGAGGTAAGAAGCCCAATCTTAAGTATATTAAGATATGAGGATGTCCAGCCTATGTAAAAAGAAATTTTGGACATAAACTAGATGCTAGAGCAGACAAATGTCTATTTATCGGATATCCTAGAGATAGTATAGGATATCTGTTCTACCACCCTACTGAGCAAAAGGTTTTGGTCAGTAGGCATGCCACTTTTATGGAAAAGAATTCATCCTACAAAAGGGCACTGGTAGAAATATCGAACTTAATGAAATTCAACAAATAGACACATCTCAGTCAAGTAACAACATAGTTAATATAGAACCTGAACACACTCCTATTCGTAGGTCTGATAGGGTGCGACTAGCACCTGAGAGGTATGGGTTCATAATTGAAAATAATGAAGCCCAAATCATTCAAATGATGAGCCTCTAACCTATACGGAAGCAGTCATGAGTAGAGACTCGGACAGATGGCTGGAAGCCATGAGATCCGAGATGGACTCCATGTATGTCAACCAAGTATGGTCTTTGGTTGATGCACCAGAGGGTATTAACCCTATTGGGTGTAAATGGGTCTAAAAGGAAGAATGGGGCAGATGGCCAAGTTGAAACTTATAAAGCCAGATTGGTGGCTAAGGGTTTCAGACAAAAACAGGGAATAGATTATGATGAAACATTTTCCCCTGTTGCCATGCTCAAATCTATTCGGATTATGCTTGCTATAGCAGCATATCATGATTATGAGATCTGGCAAATGGATGTAAAAACTGCATTCCTCAATGGTTTCCTTGAGGAAGAGGTTTATATGTCACAGCCAGAAGGTTTTGTCTTGGAGACTAAACCTAATCAGGTATGTAGGCTAAAGAAATCCATTTATGGATTAAAGCAAGCATCAAGGAGTTGGAACATCCGATTTGATAAAACAGTCAAAGAATTTGATTTTTTCAAAAATGAGGATGAACCTTGTGTGTACAAGAAGACTAGTGGGAGTGCCATAGTTTTCTTAGTTCTATATGTTGATGATATACTTCTTATTGGGAATGATATCCCATGTTACAATCAGTCAAAGTGTGGTTATCGAAACAGTTTTCCATGAAAGACTTGGGAGAAGCATCCTATATACTGGGTATAAAGATCTATAGGGAAAGATCAAGAAGGATGCTAGGCTTATCCCAGTCTAGGTACATTGACCAGGTGCTAAAGAGATTTAGCATGGAGGAAAGTAAAAGGGGTTACTTACCTATTGGTCATGGCATACATCTTTCTAAGAGGATGTCTCCTAAGACACCTGAAGAAAGAAATAGAATGAGTTCTATACCTTATGCTTCGGCTATAGGGTCGATTATGTATGCTATGTTATGTACCAGGCCTGATGTGGCATATGCCTTGGGTGTAGCCAGTAGATTTCAGGCTGATCCAGGAGAGGATCACTGGAAGGCTGTGAAAAATATTCTTAAGTACCTGAGAAGGACTAAGGATATTTTTCTCATATACGGAGGGTCTGATCTTAACTAGAAGCCTATTCAGACTCTAGTTTTCAATCAGACCCAGATGATAGTAAATCTATTTCAGGATATGACTTTACCTTGAATGGTGGAGCAGTAAGTTGGAAGAGCACTAAACAACAGACTGTAGCTGACTCAACTACCGAGGCAGAGTACATAGCTGTCAGTGAAGCCGCCAAGGAAGCTGTCTGGATGAAGAAATTCATCACAGAGTTGGGAGTAGTTCCTGAGATTGAGAACCCGGGCCACTCTATTGTGATAACACTGGAGCAGTTGCTCAAGCTAAGGAACCGAGAGCCCATCACAAGTCCAAGCACATTCTGAGACGCTTCCATCTTGTCCGAGAGATAATCGAGAGACAAGAAGTCTGCATCAATATAGTGGATACAAAGAACAACATAGCAGACCCGTTCACTAAGGCTCTACCACAGCGGGAGTTTGATCGCCACCTCGACAGTATGGGGTTAAAGAATAAGAGCGATTGGCTTTAGTGCAAGTGGGAGATTGAAAGGATTATGCCCTATAAGCCAATATTTGTATCTCCCAGACCATTGTAAATTGACAAGTTAATAAAGGCAATAATTTTCATCATTCGCTGTGTCATTATATGATGAACCCCATAGATTAGGGCTATGGTTGTAGGGCTATGATGAGATCATACCAGTGAGATCTAAGGCCTTAAAATCCTAATCTAGAATATTCCTAGTCATAGGAACCCTGAGTTGGGGATCAGGGTTTCCGGTTAGACTGGCACATCCTATGTATGCTGAAAAGGGTGACTGCTCTCACAGTCACTTGTGTGAGACACTAATACAAGGATGTGGGTGCTCATTAGCGAATGAGTTCACTGAAAAGATCCAGTTTGAGAACATCTAATGGAGCCTTAGCTGCATGTCAATAGATGTTTCTCATAGTGGGAGTTGTACAAGTAGTCCTATGACCTGAGACTGCCATAAAACCTTATGTACATGAACCCATGCTTTGGTTCAATCTCATTCATGACACTGGGTCATGCACAAGGTTGATGCTGGGTGTGGTGAATTGTATATGAAGGAAATGAGTAGGTCAACAAGGAATTGATCACTCCTAGTAGGAGGAGATGGCATCCAGCCAAATTAGGTCAGATGATGATTCAGGAAATCTTTGATCAAAGTACAGATATTAGAAATGATTTCTAATATCGAATTAATTGAATCATTAGTGTATGACTGAGCTGGGAATGAGTATAATGGATTTGACATGATTCCATATCCATAGTTATATTCGGGATGCAAGATGATTGAAGGATCGAATTGTACGGGAACTTTCCACTGAAGGGTAGTTTTGGAATTTCACAGAATTTCCATATCTTCCGGGTAGATATGACACGTTGCTAGACGTCAATCTTGTCTTGTGGGTTGATCAAATTAATGTTTAATTGGATCACAATTAGGAGGAGTCTAATTGACTAACTCGAGTTAGCTCGATTTGACCTAAATCGATTAGAATGAGTTCTGATCAAATTAGGTCAACTTGCACTCGGACCCACTGCTGGCTAGGTATGGAACCCAATGGGTCACACACTTAGGACAGATAATCAAGGATTTAATTTGGAATTAAATCTCGTTTGCAGATGAACACACTAGCATGTGTTGCAAACCATGGCTTCTACTTGAATCGGATTCGAGTTAGGGTTCCGATTTGGTCTTTTTTAGATCCAAATTCATTCCGGTTTGAATCTAATTGAAGATTCAAGACATTGGGCTATTAGTAGGCTAGCAATTGGGCTAACCTAAGAGGCTAAACCCCTTTCCCACATCGCCTAAGCCCTTTCCCCTTTTTCCACGCGCGCGCGCAAGGAGAAGAGTCCACGCGCGCGTGGACTCTCTCCAAGCGGCGTTTCTGTGTGAGAAAAGAGAGGAAGTCGGCGTCTTTTGGTTGAGAAGGCATGGAAGAGAGTCCACCTAGGCGCGGACTCTTCAAAACTGGAATTACCATGAAAGAAAGAAAGAAAACACCGAAGGGGCGCGACTCCTCTCTTCTGCGCGTGCCCTTCTGTGTTTTCTCGCGACTCTTCCTTGCGTCTTCCCATCCCAAAGGCCGTGAGATTAATCCCAAGGCCGTGAGATAAAGGGAAAGGACGTGAGAAGGGAGAGAGGGACGTGAGAGGATGATTACAGGAAGAAGACGCCTCTCTGTCGCCTATTTAAGGAGAAGACTTCACCGTAAAAATCATTCCAGATTTTCTACGGCGAAGCCTTGCTTTTTTTCTTCTCCCTCTCCAGAAGATTGTTTCCCCTCCTCTCTTTCCTCTTTGATTCCTTTACAGAGCCTAGGCTCTGTCGAATCTCAGAACAGAAGGAGATAGAGAGAAACTCTCCGACGGTAAAGGAAGAAGGCGCCTCTCCTTTCTTTCTTACATTAAGACAATCTTGTCTTAATTTCTTCTCCCTCCAAGACAAGCCTTGTCCCATTTTAGGACAAGGGCTTATTCTTAAGACAAGAGTGTCTTAAGGGGCCAAAGTTGCTAGAAGACGAGGAAGGGTAAGAGAGAAGGTTTAGTCCCAGTTTGGCTAGAGGAGTCCTAGCCAATAGCCCATATATCAAGTTCTTAGGGTAGAGCTTGATTGGAAGGAACCCAATTAAGGAGTCAGTGTCTTGATCATCTGCCCGTGTGGATCACCCTCGGAGGGCGGACAAGTGGACGCCTGGTGTGTTCAAGAGGCTACTCAATTTGGAGTTCATTTCTGCATCAGACTGGTAATAGCGATCTGAGGTTAGTATTTAAACAATGTTTAAATTTGGACCATGCATGTAGTCATAGTTTTAATTGCTAATAGGCGATTTGGGATTCGGGTTCGGACCTGATTTCATAAAATTTTGAAATCCACGCTTCGCACTGGTTCCCGATCCAACAGAAGCCTTCATTGCCAGCCGCTCCGAAAGATGTACGTCGTCTTCAGAGTCTATTGACACAAAGGTTGCAGCCAGCTCCTCTGTCCGTTGCTTATTATGCCTTCCAGACATTGGCTCCGTGACCCGGATGTCCCTCTTTTTAGCTGCCCTTGCCATGCTCGCTCGATCGGCTTCATGTTTCCTCTTGTCATAGAGCAAAAGCAGAGTCAACAGCAGAAGAATAAGGTCGACGAGTTGTATGAAGGACCTAGGACTGTGCCCTCTATCCTACCTATGTGTGGGAGGCTGATGATCCCAGCTAGGTGGAGATTGTCCTCCCAAAGCAGATCAAATGCAAATGTCGGACCGACCCCCTCCATTCTATTAAAGTCGGCCTCATCGGCCCTCAACACCTTCCTCCCATTTATGGCATTTGGCCTCAGTTCTCTCCATATCGGCACGAAGCTCCAGGGCTATAGGCAATCTACAAAGAAGAACCAGGGCCTCCATCTATGGATGGCCGATGGGAGACCCCCCAGAATCCTCCGACCAGGGCAGGGACTGAACATCCATCACTTCTGACTTTGGAAATCCTTCTTCAAGAAGAAAAAGTTGGTGAAAAGGGATACCCTTGGCTCGGTCGGCCCTCTTGCAAAGGACCATGAAGCAACTGATCGCTCGAATACTATTCGGGGCAGCAGCTACATCGGGACACCCTGTAAGTATTGAAGATTCGGACAAAGAATCATGGAGGGGAAATCGGGAGACCGGCTTTGAGGTGGTCCTCATACACCGGGAGGGCTCCCAGATTTAGCGGACCAATTACTCTTCCCTCCTAGTTTGGGATGGTCAAATGTAGGTTGGAGGGTATGTTATATCTTACCCTAATGCCCTCTACCCTCTCCCGGGTCATCTCTGATGAGAAACTATTTGGGATTGGTCCTATCCCTATGGATAGAGCTACAGCTGCCGGAAGCCATTCTAATGGAGGTGAAAGAGGCGAACGGGAGACTAACCTGGTGATTGGGGTTCCTAAAGGTGCATGAGCAGCAGGGGAGGCATGCTCTTCTCTTCAAGCATAGGTGCATCAGGAGACTCCCCTTAGGCCTTCACCCCCTCCTTTTATAGCTGCTGAGGGGCCACTTCCTAGCATCCCTCGAGCACCACAATCAGTTGTCAGACGGTGTGACTTCCCATTTCAACGGAGAAGCCGATGAGATGTGATGAAGCACGTCCAACCCACAATCTGCATGATCGTCAGAGCAGTGAGATTAATCACCTCGGATGCTATGTCAACCATCTGGATCTTGCCACATCGCCCGGGTCACGTCTTTTGAGGCCCAATGGCCAAGCAGGGCCAGGCTGGCCATCATCATTGCGCCCAATCTATATTAACTACTTCTTCCACCGCCTCCAACTCGGTGCCGACACCTATCCTGGGCACAGAATTTCGGAATGGGAAACAACCAGTCATAGTACACTTGAACAAATCCGCGATCACCCAAGGATGGATGCATTAAGGCCAAATGATGCTCTCATCTTCGAAGCTGCAGGTCCCCTTGAAGGCCAAGAGCAAGGGGGCAAGGTTATACCCAATCGGCTCACCTTCGAGCCAGACCAGCATAGAGGTCCGACTGACCCACTCCTGCTGAGGTCCGGCTGACCCACTCCTGCAGAGGTCCGGCTGACCCACTCTTGCAGAGGTCCGATCGACCCACTCTCGCTGAGGTTCGATCGACCCACTCCCGCTGAGGTCCGACTGACCCACTCTTGCTTAGGTCCAGTTGACCCACTCCTGCAGAGATCCAGCTGACCCACTCTTGCAGAGGTCCGATTGACCTACTCTTACTGCGGTCCAATCAACCCACTCCCGCTAAGATCCGACTGACCTACTTTGGAAGGGCCACTCCAAAGATAGCCCGGGGAACTTCCGAAGCCTCTTCTAGTGATACTAGAATTCTGTTACAATGGAACCCTGACACATCAGCGCCACTACTTCGCTAGTTCCACCATGCTGCCCTCTCGGCCCACATGGCCACTACCCGGATCCCCTAAGGGCAGATCATCATTTTGTGCCTAGTCCCTAACAAATTCTGGTAATATTCTGCACCTATATAAGGTAAGGCGAGGGACTCTGGGGAGTAAGGACTCTCTTCCTACTTCACAGGCCCATCTCCATTGATTTCCATTCTGTACCCTCAGCTCCCGCTAACTTAAGTATCGGAGTGTCCCCCGCTGGAACACCATTGGCCCTTGGAAACTTTTTGCAGGAACTGGGAGAGGAGCACTCCAGCCAAGCCAACCAAACCGGTCCGGGAGAAGTTGCAGCAACGAGCTACAAAAAGTTTCTTCATTCACCAAGATGTTTCAACTCGTGTGCTGTCTTCAGATGTAGCATAGATTTCTTTTTTCATCATGATGTTTGTTTCTTCATAACAACTATTCACTTATTAGAAAGATATACTTTGTATCTTTGGTTCTCTTTTCCCACCATTCAACAGAAGCAGGATCCATATATGGAATTTAGATTTTATGTTCTTGTTTTCAAAGAGTGAGGGATTAATAACTTGCTTCTGCTTTCTTTGCCTTTAATTAGATACTGGGGAAAAGGACTTTGCACTCTCTTGGTTTGGCATTATTTTTGATTTTTTAACACACAGAATTAGCTTAAAGGATTAGCAATGCAGAAATGAGCAGACTAAATAGACAAGTCTTCCTCTTCTAGAACAAGAATATTGCCTTTAATTTAAAGAATAATGAATGTATATTTCACAAGGAATAATCAGTGACAGGAAACTACTAGTATTACAAGAAATTTAAAAAAAAGAGAGAAGGAATCATTTAAAAAGTCATCACATTTCATTAATCTCATATTGGTATTTGTATAGAAAGTTTAAGTATATCTTCTTTACAATAGTAAAAAAAAAAGATCAAATTATGAGAAATTTTTTATAATATTTTCTCTATAAGTATAAAAATAAAAGACCAAATCGAGAGATTTTTCACAATATCTCCTTTTATAGTTATAACAAATGAAAGATCAAATTGATACAGGTTTTTCATAATATCCTCCTTATATTATAAAAATGAAAGACCAAATCAAGAAAAAAAAATATAATATTTCTTCCTATAGTTATAGAAATGAAGATCAAATCGCGATAAACTCTACACATGATTATCTCATGATAGGCTATTTCGTGATCCTCTCTATAATATGCTGGAGATAATTTTGTAGGCAGATTTGTTATCTAATTTTTTTTTGCTTCAATATTTTCCTCAATTTGGGCAACACTAAGGACCAAAGGCCAAGGTTAGTGGCTGATATGGCGATATTCACTGATGTGGAGCCTGTGGGCTGATATGGTGATATTTGCTGGATGTGGAGCTGCGGACAGCCATGATGGAAAGAGACCTACCACCTGGGCAAGACTACATGACGAAGAACCGAGGTGGACCACCCAGCCAAGGTTAGCTCCCAATCGAGGTAGGGCTCATTGGGCGGGCCCCCAGTTTGAGGTCAGCTCCCGGTTGAGGTCGAGTCCATCCCTCCAAGGTGAGCCCCCCCGGCTGAGGATAGCTCCCTGTCGGGGTCGAGCTCATGCTTCCAGAATAGACAGCCCTACTGAGGTCAACTCCCAGTCGAGGCAGGACTCATTGGACGGGTCCCCCGTCTGAGGTCAGCTCCCGGTCGAGGTCGAGTCCATCCCTTCGAAGCAGACTCTCCTACCAACGGGAGCACGAATTCCCGCCAAAGGCATAGAGAGGCCATAATTCAAAATGAAGACAAGGGAGTACCTGATCATGCTGAGCCTTCGAGAGATGGTGCATGCCCTGCCATGAATGCAAGCCCCCTACGGCGTGCCGCGCGCATGATCTGCACGATCCGAATGACCCCAGGCCCCTAGCCTTGCGGTGTGCCGACACGTCGACGACCGCACGACTGCAAAACTGTGACTTCCGTAACAGGGCACCCTGACCCTGTGCCCTAGACCAAAGGCACTGCAGTACTCAAGTGTCCTCCTTCAAAATGGCAACATCCCGTTATGGCCGAAGGCTCAGGGCAGATCCGGCTCGACAGAGAGGTGACAGCAGGCAATAGAAAGCTTCCTTTAAAGGAGAGAAATTGGAAGCCAACAAAGGCTACTCACCTATATAAGACCCACCTGAAAAGGTAAGTAAAGGTAAGAAGAATAAAACAAGAAAAAAATAATAGATACTCTTTCATTTTGAGCATTATCTTTTCTCTTATCACCCTCTGGATGCCGAGAGTCTCCGAAGCTCTCCACTAGAGAGGTTTATATTTTCCTCGATCATCTCACTGACTTGATCATCAGAGTGCCTTCACCGGAATCCCCGGCCCGAGGCTTTTCTCTGTCTTGCAGGACCCCCGAAGTGAGTGAGTGAGATGATCGCGGGTGGGAGCCAAGCATCTAGAGGATACCCGACACGTCAGAGCTACGGGCCACGATGATCCGGGCGGCAACATTTTGGCATGCCAGGTAGGGGGGAAGAGTCGAAAGAAAGCATCATCCCTTCAATAGCGAGAAAGACTATGTGACACCCACAGTCCGATGGTGACTACGCGATCCTGTGAAGCCCCCGCCGGTCAAGCAAGGGACCCTCTCGTCACGGCGACCAATGCCCAGAGGGGGAGCATCCTGCTTTGTCGCTGCCACCTTCGACAGACCCCCAGTACATTGCACTCACCAACCAGGTCTAGCTCCTAGCTGTGGTGATGCATCAGCTCCACCAGAAGCATCGCTCCCTGGAAACACAATAGTAGCCAGGGACTTGTGGCTCGCATAGCCGATCCCCGCACCAGCCTACGGTCCTTTCGGGACGGGCCACTACATGCGGCATCCCCCCGTGGAAGGCCCATCAAGCGGGCGGCAAGCGACGCAGCGTGACCCAACCGGATCCTCCCTCACCCCTAGCATCCTCCACCGAGGTGTAGACTGATGAGGCCTTCCACCGCCGAGTGGAAAGATGCCCGAGGAGCATGAGCATAAGCTGGCAGACCTGGCCTGCTTGTTTGCAGAAGTTTAGGGCTCCCCGAGTGAGCCCACGGGTTATGATACCCATCCACCCTTCTCGAAGAAAGTCCAAGAGGAGCCGATCCCCAGTCGGTTCCATATACCATAGGTTGACCCCTACGACGAGACAACCAACCCCCTAGACCACCTAGAAAGTTACAAGGCTCTTATGAGGGTCCATGGGGCCACCGATGCCCTCCTTTACATCACCTTCCCGGCCTCTCTATGGAAGGCCACTCGGGTCTGGTTTTCAAGGCTCGAACCTGAGAGCATCGACTCCTCCCGGCTGGAAAGGAAGTTCAAGGTGCACTTCGTTGCTTGGAGGAAGGCACTGTACAAGGTTGATAGCCTCTTCTCGATCCGACAGTAGGATCAAAAACTCCTCTGAGACTACGTGTCCTAGTTCAAGACCACTGTCCTGGAGATCTACAACCTCGATGAGTCCATTGCCATGCTAGCCCTAAAGAGTGGGCTACGAACCTCCCGCTTCACCTACTCCCTCAACTAGAAGCCCCTAAAGACATACTCTAAGTTCCTCCTCTGAAAACAAAAGCACATCTACATCGAGAAGGCAGATCATGCCAGGAGGGAGTTGGACAGGAGGCCCCGAAGAAGAGACAGGCCATCGGGGAGACCTCCGGCCACCAGACCTGGAGGATGGTGCGGGTCTTGCGACTGGAGCCAAGGCCCAAGGATGACCCTGCTGATGAAGAGAATTTCACTCCTCTCCTTACCCCTAGGGCAAAGATTCTGATGGAGATCGAGGGCAAGCATTTCCTGCGCCAACCCCCACCACTGAAGCCATACGCTGGGCAGGGCAAGTCTCACTACTGGCATTTCCACCGGGACTATGGCCATGACATAGAGGAATGCCACCACCTGTAGAGGGAGATCGAAGAGCTGATCAAGCACGGCTACCTCTACCATCATGTGGAGAGGGGAGTACCCCCTGTTGCTCAGATTGAAGGGCCTCGGCCCCTCACCATCGACGACCATCCACTAAGAAACCAGTAGGGATGATACCGGGGGGACAAGAAAAATCTGAAGAGGGCTAGGGGATAGAGGGGAGTGATGATGTACTCCCCTACGGGAGAAGGGTTAACTGGGATAGACAACCCATATAATGATGCTGTCATTGTTGAAATGATGATAGCCAAACATCTTGTAAAAGAATCATGGTAGACAGTAGGAGCTCCTTGGACATCCTTTTCTATGATATTTTTGCAAGGATGAATTTTTTCACTAACCAAATAAGACCGGTGTTCATGCCTCTGGTAGGCTTCACCGGAGACTTAGTTGGAGTCGAAGGAGAAATCACACTCCCAATAATTGCTGGGACACCATCGCGGCAAAGCACCGTGCTGGTGATTTTACTGTTGTAAAGCTCCCCTCACCCTACAATGCTATCCTGGGATGCCCGGGACTCAATCTGCTTGATGCCACAATTTCTATGAATGCCTCCTTGTCTAGTTCCCGACCCATGGAGGACCGGAGAAATGAGAGGGTCCGATAGCTATCGCAGCACTGTTGGCAGACTGCCCCAGGCCTAAGAGGAGCAGATTCTAGCCCTACCATAGACCAGCTTGATTTAGCAGCACCAGAGCCAAAGAGCAAGCTGGTTGCGCCCCTTGTTATATTTTCCATTAGGGGAAGATCCCTTGAAGTTAATATATTGGGGCCTTGTTGACTCAGGAGGAAAGAACCCGTCTGCTCAGCTTCCTACGGGAAAATGTAGATGTTCTTGCCTGGACCACCGCCGACATGCCTGGTATCCCATCGGAGGTGATAACTCATAAGCTAAGTGTTAACCCCAATCATCGCCCGGTCCAGCAGAAGAAAAGGAGCTTCATCTTGAAATGACAGAAAGCCATCAACGAGGAGGTCGATAAACTCCTCATGCTGGTTCATCCCGGAGGTACGTTATCTTGACTGGCTTGCTAACATGGTGATGGTCAGGAAAGCCTCTAGAAAGTGGAGGATCTGTGTAGACTACACCGACCTCAACAAGACATGGCCAAAGGATAGCTTCCCCCTCTCCAAGATTGACCAGCTGGTGGATGCGACTTCAGGCCACAAGTATCTCAGCTTCATGGATGTGTTCTCCGGATATAATCAAATCCACATGCATCCCGAGGATGAGGAGTGCATAGAGTTGTAACGACTGAGGTATGTTGTTACAAGATGATGTCCTTCGGTCTTAAGAATGCAGGGGCCACCTACCAGCACTTGGTCAGCACGATCTTCAAGGACCAGATCGATCGCAACATGCAAGTGTACATTGATTGTTGACTCCGTTATTGATTTTGATGATAAGCAAAATTCTTAAGTATAAGTTGAGTACTAATGATTTCCTTAAAGTATATTTTTATAGAAAAAGGTGCTCATCAATTTGACAAATGTTGTTTGATTGAAGAAATCCAAGTTTAGATGAAAGATCTGTTCAAAGAAGACTTCGACAGTAGAAAATTGCTTGAATGGATACTTGAGTTCAACACAGACTTGATTCAGCACAAGTTCAGCTGTTTATGGAAAATCTTAGTGAAGTGTCGACTCAAAGTATCGACACATGACATTAAGTGTGACACATGATAGTGAAGTGTCGACTCAAGTCGGTATACAAAGAAAGTTTCAGATGGCATGGCTAAAGGTCAATACATGGAATTGAAGTGTCGACTCAAAGTGTCAACACATGGATCAGTTCATCGCATGAGATTTTTGGGTTACAGAACTTGCTGAAGTTGAAGATCTGGCTGAAGTGTCGACACATGGATGCTAAGTGCGACTCACCTGAAGGAGTGTCGACTCACCTGAGAATTCTAGAAAGCTATATTGAAGATATTTGAACTAGGTGTCGACTCAAGAAGTGCAAGTGTTGACCTAAAGTATCGACTCATAGCCTGAAGTGTCGACACATGAAGTTCTGGAAACAGTAATGACTAGTTTTTCAAACACAGAAATCGTCTCTCTTAGCTCCCAACAGCTAGTTTTTCGTGTCTAAGATGAAAACTGAATTTGAGGCCTTGGAAGGTATTTATATGATTCAAATCAAATCAAAATACAAGAGAATGAAAAGGAATAACTAAGAGAGAAGAAAAGAAGAGCATTCACTCCTATTCATTAAGTTCAACCACCTTAAAGCAAGAAAAAGCCTTCAAGCATTCAGAGCTTTCAAGAACATTCAAGTTCAATCATCTTGAGCATTAAAGATGCTTCATCAAGTTGAAAGCATCACAACAATGAGCTTTAAAAAGATACCCATTTTTTATTAGAAAGCTTTTATTTCTTTACTTCAAACTATTTATGTGTAAGGGTTCTTGGTTAGTCTTTTGGAAAACCAAGAGAGGTTATTGGTAAGCCTTTGAAAATCAATTAGGTTCTTGGTTAACCCATAAAATCAAGGGAGGTTGGTGGTGAGCCTTAAAACCATTTAGGTTCTTGGTTAGCCTGTAAAACCAAGTAAGATTTGACTTGTGAGCCTTGTGAAAACAAGACAAGTTTTGATTAGTGAGCTCGGAAAACTAATCGACTGTAATCAGTTGAGATTATAGTGAATTCCCAAGAAGATCTGGGGAGTGGATGTAGGTGCATTAGATAACACCAAACCACTAGACTTCTTTGTATTTGTGATTGCTTGTATCTTCTACTTGCTTTTACTTTTTGCTTTATATTTTTTGCTGCACACTTACTTAAGAGTACTTCATTTGCATTCATAGTACTTAGTTTAATTATTGGATTGGATCACACACTCTTGCATTACATTCAAATATTTTTAGAGACTCAATTAACCCCCTCTCTTGGGTTGCTTACTGGGTAACAAGTAGTATCAGAGCCCTATTCTTACTTTATAGGTCTAACCACCTTGAGTAAAGATCTATGGCAGTCCTATTGGTACTAGTGTAGTTGAGGGACAAGCCTTAAATAGATCTTCATTTTTTAATGGAACAAATTATACTTATTGAAAAACTAGAATGAGAATATATATGCATTCTATTGATTATAAACTTGTGAAAGGTAGTTGATAAAGGCACATATTCCTTCGATTGTGGTTAATGATGTTTGCATCCCAAAGCTCGAAGAGGATGGGATGAAAATGACATTAAACAATCCGAGATCAATGCAAAAGCAATGAATCTTTTTATTTTGTATTAGATTTTAGTGAATTCAATAGGATATCTACTTGCACATCGGTCAAGAAATATGGGACACACTTGAAGTACTCATGAGGGTACCGATCAAGTAAAAAATACTAAAGTGAACATATTAGGCACACATATGAAATATTTTGAATGGAACCTAATGAGTCTATCACTGAATATATACATGATTTACAAATATGTAAATGGAATGAGAAGTTTAGGAAAAATAATGTCTAATGTTGATCTTGTCAACAAAATCCTTAGGTCACTTCCAACATCATGAGATCCGAAGGTGACCGCCATCCAAGAAGCTAAAGATGTTGACAAGCTACCATTGGAGCAGCTGGTAGGATCGCTCATGACTTATAAGCTAAATTTGAAGCAAAAATCTATGGATATGGATAAGAAGAAAAAGGGGATTGCATTCAAATCTACCATATAAGAAGAATCCTCAGTTGATGAATCCAAAGAAGAAGAAAAAGATGAAAGTGAAGAAGCACTCTTGCAAGAAAATTTAGAAGGTTCATGAAGAGAAGAAAGTTTTCTTACAAGAAGAAGTTCCAATCAATTAAGAGAAGGGAAAGAGAGAAAGAAAAAGAAAAAGAAAAGAAAAGGAGAAGGAGATACCTATATGCTTCGAGTGCAAGAAGCCGGGACACTATAAATTCGACTGCCCTCTCCTAAAGAAGTCAAGGAAAAAGCTAAGGAAGAAGGCAACGATGGCCACCTGGAGTGATAGTGAAGGACTCTAGTTCAGAAGAAGAAAACATGCTAAAATTTCAAACCTATGTCTAATGCACATCAAGAGCAAGAAGAGGTAAATTCGATATAGAAATAGATTTTACCTTTGATGAATTAAGAAATTTTTGATGAACTAATGCATGATTAAAATTTATTTTATCTGAAAATAAAAAACTAAAAAAGCATGCAAATAGTTTTTCTCATGAAAAATAATTTTTATTAAATGAAGTTAGTAATTTGAAAACTAAACTAAATATTTAAGAAAAGAAAAAATAATGCTTTTAACAATGAAAAATGATGTTTTTAAAAGATCCAAAACTACATTTCAAATGATGATCTTTTGAAGAAAAATAAGGATTTAGAATTAGAAAATAAAAAGTACAAAGATGAGCTTGACAAAATGAAAACATTTTGTGAAAAGTTTACCTATAGTTCAGAAAAACTAAATCTTCTTTTAAATAGCCAAAGAGCAGTTTATAACAAAGTAGGATTATGTTATAGATCCCAAAGACAACAAAAGTATTTCAAAAACTTTTTTGTACCGCATCATCTAGCATAACATGTTTTCATGCAAAAGACAAGGTCATAATTTTTCAATGTAATATGAGAAAATTAATACTTATGAAAAAGTTTGGTTCTAAAAGGAATCAATTTAAGTACTAACCCTAAAGGACCCAAGTTGGCTTGGATACCTAAAAATAAAGCTTGATTTGTATTACAGGTGTGTCTACTACCAAGGAGAACAAAAAACTTTGGTATCTTGATAGTTGTTACTCAAGGCACATGATGGTAGATGTGAAGTAATTCACCTCTCTTGAAACAATGAATGGAGGGAGTGTGACCTTCGGGGATAATAGTAAAGAAAAAATCATTGGTATTGGTAAGGTTCACATTACTCCTTCTACTTGTATTAGCAATGTACTTTTAGTTGAAGGTTTGAAGCATAATCTTTTAAGTATTAGTTAGTTTTATGATAAAGGTTTCCAGTTATTTTCAAATCTTCATATTACCTGATTGCTAGTCGAATAAAAATAGAGTACAATTCATTGAAAAAAGGCATGGAATATTTATTTGATAGATTTAGATGATCTATCTTTGCCTAAGGAGAATGCCTATTTACAATGAATTCTACTAAAGATGAGACTAGTTGGCTTTGGCATAGAAGACTAGGACATGCTAGTATGTATTTACTTTCAAAACTCTGTAAAAAGAATTAGTAAGAGATTTACCGGACTTAGTTTTGAAAAGATAAAATTTGCCAAGCATGTCAATTGGAAAACAAGTTAAAACTTCTTTCAAACCTAAAGGTTTTGTTACTACTAGTAGGCCACTAGAACTACTTCATATGGATCTCTTTGGACTAGCTAGAACATCCAATCTAGGAGCAAGAGATACGAATGGTTATAGTGGATGATTTTCCAAGATTTGCTTGGATTTTTCTTACTCATAAAGATGAATCATTTTCTGCATTGTAAAGTTTATCGAAAAGTTTTAAATGAAAAAGTGTTTCAGTTATTTGCATATGTAGTGATCATGGTTCTGAATTTGAAAATCAAGATTTCAAAAGTTTTGTGTAATGAAAAAGTATTGAACACAATTTTTCTGCACCTAGGACATCTCAGCAGAATGGGGTAGTAGAAAGAAAAAATCATACTTTAGAAGAAATTGCACGCACTATGCTTTGTGAAAATGATTTACCAAGATATTTTTGGATTGAAGCTATTAATACTGCATGTTATATTTTGAATTGAGTTTTAATCCATCCTTTTTAAAGAAAACTCATGAACTTGGAATCAAAGAAAACCAACTTTAAAATATTTTCGAGTTTTTGGTTGTCAATGTTTTATCTTAAATATGGCAAAGACAATCTTGAAAAACTTGATGCCAAGTTTGATGAAGGTATCTTTTTAGGATACAATACATCAAGCAGGGCATACATAGTTTTAACAAAAGAACCCTAGTTGTAGAGGAGTCTATATATGTGTTTTTGAAGAGTCTACTAACAAATCCTCCAGAAAAGAGGATACTTTTGATGCAGTGCAGGTGCGATAAGCTTCAAAAGTTGACATTGAATGATCAACCCTCTCAGCAAAGCAAAAAAAATCAAGATAAAGATAAAATAGATGAAGACACTCCAAAGCACCAAGATCTACCTAAGGAGTGGAGGTATGCTCATGGATATCCTTAGAAATTAATCCTAGATAATCCATCTAAAGGGATAAGAACTCGAGCCTCAATTAGAAATGAATGTGATTATATAGCTTTTTTTCTCAAGTAGAGCCTAAATGTTTTGAAGATGCTGAAAAAGACCCTAACTGGATAAAGTCTATGCAAGATGAATTAATCAGTTTGATAAAAATAATGTTTGGACATTAATAGAAAGACCATCTAATGTTTCTATTATTGGTACTAAAGGGTGTTTAGGAATAAGTTAGATGAAAATAGAATTATTGTTAAAAATAAAGCTAGGCTAGTTGCCAAAGGCTACAATCAGGAGGAAGAAATTGATTTTGATGAAACTTTTGCTCATATTGCTAGACTTGAAGCATTAGACTACTGTTAGCATTTGCTTGTTTTATAAATTTTAAACTTTTTCAAATGGATGTAAAAGTGCTTTTCTGAATGGTTTCATAGTTGAAGAAGTTTTGTTGAACAAACACTTGATTTGAAAATGAAATCATGCACATCCTGATCATGTTTTTAAATTGCTCAAGGCACTTATGGTTTTAAAGCAAGCACCCGAGCATGGAATAAAAGACTCAGCAAATTTTTGATTGAAAATGAATTTCTAGAGGCCATGTTGATAAAACTTTGTTTCTAAAGAAGAAGGATAATGATATATTAGTAATGCAAATCTATGTTGACGATATTATCTTTGGTGCTACTAATGAAATTCTTGTCAAGAGTTTGCTAAGAAATACAGGGTGAGTTTGAGATGAACATGATGGAAGAACTTAATTTCTTTCTAGACTCCAAATCAAGCAAACTAAGGATATAATCTTCATTAACCAAGCTAAGTATACAAGAGAAATTCTAAAAAGTTTGGGATGGAGACTACTAAGTCAATAGGTTACCTATGAGCCCCTCTGGTAAACTTGATAAATCAAAAATTATACAGAGGTATGATTGGCTCTTATTGTACTTAATACTAGTAGACCAGATATAATGTTCAATGTGTGTATGTGTGCTAGATATCAGTCTGAACTTAAGGAATCACATATTGTTGGCTGTTAAGCGCATTATTAGATATCTATCTGGTACAATTATTGGCTTATGATTTTAGAGATTCATCTACTGAATAATTGGATATTCCGATGATGATTTGCTGGATATAATGAGATAGAAAAAGTTACTAGTAAAACTTGCTAATTTCTTGGAGTTAACTTAATCTCCTAGTTTAGCAAGAAATAGACTTCAGTTGGCACTATCCAATCTGAAGTTGAGTATACTGCAGTAGGAAGTTGTTGTGCTCAAATCTTGTGGATTAAGCAACAACTTGAAGATTTGGAATCAAGTTAACTAGCATACCTATAAAATGTGATAATACCAGTGCTATTTCATTGACTAAAAATCTTGTTCAACATTCTATAAGTAAACATATTGAAATTAGACATCATTTTATTAGAGATCATGTTGAAAATAATAATGTTGTGCTAAATTTATTTGTATTGAATTGTAATTAGCTGATATTTTAACTAAGCCTCTTCAAGAAGATCAGTACAGTATGATTAGAAGAGAACTCAGGATCATTAATCATTTGATTAATTTTTTCCAATCTTTGACTCAAAATAGATTAAATTGACATAATCTTATTGAATTCATTGTATTCTCATGATTTTGATATGCACTTCATTCTTTGGATTTTCGATTTTAAGTCGATGTGTCGACGCATGTATGTGTCGACACCTGGATGTGTCAACACATGTATGTGTCGACACATGGGACTGTTTTATGAGTCGACACATGAACGGCTGTAGATCGAGGTTAAAAGTGGAAATGAAGCATTTTCTTCCCATTTTTCCTCCCCACTCGATCCGACACTTGCCCTAGCTCCTTCCTAACCATTTCTTCCCTCCAAATCTTAGCTTAAACCCCCTAAAATCTTCATTTTGGATGGTTTTTGTTTGGATTGTGTGACATTCCCTCTCCCATTTCCATTTTGAACCTTAGAAATCCTAGGTTTCTTCTCCATTCTTGTTCAAAACATTCTTCAGTGCAATGGAACCTAGGAAACAAGTCGTCTGTCACCCTCGACCATCTAATCAGGAAGAAGAGAAAATAACCAAAGCAAGACATGAAGTCGTAGCTCCAGATCCACCTGTTCGCCACTCTTCACTGCATCTTGTCGCATGAGTTCGAAGACAGCAGTTGGATGATGCTGTGTAGATTGGATTTGTCGACTAGCAGCATTTCAGGATTGGTTAGTGGATTAGAGATGCTAGTTTGACATCTTTCTGCTCACTGAGTGAGAGATACTACCGGGCCTTATTCGAGAGTTTACGGATCCTTAGCCTGTGGCAGTGACGGTTGGTTAGCTCAGGTCCGAGATAGGGATATCCCCGTGACTGTAGAGATATTGAGTAGAGTATGGGATATACCCTTGACCAGATCAGTAGTTGATAGTTTGATTGACAGATTGAGTGGACTCCAGTGTATCTTTGAGTCAGATATTTACTGAGGGAGCCACAGTTCCTGCATCCTGTCTCTCTACTGAGATGAGACTTCTACATCACATTGTTGCCCAAATTCTTCTACTGAAGACCAGATGTTTTGATTACATCACACATAGAGAGAGTTGCTTATGATGGTCTCCTTGGTTCAGCACACTTTTGTTTGCCTTCCAGTACTCAAGATACATCAGATGATGGAGGCATCGACGAGTCAGAGACTTTGCTTACCTTATGGGATGGGGTTGACAATGCTTTTCAGAGAGTACGGTGTGACTTTTGATGATGAGCCCTTCTAGATGCTTCTAAATACTGATGTATATGACATCATGTCATTATGTCGGATGGGATATTATTAGTTCAGAGGCCAGTGGAGATGCAAAGTATCTAGACAGGCCGATGATAGAGATGTTGACGGTGTAGAGGAGGAGCGTATATTTTCTGGCAAGGCAGGGCCTTCAAAGGCACATCTTCCAGAGATTCAGCCTGAGCCAGTAGTGCAGCCAGAGTCTGCTTCTCAGTCTGAGCCAGCTACACAGCCTTAGCCTCAGCCAGCTCAGTTAGATGCTTCAAGAGCTTCAGAGAGTCTATTAAACAGAATAGTCGCATAGAGATGGATATCATGATGTTCGATAATGACTTGATAGCTTTATTATGGAGACGAGAGACGACCATAGAGGATTGAGTGATGGCATCTTCACTATATTGACTGCATTATCTAGACCCTCTTCTCGGAGTGTTCCAGATCCAGCTCCACCTGCTCCAGCACCAATCATGGATGATATTGATGATGATGATGGTGAGACTGACTCTAACATTTTTGACTTTCCTGACTTGATGTCAAAGCGAGTGATAGAGATGATAGTAGACTTACCTAGGAGTCCCATTCGAGATCATTCCAGTTCACCCATTCAGACTCCTATTTTATCTACTCCACCATCTAGATCTGATGATCATACTGTTATACCTATTCTTTCACCTATTATTGATTCATCTATCATTGATACCCCCATCATTGATACTCCCATTGTTGACTCACCGATTACAGATATACCTTTTGTTTCTTCAACTGATATGCCTATCATTGATACGCCTATCATTTCTTCAACTGATACACCAAATTTTGATTCACTTGTAATTGATACACCTATAGTTCATACATCCTCACTCATCTGAGAGCTAGGATTCTAGACTCTTGATTTTCATTATCTTGATTCTGGTCCTTCATTCGATCGTACACCACATCCGACAGTTGTAGAGACTATCACTCCGATCTGCTCTACTCTTGCTGATGACATAACCTCCACCTCTTTACTTCAGCTAGAGACGGACCTATGTTCGATGCAGAGGACGTGGTCATCATACTCCTTCACGACCAACCAGGACTCATCTTCTTAATCTCAGATCGATGTGGCCCCGATCTCATGCTTTCACTAACACTGGACCGATAGAGATCAGATCTTCAGAGGATGAGGATTAGGATACTTTTTATGTTTAGATAGTTTGCTTTTCTGCACATTTTATATGTCTTGATGTTCTCCTTATGTACAAAATTCTGACTTTGAATGAAATCTTATGTTGTACTCATGTTATGAATTCAATGAATGAAATGCATTAATTTTCTTTAGTACTTCATTGTCTTCATTTGTGAATGAATGGATGAATGAATTATTATGTTGTACTTCATTATTCTATATTGAATGACTTACTTTTTATTCTCTTCCTTCCTTTTTAATGATAACAAAAAGAGGGAGTAATAAGACTAAACTATAAGTATAAATATTTTGAAAATTTAAAATTCTTTTGTGGTTGAAAATTCTTTTGAAATTTGTTTGAGCTTGAAATGAAATTCTTTGCAAATTCATTAGTATGGGGGAGTAATACCTCCTTTGTATTGAAACAATTTTAAATTGAATTTCATATCAAATCTTTTCTTTAGATATTTAAAAAGATGTTTACAATTTTTTACGAATCATCTATTAGGGGGGAGTCTGGTCTATTGCTGAATTTGTCTCTCTTGAACATGTTTCTTAAAGTATCACTGTACTTGAATTTATCCCTTATATATCCAAACTCCGATACTCTTAGCCATTATAATGCTCTTACTCTGATACACCTTTTTAATATTACAATTATTCTGGTACACCTATTGCAATTAGCTCTTCGCATCTTAAAAAAAAAAAATTTTGAAAGCTTTTTATGTAATTTATACTTAAAGGTTTTGTCATCATCAAAAAGGGGAGATTGTTGACTCTATTATTGATTTTGATGATAAGCAAAATTCTTAAGTATAAGTTGAGTACTAAATTTCTTTGAAGTAATTTTTATAGAAAAAGGTGCTCATCAATGACAAATGTTGTTTGATTGAAGAAGTCCAAATTTAGATGAAAGATCTGCTCAAAGAAAACTTCGACAATGAAAAATTGCTTGAATGGATACTTGAGTTCAACACAGACTTGATTCAGCACAAGTTCAGCTATTTATGTGAAAATCTCAGTGAAGTGTCGACTCAAAGTATCGACACATGACACCAAGTGTCGACACATGATAGTGAAGTGTCGACTTAAGTCGGTATGCAAAGAAAATTTCAGATGGCACGTCTGAGGTGTCAATACATGGAATTGAAGTGTTGATACATGGATTGCTCATCGCTTGAGATTTTTGGATTACAGAACTTGCTGAAGTTGAAGATCTGGCAGAAGTGTCGGCATATGGATGCTAAGTATTGACTCAAAGTATCGACTCACCTGAAGAAGTATCAACTCACCTGAGAATTCCAGAAAGCTACATTGAAGATATTTGAACTAGGTGTTGAATCAAGGAGTGCACGTGTTGACTTGAAGTGTCGACTCATAGCCTGAAGTGTCGACACACTGGAGTTCTGGGAACAATAACGGTAGTTTTTCAAATGCATAACTCATCCCTCTTGGCTCCCAATGGCTAGTTTTTTGTGTCTAATGGCTAGAAACCAAAATTGAGACCTTAGGAAGGTATTTATATTATTCAAATTAAATCAAAATATAAGAGAATGAAAAAGAAATAACCAAGAGAGAAGAAAGAAGAGCATTCACTCCTATTCATTAAGTTCAACCACCTTCAAGCAAGAAGAAGCCTTCAAGTCTTCAAGAGCCTTCAGAGCATTCAAGTTCAATCATTCTTGAGCATTAAGAGGTTTCATTAAGTTGAAAGCATCACAACAATGAGCTTCATAGAGATACCCACTTTTTATTAGAAAGATTTCATTATTTTTACTTCAAACTATTTTGTTGTAAGGGTTCTTGGTTAGCCTATTGGAAAACCAAGGAAAGTTATTGGTGAGCCTTTGAAAACCAATTAGATTCTTGGTTAGCCCACAAAACCAGGAAGGTTGGTGGTGAGCCTTAAAATCATTTAAATTCTTGGTTAGCCCATAAAACTAAGTGAGATTTTGACTTATGAGTCTTGTGAAAACAATCAGGTTTGATTAGTGAGCCCAAAAAATAATTAGCTGTAATCGGTTGAAATATAGTGAATTCTCAAGGAGATCTTGAGGAGGGATGTAGGCATGGATAGATAGCACTGAACGCTATACTTCCTTGTGTTTTTGATTGCTTGTCTCTTATACTTGCTCTTACTTTTTGCTTTATATTTCTGCTACACACTTACTTAAGAGCACTTCATTTGCATTCATAATACTTAGTTAATTGTTGGATTGGATCACATACTCTTGCATTGCATTCAAATAATTTTTAGAGACCCAATTCACCCCCCCTCTTGGATTGCTTATTGGGCAACATAGATGAAATGCTTATCATGAGCAGCCCGAAGGAGGATCATATTATTGACCTGATGGAGGCTTTCGATAAACTCTGCCACTATCAAATGAAGCTGAACCCCACAAAGGCACCTTCCGTGTGGTGGCGGGAAAGTTCTTGGGATTCATGGGACCAGAGGGGGATAGAGGCCAACCCCGAGAAGATCGAGGCGATCACAGACTTGAGGCATCCCACCTCCAAGAAGGAAGTCCGGCATCTGATTAGGTGCATCACGGCTCTGAGCCACTTCATCTCACACTCTACCGAGCATTACTAGCCGTTCTTCAAGGTCCTTTGGAAGATGAATGATTGGATAGAAGAATGGCAAGAAGCATTCGAGGGACTGAAGAAGCTCCTCGCCTAACGCCACTACTATCCCAGCCAGAGCATGGAGAATAGCTCCTCTATACCTGGCTGTCTCACCATAGGCGGTCAGCTCTTTGCTGGTTTATGCTAATGGGGATGGCTCTCAATGGCCAGCCTACTACACCAGCAAGCTACTCCATGATACCAAAATCAGGTATACCGACCTGAAAAATTATTTTGCACTAATAATATATGCGCAGCACCTCAGGCCCTACTTTCAAGCACACCCCATCGCTATCCTTATGATCTGCCCCTGAGGCTATCCTGAGCCACCCCGATACTTCCGGGTACTTGGCCAAGTGGGTGCTAAAGCTCAGTGAATTCGACATCACCTATCGCCATGGTAGGTGCAGAAGGCCCAAGTCCTAGCCGATTTTGTGGTGGAATGCACCTGGGCCAAGGGAAGTCCAGAGGAGGCGAACCAATAGTTCGATCTGGCAGGACCCAACCCCGACAAAGGAGACATGGATACTCCACATGGACGGTGCCTCCAATGCAGAAGGAAGCAGAGCTGGCCTCATCCTTGCAAGCCCTGATGGGGTCATCATGGAATGCACACTACATTTTTTCTTCAAAGCGACCAACAACCAGGCGGAGTATGAAGCACTCTTTGAGGGGCTAAAGGTGTCCCGCAAACTGGGCATCAAGAGGTTGAAAGTCTTCATGAACTCATAGCTAGTGGCTGGCCAATTCTCTGATGAGTATGAAGCGGGGACCTTATGATCGTAAAGTATCTAGACCGGGTGTGCTACCCTCCAGCATTTCGATATCTCCCATATCCTACTGGCAGAGAACACCTAGGCCGACATCCTTTCCAGGCTGGCCACCCTATCAGAGACCTCGTTGGGGCATGCTTTCGTCGAATGTCTCGAGGCCCCCAGCCGTGAAACTATGGTCGAGGTCCAGGAAGTCTTCAACAAGGCCAGCTGGATGGATTCCTACATTAAGTACATCACCGCCGGCACCCTACTTGAGGACCAAAGGAGGCTAGCCTTTTCAAGAAGAAGGTCGTACGTTATGTGATTTTGGATGGGCAGCTCTACCGGAGGTCCTACTCCAACCCCCTACTGAAGTGCCTGAAGTCCTCAGAAGCTGCCTACGTGCTCTAGGAGATACACGAAGGCATCTGTGGCAACCATGTGGGGGGCAGGGCCTTAGCCCACAAATAGATCTGACAAGGTTACTTCTAGGAAACAATGTGGGAAGAAGTAGCTGACTTCGTGAAGAAATGCAATACGTGCCAGCACCACGCATGGCATCCAGCATCCCAGCGGCAACCGGCAGCCCCCATCTCCTAGCTATCAGCCCCGTGGCCATTTGCCCAGTGGGGAATGGACATCCTAGGCCCCTTCCTTGCAGCATTCGGCCAATGGAGGTTCTTGATTGTGGCCATCGATTACTTCACCAAATGGATCGAGGCTGAACCTCTAGCACGGATAATAGAGGCAAAGGTCCAGTCTTTCTTCTGAAAATCCATAATCTATAGATACGGCCTCCTGCACATAGTCATCACTAACAACGGGAAGTAGTTCGACAACTGGACTTTAAAAAATTTGCTCCGATCTCGGCATCTGCCATCGCTTTACCTCGGTGGCCCACCTCAAATAAATGGGGAAGCTGAAGTGACTAAACCGCACCATCCTGCAAGGGCTCTGTACGAGGCTGTATAAAGTCAAGGGCCGATGGGTGGATGAGCTGCCTAGCATGCTGTGGGCCTACCAACACACCTCCCCATATGGCCACTGGAGAGACACCCTTCAACCTTGTCTTCGGGACTGAAGCAGTAATCTCAGTGGAACTCAGCCCGCCCATGCTCCGGATAGAGCAGTACGATGAAGTCAAAAATTTGGCACGTCTCCTTCTTAACCTGGATTTGCTAGATAAAACAAGGAACAAAGCTCGACTCTGAATGGTGGCGTATCAGTAATGAGTTGAGCGCTATTACAACTCCCGCATGTGGCCTAGGTGTCCGCCCAAGTGACCTCATGCTCAAGCAAGCAAAAGCATCCCAACCGGGGGAGTGCAGGAAACTCTCCTAGAATTAGGAGGGTCCTTACTAGGTGATCGAAGCCTTACCGGGCGGGGCCTACTACCTTGTTGGGCTCGACAGTGTCTACTTCACGCGAACTTGGAATGCCAGCAACTTAAGGATGTACCACCAATAACGTAAAGCTCTTCCATAATAAATTCAAGTTCTTTTGGTGTAATCTTGTTTTTCACCTATGCAGGAACTCATCTACCCTACTTCAAGCTGGGAGACTTTCGAAGCCCCGCATCAAAGCTGAGAGGCCAGCACTCCGCACCAAAGCCAGGAGCCACAACACCCGCACTAAAGCCAGGAGCCATAGTGCCCGCATTAAAGCAAGGAAACTCCTGAAGCCCCATAATAAAGCCGAGAACCTCCGATGCTCCGCACTAAAGCCAGGAAACTCTTGAAGCCCTACACCAAAGCGAGAGCCATAGTGCCCCGCACTAAAGCTGGGAAACACCTAAAGCCCTACACTAAAGCTGGGACCTCTGATGCCTCGCACTAAAGCCGGGAACTCCTGAAGCCCGCACCAAAGCTGGGAGCCACAGTGCCCCGCACCAAAGCCGGGAGCCACCGTGCCCCGCACTCAAGCCCGAAGTTGTAGTACCAAAGTCTAGAGACTCCTGGATGAAAGGATTATGCCTAAAGGCCAATCAAATGTTTATTTTGATGGGATTTTCTTTTGTATCCCAAACCAGTGTATTGACATTATCAATTAATAAAGGCATTTTATTTTCATCATACGCTGTGTCTTATTAATTTTATTAAGATATGATGAACCCCATAGATTAGGGCTATGGTTCTAGGGTTATGATGAGATCATACCAGTGAGACCTAAAGCCTTAAAACCCTAATCTAGAATATTCCTGGTCGATGGGATTTGAGTAGGGGATCAATGTTTCCGTAAGACCAGCACATCCTATGTATGCTTGGTGAAGAGGGTGACTGATCTCACAGTCACTTGTATTTGACACTAATACTAGGATGTGGGTGCTCATTAGAGAATGAGTTCACTGAATGGATCCAGCTTGAGAACATCTAATGGAACCTTATCTATTTGTCAATAGATAGTTCTCATAGTAGGAGTAGTGCATGTGGTCCTTTGACCTGAAACTACCATGGTATCTTGTATGCATGAATCCATACTTTGGTTCATACAATCATGACACTGAGTCATGCATGGGGATACTGGGTATGGTGGATTGCATATGGAGGGGTTGTGAGTAGGTCAAAAAGGAATCGATCAACCCTAGTAATGGAAAGCGCATCCAGATGATTAATCAATGAAGATTCGAGAAATCTTTGATCAAAGTATGAACATTAGAAATAGTTTCTAATGGTCATTAATGAATCATCATTATCAGATTGAGCAAGGAATGAATATGAAATTGGATTTGACAAGTATTCTATCATAGTCATATTCAGGGTGCATGTAGATCGAAGGACTGAATTGCCGGTAACTTATCACTGAAGGGTATTTTGATAAATCCACCAACATTTCTCATCTTCCGGTTGGCATGACACGTTGCTAGATGTCAATCTTGTCTTGTAGGTCTTTCATGAACTAATTGATTTGGTTTCATGAGTCAATTCGATGTGTGATTCGAATTGGATAATTAGGTGAGCCAATTTGACCTAATTAGGTCAATCGGGTTCGATCGGATCGAATCGGCTCAACCTAAACCTACTGTTGGCTAGATGTGGAACCCAATGGATTACACATAATAGAGACTTGGCCAAGGAAGTCATTCATGATTTAATTAGGGTCATAGGATTTTAATTGGTTAGCTTGATTACATACTAGCATATATAGGCTAACCAAATTCCTAACCCAATTGGATTGGGTCCAGTTGCTTGCTAATTGGGCTAACCTAATTATGAAAAACCTAAATTAGGTTGAGTCCAAAGTGGGGCTAGCCTAATCAGAGCTAAATCTAATTTTAATTTGGATCTAAGGGCATTTTATGCACCATACATGAAGTGTCCCATGGCATGGGACTCTTGGTACCTAAATGATACCTTAACTTCAAAAGGGCACAGAATGAGCTATAGATCTCTGATTTGAATATAATTTATATGGCCAAAAAGAAAATTTATGCTATTTCCAATGACATGCATATTACCTATGTTTTGACTGGTCAACATTCTTTAAATTTGCATGGAAGAAGGATGGCACACGCAGTGCATGAAGAGTCGCAACTCTTCATGTGGCGCGGGTTCTGATCGAGAGTCCTTCTGCTATCAGGATTCTTCATAATCTCTAAGATTTGAAATTGAAGAGGTGCCTCTTGGCTTCCTAGGGATCAGTAATTGACATGTGGCACGTGAGAATTAGTCTAGATAAAAGAAGGGATGTGAATAAGGCCTTCGGTGTATGAATGAGCTTATTAGATATGATTTTTCAAGCCAGATAAACTTCTCTTCGGTCTTGAAAAATATATCTGATAAGTTGATGGGAGGACATATCACACGCCTCTCTTGTATCTATAAATAGGGGGCAGTAAATTGAGTCTGATATAAGAATTCCACCGAAGTATTATTCTGAGTGTCTCTCTCTCTCCCTCCTTCTTCTTAAGACAAGACTTGTCTTGTTAAGACAAGGTCTTTTCTAATAGGACAAGACTTTATTTTAGGACATAAGCCTAAGGGGTCATAGAGGAGGGTTGTCCTAAAACCAAGGGTGGTTTAGGAGAGTGCCTTTAGTGCCCTACAGTAGGACAGGGTGTTCTACAGTGGTCAATAGACCAAAGGCTGCCAAAAGAGTTCCACTTCTCCAAGCAACTTGAAGAAGGAGTTCTTCCTTGGTCCGAGTTTCGTGTGGATCACCGTTGGAGGGCGAATGTTTGGGCGCCTGGTGGAGAAGAAGGCTGAATCAGGTTTTCTTCATCGGATTGGATACTAGCGGTTCAGGTTGTGCCTAAACTCTAGTTTATATTATATGCATGTTTGTATATTTAATTCCTAGTAAGGAGGTCTTGGGTTAAGGGTTGGTAGTGATTTCATAATAAATTTTGAAATCCACGCTTCTGCCCTGGTCACCAAAACCCTTACAGTGGTATCAGAGCCACCTTATTAGTGCTAAATCATACAAAATTGAAGTTGCCCATTTTGGTAGGACTCTACAAAATTTAAAGTTGCCCAATTTTGTAGGACTCTTGAGGTTTCCTATTTTTGTAGGACTCTACAAAATTTGAAGTTGCTCAATTTTGTATGACTCTACAAAAGTTTAAAGTTACATATGATTGATATGTTTATGCATATATGTATGTCACTGGTTAGGGTTTTCACTTAAACCTTAACTGATATAGAGATATGTTTAGCTTTCTAGTCATCATACTGAAATAAGGTTGCCCTGGCATAATGGTGGATCCATTATGTGGTAGATCGTTGTCCTAGTATGATGACACACTTGGCACATTATAAAATGATATATGATGCATGGTGATTGAATGGTTATATGTAGAATGTGCTTATTTTAATAATAAAGCCCTCTATTAAAATTATATTAAGTTGTAGTGTCATATACCAAAGCAAAATAATCAAGATAATTAGTTGATCATTCGGTGTCTAGGAAAAGTGGTTCATGATGGTAAAGAGGACGTGGTTTTAATTGGTTCCGTTGACTGACCTGGCCAATTTTTATTGGTGTCTAGGAAAGCGCACGGGGGACTCCCACTACTCTCCACTTACCTGGTCGATAAGTAACTTAATTCTTGATTGATATGCTTAGTGTAATATTCACTACATTAGGCCTTCCTTCATGCTAGGTCATTATTATGTTATGATCCGTATTAGGTTTGTTGTGTACACACAAGGCCTATTATGGTAACTAACACAATTTTGGCCTAGTGCATTTGATGCTTATGGCATGATTTAATATAATACTTTGTTGTGAACACACAAGGGGTATTATATACAATCATGACTATAAAGGAATGAAGGGTCTTACTAACAAAAAATTATAGTTTGTTGTGCACACACAAGGCTATTAATATTTTAGAGGCCAGGTTTTGTTGAGAATTATATGAGATACAATTGGAAAGAGTTTTCCTACCTTTGAACTTTATAAAAGATTTGTTGTGTAACACAAGGTCTTTTATAAGGAATTAGGATCTCAACCCCACTAAGAAAACCAATTAGGTTTCTCGATCATCATATAGAGGGTTATGATGCTTGATAAAATAATGGGAGACATAATTAAGTTAAGTCCTAATTTAATTATGTTTTGTCAACATTGGTTATTGCTTATGTTATGTTCTTTGTTAATGTAGATAAATGGGGTCTTCACTCTCACTTCGTAGTATACTTGATGCCAATAAATTGACTGGTCCGAACTATGTTGACTGGTTGAGAAACCTAAAGATAGTACTCAGCCAGGAAAAACTTTCTTACATTCTTGATACCTCTACCTTGGAACCTTTAGGGAAAGATGCCTTGCAAGAGGAAAAGACCACATACAAGATGTGGCAAAATGACTCACTCATGTCAAATGTATCATGCTTGCCTCTATGACCAATGAGTTGCATAGGCAACATGATAGCATGGACACTAACTCCATACTGCTCAATCTAAAAGAGATATATGGAGAACATAGTCGAACTGCTAGATATGAGATATCTAAGTAGTTGTTCCATGCGAGAATGATAGAAGGTACATCCGTACAAGACCACCAACTGATGGTATTGACCTGATCACTCGATTAGGTCAATTGGGTTTTATTATGGATAGGGAGTTGAATCAGGATTTGATCCTGCAGTCACTTCCGGAGTCATTTCATAGTTTGTTCTTAATTATCATAGAACAAACTTAACACTTCTTGCCTGAGCTGTTAAACATGTAAAAATAGTAGAGAGCCATTTAAAGGAAAATAAGGCTCCACTTCTTCTTGTGGATGGGATTAACAAGAAGAAGTCAGGCAGAAAGGGTTCCAAGAGGAGATTGAACCCAAAAGGGGCATCAAGAAGAAGAAAGGAAAGAAGGCCTCCGGACAGATGACCTACTTTCACTGTGGCAAGTCGGGTCATTGGAAGAGGAACTGCAAGGCTTACCTTGCAGGTGTGAAGCCTGGTGCATCGGATGCACAAGGTATGAAAGAAGTTCATACTATTTTGTCATTGGAGTCTTCCATTTCAAATACTTGGGTATTGTATACCACCTGTGGTCATAATATCTACAAATCATTGCAGAGGCTGCAGAGGCTTAGAGTATTGAAGGTAGGAGACTTCGAGCTATACGGTGCTGGAGGAGAGTCCATCCAAGCAGAGGCCGTAGGGACTTATATCTGAAGTTACCTTCGAGAAAGATTTTAGAGCTGAGAGATTGTTACTATATGCCTAAGGTTATTAGAAATATCATTTCTATACCCTTGTTACTTAGACAATGTTATACTATGAATGTGATGAGCAATGGTTGCTCAATCAGCTTTTCTAATGAAATTATATGTTAAGGCGTATTTTGCAATGGTCTTTTAACTTTATCCACTAATGACAATATACTTCATGAAAGTAACAAATGAAAGAGAGATTATGTAAACAATACTTTACTCTCTGGCACTGTCGGCTTGGACATATTAGTGAGACAAGGATTAGCAAGTTATACAAGGAAAATTTTCTTAATCCTTATGATTATGAATCATCAGGAACTTGTGAATCATGTCTCATGGGTAAAATGGCCAAGACTCCATTTAGTGGACATAGAGAAAGGACAACTGAGTTATTAGGACTCATACATACAGATGTATGTGGGCCTATGACAACTCAGGCCAAGGATGGATACTCTTATTTCATCACGTTTACTGATGATTTTTCAAGGTACGGATTTATGTATCTTATGAAACATAAGTTCGAAGCCTTTGATAAATTTTTAAAGTATCAAAGTATGGTAGAGAAACAAACGGGAAAAAGTATTAAAATCCTTCGATCAGATCGAGGAGGTGAATACTTATCCACCGAGTTTCTCGATCACCTTAAAGAAAAGGGGATTATCTCTGAATGGACCCCTCCTTACACACCACAATTAAATGGTGTTGCTGAAAGGAGGAACCGTACCTTATTAGTTATGGTACGGTCCATGATGTGCTTCACAGAGTTACGTGTTTCCTTCTGGGGATATGCCTTGGAAACCATGCTAATATCTTAAATAAAGTACCATCTAAATCTGTCTCTAGCACTCCATATGAGATATGGAGGGGTAAGAAACCCAATCTTAAGTATCTTAAGATATGGGGATGTCCAGCCTATGTCAAAAGAAATTTTGGACATAAGCTGGATGCTAGAGCAGATAAGTGTCTATTTGTAGGATATCCTAAAGATGTATAGGATATCTGTTCAACCACCCTACTGAACAAAAAGTTTTTGTCAGTAGGCATGCTACTTTTCTGGAGAAAGAGTTCATCCTATAAAAGGGCAGTGGGAGAAATACTGAACTTGAAGAAGTTCAATAAATAGATACATCTCAACCAAATGATAACATAGTTAGTATAGAACCAGAACACACCACTCCTATCCGTAAGTCTGATAGGGTGCGTCATGCACCTGAGAGGTATGGGTTCATTATTGAAAATAATGAAGCCTGGATCATTGAAAATGATGAGCCTCTAACCTATACGGATGCTGTCATGAGTAGGGACTCAAATAGATGGCTGGAAGCCATGAGATCCAAAATGGACTCCATGTATGTCAACCAAGTGTGGACTTTGGTGATGCACCAGAGGGTGTTAACCCTATTGGATGCAAATGGGTCTAATAAAAAGATTGGGGCAGATGGCCAAGTCGAAACTTATAAAGCCAGATTAGTGGCTAAGGGTTTCAGACAAAAATAGGGAATAGATTATGATGAAACATTTTCTCCTGTTACCATGCGCAAATCTATTCGGATCATGCTTGCTATAGCAACATATCATGATTATAAATCTGGCAGATGGATGTGAAAACCACATTCCTTAATGGTTTCCTTGAGGAAGAGGTCTATATGTCACAGCCAGAAGGTTTTATCTTGGAGACTAAACCTAATCAGGTATGTAGGCTGAAAAAATCTATTTATGGATTAAAGCAAGCATCCAGGAGTTGGAACATCCGATTGATAAGACAGTCAAAGAGTTTGACTTTATCAAAAATGAGGATGAACCTTGTGTGTACAAGAAGACTAGTGAGAGTGCCATAGTTTCTTGGTTCTGTATGTGGATGACATACTCCTCATTGGGAATGATATCCCAATGTTACAATCAGTCAAGGTATGGTTATCTAAACAGTTTCCATGAAAGACTTGGGAGAAGCATCCTATATATTGGGTATCAAGATCTATAGAGATAGATCTAGGAGGATGCTAGGCTTATCCCAGTCTAGGTACATTGACCAAGTGCTAAAGAGATTTAGCATGGAGGGAAGTAAAAGTGGTTACTTGCCCATTGGTCATGGCATTCATCTTCTAAGAAGATGTCTCCTAAGACACCTGAAGAAAGAAATAGAATGAGTTCTACACCTTATGCTTCGGCTATAGGATCTATAATGTATGCTATGTTATGTACCAGGCCTGATGTGGCATATGCCTTCGGTATAGCTAGCAGATTTCAGGCTGATCCAGGAGAGGATCACTGGAAGGCTATGAAAAATATTCTTAAGTACTGAGAAGGACTAAGGATATTTTTCTGATATACGGAGTATCTTATCTTAAATTGGAAGCTTATTCAGATTCTAGTTTTCAATCGGATCCAGATGATAGAAAATCTATTTCAGGGTACGTTTTTATCCTAAATGGAGGAGCTGTAAGCTGGAAGAGTTCTAAACAGTAGACTGTAGCTGACTCAACAACTGAGGTATAATACATTGCTGTTAGTGAAGCTGCTAAAGAAGCTGTCTGGATGAAGAAGTTCATCTCAGAGTTGGGCATTGTTCCGGAGATTGAAGGTCCAGTACCACTTTACTGTGATAATACTAGAGCCATCGCTCAAGCTAAGGAACCTAGAGCACATCACAAATCAAAGCACATTATAAGACGCTTCCATCTCATTCGAGAGATTGTTGAAAGACAAGAAGTCTGCATTAAAAGAGTAGAAACGAAGAACAACATAGCAGACCCGTTCACTAAGGCTCTACCACAGCGGGAGTTTGATCGCCACCTCGATTATATGGGGTAAAAATTAAAGGCGATTGGCTTTAGTGCAAGTGGGAGATTGAAAGGATTATGCCCTAAAGGCCAATCGAAATGTTGTATTTCGATGGGATTTTTTTTTGTATCCCAAACCAGTGTATTGACATTATCAATTAATAAAGGCATTTTATTTTCATCATACGCTGTGTCTTATTAATTTTATTAAGATATGATGAACCCATAGATTAGGGCTATGGTTCTAGGGTTATGAGGAGATCATACCAGTGAGACCTAAAGCCTTAAAACCCTAATCTAGAATATTCCTGGTCTATGGGATATTGAGTAGGGGATCAATGTTTCCGGTAAGACCAGCACATCCTATGTATGCTTGGTGAAGAGGGTGACTGACCTCACAGTCACTTGTGTTTGACACTAATATTAGGATGTGGGTGCTCATTAGAGAATGAGTTCACTGAATGGATCCATCTTGAGAACATCTAATGGAACCTTTTTGTTTGTCAATAGATAGTTCTCATAGTGGGAGTAGTGCATGTGGTCCTTTGACCTGAGACTGCCATAGTATCTTGTATACATGAATCCATAATTTGGTTCAAACTAATCATGACACTGAGTCATGCATGGGGTGATACTGGGTATGGTGGATTGCATATGGAGGTTGTGAGTAGGTCAAAAAGGAATCGATCAATCCTAGTAAGAGGGACGCACATCTAGATGATTTAAATCAAATGAAGATTCGAAAAATCTTTGATCAAAGTATGAACATTAGAAATAGTTTCTAATGGTTCATTAATGATCATCATTATCAGATTGAGCAAGGAATGAATATGAAATTTGATTTAACAAGTATCCATATCCATAGTCATATTCAAGGTACAAGTAGATAGAAGGACTGAATTGCCCGGTAACTCACCACTGAAGGGTATTTTAGTAAATCCACCAAAATTCCTCATCTTCGGGTAGGCATGACACGTGCTAGACGTCAATCTTGTCTTGTAGGTCTTCACCAACCAATTGATTTGGTTTCATGAGTCAATTCGATGTGTGATTCGAATTGGACAATTAGGTGAGCCAATTTTACCTAATTAGGTCAATCGGGTTCGATCATATTGAATCGGCTCAAACCTAAACCTACTGTTGGCTAGATGTGGAACCCAATGGGTTACACACAATAGAGACTTGGCCAAGGAAGTCATTCATGATTTAATTAGGATCATAGGATCCTAATTGGTTAGCTTGATTACATACTAGCATATGTAGGCTAACCAAATTCCTAACCCAATTGGATTAGGTCAGGTTGCTTGATAATTGGCTAACCTAATTATGGGAAATCTAAATTAGGTTGAGTCCTAAGTAGGGCTAGCCTAATCAGAGCTAAATCTGATTTTAATTTGGATCTAAGGGCATTTTAAGTGCAATACATGAAGAGTCTCAATGGCATGGGATTCTTGGTACCTAAGTGATACCTTAACTTCAAAAGGGCACAGAATGAGCTATAGATCTCTGATTTGAATATAATTTATATGGTCAGAAAGAAAATTTTATTCTCTTTCCAATGACAACCATATTTCCTATGTTTTGACTAATCAACTTTCTTTGAAATTTGCGTGTAAGAAGCATGGCACGTGCTGTGCATTAAGAGTCGCAACTCTTCATGTGGCGCGCAGTTCTGATGGAGAGTCCTTTGCTATCAGGACTCTTCATAATCTCCGATGTTTGGAGATTGAAGAGGTGCCTCTTGGCTTCCTAGGGACCGGTAATTGACATGTGGCAAGTAAGAGTTCGTCCAGATAAAAGAAGGGTTGTGAATAAGGCCTTCGGTGCATGAATGGGCTTATTAGATATGATTTTTCAAGCTAGATAACTTCTCTTCGGTCTTGAAAAATCATATCTGATAAGTTGATGGGAGGATATATCACACGCCCCTCTTGTATCTATAAATAGGTGGTGGTGAAATGAGTATGATATAAGAATTCCACCGAAGTATTATTCTGAGTGTCTCTCTTTCCCTCCTTCTTTCTTTAAGACAAGACTTGTCTTGTTAAGACAAGATCTTTCTAATAAGACAAGGCTTTGTTTTAGGAAATAATCCTAAACGGTCCTAGAGGAGGGTTGTCCTAAAACAAAGAATGGTTAGGAGAGTGTCTTTAGTGCCCTACAGTAGGACAGGGTGTCCTACAGTAGTCAATAGACCAAAGGCTGCCGAAAGAGTTTCACTTTTCTAAGCAACTTGAAGAAGGAGTTCTTCCTTGGTCCGAGTTTCGTGTGGATCACCGTTGGAGGGCGAACATTTGGGCGCCTGGTGGAGAAGAAGGCTGAATCAGGGTTTTCTTCATCGGATTGGATACCAGTAATTCAGGTTGGTGCCTAAACTCTAGTTTTTATTATATATCCATGTTTGTATGTTTTAATTCCTAGTAAGGAGGTCTTGGGTTAAGGGTTTGGTAGTGGTTTCATAATAAATTTTGAAATCCATGCTTCTGCCCTGGTCACCAAAACCCTTACACTGGAGCTCGGCACTCAAACCCGAAGCTGCAGCACCAAAGCCTGAAGACTCCTGAAGCCCGATGCTCAAGCCTAGAGCCTAGAACTCCAAGCCCAAAAACTCATGAAGTCCGACACCCAAAGACAAGCAGTTTCATCGCCCACCTCAATGTCCGGGGATGACAGATTGGAACTCCTGGTGAGCCCCACCATCTCTCGCCTGGCCCGTAGTCGGGTAACACAAAAAAAAAGAAAAAAAGAGAGAAAAAGAAGCGGAATGATAGCCAAGGAATTTCATTTATATGAAAACTTCTTGTACATTCCTTGCGAGATGCCCCCAACAAATTAAGGGCCCTCCTTGACTTATAAATATAAAAGGAAATGAAGATCTAAACAATAGCCAGCCATCGGCTCCTTTCCAGATTGACAGGTAGCCCCCACCTCCCGTGAGGTGCTCGGGGAGGCCTCGGGTTCCACCTCAGTCTCAGCTTCCTCTAACTCGGACTCCTCCTCGAAGCCGGCTCATCCTCCTACCCAGTGAATGGAATGAAAGGCTTGATATTATCAAGCCCCTTCAGCTCGTAGAAGTGAAAGGCCTTGTTCTTGAAGTCTATGAAGCCTTGATGAATGGAGTCCAAGATAGCCTCGGTGACCTCGTCCTTAAAAGCCTGGGATGCCATGAACTTGGGGATTGCCTCCTTCACCTCCTTCTTGGCCATCTCCACCTGCATAGTAGCCGCCGCTACCCTCTCAATCACCACTGCTGCCCGAGCCTTCTCCTCCTCCAGTTGAGTCTGGAGGGTTTGCACCCTCCTTTCTAGATGGGCCACCTCCTTGGCCCAAAAGTAGTCAGCATCACCCTCCCAGACCTTTGCACTGGGCTCCCCCTCAGGTGCCTTGACAGCAGCCCTCTTTTGAGACTTCTCCCAAAGATCCTTGAGGTTGAACTTCATCTCTACAATATGAAGAAGAAAGAAGGAAGAAAGCCTAGCTTTTCAGAACTTTTTCTAAGAGGAAGGGGGAGAGTAGCTCTAGAGTGAAAGTCTCATCTTGCTACTGCTTGAAAAATCTTTGGGGATCAAGAAGATGAATCCTATTTAATGGCCTGGAGCCCTGTCGCTTTGTGCCTGTAGAAGACGTGTGCCATGTCTCGCACCAAGACAACTGAGAGATGCCATGTATTGAAGCGATGCTTCAAACCGGAGCAATTCCCTTGAAGCGATATGGCATTAATAACTATCTTTGGGGAGAGAAGATGTGGCGACACCCAGATGGCATGGAAGCACAATCGCCTGAATGCCGGTGCATCCGACATCTAAAATGGAAGGGGCACGCCCCCTCCATGCCAGCACAACCATTACTCCCTTTGCCCCGAGCGGATGCTTCGTTCTCCAAACTCAGGAGTGGGGGGCAATTGATATGGTGACATCCACTGACATGGATCCTGCAGCTGATATGGTGACATCTACTGACGTAAAGCCTGTGGACTGAAAGAAAAGTGCCCTAAAAGCCAATCATTGTAAGGGCATTTTTGTAATCTTCCAACTATTGTATGACATTATATTAATAAAGACATTTATTTTCATCATATACTGCTGTGTCTTATTTATGGATTATGATGAACCCCATAGATTAGGGCAATGGTATTAGGGTTATGATAAAGATCATAATAGTGAAATCCAAGTTTCTATAAACCCTAATCAAAATGTTCCTAGTCAATGGACCATCAATTTGGAGATCGATGAATCCGGTAAGACTTTCTTATCCTATGTATGCTCAGTTAATGAGGATGGTTGGTCTCACAGCCATTTGTGTAGAAACACTAATACAAGAATAAGGGTGCTTATTAGAATATGAGTACACTGAATGATCTGCACCAGGACTATCTTATGGAAATCTTACTGCTTGTCAAAAGATAGGTCTCAGAGTAGGAGTTGTGCATGTGATCTTTAGACCTGAGATCACCATGGTTCCTTGTGCACACTAAGCCATATTTTTGGTTCATACTCATTCATGATATTGAGTTATGTACGGGGTGTTCTAGGTATGGTAGAAGGCGTATGAAGGATGTGAGTAGACCAAAGAGGAATCGATCATCCCTGGTAAGAGGAATTGTTATCCTATATAATATCTTCGTTGAGTGACTCAAGGAGCCATTGATCAAAGAAGGATGAGATTAGAAGTGGTTTCTAATCAGTCATCAATTGAGTCCTCATGATCAAGCTGAGATTGATATGACTAAGTGTCAGGGTTTGACATGTATCCATACCTATCACTTAATCGGGATAATGGGAGATCGAAAGATTGAATTGCACGGTAACTTTCTATTGAAGGGTATTTTGGAACTTTCTACCAAATTCTATATTTTCTAGATAGGCATGATACATTGCTAGACGTCAATCTTGTCTTGTAGGTTTTAATGAACCAATTGAATTGGTTTCATGAGTCAATTCGATGGATAATTCGAATTGGACAATTAGGTGAGCTAATTTGACCTAATTAGGTCAATCGGGTTTGATTGGTTCGAATCGGCTCAAACCTAAACCTACTACTGGCTAAATGTGGTACCCAAAGGGTCAACACATTAGGGAGTTGGTCGAGGAAGTCACCATGGTTTAATTAGGGTCATGGCATCCTAATTGGTTAGCCAGATTACACACTAGCATGTGTAGGCTAACCCAATTCCTAACCCAATTGATTTGGGTCTAGTTGCTTGTTAATTGGACTAACCTAATTGAGGAAAACCTACATTAGGTTGAGTCCTAATTGGGGCAGCCTAAACCAGGCTTTATCTAGTTTTTTATTTGGACATTAACCCGGTTTATTGAAGAGTCCTGGGTGCTCAAGACTCTTGGTGCCTCTTGGCACACGCGGGAGAAAAGAGTGTGTGCAGAAGGACTGAGGGTCCTTCTGCAGATGAAACTCTGAGAGTTTCTTATCTGGGATGCCTCTTCAAATAGTCTCCATGCCCTTTTGGTTTTGGCTGACCGGTCAAAAGGGGACAAAGGGGCAGCATGAAGTGAGAAGAAGTCAGTGTGAGTATATGAAGAGTCGCGTCTCTTCATCTGCACACGGTTCTGAGGTAGAGTCCTTCTGCACTCATGATTCCTCTTCTGCGGTTTCAAGACAAGAAAAGATGCCTCCTTTCCCTTGAGTTTGGTACATGCCATGTTGCATGAGGAGAGATCATCTGGAGAACTTAGATAAGACTCCTGAGGCCTGAAGTGTCTTATCAGATATGAAGAGACATCTGATAAGAAATTTTGGGATGCTTTTCACGCCCCTTAAGTATTTAAGGGTGTATGGTGAAATGAGATGTGGTTGTTCGGTCTTCAAGAATAGGAGTCCAATTTCATCGAGTGTTCTGTCTGAGTGTCTCTTTGTCTCTCCCTCTCTCCTTTCTTTAAGACAAGACTTGTCTTGTCAAGACAAGGTCTTTTCTACTAAGACAAGGCTTTGTTTTAGGACATAAGCCTAAGGGGTCCTAGAGGAGGGTTGTCATAAAACTAAGAGTTCTTTTAGGAGAGTGTTCATAGTGCTCTACAGTGGGACAGGGTGTCCTATAGTGGTGAAAAATCTAAAGGCTGCAGAAAGAGTCCTACTATAGCAAGCAACTTCAAGAAGGAGTTCTTCCTTGGTTCAATTCTCGTGTGGATCACCGTTGGAGGGCTTAGACTTATGAGTCTTGTGGAAAGAAGTTGAAAACAACATTTCAGGTATGTTTCTTGTACTTCATATATGATTCATTTGTTGATAATGTCTAAGGGGATCCGGCAAGTAGGGTTTCTTCTAGCCAGTTAGGGTTTTCATGCTAGAATTTTTTGTTTTAAAATTCACTTTTGCATGTAGCGTGATGACCTTGGCTCCCTAGAAATCCCATCAGTGGTATCAGATCCACCCTTAGTATATTCAATTATATATCTTTTTGAAGTTTATGAACATCCACATTCAAGTCGACCTGAACCTTATTCGAGTCAACTCGAAAAGAGACCGAGTCGACCCGAACCCTATTCATGTCGCCCCGAAATCTATCAAGTCGACTCTTCCAGAATTGTGTTTGTATGCATATTAGAATTAATATGTTTTGGTTTCTATTTTATCATAAAAATAGCATGATTTTGTTCTGATATGATTTTATGCATATTGTTGATAAAATGCATTGTTATAACAAGTTTTATCCTAGTAACTTCTTTGGATTGGGTTAGTCACCATGGCCGTCCAGTTATAGGATCCAAGTAGGGCTTAAAGGCCCTCTCCTCCCATTCAATGGTCTCCTATGGCATGTAAGGGTGCCGCTATGGCCATATCCCATGAAAAAGTGAGGTAAACAGGGTATTGAAATATCATGCTATGATATGATTGCTATGTAATCATGTAATGTTATGCATATGCTGGATTGATATGCTTTATGTTTATACTTGTTCTTATGAACATTATTGATATGATAATTTAGGATGTGTTTGAGACCATTAAAGCCCCCATTAAAAATCATATTTAGCCATAGTATAAACTTAATCATGATGCAAAACCAATTAGGGTTATGATCAGCCAGTGGTGTCTAACCAAGTGGTTCTAGGAATGTAAGGGGATTGAGGTTTTTTAATTGGTTCCATTGTCTAACCTGGCCAATTCAATTGGTGTCTAAGGAAAGCAACGGGGGGACCCCCTCACCCCTTCCACTTACCTGGCCAATTTGGTCACATCTAAAACCTTAATTTGGGAATGCTAATTGATTAAGAATACTATAATTTACCTTCCTTCATGCTAAGTAAAATTTATGTCAACACTATAGTAGGTTTGTTGTATACACACAAGGCTTACTTTAGGGTTTGATATGAAATTTGTCTTGGTGCACTAGGTGCTTTATAGCTTGATTGGAATTGTTGCTTTGCTGTGTACAACAAGGGCATCATTATTCAATCATGGCTATATAGAAATGAAGGGTCTGACTAAACTACGACATTATAGTTTGTTGTGTACACACAAGGCTATAAGTGTCTTAGAGGCAAGTTTAATAGTTGAGAATTGCATAGATTGCAATTGGAAAGAAGTCCTACCTTTGAACTCATGAGTGTGTTATGTACACACAAGGCATTCATGAGAAATTAGGATCTCAACCACTAAAGAAACCAGTAATGTTTCTTCTTACCATAGATTGAGGGTTATAGTATTTGAAGAAAAGAGTGGGAGACATAATTAGATATAAAAGTCCTTATCTAATTATGAATGTCATCTTGGGTGGTCTACTGATATTGTTCTTTAATTAAATATAGGATATTTACATTATGGCTTTAAATTTATCATTGCGAGGCATTTTAGATGCCAACAAGTTAGCCAATCCTAATTACGTGGATTGGCTGAGGAACCTGAGGATTGTACTGACTCAGGAGAAGCTTTCCTATATTCTAGATTCTCTGATCCTGAGATAATCGGAGAGGATGCTTCAGAGGAGGAAATTGCCACACACAGATGTGGCAAAATGATAGTACTACTGTCAGGTGCATCATGTTGGCCTTGATAAGCAACAAGCTCTAGAGGCAACATGAAGGTATGGAACCTCAATCCATATTGCTCAATTTAAAGGAGCTATATGGAGAGCAAAGTAGGGTTGCTCGATATGATATATCGAAGTAGTTGTTCCGTGCATGGATGAGTGAGGGTTCATCTGTGCAAATCCACATATTGAAAATGAATGACTTAATCACCCGATTATGTCAATTAGGGTTTGTCATGGATGGTGAACTCAATCAGGACTTGATCCTGCAGTCACTCCCAGATTCCTTCTCTCAGTTTGTTCTTAATTACCATATGAACAAACTGAATACTTCATTGCCAGAGCTACTTAATATGCTTAAGACAGCAGAGAGCCATTCAAAAGGAGACAAAGCTCATCTTCTTCTAGTTGATGGAAGAAAGAAACATGCAAAAAAAGAAGGGTTTGAAAAGAAAATTCAACCCTATGAAGAGCTTCCAGAATAAGAAGAAAGCTAAGAAGGTTGATGGAGCCTGTTCCACTGCGGCAAGCATGGACACTGAAAGAAAAATTGCAAGATATATCTTGCAAGTGTGAAGCAAGATGCAAGTGGAGCATCTAAAGATTTGTACATGATACAAACAAATTTATCATTGAGTTCTTCAAATTCTAATTCATGGGTATTGGATACCGCATGTGGATCTCATATCTGCAATTCGTTGCAGGGACTCCACCAAATTAGGAATTTGAAGAAAGGTGACTTCAAGCTATATGGGGCAAGTGGTGAGGCCATTTATGCTGAAGCTGTGGGCACCTGTATCTTATTATTACCTTTGAGAACTATGTTAAAGTTAGAAGAATGTTACTACATACCCAATATTGTAAGAAATATTATTTCTATATCCTTGTTATTACAACAAGGATATGAAATAAATGTAAAGAGCAGTGGCTGCTCTATTCTTCAAAATAATAAAATTTGGGCATGGTTGTTTCATTTATGATCTTCTTACTTTGGAACACAATGATCAAATACTTTTATTAATGATAAGAAGAGAAAGAGAGATAATGTCAATGTCACATATCTCTGGCATTGCCGGTTAGGTCATATTAGTGAGTCAAGGATAAAAAATTTGTCAAAGATAATTACTTTGACCCTTATGATTTCCAATTATTAGGAACTTGGGAGTCTGTCTCAAAGGAAAAATGACCAAGTCTCCATTCATTAGACATGGAGATAGGATAACTGAGTTACTAGGTCTTGTGCATACTGATGTATGTGGACCTATGACAACTCAAGCTAGAGGTGGATATTCTTACTTCATCACTTTTATTGATGATTTATCAAGTTTGGTCATGTGTATCTTATGAAACACAAGTTTGAAGCTTTTGATAAGTTTAAAGAATATCAAAGTATGGTTGAAAAATAAATTGGATATAGTATTAAAGCTCTTCATTCTGATCGAGGAGGTGAATATTTGTCTAGTAAGTTTCTAAACCATCTTAAAGATAAAGACATAATCTCTGAATGGACTCCTCCTATACATCCTAGTTAAATGGTGTGGCAGAAAGGAGAAATTGCATATTGTTAGACATGGTGAGGTCCATGATGAGCTTCACAGATCTTCTCATTTCCTTTTAGGGACATGCCCTGGAAATTGCTGCACATATTTTGAACAGGATTCCATCTAAGTCAGTAAGTAGCACTCAATATGAGTTATGGAATGGCAAAAGACCAAGTCTTAAGTACTTAAAGATTTGGGGTTGCCATGCTTATATCAAAAATAACTTTGGACATAAGTTAAGTGCAAGGGCTGACAAGTGTAGGTTGTTGGTATCCTAAAGAAGGCATTGGATACCTCTTTTATAATGCTACTGAGCAAAAGATTTTTGTCAGTAGGCATGCTACATTCTTGAAGCAAAAATTTATCTAAGAAAGAAGTAGTGATTCTTCACTTGAGTTATGTGAAGAACAGAACCAACAACCTATTGAGTCTTCAAATGAAATTCCTCAACCAGAAGTTCTTGCAGATCAAGAACAGCCACTATACACACCTCCTCTTCGAAGGTCAGAAAGGGTGTGGGGAGCACCTTTAAGATATGGCTTTGTCATCGGGGATGACAATGAAGCCAGTATCATTCAGGATGATGATCCTGTGACCTATTCGGAAGCTATCGAGAGAAAAGACTCTGACAAATGGCTAAGTGCCATTAAATTTGAAATGGATTCCATGTATTCCAATCAGGTTTGGACCTTGGTAGATCCACCTGATGGAATTAACCCAATAGGGTGTAAATAGGTCTTCAAGAAGAAGATAGGAGCAGATGGTCAAGTAGAAACCTACAAGGCCAGGCAAGTAGCAAAAGGTTTTAGACAAAAACACGGCATTGACTATGATGAAACCTTTTCTTCAATAGCCATGCTCAAATCCATTCAGATTTTGCTTGTTATAGCAGCATACCATGATTATGAAATCTAGCAGATGGATGTCAAGACTGCTTTTCTCAATGAAAACCTTGAGGAAGAAGTCTATATGACATAGCCAAAGGGTTTTGTCTCAAGTGGGAGACCTAACCAGGTATGCAAGTTAAAGAAATCTATTTATGGACTAAAGCAAGCATCAAGGAGTTGGAACATCCATTTTGATGAAATAATCAAGAGTTTTGATTTTGTCAAAACGAGGATGAATCATGTGTGTATAAGAAGACAAGTGGGAGCACACTTATTTTCTTGGTCTTGTATGTTGATGACATACTGATCATTAAAAATGATATCCCAATGTTACAATCGATTAAAACTTGGTTATCATCAAAGTTTTTCATGAAAGGTTGGGGAGAAGCATCCTATATACTAGGTATAAGGATCTATAGAGATATATTTAAAAGGATGCTAGGCTTATCCCAGTCTTGGTACATAGACTTAGTGTTGAAGAGATTCAACATGGATGCAAGTAAAAATGTTACTTACCTATAAGTCAAGGCATATATTCTCTAAGAAAATGTATCCTAAGACGTCAAAAGAAAGAGAGAGGATGGCTATGATTACTTATGCTTCGGCTGTAGGATCAATTATGTATGCTATGCTATGTACCAGACCTGATGTTGCTTATGCCTTGGGCATAGTGAGCACGTTTCAGGCAGATCTAGGAGAGGATCACTAGAAAGCTATGAAAAATATTCTTAAGTACCACAGAAAGACTAAAGATATTTTTCTAGTATATGGAGGATCTGGATTGAAACTAGAAGGCTATATAATTCTAGTTTCCAATCAGATCCAGATGATAGCAAATCAACATCAGGGTATGCCTTCACCCTGAATGGTGGTGCAGTTAGTTGGAAGAGTACAAAGCAGCCAACAGTAGCTGACTCAGTCACTAAGGCAGAATATATAGATATGAGTAAAGCCGCAAAGAAAGCTGTCTAGATGATGAAATTCATCATGGAATTAGGCGTGGTTCTTGAAATACAACAGCCAGTGCCATTATACTATGATAACACTAGAACTGTTGCATAAGCAAAAGAATCGAGGTCTCACCATTAGTCCAAGCACATTCTAAGATGTTTCCACCTTGTTCGAGAGATAATAGAAAGACAAGATGTTGTCATCGATCGAGTTGATGCAAAGAACAATATAGTCGACCCATTTACTAAAGCATTACCCAAGCAGCAGTTAGATTGTCACTTAGATAGTATGGGTATAAAGTATAAGGGCGATTGGCTTTAGTGCAAGTGAGAGATTGAAAGAAAAGTGCCCTAAAAGCCAATCATTGTAAGGGCATTTTTGTAATCTTCCAACTCTTGTTTGACATTATATTAATAAAGGCATTTACTTTCATCATATATTGATGTGTCTTATTTATGGATTATGATAAACCCTATAGATTAGGGCAATGGAATTAGGGTTATGATAATGATCATAACAGTGAGACCTATGTTCCTGTAAACCCTAATCAAAATGTTCCTAGCAATGAATCATCGATTTAGGGATCGATGAATCTAGTAAGACTAGCTTATCCTATGTATGCTCAGTTAATAAGAATGGTTGGTCTCACAACTATTTGTGTAGAGACACTAATACAAGGATAAGGGTGCTCATCAGGGTATGAGTACACTGAACTGATCCATATCAGTACTATCTTATGGAAGTCTTACTGCTTGTTAAAAGATAGGTCTCGGAGTAGGAGTTGTAAATGTGATTTTTAGACCTGAGGTCACCATGGTTCCTTGTGCACACTAAGCTATATTTTTTGTTCATACTCATTCATGACGTTGAGTGATGTACGAGGTGTTCTGGATATAATGGAAGGTGTACGAAGGATGTGAGTGGACCTACAAGGAATTGATCGTTCCTTGTAAGAGGAATTGTTATCCCATGTGATATCTTTGATGAGTGACTCAAGAAGCCTTTGATCAAAGCAAGATGAGATTAGAAGTGGTTTCTAATTAGTCATCAGTTGAGTCCTCATGATCGAGCTGAGATTTGATATGACTAAGTATTAGGGTTTGACATGTATCCATACCTATCACTTAATCGGGATAATGGGAGATCGAAAGATTGAATTGCACGGTAACTTTCTGCTAAAAATTATTTTGGTACTTTCCATCAAATTCCATATTTTTTAGGTAGGCATGATACATTGCTAGACATCAATCTTGTCTTGTAGATTTCATGAACCAATTGGATTGGTTTCATGAGTCAATTCGATGGATAATTCGAATTGGATAATTAGATGAGCCAATTTGACCTAATTAGGTCAACCAGGTTCGATTGGTTCGAATTGGCTCAAACCTAAACCTACTGCTAGCTAAATGTGGAACCCAAAGGGTCACACATATTAGGGAGTTGGCCAAGGAAGTCATATGGTTTAATTAAGGCTGTCATGGCATCCTAATTGGTTAGCCAGGATTACACATTTAGCATGTGTAGGCTAACCCAATTGATTTGGGTCTAGTTGCTTTTAATTGGACTAACCTAATTGAGGGAAACCTACATTAGGTTGAGTCCTAATTGGGGCAGCCTAAACTAGGCTTTATTTGGTTTTTTATTTGGACATTAACCTAGTTTATTGAAGAGTCCTGGGTGCTCAGGACTCTTAGCGCCTCTTGGCACGTGCGGGAGAAGAATGAGTGCGCACAGAAGGACTAAGAGTCCTTCTGCAGATGAAACTCTGGGAGTTTCTTATCTGGAATGCCTCTTCAAATAGTCTCCATGCCCTTTGGTTTTGGTTGACCAGTCAAAAGGGGACAAAGGGGCGGCATGAAGTGAGAAGAAGTCAGTGCGTGCAGATGAAGAGTCGCGTCTCTTCATCTATGCACGGTTGAGGCAAAGTCCTTCTGCTCTCAGGAGTCCTCTTTTGTAGTTTCAAGATAAGAAAAGATGCCTCCTTTCCCTTCAGTTTGGTACATGCCATGTGGCATGAGGAGAGATCATCTGGAGAACTCATATAAGACTCCTGAGTCCTGAAGAGTCTTATCATATTAAGAGACATATCTGATAAAAAATTTTGGGATGCTTTTCACGCCCCTTAAATTCTTATTTAAGGGTGTACGGTGAAATGAGATGTGGTTGTTCATTCTTGGAGAATAGGAGTCCAATTTCATTGAGTGTTTTGTCTGAGTGTCTCTCTGTCTCTCCCTCCCTCCTTCTTTCTTTAAGACAAGACTTGTCTTGTGAAGACAAGGTCTTTTCTACAAGGACAAGGCTTTGTTTTAGGACATAAGCCTAAGGATTCTAGAGGAGGGTGTCCTAAAACCAAGAGTTCTTTAGGAGAGTGTTCATAGTGCCCTACAGTAGGACAGGGTGTCCTATAGTGGTGAAAAATCTAAAGGCTACAGATAGAGTCCTACTCTAGCAAGCAACTTCAAGAAGGAGTTCTCCTTGGTTCAATTCTCGTGTGGATCACCGTTGGAGGGCTTACACTTATGAGTCTTGTGGAAAGAAGTGGAAAACAGCATTTCAGGTATGTTTCTTGTACTTCATTTACGATTCATTAATTGATAATGTCTAAGGGGATCTGGCAAGTAGGGTTTCTTTTAGCCAATTAGGGTTCTCATGCTAGAATTTTTTTGTTTTAAAATTCACTTCTGCATGTAGCATGATGACCTTAGTTCCCTAGAAATCCAATCATGGATAGCCACGATGGCAAGAGACCTGCCACCTTGATGGGGGACAATGAGGGGATGATGTGTTCCTAATGGAATTAGCAATGGTCAATTGAAAATGAAGTAATAAACATGCAGTCATTCATAGTAAAGGAAGCAAAATTTAATGAGTGGGATTCTTAAATGCCAAACAAGACATGAAGTTTAAACCTTTCGAAGTAACTAAGAAGAGGACCTTAGTAGTTAAGAAATCACTCAGATTAGGGCTAAGAATAATTTAATATTGTAGATCTGAAAACCTATTTATAGAAGGTTACCCGGCAGTTAATATCTCAAATTATGAGGGGAAAACACTTGAGGAGAGAAAGACCTAGGATGACAAGGGATTCTTCTACCTAGGATGACAAGGGATTCTTCTAACTTGTAGGGCATCTTGTAACTGGATCTTGTCAAGGTAGACCTCTTCTTTGGAGCCTAGAAGCTCAGCGATACTGCAACAAAATTGTAGAGAAATTAGAGACCAAAGATTGCAAAGGAAATGAGGAAGAAAAATCTTTGAAAAGGGAGAAGCTTGAAATAGCCTTGGCCGGTTGGAGTGGTGTTGGAAGGGAAGAAGATGTAGATGATGGGAAGAACACAATAAGGGCCTCACACCCAGCCTCTCACAGGGGTCCAAGCTCTCAAGCAAGGGAAATTCTCAAGCGAAAAAAAACTCCTTCATTCATTAATCATTTTTACAAGAAGACTAGGAGCCTTATTTAAAGACTACCAAGCCTTTCAAATTCAAATTCAAAATACACCAAATTCATGGAGAGAATAGAGGAGGAAGTTGTGGCCATTTCAAACTTCATTCTTCTTGGGAAAAATTTTATGATAAGGTGATGTATGGTGATGTGGCAAAGTAGGGAGGTGATGTGGCATGATTTGTCCTCCAAGTTGGCATGGTGTATTGATGATGTGCTGCTCCAAGTAGTTATGGTTTGTTGGAGAAGTTGGTTGCACTTAGTCTTGCTCAATTGAAACCCATATCAAGCAACTCTTGAACCCAACTACTATACTTACTTAATACAAGGCCAATTTAACCCTAATTGTACTTGAGAACCCAAATTGAAATAAGAACATGACCCAATTACTCAAATGAAATCAAGTACAGGACTCATAAACTCAATTACAACTTATTACAAGACTCAAATTCTTAATCTTTTAACCATAAAGAATTCGGCATTGGTTGAAGTCTCTTCCTGAGCCTGGTGCCCGCACCATACCTGGGCAAGACTACATGACGAAGAACCGAGGCGGACCACCCAGCCGAGGTCAACTCCCAGCCTAGGTAGGGCTCATTGGGTGGGCCCCCCATCTGAGGTCAGCTCCCGATCGAGGTGAAGTCCATCCCTCCAAGGCGAACCCTCTTGGCTGAGCATAGCTCCTATTCGGGATCGAGCTCATGCTTCCAGAAAGGATCGCTATGCCGAGGTCAGCTCTTAGTAGAGGCAAGGCTCATTAGGTGAGCACCCTGTCTGAGGTCAGGTCCCGATTGAGGTCGAGTCGATCCCTTCAAAGTGGACCCTCCTACCAGCGAAAGCATGAATTCCCGCTAAAGGCGAAGAGAGGCTAGAATTCGAAATGAAGACGAGGGAGTACCTAATTACATAGAGCCTTCGAGAGGTGGTGCACACCCTGTGATGGGTGCAGGCCCCCTGCAATTCACCGTGCGCACAATCTGCATGATCCAGACAACCCCAGGCCCCCAGCCTTGCGGTGTATCGACACATCGACGATCGCACGACTAGAAAACTATGACTTCTATAATAGGGCACCTGGATCATATGCCCTAGACCTTAGGCGCTGCAATACCCAGGCGACCTCCTTCAAAATGGCAACATCCCATTATGGTCGAAGGCTTAGGCATAGATCTGGCCTGACAGAGAGGCGACAACAGGCAATGGAAAGCCTCCTTCAAAGGAGAGAATTTGTAAGCCAACAAAGGCCACTCACCTATATAAGACCTACATGAAAAGGTATGTAAAGGTAAGAAGAAGCAAGGAAAAAACAACAAAGACTCTTTCATTTTGAAAATTATCTTTTCTCTTATTACCCTCTGGACATGGAGAGTCCCCTAAGCTCTTGCTAGAGAGGTTTCTGTTTCCCTTGATCATCCCACTGACTTGATTATCGAAGTGCCTTTGCTGGAATCCCCTGTCCAAGGCTTTCCTCTGTCTTGCAGGACCCCCAAAGCGAGCAAGTGAGACGATCGCAAGGCAGGGAGCCAAGCATCTGGCAGGAACTCGACATGTTAAAGCTATGGGTCATGATGATCCGAACGGTAATAGTGGCTTTATGAATATATCAGCAAGTTGCACTAAGGATGGAATATAATGAGTGATAATAAGGCCTAGGATGATCAATTCTCAAATGAAATGATAATCGATCTTGATGTGCTTGGTCTAATCATGGAATACTGGATTGGTCATGAGATATAATACAAACAAGTTATTGGAGAAAAGTAGTGAGGCTCAAGATTGTGGGATCCCAATTTCATGAAGTATAAATGAAATCCATATGAGTTGAGAAGTAGCTAAAGCAAGAGCTCAATATTTGTCTTCAACGGTGGATTGAAATATAGTGGGCTGCTTGTTAGTCTACTAGAAAATAAAATTAGAGCCAAGAAAGGTACAATATGAAAGAATAGTATCCTAAAATTCAATCATACTTTTTATGTATTAGGGTCATTTCTATAAAACTCTTTCGACTCATGTATGATATTAATAAAAGGTATTTTGTTTCATTATATGCTATGTCTTATACTTTGTTGTTTTAAGATTATGATGAATTCCATAGATTAGGATAATAGTTTTAGGATTATAATTGTTGACTCCATTTTTGATTTTGATGATTAACAAAATATTTAAGTATAATTGAGTAGTAACAGTTTGCTAAAGTATATTTTTATTAAGGAAAAGGTACTCATCAAGTTAGTCAAATTGAATTGCTAGCAAATGATTGAAGAGCCCTTTCTATGGATGAAACGTCAATGATTAATGGACTTAAGTATTTAAGATTTGCTTGAAAGGAATTAAAGAGTCAAATTGAAAAAAGATTCAGTAGAGTTTCGGTCTTTTTTGAAAAAGTTTCAGCAACTGTCGACTCAAAGTGTTGACTCACAGTTCAAGTGTCGACTCATGATAGTGCAAGTGTCTACTCAAGCCGGCATGCAGAAAGAAGTTTCAAATGGTATGCTTGAAGTGTTGACTCATACTATTCAAGTGTCGACTCAAAGTGTCAACTCAAGGATCGACTCAAGCCTGAGATAGACTTTTTCCAAAACATGCTGAAATCCAAGATTTGCTTTAGGTGTCAACTCATGGATGTCAAGTGTCGACTCATCAGATGTAGTGTCGACTCACCTGAGATTTCCAGAGAGCCTCAAAGCTAAATTTTGAACTAAGTGTTGACTCATAAAAACTAAGTGTTGATCCTAAGTGTTGACTTAAGGACTGAAGTGTCGACACTTGGAGTTATGAGAACCGTAACTGCTAGTTTTTTCAAATACAGAACTCGACCTTTTACCCCCAATGGCTATTTTCACCTTTCTAACGGTCATAAACTATCATTTGAGCCTTGGGATGGTATTAAGAGGATTAAACTCAAATATAATCAAGAGAAGAGAAAAAGGAAGAAAAGAAAGCTCATTCATTACACATTCATTGAGAGCAACTACTTCCAAGCTAAAGAAGCCGTCAAGCATTCAAAGCAATCAAGAGCATTCAAGTCCAACCTTTTGAGCATTGATTAAGGCTCCATCGAATTGAAGACAAGCATCTTCATCAAGCTTCAAAGAGATAATAACTTTTTATTAGAAACCTTTTCTTGTATTCTTTACTTCAATTCATATCTTTGTTGTAACAAGGTTTTGGTTAGCCTAGTTGCAAACCAAGGAGGTTTTGGTTAGCCTTTGAAAACTAAGAATTTTTTTTGGTGAGCCTAGTGAAAACCAAAGGGATTTTGATTAGTGAGCCCGGAAAATTAATAGGTTGTAATCATGAGTGATTATAGTGAATTCCTGAGTGGACCTGGGGAGTGGACATAGGTGCCTTTGATAGCACCGAACTACTATACTTGCTTTGTATTTATGATTGATTGTTTATTTCTATTTGCTCTTACCTTCTTTACTATTTAAATTTTCATTGCATATTCTTTAAGAGCATACAACACTTACATCTCACTAGCACTTGAATTGATTATTGAATTGGCACACATACTTGCAAATAGTTTTTAAAAACCAAATTCACCCCCCCTCTTAGCTTGCTTACTGGGCAACAAGTGGTATTAGAGCCACGTTCTCTATATATAGGTTTAACCACCTTGAGTAAAGATCTTTGGCTATCCCCTTGGTGCTAGTGTAGTTGAGGGCTAGCCTCAAATAGACCACCTTATTTTAATGGCACTAACTATAGATTATAATTTATGGAAAGTAGTTGATAAGGGTTCTTATATTCCTTCGATTGTGGTTAATGGTGTTTCCATCCCAAAGCTTGAAGAGGATTGGGATGAAAATGATATTAAACAATCCAAGATCAATGCGAAGTAATGAATCCCCTTTACTGTGTATTGGATCTTAGTGAGTTTAATAGAATTTTCACATGCACCTTAGCTAAAAAAATATGAGACACACTTGAGGTTACTCATGAGGGTACCGACCAAATGAAAAACACTAATGTTAACATGCTTGTACACACTTATGAGATGTTTCGCATGGAACCTAATGAATCAATCACTGACATGTACACTAGGTTCACAAATGTTATAAATGGCATAAGAGGCCTAGGTAAAATTATGTCTAATACCGATCTTGTTAATAAAATTCTCAGGTCTCTACCAACATCTTGGGATCCAAAAGTGACCTCCATACAAGAAGCCAAAGATGTTGAAAAACTTTCATTGGAGCAACTAGTAGGTTCACTCATGACTTATGAGTTGAACTTGAAGCAAAAAGCAATGGATATGGACAAGAAGAAGAAGACTATAGCTTTCAAGTCCACAAAATAAGAAGAGTCTTCAAATGAAGAATTAGAAGAAGAAGAAGAAAATAAGGATGATGAAGCTCTTCTAGTAAGAAAGCTTAGAAAATTCATGAGGAAAAAGAAATTTCCTTAAAAGAAAAAGTTTCAACCAAATAAGGAAAAGGAAAAAGGAAAGGAGAAAGAAAAGGATAAGAAGAAGGAACTGCCTATTTGCTTTGAATACAAGAAGCCTGGACATTACAAGTATGATTGCCCACTCCTAAAGAAGTAAAGAAAGAAGCTTAAGAAGAAAGCAATGATGGTGCTTGGAGTGACAATGAGGACTCCAGCTCAGATGAAGAACAAATCAAAGTCGCAAATCTATGCTTCATGGCACAACAAGAAGAAGAGGTACATCCTGAACTTGAAATTGATTATACTTTTGATGAATTAAGAAATGCATTTGATGAGTTAGTGCATGACTATAAACTAATTATGACTAAAAATAGGAAATTGAAAAATCATGTAAACTCTTTCTCGCTTGAAATCTCTAATCTCATGAATGAAGCTAATGATTTGAAAAAACAAAATTGATGTTTTAGAAAAATGAAATAATGCTTTATCAATGGAAAATGAAGTTTTGAAAAGATCTAAAGTAAATATTTCAAACAATGAGCTTTTGAAGAAAAATAAAGATCTTGAAGTAGAAAATAAGAAATATAAAGATGAGCTTGATAAGGTAAACCCTTTGTTAAAAAATTCACCTATAGTTCTGAAAAGTTGAATCTACTTTTGAATAATCAAAGAACTATTTTAACAAAGCTAGATTAGGTTTTAAACCCCAAAAATAGCAAAAGTTTTTCAAAAATTCTTTATTCCTACATCATCAAGCATCACATATTTTTCTTGCAAAAAGATAGGTCATAAAGCATTCCATTATGATTTAAAAAAAATTAATAATTCTAGAAAGATTTGGGTTCCAAAAGGAACCACTCTTAGTACTAACCCTAAAGGACCCAAGTTGGCTTGGGTACCTAAAATCAAAACTTAATTTATTTTACAGGTGTATCTTGTAACCAAAGAAAAGAAAAGATTATGGTATCTCGATAGTGGTTGCTCAAGATACATGACAGAGAGTGTGAAGCAATTCATCTCTCTTGAGGCACTAAATGGAAGGAGTGTAACCTTTGGTGATAATGGTAAAGAAAGATTATTGATATCGGTAAGGTTCACATCTCCCATTCTACTTGGATTGATAATATTCTTTTAGTTGAAGGTTTGAGACATAATCTGGTTAGTACTAGCCAATTTATGATAAAGGATTTAAAGTTGTGTTTGAATCATCTCTTTGCATGATTGCTAGTCTTGATAATAATGGAGTGAAATTCATTGAAAAAATGCATGGTAATATCTATCTAGTTGATTTGGACAATCTATATTTGCCTAATGGTGATGCCTAGTTGCAATGAATTCTACTATTAATGAGACTAGTTGGCCATGGCATCATAGATTAGGTCATGCAAGCATGTATTTACTATCAAAGTTATGCAAAAAGGATTTAGTAAGAGATTTTCCAAATCTTAGTTTTGAGAAAAATAAAATTTGTGAAGCATGTCAATTTGGAAATCAAGTTAAAACATCTTTCAAATCTAAAGGTTTTGTTTCAACTTCTAGGCCATTAGAACTACTCCATATGGATCTCTTTAGAACAACCAAGACATCTAGTCTAGGAGGCAAAAGATATGGGTTTATTATAGTGGATGATTTTTCATGATTTACATGGGTTCTATTTTTAGCTCATAAAGATGAATCATTTTCAGCTTTTATAAAGTTCTATCAAAAAGTTTCCAATGAAAAAGGTACTTTAGTTATTTGTTTGTAGTGACCATGATTCTGAATTTGAAAATCAAGATTTTGAAAACTTTTGTAATGAATAAGGAATTGAACACAATTTTTCTACACCTTGGATACCTTAAGGATTGGGATGGTAGAAAGAAAAAATTGCACTTTAGAAGAAATGGCATGCACATGCTTTATGAAAATGATTTGGCAATATATTTTAGATAGATGTAGTAAATACGCATGCTATATTTTAAACCGTGTTTTAATTCGACCGATTCTAAAGAAAACTCCTTATGAACTTTGAAAATAAAGAAAACCTATTTTGAAATATTTTGAGTTTTCGGTTGTCGTTGCTTTATTATGAATAATGGTAAAGATAATTTAGAAAAATTTGATGCTAAGTCTGATAAAGGTATCTTCTTAGGATACTCTACATTAGGCAAGGCATACAAAGTCTTTAATAAGAGAACTTTAGTAGTAGAGGAATCTGTATATGTAGTATTTGAAGAATCTGCTAACAAATCCTCTAGAAAAGCAGATACTTCTGATGCATGTGTAGGTGTTGAAGAACTAAAAAAACTAACTTTGGATAATTAACCCTCTCAAGAGAATGAAGAAGATCAAGATAAGAATGAAAGAGAAGAAGTCATACAACCCACACCAAAGCATCTGGATCTATCCAAAGAATGGAGGTATGCTCATGGACATCCTAAGGAGTTAATCCTAGGTGATCCATCAAAAGGGGTAAGAACAAGATCTTCAATTAGAAATGAATGTGACTTATTGCTTTTGTTTCTCAAATTGAACCAAAATATATTGAAGAAGCTAAAAAAAACCCTAATTGGATTAATGTAATGCAAGAAGAATTAAATCATTTTGAAAGAAATAAAGTTTTGACACTAAAAAAGACCATCTAATGTTTCAATTATTGGCACAAAATGGGTTTTCAGAAACAAACTTGATGAAAATGTGTAGTTATTAGAAAAAAAGCTAGGCTAGTTGCCAATGGCTACAATCAGGAGGAAGGAATTGATTTTGATGAAATCTTTGCTCCTATTGCTAGACTTGAGGTAATTAAACTATTATTAGAATTTACTTGTTTTATAAATTTTAAATTATTTTAAATGAATGTTAAAAGTGTATTCTTAATGATAGAAAAGTGCCCTAAGAGCTAATCATTATGAGGGCCTTTTTGTAAACTTCCAGCTCATGTATGACATATTTTCATATTAATAAAGGCATTTGATTCATCATATACTGCTGTGTCATATTTTTTTATTGATTATGATGAACCCCATAAATTAGGGCAATAGAGTTAGGGTTATGATGGAGTTCATAACAGTGAGAGCTAATTCCTATAAATCCTAATCTAGAATGTTCCTAGTCGTTGGACATCTATTCGGGGATCGATGAATCTGGAAAGACTAGCTTATCCTATGTATGCTCAGTTGATGAGGGTGGTTAATCTCACAACCACTTGTGTAGAGATACTAATACAAGGATAAGGGTGCTCATCAAGGTATGAGTACACTGGACGATCCGCACCGGGACTATCTTATGGAAGTCTTACTACTTGTCAATAGATAGATCGCAGAGTAGAAGTTGTGCAGTAATCTTTAGACCTGAGGTCACCATGGTTCCTGTGCACACTAAGCCATATTTTGGTTTATACTCATTCATGCCATTGCGGCATGTACAGGGTGTTCTGGGTATGGTGGAAGGTGTATGAAGGATGTGAGTGGACCAATAAGGAATCGATCATTCCTGGTAAGAGGAATTGTTATCCCATGCAATCTATTCGATGAGAGACTCAAGGAGCCTTTGGTCAAAGCAGGATGAGATTAGTAGAATCTAATCAGTCATCAGTTGAGTCCTCATGATCGAGTTGAGATTCGATATAATTAAGATTAGGGTTTAACATATATCCATACCTATCACTTAATCGGGATAATGGGAGATCGAAAGATTGAATTACACGGTAACTTACTACTGAAGGGTATTTTGGTATTTTTTATCAAATTTCTCATCTTCTGGGTAGACATGACATGTTGCTAGACACCAATCTTGTCTTGTAGGTTTTCATGAACCATTTGGTTTGGTTTCATGAGTCAATTTGATGTGTGATTCGAATTGGACAATTAGTTGAGCCAATTTAACCTAATTAGGTCAATCGGGTTCGATCGGATCGAATCGGCTCAAACCTAAACCTACTGCTGGTTAGATGTGGAACCCAATGGGTCACACACAATAGAGACTTGGCCAAGGAAGTCATTCATGATTTAATTAGGGTCATAGGATCCTAATTGGTTAGCTAGATTGCATACTAGCATATGTAGGCTAACCTAATTCCTAACCCAATTGGATTTGGTTCGGTTGCTTGCTAATTAGGCTAACTTAATTATGAAAACCTAAATTAGGTTGAGTCCTAAGTGGGCCTAGCCAAATTAGAGCTTAATCTATTTTTTATTTAGATTTTTGGGCATGTTAGGTGCCACATATAAAGAGTCCCAATGGCATGGGACTCTTGGTACCTAAATGATATCTTAACTTCAAAAAGGCACAGAAGGAGCTATAGACCTCTGATCTAAAAATAAAAGATATGGTCAGAAAGCTTATTTGATGTCCTTTCCAGTGACACCCATATTGCATAAGTTTGACCAAATTAATTTGATGCTTTGGATGGACTAAATGGAAAGGGAAACACTATTGGCGCCCTTTGGCGCACCTAGGAGAAAGTATGGCACGTAGATGGACTGAAAGTCCTTTTGCAGATGAGTCTCTGGGAGCTTCATCAGGAATTCACCTCTTAGCTCAATCCCTACACCTTGACAAGTCAAAATACCGGTTTAATGTTTGAATGGGATGGCTTGAAGAGGTGTGAAAGGTGGCGCGCACATGAAGAGTCGTGCCTCTTCATATGCGCGTGCGCAATAGAGGGCAGAGTCCTACCTCTGAAACTCTTCAAGCCTCGCGTTACTTCAGATTAGAAGAAGCATCTCCCTATCTTAGAAATCGATATTTGACACATGGCATGATGGGGATTGATCTGGTAAGTGGAAGAACACAGATATGACTCTCCATTCTCGAAGAGTCTTATCAGATATGATATTTCATATCTGATAAGTTTTGTCGGGATGCATTTCATGCCCCATCTGAGATTATAAATAGGGGTATGATAAAATGAGAAATACTACTTCTTCCTCTTCGGTCTTCTGAGATCAGTGTTTTTATTTTCCTGAGTCTGTCTGAGAGTCTTCCACTTTCTCCCTCCCTCCTTGTTTTAGGACAAGACTTGTCTTGTCAAGACAAGTTCTTCTACACTAGGACATGGCTTGGCTTTAGGACATAAGCCTATAGGGTCCTAGTGGAGGGTAGTCCTAGAACCTAAAGTGGTTTAGGATAGTGTTTTGAGTGCCCTTCAGTAGGATAGGGTGTCCTACAGTGGTCAATAGACCAAAGGCTGCTGAAAGAGTTCCACTTATCTAAGCAACTTGAAGAAGGAGTTCTTCCTTTGTCCGAGTTTCGTGTGGATCATCGTTGGAGGGTTTGTGCTTGTGAACCTTGTGGAAAGTTGGGTTTCAGCGATCCAAGTATTTTTCTTGACTCTATTTTATGATTCATTAGTTGATATTGCACAAGGGGTTCCTGGGAATTCGGGTTTTCTATACATGTTATACATGTTAGGGTATCATGCTATGAAATTTTGTTTTGAAAGTCAATTCCGTATGCTGCATGATCCCCGACACCCTGGGAGAATTTCCATTAGTGGTATCAGAGCCCTCCTTATGGCATACCAATTATGAATCATTTCTGAAGTTCATGATTTCCACATATCGAGTCGACTCGAACCCTGTCGTGTCGACTCTACCAGAATCTTGTGATGAAAATGCATATTAGGATTAATATGTCAAATTTCTGGTTTCTTCATGAAAAAGGCATGTTGATGCATTGATATGAAATTTTGCATATTAGGATAATATGTTTAATTTCTATTTTTCATGAAATGCATGTTATCATTTCAAGTATGAAAATTTGCATGTTGATTGAACCAAGTAATTGCTCTGGATTGGGGTTACCATAGCCATCCAGTCTTAGGAGTAAAGTAGGGTGTAAAAAGCCCACTCTGGCCATTCTATGGGTTTCCTATGGCATGTAGGGGTGCAACTTTGTGGTAATTCCCATGAATGAGTGAGGTGAACGGTATTTTATCATGTATTGATTTGCATATTAGGGTAATATGCTAATTGTCATATAATGCTATGCATATTAGGGTAATATGCTTGATGACATGAATTTTAATGCATATGCTAGAGTGATATGCATTGGGTTTATATTTATTATAAACTTGGATATCATGTTTATGTTTATACGTGCAGTAATAAACACTATTATCATGATAGTTTTAGAATATGTTTTGAGACCATCAAAGCCCTTATCAAAAACCATATTTAGTCATAGTATAAAACTTAATCAAGAAGCAAAATCGGTTAGGGTTTGATCAGCCAATTGGTGTCTAGGCAAGTGGTTCTGGGAAGGTAAAGGAAATGAGGTTTATAATTGGTTCCGCTGACTAACCTGGCCAATCTAATTGGTGTATAAGGAAAGCAACGGGGGGACCCCCTCACCCCTTCCACTCACCTGGCCAATTTGGTCATATCTAAATCTTAATTTGGTAATACTAATTGGTTAAGTGTACTATATTTTGCCTTCCTTCATGCTAAGCCAAATTTATGTCAAGACTATAGTAGGTTTGTTGTGCATACACAAGGCCTACTCAAGGGTTTGATATAAGATTTGTCTTGGTGCACTTAGTGCTTTGTTGCATGGTTGGAAATATTGCTTTGTTGTGCATACACAAGGGTAACATTATTCAATCATGGCTATATGGAAATGAAGGGTCCGACTAAACTAAGACATTATAGTTTGTTATGCATACACTAGGCCATAAGTGTCTTAAAGGCAAAGATAATTATTAAGAATTCATGGGTTGTAATTGGAAAGGTTATCCTACCTTTGAACTCATGTGTGTTTGTTGTACATACACAAGGCACTCATGAGGAATAAGGATCTCAACCCCACTAAGAAAATCAGGAAAGGTTTCTCGCTTACCATAGTTGAGGGTTATGGTATTGAAGAAAATAGTGGGAAACATAATTAGATAGAAAGTCCTTATCTAGTTATGGATGTCATCTTGAGTGGTCTGCTGATATTGTTCTTTAATTAAATATAGGATATTTAAATAATGGCTTCAAACTTATCACTGAGTGGCAACTTGGATGCTAATAAGTTAATCGATTCAAACTATGTGGACTGGTTGAGGAAGATGGCTGATGGAGCCTATTTCCATTGCAACATGTTTGGGCATTGGAAGAAGGATTGCAAGACTTATCTTACAAATGTGAAGCTAGATGCAAGTGGTGCATCTAGGGATTTGTACATGATACAAACTAATTTATCATTGAGTGAATCTATTTCTAATTCATGGGTATTGGATACCGCATGTGGGTCACATATTTATAAATCATTACAAGGGCTCCACAGAATTAGAAATTTGAAGAAAGGTGACTTCAAATTATATGGGGCAAGTGGAGAACGCATATATGCTGAAGCTGTGGGCACCTATCTTCTGTTATTACCTTCGGGTAATATCATAAGTTTGGAAGAATGCTACTATATGCCAAATATTGTAAGAAACATATTTCTATACCCTTGTTGTTACAACAAGGATATGAAATAAGTGTAAAGAGCAGTGGCTGCTCTATTCTTCATAATAATACAATATTTGGGCATGGTTGCTTTGTGAATGGTCTTCTAACTTTAGTACTCAATGATGAAATACTTCTTGTAGATGACAAGAAGAGAAAAAGAGATAATGTCAATATCACATATCTCTGGCATTGCCGGTTAGGTCATATCAGTGAGTCAAGGATAAACAAGTTAGTCAAAGAGGATTACTTTGACCCTGATGATTTTTAATCATTAGGAACTTGTGAGTCTAGCCTCAAAGGGAAAATTACCAAGTCTCCATTCACTGGATATGGAGAAAGGGCAACTGAATTATTAGGTCTTGTACATACTGATGTGTGTGGACCTATGTCAACTCAGGCCAGAGGAGGATATTCTTATTTTATCACTTTTATTGATGATTTATCAAGGTTCGGTTATGTATATCTTATGAATCACAAGTCTGAAGCCTTTGATAAGTTCAAAGAATATCAGAGTATGGTTGAAAGACAAACTGGACTTAGTATTAAAGCTCTTTGGTCTGATCGAGGAGGGGAATACTTGTCTAGTGAGTTTTTGAACCGTCTCAAGGACAAAGGCATTATTTCTGAATGGACCCCTCCTTATACACCCCAGTTAAATAGAGTGGCAGAAAGGAGAAATCGCACCTTGTTGGACGTGGTGAGGTCCATGATGAGCTACACAGATCTTCCTATTTCTTTCTAGGGACATGACTTGGAGACTGCTGCATATATATTAAATAGGATTCCATCTAAGTCACTAAGTAGCACTCCATTTGAGTTATGGAATGGTAAAAGACCAAGTCTTAAGTACTTAAATATTTGGGGATGCCATGTGTTGCGGCATCAACTCCTGGACTGGGGACCGGGGCGGCTGAATTTGCTGGAGCGCTCCTCTCTTGGACGAACCTGCAACAAAGTCTCCAAGGGCGCCGGTGGTGTTCTGGTGGGGGACCCTCCGATGCCTAAGTTAGTAGGAGATTGAAGGCAACAGAATGGAGGAATCAAGGGATGAACAGCGTATGGAGAGAGAAGAGTTCTTCTACCTTCGAACGGGGTCCCCGTGGTACCTTATATAGGCTCGGAACAGTCCAAAATCTGTTAGGGGAGAGGCTGAGAAAGACCGATCTACTCGTAGGAGAATTTGGAGAGTGGCCACATGGCGCGTAGATATGGTGGCATCGTGGAAGTAGTGGAGCAGGGCTGTTGGTATAGCAGGATCTCACAGTAACAAAAAGGTGCTTCTGGAATTCCCTGGATGCCAAGGCTCGCTTGTTAGACGTCGACCGTGGGAAAGCCGGTCAGCTGGACTAGAGGCCAACCCTCTGAAGTAGAGCAACGGGCCAGACCCCAGCAGGAAAGGGTCGTTCGGACCTCAGCTCCAGTGGGTCGGACCTCTGAAAGAGAACGACAGGTCAGACCCCAGCAGGAGAGGGTATTTCGGATCCCTGCTCCGGTGGGTCGGACCTTTGAAGGAGAGCGATGGGCCGGACCCCAGCAGGTGAGGGTTGTTCGGACCTCTGCTCTGGTGGGTCAGACTTCTGAAGGAGAGCGTTGGGCCGGACCCCAGTAGGAGAGGGTCGTTCGGACCCCTGCTCCGGTGGGTCGGACCTATGAAGGAGAGCGATGGACCGGACCCCAGCAGGAGAGGGTTGTTCAGACCCTTACTTTGGTGGGTCGGACCTCTGAAGGAGAGCGAAGGGCCAGACCCCAGCAAGAGGGGGTCGTTCGGACCCCTGCTACGGTGGGTCGGACCTCTCCCAGGTGGAGCCTTGAAAGGGGGCGGCCGGGTCGGTCCACAGGACTGGGCCAGTTCTGGCTGAGGGTGAGCCGTCATGGTACAACAGTTGTCCCCCTTGCCCTTGTTCTTTGAGCGAGTCCGTAGGCTCGAAAGGTGAGGGCATTAAATGGCAGTAAATGCATCAGCCTTTCAAATGATGGCGAATCTGGTTTGGCATGCTGTGTCCGGCCGCCTTCCGCTCTGATTTTTGCTCCAGGACAGGTGTCAGTGCCTGGTTGGCGAAGACAGGGGGAGTAGTTATTGCCTGTACAGTGCCTGGCAGATGCCTGTTCAGATTCTTGAAGCGATGTGGGGCACGTGGCCCCATCAGAGTGGTTGGTGCACTTGCCAGAGTGACCCATCCACCGTTGCTTCGACTATCACACAGATCGCGGCCAGATATGATACAGCGCGTCCCCTCGGATTCCTGTCCAACTCGAGAACTGAAGCGCCAGCCGTCGAATCTCGGCACGTCGGGGGAGGTATTGGGAAGCTGCCCCCCGGTGCATATAAAAAGGAGGAAAGCAACACCCAGAAAGAACCCCTCACCGTGCTTGCGCTTGAAGAGAAGGCAGCCTCCTCCCTCCTCGTGTCGCCTTAGCCTCTCTTAAAGAACCAAGGACCCAGGTTAGTACCGTCTTCATCTCCCCCCATCTTCCTCCCTTTCTGCAACCCATTTTAGAATGGCCTCTGGGAGTCGGGGTTCGGCTTGAGGTAAAAGGGAACCCAGTCCTTTCTATATTCCTTCGGCCATGACCCGCAAGAGGGTCGAAAACCTGAGGATTGTATATAACATTCCTACCACTTTACACCTGACCATCCTTAGCTGTGAGGGTAGAGTGAACGGGCCTTTGAACTTAGGAGCTCTCCCCATGTATGAAGACCACCTGAAAGCCGGTCTTCGTTTCCCAATCCATAGCTTATTTGTTCAGATTTTCAACACCTATAGAGTCACCCCTGCCCAGCTGACCCCAAATAGCATTCAGGTTCTCTACGGCTTTGTGGTTCTATGTCGGGAGGCCGACATTGAGCCGAGGTTATCTTTATTTTTCAGTTTTTCTTGTTGAAACATGTTGCCCAGATATGGTGCCCAGAGGGGAGCTGAATTGGGTATTTAAAAATTTAAAGCAATATATGTGCTATCAAGTTTTAAGGTGAAGAGTGATAGTGCTCAAATAATTGTGCAACGGAAGCAATGAAATAAATCAACAATTAAAGAGCAAAAGAAGAGCAATGCAAACACACAAGAAGTATAGTGGTTCGGTGCACCTAGCACCTACATCCACTCCCCAAGCTCCACTTGGGAATTTCCACTATAATCTTTAGATTACAGCCGACTTGTTTTACCAGGCTCACAAGTCAAAACCTTACACACTTGTTTTGGCTTCAGGCTTACAAGCAACCCTAGTTGGTTTTATCAATGGCTCACCAACAAACCTCACTCACTTGTTTTGGCTTCGGGCTTACAAGCAACCCTAGTTGGTTTTATCAATTGGCTCACCAACAAACCTCACACTAGTTTCAAATTTCCTTGAAACTAGCCTACCATAAATAGAATTTGAATACAATGAATAAAAATAAAACAAACTCCTTTTTGAGCAATAAGAAATTCGTTGAAGCTCTTGATGGAGACTCTTCAAGCCTTTTCCTTGGAATCTTTGGACCTCACTAAATGCCAAACACTTGAAAGTTGGATTCCTCAAAGATGGAAAGCTTTTGGCTAAGGAATCTCTTGGTTTTCTCACTCTTTTGGCTTGGAAGTGATTGAAGGCTTTGTACTTTGAATCTATACTTTTTCACTTTGTCTCCTTGTCTTTTTTGAAGTTTGGTGGAGGTTAAATACCTCATTCATGCTGAAACAACTCTACAAGACCGTTAGATTCAAAAATATGGCCGTTTATGGCCATTAGAAATCAAATCAGAAGTTCAGAAAAACTAGCCGTTATGCCATGAGTCGACCTCATGAGTCGACCTCTGGATCAAGTGTCGACCTCATGAGTCGACCTCCAAAATTTTAGGCAAAAATTCAGAATACCATAGTTATGCCAGGTTTGAATTCTCAGGCTATGAGTCGACCTCTGGTGTCGACCTCTGGACAGGTGTTGACCTCTGGTGGTCGACCTCTGATGCGTGCCACTGAGATTTTGCCGTGCCGGCCATGCTGAACTTTTCTTCTCTTCATGAGTCGACCTCTGGTGGTCGACCTTTGACAAGGTGTCGACCTCTGGGGGTCGACCTCTAATCTAAATTTTTCTGAAACTCTTTGAGATGTGTGTGCCATGCTTGAGTTTCTTTAAGCCTTTGTTTTTTTGTCAAATATTTCTTAACAAGAAGGTCCATTATGAGAATTTTGATCTTTTCCAAGGTAGAAGAGCTCTTTTCCAATCATGCAAACTTAGTTTCATCATTGTACTTTTGATACTCTTTTTGAATAACCTAAGTCCTGAAACTTTATCTAGAGATGAAACATTAGTCCAAACATATACTCAACTTTTGTTAATCATCAAAACTGAGCCAAAGTCAACAATCTCCCCCTTTTTGATGATGACAAAACCTTGAGTATATATGCAATTTAGTCCAAAAGCAAAATATAGCAATGATAAAAATTTTCAAAGAATCCTTACATGCATAAAAATTTTACTTTTCATTTACTTCTTTCTTTTTGTGAAAACATTCTCATGAGTCAAAAAGATAAGAAACATACTAGCTTTACTCATAAGAATCATATTTTACTTTACTACTCATAAGAAGGAGTCTCATATATACTATACTATTGGTATCATGAGTCTCATATATACTTTACTACTCCCCTTTTTGTCAAGAATCAAAAAGTCCATTTTTGTAGTGAAAGATATATTAATGAAACTTATGTTCAATTTTAATGAAGTATTTAGGTGCATAAAATACATGCTCCCCCTCAATTTGTGCATTCAATATAACAAAATATTCTAACTTGAGGGTTTAAAAGGATAAATGCTAAGAGCTGATATCAGACAGTAAAATGTCACAAAATGTCACAATATAGATAAAAACAAATGTATACAGTTACAAAATTGCTTACATAGTAAGCACAAAAACACTGATATAACAGACCATACAAAGCAAACTAAGTACAACAAGTAAATCTATGAGGCTACTCCTCATCAGAAGGTATATCAAAAGATACAGGAGCCATGATCCTAGATGAGGATTTTGGAGTCCTATGTGAGGAATTCCGAGTCCTCAGAGAGGGACCAGACCTAGGGGTAGTCATACAAGATCTATATGTCCTAGGAAAGGGCTCCACAGGTGTCCCGACTGAAGCAGTAGCAGAAGGAGTAGACGAATCAGTATGCTGAGTAGACTGAGCCGGGGTCTGCCTGCTGACTATCTCATAAGCAGTGGGATCATCAATGTCTGTCTCTGTATGCTCATCTATGTCATCCAGAATCCCAGTGATAGTCTCAAAAAGTGACTCTGTAAGCTCAGTATCAACTGGCACATCTGGAGGAGCTGTACTCGGAAGATCTATAGCTGGAGGATCAGTAGCAGGGGGTATCTCTGGAATCGGATCTGCAGGTGGAACCTCAGAACTCCCTGCTCCAGGCTGATCTCCATCACTGTCACTGTATCCACTGGAGTCATCACCATCATCATCATCATGTGGAGGAGATACTGTCGGATCTGCAGTCCCTGATGGCAGTGCTAATCTTAGTAGGCTGAGGATCTGTCTGAATCCTGTATCCATACTAGCTGAGAGAGCACCAATGCGCATGTCTGTGTGTGTCCGCAGATCATGTAGCTCCTGTCGTACACCAGTGATCTCTGTCCGGACCTCTGAAATATGATAAGTCACTCTCTGCTCGAAGTCCGATATCCTCACTGAAGTCCTCCGTGGTGTAGAGTAATAGTAGGTGCTGGAGCTGATGAGGGTGGTGGCGTGAATGGCTCAGGCTCCGCAGTCTCTGTCTCCTGTGCTGGGCGAGGAGGTGTACCATGATCAGTTGGCTCAGAAGGCCCTGCCTCAGCAGCTCGGATCTCATCCTCCTCATCTGGCTCCTGGCCAGACTCTCATCGTACCCAACGGTCACTGATCAGTCGAAATCCCATCCTATGCAGGGATTTCTCTCCATAAGTATCAGTGTGCTGTAACTGACTGAAGGGTATACCGTCGAATGAGATACCATGCTCTCTGAATATCTGAGTCAGTCCCATGCCATAAGGCTGAACAAGTCTCCTGTGAGAAGCTACCTCGCCCATCTGCTGAAGCATGATCCTGGGAAGGTTGATGGGAGTCCGCTGTCTTAGGGACACCATCAACACCAGCTCACGCTCAGTGATAAAATCGAATCTCCCGCTCTTCGGAATCAAGATACGGGCGATGATATGATGCAGCACTCTCATCTCCAGTGAAAGCTGGTTAGCGGCTACTGTGGAAATGCCGCTAACATCCTCACGCTCTAGGATACATCTGAAGGCGTGCTCTCTGTCGCTGATCGTAGTGGCAGCAGGGCCATGAAGTGGAATCCTCCAGATGCGACTGATGACCTCCGGTGTCACTGGTATCTCAATCCCTCGTACTGTAGCAGACCATCCAACGCCATCAGTGGCCATGGATCCATAAAACTCCCTGATGAGGTCTGGGTAGAATCTCTCAGACATCGTACAGAAATGAACCAGACCTGCATCTCTCAGTACATCTCCAATGAAGAAGTGATGCTGATCCCAGAATGGTATATCCATGCGCCTCCCACTAGCAATGCTCTTCCGGACTAAGCTGGCTGGCACTGGTGTAGGTGGCTCTGGGGTCGGCTCACGCTCATGTCTGACCTTTCATCGTCGCTCAGTACTACCTTGGCCTTGTTCCAATCTCCTTTTCCTTACTGCCAATTGCTTTCTTGGACCCATGTGAAAGGAAGAGGGGTAACTTAGGGAGAAGAGCAAAGAGGCAAGGCTAAGAGGAAAAGAGAGGGAAAGAGAGGTTCACGGATTGGGAAAAAGAGGAGAAGGTGAAATGGTGAGATAGGGTTTGTGAGAATGGAGAAAATAGAGAGTAAATGAAGAAAAAGTAAGAAACGGAGGAAAGAAATACGTGTTTTCAATTGAAAAACAACCGAGATTTGAGGGTAGAAAGATGCGAAGGCTTTCGGTTGTCCAAAATTAAGAATACGGTCAAAAAGAGGGTGATTCCAAGAAAAGCAAGAGGAGAGGAGAGGATTTCCCAAATGATGAAGGAGAAGGGTGGAAATCCACTATTTAGGGGTTTAGGGAAGTTGGAGGGGGACCACATGAAGGAGGAAATGAAAAAGTGGAGAAAAATAGGCTTGCGGACGAGTTTTTAAAAAAGCAGATTTTCGTTCAAGTGTTGACCTCTGAAAATTTTCAGGGGTCGACCTCAAGTGTCGACCTCCAAAACTTAGGTGTCGACCTCAAGTGTCGACCTCCGAAAATTAAAGTGTCGACCTCCAACAATTAATAAATTTTGTAAAATAAAACAAATTGATAAAATTTAGAAAAATAACCTTTAAACATATTTAAGAATTTATAAATCATTTTGAGGAATTTTGATGAAAATTGAAGAGTTTCAAGCAAAAGGATCAATGACTCCCAGTTCTCTTCTGATCATACAAAATCTATCTTCATTCAATGGTTTTGTGAATATATCAGCCAATTGATAATCAGTACAAATAAATTCTAATAACACATTAGAGTTTTGAACATGATCTCTTATGAAGTGATGTCTTATTTCAATATGTTTGCTTCTTGAATGTTGTACAGGATTTTTCGTTAAATTGATTGCACTAGTATTATCACAACTTATGGGTGTCTTAATTAGTTTGATGCCAAAGTCCTCGAGTTGTTGTTTGATCCATAGAATCTGAGCACAACAGCTTCCAGCTGCTATATATTCTGCTTCTGCCATAGATAGAGCAACCGAATTCTGTTTCTTACTGCTCCATGAAATCAAATTGACTCCTAGGAATTGACAAGTTCCACTAGTACTTTTTTGATCAAGTTTACATCCAGCAAAATCAGCATCAGAATATGCAATTAATTCATATGATGACTCTCTAGAGTACCAAAGACCAATTTCGATAGACCCAGATAAGTATCTAAATATACGTTTTACAGCTAAGAGATGTGATTCTTTAGGAGCAGACTGAAAACGTGCACACATACAAACACTAAACATTATATCTGGTCTACTGGCAGTTAGATATAGTAATGAACCAATCATGCCTCTATATAATTTTTGGTCTACTGATTTACCACATTCATCTTTGTCTAATTTACATGAAAAGCTCATAGGGGTATCTATTGGTTTGGTAGTCTCCATCCCAAACTTTTTCAATATCTCCCTTGTGTACTTGGCTTGGTTGATGGAGATCCCCTCTTTGGTTTGCTTAATTTGGAGTCCGAGGAAGAAGTTGAGTTCTCCATCATGCTCATCTCGAACTCACTCTGCATTAACTTAGCAAATTCTTGACAAAGACATTCGTTAGTAGCACCAAAAATAATATCATCTACATATATTTGTACTACTAAGAGATCATCATTTTCTTTTTCAAAAACAATGTATTATCTACATTACCTCTAGAGAAATCATTTTTCATCAAAAATGAACTTAATCTATCATACCAAGCTCTAGGAGCTTGCTTTAAACCATACAATGCTTTATGCAATTAAAGACATGATTAGGAAATTCATGATTTTCAAAACCAGGAGGTTGTTCAACATAAACCTCCTCTTCAATAAATCCATTTAAAAAGGCACTCTTAACATCCATTTGAAATAACTTGAAATCCATAAAACAAGCAAAAGCAAGTAAAAGTCTAATTGCTTCTAGCCTAGCAACAGGAGCAAAGGTTTCATCAAAGTCGATCCCTTCTTCCTGGTTGTAGCCTTTAGCAAAAAGTCTAGATTTGTTCCTAATTACAATACCATGTTCATCAAGTTTATTTCTAAAAACCCATTTTGTGCCAATTATAGAAACATTAAGGGGTCTTTCAGTTAAAGTCCAAACATTATTCTTTTAAATTGATTTAGTTCATCTTGCATAGCATTAATCCAGTTACAATCTTTTTCAGCTTCTTCTATTGACTTAGGTTCTATCTGAGATACAAAAGCTAAATAATCACAAACATTTCTAATAGAAGAGCGTGTACTTACCCCTTTGATGGATCACCAATTATTAGCTCTTTAGGGTGTCCGTGTGCATACCTCCATTCTTTAGGTAATGGTTTTGGTGAAGTTGCATTGATCTCTTGAATTTGATCTTGATTCTCTTGATCATCATCTCCTTTGGGCTCATCTTCATTGATTGTCAATTGTTCAAGCTTTTTGTACCTGTTTCAACATCAATAGAATCTTCTTTTCTAGAAGATTTTTCGTTAGATTCATCAAACACTACATGAATTGATTCTTCAACCAGAAGAGTTCTTCTATTGAAGACCCTGTATGCCTTGCTAGAGTAGTAGAGTATCCTAAAAAGATACCCTCATCTGACTTGGCATCAATTTACTGATATTTTCTTTGCCATTGTTTAATATGAAACAGCGGCAACCAAATACACGAAAATACTTGAGATTAGGTTTTCGATTTTTCCAAAGTTTATATGGTGTTTCTTCAAAATAGGTCGAATTAAAACACGATTTAAAATGTAACAGGAAGTATTAATGGCTTCTGTCCAAAAATATCTAGGTAAATCATTTTCGCAAAGCATTGTGCGTGCCATTTCTTCAAGTATCTTGTTCTTTCTTTCTACCACCCATTTTGTTGAGGTGTCCTAGGTGCAGAGAAATTATGACTAATACCATTTTCATTACAAAAAGCTTCAAAATCATGATTGTCAAATTCAGTTCCATGATCACTACGCAAAGAAACAATAGTGAGATCTTTTTGTTTGAAGCCCTTTATAAAATTAACAAAAGCTGAAAATGTTTCATCTTTATGAGCTAAAAACATTACCCAAGTAAATCGTGAGTAATCATCTACAATTACTAGCCCATATTTTTACCTCCCAAACTAGTTGTTCTGGTTGGTCCAAAGAGGTCCATATGCAATAATTCAAGGGGTCTAGTAGTAGATATACTCCTTTAGGTTTGAAAGTAGATTTAGTTTGTTTTCCAAATTGACATGCAGCACAAATCTTATCTTTTTCAAATATGAGTTTTGGTAATTCTTTTACAAGATTCTTTTTGCTTAATTTTGAAATCAACTGCATACTAGCATGCCCTAGCCTATGATGCCAAAGCCAACTAGTTTCACTTGCCTTGGCTTCCTTAGCCACTAGGCATTGACCACTTTCCATGGGTAGATCATCAAGATCAACCATGTAAATGTTTCCATGCCTAAGACCAGTGAACTTGATGCCATCGACATCTAGACTAGATACCATGCACAAAGATGATTCAAAATTACTTTAAAATCCTTATCACAAAACTGACTAATGCTAAAAAGATTATGCTTCAAGCCATCAACAAATAATACATTATCTACATAAGCATTAGGGGTGATATGGATTTTACCAATTCCGACGATTTTGCCTTTTCATTATCACCAAAAGTAACATTTTCACCATCAATAGCAGCTAGTGATGAGAATTGCTTCACATCCCCAGTCATGTGCCTTGAGCAACCACTATCCAGATACCACATTCTTCTTTTATTTTTGGTTGCAAGGCACACCTGCAAAAAATTGATCAAGTTGAAACTTTAGGTACCCAAGTCATCTTGGGTCCTTTAGGGTTAGTCAAATTGGTTCCTTTTGGAACCCAAATCTTTTTAAAGGTATTAATTTTCTTTTATTACAAACATATGATTTATGACCTAATTTACCACATGTATAGCAGGTAATATTAGAAGATGCAGGTATGAAAAAGTTTTTATAAAGTTTTTGCTGATTGTGTGGCTTAAATCCAAGTCCAGCTTTGTTAAACACTACATGTTGACTATTTAAAAGCATATTTAGTTTTTCTGAACTAAAAGTAAACTTTTCTACAAAAGGTTTTACTTTTTCTAACTCTTCCTTGTAATTCTTGTTTGAAGCAATAGTTCTTTATTTTGTTTTCAATGTTCTCATTAGTTTTAAGACTTCTATTATTTTCAAAGAATCATTTTCTTTTAAAAGATTATTCTTATCATTTGTTAAAGTCTTTACATGTTTAGTTAATTTCTTGTTTTCTTGAATTAAATTTCAATTTCAGTTGAAAACTTTTCTGAATTTTTAGTAAGCTCAAAATTTTGCTTTCTTAATTTCTTATTTTTCAATTTAATTTTTCATATTCAATAACTAAGTCATCAAAAGCATCATGCAATTCATTGAAAGTAAATTCAGTTTCAGGTTCAGAATTTACCTCATTATCTTCATTGGCCATGAAACATAAGTTGGCGACTACCTGCTGCTCTTCTTCACTGCTGGAGTCCTCACTCTCACTCCAGGTAGCCATCATGGCTTTCTTTCTCAACATCCTTCGACTCTTCTTAAGCAAAGGGCAATCCATTTTGTAATGTCCAGGCTTCTTGCACTCGAAGCAGATGGGTGGATCCCTTTCTTTCTCTTTCTCTTTTTCCTTGTTGTGATCACCTTTTTGTGGCTTTTCTTGTAGAAGCCCTTCTTCTTTCTCATGAATCTTTTGAATTTCTTGTAATGGGGCTGTCTCATCATCATCAGCTTCTTCTTCTGATTCATCACTTGACTCTTCTTTTGTAGTGGACTTGAAGGCTATGGCTTTCTTTTTCTTGTCATTGTCCATTGTCTTCTGCTTTAGTGAAAGCTCGTAAGTCATCAGTGATCCAAGAAGCTGCTCGAGAGGTAGAGTATTGACATCCTTGGCTTCTTCTATAGCTGTTACTTTCGCATCCCATGAAGTCGGAAGAGACCTGAGAAGTTTGTTAACCAGTTCACCATTAGATATAATTTTTCCAAACTCCTCATACCATTTACTATATTGGTAAATCTAGTATACATTTCACTTATACTTTCAGTTGGTTCCATCCTGAACATCTCATACGTGTGAATGAGCATGTTGACCTTTGTGGTCTTCACTTGGTGTGTACCCTCATGGGTAACCTCAAGTGTATCCCAAATTTCTTTGGCGGAAATACAATTTGATATTCTGTTGAATTCACTAGGGTCAAGTGCACAGAATAGCAAATTCATCACCTTAGCATTTAACTCAGCTTGTTTGATGTCATTGTCATCCCATTCTTCTTCAGATTTTGGGGTGATAATGCCATTAACCAAGTGAGGGGCTGATGAGGCCCTTTAGTGATTACTCTCCATATATGATAATCTACAGCTTGTAAATAAATACGCATACGAGTTTTCAGTATGTGTAGTTTGTGCCATTAAAGAAAGGAGGGCGATTTGATGCTTGTCCTTCAACTATACCCATTCCAATTGGGACGGCCATGATCTTTCACTCAAGATCGTTGGACCTACAAGAGAGTACCGGTGCTCTGATACCACTTGTTGCCCAGATATGGTGCCCAAGAGGGGCTTGAATTGGGTGTTTAAAAAAAAATTTAAAGCAATATATGTGCTATCAAGTTTAGGTGAAGAGTGATAGTGCTCAAATACATTGTGCAACGGAAGAATACTTGAGAAATAAACCTCAAACAATAAAGAGCAAAAGAGCCAAGGCAAGCAACACACAAGAAGTATAGGAGTTCGGTGCACCTAGCACCTACATCCACTCTCCAGCTCCACTTGGGAATTTCCACTATAATCTTTAGATTACAGCCGACTTGTTTTAACCAGGCTCACAAGTCAAAACCTTACACACTTGTTTTGGCTTCGGGCTTACAAGCAACCCTAGTTGGTTTTATCAATTGGCTCACCAACAAACCTCACTCAATTGTTTTGGCTTCGGGCTTACAAGCAACCCTAGTTGGTTTATCAATTGGCTCACCAACAAACCACACACTAGTTTTCAAATTCCCTTGAAAACTAGCCTACCACAAATAGAATTTGAATACAATGAATAAAAATAAAACAAACTCCTTTTTGAGCAATAAGAAATTTGTTGAAGCTCTTGATGAGACTCTTCAAGCCTTTTCCCTTGGAATCTTTGGACCTCACTAAATGCTAAACACTTGAAGTTGGATTCCTCAAAGATGGAAAGCTTTTGGCTAAGGAATCTCTTGGTTTTCTCACTCTTTTGGCTTGGAAGTGATTGAAGGCTTTGTACTTTGAATCTACACTTTTTCACTTTGTCTCCTTGTCTTTTTTTTAAAGTTTGTGGAGGTTAAATACCTCATTCATGCTGAAACAACTCCACAAGACCGTTAGATTCAAAAATATGGCCGTTTATGGCCGTTAGAAATCAAATCAGAAGTTCAGAAAAACTAGCCGTTATGCCATGAGTCGACCTCATGAGTCGACCTCTGGATCAAGTGTCGACCTCATGAGTCGACCTCCAGTAAATAAATTTAGGCAAAAATTCAGAATACCATAGTTCTGCCAGGTTTGAATTCTCAGGCTATGAGTCGACCTCTGGTGTCGACCTCTGGACAGGTGTGACCTCTGGTGGTCGACCTCTGATGCGTGCCACTGAGATTTTGCCGTGCCGGCCATGCTGAACTTTCTTCTCTTCATGAGTCGACCTCTGGTGGTCGACCTTTGACAAGGTGTCGACCTCTGGGGGTCGACCTCTGATCTGAATTTTTCTGAAACTCTTTGAGATGTGCGTTCCATGCTTGAGTTTCTTTAAGCCTTTGTTTCTTTTGTCAAATATTTCTTAACAAGAAGGTCCATTATGAGAATTTTGATCTTTTCCAAGATAGAAGAGCTCTTTTCCAAATCATGCAAACTTAGTTTCATCATTGTATTTGATACTCTTTTTGAATAACCTAAGTCCTGAAACTTTATCTAGAGATGAAAATTAGTCCAACATATACTCAACCTTTTGTTAATCATCAAAACTAAGGAGCCAAAGTCAACAAAACAAAACTTCCAAAGTCAGGAGTGGTGGATGTTCAGTCCATGCCCTGGCCGGAAGGTTCTAGGGAGGCTTCCATCTGCAATTCATGGATGGAAGTCCCGGTACTTCTTTGTAGATAGCCTGGAGCCATGGGGCTTTGAGGTAGCCTGGAGGGAGCCAAGGCCGAATGCTCTGATGGAAGGAAAGTTTCGAGGATCAATGAGGCTGACTTCCACAATTTGATGATGAAGATCCAAAGTTTGTCGGCCTTATGCTTTATGAGGGGAGTCTTCACCAGACCAGACTCAGCCGGCACCCGATGCTAGGTAGGACGAGAGTCATAGAGAGAGAGATCGGCTCTTTTTTTTTATTATCTCTGTTAGCTTTGTAACCGTACCTCACTTTTAACTTTGGTTGTTGACAGGTGGGAAGATGAAGTCGGATCAGGCAGTCCTTTTGATGCGATCTGCACAGCGGAGCGTTGTTCGCATTGTGGAGTCAACCCCGCAGGAGCCGAAGAAGAGGGCGGCCGAATCGGTGCCCGAAAGGCCGAAGAAATAGCGGACGGCAAAACCGTCCACCACGGTGGTGTCGGTCAAGTCAGAGGATGACATGCCTCTGACCGAATGCCAAAGGGTGATTGCGTTCGAGCGATCCTCTTCGGTCGGACAGCTGGTCGCCCAGACAGAAGAGAGGCTTTCGATGCCGACCGGGGCGGATGCGGCCCCTTTGCCCCTGCCGTCGGAGCTGATTGTGGTGACCTTCCCGACCACCAGGGGGACCCCTGCAGGGGGGGCCATCGGTCGTTGATGAAAGGGTCGGTAGCGCTCATGAGGAGGAGGAGCGCCGAAAGTGGCGCGATGCTAAGGAGGCAAAGGAGCTGCTTCAAAGGGCCGCTCCTGACAACAACTGGCGGTCGGTGAACGAGGCCGCCAAGAGTTCCCTTCATCACCTTCTGGGGGTAAGTATCACTTTTACTTCATTCCGAATTCATGGTGGCAACTTCCTAACTGCGCATGTTTGTCGATAGCTGATCAGAGATAACTTTTTGATGGACGAGGGCCTGGGCGAGTTGCTCTATCTGAAGGAGCAATTGACCTAGAGGGCCGAAGCGATAGAGCTGGTGAGGGACATAACTTTGGAGGCGTTGATGGCCTCCAGGGAAGAGGTGCTCGGCTTGAGGCCCGCAGCGGTAGAGTTGTCCACCTTGCGAGCCGAGTCGGAGGCCTAGAAGAAGCAGTTGGAGGACTTGCTGACCCAGAAGGCGGATCGCGAGGCAAGTCTAAAAATTAAGAAAAAGAAGATCAAGACCCTGACCCATCGGCTGGCCATCGAGGAGGGGCGTCTGGCCGAGTGTGATGTCCGTGCACAGGGCTATCGGGTGTCGGCGGAAAGATATAAGGGCTTGTTGAAGATGGCCCAAGATCTGCTGAAGACGACCAGCGAGAAAGCCATTGCAGAGTATAAGGCCTCCGAGGACTTTACCGAGGAGATGAATGAAGCCGGAACTATCGGTTTCGGTTATGGGTACGACGAGTGCCTGGGGAAGGTTAGTGCGGCCTTCCCAGACCTCGACTTATCATTCCTTCAGCCACTGAAGTGGCAGAAGAGGAGGGCTTGGAGGCAGTGGACCGACTACCTGAGCGGCCGATGCTCCAGTGGAGGCCGTCGCAGTAGTGGTCGGACCGGACATCCAAGTCGGAGCCAAAGCAGAAGCAGTCGGGGGGGCCAAGGGGGCCAAAGCGGCTGTTGTTGCCGAGGGATCTAATGTAGCTATAGATAATGTAGTTCCCGAGGGTCAGACCTAGTTGTTTGTAAAGGTCTGACCTTCAGTCTTTGTAAAGAAACTTTTTGGGAAGCAATGAAAAACTTGTTTTCTTTTTACACTGTCTCATATCCTCCTCTTTGAAATCTCACTAAGTGTGGGCTAGTTGGCTGATCTGAGTGGGTGGTCGGACCTCCAGGGTAAGCGTTGAACAATGACTCAAGCCGAACTAGATTCCCATAGGATTTCTGCTCTAAGTATTTGGTCCATTGGCTTTCTGGACCAGAATCGATCGAAGTAGCAATCGGATGGTAGCTCAGGCCAGAGCAACGAGCTTAGGTAGTTTAACCTAAGTGTTGGTCCGTTGGCTCTTCGAACCGAGAAGTAGTTGAGGCAGCGGTCGGATTTCAGCTCAGGTCAGGGCAATGAGCTTAGGAATTTAACCTAAGTGTTGGTTCGTCGGCTTTTCGAACCCAGAAGTAGTTGAGGCAGCGGTCGGATTTCAGCTCAGGCTAGAGCAACGAGCTTAGGAATTTAACCTAAGTGTTGGTCTGTCAGCTTTCCGAACCCAGAAGTAGTTGAGGCAGCGGTCGAATTTCAGCTCAGGCTGGAACAACGAGCTTAGGAATTTAACCTGAGTGTTTGTCCATCGGCTTTCTGAACCCAGAAGTAGTTGAGGTAGTGGTCAGATTTCAGCTCAGGCCAGAACAACGAGCTTAGGAATTTAACCTGAGTGTTGGTCCGTCGGCTTTCCAAACCTAGAAGTAGTTGAGGCAGTGGTCAGATTTAAGCTTAGGCCGGAATAATGAGCTTAGGAATTTAACCTGAGTGTTGGTCCATCAGCTTTCCGAACCCAGAAGTAGTTGAGGCAGCAGTCGGATTTCAGCTCAGGCCGGGGCAACAAGCTTAGGAATTTAACCTAAGTGTTGGTCTGTCGGCTTTCCGAACCTAGAAGTAGTTAAGGCAGCGATCAGATTTCAGCTCAGGCCGGAACAACGAGCTTAGGATTTTAACCTTAATGTTGGTCCGTCAACTTTTCGGAGTGGGCTGCCCTAGAGCCTTTGCCGACCAAAGTCGGACTTTCAAAAGTGGGCTGCCCTAGAGCCTCTACCGACTGGAGTCGAACTTTCGAAAGTGGGCTGCCCTAGAGCCTTTGTCGATCGAAGTCGGACTTTTGGAAGTGGGCTGCCCTAGAGCCTTTGCCGACCAAAGTCGGACTTTCGAAAGTAGGCTGCCCTAGAGCCTCTACCGACCGGAGCCCGACTTTCAAAAGTGGGCTACCTAGAGCCTCTACCGACCGAAGTCCGACTTTCGGAAGTGGGCTGCCCTAGAGCCTCTGCGATCGGAATCAGACTTTCGGAAGTGGGCTGCCCTAGAGCCTCTGCCGACCGGAGTCGGATTTTCGGAAGTGGGCTGCCCTAGAGCCTCTGCCGACCAGAGTCAGACTTTCGAAAGTGGGTCGTAGAAGAAATATGGACTTCATTGATAATACTTGCGGAGGTTGTCTACATTCCATGGATGCGCCATGTTGGCTTTGGCTCCTTAGTTTTGATGATTAACAAAAGGTTGAGTATATGTTTGGACTAATGTTTCATTTCAAGATAAAGTTTCAGGCCATAGGTTATTCAAAAAGAGTATCAAGAGTACAATGATGAAACCAAACTGGCAGAAAGAGCTTTCCTACCTTGAACAAGATCAAATTTCTCATATTGGACCTTCTTATTAAGAAGTAATTGACAAAAGAAACAAAGGCTTAGAGAAACTCAAGCATGGCACGCACCTCTCCAGAGTTTCAGAAAATTTCAGACCAGAGTCGACCACTAGAGGTCGACACCTTGCCAAAGGTCGACCACCAGAGGTCGACTCATGAAGAAAAGAAAAGTTCAGCAAGGCCGGCACGGCAAAGTTTTCAGTCCGGCACGGCTCCCAAAGTCGACCACCAAAGGTCGACACCTGTCCAGAGGTCGATACCAGAGGTCGACTCATCGCCTGAGAATTCAAACTGGGCAGAACTATAGTTTTCTGGATTTTTGCCTAAGATAAACTGGAGGTCGACTCATGAGGTCGACACTTGATCCAGAGGTCGACTCATGAGGTCGACTCATGGCATAACGGCTAGTTTTTCTGAACTTCTGATTTGATTTCTAACGGCCATAAACGGCCATATTTTTGAATCTAACGGTCTTGTGGAGTTGTTTCAGCATGAATGAGGTATTTAACCTCCACCAAACTTTAAAAAAGACAAGGAGACAAAGTGAAAAAGTGTAGATTCAAAGTACAAAGCCTTCAATCACTTCCAAGCTAAAAGAGTGAGAAAACCAAGAGATTCCTTAGCCAAAAGCTTCCATCTTTGAGGAATCCAACTTTCAAGTGTTTAGCATTTAGTGAGGTCCAAGATTCCAAGAGGAAGACTTGAAGAGTCTCCAACTAGAGCTACATCAAATTATTTTTTTGCTCAAAAAGGAGTTTGTCTTGTTTTATTCATTGTATTCATACTTTATTTTTGTTAGCCTAGTTTCAAGAGAATTTGAAACTAGTGTGAGGTTTGTTGGTGAGCCAATTGATAAAACCAACTAGGGTTGCATGTAAGCCCGAAGCCAAAACAAGTGTGTAAGGTTTGTTGGTGAGCCTAGGTAGAAAAACCAACTTAGGTTTTGACTTGTGAGCCTTGTAAAACAAGTCGGCTGTAATCTAGAGAAGATTATAGTGAAAATTTCCAAGTGGAGCTTGGGGAGTGGATGTAGGTGCTAGGTGCACCGAACCACTATATATTTTGTGTGTTTGCATTGCTTTACTCTCTATCTTCCTTTGCTCTTTAATTGTTGTTATCTTTCATTGCTTCCGTTGCATAATTACTTGATCACTATCACTATTCACATTTGAAATTGATAGCGCATACATTGCTTTATTTTTAAAATTCCCAATTCACCCCCCTTATTGGGCACCATATCTGGGCAACAGTGGTATCAGAGCACCGGTACTCTCTTGTAGGTCCAACGATCTTGAGTAAAAGATCATGGCCACCCCAATTGGAATGGGTGTAGTTGAAGGTCAAGCATCAATCGCCCTCCTTTCTTTAATGGCACAAACTACACTTACTGAAAAACTCGTATGTGCATTTATTTACAAGCTGTAGATTATAATATATGGAGAGTAATTACCAAAGGGCCTCATCAGCCCACTCACTTGGTTAATGGCATTATCACCTCAAAATCTGAAGAAGAATGGGATGACAATGACATCAAACAAGCTGAGTTAAATGCTAAGGCGATGAATTTACTATTCTATGCACTTGACCCAAGTGAATTTAACAGAATATCAAATTGTATTTCCGCCAAAGAAATTTGGGATACACTTGAGGTTACCCATGAGGGTACACACCAAGTGAAGACCACAAAGGTGAACATGCTCATTCATACGTATAAGATGTTCAGGATGGAACAAACTGAAAGTATTAGTGAAATGTATACTAGATTTACTAATATAGTAAATGGTATGAGGAGTTTGGGAAAAATTATATCTAATGGTGAACTGGTTAACAAACTTCTCAGGTCTCTTCCGGCTTCATGGGATGCGAAAGTAACAGCCATAGAAGAAGCCAAGGATGTCAATACTCTACCTCTTGAGCAGCTTCTTGGATCACTGATGACTTATGAGCTTTCACTAAAATAGAAGACAGTGGACAATGACAAACAAAAGAAAGCCATAGCCTTCAAGTCCACTACAAAGGAAGAGTCAAGTGATGAATCAGAAGAAGAAGCTAATGATGATGAGACAGCCCTTATTATAAGAAAATTCAAAAGATTCATGAGAAAGAAGAAGGGCTTCTACAAGAAAAGGCCACAAAAAGGTGATCACAATAAAGATAAAGAGAAAGAAAAAGAAAGGGCTCCACCCATCTGCTTCGAGTGCAAGAAGCCTGGACATTATAAAACGGATTGCCCTTTGCTTAAGAAAGAGTCGAAGGATGTTGAGAAAGAAAGCCATGATGGCTACCTGGAGTGAGAGTGAGGACTCCAGCAATGATGAAGAGCAGCAAGTAGTCGCCAACCTGTGTTTCATGGCCAATGAAGATGATGAGGTAAATTCTGAACCTGAAATTGAATTTACTTTTAATGAACTACATGATGCTTTTGATGATTTAGTTATGGAATATGAAAAATTAAAACTGAAAAATAAGAAATTAAGAAAGCTAAATCATGAGCTTACCAAAAATTCAGACAGTTTTCAACTGAAATTGAAGATTTAATTCAAGAAAACAAGAAATTAACTGAACATGTAAAGACCTTGAAAAATGATAAGGACAATCTTTTAAAAGAAAAGGATTCTTTGAAAAATAATAGAAGTTTTGAAACTAATGAGAAAATTGAAAAACAAAACAAAAAACTATTGCTTCAAAACAAGAATTACAAAGAAGAGTTAGAAAAAGTAAAATCTTTTGTAGAAAAGTTTACTTATAATTCAGAAAAATTAAGTATGCTTTTAAACAGTCAACATATAGTTTTACAAAGCTGGACTTGGATTTAAGCCACAGAATCAGCAAAAACTTTACAAAAACTTTTTCATACCTACATCTTCTAATATTACCTGCTATGCATGTGGTAAGTTAGGACATAAATTATATACTTGTAATAGAAGAAAATCAAGTACCTTTGGAAAGATTTGGGTTCCAAAGGAACCAATTTGTCTAACCCTAAAGGACCCAAGATGACTTGGGTACCTAAAGTTTCAACTTAATCAATTTCTGTAGGTGTGTCTTGCAACCAAAATAAAAGAAGATTGTGGTATCTGGACAGTGGTTGCTCAAGGCACATGACTGGGATGTGAAGCAATTCTCATCACTAGTAGCTATAAATGGTGGAAATGTTACTTTTGGTGATAATGGAAAAGGGTAAAATCGTCGGAATTGGTAAAATCCATATCACCCCTAATGCTTATGTAGATAATGTATTATTTGTTGATGGCTTGAAGCATAATCTTTTCAGCATTAGTCAGTTTTGTGATAAGGTTTTAAAGTAATTTTTGAATCATCTTGTGCATGGTGTCTAGTCTAGATGTCGATGGCATCAAGTTCACTGGTCATAGGCATGGAAACATTTACATGGTTGATCTGATGATCTAGCATGGAAATGGTCAATGCCTATTGGCTAGGGAAGCCAGATGAGTGAAATATGGCTTTGGCATCGCAGGATAGGGCATGCTGATGCATTTGCAAAATGGTAGAGTGTATAGATGCATGAAAACATATAAGTAAAAATTGGATCAATGAAAAGTCTCTTTAAAAGAAATGCCAAAACTCAGCATTGGAAAAGTAATAGGGATGTGCATGACAAATGGAAAAAGAAGACAAAAACTAAGAATTGCCAAAACTCACATTTGAAAAAGATAAGATTTGTGCTGCATGTCAATTGGAAAACAAATAAATCTACTTTCAAACTAAAGAGTAGATTACTACTAGACCCCTATTATGCATATGGATCTCTTTGGACCAACAGAACAACTAGTTTGGGAGGTAAGAAATATGGGCTAGTAATTGTAGATGATTACTCACGATTTACTTGGATAATGTTTTTAGCTCATAAAGATGAAATGTTTTCAGCTTTTGTTAAATTTCATAAAGGGTTTCAAACGAAAAAGATCTCACTATTGTTTCTTTGCGTAGTGATCATGGAACTGAATTTGACAATCATGATTTTGAAGCTTTTTGTAATGATAATGGCATTAGTCATAATTTTTCTGCACCTAGGACACTCAACAAAATGGGATGGTAGAAAGAAAAAACAGGACTCTTGAAGAAATGGCATGCACAATGCTTTGCGAAAATGATTTACCTAGATATTTTTGGGCAGAAGCCATTAATACTTCCTGTTACATTTTAAATCATGTTTTAATTCGACCTATTTTTAAGAAAACACCATATGAGCTTTGAAAAAATCAAAAACCTAATCTTAAGTATTTTTGTGTATTTGGTTGCCGCTGTTTCATATTAAACAATGGCAAATACAATATCAGTAAATTTGATGCCAAGTCAGATGAGGGTATCTTCTTAGGATACTCTACTTCTAGCAAGGCATACAGGGTCTTCAACAAAAGAACTCTTCTAGTTGAAGAATCAATTCATGTAGTGTTTGATGAAACTAACGAAAAATCTTCTAAAAAAGAAGATTCTATTGATGATAAAACAGGTACAAAGAAGCTTGAACAATTGACAATCAATGAAGATGTGCCCAAAGGAAATGATGATCAAGAAAATGAAGATCAAATTCAAGAGATCAATGCAACTTCACCAAAACCTTTACCTAAAGAGTGGAGATATGCACACGGACACCCCAAAGAGCTAATTATTGGTGATCCGTCAAAGGGAGTAAGTACACGCTCTTCTATCAGAAATGTTTGTGATTATTTAGCTTTTGTTTCTCAAATAGAACCTAAGTCAATTGAAGAAGCTGAAAAAGATTGTAACTGGATTAATGCCATGCAAGATGAACTAAATCAATTTAAAGAAATAATGTTTGGACTTTAACTGAAAGACCCCTTAATGTTTCTGTAATTGGCATAAAATGGGTTTTTAGAAATAAACTTGATGAACATGGTATTGTAACTAGAAACAAAGCTAGACTTGTTACTAAAGGCTACAACCAGGAAGAAGGGATTGACTTTGATGAAAACTTTGCTCCTGTTGCTAGGCTGGAAGCAATTAGACTTTTACTTGCTTTTGCTTGTTTTATGGATTTCAAGTTATTTCAAATGGATGTTAAAAGTGTTTTTTTAAATGGATTTATTGAAGAGGAAGTTTATGTTGAACAACCTCCTGGTTTTGAAAATCATGAATTTCCTAACCATGTATTTATATTGCATAAAGTATTGTATGGTTTAAAGCAAGCTCCTAGAGCTTGGTATGATAGATTAAGTTCATTTTTGATGAAGAATGATTTTTCTAGAGGTAATGTAGATAATACATTATTTTTGAAAAAGAAAAATGATGATCTCTTAGTAGTACAAATCTATGTAGATGATATCATTTTTGGTGCTACTAACGAATGTCTTTGTCAAGAGTTTGCAAAGTTAATGCAGAGTGAGTTCGAGATGAGCATGATGGAGAACTCAACTTCTTCCTCGGACTCCAAATTAAGCAAACCAAAGAGGGGATCTTCATCAACCAAGCTAAGTACACAAAAGAAATATTAAAAAAGTTTGGGATGGAGACTACCAAACCAATAGGTACCCCTATGAGCTCCTCATGTAAATTAGACAAAGATGAATGTGGTAAATCAGTAGACCAAAATTATATAGAGGCATGATTGGTTCATTCCTATATCTAACTGCCAGTAGACCAGATATAATGTTTAGTGTTTGTATGTGTGCACGTTTTCAGTCTGCTCCTAAAGAATCACATCTCTTAGCTGTAAAACGTATATTTAGATACTTATCTGGGTCAATTGAAATTGGTCTTTGGTACTCTAGAGAGTCATCATATGAATTGATTGCTTATTCTGATGCTGATTTTGCTGGGTGTAAACTTGATCATAAAAGTACTAGTGGAACTTGTCAATTCCTAGGAGTTAATTTGATTTCATGGAGCAGCAAGAAACAGAATTCGGTTGCTCTATCTACGGCGGAAGCCGAATATATAGCAGCTGGAAGCTGTTGTGCTCAGATTCTATGGATCAAACAACAACTCGAGGACTTTGGCATCAAACTAACTAAGACACCCATAAGATGTGATAATACTAATGCAATCAATTTAATGAAAAATCCTGTACAACATTCAAGAAGCAAACATATTGAAATAAGACATCACTTCATAAGAGATCATGTTCAAAACTCTAATGTGTTGTTAGAATTTATTTATACTGATTATCAATTGGCTGATATATCATAAAACCATTGAATGAAGATAGACTTTGTATGATCAGAAGAGAATTGGGAGTCATTGATCCTTTTGCTTGAAACTCTTCAATTTCCATCAAAATTTCTCAAAAATGATTTATAAATTCTTAAATATATTTAAAGCTTATCATTCTAAATTTTATCATTTTTTTAAATTTTACCAAGTTTTATTTTTGACTATTTATTTTTGGAGGTCGACACTTAGGATTTCGAAGGTCGACACTTGGGGTCGACCCCTGAAATTTTTAGATGTCGACACTTGGATAGAAAAACATCTTTTAAAACCCATTCGCAAGCCCTTTTTCTCCCATTTCTTTCCTTTTCTCCTTCGTGTGGTCCCCCTCCATCACTCCTAAAGCTCTAAACAGTGGATTTCCAACCCTCTCCTTCCTCTTTTTGGGTAATCTTTTCGTCTCCTCTTGTTTTCTTTTAAACCGAACCGTTTTGACCGTGTTCTTTGTTTTTGGACAACCGAAAGCTTTTGCCTCTATCTACCCTCTAATATCGGTTGATATTCGATTGAAAACACTCATTTCTTCCCTCCATTTCATGCATTTCCTCTATTTGCTCTCCTTTCTTCTCAATTTCACAAACCCTCACTTACCTTTGCAAGGTTCCTTCATTCGCCCAACTGTGAAATCCTTTTCTCCTCTCCAAGATTCTTGGTTCTCCTCTTTCTTAGCTCTACATTATCCTACTTCCCCCTAATTTACCCCTCTTCCATCCATATGGGTCCAAGGAAGCATTTGGCAGTAAGGAAAAGGAGATTGGAACAAGGCCAGGGTAGTACTGAGCGACAAAGAAAGATCAGACATGAGCGTGAGCCATCCCCAGAGGTACCTGCACCAGTGCCAGCCAGCTTAGTATGGAAGAGCATCGCGAGCGGGAGACATGTGGACATACCCTTCTGGGATCAGCATCACTTTTTTATTGGAGATGTACTGAGAGATGCAGGTCTGGTTAACTTCTGCACGATGACTGAGAGATTCTATCCATACCTCATCAGGGAGTTCTATGCATCCATGGCCACTGATGGCATCAGATGGTCTGCTACTGTTCGTGGGATCGAGATTCCAGTGACACCGGAGGTCATTAGTCGTGTTTGGAGGATTCCACTTCATGGCACAGCCGCCACTTCTATCAGCGACAGAGAGCGCGCCTTCAGATGTATCTTAGAGCGCGAGGATGTTAGCGGCATTTCCACAGTAGCCGCTAACCAGCTATCATTGGAGATGAGAGTGCTGCATCATATCATCGCCCGCATCTTGATTTCAAAGAGCGGGAGATTCGACTTTATTACTGAGCGTGAGCTGGTGCTGATGGTGTCCCTGAGACAGCGGACTCCCATCAACCTTCCCAGGATCATGCTTCAGCAGATGGGTGAGGCAGCATCTCACAGGAGACTAGTTCAGCCATATGGCATGGGGCTAACACAGTTATTCAGGGAGTATGGAGTCTCATTTGTTGGTATACCCTTCAGTCAGCTGCAGCATACTAACACATATGGAGAGAAATCCCTACATAGGATGGGATTTCGACTGATTGATGATCGATGGGTGCGACGTGAGTCTGGCCAGGAGCCAGATGAGGAGGATGAGATTCGAGCAGCTGAGGCAGGGCCTTCAGAGCCTACTGATCATGGTACACCTCCTTGCCCAGCACCAGAGTCAGAGACTGCAGAGCCTGAGCCATTCACGCCACCACCCTCATCAGCTTCAGCACCTACTACTACTGCTACACCACGGAGGACTACAGCGAGCATATCAGACTTTGAGTAGAGAGTGACTGATCATATTTCAGAGGTCCGGACAGAGATTGCTGGTGTACGACATGAGCTACATGGTCTGAGGATCCACACAAACATGCGCATTGGAGCTCTATCAGCTACTGTCGATACAGGATTCCGACAGATCCTCAACTTACTAAGATTGGCATTGCCACCAGGGACTGTAGATCCGATAGTGCCTCCTCCACATTCTGATGATGATGCTGCTGCTGCTGATGATGATGATGATGATTCCAGTGGCTACAGTGACAGTGATGGAGATCAGCCTGGAGCAGGTAGCTCTGATATTCCACCTGCTGATCCGATTCCAGAGATTCCCCCTTCTGCAGATCCTCCTTCTACTGATCTTCCCAGTACAGATCCTCCAGCTGCAGACATGCCTGTAGACACTGAGATTACTAAGTCACTCTTTGAGACTATTACAAGCATTCCAGATGATAGAGTGGAGCATATAGAGACTGATATTGATGATCCCACTACTTATGAGCTCGTCAGCAGGCACACTCCTGCTCAGTCTACTCAGCATACTGATCCACCTTCTCCTACTGCTACTACTTATGTTAGGACACCTTCGGAGTCTTTTCCTCGGACCTATAGATCTCGTAGGACTACCCCTAGGTCTGGTCCCTCTCTGAGGACTCGGAGTCTCACTCATAGGACTCCAAAATCCTCATCTAGGATCTCGGCTCCTATCTCTTTTGATATACCTTCTGATGAGGAGTAGCCTCATAGATTTGCTTGATGTATGATATACTAGTTTGCTTTGTATGTTCTATTGTATCAGTGTTTTGTGCTTACTATGTAAGCAATTTTGTAACTGAATACATTTATATATTTATCTACATTGTGGTATTTTACTGTCTGATGCCAGCTCTTAGCTTTTATCCTTTTAAACCCTCAAGTTAGAATGTCATTGCTATATCGAATGCACAAATTGAGGGGGAGCATGTATTTTATGCAACTAAGTACTTCATTGCAATGGAACATAATTTTCTTTAATATATCTTTTACAACTAAGAATGCACTTTTTGATTCTTGACAAAAAGGGGGAGTATAGTAAAGTTTGTAAAGTATATATGGTAAAGTATAAGTAAAGTATATATGGTTCTTATGACTCTTTCATAGAGTAGAGTAAAGCTATTATGGTTCTTATCTTTTTGACTCATGAGAATGTTTTCACAAAAAGAAAGAAGTAGATGAAAAGTAAATTTTTTTATGATATACTCATATATGTGAAGTTTCTTTGAAATTTTTTTAATATTTTGCTTTTGGACTTAATTGCATATATACTCAAGGTTTTGTCATCATCAAAAGGGGGAGATTGTTGGCTTTGGCTCTTTAGTTTTGATGACTAACAAAAGGTTGAGTATATGTTTGGACTAATGTTTCATTTCAAGATAAAGTTTCAGGCCATAGGTTATTCAAAAAGAGTATCAAGAGTACAACGATGAAACCAAGCTTGCTGATTTTAGAAAGAGCTTTCCTACCTTGAACAAGATCAAATTTCTCATATTGGACCTTCTTATTAAGAAGTAATTGACAAAAGAAATAAAGGCTTAGAGAAACTCAAGCATGGCACGCACCTCTCCAGAGTTTTAGAAAATTTCAGACCAGAGGTCGACCCCCAGAGGTCGACACCTTGCCAAAGGTCGACCACCAGAGGTCGACTCATGAAGAAAAGAAAAGTTCAGCAAGGCCGGCATGGTAAAATTTCAGTGGCACGCTCCAGAGGTCGACCACCAGAGGTCGACACCTGTCTAGAGGTCGATACCAGAGGTCGACTCATCGCCTGAGAATTCAAACTGGGTAGAACTATAGTTTTCTGGATTTTTGCCTAAGATAAACTGGAGGTCGACTCATGAGGTCGATACTTGATCCAGAGGTCGACTCATGAGGTCGACTCATGGCATAACGGCTAGTTTTTCTGAACTTTTGATTTGATTTCTAACGGCCATAAACAGCCATATTTTTGATTCTAACGGTCTTGTGGAGTTGTTTCAGCTTGAATGAGGTATTTAACCTCCACCTAACTTCAAAAAAGTCAATGAGACAAAGAGAAAAAGAAGAGGGTAAAAGTACAAAATCTACAATCAATCCTAAGCCAAAAAGAGTGAAAATCCAAGAGATTCCTTAGCCAAAAGCTTTCCATTTTTGAGGAATCCAGCTTTCAAGTGTTTGGCATTTAGTGAGGTCCAAGATTCCAAGAGGAAGACTTGAAGAGTCTCCAACTAGAGCTACATCGAATTATTTTTTTGCTCAAAAGGAGTTGTCTTGTTTTTATTCATTGTATTCATACTTTATTTGTGTTAGCCTAGTTTCAAGGGAATTTGAAACTAGTGTGAGGTTTGTTGGTGAGCCAATTGATAAAACCAACTAAGGTTGCTTGTAAGCCCGAAGCCAAAACAAGTGTGTAAGGTTTGTTGGTGAGCCTAGGTAGAAAAACCAACTTAGGTTTTGACTTATGAGCCTTGTAAAATAAGTCGGCTGTAATCTAGAGAAGATTATAGTGAAAATTTCCAAGTGGAGCTTGGGGAGTGGATGTAGGTGCTAGGTGCACCGAACCACTATACGTTTTGTGTGTTTGCATTGCTTTACTCTCTATCTTTTTTTGCTCTTTAATTATTGTTATCTTTCATTGCTTCCATTGCACAATTGCTTGAGCACTATCACTATTCGCATTTGAAATTGATAGCACATACATTGCTTTATTTTTAAAATTCCCAATTCACCCCCCTCTTGGGCACCATATATGGGCAACACGCCATCTATCGTCCATCCAAAAATGCAAGTTGATAGGTGCCGGCTCGAACCACTTCGATGACCCGATAAGGTCCTTCCCAATTTGGGGAAAGCTTGCCTTGCTCGGTGGTCTCGAAACTTCAGTTCTCCGTAGGACCAGGTCTCCAACTCGAAAAGCTTGCGCTTTGACTCGCGAGTTGTAATATTTCATCATCTTTTGATGGCATACCGTCACCTTCATGCTTGCCCAAAGTCTAGTTTCTTCAAGCAGGTCCAGGTCATCCCTTCGCTACTCGGAGTTGGCCGGTTCGATGTAGTGGTCGATCCGGAGAGATTGAAGAGAGGTCTCAAAAGGGATGACAGCTTCACTTCCATAAATGAGGTTGAATGGAGTTTCGCCAATCGATTCTCTGGCAGTCATCCTATACGCCCATAATACTGAGTGGAGTTCCTCCGCTCAAAGTCCCTTTGCCTCATTGAGCCGGGTCTTCAGCCCATGCAAGATTGTCTAGTTGGTGACTTCAGCCTCTCCATTGCACTGAGGGTGACTGACAGATGTAAGTCGGTGAGAGACATGATATTGCTGACAAAAGTCTTGAAATTTAGAGTTATCAAACTGTCTTCCATTGTTGGTAATAATCGTCGGGGAATGCTGAATCAAAAGATGATATTGTTCCGGATGAAGTTCTCCATCTTGGCCTCTATTATTTATGCCAGTGGTTCGGCCTCCATCCACTTGGTAAAATAGTCAATGGCCACGAGCAAAAATTTCTATTGCCCGGAGGCCGGGGAAAAGGATCCCAAGATATCCATCCCCCACTGTGCGAACGGCCATGGGGCTGTGATCAGAGTCAGCTCACTAGCAGGTCTCCTTTGAATGACGGAGTACCTCTGACACACGTCGCACCTTCGGACAAAGTCCGACGTGTCCTTCTGAATGGTGGGCCAGTAATATCCCTGCCGAATGATCTTGTAAGCTAAGGATCTTCCTCCGAGGTGGTCGCCACAGATGCCTTCATGGACTTCTCTGAGGGCGTAGTCGGTGTCCGTCGGCCCCAAGCACTTTAACAGCGGCTGTGAAAATGATCGCTTATATAGGACACCGTCAAGGATGACGTACTTAGAGGCCATCAAGCGCACCGCTTGGCCTCCGTCGGATCTTCTGGAAGAGTTCCTTTAGCCAGGAAGGTAAGGATCGGATCCATCCAAGAAATTTCTTGTTCCACCTAGTGGACTTCGGTTGGCTCTTCTGCAATGCTAAGGTACTACAGATACTCCACAAAAGTTCGGTCAGAAGTCCCGCTGGCGGCCGTAGACAACCTTGACAGGGCATCCACTCGAGAGTTCTGCAGACGAGGTATGTGGAGGATTTCGAAAAATCTGAACCGAGGAATGAAGTTTTGTACCTTGTTTAAATATTTGACCAGGGTTGGATCTATGGGATGGTAAGAGGGGTTTAGCTAATGAAAAATTGACTAAGGTCTGGGGTAACAGGGATTGGTAAACTTAGGGCTATGGGTTCATAGGTTATGGGTTTAAAGGTTATAGGTTCAAAGGTTATGGGTTCAAATCTAGGGGTATCAATCCTATAGGGTTCAGGTTGACTGAGGGATAGTATTACTACTGGGTTCATATCTAGGGACTATGGGTTCCTAGGGATTATAAGGTGAGGGTGTAGCTCTATGGGCCTTATCTAGGGTTCTTATTTGGTCATCTATTGGATCAATCCTATGGATCATTTGGTTATTCGATTAGATCAGTTGGTCAAACATTTTAATCCTTTGGTTAAACCTACAGTTCATATGGCCAAGCTGGGCTTGGGTTTGGGTATTGGCTTGGTTCATTTGGGTAGTTAATTGGGCAAGCTGGTTCATGATGGCCTCAAAATTGGAATCCATAATTGGGCAAGGCTGAGGTTTGGACTTTTTGATGCGGGACTAATATGCATGCAATTCTTTTTGTATATTTATGTGTGGGGTTAGGTGATTAATTCCTTAATTTCAGATAAAAATTAGTTGTAGGGAATTTTGTATGAATTTTTGAAGCCAAGCATGCAGATTAGAACCTAGAAAAGTACTAAAGAAGGATCGTCGAGGCTAAGAAGCCTCGGTTAGGGCAAGTTCTCCTACAATAATAAGACTGGAGGTAGAAGGGGTGTACCTGACAACGTCTGAAGTACTCGATGAAGATCGTAGCAAAGGGATCTCTCGTTCCTCGATGGATGCGGTCTGGAAAACCGAGCCAAAGAATCGCAGATACCGGCTTTCTGCTCGGTGGTCCAATTGAGGCTTGACTAGAGTCGTTGGATTCGTAAAAACTTGAGGACCTGTAAACTACCTGTCAGGGGTTAGAAAACTCAGAGGAAATCAAGAAAATAAAGGAAAACAGCAAAGGGAAGAAAGTTTTGGAGGGGGATGGAAGGATGTTTGGCGGCAGGAAGATGGTTGCAAACACCGGGAAGAAGAACTCTCAAACCCCTTTATGCTCACAGCAGGGTAATCACAAAAACAATATAAGAACTCAAGGTTTATTTCATATCAAAAAATCTCCCTTCATACAAGAGGCTAGGGTCCTTTAAATAGGCCCTTAACCTTGGGCTCCAAGTAAGGGCACATAAGTCTTTACATAAGAATCCTTTTCCTCTCAAACCCTAGCTAGAAAATAAGGAAACATTAGGTAGAAAAATCCCTAGAAATTCTCTTGACTTGGCCAACACTCCAAGGATGCCTAGGGGGGCGTGTGGGCTTCTAAGAGCAGCAAGAGGCTGGCCCAAAGGGGCTTGGGCGCATGGGCTTGGGCCTCTAGAAGCTGGGGTGGCCTGGTAGCTAGGTAGCAGGAATATTCCTTGGTATCTTGCTTCTTAGAGGCTTGGGCTTGGCTCCTGTGCTTGATTTCTTTGGGCTAGGATGCAGATGGACCTCTAAAATCATGGATGCCTTGGTATATGAATAATTTTGGCATCTGGAAGGGAATCTGGGCATCTAGAGGGCATCTGCAAGGAATCAGAGTTTTCTGAATTTTTCCTCCTGGGGTCTTCAAATCTTCAAGCTGGGTTGGACTTGGGCTATACTTCCATGTCTTCAATCTAGTTGGACTTGGTCTTCACTTGTATGATGTGGTCTTGAGTCTTCAATATGGTCGAATAGGACTCAAAAAAATAAAATTAGCTCGACATGAGCTGACTAACACTAGACTGAACTAGCTCAACATGAGCTGACTAGTACATAACTGAAACTCAAAAGACTCAAATAACAACTAAAATAGACTCAGATGGGCTAAGCCCTTATTACAGATGGACTCATAAATTATTGATCAATTCACAGAGGTTTGAAAAGCCTCTGTCTTATTCTGGTGCCTCCGGTGTCCCCACCAATTCTCCCGGGGTGGGAGGAACTCGACCCTGTCGAGTGAAGATTAAGCTGGCTCACATATCTCTCGAGGAAGTCTAGGTTGAGATGCTGCAAGTCCTCTCAAGAAATCCATGAATCGTCCAACTCTGGCCAGCCTTGCCATTGGACCAGGAAACGTTGATAGCCGCAGCCCCAGGTCATAATGGCTTGATCATCCAGGATAGCTCGATCCGTTCTCCTCTCTCAAGCCAAATTTATTAGTGGACACTCTGGGTTAGGGTCACTCACAATGAAAAGAATAAGTTCAAAATCCTCACTAGGTATCGCTGCCGGTTCCCTGTACTCTACCAGGTCTATAATATTGAAGGTAGAACTAATGCCAAATTCGAAGGCATGTCTAACACCTAGGCATTTGATCCAACCTTCTCTATCACTTTAAAAGGTCCGGCTCTACGAGCATGAAGCTTCTTTTAGGCCTAAGCCTAACCAAGATAGAATCCGCTACATCAAATTCTTTGATCCATCTTCGGGAATTAGCCAGTTTGTTTAAAATTAGTGTAGGTGGTGAACATGCTGGGCACATGCAGACTCCTAACAAATGATTCAAAGGACTCAAACCTACACCTAATAGACTCGACTAAAGAGATTTCTTAGGTCTTAACTACCACTTGGGCATGGGGGCATGAGTCGTGGTTGATGGGTGACATGCAGAAGAAAATTTGCTAGTAACTCCTAATATGTGCCAGAGGGTCTGCAAAAAGTAGGTAGCAAATAGGATGAGCTCTATGGATCCTTGCAACCTAGTAACCTCAACAAAATGTAATCTAATAGTTCTAGACACATGAGAAGACTCAGGAAATGGTAGGAAATAGGAAGTGGGTTCAGAACTAGTCTGGTAGGGTGGAGAAAAAGGTTTAGTTGGATAAAGTAGGATAAAAGATGGGGTGTCAGGAACTAATCCCATACTAATGCGGTTAACCTTACGAGGTTGAGCTATATCTACAAGGTTTACATAATGGAAGGATAGGTTACTAATCTCAGGGAAGAGGTCCTTAATGGGAACTATAGGAGGAGGCTCATCCTAAGGGTACTTATTCAAAGAGATCAGGTCCTTAATAAATTCTTCAGGTTCTTGTATTTTAGGACTAGACTCTATAATTTGGCACTCCTCTATGGTTTCCTCAGGTAAGGCTCTAGCAGCAGTACCTAGGTTCTCTTCCTCTAATTGTTCTACTATAGCTTTAGGTTGGATGTGGTCAAGGTCAACTAGCTCTGGGTTGGTTTCTACCTGGGGTACTGGGTCAGCTAATTCTAGGTCTACTAAAGGTGTCTCCTCTTCTCCTTCATACTCATCCACTAGGCTCGCATCAGCTTCATACACTTCCGCGTTAATGAAAACCTTGTTAATCTCAGGAATGGTTGGAGAAGGTCGGCTAAGAGAAAATTGGCTAGGTCCTGGTTTTTGATTATGGACACTAATCCTAGTAGGTTCAGGTTGCCTAAGAGGTAGTGGCTCACTACTGGGCTCATATTTAGGAGTAGTAATCCTTTGGGTTCAAGTTGACTAAGAAAAAACTGACTAGTACTAGATTGATACTTAGGTTTATGGGCTCCCTAGGCTCATAGGACAAGGGTGCAGATCTATGGGTCATGGGATTATATGATCTGGGGTCATAGGATTGGGTTCAGCTCTATGGGTCTTGGGTCTACTGGACTCATGGGATATGGGTTCGTAGATTCTAGAGGATTTGGAGTCATAAGATCTATAGGTTGTGGGTATACTAGGCTTATAGGGAGAGGGTAAATAGGATCTATCTTCCTGGTCTACAGATAGGGTCTTCTTGGACTAACCTTAGGGATTGGGTCATGATGATGGGCTCTTCTAGGTTCAGCCTCAAGGTATGGATCAGGGTTTGGGGTCCTAGGTTCTGTATTATAGTATGGGTCATGACGATGGGCTCTCCTAGGTTCAGCCTCAAGGTATGGATCAGGGTTTGGGATCCTCCTAGGTTCAGTATTATAGTCTGGGTCATGATGATGGGCTCTCCTAGGTTCAACCTAACGGTAGGGATCTGGGTTTGGGGTCCTCCTAGGTTCAGTATAATAATAAGGGTCATGGCGATGGTCTCTCCTAGGTTCAACCTCACAGTAGGGATCATGGTAAGGTGTTCTCCTAGGGTTGGGCTCCTTATATGGGTCAGAGGATTAGGTTCTCCTAGGATTGGACTCCCTATTTGGGTCGGAGTAGTGGGTTCTCATAGGGTTGGGCTCTATGGTTTCACTAGGTTGAGTTGGGTTGAGGCTATTGGTCTGGGTCAACTGAGTCATTTGGGTAATTAACTGGGTAGACATCTGGGCCATTTGGTCTATAAGGGCTTGAATCCTAGCTTCCTGCTTATCCATGGGTTCAGGGAGATGGTGGATGAGATGGGACTCCTGATCTAATGCTCATGCAAGACTTGATCAAATCGACTACAGCTAACTAGACCTAGAGTCCAAAACTAAGGGCTCAATCAGGGTGGCAAACTAGCCTATAGTAATCCTGTACTCAGCCAGGTAGGTGTAAGGAATCCTAGACACCAATCAGAGATTAGCCAGGTAGGCGGACTAGTACATAAGCCCTTCGGGATTGAATCCCTAAACCACCATTCTAGACACTGAACACAAGTCACACACAGGTTAGCTTGACACAATAATCTAACACTTAGCCCGGACCCGACCAGTTGGTGTCCCTAGCCCACTAGGGCAAATTAAGTCGAGTTAATTTTAGGTTAAGGCTTGGGGCCTAATGCAAGGGATGTGGTTTTGGACTAAGGAGAGGTGATCAAATCCTCCCCCCATCTGATATAGCAAGAGTGTCCTTAAAAGTAAATTATGCAATGATGGCAGGAAGATGAGGATGCAAATTAGGGTTTCGATGTTTTTGGTATTTCTAGAGAATATATATTTTTTTTGGTATTTTTTAAATAGAAGAAAACATGCAAATTATGAGCTAATATGCAGGAAATATACTAAAATTAAAAGATATGCAAAAGATGCTAAACAAAACCCTAAAACTTCAAACTTGTCTTGCTGAAAAAAATAGAGCCGAAAATTTGTAGGCTGTATTTTGGCTTGTAGAAAATTCACAGGTCGAAATAAAATCTACAAAGTTTTTAAAATTATTGTAAATTATGATGAATTAAGAAAAATAAATTTCAGAATTTTTTGAGTTTTAATTAGGGAGAAATAATTTAAATACCAGAGCATATATGGACTGAAAAATTGCAGAAAATAAGCCCTAATCTAAGCTCTTATACCAAATGATGCGGGACTAATATGCATGCAATTATTTTTGTATATTTTATGTGTGGGGGTTAGGTGATTAATTCCCGAATTTCAGATCAAAATTAGTTGTAGGGAATTTTGTATGAATTTTTGAAGCCAAGCATGCAGATTAGAACCTAGAAAAGTACTAAAGAAGGATCGCCGGGGCTGAGAAGCCTCGGTTAGGGCAAGTTCTCCTACAATAATAAGACTGGAGGTAGAGAGGGTGTACCTGATAATGTTTGAAGTGCCCAGTGAAGATCACAGTGAAGGGATCTCTCATTCCTCGACGGATGCGGCCTGAAAAATCGAGCAAAAGACCCGCGGATACCCGGTTTTCTACTCGGTGGTCCAATTGAGGCTTAGCTAGAGTCGTTGGATTCGTAGGAACTCGAGGACCTGTGAACTACCTGTCAGGGGTTAGAAAACTCAGAGGAAATCAAGAAAACAAAGGAAAACATCAAAGGGAAGAAAGTTTTGGAGGGGGATGGAAGGATGTTTGGCGGCAGGAAGATGGTTGCAAAAATAGGGAAGAAGAACTCTCAAACCCCTTTATGCACACAACAGGGTAATCACCCAAAATAATATAAGAAGTCAAGGTTTATTTCATATCAAAAAATCTCCCTTCATACAAGAGGCTAGGGTCCTTTAAATAGGCCCTTAACCTTGGGCTCCAAGTAAGGGCACATAAGTCTTTACATAAGAATCATTTTCCCTCTCAAACCCTAGATAGAAAATAAGGAAACATTAGGTAGAAAAATCCCTAGAAATTCTCTTGACTTGGCCAACACTCCAAGGATGCCTAGGGGTGCATGTTGGGCTTCTAAGAGCAGCAAGAGGCCAGCCCAAAGGGGCTTGGGCGCATGGGCTTGGGCCTCTGGAAGCTGGGGTGGCCTGGTAGCCAGGTAGCAGGAATATTCCTTGGTATCTTGCTTCTTAGGGGCTTGGGCTTGGTGCCTGGGCTTGATTTCTTTGGGCTAGGATGCAGATGGACCTCAAAATCATGGATGCCTTGGTATATGAATATATTTTGGCATCTGGAAGGGAATCTGGGCATTTGGAGGGCATCTGCAAGGAATCAGGATTTTCTGAATTTTCCTCCTGGGGTCTTCAAATCTTCAAGCTAGGTTGGACTTGGGCTATACTTCCATGTCTTCAATCTGGTTGGACTTGGTCTTCACTTGTTGTATGTGGTCTTGAGTCTTCAATATGGTTGAATAGGACTCAAAAAAATAAAATTAGCTCGACATGAGCTGACTAACACTGGACTGAACTAGCTCAACATGAGCTGACTAGTACAGAACTGAAACTCAAAAGACTCAAATAACAACTAAAATAGACTCAGATGGGCTAAGCCCTTATTACAGATGGATCATAAATTAATGATCAATTCATAGAGGGTTGAAAAGCCTCTGTCTTATTCTGTTGCCTCCGGTGTCCCCACCACTTTTGGTATTGGGTTCCAAATCTAGTGGTCATGAAAAAAATCAAACAATCAAATTGGAATGACGCAGCCAAGCATGCAAATGAAATGAAAAAACTAGTACAATATAGGGTTCCTAGACCTAGAGACAAAATTGGGTGGGTCAGCTCAACTTTCACCTAACCCAGTAGCTAATCCTTCCTCTGGCCAGGTAGGGGGTGGAAGTGGGATTAAAAACCACAACACCACTTAGGTCGTTTGACTCTGGACCCCCAGCCTCAAATACCAGCTTTTAGTAATAGCTAATGGATTAAATGCACTAGTTGGCCCACACGGTTCAGACCCGACCTGTTGGGTGCTGGGGTCACCTAGCCTACTAAGGCAAATAAGTTAAGTAATTTTACTCAAGGCTTGGATGGAAATGCTGGGTGGTTGTTTTCGGCCCAGGACAAGTAATGACCTCTTGCCTGATGTTATATGATTGCCCTTAAGCTTAGATTAAAAGATGATGCACATTCAATAGTCCTGATGCAAACAAAACCAGTAGAAAGTAAATAATTTTTAATAATTTAGAGATGTCAAGTTAAGTTTAGGGTAACTAGGGGTTATCAAACAAAGTTGGGCTTGGGGTTGGGGGTTTTAAAAGTTATAGGTTTGAGGTTAGTCAAGTGCAAAATTATAGAAATTAAGGAATTAGGATTTCAATTGATGCAGAATTTGACATAGTTACAGATGCAAAAAAATTCAAACAAATTTTGGAATAGAGGATGGATGGTGATGATGATACCTACCAAATTTCATACAGAACAAAAATCAAATGATGATGCAATCCTAGGGTTTTTGGACTGCTGCATAAATTTTTAAGATTCTGTTAGGGTTCCTAATATACCAAATTTTAATGATTTATGGTTTTTTAAAAATAATTAAAATATTAATAAAATAGAATATATGATAGAGAACAATTCATGTAAATTTCATAAAAAATAAAATTCCTAGATGGTCAAAATCAAATGCAAAACAGACACCTAATGCAGTGGATAGGATGCAAAAATTAGGGTTTGTGTTCCTAATACAGATAAAAACTATCCTAAACCTACTCTGATACCAAACTGATGCGGGATGACTCTAAGATTGCTAAGCATGCAAAAAAAATAAAAAAATAATTTTTTGTGATTTTTATAATTTAGGTTTGTAGGCTAAATTCCAAACTAAAGTACGAACAAGCAAATAGGATAGCAATGCATAGAATCATCAAGATCGCAAAGACTCATGCAAGATAATAAGTAGCCAGGACCTGAGAGTTGAGAAACTCTTGGTTTAGGATAGCTTATCTTCATCAATTAGAAATTAAAAGAAGGGAAGGATGTTACTAATTAGTGATTTGAAGAACTTCCAATGAAGAGATCACACAGCACTCTGATTGGAACCTGGATGATGAAGCTCGGTTCCCTTGAATTTGATGATTGATTTGGATGGTCTTGGAGGCAAAGAAAGCCTCCTCTAGGGAGGTGAAATACCTCGAGGATCCTGCAAAATGTCAAGGGTCAATCAAAATAGCAAGTAAGAAAAAGAAAGGGAACTAGGTTTAGACAGAATTAAGTTAGGGTTTAGAAGCAGGGCGGCTTGAAGCTTGATGATGATCTCCTTGCTTGGCTGCCTAGGGCACTCCTTCTTGGATGTGTGAAGGCTTGAATGGCAGTCAGTTAAAGCATGGAAGGATGCTAGGGCAGCAAGGAATTTGGCCAAGCACAATAGTAACCTAAGAAAAAATAAAAACAAAGTAACACACAAGCTCGCAAGCTAAAATAAATTCACCAGGGTTTTGATATCATGAATAAAAGTTGCTTACAAGAGGGAGAGGGAGTGGGGTATTTATACAGTTCCCATGCCCTCTTCTAACTAGGGTTACACACTTGGGTTACAAGTCCTCTCCTAACTAGGTTAGAAAAACAAATCTTAAAAAAATTAGGAGCATAAATCCCAACTAGGTTAGGTTTGACCTAGTCTTCTCCTTCTCCCTTCATGCTTTGACTATTTCACTCAAGGACACCCTTGGACTAGGTCAACACTTCAAGGATCTAGGAGGGTGTGTAAGGCTTCTAGGGGAAGCAAGGGGCTGGCCCAAAGGGGCTTGGGTGCATGGGCTTGGGCCTTGGAAGCTGGGGTGTCCTGGTAGCCTGATAGCATGAATATTCCATGGTATCTTGCTTCTTTAGGGCTTGGGCTTGGCACTGGGCTTGATTTCCTTGGGCTAGGATGCAGGTGGACCTTTGGAATCATGGATGCCTAGTTTAGAAATATGCTCTGGCATTTGGAGAGGAATATGGGCATCTGGAGGACATTTGAAAAGAATCAGGGTTCTGGAAGTGTCTTGGATCCTGGGTTGTCACACAAAATCTAATGGGATGGTATAGTGGCCTATGACTCCTGGATGTGGCATGGTGGAATTCCAAAATAGTGTAACCTCCTCTCTGGTACAACAAGTGGACTCATATAGGACTCATACTGATGTACCAGACTCAATATACTGGACTAGGTCAAGACAAATTAACTAGTCTCACCTTATTACAACTCAATCTTACTTTCTTACAAAATTGTGACACATGACTAAAGTAAACTATACAGGATCCAGTGATCTGTGTCTGATCCTGGTGTCCCCACTAGAACCTAATCTTGACCCATCAATTCTACCTCTCAAAACCCTAGGGGACCCTTAAATCAAGACCAAGTTATGGAACTTAACCCTAGGAGGACCCAAACTAGGTTCAATCATGGAACCAATCCTAGTAGAACCCAGACTCAGGAACCCTTTGTAGAGTCTAACCATCAGGAACCATACCAAAGACCTAACCATAGAGGAGTTCAGCCTTAAGAACCATATCAAGAACTAACCATATGAGAGTCTAAAACCCTGAACCTATCTAAGAATCCATCCGTAGAAAGCCCCAACATGAAGTTCATGATCAAGATGAAAGGGTTATGAGAAATATTAGGATAGGAGCACCCACCTTTGATGGAAGTCTTGAACCAAAGGTCTATGTAGATTGGGTAGGTGATATGGATTATTATTTGAATGGTATGAAATGAGTGAAGGAATAAAATATAAATTTGCCAAGATGAGGTTGACTCATCAAGCAAGATTACATTGAGCTAATCTTGAGCGAACTAGGAGACAATGAGATCTTCCACCCATAGCTACTTGGCAAGAGATGAAATTACACTCAAGGAAAAATACCTATCAGTGTCCTATGATCAACAACTCTTAGACCAATGGAACAAATTTGTCAAAGTAATAGATCAATGTCAAAGTATATTGCTGAATTTGATGAGTTGCTATTAGGTGCAATATATCTGAGTCTAAAGACCAAACCCTATCCAGGTTTAGAAGGATTAAGAGAAGATATCCACAGAGAACTATACATGATAGAGGCCCAAGATTTGGAACATGCTATCAAATGCTAGACTTATGAACAATTCCACTCAGGACCTACCTATCAAAAATTGAACCTGTTAGGAAAAATACCACATTCCAAAGTCAAATCCAAACCAGTTATACCATGGTAGATCAAATCCAAACCCCAACCCAGGTCGATTTAACTCCAACCTAGTTAGGCCAAACCCTAACCCATTCCGACCCAACCCTAATCCAATCCGATTCAATCACAACCCAAACGACCCATCCCTAGCCCATCTCGACCTAACTCGAGTCCGAGTCCATCTAGTTCTAGTAATTCTGCATACTAGAATCGTAAGGGTAAGGCACCCATGTTTCAGAAATCCATAAACCCTAGCCCCAATGCTTGTTTTAGGTGTAATAAGGTAGGTCACTATGCTAGCCAGTGTCCCACCTAGTCATTACACATAGGGGAGCTAAAGGAACATGAGTCTGAACCCAATAATGAGGATGTAGAAGAAGAAGTTTATGAGGCTGAACCAGACTTAATAGAGGAATATGAAGGAGATGAGGAGGAATTTGCTCAAGTAGGGGTAGTTAGATGTATTTTACCCAAACCAACCTGAGGAAGATTGGGCGTAGGACTAGCATCTTACTGACTTTGTTAAGTATGGGAATAAGGTATGTAAGATTATATTGATAGTGTAGTTGTGTCAATACCATTGCTACTAAGATAGCTAAATCTTTAGGCTTGACCCTAGTTCTACATCCCGACCCCTATAATGTACATGGGTAGATTCCACCTCTATGCCAATCAAGTCTAGGTGCCAAATCTTAATTAAATTTTAATCATATGAAGAAGAGATTTGGTGTGATGTCCTTCCCATGAAGGTTAGTAGTGTCATTCTAGATCAACCATGGCTATATGATCATGATGCTGCCTTATCTGGTCAAACCAACACCTATACCTTTTATCACCATGGAAAAAGATTTGTGATTTACCCCACTCAGCCTAGGAGTTCAAGAAACTCTAGTAGCCTTAGAGCAAAACCAGGAGTTAATCTGATTAAGGTTAAAGAATTAGAAATAGACCCTTCTGAACCTACTAAGAAATTCATGAGAATTGATCCTAAACCCACTTTAATAATTGAAGAAGTAATTAAGCCAGGATCAAACTTTATGGGTAAAACTAAAAATTTACACGAGTTATTCATAGAGGAAGCCCAGGATCAAATCCCTAAAGAACAACCAAAAGAAATAGGTGTTTGTAATGAAACAACATCTGAATGTGAGTCCAAAGACTCAATCTATATGCCTGCACCTACACTAGCCTCTGCATAGCATATGCATCATGAAATTAGTCAAGAGCTGAACATAATTAATGAACTAAATAATAACTTGGCTAATAATTAAAAGAAAGATAAAGATTTTTATACAGAGGAATATGTGATGTTAAAGAATTTCTGCTCACGAAGCTGGCTCATCCAAATAATGAAGAGTAGTGGACCCGATGCCTATGTGCCTAAGATATCACTGATCTAGGTATTAGCTCCACCTTCATCATCTCAGAGAGAACCCACCCCTTAAGCCACTCCACCTTCATCATCTCTGACTTTGTAAGTCTAGGGAGCCAGCAGTGATACCTAGCGAGCCCTTGAGCCACTCCCGTTCTTGAGAGAGAACCCACCTAGAGCGACCATATATAATTTGGCCATATGGTGAGAAAATGATTGAGAGAGCTCTGGATGATCAAGCTATCGGTACCAGGATAGAGACTGCCAGCAGTATTTTGTCTGGTAGCAAGGTCAGCCAGAATCTAAGGAGTTGTGGAATGCTGGTGCGGATCTACAGCGCCTCAACCCAAACCCTCCTTGAGCCAAATTGACCCATACTCGAGGGGTCGAGTCCTCCGCCCTGGGAGAATTGGTAGGGACACAGGATTAGACATAGATCACTGGATCCCAGATGGTTTTACTTAGTCATGTATTAAAGTTTTGAAAATTTATAATCAATTAAGATTGAATCCTGTAATAAGGTGGTTAGTTGATTTGTCTCAACCCTCAACCCTAGTCAGTATATTGAGTCCTGTACTCCAGTTATGAGTCCAGTATGAGCCAATTTTTGTACATGAGAGGAGGTTACCCTATTTTGGAATCCATCAGGCCACATCCAGGAGTCAGAAGCCACTACATCAGTCTATTGGATTTTGTGTGACAACCCAGGATCCAAAATGCCATCTAGAACCTTGATTCCTTCCAGATGTTTTCAGATGTCCAAATTCCAATCCAAATGCCAGAGCATATTTCCAAACCAGGGCATCCATGATTCCAGAGGTCCATCTGCACCCCAGCCAAAGGAGATCAAGCCTTGGCGCCAAGCCCAGCCCATAAAGAAGCAAGATTTCCACTTTGATCTCATGGAATATTCCTACCAGGCCACCCTAGCTTCCAGGAGGCCCAAGCCCATGCACCATCCACCTATTGGGCTGACCCACTTGCTGCCCTTGAAGCCAACACGCCAATCAAAGCAAGAGTAGGCATCCTTGGCCAAGTCAAAGCATGAAGAAGAGAGGAGAAGGAGAAGAAAAGTCAAAGTTCCTAACCTTTTTAGGTTTCTTTTCCTAACCTCTTAAGGATTGTAACCCAAGTGTGTAACTCTAGTGATAAATGCATAAAAAATTAAGTATTAAAGCATTAAGTTAAATATTAAATTACCCTTTTTTGATTAAATTTTATATTTTTATGCAGAGTTTTAAATGATTGAACACTACCAACGTGAAGAGCATAATTTTTGGGATCCAACGACATGAACGGTGCATGATTCGAACTTCAATTGAGATGGGAAATGAATTTTTAAGGGTTAATCCATGAATAGCACGATTTTTAAAGCACGGGATTCAAGTTATTGGTTCAACGTGAACTAGCTCAATGGTTCACATAACAATCCATGGTCCACATCCTCCATGGCACCTAGTCCACGGAGTAGAGTCGTGGACCACAGACCTCCCTAGGCCGTGAACTCGCCGGATCTGCCGCTTGTCCAAGCCGCTCATCACCTGTGCCCGTGAGTCGCTGCCCCTCATCCTCCCTCTGCTGGTCTCCACCATGTTCGTTCCATGCTGCTCCTCTTAGACCGCTCTCCATTCACAACACAGCGACCACTCCTCTCCTTGAAAGACAGTCATCACACGTGCCCAAGCTGCTGCCGCTCCTCTCCATTCCAGCCACGCCTCCCATGGTGTCCATAGCCACCTGCACCTCTTGTTGTCGGGAGATGGGAAAAGAAATGAAGAAGAGATCAACCACAACTCTGCGGATAACATCGGGAATATGCGAAGGTTCAGGATAACGTAGAAGACCGCGGTGACGGAGTTTGCTACGGGAACGATGGTTGAGGCCGAGAAGCAATGAAGAGAGCAGTCCGACACGGTTTATCTACGGATTCCTTCTCTATAAATACGAGGGGAGCGGAGGGCTTGGACAGTTCTGAGTTTAGATTCATCCGAGCCTTTGTTTTCCTTTTTGAGAGCCTGAGAGGAGTTTGAATTATTCCGAGTTTACTTTCTTCCAGAAAGCAGAGCCAAGGAGCAGAGTTTTTTTTTTATTTCTTGTTCCCCTATTCTAACTCCAAGCTTTTCTAATAGCTTAGGAGTTAGTTTTTCTTTTACAGTTAGTTAATAAAAAAATTTTTTTTTATTTCCAGTTTTCTTTTATAATCTTTGCTAGGATAGTTTAAATCAGTCAATTTAATTTCTTACAAATTACATAGATTTGTTTTAATTATGCGATTTACATACTATAACTAGGGTAGTTTAATTCTTGCAATATTTTTAATTTCTCATAAATTACATTTTAGTAGGTAGTATGAATTTATTGTTAAAATTTTGAAGTTTTTTTTTAATCATGTCTAGCTAAGCAATTACTCTAGGATCGCGATGAAACTTAACCTTAATTAGAAATTCTATCTTCAGGATCTTTCTCTGTATTAAATTCTTTAGAGTTTTTCATTTGATCCTTTTGCCATTAATCTTAATGAATTATTATTGGGTCATAATCCCTTTATAATTCATATTTGACTTAGTGCAAGAAGGGTTCTAGGTAATAGGCTCGTATTAAATTTTTTCTTGTAAATACCCTTGATTGGTTTTTATTGGGTCAAAGCCCGTTCATAATCCATACTTGAGTAATACAAAAGAAAAAGTTAAAGTGAAGGAAACCTTAGAAAGGCTTTTTTTAGTCATCAGTCTAGCGGATTCAAAGATCCTAGGATTATTTTAATTGTTGAAATTTTGAAGTTACAGTCTTAGAATAATTAGCAACTAATATCCAATTCTTGTTGCAGCTTGCCTAGCAAGGGTTAGAACATAGTACAAAATCCATTTCCTGTGGGATCGACCTATACTCATCGGACATGTTACTCCGCACACCGTGCGCTTGAGGTTTAATTAGAAATCTACATCAAGTTTTTGGTGCCATTGCCAGGGAAGTGGTTTATTTTAATTATGTTTTAAATTCTTGCTTTAGTTTAATCTAGTTTATTTTTAAAGTTGGTGAGTGCTGGAAGTCAGGTAAGTTTAAATTTTTATTTTTCTTTTAGTATTTTATTTATATTATCTTAGTTTAGTTTATCTTATCTTAGTTTAGTTTTTATTTTAAATTTGTTTGGTTTCCCTTCATTATGCATAGCATATTAAATCATTTTAAGGGCACAAATCCTAAATAAGATAAGGTGGTGATTTCATCACCCTTCCTTAGCGCACAAATCATACTTCTTCATCTGCATTAACCCAAGCCTCTAAATAAAATTAATTAGACATTGACTTTAGCGATATCCGAGCTCAATAGGACGAGGAGACCTAAGGGTTATACCAAGCTAGATTAAATCACTAAATACTAAATGGTGTCTAGGAAAGTGGTTCAGAGATTAAGTCTCGAAGGAAAGTGCTCTGGTTCTGCTTACCTGGTCAATTTTTAATTGGTGTCTATAGCAAGCAACAAGGGGACCTTCGCTGACCTTACACTTACCTGGCCAATTTGGTGTATTGGTTGAACTGGAGTGCCCAAAGGTTAACTTGAAATAGTTAGAAGCTGTCTAGATTTATGTTACCTTAGGATAGAATTAATTTGTGTGAAACTTGTTTCAAAAAAAAATAAAATAAAAAATTTATAAATCTAAAATTCAGAAAAAATTGAGGACATGAGAATATTGTAAATTCTCCAACTCCTGTTGGGAGAAGATTATCAGGTCGACTAATTAGAGCTGATCCAATTCCTGTTTCAGATCCAATAATGGATATTGTGAATCAACCCCAAACCCTTAAGGATTTATGTTATCCAGTTGGTTCCATCCAACCATCCTGTATAATGTTGCCACAACCACTGCAAACAACTTTGAAATCAAGCCTCAAATCATTAATATGCTTCCAAAATTCACTGGAATAGATGATGCATATTTATTCATTAGGGAATTTGAAGAGGTTTGTGCAACAATGAGATTGCAATAGCTGACTGAGGATGAAATCAAGCTGAGACTAATCAACTTTGCCTTTAAGGATAATACAAAGAAATGGCTTTATAGTCTCCCAAATCAATCTATCACGACCTGGGAGGGATTTGTTAGAATGTTCCTAAAAAAATACTTTCCTCATCACAAGACAGCTAAGATTAGAAATGAAATAAACCAATTTTATCAATTAGCTGGTGAGTCATTCTGGAAATATTTTGACCGTTTTAAGAATCTCTTGACCCAATATCCATATCACGGAATAGAAACCTGGAGATTATGCCAAATCATTTATGATGGTTTAGATTCTAATTCGAGAACCATGCTAGAGTCCATGTGTCAAGGCCAATTCATGTATAAAGAACCCAATGAAGCCTGGAAATTCTTAGAAGACCTAGCTGAGAAAGTTTACAATGGGAAACAACTAGGGAACCAGAAAGATCCACACCATCGAGAGGTGGAATCCATCAAGTTCAGACTACCCTAGTTGCTGAAGCCAAAATTGCAACACTGACACGTAGGTTAGAGGCCTTAGAACTTTAGAGACCAGCCAGTATCAATCAAGTGTCTGCAACCATATGCAATGGTGCAATGCATCTGACCATGTCTTTGAAGAATGTCCCTTCCTGATGAACCAAATAGATAATGGATGTGCACAAGTGAATGCTACATTCCAGAGACCAATGAACGATCCCTATGCACCCACCTATAACCCAGGATGGAGGAATCATCTAAATTTTTTATGGTCACAGAACCCAAATGTAGGCGGTCTAAGTTTCAATCAGCAAAACCCAAGGCCTAATCCTATGATGAACTACCTGCCACCACCGAGCTTCAATATCAATGAAAAGAAGCTTAGCACTTTAGAAAAAAGCCTGGAAGCCTTAGCCAAATCAAATGTTGACACCGGTGCTATATTGAGTAATTTTATGCAAACCACGAGCCAAGCCATAACCCGATTGGAAATGCAAGTGGGTCAACTAGCATCTACCATAGCTGAAAGAGAACGAGGTAGGCTATCTAGCCAACTTGAGCCCAACCCAAGGAACCAAACTGGTCCATGATCCCAACAAGGAAAACAAGGAAATCAAGTCGATCATTAAATGCTATTCATTCATTAAGATTAGGAAAAAAAGTGGATAATCAGGTAAGAGTGTCTGACATTAGAGAAGATTCAACTACTGAATCAGCTGAGCCACCCAATGAACAACCTACATTACAAACTCAAGCTCCTGAAACTGATAGTGCACTGAATCAGGTACCCATAATTCCTAAATCTCCTTTTCCAAATTGATTAAGGTATAACAAACAATTGGAACATTTAGAGAGAATGTTGGAGATGTTTAAATAAGTTCAAGTTAATATCTCTCTTCTAGACATGATCCAATAGGTTCTGACTTATGCCAAATTCCTAAAAGATTTTTGTACCAAGAAGAAAACCACAAATGTACCAGAAAAGAGCTTTCTTAGTAGCAAGTGTGACCTCCTACCTATTGAGTCAAATGCCTATAAAGTATAAGGATCCAGGTTCTCCAACAATTTCTTGTATCATAGGAGAAACCCATATTGAGAAGGCTTTACTTGATTTTGGAGCTAGTGTGAACATTTTGCCCTATTCAGTGTATGAGCAATTAGGATTGGAAAAACTTCAGCCAACAGGGATTAATTATAATTAGCAGACCGATCTTTTAGAATCCCTAAGGAAATGGTAGAAGATTTTTGATTAAGGTTGGAAATTTCATTTTTTCGGTTGGTTTTATCATTTGGAGACTGAACTGATGGGGGACTAATATGCATGCAATTCTTTTTGTATGTTTTACATATTGAGTTAGGTGATTAATTCTCAAATTTTAGATTAAAATAAGTTGTAGGAATTTTATATGAATTTTAGAAGATCAGCATGCAGATTAGGACCTAGAAAAATAGAAAAGAAGGATCGCGGGGCTGAGAAGCCTCGGTTAGGGCAAGTTCTCCTACAATAAAACTACTGGAGGTAGAGGGGGTGTACCTGACAACGTCTATGAAGATCGCAGCAAGGGATCTCTCGTTCCTCGATGGATGAGGCCTGGAAAATCGAGCAAAAGACCCGCGGATACCCGGCTTTCTGCTCGGTGATCCGATTGAGGCTTGGCTGGAGTCGTTGGATTCATAGGAACTCGGGGACCTGCAAACGACCTGTCAGGGGTTAGAAAACTCACAAAGGAACAAGAAAACAAAAGGAAAACAGCAAGGAAAGGCTTCTTTTGGAGTAGGCGTCCAGGGATCTAAGAGGCTTGTTGGCAGCAGGAAGATGATTGCAGCACTGGGAAGAAAAAACTCTCACAAACCCCTTTTATGCACACAGCAGGGTATCGCACAACTCAATAAAAGAACTCAAGGGTTTCATTCATCAAAAATTCTTAAAATTACTGTAAATATGATGAATCTAGCAAAACAAATTTCAGAATTTGTGGAGTTTTTACCAGAGAGAAATAATTAAAATAACAGATTATATACGGACTGAAAAATTACAGAAAACAAGCCTTAATCTAAGCTCTGATACCAAATGATGGGGGACTAATATGCATGCAATTTTTTTTGTATGTTTTATATGTGGGGTTGAGTGATTAATTCCCAAATTTTAGATTAAAATAAGTTGTAGGGAATTTTATAAGAATTTTAGAAGATCAGCATACAGATTAGGACCTAGAAAAGTAGAAAAGAAGGATCGCCGGGGCTGAGAAGCCTCGGTTAGGGCAAGTTCTCCTACAATAAACTACTGGAGGTAGAGGGGGTGTACCTGATAATGTCTGTGAAGATCGCAGCAAGGGGTCTCTCATTCCTTGATGGATGCGGCCTGGAAAACTGAGCCAAAGACCCGCGGATACCCGGCTTTCTGCTCGGTGACCCGATTGAGGCTTGGCTGGAGTCGTTGGATTCGTAGGAACTCGGGGACCTACAAACGACCTATCAGGGGTAAGAAAACTTACAAAGGAACAAGAAAACAAGGGAAAACAGAAAGGGAAGGCTTTTATTGAGTTGTGTGATACCCTGCTGTGTGCATAAAGGGGTTTGTGAGAGTTTTTCTTCCCAGTGCTGCAATCATCTTCCTACTGCCAACAAGCCTCTCAGATCCCTGGATGCCCACTCCAAAAGAAGCCTTCCCTTGCTATTTTTCCTTTGTTTTCTTGTTCCTTTGTGAGTTTTCTAACCCCTGACAGGTCGTTTGCAGGTCCCCGAGTTCCTACGAATCCAAGACTCCAGCCAAGCCTCAATCGGATCACCGAGCAGAAAGCGGGTATCCGTGGGTCTTTGGCTCGATTTCCAGGCCACATCCATCGAGGAACGAGAGATCCCTTACTACGATCTTCACAGACATTGTCAGGTACACCCCCTCTACCTTCAGTAGTTTTATTGTAGGAGAACTTGCCCTAACCGAGGCTTCTCAGCCCCGGTGATCTCTTTCTTTTACTAAGTCCTAATCTGCATGCTGATCTTCTAAAATTCATATAAAATCCCTACAACTTATTTTAATCTAAAATCTGGGAATTAATCACTCAACCCCACATATAAAGCATACAAAAAAAAATTGCATGCATATTAGTCCCCCATCATGAACCAGTATTGAATTCTAAAGGTCATTTTCTTATTATTTTAGGAAGACCATTCTTAGCTACTGCAAATGCTGAAATCAATTGTTGGAATGGACTTATGAAACTGTCATTTGGAAATATGACTATTGATCTGAACAAATTAATTTGGAATAGAAATATACTAGGAATGCTAATGTTCGTATAATTCAAGATGAAATTTATGAACCTATAGACATCAGCGAAGAAGTTGATCTTGAGGAGACTAGTATCTGGCCAACCCATGAAGATGAAAATTTAGAGAAAATATTTAAGGATAATAAAAATGGCCAGAGGCGGGAGCCTCCTACTGAAACATTATTAGAAATGGCTAAATCATCAAACAAGCCATCAATAGAAGAGGCACCCAAGTTAGAGTTGAAACCCCTTCCTAAGCATCTTAAGTATGTGTATTTAGGTCCAAATGAAACGTTGCCTGTAATTATTGCCTCAGACCTAAATCCTAAACAAGAGGAGGAGTTGTTAACCATTTTGAGAGATAATCAAGAAGCAATGGCTAGACATGGTAGACATTAAGGGAATAAGTCTTTCCATAGTTCAACATAGGATACATTTGGAGGAAGAGGCTAAACCAACTAGAGATGCCCAGAGAAGATTGAATCCAGCCATGAAGGATGTAGTCAAGAAGGAAAATTTGAAGTTATTGGATAATGGAATTATTTACCCCATTTCTGATAGTTCATGGGTGAGTCCTGTACAAGTTGTACCAAAGAAATCTGGGATAATAGCGGTCCAAAATGAAGTAAATGAACTCATCCCAACTAGGACCCAAACGGGGTGGAGGGTCTGTATAGACTATAGGAAATTGAATGCGGCAACAAAAAAAGATCACTTCCCTTTGCCATTCATTGATCAGATGTTAGAGAAGTTAGCCTGGCAAGAGTTTTACTATTTTCTGATGGATACTCCAGTTATAATCAGATCCCCATAGTCCCTGAAGATCAAGAAAAGACTACATTTACATGTCCATTCGGAACATTTGCATATAGGCGAATGCCTTTTGGGTTATGTAATGCACCAGTAACCTGATGCGGGACCAATATGCATGCAATTCTTTATGTATTTTATATGTGGAGTTAGGTGATTAATTCCTGAATTTCAGATCAAAATTAGTTGTAGAAAATTTTGTATGATTTTTGAAGCCAAGCATGCAGATTAGAACCTAGAAAAGTACTAAAGAAGGATCGCAAGAGCTGAGAAGCCTCGGTTAGGGCAAGTTCTCCTACAATAATAAGACTGGAGGTAGAGGGGGTGTACCAGACAACGTCTGAAGTGCTTGGTGAAGATCGCAGCGAAGGGATCTCTCGTTCCTCGATGGATGCGGCCTGAAAATCGAGCCAAAGACCCGCGGATACCGGTTCTGCTCGGTGGTCCGATTGAGGCGTGGCTGGAGTCATTGGATTCATAGGAACTCGGGAACCTGCAAACAACCTGTTAGGGTTTAAAACTCAAAGGAGATCAAGAAAATAAAGGAAAATAGCAAAGAAAAGAAAGTTTTAGAGGAGCTGGAAGGATGGTTGGCGGCAGGAAGATAATTGCAAACACCGGGAAGAACTCTCAAACCCCTTTATGCACACAGCAGGGTAATCACAAAAAGCAATAGAAGAACTCAAGGTTTATTTCATATATCAAAATCTCCCTTCATACAAGAGGCTAGGGTCTCTAAATAGACCTTAACCTTGGGCCCCAAGTAAGGGTACAATTGACATTACATAAGAATCCTTTTCCCTCTCCAAACCCTAGCTAGAAATAAGGAAACATTAGGTAGAAAAAATCCCTAAAATTCTCTGACTTGGCCAACACTCCAAGGACACCTAGGGGGTGTGTGGGTTTCTAAGAGCAGCAAGAGGCTGGCACAAAGGGGCTCGGGCGCATGGGTTCGGGCCTTTGGAAGTTGGGGTGGCCTGGTAGCCATGTAGCAAAATGTCCCTAGTATCTGTAGGTCTTGGGTTGACTGCAGGCTTGATTTCTTTGGGCTAGGATACAGATGGACCTCTAAAATCATTGATTCCTTGGTCTATGAATATACTTTGGCATCTGGAAGGGAATCTGGGCATCTGGAGGGCATCTGCAAGGAATCAGGGTTTTTTTGAATTTTCCTCTTGGGGTCTTCAAATCTTCAAGCTAGGGTGGACTTGGGCTAAAATTCCATGTCTTCAATCTAGTTGGACTTGCAAACACCAGGAAGAACTCCAAACCCCTTTATGCACATGGCAGGGTAATCACAAAAGCAATAGAAGAACTCAAGGTTATTTCATATATCAAAATCTCCTTTCATACAAGAGGCTAGGGTCTCTAAATAGACCTCTAACCTTGGGCCCCAAGTAAGGGTACAATTGACATTATATAAGAATCCTTTTTCCTCTCAAATCCTAGCTAGAAAATAAGGAAACATTAGGTAGAAAAAATTTCTAAAAATTCTCTTGACTTGGCCAACACTCCAAGGACACCTACGGGGGTGTGTTGGGTTTCTAAGAGCAGCAAGAGGCTGGCACAAAGGGGCTCGGGCGCATGGGTTCGGGCCTCTGGAAGCTGGGGTGGCCTGGTAGCCATGTAGCAGGAATATTCCCTGGTATCTTGCTTCTTAGGGCTTGGGCTTGGCACCTGGGCTTGATTTCTTGGGCTAGGATATAGATGGACCTCTAAAATCATTGATTCCTGGTCTATGAATATACTTGGCATCTGGAAGGGAATCTGGGCATCTGGAGGGCATCTGCAAGGAATCAGGGTTTTTTTGAATTTTCCTCCTAGGTCTTCAAATCTTCAAGCTAGGTTGGACTTGGGCTAAAATTCCATGTCTTCAATCTAGTTGGACTTGGTCTTACTTATATGATGTGGTCTTGAGTCTTCAATTTGCTTGGACAGGACTCAAAAAAATAAAATTAGCTCGACATGAGCTGACTAAAATTGGACTGAACTAGCTCATCATGAGCTGACTAATTACAGAACTCAAATAAAATAGCTAAGCTTTATTACAGTGGACTTGAATGTCGATTAAGTGATCCACAAGGGATTGAGAAGCCTCTGCCTATTCTGGTGCCTTTGGTGTCTGCACCAATTCTCCCGAGGTGGGCGGAACTCGACCCTGTCGAGTGAAGATCAGACTGGCTCACATATCTCTTGAGAAGGTCTGGGTTGAGGCGTTGCAAGTCCTCTCGAGAATCCACGAATCATCTGACTCTGGCCGGCCCTGCCATCGGACTAGGAAGCGTTGATAACCGTGGCCCCGGGTTGTAATGGCTTGATCGTCCAGGATACGCTCGATCCGTTCTCCTCTCTCAGGCCAATTAATTGGTGGACACTCTGGGTAAGGATCACTCTTAATAGATGGGATAGGTCCAAAAGCCTCACTGGGTATCATTGCCAGTTCCCTGTACTCAACCAGGTCTGTAATATTGAAGGTAGAACTAATGCCCATATCCGAAGGCAAGTCTAACACATAAGCATTTGATCCAACCCTCTTTAACACTTTAAAAGGTCAGGCTCCACGAGCATGAAGCTTCTTAACGGTCCCTGGTGGGAACCGCTAAGGCTTAAGCCTAATCATGACAGAATCCCTTACATCAAATTCCTTGATCCTTCTTCGGGAATTAACCAATTTTTTATAAGTTTCATTGCTTATGTTTATTTTTGGCTAATGTCCTTGTGCAAGTCTCTAATATGCTGTGCAAATGACTCTGCAGACTCTAAGACTCGTGCATGAATAGGCAAAGAAATTAGATCAATGGGATGATTAGGCTGGTACCCATGGACTATCTCAAAAGGACTCTTACCCGTTGTCCTATTTACTGAACTGTTGTAGGCAAACTCTGCTCTAGGTAATAATAGATCCCAAGTTCCAACATGTTCACCTACCAGGCATCTAAGGAGGTTTCCTAGACTACGGTTCACCACTTCAGTTTGACCATCTGTTTGAGGGTGGTAGGTTGTAGAAAACTTAAGCTTGGTCCCTAACAGGTGCCATAAGGTCTTCTATAAATAACTGGTGAACCTAACATCCCTATCAGATATGATGGTCTTGGGTAGGCCATAAAGTTTAACCACATGATGTAAGGAAAGCTTGGCTACTCTAGACGCATCAAAGGTCTGGGAACAGGGAATGAAGTGAGCCATCTTGGAGAACCTATCGACCACTACAAAGATAGAATCATGTCTCTTCTGGGTCTTAGGTAAACCTAACACGAAGTCCATACTTAGGTCCTGCCAAGGGTGATCAGGCACTGGTAAAGGTGTGTAAAGACCAGTGTTCTGCTTCTGCTATTTTGCAACAGCACAAATTCTACACCTGGCTACAATCTGTGCAACGTGCCTTTTCAATCCTGGCCAAAAGAATTGGTCCTCTATTGCTAACATCATCTTATTTCTACCAAATGACCAGCTAAACCTCCAGCATGGGTCTCCCAAATTAGGAATTCTCTAAGAGAAGTTTTGGATATACAGAGTCGATTGTTCTGGAAAAGGTAGCCATCATGAAGGGTATACTCACTATGGGTACTGGATGGTCCTAGCCTGAGGTCTGATAAATGCCTCCAAAGTCTGGGCAAGTTTCATATTCATCCTTTAACCTATCAAACCCTATGACTTGGGTGCTAACAGATCCTAACAGTAGAGACCTACAACTTAGGGCATTTGCTACCTTATTTTCAGTGCCGGCACGGTGCTTCAAGACAAAAGTGTAAGCCTGAATGTACTCAATCCATTTACCGTGCCGTGGGTTTAGTTTCTTTTGGGAGTTTAGGAATCGAAGTACCTCATGGTCAGAAAATAAGACAAACTCCTGCGGTAGTAAGTAATGTCTCCAATATCTAAGAGCCTGGACTACTGCATAAAATTCCTTGTCATAGGTAGAGTACTTAAGTTTAGCCTCATTCAGTTTCTCACTGAAGAAGGCTACAGGGTGATTCTCTTGACTTAGTACCCCACCTATTCCTATTCTCGAGGCATCGCAAATGACCTCAAACACCTTAGTAAAGTCAGGTAATCTAAGGATGGGTGCATGGGTCATCTTGTCCTTAAGCTCTAGGAAGGCCTTATCAGCTGCTTTGGTCCACTCAAATGTACCCTTCCTAATGCAATCAGTGATAGGTGCGATGACTGTACTAAAACCCCTAATAAATCTCCTGTAAAAGGTTGCTAGGCCATGGAAACTATGCACATCGTGGACACTAGAGGGTGTAGGCCACTAAACAATTGCCCTAACCTTTTCAGGATCTGCAGAAACTCCCTCAAGGGTGACAACAAAACCTAGAAAGATAACCCTATGTGTCATGAAATCACACTTCTTAATGTTGGCATAGAGGCTATTCTCGCTAAGGGTCTTGCATACTAGTCTTAGATGACTAAGGTGGTCCTTCTTGGTCTTGCTATAAATCAGAATATCATCAAAGTAGACCACAACAAATTTTCCTGTAAACTCTTTCAGGACCTGGGTCATAATCCTCAAAAAGTACTTGGTGCATTGGATAGTCCGAAAGGCATTACAACCCACTCAAACAGGCCATCCTTAGTCTTGAAAGCAGTTTTCCACTCATCCCTAGGTCTAATCCTAACCTGATGATAGCCGCTCTTAAGGTCTATCTTAGAGAAAACTCTGGCTCCAGCCATCATGTCTAACATATCATCCAATCGGGGGATGGGAAATCTATATTTCATAGTTATTCAGTTGATAGCTCTACTATCTACACACATCCTCCAGTACCATCCTTCTTAGGGGTCAGTAGAGCAGGGACTGCACATGGACTCAGGCTCTCCCTAATGAAACCCTTCCTAAGTAATTCTCCCACTTGTTTATGTAATTCTTGATGTTCACTGGGATTCAACCTATAGTGAGGAAGGTTTGGTAAAGTGGCTCCTGGAACTAACTATTGCATGCTGGATATCTCTAAGGGGTGGTAGTTGATCAGGTAAATCCTCAGGAAGACATCCTCAAATTCTTTCAGAGCTTCAACAATTTCTTTAGGGTGTTCCTTTTTGGCTGCTCTATATTTCCTTAGAGGTCAAGATCCAAATAGGGTTACCTCAGCAATCTCCTTTTCTAACTCCCTAGCCTTAATCAGGTTAACTCCAGGTTTCTGTCCTTAAGGCTACTAGAACCCCTCTAACTGGGTCCCTAGGGGAGCGGATTGATAACAAACTTATTCCCATGGTAGTTGAATGCATAAATGTTGGTCCGACCATATAGGGTTGTGATGGGGAACTAATATGCATGCAATTTTTTTGTATGTTTTTACATGTTGAGTTAGGTGATTAATTCCCAATTTCAGATCAAAATATTTGTAGAGAATTTTGTATGAATTTTGAAGATCAGCATGCAGATTAGGACCTAGAAAAGTAGCAAAGAAGGACCGCGGGGCTGAGAAGCCTCGGTTAGGGCAAGTTCTCCTACAATAAAACTACTGGAGGTAGAGGGGTGTACCTGACAATGTCTGTGAAGATCGCAGCAAAGGGGCTCTCGTTCCTTGACGGATGCGGCCCTAGAAAACCGAGCCAAAGACCGCGGATACCCGGCTTTTGCTCGGTGATCCGATTGAGGCTTGGCTGGAGTCGTTGGATTCATAGGAACTCAGGGACCTGCAAACGACCTGTCAGTGGTTAGAAAGCTCACAAAGGAACAAGAAAACAAAGTAAAAACAGCAAGGGAAGGCTTCTTTTGGAGTGGGCGTCCAGGGATCTGGAGGGTTTGTTGGCAGCAGGAAGATGATTGCAAAAACGGGAGAAGAACTCTCACAAAACCCTTTATGCACACAGCAGGGTATCACACCACTCAATAGAAGAACTCAAGGTTTTCATTCATCAAAAATTCTTCTCAATCAAGAGGTTAGGGTCCCTTAAATAGACCCTTAACCTTGGGCTCCAAGTAAAGGTACATAAGTCTTTACATAAGAATCCTTTTCCCTCTCAAACCTAGCTAGAAAATAAGGAATTAGGTAGAAAAATCCCTAAAAATTTTCTTGACTTGGTCAAGACTCCAAGGATGCTAGGGGGGCATGTTGGGCTTCTAGGAGCAGCAAAAGGCCAGCCCAAAGGGGCTCGGGTGCATGGGTTTGGGCCTCTGGAAGCTGGGGTGGCCTGGTAGCCAGGTAGCAGGAATATTCCATGGTATCTTGCTTCTTAGGGGCTTAGGCTTGGCACCTGGGCTTGATTCTTTGGGCTAGGATGCAGATGGACCTTTGGAATCATGGATGCCCTTATCTATGAATATACATGGCATCTGGAAGGGAATCTGGGCATCTGGAGGGCATCTGCAAGAAATCAGGGTTTTTGAATTTTCCTCCTGGGGTCTTCAAATCTTCAAGCTAGGTTGGACTTGGGCTATACTTCCATGTCTTCAATCTAGTTGGACTTGGTCTTCACTTGTATGATATAGTCTTGAGTCTTCAGTATGCTTGGACGGGACTCAAAAAATAAAATTAGCTCACATGAGCTGACTAGCATTGGACTGAACTAGCTCAACATGAGCTGACAGTACAGAACTGAAATAACAACTCAAAATACTCAATAACAACTAAAATAGACTCAGATGAGCTAAGCCCTTATTACAGATGGACTCATAAATTATTGATCAATTCATAGAGGATTGAAAAGCCTCTATCTTATTCTGGTGCCTCCAGTGTCCCCACCAGGTTGCATCATGATCAAAAAGCCAAGGTCGACCTAAGATAATACTACTTACTTCCATGGGGATGACATCACACCAAATCTTTTCCTCATAGGTCTGCAATCTAATTAAGATTTGGCACCTAACTTGAATCTGGATGGAGGTGGAATCTACCCAAGAAACTTTGTACGGGCTAGGATGGGGAACTGTGGTCAACCCTAAAGATTTAACTATTGGCAAAGACGGCATTGACACAACTCCCACTATCTATGATGATCTTAAGAACCTTACCCCCTACCTTAACAAAAGTCTGTAGGATGCTAGTCCTACGCCAATCTTCCTTAACTAGGGTTTGGGTTAAGATGCACCTAACCACTCCTAATTGGTTATCAGACTTAGGTTCATCCTCCTCACCTTCATACTCATCTATTAACTGATCATCAGCCTCATAAACTTCTCCCTCAGGTTCGACTACGGATTCAGGCTCTTCTTCCTGCAGTTCACCTAGGTGTAAGGCACTAACTGGACATTGGCTCATAAAGTGGCCTGGCTTATTACATCTAAAATAGGTCTTCTGGGGAGTGTAACTCTTATTGACCTCGACAGATTTTCCTCGATCATCCTTACGGGTCAAAGGATTACTAGGCTGGGGTCGACTCGGGCCTGGCTGACTAGGACTGGGTCGATTCAGGCCTGGTTGACTAGGACTGGGTCGACTTGGGCTAGGTCGGCTGGGCATGGGTCGGCTCTGATGGGGCTGGCTAGCTCCTGGATACTGACTAGGTTATCTAGTGGGCTCAGGTCTACGATAAACGGGCCCTCTATGAAAACGCTCTTGATCCCTAGCAATCTGGTAAGCATGTTCCAGGTCTCTAACCTCTCATATAGAGCTCTTTCTTAATGTCATCTCTTAGTCTGGCCCTAAACCTAGATAAGACAACATCCTCAGATTCCCTCAAATCACATCGCATGGAATACTTATCAAATTTTGCGATGTACTCATCTGTACTCTTGTTACCCTGATTAAATAGTTGCCATTGATCTAGTAACCCACTACGATATGAAGCTGGAACGTATCTTGTCCTAAGCTTACCCTTCATGGCCCACCAGGTGGTTATAGGATCACGCCCTCCTAGACTAAGGGTTCTCTCAACACTAGCCCAATGTAACCTGGCTTCCCGAACCAACTTAAGCTTAGCAAACCTAAACTTACATTCCTCTGTCATATCATACCACTCAAAATATTGATCCATCTCTCCCTCCCAATCTTTATAGACCTTAGGATCTAGACAACCATCAAAAGTTGGGGCATCAAGCTTAACATGTCTATAGAATCTGTCCTCATGGTCAACAAAATCCTGATTGGGCCTTCTAGGACGAATCTCAGGGATTGGGTTAGGACGATGGTCTCTCCTAGGTTCAGCCTCAAGGTATGGATCAGGGTTTGGAGTCCTCCTAGGCTCAGGATTATAGTATGGGTCAAGCTGGGGGTTCTCCTAGGTTCAACCTCACGGAATGGATCAAGGTTTGGGGTCCTCCTAGGTTCAGGATTATAGTATGGGTCAGGATGAGGAGCTTTTAGGTTCGATCTCATGGTATGGATCAGGGTTTGGGGTCCTCCTAGGTTGAGGGGACTGAGGATCTGGCTCAGACTGTGACCATGGGTTCTTCCCAGGGTCCCTACATGGCTTCTAACTGATCAAACCTATTGGCAAGATGGTCAATTCTATTATTGGTTTGGGTACCAGACTGAGTTAACTGGGTCATCTGGGTAGCCATCTGGGCCATTTGATCAGTAAGGGCTTTAATCTGGGTTTCAAGTTTGTCCATAGATTCAGGCAAAGGTGAAGATGGTGGATGATATGAAACCCCTGATCTAGTGCTCATGCAAGACTCGATCAAACCGACTATAGCTGACTAGACCTAGAGTCCAAACTAGATGCTCAATCAGGGTGGCAAACTAGCCTATAGTAACCCGGTACTCAGCCAGGCAGGTGTAAGGGGAGTGTTAGGTCCTTGATTGCCAAGCCTAGACACCAATCAGAGATTGGACAGGTAGGCGGACCAGCACACAAGCCCTTCAGGATTGAATCCTTGAACCACCGTTCTAGACACTGAGCACAAGGCACACACAGGTTAACTTGACACATTGATCTAACACTAGCCCGGACCGACCAGTTGGTGTCCCTAGCCTACAAGGGCAAATTAAGTCTAGTTAATTTTAGGTTAAGGCTTGGGACCGAATGCAAGGGATGTGGTTTTGGGCTAAGGAGAGGTTTTCAACTCTTCCACTTATTTGATATAGCAAGAGTGCCCTTAAAGGTAGATTATGCAATGATGGCAGGCAGATGAGGATGCAAATTAGGGTTTAGATGTTTTTTTGGTATTTTTGGAGAATATGTATTTTTTTTTTGGTATTTTCTTGAATAAAAGAAAACTTGAAAATTATAGCCTAATATGCAGGAAATATACTAAAATTAAAAGATATGCAAAAGATGCTAAACAAAACCCTAAAACTTCCAAACTTGTCTTGCTGAAAAAAATAGAGCCAAAAATTTGCAGGCTGTATTTCGGCTTGCAGAAAATTCACAGGACAAAAAAAATCTTAAAAAATTCTGAAAATTACTTTGAATTATGATGAATCTAGAAAAACATAGTATATACAGAATTTGGAGTTTTTATCAGGGAGAAATAATTTAAAGAACATAGTATATACAGACTAAAAATATTGCAGAAAACAAGCCCTAATCTAAGCTCTGATACCAAATGATGCGGGACCAATATGCATGAAATTCTTTTTGTATATTTTATATGTGGGGTTAGGTAATTAATTCCCGATTTTCAGACCAAAATTAGTTGTAGGGAATTTTGTATGAGTTTTTGAAGTCAAGCATGTAGATTAGAATCTAGAAAAGTACTAAAGAAGGATCGTCGGGGCTGAGAAGCTCGGTTAGGGCAAGTTCTCCTACAATAATAAGACTGAAGGTAGAGGGGTTGTACCTGACAATGTCTGAAGCACCCGGTGAAGATCGTAGTGAAGGGATCTCTCGTTCCTCGACAGATACGGCCTGGAAATTTGAGCCAAAGACTCGCGGATACCCGCTTTCTGCTCGGTGGTCCGATTGAGGCGTGGTTGGAGTCGTTGGATTTGTAGGAACTCGGGGACCTGCAAACGACCTGTCAGGGGTTAGAAAACTCAAAGGAGATCAAGAAAATAAAGGAAAACAGAAAAGGGAAGAAAGTTTTGGAGGGGCTGGAAGGATGGTTGGCGGTAGGAAGATGATTGCAAACACCGGGAAGAAGAACTCTCAAACCCCTTTATGCACACAGCAGGGTAATCACACAAAGCAATAGAAGAACTCAAGGTTTATTTCATATATCAAAATCTCCCTTCATACAAGAGGCTAAGGTCTCTTAAATAGATCCTTAACCTTCGGCCCCAAGTAAGGGTACAATTGACATTACATAAGAATCCTTTTCCCTCTCAAACCCTAGCTAGAAAATAAGGAAACATTAGGTAGAAAAAATCCCTAAAAATCTCTTGACTTGGCCAACACTCCAAGGACACCTAGGGGGCGTGTGAGTTTCTAGAGCAGCAAGAGGCCGGCCCAAAGGGGCTCGGGCGCATGGGTTTGGGCCTCTGGAAGCTGGGGTGGCCTGGTAGCCATGTAGCAGGAATATTCCCTGGTATCTTGCTTCTTAGGGGCTTGGGCTGGGCACCTGGGCTTGATTTCTTTGGGCTAGGATGCAGATGGACCTCTAAAATTATGGATGCCTTGGTCTATGAATACACTTTGGCATCTGGATGGGAATCTGGGCATCTGGAGGGCATCTGCAAGGAATCAGGATTTTTTTGAATTTTCCTCCTAGGGTCTTCAAATCTTCAAGATGGGTTGGACTTGGGCTAAACTTCCATATCTTAAATCTAGTTGGACTTGGTCTTTACTTGTATGATGTGGTCTTGAGTCTTCAATTTGCTTGGACAGGACTCAAAAAAATAAAAACTCGACATGAGCTGACTAAAATTGGACTGAACTAGCTCAACATGAGTTGACTAATTACAGAACTCAAATAACATAGCTAAGCTTTATTACAGTAGACTTGAATGTCGATTAAGTGATCCATAGAGGATTGAGAAGCCTTTGCCTTATTCTGGTGCCTTTGGTATCTGCACCATAGCCTTCCAAAGATGTATGATCAGCATTTTTTCTGACTTGGTTGAACGATTTCTAGAAATTTTCATGGATGACTTTTCTGTCTTTGGCCCTACCTTCTCCGAATGTTTAAACCATTTGAGGTTAGTTTTAGAAAGATGTAAGGAGAAGCATTTATTTCTCAATTGGGAGAAATGTCAATTCATGGTTAGAGAAGGTATAGTGCTCGGCCATGTAGTATCAAGAAAGGGAATAGTAGTTGACAAGGCTAAAGTTGACCTGATTGCAAGTCTTCCACCACCCAAGTCTGTTAAGGAAAATCGTTCATTTTTAGGACATGCTGGATTTTATAGAAGTTGATATCCAATTTTAGCAAAGTGGCTCGCCCGTTGACAAATTTATTAGCAAAGGAAGCAAAATTTGAGTTTACCCCTAAGTGCTTAGAGTCTTTTGAATTTCTTAAAAAGATACTCATTTCTACTCCTATCATCCATCCACCTGTCTGGACCGAACCTTTTGAGCTCATGTGCGATGCATCTGATTATGCTGTTGTAGGTGCAGTGCTAGGTCAAAGTATTAATAAGTTGCCTAGAGTTGTTTATTATGCAAGTAAAACTTTAAATGATGAGCAACTTAATTACACAACCACAGAAAAGGAGTTTCTAGCTGTTGTCTTTGCTTTAGAGAAGTTTAGGTCCTACTTGGTTGGGTCGCACACTATTGTTTATACTGACCACTCAGCCATCTGACATCTTTTAGCAAAGAAAGACATTAAAGCACGCTCAATAAGATGGATCTTACTCCTACAGGAATTTGACCTAGAAATTAAAGATAAAAAAGGAACAGAGAATGCTGTAGCAGATCACTTGTCCCGAATCATTATTGAACCATCTAGTGAACCACCTGTCAATGAGTAATTTCCAGAAGAACAACTCTGTCTATGTTCATTGAACCTTGGTATGTTGATATTGTCAATATTTAGCCATTGGTAAAGCTCCCATTCATTGGACCACTCAGGACAAACATAAATTCTTTGCCCAAGTGAAGTATTTCATCTGGGAAGATCCTTATATGTTTAAACAATGTCCTGATCAGATTATTAGGAGGTGTGTCCTGGATAATGAGGTTAGAATTATTCTATCATTTTGTCATGATCAGGCATGTGGTGGTCACTTTGCATCTAAGAAAATAGCTGCTAAAGTACTTCAGTGTAGATTTTATTGGCCAAATTTATTTAAGGATGCACATGTATATTGTAAGAATTGTGCTAGATGCCAACAAGTGGGTCGAATTACCAAGAAAGACATGATGCCACTCAATCCAATCTTGGTGGTTGAAATTCTTGATGTCTGGTTGAAATCCAATCTTAGGACCATTTCCTATCTCTTTTGGGAATGAATATATTCTAGTAGCTGTTGATTATGTGTCTAAGTCGATAGAAGCTGTTCCATGTAGATCCACTATAGCAAAGTGGTCATAAAATTTATCAAGGAAAACATTCTCTCCCGTTTCGGTACTCCGAGAGCAATCATTAGTGATCGGTGGACATAATTTTGCAATCGACATTTTGCCACTTTGATGAAGAAATATAATGTTACCCACAAATTGGCCACACCATATCATCCTCAAACAAGTGGGCAAGTAGAGGTATCTAATAGACAAATCAAACAAATCTTGGAGAAGTCCATTAATGCTAATAGAAAAGATTGGTCTTTAAATTAGTTGATGCACTTTGGGCATACCGCACTGCCTATAAGACCAACCTTGGAATGTCTCCTTATAGGATTGTGTTTGGAAAATCATGTCACTTGCCTGTTGAATTGGAACATAAAGCTATGTGAGCAATTAAGAAGTTAAACATGGATTTGGATTTAGCTAGAAACCATAGGAAGCTTCAGATTAATGAATTAGAAGAACTCAGAAATGAAGCTTATGAGAATGCTAAGGTGTACAAGGAAAGAACGAAAGTATTTCACGATCAAGCAATTCACAGAAAATCTTTCACTCCTGGACAAAAAATTCTATTATACAATTCGAGGTTACACCTTTTCCTAGAAAGCTTAGGTCTAGATGGACAGGATCTTTCTTAGTTAAAGAAGTCTTTCCACATGGAGCTGTAGAAATTAAAAATCCAAGCAATGGTGTGTTTTGAAAGTTAATGGTCAACGATTAAAACCATTATTGGAATTGCCCATGGATCTATAGAGGAAGTCATGGTTCTTTATGAACGACATATCTTGACTAGCTTGTTGTCAAGTCTGGCTGAAAACTTTTAATTTAACGCTACGAGGAGGCAACCTAACTTCTTCCTTTCTTTCTAATAATTTTTTTTTTTAATATGTTAGGTTTAGCAGAGTTTGACTTGAATAAAGCTTTATTGGCTAAGTTGGGAGGAGATCTCAAGGAAATTCTTCAGGTGTCTTCGTTTCCTTTTACTCCATATCATGCATACATCTAGAATCATTTTTATTTGTAGGGGGGAGGGATAATAAGTTGAATGAATAAATATTTAGAGCTACCTTCACCTTAATATCTTATATTTGTTGACCTTGGACTTAGGGTGGATCACACACTTTGAAGTAGTTGATTGAACATCTAGATAATTCTTGAAATATTGAGGGATTAAATATTAATAGACTCAAGTAAAAATGGTAAGTAAGAATGAAATCAAATTTCAGGATAATTCTAATCCTCCTATTTGCAAAGAAAAGAATTACTTCTTAGGTGTGTGTGGGTATTGTTAAATGCAAAATTCCCTTATTATTATTTCTTATATATATATAAAAGAGAGTTAATAAAAGCAAGTTCTGAATATTGTTTCACCAAGTAACCGGGCTTCGTCTAAGTAAGCGGTTGAGTCTCGCATCAAAAAGTGGAGATGTGAAGAAACCTTGTCTTATAGCCAGTTTTGATTTATAGCCTTTTTGACTCAAGCAATAAATCCGAGGGGTGTTCTACACCTAGTGCCCTAAGGTCAACTGATCTGGGAGACATTCGTCAAAAACTTGTTACAAGGGTCAGATAGAAAGCTTAAGAGATAAAGACATTGTAATTTGCATGGTCTGTAGTAAAAAAAAAAAAAAGAAAAAAAAAGAAGAGAAAGTGTAATAATAAGAAGAACATCCTTGCACTAAAACGATATCTCACCACTCCAAGGAAAAAAAAAAAATTGGAAATAACAATAGAAGTGGTAAAGAATTATTTAGAGAAATGAGGAGTTTGCACTAAACCAATTTACTTGAATCTATTAATATCCCAATGATTCATTTCATTTGCTATCTAATGGAAATCTTCTAGTTATAAAAAGGATGTGAGAGTAACTTTTAAGTCTGAATAAACTTGTATATGGTATTGAGAGTTTTTGGTAGGCTCCTCAATTATTTCTAATAAAAATTCTTGAATTATCTTTTATCATTACTCAAGGACGAGTAAGATTCAAGTTGGGAGGAGTGATAAATGCATAAAACTAAGTATTAAAGCATTAAGTTAAATATTAAATACCCTTATTTGATTAAATTTTATATTTTTACGCAGAGTTTTAAATGATTGAACCCCACCATCGTGAAGAGCATAATTTTTGGGATCCAACGGCGTGAACGGTGCACAATTCATACTTCAATTGAGCAGGGAAATGATTTTGAAGGGTTAATCCATAAATAGCACGATTTTTAAAGCACGGGATTTTAAGTTTTTGGTTCAACGTGAACCAGCTCAACGGTTCACGTAACAATCTAATGGTCCACATCCTCCATGGCACCTGGTCCATGGAGCAGAGCCGTGGACCACAGACCTTCCTAGGTCGCGAACTCGCCGGATCTGCCGCTTGTCCAAGCCGCTCATCACCTGTGCCCGTGAGTCGCTGCCACTCATCCTCCCTGCTGCTGGTCTCCACCGTGTTCATTCCATGCTACTCCTCTTATACCGCTCTCCATTCATAACATAGCCACCACTCCTCTCCTTGAAAGACAGTCATCACGGATGCCCAAGCTGCTGCTGCTTCTCTCCATTCCAGCCACGCCTCCCATGGTGTCCATAGCCATCTGCACCTCCTGTTGTCAGGAGTTGGGAAAAGAAACGAAGAAGAGATCAACCACAACTCTGCGGATAATATCGGGATTGTGCGAAGGTTCGGATGAGTGCGAAGGTCGAGATAACGTAGAATGTGGTGATGGAGTTTGCTATGGGAACGATGGTTAAGGCCGAGAAGCAATGAAGAGAGTAGTCCAATGCGGTTTATCTACGGATTCCTTCTCAATAAATACGAGGGGAGCGGAAGGCTTGGACAGTTCTGAGTTTAGATCATTCCGAGCCTTTGTTTTCCTTTTCGAGAGCCTGAGAGGAGTTTGAATTATTCCAAGTTTATTTTCTCCAGAAAGCAGAGCCAAGGAGCATAGTTTTTATTTTTTATTTCTTGTTCCCCTGTTATAACTCCAAGCTTTTCTAATAGCTTAGGAGTTAGTTTTCTTTTACAGTTAGTTAATAAATTTTTTTTTTCTATTTCCAGTTTTCTTTTATAATCTTTGCTAGGATAGTTTAAATCAGTCAATTTAATTTCTTACAAATTATATTAGATTTGTTTTAATTATGCGATTTACAAACTATAACTAGGGTAGTTTAATTCCTGCAATATTTTTAATTTCTCATAAATTACATTTTAGTAGGTAGTATAGAATTTATTGTTAAATAATTTTTGAAGTTTTTTTTAATCATGTCTAGCTAAGCAATTACTCTAGGATCACGATGAAACTAGACCTTGATTAGAAATTCTATCTTCGAGATCTTTCTCTGTATTAAATTCTTTAGAGTTTTTTCTTTGATCCTTTTGCCACTAATCTTAATGAATTATTATTGGGTCATAATCTCTTTATATTCATATTTGACTTAGTGCAAGAAGGGTTATAGGTAATAGGCTCATATTAATTTTTTTCTTATAAATACCCTTGATGGATTATTGTTGGGTTAGAGCCCGTTCATAATTCATACTTGAGTAATACAAGAGAAAAAGTTAAAGGGAAGGAAACCTTAGAAAGGCTTTTTTTAGTCATCAGTCTAGCGGATTCAAAGATCCTAGGATATTTTAATTGTTGAAATTTTGAAGTTACTGCCTTAGAATAATTTAGCAACTAATATCCAATTCTTGTTGCAGCTTGCCTAGCAAGGGATTAGAATATGTTCAAAAACCCATTTCCCTGTGGGATCGACCCGTACTCGTTGGACGTGCTACTCTGCACACCGTGCACTTGCGGTTTAATTAGAAAATCTACATCACCTAGTTAGAGGGCATGGGAGCTCTATATAAACCCCACCCCTCCCCCTCTTGTAACTCAATTTTTATTCATGATATCAAAACACTAGTAAATTTATTTGATATTGCGAGCTTGTGTGTTACTTTGTTCTTTTGATTCTTTGGTTTGTGTTTGTGTTCTTGTGCTTGGCTGAATTCCTTGCTGCCCTTGCATCCTTCCATGCCCTAACTCACTGCCATCCAAGCCTTCACACATCTAAGAGGGAGTGCCCTAGGCTGCCAAGCAAGGAGATCTTCATCAAGCTTCAAGCCGCCCGCTTCTAAACCCTAACATGATTCCTTCTAAACCCTAACATGATTCCTTCTAAACCTAGTTCCCTTTCTTTTTCTTACTTACTGTTTTGATTGACCCTTGACATTTTGCAGGATCCCTGAGATATTTCACCTCCCCAGAGGAGGCTTTCCTTGCCTCCAGGATCGCCTAAATCAGCCATCTAATCAAGGGAACCGAGCTTCGTCGTCTAGGCATCAATTTGAGAGCTGTGTGACCCTTCGATTACAGATTCTTCAAATTATTAATTGATAATATCCTTATCTTCTTTTAATTTCTGATTTGATGAAGATAAGCTATCCTAATCTAGGAATTTATTATTTTTGCATGAGTTTTCCTGCGATCATGATGATTCTATGCATTGCTATTTTTTGCTAGTTCTTACTTTTATTTTAAAATTTAGCCTATAAACTTAATTATAAAAAAAAATATAAAAAATTAGTTTACTATTTTTTTGCATATTTAGCAATTCTTAGAGTCATCCCACATAAACTTGTGGGGGCACCAGGATTCGACACAGATTACTGGACCCTATCTGGTTCTCTGATTAGGGTTTTTTTTGAGTCATTAATAATGTATTAAGTTTTGTAATGAAGTAGTCCAGTTAAGTTGAGCGAGTCCTATAATAAGTTAGTTATCTCAATCAGTCCCATTGAGTCCTGTAAGTTTGTCTAGTACAAGTCCAGTTTTATATAAGAGGAGGAGCACCAGCCTCAAAGTAGAAGTCCATGAAGCCTCTCCACATGAAGATTCCTAGCGCGACCCAGGAATATTTCTCTTCTAGGCACCCTAGCCTAGAAGTTCTCTCAAGTCCAGAAGCCCAAGGCACCCCAGGCTTTCACAAGTCCACATTAAAGATGAAGCCCAGGGTTTCTAGCCCACCAAGGGACGTGCACCAAAGCCCATGCGCCACACCTTGGAGGCCGGCCAAAGATATACACCAAGCCCATGCGCCAAGCTTTCTTGGAGGCCACCCCTTGCTGCCCAAAGCTCATGCCCAATCCAAGTTGGCATCCAAGCCCAAGAGGGAGTCTCTTGACCAAGTCAACGAAGGAGAGAAATCCACTTCAAACAAGGAGATTGTGTTTATTTCTAATCAAATTGTGTACTCCTAGTTCTAAGCAATTTTGTAAACTTTCTCCCAATTAACTTTGTAATTCTATCCTAACAAGAGAGAACATAAGAACATCTATAAATACCCCACCCTCCCCCTTTTGTAATCAAACTTATTCATAAAATAAAACTCTGGAGAAATTTTATGTTAGTTTGTGTTCTTGTGTGTTCTTCTTTGAAGTGAGTGTGAGAGATACTTGTATGCCCTAATCCCTCTGAGCCCTAACTGACCAAAGCCTTCACTAATCAAGCCCTATGATGCCCAAAGTAAAGAAGCCCTAGCCATCCCTAGCAAAGAGTCTTCTTCCACCTCCAGGCTGCTAGCATCAGGAAACCCTAATTCCATACTCCTCCATCTTCCTTCAACCTAATCTCTATTCTGTTTCTTACTTGTTTTCATACTGACCTCTGATGTTTGCAGGATCCCTGAGGTGTTCACCTCCAAAGAGGAGGTCCTCTTTGCCTCCTAGACTGAACCAAGATAGCTGACTAATCCGTGGAACAACTGCTTATCTTCTAGGTGACGATCCAGAGTGCTGTGTGACCCTATCTTTGACAGGATCTTCAAATCATTGTTTGGTACAATCCTTGTCCCTCCTATTTTTGATTTTATTGAAGGTATGCTATCCTAACTGGGGGTTCTTAATCCACAAGATCCTCCTTTTTATTATTCTACATGAGTTCATATGCGAGTATGTTAGATTTTTGCATTACTAGTTTGCCTGCTAGTCTTTACTTGATTTTGGGACTTTAGCCTCCAAACTAAATCTCTAAAAAAAAATACAAAAAATTAGTTACTATCTTCCTGCATTCATGCTAATTATAGGTTCATCCCACATCAGTTTGATATCAGAGCAGGTTTAGGATAGCTTGCATCTTCATCAAAACAACAAAAACATTCATATCTATTTTTCTGCATCCTGTCACCTATAGTAGGGGTCCGAGTTTTGGTATATTTTATTAGCTTAGGAATTTTGATTTTCATTGAAATTTTCACGACACACTCTTTAATTAGTTCTAATAATTTTCATAATTTTTAATTATTTTTACAGAAACAACAAATATAAAAATCTACATCTTAGAAACCCTAATAGAAATTTTTATTTTCTCCACACATTTAAAACCCTAGGTATTGCATCATCATCTGAATCTTGTTCTGAATAAAACTTGGGAGGGATCATCTAAGCTATTAATCCTCTGTCCTGAATTTTCTTGTTTTTTTCTACACCAAAAACCATATCAAATTTTGCTTCAAAGCAAACCCTAATTTTAGTTTCTGAGAGTTCTGCATGTTTGACTAAACCAAATCTAATTCACCTCAAACCCTGCCTCACCAAGCCTAAATTTTGTTTAATAGCTTAATCAACTTAAACTTAATTTGCTACCTCATAAAAAAACAAAATATATATATATATTTTTTATTGTTATTAGATTACATCAGGTTTCATTGTGTGTTTATCATCTCATTCAACTAATCTTAAGGGCAATTTCCTATCTCAGATCAGGATAGGATTTCATCACCTATCCTGGGCCCAAAACAACCCCAGCATCAGAACCCAAGCCTTAATTAAAATTAATTAGCAACCTAATTTGCTATAGTGAGCTAGGGACACCAACAGGTCGGGTTCGAGTTGTGTGGATAAACTAGTGCACTTATTTTCTCAACTATTATTGAAAACTGGTGTCTAAGGCTAGAGGTCCAAAGGCAAATGCCCTAAGTAGACTGGTGGTTTCTAATTAGGACCCTGTCATAGGCAGGGGGAGCCTCCCACCACTCCACCTCTTATTTGGCCAGTGGAAGTATTAGTTGCTGAGTTAAGTATAAGTTGAGTAGACCCATTCAATTTTGACTCTAAGTCTAGCAAACTGTAGTCCATAGTTACCTTGTGCGCTTGACTGCATTATAACACCTTGTCTATTTGATTGCATGACCACTAGACTAGGGACCCAATATCAACAGTCTAAACCCTAACCTAGCTCAACCATGGAATTCAATCTTGAAGCTCTTATTAAGGCCATGAATAAGCAATTGATCACCCAAATAAACTAATCCAATACCCAATCCCAAAACCAGTTTGCCTAGTTGACCTCCCAGATAAATCAAATGAATCATAGATTTGACCAAATCACCCAATCGAATACCTAAGCAACCAATAGGCTTGACCAATTAACCAATAGGCTTGACCAAGTAGAGGATCGAATAGGAACCCTAGAAAGAACCCAAGAGTCTAATACTGAACCTGATCCTGATTCACCCTGTTCCACTTCTCATAACCCTAGGAGAACCCAAAACTAGGACCAGTTTGTGGAACCAATCCTAGGAGAGTCCAACACCAGGAACCATATCAGGAACCCAACCCTAGGAGAGTCCAAGACCCTGACCCTATCCAAGAACCCAACAGTAGAAGGCCCCACCATGAAGTTTGTGATCAAGATGAGAGGGCCATAAGGAACATTAAGGTAAAGGCACCCACCTTTGATGGTAGTCTAGAACCAAAGGTCTATGTAGATTGGGTAGGAGACATGGATTATTGTTTTGAATGGTATGATATGAGTGAAGAAATGAAGTATAAATTTGCAAAGATGAGGTTAATTCGTTAGGCTAGGCTACATTGGGCTAACCTTAAGCGTACTAGGAGACAACAAGCACTTCCTCCCATAACCACCTGGCAAGACATGAAATTGAAACTTAAGGAGATGTACCTTCCTAAATCCTACAATCAAAAATTCGTAGACCAGTGGAATAGGATACGTCAAGGGAATAGGTCAATATCAGATTACATTGCCCAGTTTGACAACTTCGTAGTAAGGTGTAGTGATCCCGAATCTCTGGCACATACCTTGTCTAGGTTTAAAATTGGATTACGTGAAGATATCCAAAGAGAGCTATATATGAGGGAGGTCACCGATTTAGAACAAGCATACCAGATAGCTAGACATTATGAACAATTGCAGAGGGGACCTATATACCAGTGATCTGAACCTATTAGGATCAATGCCCCTTTCTCAAAACCAAACCCAAGCCAGGTATACCAAGGTCGACCCAATCCCAACCCAGTATGAGTCAACCCCAACCCAATCAAATCGAACCCCAACCCAGTTCGACCCAACTCTAACCCAATTTGACCCAATCCCAACCCAAACCATCCTAACCCTAACCCACTTCGACCCAACCCTAGGCCGAGTCAAGCTAGTTCTAGCAATTTCGCATCATTTAGGACTGATAAGGGTATGGCACCCACATTTCAGAAAGCCCCAAGCCCCAGCCCCAAAGCTTGCTTTAGATGCAATAAGATAGGTCATTATGCTAGCCAATGTCCCACCAAATCCTTACACATAGGGAAGCTTGAGGAGGAGGAGCCTGAACCCAATGATGAAGAGGGAGAAGAGTTTTATGAAGCTGAGGCAGACTTGATAGAAGAGTATGAAGGAGATGAGGAGGATTTTGATCAGTCTAACCTAGTAGGGGTAGTTAGATGCATCTTATCCCAGACCAAGACACAGGAAGATTGGCATAGGACTAACATCCTACAAACCTTTGTGAAAATTGGAGATAAGGTATGTAAAATTATTATAGATAGTAGGAGATGTGTGAATGCCATCTCACTTAAGGTAGTCAAAATCCTAGGCTTAAACCTAGTTCCCCATCCTAGCCCCTATAAGGTATCTTGGATAGACTCCACATCTATACCCATTAAGTCCAGATGCCAAGTCCAAATCTAGCTTGAATCTTATCAGGATAAAGTGTGGTGTGATATTGTGCCCATGGGAGTTAGTAGTATAATTTTAGGTAGACCCTGGCTTTATGATCATGACGCTATCCTATACGGTGGGTCTAATGCATGTATGTTTAGCTTTCGTGAGAAGAAGATTACAATTAACCCCACCGCATCTCAGGAAAAGGTTAAGAGAGAATCTAGCTCATTAAAAGAGAAGAAAACTGGAGTTAATTTAATCATTGCTAAAAAGCTAGAGAAGGAGATATCTAAGGAAACTACGGTTTGGATGTTAACTGCAAAAAAAGTACCTAGTTAATCTGATAAAGAGTACCCTCAGGAGGTCAAGGGAATCTTAAGTGAATTTAATTATGTATTTCCTAATGATTTACCTGACCAGCTACTACCACTAAGGGACGTCCAACATGTTATAGATCTAGTCTAAGGAGCCACCCTACCTAATCTGCCCCACTATAAAATGAACCCAACTGAACATTTAGAGCTTCAAAGATAGGTAGGTGAACTCCTTAGAAAAGGTTTATTAGGGAGAGCTTAAGTCCTTATACTGTACCAGCCCTATTAACCCCTAAAAAAGATGACACGTGGTGAATGTGTGTCGATAGCCATGCCATAAATAAAATCACTATGAAGTATAGGCTTCCCATCCCTAGATTGGACGATATGTTAGATATGATGGCCGATGCAACTATCTTTTCAAAAATTGACCTTAAGAGTGGCTATCATCAGGTTTGAATCAGACCAGGGGATGAGTGGAAGACTGCTTTTAAAATCAAGGATGGTCTATTTGAATGGGTTGTAATGCCATTTATGATGTCCAAATTATGATGTCCAATGCCCCTAGCACCTTCATGAAGATTATGACCCAAGCCCTAAGGATGTTCATAGGAAAGTTTGTAGTGGTTTATTTGATGACATCCTAATCTATAGTAGGACTAAGGAAGACACTTGGATCATTTAAGATAGATTTGCCAAACCCTTAGGAAGGAGAATCTCTATGCCAATTTAAAGAAGTGTGATTTCATGACCCATAGAGTTGTCTTCCTAGGATTTGTGGTGATCCCTGATGGAGTGTCAGCTGATCCTGAAAAGGTGATCTATAGTAGAGTGGCCAGTACCCACTAGTGTCCATGAAGTACGTAGTTTCCATGGTCTAGCCACTTTCTATAGGAGATTTATCAGGGGATTTAGCACCATAGTGGCACCCATAACTGATTGTATTAGGAAGGGAAATTTTGAATGGACTAAAGAAGCTGATAGATCCTTCCTAGAAATCAAGAGTAAGATGACACAAGCACCAATCTTGAGGTTACCTGATTTTTCCAATGTCTTTGAGGTAGCTTGTGATGCATCGGGAATAGGCATAGGAGGAGTTCTGAGCCAAAAAAATCACCCAGTAGCCTTCTTTAGTGAAAAACTTAATGAGGCTAAACTTAAATACTCAACTATGATAAAGAATTTTATGCGGTAGTACAAGCCCTTAGATACTAGAGACATTAATTACTATCCCTGGAGTTTGTCCTTTACTTTAACCATGAAGCACTCTGATTCCTAAACTCCTAGAAAAAGTTAAACCCTAGCATGCCAAGTGGGTAGAGTTTATACAATCCTATACCTTTGCATTGAAACATCAGGTTAGAATCGAGAATAAGGTAGCAGATGCCCTTAGTCGACGTGCTTGCTGTTAAACACTGTTAGCACTGAAGTCATTGGATTCGACTGGTTAAAAAGAGAATATGATACATGTCCATACTTTAGTAAAATTTTCTAATCCCTTGCCTAAGGACCATTGATGCGGGACTAATATGCATGCAATTCTTTTTGTATGTTTTATATGTGGGTTAGGTGACTAATTCCTAATTTCAGATCAAAATTACTTATAGGGAATTTTGTATGAATTTTTGAAGCCAAGCATGCAGATTAAAACCTAGAAAAGTACTAAAGAAGGATCGCCGGGGCTAAGAAGCCTCGGTTAGGGCAAGTTCTCCTACAATATAAAGACTGGAGGTAGAGGGGGTGTACCTGACAATGTCTAAAGTGCCCGATGAAGATCGCAGCAAAGGGATCTCTCGTTCCTCGACGGATGTGGCCTGGAAAATCGAGTCAAAGACCCGCGGATACCCGGCTTTCTGCTCGGTGGTCCGATTAAGGTTTGGCTAGAGTTGTTGGATTCGTAGGAATTCGGGGACCTGCAAATGACCTATCAGGGGTTAGAAAACTCAAAGGAAATGAAGAAAACAAAGAAAAATAGCAAAGGGAAGAATATTTTGGAGGGGACTGGAAGGATGGTTGGCGGCAGGAAGATGGTTGCAAACACCGAGAAGAAGAACTCTCAAACCCTTTATGCACACAGCAGGGTAATCACACAAAGTAATTGAAGGAACTCAAGGTTTATTTCATATATCAAAATCTCCCTTCATACAAGAGGCTAGGGTCCTTTAAATAGACCCTTAACCTTGGGCTCCAAGTAAGGGCACATAAGTCTTTATATAAGAATCCTTTTCCCTCTCAAACCCTAGCTAGAAAATAAAAAAATATTAGGTAGAAAAAATCCCTAAAAATTCTCTTGACTTGGCCAACCCTCCAAGGATGCCTAGGGGGGCATGTTGGGCCTCTAAGAGCAGCAAGGGGCGGCCCAAAGGGGCTCGGGCGCATGGGTTTGGGCCTCTGGAAGCTGGGGTGGCTTGGTAGCCAAGTAGCAGGAATATTCCCTGGTATCTTGCTTCTTAGGGTCTTGGGCTTGGCACCTGGGCTTGATTTCTTTGGACTAGGATGAAGATGGACCTCTGGAATCATGGATGCCCTTATCTATGAATATACTTTGGCATCTGAAGGGAATCTAGGCATCTGGAGGGCATCTGCAAGGAATCAGGGTTTTTTAAATTTTTCTCCTGGTGTCTTCAAATCGTCAAGCTGGGTTGGACTTGGGCTATATTTCATGTCTTCAATCTAGTTGGACTTGGTCTTCACTTGTATGATATAGTCTTGAGTCTTCAGTGCTTGGACAGGACTCAAAAATAAAATTAGCTCAATATGAGCTGACTAGCATTGGACACTGAACTAGCTATCAACTGAGCTGACTAGTACAGAACTGAAATAACAACTCAAAAGACTCAAATATACAACTAAATGGACTCAGATGGGCTAAGCCCTTATTACAGATGGACTCATAAATTATTGATCAATTCATAGAGGGTTGAAAAGCCTCCTTCTTATTCTGGTGCCTCCGGTGTCCCCACCAACCATCTAGTACCATAGTGAGTACACTCTTCAAGATGGTTATCTATTTAAAAATGATAGACTATGTATTCCTAGGACTTCACTTAAAGAATTCTTAGTTGGGAAACCCATGTAGGAGGCCTTGCTGGTCACTTTGGTAGAAACAAGACTATCTTTACTATAGAGTACCAATTCTTTTGGCCTAGTTTAAAATAGGATGTTGCTAACATAGTATCCAGATGTCGAACTTGTGCTATCGCAAAATAGCAAAAGCAAATACTAGTTATATATCCCTATACCCATACCAGATCATCCATGGCATGACCTTAGCATGGACTTTGTATTAGGCCTACTTAAGACCCTAAGGAAACATGACTCCATATATGTAGTGGTCGATAGGTTTTCAACAATGGGCCATTTTATACTGTGCTCTCAAACTTTTGATGCACCCAAAGTAGCCCATCTTTTCTAGACCATGTGGTTAGGTTACATAGCCTTTTTAAGACTATAGTGTCAAATAGGGATGTTCATTTCACCAGTTACTTCCGGAAGATCCTTTGGCACTTATTAGAAACCAAACTCAAATTCTCCACCGCCTACCACCCTCAGACTGATGGCCAAACCGAGGCAGTGAACCAAAGCATAGAAAATCTACTCAGATGCCTCGTAGGTGAACATACTGAGAATTGGGACCTTCTTTCACCCCTAGCTAAATTTGCTTACAACAGTTCTGTTAATAGGTCCATAAGAAAAAGTTCTTTTGGGTCGTTCATGGTTACAAACCTAATAAACCTCTTGATCTGATCACCTTACCCTCGCATGCAAGAGTTTCTGAGTCTGCCGAGTCCTTTGCACAACATGTTAGGAAGTTGCATAAGAAAATTAGTCAAAAGATAAACATAAGTAATGAACTCTATAAAAACATGGCTAATTCTCGAAAAAGAGTTAAAGAGTTTTCTATAGGGGATTATGTGATGATCAGGCTTAGGCCTGAGCGATTCCCTCTAGGGATCGTAAAGAAATTATCTGCTCACAAAGCTGGACCTTTCAGAATCATAACGAGAGTTGGATCCAATGCCTATGTGCTCGAGTTGCCACCCGAGTTAGGTATTAGTTCAACCTTCAATATTTCAGAACTTGCGGTGTACCGAGAGCCAGCAGCGATACCTAGCAAGCCTTTTGGACCTATCCCTTCCCTTGAGAGTGAACCCACCCTATAGTGTCCACCTACAAATTGGCCTATTAGTGTTTTATTTCTAATCAAATTGTGTACTGCTAGTTCTAAACAATTTTATAATCTTTCTCCCAATTAACTTTGTAATTCTATACTAACAAAGAGAGGAAATGAAAACATCTATAAATACCCCACCCCTCCCCCTCTTGTAATCAACTCTTATTCATGAAATAAAACTCTGGAGAAATTTTGTGTTAACTTGTGTTCTTGTGTGTTCTTCTTTGAAGTGAGTGTGAGTGATACCTGTGTGCCCTAATCCCTTTAAGCCCTAGCTGACCAAAGCCTTCACTAATCAAGCCCTAAGATGCCCAAAGTGAAGAAGCCCTAGCCATCCCCAGTAAAGAGTCTTCTTCCACCTCCGGGCCGCTAGTATCAGCAAACCCTAATTCCATCTTCCTCCATCTTTTTTCAACCCTAATCCCTATTTATTTTCTTACTTGTTTTCTTACTGACCTCTGATGTTTGCAAGATCCCCAAGTTTTCACCTCCAAAGAGGAGGCCCTCTTTGCCTCCTAGACCGAGCCAAGATAGCTGACTGATCTGTGGAACAACTGACTTATCTTCCAGGCGATGATCTAGTGTGCTATGTGACCCCATCTTTGGCAGGATCTTCGAATTATTGTTTGGTATAATCCTTCTCCCTCTTAATTATTAATTTCATTGAATGTACGCTATCCTAACTGGGGGTTTCTTAATCCCCAAGGTCCTTCTTTTTATTATTCTGCATGAGTTCGGGTGTTGTGGCATCAACTCCTGAACGGGAATCGGGATGGCTGGATCGGCTGGAGCGCTCCCTCCCGGGTGAACCTGCAGAAAAGTTTCCAAGGGCGCCGGTGGTGTTCTGGTAGGGGACCCTCCGATGCTTAAGTTAGTAGGAGGTTGAAGGCAACAAAATGGAGGAATCAAAGGAACAACAGCGTATGGAGAGGGAAGAGTTCTTCTACCTTCGAACGGGATCCCCTAGGTACCTTATATAGGCACGGAATAGTCCAAAATTCGTTAGGGGAGAAGCTGGGAAAGATCGATCTGCCCCTAGGAGAATCTAGAGAGTGGCCACATGGCGCGTGGATACGGCGACACTGTGGAAGTAGTGGAGCAAGGCCGTTGGGATGGCAGAGTTCTGCCGTAACTGAAAGGTGCTTCTGGAATACCCTGGATGCCAAGGCTTGTCCGTCGGACGTCGGCCATGAGGTGGTCAGTTGATCGGGTCAAAGGAGGAACCTCCGAAGGAGAGAGACGTGCTGGACCCCAGCAGGGGAGGTTCGTTCGGTCCTTAGCTCCAGTGGACCGAACCCCAGCATGAGAGGGTCGTTCGGACCTCAGCTCCAGTGGGTCGGACCTCTGGCGGAGGATGGTGGGCCGGACCCTAGCAGGAGAGGGTCGTTCGGGCCTCAGCTCTAGTGGGCCAGACCTTCCTTGGTTGGAGCGACCGGGTCAGACCGCAAGATTGGGCTGGTTCTAATAGAGGGTGAGCCGTCATGGTATAACGGTTGTCCCTCTTGCCCTGTGCTTCGAGCGAGTCCACAGGCTCGAAGGGCGAGGGCATCAAATGGAATTAAATGCACCAGCCTTTCAAATGATGGCAAATCCGATTTGACGTATCGCGTCCGTCCGCCTCCTGCCCTGATTTTTGCACTGGGATTGGTGTCAATGACTGGTTGGTGAGGATTGGGGGAGCAGTTATGGCTGGTACGGTGCATAGCGGCTGCCCATTTGGATTCTTGAAGCGACGTGGGACACATGGCACCATCAGAGCGGTGGGTGCGCTCGCTGAAGTGGCCCATCCACCATCGCCTCACTTGTCATGCAGATCGCGGCCAGATACGATCTGTCACGTCCCCTCGAATTCCCGTCAAATCAGGAATCAAAGCGGCAGCCGTCGAAGTTCGGCATGTGGGGGTGCGTTGGGACGCGGCCCCTGGATGCCTATAAAAGGAGGGGGGATCACCCAGAAGGCACTTGCTGCTGCATTTGTGCTATAAGAGAAGAGAAAATCGCCTCCTCCCCACTCTGCGCTGCTCTTAGGCTTCCATAGAGACCCAGAAACCAAGTTAGTCCCGTCTTCGTCTTCCCCCATCTTTTTTCTACTCTGCAACCAGTCTTAGGATGGCTGTAGCTCATAGCCATAGGGAACCTAGCCCGTTCGACATCCCGTCAACCATGATCCGAGAGAGGGTCGAAACCCTCAGGACCATATACAATATACCGTCCACCTTGCATCTAACCATCCCTAGCTAAGAGGGTAGGATAAACGGACCTCTGAACCTAGGAGCACTCCCTATGTACGAAGACCACTTGAAGGCCGGTCTTCGGTTCCCGATCCATAACTTCTTCGTCCAGGTCTTCAATACCTTTAAGATCATGCCCTCCCAGCTGATGCCGAATATCATTAGAGTGTTATGCGGCTTCATGGTCCTGTGTTGGGAGGCCAACATAGAGCCACGGGTGACCCTATTTTCCAACTTCTTCCTGTTGAAACAGGACTTTCAGAGTCAGGAATGGTGCATGTTCAGTCCCCGTCCTAACTGGAAGATCCTAGGGGGGCTTCCATCCGCTATTCATGGATGGAAGTCCAGGTTCTTCTTCGTGGATAGCGCCTAGAGCCGTGGGGCTTCGAGGCAGCCTGAGGGGGACCGAGGCCGAATGCCTTGCATGGGGGGAAGGTTGGCGTGGACACCAGAAACTGAAAGAAACTTCACTCCAACAAGTTAATCAAGTCTTAAAGCAATGAAAGCCAGCAACAACACTCAAATTCTGGACCCCAGAATTTGACCACATGAAGAAGAGAAGACACATCAACCAAGCAAGAGAAAGGACCATCAACTAGGACGACTTGGCGCCACATGCCATTCCTTATCCAAGTAGAGACCATCTCATCAGCCCACATCATCAGGTGCCACCTCACTAGTCACCTCATCACTCTTTGGCGCCACAAGGAAGATTCAATTCAAGGAGGTTGGCCACACCCCTCCAAATCCTCCACCAAATCCTCCAACCCCCCATCCCTCCAAACTCTCCACCAAATCCTCCAAACCCCCCTTGTAATCCTCCTCAATTGGGGAGTTTTAAATTTCAAAAGCTAGCTTTGTGAGGCTATTAAGGCCTTGGACGCCCATTGTAAAGGGGATTGATTTTGGGAATGAATGAAAATTGAAGTTGAATTTGGAAGTAGAAGTTATCTTGTGTTTTTTTTTTCCTTATGTGAAAGTTCCCATCCTCTTCCTCATGCCAAAGCCATTCTTTCCCCTAGCAAAGCATCTTCCAAGCTCACGTGAAGCATTGGAGTCAGCCAGATCTTCTCAAATTTCTGTTCTTAGTTCATAAACTCTCATCCCTTCTATATGTTCTTATCCTTCTTCCTTAACATTGATCTTCATTGCAGGGTCCTTCAAAGTCTTTGAGTTGTGAACCGGGTTCCCTTGACAAAGAACCAACAAGCTGAAGCCCCCAGTGCAGGGTTCTGATCTGTTATCCAGGTTCTTCAGTTCTGAGCATTGGTAGTTTCAAGGTATGAATCAAAAGAGGTTGGAAAGCTCATCAAGGTAAGTCCACAATCATTAGCCCCTATTGTCTAGATCTTCTTCCTTCTTAGTTTAGGATTGTGTCTAATCAAGTAAAAATCTCATTTCTTATAATTCTTAAGTTTATTATGATGAGTACAATGCTAGTGTATTAGGTTTCATTGCTCTACAAACCATATTCAAAATTAATCATATGATTGCCGCATCAAATTGGTATCAGAGCATGGTTGCATTAGGGTAAAATAGTTTTCTTTAAATCCAAGCAAGATCTAAATTCACGCTCCTGAGCGGGTGTACTCCAGTACACTGTCATGACCAATGGGAATAATGAGCCCCTGGCCGGATGTAAATTTTTAGATTGAAGTTTGAGTAAGCCATTGCACTTGTTTGATTAGGTTCTATTTTCTAAAATTTGCATCTATTTACTGTAATCCATCTGCAGTTCCAAGGCAAGTCACTAATTGTCCATCTGCAGTTCCAAAGGCAAGTCACTAATTGTTTATTGAAATATTTTTTTCTTGTTCCTTTTTAAGTCAGTTATCACCAAATTAAATTCATCATCAGAAAAAAATTATAAAAAAATGAAAATTTCTGTAGTTTGATACTGTCATTAGGGTTCTGTTCTGTCCTTTTTATTTATCTTCATTTGTCGGATCTGCTTAGAGTAGTATAGATTTTAGTTTTAAAATCCTTTCATCTACATTGAAACATATAAGTTAGGAATCCTCTATGAGTTTTTCAGAATTTTTGGACATTTGTTTTCATCACGTTTTCCACACCACTTTCAAACTACAACACACTTCTGCAGCACCTTTGCATTTCATTCATCTCATGAGAAATCAAATTAAGGGCATCAATTTGACATAGGGTCAGGGTTTCATCACCTATCCCTAGCCCAAAAATCATCAACCGCATATCGATCCAAGCCCGTTAATTAAAATTGAGTAGAACGTTAATTGCCCTAGTGGGTTAGGGACCACCAACAAGTTGAGTTCAGGTTAGGGTCAAGTTAACTGTGTCAGCTAATTGGTGCGTGCTTACAGGCTTGGTGTCTAGGATTGGTGCATCAGGCTGTGAATTGGTCCGCCTACCTGGCCAATCTTAGATTGGTGTCTAAGGATGGCAATCAGGGACCTTCACTCCCCTCCACCTACCTGGCTAAGTCCCATAAGTACTACTAGCTAGTTGGTTCCTTAATTAGACTCTAATTTGTGCTCTAGGTCTAGAAACCTTAGCTCGAGCTTGAGTCTACTTGCATGCATGAAAACTAGATCAGGAGCCTCATATTCACCAATCCAGACCCAGTCCAGTGTAGCCATGGACCCGAATCTTGAAACCATGCTGAAAGCCCTAAAGATCAAATGCCCAATTGAACCAAATGCTGGCTAAACATTTTCCTTAGACCAACCAACTCCTACTATCCCATTAGCTCATATGAATGATAGGAGTAAGAACCCTGAAGTACAAGTTGAGTTCATAATACTCAGGACTTAGGGTATCCTCAAACTGAAGGGCTAGGAAAGGAAGAAGGCAAATTTGAACAACCTAGTAAATATGTGTATGAGACTGACATAAGTTTAATAGATGAATATGAAGGAGAAGACTGTGAAGAGAATAACTATAATACCTTACCTGAGGAAACCTTGGTAAAGAAAAGATTATTGAGCCTAGTCCTGAAACATCAGAACAACCAAAATTTAGTGAGGACTTGGTTCCCGTAAGACAATGCCCTCAGGAAGAATCCAATACTTTAGCCTCGACACAAGAACTCCTTCAGGTACCTGAGAATAACCCAATCATTATTTTAGAAGACTTTCCTGATGACCTTTAACTACCTAGAAGCATCCCGCCTGTAGATCAAAATTCTAATCTTAAGGTCATCATGAGTAACCAAGGTCTGTTGCAAGATTTCTCTAAATTTTCCCAAGTCTCGGATTCCTATTTCCCGCCTTTCCCTAAGTCTCATCATAATTTTAGAGCTAATAAGTTTCATTTTGATGAGATTACTAGGATGCATGAGCTTTTAAAGCCTATTCCTTTTGCTACCTACTTTTGGAAAACCTTATGGCATTTGCTAGGAACCATGGTAAATTCTCATGTGCATACCAGACCAGGGTCAAACCTAGAGAGTCATTAATCTGTTAGGTTTAGGTCCTAGAAAGTCCAATAAAATTCCTCTCATAAGGATGCCTAGTTCAGTCTGCATTTTGTAAGTGCTTGTGTAAATTTCTGAGTTTGCTGAATCCTTCGCACAGCATGTCACAAATTTGCATAAAGAAATTAGTAATAAGATCAAACTGAGCAATGAGACTTACAAATATTTAGCTTATTCACATAAGAGGGCTAAAGAATTATGTGAAGGGGATTATGCAATGATTAGGCTCAACCCTGAACGGTTCCCACCTGGAACCATAAAGAAGCTGCATGCCTGTGAAGCGGGACCTTTCAAGATCTTAAAAAAAAAAGGGCCTAATGCATATGTTTTGGAACTTCAACCTGATATGGGTATCAGTACAACCTTTAATGTTTCAGACCTAGTAGAATACAAAGAACCAGTACTAATACCTAGTGAGCCTTTTGGGCCAGAAACTTTCATTGAGAGTGAACATATTTCCGAGTGTCCACCACCAACCTACCTGAATGGAGAGAGAGGATTGAGAGAATCCTGGATGACAAGACCATTACTACCAGGAATAAGGACTATCAGCGATACCTGGTTCAATGGCAAGGTCCACCTGAGTCCGACAACTCTTGGATTACTCGAGAGGACCTGCAAAGACTTAACCCAGACTTGTTCGAGCATTACCAGGCAAAACTGAACCATACTTGACTGGGTCGAGTTCTGCCCACCCCAGGAGAATTGGTGTGGATACCAGAAACCGTAAGAACTTCACTCAACAAGTTAATCAAGTCTTAAAGCAATGAAAGCCAGCAACAAAACTCAAATTCTGGACCCCAGAATTTGACCACATGAAGAAGAGAAGACACATCAACAAGCAAGAGAAAAGGACCATCAACTAGGACCACTTGGCGCCACATGTCATTCCTTATCCAGTAGAAGACCATCTCATCATGCCATGTCATCAGGTGCCACCTCACTAGTCACCTCATCACTCTTTGGCGCCAACAAGGAAGATTCAAATTCAAGGAGGTTGGCCACACCCCTCCAAATCCTCCACCAAATCCTCCAACCCCCCCCATCCCTCCAAACTCTCCACCAAATCCTCCAACCCCCTTGTAATCCTCCTCAATTTGGGGAGTTTTTTAATTTCAAAAGCTAGCTTTGTGAGGCTATTAAAGGCCTTGGACACCATTGTAAAGGAGATTGATTTTGGGAATGAATGAAAATTGAAGTTGAATTTTGGAAGTAGAAGTTGTCTTGCGTTTTTTTTTTCAGCAACAAGACTCAAATTCTGGACCCCAGAATTTGACCACATGAAGAAGAGAAGACACATCAACCAAGCAAGAGAAAAGGACCATCAACTAGGACCACTTGGTGCCACATGTCATTCCTTATCCAAGTAGAAGACCATCTCATCATGCCACGTCATCAGGTGCCACCTCACTAGTCACCTCATCACTCTTTGGCGCCAACAAGGAAGATTCAAATTCAGGAGGTTGGCCACACCCCTCCAAATCCTCCACCAAATCCTCCAACCCCTCCCATCCCTCCAAACTCTCCACCAAATCCTCCAACCCCCTGTAATCCTCCAGCCGGTCACCCACCACCATTCCTCCCTTCCAGCCCTCACCCCTGTTTTCTGCTTCGTCTATGCCAAGCTCTCAAGAACTGCCTGCAGCCCATTTTCAAAGCACAGATTTCAAAGCACACCGATCTCAAAGCTGCACCATTTTCAAAGCAAGGTTGATAAAAAAAAAAATCATGGTTAGTCAAGCTAAAAGTTTGGAGTTCCCGGAGCGAAGTCAAGCTGAAGCTGGAGCCTGACCCAAACTCGACAGAGTCGAGTTTTTTCCCCACCATAGAAGAATGATGGGGACATCTCAAGCACGGATCTTGGAGCAAGCATAATTCTGGAGTGGCACAGATCTTGAAGCATTTTTTGGAATAAATTTATTTAGGATTTATCTTTTGTTTAAAATTTGAATTAGGATTTGGTTGGTTATGATTGATATAGGATAGGCTTATCTTATCCTATCTTATATTTGAATTTGATTCATTCTTATCTTTTTATCTTGTATTCAAATTCAAATGAGGATTGGAAAATCTATAATACCACCCTCAGCCTTTTGTAATGAGGAGGATGGATGAATAAAATTTCTATTTTCTGTGTGAAGGATCTGTGTGATCTTAGGGTATCTGTATAATCCCTTCTCCATCTTCCCAGGGTTTCTGTGTGATCCTAATTTTGGCCATCTGTGTGAGCCCAGGGCATCTATGTGAGCCCCTTTGCTATGTGCTTGTTCTTCTAGGGCATCTGTGTGAGCCCCTTGCTATGTGCTTGTTCTTCTGGAGAATCTATGTGAACCCCAGTATTTTTCTTAACCCTGCACCCTCTTCTTTCCTCCTTCTTTGCAAATCCTAATCTCTAGGACTTTCATGCTCGCCAGCGATCCAGTCCAATCCCTGTCCCGCATCAAAGGTCTTGAGGGCCAACGAGGCCGACGAGGCTGACTTCCACAGGTTAGATGGTGAAGATCCAAAGTTCACTAACTTCCTGCTATTTGAGAAAAGCCTTCACCGAGCAGGACTCAGCCGACAACCGAATTAGGTAGGGTGAGAGTTGTATAGGGAGAGATCGACTTTCACACTTTTCTTCTTTACTCCTTGTCAGCTTGGCGACTGTTGCTAACTCCGCTTTTATTGTTGACAGGTGGACAAATGAGGCTGGATAGGCTGTTCTCTCAGCGTGGTCGGTGTAGAGGAGAGCGGTCTAGATCATGGACCAGGCACAGCAAGAATCGAAGAAACGGGCGACAGAACCAGCACCCAAAAGGTCGAAGAAGCAATGGACGGCGGAGTCATCCATTCCAGTAATTTAGATTGACTCAGGGGACGATATGCCCTTGATCGAATGCCAGAAGGTGATCGCGTCCGAGCGATCATCTTCAACGGGACAGACGGCCGCCCAGACGGAAGGGAGGCACTCCCTGTCGGCAGGGATGGTGGCAGCTCCTATGCCCTCGCCGTCAGAGACGACCATGACGGTTCCCCTAATGACCTAGAGAGCCCCTTCGGGCGAAGGGCCATCAGCTTATGGAGAGAGGGCTGCTTGGGCCCTTGGGGAAGAAGAGGAGCTCCTACTATGGCACGCGGCAGAGGAGGCAAGAGAGCAGCTTCAACGGTCTGTACCCGATACTGACGGGCAGTCAGTGAATGAGGCGGCTAACAGTTCCTTCCGACATCTTCTTGGGGTAAGCTCCACTCCTCTCACTTCCACTTTAAGTTTAATGCTGAAAGCTCCCTAATCGTGCTTGTTTGTTGGCAGCTCGTCAGGGACAACCTCCTCATGGACCAAGGGCTGGGTGAGCTGCTATGCATAAAGGAGCAGCTGACCTAGAGGGCAAGGTGGCTGAGCTGGCGAGGGACACCGCCTGGGCGGCACTGATGGCCTCCAGGGAAGAGGTGACTGGCCTGAAGGCTATGGAAACCGAGGTGTCCCCCTTGTGGGCTGAACTAGAGGACCAGAAGAAGAAAATAGAGGACATGCTCACCCAGAAGGCTGACCGAAAAGCCAAGCTCAAAGAGAAGAAGAAGCTCAAAGCTGTGGCCTGTCTGCTGAAGGTCGAGGAGGATCACATGGCTGATCTGGACCTCCGCTTGACGGGCTACCAAACATCAGCGGAGAGGTACAAGGGCCTGCTAAAGTCGGCCCAAGATCTATTGAAGACGGCCAGGGAGAAGGCCGTCGTAGATTAAAAGGCCTCCAAAGACTTCAAGGAGGAGATGAACGAAGCCGGGATGGTCGGCTTCGATTACGGGTACGACGAGTGCCTGGGGAAGGTCGGCGCCACCTTCCCAGAGTTCGACCTTGCTTTCCTCCAGCTACCGAAGCCAGCAATGGCAGAAGCTTCGGAGGGGGCTGACCTGACTGCCCAAGCGACCGAAGCCCCGGTGGAGATAATTGCCGAAGAGGTCGAAGAGGCCAGAGCGGACACCGCAACCTGTGCTAAGGCGAAGGCAGTCGAGGGGGCCGAAGAGGTCGAAGCGGCATCTATAGCGGAAGAGGCCAAAGTGGCCGATGTAGTTGCTCCGACCTTCAATCTATGTAAAAATCTTTTTGAATCAATGGAGAAAACTTTTCCTCATCATTTTGTCTTCTTTTATGCTGTTTACTGCTTTGCTTTCTAAATTTTGCTAAGTATGGGCCAGTCGGCATATTAGAGTGTGCGGTCGGATCTTCAGGTAAGTATTGAGTGAAACCCAGACCGAACTAGATCCTCTTAGGACTTTTACTTCAAGTACTGGCCTGTCGGCCCTCCAAACCGAGAATAGATTAGGGCGGTTGAAGCAGCAGTCGGATGTCGGCTCAGGCCGGAGCACTTGCTTAGGAAATTCATCCTAAGTGTTGGTCCATCGGCTCTCGGATGCTGAAGCAGTTGGGGCAGCAGTCGGATGTCAGCTCAGGCCAGAGTAACTAGCTTATAAAATTTATCCTAAGTGTTGGTCCGTCGGCTTTCCAGATGCTGAAGTAGTGGGGCTGCGGTCGGATGTCAGCTTAGACCGGAGCAACTAGCTTAGGAAATTTATCCTAAGTGTTGGTCTGTCAGCTTTCCGGATGCTGAAGTAGTTGGGGCAGCGGTCGGATGTCAGCTCAGGCAGGAGCAGCTAGCTTAGGAAATTTATCCTAAGTGTTGGTCCGTCGGCTTTCCGGATTCTAAAGTAATTGGGGCAGCGGTCGGATGTCAGCTCAGGCCGGTGCAACTAGCTTAGAAAATTTATCCTATGTGTTGGTCCGTCGGCTTTGCCCTATATTGGGCGCCTAGAGCTTTGCGATCGGAGTCGGTCTTTTGGAAGTTGGCTACCCTAGAGCCTTTGCCGACTAGAGTCGGACTTTTGGAAGTGGGCTACCCTAGAGGCTTTGCCGACCGGAGTCAAACTTTTGGATGTGGGCTACCCTAGAGCCTTTACTGACCGGAGTCGGACTTTCGGAAGTGGGCTGCCCTAGAGCCTTTACCGATCGGAGTCGAACTTTCGGAAGTGGGCTGCCCTATAGCCTTTGCCGACCGGAGTCAGACTTTTGGATGTGGGCTGCCCTAGAGCCTTGCCGACCAGAGTCAAACTTTCGGAAGTGGGCTGCCCTAGAGCCTTTGCCAACCAGAGTCGGAGTTTTGGAAGTGGGCTGCCCTAGAGCCTTTACCAACCGGAGTCAGACTTTTGGATGTGGGCTGCCCTAGAGCCTTTGCCGACTGGAGTCGGACTTCCGGTAGTGGTTCGTAGAAGAAATGTGAACTTCATTGATAATATTTGCGAAGATTGTCTACATTCCATGGACGCGCCAACTACCATCGGTCCAAAAATCCCAGCTGATAAGTACCGGCTCGAACCACTAAGGAGACCCGATATGGTCCTTCCCAATTTGGGGAAGGCTTGCCTTGCTCTATCGGCCTCAAGATTTCGGCCCTCCGCAAGACCCAATTGCCAACTCGAAAAGCTTGCGCCTTGACTCGCGAGTTGTAGTCTTTGCCATCTTTTGGCGCATACCGCCATCTTTGTGCTTGCCCGAAGCCTTGTTTTCTCAAGCAAGTCCAGGTCAGCCATTCGTTGCCCAGAGTTGGCTGGCTCAGTATAGGGGTCGATCTGGAGGGATTGGAGAGAAGTTTCAATAGGGATGACAGCTTCACTTCTGTAAGTAAGGTTGAACGGAGTTTCGCCGGTCGATGCTCTGGCGGTCATCTGATACGCCCATAACATAGAATGGAGTTCTTTCGCCCAAAGTCCCTTTGCTTCATTGAGACGGGTCTTCAGCCCATGCAGGATCATCCTGTTGGTGTCTTCGGCCTCTCCGTTGCACTATGGTTGGCCGACCGAGGTAAGTCGGTGAGAGATTTGGTATTGCTGACAGAAATCTTGGAACTTGGAGTTGTCAAACTGTCTCCCGTTGTTGGTGATAATTATCCAGGGGATGCCAATCGGAAGATGATATTGTTCTGGATGAAATTCTCCACCTTAGGCTCCATTATCTGTGCTAGTGGTTCGGCTTCCACCCACTTGGTGAAATAGTCGATAGCCATAAGCAAAATTTTCATTGTCGGAGGTCGGGGGAAAGGGTCCCAGAATATCCATCCCCAACTGTGCAAATGGCCAGGGGCGGTGATCGGATGAGTCAGCTCATTGGCGGGCCTCCTTTGATGACGGAGTACCTCTGGCATGCATCACACTTCGGACAAAGTCTGATGAATCCTTCTGAATTTTGGGCCAGTAATATCCCTGCCGGATGATCTTGTAAGCTAGAGATCTCCCTCCTAAGTGGTTGCCACAAATGCCTTCGTGGACTTCTCTGAGGGCGTAGTCGGCATCGCCAGCCCCAAACACTTCAACAGCGGCTGTGAGAATGATCGCTTATACAGGATGCCATCAAGGAGACGTACTTGGAGGCTATCAGGCATATCCGTTTGGCGGATGGCGGAGAACCACATCCGAGCGATCTTCTTGAGGTCGCGGGGAAGGTGATGCAATGGAGGGTGTCGGAGGCGCCTTGGACCATCATGTGGGCTTGTATGTGCCCAGATGGTCCATCGGGTCGGTGGTACCATCGTAGGGGTCCACCTATGGGATCTTGAAGTGGCGGGGGATCGTCTCCACCAGAATTCTTCTAAGAATGGGGGACAGGAGTCGTATACCTGTCTCCTTTCGGCCTTCTGCCAGAGGGCGATTTCATCAATGCGCTCCTCCATGCGCATAATCTTGCTACCGTAGTCCTTCAGAGGTTCAGCGGTAGGCCGACCACTGAAGGGGATGGACTCAGCATAGGAAGGCGAGGCAGACCTCGCCCGTTTGCCATCGGCGTGATCACCCTTGGACCTCCGGGGCTCTGCGGCGGAGCGGGAACCATGCTGAGGGATCTCTAGCCATCGGCCTCTCGCAGCAGCAGTCGGAGGGTTAGTGTAGGAAGCAGCTGGCAGTTGTTGCCGGTTGTCGGCTGCTCCTGGAAACTGCTGAATGACAGCCATAAGTGTCTCGATGCGGTTCACCAAGGTTTGGAATTACTGCAACCCCAAAGTGATTGTAGGCTCTGCAGCAATAGGGGCGGTAGCAGCGAAATCATTCTCTCGAAGAGGCTCCTCAGACCTGGAAGGAGAGGTATCTCTCCTGGCAGTGGCATTTGGAGCTCTTCCCTTAGCCATTTTCTCGTTGGGATGATGGATTCCTCCTTTTAGAAGAAAGAGTGTAGCCCCTTCCTCTAACGCCAATCTATTACGGCATCAACTCTTGAATTGGGAATCGAGATGGCTGGATCGGCTGGAGCGCTCCTCTCCCGGGCGAACCTGCAGAAAAGTCCCCAAGGGCGTAGGTGGTGTTCCGGCGGGGGACCCTCCGATGCTTAAGTTAGCAGGAGGTTGAAGGCAACAGAATGAAGGAATCAAAGGAACAACAGCGTGTGGAGAGGGAAGAGTTCTTCTACCTTCGAACGTGGTCCCCCAAGTACCTTATATAGGTGCAGAACAGTCCAAAATCTGTAGGGAGAGGCTGGGAAAGATCGATCTGCTTCTAGGAGAATCTAGAGAGTGGCCATGTGGTGCGTGGATATGGCGACACCATGGAAGTAGTGGAGAGTAGGGCGTTGGGATGGTAGAGTTTCACCGTAACTGAAAGGTGCTTCTAGAATACCCTGGATGACAAGGCTTGTCCATCGGACGTCGGCCATGAGGCGGTCGGTCGTTTGTGTCAAAGGCCGAACCTCCGAAGGAGAGCGACGGGCTGGACCCCAGCAGGGGAGGGTCGTTCGGACCTCAGCTCCAGTGGGCCCGATCTCTGGCGGAGGACGGTGGGTCAGACCCCAGCAGGAGAGGGTCGTTCGGACCTCAGCTCCAGTGGGTCGGACCTCTGGCGGAGGATGGCGGGCTGGACCCTAGCAGGAGAGGGTCGTTCGGGCCTCAGCTCCAGTGGGCCGGACCTTCCTTGGTTGGAGCGGCCGAGTCAGACCGCAAGATTGGGCCAGTTCTGATAAAGGGTGAGTCATCATGGTATAATAGCGGGTATGTTAGATCTTTGCATTACTAGTTTGCTTACTAGTCTTTACTTGATTTTGGGACTTTAGCCTCCAAACTAAATCTCTTAAAAAAAATATAAAAAATTAGTTACTATCTTCCTACATTCATGTCAGTCTTAGGTTTATCCCGCATCACCAACACCATGAACTCACCATTGAACTTAATCCTAGGCGACTCTATCAAGATGCTAATGACCAAGAGAAAAGAGCCCTTAAAAATATTAGACTAGAGGATGATGGAAACTTAAACCCTAGGGTGTACACTGATTGGAGAGTGATATGGACCAGTATTTTGAATGGTATGAGATGTCTAAGGAGAGGAAGGTTAAGTTTGCCAAGCTTAGGTTAGTCAGGCTGGCTAGATTGTATTGGAGAAATATTAAGAGACTTATCATCAAAGAGGAGATTTGCCCATAGTTACATGAAGAGCCATGAAGATCAAACTTAGGGAGAAATACCTACCCTTGTCCTATGAGCAAAACCTTTGGATTAGTGGCAAAAGTTGATCCAAGACAATAAATCTGTGTCTGATTATATAGCCAAATTTGACGAATTTGTCATGAGGTGTGGTGTTGCTGAGTCAAAGTCAGTCACCCTATCTAGGTTTCGAGCAGGCCTACATGCGCCATTTCAGAGAGAATTGTTTCTAAAAGAGGTCCATGATTTAGATCAAGCCTATCAGATTGCTAGAGATTATGAGAGATTCCAGAGAGGACCCATTATCCATCGACCCGAACCTAATAGGTTTAGTACTTCTAGAAGTAGGCCTAGTGTGAATTAGTTTTCTAATAGCTAAGCCAAACCCTACTCCACTAGCCTGTAAGGATGACAAAAGAAAGGCACCTGAAATGCAAAGGATAAGAAACCAGAACTTATAATGTTTTAAATGTCAAAATTATGGTCATTATGCTAGTTGGTGCCCACACAAGCCTTACACATAGGAGAGTTGATGAAGAGGACCCAAAAACTATGGAAGAATGTGAGGAGGAAGTGTATGAAGCTGAACCAGAATTAGCAAATGAGTATGAAGGGGACGAGGAAGATTTAGAGTCATCTGATCTCTTAGGAGTTGTTAGGTGTATCCTGACCCAGACAAGAAAAATGAGGACTGGTGTAGGACTAATATCTACAAACCTTTATCAAATTAGGGGATAAAGTTTATAAAATCATCATAGATAGTGGAAGCTATGTTAATGCTATCTTTACAAATACTGTTAAGAACTTAGGTTTAACAATAGTGCCCCATCCCAACCCCTATTAGGGTTCTTGGATTGACTCAACCTCTATTCCTATTAGATTGAGATGTCAAGTTATAGTCCAAGTCCAGTCATATTAAGAGAAGGTCTGGTGTGATGTTCTCCTAATGGGGGTCAGTAGCATTATCTTAGGTAGACCCTAGTTGTATGACCATGATGTTACCCTTTACGGCCATTTCAACTCATGTTCCTTTAACCATCATGGTAAAAGGATCGTCATAAATTCAACCCCACCTAAGGATAACATCAAGAGAGGGTCTAGCAATCTTAGGGAGAAGGAGCTAGGACTAAACTGATCACTGCTAGGGAACTAGAGTGTGAGATGATCGAAGGTTTCGCCAGTTTGGATTCTAACTACTAAGGAAGTTTTTGACCAACCCCAACAGGAATACCCTAAAAAATTATAGAATTTTATAAGGAGTTTTAGGATATGTTTCCTGAAGACCTCCCTAATCAACTGCTACCATTAAGGACATAAAACATGCCATAGATTTGGTCCCATGAGCCACCCTTCCAAACCACCCACACTATAGGATGAACCCTACAGAACCTCTGGAGTTACAAAGATAAGTAGGGGATCTACTTCAAAAAGGATTTATTAATAAGAGTCTGAGCCTGTTGCAGTTCCAGCCCTATTATCCCTAAAGAAAGATGGCACTTGGAGGATGTGTGTTGATAGTAGAGCCATCAATAAGATAATAGTGAAATACCGTTTCCCTATTCCCCGTTTGGATGACATGTTAGACTTGATGGCCAGAGCAACTATTTTCTCTAAGATTGACCTTAAGAGTGGCTATCACTAGGCTAGGATCAGACCCAGGGATGAATGGAAAATAGCCTTCAAGACTAAGGATGGCCTATATGAATGGTTAGTGATGCCTTTTGGCCTGTCAAATGCACCTAGTACTTTTATAAGGATCATGACTCAAGTTTTGAAAGCTTTCATTGGAAAACTTGTAATAGTTTATTTTGATGATATCCTCATATATAATAAAATTAAGGAGGATCACTTAGACCATCTCCACAAGTGTGTCGAACTCTTAAGAAAGAAAGTTTGTATGCCTATCTCAAGAAGTGTGTTTCATGACCCCAAGAATCATTTTCTAGGCTTTGTTGTGACTTATGAAGGAGTATCTACTGATCCTAAGAAATCAAATTCATAGTTGAATGGCCTACACCTAAGAATGTACATGATGTTCATAGTTTCCATGGTCTAGCCACCTCTATGGAAGATTCATTCAACAATTTACATAATTGTAGCACCTATCACTGATTGCCTTAGGAAAGGAACCTTTGAGTGGACCAAGAGTGCCAATAGAGCCTTCCTAGAAATCAAGGATAAGATGACCCAAGCACCCGTGTTGAGATTACCCGATTTTTCTAAAGTTTTCAAGGTTTCTTTTGATGCCTCTAGAGTTGGTATAGGTGGAATATTGAGTCAAGAGAGTCACCTTGTAGCCTTCTTTAGTGAAAATTAAATGAGGCTAAACTTAAAACTCAACCTATGATAAGGAGTTTTAGGCTATAGTGCAAGCTTTGAGTACTGGAGACATTATTTGCTGCTGCGGGAATTTGTTCTATAGTTAGAATGTGGCACTTCGATTTCTAGGTTTATAAAAGAAATTAAATCCTAGGCATGCTAAGTGGGTAAAGTACATTCAAGCCTATACTTTTATACTGAAACATCATACTAGCAGTTAAAATATGGTTACTGATGCCCTTAGTCGATGATCCATGCTCCTCAACTCAGTTAGCACTGAAGTCGTAGGATTGGACAAACTGAAGGTTCAATATGAAACTTGTCCTAATTTTAGTGAGACCTATCAGTCTATCAAATAAGGACCATCTAGTTTGAATAATGAGTATACACTACAAGATGGCTACCTTTCAAGGATAATAGGTTGTGTATTACTAGAACCTCCCTTAGAGAATTTTTGATTTGGGAGACCCATGCAGGAGGTCTAGCGGTCACTTAGGTAGGAACAAGACCATCCTAGCTATTGAAGACCAGTTTTATCGGCCAAGTTTGAAAAATGATGTTGCTCAAGTTGTAGCTAGGTATCGAACTTTCTTTGTTGCCAAACAGCAAAAGTAAAACATTGGCTTATATACCCCTTTACCTGTACCAAACTATCCTTGGCAAGACCTTAGTATGGACTTTGTGTTAGGTTTGCCTAAGACCTTAAGGAATCATGATTCTATCTATATTGTAGTCGATAGGTTCTCTAAGATGGCACACTTTATACCTTGCTCATAAACTTTTGATGCTTCCAAGGTAGCTAAACTTTTCCTTGATAATGTTGTTAGAGGTGTGGGCACCAGGATCCGACAGAGGCTCCTCAACCCTCTGTGGATCTCAGATTAAGGTTCCACTTCTGTGATTCCCGTAATATGGCTATAAGCCAAAGTAATTTTATATTTTAGTCTTGTACCTTGACCAATTTGGGTCAAGTCTAGGTCATGGGTCCTGTATTTATTTTTGGTTCAAGTCTGAGTTTGGATTGGGCCCAAGCCCAATTGAAGTCAACCTGGCTTTCAAGACCAAGTCAAATCCTTGTGGGCCAACCCACCTCTTTCACTTGAAAGATGCCAACTCAGGTGCCACCTCAGCTACCTATGTGGCGCCACATCAGTGCCACTTGGGCATTCAAGGAGGGAAACAAGGTGGCGCCCTCATGCATTCCACACGCCCTCTCCATGCCTTTTTCTCTTGGGCGACCTTGGAAGGAGGAGACATCATCCCCCTCTTCCCTCCCCCACATCGTGCCATGATCCATCAAAATATGGGGCGTTGAAGATCCTTGAAGAGACCAAGCCACGAGGCTAGCCCTCTTCCAAGCTTTCTTCCCAAAGTGTTCATGCAAGAATGGAAGGTCAAAGGACACACTCCCCTCTCCAAGCCTTCAACCTTGCAACGCCCAAAGCTCCCTCCATTTGGTCGGCCATGAATCACTCCAAAATGGGCGTTGAATGATCCAAGGAAGCACATCCCTTCAAGCAAGCCTTGTTCCACGTTTTCTTCCCAAAATGAGCATGCAAATGAAGGAAGTCAATAGGCCAATCCCCCTCTCCAAGCCCTCCCACATGCCACGCCCATCCTCTCCATTTGGTCGGCCATGAAGAATCTTACCCATCCATGTGGGCGCCAACTTTTGGGGTTATAATTTGGGTTCAAGGGTTTTGAATATTTTTGAATTCAAATGGGCCTTAGGTTCCTATTTAAAGGACCCAATCCCTTCATTGTAAAGCTATTGAATGATTAATAAAAAAAAGTTTAAGTTTCCTATCCTCCAACCCTTGTCTCTTAGACTAGGGTGAGTGAAGTTGCCTTCGTCCCCAGGGATGTCGAGTGGTGTGAGGCCACCTGTCCGTCGCCCCAGGGCGTCGCGAATCCTTCATCCTCCTGGATGTCGCGTTGTGTGAGGCCACAATCCTTCGTCCTCCTGGACGTCGCGTGGTGCGAGGCCCCAAGTTATCTCCATCTTTGACTTCGGAATCCAGCCGAACACCGGGCTCGAAGCCCCTTCTCAACCCCATCTCAGTCCCTTTCTGTGCATCTCTCCAGTTCGCTAATCCTTATTTTGTTTGCCTACAGGTCCTTCTTGGCATCTCGGGTACCGGAGATAGTCGGCTTTGCCATCGTGACCTTCCGACCGAAAGCCAATGCTACCACGGGTTCGATTGCTCGGGCATCCAGGCCGCATCCGCCAAGTTGAGCGATCTCTGCATCAGGCGCTTTTGACGTGTGAGGTTTGCTCTCTCTATCTCCTAAGTAGGTATTGTGTTTCGAGCTAGTCCTACCGGGGTTCCTTAATCCCGGGATCCTGTTCTCGTTTTCACTGCTTAGGATCTGAACTGCTAGTGCAAGCTTCCGTATGCATTTCTCTTATTTTTAGTTTTTGCTTATGATCGGGAATCAAAACCCTAAGAAAACATATAAAACTCTTCAACAAAAGACCATAAAAAAAGAAATTCCTTGCTCCATACTAGCATCTCTAGCCTATTCCACATCATTTATGGTATCAGAGCAAGGCTTGGACTAGTGCATTTTTTTCCTTTCATTTTCTGCATTCTGGTCAGCCTGTATATGGTCTGATCATTGGATTATTCTCTCTATAGAGACCTTCAAAATTTCATGATTTCTATTTTTTATATCACATTGAAGTCAAGGTATTCTTTTCTATTTTTTAGATTTTATTTCAGTTTGTAGAATTTCTACAAGCCGAAATACTACCTGAGAAAATCTTAGGTCTGAAATTTCAGCAAGCATCTCATCTCTTGTTTCATTCATCCATCTAGTTTTTTTCTTGCATTTAGGGGCATATTTTAATTCCTGCATTTTGTTTAGCATCCACACATCTAAAAGACAAAAAAAAAAAAAAAAAAAAAAAAAAAAGAAAATTTTAAGTCATTTCATTAGTCCTTTTTGTGCAACATTCTCCATAACTATCATAAGGGCGTCAAATTAACATAGGGTCAGGATTTCATTACCTGTCCCTAGCCCAAAATCCACCACCCGACATATCGAACCCTAGCCATTAACTAAAATTGATTAGACATTTAATCTGCTCTAGTGAGCTAGGGACACCCATGAAGTCGGGTCGACCCAAGTGTCGAGCCAAGCTAGATTACTTGTTGGTGTGTGCTTGAGTAGCTGGTGTCTAGGCAAGTGTTCAGGGATTAGAGCCCGAAGGGAAGTGGGTTGGTTCACTTACCTGGCCAATTTTTAATTGGTGTCTAGGCAAGCAAAGAGGAACCTCCACTAACCTTACACTTACCTGGCCAGGTGCCAAGTTACTACTTCCAGGTTCATCTTCTTGACTTTACATTTGGAGAGATCTCCTAGGTCTAGCAAACCGTAGCATCGTTTTGTTACAGGTGCACTAGATCAGTAACCTCTTTTCACCCACCTTCTCCACCCCTACCGAAGCCATGGACCAACTTCGAGCTAACATTGGAGCCCTAACTCAATCCCTAACTCAATCCATGACTCATCTAAGCAAACAGTTGACTAATAGAGTTGATCAAATAGAGGCCAGACTAGCACCCATAGAAGAAGTTGCTAGGCACCGTGAGCATTTCCAGAGAGCTCCTGCCTACAGAAAACCTGAGCCCTTTAGGAACCAGAGCCATATCCCGGGGCCACCAAGCTTATAGCCAGGCTTACCCAAGTCGACCAAGCCCGAACTGATTTGACCCCAGTCGACCAAGCCTAGCCCGACCCAGTCCTAGTAATCCCAGTCTGACTCAACCCCAATACAGTAGAGAGGACAAGGGTAAGACTATTGAAGTCCAGAGGAGACCCAATCCCCAAGGTAACAGCTATAGGTGTCATAAACCTGGGCATTTTGCTAGTCAGTGCACCGCCCTGCCCTACTTATAGATGAACCGACTGAAACTAAACCCGAACCCATTGTTGAACCTGAGGAGGAAGTCTACGATCCTGAAAATCAGTTGTTGGAAGAATTTCAGGGAGAGAAGGATGAACAATCTAAGAATTTGAATTCAAAAACCTTTGAACCCATTGAAGACTTTAAGGTTGAACCCATTGAAAATCTAGGGAAAGAAAATCCTGAGCCCATTAAAGAATTGAAAGAAGACATATGTGAATCAAGTTTAGCAGAGGAATCTGGTGAAGATGGGCCCCAAGTAGAAATCATCGAGGAACAAAAGAAAAAGATCCTGAACCAACTAGAGACTATGAAGGAGTAATTGAGCCAGGATCGAATATTGTAGAGGATGGTGAGGGTTCACATGTATTGCCCTTAGAGGAGGCAGCAACAAGTCCCCTTATAGAACTACCCCAGGAGGTAGACATCAGTTGAGGACTCTCAAGATAACATTCCCAAAGACCTTCCTAATGACCTTCCACCATCTAGGAACACCCATCTAGCCTTGGAACTTGCACCTATAGAATAATGTCCAAATCTTAAGATTATCCTGAATAACCAAGGTCTATTTTCATGATGCCTAGAGATTCCCCAAGACTCCGACTCTTATTTTCTCCCCTTCCCAGAGCCTTCTCACATTTTAGAGCCATGGGGTTGCATTTTGTTGAAATTACCAGGCTGCATGACTCTTAGAACCCATCCCTTTTGCCATTTACTTTTGGTACACTTTATGGCATTTGCTAAGGGATCCTTGATAATTTTCTTGTACATACCAGATTAGGGTCAAACCTAGAGAGTCCATAATCTATTAGGTTTAGGCCCTAGAGCGTCCAATAAATTTTTTTTTTAGTAGGGATGCATAGTTGAGTCTGCATTTTGCATCATGTTAGGATTATGCATTTTTTAATAATTTGGTAGATTCCCGGAAGCAAACCAAAGAGTTTGAAATAGGGGATTTTGTAATGATTAGGCTCAGGCCTGAACGGTTTCCACCGGGAACCATTAAGAAGCTTCATGCTCATGGGGCTGGTCCCTTTAAAGTGATTAGGAGAATGGGCCCTAATGCCTATGTGCTAGAATTACCCGGATTATGGAATTAGCTCGACATTCAATATCTCTGACTTAGTCGAGTATAGAGAACCCAAAACATACCCAGTGAGCCATTTGGGCCAGACCTCCTTTTGAGAGTGAACCTGAACCTGAGTGTCCACCTCCAAATATACCTGAGCGAGGAGAGCGGACCGAGCATGTCCTGGATGACCAAGCCATCACTACCCGGGGCAAGGGCTATCAACGTTACTTGGTTCAATGGCAAGGCCGACCTAAACTGATGACTCGTGGATCACACAGGAGGACTTGCAGCGCATCGACCCCGACATCCTGGAGAGGTACCAAACCCAAACTAACCCTTACTCGACAGGGTCGAGTTCCTCCACCCCGGGAGAACTGGTGTGGGCACCAGGATCTGACAAAGGCTCCTCAACCCTCTGTGGATCTCAGATTAAAGTTCCACTTCTGTGAGTCCTTTAATAAGGCTATGAGCCAAAGTAATTTTATAATTTTAGTCTTGTACCATGACCAATTTGGATCAAGTCTAGGTCAGGGGTCCTGTATTTATTTTTAGTTCGAGTCTGAGTTTGGATTGGGCCCAAGCCCATTGAAGTCAACCTGGCTTTCAAGACCAAGTCAAATTGTGGGCCAACCCACCTCTTTCACTTGGAAAGATGCCAACTCAGGTGCCACCTCAGCCACCTATGTGGCACCACATCAGTTGCCACTTGGGCATCCAAGGAGGGAAACAAGGTGGCACCCTCATGCATTCCACATGCCTCTCCATGCCTTTTTCTCTTGGCGACCTTGGAAGGAAGAGACATCATCCCCCTCTCCCTCCCCCACATCATGCCATGATCCATCAAAATATGGGCATTGAAGATCTTGAAGAGACCAAGCCACAAAGCAAGCCCTCTTCCAAGCCTTCCAAAGTGTTCATGCAAGAATGGAAGGTCAAAGGACACACTCCCCTCTCCAAGCCTTCAACCTTGCAACGCCCAAAGCTCCCTCCATTTGGTTCTAGAAATATTGGAAACCTCAGGGAAAGGTAGAAAATAAGAAGTGAATTTGGGGGTGACTTGGTAGTGTAGGAAATAAGAAAAGGGTTCGGGATTGTCCTAGACTAATAGGGTTGACCTTAAGGTTTGGACATTGGGTTACATGAATAGGTAATAAAGTTCATCCTTATGGAAGGATGAGTCAGTGATTTAAAAAAAAGATCTTCAATTGGGACCACAGGGGTGAAGTCTTCCTGAGGGTACTAGACTAAATAAGCCAAGTCCTTACCAATTTTCTCTTGTTCTTGGATTCAGGAATAGGCTCTATGACTTGAGTCTCTTCTAGTGTTTTCTCAAATAAGGTTCTAACAATAGGGTTAGACTCCTCATATGTCTCTTTTTCTAAGGGTCCTACAGTTTCAGTCAGTGTACAGTCATGGTCAACAACTCTGGGCTGGCTTCAGCCTGGGTGCCTACCGAGTCAGCTAGTCTAGGTCAGCCATAGGTATCTCCTCTTCTCTTTACTCATCCACTAAGGTCACCTCAGCTTCATACACTTCCACTTCAATATCATGCTTATGAACCAATGAGGTAGTAAGAGTTGGTTGACTAAGGAAAAATTAATGAGTGTCCGGGATAGCAGGGGTGGGTTGACTAAGGGGTACCTGACTAAGACTTAGCTTGCACTCAGGGGTGCTAATCCTATGAGGTTTCGGTTAACTAAGGGAAACCTGACTGGTACTAGGCTGATACCTAAAGGTTATAGGTTCCTTGGGCTCAAAGGACATGGTCTTAGAGTATCTAGGTTCATAGGATCTAGGATGGTAGGGTGTAGAAAGGTACTTCTCCCTAAGTTTGCTCTTCATAGCTTTCCAGGTTGCTATGGGGATTTCTCCTCTATTTCTAGTCATTCTTTCAACCTTATCCCAAAAGATTCTAGCTTGGCGAACTAACTTAAGCCTAGCAAACTTAAACTTTGTTTCCTTAGACATTAGATCCCTCTCAAAATATTGATCCATACCTTGTTCCCAATCAATATAATTCTTAAGATCAAGATCACCACCAAATTTAGGTGCTTCTACCTTAAAGTTCCTAGTGGCTCTCTCATCCTAGTCTATGAAATCATAATTGGGTCTCTTCGAACTAAGATCCCAGATTGGGTCATGGTGAGGGGCTATCCTAGGGTTGGGTTCTTGGAATGGGTCAGGGTGTGCGGTCTCAAGTTTAGGCTTAGTACGGGTCATAGGGGTTCTCTCTAGGGTTCCTCTACAGTCTCTATCTGGTCAACCTAGTATTGAGTTGCCTAACTTCCTCCATTATGGATCTCAACAAAGTCTCAATATTAGGATCCATGGTAGGATTGGGTTGGATTTAAGTATGTTGATAGGGTGTTCCTGATCTAGTAGATATGCAATGCAATCACACAGAACTTGAACTAGGGTCTGTTAGACCTAGAGCTCAAGTAAAATGGGTCAGCTCAATTTACAACCAATTCAGTAATTACCCTGTCTACTAGCTGGTAAGATGTGGGGTCATGGGAGGCTCCCCCTACTTTCACAGGGCCCTAATTAAAAACAAGGAGTCCACTTAGGGCATTTGCCTCTGGACTTCTAGTCTTAGACACCACATTCAAGTAATAATCAAAGGATTGGGTGGACTAGCTTTCACACAATACTTGGAACCCGACCTATTGGTGTCCCTAAACTGCTTTAAGTTCCTAGTTAATTATAGACTTAGGTTCGATGCAAAGGTGGTTGTTTTGGGCCCAGAATAGGTGATGAAATCCTGCCCTGATCTGAGATAGTGAAGTGCCCTAAGGATTAGGTTAAGTATGATGCAATCACACGATATGAAACCCTAATATGCAATGAAACTAAAATAATTAAAAATAGCCAAAAATAATAAAATATTTTTAATTATTAAATTTTATATTGATTAATTTTATATTTTTGATCTCAGGATATCACATCCGGCCGTAGCTTATTACTCCTATGGGTTTGACAGTATACTTGCATATACCCGCTCAGGAGGCGTGATTTCCTTCACCATAAAAACTATGTAATAAAATTTGTTTTTCTGATTTTTTATGATATTAGATAGTATATTAAAAAAGGATTAATAGTAAATTATTAATAACTTTTTATATTTTTTTATGATGGTTTTTATATAGTTTATTTTCAGCCAAAACCTAGATGTGCAGAAATTTCAGAACTAGTAGTAAAATCCTAGTTAAACCCACTCTGATACCAAAGCTGATGTGGGACAATATGAAAAACTAAATTACTGAATATTAAACTAATTAACTAAAATTAACAGAGATTTTTTTTTTTGGATTTTTAGAATAAAGACTCAAAGCATTAAATATACAAGACTAGTCAACCAGTATATGCCCGCAATATCGAACTAACAAACTAGTTAGGAAAAAAGGATCGGGTGATTAAGAAATCACCTTAAACTGGGGTTCTACCTCTCAATGGATCAAAGAATAAAGAGTTAGAGAAGGTTTATACTTTACCAATGAAGATGATTTTCATTTTGTGTGGATCTGACTGGACTCTCTAGGATCTTGCGGCAGGATTTCTAGATTTTGATCTTTGGGCTCCGATCTTCAGCTCTATAGTTCCAAGGCAAGAAGCACCCTTACTTCAGATCTCGATCACCTGCAATCACTCAAAAAAAATACTCAAGTTAGATGGTTGTAGAAAGAAGAAGATGATGAAAAAGGAGGAAGGACAGAGCATTGGAAGATGGTAGCTAGGGTTTTCTGATGGTTGGATATGTAGGATAACTAGAGCTTCATACCCCGCGATGATCCGAAGAACAAAGAAAAAGGGCCTCATACCCCGTGATCTTGACATAGCAAAGGATTGGTAAAATGACATCTTTTTTTTATGAATAATAGAATCAATTTACAAGAGAGATTGATGGTGGTATTTATAGACCACCTACTTGAGAAGTGTGGGTTACAAAGAGTAGAAGTAGTTCTTCTTGGGATTCTTGTGGTTGGCTTTAGCTGGGTCTTCATCCATAGTGGGCGACAATTTGAATTGGCTCCATCTGGGGCGATAACAAGGAACCTCCATCCTTTTTGGTGACAAGAAATGAGCAGTTCTTCTTATTTACACCTCTTAAAATCATTGATGCCTTGTATATATTTTAAATGGGAAACAATAAGAAGGATGAGGCGCTAATATTTCATGAGATGTTGGCAACAAAATGGCATCCTCCTCTTGGATTTGAAATTCAAATTCTTTCTTTTAAATGGGACTCTAGAGCTCTTGAATTATCAATTGCTTGGAACTTGATTGGCTTGAAGCAAGAAACTCCCTTGAACCTTTTCCTTGATGGGCATCCCTGGATTCTTGGCCGACTTCTTTTGGATTTAGTGGAAAATAATGAGAAAGACGGATGACCAAAACTCTTCTTGGCACTAAACAAGGCTGGGACTCCTTTTGCTTTACTTCTCTTAAAACCATCGACATCTTGGAATTTAAATAAGGCGCCCACCTTGGATAAGATAGGATGTGGTCTTAATTGCCAGATATCTTAATGTTTGGAAGTTCAGATGTCTTGATTGTAGGGTTCGATGGCAAGGCGGAAACATAAATTTCAAAATTTTATCTTTATGAAATCTTCACCAAACCCTTAACCCAAGATCTCCTTAAAAGAATTAAAACATATAACATGTATATATAAGATTTAAACTCTATTAAAGTACTAACCTGTATTGCTAAAATCCAAACTTTAAATCTCCACCAGGTGCCCAAATGTTCACCCTCCAATGGTGATCCACACAGAAAAAGATGAAGACTACAATTTCTTGTTCTTGGCTCCTCTTCTTGAATTCTTTTTCAAGAATTCAATTCTTGGACTTTAGGCTGAAATTTTCTATCTTGAAAATTTCTTTTCTTCCTTCTTTCCTCTTCTTGAATTCTTTTCTTGAATTCCTTTCTTGAATTCCTTTACTTGAATTGAATTGGAAGAAGAAACTAAGACAAGTAAAGTCTTATTCAAGAAAGAAAAGAAGAAGAATAGACCCTTCCTTTTCCCTTTCCTTTACCGTTCAAGACCTTCATCTTATTCTTATTTAGGGTCAGAGTTTCGACAGAGATTATCTCTGTAAGGGAAATAATACCCAACAAGCATAAAGGGAAGGAGTATTCCAGAGAGGAGGAGAGGAATATGATCTCTGTATTTGATTATCTGAAAGAAAACCCCGAGAACCCAAACCCTTTTATAGATTTCAGAGGGTCATTTTCTCAAAACATCGCAACCATCTGAAACCCCAGGAATCATGATCCCTCATTCCTCACATGTCCCCTCAACCAAAAATCATGATTCTCCGATTTAATTTTCATTTTTCCGACGAGGAGGACTCTCGGAAAAGCTTCAGGAAGAATCGCGACTTTTGAAGACGGACTTGCGACCGAAAAATGATGGATCTTTTTCTTAATTTTTCTGGCCATCAGATCCAGATCTAAGGATGTCAGACAAGGATCCAAATAACCCTTTCTTGATTTTTCTCTGATGGAATTTCCTTCCCACGCCGCGTGAGAGGAGTCCACACGCGCGTGGACTCTTCTTCTTGGCGCGCGCGGGGTGAGGAAGGTGTGGCCTGCTTGGAGAGAGAGTCTCAGTGCACTTGATTCAGGGGTTCAGCCATGGGTTAGCCCAATGTCCTAAAATTTAAATTAGACCTTAATCTGGTTCAATTAGACCCAATTAAGCCCAATTCGGAACCAAATTCGAATATGATTCGAATAAAAATTGGGTCTGCAACACATGCTAGTGTGTTATCATGCAAACATGATTTAATTCCAAATTAAATCCTTCATCAATTCTCTTTTGTGTGTGACCCATTGGGTTCCACACCTAGCCAGCAGTAGGTCCGAGTGCTATTTGACTTAATTCGGTTAGATCTCAACTAAGCCGATTTAGGTCAACTCAAACTAGCTTGACTCGGTCAATTAGAATCTAATTCTAATTAACTGATTTGAATTACCATAATTCAATATACCTACAAGACAAGATTGACGTCTAGCAACGTATCATGTCTACCTAGAAGATGTGGAATTTTGGTAGAATTACCAAAATACCCTTCAGTGGTGAGTTACGGGCAATTCAGTCCTTTGATCAACTTGCATCCCGAATATGATTATGAATATGGATGCTAGTCAAATCCGATTTCATATTCATCCCTAGCTCAATCTTTATAATGATGATTCATTAATGAACCATTAGAAATTAACTCTAATGTTCATACTTTGATCAAAGATTTCCTGAATCCATCATTTGATCAAAATTAGCTGGATGCAATTCCCTCTTACTAGGGCTGATCAATTCCTTGTTGACCTACTCACAACTCCATATACAATCCACCATACCCAGTATCACCTTGTGCATGACTCAGTGTCATGATTGATTGCGAACCAAAGTATGGATTCATATATATAAGGTACCATGGTAGTCTTAGGTCAAAGGACCACATGCACTACTCCCACTATGAGAATTTATTTAACAAACAGATAAGGTTCCATTAGATATTCTCAATCTGGATCAATTCAGTGAACTCATTCTCTAATGAACACTCACATCCTAGTATTAGTGTCAAACACAAGTGACTGTGAGATCAGTCACCTCATCACAAAGCATATATAGGATGTGCTGGTCTTTCCGGAAACATTGATCCCCAACTCAATGTCCCATCAACCAGGAATATTTTAGATTAGGGTTTTAAGTCTTTAGGTCTCACTGGTATGATCTCATCATAACCCTAGGACCATAGCCCTAATCTATGGGGTTCATCATATAATCATAATGACACAGGGTATGATGAAAATAATGCCTTTATTATAATAATGTCAATTCATTGATTTTGGATCGAAATACAATATTTCAATTGGCTTTCAGGGCACAATCTTTCAATCTCCTACTTGCACTAAAGCCAATCGCCTTTAAATCGTAACCCCATACAATCAAGGTGGCGATCAAACTCTCGCTGTGATAGAGCCTTAGTGAACAGGTCTGCTATGTTGTTCTTCGTTTCTATCCTTTTAATGCAGACTTCTTGTCTTTCAACAATCTCTCAAATGAGATGGAAGCGTCTCAGAATGTGCTTTGATTTGTGATGAGCTCTTGGTTCCTTTGCTTGCGCAACAGCCCCAGTACTATCACTGTAAAGTGATACTGGACCTTCAATCTCAGGAACTACGCCCAACTCTGATATGAACTTCTTTATCCAGACAGCTTCCTTGGCAGCTTCACTAACAGCAATGTACTCTGCCTCAGTTATTGAGTCAGCTACATGTTGCTATTTAGAACTCTTCCAGCTTACAGCTCCTCCATTTAGGATAAAAGCATACCCAGATATAGATTCTTGTCATCTGGATCTGATTGAAAACTAGAATCTGAATAAGCTTCTAGTTTAAGATAAGATCCTCAAATATTAGAAAAATATCCTTAGTTCTTCTTAAGTACTTAAGAATATTTTTCACACCTTCCAATGATCCTCTCTGGATCAGCCTAAAACCAGCTGGCTATACCTAAGGCATATGCCACATCAGGCCTAGTACATAACATAGCATACATAATAGACCCTACTGCCGAGCATAAGGTATAGAATTCATTCTATTTCTTTCTTCAGGTGTCTTAAGGAGATATCTTTTTAGAAAGATGTATGCCATGACCAATAGGTAAGTAACCTCTTTTACTTTCCTCCATGCTAATCTTTTTAGCACTTGGTCAATGTACCTAGACTGGATAAACCTAGCATCCTCCTAGATCTATCTCTATAGATCTGATGCCTAGTATATAAGACGCTTCTCCCATGTCTTTCATGGAAAACTATTTAGATAACCATACCTGACTGATTGTAACATTGGGATATCATTCCAATGAGATATGTCATCTACATACAGAACCAAGAAAACTATGGCACTCCCCACTAGTCTTCTCTGTGTACACACAAGGTTCATCCTCATTTTGATAAAGTCAAATTCTTTGACTATCTTATCAAATCGGATGTTCCAACTCCTAAATGCTTGCCTTAATCCATAAATAGATTTCTTCAGCCTACATACCTGATTAGGTTTTAGTCTCCAAGACAAACCTTCTGGCTGTGACATATAAACCCTTCCTCAAGGAAACCATTGAGGAATGTGGTTTTTCACATCTATCTGCCAGATATCATAATCATGATATGCTGCTATAGCGCATGATCCGAATAGATTTGAGAATGGTAACAGGAGAAAATGTTTCATCATAATATATTCCCTGTTTTTGTCTGAAACCCTAGCCACTAATCTGGCTTTATAAGTTTCAACTTGGCCATCTGCCCCAATCTTTTTCTTATAGACCCATTTGCATCCAATAGGGTAACATGCTCCGGTGCATCAACCAAAGTCCAGACTTGGTTGACATACATGGAGTCCATTTTGGATCTCATGGCTTCTAGCCATCTGTCTAAGTCACTACTCATGACAGCATCCGTAATGTTAGAGGCTCATCTTATCATGATTCGGGTTTCATTATTTTCAATAATAACCCATACCTCTCAGGTGCATGTCGCACCCTATCAGACCTACGGATAGGAGTGGTGTGTTCAGGTTCTATACTACCTATGTTATGATTTGGTTGAGATGTATCTACGTGTTGAACTTCTACAAGTTCAATATTTCTCCCACTTGCCCTTTCGTAGGATGAACTCTTTCTCATAAAAGTGGCATGCCTACTGACTAAAACCTTTTGTTCAGTAGGGTGTAGAACAGATATCCTATACTATCTTAGATATCCAACAAATAGTACTGTTTCTGCTCAAACATCAAGCTTATGTCCCAAATTTCTTTTGACATAGGCTGACATCCCCATATCTTAAGATACTTAAGATTGGGTTTCTTTCCCCTCCATAACTCATATGGAGTGCTAGATACCTATTTTATGGTACTCTATTAAAATAATAGCCGCTGTTTCCAAGGCATATCCCCAGAAAGAAACAGGTAAGTCTGTGAAGCACATCGATGGTCACAATAAAAATCTAATAAAGTACGTTCTCCTTTCAACAATACCATTTATTATGGTGTGTAAGAGGAGTCCATTCAGAGATGATTCCCTTTCTTTTAGGTGATCCAGAAACTCGGTGGTAGTATTCACTCCTCTATCTGATCGAAGGATCTTAATACTTTTCTGGTGGGGACACCTGAGGCACCAGAATAAGACAGAGGCTTTTTCAACCCTCTGTAAATTGATCAATAATTTATGAGTCCATCTGTAATAAGGGCTTAGCTCATCTGAGTCCATTTTAGTTGTTATTTGAGTATTTTTAGTTGTTATTTCAGTTCTGTACTAGTCAGCTCATGTTGAGCTAGTTCAGTCCAATGCTAGTCAGCTCATGTTGAGCTAATTTTATTTTTTTGAGTCCTGTCCAAGCATACTGAAGACTCAAGACTATATCATACAAGTGAAGACCATCTAACTAGATTGAAGACATAGAAGTATAGTACAAGTCCAACCCAGCTTGAAGATTTGAAGATCCCAGGAGGAAAATTCAAAAACCCTGATTTCTTGCAGATGCCCTCCAGATGCCCAGATTCCCTTCCAGATGCCAAAGTATATTCATAGATAAGGGCATCCATGATTCCAGAGGTCCATCTGCATCCTAGCCCAAAGAAATCAAGCCCAGGTGCCAAGCCCAAGCCCCTAAGAAGCAAGATACCAGGGAATATTCCTGCTACCTGGCTACCAGGCCACCCCAGCTTCCAAGGCCCAAACCCATGCACCCGAGCCCCTTTGGGCCGGCCTTTTGCTGCTCCTAGAAGCCCAACACGCCCCCTAGGCATCCTTGGAGTCTTGACCAAGTCAAGAAAATTTTTAGGGATTTTTCTACCTAATATTTCATTATTTTCTAGCTAGGGTTTGAGAGGGAAAAGGATTCTTATGTAAAGACTTATGTACCCTTACTTGGAGCCCAAGGTTAAGGGTCTATTTAAGGGACCCTAGCCTCTTGTATGAGGGGAATTTTTGATGAATGAAAACCTTGAGTTCTTCTATTGAGTGGTGTGATACCCTGCTGTGTGCATAAAGGGGTTTATGAGAGTTCTTCTTCCCGTGTTTGCAATCATCTTCTTGCTGCCAACAAATCCTCCAGATCCCTGGACGCCCACCCTCCAAAGAAGCCTTCCCTTGCTGTTTTTACTTTGTTTTCTTGTTCCTTTGTGAGCTTTCTAACCCCTGACAGGTCGTTTGCAGGTCCCTGAGTTCCTACGAATCCAATGACTCCAGCCAAGCCTCAATCGGATCACCGAGCAGAAAGCCGGGTATCCGCGGGTCTTTGGCTCGGTTTTCCAGGCCGCATTCGTCGAGGAACGAGAGACCCCTTCGCTGCGATCTTCACAGACGTTGTCAGGTACACCCCTCTACCTCCAGTAGTTTTATTGTAGGAGAACTTGCCCTAACCGAGGCTTCTCAGCCCCGGCGGTCCTTCTTTGCTACTTTTCTAGGTCCTAATCTGCATGCTGATCTTCAAAAATTCATACAAATTCCCTACAAATAATTTGATCTGAAATTTGGGAATTAATCACCTAACTCAACATGTAAAACATACAAAAAAAATTGCATGCATATTAGTTCCCCATCATTTGGTATCAGAGCTTAGATTAGGGCTTGTTTTCTGCAATTTTTCAGTCTGTATATACTCTGTTATTTTAATTATTTCCCTCTTAAAAACTCCAAAAATTTCTGAATTTATTTTCTTGGATTTATCATAATTCACAGTAATTTTAAAAATTTTCCATATTTTATTATGGCCTGTGAATTTTTGCAAGCCGAAATAGGGCCTGCAAATTTTTGGCTCTGTTTTTTTTAGCAAGACAAGTTTGGAAGTTTTAGGGTTTTGTTTAGGAGTTTTTGCATATTTCTTAATTTTAGTATATTTCCAGTATATTAGGCCATGATTTGCAAGTTTTCTTCTGTTTAAAAAATACCAAAAAAAAAAAACATATTTTCCAAAAATACCAAAAAAATATCTAAACCCTAATTTGCATCCTCATCTGCCTGCCATCATTGCATAATTTACTTTTAAGGGCACTCTTGCTATATCAGATGGGGGAGGATTTGATCACCTCTCCTTAGCCCAAAACCACATCCCTTGCATTCAGTCCCAAGCCTTAACCTAAAATTAATTAGACTTAATTTGCCCTAGTAGGCTAGGGACACCAACTGGTCGGGTCCGGGCTAGTGTTAGATCACTGTGTCAAGTTAACCTGTGTGTGCCTTGTGCTCAGTGTCTAGAACGGTGGTTTAGGGATTCAATCCCGAAGGGCTTGTGTGCTGGTCCGCCTACCTGGCCAATCTCTGATTGGTGTCTAGGATTGGCAATCAGGGACCTAACACTCCCCTTACACCTGCCTGGCTGAGTACAGGTTACTATAGGCTAGTTTGCCACCCTGATTGAGCATCTAGTTTGGACTCTAGGTCTAGTCAGCTATAGTCGGTCTGATCGAGTCTTGCATGAGCACTAGATTAGGAGTTTCATATCACCCACCTCCTTCACAAATGTCTAAACCCATGGAAATTTACAAGCCCAAATAAAAGCCCTAGCTGATCAAATGGCCCAGATGACTACCCAGTTAACTCAGTCTGCTACCCAAACCAACAATAGAATTGACCATCTTGCCAATAGGTTTGACCAGTTAGGAGGCCGTGTAGGGACCATAGCAAGAACCCATGGGTCACAATCTGAGCCAGATCCTGAGTCCCCTCAACCTAGGAGAACCCCAAACCCTGATCTATACCATGAGGTCGAACCTAGGAGATCCCCTTATTCTGACCCGTACTACAATCCTCAACCTAGGAGGACCCCAACCCTGATCCATACCGAGAGATTGAACCTAGGAGAGCCCCTCAGCCTGACCCATACATAATACTGAACCTAGAAGAACCCCTTACCATGACCCTATTATGATACTGAACCTAGAAGAACCCCTTACCGTGACCATTATTATGATACTGAACCCAGGAGAACCCAATACTCTGACCCATATAGGAGTCCAATCCTAGGAGAACCCATACTCTGACCCATATAGGGAGCCCAACCCTAGGAGAACCCAATACTCTGACCCATATAGGGAGCCCAACCCTAGGAGAACCCAATATTCTGACCCATATAGGGAGTCCAACCCTAGGAGAACCCAATATCCTGACCCATATAGGAAGCCCAACCTTAGGAGGACCCCATACCATGATCCATCCTTAGAACCTGATCATAGAGCTGACCCAAAACCCTATGACCCCAGATCCTATAATCCCATGACCCATAGATCTGCACCCTTGTCCTATGAGCCTAGAGAACCCATAACCCCTAAGTATCACCTAGTACTAGTCATGCTTCTTCTAGTCAACTTGAACCCCATAGGATTAGTATCCCTAAATATGAACCCAATAGTGAGCCACTACCTCTTATACAACCTGAACCTACTAGGAGTAGTACCATAATCAGATACCAGAACCTAACCAATTTCCTGCTAGCCGACCTTCTCCAACCATTCCTGAGATTTTCAAGGCTTACATTAACGCGAAAGTGTATGAAGCTGATGTGAGCCTAGTGGATGAGTATGAGGGAGAAGAGGACACCTTTAGTAGACCTAGAATTAGCTGACCCAGTAGATACCCAGGTAGAAACCAACCCAGAGCTAGTTGACCTTGACCACATCCAACCTAAAGCTATAATGGAAGAACAAATAGAGGAAGAGAACCTAGGTACTGCTGCTAGAGCCTTACCTGAGGAAACCATAGAGGAGAGCCAAATTCAGAGTCTAGTCCAAAAATACAAAACCAGAAGAATTTATTAAGGACCTGATCTCTTTGAATCAATACCTTCAAGATGATCCCCTCCTATATTCCCATTAAGGACCTCTTCCCAAAATTGGCGACCCATCCTTCCATTATGCAAACCCTGTAGATATCTCAACCTCGTAAGGTTAACCTCATTAGTCTAGGATTAGTCCCTGACATGCCTTCTTATATCGAACTTTATCCAACTAACCTTGAACCTTTTTTCCTACCCTACCAAACTAATTCTGAACCCACTTCCTATTTTCTGCCCTTTCCTGACACCTCCAGCATTTCTAGGATTATTAGATTGCATTTAACAGAGATTAGCGTACTGCATGCATTCATTACGCATGTTAGGTTTGCATTATACTTCTGGCATACCCTCTGGCATTTGCTTGGAGTCCATTGTAAATACTCTTGTGCACACCACACTAGGGTCAGACCTAGAGAGTCTATAGTCTCTTAGGTTTAGGCCCATAAAAGTCTATAAATTTCCTTCGATAGGAATGCAAAGTCGAGTGTATTAGGTGTTAGTTTGAGTCCTTTGCATCATCTTGTTAGGAGTCTGCATGTGCCTACATGTTCACCACCCGCACTAATGTTAAACAAACTGGCTAATTCGAAGATGGATCAAAGAATTTGATGTAGTGGATTCTATCTTGGTTAGGCTTAGGCCTAAAAGAAGCTTCATGCTCGTAGAGCCAGACCTTTTAAAGTGATAGAGAAGGTTGGATCAAATGCCTAGGTGTTAGACTTGCCTTCGGATTTGGGCATTAGTTCTACCTTCAATATTACAGACCTGGTTGAGTATAGGGAACCGGCATGCTACCTAGTGAGGCCTTTGGACCTATTCCTTTTCATTGTGAGTGACCCTAACCTAGAGTGTCCACAAACAAATTTGGCCTGAGAGAGGAGAACGGATCGAGCGTATCCTGGACGATCAAGCCATCACGACCCAGGGCCATGACTATCAACGCTTCCTGGTCGGATGGCAAGGCCGGCCAGAGTCGGACGATTCATGGATTTCTCGAGAGGACTTGCAATGCCTCAACCCAGACCTTCTCGAGAGATATGTGAGCCAGTCTAACCTTCACTCGACAGGTCGAGTTCCTCCCACCCCGGGAGAATTGGTGGGGACACCTGAGGCACCAGAATAAGACAGAGGCTTTTTCAACCCTCTGTAAATTGATCAATAATTTATGAGTCCATCTGTAATAAGGGCTTAGCTCATCTGAGTCCATTTTAGTTGTTATTTGAGTATTTTTAGTTGTTATTTCAGTTCTGTACTAGTCAGCTCATGTTGAGCTAGTTCAGTCCAATGCTAGTCAGCTCATGTTGAGCTAATTTTATTTTTTTGAGTCCTGTCCAAGCATACTGAAGACTCAAGACTATATCATACAAGTGAAGACCAAGTCCAACTAGATTGAAGACATGGAAGTATAGTACAAGTCCAACCCAGCTTGAAGATTTGAAGATCCTAGGAGGAAATTCAGAAAACCCTGATTTCTTGCAGATGCCCTCCAGATGCCCAGATTCCCTTCCAGATGCCAAAGTATATTCATAGATAAGGGCATCCATGATTCCAGAGGTCCATCTGCATCCTAGTCCAAAGAAATCAAGCCCAGGTGCCAAGCCCAAGCCCCTAAGAAGCAAGATACCAGGGAATATTCCTGCTACCTGGCTACCAGGCCACCCCAGCTTCCAGAGGCCCAAACCCATGCACCCGAGCCCCTTTGGGCCGGCCTTTTGCTGCTCCTAGAAGCCCAACACGCCCCCCTAGGCATCCTTGGAGTCTTGACCAAGTCAAGAAAATTTTAGGGATTTTTCTACCTAATATTTCCTTATTTTCTAGCTAGGGTTTGAGAGGGAAAATGATTCTTATGTAAAGACTTATGTACCCTTACTTGGAGCCCAAGGTTAAGGGTCTATTTAAGGACCCTAGCCTCTTGTATGAGGGGATTTTTGATGAATGAAAACCTTGAGTTCTTCTATTGAGTGGTGTGATACCCTGCTGTGTGCATAAAGGGGTTTGTGAGAGTTCTTCTTCCCGGTGTTTGCAATCATCTTCCTGCTGCCAACAAACCCTCCAGATCCCTGGACGCCCACTCCTAAGAAGCCTTCCCTTACTATTTTTATTGTTTTCTTGTTCCTTTGTGAGCTTTCTAACCCCTGACAGGTCGTTTGCAAGTCCCTGAGTTCCTATGAATCCAACGACTCCAGCCAAGCCTCAATCGGATCACCGAGCAGAAAGCCGGGTATCCGCGGTCTTTGGCTCGGTTTCCAGGCCGCATTCGTCGAGGAACGAGAGACCCCTTCGCTGCGATCTTCACAGACATTGTCAGGTACACCCCTCTACCTCCAGTAGTTTTATTGTAGGAGAACTTGCCCTAACCGAGGCTTCTCAGCCCCGGCGGTCCTTCTTTGCTACTTTTCTAGGTCCTAATCTGCATGCTGATCTTCAAAAATTCATACAAAATTCCCTACAAATAATTTTGATCTGAAATTTGGGAATTAATCACCTAACTCAACATGTAAAACATACAAAAAAAATTGCATGCATATTAGTTCCCCATCACTTTATCAGAGCTTAGATTAGGGCTTGTTTTCTGCAATTTTTCAGTCTGTATACACTCTGTTATTTTAAATTATTCTCCCTTTTAAAACTCCAAAATTCTGAAATTTTTTTGTCTTGGATTTATCATAATTCACAGTAATTTTAAAAATTTTTCCATATTTTATTATGGCCTGTGAATTTTCTGCAAGCCGAAATAGGGCCTGCACATTTTTGGCTCTATTTTTTTGGCAAGACAAGTTTGGAAGTTTTAGGGTTTTGTTTAGGAGTTTTTGCATATTTCTATTTTAGTATATTCCAGTATATTAGGCCATGATTTGCAAGTTTTCTTTCTATTTAAAAATACTAAAAAAAAAATACATATTTCCAAAAATACCAAAAAAAAATATCTAAACCCTAATTTGCATCCTCATCTGCCTGCCATCATTGCATAATTTACTTTAAGGGCACTCTTGCTATATCAGATGGGGGAGGATTTGATCACCTCTCCTTAGCCCAAAACCACATCCCTTGCATTCAGTCCCAAGCCTTAACCTAAATTATTAGACTTATTTTCCCTAGTGGGCTAGGGACACCAACTGGTCGGGTCCGGCTAGTGTTAGATCACTGTGTCAATTAACCTGTGTGTGCCTTGTGCTCAGTGTCTAGAACGGTGGTTTAGGGATTCATCCCGAAGGGCTTGTGTGCTGGTCCGCCTACCTGGCCAATCTCTGATTGGTGTCTAGGATTGGCAATCAGGGACCTAACACTCCCCTTACACCTGCCTGGCTGAGTACAGGGTTACTATAGGCTATTTGCCACCCTGATTGAGCATCTAATTGGACTTTAGGTCTAGTCAGCTATAGTCGGTCTGATCGAGTCTTGCATGACACTAGATTAGGAGTTTCAAATCACCCACCTCCTTCACAAATGTCTAAACCCATGAAAATTTACAAGCCCAAATAAAAGCCCTAGCTGATCAAATGGCCCATATGACTACCCAGTTAACTCAGTCTGCTACCCAAACCAACAATAGAATTGACCATCTTGCCAATAGGTTGACCAGTTAGGAGGCCGTGTAGGGGCCATAGCAAGAACCCATGGTTCACAATCTGAGCCAGATCCTGAGTCCCCTCACCTAGGAGAACCCCAAACCCTGATCTATACCATGAGGTCGAACCTAGGAATCCCTTATCTGACCCACTACAATCCTCAACCTAGGAGGACCACAACCCTGATCATACCGAGAGATTGAACCTAGGAGAGCCCCTCAGCCTGACCCATACAAAAATACTGAACCTAGAGAACCCCTTACCATGACCCTTATTATGATACTGAACCTAGAAAACCCCTTATCGTGACATTATTATGATACTGAACCCAGGAGAACCCAATACTCTGACCCATATAGGGAGTCCAATCTAGGAGAACCCTACTCTGACCATATAGGGAGCCCAACCCTAGGAGATTGTGCCCTAAAGCCAATTGAAATATTGTATTTCGATCCCAAAATCAATGAATTGACATTATTATAATAAAGGCATTATTTTCATCATTTGCTGTGTCTTTTTGATTTTATGATGAACCCCATAGATTAGGGCTATGGTTCTAGGGTTATGATGAGATCATACCAGTGAGACCTAAAGCCTTAAAACCCTAATCTAAAATATTCCTGGTCGATGGGACATTGAGTTGGGGATCAATGTTTCCGGCAAGACCAGCACATCCTATATATTTTTGTAATAAGGTGACTGATCTCACAGTCACTTGTGTTTGACACTAATACTAGGATGTGAGTGTTCATTGGAGAATGAGTTCACTGAATTGATGCAGATTGAGAATATCTAATGGAACCTTATCTGTTTGTCAATAGATAATTCTCATAGTGGGAGTAGTGCATGTGGTCCTTTGACCTGAGACTACCATAGTACCTTATATACATGAATCCATACTTTGGTTCGCAGTCAATCATGACACTGAGTCATGCACGAGGTGATACTGGTTATGGTGGATTGTATATGGAGGTTGTGAGTAGGTCAACAAGGAATTGATCAGCCCTAGTAAGAGGGAATAGCATCCAGCTAATTTCAAATGATGGATTCAGGAAACCTTTGATCAAAGTATGAACATTAGAGTTATTTTCTAATGGTTCATAATGAATCATCATTATAAAGATTGAGCTAGGGATGAATATGAAAATTGGATTTGACAAATATCCATATTCATAATCATATTCGGGATGCAAGTTGATCAAAGGACTGAATTGCCCGGTAACTCACCACTGAAGGGTATTTTGGTAATTCCACCAAAATTCCACATCTTCCGGGTAGACATGATACGTTGCTAGACGTCAATTTTGTCTTGTAGGTATATGATTGAATCATGGTAATTCAAATCAGTCAATTTGAATTAGATTCTAATTGACCGAGTCGAGCTAGTTTGAGTTGACCTAAATCGGCTTGGTTGAGATCTAACCGAATTAAGTCAAATAGCACTCGGACCTACTGCTGGCTAGGTGTGGAACCCAATGGGTCACACACAAAAGAAAATTGATGAAGGATTTAATTTAGAATTAAATCATGTTTGCAGGATAAACACACTAGCATGTGTTGCAGACCAAATTTCTATTCGAATTTGGTTCCGAATTGGGCTTAATTGGGTTCTAATTGAACCAGATTAAGGTCCAATTTATTTTTTAGGACATTGGGCTAACCCATGGCTGAACCCAAGTGAACTTAGTTCACTGAGACCCTCTCTCCAAGCCGCCCCCTCCCTCTTCTCACCCGCGCGCGCCAAGAAAGAAAAATCCACGCGCGTGGACTTCTCTTAAAATGCATGAGAAAGAAAACGTCGGAGAAAATCTGAAAAGGGGCATTTCAGATCCTTGTCTGGCGCCCTTGGATCTGGATCTGATGGCCAGAAAGTTTAAGAAAAAGATCCGTCGCTTTTCGGTCGCAAATCCGTCTCCAAAAGTCGCGATCCTTCCTGAAGTTTTTCCGAGAGTTCTCCTCGTCGAAAAACGAAAATCAAATCGGAGAATCGTGATTTTTGGTTGAGGGGACACGTGAGGAATGAGGGATCGTGATCCCTGGAGTTTCAGAGGGTTGCGTTGTTTCGAGATGACACCCCTCTGAGATCTATAAATAGGGTTGGGGTTCTCGGGGTTTTCACGCAACATAGTTCAGAGATCCAATTCCTCACTCCTCTCCAGAATACTCCTTCCTCTTGTTCTTGTTGGGTATTGTTTCCCTTACAGAGGTATCCTCTGTCGAAACTCTGACCCTAAACAAGAATAAGAAGAAGGTCTTGAACGGTAAAGGAAAGAACAGGGAAAGGATCTTTTCTTCTTTTCCTTCTTGAATTAAGACTTTGACTGTCTTAATTTTTTCTTCCAATTCAATTCAAGAAAAGGGATTCAAGAAAGGAATTCTTGAAGAAAATTCAAGAAGAGGAAAGAAGGAAGAAAAGAAATTTTCAAGAAAGAAAATTTCAGCCTAAAGGTCCAAGAATTGAATTCTTGAAAAAGAATTCAAGAAGAGGAACCAAGAAATAGAAATTTTGTCTTCATTGTTTTTCTGTGTGGATCACCATTGGAGGGTGAACATTTGGGCACCTGGTGGAGATTCAGAGTTTGGATTTTGCGATACAGGTTAGTATCTTAATTTGAGATTAAATCTTATATAAACATCTTATATGTTTTAATTCTTTTAAGGAGATTTGGGTTGAAGGTTTGGTGAAGATTTCGTAAAGATAAAAATTTTGAAATCTATGATTCCGCCTTGCCACCGAACCCTACAGTGGTATCAGAGCCTCCTTATTAAGATTAAAATATATATTCTGAATTTTAGATGCATATTTATAAAGTAACATGAGATGTAATATATGTTTGTTATAATGTCACCAATTAGGGTTTTCACTCAAACCCTAATTGTTGTAGAGATATGCATAGAGATCTAGTCATCATACTGAAATAAGGTTGCCCTGGCATAATGGTGGATCCATTATGTGGTAAATGGTTGTCCTAGTATGATGACACACTAATCACATTCTTGTGTTAATTATGCATATATGTTTGATGTATGCCACTAATTAAGGTTTTCACTTAAACCTTAATTTGCATAGAGATATGTTTAGCCTTCTAGTCATCATACTGAGATAAGGTTGCCCTGGCATAATGGTGGATCCATTATGTGGTAAATGGTTGTCCTAGTATGATGGCACACTATGGCACATATTTGCTAGAATGTGCTTTGTTTTAATAAAGCCCTCTTTAACAACATATTAAGTTGTAGTGTCATATACCAAAAGCAAAAATAATCATATGATTAGTTTATCATTCGGTGTCTAGGAAAAGTGATTCATGATCGGTAAAGAGGACATGGTTTTAATTGGTTCCGTTGACTGACCTGGCCAATTCTTATTGGTGTCTAAGGAAAGCAACGGGGGGACTCCCACCACTCTCCCACTTACCTGGCCGGTATGATTAACTTAATTATTGATAATATGCTCAGTGTAATATCACTACATATGGCTTTCCTTCATGCCAAGTCATTATTATGTTATGATCCATATTAGGTTTGTTGTGTACACACAAGGCCTTTTCTTTATGGTGACTAACATAATTTTTTCTTGGTACATTTGATGCTTATGGAATGATTTAATATAATACTTTGTTGTGTACACACAAGGGTATTATGATTAATATCATGACTATATAGCAATGAAGGGTCTAACTTAACTAAAATATTATAGTTTGTTGTGTACACACAAGACTATTAATATTTTAGAGGCCAAGATAAGTTGAGAATTGTATGAATTACAATTGGAAAGAGTTTTTCCTACCTTTGAACTTATATAAGATTTGTTGTGTACACACAAGGTCTTTTATAAGGAATTAGGATCTCAACCCCACTAAGAGAACCAATTAGGGTTTTCTCGATCATCACATGAGGGTTATGATGCTTGATGAAATAGTGGGAGACATAATTAAGTTAAAGTCCTAATTTAATTATGTTTGTCAACATTGATTGTCTGCTTATGTAATGTTGTTTGTTAATGTAGATTAAATGGCCTCTTCACTCTCACTCCGTAGCATTCTTGATGCAAATAAATTGACTGGACCAAACTATGTCGTTGATTGGTTGAGAAACCTGAAGATAGTACTCAGCCAAGAAAGAATTTCTTATATTCTTGATACCCAAACCTTGGAACCATTAGGGAAGATGCCTCGCAAGAGGATAAGACCACATATAACACGTGGCAAATGACTCACTTACTGTCAAGTGTATAATGCTTGCCTCTATGACCAATGAGTTACAGAGGCAACATGATAGCATGGACACAAACTCCATATTGCTCAATTTAAAAGAACTTTATGGAGAACATAGTCGAACTGCAAGATATGAAATATCTAAGCAGTTATTCCGTGCAAGGATGACAGAAGGTACATCCGTAAAGACCATGTATTAAAGGTTATTGACCTAATCACCCGATTGGGTCAATTAGGTTTTGTCATGGATGGGGAGTTGAATCAGGATTTAATCCTGCAGTCACTCCCAGAGTCATTTTCACAGTTTGTTCGATTATTATCATGAAACAAACTTAACACTTCCTTGCCTGAGCTGTTGAATATGTTAAAACACAGCAGAGAGCCATTTAAAGAAAAATAAGGCTCCACTTCTTCTTGTGGATGGTGTAAACAAGAAGAAAATAGGCAAAAGGGTTCAAGAGGAGGTTAAACCCAAAAGGGGGCATCAAGAAAAAAAAGGAAAAGAAGGCCTCCGGACAAATGACCTGCTTCATTGTGGCAAAGCCGGGTACTGGAAAAGAAACTGCAAGGTTTACCTTGCAAGTCTGAAGCCCGGTGCTAGTAATGCACCAACAGGTATGTATGAGATACATGCAAATTTTGTCATTAGACACTTCTAATTCAAACTCTTGGGTATTGGATACTGCTTGTGTCATCATATCTGCAAATCATTGCAGGGACTACAGAACATTAGAGTTTTGAAGGAGGCGACTTCGAGCTCTACGGTGCTGGAGGAGATTCCATCCAAGCAGAAGCTGTAGGGACTTATATGTTGAAGCTGCCTTTGGGGAAGTATTTTAGAGTAAAGAATTGTTATTTTATGCCTAGAATCATTAGAAACATCATATCTGTACCCTTGTTACTTAAAACAGGATATATTATGAATGTAATGAGCAGTGGCTGCTCAATCAATTTTTCTAATGAATAATATATTAATGGCATATTTGGCAATGGTCTCTTAACTTTATCTTCTGATGACAATATACTACATGTTAGTAATAAAACAAAAAAGAGATGAAGTAAACAATACTTTACTTTGGCACTCGTCTCCTTGGACATATTAGTGAGCAGAGGATTAACAAGTTATACAAGGAAAAATTCCTTAATCCTTATGACTATGAATCATTAGGACTTGTGAATCATGTCTCATGGGTAAAATGACCAAGACTCCATTTAGTGGACATAATGAAAGGACACAGAGTTATTAGGACTATACACACTGATGTATGTGGACCTATGACAACTCAGGCCAAGGGTGGATACTCATATTTCATCACATTCACTGATGATTTTTCAAGGTACGGATTTGTGTATCTAATGAAACTAAGTCCGAAGCTTTTGAAAAATTTTTTAGAGTATCAAAGTATGGTAGAGAAACAAACGGGGAAAAGTATTAAGATCCTTCGATCAGATAGAGGAGGTGAATACTTATCCACGAGTTTCTTGATCACCTTAAACAAAAGGGAATCATCTCTGAATGGACTCCTCCTTACACACCACAATTAAATGGTGTTGCTAAAAGGAGAAATCGTACTTTATTAGATATGGTACGGTCCATGATGTGCTTCACAGACTTATGTTTCTTTCTGGGGATATGCCTTGGAAATAGTGGCTAATATTTTGAATAGAGTACCATCCAAATCTGTATCTGGCATTCCATATGAGTATGGGGGGAAAGAAACCCAATCTTAAGCACCTTAAGATATGGGGATGTCCAGCTTTGTCAAAAGAAATTTTGGACAAAAGCTTGATGCTATAGGCAGAAAAATGTCTATTTGTTGGATATCCCAAAAATAGTATAGGATATCTATTCTACCACCCTACTGAACAAAGATTTTAGTCAGTAGGCATGCCATTTTTATGGAAAAGGAATTCATCCTACAAAAGGGCAGTGGGAGAAATATTGACTTGAAGAAGTTCAACAAATAGATACATCTCACCAAAATCATAACACAGTTAGTATAGAACCTGAACACACCACTCCTATCCGTAAGTCTGATAGAGTGCGACATGCACCTGAAAGGTATGGGTTCATTATGAAAATAATCAAGCCCGAATCATTGATAATGATGAGCCTCTACATATAAGGATGCTGTCATAAGTAGTGACTCGACAAATGGCTGGAAGCCATGAGATCCGAAATGGACTCCATGTATGTCAACCAAGTTGGACTTTGGTTGATGCACCGAGAGTGTTAACCCTATTGGATGCAATGGGTCTATAAGAAAAAGATTGGGATAGATGGCCAAGTTGAAACTTATAAAGCCAGATTAGTGGCTAAGGGTTTCAGACAAAAACAGGGAATAGATTATGATGAAACATTTTCTCCTGTTGCCATGCTCAAATCTATTCGGATCATGCTTGCTATAGCAGCATATCATGATTATGAAATCTGGCAGATGGATGTGAAGACTGCATTCCTCAATAGTTTCCTTGAGAAGAGGTTTTATGTCACAGCCAGAAGGTTTTGTCTTGGAGACTAACCTAATCAGGTATGTAGCTAAAGAAATCTATTTATGGATTAAAGCAAGCATCTAGGAGTTGGAACATCCGATTTGATAAGACAGTCAAAGAATTTGACTTTATCAAAAATGAGGATGAACCTTATGTGTACAAGAAGACTAGTGGGAGTGCCATAGTTTTCTTGGTTCTGTATGTAGATGACATACTCCTCATTGGGAATGATACCCAATGTTACAATCAGTCAAGGTATGGTTATATAAACAGTTTCCATGAAAGACTTGGGAGAAGCATCTTATATACTAGGCATCAAGATCTATAGAGATAGATCTAGGAGGATGCTAGGTTTATCCCAGTCTAGGTACATTGACCAAGTGCTAAAAAGATTTAGCATGGAGGAAAGTAAAAGAGTTACTTACCTATTGGTCATGGCATACATCTTTCTAAGAAGATGTCTCCTAAGACACCTGAAGAAAGAAATAGAATGAATTCGGTACCTTATGCTTCGGCAGTAGGTCTATTATGTATGCTATGTTATGTACTAGGCCTGGTGGCATATGCCTTAGGTATAGCCAGCAGGTTTCAGGCTGATCCAGGAGAGGATCATTGGAAGGCTGTGAAAATATCTTAAGTACTTAAGAAGAACTAAGGATATTTTTCTAATATACGGAGGATCTGATTAAACTAGAAGCTTATTCAGTTCAGATTCTAGTTTTCAATCAGATCCAGATGACAGCAAATCTATATTTGGTATGTTTTTACCCTTAATGGAGGAGCTGTAAGTGGAAAAGTTCTAAACAGCAACTGTAGCTGACTCACAACTGAGGCAGAGTACATTGCTGTTAGTGAAGCTGCCAAGGAAGCTGTCTGGATGAAGAAGTTCATATCAGAGTTGGGCGTAGTTCCTGAGATTGAAGGTCCAGTATCACTTTACTGTGATAATACGGGGGCTGTTGCTCAAGCAAGGAACCAGAGCTCATCACAAATCAAAGCACATTGAGACGCTTCCATCTCGTTCAAGAGATTGTCGAAAGACAAGAAGTCTGCATTAAAAGGGTAGAAACGAAGACAACGTAGCAGACCCGTTCACTAAGGCTCTATCACAGCGGAGTTTGATGGCCACCTTGATTGTATGGGGTTAAGATTTAAAGGCGATTGGCTTTAGTGCAAGTGGGAGATTGAAAGATTGTGCCCTGAAAGCCAATTGAAATATTATATTTTGATCCAAAATCAATGAATTGACATTTTATAAAGGCATATTTTCATCATTTGCTGTGTCTTTTTGATTTTATGATGACCCCATAGATTAGGGCTATGGTTTCTAGGTTATGATGAGATCATACCAGTGAGACCTAAAGCCTTAAAACCTAATCTAAATATTCCTGGTCGATGGGACATTGAGTTGGGGTCAATGTTTCCGGCAAGACCAGCACATCCTATATGTGTTTTGTAATAAGGGTGACTGATCTCACAGTCACTGTGTTTGACACTAATACTAGGATGTGGAGTTTCATTGGAGAATGAGTTCACTGAATTGATCCAGATTGAGAATATCTAATGGAACCTTATGTGTTTGTCAATAGATAATTCTCATAGTGGGAGTAGTGCATGTGGTCCTTTGACCTGAGACTACCATAGTACCTTATATACATGAATCCATGCTTTGGTTCGCAGTCATCATGACATGAGTCATGCACGAGGTGATACTGGTTATGGTGGATTGTATATGGAGGTTGTGAGTAGGTCAAAAGGAATTGATCAGCCCTAGTAAGAGGAATAGCATCCAGCTAATTTCAAATGATGGATTCAGGAAACCTTGATCAAAGTATGAACATTAGAGTTATTTTTCTAATGGTTCATTATGAATCATCATTATAAGATTGAGCTAGGGATGATATGAAAATGGATTTGACAAATATCCATATTCATAATCATATTCGGGATGCAAGTTGATCAAAGGACTGAATTGCCGGTAACTCACCATTGAAGGGTATTTTGGTAATTCCACCAAATTCCACATCTTCCGGGTAGACATGATACGTTGCTAGACGTCAATCTTGTCTTGTAGGTATATGATTGAATCATGGTAATTCAAATCAGTCAATTTGAATTAGATTCTAATGACCGATCGAGCTAGTTTGAGTTGACCTAAATCGGCTTGGTTGAGATCTAACCGAATTAAGTCAAATAGCACTCGGACCTACTGCTGGCTAGGTGTGGAACCCAATGGGTCACACACAAAAGAAAATTGATGAAGGATTTAATTTGGAATTAAATCATGTTTGCAGGATAAACACACTAGCATGTGTTGCAGACCAAATTTCTATTCGAATTTGGTTCCGAATTGGGCTTATTGGGTTCTAATTGAACCAGATTAAGGTCCAATTTATTTTTTTAGGACATTGGGCTAACCCCTGGCTGAACCCAAGTGAACTTAGTTCACTGAGACCCTCTCTCCAAGCCGCCCCCTCCCTCTTCTCACCCGCGCGCCCGCCAAGAAAGAAAAATCCACGCGCGTGGACTTCTCTAAAAATGCGTGAGAAAGAAAACGTCGGAGAAAAATCTGAAAAGGGGCGTTTCAGATCCTTGTCTGGCGCCCTTGGATCTGGATCTGATGGCCAGAAAAGTTTAAGAAAAAGATCCGTCGCTTTTCGGTCGCAAATCCGTCTCCAAAAGTCGCGATCCTTCCTGAATTTTTCCGAGAGTTCTCCTCGTCGGAAAAACGAAAATCAAATCGGAGAATTATGATTTTTGGTTGAGGGGATGCGTGAGGAATGAGGATCATGATCCCTGGGTTTCAGAGGGTTGCGTTGTTTCGAGATGACACCCCTCTGAGATCTAAATAGGTTGGGGTTCTCGGGGGTTTTCACGCAACTAGTTCAGAATCCAATTCCCTCACTTCCTCTCCAGAATACTCCTCCTCTTGTTCTTGTTGGGTATTGGTTCCCCTTACAGAGGTACTCTGTCGAAACTCTGACCTTAAACAGAATAAGAAGAAGGTCTTGAACGGTAAAGAAAGAACAGGGAAAGGATATTTTCTTCTTTTCCTTCTTGAATTAGACTTTGACTGTCTTAATTTTTTCTTCCAATCAGCAATCAAGAAAAGGGATTCAAGAAAGGAATTCTTGAAGAAAATTCAAGAGAGGAAAGAAGGAAGAAAAAGATTTTCAAGAAAGAAAATTTCAGCCTAAAGGTCCAAGAATTGAATTCTTGAAAAGAATTCAAGAAGAGGAACCAAGAATAGAAATTTTGTTCATTGTTTTCTGTGTGGATCACCATGGAGGGTGAACAATTTGGGCACCTGGTGAAGATTCAGAGTTTGGATTTGCGATACAATGTTAGTATCTTAATTTGAGATTAAATCTTATATAAACATTTATTGTTTTAATTCTTTTAAGGAGATTTTGGGTTGAAGGTTGGTGAAGATTTCGTAAAGATAAACAATTTTGAAATCTATGATTCCGCTTGCCACGAACCCTACAATAACTTGTTTGGGCTTCGGCTCATAGTAAAACCCTAGTTTGGTTTGTACCTTTGGCTCACCAACAACCTTACAACCTACTTTCAAGACCCTTGAAAGCTAGGTCAAACAATAATAAATTCAGAATATAAAATTTAAACACATGCAAACTCTCTTCTAGAGTGGAATGAAAAGTCTTTGAAGCTCTTTGATGATTGCTTGATGTGACTTGACTTGGAATCTTCTCAAGAATACTTTAGAAAGATGAAATGAAAGGAATGTAGACTTTTTCAGTGGAATCTCTCATTTTTAGCTTTTGAAAGTGGAGTTCTTGAAGAATGTCTTTAACTCTTGGATATTTTCTTGCTTCTCTTTGTTCTCTTGCTTCATGAATGAGTTTGGTGAAGCTTAAATACATCAAAAAAATCCAAAAAATCATTTAAGACCATTAGGGATCAAAAACTAGCCATTAGGAGCTGAAAAACATCAATTCAAGCTATTAGAAAATAGATCCGTGAAGCTGTCAGAACTCGAGTGTCGACACTTGGCTGTCAGGTGTCGACACTTGGTTTCCAGGTGTCGACACTTGAACTTCAAGTATCGACACTTGATTCACAGGTGTCGACACTTGACACAAAAATTCTACATAGACAAGTTCTGTATTTTCAAAAAGCTCAGGCCTTGAGTCTACACATGGGATCCAAAGTGTTGATACTTGAGTTTAAGGTGTTGATACTTGAGTTCTGGATATCAACACTTGGTGTGCCACTAGAAAATTTTGCATACCAAATGCTGAAGTGTCGACACTTGGACTCCTAGGTGTCGATACTTGGTTTTGCAATTTTCAAAAACAAGTGCCAAACATGCCAAAAACATAAAGATTTTCAATGGAACTAAATGCAGCATATATAACCAATAATTGAACCCGTTTATGGCCTTTTTCAATGGAGAAGACTTCTCAAATCATAAAAATGCTTTGTTTCAAAAGCGTGCCATGATACTCTAATTTTAAGAATTTGATGTGCTTGAAACCTGAAAACTCATAACTATAATTAATCATTAGTACAAAATATGTACTCAATATTTTGTTAATCATCAAAATCATGAGGTAGAGCCAACAATCTTCTCCTTTTTGATGATGACAAAACCTTGAGTAAAATAAGCATTCAACTTTAATTTTGATAATGTATCCCTTAAATATGAACTGTAAATTCATATAAAGCAATTCAATGAAGGAGATATTGAAATCAAATTCTCTCCCCATAAAAGAGTTAAGGTATGAGTCATTTCAAAATTGAAGAGAATGCTTGTAAGTATATATCTACTCCCCCTTTTTGTCAACATATAACATAAAAGGGAGTAAACTCCCCTTGAATCAATGCATTAGGCCATGATAAAGTTGGTATCAGAGCTGAAAATGAGATTAGGGTATCAAGAAATCCAACTAGTATCAGAGCAAATGCATAGTGTAGGAAGTAACATAAAGAAAATGAACTTTTCAAGAAATACATAGTTCAATACATCACGTAATTGATACAAGAGTGATCATAAACTGAAACACACACACATATATATAATCAAGTTTTCAGTTACAAAAAGTACTGTCAGGATACAGCAATACTGAAACATGATACAAGATACATAAAGCAAACAAGTACAGTGATATAAGCAAGGAGCTTATACAACAACTAAATATAAAAGTAACAAGCAACTAAATAAACATCTGTGAGGCTACTTCTCATCAGATGAAAGCTCAAAGCTAATGGGGGCACTGATCCTGGACCTAGGTACTAGGGCCTTAGGTGGCTCTAGAATCCTATGACTCCTAGTCCGGGTAGAAGGTCCATGAGTGGGTACAACCCTGGATGATCTGGTCAACGGGGAAGGAAGTAGCTCAGCTGGTGTCACAAAATCAGGTGTGGAAACAATCGCATCAGCTGGAGAAGGGATCTCAGGAGTAGCTGGTGTCTAAGTATCTTTGCTGACCATCTCATATCGCCCAGCTCGATCTATACTACCATCTGTACTGCCATCACCAAAAATATCCATGCCTCTATCTGCATCATCATCATCGCCATCACCACCATCACCACCCTGGGAATCATCGTGACCATTATCAGCAGGTGGTGGAGGTGGAGGATCAGCTAGACCAGATGTCTTTGACGATAATAGAGCTCTCAGCATCTCCTCAACACAGGTGAATCCAGCCTCCATAGTTCTATGAATATCAGAATGCTCCTCTGCAGTATGAGCTCGAAGACTCTCAATTTCAATCTTGAGCTATGTGGTTCAGACTCCCAGTCCGATCATCTCGCTCCTAAGCTCTGTGAATTGGTGGCATGCATGCTCCTCAAATGATGTACCGGTAGTAGATGGAGGAGCAGAAGGGGAAACAGCAGGTGCAGGAGTCACTAGCTCAAGCTCTGACATTGGTCCTACTCAAGGAAGTGTAACAGCTGGCCCTGATGGCTCGTCCTTAGTCTCTCGCAACTCATCCTCGTCGTCTGGCTCCTGACCAAACTCCCTACGAACCCATCTACCAGCTAGTCTCCGATATCTCATCTGGTGCAAAGATCGCTCATCATAGACATCTATATGTAGGTTCTCCTTGGAGGCCTCCTCCTCTAGGGGTATACCGTAAGCTCGAAAGATATGAGTCAATCCCATACCATATGGAAGGTAATGTCTTTTCTGAGTGGTTGTGTCCCTCATCTGAAGTAGCATGAATGCTGGAAGGTTAACCACGGTCTTCTGAGACAAGCAGGCCATAAGCATCAGCTCCCACTCCATAATAAAATTGAATATGCCAATCTTCGGGAGCAGGATGCGGGTAGTGATGTGGTGAAGAAGCCTTATCTCCACTGATAACTGGTTTGGCGGTGACCACTGTCACACCACGAACATCATCTCTCTCAAGCACACATTTGAAAGCCTCCTCACGATCCTCAGTGCAGTTAGTTATAATGCCTCGGTGTGGGATCTCCCATAATCTGCTCAAAATTGACTCATCCACTAGAATCCTGACACCTCTGACTGTCACATGCCAAGCGAGTTTGCTGCAATCCAAGCTACCATAGAACTCGCGGATCAGATGGGGATAGTACCTCTCTGTCATAGTACAGAAGGGGACTAAACTTGCTGACTCTAGAGTCTCGCATAGTCTGAAACCTTGATGGTCAAAGAATCTAAGATCAATCCACCGTCCTGCAGTAATAATCTTCCCCAAAACCTTCTCTGCTGAAGGAGAAAGTGGGGGAACAGCTCGCTCTGCACGCTCTGCCTGCTGTTGCTGCCTGTCATTCCGAGCCTTGGTTCGTCTCTCTATTGAACTCTAACTGGCTCTTCTTTTATATGCCAGCTACTTCCTTGGTCCCATAGTTCTCCAAGCAGATGAAAGAGAGAGGTAGGAGAGAAAACTAAGGAAGAATACAGTCCAACTAAAAGAAACTATAAGAAAGTGGAGAAAAATTATCATATTGGAAATAAAGAGAAGTTTGTTCCACAAAACAACTGAATAAGGAAAAATAGGAAATAATTGGAGCAAAAATGGAAGAGAAATGAGGGAAAATAAAAAAGGAAGGAAATGGGGGGTTCGACATGAGAAGGATGAACCGAGAGGGAGAAAAAAAAAATGAAAGAGTGGCCACGAACCGCAACAATCCAAAAAAAATCAAGAACAATACAGTTCACAACACAAGAGGAAGAAAAAATGACCCAAAATCCATGGAAAAATAGGGATTAAATGGAAAAAAATAGATGAAATCAAGAAGAACATGGTGACTTATGGTTTGAATGAAGAAAAGAGGAGAAAAAATACCTTAATCGAAGGGGCAAGGGAGGAAATCAACTATTTCGAAGCTTAGAGGACCGTAGAGGACCACTAGGGCACTTGGAAAAAGGAAATAAAAAACAAAAGGATTCAGACAAGCCCTAAAACTTCTGAAATTTTTGCGAGTGTCGATACTTCGATTTTCTCAAGTGTCGACACTTGGTCAGGTGTCGACACTTCGCAAAAATCCAAGTGTCGACACTTGGCCAAGAAATTTTCAAGAAAAATCAGAAAAAAATTGTAAAAAAATAAGGGACTTTTTGAACAGTTTTAGGACTCAATGAAAGTGATTTTGAGCAAAAATAAATTGGATAGAGTAGAATTTGAGAGAGTTCTAAGAGAATGGGTCAATGATTCCTAACTCTCTTCTAATCATACAAAATCTTTCTTCACTCAAGTGTTTGGTAAACACATCAGCTAGTTGATCATCAGTACACAAACTCAAGCATCACATTAGAGTTTTGTACATGATCTCTTATGAAATGATGTCTTATTTTAGTGTGTTTACTTCTTGAATGTTGCACAGGATTCTTAGTTAGATTGATTTCACTAGTATTGTCACATCTTATGAGTGTCTTAATTAGTTTAATACCAAAATCTTCGAGTTGTTGTTTGATCCATAGGATTTGAGCACAACAGCTTCTAGCTGCTATATATTCGGCTTCCATCACCATGAGATCAAATTAACCCCAAGAAACTGACAGGTTCCACTAGTACTTTTCCGATCAAGTTTACACCCAGCAAAATCAGCATCAGAATAAGCAATCAATTCAAATGAAGAATCTCTAGAGTACTAAAGACCAACATCAATTATGCCAGACATATATCTAAGTATGCGCTTAACAGCCAAAAGATGAGACTCTTTAGGGGCAGACTGATATCTTGCACATATATAAACACTGACATAATATCTGGCCTACTAGCAGTTAGATACAACAATGAACCAATCATTCCTCTATAAAGCTTTTGGTCAACAGATTTACCTGATTCATCTTTCTCAAGCTTACAAGAGGAGCTCATAGGTGTACCTAATGGCTTGGTGTTCTCCATTCCAAATTTTTTGTATTTCTTTTGTGTACTTAGCTTGGTTGATGAAGATCCCCTCTTTGGTTTGTTTTATCTGTAGTCCGAGAAAGAGATTCGTTAGTACCATCGAATATGATATCATCCACATAAACTTATACTACTAAGAGATTATCATTCTTCTTTTTCAAAAAAAGTAGTATCTACATTACCTCTAGTAAAATCATTTTGAGCAAGAAAGAATTTAAATGATCATACCAAGCTCTTAGAGCTTGTTTCAAACATACAAAGCTTTATGAAGTTTAAAACATGGTTTGAAAATTCATAATTTTTAAAACCGGGTGGTTGTTCAACATAAACTTCTTCTTTGATAAAACCATTCAAAAAGGCACTTTTGAAATTCATTCGAAATAATTTAAAATCCATAAAACAAGCAAAAGCCAACAATAGTCTAATTGCCTCAAGTCTAGCAATAGGAACAAAGGTTTCATCAAAATCAATCCCTTCCTCTGATTGTATCCTTTGGCAACTAGTCTAGCTTTATTTTTTGTAACAATTCCATTTTTTCAAGTTTGTTTCTAAAAACTCATTTTGTGCCAATTATTAAAATATTTGAAGGTATATCTACCAAAGTCCAAACATTATTTCTTTTAAATTGATTAAGTTCATCTTGCATAGCATTAATCCAATTGCAATCATTTTCAGCTTCTTCAATAGTTTTAGGTTCTATTTAAGATACAAATGCTAAATAATCACAAACATTTAAGAGATGATTGAGTATTTACACCTTTAGATGGATCACCAATGATAAGTTCTTTGGGGTGTCCATGAGCATACCTCTATTCTTTAGGTAGAGGATCAGGTAATGATGTGTTTTCATTTTCTTTATATTGTCCACTTTTATTGTTTTGATCATCTTCTTGCTCCTTGGTAGGTTCTTCATTATTGTTCACCCCTTCAATTCTTTTAGTACCTGTTTCATCATAAGCACATCTTCTTTTCTAGAAGATTTTTGGTTAGATTCATCAAATACAACATGTATGGATTCTTCAACAACAAGTGTTCTTCTGTTGAAGATCCTGTATGCCTTGCTAGATGTAAAACAGCCTAAAAAGATACTTCATCTGACTTGGCATCAAATTTGCTCAAATTATCTTTACCATTGTTTAAGATGAAACAACAGCATCTAAAAACTTGAAAATATTTGATTGAAGGTTTTCTACCATCTCAAAGTTCATAAGGGGTTTTCTTTAAAATAGGTCGGATCAAAACACTATTTAAAACATAACTTGCAGTGTTTATGGCTTATGCCCAAAAATATCTAGGTAGGTCATTTTCATAAAGCATGGTGCGTGCCATTTCTTCAAGAGTTCTATTTTTCTTTATACCACCCCATTTTATTGAGGTGTCCGAGGTGCAGAAAAATTGTGATGAATGCCTATTTCATTACAAAACTTATCAAACTCAGAATTTTCAAATTCGGTTACATGGTCACTTCTCAAAGATACAATAGAAATACCTTTTTATTTGAAACTCTTTTATGAAATCTAATGAATGCAAAAAACATTTCATCTTTGTGAACTAAAAACATGATCCATGTAAAACATGAGAAATCATCTACAATAAGTAGACCATACTTCTTACCTCCCAAACTAGATGTTCTAGTTGGCCCAAAAAGATCCATATGAAGCAATTCTAAGGGTCTAGATATAGAGACTACTCTTTTTGGTTTAAAAGATGATTTGGTTTATTTTCCAAGTTGGCAAGCACTAAAAATCTTGTCTTTTTCAAAACTAAGTTTTGGCAAATCTTTTATCAATTTTTTTGCTAAGTTTTGAAATCAAATGCATACTAGCATGTTCTAGTCTACGATGCTAAAGCCAACTAGTTTCATTGATCTTGGCTTCCATTGCCACAAGGCATTGACCATTTTGAACAGGAAGATCATCAAGATCAACCATATAAATATTTCCATGCCTATGACCAATGAACTTGATGCCATTATCATCTAAACTAGAAACAATGCGCATAGAAGATTCGAAAACAACTTTAAAATCTTTATCACAAAATTAACTAATATTAAGTAAATTATGTTTCAAACCATCAATATATAAAACATTATCAATGAAAGTAAAGGGGGTGATATGGACTTTACCAATTTGACAATCTTGCCCTTTCTATTATCACCAAATATTACATTATCACCATTCTGATATTCAAGTGATGAGAACTGCTTCACATCTCTAGTCATGTGCCTTGAGCAACCGTTGTCGAGGTACTACATTCTTCTTTTATTGGTTACAAGGCACACCTATAATAAAAGTCAGGTGGAGACTTTTGGTAACCAAGACGTCTTGGGTCCTTTCAGGTTAGTGGTAATGGTTCCTTTTGGAACCCAAACTTTTTTAACTTTGCTAATTTTTCTTTTATTGCACAAGATTTATGTCCTACAATACCACAAGTATCGCAAGTAATAGAAGATGATGCAGGTACAAAGAAATTCTTGAAAAACTTTTGCTATTTTTGAGTTTTAAAACCTAAACTGGCTTTGTTAAAAACAACCCTTTGATTATTTAAAAGCATGCTCAATTTTCATAACTGTATGTAAATCTTTCAACAAATAGTTTTAACTTTTTAAGTTCTTCTTTGTACTTTTGTTTTCTTGCAAAATCTCATTGTTCTGTTTTGTAAGTTTTTCAGTTGAAACAAAAGAATTTTTCTTTTCCAAATCTTCTTTTTCTTTTTCAAGAAGACAAACTTTATCATTCAACTTTTTATTTTCTTGAAGCAAGCAATTATTTTCAATTAAATACTTGTCATTTGTTTTGCTAAAACTAGATTTTCCTTCTTTAATTCTGTATGCTTTGATTTTAGTTTTTGAAATTCAATAACTAATTCGTCAAAAACCTCATGCAATTTATCAAAAGTAAATTCATTTTGGTTTCAGAAAATATCTCATCATTATTGAGCATCAAACAGAAGTTTTCAACTTCTTGCTGTTCTTCCTTAGAACTGGAGTCCTCGCTGTCACTCTAGGTTACCATCATAGTCTTTTTTCTTAATCTTCTTCAGCTCTTTTTAAGTTGGGGGCAGTCCATCTTGAAGTGGCCCGGTTTCTTGCACCAAAGCATGTGGGCTGCTCCTTTCCTTTTCTTTCTCCTTCTTTTTGCTAGGTTCTCCTTTTAGAGGTTTCTTCTTGAAGTTATACTTCTTCTTTCTCATGAACCTCCTAAACTTTCTAGCCATGAGAGCCGTCTCATCTTCTTCGGAATCTTCACTTGATTCATCTTGATTGGTGGACTTGAAAGTGATCACTTTCTTCTTCTTGTCAACATCCACATTCTTTTGCTTTAATGAGAGCTCATATATCATCAATGAGCCCAACAATTGCTCGAGAGGAAAAGTATTTACATCCTTGTCTTCTTCTATTGCTATGAATTTTGCATCCCATGAAGCCGGAAGAGACTTGAAAAGTTTATTGACAAGTTCACCATTAGATATAATCTTTCCTAAACTTCTCATGCCATTCACAATATTAGTGAACCTAGTATACATTTCACTTATAGATTTAGTAGGTTTCCTTTTGAACATTTCATATGTTTGAATGAGCATGTTAATTTTAGTTGTTTCACTGGGTGTGTACCCTTGGGTAACCTCAAGTGTATCCTACATTTTCTTAGTGGAGAGATAATTTGAGATTCTATTGAATTTGATCGGATCCAAAGAACAAAACAATAGATTCATAGCCTTCGCATTAAGCTCTATTTGCTTAATATCATTCTCATCCCAATCATCTTCCATTTTGGGAGTGGGAATGCCATAAATCAACATAGTAGGCTAATGAGGACCTTTGACAATAGTCCTCCATAGATTATAATCAATTGCTTGAATGAATATGCACATGCATGTTTTCCAATACGTGTAGTTAGTGCCATTAAATAGAGGGGGACGGTTTGATGCATGACCTTCAACAACACCCATTCCTATTGGGGCTGCCATGATCTTTTACTCAACATCGTTGGACCTACAAGTAGAGTATCGGTGCTCTGATACCACTTGTTTCCTAGAAATGGAGCCCAAGAGGTGGGGGGAATTTGGTCTTTTTAAAAATTAAAACAATAATGTGCATGCCTTGTAGTGTTTTTGAACAATGTGATTAATGCACTTAAAATATACAGCAGAAAATAGTAAATAGAGTGCAGGAAATAAAGTGCAAGTAAATAAAGAGAGACCATCACACACAACACCAAGTTTTATAGTGGTTCGGTGCACTCCAAGCACCTACGTCCACTCTCAAGCTTCCTTTGGAATTTTCACTATAATCTCTTCAAAGATTATAGTCGACTTGTTTTCCAAGGCTCACAAGTCAAAACTAAGTTGATTTTGTCACCTAGGCTTACCAACAAACCTTACAACTTGTTTTGGTTTTGGGCTCACAAGTAAAACCCTAGTTGGTTTTATATCTTTGGCTCACCAACAACCTTACAACCTACTTTCAAGATCCTTGAAAGTTAGGTAAAACAATAATAAATTCATAATACAAGAATTTAAACATAAGCAAACTCTCTTCTAGAGTGGAATGAGAATCTTTGAAGCTCTTTGATGATTGCTTGATGTGACTTGACTTAGAATCTTCTCAAGAACACTTTTGGAAAGATGAATGAAAGGAATATAGGCTTTTTCAATGGAATATCTCTTTTTAGCTTTTGGAAGTGGAGTTCTTGAAGAATGTCTTTAACTCTTGATATTTTCTTGCTTTTCTTTATTCTTTTGCTTCATGAATGAGTTTGGTGAAGCTTAAATACATCAAAAATATCCAAAAAACTATTTAAGATAGTTAGGGATCAAAAACTAGCCATTAGGAGCTGAAAAACATCAATTCAGGCTGTCAGAAAATAGATCTGTTGAAACTGTCAGATCCTGATTGTCAACACTTGGCTTTCAGAAAAGAACAAAATATTGCAAAAGAATTTACATGTCTTTTCTGAAAAGTTTAAAGCTTTGGAAACTGAAAATAATGAATATCTTGACAAGAACAAAGCTTTAACTATTGAAAATAATGATTTGAAAAAGGAGGTTGAAAAACTCAAGCCACTTGTTGAAAAACTCACATTATCTTCAAACAAGCTTGAGTTGATTTTAAAAGAACAAAGAATTTTTGAAAATAAAGCTGGAATCGACTTTAATTCTTCAACTTCAAATAGAATTTTAGCTACTACTTTTATGACACCAAAGCTTATGTTCCAAAATTAATATCACAAAAAGCTTTTGTAATAAATATTCTTCTTCTACTCCTAAAGCTATATTGTACATTCCTAAGAGCTCAAATAGAAAATCTTTTTTATCTGCATCTCATGCATTAACATCTAGAACTTCAAAATCTGCATCCTTTCAGAATTCTAGAGTTGAATGTTATGCATGCAAAGGGTTAGGACATAAAGCTTTTCAGCGTAATATCTTTAGAAATGTCAAGAGTAAAATAAGAAAGATTTGGGTTCCCAAAGGAACCACCTCTGCTAACTTGCAAGGACCCAAGTTAACTTGGGTACCTAAAGAGCTTCTTGATTGTCTTGCAGGAATGTCTTGCAGCCCAAAAATTAAAGGAAAGATGGTATCTCGACAGTGGCTATTCAAGGCATATGATGGGTGACGAGGATCAATTTATCACTTTAGAGATGAAAGAAGGAGGTATGGTTACTTTTGAAGATAATGGCTAGGAGAAAATAATCGAAATTGGTAAGATCAAGATAACCCCTGTACTTTTATTGAAAATGTATTGCTAGTAGATAAATTGAAGCATAATTTTTTAAGCATCAGTCAATTATGTGATAAAGGCTTCAAGGTTATCTTTGAATCATCTATGTGTATTATAACAAACTCTCTTGATTCTAGCACTAAGTTCATTGGACATAGACTTGAAAATATTTATGTGGTAAACCTTAATGATCTAGCCATGTTAAGTAGTTCCAGTCTAGTTGTAATGAATGCTAAGACCAAGGAGTCTTGCTTACTTTGGCATAGTGATTAGGTCATACTAGCATGCATACTGTTTCCATGTTAATTTCTAAGAATTTAGTTAGAGGCATGCCTAAACTTAAAGTAGATCTAATCATGTTTGTGATGCATGCCAAATGGGTAAATAAACTAGGGGAGAGCTTTAAACCCAAAAATATGATTTCAACTGCAAGACCCCTTGAGCTACTTCACATGGACTTATTTAGACCAACTAGGACCACAAGCCTAGGAGGTATAAAATATGCTCTTGTGATAGTAGATGATTTTTTTAGATTTACTTGGATTTTGTTTATTGCTCACAAAGATGAAACCTTTAAAGTATTTCAAAATTTTTACAAAAGGTTTCAAATCAAAAAATCTCTTAATAGTTTCAATTAGAAGTGATCACGACACCAAATTTGAAAAACAATTTTCGATGATCATTACACAGAAAATGGCATTGATCACAACTTCTTCGCTCCTAGGAAACCATAACAAAATGGTATTGTAGAGAGGAAAAATAGGACTTTGGAAGAGATAGCCCGAATAATGTTATGTAAAGACAATATTCCAAGGTACTTTTGGGCAGAACTGGTGAACACTGCTTGTTACATTTCGAACCGCATTTTGATCCATCCTATTTTGAAGAAAACCCCTATGAGCTTTGGAATGAGAAGAAAACCTAATATTAATTATTTTCATGTATTTGGTTGTAACTGCTTTGTGCTTAACAATGGTAAAGATAATCTAGAAAATTTGATGCTAAATCTGATGAAGCAATATTCCTTGTTATTCATTACATAGTAAAGCATATAGAGTATTTAACAAAATAACTCTTACTAAAAAAGAATCCATGCATGTTATTTTTGATGAAACTAACCCTTTACCTTCTAAGAAAGAAGAGTGCATAGACAATGATGCAGGTACAATTCAAAAAGAAATGGAAGACATGAGCATACAAGAAAGACCAATCGAAGAAGGAGAAGAAATGGTAAGTAAGGATCATACTGATCTACCAAGAGAATGGAGGTACGTAACTTCTCATCCAAGAGAATTAATATTGGTAATCCTTCACAAGGTATTAGGACTAGGTCATCACATAGAGATGCACATGATTATCTAGCCTTTGTATCATAAATAAAATTTCATACCTTAGAAGAAGTTGAACTGACCCAAACTGGATGATGGCCATGCATGAAGAACTAAACCAGTTTGAAAGAAATAAGGTATGGACTTTAGTTGAAAGACCATTAGACCATCCAATCATAGAAACCAAATGGGTATATAGAAACAAGTTGGATGATCAAGGAAATTAATTAGAAACAAATCTAGATTAGTGGCTAAGGGATATAACCAAGAAGAGGGCATAGATTTTGATGAAACAAATGCACCCATAGCAAGATTAGAAGCCATTAGATTATTTCTTGCATTTGCTTGTTACATAATTTTTAACTTTTTCAAATGAATGTGAAAAGTACATTTTTAAATGGTTTCATTTTTAAACAAGTTTTTGTAAAACAACCACCAGGTTTTGAAGATCATGTTTTACCAAATCATGTGTTTAAATTAAATAAAGCATTATATGGTTTGAAACAAGCACCTAGATCCTGGTATGATAGACTTAGCACTTTCTTAATTGAAAATGATTTTTCAAGAGGATTTGTTAATAAAACTCTTTTCATTAAAAAGAAAAATAATGATTTATTAGTTGTACAGATTTATGTTGATGATATTATATTGGTGCAACTAATGAAACTCTTTGTAGAGAATTTGCTAAGTTAATGCATGGAGAATTTGAAATGAGCCTAATGGGTGAACTTAACTACTTCCTTGGACTTCAAGTGAAACAAACAAAAGAAAGAATCTGAAAGGGATATGCCCTATAAGCCAATCTATGTTGTATCTCCCAAACCATTGTAATTGACAATATTCTAATAAAGGCATTATTTTTCATCATACACTGTGTTTATATTATATGATGAACCCCATAGATTAGGGCTATGATTTTAGGATTATGATGAGATCATACCAGTGAGACCTAAAGTCTTAAAACCTTAATCTAAAATATTCCTAGTCAAAGGAACCCTGAGTAGGAGATCAGGGTTTTTCCGGTAAGACTAGCACATCCCATGTATACTGGAGAGGGTGATTGCTCTCACAGTCACTTGTATATGACACTAATACTAGGATGTGGGTGCTCATTAGAGAATGAGTTCACTGATATGATCCAACTTGAGAACATCTAATGGAGTCTTAGCTACATGTCAATAGAAGGTTCTCATAGTGGGAGTGGTACAAGTAATCCTTTGACCTGAGACTACCATAAGTACCTTATGTACATGAACCCATGCTTTGGTTCAATTCTAATCATGACACTGATTCATGCATAGGATTGATACTGGGAATGGTGAATTGGATATGAAGGTAATGAGTAGGTCAATAAGGAATCGATCACTCTTAGTAAGAGGAGATTGCATCCAGCTAGTTATTATCGAATGATGATTCAGGAATCTTTGATCAAAGTAAAGATATTAGAGATGATTTCTAATATCAAGATAATTGAATCATCAATATAAGATTGAGCTAGAAATGAATGTAATATTAGAATTGACATATATCCATATCCATAATTATATTCTGGGTGCAGGCTGATCGAGGGATTTAATTGTACGGTAACTTTCTACTGAAGAGTAGTTTTGGTGTTCACCAGAATTTCATATCTTCCGGGTAGACATGACACGTTGCTAGACGTCAATCTTGTCTTGTGGGTTGATTAAATTGAATGATCACTTACTAGGAAGAGTCCTAATTGATCATAATCGGGTAAGCCCGATTTGACCTAAATCGATTAGAAAGAGTTCTAATCAAATTAGGTCAACTTGTATTCGAACCCACTGCTGGCTAGATGTGGAACCCAATGGGTCACACACTTAAGAGAATTGATCAAGGGTTTAATTTTGTAATTAAATCATTTTGCATGATGACACTCTAGCAGGTGTTGCAAATCCTAGCTTCTATTCGAATTAGATTCGAATTAGGGTTCCGGATTGGTTCAATTTGGGTTCTAATTGGATCTAATTAGACCCTAATTGAGTTTATAGGGATTATGGCTAACCCTATTGGCTAACCATGCACCTAGGCTAGCCCCCCACCCGCCCCTTAGCATTTTCATGCCAAAATGCCAAGAGTCCATGCGCTAATGGACTCTTGGTGCGCCATTTGGAAGAGTCCATAGCGCATGGACTCTTGGCGTGCCCCACTTAATTTCGATGAATTAAGATGGGGCGGCCTCCTTTCTTAGAGTTAGTGCCTCAGATATGCCCCCTTGGATGGGAATCTAACGGTTGATGTGTTTTAAAGAAAGAAAGAAAGCGATGTTTCTTCCCAGTCGCGCGAAATAACATCTCTTCGGAGATGAAAAGTCGCGACTCCTTTCTTTTTAAAACACCGCGACTTTTCCTTTAAGAAAGGTCGTGGGATTTAATCTGGAAGGCTGTGAGAAGGAGGGAAGGGGTGAGAAAATGAGAAGGGCATGAGAAGGAGTTTACGGAGAGTTGTGTGGGTGCCTCTCTGAAAACTATTAAGGGGTTAGGAAAATCAGAACGGGTGATTGAAATCTGTAATGCTTTTTTTTTCTTCTTCCTCTCCAAAAGACTCCTTTCCTCTTTTCTTGTTTTACATTGTTCCTTTACAGAGGACTCCTCTGTCGAAACTCTGTTGCTGAACAAGAATAAAAGAGAAGGTCTCGACAGTAAAGGAAAGAAGGAGTTCTGATATTCTTTCCTTTCTTTCTTACATTAAGACATTATTGTCTTAATTTCTCCTCCAACTTAAGACAAGCCTATATCCTCTTAGGACAAGGTCTTTTCTTCAAGACAAGGGTGTCTAAAGGCCATGGTCTTAGTGGAAGGAGGAGAAGAGATCAGGGAAAGGGAGGCAACCTCTTGTGTGGAAGAATTCAAGCCATAATCCGAAGAATGAGTTCTAGGAAGAAGAACTCAAAAGGAGGAACCATTGGACAAGAAGATAGTGTTCTTGATGATCGCTCTGTGTGGATCACCATCGGAGGGCGGACACCTGGACGCCTGGTGAATTTGTTAGCCCCTTCAACTTCAAGTTTGTTGGAATAAGCGATTACAGGTTGGTACCCTAATCCTAATTAGCATAGATATGCTTGTCATATGTTCTAGTCTTATTTAAGGAGTTCCTGGTTTAGGGTTTTTGGTGTGAATTTAGTTTCAATTTTGAAATTACCCTTTCGCTGTGTTGCACCGGAACCCAACAAAATCTTCATTAACTAAGCTAAGTACACCAAAAAAATAATCAAAAAGTTTTGTATGGAGTCAGGCAAACAAATGAACACACCCATGAGCCCATCTTGCAGATTGGATAAAGATGAAGCTGGATCCAATATTGACCAAAAGCTCTTTAGAGGTATGATCGGATCCTTGTTATATTTAACTGCAAGTGGACCTGATATCTTGTATAGCATATGTGTATGTGTTAGATTCCAATCTAATCCTAAAGAATCACATATGCTTGCTATTAAAAGGATTATCAGATTTTTGAAAGGTACAAGTAATGTAGGTTTATGATTTTCAAAACATTCTTCATTGAATTTAATTGGATTTTTGGATGCTGATTATGCTGGTTGTAGAATTGATAGAAAAAGCACTAGCGATACATGCCAATTTCTAGGGTTGAATTTAATCTCATGGCACTGTAAGAAACAAAACTCGATGGCACTATCTACTGCCAAGGCAAAGTATGTTACTGTACGGAGTTGTTGTGCACAAGTGTTATGGATTAAACAACAACTAGAAGACTTTGGTGTTATGCAATCTAAAATTCCAATCAAATGTGATAATACAAGTGCTATAAATATGACAAAAATTTCAATTCAACATTCAAGGACTAAACACATAGAAATTAGATACTATTTTATTAGAGATCATGTTTTGAATGGTGACATTGAACTAGAATTTATTCTAACTGAGAACCAACTTGCTGACATTTTCACTAAGCCACTCAATCAGGATAGATTTGAAATGATTAGAAGAGAATTAGGTCTTTGTGATCCTTTCTAGATTTTCCTAACCTAATTCCTTCAAAATTAAGGAAAAGTTATCTAGTAAACCTCATACATTAATTCAAGTTTCTTGAACAACTTTCCTTGAGATTTTATTGAATTAATTTAAATTTCTGAATCATTTCAACTTTTGTGGAAAGTTTCTGTTCAAGTTGACTTGGGCAATTTGGCTCTGATCGAGCTTACTCAAATCTCTGTTGATTCTGTTTTTGCTCTTGTTGAGCCGACTCGGGCAATTTAGGGTTGTTAAAGCTGACTCGATGTCAGGCAATCTGGATTTTTAATAGAGCTGTGTGATCCTTCTCCATTCTTGTTCCAAACACTATCTCTCCACTCAAAACCTCTAGGAAAACTTGAAAATCTTCTTCCTCAAGCTCTCATTCCATATTTTTTCCCGCAAGTGTTGTAATGGCACCGAAATTGGCAGTGGAAAAGAGATCCAAAAGAATTGCACCCTTAGTGGAAGTAGAAAGAAGAACAAAGAGTCAGCAAGAGGAGCCGACTCGAGCAGTTGAGAGGGAAGAAGAAGAAATAGAATAGTTGGCCTCTACTCATTCTCCATGACAGTTGATGTCAATGTCTAACCGGCCTGTTACTAGTGGTAGGAGAATTATTTTCAAATTTCTTGAAGAAATTGGACTGAAAATTGGGGATGTAATTGATAAATGAGGCTGGATATTTTTTTGCTCTGAATTTATCTACATATCCAACCCTCGTTAGAGCATTTTATGAAAACCTAAGAATTGAACCCCAACACATTGAATCCATTGTAAAGGGAAAATGGATTATAGTGACAAAGGAAAGGCTCAGGCATTGTTGGAAATGCTTGTTGAAGGAACTAAGCACTTAGTTTGAAGGACAGAGAGAAAACCCTTCAAACAATACTAGGCAGGACTGATGTTAGTGGAGTAGGAACTAATACACTCTCAGTGGAAATGAGACTCCTCCATAATTTTATTAGTAGAATTATTTTTTCCAAGGACTGACGGATTTGATTGGGTAAGTGAACATGACCTCAGCTTTATGGATCATATCATTCAGGGGGAGGCACTAAATCTACCCTATATCATGATAATGCGAATGAAGGAAGTTGTCAAAAAGGTTAAGGCTTGTTTACCTTACGGAATGGTTCTAACTTTATTGTTTCAAGCCTCCAGGATCAGTTTAGAAGGAGAAGATGGTAAACCCCTTCATCATACCGACACTTATACTTCTAAATCTCTGCTCTGATGGGATATATCCTTAGTGAAGGGATATGGAAGAAGAAGGGAACTGAAGAGAGGGCAATAGCAGCCTCCAGCAGCTACAGCAATACTGAGGACGATAACAGTGAAGAAATTTCTAGGAAGATCCCACTGCAGGACCTATAGTACCAGAGGAGAATATTGTCACTTCTGAGCACATTGTTGATGTTCCAGTTGGCAATTCTACCGACTTTGCTAGCATTTCTAAGCCAGCTGAGACTACTATATATACCTGAGTTCGTACCTTTGGAGACTGAGCACATTGAGACTCCTTTACCATCACTCCACCTATGCCAGATACTACTCATGTTCTTCCTGCACTTTCAGTTCAGGATCCATTTACTCACCCTACATCACTTCAGTGAAACATGACTTCATAGCATTGCAGATGAAATCATTGACAGAGTCTTTGACTGCTTCTTTGGCTACTATGTTTGGTGAGTTTCGCCAATCAATGGACTGTAGACTGGATCATATTGACAGTGAAGTCAGGGAGTTGAAAGGCAGAGTTGAATCACTTGAGACCTCCAGACCTATATCTCAGCTGATCTACAGCCTATCATTGACATCATATCATCTGGTTCTGATTCAATCAAGAAGACAATTGATCAAGCTTTCGAAGAATACAGAACAAAGCTAAAAGAAATAAGGTTCAATATGGGATCATAGTAACAGGGAAAAAGGATGGAGGAAGATTATACAAGGGGCATAGGGATCTTAAAGTCAGAATTTGGGAGATTGTGAGGGTTTGCTGAAGCTTTTGCAAATGCGCAAGCTGCTGAGTTAGTTGCTTTAAACACTGAGATGAAAAAGCTTTATTAGGAGATGGAGGTGGTTCAATTTCAACTTGATTAGCTGAAAACAACGGTCATTGCAGCATTTGCCACTCCTAAACCTAGAGCTGTACCTACACCTGGACCTATCTTAACTACACACCCTAGGTAGCCAACTCCTCACCTTAGGCCCCAAACTTCTGAACCACAATTTATGGACCCTATAGCATCCATACCACCTTTTGGGCCACCCAATACTACTCAGCTAGATAGTGATTAATTGTACTGCTTTCAATTTCTTGTAACTTGTATTGAAAACTTTGAATGAAATGAAAGCACTTTTGTTGACATATTTTCTGTGTTTGAATTGGATTGTGCAATGTCTTGCAATCACATCTTCAATTGTACAATGCTAATATCATGATTTTAATTAGAATATCAAAGTTGATTTGAGAAAGTGAAATTATCTCAAACAAACTTTATGAACTTTCTCATTCTATCATAAAAATTGAGCTTTATTTGAATACTTTTTTGATTATTGACAAAAAGGGGGAGAACATTGAGATTGCATGAAAAATACTATAACTATTTGAGAATATACAGAAAGGGGGAGAATATATTTGACTAAGCATGAAATTATTTCAAAATTTCCAAGTCATCAGAAAGGGGGAGCAAATTATTGAAACTGAATGGCTCTAGCTCAAGACTTGCAATTTGCTCTGATTGCTTTACAAATTTAGCTCAAGAATTAGCTCTAATACTTACAATTTTAAGCTCTGATACTTTGTGTTTGTGCTAAGTTCTGATACTTTGAAATATACAAACTTTAATACTCTGATACATATAAAAGCACTAGCACTAATACTATATAGTTTTTCTCAAAAGCTCTGATACTTGCAAATATAGTTAGCTTTGATACATGTAAATGCTTACTCTTAAATATAATCATACATGTAATTATAAAGAATTTTTATGTCCAGTGTTTGTCATCATCAAAAAGGGGGAGATTGTTGATCCCATAAATGATTTTGATGATAACCAAACATTGGAGCATGCATTTTTTTACTAACAACTCTTCAAGTATTTTACAATTTTTTGTAGGATGAATTCATTGCTCAATGTCAACTCCTACATTTCTATTTCTTATGTTGAGTTGTATTGTAATTGAATCTTGTAAAGAAGAACCCAAAAAAAACTTAAGTAAAACCAATCAAATGGGTTACTTCTAGGTTATTTCAAAATTTAAATTACTTTGAGTGTGTTGTAAGAAGAGATTGAAGACATCTTGAAATCTTAAAGCCTTGCTGGATGAATTCTGGAGAAGGATTGAAAATTCACTAAAGAACTCATCCAAGCTGACTTGAAGAGAAGAGAGCCGACTCTAGAACATGGCACGCATGAGGATTCTGGCATGTAGATATTCGAGCTGACTCTAAGGGACCCGAGCTGACTCATCCTGAGTACGACTTCCTGAATCAGACAAGCGAGCCAACCCAAAGGGAGTCCAAGCCGACTCTATCATATAGTCATACATCCGAGCTGACTCTTTAGTAATTCGAGTCGACTCCTCCAAAGTCCAGAAAAAGAGATCTGAGAACTACAGCCAATCGAGCTGACTCTTCCAGACTACATTTTGAAGGCCTAAGGATCCAAGTTGACTAGAATCAAGGCAAGCCGACTCTTATAGAGTGTGAGGAATCATAACACTATGCAAGCGAGCCAACTAGATTAAAAAGAGTCAACTTAACAAAACTACTCTGGATCCAAGCCGAGAGTAATCCAAGCCGACTTGAGTAATCCAAGCTAACTAGAAGGTCGATTTCAAGCTTATAACGGCTAGTTCCAGAACTTGAAATTTGAATCCAAAAAGTGCTCCAACGGTCAAATGTCACATCTCAACAATCTACAATGACTAAAACTACCTGAGAAGGGTAAAAGACTATATATTCGAGAGATTTGAACTACTTAAAAAAGCTTTTGAAAGGAAAAAGAGTAAATGCTATATTGAAAGCTTATGAGCAAGAGAGCACTGCAAGAGCATTCAAGACAGTCTTCAAGCCTTCGCCAACTATCAACCAAAACTTGATGCATTTAGTGAAGATAGTAAAGAAGCAAACTAAGTGCATTGAAGTGCAATCAATTGGACTTCTCTCTAGCTGCATCAGCAACCATTTGATAAAAATCTGTTTATCATTCTATTGCTTTTCTTTACAATTCTTTTATTGAATTGTTGGGTTATTGGTGAGCCTGTTTTAAAAACTAAATAGGTTCTTGGTTAGTCTGTGTTAAAACCAAGTGTTAGGTTCTTGGTTAGCCTGTGTTAAAACCAAGTGTAGGGTTCTTGGTGATCCTGGTAAAACCAAGTTGGGTTTCTTTGGTGAGTCCAGTTTAAAAACTAAAGTGTAGAGGTTTAGATTATGAGCCTGTAAAAATAATCCGACTGTATTCCGGTGGGGGATATAGTGGAAATCCCAAGTGATAATCTTGGATAGTGGATGTAGGAGCTGGGTTGCTCCAAACCACTATAATTTGCTTATGTTTGTGTTGTGCTTTTCTTATTTGATTATGCTTCTGCATTCAGTTATCCTATCACATTACTTACCAGTTATAAGGCATTTCAAAGAGCACATTATTTCCTAAATTTTTTAAATTCCCAATTCACTCCCCTCTTGGGAAAGCCACCTGGGCAACTAACTAACAAATAGTCAAGCCTGACTTTGGCCGGCCCACCTGACCACTTTAAGGGAGTCGCACTGAGCCATCATATTAGGAACAACAATTCCAATAGCCCGATGAACACCGATCTTTGGATCTATCAATGAAACCCAATTATTGGACCCATTACCATCCCACTTAATAGGAGGCTAGGTGATGGGGCACAGGATCAGGGGTAGGATCGTCGGTGAGTTGAGAAGTCACCAAAAATTAGGGAACTACTATTTTTTTTATTATTCTAGGGGGTGGCGAAGAAATAATAGAGATGGAAGACAGGAAAATTGGACTCTCATGGACCCTAATCCTAAATAAAAGAAAGATAAATCCTAAACATCTAATCTTCAAATTTAAATTTATTTACATCAAAATCCATGCTACTTTGAGATTGGTGCTGCTCCAGGATCCATGCTGGTGATGTCCCCATCATTAGGTCTAACCCAATTAAGGACGTAATAGAAGCTAATCCATGATGCTTAAGGCTTATTGAGATGACATAGAATCTTTGAATCATATTCCTAGAGTTTTTTGTCATTCAAGGTAACTTAATTCTTAATTAAGTTCAATAGCCTTAATGAATCGAAACAATTTCAATTAATAATGTAAAAAAAATTTACAATGAATTGAAATTTGAATTCACTATTTTTCAGCATTCTCATGTCAAGTATCGACTCACCAGGGGCAAGTGTCAACACTAGGTTTCGACACTTGGGTCGACTCATGGCCTGAGACGGGAAGAAAATAGAATGCCATGTTTTCTGGCACGCGCTCATGAGTCGACACCTTTAAGGCAAAGTGTCGACTAATGAGCCCAACTGTCGATACTTCCTGGTCAAGTGTCAACACTTCAGCCTACATGAGTCAACTCAAGGGTCAACTCAAGGCCGTTCACAGGTCAAAAAATAATGATTTCAAATCCAAAGTTTCTCCACACTTTAAACAAAGCCGATCAAAACAAAACTCTTAGATCTCATCTAAATTGTTTTATGGTCATAACAATCTAGATTTGATTAAAACACTTTTAATCTACATTCTCTTTACATTTCTTCTTCATGAGTCAAATAACAAGCGGTATCCCTACATGCCATAGGAGACCCCATTGAATGGAAAGAGAGGGTTAAGCAGCCCTACTTCTCTCCTATTACCGGATGGCCATGGTGATGCACTCAATCTAAGTACTTTGAAAGAGAAAACAATGATGTTAAAGCATGCTAGCATTATTATACTATGAAGAACATGGCTTTGATACCATTTAAGATAAAAAATGCAGGCGAGCATGCACGATAGAAAGATATTTAAAACTATTTTAAAATAAAATCAATAGAGGACTTGGTAGATCGATCAATCTACAAAATTGCCTGCAATAGGACCTAGTATGATAATGTTGCATGCAATAAACATCATAAGCAGGAAAAGAACTAAAAATATAAAGATACTTTACCATTATACCTTTGAAGGATATTATGGAAAAAGCCTTCGAGCCACACACGTGTCTGGCCTCTACGAGTAATTCACACGGGGCTCGACTCTGATCAACTCCCTCGGAGTGTTAGCTCCTTGGGATCCTTTAAGCCAATCTTCTTCTTCTTGGAAGATGAGGAGGAGAGGTAGAACCCTTCCTAACTAGCTCTCTTTCCAAGATCTAGCTTGAGTTCTAGGTATTCACACACCCAATACCCTAGTCCTCACAAGCCCATTTTCTCTTCCCTCTCAGAATCTTAGCAGCAAGAAAACTCTTCAATTGAAAAATGGTTTCATCCAGCTTGGCAGCCCCAAAACAACCTTATTTATAGAGGCAGCCATAAGAGGGAGAATAAGGAAGGAGGAGTGATTAGGGGAGAAGGTTGAGGGCTATACCAAATAGGTTCCAAGTTTAAATGGCAAGAATGACCATCATTCCAAGAAAGCTTGGAGCCAAAACTAGCCAGATTTTGAAATTCGAATTCAAAACTAGAAGTCAAAACCTTCCCAAAATTGTTCTCGTCATAGCCAAGTGTCGACACTTAGAACATGGTCAATCACATTGACCTCCATTGATGGCAAGCGATTCTCAATCATCGATTAGCCTTTAGATCAAATAGAAACCCCTATGCTTTGTGACCCCATAGGTTCGAACTCTAAGCTGGTAGCACTGGATCACATCCAGTACCAGTCAAAGTTCTCATCTAGCAATGATACCCGACGTTTGGATAGGTTGAAGATTGTAGAGCAATTTTCTAGAACCTCTGGTATATGGTTACTGCATAATTCATCCCTTCGACCTCAAAATGCTCAGGATGACCTAGGGTTTGACTGCCAACCCTAACTTGGTACATCCAGATCGTGTCTCAACCTTACAAGTTATGTGACTCCTCACAAGAACTACCCTGGCCAAGATTTTGTTAAATTGAGACACAACGAGTCATCACTACAAACTATTTGGTGCAGGGAACAAGATACATGCATTTTAAAACTTTTCTAAGAGCATGTAGCAATGAAAAAAGATAAGATTATTTTATTTATAAATGTTAATCTAATTAGCATAAGCCCCTACCAGGATTAAGATACATCTGGTAAAATGTATATATGAAATCATGCATCCATAGTATGAAATATAAAACTATTCGTATAAACATACAATGATACGGCAAAGAACAATATGTCTAACATATAATCTAGAAGCTAGGTGATGATCACCAAGAAATCACCAACTGGAAGAAGAAGAGGCGGCTCCACAAGCAGCACACCCGTACTGCCTTTATGGGTAGTTCACATTGGGTAGAGGGATTTCTTCTCTCTTTCCTTTGAGTCCTAGCCTCTCCAAAAATAGGTTGGCCGTCGAACAGCTTTTTCAACTCCTTGAAGAAGGATGGACTCTGTCTTCAACTCCTTGAAGACCCGATTGCCAAATCACTACTGGAACAAGGACCCAAGACCTTTCTAGATCACTCTATCCCAAACCTTCAACATAAGGTATCACTCAAGGTTCCCTCCCAAAACTCACTCAACCCTGAGATCCAATCTCTTAATCTCTCAGAGTTCCTAGAAGATCTCTGACCCAAGGAATGGGGAGAGTCTCACCTCAAAAAAGGTGGAAGAGGAAATCAGATCTAACATGTGTGTACATTCTTCCCTGCTTATAAATAGCCCCCAAAACCATTAAGAGGACTAATAAGAGATGAATGGGATATTTTTAGTCTCTTGGATTCCTGGGACCTTTGGAATTTAGCAACTACATGAATTGAAAACCTAAAATGCCGATCATTGATTGCCATGACTCTTAAAGCAAGCATCGAAACATTTCAATTTTTAGTATAGTCCATCAAGCGAGTTGACTTGACCTATTCGAGTCGGCTCAACTCAAGTTGACTCATCCAAACGAGTCGTCTCGAGATGTAGGTTTGACAACTCCTTATCGAAAAAGTCCAAAATGATTTCCAATCATTCCCAAGCCAACATATCAAGAAGAAATCCCATGGTGTATGACCCCGTAGGTTCAAACACTAACCGGTAGCACTAGAACATTTCCAGTACCAGCCAAAGCTGCCATCTGGCAGTGGGACCCGGTGTCCGGATAAGTTGAAGGTTGCATAGCAACATGAACCTGTCAAATATGAAATACCATTGAACTTATTCCTTTGTCCTCTTAATGCTCTAAATGGTTTATGGTTAAACTGCCAAACCCTAATCAGTCCATCATAATATGTCTCAAACAAAGAATCCTTGTAACTCCTTACAAGGAATGCCCTACTAAGGTCTTTCTCAATTGAGGCATATTAAGCATTCAATCCAAACCATTTGGAGAGGTCAATCTTATCTTGATCCTACTACGCTACACAAGTATATGACTGTACCTAGCAACCTTCTATCACTAGATTATAAATCTGGGTAGTTTGGCACCTAAGCATAGTTAGTTGCTTACAAGCTGCCATAGTGATTTCAAGTCAAGACATAGTTCATGTCCACATTCTAATAGAAGACTTCTCTCTAGCAAAAAGAGAATCTCACATGAGAGTCATGCTCAGTGAATTGTCAAACACAACACTTGATGTCATACCAGCATCTTCATGTTGCTTGGTTAAGAGGACAACCATAATAGACACCATGACCTACTCTCGATACAACCATCATCCTGAAATAGCTATCCTTTGGTCGCAAAATAGTTTATGATTACATGATGTACCTCTTTACATCGCCACAAGTTAGCTCAAAGGACAAATCATCACAAAAAGTACAATTAGGAAGATGACATGTGATGAACAACCAGAATAAACTTTTATTCAATTTATTAATTCATATACTTGAGTTGCACAACCATCTACAGCCTAGACGATTCCCAATACTTGGAGGGGTCAATTCCATCTTGATCCACCACCACTCCACAAGTACTTGACTATACCCAGACCCTTCATTACTAGATTAGAAATCCAGGTAGTCCGGCACCAAAATATAGTGAGTTGCTTGCAAGCTACCATGATGACCTCAGGTCTGAGGGACACATATACCCATATCCCTTCATGAGCAATCCTTTGGAGAAAGGACCTCCACAGATGGTCACATTCAGTGAGATGTCTACATTTCACTTGTATGTCATATCAGTATCACCACACTCCTTGGTTAGAGGATAACCACCAGTGAGAGATACAATAACTTATACTTTATACGTCGTCGTCCTAATAATGTATCCTTTGATTGTGAAGTAGTTTAGGAACTACTTGATATATCCTCTCTATATTAAGTATAATGTATTTCTAAGGACTCTATCACATAAGAGTTCTTTTCAAAAAAATGCACATTTGATGAACAGCCAAAAGAATAACTTTTATTCATTAAAAACTCATATACAATTATAAAATAGCATAACCATTTACATCCTAATGATTGGCTTTGGGACATAATTTTCCACATAGGCTTCGACCTGAACGGTTCCCACTTAGAACCATGAAGAAACTACATGCCCGTAGTGTAGGACCATACAAGATCATAAAAAAATTGGGTCTAATGCCTATGTGTTAGAGTTACCACTTGAATAAGGTATTAGCCTAACCTTTAATGTAACTGATCTTATTGAGTATAAGGAGCCAATAACGATACCTAGTGAGCCATTTGGACCTGATTCCATTTTTGAGAGTGACCCTATCCCTGAGTGTCCATAACCAAATTACCAGAATGTAGAGATAAGATTGAGCGGATTTTGGATGACAAAACTATCACTAAGGAGTAAAGATTATCAACGTTACCTGGTTTGATGCAAGGTAGGCCAAATCTGATGATTCATGGATCACTCGAGAGGATCTACAAAAAATCAACCCATACTTGCAAGAACTTTACCTTAGCAGAGTTGACCCATACATGATAGGGTCGAGCTCCTCCCATCCCAGGAGAATTGGTGAGGACACTAGAGCTAGGAAGAGATGTCAGACCCCTCCAAGCTCATTGTGGATCACCAATGAGTAGTCGATCTTCTTTCAGTCATGAGTAATTGAGTCCTTGTAATTAATTAAGTTCTGTAATTAAAATTAGTCTATTTTGATTTGTAAATTAGTCAAATGAGAGTCAGTTTGATTGAGTTAGGTTTGCTTGGATTGAGTCTTGTAACTAGTACTTGATTTTGTCAAGGGGTTCATAAGCTAGCCAGGTTCAAGCCCAATTATTGAAGCCATGTTACCATGACATGTCATCATGCCACATCATTACTTCATGGAGCCTTGTCACCCACCACTTGGAGTAGAATGCCATGCCACGTCACCTTGGATGGCTAACTTAATGTCAAAAGAAGGCTGTCTCTCATTCACATCAAGACATCAAGACATCAAGATATTAAGACATCATTTAAAAATTCAAGCTTATCCAAGAAGAGTGCCCATGAATTTTTTCTCATTTGTCATCCATTTGAAATCCATCCAAGATGTCACCAATTTTAAGAGGAGTAAGAAGGAAGGGCACCTCATCTTATCCACTCTTTGTCACCCATATGAAGGAGCGCCTCATTTCATCCAACATGAAGAAGTTTGGGTTAAGGGGGCGCCTATCATAGAAGAGTCTTCATCCAATCCAACAAGAGCTAAAGTTTAAATTCAAAAGAGAGATGGGAGTCCACCTTTATCTTCTCACCCATCCTTATCTATCTTTGGAATGCAAGAAGTCCAAGAGGAGTCTAAGCCATGGATTATCGCCCACTTACATTTGAATTTCAAATCTAAGAGGAGGAGGATGCCATCTCATTTTGTCGCCAACATTTCATGAAGTGACTAGCATCTCTTCTTATTTTGTCGCCCATCATCCCATTTCTTATTGCCAACATGGAGGAGTTCAAAAGAAAGGGGTGCCTACCTGCTTTAAAAGTTGAAGGAGTTTCATCTCAAGAGAAGATAGGAGTCCAACATTATCCTCTCAAAGGGCCCTATCCTTATCTATCTTGTATTCAAAGAATTTGTTTTTATCTTGCTACCTTGTATGGAGGGTCTATAATACCACTCCATCCCCCCTTGTAACAAGTTGATGGTTTGTTAATGAAACTTTTATTATTTCTCCAATTGCTCTACTGGGTAAGCATTGTTAGTTATGAGACTAGGGTGCTGAAGCCCTACTTATCTCCCAAGTTCCAAGTTCCAAGTTCCAAGATCCAAGATGCCATCCATCCTTTGCCCCACCTCCCAGTCTTCCATTCTTTGTTGCTTTCTTAATCCCTCCAAGTTCTGATTGATTTTCTTTTGCAAGATCCCCAATGTTCCAGATCTGAAGAGGATGTTTTCCTTGCCATACAACCATCTACGGGAAAACATCCTCTTCAGATCTGGAACACTGGGGATCTTGCAAAAGAAAATCAATTGTAGTTTGGAAGATCTGCTCTAAAGGAATTATAGTTTGGAATCCGACCAGAGATCTTGAGAGTTGAATCTGGATCTACTAAAAGGAGGGAAAATTTATTATTGCTAAGTGAAACCAATCCGAATCTCATTAGATCTAATTAGTTGAAGCAAGGAAGTCCTAGTTTTGGTGGTTTCTTAATCATCAGATCCAGGGTTCTTTATGTGATTGCATGCGAATATATTGTGGGTAGCTAGTAGTAATCTTCTTGTCTATCTTTCTTAGATCCATTGATAGCTTTACTTGAGTTTGCTACCATTGCTTATTAAAATTTAAAAATTAATTCTTATTCATTACATTAGCCTTGCATCCATCCCATATTAGAGTGCAGGGCTTCTGGAGTTTCCTAGCTTGCCTTCGCTGAACTGGAGATCTGATGGATAGAGTGTGGGGCTTCTGAAGTTTCTTGGCTTGCCATCGCCAGATTGGGGGTTTGACAGATAGAGTGCAGGGCTTCAAGAGTTTCTCAGCTTTAGAGTGTGGGGCATTAAAAGTTTCCCGACTTGCCATCGTCAGATTGGGGGTCCGATGGATAGAGTGTGGGGCTTTAAGAGTTTTCTAGCTTTGGATTGTGGGGCTTCAGGAGTTTCCCAACTTTGGAGTGTGGGGCTTTAGAAGTTTTCTAGCTTGCCATCATTAGACTGGGCCGATTTATAGAGTGCAAGGCTTCAAGAGTTTCCTGGCTTTGGAGTGCGGGGCTTTAGGAATTTCCTGGCTTTGGAGTGCAAGGCTTCAAGAGTTTTCCAGGTTGCCATTGCCGAACTGAGGGTCTGACGGATAGAGTGTGGGGCTTTAGGAATTTCTTAACTTGCTGTCACTGAACTGGGAGTTTGAAGAATAGAGTTCTTGCATAGGTGAAGATAGTATTGCACCAGAAAGGGTTTTTTTAAAAGAAAATCTTACATCATTGTTAGTATGTCCTCAAATTATTGGAATTCCAGGTTCATGGAAATTGGATGCCATTGAGTCCGATGAGGTAGTAAGCTCCATAAGGGAGGGCTTCAACCACCTTGTAAGGGCCTTCCCAATTAGGAAAGCGCTTGCCACATTCTCCAGGCTATGGGACTTTAGCTCACCACAGGACCAAGTCACTTGGGTAGAAGGCCTTTGGCTTCATGTGGGAGTTGTAATACCGGGCCACCCATTGTCTATAAGCTACCATGCGGAGCTGAGCTTTGTCTCTTATCTCTTCTAGCAGGTCTAGGTTGAGCAGAAGGTGGGTTGAATTCTCAGCCTCATGATATTGCTCTACGCGCAGTGTGGGCAGACCCATCTCTATTGGAATCACAGCCTTAGTACCAAAGACAAGGTTGAAGGGTATCTTACCTGTTGCTGTTTAGGGCATGGTGTGGTAGGCCCAAAGAATACTACAAAGTTCCTCGGTGCACCAGCCCTTAGCCTCATCTAGCCTGGTGTGAAGGCCTTAGAAGATGGTCTGATTGGTTACCTCAGCCTCCCCGTTGGTCTGATGGTGACCCACCGAGGTAAAATAGTGATGGATATTAAGATCAGTACAGAACTCCTCGAATGCTTGGTTGTCGAACTGCTGTCTATTGTCAGTGATGATTGAATGGGGAAGACTAAAATGGCAAATGATCAACTTCCATAGGAAAGATCTGACCTTGGCTTCAGTGATTCATGCCAACGGCTTGGCCTTAACCTACTTGGTAAAGTAGTCGATAGCCACAATCAGGTACCTCTATTATCTGGATGCAGGGGAAAAAGGACCTAAGATGTCCATTCCCAACTAGGTGAATAGCCAAAGAGCAGAGAGTTGGGAGAGCGGCATGGTCGATTGACACTATATACAGACATGTCATTGGCAATGTCATAGCTTCTTATGAAGTTAGCTGCATCTTTCCTCATGGTCCCCCAATAATATCCTTACTGGAGGGCATTGTATGCCAATGTCCTGCCCCCCATAAGGTTTTCGTAGAGGCCCTCGTGTATCTGCTGGAGCACGTAGGTCGCCTATGAGGGTCTCAAACATTTCAGGAGTTGGTATGAGTGGGACCTCCAATAGAGTTGCCCGTCCATCAGCATGAAGCATGCATCCTTCTTCTTGAGGAGGCCGGCCTCCACGCGGTTCTCGGGTAGAGTACCATCAGTGATGTACCTGACATAGCGGTCCATCTTGCTAGGCTCAGGAGTGACTTGCTAGACTTCGTCGGATGCTTCATAGATGGGGGCCTGCAAGTATTCAACATAGGCAAGCCCCAACAATAGTCTGGCAGAGTTGCGAGCCTAGAGAGAGTGTCGATGCGAGCATTCTCTCCATGAGGGATATGTAAAATATTGAAATGCCAGAAACTTGCCTTGCTCGAACACATCTGCTCCAGATACTTTGCCATATGAGAATCTTGGGCTTCAAATTCTCTCGAGACTTGACCTGCAACTATCTACAAGTCGGTGAAGACCTTTAGGCTCGTCACACCCAACTCATGGGACACCCTCAACCCCGTGAGGAGTGCTTCATATTTGGCCTACTTATTGGTGGCTTTGAACAAAAAGCATAGTGCAAACTCGACCATGACCCCATCGAAGTTGGTGACAATAAGGCCGGCCCCGCTCCCTTTTGCATTGGATGCACCATCAATGTGGAGAACCTAGACCATCTCATCGTGAGCGGCTCCATGGGATGCTCCAAAGGAGTTTCTTCCAGCTCTCTGCTTATGCAAGCACATTCTACCAGAAAGTCAGCCAGCACTTGCACCATTTGAGATGGCCTTGGGTAATATGCAATGTCAAACTCACTAAGTTTCAGTGCCCACTTAGCCTGACACCCAAATGTATCTGGATGGCTGAGTATGGCTTTTAATGGCTGGTCGGTAAGGACTGTGATCGGGTGGGCTTGGAAGTATGGCCTGAGATGTTGAGCAGAAATAATGAGTACGAAAATTAGTTTTTCGAAGCAGGTGTACCTGGTTTCTGCATCCTAAAGGAGCTTGCTAGCATAGTACATCAGCCTCTGAATTCCATCTTCGTCGGTGTGCATGAGTACTGAACTGACAGCCCCTAAGGAGATCGCTAGATATAGAAGTTCCTCCCCGTCCTCTGGCTTGGAGAGTAGCGATGGCGATGCCAGGAACTCCTCCAGCTCCTCGAAGGCTTTCCAGCACTCCGTATCTAGGTGAAGTCATGCATCTTGCACAGTTCCTTGAAGAAAGGCAAATAGCAGTCGATTGAGTGCAAGATGAACTAGCTCAGGGAAACGATCCGGCCAGTCAGATGCTGAACCTGCTTCTTCGAGGTGGGGTACTCCATGTTGACGATCGCCTGGACCTTCTTGGGATTACCTTCGATCCCTCCCTGAGTAACCATGAAGCCCAAGAATTTTCTGGCAGCCATGTTGAAGGCACGCTTAGCTGGGTTCAACTTCATCTGATGGAGATGGCAATTTGAAAGGCTTCTACTAGGTCCATAATGTGGTCCGACTCTGGCTTGCTCATAACAAGCATGTCATCCACATAGATGATACAGGATGACAGTGGAGTCTTAAATTATGAAATCAGCCATCTAAATGAGCAATGATTCTACCACATATCAGCAAGTTTCATGCTTAAGAGCAAATGAAATTAATGAAAGAAACTACTAGAAAGTTGTTACCCACAATGTAGGTTCATTCATTTGAAAGTAAATGGATCTAATGGCTAAGAAACCATTCTAATTAGGATAATTACCTTCAATAATTCAGACCTAAGAGTTTAGGAGGGGATTATCTTAACAATAATGAGCTCTCAACTTCATGGGTGGCTCAAATCTCAACACTTAAAGGATTAGCATTGGATGAGAAGACTACCACTCCCTTGATTGAAGATACTTAACGTAGTTGATTTTGATGCAAGGTAAACTTCATCCTTAACTTGGGACCATTGAGAGAACCTACAAGAAGAACATTAATAGGCATAGAAAATGAGAAAAAAGTGTTGCCCAGGTGGCTACCCAAGAGGTGGGTGAATTGGGAATTTAAGAAATTTAAAGCAAGTAATGTGCAATTCAAAATCCCTTGCAAGTGGTAGGTGCTGTGATAGAGTTATAAAATGAAGAAGCTAAACAGAGTAGAGAAAGCACAACACAAACACACCAAATTTATAGTGGTTTAGAGCAACCCAGCTCCTACATCCACTCCCCAAGATACCACTTGGGATTTCTACTATATTCACACATGAATACAGTAGGATTGTTTTACATGATCACAATCCAAAACCTCTATACTTTGGTTTTACAGGATCACCAAAGAAAACCCAACACCCTTTGATTTTAACAGGTTCACCAAAGAAACCCAACTTAGTTTTCACAGGATCACCAAGAACCTAACCCTTGGTTTTAACAAGGCTTACCAAGAATCTATTTGGTTTTTAACCGGGCTCACCAATAACTCAACAATTCAAAGATTAAATAAATGCAACAAGAAATGACAAACTCAAGTTGTCAGATAGTTGCCGGTGCAGCTTATTGGAAGTCCACTTGAATGCACTTGAATAAACATTAATTACTTTAGTGGCTTCTTCCAAAGGTGATTCAAGCTTCAGATCAGAGTTATTGAAGGCTTGAATGCAGACTTGAATGCTCTTCTGCTCTTTCTCTTGTTGTTGGTTGGATATTCAATATAGCTCTCTCTTCTTTGAAGAACTCTCTTATATATTGCCTCAAGGTAGTTCAAATCCTTCAAATTTAAAGTATTCCATCATCCCAAGGTAGTTCTAGCCTTTGTAGACCATTGGGGAATGATTTGTGTCCGTTGGAGCATCTTTTAGCATTCAAAAATAAATTTTGGAACTAGCCGTTAGATACCTGAAAGTGACATTCGAGTCAGCTCGGATTCCTTCGAGTCAGCTTGGATCCTTCAAGTCAGCTCGGATCCTTCGAGTCGATAGGTCGACTTGCCAAATCTTCAGTGTAGTCGGTTCTTTGTCTCAGAGTGCAAAACATCACTCTAGACGAGTCGGCTCTTGATAGCTCGGGTCGGCTCAAACTTGAATCTTGAAAATCTTGAACTCGAGGAGTCGGCTTTTTTCAGCTTGTGTCGGCTCTTCTTCTCAGGTTTGAAAAACCTTACTCTGGAAGAGTTGGCTCGATGCAGTTTGGGTCGGCTCGCTTTCTCAGGCTTTCGAAATTAGGTCTGGCAAAGTCAGCCCTTTCTAGGTCGGGTCGACTCGCCTGGCTATTCTCAGAAAACTTTCAGGAAATGGACTCTAGAGGAGTCGACTCGGACTGATTCCAGTCAACTTAGATTCACTGGAGTCGGCTCGCTTTCCATCGAGTCAGCTCGGATTGCTGCATTCCAGAATCCTTGCTGCGTGCAAGTAAGTAGAGTCGGCTCTTCTTCACTTAGGGTCAGCTCGAGTGTCTTCTTCAGGACTTTTACAATTGAACTTAAAGAGAACTCTCACCAACACTTTTATGATTTTACATAAACCAACTCAAACTAAAATTCATGGCACACATATACTCATAGAAGTAACCCTTTTTACTTGATTTTTCTTAGCATTTTCATTGGGTTCTTCATTACAAAAATATTTACAACACAACTCAAACAAGAAAGTTGAAATGTACGAGTTGAAGCTTGAATATGTTATACATCCTACAAAAACTTGTCAAACACTTGAAGAGTTGTCAGAAATAAATGTACATGCTCCAATGTTTGGTTATCATCAAAATCACTTATGAGGTCAACAAAAAGGAAAGAAGAAAGGAAGTTTGAACAAGGGCAAATGGAAGAGATGTTGGAGATTTCCTGAAGCTTGGATGAACTAGTTTGGGCCTCACACCCTCTCCCTCATGGAGTGATAATGCAACAAGGCATTAGAAAAAAAAAACTTCTTTCATTCATTCAATGGCTGATTACAAGAGGGTTAGGGGGAGTATTTATTAACTTCCCAAGCCCTTATTTGAATTCAAAATGGGAGAGATTACGTGCTTGAAAAGGGGAGTGGGAAGTGGGGAGTTACAACTTGCATTCAAATTTGAACTTCAGCAAGCTTGGGCATGGAAAGTGAGGTTGCATGGCTGACTTGGCATGGCGGTTGAGGTGGCAATCCAACATGGCATGGTGAGGTGGTTTGCTCCATGAAATCCAACATGGCATGGTGAAGTGCTTTGCTCCAATCTTGATGCTCCTTGGGCTCGAGCATGGTTCTAATGGGAATTCTCCCAGGGTGCCGGGAATGATGCAGCATGCGGAAGTGAATTTCAAAACAAAATTTTAAGCATGAAACCCTAATATGGCTAGAAAACTCTAATTCTCAGGAACCCCTTATGCAATACCAATCAACGAAAATATAAATGAAGTCAGAATACATACCTGGATCACTGAAATCCAATCTTTTCTATGAGGCTCACAAGTGCAAGCCCTCCAACAGTGATCCACACGAGAATGGTACCAAGGAAGAATCCCTACCGAGGTTGCTTGCTTCAACAGAACTCTTTTATCAGCCTTTTGACCTTTGACCACTGTAGGACACCCTAACCTACTATAGGGCTTTCTGGACATAGTCCTAAATCAATCTTGGTTATAGGACAACCCTCCTCTAGGACCCTTAGGCTTATGTTCTAAAACTAAGCCTTGTCTTAGTAGAAAAGACCTTGTCTTAACAAGACAAGTCTTGTCCTAAATTAAGGAGGAGGGAGTAGAAGAACACTCAGACTGACAGACTCTCGGGAAAATGGGATTCCTATTTTCTGATGACCAAAAACTATATCTCTCATTTCACTGTACCCCCTTTATATAATATTTCAAGGGGCGTGAAAACCATCCCGACATCTCTTATCAGATATGTTATTTCATATCTGATAAGACTCTTCAGGATTGAATTGTCTTATCATTGTTCTTTCCCTTTCCAGATTAAATCGCCATGTGCCATGTGGCATTTACTGGTTAATAAAAATGGAAGGAGGCATCATTTCAGATTTAAAAACTGTGGGAAGACCAGAGTCCTGAGAGCAGACGGACTCTACCTCAGAATCATGCGCAGATGAAGAGATGCGACTCTTTATCTGCGCGCGCTACTCTTTTTCCCATTTCATGCTGCCCTCTTATTCCCTTTGACCGATCATTTAAATCCAAAGGGCATGGGGGTAATATGAGAAGGTGCCCCTTGATGAAACACTAGAGTGTTTCATCTGCAGGACTTTTTTCCTTCTGTGCGCAACTTCATTTCCCCGCGCGCCAAGAGGCACCAAGAGTCCTTTTATGGTCAACTTTATCTACACCCATGCAATCTTTGACTAGTCAAAGCATATGCAATATGGGTGTCAAAAGAAAGAGCATTAAGTCTTCTTTCCATCCATATAAATATATTTCAGATCAGAGAGCTATAAACTCTTTTAGGCCTTTTTGAATGCCAAGGTGTCATTTTGGCATCTGGAGTCCCAACTCAAATGAACTCTTCAATAAAATGTCCAAAAGTCCAAAATAAAATCAGATCAAGCTCTGATTTAGCTATCCCTACTTAGGACATAACCTAATTTAGGTTTCTTTTAATTAGGTTTGCCCAATTAGCAAGCAACCGGACCCAATCTAATTGGGTTAGGAATTGAGTTAGCCTACATATACTAGTATGCAATCTTGATAACCAATTAGGATCCCATGACCCTAATTAAACCATGAGTAACTTCCTTGGCCTACTCTCTATTGTGTGTGACCTATTGGGTTCCATATCTAGCCAGCAGTAGGTTTAGGTTTGAGCCGATTCGATCCAATCGAACCCGAGTGACCTAATTAGGTCAAATCAGCTCACCTAATTATCTAGTTCGAATCACACATCGAATTGACTCATGAAACCAATCCAATTAGTTCATGAAAACTCACAAGACAAGATTGACATCTAGCAATATGTCATGCCTACTGGAAGATGAGGAACTTGATGAAAATTACCAAAATCCTTCAGTAGTAAGTTACCATGCAATTCAATCTTTTGATCTCCCATTATCCCGATTAAGTGATGGGTATGGATAAATGTCAAACCCTAACACTTAATCATATCGAAGCTCAGCTCGATCATGAGGACTCAACTGATGACTGATTAGAAGCAACTTCTAATCTCATCTCACTTTGTAAAGATTCCTTGAGTCACTCATCGAAGAGATTATATGGGATAACATATCCTCTTACTAGGATTGATCAATTCCTTGTTGGTCCAGTCACATCCTTCGTACACCTTCCACCATACCCAGAACACCCCGTACATGTCGCAATGCCATGAATGAGTATGAACCAAAGTATGGCTTAGTGTGCACAAGGAACCATGGTGACCTTAGGTCTGAAGATCACATGCACAACTTCTACTCTGGGACCTATCTTTTGACAAGGAGTAAGACTTCTATAAGATAGTTCCAGTGCGGATCAGTTCAGTGTACTCATAACCTAATGAGCACCCTTACCCTTGTATTAGTGTCTCTACACTAGTAGCTATGAGACCAACCATCCTCATCAACTGAGCATACATAGGATAAGCTAGTCTTACCAGATCCATCGATCCCCGAATCGATGGTCCAATGACTAGGAACATTCTAGATTAGGGTTTATAGGAATTAGGTCTCACTATTATTTTATCATAACCCTAATTCCATTGCCCTACTCTATAGGATTCATCATAGTCAAAAATATGACACAGCAGTATATGATGAATCAAATGCCTTTATTATAAATAATGATGTCATGCATGAGTTTGAAGTTTACAAAAAAGGCCCAATAATGATTGGCTCTTAGGGCATTTTTCTATCAGGTTCATGCTTGGATCTTGTCCCAACTTGAATAATTATAAGATCAAATTGATCCTAACTTGACTAAATTAAAATTGACTTGACTCTAATTACAAGACTCATGCTGAAATTAAAAGTTTGAAACTGAAATGGCTTATTCACTAGCAATCCACAAAAGCATGGATTGTTTGGGTTTGATTGATGTCTCTTACAAGCTCTGGTACCCCACACCAATTCTCCAAGGATGGGAAGGACTCGACCCTATTGAGTATGGGTCAACTTGACTTTGGTAGTGTTCTAGTAAATCTAAGTTGATCCTTTGTATATCCTCTCGAGTGATCCATGAGTCCGTAGATTCTGGTCAACCTTGCCAATGAACTAAATAGTATTGATATCCCTTGTTCTAAGTAGTAATAACCTGGTCATCTAGAATATGCTCAATCCAGTCTCACTATTCTGGTAATGGGGCTGATGGACACTCAGGGATAGGTTCACTCTCAAAAATAGGATCAGGTCCAAAAGGCTCACTAGGTATCATTGCTGGTTCCTTATACTCTACTAGGTCTGAGATATTGAAAGTTGAACTGATACCAAAATAGATGGTAACTCAAGCACATAGGCATTAGGGCCAATTTTCTTTATTATTTTGAAAGGACTCGCATCGCGGGCATGCAACTTTCGTGGTTCTGGGTGGGAATCGTTCATGACTAAGCTAGATCATCACATAGTCCCCTTCAGTAAACTCTTTGACTCTCTTATGGGAATTAGCCATATGCTTGTAAGTTTCCTTGCTCAAGTTAATTTTCTCATTGATCCCTTTATGCAAATCTCTAATATGCTATGCATATGACTTTGTAGACTCAGAAACTCGTGCATATATGGATAAAAGGATAAGGTCTATGGGCTTTCTTGGTTTGTATCCATGGACAATGTCAAATGGGCTTTTTCCAATAGATTAATTGACTGAGCTATTGTAGGCAAATTTAGTACGTGGTAACAAAAGATCCCAATTTCCTGTATTCTCACTAACTAGATATCTCAACAGGTTTCCAAGACTTCTTTCACAACTTCTATTTGGCCATCAGTTTGTGGGTGGTAGGTGGTAGAAAACTTCAGTTTGGTTCTAACATGTGCCATAGGGTTTTCCAAAAATAGCTAGTGAATCGGACATCAAGACTTCTATTCACAACTTCTGTTTGGCCATCATTTTGTGGGTGGTAGGTGGTAGAAAACTTCAGTTTGGTTCCTAACATGTGCCATAGGGTTTTCCAAAAATAGCTAGTGAATTGGACATCCCTATCAAACATAATGGTTTTGGGCAAACCATGTAACCTAACAACTTCATTTAGGAGAAGTTTCTCCACTTTTGAAGTATCAAAAGTCTGAGAACACGGTAAGAAGTGTACCATCTTGGAAAAGTATTTGACCATAACATAGATGGAGTCATGTCTTTGCATGGTCTTTGGTAACCCTAACACAAAATCTATAATAAGGTCTTTCCATGTACAATCAATGACAGGCTATTAGAAATTGTGTCCCAAAGCTAATCATCTAAGCTATAGACGGTTATGCTATTTGTATATTGAATATGAATTTTGATATAAATAAAAGTTATCTTTTGGTAGTTCATCACAGGTGCATTTTTCTTAATATGAACTCTTATGTGATAAAGTCCTTAGAACTTTCTTGTACTCGATATAGAGAGGATATATCAAGAAGTTCTTAAATTTTTCATGATCGAATGATGCATTGTTATAGGATGACTATGTATCAAGTATAGATCGTTGTATGTCATATAGGTTGGTTATCATCTTAACCAAGGAATGTAGAGACATTGGTATGACATGCAAGTGGAGTGTATGACATTTCACTGAATGTGACCCACCTAATGGAACTTCCATTTCTATCAAAGGGTTGTTCACGAAGGGATATGGATATATGTGTCCCTCAGACCTGAGATCACCATAGTAACTTGTAAGCAACTCACTATGCTTTAGCACCGGACTCCACGAATTTCTAATCGATCTTGAAAGGGTGCTGGGTGTAGTCAAGTACTTATGGAGCAATGGTAGGATCAAGATGGGATTGAGCTCTCTGAATTGATTAGAGTGAAAGACTCACTGATGTCTCAATATAGCAAAACCTTGTCCAAGGTAGTTCTAATGAAGAGTCACTGAACTTTCAAAATTGAAACATATGTTTGGATGAGCTGATCTAGGGTTGGCAGTCTAACCCTAAGTCATCTAGAGCATTGAGTGGTCAAAGGGATGAATTATATAGTAACCATATGCCAGACGTTTTTGATGGTTGCTCTGCAACTTCGAGCTATCCGGACATCGGGTGTCATTGCTAGACTTTGATTGGTACTAAAATTATTTCAGTACTACCGGCTTGGGGTTCGAACCTATGGGGTCACATTGATGGGGATCTCAGAGCAGCACTGATCTCGAAGCCGCATTGATCACGGAGCAGCATTGATCCCAGAGCATCACCGATCCCGGAGTAGCACAGATTTTAATAAATTTGTTTGGGATTTATCTTTTATTTGAATTTTGAATTAGGATTTGGTTGGTTAGGATTTAGATATGGATAGGCTTATCTTATCCAATCTTGTATTTGAATTTGAGTCATCCCTATCTTTCTATCCTGTATTCAAATTCAAATGAGGGTTGGACAAGTCTATAAATACCACCCTCAGTCATTTGTAAAAAAAAAGTTTTTGGAGAAAAAATTTGAGTTTTTTAGAAGAGTGATTCTTCTTGCCTTCGCCTTCGGGCATGGGCATGATGCCCTAATTATTCCCCTTCCCATTCCATCTTCTGTATCCCCTCGTGACCTTTGAGATCCATCCTAGCGCCTCCAAGTATCAAGGAGGGTGTAATGCCCTAGAGATGAGAGGTCTCTTCGTTAGGGTGAGTCCCAAAGTCCATGAGATCCAGATCCCTATCCTACACCCCACTATTCCTCTGCCACCCCTAGTGAAAAAAATACCAAAAAAAATAGTACCCTAATTTTGGTGACTTCTAGGCTCACCAACGATCCTACGCACTTGTCCCCCATCATTTTTGGTATTAGAGCCAGTTTAGGCCAGGTTAGGGTACATTTCTTTTCCAATCCCAAATTTTTCCCACCGGTTCCGTCGTTCTCTATCTTCCATAGCCACCGTCCAGCAACCAATCGACGACGGACTTCCGAGGTCCAGTCCCAATTCCATTTCCAAGGAAGAACTGCCACAGCCGCCTCGCGCCCATCTTCCCCTCCGATCCGGTCATCCCCAAGATCTGCAATCACCTCGGCTGGCTCGTGGCCATCCACAGCAGCGATCTGGCTTCATCCGCTAACCTCCCACGAATGCTCCCCTCGCCGTCCCCAAAATGAAGAAGCGCGGCCACGTGAGTGCCGAGCACAGCCGCATCGGCAAGCAACGGAAGCACCCCAGAGGCCACGGTAATGCCGGCAGCCTGCACCACCACCACATCCTCTTCGACAAGTATCACCCCGGGTACTTCGACAAGGTGGGCATGCGCTACTTCGACTATGAGTGCTTCTCGATCCCGTGGATGAGCTCGGGTTTTCGGCTCAAAGCTCTGGACTTCCTCGTGCGATCTCCATCTATCTCACCTCGCAGACGTCTGGACCTCACTGGCCTGCACCATGGTTCGCCTCACCGAGAGCTTCCCACCGACGGACTCATCCGATCGCCCATCGTCTCCGGATCCGCCCGGAGTCATCTCCACTATCCGCCTTCTCCTCCAGTGCCTGATATGACACCGCAAGTTGCTTTCCAGAGCAAAGAACCCTGGCTACCGGTCCCCCATCGCAACCGACGGCATCGACGCAGGTGGATCCCGAAAAGGAAAGACCATCGACCCAATCTCCGCTGCCCTCGCCACCCCCTCCGCCGTCTCCCAGAGCTTTCGTACGATCTTCCGGTTCTAAGCTCTCGCATGCCATCTCATTGCTCATCAGCATCCTCATCGCCGTCTGAGGACCACCCATCCAGATCCGATCACCGGCCCTCACCGATGCCCATGGTGCCCAGATCGAGCCGCTTCCCCCAGGCCGAGCGCCCCCCCTCCTCTCTGCCTCCCATGAAGCCTGACGTCGTCGCCACCTGGTGCGGGCACCAGACTCAGAAGAAGACTTCAGGGCTCCATCTGGATCTCTGATTGACCTTGCCCAAAGAATTAGGATTTTCTGGTTTTGTAATAAGGGTTGACTTGGTTAACTCAATTTTAGTCTTGAGTCTGTATTTCCCTGCAATTTAAATTTTGTTGAGTCATGTTGACTCAATACAAGTCCTAGTAGTGGTCTAGGTCTTCTCCAGGTTGGTGCCCCTTTTTTTTCAGTCAAGTCAAGGTCCAGGGTGCCACATTTTTTCTCCCAGGCCCAAGCAAGTGGGCGCCACACTCCCAGCCACACGCCAGAGTCCAGTAGGTGCCACATCTCCATCCAGTGTCTTTGGTCCCTACACCATAAGAAGTAAGTTCCTTTTTTTTCTTGCACCACTTGGGAGAGAAATCCATCAAGATACCTCAATCCAAGGAGGAGCCAATTTCTTTCCAGATAAACCCAAGCCAGGATGGCAAGAATTTTTCCTGAAGAGAGGATCAAGGAGGTGCCCCACAATGTTCCATAAAAATCAAAGTTATAAAAGGGAAGAGTGCATGTCTTGGGGAGGAATTCAAGGAGGTTCCCAAAAGTTTCCAAAAGTGCCAAAGCCATGAAAGGAAGAAGCCTAAACTTGTGGAGCAAGACTAGGAGGTGTCCAAATGAGCCAAACCATGAAGGGAAAATCCTTGAATCATGGAGAGATACTAGGAGACACCCCCATAACCTGCCATTTGGAGCTGATTTTCAAGTTTTCTTGGAGTTTTTGGGTTGCCCACTCATGGAAGAGTCTTGGGAAGAGAATTTGATGCCTAAAGTGTGGGTTAGTCCTATTAGTCCCACATGGGAAATGTATAAAATTTTATTTCTTTGTTATGTCTATATATTCAACTCTATGTAACTCTTGAATTTACGGATGAATGAATTCAATTTATGCGTGAGCAACTTTGTGTTTCTCTCTTCCGCACTTGTGTTCAGGTGTTGAGCTCCATGAGGGAGTAAATCCGGGTTCCCTAGGAACCTTGAGGAGGTGTGAGATCTCCAACCCCAAAACCCTAGGTTAGTCACTTCAACTCCAAACTCTAGCCGCCCATCATCTTCTTCACTCCACCAAACCCTAGCCTACTCCATCTTCTTACGGCCCCTCTCTCCAAGTAGAGGCCGACCACCAGCATCCAGGTCCAGTTTGGCTACCTCGAATACAGAGAAAATCCCAGAGGAAGTCAGATCAACATCCAAGAGAATCAGGATTTCAGCAACATCAACTTTCAAGTTCTTCTATCTGGTAAATCCTTCCTTGAGTATCTGGTTCTATAACTTGTTCTTCTTCATTCCCAGATCTTGAGTTCAGGAGAAGCCAACTCTGCTAAAGGACCAGTATTGGAGGATCCATTGCGAAGATATCCAAATCCGAGGATCCAATAATCTGCTCAAGAGAGTCCTTCCACCAAACTCTATGAAGATCACTGTCTGGTTCATAACCCTTCTCTTCTCTTTATTTCTGTCTTGTTGAAAGTTCAGAGTGAAACCCTAGATCTCGGAGTTTCTCAACCCCCAGCGATCCTTACTTCTGAACTACTCTGATAATCTAGTTTCTTTAAATTGTGCTTTCAATTATTATATAGTTTCTTTCAATTTAGTTTAGCTTTCCTTTGAGTCAAAGCCGACTTCTAAAATATATATATAAAAAAAAAGTACATTAATTTTAATTTACTTCCGCATCTCATCATCTCTTTTGTTTTGCATCACCACCGGTGCCCTCCGCCCCCTCGAGGTCGTCCACTCCGCCTCCTCTTCCGGCCAACACCCAATCCCGCCGGAAGACCACCCCCCCCCACGACTCCATTGGCGCCAGCCGAGAACATCCTCCGCCCCTCCGTCGGCCATTTCCCCAAGCACCATGCTAGCCACCTTCCTCTCCGTGCCGCCGCCTTCAGTCCATCACCGCCTCCGATGAGAACCCACCGGATCTGCCCTCTGGAAGACCACCCTTGCATCAGTCGATCCGTGGATAGGAAAGATGTGCACGAACGTGAAAGCACACGGATTTCAAAGCAAGACTCCCTGCACACTTCTTAAAGCAAGACGCCTAACTGTTTGCAGACTTCAAGAGCATGAGGGAAATAAAAAAAAGAAGATAGAGAAAAAAATGAATAAAAAAATGGAGAAAAAAATAATTTGGGATAGTTTCTAGAGCTGCACAATTTCAAGGCTACGTGGATTTCAAAGCTGCACAGATCTTAAAGTAGAGCCTTTGGATTGGTTCATCAAAGCTCCCCGTTGGTCCTGACTCGACGGAGTTGAGTTCTCCCCACCTCAGAGAAATGATGGGGATCTCAGAGCAGCACTGATCTCGAAGCCGCATTGATCCCGGAGCAGCACTGATCCCAGAGCAACACGATCCCGGAGTAGCACATATTTTAATAAATTAGTTTGGGATTTATCTTTTATTTGAATTTTGAATTAGGATTTGGTTGGTTAGGATTGAGATATGACAAGGCTTATCTTATCCTATCTTGTATTTGAATTTGAGTCATCCCTATCTTTTTATCCTGTATTCAAATTCAAATGAGGGTTGGACAGGTCTACAAATACAACCCTCAGTCCTTTGTAAAAAAAAAGTTTTTGGAGAAAAAAATTTCAGTTTTTTAGAAGAGTGATTCTTCTTGCCTTCGCCTTCGGGCATGGGCGTGATGCCCTAGTTATTTCCCTTCCCATTCCATCTTCTGTATCCCCTCGTGACCTTTGAGATCCATCCTAGCACCTCCAGTATCGAGGAGGGTGTAATGCCCTAGAGGTGAGAGGTCTCTTCGTTAGGGTGAGTCCCAAAGTCCATGAGATCCAGATTCCTATCCTACATCCCAACTGTTCTTTCACCACCCCTAGAGAAAAAAAATACCAAAAAACTAATACCCTAATTTAGGTGACTTCTAGGCTCATCAACGATCCTATCCCTATCCCTCATCAATTTTGGTATCAGAGCTAGAAAAATTAGGTTACCTTCGTATCATTCCAAATTTCCTCTTCCCAGCCATTCCCCACTTCCCAAACTCAACCCAAAAAAAAAAAAAATCAGATCTCCCAGTTTATCAAGTCACCATTAATTTTTTTTTCTTCCCTCTTCGATCCCGTCGTTGAGCATCTGCCGGTGCCCCACCTTCCCTGCAATGATTCCTCCCAAAGTCCACCGACACCCAACTAGTGCCTTCCACCTGTGACTCCTCCCACACCCCACCAACACCCTATTGCCACCGACAAACCCCTCCTCCCCACTGGCGAGGACCAAATCCCCGTCCCACCCATGCCTCCCTCCTCCAGATCCGATCATCCATGAACCCTCCCTGGTTCTCCCACACCCGAATGCCCTCCTCTAGTCCATCCATCATCGGACATCCCCCACCAGTCCACTCATAGCCAGACCCTCCCTCCTTCCGCTCCTTCGCCCAAACCTCCCAGGCTCGGGGATGATCGGATGAGGGCGGTCAGGTAACAGTGGACCGGGAGGTAGGTGAGCCTGGGGCTGTCTTCGTTGATGGCGAAACAGTGGCTTCGTGGAACAGGGCAGAGGCTTGGAACAGGCGGAGGCTTCATGGAGCAGTGGAGAAGAAGATGGCATCGTGGTAGATCTCCGGGAAGAAGACGGTGATCTTTGGGGAGCAGTGTTCCGGCGTTGCGGCAGGCCGGAGGTGGGAGATCGGGCGATGGGAGGATGGTAGAAGTGAAGCTTGGCGACGGGAGGCCGGAGGAGGGTAGGTCGGCGACGGGAGGACCACAGGAGGGCGGGCCTAGCATCGGGACTGTCAGAGGAAGGAGTAGGCCAGTGATGGGAATCGGAGGAGGCTTACGGATGGCAGGTGACTGGGGCCAGGAGGTTTGGGCGAAGGAGCGGAAGGAGGGAGGGTTCGGCTATGGGTGGACCGGTGGGGGATGTCTGGTGATGGATGGACCGGAGGAGGGCGTTTGGGTGTGGGAGAACCGGGGAGGGTTCACGGATGATCGGATCTGGAGGAGGGAGGCGTGGGTGGGACGGGGACGAGGTCCTCGCCGGAGGGGAGGAGGGGTTTGTCGGTGGCAGCAGGGTGTTGGTGGGGTGTGGGAGGAGTCACACGGGAAGGCACTGGTTGGGTGTCGGTGGAGTTTGGGAGGAATCATGGCAGGGAAGGCGAGGCGCCGGTAGATGCTCAACGACATGATCGAAGAGGGAAGAAAAAAAAATTAATGGTGACTTGATAAACTAGGAGATCTGATTTTTTTTTTTTTTTTTTGGGTTGAATCTGGGAAGTGGGGAATGGCTGGGAAGAGGAAATTTGGAACGATACGAAGGTACCCTAATTTTTCTAGCTTTGATACAAAAATTGATGAAGGACAGGGATAGGATCGTTGGTGAGCCTAGAGGTCACCTAAATTAGGATACTATTTTTTTTGGTATTTTTTTTCTCTAGGGGTGGCGAAGGAATAGTTGGGATATAGGATAGGAATCTGGATCTCATGGACTTTGGGACTCACCCTAACGAAGAGACCTCTCACCTCTAGGGTATTACACCCTCCTCGATACTTGGAGGCGCTAGGATGGATCTCAAAGGTCATGAGGGGATAGAGAAGATGGAATGAGAAGGGAATAACTAGGGCATCACGCCCATGCCCGAAGGCAAGAAGAATCACTCTTCTAAAAAACTCAAATTCTTTTCTCCAAAAACTAACTTTTTACAAAGGACTAAGGGTGTTATTTATAGACCTATCCAACCCTCGTTTGAATTTGAATACAAGATAAAAAGATAGGGATGATACAAATTCAAATACAAGATAGGATAAGATAAGCCTATCCATATCTAAATCCTAACCAACCAAATCCTAATTCAAATTTCAAATAAAAGATAAATCCTAAATTTATTCTGGATATGCTACGAGATTCGTACGGCTCCAAGATTCATGCTTGTTTCGATATCCGTGTTGGTGAGGTCCCCATCACACATGCCATAGGCGTAACTACTTGACCTAATAGCTGATTGACAATTGGGAATCATCTAGGGATCGAAATTTTTTAAGATGAAATTTTACCTTTGTGTCGACACATGGACTTATCTCATAAGTCGACACTTGGCTTCACAAAAGTTGTGAGATTATTCTTAACAATTCTTAATGATGTCTTGGAGGTCTAATGTGCAATATGATTGCTTCTAAACTTAATTTGATTAAGTTGCAAATTTACTAGCTCAAATCGAATCGGATTTGATTCGGACTAGGTTTGGGTCAACTCGGGTTGAACCAAAATTGGTGCACCATATCCATTTGAGTTTGAAATTGGATTTTAAACTCAAACATCATTTAATTTTTAATTATCAGCTTAATTTTTGAATTTAACCTGATATTGAAATTAATGGTTGGATAATTGGTCTCCTTAACTCCCTCCCCACTAATTCTATCCACAACTCTCACCCAGCTTCCTCACTCTCTCTTATAAGATAGGGGCTATTTTAGGATGTGGGAGAATGCAGGAAATGAAAGGTTTTTGAAAGCAAAAGCCTTGCAAAAATTGAGAGAAAAAGTAGAGAAAGCTAGAGTGGTTTTCTACTAAAAGTTGGGTGGAAAGATCTAAGGGTATTGGGTGTGAGATTGCCTAGTGCTCTAGGCTAGGAAAGAGAGTCTGGGAAGGATTATTTCCAGAGTGTTTCCCATCTCCATTGTGTTCTTCGGCAGTGCAAGGAGTCTCAACATTCGAGGAAAAATAATTGGCTACCAAGGAGTTTCCGAAGCTAGCACTTCGGAAAGCGCTGGTCAAGCAAGTCCCCGATGTGAACCACCCGTGGAGGCCAAACAATTGTGTGGCTGGTAGAGCTTCATCCACCTCTTCAGTTGGTCATTCAAGAGTGTCATTTATTCCATCTTCCACTGTTGCAAGGAGTTGCTTTGCATCTTCAAAGGTGTGCATCAAAATGTTTGATACGGTACATTCATTTCTATATTATACATTGCTGTTCGTGTCATATTACATTGGTAGGCTATGTAGAAAGTAGTTTCTATATCATGTTTTGATTAAAATAGTTTAATCTTTACTCTTCCACTATGATGCAAGTTAAAAAGGTTTTAAAATGCATATCTTTTGCTTGCTTATGGTTCCTTTCAAATGGTATCAGAGCTAGTTTGATATTTACATGATGAGTTTTGTACAATGTATTCCATGTATCCTTAGTAGATTCCTGTATTGGATGGAAACATCAAGGCATCTGGTTATAGGAGATTAGTAGGGTTTAAAGACCCTCACTTTCCATTCAAGGGGTTCTCCTGTAGCATGTTAGGGTGCCAAAAGGAATCGAAATGGAGTTGTAGATTAAAGCTAGTTTAATCTAACATAGTAGATTAAAATTGTTTAATCTTTGTTTGTTCTAAATTTGAAGACATAAAAGGTTTAAATTAGACCTAAAGGGGTTTATGATTATGTTGAAAAGCTATTTTAACATGAAGAATCAATTTTAGAAGTAATTTTTGAGTTTACTCACAGAAAACAAAAAAACCAAAAGTTCAAACTTCGATGTAGAATCATTTCACATTAATCTTGAAACTATTTCAATGATTAAAAAAATGTTAAACATGATTTAGAATTGAGTTTTCTAATGACCCGAGACATCTAGGAATTCAATTTGAAGATCTTAAGTCATCTTAATCAAACTCAGGTTAAATGGGATGGGCTGGGAATAGATCCTTATTTGCGTTAGACCTAAGGTTAGATGAATTGGATTAATTAGAGATAAGAAACTAATTAAAAGTTGAATTAGGTTTCATTTCTCTATAGTTTCTAATGTTTAGAAAGTGTGATCCAAACATCTACAAGGATCTATTATGGCTCAGTGATTAATCTAGTTCTTTAAGTCTGATCTGGTTGAGGAAGGTGAACCAAATTGGTGTCTAGGCAAGCAGCCTTATGGTCTATGGTTATGAGGGTACCTCTTACCTGGTTAGCTCACTTGTATAGCTAGTGTCTAAGGAAAGATGGTTAATGCCAGACTCGTATCTTGACCGTGCTTACTTGGCTGATACAGCTAACTGGAATTGACTTATGAGAAGCTTACTGAATTATATTAACCCATGTCACATAAGGTTAATCAGATTTGTCTGGTTTAAGGTGCCCATGGACCAAGATTTCATGAACCTTCTACAAGTTAGTGGGAGGATTCTTGATCATGGTCCATGTATTCTTCATATGTCACTTTTTTAAATCCTCTAAATTATTAGGTCTTTAAAAGGGTGAAGTTATAGGATAACTGAGTCTTAGCCTCTCATTAAGTTGGGTGGCAATGTGTCCTTTAGTTGAGTGATCATTGGCAGTACCAAAGTATGAGTGGTCATCAGGCCATTGGAATTGCCATTCATAATATGATGGCTCAGTGGAACTATCTTTATGGTGGTCAGGTTAGTTGGCTAAAGTCGTGCTTGATCATTCATTGGTTAGAAGCACTGAATTTAGTCATGTTAATGGTTGGACCTAACCAGGACCTTCTTTAGCAAGAAGCCCAAAGGCCATTGAAGTGTCCCTGGGACAAAAATTGAAATACTAGAAATTGCTTGAAAGAAGTAATTGGTTAATTGAACCTACCTTTAGGTTCATGTGGGTGAGCCGGCCAAAGTTGGGCTCATGTGGCAACTTTAGGATTCTAGTACCCACTAAGGAATTAAGTGTAATTCCTCAGATTGGAGGTAGAGGCTACTAATCTGAATAAAATATGTGGAAGGACCTTTAGACTAAAGTCCATGTCTTTAGGATTAAAATTGAAATTCATATACTAATTGGTCTTATGGTTTCCCTTTCAAGAAAATGTCTGCCAATTTGTCCCTCTGCTCATTACTTGATAATGAAAAACTTTCTGGCCCAAACCTCGATAATTGGTATGAAGGCTTAAGATTGTCTTAGAGCATGAAAGGAACCTGTATATTATATCGGATCAAGCACCTGAGGTCCCCGCAGCCAATGCTCGACATCAATCAGGGACACTTATCAGAAGTGGCTTTCTAATAGAACAACTATACATTGCATTATGCTGGTGGTTATGAACGACGAGTCCAATCACAAATTCAAGGAGGCCCAACTAGAGAAAATCTTGCAAAAGTTACGAAAATCCTTCGGCACGCATGATGATGTAGAGCGGTACAGAACTTCCTATGCCATCTATAATGCCCATATGCGAGATGGGGCATCAATAACTGATCATGTATTGTACTTGAACGAGTTATTTGAATGCCTGGCCAAACTCGGATGTCCCCTACATGAACAGCTGGGGAAAGATGCTATACTGAATTCTCTGCCCCATTCTTACCTTGGTTTCCTTGATCACTTCCAGATGCATAGGCCTATAGTGAACTACAATAGTCTGTTGGGGTTACTACAGAACTTTGAGAAGGACCACAACTTCAATAAGGGGTTGGTGTACTTGGTGGGAGGAAATAGGGTAGTGAATCATCCCCTTGGAAAGGGGAAAAAAATAAAAAGAAAAAGACAAAAAAGGTGTAGAGTGTTGGTGGGGCCAATCAGGCTGGGAAGTAAAAGGTAGACCAGAGTTAGGTAGAGTGCTTCTACTATAACAAGTAGGGTCACTGGAAGAGGAATTGTCCTCTGTATATTGTATCCTTTGACCCAAATAGGCCGACGAAGAGGAAGCAGCAAGATGTTGCTGCTCAAGGTTATATGATAAATCCATGTACCTATTCTTTTTGTGATACTATAATTAGGTACTTGATACTGGGAGTCCTTACCACATTTGCAATAAATTGCAGGGACTTCGAATTAGTAAGAGGTTCGAGGACGGAGAAAGGTTTCTGAATGTTGGAGATGGAAGTCGAGTTCCAGTTCTGGCATTAGGAGATTTCTCTCTTGTTTTTGAATCTTGTAAAGTCATTTTACATGACTGCCATTATTGTCTTGCATTTCTTATAAACATTGTCTCTGTAGGCTTGTTGGCCAAAGAATGTTTTGAACTTTCAATAAAGAGAAATGTTTGCAACATTACTTTGAATGGTTCAGTTGTAATGAATGTAAATTTGATAAATGACATTTATTTGCTATCACAACCTATGAGTGTAATGTACACGACAAGCAAACACCCTAGAATGGATAATGTCAGCGATGCTTATCTTTGGCACTGTAGCCTATGTCATATAAACAAGAATAGGATAAACAGGTTAAGACAAGAAGGTCTCTTAGAGGTAAATGATTTTGAATCATTGCCTACTTATGAATCTCGTTTACTTAGCAAAATGACTAAGTCATCTTTTTCTGGAAAAGGTGAAAGTGCAAAAGAAATTCTAAGTCTAGTACATACAGATGTATATAGACCTATGAATATCTGTGCTAGAGGTGGATATAATTATTTCATCACTTTTACAGATGACCTATCTAGGTTCGGTTATGTCTACCTTATGAGACATAAGTCTGAGTCATTTGAAATGTTCAAACTATATCATAATGAAGTTGAAAAGAAAACTGGGAAGAGTATAAAGACTCTTCGATCTGATAAAGGAGGTGAATATCTTTCTAGTGAGTTTCTGACTTATCTTCAAGAGAATAGGATTCTCTCTCAATGGATACCTCTAGGGACACCCTAACTGAATGGTGTGTCTGAAAGGAGGAATAGGACTTTGTTGGACATGGTTCGGTCCATGATGGGCTTTGCCACTCTACCTATCTCTTTCTAGGGTTATGCCCTGGAGACTGCCTGTTATCTTCTTAATAGGTCTCCTAGCAAGTCTATTGATGGGGGAAAAAAAAAGGGATGAAGATGATGATGCTAGCACGGATGATGCAAAGGTGGTTATATCTTGTTTCTTTTTTTTTGGGTTTTATCTTTGTTCCCGATTGCAAGCAAAGAGAACCTAGGAAAACTGAAAGCAAAGAGGTCTATGCTAGCAGATCAATCCCTAAGAAATGATAGACCAGGACCCCGAGATTAAGGAACCCCGGGATTAGGACTAGCTCGATACAATCAATACCTACCTAGGAGATAGGGATGCAAACCATTCAACACTCTGATCCTCTTGGTGCAGAGATCGCTCAACCTTGATGGATGCGACCTGGATGTCCGAGCTGTCGAACCCGCGGATAGGTTGGCTTTCGATGGGTGGTCACAGTGGCAAAGCAGACCTTCTCTGATGGTCGTGGCACCAAGGGGACCTGTAGGCAAACAAAGAGGATTAGTTTTTTTTTTTTTTTTTGTTCTTTTTCCTTTCAGATGATGGAAAGGTGGAAAGAAAAACAAAGGAAAGGGTTAAGGAGATGGGGTTCGGATGATGGTGTTGGTGAAGATAACTTGGGGCCTCGCACCCCGCGACATCCCAGAAGGACGAAGGAATGTGGCCTCTCACCACACGATGCCCTCAGGCGAAGGAATGTGGCCTCTCACCACGTGACGTCCCAGAGGACGAAGGAAGCTCTCACTCAACCTAGCCTAGGAGACAAGGATTGAAGAAGAGGATGGAACACACAAGCTTTCTTTCATTAATCATCAATTATCCTTTACAAGAGGGGTTTGGGTCCTTTAAATAGGCACCCAAGAGCACTTTGAAATTTAAACTACCCCATTACACTTGGCACCCAAATTTGGAGGAGAACTTCTTTCTTTGCTTGCTTGGTTTTGGTAGAAAACATGAAGTAAGGCTAGCTTGGAGATTTGTCCCACTTTGACTTTTCTTGGCTTGATTCAAGGCCGACCAAATGGGAATAATCCTAGGCGTGGCATGATTGGAGGCTTGGAGAGGGGGATTGGTCTTTGACCTTCCTTCCTTGCATGGCTTATTTTGGTAGAAGGCTTGGATTGAGGTTTGATGTCTTCACCATGCCTTTCTTGCTTAACTTATTTATGGAAGAAGGCCTGAGTGGAGGCATGCATCAAGGGATTTGAAACTTCTTTCCACTTGGAGAATGGAGGATGCCTTTCTTGCTTGACTTCTTTATGGAAGGAGTCTTGAGTGGAGGCATGCATCAAGGGATTTGAATCTTCTTTCCATGACCGCCCATCCTAGATTGGAAGAGAGCTTGAAGAGGGGATGGGAAGGGGGCATGGATCATGTGAGTGGTCCCCTTTCTTGGGCACCCAAAACAAACCACATGTCATCACCTCAGTGCGCCACATAAACAGATAAGGTGGGCCCTGAGCTGACATGTCTCCTTGCCTTTGTTAGGCTTAAAAGAGACTTAACTTTTGAACTACTAAAGACTTCATGGGCTTAGACTCCGCCCGACTTATTACAAGACTCAGCTCGACCCGATGGGTCGAGGTACAGACTCCATTTAAGCAAATAAACTAGAGGCTGACAGCCTTATTACAGGACTCGATAAACATAGAACCCTAATCAGAGATCTCCCAAAGTTTGAAGGGCTCAAGTCAAACCCTGATGCCCACATCAATTCTCCGGGGTGGGAGAAACTTGACCCTGTCGAGTGGAAGTTGATTTGGCTTTGGTACTTCTCTAGCAGTCGGTGAATGGCAGGTCCTCCTGGGTGATCCACGAGTCATCAGATTTGCGGTCGGCCTTGCCAACGGACCAAGTAACCTGAAAGCCTTTTCCCTGGGCTACGGTAGCTCGACCATCCAAGATACGCTCGATCCGCACTCCTTACTCAGGTCAATTTGGAAGTGGACACTCTGGTCAGGTTTACTCTCCAAAAAGGATTAGGCTCAAATCACTCACTAGGTGGTTTGCTGGTTCCCTATACTCAACTAAGTGCAAGATATTGAGAGTCGAGCTAATGTCCCAAATCAGGGTATTAGGGTCACTCTCCTATCACTCTAAGGGACCAATTCAGCGAGCATAAAAACTTCTTTATTTTTCAGAATCCCCAATTCTCTACATAGCTTGCTTTCGGGAATGACCAAATTTTAATTATTAGTTTTCGTGTCCCTAGTATGCAATGCCAGAGATCATGCAGATTCTGAGACTCAAGTAACACTCAACAAAAGCAAACTAAACTAGGTATTCCTAGTAAGAGGAATTTATTGGGGTCCTAGGGCCAAAACCTACTAGACCATTGGTTCTCTAGGCTTGACCCTAGCCTGGTATGCACAAGAAAAATTATTTAGGATCCCTAACAGATGCCATAAAGTATGCCAGAAGTAGAGGGCGAATGGGATGGGCTCTAAGGAGTCATGCAAAATGATAATGTCAACAAAAAGTGCACTCATAGCCCTAGAAATGTGCGAAGGTTCGGGGAAGGGTAGGAAATAAGGAGGAGACTCAAGGACTAGTTCAAGGTTTAGGCTACTGACCTTAATATGTGAATGTAGGTCTACAGGCATGCTCATCTTAACCTCATGGCCAGTACTAGGAGGATCGATAGGTGCAAGTCCTCGGGTAGGCGGGATGCTCCTAGATAGTGGAGGGCTTTCGGGAAGGTCTTCAGAACATTCATCTTGAGAACCTATACCTTCATCTACATCGTTTGATCCTGGCTTGGTCAGTTCTGCTTCAAGGTCTATAATGGATTCAGGATCATTATCATTTGGGTCCTTGCTAAGTTCTGGGGTATCCTTAATGATTCCATCAGGTGGGAGCTGATCAATTAAATTATCAGGCGATACCTCCTCACATTCTTCTTCTTCTTCTTCATATTCATTAATCAAGCTTATGTCAGGCTCATATATGACTTCCTTAAACTCACAGAAGGGTTCTAATCTTTTCTTCTTTGATTCCTCAATGGGTTTGGGTTCAGTTTCAATCGGTTCATCTTTAAGTAGGGCAGGGGCGGTGCACTGACTGGCAAGATGCTCAGGCTTATGACACCTATAGTTATTACCTTGGGGATCGGGTCTCCTCTGGACTTCAATAGCCTTACCCTTGTCCTCTCTACTGTATTGGTGTCGATTTAGACTGGGAGGACTAGGACTGGGTTGGGCTAGGCTTGGTCGACTGGGGTCAGATCGGTTCGGGCTTGGTCGACTTGGGTAAGCCTGGCTATAACCTTGGGTGGATCCGGGGATGTGGCTTTGGTTCCTAAAAGGCTCAGGTCTTCTGTAGGCGGGAGCTCTCTGGAAACGCTCACGGAGCCTAGCAGCTTCCTCTATGGGACCTAGTCTGGCCTCTACTTGATCACATCTATCATATAACCGGGTGCTTAACTGAGTTATGGCTCGAGTCAGGGATTCGTTCATGGCTGCAAGCTCAACACGAAGTTGGTCCATGTCTTCGATAGGGGTTGGAGATGGAGGGTGAAAAAGGGCTCCTGATCTAGTGCACATGCAAACACACAAAACGGTACTACGGTGTGCTAGACCTAGGAGATCTCACCAAATGAAAAGTCAAGAAGATGAACCTGGTAATATTAACTTGGCACCTGGCCAGGTAAGCGTAAGGTTAGTGGAGGTTCCTCTTTGCTTGCCTAGACACCAATCTTGCAATTGGCCAGGTAAGCGAACCAACCCACTTCCCTTCGGGACCTAGTCCCTGAACCGCTTGCCTAGACACTAGCTACACAAGCACACACTTCCAAGCAATCTAGCTTGGCCCAACACTTGGGTTGACCCGACTTCGTGGGTGTCCCTAGCTCACTAGAGCAGATTAACGTCTAATTGATTTTAGTTAATGGCTAGGGTTTGAAATGCCGGGTGGTGGTTTTTGGGCTAGGGACAGGTTATGAACTCTTGACCCTATGTTAACTTGTCGCCCTTAGGTGTATTATGAACAATGTATGTACACAAATGTCTAAGAAAGATTATTTTTTTTTTGTTTGTTTTTATATTTTTGTGTCTTTCAGATGTATGGATACTAAGAAAAATGTAAAAATCTAAACATGAACTAAATACATGAACTAACTAAATGAGACAAGAAAGAGATGCTTGCTAAAACTACAGGCCTGAGATTTTCTCAGGTGGTATTTTGGCTTGTAGAATTTCTACAGGCTGAAATAAAATCTGAGAAAAGAGTAAAAAAATCCTCTAAATGCAGCAGATCCACAAAATAAAAATCAAATAAAACAGAGATTCCTACAAAGAGAGAAAATTAAAATAGCAAACTATATATGGGCTGGACAGAATGCAGAAATCTAAATGCAAGAGCACTAGTCCTAGCCTAGGCTCTGATACCAAGAATGATGCGGAAAAAAAGATGAAAATGATGATGGATGAGAAAGATGATGCTAAGGTGGTTATATCTTGTTTTCTTTTTTTTTTGGGTTTTATCTTTGGTTCCCGATTGCAAGCAAAGAGAACCTAGGAAAACTGAAAGCAAAGAGGTCTATGCTAGCAGATCAATCCCTAAGAAATGATAGACCAGGACCCTGAGATTAAGGAACCCGGGATTAGGACTAGCTCAATAAAATCAATACCTACCTAGGAGATAGGGATGCAAACCTTTCAACAATCTGATGCTCTTGGTGCAGAGATCGCTCAACCTTGACGGATGCGACCTAGATGTCTGAGCTGTCGAACCCGCGGATAGGCTGGCTTTCGATCGGGTGGTCACAGTGACAAAGCAGACCTTCTATGATGGTCGTGGCACCAAGGGGACCTGTAGGCAAACAAAGAGGATTAGTTTTTTTTTTTTTTTGTTCTTTTTCCTTTTAGATGATGGAAAGGTGGAAAGAAAAACAAAGGAAAGGGTTGAGGAGATGGGGTTCGGATGATGGTGTTGGTGAAGATAACTTGGGGCCTCGCACCCCGCGACATCCCGGAAGGACGAAGGAATGTGGCCTCTCACCATGCGACGTCCTCAGGCGAAGGAATGTGGCCTCTCACCACGCGACATCTCGAAGGATGAAGGAAGCTCTCACTCAACCTAGCCTAGGAGACAAGGATTGAAGAAGAGGATGGAACACACAAGGTTTCTTTCATTAATCATCAATTATCCTTTACAAGAGGGGTTTGGGTCCTTTAAATAGGCACCCAAGAGCACTTTGAAATTTAAACTACCCCATTACACTTGACGCCCAAAATTTGGAGGAGAACTTCTTTCTTTGCTTTCTTGGTTTTGGTAGAAAACATGAAGTAAGGCTAGCTTGGAGGGATTTGTCCCACTTTGACTTTTCTTGGCTTGATTCAAGGCCGACCAAATGGGAATAATCCTAGGCGTGGCATGATTGGAGGCTTGGAGAGGGGGATTGGTCTTTGACCTTCTGGTGCGGGCACCAGACTCAGAAGAAGACTTCAGGGCTCCATCTGGATCTCTGATTGACCATGCCCGAAGAATTAGGATTTTCTAGTTTTGTAATAAGGGTTGACTTGGTCAACTCAAATTTAGTTGAGTCTGTATTTCCCTGCAATTTAAATTTTGTTGAGTCATGTTGACTCAGTTCAAGTCCTAGTAGTGGTCTAGGTCTTCTCCAAGGTGCCAAATTTTCTCCAAAGCCCAAGCAAGTGGGTGCCACACTCCCAGCTACACGCAAGAGTCTAGGAGGCGCCACATCTCCATCCCAGTGTCTTGGTCCCCACACCCAAGGGAGCAAGAAAGAATTTTCTTGAAGCCAAAATCAAGGAGGCGCCCCATATGTACCTTAAAAGGCCAAGCTAAAGGAGGAAAGAGGCATTTCTTGGGGAGCACTTCAAGGGGGCGCCCAATCCATGCATAAAAAGCCCAAAGCAAAGTTGGGAAGAGCCATGACTTGGGGAGAAAGAAAAGGAGGTGTCCAAAAGAGTTGAGCCATGGAAGGAAGAAATTTTTTTCTTGAAAAGCAAGGCTAGGAGGCGCCACCTACTTACCATTTGGAGCTTTCAATCAACATTTATGGAACCTCTTGGCCGGCCATATGGGAAGGAATTGATTCTACAAACCTAATTTGAAGATCCATCCTATTAGTCCCACATGGGAAGATGTAAAACCCTGACCTCTTGTAAAGTCCTATAAAATAAACCCTTCTTATAAGTTTTAAAAAGAACTGATGAATGAATCCAATTTATGTGTGAGCAAACTTTGTGTTTCTCTCTTCCGCACTTGCATCCAGGTGTTGAGCTCCATGAGGGAGTAAATCCGGGTTCCCCAGGAACCTTGAGGAGGTGTGAGATCTCCAACCCTAAAACCCTAGGTTAGCCACTTCACTTCCAAACCTAGCCCACCCATCATCCTCTTCACTCCACCAAACCCTAGCCTACCCCATCTCTCATGGCCCCTCTCTCCAAGTAGAGGCCGACCACCAGCATCCAGGTCCAGTTCGGCTGCTTCAAAGATAGAGCAAATCCCAGAGGAAGCCAGATCAGCATCCAGGAGAATCAGGCTTTCAACAACATCAAGTTCTTCTATCTAGTAAATTCTTCCTTGAGTATCTAGTTCCATAAATTATTCTTCTCTTCCCAGATCTTGAGTTCAGAAGAAGCCAACTCTATCAAAGGACCAGTATTAGAGGATCCATTACGAAGGTATCCGAATCTGGGGATCCAACAATCTGCTCAAGAGAGTCCTTCCACTAAATTCTGTGAAGATCGCTGCCTGGTCTGTAACCCTTCTCTTCTCTTTACTTCTGTCCTGTTGAAAGTTCAGAGCGAAACCCTAGGTCTGGGAGTTTCTCAATCCCCAGCGATCCTTTACTTCTGAACTACTCTGATAATCTAGTTCCTTTAAATTGTGCTTTCAATTATTACATAGTTTCTTTCAATTTAGTTCAACTTTCCTTTGAGTCAAAGTCGACTTCTAAAAAAATATATAAAAAAAAAAAAATTAGTTTAATTTTACTTCCGCATCGCATCATCTCTTCTTTCGTTCTACATCATTTTGGTATCAGAGCTTTTTTTCTACATCAATTTTGGTATCAGAGCCCTGTCTAGGGTTTCTGACTTGCTTGCATGTTTTGAGTCTCTCTTTTTTACTTTGTCTGCTCGAAGTAGACTCCCCAGGACGTCTGGTCCTAGGAATGAAGCGAGGTGCAAACCTCCTCTTCCCATTCCATGGGGTGTTCCTAGGGCATGTAGGGGATCCGCTGGGTTACAACTTCGTAGCAGGAATTGTAAACGGGGGAAGCATTCTGTTTTTAGTCTGTAACTGCCTGTTGCAGGAATTGTTTCTCATTGCAGGTAACTCCAAATTATATTATTTTTATTTTGCTGGAACCAGTATTTTTGATTCTATTTTACATAATTTTAATGTAATTATTGGTTTCTGTGAAATTCTGAGAGTTAATTTATAGCAACTCTGTTTCTGTTGTTTCTGCAATTCAATTTTTTTTTTTTTGAGTGATCATCTTCTAATTCATCTTAAGGGCAATTGAGCATCTAAGATAAGGGGAGGAGTTGATAACCTCTTATTAGCAAAACCACTACCCATTCATTCGAACCTAAGCCTAATTTTAAAATTTATTAGACTAAATTTGCCCTAGTGGGCTAGGGACACCAACAAGTCGGGTCTATGCTAGTGTTGAGTCAGTTTGTCTAGTTACTCTATGTGTGCTTTGTACTCAGTGTCTATAACGGTGGTTCAGGGATTCTATCCCGAAGGGCTTGTATGCTGGTCCACCTACCTGGCCAATCTCTGATTGGTGTCTAGGATTGGCAGTTAGGGACCTAACACTCCCCTTACACCTGCCTGGCTGAGTCCCGAGTTACTACAGGCTAGCTTGCCACTTTGATTGGGCATCTAATTTGGACTCTAGGTCTAGTGAGCCAGTAGTAGCTTTAGTCTAGTCACATTCTGTGTGCTTGCTTGCATCATCATGTCCACCTGAAACGGAGTACCCTCCCAACCTGGTTAAACACAACCTGATTTAGAGGCCATGATTAGAACTCTTACCGAAAGTATGACCAAATTTAGTCAGGATATGAATGAGGGTTTTGCCCAGTTTAGAGATCGAGTCCAAGTACTTGAGAAACATAGACATCAAAATTGGACCCTTGATCCAAATTTAATAGGCCCCAACCTCATCCATGCCAGGAGCCTAGGAGGACCTTATACTGTGATCCCGAGCATAACCTTAGGAAGCCTAACCATGATATCTATAGTGTGGATCGTGTCTATGAGAGGTCCTTACAATAATCTAGACCAGTCACTCAACAACCCAAGTCTTCTAGATCAAACCATTTAGATCCACACCCATGCCCAAGTAAGGTCTCTACTAGCTTGAAACCCAGTGTGACCTAGGTTCCTATATCGCAAGAATGTTGGTTTTGTGGAGAAAGAGGCCATAAATCTAGTCAGTACCTATGCATAGGACTGGCTTGTGCACAGCTAAGTGGTAAGAATCCTAAGGATGACATTAATGAGGGAGAACCCAAGGCTACCAATGAGGAAGAAAGGTTAGGTATGACAAGCCCAGAATCAGTTGACCCGATTACCACTTACCCGAAACCCATTAAAGATGGCATCGAGGAAGTAAATGATGCTGGCTTGAGTCTAGTTGATAAATATGAGGGGGAAGAACTTGAAGAATGTGACATCGATACTATTGGTTCCTTACTTGAGGAGACCTTGGAGAGCAACCAAGTGGTAGGACCTAGTTCAGAAATTCAAGAGATTTGTGAGAATCAGGTTCCTTTAGTCAAATACCCCCAGGAAGAACTCATAGTGTTAGCCGAGCTATCAGTTCGTACCCTCTAATGACAGTCATTTTCCAAGTACCAATTGAAGATCTTTGCACTGAACTGTTTAAGTTTGCCCACCCTATAGTAGATCCTCTCCTAGGATGACTGAATCAAGCCTCTTACAATTGGACCTTGTCCCATGCCCAGCCACTAAGGTCTCTCCCGTAATCTCAGTTGAACATCCTTGTCTTGAGCGGATTGATTCACCAGTCCTGTAGAAGTCCTCCTTATGACCCCAGACCCCTTCCTTCGCATAACTGACCTACCCTTCTATAGAGTATACCTTTCCGCACCCATATGTCAAGTTTCAAGTCTTGAGGTCATCATCCATAGGCCCTTCCATGAATCATTCTTCAATCCAGTTCTTGAGAAAATGGATCATTATTTGCTTAGAGAACAAACTTTAACTTTTAAAATCACATGTCCTAGGCTACTTCCCGAACCATCTCTTGATCCATTCCTGGGAGTAGCAAACTTTTCCTTTCGTAAGGATGATCAGTTGACACTCATAGATCACCATTCAAACCTTCAGGTCACCACCTTTAGTCAACAGGTAATTCGAGACTCCACCTCATATTTCCTCCCTTTCTCTAGGACTTCCAATGCTTCTTACACCATCCAAGTATACTTTGTCGAAGTCTTTAGAGTGAACCACGTGTCAGAACCTATTAGGTTTGCCACCTACTTCTAGAAGACCTTATGGCACCTACTAGGCACCATGATAAGTTTTAATGCTCTGCATGCCATCCTCCGACCCAAGGTCCTCAAACCTAGAGAGCCATAGTTTGTTAGGTTTGATCTAGGTTCCTTTGGAATAAAGTCCATTCTTTAGGAATACATCGTTAGTCTAGTTTAGTTTTTTTTCTTGACCCTTTACTAGGCTTTGACTCAGATTTTGGTTTGATTGAGAGCACCAGGAATTGGGATTTGTATTTTGTCCAGGGCTGAATTGCATACAATGACTCGGTCAATAGGTCTACAGGTAAGAGTCCATTTGAAATTGTGGATGGTTACAAACCTCACACACCTCTTGACCTAGCTCCTTTACAAGTCCACACATGAGTCTCCGAGTCTATTGAAGTTTTTGCACAGCATATAAAAGACCTGCATAAAGAAATTCATGCCAAAATAAATTTAAGTAATGAAACTTATAAGAAGTTGGTTGATTCTTAAAGGCGAGTCAAAACTTTTGTTGAGGGAGACTATGTAATGATTTGGTTAAGGCCTGAACGGTTTCCTCCTGAAACCGTTAGAAAGTTACATGCTAGAGGAGCTGGACCATTTAGAGTGGTGAAGAGAGTATGATCCAATGCCTATGTGCTCGAGTTTCCTTCAGAACTAGGCATTAGCTCCACTTTCAACATTACAGCCTAGTAGAGTATAGAGAGCCAGCTGTGACTCCCAGTGAGCCTTTTGAGCCTAATCCTGCTCTTGAGAGTGAACCCAACCCTGTGTGTCCACCAACAAACTGGCCTGTGAGGAAAGAGCAGATTGAAAAGATCCTGGATGATCAGGTTATCTCTACTCGTAATCGAGGGTACCAAAGATACTTGGTCTGCTAGCAAGGAAGGCCTGATTCTGATGACTCTTGGATCTCCCGAGAAGAATTACAAGAATTGGACCCAGACCTCTTGGAGGGATACCAGAGCCAACTTGATCCATACTCGACAGGGTCGAGTTCCTCCCACCCGGGAGAATTGGTGCGGGCACTAGACTCAGAAGAAGACTTCAGGGCTCCATCTGGATCTCTGATTGACCTTGCCCAAAGAATTAGGGTTTTCTGGTTTCGTAATAAGGGTTGACTTGGTCAACTCAAATTTAGTTGAGTCTGTATTTCCCTGCAATTTAAATTTTGTTGAGTCATGTTGACTCAGTTCAAGTCCTAGTAGTGGTCTAGGTCTTCTCCAGGGTGCCACATTTTCTCCAAGCCCAAGCAAGTGGGCACCACACTCCCAGCCACACGCCAGAGTCCAGGAGCGCCACATCTTCATCCCAGTGTCTTGGTCCCCACACCAAGGGAGCAAGAATTTTTCTTGAAGCCAAAATCAAGGAGGCGCCCCATATGTACCTTAAAAGGCCAAGCTAAAAGAGGAAAGAGGCATTTCTTGGGGAGCACTTCAAGGGGGCGCCCAATCCATGCCTAAAAAGCCCAAAGCAAAGTTGGGAAGAGCCATGACTTGGGGAGAAAGAAAAGGAGGTGTCCAAAAGAGTTGAGCCATGGAAGGAAGAAATTTTTTTCTTGAAAAGCAAGGCTAGGAGGCGCCACCTACTTACCATTTGGAGCTTTCAATCAACATTTATGGAACCTCTTGGCCGGCCATATGGGAAGGAATTGATTCTACAAACCTAATTTGAGATCCATCCTATTAGTCCCACATGGGAAGATGTAAAACCCTGACCTCTTGTAAAGTCCTATAAAATAAACCCCTCTTGTAAGTTTTAAAAAGAACTGATAAATGAATCCAATTTATGTGTGAGCAAACTTTGTGTTTCTCTCTTCCGCACTTGCATCCAGGTGTTGAGCTCCATGAGGGAGTAAATCTGGGTTCCCTAGGAACCTTGAGGAGGTGTGAGATCTCCAACCCCAAAACCCTAGGTTAGCCACTTCACTTCCAAACCCTAGCCGCCCATCATCCTCTTCACTCCACCAAACCCTAGCCTACCCCATCTCTCACGGCCCCTCTCTCCAAGTAGAGGTCGACCACCAGCATCCAGGTCCAGTTTGGCTGCTTCGAAGACAGAGCAAATCCCAGAGGAAGCCAGATCAGCATCCAGGAGAATCAGGCTTTCAGCAACATCAAGTTCTTCTATCTGGTAAATCCTTCCTTGAGTATCTGGTTCCATAAATTGTTCTTCTTCTTTCCCAGATCTTGAGTTCAGAAGAAGCCAACTCTGTCAAAGGACCAGTATTGGAGGATCCATTACGAAGGTATCCGAATCTGGGGATCCAACAATCTGCTCAAGAGAGTCCTTCCACTAAATTCTGTGAAGATCATGCCTGGTCTGTAACCCTTCTCTTCTCTTTACTTCTGTCCTGTTGAAAGTTCAGAGCGAAACCCTAGGTCTGGGAGTTTCTCAACCCCCAGTGATCCTTTACTTCTGAACTACTCTGATAATCTAGTTTCTTTAAATAGTGCTTTCAATTATTACATAGTTTCTTTCAATTTAGTTCAACTTTCCTTTGAGTCAAAGCCGACTTCTAAAAAAATATAATATATATAAAAAAAAAATAATTAGTCTATTTTACTTCCGCATCGCATCATCTCTTCTTTCGTTCTGCATCAAAGGAAAGTTGAACTAAATTGAAAGAAAACATTTGGAGGAGAACTTCTTTGGAGGAGAACTTCTTTCTTTGCTTTCTTGGTTTTGGTAGAAACATGAAGTAAGGCTAGCTTTGAGGGATTTGTCCCACTTTGACTTTTCTTGGCATGATTCAAGGCCGACCAAATGGGAATAATCCTAGGCGTGGCATGATTGGAGGCTTGGAGGGAGGGGGATTGGTCTTTGACCTTCCTTTTTTGCATGGCTTATTTTGGTAGAAGGCTTGGATTGAGGCTTGATGTCTTCACCATGCCTTTCTTGCTTAACTTCTTTATGGAAGAAGGCTTGAGTGGAGGCATGCATCAAGGGATTTGAAACTTCTTTCCACTTGGAGAATGGAGGATGCCTTTCTTGCTTGACTTCTTTATGGAAGGATTCTTGAGTGGAGGCATGCATCAAGGGATTTGAAACTTCTTTCCATGACCGCCCATCCTTGATTGGAAGAGAGCTTGAAGAGGGGAGGGGAAGGGGGCATGGATCATGTGAGTGGTCCCCTTTCTTGGGTGCCCAAAACAAACCACATGTCATCACCTCAGTGCACCACATAAACAGATAAGGTGGGCCCTGAGCTGACATGTCTCCTTGCCTTTGTTAGGCTTAAAAGAGACTTAACTTTTGAACTACTAAAGACTTCATGGGCTTAGACTCGGCCCGACTTATTACAAGACTCAGCTCGACCTCATGGGTCAAGGTACAGACTCTATTTAAGCAAATAAACTAGAGGCTGACAGCCTTATTACAGGACTCGATAAACACAGAACCCTAATCAGAGATCCCCCGAAGTTTGAAGGGCTCAAGTCAAACCCTGATGCCCACATCATCTATGTACAGGACTCCATATGATATGTGGTCTGAATGAAAACCAATGCTCTCACTCCTTAGGGTATGGGGGTGTCCAGCCTATGTTAAGCATTTACAGTCTAATAAACTAGGACCTAGGTCTGACCGGTTCCTATTCGTTGGGTATTCGAAAGAGTCTAAAGAGTATTTCTTTTACCTTCATGATGAATGAAAGCTGTTTGTTGATCTTAGGGCTATCTTTTTGGAAAAGGAGTTCCTTAGTGAAGGAACTGTAGCCACTAAGATTGAACTTAGTGAAAGCTCAACAAGTAGAAGAACCAACACATTTAAGAGACCCCTCAGAAATGGATTTGACCAATTCAAATCCAGAGCTCATTGAGCACCCATTAAGGAGATCCGATAGAGTATCATGTCAACCAAACAGATACTATGGTTTCTTGGTCCAGGATGGAGATCCCATTGAACTTGATGAAAATAATGAGGATTCGATCACCTATATAGATGCTCTACAAAGGTCCGATTCTGATAAGTGGCTAGAAGCCATGAAATCCAAAATGGAGTCCATGGAGATCAATAATGTGTGGACATTAGTTGATCTACCAGAAGGGATAAAATCCATTGGGTGTAGATGGATTTTCAAAAGGAAACAGGCACAGACAGAAGGATGGAGACCTACAAAGCCCATCTGGTTACCAAGGGATATTATCAACATTGGTGGGGACACCAGGATCAGACATAGATACTGGATCCCATATGGTTTAATTAGTCATATGTCAAAGTTTTGAAAGTTTTGTAATCAGTTAAGACTGAGTCCTGTAAGAAGTTGAGGTTAGTTGATTTGTCTCAACCCTCAACCTAGTCATTATCGAGTCCTGCACTTCAGTTTTAAGTGCAGTATGAGCCCAATTTTTGTACAAGAGAGGAGGTTACCCTATGTTGGAGTTCCACCAGGCCACATCTAGGAGTCAGAGGCCACTACATCAGCCCAGTGGATTTTGTGTGACAACCCAGGATCCAAGATGCTTCCAGGTGCCCTGATTCCCTCCAAATACCATTTCAGATGCTAGATTTCCTCCAAATGCCCCTGGAATATTTCATATACTAGGAGCCCATGTTTCTCAGGTTATTCCAGTACCCCAGGCGCTAAGATTCAAGCCCAGGAAGAAAGCCCAAGCATTAAAAACCAAGATTCCCTTTTGATACTTGGAATATGCCAGCCCATGGGACCAGGCGCCCCATCTTCTAGGAGGCCCAAGCCCAAGCGCCCTTGGCCCATGGCTGACCTCCCCTTGCTACCCCAAATCCTACATGCCTAGAGGATGAGGCACCCCACTTTGTTGACTTGGTCCAAGCCTAAGTGAAGAAGGAGAAGACTAGGTCAAATCCTAACCTAGATGAGAGTTCTTCCTAGTTTGCTTAGGACTTGTAATTCTAACCTAGCTAGGAGAGTGGTGGGGACACCACGATCTGACACAAATCACTAGATCCTAGATGGTTTACTTAGTCATATGTCAAAGTTTTGAAAATTTTTTAATCAATTAAGATTGAGTCATGTAATAAGTGAGGTTAGTTGATTTGTCTCAACCCTCAACCCTAGTCAGTATATCGAGTCTTGTACTTCAATTATCAGTCCAGTCTGAGTCCAATTTTTTTACAGGAGAGGAGGCTACCCTATTTTGGAGTTTCACCAGGCTACATCCAGGAGACAGAGGCCACTACATCAGCCCATTGGATTTTGTTTGACAACCTAGGATCCAAGATGCTTCTAGAAACCCTAATTCTTTCCAGATGTCCTCCAGATGCCCAGATTCCTTCCCAGATGCCAGAGCATATTCCTAAACCAGGGAATCCATGATTTTGGAGGTCCTCCGGCATCCCATTCCAAGGAAATCAAGCCTAGGCACCAAGCCCAAGCCTTAAAGATGCAAGATTCTATGGAATATTCTTGTTACCAGGCCACCCCAGCATCTAGGAGGCCCAAGCCCATGCGCCAAGCCCCTATGGGCCGGCCCCTTGCTGCCCTAAAAGTCCAACACACCCTCATAGGTGTCCTTGAAGTGTTGGCCAAGTCCAAGAGGTGTCCTTGAGTGGAATAGTCAAAGCATGAAGGGAGAAGGAGAAGACTAGGTCAAGTCATAACCTAGTTGGGATTTATGCTCCTAATAGTTTTAAGATTTGTTTTTCTAACCTAGCTACGAGAGGACTTGTAACCCAAGTGTGTAACCCTATTTAGAGGACATGGGAACTCTATAAATACCCCACCCCTTCCCCTCTTGTAATCAATTTTTATTCATGATATCAAAACCCTGGTAAATTTATTTGAGCTTGCGAGCTTGTGTATTACTTTGTTTTTTTTTCTTTGGGTACTGTTGTGCTTGGCCAAATTCCTTGCTACCCTAGCATCCTTCCATGCCCTAACTCACTACCATCCAAGCCTTCACATGCCCAAGAAGGAGTTCCCTAGGCTGCCAAAAGAGATCTTCAACAAGCCTCAAATAGCCCAGCTTCTAAACCCTAACCTGATTCCTTCTAAACCAAGTTTCCTTTCTTTTTCTTACTTGCTATTTTGATTGACCCCTAACATTTTGTAGGATCCTTGAGGTGTTTCACCTCCCTAAAGGAGGCTTTCTTTGCCTCCAGGACTGCCCAAATCAGCCAATTAATCAAGGGAATCGAGCTTCATCTTCCAGGCATCAATCTGAGAGTTTTGTGATCTCTTCGTTGCAGATTCTTTAAATCACTGATTGGTAACATCCTTCACTTCTTTTAATTTTTGATTTGATTAAGATAAGCTATCCTAAACTGGAAGTTTCTCAACTCTCGAGTCCTGGCTACTTATTATCTTGCATGAGTTCATTGCTATCCTATTTGCTAGTTCTTACTTTAGTTTGGGAATTTAGCCTCCAAACCTAAATTAAAATCACAAAAAAGTTATTTCACTATTTTTCTTGCATGTTTAGAAATCTTAGAGTTGTCCTGCATCAGTTTGGTATTAGAGAAAGTTTAGGATAGTTTTCATTTGCATTAGATTCACAAAATCTTAATTTCTGAATTTTTTACATCCTGTCCACTACATTATATGTTTGATTTTTATCTGATTTTGATCATCTAAGAATTTATTTCTCCTTGAAATTTGCATGCATTGTTCTCTGTCATGTCCTCTAACTTATCATAATTTTTAATTAATTTTAAAAAATTTAAATTATTAAAACTCGATATATTAAAAACCCTAACAAAATCCTGAGATTTCTGTAGCAGTCTGAAAACCCTAAGATTTGCATCATCAATTGATTTTTGTTTTGCACCAAATTTGGTAGGTATCATCATCAACGTCCATCCTCTATCCTAGAAGTTTTGTGAATTTTTCTACATCTATATCTATATCAAAACTTGTATCATTTGAAACCCTAATTTTTAGAATTCTGCTAATTCTGCACACTTGACTCAACCAAAACTAACCAACTTCTACACCCCAATTCCAAGCCCAATTTGATTGCTAACCTAATCAACCTAAACCTAATTTGTCACTCCATAATGTATACATAAAATATTTTATTTTTCTGATTGTTTTAGATTGCATCAGGACCATTGAATGCCATCATCTCTCTAATATAATCTTAAGGGAAATCAATATAACATCAGGACAGGAGGTCATAACTTGTCCTGGGCCCAAAACAACCACCCAACATTTCAACCCAAGTCTTAATTAAAATCAGTTAGACCTAATTTGCCCTAGAGGGCTAGGTGACACCAACAGGTCGGGTCTGAGCTGTGTGGGCCAACTAGTGCATTTAATCATTTAGCTATTACTAAAATCTGGTGTCTAAGACTGCGAGTCCAAAGTCAAATGACCTAAGTGGTGTTGTGGTTTTTGATTGGGTTCCCACGAAAGCAGGGGGGCCTCCCACACTCCCACACTTTACCTGGCTAGAGGAAGGATTAGCTATTAGGTTAAGTGTAAGTTGAGCTGACACACCCAGTTTTGGCTCTAGGTCTAGGAAACCCTAGATTAAGCTAAACCATCTTTCATGCTTGGCTGCACCATCTCATTTTGACTAATTGCTTGATTGTATGATCACTAGATTGGGAACCCAATATCAGAAGTTTAAACCTCTAACCGACTCAGCCATGGATTTCAATTTTGAGGCCATCATGAACCAGCTTGCCCAGTTAACTACGCAAATGAACCAAGCCAATACCCAAACTCAAATCCAGTTAGCCCAAATGAGCACCCAAACCCAAAACCAATTTGACCAATCCTGAGACCAGTTTCCTCAATTAATCGCCCAGGTTAACCAAATGACCCAACCCATTAACCAAACGATCCATAGCTTTAATCCATTCGACGACCAAATAGGAATCCTAGACAAGGCCCATAGAGCTAAACCCTTGTCCTATAATCCCTAGGAATCCATAGTCCCTAGATATGAACCTAATAGTAACCCACTATCCCTCAGTCGACCTGAACCATATAGGATTAATATCCCTAGATTTGAACCTAGTATTAGTCAGGATTCCATTAGTCAACCTAAACCCACTAAGATTAGTGCCCATAGTCAGGGCCCTTTGTCAACCATCCCTGTTACCCCAGTTAATAGCCAGTTTTTCTTTATCAAACCCTCTTACCACCCCATTGGTTCACCCAAATGACCTTGAAAAGGAGATATATGAGGCTAGCCCAAGCTTAGTGGACGAGTATGAGGAGGAAGATGAATTCACCATAGAAAACTTATAGCTAGTTGAATCAATAGATACCCAGGTAGAAGCCACCCTAGAATTAGTTGACCCTGACCATACCCATATAGTAGTTGACCCAGAGTTAGATGGCCTAGATCACACCCAGGCAATAATGGAAGAGCAAGTAGAGGAAGAGAACTCAGATCCTATTACTAGAGCACCACTTAAGGAAACTTTAGAAGAGGACCAAATTGTAGAGCCTAGTCCTAAATTTCTTGAATCGGATGACTTTATTAAGGATTTGGCTTATCAGTACCATCAGGAGGAATCCCATCCTTTAGTTTCCATTGATGATCTCTTCCCTGAGATTAGTGATCCATTCTTCCATACTATAAACCCTGTAGGTACCCATCAACCCCATAAGGCAAACCTCATTAGTCTAGGACTAATTTCTAAACACACCTTCTTGCATTCCATTCTATCCAATTAACCCCGAATCCTTTTCTTACTTTCCACCCAATCAAACTAACCCTGAACCCACCTCTTATTTTCTACCATTTCCAAAAACTTCTTCTATTTTCTTTACTATTAGGTTGTATTTTATAGGAATTTGCATGATGCATTCAATATTTAAGCATGTCATATTTGCATCTTACTTTAGGAGAACCCTATGGCACCTAGTAGGAGTACATAGTAAATTCTCATGTGCATTCCATGCTAGGGTCAAACCTAAAGAGTCTATAATCTATTAGGTTTTGTCCCGTAGAGTCTAATAAATTTCTTTCAAATAGATGTCTTGTTGGGAATTGTGTCCCAAAGCCAATTGCCTAGGCTGTAGGCGGTTGAGCTGAGTATTGTACTCTTTGTATGAATTAATAAATATTATTTTGGCAGCTCATCACATTCTGACATTTCCCTGTAATTAACTCTTTTCATGTGATGAAGTCCTTAGGACTATACTGACTTCGATATAGAGAGAATATATCGAGTGGTCTTTAAACCAGGTTCACAACCAAAGGATACATTGTACTCGACGGCAATGTATCAAGTATAGGTTGTTGTGGTCCACATCGTTTGGTTTTTCTCTTGACCAAAGGAGTGTGGTGACACTGATGTGATCTGCAAGTGGGATATATGATATCTCATTGAACGTGACTCCGTGTAGCCCCTTTCTGCCTAAGGGATACTCACGATTGGATATGGGTATATGTGTCCCTCCGACCTAAGGTATCATGGTAGCTTGCAAGCAACTCCCTGTGCTTTGGTGCCGAACTACTAGGATTTTAATCCGATGATGGAAGGTTTCTTGGTACAGGCAAGTACTTGTGGAGCAGTGGTAGATCGAGATGGAATTGACCTGTCCAAATAGTTTAGATTGAATGTCTCGCAGTGTCTCAATTTAGCAAATCCTCGGGCGGGGTAGTCCTAGTGAGGAGTCACTAGACTTGCAAGGTTGAGAGGTGTTGTGGATTGACTCAGTTAGGGTTGGCAGTCTAACCCCAGATCATCCTAAGCATTGGAGGTCAAAGGGATGAATTATACGGTAACCATATGCCAAAGGTTCGATTGATTGCTCTCGCATCTTCGACCTATCCAGATGCCGGGACCTATTGCTAGATGGTATCTTGTGCTGGTACTGGAATTATTCCAGTGCTATTGTCTAGGTTCGAACCTATGAGGTCACATGCCATAGAGGTTCTCTCTCTGATCAAGGTACCGATTTATGATTAGGGATCATTTCGGTAACAGTTAGATTGAGCACATTAGATTGACCCGGTTTGGATCGATCAGATATGGTTCGGGTGCACCAGAAATTATTTTTGGGTGACCAGGACTTAACCAAGCCATTTATCAATTGGATTTTGATCTAATTGAATAGTGAACGGTTTAAAATCAGTTTGGGATTTTTAAACCCGGTGTGAACCAGTTTGAACCCATCCACATGGTGATTATTGGCTTGGGTGAATAGGGAATTCAAGGCGTCTCATCCTCTCCCGTCTCATTGGTTTTTGGCTGATTTAATTCACCATTTAATACTCTTCTTTGCTGTGTTTATGAACGAATTTGATTCGTTCTAAAACCTCATGGCCCTTTTGTATTCCCAGCTCGTCTTCTCACCTCCCCAAAATCACTGGTTGAATGGTTCACGGTGATATAAATTCTGGACTGCTAAAAAATTTGGAATGGCTGAAAAACGTTGAGTGCTTCTTGATAGAGTTCGCCTGCTATTGTACTTCCAACCGGAGTTGTTTGGGGCTTGGGTTTTGTTGAGAGATTGGGAGAGAAAAAATCCTTGATTCCTTGTTTTGGTTGGTGCTCAATTGGTGGAGGATAATTCTGTTTTGGAGAAAACATTTAGCAGAATAGGGTGTTCTATTTATTCATCCTCCCTCTCACTGTTTCATGGTCTTCTAGCGACTAGCATCGTGCGAGAGGCAGATCAGAGGATCCCCAAGCATGTCCCCCCTATAGAGGGTGTTCCCTTGAGCACCTGAGAGCTTTCGGTTTCACCATTGCTGCTGTTTTGTTTGCTCTGGTTTTGGGTTGCAGATTTTCTGTTGCTGCACTTGGAAGAGAGGAAGAGCTCCAAACGATTGCTGGAAACCGTTGAAGCAAGTGCCTTCAAGATACCCACTTGCTGTTGTTGCAGGAAGAGAGACCAGAGGATTCCCATTTGTGTTTTGGGTTTGCTGCTTTTGGAGAAGAAGGAAGAAAATCAACGTTCCAAAGGCTGCTTGGAGAAGAAGAAGACTGGAATAAGTTTATTCCAGGTATCCCAGCTATTCCAGAATTATCCCTGCTTTATTTCAAAGGAGAATAAGGTAAAAATTCTATTTTTATTTTTCATATATATGTAATAAAATTGTTTATAAATATTACATGCCCTACCTTGTTTTGTCTGTACATGCATCTGTAATATGTTAGATCATGTGCGGAGTAGGTTTTTCCGCTGTTATTTTAAAAATATTTTAAAATACATACCTGTCTCTGTGTGTTGCATGCTTAGTGTAGGCACCTGCAACCTGTGTTTTTTTCTTTCAGTGGTATCAGAGCCACGGTTCAGGAGTAACATATATTGATTGCATGTATAGTAGATTAAACTGTTTAATCTTGTGATATGTATCTGTATCTTAATCATAGGGTATGATTATGGAGTACTTTTAAGAACCTAGTTGAGACCTTCACCATGGCCTTGTCTTTGGCATGATACGGTTCATCAATGTTGGCCTCTTCAGAAGAATCCTTTAAGGAAATCAATGGAATTAAAATTATTTTAATTATGATATATTTTTGGCATGACTTATAAATTTGTTTTTTGGATAATGTAATATTTATAAAAGAAAATTACTAGATATGATGCATGATGTGATATGTAAAGTAGTTTTACATGTTTAATAAAATTATTTTAATTAAAATTTGGCTTATATTTAAACAATTTTGAATTGTATGATTAAGTTAAATGACAAGTTATCTTAGGGTTTATGAAACCTAGTGTCATTTAAATAAGCCAATTGGGTTAATTGGGTTAGCTGTCTAATTGGGTCCATATTTGGGTTAGACCTATGTTTAGTTGAACTGGATAACAAGAAGACTAATCAAAAGTTGATTAAGGTACTTCTTATAGAACATCTAATAGTTAGATAAGTTAGTCCATTCTTCTAAAATGGATCTAATTAGTTGCTCCGTAGAAGCCCGAGTCTTTAGGTTAGTCTGATCGAGTTTGGTAAACTGATTAGTGTCGAGGTAGGTTTGGCATTTGTGATTATAGTTGCATGAGGCTACCTCTTTCCTAGCCAACTTGGTTGGTGTCTAGGAAAGATGGTTAATGGCGGTTACTCATCCATGATCTCACCTATCTGGCCAATCGTATTGACCAGAACTGATTAGAAAAGTTCATTGACTCGAGTTAACCCATGTCACCCAGGTTGATCAGTCTGACTGATCGGTAGGTGCCCATGGATCAATTGTTGAATTGGTTCAACCCTCCTAAAAATTGATTTGTTCAGTGGGAGGATGATCCATGTTCTTATCTTTTTTATCTGTCACAACCTAAAATCCTCTAAAATTATTAGGTCCTGAAAAAGACTAAGTCAAAGAGTTGATGGTGTCTTAGCCTCCCATTAAGTGAGTTAGTAATGTGTCCTTTAACTTGGTGTTCATCACCAGTTCCATAGAACGGGTGTGCATCAGGTTACTGGAATTGCTCTCTCATAGATGATGGTTCAGTGCAACCTTTTTAACGGTGATCAGGTGAGCCGACCATAGTCGGGTTTGGTCATTCGTTGGCTGGAAGTATTGGATTTATCATGTTAATGGTTGGACCTATTCGGAGACTCGTAATAGGAGGCCCCTAGGCCGATTGGGGTGCCTCTCTAGGGACAAATAATTTACTGGACTGTCTACCCATTAGGAATAGTGATTTCATTGGATTGGGAGTTAGAGGCTCCCAGTCTGAAAAATTAGTGGGATAGACCTTTAGACTAAAGTCCAAGTCGTTTGGTTAACTAATTGATTCATACTCTTATATGGCCTTATTTTTCCTTTCAGATATCTCCAAATCTTTCGCTCCGTTTACTTCTCGATAATGAGAATTTGAAGGGTCACAACTTTGATAGTTGGTATCGAAAGTTGAGGATTGTCCTGGAGTATGAACGTATCCTTATGTGATAACGGATCCGGCACCTGAAATCCCCTCTACTATGCTCGAAGTTTGGTCAGGACACTTAACAGAAGTGGGTTTCTGATCGGACTACTGTCCGATGCATTATGCTAGCAGCAATGAACGATGAGTTCAGTCACAAGTTCGAGGAGGCCCAACTAGAAGAGATTCTTTAAAATTAAGGAATCTTTCGGCATATCGGACGATGTAGAGCGGAAAAAGTGTCTTGTGCTATCTACAATGCAATAATATGCCAAATGGGTTCTGTCACTGATCATGTATTGTACATTGATCGAGCTGATAGAAAAGTTGGGCAAGCTTGGATGTCCCTTGCACGAGCAGCTTGGCAAGGATGCGATCTTGAATTCTTTGCTATCCTCCTATCTTGACTTTCTTGATCATTACAGAATGAACAAGCCTGCAGTCAATACCATGGTTTAATAGGATTGCTTGCAGACTTTCGAGAAAGACCACCAACTGAATAAGGGGGTGGTGAATTTAGTGGAAGGTTCTAGAGGTTGTCGTCCCTTTAAGAAAGGGAAGGATAAAAGAAAGAAAAGAAGGTGTTGAATGCTCCTGGCTCGAGTCAGACCAGGAAAGTAGAGATGATCAGTCTAATGCAGAGTCCTTCTACTGCAAGAAGCAGGGACACTAGAAGAGGAATTGTCCTCTTTACTAAGCATCCCTAGATCCGAACAGGCCTAGGAAGGGAAATCACAGAGTGCTGGACAAGGTATTTATATGATAAAACCTTGTAATTTCTCTATTTGTGATACTACTAACTTTTTATGGGATACCGGTAGTCCTATTCATGTTTGAAATTCATTACAGGACTACAAGTTAGCAAAAGATTCAAGATGGGGAATAGTTTCTGAGCATCGGGAATGGAAATCGTGTTCCAGTACTGGCGATTGGAGTTCTGAGTCTTGTCTTTGAGTCCTGTGCTGTCAAGTTAGTCGACTGCCATTACTGTCCTAATTTCATTATGTGCATTATCTCTGTAGGCCTTTTGGCCAATTATGGTTATGAACTATCAATAAAAGGAGATATTTGCCAAGTTATTTTGAATAACTCTGTGATAATGAAAGCTAAGTTAAATAATGGCATTTATGCACTATCATGGCCTGTTAGTTAATGTACACATCTAACAAACTCACAAGGTTAGAAAATATCAGTGATCTATATCTTTGGCACTGAAGACTAGGTCATGTTAACCAGAATAGGATAAACAAGTTGAGAGGAGAAGGTCTCCTCAAGGTCAGTGATTCTGAATCACTACCTACTTGTAAATCCTATTTACTTGGTAAAATAACTAAGTCACCTTTTACTAGAAAAGGTGAACGAGCTATAGAACTTCTGAGTCTCATACATACTGATGTATGCGGACCCATGACAGTTAGTGCCAGAGGTGGATACAGATATTTCATTACATTTGCAAAAAATCTTTCGAGGTTCGGTTATGTCTTTTTAATGAGATATAAATCTGAGTCATTTGAAATGTTCAAACGATATCATAATGAAGTAGAGAAACAAACTGGGAAAAGTATTAAAACCCTTTGATCTGATCAAGGTGGTGAGTACTTATCTAGTGAGTTTTTGACATACCTTGAGGAGAATGGGATTCTCTCTTAGTGGACTCCTCCGGGAACACCATAGTTGAATGGTGTGTCCGAAAGGAGGAATCAAACCTTGTTGGACATGGTTCGATCCATGATGGGCTTTGCAACTCTGCCGCTATCCTTTTGGGGATATGCACTTGAGATAGCTTGTCACTTGTAAAATAATGTTCCGAGTAAGTCTGTTGTCTCCACTCCATATGATATGTGGACTGGACGTAAGCCCTCAATCTCACACCTTCGGGTCTGGGGTTGTCCAGCTTATGTCAAACGTTTAGACTCAGATAAACTTGGTCCTAGGTCTGAGCGGTGCTTGTTTATTGGTTATCTTAAGGAAACCAAAGGATATTTCTTCTACTTGGAGGATGATCATGACATGAAAATAGGGGAATTGAATGCCAAAGCAAAGAACTTATTATATTGTGTTTTGGGATGCTAACGAGTTCAACCGAATTTTCACTTGCTCATCAGCAAAGAAAATCTGGGATAAACTCGAAGTGACCCATGAGGGAACTTCCAAAGTAAAAACCTCCAAGATAAATCTTTTAGTTCATAATTATGAATTATTTAAAATGGAACCTTCTGAAACAATATCTACCATGTTCTCAAGATTTACAGATATTATAACGGTTTTAAAGAGTCTTGGCAGGGTATACTCGAATGCAGATCTAGTTTAGAAGATCCTTCGTTCTTTGCTAGACAAATGGGATCCCAAGGTAACTACGATCCAGGAAGCCAAAGATCTCAACACTTTGATGCTGAATAAATTAATGGGATCACTCATTACCCACGAGCTAACAATGCAACATAGAACGGAAGATGAGCAGAAGAAAAGAAGACAATAGCCTTCCTTCAAGGCTACTTCTGATTCAAAAAGGGATGATGAAGTATCTGAAGAAGAAAGCTCCTCCTCCAATGTCAACCTAGGAGATGAAGACATTGCTATGGTTGTGAGGAGATTAGAAAATTTATGGAAAGAAAGAAGGAAGGTACAACCAAAAATTTCACAGGAAGATTATGGAAAGGAAAAGGAAAGGACAGAGAGAAAGATAAAGAGGCAGTCCCCACATACCACGAATATAAGAAGTCGGGGCACATACGTCCAGACTATCCATTATTAAAGAAATCCTTCAGACAAAAGAAAAAGAAGAAAGCCATGGTGCCACATGGTCCGATAGTGAAGACTCAACTTCATCGAAGAAGAAGAGACCACCAAGACTGCAATCTTTGCTTAATGGGTCTCGAAGATGAGGAACATCCCCTAACAACTGTACTAAATTTACTTGTGAAGAATTAAATTCTGCTTTTCATGATTTACTCTCTGAATTTAAGAAAGCTAGAATGATAAAATCATTGAAAAATATGAATGATACTTTACTCAAACAAAGGATGAGATTTCAGAAAAGAATACTTTATTACAAAAGGAATTGCATATCTTTTCTGAAAAATTTGAAAATTGAAAAATGAGAATTTTTCATATGAGAAAAAAATACTGATTTACTTGCTAAAAATAATGAATTAAAAAAGAGGTTACAAACTCAAGCCTTTGGTTGAAAAACTTACTTTATCTTCAAATAAGCTTAAGCTAATTTTAAAAGACAATGAATTTCTGGAAATAAAGTTGGAATTGGTTTCAATATTTTTTTTGTAAATGGAATTTCAGCAACAACATTTGTGAAATTGAAAACACCAGCTCAAAACATTTTATCTCAAAAAGTTTCAGCCACACCAAAAGCTATTTCTACTTCAAAATCTTTATCATATGCTCCTAAGAATTTGATAAAAAATGCATACTTTCCAAAAGGTATGAAATCTACATCAAGTGCATCAACTTCTAGAACTTCAAATTCTGTTTCTAACAAAAATTCTAAAGTTGTTTGCTATGCTTGTAAAAGAATTGGACATAAAGCTTTTGAATGCAATAATCTTAGAAATGTCCATAAAAAGATAAAAAAGATTTGGATTCCCAAAGAACCACCTCTGCTGACCTGCAAGGATCCAAGGTAGCTTGGGTACCTAAAAGAATTCATTGATTGTTTTGCAGGAATATCTTGCAGCCCAAAAATTGAAGAAAAGGTGGTACTTGGACAGCGACTGCTCAAGACATATGACGGTGACAAGACCAATTCATCACCCTTGAAATGAAGAAGGAGGTATGGTCACCTTTGGAGATAATGCCAAAGGAAGAATAATCGGTATCGGTAAGATCAAAATAACTCCCTTCACTTTTATTGAAAATATTTTGCTAGTAGACAAATTGAAGCATAATCTGTTAAGTATAAGTCAATTGTGTGATAAAGGCTTCAAGGTTGTCTTTGAGTCCTCTATGTGTATAGTAACTAACTCTTTAGATTCTAGCAATAAATTTATTGGACATAGACTTGGGAATATCTATCTGGTAGATCTTGATGATCTTGCCATGTCTAGTAGCCCTAGTATAGTTGCAATGAATGCTAAAACCAAAGGTCAGGCTTACTATGGCATAGACGATTAGGTCATGCTAGCATGCATACAATTGCCAAATTAATTTTTAAGGATCTTGTTAGAGGCTTGCCTAAGTTTAAAGTTGATTTGAATCATGTTTGCGATGCATGCCAAATGGGTAAACAAACTTGGGGGAGTTTTAAATCAAAGAATGTAGTTTCTACAACAAGACCTCTTGAACTACTTTACATGGATCTTTTCAGACCTACTAGGACTACAAGCCTAGGAGGGATGAAATATGCTCTTGTGATAGTAGACGATTTTTTGAGATTTACATGGGTTTTTTGTTTATCGCATCGAAAGATGAAACTTTTCATGTTTTTAGAAAATTTCATAAAATGTTTCAAACCAAAAGAATTTATCTTTGATTTCAATCAGAAGTGATCATAGAACTGAGTTTGAAAATCAATCTTTCGAAGATTATTGTACTGAATTTGGCATTGATCATAACTTCTCCGCTCCTAGAACACCTCAACAAAATGGTGTTGTAGAGACGAAAAACAGGACGTTGGAAGAAATGGCTTGCACAATGTTGTGTGAAGGCAATCTTCCAAAGTACTTTTGGACAGAAGCGGTGAACACTGCATATTATATTTTAAACCGCATTTTGATCCGTCCTATTTTAAGAAAACCCCCTATGAGCTTTGGAATGACAAAAAACCCAATATTAGTTATTTTCATGTATTTGGTTGTAAATGCTTTGTGCATAACAATGGAAAAGATAATTTAGAAAATTTGATTCTAAAGCTGATGATGCAATTTTCCTAGTTATTCATTACATAGCAAAGCATATAAGGTTTTTAATAAAAGGACTCTTACTGTTAAAGAGTCAATTCATGTTATTTTATTGAAACTAACCCTACACCTTTTAGACAAGAAGAGTGCATAGATAATGATGCAGGTACATTGCAAAAGGAATGGATGACTTGAGCATTCAGAACAAAGACACTCAAGGTAGAGAAGAAATGGTAAGTAAATATCACACTGATCTATCGAGGGACTGGAGGTATGTTACATCTCACCCTAAGGAATTAATAATAGGAGATCCTTCACATGGTGTTAGGACTAGGGCTGCACATAAGGATGCACATGATTACCTAGCATTTGTATCACAAATAGAACCACATAGCTTAGAAGAGGCTGAGACTGACCCAAACTGGATGATGGCAATGCATGAAGAACTAAACCAGTTTGAAAGAAATAAGGTATGGACACTTGTAGATAGACCTACAGACCACCCAATTATAGGAACTAAATGGGTCTATAGGAATAAATTAGATGAACAAGAAAATATCATAAGGAACAAAGCTAGATTAGTGGCTAAGGGATATAACCAAGAAGAAGGTATTGATTTTGATGAAACTTATGCATCCGTAGCAAGACTAGAAGCTATTAGATTATTACTTGCATTTGCTTGCTACATGAACTTTAAACTCTTTCAAATAGATGTAAAAAGTGCATTTCTAATGGTTTATATTATGAAGAAGTTTTTGTGGAACAACCACCAGGTTTTGAAAATCACACTTTTCCAAACCACGTATTCAAATTAAACAAAGCATTGTATGGTTTAAATAAGTACCTAGAGCCTGGTATGATAGACTTAGCACTTTCTTAATTGAAAATAATTTTTCAAGAGGAATTGTAGATAAAACTTTGTTTATCAAAAAGAAAAATAATGACATCTTAGGTGTACAAATATATGTAGATGATATCATTTTTGGTGCAATTAACGAATCTCTATGTAAAGAATTTGCTAAGCTTATGCAGGGATAATTTGAAATAAGCTTAATGGGCGAGCTGAACTGCTTCCTTGGACTTCAAGTAAAATAAACTAAGGAAGGCATCTTCATCAACCAAGCCAAATACATCAAGGAAATCATCAAAAGTATGGTATGGAGAGTAGCAAAATAATGAGCACATCCAAGCCCAGCTTGCAGACTAGACAAAGATGAGAATTGATCCGTGTTGACCAAAGCTATATAGAGGTATGATCAGATCCTTATTATATTTGACTGCAAGTAGACTTGATATATTATACATTGTATATATATATGCTAGATTTCAGTCATCACCAAAAGAAACACATATGTTTGCTATAAAAAGAATAATTAATATTTGAAAGGAACAAGTAATTTAGGAATTTGGTATTCTAAACATTCTACTTTGAATTTGATTGGATTCTCTGATGCTGATTATGTGGTTGTAAGATAGATAGAAAAAGTACTAGTAGTACATGTCAATTTCTAGGGTTGAATTTAATTTCATGGCACTGTAAGAAGCAAAACTCCATAGCCTTGTCCACAGCTGAGTGAGTACGTGACTGCCGGTAGTTGTTGTGCTCAAGTGTTATGGATTAAACAACAACTAGAAGATTTTGGTGTATCACAATCTAAAATTCTAATTAAATGTGATAACACAAGTGCTATTAATTTAACAAGAATCCAATTCAATACTCTAGAACCAAGCACATTGAAATTAGACATCATTTTATTAGGGATCATGTTTCTAATGGTAATATTGTGCTTGACTTTGTGCCAACTGAAGATCAATTAGCTGACATTTTCTCCAAGCCACTCAACCAAGATAGATTTTAGCTAATTAGAAGTGAATTAGGACTTTGTGATCCCTTCTAGATTCTTTAACCTAATTCCTTCAATTCTAAGGAAATTTCATCACCAGAAACCACCTCTATCTATTCTATTTTATTGAGATCTGATCTCCTTTAAATTCTATTCAAAATCCTTCTGAATTTTGTTCAAATTTTCAAAACTCTACTCTTCTTGTTCGAGTCGACTGGATCCTAATCTGAGTCGATTGAATTTTTTGTGAGTTTTGAACTTGTTCTGGCCTAGCCGACTCGAACAGTTTCGAGTCGACTAGATTCTATGATGGTTTTAGGATTGCTCTGCCGAGCTTACTCGAGCCTTTTCAGGGCTACTCGAGTCGACTGGATTTTCGTGCCGAGGCTTTTTTCTTAGGGATATAACTGTTCTCCGAACCGTTTAGCTTCTATATTGTTTCTTCTAACGGTTCACTTATCTCCTAAACCCTCTCTAAAATCTTCCTTCTCCCTTCCAAGCATTCCATTTTCTTGTTCTTCGGTCTTCCCTAGCTATGGCACCCAAACATGCGACAGGAAACGGTCCTTTAGGGTTGCTCCTTCTGCTGAAAGAGAAAGAAGATCCAAAAGAAGACAAGAAGAGCCAAGCACTGAAGAAATGATAGAAGAAGCCATTAGAGAAGCTCTATCAGCTCCCAGCCATGTGCCCTCAATGTCTACTCGTCCGGTAACCTCTGGGTGACGTATTAATTTTGAGTTTATTAAGGGCATTGGATTAAGATAGGAGACTTAATAGAAGACCAAGGGTGGAGGAAATTTTGTTCATTGAATGAGAAAACCTATCCCACTTGGTTAGAAGTTTTTATGAGAACCTAAGGTGGGAACTAACCATGTGGAATCCACTATCAAAGGGAAAAGGATTATTGTTAATGAAGAGTCCTTGCATGAATTATTGGATATTCCTTCTGAGGGACTGAGATTTTTAGTGATTGAAAACAGAGAGAAGACATTGAAAACAATTTTGAACAAAGAGGATGTAGGAGGCATTGGCACTGTTTTAGCTAACACCCTTTCATTGGAAATGAGACTACTTCACAACTTCATTTGTAGAATTTTCCTACAAAGAACTGGTAGGTTCGATTGGGTGCGAAAAGGATCTATGTCTCATGGAGCACATTCTTGAAAGAATCCTTGTCAATTTGTCTTATATTATAATCATGCAGATTGAAGAAATTGTAAGGAAAGCCAAATTCTTTGCCATATGGTATGATGCTTACAGTGTTTTTAATCCCATAATCAGTTTAGATGGTGAAGATGATGGAATTACATCACACTGATATCTACACTTCTAAACACTTGAGATAATAGGAAATTTTCAAGTAGAGGAGTTTGGAGAAAGAAGGGAACAAATGTAAGAGCCATTGGCAGCTCCAGTAGTAGTAGTAGTGAAGAAGAGGAAGACATGTAGAAGCAGCTGGAACTTCTACATCTGTACCGGAACCTGAACCATTTGTACCTGAGCCTGCTGCTGTCACTGAGGAGACTAGAGCACCATCACCTATGTTTGACATGCCTGCAGCAGAATTTGACTTGCCAGCACCGGAGTTTGACCTACCTTCTACTGATGTTCCTTTGCATGACTATCCTACTACAGCTACATAACCTCAAATTGTCCAAGTCCAGATTGAATAGCATTGAAGAACTTGACAGATTCACTAACTAGTACTATGACTTCCCTATTTAGTGATTTGAAACAATCATGGACAACAGGTTGGACAAATTAGAAGAGAATGTATCAAATCTAAAGAAAAGGTTGAAGCTATTGAAGCTTCAAGGACTGCACCTCAGATAGACCTTCAACCAATTCTGAATTGCATCTCTTCAAATTCTGAAACTATTTGAAGTCTGTGGATGCCACTTTAAATGAATATCAGACTGAATTAAAGAGCTTAGAGGTAGAGTTGGAACCATTGTTGATACAAGAAGCATGGCAGAAGATTATACTAGAGGCATTGGTATCTTAAGATCAGTTTGGCAGACTTCGAGGATCAGCAGAAGCCTTCGCCAATGTCCAAGCAGCTGAACTTGTGACTATGCAAAAAGAGATAGGAGAAATGAAAGAGGCAGTAGATAAAGTACCTGTTAGCCTCAATGACTTGGATCAGCGGATGGGAGCAATGTGGGTGGAAATGGTATCCCTTAATAACACTATCAGTTCATTGGAAATCAAAGCTAGGACAAGACCACTATATGATCCACCACCCATTTCCACTAGGGCACCTAGTACCTCTGTTCAACCTAGGGCTCCTCCTCCACATGCTCATATAGTTGAGCACCTAGACCCACTTCTTGGCAAGGTGTCAATGTTCCTAGTGATGATTCTGATTAGACATTTTGTAGTTTCTGTACTTTTTGGATGCCTTTTTGGAACTTTTGTAATGATGTACTGAACACTTTTTGACAGAAATGAAATGAATTTTTTTTTTTGGTTACTGTGTAATGTGTGTATACTTGTATTATCTTGATTACATCTCTATTTGTTTAAATAGAATTCTCTCTCAAAGTTGAGAAAGTGAAATTATCTCAAACAAATATTGAAATTTTCTCAATCTAGTTAAATTCTGAACTTACCTATTTAACCTTTTTGAATTGTTGACAAAAGGGGGAGAATCATAGTGTGCATGAAAGAATACATGAATTGCAATAATAATACTAAAGTAAAGTAAACAGGGAGAGCTTTTTAAGGCATCTCTGAATGATCTCTTGCATATCATTCTGATAAATTATTCAAATAAATGTTAAAGGGGGAGAAACTTAGAGAAAATCTATATTGTCTAGAAATCTTATAAACAGGGGGAGATATACATGCTTAGTTTACATGCTTCAATGATTATTATGATGCTCTCAACTTATCATTTCTATCAGTTGATACTTAATGTTGCCGGATACATACAAGCAATCAATCTCTGATACTCACAGTTTATGAATTTGATTTTGTGCAAAACTGTATAGCACATACCGATATACATCTGAGATTATAGTTGATTTTTAAACTTAAATGCTTACATACTTGTGAATAGATTAAATTCTTTTCATGCCCAGTGTTTTGTCATCATCAAAAAGGGGAGATTGTTGATCCCTAAAGTGATTTTGATGATAACAAAACATTGGAGCATTCATTTAATTATCTAACAACTCTTCAAGTGATTGACAAGCTTTTGTAGGACAGCTACATTGACACATTTTTTTTTTCTACAATCTTTAATATTTTGTGTTGAGTTGTAAAATACTTAGATTCTTGTAAAGTAGAACCCTACAAAAAGTTTCCCGTTAAAATCAGTTAAAGGGTTACTTCTACTAGTCCTTCTTGCTTCAAGTTTTTTTGAATTTATTGTAAGTAGCTTGAAGAAGATTGTTAAAGCTTGGAACAAGTGTTCTGGAAGTTTGAAGCTAATCTGGCTGAAGAACCACCTTCGAGCAGACTAGATGAACAACCCAGCCAACTCTGGCACTAGCATTGAAGACAAGTTCTTTGGCACGCAGATCCAGCCGACTGGCACCAAGGTCAAGCCGACACGTCCAGAACAAGGTTGAGAACGTTCTGAGATTCTCAGGAATCCAACCGACCGGATTTAGATCCAGCAGACTCATCCAGAACTTAGTTGAAAATGGTCTGAGAAGCCTTTGAGATTCCAACCGACTGGAATTCAGCCCAGCCGACTCGTCCAGAGTGAGGTATTTTTTCAACTGTGAAGCTAGCCGACTGGCACTCAACCCAGTCGACCCGAACATTATCTGAGCCGACTCGAAGTTTGTTCGAGCCGACTGGAATGACGGGGTTACCTCCAATGGCTAGTTCATGTTCTCAGTTTTTGAATTCCAAAAGTGCTCCAATGGAAACCTGTCACCTCCCAACGGTCTACAACGTTCAAAATCATGGGAAGGCAGTTGAAGTCTCTATAAATAAGGTATGAGAACATCTTTGAAGAGGCTAATGAATTATTGAGCATTTATTGAACACTTATTGAAGTGAAGTGAGAGAGCACTAGAGCTTTAAAGATTACCTTCAAGCCTACAACAACTCTTACCAGAAGCTTGAAGCACCTTTTAAGGAAAGCAAGGAAGCCATTGAAGTGCATTGAAGAGCATTCAGTGGATCTTCACTCGAGCTTCATTGGTAACCACCCAGACAACAAAGTTGTCTTAATTATTACTTTTCTTATTCTATCTTTTAGAATATCTGGGTTATTGGTGAGCCCTATTGTAAAATCCAAATAGGTTACTTTGGTGAGCCTTTAAAACCAGAGTGTAGAGGTTTCTTTGGTGAGCCTAGCTAAAAACCAAAGTATAGAGGTTTTAGGTGAACCTGTAAACCTAGTTTGGGTTTCTTTGGTGAGCCCGGTTTCAAAAACCAAGTGTAGAGGTTTGGATTTTGAGCCTGCAAAACAATCCGACTGTATTCCGGTTTGGGGGATATAGTAGAATCCCGAGTGGTGAACTTAGGTAGTGGACGTAGGAGCTGGATTGCTCCGAACCACTATAAATCTGCTTTGTTTGTATTGTGTTTGCTTTCTCTTTTAGCTTTTACTTTCTTTCTCTAATTAACACAGCACCTAATCACTAATTGGAATTAATTGTGCACATACTTGCAAAAATTTTATAATTCTCAATTCACCCCCCCTCTTGGGACGAAGTCACCTGGGCAACAGATTATATTCTTGGTACTGTATGTTGACGACATTCTCTTAATCGGGATTGACATCGCAGCATTACAAGAAATAAAGGTCTTTATCATCTCAGTTCTTCATGAAGGATTTGGATGAAGCTTCTTACATACTGGGTATGAAGATCTATAGAGATAGATCTAAGAGGCTTCTGGGATTGTCCTAGTCTATGTACATTGATACCGTGCTAAAACGGTTCAGCATAGAAAATTCCAAAAAAGGCTATGTTCCGATGGGTTCTAAAATTACTCTTTCCAGGAAGGATTGTGCGACAACTCCTGAAGAAAGAGAGCATATGAGTAGAGTACCTTATGCTTCTGCAGTAGGCTCTATCATGTATGCTATGACATGTACTAGACCAGACATGGCATACTCACTAGGAGTAGTGAGCATATACCAGTCTGACCCAGGTGAGGCGCATTGGAAGGTGGTTAAGTCCATCCTAAAGTATTTGAGAAATATTAAAGACCAATCGCTGATTTATGGAGAATCTAACTTGAAACTTGTGGGGTATACTGACTCCAGTTTTCAGTCAGATGGAGATGATAGCAAAAATGTATCAGGATTTATATTTACCCTGAATGGAGGAGTGATTTGTTGGAAAAGTTCCAAGCAGGCGACTGTTGCAAACTCAGTATGCGAGGCAGAGTACCTTGCAGCATCAGATGCTGCGAAGGAAGCTATGTGGTTACGGAAGTTCCTTGGAGAGCTAGGGGTGGCATCTTTCCTAGATGGTTATATTCCAGTGTATTGTGACAGTACTAGAGCCATTGCTCAAGCTAAGGAATCGAAAGCTCATCACCGCACTAAGCATATTCTGTGACACTTCCACCTCGTACGAGAGATTGTAGAATGAGGTGATATCAATCTTATGAAGATCGATGGAATGGAAAATCTGGCCGACATTTTTAGTAAAGCCCTCGGAATAAAAAAGTTCGACTTTTATAAAAGGAAAATGGGTATTAGATACTATTCTGATTGGCTTTAGTACAAGTGGGGGTTGTTGGGAAATGTATCCCAAAGAATGAACTCATTTCATGTGATGAAGTCCTTAGGACTACACTGACTTCGATATAGAGAGGATATATCGAGTGGTTCTTAAATCTTGTCACAACCAAAGGATACATTGTACTGGACGGCAATGTATCAAGTATAGGTTGTTGTGGTTCACATCATTTGGTTGTCCTCTTGATCAAAGGAGTGTGGTGACACTGATGTGATCTGCAAGTGGGATATTTGATATCTCATTGAACGTGACTCCGTGTAGCCCCTTTCTGCCAAAGGGATACTCATGATTGGATATGGGTATATGTGTCCCTCTGACCTGAGGTTATCATGGTAGCTTGCAAGCAACTTCCTGTGCTTTGGTGCCGGACTACCCGGATTTCTAATCCAGTAACAGAATATTTCTGGGTACAGACAAGTACTTGTGGAGCAGTGGTGGACTAAGATGGAATTGACCTATCCAAATAGTTTGGATTGAATGCCTCGTAGTGTCTTAATTTAGCAAATCCTCGACCGGGGTAGTCCTAGTGAGAAGTCACTGGACTTGAGAGGTTGAGACGTGTTGTGGATTGACTCAGCTAGGGTTGGCAGTCTAACCATAGATCATCTTGAGCATTGGAGGTCAAAGGGATGAATTATACGGTAACCATATGCCAGAGGTTCGATTGATTGCTCTCGCATCTTCGACCTATCCAGACGCCGGGACCCATTGCTAGATGGTATCTTGTGCTGGTACTAGAATTGTTCCAGTGCTACCGCCTAGGTTTGAACCTATAAGGTCACACGCCATAGAGGTTCTCTCCCTGATCCAGGTTCTGATTTATAATTATGAATCATTTCGATAACGGTTTGATTGAGCACATTGGATTGACGCGATTTTGGATGGATCAGGTATTGTTCGGGTGTATCGAGAATTGTTTTTGGATGACCAGGACTTAACCAAGCCATTTACCAATTGGATTTTGATATAATTGAATAGTGAACCGGCTTAGAACCAGTTTGGGATTTTTAAACCCGTTGTCAACCGGTTTGAACCCATCCACATGGTGATTATTGGCTTGGGTGAATAGGGAATTCAAGGCATCTCATCCTCTCCCGTCTCATTTGTTTTTGGCTGATTTAATTCACCGTTCAATGCTCTTCATTGCTGTGTTTATGAACGAATTTGATTCGTTCTAAAACCTCATGGCCTTTTGTATTCCCACCTCGTCTTCTCACCTCCCCAAATCACCGGTTGAATGGTTCACGGTGATATAAATTCTAGACTGCTGAAAATTTTGGAATGGCTGAAAAATGTTGAGTGCTTCTTGTTGATAGAGTCCGCCTGCTGTTGTACTTCCAACCGGAGTTGTTTGGGGCTTGGGTTTTGTTGAGAGATTGGGAGAGAAAAACACCTTGATTCCCTATTTTGGTTGGTGCTCAATTGGTGGAGGATAATTCTGTTTTGGAGAAAACATTTAGCAGAATAGGGTGTTATGTTTATTCATCCTCCCTCTCACCATTTCATGGTCTTCCGGTGACTAGTATCATGCGAGAGGTGGATCAGAGGTACCCCAGGCATGTCCCCCCTCTAGAGGGTGTTCCCTTGAGCACTTGAGAGCTTTCGGTTTCACCATTGCTGCTTTTTTGTTTGCTATGGTTTTGGGTTGCAAATTTTCTGTTGCTGCACTTGGAAGAGAGGAAGAGCTCCAAATGATTGCTGGAACTCATTGAAGCAAGTGCCTTCAAGATACCCACTTGCTGTTCTTGCAGGAAGAGAGACCAGAGGATTTCCATTGTGTTTTGGGTTTGCTGCTTTTGGAGAAGAAGGAAGAAAATCAACGTTCCAAAGGCTGCTGGATGAAGAGAAGAATGGAATAAGTTTATTCTAGGTATCCCAGCTATTCCAGCATTATCCCTGCTTTATTCCAACTAGGAATAAGATAAAAATTCTATTTTTTTTTTTCATGCATATGTATCTGGGTTTATAAAATTGTTTTAAATATTACATGCCCCTTTTATACCTTGTTTTGTCTATACATGCATCTGGAATATGTTAGATCCTGTGCGGAGTAGATTTTTCCATTATTATTTTAATAATGTTTTAAAATACATACCTGTTCCCTGTGCTGTTGCATGGTTAGTGTAGGCACCTGCAACCCATGTTTTTTCTTTCATGTCTAGTTGAGTCTTTTAAGTGTCAGTCTTGAGTCCAATAAAATTCACAGTCCTAACCCATTTGTCTGTACCTGCATTAGCCTCTGCATAGCATATGCATCATGAAATTAGTCAAGTTGACATAATTAATGAACTAAATAATAACTTAGCTAATTCCCAAAAGAAGGACAAATAATTTTATGTAGAGGAATATGTGACTGTAAAGGAATTTTCCGCTCAAGAAGCTAGCCCATTCAATAATGAACAGTAGTGGACTTAATGCCTATGTGCCTGAGATATCACCTGATTTAGGTATTAGCTCTACTTTCATCATCTCAGACTTTGTAAAGTCTATGGAGCCAACAGTGATACCCATCGAGCCCCTTAAGCCACTCCCTTTCTTTGTGAGAGAACCCATCCCAGAGTGACCACAAATAATTTGGCCTTTTGGTGAGGTAAAGATTGAGAGAACTATGGACGATCAAGCTATTGGCACCTAGAATAGAGATTGTCAGTGGTATTTGGTCCGGTGGCAAGGTCAGCCAGAATATAAGGACTTGTGGAACGTGGTGCGGATCTGCAGCGCCTTAACCCAGAACCTCCTTGAGCCAAATTGACCCACACTCGACGGGGTCGAGTTCCTCCTACCTCGGGAGAATTGGTGGGGACACCAGGATCAGACATAGATCACTGGATCCCAGATGGTTTACTTAGGCATGTGTCAAAGTTTTGAAAATTTGTAATCAATTAAGATTGAGTCCTGTAATAAGTTGAGGTTAGTTGATTTGTCTCAACCCTCAATCCTAGTTAGTATATTACTCCTGTACTTCAGTTATGAGTCCAATCTTTGTACAAGAGAGAAGGTTACCCTATTTGGAGTTCCACCAGGCCACATCTAGGAGTTAGAGGCCACTACATCAACCCATTGGATTTTATGTGACAACCCAGGATCCAAGATGCTTCCAGAAACCCTGATTCTTTCCAGATATCCTCCAGATGCCCAGATTCCTCCCCAGATGCCAGATAATATTCCAAAACCAGGGCATCAATGATTTCAAAGGTCCACTGGCATCCCAGTAGAAGGAAATCAAGCCCAGGCACCAAGTCCAAACCCTAAAGAAGCAAGATTCCATTAAATATTCCTACTACCAGGCTACCAGGCCACCCTAGCTTCCAGGAGGCCCAAGCCCATGTGCCAAGCCCCTTTGGGCCGACCCCTTGCTGCCCCTAGAAGCCCAACACGCCCTCCTAGGCATCCTTGAAGTGTTGACCAAGTCTAGGAGGTGTCCTTGAGTGGAATATTCAAACCATGAAGGGAGAAGGAGAAGACTAGGTCAAATCCTAACCTAGTTGGGACTTATGCTCCTAATTGTTTTAATATTTGTTTTTATAACCTAGCTACGAGAGGACTTGTAACCCAAGTGTGTAATCCTTGTTAGAAGACATGGAAACTCTATAAATACCCCACCCCTCCCCCTCTTGTAATCAATTTTTATTCATGATATCAAAACCTTGGTAAATTTATTTGAGCTTGCGAGATTGTGTTTTACTTTATTTTTTTTTCTTTGGTTACTATTGCACTTGGACGAATTCCTTGCTACCCTAGCATCCTTCCACACCCTAGCTCACTACCATCCAAGCCTTCACATGTCCAAGAAGGAGTGCCCTAGGCTGCCAAGCAAGGAGATCTTCAATAAGCTTCAAACAACCCAGCTTCTAAACCCTAACCTGATTCCTTCTAAACTAGTTTCCTTTCTTTTTCTTACTTACTATTTTGATTGACCCTTGAAGTTTTGCAGGATTCTCGAGGTGTTTCACTTCCAGAAGAGGCTTTCCTTGCCTTCAGGACTGCCCAAGTTATCCATCTAATCAAGGGAACCGAGATTCATCTTCCCTGCATCAATCTGAGCGCTATGTGATCCCTTCGATTGCAGATTCTTTAAATCACTGATTGGTAACATCCTTCCCTTCTTTCAATTTCTAATTTGATGAAGATAAGCTATCCTAAGCTGGAAGTTTCTCAACTCTCGGGTCCTGGCTACTTATTATTTTGCATGAGTTCTTTGCGATCATGATGATTTTATGCATTGCTATCCTATTTGCTAGTTCTTACTTTAGTTTGGGAATTTAGCCTCCAATCCTAAATTATAAAAATTACAAAAAATTATTTCACTATTTTTCTTGGATGTTTAGCAATCTTAGTGTCGTCCCGTATCAGAGTGGACTTGTAACCCAAGTGTGTACCCTAGTTAGAGGGCATGGAAACTCTATAAATTACCCACCCCTCCCCCTCTTGTAATCAACTTTTATTAATGATATCAAAACCCTTGTAAATTTATTTAAGCTTGCGAGCTTGTGTATTACTTTGTTTTTTTTGGTTCATTGATTTGTGTTTGTGTTCTCTTGCTTGGCCGAATTCCTTGCTGCCCTAGCATCCTTCCACACCCTAACTCATTGCCATCCAAGCCTTCATAAGTCCAAGAAGGAGTGCCCTAGGTTGCCAAGCAAGGACATCTTCATCAAGCTTCAAGCCGCTCCGCTTCTAAACCCTAACCTGATTCCTTCTAAACCTAGTTTCCTTTCTTTTTCTTACTTGCTATTTTGATTGACCCTTGACATTTTCTAGGATCCCCGAGGTATTTCACCTTCCCAGAGGAGGCTTTCCTTGCCTCCAGGACTACGCAAATTAGCCATCTAATCAAGGGAACCAAGCTTCATCTTCTAGGCATCAATCTGAGATCTATGTGACCCCTTCAATTACAGATTCTTCAAATCACTGATTGGTAACATCCTTCCCTTCTTTAAATTTCTGATTTGATGAAGATAAGCTATCTTAAACTAGGAGTTTCTCAACTCTCGGTCTTGGCTACTTATTATCTTGCATGAGTTCTTAGCGATCATGATGATTTTATGCATAGCTATCCTATTTGCTAGTTCTTACTTTATTTTGGGATTTAGCCTCCAAACCTAAATTATAGAAATCACAAAAAGTTATTTCACTATTTTTCCTGCATGTTATGTAATCTTAGAGTCGTCTCACATCAGTTTGGTATTAGAGTGGATTTAGGATAGTTTTTTTATCTTCTTTGCATTTACAAACCCTAATTTCTGCATCTTGTCCCTGCATTAGGTGTCTGTTTTGCATTCGATTTGGACCATCTAGGAATTTTATTTTTCTATGAAATTTGCATGAATTGTTCTCTATCATGTCCTCTATTTTATCAAAAATTTTAATTAATTTTATAGAAAACCTAAATCATTAAACTTGGCATATTAGAAATCCTAACAGAATCTTGAAAATTTCTGTAGCAGTCCAAAAACCCTAGGATTTGGATCATCATTTGATTTTTGTTCTGCATAAATTTTGTAGGTATCATCACCACCGTCTATCCTATATTCCATAATTTTTTTAAAGTTTTTTTTACATCAGTAACTATGTCAAATTCTGTATCAATTGAAATCCTAATTCTATGATTTCTGCTGATTTTGCACTTGACTAACTCAAACCTAATTAACTTCCAAAACCCGAACCCAAGCCAAACTTTGTTTGATAACTCTAGTTAACCTAAAATTAACTTGACATCTCATAAATTAATTAAAAATCATTTTATTTTCTACTGTGTTTTAGTTTGCATTAGGACCATTGAATGTTCACCATCTTTTAATCTAATCTTAAGGACAATCAATATAACATCAGTGCAGGAGGTCATTACCTGTCCTGGACCCAAAACAACCACCCAGCATTTTCACTCAAGCCTTAATTAAAATTAATTAGAATTAATTTGCCATAGTGGGCTAGGTGACAGCCAACAGGTCGGGTCCAAACTATGTGGGCCGACTAGTGCATTTAATCCTTTAGCTATTACTGAAAGCCGGTGTCTAAGGCTGGGGGTCCAGAGTCAAACAACCTAAGTGGTGTTGTGGTTTTTAATTGGGTCCCTGCAAAAGCAGGGGAGGCCTCCTTCACTCCCACCCCCTACCTGGCCAGTGGAAGGATTAGCTACTGGGCTAGGTGTAAGTTGAGCTGACCCACCTAGTTTTGGCTCTAGGTTTAAGAAACCCTAGATTGTACTAGTTTTTTCTTTTCTTTTGCATGCTTGGCTGCATCATTCCACTTTGATTGTTTGATTTGTTACATGACCACTAGATTAGGAACCCAATACCAAAAGTCCAAACCTCAACCCAGCCCAATTATGGATTCCAATTTTGGGGCCATCATGAACCAGCTTGCCTAATTAACTAGCCCAAATGAACCAAGCCAATATCCAAACCCAAGCCCAGCTTACCCAAATGAACCGTAGGTTTGACCAAAGGAATAAAATGTTTGACCAACTGATCCAATTGAATAACCAAATGACCGATAGGATTGATCCATTAGACGACCAAATAGGAACCTAGACAAGGCCCATAGAGCTACACCCTCGCCCTATAATCCCTAGGAACACATAGTCTCTAGATATGAACCCTGTAGTAATCTACTATCCCTCAGTCAACCTGAACCCTATAGGATTGATACCCCTAGATTTGAACCCATAACCTTTGAACCCATAACCTTTAAACCCATAACCTATGAACCCATAGCCCTTAGTTTACCTACCCTTGTTACTCCAGACCTTAGTCATTTTCATTAGCCAAACCTCTCTTACTGCCCTATTGGTTCACCAAGATGACTTAGAAGAAGAAATATATGAGGCTGACCCAAGTCTGGTAGAGGAGTATGAAGATAATGAGTCTATTGAAGATCTAGAAGAGTACCCTATAGAAGACCCAGGATTAGTTGATTATGACCAAACTCAGATAAAAACCAACCCATAATTAGTTGAACCAGAAGTCCAGTGTAACCAACCCAGTTCAACCATGGAGTCCAACTTCAGAACCTTTTTTAAGGCCATGAGTGAACAATTGTCCCAAATGAACCTCAAGCTTGACCAATCCATTACCCAAAACCAAGCCCAGTTTGACCATATGATCACCCAATCCCAAAGTCAGTTTATCCAATCAACCACCCAAACCAACCAAATGACCCAAACCAACAACCAAGCAACCAATAGGCTTGACCAATTAACCAATAGGTTGGACCAGGTAGAAGCCAATCCAGTGTTAGTTGATCCAGTAGAAACCCAGGTAGAAGCCACCCTAGAGTTAGCTGACTTTAACCACACCCAACCTGTAGTGGAAGAACTCTTAAAGGAAGAAGAACATGAGGAATCCAATCCACTATTAGAGTTTTACCTGAGGAGCCACTAGAAGAAATCCCAATTAGAAAGCCCAGTCCTTTGATTTATGAATCAGAAGAGTTTATTAAGGACTTAATCTCTTTAGATCAATGCCCTTAGGATGAAGTCACCTCTTTGACTCCACTTGATCGCTTTCCTGAATCAATGACCCTTTCTTTCATTATGTAGACCCTTTAGGTAGACATCAAACCCATAAGGTAAACTTCATTAGTCTAGGATTAATTCCCGACACTCCTTCTTACATTTTAGTCTATCCAATTAACCACGAACTTTTTTTTACTTTTCACCCAATCGGACTAACCCTGAATCCACCTCATTTTTTTTGCCTTTTCTTGAATTTTCTTATGTTTCTTTAACCATTCATTTTCATTTTATAGGGTAATCATACTGCATTCATTCATTACACAGGTTAGATTTGCATCATATTTTTGGCATACCCTATGTCACCTAGTAGGCATACATAGTAAGTTCTCATGTGCATGCCATGCTAGGATTAAATGTAGAAGTCTATAGTCTGTTAGGTTTTGTCCCGTAAGAGTTCAATAAAATTTCCTTTGATAGGAAGGTCTAGTCGAGTCTTTTAGGTATTAGTTTTGAGTCCAATAAATTCACAACCTTGAATCATCTGCACCTGCACTTACCTCTACACAGCATATGCATATGGAAATTAGTCAAAAGCTGAACCTAAGTAATGAACTAAATAACAACTTGGCAATTCCCAAAGGAAAAATGAAGAATTTCTGCAGAGGAATATGTAACTATAAAAGAAACTTCATGCTCGCATAGCTGGCCCATTTAAGATAATAAAGAGAGTTGGACCCAATGCCTATGTGCTTGAGATATCACCTAATTTAGGTATTAGCTTGACCTTCATCATCTCAAATCTTATAGAGTCTAGGGAGCCAGCAGTGATACCTAGTGAGCACCTTGAGCCTATCCCTCCCTTGAGAGAAAACCCACCCTAGAGTGTCCACCAACCAATTAGCCAAATAGTGAGGAAAAGATTTAGAGACTTTAGATGATCAAGCTACCCATACCCAGAATAGAGACTGTCAACGGTACTTGGTCCAGTGGCCAAGTCGGCCAGAATCTGAGGAGTCGTGGATCACCCATGAGGATCTACAGTGCCTCAACCCATACCTACTAGAGCACTATAAGAGCCAAGTTATCCCATACTCGACGGGGTCGAGTTCCTCCTGCACCGGAAGAATTAGTGGGAGCACCAGGATCAGACACAGATTACTGGGCCCTATTTGGTTTACTTAGTCATAAGTCAAAGTTTTGAGAATTTTGTAATCAATTAAGATTGAGTCCTGTAATAAGTTGAGGTTAGTTGATTTGTCTCAACCCTCAATCTAGCTAGTATATTGAGTCCTGTATGTCAGTTATGAGTCCAGTATGAGCCCAAGTTTTGTACAAGAGAAGAGGTTACCCTATTTTAGAGTTCCATCAGGCCACATCCAGGAGTCAGAGGTCACTACATCAGCCTATTGGATTTTGTGTGACAACCAAGGATCCAAGATACTTTCCGAAACCCTGATTCCTTCCAGATGCCCAGATTCCTCTCCAGATACCAGAGCATATTTCCAAACTAGGGCATCCATGATTCCAGAGGTCCACCTACATCCCAGTCCAAGGAAATCAAGTCCAGGCACCAGGCCCAAGCCCAATAGAACCAAGATGCTCTTTTTATTCCAAGAATATTCCATCCAGGGCACCCCAACTTCTAGGAGGCCCAAGCCCATGCGCCCTTCACCCTTTGGCCAGCCCATTGCTGTTCCTAGAAGCCCAACACACTATCCTAGGCATCCTTTGAGTTGACCATGTCAAAGCATGAAGCAAAAAGGAGAAGACTAGTCAAAGTTCTAACCTAGTTAGGATTCCTAGTTCTTTTAAGCTTTGTAATTCTACCCTAGCTAGGAAAGAACATGTAGTCTAACTAGGAAGAGGACTTGTAACCTAAGTGTAACCCTAGTTAGAGAGGGCATGGGAATTCTATAAATACCCCACTCCTCCCCCTCTTGTAATCATCTCTTTTTTATGAATAGAACTTGCTAAAATTTTGAGTCATTGCCTTGTGTTGGTGTTTCTGTTTTGGTTCTTTACTTTGAGTGCTCTCCTTGTGTGCCCTAGCTGAATCCCTGCTGTCCTAGCATCTTTTTGCATCTTTGGAGATCAGCCACATCCAAGCAAAGGAAGCCCTAGCTACCATCCAAGACAAGGAGCTTCTTCCTCCCCGGCTTCCATCTCCTAACCCTAATCCCGATTCTCTTAAAACCCTAGTTCCTTTTCTCTTTTTTTATTTGCTGTTTTGATTGACCCTGATGCTTGCAGGATCCCCGAGGTGCTTCACGTCCCCTGAGGAGGCCTTCTTTGCTTCAAGGATTGCCCAAATCAGCCATCTAATCAAGGGAACCGAGCTTCATCTTCCAGGCATCAATCTGAGAGCTGTGTGACCCCTTCAATTATAGATTCTTCAAATCACTGATTGGTAACTTCCTTCCCTTCTTTGAATTTCTGATTTGATAAAGATAAGCTATCCTAAACTGGAGTTTCTCAACTCTCGAGTCCTGGCTACTTATTATCTTGCATGAGTTCTTTGCGATACGATGATTCTTTGCATTGCTACTCCTTATGTTAGTTCTTATTTTATTTAGAAATTTAGCCTACAAACCTAAATTATAAAAATCATAAAAAATTAGTTTACTATTTTTCTTGCATGTTAGCAATCTTAGAGTCGTCCCGCATCATTTCCATATCAAAGTTGGAGTAAAACTTCCTCTCAAAGTTAGAGTACATAGTAGAGTGAATAAGGAAACTGGAGTCCGTGTTGGACTTAGAGGTTGTACTTCTTGTGGGACTTGGAAACTAGACTTCTCATGGGCTTGGACTTCTTGACTTCATTTGGACTGGGTGGTTTGACTTTTCTTGTGGGCTTGGACTGGGCTGGGGTGCCAACTCCTTGGTGGATCTAGGGCGCTAACTCTTTGTGGGCCTAGGAGTGGGGGCACCAATGTTTGGGCCTGGGAGTGGGCGCTAGTTGCTTATGGGCTTGGGAGGGGGTGCCAACTACTTGGGGCTTAGGCTAGGGTGCCACTTTTTGTGAGCTTGGACTAGGGTGCCAAATGCCTGGTGGGCTTGGAAGGCACCAACTTCTCTTGGGCGGCAATGACTTTGGACTTGGGCACCTGATCAGGGACTAGGGGTGGCGCATGAAGTATGCTTTAGTGGGGGCCTGGTGACTCTCTTGGTCTAGTGACTCTCCTCTTGTACTTGACTTGAATGAAAGATATCAAACATATAGGACTCAAATGAGCAAATGGACTCAATTAACCTAATGGACTCAATTGGCTTAAGTGATTTAACTTTATTACAACACTCAATTGTCTCAATTGACTTAAGGAACTCAATTGATTCACTTTATTACAAAACTCAATCTTTATTATAGGACTCATGTGACTCTAGACTTAACTGAAAAGTGACTGACTTCCTAACACATTAATCAGAGATCCAAATTGAGCATTGCAATTTTTGTCTCGTCCTGGTGTCCTCACCAATTCTCCCGGGGTGGAGGAGAAACGACCCTATTGAGTAAGGGTCAATCTAGCTCTAGTACTGTTCCAACAGGTCTAGGTTGAGGCATTGCAAATCCTCTTGAGTGATCCACGAGTCCTCAGATTCTGGTCGACCTTGCCAATGAACTAAGTAATGTTGGTAGCCTTTGTTCCAGGTATAATTGGCTTGTTCGTCCAGGATATGCTCAATCCTTTTTTTCTCTCAGACCAATTTGTTGGTGGACACTTAGGGATGGGTTCGCTCTCAAAGAAAGGGTCTGGTCCAAAAGGCTCACTAGGTATCATTGCTGGCTCCTTATACCCAATTAGGTCTGAGATATTAAAGGTTTAGCTATTACCAAATTCGAGTGGTAACTCAAGCACATAGCCATTAGGTCTAACTTTTTTTATCATTTTGAAGGGTCCAACTCCACGGGCATGTAACTTCTTCATGATCACCGGAGGAAACTGCTCAAGTCTAAGCCTAATCATTACAAAATCTCTCTCAGTGAACTCTTTAACTCTTTTTAGGAATTAACAAGGCTTTTATAAATATCATGCTCACATTAATCTTATGGCTAACCTCTTAATGCAGATCTCTAACATGCTGGGCAAAAGACTCATACTAACACCTAAGGTTCGACTATGCATTCCTATTGAAAGAGATTTATTAGTTCTTCAACTACAACTATGTGCTTGACCCTTGGTTGGTGGATGACATGTAGATGAAAATTTTACATGGACTCCTAATAAATGCCATAAGGTCTTCCTGAAGTAGGTAGCGAACCTAACATTCTCAAAAAACTGATGCAACCTACTAATCTCAATAAAATATAACCATGTGGTTCTAGAAACATCGAAAGCCTTAGGAAAGGGTAGGAAATAAGAAGATGGTTCATTGAATGGTCCTGGCTCAATGGGGTTGACCTTAAGGTTTGGACATTGATTTCTCTCTATGGGCAATAAAAGGTCCACCTTATGGAAAGGTGAGTTGGTAATTTCAGGAAAGAGATCTTCAATGGGGACTAAAGGAGTGGGTTCCTCTTGAGGGTACTGAATTAAAAATATCAAGTCCTCACTAACTTCCTCGTGTTCTTGAATTTCAGGACTAGGCTCTATAATTTGATTCTCTTCTAGGGTTTCCTCAAGTAATGTCATAGGGGTAGCAGTGTTACATTCCTCGTAGTTCTCCTCTTTTTATTGGATTTCGAATACAGGCTCAGTCTGAGTACTTTCCTGGTTAACTAATTCTGGGTCGGCCTTATAGACTTCCTCTTCAATATCAGCCGTGTGAACTAATGGGCAGCAGAGATGGGTCGGCTAATGGGAACTGGACTGGTACTTGGCTCATATCCAGGGGTATGAATCCTATTGGGTTTAGGTCATTGGGTTATGGGTCCCCTCTACTCATAGGATATGGGTAAGTACCATTCCCTAAGCTTGCTCTTCATGGCTTTCCAAGTAGCTATGGGAATATCTTTTCTTTATCTAGTCATTCTTTCAACATTATCCCAGTGTATTCTAGCCTGGCGAACTAATTTGTGTTTGGCAAACTTATATTTTTTTTCTTCTATCATCCATCCCATTCAAAGTATTGGTCCATATCTCCTTCCCAATTAATGTAAGCATTAGGTTCAAGATTGCCACCTAAAGTAGGTGCTTCTAACCTAATGTTCCTAATGACTCTCTCATCCTGGTCAATGAAATCATGATTGGGTCTCCTCTGATTAAGCGCCCAGATTGGGTCATGGCATGGGGCTCTTCTAGGGTTGGGAGGTGGGAGACATGGTGTCTCTTGTTTAGGCTTAGTATGGGTCTTTCTAGTCCTCTCTAGGTTTCCAACACATTCCTCCATTTGATCAAACCTATTATTTAATTGGGCATTAAATTAGGCAAATAGTTCAGTAATGGCCCTCAATTAGGTTTCAAGGTTGGACTCCATGGTTAGATTTGGTTGGGGTTGACACTGGTGGGGTTAGATTCCTAATCTAGTGGTCATGCAACAAGCACACACATCATTTTGGGTTTGCTAGACCTAACAACTCAAGTAGAATGAGTCAGCTCAACTTACAACCAATTCAACAATTACCCTTTCCACTGGCTAGGTAAGAGGCGGGGTTATGGGCGGCTCCCCCTGCTCTCGTAGGGTCCTAATTAAAAACCACAAGTATGCTTAAGGCATTTGCATCTGGACCTCTTTCTTAGACACCGGTTTCAAGAAATAATCGAAGGATTGAGTGCACTAGCTTTCTCATAATATCATGAACTGTACCTGTTGGTGTCCCTAGCTCAATTAGGTTGCTACTCACTTTTTATTAAGGTTGGGTTCGAATGCAGGGTGGTTGCTTTTGGCCAAAGAAAGGTGATGAAATCCTTCCCTTATCTGATAGAGTAGAATTGCCCTAAATTGTTTATGGATGCATGCACACACTGGAAAGATGCAACATGAAACTAAATCAGAAAATTACAGAAAAAAATTTATTTTTTCTATTTTTTATGTAGATAGAAGATTTAATAAAGGTTAATAATAGTAAATTAAATGTAAGGAAAACAAACTTTTGGAAGGTTTTATTGCTAACAAATTTCAGCCTTGATCTAGTGTTGCAGAAATTTCAGCAAGGCAGGTTTTTTGTTAGGGTTTTTGTTATGCAGGTTTTTTTACGTTTTCATATCTAAAAATTAAAATAAAACTACAGAAAATAAGAAGACTAATTAGAGGATTGATTGATGCAAAATTGATGAAAAACAGCAAGGTTTTAATGAAAAACTAGCCCTAGGTTTAGACTACTAATGTGAATAATTCAATATGCAGAAATTTTTTTGGTGTTCTTGTTTAAAGAAGTATGCATGAACATGTCCTATCTTAAGCTTTGATATCAAAATTGATGCAGGATGAACTTGCCAAGGATGAGCATAAAAAATTGCTGATCGGATGGCAATGATTTCAAGTTTTCAGTTATGGTTTTGTTTCTGAAAAAGGTTAAGAACTAGCAGGGTACTTCATGTAAAGACTAAGAAAAAACATACCCGTAGATTAAAACCTAACAAAGTAACAGAGAAAAGGATCCTAGGGTTAAGAAACTACTATTAGGCATGTTCAACTTCAATAAAATAGAACTAAAGGGAAGGGATTTGGGTTTGTACCTGGCAATGATGTTGTCTTCGACGTAGAAGGGGTCTTACAGCACTCTGGATTCATGCTTGGATGAAGAAGCCATTTTTCATGAATCCATCGGCTTTTTATTAGATGGTTCTATGGGTAATGAAGACTTCCTCCAAGGAGCGTGGCACTGGAAGGATCCTGCAAACACAAAGGGTTAGGTTTTCTGAAGATGGAAAAAATATGGAACTGGAAGTTTGGAAGAGAAGTTGAGGGAAAGCAGATGTTGTTGATGGTTGGTAGCCTGAAGGTTGTGGGGTGCTTGGACTTGGAGTTGGCGGCCTGGAACTTGGAGGGAGCCTGGTGCTTCAGGGTTGGCGCCTAGAGGAGGGAGAAGATGGTGGCCTAGGGTTTGGATGAAGATGGTGCGACCTAGGGTTTTGGAGAAGAGGAAGGGGTAGCCTAGGGTTTTGGAGAAGTGGGAAGGGGCGGCCTAGGGTTTGGAGATGGATGGCATCTAGGGCTTGAAGATGAAAGATAGTTGTGGGTGGTTTGGTTGTATTGCACCTCACGTGCACTCCTTGCAGAGTGAAATTTGGGCCTCTCACCCTCTCCCTCATGGAGCATCAATGCCTAAGCACGGAAAAAAGAAGAAAAACTCAAAGTCTTCATTCATTAAATCATTCATCCTTATTACAAGAGGGAGGAGGGGAGGGGTATTTATAGATTCTCCCAACCTTTTCCCTATCAAAGTTGGAGTACAACTCCCTGTCAAAGTTAGAGCACAAAGTAGACTGGAATAAGGAGACTGGAGTCTTTGTAGGACTTGGAGGTTGAACTCCTTGTGGGACCTGGAAACTGGACTTCTGTTGGGCTTAGATTGCTTAACTCCATGTTCGACTAGGAGGTTTCACATTTCTTGTGGTCTTGGACTGGGTTGGGGTGCCAACTCCTTGGTGGATTTGGGGTGCCAACTCCATGTGGGGGCCTGGGAGTGGGGTGCCAATGTTGTGGCCCTTTGAGGGGGCACCAACTACTTGTGGGCCTTGGAGGGGGCGCCAACTACTTGGGGCTTGGGCTGGGGTGCCACTTCTTGTGAGCTTGGACTAGGGCACCAAATGCCTGGTGGGCTAGGGAGGTGCCTGTTGGGAATTGTGTCCCAAAGCCAATCACCTGGGTTGTAGGTGGTTGTGCTAAGTATTGTATTCCTTTTATGAATTAATAAAATATTATTTTTGGCAGCTCATCACATACTAAATTTCCTTGAAATGAACTCTTTCCATGTGATGAAGTCCTTAGGACTACACTGACTTCGATACAGAGAGGATGTATCGAGTGGTCCTTATACCCTATTCATAACCAAAGGATATATTATACTGGACGGCAATATATCAAGTATAGGTTGTTGTAGTTCACAACGTTTGGTTGTCCTCTTGACCAAATGAGTGTGGTGACACTGATGTGATCTGCAAATGGGATATGTGATATCTTATTGAACGTGACTCCGTGCAGCCTTTTCTGCCAAAGGGATACTCATGATTGGATATGGGTATATGTGTCCCTCTGACCTGAGGTCATCACGGTAGCTTGCAAGCAACTCCCTGTGCTTTGGTGCCGGACTACCCGAATTTTTAATCCGGTGATAGAAGATTTCTGGGTACAAGCAAGTACTTGTGGAGCAGTGATGGACCAAGATGGAATTGACCTGTCCAAACAGTTTGGATTGAATGTCTCGCAGTATCTCAATTTAGCAAATCTTCGGCCGGGGTAGTCCTAGTGAAGAATCACTGGGCTTGCAAGGTTGAGACACGTAGTCGACTGACTCAGTCTGGGTTGGCAGCCCTATCACAGTTGTCCTGAGCATTAGAGGTCAAAGGGATGAATTATACAGTAATCATATGCCAGAGGTTTGATAGTTTGCTCCCGCATCTTCGACCTATCTGGATGCCAGGACCCATTGCTAGATGGTTTCCTGTGCTAGTACTAGAATTGTTCTAGTGCTACCGTTTAGGTTCGAACCTATGAGGTCACACGCCACAGAGGATAACTCTCTGATCCGGATACCGATTACGATTGGGAATCATCTCAGTTTTATGGTCACAATTTTTTTTTTGAGCACTCTTTTTCCCGTCTTGCCCTTGTCTATGTCAACTGGAATTGTTCCGGGTTGACCAGCACTGCGCCAGGATTTTTCTCAATTAGTTTTGAACTGATTCAGAGTTCGTTTCGGCCTTCAATTGGTTGTAAACCAATTTTAAACCCTTGAACCAATTTTAATTGGGTTGGACTAATAGGTTTAAATGGGTTTGAACCAAAATTGGCTTGGACCGGTTATTGAACCGGTGTTCCTCTAACTTGGACCGGATTACATGTTTTGATGTTGGATATTTTTTTTTTTATGCTGGAATGAGTCCAAGCGTTAAATGAAGAAGCCTTAACGTCCCGAAATGAACTTTTGCTGAGAGAAACCCAAGCGTCCAAAGCAAGGCCAAACGACCGAAGAGAAATCGCTGTTGCTGGGCGTCTCTTCTCCCCCTCCACCCGTCCTTTTTAATCCCTGTTAAATGGCTGTTAAATGGGAGAAACGCATCTGGCTGCCTCTTCCTCTCCCAGTCTCTACGTTTTCCTCACTGCTGTTCTATTTATACACCCCCAGCCATTCTCTGTTTTTGCCTTGGTTATAGCAGCCCTGTTTTCAGCATTTGTTTTCACACCGTATGAGAGGCTGAGAGCTTGTTCTTCTTGCTTCCATTGGGTACTAGTTAGGCTGGGATGTGGAGGGTGTGAGGGAGAGAAACCAAACTCTTTTCCCATTGTTTCTAGTGCTCAAATTTGCACTGCAGTAAAGAAAACTGCTGCTACCTGTGACCGTGTTACTCACTTCCAACGGCTAGCACCGTGTGTGAAGGTGGATCCGAGAGCCCCGGGCGTATCTTCCCTCTAGAGGGAGTACCCTTCTACTCCTGGGAGCAAGCCACGTGAGCCGGATCACCCGCTGCAGCTCCGAACGCGAAGCATAAGGCTGCTGTCCAGTTCTGCAACAAATTTCAGCAGCAGATTTTTGGCAATTTTCTACACCCGTTTTAGTTTGTTTTGATTGCAGATTTTTATAGGAGATTGTAGTAGACTTCTCCACCTTGCCGCTGCTAAAATTTGGGAGCAAAAGGAGTCCGGAAGCCGACGTTTGATTGCTGTTTTGAAAGCCAAAAACAGAGTTTCCAACGTTCCAAGGAAAGAAAAGGCTGGAATAGTTTTATTCCAGCTATTCCAGCCTATTCCAGCTTTATCCCAGAGTTATTCCAGCCAAAATAAGGTATGAAAAAATTATTTTTTAATCATGCATGAATCGAATTTTTAATTTAAATATTTTATAAATATTTTATATCATCTTACATGCCTATTTGCAACTAGAATTAGATTAGTTTTCTGGACGGAGCAGATTTTCGCTGCGCGGATTTTTAAAAATGTTTTTAAAATCCTTACTGCTCCCGCAATATTTGCATGCCTAGTGTAGGATTATGTCAAGCCACCTGCACCGGTTTTCTTTCAGTGCCAATACTTGGTGGGAATGGAAGGCACCAACTTCTCTTGGACAGCAATGACTTTGTACTTGGGCGCTTGACCGGGGACCAGGGTGGTGCATGAAGTCTATTTTAGTGGGGGCTTGTTGACTCTCTTAGTCTAGTGGCTCTCCTCTTATACTTGACTTGAATGAAAGAAATCAAACTTATAGGACTCAAATGAGCAAATGGACTCAATGACCTAATGGACTCAAGGCTCAAGTATTTTGTTATAAGACTCAATTGTCTCAATTCACTTAAGGAACTCAATTGATTCACTTTATTATAGGACTCAAGTAACTCTAGACTCAACTAAAAAATGACTGATTTCCAACACATTAATCAGAGATCCAAATTAAGCATTGAAATTTTTGTCTGGTCTTGGTGTCCTCACCATAGACTACAACAAGTTTTCAATGAATGGTCTCAGGACTTAGGTCATGATCCTCATAAATGTACTAGAGGTAATTAAAAGACCAAAAGGCATCACTAACCATTTGTAAAGGCCATCCTTAGTCTTAAAAGCTATCTTTCACTCATTCCTAGGTCTAATCCTAACTTGTGATAGCCACTCTTAAGGTCAATCTTAGAGAAAATAGTGGCTCCGGCCATCATGTCTAACATATCATCATGGCGGGGAATAGGGAAATGATACTTTACCATTTTCTATTGATGGCACGACTATCTACACACATTCTCCAAGTTCCATCCTTCTTGGGGGTCAAAAGAACAGGTACCGCACAAGGGCTCAGGCTTTCCCTAATGAATCCCTTTTGGAGAAGATCTCCAACTTCTTTTATAACTCTGAATGTTCAGTGGGATTCATCCTATAATGTGGAAGGTTTGGTAAGGTGGCTCCTGGGACTAAGTCTATGGCATGTTTAATGTCCCTTAATGGTGGGAGGTGATCAGACGATCTTCCAAAAATATATCTTGAAAATCCTTCAAAAACTCTACTATTTCCTGGGGTTTCTCTTTTTGGGATTGATCCCAGACTTCCTTGGTGGATAATATCCAAACTGGCAAACCCTCATTATCTCTTGTTCTAAATCCTTAGCACTGATCAAATTTAATCCTTGTTTCTTCTCCTTCAGATTACTAAACCCTCTTTTGATGTTGTCCTTAGGTGGGGTCGAGTTTATGGCAATTTTCTTTCCATGGTGGTTAAAAGAACAGGAGTTGGAATGATCATACAGGATTGCATCATGACCAAATATGAAAGGATTATGCCCTAAAGGCTAATCGAAATGTTGTATTTCGATAGGATTTTTTTTTGTATCCCATACCAGTGTGTTGACATTATCAATTAATAAAGGCATTTTATTTTCATCATACGCTATGTCTTATTAATTTTATTAAGATATGATGAACCCCATAGATTAGGGCTATGGTTCTAGGGTTATGATGAGATCATACCAGTGAGACCTAAAGCCTTAAAACCCTAATCTAGAATATTCCTGGTCGATGGGATATTGAGTAGGGGATCAACATTTCTGGTAAGACCAGCACATCCTATGTATGCTTGGTGAAAAGGTGACTGATCTCACAGTCACTTGTGTTTGACACTAATACTAGGATGTGGATGCTCATTAGAGAATGAGTTCACTGAATGGATCTATCTTGAGAATATCTAATGGAACCTTATCTGTTTGTCAATAGATAGTTCTCATAGTGGGAGTAGTGCATGTGGTCCTTTGACCTGAGACTGCCATGGTACCTTGTATGCTGAATCCATATTTTGGTTCACACTCAATCATGACACCGAGTCATGCATGGGGTGATACTGGGTATGGTGGATTTCATATGGAGGTTGTGAGTAGGTCAAAAAGAATCGATCAACCCTAGTAAGAGGGAAGCGCATCCAGATGATTTCAATCAAATGAAGATTCGAGAAATCTTTGATCAAAGTATGAACAATAGAAATAGTTTCTAATGGTTCATTAATGAATCATCATTATCAGATTGAGCAAGGAATGAATATAAAATTGGATTTGACAAGTATCCATATCCATAGTCATATTCAGGGTGCAAGTAGATCGAAGGATTGAATTGCCCGGTAACTCACCGCTGAAGGGTATTTTGGTAAATCCATCAAAATTCCTCATCTTTTGGGTAAGCATGACACGTTGCTAGACATCAATCTTGTCTTGTGGGTCTTCATGAACCAATTGATTTGGTTTCATGAGTCAATTCGATGTGTGATTCGAATTGGACAATTAGGTGAGCCAATTTGACCTAATTAGGTTAATCGGGTTCGATCGAATCGAATCAGCTCAAACCTAAACCTACTGCTGGCTAGATGTGGAACCCAATGTGTCACACACAATAGAGAGTTGGCCAAGGAAGTCATTCATTATTTAATTAGGGTCATAGGATCCTAATTGGTTAGCCGGATTATATACTAGCATATGTAGGCTAACCAAATTCCTAACCCAATTGGATTAGGTCCGGTTGCTTGCTAATTGGGCTAACCTAATTATGGAAAACCTAAATTAGGTTGAGTCCTAAGTGGGGCTAGCCAGATCAGAGCTAAATCTGATTTTAATTTGGATTTAAGGACATTTTAGGCGCCATACAAGAAGAGTCCCAATGGCATGGGACTATTGGTACCTAAATGATACCTTAACTTCAAAAGGGCACAGAATGAGCTATAGATCTCTAATTTGAATATAATTATATGGTCAGAAAGGAAATTTTATGCTCTTTCCAATGACACCAATATTGCTTATGTTTTGGCTTGTCAACATTCTTTAAAATTTGCATGGAAGAAGGATGGCACGCGCGGTGCATGAAGAGTCGCAACTCTTCATGTGGCACGCGGTTCTAATCGAGAGTCCTTCTGCTATCAGGACTCTTTATAATCTCAAAGATTTGGAAATTCAAGAGGTGCCTCTTGGCTTCTTTATAATCGAGAGTCCTTCGGTGCATGAATGGGCTTATTAGATATGATTTTTCAAGCCAGATAACTTCTCTTCGGTCTTGAAAATCATATCTCATAAGTTGATGGAGGACATATCACACGCCCCTCTTGTATCTATAAATAAAGGGTGGTGAAATGAGTCTGATAATAAAGAATTCCACCGAAGTACTATTCTAAGTGTCTCTCTCTCCCTCCTCCTTCTTTAAGACAACTTGTCTTGTTAAGACAAGGTCTTTCTACTAGGACAAGGCTTTGTTTTAGGACATAAGCCTAAGGGATCCTAGAGGTGGGTTGTCCTTAACCAAGAGTGGTTTAGGAGAGTGTCTTTAGTGCCCTACAGTAGGACAGGATGTCATATAGTGGTCAATAGACCAAAGGCTGCCGAAAGAGTTCCATTCTCCAAGCAACTTGAAGAAGGAGTTCTTCCTTGGTCTGAGTTTCATGTGGATCATCGTGGAGGGCGAACGTTTGGGCACCTGGTGGAGAAGAAGGCTGAATCAAGGTTTTCTTCATTGGATTGGATACTAGCGATTCAGGTTGGTGCCTAAACTCTAGTTTATATTTTATATGCATGTTTGTATATTTTAATTCCTAGTAAGGAGGTCTTGGGTTAAGGGTTTGGTAGTGATTTCATAATAAATTTTTGAAATCCACGCTTCTGCCCTAGTCACCAAAACCCTTACAGTGGTATCAGAGCTACCTTATTAGGGCTAAATCATACAAAATTTAAAGTTGCCCAATTTTGTAGGACTCTCGAGGTTGCCATTTTGGTAGAACTCTACAAAATTGAAGTTGACCAATTTTGTAGGACTCTTGAGGTTGCCCATTTTGGTAGGACTCTACAAAATTTGAAGTTGCCCATTTTTGCAGGACTCTTGAGGTTGCCCATTTTAGTAAGACTCTACAAAATTTAAAGTTGCCCAATTTTGTAGGACTCTTGAGGTTGCCTATTTTGTAGGACTCTGCAAAATTTGAAGTTACACAATTTTGTAGGACTCTACAAAAGTTTAAAGTTACATATGATTGATATGTTTATGCATATATGTATGTCACTGGTTAGGGTTTTTACTTAAACCTTAATTGATATAGAGATATGTTTAGCTTTCTAGTCATCATACTGAACTAAGGTTGCCCTGGCATAATGGTGGATCCATTATGTGGTAGATGGTTATCCTAGTATGATGACACACTTGGCATATAAAAATGATATATGATGCATGGTTGTGAATGGTAATATTAGAATGTGCTTCTGTTTGAATTGCCCTCTATTAAAATTATATTAAGTTGTAGTGTCATATACCAAAAGCAAAATAATCAAAATGATTAGTTGATCATTCGGTGTCTAGGAAAAGTGGTTCATGATCGGTAAAGAGGACATGGTTTTTAATTAGTTCCGTTGACTGACATGGCCAATTTTTTTGGTGTCTAGGAAAGCAACGGGGGGATTCCCACTACTCTCCCACTTACCTGGCCGATAAGATTAACTTAATTCTTGATTGATATGCTTAGTGTAATATTCACTATATTAGGCCTTCCTTCATGCTAGGTCATTATTATGTTATGATCCGTATTAGTTTTGTTGTGTACACACAAGGCCTATTATGGTAACTAACACAATTTTGGCCTGGTGCATTTGATGCTTATGGCATGATTTAATATAATACTTTGTTGTGAACACATAAGGGTATTATTATTACAATCAGACTATAAGGAATGAAGGGTCGTACTTAACTAAAAGTATTATAGTTTTTTGTGCACACACAAGGCTATTAATTTTAGAGGCCAAGTTTTGTTGAGAATTGTATGAGATACAACTGGAAAGAGTTTTCCTACCTTTGAACTTATAAAAGATTTGTTGTGTAAACACTAGATCTTTTTTAAGGAATTAGGATCTCAACCCCAAGAAAACCAATTAGGATTTCTAGATCATCATATAGAGGGTTATGATGCTTGATAAAATAATAGGAGACATAATTAAGTTAAAGTCCTAATTTAATTATGTTTTGTCAATATGGTTTTTTGCTTATGTTATGTTCTCTTTGTTAATGTAGATTAAATGGCCTCTTCACTCTCACTCCGTATTATACTTGATGCCAATAATTGACTGGAACGAACTATGTTGACTCGTTGAGAAACCTAAAGATAGTACTCAGCCAGAAAAACTTTCTCACATTCTTGATACCCTACCTTGGAACCTTTAGGGGAAGATGCCTCGCAAGAGGAAAAGACCACACAAGATGTGGCAAAATGACACACTCACTGTCAAATGTATCATGCTTGCCTCTATGACCAATGAGTTGCAGTGGCAACATGATAGCATGGACACTAACTCCATACTGCTCAATCTAAAAGAGCTATATGGAGAACATAGTCGAACTGCTAGATATGAGATATCTAAGCAATTGTTTCGTACGAGAATGACAGAAGTTACATCCGTACAAGACCACGTACTAATGGTTATTGACTTGATCACTCGATTAGGTCAATGGGTTTTGTTATGGATGGGGAGTTGAATCAGGATTTGATCCTGCAGTCACTCCGGAGTTATTTTCACAGTTTGTTCTTAATTATCATATGAACAAACTTAACACTTCTTGCCCTGAGCTATTAAACATATAAAAACAACGGAGAGCCATTTAAAAAAAAATAAGGCTCCACTTCTTCTTGTGATGTGATTAACAAGAAGAAGTCAGGCAGAAAGGGTTCCAAGAGGAGATTGAACACATAAAGGGGCATCAAGAAGAAGAAAGGAAAGAAGGCCTCCGGACAGATGACCTACTTTCACTGTGGCAAGCCGGGTCATTGGAAGAGGAACTGCAAGGCTTACCTTGCAGGTGTGAAGCCTGGTGCATCGGATGCACCAAAAGGTATGAAAGAAGTTCATACTACTTTGTCATTGGATTCTTCCATTTCAAATACTTGGTATTGGATACCGCCTGTGGTCATAATATCTGCAAATCATTGCAGGGGCTGTAGAGGCTTAGAGTATTAGGAAGGAGATTTTGAGCTCTACGGTGCTGGGAGAGTCCATCCAAGCAGAGGCCGTAAGGACTTATATCTTGAAGTTACCTTTGTGGAAGATTTTAGAGCTGAGAGATTGTTACTATATGCCTAAGGTCATTAGAAATATCAATCTGTACCCTTGTTACTTAGACAAGGTTATACTATGAATGTGATGAGCAATGGTTGCTCAATCAGCTTTTCTAATGAAATTATATGTTGTGGCGTATTTTGCAATGGTCTTTTAACTCTATCCACTAATGACAAATACTTCATGTAAGTAATAAACGAAAGAGAGATGATGTAAACAATACTCTACTCTGGCACTATCGGCTTGGACATATTAGTGAGACTAGGATTAGCAGCTATACAAGGAAAAATTCCTTAATCCTTATGATTATGAATCATTAGGAACTTGTGAATCATGTCTCATGGATAAAATGGCCAAGACTCCATTTAGTGGACAAAGAGAAAGGACAACTGAGTTTATTAGGACTTATACATACAGATGTATGTGGGCTTATGACAACTCAGGCCAAGGGTGGATACTCTTATTTCATCATGTTTACTGATGATTTTTCAAGGTACGGATTTGTGTATCTTATGAAACATAAGTCCGAAGCCTTTGATAAATTTTTAGAGTATCAAAGTATGGTAGAGAAAGAAATGGGGAAAAGTATTAAAATCCTTCGATCAGATCGAGGAGGTGAATACTTATCCACCGAGTTTCTCGATCACCTTAAGAAAAGGGGATTATCTCTGAATGGACCCCTCCTTACACACCACAATTAAATGGTGTTGCTGAAAGGAGTTACCTGTTTCCTTCTGGGATATGCCTTGGAAACCGTGGCTAATATCTTAAATAAAGTATCATCTAAATCTATCTCTAGCACTCCATATGAGATATGGAGGGGTAAGAAATCCAATCTTAAGTATCTTAAGATATGGGGATGTCCAGCCTATGTCAAAAGAAATTTTGGACATAAGTTGGATGCTATAGCAGATAAGTGTCTATTTGTAGGATATCCGAAAGATAGTATAAGATATCTGTTCTACCACCTTACTGAACAAAAAGTTTTTGTTAGTAGGCTTGCCACTTTTCTGGAGAAAGAGTTCATCCTACAAAAGGCCAGTGGGAGAAATACTGAACTTGAAGAAGTTCAACAAATAGATACATCTCAACCAAATGATAACATAGTTAGTATAGAACCAGAACACACCATTCCTATCCATAGGTCTGATATGGTGTGTCATGCACCTGAGAGGTATGGGTTCATTATTGAAAATAATGAAGCCCGGATCATTGAAAATGATGAGCCTCTAACCTATACGAATGCTGTCATGAGTAGGGACTCAGACAGATGGCTGGAAGCCATGAGATCTAAAATGGATTCTATGTAGGTCAACCAAGTGTGGACTTTGGTTGATGCACCAGAGGGTGTTAACCCTATTGGATTCAAATGGGTCTATAAGAAAATGATTGGGGTAGATGGCCAAGTCGAAACTTATAAAGCAAGATTAGTGGCTAAGGGTTTCAGACAAAAACTGGGAATAGATTATGATGAAACATTTTCTACTGTTGCCATGCTCAAATCTATTCGGATCATGCTTGCTATAGCAGCATATCATGATTATGAAATCTGGCAGATGGATGTGAAACTGCATTCCTTAATGGTTTTCTTGAGGAAGAGGTCTATATGTCACAGCCAGAAGGTTTTGTCTTGGGGACTAAACCTAATCAGTTATGTAGGCTGAAGAAATCCATTTATGGATTAAAGCAGCATCCAGGAGTTGGAACATCCAATTTGATAAGACAGTCAAAGAGTTTGACTTTATAAAAAATGAGGATGAACCTTGTGTGTACAAGAAGACTAGTGGGAGCCATAGTTTTCTTGGTTCTGTATGTGGATGACATACTCCTCATTGGGAATGATATCCCAATGTTACAATCAGTCAAGGTATGGTTATCTAAATAGTTTCCATGAAAGACTTGGGAGAAGCATCCTATATACGGGTATCAAGATCTATAAAGATAGATCTAGAGGAGGCTAGGCTTATCCCAGTCTAGGTACATTGACCAAGTGCTAAAGAGATTTAGCATGGAGGGAAGTAAAAGAGGTTACTTGCCCATTGGTCATGGCATACATCTTTCTAAGAAGATGTCTCCTAAGACACCTGAAAAAAGAAATAGAATGAGTTCTATACCTTATGCTTTGGCTATAAGATCTATAATGTATGCTATGTTATGTACCAGGCCTGATGTGGCATATGCCTTAGGTATAGCCAGCATATTTCAGGCTGATCCAAGAGAGGATCACTGGAAGGCTGTGAAAAATATTCTTAAGTACTCGAGAAGGACTAAGGATATTTTTCTGATATACGGAGGATCTGATCTTAAACTGGAAGCTTATTCAGATTCTAGTTTTCAATCGGATCCAGATGATAGCAAATCAATTTCAGGGTATGTTTTTATCCTAAATGGAGGAGCTGTAAGCTGGAAGAGTTCTAAACAGCAGACTGTAGCTGACTCAACAACTGAGGCAAAATACATTGCTGTTAGTGAAGCTGCCAAGGAAACTGTCTGGATGAAGAAGTTCATCTCAGAGTTGGGCGTTGTTCCGGAGACTGAAGGTCCAGTACCACTTTATTGTGATAATACTGGAGCCGTCGCTCAAGCTAAGGAACCTAGAGCTCATCACAAATCAAAGCACATTCTAAGATGCTTCCAACTCATTCGAGAGATTGCTGAAAGACAAGAAGTCTGCATTAAAAGAATTGAAACGAAGAACAACATAGCAGACTCGTTCACTAAGGCTCTACCATAGCGGGAGTTTGATCGCCACCTCGATTGTATGGGATTAAAATTTAAAGGCGACTGGCTTTAGTGCAAGTGGGAGATTGAAAGGATTATGCCCTAAAGGCCAATCAAAATGTTGTATTTCGATGGGATTTTCTTTTGTATCCCAAACCAGTGTATTGACATTATCAATTAATAAAGGCATTTTATTTTCATCATACGCTATGTCTTATTAATTTATTAAGATATGATGAACCCCATAGATTTGGGCTATGGTTCTAGGGTTATGATGAGATCATACCAATGAGACCTAAAGCCTTAAAACCCTAATCTAGAATATTCCTGGTCGATGGGATATTGAGTAGGGGATCAATGTTTCCGGTAAGACCAGCACATCCTATGTATGCTTGGTGAAGAGGGTGACTGATCTCATAGATACTTGTGTTTGACACTAATACTAGGATGTGGGTGCTCATTAGAGAATGAGTTCACAGAATGGATCCAGCTTGAGAACATCTAATGGAACCTTATATGTTTGTCAATAGATAGTTCTCATAGTGGGAGTAGTGCATGTGGTCCTTTGACCTCAGACTGCCATGGTACCTTATATGCATGAATCCATACTTTGGTTCACAATCAATCATAACACTGAGTCATGCATGGGGTGATACTGGGTATGGTGGATTCCATATGGAGGTTGTGAGTAGGTCAAAAAGGAATCGATCACCCTAGTAAGAGGGAAGCGCATCCAGATGATTTCAATCAAATGAAGATTCGAGAAATCTTTGATCAAAGTATGAACATTAGAAATAGTTTCTAATGGTTCATTAATTAATCATCATTATCAGATTGAGCAAGGAATGAATATAAAATTGGATTTGACAAGTATCCATATCCATAATCATTTTCAGGGTGCAAGTAGATCGAAGGACTGAATTGCCCGGTAACTCACCATTGATGGGTATTTTGGTAAATCCACCAAAATTCCTCATCTTCCGGGTAGGCATGACATGTTTCTAGACGTCAATCTTGTCTTGTGGGTCTTCATGAACCAATTGATTTGGTTTAATGAGTCAATTCGATATGTGATTCGAATTGGACAATTAAGTGAGCCAATTTGACCTAATTAGGTTAATCGGGTTCGATCGGATCGAATTGGCTCAAACCTAAACCTACTGCTGGCTAGATGTGGAACCCAATAGGTCACACACAATAGAGAGTTGGCCAAGGAAGTCATTCATGATTTAATTAGGTCATAGGATCCTAATTGGTTAGCCGGATTGTAAAGTAGCATATGTAGGCTAACCAAATTCCTAACCCAATTGGATTGGGTCCGGTTGCTTGCTAATTGGGCTAACCTAATTATGGAAAACCTAAATTAGGTTGAGTCCAAAGTTGGGCTATCCTAATCAAAGCTAAATCTGATTTTAATTTAGATTTAAGGGCATTTTAGGTGCCATACATGAAGAGTCCCAATTGCATGGGACTCTTGGTACCTAAATGATACCTTAACTTCAAAAGGGCACAGAATGAGCTATAGATCTTTGATTTGAATATAATTTATATGGTCAGAAAGAAAATTTTATGTTCTTTCCAATGACATCCATATTGCCTATGTTTTGATTGTCAACATTCTTTGAAATTTGCGTGGAAGAAGGATGGCGCACGCGGTGCATGAATAGTCGCAACTCTTCATGTGGCACACAGTTCTGATGGAGAGTCCTTCTGCTATCAGGACTCTTTATAATCTTCGATGTTTGGAGACTGAAGAGGCACCTCTGGCTTCTGAGGGACCGGTAATTGACATGTGGCAAGTGAGAATTCGTTCAAATAAAAGAAGGGATGTGAATAAGGTCTTCGGTGCATGAATGGGCTTATTAGATATGATTTTTCAAGCCAATAACTTCTTCGGTCTTGAAAAATCATATCTGATAAGTTGATGGGAGGACATATCACACGCCCTCTTGTATCTATAAATAGGGGGTAGTGAAATGAGTCTGATAATAAAGAATTCCACCGAAGTACTATTCTGAGTGTCTCTCTCCCCTCCTTTCTTTAAGACAAGACTTGTCTTGTTAAGACAAGGTCTTTTCTACTAGGACAAGGTTTTGTTTTAGGACATATTCCTAAGGGGTCCTATAGAGGGTTTTCCTAAAACCAAGAGTGGTTTAGTAGAGTGTCTTTATTGCCCTACAATAGGACAGGGTGTCCTACAGTGGTTAATAGACCAAAGGCTGCCGAAAGAGTTCCACTTCTCCAAGCAACTTGAAGAAGGAGTTCTTCCTTGGTCCAAGTTTCGTGTGGATCACCGTTGGAGGGTAAACGTTTGGGTGCCTGGTGGAGAAGAAGGCTGAATTAGGGTTTTCTTCATCAGATTGGATACTAGCAGTTCAGGTTGGTGCCTAAACTCTAGTTTATATTATATATGCATGTTTGTATGTTTTAATTCCTAGTAAGGAGGTCTTGGGTTAAGGGTTTGATAGTGGTTTCATAAAAAATTTTTGAAATCCACGCTTCCGCCCTGGTCACCAAAACCCTTACAATATAACCAAGGTCAACCTAGAATAATACTGCTAACCCCCATATGAAAAAACGTCACACCAAGCTTTCTCTTAATAAGATTGGATTTGGACTATAACTTGGCATCTTAACTTAATGGGATGGAGGTTGCATCAATCCAAGATATCTTATAGGGGTTGAGATGGAAACAGTAGATAGACCTAAATTTTTGATAGCATTCATAGAAATGGCATTTACATAGCTCCCATTATCTATGATAATTTTTCAAACCTTCTCCCCTAATTTGACAAAAGTTTATTGGATGTTGGTCCTTCGCTAATCTTTTTGTTCTTTTGTTTGGCCAGGATACATCTAACAACTCCTAATGTTTCATGGGATCAATATCTTCTTCATCTCTCTCATACTCATCCACTAGATTTGACCCGGCTTCATATACTTCTTCCTCAAATTCTTCAAAGGCTCCTGAAGTTTCTTCCTCTAACTCTCCTATGTGTAAGGCTTGGGAAGGGCGTGACTAGCATAGCAGCCAACTTTTTGACACCTAAAGCAATGTACATTTTGGTGATTATCCCTTTGAACTTCAAGGGCCTTACCCTTGTCGTCCTTGCGAGCAAGTGGGGTAGTAGGATTGGGTTGGTTAGAGGGAACTTGACTAGAACTTGCCCTATTTCTATGGATACTATTCCTACTGAGTTCAGGTCGATGGATCATGGGTCCCCTATGAAATCTTTCATAGTCCCTAGCAACTTGATAAGCTTGTTCTAAGTCATGGACTTCTCTAAAAAATAATTTTCTTTGAATTTTCTCATGTAGGCCTGCTCAGAACCTAGATAGGGTGATGGCCTCCGGCTTAACCACACTACATCTCATAACAAATTCGTCAAACTTAGCGATGCACTCGGATATGGTTCTATTACCTTAACTCAATCTTTGCCATTGATCTAAAAGCCTCTACTCATAGGACAAGGATAAATACTTCTTCTTAAGTTTGATCTTCATGGCTTTCCATGTGACTATGGACATGTCTCTTCTTTGACGACAAATATGCTCAACATTTTTCCAATACAACCTAGCTTGTCGGACTAACCTAAGTTTAGCAAATTTGAACTTCCACTCTTCCAACATCTCATACCACTCAAAGTATCGATTCATGTTACTCTCCCAATCAACATACACCTTAGGGTCTAAATTTTCATCAAAAGTGGGTGCATCGAGATGTATGTTCCTAAGGGCTCTTTCCTTTGAATCCATGAAGTCCTGGTGTGGACATCTAGGGTTATGTTCAGGGATGGGGTCATAACAATGGACTCTTGGACCAAGGAGAGTTGGTCTAAGTGATTTAGGTTCAGTACGGGTCAAACGGGTCTCTTCAAGGATCTCGATTCACTTCTCCATTTGGTCAAACATATTGTTTAGTTGTCTAAATTGCTTAATCATGGTTCTCATCAAAGTTTCAAGATTAGGGTCCATGGTGAGACTTGGTTGGATCAGGGAATGCTGGTATGGTGTTCCTAATCCAGTGGTCATGCAATACAAGTTCAAGATAGCATGAATTGCCAAAGCATTAATCAAGACTGCAGTCACCCTTTTAATTGGCCAGGTAAGAGGTGGAATTATGGGAGGCTCCCCTCGCTTTCGCGAGATCCTAATTAAAAACCACAAATCCACTTAAGGTGTTTGCCATTAGACCCCTAGCCTTAGACACCAATATCCAGGAGTAAATATAGAATCAATCAATACTAAGTCTCAACATGAATATGAACTTGACTTGTTGATGTCCCTAGTTTAGGTTCTTACTCAATTTTAAATTAGGCTTGGGTCAATGCAATATGTAGTTGGTTATTTTTGGATCAAAGAAAGGTGATAAAATCCTTCCCTTATCACATGATAGAATTGCCCTTAAGTATCTCATGATGAATGTGCAATCAACCCTCCAACTAATCAATAGAATTATAGAAGGAGGATACATGTATTTCAAAATTTAAATTTCTAAATTTAAAATTTAAAGTTTGATTTTAAATTGAATTTTCAAATTATAAAGTTCAAAATTCAAAATTAAATTTTAAATTTTAAATTTTTGAATAAAGGTTAGGTGGATTCAAATTTGAATTATGCCAGAAAATTTTAGAACCTATGTTGTTCAAGAGAAGTAAACATGTAATGAAACATTCAATAATTCTAATCATGAAGCATGCACTTAGTACAACGGGCCCTCCAATCTTGGGTTATCACAACCAGCCTTGGCTCATTACTCCCATGGATCATAAGTATACTTTCATATACTCGCTCAGGAGGTGTGATTCCTTCAATTAGAGAGTAAGCTAGGGAAATAAAAAAAAATTTCTGAAAATTCAGATATAAAATCTATGGGAAAAGATTCCAAGTCTGGTTTGATCTGAAAAAATTACTTAGGAATTGCAAATTAAACTAAGATCCGAAAAGCTATGAGATAAGCTTTCGGGTCTAGCCCTTAGATGATGCAGAAATTTTCAGCAACTAACATACTTGTCATAGTTAACCATGCTTTGTTACCAAAATGATGTGAGATGATAGCAGAGTTTTAAACTATGAAATTAGCAATCTAAAATATGCAATGATTCTGCAACATATCAGCAAGTTTCATGCTTAAGAGAGGAAATGAAATTAAAGAAAAGACGACTAGAAAGTTGTTACCTGCAATGTAGGTTCATTCATTTGAAAGTAAATGGATCTAATAGCTGAGAAATAATTACCTTTAATAATTCAGACCTAAGAGTTTAGGTGGGGATTATCTTACCAATAATGAGCTCTCAACTTCATGGGTGGCTCAAACCTCAACACTCAAAGGATTAGCAGTTAGATGAGAAGACTACCACTCCCTTGATTCAAGACACCTAACGTAGTTGATTCCGAGGCAAGGTAAACTTCATCCTTGACTTGGGACCATTGAGAGAACCTACAAGAAAGACATTAGTAGGTGTGGAAATGATGAGAGAAAAGGAAAGAAGAAAGGAAGTTTAAAGAAGGGGAAAGGGAAGAGATGTTGGCGATTTCTTGAAGCTTGGATGAACCGGTTTGGGCCTCACACCCTCTCCCTCACGGAGTGACAATGCAACAAGGTAGTTGAAAAAAGACTTTTTTATTCATTCAATGGCTGATTATAAGAGGGTTAGGAGGGGTATTTATTAACTTCCCAAGCCCTAATTTGAATTCAAAATGGGAGAGATTACATGCTTGAAAAGGGGAGTGGGAAGTGGGGAGTTATAACTTGCATTCAAATTTGAATTTTAACAAGCTTGGGCATGGAAAGTGAGCTGGCATGGCTGACTTGGCATGGTGGTTGAGGTGGCAATCCAGCATGGCATGGTGAAGTGGTTAGCTCCGTCAAATCCAATATGGCATGGTGAAGTGGTTTGCTCCAATCTTCATGCTCGTTGGGTTCGAGCATGGTTCATACCTGGATCTTGTCCCAACTTGACTAATTACATGACTAAATTGATCACAACTTGACTACTTACAAGACCAAATTGATCCAACTTGACTAATTACAAGACTAAATTAAAATTGACTTGACTCTAATTACAGGACTCATGTTGAAATTAAAAGTTTGAAATTGAAATGGCTTATTCACAGGCAATCAACAAGGAGCTTGGATTAATTGGGTTTGATTAAAGTCTTTTATGAGCTCTGGTGCCTGCACCAATTGACCTGCATGTTGCAGCCGATTTGGTCTTTGAAGACCTAATTAACCAAGCACTGGTATATAGCTCCAGCATTCTTCAGACTGAATAGCATCATCTTGTAGCAGTATGTTCCTCGTTCTGTGATGAAGGCAGTGTGCTCCTGATCCTTCGGGTGCATTCGAATCTGGTTGTACCCAGAAAATGCATCCATGAAGGTGAGTAAGCTGTGCCCTGATGTAGCATCTAGCAGCTAGTCAATCTTTGGAAGGGAAAAGCTATCTTTTGGGTAGGCTCGATTGAGGTCGGTGTAGTTTACATAGATCCTCCACTTTCCATTGGCCTTCTTGACCAGGACTACATTTGCCAGCCAGCTAAGATACTGGACCTCATGGACGAAGCCGATTGTGAGGAGCTTTTCAACCTCTTCATTGACTGCCTTCTGTCTATCCGGTGCAAAGCTCCTCTTCTTCTACCAAACTAGGTGGCACTTTAGGTCGACATTTAGTTTGTGAGTGATGATGTCGAGAAGAATTACCGGCATGTCTACCACAGTCTAGGTGAAGACATGATGCAGAACAAATAAGATGATGCGATGCGGAAGTAAATTAAGACTTTTTTTTTTTTTTTTTGTTAGAAGTTGGCTTGACTCAAAAACAAGGCTAACTAATATTGAAAGAAAATATGCACTGAAAGAAAGCACAATTCAAAAGAGTAGATTATCAGAGTAATAAAGAAGTAGGATCGCTGGGGATTGAGAAACCCCCAGACCTAGGGTTTACTCCTCTTTCAAGAAACAGACGAAGAGAGAAGAGAAGGTTTTATACCTGACTGTGATATCTCTCTTTGCTTCAATTGAAGGACACTCTCAAGCAGATTGTAGGATCCTTGGAGATGGTGTATCTTCGCAATGGATCCTCGGATTGTAGTCCTATTGCAAGGTTGGCTTTCTTCTCATACTCTGGATCTGGAAAGGATGAAGAACAAGATAAGGATGTAAGAAACTCAAGGAAGAGACCTTTACCTGGGATAGCTCCGGACTACTCGAACTTTGAAGATGAGGGAAGAGTATCGAGGTGGCGGTGGAAGATGGAGTGGATTTAGGATTTGGCTGGTAGGGCGGCGGCTTGCAAATGAAAAGGACCTAGTGCTTGATATAGTGGGCAGTGGCTTAGAGAAGGAGATGGCGGCCTTGAATGAAGTGGGAATAGGGTTTAGGAATTTAGGTGTTGGCGGCTAGGATGATGAAAGGAAATTAGGGTTGGCGGCCAGGGATGAAAGCGGGGCAGGGTTTGGTAACTTTGGAGATCTCTCACCTCCTCAAGGCTCCATGGAACCCGGATTTACTCCCTCACAGAGCTCAACACTCAAAGAAGTGCGAAAGAAGAGAAACACAAGGTTGCTCAACACAAGAAAAGATTACATAAGGGTCCAATATATAGACCTTGCAAGAGAAACAAAATTACACTACTTCCCATGTGGGACTAAACATTCATCCTAAGCATGAAAAACTTTCCCTTGACCGACGAGGCTTCTTTCCTTGGAGTGGGCGGCCTCAAATGCAAGGTGATGGCTTCATAGGGCGGTATGTGGGGCACCTCCTAGTTCTTCTCCTTAAGTCATGGGTTTTCCTTCCATGACTTGCTCTTTCTTGGAAGAAAATACTCATCTCCTAGTCTTTCTCCCCAAGACTAGGCTCCTTCCATTTATAGCCAGGTACTTTAGGCAGGTGTGGCGCCTACCTTGAAGTCCTCTCCAAGAAAATCCCCTGCTCCTTTAGCTTGGTTACTTTTGGCAGCTTGTGGGCGCCTTCCTTGACTTCTCCTAAGAAAATTTTCTTGCTCTCTTGGGCGTGGGGACCAGGGACACTGGATGAAATGTGGCGCCAACTGGTCCTGGGAGTGTGGCTGGGAGTGTGGCATCCACTTGCATTTGGCCTTAGAAGAAAAAATGATGCCCTAGGGAATGGTGCCAACCAGGACTTGACTTGGACTTAGACTGAGTCAACATGACTCAACAAAATGAAATGCAGACTCAAAGAAATAAAATAATCTGGTTGACCAGGTCAACCCTTATTACAAACCCTAATCTTCGGGCAAGGTCATTCAGAGATCCAGATGGAACCCTGAAGTCTTCTTCTGATTCTGGTGCCCGCACCAAGACATCTACATTCAACCGGAGGAAACTTAATAGGCAAGCCTTCTCGTCCTCCTGCAGCTAGGCTCCTACTTGTACCATCTTCAAAGTGTCTATGTCGAGGGGGCATGATAACAGGACCTCGACTAGACTGCCCTTGGCATCCTGCACTCTTTGATTGAGCTCTTCGATGATAGGATCCTCTTCGGTGCCTCTAGCACCAGGGACTGCTTGTAGGCAGTACTAAACCAGCTGGGCGATCTCCCACATCTCTCCCATGCCATAAGGGGTTGAGAACTGAACTAGGACCTGCTTTGTTGATATGACCACATCGAGCAAATTGAGCCTTGGGTGGTCTATAATCATGTTGTAGGCCGAGGAAAGCCTAACAACCGTGAAGGCCATCATGATCATGCTCTATCGGGGTGGTGACCCGGCGATGACTATGAGGGTAATCTCCCCCTTAACCCCTACTGAATATCTTGTAAAACCGACTAGAGGGGTATGCACTGGCTTTAATTAAGTGAGAGATTGTTGCCCAGGTGGCCAACCCAAGAGGGGTGAATTGGTATTTAAATTTTTCACAAATATGTGTTCTTTTAAAAAACTTTGTGTGGTGAGTGATTTGATTTAAGTATGAATAGCAGAAGCAAGTAAAGAACACAAAAGCACAAGCATAAACAAAAGCAATTTATAGTGGTTCGGAGCAACCTAGCTCCTATGTCCACTACCAAAGACACCACTTGGGATTTTCACTATATTCGCCTTGGAATACAGCTGGTTTGTTTTGCACCATGATCACAAACCAAAACCCAAACTTGTTTAACACTAGGATCACCAAGAACCCAATAAAATGTTAGTTTTCTTAGGCTCATTAACAACCTAAACTTGGTTTTCAAAGGCTCACCAAAAATCTAATACAATCTCCATGTTACAGCCACTGCTATACTTGAAACAACTCAAATAAAGAGTTAAGAAATAGAGCAACAATAATGACAAACCAAACATTGTCAAATAGTTGCAGTTGAAGTTCTTTTGCAAGCCTTCTTGATTGCTCCTTTAATGCTCTTCAAGGCTTCCAATCTTTTTTAATAAATGACTCAAAAAAGAATGGAGTTGGTGAAGTCTTAAGTTCTTCTCTTCAAAGCTCTCTTGAATAATGAATGTTCTCTTAAAGTCTCATTAAAAGTTCTTCAAAAGTTATTTTAAATCTCTTATTTATAGTCTTTGAACTGATCCCAGATGAATATGATGTTGTAGATCATTGGAATTAAAATATGGCCATTGGAGCACTTTTTGGATTCGAAAAATCAATTCTAGAACTAGCTATTATACACCTAGAACAATATTTAAGTCGGCTCGGATGGGTCGATGGTGGGGGCACCAGTTCAGAAAGAAGCTTCAACTAATACCAAGTTCTTTATGGATTGAGACTAGGAACTCAAGTCTCGTATGAGTCCTGTATGTTTATTGAGTCCTGTTTTATTTTCTTTTGGGGTTTTAAAGTTCAATTAGAGTCAATTAGGCTTTATACTGAGTCAAGTTCAAGAGCTACTTGAAATTGGGCCATACCAGCTTTACTTGGAGCTCCACATCATCATGAACCACCTATGCCAACTCATCACCAAAGAATGCCACATCACCTTTTTGCCAAGTCATCTCCAAGGGTGCCAAGGAGAAGGATGCGCCATGTCACCATGCCATTTCACCTTGCCACAACATTGGATTTGGAAACCACCTCGCCATGCCAAGTCATCACCAAGTGGTGCCACATCAAAACAACTTCCAAGTGGGAACCTCACCATGCCAACTCACCTTGCCAAGTAATCACCAAGAGGCGCCAACTTCAAGTGGGGACCAAGGATTCAAACCTCCACATTCCATGTAACCCTCCACCAAATCCTCACATTCCATGTAACCCTCCACCAAATCCTCCACATTTCATGTAACCCCCCCTAATATTTCTCCATGATATTGGGAATTTCAAACTGATTGAAAGGCCAATAAAAGCCTCTTGTACGCCCATGGTAAAGGGGAGCTTTTGGATGATGAAACAATAAGGAGTAGTTTTTCTATGAAGCAAGTGTTTTGTAGTGTGGTTGTGTTTCAATCTTGGCGTGTGATCTTCTACCTCCCAAGCCAACGACTTCTCCAAGGATCCCATCTTCCCTCAACGACCACTTGTTTTCTTAATTCCTTCCTCCTACTTTGATTTGGTATTCCTTCAAATCAGTCTAGTCCTAATCCCTTCATTGCGCAAGGTTCCGTCTACGATCCAGAGTTCAAGAAGGGGGTCATTGCCATCAGATCAAGTATGGTGAGAACTTGTTTCGATGGAAGAGTCATCTTTTCATCCAGGGCTTGTTTATTTGATTGCTTCAACGAATCTACACCAACAAGGAGTGCTCATCATGGTAACAATTTCCTTCTAATATTCTTGAGTCTGGGTTATTGAAGACAGTTTTCCTAGGTTTAGATTCCATAATCATTAGCCCTAATCTTCTCTAGGATTTAAATAGCTACATCGCGGTGAAAGTTCCAATTTTCGTGCTCCTTCCATAGCTTTACCTTAATACTTTTGATCTGAAATTTAGTACCTGTTAATAGGCTTCATTGCTCTCATTTCTCAATTCATCATTTAGATTGCATTCTCATCATCGTGCCGCATCAGTCGAGTTGGCTCGAATTCTCAGTCCTTCAGAAATTGAAATCTATCGAGTCAGCTCTTCACTGACGAGTCTACTCGCCTGACTATTTTTCTCAAAACTAATTTTTCAAAACTCTAAGGAGTCAGCTCAGTTTTTTGTCCGGTCGACTCAGTTGATTGATTGAATATTTGAGTCAACTCAGATTTTTGTTGAGTTGGCTCAGCTGTCTGATTAAGAAATTGTAGCTCTGGATGAGTCGGCTCGAGTTTCTTCGAGTCAGCTCGAATGCCTTCGTTCCAGATACTTCATGCCATGTCAGAACAATGAGTCAGCTCTCCTGCTTTGTGTCGACTCGAGTGATTTTTGTCAAAACCTTCCAAACTTCTCCAATCTTCTTCCAAAGCTTCCAACTATCTTCAATGCTCTTTCAAACTCTTTTGAAGTCTACTCTATGTAATTTAAAAACTTAAAATTTACATAGAATTGTCCCACTTTCATGAATGAAAATGTAATTTTCTTTAGGATCTTCACTACATGATACTTTTTCAAAAATATCCTTGACATACATTAATTAGATCAGAGTCATAGGAAGAGTGGTTGTTCATTTAAATCATCCTATAGAAACTTCTCAACATTCAAAAGTATTAGTAACAAATGCATGCTCCAATATTTTGTTATCATCAAAATCATTCGAGGGGTCAACAATCTCCCCCTTTTTGATGATGACAAAATATTGGGCATAAAAAAACTTTATAGTTAAGTATATATGAACACTTAGAACTGAATATCAACAATGTATCATAATGTATCATAATGTATCAAATGTATTAGAGCCTAAAAAATTTGAGCATTTGTATCAGATCCAATATTAACAAAATCTACTTTTGCTCTAGAAAGTATCAAAGTCAATTAAATGTCAAAAGTATTAGGGCTAGTCAAGAGTTAATCAAAGTGTATCATAGCTGATAGAGCATTTCAAGATATATTAAAGCTAATTTCAGATGTATCAATATTGATTTCCTTTTAGTATCAAGAAGTATCACAGTCAATGAAATCCCAAGTATGAGTGTCTCATAGCTAATGAATATTTGATATTAAGAGGTGTCAGAGCTATTCGAAGACTAATGAAGATGTATCAGAGCAAATTTTAAAATTTTTGGGTTAATAACTTCCCCTATTTCATTCATTTCATTGCATGTTTTAATGAATTTTCTCTCTTTTTCCATGCATCATACTACTATTTTCTCTCCCTTTTTGTCATTAATCAAAAAGGTTTACTAAGCATTCAATGATTTTTGAAATATAATAAGAATATTAACATGATTTGAGATAATTTCACCTTCTCATTATAACTTGATATTCTTATTAGTATTTTTTTTCTTTTTCAATGAAAGTTGTTTGATATTGCTTGTTGAGTCCAAGCTATAAGCATCACATAACAGTAAAGGAGTAGGAGTAGAAAGATAATTGGAACAAAGTGTACACACATATATATTTATATAATCAAGTCTTTGATGCAAAAAAAAGATACAACCATCAAAAAGATACATGCAACAAAAAGATACAAGATCTAATCATCTTCTTCCTCACTAGAGGAAGAACCTATCTCTAAAACAATAGGTGAGACCTTGGTTTTGAAAGGTTTATATCTAAGATCTCTAAATCTGGTCTTGTGGGAGCTTTAGGTCTAGTGGATTTGGCTTTAGGTCTGGCTTTATGTTTAGAACTAATAGGGGTAGGCTCATTTGTGATGTCATCAGAAGGCATAGGGTCAGTTTGAGCAAGAGGTGGTGGTTGTGTGGTGAGAGGTGATGGCTGACTAACATAAGGTAGAGGCTGAGAAGGTGGGTATCTTGAAGTGGAGGAAGCACTAGAGAGATGAAAAAGAATAGTGCTCATCCCGGACTGTATCCTCTGAACTCCCTCTCGTATGCTCTATAGAGTAGCAGTCTGCTGAGTGACAAAAGAATCTGTAGCTCCTCGAAGTTGCCAAAAATCTGAATGCAAGTCCCTGAGATCTGATTATGCTCATCATGCATCTGCTATCGCATCTTAACTAACTCCGCACTCATAGTGAGCTCTCTCATTTCTCTCTGAACTCCTGAAGTTCATGGTCCACTATCTGATGAAGCTCATCAAACATAGATCTGAAAGAAGCTGTCAGAGTCTTAGTAAAGTGAGTGAGCTACTTAGTAATATCTACCTAAGTAGTAGTCAGTGGTGCTGAAGTTGATGGTCCAGAAGGCATAGGTGCAGCTGATGGTATAGGAGGTATCTTGGGGCTGTCGGTCTATCCAGCCTGTCCCTAGATCCTCTCATCAATAGAATCCTATTAGAATCATCAGAGCTGTCACTATTAGACTCATGCTCAGCATCTCTAACGGTCTCTCTAGCAATAGCATCAGCAAACTCAGCAGCCTTAGCCTCATCATCAGAATAAGAGTGATGTACCACTCTCTGACCGGATGTCTTCTTGACCCACACACCCTCTACTTGGTGATAACCCATCTTATGGAGGGATTTCACTAAGTACTTGTTGGTGTGGTGCAGGGGTTGTCCATCCTCACCGGTCAGGTTGATACCAAACTTCTAAAATAACAAAATGAATACCATCCTATACGACAGACATGCCTTCACTCTCCTGGCTGCCTCTCGTATCTACACCAACATGATGAATGGAAGATTGAGGGCCTCCCCCTCAATCATGCATCTCATGAATACCATATCATGCTCACTCACCCAATTGAAGCGACCAGTACGATGTAAGAAGATTCGGCTGATGATGTTGTGGAGAAGCCTTATTTCTAGGGATAAGATATTAGCTTGCACATTAGAAATCCCTTCTATACTTCCCCTCTCCAAAATAAGTCTCAATGTCCTCTATTTATCCTTTAAATTCAAGTAATTTCTTCCTTCCTTGGGCATTCTCAAACCCTACTAAACATATCTTCATCTATGCACATTTGGGTTCCTTTTATAGTTGATAAGATCTCATTCTCCCCAAGTGATAGATTTTCAAAGAATAACCTTACAAGTGAGGGATATGTAGGAATATCTATGAACAAAAGAAATCCCACCCTTGTTGTTCAATCCAACTACCGATTCTAAAACCCTAGCTTTCAAGAAAACTGATGTTGATATGCCTACCAAAGGTGACTGGTTGGTTTCCCATGGGAATGATCTGCCTTGTCGGTGTGGGATACAGTTTTTGGTTCTTCTTGCTCTTGGTCCCGAGTCAACTCATCTTCTCTCTATTTAGATCTCTTTTCCAGTTGAATGGAGCTCAGTTCTGCATGCCTAACTCTCTTTGCAACTACTTTCCTTGGTGCCATCTAGTGGAAATCTAAGGTGGGAGCAGAAGATTTAGGGTGGATCTAGATTTGGAAGGGAAGTGGTCCCCCAAAAGTTGCTTTCGAACAGTAAAAAGGGAAAGTGAATGGGATTTTAGGGCTTACAATTTTATAACAATAATCGACCTTTAAGTCTACTCGACCTTAGCTCTAGTCGGCTCGAGCCAAAATACCTAAAATGGCTCAAAAAATTGATAAAAAAATATCTACACTCTAGAATTACACTAGATAAGGTGGTTGATGACCTTAGATTGGTAATGGAGGTCCTCTAGATATTTTTTCTTTAATTTTGAAGGTATTAGGTCAAAAATACTAAAATGGGTCACACAAACCTAATTCACCTCTAATCATTTGGAATCTATCTTCATTAAGTGGCTTAGTAAAGATGTTAGCTAATTGATTTTCAGTTGGAAGAAATTCAAGTTCAATATTGCCATTTTGTACATGATCCCTAATAAAGTGATGTCTATGTTCTATGTGTTTTGTTCTAGAATGCTGAATTGGATTCTTTGTCTAATTAATAGCACTTGTGTTATCATATTGATAGGAACTTTTGTTTGAATAACATCAAAGTCTTCTAGTTATTGCTTAATCCAAAGCACCTGTGCACAACAACTCCCTGCAGCCATATACTCTACTTCAGCTGTAGACAGTGCTACAGAGTTTTATTTCTTACAGTGCCATGAAATTAAGTTCAACCCTAGAAACTGACTAGACCGCTAGTGCTTTTTAAATCAATTTTATATCCACCATAATCTGCATCAAAAAATCAAATTAAATTTAATGAAGATTGCTTGGAATACCATAGACCTAGATTACTTGTTCCTTTTAGATATTTTATGATTCTTTTGAGAGGAAGTATATGTGATTCTTTTGGATTTGATTGAAATCTAGCACAATACATACACTAAATAAGATATCAGGCCTGAAAGAATAGTGCCCTAAAAGCCAATCATTGTAAGGGCATTTCTATGATCTTTCAACTCATGTATGATATTATTTATCAATAGAAGGCATCTTTTGATTCATCATACTGCTGCATCTTATCAAGATTATGATGAACCCCATAGGTTAGGGTAATAGAATTAGGGTTATGATGGAGATCATAACTAAGACCTAAGTTTCTATAAACCCTAATCTAAAATATTCCTAGTCATTGGATAATCAATTCGGGGATCGATGAATCTGAAAAGACTAGCACATCCTATGTATGCTCGATAGAGAGGGTGGTGGTCTCATAACTACTTGTGTAGAGACACTAATACAAGGATATGGGTGCTCATTAGGTTATGAGTCCACTGAACTGATCTGATAAGAGAACATCAAATGGAAGTCTTACTTACTTGTAAAAAGAATGTTCTCTTAGTGGGAGTTGTGCTTGTGATCCTTAGACCTAAGACTACCATAGTATCTTGTGCACATGAACCAATGTTTTGGTGTATACTCACTCATGGCAATTAAGTCATGTACAGGGTTTTTTAGAAATGGTGGATTGTGTATGAAGGTAATAAGTAGGTCAACAAGGAATCGATCTCTCCTTGTAAGAGGAGAAGTTATCCCGTGTGATCTCTTCGAATGATGACTCAAGAGTCTTTGATCAAAGTAGGATGATATTAGATAGGGTTTCTAATCTTTCTTTGGTTAAGTGTTCATTATCAAATGGAGATTCAAAATGATTAAGCACTAGGGTTTGACATTTATCCATGCCCATCACTTAATCGGGATACAGGGTGATCAAAGGATTGAATTGTACGGTAACTTTCTATTGAAGGATATTTTGGTACTTTTCACCAAATTTGTCATCTTTTGGATAGGCATGACACATTGCTTGACGTCAATCATGTCTTGTAGATTTTCATGAATCAATTGGATTGGATTCATGAGTCAATTCGAAAGCTGGTTTGAATTGGCAACATAAGTCAGCTCAATTTGACCTAATTAGGTCAAATCGAATTTGATTAGATCGAATTGGCTTAGATCTAAACTTACTACTGACTAGATGTGAAACCCAAAGGATAGCACACATTAGGGAATTGACCTAGGAAGTCAATTGGCATTTTATTAGGGTCATGGGATCCTAATTGGTTAGATAGATTACACACTAGCATGTGTATGCTAACCTAACTCCTAACCCAATTGAATTGGATCTAAAAGGTTGCTAAATGGACTAATCAATTTATGGGAGACCAAAATTGGATTGAGTCCTAAGTGGGATGAATTATCAGAATTTATCTAATATTTTTCATGGCTTTTATGTGCCAAATACCAAGAGTCCCAAGGGCATGGGACTCTTGGTGCCAAAAGAAGTGGTCGGCAATTAAAAGGGCGCAGAAGGACCAAGAGTCCTTCTACCTATTAATTACTTATGAGGTGTTAAACTACACTTTATCCCCTTTCATATGAAACCCATTTTGCATGGCCTTTGATAGTTAAAGATGGGAAATGGCATGGAGAAAATTGACCAACAAGTGAAGAGTAGCGACTCTTCACTATTGGCACACAGAAAAGGACCTAGAGTCCTTCTGCTTTAGGGACTTTATTTCTGGATGATGCAAGGAGTCCTAGCCTTATCCCTTATCCATTTGATATTGCATATTACTGGTGAAATAAATGAAGGGGCGGTGAATTAAGATGGCACGCACATGAAGGGTTGCGTCCCTTCATGATAACCGTAAATAGTTTAAATCCAAGAGTCCTTCACAATGAAGGAACTTGTCTCTTGGAAGGGTCACTTCATTCCATGCCATCTAAAGCACCTCCCTGCCGGTTACATGCCACATGGCATGAGGATAAGTGGGCCATATTATCTAGACAAAGGGATATAAGGCTTTTGGCGCATGAAATGTCTTGACCTTTCATGATAAGACTTTGGTGCGGGCACCAGACTCAGAAGAAGACTTCAGAGCTCCATCTGGATCTCTGATTGACCTTGCCCGAAGAATTAGGGTTTTCTGGCTTGTAATAAGGGTTGACTTGATCAAATCAATTTTAGCTTAAGTCTGTACTCCCTACAATATTTTTGTTGAGTCATGTTGACTCAGTAGTGGTCTAGGACTTCAACCTGGGGTGTCACATTTTCTCCCAAGGCCAAGCAAGTGGGCGCCAAACTCCCAGCCACACTCCCAGCCACACGCCTGAGTCCAGGGGATGCCACATCTCCATCCAGTATACTCTGGTCCCCACACCATAGATAGCAGCTCCCTTCTCTCATGCGCCATTTGAGGAGAAAGCAACCAGGGATCCACAAATCAAGGGGGCGGCCCAAGACCTTCCATAAGAGCCAAGCTATGAAAGGGAAGAAATTCTTCTTGGAGAGAACTTCAAGGAGGCGCCCATTCCCTGCCAAAAATACCCAAAACAAAGATGGGAAGGACCATGACTTAGGGAGAAAGAAAAGGAGGAGTCCAAAAGAGTTGAGCCATGGAAGGAAAGAAATCCTCTCTTGAAGAACAAAGCTTGGAGGCGCCATCTACCTTCCTTTTAAAACCCAAATCAAATTTTTTGGAACCTTTGGCCGGCCATATGTGTAGGGATTGATCCTACAATCCTAATTTGAAGATCCCCTCCTTTAGTCCCACATGGGAGAGTAAAACCCTACTCTCTTGTAAAGTCCTATAAATTAAACCCTTCTTGTAATTTGAAGGTAATCTGATGAATGAATTCAAGTTTTTTGTGTGAGCAAACTCTGTGTTTTCTCTCTTCCGCACTTGCATCCAGGTGTTGAGCTCTGTGAGGGAGTAAATCCGGGTTCCCCAGGAACCTTGAGGAGGTGAGAGATCTCCAAACCCCAAACCCTAGGTTAGCCACTTCACTCCCAAACCCTAGCCGCCCATCTTCCTTCTCTTTCCATCAAGCCCTATCATATCCCACCTCTCACGGCCACCCTCTTCAAGTCAAGGCCGACCCCAGCATCTGGGTCCAATCCGGATACTTCAGATCCAGAGCAATTACCAGAGGAAGTCAGATCCACCTCCAGGAGAATCAGGACTTTAGCAACATCAGCTTTCAAGTTCTTCAATCTGGTAAGTCCTTCCCTGAGTGTCTGATTCCATCACTTGTTCTTCTTCTTTCCCAGATCTTGAGTCCAAGAGAAGCCGACTCATCCACAGGACCAGTATTGAAGGATCCATTGCGAAGATATCCGAATCCAAGGATCCAACATTCTGCTCGAGAGAGTTCTTCCACCAAACTCTGTGAAGATCACTGTCTGGTCGGTAACCCATCTCTTCTCTTTATTTCTGTCCTGTTGAAAGATCAGAGCGAAACCCTAGGTCTGGGAGTTTCTCAACCCCCAGCGATCCATTACTTTTGAACCACTCTGATAACCTAGTTTCTTTTAAATTGTGCTTTCAATTATTACCTAGTTTCTTTCAATTTAGTTTAACTTTCTTTGAGTTTAAGCCAACTTCAAAACATTAAAAAAAAAAAAAAAATAGTCTTAATTTACTTCCGCATCGCATCATCTTCTCTTTCGTCCTGCATCATTTTGGTATCAGAGCCCAATCTAGGGTTCTATTTTTGCTTGCTTGTTTTAAGTCTCTCTCCTTTTTACTTTGTCTGCTCGAAGTAGACTCCCCAAGACGTCCGGTCCTAGGAACGAAGCGAGGTGCAAACCTCCTCTTCCCATTCCACATTTTTTCTCCCAAGCCCAAGCAAGTGGGCGCCACACTCCCAGCCACACGCCAGAGTCTAGGAGGCGCCACATCTCCATCCAGTGTCTTGGTCCCTACACCATGAGAAGTAAGTTGAGAGATAGGTACCTAGGTAGATCCTATGAGAAAAGACTTTTAGACCAATGGTACCAATTGCGACAAGGTAATAGGCCTGTGTCTAAATATATCGAGGACTTCCAGTGGTATGACATGAAATGCAATACCATTGAGATCGAAGCTCAGATCACATCGAGGATTAGGGTTGGGTTACACCCAGACATTTATAGGAAGCTATGCCTTGAAAAGACAAATAAGTTAGACCAAGCCTACCAAGAAGCCCAAGACTATGAGTGGTCTTTAAAATATAACCAATCAGTACTTTGGATTTAAAGCCAACCTCTACCAACTTGAGTCAAGTTCTGATTGATCCGACACCCGTAGTGAACCAGACTTTTGTTTATCAATTCCCACTTGTGTCACCTCTTGACCAGAAGGATAACACTGAGAAGGATTTAGGCATGGCCATCCCAAAATTAGTTGATCTGACCAGAGCCATACTTAAAGAGGAATCAAAGGAGAATAGATTAGAACCTTTCAGTGAGATTGAGGAAGAAATATATGAGCCTGACATAAGTTTGATAGATGAATATGAAGAAGAAGAATTTGAGGATATCTCTCCCGATAATTCAATTAACCAACTCCTACCTAATGGGGTTATTGAGGGGACCCCTGCCACTCAAGGAATTCAGGAGCTAACCCTAAGAGAAGACCCTTTTGAGGAAGTTCAGGAAGAGGAAATTACACCAAATGAAAGTTTAAGTGAGAATACCCCTGAACTCATTGAGGAATCCAAAGAAAACACCCCTGAGTCAAATCTGGTAGAGAAGTGTGGAAGAAGGAAGGGGTTCACAAGAATTTGTGCTGTTTTCGGACCATGAGGCTCTTAGATTCTTGAATTCCCAGAAGAAGCTTAACCCTAGGCATGCTAAGTGGGTAGAGTATATCTAGTCCTATACTTTTGTTTTGAAGCATAAGGCTGGATCTGAAAATAAGGTAGCTGATGCCCTTAGTCGTCGATCTTTGTTGTTAAATTCTGTTAGGCTGAAGTCATAGGGTTTGAGCAAATCAAAGAGGAATATAAGTCATGTCCGGATCTTAAGACTGTGTACCAGGATCTAACTCAAGGACCATCTAGTGACCATAAGGATTATACCCTTTTAGATGGCTTTCTGTTCTTTAACAATAGGCTTTGCATCCCTAGAACTTCTCTAGGGAATTTTTGATTTGGGAAATTCATGCTGGAGGTTTAGCTGGCCATTTCGAAAAAGATAAACCACCCTGGCGATTGAAGACCACTTTTTCTGGCCTAGCTTAAAAAGAGATGTAGCACACATTGTGGCTAGGTGTCGGACCTGCGCTGTTACCAAACAGCGAAAACAGAACACCAGCCTTTATACCAACTCCCTGTCCCAGATCGTCCTTGGCAAGATGTGAGCATGGACTTTATGTTAGGTTTGCCTAAGACCCAGAGGAGGCATGACTCTATCTGTGTTGTAGTAGATCGATTTTCCAAGATGGCCCATTTCTTGCCTTGTTCCCAAACATTTGATGTGTCTAAGGTAGCCACCCTGTTCTTTAATGAGATAGTTCGACTCCATGGCCTACCCAAGACCATTGTTTCAGATAGGGATGTCGGTTCACCAGCTATTTCTGGAAAACCCTTTGGCATAAGTTAGGGACAAAACTTAAGTTTTCAACTGCCTATCATCCCAGACTGATGGCCAAACCGAAGTAGTGAACCGTAGTTTAGGCAATCTGTTAAGGTGTCTGTTGGTGAAAACATTAGGAACTGGGATTTGTATTTACCTAGAGCTGAATTTGCATACAATGACTCGGTCAATAGGTCTACGGGTAAGAGTCCATTTGAAATTGTGCATGGTTACAAACCTCACACACCTCTTGACCTAGCTCCTTTACCAGAGTCACACACGAGTCTCCGAGTCTGCCGAAGTTTTTGCACAGCATATAAAAGACTTGTATAAAGAAATTCATGCCAAAATAAATTTAAGTAATGAAACTTATAAGAAGTTGGCTGATTCTCAAAGGCGAGTCAAATCTTTTAATGAGGGAGACTATGTAATGATTAGGTTAAGGCCTGAAAGTTTCCTCCTGGAACCGTTAGAAAGTTACATGCTAGAGGAGCTGGACCATTTAGAGTGGTGAAGAGAGTAGGATCCAATGCCTATGTGCTAGAGTTGCCTCCAGAACTAGGCATTAGCTCCACTTTCAACATTACAGACCTAGTAGAGTATAGAGAGCCAGCAGTGATTCCCAGTGAGCCATTTGAACCTAATCCTGCTCTTGAGAGTGAACCCAACCCTGACCCTGTGTGTCCACCAACAAACTGGCCTGTAAGAGAGCAGATTGAAAAGATCCTGGATGATCAGGTTATCTCTACTCGTAATCGAGGATACCAAAGATACCTGGTCCGCTGGCAAGGAAGGCCAGATTCTGATGACTCTTGGATCTCCGAGAAGAATTACAAGAATTGGACCCAGACCTCTTGGAGAGATACCAGAGCCAACTTGATCCATACTCGACAGGGTCAAGTTCCTCCCACCCCGGGAGAATTGGTGCGGGCACCAGACTCAGAAGAAGACTTCAGAGCTCCATCTGGATCTCTGATTGACCTTGCCCGAAGAATTAAGTTTTTCTGGATTGTAATAAGGGTTGACTTGATCAACTCAATTTAGCTTAAGTTTGTACTCCCTGCAATTTATTTTTGTTGAGTCATGTTGACTCAGTAGTGGTCTAGGACTTCAACCTGGGGTGTCACATTTTCTCCCAAGGCCAAGCAAGTGGGTGCCACACTCCAGCCACACTCCCAGCCACACGCCTGAGTCCGGGGGCGCCACATCTCCATCCAGTATACTCTGGTCCCCACACCACAGATAGCAGCTCCCTTCTCTCATGCGCCATTTGAGGAGAAAGCAACCAGGGATCCACAAATCAAGGGGGCGGCCAAGACCTTCCATAAGAGCCAAGCTATGAAAGGGAAGAAATTCTTCTTGGAGAGAACTTCAAGGAGGCGCCCATTCCCTGCCAAAAATACCCAAAACAAAGATGGGAAGGACCATGACTTAGGGAGAAAGAAAAGGAGGAGTCCAAAAGAGTTGAGCCATGGAAGGAAGAAATCCTCTCTTGAAGAACAAAGCTTGGAGGCGCCATCTACCTTCCTTTTAAAACCCAAATCAATTTTTTTGGAACCTTTGGCCGGCCATATGTGTAGGGATTGATCCTACAATCCTAATTTGAAGATCCCCTCCTTTAGTCCCACATGGGAAGATGTAAAACCCTACTCTTTGTAAAGTCCTATAAATTAAACCCTTCTTGTAAATTTGAAGGTAATCTGATGAATGAATTCAAGTTTTTTGTGTGAGCAAACTCTGTGTTTTCTCTCTTCCGCACTTGCATCCAGGTGTTGAGCTCCGTGAGGAGTAAATCCGGGTTCCCCAGGAACCTTGAGGAGGTGTGAGATCTCCAAACCCAAACCCTAGGTTAGCCACTTCACTCCCAAAACCTAGCCGCCCATCTTCCTTCTCTTTCCACCAAGCCCTAGCATATCCCACCTCTCACGGCCACCCTCTTCAAGTCAAGGCCGACCCCAGCATCCGGGTCCAGTCCGGATACTTCAGATCCAGAGCAATTACCAGAGGAAGTCAGATCAACCTCCAGGAGAATCAGGACTTCAGCAACATCAGCTTTCAAGTTCTTCAATCTGGTAAGTCCTTCCCTGAGTTTCTGATTCTATCACTTGTTCTTCTTCTTTCCCAGATCTTGAGTCCAAGAGAAGCCGACTCAGCCACAGGACCAGTATTGAAGGATCCATTGCGAAGATATCCGAATCCAAGGATCCAACAATCTGCTCGAGAGAGTTCTTCCACCAAACTCTGTGAAGATCACTGTCTGGTCGGTAACCCATCTCTTCTCTTTATTTCTGTCCTGTTGAAAGTTTAGAGCGAAATCCTAGGTCTGGGATTTTCTCAACCCCAGTGATCCATTACTTCTGAACCACTCTGATAACCTAGTTTCTTTTAAATTGTGCTTTCAATTATTACCTAGTTTCTTTCAATTTAGTTTAACTTTCTTTGAGTTTAAGCCAACTTCAAAACATTAAAAAAAAAAAAAAAATAGTCTTAATTACTTCCGCATCGCATCATCTTCTCTTTCGTCCTGCATCAGACTCTTCTTAGTGAAGGTTCTTATTTGATCCGTGTTTGGACAGATCAAAGGCTGATGATAGGGTTATCGGCACCTCCCCCTCTCCTATAAATAGCCATCGGTGTTTAGACCGATGGCATCACAAATCCTTTCTTTCCTGTATTCTTATACTCACACTCTGCCACTCTCCTTTTATCTCTTCCCTTTGTCTGGTCTTAAGACAAGTACTTTATTTTAATACAAGGGTTTTAGGAAGTGAATTATAAAGTGTAAGTGAAAGTGAAGAGAGTTTTGGAAAGGGGCTCAGAGTGCTCTACTGGAGGGCAAGGGTCTGAGCAAGAAAGGAGAAGGCTGCCAAAAGAAGAAAAAGCCATCAGAAGAGTCCCAATGGTTTAAGCAACCTACTAAGGAGTGCTTTCTAGGTTCCATTCCTGTTTGGATCACCTCTGGAGGGCATGCGCTTGTGTGCCTAGTGGAAAGAAGAAGAAATTAGCATTCTAGGTATTTTTTCAAATCCTAATTGCATGACTTGTTAATTGTAAAGAATAAGGGATCTTGGGCTTAGGGGTTCAAGTTGTTTGGAGTTCATGAAAGAAGTTTTTGAAATCCATTGTTCCGCTATGCCATCGAAACCTAGAAAACCAATAAGGCCTAGATATGTTAAAATATAATAGTGATCCAATTATACCTTAATAGAGTTTTTGATCAACATTACTTCCATCTTCATCTTTGTCAAGTCTGCAGGAGGGGCTCATGAGTGTGCTCATTTCTTTGACTGACTCCATACCAAACTTCTTAATGATCTCCTTGATATACTTCGCTTGGTTTATGAATATTCCTTAATTCGTTTGCTTAATTTGTAGTCCAAGAAAGTAGGTTAGTTCACTCATCAAGCTCATTTCAAATTTGTCCTGCATAAGCTCAGCAAATTCTCTACATAAATTTTTATTAGTTGCACCAAAAATAATATCGTCTACATAAATTTGTACAACTAACATGTCAATTGCTTTTCTTTTTGAACAAAGTAGTGTCTACATTTTCTCTAACAAAATCATTTTCAACCAAGAATTTACTAGTCTATCATACCATGCTCCAGGTGCTTGTTTTAAACCATACAATGCTTTATTAAGTTGAAAACATGATTTGAAGAGCATGATTTTCAAATCCTGGTGGTTGTTCTACAAAAACTTCTTCTAAAATAAAACTATATAAAAATACACTTTTTACATTTATTGAAATAATTTAAAACCATGTAGCAAGCAAATGCAAGCCATAATCTAATGGCTTCTAATCTTGCTACAGGTGCATAGGTTTATCAAAATCTATTCTCTTCTTGATTATATCCTTTAGCCACAAATCTAGCTTTATTTCTAATACTTGGCCTTTTTCATTTAGTTTATTTCTATAACCCATTTAGTACCAATAACAGGATGATTGAGAGTCTATTACTAGAGTCCATATATGTTTCTTTCAAATTGGTTAAGTTCTCATGCATGGCCATCATCTAATTAGGATTTTTTCACTTCTTCTAGGCTATTTGGTTCTACTTATGGAATAAAGCTAGATAATCATGTGCATCTTTGAGTGATGACCTAGTCCTAATACCTTGTGAGGGATCTACCAATAATTAAATCTTTTGGATGTGTCATTACATACCTCCATTATCTTGGTAAATCACCATGATCTTTACTTTCCACTTCTCTTTCTTCCACTTGTTTGTCCTTTAGGCTCATATCCTCCATAGCTTTGTCGATTGTACCTGCATCATTATCAATACACTCTTCTTTTCTAGAAGGTGAGGGGTTAGATTCATCAAATATAATATGAATAGATTCTTCAACAATCAATGTTCTTCTTTTAAATACTCTATAAGCTTTGCTAAAAGTTGAATAACCAAGAAAATTTTTTTTATCAGATTTAGCATCAAATTTTTCTAGGTTATCCTTTTTATTGTTCAACACAAAGCATTTACAACCAAAAACATAAAAATAATGAATGCTAGGTTTCTATCATTTCAAAGTTCATGGGGTTTTTTTTAAAATAGGTCTTATCAAAAATATGGTTCAAAATATAGCATGCAATGTTCAGAGCTTCTGTCTAAAAGTATCTTGGAATATTGCCTCACATAACATGGCTCGGGCCATCTCTTCCAATATCCTATTCTTTCTCTTTACAACACCATTTTGCTGTGGTGTTCTAGGAGCGAAGAAGTTATGATCAATGCCATGCTCAGTACAATATTCTTCAAAATATTGATTTTCAAATTCTATGCCATGATCACTTCTAATAAAAATAATAAAAGATTTTCTGGTTTGAAACTTTTTTGTAAAATTTTGAAAGACTTAAGAGCTTCATTTTTGTGTGCAATAAATAAAATCCAAGTAAATCTCAAAAATTATCTACTATCATAAGTCCATATTTCATACCATCTAGGCTTATGGTCCTAGTTGGTCTAAAAAGGTCCATGTGTAGTAGCTCTAAAGGTCTAGAAATAGAAACCATATTTTTCAATTTAAAATTCTCCCTAGTTTGTTTACCAAATTGGCATGCATCACAAACATGTTCAAAATCAGCTTAAATTTTGGTAAACCTCTAACTAGATCTTTAAAAATTAATTTAGCTATTGTATGCATTCTAGCATGACCTAATCTCCTATGCCAAAGTAAGCTAGATTCCTTGGTTTTAGCATTCATTACCACAAGACTTGTATTACTAGACATGGCTAGATCATTCAAATCTACCATATATATATTTCCAAGTCTATAACCAATGAGCTTAGTGCTAGAATCAAGTTAGGTGTTACTATACACATTGAAGATTCAAAGACAACCTTGAAGCCTCTATCACACAATTGACTTATACTTAATAAATTGTGCTTCAATTTGTTAACTAGAAATACATTTTCAATGAATATAGAAGGGGTAATTCTGATCTTATCGATGCCAATTATCTTTCCCTTACCATTATCACCAAAAGTGACCATTCCTCCATCCTTCATTTCTAGGATTATGAATTGTTCTTTGTCACCTGTCATATGTCTTAAGCAGCCACTGTCCAAATATCATCTTTTCTTTGTATTCTGGGCTGCAAGACATTTCTACAAAATAATCAAGTAATTCTTTTAGGTACCCAGGCTTTCTTGGATCCTTGCAGGTTAGTTGAAGTGGTTTCTTTGGAAACCCAAACCTTTTTTACTTTACTTTTACTATTCTTTTTCAAATTACATTCAAAGGATTTATGACCAACCCCATTGCAAGAATAATATATAACTCTTGATTTTTGAAAAGATGCAAATGTTGAAACTCTAGATGCAAAAAACTTTTGAGTTGAAAACTTAGGTACATAAGATTTTGAAGGTATATACTTTGTAGTTGAAACTCTATTAGTATGCGATAAATTGTAACCAATTCCAGCTTTGTTATTTGAATTCCTTCGATCTTTCAAAATCAACTCAAGCTTATTTGAACTCAAAGTTAGCTTTTCAACTAAAGGCTTGAGTTTTTTCAACTTTTTTTGCAAACATACATTTTCTTCATGTAGAGCCTTATTCTTTTCAAGATAATCATTCTTTTCAACTTGCAAGACTCTATATTTTTCTGAAATACAGCTCAATTCCTTTTGTAAAATGTTGTTCTTTTCTGAAATTTCATCTTTTTCTTTCATCAATACATCATTGTTATTTTCAAAGTCTTAATTTTTAAATCTACCTTTTTGTATTCAAATAAAGCTCATAAAAAGCAGTATTCAATTTTTCATAAATAAATTCATTGTTAGGTTCAGGAGACATTACCTCATCTTCGAGACCCATCGAACATGTATTAGCTATTTTGGTAGTCTCTTCTTCTTCATTTGATGTAGACTCCTCACTATCGCTCCAAGTTGCAACCATCACTTTCTTCTTCTTCTTTTGTATGCTTTCTTCAAAGTGGGACAATTGGGATAGAAGTACCCTGACTTCTTATATGCATAGCAGATAGGCTGTTGCTCTTTGTCTCTTTCTCTTTCTTTTTATTTCTTTTGCTGTGTTCCCCCTTTCTATAGTGTATTCTCCAATATCTTGCCTTTTTTTTGCCCATAAATTTCTTAAATTTCTCATGACTAGAGCAATATCATCGTCTTCAAGTTCATCTTCATCTGAGGAAGGGCTTTATTCTTCTAATTCTTCTTCTTATTTTTTAATTCTACAGCAGCTTTGAAGGCTATCAATTTTTTCTTCTTGATACCATCTTCATTTCTATGCTGCATTGTGAGTTCATGCATGATCATGATCCAAGGAGCTCATCCAATGGTAGAGTGTTCAAGTCCTTAGCTTCTTGGATAGCAGTGACCTTCGGATCCCATTTATTTGGATGTGATCTCAAAATTTTCTATAAAGGTATGCATTTGAGTATATCCTGCCAAGACTCTTTAAACCGTTAATAATATCTGTAAACCTTGAGAACATGGTAGATATAGTTTTATTTGGTTCCATTTTGAATAACTCATAATTATGAACAAGGAATATTGATTTTAAAAGTTTTAACTTGGGAGGTTCTTTCATGGGTTACTTCAAGTTTATCCTAAATTTCTTTTATAGACATGCAAGTAGAAATCTAGTTAAACTGATTTGTGTCCAAAGCACAATATAAGAGATTCATTACTTTGTCATTCAACTGGTGTGGGCACCAAGATCAAATGAGGCTCCTCAAATCTCTAAGGATCTCGGATTAGGGTTTTAATTTGTTGGATCCTGTAATAAGGCTTCAAGCCTAAGTATTTTTATTTTAAGTTATGAACTTTTATTTTAGTCTTGTACCTTAGCCAATGTGGTCAAGCAGGGTTAATAAATCATGTATTTTGCTGAATTGGTCCAAGACCAAGTCTACTTGAAGATTGGGCCCAAGCTAGAGTAGACATTTGAGTCAAGTCCAATAATTAATGGACCACGCCATCTCCCCCATGCCTTGATGGATGCCACTTCAACCTTTGGGAGTGCCACCTCATCTATCCCATGTGGCACCACATAACCAGGACAAGTGGGTGGCCCAACCAAGAGGGAATGCAGGTTTCTTGGATGCCATCAAGCCATGTGGACAACATCTCTTGATCCAAGCCTCCCTTCCCTCCCCCTATCAAGACTCTTTCCAAAGGGACCATGGGTGGCCAAGGAAGAAAATTCAAATGGGAGACAACATTCCTCCCTTCCCTCCCCCTATTAAGCTTTTCTTTAAAGAAGGGTGGGCGGCCAAGGAAAGTCAATGGGCAATGAAGATGTGTGAAGACATGCTCCTTGCTTCAAGCCCCCATATCATGCCTTCTTCCCAAAGTGTCTTGATCAGCCATGGAAGAAAATCAAAGTCCAAGGGTGCCAACTTGAATCTTGTATACAACATCCACCTTGCAAGCCCCAAATCAAGCCACGCCACCAATCACAAGCAAGATTATGGTCGGCCAAGGGGAGAAAAATTTAGAATTATGGCACCCTCTTCATGAAGACCTGTAATTTTTTCATTTAAATTTGAATGGGTCTTAAGGTGCCTATATAAAGAGCCCTACCCCTCCCTTGTATGGTGATTGTTGATGAAATGAAAAGAAATTTTGAAGTCATTCTTCTAGCCCTTGTCTTCTAGACTTGGAACTCCGAGAGGGAGCACCTTTGTCCTTTGGGGCATCAAGGGGTGAGAGGCCTTGAGTTACTATCCATCTGTGCAAGCCACCTTCCCACCTTCAAGTTTGGATGCCATCTGGATGATCCACTTGGGCGCCTAGCAAAAAAAACCTCATCCACCTCCATTCCCAACCTTTGTTCCCTCATTTCTTACTTGCTTCTTGAAGGTTTCTAACACTTCTCTTGGTTGCTCGTAGGTCCTCCAGGTGCCACAGATAATGGAGTCAGTCCCCCTTGCCTTCGCGACCATTGGACGAAAGACGGTGAATCGGCATGGTTGAAGGCTTGATCCTCCAGGTTGCATCCATGAAAGCGAGTGAACTCGACATCGGGTGTATCAGAGTTTTACAAGGTTTGCATCCCTAAAACTTCTAAGTAGATATTGATCTAAAAGCTAAGTCCTACAGGTTTCTCAATCCTGGGGTCCTCTCCTTATCTTTGTTTAGGGGCTATTTGCATGCTAGAAAGTTCTTATCATTTTAGAATCTCTAGATCTGCTCTTTGCTTGTTTTTGGGATCCTTAAATCCACCAAAACATTAAAAAAAATTAACCAAAGAAATCATTTGCATCAGCATGCATCTTAGCATCTCTTAGTCTCACACCATCTGGTATCAGAGCATGGTTAGGACATAGCATCTTCTTAAGTACTTGGATTGGGTGCTTCACCATGGCCGTCCGGTCATAGGAAAAGATAGGGCTACAAGACCCTCACATATCATTCAAAGGGGATTTTCTATGGCTTGTAGGGGTGCCAATGTGATTGACCCTGAAGGGGAACACAAGGACATTGATTTAGATCCTTAAGAAAAAAGTTTTGCATCTTTGATTTCAGCATCTTTAGAAATTCAACAACCCAGTACATAGTCTGCTATTTTAGTTGTTCCTGCTTGTAAGAACCTCTGATTTTCATGATTTGTATTTCCTAGATTCTATATATTTGAAGGTATTTTTAGAATTTCTCAGATTTTATTACAGTCTGTAGAATTTCTACATGCTGGAATACTACCTGAGAACAATTATGTTCTGAAATTCCAGCAAGTGCATCTCATCACACTACATTTTTTTCATATAGTTTAATTTTGCATTTAGGATCATATTTTATTATTTCCAGCATCTTCTTTCTTCTATCATACATCAAAATCCAAAACAAAACTTAGATATATTTCATTAGATCATGTGTATGCCATCATTTTCATAATTAACTTAAGGACATCAATATCACAAGATAAGGGAAGGAAGTCATTACCTTTCTTTAGCCCAAAAATAACCACCCTTGCATTTTGAACCCAAACCTAATCTAAAATCTTGTAGCAACCTAATAGATTAGGGACATCCATGAGTCGGGTTTAACCACTTTGGGAAAGCTAGTGCATGCAACACTTCAATTAGTACTGGGAAGCTAGTGTCTAAGGCAAAAGGTTTAGCATCAAATGACCTAAGCGATGTTGTGGATCTTTAATTGGGTCCTTTCTAAAACAAGGGGGACCTCCCACACTCCCACCTCTTACCTAACCAGTGAAAGGACTTGTTGTTGTGCTGTGTGTCTTCTACGTTGACCCATTTTGTTTGAACTCCTAGGTCTAGCAAAACCGTAGCACTGTTCTTTATGTGCTGCATGTCAACTAGGTCTGCAGTCCCGTATCACCCACACCACTCTCAATCAGGTGAACCCATGAAAAACAACCTTGAAAATCAGATTAGGCTCCTCACTAAGCAAGTTAACAAGTTGACCCAAAGATTTGATGGTTTTGAAACCAGGTTAAGAACTTTAGAAAGGGTCTAGGAGCGTCACACTGAACCAGAGTTTGAGTCACCTCCACACCCTAGGGATTTTCCTCAACATGACTCCCTCTTAGAGGCTGATCCCAAAAGAGTCCCACATCATAACCCAGCCTAAGAGATTTATCCTAGGAGACCCAATCAGGAGTTCATGGACCAGGAAGAACTGCACGAGTCTGATGACCTGTTAGGAGTAGTTAGGTGCATCCTAACCCAGAACAAAGTGCAAGAAGATTGGCGTAGGACTAACATCCTACAAACCTTTATCAAGTTAGGGGCTAAGGTGTGCAAGATCATAGTGGATAGTGGGAGCTGTGTTAACGCCATCTCTTTAAGTACTATCAAATCCCTAGGATTGACCCTAGTTCCTCACCCCAACCCTTATAAGGTCTCATGGATAGATTCGACTTCCATACCTATCAACTCTAGATGCCAAGTCTTGATCAAACTACAATCATATGAAGAGACGATTTGGTGTGATGTCCTTCCCATGGGAGTCAGTAGCATTATCCTAGGTCGACCTTGGCTTTATGATCATGATGCCACCCTTTTGGTTGGACCAATACCGGTGCCTTCAATCACCATGGGAAGAAATTTGTAATCAAACCAACTCCACCTAAGGACCAGGTTAAAAGAGGATCGAGTAGCCTAAAGGAAAAGAAGCCAGAAGTTAACCTGATCAAGGCCAAAGAGTTAGAGAATGTGATTACTGAGGGAACCCCTGCCACAAAAGAGATTCATGAACCAACCCAGAAAGAAGAACCCTCTGCAGAATTTCAGGGAGAAAAGATTTAACCCACTGAAAATTTAAATGAACAACTCCTGAACCCATTGAAGAATCCAAAGAAGACATCTATGAATCAAGTCTAGTGGAGAAGTAGAAATCATTGAGAAACTAATAGAAAAAGATCATGAACCCATTATAGAATTTGAAGGAGTGACAGAGCCAAGATCAAACATAGTAGATGAAAGTGAGGGTTCGCAAGAGTTGTAAATAAAAGAGGTCCAAGAATAAATCCCTAAGGAACAACCCTAGGAAGTAGACATTATTTTAGAGGACTTTCAAGATAGAATTCCCAAAGACCTTCCTGATGACCTTCCACTATTTAGGAATGCCCATCCTGCCCTAGAACATGCACCTATAGATCCTCCTACTACTAATCATGAGGTTAGGACAAGTACACCCATGGATCAATATTCATACATTAAGGTCAGTCTCTTTAGCTTTAAACCAGTCCCTGAGTCTCCTTCCTATTTCTTACCTTTTCCTGAGTCTACACATATTTCTAAAGCCATTAGGTTACATTTTATTGAGATCACCAGGTTGCATAAACCCTTAGAGCCCATCCCATTTGCAAACAACTTTTGGAAGACCTTATGGCATTTGCTAGGAATCCATGGTAAATTCTCATGTGCATACCAAACCAGAGTCAAACCTAGAGAGCCTATAGTCTGTTAGGTTTAGGCCCAAAGAGTCCAATAAAATTCCTCCCAATAAGAATGCATAGTTGATTTTGCATTTTGTAGGTGTCTGTATAAGCCTCAAAGTCTGTAAAGTCATTCGCACAGCATGTATAAGAAGATTAGCTAGAAATCAATCAAAGTAATAATACATACATGAAATTGGCTGATTCTTGAATGCAAGCCTAAGAATTTGACATAGGGGGTTCTGTAATGACTAGGCTTAGGCCTGAACGGTTTCAACTAGGGACCGTTAAGAAACTTTACGCTCGTAGAGCTGGCCCCTTTAAAGTGATAAGGAGAGTTGGCCCCTTTAAAGTGATAAGGAGAGTTGGCCCTAATGCCTATGTGCTTGAGCTACCCCAGGATTATGGCATCAGCTTGACTTTCAATATCTCAGACTTAGTCGAGTATAGGAAACCGGCAACAATACCCAACGAGCCATTTGAGCCTAACCTATCCTTTGAGAGTGAACCCAACCCAGAGTGTCCACCTCCAATTTTACCTGAAAGAGGAGAGCAGATCGAGCGTGTCTTGGATGATCAAGCTATCACCACCCGGGGCAAAGGCTGTCAATGTTCCTTGGTCCAATGGCAAGGCCGACCAGAGTCTGATGATTCATGGATTACCCGGGGTCTTGCAGTACCTCAACCCCGACCTTCTAGAGAAGTATCAAAGCCAAATCAACCCTTACTTGATAGGGTCAAGTTCCTCCCACCCGGGAGAATTGGTGTGGGCACCAAGATCAAACTGAGGCTCCTCAACCCTCTGAGGATCTTGGATTAGGGTTTTAATTTGTTGGGTCCTGTAATAAGGCTTCAAGCCTAAGCATTTTTATTTTGAGTCATGAACTTTTGTTTTAATCTTGTACCTTGGCCAATGTGGTCAAGCAAGGTCAATAAATCCTGTATTCAGCTAAATTGGTACAAACCCGAGTCTACTTGAAGATTGGGACCAAGCTAGAGTAGACATTTGAGTCAAGTCCAATTATTAATGGACCAAGCCATCACCCCCATGCCTTGAAGGATGCCACTTCAACCTTTGGGAGCACCACCTCATCTATCCCATGTGGTGCCACATCACCAGGATAAGTGGGTGGCCCAATCAAAAGGAAAGCAAATTTCTTGGATGCCATCAAGCCTTGTGGACAACATCTCTTGATCCAAGCCTCCCTTCCCTCCCACTATCAAGACTCTTTTCAAAGGGACCATGGGAAGCCAAGGAAGAAAATTCAAATGGGAGACAACATTCCTTCCTTCCCTCCCCCTATCAAGCTTCACTCCAAAGAATGGTGGGCGGCCAATGAAGGTCAATGGGCAATGAAGATGTGTGAAGACATTTTTGCCTAGGTGGCTACCCAAGAGGGGGGTGTATTGGTCTTTTAAAATTTAAAGAAGATAATGTGCGATTGAAATACCCTATTAAAATGTTGTGTGTTGTGATTAAGAATTAAATACAGAAGCTAAAAGAAATCAGAGAATCATAATGCAAACATACAGGATTTATAGTGGTTCGGAGCAACCCAGGTCCTACGTCCACTACCCAAGATATCACTTGAGATTTCCACTATATTCATACCCGAATATAATAGGATTGTTTTGCAGGATCACAATCCAAAACCTCGACACTTTGGTTTTAACGGGATCACCAAAGAAAACCCAACACCCTTTGGTTTTAAACAGGCTCACCAAGAAACCTAACTTGGTTTTACCATGATCACCAAGAACCAAACACTTGGTTTTTATTAAGGCTCACCAAAAACCTATTTGGTTTTTCAACCAAGCTCTTCAATAACCCAACAATAATTCAAAAAATAATTGAAGTAAATGCAACAATAAATGACAAACTCAATTTGTCGGATAGTTGCCGGTGCAGCTTGATGGAAGTCCACTTGACTTGTACTTGAATATGTTTTAATTGCTTTAGTGGCTTCTTCAAAAGTTGCTTCAAGCTTCAGATCAGAGTTGGTGAATACTTGAAGGCTGACTTGAATGCTCTTGTGCTCTTTTGCTGTTGGTAGTTAAAATATTCAATGAAGCTCTCTTCTCTTTGAAGAACTTTTCAAAAAAAAATCTTACTTTTAGGATGTTCAAATCTTTCAAATATAAGGTCTTCTATCACTCCAAGTTAGTTCTAGCCATTGTAGACCATTGGAAAATGATCTATGATCATTGGAGCACTTTTTGGCATTCAAAAATATTTCTGGAACTAGCCATTGGATACCTGAAAATGAATTCAAGTCAGCTCAGATTCCTTCGAGTCGGCTCGGATCCTTCAAGTCGATAGGTCGAGTCGCCAAATCTTCAATGCAGTCGGCTCTTTGTCTTAGGGCGCAAAACTTCACTCTAGACGAGTCGGCTCTTGATAACTTGGGTCAGCTCGAACTTCTTTCTTTGAAAAACTTGAACTCGACGTTCGACTCTTTTCAGCTTGGGTCGCCTCCTCTTCACAGATTCTGAAATGAATACTTTGGAAGAGTCGGCTCAATGCAGTTCAGGTCGGCTCACTTTCTCTGGTCTTCAAAATAAGGTATGGCAGAGCGGCTCTTTTTGGTTCAGGTCGGCTCGCTGGCTGTTCTCAGAAATCTTCATAACTGGACTCTAGAGGAGTCAGCTCGGACATAATCCAGTCGACTCGGATTCATTGGAGGAGTCAGCTCGGTTACCTTCGAGTCGGCTCGGATTGCTGCGTTCCAGAATCCTTACTATGTGCCAGTAAGTGGAGTTGGCTCTTTATCATGCTATGTCGGCTCGAGTATCTTCTTCAGGATTTTTAAATTTGAACTCAAAGAAAAAGTCTTACCAAATTTTATATTTTCAAGCATACCAACTCAAAATAATTTTTATGGCACACCACACAGAAGTAAACCTTTTAACATGACTTTTCTTCTTAGTATTTTCATTGGGTTCTTCTTTACAAAAACAAATTACAACACAACTCAAACAGAAACAATAGTAGGAGTTGAAGTTTGAACAAATTAAACTATCCTACAAAAACTTGTAAAACACTTGAATAGTTGTTAGAAATAATATATATGCTCCAATGTTTGTTATCATCAAAATCACTTATGGGGTCAACAACTCCGCCTTTTGATGATGACAAATACTGGGTATGAAAAACTCTTTACACTTTACATGCATAAAAGTATTTGAAGATTAAATATTCACATATATCAGAGCTAATTGAATTGGTAAATGAGTATCAGAGCTCAAGAGATGATATCATTGTATATCATCAAAGTATTAAACTTTTCATGCTTCATAATGTTATAATTAGCACAAAACATCGAATATCAAACTTGTGAAAAAGATAATGACAGAATTAAGATTAACTTGTAGAGCAATAGTAATAAGAGCAAAACCAATTCAACTCTCCCCCTTTCTCTAGGTTTTAAAGCAATTAAACAGTTAGATCTGATTGAAAACTGGATCTTTTGTGCTCCCCCTTTTTCATTCTTTTTAAGTACTTTAAGAACTATTGGTAGGAAGCTCAAAATAATATTAGAATTTGCATGATAGATCAATCATTAATATTGATACTGATGTGGCCAGAACATGATGTGGCATGAGGCAGCGGACGTGGAGTCCCCATCAGATGCCACGACAAGCTTTCAACATGAGCGCCTTTGCCGAGCTGAGCTCCCCTGAAGCAACACCTCTGCTCGTTGAAGGCAAGCTCCGTCCTCTACCAGGTCCGTTCCCGCAAGCCCGGAACACCTAGGCTGGAGCCGAGTCCGAGTTCCCACCTAAGGCGGACCCCTCAAGATCGGGTCCCATGGTCAGGAGTCGAGCTCAGCCTCCTCCGCCATGAGGTGCCCCTCTAAGCTCAGGTCCCCTGGGATGGGTGGCACCCCGGCACCGAGCTCATCTGAGGTCGGGCCCCGTGGTCAAGAGTCGAGCTCAGCCTCCTCCACCATGAGGCGCCCCTCTGCGACCGAGCTCGGTCTGCCTCCGTCCTACCGAGCAGCACCCAAGCGAGTCTACCGCAGATAGGCCCTATCTCTCCAGCTCGGTCCCCTGTTCAAGCCAATATGCTGACCGCCAAGGGAGCCATACCTCTCCTCCAAGGACATTGGCGATGCTCCTGAGGGCCATACGACATCAACCATGCCGTAATCAAGGTGCCATACCCTCCGTCGATCTGCCATACAACCAGAGAAAAAACCCTACCAGAGAGCACGGATCCCAAGATCGGTGGCTCGCCGATCGAGACCCTGACAGACTTCTAGGAGAGGGATAAGCGAAAGGAATGTCAGAAATCTATGGAGGCTTCCCCGACTATCATAACAGGAGAGATGTCCCATCCACGTCAGGGTACCTTGCCACACACGACTACAGGGGGAGATCCCTAAGCAAACCAAGGTAGAAACTCTCGCAAAAAAACTAAGTAAAAAGGTATCAACATCTAACCTCAAGAGAGGAGATTCATATCAAACTCTCAATTAAAGAGAGGAACCAGAGCGACACAAGGAGAGAAGGCCAGAGAGGAGGGCAAGACCACCTCGGCCAACACCATTCCCAGTTCGTCCTCATCTTCCACTCACACTATATTCACTCCTCCTAGCATGGAGCTCATCCAGAGGGGCTCAACCAGGAGGACCTGTTCCCCTGGATCGCCACTGACTTGACCATCGGAGTGCCCCCGCCGGAATCCCCAGCCCAGGTCCCTAACATTGCTTCCTTGCAGGTCCCGAGGCACCGGAGGCGTTCCCAGGCAGATGGATGTGACCCACCTGACGCCACCAGCAGCTATGGGCCATGACAATCTGGGTGGCAACAGATTGGCATGCCAAGAAGGGATGACAGAATGACACTCGATCTAGTCAAAGCCTAGCCTAGTCGGACTACAGGGAGGATGGCGACCACCTGGGCAAGGGGAGCTTCTCCAAGCCGTGCAGAGGCATCCCCTTCCCACGGGAACTTGCACGGACTGGAGATGGAAGTGCCTGCCCCGGTTATCTCGCCTCCACCAGAGGCCAAGCTGGCTACACTCGCACAACAGATGCAAGTTCTTGCCATGGCAGTGTGCCAGCTTCAGCACCAGCACCGGTCCATGGCTACCCACCAGCGGTCAGGGACCCTGGTGGCCCATGCCAAAACTCCTAGCGACAACATGCGCTCTTCCCGAGGAAGGTCATCGTAGCTGCGGGCCACCATTGACAATCGAGGCAGCCATCTGCTGATGTAGAGAGCCACTCACGAAACCTCGGGTGGGAGGCACCCGACCCGCCGAGGCAGGAAAAGTAAGACCCCCTGCCATGGGTGCCGCGCATCCATGTCACCTTCTCTGTCTCCTTCGACGGAGGGGTTTCCTGATGAAGTCGCCAGGTGCGTGACGGGTAGGCGCTTGGAGGAGCATGAACACAAGCTGGTAGAGTGCGATCGCCAGTTCGCCAGCATGCCGGGCTCTACTTGTAAGCCAGCATCTACGATGCCTATCCCCCATTCTTCCAAGAAATCCAAGCGGAGCCGATCCTGCACCGGTTCTAGGTGCCACAGGTGGACCCTTACGACAGGACCACAGACCCCTTGAACCACCTAGAAAGCTATCGGGCCCTCATGAGGGTCCAAGGAGCCCCCGATGCTTTGCTGTGCGTCACCTTCCCCGCCACTCTCCGTAAGGTGGCTCGAGTATGGTTCTCCCACCTCGAACCGGAGAGCATCAACTCCTTCGTCCAGTTGGGGCAGAAGTTTGTGGCTCATTTCAACACTTGCTGGAAGATGGCGCACGAGGCGGACGACCTCTTTTCCATCAAGCAATAGGATCAGGAGCCGCTGCAGAGTTACGTGGCTCGTTTCAAGGCTGTCGCCCTGGTGATCTACTGTTTAGAGGAGCCTATTGCCATACTGGCCTTGAAGCGAGGGCTCAAGAATTTTTGCTTGACGTACTCGCTCGACAAAAAGCCTCCGAAGTCTTACTCCGAGCTCCTCATCCGTGCTCAGAAGTACATCCACGCCGAGGAGGCAGATCATACCCGGCGGGAGCTAGACGGGAGGCCACCGAAGAGGCCTGCGCCTACCGAGGGGCCAGGGGCGCAGAAGCCAATGCCCGAAGCTCAAAGCTCCCAAAGGGACCGGCCAAGACCGAGTGGGACTCCTGTTCCTGCGGAGGCCTACACCTCTCTCCTTGCCCTGAGGACGAAGATCCTCATGGAGGTCGAGGGCGAGACCTATTTGCGATGCCCACTTCCATTGAAGCCGTTTGCCACCCGTGACAAGTCAAAGTACTGTCGCTTCCATTGTGACCATGATCACGATACTGAGGAATGCTGCGACCTCAAGTGGGAGATTGAGGAGCTTATCAAGAGAGGCTACCTCAAAGGTATGTGGGGCGCAGATCCCAGTTGGAATCCCAGGCACTCATTGCTCCTCCACCAGTCCCAGCAATCGACAATCACCCTACCGAGAAGTCGATGGGGTATGATACACTGGGGGACTGGGTGCGCCTCCGAGAAGGCATGGGGGCGCAAGGAGCGGAAAAGCTCCCGAGAATCCTATGAGCCTGCCACACAGCGCCCAGAGTGGCCACGGGCAAAGCGCCATTCAACCTCGTCTTCAGCATGGAGATAGTGATCCCAGTTGAGCTCGGTGCACCCCCTCAACCGGGACCTCCTCGAAGAAATGAGGGTCAAAGCATGGCCTTGGATGGCAGCATACCGATAATGGGTCACCCGACATCATAGTGCCCGGGTGAGGTTGAAGATCTTCCGACCCGGCAACCTGGTGTTGGGCTAAGCTGAGGCGTCACAACCCAGAGAGCACGGTAAACCCCCGCCGAATGGGGAGGCCCCTACAAAGTGGCCGAGGCCCTCCTGCATAGAGCCCACTATCTCGAGGACCTGGATGAAACCATACTCCCCCTTGACATGGAACACTTGTGATCCGGGGAGTTACTACCAACATGTAAGTTCTCCCTCCATTTGCAATAAAAGTCCATTTCTTGTGCAACGGTTTATCTGCCTTGCAGGAATCAAAAGACCTGGGAAGCCCCAGGCACCGGCGAGCCTAGCTCCCCGGCATCAAAAGATCGGATGACCTCCAGCACCAGCAAGCCAGCTCCCCATCATCAAAAGACCGGATGACCTCCGGCACCGGCGAGCCCAGCTCAGCGGCATCAAAAGACCGGATGACCTTCGGCATCGACGAGCCCAGCACCCCGGCATCAGAAGACCGGATGACCTCCAGCACCGGCGAGCCCAGCTCACCGGCATCAAAAGACTGGACACCTCCGGTACCGGCGAGCCTAGCTCTCTGGCACCAAAAGACCGAACGACCTCCGGCATCAGCAAGCCCAGCTCCCCGCATCGAAAGAACAGACGACCTATGGCACCGGCGAGCCCAGCTCCCCGAATCAAAAGACTGGAAGACCTCCGCCCCGGGGAGCCTAGCTCTCGGGCATCAAAAGATCGGACGAGCTCCGGCACCCGCGAGCCAAGCTCACCGGCATCAAATGAACGGACGACCTCCAGCACCGGCGAGCCCAGCTCACCGGCATCAAAAGACCCGACGACCTCCGGCACCGACGAGCCCAGCTCACCGGCATCAAAAGACCGGATGACCTCCGGCACCGATGAGCCCAGCTCTCCGGCATCGAAAGACCAGACATCGTCCGGCACCGGTGAGCCCAGCTCTCCGGCATCGAAAGACCGGACGATCTCCGGCACCGGCGAGCCCAGCTCTATGGCATCGAAAGACCGGACGACCTTCGACACCGGCGAGCCTAGCTCTCTGGCATCGAAAGACCGGACGACCTCCGGCACCGGCGAGCCCAGCTCTCCAGCATCGAAAGACTGGATGACCTCCAACACCGAAGAGCCCAGCTCCCCGGCATCAGAAGATCGGATGACCTCCGGTACCGGTGAGCCTAGCTCATCAGCATCAAAAGACCGGATGACCTCCAGCACTGGTGAGCCCAGCTCCCTGGCATTAAAATACTGGACGACCTTTGGCATCGACGAGCCCAACTCCCCGGCATCAAAAGACTGGATGACCTTCGGCACCAGCGAGCCCAGCTCACTGGCATCAAAAGATCAGACGACCTCCGGCAACGGCGAGCCCAGCTTCCAGTATCAAAAGACCGGACGACGACCTCCGGCACCCGCGAGCCCAGCTCACCGGCATCAAAAGATCGGATGACCTCCGGCACCGGTGATACCAGCACCCCGGCATCAAAAGACCAGACGACCTCCGGCACCCACGAGCCCAGCTCACCGGCATCAAAAGACCGGACAACCTTCGGCACCGGCGAGCCTAGCTCCCCGGCATCAAAAGACGGATGACCTTCGGCACCGACGAGCCCTGCTCCCCAGCATCAGAAGACCGGATGACCTCCAGCACCGGTGAGCCTAGCTCATCGACATATAAAGACCGGACAATCTCTGACACTGGCGAGTCCAGCTCACCAGCATCAAAAGACTGACGACCTCCGGCACCGGCGACCCCAGCTAGCAGACATCAGAAGACCGGACGACCTCCGGCACCGTTGATCCTAGCTCCCTGGCATCAAAAGACCGGACGACCTCCAGCATTAGCGAGCTCCGCTCCAGGACGCCGGCCCAAGACTGGAGCTCAAATCTCTAGCCAAAGAATTCTCTCAATCACTGCGCCTACGAGCCCAACTCCAAGGCGCCATCTCAAGTTCACAACATCTTCGAGCTCAACTCTAGGACGTCTACTCAAGAACGGAGCTCAGATCTCCGGCCAAGGGCACCTCCGAGCCTCGCGGCTCTCCAACATCACCATCCCTGAGCCCAGCTCCAGGATGTCTGCTCAAGACCGGAGCTCAGATCTCCGGCCAAGGGAATTCTCTCAACCGACACACCTACGAGCCCAACTCCCAGGCACCGTCTCAAGCTCCCATCATCTTCGAGCCCAGCTCCAGGATGCTTGCGCAAGACAGGAGCTCAGACCTCCGGCCAAGGGTGCTTTGGAACCACTCAACTCGTCATCATCAACATGTCCAGGCCCAGCCTCATGATGACAGCTGGAGCCGGGCCCCGTCCTCGACCAGGTCTGCTCCTGCAAGCCCGAGATGCCTAGGCTAGAGCCAAGCATGAGCTTCCACCCAAGGCGGACCCCTCAAGATCGGGCCCCGTGGTCAAGAGTTGAGCTCAGCCTCCTCCACCATGAGGTGCCCCTCCGAGCTCCGGTACCCTGGGCTGGACAGCATCGTCACTAACCAAGGACTTGGGAAGCCCCCAGGCACCAGTGAGCCTAGCTCCCCGGCATCAAAGCCTAGAGAAGAGGGCTCTCGTACAAAGACCTGGGAAGCCCCCAGGCACCGGCGAGCCTAGCTCCCCGACATCAAAGCCCAGAGAAGAGGGCTCTGGCACAAAGACCTGGGAAGCCCCTAGGCACCGGCAAGCCTAGCTCCCCAGCCTCAAAGACTGGATGACCCTCCGACATCGACGAGCCCAGCTCCCAAGCAAAGGACCTGGGAAACCCCCAGGCACTTAGTGCCTCCGAGTCCAACTACAGGATGCCAAGGCCTAGAACTAAGATTTCTAGTGCCGCAATTCTCAAGCATCAACGTCCTTGAGACTGGCTCCGTGACACTAAGGTTCAAGACTCAAACTTCCAGCACCAAGGATCTCAGCCTCCGACGCCTCCGAGCCCAGCTCCGAAACGGTGACCGCTGGATCATATCCCCAAGCAGCTGAGTCCAAGGTCAACATCCTTCACTAGCATGACCTCAAGCTCAACACCGGGTCAGTGCTGATCGAGTTCCTGACTCCCATCCCATACCTCCCTGCACCGAAAAGAAAGAAGTAGCAAAGAAAGGGAGAAGAAGGGAAAGAAAGACATTCCACATTGCAGACAATGGAGACACCATGATCGCAAAGGCACATTTCTTTGCTGGAAGAACCAATTACATTATATTCTGGGCCCCGACAGGCTAGGTGACCTGGTCAAGAAATGAAAGAAAATACAAGTATAAAAAAGAAGAAAAATCATATCCTAAGGGGCTGGCTCCTTCCCCGGGCGGTGCACTATTGGGACCTCTCCCTCCTCCACCTCCGCAGGAGGAGCAGGTTCAGCCGCTGAGGCCACTAGGGTCGGACCGGCTGCCTCCGACCACAGTGTAGGTGCCACCCTCGCCATCGTCGGTGCTGGTTCCCCGTGGCCAGGCACCTCCGAGGTTGCTGGAGCCCGAGCCTTAGTTAGAGCAGCTCCCTGCCTTGCCATCGCCATTGTCGTTGCGAAGGAAGCCTTCTTCCGTGGGACTCGAAGCATGGGCAGCTGCTCCTCGGACAGAACTCCCCGTAGATAGGACCGGTAGTACGCGAACCCCTTGGCGAAGGAGTCTGTTGCCTCTTCATGGAAGTCCTTGAGGTACTCTGGGGTCGCCTTGAAGGTAGCCACAGCATCAGCAGCTACCTTCTCCGCAGCCTCGGCCTGACACCGGACCTCTTCCAGCTCCGCCTTCAGATGCTCGGACAGACGGACAACCGTCGCTAGTGCCTTCTCGACAGCTTCAGTGGAGTGGTAGGAAAGAGCGGCCTTCTCCTCTGCATCGGCAGCTTTCTTCTCGACCGCAGCCACCTTCTTCTTAGTGGAGGTGGCCCCCTCTCTGACCACCTCCGACTTGACCCAGAGCTCCTTCAATCGATCCCGCTTAGACTCGAGCTTGTTGTCGAGCTCCTTCCTTATTCTGGTCACTTCAGCAGCTTCAGCCTGGAGGCTCTTCCCCTTCTGGCTAGCCTCCCGAACCTTCGCATCCTTGCGACCTACTTCAGCTTTGAGGGACACGAGCTCAGCTCCTTGCTCTCTGTCCCTCCTTGCCCAGTTGCGGCAATAATCCCTTATGAGGATCATCTCCCCCTTGCTGTAGTGAGAAGATCCAGGATTAGCAACAAAAGAAGGAAAAAAGATATCGAGGTGGGGAGAAGTTACTTATAGCATATAGCTGGGTGAACGATGCCATGATGACATCACTGAGGAGTCGCCCGCTCCCCTCGCACCTGTCGCATGACTAGACCGAGAAGTCCATCATGCACTTCGCTAGGCTGGCATCCTTCATCAAGGACATGTTCGGGCCTAGCCGGAAAGGGACTCGACGATAGTCCCTCTCCCGTGTTCCCGCCGACTCAGCTCCTTCGATGGCAGAAGGCTCCCTCGGCACCAACTGAGAGATCGGCACCGCATCGGATAGGACATGGGGCACCAGCCTGACTTCTTGCACCCCACCATCCTCCATGCTGGTGACCTCCGAGGTGGAGGGAGTCGACCTAGCAGCAGTGGCGGCTACCCTCGCGCAGACAACCACCTCGGGCTCGGACGCCGCTATGGGAGGCTTCGAGATGGGCTCGGCGCCCTCTTCCTCCTGCGCTCTTGTACCGGTGATTCATCTCCGCCTGCACCAGCATGTCCGCCCCAGCCTGCACCTGCCTCACCCCATCATCAGTTCGGGCTCTCTTCGGTGCCGGCTCGGTGGCCTCGGTGGTCTGCTCCCGCTCCTCCAAGAATGAGAGCAGCTCGTCCATCGAAAACTTCATTTCTGCAACAAATGAATGGGGTCAGCCCAACAGTAGCAGCAAAAAAAAAGAGAGGAAAGAAAGAGACTAAAAAAAAAAAAAACAGAGAGGAAAAGAAAGAAGATTTAAAAAAAAGAAAAAGAAAAAAATGAATAAGAATATGAGGAAGTGGCCAAGTCGAACTCACCCGACCCTGGGACGAGCTGACCCCGACCTCGCGAAGGTTCTGCTCTGACAGCAAGACCTCGAGCGGAGGGATCTCAGCCGACTTGAGCAGGTCGTACAGGTCAAGGTCGGCGGCTTTGACAGAAGAATTCCTATTCGGAGATCGATCCGGGTCACTCCAAACCCAGTCAATCCCCTCTACGGAGGTAAAGAAGAATCTACTCTTCCATCATTTGATAGAAGAGGGGAGTGCAAACCTGATGCCCTGAGAGCGGGAAGGGAGGGACCACCACCCATCCTCGGTGGGGTGGCGTTTCAGGATGAAGAAGGCCCTGAACAGGAAAAAACGTGCAACAATCCCGTGAAGTGGCACAGAACGATAAAACAAAAATACCGTTCTGATGGTGTTGGGGACCAACTGGGCAGGAACAAGCCGGTAGTTGGCCAAGAAGGAAAGGAAGAAAGGATGTACAAGGAAGCGGAGACCCCCGGCAAAGGTCTCCTCATAGAAGGTGATCCGCCGAGGGCCACTGGAGGTAACCTGCTCCCCGGGATGAGGAACGGAGAGCCGGATGGACTCGGGGATGACATAAGCTTCCCGAATGGACACCAGGTCCGCAGCGGTGATCATCGAAGTTATCCCTCCAGGACTTGTCACCGAGAAGGCTCAGGCTCAGGAAGGACTCGAGGAACAGCAGGGGAAGACCCGGGTTCCCTAATGATCACCGGGCCCTGGGCGGGCCGCCTTCTAAACTCAAACCTCACCACCTCCATCTCCTCATTGGAGGAGGAGGGAGTCCTCGGTCGGGAGGATCCAGCTTCAGCTTGGCAAGAAGGATGGGACTCCGGACCAAAGTGATCCATGAAGAGAAGAGACAAGAAGGAAGAAGAAAAGGACAAGAGGGACCCTAAAGTGGCTCCTACAAGACGAGAAGAGGAGCTAACCTCCAAGAACCCTAGGGAGTCGTCGGTGGCCGGAAGGGAGGAAGAGAATGGAGAATACTCCTGTAAAATGTTGGGTGCACAAAGTTCGAATAAGGGTAAGCTTCAAACAAACTTACCCCTCCTTCCCAAGCTGCCTACGCCTAATCGTACCTTTGTGGCACCCCAGAAGGCGCCCACCATGTGTCAACCATCCATTGGGCCTGGGCGCCCATCCGATCGTGGTCGCTCCGACTTCTGCACCGCCTAATGGCCCCCCTCGCGTCAATGGCCCCCCACATGCGTGGACCACGCGGCATCCTCCCACAAGCTCGTAGCCACAATGGCGAGGCACCATCGATTTTAGCCATTATTACGCCCTTCGCCCCAAGGCCACGCATCAATGGGCCTTGGGCATGGGGGGCAAATGATGTGGCCAGAACACTGATGTGGCATGAGGCAGCGGACATGGAGTCCCCATCAGACACCACGACAAGCTTTCAACCTGAGCGCCTTTGCCGAGCTGAGCTCCCTCGAAGCAACACCTCTGCTCGACGAAGGCAAGCTCCGTTCTCCGCCAGGTCCATTCTCGCAAGCTCGGAACACCTAGGCCAGAGCCGATTCTGAGTTCCCACCTAAGGCGGACCCCTCGAGATCGGGCCCCATGGTCAGGAGTCGAGCTCAACCTCCTCAACCACGAGGCTCCCCTCCGAGCTCAGTTCCCACGACTATCACAACAGGAGAGACGTCCTGTCCACGTCACGGTACCTCGCCACACACGACAGCAGGGAGAGATCCTGAAGCAAACCAAGGTAGAAACTCCTGCCAAAAAACTAAGCAAAAAGGTATCGGCATCTAACCTCAAGAGAGGAGATTCATATCATACTCTCAATTGAAGTAAGGAACCAGAGCGACACAAGGGAAGAAGGCCAGAGAGGAGGGCAAGACCACCTCGGTCAACACCATTCCCAGCTTGTCCTTATCTTTCACTCATACTATATTCACTCCTCCTAGCATGGAGCTCATCCAGAGGGGCTCGACCAGGAGGACCTGTTCCCCTGGATCGCCACTGACTTGACCGTCGGAGCGCCCCCATCGGAATCCCGGCCTAGGTCCCTGACGTTGCTTCCTTGCAGGTCCCGAGGCACCGGAGGCGTTTCCAGGCAGACAGACACGACCACCCACCCACGCCATCAGCTGCTATGGGCCACAACGATCCGTGTGGCAATAGATACTATACTATTCTCTCTTGATATCATTCTCCCATTTTTCATTTCACCAATCAATTTTTGTTTCTCTCATTTTTCACATTTTTCATATTTCTCCCCCTTTTTGTCAATCAATCAAAAAGGTGATTTCAAATAAAGATTAGATTTTGAAGTAGATTGAGAAATTCTTTAATATTTGTTTGAGATAATATAATTTTACTTAATTTGAAATTCTAATTAAAAATTTCATCATAATTGTTTCATATCATTGTTCATGACAACAATTGAAATTGCTAAGGAATTTTTATTTCATTGATAAGTTTGGCATACAAAGTAGGAAAGAAAGTACATTCAAACTATAAAAGATAAAAGTGGAACATTAACAAAGTCAAAGATATAACTGGAAGAAAAACCACATAACCTATTCTTCTTCTTCACTAGAAGAACAAGAGCCTACCTCTATAACCTTATCAGAGGTCTTGGTTTTCAGGGGTTTAAACCTTAAATCCCTGAATCTAGTTTTAATAGGAGCTTTAGGAATCTTAGTCTTTTTGTTTTGGGTTTCTTCTTGGTCTTAACAGGTTTGGGTGGATTAAATAAAGGAATAGGAGCAGGAGTGTCAAGTGACTCCTTGAAGATCTGTTCAGGAGCATCTTCAGCAGTGACTATTTCCTTCTGGGATTGCAGTAGGATGCTTCTGATCTCTTCCTTAAAATCCTCCATTTTCTTTTTAATTTTTGCTGGTGGAGCTTTTGTTCAAGTCTCAATTCCTACAAACTTGCATTAACTGTACTTTTCATTTCATCAATTGCAGAACTCATGTGATCTGTCAATGAACTTGAAATTGCTTCCATCTTCTGAAATATTAGCTTTTTGAGATCAGATAGAGTAATCATTGTACCTTCAGTCTTTTCTTCAAATGTAGCAGCTCATTATCTTTTGAACAAGTAACAGCAGCCTAACTAGACACTCTCTTTATCCATATTTCTTCTTGTAGCTTATAACCTATTCTTTTTAGTGAATTGAAGGAGTAAATGTCAAAGTGATGTAGTGGCTTGCCTATCTCATCTTCTAAGTCAATGCCAGCTTCAAATAGTAAAGTAAAAACCATATCGTAGGGTAGGCAGGCTTTGACTTTTCTAGCTGCTTCAGTCATCTAGATCATCATTATGTAGGGAAGGTTGAGAGGCTTTTCTTCTATCAAATGTCCCATAAAGGTCATATCTTTTTCACTGACCCAATCAAAGCGACCAGTTCTGGGAAGAAATATCCTGCTTATCATGTTGTGAAGAAGTCTTATTTCTTTTGATAGTAAATTGGCTTGTACATGCTGAATGGAGCTCACATCTTCTTTCTCCAAGTTGTCAGGTAAAATGAGCTCAGTGGCACTATCCGTTGGTATTTGAAGTAAACTGCCCAACCTCTCTTCATCCACAATTATTTTCTTTCCCTTGACGGTAGATTCCAAGTGATATTCTTTAATGACTATACTTTCGTAGAAAATCCGTACCAGTGAAGGGTAGGTCAAGATGTCCAGAGAACAGAACTACTTCCGACCCTAGCATTCTATCCATCTTTCGATTTTCATTTGCATTTCTTCCAGAAATGTAAAATTGATTTTTCTTCCACAAGTTATAGGCTGATTGGCCATTGATACAATCTATCCGGGAGGAGAAGGAGTCTCAGTAGTTGATCTTTTCCTCTTTTCTCCTTTTTCTCTTGCATCTTCACTACGTGTGCCTTATTGACCAATATGAAGAACCTTCCTTGCATATCTTCGAAAAGCCATTGCAGTGGGATTCAAGAAATCATGGTTTTAGATAATGATTTTTGAGAGTTTGGAAAAGTTTCCGAGAGGGTAGAGGGAGTTTGAAGTAAAAGTGAGAAGAGTGAAGTACAGCAAAAGACAGTTCAGAACTACCTAAATAGCGATTTCCAGACTTTCGAGTCGGCTCACCCAACCCTAGAAACATCCGAGTCGGCTCAACTAGAATGAACTCAGAACAATTAGAACACCGAGTTAGCTAGGCAAAGACCTAATCGGCTCGACCAGAGTGATAGGTAGAGAACTCAGACATTTGAGCCAACTCGACCAGAGAAAAATTGTTCGAGTCAACTCGAATAGAAACTTTCCACAATAATGATGGAAATTCTCCTAGGGTCACGGGGATCATGCAGCATGCGGAATTGACTTTCAAAATAAAATTTCATAGCATGTTACCCTAACATGTATAGAAAATCTAATTCCCAGGAACCCTTGGGCAATTACATCTAATGAATCATAAAATAAAGTCAATTAACATACCTGGATCGCTAAATCCAATCCTTTCCAGGAGGCTCACAAGTGCAAGCCCTCCAATGGTGATCTACACGAGACTTGAACCAAGGAAGAATCCCTACCGGGGTTGCTTGCTTCAATAGGACTCTTAGGATAGCCTTTGGACCTTTGACCACTGTAGGACACCCTATCCTACTATAGGACACCCTGTCCTACTGTAGGACTCTCTAGACACTCTCCTAAGGCACTCTTGGCTTTAGGACAACCCTCCCCTAGGGCCCCTTAGACTTATGTCCTAAAACAAAGCCTTGTCCTGAAAGATAAGACCTTGTCTTAACAAGACAAGTCTTGTCTTAAAAGGAGGGAGGGAGACAATAGAAAGAGGCACTCAGATAACTCTCAGGAAAATGGACTTCTGTTTCTGATGACCGAAAATATCAAGTCTCATTTCACCGCACCCCCTTTATATAGATTCAGATGGGGCATGAAAAGCATCCCGAGACTCCTTATCAGATATGACTCTTCATGTATGATAAGGCTCTTCATGCTTCAAGAGTCTTATTTGATGTTCTTTCCCTTTCCAGAGCAGTTCCCCATATGCCATGTGGCATATACCGGTTATGAAGAATGGAAGGAGGCATCCTTTCAATCTTGAAGAGCATGGAATAGGTAGAGTCCTAAGGGCAGAAGGACTCTGCCTTAGAATAGTGTGCGCGCAGATGAAGAGAAGCGACTCTTCATCTGCGCGCCAATATTTCTTTCTGCTTTCACGCCGCCCGTTCCTCTTCTTTGACCGGTCAATCCTCTCCAAGAGGTGTGGAGATAAAGTGAAGAGGTGCCACTTTGATGAAGCTCCCAGAGTTTCATTTGCAGAAGGACTCTTAGTCTTTCTGCGCGTGCCATACTTCTCACGGGTGCGCCAAAGGGCGCCACTTTCCTTTCCCACTTCTCTCTCCACCCAAAGCAGCATATATTGATCAGTGAAATATATGCAATATGGGTGTCATTGAAAAGAGTATTAAATAAGATTTTTGACCATATAATTTATTTTCAAATCAGAGGTCTGTAGCTCTTCTATGCCTTTTTGAAGTTAAGGTGTCATTTAGGTACCAAGAGTCCCATGCCATTGGGACTCTTCATATATGGTGCCTAACATGCCCAAAAATAAAAAAAATCAGATCAAGCTCTGATTTGGCTAGCCCCACTTAGGACTCAACCTAATTTAGGTTTTCCAGAATTAGGTTAGCCCAATTAGCAAGCAACCAAATCCAATCCAATTGGGTTAGGAATTAAGTTAGCCTACATATGATAGTATATAATCCGGCTAACCAATTAGGATCCTATGACCCTAATTAAATCATGAATGACTTCCTTGGCCAAGTCTCTATTGTGTGTGACCCATTGGGTTCCACATCTAGCCAACAGTAGGTTTAGGTTTGAGCCGATTCGATTCGATTGAACCCGATTGACCTAATTAGGTCAAATTGGCTCACCTAATTGTCTAGTTCGAATCACACATCGAATTGACTTATGAAACCAAATCAATTGGTTCATGAAAACCTACAAGACAAGATTGATGTCTAGCAATGTGTCATGCCTACCCGGAAGATGAGAAATTTGGTGAAAAATATCAAAATATCCTTCAGTAGTAAGTTATCGTGCAATTCTATCTTTCGATCACCCATTATCCCGATTAGGTGATAAGTATGGACAGATGTCAAACCCTAACACTTAATCATATCGAATCTCAGATCGATCATGAGGACTAGCTGATGACTGATTAGATTCCACTAATCTCATCCTTCTTTGATCAAAGGCTCCTTGAGTCTCTCATCGAGGAGATTGCATGGGATAACAATTCCTCTTACTAGGAATTATCGATTCCTTGTTGGTCCACTCATATCCTTCGTACACCTTTCACCATACCCAGAACACGTCGTACATGTCGCAATGCCATGAATGAGTATGAACCAAAGTATGGCTTAGTGTGCACAAGGAACCATGGTGACCTCAGGTCTAAAGATCACATGCCAACTTCTACTCTGGGATCTATCTTTTGACAAGTAGTTAGACTTCCATAAGATAGTCCCAGTGTAGATCAGTTCCAGTGTACTCATACTCTGATGAGCACCCTATCCTTGTATTAGTGTCTCTACACAAGTGGTTGTGAGATCAACCACCTTCATCAACTGAGCATACATAGGATAAGCTAGTCTTTCCGGATTCATCGATCCCTGAATCGATGGTCCAACGACTAGGAACATTCTAGATTAAGGTTTATAGGAATTAGGTCTCACTATTATTTTATCATAACCTTAATTCCATTGCCCTATTCTATGGGGTTCATCATAATCATCAAAAACATGATACAGCAGTATATGATGAATCACATGCCTTTATTAATATGAAAATATGTCATACATGAGTTGGAAGTTTACAAAAAGGCCCTCATAATGATTGGCTCTTAGAGCACTTTTCTATCAAATAAGTAAGATGATTCAAAAATTGAATTTAATATAATAAAATTTCAAGCAAAGTTGTTCAAAAATCATTAATAAATATAGGAAGTTTTCTAGATAATCTTTCCTTAATTCTTGAAGGAAATTAGGTTGTCTAAATCTATGTAGGATCATAAAGCCCTAATTCTCCTCTAAGTAATTTAAATCTATCCTGATTCAGTGGCTTAGTAAAAATGTCAGCTAATTATTTTTTTGTTGAGATAAATTCTAGTTCAATGTCACCGTTCAAAACATGGCATCTAATAAAATGGTGTCTAATCTCTATGTGCCTAATTCTAGAATGCAGAATAGGATTTTTTGTTAGATTAATAGCACTTGTGTTATCACACTTAATAGGAATCTTGCATTGTATAACACCAAAGTCTTCTAGTTATTGTTTAATCCATAACACTTGTGCACAACAACTTCCTACAGTAATATACTCTGTCTCAGCAGTAGAAAGTGCTACCGAGTATTATTTTTTACAGTGCCATGAGATTAAATTCAACCCTATAATTGACATGTGCCACTAGTGCTTTTTCTATTAGCTTTACAACTAGCATAATCAGCATCAAAAAATCTGATTAAATTAAAGATGATTCTTTTGAAAACCAAAGATCTAGATTACTTGTACCTTTCAAATATCTTAATATTCTTTTAATAGCAAGCATATGTGTTTCTTTAGGATTACATTGAAATCTAGCACATACACATACACTATACAAGATATCCGGTTTACTTGCAGTTAAATATAATAAGGATCTGATCATATCTCTATATAACTTTTGGTCAACATTGGATCTGCTTTCATCTTTGTCCAATTTGCAAGAGCTCATGGGTGTGCTCATATGTTTGCTCATCTCCATACCAAATTTCTTGATTATTTCCTTAGTATATTTGGCTTGGTTAATGAAGATCCCTTTGATTGCTTTACTTGAAGTCCAAGGAAGTAATTAAGTTCATCCATTAGGCTCATTTCAAATTCTTCCTACATTAGCTTAGCAAATTCTTCACAAAAACTTTCATTAGTTGCACCAAATATAATATCATCAACATGAATTTGTACAACTAATATATCATTATCTTTCTTTTTAATGAAAAGGGTTTTATCAATATTTTCTCTTGAAAAATCATTTTCAATCAAGAAAGTGCTAAGTCTCATACTAGGCTCTAGGGGCTTGTTTCAAACCATATAAAGCTTTATTAAGTTTAAACACATGGTTTGGAAAAGCATGATTTTCAAAACTCGGTGGTTGTTCTATAAAAACTTGTTCAGCGATAAAACTATTTAAAAATACACTTTCTATATCTATTTGAAAAAGTTTGAAATTCATGTAGCAGGCAAATGCAAGAAGTAATCTAATGGCTTCTAATCTTGCTATAGGTGCATAGGTTTCATCAAAATCAATACCTTCTTCTTGACTATATCCCTTAGCCACTAATCTAGCTTTATTTCTAATTACATTTCCTTGTTCATCTAGTTTATTCCTATAGACCCATTTGGTTCCTATAAATGGGTGGTCTTTAGGTCTATCAACTAGTGTCCGAACCTTATTTCTTTCAAACTGATTTAATTCATCATGCATGGCAAGCATCCAGTTTGGATCATTTTTTGCTTCTTCTAAAGTATAAGGCTCTATTTATAATACAAAGGCTAGGTAGTCATGTGCAGTCCTATGTGCAGACCTAGTCCTGATGCCTTAAGAAGGATCATCGATAATTAATTCTTAGGATGGGAAGTAGCATGCCTCCATTCAGTTGGTAGATCGGTATGATCCTTAGTTACCGTTTCTTCTCCTTCTTCAAATGGTCTTTCTTGAATACTCATGTCTTCCATCTCCTTTTGAATAGTACCTGCATCATTATCAATACACTCCTCCTTTCTAGATGGTGGAGGGTTAGTTTCATCAAAGATAACATGCATTGACTCTTCAATAGTAAGAGTCCTTTATTAAAATGCTATATGCTTTGCTATGTAGAGAATAACCAAGGAAAATTGCTTCATCAGATTTAGCTTCAAATTTTTCTAGATTATCCTTACCATTGTTCAACACGAAGCATTTGCATCCAAACACATGAAAATAATTTATATTGGGTTTCTTTTTATTCCAAAGCTCATAGGGGGTCTTCTTCAAGATAGGATGGATCAAAACACGGTTTAAAATATAACAAGCAGTGTTCATTGCTTCTACCCAAAAGTATCTTGGAAGATTACCTTCACATAACATCATTCTGGCCATTTCTTTCAAAGTCCTATTTTTCTCTCTACAACACCATTTTGTTGTGGTGTTCTAGGAGTGGAGAAGTTGTGATTAATGTCATTTTCAGTACAATAATCATCAAAAACTTGATTTTCAAATTCAGTGCCATGATCACTTCTAATTAAAATTATTGAGAGATTTTTCTGATTGGAAACCTTTTTGTGAAATTTTCTAAAAATTTTGAAAGTTTTATCTTTGTGCGCAATAAACAAAACTCATGTAAATCTAGAAAAATCATCTACAATCACAAGGACATATTTCAACCTCCTAGGCTTGTGGTCCTAGTTAGTCCAAATAAGTCCATGTGAAGTAGCTCAAGAGGTTTAGAAGTTGAAATCATATTTTTGGATTTAAATCTTCTCCTAGTTTGTTTACCCATTTGGCATGCATCACAAACATGATCAAAATCAACTTTAAACTTTGGCATGCCTCTAACAAGATTTTTTGAAATTAACTTGGCAATGGTATGCATGCTAGAATGTCCTAATCTTCGATGCCATAACAAACAAGACTCCTTGGTCTTAGCATTCATTGCAACTAAACTGGAACTACTTGTCATGGCAAGATCATTTAGATCTACCACATAAATATTTCCAAGTCTATGTCCAATGAATTTACTACTAGAATCAAGAGAATTTGTTACTATACACATAGATGATTCAAAGATAACTTTGAAGCCTTTATCATACAATTGACTAACACTCAATAAATTATGCTTCAATTTATCTACTAGCAATACATTTTCAATGAAAGTGAAGGGGGTTATTTTAATCTTACCAATTCTGATTATTTTTTCTTTGCCATTGTCTCCAAAGGTAACCATACCTCCTTCTTTCATTTCTAGGATGATGAACTAATCCTTATCACCCGTCATATGCCTTGAATAGCCATTATCGAGATACCATTTTTTCTCATTTCTGGGCTACAAGACATTCCTGCAAGAAAATCAAGGAGTTCTTTTAGGTACCCAAGCTAACTTGGGTCCTTGCAGGTTAGCTGAGGTGTGGTCCTTTAGGAACCCAAATCTTTCTTGATCTACTATGGACATTTCTAATAATATTGCGGTTGAAAGCTTTATGTCATAACTTTTTGCAAGCAAAACATCTAATTCTAGAATTTTGAAATGATCTATATTTTGAAATTCTAGATGCATGAAATGCATAAATAGCAGGTGTTGTAGTATATTTTTTGGAACATAAAGAGCAGGTTTTGAAATGGAAGTGGAACCTTTTGTCACAAAAGTTTTATGAGTAAACTTGGGAACAAAATCCTTTTGTTTCACAAATGTAGTAGCTGAGACATAATTTGAATTTGAAGAGCATTAAAACCTATTCCAGCTTTATTACCAGAAATTCTTTGATCTTTAAGAATCAACTCAAGCTTGTTAGAAGATAAAGTTAATTTTTCAACAAGTGGCTTGAGTTTTTTAACCTCTTTTTTGAGCTCATTATTTTCTTTCAATAAAACATTATTTTTGCCATTAAATTCACTATTCTTAGTTTTCAAAATATTATATTTTTCAGAAAAGATATGAAATTGTTTTTGTAATAAAACATTCTTTTCTGAAATCTCTTCTTTTTTTCTTAGTAAAGAATCATTGATATGCTTTAATGATCTAATCTTTACTCCTGCCTTTTTAAATTCAGATACGAGGTCATGAAATGTAGAATTTAATTCTTCAAATGTAAAATCAATTTGAGTGTCAGAGAAAATTACCTCATCCTCGAGACCCATTAATCATAAGTTAGCAGTTTTTGTGGTCTCTTATTCTTTAGTTGAAGTGGAGTCTTCACTGTCGCTCAACGTGGCCACCATCGCTTTCTTCTTCTTCTTTTTGAAAAATTTCTTTAGCAATGGATAGTCTGAATGAATGTGCCCTGGTTTCTTACATTCATAGCAGGTGGAGACTAGTTCCTTATCTTTTTCTTTGTCCTTGTCCTTTTCTTTTGAATGCTCTACTCGTTTATGAAATTTTCTATTGTATCTACCTTCTTTCCTATAAACTTTCTAAATCTCCTCATGCCATTGCAATGTCTTGATCTTCAAGATTGTCTTTGGAGGAGGTAGAGTCATCTTCCATCTCTTCATCATCCTTTGATTCTAATGCAGTCTTGAATGCAATTATTTTCTTCTTTTTCTGATCATCATCCATTCTGTGCTGCATTGCTAGTTTGTGAGTGATAAGAGATCCCATTAATTCATCCATTGATAGAATGTTTAGGTCTTTTGCTTCTTGGATGGCAGTGGCCTTGGTGTCCCATTTGTTAGAAAGTGATCTCAATATCTTCTATACTAGATCAGCATTTGAGTATATCCTGCCAAGACTTTTCAAACCGTTAATAATATCTGTAAGTCGAGTGTACATGGTAGAAATACTTTCATTAGACTCCATCTTAAACTATTCATAATTGTGCACTAAAAGATTAATCTTTGAAGTTTTCACTTGTGAAGTTTCTTCGTGGGTTACCTCAAGTTTATCCCAAATTTTCTTTGCTGAAGAGCAAGTGGAAATTTGATTAAACTCACTTGAATCCAAAGCACAATAAAGCAAGTTCATTGCTTTGGCATTTAACTCACCCATCTTCATGTCGTGTTCGTCCCTATCCTCTTCAGGTGTAGGAATGTCCATGCCATCAATTTTAGTCATGGAAACATGTGGCCCTTTAAGAATTATCTTCCATAATTGAAAATCAATAGCTTGAATATAGATTTTCATTCCTGCTTTCCAATAAGAATAATTTGTACCTGTGAAGAGTGGAGGTCTATTAGTTGACTGGCCTTCTGCCAAGGATGTACTCATAGGATGAGCCATCAAACTTTACTGTAGTATAATCAAAGACACAGCTCTGATACCAGTAGTTGCCCAGGTGGCTACCCAAGAGGGGGGTGAATTAGGTCTTTTAAAATTTAAAGCAGATAATGTGTCATTGAAATACCCTATTAAAGTGTTATGTATTGTGATTAAGAATTAAATGTAAAAGCTAAAAGAAATCAGAGAATCATAATGCAAACACACAGGATTTATAGTGGTTTGGAGCAACCCAGCTCCTACGTCTACTACCCAAGATATCACTTGGGATTTCTACTATATTCACACCCGAATACAGTAGGATTGTTTTGTAGGATCATAATCCAAAACCTCGACACTTTGGTTTTAACAGGATCACCAAAGAAAACCCAACACCCTTTTTTTATAACAGGCTCACCAAAGAAACCTAACTAGGTTTTACCAGGATCACCAAGAACCCAACACTTGGTTTTTATCAAGGCTCACCAAGAACCTATTTGGTTTTTCAGCCGGGCTCACCAATAACCAACAACAATTCAAAAAATTAATTGAATTAAATGCAACAAAAAATGACAAACTCAATTTATCGGATAGTTGCGGTGCAGCTTGATGGAAGTCCACTTGACTTGCACTTGAATAAGCTTTAATTGCTTTAGTGGCTAATTCAAAAGTTGCTCACTTTCTCGGGTCATCAAAATTAGGTTTGGCAGAGTCAGCTCTTTTTGGTTTGGGTCGGCTCGCCTGGCTATTCTCAGAAATCTTCAAAAACTAGACTCTAGAGGAGTCGGCTCGGACATAATCCAGTCGACTCGGATTCATTAGAGACAGCTCGGTTACCTTCGAGTTGGCTCAGATTATTGCGTTCCAGAATCCTTGCTGCATGCCAGTAGGTGGAGTCGGCTCTTCATCATGCTCATGCTGGGTCAGCTCAAGTATCTTTTTCAGGATTTTATACTTAAACTCCAAGAAAAACTCTTACCAAGTTTTTACATTTTCAAGCATACCAAGTCAAAATAATTTTTATGGTGCACATACACAAAAGTAACCCTTTTAACATGACTTTTCTTCTTAGCTTTTTCATTGGGTTCTTCTTTAAAAAAATAAATTACAGCACAACTCAAACAAGAAACAATAGTGTAGGAGTTGAAGTTTGAACAAATTAAACCATCCTACAAAAACTTGTAAAACACTTGAAGAGTTGTTAGAAAATAAATATACATGCTCCAATATTTGGTTATCATCAAAATCACTTATGGGATCAACAGACATGCTCCTTGCTTCAAGCCCCCATATCACGCCTTCTTTCCAAAGTGACTTGATCAGCCATGGAAGAAAATCAAAGTCCAAGGGTGCCACTTGAATCTAGTATACAACATCCACCTTGCAAGCCCCAAATCAAGCCACGCCACCAAGCACAACCAAGATTATGGTCAGCCAAGTGGCAAAAAATTCAGAATTATGGCACCCTCTTCATGAAGACTTGTAATTTTTTCATTTGAAGTTGAATGGGTCTTAAGGTGCCTATATAAAGATCCTACCCCTCCCTTGTATGGTGATTGTTGATGAAATGAAAATAAATTTTGAAGTCATTCTTCTAGCCCTTGCCCTTGTCTTCTAGACTTGGAACTCTGAAAGGGAGTGCTTTTATCCTTCGGGGCATCGAGGGGAGAGAGGCCCTGAGTTACTATCCATCTGTGCAAGCCACCTTTCCACCTTCAAGTTTGGATGCCATCTGGATAATCCACCTGGGCACCAAGCAAGAAGAACCTCATCCACCTCCATTCCCAACCTTTGTTCCCTCATTTCTTACTTGCTTCTTGAAGGTTCCTAACCCTTCTCTTGGTTGCTCATAGGTACTCTAGGTGCCATGGATAATAGAGTTGGTCCCCCTTGCCTTCGTGACCATCGGACGAAAAGCCAGCGAATCCGCAGGGTTGAAGGCTTGATCCTCCAGGCCGCATCCGTGAAAGCGAGTAAACTCGGCATCGGGCGCATCAAAGTTTTACAAGGTTTGCTCCCTAAAACTCCTAAGTAGATATTGATCTAAGAGCTAAGTCCAACGGGGTTCTCAATCCCAAGGTCCTCTTCTTATCTTTGTTTAGGGCTATCTTGCATGCTATAAAGTTCTTATCATTTTAGAATGTCTAGATCTGCTCTTTGCTTGTTTTCAGGAATCCTTAAATCCACCAAAACTTTAAAAAAAATTAACAAGAGAAATCATTTGCATCAGCATGCATCTTAGCATCTCTTAGTCCCACACTATCAACTCACCCATTTTCATGTCATTTTCATCCCATTTTTCTTCAGGTTTTGGGACGTCCATGTCATCAACCTTCTTTGTGGGTGTGTGAGGTCCTTTTAAAATTATTTTTCATGATTGAAAATCTACTACTTGAATATATATTTTTATTCATACTTTCTAGTAGGTACAATTTGTGCCTATGAAAACTGGAGGTCTATTTGTAGATTGGCCTTCTGAAAGGATTATGCCCTAAAGGCCAATCGAAATGTTGGATTTCGATGGGATTTTCTTTTGTATCCCAAACCAGTGTATTGACATTATCAATTAATAAAGGCATTTTATTTTCGTCATATGCTGTGTCTTATTAATTTTATTAAGATATGATGAATTCCATATATTAGGGCTATGGTTCTAGGGTTATGATGAGATCATACCAGTGAGACCTAAAGCCTTAAAATCCTAATCTAGAATATTCCTGGTCGATGGGATATTGAGTAAGGATCAATGTTTCTGGTAAGACCAGCACATTCTATGTATGCTTGGTGAAGAGGGTGACTGATCTCACAGTCATTTGTGTTTGACACTAATACTAGGATGTGGGTGCTCATTAGAGAATGAGGTCACTGAATGGATCCAGCTTGAGAACATCTAATGGAACCTTATCTGTTTGTCAATAGATAGTTCTCATAGTGGGAGTAGTGCATGTGGTCCTTTGACCTGAGACTGCCATGGTACCTTGTATGCATGAATCCATACTTTGGTTCACACTCAATCATGACACCGAGTCATGCATGGGGTGATACTGGGTATGGTGGATTGCATATGAAGATTGTGAGTAGGTCAAAAAGGAATCGATCAACCCTAGTAAGAGGGAAGCGCATCCAGATGATTTCAATCAAATGAAGATTCGGGAAATCTTTGATCAAAGTATGAACATTAGAAATAGTTTCTAATGGTTCATTAATGAATCATCATTATCTGAGCAAGGATGAATATGAAATTAGATTTGACAAGTATCCATATCCATAGTCATATTCAGGGTGCAAGTAGATCGAAGGACTGAATTGCCCGGTAACTCACCACTGAAGGGTATTTTGGTAAATCCACAAAAATTCTCATCTTCCGGGTAGGCATGACACATTGCTAGACGTCAATCTTGTCTTGTAGGTCTTTATGAACCAATTGATTTTGTTTCATGAGTCAATTCGATGTGTGGTTTGAATTGGACAATTAGGTGAGCCAATTTGACCTAATTAGGTCAATCGAGTTCGATCAGATTGAATCGGCTCAAACCTAAATCTACTGCTAGCTAGATGTAGAACCTAATGGGTCACACACAATAGAGACTTGGCCAAGGAAGTCCTTCATGATTTAATTAGGGTCATAGGATCTTAATTGTTTAGCCGGATTATATACTAGCATATGTAGGCTAACTAAATTCCTAACCCAATTGGATTGGGTCCGGTTGCTTGCTAATTGGGCTAACCTAATTATGGGAAACTAAATTAGGTTGAGTCCTAAGTGGGGCTAGCCTAATCAGAGCTAAATTAATTTTAATTTGGATTTAAGGGCATTTTAGGTGCCATACATGAAGAGTCCCAATGGCATGGGACTCTTGGTACCTAAATGATACCTTAAATTCAAAAGAGCATAGAATGAGCTATAGATATCTGATTTGAATATAATTTATATGTTCAGAAAGAAAATTTTATGCCCTTTCCAACAACACCCATATTGTCTATGTTTTGACTGGTCAACATTTTTTGAAATTTGCATGGAAGAAGGATGGCGCGCGTGGTGCATGAAGAGTTGCAACTCTTCATGTGGCGCACGATTCTGATAAAGAGTCCTTCTGCTATCAGAACTCTTCATAATCTTCGATATTTGGAGATTGAAGAGGCACCTCTTGGCTTCCTAGAGACCGGTAATTGACATGTGGCAAGTGAGAATTCGTCTAGATAAAAGAAGGGATGTGAATAAGACTTTCGGTGCATGAATGGGCTTATTTGATATGATTTTTCAAGCTAGATAACTTCTCTTCGGTCTTGAAAAATCATATCTGATAAGTTGATGGGAGGACATATCACACGCCCCTCTTGTATCTATAAATAGGGGGTGGTGAAATGAGTTTGATATAAGAATTCCACCGAAGCACTATTCTGAGTGTCTCTCTTTCCCTCCTCTTTCTTTACGACAAGACTTGTCTTGTTTTGACAAGGTCTTTTCTAATAGGACAAGGCTTTGTTTTAGGACATAAGCCTAGGGATCCTAGAGGAGGGTTGTCCTAAAATCAAGAGTGGTTTAAGAGAGTGTCTTTAGTGCCCTACGGTGGACAGGGTGTCCTAAAGTGGTCAATAGACCAAAGGCTGCCGAAAGAGTTCCACTTATCCAAGCAACTTGAAGAAGGAGTTCTTCCTTGGTCCGAGTTTTGTGTGGATCATTGTTGGAGGGCAAACATTTGGTGTGGAGAAGAAGGCTGAATCAGGGTTTTCTTCATCGGATTGGATACTAGCGGTTCAAGTTGGTGCCTAAACTCTAGTTTATATTATATATTCATGTTTGTATGTTTTAATTCCTAGTAAGGAGGTCCTGGGTTAAGGGTTTGGTAGTGGTTTCATAATAAATTTTTGAAATCTATGCTTCCTCCCTGGTCACCAAAATCCTTACAGTGGTATCAGAGCCACCTTATTAGGGCTAAATCATACAAAATTTGAAGTTGCCCAATTTTGTAGGACTCTTGAGGTTGCCCATTTTGGTAGGACTCTACAAAATTTGAAGTTGCCCAATTTTGTAAGACTCTTGAGGATGCCCATTTTGGTAGGACACTACAAAACTTGAAGTTGCCCAATTTTGCAGGACTCTTGAGGTTGCCCATTTTGGTAGGACTCTACAAAATTTGAAGTTGCCCAATTTTGTAGGACTCTTGAGGTTGTCCATTTTGGTAGGACTCTATAAAATTTGAAGTTGCCCAATTTTATAGGACTCTTGAGGTTGCCCATTTTGTAGGACTCTACAAAATTTCAAGTTGCCCAATTTTGTAGGACTCTACAAAAGTTTAAAGTCACATATGATTGATATGTTATGCATATATGTATGTCACTGGTTAGGGTTTTCACTTAAACCTTAATCGATATAGAGATATGTTTAGCTTTCTAGTCATCATATTGAAATAAGGTTGCCGTTGCATAATGGTGGATCCATTATGTGGTAGATAGTTGTCCTAGTATGATGACACATTTGGCACATTATAAAATGATATATGATGCATGGTTGATGAATGTAATATTAGAATGTTCTTCTGTTTGAATTGCCCTCTATTAAAATTATATTAAGTTGTAGTGTCATATACCAAAAGAAAAATAATCAAGATGATTAGTTGATTATTCGGTGTCTAGGAAAAGTGGTTCATGGTCGGTAAAGAGGACGTGGTTTTTAATTGGTTCCGTTGATTGACCTGGCTAATTTTTATTGGTGTCTAGGAAAGCAACGGGGGGACTCCCACTTACCTGGCTGATAAGATTAACTTAATTCTTGATTGATATGCTTAGTGTAATATTCACTACATTAGGCCTTCCTTCATGCTAGGTCTTTATTATGTTATGATCCGTATTAGGTTTGTTGTGTACACACAAGGCCTATTATGGTAACTAACACAATTTTGGCCTAGTGCATTTGATGCTTATGGCATGATTTAATATAATACTTTGTTGTGAACACACAAGGGTATTATTATTACAATCATGACTATAAAGGAATGAAGGGTCTTACTTAACTAAAAATATTATAGTTTGTTGTGCACACACAAGGCTATTAATATTTTAGAGGCCAGGTTTTGTTAAGAATTGTTTGAGATACAATTGGAAAGAGTTTTCCTACCTTTGAACTTATAAAGATTTGTTGTGTACACACAAGGTCTTTTATAAGGAATTAGGATCTCAACCCTACTAAGAAAACCAATTAGGGTTTCTCGATCATCATATAGAGGGTTATGATGCTTGATAAAATAGTGGGAGACTTAATTAAGTTAAAGTCCTAATTTAATTATGTTTTGTCAACATTGGTTGTTTGCTTATGTTATGTTCTTTATTAATGTAGATTAAATGGCCTCTTCACTCTCACTCCGTAGTATACTTGATGCCAATAAATTGACTGGACCGAACTATGTTGACTGGTTGAGAAACCTAAAGATAGTACTCAGCCAGGAAAAACTTTCTTACATTCTTGATACCCCTACCTTGGAACCTTTAGGGGAAGATGCCTCGCAAGAGGAAAAGACCACATACAAGATGTGGCAAAATGACTCACTCACTATCAAATGTATCATGCTTGCCTCTATGACCAATGAGTTGCAGAGGCAACATGATAGCATAACACTAACACCATACTGCTCAATCTAAAAGGGCTATATGGAGAACATAGTCGAACTGCTAGATATGAGATATCTAAGTAGTTGTTCTGTGCAAGAATGATAGAAGGTACATCCGTACAAGACCACGTACTGATAGTTATTGACCTGATCACTCGATTAGGTCAATTGGGTTTTGTTATGGATGGAGAGTTAAATCAGGATTTGATCCTGCAGTCACTCCCGGAGTCATTTTCATAGTTTGTTCTTAATTATCATATGAACAAACTTAACACTTCTTTGCCTAAGCTGTTAAACATGTTAAAAATAGCAGAGAGCCATTTAAAGAAAAATAAGGCTCCACTTCTTCTTATGGATGGGATCAACAAGAAGAAGTCAGGTAGAAAGGGTTCCAAGAGGAGATTGAACCCAAAAAGGGGCATCAAGAAGAAGAAAGGAAAGAAGGCCTCTGGACAGATGACCTGATTTCACTGTGGCAAGCCGGGTCATTGAAAGAGGAACTGCAAGGCTTACCTTGCAGGTGTGAAGCCTGGTGCATCAGATGCACCAAAAGGTATGAAAGAAGTTCATACTATTTTGTCATTGGATTCTTCCATTTCAAATACTTGGGTATTGGATACCGCCTGTGGTCATAATATCTGCAAATCATTGCAGGGGCAGCAGAGGCTTAGAGTATTGAAGGAAGGAGACTTTGAGCTCTACGGTGCTGGAGGAGAGTCCATCCAAGCAGAGGCCGTAGGGACTTATATCTTGAAGTTACCTTCGGGGAAGATTTTAGAGCTGAGAGATTGTTACTATATGCCTAAGGTCATTAGAAATATCATATATGTACCCTTGTTACTTAGACAAGGTTATACTATGAATGTGATGAGCAATGGTTGCTCAATCAGCTTTTCTAATGAAATATATGTTGTGGCGTATTTTCCAATGGTCTTTTAACTCTATCCACTAATGACAATATACTTCATATAAGTAACAAACGAAAGAGAGATGATGTAAACAATACTTTACTCTGGCACTATCGGCTTGGACATATTAGTGAGACTAGGATTAGCAAGTTATACAAGAAAAATTTCCTTAATCCTTATGATTATGAATCATTAGGAACTTGTGAATCATGTCTCATGGATAAAATGACCAAGACTCCATTTAGTGGACATAGAGAAAGGACAACTGAGTTATTAGGACTCATACATACAGATAGATGTATGTGGGCCTATGACAACTCAGGCCAAGGGTGGATACTCTTATTTCATCATGTTTACTGATGATTTTTCAAGGTGCGGATTTGTGTATCTTATGAAACATAAGTCCAAAGCCTTTGATAAATTTTTAGAGTATCAAAGTATGATAGAGAAACAAACAGGAAAAAATATTAAAATCCTTCAATCAGATCGAGGAGGTGAACACTTATCCACCGAGTTTCTCGATCACCTTAAAGAAAAGGGGATTATCTCTGAATGGACCCCTCCTTACACACCACAATTAAATGATGTTGCTGAAAGGAGGAACCGTACCTTATTAGATATGGTACGGTCCATTATGTGGTGGGGCACTAGGTTCAGAAAGAAGCTTCAACTAATACCAAGTTCTTTATGGATTGAGACTAGGAACTCAAGTCTCGTATGATTCCTGTATGTTTATTGAGTCCTATTTTATTTTCTTTTAGGGTTTAAAGTTCAATTAGAGTCAATTAGGCTTCATACCGAGTCAAGTTCAAGAGCTACTTGAAATTGGGCCAGACCAGCTTTACATGGAGCGCCACATCATCATGAACCACCTATGCCAACTCATCACCAAAAAATGCCACATCACCTTTTTGCCAAGTCATCTCCAAGGGGTTCCATGGAGAAGGATGCGCCATGTCACCATGCCATTTCACCTTGCCACATCATTGGATTTGGAAACCACCTCGCCATGCCAACTCACTTTGCCAAGTCATCACCAAGTGGTGCCACATCAAAACAACTTCAAAGTGGGACCTCACCATGCCAACTCACCTTACCAAGTAATCACCAAGAGGTGCCAACTTCAAGTGGGGACCAAGGATTCAAATCCTCCACATTCCATGTAACCCTCCACCAAATCCTCCACATTTCATGTAACCCCCCCTAATATTTCTCCATGATATGGGGAATTTCAAATTGATTGAAAGGCCAATAAAAGCCTCTTGTACGCCCATGGTAAAGGGAGCTTTTGGATAATGAAACAAGAAGGAGTAGTTTTTCTATGAAGCAAGTGTTTTGTAGTGTGGTTGTGTTTCAATCTTGGCGTGTGATCTTCTACCTCCCAAGCTAACGACTTCTCCAAGGATCCCATCTTCCCTCAACGACCACTTGTTTTCTTAATTCCTTCCACCTACTTTGATTTGGTATTCCTTCAAATCAGCTTAGTCCTAATTCCTTCATTGTGTAGGGTTCCTTCTATGATCCGGAGTTCAAGAAGGGGGTGATTTCCATCAAATCAAGTATGGTGAGAACTTGTTTCAATGGAAGAGTCATCTTTTCATCCAGGGCTTGTTTATTTGAATGCTTCAACGAATCTACACCAACAAGGAGTGCTCATCATGGTAACAATTCCCTTCTAATATTCTTAAGTCTGGGTTATTGAAGACAGTTTTCCTAGGTTTAGATTCTATAATCATTAGCCCTAATCTTCTTTAGGATTTAAATAACTACATCGCGGCGTAAGTTCCAAATTTTCGTGCTCCTTCCATTGCTTTACCTTAATACTTATGATCTGAAATTTAGTACCTGTTAATAGGCTTCATTGCTCTCATTTCTCAATTCATCATTTAGATTGCATTCTCATCATCGTGCCGCATCAAATTGGTATCAGAGCATGGTTGCATTAGGTTAGGGTTAATTTCTATTTTCTGTATTAGGGTCTGCTTGCTGTTTTTTTTTTTTTTCTATGTAGGCTGATTATAATCCGTCTACAGCTCCAAAGGAAAGTTACATATTTTGCATTGAAATAGTTTTTTCATGTCCCAATTTAAGTTGTTTATCACCATATTAAATTTCATCATTATAAAAAAATCACAAAAAAAATGAAAATTCCCGCATCATTTCCCTGTTCTATTGTAAATAGTTCCGCAAATATGGTCTGAACATTAACTCATTTCTCTCAGCACAGAAATCCAAATTTAGTGATTCTTATTTTGTTAGATCCAGTATAATTGATAGAATTTTTCATAATTTTTCCAGAGTTTTTATTTAATCATAGAATTTTTGGACTGTAATTCTTGTACTATTCTGCTTTAAATTTCAGTAGGATAAATCTCAGCATGATTGTGTGCATCCATTTTAATCCAATTAAGGGCACCAATATGACATGGGGGTAGGATTGATCACCTGTCCTTAGCCCAAGAACAATCGCCTACATTGTGCATCGAACCCAACCCCTAATTAAAATCGATTAGAACCTTAATTGCCCTAGTGGGTTAGGGACACCAACAAGTTGGGTTCAGGTTAGGGTCAAGTTAACTGTGTCAGCTAATTGGTGTGTGCTTACTGGCTTGGTGTCTAGGATTGGTGCATCAGGGCTTGTGATTTGGTCTGCCTACCTGGCCAATCAGATTGGTGTCTAAGGATTGGCAATCAGGGACCTTCACTCCCTCCACATACCTGGCTAAGTCCCATAAGTACTACTAGCTAGTTGGTTCACTTAATTAGACCTCTAATTTGTGCTCTAGGTCTAGGAAACCTTAGCTCGAGCTTGAGTCTACTTGCATGCATGAAAACTAGATCACGGGCCTCATATTCACCACTCCAGACCTAATCTAGTGTAGCCATGGACCCGAATCTTGAAACCATGCTGAAAGGCTTAAATGATCTAATGGCCCAATTGAACCAAATTCTGGCTAAACAATTTCCCTTAGACCAACCAACTCCTACAATCCCATTAGCTCATATGAATGATAGGAGTAAGAACCCTGAAGTACAAGTTGAGTTCATTAATTCCCAAGACTTAGGGAATCCTCAAACTGAAGGGCTAGGGAAGGAAGAAGGCAAATCTGAACCTAGTAAATATGTGTATGAGACTAACATAAGTTTAATAGATGAATATGAAGGGGAAGATTGTGAAGAGAACAACTTTAGTACCTTACCTGAGGAAATCTTTGGTAAAGAAAAGATTATTGAGCCTAGTCCTGAAACATCAGAACAAGCAAAATTTAGTGAGGACTTGGTTCCCGTAAGACAATGCCCTCAGGAAGAACCCAATACTTTAGCTTCGACATAAGAACTCCTTCAGGTACCTGAGAAGAACCCAATCATTATTTTAGAAGACTTTCCTGATGACCTTCAACTACCTAGAAGCATCCAGCCTGTAGATCAAAATTCTAATCTTAAGGTCATCATGAGTAACCAAGGTCTGTTTCAAGATTCTCCTAAATTATTCCAAGTCTCGGATTCCTATTTCCTGCCTTTTTCTTAGTCTTATCATAATTTTAGAGCCATTAAGTTTCATTTTGATGAGATTACTAGGATGCATGAGCTTTTAAGGCCTATTCCTTTTGCTACCTACTTTTGGAAAACCTTATGGTATTTGCTAGGAACCCATGGTAAATTCGCATGTGCATGCCAGACCAGGGTCAAACCTAGAGAGTCATTAATCTGTTAGGTTTAGGCCCTGGAGAGTCCAATAAAATTCCTATCAATAAGGATGCCTAGTTCAGTCTGCATTTCGTAAGTGCTTGTGTAAGTTTCTGAGTCTGCTGAGTCCTATGCATAGCATGTTGAGGATTTGCATCATGAATTAAATTTGAGCAATGAATCCTATAAACATAGGACTAATTCAAGAAAGAAAGTCAAGGAATTCTATGAGAGAGATCATGTTCCCATCCGGGACTTTCAAGAAACTACATACCCGTGGTGCAGGCCCCTTTAAAGTCCTAAAGAAGATTAGATCTAATGCTTACATATTGGAATTACCTTCAGACCTAGGTATCAACCCGACCTTCAATGTCTCAGACTTGATAGAATATAAGGAACCCATGATGATACCTAGTGAGCCTTTTGGGCCTGACCATATTTTTGAGAGTGAACCATTACCTGAGTATCCACAAACAACCATTCCTCAAAAATGAGAGAAAACTGAACAAATCCTGGATAATAAGATTGTCACTACCAGAAACAAGGATTACTATCGATATTTGGTCCGTTGGCAAGGGAGACCAAAATCTGACGACTCCTGAATCGCTAGAGAGGACCTGCAATGACTGGACCCGGACTTATTTGAACAATATCAAAGCCAGGCTGGACCATACTCGACAGGGTCGAGTTCCTCCCACCCGGGGAGAATTGGTGGGGGCACCAGGTTTAGAAAGAAGCTTCAACTAATACCAAGTTCTTTATGGATTGAGACTAGGAACTCAAGTCCCGTATGAGTCCTGTATGTTTATTGAGTCCTATTTTATTTTTTTTTGGGATTTTAAAGTTCAATTAGAGTCAATTAGGCCAGAAAACTGCATTCCTTAATGGTTTCTTTATGGAAGAGATCTATATGTCACAGCCAGAAGGTTTTGTCTTGGAGACTAAACCTAATCAGGTATGTAGGCTGAAAAAATCTATTTATGGATTAAAGAAAGCATCCAAGAGTTGGAACATCCGATTTGATAAGACAGTCAAAGAGTTTGACTTTATCAAAAATGAGGATGAACCTTGTGTGTACAAGAAGACTAGTGGGGGTGCCATAGTTTTTTGGTTCTGTATGTGGATGACATACTCCTCATTGGGAATGATATCCCAATGTTACAATCAATCAAGGTATGGTTATCTAAACAGTTTTCCATGAAAGACTTGGGAGAAGCATCCTATATACTGGGTATCAAGATCTATAGAGATAGATCTAGGAGGATGCTAGGCTTATCCCAATCTAGGTACATTGACCAAGTGCTAAAGAGATTTAGCATGGAGGGAAGTAAAAGAGGTTACTTGCCCATTGGTCATAGCATACATCTTTCTAAGAAGATGTCTCTTAAGACACCTGAAGAATGAAATAGAATGAGTTCTATACCTTATGCTTCGGCTGTAGGATCTATAATGTATGCTATGTTATGTACCAGGCCTGATGTGGCATATGCCTTAGGTATATCCAGTAGATTTCAGGCTGATCCAAAAGAGGATCACTGGAAGGCTGTGAAAAATATTCTTAAGTACTTGAGAAGGACTAAGGATATTTTTCTGATATACGGAGGATCTGATCTTAAATTGGAAGCTTATTCAGATTCTAGTTTTCAATCAGATCCAGATGATAGCAAATCTATTTCAGGGTATGTTTTTACCCTAAATGGAGGAGCTGTAAGCTGGAAGAGTTCTAAACAGTAGACTATAGCTGACTCAACAACTGAGGCAAAATACATTGCTGTTAGTGAAGCTGCCAAGGAAGCTGTCTGGATGAAGAAGTTCATGTCAGAGTTGAGCATTGTTCTGGAGAATGAAGGTCCAGTACCATTTTACTGTGATAATACTGGAGTCGTCGCTCAAACTAAGGAACCTAGAGCTCATCACAAATCAAAGCACATTCTAAGACGCTTCCATCTCGTTCGAGAGATTGTTGAAAGACAAGAAGTCTGCATTAAAAGAGTAGAAACGAAGAACAACATAGCAGACCCGTTCACTAAGGCTCTTCCACAGCGGCAGTTTGATCGCCACCTCGATTGTTTGGGATTAAAATTTAAAGGTGATTGGCTTTAGTGCAAGTGGGAGAATGAAAGGATTATGCCCTAAAGGCCAATCAAAATGGTGTATTTCGATGGGATTTTTTTTTGTAGCCCAAACCAGTGTATTGACATTATCAATTAATAAAGGCATTTTATTTTCATCATATGCTGTGTCTTATTAATTTTATGAAGATATGATGAACTCCATAGATTAGGGCTGTGGTTCTAGGGTTATGATGAGATCATACTAGTGAGACCTAAAGCCTTAGAACCCTTATCTATAATATTCCTGGTCGATGGGATATTGAGTCGGGGATCAATGTTTCCGGTAAGACCAGCACATCTTATGTATGTTTGGTGAAGAGGGTGACTGATCTCACAGTCACTTGTGTTTGATACTAATACTATGATGTGGGTGATCATTAGAGAATGAGTTCACTGAATGGATCCAGCTTGAGAACATCTAATGGAACCTTATCTGTTTGTCAATAGATAGTTCTTAGAGTGGGAGTAGTGCATGTGGTCCTTTGACCTGAGACTGCCATGGTACCTTTTATGCATGAATCCATACTTTGGTTCACACTCAATCATGACACTGAGTCATGCATGGGGTGAACTTGGTATGGTGGATTGCATATGGAGATTGTGAGTAGGTCAAAATTGAATCAATAAATCCTAGTAAGAGGGAAGCACATCCAGATGATTTCAATCAAATGAAGATTCGAGAAATCTTTGATCAAAGTATGAATATTAGAAATAGTTTCTAATGGTTCATTAATGAATCATCATTATCAGATTGAGCAAGGAATGAATATGAAACTGGATTTGACAAGTATCCATATCCAAAGTCATATTCAGGGTGCAAGTAGATCGAAGGACTGAATTGCTCGGTAACTCACCACTGAAGGATATTTTGGTAAATCCGCCAAAATTTATCATCCTCCGGGTAGGCATGATAAGTTGCTAGATGTCAATCTTGTCATGTAGGTCATCATGAACCAATTGATTTGGTTTCATGAGTCAATTTGATGTGTGATTCGAATTGGACAATTAGGTGAGCCAATTTGAACTAATTAGGTCAATCGGGTTCGATCGGATCGAATCGGCTCAAACCTAAACCTACTGCTGGCTAGATGTGGAACCCAATGGGTCACACACAATAGAGATTTAGCCAAGGAATTCATTCATGATTTAATTAGGGTCATAGGATCCTAATTGGTTAGCCGGATTACATACTAGCATATGTAGTCTAACCAAATTCCTAACCCAATTGGATTGGGTCCGGTTGCTTGCTAATTGGGCTAACCTAATTATGGAAAACCTAAATTAGTTTGAGTCCTAAGTGGGGCTAGCCTAATCAAAGCTAAATCTGGTTTTAATTTGGATTTAAGGGCATTTTAGGTGCCATACCTGAAGAGTCCCAATGGCATGGGACTCTTGGTACCTAAATGATACCTTAACTTCAAAAGGGCATAAAATAAGCTATAGATCTCTAATTTGAATATAATTTATATGGTTAGAAAGAAAATTTTATGCTCTTTTCAATGGAACCCATATTGCCTATGTTTTGACTAGTCAACATTCTTTGAAATTTGCATGGAAGAAGGATGGAGCGCGCGGTGCATGAAGAGTCGCAACTCTTCATGTGGCACGCGGTTCTGATGGAGAGTCCTTCGGCTATCCTGACTCTTCATAATCTCTGATGTTTGAAGATTGAAGAGGTGCCTCTTTGCTTCCTAGGGACCGGTGATTGACATGTTGCATGTCAGAATTCGTCCAGATAAAAGAAGGGATATGAATAAGACTTTCCGTGCATGAATGGGCTTATTAGATATGATTTTTCAAGCCAGATAACTTCTCTTCGGTCTTGAAAAATCATATCTGATAAGTTGATGGGAGGACATATCACACGCCCCTCTTGTATCTACAAATAGGGGGCGGTGAAATGAGTCTGATATAAGAATTCCACCGAAGCACTATTCTGAGTGTCTCTCTCTCCCTCCTTTCTTTAAGACAAGACTTGTCTTGTTAAGACAAGGTCTTTTCTAATAGGACAAGGCTTTGTTTTAGGACATAAGCCTAAGGGGTCCTAGAGGAGGGTTGTCCTAAAATCATGAGTGGTTTAGGAGAGTGTCTTTAGTGCCCTACAATAGGACAGGGTGTCCTACAGTGGTCAATAGACCAAAGGTTGCCGAAAGAGTTCCACTTATCCAAGCAACTTGAAGAAGGAGTTCTTCCTTGGTCTGAGTTTTGTGTGGATCACCATTGGAGGGCGAACGTTTGGGCACCTAGTGGAGAAGAAGGCTGAATCAGGGTTTTCTTCATCGAATTGGATACTAGCGGTTCAGGTTGGTGCCTAAACTCTAGTTTATATTATATATGCATGTATGTATGTTTTAATTCCTAGTAAGGAGGACTTAGGTTAAGGGTTTGGTAGTGGTTTCATAATAAATTTTTGAAATTCACGCTTCCGCCCTGGTCACCAAAACCCTTACACCTTCAGCCAAAGAGGTACTCATAGGGTTTGCCATAAATCTTTTCTCTAAGTAAATTTCAGAGACACTTCTCTGATACTAGTTATTGCCTAGGTGGCCAACGCAAGAGGGGGGTGAATTGGGTATTTAAAATTTTTCACAAATATGTGTTCTTTTAAAAACTTTGTGTGGTGAGTGATGTGATTTAAGTATGAATAGCAAAAGCAAGTAAATAACACAATAAATACAATCACAAACACAAGCAATTTATCGTGGTTCCGAGCAACCTAGCTCCTTCATCCACTACGTAAGATACCACTTGGGATTTCCACTATATTTGTCTCAGAATACAGCCAGTTTGTTTTGCACCAGGATCACAAGCCAAAATCCAAACTTGATTTTACACCAGGATCACCAAGAACCCAATATAGTATTAGTTTTCTCAAGCTCACTAACAATCCAAACTTTGTTTTCAAAGGCTCACCAAAACCTAATATAATCCCTAAGTTGCAGCCCCTGCTGTACTTGGAACAACTCAAATAAAGAGTTAAAAAATAGAGCAATATTAATGAAAAACCAAACATTTTCGAATAGTTGCAGTTGAAGTTCCTTTGCAAGCCTTCTTGATTGCTCCTTTAATGCTTTTCAAGGCTTCCAATCTTCTTCAATAAATGACTCAAGAAAAGAATGGGAGTTGGTGAAGTCTTGAGCTTTTCTCTTCAAAGCTCTCTTGAATAATGATTGTATTAGATATATACTCTGAAAGCCAAGTTGTCTTGACACATTGTAATTTTAGGACATGAATTTTGTACTTAATTTTTCTTTTTAATAAAAGGGCATTAGTTTCATTCATATTGATGTATCTATGAATTGTTCATGGAGTTAATAAGCAATGATACATATTTTCAAGAGTTGAGAATCTGAAGCATGTGTCTTTATAGATTAACTCATAAAAGCTCCCGATTGTTGGAGTATCATGAGGACGGTGATTGATCTATTAAAATCGGTGTACAAATTACTTTCTTTTTTGGGTAGATGAGTCTCTGACCTACAGTGTGGTGACACTGAAGTGAGAGTATAGGTAGTTGATAGAGATCAACGGTACTGAGCATGAACAAGTATAGGAAGTTATACAGATGACTACTCACGCGTTAATAACTTCTTGATGCTATAGTTGTATGAATAGTTCTTTGACTTAGAGTGTCTCAGCTACTCATAATAAGGTTGCTGTAGTTTGACGGCACAAACACATAGTTCTTATCCATTTGGGACCTTGCGGTGTTCATTGGCTGTAGTAAGCTTTTTGTAGGAGTAGGGTGTTCACTTGTAGGGATCTATCAGCCATAGTAGTAAGTATAATCCTATACAGCTTAATGTGACTAAGTCCAGAAGTCTATGGTCATAGCTGGGTGATAATGAAAAGGATATTTTCATTAGTATCACAATTGGACTTGAGTCGATTAAGTTAAGCATATGATTGATGGGTTTGATGAATATCCATAACCAACATCATGTTGGGATTTTTGATAGAGGAACCAAATCATATGGTAACTACACCTAGGGGTTCCAATCTTATTTTGCTGGGTTGCCACTACATACTGCTAGGTATCACTGGTGGATTGTGAGAGCCCATTAGGATCATTCTCGGATCGATAATCCTGATTATGGTTATACTAAAATTGTTTCAATCCATCGAAAGGAGTTTCGATGATGTATAATGAAGATTATAGCATGTCTCATTACCAGACAGGATAGGACCTGAGGGGTCACACACATTAGGAGTTTAAGTAACCAATCAGCAAATCAAAATATTACTAAAATTGATAATTTTAGTATATTTGGACCTAATTATAAATATTACAATTAATAAATTATGGATTAATTATCAATTGAATTAAATTAGATTTTATTTAATTAAGTTAGACTCGGTTAATTGATCCTAATTGAGTTGGATCAATAGCCTTTTCAAAATGGTTCAATCAGATTTAAAATTGGCTTTGATTTGACTATCAAATCAGTTTATTTGGACCATGACCTAGAGTCTAGTTGGACTGAGACTCTCTCTCCTTGTCTCCCTCTCCCTCCACATGCCAACCAAGTGGGCTCCAAGTGCATTGTGCAATAAAGAAGAGGGGCGTGAAATCCAAGTTGGGTGCTAAAAGAGTTTTGGCATGAAGAGAATGAGAGAGGAAGAGTCCTTCTCTTCTACTCCTCTTAAAACCTAAACTAGTTTAGATTAAACACTAGTATTTTGGGTTGGAGGGGTGGGACAAGTGGATTATAAAAAGGGGAGAGGGTTGGCTGACCAAGTGGCTGCTACTTTTGGCATGAAAAGCTTCTCCCTTTTTGGCATGATTTTCTTCTTGGGCGTCTTCTCCAGAGAGTCTCTCTCTTAGGGTGCCAACTCCTTGATGGGGACATCAAAACCCATCCAGGTTTTTCAAATTTTTTCAGATTTTTCTTTTTTATTTTAGTTTAAATTTTTATCCTAACTATTCTACCTATTCCTTCTATTCCTATTTTATTCCAGACTTATCCCAGACATATCGCTAAGTTATCCATGTCATCTTCTTCCTCCATTCTTCCTTCCAGAATGTCCATTTTTCTTCCCGTTGGTCCTGGGTCTGCCACGCCCAACCACCGGCGACCCAGACGGCCATCCACCTCCCCCCAACATAGATCTCCTCGTGGGAACACCGGCGAATCCCATGGAATCACCCACGGCCTTCCACCACTGCGGCTCCACCCAAAACCTTCCACCCCTACGGCTCCACCCACGCGCCACTCTCCCACATGCCGCCGTCCACGCCCGATGCTACCACCGCCCCTAATCCACCGCCGCTCCCTCCCATCTGGAAGACCCGCGGCCAAGCCACTAGTTTCCCAGCCGTCTGAACAACCAAAGGACGCCGTCCGCTCCATGGCCGCCTCCCACCTTGCCACTGCGCTCCCGTCCTCCTCCACCCCTCTCCGACATTGCCAATGCCCTCCTCCACAAGCAGGACCACTGCACTCAGTTCGCCTCTGCTCTCTGCCTCGCCACCGCTATGCACCACATGGTGTCTTCACATAACCAACAACTCCAACAGCAACCATCGGGGGATTTTCTATGGCAGTCATAGCTTCACAAGTCTCCTTCTTACGGAGCTTTGATCCTACTTTGTCAACCTCTTGGACAATGTGAATCATTCCAGCCTTGTAACTGAGGAAGGCTGTCAGCTTACAAGGTTTGGTTGGGTCATCCCTAGGAAAAGACTTTACTTTCCCACGGTGGAATGAAGCTCACTTCCTTGGGAGAAACCCAAGAGACCCATGCCAAGGGTGCTCAAACTTCTGGTGAGACATCTCACTTACCTCCTTTCACCCCAAAGGTCGCAACCACTCCCTCTCGAAGCGGCAATGGCTCCAGGCTGTTCGTGCCCCCATTGGATTCTCCCATGGCCCCTGCAGACGCCGGCTCGTCCGCTCTCTACCTCGCCGCCGCTATGCACCATATGAGAAAAGTGAAGACTACGTGAATGCTTCCCGTAATGACCATGTCCGCCAGTAACGCATACATCCTTCACTCCCTCGTCGATCTCTTCCCCTCCTACCGGATCTCCGCAATGCTTCCTGTCAGCCACCTGTTCCTCCACCGTCGTCTCCCCACTGGCAAGATGCAAATCTTCATGAAGACACTGATGGTTTCGAATCCCATGATCATTAGTGGGTGGAGATGCAGCAAGGCGGTGATTACGGCACTGCAAATTATGCTCATCATTTCCCTTCAATCTTATCCAGTAGATGCACGCACCCCAACCCCTCCGCATGGGTTACCGAGTCTCACGCCATCGAGTGCGTCCGCACTGAGCACCACACCGAGCATCGCGCCCTTGTCATCGCAGTGTAATCTTTCATCTTCGATCATGATTAAATAGCTTTGCATGGATCTCAAAGCTGCATGGGTTTAGAATTCAAAAAATAATAATAAATAAATAAATAAATAAGAAAAATTTCATATATGGGTCCTAAATCTTGTAATCCTATAAAAAGGCATCCCCTCTTGTATTTGGAGTAATGAAATTTAATTTTTGAGAAAGAGTCCTGGTTCTGCCTCCGTTTGGAGTGGGGTTAGGCCTGTCTTGCCTTCGCCTTCAGGTATCGAGGGGTGTGAGGCCCCAGTTATCCCCATTCCATCTTCTCTTCCACCTCCATTGTTCCTTCACCACCCCATTATAAAAAAAAAGAAACCCTTAATCTGGGTGACATCTAGGCTCACCGTTCGATCCTCCCTAGCCCCACCAGTCCCATATCAAATTTGGTATCAGAGCGGGAGAAGAATAGGGTTAGAAAAAAGAAGAGAGAAAAAAAATGCAGCGAGCTTGACTCGATGGAGTCAAGTTTTTCCCACCCCATGGGAATGATGGGGACATCAAAACCCATCCAGCTTTTTTCAATTTTTTTAGATTTTTCATATTTATTTTAGTTTAAGTTTTTATCCTAGCTATTCTACCTATTCCTTCTATTCATAATTTATTCCAGACTTATCCCCGACATATCCATAGGTTATCCCTGTCATCTTCTTCCTCGATTCTTCCTCCCAGAACATCCACTTTTTTTTTCGTTGGTCTAGGATAAACCACGCCCAACCACCGGCGATCCCGATGGTCGTCCACCTCCCCCCTGGCATTGATCTCCTCGTGGGAACACGAGTGAATCCCATGGAACCGCCCACGGCCGTGCGCCCCTGTGGCTCCACCCATGGTCGTCCATCCTTGCGGCTCCGCCCATGTACCCCTCTCCCCCATGCCGCCGTCCGCGCCCAACCCTGCTGCCGCCCCTGTTCCATCGTCGCTCCCTCCCGTCCGGAAGACCCACGGCCAAGCCACCAATTTCGAGAGGTCCGAACAACCAAAGGACGCCGTCTGCTCCATGGCCGCCTCCCACCCTGCCGCTGCACTCCCATCCTCCTCCGCCCCTCGTCGACATCGCCGACGCCCTCCTCGACAAGCAGGACCGCTGTGCCCAGTTCGTCTCCACTCTCTGCCTCGCCACCGCTATGCACCACATGGTGTCTTCACATAACCAACAACTCCAACAACAACCATCGGGAGAGTTTCTATGGTAGTCACAGCTTCACTAGTCTCCTTCTTGTGGAGCTTTGATCCTGGTTTGTCGTCCTCTTAGACAATGTGAATCATTCCAGCCTTGTAACCGAGGAAGGCCATCAGCTTGCAAGGTTTTGTTGGGTCATCCCTTGGAAAAGCCTTTACTTTCTCACGGTGGCGTGAAGCTCGCTTCCTTGGGAGAAACCAAAGAGACCCATGCCAAGGGTGCTCAAACTTCCGGTGAGACATCTCACTTACCTCCTTTCACCCCCAAGGTCGCAGCCACTCGCTCTCGAAGTGATGATGGCTCCATGTCGTTCGTGCCCCATCGGATCCTCCCATGGCCCATGCAGCTGCTGGCCCATCTGCTCTCTACATCGCCTGCACTATGCACCACATGAGAAAAGTATAGACTATGTGAATGCTTCCTGTAATGACCATATCCGTCGGTAACGTGTACAGCCTTCACTCCCTCGTCGATCTCTTCCCCTCCTGCCGAATCTTCGCAATGCTTCTCATCGGCCACCTGTTCCTCCATCGTCGTCTCCCCGCTGGCAAGATGCAAATCTTCGTGAAGATGCTGATGGTTTCGAATCCCACGATCACCAGTGGGTAGAGATGCAACAAGGTGGTGATTATGGCACCGCGTATTACGCTCATCAATTCCCTACCTCCAATCCAATCCAATCGATGCACACACCCCAACCCCTCCTCCTGGGTCACCGAGTCTCATGTCATGGAGTTCGTCTGCACCGAGAACCACATCGAGCACCGCACCCTTGTCATTGTAGCATAATCTTTCATCTTCAACCCGGGTTAAATAGCTTTGCACAGATCTCAAAGCTACATGGCTTTAGAATTCAAAAAAATAATAAATAAATAAATAAATAAGAAAATTTCCATGTATGGGTCCTAAATCTTGAAAGCCTATAAAAAGGCATCCCCTGTTGTATTTGTAGTAATGAAATTGAATTTTTGAGAAAGAGTCCTAGTTCTGCCTCCGTTTGAAGTGGGCTTAGGCCCGTCTTGCCTTCGCTTTCAGGTGTCGAGGGGTATGAGGCCCCAATTGTCCCCATTTCATTTTCTCTACCACCTTCATGTTCCTTGTGATTCACCTTAAAGGCTTCATTAGTTAGTTGGGTAGGATGCCCTAGAGGTGTGAGATCTCTCCATACAGCTCCATTAGTGAGGAGGGTAGGATGCCCTAGAGGTGTGAGATCTCTCTGTACGACTCCATTAGTGAGGTGGGTTATCCTAGAGGTGTGAGATTTCTCTGTGAGTGTGAGTCCCATGGTTCATGAAAGTCCCAACCCCTGTCTTCCACCTCCATTATTCCTTCACCTCCCCATTACAAAAAAAAAAACCCTAATCTAGGTAACTTCTAGGCTCACCGTTCGATCCTCCCTAGCCCCACCAGTCCCACATCACTCCTCTCCATTTTATTTGTTTTCTTCTTCCTTGTGTGAGATCTAGAGAGGTATTCTACAAGAGTGAGAAGAGACAAGGAGGTCCTATGTCTTGCAAATCTAAATTTTTGAGATAGAAGCCAGTTCGAGAAAAGACAGTCCAGATTCAGATTGGCATGATTTTTAAAGTAATTGATTTGTTGAAAGAGGAGAGGGCTGCAAGGATCTAGCAGTCCGGTGCTCTCTATGACTCTGTTACATGAGCTCTATATGGATACCAATAGAGGCCGGGCAATTGCATGGCTCTAGTAGAATCCCGGTTTCGAAAGCGGATCTACACATTTTTTAGAGCAGGCCAAGATAGCGATCTAGGTGAGTATTTTATGCTTAAAATAATTTTATTTTTAGATCTGATATTTTTCTCATATATAACAGCATGTTAGAAATTGATGATGAATAAATTAGATTTATTTATAAATTGCATCAGATATAAAATATTTTTATATCTACTTTTGTTGCATCAGGCTTTTGATACCTGATCGATTGCAATATGCTATTCCTGGGAAAACTCCAACAGAATGTGCTCTTAAAGTCCCATTAAAAGTTCTTCACAAGTTGTCTTAAATCCCTTAATTATTATCCTTGAACAGATCTCTGATGAATATGACCATTGTAGACCATTGGGATTTGAAATATGGCTGTTGGAGCACTTTTTGGATTCAAAAAATCAATTCTGGAACTAGCCGTTATGCACCTGGAACAAGGATTCGAGTTGGCTCGGATGGGTCGAGTTGGCTTGGATTCTCAGTTCTTTAGAAATTGAACTCTGGTTGAGTCGGCTCTTCACTGACGAGTCGGCTCGCTTGACTATTTTTCTCATAACTGATATTTCAAAACTCTGGAGGAGTCGGCTCAATTTTCTGTTGGGTCAACTCGATTGACTGATTGAATATTTGAGTCGGCTCAGATTTCTATCGGGTCAACTCGGTTGTCTGATTGAGGAATTGTAGCTCTGGATGAGTCAGCTCTGGTTCCTTCAAGTCGGCTCGGATGTCTGCGTGCTAGAAACTTTATGCCGTACGAGAACAATGAGTTAGCTCTCCTGCTTTGTGTCAGCTCGAGTGATTTTTGTCAAAAACCTTCCAAATTTCTCCAATCTTCTTCCCAAAGTTTCCAACTATCTTAAATGCTCTTTCAAACTCTTTTGAAGTCTACTATAAGTAATTTAAAATTGAAATATACATAGAATTGGCCCACTTTCATGAATACATAAGTAATTTTTTTTTAGGCTCTTCATTACTATAAGGTTGTGATAGCGGTCATGGTTGGGCTCGATGCGTGCAATTTTAAAACTTTTTATAAAGAGCATGGTGCAGCGGAAGGAGATAAAATACTTTTATCTATGATATGTTAATCTAATTAACACAGGCCCCTACATGGATTCTAATTCATCTAGAATAATGCATGTATGAAATCAAGCATCTATAGTATGAAAGAAAGAACTATTCAAGGAATCACACAATGATGCAACAAGAATAATATGTCACACATATGTAATGTAAGCCCATACCTTCGAGATGATGATTACTTGGAAGGCACATGGTCCACCTGTAAGGAAGAAGAGTAGGCTTTGCAAGCAGCACACACGTACTGCCTCTACAGGTGGTTCACACCAGGGTACAGGATTCCTCGTCCTTCCTTCAAGGTGCTAGCTTCTATGGAAATAGTATTGACAACAGGCACTCCTCCAACTCCTTGAAGAACCACAATCTGCTTCTTCAACTCCTTGAAGCACTGCTGCTGAAGCAGCACAGATGGAATAGGACACTTGAGAACCCTTCCCAACTCTTTGTCCCAAACCTTCAATAGAAGGAATGCACTCAAGAATACCTCCCAAAACTCAAACCCCCTCTTTGATAATCCCTTAAAGATCAAGTGTGAACTCTAACCATTAGAAAATGGCAGAGTCTCTTGATCTCATTTTCTGTTCTTCTAGCAGAACTCAGTATAGCATAAAAGCTTGTGAACTGAAATGATTGACTCCAAAATTCCTATTTGATGAGAGATTATAAAAAGAGTTTAAGTCCCTTGGAATTCAGGGTGTTACAAAACCCTTGGAATTCAGCAACAACAGCCATTAAAACCCTGAAACACCCATCATTAAATCCCATAACAATTGCAACCTTAAATGAGGTAGTTTCAATTTTTAGCAGAGTCCTTTAGTCAAGTCGACTCGACTGTTCGAGTCGACTCGAGTGAATTTGCTCGAGTCGACTCATTAAATGAGTCAGCTCAAATGTAGCTCTGACAATTTCTTATCAAAACGAGTCCGGAATGATTCCCAATCATTCCCATGCCAACAAATCAAGAAGAAAATCCACGGTGTGTGACTTTATAGGTTCAAACACTAAATCGATAGCACAGGAACATTTCCAATACCCGTCAAAGTCGCCATCTAGCAATGATACCTAGCATTCGGATAGGATGAAGGTTGCGGAGCAACAAGAACCTATTGAATATAGAATACCACTGAACTTATTCCTTTAATCTCCTAATGCTTAGGATGGCTTAGGGTTAAGGGTTAAACTACCCAACCCTAACCAGTCCATCTCAAAATGTGTCAAACAAAGAATCCGTGTAACTCCTTACAAGGAATGCCCTAGCCAAGATCTTTCTTAATTGAGGCATATTAAGCATTCAATCCAAACCATTTAGAGAGATCAATCCTATCTTGATTCTACTACCGCTACACAAATACTTGATTGTACCCAGAACCTTCCATCACTCGATTAGAAATCCAGGTAGTTTGGCACCTAAGCACAGCAAGTTGCTTACAAGCTGTCATAGTGATCTTAAGTTAGAGGAATAATTGATGTCCATATTCTAATGCAAAACTTCTCTATGGCAGAAGGAAAATCTTGCATGAGAGTCATGCTCAGTGAAGTTTCGAACATAACACCTGATGTCATATCAGCATCTCCATGCTCCTTGGTCAAGAGGACAACCAACAGACATGATATCAACGACCTACTCTCGATATATTATCATCCTGAAATAACATATCCTTTGATCGTGAACCAGTTTATCAACTACATGATGCATCCTCTTTACATCACATAGAAGGTAGCTCAAAGGACATCATCACATAAGAGTTCAATTAGGAAGATGACATATGATGAACAACTAGAATAAACTTTTTATTTAATTCAATAATTCATATACATATACATGAGTCACACAACCATCTACAGCCTAGATGATTGACTTTGGAACACATTTCCCAATAACTCCTACCTGGAATAAAGCCAATCAAAATAGAATATGATTCCCATCTTCCATTTGTAATCGTCAAACTTTTGTATTCCAACGGCTTTAGTGAAGGGGTTGACCAAGTTCTCTTTACCATCGATCTTCAAAATCTCGATGTCACCTCATTCAATAATGTCCCAGACAAGGTGATAATGACACAGAATATTCTTGGTTCGTTGGTATGATTTCAGATCTTTGGCTAGAGCTATGGCTCCAGTGCTGTCACGATACACCAAAATAGGGCCATCCGAGGAGGGTGCCACTCCTAGCTCATCCAGAAACTTTTGCAACCACACAGCCTCCTTTGCTGCATCCGATGATATAATATATTCCACCTCGCAAACAAAATCTGCCACTGTATGCTGCTTGGGACTTTTCCAGCAGACTGCTCCACCATTAAAGGTAAACACAAAACCATATACACTCTTGCGATAATCTCTATCTGACTGAAAACTAGATTCAGTGTATCCGAAAAGCCTTAAGTCAGAATCTCCATAAATAAGCCATTGGTCCTTAGTATTTCTCAAATACTTAAGGATATTCTTAACAACTTTCTAATGAACTTCAGCTGGGTCAGACTGGTATCTACTCACTACCCCTATTGAGTAGGCCATGCCTGGTCTAGTACATAACATAGCATACATAATATAACCCACTGCCGAAACATATGGAATTCTACTCATACATTTTCTTTCCTCAGGAGTTGTCACACAATCCTTCTTGGAAAGAGTAATTCTATGACCTATCGGAAGATAGCCTCTTTTAGAATTTTTCATGCTGAACCACTTTAGCACAGTGTCTATGTATGTAGATTGGGACAATCCTAGAAGCCTCTTATATCTCTTTCTATAGATCTTCATTCTCAGTATGAATGAGGCTTCACCCAAGTCTTTCATAGAGAATTGAAATGAAAGCCATACATTTATTACTTGTAATGCTAGAATATCATTCCCGATTAGGAGAATGTCATCCACATACAAAATAAGAAATACAACTACAAGACCGTTTGCCCATTTATATATACAAGGTTCGTCTCCGTTCCTAACGAAGCATACATCTTAATACACTTATCAAAATGCATGTTCCAACTCTCAGAAGCCTACTTCAGTCCATAAATGGGCCTCTATAGCTTGCACACTTTAGACTCATCTATGGATGTGAACCCTTCAGGTTGCATCATATACACGTCCTCTTCCAGCTCACTATTTAAGAAAGCTGTTCAGACATCCATTTGCCAGATTTCATAATCTAAATGTGCTGCTAAAGCAAGCATAATCCGAATGGACTTGAGCATTGCCATAGAGAAAAACATCCCATCATAGTCAATACCATAACACTGACGATACCCTTGGCAACCAGAAAGGCTTTATAGGTCTCCACCTGCCCATCTGCACCCCGCTTCCTCTTAAAGATGCACTTGCATCCAATGAATTTTATCCCTTCAGGTGGATCAATCAATGTCCATACATTATTGATTTCCATGGATTCAATTTTAGATTTCATGGCTCCAAGCCATGACTCAGAATCAGACCTTGAAATTACATCCATATAGGTGATCGGATCCTCATTGTTCTCATCGAGTTCAATAGGATCATCGTCCTGGACCAAGAAACCATAGTATCTATCCGGTTGATGTGGTACTCTACCAAATCTCCTTAATGGTTTCACTATAGGCTTTGGATATGATCTAATCAAATCCAATTCTACAGTGGCCTTAAAGTGAGAAGGTTCTTCTATCTGTTGAACTTTTCCAAGTTCAATCTCAGTAACTTGAGTGCCTTCACCAAGGTACTCCCTTTCTAAAAAGGTTGCTCTAAGACTGACGATCAACTTTTGTTTCTCAAGCAGATAGAAATAATACTCTTTGGATTCTTTAGGACACCCAATAAAAAGATAATTATCAAACTTAGGTCCTAGCTTATCCATCTCCAAACATCTAACATAAGTCGGACACCCCCTAACCCAGAGGTGAGAGAGAGTTGGCTTACGCCCAGTCCATATCTTATATGATGTTTTATCAACAAATTTACTTGGAACCCTATTTAGAAGGTAAGACGCTGACTCAATAGCATATCCCCAAAAAGATTTAGGCAGACTTTTTAAGCCCATATATTTCCCAAAAATGGAGCCCAAGAGGGGGGGTGAATTGGGTCTTTCAAAAATTAAAACAATAATATACATGCCTTGTAGTGTTTTTGAACAATGTGATTAATGCACTTGAATATATGCAGCGGAAAATGGTACATAAAGTGTAGCAAATGAGGTGCAAATAAATAAAGAGAGACAATCACACACAAACACCAAGTTTTATAGTGGTTCGATGCACTCCAAGCACCTACGTCCACTCCTCAAGCTTTCATTGGAAATTTTTACTATAATCTCTTCAAAGATTACAACCGACTTGTTTTCCAAGGCTCACAAGTCAAAACCTAAGTTAGTTTTGTCACCTAGGCTCACCAGCAAACCTTACAACTTGTTTTGGCTTCGGCTCACAAGTAAAATCCTAATTGGTTTTGTATCTTTGGCTCACCAACAACCTTAGAACCTACTTTCAAGACCCTTGAAAGCTAGGTCAAACAATAATAAATTCAGAATACAAGAATTTAAATACAAGCAAACTCTCTTCTAGAGTGAAATAAGGAATCTTTGAAGTTCTTTGATGATTGCTTGATGTGACTTGACTTGTAATCTTCTTAAGAACACTTTTAGAAAGATGTAATGAAAGGAATGTAGACTTTTTCAGTGGAATCTCTCCTTTTTATCTTTTGGAAGTGGAGTTCTTGAAGAATGTCTTTAACTCTTGGATATTTTCTTGCTTCTCTTTTTTCTCTTGCTTCATGATGAGTTTGGTGAAGCATAAATATATGAAAAACATCCAAAAAACCATTTAAGACTATTGGGGATCAAAAACTAGCCGTTAGGAGCTGAAAAATATCAATTCAGGCTGTCAGAAAATAGATCTGTTGAAGCTATCAGAACTCGAGTGTCGATACTTGGCTGTCAGGTGTCGGCACTTGGTTTCCAGGTATCGACACTTGAACTTTCAGGTGTCGATACTTGAACTTTCGAGTGTCGACACTTGATTCTCAGGTGTCGACACTTGACACAAAAATTCTCTAGAGGCATGTTCTATATTTTCAAAATGTCTCAAGCCTTGAGTCGACACTTGGGATCCTAAGTATCGACACTTGAGTTTCAGGTATCGATACTTGAGTTCTGGGTGTCGATACTTGGCATGCCACTGAAAAATTTTGCATGCTAAATGCTGAAGTGTCGATACTTGGGCTCCCAAGTGTCGATACTTGGTTTTGTAAATTTCAAAAATAAGTGCCAAACATTCCAAAAACATAAAGATTTTCAATATAACATAAATGCAATAGATATAAACAATAATTGAACCTATTTGTATCCTTTTTTAATGGAGAAGACTTCTCAAATCATGAAAAATGCTTTGCTTCCAAAGCATGCCTGATACTTTAGTTTTGAGAATTTGAGGTGCATGAAACCTGAAAACTCATAACTACAATTTAACCATTAGTACAAAATATGTACTTCACATTTTGTTATTCATCAAAATCATAAGGTAGAGCCAACAATCTTCCCCTTTTTGATGATGACAAAACCTTGAGTAAATAAGCATTTAAATTCAATTTTGACATTGTATCCCATAAGTATGAACTTGAAACTTATACAATGCAATTCAATGGAGGAGATGTGCCAAATAGATATTAAAATCAACAATCTCTCCCCCTAAGAAAGTGAAAGTATGAACTATTTCAAAAATTGAGAAAAAAATGCTTGTATATCTACTCCCCCTTTTTGTCTACATACAACATAAAAGGAAGTAAACTCCCCCTGAATCAATGCATTAGGCCATGATAAAGTTGGTATCAGAGCTGAAAATGAGAATAGGGTATCAAGAAATCCAACTAGTATCAGAGCAAATGCATGGAGTAGGGAGTATCAGAGCAAATACAAAGTTCAATGCATCACATAATTGATACAAAAGTGGTCATAGACTGAAACACACATATATATAATCAAGTTTTCAGTTACAAAAAGTGCTGTTAGTGATGCAGCAATAATGAAACATGATACAAGATACATAAAGCAAACAAGTACAGTGATATAAGCATGTAAGCTAATACAATAACTAGATAAAAGAGTAACAGGAAACTAGATAAACATCTGTGAGGCTACTCCTCTTCAAATGGAAGCTCAAAACTAATGCGGGCACTAATCTTGAACCTAGATGCTAGGGCCTTAGGTGGCTCTAGAATCCTACGACTCCTAGTTCGGGTAGAGGGTCCATGAGCGAGTACAATCCTGGATGATCAGGTCGACGGGGGAGGAAGTAGCTCAGCTGGTGTCACAAAATCAGGAGTGGGAACAATCTCATCAACTGGAGAATGGATCTCAGGAGTAGCTAGTGTCTGAGTATCTCTGTTGACCATCTCATACTGCCCAGCTCGATCAACATTATCATCTGAACTACCATCACCAGAAATATCTGTGCCTCTATCTCCATCATCATCGCTACCATCACCACCATCACCACCCTGGGAATCATCATGACCATCTGATGTGGGCATCAGGGTTTGACTTGAGCCCTTCAAACTTCGGGGGATCTCTGATTAGGGTTCTGTGTTTATCGAGTCCTGTAATAAGGCTGTCAGCCTCTAGTTTATTTGCTTAAATGGAGTCTGTACCTCGACCCATCGGGTCAAGCTGAGTCTTGTAATAAGTCGGGCAGAGTCTAAGCCCATGAAGTCTTTAGTGGTTCAAAAGTTAAGTCTCTTTTAAGCCTAACAAAGGCAAGGAGACATCTCAGCTCAGGGCCCACCTTATCTATTTATGTGGCGCACTGAGGTGATGACATGTAGTTTGTTTTGGGCGCCCAAGAAAGGGGACCACTCACATGATCCATGCCCCATTCCCCTCCCCTCTTCAAGCTCTCTTCCAATCTAGGATGGGCGGTCATGGAAAGAAGTTTCAAATCCCTTGATGCATGCCTCCACTCAAGACTCCTTCCATAAAGAAGTCAAGCAAGAAAGGCATCCTCCATTCTCCAAGTGGAAAGAAGTTTCAAATCCCTTGATGCATGCCTCCACTCAAGCCTTCTTCCATAAAGAAATTAAGCAAGAAAGGCTTGGTGAAGACATCAAGCCTCAATCCAAGCCTTCTACCAAAATAAGCCATGCAAGGAAGGAAGGTCAAAGACCAATCCCCCTCTCCAAGCCTCCAATCATGACACGCCTAGGATTATTCCCATTTGGCCGGCCTTGAATCAAGCCAAGAAAAGTCAAAGTGGGACAAATCCCTCCAAGCTAGCCTTACTTCATGTTTTCTACCAAAACCAAGCAAGCAAAGAAAGAAGTTCTCCTCCAAATTTTGGGCGCCAAGTGTAATGGGGTAGTTTAAATTTCAAAGTGCTATTGGGTGCCTATTTAGAGGACCCAAACCCCTCTTGTAAAGGATAACTGATGATTAATGAAAGAAAGCTTGTGTGTTCCATCCTCTTCTTCAATCCTTGTCTCCGAGGCTAGGTTGAGTGAGAGCTTCCTTCGTCCTCCGGGACGTCGCGTGGTGAGAGGCCACATTCCTTCGCCTGAGGGCGTCGCATGGTGAGAGGCCACATTCCTTCGCCTAAGGGCGTCGCGTGGTGAGAGGCCACATTCCTTCACCTGAGGGCGTCGTGTGGTGAGAGGCCACATTCCTTCGTCCTTCCGGGATGTCGCGGGGTGCGAGGCCCCAAGTTATCTCCACCAACACCATCATCCGAACCCCATCTCCTCAACCCTTTCCTTTGTTTTTCTTTCCACATTTCCATCATCTAAAAGGAAAAAGAACAAAAAAAAAAAAAAACTAATCCTCTTTGTTTGCCTACAGGTCCCCTTGGTGCCACGACCATTAGAGAAGGTCTGCTTTGCTACTGTGACCACCCGATCGAAAGCCAGCCTATCCGCGGGTTCGATAGCTCGGACATCTAGGTCTCATCCATCAAGGTTGAGCGATCTCTGCACCAAGAGTATCAGAGTGTTGAAAGGTTTGCATCCCTATCTCCTAGGTAGGTATTGATTGTATCGAGCTAGACCTAATCCCGGGGTTCCTTAATCTCGGGATCCTGGTCTATCATTTCTTAGGGATTGATCTGCTAGCATAGACCTCTTTTTCTTCAGTTTTCTTAGGTTCTCTTTGCTTGTAATCGGGAACCAAAGATAAAACCCAAAAAAAAAAAGAAAACAAGATATAACCACCTTTGCATCATCCGTGCTAGCATCATCATCTTCATCCCTTTTTTTTTCTCCCCATCACCATCATCAACAGGTGGTGGAGGAGGTGGAAGATCAGCTGGACCAGATGTCCCTGACAGTAATAGAGCTCTTAGCATCTCCTAAATATCGATGAATCCAGCCTCCAACGTCCTATGAATATCAGCAAGCTCCTCTGTAGTATGAGCTCGAAGACTCTCAATCTCAATCCTGAGCTGTGTGGTTCGGACTCCCAATTCGATCATCTCGCTCCTAAGCTTAGTGAACTGGTGGCATGCATGCTCCTCAAATGAGGTACCTATAGTAGATGGAGGAGGAGCAAAAGGGGAAATTGCAAGTGTAAGAGTCACTGGCTCAGGCTTTGATGCTGGTCCTACTCGAGGAGGTGTAATAGCTGGCCCTGATTGCCCGGCCTTAGCCTCTCGCAACTCGTCCTCCTTGTCTGGCTCTTGACAAGACTTCCTGTGAACCCATCTACCACCAAGTATCCGATATCCCATTCGGTGCAAAGATCGCTCATCATAAACATCCGTATGAAGGATCTCCTTGGAGGTCTCCCCCTCCAAAGGAACTCTGTATGCATGAAATAGACGTGTGAGAGCGATACCTTATGGTAAATAATGCCTCCTCTGTGTGACTGTGTCCTTCATCTGAAGTAGCATGAATGCAGGAGGTCAACCGCGGTCCTCTGAGACAAGCAGACCATAAGCATCAACTCTGGCTCCATAATAAAGTCGATCTGCCAGTCTTCGGGAGCAGGATAGGAACAATGATGTGGTGAAGAAGCCTCATCTCTATTGATAACTGGTTCGCGGTGACCACTGTCACACCACAAACATCATCTCTCTCAAGCACACATCTGAAAGCCTCTTCATGATCCTTAGTGTTGTAAGCTACAATGCCTCGATGTGGGATCTCCCATAATCTGCTCAAAACTGACTCTTCCACTAGAATCCTGACACCTCAGACTGTCGCATTCTAGGCAAGTCTGCTGCAATCCAGGCTACCATAGAACTCGTGGATCAGATGGGGATAGTATCTCTTTGTCATCGAATAGAAGGGGACTAAACCAGCATCCTGAAGAATCTGCCAGATCTGAAATCCCTGCTTGTCGAAGAAATCGAGATCCACCCTCTACCTGCTGCCACCACCTTCCCAGACATCCTCTCAATAGGAGGTGAATTGGGGGTTGCTAAACTACCAATCTGACCACTGTCATTCCCAGCCTTGGATCTTCTTTCTGCTAAGGTCTGACCAAATTTTCTTTTGGAGGCCAATTTCTTCTTAGGTGACATTACTACCAGCTGAGGAAAGGAAGGAAGAAAGGGATAAATTTATGGAACAGGGAACAATCTAAATAGGGGAAATGAAGCTAAAAACAGTGGATCGGCCAAGAAATTGATCTGAAGATAGAGAAAACAGTGCTTAGTTTTTGATTTAAATCAACAATAATTTAAGGAAAAAAATTAGGTTTTGGTTTAAAAGAGGAAAGAAACCAAATAAGTTGGTTTAGGTTTGGGATTAACTATAAAATCGTGAAATCAAAAAGTAAAAGTTGGAGAAAATAGTTTAAAACAGTGAAATCGGACAATGCCAAGTAAAATTTGTTTTTTACTCAGTAGAAAAATAATTTAAACAACGGAAAACAACAAATGTAGTTGATTTTGGTCCAAAAACAGTAATCCAACAGTAAAACCGTGTGGAACAAGGGTAAAACAAGGCATAATCCGAAAGATTAAAGCACACAAACGGTCCAAATGGGAGAAATTCAAAAAACCGAACACAAATCCAAGAGAAATAGGGATTTTTGATGGGAAAGTGAGCAAATCACAGGTAAATGATGAAAAATCGGTGAAAAATCATGGGAAAAAAGTAAAAATGTGGATTTACGGTGAAAAGTAAGGAGATTTACTGAAAAAATGGAGGGCAATAGAGGAAGATGACTGTTCCATGCTCCACGGACATTACGAGGACCACTAGAGCATGAGCGAAGGGAAAGAAATCCAAATAAAAACAATTTGGTGAAGCCCTAAAAATTCTGAAATTTTCGTGAGTGTCGATATTTTGATTTTCTCAAGTGTCGACACTTGGTCAGGTGTCAATACTTCGCAAAAATTCAAGTGTCGACACTTGGCCAAGAAATTTCCAAGAAAAATCAGGAAAATTTGTAAAAAATCATGGGACTTTTTAAACAATTTTAGGACTCAATAAAAGTGATTTTGAGCAAAAATAAATTGGATAGAGTGGAATTTGAAAGAGTTTTAAGTGAATGGGTCAATGATTCCTAACTCTCTTCTAATTATATAAAATCTCTTTTCACTCAGGGGTTTGGTAAACACATCAGCTAGCTGATCATCAGTACATACAAATTCAAGCATCACATTAGAGTTTTGTACATGATCTCTTATTAAATGATGTCTTATTTCAGTGTGTTTACTTCTTGAATGTTGCACAGGATTCTTAGTTAGATTGATTGTACTAGTATTGTCACATCTTATGGGTGTCTTAATTAGTTTAATGCCAAAATCTTCGAGTTGTTATTTGATCCATAGAATTCGAGCACAACAACTTCCAGCTACTATATATTGGCTTCCACCATTGATAGAGCAACAGAATTCTATTTCTTGCTACTCCATGAGATCAAATTAACCCCAAGAAACTATTAGGTTCCACTAGTACTTTTTCGATCAAGTTGACACCCAACAAAATCAGCATCAGAATAAGAAATCAATTTAAATAAAGAATCTCTAGAGTACTAAAGACCAATAATAATTGTGCCAGATAAATATCTATGTATGCATTTAATAGCCGAAAGAAAAGACTCTTTAGGGGCAGACTGATATCTTGCATACATACAAACACTGAACATTATATCTAGCCTACTAGCAGTTAGATACATCAATGAACCAATCATTCCTCTATAAAGCTTTTGGTCAACTTATTTACCTGATTCATCTTTGTCAAGCTTACAAGAGGAGCTCATTGGTGTACCTAATGGCTTGGTGTTCTCCATCCCAAACTTCTTTAGTATTTCTTTTGTGTACTTGGCTTGGTTGATGAAGATCCCCTCTTTTGTTTGTTTTATTTGGAGTTCGAGGAAAAAGTTAAGTTCTCCCATCATGCTCATCTCGAACTCACCTTGTATTAACTTTACAAACTCTTGACAAAGAGATTTGTTAGTAGCACTGAATATGATATCATCCGTATAGCTTGTACTACTAAGAGATCATCATTCTTCTTTTTCAAAAATAAAGTAGTATCTACATTACCTCTAGTAAAATCATTTTTGAGCAAGAAAGAACCTAAATGATTATACCAAGCTCTTGGAGCTTGTTTCAAACCATACAAAGCTTTATGAAGTTTAAAAACATGGTTTGGAAATTCATGATTTTCAAAATCGGGTGGTTGTTCAACATAAACTTCTTCTTTGATAAAGCCATTCAAAAAGGCGCTTTTGACATCCATTTGAAATAATTTAAAATCTATAAAACAAGTAAAAGCCAATAATAGCCTAATTGCCTCAAGTCTAGCAATAGGAGCAAATGTTTCATCAAAATCAATCCCTTCCTCCTGATTGTATCCTTTGGCAACTAGTCTAGATTTATTTCTTGTAATAATTCCATTTTTATCAAGTTTGTTTCTAAAAACCTATTTTGTGCCAATTATTGAAACATTAGAAGGTCCATCTACCAAAGTCCAAACATTAGTTCTTTTAAATTGATTAAGTTTATCTTACATAGCATTAATCCATTTGCAATCATTTTTAGCTTTTTCAATAGTTTTAGGTTCTATTTGAGATACAAATGCTAAATAATTACAAATATTTCTAAGAGATGATCGAATACTTACACCTTTAGATGGATCACCAATGATAAGTTCTTTGGGATGACCATGACCATACCTCCATTCTTTAGGTAGAGGATCAGGTAATGATGCATTTTGACCTTCTTGATCTTGTCCTCTTTCATTGTTTTGATCATCTTCTTGCTTCTTGGTGGTTCTTCATTGTTGTTCACCTCTTCAATTCTTTTGGTACCTGTTTCATCATCAAGCACATCTTCTTTTCTAGAAGATTTCAGATTAGATTTCTCAAATACAACATATATGGACTCTTTAACAACAAGTATCCTTCTGTTGAAGACCCCAAATGCCTTGCTAGATGTAGAGTAGCCTAGAAAGACACCCTCATCTGACTTGGCATCAAATTTGCTTAGATTATCCTTACCATTTTTTAAGATGAAACAATGGCATTCAAAAACTTGAAAATATTTTATTGAAGGTTTTCTATCCTTCCGAAGCTCATAAGGTGTTTTCTTTAAAATCGATCGAATTAAAACATGGTTCAAAACATAGCATGTAGTGTTTATGGCTTCTGCATAAAAATATCTAGATAAATCATTTTTGCAAAGCATGGTGCATGCCATTTCTTCAAGAGTTCTATTTTTTCTTTCTACCAACTCATTTTGTTGAGATATCCTAGGTGCAGAAAAATTGTGATGAATGCCATTATCACTATAAAACTTATCAAAATAAGAATTTTCAAATTCAGTTACATGGTCCTTCTCAAAGAAATAATAGAAACATCTTTCTCATTTGAAACTCTTTTACAAAATCTAATGAATGCAAAAATATTTTATCTTTGTGTGCCAAAAACATGACCCATGTAAATCGTGAGAAATCATCTACAATAACTAGACCATACTTCTTACCTCCCAAACTAGATGTTCTAGTTGGCCCAAGAAGGTCCTTATGAAGTAATTCTAAGGATCTAGATATAGAGACTACTCCTTTTGGTTTAAAAGATGATTTGGTTTGTTTTCCAAGTTGGCAAGCACTACAAATCTTATTTTTTTCAAAACTAATTTTTAGAAAATCCTTTATCAAATTCTTTTTGCTATGTTTTGAAACCAAATCCATACTAGCATGTCCTGGTCTACAATGCCAAAGCCAACTAGTTTCATTAATCTTGGCTTCCATTGCCACAAAGCATTGACCATTTTGAATAGGAAGATCATCAAGATCAACCATATAAATATTTCCATGCCTATGACCAATGAACTTGATGCCATTGTCATCTAAACTAGAAACAATGCACATTGAAGATTCGAAAATAACTTTAAAATCCTTGTCACAAAATTGACTAATGCTAAGTAAATTGTGTTTCAAACCATCAACATACAAAACATTATCAATGTAAGTAGAAGGGGTGATATGGACTTTACCAATTCCGACAATCTTGCCCTTTTCATTATCATCAAATGTTACATTACCACCATTCTAATATTCAAGTGATGAGAACTGCTCCACATCTCCAGTTATGTACCTTGAGCAACCGCTATCGAGGTACTATATTTTTTTTTTGTTGGTTGCAAGACACACCTATAATAAAAAATCAGGTGGAGACTTTAGGTACCCAAGTCATCTTGGGTCCTTTTAGGTTAGTGGTAATGGTTCCTTTTGGAACCCAAATTTTCTTAACTTTGCTAATTTTCCTTTTATTGCACAAGTAAGATTTATGTCCTACAATACCACAAGTATAGCAAGTAATAGAAGATGATGCAGGCATAAAGAAATTCTTGAAAGACTTTTGTTATTTTTGAGTTTTAAAACCTAAACCAGCTTTGTTAAAAATAGCTCTTTGATTATTTAAAAGCATGTTCAATTTTTCAGAACTGTATATAAATTTTTCAACAAATGGTTTTAACTTTTCAAGTTCTTCATTGTACTTTTTATTTTCTTGCAAAATCTCATTATTCTGTTTTGTAAACTTTTCAGTTGAAACAAAAGAATTTTTCTTTTTTAAATCTTCTTTTTCTTTTTCAAGAAGACAAACTTTATCATTCAACCTTTTATTTTCTTGAAGCAAGCAATTATTTTCAATTAAATACTTATCATTTGTTTTTGCCAAAACCAAATTTTTCTTTGGTGGAGGCACCAGGATCAGACATAGATTACTAGACCCTATTTGGTTTACCTAGTCATGTATCATAATTTTGTAAGAAAGTATGATTGAGTTGTAATAAGGTGAGACTAACTGATTTGTCTCGACCTAGTCCAGTATATTGAGTCCTATACATCAGTATGAGTCCAAATTTTGTACGAGAGAGGATGTTACCCTATTTTGGAGTTCCACCAAGCCTCATTCAAGAGCCAGAAGCAATTACATCAGCTTATGGGAGCTCAATTGATACCTAGAAGCCCTAAATGCCCTCCAAATGCCCTCCAAGTGCCCTGATTTCCTCCAAAAGCCATTTCAAATGCCAAATTCCCTCCAAATGCTTCTAGAATATTTCATATGCCAGGAGCCCATGTTTTCCAGGTTATTCTAGCACTCCAGGCCTTAAAATTCCAAGCCCAGAAAGCAAGCCCAAGCATGAAGAACCAAGATTCCAAGGAATATGCTGATACCAGGGCACCCCATCTTCCAGGGCCCGAAGCCCATGCACCAATCCAAAGGAGGATGAATCCTTGCTGCCCCTTGAAGCCCAACGCACCTAGGATAGGTTTCCTCCATGAGTTGACCAAGTCCAACATGGTGAAAGAGTTCAAATACAAGAAGGAGTTTGAGTTTTTATTTCATTCAACTTGTATACTCCTTGTTCTAGGTTTATTTTATAGTCTTTCTCCCACTTAAATTATGTAAACCTAATCTAAATAGGAGAAGACTTGTAATCCCTTTACAAGAGGGCATTGGAACTCTATAAATACCCCACCCCCTCTACCTCTTGTATTATCTTTTTCTTATGAATAAACCTTGCTGAAATTTGGATTAATTACCTTGTATTTGAGTTTTGGTTCTTACTTAGTGTGCTCTCCTTGTGTTCCTGGATTGACAACCTACTACACTAGCACCCTCCTGCATCCCTGGAGATCAGCCATGCCCAAGGATCATAAGCCCTTGTTGGCATCCAAGCCCAGGAGCTTCTTCTTCCCCGGCTACCATCTTCCAACCCTAATCCCGAATCCTTCCAAACCCTAATTCCTTTCCTATTTTTTATTTTATGTTTTGATTGACCCTGACACTTGCATGATTGCTGAGGTGACTCACCTCCCCTGAAGAGGCCTTTTTTGCTTCTAGGACCACCCAGATCAGCCATCTGATTCAAGGAACTGAAGCTTCTTCTTTCAGACTCCAATTAGAGTGTGAGTGATCCCTTCTGTTGCAAAGTTTTCAATCTCTGACTGGTAAGAAACCTTCCATTCTCTTATTATCTAATTTGATGAAGATAAGCTATCCTAAACCGGAAGTTTCTCAACTCTCTAGTCTTGGCAACTTATTATGTTGCATGAGTTCTTTGCGATCATGATGATTCCTAGAATTGCTGAATATCCTGCTAGTCTTTACTTAACTTTAGGAATTTAGCCTACAAATTTAATATTTTAAAAAATATTAAAAAATTAGTTTACTATTTTTTTTATATATTTAGCATTCCTAGAGTCATCCCGCATTAGTTTGGTATCAGAGCAGGTTTAGGATAGCTTGCATCTGCATCAGAACCACAAAACCTTAAGTGCTGAATTTTCTGCATCCTATCCACTGCATTACGTCGCTAGGTTTCATCTGATTCGTCCACCTAGGGATTTTTTTTTTCTATGATATTTGCATTCCATGACCTCTATTTTGTCCTCTATTTTTTCATAATTTTTAATTATTTTTACAGAAACACTAATGTCCTAAAGTCGGCATCATAGGAACCCTAACTAAAATCCTGAAAATTCTATATTGGTTCAAAAACCCTAGGATTTGCATCATGATTTGAATTTTGTTTTGCATCAAATTTGGTAGGTATCATCACCAAATCCATCCTCTACTCTATAAATTTTTTTATTTTTTTTTGCGTCGGTAACAGTGTCACACTTTGCATCATCTGAAACCCCAATTCTCTGATTTCTGCTAATTTTGCACTTGACTAACTCAAACCTAATCAACTTCCACACACCCCAATCCCAAGCCTAATTTGATTGCTAACCTAACCAACTTAAACCTAATTTGTCATTGCATAAAATATACATAAAATATTTTTATTTTTTTGATTATTATAGATTGCATCAGGACCATCGATTACCATCATTTTAAACCTAATCTTAAGGGTAACTCAATATCTCAGATCAGGGAAGGATTTCATCACCTGTCCTGGGCCCAAAATAACCATCTTCATACTAACCCAAGCCTAATTAAAATTAATTAGACCTAATTTGTCCTAGAGGGCTAGGAGACATCAACAGGTTGGGTTCGAGATGTGTGGGCCAACTAGTGCACTTAATCCTTTAGCTATTATTAAAAGCTGGTGTCTAAGGCTAGGGGTCCAGAGTCAAACGACCTAAGTGGTGCTATGGTTTTTAATTGGGTCCCTGCGAAAGTAGGCGGGGCCTCCCACACTCCCACCCCCTACCTAGCTAGTGGAAGGATTAGCAATTGGGATAGGTGAAAGTTGAGTTGACCCACCTAGTTTCTGGCTCTAAGTCTAGGAAACCCTAGATTATACTAGCTTTTTCTCTCTCTTTTGCATGCTTGGTTGCATCATTTCTTTTTGATTGTTGATTTGTTGCATGACCACTAGATTAGGAACCCAATACTAGAAGTCTAAACCCCAACCCAGTTCAACCATGGAGTCCAGTCTTGAAGCACTCATAAGAACCATGAATGAACAATTGAACCATAAACTTGACCAAACCAATACCCAGATGACCCAATTGACCCAATCCCAAAACAAATTGACCAAATCCCAAAACCAAATGAGCCATAGATTCGACCAAATAGACCAAAGATTTGACCAAATAACCAAAACCAATAACCAGGCAACCCATAGGATTGATCAATTAACTGATAGGTTAGACCAGGTAGAAAATAGATTAGGGACCATAGAACGCTCCCAGGGGTCTAATGCTAAACCTGAATCTAACCCATCTTGTTCTACCTCTTAAAACCCTAGGGGAGCCCAAAATCCAGACTACTTTATGGAGCCCAACCCTAGGAGAACCCAGACTCAAGAACCATTTATAGAGCCTAATCATAGGGGAGTTAAACCTCAGGAACCATACTAAGAGCCTAACCATAGGAGAGTCCAGAACCCTGACCCTATCCAAGAACCCAACCATAGAAGGCCCCAACATGAAGTCCATGATCAAGACAAAAGGGCCATGAGAAATATTAGGGTAAAAGCACCCACCTTTGATGGAACTCTTGAACCAAAGGTATATGTAGATTGGGTAGGAGATATGAATTATTATTTTGAATGGTATGAAATGAGTGAAGGGATGAAATATAAATTTGTCAAGATGAAGTTGATTCATCAAGCTAGATTACATTGTGCTAATCTTGAGCATACTAGGAGACAACGAGCCCTTCAACCTATAACTACTTGGCAAGAGTAGAAATTGCAACTCAAAGAGAAATACCTACCAGAATTTTACAATCAGTAGCTCTTAGACCAATGGAACAAAACTCATCAAGGGAATAGGTCAGTGTCAAATTATATTGCTAAATTCGATGAGTTTGCTGTTAGGTATAGTGTAACCGAGTCCTTAGACCAAACCCTACCTAAGTTTTGAATTGGATTGCTTGAGGACATTAAAAGGGAACTATACATGAGAGAGGTCCATGATTTGGAACAAGCCTATCAAATAGCTAGAAATTAGGAACAATTCGAAAGAGGACCTACCTATCAAAAATCTGAACCTATTAGGAACAATACCCAATTCCCTAGATTAAACCCAAACTAGGTATACCAGGATAGACTAAATCCTAACCCCAACCCAGGTCGATTTAACTCCAACAAAGTTAGGCCAAACCGTAACCCAGTCCGACCCTGCCCTAATCCAACTCGATTCAATCCCAACCCAAACCGTCCCAACCCTAACCCATCTCGACCTAACTCGAGTCTGAGTCCATTTAGTTCATGTAATTTTGCACCTGCTAGGATCGACAAGCGTAAGGCACCCATGTTTCAGAAAGCCCCAAGTCCTAGCCCCCAATGCCTGCTTTTTAGGTGTAATAAGGTAGGTCACTATGCTAGCCAGTGTCCCACCAGGTCATTACACATAGGGGAGCTTGAAGAACAAGAGACTGAACCCAATGTCGGTAACCTAGAAGAAGAAGTTTATGAGGATGAACCAGACTTGATAGAAGAATATGAAGGAGATGAGGAGGAATTTCATCAAGTAGGGATAATTAGATGGAATTTAACCCAAACCCATCTTGAGGAAAATTGGCATAGGACTAACATCCTATAGACATTTGTTAAGTTTGAGAATAAAGTATGTAAGATTATAATTGATAGTGGTAGTTGTGTCAATGCCATTGCTACTAAGACAGCTAAATCTTTATGCTTGACCCTAGTTCCACATCTCGACCCTTATAAAGTATCATGGGTAGATTCCACCTCTATGCCAATCAAGTCTAGGTGCCAAATGTTAATTAAATTGCAATCATATGAAGAAGAGATTTGGTGTGATGTCTTTCCCATGAAGGTTAGTAGTGCCATTGTAGGTCGACCATGGTTATATGATCATGATACTGCCCTATCTGGTCGAACCAACACCTATACCTTTTATCACCTTGGAAAAAGATTTGTGATTTACCCCACTCAGCCTAGGAGTTCAAGAAATTCTAGTAGCCTTATAGCAAAACTAGGAGTTAATATGATTAAGGATAAAGAATTAAAGGTAGACCCTTCTGAATCCACTAAGGAATTCATGAGAATTGATCCTGAACTTACTTTAATAATTGAAGTAATTAAGCCGGCATCAGATTTTATGGGTGAAACTAATAATTTACAAGAGTTGTTCATAGAGGAAGCCCAGGATCAAATCCCTGAAGAACAACCAAAAAAATTAGGTGTATGTAATGAAACAATATCTGAATGTGAATCCACAAATTCAATCTATATGCCTACACCTACACTAGCCTATGCACAGCATATCCATCATGAAATTAGTCAAGAGCTGAACATAAGTAATGAACTATATAAGAACTTTGATAATTCCGGAAAGAGAGCTAAAGAATTTTCTGCAGGAGATTTTGTGATGATCATGCTTAGGCCTGAATGGTTCCCTCCAGGGATTGTAAAGAAACTTCATGCTCGTGGAGCTGGCCCATTTAAGATAATAAAGAGAGTTGTACCCAATGCCTATGTGCTTGAGTTACCACCTGACTTAGGCATTAGTTCTACCTTCAACATCTCAGATCTTGTAGAGTATAGGGACCCAGCAGAGAAACCCAGCGAGCCCTTTCAGCCTCTCCCTTTCTTTGTGAGTGAACCCACCTCGAAGTGTCCATAGACAATTTGGCCTTTTAGTGAGGAAACGATTGAGAGAATCCTGGATGATCAAGCTATCGGTACCCAAGATAGAGGCTATCAGAGATATTTGGTCCGGTGGCAAGGTCGGCCAGAATCTGAGGACTCGTGGATCACCCGTGAGGATCTGCAGCACCTCAACCCAGACCTACTCGAGCACTATGAGAGCCAATTTATCCCACACTCGATAGGGTTGAGTTCCTCCCACCCTAGAAGAATTGGTGGGGGCACCAGGATCAGACATAGATTACTGGGCCCTATTGAAAGGATTATGCCCTATAAGCCAATATTTGTATCTCCCAGACCATTGTAAATTGACAAGTTAATAAAGGCAATAATTTTTCATCATTCGCTGTGTCATTATATGATGAACCCCATAGATTAGGGCTATGGTTGTAGGGCTATGATGAGATCATACCAGTGAGATCTAAGGCCTTAAAACCCTAATCTAGAATATTCCTAGTCATAGGAACCCTGAGTTGAGGATCAGGGTTTCCGGTTAGACTGGCACATCCTATGTATGCTGAAAAGGGTGACTGCTCTCACAGTCACTTGTGTGGGACACTAATACAAGGATGTGGGTGCTCATTAGCGAATGAGTTCACTGAATAGATCCAGTTTGAGAACATCTAATGGAGCCTTAGCTGCATGTCAATACATGTTTCTCATAGTGGGAGTTGTACAAGTAGTCCTATGACCTGAGACTGCCATAATACCTTATGTACATGAACCCATGCTTTGGTTCAATCTCAATCATGACACTGGGTCATGCACGAGGTTGATGCTGGGCATGGTGAATTGTATATGAAGGTAATGAGTAAGTCAACAAGGAATTGATCACTCCTAGTAGGAGGAGATTGCATCCAGCCAAATTAGGTCAGATGATGATTCAGGAAATCTTTGATCAAAGTACAGATATTAGAAATGATTTCTAATATCAAATTAATTGAATCATTAGTGTATGACTAAGCTGGGAATGAGTATAAGCTGGTTTTGACATGTTTCCATATCCATAGTTATATTCGGGATGCAAGATGATTAAAGGATCGAATTGTACGGGAACTTTCCACTGAAGGGTAGTTTTGGAATTTCACCAGAATTTCCATATCTTCCGGGTAGACATGACACGTTGCTAGACGTCAATCTTGTCTTGTGAGTTGATCAAATTAAATGGTTTAATTGGATCACCAATTAGGAGGAGTCCTAATTGACTAACTCGAGTTAGCTCGATTTGACCTAAATCGATTAGAATGAGTTCTGATCAAATTAGGTCAACTTGCACTCGGACCCACTGCTGGCTAGGTATGGAACCCAATGGGTCACACACTTAGGACAGATAATCAAAGATTTAATTTGGAATTAAATCTCGTTTGCAGATGAACACACTAGCATGTGTTGCAAACCATGGCTTCTACTTGAATCGGATTCGAGTTAGGGTTCCGATTTGGTCTTTTTTAGATCCAAATTCATTCCGGTTTGAATCTAATTGAAGATTCAAGACATTGGGCTAATAGTAGGCTAGCAATTGGGCTAACCTAAGAGGCTAAACCCCTTTCCCACATCGCCTAAGTCCCTCCCCCTCTTTTCCCACGCGCGCGCGCAAGGAGAAGAGTCCACGCGCGCGTGGACTCTTTCCAAGTGGCGTCTTTGCGTGAAAAAGGAAAAGGGTCGGCATTTTTTGGCTGAAAGGGCGTGGAAGAGAGTCCACCTAGGCGTGGACTCTTCATAAAGGGGGATTACCGTGAAAGAAAGAAAGAAAACACCGAAGGGGCGTGACTCCTCTTTTCTGCGCGCGCCCTTCTGTGTTTTCTCGCGACTCTTTCTTGCGTCTTCCCATCCCAAAGTCCGTGAGATTAAATCAAAGGCCGTGAGATGAAGGGAAAAGACGTGAGAAGGGAGAGAAGGGCGTGAGAGGGTGATTGCAGATGGGTAGGCGCCTCTCTGTCGCCTATTTAAGGAGAAGACTTCACCGTAAAAAATAAGATTTTTTCAGATTTTTTCTACAGCGAAGTCTTGCTTCTATTTTCCCTCTCCCTCTCCAGAAGATTGTTTCCCCCTCCTCTCTTTCCTCTTTGATTCCTTGACAGAGCCTTGGCTCTGTCGAATCTCAGAACAGAAGGAGAGTCAGAGAGAAACTCTCCGACGGTAAAGGAAGAAGGCGCCTCTCCTTTCTTTCTTACATTAAGACAATCTTGTCTTAATTTTCTTCTCCCACCAAGACAAGCCTTGTCTCATTTTAGGACAAGGGCTTATTCTTAAGACAAGAGTGTCTTAAGGGGCCAAAGTTGCTAGAAGACAAGGAGAAGGGTAAGAGAGAAGTTTTAGTCCCAGTTTGGCTAGAGGAGTCCTAGCCAATAGCCCATATATCAAGTTCTTAGGGTAGAACTTGATTGGAAGGAACCCAATTAAGGAGTCAGTGTCTTGATCATCTGCCCGTGTGGATCACCATCGGAGGGCGGACAAGTGGACACCTGGTGTGTTCAAGAGGCTACTCAATTTAAAGTTCATTTCTCCATCAGACTGGTAATAGCGATCTGAGGTTAGTATTTAAACAATGTTTAAATTTGGACGTGCATGTAGTCATAGTTTTAATTGCTAATAAGGTGATTTGGGATTAGGGTTCGGACCTGGTTTCATAAATTTTTGAAATCCATGCTTCCGCACTGGTTCCCGAACCCAACAGTGGTATCAGAGCCTCCTTATTAGGATTAAAACTTATGCAGTTCAATTCATGCTTTATTAAATGATGTAGTATCATGTTGAAGTTTTTATATTGATGCACAATGCATGTCTTTGATTGAACATGATTTTGATGATTGCCACCAGTTAGGGTTTTCCACTGAAACCCTAATTGTCTTAGAGATATGATTAGCCCTGGAGCCATCATACTGAAATAAGGTTGCCCTGGCATAATGGTGTATCCATTATGTGGTAAATGGTTGTCCTAGTATGATGGCACACATTTCACATATTTGCTTAGTTTAAAGCATGTATTAATATATGTGATAGCTTTTAATTGAATGTGATGGCATTGCATAAATCCCTCTTAAAATTATATTAAGTGGTAGTATAAGTTAACCGATAAGCATTATTAGTCATGATGGATAATTAGTCATTTCGGTGTCTAGAAAGGTGGTTCTGGGAAGGTAAAGGGAATCGTGGTTTTTAATTGGTTCCGTTGTCTGACCTGGCCAATTTTAAATTGGTGTCTAGGAAAGCAACGGGGGGACCCCCACATCTCTTCCACTAGCCTGGCCGATCTGATTGATTTAATTCTTGACTGACATGCTTGGTGTTAAAATACTATTATTGGCCTTCCTTCATGATAGGTCATTATTGTGTTACGATCTATACTAGGTTTGTTGTGTACACACAAGACCTAATATGGTGACTAACACAATTTTTTTGGCCTAATACAATTATTTGTTTATGGCATGATTTAATGTAATATTTTGTTGTGTACACACAAGGGTATTACTATTAAAGTCATGACTATATGGCTATGAAGGGTCTTACTTAACTGAAATATTATAGTTTGTTGTGTATACACAAGGCTATTAATATTTTAGAGGTCGGGATAAGTTGAGAATTGTACGGGTTACAATTGGAGAGAGTTTTTCCTACCTATGAACTTATATAAGATTTGTTGTGTACACACAAGGTCTTTTATAAGGGATTGGGATCTCAACCCCACTAAGAAAAACTAATTAGGGTTTTCTCGATCATCGTATAGAGGGTTATGATGCTCGATAAAATAGTGGGAGACATAATTAAATTAAAGTCCTAATTTAATTATGTATTGTCATTTCATGGTTGTTTGCTTATGTATTGTTCTTTGTTTAAATGTAGATAAATGGCCTCTTCACTCTCACTCCGTAGTATTTTAGATGCCAACAAATTGACTGGGCCTAATTATGTTGATTGGCTGAGAAATTTAAAAATAGTACTCAGTCAAGAAAGAATTTCCTATATTCTTGATACCCCAATTTTGGAACTACCAAGGGAAGATGCCTCGCAAGAGGAGAAGACCACATATAATATGTGGCAAAATGACTCACTTACTGTCAAGTGTGTTATGCTTGCCTCTATGACTAATGAGTTGCAGAGGCAGCATGATAGCATGGATACTAACTCCATACTGCTCAATTTAAAAGAGCTTTATGGAGAACACAGTAGAACTGCTAGATATGAAATATCTAAGCAGTTATTCCGTGCAAGGATGACAGAAGGTACATCAGTACAAGACCATGTATTAAAGATAATTGATCTAATCACTCGATTAGGTCAATTAGGTTTTGTAATGGATGGGGAGTTGAATCAAGACTTGATCTTGCAATCACTCCCAGAGTCATTTTCATAGTTTGTTCTTAATTACCATATGAACAAACTTAATTCTTCCTTGCCTGAGCTGTTGAATATGTTGAAGACAGCAGAGAGCCATGTAAAGAAAAATAAGGCTCCAGTTCTTCTTGTGGATAAGAAGAAGACAGGCAAAAAGGGTTCCAGTAAGAGGATGAATCCCAAAGGGGGCATTAAGAAGAAGAAGGGAAAGAAGGCCTCCGGACAGATGACCTGCTTTCATTGTGGCAAGCCGGGTCATTGGAAAAGGAACTGCAAGGTTTACCTTGCAAGTGTGAAGCCTGGTGCATCAGAGGCACCAAAAGGTATGAAAGAAGTTCATACTATTTTGTCATTGGATTCTTCCATTTCAAATACTTGGGTGTTGGATACCGCCTGTGGTCATAACATCTGCAAATCATTGCAGGGACTTCAGGGGCTTAAAGTATTGAAGGAAGGTAACTTTGAGCTCTACGGTGGTGGAGGGGACCCCATCCAAGCAGAAGCTGTAGGGACTTATGTTTTGAAGTTACCTTCAGGGAAGATCTTGGAGCTAAGGAATTGTTACTATATGCCAAAAATCATTAGAAATATCATATCTGTACCCTTGTTACTTAAACAAGGATATACTATGAATGTAATGAGCAGTGGCTGCTCAATTTCTTTATCTAATGAAATTATATGTTATGGCATATTCTACAATGGTCTATTAACTCTTTTCACTAATGATAATATTTTTCATGTTTCTAACAAACGGAAAAGAGATGATGTAAACAATACCTTACTTTGGCATTGTCGACTTGGACATATTAGTGAGACTAGGATTAACAAGTTATACAAAGAAAATTTCTTTGATCCTTATGACTATGAGTCATTAGGAACTTGTGAATCATGTCTCATGGGTAAGATGACCAAGACTCTATTTAGTGGACATGGAGAAAGGACAAAAGAGTTATTGGGACTCATACACACAGATGTATGTGGGCCTATGACAACTCAAGCCTATGGTGGATACTCATACTTCATCACATTTACTGATGATTTTTCAAGGTATGGATTTGTGTATCTAATGAAACATAAGTCCGAGGCTTTTGAAGAATTTTTAGAGTATCAAAGTATGGTAGAGAAACAGGCAGGAAAAAGTATAAAGATCCTCCGATCAGATAGAGGAGGTGAGTACTTATCCACTGAGTTTTTTGATCTCCTTAAAGATAAGGGGATCATCTCTGAATGGACTCCTCCTTACACACCACAATTAAATGGTGTTGCTGAAAGGAGGAATCGTACTTTATTGGATATGGTACGATCCATAATGTGCTTCACGGAGTTACCTTTTTCTTTCTAGGGATATGCTTTGGAAACAGCAACTTATATCTTGAATAGAGTACCATCTAAAACTGTCTCTAGCACTCCATATGAATTATGGAGAGGTGAGAAGCCCAATCTTAAGTATATTAAGATATGGGGATGTCCAGCCTATGTAAAAAGAAATTTTGGACATAAACTAGATGCTAGAGCAGACAAATATCTATTTATCGGATATCCTAGAGATAGTATAGGATATCTGTTCTACCACCCTACTGAGCAAAAGGTTTTGGTCAGTAGGCATGCCACTTTTATGGAAAAAGAATTCATCCTACAAAAGGGCACTGGTAGAAATATCGAACTTAATGAAATTCAACAAATAGACACATCTCAGTCAAATAACAACATAGTTAATATAGAACCTGAACACACTCCTATCCGTAGGTCTGATAGGGTGCGACAGGCACCTGAGAGGTATGGGTTCATAATTGAAAATAATGAAGCCCAAATCATTCAAAATGATGAGCCTCTAACCTATACGGAAGCAGTCATGAGTAGAGACTCAGACAGATGGCTGGAAGCCATGAGATCCGAGATGGACTCCATGTATGTCAACCAAGTATGGTCTTTGGTTGATGTACCGGAGGGTATTAACCCTATTGGGTGTAAATGGGTCTATAAAAATAAGATTGGGGCAGATGGCCAAGTTGAAACTTATAAAGCCAGATTGGTGGCTAAGGGTTTCAGACAAAAACAGGGAATAGATTATGATGAAACATTTTCCCCTGTTGCCATGCTCAAATCTATTCGGATTATGCTCGCTATAGCAGCATATCATGATTATGAGATCTGGCAAATGGATGTAAAAACTGCATTCCTCAATGGTTTCCTTGAGGAAGAGGTTTATATGTCACAGCCAGAAGGTTTTGTCTTGGAGACTAAACCTAATCAGATATGTAGGCTAAAGAAATCCATTTATGGATTAAAGCAAGCATCCAGGAGTTGGAACATCCGATTTGATAAAACAGTCAAAGAATTTGATTTTTTCAAAAATGAGGATGAACCTTGTGTGTACAAGAAGACTAGTGGGAGTGCCATAGTTTTCTTAGTTCTATATGTTGATGATATACTTCTTATTGGGAATGATATCCCAATGTTACAATCAGTCAAAGTGTGGTTATCGAAACAGTTTTTCATGAAAGACTTGGGAGAAGCATCCTATATACTGGGTATAAAGATCTATAGAGAAAGATCAAGAAGGATGCTAGGCTTATCCCAGTCTAGGTACATTGACCAGGTGCTAAAGAGATTTAGCATGGAGGAAAGTAAAAGAGGTTACTTACCTATTGGTCATGGCATACGTCTTTCTAAGAGGATGTCTCCTAAGACACCTGAAGAAAGAAATAGAATGAATTCTATACCTTATGCTTCGGCTATAGGATCGATTATGTATGCTATGTTATGTACCAGGCCTGATGTGGCATATGCCTTGGGTGTAGCCAGTAGATTTCAGGCTGATCCAGGAGAGGATCACTGGAAGGCTGTGAAAAATATTCTTAAGTACCTGAGAAGGACTAAGGATATTTTTCTTATATACGGAGGATCTGATCTTAAACTAGAAGCCTATTCAGACTCTAGTTTTCAATCAGACCCAGATGATAGTAAATCCATTTCAGGGTATGTCTTTACCTTGAATGGTAGAGCAGTAAGTTGGAAGAGCACTAAACAGCAGACTGTAGCTGACTCAACTACCGAGGCAGAGTACATAGCTGTCAGTGAAGCCGCCAAGGAAGCTGTCTGGATGAAGAAATTCATCACAGAGTTGGGAGTAGTTCCTGAGATTGAGAACCCGGTGCCACTCTATTGTGATAACACTGGAGCAGTTGCTCAAGCTAAGGAACCGAGAGCCCATCACAAGTCCAAGCACATTCTGAGACGCTTCCATCTTGTCCGAGAGATAATCGAGAGACAAGAAGTCTGCATCAATAGAGTGGATACAAAGAACAACATAGCAGACCCGTTCACTAAGGCTCTACCACAGCGGGAGTTTGATCGCCACCTCGATAGTATGGGGTTAAAGAATAAGAGCGATTGGCTTTAGTGCAAGTGGGAGATTGAAAGGATTATGCCCTATAAGCCAATATTTGTATCTCCCAGACCATTGTAAATTGACAAGTTAATAAAGGCAATAATTTTTCATCATTTGCTGTGTCATTATATGATGAACCCCATAGATTAGGGCTATGGTTGTAGGGCTATGATGAGATCATACCAGTGAGATCTAAGGCCTTAAAACCCTAATCTAGAATATTCCTAGTCATAGGAACCCTGAGTTGGGGATCAGGGTTTCCGGTTAGACTGGCACATCCTATGTATGCTGAAAAGGGTGACTGCTCTCACAGTCACTTGTGTGGGACACTAATACAAGGATGTGGGTACTCATTAGCGAATGAGTTCACTGAATAGATCCAGTTTAAGAACATCTAATGGAGCCTTAGCTGCATGTCAATAGATGTTTCTCATAGTGGGAGTTGTACAAGTAGTCCTATGACCTGAGACTGCCATAATACCTTATGTACATGAACCCATGCTTTGGTTCAATCTCAATCATGACACTGGGTCATGCACGAGGTTGATGCTGGGCATGGTGAATTGTATATGAAGGGAATGAGTAAGTCAACAAGGAATTGATCACTCCTAGTAGGAGGAGATTGCATCCAGCCAAATTAGGTCAGATGATGATTCAGGAAATCTTTGATCAAAGTACAGATATTAGAAATGATTTCTAATATCGAATTAATTGAATCATTAGTGTATGACTGAGCTGGGAATGAGTATAAGCTGGTTTTGACATGTTTCCATATCCATAGTTATATTCGGGATGCAAGATGATTAAAGGATCGAATTGTACGGGAACTTTCCACTGAAGGGTAGTTTTGGAATTTCACCAGAATTTCCATATCTTCCGGGTAGTCATGACACGTTGCTAGACGTCAATCTTGTCTTGTGGGTTGATCAAATTAAATTGTTTAATTGGATCACCAATTAGGAGGAGTCCTAATTGACTAACTTGAGTTAGCTCGATTTGACCTAAATCGATTAGAATGAGTTTTGATCAAATTAGGTCAACTTGCACTCGGACCCACTGCTGGCTAGGTATGGAACCCAATGGGTCACACACTTAGGACAGATAATCAAGGATTTAATTTGGAATTAAATCTCGTTTACAGATGAACACACTAGCATGTGTTGCAAACCATGGCTTCTACTTGAATCGGATTCGAGTTAGGGTTCCGATTTGGTCTTTTTTAGATCCAAATTCATTCCGGTTTGAATCTAATTGAAGATTCAAGACATTGGGCTAATAGTAGGCTAGCAATTGGGCTAACCTAAGAGGCTAAACCCCTTTCCCACATCGCCTAAGTCCCTCCCCCTCTTTTCCCACGTGCGCGCGCAAGGAGAAGAGTCCACGCGCGCGTGGACTCTTTCCAAGTGGCGTCTTTGCGTGAAAAAGGAAAAGGGGTCGGCATTTTTTGGCTGAAAGGGCGTGGAAGAGAGTCCACCTAGGCGTGGACTCTTCATAAAGGGGGATTACCGTGAAAGAAAGAAAGAAAACACCGAAGGGGCGCGACTCCTCTTTTCTGCGCGCGCCCTTCTGTGTTTTCTCGCGACTCTTTCTTTCGTCTTCCCATCCCAAAGGCCGTGAGATTAAATCAAGGGCCGTGAGATGAAGGGAAAGGACGTGAGAAGGGAGAGAGGGGTGTGAGAGGGTGATTGCAGATGGGTAGGCGCCTCTCTGTCGCCTATTTAAGGAGAAGACTTCACCGTAAAAAATAAGATTTTTTCAGATTTTTTCTACAGCGAAGTCTTGCTTCTATTTTCCCTCTCCCTCTCCAGAAGATTGTTTCCCCCTCCTCTCTTTCCTCTTTGATTCCTTTACAGAGCCTTGGCTCTGTCGAATCTCAGAACAGAAGGAGAGTCAGAGAGAAACTCTTCGACGGTAAAGGAAGAAGGCGCCTCTCCTTTCTTTCTTACATTAAGACAATCTTGTCTTAATTTTCTTCTCCCACCAAGACAAGCCTTGTCTCATTTTAGGACAAGGGCTTATTCTTAAGACAAGAGTGTCTTAAGGGGCCAAAGTTGCTAGAAGACAAGGAGAAGGGTATGAGAGAAGTTTTAGTCCCAGTTTGGCTAGAGGAGTCCTAGCCAATAGCCCATATATCAAGTTCTTAGGGTAGAACTTGATTGGAAGGAACCCAATTAAGGAGTCAGTGTCTTGATCATCTGCCCGTGTGGATCACCATCGGAGGGCGGACAAGTGGACGCCTGGTGTGTTCAAGAGGCTACTCAATTTGGAGTTCATTTCTCCATCAGACTGGTAATAGCGATCTGAGGTTAGTATTTAAACAATGTTTAAATTTGGACGTGCATGTAGTCATAGTTTTAATTGCTAATAAGGTGATTTGGGATTAGGGTTCGGACCTGGTTTCATAAATTTTTGAAATCCATGCTTCCGCACTGGTTCCCGAACCCAACACCTATTTGGTTTACTTAGTCATATGTCACAATTTTGTAAGAAAGTAAGATTGAGTTGTAATAAGGTGAGACTAGTTAATTTGTCTCAACCTAGTCCAGTATACTGAGTCCTGTACATCAGTATGAGTTCAGTATAAATCCAAATTTTGTACAAAAGAAGAGGTTACCCTATTTTGGAGTTCCACCATGCCTCATTCAAGAGCCAGAGGCAATTAAATCAGCTTATGGGAGCTCAATTGATACCCAGGAGCCCTAAATGCCCTCCAGATGCCCTTTAGGTGCCCTGATTCCCTCCAAATGCCATTTCAACTGCCAGATTCCCTCCAGATGCTTCTAGAATATTCCATATGCTAGGAGCCCATGTTTTCTAGGTTATTCCAGCACTCCAGGTCTTAAAATTCCAAGCCCAGGAAGCAAGCCCAAGCATGAAGAACCAAGATTCCAATGAATATGCTGATACCAGGGCACCCCAGCTTCCACGGCCCGAAACCCATGCACCAATCCAAAGGAGGATGACCCCTTGCTGCACCTTGAAGCCCAACACACCTAGGATAGGTGTCCTCCATGAGTTGACCAAGTCCAACATGGTGGAAGAGTTTAAATACAAGGAGTTTGAGTTTTTATTTCATTCAACTTATATACTCCTAGTTCTAGGTTTATTTTATAGTCTTTATCCCACTTAAATTATGTAAACCTATTCTAACTAGAAGAAGACTTGTAATCCCTTTAGGAAAGGGCATGGGAACTCTATAAATACCCTACTCCCTCCCCCTCCTGTATTATCTTTTTCTTATGAATAAACCTTGCTGAAATTTTGATTAATTACCTTGTGTTTGAGTTTTGGTTCTTACTTAGTGTGATCACCTTGTGTTCCTGGATTGACTACCTGTTGCCCTAGCACCCTCCTGCATCCCTGGAGATCAGCCATGCCCAAGGAATAGAAGCCCTTGCCACCGTCCAAGCCCAGGAGCTTCTTCTTCCTCGATTGCCATCTTGCAACCCTAATCCCGAATCCTTCCAAACCCTAATTCCTTTCTTAATTTTTATTTGCTGTTTTGATTGACCCTGACACTTACAGGATCCTCGAGGTGCTTCACCTCCCCTGAGGAGGCCTTCTTTACTTCCAGAACCGCCCAGATCAGCCATCCGATTCAAGGAACTGAAGCTTCTTCTTCCATACTACAATCAGAGTGTGAGTGATCCCTTCTGTTGCAAAGCTTTCAATCTCTGACCGGTAAGAAACCTTTCCTTCTATTATTATCTGATTTGATGAAGATAAGCTATCCTAAACCGAAAGTTTCTCAACTCTCGGGTCCTTGCTACTTATTATCTTGCATGAGTTCTCTGCGATCATGATGATTCTTAGAATTGTTGAATATCATGCTAGTCTTTACCTAACTTTGAGAATTTAGCCTACAAATTTAATATTTAAAAAAATATAAAAAAATTAGTTTACTATTTTACCTTCATATTTAGCATTCTTAGAGTCATCTCGCATCATTCTTCCTTAATTCTTTATGTTTTGATTTCAGTTTTTGAAATTCAATAACTAATTCGTCAAATACCTCACATAGTTCATCAAAAATAAATTCATTTTCGGTTTCAGATAATACCTCATCATTATTGGCCATCGAACATAGGTTTGAAACCTCTTGCTATTCTTTATGTTTTGATTTTAGTTTTTGAAATTCAATAACTAATTCGTCAAATACCTCACATAGTTCATCAAAAGTAAATTCATTTTTGATTTCAGATAATACCTCACATTATTGGCCATCGAACATAGGTTTGAAACCTCTTGCTGTTCTCCCTCAGAACTGGAGTCCTTGCTGTCACTCCAGGTTGCCATCATAGCCTTCTTTCATAATCTTCTTCTGCTCTTTTTGAGTAGGGGGCAGTCCATCTTGATGTGGCCCAATTTCTTGCACTCAAAGCATGTGGGCTGCTCCTTTTCTTTCTCTTTCTCCTTCTCTTTGCTAGGCTCTCCTTTTAGAGGTTTCTTTTTGAAGTTATACTTCTTCTTTCTCATAAACCTCTTAGACTTTCTAGCCATGAGAGCCATCTCATCTTCTTCATCTTCTTTTTTGGAATCTTCACTTGGTTCATCTTTATTGGTGGACTTGAAAGTGATCACTTTCTTCTTCTTGTCGTAGTCCATGGTCTTCTACTTTAAAGAGAGCTCATAGGTCATCAATGAGCCCAACAGTTGCTCGAGAGAAAGAGTATTTGCATCCTTGGCTTCTTCTATTGCTGTGACTTATGCATCCTATGAAACCGGAAGAGACCTGAGAAGTTTATTTACAAGCTCACCATTAGATATAACATTTCTTAGACTTCTCATTCCATTTACAATGTTAGTGAATTTAGTATACATTTCACTAATTGATTCAAAAGGTTCCATTTTGAACATCTCATATGTACAAATGAGCATGTTGACTTTGATGGTTTTCACTTGATGAGTACCTTCGTGGGTAACTTCAAGCATGTCCCATATTTCCTTTACGGAGAGACAATTTGAAATTCTATTGAATTCGCTTTGATCTAAAGCTCAAAATAATAGATTCATGGCCTTTGCATTAAGCTCTATTTGCTAATGTCATTCTTATCCCAATCATCTTCCATTTTGGGAGTGGGAATGCCATTAATCAACAAAGTGGGTTGATGTGGGCCTTTTTCAATGGTCTTCCAAATATTGTAGTCCAATGCTTGAAAGTAAATGCACATGCATGTTTTCCAATACGTGTAATTGGTGCCATTGAACAATGGGGGACGGTTAGATGCTTGACCTTCAACAACACCCATTCCTATTGGGGCTGCCATGATCTTTTACTCAAGATCGTTGGACCTACAAGAGAGTACCGGTGCTTTGATACCACTTGTTGCCCAGAAATGGAGCCTAAGAGGGGGGTTGAATTGGGTCTTTCAAAAATTAAAACAATAATATGCAAGCCTTGTAGTATTTTTGAATTATGTGATTAATGCACTTGAATATATACAGTGGAAAATAGTAAATAGAGTGCAGCAAATAAGGTGCAAGTAAATAAAGAGAGACAATCACGCATAAACACCAAGTTTTATAGTGGTTCGGTGCACTCCAAGCACCTACATCCACTCCCCAAGCTCTCCTTGAGAATTTCTACTATAATCTCTTCAAAGATTACATTCGACTTATTTTCCAAGGCTCACAAGTCAAAACCTAATTGATTTTGTCACCTAGGCTCACCAACAAATCTTACAACTTGTTTTGGCTTCCGACTCACAAGTAAAATCTTAGTTGGTTTTGTACCTTTGGCTCACCAACAACCTTATAACCTACTTTCAAGATCCTTGAAAGCTAGGTCAAACAATAATAAATTTTGAATACAAGAATTTAAACACAAGCAAACTCTCTTCTAGAGTGGAATGAGGAATCTTTGAAGCTCTTTGATGATTGCTTGATGTAACTTGACTTGGAATCTTCTCAAGAATACTTTTGGAAAGATGAAATGAAAGGAATGTAGACTTTTTTAGTGGAATATCTCCTTTTTAGATTTTGGAAGTGGAGTTCTTGAAGAATGTCTTTAACTCTTGGATATTTTCTTGCTTCTCTTTTTTCTCTTGCTTCATGAATGAGTTTGGTGAAGATTAAATACATGAAAAACATCCAAAAAATTGTTTAAGACCATAAGGGATAATAAACTAGCCATTAGGAGCTGAAAAACATTAATTCAGGCTATCAGAAAATATATCCGTTGAAGCTATCAGAACTCGAGTGTCGACACTTGGCTGTCAGGTATTGACACTTGGCTGTCAGGTATCGATACTTGGTTTCTAGGTGTCGACACTTGAACTTTCATGTGTCGATACTTGATTCTCAGGTGTCGAAACTTGACACAAAAATTCTCCAAAGGCATGTTCTGTATTTTCAAAAAGTCTCAGTTCTTGAGTCGATACTTGGGATCCTAAGTGTCGACACTTGAGTTTTTGGTATCGACACTTGAGTTCTGGGTGTCGACACTTGGCTTGCCACTAAAAAATTCTGCATGCCAAATGTTGAAGTGTTGACACTTGGGCTCCCAGGTGTCGACACTTGGTTCTGCAAATTTCAAAAACAAGTGCCAAACATGCCAAAAATATAAAGATTTTCAATGGAACTTAAATGCAACATATATAAACAATAATTGAACCCGTTTGTGTCCTTTTTTAATGGAGATGACTTCTCAAATCATTAAAAATGCTTTGCTTCCAAAGCGTTCCATGATACTCTAGTTTTGAGAATTTAAGGTGCTTGAAACATGAAAACTCATAACTACAATTTAACCATTAGTACAAAATATGTACTCAATATTTTGTTATTCATTAAAATCATGGGGTAGAGCCAACACCATCATGGATCGAACCATGTCCAATAGAGTTCGATTCCTCCTTTCAGACACACCATTTAACTGAGGTGTCCCTGGAGGAGTCCATTAAGAGAGAATCCTATTCTCCTCAAGATAAGTCAAAAACTCGCTGGAAAGATATTTACCACCTTGATATGATGAAGGGTTTTAATAAACTTTCTAGTTTGTATTTCAACTTTATTATGATAACGTTTGATCTTTTTAAATGAGTCAGATTTATGTCTCATCATGTAGACATAACCGTATCTCGAAAGATCATTTGTAAATATAATGAAATAACTATATCCACCTCTTGCACTGATATTCATAGGTCCATATACATCAGTATGTACCAGACTTAGAATATCACTAGCTTTTTCACCTTTTCCAGAAAAAGGTGACTTGGTCATTTTTCCAAGAGGATAAGATTCAGAAGATGGTAAAGATTCACTCTCAGTGATATCTAGGAGTCCTTCTCCCACCAACTTATTTATCCTATTTTTGTTTATATAACCTAGCCTATAGTGCCAGAGATAAATATCACTGACTTTATCTAACCTAGGGCATTTATTAGTAGTGTATAATATAGTAACAGGCTATGATAGTACATATACGACATTCTTCACTTGCCAAAAACATCACATTAGAACCATTCAATGTGATTTTGCAAATATCATTCTTTATAGATAATTCATAACCATCTTTGGCCATCTGGCCTATAGAAATGATATTCACCAAAAAGGTATGACAAAAATGACAATCATTAAGAATGACAGTACGAGACTCAAAATACAAAGAAATGGTTCCCAATTCCAGAACTGGAGCTTGACTTCCATTCCCAACGTTCAGAAACCTTTCACCGCTTTCGAATCTCCTACTAACTTGAAGTCCCTGCAAAGAATTCCAAATGTGATAAGGACTTTCGGTATCCGATACCTAGCTAGTAGTATCACAAATAGAGAAACTACAAGGATTTATCATATAAATACCTTGACTAGCGATAACTTGCTACTTTTCCTTCCTTGGCCTGTTCGGGTCTAGAGTAGCAAGGTAAGTAGAACAGTTTCGCTTCCAGTGACCCAACATCTTGCAGAAGAAACACTCTGCCTTACTCTTGTCAGCCTTCACCCTCCTAGTCTGACCAGGCTGAGCACTTTACACCTTATTTTTCTTATTCTTTTTCTTCTTCTTTTCTTTCCCAAAGGGATGATGCCCTGCTTCAAAACCTCCTACCAGATTCACCCACCCCTTGTTAAGGTTATGGTCTTTCTCATAAGTCTGCAGTAACCCTAACATCTTATGATAGTTTACTATAGGCCTATTCATTCTAAAATTATCAAGAAAGACCTAGTAGGAAGGGGAAAGAGAATTCAGTATCGTGTCCTTGCCGAGTTGCTCATGCAAAGGACATCCGAGTTTGCTCAAATGCTCAAATAACTTGATCATGTACATTACATGATCAGTTACCGAAGCTCCATCATGCATATGCATGTTGTAGATGGCAAAAGAGATCCGGTATCTCTCGTATCATTTAGAGTGCCAAAAGATTCCTTCAACCTTTGAAGAATTTCTTCTAGTTGGGCCTCAAATTTATAACTGAACTCATCATTCATCACAGCCAACATAATACAATGCACCATGGTGCGGTCAGAGATCCAATTCTGGTAACTATCCTTGATAGTGCCACAAGTGTTGGAGGCTAGGATTTCAGGTACTGGATCTATTATCATATAGAGGATCCGCTCAGTTCCAGGACTATCCTAAGTTTTCGATACCAGCTATCAAAGTTGAGTCTAGAAAGTTTGTCATTATCTAATATGATCGGAGCGATAAAGTGGTCAACATTATCTGAAAAAGGAGAACAAGACCTATCAGTATATGAATTATTTTGAACATCCTAAAGATAGATTTTAGTCTAAAGGTTTCTCCCACTATTTTATTCAGACTGATAACCTCTACACTCCAATACGAAGAGTAACCTTTATCTTTTAGTAGGTACTATAATCCAATAGACTACACATGAGCCTGACTTTGGCCGTCCAACCCATATGCATCTAAAGGTAGGTACAATACCAATTGCTTCTCTAAGCAATTCTTAGTATTCATTTTTCCCCAGGGGTCCTCACAATTAGCCTTTGGGCATCCTATTGAAGGTCTTGGTTAGGTCCAACCATTAACATGATCGAATTCAATGCTTCTAACTAATGCATGATCAAGCCTGACTTTGGCTGGCCCATTTGACCATGTGTTAAGATAGTCACACTGAGCCATCACATGCTGAATGGTAATTCTACTCGCTTGATGACCACCCGTTCTTTGGAACTATCGATGATCACCCAACTAATGGACTCATTACCAATCCTACTTAATAGGAGGCTAAGACTTAGGCTATCACATAACTTAGTCTTTTATGGACCTACTAATTTAGAGGATTTAAATTTTTGTGACACATGAAAAGAAGGCATGGACCTTGATCAAGAAAACTCCCGCCAAACTCTTAGAGGGTTTCAAGATTAAATAGGTCCATGGGCACCTATAAACCAGTTAGATTGATTAACCTTAGTTGACATGGGTCAACTCGAATCAATAGATAATCAAATTAAATCTGGTTCACCATATTAGCCAGGTAAGTAAGATCAAGGGATGGGTTAAGCCAAGTAAGCCTCTTACCTTAGACACCAACCATGAGTTGGCCAGGTAAGAGTTAGCCCCAAAGAACCTTGATCACAACTGTCAAACTTACCTTAGACACTAAGTGGTTTACCAGACTCAATCAGACTAACCTAAGAACCCGGGCTCACCACGAAGCTATGAATCAAGTCCATTTAGATGTATGGACTGATCTAACTAACTATTAGATAGATCTATAGAGGAGAGACCTAATTCAAATTTTGATTAGTCTTTTCTCTAATTAATCCATTCATCTAAACCTATGTCTAACACATTTATGGACCCAATTCTAGCTAATCCAATCAACCCATGGTTTATCATTCATGACATAAAATTAGAATCACATCCTAAATCTTAAAGGTTTCAAAAATTACAACTTAATTCTCAATTAAGAATAACATGCTAACATTTTCAATTAACCAAGTGAAACAATTTTATAAAAAAAATTCTGAACTTCAAACTTACTATTTCAGGCTTTTCTGGTCGAGTCAACTTGAACAGGTTGAGTCAGCTCATCCAGAACATAAAAAATAGATAGTATATGCTGTCTGTTGAATCGAGTCAACTCAAGCAGGGGTCGAGTCAGCTCGGATCATCAGAGTAGAAATAGTAACTTCAAGTTTCAGACTTTTCACATGAACTTTTCAAAGTTTTTGGATCATACATCTTTAGATCTTATCTAAATATAGTTATGATCTATTAACCATAGATTAAAACCATTTTAACCCATCAAATTCTTCACTTTCTTCTTCATAAGGTCATGATGCTGCGGCACCCGTACACACCATAGGAGAACCCCTTGGAATGGGAAGAGGTGGTCTTTAAACCATGCTTCTCTCCTATGACTGGATAGCCATGGCGAATCCACCTTAATCCAAGTACTTTATGAAGGAAATTAAATTGATTTCATACAAAAATATTAAACTAGACATGCATCACAACCACGCTCGGATACCATTATAAGGTTATGATAGCAGTCGTGGTTGGGCCTAATGCATGCAATTTAAAAACTTTTTCTAAAGAGCATGGCACAGCGGAAGGAGATAAAACACTTTTATCTATGATATGTTAATTTAGTTAACACAGGCCCCTACATGGATCTTGATGCATTTAGAATAATGCATGTATGAAATCAAGCATCTATAGTATGAAACAAAGAACTATTCATGGAATCACACAATGATGTAGCAAGAATAATATGTCATACATAGGTAATGTAATCCCATACTGATGTGGGACTATTTATGCATGCCAATTAATTTTTTGTTATTAGGCATGAAGTTAAGAGTTTGTATCCCAAATTTCAAGCCGAGATATTAAGTAGAAAATTCTATAAAAAATTTGAAGCATAGGCATGTAGAAATAAACCCTAAAAGTGAAGAAACTTTACCGCCAAGGCAAAGAAGCCTTGGTAAGGACTAGCTCTTCTACAATACCGCTACCAGAAGAGTCTAGGTGGTGTACCTGGTAGAGATTTGAAGTTCAATCCTCAAAAAGTGTTGACCCCATAAGTGATTTTGATGATAACCAAACATTGGAGCATGCTTTGTTTTACTAACAACTCTTCAAGTATTTTACAAGTTTTTGTAAGATGATTTTATTATTTAATTTCAACTCTTACATTCCTAGTTTTGAAATGAGTTATGTTGTAAGTGATTCATGTAAAGAAAAACCTAAAGAAAAAGTTAAGTAAAATCATGAAAATGGGTTACTTATAGATGTGTTTCAAGCTTAAAATTTCTTAGAAATATTGTTCGAAGAGTTTGAAGGCATCTTGAGACTTTGAAGACTTGCTGGATGATTTATGGAGAAAAATTGATAATTCACTGAAGAATTCATCCGAGCCGACTCGAAGAGAAGAGAGCTGACTCTAGCACATGGCATGCATGAAGATTTCTGGCATGCAGATATCCGAGTCGACTCTAAGAGACCCGAGCTGACTCGTCCAGATTACCATTTTTTGAATCAGACAGGCGAGCTGACCCAAAGGAAGTTCGAGCTGACTCTATCATTTAGTCAAACATCTGAGTTGACCCTTTAGAAGTTCGAGCCGACTCCTCCACAGTTCAGAAAAAGAGTCTAAGTGAATAGCCAACCGAGCCGACTTTAATGAGAAAGAGCCGACTCTTCTAGACTGGATTTTTGAATGTTATGAATCTGAGCCGACTCAAAGTAAGGCGAGCTGACTCTTCCAGAGTAAGGAATCAAGCTACTGAGAAACCTAGCAGACTCAATTGAAGAGAGTCAACTGGACCAGAACTACTCAATGGATCCGAGCCGACTCGACTAGATCCGAGCTGACTCGAAGATCAATTTCAGGCCTATAATGGCTAGTTTCAGAACTTAGAATTTGAATCCAGAAAGTGCTCCAATGGTCAAATATCACATCCCAGCATTCTAGAATGACTAAAATCATCTTAGAAGAGTACAAGAATATATATTTAAGGGATTTGAACTACTTAAAAAGAAGGAAAGAATGTTTAATGCTTACTTGAGCTTGTGAGCAAGAGAGCACTGAAGATCATTCAAGATAGTCTTCAAGTCTTCACCAACTCATATCTAAAGCTTGAAGCATTTATTGAAGAAGCTGAAGAAGCCAACCAAGTGCATTGAAGTGCAATCAATTGGGCTTCTCTTGAGCTGCATCGATAACCATTCAAAAAAATTTGTTGTCATTCTGTTGCTTTCTCTTTACAATTCTTTTCAAATTGTTGGGTTATTAGTGAGCCTGGTTTAAAAACCAAATAGGTTCTTGGTTAGCTTATGTTAAAACCAAGTTTTGGGTTCTTGGTGATCCTGTTAAAACCAAGTATTGGGTTTCTTTGGTGAGCCCTGTTTAAAAACCAAAGTGTAGAGGTTTGGATTATGAGCTTGTTCAAATAATCCGACATATTCCAGTGGGGGATATAGTAAAAATCCTAAGTAGTAATCTTGGGTAGTGGATATAGGAGCTGGGTTGCTCCAAACCACTATAAAATTTGTTGTATTTGTGTTATGCATTCTCTTTATATCTTGCTTCTGCTTTTGATTATTTCAATCACAGCACTTAACACTTCAAGGGATTTTCAAAGAGCACATAATTGCTAAAACTTTTTAAATTCGTAATTCACCCACCTCTTGGAAAAGCCTCCTGGGCAACAATTGGTATCAAAGCAGTGTCTCTGAATACTTTTAGAGTAAATATTGATGGCTCATCCCATGAGTACATCCTTGGCCGAAGTCCAATCTACCAATAGACCTTCACTCTTCATTGGTAAAAATTATTCATATTGGAAAGCTAGAATGAAAATCTATATTCAAGCTATCGATTTTCAATTATGGAAGGTCATTCTAAAAGGGCCACATATTCTCATGATCAAAATTAATGGCGTGGATGTCCTAAAGCCTGAAGATGACTGGGATGAACATGACATGAAGATGGAAAAATTAAATTCCAAAGCAATGAATTTATTATATTATGCTTTGGATTCTAATGAGTTCAATCAAATTTCCACTTGCTCTTCTGCAAAAAAAATTTGGGACAAACTCGAAGTGACCCACGAAGAAACTTCCCAAGTGAAGACTTTGAAAAATAATCTTCTTGTACATGGTTATGAACTTTTCAAAATGGAACCAACTAACACTATCTCTGCCATGTTTACTCACTTTATAGATATTATTAATGGTTTGAAAAGTCTTGGCAAGGTTTATTTAAATGCTGATCTAGTACAGAAGATTCTCAGATCACTACCAAACAAGTAGGACCCCAAAATGACTGCCATCCAGGAAGCAAAAGATCTAAATGCCTTATCTCTGGATGAATTAATGGGTTCACTCATCACACATGAACTTGTCATGCAGCATAGAACTGATGATGATCAGAAGAAGAAGAAGACAATAGCCTTGAAAGCTAAATTGGATTCAAAGAAAGATGAGGAATTAGAAGATGACTGCACCTTCTCCGAAGATGATCTCAAAGACGAAGCTATCGCAATGATCATGAAAAGATTAAGAAAATTTATGGGAAAGTAGAAAGGTAGATATCATAGAAAATTTTACAAGAAAGGTGAATACAGTAAGGACAAGGACAAGGATAGAGAAAAAGAAAAAAAACAAGTGCTTACATGTTATGAATATAAGAAACCAGGGAACATTCGTCCCGACTGTCCTTTGTTAAAGAAATCTTCAAAGAAGAAGAAAAAGAAAGCTCTGATTGCTACATGGAGCGATACCGAGGAGTCGACTTCATCCGAAGAAGAAGAGACCATGAAAATTACTAACTTATATCTAATGGATCTCGAAGACGAGGTAACATCCCTCGAACCTCAATTAGAATTTAGTTTTGATGAATTTAATTATGCTTTTCATGATCTACTATCTAAATTCAAAATGGCTGGAATAAAGATAAGTGTTTTAAAGAATATCAATGATTATTTAAAAAAGGAGAAAGAAGTGATTTCAGAAAATAATAATCTATTGCAAAAAAATTTACATGTCTTTTCTGAAAAATACAAAGCTTTAGAAACTGAAAATAATGCATGTCTTGATAAGAACAAAGCTTTAACGGTTGAAAATAATGACTTGAAAAAGGAGGTTGAATAACTCAAGCCACTGGTTGAAAAACTAACCTTATCTTCAAATAAGCTTGAGTTAATTTTAAAAGATCAAATAATTTCTAGAAACAAAGCTGGAATTGGTTTCAATTCTTCAATTTCAAATGAAATTTCAGCTACTACTTTTGTGACACCAAAAGCTTATGTTCCAAAATGAATATCTCAAGAAGCTTTTGTATCTAATCCTTTTGCATCCATTTCTAAAGCTACAATGTATGTACCTAAGAATTTAAATAGAAAATCTTTTATTAGAAAAAGTTTAACATCTGTATCAACATCAAAAATTTCAATTCGTACATCTTTTCAAAATTCTAGAATTACATGCTATGAATGTCATGGAGTTGGACATAAATTCTTTCAATGTAATTCAGTAAAGAAAAATGCATATTCTAAGAATATAATTAAAAGAATTTGGGTTTCCAAAGAAACCACCTCCGCTAACCTTCAAGGATCTAAGTTAGCTTGGGTACCTGAAAGAACTTCTTGATTGTCTTGCAGGAATGTTTTGTAGCCCAAAATTGAAGAAAAGATAGTATCTCGATAGTGGTTGTTTAAGGCATATGACGGGTGACAAGGATCAATTTATCATCCTGGAAATGAAAGAAGGAGGTATGGTTACTTTTGGAGATAATAACAAGGGAAAAATAATCGAAATCAGTAAGATCAAATTGACTTCGTGTACTTTCATTGAAAATGTATTGCTAGTAGACAAATTGAAGCATAATATGTTAAGCATTAGTCAATTATGTGATAAAGGCTTCAAGGTTATCTTTGAATCATCTATGTGTATTGTAACAAACTCTGTTGATTATAGGAGTAAGTTTATTGGACATAGACTTGGAAATATTTATGTGATATACCTTAATGATCTGGCCATGTCTAGTAGTTCCAGTCTAGTTGCAATGAATGCTAAGACCAAGGAGTCTTGTTTACTTTGGCATAGACGATTAGGTCATGTTAGCTTTTATACTATTGCCAAGTTAATTTCTAAGAATCTAGTTAAAGGCATGCCTAAATTTAAAGTAGATCTTAATCATGTTTGTGATGCATGCCAAATGGGTAAATAAACTAGGGAAATTTTTAAATCCAAAAATATGATTTCAACTACTAGCCCCTTGAGCTACTTCACATGGACTTATTTGGACCAACTAGGACCACAAGCCTAGGTGGTATGAAATATGCTCTTTTGATCGTAGATGATTTTTCTAGATTTACTTGGATTTTGTTTATCGCTCATAAAGATGAAACTTTTAAAATATTTCAAAAATTTTACAAAAAGGTTTCTAATCAGAAAAATCTTTCAATAGTTTCAATTAGAAGTGATCATGGCACCAAATTTGAAAATCAGTTTTTCGATGATTATTGCATAGAAAATGGCATTGATCATAACATTTTCGCTCCTAGGACACCATAACAAAATGGTGTTGTAGAGAGAAAAAATAGGACTTTGGAAGAGATGGCCTGAATAATGTTTTGTGAATGCAATCTTCCAAGGTACTTTTGGACAGAAGTGGTGAACACTGCTTGTTATATCTTAAACCGCATTTTGATTCGTGCTATTTTGAAGAAAACCCCCTATGAGCTTTGGAATGAAAAGAAACCCAACATTAATTACTTTCATGTATTTGGTTGTAAATGCTTTGTACTTAACAATGGTAAAGATAATCTAGAAAAATTTGATGCTAAATCTGATGAAGCAAATTTCCTTGGTTATTCAATATATAGAAAAGCATATAGAGTATTTAACAAAAGAACTCTTACTGTAGAAGAATCTATGCATGCTATTTTTGATGAATCTAATCCTTCACCTTCTAACAAAGAAGAGTGCATAGACAATGATGCAGGTACAATTCAAAAAGAAATGAAAGACATGAGCATACAAGAAAGTCCAACTCAAGAAGGAGAAGAAATAGTAAGTAAGGATCATGCTGATCTACCAAGGGAATGGGGGTATGTAACTTTTCATCCAAGAGATTTAATTATTGGTGATCCTTCACAAGATATTAGGACTAGGTCATCACATAGAGATGCACATGACTACCTAGCCTTTGTGTCACAAATAGAACCTTATAGCTTAGAAGAAGCTGAATCTGACCAAAACTGGATGATGGCCATGCATGAAGAACTAAATCAGTTTGAAAGAAATAAGGTATGGACTTTAGTTGAAAGACCATCAGACCATCCCATCATAGAAATTAAATGGGTCTATAGAATCAAATTAGATGAACAAGGCAACATAATTAGAAACAAAGCTAGATTAGTGGCTAAGGGATATAACCAAGAAGAAGGTATAGAGTTTGATGAAACATATGCACCCGTAGCAACACTAGAAGCTATTAGATTACTTCTTGTATTTGCTTGCTACATGAATTCGAAACTTTTTTAAATGGATATGTAAAGTGTATTCTTGAATGGTTTTATATCCGAACAAGTTTTTGTAGTACAAATACTAGGTTTTGAAAGTCATGATTTTCCAAATCTTGTTTTTAAACTCAATAAAGCATTGTATGGTTTGAAATAAGTACCTAGAGCCTGGTATGATAGACTTAGCACTTTCTTGATTGAAAATGATTTCACAAGAGGAAATGTTGATAAAACTCTTTTCATCAAGAAGAAGGATAATGATTTATCAATTTTACAAATTTATGTTGATGATATTATATTTGGTGCAACTAATGAAACTCTTTGTAGAGAATTTGCTAAGTTAATACAGGGAGAATTTGAAATGAGCCTAATGGGTGAACTTACCTACTTCCTTGGACTCCAAGTGAAACAAACAAAGGAAGGAATCTTCATTATCTAACCCAAGTATACCAAAAAAATAATCAAAAAGTTTGGTATGGAGTCAAGCAAACAAATGAGCACACCCATGAGCCTAACTTGCAGATTGGATAAAGATGAAGATGGATCCAATATTGATCAAAAGCTCTATAGAGTTATGATCGGATCCTTGTTATACTTAATTGCAAGTAGACCTGATATCTTGTTTAGCATATGTGTATGTGCTAGATTCCAATCTAATCCTAAAGAATCACATATGCTTGCTATTAAAATAATCATAAGATATTGGAAAGGAACAAGCAATCTAGGTCTACGGTTTTCAAAACATTCTTCATTGAATTTGATTGGATTTTTGGATGCTGATTGTGCTAGTTATAAATTTGATAGAAAAAGTATTAGTGGCACATGCCAATTTCTAGGAGTGAATTTAATCTCTTGGCGCCATAAAAAACTGAAAAAAAAGTGCCCTAAGACCCAATCATTGTAAGGGCATTTTTGTAATCTTTCGACTCTTGTATGACATTATATTAATGAAGGTATTATTTTCATCATACACTGTTGTGTCTTATTTATGGATTATGACGAACTCCGTAGATTAGGGTAATGGAATTAGGGTTATGATAAAGATCATAATAGTGAGACCTAAGTTCCTATAAATCCTAATCAAAAAATGTTCCTAGTCAATGGACCATCGATTCGGGGATCGATGAATCCGAAAATACTAGCTTATCCTATGTATGCTCAGTTAATGAGAATGGTTGATCTCACAACCATTTGTGTAGAGACACTAATACATGGATAAGGGTGCTCATCAGGATATGAGTACATTAAACTGATCCGCACCAGGACTATCTTATGGAAGTATTACAGCTTGTCAAATGATAGGTCTCAGAGTAGGAGTTGTGCATGTGATCTTTATACCTGAGGTCACCATGGTTCCTTATGCACACTAAGCCATATTTTTGGTTCATACTCATTCATGGCATTGAATCATGTACGGGATATTCTGGGTATGGTGGAAGGTGTACGAAGGATGTGAGTGGACCACAAGAATCGATCGTTCATAGTAAGAGGAATTGTTATCCCATGTAATCTCTTCGATGAGTGACTTCCTTTGATCAAAGCAGGATGAGATTAGAATTTGTTTCTAGTCAGTCATCAGCTGAGTCCTCATAATTGAGCTAAGATTCGATAGACTAAGTGTTAGGGTTTGACATATATCCATACCTATCACTTAATCGGGATAATGGGAGATCGAAAGATTGAATTGCATGGTAACTTACTACTTTCGGGTATTTTGATAATTTTTACCAAATTTCTCATCTTTCAGGTAGGCATGACACGTTGCTAGACATCAATCTTGTCTTGTAGGTTTTCATGAACCAATTGATTTGGTTTCATGAGTCAATTCGATGTGTGATTCGAATTGGACAATTAGGTGAGCCAATTTGACCTAACTAGGTCAATCGTGTTTGATCGGATCGAATTAGCTCAAACCTAAACCTACTGCTAGCTAGATGTGGAACCCAATGGATAACACATAATAGAGAGTTGGCCAAGGAAGTCATTCATGATTTAATTAGGGTCATGGGATCCTAATTGGTTAGACAGATTACGTACTAGAATATTTAGGCTAACCCAATTCCTAACCCAATTGGATTGGGTCCGATTCTTGGTATTTGAGCTAACTTATTTAAGGAAAACCCAGATTAGGTTGAGTCCTAAGTGGGACAGCTTAAACCATGTTTTATCTGGTTTTATTTGGGCATTATACCGAATTTTATGAAGAGTCCAAGGCGCTATGGACTCTTGGTGCCTCTTGGCACAAGCGGGAGAAATGGGAAGCGCATAGAAGGACTGAGAGTCCTTCTGTAGATGAAAATCTATGATTTTCTTTTATGAGGCACCTCTTCACTTAATCCCCATGCTATTTGGTTTTTGAATGACTGCTCAAAAAAGGATAAGAGGCGACGTGAAATGAGAAAGGAATTAGTGCGCGCAGATGAAGAGTCGCGTCTCTTCATCTGTGCATGGTTTTGAGGCAGAGTCCTTCTACTCTTAGGACTCTGCTTTTCCATAGTTTTTAAATTTGAAAAGATGCCTCCTTCCATTCTTCTTGATCGATATATGCCACATGGCATAAGGGGATTTAACCTGGAAATGAGGACTCAGATAAGACTCTTGAATCCTGAAGTGTCTTATCAGATATGAAATAACATATCTGATAAGAAATGTCGGGATGCTATTCATGCCCCTTAAACTATTATTTAAGGGTGTACGGTGATTTGCAAATTCATTCATGATTCGGTCATTAGAAATAGGAGTCCTTTTTTTCCAAGAGTCATCTGAATGTCTCTTTCTGCTTCTCTCTCCCTTCGCCTTTCTTTAAGACAAGACTTGTCTTGTTAAGACAAGGTCTAGTCTTTTAGGACAAGGCTTTATTCTTGCATATAAGCCTAAGGAGTCCTAGAGAAGGGTTGTCCTAAAACTAAGAGTGGTTTAGGATAGTGTTCTTAGTGCCCTACAGTAGGACAGGGTGTCCTACAGTGGTCAAAGGTCCAAAGGCTGCCCTAAGAGTTTTGTTAAAGCAAGTAACCCAGGTAGGGATTCTTCCTTGGTATCATTCTCATGTGGATCATCGTTGGAGGGCTTGCACTTGTGAGCCTCATGGAAAAGGATTGGATTTCAGCAATCCAGGTATGTTTTATGACTTCATTTATGTTTCATTAATTGGTATTGCATTAGGGGTTCCTGGGAATTAGGATTTTCTAGCCAATTAGGGTTTCATGCTCAGAATTTTTGTTTTGAAATTCACTTTCACGTGCTGCATGATTCCCAGCACCCTGGGAGAATTTCCATCAGAAACAAAACTCGGTAGCACTATCTACTGCTGAGGCAGAGTATGTTGCTTGAGGGAGTTGTTGCGCACAAGTGTTATGGATTAAACAACAACTAGAAGACTTTGGTGTTACACAATGTAAAATTTCTACCAAATGTGATAACACGAGTGCTATAAATTTAACTAAATATCCAATTCAGTATTCAAGAACTAAACATATAGAGATTAGATACCATTTTATTAGAGATCATATTTGAATGGTGACATGAACTAGAATTCATCCCTATTAATAGCCAACTTGCTGACATTTTTACTAAGCCACTCAATCAAGATAGATTTGAGATAATTATAGGAGAATTAGCTCTTTTTAATCCCTTTTAGATTTTCCAAACCTAATCCCTTCAAAATTAAGGAAAAATTATTTAGAGAACCTCCTACATCAATTCAACATCCTTGAGCACCTTTCCATGCAATTTTCTTGAATTTATTTTCATTTCTAATCAATTTTTAACTTTTATGGAAAGTTTCTATTCGAGTCGACTCGAGCAATTATGCTCAGGTCGAGCCAACTCGAATCTATGATATTTTTGGTTTTGCTCTGGTCGAGCCGACTCGGGAAATTTTAGGGTTAGCCGAACCGACTCAGATATCGGGCGACAATTTTTTAATAAAGCTGTAGAGCCTTTTTCAAATTTTTCTATCTTTTGTTCTCGCTCTAAACCCTAGAACTCCACTCAAAACCTCTTCCAAAACCTCAGAAATCCTCATCCTTAAGCTTCAATTCCACATTTCTTCCTAAGAGTGTTGCAATGGCACCAAGATTTGTAGTAGGAAAAGTATCTAAAAAAGCTGCTCCTCCGGTGGAAGTAGAAAGGAGAACAAAGCATCAACAAGAGGAGCCGGCTCGAATAGTTGAGAGGGAAGAACAAGAAATAGAAGAATTGGATGCTGCTCCTTCTCAAAGATAGGTGATTTCAATGTCTGACCATCCCGTTACTAGTGGTAGGTAGATTATTTTCACTTTTCTTGAAGAAATTGGACTAAATTGGAGATTTGATCAAAGAACAAGGATGGACATTTTTCTGCTCCCTAAATTTTCTACATATCCAACCCTTGTTAGAGCACTCTATGAAAACCTAAGGCTTGAATCCCAACACATTGAATCCACGTCAAGGGAAAATGGATAATAGTGACTGAGGAAAGTCTAAGCACTATCTTGGAAATGCCGACAGAGGGTTCTAAACATTTGGTATTGAAAGATAGAGAAAAGACCCTAAGAACTACTCTTGGCAGGATAGATGTCTATGGAATTGGAACAGCCATGGCAAATACACTATCATTGGAAATGAGACTGCTCCATAATTTTGTCAGTCGGATCTTTCTTTAAAGGACAGGTGGTGGGGACACTAGGATCAAACACAAATCATGGGATCCCATGTGATTTGCTGATTAGGATTTTTTTAGAACCTTAGTCATGTGTCACAATTTTGTAAGCAAGTAAGATTGAGTCCTGTAATAAGTTGAGACTAGTTGATTTGTCTCTGCCTAATCCAGTCTATTGTGTCCTGTATTTAAGTATGGGTCCAGTGAGAGTCTGTGGATACCATATTTTGAAGTTCTACCAGGCCTCATCCAAGAGCCAGAGGTCTTCACATTAGCCAATTGGACCTTGTATGCCATCCCAGGTTCCAAGATTCTTGCAAGATGCCCAGATTCCCTACAAATGCTAGAGTATATTCCCAGACCAGGTCACATCATGAATATAGAGGTCCATCTATGCCCCAACCCAAGAGAAATCAGTGCAGGTGCCAACCCCAAGCCATTAAGAACCAAGATTCTAGGTATATTCTTGCCCAGAACCAAGATACTTGGAATATTCTTGCTCCAAGCATCCCAGGCCTCCAGGTCCCAAAGCCGATGCGCCCAACCCATCCTTGGCTGCCCTTGCTTCCCCCCATGAAGCCCAACATGTCCTTGAGGTTGACTTGGTCCAAGCTAAGAAGGAGAATTCAAGTGGAAGGAGAAAATCAAGTTCTTATTCTAGTCAACCTTGTAATCCTAGTTCTAGGTTTATTTGGTATCTTTCTCCCACTTAAATTATGTAAACCTATTCTAACTAGGAGAAGACTTGTAATCCCTTTAGGAGAGGGCATGGGACTCTATAAATACCCCACCCCTCTTCCTCTTGTAATCAATCAACTCTTATGAATTAAGCTTTGCTGAAATGTTTTTAAGACTGGTGTTCTTATGCTTTTGCTTTTGGGTTCTAGTTTTTGTTCTCTTGTGTTGGCTGACCTCTATCATTGAAATCTTTCATGCCCTAAGCAGCAAATCAAATCTCCAAGCATCAGCCACTCCCAAGAAAAGCAACCTTGAAGATGCCCAGATCAAGAGCTCTTTCTACTTCCTTGCCGCCAGTCCTTTTTGCCCTAATCCCTTTCTTTTTACTTCATCTTATTATTCTCTATTTGTTTCTTTATTTCATGCCTGAACTTGATGTTTTGCAAATCCCCAAGTTGTTTCCCCGTCCCTAGAGGAGGCTTTCTTTGCCTTTAGATTGGATCCAGATCACCTTCAGATTCGGAAACCTAAGGCTTATTCTTCCAGGCGCCATCTAGAGGCTGAAAGATCTCTTCATCGAAGAAACTACAATTGCTGCCTGGTAAAAGCCTTCCCCCTTCTTTGTTCTGATTTGATGATAGGTATGCTATCCTAAGTCAGGAGTTTCTTAATTCTCGGGTCCTGGCTTATCATTATTCTGCATGAGTTATCTTGTGGGTATGATAGTTTCTAGCATTATTAGTCATCATGCTGATTTTTTACTTATTTTTCGATCTTTAGCCACTGAATTAATGTAAAAAAAAATTATAAAAAAAATAGTTTACTATTTTGCATCAATCTTAGATTCGTCCCACATCAACAGGAAGATTTGATTGGGTCAGCGAGAAAGACTTATGCTTCATGGAACATATCATTAAGGGGAAGGTATTAAATTTACCTTATATTATGATAATGCAGATGAAGGAGGCCATGAGAAAGTCAAGGCCTGCTTGCCCTATGGAATGGTGTTAACAATATTATTTCAGGTTTCCAGAGTCAATCTTGAAGGAGAAGATGGAAAGCCTCTTCATCACACTGATACTTATTCTTTCAAATCTCTACTTCGAATGCTATATGTCTATAGTGAAGGAGTATGGAAGAAGAAAGGAACTGATGCATGGGCTATAGCAGCATCGACTAGTGAGGAAGATAGTGACCATGAGGAGCTTCCTAAGGATTTCTTCACTACTGGACCTTCTGCACCTGAGAACACTATTACTACTTTAGAGGATGTTTTTGATGTTCTTATTAATGCCTCTACTGAGTTTGGCACCACTTCTGAGCTAGTTATACTTGAGTTTGTAGCTACAGAGATAGAGCATGCTGCTATAGAGACTAAGCCTACTGGTTTCACTGAGGCTACGGAGATTGTTCATACTGATTTTGAGACTCCCTTACCTACTTTTCCACCAGCACATATTGCTCCAGGTCCATCTGCACACTCTACAAGAATTTCAGTAACTCAAGAGTTCATAGAATAATAGATGAAAGGAATGACTGATACACTGACCTGCTCTTTGACTAGTATGTTTGGCGAGCTTTGCCAGTCAGTGGACACTAGACTAGACTTGCATAGCACTGAGGTCAGAGAGCTACGCACCAGGGTTGACTCACTTGAGTCTTCTAGACCTGCCTCTCAGCTTGACATACAACCCCTATCAGACTCTATCAGGTCAGCTATTGAAGCTATTAAAAATTCTGTGGATAAAAGTATTGAAGAATTCAGGGCTGAGTTAAAAGAAGTAAATTTCAAAATGGGTGGCATAGAAGAAGGAAAAAGAATGGCAGAGGACTACACCAAGGGCATCGAGATCCCTAGGTCTGAGTTCGGAAGACTTAGAGGTTCTACTGAAGCATTTGCGAAGCCCAAGCTGCTGAACTAATTACACTGAACACTGAGGTGAAGAAGCTTCATGAAGAGATGGATATAGTTCAATTTGAAATTAATTATCTCTCCATGGTGTGGGCACCGGGATTAGACAGAGGCTCCTCAACCCTCTGTGGATCTCTGATTAGGGATTTTTTAACCTTTTGAGTCCTGTAATAAGGCCTAAAGCCTAAATAATTTGCTTTCAAGTCTTGTAGTTATTATCTAGTTGGTTTCAATTTTTGCTTTAGTTTTGTAATTTGTATAATTTGGTCAAGTTAGGGTCAATTGGTCCTGTAATTAGCCAAATTGGTTCAAGCTCAAGTCAATTTGAAGATGGGCTCAAGCTAGTTTGAAGATGGGTCCAAAAGTGGGCATTCAAGTCAAGCCCAATTGAAGATGAGTCAAGCCACCTCTCCTCCATGCCAAGTAGGAGTGCCAACTCATGGAGTGCCATATCATCATGCCACATGTCATAGGAGGTGCCACATCAGCTCATGGAGTGCCACAGGGCATGGGGAGGTGCCACTTCACCAAGCTCCATTGGGTGGCCAAGTCAAGCTGAAATTTTAAATTCAAATTCAATGGTTGACTCCCATTAAACATCTCCTTGATCTAATCTAATAACATCCCCACCTCACTCCACATATCAAGCCATATCACCAAGGATCAAGCCTAGCATTCATGGTTGGTCACAGCTTCATGAAAAGATTCCAAAATTCAAAAGTTATAAGCCAAGGACTCATGAAGAAAAAAAATTCAAATTTCAAATGGGTGCCCCTGATTCATGAAGACAACCCACCTTTTTCTCCTCCCCAAATCAAGCTTTGTAACTCCCTTTTTCAAATTTTGAATGTAGACTTGGGTGCTTATAAAAGGACCCTAACCTTCTTGTAAGAATTTTTAATTTTGAATGAATGAAAAAAAAGAGAGAATTTCTTCTTCCAATTTCCCTTGTCTTCTAGACTTGGAACTCTATGAGAGATCACCTTTGTCCCTCGGGACATCGAGGGGTGAGAGGCCTTGAGTTACCATCCTCCTTCGTAAGCCATCCAGTCATCTTCAAGTTTGGACATCCCATGGAAACTCCATCTAGATGCCTAGCAAGAAGAACCCTCTTCGACCATCATCTTCGATTCCTTTTCTCCTTCCTTTTCACTTTCTCATACTCCTACTCACTGTTTTCTAACCCTTTTCTTGGTTGCTCGCAGGTCCTCCAGGTATCATGGACAAAGGATTCAGTCTATCTTGCCTACGGACCATCGGACGGAAAGCCGGTGAATCTGCAGTGTTGAAGGCTTGATCCTCCAGGCCGCATCCACGAGAGTGGTTGATCTCGGCATCGGACGCATCAGAGTTTTTCAAGGTTTGCAACCCTAATCTCCTAAGCAGGTATTGATCTAAGCTAAGTCCTACAGAGTTTCTCAATCCTGGGGTCCTCTCCTTATCTTTGTTTAGGGGCTATCAAGCATGCTAAAAAGTTCTTATCTTTATAGAATCTCTAGATCTGCTCTTTGCATGTTTCGACAATCTTTAAATCCATTAAACTTAAAAAGAAAATTAACAAAAAATCATTTGCATATCTATCTCAACATTAGTATAGTCATGCATCATTCTAGGTCCCATATCATTTTCTAGTATCAGAGCATGGTTAGGGCTTAGTTCTCTTTAAGTACTGGATTGGGTGCTTCACCATGGCCATCCAGTCATAGAAAAATGTAGGGCTGCAAGACCCTCACATCCCATTCAAAGGGGATTTCTTATGGCATGTACAGGTGCTGGTGTGATTGACCTTTGAAAGAAAAAACAAGGAGATAGGTTTTAGATCCTAAAGAAATTTTTTTTTGCATCATTAGATTTCATCATGTTTAAATTTCTGCATTCTGTCTATCCAGTATATAGTCTACTATTTTAGTTGTTTCTACCTGTAGAAATCTCTGATTTTAGTGATTTTTGCTTTGTGGATTCCAAATGTTTGAATGTAATTTTCAGAATTTTCTCAGATTTTATTGCAGTCCGTAGAATTTTTACATGCCGGAATACTACCTGAGAACAAATCTATTTTGAAATTCAGCAAGTGCATTTCATCACACTTTCATTCCCATATAGTTTTATTTTCACTTTAGGTTCATATTTTTATTCCAGCATCTTTTTTCTACTAACATACATCAAAATCCAAAATAAAACTTAGATACATTTCATTAGGTTTCATGTGTATGCCATCATTTACATAATTAACTAAAGTGCATCAATATCACAAGATAAGGGATGGAGGTCATTACCTTTCCTTAGCTCAAAAACCACCACCCTTGCACTTTGAACCTAAGCCTAATCTAAAATCAAGTAGTAACCTAATAGCTTAGGGACACCCACGAATCGGGTTTAACCATTTTGGGAAAGCTAGTGCATGCAACCCTTCAATTAGTACCGGGAAGTTGGTGTGTAAGGCAAGAGGTTTAGCGTCAAACGACCAAAGCGGTGTTGTGGTTCTTTAATTAGGTCCTTGCGAAAGTAAGGGGGGCCTCTCACACTCCCACCTCTTACCTAGCCAATGATAGGGCTATTTGTTGTGCTGTGTCTTCTACGTTAACCCATTTTGATTGAACTCCTAGGTCTACCAAAACTGTAGCACCGTTCTTTGTATGTTGCATGTCTAGTCTAGATTAGGAGTCCATTAGCCCTTCAATCCTTATCTAGCCCAGTGTAGTCATGAAGCCTAACCCTAGATGCCCATACCCATACTTGGTTGAATCAAAGGAAAGACCCATTAGGAGCACCCAACCTCATGCACCCACTTTTGATGGAAGAAAAGAAATGTATATTGATTGGGAGGAAAGCATGGATCGTTATTTTAAGTACACTGAGATGTTGGAATTAGGAAAAGTTAGATTGGCCACATGTAGTTTAACCCGATATGCTAAGTGGCATTGGGAAGATATTGAGGACCAATGCTATTCGAGTGGAGAACAGATAAACACCTAGAAAGCCATGAGTAAAATAAGAGAGAAGTACCTAGGTAAATTTTATGAATATAAACTTTCAAACCAATGGTTCCTTTTAAGGTAGAATAATAAAACTGTATTTGAATATATTTATGAATTTTATGGGTTTATTAGGAGATGTAGCAGAGTTGAGTCTGAGGCTATGATCATATTGAGGTTTCGAGCTGGCCTATGTAGTGACATCCAAGGGGAACTATCTCATTGGAAAATTCAGAATCGTGAGGAAGCCTATCACATAGTTAGGGAGTTTGAGTCTTATCAGAGGAAACTTACGACCAGTCAATCTCAGTCCAACAGGGTTAGTACCTCTGAAACCAAGCCCAACTGGTGGGGACACCGGAGGCACCAGAATAAGACAGAGGCTTTTCAACCCTCTGTGAATTGATCAATAATTTATGAGTCCATCTATAATAAGGGCTTAGCCCATCTGAGTCCATTTTAGTTGTTATTTGAGTCTTTTGAGTTGTTATTTCAGTTCTGTACTAGTCAGCTCATGTTGAGCTAATTCAGTCCAGTGTTAGTAAGCTCATGTCGAGCTAATTTTATTTTTTGAGTCCTGTTCAACCATATTGAAGACTCAAGACCACATCATACAAGTGAATACCAAGTCCAACCAGATTGAAGACATGGATGTATAGCCCAAGTCCAACCTAGCTTGAAGATTTGAAGACCCTAGGAGGAAAATTCAGAAAACCCTGATTCCTTGCAGATGCCCTCCAGATGCCCAGATTCCCTTCCAGATGCCAAAATATATTCATATACCAAGGCATCCATGATTTTAGAGGTCCATCTGCATCCTATCCCAAAAAAATCAAGCCCAGGCGCCAAGCCCAAGCCCCTAAGAAGCAAGATACCAAGGAATATTCCTGCTACCTGGCTACCAGGCCACCCCAGCTTCCAAAGGCCCAAACCCATGCGCCCGAGCCCTTTGGGCCGACCTCTTGCTGCTCCTAGAAGCCCAACACACCCCCTAGGCATCCTTGGAGTGTTGGCCAAGTCAAGAGAATCTTTAGGGATTTTTCTACCTAATGTTTCCTTATTTTCTAACTAGGGTTTGAGAGGGAAAAGGATTCTTATGTAAAGACTTATGTGCCCTTACTTGGAGCCCAAGGTTAAGGGTCTATTTAAAGAACCCTAGCCTCTTGTATGAAGGTAAATTTTTGATATGAAATAAACCTTGAGTTCTTATATTGTTTTGTGTGATTACCCTGCTGTGTGCATAAAGGGGTTTGAGAGTTCTTCTTCCCGGTGTTTGCTACCATCTTCTTCGCCAACCATCCTTCCAGCCTCCTCCAAAACTTTCTTCCCTTTGCTATTTTCTTTATTTTCTTGATTTTCTCTGAGTTTTCTAACCCCTGACAAGTCGTTTGCAAGTCCCCGAGTTCCTACGAATCCAACGACTCCAGCCAAGCCTCAATCGGACCACCGAGCAGAAAGCCGGGTATCCACGGGTCTTGGCTCAGTTTTCCAGGCGCATCCATCGAGGAACGAGATATCTCTTCATTGCGATCTTCACCGAGCGCTTCAGACATTGTCAGGTACACCCCTCTACCTCCAGTCTTATATTGTAGGAAAACTTGCCCTAACCGAGGCTTCTCAGCCCCGGCGATCCTTCTTTAATACTTTTCTAGGTTCTAATCTGCATGCTTGGCTTCAAAAATTCATATAAAATTCCTATAACTAATTTTGATCTGAAATTTGGGAATTAATCACCTAACCCCACATATAAAACATACAAAAAGAATTGCATGCATATTAGTCCCGCATCACCAACCCTAACCCGAGTCGACCCACCCCTGCTACCCCATGTGTTCACCACGGTGACATTAAAGAGGAGGAATATATTGCAGACCTGGAATTAGTTAACCAAGAAAATACCCAGGTGGAAGCTATATTGGAAGGACCCTTAGAAGATCTTGAACCCACCAGTGAGCTTGAAGTAGAAGTATATGAGGCTGACATGAGTTTGGTAGACGAATATGAAGGAGAAGACTGTGAAGTGGACAACTCTAGTACCTTACCTGAGGAAACCCTTGGAGAAGATAAGATTGTAGAGCCTAGTCCTGAAATATTAGAACAACAGGAAATTAGTGAGGATTTGGCTCCTGTAAGTCAATGCCCTCAGGAAGAATCCACTCTTTTAGCCTCAACCCAAGACCTCATTCAGTTCCCTTATAAAGAGTTCATTCCTCTAACCCCAGTTGATAACCTTTTTATGGAACTGACCCAGTCTTCCTTTCATGAAATATCTGCACTTACAAATGACCAAATTCTCCATCCATCAAGTTGACCTTATGACACCCATAGATCGATATTCAAATCTTAAGGTCATCTTGAGTAACCAAGGTCTATTTCATGCTTCCCATAGATTTCCCCAAGACTCCGATTCCTATTTTCTACCCTTCCCTAATTCTTCTCACGTGTCTAGAACCATTAGATTACATTTCATTGAGATTACCAAACTATATGAACCTTAGAGCCCATCCCATTTGCTACCTACTTCTAGAAGACTCTCTGGTATTTACTAGAAGTTCATGATGAATTTCATACCAAACCAGGGTCAAACCTAGAGAGTCTATAGTCTGTTAGGTTTAAGCCCGAGAGTCTAATAAAATTCCTCTCAATAGGAATACATAGTTGAGTCTGCTTTTTGTCAAGTGTCAGTATGAGTCCTAGAGTCCGCAGAGTCTTTTGCACAGCATATTAGAAGCATGCATAAGGAGATAAGCCAAAAATCAACCTAAGTAATAATAGATACAAGAAATTGGTTGATTCCCAAAAGCAAGCCAAAGAATTTGACATAGGAGATTCTATAATGATTAGGCTTAGGCCTGAACGGTTTCTACCAGGAACCATTAAGAAACTTCATGCTCATGGAGCTGGCCACTTTAAAGTGATAAGGAGACTTGGCCCTAATGCCTATGTGCTTGAGCTACCCGTGGATTATGACATTAACTCGACTTTCAATATCTCAGACTTATTCGAGTATAGGAAACCGGCAACAATACCTAGCGAGCCATTTAGGCCTGACCCTTTGAGAGTGAACCCGACCCTGAGTGTCAACCTCCAATTTTACCTAAGAGAGGAGAATGGATCGATCGTGTCCTGGATGATCAAGCTCACAACCCGGGGCAAAGGCTATCAGCATTACTTGGTTCATTGGCAAGGCTTACCGGAGTCTGATGATTCATGGATTATGCATGAGGACTTGTAATCCGTTGACCCAGACCTTTTTGAGAAATACCAAAGCCAAATCAACCCTTACTCGACAGGGTCGATTCCTCCCACCCCGGGAGAATTGGTGCAGGCACCAGGATTAGACAGAGGCTCCTCAACTATCTGTGGATCTCTGATTAGGGTTTTTAACCTTTTGAGTCCTATAATAAGGCTTAAATCCTGAGTAATTTGCTTTCGAGTCTTGTAGTTAGTATCTAGTTGGTTTCAATTTTTTGCTTTAGTCTTGTAATTTGGCCAATTTGGTCAAGTTAGGGTCAATTGGTCCTGTAATTAGCCGAATTGGTTCAAGCTCAAGTCAATTTGATGATGGGCTCAAGCAAGTTTGAAGATGGGTCCACAAGTGGGCATTCAAGTCAAGCCCAATATAAGATAAGTCAAGCCACCTCCCCTCCATGCCAAGTAGGAGTGCCATGTCATCAATGCCACATGGCATAGGAGGTGCTACATCAGCTCATGGAGTGCCACATAGCATGGGGAGGTGCCACTTCACCAAGCTCCATTGGGCAGCGAAGTCAAGCTGAAATTTCAAATTCAAATTCCATGGTTGACTACCATTAAACGTCTCCTTGATCCAAGCCAACAACATCCCCACCTCACTCCATATATCAAGCCATATCACCAATGATCAAGCCTAGCATTCATGTTTGGTTAAAGCTTCATGAAAAGATTCCAAAATTCAAAAGTTATAAGCCAAGGTCTCATGAAGAAAAAAAATTCAAATTTCAAATGGGTGCCCCTTGATTCATGAAGACAACCCACCTTTTTCTCCTCCCCAAATCAAGCTTTGTAACTCTCCTTTTCAAATTTTGAATGTAGACTTGGGTGCTTATAAAAGGACCCTAACCCTCTTGTAAGAATTTTTAATTTTGAATGAATGAAAGAAAGAGAGAATTTCTTCTTCCAATTGCCTTTGTCTTCTAGACTTGGAACTCTGTAAGAGAGCGCCTTTGTCCCTCGGGACATCGAGGGGTGAGAGGCCCTGAGCTACCATCCTCCTTCGTAAGCCATCCAGTCATCTTCAAGCTTGGATGCACCTTGGAAACTCCATCTGGACGCCTAGCAAGAAGAACCCTCTTCGACCACCATCTTCGATTCCTTTTCTCCTCCCTTTTTCACTTTCTCATACTTCCTACTCGCTGTTTTCTAACCCATCTCTTGGATGCTCACAGGTCCTCCAGGTGCCATGGATAAAGGATTCAGTCTCCCTTGGCTTCGGACCATCGGACAGAAAGCTGATGAATTTGCAGGGTTGAAGGCTTGATCCTCCAAGCCACATCCTCGAGAGTGATTGAACTCGGCATCGAATGCATTAGAGTTTTTCAAGGTTTGCAACCCTAATCTCCTAAGCAGGTATTGATCTAGAGCTAAGTCCTACGAGGTTTCTCAATCCCAGGGTCCTCTCCATATCTTTGTTTAGGGGCTATCTTGCATGCTAAAAAGTTCTTATCTTTATAGAATCTCTAGATCTGCTCTTTGCTTATCTTCGAGAATCTTTAAATCCACTAAAACTTTAAAAAAAATTAACAAGAAGTCATTTGCATATACATCTCACCATTAGTATAGTCCCGCATCATCCTAGGTCCCACATCACTCTACCACTATCATTGCAGCATTTGCCTCTCCTAGACCTTCAGCCTGTACCTTACCTGTACCTGCACCGCAACCTGCACCTCAACCTGGACCTACCTCTACTCCACACCCTAGGTAGCCAGCTCCTCATCTTAGGCCCCAGGATTTTAAGCCACAGTATGTGGACCCCATAGCCTCAATGCCATCTTTTGAACCATCTTTTGTACCACGTTTTGGGCCATCCACTAGTACTAAGGTAGATATACCTAGTGATTGTGAATAGTCTTTTGATCTTAATCATTTATAAATTGTAATGAAAATTTATGAATGCAATGAATACATTTTTGGCATATCTTTTGTGTATGAATTGATTGTGTAATACTCTCAAAATAAATTTTAATTAGAAAATCAAAGTTGAAAAGAGAAAGTGAAATTATCTTAAACAAAAATTATCAACTTTATATTTTGTTATAAAAATTAAGCTTTGAAAAATCAATTAAACACCTTTTGATTGCTGAAAAAAGGGGGAGAATGTTTAGAATTGCATGAAAAAGTTGCATGAAAAAGGAAGAAAAAAAAAGAGAGAATAAATATGAAAGAAAAAGGGGGAGATGTGATTAAAAATGTGAATTTGCATATATAAGTAAGGGGGAGAAAAATTATTGAATATAAATGCTTTTAGTTCAAAATTGCTTTATGCTCTTAAAACTTGCAAACTTACCTTGAAGATCCTAAAGCATTAACTCTGATACTTCTTAACTCTGATACATTTCTGATACTTTGCAAAATTGAGCTGTGATACTTGTATATATTAATAACTCTGATACTTTATGAAAGTGCTAGTGTTGCCCAGGTGGCTTTCCTAAGAGGGGGGTGAATTGAAAATTTAAAAAAATTATGCAATAATGTACTCTTTGAAATCCCTTATAAGTGTTAAGTGCTGTGATAGGATAATTGAATGCAGAAGCGTAATCAAATAAGAAAGGCACAACACAAAACACAAGCAAAATATAGTGGTTCGGAGCAACTCAGCTCCTACATCCACTATCCAAGTATTTACTTGGGATTTTCACATATCCCCCACTGGAATACAGTCGGACTGTTTTCACAAGCTCACAATCCAACCTCTATACTTTGGTTTTTAAACCGGGCTCACCAAAGAAACCCAACTTGGTTTCACCAAGATCACCAAGAACCCAACTTGGTTTTAACACAGGATCACCATGAACCCAACACTTGGTTTTAGCACAAGCTAACCAAGAACCTATTTGGCTTTTAAAACGGGGGTCACCAATAACCCAATAATTCAATAAAAGAATTATAAAGAAAAGCAACAAAATAGCAAACAGATTTTTGTTGAATGGTTGCCGATGCAGCTCAAGATAAGCCTAATTAATTGCACTTTAATGCACTTGGATGGCTTTTTTTCAATCTTCAATAAATGCTTCAAGCTTTAGTTGATAGTTGGTGAAGGCTTGAAGACTGTCTGAATGCTCTTGTAGTGCTCTATTGCTCTTAAGTAGCATGAATATTTAATATAGCATAATTCATCATCCTCTTTTTTAAAGTAGTTCAAATCTCCCAAAAATATAGTCTTGTACTCTTCGTAGATGATTTTTAGTCGTTGTAGAATTGGAATGTGACATTTGACTATTGAAGCACTTTTGGATTCAAATTATAAGTTCTAGAACTAGTCGTTATAAGTCTGAAATCGACCTTCGAGTCAGCTCGAATTAATTGAGTCAGCTCGGATCCTCAGAGTAGTTCTGGTTGAGTCGACTCTCTTCAATCTAGTCGACTTGCTTGCACAGTGTCCTGATTCCTCGCTTTGTAATACTTGGCTCGCCTTGATTCTAGTCAACTCGGATCCTCAGGCCTTCAAAAATGTAGTCCAGGAAGAGTCGGCTATTTCTCTTTAGAGTCGGCTCGATGGCTATAGTTCTCAGATCTCTTTCTCTGGACTCTAGAGGAGTTGGCTTGAAATACTGAAGAGTCGGCTCGGATGTCTAACTATATGATAGAGTTGGCTCAGACTCCCTTTGGGTCAACTCGCCTATCTGATTCAGGAAATGGTACTTTGGATGAGTCAGCTCAGGACCCTTAGAGTCAGCTCGGAGATCTGCATGCTAGAATCCTCATGCATGCCATGTGCTAGAGTCGGCTCTCTTCTCTTCGAGTCAGCATGGATGAGTCTTCGATGAATTCTCAATTCTTCTCCAGAATTCATCTAGCAAGGCTTCAAACTTTCAAGATATCTTCAAACTCTTCTTACAACACACTCAAACTAATTTAAAGATTGAAAAAACCTAGAAGTAACCCATTTGATTGATTTTTACTTAAGTTCTTCTTTGGGTTCTTCTTTACAAGATTCAATTGCAATACAACTCAACACAAGAAATAGAAATGTAGGAGTTGAAATTGAGCAAAAAGTTCATCCTACAAAACTTGTAAAATACTTGAAGAGTTGTTAGTAAAACAAATGCATTCTCCAATGTTTGGTTATCATCAAAATCACTTATGGGGTCAATAATCTCTCCCTTTTTGATGATGACAAAATACTGGGCATGAAAAATTCTTTACAATTACATTAAGAGTAAGCATTTACATGTATCAAAGCTAACTATATTTGCAATAAGTACCAGAGCTTTTATAAAAAACTATATAGTATTAGTGCTAATGCTTTTATATGTATCAGAGCATTAAAGTTTGTATGTTTCAAAGTATTAGAACTCAGCATATACACAAAGTATCAAAGCTCAAAATTGTAAGTATTAGAGCTAATTCTTGAGCTAAAATTTTTAAAGCAATCAGAGCAAATTGCAAGTCTTGAGCTAGAGCCATCAGTTTCAATAATTTACTCCCCCTCTCTGATTATTTGAAGATTTGATATAATTTTATGCTTAATCAAATATATTCTCCCCCTTTTTATATTCTCAGGTATTTTTCATGCAATTTAAATGTTCTCACACTTTTTGTCAATACTCAAAAGGTATTCAAATAAAGCTCAATTTTATGATAGAATGAGAAAGTTTATAAAATTTTTTGAGATAATTTCACTTTCTCAAATCAACTTTGGTATTCTAATTAAGATTTATCAGATTAGCATTATACAATTAAAGATGTGATTGCAAGATATTGCACAATTCAATTCAAACACAAAAGATATGTCAACTAAAAGTGCTTTCATTTCATTCAAAGTTTTCAATAAAATTTTCAGGAAATTGAAAGCAGTATAATCAATCACTATCTAGCTATGCAGTATTGGATGGCCTAAAGATGAGGAGTGGCAAATGCTACAATGACTGTTGTTTTTAGCAGATCTAGTTGAAATTGAACCACTTCCATTGCTTCATGTAGCTTTTTCACCTCAGTGTTTAGAGCAACCAACTCAGCAGCTTGTGCATTTCCAAAAACTTCAACAAACCCTCGCAATCTCCAAAATTATGATCTTAAGATCCCATATTGAACCTTATTTCCTTTAGCTCTGTTTCTATATTCTTCCAAAGCTTGATCAACAATTTTCTTAATTGAATCAGAGCCAGATGAAATGGTGTCAATGATAGGCTATAGATCAGCCTTAGGTGTAGGTCTGGAGGTCTCAAGTGATTCATTTCCCTGACCTCACTGTCAATATGATCAAGTCTACAATCCAAAGATTTGCAAAACTCACCAGACTTTGTAGCTAAAGAAGCAGTCAAAGAATCTATCAGTGATTTCATTTGCAATGCTATGAAGTCCTGCATCACTGAAGTAATAGTAGGGTGAGTAAATGGATCTTGAACTGAAGGTGCATGAGGAACATAGTGGTATCTAGCACAGGTGGAGATGCTGGTAAAGGATGATCAATGTGCTCAGTCTCCAAAGGTGCAAACTCAGGTACATTAGTTTCAGCTGGCTCAGAAGTGCTAGCAAAGTCAGTGGAGGTGCCAACTGGAACATCATTAATTTGCTCAAACACTGAAGGCCCTGCAATGGAGATCTCCCTTGGAATTTCTTCACTATTACTGTCTTCAATACTGCTACTACTGCTACTGGAGGTTGCTATAGCCCTCTCTTCAGTTCCCTTTTTCTTCCACACCCCCTCACTAAGAATATACCCCATTCAGAGCAGATATTTAGAGGTATAAGTGTCGGTGTGATGAAGGGGTTTTCCATCTTCTCCTTCTAAACTGATTCTAGAGGCTTGAAACAATAAAGTTAGAACCATCCTGTATGGTAAGTGTTGCCCGGGTGGCTTAACCCAAGAGGGGGGTGAATTGGGAATTACAAATTTTTGCAAGTATGTGCACAAGTAATTCCTTTTAGTGGTTAAGTGCTGTGTCAAATAGAGTATGAATGCAAAGCTAAAGGTATATCAAACACAACACAAATAAGACAGATTTATAGTGGTTCGGAGCAACCTAGCTCCTACGTCGACTACCCAAGTTCACCACTCGGGATTTCCCACTATATCCTCCAAACGGAATACAGTCGGATTGTTTTACAGGCTCACAATCCCAACCTCTACACTTTGGTTTTTGAAACTGGGCTCACCAAAGAAACCCAAGCTAGGTTTTTACAAGTTCACCTAAAACCTCTATACTTTGGTTTTTAGATAGGCTCACCAAAGAAACCTCAGCACTCTAGTTTTTAAAGGCTCACCAAAGAAACCTATTTGGTTTTTACAACCGGGCTCACTAATAACCCAGATATTCTAAAAGATAGAATAAAGAAGCAATAATAAAGACAAACTCTGTTATCAGGGTGGTTGCCAATGCAGCTCGAGTGAAGATCCACTGAAGCTCTTCAATGCACTTCTTGCAATCTTCAATGGCTTCCTTGCTTTCCTTAAAAGATGCTTCAAGCTTCTGGTAAAAGTTGTTGCAGGCTTGAAAGCATACTTTAAAGCTCTAGTGCTCTCTCTTCACTTCAATAAATGTTCAATAAATGCTCAAAATTCATTAGTCTATTCAAGATGATCTCTCATACCTTATTTATAGAGACTTCAACTGCCTTCCCATGATTTGAACTTGTAGACCGTTGGGAGTGGGAGGTGGCAGGTACCGTTGGAGCACTTTTGGAATTCAAAAACTGAGAACTGAAACTAGCCATTGGAGGTGACCCCGTCATTCTAGTCGGCTTGGACAAACTTCGAGTTGACTCGGACCAAGTTCGGGTCGACTGGGCTGAGTGCCAGTCGGCTAGCTTCCACAGTTGAGAAAATACCTCACTCTAGACGAGTCGGCTAGGTTGGAATCCAGTCGACTCGGATCTCAGAGGCTATCAGACCATTCTCAACCGAGTTCTGGACGAGTCGGCTGGGCTGAATTCCAGTCGGCTCGGATCTTGAGAATCTTAGAATGTTCTCAACCATGTTCTGGACAAGTCAGCTGGGCCTTGGTACCAGTCGGCTGGATCTGTATGCCAGAGTCGGCTTGGTCCTTCACCCAGTCGGCTCGAAGGTGGTCTTCAGCCAGATCAACTTCAAACTTCCAGAACACTGTCCCAAGCTTTGAAGTCTTCTTCAAGCACTTCTTTCAATAAATTCAGAAAAATTGAAGCTTGAAAGACTATAGAAGTAACCCTTAAACTTGATTATAATAGAAAATTTTTGTAGGGTTCTTCTTTACAAGATTCTAAAGTCTTTACAACTTAACACAAAACATTAAAGACTGTAGGATTTAGAATGTGTGTCAATGTAGTGTCCTACAAAAACTTGTCAATCATTTGAAGAGTTGATAGATAACCAAATGTATGCTCCAATGTTTTGTTATCATCAAAATCACTTTAGGGGCAACAATCTCTCCTTTTTGATGATGACAAAATACTGGGCATGAAAAGAATCTAATCTATTCATAAGTAAGTAAGCATTTACATTTGTTTGACAATTTATAAAATCAACTGTAATCTCAAATGTATATCAGTATGTGCTATACAGTTATGCACAAGGTCAAATTCATAAACTATAAATATCAGAGAATGATTGCTTGTATGTATCAAGCAGCATTAAGTATCGACTGATAGATATAATAAGTCGAGAGCATCATAGTAATCATTGAAGCATGTTAATTAAGCATGTATATCTCCCCTTTTTATAAAATTTCTAGGCAATATGAATTTTCTCTAAGTTTCTCCCCCTTTAACATTCATTTGAACATTTTATCAGAATAATATGCAAGAAATTATTCAGAAATGCCTTAAAAACTTCCCCTATCTACTTTACTTTAGTAGTTTTATTGTAATTCATTAAGCTTTTCCTTTCATGCACTCTATGATTCTCCCCTTTTTGTCATCAATTCAAAAAGGTTAAACAGATAAGCTCAGAATTTTAAATAGATTGAGAAATTTTAAGATTTATTTGAGATAATTTCACTTTCTCAACTTAAAGAGAAATTCTTATAAAAAGAAGAGAGTGTAAACAAGATAACACATATACACACATTACACAGTGATTAAAAAGATGTTCATTTCATTTCTGTCAAAAAGGTGTTCAGTACATTAACCATTACAAAAGTTTCAAAAAGCATCCAAAAAGTACTGAAACTACAAAATGTCTAATCAGAATCATCTCTAGGAACATTGGCACCATGCCAAGAAGTGGGTCAAGGTAATCGACTAGATGAAGCATGAGGAGGAGGAGCCTAGGGTGATGCGAGGTGCTAGGAGCCCTAGTGAAAATGGGAGGTGGATCATACAATGGTCTGGTCCTAGCTGTGACCTCCAAGGATCTGACAGTGCCACAAAGAGACACCATTTCCATCCAAATTGCTCCCAACAATTGCTCCATGTCCTTGAGGCTAACTGGCACTTTGTTCACTGCCTCCTTCATTTCACCTATTTCTTTCTGCATTGATACAAGCTCAGATGCTTGGACATTAGCGAATGCTTCAGCTGAACCTCGAAGTCTGCCAAGCTTCAACCTGATGATCCGAATGCCTCTAGTATAATCCTCTGCCATAGCTCTTGTATCTATAATAGTTCCTACTTTGCCTCTATGTTCCTTCAACTCAGCTTGATATTCATTCAAAGTGGCATCCACAGACTTCAAAATTGTTTCAGAACTTGAGGAGATACAACTCAGAAATGGTTGAAGGTCTATCTGAGGTGCAAACCTTGAAGCTTCTATAGCTTCAACCTTTCCTTGTAGACTTGCCACATGCTCTTCCAGTCTGTCCAATCTGCTGTCCACTGACTGTTTCAAATCATTAAATAAAGAAGTTATTGTACCTGTCAGTGAATTGTCAAGCTTTTAACTGTTCCTCAATCTGATCTTGAACAATTGGAGGTTGTGGAGCTGCAGTAGGGTAGTCAGGTAAAGGAACATCAGCTGCAGCAAGTCAAACTCTGGTGCAGGCAAATCGAACTCTGTTGCAGGCATATCAAACATAGGAGAAGGTGCTCTGGTCTCCTCAGTAACAGTAGCAGGCTCAGATATAAATGACTCAAGCTCCGGTACTGGTGTAGAAGAAGTTCCAGCATCTTCTATATTTTTTCCTCTTCTTCTTCTTCACTACTACTGAAGCTGCCATAGCCCTTACATTTGTGCCTTTCTTTCTCCACACTCCTTCCACTTGGAAATACCCCATTCTCTCTAGAGTTGGAAGTGTAGATATCAGTGTGATGCAATTCTAATCATCTTCACCATCCAAACTGACTCTATGGATTTAAACAATAATGTAAGCATCATTCCATAGGGTAGACAGGATTTAGCTTTTCTTACTGTCTCTTTCATTTGCATGATTATAATGTATGGTAGATTGACAGTAGTTTTCTCTAGAATGTGCTCCATAAGGCATAAATCCCTTTCACTCACCAATTGAATTTACCGGTTCTTTGCAAGAAAATTCTACAAATGAAGTTGTGAAGTAATCTCATTTCTAGTGATAGGGTGTTAGCAAACACAATACCAATACCAACAACATCTTCTTTGTTCAATATTGTTCTCAAGGTCTTTTCCATGTTTTCAATTACTAGAAATTTTACTCCCTCTGAAGGTAAATCCAACACACCTTGTAGGATTTCCTCATTGACTATTATCCTCTTTCTTTAATAGTGGATTCCACATGATTCATTCCTAGTCTTAAATTTTCATAAAAGCTTCTAACAAGAGTGGATAGGTCTTTTCATTCAATGAACAAAATTTTCTCCATCCTAAGTCTTCAATCAGATCTCCTATTCTTAATCCAATGCCTTTAAGAAAGTCAATTATTCGGCGGCCGGAAGTTACCGGACGTATAGACATCGAAGGCATTTGGCTAAGAGCAGGTGGAGGATCTCTTGCGGCTTCCTCTGCAAATTCTTCACTGTGAGTGGCACTACTTGGCTCTTCTTGCCTCCTTTTGGACCTTCTTTCATTTTCAACCGATGGAGCAGCCATAACGGAGCGTTTACCTGTCGCACGCTTGGGTGCCATAGCTAGGAAAGATGGAAAATCAAGAAAATGGAGTGCTTGGAAGGGAGAAGGAAGTCTTTGGAGTAGGTTTTGGAGATGAATGAACCGTTAAAGAAGACAACATAAAGGCTAAACGGTTCGGTGAAGAGTTTATAACCCTAAGCAAAATGCTTCGGCGCGAAATTTCAATCGACTCGAGTAGCCCTAAAAAGGCTTTAGTCGGCTCGGCCAGAGCTCTCCTAACACCATCAGAAAATCCAGTCAACTCGAAACTGTTCGAGCTGGCTAGGCCAGAACAAGCTCAAAACTCTCAGAGAAATCTAGTCAACTCGGATTAAGATCCAGTCAACTCGAACAAAGAAAATGGAGTTTTAAAAATTTTGAACAAAAACCAGAAGAATTTTGAAAGGAATTTCAAAGGATATCAAAGCTTAACAAAATAGAATAAATTGAGGAGGTTTTCTAGATGAGATTACCTTAGAATTGAAGGAATTAGGTTAAAGAATCTAGAAGGGATCACAAAGTCCTAATTCACTCCTAATTTGCTCAAATCTATCTTGATTGAGTGGCTTAGTAAATATGTCAGCTAATTGATCTTTAGTAGGCACAAAGTCAAGCACAATATTATCATTTGAAACATGATCTCTAATAAAATGATGTCTAATTTCAATATGCTTGGTTCTAGAGTGTTGAATTGGATTCTTTATCAAATTGATAGCACTTGTGTTATCACATTTAATTGGAATTTTAGATTGTGATACACCAAAGTCTTCTAATTGTTGTTTAATCCATAACACTTGAGCACAACAACTACCGACAGCCACATACTCAGCCTCAGCTGTGGACAAGGCTATGGAGTTTTGCTTCTTATAGTGTCATGAAATTAAATTCAACCCTAGAAATTGGCATGTACCGCTAGTGCTTTTCTATCTATTTTACAACCAGCATAATTAGCATCAGAGAATCCAATCAAATTCAGAGTAGAACGTTTAGAATACCAAATTCCTAAATTTCTTATTCCTTTCAAATATTTAATTATTCTTTTTATAGCAAGCATATATGTTTCTTTTGGTGATGACTGAAATCTAGCACATACACATACACTATATAATATGTCAGGTCTACTTGCAGTCAAATATAATAAGGATCCAATCATACCTCTGTATAGCTTTGGTCAACATGGGATCCATTCTCATCTTTGTCTAATGCAAGCTGGGCTCATGGGTGTGCTCATTGTTTTGATACTCTCCATACCAAACTTTTTGATGATTTCCTTGATGTATTTGGCTTGGTTGATGAAGATGCTTTCCTTTGTTTGTTTTACTTGAAGTCCAAGGAAGTAGTTCAGCTTGCCCATTAAGCTCATTTCAAATTCTCCCTGCATAAGCTTAGCAAATTCTTTACATAGAGATTCTTAATTGCACAAAAAATGATATCATCAACATATATTTGTACAACTAAGATATCATTATTTTTCTTTTGATAAACAAAGTTTTGTCCACATTACCTCTTGAAAAATCATTTTCAATTAAGAAAGTGCTAAGTCTATCATACCAGGCTCTAGGTGCTTGTTTCAAACTATACAATACTTTGTTTAATTTGAATACATGGTTTGGAAAGGTGTGATTTTCAAAACCTGGTGGTTATTCCACAAAAACTTGTTCAGAGATAAAACATTAAGAAATGCACTTTTTACATCCATTTGAAAGAGTTTGAAGTTCATGTAGCAAGCAAATAAAAGTAGTAATCTAATGGCTTCTAGTCTTCTATGGGTGCATAGGTTTCATCAAAATCAATACCTTCTTCTTGGTTATATCCCTTAGCCACTAATCTAGCTTTGTTCCTTATAATATTTCCTTGCTCATCTAAATTATTCCTATAGACCCATTTAGTTCCTATAATTGGATGGTCTGTAAATCTATCTACAAGTGTCCATACCTTATTTCTTTCAAACTGGTTTAATTCTTCATGCATTGCCATCATCCAGTTTGGGTCAGTCTCAGCCTCTTCTAAGCTATGGGGTTCTATTTGTGATACAAAGGCTAGGTAATCATGTGCATCCTTATGTGCAGCCCTAGTCCTAACACCATGCGAAGGATCTCCTATTATTAATTCTTTAGGGTGAGATGTAACATACCTCCAGTCCCTCGGTAGATCGGTGTGATCCTTACTTACCGTTTCTTCTCCATCTTGAGTGTCTTTGTCTTGAATGCTCAAGTCATCCATTCCTTTTTGTAATGTACCTACATCATTATCATGCACTCTTCTTGTTTAGAAGGTGTAGGGTTAGTTTCAATAAATACAACATGAATTGACTTTTCAACAGTAAGAGTCATTTATTAAAAATTCTATATGCTTTGCTATGTAATGAATAACCTAGGAAAATTGCATCATCAGCTTTAGAATTAAATTTTCTAAATTATCTTTCCATTGTTATTCACAAAGCATTTACAACCAAACACATGAAAATAACTAATATTGGGTTTTTTGTCATTCCAAAGCTCATAGGGGGTTTTCCTTAAGATAGGATGGATCAAAACACGGTTTAAAATATAACATACAGTGTTCACCACTTCTGCCCAAAAGTACTTTAGAATATTTCCTTCACACAACATTGTGCGAGCCATTTCTTCCAATGTCCTTTTTCCTCTCTACAACAACATTTTGTTGAGGTGTTCTAGGAGCGGAGAAGTTGTGATCAATGCCAAATTCAGTACAATAATCTTCAAAAAATTGATTTTCAAATTCAGTTCCATGATCACTTCTAATTGAAATCAAAGATAAGTTCTTTTGGTTTGAAACCTTTTTATGAAATTTTATAAAAACATGAAAAGTTTCATCTTTTGAGACAATGAACAAAATCCATGTAAATCTCGAAAAATCATCTACTATCAAAGAGCATATTTCATCCCTCCTAGGCTTGTGGTCCTAGTAGGTCTGAAAAGATCAATATGAAGTAGTTCAAGAGGTCTTGTTGTAGAAACATATCTTTGATTTAAAACTCCCCCTAGTTTGTTTACCATTTGGCATGCATCACAAACATGATTTAAATCAACTTTAAACTTAGGCATGCCTCTAACAAGATATTTAGAAATTAATTTGGCAATTGTATGCATGCTAGCATGATCTAATTGTCTATGCCATAGTAAGCCTGACTTTTTGGTCTTAGCATTCATTGCAACTAGACTAGGGCTACTAGACATGGCAAGATCATTAAGATCTACCATATAGATATTCCCGAGTCTATCCAAATAAATTTATTGCTAGAATCTAAAGAGTTAGTTACTATGCACATAGAAGACTCAAAGACAACCTTGAAGCCTTTATCACATAATTGACTTATATTTAAGAGATTATGCTTCAATTTGTCTACTAGCAAAACATTTTCAATAAAAGTGAAGGGAGTAATTTTGATCTTACCAATATCGATTATTCTTCCTTTGCCATTGTCTCCAAAGGTGACCATACCTCCTTCTTTCATTTCAAGGGTGATAAATTGATCCTTGTCACCCGTCATTTGTCTTGAGCAGCGCTATCCAAGTACCACCTTTTCTTCAATTTTTGGGCTGCAAGACATTCCATACAAAATAGTCAATAAATTATTTTAGGTACCCAAGCTACCTTGGATCCTTGCAGGTCAGCAGAGGTGATTTCTTTGGGAACCCAAATCTTTCTTACTTTTTTAAGGACATTTCTAAGATTATTGCATTCAAAAGCTTTATGTCCTATTCTTTTACAAGCATAGCAAACAACTTTAGATTTTTTGATAGAAACAGAATTTGAAGTTCTAAAAGTTGATGCACTTGATGTAGATTTTGAACTTTTTGGAATATATGCATTTTTGCTCAAAATCTTAGGAACATATGATAAGGACTTTGAAGTAGAAATAGTTTTTGGTATGGCTAAAACTTTTTGAGATAAAATATTTTGAGCAGGTGTTTTGGATTTCACAAAAGTCATTATTGAAATTGCATTCACAAAAGAAGTGTTGAAACCAATTCCAGCTTTATTCCCTAAAATTCGTTATTCTTTTAGAATTAGCTCAAGCTTATTTGAAGATAGAGTGAGTTTTTCAACCAAAGGCTTGAGTTTTGTAACCTCCTTTTTCAATTCATTATTTTCAGCAAGTAAATCATTGTTTTTCTTTTCATATGAAAGATTCTTGTTTTTAGTTTTTCGAATTTTTCAGAAAAGTCATTCAATTCCTTTGTAATAAACTGTTCTTTTCTGAAATTTCATCCTTTTGTTTGAGTAAAGAATCATTCATATTTTTCAATGATTTTATCTTTACTCCAGCTTTCCTAAATTCAAAATGTAAGTCATAAAAAGCAGAATTAATTCATCAAAAGTAAATTCAGTGCAATTGTTAGGGGATGTTACCTCATCTTCGAGACCCATTAAGCAAAGATTTGCAGTCTTGGTGGTCTCTTCTTCTTCAGATGATGATGAGTCTTCACTATTGGACCATGTGACAACCATGGCTTTCTTTTTCTTCTTTTGTCTGAAGGATTTCTTCAGTAGTGGACAGTCTGGATGTATGTGCCCCTGCTTCTTGCATTCGTAGCATGTGGAGACTACCTCTTTATCTTTCTCTCTATCCTTTTCTTTTTCCTTTCCATAATCCTTCCTATAAAATTTTCAATTGTACCTTCCTTTCTTTCTTTCCATAAATTTTTTGAATCTCCTCACAACCATAGCGATGTCTTCATCTTCTAGGTCATCATTGGAGGAGGTGCTTTCTTCTTCAGATTCTTCATCATCCCTCTTTGAATCGGAAGCATCTTTGAAGGCTATTGTCTTCTTTTTCTTCTACTCATCTTCCGTTCTATATTGCATTGTCAGCTCGTGGGTGATGAGTGATCCCAGCAGTTCATCCAGCATCAATGTGTTGAGATCTTTGGCTTCCTGGATTGCAGTTACCTTGGGATCCCATTTGTCAGGCAAAGAATGAAGGATCTTCTGAACTAGATCTGCATTAGAGTATACCCTGCCAAGACTCTTTAAAACGTTAATAATATCTATAAATCTAGAGAACATGGCAAATATTGTTTCAGAAGGTTCCATTTTGAATAATTCATAATTATGAACTAAAAGATTTATCTTGGAGGTTTCACTTGGGATGTTCCCTCATGGGTCACTTCGAGTTTATTCTAGATTTCCTTTGCTGAAGAGCAAGTGGAAATTCGGTTGAACTCGTTTGCATCCAATGCACAATATAATAAATTCATTGCTTTGGTGTTCTTCAATTCCCCATCTTCATGTCATGATCATCCCAGTCCTCTTCAGGCTTAGGGATGTCCATGCCATCAACTTTAATTGTGGGAATGTGTGGCCCTTTCAAGATGACCTTCCATAATTGAAAATCTACAGCTTGTATGTAAATTTTCATTCGTGCTTTCCAATATGAATAATTAGTGCCTATGAATAGTGAAAGTCTATTTTTATATTGGCCCTCGGCCAAGGATGTACTCATGGAGCATGACTGTAAAATAATAAAGAATAATCAGAGACACTGCTCTGATACCAGCTGTTGCCCAGGTGGCTTAACCTAAGAGGGGGGCGAATTGGGAATTACAATTTTTGCAAGTATGTGCACAAGTAATTCCTTTTAGTGGTTAAGTGCTATGTCAAACAGAGTATGAATGCAGAAGCTAAAGGTAAATCAAACACAACACAAACAAGACAGATTTATAGTGGTTTAGAGCAACCTAGCTCCTACGTCCACTACCCAAGTTCACCACTCGGGATTTCCACCATATCCTCCAAACTGAAATACAGTCAGATTGTTTTACAGGCACATAATCCAAACCTCTACACTTTAGTTTTTTAAACTGGGCTCACTAAAGAAACCCAAGCTAGGTTTTTACAAGTTCACCTAAAACCTCTACACTTTGGATTTAGATAGGCTCGCCAAAGAAACCTCTACACTCTGGTTTTTAAGGGTTCACCAAAGAAACCTATTTGGATTTTACAACCGGGTCACCAATAATCCAGATATTCTAAAAGATAGAATAAAGAAGCAAAAATAAAGACAAACTCTATTGTCAGGGTGGTTGCCAATGCAGCTCGAGTGAAGATCCACTGAATGCTCTTCAATGCACTTCAATGACTTCCTTGCTTTCCTCAAAAGATGCTTCAAGCTTCTGGTAAGAGTTGTTGCAGGCTTGAAAGCAGACTTTAAAGCTCTAGTGCTCTCTCTTCACTTCAATAAGTGTTCAATAAATGCTAATAATTCATTAGTCTCTTCAAATATGTTCTCATACCTTATTTTAGAGACTTCAACTGCCTCCCTTGATTTTGAATGTTGTAGACCATTGGGAGGTGACAGGTTACCATTGGAGCACTTTTGGAATTCAAAAACTGAGAACTAGAACTAGCCATTGGAGGTGACCCCATCATTCCAGTCAGCTCGGACAAACTTCGAGTCGGCTGGGACCAAGTTCGGGTTGACTGGGCTGAGTGCCAGTCAGCTAGCTTCCATAGTTGAGAAAATACCTCACTCTGGATGAGTCGGATAGGTTGGAATTCAGTCAGCTCGGATCTTAGAGGCTATCAGACCATTCTCAACCGAGTTCTGGACGAGTCGGCTGGGCTGAATTCCAGTCGGCTCGGATCCCTAAGAATCTCAGAACGTTCTCAACCATGTTCTGGACGAGTCGGCTGGGCCTTGGTGCTAGTCGGTTGGATCTGTGTGCTAGAGAACTTCTTTTCTATGCTAGTGCCAGAGTCGGCTGGGTCCTCCATCCAGTCAGCTCGAAGGTGGTTCTTTAGCCATATCAACTTCAAACTTCTAGAACACTTGTCCCAAGCTTTGAAGTCTTATTCAAGCACTTCTTTCAATAAATTCAAGAAAAATTGAAGCTTGAAAGACTGTTAGAAGTAACCCTTAAACTTGATTTTAATAGAAAATTTTGTAGGGTTCTTCTTTACAAGATTCAAAAGACTTTACAACTCAACACAAAACATTAAAGACTGTAGGATTTAGAAAGTGTGTCGATGTAGTTGTCCTACAAAAACTTGTCAATCATTTGAATAGTTGTTAGATAACCAAATGTATGCTCCAATGTTTTGTTATCATCAAAATCACTTTAGGGGTCAACAGTAAGCAAGCCTTAACTTTTTTGACAGCTTCCTTCATTTGCATTAACATGATATAGGGTAGATTTAATGCCTCCCTCTAAATGATATGTTCCATTAAGCTAAGGTCACGTTCACTTACCCAATCAAATCTGCCAGTTCTTGGAAGAAATATTGGTGCGGACACTAAAGGCACCAGAATAAGACAGAGGCTTCTCAACCCTCTATGGATTGATTAATAATATATAAGTCCATTTGTAATAAGGGCTTAGTCCATCTGATCCATTTTAGTTTGTCATTTAAGTCTTTTGAGTTGTTATTTCAGTTCAGTATTAGTCAGCTCATGTTGAGCTAGTTCAGTCCAGTGCTAGTCAGCTCATGTTGAGCTATTTTTTTTTTTTTTGAGTCCTGTCCAAGTACACTAAAGACTCAAGACCATATCATACAAGTGAAGACCAAGTCTAACCAGTTTGAAGACATGGAAGTGAAGCCCAAGTCCAACCAGCCTGAAGATTTGAAGACCTCAGAGGAGAAAACAGAAGCCTTGAAGCCCTAGACCGCAGCTTGAAGCAAATTAGGCGAGCCCAGGCCCAAGAGAGGAGCTAGGGTGCCACTTACTATGGTGGCCTTCCCCTTGGTCGGCCACTTAAAGTCACCCCTCTTGGCCGACCAAGGCAAGGAGAGGGAGAGAAATTCTAGGGATTTTTCTACCTATGTTTCCTTATTTTCTAGCTAGGGTTTGGGTGGGAATAGAATTCCTAGGTAAATACTATTGTACCCTTACTTGGAGCCCAAAACAAAGAGTCTATTTAAAGGATCCTCGTCTCTTGTATGAGAAGTTAATTTTTGATATATGAAATACTCTTGAGTTTTTTTCTTGCTGTGTGCCTCCCTGCTGTGTGCATTAAGGGATCGTGTGTGAGCCTGATGTCCTGTCGAAGTGCTAGCCGACCAACCTTCTTTCAAGACTCTTCTTCCAACACCCCTTGCTGCTTTTCTGAAATTATTCTTATTTCTAGCCTTTGTTTTCCTCACCCTTGATGGTTTTTTCTGAGTCCCTGAGTTCCTACAAATCCACGACTATCCACCGGGCGCAAATCAGACCACTGAGCAAAGCCAGGAATCTGCGGGTCTCTGGCTCGATTTTTCAGGCCGCATCTGTCGAGAACGAGTGATCTCTTCACTGCGATCTTCACCAGGTGCATCATACATTGCCAAGTACACCTGCTCTACCACCTTAGTTTTATTGTAGGTGAACTAGCCCTAACCGAGGCTTCTTAGTCCCGGCGATCCCCTTTTACTGCTTTCTTAGGTCCTGATCTGCATGCATTGTTTCTAAAATTCATATAGAACTCTCTATATCTTATTTTGATTTGATATTCAGGATTTAACCACCTCACCCCACATATAAAACACACAAAAATGACTGCATGCATATTAGTTCTGCATTTTCGGTATCAGAGCTTAGATTAGGGCTCATTTTCTGCACTTTTCACAGTCTATATGCACTGTTCTTTTAATTGTTTCTCCCTACTCAAAAACTCCAAAAATTTTGATTTTTATTTTTTGAATTTATATTAATTTAAAGTATTTTACAGAATTTTTTTCAAATTTTATTTCGATCTGTGCAGTTTCTACAAGCCAAAATACAGCTTGAAAATTTTTGGTTCTATTTTTCAGCAAGACAATTTTTGAAGGTTTAGGTTTTGTTTAGCATCTCTTTTGCATATCTTTTATTTTTAATATGTTTCTAGCATATTAGGTCATTGGCTGTAAATCATATTTCTACAAAGAACCAAAAAAAAAAAATTACATATATAAAAGCTATCTAAAATACTTAAACCCTAATTTTGCATCATCTTCCTGCCATCATTGCATAAACTACCTTTAAGGGCACTCTTGCTATGTCAGATGGGGGGAGGATTTGATCACCTCTCCTTAGCCCAAAACCACATGCCCTGCATTCATCCCAAGCCTAACTTAAAATCTATTAGACTTAATTTGCCCTAGTGGGCTAGGGACACCAACTGGTTGGGTCTAAGCTAAGTGTCAGATCACTGTGTCAAGCTAACCTGTGTGTGCCTTATGCTTAGTGTCTAGAACGGTGGTTCTGGGATTCAATCCTGAAGGGCTTGTGTGCTGGTCCGCTTACCTGGCCAATCTCTGATCGGTTGTCTATGATTGGCAATCAGGGACCTAACACTCCCTTTACAAGTGCCTGGCTGAGTACAGGTTACTATAGGCTAGTTTGCTACCCTGATTGAGCATCTAGTTTTGGACTCTAGGTTTAGGCAACTGTAGTCGAGTCAGTATTGAGTCTTGCATCAGAACTAGATCAGGAGTCCCATTTCATCCACCATCTCCTTGAACCTATGGATAAGTTGGAAGCCAAGATTCAAGCCCTTGTAGACCAAATAGCCCAGATGAATACCCAAATAACCCAGACCGATAGCCTCAACCCAACTCAACCTAGTGAAACCATGGAGTCCAACCCTAGGAGAACCCAACACTTTGACCCATATAGGGAGTCTAACCCTAGGAGAACCCAATACTCTGACCAATATAGGGAGTCCAATCCTAGGAGAACCCATACTCTGACCCATATAGGGAGCCCAACCCTAGGAGAACCCCTTACCATGACCCCTATTTGGAGCCCAACCCTAGAGCTACTAGGTATGTTATGTTGGTAGCACCTAAATTTTGTGATCCTGAGTGTGAGGATTATCTTGCTTGGGAAGGAGATATGGACATGTATTTTGAACAAAATATGGGTTTTGATTCTGAAAAATGTCAGTTAAAGTTTGCTAAAGCTAAGTTAGTTCATCAAGCTAGGTTAGATTGGGATAATGTGGAGAGAATACTTAGGCTAGAAGGTCATGAACCCATAACTACCTGGAGTGATATGAAACTTGAACTAAGGAGAAAGTACCTACCCAAGTCCTATCAGTCCAAGAGAGACCCATAACCTATAGATCTTATGACTCCAAAACCTATGAACCTATATCCTATGACTCTAGATCCTATTTACCCACATCCTATAAGCCTAGTATACCCAACCTATAGATCTTATGACTCCAAATCCTATGACTCTAGAACCTATGAACCCATATCCCATGAGCCCAGTAGACTCAAGACCCATAGAGCTGAACTCAAGTCCTATGATCCCAGATCCTATAATTCCATGACCCATAGATCTGCGCCCTTGTCCTATGAGCCCAGGGAGCCCATAACCCCTAGGTATCAGCCTAGTACTAGTCAGGTTTCCCCTAGTCAACTTGAACCCCATAGGATAGTACCCCTAAATATGAGCCCAGTAGTAAGCCACTATCCCTTAGTCAACCTGAACGTACTAGGATTAATGACCATACTCAGAAACCAGGACCTAGCCAATTTTTTCTTAGCCGACCTTCCCCACCATCCCTTTGATTGACAAGGCTTACATTAACATAGAAGTGTATGAAGCTGATGTGAACTTAGCGGATGAGTATGAGGGAGAAGAGGAGACACCTATAAAAGACCTAGAATTAGTTGACCCCGTAGGTACCCAGGTAGAAGCCAAGCTAGAGTTAGTTGTCCTTGATTATACCCAGCCTAAAGCTATAGTGGAAGAACAATTAGAGGAAGAGAAACCTTGGTACTGCTGCGAGAGCCTTACCTGAGGAAGCCATTGAGGAGAGCCAAATTATATAGTCTAGTCCTAAAATACAAGAACCAGAAGAATTTATTAAGGACCTGATCTCTTTGAATCAGCATCCCCAGGATGAGCCCCCTCCTATAGTTCCCATTAAGGACCTCTTCCCTAAGATTAATAACCCATCATTCCATTATGCAAACCCCATAGATATAACGTAACCCCGTAAGGTTAGCCTCATTAGTCTAGGATTACTCCCTGACATGCCTTCTTATATCGTGCTGTATCCAACTAATCCTGAACCTTTTTTCCAACCCTACCAGACTAATTCTGAACCACTTCCTATTTTCTGCCCTTTCCAGACACCTCCAGCATTTCTATGATCATATATTGCATTTAGTTAAGATTAGCATACTGCATGCATTCATTATGCAAGTTAGGTTTGCATTATATTTCTAGCATACTCTTTGGAATTTGCTAGGAGTTCACTGTAAGTTTTCATGTGCATGTCAAGCTAGGATCAAACCTAGAGAACCTATAATCTCTTAGGTTTAGGTCCAAAAGAGGTCAATAAAATTTTCTTCAATAGGAAGCATAGTCGAGTCTATTAGGGTAGGTATGAGTCCTTTGCATCACCTGTTAGGAGTCTATATGTGCCCAACATGTTCACCACCTGCACTAATTTTGAAAGAAACTGGCTAATTCCCGAAGAAGTGCCAAGGAATTTGATGTAGTGGATTTATCATGATTAGGCTTAGGCCTGAGCGTGCCCACCCAGGACCGTTAAGAAACTTCATGCTCGTGGAGCCGGACCTTTTAAAGTGTTAAAGAAGGTTGGATCAAATGCCTATGCTTAGACTTGCCTTCGGATATGGGCATTAGTTCTACCTTCAATATTACAGACCTGGTTGAGTACAGAAATCGACAGCGATACCTAGTGAGGCCTTTGGACTTTCCCTTCTGTTGTGAGTGACCCTTACCCAGAGTGTTCACCATTATTTGGCCTGAAAGAGGAGAATGGATCGAGCGTATCTTGGACGATCAAGCCATTACAACTCGGGGTCGCGGCTATCAACACTTCCTGGTCTGATGGCAAGGCTAGCCAAAGTTGGTGATGCGAGATGGGATGGTGACGAGTGATGTGCCATGCTTATCTTGATTGTATATATATATATTTTATATTTGAGAGCAATAACTGATATCCTAACATCAAAAGCTAACAGGAAGATCTAAAGAAAATAAAGTAACAACTAGTTATCGAAATTACCTACCCGCATGCGGATCTTGTCAAACAATGTAAGGAAGGATCGTGATGATGAGAAACCCCCCTAGACTAGGTTACCTACTTTCAAGTTACAGATTTAGAGGAAGGGAAGGGGTTTAGATTTACCAATACGCTTTGAAATTCTCTCGATTGAAGATCTAGATCACAACACTCTATAGTTGACAAACCTAACTTCAAAATCGACTGATCCGGCATCTGGACTCCAGTCACACCTGTTCCAAAGCAAGGACTCCGATCTTCAGAGTTGGATCTCAAAAAGGTGGTTGATTTCAACTTGCTTCAGGAATCTCTTCAAAGGATTAGATGTAGACCTTAAGAAATCTTCAAATGGCAAACTTGGTAAAAGAACCAGAATAGATAACTGTAGAGCGTCGCACCCTACGAAACTTGGACATCGCACCCAAGTTGTTCTAGGCATCTCACCTAGCACCTTCAAGCAAGCTAGCTATGGAGGAATTGGAAACTTGGATGTTGCACCCAAGTTGTTTTAGGCATCTCACCAGCACCTTAAGCAAACTAGCTATGGAGGAATTGGAGAAAATGCAACAGCACTTTTTTTCATTACTCAAAATATCATTGCCTACAAAGAAGGGTTTTAGGCTCTATTTATAGCCTCATTACAAGTAGAAAGATGGGTTCAAATTCAAAATAAAAGAAGAGGGAATTACAATTAAGGTTTTGGAATAGGTGCCAATGCTTCATAAAGATAGTTATCTTGACTTGATCTTCCACCCTTTGATCTTCTCCCTTTTCTTTCCTTAGCTGATTGAAGTGAAATTTGCTATATTTAAATGTGAGTGGAGCCCACCTTCAAAGCTTGTGCCATTTAATTCTTCATTTAAGACTCCTTGATTGCTGCCTTTATAAAGCTCCTTCAAGAAACTTCCTCCACCTTTAATGCTCATTAATTGCTGCCTTTACAAAGCTCCTTCAAGAAACTTCCTCCACCTTTAAAGCTCTTTAATTGTTGCCTTCATAAAGCTCCTTCAAGAAACTCCCTCCACCTTTAAAGCTCTTTGTTTGGTGAGAGAATATATGAAAAGTTTTCTTGGAAGAAAGAATAGGCGTGGAGCTTCCTTTCTTCAAGTAGCCAAATAAATATGGATGCGGTCCCCTCTTAACTTCCTCCATATTATGTAGACTTAGTCAACTCCATACAAAAATAACTTAGATCCCATTAAAACCTAAAATGGATCCAAAGACTAATTACTAGATCCAAACAATAATTTAGACCCAATTGAGACCCAATTAAACCAATTACAACTTAATAATAGAGATAAGATGACATGGATGCTTCAAAATAACTTAGATCTCATTAAAATCTAAAATAGACCCAAAGACTAATTACTAGACCCAAACAACAATTTAGACCCAATTGAGACCCAATTAAACCAATGCAACTTAATAATAGAGATAAGATGACATGGATGCTTCTTTCTGGCTCTGGTGTCCCACCAATTCTTCCAGGTGGGAGGAACTCGACCCTGTCGAGTAAGGGTCAACTTTGGTCAAATACCTTTTGAGCAAATCCGGGTCGATCTTCTGCAGATCCTCCCAAGTTATCCAAGAATCATCAGAGTCGGGATGTCCTTGCCAATGAACCAAGTATCGCTGGTAGTCCTTGTTCCGGTGATAATCGTTTTGTCGTCCAGAATTTGTTCAACCCTGTCTCTCTGATTTGAGGTTTTGGCCAGTGGACAGTCAGGGATAGGCTCACTCTCAAGAATGGGGTCAGGTCCAAACGACTCACTAGGTAGCATTATCGGCTTCCTATACTCTGCAAGATCTGATACGTTGAAAGTTGGACTTATGCCTAAATCTGGTGGTAACTCAATCTCATAAGCATTAGATCCAAACTTACAAATTATTTTGAATGGTCCTGCACTTCGGGCATGTAATTTCTTGATCGTTCCAGAAGGAATCGCTCAGGTCTGAGCCTGATCATAACTTGGTCCCCTACTTTAAATTCTTTAAGCCTTTTGTTTGAATCAGTCGTTTGCTTATATGAGTCATTGCTCTCTTTAATTTTTTTAATGATTTCATGATGTAAGTTCTTTGTGTTGTGCAAATGATTCAGCAGACTCAAATATGCATGCATTAATAGGTAAAAGAACCAGATCTAATGGGTTCCTAGGTTTGTATCCATGAACAATTTCGAATGGACTTTTCCCAATAGATTTATTAACTGAATTATTATAGGCAAACTCGACTCTAGGCAGTAATAGATCCCAATTAGCAATACTCCCTCCTACTAGACTCTTCAATAGGTTCCCTAGACTTCGATTTTTTACCTTAGTTTGGCCAGCAGTCTGGGGGTGGTATGCAATAGAATATATTGAAAGGATTATGCCCTAAAGGCTAATCGAAATGATGTATTTCGATGGGATTTTCTTTTGTATCCCAAACCAGTGTATTTACATTATCAATTAATAAAAGCATTTTATTTTCATCATATGCTGTGTCTTATTAATTTTATTAAGATATGATGAACCCCATAGATTATGGCTATGGTTCTAGGGTTATGATGAGATCATACCAGTGAGACCTAAAGTCTTAAAACCCTAATCTAGAATATTCCTGGTTAATGGGATATTGAGTAGGGGATCAATGTTTCCGGTAAGACCAGCACATCCTATATATGCTTGGTGAAGAGGGTGATCGATCTCACAGTCACTTGTGTTTGACACTAATACTAGGATGTGGGTGCTCATTAGAGAATGAGTTCACCGAATGGATCTAGCTTGAGAATATCTAATGGAACTTTATCTGTTTGTCAATAGATAGTTCTTATACTGGGAGTAGTGCATGTGGTCCTTTGACCTGAGACTGCCATGGTACCTTGTATGCATGAATCCATACTTTGGTTCACACTCAATCATGACACTGAGTCATGCATGGGGTGATATTGGGTATGGTGGATTGCATATGGAGGTTGTGAGTAGGTCAAAAAGGAATCGATCGACCCTAGTAAGAGGGAAGCACATCCAGATGATTTCATTCAAATGAAGATTCAGGAAATCTTTGATCAAAGTATGAACTTTAGAAATAGTTTCTAATGGTTCATTAATAAATCATCATTATCAGATTGAGCAAGGAATGAATATGAAATTGGATTTGACAAGTATCCATATCCATAGTCATATTCAAGGTGCAAGTAGATCGAAGGATTGAATTGCCCGGTAACTCACCATTGAAGGGTATTTTGGTAAATCCACAAAAATTCCTCATCTTCCGAGTAGGCATGACTCGTTGCTAGATGTCAATCTTGTCTTGTAGGTCTTCATGAACCAATTGATTTAGTTTCATGAGTCAATTCGATGTGTGATTCGAATTGGACAATTAGGTGAGCCAATTTGACCTAATTAGGTCAATCGGGTTCGATCGGATCGAATCTGATCAAACCTAAACCTACTGCTGGCTAGATGTGGAACCAAATAGGTCACACACAATAGAGACTTGACCAAGAAAGTCATTCATGATTTAATTAGGGTCATAAGATCCTAATTGGTTAGCCGGATTACATACTAGCATATGTAGGCTAACCAAATTCCTAACCCAATTGGATTGGATCCGGTTGCTTGCTAATTGGGCTAACCTAATTATGAAAACCTAAATTAGGTTGAGTCCTAAGTGGAGCTAGCCTAATCAGAGCAAAATCTAATTTTAATTTGGATTTAAGGGCATTTTAGGTGCCATACATGAAGAGTCCCAATGGCATGGGACTCTTGGTACCTAAATGATACCTTAACTTCAAAAGGGCACAGAATGAGCTATAGATCTCCGATTTGAATATAATTTATATGGTCAGAAAGGGAATTCATACTCTTTCCAATGACACCCATATTTCATATATTTTGACCAGTCAACATTCTTCAAAATTTGCATGGAAGAAGGATGGCGCGTGCGGTTAATGAAGAGTCGCAACTCTTCATGTGGCACGCGATTTTGATGGAGAGTCCTTCTGCTATCAGGACACTTCAAAATCTTTGATGTTTGGAAATTGAAGAGGTGCCTCTTGGCTTCCTAGGGACCGGTAATTGACATGTGGCAAGTGAGAATTCATCTAGATAAAAGAAGGGATGTGAATAAGGCCTTCGATGCATGAATGGGCTTATTAGATATGATTTTTCAAGACAGATAACTTCTCTTCAATCTTGAAAAATCATATCTGATAAGTTGATGGGAGACATATCACACGCCCCTCTTGTATCTATAAATAGGGGGCGGTGAAATGAGTCTGAAATAAGAATTACACCGAAGTACTATTCTGAGTGTCTCTCTCTCTCTCCTTATTTCTTTAAGACAAGACTTGTCTTGTTTAGACAAGGTCTTTTCTACTATGACAAAGCTTTGTTTTAGGACATAAGCCTAAGGAGTCCTAGAGAAGGGTTGTCCTAAAACCAAGAGTGGTTTAGGAGAGTGTCTTTGGTGCCCTACAGTAGGACAGGGTGTCCTACAGTGGTCAATAGACCAAAGGCTGCCAAAAGAGTTCCACTTCTCAAAGCAACTTGAAGAAGGAGTTCTTCCTTGGTCGGAGTTTCATGTGGATCACCATTGGAGTGCAAACATTTGGGTGCCTGGTGGAGAAGAAGGCTGAATCAGGGTTTTTTTCATCGGATTGGATACTAGCGGTTCAGGTTGGTGCCTAAACTCTACTTTATATTATATATGCATGTTTGTATGTTTTAATTCCTAGTAAAGAGGTCTTGGGTTAACGGTTTGGTAGTGGTTTCATAATAATTTTTTTGAAATCCACGCTTCCGCCCTGGTCACCAAAACCCTAACGTGGTATCAGAGCCACCTTATTAGGGCTAAATCATACAAAACTTGAAGTTGCCCAATTTTGTAGGACTCTTGAGGTTGCCTATTTTGGTACGACTCTACAAAATTTAAAGTTGCCCAATTTGTAGGACTAAAGAGGTTGCCCATTTTTGTAGGACTCTACAAATTTGACGTTGCCCAATTTTGTAGAACTCTACAAAAGTTTAAAGTTACATATAATTGATATGTTTATGCATATATGTATGTCACTGGTTAGGGTTTTCACTTAAACCTTAACCGATATAGAGATATGTTTAGCTTTCTAGTCATCATACTGAAATAAGGTTGCCCTGGCATAATGGTGGATCCATTATATGGTAAATGGTTATCCTAGTATGATGACACACTTGGCACATTATAAATTGATATATGATGCGTGGTTGATGAATTGGAATATTAGAATGTGCTCTGTTTGAATTGCCCTCTATTAAAATTATATTAAGTTGTAGTGTCATACCAAAAGCAAAATAATCAAGATGATTAGTTGATTATTCGGTGTCTAGGAAAAGTGGTTCATGATCGGTAAAGAGGACGTGGTTTTTAATTGGTTCCGTTGACTGACCTGGCCAATTTTTATTGGTGTCTAGGAAAGCAACAGGGGGACTCCCACTACTCTCCCACTTACCTGGCCGATAAGATTAACTTAATTCTTGATTGATATGCTTAGTGTAATATTTACTACATTAGGCCTTCCTTCATGCTAGGTCATTATTATATTATGATCCGTATTATGTTTGTTGTGTACACACAAGGCCTATTATGGTAACTAACACAATTTTGGCCTGGTGCATTTGATGCTTATGACATGATTTAATATAATACTTTGTTGTGAATGTTGGGAATAGTGTCCCAAAGCCAATCGCCTAGGTTGTAGGCGGTTGTGCTCAGTATTGTACTCATTTTATGAATTAATAAAATATTAATTTTTGGCATCTCATCACATACTTAATTTTCCTGAAATGAGCTCTTTCCATGTGATGAAGTCCTTAGGACTACACTGACTTCGATATAGAGAGGATATATCGAGTGGTCCTTAAACCCTGTTCACAATCAAAGGATATATTATACTGGACGGCAATATATCAAGTATAGGTTGTTGTAGTTCACATCGTTTGGTTGTCTTCTTGACCAAAGGAGTGTGGTGACAATGATGTGATCTACAAGTGAGATATGTGGTATCTCATTGAACGTGACTCCGTGCAGCCCCTTTCTGCCAAAGGGATACTCATAATTGGATATGGGTATATATGTCCCTCTGACCTCAGGTCATCACGGTAGATTGCAAGCAACTCCCTGTGCTTTGGTACCGGACTACCCAGATTTTTAATCCGGTGATAGAAGGTTTCTGGGTACAGGCAAGTACTTGTGGAGCAGTGATGGACCAAGATGGAATTGACCTGTCCAAACAGTTTGGATTGAATGTCTCGCAGTATCTCAATTTAGCAAATCCTCGGTCGGGGTAGTCCTAGTGAAGAGTCACTGGGCTTGCAAGGTTGAGACACGTAATGGACTGACTCAGTCTGGGTTGGCAGCCCAATCTCAGTCGTCCTGAGAATTAGAGGTCTAAGGGATGAATTATACGGTAACCATATGCCAGAGGTTCGATAGTTTGCTCCCGCATCTTCGACCTATCTGGACGCCGGGACCCATTGCTAGATGGTTTCCTATGCTGGTACTAGAAATTGTTCTAGTGCTATCGTTTAGGTTCGAACCTATGAGGTCACATGCCATTGAAGATAACTCTCTGATCCGGATACCGATTACGATTGGGAATCGTCTCGGTTTTATGGTCACAGTATTTTTTAGCACTCTTTTTCCCTGTCTTGCCCTTGTCTGAGTCAACCAAAAATGTTCCGGGTTGACCAGTGCTACGCCAGGATTTTTCTGAATCAGTTTTGAACTGATTCGAGTTCGTTTCGACCTCCAATTGGTTGTAAACCAATTTTATTCCTTGAACCAGGTTCAATTGGATTGAACCATTTGGTTTAATGGAATTGAACCAAAATTGGGTTTGAACCAATTTTTGTCTTGGACCGGTTATTTGATCCAATGTTTTCTCCTTTGACCGTTTACACGGTCATTTGTTTTTGCTGGGAAAATTTTTCCTAACGTCCAAAAGGCCAAACGACAGTAACTCCTAAGCTCGCGTCCTTTCTTCTCCACCCACTGGTTTTGAAGGCTTTAATCCCATCTTTAATGGCTGTTTAATTGGGTTAACACCACCATCTCTCTACCTCACCGATGCTCCACCTCCCTCTCCCTGCTGCAGCCTTTTTATACAAACCAAGCCCTCCCCTGTTTGTTTGGTAGAGTTTCAAAGAGAGGTTTCACCGTGAGTTGGAAGTTTATCCACCATGTGAGATCCAAGGGAAAGCAATAAAAAGATCTGGGCATTCCTCTTCTTTGAGAGGCTTAAGGAAAGAGTTTTGGGCTGGGTTTAAAAGCCTTAGAGGGAGAGAAAATCCCATTGTTTCAAGCTCAAATTCTGCCCACTTCTGCTATAGAATTCTATACCGTGAAGCCCTCTTCCGGTGGCTAGCACCGTGCATGGAGGTGGATCCGAGAGCCCAGGACGTGTCTCCCCTCTAGAGGGAGTACCACTCTACTCCTAGGAGCAAACCACGTGAGCCGGGATTGCTCCAGCTGCTCCGAAACGAAGGCCAAAGTCTGCTGCCCAGTTTTGCTGCAAAATCTGGCAGCAGATTTTGGTGATTTATTTATTTTTTTTGGCTTAGATTTGATTGCAGTTATTAGTGGCAAATCGAAGAAGACTTGTCCAAGTTGCTGCTGCTCAAATTTGGGAGCAAACAGAGATCCGGAAGGAGGTGTTCCGATGACGTTTTGCAAGCCAAAAATAGGGTCCAAGGAGGAAGACGACTGGAATAACTTTATTCCAGTTATTCCAATCTATTCCAGGTTTATTCCAGAGTTATTCCAGGTAAATAAAAGGTATGAAAAATTATTTTTTAATCATGCATGGATTGATTAAATTGTTTAATATTTTATAAATATTTTATATGATTATGCATGCCTAAATGCAACTAGATTTAGATTAGTTCCTAGCGGAGCAGATTCCCGCTGCACGAATTTTAAAAATTATTTTAAAATCCAATATGCTTCCGCAGATGTTTGCATGCCTAGTGTAGTATCTTGTCAAACCACCTGCATAGTTAACTTTCAGTGAACACACAAGGGTATTATTATTACAATCATGACTATAAAGGAATGAAGGGTCTTACTTAACTAAAAATAATATAGTTTGTTGTGCACACACAATGCTATTAATATTTTAGAGGCCAGGTTTTGTTGAGAATTGTATGAGATACAATTAAAAAGTTTTCCTACCTTTGAACTTATAAAGATTTGTTGTGTACACACAAGGTCTTTTATAAGAAATTAGGATCTCAACCCTACTAAGAAAACCAATTAGGGTTTCTCGATCATCATATAGAGGGTTATGATGTTTGATAAAATAGTGGGAGACATAATTAAGTTAAATTCTAATTTAATTATGTTTTGTCAACATTGGTTGTTTGCTTATATTATGTTCTTTGTTATAGATTAAATGGCCTCTTCACTCTCACTCCATAGTATACTTGATGCCAAAAAATTGACTGGACCGAACTATGTTGACTGGTTGAGAAACCTAAAGATAGTACTAAGCCAGGAAAAACTTTCTTACATTCTTGATACCCCTACCTTGGAACCTATAGGGGAAGATGCCTCGTAAGAGGAAAGACCACATACAAGATGTAGCAAAATGACTCACTCACTATCAATGTATCATGCTTGCCTCTATAACCAATGAGTTGTAGAGGCAACATGATAGCATGGATACTAAATCCATACTGCTCAATCTAAAAGAGCTATATGGAGAACATAGTTGAACTGCTAGATATGAGATATCTAAGCAGTTATTCCGTGCGAGAATGATAGAAGGTACATCCATACAAGACCACGTACTGATGGTTGCTGACCTGATCACTCGATTAGGTCAATTGGTTTTCTTATGGATAGGGAGTTGAATTAGGATTTGATCCTGCAGTCACTCCCAGAGTCATTTTCACAGTTTGTTCTTAATTATCATATGAACAAACTTAACACTTCCTTGCCAAAGCTGTTAAACATGTTAAAACAACAAAGAGCCATTTAAAGAAAAATAAGGCTCCACTTCTTCTTTTGAATGGGATCAATAAGAAGAAGTCAGGCAGAAAGGGTTCCAAGAGATGATTGAACCCAAAAAGGGGCATCAAGAAGAATAAAGGAAATAAGGCCTCCGGACAGATAACCTGTTTTCACTATGGCAAGCCGGGTCATTGGAAGGGAACTACAAGGCTTACCTTGCAGGTGTGAAGCCTGGTGCATCGAATGCACCAAAGGTATGAAAGAAGTTCATACTATTTTGTCATTGGATTCTTCCATTTCAAATACTTGGGTATTGGATATCGCATGTGGTCATAATATCTGCAAATCATTGCAAGGGCTGCAGAGGCTTAGAGTATTGAAGGAAGGAGACTTCGAGCTTTACGGTGTTGGAAGAGAGTCCATCCAAGCAGAGACCGTAGGGACTTATATCTTGAAGTTAACTTCGGAAAGATTTTAGAGCTAAGAGATTGTTACTATATGCCTAAGGTCATTAGAAATATCATATCTATACCCTTGTTACTTAGACAAGGTTATACTATGAATGTGATGAGCAATGGTTGCTCAATCAGCTTTTCTAATGAAATTATATGTTGTGGCATATTTTGTAATGGTCTTTTAACTCTATCCATTAATGACAATATACTTCATGTAAGTAACAAACGAAAGAGAGATGATGTAACAATACTTTACTCTGGCACTGTCGGCTTGGACATATTAGTGAGACTAGGATTAGAGCAAGTTATACAAGAAAATTTTCTTAATCCTTATGATTATGAATCATTAGGAACTTTTAAATCATGTCTCATGGATAAAATGGCCAAGACTCCATTTAGTGGACATAGAGAAAGGACAACTGAGTTCTTAGGACTCATACATACAGATGTATGTGGGCCTATGACAACTCAGGCCAAGAGTGGATACTCTTATTTCATCACGTTTACTGATGATTTTTCAAGGTACGGATTTGTGTACCTTATGAAACATAAGTCCGAAGCCTTTGATAAATTTTTAGAGTATCAAAGTATGGTAGAGAAACAAATGGAGAAAAGTATTAAAATCCTTCGATCAGATAGAGGAGGTGAATACTTATCACCGAGTTTCTCGATCACCTTAAAAAAAGGAGATTATCTCTGAATGGACCCCTCCTTACACACCCAATTAAATTGTGTTGCTGAAAGGAGGAAACGTACCTTATTAGATATGGTATGGGCCATGATGTGCTTCATAGAGTTACCTGTTTCCTTTTGGGGATATGCCTTGGAAACCACGGCTAATATCTTAAATAGAGTACCATCTAAATCTGTCTCTAGCACTCCATATGACATATGGATGGGTAAGAAACCCAATATTAAGTATCTTAAGATATGGGGATGTCCATCCTATGTCAAAAAAAATTTTGGACATAAGCTGGATGCTAGAGCAGATAAGTGTCTATTTGTAGGATATCCTAAAGATAGTATAGGATATCCGTTCTACCACCCTACTGAACAAAAAGTTTTTGTCAGTAGGCATGCCACTTTTCTGGAGAAAGAGTTCATCCTACAAAAGTGCGGTGGGAGAAATATTGAACTTGAAGAAGTTAAACAAAAAGAGACATCTCAACCAAATGATAACATAGTTAGTATAGAACCAGAACATACCACTCCTATCCGTAGGCCTGATAGGGTGCGTCATGCACCTGAGAGGTATGGGTTCATTATTGAAAAATAATGAAGCCCAGATCATTAAAAATGATGAGCCTCTAACCTATACGGATGCTGTCATGAGTAGGGACCTAGACAGATGGCTGGAAGCCATGAGATCCGAATGGACTCCATGTAAGTCAACCAAGTGTGGACTTTGGTTGATGCACCAAAGGGTGTTAACCCTATTGAATGCAAATGGGTCTATAAGAAAAAGATTGGGGCAGATGGCCAAGTCAAAACTTATAAAGCCAGATTAGTGGCTAAGGGTTTCAGACTACAACAGGGAATAGATTATGATGAAACATTTTCTCCTGTTGCCATGCTCAAATCTATTTCGATCATGCTTGCTATAGCAACATATCATGATTATGAAATCTGGCAGATGGATGTGAAAACCACATTCCTTAATGGTTTCCTTGAGGAAGAGGTCTATATGTCACAGCTAAAAGGTTTTGTCTTGGAGACTAAACCTAATCAGGTATGTAGGCTGAAGAAATCCATTTATGGATTAAAGCAAGTATCCAGGAGTTGGAACATCCGATTTGATAAGACAGTCAAAGAGTTTGACTTTATCAAAAATGAGGATGAACCTTGTGTGTACAAGAAGACTTGTGGGAGTGCCATAGTTTTCTTGGTTCTGTATGTAGATGACATACTCCTCATTGGGAATGATATCTCAATGTTACAATCAGTCAAGGTATGGTTATCTAAACAGTTTTTCATGAAAGACTTGGGAGAAGTATCCTATATACTGGGCATCAAGATCTATAGAGATAGATCTAGGAGGATGCTAGGCTTATCCCAGTCTAGGTACATTGACCAAGTGCTAAAGAGATTTAGCATGGAGGGAAGTAAAAGAGGTTACTTGCCCATTGGTCATGGCATACATCTTTCTAAGAAGATGTCTCCTAAGACACCAGAAGAAAGAAATAAAATGAGTTCTATACCTTATGCCTCGGCTGTAGGATCTATAATGTATGCTATGTTATGTACCAGGCCTGATATGGCTTATGCCTTAGGTATAGCCAGCAGATTTCAGGCTAATCCTAGGAGAGGATCATTGGAAGGCTGTAAAAATATTCTTACGTACTTGAGAAGGACTAAGGATATTTTTCTGATATACGGAGGATCTGATCTTAAACTGGAAGCTTATTTAGATTAGTTTTCAATCGGATCCAGATGATAGCAAATCTATTTCAGGGTATGTTTATACCCTAATGGAAGAGTTATAAGCTGGAAGAGTTCTAAACAGCAGACTGTAGCTGACTCAACAACTGAGGTAGAATACATTGCTGTTAGTGAAGCTGCCAAGGAAGCTGTCTGGATGAAGAATTTATCTCAGAGTTGGGCGTTATTCCAAGATTGAAGGTCCAGTACAACTTTACTGTGATAATACTGGAGCCGTCACTCAAGCTATGAATCTAGAGCTCATCACAAATCGAAGCACATTCTAAGATGCTTCCATCTCGTTCGAGAGACTGTTGAAAGACAAGAAGTCTGCATTAAAAGAGTAGAAACGAAGAACAACATAGCAGACCCATTCACTAAGGCTCTACCACAACGGGAGTTTGATCACCACCTCGATTATATGGGGTTAAAATTTAAAGGCGATTGGCTTTAGTGCAAGTGGGAGATTGAAAGGATTATGCCCTCAAGGCAAATCGAAATGTTGTATTTTGATGGGATTTTCTTTTGTATCCCAAACCAGTGTATTGACATTATCAATTAATAAAGGCATTTTATTTTCATCATACACCGTGTCTTATTAATTTTATTAAGATATGATGAACCCCATAGATTACGGCTATGGTTCTAGGGTTATGATGAGATCATACCAGTGAGACCTAAAGCCTTAAAACCCTAATCTAGAATATTCCTGCTCGATGCGATATTGAGTAGGGGATCAATGTTTCCGGCAAGACCAGCAAATCCTATGTATGCTTGGTGAAGAGGGTGACTGATCTCACAGTCACTTGTGTTTGACACTAATACTAGGATGTGGGTGCTCATTAGAGAATGAGTTCACTGAATAGTTCCATCTTGAAAACATCTAGTGGAACCTTATCTGGTTGTCAATAAATAGTTCTCATAGTGGGAGTAGTGCATGTGGTCCTTTGACCTGAGACTGCCATGGTACCTTGTATGCATGAATCCATACTTTGGTTCACACTCAATCATGACACTGAGTCATGCATGGGGTGATACTGGGTATGGTGGATTGCATATGGAGGTTGTGAGTATGTCAAAAAGGAATCGATCAACCCTAGTAAGAGGGAAGCGCATCCAGATGATTTCAATCAAATGAAGATTCGGGAAATCTTTGATCAAAGTATGAACATTAGAAATAGTTTCTAATGGTTCATTAATGAATCATCATTATCAGATTGAGCAAGGAATGAATATGAAATTGGATTTGACAAGTATCCATATCCATAGTCATATTCAGGGTGCAGTAGATTGAAGGACTGAATTACCCGGTAACTCACCACTGAAGGGTATTTTGGTAAATCCATCAAAATTCCTGATCTTTCGGGTAGGCATGATACATTGCTAGATGTCAATCTTGTCTTGTAGGTCTTCATGAACCAATTGATTTGGTTTCATGAGTCAATTCGATGTATTTCGAATTGGACAATTAGGTGAGCCAATTTGACCTAATTAGGTCAATCGGGTTTGATCGGATCGAATCGGCTCAAATCTAAACCTACTGCTGGCTAAATGTGGAACCCAATGGGTCACACACAATAGAGACTTGGCCAAGGAAGTCATTCATGATTTAATTAGGGTCATAGGATCTTAATTGGTTAGCTGGATTACAACTATCATATGTAGAATAACCAAATTCCTAACCCAATTGGATTGGGTTGGTTGCTAATTGGGCTAACCTAATTATGGAAAACCTAAATTAGGTTGAGTCCTAAGTGGGGCTAGTCTAATCAAATCTAAATCTGATTTTAATTTGGATTTAAGGGCATTTTAGGTGCCATACATAAGAGTCCCAATGGCATGGGACTCTTGGAACCTAAATGATACCTTAACTTCAAAAGGGGACAGAATGAGCTATAGATCTCTAATTTGAATATAATTTATATGGTCAGAAAGGAAATTTTATGCTCTTTCCAATGAGACCCATATTTCTTATGTTTTGATTGGTCAACATTCTTTGAAATTTGTATGGAAGAAGGATGGCGCGCGTAGTGAATGAAGCGCACCGCAGTGCATAAAGAGTCACAACTCTTCATGTGGCACATGGTTATGATGAAGAGTCCTTCTACTATCAGGACTCTTCATAATTTTCAATATTTGGAGATTGAGGAGGCACCTCTTGGCTTCCTAGGGACCGGTAATTGACATGTGGCAAGTGAGAATTCATCCAGATAAAAAAGGGATGTGAACAAGGCCTTCGGTGCATGAATGGGCTTATTAGATATGATTTTTCAAGCCAGATAACTTCTCTTCGATCTTGGAAAATCATATCTGATAAGTTGATTGGAGGACGTATCACACACCCCTCTTGTATCTATAAATAGGGGGCGGTGAAATGAGTCTGGTAGGAAAGAATTCCACCGAAGTATTATTCTAAGTGTCTCTCTCTCCCTCCTTCTTTCTTTAAGACAAGACTTGTCTTGTTAAGACAAGGTCTTTTCTAATAGGACAAGGTTTTGTTTTAGGATATAAGCCTAAGGGGTCCTAGAGGAGGGTTATCCTAAAACCAAGAGTAGTTTAGGAGAGTGTCTTTAGTGCCCTACAGTAGGACAGGGTGCCCTACAGTAGGACAGGTTGTCCTACAGTGGTCAATAGACCAAAGGCTGTCGAAAGAGTTCCACTATTCAAGCAACTTGAAGAAGGAGTTCTTCCTTGGTCGAAGTTTCGTGTGGATCACAGTTGGAGGGTGAATGTTTGGGTGCCTGGTGGAGAAGAAGGCTGAATCAGGGTTTTCTTCATCGGATTGGATACTAGCGGTTCAGGTTGGTGCCTAAACTCTAGTTTATATTATATATGCATGTTTGTATGTTTTAATTCCTAGTAAGGAGGTCTTGGGTTAAGGGTTTGGTAGTGGTTTCATAATAATTTTTTTGAAATCCACGCTTCCGTCCTGGTCACCAAAACCCTAACATATATTAATTTGGTTCCTAGCATATGCCATAAGGTTTTCCAAAAGTTGCTAGTGAACTTAACTCCCGGTACCAAATCAATTGCATGCTGAATATCTCTTAATGGAGGTAACTGATCTGGTAAATCTTCAGGGAAAACATCCTCGAATTCTTCTAATAAGTCTAGGACCTCCTTAGGATGTTCTAATTTGGGTTTATCCTGAGCTTCCTGGTAACCAAAACCCAAACTGGTGACCCTCCAACTTTTTCTCGTTCTAGCTCCTTTGCAGAAATCAGGTTCAGTTCAGCCTCTTTTTCTTTTAAATGACTTGACCCTCTCTTAACATGGTCCTTAGGTGACACCGCATTAATCACTATCTTCTTTCCTAGATGTTGGAAAGCACACGAGTTCGATTGTCCAAACAAGATGGCATCATGATCAAACAACCATGGTCTACCTAAGATGATACTACTGACACCCATTGGAAGGACATCACACCAAACTTCTTCTTGGTAGGATTGTATCTAGATTGTAACCTTACATCGAAACCTGATGGGAATGCTAGTTGCATCGATCCAAGATACCTTATAAGGATTCGGATGTGAGACAGTTGGTAAGTTTAAACTTTTAACAACATTAGTAGAAATTGTGTTGACACAACTCCCACTATCAATAATGACTTTACATACCTTATCCCCTATTCTAATGAAGGTCTATAGGATGTTGTTGGTCCTACACCAATCTTCATTCTTTTTTGCTTGAGTCAGGATACATCTAACCACTCCTAGTTGATCCATACTGATGATTTCTTCCTCCTCCACATACTCATCTATTAGTTCAGTTCCAGTATCATAAACCTCTTCATCACAAGACTCCTTAGTTTCAGGTTCCTCTAATTCAGGTCCACCTATGTGTAGAGCTCGTGATGGTCATTGAGCGGCAAAATGACCAGTTTGATTACACCAAAGCATAGTGTGGTCTGGTTCCTATCCTTCTAAACCATAGGTGCTTTTCCTTTATCATCCTTATAAATAAACTGGGGATTGGGTCTAGATCGATTGACAGGAACTTGATTCTGATTTGGCCTATTTCCAAATTATTAAATCTAGTTGAGTCAGGTCAATGAATTATGGTATCCTCTGAAATCTTTTAGAATCTGGAGCAATCTGGTAGGCATGTTCTAAGTCATGTACCTCTCTTAAAAACATTTCCCTACTTATATCATCCTTTAGACCTGCTTTGAACCTAGATAAAGTAACCAATTCAGACTCGGACACACCACACCGCATAGCATAGCATCATCAAAAAGAGTGATGTATTCGGACACAGTCTGATTTCCTTGGGTCAGCCTCTGCCATTGATCAAATATTCTCTGTTTATGAGACAAAGGTAGATATTTGGCCCTTAATCTATATTTCATCTCCTGCCACGTATCTATAGGTGGGTTTTCCCTCTATCGCTCTAATCTCTCCACAGTATCCCAATATAGTCATACCTGTCGGATTAACCTAAACTTAGCGAATTTGACCTTACGTGCTTCCGACATAGGATACCATTTGAAATATTGATCCATGTCACTTTCCCATCGGAGTAGATTTTAGGATCTAAGGTTCCATCAAATGTAGGTGCATCAAATCTAATACTGCTAAGGGCTCGCTCTTCCTGATCATCTATATCATACTGTGGCCTCCTAGGAATAGGATCAGGGGGGTAACTTCTCTGTGCTAGACTCGATGCCTAGGAATTTGGTTAGGTCTGACCTCTCTATGCTGGGCTCAGTACCTAGGGATTGGATCAGGAGTCAATTCTGGTTGCTGGGATCCTAGGTCATATCGAGGGGTAGCTCCAATGGGTGTAGGGTCAAGTTGAGACACATGGGATTCCTCCAACAAACTTATTCTTCCATCATCTGATCAAACCTCTGATCGACTCTAGTGCTAAGCTGCCTAAGCTGCTCAGTCATAGATCTCATAAGATTTTCAAGGTTTGAATCCATGGATGTACTAGGTTGGTCCTGGGGAACTTGATATGGTCTTCCAGTCCTAGTAGTCATGTAAACAACTCGATGCACTCAAGCAAACCTAACCGACTATAGCTAGCTAGACCTAGAGCTCAAACCAAATGTTATGTCAAAATGACAATCTTGGTTGTAGTAACTTGGCACCTGGCCAGGTAAGTGTAAGGTTGGTGGAGGTCCTTCTTTACTTGCCTTAGACACCAATTTGAAATTGGCCAAGTAAGCGAACCAACCCACCTTCCTTCGGGATCTTGTCCCTGAACCACTTGCCTAGACACCAGACACACAAGAACACACAAACAAGTTGTCTAAATTGGCTTGACACTTTGATCGACCAGACCTTGTGGATGTCCCTAGCTCTCTAGAGCAATAGCAATTAAGTTTCTACTCAATTTTAATTCAAAGCTTGGGTTCGAATGCAATGTTGGTTGTTTTGGGCTAGAAAAAGGTTATCAGCTCCTTCCCCCATCTAACATGTTCGAATTGCCCTTAAAATCACTTAATATATGAATGTAACAAACAAATACAAACTAATGAAAACCCAAACCATAGCGAATCAAAATCATGCTTGCTGAAGTTTTGACGGAATCTGTTCTCAAGCCGAAAACAAAAGAGAAAAAATTTCACAGAACTCAATAAATCATGAAAAAATTCAGTAAAATACTTTCAAACATGATGCATTCAACAAAACAAATTTCACAATTTTTAGACTTACTTATAAACATAAACAATTAAAATATCAGACCATATATGAGTAGTTGCAGAACAGAAACTAGATGCACTGATGATAACCTAATCTAAGCATGCTCTGATACCAAATTTGATGCGGGACAGGATGGTGACAGTGATGTGCCATGCTTATCTTGATTATATATATATATATATATATATTTTGAGAGCAATAACTGATATCCTAATAGCAAAAGCAAACAGGAAGATCTAAAGAAAATAAAGTAACTAGTTATCGAAATTACCTACCCGTATGCGGATCTTGTCAAACAACTATAAGGAAGGATCGCGGTGATTGAGAAACCACCCTAGACTAGGTTACCTACTTTCAAGTTTCAGATCTAGAGGAAGGGAAGGGGTTTAGATTTACCAATATGCTTTGAAATTCTCTCGATTGAAGATCTAGATCACAACACTCTAGAGTTGACAAACCCGACTTCAAAACTGACTGATCCAGCATCTGGACTCCAGTCACACCGGTTCTAAGCAAGGACTTCATCTTCAGAGTTGGATCTCGAAAAGGTGGTTGATTATGCTTACGGGATCTTCTTCTTCAACTTGCTTCAGGAATATCTTCAAAGGATTAGATGTAGACCGTAAGAAACCTTCAAATGGCAAACTTGGTAAAAGAACCGGAACCAATAACTATAGACGCACCCTACGAAACTTGGACGTCGTACCCAAGTTGTTCTAGGCATCTCACCTAGCACCTTCAAGCAATCTAGCTATGGAGGAAGTGGAAACTTGGACGTCGCTCCCAAGTTGTTCTAGGCATCTTACCTAGCACCTTCAAGCAAGCAATAGCTATGGAGGAATTGGAAAAAATGCAACAGCACTTTTTTTCATTACTCAAAATATCATTGCTTACAAAGAAGGGTTTTAGGCTCTATTTATAGCCTCATTACAGGTAGAAAGATGGGTTCAAATTCAAAATAAAAGAAGAGGGAATTACAATTAAGGTTTTGGAATAGGTGCCAATGCTTCATAAAGATAGTTATCTTGACTTGATCTTCCACCCTTTGATCTTCTCCCTTTCTTTCCTTGGCCGATTGAAGTGAAATTTGCTGTATTTAAATGTGAGTGGAGCCCACCTTCAAAGCTTGTGCCATTTAATTCTTCATTTAAGATTCCTTAATTGCTGCCTTTATAAAGCTCCTTCAAGAAACTTCCTCCACCTTTAAAGCTCCTTAATTGCTTTCTTTAAAAATCTCCTTCAAGAAACTTCCTCCACCTTTAAAGCTCTTTAATTGTTGCCTTCATAAAGCTCCTTCAAGAAACTCCCTCCACCTTTAAAGCTCTTTGTTTGGTGATAGAATACGTGAAAAGTTTTCTTGGAAGAAAGAATAGGCGTGGAGCTTCCTTTCTTCAAGTAGCCAAATAAATATGGATGCGGTCCTCTCTTAACTTCCTTCATATTATGTAGACTTAGTCAACTCCATACAAAAATAACTTAGGCCCCATTAAAATCCAAAATAGACCCAAAGACTAATTACTATCCCAAACAACAATTTAGACCCAATAGAGACCCAATTAAACCAGTTACAACTTAATAATAGATATAAGATGACATGGATGCTTCTTTCTGGCTCTGGTGTCCCCACCAGTTAGAAGATTCATGGATTTATCAAGAGGACTTGCAATACCTTGACCCAGTCATTCTAGAGATATGTGAGCTGGCCTGATCTTCACTTGACAGGGTCGAGTTCCTCCCCCCCGGTAGAATTGGTGCGGACATCAGAGGTACCAGAATAAGACATAGGCTTCTCAACCCTCTGTGGATTAATTAATGATATATAAGTCCATTTGTAATAAGGGCTTAGTCCATATGAGTCTATTTTATTTTGTCATTTGAGTCTTTTGAGTTGTTATTTTAGTTCAATATAGTCAGCTCATGTTGAGTTAGTTCAATCCAGTGCTAGTCAGCTCATGTTGAGCTAATTTTTTTTTTTTGAGTCCTGTCCAAGTACACTGAAGACTCAAGACCACATCACACAAGTGAAGACCAAGTCCATCCAGTTTGAAGACATGGAAGTGAAGCCCATGTCCAACCCAGCCTGAAGATTTGAAGACCTCAAAGGAGAAAACAGAAGCCCTGAAGCCTTGGACCACAGTTGGAAGCAAATTGGGCCAGCCCAGGCCCAGGAGAGGAGCTAAGGCACCACTTGCTATGGTGACCTTCCCCTTGATCGGCCACTTAAAGTCACCCCTCATGGCCGACCGAAGGCAAGGAGAGAGAGAGAAATTCTAGGGATTTTTCTACCTATGTTTTCTTATTTTCTAGCTAGGGTTTGGGTAGGAATAGAATTCCTAGGTAAATACTATTGTACCCTTCCTGGAGCCCAAGACTAAGAGTCTATTTAAAGGATCCTGGTCTCTTGTATGAGAAGTTAATTTTTGTTATATGAAATACTCTTGAGTTCTTTTCTTGCTGTGTGCCTCCTTGTTGTGTGAATTGAGGGATCTTGTGTGAGCCTGAAGTCCTGCCGAAGTGCTAGCCGACCAACCTTCTTCTAAGCCTCTTCTTCCAACACACCCTTGCTGCCTTTTTCTAAAATTATTCTTGTTTCTAGTCTTTGTTTTCTCACCCTAATGGTTTTTTGCAGGTCCCCAAGTTTCTACGAATCCAAAGACTCCAATCGGACCGCAATCGACCATCGGCATCGAGCAGAAAGCCAGGAATCCACGGGTCTCTGGCTCGATTTTCAGGCTGCATATGTCGAGGAACGAGTGATCTCTTCACTGCGATCTTCACCAGGCATATCAGACATTGCCAGGTGCACCCCCTCTATGACCAGTAGTTTTATTGTAGGTGAACTAGCCCTAACCGAGGCTTCTTAGTCCCGACGATCCCCTATTACTACTTTCTTTGGTCTTGATCTGCATGCATAGTTTCTAAATTCATATAGAACTCTCTACATCATATTTTAATATGATATTTAGGATTTAACCACCTCACCCCACGTATAAAACACACAAAATAATTGCATGCATATTAGTTCTGCATTAATATTTTACAAACAAATTATGGAGGAGTCTCATTTCCAGTGAAAGTGCATTAGCCATTACAGTTCCTACTCCACTAACATCTATCTTGCCCAGTATCGTTTGATGGATTTTCTCTCTATCCTTCAAAACTAAATGTTTAGTTCCTTCAGTAGGCATTTCCAAAATTGTGCTGAGCCTCTCCTCTGTCACTATAATCCATTTTCCCTTTACAGTGGATTCAATGTGCTGGGGTTCAATTCTTAGATTTTTACAAAATACTCTAACAAGGGCTGGATATGTGGATAAATTCAGAGAACAAAAGAAAGTCCAACCTTTTTATCAATTAAATCCCCAATTTTCAATCTAATTTCTTTAAGAAATTTGAAAATAATTCTTCTACCACTAGTAATGGGCCGGTTAGACGTTGACAACACCTATCGTGGAGAATGAGTAGAGGCCAACTATTCAGTTTGTTCTTCTTCCCTCTCAACTGCTTGAGTCGCTCCTCTTGTTAGCTCTTTGTTCTTCTTTCTACTTCAACTAAGGGTGAAGCTCTTTTGGATCTCTTTCCCACCGCCAGTTTTGGTGCCATTGCAACACTTACGGGAAGAAATATGGAATGGGAGCTTGAGGAAGAAGATCTTAGGGTTTTGCTAGAGGTTTTGAGTGGAGAGATAGGGTTTGGAATGAGAATAGAGAACAATAGAGTTCGAAAAAATCGCACAGCTCAATTAAAAAATTGATTGCCCGACATCCGAGTCAGCTATAACAACCCTAATTGCTCGAGTCGGCTCGACCAGAGCAAGAATAATAGAATCACAGAGATTCGAGTATGCTCGACCAGGGCCAAATGGCCCGAGTCGACTCAAACAAACTTTCCACAAAATTGAATGATATTCAAGAATTAAATAATTCAATACAATATCAAGGAAAGTTGTTCAAAGAACTTGAATTGATGTAGGTGGTTTTCTAGATAACTTTTCCTTAATTTTGAAGGAATTAGGTTAGGAAAATCTTAAAAGGATCACAAAGACCTAATTCTCCTATAATCATTTCAAATCTATCCTGATTGAGTGGCTTAGTGAAAATATCAGCTAGTTGGTTCTTAGTTGGGACAAATTCTAGTTCAATGTCACCATTCAAAACATGATCTCTAATAAAATGGTGTTTAATTTCTATGTGTTTAGTCCTTGAATGCTGAATTAGATTTTTTGTCAAATTTATAGCACTTGTATTATCACATTTGATTAGAATTTTAGATTCTATAACACCAGTCTTCTAGTTGTTGTTTAATCCATAACACTTGTGCAAACAACTCCCTATAGTAACATACACTGGCTCAGCAATAGAAAGTGCTACCGAGTTTTGTTTCTTACAGTGCCATGAGATTAAATTCAACCCTACAACCAGCATAATCAGCATCCAAAAATCTAATTAAATTCAATGAAGAATGTTTTGAAAACCATAGACCTAGATTATTTGTACCTTTCAAACATCTGATAATTCTTTCAACAACAAGTATATGTGATTCTTTAGGATTAGATTAGAATCTAGCACATACACATATGCTATACAAGATATCAGGTCTACTTGCAGTTAAATATAATAAGGATCCGATCATATCTCTATAGAGCTTTAGGTCAATGTTGGATCCATCTTTATCTTTGTCCAATCTGCAAGATGGGCTCATGGGTGTGTTCATTTGTTTGCTTGACTCCTACCAAACTTTTTGATTATTTCTTTGATGTACTTGGCTTGGTTGATAAAGATTCCTTCCTTTGTTTATTTTACTTGAAGTCCAAGGAAGTAGTTAAGTTCACCCATTAGACTCATTTCAAATTCTCCCTGCATTAACTTAGCAAATTCTCTACAAAGAGTTTCATTAGTTGCACCAAATATAATATCATCAACATAAATCTGTACAACTAATAAATCATTATTTTTTTTCTTGATGAAAAGAGTTTTATCAACATTTCCTATTGAAAAATCATTTTCAATCAAGAAAGTGCTAAGTCTATCATACCAGGCTTTAGGTGTTTGTTTCAAACATATAATGCTTTATTCAATTTAACACATGATTTGAGAAAAACAAATCTTCCAAACATGGTGGTTGTTCTACAAAAACTTGTTCAAAAACAAATCATTTAAAAATGCACTTTTCACATCCATTTAAAAAAGTTTAAAATTCATATAGCAAGCAAATGCAAGAAGTAATCTAATGACTTCTAGTCTTGCTACAGGTACATATGTTTTATCAAAATCGATACCCTCTTTTTGGTTATATCCCTTAGCCACTAATCTAGCTTTGTTTTTTACTACATTTCCTTACTCTAACTTGTTTTTATAGACCCATTTGGTTCCTATGATTGGATAGTCTGAAGGTCTTTCAGCTAAAGTCCATACCCTATTTCTCTCAATCTGGTTTAGTTCTTCATGCATGGCCATCATCCAGTTTGGGTCAGATTCAGCTTCTTCTAAGGTATGAGGTTCTATTTGTGATACAAAGGCTAGGTAATCATGTGCATCTCTATATGATGACCTAGTCCTAATATCCTGTGAATGATCACCAATAATTAATTCTCTTGGATTAGAAGTTACATTCCTTCATTCCCTTGATAAATCAGCATGATCCTTACCGTTTCTCTCCTCTTTCGATTGGTCTTTCTTGTATGCTCATATCTTCCATTTTTTTTTGAATTGTACCTACATCATTGTCTATACACTCTTCTTTCTTAGAAGGTGAAGGGTTAGTTTCATTAAAAATAACATGCATGAATTCTTTTTCAGTATGAGTTCTTTTGTTAAATACTCTATGCTTTGCTGTATAATGAATAACCAAGAAAATTTCTTCATCTGATTTAGCATCAGTTTTTTTTAGATTATCTTTACCATTGTTAAACACAAAGCATTTACAGCCAAATACATGAAATAATTAATATTGGATTTTTTTTCATTCCAAAGCTCATAGGGGGTTTTCTTCAAAATAGGATGGATCAAAATGTGGTTCAAAATGTAACAAGCAGTGTTCACCGCTTCTGTCCAAAAGTACCATGGAAGATTGCCTTCACATAACATTGTTCGGCCATCTCTTCCAAAGTTCTATTTTTTTTCTCTACAATACAATTTTGTTGTGGTGTCTTGGGAGCAGAGAAGTTGTGATCAATGCCATTTTCTATGCAATAATCATCAAAAAATTGATTTTTAAATTTCGTAACGTGATCACTCCTAATTGAAACTATTGAAAGATTTTTCTAATTTGAAACCTTTTTGTAAAATTTTTGAAATACTTTAAAGGTTTCATCTTTATAAGCAATAAACAAAATCCAAGTAAATCTAGAAAAATTGTCTACTATCATAAGAGCATACTTCATACCTCCTAGGCTTGTAGTCCTAGTTAGTCCAAATAAGTCCATGTGAAGTAGCTCAAGAGGACTAGTAGTTGAAATCATATTTTTGGGTTTAAAGCTCCCCCTAGTTTGTTTACCCATTTGGCATACATCACAAACATGATTAATATCTACTTTAAATTTAAGCATGCCTCTAAATAGATTTTTAGAAATTAACTTAGCAATAGTATGCATGCTAGCATGACCTAATCGTCTATGCTAAAGTAAGCAAGACTCCTTGGTCTTAGCATTAATTGCAACTAGACTGGAACTACTTGACATGACAAGATCATTAAGGTCTACCTCATAATATTTCCAAGTCTATGTCAAATGAACTTACTACTAGAATCAAGAGAGTTTGTTACAATGCACATACATGATTCAAAGATAACCTTAAAGCCTTTATCACATAATTGACTAATGCTTAACAGATTATGCTTCAATTTATCTACTAGCAATACTTTTTCAATAAAAGTATAGGGGGTTATCTTGATCTTACCGATTTTGATTATTTTGCCCTTTCCATTATCTCCAAAAGTAACCATACCTCTTTCTTTCATCTCTAGGGTGATAAATTGATCCTTGTCACCCGTCATATGTCTTGAACAGCTACTGTCAAGATACCATCTTTTCTTCAATTTTTGGGCTACAAGACATTCCTGCAAGACAATCAAGAAGTTCTTTTAGGTACCCAAGCTAACTTTGATCCTTGCAGGTTAGCAGAGATGGTTTCTTTGGAAACCCAAATCTTCCTTATTTTACTCTTGACATTTTTCAAGATGTTACATTGAAAAGCTGTGTCCTAACCCTTTGTATGCATAACATTCAACTCTAGAATTCTGAAAGGATGCAGATTTTGAAGTTCTAGATGTTGATGCATGAGATGCAGATATAAAAGATTTTCTATTTGAGTTCTTGGGAACATACAATATAGCTTTAAGAGTAGAAGCAGAAATATTTGTTGCAAAAACTTTTTGAGATATTAATTTTGGAATATAAGCTTTTGGTTTCATAAAAGTAGTAGTTGAAATTTCATTTGAAGTTGAAGAATTAAAACTGATTCTAGCTTTATTTCCAGAAATTCTTTGTTCTTTTAAATCAACTCAAGCTTGTTTCAAGATATGTATGTTTTTCAACGAGTGGCTTGAGTTTTTCAACCTCCTTTTCAAGTCATTGTTTTCAAGAGTTAAAGCTTTGTTCTTATCAAGACATGCATTGTTTTCAATTTCCAAAGCTTTAAACTTTTCAGAAGACATGTAAATTCTTTTGCAATATATTGTTCTTTTCTGAAATTTCTTCTTTTTTTTCTTTAGTAAAGAATCATTAATATTCATTTAGGATCTAATCTTTACTCACCTTTTTGAATTCAGATATAAATCATGAAAAGCATAATTCAATTCATCAAATGTAAATTCTAATTGAGGTTCGGGGAATGTTACCTCATCTTCGAGACCTATTAGACATAAGTTAGCAGTTTTTGTGGTCTATTCTTTTTCAGATGAAGTGGATTCTTCGTTATCGCTCCATATAGCAACCATCGCCTCCTTTTTCCTTTTCTTGAAAAATTTATTTAATAAAGGACAGTCGGGATGAATGTGCCCTAGTTTCTTACATTCATAGCATTTGGGCACTTGATCTTTTTCTTTTTCTTTATCCTTGTCCTTGTCCTTGGAGTGCTCTCCTCGTTTATGAAATTTTTTATTGTATCTTCCTTTCTTCTTTTCCATAAACCTTCTAAATCTCCTCACGACCATTGTGATATCTTCGTCTTCTAGATCGTCTTCGGAGGAGGTGTAGTCATCTTTCGATTTCTCATCTTTCTTTGAATTCAATGCAGCTTTGAAAGCTATTATCTTCTTCTTCTTTTGATCATCATCAGTTCTATGCTGCATGGCCAATTCGTGAGTGATTAGTGAACCCATTAATTCATCTAAAGGTAAGGTGTTTAGATTTTTTGCTTCATGGATGGCAGTCACTTTGGTGTCCCACTTGTCCGGATGTGATCTTATGATCTTCTGTACTAAGTCAGCATTTGAGTAAACTCTGCCAAGATTTTTCAAACCATTAATAATATCTGTAAATTGAGTAAACATGGTAGAGATAGTTTCAGTAGGTTCTATTTTAAACAATTCGTAACTATGTACAAGAAGTTTTTTTTTTCAAAATCTTCACTTGGGATGTTCCTTTATGGGTCACTTCGAGTTTGTCCAAATTTCCTTTATTGAAGAGCAAGTGAAAATTTGATTAAACTCGTTAGCATCCAAAGTACAGTATAATAAATTCATTACTTTAGCATTTAATTCCCCCATCTTCATGTCATGTTCATCCCAGTCCTCTTCAGGCTTCGGGACATCCATGCCATTAATTTTAATCATGGAAGTTTGTGGCCCTTTTAGAATGACCTTCCATAATTGAAAATCGATAGCTTGTATATAGATTTTCATTCTAGCTTTTCAATATAAATAATTTATGCCAGTGAAGAGTAGAGCTCTATTAGTAGATTGGCCTTTGGCCAAAGATGTACTCATGGAATGAGCTATCAATCTTTACTCTAAATGTATTCAAAGACACTACTTTGATACTAGTTGTTGCCCAGGTGGCTTTCCCAAGAGGGGTGAATTAGATTTAAAAAATTTATACAATAATGTGCTCTTTGAAATCCCTTATAAGTGTAAGTGCTGTGATAGGATAATTGAATGCAGAATATAATCAAATAAGAAAGGTACAACACAAACACAAAAAATTATAGTGGTTCGGAGCAACCCAGCTCCTACATCCACTACCTAAGTGATGGGAATTCTCCCAAGGTGCCGGGGATCATGCAGCATGCGAAATTGACTTTCAAAATAAAATTCATAGCATGATATCCTAACTGTATAACATGTATAGAAAATCCTAATTCCCAGGAACCCCTTGGGCAATAACAACTAATGAATCATCAAATAAAGTCAAGAAAAATACCTGGATCGCTGAAATCCAACTTTTTCACAAGGCTCACAAGTGCAAGCCCTCCAACTGTGATCCACACAAAACTCGGACCAAGGAAGAACTCCTTCAAGTTGCTTGGAGATGTGGAACTCTTTCGGCAACCTTTGGTCTATTGACCACCGTAGGACACCCTATCCTACTGAAGGGCACTCAAGACACTATCCTAAACCACTATAGGATCTAGGACTACCCTCCTCTAGGACCCTACAGGCTTATGTCCTAAAACCAAGCCCTGTCCTAGTGCAGAAGAACTTGTCTTAACAAGACAAGTCTTGTCCTAAAACAAGAAGGAGGGAGGAAGAAAGTGGAAGAACACTCTGACTCTCGGGAAAATAAAATACTCAGACTCTTAGAAGATCGAAGTCCATCTTTCTTATTTCACCGTATCCCTATTTATAATCTCAGATGGGGCGTGAAATGCATCCTAACAACACTTATCAGATATGAAACAACATATATGATAAGACTCTTCGGGAATGGAGAGTCATATCTGTGTTCTTTCACTTACCAGATCAATCTCCATTGTGCCATGTGTCAAATACTAGTTTCTGAGATAGGGAGATGCCTCTTCTAATCTGAAGTAATACGAGGCTTGAAGAGTTTCAGAGGTAGAAGGACTCTGCCCTCTGTTGTGCGCGCATATATGAAGAGGCGCGACTCTTCATGTGCGTGCCACCTTTCACACCTCTTCAAGCCATCCCTTTAAATTTTAAACCAGATATTAGACTTCTTAAAACCATGGGGATAAAATGAGGAGATGCCTTCCTGATAAAACTCTTAGAGTCTCATCTGTAGAAGGACTCTTAGTCCTTCTGCGTGCCACTTATTCTACCAGGTGTGCCAAAGGGCGCCAATAGTCTTTCCCTTTCCATTTAATCCACCCAAAGCATCAAATTGACTTGGTCAAACAAATGCAATATGGGTGTCATTGGAAAGGGCATCAAATAAGCTTTCTGGTCATATCTTTTATTTTCATATCAGAGGTCTGTAGACCCTTCTGTGCCCTTTTGAAGTTAAGGTATCATTTAGGTACCAAGAGTCCCATGCCATTGGAACTCTTCATATATGGCACCTAAAATGCCCTTAAGTCCAATTAAAATCAAATTAAGCTCTGATTTGGCTAGCCCTACTTAGGAATCAATCTAATTTAGGTTTCCCAAGATTAGGTTAGCCCAATTAGTAAGCAACCGGACCCAATCTAATTGGGTTAGGAATTAGGTTAGCCTACATATGTTAATATGCAATCTAGCTAACTAATTAAGATCCTATGATCCTAATTAAATTATGAATGACTTCCTTAGCCAAGTCTCTATTGTGTGTGACCCATTGGGTTCCACATCTAGCTAGCAGTAGGTTTAGGTTTGAGCCGATTCGATCCGATCAAACCCGATTAACCTAATTAAGTCAAATTGGCTCACCTAATTGTCCAATTCGAATCACACATCGAATTGACTCATGAAACCAAACCAATTGGTTCATGAAAACCTATAAGGAAAGATTGACGTCTAACAACATGTCATGCCTACCCAGAAGATGAGGAATTTGGTAGAAAATACTAAAATATCCTTCAGTGGTATGTTACCATGCAATTCAATCTTTCGATCTCCCATTATCCCGATTAAGTGATAGGTATGGATAGATGTCAAACCCTAACACTTCATCATATCAAATATTAGCTTGATCATGAGGACTCAGTTGATGACTGATTAGATTCAACTAATCTCATCTTGCTTTGATCAAAGGCTCCTTGAGTCACTCATCAAAGAGATTGCATGGGATAACAATTTCTCTTACTAGGAATGATCGATTCCTTGTTGGTCTACTCACATCCCTCGTACACCTTCCACCATACCCAGAACACCCCGTACATGTCGTAATGGCATGAATGAGTATGAACCAAAGCATTGCTTAGTGTGCACAAGAACCATACTGACCTCAGGTCTAAAGATCACATGCACAACTTCTACTCTGGGACCTATATTTTGACAAATAGTAAGACTTCCATAAGATAATCCTGGTATGGATCAGTCCAGTATACTCATACCCTGATAAGCACCCTTATCCTTGTATTAGTGTCTCTACACAAGTGGTTATGAGATCAACCACCCTCATTAACTGAGCATACATAAGATAAGCTAGTCTTTCCGGATTCATCGATCCCCGAATCGATGGTCCAACGACTAGGAATATTCTAGATTAGGATTTATAGGAATTAGGTCTCACTATTATGAACTACATCATAACCCTAATTCCATTGCCCTACTCTATGGGGTTCATCATAATCAATAAAAATATGACACAGTAGTATATGATGAATCAGATGCCTTTATTAATATGAAAGTATGTCATACATGAGCTGAAAGTTTACATAAAGGCCCTCATAATGATTGGCTCTTAGGGCACTTTTCTATCAAACTCTTACTTGCACTAAAGCCAATCATCCTTGTATTTTATGCCCATACAATCTAAGTAATGATCTAACTGCTGCTTGGCTAAAGCTTTAGTGAATGGGTCTGCTATATTGTTCTTTATGTCAACTCATTCAATGATGACATCTTGTCTTTCAATAATCTCTCGAACGAGGTGGAACCATCTTAGGATGTGCTTGGACTTGTGATGAGACCTCGGTTCCTTAGCTTGTACAACAGCCCCAGTGTTATCACAGTATAATGGCACTGGCTGTTGTACATCTAGAACCACGCCCAATTCCATGATGAATTTCTTCATCCAGACAGCTTCCTTTGTGGCTTCACTAGCAGCTATGTACTCTGCCTTAGTGATTGATTCAGTTACTGTTGGCTGCATTGTACTTTTCAAATCACTGCACCACCATTCAGGGTGAAGACATACCTCGAAGTGGATTTGCTATCATCTGGATCTGATTGAAAACTATAATTTGTATATCCTTCTAGTTTCAGCTTAGATCCTACATATACTAGAAAAATATCTTTAGTTCTTCTCAGGTACTTAAGAATATTTTTCACAGCTCTCCACTGATCCTCTCCTAGATCTGCTTGAAACCTGCTCACTAAGCCCAAGGTATATGCAACATCAGGTCTGTTACATAACATGGCATACATTATCGATCCTACAGCCGAAGCATAAGGAATCGTAGCCATCCTCTCTCTTTCTTTCGTCTGATGTCTTAGGAGACATTTTCTTAGAGAGATGTATACCTTGACTTATAGGTAAGAAACCTTTCTTACTTCCATCCATGTTGAATCTCTTCAACACTAAGTCAATGTACCTGGGTTGGGATAAGCCTAGCATCCTTTTGGATCTATCTCTATCGATCCTTATACCCAGTATATATGATGCTTCTCCCAAATTCTTCATAGAAAATTTTGATGATAGCCAAGTTTTAACCGACTGTACATTGGGATATCATTCCTAATGATCAGTATGTCATCCACATATAAAACCAAGAAAACAAGTGCACCCATACTTATCTTCTTGTATACACATGGTTTATCAATATTTTTGATAAAACTAAATCCTTTGATTGTTTAATCAAAATCGATGTTCCAACTCCTCGATGCTTGCTTAAGTCCATAAATAGACTTCTTTAATTTGCATACCTGATTTGGTCTCCCACATGAGATAAAACCTTCTGCTGTGACATGTAGACTTCTTCCTTAAGGTTTCCAATGAGGAAAGCAGTCTTTACATCCATTTGCCAGATTTCATAGTCATGGTATGCTGCTATTGCAAGCAATATCTGAATGGACTTGAGCATGGCTACTGAAGAAAAAGTTTAATCATAGTCTAAATCATGTTTATATCTGAAACATTTTGCTACCAGTCTAGCCTTATAGGTCTCAACTTGACAATCTACTCCAATCTTCTTCTTAAAGACCCATTTACACCCAACTGGGTTATTCCTTCAGGTGGATCTACTAGAGTCCAAACCTGATTGGAATACATGAGTCCATTTCAGATTTCATGGCACCAAGCCATTTGTCTGAGTCTTTACTCTCGACAGCTTCCGAATAGATCACAGGATCATCATCCTGTATGATATAGTTTTCATTGTCATCCCCAATGACAAAGCCAGATCTGAGAGGTGCTCTCCGCACCCTCTCTGACCATCAGAGAGGAGGTATGTATTATGGTTGTTCTTGATCTATAAGAACCTCTGGTTGAGGAACTTCACTTGAAGGCTCATTGGTTTGTTAGTTCTATTCTTCACATAACTCAAGTGAAGAACGACTACATCCTTCTTGGATGAACTAATGTTCCAAGAATGTAGCATGCCTACAGATAATTATCTTTTGTTCAGTAGCATTATAAAGAGGTATCCCATAACTACTTTTGGTTAACCAACAAATCTACACTTGTCAGCTCTAGCACTTAACTAATGTCCAAAGTTATTATTGACATAAGCATGGCAACCCCAAATCTTCAAGTACTTTAGACTTGGTCTTTTGACATTCCATAACTCATATGGAGTGCTACTTACTGACTTAGATGGAACCTATTTAATATATGTGCTGCAGTCTATAGGGCATGTCCCCAAAAGGCAATGGGAAGATCTGTGAAGCTCATTGATATAGCTATTACGCCAACATGGCATGCATCTCAGGTCCCGCCGGACGTGGTCCGAACCACATGGATTTTTTCTCGACGAGCGAGAGAGGAGGGCTCCACCTCGACCGAAGCTGGCGGCTCCTCGCTTTCTCGCCAGGTGGTGCCCGGAGACAGGTCCACCTCTGCCGAGGTCGAGCCCGGCCCTCCTGCTCCTTCACCAGTTGGCGCCCGGAGATGGGTCCACCTCGGCCGAAGTCGAGCACCTCTCTACCGCTCCGCCAGGTGTCCACCCAGGAGGGTCCACCTCGGTCGAAGCTGGTGGCCCCTCTCTCCCTCGCTAGGTGGCGCCCGGAGACGGGTCCACCTCTGCCGAGGTTGAGCCCGGCCCTCCTGCTACTTTGCCAGTTGGTGCCCGGAGATGGGTCCACCTCGATCGATGTCGAGCACCTCTCTCTGCCACTCCGCCAGGTGTCCGCCCAAGAGGGGTCCATCTCTACCAAAGCTGGCGGCCCCTCACTCCCTAGCCGGGTGGCACTCGAGATGGTCCACCTCTTCTGAGGTCAAGCCAGGCCCCCGTGCTACTTCGCCAGTTGTCGGCCGGAGATGGGTCCACCTCGGCCGAAATCGAGCACCTCTCTCTGCTGCTTTCCACGGAAACCGCCAGGTCCCTCTCCTTTCTCCAGTTGGCGCCCGGAGACAGGTCCACCTCGACCGAAGCCGAGCACCTCTCTAACTGCTCCGCCAAGTGTCCGCCCAGGAGGGGTCCACCTCGACCGAAGCTGGCGACCCCTCACTCCCTCGCTAGGTGGTGCCTGGAGATGGGTCCCCTCTGTCAAGGTCGAGCCGGGCCCTCCTGCTCCTTCGCCATTGGCACCCGGAGACGGGTCCCCTCGGTCGAAGTCGAGCACCTCTCTACTCTCTACCACTCCGCCAGGTGTCCGCCCAAGAGGGGTCCACCTCGGCCGAAGCTGGTGGACCCTCACTCCCTCGCTAGGTGGCACCCGGAGATAGGTGCACCTTTGCCGAGGTCGAGCCGGCCCTCCTGCTCCTTCGCTAGTTGGCGCCCGGAGAAGGGTCCACCTCGATCGAAGTCGAGCACCTCTCTGCCACTCTGCCAGGTGTCTGCCTAGGAGGGGTCCACCTCGGCCGAAGCTGGCGGCCCTTCGCTCCCTCGCCGGGTGGCACCCGGAGATGGGTCCACCTCTGTCGAGATCGAGCCGGCCCCCTGCTCCTTTGCCAGTTGGCGCCCGGAGACGGGTCCACCTCGACGGAAGTCAAGCACCTCTCTGCTGCTCCGTCAGGTGTCCCCCAAGAGGGGTCCACCTCGACCGAAGCTGGCGGCCCCTCGCTCCCTCGCCAGGTGGTGCCTAGAGACGGGTCCACCTCTATCGAGGTTGAGCCAAGCCCTCCTGCTCCATCGCCAGTTGGCGCCCGGAGACGGGTCCACCTTGGCCGAAGCTGGCGGCCCCTCGCTCCCTCACCAGGTGGCACCCGGAGACGGGTCCACCTCTACCGAAGTCGAGCCGGGCCCTCCTACTCCTTCGCCAGTTGGCGCTCGGAGATGGGTCCACCTCGATCGAAGTCGAGAGATGTGGGCACCAGGATCCGACAGAGTCTCCTCAACCCTTTGTGGATCTCAGATTAGGGTTCTACCCATTGAGTCTTGTAATAAGGCTTCAAGCCTTTAATTTTGTAATTATCTTTGCTTTGAGCCAAGTCTAAATCTTGTACCTTGACCAATTGGGTCAAGATTAGGTCAACTCGAGTCCTGTAATTTATTTTAATCCAAGTATGGGTCTGCCTGAACTTCGGGTCCCAACCCATGAGAGAAAACTTGTCCTTTGGGTCAAGCCCATTTTTATGGACCAAGCTTTGACTTGACACTGCCACTTCATCAGCTGCATGGCGCCACATCAATGCCACATGTGCACCCAAGAATGGAAGCAAGGAGGCACCCCATAAGCATTCTACACGCCTCCATTATCCCCTCCCCATATCATGCCATGAGCCATCATATTTGGGTTGTTGAAGATTCAAGCCACAAAGCAAGCCCTCCAATCAAGTCCTCTTCCTAAAATATTCATGCAAGAAAGGAAGACCAGGAGCACACTCCCCATGCCAAGCCATCAAATGTGCAACGCCCAATCTTCTTCTCCCTTGGTCGGCCAAGGATCAAGCCTAGAAGAAATTTTGGAGGACACATTTCACCAAGCTTGTCTCCATCCAAGCTTCTTTCCAAAACTATGCACACAAGGAAGGAAGGCCAAGCATCAAGCCCCCTCTTCAAGCCAAGCATCAAGCCATACCCAATCTTCTTCTCCCTTGGTCAGCCATGAATCACTCCATCTAGGTATGGAAGAAGACTCCAAAGGGGACACATCCCTCCAAGCTTGCCCTACTTCAAGTTTTCTACCAAACTGAGCAAGCAAATAAGGAAGTCAAAAGGACAAACTCCCCTCCCCAAGCCTTGTATATTGCCATGCCATTATTCTCCCCTCTTGGTCGGCCTTGAAGAACTCCCTCCAAAGATTTGGGCACCACTTTTATTTGGATTGCATTTTGGTTTCAAAATTTGAATGGTTTTTTTCATTTGAAATTTGAATGTACTCTAGGGTGTCTATAAAAGGGGACCCAATCTCTCCTTGTAGAGATGATTGATGATTAATGAAAGAAAGCTTGTATGTTCTATCCTCTTCTTCAATCCCTGTCTCTTAGGCTAGGTTGAGTGAGAGCTTCCTTCGTCCTCCGGGACGTCGCGTGGTGAGAGGCCACATTCCTTCACCTGAGGGCGTCGCGTGGTGAGAGGCCACATTCCTTCACCTGAGGGCGTCGCGTGGTGAGAGGCCACATTCCTTCGCCTGAGGACGTCGCGTGGTGAGAGGCCACATTCCTTCATCCTCCAGGACGTCACGGGGTGCGAGGCCCCAAGCTTTCCTTTCGACTTCGGATCCCTCCAGGCGTCGGGCTCGAAACCTTCCCTAACCCTAACCCTACTTCTACTTCACTACTCCTCAACTCTCCATTGATTCTGTCGCAGATCTGTTTTCAGGTCTTTCCAGGTACCACGGGCATCGAAGACGGTTCACTTCACCTTCACGATCACGTAACCTGGAGACTGGCGCCATCGCGGGTATCGACTGCTCGGGCATCCAGGCTACATCCACCAAGTGAGAGCGATCCGTCATCGGGTGCAACAAGCGTGGAGGTTCATGCCTATTTCTCCCAGGTAAGGTATTTTTGGCAAGCTAGTCCTACCGGGGTTTCTCAATCCCGGAAACCTGTTCTCCATCCCTACTCCTAGAGATTCTACCTGCTGGCATTGGTTTCCGTTGTTACAATTTATCCTATGTTTGCCCCTTTGTTCGTCTTCGGGAATCAAGATAAAACCCTAAAAGAAAACAAGATAAAATCATATTTGCATCATCCTTGCTTGCTCTTTTTTTCTCCATCATTTTCTAGTATCAGAGCGTGCGTTTATCTCCCCCATCATTTCTTGGTATCAGAGCCTAGGCTAGGACTAGTGCTCTTGCATTTAGATTTCTGCATTCTGTCCAGCCCATATATAGTCTGCTTTTTAAATTTCTCTCTTTGTAGGAATCTCCGTTTTATTTGATTTTTCTTTTTCTGGATCTGATGCATTTAGATGATTTTTCTACTCTTTTCTTAGATTTTATTTCAGCCTGTAGAAATTCTACAAGCCGAAATACCACCTGAGAAAATCTCAGGCCTGCAGTTTTAGCAAGCATCTCTTTTTTGTCTCATTTAGTTAGTTCATGTATTTAGTTCATGTTTAGATTTTTATATTTCGCTTAGCATCCATACATCTGAAAGACACAAAAATATAAAAAAAAAAAAAAAAATTAATCATTTTCTTAGACATTTGTGTGCATACATTGTTCATAATGCACCTAAGGTGACAAGTTAACATAGGGTCAGGAGCTCATAACCTGTCCCTAGCCGAAAAACCACCACCCGGCATATCGAACCCTAGCCATTAACTAAAATCAATTAGATGTTAATCTTCTCTAGTGAGCTAGGGACACCCACGAAGTCGGGTCAACCCAAGTGTTGGGCCAAGCTAGATTGCTTGGAAGTGTGTGCTTGTGTAGCTGGTGTCTAGGCAAGCGGTTCAGGGACTAGATCCCAAAGGGAAGTGGGTTGGTTCGCTTACCTGGCCAATTACAATATTGGTGTCTAGGCAAGCAAAGAGGAACCTCCACTAACCTTACGCTTACCTGGCCAGGTGCCAAGTTACTACTACCAGGTTCGTCTTCTTGACTTTTCATTTGGTGAGATCTCCTAGGTCTAGCACACCGTAGTACCATTTTGTGTGTTTGCATGTGCACTAGATTAGGAGCCCTTTTTCACCCACTGTCTCCAACCCCTATCGAAGACATGGACCAACTTCGTGTTGAGCTTGCAGCCATGAACGAATCCCTGACTCAAGCCATAACTCAGTTAAGCACCCAGTTAGATGATAGGCTTGACCAAGTAGAGGCGAGACTCATACCTTTAGAAGAAAATGCTAAGCCCCAATCTGAAGCCGCTAGGCTCCGTGAGCGTTTCCAGAGAGCACCCGCCTACAGAAGACCTGAGCCTTTTGGGAACCAAAGCCACATCCCGGATCCACCCAAGGTTATAGCCAGGCTTACCCAAGTCGACCAAGCCCGAACCGATCTGACCCCAGTCGACCAAGCCTAGCCCAACCCAGTCCTAGTCGTCCCAGTCTAAATCGACTGGTAGTAGAGAGGACAAGGGTAAGGCTATTGAAGTCCAGAGAGACCCGATCCCCAAGGTAACAACTATAGGTGTCATAAACCTGAGCATCTTGCCAGTCAGTGCACCGCCCCTGCCCTACTTATAGATGACCCGATTGAAACTGAACCCAAACCCATTGAGGAATCAAAGAAGAAAAGATTAGAACCCTTCTGTGAGTTTGAGGAAGTCATATATGAGCCTGGCATAAGCTTGATTAATGAATATGAAGAAGAAGAAGAATGTGAGGAGGTATCGCCTGATAATTTAATTGATCAGCTCCCACCTGATGGAATCATTAAGGATACCCCAGAACTTAGCAAGGACCCAAATGATAATGATCCTGAATCCACTATAGACCTTGAAGCAGAACTGACTTAGCCAGGATCAAACGAAGTAGATGAAGGTATAGATTCTCAAGATGAATGTTCCGAAGACCTTCCCGAAAGCCCTCCACTATCTAGGAGCATCCCGCCTACCCGAGGACTTGCACCTATCGATCCTCCTAGTACTGACCATGAGGTTAAGATGAGCGCACCTTTAGACCTTCATTCATACTTTAAGGTCAGTAGCCTAAACCTTGAACCAGTCCTTGAGTCTCCTCCTTATTTTCTACCCTTCCCTGAGCCTTCTCACATTTCTAGAGCCATGGGGTTACGTTTTGTTGAAATCACCAAAATGCATGACTCCGTAGAGCCCACCCCTTTTGCCATCTACTTCTGGCACACCTTATGGCATTTGTTAGGGACCCACTATGAATTTTCTTGTATCTTTTAGACTAGGGTCAAGCCTAGAGAACCAATGGTCTAGTAGGTTTAGGCCCTAGGACTCCAATAAATTCCTGCCACTAGGAATACCTAGTTTAGTTTGCTTTCGTATCTACTTGAGTCTCAGAATCTGCATGATCACTTGCATTGCATACTAGGGACATGCCTATGAAAAATAATTTAATCATATAAAAAGCTGGCTGATTCCCGAAAGCAAATAAAGAATTTAACATAGGAGATTTTGTAATGATTAGGCTCAGGCCTGAACGGTTTCCTCTGGGAATCGTTAAGAAGCTACATGCTCGTGGAGCGGGTCCCTTTAAGTAATTAGGAGAATGGGCCCCAATGCCTATGTGCTAGAGTTACCCCCGGACTATGGAATTAGCTTGACTTTCAATATCTCTGACCTGGTCGAGTATAGGGAGCCTGCACAAATACCTAGCGAGCCATTTGGGCCTGATTTTTCTTTTGAGAGTGAACCTGAACCTGAGTGTCCATCTCTAAATATGCCTGAGAGAGGAGAGCGGATTGAGCATGTCCTGGATGACCAAGCAATCACCACCCGGGGCAAAGGCTACCAACGTTACTTGGTCCGATGGCAAGGTCGACCCGAATCTGATGACTCTTGGATCACCCAGGAGACTTGCAATGCATCGACCCCGACATCTTGGAGAGGTACCAAAGCCAGTCTGCCCCTTACTCGACGGGGTCGAGTTCCTCCTACCCCGGGAGAACTGATGTGGGCACCAGGATCCAACAGAGGCTCCTCAACCCTCTGTGGATCTCAGATTAGGGTTCTACCCATTGAGTCTTGTAATAAGGCTTCAAGCCTTTAATTTTGTAATTATCTTTGCTTTGAGCCAAGTCTAAATCTTGTACCTTGACCAATTGGGTCAAGATTAGGTCAACTCGAGTCCTGTAATTTATTTTAATCCAAGTCTGGGTCTGCCTGAACTTCGGGTCCCAACCCAATGAGAGAAAACTTGTCCTTTGGGTCAAGCCCATTTTTGTGGACCAAGCTTTAACTTGACACTGCCACTTCATCAGCTGCATGGAGCCACATCAATGCCACATGTGCACCCAAGAATGGAAGCAAGGAGGTGCCCCATAAGCATTCCACACGCCTCCATTATCCCCTCCCCATATCATGCCATGAGCCATCATATTTGGGTTGTTGAAGATTCAAGCCACAAAGGAAGCCCTCCAATCAAGTCCTCTTCCTAAAATATTCATGCAAGAAAGGAAGACCAAGGAGCACACTCCCCATGCCAAGCCATCAAATGTGCAATGCCCAATCTTCGTCTCCCTTGGTCGGCCAAGGATCAAGCCTAGAAGAAATTTTGGAGGACACATTCCACCAAGCTTGCCTCCATCCAAGCTTCATTCCAAAACTATGCACACAAGGAAGGAAGGCCAAGCATCAAGCCCCCTCTTCAAGCCAAGCATCAAGCCATACCCAATCTTCTTCTCCCTTGGTCGGCCATGAATCACTCCATCTAGGTATGGAAGAAGACTCCAAAGGGGACACATCCCTCCAAGCTTGCCCTACTTCAAGTTTTCTACCAAACTGAGCAAGCAAATAAGTAAGTCAAAAGGACAACCCCCTCTCCAAGCCTTGTATCTTGCCATGCCATTATTCTCTCCTCTTGGTCAGCCTTGAAGAACTCCCTCCAAAGCTTTGGGCGCCACTTTTATTTGGATTGTATTTTGGGTTCAAAATTTGAATGGTTTTTTTTTTTTTGAAATTTGAATGTACTCTAGGGTGTCTATAAAAGGGGACCCAATCTCTCCTTAAGAGATGATTGATGATTAATGAAAGAAAGCTTGTATGTTCTATCCTCTTCTTCAATCCTTGTCTCATAGGCTAGGTTGAGTGAGAGCTTCCTTCATCCTCCGGGACGTCGCGTGGTGAGAGGCCACATTCCTTCGCCTGAGGGCGTCGCGTGGTGAGAGGCCACATTCCTTCACCTGAGGGCGTCGCGTGGTGAGAGGCCACATTCCTTCATCCTCCGGGACATCGTGGGGTGTGAGGCCCCAAGCTTTCCTTTCGACTTTGATCCCTCCAGGCGCCGGGCTCGAAACCTTCCCTAACCCTAACTCTACTTTCTTCACTACTCCTCAACTCTCCATTGATTCTGTCGCGGATTTGTTTTCAGGTCTTTCCAGGTACCACGGGCATCGGAGACGGTTCACTTCACCTTCACGATCACGTAACCTGGAGGCTGGCACCATCGCGGGTACCGACTGCTTGGGCATCCAGGCCGCATCCGCCAAGTGAGAGCGATCTCGTCATCGGGTGCGACAAGCATGGAGGTTCGTGCCAATTTCTCCCAGGTAAGGTATTGTTTAGCGAGCTAGTCCTACCAGGGTTTCTCAATCCCGGGGTCTTGTTCTCCATCCCTACTCTCTAGAGATTCTACCTGCTGGCAATGGTTTCATTGTTACAATTTATCCTATGTTTGCCCCTTGTTCGTCTTCGGGAATCAAGATAAAACCCTAAAAGAAAACTAGATATAATCATATTTGCATCATCCTTGCTTGCTCTTTTTTTTCTCCATCATTTTCTGGTATTAGAGTGTGCATTTATTTCCCCCATCATCGAGCACCTCTATGCCGCTCCGCCAGGTGTCCGCCCAGGAGGGGTCCACCTCGGCCAAAGCAGGCGGCCCCTCGCTTCCTTGCTGGGTGGCGCCCGGAGACGGGTCCACCTCTGCCGAGGTCAAGCCGGGCCCTCCTGCTCCTTCGCCAGTTGGCACCCGGAGATGGGTCCACCTCGACCGAATCCGAGCACCTCTCTGCCGCTCCGCCAGGTGTACGCCTAGGAGGGGTCCATCTCGGTCGAAGCTGGCGGCCCCTCGCTCCCTCGTCGAGTGGTGCCCGTAGACGAGTCCACCTCTGTCAAGGTCGAGCCGGGCCCTCCTGCTCCTTCGTCTGTTGGCGCCCGGAGACGGGTCCACCTCGGTCGAAGTCTAGCACCTCTCTGCCGCTTCACCAGGTGTCCGCCCAAGGGGTCCACCTCAACCAAAGCTGGCGGCCCCTCGCTCCCTCACTGGGTGGCGCCGGAGACGGGTCCACCTCTACCGAGGTTGAGCCGGGCCCTCCGGCTCCTTCGCCAGTTGCGCCCGGTGACGGGTCCACCTCGGCCGAAGCCGAGCACCTCTTTGCCGCTCTGCCAGGTGTCCACCCAGGAGGGGCCCACCTCGGCCGGGGCCGACCCTGCTTAGCTAGGCCTCCGGGAAGTGGGGATGCGAGTTTCAAAATCGCAACTTGGATAGCGCGCGCCGCACCTCGTAAGCGGCACCGGTACGGTCCATAGTGACACGCGAAACCTCGTTTACATCAGCCCGATGGGCCCCGCACTGAGAAGTAGAGACTTGGTGGGCAAGAGACCGCAACGGTGAGACACACGTCATCAATGCCTAGGAAGGAGAGCGCCCGCGCTCGGCCCAAGGCCTCGCCAGTATCTTCCCTCCCCCCTTTTTTTTTGCTAGGCTCGATAATCAAGATGATGGGGCCACCAGGTTCCCAGACCCGAAGGGGAAAGAAAAAGGGGGGGAGAAAAGCGAGTGGCGAGAGGGAGCCTCCCGAGGGGAAGGGGGGAGTTGGAGGCAACATGATGGCATAAAAGAGATGGAAGAGCGGCAGCAAGGTATGTGAAAGAAAGGCAGGAAAAAGAAAGCACCGAGAGAAGGAACCGGGATTCGAGAGGGGTCCTTAGGCGTGAGCTCGGTGAAGGAGCTGGGCCCCAATTCCACTCTTACTAACACCTCTTTTGTTAACATCTTCTCTAAGTCTAGGGCTCCTTCGAAACCCGCCTTAGGGAATCTATTACATCTTGCCGCTCTCTAACTTGACCGTCGGAGCTCCCTCGCTGGAACCCCCGGCCAGGGTCTCTGACCTTATTTTGCAGGACCGAAAGCTCGGAGATCTCGAGGTGAGACGGTCTGAGACCGATACCAGCTCTGAAGCTGCAGGCCACCGTGGTGAGATCGGCAACAGATTGGCGCACCAGGTAGGGGAACAGGACAGCAACCCCAGTGCGAGCCAGCTCTCCACGGGCGAAAGCGCGCTATGGTGATGACACGTGGATGCGAAGCGTCAACCAGCCGGGTAGGGGAAGTCTCTTCCCCTTAAGGGCCGTGTAGCCCGGAGAGGGAGCTTCCTGCTCCACCTCTTCTTCCTTCGCAGCCGCCCTCGATGGACGGACCTTTCGTAGGTGTCATCCAACAGCTGCAGACCCTGACCACAGCAGTGCGGCAGGTACAACACCAGCAGCACTTCCTGGCCACTAGCCCCAGCCAGGGACCCCCGTGGCTCGGGCCACGGTGCCCCGCGAAGCCTGCGCTCCATCCAGGGCAGACCCTCTCATCCGCGGTGGTCTCCAACCCCCGCGGGAGCCACCAAACTCCTGCGAAGAGGAATTACTCCAGTTTGGTGGATCACGAGAGTCGATCCCCGGCCAACAATGCCGAGACGGCATGGCACAACAGGCGACATCGAGGCAAGGACCCCCGCTGAGACCGATCAGCACCCCCTTCGCCAGCGGCCTCGGTGGAAGATTCCACCGACGAGGCCATCAGGCGCCAGGCCGAGAGGTGCCTGGAAGAGCATGAGCGCAAGCTAGCGGAGTTCGCCCGCCACTTTGACGACAAGCAGAACTCCCCAGCGGACACAGCGGGCTATGATGCACGGCCGCCCTTCTCCCGGGAAATCCAAGAGGAGCCGATTCTGAGTCGGTTCCGCATACCACAAGTGGATCCCTACAATGGGACCACCGACCCCTTGGATCATTTGGAGAGCTACAAGGCTCTCATGAGGGTCCAGGGGGCCATGGACGCTCTTTTATGCATCGCCTTCCCCGCCACCCTTCGGAAGGCCGCTCGAGTCTGGTTCACCCGCCTCGAGCTCGAATATATTTGCTCGTTCCATCAATTGGAAGGAAAGTTCGTGGCACACTTCGACGCTTGCCAGAAGTGCCAAGAGAGGTGGACAGCCTCTTCTCCATCTGCCAGTAGAACCAGGAGCTGCTTCGGGACTACGTTACCCGCTTCAAGATCGCTGCCCTAGAAATCTACAGTTTGGACGAGCCCGTCGCCATGCTGGCATTGAAGCACGGGCTCAAGACCTCCCGCTTAACCTATTCCCTGGACAAGAAGCCCCCAAGACATACTCCGAACTCCTCCTCCGTGTCCACTAGTACATCCGAGTGGAGGAGGCCGATCGCACCAGGCGAGAGCTGGACAGGAAGTCCATGAAGAAGCCAGCCCCGAGGGATGCCCCCGGGACCCGGAGGCCTGGACCACCTGCTGATCTTCATCCAGGCCCGAAGTCGAAGAGCGGTGCTGCCCGAAACAAAGTTTTACCCCTCTCCTTGCTCCCAGGATGAAGATCCTCATGGAGATTGAGGGTGAACACTACCTTCGCCGAACTCCTCCTCAGAACCCAAGGAGCATTCGCGACAAGACAAATACTACCAGTTTCACCACGAGCACGGCCTCGACATGGAGGAGTGCCGCAATCTGAAGCAGGAAATTGAGGAGCTGATTAAGAGGAGCTACGTCAGGAAATTCATGAGGAACGAAGCCCCGGTAGAGGGACAGCTGCTCGCAGCCCTTCCCCCGGTCCCTGTAATTGATAACCGCCCAACGGAGAAGCCGGTGGGCATGATCTCCTGGGGCGGGCGTGCAGTGAAAAGAACCCGGGAGGTGGGAGACCCGGAGGATGTACCCCCCTTTGAAAAGGGGAATAAAAATAAAAATGTAAACAATGATGCAGTGGTGGTTAAGATGACCATCGCAAAGCATCCTGTACATCGCATTATGGTAGATAGTGGGAGCTCTACAGACGTGCTTTTTTATGATGCTTTCTCTCGAATGAACCTGTCTCATGATCATTTAAGGTCGGTACACACCCCTCTTGTGGGCTTTACCGGGGATTCGGTTGGGATCAAAGGAGAGATCACTCTCCCTATCACTGCCGGATCCCCACCTTGGCAGACTACTGTCATGATGACGTTTACTGTTGTCAAGCTCCCCTCACCTTATAATGCCATCCTTGGCCGTCCGGGCTCAACCAACTGGACGCTGTAATTTTCACCAAGAGGTTGCTGGTGCAGTTCCCTACAGCCTCTGGGATTGGGGTGATGAGGGGGACGGCCCAGCCCGTCCAGCATTGCCTTCAGACGGTCCCGGGTGCCCGGGGCGCTGAGCTCGGCCCTGACGTCAACGACCTCGACCTAAGGGAGAAGGACCCCAGGGGAGGACCCGTAGAACACCTGTTGATGTATCCCCTCGGTTCGGACCCCCAGAAGACTGTGCATGTGGGAGCCCAGCTCCCGGAGGAAGAACGGATCCTCCTGCTAGACTTCCTCCGTGCAAACACGATGTGTTCGCCTGGTCCGTAGCCGACATGCTAGGCATCCCCTCGGAAGTCATCACCCACAGGTTCAATATTGACCAGAGGTGTTGCCCGGTCCGCCAGAAGAAGAGGAGTTTCACTGCAGAAAGGCAGAAGGCCATCAATGAAGAAGTGGAGAAGCCCCTCGCCGCCGGCTTTGTGCGAGAAGTACAATATCCCAGTTGGCTGGCGAATGTGGTCATAGTGAAGAAGAGTAGTGGCAAGTGAAGGATCTGCGTGGACTACACCGACCTCAACCGAGCTTGCCCGAAGGACAGTTTCCCTCTTCCGAAGATTGACTAGTTGGTGGACACCACTTCGGGGCATCGCCTCCTCTCTTTCATGGATGCTTTCTCCGGGTACAACCAGATTCGAATGCACCCAGAGGACGAGGAGCACATCGCTTTCGTCACCGACCGCGGAACTTACTGTTACAAGATGATGCCATTCCGTCTTAAGAACGCCGGGGCCACATACCAGCGGCTAGTCAATAAAGTTTTCAAAGACCAGATCGGCCGTAACATGCAGGTGTACGTGGACGATATGCTGGTAATGAGCAAGCCTCTTTCGGACCATGTCAGTGACCTGGCGGAGACCTTAGGCAACCTCCGGCTTCACCAGATGAAGTTGAACCAGGCGAAGTGCGCCTTCGGCATGTCCACCGGGAAGTTCTTGGGGTTTATGGTGACCCAAAGAGGGATAGAAGCCAACCCGAAAAAGGTCCAGGCTATTTTGGACATGGAGCAACCTACCTCCAAGAAGCAAGTGCAGCGACTCACCAGCCAGATAGCCGCCTTGAGTCGATTTATCTCGAGATCTACCGACCGTTGCCGACCCCTCTTTAAAGTGCTGAGGAAGATGAACAACTTCACCTGGACTGAGGAGTGCCAAGAGGCATTTGATGAGCTGAAGAGGATGCTTGCATCACCGCCACTGCTATCCAGGCTCGAAGAAGGAGAGGAGCTCATCCTGTACCTAGCAGTCACCCCGGAGGCCGTCAGTTTGGTCCTAGTTCAGACTGACGACCAGGGAATGCAGAGACCGGTGTATTACACAGCAAACTCATCCGCGATGCAGAGCTCAGGTATTCCCAGTCTGAAAAACTTATTTTTATGCTAATAGTGTCCGCCCAGCGTCTCAGGCCTTATTTCTAAGCGCACCCCATTGCCGTCCTGACGGATCAGCTGCTGAAAGCGATACTCAGCCGACCTGACACATCTGGGTGATTGGCAAAGTTGGCACTCAAGCTTAGCGAGTTTGACATCACTTATCGACCAAGGTCGGCCATGAAGGCACAAGTACTCGCTGACTTCTTGGTCGAGTGTACAGGCCTGGGCAAGGGGATAGAGGAAAGCCCTCTAGACCAGCAGCCAGAACCAGGACCCGAGGAGGACGTTTGGATCCTTCATGTGGACGGGGCCTCGAACTCCAACGAGAGTGGAGCTGGTCTCATCCTCGCCAACGGTGAGGGGGTCGTTGCCGAATGTGCACTCCGGTTCCAGTTCGCCATAACTAATAATCAGGTGGAGTATGAAGCGCTCCTCGTGGGGCTGAGAGTGTCCCGCGATTGGGCGTGGCCAACCTCAAGGCCTTCACTGATTCATAGCTGGTGGTCGGGCAGATCTCTGGGGAGTTTGGCGCGCTGGACCCTCAAATGGCGAAATACTTGGAGCTCGTGAGAACGAGCGTGGCAGGGTTTCGGTGCTTCAGCGTCTCCCATATACCCCGCGGGGAAAATGCTCGTGCAGACGCGCTCTCCCGACTGGCGACCCTGCCGGACTCGTTGTTGGGTCGTGCTTATGTCGAGCATCTCAAGGCCCCGAGCTACGAGATGCCCGTGGAAGTCCAACAGGTCAGCCAAGAGCCCAGCTGGATGGACAAGTACGTCGAGTACATTACTAGTGGCACCTTGCCGGAGGACCGCATAGCGGCTCGCCTTATCACGAGGAAGGCCGCGCGGTTCGTCTAAATGGATGGACTACTGTATCGGAGGTCCTATTCCTACCCCCTCCTCAAGTGTCTGAGACCCGCGGAGGCTGCACTCGTGCTCCAAGAGATCCACGAGCATCTGTGGGAATCATGTGGGGGGCAGAACACTAGCGTACAAGGCCCTCCGCCAAGGTTACTTCTAGGAGACAATGAAGGAAGACACAGCTGACTTTGTGAAGAGGGGTGACCGATGTCAGCGACATGCCGTGGTGCAGCGTCAACCCTTCGCACCACTCTCCCAGCTCTCCACTCCATGGCCGTTCGCTCAATGGGGGATGGACCTCTTGGGACCTTTTCCCCCGGCGTCCGGGCAGCGAAATTTTTGATCATGGCCATCGACTACTTTACGAAGTGGGTCGAGGCCGAACCCTTGGCCTGGATCACGGAGGCAAACGTCGCCAAGTTCCTCTGGAAGTCAATCAACTGCCATTTTAGCCTACCGCATACCATTATCACCGATAACGGATGTCAATTCGACTACCGAAAGTTTGAGAAATTATGCAGCAATCTTGGCATCCACCATCGCTTCACCTCGGTGGCACATCCACAGACAACGGAGAAGCCGAGGTAACAAATAGGACCATCTTGCAGGGCCTCCGGACAAGATTGGATCAAGCCAAGGGTAGGTGGACGGAAGAGCTCCCGAGCATCCTGTGGGCGTACCATACCACCCCGAGGACGGCCACCGATGAGACCCAGTTCAATCTCGTCTTCGGAGCCGAAGCGGTTATCCTGATAGAACTCAGCCTACCCACCCTGTGCGTGGAGCAGTATAATGAAGTGGAGAATCCCTCCAGGATGCTGCTAAACCTGGACCTCCTTGAAGAGATGAGGGACAAGGCTCGAGTCTGAATGGCAGCCTACAGGCAGCGGGTGGCCAGGCACTACAACTCTAGAGTGCGACCGAAGTCCTTCCGCCCGGGAGATCTGGTGCTCTGCCGGGCTGAAGCTTCCTAGCCACGGGAGTGCGAGAAGCTCTCCCCGAACTGGGAAGGCCCTTATAGGGTGGCGGAGGTACTCCCTCACGAGGCCTACTACCTGGAGGAGCTAGGAGGGTCCCGGTTCCCTCGGACCTGGAATGCCTCAAACTTGAGGATGTATTACCAATAGTGTAAGGCTCTTTGAACTTCAGCAATGAAATCCTTTTTCTTCACCAAATGCTTCTTCTCACCTCATAAGGAGAGAGCCACTTAGCTTTGAGTTCGGCAAACACGAGCGTGGCCGAAGACCCGCGAAGGTGACAGGTCCCGGACTTCGGTCTGGAAGGCGGGGCAGAATCAAATTCGCCCATGCAGTCCCGGAGAATAGCCCGGCAAGCTGTGCAGGGCTTGGATAAAGCCTACGGCCCCGGGGTTCAGTTCGGAGGTCCCGAACTTCGATCTGGAAGGTGCGGCAGAATCAAATTCACCCACGCAGTCCCGGAGAATAGCCCGGCAAGCCGCGCAGGGCTCGGATAAAGCCTGCAGCCTCGGGGTTCAGTCCGGAGATCCCGGACATCAGTTTGGAAGGCGGGGCAAAATCAAATTTGCCCATGCAGTCCCGGAGAATAGCCTGGCAAGCCGCGCAGGGCTCGGATAAAGCCTGTGGCCTAGAGGTTCAGTCCGGAGGTCCCGGACTTCGGTCTGGAAGGTGGGGCAGAATCAAATTCACCCATGCAGTCTCTGAGGACTGCCCGGTAAGCCACGCAAGGCTCGCATAAAGCCTACACCCCCGAGGTTTAGTCCGGAAGTCCCGAACTTTAGTTTGGAGGGTGGGGCAGAACTCAGTCCGCCCACGAGCTCGGCTCAGAATGCACTACAAGACTTAGTCCAAGTGCCAGAATCCAGAGTTCAGTCCGAAAGGTAAAAAAAAAAAAGGAAGAGAAGAAGGAGGAGAGAGCGAAGCGATGGCCTGGTAAAAAGAGAGTTTCATTGCTCTCGAAAGGTGAATACACAGGAGGAGTCCTGACAGGCCGGGAGTCCTCAAAAAGAAAAAGAAGATACAAAAAGAAAAAAAAGAAGAAAGATGGTAGTGTCGGGAGGCTATTTCGGCATGGCGGCATCCTCCTCGGCTGGGGCACTTTCTCCACCTGCACCGTCGACGGGTGGCTGCTCGGTGGGCTGCTCCGGAGTCGCCGCCTCATCACCAGCTGTTGCTGGAGCTCCTTTACTGGGCTCCTGCCTTCTAGCACCGAGGACTACCCCACTGAGGTCGAGCTCAGGGTAGAAGGAACTTACCTTCTCCCGGCATACCTGGAACCCCTTCAAGAAGGAGTCCATGGCAACCTCCCGAACCTCTGCGACGTATTCCATTGAGGCACGGAATCTCGAGACGGCCTCCTGTGCCTCCCACTTCAACGCCTCTAGCAGCCCGTTGACGTAGGAGCTCTTCTCCTTGGCCGCGCTCAGCTCCCTCCGAACCTCCTCCACCCGGCGCTCAAGCGATCGGGACTAAGCCCTAAGGCGGTCTTCTCCACCGCATCCTCCTTGGTGCGACACTGGTTCGAGATCCTCTCCTCAGACAGAGAGGTCTCAAGCTCCTTGATGTGCCCCTCGGCGCGGGCCAGGTCAGCTCGGAGGACCTGGTTATTCCCTCGCAGCTCGACCCCTTTTTCCATGAGGTATTTGACGTCGGCTGCAAGCTTGCCGAGCTTCTCCTCCTTCTTGGCATCCTTCTTGGCGTAGCTGGAGAGGAAGTTCCTTAGCAACAGTACATCCGTCCCGATCTGCACCAGAAGAGGAAGGGGTCGGCATAATCCAACTGGAACTTTAAAAGGGAGAAAGCTCGAAACTCGGGACTTACCATGAAGAGATGCGGCAGGATCCTGAGCAGTGCGTCGCTGTAGTCCCAGCCACCCCTTAGATGGCGGTCCTGGGAGGTGCAGGCGAACTCTATGACCTTCTCTGTGAGGCCCTGGTCACGGATCATAGAGCACCGCTGGTAAGACTCGGCGGCGGGGAAGACGTATCAACAGCGGCAGAGGCGGCCATCCCCTCTCCGGGTAGAGAAGCTGTCAGTGGAGCCATCGCCGTACTGGTGACCGTCGTGGGTGCGGTTGGCACGGCAGTTGAAGCAGGCACTGCCCGGGGAGGGACTGGCCCCCCCTCATCCATGATCCTATCGTGGTTGACGACAGGGACATCGGGCGCCCGGACTCGAGGTGGCCTGGATGCGGGAGCCGGCGCCACAGGTCTGGAGATGGAGATCGGCATGGCCTCCCGGCTCGCCTCGGTGAGAGCTCTCTTCACCGGTGGTTCAGTCCCCTCGGTGGCATCCCTCTGCACAGCACCCTCCAGCAAGTTCTCTCTAGAGAACTTCATACCTGAAAGGAAGTAGAGGTCAGCCGAACTAGTTAAAAAGAAAAGAAGAGGAAGGAGGGGAGAATGCGAAGTGAAAGGGAAGCCCGATCCTCACCCAGCTCCCGGATGGGACTGATCCCCGCCTCGAACAAGTTCTTCTCTGAGAGCAGAACATCGAGGGTTGGGACCGCATCACTCAGCAGCTGTGAGAAGACCTCTTGGTCTGTTGGGTCGACCTGGGAGTTCGGTTCAGAGACCGATCCGGCTCGCTCCAGGCCCAGTCAACGTCCTCGACCGAGGCGAAAAAGAATCGGTTCTTCCATCCCTTAATAGACGAAGGGAGGTCGAACCTGAGGCACCTAGGCCGAGGTGAGATGTACCACCAGCCATCATCGGTGGAATAATGCTTCAGGATGAAAAGAGCCCTGAAGAGGGAGAAACGGGCAACAAACCCGTGGAAGTGAAAAAAAATAAAGGCAAAGATGACCCGGATGGCGTTTAGAGCCAACTGGGCCGGGACCAAGCGGTAGTGGCTGAGAAAGGAAAGGAAGAAAGGGTGAAGGGGAAACCGAAGACCCCCGAGGAGGAAGTCCTCGTAGAAGGCTACTCGCCTGGGGCCGCTTGAGGTCACTCGATCTCCGGGCCACGGGAGGAAAAGACAAGTCGAATCCGTGATACCATAAACCTCCCGGAGCAGAGAAAGGTCATCTTCGTTCATCGTTGAGACATGACCAGAGGGACCGGTGGGAGAAGTGGCTGGAGGGAAAAGAGAAGAAATCGGATGGGCGGAGACTATGGGAGGAGACCTAGGACCGTTAGGGATGCTATGGTTACACCCCGGGTTGGAGCTACCTGCGGATCTCGTCCGAAACCACTTCCCCTTCCGAGGAAGAAGGCGATGGAGTCCTCGGCCAGGAAGGACCGGCCTCGTCCGGGTTAGAAGAGACATGACGGCCACGCGCCATGAGGAAGAAGGGGTGGCAGAAAGGTCGTTAAAACGAGAGATGGAAAGGGGAGGAAGACACGGGCACACCCGAGATACTTTGTGTAAAAGAGATGGCAACCCCGAAAGGTGAAGGAAAGCCCACTGCAACCACCGACGGAGCGCGAGAAAGTGGAGGGACTTCATTTCCGAAAAGTCCCCCTCCTTTTCAAACTCGATTGACAGTGGCCGTACCCCTTATTCCATTCCGAACCACCAGATGGATGCTGCATATACCCACGCCCGACATCGATGCTTCGGTTTGATAGAAGCTACATCCTTTTCAAATGGCAAATTAATAGCTGCTGGATGTGCGACATGTGGCAACTCTCATAGGACCTCGGGCGTAACAAGAAACGGCGACAAGGATCGTGGCAATTATGTTAGAGCAGATTTTCACCTCCCCACGTCACCTCCGCATTAAATCCCCACGTCCTGAGCCATGACACCTTGGCGGAATGAGGATGGGGGCAACTGATATGCTATTACGCTGACTGGGCGCGCATCTCAGTCCCGTTGGGACGTGGTCCCGAACCAAGTGGATTTTTTCCTCGGCGAGCGAGAGAGGAGGGCTCCACCCCTCGGCTGAAGCTGGCGACCCCTCGGTCCCTCGCAGGTGGCCCCCAGAGATGGGTCCACCTCTATATCGAGGTCGAGCCCGGCCCTCCTGCTCCTTCCTAGTGGCGCCCGGAGATGGTCCCTCTCGCCTGAAGTCGGCACCTCTCTAAACCGCTCCACCAGGTGTCCCCGCCCTATAGGGGTCCACCTCGGCCGAGCTGGCGGCCGCTCTCGTCTCCCTCACCAGGTTGCGCCCTAATATGGGGTCGAGCACACCGAGGTCGAACCTGGCTCTCCTGCTCCTTCGCCAGTTGGTGCCCGGAGACGGGTCCACCTCGGTCGAAGTCGAGCACCACTCTGCTGCTCTGCCAGGTGTCCGCCTATGAGGGGTCCACCTCGGCCGAAGCTGGCGGCCCCTTGCTCCCTCACCGGGTAGCACCCGGAGACGGGTCCACCTCTGCCGAGGTCGAGCCGGGCCCCCTTGCTCCTTCGCCAATTGGCGCCCGGAGACGGGTCCACCTCGACCGAAGTCGAGCACCACTCTGCTGCTCCACCAAGTGTTTGCCTAGGAGGGGTCCACCTCGGCCGAAGCTGGTGGCCCCTCGCTCCCTCACCAGGTTGTGCCCGGAGATGGGCCCACCTCTGCTGAGGTCAAGCCAGGCCCTCCTGCTCCTTTGCAAGTTTGCGCCCGGAGACGGGTCTACCTCGACCGAAGTCGAGCACCTCTCTGACGCTCCGCCAGGTGTCCGCCTTGGAGGGGTCCACCTCGGCCGAAGCTGGCAGCCCCTCGCTCCCTCGCCAGGTGGCGCCCGGAGACATGTCCACCTCTGTCGAGGTCGAGCCGGGCCCTCCTGCTTCTTCGCCAATTGGCGCCCGGAGACGGGTCCACCTCGGTAGAAGTCGAGCACCTCTTTGCCGCTCCGCCAGGTGTCGCCCAGGAGGGGCCCACCTCGACCGAAGCTGGCGGCCCCTCGCTCCCTCGCCGGTTGGCGCCCGGAGATGGGTCCACCTCTGCCGAGGTCGAGCCGGGCCCTCCTGCTCCTTCGCCAGTTGGCGCCCGGAGACGGGTCCACCTCGACCAAAGCCGAGCACCTCTCTGCCGCTCTACCAGGTGTCCACCCATGAGTGGTCCACCTCAACCGAAGCTGGCGGCCCCTCGCTCCCTCGCCGGGTGGTGCTCGGAGATGGGTCCACCTCTGCCGAGGTCGAGCCGGGCCCCCCTGCTCCTTCGCCAACTGGCGTCCGGAGATGGGTCCACCTCGACCGAAGTCGAGCACCACTCTGCTGCTCCACCAAGTGTCCGCCCAGGAGGGGTCCACCTCGACCGAAGCTGGCGGCCCCTCAGTCCCTCTCCAGGTTGTGCCCGGAGGTGGGCCAACCTCTGCTGAGGTCAAGCTAGGCCCTCCTGCTCCTTCGCTAGTTGGCGCCCGGAGACGGGTCTACCTCGGCCGAAGTCGAGCACCTCTCTGCCGCTCCGCTAGGTGTCCGCCCTGGAGGGGTCCACCTCGGTCGAAGCTGGCAGCCCCTCGCTCCCTCGCCAGGTGGTGCCCGGAGACAAGTCCACCTCTGTCGAGGTCGAGCCGGGCCCTCCTGCTCCTTCGTCAGTTGGCACCCGGAGACGGGTCCACCTCGGTAGAAGTCGAGCACCTCTCTGCCGCTCCGCCAGGTGTCCGCCCAGGAGGGGTCCACCTCGACCGAAGCTGGCGGCCCCTCGCTCCCTCGCCGGTTGGCGCCCGGAGATGGGTCCACCTCTGCCGAGGTCGAGCAGGGCCCTCCTACTCCTTCGCCAGTTGGAGCCCAGAGACGGGTCCACCTCGGCCAAAGCCGAGCACCTCTCTGCCGCTCTACCAGGTGTCCGCCCAGGAGGGGTCCACCTCGACCGAAGCTGGCGGCCCCTCGCTCCCTCGCTGGGTGGCGCCCGGAGATGGGTCCACCTCTGCCGAGGTCGAGCTAGACCCTCCTGCTACATCGCCAATTGGTTCTCGGTGATGGGTCCACCTCGACCGAGGCCTCCGGGAAGTGGGATGCAAGTTTCAAAATTGCCACTCGAGTAGCGCGTGCCGCTTCTCGTAAGGGGTGCCAGTACGGTCCGCAGTGACGGGCGAAACCTCGTTTACATCAGCCCGACGGGCCCCGCAGCCAAGAAGTAGGGTCCTGGCGGGCAGGAGCCCGAATGGCGGGACACACATCATCAATGCCTGGGAAGGAGAGCGCCCGTGCTCGGCCCAAGGCATCGCCAGTATCTTTCCTCCCCCCTTTTTTCTCACTAGGCTCGGTAAGCAAGACGATGGGACCATCGGGTTCCCAGACCCGAAGGGGAAAGAAAAAGGGGGGGGAGAAAAGCGAGAGGCGAGAGGGAGCCTCTCGAGGGGAGGAGGGGGGAGCTGAAGGCAACATGATGGCATAAAAGGGATGGGAAGAGCGGGCAGCAAGGTAAGTGAAAGAAAGGCAGGAAAAAGAAGGCATTAAGAGAAGGATCCGGGGATCCGAGAGGGGTCCTTAGACGTGAGCTCGGTGAAGGAGCTGGGCCCCAATTTCACTCTTTCTAACACCTCTTTTGTTAATTTTTTCTTTAAGTCTGGGGCTCCTTCGGGAACCCGCCTTAGGGAATCAGTTCCATCTCGCCGCTCTCTAACTTGACCGTCGGAGCTCCCTTGCCGGAACCCCCGGCTAGGGTCTTTGACCTTGTTTTGCAGGACCGGAAGCTCGGAGATCTCGAGGTGAGACGGTCTGAGACTGGTACCAGCTCTGAAGCTATAGGCCACCGCGGTGAGATCGTTAACACTCATCATGGACCTCACCATGTCCAATAAGGTGCGATTTCTCCTTTCTGTCACTCTATTTAAATGGGGTGTATAAGAAGGGGTCCATTCAGAAATAATGCCTTTGCCTTTTAGATGGTTTAGGAACTCACTAGATAAGTATTCTCCTCCTCGATCAGACCAAAGAGCTTTAATACTAAGTCCAGTTTATTTTTCAACCATACTCTGATATTCTTTAAACTTATCAAAGGCTTCGGACTTGTATTTCATAAGATTCATAAGACCGTACCTTGATAAATCATCAATAAAACTGATGAAATAAGAATATCCTCCTCTGGCCTGAGTTGACATAGGTCCACATACATCAGTATGCACTAGACCTAACAATTCAGTTGCCCTTTCTCCATGTCCAGTGAATGGAGACTTGGTCATTTTTTCTTTGAGACAAGATTCACAAGTTCCTAATGATTGGAAATCATTAGAATCAAAGTAATTATCTTTGACCAACTTGTTTATTCTTGACTCACTGATATGACCCAATCGGCAATGCCAAAGATGTGTGGCATTGTCATTATCTCTTTTCCTCTTCTTATTATCAATAAGAAAAATATTATCATTGAGTTGTGAAGTTAGAAGACCATTTACAAAAGATCCATGTCCAAATATTTTATTATTATGAAGAATAGAGCAGCTACTGCTCTTTACACTAATTTCATATCCCTGTTGTAATAACAAGGGTATAGAAATAATGTTTCTAATAATATCTTGTACATAGAAGCATTCTTCTAACTTTATTACATCACCCAAAGGTAATAAAAGAAGATAGGTACCCACAGCTTCTGCATGTATGGCTTCACCACTTGCCCCATGTAGCTTAAAGTCACCCTTCTTCAATCTTCTAATTCTGTGGAGTCCCTACAATGAATTGCATATATGAGATCCACATGCGGTATCCAATACCCATGAATTAGAAGTGAAAGCACTCAATGATAAATTAGTTTGTATCATGTACAAACCTTTAGATGCTTCACTTGCATCTTGCTTCACACCTGCAAGGTAAACCTTGCAGTTCTTCTTCCAATGCCCAGTCTTGCCGCAATGGAAATAGGCTCCATCAGCCTTCTTAGCTTTTTTGTTCTTCTTCTGGATGCTTTTCCTAGGGTTGAATTTTCTCTTCATACCCTTCTTTATTGCCTGCTTCTTTCTATCAACAAGAAACATGTGAGCCTTATCTCCTTTAGAGTGGCTCTTAATTGTCTTAAGCATGTTAAGAGCTCTGGAAATGAAATGTTTAGTTTGTTCATATGGTAGTTGAGAACAAACTGAGACAAGGAATCTAGGAGTGATTGTAAGATCAAGTCCTGATTGAGTTCACCATCCATGACAAACCCTAATTGATCGAATCGAGTGATCAAGTCAATCATTTTCAGCACATGGGTTTGCACAGGTGAACCCTCACTCATCCAAGCATGGAACAACTACTTCGATATCTCGTATCGAACAGCCCTACTTTGCTCTCCATATAGCTCCTTTAAATTGAGCAATATGGACTGAGGTTCCATGCCTTCATGTTGCCTCGGGAGCTCGTTGCTCATTGAGGCCAACATGATGCATCTGACAGTTGTACTATCATTTTGCCACATCCAGTATGTGGCAATATCTTCCTTTGATGCATCCCCTCCGATCAACACTGGATCAGAAGAATCAAGTATATATGAAAACTTCTCCTGATTTATTACAATTTCCAAGATCCTTAACCAGTCCACATATGATGCAGAACAAAAGAGATGATGCGATGCGGAAGTAAATTAAGACTAATTCCTTTTTTTTATATATATTTTCAGAAGTCGGCTTTGACTCAAATGAAAGTTAAACTAAATTAAAAGAAACTATATAATAATTGAAAGCACAATTCAAAGAAACTAGATTATCAGAGTAGTTCAGAAGTAAAGGATCGCTGGGGGTTGAGAAACTCCCAGACCTAGGGTTTCGCTCTGAACTTTCAACAGGACAGAACTAAAGAGAAGGGAAAGGTTATGTACCAAGCAGTGATCTTCACAGAGTTTGGTGGAAGGACTCTCTCGAGCAGATTGTTGGATCCTCGGATTGGATATCTTCGCAATGGATCCTCCAATACTGGTCCTTTGGTAGAGTTGGCTTCTCCTGAACTCAGGATCTGGGAAAGAAGAAGAACAAGTTAAGGAACCAGATACTCAAAGAAAGGATTTACCAGATAAGAAGAACTTGAAAAATTGATGTTGCTAAAATCCTGATTCTCCTGGATGCTGATCTGACTTCCTCTGGGATTTGCTCTGTATTCGAAGTAGCCGATCTGGACTTGGATGCTGGTGGTCGGCCTCTACTTGGAAGAGAGGGGCCGGAGATGATGAGGTAGATTAGGGTTTGGATGATTGGTGGAATGAAGAAAATGATGGCGGCTAGGGTTTGGAATTGAAGTGGCTAACCTAGGGTTTTGGTAGGGTTTTGGGGTTGGAGATCTCACACCTCCTCAAGGTTCCTAAGGAACCCAGATTTACTCCCTCACGGAGCTCAACACCTGAATACAAGTGTGGAAGAGAGAAACACAAAGTTGCTCACACAGAAATTGATTTCATTCATCATTAAATTCAAGAGTTACACAGAGTTGAATATATAGACATAACAAAGAAATAAAATTTTATACATTTCCCATGTGGGACTAATAGGACTAACCCATACTTTAGGCATCAAATTCTCTTCCCAAGACTCCTTCCATGAGTGGGCAGCCCAAAAAATCCAAGAAAACTTAAAAATCAGCTCCAAATGGCAGGTTATGGGGGTGTCTCCTAGTATCTCTCCATGAATCAAGGATTTTCCCTTCATGGTTAGGCTCATTTGGACACCTCCTAGTCTTGCTCCACAAGTTTAGGCTTCTTCCTTTCATGGCTTTGGCCCTTTTGGAAACTTTTGGGAACCTCCTTGAATTCCTCCCCAAGACATGCTCTCTTCCCTTTTATAACTTGGATTTTTATGGAACATTGTGGGGCACCTCCTTGATCCTCTCTACAAGAAAAATTCTTGCCATCTTGGCTTGGGTTTATCTGGAAAGAAATTGGCTCCTCCTTGGATTGAGGTATCTTGATGGATTTCTATCCCAAGTGGTGCAAGTAAAAAGGAACTTACTTCTTGTGGTGTAGGGACCAAAGACACTGGATGGAGATGTGGCGCCTCCTGGACTCTGGCGTGTAGCTGGGAGTGTGGCTCCCACTTGCTTGGGCCTGGGAGAAAAAATGTGGCACCCTGGACCTTGACTTGACTGAAAAAAAAGTGGCACCAACCTGGAGAAGACCTAGACCACTACTAGGACTTGTACTGAGTCAACATGACTCAACAAAATTTAAATTGCAAGGAAATACAGACTCAAGACTAAAATTGAGTTGACCAAGTAAACCCTTATTACAAAACCAGAAAACCCTAATTCTTCGGGTAAGGTCAATCAGAGATCCAGATGGAGCCCTGAAGTCTTCTTCTGAGTCTGGTGCCCGCACCAATTATCCCGGGGTGGGAGGAACTCGACCCTGTCGAGTATGGATCAAGCTGGCTCTGGTATCTCTCCAAGAGGTCTGGGTCCAATTCTTGTAATTCTTCTCGGGAGATCCAAGAGCCATCAGAATCTGGCCTTCCTTGCCAGCGGACCAGGTATCTTTGGTATCCTCGATTACGAGTAGAGATAACCTGATCATCCAGGATCTTTTCAATCTGCTCTTTCCTCACAGGCCAGTTTGTTGGTAGACACACAGGGTCGGGATCACTCTCAATAACAGGATTAGGTTTCAAAGGCTTACTAGGAATCACAGCTGGCTCCCTATACTCTACTAAGTCTGTAATGTTGAAAGTAGAGCTGTTGCCTAGTTCTAGAGGCAACTCGAGCACATAGGCATTGGATCCTACTCTCTTCACTACTCTAAATGGTCCAGCTCCTTTAGCATGTAACTTTCTAACGGTTCTAGAAAAAAACCGCTCAGGCCTTAACCTAATCATTACATAGTCTCTCTCAACAAAAGTTTTGACTCGTCTTTGAGAATCAGCCAACTTCTTATAAGTTTCATTACTTAAAGTTATGTTGGCATGAATTTCTTTATGCAAGTCCTTTACATGCTATGCAAGTGCATCAAGAGACTTGTGTGTGTGGGCTAATAGTGAAATCAGATCAAGTGGTGTGTGAGGCTTGTATCCATGAACAATTTCAAAGGGACTCTAGCCTATAGACCTATTGATCAAAACATTGAATGCAATTTCAGCCCTGGACAAAATACAAATCCAAAATCCTGGTGCTCTCAATCAAACCAAAATCTGAGTCAAAGCCTAGTAAAGGGTCAAGAAAAAAACTAAACTAGACTGACGACGCATTCCTAAAGAATGGACTTTATTCCAAAGGAACCCTAGGTCTAAACATAACAAACTATGGCTCTCTAGGTTTGACCTTGGGTCGGAGGATGGCATTCAGAGCATGAAAACATATCATAGGTGCCTAGTAGGTGCCATAAGGTCTTCCAGAAGTAGGTGGAAAACCTAATAGGTTCTGACACGTGGTTCACTCTAAAGACTTCGACAAAGTATACTTGGATGGTGTAAGAAGCATTGGAAGTCCTAGAGAAAGGGAGGAAATATGAGGTGGAGTCTCGAACTACCTGTTGACTAAAGGTGGTAACCTGAAGGTTTGAATGGTGATCTATGAGTGTCAACTGATCATCCTTACGAAAGGAAAAGTTTGCTACTCCCAGGAATGGATCAAGAGATGGTTCAGGAAGTAGCCTAGGACATGTGATTGCAATAGTTAAATTTGTTCTCTAAGCAAATAATGATCCATTTTCTCAAGAACTGGATTGAAGAATGATTTGGTGCGGGCACCATACTCAGAAGAAGACTTCAGGGCTCCATCTGGATCTCTGATTGACATTGCCCAAAGAATTAGGGTTTTCTGGTTTTGTAATAAGGGTTGACTTGGTCAACTCAATTTTAGTTTGAGTCTGTATTTCCCTGCAATTTAAATTTTGAGTTATGTTGACTCAATACAAGTCCTAGTAGTGGTCTAGGTCTTCTCCAAGGTGCCACATTTTCTCCCAGGACCAAGCAAGTGGGCGCCACACTCCCAGCCACACGCCAGAGACCAGGAGACGCCACATCTCCATCCAGTGTGCCTTGGTCCCCACACCACAAGAAAGCAGGTCCCTTCTTTCATGTGCCACTTGGGGGAGAAATCCATCAAGATACCTCAATCCAAGGAGGAGCCAACTTCTTCCAGATAAACCCAAGCCAGGATGGCAAGAATTTTCTTGAAGAGAGGATCAAGGAGGTGCCCCACAATGTTCCATAAAAACCCAAGTTATAAAAGGGAAGAGAGCATGTCTTGGGGAGAAAATCAAGGAGGCACCCAAAAGTTTCCTAAAGTGCCAAAGCCATGAAAGGAAGAAGCCTAAACTTGTGGAGCAAGACTAGGAGGTGTCCAAAAAGCCAAACCATGAAGGGAAAATCCTTGATTCATGGAGAGATACTAGGAGACACCCCCATAACCTGCCATTTGGAGCTGATTTTCAAGTTTTCTTGGAGTTTTTGGGCTGCCCACTCATGGAAGGAGTCTTGGGAAGAGAATTTGATGCCTAAAGTGTGGGTTAGTCCTATTAGTCCCACATGGGAAGTGTATGAAATTTTATTTCTTTGTTATGTCTATATATTCAACTCTATGTAACTCTTGAAGAAGAGATGAATGAAAGAAATTTTTATGAGCAAACTTGTGTTTTCTCTTTTCCGCACTTGCTTCCAGGTGTTGAGCTCCGTGAGGGAGTAAATCCGGGTTCCCCTGGAACCTTGAGGAGGTGAGAGATCTCCAAAACCCCAAACCCTAGGTTAGCCACTCCACTCCCAAACCCTAGCCGCCATCACCCTTCTCTTTCCACCAAGCCCTAGTCTATTTCCCTTCTCACGGCCACCATCTGCAAGTCCAGGCCGACCACCAGCATCCAGCCCCAATCCAGATACTGCAGATCTACAACAATTCTAAGAGGAAGTCAGATCGGCCGCCAGGAGAATTCGATTTCAGCAACTTCAGCTTTCAAGTTCTTCAACCTGGTAAAATCTTTTCTTGAGTTTCTGAATTCCATCTTTTATTCCTCTTCTTTCCCAGATCTTGAGTCCAGGAGAAGCCGACCAAACCACGAGACCAGTATTGGAGGATCCATTGCGAAGATAGCCGACTCCGAGGATCCCACAATCTGCTCGAGAGAGTTCTTCCACCAAAATCCTGAGAAGATCACTGTCTGGTTAGTAAACCATCTCTTCTCTCTATTTCTGTTCTGTTGAAAGTTCAGAGCGAAACCCTAGGTCTGGGAGTTTCTCAACCCCCAGCGATCCGTTACTTCTGAACTACTCTGATAATTTAGTTTCTTCTAAACTGTGCTTTCAATCCTTACCTAGTTTCCTTCAACGTAGTTTAGCTTTACTTTGAGTCGAAGCCAATTTCTGAAAAATATAAAAAAAAAAAAATAATAATAATAATCTTAATTTTACTTCCGCATACGCTTCTTTGTTTTTTGTTCTGCATCATTTTTGGTATCAGAGCTTCATCCTGCATCATGATTCATGGAAGGGCCTATGGATGATGACCTCAAGACTTGAAACTTGACATATGGGTGCGGAAAGGTATACTCTATAGAAGGGTAGGTCAGTCATGCGAAGGAAGGGGTCAGGGGTCATAAGGAGGACTTCTACAGGACTGGGTGAATCAATCTGCTCAAGACAAGGATGTTCAACTGAGATTACGGGAGAGACCTTAGTGGCTGGGCATGGGACAAGGTCCAATTGTAAGAGGCTTGATTCAGTCATCCTAAGGAGAGGATCTACTATAGGGTGGGCAAACTTAAATAGTTCAGTGCAAAGATCTTCAATTGGTACTTGGGGAATGACTGTCATTAGAGGATACGAACTGATAGCTCGGGCTAACACTATGAGTTCTTCCTAGGGGTATTTGACTAAAGGAACCTGATTCTCACAAATCTCTTGAATTTTTGAACTAGGTCCTACCACTTGGTTGCTCTCCAAGGTCTCCTCAGGTAATGAACCAATAGTATCGATGTCACATTCTTCAAGTTCTTCCCCCTCATATTTATCAACTAGACTCAAGCCAGCATCATATACTCCCTCGATGCCATCTTTAATGGGTTTCGGGTCAGTGGTAATCGGGTCAACTGATTCTGGGCTTGTCATACCTAACCTTTCTTCCTCATGGGTAGGCTTGGGTTCTCCCTCATTAATGTCATCCTTAGGATTCTTACCACTTAGCTGTGCACAAGCCAGTCCTATGCATGGGTACTGACTAGATTTATGGCCTATTTCTCCACAAAACCAACATTCTTGCGATATAGGAACCTGGGTCACACTGGGTTTCAAGCTAGTAGAGACCTTACTTGGGCATGGGTGTGGATCTAAATGGTTTGATCTAGAAGACTTGGGTTGTTGAGTGACTGGTCTAGAATATTGTAAGGACCACTCATAGACACGATCAACACTATAGATATCATGGTTAGGCTTCCTAAGGTTATGCTCGGGATCACGGTATAAGGTCCTCCTAGGCTCCTGGCATGGATGAGGTTGGGGCCTATTAAATTTTGGATCAGGGGTCCAATTTTGATGTCTACGTTTCTCAAGTACTTGGACTCGATCTCTAAACTGGGCAAAACCCTCATTCATATCCTGACTAAATTTGGTCATACTTTCGGTAAGAGTTCTAATCATGGCCTCTAAATCAGGTTGGGTTTGACCAGGTTGGGAGGGTACTCCATTCCGGGTGGACATGATGATGCAAGCAAGTACACAGAATGTGACTAGACTAAAGTGACTACTGGCTCACTAGACCTAAAGTCCAAACTAGATGCCCAATCAGAGTGGCAAGCTAGCCTGTAGTAACTCGGGACTCAGCCAGGCAGGTGTAAGGGGAGTGTTAGGTCCCTAACTGCCAATCCTAGACACCAATCAGAGATTGGCCAGGTAGGCAGACCAGCACACAAGCCCTTCGGGATAGAATCCCTGAACCACCATTCTAGACACTGAGTACAAAGCACACACAGAGTAACTAGACAAACTGACTCAACACTAGCCTAGACCCGACTTGTCGGTGTCCCTAGCCCACTAGGGCACATTAAGTCTAATAAATTTTAAAATTAGGCTTAGGATCGAATGAATGGGTGGTGGTTTTGTGCTAAGGAGAGGTTATCAACTCCTCCCCTTATCTTAGATGCTCAATTGCCCTTAAGATGAATTAGGAGATGATCACTCAAAAAAATTGAATTGCAGAAACATAGAAATAGAATTGTTGTAATTTAACTCTCAGAAATCTCACAGAAACCAATAAATTACAGTAAAATTATGTAAAATATTTTCAATTATACTGGTTCCGTCAAAATAAAAATCATGCAATTTAGAGTTACCTATAATGAGAAACAATTCCTGCAACAAGGTAGTTATAGACTGAAAACAGAACACTTCCCCCGTTTACAATTCCTGCTACGAAGTTGTAACCCAGCGGATCCCCTACACGCCCTAGGAACACCCCGTGGAATGGGAAGAGGAGGCTTGCACCTCGCTTCGTTCCTAGGACCGGACATCCTAGGGAGTCTACTTCGAGCAGACAAAGTAAAAAAGAGAGACACCCAAAACATGCAAGCAAGTCAGAAACCCTAGACAGGGCTCTGATACCAAAAATGATACAGAACAAAAGAGATGATGCGATGCAGAAGTAAATTAAGACTAATTCCTTTTTTTTTATATATATTTCAGAAGTCGGCTTTGACTCAAATGAAAGTTAAACTAAATTGAAAGAAACTATATAATAATTGAAAGCACAATTTAAAGAAACTAGATTATCAGAGTAGTTCAGAAGTAAAGGATCGCTGGGGGTTGAGAAACTCCCAGACCTAGGGTTTCGCTCTGAACTTTCAACATGACAGAACTAAAGACAAGGGAAAGGTTATGTACCAGGCAGTGATCTTCACAGAGTTTGGTGGAAGGACTCTCTCGAGCAGATTGTTGGATCCTCGAATTGGATATCTTCGCAATGGATCCTCCAATACTGGTCCTTTGGTAGAGTTGGCTTCTTCTGAACTCAGGATCTGGAAAAGAAGAAGAACAAGTTAAGTAACCAGATACTCAAAGAAAGGATTTACCAGATAAGAAGAACTTAAAAAATTGATGTTGCTGAAATCCTGATTCTCCTGGATGCTGATCTAACTTCCTCTGGGATTTGCTCTGTATTCGAAGTAGCCGATCTGGCCCTGGATGCTGGTGGTCGGCCTCTACTTGGAAGAGAGGGGCTAGAGATGATGAGGTAGATTAGGGTTTGGATGATTGGTGGAATGAAGAAGATGATGGTGGCTAGGGTTTGGAATTGAAGTGGCTAACCTAGGGTTTTGGTAGGGTTTTGGGGTTGGAGATCTCACACCTCCTCAAGGTTCCTAGGGAACCCGGATTTACTCCCTCACGGAGCTCAACACCTGAATACAAGTGCGAAAGAGAGAAACACAAAGTTGCTCACACAGAAATTGATTTCATTCATCATTAAATTCAAGAGTTACATAGAGTTGAATATATAAACATAACAAAGAAATAAAATTTTATACATTTCCCATGTGGGACTAATAGGACTAACCCATACTTTAGGCATCAAACTCTCTTCCCAAGACTCCTTCCATGAGTGGGCAGCCCAAAAACTCCAAGAAAACTTGAAAATCAGCTCCAAATGGTAGGTTATGGGGGTGTCTCCTAGTATCTCTCCATGAATCAAGGATTTTCCCTTTATGGTTTGGCTCATTTGGACACCTCCTAGTCTTGCTCCACAAGTTTAGGCTTCTTCCTTTCATGGCTTTGGCACTTTTGGAAACTTTTGGGAACCTCTTTGAATTCCTCCCCAAGACATGCTCTCTTCCATTTATAACTTGGATTTTTATGGAACATTATGGGGCACCTCCTTGATCCTATCTTCAAGAAAAATTCTTGCCATCCTGGCTTGGGTTTATCTGGAAAGAAATTGGCTCCTCCTTGGATTGAGGTATCTTGATGGATTTCTCTCCCAAGTGGTGCAAGTAAAAAGGAACTTGCTTCTTGTGGTGTAGGGACCAAAGACACTGGATGGAGATGTGGCGCCTCCTGGACTCTGGCGTGTGGCTGGGAGTGTGGCACCCACTTGCTTGGGCCTGGGAGAAAAAATGTGGCACCCTGGACCTTGACTTGACTGAAAAAAAGTGGCACCAACCTGGAGAAGACCTAGACCACTACTAGGACTTGTACTGAGTCAACATGACTCAACAAAATTTAAATTGCAGGGAAATACAGACTCAAGACTAAAATTGAGTTGACCAAGTCAACCCTTATTACAAAACCAGAAAATCATAATTCTTCGAGTAAGGTCAATCAGAGATCCAGATGGAGCCCTGAAGTCTTCTTCTGAGTCTGGTGCCCGCACCAACATAATTTGGACCGGTTAACTTGTTGGCATCCAAGATGCCCCTCAATGATAAGTTTGAAGCCATTATTTAAATATCCTACATTTAATTAAAGAAGAATATTAGCAAACCACTCAATTATGACATTCATAATTAGATAAGGACTTTATATCTAATTATGTCTCCCACTATTTTCTTCAAATACCATAACCCTCAACTATGGTAAGCGAGAAACCTTCCTGGTTTCCTTAGTGGGGTTGAGATCCTTATTTTTCATGAGTACCTTGTGTGTACACAACAAACACACATGAGTTCAAAGGTAGGACAACCTTTCCAATTGCAACCCATGCAATTCTCAATAATTATCTTTGCCTCTAGGACACTTATGGCCTTGTGTGTACACAACAAACCATAATGTTTTAGTTTAGTCGGACCCTTCATTTCTATATAGCCATGATTAAACAATATTGCCCTTGTGTCTACACAACAAAGGAACATATCCAAACATGCTATAAAGCACTAAGTGCACCAAGACAGATCTTATATCAATTCCTAGAGTAGGCCTTGTGTGTACACAACAAACCTACTATAGTTTTAACATAAATTTGGCTTAGCATGAAGGAAGGCAAATTATAGTATACTTAACCAATTAGCATTACCAAATTAAGATTTAGATATGACCAAATTAACCAGGTAAGTGGGAGGGGTGAGGAAAACTCTTTCCAATTGTATCTCATACAATTTTCAACAAAACCTGGCCTCTAAAATAGTAACAGCCTTGTGTGTGCACAACAAACTATAATATTTTTAGTTAAGTAAGACCCTTCATTCCTTTATAGTCATGATTGTAATAATAATACGCTTGTGTGTTCAAAACAAAGTATTATATTAAATCTTGCCATAAGCATCAAATGCACCAGGCTAAAATTATGTTAGTTACCATAATAGGCCTTGTGTGTACACAACAAACCTAATACGGATCATAACATAATAATGACCTAGCATGAAGGAAGCCTAATGTAGTGAATATTACACTAAGCATATCAATCAAGAATTAAGTTAATCTTATCGGCCAGGTAAGTGGGAGAGTAGTGGGAGTCCCCCCGTTGCTTTCCTAAACACCAATAAAAATTAGCCAGGTCAGTCAACGGAACCAATTAAAAACCACTTTTCCTAGATACTGAATGATCAACTAATCATCTTGATTATTTTGCTTTTGGTATATGACACTACAACTTAATATAATTTTAATAGAGGGTAATTTAAATAGAAGCACATTCTAATATTACCATTCATCAACCATGCATCATATATCATTTTATAATGTGCCAAGTGTGTCATCATACTAGGACAACTATCTACCACATAATGGATCCACCATTATGCAAGGGCAACCTTATTTTCGTATGATGAATAGAAAGCTAAACATATCTCTATATCAGTTAAGGTTTAAGTGAAAACCCTAACCAATGAAATACATATATGCATAAACATATCAATCATATGTAACTTTAAACTTTTGTAGAGTCCTACAAAATTGGGCAACATCAAATTTTGTAGAGTCCTAAAAAAATTGGCAACCTCAAGAGTCCTACAAAATTGGGCAACTTCAAATTTTGTAGAGTCCTACCAAAATGGGCAACCTCAAGAGTCCTACAAAATTTGTCAACTTCAATTTTGTAGAGTCTTACCAAAATGGGCAACCACATGAGTCCTACAAAATTGGGCAACTTTAAATATTGTATGATTTAGCCCTAATAAGGTGGCTCAGATACCACTGTAAGGGTTTTTGTGACAAGGGTGGAAGCGTGGATTTCAAAAGTTTATTATGAAACCACTACCAAACCCTTAACCCAAGACCTCCTTACTAGGAATTAAAACATACAAACATGCATATATAATATAAACTAGAGTTTAGGCTCCAACCTGAACCGTTAGTATCCAATCCAACCTCAACCTTCTTCTCCATCAGGAGCCCAAACGTTCGCCCTCCAACGGTGATCCACACGTAACTCGGACCAAGGAAGAACTCCTTCTTCAAGTTGCTTGAATAAGTGGAACTCTTTCGGCAGCCTTTGGTCTATTGACCACTGTAGGACACCATGTCCTACTGTAGGGCACTAAAGACACTCTCCTAAACCACTCTTGGTTTTAGGATAACCCTCCTCTAAAACCTCTTTGGCTTATATACTAAAACAAAGCATTGTCCTATTAAAAAAGACCTTGTCTTAACAAGACAAGTCTTGTCTTAAAGAAAGAAGGAGTGAGAGAGAGACACTTAGAATAATACTTTGGTGGAATTCTTTCCTTTCAGACTCATTTCACTGCCCCCTATTTATAGATACAAGAGGGGCGTGTGATATGTCCTCCCATCAACTTATCAGATATGATTTTTCAAGATCGAAGAGAAGTTATCTGGCTTGAAAAATCATATCTAATAAGCCCATTCATGCACCGAAGGCCTTATTCACATCCCTTCTTTTATCTGGACAAATTCTCACTAGCCACATGTCAATTACCGGTTCCTAGGAAGCCAAGAGGTGCCTCCTCAATCTCCAAACATCGAAGATTATGAAGAGTCCTGATAGCAGAAGGACTCTCCATCAGAACCGCGTGCCACATGAAGAGTTGTGACTCTTCATGCACCACGCGCGCCATCCTTCTTCCACACAAATTTCAAAGAATGTTGACCAGTCAAAACATATGCAATATGGGTTTCATTAGAAAGAGCATAAAATTTCCTTTCTGATCATATAAATTATATTCAAATCAGAGATCTATAGCTTATTCGGTGCCCTTTTGAAGTTAAGGTATCATTTAGGTACCAAGAGTCCCATGCCATTAGGACTCTTCATGTATGGCGCCTAAAATGCCCTTAAATCCAAATTAAAATCAGACTTAGCTCTGATTAGGCTAGCCCCACTTAGGACTCAACCTAATTTAGGTTTCCCATAATTAGGATAGCCCAATTAGCAAGCAACCGAACCTAATCTAATTGGGTTAGGAATTTGGTTAGCCTATATATGCTAATATGAAATCCGGCTAACCAATTAGGATCCTATGACCATAATTAAATCATGAATAACTTCCTTGGCCAAGTCTCTATTGTGTATGACCCATTGGGTTTGACATCTAGCCAACAGTAGGTTTAGGTTTGAGCCGATTCGATCGAATCGAACCCGATTGACCTAATTAGGTCAAATTGGCGCACCTAATTGTCCAATTCGAATCACACATCGAATTGACTTATGAAACCAAATCAATTGGTTCATGAAGACCTATAAGAAAAGATTGATGTCTAGCAACGTGTCATGCCTACCCGGAAGATAAGGAATTTTGGTGGATTTACCAAAATACCCTTCAGTGGTGAGTTACCGGGCAATTCAGTCCTTCGATCTACTTGCACCCTGAATATGACTATGGATATGGATACTTGTCAAATCCAATTTCATATTTATTCCTTACTTAATCTGATAATGATAATTCATTAATGAACCATTAGAAACTATTTCTAATGTTCATACTTTGATCAAAGATTTTCCGAATCTTCATTTGGTTGAAATCATCTGGATGCGCTTCCCTTTTACTAAGGTTGATCGATTATTTTTTGACCTACTCACAAACTCCATATGCAATCCACCATACCCAGTATCACCCCATGCATGACTCAATATCATGATTGAGTATGAACCAAAGTATGGATTCATGCATACAAGGTACCATGGCAATCTCAGGTCAAAGGACCACATGTATACTCCCACTATGAGAACTATCTATTGACAAACAGATAAGGTTCCATTAGATGTTCTCAAGATGGATTCATTCACTGAACTCATTCTCTAATGAGCACCCACATCCTAGTATTAGTGTCAAACACAAGTGACTGTGAGATCAGTCACCCTCTTCACCAAGCATACATAGGATGTGCTGGTCTTACCGGAAACATTGATCCCCTACTAAATATCCCATCGACCAGAAATATTCTAGATTAGGGTTTTAATGCTTTAGGTCTCACTGGTATGATCTCATCATAACCTTAGAATCATAGCCCTAATCTATGGGGTTCATCATATCTTAATAAAATTAATAAGACACAACGTATGATGAAAATAAAATGCCTTTATTAATTGATAATGTCAATACTCTAGTTTGGGATACAAAAGAAAATTCCATCGAAATACGACATTTCGATTGGCCTTTATGGCATAATCCTTTCAGATGAGGGCTTTGATGGTCTCAAAAACACATTCTAAAACTATCATGATAATAGTGTTTATTTCTACAAGTATAAACATAAACATGATATCCAAGTTTATAACAAATATAAATCCAATGCATATCACTCTAGCATATGCATTAAAATTCATGTCATCAAGCATATTATCCTAATATGCATAGCATTATATTGACATAATATCATACATATGAACATGGTCGAGTCGACTCGATAAGGTTCGGGTCGGGTCGGTAGTGGAATTTAATCAAACTCCAAAAAGATTCATAATTGGAATGCCACAAGGATGGCTCTGATACCACTTATGGAAATTCTCCCAGGGTGCTAGGGATCATGTAGCATAAGAAATTGACTTTCAAAATAAAATTTCATAGCATGATACCCTAACATGTATAACATGTATATAAAACCCTAATTCCCAGGAACCCCTTGGGCAATAACAACTAATGAATCATTAAATAAAGTCAAGAAAAATATTTGGATCGCTGAAATCCAACTTTTCCACAAGGCTCATAAGTGCAAGCCCTCCAATGGTGATCCACACGAAACTCGGACCAAGGAAGAACTCCTTCAAGTTGCTTGGAGAAATGGAACTCTTTCGGCAGCCTTTGGTCTACTAACCACCGTAGGACACCCTGTCCTACTGAAGGGCACTCAAGACTATCCTAAACCACTGTAGAATCTAGTACTACTTTCCTCTAGGACCCTACAGGCTTATGTCCTAAAACCAAGCCTTATCCTAGTGTAGAAGAACTTGTCTTAACAAGACAAGTCTTGTCCTAAGACAAGGAGGGAGGGAGAAAGTGGAAGAACACTGACTCTCGAGAAAATAAAACACTCAGACTCTCAGAAGATCGAAGTCCATCTTTCTCATTTCACTGTATCCCTATTTATAATCTCAGATGGGGCATGAAATGCATCCCAACAACACTTATCAGATATGAAACAACATATCTGATAAGACTCTTTGGGAATGGAGAGTCATATATGTGTTCTTTCACTTTCCAGATCAATCCCCATTGTGCCATGTGTCAAATACCAATTTCTGAGATAGGGAGACACCTCTTCTAATCCGAGGTAATGTGAGGCTTGAAGAGTTTCAGAGGTAGAAGGACTCTGCCCTCTGTTGTGCACGTGCATATGAAGAGGCGCGACTCTTTATGTGCGCGCCACCTTTCACACCTCTTCAAACAGTCCCTTTAAACTTTAAACTGGCTATTAGACTTCTTAAGACCAAGGGGATAAAATGAAGAGATGCCTTCCTGATGAAACTCTTAGTGTCTCATCTGCAGAAGGACTCTTAGACCTTCTGCGCGCCACTTATTCTCACGAGTACACCAAAGGGTGCCAATAGTCTTTCCCTTTCAATTTAGTCCACCCAAAGTATCAAATAGACTTGGTCAAACATATGCAATATAGGTGTCATTGGAAAGGGCATCAAATAAGCTTTTTGACCATATCTTTTATTTTCAGATCAGAGGTCTGTAGGCCCTTCTATGCCCTTTTGAATTTAAGGTATCATTTAGGTACCAAGAGTCCCATGCCATTAGGCCTCTTCATATATGATGCCTAAAATGCCCTTAAGTCCAAGTTAAAATCAGATTAAGCTCTGATTTGGCTACCCCACTTAGAACTCAACCTAATTAAGGTTTCTCATAATTAGGTTAGCCCAATTAGCAAGCAACCGGATCCAATCCAATTGGGTTAGGAATTAGGTTAGCCTACATATGCTAGTATACAATCTGGCTAACCAATTAGGATCCTATGACCCTGATTAAATCATGAATGACTTCCTTGGCCAAGTCTCTATTATTTGTGACCCATTGGGTTCCACATCTAGCTAGCAGTAGGTTTATGTTTGAGCCGATTCGATCCGATCAAACCTGATTGACCTAATTTGGTCAAATTGGCTCACCTAATTGTCCAATTCGAATCACACATCGAATTGACTCATGAAACCAAACCATTTGGTTCATAAAAACCTACAAGTCAAGATTGATGTCTACCAATATGTCATGCCTACCCGAAAGATGAGAAATTTGATGGAAAATATCAAAATATCCTTCAGTAGTAAGTTACCGTGCAATTCAATCTTTCGATCTCCCATTATCTCGATTAAGTGATTGGTATGGATAGATATCAAATCCTAACACTTCATCATATCGAATATCAACTCGATCATGATGACTCAGCTAATGACTGATTAGATTCCACTAATCTCATCTTGCTTTGATCAAAGGCTCCTTGAGTCACTCATCGAAGAGATTGCATGGGATAACAATTCCTCTTATGAGGAATGATTGATTCCTTGTTGGTCCACTCACATCCTTCGTACACCTTCCACCATACCCAGAATACCCCGTACATATCGCAAAGGCATGAATGAGTATGAACCAAAGTATAGCTTAGTGTGCATAAGGAACCATGGTGACCTCAGGTCTAAAGATCATGTGCACAACTTTTACTCTTGGATCTATCTTTTGAAAAGTAGTAAGACTTCCATAAGATAATCTCGGTATGGATCAGTCCAGTGTACTCATATCCTGATGAGCACCCTTATCCTAGTATTAGTATCTCTATACAAGTGGTTGTGAGATCAACCACCCTCATCAACTGAGCATACATAGGATAAGCTAGTCTTTCCAGATTCATCGATCTCCGAATCGATGGTCCAACGACTAGGAACATTCTAGATTAGGGTTTATAGGAAATTAGGTCTCACTGTTATGAACTCCATCATAACCCTAATTCTATTTCCCTATTCTATAAGGTTCATCATAATCAATAAAAACATGACACAGTAGTAAATGATGAATCAGATGCCTTTATTAATATGAAAGTATGTCATACATGAGCTGGAAGTTTACAAAAAGGCCCTCATAATGATTGGCTCTTAGGGCACTATTCTATCACTAAGATTATCACTTGGGATTTTTACCATATCCCCCACTGGAATACAGTCAGATTGTTTTCACAGGCTCACAATCCAAACCTCTACACTTTGATTTTTAAACCGGGCTCACCAAAGAAACCCAACTAGGTTTTACCAAGATCACCAAGAACCTAACTTGGTTTTAAAATTGGATGATCAAGAACCCAGCACTTGCTTTTAACATAGGCTAACCTAGAACCTATTTGGTTTTTAAACCGGGCTCACCAATAATCCAACAATTCAATAAAAAAATTGTAAAGAAAAGCAACAAAATGATAAACAGTTTTTTGTTGAATGGTTGTTGATGCAACTCAAGAGAAGCCTAATTTATTGCACTTCAATGCACTTGGATGGCTTCTTTTCAATTTTCAATAAATGCTTCAAGATTTAGTTGATAGTTGGTGAAGGCTTGAAGACTGTCTTGAAAGCTCTTGTAGTGCTCTCTTGCTCTTAATGTAGCTTGGATATTCAATATAGCATTAATTCACCATCTCTCTTTTTCTAAAGTAGTTCAAATCCCTCAAATATATTGTCTTGTACTCTTCTCAGATGATTTGAGTCATTGTAGACCATTGGGATGTAACATTTGACCATTGGAGCACCTTTTGGATTCAAATTACAAGTTCTAGAACTAGCCGTTATAAGTCTGAAATCGACCTTCAAGTCAGCTCGGATTACTCAAGTCGGCTTGGATCATTAGAGTAGTTATGGTTGAGTCAACTCTCTTCAATCTAGTTGGCTTGCTTGCATAGTATCCTGATTCCTCACTCTGTAAGAGTTGGCTCGCCTTGATTCTAGTCAACTCGGATTCTCAGGCCTTCAAAAATGTAGTCTCGAAGAGTCGACTCTTTCTCTTTAGAGTCGGCTCGATTGGCTGTAGTTCTCAGATCTCTTTTTTTGGACTCTGGAAGAGTTAGCTCGAAATACTGAAGAGTCAGCTCGAATGTCTGACTATATGATAGAGTCAGCTCTGACTCCCTTTGGGTTGGCTCACCTGTCTGATTCAGGAAATGGTACTCTGAACGAGTCAGCTCGGATCACTTAGAGTCAGCTCGGATATCTGCATGCTAGAATCCTCATGTGTGCCATGGGCCAGAGTCGGCAATCTTCTCTTCGAGTTGACTCGGATGAGTTCTTTAGTGAATTTTTAATTCTTCTCCAAAATTCATCCAACAAGGCTTCAAGCTTTCAAGATATCTTCAAACTCTTCTTACAACACACTCAAAGTAATTTAAAGCTTGAAAAAACCTAGAAGTAACCCATTTGATTAATTTTTACTTAAGTTATTCTTTGGATTCTTCTTTACAAGATTCAATTACAATACAACTCAACACAAGAAATAGAAATGTTGGAGTTGAAATTGAGCAAAGAGTTTATCTTACAAAAGCTTATAAAACATTTGAAGAGTTGTTAGTAAAACAAATGCATGCTCCAATGTTTGGTTATCACCAGAATCACTTATAGGGTCAACAGCTAGTCTTAACACTCTGATACATATAGAAGAACTGAAACTATATAGTCTTTTTTTTTCACAAAAAGCTCTGATACTTACTTGCAAATATAATTAGCTCTTATATATGTTAATGCTCACTTTCAAATTCAGTTATACATGTAAATGTAAAGAATTTTTTTCATGCCCAGTGTTTTGTCATCATCAAAAAGGGAGAGATTGTTGACCATATAAGTGATTTTGATGATAACCAAATTTTGGAGCATGCATTTGTTTTACTAACAACTCTTTAAATGTTTTACAAGTTTTTGTATAATGATTTCATTGTTTAATTTTAACTCCTACATTTCTAGTTTTGAAATGAGTTGTGTTATAAGTGATTCATGTAAAGATCAACCCAAAGAAAAAGTTAAGTAAAAATCATGAAAATGGATTACTTCTAGATGTGTTTCAAGCTTAAAATTCCTTAGAAATATGGTTTGAAGAGTTTGAAAGCATCCTGAGACTTTGAAGACTTGCTGGATGATTTCTGAAGAAAAATTGATAATTCACTAAAGAAATCATTCGAGCCGACTCGAATAGAAGAGAGCCGACTCTAGCACATGGCACGCATGAAGATTTATGGCATGCAGATATCTGAGCTGACTCTAAGAGACCCGAGCCGACTCGTCCAGAGTACCATTTCCTAAATCAGACAGGCGAGCCAGCCCAAAGTAAGTCCAAGCCGACTCTATCATTTAGTTAGACATCTGAGTCGACCCTTCAGAAGTTCGAGTCGACTCCTCCAAAGTCTAGAAAAAGAGTTCTGAATGAACAGCCAACCGAGCCGACTCTAATGAGAAAGAGCCAGCTCTTCCAAACTGGTTTCTAAATGCTTGTGAATCCGAGCCGACTCAAAGTAAGGCTAGTCGACTCTTTCAGAGTAAGGAATCAAGCTACTAAGAAACCTAGCCGACTCAATTGAATGGAGCCAACTAGACCAGAACTACTATGAGGATCCGAGCCGACTCGAGTAGATCCGAGCCAGCTCGAAGATCGATTTCAGGCCTATAACGGCTAGTTCTAGAACTTGGAACTTGAATCTAAAAAGTGCTCCAATGGTCAAATATTATATCCCAATGTTCTACAATGACTAAAATCATTTGAGAAGAGTACAAGACTATATATTTGAGGGATTTGAACTATTTAAAAAGAAGGAATGAATGTTTAATGCTTACTTGAGCTTGTGAGCAAGAGCGCACTGAAGATCATTCAAGATAGTCTTCATGTCTTCACTAACTCACATCTGAAACTTAAAGCATTTATTGAAGAAGTTGAAAAGTCAACCAAGTGTTGATGGGGCCCTCACCAGCATGAATCCCAGAGCAAGCACGAATCTTGGAGCTACACGAATCTCGGAACATATCCAGAACAAATTTAGGATTTATCTTTTATTTAAAATTTGAATTAGGATTTGGTTGGTTATGATTGAGATAGGCTTATCTTATCCTATCTTGTATTTGAATTGAGTCATTCCTATCTTTTTATCCTGTATTCAAATTCAAACGAGAGTTGGACAGGTCTATAAATACCACCATCAGTCATTTGTAAAAAAAAAAAGTTTAGTAAAGTTTTGGAAATGAAAATGACTTTTAGAAAAGAGTGGTTTTTTTATTTCACTCCATGAGGAGAGGGTGTGAGGCCCAACCCCAGGACATGATATGAGGTCATGCCCAGTTATCCCCTTCCCATTCCATCTTCTCTATCCCCTCGTAGCCTTTGAGATCCATTCAAGCGCCTCCAAGTATCGAGGAGGGTGTAATGCCCTAGAGGTGAAAGGTCTCTTCATTAGGGTGAGTCCCAAAGTCCATGAGATCTAGATCCCTATCCTACATACCCATTATTCTTTCGCCACCCTTAGAGAAAAAAATACCAAAAAAAAATAGTACCCTAATTTAGGTGACTTCTAGGCTCACCAACGATCCTACCCCCATCTGTCCCTCATCAAGTGCATTGAAGTGCAATCAATTGGGCTTCTGTTGAGCTGCATCGACAACCATTCGACAAAATTTATTTGTCATTATGTTGCTTTCTCTTCACAATTCTTTTCGAATAATTGGGTTATTGGTGAGCCCGGTTTAAAAACCAAATAGGTTCTTGGTTAGCCTGTGTTAAAACCAAGTGTTGGGTTTCTTTGGTGAGCCCAGTTTGAAAATCAAAGTGTAGAGGTTTGGATTGTGAACCTGTTAAAACAATCCGACTGTATTCTAATGGGGGATATAGTGGAAATCCTAAGTGGTAATCTTGGGTAGTGGTTGTAGGAGCTGGGTTACTCCGAACCACTATAAAATTTCTTGTTTTTGTATTGTGCATTCTCTTTATATCTTGCTTCTACTTTTGATTATTTCAATCACAGTACTTAACACTTCAAGGAATTTTCAAAGAGCACATAATTGCTTAAACTTTTTAAATTCCTAATTCACCCCCCTCTTGGGATAGCCACCTAGGCAACAAAGAGTTCACTCTATGTTCTCGGATGTGGCCTAGAAAATAAAGCTATCGACCCTACGGATTCGCAGCATTCAATCTAGTGACCCAAAAGCTAGTCAGATGGAATCCTTGGATCGTGAACTCTAAGGGACTTGTAAATCACCTAACACAGGTTAGAAAACAATGAAGAAAAAGGTTAGATCACTAAAAGAAGAAGAAGGGGAAAAGATTTGAGGAAGGCAACCAAGAGATGAAAAAGGCTAGTGGCTTAGAGGCAAGGCAAGGGGATCACACAGATATCCTTAATCACACAGAAATTCACACAGAAAGTTGAGAAGAACTCAAGATTTTTTTTCATTTATTCATTAGCATTTCATAATAATTGATCATTAGTTACAAGAGGGTGGAGGGGTGGGATATTTATAGATGTTCCCATGCCCTCTCCTAGTTAGGATAAGAATACAAGATTTGTTAGGAAGAAGGATTACAAAGTGGCCTAGAACTAGGAGTACACAATTTGAGTAGAAATAAAATAGGATCTCCTAGTTAGAATTGGTCTTCTCTCCTTCTTTGACTTGGTCAAAAGCTCCTTCTTGGGCTTGGACGCCTAAATAGACTTGGGCTTGAACTTTAGGACAACAAGGGCATCCTCTAATGGGCTTGGGCAGTCTTCAAACTTGGGCACATGGGCTTGGTCTTGGGTGGCCTCCAAGGTTGGTGCATGGGCCTGGTTCATGTCCTCCTGGTGGACAGAAAATCCTGGGCTCCATCTGAACATGGACTTGGGAAGGCCTGGGGCACCATGGGCTCCTAGGATTGAGAAGTCTCCTAGGCTAGGGTGCTTAGAATATTCTCGGGTATCATGTGGTGATTGGAATCTTCATATGTGGAGCTTGATGGGCTTCTACTTTGAGGCTGGTTCTCCTCCTCTTGTATAAAACTGGACTTATACTTACAAGATTCAATTGGACTGGACTAGGATTAAGACAACTCAATTAGACTTCTAGTCTTAACTTAGTACAGGACTGGATTGATTACAAAATTGACACATGATTAAGACCTCTAAATTAACAAATGGCTCATAATGAGCTGACTCAATCAACTAATCTTGAATGTAATTCAAAGCTTAACTCATGATCCCTAAAGGCATGAGTCGACTCTAGATACAAGACTCAAGTGTAACTAAACTCAAGGCCCAAATATAGGAGTCAATGGGCACAATCGGGCTTAATTGATCAAAACCCTAATTACAGGACTTCAAGTGACTCAACTGACTTAAGCCCTACTTATAAAACTCAAAGGGTTAACAGGACTTGATTATTGGACTCAAAGACAAAATTGGAATCATGGCTAAGGGACTCAAACTCAGGGACCCATAGTGAACTAGGGTTGACTTGATGTCCCCATCACATACCTTTGAGATGATGATCACTTGGAAGGCACGTGCTCCACCTACAAGGAAGAAGAGTAGGCTCTACGAGTAGCACACACATACTACCTCTACAGGTGGTTCACACCGGGGAATGGAATTCCTCCTTCCTTCGAGGTGCTAGCCTCTTCGAAAATAGTGTCAATAGCAGGCACTGCTTCTTCAACTCCTTGAAGAACCACAGACTGCTTCTTCAACTCCTTAAAGAACTGCTGCTGAAGCAGCAAAGATGGAATTGGACTCTTGAGAACCCTTCCCAACACTTTGTCCCAAACCTTCAATAGAAAGTATGCGCTCAAGAATCCCTCCCAAAACTCAAACCCCCTCTCTGATAATCTCTTAGAGATAAGTGTGAACTCTAACAATGAGAATGGCAGAGTCTCTTGATCTCCTTTTCTGTTCTTCCAACAGAACTCAGAACAGCACAAAACCTTGTGAACTGAAATGATTAACTCCCAAATTCCCATTTGATGAGAGGTTAAAAGAGAGTTTGAGTCCCTTGAAATTTAGGGTGTTACAAAACCATTGGAATTCAACAACAACAGCCATTAAAACCCTGAAATGCCCATCATTAAATCCCATAATAATCTCATGATTAAATGAGGCAGTTTCAATTTTCAGTAGAGTCAATTAGTCAAGTTGACTTGATTGTTCGAGTCGTCTCAAGTGAATTTGCTCGAGTCGACTCATCAAATGAGTCGGCTCAAATGTAGCTCTGATAACTTCTTGTCAAAATGAGTCCAGAATGATTTCCAATCATTTTTATACCAACAAATCAAGAAGAAAACCCATGGTGTATGACCCCATAGGTTCAAACACTAAACCAGAAGCACATGAACATTTCTAGTACTAGCGAAAGTCACCATCTATTAATGACACCCGACATCCAAATAGGTTGAAGGTTGTAGAGCAATAAGAACCTGTCGAATATGGAATACCACTGAACTTATTTCTTTAATCTCTTAATGCTCAAGAATGCTTAGGGTTAAACTGCCCAACTCTAATTAGTCCATTTCAATATGTCTCAAACAAAGAATCCCTGTAACTCCTAACAAGGAATGCCCTGGCTAAGGCCTTTCTCAATTGAGGCATATTAAGAATTCAATCCAAACCATTTGGAGAGATCAATCCTATCTTGATCCTACTACCGCTACATAAGTACTTGACTGTACTCAGCAACCTTCCATCACCGGATTAGAATTCTGGGTAGTTTGGCACCTAAGCACGGTGAGTTGCTTGCAAGCTATATAGTGATCTCAAGTCAAAGGAATAATTGATGTCCATATTCTAATGCAAAACTTCTCTTTGGAAGAAAGAGAATCTTGCATGAGTGTCATGCTCAATGAAGTGTCGAACACAACACCTGATATGAAACCAACATTACTATGCTACTTGGTTAAGAGGACAACCAACAAACATGACATCAATGACCTACTATTAATACACCATTGTCCTGAAATAGCGTACCCTTTGGTCACGAACTAGTTTATGAACAACACAATGCATCCTCTCTACATCGCATAGAAGGTAGCTCAAAGGACATCATCATACAAGAGTTCAATTAGGAAGATGGCATGTGATGAACAACTAGAATAAACTTTTTATTCAATTCAATAATTCATATACATATACATGAGTCGCATAACCGTCTACAGCCTAGATGATTGACTTTGGGATACATATTTTCCAATAATTACATGATACTTTTTTTAAAATATCCTTGACATGCATCAATTAGATCAGAGTCATAGGAAGAGTGGTTGTTCATTTAAATCATCCTACAAAAACTTCTCAAACATTCAAAAGATTAGTAACAAATGCATTCTCCAATATTTTGTTATCATCAAAATCATTCCAGGGGTCAATAGAGACAGACTCATCTTGGAGAAGGCATCATAAAAAGGATATCAGTCAAACTTTTGTTATCGACCATAATCCATTTTATAGGATGCTTAACTATCATCATCTCGACGACAATGGCATCATTATATATATTTCCACCCTGGTTCCCTTTTTCCTTGTAAAGGGGAGTACATTCTCAAACCCCTCCCTCACTAGTGGGGACACCAAGATCAGATACAGATTAATGGATTGGTGCGGGCACCAGAATCAGAAGAAGACTTCAGGGTTCCATCTGGATCTCTGAATGACCTTGCCCGAAGATTAGGGTTTGTAATAAGGGTTGACCTGGTCAACCAGATTATTTTATTTCTTTGAGTCTGCATTTCATTTTGTTGAGTCATGTTGACTCAGTCTAAGTCCAAGTCAAGTCCTGGTTGGTGCCATTCCCTAGGGCGTCATTTTTTCTTCCAAGGCCAAATGCAAGTGGATGCCACAATCCCAGCCACAATCCCAGGACCAGTTGGCGCCACATTTCATCCCAGTGTCCCTGGTCCCCATGCCCAAGAGAGCAAGAAAATTTTCTTAGGAGAAGTCAAGGAAGGCGCCCACAAGCTGCCAAAAGTAACCAAGCTAAAGGTGCAGGGGATTTTTCTTGGAGAGGACTTCAAGGTAGGCGCCCACACCTGCCTAAGGTACCTGGCTATGAATGGAAGGAGCCAAGTCTTGGGGAGAAAGACTAGGAGATGAGTATTTTCTTCTAAGAAAGAGCAAGTCATGGAAGGAAAACCCATGACTTAAGGAGAAGAACTAGGAGGTGCCCCACATACCTGCCATATGAAGCCATCACCTTGTATTTGAGGCCACCCACTCCAAGGAAAGAAGCCTGGTCGGTCAAGGAAAAGTTTTTCATGCTTAGGATGAATGTTTAGTCCCATATGAGAAGTAGTGTAATTTGTTTCTCTTGCAAGGTCTATATATAGGACCCTTATATAATCTTTTGATTAGAATGAGTAAAAGAAATCTTTTCTTGTGTTGAGAAACCTTGTGTTCTCTTCTTCCGCACTTCTTTGAGTATTGAGCTCTGTGAGGGAGTAAATCTGGGTTCCATTGGAGCCTTGAGGAGGAGAGAGATCTCCAAAGTTACCAAAACCCTGCCCCGCTTTCATCCCTGGCCGCCAACCCTAATTTCCTTTCATCATCCTAGCCACCAACACCCAAATTCCTAAACCCTATTCCCACTTCATTCAAGGCTGCCATCTCCTTCTCCGAGCCACCGCCCACTATATCAAGCCCTAGGTCCTTTTCATCTGCAAGCCGCTGCCCTACCAGCCAAACCCTAAATCCACTCCATCTTCCACCGCCACCTCCATACTCTTCCCTCATCTTCAAAGTTCGAGCAGTCCGGAGCTATCCCAGGTAAAGGTCTCTTCCTTGAGTTTCTTACATCCTTATCTTGTTCTTCATACTTTCCAGATCCAGAGTACGAGAAGAAGGCCAACCTTGCCATAGGACTACAATCCGAGAATCCATTGCGAAGATACCCCGTCTCCAAGGATCCTACAATCTGCTCGAGAGTGTCCTTCAATTGAAGCAAAGAGAGATATCATAGTCAGGTATAAAACCTTCTCTTCTCTCTTCGCCTGTTTCTTGAAAGAGGAGTAAACCCTAGGTCTGGGGGTTTCTCAATCCCCAGCGATCCTACTTCTTTATTACTCTGATAATCTACTCTTTTGAATTGTGCTTTCTTTCAATGCATATTTTCTTTCAATATTAGTTAGCCTTGTTTTAAGTCAAGCCAACCTCTAACAAAACACACAAAAAAAAAAAAGTCTTAATTTACTTCTGCGTCGCATCATCTTATTTGTTCTGCATCATGGATTCCATATGGTTTACTTAGTCATGTGTCAAAGTTTTGAAAGTTTTGTAATTGAGTCCTGTAATAAGTTAAGGATAGTTGATTTGTCTCAACCCTTAACCTTAGTCCAGTTTTGAGTCCTGTACATCAGTTATGAGTCTAGTATGAGCCCAATTTTTGTACAAGATAAGAGGATACCCTATTTTGGAGTTTCACCAGGCCATATCTAGGAATCAGAGGCCACTACATCAGCTCATTAAATTTTGTGTGACAACCCAGGATCCAAGATGCTTCTAGAAATCCTGATTCTTTCCAGATATCCTCCAGAAGCCCAGTTCCTCCCCAGATGCCAGAGCATATTCCTAAACCAAGGCATCCATGATTCTAGACACCTGTATCCCAACCTAAGGAAATCAATCCCAAGCGCCAAGCCCAAACCCTTGAGAAGCAAGATTCCAGCCAGATTCCACAGAATATGCCAGCCCATGCGCCCAAACCCTAGAAGCCCACCTGGACCCCTCAAATTTTTGTCCAAGCCCATGAAGGAGGTGTCCTTGCTGCTGCCCCAAGGTCCAAAACTAAATTTGAGGAGTTTGACCAAGTCCAAGCCAAGAGGAGGTGTCCTAAGTGAAGAAGGAAGAAGACTAGTCAAATTTTAGCCTAGTTGGGATAGGATTTCTACTTTGTATGGGTTTTGTAATCCTTTCATGGTTGGGAGAGGACTTGTATTTTAGATAGGAGAGGGCATGGAGAGCTCTATATAAACCCCACCCCTCTCCCTCTTATAGAATAATTTATAATCATGATATCAAAACCCTGATAAATTTATTTGAGCTTGCGAGATGGTGTTACTTTGTTTTTTTTTGTTACTATTGTATTTGGCTGAATTCCTTGCTGCCCTAGCATCCTTCCACACCATAACTCACTACCATCCAAGCCTTCACACGGTCAAGAAGGAGTACCCTAGGCCACCAAGCAAGGAGATCTTCAACAAGCTTTAAATAGCTTAGCTTCTAAAACCTAACTTGATTCCTTCTAAACCTAGTTTCCTTTCTTTTCCTTACATGCTGTTTTGATTGACCCTTGATATTTTGTAGGATCCCTGAGATTTTTCACCACCCCAGAGGAGACTTTCCTTGCCTTCAGGACCGCCCAAATCAACCATCTAATCAAGGGAACCGATCTTCATCATCTAGACTCCAATCAGAGTGCTGTGTGATCTCTTCATCGGAAGTTCTTCAAATCACTGATTGGTAACATCCTTCCCTTCTTTTAATTTCTAATTTGATAAAGATAAGCTATCATAATCTGGGAGTTTCTCAATTCTCAGGTCCTGGTAATTTATTATTTTGCATGAGTTTGCCTGCGACACGATGATTCTTTGTATTACTTTTATTCCTGCTAGTTCTTATTTTATTTTGAAAATCTAGCCTACAAATTATATTATAAAAAATATTTTAAAAAAACTAGTTTACTATTTTCATGCATGTTTAGCAATCTTAGAGTCATCCCGCATCACCCGCCCTGGTCCTTTTCGAGGCATGCTCAATCTCCTAATAAATCATGCCTACTAGCTTCTCGGTGGATCGTTTATCAATAGGACGGAGAGCTACAAGTGCTTGAGGTTTCGCTAGTTTTGCCCCCCATGAACTTCCTGAGATAGCCTCTTTTTATCAGATCTTCGATCTCCCACTTAAGGTGGTGACATTCCTCGGTGTCATGGCCATGGTCGTGGTGGAACTAATAGTACTTTGACTTATTGCAGCCACTGAACGGCCTTAGCAGGGGAGGATGGTGCAAGTAGCACTCGCCCTTCATCTCCATGAGGATCTTGGACCTTGGGGCAAGAAGAATAGTGTATCTTTCTTCATGGATGGGGGTACTCCTCGACTTCAGACCTGTCTAGAGGTTCTGGGCCACTCCTGTCTTGTGCACCCTGGAGGTTTCCCCCTATGGTTGCTTCTTTAGAGGCCTCCCATATAGCCCCCTTCAGGTGCAGTCCGTCTCCTCTGCATGGATGTACTTATGGGCCTAGAAGAGGAGCTTAGAGTAAGTCTTTGAAGACTTCTTATCTAGGGAGTAAGTTATATGAGAGGTCCTGAGCCCTCTCTTTAGTGCTAGCATGGCAATGGGCTCGTCTAGGTTGTAGATCTCTAGGGTGGCAGCTTTGAAGCAGGATACATAGTCCTGCAAGGACTCATGGTCCTATTACCGGATGGAGACGAGGCTTTCGACTTCTCGTGGTACCTTTTGATATGTATCGAAGTGTACCACGAACTTCTTTTCTAACTACATAAAGGAGTCAATGCTCCCGGGCTCAAGGTAGGTGTACCAAACTTGAGCAGCCTTTCGAAGAGTCATCGAGAAGGAGATGTAAAGTAGGGCATCAATCACCACATGGAGTCTCATGATGGCCTTGTAGCTCTCCAGGTGGTCCGAGGGGTCGGTGGTCCGAGGGGTCGGTGGTCTCATTGTAGGGATCCACCTGAGGCATGCGAAACAGGTTCAAAATTGGTTCATCTTGGATTTCTCGAAAGAAAGGGGGGTGGACATCATAGCCCACTAGCTCACATGGGGAGCTCTGTAGGTTGGCAAACCGGTGAGATAGCTTGGCTAGCTTGCACTCTTGTTCTTCTAGGCATCTTTCTACCTACACTTGATAGCCTCATTGGTGGAACCTTCTACCGAGGCTATCGGAGGAGAAGAAGATAAGGGTCGGAGAAGGTCATGCCGTGGGGCCTTGCCATGATGGAGCTTCCAACACCAAGAGGCGACATGGTTGGATGCTGGAGACCGGCTCTTCCAATCAGTTGAACCAGTATACTACCTCTTCCTTGGGGTTTGAAGTTTTCCTTGATGATAAGATGTGGCCCGCAAGTGCGATGGTCTTCCTTGGAAGGACCATAAATTATTGCGATATCCGGTGACCTGAGCCGCGATGGTTCCTGGATGTTGTTGGGTTTCTGAGGACCGGTGCTGATGATGCAGCTATGCATCACCGAGATCAGGGTCTGGACCTGCTGGGCAAGCATGGCAAGCTAGAGTTCCACTAGAGGCTACGGTGGTGGAGCAGGGAGCTCTCTCTCCGAACTATGTGGGTCATCATGAGGAGGATCCCCCAAGTGGCTGATGGAGGCTTCCCGTGCACACGTCACCACCATGTTGCTGATAAAACTGTTCTAATAATGTGGGACTGGTTTAACCCGGGACCATGCCACTACTTGGTATGCCAATCTATTGTTGCCTAGATCACCGTGGCCTACAGCTCCTATGTAGCATCAATTGGTGGCCCTCCCACCTGGCATCCTATGCATGTGGCCGGTCCTACAAAAGAAGGGAGATGCGGGCCAGGGATCCTGGTAGGGGCACTCCGACGGTCATGTCAATAGGCGATCAATGGAAACAAATCCTCCTCGATGAATCATGAAGTGGTCTCCACTCTCAAAGTTTTATAGAAATGATGGAATAAGGGTCAAGATTAAGGAGGGCTTGAGCAGTGATGATCATTTCTGCTGGAACTCTCTTAGGGAGTCCTGGTATATTTTGGTTGCTTTCAGAGCCTTGCTGGTTGCCTGCCCCTTCTCGCTTACCTTTGCCGGAGGTCCCTTTGAGTTTCTTATAGAGGAATGGCACCTCCAGTAAGGTGCAGAGCCCTGGCTTGGTGCTCTCTGAGAGTTCCTCCTGTGGGCAAGGCATAGGCCCATTAGGGACACTCCAACGGTCATGGCAATAGGCGATCAATGAAAACAAATCCTCCTCGATGAATCCTGAAGTGGTCTCCACTCTCAGAGTTTTATAAAAATGATGGAATAAGGGTCAGGATTAAAGAGGGCTTGTGCAGTGATGATCATTTCTGCTGGAACTCTCTTGGGGAGTCCTAGTGTATTCTGGTTGCCCTCAGAGCCTTGCTGGTTGCCTGTCCCTTCTCGCTTACCTTTGCCAGAGGCCCCTTTGAGTTTCTTATAAATGAGTGGCACCTCTAGCGAGGTGCAGAGCCATGGCTTGGTGCTCTCTGAGAATTCCTCCTGTTGGCAAGGCATAGGCCCGTTCTTCCTCCCTCCTCTAGAGGGGGACAGGATCCGTAGCGTCCATCAGGGGTGGTCTACAGTTGGAAGTGGTGGAGCACGGAGGAGTGCATGTCCCTTTCATGGCAGGTATATGGGGCACACCACGGGGCCTGACACTCCGACAGGGTACTGGAACTTTCTGGCATCATCCCACCATGCTGGGGAGACCTAGCAAAGCACATGTCTAGAGGCAGATGCTATAAAATCTGAATTTCCTGGCGAAACCTTACTCTTCTAGGTGGTGTAGATGGTGGGTTGAGGGGTGTGACACCTTGAGTAGAGTGCCCTTCCCCAGGTGGTGCTGATAGTAGGCTGAAGGGCCTGATGCTCCGGTGGGATGCTAATGTTGGACAATTATGGAAACTTAATCTACTAATTATTAGCCTTATTAACAGAGAAAAATTGAGATTAATTTTTTTAAAATTTTATATTTTTAATGACTCAAAGTAAGCAATTAAGATAAATTAATCAACTAGTTTATGCCTGCACGAGTAGATCTAACAAAGTAGCTAAAAAAATAGGATTTGATGTCTAAGAAACCATCGTAAACTAGGGTCTACTTATCAAGGGATCAGAAATCAAAGAGTAGGGAAGGGGTTTTAAATTTTACCAATGAAGATTAACTCTCTCGATGTAGATCTGTTGGGACTCTCAGGATCTTGCAGCAGGGCTTCAAGATCTCGATCTTCGGGCTCTGACCTTCCATGATGTTGGTTCCAAGGCAAGAACACCTTGACTTTGGATCCTCGATTACCTGCAATCACTCAACAAATAAAATCACTCAGTTAAGAAGTAGTAATGGAAAGAAGAAGATGGAAAAAGTGGAAGGGAAGGGATGGAAGGTGGCGGTTTTAGGGTTTTCTCGATGGAAGAAAGGATAACTAGGGCCTCACACACTGTGATGTTTCGAAGAACAAAGAAAAAGGGCCTCACACCCCACGATGCATATAAAAAGGAATTGGACAGAATGTCACTTTATTTGATCAATAATTCATTACTAATACATGGGGGGTTGATGGAGTATTTATAGACCAACAACAAGAGGTGTAAGGGTTACAAAGAGTAGTGTTTGTTTTCCTTAGGCAACAACTCTTGGAAACCTTGCTCTAAGCATCTTGGACTCTTGCTTTTGGGATAAACTGGAATTCTCTCCAAGGTGGGCGACATCAAGGAATCTCCATCCAAGTTGGGCGCCAACAATGAGGATTGGTAAGGTTCCATGATGAAGGGACAATATTGCTTCATGGATTGGCCTTGATTGCTGGACTCTATAGTTTGGATGATGTGGGCTCCTGCAGGATAGTGGACTCTCCAGTCTGGATAGAAAAAAACTTAAGAGTTCTTATATGATTCTTGAGTTTTCTAATCTTGAGCAACTTGGAACCTAATTGACCAAAATACTTGAGGTAGAAAGATACTGAATCACCTTCACTTTGGGCGATCAACAATCTTGAAACTCCTTGAATGTTGCCTTGGTGGCTTAGTCCCAAGAGGGGGGTGAATTGGGAATTACAAGATTTTTGCAAGAATGTGCACAAGTAATTCCAATTAGTGGTTAGGTGCTGTGTTAATCAGAGAATGAATGCAGACGCTAAAAGATAGAACAAACACAACACAAACAAAGCAAATTTATAGTGGTTCGGAGCAACCCAGCTCCTACGTCCACTACCCAAGTTCACCACTCAGGATTTCCACTATATCCCCAAATCAGAATATAGTTGGATTGTTTTGCTCATAATCCAAACCTCTACACTTTGGTTTTTGAAACCGGGCTCACCAAAGAAACCCAAGCTAGGTTTTTACAGGTTCACCTAAAACCTCTACACTTTGGTTTTTAGCTAGGCTCACCAAAGTAACCTCCACACTCTGGTTTTAAAGGCTCACCAAAGTAACCTATTTGGTTTTTACAACAAGGCTCACCAATAACCCAGATATTCTAAATGATAGATTAAAAAAGCAACAATAAAGACAAACTCTGTTGTCTGGGTGGTTGCCAATGCAGCTCGAGTGAAAATCCACTGAATGCTCTTTAATGCACTTCAATGTCTTCCTTGCTTTCCTCAAAAAGGTGCTTCAAGCTTCTGGTAAGAGTGTTGCAGGCTTGAAGGCAAACTTTAAAGCTCTAATGCTCTCTCACTTCACTTCAATAGGTGTTCAATAAATGCTCAATAAATCATTATTTGCTCATTCGTTTCTCCAAAGATGTTCTCATACCTTATTTATAGAGACTTCAACTGCCTTCCCTTGATTTTGAATGTTGTAGACCATTGGAGGTGACAGGTTACCGTTGAGCACTTTTGAAATTCAAAAACTGAGAACTGGAACTAGCCGTTGGAGGTGACCCTGCCATTCCAGTCGGCTCGGATGAAGTTCGAGTCGACTGGGCTGAGTGCCAGTCGGCTAGCTTCCATAATTGAGAAATACCTCACTCTGGACAAGTCAGCTGGGCAAATTCCAATCGGCTGAATCTTAGAGGCTTCTCAGACCATTTTCAACTGAGTTCTAGATGAGTCGGCTAGATTTGATTCCAGTCGGCTCGGATTCCTGAGAATCACAAATCATTCTCAACCTTGTTCTGGACGAGTCGGCTGACCTTAGTGCCATCGACTGGATCTGTGTGCCAGAGAACTTGTCTTCATGCCACTGCCAGAGTCGGCTGGGTTGTTCATCCAGTCAGCTCGAATGTGGTTCTTTAGCTAAATCAGCTTCAAACTTCTAGAACACTTTTCCCATGCTTTAAAGTCTCTTCAAGCACTTTTTACAATAAAATCAAGAAAACTTGAAGCTTGAAAGACTACTAGAAGTAACCCTGAACTGTTTTTTAGAGAAATTTTTTTGTAGGGTTCTTCTTTACAATATTCTAAATATTTTACAACTCAACACAAAATATTAAAGATTATAGGAATTGAAAAAATGTGTCAATGTAGTTGTCCTACAAAAACTTATCAATCATTTGAAGAGTGTTAGATGACTAAATGTATGCTCCAATGTTTTGTTATCATCAAAATCACTTTAAGGGTCAACAATCTCCCCCTTTTTGATGATGACAAACATTGTGCATGAAAAGAATCTACTCTATTCACAATATGTAAGCATTTATATTTAAAAATCATCTGTAATCTCAAATGTATATCAGTATGTGCTATACAGTTATGCACAAAATCAATTCATAAACTGTAAATATCAGAGATTGATTGCTTGTATGTATCAAGCAGCATTAAGTATCGACTGATAGATATGATAATTGAGAGCATCAGAGCATCATAAAATCATTGAAGTATGTAAGTTAAACATGTCTATCTCTCCCTGTTTATAAGATTTCTGAACAATATGAATTGTTTTTAAGTTTCTCCCCCATTGACATTCACTTGAGCATTTTATCAAATAATATGCAAGAGATCATTCAGAAATGCCTTAAAAACTCCCCCCGTCTACTTTACTTTAGTATTACTATTGCAATTCTTGTATTCTTTCATGCACTCTATGATTCTCCCCCTTTTTGTCAATCAATTCAAAAAGGTTAAACAGGTAAGCTCAGAATTTTAAATTGATTGAGAAAGTTTCAAAATTTGTTTGAGATAATTTCACTTTCTCAACTTAGAGAGAGAATTATATTTAAACAATAGAGATGTAATCAAGATAATACAAGTACACACATTACACAGTAATTAAAAGATGTTCATTTCATTTCTGTCAAAAAGTGTTCAGTACATTAGTCATTACAAAAGTTTCAAAAACATCCAAAAAAGGTACTGAAACTATAAAATATCTAATCAGAATCATCTCTAGGAACATTGACACCTTGCAAAGAAGTGGGTCTAGGTGCTCGACTAGATGAAGCATGTAGAGGAGGAGCCCTAGGGTGAACAGAGGTACTGGGTGCCCTAGTGGAAATGGGTGGCGGATCATATAAAGGTCTTGTCCTAGCAGTGACTTCCAATGAACTGACAGTGCTATTGAGAGACACCATTTCCACCCACATTGCTCCCATCTGCTGATCCAAGTCCTTAAGGCTAACTAGTACTTTATTTACTACCTCTTTCATTTCACCTATCTCATTCTGCATAGATACAAGCTCAGCTGCTTGGACATTGGCGAAGGCTTCAGCTGATCCTTGAAGTCTGCCAAGCTCCAATCTTATGATCCCAATGCCCCTAGTATAATCTTCTGCCATTCCTCTTGTATCTACAATAGTTCCCACTCTGCCTCTAAGCTCTTTCAATTCAATCTAATATTCATTTAAAGTGGCATCCACAGACTTTAAAATTGTTTCAGAACTTGAAGAGATACAATTCTAAATAGGCTGAAGGTCTATCTGAGGTGCTGACCTTGAAGCTTCTATAGCTTCAACCTTTTCTTTTAGATTTGAAACATTCTCTTCTAGTTTGTCCAATCTACTGTCCACTGACTGTTTCAAATCAGTAAATAAGGAAGTTATAGTACTAGTCAGTGATTCTGTCAAGTTTTTCAACTGTTCTTCAATCTGAACTTGGACAATTAGAGGCTGTGTAGCTGCAGTAGGATAGTCATGTAAAGGAGCATTAGCTGAAGGCAGGTCAAACTCTGGTGCTGCCAAATCAAACTCTGCTGCAGGCAAATCAAAAATAGGTGACGGTGCTCTAGTCTCCTCAGTGACAGTAGCAGGCTCAGGTACAAATGACTCAGGCTCCGGTACAGGTGTAGAGGAAGTTCCAGCTGCTTCTTCCTCTTCCTCTTCTTCACTACTACTAGAGCTGCTAATGGCTCTTATATTTGTGCCCTTCTTTCTCTAGACTCCTTCCACTTGAAAATATCCCATTCTCTCAAGAGTTTTAAATGTGTAGATATCAGTGTGATGCAGTTCTAATCTGTCTTCACCATCCAAATTGACTCTATGGGATTTAAACAACAATGTAAGCATCATACCATATGGCAAACGGGATTTAGCCTTTCTTACTATTTCTTTCATCTGCATGATTATAATATATGACAGATTGACAGGAGTTCTTTCTAGGATGTGCTCCATGAGACATAGATCCTTTTCGCTCACCCAATCGAACCTACCAGTTCTTTGTAAGAAGATTCTACAAATGAAGTTGTGAAGTAGTCTCATTTCCAATGACAGGGTGTTAGCTAAAACAGTTCCAATTCCTCCTACATCCTCTTTGTTCAAAATTTTTCAGAGTCTTCTCTCTATTTTCAATTACTAAAAACTTCAGTCCCTCAGAAGAAATATCTAGTAATTCAAGTAAGGACTCCTCATTCAAAATAACCCTCTTCCCTTTGACAGTTGATTCCACATGGTTAGTTCCCAACCTTAGGTTCTCATAAAAGCTTCTAACCAAAGTGGGATAGGTTTTCTCATTCAATGAACAAAGTTTCCTCTACCCTTGGTCTTCGATTAAGTCTCCTATCTTTAACCCAATGCCCTTAATAAACTCAAAATTAATTCAGTGGCCGGAGGTTACCGGATGCGTAGACATTGAGGGCACTTGGCTAGGAGCGGTTGGAGCTTCTCTTGTGGCTTCCTCTGTAATTTCTTCATTGCTTGGCTCTTCTTGTCTTCTCTTGGACCTTCTTTCTTTTTCAGCCGAAGGAGCAACCCTAGCGGACCGTTTTCCTGTCGTACGTTTGGGTGCCATAGCTACGAAAGATGGAAAAGCAAGAGAATGGAGTGCTTGGTAGGGAGTAAGAAGTCTTTGGAGTGGTTTTTGGAGATGAGTGAACTGTTAGAAGAAGATAACATAGAAGCTAAATGGTTCGGAGAAGAGTTTATAACCCAAAGCAAAATGCTTCGGTGCGAAAATCCAGTCGACTCGAGTAGCCCTAAAAGGGTTTCCAGTCGACTCGGCCAGAGCTTCTCTAGAATCATCAAAAATTCCAGTCGACTTGAAACTGTTCGAGCCAGCTAGGCAGAACAAGTTCAAAACTCACAGAAATCTAGTCGACTCGGATTAGGATCCAGTCAACTCGAACAAAAAGAGTAGACTTTTGAAAAGTTTGAACACAATTCAGAAGGATTTTGAATAAAATTTTGAAGGAAATTAAAGCTCAATAGAATAGAATAAATTGAGGAGGTTTTCTAGATGAAATTTTCTTAGAATTGAAGGAATTAGGTTAAAAAATCTAGAAGGGATCACAAAGTCCTAATTCACTTCTAATTAGCTCAAATATATCTTGATTGAGTGGCTTGGTGAATATGTCAGCTAATTGATCTTCAGTAGGCACAAAGTCAAGCATAATATTACCATTTGATATATGATCACTAATAAATGATGTCTAATTTCAATGTGCTTGGTTCTAGAGTGTTGAATTGGATTCTTTGTCAAATTGATAGCACTTGTGTTATTACATACATTTATTGAAATTTTAGATTGTGATACACCAAAGTCTTCTAGTTGTTGTTTAATTCATAACACTTGAGCACAAAAACTACCGGTAGCCATGTACTCAGCCTAAGCTGTGGACAAGGCTATGGAGTTTTGCTTCTTATAGTGCCATGAAATTAAATTCAACCCTAGAAATTGACATGTACCACTAGTACTTTTTCTATCTATCTTACCACCAGCATAATCAGCATCAGAGAATCCATCAAATTCAAAATAGAATGTTTAGAATACCAAATTCCTAAATTATTTGTTCCTTTCAAATATTTAATTATTCTCTTTACAGCAAGCATATGTGTTTCTTTTGGTGATGACTGAAATCTAGCACATACACATACACTGTATATATGTCAAGTCTACTTGCAGTCAAATATAATAAGGATCCGATCATACCTCTATATAGCTTTTGGTCAACATTGGATCCATTCTCATCTTTGTCCAGTCCGTAAGCTGGGCTCATGGGTGTGCTCATTGTTTTGCTATTCTCCATACCAAACTTTTTGATAATTTCCTTGATGTATTTGGCTTGGTTGATAAAGATGCCTTCTTTTGTTTACTTGAAGTCCAAGGAAGTAGTTCAGCTCGCCCATTAAGCTCATTTCAAATCTCACTGCATAAGCTTAGTAAATTCTTTATATAGAGATTCGTTAGTTGCACCAAAAATATATCATCTACATATATTTGTACAACTAAGATGTCATTATTTTTCTTTTGATAAACAAAGTTTTATCTACATTTCCTCTTGAAAAATTATTTTCAATTAAGAAGTGCTAAGTCTATCATACCAGGCTCTAGGTGCTTGTTTCAAACCATACAAAGCTTTGTTTAATTTGAATACATGGTTTGGAAAAGCGTGATTTTCAAAACCTGGTGGTTGTTCCACAAAAACTTGTTCAGAGATAAACCATTTAGAAATGTACTTTTTACATCCATTTGAAAGAGTTTAAAGTTCATGTAGCAAGCAAATGCAAGTAATAATCTAATAGCCTCTTGTCTTGCTACGGGTACATAAGTTTCATCAAAATCAATACCTTCTTCTTGGTTATATCCCTTAGCCACTAATCTAGCTTTGTTCCTTATAATATTTCCTTGTTCATCTAATTTATTCCTATAGACCCATTTAGTTCCTATAATTGGGTGGTCTGTAGGTCCATCTACAAGTGTCCATACCTTATTTCTTTCAAACTGGTTTAATTCTTCATGCATTGCCATCATCTAGTTTGGGTCAGTCTCAGCCTCTTCTAAGCTATGGGTTTATTTGTGATACAAAGGCTAGGTAATCATGTGCATCCTTATGTACAGCCCTAGTCCTAACACCATGTGAAGGATCTCCTATTATTAATTCTTTAGGATGAGATGTAACGTACCTCCAGTCCCTCGGTAGATCAGTGTGATCCTTACTTACCATTCTTCTCCACCTTGAGTGTCTTTGTCTTGAATGCTCAAGTCATCCATTCCTTTTTGCAATGTACCTACATCATTATCTATGCACTCTTCTTGTCTAGAAGGTGTAGGGTTAGTTTCAATAAATACAACATGAATTGACTCTTCAACAGTAAGAGTCCTTTTATTAAAAACCCTATATACTTTGCTATGTAATGAATAACCTAAGAAAATTGCATCATCAGCTTTAGAATCAAATTTTTCTAATTATCTTTTCCATTGTTATACACAAAGCATTTACAACCAAATACATGAAAATAACTAATGTTGGATGTTTTGTCATTCTAAAGCTCATAGGGGGTTTTCTTTGAAATAAGATGGATCAAAATGCGGTTTAAAATATAACATGCAGTGTTCACAGCTTCTGCCCAAAAGTACTTAGGAAGATTGCCTTCACACAACATTGTGCGAGCCGTTTCTTCCAATGTCCTATTTTTCTTCTCTACAACATCATTTTGTTAAGGTGTTCTAGGAGCGAAGAAGTTGTGATCAATGCCAAATTCAGTACAATAATCTTTGAAAAATTGATTTTCAAATTCAGTTCCATGATCACTTCTAATTGAAATCAAAGATAAGTTCTTTTGGTTTGAAACCTTTTTATGAAATTTTCAGAAAACATGAAAAGTTTCATCTTTCGATGCAATAAAACAAATCCATGTAAATCTTGAAAAATCATCTACTATCAGAAGAGCATATTTCATCCCTCCTAGGCTAGTGGTCCTAGTAGGTCCGAAAAGATCCATGTGAAGTAGTTCAAGAGGTCTTGTTGTAGAAACTACATTCTTTGATTTAAAACTCCCCCTAGTTTGTTTACCCATTTGGCATGCATCACAAACATGATTTAAATCAACTTTAAACTTAGGCATGCCTCTAACAAGATCTTTAGAAATTAATTGGCAATTGTATGCATGCTAGCATGACCTAATCGTCTATGCCATAGTAAGCCTGACTCTTTGGTCTTAGCAATCATTGCAACTAGACTATGGCTACTAGACATGGCAAGATCATCAAGATCTACCATATAGATATTCTCGAGTCTATGCCTAATAAATTTATTACTAGAATCTAAAGAGTTAGTTACTATGCATATAGAATACTCAAAGACAACCTTGAAACCTTTATCACATAATTGACTTATACTTAACAGATTATGCTTCAATTTGTCTACTAGCAAAACTTTTCAATAAAAGTGAAGGGAGTTATTTTGATCATACCGATACCGATTATTCTCCTTTGCCATTATCTCCAAAGGTGACCATACCTCCTTCTTACACTTCAAGGATGATGAATTGGTCCTGTCACCCCTCATATGTCTTGAGCAGCCGCTATCCAAGTACCACCTACCTTTTCTTCAATTTTTGGGCTGCAAGACATTCCTGCAAAACAATCAATGAATTCTTTTAGGTACCCAAGCTACCTTGGGTCTTTGCAGGTCAGCAGAGGTGGTTCCTTTGGGAACCCAAACATTTTTTATCTTTTTATGGACATTTCTAAAATTATTGCATTCAAAAGCTTTATGTCCTATTCTTTTACAAGCATAGCAAACAACTTTAGAATTTTTGTTGGAAACAGAATTTGAAGTTCTAAAAGTTGATGCACTTGATGCAGATTTCAAACATTTTGAATGTATGTATTTTTTATCAAATTCTTAGGAGCATATGATAAAGATTTTGAAGTAGAAACAGCTTTTAGTGTGGCTGAAACTTTTTGAGATAAAATATTTTGAGTTGGTGTTTTGGATTTCACAAAAGTTATTGCTGAAATTCTATTTATAAAAAGTGTTAAAACCAATTCCAACTTTATTTCCAGAAATTCCTTGTTCTTTCAAAATTAGCTCAAGCTTATTTGAAGATAAAGTGAGTTTTTCAACCAAAAGCTTGAGTTTTGTAACCTCCTTTTTTAATTCATTATTTTCAGCAAGTAAATCATTGTTTTTCTTTTCATATGATAAATTCTCATTTTTCAGTTTTTCAAATTTTTCAGAAAGTCATGCAATTCCTTTTGTAATAAGTGTTCTTTTTTGAAATATCATCCTTACGTTTGAGTAAAGAATCATTCATATTTATCAATCTTTACTCCAGCCTTCTTAAATTCAAAAAGTAAATCATGAAAAGCAGAATTTAATTCTTCAAAAGTAAATTCAGTGCAGTTGTTAGGGGATGTTACCTCATCTTTGAGACCCATTAAGCAAAGATTGGCAGTCTTGGTGGTCTCTTCTTCTTCCGATATTTGAGGTCTCGATCGGACCATATCGGACCATGGCAACCATGGCTTTCTTTTTCTTCTTCAGTCTGAAGGATTTCTTCAATATTGGACAGTCTAGTTGTATGCGCCCCGGCTTCTTACATTCGTAGCACGTGGGGACTACCTCTTTGTCTTTCTCTCTGTCCTTTTTCTTTTCCTTTCCATAATCCTTCCTGTGAAACTTCCGGTTGTACCTTCCTTTCTTTCTTCTCATAAATTTTCTAAATCTCCTCACAATCATAGCAATGTCTTCGTCTTCTAGGTCATCATTGGAGGAGGTGCTTTCATCTTCAGATTCATCATCATCCCTCTTTGAATCGGAAGCAGCTTTGAAGGCTATTGTCTTCATTTCTTCTGCTCATCTTCCGTTCTGTGTTGCATTGTTAGCTCATGGGTGATGAGTGATCCCAGCAGTTCATCCAGCATCAAAGTGTTGAGATCTTTAGCTTCCTAGATCATAGTTACCTTGGGATCCCATTTATCGGGCAAAGAACGAAGGATCTTCTGAACTAGATTTGCATTAGAGTATACCCTGCCAAGACTCTTTAAACCGTTAATAATATCTATAAATCTAGAGAACATGGCAGATATTGTTTCAGAAGGTTCCATTTTGAATAATTCATAGTTATGAACTAAAAGATTTATCTTGGAGGTTTTCACTTGGGAAGTTCCCTCATGGGTCACTTCGAGTTTATCCCAGATTTCCTTTGCTGATGAGCAAGTGGAAATTCGGTTGAACTCGTTAGCATCCAAAGCACAATATAATAAATTCATTGCTTTGGCATTCAATTCCCCTATCTTCATGTCATGATCATCCCAGTCCACTTTAGGCTTAGGAATGTCCATGCCATCAACTTTAATTATGGGAATGTGTGGCCCTTTCAAGATGACCTTCCATAATTGAAAATCTACAGCTTGTATGTAAATTTTCATTCGTGCTTTCCAATATGAATAATCAGTGCCTATGAATAGTGGAGGTCGTTTGTTGATTGGCCCTTGGCCAAGGTTGTACTCATGGGATGAGCCATCGATCTTAACTCAAGTAATCAGAGACACTGCTCTGATACAGCTATTGCCCAGGTGGCTTAGTCCCAAGGGGGGTGAATTGGGAATTACAAAATTTTTGCAAGAATGTGCACAATTAATTCCAATTAGTGGTTAGGTGCTGTGTTAATCAGAGAATGAATGTAGAAGCTAAAAGATAGAACAAACACAACACAAACAAAGTAGATTTATAGTGGTTCGGAGCAACCCAGCTCCTATGTCCACTACCCAAGTTCACCACTCGGGATTTCCTCTATATCCCCCAAACCGAAATACAGTCGGATTGTTTTGCAAGCTCATAATCCAATCCTTTACACTTTGATTTTTGAAATCGAGCTCACCAAAGAAACCAAAGCTAGGTTTTACAGGTTCACCTAAAACCTCTACACTTTGGTTTTTAGCCAGGCTCACCAAAGAAACCTCTACACTCTGGTTTTAAAGACTCACCAAAGTAACCTATTTGGTTTTTACAACAGGACTTGCCAATAATCCAAATTCTAAATGATAGATTAAAAAAGCAACAATAAAGACAAACTCTGTTATTTGGGTGGTTGCCAATGCAACTCGAGTGAAGATCCACTGAATGCTCTTTAATGCATTTCAATGGCTTCCTTGATTTCCTCAAAAAGGTGCTTCAAGCTTCTGGTAAGAGTTGTTGCAGGCTTGAAGGCAAACATTAAAGCTCTAGTGCTCTCTCACTTCACTTCAATAGGTGTTCAATAAATGCTCAATAAATCATTATTTGCTCATTCATTTCTCCAAAGATGTTCTCATACCTTATTTATAGAGACTTCAACTACCTTTCCTTAATTTTGAATGTTGTAGACCATTGGGAGGTGACAGGTTACCGTTGGAGCACTTTTGGAATTCAAAAACTGAGAACTGGAACTAGCCGTTGGAGGTGACCCCGTCATTCCAGTCGGCTTGGCAAACTTCAAGACAGCTTGGATGAAGTTCGGGTCGACTGGGCTGAGTGCCAGTCGGCTAGCTTCCATAGTTGAGAAAATACCTCACTCTGGACGAGTCGGCTGGGCTGAATTCCAGTCGGCTGGAATCTCAGAGGCTTCTCAGACCATTTTCAACTGAGTTCTGGATGAGTCAGCTGGATCTGATTCCAGTCAACTCGGATTCTTGAGAATCACAGAACGTTCTCAACCTTGTTCTGGATGAGTCGGCTGGACCTTGGTGCTAGTCGGCTGGATCTGTGTGCCAGAGAACTTGTCTTCAGTGCCAGTGCCAAAGTCGGCTGGGTTGTTCATCCAGTCGGCTCGAATGTGGTTCTTCAGCTAGATCAGCTTTAAACTTCCAGAACACTTGTCCCATGCTTTAAAGTCTTCTTCGAGCACTTTTTACAATAAAATCAAGAAAACTTGAAGCTTGAAAGACTACTAGATGTAACCCTTGAACTTGTTTTTAATAAAATTTTTTTGTAGGGTTCTTCTTTACAATATTCTAAATATTTTACAATTCAACACAAAATATTAAAGATTGTAGGAATTGAAAGAATATGTCAATGTAGTTGTCCTACAAAAACTTATCAATCATTTGAAGAGTTGTTAGATGACTAAATATATGTTCCAATATTTTGTTATCATCAAAATCACTTTAGGAGTCAACATTGAAGTTGGTGACAAAGAAGAGGGAGGAATACTTGGCTGACTCCTCTTGCTTTGGCCTGAAATAAATGAGTGGAAGGGCGCTAATTTGGAGACTCCTTCTCATTTACTCATCTTAAAATAAGTGGAGCCAATTCATGAATAAAGAAGCGACCAAGGGAGTGACATGGCAAGTGTTGTGTTGTCCCAATGAGATGGCAAGTGGTGTTGTCCTGATGAAGTGTCAAGTGATGTCCAAAAGTCATGTGATGTTGTCCAAATTCTTAAAAAAAGGTGTCACCAAGAAGTGGTAACATATGAAAGTGACTTGGGCTAGCACATGGAGTCACATGCCTTGTCTTGAGCTAGCACATGGAGTCACATGGGTCTGGACTTGGGTCCCCCTTGTATTACATGACTCAACTAATAATTACAAGACTCAAGACTAATAAACTAACCAAATAAATAAAGCCCCACTTGATCAATTGGAACCCAATTTGATCAAAAGGCAAAACATGTAAACAAATGGTTCAACTTGATAAAAGGGATTTGGCCCAGAAGGCTAAAAATAAAAAATCCTAATTACAGTTGTTAAAAAAAGCTAACCCAACTAAGCATAAATAACAGTATTTAAAATAAAATATTTACAGTTGATAAAAGGGTTTGGGTTCAGGGCTTCATTCACAGGTGTGATCCACAGGGATGTGGGTTTGACCTGTTGATCTTTTCTGGCCCTGGTGTCCACACCAATTCTCTCCGGGTGGGAGAAACTCGACCCTGTCGAGTTTGGGTCAACTCCGCTATGATAGCGCTCTAGTATGTCTGGGTCAACTCTTTGCAAGTCCTCTTTGGTGATCCAAGAATCATCAGTCTCAGGTCACCCTTGCCAATGAACCAATATCGTTGATAGCCTTTGCTCCGAGTAGCGATTATCTTGTCATCCAAGATCTGCTCTTATCTTTCCGAGCTAGTGGTATGGCAAGTAGACACACTTTGGTTGGCTCACTCTTAAGGACTGGATTAGGCCCAAAAGGCTCACTAGGAATCAACGTTGGCTTCCTATTCTCAATAAGGTCTGAAATGTTGAAAGTAGGACTAATACCTAGTTCAGGTGGTAACTCAAGCACGTAGTGATGGGGACTAACTAGATGCGAAGATGAAGAATGATGCAAGGGATTTTTTCTTTGATGATTTTTAGGGTTTTAATGATTTGTTTAGGATTCCGAAAACAAGGAGTAGTTCTAGGGTTCTATACTAACAAGAACTTCAGGTAAGCAAGTATGTCCCTAAGCAAGGATAAAAAGAGGACCTCGGGATTGAGAAGCCTCGTAGGACATAGCTCTCAGATCAATACCTACTTAGGAGTCAGGGTGGCAAACCTCAAAGATCCGAAGCGCCCGATGCCGAGTTCACTCGCTCTCGTAGATATGGCCTGGATGATCAGCAGTCAACCCCGCGGATACGTCGGCTTTCTGTCCGAAGGTCTCGATGGCAAGGGCAACTGACTCCGTGTTTATGTCACCTAGAGGACCTACAAGCATTCAAGAGGGGAGTTAGGATTAAACAAAGAAAGCAAGGGATGAAGGAAAGAGTGTTGATGTGGTGATGGTGGAGTTCTTCTTGCTAGGTGCCCGGTTGGATGATCCCAATGGACTTTGACTCAAAGTTGGAGGATGGAATTATGGAAGAGATAGTAACACGAGGTCTCACACCTCTCGACGCTCGAAGGCGATGGCGCTCCCTCATGGAGATCGACGTTCCTAATGAACGAAGGCAACTAAAGAGAATTGGCTCTAAAAAAACTTGTGTTTTTCATTCATCATCTATCAATTAGCTTTACAAAGGAGGGGTAAGGTCCTTTTTATAGGCACCTTAGGACCCTATTTAATTTCAAATGAAAATTACAAATCTTTTCTTGATGGGGCGTCCAAAAATTCAAAAATTCTTCCTTCTTGGCCGACCATGAATATGGCTTGATGTGAGGCTTGGATCAAGGCTTGTGTCCTCCTCCTTTCCTTGGTTGTGCTTCCACCTTTGGTACAAGGCATGATATGGGGAGTGGGAAGTGGAGGTGCCCATGGATCTTGCTATTCCTTCCAAAATTGATCAAGTAGTTTGGGAAGAAAGCTTGATAGGAAGCTTGAAGCAAGGAATTTGAATTCTCCAAACTTTAACTCTCTTTGACCTTCCTTGGCTAGCCACCCATGTTTGGAAAATAGCTTGATAGGGGGGAGGGAGAAAAGGAGTGTATCAAGTGATGTGTCCCCCCCTTTTAGCATCCAAAATCTGAATTGTATGCCACCCACATGGCATGGTGAAGTGGCACCATGTAGGATGAAGAGGTAGTACCCTGAGCTGAGTTGGCTTCCTTCATGGCTTGGCTCAAAATGTGTCTAGACTTCAAGACCAATCTTGCTTCAAACAAACTCAGACTAGACTCATTACGGGACTGGACTCAGTACAGGACTCGACTTGACCAACTTGATCAAAATACAGGACTAGACATAGACACTTGAGACTCAATTCAAAGCTAAAGAAAATTACACGGTTTAGGCTTGAAGCCTTATTACAAGACCCAAAAAGTTGGAACCCTAATTGGACATCCACAGAGGGTTGAGAAGCCTCTGTCAGATTCTGGTGGCCACACCAGTTCTCCCGGGGTGGGAGGAACTTGACTCTGTCGAGTAAGAGCTGATTTGGCTAAGGTATTCTTCCAGAAGGTCGGGGTCAAGGTGCTGCAAGTCCTCCTAGGTAATCCATGAGTCATCGAACTCAAGTTGGCCTTGCTATCGGACCAAAAAACATTGATAACCTTTGCCCCGGGTGGTAATAGCTTGGTCATCCGGACACGCTCGATCCACTCTCCTCTCTCAGGTATAATTGGAGGTGGACACTCAGGATTGGATTCGCTCCCAAAAAAAAAGTTAGGCCCAAATGCTCGCCAGGTAGGTTTTCTGGTTTCCTGTACTCGACTAAGTTTGAGATATTGAAAGTCAAGCTAATGCCATAATCTTGGGGTAGCTCAAGAACGTAGGCATTAGGGCCAACTCTCTTTATCACTCTAAAGTGGCCAGCTCTATGAGCATGAAGTTTCTTAACGGCTCCTGGTGGAAACCGTTCAGGCCTAAGCCTAACCATTATAGAATCCCTTTGATCAAACTCCTTGGTTCACTTTCAGGAATCAGTCAAATTATTTTAAATTTTATACTTAATGCATGATGCAAAATGCAGACTCAACGATGCATTCTTATAGAGCAAATTTTATTGGACTCTCTAGGGCCTAAACCTAATAGATTATTGACTCTCTAGGTTTGACCCTGGTCTGGTATGCACAAGAAAAATTACCATGGATCCTTAGTAAATGCCATAAGGTATACCAGAAATAGGTAGCAAATGGGATGGGCTCTAGGGATTCACGCAACCTAGAAATCTTAGCAAAATGTAACCCCATGGCTCTAGAAATGTGAGAAGGCTCAGGGAAGGGTAGGAAATAAGAATCAGAGTATTCTTGGGATGGCTTATAGAAAAACATGAAACAGACCTTGGTTATTCAGGAGAACCTTAAAAACTTTGGACATTGTTCTAATAGGTGTCATATGAGTCTATGGTCCATTTGTTCTGGTAGATCTTGGGGCTCGCTAGGCAATCCACAGTGAGGAAGGTCTGTTAAAGAGGATGCTACGACCAAGTCTATAGTATGATGGAGGTCTCTCAGGGGTGGAAGTTGGGAGGGAAATTATCGGGTATCATCCTCGAATTCTTTCAGAGTCTCAGCTACTTCCTGGAGGTGTTCTTTTGGGATCAGTTAGGACTCTCTTCAGTGGCAGGGGATCCTTCAGTAATCTCATCGGGTGGTAGTTTCTTAGGTAACTCATCGGGAAATACATCCTCAAATTTTTCACTTTTAGGTCTTCAACTATCTCTACTATGTTTGATCCTGGCTTAGTTACTCCTTCAAATTTATAGTGGTTCAGGATCATTTTCTATGAGTTCCTTAGTGATTTAGCCTTGGGTCCACCTACATCACACTTCACCACTAGACTTGATTCCAAGATGTCTTTGGATTCCTCATAGGCTCAGGGTTTCATCACTTAGATTCTCAAGGGCTCAATCTTTTCTTTCTGAAATTCTTTAGAAGGTTCCTCTCTCTGGGTTGGTTCATGAGTCTTTCTTATGGCAGGGGTTCCCTCAATCATCACATTCTCTAACTCTTTGGCCTTGATCAGGTTAACTTATGGCTCCTTTTCCTTTAGGCTAGCCGATTCTCTTTTAGCCTAGTCCTTAGGCTGAACTGGATTGATTGTAAATTTCTTCCCATGGTGGTTAAAGGTATGGTATTGGTCCGACCATGAAGGGTGGCATCATGATCATAAAGCCAAGGTCAACCTAGGATAATGCTACTAAAGCCCATGGGAAGGACATCACACCAAATCATCTCTTCATATGATTGCAACTTGATCAAGACTTGGCACCTAGACTTTATGGGTATGGAGGTTGAATTAATCCACGAGACCTTATAAGGGTTAAGGTGAGGAACTGAGATCAATCCTGGATTTGGCAGTACTTGAAGAAATGGCATTGACACAGCTCCCACTATCAACTATGATCTTGCATACCTTATTTCCTAGTCTGGCAAAGGTTTGTAGGATGTTAGTCCTATGCCAATCTTCTTGCACTATGTCCTGGGTAAGGATGCACCTAATTACTCCTAACAGGTCATCAGACTCATGCAGTTCTTCTCCTGGTCCAAGAACTCCTGATTAGGTCTCCTAGGGTGAATCTCTTGGGCTGGGGTAAAATGGGGAATTCTCTTGGGTTCAGCTTCTATGGATGGTTCATGATGAGGGTAATACCTAGGGGAAAAAGGTTATCCAGACTCAGGCTTGATAGATGATCTTGGATTATTCTTCTTTAAGGCTCCAATTCTTTCATCAAGCTGATCAAGCTTACTGTTCATCTTTGCTAATTGTTCCATGATGACCTTTAATTGATCTTCTCAGGTGTTTTCCATGGGTTCACTTGTTTGGAAAGATGGGGGTGATAAGGGACTCCAGATCTGGTCGACATGCACACACAATGGAATATGCTATGGGTTTTCTAGACTTAAAAAGATCAAACCAAATGTCAGGTCAAGAAGACTAACTCAGTAGTAGTAACTTGGCACCTGGCCAGGTAAGTGTAAGGTTGGTGGAGGTTCCTCTTTGCTTGCTTTAGACACCAATTTGAAATTGGCCAGGTAAGCGAACCAACCCACCTTCCTTCAGGCTCCTGTCCCTGAACCACTTGCCTAGACACCAGCAACTCAAGCACACACAAACCAGCTGTCTAACTTGGCTTGACACTTAGTTCGACCCGACTTCATGGATGTCCCTAGCTCACTAGAGCAATTAAGTGTCTGTTCAATTTTAATTAGAGGTTAGGTTCGATATGCCGGGTGGTGATTTTTGGGCTAGGGACAGGTAATGAAATCCTGACCCTATGTCAAATTGCTGCCCTTAAGATGATTTGTGAGAATGATGGCATGCAAAATGATCTAATAAGATGTCTCTAAATTATATATATATATATATAGGAGTTGGATTTTTTATGATTAAAGCAAAAATGAGATGAAGGAAATGACACGAGATGAAGCCATATGCAAATTAAACTATCTAAGAAATGAAAACATAAGAAATGTACTTGCTGAAATTCTCAAGATAGAATTTCTTCTTAGGTAGTATTCTAGCTTGTAGAAATTCTACAAGCTGCAATAAAATTTAAGAAAATTATGAAAATATTACCAATTATGTGTGATCTAAAAAAAATAAAAACAAAAAATTTGGAGATTCACACAAACAGAAATACTAGAAAAACAGACCATATTTGGAAGGAAAAAATGCAGAAAATAAAAGACAATGAAATCTAATGATGAAATTTTTGTTTTCTATTGGATTTTTTTTAAAAAAAAAAAATTCTTCTTGTATTCCCCTTCAAAGGCCTATCACAATGGCACCACTGCATGCCTTAGGAGATCCCCGTGGAATGGGAAGAGAGGGTCTTGAAACCCTACTTTTCTCCTAAGACTGGATGGCCTGGTGAAGCACCTAATCCAGGTACTTAAGAAATGCTAAGTCCTAACCACGCTCTGATACCAGAAATGATGGGGGACTAACTAGATGCGAAGATGAAGTATGATGCAAGTGATTTTTTCTTTTATGATTTTTAGGGTTTTAATGATTTGTTTAGGATTCCTGAAAACAAGTAGGAGTAGATCTAGGGTTCTATACTAACAAGAACTTCAGGCAAGCAAGTAAGTCCCTAAGTAAGGATAAAAAGAGGATCCCGGGATTGGGAAAATCCTGTAGGACTTAGCTCTCAGATCAATACCTCCTTAGGAGTCAGGGTGGCAAATCTCAAAGATCCGAAGCACCCGATGCCGAGTTCACTCGCTCTCGCGGATGCGGCCTGGATGATCGAGCAGTCAACCCTATGGATGCGCCGGCTTTCTGTCCAAAGGTCTCGATGGCAAGGGAAACCGACTCCGTGTTCGTGTCACATAGAGGACCTGCGAGCATTCAAGAGGAGAGTTAGGATTAAACAAAGAAAGCAAGGGATGAAGGAAAGAGAGTTGATGTGGTCATGGTGGAGTTCTTCTTGCTAGGCGCCCAGTTGGATGATCCCAATGGACTCTGCCTCGAAGTTGGATGATGGAATTATGGAAGAGATAGTAACACGAGGCCTCACACCTCTCGACGCCCGAAGGCGAAGGCGCTCCCTGACGGAGATCGACGTTCTAATGAACGAAGGCAACTAAAGAGATTTGGCTCTAAAAAAAAACTTGTGTTTTTCATTCATCATCAATCAATTAGCTTTACAAAGGAGGGGTAAGGTCCTTTTATAGGCACCTTAGGACCCCATTTAAATTTCAAATGAAAATTACAAATCTTTTCTTGATGGAGCGCACCCAAAAATTCAAAAATTCTTCCTTCTTGGCAACCATGAATGTGGCTTGATATGAGGCTTGGATCAAGGCTTGTGTCCTCCTTCTTTCCTTGGTTGTGCTTCTACCTTTGGTACAAGGCATGATATGGGGAGTGGGAAGTGGAGGCGCCCATGGATCTTGCTATTCCTTCCAAAGTTGATCAAGTAGTTTGGAAGAAAGCTTGATAGGAGGCTTGAAGCAAGAATTTGAATTCTCCAAACTTTAACTCCCTTTGACCTTCCTTGGCCACCACTCATGTTTGAAAAATAGCTTGATACGGGGGAGGATTAAAAGGAGTGTATCAAGTGATGTGTCCCCCCCTTTTAGCGTGCAAAATCTGAATTATGTGCCCCCACATGGCATGGTGAAGTGGCACCATGTAGGATGACGAGGGGTCCCCTGAGCTAAGTTGGCTTCCTTCATGGCTTGGCTCAAAAAGTGACTAGACTTCAAGACCAATCTTGCTTCAAATAAACTCGAACTAGACTCATTACGGGATTGGACTCAATACAGGACTCTACTTGACCAACTTGATCAAAATACAGGACTAGACATAGATACTTGAGACTCAATTCAAAGCTAAAGAAAATTACACGATTTAGGCTTGAAGCCTTATTACAAGATCCAAAAAGTTGGAACCCTAATTGGACATCCATAGAGGGTTGAGGAGCCTCTGTCAGATTCTGGTGCCCACACCACATAGGCATTAGGTCCAATTTTTCTAATCACTTTGTATGGTCTACTACTACAGGCATGTAACTTTTCATGGTTCCTGGTGGGAACCGTTCAGGTCGTAGTCTAACCATGACAAAGTCTCCTTCATTGAATTTCTTTGAATCTTTTTTTCCTTTTTTTTCTTTTTTTTTCTTATTGACAAGCATGTAAATCCTAAACTACAATTGAGTTTGACCTTTGGTTGGTGGGTGACATGCAGATGAGAATGGTGCACGGACTCCTACTAAATGCCTCAAAGTCTGCCAGAAATAGGTTGTAAACCTAACATTCTCAATGGGCTTATGCAACATACTAACCTCTACAAAATGTAATCTAATGATCATACAAACATGGAAAGCTTCAGGAAAAGGTAGGAAATAAGAAGTGGATTCGGAGGTAACCTGGTAGGGTAAGAAATAAGAAAAGGGTTCGGGGATTTGTTGGTTGACCTTAAGGTTTGGACATTGATTCACACCTATAGGAAATAAAGGGTCAACCCAAAGAAAGGACGAGTCAAGAATTATAGAAAAATATTCTTCAATTAGGACCACAAGGGTGAAGTGTTCCTGAGGGTACTAAACTAAATAAGCCAAGTCCTCACTAATTTTCTCTTGTTCTTGGATTTTCGGACTAGGCTCTATGACTTGAGTCTCGTCTAGTGTTTTCTCGGGTAAGATCTTAACAATAGGGTTAGAGTCCTTATGGGTCTTTTTTTCCACCTGTACTTCCAATATGGCTTCAGTCTAGGTATGGTCATGGTCAACTAACTCTGGGCTAGCTTCAGCCTGGGTGCCTATTGGGTCAGCTAATTCTAGGTCAGCCATATATATTCTCTTCTCTCTAATACTCATCCACTAAGTTCACCTTAGCCTCATACACTTCCACTTCAATGTCATCCTGGTGAACCAATAGGGTAGTTGGAGTAGGTCGGTTAAGGAGAAATTGGCTAGGTTCTGGACTAGTAGGGGTAGGTCGGCTCAAATTAGAGTTGAGTCAGCTCGGGTGAGAATTGGGTAGACTCGGGTGGACTTGACTAGATCCTGATTTTTGATAAGGGAACTAACCCTAATGGGTTCAGGCTAACTAAGGGAAACCTAACTAGCACTAGATTGATACCTAGAGGTAATGGGTTCCTTTGGTTCATAGGATATGGGCTTAGATCTATGGGTCATGGATCTGGGTTCGTAAGAGCTGAGTTCAAAGGATCTGGGTGCATAGGAACTAGGTTCATATGATGGGTAGGTACCTTTTCCTAAGTTTAAGTTTCATGTCACTCCAGGTAGTTATGGGTATGTCCCTCCTTCATCTGATCATTCTTTCAACATCATCCAAGTAAATTCTAGCCTGGTGTACTAACTTAAGCTTAGCAAACTTAAACTTTCTTTCATCAGACACTAGTTCCCTCTTAAAATATAGATCCATACCTTCTTCCCAATCAATATAGTCCTCAAGATCAAGATCACCACCAAATATAGGTTGTTCTAGTCTAAAGTTCCTTGTGGCTTACTCATCCTGGTCTATGGAATCATAATTGGGTCTCCTATAGTTAGTCTCCCAGATTGGGTCAGGGTGTGGGGTTCTCTAGGGTTGGGAGGTGTAGGACACGAGGTCTCAAGTTTAGACTTAGTACTGGTCTCAGGGGTTCTCTTTAGGTTTTCTAATCGATCATCTAGTCGGTCAAACCTATTGTTCAATTGCATACATTGTTAAGTCATGAACCTCATAAAGGTTTTAAAATTGGGGTCCATGGTTAAATTGGATTAGGTTTGAGACTACTGGTTGGGTTAGACTTCTAATCTAATGGTTATGCAATGCAGACACACAAAATCAAACTAGGGTCTCCTAGAATCTAGAGCTCAAGTAGAATGGGTCAGCTCAAATTATAGCCAATTTAGTAATTACTCTATTCACTGATCAGGTAAGAGGTGGGGTCGTGGGAGGCTCCCCCTACCCTTGTAGGGTCCTAATTAAAAACCATGAAATCTCTTAGGGCGTTTGCCTCTGGACCTCTAGCCTTGGACACCATATTCAAGTGATAATCAAAGGATTGGGTGCACTAGCTTTCACACAATACTTAGAACCCGACCTGTTGGTGTCCCTAAACTGCTTTAGGTTTCTATTTAAATTTAATTAGGGTTAGGTTTGATGCAAAGGTGGTGGTTGTGGGCCCAAGATAGGTAATGAGATGCCCTGATCTGAGATGCCAAGTGCCCTTAAGATTCGGTTACTTGATGATGCATACACAAGATGAAACCCTAATATGCAATGAAGCAATAAAATAACAAAAAAATAATAATTAATTTTTTTATCTCAAAATTAATTTTAGATCTGATTATTTTTAGATTTTGATCTCGGGATATCACGTCTGGTCATAGCTCATTACTCCCATGGGTCATGATAGTATATCGCTCAGGAGGCGTGATTTTCTTCCACCAAAAAGATAGCAAACAAAAAAAGAAATTTCTCATTTTTTTATGAGATTAAATAGAGGATTAACAGAGGATTATAAAAAATTAATTACTAATTTTTTTGAATTTTTTAGATAGGTTTTATGTAGTTTTAATTTTAAACTAGTTCTAGGTATGCAGAAATTTTAGAACTAGAAGTTAAATCCTAATTTAACCTTCGCTCTGATACCAAAATGATGCGGGACAATTATGGAAACTTAATCTACTAATTATTAACCTAATTAATAGGAAAAATAGAGATTAATTTTTTTTGATCTTTCAGTTTTAAAGATTCAAAGTAAGCAATTAAGGTAAACTATTCAACTAGTTTATGCCCGCACGAGTAGATCTAACAAAGTAGCTAGAAAAACAGGATTTGGTGGCTAAGAAATCACCATAAACTAGGATCTACTTATCAAGAGATTAGAAATAAAAGAGTAGGTAAGGGGTTTTAAATTTTACCAACGAAGATTAACTCTCTCGATATAGATCTGTCGGACTCTCAAGATCTTACGGCAAGGCTTAAAGATCTCGATCTTCGGGCTCCGATCTTCTGTGATGTTGGTTCAAAGGCAAGAACACCCTGACTTTGGATCCTCGATCACCTGCAATCACTCAACAAATAAAATCACTCAGTTAGGAAGTAGTAATGAAAAGAAGAAGATGGAAAAATGGAAGGAAAGGATGGAAGGTGACAGTTTTAGGGATTTTCTGGATGGAAGGAAAGATAACTAGGGCCTCACACGCTTATGTTTCGAAGAACAAAGAAAAAAGGCCTCACACCCCATAATACATATAGCAAAGAAATTTCATAGAATGTCACTTTATTTGATCAATAATTTATTAATAATACAGGGGCGGTTGATGGAGTATTTATGGACCAACAACCAGAGGTGTAAGGGTTACAAAGAATAGTGTTTGTTTTTCTTAGGCAACAACTCCTGCAAACCTTGCTCTGGGCATCTTGGACTCTTGCTTTTGGGCTGAACTAGAACTCTCTCCAAGGTGGGCGACATCAAGGAATCTCCATCCAAGCTGGGCGCCAATAATGAGGATTGGTGAGGTGTCATGATGATGGGCCAAGATTGCTTCATGGATTGGCCTTGATTGATGGACTCCGGAGTCTGGATGATGTGGGCTCCTGGAGGATAGTGGACTCTCCAGTCTGGATAGAAGAAAATTCAAGAGTTCTTATAGAATTCTTGAGTTTTCTAATTTTGAGCAACTTGGAACCTGATTAACCAAAACACTTGAGGTAGAAGACACTGAATCTCCTTCACTTTGGACGATCAACAATCTTGAAACTCCTTGAAGTTGGCGACAAAGAAGAGGGAGGAAAGCTTGGCTGACTCCTCTTGCTTTGGCATGAATTAAATGAGTGGGAAGGTGCTAATTTGGAGACTCCTTTCTCATTTACTCATCTTAAAAATAAGTTGCGCCAATTCATAAATAAAGAGGTGGCCAAGGGAGTGACATGGCAAGTGTTGTGTTGTCCCGATGAGATGACAAGTGGTGTTGTCCTGATGAAGTGTCAAGTGATGTCTAAAAGTCATGTGATGTTGTCCAAATTCTTGAAAAAAGGTGGTGCCAAGTAGTGGTTGCATATGACAAGTGACTTGGGCTAGCACATAGTCACATGGCTTGTCTTGAGCTAGCACATGGAGTCACATGGGTCTGGACTTGGGTCCCACTTGAATTATAGGACTCAACTAATAATTACAAGACTCAAGACTAATTAAGCCAACCAAATAAATAATGCCCCACTTGATCAATTGAAACCTAATTTGATCAAAATGCAAGACATGTAAACTAATGGTTCAACTTGGTAAAAGGGGTTTGGCCCAAAGGCTAAAATAAAAAATCCTAATTATAGTTGTTAAAAAGGGCTAAACCTAACTAAGCCTAAATAATATAATTTAAAATAAAATATTTATAGTTGATAGAAGGGATTTGGGTTGAGGGCTTTATTCACAGATGATCCACAAGGATGTGGATTCGACCTGTCGATCTTTTCTGGCCCTGGTGTCCGCACCAGATGCTCCTCCACTCGTGACGTGCTCTTATGAAACACCATCCTGTAGGGGTCATAGTCGGTGTGCCCTGGTGGGATGCCACATCTCAGAGGTTCCAGGTGGCATGTCTTGGCGGAGCACCATCCCTTAGGGGTGTTAGCCTCTCCATGCAGTGCTTGGGTTCTGGTGAGGGCGGTGGCACCACTTGTAGACATCACCCACCCATCCATCCTAGGGGAGCTCACAAAAAAGGCCGAATTCCCCTGAAAGAATCCATTATTGGGAATTGTGTTCCAAAGCCAATCGCCTAGGCTGTAGGCGGTTGTGCTCATTATTGTAATTTGTATATGAATTAATAAAAAAACTTTATTTTGGTAGCTCATCACATTATTATTAATTTCTCTATAATGAACTCTGTTCTTGTGATGAGGTCCTTAGGACTGCACTGACTTCGATATAAAGAGGATATATCGAGTGATCCTTTTAAAGGCTCACAACCAAAGGATACATTGTACAGAAGGCAATGTATCAATTATAGGTTGTTGTGGTTCACATCATTTTGTTGTCCTCTTGACCAAAGGAGTATGGTGACACTAATGTGACCTGCAAATGGGATATGTGACATCTCATTGAACGTGACTCCATGGAGCTCTTTTCTGACAAAGGATTGCTCGCGATTGGATATTGGTATATGTGTCCCTCCGACCGAGGTCACTATGGTAGCTTGCAAGTAACTTTCTGTGCTTTGGTTCCGAATTACCCGGATTTCTAATTCAGTGATGGAAGGTTTCTGGATACAGGAAAGTACTTGTGGAGCAGTGGTATACCAAGATGGAATTGACCTGTCCAAATGTTTAGATTGAATGTCTCGTAGTGTCTCAATTTAGTAAATCCTCGAACGGGGTAGTCCTAGTGAGGAGTCACTGGACATGCGAGGTTGAGACATATATGCATTGACTCAATTAGGATTGGCAGTCTAACCCTAGGTCATCTTGAACATTGGAGGTCAAAGGGATGAATTATACGGTAACCATATGCTAGAGGTTCGATAGATTGCTCTTGGCCTATCTGGACTCCAGGATTCATTGCTAGATGGTATCTTGTACTGTACTGGAAGTGTTCCAGTGCTACGTTTATGTTCGAACCTATGAGGTCACATGCCATAGAGGATTTCTTCCTGATCCTGGAGCCGATCAATGAATGGGAATCGTTTCGGTATTAAGATCAAACGGATTGATTGAGCACACATTGGATTTTTTCTGGTCCATTTGGTCTGATGTAGATCGACCATGATTGATTTGGGTTAACCAGGAATTGTTCCTAGCAAACCAAGACTAGACCCGATTTTTCTTATTGATCGGGTTTGATCGGACCAGGATTTTTTTGGCTGAACCGCTTTTTGGTTTTAATGAACCGGTTTGTTCATGTTTTGATTACACGGTGTTTTATTCTTCCCTACTCATCATTTCACCGATTGAATTGGATTCGATCCGCTTGAAGATCGTTTGATGTTTGGAATATCAGATTTTATCTCTTTGCACCATGTTTTCACCGTGTTTTCTCCTGCACGTCCATCATCCCTCTCGACCCCTGTTTCACTGTGGTTTGTGTTTATCCAACTTCCCAGCTATGGCTTCCCCTGTTCTTGGATCTCACGATATTACCGTGTATGATGGATAAGCCCTCTTCTTGATCAAATGTAGTTTGAGATTATGCTTCTGCCGGCGATCTGGATAGGGTTTCACGTTGGCCTCTCCCTACGCGTATTTCATCTCTCTCACGGTCACAGGTTTTCACGATGTTTTAGCTCGTTTGTTCTCTCTTCCAGCAGCCGTTCCCAGTCTTTAAAATCGATCAAGAGCTTTTCAAAGCTATTTTGGATTTATAAACTCTTCTCACGGTGATTTCGCTGGACTCTTCTCTCGTTATCTTCCCTTCTTCACGAGTTTTCTCAGCCGGTTATATTTGGTTTTGCTGGCCGTGAGGTGCAGAGATGAGAAGTAATGGAAGACAGAAAATAGGGTGTGCGAGTTTGTAGCAACAGGGCTTGCGGTGAGTATGAAGAGAGAGGAAGCAACAGGGGTGTGCGAGAGGGGAAGGAACAATGCGAAAATAAAGAGAGGAAGAGAGAGGGACCGTGAGATCCTTCACCGTGTTTTTGTTTTCCTTTGTGTGGTCTGCCTGAAGGGCGGTCTTGGAGAAGACCGTCCGTGAATATCTTATTTGCATCACCCTGCTCCACGTATCCGTGATATGTTTTTTTTGATTCCCGGAGGACTAGTATCCTTCCAGGAGTTAGGTCAGCGAGAACTCATGTATGGATACTTTAGAGGATGGATACTTGGACACTCGAGAGATTGGATTGATCCATTTCCATATTTGATTTGCTGTTCAACTGGCTGCTTTGATTTGTTGCTGATCTGTTATGAAGATTAAAGGAATAGGCATCTTCCTGCTTCGATCAGATATATTATTTATTTTTATTATTATGCATGCTTAGATCTAGATTTTATCGTGTTGTTTATATTTATTGTGCTTGCCTATACATGCCTATGAATTTGTTATATGCATCATGTTATGTTAGATTTTATCATGTTAGGTTTTTCCGTATGCATGCTTAAAAAGTCTAATGATGCAATACCTACTTCCTAATGTAGCATGCCTAGGGTAGGCGTCCGGTGCACTGGTTTTCCTATCAGTGATATCAGAGCCACAGGTTTCTATGTAGCATATCATGATTGCATATCTGTATCTATATTAGGGATTACTTTTAGGAACTAGTTGAAACCTTCACCATGGCCGTGTGTCAGTAGAGATTAGGGTTTAAAAACCCTAATTTTTTATGGCACGAGGGTTCATTTGTGTTGGCGTTTTCAAAAAGATCCTTAAAGGAAACCTACAGTATTAAAAATGTTTTAATCCTGATACTTGATTATACATTGGCATGTCTAAAATTGTTTGGGCTTGCAATATTATAACTTGATATAATAAAACTAGATATGATGCATGAAAGATGTAAAAGGGTTTTACATAATTTAATTTAAAATGTTTTAATTAAAAGTTGGCTTATAATCTAACAATTATGAATTGAAAGATTAATTAAATGACAAGCTAGATTACGATTTATGAAACCTAATGTCATTTAAATAAGTCATCTGGATTAATTGGGTTAGCTGTCTGATTGGGTCCATTAATTGGGTTAGAACTAAGGTTAGTTGAATTGGACTTAAGAGAACTAATCAAATATTGATTAAGGACCTTCTCTTTAGTATCTATCTAATAGTTAGATGGGTTAGTCCATTATTCTTAAATGGATCTAATTAGTGGCTCTGTGTAAGCCTGAGTTTTTAGGCTAGTCTAATCAAGTCTGGTAAACTAATTGGTGTCTAGGCAAGTTTGGCATTTTTGATCATGGTTGCATGAGGCTACCTCTTTCTTGGCCAACTTGGTTGGTGTCTAGGAAAGATGGTTAATGGCGGATACTCACCCATGATCTCACCTACCTGGCCAATCCGATCAACCAGAACTGATTAGAAGAGCTTATTGATTCGAGTTAACCCATGTCACCCAAGTTGATCGGCCTATCTGATCTTTAGGTTCCCATAGACCAACTTATTGAATTTAATTTAACCCTCCTGAGAATTGATTTGATCAGTAGGAGGTTGATCCATGTTCTTCTCTCTATTCTTCTATCACAATTTAATTAAAATCCTCTAAAATTATTAGGTCCTGAAAAAAACTAAGTCAATGAGTTGATGGTGTCTTAACATCCAATTAAGTGGGTTAGTAATGAGTCCTTTATCTTGGTGTACATCGACAGTTCCAAAGAACGGGTGTGCATCCGGTTACTGGATTACTCTTCCATAGATGATGGTTCAGTGCAACCTTCTTAACGGAAATCAAGTGGGCCGGCCAAAGTCGGGCTTGGTCATTCGTTAGCTGGAAGCATCGGACTTGTCATATTGACGGTTGGACCTAACCAGAGATCTGCAATAGGAGGCCCAAGGCCGATTGGGGATTCTGTGGGCAAAATTTATTACTGGAAGTTGCTTAGGGAAGCAATTGGTTAGAGAACCTACCTTTAGGTGCGTATGGGTGAGCTGGCCAAAGTTGGGCTCATACGTGGTCTATTGGATTTCAGTACCCAATATGAAATGATTATTTCATGGATTGGAGTTAGAGGCTCTCAATCTAAAAATTAGTGGGAGGGACCTTTAGATTAAAGTCCAAGTCTTTTGGTTTAATTGATTAATTCATATACTGATTAGGTCTTAATTTTCATTTCAGATGTCTTCAAACCTTTCGCTCCGATCACTTCTCGATAGCAAGAAGTTAAAGGGTCCCATTTTTGATAGCTGGTATCGAAGATTGAGGATAGTCCTGGAGCATGACCGGATCCTTAATGTGATAACGGATCCAGCACCCAAAATTCCTCCTGCCAATGCTCGAAGTTCGGTCAGGGACACTTATTTGAAGTGGATTTCTGATTGGACTACTGTCTGATGCATAATGTTGGCGGCGATGAACGACAAGTTCAGTCACAAATTCGAGGAGGCCCAGCCAGATGAGATTTTTCAAAAGTTGAAGGAATCTTTCGGCATGCCAGACGATGTGGAGCGGTACAAAGTGTCTTGTGCTATCTACAATGCCAAAATACGGAATGGCAATTGGGTTACTGATCATGTATTGTACATGATCGAGATGATCGAATGATTGGGCAAGGTCGGATGTCCCTTGCATGAGCAACTCGGCAAGGATGCGATCCTGAATTCTCTATCCTCATCATATCTTGGCTTTCTTGATCATTATAGAATGAATAAGCCTATAGTATTACCATGGTTTGATGGGGTTGCTATAGACTTACGAGAAGGACCACCAACTGAATAAGGGGGTGGTGAATTTAGTGAAAGGTTATAGAAGTCGTCGTTGGTTTGATGGGGTTGCTATAGACTTACGAGAAGGACCACCAACTGAATAAGGGGGTGGTGAATTTAGTGAAAGGTTATAGAAGTCGTCGTCCCTTTAAGAAAGAAAGAAAGAAAAGGGAAAGAAGGTGCAGAGTGCTCCTGGCCCAAGTCAGACCAAGAAATTGAAAGCTGATCAAGCTAGTGCAGAGTGCTTCTATTGTAAGAAGCAGGTACACTGGAAGAGGAACTGTCCCCTTATCAGGCATCCTTAGACCGAACAGGCGAGGAAAGGAAAGCAGCAGGGTGCTGGATAAGGTATTTATATGATAAAACCTTATAATTTCTTTATTTTTGTCATGGCCTGTTAATGTAATTAATGTACATGTCTAGCAAACACCCAACGATAGAAAATGTCAGTGACTTGTATCTATGGCACTGTAGGCTAGGTCATGTTAACCAGAATAGGATAAACAAGTTGCGAGGAGAAGGCTTCTTCGAGGCCAGTGATTCTGACTCACTGCCCACTTGTGAATCCTGTTTGCTTTGTAAAATGACCAAGTCACCTTTTACTGGAAAAGGTGAATGAGCTACAGAACTTCTGAGTCTCGACATACTGATGTATCGGACCCATGACAGTTAGTGCCAGAGGTGGATACAAATATTTCATTACATTTACAGACGACATTTCAAGGTATGGTTATGTCTTCTTAATGAGACACAAATCTGAATCATTTAAAATGTTAAAACGATATCGTATGAAGTGGTGAAACAAACTGGAAAGAGTATTAAAACCCTTCGATCTGATCGAGGCGATGAATACCTATCCGGTGAGTTCATGACATATCTTGAGGAGAATGAAATTCATTCTCGGTGGACTCCTCTAAGAACACCCCAGATGAATGGTGTGTTCGAAAGGAGGAATCGAATCCTGTTGGACATGGTTCGATCCATGATGGGCTTTGCAACTCTGTTGCTGTCCTTCTGGGGATATGCACTTGAAACAGTTTGTTACTTATTGAATGATATTCCGAGTAAGTCTATTGTCTCCAATCCATATCAGTTATGGACTGGATGTAAGTCCTCAATTTCACACCTTCGGGTCTAAGGTTTTCCGGCTTATGTAAAGCATTTAGACTTATATAAACTTGGTCCTAGGTCTGATCGGTGCCTGTTTATTGGGTACCCTAAGGAAACAAAAGTATATTTCTTCTACTTTGAGGATGAACAGAAAGTGTTCATTGCTCTTAGGGCTATCTTTTTGGAAAAGGAGTTCCTTGGAGAAGGAACTGTAGCCCCTAAGATTGAACTTGGTGAAGTTCAACCAGTAGAAGAACCTGCACACTCTAAGGATATCATAGAACCGGCTATGATTGGATCACACCCGGAACCCATTATTAGGAGATCCGGGAGAGTACCGCGTTAACCGGACATATACTATAATTTCTTGGTCCGGGACGGTGATCCTATTGAGCTCAATGAGAACGATGAGGATCCGATCACCTATATGGATGCACTTTAGAGATCTGACTCTGAGGCGTGGCTTGGAGCCATGCATTCGAGATGAAGTCCATGAAGATCAACAATGTATGGGCATTTGTTGATCCACCTGAAAGGATAAAACCCATCGGGTGCAAGTAGATTTTCAAGAGAAAAAGGGGTGCAGATGGAAAGGTGGAGACCTATAAAGCCCATCTGGTTGCCAAGGGGTACGTCAGTGATATGGTATCGATTATGACAAGACATTCTCCCCTGTGGCAATGCTCAAGTCAATATGGATCATGCTTGCTGTGGTAGCACATTTTGACTATAAGATCTGGCAGATGGATGTCCGAACCACTTATCTGAATGGGGAGCTGGATGAGGAGGTGTATATGATACAGCTTGAAAGGTTCACATCCACAGATAAGTCAAAAGTGTGCAAATTATAGAGGTCCATTTATGGACTCAAGCAAGTATCTCGAAGTTGGAACATGCGATTTGATAGGTGTATCAAATTGTATGGCTTCGTTAGGAACGGAGAAGAACCATGCATCTATAAGTGGGTTAATGGTTCTATGATTGTATTCCTGGTACTGTATGTTGATGACATTCTCTTAATCGGGAATGACATAGCAGCATTGCAAGAATAAAGGTCTGGTTGTCATCTCAGTTCTCTATGAAGGACTTGGGTGAAGCTTCTTACATACTAGGTATGAAGATCTATAAAGATAGATCTAAGAGGCTTCTGGGATTATCCCAGTCTACGTATATTGATACCGTGCTGAAACGGCTCAGCATTGAGAATTCCAAGAAAGGCTATCTCCCGATAGGTTCTGGAATTACTCTTTTCAAGAAGGATTGTGCGACAACTCCTGAAAAAAGAGAGCCATGAGTAGAGTTCCTTATGCTTTTGTAGTGGGCTCTATCATGTATGCTATGACATGTACTAGACCAGATGTGGCATACTCATTAGGAGTAGTGAGCAGATACCAGTTTGAACCAGGTGAGGTGAATTGGAAGGTGGTTAAGTCCATCCTAAAGTATTTAAGAAATACTAAGGACCAATGGCTGATTTATGGAGAACCTGACTTGAAACTTGTGGGGTATACTAACTTCAGTTTCCAGTCAGACAGAGATGATAGCAAGAGTATGTCAGGGTTTGTGTTTATCCTGAATGGAGGAGCGATCTACTGGAAGAGCTCCAAGCAGGCAACAGTTGCAGACTCGGTAAGCGAAGCATAGTACTTTGCAGCATCAGATGCAGCAAAGGAAGCCGTGTGGTTGTGGAAGTTCCTTGGAGAGCTAGGGGTGGCACCTTCCCTAGATGGTCATGTTCTAGTGTATTGTGATAGCACAGGAGCCATTACTCAAGCTAAGGAGCCAAAGTCTCATCACCGCATGAAACACATTCTACGGTGCTCTTATCTCGTGCGAGAGATCATGGAACGAGGCGACATCAATCTTATGAACATCGATGGAAAGGAGATTCTGGCCGACCCCTTCACTAAAGCCCACAAATTAAAGAGTTTGACTATTGTAAAAGGGAAATGGGTATTATATACTATTCTGATTGGCTTTAATACAAGTGGGAGTTGTAGGAATTATGTCCCAAAGCCAATCGCCTAGACTGTAGGTGGTTGTGCTCGGTATTGTAATTTGTATATGAATTAATAAAATTTATTTGGCAGCTCATCACATTATTATTAATTTTCCTGTAATGAACTCTGTTCTTGTGATGAGGTCCTTAGGACTGCACTGACTTCGATATAGAGGATATATCGAGTGGTTCTTTTAAAAGGTTCACAACCAAAGGATATATTGTACAGAATGACAATATATCAAGTGTAGGTTATTGTGGTTCACATCGTTTGGTTGTCCTCTTGACCAAAGGAGTGAGGTGACACTGATATGATCTACAAGTGGGATGTGTGACATCTTATTGAACGTGACTCCGTGGAGCTCCTTTCTGCCAAAGGATTGCTCGTGATTGGATATGGGTATATGTGTCCCTCCGACCTGAGGTCACCATGGTAGCTTGCAAGCAACTCCCTGTGCTTTGGTGCCAGACTACCTGGATTTCTAATTCAGTGATGGAAGGTTTCTGGGTACAGGCAAGTACCTATGGAGCAGTGGTGGACCAAAAAAGAATTGACCTATCCAAATTGTTTGGATTGAATGTCTCGCAGTGTCTCAATTTAGCAAATCCTCGACCGGGATAGTCCTAGTAAGAGGTCACTGGACTGCGAGGTTGAGACATGTTGTGGATTGACTCAGTTAGGGTTGGTAGTCTAACCCTAGGTCATCTTGAGCATTTGAGGTCAAAGGGATGAATTATACGGTAACCATATGCCAAAGGTTCGATAGATTGCTCTCGCATCTTCGGCCTATCCGGACGCCGAGACCCATTACTAGATGGTATCTTGTGCTAGTACTGGAAGTGTTCTAGTACTACCGTTTAGGTTCGAACCTATGAGGTCATACATCATAAAGGATTTCTTCCTGATCCGGGTGCCGATCAACATGGAATCATTTGGAATTAAGGTCAAATGGACTGATTGAGAACATATGGATTTTTTTTGGTCCACCTAGTCTGATTTGGATCGACCAGGATTGATTTGTATCAACCAGGAATTGTTCCTGGTAGACCAGGAATGGACCCAATTTTTTTATTGATCGGGTTTAGTCGGACCGGGTTTTTTTTTTGGCTGAACCGGTTTTTGGTTTTAATGAACTGGTTTTTTCATGTTTTGATTACACGGTGTTTTGTTCTTCCCTGCTCATCGTTTCACCGATTGAATTGGATTTGACCCGCTTGAAGATCGTTTGATGTTTGGCATATCAGATTTTATCTCCTTGCACCGTGTTTTCTCCCGCACGTCCCTCATCCTCTCGATCCCTCTTTCACGTGGTTTGTGTTTATCCAACTTCCCAGCTATGGCTTCCCCTGTTCTTGGTTCTCACAGTATTACCGTGTATGATGGATAAGCCCTCTTCTTGATCGAATGCAGTTTGAGATTATCCTTTTGCGAGCGATCTGGATTGGATTGGGTTTCACGTTGGCCTCTCCCCATGCATATTTCCTCTCTTTCGGTCGCAGGTTTTCACGGTGTTTTAGCTCATTTGTACTTTCTTCTAACAGCCGTTCCCCGGTCTTTAAAATCGGTCAAGAGCTTTTCAAAGCTGTTCTGGATTTATCTAAACTCTTCTCACGGTGATTTCGCTAAACTCTTCTCTCGTTATCTTCCCTTCTTCACGAGTTTTCTCAGTCGGTTATATTTGGTTTTGCTGGCCGTGACGTGGAGAGATGAGAATTAACGGAAGAAAGAAAACAGGGCGTGCGAGTTTGTAGCAACAGGGCTTGCGGTGAGTAAGAAGAGAGAGGAAACAACAGGGGCATGCCAAGAGGGGAAGGAACAGTGCATGCGGAAAAGAAAGAGAGGAAGAGTGAGGGACCGTGAGATCCTTCCGTGTTTTGTTTTCCTTTGTGCCCTATGCGTGGAGTAAGGGCGGTCTCGAAGAAGACCGTCCGTGAATTTCTGATTTGCATCACCCTGCTCCACATATCCGTGATATGTGTTTCACTTGATTCCTGGAGGACTAGCACCCTTCCGGGAGTTGGATCAGCGAGAGCCCATGCATGAATACTAGAGGGTGGACACTTGGACACCTCGAGAGATTGGATCGATCCCTTTCAGATCTGATTTGCTGTTCAACCGGCTGCTTTGATTTGCTGCTATCTGTTTTAAAGACTGAGGGAGTCAACTTCTTCCTTTTTGATCAGGTACATTATTGATTTTTGTTATCATGCATTCTTAGATCTAGATTTTATCATGTTGTTTATATTTATTGTGATTGCCTATACATGCCTATGAATTTGTTATATGCATCATGTTATGTTAGATCCTGTGCATGAGTAGATTTTTCCGTATGCATGCTTAAAAAGTTTAATTATGCAATACCTACTTCCTAGTGTAGGCGTCCGGTGCACTGGTTTTCCTATCATCCATACCTGACTTCAGGGAAAGAAGTTGACCTTCACCGGAGGATCGATCTCAAGTGGGGTAGTGCAATCCCGGCTGAGGTTTCGACTTCGAGGGAGCTGGCCTCGATCGGGGCTTGAAAAGCGAGAGCACAACCTCGGCCAATTGCTCAACCTTAGGGAAGCTGACCTCGACCCTACCTCGAAAGGGGGATCAAAGACAAGAGCATGACCTTGCGAAGGCTTGACCTCTGGGGAGCTGACCTCGGTCGGGGGCTCGAAGAACAAGAGCACGACCTTGGCTGTGGGCTCAACTTCGAGGAAGCCGACCTTGATTGAGGGCTCGAAGAACAAGAGCACGATCTCTGTCGAGGGCTCAACATCGTGAGAGTCGACCTCGACCAGGGGCTCGAAGAACAAAAGCACGACCTCGACTGAGGGCTCGATGATGGGAACATTACCGGCACAAATCCCGCAGCAAGCACGAATCTTGGAGCAAGCACAAATCTCAGAGCATATACAGAATAAATTTAGGATTTATCTTTTAATTTGAAATTTGAATAGGGATTTAGTTGGTTAGGATTGAGATATGGATAGGCTTATCTTATCATATCTTGTATTTGAATTTGAATCATCTCTAACTTTTAATCCTGTATTCAAATTCAAATGAGGGTTGGAGAGGTCTATAAATACCACCCTCAGTCTTTTATAAAAAAATAATTTTTGGAGAAAAAAATTTGAGCTTTTAGAAGAGTGATTCTTCTTGCCTTCGCCTTCGGGCATGGGTGTGAGGCCCTAGTTATCCCCATTCCAACCCATTTTCTTTAACCCCTCATGACTTTTGAGATTCAACTTAGCACCTCCAAGTATCGAGGAGGGTGTAATGCCTTAGAGGTGAGAGGTCTCTTCGTTAGGGTGAGTCCCAAAATTCATAAGATTCAAATCCCTGTCTTCCATCCCCACTATTCCTTCGCCACCCCTTACAAAAAAAAATATATAAAAAAATGTACCCTAATCTAGGTGTCTTTTAGGCTCACCAACGATCCTACCTTATCCCCTATCAATTTTGGTATCAGAGCCATAAAAAATTATGATACCCTATATTCCGCTTCTTTCCCACCGGTCTTGGTGACTCCCTCCACTTCCCCGTTGCTGATCCCCTCATCTCTAATCCTGTTTCCACCCAGCCCCGCCGGCAACTCCCGAGCAACGACATCGCTGCCCCCTTCTTCCGGCCGGTGCTTCTTCTCTATCCCTCGGCCAGTGATCTGGGTGACGTTGAAGTTCGACAGCGACAGCTCGGTGTTCTTCCACAAGGTCTCCTACCACCTATTCGACTGCCTCACCAAGATCAAGTTCTCCTTCTGGAATGAACCCTATGGCGAGATCGCCTTCCCCCAGCTAGGCTTCCTCACATATCACTTCACCATCCTTTACGACCTCGAGTCCTCAACCTGCTATGCCGGAGATCGATGTCGTCACCACCACTGCTGCCACCGGCCAACCCCATTAGGAGCCCGCGATCGTCCCCTCCACCCAGATTCAAGCCCCATCTCCGCACGCATCGACTGTAGCGCATACCCTTCGATCTATGGCCTCAGTGACATTGACGGCCTCTCCTCCCAGCTCAACACCAAAACCCCTGCCGCCGCTGCCATGAATGCCAAAATATCGAGGAAGATGATGGTTCTCGCAGAGGCACAATCTCTTTGCTGCTCCGCCCCGCTTCCCACACTAGCATCGATGGCTCCCACATCATCCACCTGCTGCTCACCCGTTGAAGGAAACGCACCGCCCGCGTCTGAGACGTCCGCGACCTCCAATCCTCCTCTCCCTGCAACTGTGCCGCCCTTGGCCCATTTTATTCTATAAAGTTCGGATCCGAAGCCGAGCGGAGAAAACCGGGCGAAAAAAAATTGCACTTGGTGCTTGCCTTGAGACCCTCCGAGCCCAGCCGCCTTGAAGTCTCCTCCTCGTCTCTGTCGGTCTCCTCTTCGCCCTCAAGCTCTCGTTCACCGCCCTCCGCTGGCTTTACGTCTCCTTCCGCCCCACGCGCCTCCATTATCGTCATTCAAGACCGCCCTCAACTCCTCCTGCTACCGCTATCGCCAACGAAACCCATCAGCAAGACATCCCCTATTCCTAGTTTCCATCCATGGAGAAAAGTGGAAGGACAATGGAGAAAGAAAAGGAGGTATCCTTTCCCCTATTTTCTTTCCTCTCTCCCTGAAGTGCTGCACTTTTTCTTTCGTGCTGCCATGGAGAAGGCCGTGGTCATTGCTGCCCTTGTGGCCTTGGTTTCCGTGGAGTTTTCCTCAAGGTTGGTCTATATAGTCAGAGATAAAGCCGAGTGGACGATCATAGGCAACATGAACTACACCGCCTGGGCTTCTACTAAGAACTTCCAAGTTGGAGATATCATCCTGTTTGTGTACAACAAAAAGTTCCACAACATGTTGGACGTGAGCAAGGAAGACTATAGGGTGTGCAATGGCGGGTCCCCATGGTCCACCCACACCTCCGGCAATGATTCCTTCATGATCAAGAGCCGGGGCCACTACTTCTTCATCTGCAGCTTCCCAGGCCACTACGGCATTGGCCAGAAGGTCGACATCCGCGTCCCCAAGCTCGCCTCCACTGCTGCCCCTTCCGTCTCCCGGCTCGAGCCCCCTCCGTCGGAGGCAAAAAACGGAAACGTCGTATCATCGTGCCATCTACGGGAATCAATGCACCGTGCCGCCGCCCGTGCCATCTACCGGAATCAACATGCCATGCTGCCACCTTCAGTCTTGAAAGGATTATGCCCTAAAGGCCAATCAAAATGTTGTATTTTGATGGAATTTTCTTTTGTATCCCAAACCAATGTATTAACATTATCAATTAATAAAGGCATTTTATTTTCATCATACGCTGTGTCTTAATTATTTAATTATTATATGATGAACCCCATATATTAGGGCTATGGTTCTAGGGTTATGATGAGATCATACTAGTGAGACCTAAAGCCTTAAAACCCTAATCTAAAATATTCCTGGTCAATGGGACGTTGAGTAAGGGATCAATATTTCCGGCAAGACCAGCACATCCTATGTATACTCGGTGAAGAGGGTGACTGATCACAATCACTTGTGTTTGACACTAATACTAGGATGAGGGTGCTCATTAGAGAATGAGTTCACTGAATAGATCCAGCTTGAGAACATCTAATGGAACCTTATCTGTTTGTCAATAGATAGTTCTCATAGTGGGTAGTGCATGTGCTCCTTTGACCTGAGACTGCCATGGTACCTTGTATGCATGAATCCATACTTTGGTTCACACTCAATCATGACACTGAGTCATGCATGGGGTGATACTGGGTATGGTGGATTGCATATGGAGGTTGTGAGTAGGTCAAAAAGGAATCGATCAACCCTAGTAAGAGGGAGTCGCATCCAGCTGATTTCGATCAAATGAAGATTCGAAAAATCTTTGATCAAAGTATGAACATTAGAAATAGTTTCTAATGGTTCATTAATGAATCATCATTATCAGATTGAGCTAGAAATGAATATGAAATTGGATTTGACAAGTATCCATATCCATAGTAATATTCAGGATGCAAGCTGCTGATCGAAGGACTGAATTGCCCGGTAACTCACCACTGAAGGTATTTTGGTAATGCCACCAAAATTTCACATCTTCCGAGTAGGCATGATACATTGCTAGACATCAATCTTGTCTTGTGGGGATTTGATTGAATTATGATAATTCAATCAGTTAATTAGAATTAATTCTAATTGACCTAGTCAGGCCTAAATCGGTTTGGATGTGATCCAATCGAATCAGGTCAAGTTACACCCGGACTCACAGCTGGCTAGATGTGGAACCAATGGGTCTCACACAAAGGGTTCTGATCAAGGGTTTAATTGGATTAAACCATGTTTGCAGGTGAACATGCTAGCACGTGTTGCAAACCCTAGCACCTAGATTTGAATCGATTTCGAATCAGGTTCCGATTTGGACTAATTTGGATTAATTAAAGTCAAATTAAATTTGGCTCAAGTGTTGGGTCAGTCCTTGGCTAGAAGACCAAGGTTTAAGTTAGCCAATTTGGATTAATTAACCTAAGATTATCCATTTAGCAATTGGGCTAAGTTGGGTGTGTGTGAATGTTTGGACTAAGTGGGACTCTTGGGCGCCAACATGTTTTCTATGTAGAAATTGCATGAGAAAATAATCCAGAGGTGCCCCCTGGCCAAGAGTCCTTCTGTATTAAGCAGAGGACCAAGTCAAACATACTTTCATGCCTCTTAGAGTCTTCCATGCCCCTTTGGACACATCTTCACGCCAAAAGAAGAAGAGTCCACGCCCCTTGGGACTCTTGGTGCTAAGAGTGGTGTCCCCTCTTTTTCATGCACATTTTGAGGAAGATAAATGGCGTGGACTCCTCTGGTGCGTGTCCTAACACCTCTTGGGTGTAGTTTAAAAATCCAGAAGTAGCTTGGTTTAAATTATGGCATTTGGATTTAAGAAGAGAAGCGGCTCTTGATTTAAAGAGTCACTCTACTTCTTTTTCTCAGAAGTTTTGAATCCAAGGATCGCAATACTTTCTAAGCTTCGTGTCCTAACAGAAGAGTCATGTCTTCTAGCATGAATGGATATCTCAGAAGCCTCTTGGTGCGTTATAAATAGCGTAGCCTCTCGGGGTGTTAAATAAATTTGATCCCCAAGACTTCTTTCTTTCTTATTTTTATTACATCCTATTCTCTTGTCCTAAACACTCTAGCCCTTTTAGGACAAGGTTTTTTGAAGGCCTAGGAGTGTTCAAATCAGGAGAGAAATTAGGGAAAAGTAAAGAAAAGAAGAAGAGGAAGAAGAAGGGAAGGAGTAGAAAGGCTGATTCAAAGAAGAGTTAGTCCAATTGGATTGGAATTTGCCCAAATCCTATTAGGCTTAAGTTTGAAAGTCTAGTTGGTGGAACCAAGTTCTTTGAAGGTGCTGGTGTCTTGGTCAAGCCCCATGTGGATCACCATTGGGAGGGCGAACGTTTGGGTGCCTGGTGGAGAAGAAGGCTGAATCATGGTTTTCTTCATCGGATTGGATACTAGCGGTTCAGGTTGGTACCTAAACTCTAGTTTATATCATATATGCATGTTTTATATTTTAATTCCTAGTAAGGAGGTCTTGGGTTAAGGATTTGGTAGTGGTTTCATAATAAATTTTTGAAATCCACGCTTCCGCCCTGGTCACCAAACCCAACAAGTGGTATCAGAGCCCCCTTATTAGGGCTAAATCGTACAAAATTTGAGGTTGCCCATTTTGGTAGGACTCTACAAAATTGAAGTTGCCCATTTTGTAGAACTCTTGAGGTTGCCCATTTTGGTAGGACTCTACAAAATTGAAGTTGCCTAATTTTGTAGAACTCTTGAGGTTGCCCATTTTGGTAGGACTCTACAAAATTGAAGTTGCCCAATTTTGTAGGACTCTTGAGGTTGTCCATTTTTGTAGGACTCTACAAAATTTGTAGTTGCCCAATTTTGTAGGACTCTACAAAAGTTTAAAGTTACATATGATTGATATGTTTATACATATATGTATGTCACTGGTTAGGGTTTTCACTTAAACCTTAATCGATATAGAGATATGTTTAGCTTTCTAGTCATCATATTAAAATAAGGTTGCCCTTGCATAATGGTGGATCCATTATGTGGTAGATGGTTGTCCTAGTATGATGACACACTTGGCACATTATAAAATGATATATGATGCATGGTTGATTGAATGGTAATATTAGAATGTGTTTCTATTTGAATTGCTCTCTATTAAAATTATATTAAGTTGTAGTGTCATATACCAAAAGCAAAATAATCAAGATGATTAGTTGATCATTCGATATCTAGGAAAAGTGGTTCATGATCGATAAAGAGGACGTGGTTTTTAATTAGTTCCGTTGACTGACCTAGCCAATTTTTATTGGTGTCTAGGAAAGCAATTGATAAAAATATCATATGAACAAACTTAACACTTCCTTGCGTGAGCTGTTAAACATGTTAAAAGTAGCAGAGAGCCATTTAAAAAAAAATAAGGCTCCACTTCTTCTTGTGGATGGGATCAACAAGAAGAACTCAGACAGAAAGGGTTCCAAGAGGAGATTAAACCCAAAAAGGGGCATCAAGAAGAAGAAAGGAAAGAAGGCCTCTGGACAGATGATCTGCTTTCACTATGGCAAGCCGTGTCATTGGAAGAGGAACTGCAAGGCTTACCTTGCAGGTGTGAAGCCTGGTGCATCGGATGCACCAAAAGGTATGAAGAAGTTCATACTATTTGTCATTGGATTCTTCCATTTCAAATACTTGGGATATGGATACCGCCTGTGGTCATAATATCTGCAAATCATTGTAGGGGCTGCAGAGGCTTAGAGCATTGAAGGAAGGTGACTTCGAGCTCTACGGTGCTGGAGGAGAGTCCATCCAAGCAGAGGCCGTAGGGACTTATCTTGAAGTTACCTTCGGGGAAGATCTTAGAGCTGAGAGATTATTACTATATGCCTAAGGTCATTAGAAATGTCATATCTGTACCCTTGTTACTTAGACAAGGCTATACTATGAATGTAATGAGCAATGGTTGCTCAATCAGCTTTTCTAATGAAATTATATGTTGTGGCGTATTTTGCAATGGTCTTATAACTCTATCTACTAATGACAATATACTTCATGTAAGTAACAAACGAAAGAGAGATGATGTAAACAATACTTTGGCACTGTCGGCTTGGACATATTAGTGAGACTAGGATTAGCAAGTTATACAAGGAAAATTTCCTTAATCCTTATGATTATGAATCATTAGGAACTTGTGAATTATGTCTCATGGGTAAAATGACCAAGACTCCATTTAGTGGATATAGAGATGGACAACTGAGTTATTAGGACTCATACATATAGATGTATGTGGGCCTATGACAACTCAGGCCAAGGGTGGATACTCTTATTTCATCACGTTTACTGATGATTTTTCAAGGTATGGATTTGTGTATCTTATAAAACATAAGTCTGAAGCCTTTGATAAATTTTTAGAGTATCAAAGTATGATAGAGAAACAAACGAAATAAAGTATTAAAATCCTTCGATCAGAACGAGGAGGTGAATGAATACTTATCTACCGAGTTTCTCGATCATCTTAAAGAAAAGGGGATTATTTCTGAATGGACCCCTCCTTACACACCACAATTAAATGGTGTTGCTGAAAGGAGGAATCGTACCTTATTAGATATGGTACGATCCATGATGCTTCACAGAGTTACCTATTTTCTTTGGGGATATGCCATGGAAATCGTGGCTAATATCTTGAATAGAGTACCTTCTAAATATGTCTCTAGCACTCCATATGAGATATGGAGGGGTAAGAAATCCAATCTTAAGTATCTTAAGATATGGGGATGTCCAGCCTATGTCAAAAAAAATTTGGACATAAGCTGGATGCTAGAGCAGATAAGTATCTATTTTTAGGATATCCTAAAGATAGTATAGGATATCTGTTCTTCTACCACCCTACTGAACAAAAAGTTTTTGTCAGTAGGCATGCCACTTTTCTGGAGAAAGAGTTCATCCTACAAAAGGGCAGTGGGAGAAATATTGAACTTAAAGAAGTTTAACAAATAGATACACCTCAACCAAATGATAACATAGTTAGTATAGAACCAGAAACACACCACTCCTATCCATAGGTCTGATAGGGTGCGTCATGCACCTGAGAGGTATGGGTTCATTATTGAGAATAATGAAGCCTGTATCATTGAAAATGATGAACCTCTGACCTATACGGATGCTGTCATGAGTAGGGACTCAGACAGATGGCTGGAAGCCATGAGATCCGAAATGGACTCCATGTATGTTAACCAAGTGTGGACTTTGGTTGATGCACTAGAGGGTGTTAACCATATTGGATGCAAATGGGTCTATAAGAAAAAGATTGGGGCAGATGGCCAAGTCGAAACTTATAAAGACAAATTAGTGGCTAAGGGTTTCAGACAAAAACAGGGAATAGATTATGATAAAACATTTTCTCCTATTGCTATGCTCAAATCTATTCGGATCATGCTTGCTATAGCAGCATATCATGATTATGAAATCTGGCAGATGGATGTGAAAATCGCATTCCTTAATGGTTTCCTTGAGGAAGAGGTCTACATGTCATAGCTAGAAGGTTTTGTCTTGGAGACTAAACCTAATCAGGTATGTAGGTTGAAGAAATCCATTTATGGATTAAAGCAAGCATCCAAGTGTTGGAACATCCGATTTGATAAGACAGTCAAAGAGTTTGACTTTATCAAAAATGAGGATGAACCTTGTGTGTACAAGAAGACTAGTGGGAGTGACATAGTTTTCTTGGTAATGTATGTGGATGACATACTTTTCATTGGGAATGATATCACAATGTTACAATCAGTCAAGTTATGGTTATTTAAACAGTTTTCCATGAAAGACTTGGGAGAAGCATCCTATATACTAGGTATCAAGATCTATAGAGATAGATCTAGGAGGATGCTAGGCTTATCCCAGTCTAGGTACATTGACCAAGTGCTAAAGAGATTTAACATGGAGGGAAGTAAAAGAGGTTACTTACCCATAGGTCATGGCATACATCTTTCTAAGAAGATGTCTCCTAAGATACCTGAAGAGAGAAATAGAATGAGTTCTATACCTTATGCTTCGGCAGTAGGGTCTATAATGTATGCTATGTTATGTACTAGGCCTGATGTGGCATATGCCTTAGGTATAGCTAGCAGGTTTCAGGCTGATCCAGGAGAGGATCACTAGAAGACTGTGAAAATATTCTTAAGTACTTAAGAAGGACTAAGGATATTTTTCTAATATATGGAGGATCTGATCTTAAATTGGAAGCTTATTCAGATTCTAGTTTTCAATCAGTTCCAGATTATAGCAAATCTATTTCAGGGTATGTTTTTATCCCAAATGGAGAAGCTGTAAGCTAGAAGAGTTCTAAACAGCAGACTGTAGCTGACTTAACAACTGAGGCAGAATACATTGCTGTTAGTGAAGCTGCCAAGGAAGTTGTCTGGATGAAGAAGTTCATCTCAGAGTTGGGCGATGTTCCAGAGATTGAAGGTCTAGTACCACTTTATTATGATAATACTGGAGCCGTCACTCAAACTAAGGAACCAAGAGCTCATCACAAATCAAAACACATTCTGAGACGCTTCCATCTCATTCGAGAGATTGTCGAAAGACAAGAAGTCTGCATTAAAAGAGTTGAAATGAAGAACAACATAGTAGACCCGTTCACTAAGGCTCTACCACAGCGGAGTTTGATCGCCACCTCGATTGTTTGGGATTAAAATTTAAAGGCGATTTGCTTTAGTACAAGTGGGAGATTGAAAGGATTAAGCCCTAAAGGCTAATCGAAATGTTGTATTTCGATGGGATTTTTTTTATATCCCAAACCAATGTATTGACATTATCAATTAATAAAGGTATTTTATTTTCATCATACGCTGTGTCTTAATTATTTTATTATTATATGATGAGCTCCATAGATTAGGGCTATGGTTCTAGGGTTATGATGAGATCATACCAGTGAGACCTAAAGCCTTAAAATCCTAATCTAAAATATTCCTGGTCGATGGGATGTTGAGTAGGGGATCAATGTTTCCGGCAAGACCAGCACATCCTATGTATACATGGTGAAGAGGGTGACTGATCTCACAGTCACTTGTGTTTGACACTAATACTAGGATGAGGGTGCTCATTAGAGAATGAGTTCACTGAATGGATCCAGCTTGAGAACATCTAATGGAACCTTATCTGTTTGTCAATAGATAGTTCTCATAGTGGGAGTAGTGCATGTGCTCCTTTGACCTGAGATTGCCATGGTACCTTGTATGCATGAATCCATACTTTGGTTCACACTCAATCATGACACTGAGTCATTAATGGGGTGATACTGGGTATGGTGGATTGCATATGGAGGTTGTGAGTAGGTCAAAAAGGAATCGATCAACCCTAGTAAAAGGGAATCGCATCAAGCTGATTTCGATCAAATGAAGATTCGGGAAAATTTGATCAAAGTATGAACATTAGAAATAGTTTCTAATGGTTCATTAATGAATCATCATTATCAGATTGAGCTAGGAATGAATATAAAATTGGATTTGACAAGTATCCATATCATAGTAATATTCAGGGTGCAAGCTGATCGAAGGACTGAATTACCCGGTAACTCACCATTGAAGGGTATTTTGGTAATGCCACCAAAATTCCATATCTTCTGGGTAGGCATGATATGTTGCTAGACGTCAATCTTGTCTTGCAGGGATTTGATTGAATTATGGTAATTCAATCAGTTAATTAGAATTGGATTCTAATTGACCTAGTCGGGCCTAAATCGGTTTGGATGTGATCCAATCGAATCAGGTCAAGTTACACCTAGACTCATAGCTGACTTGATGTGGAATGCAATGGGTCACACACAAAGGGTTCTGATCAAGGGTTTAATTGGATTAAACCATGTTTGCAGGTGAACATGCTAGCACGTGTTGCAAACCCTAGCACCTAGATTCGAATCGGTTTCGAATCAGGTTCGATTTGGGCTAATTTGGATTAATTAAAGTCAAATTAAATTTGGCTCAAGTGTTGGATCAGTCCTTGGCTAGAAGACTAAGGTTTATGTCAGCCAATTTGGATTAATTAACCTGAGATTATCCATTTAGCAATTGGGCTAAGTTGGGCATGTGAAATGTTTGGACTAAGTGGGACTCTTGGGCGCCAACATGTTTTCTACATAGAAATTGCTTGAGAAAATAATCCAGAGGTGCCCCCTGGCCAAGAGTCCTTCTGCATTAAGCAAAGGACCAAGTCAAACACACTTTCATGTCTCTTGGAGTCTTCCACGCCCCTTTGGACACATCTTCATGCCAAAAGAAGAAGAGTCCACGCCCCTTGGGACTCTTGGCGCTAAGAGTGGCATCCCCTCTTTTTCATGCACATTTTGAGAAAGATAAATGGCATGGACTCCTTTGGTGTGTGTCCTAACACCTCTTGTGTGCAGATTAAAAATCCAGAAGTCGCTTGGTTTAAAGTATGGTTGGATTTAAGAAGAGAAGTGACTCTTGATTTAAAGAGTCACTTGCTTCTTTTACTCGGAAGTTTTGAATCCAAGGATCGTAATACTTGCCAAGCTTCGTGTCCTAACAGAAGAGTCATGTCTTCTGGCATGAATGGATATCTCAGAAGCCCCTTGGTGCACTATAAATAGCATAGCCTCTCGGGTGTTAAATAGATTTAATCCCGAAGACTTCTTTCTTTCTTATTTTTATTACATCCTATCCTCTTGTCCTAAACACTCTATCCCTTTTAAGACAAGGTCTTTGGAAGGCCTAGTAGTGTTCAAATCAGGAGAGGAATTAGGGAAAAGTAAAGAAGAGAGAAGAGGAAGAAGAAGGGAAGGAGTAGAAAGGTTGATTCAAAGAAGAGTTAGTCCAATTGGATTGGAATTTGCCCAAATCCTATTAGGCTTAAGTTTGAAAGTCTAGTTGGTGGAACCAAGTTCTTTGAAGGTGCTGGTGTCTTGGTCAAGCCCCGTGTGGATCACCGTTGGAGGGTGAACGTTTGGGCGCCTGGTGGAGAAGAAGGCTGAATCAGGGTTTTCTTCATCGGATTGGATACTAGCGGTTTAGGTTGGTGCCTAAACTCTAGTTTATATCATATATGCATGTTTATATGTTTTAATTCCTAGTAAGAGGTCTTGGGTTAAGGATTTGGTAATGGTTTTATAATAAATTTTTAAAATCCACGCTTCCATCCTGATCACAAAAACTGTCCATCACCGCCTCCGGCGAGAACCCGCCGGATCTGCCCTCGAAACATCTCCCCTACATCGATCGATCCGTGGATAGGGAAGATGTGCACGAACGTGAAAGTGCACGGATTTCAAATCATGACTCCCTCTGCATGCTTCTTGAAGCAAGAAGCCTATTCCCTATTACCGATTTCTCTCTGCACAGATTTCAAAGTGCACGATTCTCAAAGCCACACTACTTTCAAAGCTACACCATTTTTAGAGCGGAACCTCTTTTGATTGGATGCGGTTTACTAGAGTCCCTGCTGATCCAAACTCGGGAGTCAAGTTCTCCCCACCTCATGGAAATGATGGAGACATTGCTGGCACGAATCCCGGAGCAAGCACAGATCCCGGAGTAAGCATGAATCTTGGAGCATATCCAACATAAATTTAAGATTTATCTTTTTATTTGAAATTTGAATTAGGATTTGGTTGGTTAGGATTGAGATATGGATAGGCTTATTTTATCCTATCTTGTATTTGAATTTGAATCATCTCTATCTTTTTATTTTATATTCAAATTCAAATGAGGGTTGGATAGGTCTATAAATACCACCCTCAGTCCTTTGTAAAAAAATAGCTTTTGAAGAAAAAAAATTGAGTTTTTAGAAGAGTGATTCTTCTTGCCTTCGCCTTCGGGCATGTACGTGAGGCCCTAGTTATCCCCTTTCCAACCCATTTTCTTTAACCCCTCATGACCTTTGAGATTCAACCTAGCGCCTCTAAGTATCGAGGATTATGTAATGCCTTAGAGGTGAGAGGTCTCTCCGTTAGGGTGAGTCCCAAAGTCCATGAATTCAAATCCCTGTCTTCCATCCCCACTATTCCTTCGCCACCCCTTATAAAAAAATACAAAAAAAAATGTACCCTAATCTAGGTGACATCTAAGCTCACCAACGATCTTACCCATCCATCCCCCATCACTCAACCTAGGGGGAGCTGACCTCGGATGGGGCCTCGAAGAACAAGAGCATGACCTTGGCTGAAGGCTCGACCTCAAGGGAGCCGACCTCGGCTAGGGGCTCGAAGAACAAGAGCACTATCTCGGCTGAGGGCTCGACCTTGGTCGAGGGCTCGAAGAACAAGAGCATGACCTCAACCGAGGGCTCAATCTCATGGGAGCTGACCTCGGTCGGGGGCTCGAAGAACAAGAGCATGACCTGGGGGAGCCGACCTCGATTGGGGGCTGGACCCAATGCTAGTGCGGACACCAGGGCCAAAATAACCGACAGGTCAATCCCATATCCCTGTGGATCACCTATGAATAAAGCCCTAAGCCCAAACAGGAATCACTTGTAAAATAAGCCCTAAGCCCCAATTTTAAAACCCTAATTTCAATTTGGGGCTTAGTCATTTTTTAAAATTCTATTATTTTGATCTAGTTGGATTTAGCCCAAACCCTATTTACCAAGTTGAGTCATATATATATACAGACAAACCATATTTACCAGCTTGAGCCCATATTTAATTTTTTTTATGCCTTTTGATCAAATTGGGTTCCAATTGATCAAGTTGTGCTTGAAGTTAGTTACAATTGAGTCCTTGTAATTAGTTAGTTGGTTATTGAGTCATGTGATTAGTTTGAGTCCTGCAATACAAGAAGGGGCCCAAGTCAAGACCCCATATGACTGCATGTGCCAACCCAACTCAATTCTTGGCGCCACTCCTTCACATGCACCTCCTCATCAAGCTTTGGATGCCCTTGACACATCACCAAGCCTTGTCACATGCTACAAGCCTCATCACAAGCCAAGTCATTTATCTTGGTTGGCCATATGATATTTAAGTTGTCAACACTTGTTTTTAAGAGGAGTAAAACAGAAGGAGTCCAAGACATAGTTTGCGCCAAGAAGGGATTTGTCACCCAAACTTTCTCATTTTTGTTTTGTCACCAAATCCAAGAAGAGTTGGCCAAGCCCATCATAGAGAATTTTGTTCCAAGGGGGTGCCCATCAAGGAAAAGATTCAAGGGAGTTTCTTGCTTCAAGCCGATCATGTTCCAAGCAATCAATAATTCAAGAACTTTAAGGTCCCATTTAGAAGAAAACATTTGAATTTCAAATCTAAGGAGGATTGGATGCCATATTCAACCACATTGTTGCCCAATTCAAAATTAAGGAGTGGTTTCATGAGGTCTCTTTCATTTGTCACCAATTCAGGAGGAGTAAAGAGAAAGGCCTCTTCCCTCTTGTCACCCAAATAGGATGAAGATGCCCTCTTGTCGCCCACTATGGATGAAGGCCAAGGAAAGATCAAGTTCAAGAGTCATGACACCAAAAGAAGAAATTTCAAGGAGTTGCTGCCCAAGAAGAGCTAATTCTACTCTTTGTAATCCACACTTCTCATGTAGGTTTTCTATAAATAAGACCATCAAACCCTTTTATAAAATTTAACTATTAGTAATGAAATACAGAATTTATTCTACCATTCCTTTGCTGTGTTAGCATCATGGGGTGTGAGGCCCTAATTTCTTTATTCTTTGGAGCATCGTGGAGTGTGAGGCCCTAATTCTTTTATTCCTCAGAGCATCATGGGGTGTGAGGTCCTATTTATCCAACCATCAGAAACCCTAGATGCTTTCAAGCTTCTTCCTCCTCTTTTCCTTCCTTTAAAATTCCTTGTTTCTTTCCATGCCTTTTTACTCAGTGTTGTAATTGATTGCAGATGATTAAGATCGAAAGTAACGGTGATCTTTGCCTTGGAACTAGTTGAGTTGAAATCGGAGCCCGAAGTTCAACTATCTGGCAATCCTGCCGCAAGATCCTTGAGCATCCAATCTGATCCACAAAAAGAGCGATTATAATCTTCATCGGTAAAGTAAAACCCCTTTTCCTGCTCTTAATTTCTGATTTGTTGAATGTTTTAATCCTAGTTTCAGGTGGTTAATTAGCCACCAAATCTTGTTTCCTATTTATATTTGTTAGATCTACTCTATGTGTTACAACTAGTTGACTAGTTTTACTTTATTGATTACTTTGAGTCTTTAATCTGAAAAATCCAGAAAAATTTATCACTGTTAATCTCAATTAATTAGTTTAATAATGTAGATTAGTTTTCATATTTTGTCCCACATCAACTTTGGTATCAAAGCAGGTTTAAAGTAGGGTTTAACTACTAGTTCTGAAATTTCTGCACATCTATGTTTAGTCTAAAAATAAACTGCATAAAAACTGGCATAGAAAAAATCCAAAAAAAAAAGTAATTTATTTGTTGTTAATCCTTTGTTAATCAGCCATCAAAAAATCAGAAAAAAAAAATTTTTTACATTGTTTTTATTGGAAGGAAATCACACCTCCTGAGAGGGTATACGAAAGTATACTGCCACGACCCATGGGAGTAATGAGCTATGGCTGGACGTGATAACTTGATATCAGAGATCTAAAAACTGATTAGATCTGAAATTCAATCTTTAAAAGAAAATAATTATTTTTTGTTATTTTTTGTTTATTTATTGCATATTAGGGTTTCATCTTGTGTGTATACATTGTTAACCTAATCTTAAGGGCACTCTACTATCTCAGATCAGGGCAGGATTTTATCACCTGTCCTGGGCCCACAACAACACCCTTTGCATCGAGCCTAACCTTAATTAAAATTAATTAGAAACCTAAAGCAACTTAGGGACACCAACAAGGTCGGGTTCCAAGTATTGTATGAAAGCTAGTATACCCAATCCTTTGATTATCTCTTGAATCTGGTGTCTAAGGCTAGAGGTCCAAAGACAAAAACCCTAAGTGGACTCATGGTTTTTAATTAGGACCTTGTGAAAGCAAGGGGAGCCTCCCATGACCCCACCTCTTACCTGACCAGTGGACAGGGTAATTGCTGAATTGGTTGTAAATTGAGCTAACCCATTCTACTTGAGCTCTAGGTCTAGGAGACCCTAGTTCGATTTCGTGTGTCTGCATTACATGACCTCTAGATTAGGAGCCCTTACCATCAGGCCAACCCAACCCAGTCTGATCATGGAGTCCAACTTTGAAACCTTTTTAAGATTCATGACTGAGCAATGTACCCAAATGAACAATAGGTTTAACCGACTGGATAGGCGATTCGAAAACCTATAGAGAATCTGTAGGATCCGTACTAGCCCTAGTTCACCTAAACCAACTATCCTTGACCCTAGAACCCATCGACCCGAACCCACTAGGATCAGTGCCCATAGTCAAAACTCAGGTACTATTCAGGTTTCCTTTAGCCAACCCTTCCCCACTACCCTAGATCCTAGTCAATGTCTCCTTAGCCGTCCCACCCCTATTACCCCATCGGTCCACCAAGATGCCATTGAAGAGGAAGTGTATGAAGCTGATGTGAGCTTAGTAGATGATTATGAAGATAAGGAGATACAAGAAGTAGACCTAGAGTTAGTTGACCTTGACCCAACCCAGATTGAAGCTGTACTGGAAGGACCATTAGAAGAAGAGAACCATGAAGAACCTAACCCTACTATTAGAATTATACCTGAGGAGACTTTAGAAGAGAGTCAAATTATAGAGCCTAGTCCTGAAATTCCAAACTTGAAGTAATTAGTGAGGACTTGATCTTTTCACTCCTGCACCCTCAGGTTGAATTCATCCCTTTGGTCCTAATTGAAGATCTTTTTCTTGAAATTACTGACTCATCCTTCCATAAGGCTGACCTTTATTTACCTGTTGATGTAACCTAATGTCCAAACCTTAAGGTCAACACCATTAACCTAGGACTATTCCATGAGCCCTTTTCTTATTTTTTATCCCACCAAGCTAGCCCCGAATCCACTTCTTATTTCTTATCCTGGCCTGAAGTTTCTACTCTTTTTTGAGCCACCCGATTACATTTTGATGAAATCTGTAGGTTGCATAAGTTCTTTGAGCACCTTCAATTTGCTACCTATTTTTGGCAAACCTTTTGGAATTTAGTAGGAGTCCATGTACCATTCTCATCTGCATGTCACCCACCGACCAAGGGTCAAACCCATATCTGTAGTTTAAGGTTTAGTCGAACCTCTAGTTTCTTAGGTGTTGCTGAGTCATACGCTAAGAATGTTAGAGAGTTGTATAAGGAAATAATGAAAGCAACGAATCTTATAAACATATGGCTGATTCCAGAAAAAGACTCAAAGAATTCAATGAAGGAGACTTTGTCATGGTTAGGCTACGACCTGAACGGTTCCCACCTGGAACCATGAAGAAGTTACATGCCTATAGTAATGGACCATACAAAGTAATTAGGAAAACTAGACCTAATGCCTATGTGCTTAATTTACCACCTGAGCTAGGTATTAGTTCTACTTTCAATATTTTAGACCTTATAGAGTATAGGGAGCCAACATTGATACCTAGTGAGCCTTTTGGGCCTAATCCCATCCTTAAGAGTGAGCCAACCCATGTGTGTCTGCCTGCCATACTACCAGCCTGGAGAGATAGGATCGAGTGGATCTTGGATGACAAGATTATCGCTACTCAGAGCAAAGACTATCAACGATATATGGTTCGTTGACAAGAATTACCCGAGACTGATAATTCTTGGATCACTAGAGAAGATTTGCAAAGATTGATCCTGACTTACTAGAACACTATCAAAACAAAGTTGACCCATACTCGACAGGGTCGAGTTCCTCTCACCCGGGAAGAATTGGTGTAGACACCAGGGTAGAAAAAATCGATTGGTCAATCCCACATCCTTGTGGATCACCTGTAAATAAAGCCTTAAGCCCAAGCCCAAATCACTTGTAAAATAAGTCCTAAGCCCCAATTTTAAAATCCTAATATTAATTTATGGCTTAGTCATTTTTTTAAATTTTATTTTTTGGTATAGTTGGATTTAGCCCAAACCCATTTTACCAAGTTGAGTCATGTATATATACAGACAAACCTTATTTACCAGCTTGAGCCCGTATTTAATTTTTGTTATGCCTTTTGATCAAATTGGGTTCCAATTGATCAAGTTAGGCTTTAAGTTTGTTACAATTGAGTCCTTGTAATTAGTTAGTTGGTTATTGAGTCATGTGATTAGTTATTGAGTCCTGTAATACAAGAGGAGACCCAAGTCAAGATCCCATGTGACTCCATGTGCCAACCCAAATCAATTCTTGGCGCCACCCCTTCACATGCGCCACCTCATCAAGTTTTGGATGCCCTTGACACGTCACCAAGCCTTGTCACATGCTACAAGCCTCATCACAAGCCAAGTCATTTATCTTGGTCGGCCATATGAGATTTAAGTTGTCGACACTTGTTTTTAAGAGGAGTAAAATAAGAGTCCAAGCCATAGTTTGTGCCAAGAAGGGATTTGCGCCCATCCTTTTTCAGTTTTGTTTTGTTGCCAAATCCAACAAGAGTTAGCCAAGCACATCATAAGAGAATTTTATTCCAAGGGGGTGCCCATCAAGGAGAAGATTCAAGGGAATTTCTTACTTCAGGCTAATCAAGTTCCAAGCAATCAATAATTCAAGAACTCTAAAGTCCCAATTAAAAGAAAGCATTTGAATTTCAAATCTAAGAAGGAGGATGGGATGCCATATTCATCCATATTGTCGCCCAATTCAAAATTAAGGAGTGGTTTCACGAGGTCTCTTTCATTTGTCACCAATTTAAGAGGAGTAAGGAGAAAGGCCTCTTCCTTCTTGTCACCCAAATAGGATGAAGATGCCCTCTTGTCGCCCACTATGGATGAAGGCCAAGGAAAGATCAAGTTTAAGAGTCATGACACCAGAAAAAGAAATTCTAGGGAGTTGCTGCCCAAGAAGAGCTAATTCTACTCTTTGTAACCCACACTTCTCATGTAGGTGGTCTATAAATACCACCATCAACCCTTTTTGTAAACTTTAACTATTATTGATGAAATACAAAAGTTATTCTACCATTCCTTTTCTATGTTAGTATTGCGGGTTGTGAGGCCCTGATTTCTTTGTTCTTCAGAGCATCGCGAGATGTGAGGCCCTATTTATCCAACCATTAGAAACCCTAGCCACCTTCAAGCTTATTCCTCCTCTTTTCACTTCCTTTAAAATTCCTTTTTCTTTTCATGCCTTCTTACTGAGTGTTGTGACTGATTACAGGTGATCAAGATCGGAAGTAACGGTAATATTTTCTTGGAACCAGTTGAGTTGAAAATCGGAGCCCAAAGTTCGACTATCTGGCAGTCCTACAAGATCCTTGAGCGTCCAATCAGATCCATAACAAGAGTGATTATAATCTTTGTTGGTAAAGTAAAACTCCTTTCCCTACTCTTAATTTTTGATTCATTGATAGTTTTAACCCTAGTTTAAGGTGGTTTCTTAGCCACCAAATCCTATTTCCTATATATTTTTGTTAGATCTATTCTACAGGTTGCATCTAGTTGACTAGTTTTACTTTATTGATTACTTTCAGTCTTTAATCTAAAAAATCTAGAAAAATTAATCACTATTAATCTCAGTTAATTAGTTTAATAATCAGTAGATTAGTTTTCATATTTTGTCCCGCTTCAGGTGCTTTGTCTTGCATGCATCTAGGTGGTACCTCTTGCCATCGTGGCAGCCATCTGGATCTTACTGGGTTCCATGTCAGCAGTCAAGCCATATCAAGACCTAAGATCTTATAAACTTGTTGCCTAATTGGCTAACCCAAGAGAGGGGGTGAATTGGGTTTGAAAAAAAATTATCAAGTATGTGCCTTTTGAAAACTTTGTGTGTTGAGTGAAGTAGATAAAGTATTACAAGCGAAAGTAAATAAGTATGCGAAAGCAAGAGCAAACACCAACACAACAAGATTTAGAGTGGTTCAAGCAACCTGCTCCTATGTCCACTACCCAAGGTGCACTCTTGGGATTTCCACTATATTCACCCTGAATATAGCTGGATTGTTTTCCTACGGGCTCACAATCCAAAATCCAAATACAAAGTTAGTTTTTCCAGGCTCACTAACAATCCAACTTGATTTTCAAGGCTAACCAATAATCCAAAACCAACACACAAGCTACAGCTACCTGTTGTACTCGTAACAACTCAAAAATAGAATTAACAAAAGAAGCAACACTAAAATAAACCCAAAGTTGTTGAATGGTTATAGTTGAAGCTTTTAATGAGGCCTTCTTGAATGCCTCTTCAATGCTCTTCAAGGCTCTCTTAACTCTTCAAAGATTAACTCAAGAAGTTGGTTGGAAGTTATTGGAGAACTTGAGTTTTCACTTGAAAGCTCTTAATATTCTCGTTAAAGTTCCATCGAAGTTGTTCTTCCTTGACTTAAATTGGTGAGGACACTAGGTGATGAGGGACGGGATTTAACATGATGCAGGATGATATGCAAGGGATGAACATCAAGAAAATCAGATTAAATCAAACAAATATTTTCAAATTTTTTTATGGTTTGATTCCCGAAACTAGTCTATATTAGGTTATGGTTTTGTGTGATGGTTAGAATCTTACCTGCATGTGAGAAACTATCAAAGAGAAAAAGAAAACTAGGATCTTAGGACTAAGAAGGCTTATTAGATGCATGTTCAATCTTCAAAAATTAGATAAAGAGCAGTTGGAAGGGTTAGTGTCACCTAGCAATGATGATCTTGAAGCCGTGAAGGGTTCACTCCACTCGGATCGGTGCCTGGATGATCCGATCACTTTCTTGTGGATCCGTCACTTTTTATCAGATCGATTCGGAGGCAAGGAGGACTTCATCCAAGGATGGTTTCATTGGGGGGATCCTGCACATGTCACGGGTTAGGCTCCTAGATGATAAGAAAAATATAAGATGGAATATTAGGAGAGAAGAAGAAGCGAAAGGATCGTCGGGGCTGATTGATGTTTTGATGGATGATGGATGCCTATATCCTTGGAGATCTACCTGGGGCTTGATGAAGAGGGCATCTAGATCCTTGAGAAGGGTGTCCTAGGGGAGAGAGAAGCTCTGGTGGCTAGGTCTTGGATGATGTAGTGGGTGGCCAAGGGAAGAAAAAGGGAGGGGGCGGCCTTTGTTGGATGGAGGGATGGGCATCCTAGATGGGTGAACATAGAGGGAAGCTAGAGTTTAAGTGATGGAAACTAGCTAGGTAGTAGATAACTAGGGCCTCTCATCCCTCGATGTTCTAAAGAACAAAGGTAAACGGGTCTCACACCCACTCCAATTGGAGGAAAACACTTAGTCAAAATAACTCTCAAATTTCATTCATGAAAAAAAGTTGATTACATTAGTGGGAGGGGGGTGGGTATTTATAGGCTCACTTAGGGCCCTTTCCCTATCAAAGTGGGATTACAAGTTTGTATGGGACAAGGAGTACAAGGTTTGAGTGGAATTAGGAGACTAAAGTCCTGGTAGAACTTGAATATTGAACTCCTTGTAGAACTTGGACATTGACTCCTCTTGGGCTTGGGCTGCTTGACTCCTTGCTGAGCTGGGATGAAATCCTCTTGGACTGGGTCAAAGGCCTTGGGCATCTTGGACTAGGTCAAAGCCTGGGTGCCAATCATGATGGACTTTGGGCCAAGGGCACCATTTGAGCTTAGACTGGGAGGGGAGGATGCCATGGGCTTGGGCTTGGATCTAGGCACCACTTCCTTGGTGGATCTGGACTGGGCACAATGCTTAGGACCTTGGGCATCATGAGTGTGGACCAGGGGCCTAGGCTGGGGTGGCTTGAGTGAGGCCTGGTTGGATGCATGAAACCTCATTCATTGGGGCCTTGTAACTCTCCTGATCTGATGATCCTCTTCTTGAACTTGACTTGAATGAAAACCAAAATTTACAAGACTCATGTGACTAGATTGAAACTCACAAGACTCTTGACTTCATTGATAGAAAAGTGCCCTAAGAGCCAATCATTATGAGGTCCTTTTTATAAACTTCCAGCTTATATATGACATAATTTCATATTAATAAAGGCATTTGATTCATCATATATCGCTATGTCATGTTTTTATTAATTATGATGAACCCCATAGAGTAGGGCAATGGAATTAGGGTTATGATGGAATTCATAACAGTGAGACCAAATTTCCTATAAACCCTAATCTAGAATGTTCCTAGTCGTTGGACCATCGATTCGGGAATCGAAGAATCTGGAAAGACTAGCTTATCCTATGTATGCTCAGCTGATGAGAGTGGTTGATCTCACAACCACTTATGTAGAGACACTAATACTAGGATAAGGGTGCTCATCAGGGTATGAATACACTGGACTGATCCACACTAGAATTATCTTATGGAAGTCTTAGTACTTGTCAAAAGATAGATCCCATAGTAGAAGTTGTGCATGTGATCTTTAGACTTGAGGTCACCATGGTTCCTTATGCACACTAAGCCATATTTTGGTTCATACTCATTCATGCCATTGGGACATGTATGGGATGTTCTGGGTATAGTGGAAGGTGTATGAAGGATGTGAGTGGACCAACAAGGAATCGATCATTCCTAGTACGAGAAATTGTTATCCCATGCAATCTCTTCGATGAGTGATTCAAGGAGCCTTTGATCAAAGCAGGATGAGATTTGTGGAATCTAATCAATCATCAGCTAAGTCCTCATGATCGAGCTGAGATTCAATATGATGAAGTATTAAGATTTGACATCTATCCATACCTATCACTTAATCATGATAATGGGAGATTGAAAGATTGAATTGCATGGTAACTTACTACTAAAGGGTATTTTGATATTTTTCATCAAATTCCTCATCTTCCAGGTAGGCATGACACATTGCTAGATGTCAATCTTGTCTTGTAGGTTTTCATGAACCAATTGATTTGGTTTCATGAGTCAATTCGATGTGTGATTCGAATTGGACAATTAGGTGAGCCAATTTGACCTAATTAGGTCAATCGGGTTCGATCGGATCGAATCGGCTCAAACCTAAACCTACTACTACCTAGATGTAGAACCCAATGGGTCACACATGATAGAGAATTGGCCAAGAAAGTCATTCATGATTTAATTAGGGTCATAGGATCCTATATGGTTAGCCAGATTGCATACTAGCATATGTAAGCTAACCTAATTCCTAAACCAATTGGATTAGATCCGGTTGCTTGCTAATGGGCTAACCTAATTATGAGAAACCTAAATTAGGTTGAGTCCTAAGTGGGGCTAGCCAGATCAGAGCTTAATCTGATTTTAATTTGGACTTAAGGGCATTTTAGGTGCCATATATGAAGAGTCCCAATGGCATGGAACTCTTTGTACCTAAATGATACATTAACTTCAAAAGGGCACAAAAGGGCCTACAGACCTCTGATCTAAAAATAAAAGATATGGTCAGAAAGCTTATTTGATGCCCTTTTCAATGACACCTATATTGCATATGTTGACCAAGTCAATTTGATGCTTTGGGTGGACTAAATGGAAAGGGAAAGACTATTGGCGCCCTTTGGTGCACCTGGGAGAATAAATGGCACGCAGAAGGACTAAGAGTCCTTCTGCAGATGAGACTCTAAGAGTTTCATCAGGAAGACATCTCTTCATTTTATCCCCATGGTCTTAAGAAGTCTAATAGCCGGTTTAAAGTTTAATGGGGATGGCTTGAAGAGGTGTGAAAGATGGCGTGCACATGAAGAGTCACGCCTCTTCATATGCGCGCGCACAATAGAGGATAAAGTCCTTCTCCCTCTAAAACTCTTCAAGCCTCATGTTACCTTGGATTAGAAGAGGCATCTCCCTATCTCAGAATGTGGTATTTGATACATGGCACGATGGGGATTGATCTGGTAAGTGAAAGAACACAGATATGACTTCCATTCCCGAAGTGTCTTATCGGATATGTTGTTTCATATCTAATAAGTGTTGTCGGGATGCATTTCATACCCCATCTGAGATTATAAATAAGGGTATGGTGAAATGAGAAAGACTGATTTCGATCTTCTGAGAGTCTGAGTGTTTTATTTTCTCGAGATCAGAGTGTTCTTCCACTTTCTCCGACCCTCCTTGTTTTAGGACAAGACTTGTCTTGTTAAGACAAGTTCTTCTTCACTAGGACAAGGCTTGGTTTTTGGATATAAGCCTGTAGGGTCCTAGAGAGGGTAGTCCTAGATCCTACAGTGGTTTAGGATAGTGTCTTGAGTGCCCTTCAGTAGGACATGGTGTCCTACAGTGGTCAATAGACCAAAGGCTGTCGAAAGATAATCAACTTGAAGGAGTTCTTCCTTGGTCCTAGTTTCATGTGAATCATCGTTGGAGGGCTTGTGCTTGTGAGCCTTGTGGAAAAGTTGGATTTCAATGATCCAAGTATTTTTCATGACTTTATTTGATGATTTATTAGTTGTAATTGCCCAAGGGGTTCCTGGGAATTAGGGTTTTCTATATATGTTATACATGTTAGGGTATCATGCTATGAAATTTTATTTTGAAAGTCAATTTCGCATGCTACATGATCCCGACACCTTGGGAGAATTCCCATCAGTGGTATCAGAGCCATCCTTGTGGCATTCCAATTATGAATCTTTTTGGAGTTTGATTAAATTCCACTATCGAGCCGACCCGAACCTTATCGAGTCGACTCGACCATGTTCATATGTATGATATTATGTCAATATAATGCTTTGCATATTAGGATAATATGCTTGATGACATGAATTTTAATGCATATGCTATAGTGATATGCATTGGGTTTATATTTGTATAAACTTGGATATCATGTTTATGTTTATACTTGCAGTAATAAAACACTTATCATGATAGTTTTAGAATTTGTTTTGAGACCATCAAAGCCCTCATCAAAAAGCATATTTAGTCATAGTATAAAACTTAGTCAAGATGCAAAACTGGTTAAGGTTTGATCAGCCAATTCGTGTTTAGGCAAGTGGTTCTGGGAAGGTAAAGAGAATGAGGTTTTAATTGGTTCCGTTGTCTGACCTGGCCAATCTAATTGGTGTCTAAGGAAAGCAACGGGGGGACCCCCTCACCCCTCCCACTTACCTGGCCAATTTGGTCATATCTAAATCTTAATTTGGTAATGCTAATTGGTTAAGTATACTATAATTTGCCTTCCTTCATGCTAAGCCAAATTTATGTCAAAACTATAGTAGGTTTGTTGTGTACACACAAGGCCTACTCTATGAAATGATATAAGATTTGTCTTGATGCACTTAGTGCTTTATAGCATGTTTGGATATGTTGCTTTGTTGTGTACATACAAGGGCAATATTATTTAATCATGGCTCTATGGAAATGAAGGGTCCGACTAAACTAAGACATTATGGTTTGTTGTGTACACACAAGGCCATAAGTGTCCTAGAGGCAAAGATAATTTTGAGAATTGCATGGGTTGCAATTGGAAAGGTTGTCCTACCTTTGAAATCATGTATGTTTGTTGTGTACACATAAGGCACTCGTGAGGAATAAGGATCTCAACCCCACTAAGGAAACCAGGAAGGTCTCGCTTACCATAGTTGAGGGTTATGGTATTTAAAAAAATAGTGGGAGACATAATTAGATATAAAATCCTTATTTTATTATGAATGTCATAATTGAGTGGTCTGCTAATATTGTTCTTTAATTAAATGTAGAACATTTAAATAATGGCTTCAAACTTATCACTAAGGGGCATCTTGGATGCCAATAAGTTAACCGATCCAAAATATGTGGATTGTTGAGGAACCTGAGAATTGTATTAACTCAGGAGAAGCTTTCATATATACTTGATTCTCTGGATCCAATGTTGATCGGAGATGATGCATCAGAGGAGGATATTGCCATATATCGGATGTGGCAAAATGGCAGTACAACTGTCAGATGCATCATGTTGGCCTCAATGAGCAACGAGATCCAAAGGCAACATGAAGGCATGGAACCTCAGTCTATATTGATCAATTTAAAGGAGCTATATGGAGAGCAAAGTAGGACTGCTCGATACAGATATTGAAGCAGTTGTTTCGTGCTCGGATGAGTGAGGGTTCACCTATGCAAACCCATGTGCTGAAAATGATTGACTTGATCACTTGATTGGGTTAATTAGATGGATGGTGTTCTCAATCAGGACTTGATCCTACAATCACTCCTAGATTTCTTCTCTCAGTTTGTTCTCAACTACCATATGAATAAACTAAACATTTCATTGCCAGAGCTGCTTAACATCCTTAAGACAGCTGAGAGCCACTCTAAAGGAGATAAGGCTAATGTGCTTCTTGTTGATCGAAAGAAGTAAGCAATGGAGAAGGGTATGAAGAAAAAATTCAAACCTAGGAAAAGCATCCAGAAGAAGAACAAGAAAGCTAAGAAGGCTGATGGAGCTGTTTCCATTATGGTAAGACTGGGCATTGGAAGAAGAACTTCAAAGTTTACCTTGTAAGTGTGAAGCAAGATGTAAGTGGAGCATCTAAGATTTGTACATGATACAAACTAATTTATCATTGAGTGCTTCCACTTCTAATTCATGGATATTGGATACCGCATGTGGATCTCATATATGCAATTCGTTGTAGGGACTCTGCAGAATTAGAAGATTGAAGAAGGGTGACTTTAAGCTGCATGGGGCAAGTGGTGAAGCCATACATGCTGAAGCTGTGGATACCTATCTTCTTTTATTACCTTCGGGTGATGTAATAAGTAGAAGAATGCTTCTATGTACTAGATATTATTAGAAACATTATTTCTATAGTGTTATTACAATAGGGATATGAAATAAGTGTAAAGAGCAGTGGCTGCTCTATTCTTCATAATAATAAAATATTTGGACATGAATCTTTTGTAAATGGTCTTCTAACTTTACAACTCAATGATAATATTTTTCTTATTGATAATAAGAAGAGGAAAAGAGATAATGACAATGTCACATATCTCTGGCACTGCCGATTGGGTCATATCAGTGAGTCAAGAATAAACAAGTTGGTCAAAGATAATTACTTTGACTCTAATGATTTTCAATCATTAGGAACTTATGAATTTGTCTCAAAGAAAAAATGACCAAGTCTCCATTCACTGGACATGGAGAAAGGGCAACTGAATTGCTAGGTCTAGTGCATACTAATGTATGTAGAACCTATGTCAACTCAGGCCAGAGGAGGATATTCTTATTTCATCACTTTATTGATGATTTATCAAGGTACGATCATGTGTATCTTATGTAAAACAAGTCCGAAGCCTTTGATAAGTTTAAAGAATATCAGAGTATGGTTGAAAAACAAACTAGACTTGATATTAAAGCTCTTTGATCTGATCGAGGAGGAGAATACTTATCTAGTGAGTTATAAAACCATCTAAAAGATAACAGCATTATTTTTGAATGGACCCCTCCTTATACACCCCAGTTAAATGGAGTGGCAGAAAGGAGAAATCGCACCTTATTGGACATCATGAGGTCCATGATGAGCTTCACAGATCTTCTCATTTCCTTTTGGGGACATGTCTTGGAGACTGCAGCACATATATTAAATAGGGTTCCATCTAAGTCAGTAAGTAGCACTCTATATGAGTTATGGAATGGCAAAAGACCAAGCCTTAAGTACTTGAAGATTTGGGGTTGCCATGCTTATGTCAAGAATAACTTTGGACATATGTTAAGTGCTAGAGCTGACAAGTGTAGATTTGTTGGTAACCTAAAAGTAGGTATGGGATACCTCTTTTATAATGCTACTGAACAAAAGATAATTGTCAATAGGCATGCTACATTCTTTGAACAAGAGTTTATCCAAGAAGGATGTAATGGTTCTTCACTTGAGTTATGTGAAGAACAGAACCAACAAACCAATGAGCCTTCAAGTGAAGTTCCTCAACCAGAGGTTCTTATAGAACAAGAACAACCACAATACACACCTCCTCTCCAAAGGTCAAAGAGTGGTGGGGACACCAGAGGCACTAGAATAAGACAGAGGTTTTTCAACCCTCTATGGATCACTTAATAACATTCGAGTCCATTGTAATAAAGCTTAGTCCAGCTAAGTTTTCTTTATTTGAGTCCTGTATTAGTCAGCTCATGTTGAGCTAGTCCAGTCAAGTGTTAGTCAGCTCATGTCGAGCTAATTTTATTTTTTTTGAGTCTTGTCCAAGCATACTAAAGACTCAAGACCATATCATACAAGTGAAGACCAAGTCCAACCTAGCTTGAAGACGTGAAGACTCCAGGAGGGAAAATTCAGAAACCACGAAGCCCTAGACCAACCAGAAGCAAACTGGGCCAGCCTAGGCCTAGGAGAGAGCTAAGGCGTCTTGGCCTTATGGTGACCACCCCTTGGTCGGCCACTTAGGGTCACCCCCTTGGCCGACCAAGGCATGAAAAGGGCAAGAGTTTAAAGGGATTTGGTCTTCCTAAGTTTCCTTATATTTTTAGCTAGGGTTTGGGTAGGAATAGTATTCTTATGTAAAGACTAATGTGCCTTTACTTAGAGCCCAAGACTAAGGGTCTATTTAAATGACCCTAGTCTCTTGTATGAGAGATTGATTTTGATATATGAATTAAAACTTGAGTTCTCTACAACTGCTTTGTGCTACCCTGCTTTGTGCTTAAGGGGTTTTATTGGTGCTTTCTTCTTCCCGGTGTTGCAACAGATTCCTGCCGCCAACCATCCTTCCAGAGCCCTGCCCGCCTCGTCCAAAACTTTCTTCCCCTTGCTAATTTTTATTGTTTCCTTGTTCTCTTGTGAGTTTCCTAACCCTTGAAAAGTCGTTTGCAGGTCCTCGAGTTCGTACGAATCCAACGACTCTAGCCAAGCCTCAATCGGACCACCAAGCAGAAAGCCGAGTATCCGCGGGTCTCTAGCTCGATTTTTCAGGCTACATCCATTGAAGAACAGGAGATCTCTTCGCGACGATCTTCACCAGGTGCATCAGACATTGCCAGGTACACCCCCTCTGCCACCAGTAATTTTATTGTAGGAGAACTTGCCATAACCGAGGCTTCTTAGCCCTAGTGATCCCTTTACTGCTTTCTTAGATCCTAATCTGCATGCTTAGTTTCTAAAATCATATATAATTCCCTACAACTTAATTTGATCTGATTTTCAGGATTTAATCACTTAACTCCAAATATAAAACACACAAAAATAATCACATGCATATTAGTTCTACATCATCTGGTATCAGAGTGAGTTGTGGATTAGGGTGTGCTCCATTTTTCGAACTCGACGGAGTCGAGTTCTTCACGGTCGAGGAGAATGATGGGAATCCAGGGCAGGTCTAGGTTCTTTTTCTATTTTTTCTTATTTTCTTGGATTTTTTATTTTCCTATTCCCGCTATTCCATCTATTCCCACTATCCTAGCTTTATCCCCAACCTATTCCTACTTTATCCCAGTTTTATTCCATCTTCACCATCTTTCTCTCGTGGTTTTAAAATAAATTTCAAAACCCTAGCCTCTGCCCCGCCGGCCCTAGATCCGGGCCGCTCGACCCCCATTCGCCCCCGCCGGACCACCGCCAATGATCGTCGGCCCCCACCCTCACTAGAAAAGCCGTCGCCGTCGCCCACGCCCGTGGAAGACGAACTGATGTGGGAAGATCAACGGTTGCTATGGCCACCGCCGCTGCATGCAGCTGTCAGCCTGCCACCGGTCGCCCGCCCGCCCGCCACTCACCGGCTCACGCCAAACTACCGGAGGTCCCTCACCGGCATCCTTGGGCCGCACACCCATGGGAATCCCAAGTGGCACAGCCGTGCATACCGTGCCGCCCCTGCATCGTCGCCTGCCACCGGTGCACCGCCCGCTTGGCCACCGGAGGCCACGCCGGCTCCTAGGAGGTCTCCCACGACCGTGGGAGACTAAATGGCATGCCTAGCATGCCATGCCATTCCTGTGCCACCGCCTCGACGGTAGCTCACCGCCAGCCGTCCATCACTCGCCGTCCACCAGGCCCGTCCGTCGCCTGCTTCCCGGTCGCCGGCCGTCCGCCAGTGCTCATTCGGGAGATCGATCCTCCACATGGTCATGAGATGAGTTTGCATGGATTTCGAAGCAATCCAGTTTTCAGAGCAGCATGCTTTTCAGTGCAGATCATCAAGCCGACATGCTTCTCAGAGCATATGAGCACCACTTTTGATGCAACATGAATTTTGATAATTTATTTTCCTTTTTTAAGTTTTCTTGGAGGCTGAGAAACTGAGGGTTTTGGTTTTTTATATAAATGCCCCCTCTCCCCCTGTAATAATAATGATTTGATATAAATTTTTGGGTTCTCCATTGGTTCTTGTTCCGATTCTGGGCTGAGGCCCATTTGCCTTCGTTCCCTACTGTGTGGATAATGGGTTCGTTGGGGGGTGTGAGAGTCTCACTTTGTGGATGATGCATTCAAGCACCCTAGTTATCCCCTATCTCTCTTCTTTATCCCCTCGTGTCCTTTGAGAGTGACCCTAGTGGCCTCTATGAGAGCCCTACAATGTGGATGATGGGCTCAATGAGAGCTCAGGGTAGCTGGTGCTTTGATCCCTCGGGAGGGTAGCTATGTACTTTGATCCCTCGGGAGAGTAGCTTTATGCTTTGACCCCTAACTTTCTATGTGCGTCTCCCCGTTAGAGTGAGTCCCAGGGCCATGAGTTCCAGTTCTCAGTTCTCCATCTCCATTTTTCCTTCGCCACCTCCACCAAGAAAATTGAAAACAAAAGAGATCAGCTATTTTAGGGTTTTAGTTTGAGTCACCCTAGTCCCGGGAGGCTTCTTAGCCCTCCCACGGTCCTAGTTTGTTTAGTTGTTTCCCTTTCCCAAATAATCTAGGTTACATCAATTTTTGTGTCCCATGTCAATTTTGGTATCAGAGCTTAGATTAGGGCTTGTTTTCTGCATCTTTTTCAGTCATATATGATCTGTTCTTTTAGTTATTTCTCCTTGTTCAGAACTCTAAAAATTCTGAAATTTCTTTTGCTGGATTCATCGTAATTCAATGTATTTTACTAAATTTTTGTAGATTTTATTTCGATCTGTGCAGTCCCTACAAGCCGAAATATAGCCTATAAATTTTTGGCTCTATTTTTTCAGCAAGAGAATTTTGGACGGTTTAGGGTTTTGTTTAGCATCTCTTTGCATATCTTTTTTTTTTAGTATGTTTCTAGCTTATTAGGTTATTTGCTACAAATCATATCTCTGCAAAAGGACAAAAAAAAATTATTATTACATATATAAAAAGCTACCAAAACATTTAACCCTAATTTGGATCATTTGCCTGCCATCATTGCATAATCTACCTTTAAGGGCACTCTTGCTATACGAGATAAGGAGAGGAGTTGATAACCTCTCCTTAGCCCAAAACCACATCCTTTACATTCAGTCCCAAGACTAACTTAAAATTTATTATACTTAATTTACCCTAGTGGTCTAGGGACACCAACTGGTCAGATCCGGGCTAAGTATCAGATCACTGTTTCAAGCTAACCTATGTGTGCCTTGTGCTTGGTGTCTAGAATGGTGGTTTAGGAATTCAATCCCGAAGGGCTTGTGTGCTGGTTTGCCTACCTGGCCAATCTCTGATTGGTGTCTAGGATTGGCAATCAGGAACCTAACACTCCCCTTACACCTGCCTGGCTGAGTACAGGGTTACTATAGGCTAGTTTGCCATCCTGATTGAGCACCTAGTTTTGGACTCTAGGTCTAGGGAGCTGTAGTTGGTTTGATCGTATCTTGCATGTGGACTAGCTTAGGAGTCGATGTGTGTGTTTGATTGCATGACCATTAGGTTAGGAACCCAATGCCAGTAGACTTAATCCAATCAACTAGTGTGACCATGGAGTCCAATCCTAGGAGAACCCCTCGCCATGACCCTTATTATGATACTGAACCTAGGAGGACCCCAAACCCTGATCCATACCTTGAGGCTAAACCTAGGAGATCCCATCGTCATGACCCACACTATGATACTGACCCTAGGAGTACCCAATACTTTGACCCATATAGGGAGTCCAATCCTAGGAGAACCTAATACTCTGACCCATATAGAGAGTCCAATCCTAGGAGAACCCAATACTCTAAACCATATAGGGAGTCCAATCCTAGGAGAACCCAATACTCTGACCCATATAGGGAGCCCAACCCTAGGAGAATCCCATACCATGATCCATCCTAGGAGAACCCAATACTCTGACCCATATAGGGAGCCCAACCCTAGGAGAATCCCATACCATGATCCATCCTTAGAACCTAACCATAGGAGACGTAATTATGATTACCTAAACCAAGATGAACGACCCATTAGGAGCACCCAACCTTATGTACCCCTGTTTGATGGAAAACCATATCCTAAGGTGTATACTGAATGGGAGGATATGATGGATTAGCACTTTGAGTATACTAGAATGTTAGAGTTAGAAAAGATTAATTTGGCTGCACATGGGTTAATCAGATATGCCAAGCAACATTGGAAACGTACCGAGGATGAATGTTATCAATGGGGAAATGGAATACATACCTGGAAAGCCATGAGAAGTAAATTAAGAAAGAGTACCTAGGTGAATCTTATGAATACAAACTTTTAGACCAATGGTACAAATTGAAACAAGGGAACATGATTGTGTCTGAGTACATTGACCAATTTAACAAGTTTAGTAGGAAATGTAACACAGTCGAACCTAAGTCTAAGATCATGGCTAGATTTCAGATGGCCTGCATAGGGATATCTAGTGGGAGCTATATCATTGTCAAATTAAGGATCTAGAGGAAGCCTATCACCTAGCTAGGGAATTCGAGTTATATCAGAGGGAATTCAGGATCAATCAATCTAAGTCCAATAAAGATAATTTCCTTGAGCCTTAGTCCAAACCTAGCCGACTTCCTTTAGATCAGCCTACTACTCCTATCTCATTAGTTTGCAAGGAAGAAACCCTAGAACCCATTAAAAAGATTGAGGTAGAAGTGTATGAAGCTGATCCTAGTTTAGTAGATGAATACGAAGGAGAGGATTTTGAGGACTATGATGAAGATGGACCTAAGGTTGAAATCACTAAGGAACTACTAGAAAAGGATCCTGAACCCACTATAAAAATTGAAGGAGTGCTTGAGCCGATCAAACATAATAGATGAAAGTGAGGGTTCACTAGAGTTGTCCATAGAGGAGGTCCCTAAGGAACAATCCTAGGAAGTAGACATTATTTTAGAAGACTTTCAAGATAAGCTTCCCAAAGACTTTCCTGATGACCTTCCACCAGATCCTCATCCTACTCTAGAACTAGTTTCAGCCCAGGACCTCATTCGGTATTCTTATTAAGAGTTCATTCCCTTTCTTTAAGACCCTGCACTTGCAATGACCAAATTCTCCTTCCTTCAAGTGGACCTTATGTCACCCATAGATCAATGTTCAAATCTTAAGGTCCTCCTTATTAACCAAGGTCTATTGCATGCCTTCAATGGATTGTCCCAAGACTCCGATTCTTATTTCTTGCCATACCCTAAGGCTTCCAATGTTTCCCAAACTTTCCAATTACACTTTGTTGAGGTCATTCGGTTACATCAATTTCGTGAGTATGTTAGGTTTGTGACCTACTTTTGGAAGACCTTATGGAATTTGCTTGGAGTCCATTGTAAATACTCTTGTGCACACCACACTAGGGTTAGACCTATAGAGTCTAAAGTCTCTTAGGTTTAGGCCCATAAGAGTCCAATAAATTTTCCTTCCATAGAAATACAAAGTTGAGTCTATTAGAAGTTAGTTTGAGTCCTTTGCATTACTTGTTAGGAGTCTGCATGTGCCCAGCAAGTTCACCACCTGCACTAATTTTTTAAACAAACTGGCTAATTTCTCGAAGAAAGGTAAAGGAACTTAATGTAATGGATTCTATCTTGGTTAGGCTTAGGCCTAAAAAAAAAAAAGCTTCATGCTCGTAGAGCCAGACCTTTTAAAGTGTTAAGGAATGTTGGACCAAATGCCTATGTGTTAGATTTGCCTTCGGATTTGGGCATTAGTTCTACCTTCAATATCGTAGACCTGGTTGAGTATAGGAAATCGGCAGCGATGCCTAGTGAGGTCTTTGGACCTATTTCTTTTATTATGAGTGACCCTAACCCAGAGTGTCCACAAATTAATTGGCCTGAGAGAGGAGAACGGATCGAGCATATCCTAGACGATCAAGCCATAATGACCCGAGGCCGTGGCTATCAATGCTACCTGGTTCAATGGCAAGGCTAGCTAGAGTCGAACGATTCATGGATTTCTCGAGAGGACTTACAGTGCCTCAGCCCAGACCTCCTCGAGAGATATGTGAGCCAGCTTGATCTTCACTCGACAGGGTCGAGTTCCTCTCATCCCGGGAGAATTGGTGGGGACACCAGAGGCACCAGAATAAGACAGAGGCTTTTCAACCCTCTATGGGTCACTTAATGACATTCAAGTCCATTATAATAAAGCTTAGTCTAGCTAAGTTGTCTTTATTTGAGTCTTGTATTAGTCAGCTCATGTTGAGGTAGTCCAGTCTAGTGTTAGTTAGCTCATGTCGAGCTAATTTTATTTTTTTTGAGTCCTGTCCAAGCATACTGAAGACTCAAGACCACATCATACAAGTGAAGACCAAGTCTAGCCCAGCTTGAAGACATGAAGACTCCAGGAGGAAAAATTTAGAAACCCTGAAGCCCTGGACCAGCCAAAGCAAATTGGGCAGCCTAGGCTCAGGAGAGAGCTAGGGCGTCTTGGCCTTATGGTGACCACCCCTTGGTCGGCCACTTAGGGTCACCCCTTGGCCGACCAAGGCATGAAGAGGGGGAGAGTTTAAAGGGATTTTGTCCTCCTAAGTTTTCTTATATTTTTAGCTAGGGTTTGGGTAGGAATAGTATTCTTATGTAAAGACTAATGTGCCCTTACTTGGAGCCCAAGACTAAGGGTCTATTTAAAGGACCCTAGTCTCTTGTATGAGAGATTGATTTTGATATATGAATTAAAACTTGAGTTCTCTACAACTACTTTGTGCTACCCTGCTTTGTGCTTAAGGGGTTTTATTGGTGCTTTCTTCTTCCCGGTGTTGTAACAAATTCCTGTCGCCAACCATCCTTCCAGAGCCCTAGCCGTCCCCTCCAAAACTTTCTTCCCCTTGCTATTCTCTCTTGTTTCCTTATTCCCTTGTAAGTTTCCTAACCCTTAAAAGGTTATTTACAGGTCCCGAGTTACTACGAATCCAACAACTCTAGCCAAGCCTCAATCGAACCACCGAGCAGAAAGCCGGGTATCCGCAGGTTTTTGGCTCGATTTTCCATGCCGCATCCATCGAGGAACGAGAGATCTCTTCATGGCAATCTTCACCCGGTGCATCAAACGTTGCCAGGTACACCCCCTCTGTCTCCAGTAATTTTATTGTGAGAGAACTTGCCCTAACCGAGGCTTCTTAGCCCCGGCGATCCCTTTACTGCTTTCTTAGATCCTAATCTGCATGCTTAGTTTCTAAAATTCATATAGAATTCCCTACAACTTATTTTGATCTGGTTTTCAGGATTTAATCACTTAACTCCACATATAAACATACAAAAATAATCTCATGCATATTAGTTCCGCATTATAAAGAGGGTGCGGGGAGCACCTCTTAGATATGGTTTTGTCATCGGGGATGACAATGAAGCCAGTATCATACAGGATGATGATCCTGTGACCTATTCAGAAGCTTTCGAGAGTAAAGACTTAGACAAATGGCTTGGTGCCATGAAATCTGAAATGGACTCCATGTATTCCAATCAGGTTTGGACTCTGGTAGATCCATTTGAAGGAATTAACCCAATTGGGTGTAAATGGGTCTTCAAGAAAAAGATTGGAGCAGATGGTCAAGTTGAAACCTACAAGGCTAGACTAGTAGCAAATGGTTTTAGACAAAAATATGGTATAGACTATGATGAAACTTTTTCTCCAGTAGCCATGCTCAAGTCCATTCGAATATTGCTTGCAATAGTAGCATACCATGACTATGAGATCTAGTAAATGGATGTAAAGATTGCTTTCCTCAATGGAAACCTTGAGGAAGAAGTTTACATATCACAGCTAGAAGGTTTTGTCTCAAGTGGGAGACCAAACCAGGTATGCAAATTAAAGAAGTCCATTTATGGACTTCAGCAAGCATCGAGGAGTTGAAACATCCGTTTTGATGAAACAATCAAAGGATTTGGTTTTATCAATAATATAGATGGACCATGTGTGTACAAGAAGACAAGTGGGAGTGCACTTGTTTCTTGGTTTCATATGTGGATGACATACTAATCATTGGGAATGATATCCCAATGTTACAGTAGGTTAAATCTTGGCTATCATCAAAATTTTTCATGAAGGATTTGGGAGAAGCATCCTATATACTAGGTATAAGGATCTATAGAGATATATCCAAAACGATGCTAGGCTTATCCCAATCCAGGTACATTGACTTAGTATTGAAGAGATTCAACATGGAAGGAAGTAAGAAAGGTTACTTACCTATAAGTCAAGGTATACATCTCTCTAAGAAATGTCTCCTAAGACATCAAAAGAAAGTGAAAGGATGGCTATGATTCCTTATGCTTTGGCTGTAGGATCGATAATGTATGCCATGTTATGTACTAGACCTGATGTTGCATATGCCTTGGGCATAGTGAGCAGGTTTCAAGCAGATCCAGGAGAGGATCATTAGAGAGTTGTGAAAAATATTCTTGAGTACCTGAGAAGGACTAAAGATATTTTTCTAGTATATGGAGGATCTGAGTTGAAACTAGAAGGATATACAGATTTTAGTTTTTAATCAAATCCAGATGATAGCAAATCCACATCGGGGTATGTCTTCATCCTGAATGGTGGTGCAGTGAGTTAGAAAAGTACAAAGCAGCCAACAGTAGCTGACTCAGTTACTGAGGCAGAGTACATACTACTAGTGAAGCCGCAAAGAAAGCTATCTGGATGAAGAAATTCATCATGGAATTGGGTGTGGTTCCAGATGTACAACAGCCAGTGCCATTATACTGTGATAACACTGGGACTGTTGCACAAGCTAAGGAACCGAGGTCTCATCACAAGTCCAAGCACATTCTAAGACGGTTCCACCTTATTCGAGAGATCATTGAAAGACAAGATGTCATCATTGAATGAGTTGACACAAAGAACAATATAAGGAACCGAGGTCTCATCACAAGTCCAAGCACATTCGAAGATGGTTCCATCTCATTCGAGAGATCATTGAAAGACAAGATGTCATCATTGAATGAGTTGACACAAAGAATAATATAGCAGACCTATTCATTAAAGCTTTAGCCAAGCAGCAGTTAGATCGTCACTTAGATTGTATGGGCATAAAATACAAGGATGATTGGCTTTAGTGCAAGTGGGAGTTTGATAGAAAAGTGCCCTAAGAGCCAATCATTATGAGAGCCTTTTTGTAAACTTCTTGCTCATGTATGACATACTTTCATATTAATAAAGGCATTTGAGTCATCATATACTGCTATATCATGTTTTTATTGATTATGATGAACCCCATAGAGTAGGGTAATGGAATTAGGGTTACGATGGAATTCATAACAGTGATACCTAATTTCCTATAAACCCTAATCTAGAATGTTCCTAGTTGTTGGACCATCGATTTGGTGATTGATGAATCCATCAAGGTATGAGTACACTGAACTGATCCACACCGGGATTATCTTATGGAAGTCTTACTACTTGTCAAAAGATAGATCCCAGAGTAGAAGTTGTGTATTTGATCTTTAGACCTGAGATCACCATGGTTTCTTGTGCATATTAAGCCATATTTTGGTTTATACTCATTCATGCCATTGCGACATGTACAGGGTGTTCTGGGTATGGTGGAAGGTGTACGAAGGAGGTGAGTGGACCAATAAAAAATCGATCATTCCTAGTAAGAGGAATTGTTATCCCATGCAATCTCTTCGATGAGTGACTCAAGGAGACTTTGATCAAAACAGGATGAGATTAGTGGAATCTAATCAGTCATCAGCTGAGTCCTCATGATCGAGCTGAGATTCGATATAATGAAGTGTTAGAGTTTGACATCTATCCATACCTATCACATATCAGGATAATGGGGGATCGAAAGATTGAATTGCACAGTAACTTACTACTGAAGGATATTTTGATATTTTCTATCAAATTTCTCATCTTCTGGGTAGGCATGACACGTTGCTAGACGTCAATCTTGTCTTGTAGGTTTTCATGAACCAATTGGTTTGGTTTCTTGAGTCAATTCGATGTGTGATTTGGATTGGACAATTAGGTGAGCCAATTTGACCTAATTAGGTCAATCGGGTTCGATCGGATTGAATCGGCTCAAACCTAAACCTACTGCTGGCTAGATGTAGAACCCAATGGGTCACACACAATAGAGACTTGGACAAGGAAGTCATTCATGATTTAATTAGGGTCATAGGATCCTAATTGGTTAATCAGATTGCATACTAGCATATGTAGGCTAACCTAATTTTTAATCCAATTGGATTGGGTCCGATTGCTTACTAATTGGGCTAACCTAATTTTGGAAAACCTAAATTAGGTTGAGTCCAAAGTGGGGCTAGCCAAATCATAGCTTAATCTGATTTTAATTTGGACTTAAGGGCATTTTAGGCATCATATATGAAGAGTCCCAATGGCATGGAACTCTTGGTACCTAAATGATACCTTAACTTCAAAAGGGGATAGAAGGGCCTACAGACCTTGATATAAAAATAAAAGATATGGTCAGAAAGCTTATTTGATGCCCTTTCCAATGACACCCATATTGCATATGTTTGACCAAGTCAATTTGATGCTTTGGGCATACTAAATGGAAAGGGAAAGACTATTGGCGCCCTTTGGCGCACCTGGGAGAATAAGTGGCGCGTAGAAGGACTAAGAGTCCTTCTACAGATGAAACTCTAAGAGTTTAATCAGGAAGGTGTTTCTTCATTTTATCCCCATAGTCTTAAGAAGTCTAATAGCTGGTTTAAAGTTTAAAGGACATGGCTTGAAGAGGTGTGAAAGATGGCACGCACATGAAGAGTCGCGCCTCTTCATATGCGCGCTCACAATAGAGGACAGAGCCCTTCTGCCTCTGAAAATCTTCAAGCCTCACATTACTTTGGATTAGAAGATGTGTCTCCCTATCTCAAAAATTGGTATTTAACACATGGCATAATGGGGATTGATCTGGTAAGTGAAAGAACATAGATTTGACTCTCCATTCCCGAAGAGTCTTATCAGATATGCTATATCATATCTGATAAGTGTTGTCGGGATGCATTTCACGCCCCATCTGAGATTATAAATAGGGGTACAGTGAAATAAGAAAGACTGATTTCAATCTTCTAAGAGTTTGAGTATTTTATTTTCTTGAAAGTCAGAGTGTTCTTCCACTTTCTCCCACCCTCCTTGTTTTAGGACAAGACTTGTCTTGTTAAGACAAGTTCTTCACCAGGACAAGGTTTGGTTTTTGGATATAAGCCTATAGGGTCCTAGAGAAGGGTAGTCCTAGATCTTACAGTGGTTTAGGACAGTATCTTGAGTACTCTTCAGTAGGACAGGGTGTCCTATATGGTCAATAGACCAAAGGCTGCCGAAAGAGTTCCACTTCTCCAATCAACTTGAAGAAGGAGTTCTTCCTTGGTCTGAGTTTTGTGTGGATCACCGTTGGAGGGCTTGCGCTTGTGGAAAATGTTGGATTTCACTGATCCAAGTATTTTTCATGACTTTATTTGATGATTTATTAGTTGTAATTGCCCAAGGGGTTCCTGGGAATTAGGGTTTTTTATACATGTTATACATGTTAGGGTATCATGCTATGAAATTTAATTTTGAAAGTCATTTCTGCATGCTGCATGATCCTTGGCACCCTGGGAGAATTCTCATTATTCATAAGCCCAATCAGCTCACCTTATTACAGGACTCAAAAATTAGACTTCATTACAGGACTCAATTCGCCCTGATGGACTCAACTTACAAGTGACTGATTACCCAACACACGAATTAGAAATTGGAACCTTGAAATCCTAGTCTGCTTCTGATGTTCCTAGATCACTAAGACTAGACAAAATTGCAATTCTCATTTGGATCTCTGATTAATGTGTTGAAAAATCTGTCATTTTTTAATTGAGTCCAGAGTCACTTGAGTCCTGTAATAAAGTGAGTCAATTAAGCTCATCAAGTCAATTAAGTCATGTAATCAATGGAATCAATTGAGTCCACTTAGTCAATTAAGTCCATTTATTTCAAGTCTAGTCAAGTGAGTTGAGTCCTGTAATTTTCATTCAAGTCAAGCTCAAGGAGTCACCAGACCAGGAGAGTCATCAGGCCCCATTCATGCCAACCCAAGCTCACAATGAAGGGTGCCCCCCAAGCCCATCTGGAGTTTGCGCCCCTCCCAACCCATAAGCAGCATTGGCGACCCTCCCAGTCCAAGTCCACATTGCATGGCACCTCCAGTCCAAGCCCATGAAGAAGTGGCACCCCAGCCTAGAAAGCCTAGCAAGAGTTGGCGCCCAGCCCAGTCCAAGCCCATAAGAAAAGTCAAACCTCCCAGTCCAACATGAAGTTAAGTAGTCCAAGCCCAAGAGGAGTCAACTTTCCATGTCCAATAAGGAGTTGATATCCAAATCCTACAAGGAGTTCAAGCTCCAAGTCCTATAAGGACTCCAATCTCCTTGTCCCACTCAAACTTTGTACTCCTTGTCCTATTCAAGCTTTGTACTTCAACTTTAACTAGGAGATTGGGTGATCTATAAATACCCCCTCCCCCCCTCTTGTATGAATAATAATGATGGATTGAATGAATGAAACCCTGTGTTTTCTTTATTTTCGTGCTTGTTAGCATTGACGCTCCATGAGGGAGAGGGTGTGAGGCCCAATTTTTCACTCCGCAAGGAGGGCATGTGAGGTGCAACCCATCCAAACCCTAGCTGCTCCATCACCATTCTATCTTCCCCTTGGCCGCCCCATCATCTTCTTGCATCATGGTCGCCCCAACCCTTCCTCAAAAAAAACCCTAACCGCCAGGAGTCCTTCTTCCAACCCAAGGCTGCCATCTTCCAAGCATACTGGCTCTCTCTTCAAGCCCAGGCCGCCAGCCCCAAGCAACCCCAAGCATCCTCAAGACCCAGTCCGCCCTCCAAGAAGCCAGGCATCCTCCAACAATCCAGGCTGCCAGCCATCCTGTGCCATCCTCTACCTTCACCTCTCTTATAACCTTCAATTTCTTATTTTTCCTAACTTCTACATCCCTAACACTTAGTGTTTGTAGGATCCCTCAGGTGAAACAACCCTTGGAAGAAGTCTTTCTTGCCCTTAAAAATAGCTGATAAAAAGCTGGCGAATCCATGAAAAATTATCTTCTTCATCTAGGCGTGAATCTAGAGTTGTGCGACTCCTTCATTTCAGAGGTTGATCGTCATTGCCAGGTACGCAACCTAAATCCCTTCTCTCTACTTCTGATTTGTTGGAAACTAAGCATGTCCTATAGTGGTTTTTTAACCCTAGGATCCTTCCTTCTGATAGTTCTTAGTATGCGGGTAGAACTTAGTCCTTACATGAAAACCCTAACTTACTCTTTGTTCTTTTTCGAGAATCAAACCATAACTAAAAATATTAAAATCTTGCTTACATGATCTAGAATTTCTTTATGCTAACCCTAGCATGCTTATGTCTCCATCATAAATCCTTCATTTATAACTTCTTGAAGTATTCTCGGGTGAATATGGCTGTTAGAATTCCTTGGAAGTCGAAAACTAGCCATTGGAAGGCTTTTTCATCAAAAAATATGAATATTGAAACTAGTCGTTATTGTTGAAAATCTAGGATTCGAGTCGACTCGCAGAGCTTGAGTCGGCTCGGATTGACAGTGAAGTAAAATTGCAATCTATGAGAGTCGGCTCAGATCTTCATTGAGTCGGCTTGAATGTTGCGTATCAAAAATTTTTTGTTCCATGCCAGGAAATGATCAGCTCTAATATTGGACTTCTCCAAATACTTCCAAACAGCTTCAAACTTCTTCCAAACATCTTCCAAATTACTTCTAACCCTATTCAAAAGTATTTAAATTTAAAATTACATAAATTTGGTCCTTTTTCATAAATATACAATTGAATTTACTTAGGGCTCTTAAATTATTGAAATATACATAAAACTTTTTCTTGAATATATTGATACATTCCTATGGTCTTGAGAAATACAGGATTGATGATTGTCCATTAGAAACATCCTACAAAAACTTCTTAAACATTTGAAAAGTATCAGTATCAAATGTATGCTCCAATATTTTGTAATCATCAAAATCATTCCAGGGGTCAACAATCTTTCCCTTTTTGATGATGACAAAACACTAGGCATGGAAGGAATAAGTACCTTTACATTTTCAACTGTATTAGAGTAAATGAGTTTAGAATGTGCTATATGGTGTATCAAGCAATTCAAACTATCAATTCAAATTATGATCTAGTGTAGGAGTTCATTTTACAATTTGACTAAAGTATTAGAGCTGTTGAAATTCATTTTACAAATTGACTGAAGTATCAGAGCTTTGCATAAGAGTTCATTTTACAAGTTAACTGAAGTATTAGAGCTTTACAAGTTAAGTATCAGAGTTGTTGAGCATTTTAACTGATTTGTTTAATTTCTGAGAGTCTTTGATGAAATATTTTCTCCCTTGCTCAAACACATTGCACATATAATTTCACATGTAATTTTCATATTTTTCTCATATTTTTCATGCATTACATATATTATCATCATTTTCCATGCATCACATATTTCTTCCATTTTTTGTCATCAACAAAAAGTGTAAATACTCCCCCTTAGAGTTCAAAATTATCACACATTTAGAGAGAAAAGAGGAAGTGAAATTTGATTCTCATAAAAAGTGAAATTTCATTTCAGTACATGTAATAGAATGACATATATGAAACATAAGATAAACAAGACATCTATGAGGCTAGTCCTCATCAGATGGAAGATCCAATACAATATTGGCCATAACCCTATGTGTAGAAGGTTTAGGAGTCTGATGGGTCATGTTCATGGTCCTAAGTAAAGTGCCAGCTCTAGGAGCTCTAAATCTATGATACTATCTAGGTGTATCTCTAGTAGGTGCTGGTGGAGGAGTAAGCTCTGGCTTGGAAGCTAATATCAATGGAGTCCTCTGATCAGTCAAAGCATCAGATAATGCAAGAGTGCTGGTATCGAAGAGGTCTGAGTAGCAAGTGTATCTCGGATGCTCTACTCTGGTTGCCCTACCTCTACTGTAGGTATGTCCATGACATGCTCATCAGCCTACTAATCTGAAGTATGGAAACCCTGTCCATCATCTGGTGGTGAAGGAGGTGATCCAGAGGGGCTAGCTGAGGTAGTCTGATGTAGAGTCGCTAAAATTTGACTGAATCCATCTCTCACCTCAGTTTGCAGTAGATCTATCCTAGAATGTACTTGATGGGGGACCCGAAACCCATCCGAGTTTTTCTTTTTATTTTTTAGAATTTTTTTTATTTTAGTTATTCCAGCTATTCCATTTATTCACTTTATTCTTGTTTTATTCCTTGTTTATCCCAGTTTTATCCCTCTACTATTCCTGTCTTCTTCTTCCTCAAAACCATCGCCTAGAACTCCTATTTTTTCGTTGCTGGTCCCAGATCCGTCGTGCCCGACCCACGGCAGCCTCCGATGGTCCGCCCACCTGTGCCCGCCAGCCCCGCCCTCGCCCGCCCCGCCAGCGAAAGATGAAGGGTCGGTCGTGGGAAGACCAACCGTCGCCCACGGTCCATGGCCGCCGCTGCCGCCGGCCCTTCGCCCGCCGTCGCCGGCTCATGCCCGACTGCCGGAGGTCCCTCGTTGGTGCCCTTGGGCCCCACGGTCGTGGGATGCCCAAACGGCACGCCGTGCATGCCGTGTCGCCATGGGCCGCCACTCCACCGCCGCCGTCCGTTGCCTGGCCACCGCCCACCGTCCACCGCCATCCTGCCGTCCGCCACCGTCCTGCCGTCCGCCGCCGTCCCGCTGGCCAAAGTCCAGCCACCGGAGATCTGGTTCCCCCTGTTGCTCGGCCATGAAGAAGTTTTTGCATGCTTCTCAAAGCAGCCCAAAGAAGCTTTGCATGATTCTCAAAGCAGCTGGAAGAAGAGCTATTTCTGCACAATTTTTGGAGCATCACGTATTTCAGAGCAGGGGGAGATTTCAAAATTTAAATAAAAGGGATTTATTTGGTAATTTTCATGAATGTAATTTGGGTTTAAAAAATGGAAATTTGGGATTTTGGTTTTGAATTTGAATTTAACTTATTTTGAATTTGAATTCAAATCTAGGGAAGATTTCAAGAGATTTTATTTTTGAATTTCAAAGGGATATGGGAATCTATAAATACCCATACTCCTCTTGTAATAAATCAGTTGATGAATGAAATTTTGAGGGTTTGTAACCTTGATATGGTTCTGGGCTGAGGCCCATTTTGCCTTCATCCTTCGGGACGTCGAGGGGTGTGAGGCCCCAATGCCTTCGCTCCAGTGAGAGCATCGAGGAGCGTAACGCCGCTCCAAGTCATCAGTGTCATCGTGCATGATGGCAGGGTGTGATCTCCAAGTCATCAGCACCACCGTGCATGATGGCTGGATGTGATCCCAAACAAGGTCTTCGCTGCCAAACAACAGTCGTGGGGCTCGAAGCCCTAGGTACCATTTTTTTCCCTCCATCTTTCTGTTTCCTGTCGGATCTAGATCCTAGGTTCGAGTTTCATTCCTGTTCCCCCTCCATATTTTCATCATTCCTTCGTCATCCCCATCAAGAAAAGTGAAAACCAAAAGAGTCCAGCCATTTTAGGGATTTTCAGTCGTCCTCCTATCCTAGTCCCGGGAGGCTTCTTAGCCCTCCCACGGTACTTAGTTTGCTTTATGTTTTATCCTTTCACAATAACCATGGGTTCTTCGTTTCAATCTCGCATCACCAACTTGGTATCAGAGCCAGCAGCGGACTAGGATTTGCTTCGTCCTCAAACTCGATGGAGTCGAGTTCTTTGTGCTGCAAGAGAATGATGGGGGACCTGAAACCCATCCGGATTTTTCTTTTTATTTTTTAGAATTTTTTTATTTTAGTTATTCCAGCTATTCATTTATTCCCTTTATTCTTGTTTTATTCCCTGTTTATCCAAGTTTTATCCCTCTACTATTCCTGTCTTCTTCTTCGACTAAACCATCACCCAGAACTCCTATTTTTCCACTACTGGTCCCAGATCCACCGTGCCCGACCCTGGCCACCTCTGTCGGCCCACCCACCAGCCCGTCCTCGCCGAAAACCCGGCATCCATCACCTCGCCCGTAGAAGATGAATGGTCGGTCGTGGAAAGACCAACCGTCGCCCACGGCCCATGGCCGCCGTCGCCACCGGCCTGCCACCGATCGCTATCCCGCCGTCCGCCGGAGATCCCCCGCTGGCATCCTTAGGCCCCACGGCCATAAGAAGCCCAAACGGCATGCCGTACATGCTGTGCACCATGGGCCGCCACTCCGTCGCCTACCCGCCACTGCCATCCGCTGCCTGGCCGCCGCCCACTGTCCACCGACATCCCGCAGTTCGCCGACCAAAGTCCGGCCATCGGAGATCCGGTCCCCCCTGTTGCTCGATCGTGAAGAAGTTTCTACACGCTTCTCAAAGCAGCCCAAAGAAGGATCTGCACGGTTCTCAAAGTAGCTGGAAGAAGGGCTGTTTCTGAGCGATTTTTGGAGCAGCACGAATTTCAGAGCAGGGGGAGATTTCAAAATTCAATTAAAAGGGATTTATTTGGTAATTTTCATGAATGTAATTTGGGTTTAAAAAATGGAAATTTGGGATTTTGGTTTTGAATTTGAATTCAACTTATTTTGAATTTGAATTCAAATCTAAGGAGGATTTCAAGGGATTTTATTTTTGAATTTCAAAGGGATATGAGAATCTATAAATACCCATACTCCTCTTGTAATAAATTAGTTGATGAATGAATTTTGAGGGTTTATAACCTTGTTGTGGTTCTGGGCTGAGGCTCGTTTTGCCTTCTTCCTTCGGGACGTCGAGGGGTGTGAGGCCCCAATGCCTTTGCTCCAGTGAGAGCGTCGAGGAGCGTGACGCCGCTCCAAGTCATTAGTGTCACCGTGCATGATGCTGGGGTGTGATCTCCAAGTCATCAGCGCTGCCGTGCATGATGGCAGGATGTGATCCCAAATAAGGTCTTTGCTACCAAACAGCTATCGTGGGGCTCGAAGCCCTAGGTACATTTTTTTTTCCCTCCATCTCTCTGTTTTCGTTGGATCTAAATCCTAGGTTCGAGTTTCATTCTCATTCCCCCTCCATATTTTCATCATTCCTTTGTCATCCCTATCAAGAAAAGTGAAAACCAAAAGAGTCCAGCCATTTTAGGGATTTTCAGTCGATGTCCTATCCTAGTCCCGAGAGGCTTCTTAGCCCTCTCACGGTCCTTAGTTTGCTTTATGTTTTCCCCTTTCACAATAACCATGGGTTCTTCGTTTCCATCCCACACCGGTACTTCTCTTTGAATAGTCTGAAAGTCTGATCTAAGGGAAGAAATGTCATCATGAAATACTCTCAAGTGCTCAGAATCTTGATACCCACAAGTGCTGGGCTCAGAAGGAATTGATGGAGGAGGTGTAGTAGGTGCTGGCTCTGATGATCCAGCCTCATCATCAGTCTACCCTATAATATCTACATCAACTGGTATATCATCCTCATCATCATCAGAAGAACGAGCTACTCTTTATCAAAATACCTTCTTCATCCGTACTCCTTCAACTCTATGGTATCGCATCCTATGAAGTGACTTTTTTAAATATCTATCAGTATGTAATAGGGGTCTACAGTCCTCCCCTAATAAGTCAATGCCACAATCCAGAAATAAAAGTATGAAGGCCATCTTGTAGGGTAGACATGCCCTGGCCTTGTGAGTTGCATCTCTGATCTAAGCCATCATAATGAATGGTAGATTGAGGGCCTCCCCCTTAATCAAATATCTTAGGAACATCATGTCATGCTCGCTTACCCAGTCAAATCTCCCTTTCCTGGGTAAGAACACTCTGCTAATGATATTGTGGAGCAATCTCATCTCAAGTGACAATCTATTTGCTTGAACACTTGAAATTCCTTCCATATTTCTTCTTTCTAAAATAGTCCTCAAAGTGTTTTGTCCATCTTTTATATTCAAATAACATTTCCCAGTCTTGGGCATCTGTAAAAACTCTTCTTATCCTAACTTCATCCATAGAAATAGTGACTCCTTTTACTATAGAGAGAATCTGGTGTTCTCCAAATGATAGATGCTCAAAGAAGGTTCAAACTAAAGTAGGATATGTGGGGACATCTAAAAAGAGCAAAAGAATTTCTAACCTTGAGCTCTAATCCAATCACCAATTCGAAAACTTTGTTGTTCAAGAAATGAAAGATCCACTCTTCTACTTGAGGTTACTGGCCTATTCCCCATCTGGATGATTTGCCACTATGGAGGAGGTGGAACTTGAGTATCTTGTGGAGTCAGCTCATCCTGTCTTCTTTTGGATATCCTTTCCACTTGAACAATGCTTGCAGCCATCGGTTTAGATCTCTTTGCCATGGCTTTCTTAGGTGCAATTGATTAAGGATCTAGGGGGATTTGGAAGGTTTTGAGTGGTACCTAAGGCTAAAGTGGAAAGTACTCTCTTGGGCTTGGGTTCAACATGAAATGGAAAGGTGAAATGAAATTTTTAGGGCTTGCAGTTCTTATGTAGGTCCGCCATTCAAGTCGACTCATCCATATTACTCTTTCTACTCGAGTCGGCTCGAGCAAAACTAAGGAAAAAGATTTGAAAAATTAGGGAAACAGTTTGTACTCTTAGGAAAACACTAAGAAAGTTGTGTATCAAGCTTAAATAGGTGATGGAGGTCCTCTAGATAAATTTTCCTTAATTTTTGAAGAAATTATGTCAAAAATTCTAAAATGGATTACAAATGCCTAATTCTCCTCAAATCATTTGAAATCTATCTTCACTAAGGGGTTTAGTAAAGATGTCAGCCAATTATTTTTAGTACAAATAAATTTAAGTTCAATATCACCATTTTAAATATGATCCCTAATAAAATGATGTTTAATTTTAATATGCTTAGTTCTTGAATGCTGAATAGGATTCTTTGTTAAGTTGATAGCACTTATGTTATCACATTTGATTATTATTTTAGATTGAATAACACCATAATCTTTTAGTTGTTGCTCAATCCATAATACTTGAGCACAACTTCCTGCAGCTACATACTTTGTCCCAGCAGTAGATAGTGCCACGAAGTTTTATTTCTTACTATGCCATAAGATTAAGTTCAACCCTAGAAATTGATATGTGTCACTAGTGCTCTTTTTATCAATTCTATAACCACCATAATCAACATCTGAATAACCGATTAAATTTAAAGATGAAGGTTTAGAGTACCATAGTCCTAAGTTTGATGTACCTTTAAGATATCTTATGATTCTTTTTACAGTAAGTATATGTGATTTTTTAGTATTAGCTTGAAATCTTGTACATATCAAACACTAAACAGTATAATCAGGTCTACTTGCAATTAAATAAAGAACAGATCCAATCATATATTGAAATAATTTTTGATCAACCTTGTTACCTTCATCATCTTAGTCAAGTTTGTAGGTTGGGCTCATGGGTGTGCCAATTTTCTTTATAGATTTCATCCCAAACTTCTTTAAGAGTTCTTTTAGTGTGGGCACCAGGATTAGACAGAGGCTTCTCAACTTTCTATCAATTTTTGATTAGGGTTCTAAGTCTTTTTGGGACCTGTAATAAGGCTTAAGACATTTAAGCTTGAGTAATTTGCATCTAGTTATTTTCAATTTTGGTTTAGTCTTGTAATTTGGCTAGAGTGAGTTAATTTGGTCATGTTAGGGTCAATGGGTCATGTAATTAGCCAAGTAGGTTCATGAATTCATGTTAATTTGAAGATGGGTTCAAGCTAATGTGAAGATAGGTCCATAAGTGAGCAAACAAGTCAAGCCTAATCAAACCACTTCTCCTTCATGCCAAGATAGGATTGCCAACTCATCTTCCAAGCCATGGAGAATGCTGCATCACCAATGCCACATGTCATGAGAGAGCGACATCACCAATGCCACACATCATGAGAGGCACCACATCACCAACCCATGTCAAACACAATGGGTGGCCAAGTTTCATGATGAATTTTCAAATTCAAACTCTAAGTTGGGTGCCCCCTTGATTCAAATAGACAATCCTCCTCACTCCTGATGCGGGATGAACCTAGAGATGCAGAAAAATAGAAAACTCATTTTTTTGGAATTTTTAGAATTTTAATTTCGTGGTTAAGAACCCAAAAGATAAGCAAAGTTCAACATAAGGAGTAGCAATGGTGGAAACAAGCATACCTGCAAAATTCTCAAGCAAACTAATTAATATTAGGATCAAAAAATTGAGTCCCAGATTAGGATATCAATCTTCAACCAAATCATAAATTAAGAGAAGGAAAGGATTTTACCAGTCAAAGATTAGGATTCAATCGATGAAGATATATCTCGCACTCAGATTGAAGCCTAAATGATAAAGCTACAGTTTTCCTTAAATCTGAGGCAGATCTGGGTGGTCCTGGAGGCAAGAGGGGACTCCTCTAAGGAGGGGAAATACCTCAAGGATCTACAAAATGTCAGAGGTTAAAAATAAACAACAAAATAATTATAAAGAAAATTGATGGAAAGAAGAAAGGGGAATCAGGGCTCCAAGGGCTGGCGGCTAAAAGGAGAAGATGGCTTCTTCTTCTTGGATACCTAAGGGCTCTTCAACTAGGGGTGTGGCTGATATCTGGATGTTGATTTGCTGATAGGCTGTGGGGGTTTGCAAGGGCAAGGGTCGACCAACACAAGAACAAGGAACCACACAAACCAAAGTAACACAAACACAAGCTCGCAAGCTCAAATAAATTTCACTAGGGTTTTTTTTGACATCATGAATAAAAATTGAGTTACAAAAGGGGGAGGGGTGGGGTATTTATTGAGTTCCCATGCCCTCTCCTTGTTAGAATAGGAATACAAGCTAGATAGGGAGAAGGATTACAAGTGGAGTAGGAATAGGTTCGCAAATTGAATAGGAATAGGTTCTCCTTGTTTGATATGGATTTCCTTCCTCCTTTGACTTGGTCAAAGGGCCTTGGACTTGGTCAAATCTCTTTTTCTTGGGCTTGGATGCCTGCTGGATTGGACTTGGGCTCTTAGGCAGCAATTGGGGTGTCCAAGGATGGGTTGGGTGCATGGGCTTTGGGCCCTGGAGGCTTGGGATACCTAGAGCAGGAATATTCCAGGTATCTTGGTTCTGGACTGAAATATACCTGGAATCTTGGTTCTTTATTGACTTGGGCCTCGCATTCACTTAGGCTGAGATGTAGATGGACCTCTGAAATAATGGATGCCCTGGTTCGGGAATATGCTTGGTATCTGGGGAGGAATCTGGGCATCTGGAGGGCATATGGAAGGAATCAGGGTTTCTAGAAAGCATTTTGGATCCTGGGGTTTTACACAAAATCTAACAAGCTGATGTAGTGGCCTTTGACTCTTGGATGTGGCCTGGTGGAACTCCAAAATAGTGTAACCTCCTCTTTTATACAAAAATTAGGCTCATACTGGACTCATAATTGATGTATAGGACTCAAAATACTGACTAGGTTGAGGGTTGAGACAAATCAACTGACCTCAACTTATTACAGGACTCAATCTTAATTGATTACAAAATTTTCAAAACTTTGACACATGAATAATTAAACCATATGGGATCCAGGGATCTGTGTCTGATCCTGGTGTCCCGACCAACTCCACTCCACAAATCAAGTTACTTCACCAAGATCAAGCCAAGCATCATGGTCAACCATGCTCCATGAAAAAAAAATTCAAAATTTGAAGTTGGACGCCCCTTGATTCATGTGGACGACTATCCTCATTCCACTCCTCAAATCAAGTTTTGTAACCGCTTTTCAATTTGAATTCAAATAAGGACTTGGGAGCTTATAAATATGGCCCTAACCCTCTTGTAGAAAAAAATAATGATGCATGAATGAAAATCTGAATTTTTTTCTCTAGCCATTGTCTTGTTACTTGGAACTTTGTAAGAGAGTGAGCCTTCGTTCTTCGGAACATCAAGGGGTGCGAGGCCCTGTGTATATTCTTCCTACACAAGCCAGCAACCCACCTCCTAAGCTGGGATTCCCCTTTGGAAGCTCTTCCTGGATGCTCAACAAGAAGGATCTCCTATTGACCGCCACCCTCTGAAAGGAAACCAGTGCATCGGAGGCCTATCCTAGGCATGCGACACTAGGGAGTAGGTATTGCATAATTAAAATTTTTTTAAACATGCAAACAAAAAAGCCTACTCATGCACAGGATCTAACATAAATATGATGCATGAAATGGATACATAGGCATATAAGGCAAGTGCAATAATTATAAATAATATGATAAAAACAAGATCTAAACATGCATGATAAAAACATACCTTATAGCGCTTCTTTTTATTATGAATATTGGATCAAAGCAGGAAGAAGATGACTCTAGCAGTCTTCAGAACAGATCTGCAATAGCAAGAAGAAGAAGGATCGGTCCAATCTCTTGAGGTGTCCAAATGTCCACCCTCTAAAGTATCCATGCGCGGGCTCTCGCTGATCCAACTCTCGGATGGATGCTAGTCCTCCAGGAATCAAAGAAAGGTCAGGGATAGGTGGAGCAGGGAAAGCCAAATTGAACTTCATGGATGGTCTTCTCCAAGACCGCCCTTACTCCACCTAAAGCACACAATGGAGATCTAAAAATAGGGAATGAAAAAACACAGACGCAGAACAAAATTTTGCACGTAGATTTTTTGTCCCAAAATCTCTCTCACAAATCGTTATAAACTGCTATCTGCTCCTCTCCTCACAAACTCTATTCTTCCCTTCATTGCACGGCCATTTTTTTCATCCCCTTGTCTCACAGCATACCACCAAGATACAAAAGAGGCAGAGAAAACCTAGAAAATAATAGAGGCGGAGAACACTCAAGAAAGCTAGAAAGACGTCATGAGATAAAACAAATAAATCCCAAACATCAATTGAAAAGCTCTTGATCAGTTTCAAATCTTTGGGAGCCATGGGCTATCTCACGATGAAAAATAGGGACCGAGAGTGGAAAACGAGCGGAAGATCACCGTGAGACCTCTTCCAGATCATGATGCCAACGATCAAATCAGATAACCCAAGCATCAAACAAATTTCAAGCTGTTCTTATCCATGTGGCAACCGATCAACAGGTTATGCTTATCCCAAACACACGGTAAAACAAGGCAATGAGAAAATAAGGGAAGAGGGAGAAAACAAATAGTGTGAACCAAAACACCATGTAAACCTTCCATGATTAAACCAGTTCAACAAGATTTAAACTGGTTTAAAAAGAAAAACCCCGGTCTGACCAAACCCGATTAGTAAGAAAACCAGGTCTAGTCTTGGTCTACTAGGAACAATTCCTGGTTGACCCAAACCAATCCTAGTCGATCCAAATCAGACCAAGTGGACCAGAAAAAATCCAATGTGTGCTTAATCAGACCGTTTGACCTTAATACCGAAACGATTCTCAATCGTTGATCTGCTCCCGGATTAAAAAGAAATCCTCTATGCATGTGACCTCATAGGTTCGAACCTAAACGGTAGCACCATAACACTTCCAGTACCAGCACAAGATACCATCTAGCAATGGATCCAGGTGTCCGGATAGGCCGAAGATACGAGAGCAATCTATCGAACCTCTGGCATATGGTTACCATATAATGCATCCCTTTGACCTCCAATGCTCAAGATGACCTAGGGTTAGACTGCCAACCCTAACTAAGTCAATCCATAACATGTCTCAACCTCGCAAGTCCACTGACTCCTTACTAGGACTATCCCAGTCGAGGATTTGCTAAATTGAGATACTACGAGATATTCAATCCAAAACAATTTGGACATGTCAATTCCATCTTGGTCCACCACTGCTCCACAAGTACTTGCTTGTACCTAGAAACCTTCAATCACCAGATTAGAAATCCGGGTAGTCCGACACCAAAGCACAGGGAGTTGCTTGCAAGCTACCATGGTGACCTCAGGTTAGAGGGATACATATACCCATATCCAATCACGAGCAATCCTTTGGCAGAAAGGAGCTCCACGGAGTCATGTTCAATGAAATGTCACACATCCCATTTGCAGATCACATCAGTGACACCACACTCCTTTGGTCAAGAGGATAACCAAACGATGTAAACCACAACAACCTACACTTGATACATTGCCATCCTATACAATGCATCCTTTGGTTGTGAATGTTTTTAAAGGACCACTCAATATATCCTCTCTATAACGAAGTCAGTGCAGTCCTAAGGACTTCATCACATAAATAGAGTTCATTACAGGAGAATGAATAATGTGATGAGCTGCCAAAATAAAATTTTATTAATTCATATACAAATTACAATACTGAGCATAACCACCTATAGCCTAAGAGATTAGCTTTGGAACACAATTCCCAACAACTCCCACTTGTACTAAAGCCAATTAGAACAGTATCTAATACCCATTTCCTTTTTACAGTAGTCAAACTCTTTGACTCAAAGAGCTTTAGTGAAGGGGTCAGCCAGATTCTCCTTTCTATAGATCTTCATAAGATTGATGTCACCTTGTTCCACGATCTGTCGCATGAGGTGATAGCACCGCAAAATGTGCTTGGTGCGGTGATGAGACTTTGGCTCCTTAGCTTGAGCAATGGCTCTTGTGCAGTCACAATATACTTGAACAGGAACATCTAGGGAAGGTGCCACCCCTAGCTCTCCAAGAAACTTCTGAAACCAAATGGCTTCCTTTGCTACATCTGATGCTGCAAAGTACTCTACTTCATATATTGAGTCTACAACGGTTGCCTGCTTCGAACTCTTCCAGCATATCACTCCTCTATTCAGGATAAACAAAAACCCTGACACACTCTTGCTATCATCTCTGTCTGACTGGAAACTGAAGTCAGTATATCCCACAAGTTTCAAGTTAGGTTCTCCATAAATCAGCCATTGGTCCTTAGTATTTCTCAAATACTTTAGGATGGTCTTAACCACCTTCCAATGCACCTCACCTAGGTCAAACTAGTATCTGATCACCACTCCTAGTGAGTATGCCACGTCTGGTCTAGTACATGTCATAGCTGTTGCCCAGAAATGGAGCCCAAGAGGGAGGGTGAATTGGGTCTTTTAAAATTTAAAACAGTAATGTGAAGGTCTAGTGGTGTTTGTGAGTAATAAATCCAATGCACAAGATTAAATGCAGTTGAAAGCAGTAAATCAAATGTAATAAGCAAAGAGCAAGAATACAATCACACACAAACACAATATTTATAGTGGTTCGGTGCAAACCTAGCACCTACATCCACTCCCCAAGCCACCCTTGGGAATTCCACTATAATCCTATCAAGATTACAGCCGACTTGTTTTTCAAAAGGCTCACAAGTCAAAACCTATGTTAGGTTTGTCACCTAGGCTCACCAACAACCTTTTACACTTGTTTTGTCTTCAGGCTCATAAGTTAACCCTAGTTGGTTTTATCCTTTTGGCTCACCAACAAACCACAACAACCTTCTTTCAAGACATCCTTGAAAGCAAGGTCAAATCACAAGATAAAAATAGATATACAACTTTAAAACTAAGACAAACTCTCTTCAAGAGTAGAAAGGAAGCTTTGAAGCTCAAGTTGATGCTTTGTCCTATCTCCTCCTTGGAATATTCTTCAAAACACCTCTTATGGAATGATGGTAGGATGAGCTTGTAGGCTTTTTCAGGGAATCAAGCCATAAAAGGCTTTTGATGTGAAGTTCTTGAGAGAATATTGATTTTTTGGCTTTGAATGGACTTCAATACTCTTCAATCCCTTTTGAATGAAGTTGGTGGAGGTTAAATACAACAAGAAGCTTTCAAAAAATGGTTTGTGACCATTGGAGCCTCGAATCTAGTCGTTTGGAGCTTGAAAAGTAAGTTCTGCAAGTTAGAAAAATGGATCCGTTAGGGCTGTCAGGCTTCAAGTGTCGACACTTGGCTCATCAGGTGTCGACACTTGGCTGTCAGGTGTCGACACTTGATTTCTAGGTGTCGACAGTTGAACTTTCAATTGTCAACACTTGATGCATAGGTGTCGACACTTGACACAAAAGCCCTCAAATGGCAAAGTTCTGTATTTTCAAAAATTCAGATCTTGAGTCGACACTTGGAAATCTAAGTATCGACACTTGAAATGCAGGTATCGATACTTGAGTTTTGGGTGTCGACACTTGGCATGCCAAGGATTTTTCTGCGTGCCAAATGCTGAAGTGCCGACACTTAGGCCAAGTGTCGACACTTGAGACAGAAAAATTCAGATTCAAGTGTAATTTGAGCCAAAAACACAAATATTGATATTGAAATTTAAATGGAACATAAATAAATAACAATTGAACATTTAAAAGCCCTTTTTTTCATGAAGAGGATATTTAGAATTGCAAGAAATGCTCCGTGCCATGGCGTGCCATGATACATAAGTTTTTGAGATTTTGAGGTGCTTTCTTCCTGAAAACTCATAGCTTGAAATATACATTAGTATACAATATGTACTCAATGTTTTGTTATTCATCAAAATCATTGGGTGGAGCCAACAATCTCCCCCTTTTTGATGATGACAAAACCTTGAGTAAAACCGCATTAAGTTTCAAATTTCAACTATGATATTTCATGAGTATGATATGAGCTACAGTTTTCATAGTTAGGAAGAATCAATCTCCCCCTTTATTAGATATTTCTAATCAGAACAAATGATATGTTATATCAGGGTATCAAAGTAGATCAAATTTAAAAATTTACACAAACAAATTTTGAATAATTTTCAAAAACAATCTATACTATGACTCCCCCTTTTTGTCAATCATTAGAAAAGGGGAATAACCTCCTCCTCACAATGATCATGGAGACAAAAAGATGGTAGAGTATCAAATATGACAGGTATCAAAGCCAAAAAGATCCAAAGAGAGTATTAGAGCTAAAGAGAATAAATGTAACTAATCAAGCAATCAAGATGAATCACAATTTTTAAACATCCAAACTGATATATATATATATATATATATGATAAGAGGAGTTTTCAGTATAAAATTTGCTGAGTCATCAGCAAAACTAAAACAACAAAATGTATCAGAGTCATACAACAATAAGAGACATACAAAGTAGCATGAAACATAAAGCCATACAACAATAAACATCTGTAAGGCTAATCCTCATCAGATGGAATCTCAAATGAAATGGGTCTAGTAACTCTAGTCCTACGAGCTAGACTACGAGGAGTCTTCAGAATACTATGTCTCCTAGTCATAGTGGATGGCCCAAAACGAGGTGCAACTCTAGAGGCCCTAGAAGGAGGGGGTAGAGTCTTAGTGGGGGTAACAAAGACTGGCTCAGTGGTAGCTGGAGTGGTAGTAGCATCAGCTGGAAGTACATCAGGGGTCTGCTGCTCATGACTGATGACCTCATAATCATAGGCACCATCATCACTGCCGATGCCATCATCAAGAACATCTATAGCCCTGTCATCAGTGCGATCACCATCCTCTACAGTATCATCATGGACATCCCGGTGGTCATCGCCATCATCATCATCATCATCACCCGGAGGAACAATAGGAACAGCTGGAGGGAGCAGAGATCTGATCAAACTCTCAATACGTGCAAAACCAGCCTCCATAGTCTGGCGAATCTCGGCATGCTCAGCAGCAGTGTCAGCTCGAAGGCTGTCAATCTCGATCCGAAGCTGAGTCATCCTAGCTCCCAGATTGGAAAGCTCGCCTCTCACCTTTGCAAACTGCTCACACGAATAGTCCTCAAGGTGTACTCTAGTAGAAGCTGGAGGAGCTGCTAATGGTGTGGCAGAAGGCATCGCCGGCTCGGTCTCTGATGCATGTGCTGTATGAACAGGAGAACTGACCAGCCCAGATGGCCCTGCCTCAACCTCACGTAACTCATCCTCCTCATCTGGCTCCTAGCCAGACTCTCTCCTGATCCATCTGCCACTAACCACTCTGTATCCCATCCTATGGAGTGACCGCTCATCATAAACATCTGTGTGTAAGATCTCCTTGGGGATCTCCCCCTCCAAGGATACACCATAGGCATGGAATAATCAGGTCAGTCCCATCCCATAGGGTAGACAATGATGGCGCTGGCTGGCCGCATCTCTCATCTGAATCTGCATCATGGAAGGAATGTCTACCTGCATCCTCTGTGTCAAGCAGACCATGAGCATAAGCTCTCTCTCTGTGATAAAATCAAATTGCCCTGTCTTTGGCAAAAGAATCCGGGCCATGATGTGATGAAGGAGCCGCATCTCCACTGATAGCTGGTTTGCAGTGACTACTGTCACACCGTGAACATCCTCTCTCTCCAAAATACAACGAAATGCGGCCTCCCAGTCATCCACAGAGAAAATGCTAATCCCTCGGTGCGGTATCTCCCAGACTCTGCTCAAGAGCTCCTTTGTCAGTAGAATCTCCACACCTTGCACAGATGTCCTCCAAGTCATACACTAGGTATCCAAAGCTCCATAGAACTCATGTACCATATGGGGTAATACCGCTCCTGTATAGTATAGAAGGGCACCAAACCTGCATTGATAAGAGTTTGTCGGATCTGAAAATGCTGGCAGTCAAAAAACTCTAAGTCCACTCATCGACCGGAAGCAACAGCCTTCCCTGCCATCCTCTCCATAGGGTAACCAGGTGCGACAGAGCTGCTCGACTCACCAGTGTCATAACTAGCCTTTGTTCTCCTCTCTATCCTTTGACTCGGTCTCCTAACTACTAGTTGATGGGGGACTAATATGCATGCAATTTTTTTGTATGTTTTACATGTGGAGTTAGGTGATTAATTCCCAAATTTCAGATCAAAATTATTTGTAGGAAATTTTGTATAAACTTTTGAAGATCAGCATGCAGATTAGGACCTAGAAAAGTAGCAAAGAAGGACCGCCGGGGCTGAGAAGCCTCGGTTAGGGCAAGTTCTCCTACAATAAAACTACTGCAGGTAGAGGGGTGTACCTGACAATGTTTATGAAGATCGCAGTGAAGGGGTCTCTCATTCCTCGATGGATGCGGCCTGGAAAACCGAGCCAATGACCCGCGGATACCCGGCTTTCTGCTCGGTGGTCCGATTGAGGCTTGGCTGGAGTCGTTGGATTCGTAGGAACTCGGGGACCTGCAAACGACCTGTCAGGGGTTAGGAAATTTACAAAGGAATAAGAAAACAAAGGAAAAATAGCAAGGGAAGGCTTCTTTTGGAGTGGGCGTCCACGGATCTGGAGGGTTTGTTGGCAGCAGGAAGATGATTGCAAACACCGGGAAGATGAACTCTCACAAACCCCTTTATGCACACAGCAGGGTATCACACAACTCAATAGAAGAACTCAAGGTTTTAGTTCATATCAAAAAGTCTCCCTTCATACAAGTGGCTAGGGTCCTTTAAATTGACCCTTAACCTTGTGCTCCAAGTAAGGGCACATTAGTCTTTACATAAGAATCCTTTTCCCTCTCAAACCCTAGCTAGAAAATAAGAAAATATTAGGTAGAAAAATCCTTAAAAATTCTCTTGACTTGGTCAACACTCCAAGGATGCCTAGGGGGGCGTGTTGGGCTTCTAGGAGCAGCAAGAGGCCGGCCCAAAGGGGCTCGAGTGCATGGGTTTGGGCCTCTGGAAGCTGGGGTGGCCTGGTAGCCATGTAGCAGGAATATTCCTTGGTATCTTGCTTCTTTAGGGCTTGGGCTTGGCACCTGGGCTTGATTTCTTTGGGCTAGGATGCAGATGGACCTCTGGAGTCAAGGATGCCCTTATCTATGAATATACTTTGGCATCTGGAAGGGAATTTGGGCATCTGGAGGGCATCTGCAAGGAATCAGGGTTTTCTGAATTTTTCCTCCTAAGGTCTTCAAATCTTCAAGCTGGGTTGGACTTGGGCTATACTTTCATGTCTTCAATCTGGTTGGACTTGGTATTCACTTATATGATGTGGTCTTGAGTCTTCAATATGGTTGAATAGGACTCAAAAAAATAAAATTAGCTCGACTTTAGCTGACTAACACTGGACTGAACTAGCTCAACATGAGCTGACTAGCACAGAACTGAAACTCAAAAGACTCAAATAACAACTAAAATGGACTCAGATGGGCTAAGCCCTTATTACAGATAGACTCATAAATTATTGATCAATTCACAGAGGGTTGAAAAGCCTCTGTCTTATTCTGGTGCCTCTGGTGTCCCCACCAATTCTCCCGGGGTGGGAGGAACTCGACCCTGTCGAGTGAAGATCAAGCTGGCTCACATTTCTCTCAAGGAGGTCTAAGTTGAGGTGCTGCAAGTCCTCTCAAGAAATCCATGAATCGTCCGACTCTGGCCGGCCTTGCCATCGGACCAGGAAACGTTGATAACCGCAGTCCCGGGTCATAATGGCTTGATCGTTCAGGATACGCTCGATCCGTTCTCCTCTCTCAGGCCAAATTTATTAGTGGACACTCTGGGTTAGGGTCACTCACAATGAAAAGGAATAGGTTCAAAAGCCTCACTAGGTATCGTTGTCGGTTCCCTGTACTGAGCCAGGTCTATAATATTGAAGGTAGAACTAATGCCCAAATCCGAAGGCATGTCTAACTCCTAGGCATTTGATCCAACATTCTCTATTACTTTAAAATGTCCGGCTCTACGAGCATGAAGCTTCTTTTAGGCCTATGCCTAATCAAGATAGAATCCACTACATCAAATTCTTTGACCCTTCTTCGGGAATTAGCAAGTTGTTTTAAGATTAGTGCGGGTGGTGAACATGCTAGGCACATGCAGACTCCTAACAAATGATTCAAAGGACTCATACTAACACCTAACAGACTTGACTATGCATTCATATAGAAGGAAATCTTATTGAACTCTTTGGATCTAAACCTAACAGATTATAGGTTCCCTAGGTTTGATCCTAGCTTGACATGCACATGAAAATTTACAGTGAACTCCTAGCAAATTCCAAAGAGTTTGCTAGAAGTAAGATGCAAATCTAACATGCATGATGAATGCATGCAGTATGCTAATCTCAGTTAAATGCAATCTAATAATCCTAGAAATGCTGGAGGTGTCAGGAAAGGGCAGAAAATAGGAAGTGGGTTCAGAAGTAGTTTGGTAGGGTAGGGAAAAAGGTTCAAGGTTAGTTGGATAAAGTTCGATAAAAGAAGGCATGTCAGGGACTAATACTAGACTAATGAGGTTAACTTTATGAGGTTGAGAAATATCTACAGGGTTTGCATAATGGAAGGATGGGTCGACAATTTCGGGGAAGAGGTCCTTAATGGGAACTATAGGAGGGGACTCATCTTGAAGGTATTGATTCAAAGAGATCAGGTCCTTAATAAATTCTTCTGGTTCCTGTATTTTTGGACTAAACTCTATAATTTGGCTCTCCTCTATGGTTTCCTCAAGTAAGGCTCGAGCAGCAGTACCTAGGTTCTCTTTCTCTATTTGTTCTTCCACTATAGCTTTGGGTTGGATGTGGTCAAGGTCAACTAGCTCTGGGTTGGTTTCTACTTGGGTATCTACTGGGCCAACTATTTCTAGGTCATCTATAGGTGTCTCATCTTCTCCCTCATACTCATCCACTAGGCTCACATCAGCTTCATACACTTCCACGTTAATGTAAGCCTTGTGAATCTCAGGAATGGTTGGAGAAGGTCGGCTAGCATGAAATTGGTTAGGTTCTGGTCTCTGATTATGGGTACTACTCCTAGTAGGTTTAGGTTGTATAAGGGTAGTGGCTCACTACTGGGTTCATATTTAGGGATACTAATCCTATGGGGTTCAAGTTGACTAGGGGAAGCATGACTTGTACTAGGCTGATACTTAGGGGTTATGGGTTCTCTGGGCTCATAGGACAAGGGTGCAGATCTATGGGTAATGGGATTATAGGATCTGGGGTCATAGGATTTTGGGTTAGCTCTATGGTCAGGTTCTAAGGATGGATCATGGTATGGGGTCCTCCTAAGGTTAGGCTCCCTATATGGGTCAGGATATTGGGTTCTCCTAGGGTTGGACTCCCTATATGGATCAAAATATTGGGTGTTGGGTCTATTAGGCTCATGGGATATGGGTGCATAGGATCTATGATCATGGGATCTAGAGTCATAGGATCTAGGTTCATAGGTTCTGGATTCATAGGTTCTAGGTTCATAGGATTTGGAGTCATAAGATCTATAGGTTGTGGGTATACTAGGCTTATAGGATTTGGGTAAATAGGATCTATCTTCCTGGTCTACAAAATCCTGATTGGGTCTTCTAGGTTCAGTATCATAATAAGGGTCATGATAAGGGGTTCTTCTAGGTTCAGTATTATAGTATGGGTCAGGCTGAGGGGCTCTCCTAGTTTTAACCCCTCGGTATGGATCAGGGTTTGGGGTCCTCCTAGGTTGAGGATTATAGTACGGGTCAGGATAAGGGGCTCTCCTAGGTTCGACCTCATGGTATAGATCAGGGTTTGGGGTCCTCCTAGGCTGAGGGTTATAGTATGGGTCAGGATGAGGGGCTCTCCTAGGTTCGACCTCATGGTATGGATTAGGGTTTGGGGTCCTCCTGGGTTGAGGGGAATTAGAATCTGGTTCAGACTGTGACCCATGGGTTTTTCCTGGGGTCCCTACCCGGACTTCTAACTGATCAAACCTATTGGCAAGATGGTCAATTCTATCATTAGTTTGAATACCAGACTGAGTTAACTGGGTCATCTGGGTAGCCATCTGGGCTATTTGATCAGCTAGGGCTTTCATTTGGGTTTGCAAATTTTTCATGGGTTCAGACATTTGGGAAGGAGGTGGGTGATATGAAACTCCTGATCTAGTGCTCATGCAAGACTCGATCAGACCGACTACAGCTGACTAGACCTAGAGTCCAAACTAAGGGCTCAATCAGGGTGGCAAACTAGCCTATAGTAACCCTATACTCAGCCAGGCAGGTGTAAGGGGAGTGTTAGGTCCCTGATTGCCAATCCTAGACACCAATCAGAGATTGGCCAGGTAGGCGGACCAGCACACAAGCCCTTCAGGATTGAATCCCGAAACTACCTTTCTAGACACTGAGCACAAAGCACACACGGGTTAGCTTGACACAATGATCTGACACGTAGCCCGGACCCGACCAGTTGGTGTTCCTAGCCCACTAGGGCAAATTAAGTCTAGTTAATTTTAGGTTAAGGCTTGGGACCGAATGAAAGGGATGTTGTTTTGGGCTAAGGAGAGGTGATCAAATCCTCCCTCGATCTGATATAGCAAGAGTTCCCTTAAAAGTAAATTATGCAATGATGGCAGGTAGATGGGATGCAAATTAGGGTTTAGATGTTTTTGGTATTTTTGGAGAATATGTAATTTTTTTTTTGGTATTTTCTTAAATAGAAGAAAACTTTAAAATTATGGCCTAATATGCAGGAAATATACTAAAATTAAAAAAAATGCAAAATATGCTAAACAAGATCCTAAAACTTCCAAACTTGTCTTGCTGAAAAAACATAGCCGAAAGTCTATAGGCTGTATTTCGGCTTGTAAAAACTTCTCAAGCCATAATAAAATCTGAAAAAATTCTTAAGATTACTTTAAATTATGATAAATCTATTAAAACAAATTTTAGAATTTTTGGAGTTTTTATCAAGAATAAATAATTAAAATAACAGAGTATATATGGACTAAAAAATTGTAGAAAATAAGCCCTAATCTAAGCTCTGATACCAAATGATGGGGGAATAATATGCATGCAATTCTTTTGTATGTTTTACATGTGGAGTTAGGTAATTAGTTCCAAAATTTCAGATCAAAATTATTTGTAGAGGATTTTGTATGAATTTTTGAAAATCAGCATGCAGATTAGGACCTAGAAAAGTAGCAAAGAAGGACCGCCGGGGCTGAGAAGCCTCGGTTAGGGCAAGTTCTCCTACAATAAAACTACTAGAGGTAGAGGGGTGTACCTGAAAATGTTTATGAAGATCGCAGCGAAGGGGTCTCTCGTTCCTCGATGGATGCGGCCTGGAAAATCGAGCCAATGACCCACGGATACCCGGCTTTCTGCTCGGTGGTCCGATTGAGGCTTGGCTGGAGTCGTTGGATTCGTAGGAACTCGGGGACTTGCAAACGACCTGTTAGGGGTTAGAAAATTCACAAAGGAACAATAAAACAAAGGAAAAATAGCAAGGAAAGGCTTCTTTTGGAGTGGGCGTCCACGGATCTGGAGGGTTTGTTGGCAGCAGGAAGATGATTGCAAACACCGGGAAGATGAACTCTCACAAACCCCTTTATGCACACAGTAGGGTATCACACAACTCAATAGAAGAACTCAAGGTTTTAGTTCATATCAAAAAGTCTCCCTTCATACAAGTGGCTAGGGTCCTTTAAATAGACCCTTAACCTTGTGCTCCAAGTAAGGGCACATTAGTCTTTACATAAGAATCCTTTTCCCTCTCAAACCCTAGCTAGAAAATAAGGAAATATTAGGTAGAAAAACCCCTAAAAATTCTCTTGACTTGGTCAACACTCCAAGGATGCCTAGGGGGGCGTGTTGGGCTTCTAGGAGCAGCAAGAGGCCGGCCCAAAGGGGCTCGAGTGCATGGGTTTGGGCCTCTGGAAGCTGGGGTGGCCTGGTAGCCATGTAGCAGGAATATTCCCTGGTATCTTGCTTCTTTAGGGCTTGGGCTTGGCACCTGGGCTTGACTTCTTTGGGCTAGGATGCAGATGGACCTCTGGAGTCAAGGATGCCCTTATCTATGAATATACTTTGGCATCTGGAAGGGAATCTGGGCTTCTGGAGGGCATCTGCAAGGAATTAGGGTTTTCTGAATTTTTCCTCCTAGGGTCTTCAAATCTTCAAGCTGGGTTGGACTTGGGCTATACTTCCATGTCTTCAATCTGGTTGGACTTGGTATTCACTTATATGATGTGGTCTTGAGTCTTCAATATGGTTGAATAGGACTCAAAAAAATAAAATTAGCTTCGCTTGAGCTGACTAACACTGGACTGAACTAGCTCAACCTGAGCTGACTAGTACAGAACTGAAACACAAAAGACTCAAATAACAACTAAAATGGACTCAGTGGGCTAAGCCCTTATTACAGATGGACTCATAAATTATTGATCAATTCACAGAGGGTTGAAAAGCCTCTGTCTTATTCTGGTGCCTCTGGTGTCCCCACCACTAGTCTCTTCCTAGGACCCATGTCAAACCAGCTGGATAGGAAGGAAAAGAGGATAGATCCAATCAAACTTAGAGCTATGGGACTAGCTACAGGTTGAGCTAAGGAGAAAATCATGTCACAAGAGGTGTAAAGACAGTTTTGAAATAATTTTGGGTTGTAAAATACCCCAAAAAATTTAGGAAACAATTTGAAAGCAGGGATTTTACAAGCTAGAAAATGTTTTTGGTTGTTAAAATATATTTGAACTTTTGTAAAAATATAATTTGTAATTTCAAAATACCAAAATACATGGGATTTGGGCTTAAAACATTTAGAGTTTTAGCAAAAAGGTAAAAATGTCACAAAAACATCATGAAAAATTATGATAAATCAATAGAAATAAGTTTAAAACATTAGATTTTAGGTGAATACCCAATTTTTTTGGCCAAAACCAATCAAACAGTGATTCTTCCCAAATTCGAATGGAATGTGCATGAAGAACGGCCAAAAACCATGGGAAATTCAAGAAAAATGCCACTAAACCATGATTCCTTCAAACGGAGTTTTAGAAAACCATTAAAACTAAGGAAAATCCGGTTGAAATCCCAAATATAGTTGAAAAAATCCAAATCTAGGTCAAACGGTTTGACAGTAACAAAAAGAAAATGAAAATATGAGAAATAAAATGGAAATAAAAAGAAATTAGAAGAGGGAATACCTGATTCGTGAAGGGTTAAATGGGAAGAGAAGGTATTTGGATAGTAGGGGACCACTGTAGCTAGAAATTGATGGAGGAAAAGTAAAAACAAAACCCTCGGTCGATCGTTTTAAAAACATATTTCATTTCGCAAGTGTCAATACTTAGTATTTGTCAAGTGTCGACACTTGGTTAGGTGTCGACACTTGACAAAATCCAAGTGTCGACTCTTGGCCAAGAAAATCCAAAAAAAATCAAAAAATCTTTAAAAAAAAAATCTAAGAAAATATTTAAAAGCCTTTGGGACTCAAAGCAAGTGTTTTTGAGTAAAATGCCATGGGAAAGATGAAATTTGAGAGAGTTCTAGGAGAATGGGTCAATGACACCTAACTCTCTTCTAATCAGACATAACCTTTCTTCACTCAATGGTTTGGTAAACACATCAGCTAATTGATCATCAGTACACACAAAATCAAGTATAACATTAGAGTTTTGTACATGATCTCTTAAGAAATGATGTCTTATTTCAATATGTTTACTTCTTGAATGTTGCACAGGATTCTTAGTTAGATTGATTGCACTAGTATTGTCACATCTTATGGGTGTCTTAGTTAGTTTAATGCCAAAATCTTCGAGTTGTTGTTTGATCCAAAGGATTTGAGCACAACAGCTTCCAGCTGTTATATATTCGGCTTCCGCTATAGATAGAGCAACTGAATTCTATTTCTTGCTACTCCAAGAGATTAAATTTACTCCAAGAAACTATCAGGTTCCACTAGTACATTTATGATCAAGTTTACACCCAGCAAAGTCAGTATCAGAATAAGCAATCAATTCAAATGAAGAATCTCTAGAGTACCACAAACCAATTTCAATTATGCCAGATAGATATCTAAGTATGCGTTTAACAGCCAAAAGATGAGACTTTTTAGGATTAGACTGATATCTAGAATACATACAAACACTAAACATGATATCTGGTCTACTGGCAGTAAGATATAGCAGTGAACCGATCATGCCATGATATAATTTTTGGTCAATGATATACCTGATTCATCCTTGTCAAGTCTACAAGTAGAGCTCATAGGGGTATCTAAAGGCTTAGCGTTCTCCATCCCAAACTTCTTAAGTATTTCTTTTGAGTACTTCGCTTGGTTGATGAAGATCCCCTCTTTGGTTTGCTTTATTTGGAGTCCAAGGAAGAAATTTAGTTCTCCCATCATGCTCAACTCGAACTCACCCTGCATTAACTTTGCAAATTCTTGACAAAGAGATTCGTTAGTAGTACCAAATATGATATCATCTACATAGATTTGTACTACTAAGAGATCATCATTCTTTTTTTCAAAAATAAAGTTTTGTCTACATTACCTTTAGCAAAATTATTTTGAGCAAGAAAGAACTTAAACGATCATACCAAGCTCTAGGAGCTTGTTTCAAACCATACAAAACTTTATGAAGTTTGTAAACATGATTTGAAAATTCAGAATTTTCAAAATCAGGAGGTTGTTCAACATAAACTTCTTCAATAAGACCATTTAAAAAGGCACTTTTAACATCCATTTGAAATAATTTAAAATTCATAAAGCAAGCAAAAGCCAACAATAGCCTAATTGCCTCAAGTCTAGCCACAGGAGCAAAGGTTTCATCAAAATCTATCCCTTCCTCCTGATTGTATCCTTTGGCAACTAGTCTAGCCTTATTTCTAGTAACAACACCATTTTCATCAAGTTTATTTCGAAAAACCCATTTTGTGCCAATAATTGAAGTATTTGAAGGCCTATCTACTAATGTCCAAACATTGTTCCTTTTGAATTGATTAAGTTCATCTTGCATAGCATTTATCCAATTACTATCATATTCAGCTTCTTTAATAGTTTTAGGTTCAATTTGAGAAACAAAAGCTAAATAATCACAGATATTTCTAAGGGATGATTGAGTACTTACACCTTTAGATGGATCACCAATAATTAGTTCTTTTGGGTGTCCATGAGCATACCTCCATTCTTTTGGTAGTGCATCAACTGTTGATGTGTTTTCATCACCTTGTGCTTGATCTCCTTCAGTGTTTTGATCATCTTCTTGTTCTTTGGTAGGCTCTTCGTTGTTGTTTACACTTTCAATTTTCTTGGTACCTGTTTCATCAGAAAGCATATCTTCTTTTCTCGAAGATTTCTAGTCAGATTCATCAAATACCACATGTATGGATTCCTCAACTACAAGTGTTATTATGTTGAAGACTTTGTATGCCTTACTAGATATGGAGTAGCCCAGAAAGACTCCCTCATCTGATTTGGCATCAAATTTGCTCAAATTATCCTTACCATTGTTTAAAATGAAACAACGGTATCAAAAAATACAAAAATAACGAATTGAGGGTTTTCTACCCTTCCAAAGCTCATAAGGTGTTTTTTTAAAATCGGTCGGATCAAAACTCGATTTAAAACATAGCATGCAGTATTTATGGCTTTCATCCAAAAATATCTAGGTAAATCATTTTCACAAAGCATGGTGCGTACCATTTTTTCAAGAGTTCTATTTTTTCTTTCTACCATCCCATTTTGTTGAGGTGTCCTAGGTGCAGAAAAATTATGATGAATACCACTTTCAATACAGAATTTATCAAAATCAGCAATTACAAATTCGGTTCCATGATCACTTCTCAAAGATACGATTAAAACACCTTTTTCATTTGAAATTCATTTATGAATCCTAATGAATTCAGAAAACATTTTATCTTTATGTACTAAAAACATAACCCATGTAAATTATGAGAAATCATCTATAATAACTAGACCGTACTTCTTACCTCCCAAACTAGATGTTCTAGTTGGCCCAAAGAGATCCATAGCAACTCTAAGGGTCCACTGCAGAAGTATAAGGAACTCTACTCAAGCGATCTTTTTTCTTAGGAGTTGTCGCACAATCCTTCTTGGAAAGAGTAATTCCAGAACCTATCGAGAGATAATTTTTCTTGGAATTCTCTATGCTGAACCATTTCATCATGGTATCAATATAGATAGACTAGGACAATCCCAGAGGCCTCTTAGATCTATCTTTATAGATCTTCATACCCAGTATGAAAGAAGCTTCACCCAAGTCCTTCATGGAGAACTAAGATGACAACCAGACCTTTATTACTTGCAATGCTACGATGTCATTCCCGATTAAGAGAATGTCATTAACATACAGTGCCTGGAATACAATCATGAACCATTAACCCACTTATAGATGCTGGGTTCCTCTCCATTCCTAACGAAGCCATACAATTTAATATACCTATAAAATCGCATGTTCCAACTTCAAGATGCTTGCTTGAGTCCATAAATGGACCTCTGTAATTTGCATACTTTTGACTCGTTTGTGGATGTGAACCCTTCAGGCTATATCATATACACCTCCTCATCCATCTCTCCATTCAGGAAAGCAGTTCGGATATCCATCTGCCAGATCTCATAGTCAAAATGTGCTGCCAAAGCAAGCATGATCCAAATGAACTTGAGCATTGCCACAGGGGAGAACGTCTCGTCATAATCGATACCGTATCACTGACGATACCACTTGGCAACCAGATAGGCTTTATAGGTCTCCACCTTCCCATCTACGTCCCTTTTTCTCTTGAAAATCCACTTGCACTTGATCGGTTTTATCCCTTCAGGTAGATCAACCAATGTCCATACATTGTTGATCTCCATGGACTCCATCTTGGATCGCTCGGCTCCAAGCCACGCCCCAGAGTCAGATGTCCGAAGTGCATCCATATAGGTGATTGGATCCTCATCATTCTCATCGAGCTCAATGGGATCACAGTCCCGGACCAAGAAATCGTAATATCTATCCGGCTGACACGGTACTCTACCAGATCTCCTATAATGGGTTCCGGGTGTGATCCAATCACAGCCAATTCTAAGATGTCCTTAGAGTGTGCAGGTTCTTCGACTGGTTGAACTTCACCAAGTTCAATCTTAGAGGCTACAGTTCCTTCTCCAAGGAACTTCTTTTCCAATAAGACAGCCCTAAGAGCAACGAGCACTTTATGTTCGTCCTCCAAGTAGAAGAAATACCCTTTTGTTTTCTTAGGGTACCCAATAAACAGGCACCGATCAGACCTAGGACCAAGTTTATCTGAGTCTAAATGCTTTACATAAGTCGGACAACCCCAGACCCGAAGGTGTGAAATTGAGGGCTTACGTCCAGTTCATAACTCATATGGAGTGGAGATAACAGACTTACTCGAAACATTATTCAGCAAGTAACAAGCTATCTTAAGTGCATATCCCTAGAAGGATAGTGGTAGATTTGCAAAGCCCATCATGGATCAAACCATTTCCAACAGGATTCGATTCCACCTTTCGGACACACCATTCAACTGAGGTTCTCCTAGAGGAGTCCATTGTGAGAGAATCACATTCTCCTCAAGATATATCATGAACTCACCGGATAGGTATTCACCACCTCGATCAGATTGAAGGGTTTTAATACTCTTTCTAGTTTGTTTCACCACTTCATTACGATATCGTTTGAACATTTCAAATGACTCGATTTATGTCTCATTAAAAAGACATAACCATACCTTGAAAGGCCGTTTGTAGATATAATGAAATATCTGTATCCACCTCTGGCATTAATTGTCATGGGTCTGCATACATCAGTATGTACGAGACTCAGAAGTTCTGTAGCTCGTTCACCTTTTCCAGTAAAAGGTGACTTGGTCATTTTACCAAGCAAACAGGATTCACAAGTGGGCAGTGAGTAAGAATCACTGATCTCGGGAGGCCTTCTCCTCGCAACTTGTTTATCTTATTCTGGTTAACATGACCTAGCCTACAGTGCCATAGATACAAGTCACTGACATTTTCTATCCTTGAGCATTTGCTAGACGTGTACATTACATTAACAGGCCGTGACGAAACATAAATAACATTATTTAACTTAGCTTTCATTATCACAGAGTTATTCATAATAACCTAGAAAAAATCTCCTTTTATTGAAATTTCATAACCATAATTGGTCAATAGGACTATAGAGATAATGCTTATAATAAAACTAGGACAATAATGACAATTGACTAATTTGACAGTACTAGACTCAAAAACAAGACCCAGAATTTCGACCGCCAGCACGGGAACACGATTTCCATTTTCGATGCTCAAGAACTGCTCCCCATCCTTGAATCTCTTGCTAACCTGTAGTCCCTCCAACGAATTGCAAATATGAATAGGACTACCAGTATCCAATACCCAGTTAGCAATGTCACAAATAGAAAAATTACAAGATTTTATCATATAAATACCTTGTCTAGCACCCTGCTGCTTTCCCTTGGCCTGTTCGGGTCTAAGGATGCCTGATAAAGAGGACAGTTCCTCTTTCAGTGTCCCTGCTTCTTACAATAGAAGCACTCTACACCTGCTTGATCATCTTTCACTTTCTTGGCTTGACTTGGGCCAGGAGCACTCTGTACCTTCTTTTCCTTAACTTTCTTCTTCCCTTTTTTAAAGGGACGACCTCTAAAACCTTCCACAAAATTCATCACCCCCTTATTCATTTGGTGGACCTTCTCGTAAGTCTGTAGCAACCCCATCAAATCATGGTAATTGACTATAGGCTTATTCATTCTATAATGATTGAGAAAGTCAAGATAGGAGGAGGGTAGAGAATTCAGGATTGCATCCTTGTCGAGCTGCTCGTGCAAGGGACATCCGAGCTTGCCCAATCGATCGATCATCTCGATCATGTACAATACATGATCAGTGACCGAACTGCCATTCTATATTTTGGCATTGTAGATGGCACAAGATACTTTGTACCGCTCCATATCATCTGGCATGCTGAAAGATTCCTTCAACCTTTGAAGAATCTCATCTAGCTGGGTCTTCTCGAATTTGCGACTGAACTCATTGTTCATCACCGCCAACATTATGCATCGGATAGCAGTCCGATCAAAAACCTACTTCAAATGATGCAGAACGAATGCTCTGATACCAAAATTGATGTAGAACAGAAGCTCTGATACCAAAAATGATGCAGAACAAAGAACAAAGAAGCGTATACGGAAGTAAATTTAGGATTAATTTTTTTTTTTTTTATATATTTCAGAAATTGGCTTTGACTCAAAGTAAAGCTAAACTAAGTTGAAGGAAACTAGGTAAGGATTGAAAGCACAATTTAGAAGAAACTCAATTATCAGAGTAGTTCAGAAGTAACGGATCGCTGGGGGTTGAGAAACTCCCAGACCTAGGGTTTCGCTCTAAACTTTCAACAGGACAAAAATAGAGAGGAGAGATGGTTTACTAACCAGACAGTGATCTTCTCAGAATTTGGGTGGAAGAACTCTCTCGAGCAGATTATTGGATCCTCGGATTCGGCTATCTTCGCAATGGATCCTCCAATACTGGTCTGTGGTTTGGTCGGCTTCTCCTGGACTCAAGATCTGGGAAGAAGAAAAACAAGTGAGGGATTCAGAGACTCAGGGAAGGATTTACCAGTTCGAAGAACTTGAAGGCTGATGTCGCTGAGACCCGGATTCTCTTGAAGGCTGATTCGACTCCCTCTGGAAAGAGCTTTGGATCTGAAGTATCCGGACTGTAGCTGGATGCTGGTGGTCGGCCTGGACTTGGAGAGAGAGGCCGTGGGAGGTGGAATATGCTAGGGTTTGGTGGAAAGAGAAGGGTGATGGCGGCTAGGGTTTGGGAGTGGAGTGGCTAACCTAGGGTTTGGGCTTTGGAGATCTCACACCTCCTCAAGGTTCCTGGGGAACCAGGATTTACTCCCTCACGGAGCTCAACACTTGGATGCAAGTGCAGAAGAGAGAAAACACAAAGTTAGCTCACAAGAAAATTTGGTTTCATTCATCTGATTCTTTAAACTTACAAGAGGGTTTAATTTATAGGCCATTATAAGAGAGTAGGGTTTTACATCTTCCCATGTGGGACTAAAGGAGGGGATCTACAAATTAGGATATCAATCCCTACTCATATGGCCGGCCAATTAATTCCAAAGTTGATTGAAGCTTCAAAAAGGAAAGTGGGTGGCGCCTCCTTGTCTTGACCTCCAAGAAAATATTTTTTTCCTTCTATGCTTGGCCTTATCTGGAAGTGTTTGGGCGCCTCTTAACCTTGCCCTCCAAGAGAAAATTTGTTGCCTTTTATATCTGGCTTTAGTTGGAATGATTAGGGCGCCTCCTAACCTTGCTTTTCAAGAGAAATCTCCTTCCTTCCATGGCTCAACCCTTTTTGGATACCTCCTTTTCTTTCTCCCCAAGTTATGGCTCCTTCTAACTTTGTTTTGAGTATTTCTGGCAGGTAATGGGCGCCTCCTTGAATTTCTCTCCAAGGGAATTTCTTCCCTTTCATAGTTTGGTTCTTTTGGGAAGTCTTGGGCTGCCCCCTTGATTTGTGGACCCCTGGTGGATTTCTCCTCAATTGGCGCATGAAAGAGGGGAGCTGCTATCTGTGGTGTGGGGACCAAAGCCTGCTGGATGGAGATGTGGCACCCCCTGGACTCAGGCGTATGGCTGGGAGTGTGGCTGGGAGTGTGGCGCCCACTTGCTTGGCCTTGGGAGAAAATGTAACACCCTAGGTTGAAGCCCTAGTCCACTACTGAGTCAACATGACTCAATAAAATAAAAATGCAAGTAATACAGACTCAAACTAAATTGAGTTGATCAAGTCAACCCTTATTACAAGCCAAAAACCCTAATTCTTTGGGCAAGGTTAATCAGAGATCCAGATGGAGCTCTGAAGTCTTCTTCTGAGTCTGGTGCCCGCACCAATTCTCTCAGGGTGGGAGGAACTCGACCCTGTCGAGTATGGATCAAGTTGGCTCTAGTATCTCTCCAAGAGGTCTGGGTCCAACTCTTGTAATTCTTCTCGGGAGATCCAAGAGTCATCAGAATCTGGCCTTCCTAGCCAGCGGACCAGGTATCTTTGGTATTCTCGATTACGAGTAGAGATAACCTGATCATCCAGGATCTTTTCAATCTGCTCTTTCCTCACAGGCCAGTTTGTTGGTGGACACACAGGGTCAGGTTCACTCTCAAGAGCAGGATTAGGCTCAAAAGCCTCACTGGGAATCATAGCTGGCTCCCTATACTCTACTAGGTCTGTAATGTTGAAAGTGGAGCTAATGCCTAATTCTGGAGGTAACTCGAGCACATAGGCATTGGATCCTACTCTCTTTACCACTCTAAATGGTCCAGCTCCCCTAGCATGTAACTTTCTAAAGGTTCTTGGAGGAAACCGTTCAGGCCTTAACCTAATCATTACATAGTCTCCTTCGTCAAAAGTTTTGACTCGCCTTTGAGAATCAGCCAATTTCTTATAAGTTTCATTACTTAAATTTATTTTGGCTTGAATTTCTTTATGCAAGTCTTTTATATGCTATGCAAAAACTTCGGCAAACTCAGAGACCCGTGTGTGGACTGGTAATGGAGCTAGGTCAAGAGGTGTGTGGGGTTTATATCCATGCACAATTTCAAATGGACTCTTACCTGTAGACCTATTGACCGAGACATTGAATGCAATTTCAGCCCTGAACAAAATACAAATCCCAATTCCTGGTATTCTCACTCAACCAAAATCTGAGTCAATTTCCTAAACTCGACTGATGATGCATTCCTAAAGAATGGACTTTATTCAAAGGAACCCTAGGTCTAAACCTAACAAACTACGGCTCTCTAGGTTTGACCTTGGGTTGGAGGATGGCATGCAGAGCATGAAAACTTATCATAGGTGCCTAGTAGGTGCCATAAGGTCTTCCAGAAGTAGGTGGCAAACCTAATAGGTTCTGACACGTGGTTCACTCTAAAGACTTTGACAAAGTATACTTGGATGGTGTAAGAAGCATTGGAAGTCCTAGAGAAAGGGAGGAAATATGAGGCGGAGTCACGAATTACCTGCTGACTAAAGGTGGTGACCTGAAGGTTTGAATGGTGATCTATGAGTGTCAACTGGTCATCCTTTCGAAAGGAAAAGTTTGCTACTCCCAGGAATGGATCAAGAGATGGTTCGGGAAGCAGCCTAGGACATGTGATTGCAACAGTTAAAGTTTGTTCTCTAAGCAAATAATGATCCATTTTCTCAAGAACTGGATTGAAGAATGATTCATGGAAGGGCCTATGGATGATGACCTCGAGACTTGAAATTTGACATATGGATGCGAAAAGGTATACTCTATAGAAGGGTAGGTCAGTCATGCGAAGGAAGGGGTCTGGGGTCATAAGGAGGACTTCTACAGGACTAGGTGAATCAATCTGCTCAAGACAAGGATGTTCAACTGAGATTACGGGAGAGACCTTAGTGGCTGGGCATGGGACAAGGTACAATTGTAAGAGGCTTGATTCAGTCATCCTAAGGAGAGGATCTACCATAGGGTGGGCAAACTTAAACATTTCAGTGCAAAGATCTTTAATTGGTACTTGGGGAATGACTGTAATTAGAGGGTACGAACTGATAGCTCAGGCTAACACTATGAGTTCTTCCTGGGGGTATTTGACTAAAGGAACCTTGTTCTCACAAATCTCTTGAATTTCTGAACTAGGTCCTATCAGTTGGTTGCTTTCCAAGATCTCCTCAGGTAAGGAACCAATAGTATCAATGTCACATTCTTCAAGTTCTTCCCCCTCACATTCATCAACTAGACTCAAGCCAGCATCATATACTTACTCGATGCCATCTTCAATGGGTTTCGGGTCAGTGGTAATCGGGTCAACTGATTCTAGGCTTGTCATACCTAACCATTCTTCCTCATTGGTAGGCTTGGGTTCTCCCTCATTAATGTCATCCTTAGGATTCTTACCACTTAGCTGTGCACAAGCCAGTCCTATGCATGGGCACTGACTAGATTTATGGCCTCTTTCTCTACAAAACAAACATTCTTGCGATATAGGAACCTGGGTCACACTGGGTTTCAAGCTAGTAGAGACCTTACTTGGGCTTGGGTGTGGATCTAAATGGTTTGATCTAGAAGACTTGGGTTGTTGAGTGACTGGTCTAGAATATTGTAAGGACCTCTCATAGACACGATCCACACTATAGATATCATGGTTAGGCTTCCTAAGGTTATGCTCGGGATCACGGTATAAGGTCCTCCTAGGCTCCTGGCATGGATGAGGTTGGGGCCTATTAAATTTTGGATCAGGGGTCCAATTTTGATGTCTACGTTTCTCAAGTACTTGGACTCGATCCCTAAGCTGGGTAAAATTCTCATGGACTTGTTCTTTACACTGGGTAACAGTAGCAGTCACATCCTGACTCAATTTGTTCATATTCTCAGTAAGAGCTCTAACCATGGCCTCTAAATCAGGTTGGGTTTGACCAGGTTGGTTGGGCACTCCATTCCGGGTAGACATGATGCAAGCAAACACACAAAATGAGACTCAACTGAATGACTACGGGCAAACTAGACCTAGAGCCCAAACTAGATGCCCAATCAGAGTGGCAAGCTAGCCTGTAGTAACTCAGGACTCAGCCAGGCAGGTGTAAGGGGAGTGTTAGGTCCCTGAATGCCAATCCTAGACACCAATTAGAGATTGGCCAGGTAGGCAGACCAGCACACAAGCCCTTCGGGATAGAATCCCTGAACCACTGTTCTAGACACTGAGTACAAAGCACACACAGAGTAACCAGACAAACTGACTCAACACTAGCCTAGACCCGACTTGTTGGTATCCCTAGCCCACTAGGGCAAATTAAGTCTAATAAATTTTAAAGTTAGGCTTAGGATCGAATGAGTGGGTGGTGGTTTTGAGCTAAGGAGAGGTTATCAACTCCTCCCCTTATCTTAGATGCTCGAATGCCCTTAAGATGAATTAGGAGATGATCACTCAAGATAATTGAATTGCAGAAACACAAAAACAGAGTTGCAGTAATTTAACTCTCAGAAATCTCACGAAAACCCATAAATCACAGGAAAATTATGAAAATAGTTTCAATTATACTGGTTTTAAAAAACAAAAATCACTAAATTTGGAGTTACCTACAGTGAAAAAAAATTCCTGCAACAGGATAGTTACGGACTGAAAATAGAGTACTTCCCCGTTTACAATTCCTGCTACGAAGTTGTAACCCAACAGATCCCCTACACGCCCTAGGAACACCCCATGGAATGGGAAGAGGAGGTTTGCACCTTGCTTCGTTCCTAGGACCGGATGTCTTGGGGAGTCTACTTTGAGCAGACAAAGTAAAAAGAGAGAGACTCAAACAAGCAATCAAAACAGAAACCCTAGACAGGGCTCTGATACCAAAAATGATGCAGAACGAATGCTCTGATACCAAAATTGATGTAGAACAGAAGCTCTGATACCAAAAATGATGCAGAACAAAGAACAAAGAAGCGTATGCAGAAGTAAATTTAGGATTAATTTCTTTTTTTTTTTTTTTATATTTCAGAAATTGGCTTTGACTCAAAGTAAAGCTAAACTAAGTTGAAGGAAACTAGGTAAGGATTGAAAGCACAATTTAGAAGAAACTCAATTATCAGAGTAGTTCAGAAGTAACGGATCGCTGGGGATTGAGAAACTCCCAGACCTAGGGTTTCGCTCTAAACTTTCAACATGACAGAAATAGAGAGGAGAGATAGTTTACTAACCAGACAGTGATCTTCTCAGAATTTGGGTGGAAGAACTCTCTCGAGCAGATTGTTGGATCCTCGGAGTCGGCTATCTTCACAATGGATCCTCCAATACTGGTCTGTTGTTTGGTCAGCTTCTCCTGGACTCAAGATCTGGGAAGAAGAAAAACAAGTGAGGGATTCAGAGACTCAGGGAAGGATTTACCAGTTCGAAGAACTTGAAGGCTGATGTCGCTGAGATCCGGATTCTCTTGAAGGCTGATTCGACTCCTTCTGGAAAGAGCTTTGGATCTGAAGTATCCGGACTGTAGCTGGATGCTGGTGGTCGGCCTGGACTTGGAGAGAGAGGCCATGGGAGGTGGAATATGCTAGGATTTGGTGGAAAGAGAAGGGTGATGGCGGCTAGGGTTTGGGAGTGGAGTGGCTAACCTAGGGTTTGGGCTTTGGAGATCTCACACCTCCTCAAGGTTCCTGGGGAACCCGGATTTACTCCCTCACGGAGCTCAACACTTGGATGCAAGTATAGAAGAGAGAAAACACAAAGTTTGCTCACAAGAAAATTTGGTTTCATTCATCTGATTCTTTAAACTTACAAGAGGGTTTAATTTATAGGCCATTACAAGAGAGTAGGGTTTTACATCTTCCCATGTGGGACTAAAGGAGGGGATCTACAAATTAGGATATCAATCCCTACTCATATGGCCGGCCAATTAATTCCAAAGTTGATTGAAGCTTCAAAAAGGAAAGTGGGTGGCGCCTCCTTGTCTTGACCTCCAAGAAAATATTTTTTTCCTTCTATGCTTGGCCTTATCTGGAAGTGTTTGGGCGCCTCTTAACCTTGCCCTCCAAGAGAAAATTTGTTGCCTTTTATATCTGGCTTTAGTTGGAATGATTAGGGTGCCTCCTAACCTTGCTTTTCAAGAGAAATCTCCTTCCTTCCATGGCTCAACCCTTTTTGGATACCTCCTTTTCTTTCTCCCCAAGTTATGGCTCCTTCTAACTTTGTTTTGAGTATTTCTGGCAGGTAATGGGCGCCTCCTTGAATTTCTCTCCAAGAGAATTTCTTCCCTTTCATAGTTTGGTTTTTTTGGGAAGTCTTGGGCCGCCCCCTTGATTTGTGGACCCCTGGTGGATTTCTCCTCAATTGGCGCATGAAAGAGGGGAGCTGCTATCTGTGGTGTGGGGACCAAAGCCTGCTGGATGGAGATATGGCGCCCCCTGGACTCAGGCGTATGGCTGGGAGTGTGGCTGGGAGTGTGGCACCCACTTGCTTGGCCTTGGGAGAAAATGTAACACCCCAGGTTGAAGCCCTAGTCCACTACTGAGTCAACATGACTCAACAAAATAAAAATGCAGGTAATACAGACTCAAACTAAAATTGAGTTGATCAAGTCAACCCTTATTACAAGCCAAAAATTCTAATTCTTCGGGCAAGGTTAATCAGAGATCCTGATGGAGCTCTGAAGTCTTCTTCTGAGTCTGGTGCCCGCACCATCAAATAAGTGTCCCAGATCAAACCACGAGCATTGGCAGGAGGGATTTCAGGTGCTGGATCCGTTATCACATAAAGGATCCGCTCGTGCTCCAGGACTATCCTCAATTTTCGATACCAGCTATCGAAATTGGGACCCTTTAACTTTTCACTATCGAGAAGTGACCGGAGTGAAAGGTTTGAAGACATTTGAAAGGAAAATTAAGACCAAATTAGTATATGAATTAATTAATTAAACCAAAAGACTTGGACTTTAGTCTAAAGGTCTCTCCCACTAATTTTTCATATTGGGAGCCTCTAACTCCAATCCGTGAAATCATCATTTCATAGTGGGTACTGAAATCCAATAAACCACGTATGAGCCCGACTATGGCCGGCTCACCCATACACGCCTAAAGGTAGGTTCTCTAACCAATTGCTTCCCTAAGCAACTTCCAATAATAAGTTTTGCCCCACAGAACCCCCAATCGACCTTGGGGCCTTCTATTGCGGGTCTCTGGTTAGGTCCATCCATTAATATGATGAATCCTATGCTTCCAGCTAACGAATGACCAAGCCCGACTATGGCCGACCCATCTAATCATCATTAAGAAGGCTGCACTGAACCATCATCTATGGGAGAGTAATCCCAGTAACTGGATGCATACCCATTTTATGGAACTGCCGATGTACACCAAGCTAAAGGACTCATTACTTACCCACTTAATGGGAGGCTAAGACACCATCAACTCATTGACTTAGTCTTTTTTTAGGACATAATAATTCTAGAGGATTTTAATTAAATTATGACAGAAGAAGAGAGAAGAACAAGGATCAACCTCCCACTGATCAAATCAATTCTCAGGAGGGTTGAATTAAATTCAACAAGTTGGTCCATGGGCACCTAAAAATCAGACAAGCTGATCAACTTGGGTGACATGGGTTAACTCGAATCAATAAGCTCCTCTAATCAGTTCTGGTTGATCGGATTGGCTAGGTAGGTGAGATCTTGGGTGAGTATCCACCATTAACAATCTTTCCTAGACACCAGCCAAGTTGGCCAAGAAAGAGGTAGCCTCATGCAGCCATGGTAAAAAATGCCAAACCTACCTAGATACCAATCGATTTACCAAACTTGATTAGACCAACCTAAGAACTCGAGCTTACCACAGAGCCACTAATTAGATCCATTTTAGAAGAATGGACTAACCCATCTAACTATTAGATAGATGCTAAAGAGAAGGTCCTTAATCAATATTTGATTAGTTCTCTTAAGTCTAATTCAACTAACCTTAGGTCTAACCCAATAAATGGACCCAATTAGACAGCTAACTCAATTAACCTGGATGGCTTATTTAAATGATATTAGGTTTCAAAAACCCTAATCTGGCTTGTTATTTAATTAATCTTTCAATTCATAATTATTAGAATATAAGCCAACTTTTAATTAAAATATTTTTAATTAGATTCATGTAAAACTCTTTTACATCTTTCATGCATCATATCTAATCCTATCATATCAATGTATAATATTGCAAGACTTAAAAATTTTAGACATGCCAATGTATAATCTTGTATCTGGATTAAAATATTTTTAATACCATGGGTTTTCTTTAAGGATCCTTCTAAAAAGGCCAACATAGATGAACAGCCTTGTTCCATAGAAAATTAGGGATTTTAAACCCTGATTAATCTGGATACACGGCCATGGTGAAGGTCTCATCTAGGTTCCTAAAAGTAATCCCTAATCTAGATACATATCCAATACATGCAATCATGATATGCTACACAGGAACCTGCTCTGATACCATTGAAAGGAAACAAGTGCATTGGAGGCCTATCCTAGGCACGCTACACTAGGGAGTAGGTATTGCATAATTACAATTTTTTAAACATGCAAACGAAAAAACCTACTCATGCACAGGATCTAACTTAAACGTGATGCATGAAACAGATACATAAGCATGTAAGGCAAGTGCAATAATTATAAATAATATGATAAAAACAAGATCTAAACATGCATGATAAAAACATACCTTATAGCACTTCCTTTTATTCTAAATATTGGATCGAAGCAGGAAGAAGCCGACTCTAGCAGTCTTCAGAATAGATCTGCAACAGTGAGAAGAAGAAGGATCGGTCCAATCTCTTGAGGTGTCCAAATGTCCACCCTCTAGAGTATCCATGCACGGGATCTCGCTGATCCAACTCCCAGATGGATGCTAGTCCTCCAGGAATCAAAGAAAGGTCACAGATAGGCGGAGCAGGGAAAGCCAAACTGAACTTCATGGACGGTCTTCTCCAAGATCGCCCTTACTCCACCTAAAGCACACAATGGAGATCTAAAAATAGGGAATGAAAAAACACGGATGCAGAACAAAATTCTATATGAAGATTTTTTATATCAAAACCTCTCTCACAAATCGTGATAAACCGCTCTCTGCTCCTCTCCTCACAAACTCTGTTCCTCACTTCATCGCACGGCCATTTTTTTCATCCGCTTCTCTCACAGCATACCACCAAGATACAAAAGAGGCAATGAAAACCTAGAAAATAATAGAGGCAGAGAATAGTTGAGAAAGCCAGGAAGACGTCGTGAGAGAAAATAGATAAATCCCAAACATCAATTGAAAAGCTCTTGATCGATTTCAAATTTTTGGGAACTGTGGGCTATCTCAGGGTGAAAAACAGGGATCGAGAGAGGAAAATGAGTGGAAGAGATCACCGTGAGACCTCTTCCAGATCGTGATGCCAATGATCAAATCAGATAACCCAAGCATTAAACAAATTTCAGGCTGTTCTTATCCATGCGATAATCGATCAACAGGTTACGCTTATCCCAAACACACGGTAAAACAAGCAACGAGAAAATAGGGGAAGAGGGAGAAAACAAATTGCATGAACCAAAACACCGTGTAAACCTTCCATGATTAAACCGGTTCAACAAGATTTAAACTGGTTCAAAAAGAAAAACCCCGGTTCGACCAAACCCGATCAGTAAGAAAACAGGGTCCAGTCCTGGTCTACCAGGAACAATTCCTAGTTGACCCAAACCAATCCTGGTCGATCCAAATCAGACCAGGTGGACCAGAAATAATCCAATGTGTGCTCAATCAAACCATTTGACCTTAATACCAAAATGATTCCCAATCATTGATCGGCTCTCGGATCAGAAAGAAAGCCTCTATGGCATGTGACCTCATAGGTTCGAATCTAAACGGTAGCACTAGAACACTTCCAGTACCAGCACAAGACATCATCTAGCAATGGGTCCCGGCATCTGGATAGGTCGAAGATACGAGAGCAATCTATCGAACCTCTGGCATATGGTTACCATATAGTTCATCCCTTTGACCTCCAATGCTCAAGATGACCTAGGGTTAGACTGCCAACCCTAACTAAGTCAATCCATAACATGTCTCAACCTCGCAAGTCCAGTGACTCCTCACTAGGACTACCCCGGTCGAGGATTTGCTAAATTGAGACACCGCGAGACATTCAATCCAAAATAATTTGGATAGGTCAATTCCATCTTGGTCCACCACTGCTCTACAAGTACTTGACTGTACCCAAAAACCTTCCATCTTCGGATTACAAATCCGGGTAGTCCTGCACCAAAGCATAGGGAGTTGCTTGCAAGCTATTATGATGACCTCAGGTAGGAGGGACACATATACCCATATCCAATCACGAGCAATCCTTTGGTAGAAAGGAGCTCCATGGAGCATGTTAAATGAGATGCCACACATCCCACTTGCAGATCACATCAGTTTCACCACAGTCCTTTGGTCAAGAGGATAACCAAACGATGTGAACCATAACAACCTACACTTGATAATTGCCATCCTATACAACATATCATTTGGTTGTGAACCTTTTTAAAGGATCACTCGATATATCCTCTCTATATCAAAGTCAGTGCAGTCTTAAGGACTTCATCACATAAATAAAGTTCATTACAGGGAAATGAATAATGTGATGAGCTGCCAAAATAAAATTTTATTAATTCATATACAAATTACAATACTGAGCACAACCACCTACAACCTAAGAGATTGACTTTGGGACACAATTCCCAACACCCTTAACCTCACTCCTTTTCATATTTTTGTTACCTTATTCCTTCTTGTTTTCTAATTCGGTCCTAGGTTGCTCACAGGTTTCGTATGATGCAGGATGATTTATGCATGCAAAGTATTTTTCATGATTAAATGTGAAGTTAAGATTTTAGAGACTAAATTTCAAGCTAAGAATCAAAGTATAAAATTCTATGAAAATTCTGGAAGTCTTGTATGTAGAAATAAACCCTAAAGTAATAGATAAGCAGGATCGTCTAGGTTGAGAAACCCTGGTCAGCCTAGCTTTCCTACAATACCACTATTGATGAATCAAGCGAGTGTACCTGGCAATAGTTGAAGTGCCTGCTGATGATCGTTCCATGAAGAGATCACTCACACTCCCAGATGTGGCTTGGAAGAACAAGCTTTTAACCTTGCGGATTCGTGGCTTTCTGCTCGGTGATCCGATGGCTGATCAGAAGGTATCCTTGGACTCGTAGGAACTGAGGGACCTACAAATCACCATCTGGTGTTAGAAAACTAAGAGTATGAAGATTGAATAATTGAAAGAAGGAAAAAGAAAGGCTCTTGGATGATGGTGGCCAAGAGTTGGAAGGAAGGGGCGGCTAGGATTTTGATGTTGTAGATGGAGACAGGGCACAGGAACAAGAAGAACTCGCATACAGCTTGCACACAGCACACACACAGCTAGGGCACATAGCAAAGAGAGAAAACTCAAATTTAATTCATCAATATTTTGAAATTACATGAGGGAAGGCCTTTAAATAGGCTTACAAACTTAGGGCTCAAGTAAGGGTATTCACGAGAAATTACATTAGTCCTAAAACCATACAAAGACATACACTAGGGCTCTAAACTTTTGACTGAGCCTCTCTCTCTCCCTCTCCTTCTCTTGGTCAGCCAAAGAGGAGTGACTCTAAGGGAGGCTGACCAGGGGGGTGACCATAAGGGTTGGCGTCCCTCTTAATGCTCCTCATGCACCTTGGGCGGCCCAGTATGCTCCAGGCTGCGATCCAGGGTTCCAAGGCCTTCAAATCCTCTTGCTGGATCTTCCATGGTCTTTAAGTATGGCTCCATGACTTTAAGCTAGCTGGATCTTTGATTATCTTGAGTCTTCTACTTGTAAAATTTGACTGGACTCACTATAAAATTGACAGGACTCAAAAAATGACTAGCTCAACATGAGCTGACTTGACTGATAAACTTCAAAACTTTAGGACTAAAAACTTGACCTGACTTCACTGACTTGGCATTCTAAATATAGGACTCAAGTATGGACAGGACTCCAATGGACTTACTCACAAAGCTTAAATGAACTCACTCAAATTGATTAAACCCTAATTATAAATTGAACAAAACTTGGACTCATATCCTAAACTCTAATTTGATAACCACATAGGGTTGAAATGCCTCTGCCAAAGTCTGGGGCCTCTGATGTCCCTATCAATTCTCCCGGGGTAGGAGGAACTCGACCCCGTCGAGTAAGGATCACACTGAACCTGGTGTTTCTCAAGAAGGTCTGAGTAGAGGCGCAGCAAGTCCTCTCGAGTATCCCCCGAAGCATCAAGTCCTGGTAGACCTTGCCAATGGACCAGGTGGTGTTGAAAATTGCTATCCCTGGTCATGGAAGCTTGATCATCCAAGACATGCTCGATCCGTATTTTTCTCTTAGGCCAATTTATAGGTGGACACTCAGGGTCAGGCTCACTCTCAAAGGATGGGGTAGGTTCAAAGGCCTCACTAGGAATTGCTGCTGGTTCCCTAGACTCAATCAGGTCTGTGATATTGAACGTAGAGCTAAAGCCAAACTCCAAGGGCAAATCATGCACATGGGGTCCTACCTTTTCTATCACTTATAAGGATCTAGTTCTGCGAGCATGAAACTTCTTTTTAGGCCTAAGCCTAACAAAGATAGAATTCCCTACATTGAATCAATTGGTTTTTATTCGAGAATTAGCTAGTTTGTTAGATGTTTCATTACTTAAATTACTTCTATGTCTAATATCCTGATGTATATGCTGTATGATGTTCAGTGCAGGTGTGGACAGATGAACTGGGTTTATGGACTTATCAGGCTCTGCACCAGTTGGAAGGTCATCGGAAAGTTCTTTGGGAAGAAAGTCTCTTAAACTAATGTCTACCTCCTAGGGTTGTTCCTTAGAGACTTGTTCCTGGACCTCCTCTATGGACAACTCTCTTGAACCCTCTATTATCTTTGATCCTTTCTTAGTCAATTCATCTTCAAATTTTGGAGTGGGTTCAGGATTCTTTTTCTTTGATTCCTCAAGGGGTTCACTCTCTAGCTTCTCTTCTACTGGACTCAACTCTTCAATATCAATGGGGTCAGGGGTTTCTTTCTCTAATTCTTTAGCCTTAATTAAATTAACTCGTGTTTTCTTCTCCTTAAGGCTACTAGAAGCTCTCCTATATGGGTCTTTAGGTTGAGTCAGGTGGATCACAAACTTCTCCCCATGGTGACTAAATGTACAGGTATTGGTTCGACCAAACAAGATTGCATCATTATCTTAAAGCCATGGTCGACCTTGGATAATACTACTAACTCCCATGAGAAGGATACCACACCAAATCTTCTCCTCATATGTTTTCAATTTGATCAGGATTTGGCATCTAGATTTGATTGGGATGGAGGTGGAATCGATCCAAAATACCTTATAGGGGCTAGGATGGGGAACTGGGGTCAATCCTAAAGATTTCACTGTACTAGTAGAGATGGCATTGACATAACTTCCACTATCTATTATGATTTTGAACACCTTACCCCCTTTCTTTACAAAGGTTTATAGGATGTTGGTCCTACGCCAGTCTTCCTTAATTTAGGATTGGGTCAAGATGCACCTAACTACTCCTAACTGGTTTTCAGACTCAAGTACTTCCTCCGTTCCCTCATACTCATTTATCAATAATTTATCAGCTTCATAGACTTCTCCTTTGGGCTCGACTATGAACTCAGGCTCATCCTCACCTAGCTCACATATGTGTAGGGCACTGGCTGGACACTGGCTAGCAAAGTGACCTGGTTTACAGCATCTATAGTACACCTTCTGGGAGATGAGTTCCTTTTGACCCTCTACAGCTTTGCCTTTATCTTCTCTATAGGTCATGGAGATACTAGGTTGAGGTTGACTCAGGTCAAGGCAACCTAGATAGGGCTGACTCAGGTTTGGTCAATTTGGGTTAGGTCGACTAAGGTAGGCTTGACTAGATCCTGAGTATGGGTTAGGGTTTCTAATGGGCTCGGGTTTACGAAAGATGGGCCCTCTCTGGAAACGCTCAACATTCCTAGCAATCTAGTAGTCATGCTCTATGTCTCTGACCTCTCTTAGGTAAAGCTCCCTCTTAATGTTATCCCTAAGGCCAGCCCTAAACCTAGATAGGACAACATCTTCGTCTTCATCTAAGTCACATTGCATGGAATACTCATCAAATTTTGCAATGTACTCATCTATACTCTTGCTACCCCCGACTCAATCTTTGCCACCAATCTAACAAACCCTGGCGATATGAGGTTGGAATATATTTCCCTCTAAGCTTGGCCTTCATGGTCGTCTAGATGACTATGGGTTCATGGCCTCCTAGCCTAAGCGTTGTTTCAACAGTAGCCCAATATAACCTGGCCTGGCGGACTAGCTTAACCTTGGCAAACCTAAACTTACGTTCCTCAGACATATCGTACCACTCAAAATACTGGTCAACTTCTCCCTCCCAATCTATATAAACCTTTGGGTCAAGAAAGTCATCAAAAGTGGGTGCATCAAGTCTAATGTTTCTATAGGCCCTATCTTTTTAGTCTATGAAATCCTGATTGGGTCTCCTTGGGTGAACCTCAAAAACTAGGTCATGACGATGGGCTCTCCTAGGTTCAACCTCAAAATATAGATTAGGGTTTGGGTTTCTCCTAGGGTCAGCCTCATAGTAAGGATCTCGGCATGGGGTTCTCCTAGGATGGGGAGGTGACTCAAGATTTGGTTCAGAATGGGACCTATGTGTCTCCTCTAGGGTTCCTAGCCGAACATCTACTTGGTCAAATCTATGAGTCAATTGGGCATTCGATTGAGTCATCTAGTCATCCATTTGGTATAATCAGGTGTTCAATCAGGCCATCTTGTCACTCAAGGTCTTTAGGATAGCATTAAGGTGGGATTCCATGGGTTCAGCCGGTTGTGGAGGTGGTGGATGATATGAAGCTCCTGATCTAATGCACATGCAAGACTCAAACAAATCGACTATGGGTACTTAGACCTAGAGCCCAAACAGAATGGGTCGACTCAACTTACACATAACTCAATCCCTTATCCTTCCATTGGCCAGGTAAGATATGGGATGGTGGAAAGCCCCCCTGCTTAATGCAGGACCCAATTAAAGAACCACCGATATGCTTAGATCATTTGACACTATACCTCTAGCCTAGACACTAGCTTCTAGTAATAGGAGATGAATTGGGTGCACTAGTCTTCCCACAATGGTTGAACCCGACCTATTGGTGTTCCTAGCTCTCTAGAGCAAATTAGGTCTAATGAATTTTAGTTAGGGTTGGGTTCAGATGCAAGGATTTTAGTTTTGGGCTAAGGAGAGGTGATCAAATCCTTCCTCCATCTGACATAGTAAAAGTGCCCTTAAGGTAAGTTATGTAGATGATGGCACATATATGAAATGTAAATTAGGGATTTATACTTTTGGTATTTTTTGATTTTGAATATTTTTTTGGTCTTTATATTTGGTAGGAAATAAAATATGTAAAAAAGTACCTACTATGTAGGAAATATGCAGAAAAATTAAAATATGAAAAGATTATGCAAGAAGAACCCTGAACAAACTAAAATTTGTTTTGCTGAAAATTAGAGCAGAATTATTCTCTGGAAGTATTCTGGTATACAAAAAACCCACATATCGAATTAAATCATGATAAAACTATGAAAAATACTTTCAATTATAAGGAATCCAGAAAAATAAAAATCAAGATTTTTGGAACTTCCTACATATAGATCGTAAGAATAATAGACTATATACGGAGATGACGGGATGCATAAACTAGCCTTAAACTATTCTCTGATACCAAATGATGCGGGATAATTTATGTATGCAAAGTTTTTTTTCATGATTAAGCATGAAGTTAAGGTTTTAGATTCCGAGTTTCAAGCCAAGGCTCAAAGTATAAAATTCTATAAAAACTTTGGAAGTCATGCATGCAGAAATAAACCATAAAGTAATAGATTAGCAGGATCGCCAAGGTTGAGAAACCCTGGTCAAGCTAGCTTTCCTACAATACCACTATTGATGAATCAAGGGGATGTACCTGTAGGGTTCGGTGGCAAGGCGGAATCATAGATTTCAAAAATTTTTATCTTTATGAAATCTTCACCAAACCTTCAACCCAAAATCTCCTTAAAAGAATTAAAACATATAAGATGTTTATATAAGATTTAATCTCAAATTAAGATACTAACTTGTATCGCAAAATCCAAACTCTGAATCTCCACCAGGTGCCCAAATGTTCACCCTCCAATGGTGATCCACACAGAAAAATAATGAAGACAATAATTTCTAGTTCTTGGCTTCTCTTCTTGAATTCTTTTTCAAGAATTCAATTCTTGGACCTTTAGGCTGAAATTTTTTTAAAGAAAATTTCTTTTCTTCCTTCTTTCCTCTTCTTGAATTTTCTTCAAGAATTCCCTTTCTTGAATCCCTTTTCTTGAATTGAATTGGAAGAAAAAAATTAAGACAGTCAAAGTCTTAATTCAAGAAGGAAAAGAAGAATAGATCCTTTCCCTTTTCTTTCCTTTACCGTTCAAGACCTTCTTCTTATTCTTATTTAGGGTCAGAGTTTCGACAGAGGATACCTCTATAAGGGAAACAATACCCAACAAGAACAAGAGGAAGGAGTATTCTGGAGAGGAAGAAAGGGAATTGGATCTCTGAATTATGTTACGTGAAAACCCCCGAGAACCCCAACCCTGTTTATAGATCTCAGAGGGGTGTCATCTCGAAACAACGCAACCCTCTGAAACCCCAGGGATCACGATCCCTCATTCCTCACGCGTCCCCTCAACCAAAAATCATGATTCTCCGATTTGATTTTCATTTTTCCGACGAGGAGGACTCTCGGAAAAACTTCAGGAAGAATCGCGACTTTTGGAGACGGATTTGCGACCGAAAAGCGATGGATCTTTCCTTAATTTTTTCTGGCCATCAGATCCAGATCCAAGGGCGCCAGACAAGGATCTGAATCACCCCTTTTCAGATTTTTCTCCGGCGTTTTCTTTCTCACGCGTTTTAAGAGAAGTCCACGCGCGTGGACTCTCTTTCTTGGCGCGCGCGGGTGAGAAAAGGGAGGGGGCGGCTTGGAGAGAGGGTCTCAGTGAACTAAATTTACTTGGGTTCAGCCATGGGTTAGCCCAATGTCCTAAAAAATAAATTGGACCTTAATCTGGCTCAATTAGAACCCAATTAAGCCCAATTCGGAACCAAATTCGAATCTGATTCGAATAGAAATTTGGTCTGCAACACATGCTAGTGTGTTTATCCTGCAAACATGATTTAATTCCAAATTAAATCCTTCATCAATTTTCTTTTGTGTGTGACCCATTGGGTTCCACACCTAGCCAACAGTAGGTCCGAGTGCTATTTGACTTAATTCGGTTAGATCTCAACTAAGCCGATTTAGGTCAACTCAAACTAGCTCGACTCGGTCAATTAGAATCTAATTCAAATTGACTGATTTGAATTACCATGACTCAATTATATACCTACAAGACAAGATTGACGTCTAGCAACGTATCATGTCTACCCGGAAGATGTGGAATTTTGGTGGAATTACCAAAATACCCTTCAGTGGTGAGTTACCGGGCAATTCAGTCCTTTGATCAACTTGCATCCTGAATATGATTATGAATATGGATACTTGTCAAATCCAATTTTCATATTCATCCCTAGCTCAATCTTTATAATGATGATTCAGTAATGAACCATTAGAAAATAACTCTAATGTTCATACTTTGATCAAAGGTTTCCTGAATCCATCATTTGAAATTTACTGGATGCTATTCCCTCTTACTAGGGCTGATCAATTCCTTGTTGACCTACTCACAACCTCCATATACAATCCACCATAACCAGTATCACCTAGTGCATGACTCAGTGTCATGATTGATTGCGAACCAAAGTATGGATTCATATATATAAGGTACTATGGTAGTCTCAGGTCAAAGGACCACATGCACTACTCCCACTATGAGAATTATCTATTGACAAACAGATAAGGTTCCATTAGATATTCTCTATCTGGATCAATTCAGTGAACTCATTCTCTAATGAACACTCACATCCTAGTATTAGTGTCAAACACAGGTGACTGTGAGATCAGTCACCCTTATTACAAAACATATATAGGATGTGCTGGTCTTGCCGGAAACATTGATCCCCAACTCAATGTCTCATCGACCAGGAATATTTTAGATTAGGGTTTTAAGGCTTTAGGTCTCACTGGTATGATCTCATCATAACCCTAGAACCATAGTCCTAATCTATGGGGTTCATCATAAAATCAAAAAGACACAGCAAATGATGAAACTAATGCCTTTATAAAATGTCAATTCATTGATTTTGGGATCAAAATTACAATATTTCAATTGGCTTTCAGGGCACAATCTTTCAATCTCTCACTTGCACTAAAGCCAATCGTCTTTAAATCTTAACCCCATACAATCAAGGTGGCGATCAAACTCTCGCTGTGATAGAGCCTTAGTGAACGGGTCTCTACATTGTTCTTCGTTTCTACCCTTTTAATGCAGACTTCTTGTCTTTCGACAATCTCTCGAACGAGATGGAAGCGCCTCAGAATGTGCTTTGATTTGTGATGAGCTCTTGGTTCCTTTGCTTGAGCAACAGCCCCCGTATTATCACAGTAAAGTGATACTGGACCTTCAATCTCAGGAACTACGCCCAACTCTGATATGAACTTCTTCATCCAGACAGCTTCCTTGGCAGCTTCACTAACAGCAATGTACTCTGCCTCAGTTGTTGAGTCAGCTACAGTTTGCTGTTTAGAACTTTTCCAGCTTACAGCTCCTCCATTAAGGGTAAAAACATACCCAGATATAGATTTGCTATCATCTGGATCTGATTGAAAACTAGAATCTGAATAAGCTTCTAGTTTAAGATCAGATCCTCCGTATATTAGAAAAATATCCTTAGTTCTTCTTAAGTACTTAAGAATATTTTTCATAGCCTTCCAATGATCCTCTCCTGGATCAGCCTGAAACCTGCTGGCTATACCTAAGGCATATGCCACATCAGGCCTAGTACATAACATAGCATACATAATAGACCCTACTGCCGAAGCATAAGGTACCGAATTCATTCTATTTCTTTCTTCAGGTGTCTTAGGAGACATCTTCTTAGAAAGATGTATGCCATGACCAATAGGTAAGTAACCTCTTTTACTTTCCTCCATGCTAAATCTTTTTAGCACTTGGTCAATGTACCTAGACTAGGATAAACCTAGCATCCTCCTAGATCTATCTCTATAGATCTTGATGCCTAGTATATAAGATGCTTCTCCCAAGTCTTTCATGGAAAACTATTTAGATAACCATACCTTGACTGATTGTAACATTGGGATATCATTCCCAATTAGGAGTATGTCATCTACATACAGAACCAAGAAAACTATGGCACTCCCACTAGTCTTCTTGTACACACAAGGTTCATCCTCATTTTTGATAAAGTCAAATTCTTTGACTGTCTTATCAAATCGGATGTTCCAACTCCTAGATGCTTGCTTTAATCCATAAATAGATTTCTTTAGCCTACATACCTGATTAGGTTTAGTCTCCAAGACAAAACCTTCTGGCTGTGACATATAAACCTCTTCCTCAAGGAAACCATTGAGGAATACAGTTTTCACATCCATCTGCTAGATTTCATAATCATGATATGCTGCAATAGCAAGCATGATCCGAATAGATTTGAGCATGGCAACAGGAGAAAATATTTCATCATAATCTATTCCCTGTTTTTGTCTGAAACCCTTAGCCACTAATCTGGCTTTATAAGTTTCAACTTGGCCATCTGTCCCAATCTTTTTCTTATAGACCCATTTGCATCCAATAGGGTTAACACTCTCTGGTGCATCAACCAAAGTCCAGACTTGGTTGACATACATGGAGTCTATTTCGGATCTCATGGCTTCCAGCCATTTGTCTGAGTCACTACTTATGACAGCATCCGTATATGTTAGAGGCTCATAATTATCAATGATTCGGGCTTCATTATTTTCAATAATGAACCCATACCTTTCAGGTGCATGTCGCACTCTATCAGACTTACGGATAGGAGTGGTGTGTTCAGGTTCTATACTAACTGTGTTATGATTTTGTTGAGATGTATCTACTTGTTGAACTTCTTCAAGTTCAATATTTCTCCCACTGCCCTTTTGCAGGATGAATTCTTTTTCCATAAAAATGGCATGCCTACTGACTAAAACCTTTTGTTCAGTAGGGTGGTAGAATAGATATCCTATACTATCTTTGGGATATCCAACAAATAGACATTTTTCTGCTCTAGCATCAAGCTTTTGTCCAAAATTTCTTTTGACATAAGCTGGACATCCCCATATCTTAAGGTCCTTAAGATTGGGTTTCTTTCCCCTCCATAACTCATATGGAATGCTAGATACAGATTTGGATGGTACTCTATTCAAAATATTAGCCGCTGTTTTCAAGGCATATCCCCAGAAAGAAACAGGTAAGTCTGTGAAGCACATCATGGACCGTACCATATCTAATAAAGTACGATTTCTCCTTTCAGCAACACCATTTAATTGTGGTGTGTAAGGAGGAGTCCATTCAGAGATGATTTCCTTTTGTTTAAGGTGATCAAGAAACTCGGTGGATAAGTATTCACCTCCTCTATCTGATCGAAGGATCTTAATACTTTTCTCCGTTTGTTTCTCTACCAAACTTTGATACTCTAAAAATTTTTCAAAAGCTTCGGACTTATGTTTCATTAGATACACAAATCCGTACCTTGAAAAATCATCAGTGAATGTGATGAAATATGAGTATCAACCCTTAGCCTGAGTTGTCATAGGTCCACATACATCAGTGTGTATGAGTCCTAATAACTCTGTTGTCCTTTCATTATGTCCACTAAATGTAGTCTTGGTCATTTTATCCATGAGACATGATTCACAAGTTCCTAATGATTCATAGTCATAAGGATTAAGGAATTTTTCCTTGTATAACTTGTTAATCCTCTGCTCACTAATATGTCCAAGACGACAGTGCCAAAGTAAAGTATTGTTTACTTCATCTCTTTTTCGTTTATTACTAACATGTAGTATATTGTCATCAGAAGATAAAGTTAAGAGACCATTGCAAAATATGCCATTAAATATTATTTCATTAGAAAAACTGATTGAGCAGCCACTGCTCATTACATTCATAATATATCCTTGTTTAAGTAACAAGGGTACAGATATGATGTTTCTAATGATTCTAGGCATAAAATAACAATTCTTTAACTCTAAAATCTTTCCAGAAGGCAGCTTCAACATATAAGTCCCTACAGCTTCTGCTTGGATGGAATCTCCTCCAGCACCGTAGAGCTCGAAGTCGCCTTCCTTCAAAACTCTAATGTTCTGTAGTCCCTGCAATGATTTGCAGATATGATGACCACAAGCAGTATCCAATACCCAAGAGTTTGAATTAGAAGTGTCTAATGACAAAATTGCATGTATCTCATACATACCTTTTGGTGCATTACTAGCACCAGGCTTCACACTTGCAAGGTAAACCTTGCAGTTTCTTTTCCAGTGACCCGGCTTGCCACAATGAAAGCAGGTCATTTGTCTGGAGGCCTTCTTTCCTTTCTTTTTCTTGATGCCCCCTTTTGGATTTAACCTCCTCTTGGAACCCTTTTTGCCTATTTTCTTCTTGTTTACACCATCCACAAGAAGAAGTGGAGCCTTATTTTTCTTTAAATGGCTCTCTGCTGTTTTTAACATATTCAATAGCTCAGGCATGGAAGTGTTAAGTTTGTTCATATGATAATTAAGAACAAACTGTGAAAATGACTCTGGGAGTGATTGCAGGATTAAATCCTGATTCAACTCCCCATCCATAACAAAACCCAATTGACCCAATCGGGTGATTAGGTCAATAACCTTTAATACATGGTCTTGTACGGATGTACCTTCTGTCATCCTTGCACGGAATAACTGCTTAGATATTTCATATCTTGCAGTTCGACTATGTTCTCCATAAAGTTCTTTTAAATTGAGCAATATGGAGTTTGTGTCCATGCTATCATGTTGCCTCTGTAACTCATTGGTCATAGAGGCAAGCATTATACACTTGACAGTAAGTGAGTCATTTTGCCACGTGTTATATGTGGTCTTATCCTCTTGCGAGGCATCTTCCCCTAATGGTTCCAAGGTTGGGGTATCAAGAATATAAGAAATTCTTTCTTGGCTGAGTACTATCTTCAGGTTTCTCAACCAATCAACATAGTTTGGTCCAGTCAATTTATTTGCATCAAGAATGCTACGGAGTGAGAGTGAAGAGGCCATTTAATCTACATTAAACAACATTACATAAGCAGACAATCAATGTTGACAAAACATAATTAAATTAGGACTTTAACTTAATTATGTCTCCCACTATTTTATCAAGCATCATAACCCTCAATGTGATGATCGAGAAAATCCTAATTGGTTCTCTTAGTGGGGTTGAGATCCTAATTCCTTATAAAAGACCTTGTGTGTACACAACAAATCTTATATAAGTTCAAAGGTAGGAAAACTCTTTCCAATTGTAATTCATACAATTCTCAACTTATCTTGGCCTCTAAAATATTAATAGCCTTGTGTGTACACAACAAACTATAATATTTTAGTTAAGTTAGACCCTTCATTGCTATATAGTCATGATATTAATCATAATACCCTTGTGTGTACACAACAAAGTATTATATCAAATCATTCCATAAGCATCAAATGTACCAAGCAAAAATTATGTTAGTCACCATAAAGAAAAAAGGCCTTGTGTGTACACAACAAACCTAATATGGATCATAACATAATAATGACTTGGCATGAAGGAAAGCCATATGTAGTGAATATTACACTAAGCATATCAATCAATAATTAAGTTAATCATACCGGCCAGGTAAGTGGGAGAGTGGCGGGAGTCCCCCCGTTGCTTTCCTTAGACACCAATAAGAATTGGCCAGGTCAGTCAACGGAACCAATTAAAAACCACGTCCTCTTTACCGATCATGAACCACTTTTCCTAGACACCGAATGATAAACTAATCATATTGATTATTTTTGCTTTTGGTATATGACACTACAACTTAATATGTTGTTAAAGAGGGCTTTATTAAAACAAAGCACATTCTAACAAATATGTGCCATAGTGTGCCATCATACTAGGACAACCATTTACCACATAATGGATCCACCATTATGCCAGGGCAACCTTATTTCAGTATGATGACTAGAAGGCTAAACATATCTCTATGCAAATTAAGGTTTAAGTGAAAACCTTAATTAGTGGCATACATCAAACATATATGCATAATTAACACAAATATGTGATTAGTGTGTCATCATACTAGGACAACCATTTACCACATAATGGATCCACCATTATGCCAGGGCAACCTTATTTCAGTATGATGACTAGATCTCTATGCATATCTCTACAATAATTAGGGTTTGAGTGAAAAACCCTAATTGGTGACATTATAACAAACATATATTACATCTCATGTTACTTATATAAATATGCATCTAAAATTTAGAATATATATTTTAATCTTAATAAGGAGGCTCTGATACCACTGTAGGGTTCGGTGGCAAGGCGAAATCATAGATTTCAAAAATTTTTATCTTTATGAAATCTTCACCAAACCTTCAACCCAAAATCTCCTTAAAAGAATTAAAACATATAAGATGTTTATATAAGATTTAATCTCAAATTAAGATACTAACCTGTATCGCAAAATCCAAACTCTGAATCTCCACCAGGTGCCCAAATGTTCGCCCTCCAATGGTGATCCACACAGAAAAATAATGAACACAATAATTTCTAGTTCTTGGCTCCTCTTCTTGAATTCTTTTTCAAGAATTCAATTCTTGGACCTTTAGGCTGAAATTTTTTTTAAAGAAAATTTCTTTTCTTCCTTCTTTCCTCTTCTTGAATTTTCTTCAAGAATTCCCTTTCTTGAATCCCTTTTCTTGAATTGAATTGGAAGAAAAAAATTAAGACGGTCGAAGTCTTAATTCAAGAAGGAAAAGAAGAATAGATCCTTTCCCTTTTCTTTCCTTTACCGTTCAAGACCTTCTTCTTATTCTTGTTTAGGGTCAGAGTTTCGACAGAGGATACCTCTGTAAGGGAAACAATACCCAACAAGAACAAGAGGAAGGAGTATTCTGGAGAGGAAGAAAGGGAATTGGATCTCTGAATTATGTTACGTGAAAACCCCCGAGAACCCCAACCCTATTTATAGATCTCAGAGGGGTGTCATCTCGAAACAACGCAACCCTCTGAAACCCCAGGGATCACGATCCCTCATTCCTCACGTGTCCCCTCAACCAAAAATCATGATTCTTCGATTTGATTTTCGTTTTTCCGACGAGGAGGACTCTCGGAAAAACTTCAGGAAGAATCGCGACTTTTGGAGACGGATTTGCGACCGAAAAGCGATGGATCTTTTTCTTAATTTTTTCTGGCCATCAGATCCAGATCCAAGGGTGCCAGACAAGGATCTGAATCACCCCTTTTCAGATTTTTCTCCGACGTTTTCTTTCTCACGCGTTTTAAGAGAAGTCCACGCGCGTGGACTCTCTTTCTTGGCGCGCGCGGGTGAGAAAAGGGAGGGGGCGGCTTGGAGAGAGGGTCTCAGTGAACTAAATTCACTTGGGTTCAGCCATGGGTTAGCCCAATGTCCTAAAAAATAAATTGGACCTTAATCTGGTTCAATTAGAACCCAATTAAGCCCAATTCGGAACCAAATTCGAATCTGATTCGAATAGAAATTTGGTCTGCAACACATGCTAGTGTGTTTATCCTGCAAACATGATTTAATTCCAAATTAAATCCTTCATCAATTTTATTTTGTGTGTGACCCATTGGGTTCCACACCTAGCCAGCAGTAGGTCCGAGTGCTATTTGACTTAATTCGGTTAGATCTCAACTAAGCCGATTTAGGTCAACTCAAACTAGCTCGACTCGGTCAATTAGAATCTAATTCAAATTGACTGATTTGAATTACCATGACTCAATTATATACCTACAAGACAAGATTGACGTCTAGCAACGTATCATGTCTACCCGGAAGATGTGGAATTTTGGTGTAATTACCAAAATACCCTTCAGTGGTGAGTTACCGGGCAATTCAGTCCTTTGATCAACTTGCATCCCGAATATGATTATGAATATGGATACTTGTCAAATCCAATTTTCATATTCATCCCTAGCTCAATCTTTATAATGATGATTCAGTAATGAACCATTAGAAAATAACTCTAATGTTCATACTTTGATCAAAGGTTTCCTGAATCCATCATTTGAAATTTACTGGATGCTATTCCCTCTTACTAGGGCTGATCAATTCCTTGTTGACCTACTCACAACCTCCATATACAATCCACCATAACCAGTATCACCTCGTGCATGACTCAGTGTCATGATTGATTGCGAACCAAAGTATAGATTCATATATATAAGGTACTATGGTAGTCTCAGGTCAAAGGACCACATGCACTACTCCCACTATGAGAATTATCTATTGACAAACAGATAAGGTTCCATAAGATATTCTCTATCTGGATCAATTCAGTGAACTCATTCTCTAATGAACACTCACATCCTAGTATTAGTGTCAAACACAAGTGACTATGAGATCAGTCACCCTTATTACAAAACATATATAGGATGTGCTGGTCTTGCCGGAAACATTGATCCCCAACTCAATGTCCCATCGACCAGGAATATTTTAGATTAGGGTTTTAAGGCTTTAGGTCTCACTGGTATGATCTCATCATAACCCTAGAACCATAGCCCTAATCTATGGGGTTCATCATAAAATCAAAAAGACACAGCAAATGATGAAACTAATGCCTTTATAAAATGTCAATTCATTGATTTTGGGATCAAAATTACAATATTTCAATTGGCTTTCAGGGCACAATCTTTCACCTAGCAATGGTAGAAGTGCCTGCTGAAGATCGTTTCATGAAGAGATCACTCACACTCCGGGATGCGGCCTGGAAGAACAAGCTTCTGACTTTGCAGATTCACGGCTTTCTGCTCGAAGATCCGATGGCTGATCAGAAGGTATCCTCGTACTCGTGGGAACAGAGGGACCTACAAATCACCATCTAGGGTTAGAAAACTAAGAGTATAAAGATTGAATAATTGAAAGAAGGAAAAAAAGGCTCTTGGATGATGGCGGCCAGGGGTTAGAAGGAAGCGATGGCTAGGGTTTTGATGTTGTAGATGGAGGTAGGGCACAGGAATAAGAAGAACTTTCACACAGCTCGCACACAACAAAGATCAAAAACTTAAATTTAATTCATCAATATTCAGAAATTACATGAGGAGGGGAAGCCTTTAAATAGGCTTACAAACTTGGGGCTCAAGTAAGGGTACTCATGAGAAATTATATTAGTCCTAAACCCATACAAAGACACAAAATAGGGCTCTGCACTTTTGACTGAGCCTCTCTCTCTCCCTCTCCTTCTCTTGGTCGGCCAAAGAGGGGTGACTCTAAGGGAGGCCGACCAAGGGGGGTGACCATAAGGGTTGGCACCCCTCTTGATGCTCCTCATGGGATTTGGGCGGCCCAGCATATTCCATGCTACGGTCTAGGGTTCCAAGGCCTTCTAATTCTCTTGTTAGGTCTTCCATTGTCTTTAAGTATGGCTCCATGACTTTAAGCTGGCTGGATCTTTGATTATCTTGAATCTTCTACTTGCAAAATTTGACTGGACTAACTATAAAATTTACAGGACTCAAAAAATGACTAGCTCAATATGAGCTGACTTGATTGATAATCTTCAAAACTTACATGACTCAAAACTTGACATGACTCAATTGACTTGGCATTCTAAATACAGGACTCAAGTATGGACAGGACTTCAATGGAGTTACTCACGAAACTCAAATGAACTCACTCAAATTGACTAAACCTTAATTATAAATTGAACAAAACTTGGACTCACATCTTAAACTCTAATTTGATAACCATAGAGGGTTGAAATGCCTCTGCCAAAGTCTGGGGCCTCTGATGTCCCCATCACCTTAGGTGCCATGAACAAAGGAGTCGACCTACCTTGCCTTCAGGACCATTTGATGGAAGTCGATGAACCCATAGGGTCGAGGGCTTGATCTTCCAGGCTGCATCTGGAAAGGTGAGCAAACTTGGCATCGGGTGCTTCAGAGATTCGAGAGGTTTGCACTCCTTATTCTTCTGAGTAGAGTTATTGATTTAGAGCGAAGTCCTACCACTGTTTGTCAATCCCAGTGTCCTGCCTTATATCTATTTAGGGTCTATTTCTGCATGCTAGAGTTTCTTGATCATTATGCAAGTCTCCAGATCTCTTCTTAGTTTGATTTTTAGGAATTTGCCAACTCATTAGAACATAAAACATAAAACAATCACTTGCATGTATCTTAGTCCTGCATCATCTTGAATGTAATTTATTTAGTTGATGAATATCCCTTCCTTTATTTGTTTGATTTGTAGTCTAAGTAAGAAAGTGAGTTCACCCATCATGCTCATTTCAAATTCTCCCTATATAAGCTTGGAAAATTCTTATCATAAAGTTTTATTAGTTGTACCAAAGATTATATTATCAATATATATTTGTACAACTAATAATTCATCATCTTTTCTTTTGATAAACAATATTGTATCTACTTTGCTTCTTTTGAAATCATTTTCTAAGAGAAACTTGCTTAACCTGTTATACCATGCTCTAGGTGCTTGTTTTAATCTATATAAAGCTTTGTTTAGTTTGAAAACATGGTTTGGAAAAGAGTGATTTTCAAAACCCGGAGGTTGTTTTACAAAAACTTCTTCAATGTAGCCATTTAAAAAAGCTCTATTTACATCCATTTGAAAAAGTTTAAATTTCATGTGACATGCAAATAAAAGTAAGAGTCTTATGGCTTCTAATCTTGTTACAGGTATATAAGCTTCATCAAAATCTATTCTTTCCTCTTGGTTATATCTTTTAGCAACTAATCTGGCTTTGTTTCTAACTACATTGCCTTTGTCATCTAATTTATTTCTAAGAACCCATTTAGAACCTATGATAGGATGTTTCTTAGGTCTAGCTACTAAGGTTCATACATTATTCCTTTCAAATTGATTAAGTTCCTCCTGCATAGCCATCATCCAATATGGATCATTTTCGGCTTTCTCTATGTAGTTAGTTTCAACTTAAGAAACAAAAGTTAAATAGTCAAAGGTGTCTCTAAAAGATAACCTAGTTTTTACTCCTTGAGAGGGATCACCAATAATTAATTATTTAGGGTATGAATGTGCATACCTCTAATTCTTTGGTAGCTCATCATGTTCTTCACTTACCTTATCCTTCTCTTGCTCAACTCACTTTTCTTTCAAGTTCATATCCTTTAATCCATCATTCAGAGAACCTACATCATTATCAATACACTCTTCTTTTCTTGAAGGTGTGAGGTTAGACTCATCAAAATAACATGAATTGATTCTTCAATAGTTAAAGTTCTTTTATTGAAAACTCTATATGCTTTGCTTATGGTTGAATATCCAAAAAATATACCTTGATTAGATTTTATATCAAGCTTTTCTAAGTTATCTTTTCCATTGTTTAAGATATAACATTTACATCCAAAAATATGAAAGTAATGAATATTTTATTTTATATCATTCCAAAGCTCATAGAGATTTTCTTCAAAATTGGTCTAATTAAAACATGATTTAATATGTAACATGCAGTGTTCATAGCTTCTGCCTAAAAGTACCTTGGAAGATTGCCTTCACAAAACATGATTCGGGCCATCTCTTCCAATGTTCAATTTTCCTTTCCACAACTCCATTTTCTTGTGGTATTCTAGGGGATAAAAAGTTGTGATCAATGCCATGTTCTATGTAAAATTCTTCAAAATATTTATTTTCAAATTCAATACCGTGATCACTTCTAATTGAAATGATTGAAAGATTTTTCTGATTTGAAACCTTTTTGTGAAATTTTTGAAAAACTTTGAAAGCTTCATCTTTGTGTGCAAAAAATATAATTCATGTGAATCATGAAAAATCATCTACTATCACAAGTCCATACTTCATACCTCATAGGCTTGTGGTCCTAGTTGGTCCAAATAAGTCCATGTGTAGTAGTACTAAGGGTCTTGATATTGAAACAATATTTTGAGATTTAAAATTCCTCCTAGTTTGTTTACCATATTGGCATGCATCACAAACATGATCAAAATCAACTTTAAACTTAGGTAAACCTCTAATTAAGTCTTTAGAAATTAATTTTGCTAAAGTATGCATGCTAGAATGACCCAATCTTCTATGCCAAAGTAAACTAGATTTCTTGGTTTTAGCATTTATAGCCATTAGACTTGTACTACTTGACATTGCTAGATCATTCAAGTCTACAATATAAATATTTTCAAATCTATGACCAACAAACCTAATGCTAGAATCAAGAGAGCTAGTTACTATATACATTGAAGATTCAAATACAACTTTGAAGCCATTATCATATAATTGACTAATGCTCAATAGATTATGCTTCAATTTGTCTACTAGCAATACATTTTCAATATAAGTAGAAGGGATAATTTTATTCTTACCAATTCCAATGATTTTTTCCTTGCCATTATCACCAAATGTAACCATTCTACCATCTTTTATTTCAAGAGTGATGAATTAATCTTTGTCACCCATCATATACCTTGAACAACTGCTATCCAGATACCATCTCTTTTTTAATTTTAGGCTACAAAACATTCTTGTAAAATAATCAAATAAAATTTTTAGGTACCCAAGATTTCTTAGGTCCTTGATGGTTAGTAGCTTTGGTTCCTTTAGGAACCCAAATCTTTTTCACTTTGTTTTTATTTTTTTTTCTCAAATTACATTCATATGCTTTGTGTCCAATCCCATTACAGCAAAAACAAATTACATTTGGCTTTTAAAAAAAAATGGAAGCTAAAAATTTTGATGCATAAGGTTTTGAAGCTGAAAATCAATTATATGCATTGTATTATATCCAATTCTAGCTTTATCATTAGATTTCCTTTGATTTTTCAAGATTAGCTCAAGTTTGTTTGAACTTAAGGTCAATTTATAAACAAGAGGTTTGAGTCTATTCATTTTATTTTGCAAATCTTTATTCTTTTCAAAACATTCATCTTTTTTAGCTTGTAATACCTTGTATTTTTTGGAAATATTACTTAATTATTTTTGTAATAGATTGTTCTTTTCAAAAATTTCATTTTTTTCTTTCAATAATATATCATAATTATTTTTCATGGATCTGATTTTCAAATAAGCCTTTTTTTATTTAGTTAAAAGTTTATGAAAAGCAGTATATAATTCATCATAAGAAAATTCAAAAATGGGTTCACTAGGCATTACCTTATCTTCTAGACCCATTAGACATATATTTGTAGATTTTGATGTCTCTTCCTCTTTATTTGAAGTAGATTCATCACTGTCGCTCCATGTAGCCATCATGGCTTTCGTTTACTTCTTCTTGTATCCCTTTTTTAATGCAGGACATTCAAAACAGTAGTGCCCCAGCTTTTTACATTTATAACAAATTGGTTGTTGCTCCTTTTCTTTGTCTTTATCTTTGTCTTTATATTTGCTTTGTTCACCTTTGCCAAGGTGCTTCCTCCAGTATCTAGACTTTCTTTTGCCCATAAATCTTCGAAATCTTTTCATAACTAGAGCTATATCATCGTCTCCTAGTTCTTCATCCAAGAAAGAGCTTTCTTCTTCTTTTTCCTCTTCTTGCTTCTTCATCTCTGCTATAGCCTTGAAAACTATAGATTTCTTTTTCTTATTGTCATCTTCACTACGGCGCTACATTGTTAGTTCATGTGTAATCAAAGAATGAAAGAGTTCAAAGTGGAAGTGTGTTTAAGTCCTTGGCTTCTTGTATTGCAGTGACCTTGGGATCCCATTTATTTTGTAAAGATCTAAGAATCTTTTGGACAAGATCAGCATTAAAATATACCCTGCCAAGACTTTTCAAACCGTTAATAATATCTATAAATCTAGCAAAAATTTTAGATATGGTCTTATTTGGTTCCATTTTAAACAGTTCATAATTGTGCACTAATATATTAATTTTAGAGGTCTTTACTTGTGTAGTGCCTTCATGTATAACTTGTAGTTTATCCCAATTTTTTTTTATTGAGATGCAAGTGGAAATCCAGTTAAACTCGTTTGCATCCAAAGCATGATAAAGGAGATTCATGGCTTTGGCATTAAGTTCACCGATTTTCATGTCATATTCATCCCATTCCTCTTTCAGTTTTGGAATGTCTATTCCATCTACTTTCTTAATGGGTATGTGTGGTCCTTTCAAGATTATTTTTCATAATTGAAAATGGATAGCTTGAATAAAAATTTTCATTCTAGCTTTTCAATAAGTGTAATTGGTACCGGTGAACAATGGAGGTCTATTGCTTGATTGACCTTTGGCCAAAGATGTGCTCATTTGGGTTGTCATAGAACTTTTCTCTTAATCATTAGATTAATGGCACTGAGATGTGGCTCTAATACCACTTGTTGTCCAGTTGGCTAACCCAAGATGGGAGGTGAATTGGGTTTGAGAAAATTTTATCAAGTATGTACCTTTTGAAAACTTTGTGTGGTGAGTGAAGTAGATAGAGTATTACAAGCAGAAGTAAATAAGTATGCAAAAGCAAGTATAAACACCAATACAACAAGATTTAGAGTGGTTCGAAGCAACCCAGCTACTAAATCCACTACCAAAGGTGCACTTTTGACAATATGTTGATGTTGCATTTTAGCAACACCATATTTTTTTGGTGTACCAAGCCAAGAAAGCTAGTATTATTTACCATAGTCATGGAGGTGTATAAAAAAAATATTTCTAGTGAATTCACCTTCTCCATAAGATTGAAAAATTTTAATCTTTTGATCAAAATAATTTTCAACAAATTTTTGAAATGAGAGAACAATTTCAAAAATATTTCAATTCCTACTTCAATGGTTATAATGGTGGGGGCACCAGGATCCGTCACAGATTACTGGGCCCTATCTGGTTTACTGATTAGGGTTTTGAGTCCTTGCCTATGTGTCAAATTTTGTAATCAAGTAAGATTAAGTCCTGTAATAAGTTGAGGCAAGATGCCCATGTTGGTTTGTCTCAGTGCTAGTCCAGTTCAATTGAGTCCCATTGAGTCCTGTACATTTGTATTAGTCCAGTGCTGGTCCAATTTTGTATAAGAAAAGAGGATACTCAGTTTTGGAGTTCTGCCAAGCTTCATCCAGAAGTTAGCGGGCCTCACATCAGCCATAATGGGCCTTTGCTTGCCACCCCAGATGTTTTGATGCCCCAAATGCCAAGATTCCTTCTAGGTGCCCAGAGAATATTCCAAGGACTAAGGCACCCCATTGAGATCCTTTTTTTTATTATTTTGCATGAGTTCTTTGCGGGTATGATATATTTTTTTCAATACTAGTTTTCCTGCTCATCTTTACTTGATTTCGGGTCATTAGCCTGCAAATTAAAATTCTAAAAAAATTACAAAAAAAATCAGTTTCTATTTTTCTACAATCATGGTAGTCCTAGGATCATCCCACATCAGTATGGTATCAGAGCTAGTTTAGGATATTTTTAACTTCATCAAAAACACCAAAAAATATTTTCATCTCTAATTTTCTACATCATGTCTTCTGCATTAGGGGTCTAGGTTTCGGTCAATTTCATCCATCTAGGCATTTTATTTTGCTCTAAAATATTTAAGATGTGTCGTCAATTTTGTCCTTGTAATTTTCATAATCTTTACTTATTTTTATAGAAATTAAAAGGTCCTAAAATTTGGCATCTTAGAAACCCTAAACAAATTCTTGAGATTTCTGCACACAGTCTGAAAACCCTAGAAGTTGCATCAACATATGAATTTTACTTTGCATAAAATTTGGTAGGGATCATCATCACAGTCCATCCTCTGTTCTTTAATCTTTTCAAATTTTTTTCTGCATCAAAAACTATGTCAAATTCTGCATCAACCGAACCCTAATTTCCTGATTCTGTGATTTCTACACACCTGACTGAACCTAACCTAATCAATTGCCAAACCCCTCAAATCCAAAGCCAAATTTTGTTTGCTAACTTAGTCAACTTAAACCTAACTTGCCATCTCATAAAAGGATAAAAAAAAATTTATTTTTCTGATTGTTGTTAGATTGCATCAGGACCATTGAATGTTCATCATCATCTTAAACTAATCTTAAGGGCATTTCTCTATCTCAGATCAGGGCAGGAGGTCATTACCTGTTCTGGGCCCAAAACAACCACCATCATCCGAACCCAAGTCTTAACTAAAATTAATTGGACTTAATCTTCTCTAGAGAGCTAGATGATACCAACAGGTTGGGTCCGAATTGTATGGGTAAATTAGTGCACTTGATTCTCCAACTATTCTGAAAACTGGTATCTAAGGCTGGGGGTCCAGAGTCAAAGGACCTAAGTGGTGTTGTGGTTCTCTAATTGGGTCCCTACAAAAGTAGGGGGGCCTCCCACACTCCCATCCCCTACCTGGCCAATGGAAGGATTAGTTGTTGAGTTGGGTGTAAGTTGAGTCAACCCACTCAATTTTGGCTCTAGGTCTAGCAAACCCTGGAACGTATTGATCCTTGCATGCTTGACTGCACCATACCATGTTGAGTGATTGATTGCATGACCACTAGGTTAGGAACCAAATATCAACAGTCTAAGCCCCAACCTAACTCAGCCACGGAATCTAACTTAGAGATCTTCATGAAAGCCATGATTGAATGATTTGAATAGATGAACCAACTGAATGCCCAATCCACTGCCCAATTAACCACCCAGATTAACTAGTCCAATACCCAATATCAAAACCAATTTGCCCAGTTGACTGTCTAGATAAACCAAATTACCCAATCAAATGCCCAAGAAACCATTAGGCTTGACCATTTAACAAATAGGCTTAACCAAGTAGAGGATTGATTAGGTACCATAGAACGAACCTAGGAGTCCAACTCTGAACCAGATCCTGATTGACCCTGTTCCACCTCTCATAACCCTAGGGGAGTCCAAAATCAAGATCAATTTATGGAACCCAACCCAAGGAGAACCCAGAACCAGGACCAATTTGTGGAACCCAATCCTAGGAGAGTCTAATACTAGGAACCACATCAGGAACCCAACCCTAGGAGAGTCCACCACCATGAACCTTATCAGGAACCTAACCCTAGGAGAGTTCAACATCGAGATCCATATCAGGAACCCAACCCTAGGAGAGTCCAAGACCTTGACCCTATCCAGGAACCCAATCTTAGAAGGCCCCACCAAGAGTCTGTGATAAAGATGAGAGGGCCATGAGAAGCGTTACGGTAGAGGCACCCACCTTTGATGGTAGTTTGGAACCAAAGATCTATGTAGACTAGGTAGGAGACATGGAATATTATTGTGAATGGTATGACATGAGTGAGGAGATGAAGTACAAATTTGCAAAGATGAGGTTGATTCGTCAGGCTAGGCTACATTGGGCTAACCTTGAATGTACTAGGAGACAACAAGAACTTCCTCCCATAACCACCTAGCAAGACATGAAATTGAACTTAAAGAAAGTATCATCCTAAATCCTACAACCAGAAACTCCTAGACCAATGGAATAAGCTATGCCAAGGGAATAGAACTGTATTAAAGTACATCAGCTAGTTTGATAATTTTGCAGTTAGGTGCCATAAACCTGAGACTCTAGCTCAAACCCTGTATAGGTTCAAAATTGGATTATGTGAAGTCATTCAAAGAGAGCTATTCATGAGGGAGGTCACCGATTTGGATCAATCATACTAGATAGCTAGACATTATGAAAAACTCCAAAGGGGACCAATGTATTAACGATCTGAACCTATTAGGACCAATACCTCATTCCCAAAACCGAACCAAAACTAGGTGTACCAAAGTTGACCAAACCCTAATCCCAACCCAGTCAGATTTAACTCCAACCAAGTTTGGTCAAACCCTAATCTGGTTCGACCCAATCCTAACCCAATTCAATCCAATCCCAACCCAGCCCATCCCAACCCTAACCCGAGTCCGAGTTAGTCCAGTTCATGTAATTCTGCACCAGTTAAAATCGATAAGGGTAAGGCACCAGCATTTCAGAAAGCCCCAAGCCCCAGCCCCAATGCCTGTTTTAGCAACAAGGTAGGTCACAATGCTAGCCAGTGTCCCACCAAATTGTTACATACACGAGAGCTTAAGGAGGAAGAGACTACACCCAATGTTGAAGAAGAACTTTATGAAGCTGAGACAGACTTGATTGAGGCATATGAAGGAGATGAGGAGGAATTTGATCAGTCTGACTTAGTAGGGGTAGTTAGATGCATCCTGACCCAAATCCAAACTGAGGAAGATTGGCATAGGACTAGTATCCTACAAACCTTTATAAAAATTAGGGATAAGGTATGCAAGATTATAATAGATAGTGGGAGTCATGTCAATGCTATTGCTGTTGATACTGTTAGATCTTTAGGATTGATCCCAGTTCTCCATCCTAGCCCCTATAAAGTCTTATGGATAGACTCCACATCCATTCCAATCAAGTCTAGGTGCCAAATCTTGATTAAACTGCAATCATATGAGGAGAAGATTTGGTGTGATATCCTTCCCATGAGAGCCAGTAACATCATCTTACGTCGACCATGGCTATATGATCATGATGCTGCCCTATCTGGTTGAACCAATACCTATACTTTTAGTCATCATGGGAAGAAATTTGTGATTTACCCGACTCAGCCCAAAGAACCAATTAAAAGAATGTCTAGTAGCCTTAAGGAGAAGAAATCAGGAATTAATCTAATTAAGGCTAAAAAAATTAGAGAAAGAAACTTCTGAACCCATTGAGGAACCAAAGGAAAATGATCCGAAACCTACTATAGTAATTGAAGAACAAGTGACTGAGCCAAGATCGAATATTATAGATGAAATTGAGGGTTCACAAGAGTTATTCATAGAGAAAATCTATGTACAAGTCCTTAAGGAACAATCCCAGGAAGTAGATGTGGGTAGTAAAATAATATCTAGTTTTTAGTCCAACAAATCCACAGACCTACTTCATCTGTCTACACCTACACTGACCTCTGCACATTATTTGCATCAAAAAATTAGCCTAAAGATGAACATAAGTAATGCACCCTATAAAAACTTTGCTAATTCTCGAAAACAAGCTAAAGAATTTCCTGCAGGAAATTGTGTGATGATCAGGCTTGGGCATGAGTGGTTCACTCTAGGGATCGTAAAGAAGTTTCATGCTCATGAAGCTGGACTGTTCAAAATAATAGAGAGAGTTGGATCCGATGTCTATGTGCTCGAGTTGCAACCCAAATTAGGTATTAGTTTCACCTTCAATACTTCAGACCTTATGGAGTTTCGGGAGCCAACAACGATACCTAGCAAGCTCTTTGAACGTCTCACTTCCATTAAGGGAGAACCCACCCTAGAGAGTCCACTTATAATCTGGCCTATTAGTGAGGGAAGTATTGAGTGCATCTAGGATGATTGAGCCATCAATACTTAGACAAACAGCCATCCACGGTATTTGGTCTGATGGCAAGGTCAGCTGAAATTCGAGGTCTCGTGGATCACTCGTGAGGATCTGTAGCACCTCAACCGAGACCTTCCTGAGCCATATAAGAGCGACATTGACCCATACTCGATGGGGTCGAGTACATCTCACCCCGAAAGAATTGGTGGGGGCACCAGGATCCGACATAGATTATTGAGCCCTATCTGGTTTACTAATTAGGATTTTGAGCCCTTTTCTATGTGTTAAATTTTGTAATTAAGTAAGATTGAGTCCTGTAATAAGTTGATGCAAGATGCCCAAGTTGGTTTGTCTCAACCCTAGTCCAATTCAGTTAAGTCTCATTGAGTCCTATATGTTTGTATTAGTCCAGTACCGGTCCAATTTTGTACAAGAGAAGTGGATACCCAGTTTTGAAGTTCTACCAGGCTTCATCCAGAAGTTAGAGGCCCTCACATCAGTCATAATGGGCCTTTGCTTGCCATCCCAGATGTTTTGATGCCCCAGATGCCAAGATTCCTTCCAAATGCCTAAAGAAATTCCAAGGACCAAGACACCCCACGATTCCAGGAATATACCAAGTGCCCCAGCCCAAGAGTCTCTCAAGACTAGAAGTCCATTAAGAGGAGGCATCCTAGGCTTTTCCCCAAGCCCATATGAAGATTTCAAGACCAAGATACCTAGAAAATATTCTAGGCACCCCAGCCCAGGGTTTCAAGCCCACCTGGAGGCCCATGCGCCCAAGCCCTTTGGAGGCCGCCCAAGTCCAATGGAGGATGCCCCTTGCTACCCTAAATTCCAAGACCAATCCATCTTGGCATCCAAGCCCAAAAAAAGCTCTTTGACCAAGTCAAATGAGGAGAGAAATCCAATTAGAACAAGGAGAAAAGTTTTAATTTCATTCAAAGTGTATACTCCTAATTCTAAATCCCTTTGTAATCCCTCTCCCACTCTACTTTGTAATTCTATCCTAACAAAGAGAGGACATGGGAAAACACTATAAATACCCCACCCCTCCCCCTCTTGTAAGTAACTCTTTTCATGAATGAAATCCTGTTGAAATTTAGTTCAATTGTGTTCAATTATGTTCTTGGGATTGAGGTGTGTGAGTGCTACTTAGTGTGCCCTAGTTCTTCCAAACCATAACATGCCAAGGAAAAGAAGCCCTAAGCTATCCATTAGCAGGAGGCCTTCTTCCCCCTCTAGCCACTAGCAACAGAAACCCTGATTCCTCTTTTCCCAAACCCTAGTTCTTCTTTTTTTGATTTTTTATTTGTTCTCTTGCTAACCTCTGATGCTTGCAAGATCCCCAAGGTATTTACCTCCAAGGAAGATGCCCTCTTTGCCTCCAGGACTGATCCTAGATAGCTGCCTGAACCGAGGAACTGAAGGCTTGTCTTCCAAGCAACAATCTTGAGTGCTGTGTGCCTCGACTTCGAGCAGATTTTTGAATCAATGCTTGGTAAAATCCTTCTCCATCCTAACTTCTAATTTGTTGAATGTACGTTATCCTAACTTGGGAGTTCTTAATCTTTGAGATCCTTTATTTTATTATTTTGTATGAGTTCTTTGCTGGTATGATCTTTCTTTTCATTACTAGTTTTCCTGCTCATCTTTACTTGATTTCGGGTCATTAGCCTGCAAATTAAAATTCTATAAAAATTACAAAAAAAACTAGTTTATATTTTCTTGCTATCATGGTAGTCTTGGGATCATCCCACATCAGTTTGGTATCATATCTAGTTTAGGATAGTTGCATCTTCATCAAAAACACCAAAAAAGATTTTCATCTTTAATTTTCTGCATCCTATCTTCTGCATTAGGGGTCTAAGTTTCGATCAATTTTGTCCATCTAGTCATTTTATTTTGCATTAAAATTTATACTACATATTCTCTATTTTTCCATGATAATTTTTATAATTTATAATTACTTTTTTAAAAATTAAAAGGTTCTAAAATTTTGCATCTTAGAAACCCTAACTGAATTCCTGAGTTTTCTACACACAGTTTGAAATCCCTAGGAGTTGCATCAACATATGATTTTTATTTTGCATAAAATTTGGTAGGGATCATCATCACCAACCATCCTATGATTTGTAATTTTCTTAGATTTTTTCTACATCAAAAACTATGTCAGATTCTGCATCAATCTGAATCCTAATTTTTTGATTTTGTGACTTCTGTACACCTGACCGAACCTAACCTAATCAATTGCCAAACCCCTCAAATCCCAAGCCAAATTTTGTTTGCTAACTTAATCAACTTAAACCTAACTTTCCATTTCATAAAAAGACAAAAAAAAATTTTATCTTTCTCATTATTGTTAGATTGCATCAGGACCATTGAATGTTCATCATCTTCTTAAGCTAATCTTAAGGGCATTTCTCTATCTCAGATCAGGGCAGGAGGTCATTACCTGTCCTGGGCCCAAAATAACCACCATCATCAGAACCCAAGTCTTAATTAAAATTAATTAGACTTAATCTACTCTAGAGAGCTAGGTGATACCAACAGGTCGGGTCCGAATTGTGTGGGTAAACTAGTACACTCGATTCTCCAACTATTACTGGAAACTGGTGTCAAGGCTGGGGGTCCAGAGTCAAACGACCTAAGTGGTGTTGTGGATCTTAAATTGGATCCCTACGAAAGCAGGGGGGCCTCCCACACTCTCACCCCCTACCTGGCCAGTGGAAGGATTAGTTGTTGAGTTGGGTGTAAGTTGAGTCGGCCCACTCAATTTTGGCTCTAGGTCTAGCAAACACTAGAACGTACTGATCCTTGCAAGCTTGACTACACCATACCACTTTGAATGATTGATTGTATGACCACTAGGTTAGGAACCAAATATCAATAGTCTAAGTCCCAACCTAGCTCAACCATGGAATCCAACTTAGAGATCTTCATGAAAGCCATGACTGAATGATTTGACCAGATGAACCAATTGAATGCCCAATCCACTGCCCAATTAACCACCTAGATTAACCAGTCCAATACCCAATCCCAAAACCAATTTGCCCAGTTGATCGCCCAGATAAACCAAATAATCCAATCAAATACCAAAGCAACCACTAGGCTTGACCATTTAACAAATAGGCTTAACCAAGTAGAGGATCGATTAGGTACCATAGAATGAACCCAAGAGTTCAACGCTGAACCAGATCCTGATTCACCCTGTTCCACCTCTCATAACCCTATCGGAGTCCAAAATCAAGATCAATTTATGGAACCCAACCCTAGGAGAACCCAGAACCAGGACCAGTTTGTGGAACCCAATCCTAGGAGAGTCCAATACAAGGAACCACATCAGGAACCCAAACCTAGGAGAGTCCACTACCAAGAACCATAACAGGAACCTAACCCTAGGAGTGTTCAACATCAGGATCCATATTAGGAACCCAACCCTAGGAGAGTCCAAGACCTTGACCATATCCAGGAACCAAATCATTGAAGGCCCCACCATGAAGTCTATGATAAAGATGAGAGGGCCATGATAAGCATTAGGGTAGAGGCACCTACCTTTGATGGTAGTCTGGAACCAAAGGTCTATGTAGACTGGGTAGGAGACATGGAATATTAATTTGAATGGTATGACATAAGTGAGGAGATGAAGTACAAAATTGTAAAGATGAGGTTGATTCATCAGGCTAGGCTACATTTGGCTAACCTTGAATGTACTACGAGACAACAAGAACTTCCTCCCATAACCACCTGGCAAGACATGAAATTGAAACTTAAGGAGAAGTATCTTCCTGAATCCCACAACCAAAAAGTCCTAGACCAATGGAATAAGCTGCATCAAGGGAATAGATTTGTATCAGAGTACATTGCCCAGTTTGATGATTTCGCAGTTAGGTGCAATGAACCTGAGTCTCTAGCTCAAACCTTGTCTAGGTTCGGAATTGGATTACGTGAAGACATTCAAACAGAGCTATACATGAGGGAGGTCATTGATTTGGATCAAGCATACCAGATAGATAGACATTTTGAACAATTCCAAAGGGGACCTATATATCAATAATCTGAACCTATTAGGACCAATACCTCATTCCCAAAACCAAACCCAAACCAGGTGTACCAAGGTCGACCAAACCCTAATCCCAACCCAGTCAAATTTAAGTCCAACCCAGTTACATCAAACCCTAATCTAGTCTGACCCAATCCTAGCCCAATTCGATCCAATCCAAACCTAGCCCATCCCAACCCTAACCCGAGTCCGAGTCAGTCCAGTTCAAGTAATTTTGCACCAGTTAGAATCGATAAGGGTAAGGCTCCAGCATTTCAGAAAGGCCCAAGCCCCAGCCCCAATGCCTATTTTAGATGCAACAAGGTAGGTCACTATGCTAGCTAGTGTGCCACCAGATCATTTCACATAGGGGAGCTTGAGGAGGAAGAGCCTGAACCCAATATTAAAGAAGAAGAAGTTTATGAAGCTGAGGCAGACTTGATTGAGGCATATGAAGGACATGAGGAGGAACTTGATCAATCTGACCTAGTAGGGGTAGTTAGATGCATCCTGACCCAAATCCAAACTGAGAAAGATTGGCATAGGACTAGTATCCTACAAACCTTTATGAAAATTGGGGATAAGGTTTGCAAGATTATAATAGATAATGGGAGTTGTGTCAATACTATTGCTGCTGATACAGTTAGATCTTTAGGATTGACCCTAGTTCCCCATCCTAGCCCCTGTAAAGTCTCATGGATAGACTCTATATCCATTCCAATCAAGTCTAGAAGCCAAATCTTGATTAAACTGCAATCATATGAGTAGAAGATTTGGTGTGATATCCTTCCCATGAGAGCCAGTAGCATCATCTTAGGTCGACCATGGCTCTACGATCATGATGTAGCCCTATTTTGTCGAACCAATACCTGTACTTATAGTCATCATGGGAAGAAATTTGTGATTCACCCGACTTAGCCCAGAGAACTGATTAGGAGAAATTTTAGTAGCCTTAAGGAGAAGAAATCAGGAATTAATCTAATTAAGGCTAAGGAATTAGAGGAAGAAACTTCTGAACCCATTAGGGAACAAAAAAAAAATGATCCTGAACCCACTATAGTAATTGAAGAACAAGTGACTAAGCCAAGATCAAACATTATAGATGAAATTGAGGGTTCACAAGAGTTGTTCATAGAGAAAATCCAGGTATAAGTCCCTAAGGAACAATCCCAGGAAGTAAATAAGTGTAGTAAAATAATATCTAGTTTTGAGTCCAACAAATCCACAGACCTACTTCATCTGTCTACACCTGTACTAACCTCTGCACAGCATTTGCATCAAGAAATTAGCCTAAAGATGAACATAAGTAATGCACTTTATAAAAACTTGGCTAATTCCCGAAAACAAGCTAAAGAAATTTCTGCAGGAGATTATGTGATGATCAGGCTTAGGCCTAGCGATTCCCTCCAGGGACCGTAAAGAAACTTCATGCTCATGAAGCTGGACCACTCAAAATAATAGAAAGAGTTGGATTCGATGCCTATGTGCTCGTGTTGCAACCAAAATTAGGTATTAGTTCCACCTTCAATACTTTATACCTTATGGAGTTTCAGGAGCTAGCAATGATACCTAATGAGCTCTTTGAACCTTTTCCCTTCCATTGAGAGAGAACCCACCCCAGAGAGTCCACTTACAATCTAGCCTATTAGTGAGGATAGGATTAAGTGCATCCTGGATGATCGAGCCATCAATACCCAAATAAATGGCTATCCACGATATTCGGTTTGATGGCAAGGTCAGTCAAAATCCGAGGACCTGTTGATCACCCATGAGGATCTACAGTGCCTCAACCTAGACCTTCCTGAGCCATATGAGAGCCACATCGACCCATACTTGACGAGGTCGAGTTCCTTTCATCCCGGGAGAATTGGTAGGGCACCAAGATCTGACACAGATTACTCGGCCCTATCTAGTTTACTGATTAGGGTTTTGAGCCCTTTCCTATGTGTCAAATTTTGTAATCAAGTAAGATTGAGTCCTATAATAAGTTGAGGAAAGATGCCCAAGTTGGTTTGTCTCAACCCTAGTCCAGTTCAGTTGAGTCCCATTGATTCCTGCACATTTGTATTAGTTCAACACCGATCCAATTTTGTATAAGAGAAGAGGATACCCAGTTTTGGAGTTCTACCAGTCTTCATCTAGAAGTTAGAGGCCCTCACATTAGCCATAATGGGCCTTTGCTTGCCTCCCAAGATGTTTTGATGCCCTAGATGCCAAGATTCCTTCCAGATGCCCGAGAATATTCCAAGGACCAAGGCACCCCATGATTCCAGGAATATACCAGGCCCCCAGCCCAAGAGTCTCTCAAGCCCAGAAGTCCAATAAGAGGAGTCATCCCAGGCTTTTCTCCAAGCCCGTATGACGATTTCAAGAACCAAGATACCTAGAGAATATTCTAGGCACCCCAGCCCAGGGTTTCATGCCCACCAGGAGGCCCATGCACCCAAGCCCTTCGGAGGCCACCCAAGCCCAATGGAGGATGCCCCTTGCTGTCCTAAAGTCCATGCACAAGCCATCTTGGCATCCAAGCCCAAAGAAAGCTTTTTGACCAAGTTAAATGAGGAGAGAAATCTAATTAGAACAAGGAGAAAAAGTTTTAATTTCATTCAAAGTATATACTCCTAATTCTAAACCCCTTTGTAATCTCTCTCCCACTCTATTTTGTAATTCTATCCTAACAAGGAGAGGACATGGGAAAACTTTATAAATACCCCACCCCTCCTCCTCTTGTAAGTAACTCTTTTCATGAATGAAATCCAACTGAAACTTAGTTCAATTATGTTCAATTATGTTCTTATGATTGAGATGTGTGAGTGCTACTAAGTGTGCCCTAGTTCTTCCAAACCATAACATGCCAAGGAGAAGAAGCCCTAAGCCATCCATCAGCAAGAGTCCTTCTTCCCCCTCTAGCCGCCAGCAATAGAAACCCTGATTCCTCTTTTCCCAAACCCTAGTTCTTCTTTTTTGATTTCTTATTTGTTCTCTTGCTAACCTCTAATGCTTGCAGGATCTTTGAGGTATTCACCTCCAAGGAGGAGGCCCTCTTTGCCTCCAGGACCAATCCCAGATAGCTACCTGAATCAAGGAATTGAAGGCTTGTCTTCCAGGTGACAACCCCGAGTGCTGTGTGACCCTGGCTTCGAGTAGATTTTCGAATCAATGCTTGGTAAAATCCTTCCCCCTCCTAACTTCTAATTTGTTGAAGGTACGCTATCCTAACCAGAGGTTTTTCAATCTCCAAGATCCTTTCTTTTATTATTTTGCATGAGTTCTTTGCGGCTATGATGTTTCTTTTCATTACTAGTTTTCTTGCTCATTTTTACTTGATTTTGAGTCATTAGCCTGCAAATTAAAATTCTAAAAAAATTAGTTTTTGTTTTCTTGAAATCATGGTAGTCCAAGGATCATCCTGCATCATATAACCAGCATTAACAAAAAAAATTATTAATGAATATCACGTAGTAAATAAATTTTTGTAGTGAAGAAACTAGGATGAGTCTTTAGAGATCATAGTGTATTTTCTCTAATGGATAAGAACATCGAGAGTAGGATAAATAAAATGGTAAGTTTGAAATTTTGCTAATTTGATAATTGTATATATGGTGCCAGTCGCTTACGTTTTGAAAATAAATTGTTGCTTTGGAAATACTACAAAATATAGTTATTCAAGTGGCCTAGTTAGAAATGTAGATGTGGGACAGGAAGCGCGGGATCGCTGGCGAGTAGAAGTCACTAGGGGATTAGGGCTTGCACTCAAGAATAAGGAACCAGGGCGTCACACCCACTCCAATCCAAAGAAAAACTTAAAACTCAGATCAAAATAACTTTAATTTGTATTCATAGGAGAAAAGATACTTCATACAAGAGGGGAGGGGCAGTATTTATAGATTCACCTTAGGGTACATGACTTGAGGGCTAAGAAACACTGACTTGTGGGCCAAGAAACCCTGGTGGGCCTGGTCAACAGTGGGCCCTTGTCTTGGACTGAAGCTCTCTCTTGCGGCTTGGCGGCATGAAAGGGCCCAGGTGTATGAAGGTCAGCTCTGGATGGGGGGCCTGGTGAATCTTCTGATCTGATGACTCTCCTCTTGACTTGAATGACTCAACTGGACTCTTGACCTGAAACAAAAGACTCACAAAACTAAAGGGACTCAACTTGACTCATATGTTCCACTTTATTACAAGACTCAATTGGCTCACTTTGACTAAAGTGACAAAGGACTAATGGACTCAAATAAAATTAAAAAAATAGACTCTCGATCCCCACAGGAAGTGCGGGATCGCTGGCAAGTGTAGAAGTCACCAAAGGATTAGGGCTTGCACTCAAGAACAAAGAACCAGGGTGTCACACCCACTCCAATCCGGAGAAAATCTCAAAACTCATATCAAAATAACTTTAATTAGTATTCATAGGTGAAAAGATACTTCATACAAGAGGGGAGGGATCGTATTTATAGATTCACCATAGGGAACATGACTTGAGGGCTAAGAAACCTTGACTTGTGGGCCAAGAAATCCTGGTGGGCCTGGTCAGCAGTGGGCCTTTGTCTTGGACTGGAACTCTCTCTTGCGGGCTTGGCGGCATGAAAGGGCCCAAGTGTATGAAGGCCAGCTCTGGTTGGGGGGCTTGGTGAATCTTCTGATCTTATGACTCTCCTCTTGACTTGAACGACTCAACTGGACTCTTGACTTGAAATAAAAGAATCACAGGACTAAAGGGACTCAACTGGACTCACATGTTCCACTTTATTACAAGACTCAATTGGCTCACTTTGACTAAAGTGACACAAGACTATTGGACTAAAATAAAAAAAAAAAAAATAGACTCTCGGTCCCCATCAAATGTCAAGTAAGTTCATTTGCTACCTTATTCCTCTGAGAAAAGAATGCTACAAAATGAGGATCTTTATTGGTGTAAAATTTTTAATGATTAATTTTTTACATCAGCACTTGGTGTATCTTGGAGTCCTTGATAGAAAAGGTAATGGCATCAAATTCAAAATAGCATGATGCATGGATAATCTCTTGTTAATTTAGATGTAGATAATAAGTTTTTCTTCATTTTTGGTACAATCAGAACATTGTGAAGTGAAAAATGATGAGTATCATTACTAATTTGGCAGGTACTAACATGTATAATTTGTAATGGCATATCGTTTCCAACTATCAGACTATCAAAGACATGGTAAATAACTAAATTCACAAGATAACTTGGCTTGTTAGTGATGTGAGCATTAGTGCCAATGTCAGGATGCCACTCATTGTCTTGAGGATCTAAGATATGTAGAGCTACAAGATCCCATGGAATGTCACTACTTTGATAATGATTGTCAAAGCATTACCAACATTTTAATACATCATGCACCTTTTTCTTGCAAATTTGTTAAATGAAAGGCTTAGCCCATGTGTTTGGATTTGATGTGGAGCTACTAAACCAAATAGTTAGATAGCATTGATATTGCCCAAAAAATGTTTGCCACTCTAGTTCACCTAAGTAAAGCTATGACCTTTTGAATTAAAGATGGGTGCTCCACCTTTGCTTTAATGATTATTCTTGCTACCACCATTATTTTGTTATGAGACAAAGACCATGAAGGTGTTTTGGGTAGTGCTCAGGTTTCACTTATTACGTAACTAACAGCTTTGAAAATATATGTATTGAAAATTGTATCCTAAAGCCAATCATCTATGCTGTAGATAGTTATGCACTTTATAATTTATATATAAATTATTAATTAATAAAAGTGATTGGGGAAGGGATGGGGATGGATCGTTGGAAATCCTAGAAGTCACCAAAATTAGAGTACCACTAGTATTTCTTTTCTTTTCTTATTTTTCTATGGAGGTGGTGAAGGAACAATGGAGATGGAAGACAGGGATTGGGGCTTTCATGAACTTTGGGACTTACACTCACGAAGAGATCTCGTACCTTTAGGGTATCCCACCTCACTAATGGATCCATACAGAGAGATCTCACACCTCTAGGGCATCCTACCCACCTCACTAATGGAGCCGTATGGAGATATCTCAAACCTCCAGGGAATCCTACCCACCTCACTAATAGAGTCGTTAGGGTGAATCTCAAAGGACATGAGGGTGGTAAAAAAGGTGGAATTAAAGAAGGGGATACTAGACATGACCTTGCATCATATCCGGTGGTTGCTCGTCACGTGCTTTCCTTGCGGAGCGAAAAGTGGGCCTCTCACCCTCTCCATACGGAGCGAAAGAAGAATCTCTCTTCTCAAATTTTTATTTCATTCGAATTAATTTTTTTCATACATAAAGGGGGTCCTTTTATAATTGACTCTAGCTCTTGGATTACATGGAATGAAGAGAAAAGAGGGGAGGTGCTATATTATTTTCTATATTTGTTGGTTATACATGGCAATAGGGAGAGAAGAAAATCTATAACTCTTGCTTGCTTGCTTCCTTTGCCTGGGTGCCAATTATCTTCCATTTTTGCCTTGAGTGGTTGCATGAAATAGGGAGGGCGACCACGTCAAGGTTGGGTGCCAAGTTTTTTCCTCTTCTGGGTTGCATTAAATTGGGGGGGGCCGCCATATGAGACATGGGACGCCATATAATTCCTTCCATATTTCTTGGTCGGCCAACATCTTCCATAAGGAGCACTGATATGCTTCCTTTTGTACTTGGATGACTTTAAGAGAATCTTGGACTATCCAAATTGAGTAGATGGCACCTACTATGACTGGGACTCCAGTGGCTACTGAGGTGGCACACTGAAAGTGGCACTATGACTGAGATCCCATGTGGCTGCTGAGGTGGCTAGGCTCTCGGGTCCCTATCAAAATGTTATTAAGGATAACAGAAAATTTATTGTATAGTTCTTAAACTTGTTCGTAACCAAATGATACATTATTAAGGATGATAGCATTTATTGAGTATAGGTCATTATATACCATATGGGTTGGTTGTTCTCATAACCAAGGTGTAGAGATATTGGTATGGCATACATGTGAGATGTAGAAGTACAATTTACTAAATATGACCCAACTATGAAGAACTCTGTTGTCAAGGGTTGCTCACGAAGGATATGCATATAAGATTCCCTTAAATCTAAGATCATCATGGTGACTTGCAAGCAACTTACTGTACTTTAGTACTGGATACTTGTATTTCTAATATAGTGATGAAAGATTCTAGTTAAAATCAAGTACTTATAAAGTCTATTTGTGAGTTAAGATGGGATTGATATCTCCAAGTTATTGGGGATAATGGTTGTCTATATTTCAATTTAGCAAAACCTTGACCAGAATAATTCTTGTGAGGAGTTAGGGGATTTATAATTTTGAGACATAATATAAATGTACTAATTAATGATTGATAGTTTAACTCTAAAATCATCTTAAGAATTGAGTGTCAAAGGGACGAATTATATGGTAACCATATACCAAAGATTTTTAAATTTTGCTTTGCAACATTCGATCTATCTGGATGTCGAATATCATTGCTAGATGGTCACTTTGATTAGTATATGAATTTATTTTTTTACTACTAGTTTAGTGTCTAAACCTATGGAGTCACATATAATAGAAGTTCCTACCTGATCGAATGGTTAATAAATGATTATGAATCATTCAAGGATATAATTATCAATATGATTGATGATGAACCTTATGCAAAAGTTGTTATAAAATAATTCACTAACAGTTAGCAAATTATAAGAGGATTAATAAGAAATTAGATTGCTAATTAGCTCAATTTGATTGAACAATGAGGTTTGGATCAAGTCTAATTAAATTGGACTCAATTAGATTTGACCTAATTAGGATATATGATAACCTAATTGCCAAGAAAGTTTGATTCCTGATTTGATCAGTGTAGGGTTTGATGGCAAGGCGGAAACATAGATTTCAAAATTTTTTATTTTTATCTTTTGAAATCTTCACCAAACCTTTAACCCAAGATCTCCTTAAAAGAATTAAAACATATAAAATGTATATATAAGATTTAATCTCAAATTAAGATACTAACCTATATCGCAAAATCCAAACTCTGAATCTCCACCAGGTGCCCAAATGTTCACCCTCCAATGGTGATCCACACAGAAAAAGATGAAGACAACAATTTCTAGTTCTTGGCTCCTCTTTTGAATTCTTTTTCAAGAATTCAATTCTTGGACTTTTAGGCTGAAATTTTCTTTCTTGAAAATTTCTTTTCTTCCTTCTTTCCTCTTCTTGAATTTTCTTCAAGAATTCCCTTTCTTGAATCCCTTTCTTGAATTGAATTGGAAGAAAAATTAAGACAGGCAAAGTCTTAATTCAAGAAGGAAAAGAAGAAGAACAGATCCTTTCCTTTTTCTTTCCTTTACCATTCAAGACCTTCTTCTTATTCTTGTTTATGGTTAGAGTTTCGACAGAGGATACCTCTATAAGGGAAACAATACCCAACAAGAACAAGGGGAAGGAGTATTCTGGAGAGGAAGAAAGGGAATTGGATCTCTGAATTATGTTACGTGAAAACCCCCGAGAACCCAACCCTATTTATAGATCTCAAAGGGGTGTCATCTCAAAACAACGCAACCCTCTGAAACCCCAGGGATCACGATCCCTCATTCCTCACGCGTCCCCTCAACCAAAAATCATGATTCTCCGATTTAATTTTTGTTTTTCCGACGAGGAGGACTCTCGGAAAAACTTCAGGAAGAATCGCGACTTTTGGAGACGGATTTGCGACCGAAAAGCGATGGATCTTTTCCTTAATTTTTTCTGGCCATCAGATCCAGATCCAAGGGTGCCAGACAAGGATCTGAATCACCCCTTTTTCAGATATTTCTCCGACATTTATTTTCTTTCTCACGCATTTTAAGAGAAGTCCACGCGCGTGGACTCTCTTTCTTGGCGCGCGCGGGTGAGAAAAGGGAGGGGGCGGCTTGGAGAGAGGGTCTCAGTGAACTAAATTCACTTGGGTTCAGCCATGGGTTAGCCCAATGTCCTGAAAATTAAATTGGACCTTAATCTGGTTCAATTAGAACCCAATTAAGCCCGATTCGGAACCAAATTCGAATCTGATTCGAATAGAAATTTGGTCTGCAACACATGCTAGTGTGTTTATCCTGCAAACATGATTTAATTCCAAATTAAATCCTTCATCAATTTTCTTTGTGTGTGACCCATTGGGTTCCATACCTAGCCAGCAGTAGGTCCGAGTTCTATTTGACTTAATTCGGTTAGATCTCAACTAAGCCGATTTAGGTCAACTCAAACTAGCTCGACTCGGTCAATTAGAATCTAATTCAAATTAACGGATTTGAATTACCATGACTCAATCATATACCTACAAGACAAGATTGACGTCTAGCAACGTATCATGTCTACCCGGAAAATGTGGAATTTTGGTGGAATTACCAAAATACCCTTCAGTGGTGAGTTACCGGGTAATTCAGTCCTTTGATCAACTTGCATCCCGAATATGATTATGAATATGGATACTTGTCAAATCCAATTTCATATTCATCCCTAGCTCAATCTTTATAATGATGATTCATTAATGAACCATTAGAAAATAACTCTAATGTTCATACTTTGATCAAAGGTTTCCTGAATCCATCATTTGAAATTAGCTGGATGCTATTCCCTCTTCTAGGGCTGATCAATTCCTTGTTGACCTACTCACAACCTCCATATACAATCCACCATAACCAGTATCACCTCGTGCATGACTCAGTGTCATGATTGATTGCGAACCAAAGTATGGATTCATATATATAAGGTACTATGGTAGTCTCAAGTCAAAGGACCACATGCACTACTCCCACTATGAGAATTATCTATTGACAAACAGATAAGGTTCCATTAGATATTCTCAATCTGGATCAATTCAGTGAACTCATTCTCTAATGAACACTCACATGCTAGTATTAGTGTCAAACACAAGTGACTGTGAGATCAGTCACCCTCATTACAAAACATATATAGGATGTGCTGGTCTTGCCGGAAACATTGATCCCCAACTCAATGTCCCATCGACCAGGAATATTTTAGATTAGGGTTTTAAGGCTTTAGGTCTCACTGATATGATCTCATCATAACCCTAGAACCATAGCCCTAATCTATGGGGTTCATCATAAAATCAAAAGGACACAGCAAATGATGAAAATAATACCTTTATAAAATGTCAATTCATTGATTTTGAGATCAAAATTACAATATTTCAATTGGCTTTCAGGGCACAATCTTTCAATCTCCCACTTGCACTAAAGCTAATCGCCTTTAAATCTTAACCCCATAAATCAAGGTGGCGATCAAACTCTCGCTGTGATAGAGCCTTAGTGAACGGGTCTGCTAAGTTGTTCTTCGTTTCTACCCTTTTAATGCAGACTTCTTGTCTTTCGACAATCTCTCGAACGAGATGGAAGCATCTCAGAATGTGCTTTGATTTGTGATGAGCTCTTGGTTCCTTTGCTTGAGCAACAGCCCCCGTATTATCACAGTAAAGTGATACTGGACCTTCAATCTCAGGAATTACGCCCAACTCTGATATGAACTTCTTCATCCAGACAGCTTCCTTGGCAGCTTCACTAATAGCAATGTACTCTGCCTCAATTGTTGAGTCAGCTGCAGTTTGCTGTTTAGAACTTTTCCAGCTTACAGCTCCTCCATTAAGGGTAAAAACATACCCAGATATAGATTTGCTATCATCTGGATCTGATTGAAAACTAGAATCTGAATAAGCTTCTAGTTTAAGATCAGATCCTCCGTATATTAGAAAAATATCCTTAGTTCTTCTTAAGTACTTAAGAATATTTTTCACAGCCTTCCAATGATCCTCTCCTGGATCAGCCTGAAACCTGCTGGCTATACCTAAGGCATATGCCACATCAGGCCTAGTACATAACATAGCATACATAATAGACCCTACTGCCGAAGCATAAGGTACCGAATTCATTCTATTTCTTTCTTCAGGTGTCTTAGGAGACATCTTCTTAGAAAGATGTATGCCATGACCAATAGGCAAGTAACCTCTTTTACTTTCCTCCATGCTAAATCTCTTTAGCACTTGGTCAATGTACCTAGACTGGGATAAACCTAGCATCCTTCTAGATCTATCTCTATAGATCTTGATGCCTAGTATATAAGATGCTTCTCCCAAGTCTTTCATGGAAAACTGTTTAGATAACCATACCTTGACCGTTTGTAACATTGGGATATCATTCCCAATGAGGAGTATGTCATCTACATACAGAACCAAGAAAACTATGGCACTCCCACTAGTCTTCTTGTACACACAAGGTTCATCCTCATTTTTGATAAAGTCAAATTCTTTGACTGTCTTATCAAATCGGATGTTCCAACTCCTAGATGCTTGTTTTAATCCATAAATAGATTTCTTTAGCCTACATACCTGATTAGGTTTAGTCTCCAAGACAAAACCTTCTGGCTGTGACATATAAACCTCTTCCTCAAGGAAACCATTGAGGAATGCAGTTTTCACATCCATCTGCCAGATTTCATAATCATGATATGCTGCTATAGCAAGCATGATCCGAATAGATTTGAGCATGGCAACAGGAGAAAATGTTTCATCATAATCTATTCCCTGTTTTTGTCTGAAACCCTTAGCCACTAATCTGGCTTTATAAGTTTCAACTTGGCCATCTGCCCCAATCTTTTTCTTATAGACCCATTTGCATCCAATAGGGTTAACACTCTCTGGTGCATCAACCAAAGTCCAGACTTGGTTGACATACATGGAGTCCATTTCGGATCTCATGGCTTCCAGCCATTTGTCTGAGTCACTACTTATGACAGCATCCGTATATGTTAGAGGCTCATCATTATCAATGATTCGGGCTTCATTATTTTCAATAATGAACCCATACCTTTCAGGTGCATGTCGCACTCTATCAGACTTACGGATAGGAGTGGTGTGTTCAGGTTCTATACTAACTGTGTTATGATTTTGTTGAGATGTATCTACTTGTTGAATTTATTCAAGTTCAATATTTCTCCCACTGCCCTTTTGTAGGATGAATTCTTTTTCATAAAAATGGCATGCCTACTGACTAAAACCTTTTGTTCGTAGAATAGATATCCTATACTATCTTTGGGATATCCAACAAATAGACATTTTTCTGCTCTAACATCAAGCTTTAGTCCAAAATTTCTTTTGACATAAGCTGGACATCCCCATATCTTAAGGTGCTTAAGATTGGGTTTCTTTCCCCTCCATAACTCATATGGAATGCTAGATACAGATTTGGATGGTACTCTATTCAAAATATTAGCCGCTGTTTCCAAGGCATATCCCCAGAAAGAAACAGGTAAGTCTGTGAAGCACATCATGGACCGTACCATATCTAATAAAGTACGATTTCTCCTTTCAACAACACCATTTAATTGTGGTGTGTAAGGAGGAGTCCATTCAGAGATGATTCCCTTTTGTTTAAAGTGATCAAGAAACTCGGTGGATAAGTATTCACCTCCTCTATCTGATCGAAGGATCTTAATACTTTTTCCCGTTTGTTTCTCTACCATACTTTGATACTCTAAAAATTTTTCAAAAGCTTCAGACTTATGTTTCATTAGATACACAAATCCATACCTTAAAAAATCATCAGTGAATGTGATGAAATATGAGTATCAACCCTTGGCCTGAGTTGTCATAGGTCCACATACATCAGTGTGTATGAGTCCTAATAACTCTATTGTCCTTTCATTATGTCCACTAAATGGAGTCTTGGTCATTTTACTCATGAGACATGATTCACAAGTTCCTAATGATTCATAATCATAAGGATTAAGGAGTTTTTCCTTGTCTAACTTGTTAATCCTCTACTCACTAATATGTCCAAGACGACAGTGCCAAAGTAAAGTATTGTTTACTTCATCTCTTTTTCATTTATTACTAACATGTAGTATATTGTCATCAGAAGATAAAGTTAAGAGACCATTGCAAAATATGCCATTAAATATTATTTCATTAGAAAAACTGATTGAGCAGCCACTACTCATTACATTCATAATATATCCTTGTTTAAGTAACAAGGGTATAGATATGATGTTTCTAATGATTCTAGGCATAAAATAATAATTTTTTAACTCTAAAATATTCCCAGAAGGCAGCTTCAACATATAAGTCCCTACAGCTTCTGCTTGGATGGAATCTCCTCCAGCACCGTAGAGCTCGAAGTCGCCTTCCTTCAAAACTCTAATGTTCTGTAGTCCCTGCAATGATTTGCAGATATGATGACCACAAGCAGTATCCAATACCCAAGAGTTTGAATTAGAAGAGTCTAATGACAAAATTGCATGTATCTCATACATACCTTTTGGTGCATCAGTAGCACCAGGCTTCACACTTGCAAGGTAAACCTTGCAGTTTCTTTTCCAGTGACCCGGCTTGCCACAATGAAAGCAGGTCATTTGTCCGGAGGCCTTCTTTCCTTTCTTTTTCTTGATGCCCCCTTTTGGGTTTAACCTCCTCTTGGAAACCTATTTGCCTATTTTCTTCTTGTTTACACCATCTACAAGAAGAAGTGGAGCCTTATTTTTCTTTAAATGGCTCTCTGCTGTTTTTAACATATTCAACAGCTCAGGAAAGGAAGTGTTAAGTTTGTTCATATGATAATTAAGAACAAACTGTGAAAATGACTCTGGGAGTGACTGCAGGATTAAATCCTGATTCAACTCCCCATCCATAACAAAACCCAATTGACCCAATCGGGTGATTAGGTCAATAACCTTTAATACATGGTCTTGTACGGATGTACCTTCTGTCATCCTTGCATGGAATAACTGTTTAGATATTTCATATCTTGCAATTCGACTATGTTCTCCATAAAGTTCTTTTAAATTGAGCAATATGGAGTTTGTGTCCATGCTTTCATGTTGCCTCTGTAACTCATTGGTCATAAAGGCAAGCATTATACACTTGACAGTAAGTGAGTCATTTTGCCACGTGTTATATGTGGTCTTATCCTCTTGGGAGGCATCTTCCCCTAATGGTTCCAAGGTTGGGGTATCAAGAATATAAGAATTCATTCTTGGCTGAGTACTATCTTCAGGTTTCTCAACCAATCAACATAGTTTGGTCCAGTCAATTTATTTGCATCAAGAATGCTACGGAGTGAGAGTGAAGATGCCATTTAATCTACATTAACAAAGAACATTACATAAGCAAACAATCAATGTTGACAAAACATAATTAAATTTGGACTTTAACTTAATTATGTCTCCCACTATTTTATCAAGCATCATAACCCTCAATGTGATGATCGAGAAAATCCTAATTGGTTCTCTTAGTGGGGTTGAGATCCTAATTCCTCATAAAAAACCTTGTGTGTACACAACAAATCTTATATAAGTTTAAAGGTAGGAAAACTCTTTCCAATTGTAATTCATACAATTCTCAACTTATCTTGGCCTCTAAAATATTAATAGCTTTGTGTGTACACAACAAACTATAATATTTTAGTTAAGTTAGACCCTTCATTACTATATAGTCATGATATTAATTATAATACCCTTGTGTGTACACAACAAAGTATTATATTAAATCATTCCATAAGCATCAAATGTACCAAGCAAAAATTATGTTAGTCACCATAAAGAAAAAGGCCTTGTGTGTACACAACAAACCTAATATGGATCATAACATAATAATGACTTGGCATGAAGGAAGGCCATATGTAGTGAATATTACACTAAGCATATCAATCAATAATTAAGTTAATCATACCGGCCAGGTAAGTGGGAGAGTGGTGGGAGTCCCCCCGTTGCTTTCCTTAGACACCAATAAGAATTGGCCAGGTCAGTCAACGGAACCAATTAAAAACCACGTCCTCTTTACCGATTATGAACCACTTTTCCTAGACACCGAATGATAAACTAATCATATTGATTATTTTTGCTTTTGGTATATGACAAAACAACTTAATATGTTTTTAAAAGAGGGCTTTATTAAAACAAAGCATATTTTAGCAAATATGTGCCATAGTGTGCCATCATACTAGGACAACCATTTACCACATAATGGATCCACCATTATGCCAGGGCAACCTTATTTCAGTATGATGACTAGAAGGCTAAACATATCTCTATGCAAATTAAGGTTTAAGTGAAAACCTTAATTAGTGGCATACATCAAACATATATGCATAATTAACACAAATATGTGATTAGTGTGTCATCATACTAGGACAACCATTTACCACATAATGGATCCACCATTATGCCAGGGCAACCTTATTTCAGTATGATGACTAGATCTCTATGCATATCTCTACAACAATTAGGGTTTGAGTGAAAACCCTAATTGGTGACATTACAACAAACATATATTACATCTCATGTTACTTATATAAATATGCATCTAAAATTCAGCATATGTATTTTAATCTTAATAAGGAGGCTCTGATACCACTGTAGGGTTTGATGGCAAGGCGGAAACATAGATTTCAAAATTTTTTATTTTTATCTTTTGAAATCTTCACCAAACCTTTAACCCAAGATCTCCTTAAAAGAATTAAAACATATAAATGTATATATAAGATTTAATCTCAAATTAAGATACTAACCTGTATCGCAAAATCCAAACTCTGAATCTCCACCAGGTGTCCAAATGTTCACCCTCCAATGGTGATCCACACAGAAAAAGATGAAGACAACAATTTCTAGTTCTTGGCTCCTCTTTTTGAATTCTTTTTCAAGAATTCAATTCTTGGACTTTTAGGCTGAAATTTTCTTTCTTGAAAATTTCTTTTCTTCCTTCTTTCCTCTTCTTGAATTTTCTTCAAGAATTCCCTTTCTTGAATCCCTTTTCTTGAATTGAATTGGAAGAAAAATTAAGACAGGCAAAGTCTTAATTCAAGAAGGAAAAGAAGAAGAACAGATCCTTTCCTTTTTCTTTCCTTTACCATTCAAGACCTTCTTCTTATTCTTGTTTAGGGTCAGAGTTTCGATAGATGATACCTCTGTAAGGGAAACAATACCCAACAAGAACAAGGGGAAGGAGTATTCTGGAGAGGAAGAAAGGGAATTGGATCTCTGAATTATGTTACGTGAAAACCCCCGAGAACCCAACCCTATTTATAGATCTCAAAGGGGTGTCATCTCAAAACAACGCAACCCTCTGAAACCCCAGGGATCATGATCCCTCATTCCTCACACGTCCTCTCTACCAAAAATCATGATTCTCCGATTTAATTTTCATTTTTCCGACGAGGAGGACTCTCGGAAAAACTTTAGGAAGAATCGCGACTTTTGGAGACGGATTTGCAACCGAAAAGCGACGGATCTTTTCCTTAATTTTTTCTGGCCATCAGATCCAGATCCAGATCCAAGGCGCCAGACAAGGATCTGAATTGCCCCTTTTTCAGATATTTCTCCGATGTTTATTTTCTTTCTCACGCGTTTTAAGAGAAGTTCACGCACGTGGACTCTCTTTCTTGGCGCGCGCGGGTGAGAAAAGGGAGGGGGTGGCTTGGAGAGAGGGTCTCAGTGAACTAAATTCACTTGGGTTCAGCCATGGGTTAGCCCAATGTCCTGAAAATTAAATTGGACCTTAATCTGGTTCAATTAGAACCCAATTAAGCCCGATTCGGAACCAAATTCGAATATGATTCGAATAGAAATTTGGTCTGCAACACATGCTAGTGTGTTTATCCTGCAAACATGATTTAATTCCAAATTAAATCCTTCATCAATTTTCTTTTGTGTGTGACCCATTGGGTTCCACACCTAGCCAGCAGTAGGTCCGAGTTCTATTTGACTTAATTCGGTTAGATCTCAACTAAGCCGATTTAGGTCAACTCAAACTAGCTCGACTCGGTCAATTAGAATCTAATTCAAATTAACTGATTTGAATTATCATGACTCAATCATATACCTACAAGACAAGATTGACGTCTAGCAACGTATCATGTCTACCCGGAAAATGTGGAATTTTGGTGGAATTACCAAAATACCCTTCAGTGGTGAGTTACCGGGCAATTCAGTCCTTTGATCAACTTGCATCCCGAATATGATTATGAATATGGATACTTATCAAATCCAATTTCATATTCATCCCTAGCTCAATCTTTATAATGATGATTCATTAATGAACCATTAGAAAATAACTCTAATGTTCATACTTTGATCAAAGGTTTCCTGAATCCATCATTTGAAATTAGCTGGATGCTATTCCCTCTTACTAGGGCTGATCAATTCCTTGTTGACCTACTCACAACCTCCATATACAATCCACCATAACCAGTATCACCTCGTGCATGACTCAGTGTCATGATTGATTGCGAACCAAAGTATGGATTCATATATATAAGGTACTATGGTAGTCTCAGGTCAAAGGACCACATGCACTACTCCCACTATGAGAATTATTTATTGACAAACAGATAAGGTTCCATTAGATATTCTCAATCTGGATCAATTCAGTGAACTCATTCTCTAATGAACACTCACATGCTAGTATTAGTGTCAAACACAAGTGACTGTGAGATCAGTCACCCTCATTACAAAACATATATAGGATGTGCTGGTCTTGCCGGAAATATTGATCCCCAACTCAATGTCCCATCGACCAGGAATATTTTAGATTAGGATTTTAAGGCTTTAGGTCTCACTGGTATGATCTCATCATAACCCTAGAACCATAGCCCTAATCTATGGGGTTCATCATAAAATCAAAAGGACACAGCAAATGATGAAAATAATGCCTTTATAAAATGTCAATTCATTGATTTTGGGATCAAAATTACAATATTTCAATTGGCTTTCAGGGCACAATCTTTCAATCAGGACCTATACTTAATTAATTTCTAGTTGGATTAGGATTCAGTAAATGAGATTAGATTCCTAATTTGATTAGGTTCACTTATCTAACTAAATAAGATTTGGTTTGAGTTCAAATTTCATCAAATAAGAGTCAAATTAGATTGGATCTCTCCCTAGTGCCAAAGCCCCACGCTCCACACCATTCTTTACACAAATTTAGAATTTGCATGAAGATTTTCCCATGCACAAAGAGGTTACTCACCCCTCCTTATTGCCATGGTGGTTGGGATAAAATTTCAATTTGAATTCAAGTTGGAGTAGTTTTGATTTTGAATGAAAACTAACTTATCCTTATCCCTTCCTAACCCCTTTGGATGCCATTTCTTAAGGAGATTGAATGTTGGCATGCATGAGAAGAGGTAACTTCTCACAAAGAAAATGAGTGGGGTTGTATGGTTCTAGAAGAGAGAAAAAAAGTCCAAGACCAAGAATTGCAACATGCTAGGGCGTCTTAGTTCTTTCAAAACAAAAAGTCCAAGATCAATAAGAGTCAGACTATGTGCTTCTATTATAAGAAACATGGTCACTAAAAGAGGAATTATCCCTTGTATATTGCTTCCCTTGATCCGAACAGGCCTTACAAGAGAAGGAAGCCAGCAGTCGCTGGTCAAGATAATTATATGATAATACCTTGTAACTTTCTATTTGTAATACTACTATTTAGGTATTGGATACCGAGAGTCCAATTAATATTTATAATTTGTTGTAGGGACTTTGGATTAGTAGGAGATTTGAAGATGGTGAGAGATTCTTGTATGTGGGCGATAGAAGTTATGTTCCAATCCTAGCTTTAGAAATTATCAAGCTTGTTTACAATTCTAATATTATCATTTTAAGTGATTATCACTATTGTCCTTCATTCTTATTAAATATTATTTCTATAGTTTTTTTGGCTTAGGATGGATATGATTTTTTAATAAGGAATGATTTTTGTGGTATTATTATGAATGGTGTTACTCTAATGCATGGATAATGAAGAAAAGATATTTATATTTTATCATAGCCTATTAGTATAGTGTGCGCATCTAATAATCATCCTAGATTAGATAATATCACTGATGCCTATCTTTAGTACTATTGGCTCGGTCACATTAAAAAGAACAAGATAAATAAGTTAATAAAAAGGGAATCCTTGATGTCAATGATTATGAATCATTGCTAACATGTGAATCCTATCTTCTTGGAAAGATGACTAAGTCACCTTTTATTGGAAAAGGTGAATAAGCTAATAAAGTTCTAAGTCTAATACATACTGATGTATGTAAATCATTGAACACTAGTACTAGAGGTTGGTATTACTACTTCATTATGTTTAATAATGATCTATCTAGGTATGGGTATGTCTATCTTATGAAGCATATGTCTAAATTATTTAAAATGTTCAAATGATTCTGTAATGAGATTGAAAAACTAAACTGGAAAGAGTATTAAAACTCTTCGATTAGATCGAGAAAGATAATACCTTATCTGTGAGATTCTAATTTATCTAGAAGATAATGAGATTCTCTCATAATAGACACCTCCTAGGATACTAATGCAGGATGACTCTAAAGATGATATGTATGCAGAAAAATAATAAACTAATTTTTTTTATATTTATTTTCAGAGGCTAAAATCCTGAAAGAATAGTAAAGTTCAGTAAAAGAAGATGTAGTAACAAGTCTATGATACCCGCAATTAGGATCATGCAAAATAATAAAGGACAGGACCTCAAGGATTGCGAAACCCTCGGTTAGGATAGTTTTACCTTCAAGAAAATCATAACTCGGGAGAGGGTTGGGTGTTTACCATGCAACGATGTTTGATCCTTCCATAGATGGGGTCGCTCAATGCTCTGGATTGGCACTTGGATGATCAGTCATCTACCTCATGGATCTGCAGGCTTTTCTTCAGTTGGTCCTAGTGGCGAAGAAAGCTTCATCCTCAAAGGTGGTCACAAGAAGGATCCTGCACACGTCACGGTGGTGCGGGCACCAGACTCAGAAGAAGATTTCAGGGCTCCATCTGGATCTCTGATTGACCTTGCCCGAAGAATTAGGGTTTTCTGGTTTTGTAATAAGGGTTGACTTGGTCAATTCAATTTTAGTCTTGAGTCTGTATTTCCTGCAATTTAAATTTTGTTGAGTCATGTTGACTCAGTACAAGTCCTAGTAGTGGTCTAGGTCTTCTCCAGGTTGGTGCCACTTTTTTTTCAGTTAAGTCAAGGTCCAGGGTGCCACATTTTTTCTCCCAGGTCCAAGCAAGTGGGCGCCACACTCCCAGCCACATGCCAGAGTCCAGGAGGCGCCACATCTCCAACCAGTGTTTTTGGTCCCTACACCACAAGAAGTAAGTTCCTTTTTTTCTTGCACCACTTGGGAGAGAAATCCATCAAGATACCTCAATCCAAGGAGGAGCCAATTTCTTTCCAGATAAACCCAAGCCAGGATGGCAAGAATTTTTCTTGAAGAGAGGATCAAGGAGGTGCCCCATAATGTTCCATAAAAATCCAAGTTATAAAAGGGAAGAGAGCATGTCTTGGGGAGGAATTCAAGGAGGTTCCCAAAAGTTTCAAAAGTACCAAAGCCATGAAAGGAAGAAGCCTAAACTTGTGGAGCAAGACTAGGAGGTGTCCAAATGAGCCAAACCATGAAGGGAAAATCCTTGATTCATGGAGAGATACTAGGAGACACCCCCATAACCTGCCATTTGGAGCTGATTTTCAAGTTTTCTTGGACTTTTTGGGCTGCCCACTCATGGAAGGAGTCTTGGGAAGAGAATTTGATGCTTAATGTGTGGGTTAGTCCTATTAGTCCCACATGGGAAATGTAAAAAATTTTATTTCTTTGTTATGTCTATATATTCAACTCTATGTAACTCTTGAATAAAATGATGAATGAAATCAATTTCTGTGTGAGCAACTTTATGTTTCTCTCTTCCACACTTGTATTCAGGTGTTGAGCTCCGTGAGGGAGTAAATCCGGGTTCCCTAGGAACCTTGAGGAGGTGTGAGATCGCCAACCCCAAAACCCTACCAAAACCCTAGGTTAGCCACTTCAATTCCAAACCCTAGCCGCCATCATCTTCTTCATTCCACCAATCATCCAAACCCTAATCTACCTCATCATCTCACGGCCCCTCTCTTCCAAGTAGAGGCCGACCACCAGCATCCAGGTCCAGATCGGCTACTTCGAATACAGAGCAAATTCCAGAGGAAGTCAGATCAGCATCCAGGAGAATCAGGATTTCAGCAACATCAATTTTTCAAGTTCTTCTTATCTGGTAAATCCTTTCTTTGAGTATCTGGTTCCTTAACTTGTTCTTCTTCTTTCCCAGATCCTGAGTTCAGGAGAAGCCAACTCTACCAAAGGACCAGTATTGGAGGATCCATTACGAAGATATCCGAATCCGAGGATCCAACAATCTGCTCGAGAGAGTCCTTCCACCAAACTCTGTGAAGATCACTGCCTGGTACATAACCCTTCCCTTCTCTTTAGTTCTGTCCTGTTGAAAGTTCAGAGCGAAACCCTAGGTCTGGGAGTTTCTCAACCCCCAGCGATCCTTTACTTCTGAACTACTCTGATAATCTAGTTTCTTTGAATTGTGCTTTCAATTATTATATAGTTTCTTTCAATTTAGTTTAACTTTCATTTGAGTCAATGCCGACTTCTGAAAATAAAAAAAAAAAAAAAAACAAAAGGAATTAGTCTTAATTTAATTCCGCATCACATCATCTCTTTTGTTTTGCAGAGCAACACGGGTTAGATGGAAGGATGTCAAAAAATTAAGAACAAGAAGCAGATTGAAGAGGGAGTGAGATGGCTGTTGCTGAAGTTGGTGGCCTACTTGGGGAAGAGGATGTCAAGCTAGGATGAGCGATGGCTTGGCAGCAAAGAGGGGTGCCTGGGATGGGTGCTTGGCGGCCTAGATGCCAAGGATTGCCTGGAAGGGGAGATGGATGGAGCGGCCAAGGCTAGGAGCACTTGGAGGTGGCGGGTTGGCTGGAAGATGGTAGACAGGTGGTGGCCTGGAGGGCTCTTAGGGTTGGCAAATTAGGGCTTGGAGATGGATGCTGTGATGGGTAGGGTTTGACAAAGGAGAGAGAGTAGCAGGGGTGGCTATGGTTTGCTTACACTCAACGTAACACGGGTCTTACACCCACTCCAAGAATGAGGAACAATTGAAATAAATCATCAAAGTTTGTATTCATGAAAAAAGTTATTCATACAAGAGGTGAGGGGTGGGTATTTATAGAGTTACCTAGGTCCCTGGACTCCAAAACAAATTAGAATTACATATCTTGAGGGCCAAGTAACTCTGGTGGGCTAGGTCAGCTGTAGGCCTTCTTCTTGGGCTAGGGCACCAGCTTTAGAGGGCTTGGACTGGGGCGCCATTCATGAAACCCTGGGATGGCAGCAAGCCTAGGATGGGCACCTTCTATTGATGGGCTAGGGCATCTTAGGCTTGAAGAAGGGTGCCAGCTGGTGTGGACCTGGCGGGGAGCTAGGCTAAAGGAGGGTGCCATCTGGAGGGGCGCCTACACTGAATTGGTAGCATGAAGGCCCATCTCTTGGGTGCCAAGATTGGGGGCTAGAGTAGAGGCCCAGGTACTTGTTCTCTTGCTCTGGTGGAGGGGCCTGGTGACTCTTGGTGACTCTCCTCTTGGATAAAATCAAAAATTATAGGACTCTTGACTTGGACTTAAACTCAACTGAACAAAAGAACTTAACTGGACTCACATGTCCCACTTTATTAAAGGACTCAATGGCTCACTTGTATTACAAGACTCAAGTGACACATTATTAAGGACTACAGGACTCAGAAATCCTAATCAATAAACCAGATTGGATATAGCAATCATTGTCGTATCCAGGTGCCTGCACCAATTCTTCCTAGGCAGGAGGAACTCAACCCCATCGAGTAAGGGTATCTCTGCCCTCATACTACTCTAGTATGACTAGGTTGAGGTGCTGGAAATCCTCTCAGGTGATCCACAAGTCCTTGGATTCTGGCCGACCTTACCATCGGACCAAATACCATTGATAGCCTTTATTTCGGGTGCTGATGGCTTGATCGTCCAGGATGTGCTCAATCCTTTCCTCTCTTATAGGCCAATTTATGGGTAGACACTCTGGGATGGGTTCACTCCCAAGGGAAGGATTAAGTCCAAAGGGCTCACTGGGTATCATTGCTGGTTCCCTATACTCCACAAGATCTGAAATGTTGAAGGTTGAACTAATACCTAACTCGGGTGGTAACTCGAGCACATAGGCATTGGGTCCAACTCTCTTTATTATTCTGAAGGGTCCAGCTCCATGAGCGTGTAGTTTCTTTATGGTCCCTGGAGGGAACCGCTCAGGCCTAAGCCTAATCATTACATTATCCTCTATACAAAATTTTTTAGCTCTTTTTCGAGAATTAGCCAAACTTTTATAAAGTTCATTACTTATGTTAATCTTTTGACTAATTTCTTTATGAAAATCCCTAACATGCTGTGCAAATGACTCAACTGACTCAGAGACTTGTGCAAGCAAGGGTAAGGGGATCAGGTCAAGAGGTTTGTTGGGTTTGTAGCCATGAACAACCTCTAATTGGCTCTTACCTATGGACCTATTGACTGAACTGTTATAAGCAAATTTGGCTCTGAGTAAAAGATGGTCCCAATTCCCGGTGTTCTCTCCTATGAGGCATCTTAGTAGGTTTCCTAAGCTTTGGTTCACTACCTTGGTTTGGCCATCGGTCTGAGGGTGGTAGGCTATGGAAAACTTAAGTTTGGTTCCTAACAAGTGCCAAAGGGTCTTCTAGAAGTAACTAGTGAAATGGACATCCCTATCGGACACTATGGTTTTAGGAAGGCCATGTAACCTAACTACATGATCTAGGAAAAGTCGGGCTACCTTGGAGGTGTCAAAGGTCTGAGAGCAGGAATAAAATGGGCCATTTTTGAAAACTTATCGACCACTACACAAATTGAGTCATGTTTTCTTATGGTCTTAGGTAGTCCTAGCACAATGTCCATGCTAAGGTCTTGCCATGGGCGATCTGGTACAGGTAAAGGGGTGTATAAACCAGTGTTTTGCTTCTACTGCTTGGCAACAGCACAAGTTCGACACCGGACACTATGTGAGCAATATCCCTTTTCAAACTAAACAAAAGAACTGGTCCTCTACAGCTAAAATGGTCTTATTTCTACCAAAGTGACCAGCTAGACCTCCTGCATGGGTTTCCCGAATCAAGAATTTTCTCAGTGAGGTCCTGGGAATACAGGATCTATTGTTTCTAAAAAGATAACCATCCTGGAGGGTGTACTCTCTATGGGAACTAGATGGTCCTTGACTGATGGTTTGGAAAATTTCATTGAAGTCAGGTCTCATACTCTTCCTTTAATCGGTCAAATCCAAGGACTTCAGCTCTAACATAGTTTAGAAGCAAGGCACGGTGGCAAAGGGCATCAGCTACCTTATTCTTAGCTCCAGCTTGATGTTTCAGTCCAAAGGTATAGACTTGGATATACTCTACCCACTTAGCATGCCTAGGGTTCAACTTTTTCTGGGAGTTTAGGAATCGGAGTGCCTCATGGTCAGAGTAAAGGACAAACTCCTGGGGTAGTAGATAGCATCTCTAGTATCTAAGGGCTTGTACTACCTCATAGAATTCTTTGTCATAGGTTGCGTACTAAAGAAGGCTACTGGGTGACTCTTTTAGCTCAAAACTCCTCCTATGCCTACTCTCGAAGCATCACAAGCTACCTCAAAGACTTTGAAAAAATCGGGTAACCTCAGAATGGGTTCTTGTGTCATCTTATCCTTAATCTCTAGGAAGGCTCTATCCATAGCTTTGGTCCATTCAAAATTGCCCTTCCTAATACAGTCAGTTATGGGTGCTACAATGGTGCTAAATCTCTGGATAAATCTCCTATAGAAAGTGGCTGACCATAGAAACTATGCACATCATGGACACTAGTAGGCACTGGCCACTCCACTATGGATCTAATCTTTTCAAGGTCAACTGGCACTCCTTTGGGGGTTACCATAAATCCTAGGAAGATGACTCTATAGGTCATGAAATCACACTTCTTCAAATTGGCATAGAGATTCTCCTTCTTAAGGGTCTGGCAGACTAGTCTCAGATGATCTAGGTGGTCTTTCTTAGTCCTACTGTAGATCAGGATGTCATCAAAATAAACCACTACAAATTTTCCAATGAACATCCTTAGGACTTGGGTCATGATTCTAATAAAGGTGCTAGGGGCATTAGACAACCCAAATGGCATGACTACCCACTCATAAAGACCATCCTTAGTTTTGAATGCAGTTTTCCACTCATCCCCTAGTTTGATTCTAACATAATGATAGCCAATCTTCAAGTCAATCTTTGAGAAAATGGTTGCATCAGCCATCATATCTAACATATCATCTAAGCGGGGGATGGGAAACCTATATTTCAAGTAATCTTGTTTATGGCACAACTATCAACACACATTCTTTATGTGCCACTTTTTTTAGGTGTTAATAGGGCTGGTACAGTACAAGGACTTAAGCTCTCCCAAATAAACCCTTTTCTAAGAAGTTCTCCTACTTATTTTGTAGCTCTAGATGTTTAGCTAGGTTCATCCTATAGTAGGGTAGGTTGGGTAGGGTAGCTCCTGGAACTAAGTCTATAGCATGCTGGACGTCCCTTAGTGGTGATAACTGGTCACATAAATCTTCAGGAAATACGTCTTCAAATTCACTTAAGATTTCCTTAATCTCCTAAGGGTACTCTTATGGATCGGATCGGGTACTTCCTTAGCAGCTATCATCCAAACTGTAGTCCTTTCAGAAATCTCTTTCTCTAGCTTCTTAGCAGTAATTAAATTGATTACATATTTCTTTTCCTTCAATGAGCTAGATCCTCTCTTAACTTTGTCCATAGGTGGGGTTAGGTTAATCGTAATCTTCATCCCATGAAAATTAAATGAGCATGAATTGGATCGGCCAAACAGGATAGCATTATGGTCATAAAGCCAGGTCTACCTAGAATTATGCTACTAACTCCTATGGGTATAACATCACACCACACCTTATCTTTGTAAGACTGAAGCTGGATCTGGACATGGCATCTGGACTTAATGGGTGTGGATGTGGAGTCTATTTAAGAAACCTTATAGGGGCTAGGATGGGGAAATGGGCTCAAGCCTAAGGTTTTGACTGCCTTAAGTGAAATGGCGTTCTCATAGCTCCCACTATCTATAATGATTTTGCATACCTTGTCTCCTAATTTCACAAAAGTTTGTAGGATGTTAGTCATACGCTAATCCTCTTGTGTCTTAGACTGGGCTAGGATGCACCTAACTACTCCTAACAGGTTAGACTAGTCAAGAACCTCGTCATCTCCCTCCTATTCATCTATCAGATTCTCTTCATCTTCATAGATCTCCTCTCTAATTTCATCACTGGGCTCAGACTCTTCTTCTTCTACTTCACCTATATGTAGGGATCTGGTTAGGAATTAGCTAGAAAAGAGTCCTGTCTAATGACATCTAAAATAGGCATTCGGGTTAAGACTCGGGTTCCTCTGGGTTTCAGGTACCTTACCCTTATCATCCCTATAGGGTACTGGGTTGCTCGAACTGGATCGACTCAGGCTAGGGTTGGGATGATGTGGGTTAGGGTTGGGGTGACTTGGGTTAGGGTTGGGTCGGCCTGGGTATGCTGGGTTAGGGTTGGTTTGGCCTGGGTATGCTGGGTTAGGGTTTGGTCTAGAACTAAGGGCACTAAACTTAAGGTGCTCAAGCTTACGGGCTATGGGTGCTTTTTGGAACCTCTCATAATTCTCAGCTACTTGGTAGCCTTGGTCTAGTTCAGTGACTCCCCTTAAGTATAATTCTCTCTAGATGTCTTCATGAAGGCCAGCCCTAAACCTAGATAGGGTCACTGATGAGGATTCATCTAGAAAGCACCTTATGGCACACTCATCGAACTTAGCTATGTACTCTGTCACAAACCTACTTCCCTGATTTAATCTTTGCCATTGGTCTAGAAGTTTCTGTTGGTAGGATGGGGGAACATATTTCTCTCTAAGTTTCAGCTTCATGGCCATCTAGGTATCTTTGGGGGCTTCATTTTTCTGTTGGATCAGGCATTCTATGTTTCCCCAATGTAACATAGCCTGGCTGGTTAACCTATGTTTGGCAAATTTATACCTTTTTTCTTCACTCAGGTCATACCATTCAAAATATTGTTCCATGCCTCCTTTCCAATCTATGTAGGTCTTGGAATCTAGGGTGACATCAAAGGTGGGTGCATCTATCCTGAGGCTCATCAAAAGTCTCTCTTCCTGGTCGTGGAGCTCCTGATTGGGCCTCCTAGGGTTGGGATCTTGGAATAGGTCATAGTGTTAGGCTCTCATAGGGTTAAGTTCCAAAAATGTGTCTTGGGGTTGGGCTCTCCTGGGATTAGGAGTCATGGGAAGAGGTGACTCAGGATCAGGTTCAGTGTTGGACTCTTGGGTTCTCTGTACGTTTCCTAAGCGGTTCTCTACTTGGTCCAACCTTCGAGATATTTGGGCATCCATTCGGGCTATTTGATCAGTAAGGGCCCTCAATTAAGCACCAAAGTCATTGTCCTTGGCTGAGTTGGATTTGGGGTTAAACTGGTTGTACTGGACTCGTGACTTGGTGTTCAGGCAATCAATCAATCAAGGGGTTATGATGCAGTCAGGCACACAAGGGTTAGTACGTTTTAGAGTTTGCATGACCTAGAGCCAAAGTTGAATGGGTCAATTCAACTTACAGTCAACACAACACCTAATCCTTCTATTGGCTAGGTAAGAGGTGGGCTGGTGGGAGGCTCCCCCTGCCTGTGACAGGGTCCTAGTTAAGTAACCACCAGTCCACTTAGGGCGTTTGCCACTAGACCTTTAGCCTTAGACACCAGCTTCCAGTTTAGCCTTAGACACCAGCTTCCAGTAATAGGTGAGGGGTTGGGTGCACTAGTATAAAGACAAAACTCGGACTTGACTTGTTGGTGTCCCTAAATCAATTAAGTTGCTAGTTAATTTTAATTAGAGTTTCGGTACATATGCAAGGTGATGGTTTTGGGCCCAGGACAGGTATGAAATCCTGCCTGATCTAACAGAGGAAAATTGCCCTTAAGATTAGTTTAGAAGAGATGATACATAATCAATGAACCCTAATGCAAGCTACTAACAAAACAGAGATTTTTTTTTATATTTTTTTATGATGTGGTTGACATAAATTTAAGTTGGTTAAGTGATCAATCAAAGTTGGCTTGGGTGGGGTGGGGTTTGGTAGTTGATTAGGATTAATCAGGTCAAGTATGCAAGATAGCAGAAATTGAAAATTTTTTCTTCTATTTTAATGCAGAGGTTAGCATGGATTTCAGAGCATAAAAATTCTAAAAAAATAGCATGTCCAAGGATTATGTGTGGGGATGACTCCTACCAAATTTCGTTCAAAACAAAAATGAATAATGCTACAAATCTTAGGGTTTCTAACTATATGTAAAAAAATCCGGTTTCTGGTTAGGGTTTCTAGGATGCAGATTTTTTGTTGTTTTTGAAGGGAAATCAGTGCAATGGACACCTATCCTAGGCATGCTACACTAGGGAGTATGTATTGCATAATTAAACTTTTTAACATGTATACGAAAAAACCTACTCATACATAGGATCTAACATAAACATGATGCATGAAATAGATACATAGGCATGTAAGCATGTAAAGGCAAGTACAATAATTATAAATAACATGATAATTATTAGATCTAAGCATGCATGATAACAAAAGTAAATAATATACCTGATCGAAGCTGACTCCTTCAGTCTTTAGAATAGATCAGCAGCAAATCAAAGCAGCCGGTTGAACTCCTTCAACAGCAAATCAAATCTGCAACAGCAAGAACAAGAGATCGATCCAATCTCTCGAGGTGTTCAAATGTCCACTCTCTAGAGTATCCATGCGTAAGCTCTCGCTGATCCAACTCCCAGAATGATGCTAGTCCTCCGAGAATCAATGATTGGATAGATGGAGCAGGAAAAGCCGAACACCACTTCACGGATGGTCTTCTCTAGGACCACTAATCCTCCACCAAGAGCACACAAAAGAGAAATCAAAAACCAGGGAAAGGAATCCACGGATAGCAAAACAAATTTTTGGGCTCAAAAACCCATCCCAAAAACTCTCGTTCACTGCTCCTCTCTCATTCTCATGCCCTGTTACAACCGATCTTCTCCTTCTCTTACAGCATACCCTGTTATTCCCTCACAAAACCAAGCCCTGTTCTTCCCTCACAGATCGAAGTGGATTGCTCTCCTCCCCTCTCAAATCTCAAGCCCTGTTTTTCAACCTCCTCTACCATAACTCATGGCCAACCACACAGAAAAACCAGAGACCCCGAAATCACAAGACTGCAGGGAATAAATCATGAAAGAAAACACGTGAGGGCTAGGAAATGATCGTGAGAGGAGTTGAGATAAATCTAAACTTAATTTAAATAGGCTTTTCAACGGTAAAAATCTGGGAACCACTGATCACGGTAAGGGCTGAAAAACCACGTTAAAACCGAGAGACCGAGAGAAGAATGTCGTGCGGGAGAAAACCATGGAGAGGCCAACCAGATCACAGTGCAAAAGATCAAATATCCCAAGCAGTGACCGAACGATTTGATATCCAAATCCAATCAAAGTTCATCTGATCCGATCAACAGGTAAGGTTTATCCAATCACACGGAAAAACTGCAGGGCTTGGGAACGGCTGAGAAGAATGGAAAACACCGTGAAAAATAAACTACGTTGAACCAAAAACATGTAAACAAAACCAAGTTTAAATCGGTGATTAAAAATGGCTGGGAGAAAATAAACCGTGAAAACATCCCAATGTTTAAAACGGTTCAACAAGATCAAATAAAGCCGGTTCATCAAAACCTGGTCCGACCAAACCTGATCAATAAGAAAACCCGAGTCCAGTCCCGATCTACCAGAAATAATTCCTGGTTGACCCAAATCAATCCTGGTCGATCCAAATCAGACCAGGTAGACCAAAAAAATCCAATATGCACCCAATCAGTTCGTTTGACCTTAATACCGAAGCGATTCCCAATCATTGATCGGTTCCCGAATCAGGAAAAAATCCTCTATGATACGTGACCTCATAGGTTCGAACCAAAACGGTAGCACTGGAACACTTCTAGTACCAGCACAAGATACCATCTAGCAATCGATCCCAGCATCCGGATAGGCCGAAGATGCGAGAGCATTCTATCGAACCTCTGGCATATGGTTATCATATAATTCATCCCTTTGACCTCCAATGCTCAGGATGACCTAGGGTTAGACTGCCAACCCTAACTAAGTCAATGTACAACATGTCTCAACCTCGCAAGTCCAGTGACACATCACTGGGACTACCCCAGCTGAGGATTTGCTAAATTGAGACACTGCGAGACATTCAATCCAAACAATTTGGATAGGTCAATTCCATCTTGGTCCACCACTGCTCCACAAGTACTTGCCTGTACCCAGAAACCTTCAATCACCGAATTAGAAATCTGGGTAGTCCGGCACCAAAGCACATGGAGTTGCTTGCAAGCTACCATGATGACCTCAGGTCAGAGGGACACATATACCTATATCCAATCGTGAGCAATCCTTTGGCAAAAAGGAGCTCCATGGAGTAATGTTCAATGGATGTCACATATCCCACTTGCAGATTATATCAGTATCACCACACTCCTTTGGTTAAGAGGACAACCAAACGATATGAACCACAATAACCTACACTTGATACATTGCCATCCTGTACAATATATCCTTTAGTTGTGAACCTTTTTAAAGGACCACTCGATATATCCTCTCTATATCAAAGTTAGTGCAGTCCTAAGGACTTCATCGAATAAACAGAGTTCATTACAGGGATATGAATAATGTGATGAGCTGCCAAAATAAAGTTTTATTAATTCATATACAAATTACAATACTAAGCACAACCGCCTACAGCCTAGGCGATTGGCTTTGGGACACAATTCCCAATAGTTTTCGATTCTGTAAAATATGGAACAAATCACATTAATTAAGGAAACTAATCAGAGATTAATCAATGAAAATTTCAGAAAAAAATAGAATGCCTAAGTTGATGAAACAGACCTAAACTCGAACCCCTAATGTAGATGACGGGATGCAGAAATTCTGTTTAGGGTTTTTTGTTGTGTTTTTAATGATGCACGACTGTCCTAAACTCTCTCTAATACCAAACTGATGTGGGATGACTCTAAAGATGATATGTATAAAGAAAAATAGTAAACTAATTTTTTTATAATTTTTTTGATTTAATTTTAGAGGATAAAATCCTGAAAAAATAGTAAAGTTCAGCAGAAGAAGATGAATAACCAGTCTACGATACCCATAATTAGGATCATGCAAAATAATAAAGGACAAGACCTTGAGGATTGAGAAACCCTCTGTTAGGATAGTTTTACCTTCAAGAAAATCAAAACTTAGGAGAGGGTTGGGTGTTTACCTCGCAACAATGTTTGATCATGCCGTAGATGTGGTCGCTCAACGCTCGAGATTGGTGCCTGGATGATTAGTCATCTACCTCGTGGAACAGTAGACTTTTCTTCAGTTGGTCCTGGTGGCAAAGGAAGCTTCTTCCTCAGAGGTGGTTGCCAGAAGCATCCTGCACATGTCATGGGTTAGATGCAAGGATGTCAAGAAAATTAAGAACAAGAAGCAGATTGAAGAGGGAGTGAGATGGCTGTTGCTGAAGTTGGTGGCCTAGTTGGGGAAGAGGATGCCGAGCTTGGTTGAGGGGTGGCCTGGCAGTAGAGAGGGGCACCTGGGATGGGTGCTTGGTGGCCTGGATGATAGGGATTGCCTCGAAGGGGAGATGGATGGAGCAGCCAAGGCTAGGAGCACTTGGAGATGGTGGGTTGGCTGGAAAATGGCAGATAGGTTGCAGCCTAGAGGGCTCTTAGGGTTGATGGATTAGGTCTTGGAGATGGAGGCTGGGATGGCTAAGGTTTGAGGGAGGAGAGAAAGTTGCAGGGGCTACTTGGGTTTGCACACACTCAATGTAACACGGGTCTCACACCCACTCCAAGAAGGACGAACAATTGAAATAAATCAATCAAAGTTTGTATTCATGAAAAATGTTATTCATACAGAGGTGAGGGGTGGGTATTTATAGAGTTACCCAAGTCCCTGGACTCCAAAACAAATTAGAATTACATTTTTTGAGGGCCAAGTAACTCTAGTGAGCTAGGTCAGCTACAGGCCTTCTTCTTGGGCTGGGGTGTCAGCTTTAGAGGGCTTCGACTAGGGTGCCATTCAAGATACCCTGGGGGGGTGCCAAGGCCTAGGATGGGCACCTTCTCTTGATGGGCTAGGGCATCTTTGACTTGAAGGAGGGCGCCAGCTGGAGTGGACCTGACAGGGAGCTGAGCTGAAAGAGGGCACCATGTGGAGGGGCGCCTACACTGGGCTTGGTAGCATGAAGGCCCATCTCTTGGGCACCAAGACTTGGGGCCAGAGTAGGGGCCTAGATACTTGATCTCTTGCTCTAGTGGAGGGGCCTGGTGACTCTTGGCGACTCTCCTCTTGGATGAAATCAAAATTACGGGACTCTTGACTTGGACTTAAACTCAATTGGCAAAATAACTTAACTGGACTCACATGGACTCACATGTTCCACTTTATTACAGGACTCAATTGGCTCACTTGTATTACAAGATTAAAGTGACACATTATTAAGGACTACAGGACTCAGAAATCCTAATCAATAAACTAGATTGGGCCTAGCAATCATTGTCGAATCCTGGTGCCTGTACCAGATACCTCAGTATAATGGAGTGTCAAAAAGGAGGAATTGAACACTATTAGACATGGTTAAATCTATGATATACTTTCTATTGTTGTGTCAACTCCTGGACCACGAACCGGGGTGGCTGGATGGGCTGGAGCACTCCTCTCTCGGACGAACCTACAACAAAGTCCCCAAGGGCGCCGGTGATGTTCCGGCAGGGGACCCTCCGATGCTTAAGTTAGCAAGAGATTGAAGGCAACAAAATGGAGGAATCAAAAGATCAACGGCATGTGGAAAGGGAAGAGTTGTTCTACCTTCGAACGGGGTCTCCTGAGTACCTTATATAGGCGCAGAACAGTCCAAAATCCATAAGGGGAGCGGCTGAGAAAGACCGATCTGCCCCTAGGAGAATCTGGAGAGTGGCCTCGTGGCACGTAAATACGGTGGCAACGTGGAAGTAGTGGAGCAGGGCTGTTGGGATAGCATGATCCCGCAGCAACAGAAAGGTGCTTCTGGAATACCCTGGATGCTAAAGCTTGTCTGTCGGATGTCGGCCGTGGGAAAGTCGGTCGGTCGGACCAAAGGCCAAACCTCCGAAGGAGAGCGATGGGTCGGACCCCAGCAGGAGAAGGTCATTCGGACCTCAGCTTCGGTGGGTCGGACCTTTGAAGGAGAAGGAGAGCGATGGGCCAGATCCCAGCAGGAGAGGGTCGCTCGGACCTCAACTCTGGTGGGTCGGACCTCTCTTAGTTGGAGCCTTGGAAAGGGCGGCCGGGTCGAACTGCATGACTGGGCCAGTTCTTGCTGTGGGTGAGCCGTCCTGGTATAACAGTTGTCCCTCTTGCCCTTGTGCTTCGAGCGAGTCCGTAGGCTCGAAGGGTGAGGGCATTCAATGGCAGTAAATGCTCCAGCCTTTCAAATGATGGCGAATCCGGTTCGGGGTGCTGCATCTAGCCCCCTCCTGCTCCGATTTTTTCCCCAGGACAGGTGTCAGTGCCTGATTGGCAAGGATAGGGGAGCAGTTATGGCTAGTACAGTGCGTGGCAACTGCCCGTTAGGATTCTCGATGCGATGCCAGACACATGGCCCCATCAGAGCGGTTGGTGCACTTGCCAGAGCGGCCCATCCACCATTGCTTTGTCTGTCATGCAGATCGTGGCCGGATCGATCTGGCACATCCCCTCGGATTCCTATCCAACTCTAGACCTGAAGCACCAGCCGTCGGATCCCGGCACGTGGGGGGATGAGTTGGGAAGCTACCCCTACCCCCGAATGCCTATAAAAGGAGGATGGCAGCGTCCAGAAGGAACCTGCTGCTACGTTTGTGCTGGAAGAAAAGGTTGCCTCCTCCCTCCCTGCGCTGCTTTTAGGCTCCTTTAGAGATCTAAAGAATCAGGTTAGTCCCGTCTTCATCTTCCCCCACCTCCTTCCTTCTCTGCAACCCATTTAAGAATGGCTTTGGCTCGCAGCCATAGGGAACCTGGTCCTTTTGACATCTCGTCGGCCATGACCCGAGAGAGGGTTGAAAACCTTATGATTATATATAACATTCCCTCCACCTTACACCTGACCATCCCCAGCCACGAGGGAAGGGTGAACGGGCCTTTGAACTTAGGAGCCCTTCCCATGTATGAAGACCACCTGAAAGCCGGCCTTCATTTCCCCATTCACAACTTTTTTGTCCAGATCTTCAACACCTATAAGATCACACCTTCCCAGCTGACGCTGAACAGCATTAGGGTCCTTTGCGGCTTCGTATTCCTTTAAACGGAGGCTGACATAGAGCCTAGGGTATCCCTATTTTTAAAATTTTTTCTACTGACGTAGGACTTCCGAAGTCAGGAGTGGTGGATGCTCAGTCCATGCCCTGGCCAAAAGATTCTTGGGGGGCTTCCATCCGCAATTCATGGATGGAAATCCCGATACTTCTTCGTAGATAGCCTGGAGCCATGGGTCTTTGAGGCAGCCTGGAGGGAGCCGAGGCCGAATGCTCTAAATGGAAGGAAAGTCTCGAGGATCGACGAGGCTGACTTCCACAAATTGGAGGGAGAGGATCCAAAGTTCGTCAGCTTTATGCTTCTTGAGGGGAGCCTTCACCAGGCTGGACTCAGCCGGCAGCCGACGTTAGGTAGGACGAGAGTCATGTAGAGAGAGATCGGCTTCTCTTTTTTATTTTCTGTCAGCTTGGCGACTGCAACTAACTTTGACTTGGTTGTTGATAGGCGAAAAGATGAAGTCAGATCGGGCGGTCCTTTCAATGTGATCCGCACAACAGAGAACCATCCGTATTGCAGAGCCAACACCGCAGGAGTCGAAGAAGCGGGCGACCGAACCGGTGCCTGAAAGGCTGAAGAAATGATGGACGGTAGAGCTGTCCACCGTGATGGTATCAGTGGAGTCAGAGGATGACATGCCTCTGACCGAATGCCGGAGGGTGATTGCGTTCGAGCGATCCTCTTTGGTCTGACAGCCAGGCGCCCAGATAGAAGGGAGGTGCTCGATGTCGACAGGGGTGGAAGCAGCCCTCGCATCCCCGCCATTGGAGCTAACTACGATGATCCCCCCTACGACTCGGGGAACCCTACGGGAGAGGGGCCATCGGCCGTTGACAAGAGGGCCGGCAGTGCCCAGGAGAAGGAGGAGCGCCAACTGTGGCGCGCTGCTGAGGAAGCTAAGGAGCTGCTTCAGAGGAACTCCCTCGACACTGACGGGCAGTCGGTGAACGAGGCAACCAAAAGTTCTCTCTGTCATCTTTTTGGGGTAAGTAAGGCTTTTCCTGTCTTCACTTCGAATTTATGATTGGTAATTCTCTAACCATGAGCGTTTGTCGGTAGCTTGTCAAAGACAGCCTTTTGATGGATGAGGGACTGGGTGAGCTGCTTTATATAAAGGAGCAGTTAACCTAGAGGGCCGAAGCGACCGAGCTGGCGAGGGACACAGCCTGGGAGGCGCTGACGACTTCCAGTGAAGAGGTGCTCGGCTTGAGGGCCGCAGCAGCAGAAGTGTCCCCCTTGTGGGCCGAATTGGAGGCCTAGAAGAAACAATTGGAGGACTTGCTTGCCCAAAGGGTGGAATGAGAGGCAAGGCTAAAAAATAATAAAAAGAAGATCAAGACCCTGGCCCGTCGGCTGACCATCGAGGAGGGCCGTCTGGCCGATCTTGATATCTACGCAAAGGGCTATCAGGTATCGACGGAGAGATATAAGGGCTTGCTGAAGATGGCCCAAGATTTGCTGAAGATGGCCGGCGAGAGAGCCATCGCGGAGTATAAAGCCTCTGAGGACTTCACGGAGGAGATGAACGAGGCCGGGACGGTCGGCTTCGAGTATGGATATGACAAGTGCTTGGGAAAGGTTAGTGCTGCCTTCCCGGAACTAGATCTGTCATTCCTTCAGTAGTCGAAGCTGATGGAAACAGAAGTTTTGGATGGGATGGACCCGACTGCCCAAGCGATCGATGCCTCAGCGAAGGTCATCGTGAAAGCAGCCAGAATGGATGCCCCAATTGGAGTCGAGGCAGAGGCAGCCGAAGGGGCCGACGAGGCCGGAGCGGATGTTGTTGCTGAGGGGGCCGAAGTGGCCATGGATGTTGTACCTTTCGAGGGTCAGACCTAGTTGTTTATAAAGGTCTGACCTTCAGTCTTTGTAAGGAAACTTTTGAAGTAATGAAAAATCTCTTTCTTAATGTTTTGTCTTTTTTTTTCTTTGAAATTTCACTAAGTGTAGATTAGTCGACTGATATGAGCAGACGGTCGGACCTCCAGGGTAAGGGTTGAACAGTAACTCAAGCCGAACCAGATCCCCATAGGATTTCTACTCTAGGTACTGGCCCGTCAGCTTTCCGGATCGAGAATTGATTAAGGTAGCGGTCGGACTTCAGCTTAGGCTAGAGCAACAAGCTTAGGAAATTTATCCTAAGTGCTGGTTTGTCGGCTTTCTAGACCCAGGAGCAGTTGAGGCAGCGGTCGAATTTCAGCTCAGGCCAGAGCAAGAGCTTAGGACATTTATCCTAAGTGTTGGTCCGTCGGCTTTCCGGACCCAGGAGCAGTTGAGGCAGTGGTCGGATTTCAGCTCAGGCCAGAGCAACGAGCTTAGGACATTTATCCTAAGTGTTGGTCCATCGGCTTTCCGGACCTAGAAGTAGTTGAGGCATCGATCGGATTTCAGCTCAAGCTGGAGCAACAAGCTTAGAAAATTTATCCTAAGTGTTGGTCCGTCGGCTTTCCGAATTGGGCTTCCCTAGAGCCTTTGCTGACCGGAGTTGGACTTTCGGAAGAGGGCTGCCCTAGAGCCTTTGCCAACCAGAGTAGGACTTTCAGAAGTGGGCTACCCTAGAGCCTTTGCTGACCGGAGTTGGACTTTCGAAAGTGGGCTGCCCTAGAGCCTTTACCGACCGGAGTCGGACTTTCGGAAGTGGGCTACCCTAGAGCCTTTGTCGACCGGAGTCAGACTTTCGGAAGTGGGCTGCCCTATAGCCTTTGCCGACCGGAGTCGAACTTTCGGAAGTGGTTCATAGAAGGAATATGAACTTCATTGATAGTACTTGCGGAGGTTGTCTACATTCCACGGACGCGCCAACTGTCATCCATCCAAAAATTCAAGTCGGTAGGTGATGGCTCGAACCACTTCGACGACCCGATAAGGTCCCTCCCAATTTGGGGAAAGCTTGCCTTGTTTGGTTGGCCTCAAAACTTCGATTCCCCGCAAGACTAGGTCTCCGACTCGGAAGGCTCGTGCCTTGACTCGCGAGTTGTAATATTTTGCCATCTTTTGGTGGCATACCGCCATCTTCATGCTTGCCCGAAGTCTAGTTTCCTCAAGCAAGTCTAGATCGGCCCTTCGCCGCTCGGAGTTGGCCGGTTCAGTGTAGTGGTCAATCCGGAAAGATTGAAGAGAGGTCTCAATAGGGAGGATAGCATCACTTCCGTAAGTGAGGTTGAATGGAGTTTCGTCGGTCGACGCTCTGGCAGTCATCCGATATGCCCATCCGATATGCCCATAATACTGAATGGAGTTCCTCCGCCCAAAGTTCCTTCGCTTCATTGAGCCGAGTCTTCAGCCCGTGCAATATTATTCGGTTAGTAACTTCAGCCTCTCCATTGCATTGAGGGTGACAAACCGAGGTAAGTCGGTGAGAGACAAGATATTGTTGACAAAAATCCTGAAACTTAGAGTTGTCAAATTATCTTCCATTGTCAGTAATAATCGTTCGGGGAATGCCGAATCGAAAGATGATATTGTTCCAGATGAAGTTCTCTACCTTAGCCTCTATTATCTGTGCTAGTGGTTCGGCCTCCACGCACTTGGTGAAATAGTCGATGGCCACAAGCAAAAATTTTAGTTGCCCGGAGGTCGGGGGAAAGGGTCCCAGGATATCCATCCCCCACTGTACGAACAGCCATGGGGCGGTGATCGGAGTCAGCTCACTGGCGGGTCTCCTTTGAATGACGGAGTACCTCTGACACGCATCGCACCTTCGGATGAAGTTCGACGGTCCTTCTGAATGGTGGGCCAGTAATATCCCTGCCAGATGATCTTGTAAGCTAAGGATCTTCCTTCGAGGTGGTCACCACAAATGCCTTCTTGGACTTCTCTAAGGGTGTAGTTGGCGTCTGCCGGCCCCAAGCACTTCAACAGCGGCTGTGAGAATGACGCTTATAAAGGACGCCGTCAAGGAGACATACCTAGAGGCAGTCAGGCGCACCCGCTTGGCCTCCACCGGATCTTTCGGAAGAGTTCCTTTAGCCAGGAAAGTAAGGATCGGATCCATCCAAGAAGATTCATGTTCTACCTGGTGGACCTCTATCGGCTCTTCGGCAATGATAGGGTGTCGTAGACACTCTACAAAAGTTCGGTCAGAGGTCCCACCGGCGGCCATAGCCAACCTTGATAGGGTGTCCGCCCGAGAGTTCTACAAACGAGGTATGTGAAGGATTTCGAAAAATTTGAACCGAGGAATGAGGTTTTGTACCTTGTTTAAATATTTTGTCAAGATTGGATCCCTTGCTTCAAATTCCACCTTCACTTGATTAACCACCAATTGTGAGTCGGAGAAAACTCTGAGTCGGCTGATGCTCAGCTCGTTGGTGATTCGTAGCCCCGCGAGGAGGGCTTCGTACTCCGCTTGATTATTTGACACCTGAAATAAAAAATGTAATGCATACTCCAGGTTCTCCCCATCATGGTTGGCCAGGATCAGTCCGGCCCCACAGCTTGTGAGGTTGGATGCCCCATCCATGTGGAGAGTCCAGGCTGGTTCGACTTTATAGACAGCATCGGCTTCAGGTACTTCGGCCATTCAAGGAGGCATCTCCTATCTCCACATACATTCTGTAATGAAGTCAGTAATTACCTGAGCCTTCAAAGCAGAACGGTGCTGGAAAGAGATGTTGAATTCCCCTAGCTTGACTGCCCACTTGGCAAGCCGACCGGATGTATCTGGGCTCCGAAGGATTGCCTTGAGGGGTTGGTCGGTCATCACTACAATCGGATGTGCTTGGAAGTACGGTCGGAGCCGCTTAGCGGATATGACTAAGGAGTATATTAACTTTTGCATTTTGGGATACCTTGTTTCAGCATCGTGGAAGACTTTGCTGATATAATAGATAGACCTTTGCTATCCGTCCTCTCCGACTCGCACAAGGACAACGCAGATCACTTCGTCCGATGCCGAAAGATAGAGGTACAAAGGCTCCCCCTCCATTGGCTTGGCCAGCAACGGAGGGTTCTTCAAGTACTCCTTCAATGTTTTGAAAGTCGACTGACACTCATCAGTCCAAAAAAACCCTCCAACCGGCACAGGGTCTTAAAGAATGGCAGGGACTTCTCAACCGAACGGGAGATAAAACGGCTGAGAGAGGCGATTCGGCCGGTGAGCTCTTGGACCTGCTTTTTGTTGGTCGGGTGTGCCATCTCCGTGATGGCTTTTATCATGTTGGGATTCACTTCAATTCTCCTCTGTGTAACCAGAAAACCAAGGAATTTGCTAGAGGTTACCCTAAAAGTACATTTCGTGGGGTTCAGCTTCATCCGATGGCGTCTGAGCACATCAAAGGATTCCTGCAGGTCCTTGATGTGGTCAGCCTTATGGAGGCTCTTCACTATCATGTCATCCACATAAGCTTCCATGTTTCTGCCCAGCTGGCCTTCGAACACTCGGTTGATCAGCCTTTGAAAGGTGGCACCAGCATTCTTCAAGCTGAAGGGCATCATCCGATAACAGTACAGATAATTGTCGGTGATAAAGGCGATCTTCTCATCATCTTCCGGATGCATCTTTATTTGATTGTATCTAGAAAAGGCATCCATAAAGCTGAGAAGTTGGTGGTCGGCTGTGGCATCCACATACTGATCAATTTTGGGTACCGGAAAGCTATCCTTCGGACAGGCCTTGTTGAGGTCGGTGTAATCCACACAAATCCTCCATTTCCCGCTGGCCTTCTGCACCATAACCACATTCGCCAGCCACTCAGGGTAGTGGACTTCCTTAATGAAGCCAGCATCATGGAGCTTATTTACTTCCTCATCAATGGCTTTCCGTCTTTCGGCAGCAAAGCTTCTCTTCTTCTGTCGGACAGGTCGGTAGGTCAGATTGACCTTAAGTTGGTGAGTGATGACCTCCGACAGTATTCCGGGCATGTCCGACGCTGACCAAGCAAAGATGTCGGCGTTACTCCTAAGAAAGCTGATCAGTTCCGATTTAAGGTCTTCACTGAGGGAGCCTCCAATATGAAGGACTTCGGTGGGATCATCCTCTCGAAGGGGAACAAACAGAATCCTTTCTTCTGACTGATTGAGGCCATCGGTCTCAACTCTTGGGTCAAGTTGCTCTAGGGTGGGATGGCCTTCTGACTGTTGATTCATAATGGTCAGACACTGCCTGGCCATCCGATGGTATCCCTGAAAGAGAAATGGTGCAGGTGGTTTGACATGATCCTACACTAGGCATGCAAACAACTGCGGGAGCAGAATGGATTTTAAAAATATTTTTAAAAATCCGTGCAGCGGAAATCTGCTCCGCCCAGAAACTAATCTAATTCTAGTTGCAAATAGGCATGTAGGATGATATAAAATATTTGCAAAATATTTGAATTAAAAATCTATTCATGCATGATTAAAAAATAATTTTTTATACCTTATTCTGGCTGGAATAACTCTGGGATAAAGCTAGAATAGGCTGGAATAGCTGGAATAAATCTATTCCAGCCTTCTTCCTCCTTGGGCTGAGAAGAGCTCTGTTTTTAGCTTTAAAAACGGTGTTGGAACACCGCCTTCCGGATCTCCGTTTGCTTCCAAATTTTAGCAACGGCAACTTGGACAAGTGGTCTTCGATCTCCAATTGAAAACTGCAAGAAAATGTTAGCCAAAATAATATAAAAATTCACCAAAGTCTGCTGCCAGATTTTCTATAGCAGAACTGGGCAGCAGGCTTTGGCCTTCGATTTGGAGCAGCTGGAGCGATCCCGGCTCGCGTGGCTTGCTCGTAGGAGTAGAAGGGTACTCCCTCTAGAGGGAAGACATGGCCGGGGCTCTCGGATCCCTCTCCACATGCGGTGCTAGCTGCTGGAAGAAGATTCGGCCACAGTGAAGGGCAGCAACTGGGCTTGCTGCAGTCCTGGGTTTGAGCACTCAATTGGACAAGGAAAAGGGCCTTGAAACTCTTCCTCACACACTCCAAATCCCAGCCTATAAGAGCAAACTCTAAGCTCTCAACCAGGGGGTCTGTCAACCTCTCAAAGAAAGAACACCCAGGTGCAATATCATAGTGTTCTCACGACTGAAAACTCTCTTTGAAATAGGGGATTGCTGGAGTTTTTATAGGACAGCAGGGAGAGGGAGGTGGAGAGATGGGGAGGCCAAGAGGCAGCAGCTGCCAAACACCATTAAACCAGCAAATAAACTAGCGGGTGGGAGGAGAAGAAGAGACGTCGCCCAAGGGTGGATCTTCGGTCGTTTGGCCTCCTCTAGCGAAAGGAAATTTCTAATGCAAGAAAATGTGTAAAACAGCTGGGAGAAGAAAACACCGGTTCAAAAGAAACCGGTCCATAAACCTTAAACCAATTTGGTTCAAACCTATTGGTTCAATTAACCAATGGTGGTTCAATCCAATTGAACCGGTCCGAGCCCAATAAAATTGGTTTACAACCAATTGGAGGCCAAAACGAACTCCGAATCAGTTCAAAACTGATTCAGAAAAATCTTGGCGCAGTGATGGTCAACCCGGAACAATTTTCGATTGACACAGATAAGGGCAAGACGGGAAAAAGAGTGCTCAAAAAATATTGTGACCATAAAATCGAGATGATTCCCAATCGTAATCGGTATCCGGATCAGAGAGTTATCCTCTGTGGCGTGTTGATGGGAAAAAAAAGAGCAAGCAAGGATGATGCAAATATGATTATATTTTTTTTTTAGGGTTTTTATCTTTGGTTCCCGATTGCAAGCAAAGAGAACCTAGAAAAACTGAAAGAAAAGAGATCTATGCTAGCAGATCAATCCCTAAGAAATGATAGACCTGGACCCCGAGATTAAGGAACCCCGGGATTAGGACTAGCTCGATACACCCAATACCTACCTAGGAGATGGGGATGCAAACCTTTCAAATTCTGAAGCGCCTGGTGCAGAGATCGCTCCACTCGACGGATGCGGCCTGGATGTCCGAGCAATCGCGCCCGTGGATGCGCCGATTCCCGATCATGTGGCCGTGATGGCAAGACCACCCATCTCTGATGTCCATAGCACCGAGGAAGACCTGTAGGCAGCAAGAGAAAGAACGGTTAGCGAAGAGATGAGAAGTGTTGAAGTTGAAATAGGGTTAGGGTAGAGAAACAGGGCTTCGAGCCCGATATCCGACTGGAGTCCGAAATCGAAGTTGATAACTTGGGGCCTCGCACCCAGCGACGTCCCAGAGGATGAAGGAATTGTGGCCTCTCACCATGCGATGCCCTCAGGCGAAGGAATGGGGCCTCTCACCACGCGATGCCCTCAGGAAAAGGAATGTGGCCTCTCACCACGCGACGCCCTCAGGCGAAGTAATGTGGCCTCTCACCACGCGACGTCCCAGAGGACGAAGGAAGCTCTCATTCAACCTAGCCTAAGAGACAAGGATTGAAGAAGAGGATAGAACACACAAGCTTTCTTTCATTAATCATCAATCGTCTCTACAAGGAGAGATTGGGTCCCCTTTTATAGACACCCTAGAGTACATTCAAATTTCAAATGAAAAAAACATTCAAATTTTGAACCCAAAATATAATTCAAATAAAAGTGGCGCCCAAAGCTTTGGAGGGAGCTGTTCAAGGCCTACCAAGAGGGGAGAATAATGGCATGGGCAGATACAAGTTTTGGGGAGGGGAGTTTGTCCTTTTGACTTCCTTATTTGCTTGCTCAGTTTGGTAGAAAACTTGATGTAGGGCAAGCTTGGAGGGATGTGTCCCCTTTGGAGTCTTCTTCCATACCTAGATGGAGTGATTCATGGCCGACCAAGGGAGAAGAAGATTGGGTATGGCTTGATGCTTGGCTTGAAGAGGGTGCTTGATGCTTGGCCTTCCTTCCTTGTGTGCATAGTTTGGAAAGAAGCTTGGATGGAGGCAAGCTTGGTGGAATGTGTCCTCCAAAATTTCTTCTAGGCTTGATCCTTGGCCGACCAAGGGAGAAGAAGATTGGGCATTGCACATTTGATGGCTTGGCATGGGGAGTGTGCTCCTTGGTCTTCCTTTCTTGCATGAATATTTTAGGAAGAGGACTTGATTGGAGGGCTTGCTTTGTGGCTTGAATCTTCAACAACCCAAATATGATGGCTCATGGCATGATATGGGGAGGGGATAATGGAGGCGTGTGGAATGCTTATGGGGCGCCTCCTTGCTTCCATTCTTGGGTGCATAGATGGCATTGATGTGGTGCCATGTAGCTGATGAAGTGGCAGTGTCAAGTCAAAGCTTGGTCCACTAAAATGGGCTTGACCCAAAGGACAAGTTTTCTCTCATTGGGTTGGGACCCGAAGTTCAGGCAGACCCAGACTTGGATTAAAATAAATTACAGGACTCGAGTTGACCTAATCTTGACCCAATTGGTCAAGGTACAAGATTTAGACTTGGCTCAAAGCAAAGATAATTACAAAATTAAAGGCTTGAAGCCTTATTACAGGACTCAATGGGTAGAACCCTAATTAGAGATCCCCTGAAGGTTGAAGGGCTCAAGTCAAACCCTGATGCCCACATCAATTCTCCCGAGGTGGGAGAAACTCAACCCTGTTGAGCGGAGGTTGATTTAGCTTTGGTACTTCTTCAGTGGGTTGATGTATGGCCGGTCCTCCTGGGTGATCCGCGAATCATCAGATTTGGGTCGGCCTTGCTAACGGACCAAGAAATCTGAAAGCCGTTGTCCTGGGCTACGGTAGCTCGACCATCTAGGACACGCTCGATCCGTACTCCTTACTCAGGTCAAATTGGAAGTGGACACTCGGGTCTGGTTTTCTCTCCAAAAGGATTAGGCTCAAATCACTCGCTAGGTGGTTTGCTGGTTCCCTATACTCAACTAGGTGCAAGATATTGAGAGTCGAGCTAATGTCCCAAATCAAGGTATTAGGGTCACTCTCCTATCACTCTAAGGGACCAATTCAGCGAGCATAAAAACTTCTTTATTATTTCAGAATCCCCAATTCTCTACTTAGCTTGCTTTCGGGAACGACCAAACTTTAACTATTTAAATTAATTTTCGTGTCCCTAGTATGCAATGCAAGTGATCATGCATATTCTGAGACTTAACTAGACACAAAAGTAATCTAAACTAGGTATTCCTAGTAAGAGGAATTTATCGGGGTCCTAGGGCCTAAACCTACTAGACCATTGGTTCTCTAGGCTTGACCCTAGCCTGGTATGCACAAGAAAAATTTTTAAGGATCCCTAACAGATGCCATAAAGTATGCCAAGAGGAAAGATCGAATGGGATGGGCTCTAAGGAGTCATGCAAAATGATAATATCAACAAAAAGTGCACTCATAGCCCTAGAAATGTGTGAAGGTTCGAGGAAGGGTAGGAAATAAGGAGGAGACTCAAGGACTGGTTCAAGGTTTAGGCTACTGACCTTAATATGTGAATGTAGGTCTACAGGCATGCTCATCTTAACCTCATGGTCAGTACTAGGAGGATCGATAGGTGCAAGTCCTCGGGTAGGCGGGATGCTCCTAGATAGTGGAGAGCTTTCGGGAAGGTCTTTGGAAGAAATCAGATTGACTCCAGTCTTCTTTTCCTTAAGGCTGCTAGATCCCTTCTTGACTGGGTCCTTGGGTTGGACTGGGTTGATGGTAACCTTCTTCCCTTGGTGGAAGAAGACACAGGTATTGGATCGACCATAAAGAGTGGCATCATGGTCGAAGAGCTAGGGTCGCCCTAAAATAATGCTACCCACATCCATAGGTAAGACGTCACACCAAATCATTTCTTCATATGAACTCATCTTGATCTTGATTTGGCACCTAGATTTGATTGGGATGGAGGTCGAATCTATCCAGGAGACTTTGTAAGGATTGGGATGGGGAACTGTGGTTAGTCCTAGGGATCTGACAGTGTTCAGGGAAAGGGCATTGACACAGCTTCCACTATCTATGATGACCTTACACACTTTATCTCCTAGTTTAATCAGGGTCTGTAGGATATTGGTCCTACACTAGTCCTCCTGTACTATGTTTTGGGCTAGGATGTACCTTACAACTCCTAGATGGTCTTCTGGCTCACAGAACTCTTCCTCTCTCTCATATTCTTCCAACAATTGGTTCTCAGGGTCATAGACATCCTCTTCTGGCTCAATAGTGGGTTCTGGTTCCGGCTTAGTTGGTTCTTCTATGAAAAGGGCAGGGGTGGTGCACTGATTAGCAAAGTGTCTAGGTTTATGGCACCTAAAACAGTTACCCTGGGGGTTAGGTCTTCTCTGGACTTCAACAGCCTTACCCTAGTCTTCTCTATTGTATTGGGGTCGACTTGGGCTAGGACGACTGGGACCAGGTCGAGCTAGGCTGCATTGATTTGGATCAGATCGGGTTGGTCCTGGTCGACTTGGGTAGGCCAGGTTGTATCCTTGGGCTGGGCTAGGTCGGTTCTGGCTCCTAAAGGTCTCAAGTCTTCTATAGGTGGGAGCTCTCTGGAATCGCTCACAGGTCCTAGCGATTTGGTAGGCTTCTTCTAAGGTTCCGGTCAACCTAAAATAAAGTTCTCTCTGGATGTCTGGGTGAAGGCCAGCCCTAAACCTAGACAGGGTTACATCAGGAGACTCGATAACCTTACACCGCATAACATATTCGTCGAACTTCTCGATGTACTCAGCCACACTCTTACTTCCTTGAGTCAGGGTTTGCCATTGGTCCAATAATCTCTGGGTGTAGGATTGGGGTAAATACTTTCTCCTAAGCTTTTCTTTCATCTCCCTCCAGTCTGTTACAGGCAAATGACCTCTCTGCTCCATGTAGTTCTCAACACTATTCCAGAACAACCTAGCTTGCTTAACCAACCTAAGTTTGGCAAACTTAAACTTGGTTCTATCAGTCATGGAATACCAATCAAAATATTTCTCCATTGCAGACTCCCAATCTTCATATACCCTGGGATCTAGACTCCCGTCAAAGATGGGTGCTTCAAGTTTAATACTTCTAATGGCTCTCTCCTCAGGGTCCTCTAGATGGGCTCTTCTGGGGTGAGTATTCACAAAGGGGGTGGGGTTTCTTCCAAACTCATCCTTAAAGAAAGGGTCTTGTTGCGGGATCCTCCTAGGGTGAGGGGATGCAGGACCGGCTTCAGATTGGGGCTTAGCATTTTCTTCTAAAGGTATGAGTCTCGCCTCTACTTGGTCAAGCCTATCATCTAACCGGGTGCTTAACTGAGTTATGGCTTGAGTCAGGGATTCGTTCATGGCTGCAAGCTCAACACGAAGTTGGTCCATGTCTTCGATAGGGGTTGGAGACGGTGGGTGAAAAAGGGCTCCTGATCTAGTGCACATGCAAACACACAAAACGGTACTATGGTGTGCTAGACCTAGGAGATCTCACCAAATGAAAAGTCAAGAAGATGAACCTGGTAGTAGTAACTTGGCACCTGGCCAGGTAAGCGTAAGGTTATTGTAGGTTCCTCTTTGCTTGCCTAGACACCAATCTTGCAATTGGCGAGGTAAGCGAACCAACCCACTTCCCTTCAGCATCTAGTCCCTGAACTGCTTGCCTAGACACCAGCTACACAAGCACACACTTCCAAGCAATCTAGCTTGGCCCAACACTTGGGTTGACCGGACTTCGTGGGTGTCCCTAGCTCACTAGAGCAGATTAACATCTAATTGATTTTAGTTAATGGATAGGGTTTGAAATGCCGGGTGGTGGTTTTTGGGCTAGGGACAGGTTATGAACTCCTGACCCTATGTTAACTTGTCGCCCTTAGGTGTATTATGAACAATGTATGCACACAAATGTCTAAGAAAATGATTTTTTTTTTTTATTATTTTTTATATTTTTGTGTCTTTCAGATGTATGGATGCTAAGCGAAATGTAAATATCTAAACATGAACTAAATACATGAACTAACTAAATGAGACAAGAAAGAGATGCTTGCTAAAACTGCAAGCCTGAGATTTTCTTAGGTGGTATTTCGGCTTGTAGAATTTCTACAGGCTGAAATAAAATTTGAGAAAAGAGTATAAAAATCCTCTAAATGCAACATGATGCATAACGGATGCTCTGATACCAAATATGATGCAGAAGAAAAGAGATGATGCGATGCGGAAGTAAATCAAAATTAATGTATTTATTTATTTATTATTTTTATATATATTTTCAGAAGTCGGCTTTGACTCAAAGGAAAGTTAAACTAAATTGAAAGAAACTATATAATAATTGAAAGCACAATTCAAAGAAACTAGATTATCAGAGTAGTTCAGAAGTAAAGGATCGCTGGGGGTTGAGAAACTCCCAGACCTAGGGTTTCACTCTGAACTTTCAACAGGACAGAACTAAAGAGAAGGGAAGGGTTATGTACCAGGCAGTGATCTTCACATAGTTTGGTGGAAGGACTCTCTCGAGCAGATTGTTGGATCCTCGGATTCGGATATCTTCGCAATGGATCCTCCAATACTGGTCCTTTGGCAGGGTTAGCTTCTCCTGAACTCAGGATCTGGGAAAGAAGAAGAACAAGTTAAGGAACCAGATACTCAAAGAAAGGATTTACCAGATAAGAAGAACTTGAAAATTGATGTTGCTGAAATCCTGATTCTCCTGGATGCTGATCTGACTTCCTCTGGGATTTGCTCTGTATTCGAAGTAGCTGATCTGGACCCGGATGCTGGTAGTCAGCCTCTACTTGGAAGAGAGGGGCCGTGAGATGATGAGGTAGATTAAGGTTTGGATGATTGGTGGAATGAAGAAGATGATGGGCGGCTATGGTTTGGAATTGAAGTGGCTAACCTACGGTTTTGGTAGGGTTTGGAGATCTCACACCTCCTCAAGGTTCCTAGGGAACCCGGATTTACTCCCTCACGGAGCTCAACACTTGAACACAAGTGCGGAAGAGAGAAACACAAAGTTTCTCACAAAGAAGTTGATTTCATTCATCATTAAATTCAAGAGTTACATAGAGTTGAATATATAGACATAACAAAGAAATAAAATTTTATACATTTCCCATGTGGGACTAATAGGAATAACCCACTTTAGGCATCAAATTCTCTTCCCAAGACTCCTTCCATGAGTGGGCAGCCCAAAAACTCCAAGAAAACTTGAAAATCAGCTCCAAATGGCAGGTTATGGGTGTGTCTCATAGTATCTCTCCATGAATCAAGGATTTTCCCTTCATGGTTTGGCTCATTTGGACACCTCCTAGTCTTGCTCCACAAGTTTAGGCTTCTTCCTTTCATGGCTTTGGCACTTTTGGAAACTTTTGGGAACCTCCTTGAATTCCTCCCCAAGACATTCTCTCTTCCCTTTTATAACTTGGATTTTTATGGAATATTGTGGGGCACCTCCTTGATCCTCTCTTCAAGAAAAATTCTTGCCATCCTGGCTTGGGTTTATCTGGAAAGAAATTGGCTCCTCCTTGGATTGAGGTATCTTGATGGATTTCTCTCCCAAGTGGTGCAAGAAAAAAAGGAACTTACTTCTTGTGGTGTAGGGACCAAAGACACTGGATGGAGATGTGGCGCCTCCTGGACTCTGGCGTGTGGCTGGGAGTGTGGCGCCCACTTGCTTGGACCTCAGAGAAAAAATGTGGCACCCTAGACCTTGACTTGACTGAAAAAAAAAGTGGCACCAACCTGGAGAAGACCTAGACCACTACTAGGACTTGTACTGAGTCAACATGACTCAACAAAATTTAAATTGCAGGGAAATACAGACTCAAGACTAAAATTGAGTTGACCAAGTCAACCCTTATTACAAAACCAGAAAATCCTAATTCTTCGGGCAAGGTCAATCAGAGATCCAGATGGAGCCCTAAAGTCTTCATCTGAGTCTGGTGCCCACACCAATTCTCCCGGGGTGGGAGGAACTTGATCCTGTCGAGTATGGATCAAGCTGGCTCTGGTTTCTCTCCAAGAGGTCTGGGTCCAATTCTTGTAATTCTTCTCGAGAGATCCAAGAGTCATTAGAATCTGGCCTTCCTTGCCAGCGGACCAGGTATCTTTGGTATCCTCGATTACGAGTAGAGATAACCTGATCATCCAGGATCTTTTCAATCTACTCTTTCCTCACAGGCCAGTTTGTTGGTGGACACACAGGGTCGAGATCACTCTCAATAACAGGATTAGGTTTCAAAGGCTTACTAGGAATCACAGCTAGCTCCCTATACTCTACTAAGTCTGTTATATTGAAAGTAGAGCTATTGCCTAGTTCTGGAGGCAACTCGAGCACATAGGCATTGGATCCTACTCTCTTCATTACTCTAAATGGTCCAGCTCCTTTAGCCTGTAACTTTCTAACGGTTCCCGGAAAAAATCGCTCAGGCCTTAACCTAATCATTACATAGTCTCTCTCAACAAAAGTTTTGACTCGTCTTTGAGAATCAGCCAACTTCTTATAAGTTTCATAACTTAAAGTTATTTTGGCATGAATTTCTTTATGCAAGTCCTTTACATGCTATGCAAGTTCATCAAGAGACTTGTGTGTGTGGACTAATAGTGAAATCAGATCAAGTGGTGTATGAGGCTTGTATCCATGAACGATTTCAAAGAGACTCTTGCCTATAGACCTATTGATCGAAACATTGAATGCAATTTCAGCCCTGGACAAAATACAAATCCCAATTCTTGGTGCTCTCAATCAAACCAAAATCTGAGCCAAAGCCTAGTAAAGCGTTAAGAAAAACTAAACTAGACTGACGACGCATTCCTAAAGAATGGACTTTATTCCAAAGGAACCCTAGGTCTAAACCTAACAAACTAAGGCTCTCTAGGTTTGACCTTGGGTCGGAGGATGGCATGCAGAGCATGAAAACTTATCATGGGTGCCTAGTAGGTGCCATAAGGTCTTCCAGAAGTAGGTGGCAAACCTAATAGGTTCTGACATGTGGTTCATTCTAAAGACTTCGACAAAATATACTTGGATGGTGTAAGAAGCATTGGAAGTCCTAGAGAAAGGGAGGAAATATGAGGTGGAGTCTCGAATTACCTGCTGACTAAAGGTGGTGACCTGAAGGTTTGAATGGTGATCTATAAGTGTCAACTGATCATCCTTACGAAAGGAAAAGTTTGCTACTCCCAGGAATGGATCAAGAGATGGTTCGGGAAGTAGCCTAGGACATGTGATTGCAACAGTTAAGGTTTGTTCTCTAAGCAAATAATGATCCACTTTCTCAAGAAATGGATTAGAGAATGATTCATGGAAGGGCCTAAGGATGACGACCTCAAGACTTGAAATTTGACCTATGGGTGCGGAAAGGTATACTCTATAGAAGGGTAGGTCAGTCATGCGAAGGAAGGCTCTGGGGCCATAAGGAGGACTTCTACAGGACTGGGTGAATCAATCCGCTCAAGACAAGGATGTTCAACTGAGATTACGGGAGAGACCTTAGTGGCTGGGCATGGGACAAGGTCCAATTGTAAGAGGCTTGATTCAGTCATCCTAAGGAGAGGATCCACCATAGGGTGGGCAAACTTAAACAGTTCAGCGCAAAGATCTTCAATTGGTACTTGGGGAACGACTGTCATTAGAGGATACGAACTGATAGCTCAGGCTAACACTATGAGTTCTTCCTAGGGGTATTTGACTAAAGGAACCTGGTTCTCACAAATCTCTTGAATTTCTGAACTAGGTCCTACCACTTGGTTGCTCTCCAAGGTCTCCTCAGGTAAGGAACCAATAGTATTGATGTCACATTCTTCAAGTTCTTCCCTCTCATATTTATCAACTAGACTCAAGCCAGCATCATATACTTCCTCGATGCCATCTTTAATGGGTTTCGAGTTAGTGGTAATCGGGTCAACTAATTCTGGGCTTGTCATACCTAACCTTTCTTCCTCATTGGTAGGCTTGGGTTCTCCCTCATTAATGTCATCCTTAGGATTCTTACCACTTAGCTGTGCACAAGCCAGTCCTATGCATGGGCACTGACTAGATTTATGGCCTTTTTCTCCACAAAACCAACATTCTTGCGATATAGGAACCTGGGTCACACTGGGTTTCAAGCTAGTAGAGACCTTACTTGGGCATGGGTGTGGATCTAAATGGTTTGATCTAGAAGACTTGGGTTGTTGAGTGACTGGTCTAGAATATTGTAAGGACCTCTCATAGACATGATCCACACTATAGATATCATGGTTAGGCTTCCTAGGGTTATGCTCGGGATCACGGTATAAGGTCCTCCTAGGCTCCTGGTGTGGGTGAGGTTGAGGCACATTAAAATCTGGGTCAGGAGTCCAATTCTGATGTCTAGGTTCCCCAAGTACTTGGACTCGATCTCTAAGCTGGGTAAGATCCTCATGGACTTGTTCCCTAAACTGGGCAACAGTAGCAGTCATATCCTGACTCAATTTGTTCATACTTTCGGTAAGAGTTCTAACCATGGCCTCTAAATCAGGTTGGGTTTGACCAGGTTGGGAGGGTACTCCATTCTGGGTGGACATGATGATGCAAGCAAGCACACAGAATGTGACTAGACTAAAGCAAATACTGGCTCACTAGACCTAGAGTCCAAACTAGATGCCCAATCAGAGTGGCAAGCTAGCCTGTAGTAACTCGGGACTCAGCCAGGCAGGTGTAGGGGAGTGTTAGGTCCCTAATTGCCAATCCTAGACACCAATCAGTGATTGGCCAGGTAGGCGGACCACACACAAGCCCTTCGGGACGTAGTCCTTGAATCACCGTTCTAGAACTGAGTACAAAGCACACACAGAGTAACCAGACAAACAGACTAAACCCTAGGCTGGACCTGACCAATTGGTGTTCCTAGCCCACTAGGGCAAATTAAGTCTAATAAATTTTAAAATTAGGCTTAGGATCGAATGAATGGGTGGTGATTTTGGGCTAAGGAGAGGTTATCAACTCCTCCCTTATCTTAAATGCTCAATTGCCCTTAAGATGAATTAGGAGATGATCACTCAAAAAAAAAAAAAAATTGAATTGCAGAAACACAGAAACATAATTGTTGTAATTTAACTCTCAGAAATTTCACAGAAACCAATAAATTACAGTAAAATTATGTAAAATAGTTTCAATTATACTGGCTCCAAAAAAATAAAAATCATGTAATTTGGAGTTACCTGTAATGAGAAACAATTCCTTCAATAGGATAGTTATAGACTGAAAATAGAATGCTTTCCCCGTTTACAATTCCTGCTATGAAGTTGTAACCCAGCGGATCCCCTACACACCTAAAACACCCTATGAAATGGGAAGAGGAGGCTTGCACCTCGCTTCATTCCTAGGACCGGACATCCTGGGGAGTCTACTTCGAGCAGACAAAGTAAAAAGAGAGACACTCAAAACATGCAAGCAAGTCAGAAACCCTAAACAGGGCTCTGATACCAAAATTGATGCAGAACGGATGCTTTGATACCAAAAATGATGCAGAAGAAAAGAGATGATGCGATGCAGAAGTAAATTAAAATTAATGTATTTATTTATTTATTATTTTTTATATATATTTTCAGAAGTCGGCTTTGATACAAAGAAAGTTAAACTAAATTAAAAGAAACTATATAATAATTGAAAGCACAATTCAAAGAAACTAGATTATCAGAGTAGTTCAGAAGTAAAGGATCGCTGGGGGTTGAGAAACTCCCAGACCTAGGGTTTCGCTCTGAACTTTCAACAGGACAGAGCTAAAGAGAAGGGAAGGGTTATATACCAAGCAGTGATCTTCACAGAGTTTGGTGGAAGGACTCTCTCGAGCAGATTGTTGGATCCTCGATTCGGATATCTTCGCAATGGATCCTCCAATACTGGTCCTTTGGCAAGGTTAGCTTCTCCTGAACTCAGGATCTGGGAAAGAAGAAGAACAAGTTAAGGAACCAGATACTCAAAGAAAGGATTTACCAGATAAGAAGAACTTGAAAATTGATGTTGCTGAAATCCTGATTCTCCTGGATGCTGATCTGACTTCCTCTGGGATTTGCTCTGTATTCGAAGTAGCTGATCTGGACCTGGATGCTGGTGGTGGCCTCTACTTGGAAGAGAGGGGCCATGAGATGATGAGGTAGATTAAGGTTTGGATGATTGGTGGAATGAAGAAGATGATGGGCGGCTAGGGTTTGGAATTGAAGTGGCTAACTTAGGATTTTGGTAGGGTTTGGAGATCTCACACCTCCTCAAGGTTTCTAGGGAACCCGAATTTACTCCCTCACGGAGCTCAACACCTGAACATAAGTGCGGAAGAGAGAAACACAAAGTTGCTCACAAAGAAATTAATTTCATTCATCATTAAATTCAAGAGTTATATAGAGTTAAATATATAGACATAACAAAGAAATAAAATTTTATACATTTCCCATTAGGGACTAATAGGACTAAACCATACTTTAGGCATCAAATTCTCTTCTCAAGACTACTTCCATGAGTGGGCAGCCCAAAAACTCCAAGAAAACTTGAAAATCAGCTCCAAATGGCAGGTTATGGGGGTGTCTCCTAGTATCTCTCCATGAATCAAGGATTTTCCCTTCATGGTTTGGCTCATTTGGACACCTCCTTGTCTTGCTCCACAAGTTTAGGCTTCTTCCTTTCATGGCTTTGGCACTTTTGGAAACTTTGGGAACCTCCTTGAATTCCTCCCCAAGACATGCTCTCTTTCCTCTTATAACTTGGATTTTTATGGAACATTGTGGGGCACCTCCTTGATCCTCTCTTCAAGAAAAATTCTTGCCATCTTGGCTTGGTTTATCTGGAAAGAAATTGGCTCCTCCTTGGATTGAGGTATCTTAATGGATTTCTCTCCCAAGTGGTGCAAGAAAAAAGGAACTTACATCTTGTGGTATAGGGACCAAAGACACTTGATGGAGATGTGGCGCCTCCTGGACTCTGGCATGTGGCTGGGAGTGTGGCGCCCACTTGCTTGGGCCTGGGAGAAAAAATGTGGCACCCTGGACCTTGACTTGACTGAAAAAAAGTGGCACCAACCTAGAGAAGACCTAGACCACTACTAGGACTTGTACTGAGTCAACATGACTCAACAAAATTTAAATTGCAGGGAAATACAGACTCAAGAATAAAATTGAGTTGACCAAGTCAACCCTTATTACAAAACCAGAAAACCCTAATTCTTTGGACAAGGTCAATCAGAGATCCAGATGGAGCCCTGAAGTCTTCTTCTGAGTCTAGTGCCTGCACCACAACAGATCCAGCAAAAGAAAAATCAAATAAAATGGAGATTCCTACAAAGAGATAAAATTAAAATAATAGACTATATATGGGCTGGACAGAATGCAGAAATCTAAATGCAAGAGCACTAGTCCTAGCCTAGGCTCTGATACCAAAAAATGATGGCGAAAAAAAGAGCAAGCAAGGATGATGCAAATATGATTATATTTTTTTTTTAGGGTTTTTATCTTTGGTTCCCGATTGCAAGCAAAGAGAACCTAGCAAAACTGAAAGAAAAGAGATCTATGCTAGCAGATCAATCCATAAGAAATGATAGACCAGGACCCCGAGATTAAGGAACCCCGGGATTAGGACTAGCTCGATACACCCAATACCTACCTAGGAGATGGGGATGCAAACCTTTCAATTCTGAAGCGCCTGGTGCAGAGATCGCTCCACTCGATGGATACGGCCTAGATGTCTGAGCAATCACGCCCGTGGATGCGCCGGTTCCCGATCATGTGGCCGTGATAGCAAGATGACCCATCTACGATGTCCATAGCACCGAGGAAGAGCTGTAGGCAGCAAGAGAAAGAACAGTTAGTGAAGAGATGAGAAGTGTTGAAGTTGAAATAGGGTTAGGGTAGAGAAACAGGGCTTCGAGCCGGGTATCCGACTAGAGTCCAAAATCGAAGTTGATAACTTGGGGCCTTGCACCCCGCGACGTCCCGGAGGATGAAGGAATTGTGGCCTCTCACCACGCGATGCCCTCAGGCAAAGGAATGTGGCCTCTCACCACGCGACGCCCTCAGGCGAAGGAATGTGGCCTCTCACCATGCGACATCCCGGAGGACGAAGAAAGCTCTCACTCAACCTAGCCTAAGAGACTAGGATTGAAGAAGAGGATAGAACATACAAGCTTTCTTTCGTTAATCATCATCGTCTCTACAAGGAGAGATTGGGTCCCCTTTTATAGACACCCTAGAGTACATTCAAATTTCAAATGAAAAAACCATTCAAAATTAGAACCCAAATACAATCCAAATAAAGTGGCACCCAAAGCTTTGGAGGGAGTTCTTCAAGGCCGACCAAGAGGGGAGAATAATGGCATGGCAAGATACAAGGCTTGGGGAGGGGAGTTTGTCTTTTTGACTTCCTTATTTGCTTTCTCAGTTTGGTAGAAAACTTGAAGTAGGGCAAGCTTGGAGGGATGTGTCCCCTTTGGAGTCTTCTTCCATACCTAGATGGAGTGATTCATGGCCGACCAAGGGAGAAGAAGATTGGTATGGCTTGATGCTTGGCTTGAAGAGGGGGCTTGATGCTTGAACTTCCTTCCTTGTGTGCATAGTTTTGGAAAGAAGCTTGGATGGAGGCAAGCTTGGTGGAATGTGTCCTCCAAAATTTCTTCTAGGATTGATCCTTGGCCGACCAAGGGAGAAGAAGATTGGGCATTGCACATTTGATGGCTTGGCATGGGGAGTGTGCTCCTTGGTCTTCCTTTCTTGCATGAATATTTTAGGAAGAGGACTTGATTGGAGGGCTTGCTTTGTGGCTTGAATCTTCAACAACCCAAATATGATGGCTCATGGCATGATATGGGGTGGAGATAATGGAGGCGTGTGGAATGCTTATAGGGCACCTCCTTGCTTCCATTCTTGGGTGCACAGGTGGCATTGATGTGGCGCCATGCAGCTGATGAAGTGGCAGTGTCAAGTCAAAGCTTGGTCCACTAAAATGGGCTTGACCCAAAGGACAAGTTTTCTCTCATTGGGTTGGGACCCGAAGTTCAGGCAGACCCAGACTTGGATTAAAATAAATTACAGGACTCGAGTTGACCTAATCTTGACCCAATTGGTCAAGGTACAAGATTTAGACTTGGCTCAAAGCAAAGATAATTAAAAAATTAAAGGCTTGAAGCCTTATTACAGGACTCAATGGGTAAAACCCTAATTAGAGATCCCCCGAAGGTTAAAGGGCTCAAGTCAACCCTGATGCCCACATCACGTGTGACCTCATAGGTTCGAACCTAAATGGTAGCACTAGAATAATTCTAGTAGTAGCACAGGAAACCATCTAGCAATGGATCCCGGCATCCGGATAGGTCGAAGATGAGGGAGCAAACTATCGAACCTCTGGCATATGGTTACCGTATAATTCATCCCTTTGACCTCTAATGCTCAGGACGACTGAGATTTGGCTGCCAACCCAAACAGAGTTAGTCCACTACGTGTCTCAACCTCGCAAGCCCAGTGACTCTACACTAGGGCTCCCCGACCGAGGATTTGCTAAATTGATATACTGCGAGACATTCAATCCAAACTGTTTGGACTGGTCAATTCCATCTTGGTCCATCACTGCTCCACAAGTACTTGCCTGTACCCAGAAACCTTCCATCACCGGATTAAAATCCGGGTTGTCCGACACCAAAACACAGGGAGTTGCTTGCAAGCTACCGTGATGACCACAGGTCGAGGGACACATATACCCATATCCAATCGTGAGTATCCCTTTGGCAGAAAAGGGCTGCACGGAGTCACGTTCAATAAGATATCACATATCCCACTTGCAGATCACATCAGTGTCGCCACACTCATTGGTCAAGAGGATAACCAAATGATGTGAACTACAACAACCTATACTTGATATATTGCCATCCAGTACAATATATCCTTTGGTTGTGAACAAGGTTTAAGGACCACTCGATACATCCTCTCTATATCAAAATCAGTGTAGTCCTATGGACTTCATCACATGGAAAGAGTTCATTTCAGAAAATACAATATGTGATGAGCTGCCAAAATAATATTTTATTAATAAAAGAAAGAGTACAATACTTAGCTCAACCGTCTACAACCCAGGCGATTGGCTTTGGGACACAATTCCCAACAACTTCCACTTGTATTAAAGCCAATCAGAATGTATCTAATACCCATTTCCCATTACAATAGTCAACTCTTTATTCCGAGGCCTTTAGTGAAGGGGTCAGCCAGATTTTCATTTCCATCGATCTTCAAAAGATTGATGTCACCTCGTTCTACGATCTCTCGTACGAGGTGGTAGCACCGCAATATGTTCTTGGTGCGGTGATGAGCTTTAGGCTCCTTAGCTTGAGCAATGGCTCCAGTGCTGTCACAGTACACCGGAACAGGACCATCTAGGGAAGGTGCCACCCCTAGCTTTCTAAGAAACTTCTGTAACCACACAGCTTCCTTTGCTGCATCTGATACTGCAATGTACTCTGCTTCGCATACCGAGTCTGCAACAGTTGCCTACTTGGAACTTTTCCAGCAGATCGCTCCTCCATTCAGGGTAAATACAAACCCTGACACACTCTTGCTATCATCTCTATCCGATTGGAAACTGGAGTCAGAGTACCCCACAAGTTTCAAGTCAGGTTCTTCTATTGGCTGAACTTCATCAAGTTCAATCTTAGAGGCTATAGTTCTTTCTCCAAGGAACTCCTTTTCCAAAAAGATAGCTCTAAGATCAACGAACACCTTTTGTTCATTCTCTAAGTAGAAGAAATACCCTTTGGTTTCTTTTGGATAACCAATGAATAAACCTCGATCAGACCTAGGACCAAGTTTGTCTAAGTCTAAATGCTTTATGTAAGCCGGACAACCCCAGACCCGAAGGTGTGAGATTGAGGGTTTACGTCCATTCCACATCTCATACGGAGTGGAGACAACATACTTACTTGGAACATTATTTAATAAGTAACAGGTTGTCTGAAGCGCATATCCCCAAAAGGATAGCGACAGAGTTGCAAAGCCCATCATGGATCGAACCATGTCCAACAAGGTTCGATTCCTCCTTTCAGACACACCATTCAACTGTGATGTTCCTGGAGGAGTCCACTGAGAGAAAATTCCATTCTCCTCAAGATATGTCAAAAATTCACCAGATAAGTATTCACCACCTCGATCAGATCGAAGGGTTTTAATACTTTTTCCAGTTTGCTTTTCTACTTCATTACGGTATCGTTTGAACATTTCAAACGACACAGACCTATGTCTCATTAAAAAGACATAACCGAACCTTGAAAAGTCGTCTATAAAAGTAATGAAATATTTGTATCCTCCTCTGGCACTAACTGTCATCGGTCCACATACATCAGTATGTATGAGACTTAGAAGTTCTGTAGCTCGTTCACCTTTCCAGTAAAAGGTGACATGGTCATTTTACCTAGTAAACAGGATTCACAAGTGGGCAGTGATTCAGAATCACTGACCTCGAGGAGTCCATCTCCTCGCATCTTGTTTATCCTATTTTGGTTAATATGACCTAGCCTACAGTGCCAAAGATACAAATCGTTGACATTATCTAATCTTGGGCGTTTGCTAGAAGTGTATATTACACTAACAGGCCTTGATAGTACATATATGCCATTATTTAATCTAGCTTTCATTATATCAGAGTTATTCAAAATAACATTGCAAAAATCTCCTTTTATTGATAGTTCAAAACCACAATTGGCCAATAGGCCTACAGAGATTATGCTCATAATGAAACTAGGACAATAGTGACAGTCGACTAGTTCAACAGTACAAGACTCAAAGACAAGATGCAGGACTCCGACCGCCAGTACTGGAACACGATTTCCATTCCCGATGATTAGAAACTGTTCTCCATCTTCAAATCTTCTGCTAACTTGAAGTCCCTGTAACGAATTACAAACATGAATTGGACTACCAGTATCCAATACCCAGTTAGCAGTATCAACAATAGAGTAATTACAAGGTTTTATCATATAAATACCTTGTTCAGCAGACTTCTGCTTCTCGGCCTGTTTGAATCAAGGGACGAAATATAAAGAGGACAATTTCTCTTCCAGTGTCCCTTCTTCTTGCAGTAGAAACATTCTGCAGAAGATTGATCAGCCTTATACTTCCTGGTCTGACTAAGGCCCGGAGCATTCAGCACCTTCTTTCCCTTTTTATTTATTTTCTTCTTCCCTTTCTTAAAGGGACGACGACATCTACTTCCTCCCACTAAATTCACCATCCCCTTATTCAGTTGGTGGTCTTTCTCGAAAGTCTGCAGCAACCCCAAAGACCATGATAGTTGACTGCAGGCTTGTTCATTCTATAATGATCGAGAAAATTAAGATAGGAGGAGGGAAGAGAATTCAGGATCACATCCTTGCCGAGCTGCTCGTGCAAGGGACATCCGAGTTTGCCCAACTTTTCAATCAGCTCAATCATGTATAATACATGATCAGTGACTGAACCACCATTCGGCATCTTGGAGTTGTAGATGGCACAAGACACTTTGTACCATTCTACATCATCCAGGGTGCCGAAGGATTCCTTCAAATTTTGAAGGATTTCATCAGGTTGGGCCTCCTCAAATTTGCGACTGAACTCATCGTTCATCGCTGCTAACATAATGCATCGGACAGTAGTCCGATCAGAGACCCACTTCAGATAAGTGTCTCTGACCACACTCCGTGCATTAGCGGGAGGGATTTCAGGTGCCGGATCCATTATTACATAGAGGATCCGTTCATGCTCCAGAACAATTCTCAATCTTCGATACCAACTATCGAAGTTGTGACCCTTTAACTTCTCGTTATCGAGAAGTGACCGAGCGATAAATTAGAAGACATCTGAAAAGAAAATAAGACCAAATTAGTGTATGAATTAATAACTTAACCAAAAGACTTGGACTTTAGTCTAAAGGTTTCTTCCACTAATTTTTCAGATTGGTAGCCTCTAACTCCAATCCGTGAAAACACTTTTTCAAGTGGGTACTGAAATCCAATAGGCCACGCATAAGCCCGACTTTGGCCAGCTCACCCATACGAGCCTAAAGGTAGGTTCGTAAACTAATTGTTTCCCTAAACAATTTTCAGTATTTCATTTTGCCCCAGAGAACACCCCAATCGGCCTAGGGGCCTCCTATTGCGGGTCTCAGGTTAGGTCCAACCATTAAAATGACAAATCCAATGCTTCCAGCTAACTAAAAACCAAGCCCGACTTTGGCCGGCCCACCCGGTCCCGTTAAGGAGGTTGCATTGAACCATCATCGATCAGATAGAAATTCCAGTCGACGGATGTACACCCATTCTATGGAACTGCCGATGCACACCAAGCTAGTTGACACATTTCTAATCGACTTAATGGGAGGCTAAGACACTGTCAACACCTTGACTTAGTCTTTTTAAGGACCTAATAATTTTAGAAAATTTTTAGTTATGACAAAAGAAAAAGACAAGGACATGGATCATCCTCCCACTGAATCAATCAGATTCCAAGAGGGTTGATATAAATCAACAAATTGATCCATGGGCACCTATAGATCAGTCAGACCGATCAACCTGGGTGACATGGGTTAACTCGAGTCATTGAGCTTTTCCAATCAGTTCTGGTCGACTCGACTAGCCAGGTAGGTGAGATCATGGGTGAGTATCTGCCATTAACCATCTTTCCTAGACACCAACCAAGTTGGCCAGGAGAGAGGTAGCCTCATACAACCATGATCACAATGCCAAACCTACCTCGACACCAGTCAGTTTACCAGACTCGATCAGACTAGCCTAAAGACTCGGGCGTCCACTGAGCCACTAATTGGATCCATTTTAGATGAATGGATCAACTAATCTAACTATTAGATAGTTCTAAAGAAGGGCCTTAAACAACTTTTGTTTAATCTTCTTGTTATCCGTTCAACTAAACTTAGGTCTAACCCATTTAAGGACCGAACTAGTTAGCTAACCCAATTAACCCAAAATGGCTTATGCAAATTTGATTAGATTTCATAAACCTAAAAAATTTTTTAATAAGCCAAACACTTAATTAAAACAATTTTAATTAAGTCTCTATGTAAAATAATTTTTACATACCAAACATGCATTAAGATATTTTACAAATATTTTATATCCAATATAAAACATGCCTAAAATATGTATCACCAAATTAAAATAATTTTTAATTTTTAGTATTCTTTAAGGATCCTTCTGAAGAGGCCAACACAAATGATCCACATCGTGTCAAAGACACACGGTCATGGTGAAGGTCTGAACTAGGTTCCAAAAAGAAATCAGGATACATTTTCAGATTAAACTAATTTTAATCTATAAAACATGCATACTAGATTAGATTACACATGCAACTTGGCTCTGATACCACTGAAAGAGAAATGGTGCAGGTGGTTTGACATGATCCTACACTAGGCATGCAAACAACTGCGGAAACAGAATGGATTTTAAAAATATTTTTAAAAATCCGCGCAGCAGAAATCTGCTCCGCCCAGAAACTAATCTAATTCTAGTTGCAAATATGCATGTAGGATGATATAAATATTTGCAAAATATTTGAATTAAAAAATCTATTCATGCATGATTAAAAAACAATATTTTATACCTTATTCTGGCTGGAATAACTCTGGGATAAAGCTGGAATTGGCTGGAATAGTTGGAATAAATCTATTCTAGCCTTCTTCCTCCTTTGGCTGAGAAGAGCTATGTTTTTAGCTTTAAAAACGGTGTCGGAACACCACCTTCCGGACCTTCGTTTGCTCCCAAATTTCAGCAGTGGCAACTTGGACAAGTGGTCTTCGATCTCCAATTGAAATCTACAAGAAAATGTTATCCAAAAAATATAAAAATTTACCAAAGTCTGCTGCCAGAATTTCTACAGCAGAACTGGGCAGCAGGCTTTGGCCTTCGATTTGGAGTAGCTGTAGCGATCCCGGCTCGCGTGGCTTGCTCCTAGGAGTAGAAGGGTACTCCCTCTAGAGGGGAGATGCGCCCGGGGCTCTCGGATCTTTCTCCACACGTGGTGTTAGCCGCTTGAAGAAGATTCGGCCACAGTGAACGGCAGCAACTGGGCTTGCTGCAGTCCTGGGTTTGAGCACTCAATTGGACAAGGAAAAGGGCCTTGAAACTCTTCCTCACACACTCCAAATCCCAGCCTATAAGAGCAAACTCTAAGCTCTCAACCAGGGGGTCTCTCAACCTCTCAAAGAAAGAACACCCAGGTGCAATATCATAGTGTTCTCATGGCTGAAAACTCTCTTTGAAACAGGGGACTGCTGGAGTTTTTATAGGACAGCAGGAGAGGGAGGTGGAGAGACGGGGAAGCCAAGAGGCAGCAGCTGCCAAACACCATTAAACCAGCAAATAAACCAGCGGGTGGGAGGAGAAGAAGAGATGTCGCCCAAGGGTGGATCTTCGATCGTTTGGCCTCCTCCAGCGAAAGGAAATTTCTAACGCAAGAAAACATGTAAAATGGCTGGGAGAAGAAAACACCGGTTCAAAAGAAACCGATCCATAAACCTTAAACCAATTTGGTTCAAACCCATTGCTTCAATTAACCAATGGTGGTTCAATCCAATTGAACCGGTCCGAGCCCAATAAAATTGGTTCAATTGGTTCACAACCAATTGGAGGCCAAAACGAACTCCAAATCAGTTCAAAATTGATTCAAAAAAATCCTGGCACAGTGCTGGTCAACCCGGAACAATTTTTGATTGACACAGATAAGGGCAAGACTGGAAAAAGAGTGCTCAAAAAATATTGTGACCATAAAATCGAGACGATTTCCAATCGTAATCGATATCCGGATCAGAGAGTTATCCTCTGTGGCGTATGACCTCATAGGTTCGAACCTAAACTGTAGCACTAGAACAAATCTAGTACTAGCATAGGAAACCATCTAGCAATGGGTCCCGGCGTCCGGATAGGTCGAAGATGCGGGAGAAAACTATCGAACCTCTGGCATATGGTTACCGTATAATTCATCCCTTTGACCTCTAATGCTCAGGATGACTGAGATTGGGCTGCCAACCCAGACAGAGTCAGTCCACTACGTGTCTCAACCTCGCAAGCCTAGTGACTCTTCACTAGGGCTACCCCGGTCGAGGATTTGCTAAATTGAGATACTGCGAGACATTCAATCTAAACTATTTGTACAGGTCAATTCCATCTTGGTCCATCACTGCTCCACAAGTACTTTTCTGTACCCATAAACCTTCCATCACCAGATTAAAAATCCGGGTAGTCTGGCACCAAAACACAGGGAGTTGCTTGCAAGCTACCGTGATGACCACAGGTCGGAGGGACACATATACCCATATCCAATCGTGAGTATCCCTTTGACAGAAAAGGGCTGCACGGAGTCACGTTCAATAAGATATCACATATCCCACTTGTAGATCACATCAGTGTCACCACACTCATTTGGTCAAGAGGACAACTAAACGATGTGAACTACAACAACCTATACTTGATATATTGTCGTCCAGTACTATATATCCTTTGGTTGTGAACAAGGTTTAAGGACCACTCGATACATCCTCTCTGTATCAAAATCAGTGTAGTCCTAAGGACTTCATCACATGGAAAGAGTTCATTTCAGGGAAATACAATATGTGATGAGCTGCCAAAAATAATATTTTATTAATTCAAAGAAAGAGTACAATACTTAGCTCAATCGTGTACAACCCAGGCGATTGGCTTTGGGACACAATTGCCAACACTCCCCTCATCACCCTGACCCTGCTCCTGGTCTGAAATTTCCCCAACAGATGGTAAGTGGACACAATGGCTCTGAATTTGTTGAGGGCCGGTCGGCCCAGGATAGCATTGTAAGGCGAGGTCGTTTAAATAATCACAAAATTGATGAGGAGGGTTTTCTGGAGAGGCTCCATCCCAATTGTCATAGGGAGAACTATTTTTTTCTTCCACTTCGAATGGAGTTGCCCCCGAAGCTTGTCAGCGGCGCGGGGGATTCCCGTAGCCTGGACCCGGTTAGATTCATTCTTACAAAAGCATCATACTGCAATACCTCTATCGAGCTTCCATTATCAACAAGTTTTCTCCTTACATCATAATTGGCAATCACTGCCGACACGACTACAAGATCGTTCTCAAAAACATGAGTTTCTAGAAGATCTTCATAAGAGAAAGTGATGGCATTGGAGCCCCGGGACCTTTTAGCAATATCAGTCCCGTCCTCATAACTTCCTCCGGATCACTGATGCAGCACGCCAACATCCCCGCCAGTTGGCCTTTGATTGGGGAGCTCCGTCTCCTCCGGAGGGTTTCGGGCATTTGATGCTTCAGCCCGGTCCGGATGGGGTTGAACATACTTGTGTAGGTATCCCCTCCGGATGAGGTCTTCAATAGCATCCTTCAGCTGCAGGCACTCTTCAGTACTGTACCCATGATCCCTTTGGAAATGATAGAATTTATCTTTGTTCCTTAGGGCAGGAGGGCCCCTCATCGATCGAGGCCTTTACAGAAAGGTCTCGTTCTCGATCTCCATCAGGATCTTCTCTCTTGGCAGGGACAGAGGCGCATAAGTCTTGAACCTTCGAGGGATGTCTCTCGGCTTCAGACTTCGGCATTGGGTCGACCGTCGACTATCACTCGGAGGTCGGACTTCAGGAGCCTTATCGCTCCGCTTCTTGGCGGCCGGCCTTCCTTCAGCTTGACATCGGCCGGTCGCTTGTTCTTCCACCAGGGTGTACATCTATGCTCTGGCCAGGAGTTCACTGTAGCTTATCGGATGTTTCTTGTCCAGGGAGAAGGTCATCCTGGATGAGCAAAGCCATCGCTTGAAGGCTGACATCGCTACAGCCTCATTCAAATTCGGGAATTCCATGGCCGCTGAGTTGAAATGGGCTATGAAATCCCAAAGGGTCTCTCCCTTATTTTGCAGCACGAGGAAGAGGTAGTTGGTATTCCTTGGGATCCGACTGCAAGTCCTGAAATGGAAAAGGAAAAGTGACTCGAGTTAAGAGGAGCGAATTGTACCTGGCTGGATGGAAAAGAACCATATCCGGGCGGTCTTCTTAAGGGTTGCGGGGAAGGCGATACAATGGAGAGCATCAGAGGCACCTTGGACCATCATATGGTCTTTGTACGTGCCCAGATGTTCTATCGGATCAGTGGTATCGTCATAGGGGTCCACCTGTGGGATCTTGAAGCGGCAGGGAATCGTCTCTGCCAGAATCTCATCAGAGAACGGGGGACGGGAATCGTATACCTATCCCCCTTTGGCCTTCTGTCGGAGGGCAATTTCAGCAATACGCTTCTCCATGTGCATGATCTTGCTGGCATAGTCCTTCGGAGGCTCAGCGGTGAGCCGATAGCCAACCAAAATAGATTCAGTGTAGGAAGGCGAAGTGGACCTTGCCCTATTACCATCGGCGCGGTCACCCAAGGACCTCCGGGGCTCCGCGGCGATGGTAGAATAGTGTTGACGGACCTCCGACCGTCGGCTTCCTTTAGCAGCAGTTAGAGGATTGGTGCAGGAAATAGCTGGTGGCTGCTGACGGTTATCGACTGCTTCCTGGAAACGCTGGACTGTAGCAGTAAGTGTTTCAATGCGATTCACCAAAGTTTGGAACTACTGTAGCCCCAACGTGATGGTTGGTTCTACGGTGGTAGGAGCGGTGGCGGTGATATCATTCTCCCTAAGAGGCTCCTCAGACCTGAAAGGAGAGATACCCTCCGGGCAGTGGCATTTGGAGCTCTTCCCTTAGCCATTTTCTTGCCAGGATGATAGATTCCTCCTTTTAGAAGAAACGCCCCCTTCCTCTAGTGCCAATCTATTGCTGCGTCAATTACTGGATCGGGAACCGGGGCGGCTGGATGGGCTGGAGCACTCCTCTCTGTAGGGTTCGGTGGCAAGGCAGAAACATAGATTTCAAAATTTTTATCTTTATGAAATCTTCACCAAACCCTTAACCCAAGATCTCCTTAAAAGAATTAAAACATATAACATGTATATATAAGATTTAAACTCATATTAAAGTACTAACCTGTATTGCTAAAATCCAAACTTTAAATCTCCACCAAGTGCCCAAATGTTCACCCTCCAATGGTGATCCACACAGAAAAAGATGAAGACTACAATTTCTTGTTCTTGGCTCCTCTTCTTGAGTTCTTTTTCAAGAATTCAATTCTTAGACTTTTAGGCTGAAATTTTCTTTCTTGAAATTTCTTTTCTTCCTTCTTTCCTCTTCTTGAATTCTTTTCTTGAATTCCTTTTCTTGAATTCCTTTTCTTGAATTGAATTGGAAGAAGAAATTAAGACAAGTAAAGTCTTAATTCAAGAAAGAAAAGAAGAAGACAGACCCTTCCTTTTCCCTTTCCTTTAACGTTCAAGACCTTCCTCTTATTCTTGTTTAGGGTCAGAGTTTCGACTGAGATTATCTTTGTAAGGGAAAGAATACCCAACAAGCATAAAGGGAAGGAGTATTCCAGAGAGGAGGAGAGGAATATGATCTCTGTATTTGATTATCTAAAAGAAACCCCCGAGAACCCAAACCCTTTTATAGATTTCAGAGGGGCGTTTTCTAAAAATATCGCAACCCTTTGAAGCCCTAGGAATCACGATCCCTCATTCCTCACACGTCCCCTCAACCAAAAATCATGATTCTCTGATTTAATTTTCGTTTTTCCGACGAGGAGGACTCTCGGAAAAACTTTAAGAAGAATCGCGACTTTTTGAAGACGGACTTGCGACCGAAAAATGATGGATCTTTTTTCTTAATTTTTCTGGCCATCAAATCCAGATCCAAGGACGTCAGACAAGGATCCAAATCACCCCCTTTTCTTGATTTTTCTCTGATGGAATTTCCTTCCCACGTGCGTGAAGAGGAGTCCACACGCGCGTGGACTCCTCTTCTTGGCACGCGCGGGTGAGGAAGGGTGTGGGCGGCTTGGAGAGAGAGTCTCAGTGCACTTGATTCACTTGGGTTCAGCCATGGGTTAGTCCAATATCCTAAAATTTAAATTAGACCTTAATCTGGTTCAATTAGAACCCAATTAAGCCCAATTCGGAACCAAATTCGAATCTGATTCAAATGGTAATTGGGTCTACAACACATGCTAGTGGTTTATCCTGCAAACATGATTTAATTCCAAATTAAATCCTTCATCAATTCTCTTTTGTGTGTGATCCATTGGGTTCCACACTTAGCTAGCAGTAGGTCCGAGTGCTATTTGACTTAATTCGGTTAGATCTCAACTAAGCCGATTTAGGTCAACTCAAACTAGCTCGACTCGGTCAATTAGAATCTAATTCTAATTAACTGATTTGAATTACCATAATTCAATCATATACCTACAAGACAAGATTGACGTCTAGCAACGTATCATGTCTACCCGGAAGATGTGGAATTTTGATGGAATTACCAAAATACCCTTCAGTGGTGAGTTACTAGGCAATTCAGTCCTTTGATCAACTTACATCCCAAATATGATTATGAATATGGATACTTGTCAAATCCAATTTCATATTCATCCCTAGCTCAATCTTTATAATGATGATTCATTAATGAACCATTAGAAATTAACTCTAATGTTCATACTTTGATCAAAGATTTCCTGAATCCATCATTTGATCGAAATTAGCTGGATGCAATTCGCTCTTACTAGGGCTGATCAATTCCTTGTTGACCTACTCACAACCTCCATATACAATCCACCATACCCAATATCACCTCGTGCATGACTCAGTGTCATGATTGATTACGAACCAAAGTATGGATTCTTATATATAAGGTACCATGGTAGTCTCAGGTCAAAGGACCACATGCACTACTCCCACTATGAGAATTATCTATTGACAAACTGATAAGGTTCCATTAGATATTCTCAATCTGGATCAATTCAGTGAACTCATTCTCTAATGAACACTCACATCCTAGTATTAGTGTCAAACACAAGTGACTGTGAGATTAGTCACCCTCATCACAAAGCATATATGATGCGGGACTAATATGCATGCAATTCTTTTTGTATGTTTTTTATATGGGGTTAGGTGATTAATTCCTAAATTCAGATCAAAATTATTTGTAGGGCATTTTGTATGAGTTTTTGAAGCCAAGCATGCAGATTAGAACCTAGAAAAGTACTAAAGAAGGATCGCCGGGGCTGAGAAGCCTTGGTTAGGGCAAGTTCTATAATAATAAGACTGGAGGTAGAGGGGGTGTACTTGACAATGTCTGAAGTACCCGGTGAAGATCGCAGTGAAGGGATCTCTCATTCCTCAATGGATGCGGCCTGGAAAATCGAGCCAAAGACCCGTGGATACCTGGCTTTCTGCTCGGTGGTCTGATTGAGGCGTGGCTGGAGTCGTTGGTTTCGTAGAAACTCGGGGACCTGCAAACGACCTGTCAGGGGTTAGAAAACTCAAAGGAGATCAAGAAAATAAAGGAAAAATAGCGAAGGGAAGAAAGTTTTGGAGGGGCTGGAAGGATGGTTGGCGGTAGGAAGATGATTGCAAACACCGAGAAGAAGAACTCTCAAACCCCTTTATGCACACAGCAGGGTAATCACACAAAGCAATTGAAGAACATAAGGTTTATTTCATATATCAAAACCTCTCTTGATACAAGAGGCTAGGGTCTCTTAAATAGACCCTTAACCTTGGGCCCCAAGTAAGGTACAATTGACATTACATAAGAATCCTTTTCCCCCTCTCAAACCCTAGCTAGAAAATAAGGAAACATTAGGTAGAAAAAATCCCTAAAAATTCTCTTGACTCGGCCAACACTCCAAGGACACCTAGGGGGGCATGTTGGGCTTCTAGAAGCAGCAAGAGACTGGCCCAAAGGGCCTCGGCCGCATGAGTTTGGGCCTTTGAAAGCTGGGGTGGCCTGGTAGCAAGGTAGCAGGAATATTCCCTGGTATCTTGCTTCTTAGGGCCTTGGGCTTGGCGCCTGGGCTTGATTTCTTTAGGCTAGGATGCAGATGGAACTCTAAAATTATGGATGCCTTGGTATATGAATATATTTTGGCATCTGGAAGGGAATCTAGGCATCTGGAAGGCATATGCAAGGAATCAGGATTTTTGAATTTTTCCTCCTAGGGTCTTCAAATCTTTAAGCTGGGTTGGACTTGGGCTATACTTCCATGTCTTCAATCTGGTTGGACTTGGTCTTCACTTGTATGATGTGGTCTTTAGTCTTCAATATGATTGAATAGGACTGAAAAAAAATAAATTAGCTCGACATGAGCTGACTAACACTGGACTGAACTAGCTCAACATTAGCTGACTAGTACAGAACTGAAACTCAAAAGACTCAAATAACAACTAAAATGGACTCAGATGGGCTAAGCCCTTATTATAGATGGACTCATAAATTATTGATCAATTCATAGAGGGTTAAAACGCCTCTGTCTTATTCTGGTGCTTCGGGTGTCCCCACCAATATATAGGATGTGCTGGTCTTTCCGGAAACATTGATCCCCAACTCAATATCCCATCGACCAGGAATATTTTAGATTAGGGTTTTAAGGCTTTAGGTCTCACTGGTATGATCTCATCATAACCCTAGAACCATAGCCCTAATCTATGGGATTCATCATATAATCATAAAGACACAGCGTATGATGAAAAAAATGCCTTTATTATAATAATGTCAATTCATTGATTTTGGGATCGAAATACAATATTTCAATTGGCTTTCAGGGCACAATCTTTCACTCTCCCGGATGAACCTGCAACAAAGTCCCCAAGGGTGCCGGTGATGTTTCGGCGGGGGACCCTTCGATGCTTAAGTTAGCAGGAGATTGAAGGTAACATAATGGAGGAATCAAAAGATCAACGGTGTATGGAAAAGGAAGAGTTGTTCTACCTTCAAACGGGGTCCCTTGAGTACCTTATATAGGCGCAGAACAGTCCAAAATCCATTAGGGGAGAGGTTGAGAAAGATCGATCTGCCCCTAGGAGAATCTGGAGGGTGGCCACGTGGCGCGCAGATACAGCGGCATCGTGGAAGTAGTGGAGCAGGGTCGTTGGGGTAGCAGGATCTCGTAGCAACAGAAAGGTGCTTCTGGAATACCCTAGATGCTAAAGCTCGTCTGTCGCACATCGACCATGGAAAAGTTGGTCGGTCGGACCAAAGGCCAACCTTCAAAGGAGAGCGATGGGCCGAACCCCAGCAGGAGAGGGTCATTCGGACCTCAGCTTCGGTGGGTCAGACCTTTGAAGGAGAAGGAAAGCGATGGGTCGGACCCCAGCAGGAGAGGGTCGTTCGGACCTTAGCTCCTGTGGGTCGGACTTCTAAAGGAGAAGGAGAACGAGGGGCCGGACCCCAGTAGGAGAGGGTCATTCGAACCTCAGCTCCGGTGGGTTGGACCTCTCTTAGTTGGAGCCTTGAAAAGGGCGGCCGGGTCGGACCGCAAGACTAGGCCGGTTCTTACTGAGGGTGAGCCATCCTGGTACAACACTTTCCAAGTCTATGGATCTCCTTTTAAGAATATGCTTTCAAGATTGATTGTTACAAACTTAATAAGGTTTCGAGCAAATCTATTGATAAAACACCATATGAGATATAGACAGGACTTAGGCTGATACTCTCACACCTTAGGATTTGGGGATGCCTAGTTTATGTCAAACATTTAAAGATAGATAAGCTTGGATCTAGGATTGATAAATATTTTTTTATTAGATATCCAAAAGAAACTAAGGACTCTTACTTCTACCTTGCTAAAGAACAAAAGGTATTCATCAGCTTTAGGGTTATCTTTTTAGAAAAGTAGTTCCTTGAAGAAAAAACTAAAGCCATTGAAGTTAAACTTGGTAAAGCTCGACAGGTAAAAGAACCAATAGAAATAAGTGAAAATATAAAACTATATTTGATTAGATCAAACATAAATCCCATTATAGAGGTACATTTAAGGGGATCTGGTAGAATACCATGTTAGCCAGATGGATACTATGGTTTCTTAGTCTGGGATAGTAATCCTATTGAACATGATAAAAATAATGAGAATCTGATCACCTATTTGGATGCCATGTAGAAATTTGACTCTGATAAGTGGCTTAAAGCCATGAAATCTTAAATGGAGTCCTTGAAGATCAATGATGTACGGATACTCGTTGATCACTTGAAGGAATAAAATCTATTATGGTGCAGGATGGTGATGGAAAATTTTACATAAAGAGATTGGGTAATTAAAGTTAAGCAATAACCCTAAACATAATAGCAAGATTCAGCCATAAAGGAATGATTAAATGCACTAAAGAAGACTAATAAAGAGATAGTTGGTTTCCCGCAGTGCAAATCACATTCAAGTAAAGAAAATGGACTTTCATGATTGAGAAATCATCTGATTAGGACAAAACTCTATTCAATATTTCAGACCTTAGAGGGAAGGAAGGGATTTTGTACCAATAATGAACTCAAGAATTCCTTGTAATGGGATCTCTCTTCAAAACTCAAAGATTGATGATTGGATGAAAAGGTTATATCTTCCTCGAATGTAGAAATTTTTTCCTACTGGTTTAGAGGCAAAGAGGACACCATCCTTGACTAGAAGCACTTGAGGGATGCTGCAAAACAAAGAACATGAGTGGGTGTGGAAGGGTTGGGAATAAACAAAGCAAGAACAATGGAGATAGGAAAGGGAAGGAAAAGGCTTGATGGTGATTTCTTGGATGTTGGAAGAGCCAGTTGGTTGGAGCCTCACGCCCTTCTCCCTCACGGAGTGGCAAAGCAAAAAGATTGCAAAGGAGGAAAAATAACTTCAAATTTTATTCATAATATAACATGCTTGATTACAAGAGGATTAGGGATATTTATAGACTTCCGTAGCCCTTTCAAATTCAAATTACAAGCTTAAAGAGTAGAGTGAAGAGTGGAGAGATAAGTGGGATTTATGCATGAAGAGTAGAAAGATAAGTGGGGGAGTTACAACTTGAATTCAAGTTCAAAGCTCTTGGGAGCCTAAATGGAGGTGAGGTGGCATAGTGAGGTGGCATCATGATGTGGCACGGGAGGTGAAGTGGCTTCCCATCTTAGCATGGTGAGGTAGCACTCCAACATGGCAAGGTGGTTGGGGTGGTTTGCTCCATCCCATCTTGATGCTTCATGGACTTAATTTTATCCAATTTGAACTCAACTTAAATCCAAATTGTCTAATTACAAGACCCAACTATTTACATGATCAAATTGATACCAACAAGACTAAATTGAGCCTAGCAAAACTATATTGAAATTAAAATTGAAATGGACTCGACTCTAATTACAGGACTCAAGCTGAAATTAAAAATAAAGTTGAAGATAAAATTGGAGTCTAGTTTATTCACTTGTAATCTATATGGAGCTTGGGTTGACTTGATTTGCTTGGAGCCTTTTTCATATCCTGGTGCCTGCACAAACTCTCCCGGGGTGGGAAGAACTTGACCCTATCGAGTATGGGTTAACTTGACTTTGGTAATGCTCTAGTAGATCTGGAATGATTCTTTGCAGATCCTCTCCAGTGATTCATGAGTCTTTGAGTTCCGGTCTATTGACCCCATAAGTGATTTGGATGATAACCAAACATTGGAGCATGCATTTGTTTTACAAACAACTTTTCAAGTATTTTACAAGTTTTTGTAGGATGGTTTCATTGTTTAATTTCAACTCTTACATTCCTAGTTTTGAAATGAGTTGTGTTGTAAGTAATTCATGTAAAGAAATATCCAAAGAAAAAGTTAAGTAAAAATCATGAAAATGGGTTACTTCTAGATGTGTTTCAAGCATAAAATTCCTTAGAAATATGGTTAGAAGAGTTTGAAGGCATCTTGAAATTTTGAAGACTTGTTGGATGATTTCTGGAGAAAAACTGATATTTCACTAAAGATTTCATCCGAGCCGACTTGAAGATAAGAGAGCCGACTCTAGCACATGGCACACATGAAGATTTCTGTCACATAGATATCTGAGCCGACTCTAAGGGACCCGAGTCGACTTGTCCAATTCATGATTTTTTGAATCAGACAAGACCCAAAGGGATTCCGAGCTGACTACTTTGTACTGTCAGACATCCGAGCTCTCTTAAAAGATTTGAGCCAACTCATCTAGAGTCCAGAAAAAGAGCTCTGAGAACTATAGCCAACTAAGCTGACTCTAAAGAGAAAGAGCCAACTCTTCTAGACTATATTTTTGATGGCCTGAGGATCCGAGTCGATTAGAATCAAGGCGAGCCGACTCTTATAGAGTGAGGAATTAGAATACTGTGCATCAAAGCCGACATAATTGAAGAGAGTCGACTCAACCAAAACTACTCTAAGGATCCAAGCCGACTCAATTTATCCGAGCCGACTCGAAGGTCATTTTTAGACTTATAACGACTAGTTCCAGAACTTAGAATTTGAATCCAAAACGTGCTTCAATGTTCAAATGTCACATCCCAATGATCTACAATGACTAAAATCATCTGAGAAGAGTACAAGACTATATATTTGAAGGATTTGAACTACTTTATAAAAGAGATGATGAGTAAATGCTAAATTGAATATCCAAGCTACTTTGTGAGCAAGAGAGCAATGCAAGAGCATTCAAGACAGTCTTCAAGCCTTCACCAACTACCAACAAATGCTTGAAGCGTTTATTGAAGAAGTTGAAGAAGCCAACCAAGTGCACTAAAGTGAAATCAATTGGGCTTCTCTTAAGCTGCATCGGCACCATCAGATAAAATTTGTTTGTCATTCTATTGCTTTCTTTTTACAATTTTTTTTGAATTGTTGGGTTATTGGTGAGCCCGGTTTAAAAACCAAATAGGTTCTTGGTTAGCCTGTGTTAAAACCAAGTGTTAGGTTCTTGGTGATCTTGTTTAAACCAAGTATTGGGTTTCTTTGGTGAGCCTGGTTTAAAAACCAAAGTGTAAAGGTTTGGATTGTGAACCTGTTAAACTAATCGGACTATTTTCCAGTGGGGAATATTATGAAAATCCCAAGTGGTAATCTTGGGTAGTGAATGTAGGAGTTGGGTTACTCCGAATCACTATAAAATTTATGTGTTTGTAATGTGCATTCTCTTTATATCCTGCTTCTGCTTTTAATTACTTCAATCACAGCTCTTAACACTTCAAGGGATTTTTAAAGAGCACATAATTGCTTAAACTTTTTAAATTTCTAATTCACCTCCCTTTTGGAAAAGCCACCTGGGCAACAACTGGTATCAGAGCAGTATCTCTGAATACATTTATAGTAAAGATTAATGGCTCATCCAATGAGTACATCTTTGGTCGAAGGCCAATCTACCAATAGACCACCACTCTTCACTGGAATAAATTATTCTAATTAGAAAGCTAGAATGAAAATCTATATTCAAGCTATTGATTTTCAATTATGGCAGGTCATTCTAAAAGGGCCACATATTCCCATGATCAAAATTAATGGCGTGGATGTCTCAAAGCCCAAAGAGGACTGGGATGAACACGACATGAAGATGGGAGAATTAAATGACAAAGTAATGAATTTATTATACTATGCTTTGGATGCTAACGAGTTCAATTGAATTTTCACTTGCTCTTCTGCATAGAAAATTTGGGACAAACTCGAAGTGGTCCATGAAGGAACTTCCCAAGTGAAACTTCGAAAATTAATCTTCTTGTACATAGTTACGAACTTTTCAAAATAGAACCAACTGAAACTATCTCTACCATGTTTACTCACTTTACAGATATTATTAATGATTTGAAAAGTCTTAGCAGGGTTTATTCAAATGCTCATTAGTACAGAAGATCTTCAGATCACTTTCGAACAAATGGGATCCCAAAGTGACCACCATCCAGGAAGTAAAAGATCTAAACACCTTACCTCTGGATTAATTAATGGGTTCACTCATCATGCATGAACTTACCATGCAGCATAGAACTAATGATGATCAGAAGAAGAAGACAATAGCCTTCAAAGCTGCATTAGATCTAAAAAAAGATAAGGAATCGGAAGATGACTGCACCTCCTCCGAAGATGATCTAGAAGACGAAGATATTTCTATGGTCGTGAGAAGATTTAGAAAGTTTATGGAAAAGAAGAAAAGAAGATACTATAGAAAATTTCATAAATGAGGTGAGCACTCCAAGGACAAGGACAAGGATAAAGAAAAAGAAAAAGAACAAGTGCCCACATGCTATGAATGCAAAAAACCATGGCATATTCATCCCGACTATCCTTTGTTAAAGAAATCTTTCAAGAAGAAGAGAAAGAAAGCTATGGTTGCTACATGGAGTGACAGCAAGGAGTTGACTTCATCTGAAGAAGAAGAGACTATGAAAACTGCTAACTTATGTATAATGGATCTCGAAGACGAGGTAACATCCCTCGAACCTCAATTAGAATTTACTTTTGATGAATTGAATTCTGCTTTTCATGATCTACTATCTGAATTCAAAAAGGGTGGAGTAAAGATAAGAACTTAAAAGAATATCAATGATTCTTTACAAAAGGAGAAAGAAGAGATTTCAGAAAAGAGTAATCTATTGTAAAAGAATTTACATATCTTTTCTAAAAAATACAAAGCTTTGAAAACTAAAAACAATGCATGTCCTGACATGAATAAAGCTTTAACTGTTAAAAATAATGACTTGAAAAAGGAGGTTTAAAAACTTAAGCCACTAGTTGAAAAACTAACCTTATCATCAAATAAGCTTGAGTTGATTTTAAAAGATCAAAGAATTTTTGGAAACAAAGCTAGGATTAGTCTCAATTCTTCAATTTCAAATAGAATTTCAGCTACTAAATTCATACCTTCAAAAGCTTATGTTTCAAAATCAATATCTCAATAAGCTTTTGTATCTAATCCTTCTACATCCATTGCTAAATCTTCAATGTATGAACCTAAGGTTACAAATAGAAAATCTATTATATCCGTATCTGCATCAACATCATTTCAGAATTCTAGAATTATATGTCGTGGAGTTGGACATAAATTCTTTAAATGTAATTCAATAAAGAAAAATGTATATTCTAAGAATATAATTAAAATAATTTGGGTTCCTAAAGGAGCCACCTCCGCTAACCTGCAAAGACCCAAGTTAGCTTGGGTACCTAAAAAAACTTCTTGATTTTCTTGCAGGAATGTCTTGTAGCCCAAAAATTAAAGAAAAGATGGTATCTGGATAGTGGCTATTCAAGGCATATGATGGGTGACAAGAATCAATTTATCATCCTAGAGATGAAAGAAGGAGGTATGGTTACTTTTGGAGACAATGGCAAGGAGAAAATAATCAGAATTGGTAAGATCAAAATAACCCCCTGTACTTTTATTGAAAATGTATTGCTAGTAGACAAATTGAAGCATAATTTGTTAAGCATTAGTCAATTATGTGATAAAGGCTTCAAGGTTGTCTTTGAATCATCTATGTGTATTGTAACAAACTCTCTTGATTCTAGCAGTAAGTTCATTGGACATAAACTTGGAAACATTTATGTGGTAGACCTTAATGATCTTGCCATGTCAAGTAGTTCCAGTCTAGTTACAATGAATGCAAAGACCAAGGAGTCTTGCTTACTTTGGCATAGATGATTAGGTCATGCTAGCATACATACTATTGCCAAGTTAATTTCTAAGAATCTAGTAAGAGACATGCATAAATTTAAAGTAGATCTTAATCACGTTTATCATGCATGCCAAATGGATAAACAAACTAGGAGAAGTTTTAAACCCAAAAATATGATTTCAACTACTAGACCCCTTGAACTACTTCACATGGACTTATTTAGACCAACTAGGTGATGGAATTCTACCAGGAACAAAGAAATTGCAATCAAACAGGCATCAACAACCCGTCGCAGCATAAGCAGATATAAAAATAATTTATATCTAAACATGCAATTCATAAATAAATCTAATTTATTTATCATAAATTTTTAACATGTTGTAACTTATGAGAAAAATATCAGATCTGAAATAAAAATTATTTTAAGCATAAAATACTTACTTGGAACGCTATCCAGGACTACTCTGAAAAGCATGCAAATCCGACACTTAAAAGTCAGGATTCTGTCGGAGCCGCACAAACACCCGGCCTCCACTGGTATCCACACGAAGCTCTTGCAACTGAGTCATAGAGGGCACTGGACTACTAGATCCTTGCAGCCCTCTCCTCTTTCAGCAAATCGACTACTTTAAAAACGGTGCCAATCCAAATCCGGACCGGCTTTTGACTTCTATCTTGGAAATCAGTCTATGCAAGACCATTGGACCCTTTCCTCTCTTCTTTCTCCAATAGTGCATCTTTCTAGATCTCACAAAAGGAAGAAGGAATCTCATAAAAGGGGAGTAGAACACTAGGCGCCAGGAGAGAGCTCTCGATAAAATGCCCTAAAAGAGAGCTCATGGCCAAGAGGGATTTTTCACGGTAGAAAAGAAATAATTCTTCACACCAATATTGCTCTCATAGTGGTCGGCCACTTCTCCTCTATTTTAAATTCAAGTTCTCCCATCCCTTTAAACCAAAACACCGGTGTTTCAATTTCAACTGGTTGAAAATTTAGAGGAGTGGAAGAGAAGGACTCTTCCCTCTCTTAATTTCTCCATGCCAAATCCATATTTGCACCCTCCTTTTGTCATACAAATATTCTCTACGCCAAAATAAGGATAAGCCTCTTAGTTTTTGTCTTACAAAAATTCTCCACTCCAAAATAAAAGGAGTTTGAACTTATCTAGTTTAGATTTTTAAGAGGAGTAGAAGAGAAGGACTCTTCCTCCTCTCTTATTTCTCCATGCCTAAACTAAATCAGCACCCATTATTTTCACGCCCCACTATTTGCCGCACAAAATAAATGGGACCCACCCTTTAGCATGTGGAGGGAATGGAAGACAAAGAGAGAGAGTCCCGATCTAACTGGACTCTAGGTCATGGTCCAAATATGATGATTTTACAATCAAACTGAAGTCAATTTTAAATCTGATCGAACCATTTCGAAGCAGACATTGACCCAACTCAACTAGGATTAATTAATTGAGTCTAACTCAATTAAATTAAATCTAATTTAATTTAATTAACAATTAATCAATAATCAATTAATTGTAATATTTATAATTGGGTCAAATTGATTTGCTGATTGGTTACTTAAGCTCCTAATGTATGTGACCCCTCAATCCTATCTTGTCTGGTAATGAGACATGCTATAATCTTCATTATACATCATCGAAACTCATGTCGATGGACTAAAATAATTTTAGCTCAACCCTAATTAGGATTGTCGATTCAAAAACGATCCTAACGGGCTCTTATAATCCACTAGTGACACCTAGCATTATGTAGTGGCAACCCAGCAGAATAAGATTGGAACCCCTAGGTGTAGTGACCATGAGATTCGGTTCCTTTATCAAAATCCTGACATGATGTTAGTTACGGATACTCGTCAAAAATATCAGTCATATGCTTAACCTAATTGACTCAAGTCCAATTGTGATACTAATGAAAACACCTTTTCATTATCACCCTACTATGGCCATAGATTTCTTGACTTAGTCCTATTAAGCTTGCATTACTACTAAGGCTGATAAATCCCTACATTTGAACACCCTACTCCCACAATAAACTTACTACAACCAACAAACACCGCAAGGTCCCGTATGGATAGGAACCATGTGATTGTGCTGTCAAATTACAGCAACCTTATTGTGAGTAGCTGAGACACTCTAGGTCAAGGAACTATTCACGCAACTACAGCATCAAGAAGTTATCGACGAGTGAGTAGTAATCCATATAACTTCCTGTACATGGTCATGCTCAGTATCGTTGATCTCTATCAACTACCTACACTCTCACTCTAATGTCAGCACATTGTAGGTCAAAGACTCATCTACCCTAAAAGGAAAGTGATTTGTGCACCAATTTTAATGGATCAATCACCATCCTCATGATATTCCAATAATTGGGAGCTTTTAGGAGTAAATCTATAAAGACACATACCTCAGATTCTCAACTCTTAAGAATATATGTTATTGTCCATTAACTCCATGGACGATTCATAGACACAACAATATGAATGAAACTAATGCCCTTTTATTAACAAGAAAAATTAAGTACAAAATTCATGTCCTAAAATTAAAATGTGTCAAGCCAACATGGCTTTCAGGGTATACATCTAACAATCTCCCACTTGCACTAAAGCCAAATGGCTACATATCTAAATCCCATTTTCTCAAAGTGCACTTCAGCCTTCTGATGGCTCAAAGTCTTAGTTAGTGGGTCTGCCACATTATCCATGGAGTCTACTCTTCGCACCTCAACATATTTCTTCTCGAGATAGTCGCATATGATATGTATCCGCTGCTCAATATGCTTAGACTTCTAGCGAGACCTGGGCTCCTTAACAAGAGCTATTGGATCATTATTATCATAATATATGGGGATGGCATTAGATGGCATCACTCCAAGCTATGCAACAAACTTTTTGTACCAGAAGGCTTCTTTTGTAGCTTCAGAGGCAGCGATGTACTCTGCTTCCATTGTTGAATCTGCTATGATGGGCTACTTGGAACTTTTCCAACTAGTTGCCTCACCATTGCACAAAAATACAAACCCTGATGTATACCTTCTATCATTAGGATCAGACATAAATTCTGAGTTTGTAAATCCCTTTATCCCTAATTCTGAACTACCTCCAAAGACTAAGAACAAATCTTTAGTCCTTCTCAAGTACTTAAGAATGTTCCTCACAACTATCCAGTGTTCTTCACCTGGATTCATTTAATATCTGCTCGTGACACTCACAGCAAGAGCTATATCAGGTTGAGTACACAACATGATATACATAAGGCTTCCAATTGCCGAAGCATATGGAATCTTGCTAATGCATTGAATCTCTTTAGGTGTGTTAGGACATATTTTCTTGGAGAGATTAATGGAATGCAGAAGAGGTAACAATCCTCTTTTAGAGTTCTCCATGCTAAACCTTTTCAGAACTTCCTCTATGTACAATTTTTGTGAAAGGCCAAGCATCCGATTAGATCTGTCTCTATAGACCTTAATCCTCAAAATATAAGATGCTTCACCCAAGTCTTTCATAGAGAATTCCTTAGATAACCAACTTTTGATCGAAGTCAACATGGGAATATCTTTTCCAATAAGGAGGATGTCATCCACGTACAATACGAGGAATGTCACTACCCTCCCACTGGCCTTCCTGTAAACACATGGCTCATCCTCATTCTTGATAAAATCAAATGATTTGATTGCATCATCAAAATGAGTATTCCAACTTCGAGAAGCTTGCTTCAATTCGTAGATTGATCTATGCAGCTTGCAGACCTTATGATCTTCATCATTGGAAGTAAAATCCAAAGGCTTCTCCATATAGATATCTTCTTTAAGATATCCATTCGGGAATGCAGTTTTCACATCCATCTGCCATATCTCATAATCATGATATGTTGTAATTACAAGTAATGTACAAATGGATTTCAGCATAGCTACTGGTGAAAAGGTATCATGATAGTCAATGCCTTCACGTTGACTATACCCTTTTGCCACCAACCTTGCTTTAAAGGTCTCTACCTTACCATCTACACCTATTTTTCTTTTGTAGATCTATTTACAACCAATACGTACAATTGGCAGCTCTTCATAGACTTTCTCATTAAGCTCAATTAACCTCCCACAACCACCTTCCTGAATAAATTATTTTTCAAGAAATGTGGCATTTCTGCTCATAATCACATTATGTTCTTCTAGAAAGTAAAAATAATATCCTAAATTTCTTTAGGATATCCTATAAACCGAGCTTTCATAGATCTAGATTCTAACTTGTATGCTATTAGTCTCTTGACATAGGCAGGACATCCTCAAATCTTGAAATGGGCAAGACTTGGTTTCTTACCATGCCAAATCTTATATGGTGTGGTAGGAACAGATTTAGATGGAACCCTATTTAGAATATAAATTAAAGTTTGTAGGGCATATCCCAAAGAAACAAAGGCATGTTAGTGAAGCTCATCATGGATCGGACCATCTCTAATAATATCCTATTTCTCCTCTCACATACCCCATTGAGCTGAGGCATACCGGTGGAGTCCATTGTAAGACTATGCCATTGTCCTTAAGATAACCTAAAAATTCCCTACTAAGGTATTCTCCTTTCCGATCTGATCGAAGAACCTTAAGGGTTTTATCTATTTGTTTTTCTACCTCATTTCTGAATTCCTTGAACTTTTTAAAAGCTTCAGATTTGTGTCTCATAGAAACACAAAACCATACCATGAACAATCATCAGTAAAGGTTATGAAGTAGTAAAAACTACCCCTGGACTACACATCAAATGGACCACACACATCAGTGTATACCAGGGCAAGTAATTCTGTGGCCCTTTCCCCATGTCCTACAAAGAGTAACTTGGTCATTTTACCTTGAAGACATGACTCACAAGGTGGGTAAGATTTAGAATTAACTAAATCTAGGATCCCATCCCTTTCCAGTTTGTTTATTCTATCCTCACCTATATGACCGAGCTTTAGGTGCAACATGTATTTTTATTTAGGTCATCTCTAGGATGTTTATTGTTGGGAATTGTGTTCCAAAGCCAATCGCTTAGGCTGTAGGTGGTTGAGCTGAGTATTGTACTCTTTGTATGAATTAATAAATATTATTTTGGTAGCTCATCATATTTTGACTTTTCCCTATAATGAACTCTTTTTATGTAATGAAGTTCTTAGGACTACACTGACTTTGATATAGAGAGGCTATATCGAGTGGTCCTTAAACCAGGTTCACGACCAAAGGATACATTATACTGGATGGCAATGTATCAAGTGTAGGTTATTGTGGTTCACATCGTTTGGTTGTCCTCTTGACCAAAAGAGTATGGTGACACTGATGTGATCTGCAAGTGGGAAGTATGATATCTCATTGAATGTGACTCCGTGTAGCCCCTATCTACCAAAGGGATACTCACGATTGGATATGGGTATATGTGTCCCTCCGACCTGAGGTCATTATGGTAGATTGCAAGCAACTCCCTATGCTTTGGTGCCGGACTACCCGGATTTCTAATCTGGAGATGAAAGGTTTCTGGGTATAGGCAAGTACTTGTGGAGAGTGATGGACCAAGATGGAATTGATATGTCCAAATAGTTTGGATTGAATGTCTCGCAGTGTCTCAATTTAGCAAATCCTCGACCGGGATAGTCCTGGTGAGGAATCACTGGACTTGCGAGGTTGAGACATGTTGTGGATTGACTCAACTAGGGTTGGTAGTCTAACCCTAGGTCATCCTGAGCATTGCAGGTCAAAGGGATGAATTATATGATAACCATATGCTAGAGGTTTGATTGATTGCTCTCGCATCTTCGACCTATCTTGACGTTGGGACCCATTGCTAGATGGTATCTTATGCTGGTACTGGAATTATTCCAGTGCTACCTCCTAGGTTCAAACCTATGAGGTCACATGCCATAGAGGATCTCTCCCTGATCCAGGTATCGATTTATGATTAGGAATCATTTCGATGATGGTTTGATTGAGCACTCTTTGGTTTGACTCGTTTTTGGGTCATTCAGAAGTTGTTCGGGTCCATCGGGAATTGTTTCTAGCTAACTGGGACTTGACGAAGCCTTTTATCAATTGGATTTTGATCTAATTGAATTTTGAACCGATTTGAGATTTTTTGAACCGGTTGTGAACCGGATTGGACCCATCTACACGGTGATTCATGGATTGGGCATACAGAGAATACATCTTTTCATCTCCCGTTCCACTTCATTTTTGGCTGAAATAAACCATCGATTAAAGCCTCTTTATTCCTTCATTATGAACGAATTTGATTCGTTCACAAACCATGTGGCTTTTGGTTTTCCCAACAAATATCTTTAGCTCCTAAATCAGCATTTTCATTGTTCACGCTGTTTTATAAAATTTTGGGCAATGAAATACAGAGAGGCTGAGAAAATCGTTGAGTGTCTCTTTCCTTTTGAGAGCTTCCACGATCCTTAAAGTAGTGATTTTGGAGCTGAGTTCTTGTAAGATATTGGGAGAGAAAAGCTACATTAATTCCCTGATCATCTTTGTGCTCAATCGGTGGAAGAAAATCAGTTTTGGAGAAAGATAATTGTAGAACAGAGTGTTCTGTTCTTCTTCCTTCCTCCCACCATTCCATGTGCTTTCTGGCGACTAGAATCGTAGGTGAAGCAAGGTTTGAGGAGGCCCAAGCGTGTCCCCCTCTAGAGGGTGTTCCCATGAACACCTAAGAGCAGCATCTCCTCCTTTGCTGCTATTTTTTCCTTCCCTTGTTTTTTGTTGCAGGTTTACCGTTTTGAAATTCCAGGGTGAACGGACTTCAAACGGTTGGAAGATTGATGCATGTACCTCTCCATTGAAGCAAGAAAATACCTTGCTGTTGTTGCAGAAGAAGAGACCAAGGTGTTGCCATTTTTATTTTAGCTTTGCTGCAGTTGGAGAGAAGAGGAAAAACAACGTTCCAAAAGCTTGCTGGAAGAACAAGACTGGAATAAAGTTATTCCTGATATTCCAGCTATTCCAGTATTATCCCTGCTTTATTCTAAGCAGGAATAAAGTAAAATTTTTGATTTTAATTTTCATGCATCCCTAGATCTAGGTTTATATAATTGTTTATAAATATTATATGCCCACTTCATGCCTTGTTTTGCCTGTACATGTATCTTGAATATGTTAGATCCTGTACGGAGTAGGTGTTTCCATTGTTATTTTAAAAAATATTTTAAAATACATACCTGCTCCCTTTGCTATTGCATGCTTAGTGTAGGCACCTACAACCCAGTTTTACTATTGGTGGTATCAGAGCAAGGTTCAGGTGTAACATTTCTTGAATGCATGAATTGATATGTAAAAGAAGTTTTACATGTTTTAATTAAAATTATTTTAATTAAAATATTGGCTTATATTCAAATAATTTTGAATTGTATGATTAAATTAAATGACAAGTTATTTTAGGGTTTATGAAACCTAATGTCATTTAAATAAGCCAATTGGGTTAATTAGGTTAGCTATCTAATTGGGTCCATAACTTGGGTTAGACCTATGTTTAGTTTAGCTAGATAACAAGAAGACTAATCAAAAGTTGATTAAGGTCCTTCTTTTAGAACTATCTTATAGTTAGATAAGTTAGTCCATTCATCTAAAATAGATTTAATTAGTGGCTCCGTGGAAGCCCGATTTTTTTGGCTAGTCTGATCGAGTCTATCTAGTAAACCGATTGGTGTCGCGATGGGTTTGGCATTGTGATCATGGTTGTATGAGGCTACCTCTTTCCTGGCCAACTTGGTTGGTGTCTAGGAAAGATAGTTAATGGTGGTTACTCATCCATGATCTCACCTACCTAGTCAGTCGAGTTGACCAGAACTGATTAGAAAAGCTCATTGACTCGAGTTAACCCATGTCACCCAGGTTGATCAGTCAGACTGATCGGTAGGTGCCCATGGATCAATTGTTGAATTGGTTCAACCTCCTGAAAACTGATTCGTTCAGTGGGAGGATGATCCATGTTCTTGTCTTATTCATCTGTCACAACCTAAAATCCTCTAAAATTATTAGGTCATGAGAGAGACTAAGTCAAAGAGTTGATGGTGTCTTTGCCTCCCATTAAGTGAGTTAGTAATGTATCCTTTAACTTGGTGTTTCATTGGCAGTTCCATAGAACGGGTGTGCATCCGGTTACTGGAATTGCTCTCTCATAGATGATGGTTCAGTACAACCTTCTTAACGGTGATCAAGTGAGCCGACCATAGTCGGGCTTGGTCATTCGTTGGCTGGAAGTATTGGATTTATCATGTTAATAGTTGGACCTAACCGGAGACCTACAATAGGAGGCCCCTAGGCCGATTGGGGTGCTTTCTAGGGCAAAATAAATTACTTGAAGTTGCTTAAGGAAGCAATTGGTTAGTGAACCTACCTTTAGGTGCGTATGGGTGAGCTGGCCATAGTCGGGCTCATACGTGGTCTATTGGATTTCAGTACCCACTATGAAATAGTGATTTCACGGATTGAAGTTAGAGGCTCCCAATCTAAAAAATTAGTTGGAGAGACCTTTAGACTAAAGTCCAAGTCTTTTGGTTAATTGATTAATTTATACTCTAATATGGTCTTGTTTTTTCCTTTCAAATGTCTTCAAATCTTTCACTCTGGTCACTTCTCGATAATGAGAAGTTGAAGGGCCTTTACTTCGATAGTTGGTATCGAAAGTTGAGAATTGTCCTGGAGCATGAACGGATCCTTTATGTGATAACGGATCCGGCACCTGAAATCCCTCCTGCTAATGATCAAAGTTCGGTCAGGGATACTTATTAGAAGTGGGTTTCTGATCGAATAACTGTCCGATGCATTATGCTAGCGGCAATGAATGATGAGTTCAGTCGCAAGTTCGAGGAGGCCCAACTAGATAAAATTCTTCAAAAGTTAAAGGAATCTTTCGGCACACCGGATGATGTAGAGTGATACAAAGTATCTTGTGCCATCTAGAACTCCAAGATGCCGAATGGTGGTTCTGTCACTGATCATATATTGTACATGATTGAGTTGATAGAAAAGTTGGGCAAGCTCGGATGTCCCTTGCACGAACAGCTCGGCAAGGATGTAATCTTGACTTCTCTGCCCTCCTCCTATCTTGACTTTCTCGACCATTACAGAATGAATAAGCCTGCAGTCAATTACCATGGTTTGATGGGATTACTGCAGACTTACGAGAAAGACCACCAACTGAATAAGGGGGTGGTGAATTTAGTGGGAGGTTCTAGAGGTCATCGTCCCTTTAAGAAAGGGAAGAATAAAAGGAAGGGAAAGAAGGTGCTGAATGCTCCTAGCCCGAGTCAGACCAGGAAAGTGAAAGTTGACCAATCTATTGCAGAGTGCTTCTACTGCAAGAAGTGGGGACACTGGAAGAGGAACTGTCCTCTTTACCAAGCATCCCTAGATCTGAATAGGCCAAGGAGTGGAAAGCAGCAGAATGCTGGACAAGGTATTTATATGATAAAACCTTATAATTTCTCTATTTATGATACTGCTAACTGGGTATTGGATACCGGTAGTCCTATTCATGTTTGTAATTCATTACAGGGACTGTAGGTTAGCAAGAGATTTGAGAACGGAGAACAGTTCCTGAGCGTCAGAAATGAAAATCATGTTCTAGTACTAGCGATTGGAGTTCTGAGTCTTGTCTTTGAGTCCTGTACTATCAAGTTAGTCGACTGTCATTACTGTCCTAGTTTCATTATGTGCATAATCTCTGTAAGCCTTTTAGCTAATTGTGGTTTTGAACTATCAATAAAAGGAGATATTTGCCAAGTTATTTTGAATAACTCTATGATAATGAAAGCTAGGTTAAAAATGGCATTTATGTATTATCACGGCCTGTTAGTGTAATGTACACATCTAGCAAACGCCCAAGGTTAGAAAATATCAGTGATCTGTATCTTGGCATTGTAGGCTAGGTCATGTTAACTAGAATAGGATAAACAAGATGCGAGGAGAAGGCCTCCTCAAGGTTAGTGATTCTGAATCACTGCCTACTTGTGAATCCTGTTTACTTGGTAAAATGACCAAGTTAACTTTTACTAGAAAAGGTGAACGAGCTACAGAACTTCTGAGTCTCAAACATACTGATGTATAAGGACCCATGACAGTTATCGCCAAAGGTGGATATAGATATTTCATTATGTTTACAGATGATCTTTCGAGGTTTGGTTATGTCTTTTTGATGAGACATAATCTTAGTCGTTTGAAATGTTCAAACGATATCGTAATGAAGTAGAGAAACAAATTGGAAAAAGTATTAAAATCCTTTGATCTGATAGAGGTGGTGAATACCTATCTAGTGACTTTTTGACATACCTTGAGGAGAATGGGATTCTCTCTCAATAGACTCCTCCAGGAACACCACAGTTGAATGGTGTGTCCAAAAAAAGAAATCAAACCCTATTGGACATGGTTCGATCCATGATGGGCTTTGCAACTCTGCCGCTATCTTTTTAGGATATGCACTTGAGACAGCTTGTCACTTGTTAAATAATGTTTCGAGTAAGTCTGTTGTCTCCACTCCATATGAGATGTGGACTGGATGTAAGCCCTCAATCTCACACCTTCGGGTTTGGGGTTGTCCGGCTTTTGTAAAGCATTTAGACTCAGATAAACTTGGTCCTAGGTCTGACCGGTGCTTGTTTATTGGTTGCTCTAAGGAAACCAAAGGGTATTTCTTCTAATTGGAGGATGAACAGAAAGTGTTCGTCGCTCTTAGGGCTATTCTTTTGGAAAAGGAGTTCCTTGGAGAAGGAACTGTAGCCTCTAAGATTGAACTTGGAGAAGTTCAGCAAGTAGAAGAACCTACACACTCTAAGGACATCATAGAATCGGTTGTGATTGGATCACACCCAAAACCCATTATTAGGAGATTCGGTTGAATACCACATCAGCTGGACAGATACTTTGGTTTCTTGGTCTGGGATGGCGATCCCATTGAGCTCGACAAGAATAATGAGGATCCGATCACCTAAATGGATGCACTTCAGAGATCTGACTCTGAGGCATAGCTTGGAGCAATGCAATCCGAAATGGAGTTCATGGAGATCAACAATGTATGGACATTGGTTGATCCGCCTGAAGGGATAAAACCCATCGGGTGCAAGTGGATCTTCAAGAGGAAAAGGGGCGCAGATGGGAAGGTGGAGACCTATAAAGCCCGTCTGGTTGCTAAGGGGTATCATCAGCGATATGGTATTGATTATGACGAGACTTTCTTTCCTGTGACAATGCTCAAGTCCATTCGAATCATGCTTGCTTTAGCAGCATATTTTGATTATGAGATCTGGCAGATTGATGTCCGAACCGCTTTCCTAAATGGAGAGCTAGAAGAGGAGATGTATATGATACAGCCTGAAGGGTTCACATCCACAGATGAGTCAAAAGTATGCAAGTTGCAGAGGTCCATTTATGGACTCAAGCAAGCATCTCGAAGTTGGAACTTACGGTTTCATCGGTGTATCAAATCATATGGCTTCGCTAGGAACGAAGAAGAACCGTGCATCTATAAGTGGATTAATAGTTCTGTGATTGTATTCCTGGTACTGTATGTTGATGACATTCTCTTAATCGAGAATGACATTGCAGCATTACAAGGAATAAAGGTCTGGTTATCATCTCATTTCTCCTTGAAGGACTTGGGTGAAGCTTCCTATATACTGGGTATGAAGATCTATAGAGATAGATCTAAGAAGCTTCTAGGATTGTCCTAGTCTATGTACATTGATACTGTGCTGAAATGGTTCAGCATGGAAAATTCCAAGAAAGGCTATCTTCTGATAGGTTATGGAATTACTCTTTCCAAGAAGGATTGTGCGACAACTCCTGAGAAAAGAGAGCGCATGAGTAGAGTACCTTATGCTTCTGCAGTAGGCTCTATCATGTATGCTATGACATGTACTAGACTAGATGTGGCATACTCACTAAGAGTAGTGAGCAGATACTAGTCTGACCTAGGTGAGGCGCATTAGAAGGTGGTTAAGTCCATCCTTAAGTATTTAAGAAATACTAAAGACCAATGGCTGATTTATGGAGAATCTGACTTAAAACTTGTAGGGTATACTGACTCCAGTTTCTAGTCAGATAGAGATGATAGCAAGAGTGTGTCAGGGTTTATATTTACCCTGAATGGAGGAGCGATATGCTGGAAAAGTTCCAAGCAGGCGACAATTGCAGACTCGATATGCAAGGAAGAATACCTTGCAGCATCAGATGCAGCGAAGGAAGCCGTGTAGTTGCGGAAGTTCCTTAGAAAACTAGGGATGGCATCTTCCCTAGATGGTTTTGTTCTAGTGTACTGTGACAGCACTGGAGCCATAGCTCAAGCTAAGGAGTCAAAACTCATCACCTCACCAAGCATATTCTGCGGTGCTACCACCTCGTACAAAAGATCATAGAATGAGGCGACATCAATCTTATGAAGATCGATGGAAAAGAAAAATCTGGCCGACATTTTTACTAAAGCCCTCGGAATAAAAGAGTTCGACTTTTGTAAAAGGAAAATTGGTATTAGATACTGTTCTGATTGGCTTTAGTACAAGTGGGAGTTATTGGGAATTGTGTCCCAAAGCCAATCGTCTAGGCTGTGGCGGTTGAGCTGAGTATTGTACTCTTTGTATGAATTAATAAATATTATTTTGGCAGCTCATCACATTTTGACTTTTTCCTATAATGAACTCTTTTTATGTGATGAAGTCCTTAGGACTACACTAACTTCAATATAGAGAGGATATATCGAGTGGTCCTTAAAATAGGTTCACAACCAAAGGATACATTGTACTAGACGATAATGTATCAAGTGTAGGTTGTTGTGGTTCACATCCTTTGGTTATCCTCTTAACCAAAGAAGTGTGGTGACACTGATGTGATCTGCAAGTGGGATATATGATATCTCATTGAACGTGACTCCATGTAGTCCCTATCTGCCAAAGGGATACTCACGATTGGATATGGATATATGTATCCCTCCAACCTGAGGTCATCATGGTAGCTTGCAAGCAACTCCCTGTGCTTTGGTGCCGGACTACTCGGATTTCTAATCCGGTCACTTTCTGGGTATAGGCAAGTACTTGTTGAGCAGTGGTGGACCAAGATGGAATTGACATGTCCAAATAGTTTAGATTGAATGTCTCGCAGTGTCTCAATTTAGCAAATCCTCGGTCGGGGTAGTCCTGGTGAGGAGTCACTGGACTTGCGAGGTTGAGACATGTTATGGATTGACTCAGCTAGGGTTGGCAGTCTAACCCTAGGTCATCTTGAGTATTGGAGGTCAAAGGGATGAATTATACGATAACCATATGCTAGATATTCGATTGATTGCTCTCGCATCTTCGATCTATCCGGACGCCGGGACCCATTGCTAGATGGTATCTTGTGCTAGTACTAGAATTGTTCCAATGCTACCGCCTAGGTTCGAACCTATGAGGTCACACATCATAGAGGATCTCTCCCTGATCCAGGTACCGATTTATGATTAGAAATCATTTCGGTAATGATTTGATTGAGCACTCTTTGGATTGACTCAGTTTTTGGTCGATCAGAACTTGTTCGGGTCCACCAGGAATTGTTTCTGGCTGACCGGGACTTGACCAAGCCTTTTATCAATTGGATTTTGATCTAATTGAATTTTGAACCGGTTTGGAATTTTTTGAACCGGTTGTGAACCGGATTGGACCCATCTACACGATGATTCATGGTTTGGGCATACAGGGGATACAACATCTTTTCATCTCCCGTTCCACTTCATTTTTGGCTGAAATAAACCACTGATTAAAGCCTCTTTATTCCTTCATTATGAACAAATTTGATTCGTTCACAAACCGTGTGGCTTTTGGTTTTCCTAGCAAATCTCTTCAGCTCCTAAATCAGCATTTTCATTGTTCACGCTGTTTTATAAAATTCTGGGCGATGAAATATAGAGAGACTGAGAAAATCGCTGAGTGTCTCTTTCCTTTTGAGAGCTTCCACGATCCTTACAGTAGTGATTTTGGAGCTAAGTTCTTGTGAGAGATTGGGAGAGAAAAGCTACATTAATTCCCTGATCATCTTTGTGCTCAATCGGTGGAAGAAGATTAGTTTTGGAGAAAGCTAATTGCAGAACAGAGTGTTCTGTTCTACTTCCTCCCACCGTTCCAAGTGCTTTCCGGCGACTAGCAACGCGCGTGAAGCTGGATCTGAGGAGGCCCAAGCATGTCCCCCCTCTAGAGGGTGTTCCCATGAACACCTGAGAGCAGCATCTCTTCCTTTGCTGCTATTTTTTCCTTCCCTTGTTTTTCGTTGCAAGTTTACCATTATGAAATTCCACGGTGAACGGACTTCAATCAGTTGGAAGATTGATGCATTTACCTTTCCATTGAAGCAAGAAAATACCTTTATGTTGTTGCAGAAGAAGAGACCAAGGTGTTGCCATTTTTATTTTAGCTTTGCTGCAGTTGGAGAGAAGAGGAAAAACAACATTCCAAAAGCTTGCTGGAAGAAGAAGACAGGACTAAAGTTATTCCTGATATTCCAGCTATTCCAGCATTATCCCTACTTTATTCCATGCAGTAATAAGGTAAAATCTTTGATTTTAATTTTCATACATGCATAGATCTAGGTTTATATAATTGTTTATAAATATTACATGCCCACTTCATGCCTTGTTTTGCATGTACATGTATCTTGAATATGTTAGATCCTGTACGGAGTAGGTGTTTCCGCTGTTATTTTAAAAAATATTTTAAAATACATACCTGCTCCCTTTGCTGTTGCATGCTTAGTGTAGGCACCTGCAACCCAGTTTTACTTTCATTTATGTCCTATGGCATTTACTTTAATTTTCTCATTAATATACAAAGATGCATTGGCATGCAAATAATAGAGACTATCAATTAAAATAGCTTTTGCAGCCAATTTATTTCTCAAATAAATACTACAAAAGTCTTTATTGAATATAAATTCAAATCCTTTATATGCTAGCATAGAGACAGAAATCAAGTTTCTCCTATCTCCAGGCACAAAATAACAGTCACTAAGTACTAATCTAAACCCTAAAAGTAATACCAGAGAATATAATCCAATGGCTTGAGCAACAACTTTTGCTCCATTTCCAACACGTAGGATTGAAATGCATATATGAGCACTATAGCCAGAGTCTAAAGTCCAACTGGAAGTAGATGAAGCCATTAGGTTAGATTCAATAACGAGTTTAGGCTTACCTTTAGAAGGTGCAACCTCCTTCTGTTTCTTTAAGCTTTCCAGGTAGAGAGGACAATTCCTTTTCCAGTGGCCATCAGTATTGCCATGGAAACATTTCCCTTTGCTAACCTTGTCTTTCTTGGGAGTATCTTTCTTCTTCTGTTTGCTTTCCTTCTTCTGCTTCTTTGCAGGTTTCTTCTTCTTCCAAGTAGACTTTTTTTTGGAGGAAGACTGCTCCACAGAGTAAACAAAGCCCCTTGAACTCTTCAAGGTCCCCTCATTGCTTACCAACATGTTCAACAATTCAAGCAAAGTGTAGTTCAACTTGTTCATATTATAGGTCATAACAAATTGAGCATATGAATTAGTCAAGGACTGGAAGATCAAATCTACCTGAAGCTCTTTATGAATAGGAATGCCCAGCTTCTCAAGCTATTCGATTTCCTTGATCATTGTCAAACAATGATCGTGCATTGACTGCCCTTCATGCATCTTATTGTTGAAAAGCCTTTTCGACACTTTGAAGCGTGCAATCCGACTTTGTTCACCATATAACTCTTGTAGGTGAATCAGAATTGATTTAGCAGTTGGCATATCCTCATGTTGGCTCTGCAATTCATTTGACATTGAGGCTAACATATAACACTTAACCTTATTATCATCTTCCATCCATTTCTCATATGTAGTCGTTTGACGAGCATTTGGATGGTCAGGTAAGACATGGGGTTCCTGGTCAAGCACATAGCCTAACTTCTCATAACTCAAAATAATTTTGAAGCTTCTCAACCAATCTTTAAAATTGAGGCCTACTAGTCGGTTTATCTCTAGAATACCGACTAAGGAATTTGAAGTAGACATGGTTAACTGCAAGAGTAGAAGATTCAAATTAGATGCTTTATACTTGATTATAAAAATTATTCTAAGGTCTTTAAGAAATAATTTTAGAACTCCCACTATTTTTTCAGATTTCTCACACTCCTCGTGGAGATGCGAAAACCCTATGACTCTAGGTTTCTAGTGGGTGCTACGGTCCCATCGATGTGCGACACCTCACCGTATCCGATTATTGGTAACACGCTATATTAATAAGTGGCCAACTCTTGTCCAATGTATCTAATACAAGTTGTAGCTCTTGGTCTCTAAATCATGGAACCTCAACGTGCCCTTTTATTGGTCCAATCATTAGTTAAGTCAGACCCACCATTCCTCTGGACAAAGCCATCATTGAGTCCCTCAATGTGGCCATTTATGGGGCCCAACCCCATCAGTGCCTAGCAACATCTCATGCCTAATAGGGTGGTTGTGTCTTCCCGATGCCACTAGACCACTATAACCAGCCAAGAATAATCAACACCAGTAGGACACCCGCACACCTACAATGGTGGAAGACCTATGACTTAATATTTATTGGGAGCTTAGGTTCAGGTCTCTTCTAAATTGATCAACCAAATCATGACTAACCAATTATATTAAGTCAGTACAATCTCATGTCTGACTAATTACATTCAATCAGCACAATCTCATGTCTGACTAAAATTAGTTAGCATGGGTGAACTCAAATCAAAAGTGACGCTTTTAAAAACTTAATCAACCAAATTGGCTAGGTCAGTTTGATCCATTGGAGGGTTCTACTAATTGACCCTCTTTCCGCCAAACTAGTTGGCTGAGAAAGAGTTAGCCCCAATTAAAACCATGTTCAAAACATTCCTTAGACACCAATTGACTGACAAGATTCAATTAGGTTGAGAAAGAGTTAGCCCCAATTAAAACCATGATCAAAACTTTCCTTAGACACCAATTGACTGACAAGATTCAATTAGGTCATCTAATGATCTGGGCTCATCACTAAGCCAAATTGGGTCTTAACTTATCAATTCAAATGAATCGATCTGACCAGACTACATCTAAAACCAATTTTGAGCACACTTGACCTAACCCTAATCATCATCCGATTAGGTTAAGTCACTTGCTCAAAATCGTATTAGGGTTACTTGTTGATCTAATCAAGCCCTAATTCCCATAGCCCAATCTCTAGACCTAATTTGTTCAACCCAAACCCTCATGCACCTAATTTGATTTTATTCATCAAATCAATTTTAAAATTAGGTTTAAGTGCATGACATTAATGGCTCATGATCATAAATCATATTAAGATCTAAACCCTAATTTTGTGCATCTCATACAACAACATTCATAATCATAAATCGATTAAAAGCATTTTGAAAACTCCTTTTCAAAACCTGGTATACATCCAAGTAGGATAACCTTTGCACTATAGGGGTAAACCCTATAGCAGGACAACCTTATATCACTTTATGCAATCCTTGATCAATTAAATTTCAGATTATTAAATTTAATTTCAGATTTGAAAAATATGATTTTATTTCAAAAATAATTTTTTACAACATAAAATTCTATGTTAGAACAATCTCATGTTCGACATAAATATGAAAAATCATAATCTATCTAACTGATTTGAATATTTTTTAGATCTGATTCTAATGCATGCATGTTAAAAGGAGAACCTGGGCTATGTACTACTGTTGGAATTCTCCCAGGAATAGAAAAATTATAATCAAACAAGCATTAACAGCCTGTCGTAGTGAAAGTAGATATAAAAACAATTTATATCTAAGCTTGCAATTCATAAATAAATCTAATTTATTTATCATAAATTCCGAACATGCTGCAGCATATGAGAAAAATATCAGATATAAAATAAAAATTATTTTAAGCATAAAATACTTACCTGGATCACTATTCAGGACTGCTCTGAAAAGCATGCAGATTTGCTACTGAAAAGTCGGGTTCTATCGGAGCCACGCAAAAGCTCGGCCTCTGCTGGTATCCATATGAAGCTCTCACAACTGAGTCGTAGAGGGCACTGGACTGCTAGATCCTTGTAGCCTTCTCCTCTTTCAGCAAATCACCTGCTTTAAAAATTATGCCAATCCGAATCTGGACCGACTTTTAACTTCTGTCTTGCAAATTAGTTTATGCAAGACCTTTGGACCCTTTCCTCTCTTTTTTCTCTAGTAAAGCATCTCTCTAGATCACACAGAAGGAAGAAGGAATCTCATTAAAGGGAAGAAGAACACTAGGTGCCAGAAGAGAGACTCTCAAATAAAATGCCTCAAAAGAGAGCTCACGGCCAAGAGGGAATTTTCACGATGGAAAAGAATTAATTCTTCACACCAATATTGCCCTCATAGTGGTCAACCACTTCTCCTCTATTTTAAATTCAAGTTCTCTCATCCCTTTAAACCAAAACACCGGTGTTTCAATTTCAACCGGTTGAAAATTAAGAGTGGAAGAGAAGGACTCTTCCCTCTCTTAATTTATCCATGCCAAATCCATATTTGCACCCTCCTTTTGTTGTACAAATATTCTCCATGCCAAAATAAGGATAAGCTTCTTAGTTTTTGTCTTATGAAAATTCTCCACTCCAAAATAAAAGGAGTTTGAACTTATCTAGTTTAGGTTTTTAAGAGGAGTAGAAGAGAAGGACTCTTCCTCCTCTCTTATTTCTCCATGCCTAAACTAAATCAGTGCCCATTATTTTCATGCCCCACTATTTGCTGTACAAAATAAATGGGACCCATCCTTTGGCATGTGGAGGGAAGGGGAGACAAAGAGAGAGAGTCCCAGTCTAACTGGACTCTAGGTCATGGTCCAAATATGACGATTTTACAGTCAAACTGAAGCCAATTTTAAATCCAATAGAACCATTTCGAAGTGGACATTGACCCAACTCAACTAGGATCAATTAATTGAGTCTAACTTAATTAAATTAAATCTAATTTAATTTAATTAATAATTAATCTATAATCAATTAATTATAACATTTACAATTAGGTCAAATTGATTTGCTGATTGGTTACTTAAGCTCCTAATGTATCTGACCCCTCAGGTCCTATCTTGTCTGGTAATGAGACATGCTATAATCTTCATTATACATCATCGAAACTCCTGTCGATGGACTGAAATAATTTTAGCTCAACCCTAATTAGGATCATCGATTCAAAAACGATCCTAACGGGCTCTCATAATCCACTAGTGACACCTAGTAGTATGTAGTGGCAACCCAGCAGAATAAGATTGGAATCGCTAGGTGTAGTTACCTTATGATTTGGTTCCTCTATCAAAATCCTGACATGATGTTGGTTACAGATACTCATCAAACCCATCAGTCATATGCTTAACCTAATTGACTCAAGTCCAATTATGATACTAATGAAAACACCTTTTCATTATCACCCTACAATGGCCATAGATTTCTGGACTTAGTCTTATTAAGCTTGCATAGGATTATTCCTTACTACTAAGGCTGATAGATCCCTATAAGTGAACACCCTACTCCTACAATAAACTTACTGCAGCCAACGAACACCGCAAGGTCCTGTATGGATAGGAATCATGTGATTGTGCTATCAAACTACAGCAACCTTATTGTGAGTAGCTGAGACACTCTAGGTCAAGGAACTATTCACACGACTACAGCATCAAGAAGTTATTGACGAGTGAGTAGTCATCCATATAACTTCCTGTACATGATCTCTCTCAGTACCATTGATCTCTATCAACTACTTGTACTCTCACTTCAGTGTCATCACACTGTAGGTCATAGGCTCATCTATCCTAAAAGAGAAGTGATCTGTGCATCGATTTTAATGGATCAATCATCATCCTCGTGATATTCCAATAATCGGGAGCTTTTAGGAGTTAATCTATAAAGACACATGCCTTAATTTTCAACTCTTGAGAATATGTATCATTGTCCATTAATTCCATGGATGATTCATAGATACAACAATATGAATGAAACTAATGCCCTTTTGTTAACAAGGAAAATTAAGTACAAAGTCATGCTCTAAAATTAAAATGTGTCAAGCCAACATGGTTTTCAGGGCATACATCTAATATTAGGACCGTATGAAATATGCTCTTATGATAGTATATGACTTTTCTAGATTTACTTGAGTTTTGTTTATCGCTCATAAAGATGAAACTTTTAAAGTCTTTCAAAAATTTCACAAAAATGTTTCTAATTAGAAAAATCTTTCAATAGTTTCAATTAGGAGTGATCATGACACCAAATTTGAAAATCAATTTTTTGATCATTAATGCACAGAAAATAACATTAATCATAACTTCTCTGCTCCTAGGACACCACAACAAAATGGTGTTGTAGAGAGAAAAAATAGGATGTTGGAAGAGATGGCTCGAACAATGTTATATGAAGGCAATCTTCCAAGATGCTTTTGGACAGAAACGATGAACATTGCTTGTTATATTTTGAACCATATTTTGATTCATCCTATTTTAAAGAAAATCCTATATGAGCTTTGGAATGAAAAGAAACCCAACATTAATTACTTTCATGTATTTGGTTGTAAATGCTTTGTGCTTAATAATGGTAAATATAATCTAGGAAAATTTGATGCTAAATCCGATGAAGCAATTTTTCTTGGTTATTCATTACATAACAAAGCATATAGAGTATTTAACAAAGGAACTCTTACTGTAGAAGAATCTATGCATGTAATTTTTGATGAAACTAACCCCTCACCTTCTAGAAAAGAAGAGTGCACAGACAATAATACAGGTACACTCAAAAAGAAATAGAAGATATGAGCATACAAGAAAGACCAACTCAAGAAGGAGAAGAAACAGTAAGGATTACGCTGATCTACCAAGGAAATGTAGGTACATAACTTCTCATCCAAGAGAATTAATTGTTGATGATCATTTACAAGGTGTTAGGACTAGGTCATCACATAGAGATGCACATGATTCCTAGCCTTTGTATCATAAATAGGACCTTATACCTTAGAAGAAGTAGAATCTGACCCAAACTGGATGATGGCCATGCATGAAGAACTAAATCAGTTTGAAAAAAATAAGTATGGACTTTAGTTGAAAGACCATCAGGCCATCCCATCATAGGAACCAAATGGGTCTATAGAAAGAAGTTAGATGAATAAGGAAATATAATTAGAAACAAAGCTAGATTGGTGGCTAAGGGATATAACCAAGAAGAAGGTATAAATTTTGAAGAAACATATGTACCTGTAGCATGACTAGAAGCCATTAGATTACTTCTTGCATTTGCTTGCTACATGAATTTCAAACTTTTTCAAATGGATATGAAAAGTATATTATTAAATGGTTTTATATCCGAACAAGTTTTTATAAAACAGGAACCAGGTTTTGAAAATCATGCTTTTCCAAATCATATTCTCAAGCTCAATAAAGTATTATATGGTTTAAAACAAGCACCTAGAGCCTGGTATGATAGACTTAGCACCTTCTTGATTGAAAATAATTTTTTAAGAGGAAATGCTGACAAAACTCTTTTCATCAAGAAGAAAGATAATGATTTATTAGTTGTACAGATTTATGTTGATGATATTATATTTGGTGCAACTAATGAAACCTTTGTAGAGAATTTGCTAAGTTAATATAGGAAGAATTTGAAATGATCCTAATGGGTGAACTTAACTACTTCCTTGGACTTAAAGTGAAACAAACAAAGGAAGGAATCTTCATTAACTAAGCCAAGTATACTAAAAAAATAATCAAAAAGTTTGGTATGGAGTCAAGCAAACAAATGAACACAGCCATGTGTTCAACTTGCAGATTGGATAAAGATGAAGATGGATCCAACATTGACCAATGTTGACCCCATAAGTGATTTTGATGATAACCAAACATTGGTGCATGCATTTGTTTTACTAACAACTTTTCAAGTATTTTACAAGTTTTTGTAGGATGAATTCATTGCTCAATTTCAACTCCTACATTTCTATTTCTTGTATTGAGTTGTATTGTAATTGAATCTTGTAAAGAAGAACCCAAAGGAGAACTTATGTAAAAATCAATCAAATGGGTTACTTCTAGGTTTTTCTTCAAGCTTTAAATTACTTTGAGTGTGTTGTAAGAAGAGTTTGAAGATATCTTGAAAGCTTAAAGCCTTGCTGGATGAATTCTGGAGAAGAATTGATAATTCACTGAAGAACTCATCCGAGACGACTCGAATAGAAGAGAGCCGACTCTAGCACATGGCACATATGAGGATTATGGCATGCAGATATCCTAGCCGACTTTAAGGGACTCAAGCCGACTCGTCCAGAGTATCATTTCCTGAATTAGAAAGGTGAGCTGACCTAAAGGGAGTTCGAGCCGACTCTATCATAATTTCAGAATCCGAGCCGACTCTTCAGAAAATCGAGCCGACTCCTCCATAGTCCAAAAAAAGAGATCTAACAACTATAGCCAATCGAGCCGACTCTAAAGAGAAAGAGCCGACTATTTTGGACTACATTTTTGAAGGCTTGAAGATCTGAGTCGACTAAAATCAAGGTGAGCCGACTCTTATAAAGTGATGAATTAGGACCCTATGCAAGTGAACCGACTAGATTGAAGAGAGTTGACTCAACCATAACTACTCTATGGATCTGAGCCGACTCAAAGGTCGATTTCAGACTTATAACGGCTAGTTTCAGAACTTGGAATTTGAATCCAAAAAGTGCTCCAATGATCAAATATCATATCCCAACGATTTACAATGACTAAAATCATCTAAAAAGAGTACAAGACTATATATTTGAGGGATTTGAACTACTTTAGAGAGAGAGATGATGAGTTAATACTATATTGAATATCCAAGCTATCTTAGAGCAAGAGAGCATTGCAAGAGCATTTAAGACAGTCTTCAAGCCTTCACCAACTATCAACTAAAGCTTGAAGTATTTATTGAAGATAGTAAAGAAGCCATCCAAGTGCACTAAAGTGCAATCAATTGGGCTTCTTTTGAGCTGCATCGGCAACCATTCAATAAAAAATTGTTTGTCATTCTATTGCTTTTCTTTACAATTCTTTTATTGAATTGTTGGGTTATTGGTGAGCCCAATTTACAAAGCAAATAGGTTTTTTGTTAGCCTGTGTTAAAACTAAGTGTTAAGTTCTTGGTGATCCTGTGTTAAAACCAAGTTGGGTTCTTAGTGATCCTAGTAAAATCAAGTTGGATTTCTTTGGTGATCCCGGTTTAAAAATCAAAGTATAAAGGTTTTGATTGTGAGCCTGTTAAAACAATCCGACTATATTCCAATGGGAGATATAGTAGAAATTTCAAGTGGTAATCTTGGATAGTGGACATAGGAGCTGGGTTGCTCTGAACCACTAAAATTTGTTTGTGTTTGTGTTGTGCCTTTCTTATTTGATTACGCTTCTATATTTTATTATCCTATCACAGCACTTAACACTTATAAGGGATTTCAAAGAGCACACCATTGCTTAAATTTTTTAAATTCCGAATTCACCCCCCTCTTGGAAAAGCTACCTGGGCAACAACTGGTATCAGAGCAGTGTCTTTGAATATATTTAGAGTAAAGATTGATGGCTCATCCCATGAGTACATCCTTGGTCGAAGGCCAATCTACTAATAGACCTCCACTCTTCACTGGCACTAATTATTCTTACTGGAAAGCTAGAATGAAAATCTATATACAAGCTATCAATTTTCAATTATGGAAGGTCATTCTAAAAGGGCCATATATTTCCATGATTAAAATTAGTGGCATGGATGTCCCATAGCCTGAGGAAGACTGGTATGAACACGACATGAAGATGGGAGAATTAAATGCCAAAGAAATGAATTTATTATATTATGCTTTGGATGCTAACGAGTTTAATTGAATTTTCACTTTCTCTTCAGCAAAGAAAATTTGGGACAAACTCAAAGTGACTCACGAAAGAACTTCCCAAGTGAAGACTTCAAAAATAAATCTTCTTGTACATAGTTACGAATTATTTATAATGGAACCTACTGAAACTATCTTTGCCATGTTTACTCAATTTATGAATATTATTAATGGTTTAAAAAGTCTTGGCAGGATTTACTCAAATGCTGATTTAGTACAGAAGGTCCTCAGATCACTTCCGGATAAGTGGGACCCCAAAGTAACTACCATCCAAGAAGCGAAAGACTTAAAAACCTTATCTCTGGATGAATTAATGGGTTCACTCATCACTCACGAATTAGCTATGCAGCACCGAGTTGATGATGATCAAAAGAGAAAGAAGACTATTGCATTCAAGGCTTCATTTGATTCTAAAAGACATAATGAGAAATCGGAAGATGGCTGCACCTCCTTCGAAGATGATATAGAAGACGAAGATATTGTAATGGTCATGAGGAGATTTAGAAGGTTTATGGAAAAGAAAAAAGTAAGATACAATAGAAAATTTTATAAACGGGAGAGCACTCCAAGGACAAGGACAAGGATAAAGAAAAAGAAAAAAATCAGGTACCCACATGCTATGAATGTAAGAAATCAGGGCACATTCATCCAGATTGTCCATGTTTAAAGAAATTTTTCAAGAAAAGGAAAAAGAAGGTGATGGTTGCTACATGGAGCGATAGCGAAGAATCCACCTCAAATGAAGAGGAAGAGACCACGAAAAACACTAATCTTTATCTAATGGGTCTCAAATATGAGGTAACATCCCTCGAACCTTAATTAGAATTTACATATGATGAATTGAATTATGATTTTCATGATTTATTATTTGAATTTAAAAAGGAAGGAGTAAAGATTAGATCCTTAAAGAATATCAATGATTCTTTACTAAAGGAAAAGGAAGAAATTTCAAAAAAGAATAATATATTGAAAAAGAATTTACATATCTTTTCTGAAAAGTTTAAAGCTTTGGAAGCAGAAAACAATGCATGTATTGACAAGAACAAAGCTTTAACTATTGAAAATAATGATTTGAAAAAGGAGGTTGAAAAACTCAAGCCACCTGTTGAAAAACTTACATTATCTTTAAACAAGCTTGAGTTGATTTTAAAAGATCAAAGAATTTCTAGAAATAAAGCTAGAATTGGTTTTAATTCTTTAATTTCAAATGGAACTTCAGCTACTACTTTTGTGACACCAAAAGCTTATGTTCCAAAATTAATATCTCAAAAAGTTTTTGCAGCAAATATTTTTGCTTCTACTCCTAAACCTACATTGTCTTAAGAGCTCAAATAGAAAATCTTTTATATCTGCATCTCATGCATCAACATCTAGAACTACAAAATCTGCATCTATTAAGAATTCTAGAGTTGAATGTTATGCACGCAAAGGGTTAGGACATAAAGCTTTTCAATGTAATATCTTTAGAAATGTCAAGAGTAAAGTAAGAAAAATTTGGATTTCCAAAGGAACCACCTCTGCTAACCTGCAAGGACCCAAGTTAGCTTGGGTACCTAAAAGAACTTCTTGATTATCTTGCAGGAATGTCTTGTAGCACAAAAATTGAAGAAAAGATGGTATCTCGACAGTGGTTGTTCAAGGCATATGATGGGTGACATGGATCAATTTATCACCCTAAAGATGAAAGAAGGAGGTATGGTTACTTTTGGAGATAATGGTAAGGAAAAATAATCAAAATTGATAAGATCAAAATAACCCCCTATACTTTTATCAAAAATGTATTGCTTGGAGATAAATTAAAGTATAATTTATTAAGTATCAGTCAATTAAGTGATAAAGGCTTCAAGGTTATTTTTGAGTGATCTATGTGTATTATAACAAACTCTCTTGATTCTAGCAGTAAGTTCATTGGACATAGACATGGAAATATCTATGTGGTAGACCTCAATGATCTTGCCATATCAAGTAGTTCCAGTCTAGTTGCAATGAATGCTAAGACCAAGGAATCTTGCCTACTTTGGTATAGACGATTAGGTCATGCTAGCATGCATACTATTACCAAGTTAATTTTCAAAAATTTAGTTATAGGAATTTCTAAGTTTAAAGTAGACTTTGATCAAGTTTGTGATGCATGCCAAATGGGTAAACAAACTAGGGGGAGCTTTAAATCCAAAAAATTGATTTCAACTACTAGATCTCTTAAGCTACTTCACATGGACTTATTTGGACCAACTAGGACCACAAGCCTAGGAGGTATGAAATATGCCCTTATGATAGTAGATGATTTTTTTATATTTACTTGGATTTTGTTTATTGCTCACAAAGATGAAATCTTTAAAGTATTTCAAAAATTTTACAAAAAAGTTTCAAATCAGAAAAATCTTTCAATAGTTTCAACAAGGAGTGATCATGGCACTGGATTTGAAAATCAATTTTTCGATGATTATTGCATAGAAAATGGCATTGATCATAACTTCTCTACTCCTAGGACACCAAAACAAAATGGTATTGTAGAGATAAAAAATAGCACTTTGAAAGAAATGGCCCGAACAATGTTATGTGAAGGCAATCTTCTAAGGTACTTTTGGGCAAAAGTGGTGAACATTTCTTATTACATTTTGAACCGCATTTTGATCCGTCCTATTTTGAAGAAAACCCCCTATGAGCTTTGGAATGGAAAGAAACCCAATATTAATTATGTTCATGTATTTGGCTGTAAATGCTTTGTGCTTAACAATGGTAAAGATAATCTAGGAAAATTTGATGCTAAATTTGATGAAGCAATTTTTCTTGGTTATTGATATATAGCAAAGCATATAGAGTATTTAACAAAAGAACTCTTATTGTAGAAGAATCCATGCATGTTATTTTTGATGAAACTAACCCTTCACCTTCTAAGAAAGAAGAGTGTATAGACAATGATGCAGGTACAATCAAAAAGAAATGAAAGACATGAGCATACATGAAAGACCAATAAAAAAAGAGAAGAAACGGTAAGTAAGGATCATGCTGATCTACCAAGAGAATGGAGGTACGTAACTTCTCATCCAAGAGAATAAATTATTGATGATCCTTCATAAGCTATTAAGACTAGGTCATCACATAGAGATGTACATGATTACCTAGCTTTTATATCACAAATAGAACGTCATACATTAGAAGAAGCTGAATCTGACCAAAACTGGATGATGGCCATGCATGAGGAACTAAACTAGTTTGAAAGAAATAAGTTATGGACTTTTGTTGAAAGACCTTCAGACCATCCAATCATAGAAACAAGTTAGATGAGCAAGGAAATGTAGTAAGAAACAAAACTAGATCTATGGCTGACAAATATAACTAAGAAGAGGGTATTGATTTTGTTGAAACATATGCACCTATAGCAAGACTAGAAGCCATTAGATTACTTCTTACATTTGCTTGCTACATGAATTTTAAACTTTTTCAAATGGATGTGAAAAGTGTATTTTTAAATGGTTTTATTTCTGAACAAGTTTTTGTAGAACAACCACCAGGTTTTGAAGATCATGTTTTCCCAAATCATGTGTTTAAATTAAATAAAGCATTATATGGTTTGAAACAAGCACTTAGAGCCTGGTATGATAGACTTAGCAGTTTCTTGATTGAGAATAATTTTTCAAGAGAAAATGTTGACAATACTCTTTTCATGAAAAAGAAAAATAATGATCTATTAGTTGTACAGATTTATGTTGATGATATTTTATTTGGTGCAACTAATGAAGTTCTTTGTAGAGAATTTGCTAAGTTAATGCAAGAAGAATTTGAAATGAGTTTAATAGGTAAACTTTACTACTTCCTTGGACTTCAAGTAAAACAAAGGAAGGAATCTTCATCAACCAAGCCAAGTACACTAAAGAAATAATCAAAAAATTTGTTATGGAGTCAAGCAAACAAATGAACACATCCATGAGCCCATCTTGCAGATTGGACAAAGATGAAGCTTGATCTAATATTGACCAAAAGCTTCATATAGGTATGATCGGATCCTTGCTATATTTAACTGCAGGTAGACCTGATATCTTGTATAGCATATGTGTATGTGCTAGATTCTAATCTAATCCTAAAGAATTACGTATGCTTGCTATTAAAAAAATTATTAGATATTTGAAAGGTACAAGTAATCTAGGTCTATGGTTTTCAAAACATTCTTCATTGAATTTAATTGGATTTTCGTATGCTAATTATGCTGGTTATAGAATTGATAGAAAAAGTACTAGCAGTACATGCCAATTTCTAGGGTTGAACTTAATCTTATGGTACTGTAAGAAACAAAATTTGGTAGCACTTTCTACTGCTGAGACAGAGTATAATGCTGCAGGGAGTTGTTGTGCACAAGTGTTATGGATTAAACAACAACTAGAAGACTTTGGTGTTACACAATCTAAAATTCCAATCAAATGTGATAATACAAGTGCTATAAATTTGACAAAAAATCCAATTCAACATTCCAGAACTAAACACACAAAAATTAGGCACCATTTTATTAGAGATCATGTTTTGAATGGTGACATTGAACTAGAATTTATCTCAACTGAGAACCAACTAGCTGATATTTTCACTAAGCCACTCAATCATGATAGATTTGAAATGATTAGAGGAGAATTAGGTCTTTGTGATCCTTTCTAGATTTTCCTAACCTAATTCCTTAAAATTTAAGAAAAAATTATCTAGAAAAACTCCTACATCAATTCAAGTTCTTTGAACAACTTTCTTTGAAATTTTATCGAATCAACTTCAATTTCTGAAACATTTCAACTTTTGTGAAAAGTTTCTATTCGAGTCGACTCGAGCAATTTGGCCCTGTTGAGCCGACTCGAATCTCTGTTGATTCTATTTTTGCTCTGATCGAGCTGACTCCAGCAATTTAGGGTTGTTAGAGCCGCTCAAATGTCGGGCAATCAATTTTTTAGTTGAGTTGTGCGATCTTTTCGAACCTTATTGTTCTCTATTCTCATTCTAAACCCTAACTCTCCACCAAAAAACCTCTTGAGACCTACTTTCTTCTGCTCCATTCTTTATTTTAGCCCTATGCATGTGTGCGATGGCTCCTAGAAGATCTACAAGGAAGCTCTCTCATGCCATTGAATCAAGTTCTCATAGTGTGAATCAGAAGAAGAAAAGAGAAAAGAAAAGGAAATCCACTGTAAGGCAGAATGAAGAAGAAGCACCTTCTCCACCAGGGCAAATCACTTCAATGGCCAATCGGCTGGTCACCTGTGGTAGAAGAATTAACTTCACCTTCTTGGAAGATCTAGGTATGAAGATCGGAAACTGGATTGAGAACTAGGGATGGACATTTTTTTGCTCTTTAGATACTCCGACTTACCCTTCCTTAGTAAGAATATTTTTTGAGAATTTACTCCCATTTGGAATCTGTTGTGAAAGGGGTAAAGATTATTGTGGATGAAGAAAAGTTAAGCAATCTACTGCAAATGCCCTCTGACCGTGCAACTAAATTGACTCTGAAAGACAAGGAACAGGCACTGAAGTTAATCCTGGAACAATCAGATGTAAGTTTAGTCAAGTATGTACAAGCCAACATGCTTTCCATGGAAATGCGGCTGCTTCACAACATGATCAATCGAATCTTTCTTCCTTGAACCGATCAATTTGACTGGGTAAGTGAATGAGACATGATCTTCATGGAACACCTCATTGAGGGAGAAGCCCTCAATTTTCCATATATTATGATGATTCAAAAAGGGAAGTAGCAAGAAAAATCAAAGCATGATTGCCCTATGGCATGGTTTTTACAATGTTATTCAGAGATGCTGGAATAGATCTGACAGATGAAATTGGCAAACCACTTCACCACTCGGACACCTACTCAGCTAAATAAATCTCTTAGGAGAATGGGATATCTCTTACAAGAAGGAGTCTGGATGAAGAAACTGTCAGGACAAAAAATTGCCACCTCATCTGATGAAGACAATGATGAACAAATGGAATTTCCTACCGATGACCCAAATGTTGCTGCATTTGAAGATAATGATAAGGAATCTTCTAGATCATCAATGAAAACTCCATCAGAATTCAAAGAATTCATATCCTAATAGATGAAAACACTTTCAGAATCTTTTACAAGCTATATCAACTCAGCTTTTAGTGAATTACGCCAGTCAATTGATGATGCCAGCCTGTAGGAAATCAAGACAGAGCAGAAGTTACATTTGAAGAAAATACAAAGAGAGCTAGAAGATGTCAAAGAAGAAATTCAAGTGTCCTACTGCACCCACACAAGGAAATCTGCACTGTTGAGGATTATTCCATACAGACTTGCAAAGAGCCACCAGCACCTCCTGCTCAACCACTCTTTGTGACTCCAGAATTACCTTCATCTTATCCTCCAATATCTAAGACTGAACTTGTTCTACCCAAGGGCAAACCAAAAATTAAGAAAACGAGAACACCTATAGCCCCTGTTAGAACCAGATTTAAGGATCTTAGGTTCAAGCCTCTAAAGACCAAAACCTCAGGTAAGATTATAGATGTTCCTTCTTCCTCTAGTGAGGAATAATAGTAAGATGTTTTGGTTGTACTTTTGATTATAATGATCTTATCATTGTAATTTTGACTATCTTTATACTTTTAATAGTGCTTACTTTATGCTGTACTTCCTATCTTTTTGCCAATTTTATAAATACAATGAAATGAAAGCACTTTTGTTGACATATTTTCTATGTTTGAAATGGATTGTGCAATGTCTTGCTATCACATCTTCAATTGTATAATGCTAATCTTATAAATTTTAATTAGCATATCAATGTTGATTTAAGAAAGTGAAATTATCTCAAACAAATTTTATAAACTTTTTCATTCTATCATAACAATTAAGCCTTATTTGAATATCGTTTTTGATTATTGACAAAAAGGGGGAGAACATTGAGATTGCATAAAAATACTATAACTATTTGAGAACATACAGAAAGGGGGAGAATATAGTTGACTAATGATGCAGAACAATTAAATAAATAATTAAAACAACAATTAATTTTAATTTTTTTTTTTTACATTTTTAGATTTTAAAGTTGAGCTCAAAGGAAACAGTAAAGGAAACTAATAAGTCTATTACCCACACAAGTAAACGTAAAATACAATTAAAAACCAGGACCTAGTGGTTGAGAAACCATCGAAACTAGGATTAACCTTCAACAAGTCAAAAATTAAAGAGGGGGAATAGGTTTTAATTTATCAACAAAGATCATTTCTCCAATCTAATAGGACTCTCAAGATCTTCACGGCTGGGTTTCCAGATCTCGCTTCCAAGCTCTGATTTTTTGTACGATGCTGATTCTGAGGCAAGAATACCAGATCTAGATCCTTGATCACCTGCAAAAGACTCAGCAAAGAAAAATAGGGTTAAAAAGCAGTAAGAAAAAGGAAAGGAAAGAAGCGAAAGGGTTAGAAGTAATGGATGGATCTTCTCGTTGGATGGATAAGTTAAGCCTCACACCCCGCGATGCATATAGCAAAGGAAAATCTTGGTAGAATTTCTCTATATTTCACTAATAATTCATGAATTACAAGGGGACGCTGGTGGGATATTTTATAGAGCCCCAACCAGTGAAGGGACTCAGATACAAGACTTTTGTTCCCTTTGAACTACAACTCTTGAATTTTGATACAAGTAGCCTGGACTCCTGCTTGATGGATTGACTAGGACACCTATCCAAAGTTGGCACCAAGATGGAGATGGTGATGAGCTTCGATGAAGGGCCACGATTGCTTCCTTGGTTGGTCATGATGGGTGGACTCAGGAGTCTTCTGCAGGTCCATGGACTCTTCAATTTGGATTGGAGAAAACTCAAGAGTTCTAATGAAACTCTTGAGTTCTTGAAGCTTGAGCAACTAGTAACTTGTTTGAGTGAAATGCTAGGAGTAGAAACCCTTGGACCTCCAATACTTAATATAAGTAATTTGGCTTGAAATTTCCTAGCAAGTGGCATCAAGGAAAGAGAGAATTTGCTTGGTCGAATTCTCCATTTGGCATGGAATAACTTTGAGTGGAAGGGCACCATTTGGGAGAGTCCTTCTACTTTACTTATCTCAAACTAAGTGTCACCAAATAATTCTTCTCATGGGCCAACCAAAGAGTTTAGTCATGTGGTGATGTCTTGATTTTGTGGCATGTCCAAACACATGTGATATGACATGTGTTCTTGTCCCAAAATAAAATGTCCAAATGGTATTATCCCAATGTTATGTGTTGATGTCCAAATCCTTCAAAATGTGGTACCAAGAAGAGGTTGTGACTTGGGCTAGCACATGGGTTGTCTTGAGTCTTCAATTGGGTGCACATGGGATGCTGTCTGGTCCCCTCTTATAATACAGGACTCAATGACTCAACTAATTACAAGGACTCAATGAATAATTAACCAACTGATAACAAATTGAACCAACCATACTTAACTAGGCTTCCATTATAAAAACCCAATTAAAGTTAGTAAAAAAGGCTAATTAAATTGGACCACTAAGATCCCAATTAGGTAATTAGGGTTTGACTCAATTGGGGTTTCGACTCAACTTGGTAAAAAGGGTTTTACCCTAAAATAAACAAAACCCTAATTTCAGTTGGTAAAAAGGGTTTACTCTAACTAAACCAAAATAATAAAATTTAAACTAAATATTTACATGATAAATAGGGTTTGGGTTCAGGGTTTTACTCACAGGTGATCCACAAGGATGTAGATTCAACCTGTCGATTTCTTTTAGCCCTGGTGCCTGCACCAGTTCTCCTCGGGTGGGAGGAACTCGACCCTATCGAGTATGGGTCAATTCCACTATTATAATATTCTAGTAAGTCAGGGATGATTCTCTGTAAGTCCTCTTTGGTGATCCAAGAATTATCAGACTCAGGTCGCCCTTACCATCGAACCAGATATCGCTGGTAATCTTTGCTCCAAGTAGTGATGATCTTGTCATCCAAGATCCATTCAATCTTATCTCTCCAGGCTAGTGGTATGGTCAGACTCAGGTCGCCCTTACCATCGAACCAGATATCGCTGGTAATCTTTGTTCCAAGTAGTGATGATCTTGTCATCCAAGATCCATTCAATCTTCTCTCCAGGCTAGTGGTATGGCATATGGACACACTTGGATTAGTTCACTCTCAAGGATAGGATTAGGCCCAAATAGCTCACTAGGAATCAAGTTGGTTTCCTATACTCGATAAGGTCTAAAACGTTGAAGGTATTGCTAATGCCTAGTTCAAGTGGCAACTCGAGCACATAGGCATTAGGTCCTATTTTTTTAATTACTTTGTAAGGTCCACTATTACGGTTATGTAACTTTTTCATTATTTCAGGTAGGAACCGTTCAGGTCATAGTTTAACCATTACGAAGTCTCCTTCAGTGTATTCTTTGAGTCTCCTTCTTGTATTAGCCATATGTGTATAAGTTTCATTGCTTTCATTAATTTTTTGACTTATTTCTTTATGCAACTCTCTAACATGTTTAGCATATGACTCAGCAGATTCCGAAATGCGATCATGCATGGGTAAAGGAATAAGATCTAGAGGTTTTCTAAGTTTGTACCTATATACAATCTCGAAAGGACTTTTCCCGGTAGACCTATTTACTGAGCTATTATATGCAAATCAGCTCTAGGCAATAATAGGTCCCAATTGGCAGTATGTACTCCCACTAAACTCCTTAATAAGTTTCCTAAACTATGATTCACAACCTTGGTCTAGCCATTAGTTTGAGGATGATAAACTCTAGATAATTTAAGTTTTGTTCCTAATAAATGCCAGAGTGTCTTCCAAAAATAACTGGTGAATCATACATCCCTTTCTGATACTATGGTCTGAGGTAAACCAAGCAATCTAACTACTTCATTCAGAAATAGCTTGGCTACTTTAGAAGCATCATAGGTTTGGGAACAAGGCAGGAAATGTGTCATTTTGAAAACCTATCGACCACTACAAATATAGAATCATTCTTCCTTAGGGTCTTAGGTAATCCAAGAACAAAGTCCATGCTAAGGTCTTGCCATGAACAATCCGGTACAGGAAGAGGGGTGTATAAGCTAGTGTTCTGCTTTTGCTATTTTGCAATAGCACAAGTTTGACATCTAGCTACTATTTGAGCAACATTCCTCTTAAGATTTGACTAATAGAATTGGTCTTCTAGAACTAAAATTGTCTTATTTCTACCGAAGTGTCCAGCTAACCCTCTAGCATGTGTTTCCCAAATCAAGAATTCTTTAAGCGAAGTGTTTGGAATACATAGCTTACTCTCTTTAAAGAGGTATCCATCTTGAATTGTGTACTCACTATATGAACAGTTGGTCCTTGCATAACTACCTCATAAATTTCTCTAAAATCATTACAGTTCTCATATTCATCCTTTAATTTCTCAAATCTAACTACTCTAGTACTACACAATTAAAGAGCATAAATCTCCTTAATGCATCAGCAACTTTATTATCAGTACCTGATTGATGTTTTAAAACAAAAGTGTAGGCCGAATATATTCAACCCATTTTTCATGCCTAGCATTCAATTTCTTTTGCGAGTTAAGGAACCTAAGAGCTTCATGATCAGAATATAATACGAACTCTTGCGGTAACAAATAGTATTGCCAATACCTAAGTGCTTGAACCACCGCATACAATTCCTTATCATAAGTAGAATATTTCAATTTAGCATCATTTAGCTTCTCACTAAAGAATGCAACCGGGTGATTTTCTTGACTCAAGACTCCTTCAATTCCTACCCCTGAGGCGTCACAAGTAACCTCAAAAACTTTCAAAAAATCGGGTAGCCTTAGAATTGGAGCTTGGGTCATTCTATTCTTAATCTCTTCAAAAGCCCTATTAGCTTCCTTTGACCAGTCAAATGCTCCTTTCTTTATACAGTCTGTAATAGGTACCACTATTATACTAAGCCCTCGAATAAATCTCCTATAGAAGGTAGCTAATCCATGAAAACTTCGTACATCATGAACATTATTAGGGATAGGCCACTCAACTATGGATTAAATCTTCTCAGGGTTTGTCGATACTCCTTCAGCAATTACTACAAAACCTAGAAAAATAATCCTAGGAGTCATAAAACTATATTTCTTTAAATTCGCATAAATATTTTCTCCTCTAAATACTTGACAAACTTGCTGAAGATGGTCTAAGTGATCCTTCTTATTCTTACTATATATGAGGATATCATCAAAATATACTACCACAAATTTTCTAATAAATGATTTCAATACTTGAGTCATAATCCTCATAAAAGTGCTAGGTGCATTTGATAAACCAAAAGGCATCACTAACCATTCGTACAAGCCATCCTTGGTCTTAAATACAGTCTTCCATTCATCTCCTGGCTTATTTCTAACCTGATGATAGCCACTCTTAAGATCTATCTTTGAAAATATGGTAGCACCAGCCATCATGTCTAGCTTGTCATCAAGTCAGGGTATTGGAAACCTATACTTTACTATAATCTTGTTGATGGCTCTATTGTCGACACAAATTCTCCAAGTGCCATCCTTCTTGGGAGTCAAAAGTGCTGGAATGGCACAAGGACTTAAGCTTTCTCTTATGAATCCTTTTCTAAGAAGATCCTCACTTACCTATTAACTCCTTATGCTCAGTAGGATTCATCCTATAATGAGGTAAATTTGGCAAGGTAGCTCCTAGGACTAAGTCTATAGCTTGTTGTATGTCTCTTAATGGAGGTAAACAATCAAGGAGGTCTTCTAAAAATATATCCTTAAATTCTTTAAGGAAATCTAAAATTTCCTTAGGATGTTCTTTCAAAGGTTTATCATGAACTTCTTTTGCAGTTAGCATCCAGACTGTTGAACCTTCAGTGATTTCATGTTCTAATTCCTTAGAAGTAATTAGGTTTAATTTGGGTTCTTTCTCCTTCAAATGACTAGACCCTCTTTTAGTATTGTCTTTGGGTTGGGTCGAGTTGATCACAATTTTGTTTTCATGGTGTTTGAATGCACATGAGTTAGATCAGCAAAAGAGGGTTGTATCATGATCATATAACCACGGTCTACCTAGTATGATACTACTAACCTCCATTGGAATCACGTCATACCATACCTTCTCTTGGAAGGATTGAATTTGGACTAGGACCTGGCATTGTAACCTAATAGGAATTGATGTAGCATCAATCTAGGATACCTTATATGGGCTAGGATGTGTAACTATGGGTAAGCCTAAGCTCTTAACAGCATTAGTAGATATTGCATTCACATAACTCCCATTGTCTATAATGATTTTGCATACTTTATCTCCTAGCTTAATAAAGGTTTGAAGGATATTCATCCTACGCTAGTTCTCATTCTTCTTGGTTTGAGCCAGAATACACCTAACTACACCTAGTAGGTCAAATGACTCTATGGGCTCTTCATCTCCTTCATACTCTTCTACCAAATCTTCTTCTACTTCATAAATTTCTCTTCAAATTCTTCCACATCCTCGACATTTTCTTCCTCACATTCACCTATATGCAATGTTTGCACGGGACAATCAGTGGCAAAATGACCCGTTTTACGGCACTTAAAACATATTGCATTTTTATTTCAATCTCGAGGGACCATAGGTGCCTTTCCTTTATCCTCTTTACAAACTGGTTGAGAAGTAGGATTTGGCTGGCTAGGTGGAAATCGATTAGGGCTAGGTCTAGTTCCAGGGATATTAAACCTATTGGACTCAGGTCTATAGGTGACAAGTCTACTCTGGAATCGTTCATAATCCCTAGCAATCTGGTAAGCTTGTTCCAAATCATTAACTTTCCTTAAGAATAACTCCCTCTGGATATCCTCATGTAAACCAGGTCTAAACCTTGACAGGGTGACAGCTTCGGACGTGACTACACTACACCTCATAACGAACTCATCAAATTTAGCAATATAATCAGCTACCGATTTATTTCCTTGAGTCAATTTTTTCCATTGGTTTAATAATTTTTGTTCATATGAGAATGGTAGGCATTTCTCCCTAAGATTTACCTTCATGGCTTGCCATGTACCTATAGGTAGGTCACCACTCTATCGGTTCAGTCATTCTACATTTCTCCAGTACAATCTAGCCTGTCGGACTAGCCTAAGCTTGGTGAATTTGAATTTTCTTTCCTCTGACATTTCGTACCACTCAAAGTATAGGTCCATATAACTTTTCTAATCTGTGTAGACCTTAGGATCTAAAATACCCTCAAATGTGGGTGCATCTAATCGAATGCTCCTAAGAATCCTTTCTTCCTGGTCATTCACATCAGGGGTATAGTGCCTAGGGATTGGGTCAGGAGTATTGTCCCTATGTTGGGCTCTTGGACCTGGGTAAGCAGGTCTCTATATTGACCTCTTAGATCTGGGGGAGTGAGTTGGGCTCGAGGAATTTGTGGAATGGGTCTAGGTGTCTCAGAGCTTTGACCTAGAGGAGTGGGTCGAGGGGTTCAGAACTTTGACCTGGGTGAATGGGTCTAGGTGTTTCAGGATCTGATCTATTCACATGGGATTCTTCAAGATTACCTAGCCTCTTATCCACTTGGTCAAACTTGTAGTAAGCTGAGTAAGTTGATTAGTTATTGTCCTCAAATAATTTTTTATATTAGGGTCCATGGGTGGATTTTGTTGGGTTTAATCAGGCTGATAGGGTGTGCCTGACCTAGTTGCCATGCAATGTAATCACACAGAACTCAACTCGGACTAGGATTTCCTAGACCTAGAGCTCAAGTAGAATGGGTCAGCTTAAATTACAGCCAATTCAATAATTACCCTATCCACTAGCCACGTAAGAGGTGGGTTCATGGGAGGCTCCCCATGCTATCGCAGGGTCCTAAAACCATAAAAATTGCTTATGGCATTTGTTTCTAAACCTCTAGCCTTAGACACCAGGTTCAAGTGATAATCAGAGGATTAGGTGCACTAGCTTACCACAATACTTAGAACCTGACCTGTTGGTGTCCCTAGCTCACTAGAGCAAATTAAGTCTAATCAATTTTAATTAGGACTACGATCGATGCAAAGGTGGTGATTGTAGGCTAAGAAAGGGTGATGAAATCCCTCCCTTATGTAGATATTGAATGCCCTTAAGATTAGGTTTAAATGATGCACACATAAGATGAAACCCTAGATGCAATCAAATTAAAATAACAGAAAAATAAAATTAATTTTTATTTATTTTTTTGATTTTCAGCAGAAATATAGTTTGTAGAAAAAACCCTAAGATGTAGGAAATTAAAATATGCAAGATTTATGCAAAAAGAACCCTAAACTAGAATTGCTGAAATTCAGAATAGAATGTTCTCAGGAAATAATCCAGCGAGCAGAAAATTTATAGGCCATAATAATTCATGAGAAAAATTAAAAAAATACTTTCAATTATGATGGATCTAACAAAATAAGAATCAAGAAATTCTGAGTTATCTATATGCAGAAACAATTAAGAAATAGAGTATATACTAAGATGGCCGAGATGTAGAAATTAAAACCTAAATGCAAAAATTAAAACCTAAAAATGCCTATCTCTTTGTTTTCTTCTTCAAGGGTCAATTCATAGCCGCACCCCTACATGCCATAGGAAATCCCATTTGAATGGGAAGTGAGGGTCTTGCAGCCCTACTTTTCTCTATGACCGGACGGCTATGGTGAAACACCCGATCCGAGTACTTAAAGAGAACTAAGTCAGTACAAGAGAGATTAATCCCTAGTTTAACCTGGCTCTGATACCAAAATGGATGCAGAATAATTAAATAAATAATTAAAATAGCAATTAATTTTAAATTTATTTTATATTTTTATATTTTAAAGGAGAGCTCAAAGGAAACAGTAAAGGAAACTAATAAGTCTATTACCCACATAAGTAAACCTAAAAAGTAATTAAATGGCAGGACCTGGTGGTTAAGAAACCACCGAAACTAGGATTAACCTTCAACAAGTTAGAAATTAAAGAGGGGGAATAGGTTTTAATTTACCAACGAAGATCGTTTCTCCATATCTAATAGGACTCTCAAGATCTTCATGACTGGATTTCTAGATCTCGCTTCCGGGCTTCGATTTCTTGTACGATGCCAGTTTCGAGGCAAGAATACTAGATCTAGATCCTTGATCACCTGCAAAAGACTCAGCAAAGGAAAATAGGGTTAAAAAGTAGTAAGAAAAGGGAAAGGAAAGAAGGAAAGGGTTAGAAGTAATGGATGGATCTTCTCGTCGGATGGATAAGTAGGGCCTCACACACCGTGATGTTCTAAAGGAACAAAGGAAAATTTTGGCAGAATTTCTCTATATTTCACTAATATTTTATGAATTACAAAGGGGGGCTGGTGGGGTATTTATAAAGTCAAACTATTGAAGTAAGGGACTCAGATACAAGACTTTTGTTCCCTTTGAACTACAACTCTGGAATTTTGATACTAGTAGCCTGGACTCCTCTTGATGGATTGACTAGGACTCCTATCGAAAGTTGGTGCCAAGATGGAGGTGGTGATGGACTTTGATGAAGGGCCACGATTGCTTCCTTGGTTGGTCATGATGGGTGGACTCAGGAGTCTTGATAATGTAGCCTTCTGTAGGTGCATGGACTCTTCAGTTTGTATTAGAGAAGACTCAAGAGTTCTGATGAAACTCTTGAGTTCTTAAAGCTTGAGCAACTAGCAACTTGTTTGAGTGAAATGCTAGGAGTAGAAACCCTTGGACCTCCTACACTTGAGATAAGTAATTTGTCTTGAAATTCCATAGCAAGTGATGTCAAGGAAGGAGAGAATTTGCTTGCTGGATTCTCCATTTGGCATGGAATAACTTTGAGTGGAAGGGTGCCATTTGGGAGAGTCCTTCTACTTTACTTATCTCAAATTAAGTGCCACCAAATAATTTTCTCATGGGCCGACCAAAGAGTTTAGTTATATGGTGATGTCTTGATTTTGTGGCATGTCCAAACACAAGTGATATGGCATGTGTTCTTGTACCAAAATAAAATATCCAAATGGTGTTGCCCCAATGTCATGTGTTGGTATCCAAATCCTTGAAAATGTGGCGCCAAGAAGAGGTTGCGACTTGGGCTAGCACATGGGTTGTCTTGAGTCTTCAATTGGGTGCACATGGGATGTTGTCTGGGTCCCCTCATGTAATACAGGACTCAATGACTCAACTAATTACAAGGACTCAATGAATAACTAACCAATTAATAACTAATTGAACCAACCATACTTAATTAGGCTTCCATAATAAAAACCCCATTAAAGTTGGTAAAAAGGGCTAATTAAATTGGACCACTAAGATTCCAATTGGATAATTAGGGTTTGACTCAATTGGGGTTTCCACTCACCTGGTAAAAAGGGTTTTATCTCAAAATAAACAAAACCCTAATTTCAATTGGTAAAAAGGGTTTACTCTAACTAAACCAAAATTATAAAATTTAAACTAAATATTTACATGATAAATAGGGTTTGGGTTTAGGATTTTACTCACAGGTGATCTACAGGGATATGGGTTCAACTTGTTGATTTCTTTTAGCCCTAGTGCCCGTACCAATTAAACATGAAATTATTTCAAAATTTTCAAATCATCAAAATGGGGGAGTAAATTATTGAAATTGTATGGCTTTAGATCAAAACTTATAATTTGCTCTGATTGATTCAAAAATTTAATTTGCTTTGATTGTTTTAAAAAATTTTTGCTTAAGAATTAGCTCTAATACTCATAATTTTGAACTCTGATACTTTGTGCCTATGCTAAGTTCTGATACTTTGAAACATACAAATTTCAATACTCTGATACATACAAAAGCACTAACACCAATACTATATAGTTTTTCATAAAATCTTTGATACTTACTTGCAAATACAGCTAGCTTTGATACATGTAAATGCTTACTCTTAAGTACAATCATACATGTAATTATAAAGAATTTTTCATGCCCAGTGTTTTGTCATCATCAAAAAGGGAGAGATTGTTGATCCCATAAGTGATTTTGATGATAACCAAATATTGGTGCTTGCATTTGTTTTACTAACAACTCTTCAAGTATTTTACAACTCTTTGTAGTATGAATTCATTGCTCAATTTCAACTCCTACATTTCTATTTCTTGTGTTGAGTTGTATTATAATTGAATCTTATAAAAAAGAACCCAAAGAAGAAGTTAAGTAAAAATCAATCAAATGGGTTACTTCTAGGTTTTTCTTCGAGCTTTAAATTACTTTAAGAGTGTTGTAAGAAGAGTTTGAAGATATCTTAAAAGCTTGAAGCCTTGATGAATGAATTATGGAGAAGAATTGATAATTCACCGAAGAACTCATCCGAGCTAACTCGAAGAAAAGAGAGCCGACTCTAGCACATAGCATGCATGAGGATTCTGGCACGCAGATATCCGAGCTGACTCTAAGGGACCCGAGCTGACTCGTCCAGAGTACCATTTCTTGAATCAGATAGGCGAGCCGATCCAAAGGGAGTCCAAGCTGACTCTATCATATTGTTAGACATCCGAGCAGACTCTTTAGAAAGTCGAGCCGACTCCTCCAGAGTCTTGAAAAAGAGATCAGAGAACTACAGCTAATCGAGCTAACTCTAAAGAGAAAGAGCCGACTCTTCCAGACTACATTTTTGAAGGCCTGAGGATTCGAGTCGACTAGAATCAGGGTGAGCTGACTCTTACAGAGTGAGGAATCAGGACCCTGTGCAAGCGAGCCGACTAGATTGAAGAGAGTCGACTCAACCAGAACTACTCTGAGGATCTGAGCTGACTCGAGTAATCCGAGCCGACTCAAAGGTTGATTTTAGACTTATAATGGCTAGTTCCAGAACTTGGAATTTGAATAAAAAAAGTGCTCCAATGGTCAAATATCACATCCCAATGGTTTACAATGACTAAAATCATTTAAAAAGAGTACAAGACTATATATTTGAGGGATTTGAACTACTTTAGAGAGAGGATGATAAGTTAATGCTATATTGAATATCCAAGCTATCTTAAGAGCAAGAGAGCACTGCAAGAGCATTCAAGACAGTCTTCAATCCTTCACCAACTTTCAACTAAAGCTTGAAGAATTTATTGAAGATGATAAAAAAGCCATCCAAGTACATTGAAGTGCTATTAATTGGGCTTCTCTTGATTTACATCAGTAACCATTCGACAAAAAATTATTTATCATTCTGTTACTTTTATTTACAATTCTTTTATTGAATTATTGGGTTATTGGTGAGCCTTGTTTAGAAACCAAATAGGTTCTTGGTTAGCTTGTATTAAAACCAAGTGTTGGGTTCTTGGTGATCCTGTATTAAAACCAAGTTGGATTCTTGGTGATCCTGGTAAAATCAAGTTGGGTTTCTTCGGTGATCTCAGTTTAAAAATCAAAGTGTAAAGGTTTGGATTGTGATCCTGTTAAAACAATCCAACTGTATTCCAGGGGGATATAGTGGAAATCCTAGGTGGTAATCTTGGGTAGTGGACGTACGAGCTGGGTTGCTATGAACCATTATAATTATTTGTGTTTGTGTTGTGCCTTTCTTATTTGATTATGCTTCTACATTTTATCATCCTATCACAGCACTTAACACTTATAAGGGATTTCAAAGAGCACATCATTGCTTAAATTTTTAAATTCCTAATTCACCCCCCTCTTAGAAAAGCCACCTGGGCAACAACCAAAAGCTCTATAGAGGTATGATCAGATCCTTATTATACTTAACTGCAAGTAGACTTGATATCTTGTTTAGCATATGTATATGTGCTAGATTCCTATCCAATCCTAAAGAATCACATATGCTTGCTGTTAAAAGAATTATAAGATATTTGAAATGAACAAGTAATCTAGGTTTATGGTTTTCAAAACATTCTTCATTGAATTAATTGGATTTTTGGATGCTGATTATGTTGGTTGTAAAATTGATAGAAAAAGCACTAGCAGCACAAGCCAATTTCTAGGGTTGAATTTGAACTCATGGTGCTATAAGAAACAAAACTCGGTAGCACTATATATTGCTAAGGCAGAATATGTTACTGTAGGGAGTTGTTGCACACAAGTGTTATGGATTAAACAACAACTAGAAGACTTTGGTGTTACACAATCTAAAGTTTTCATCAAATGTGATAACACAAGTGCTATAAATTTGATAAAAATCTAATTCAACATTCAAGGACTAAGCACATAGAGATTAGATACCATTTTATTAGAGATCATGTTTTGAATGGTGACATTGAACTATAATTCATCCCTACTGAGAGCCAACTTGCTAACATTTTCACTAAGCCATTCAATCAGTATAGATTTTAGATTTTCCAAACCTAATTCCTTCAAATTAAGAAAAAATTATCTAAAGAACCTCCAACACCAACCCAACATCTTTGAAACCTTTCCATGCAATTTTCTGATTTTTTTTTCATTTTGATCAATTTTTAACTTTTATGGAAAGTTCTTGATCGAGTCAACTTGGGCAATTGTGCTCAGGTCGAGCCAACTCGAATTACAGTTATTTCTAGTTTTGCTCTGATCAAGCCGACTCGAACAATTTTAGGGTTAGTCGAGCCGACTTTGATATCGGGCAAACAATTTTTTAATAGAGCTGTAGAGCCTTTTCTAATTTTTTTTATCTTTTATTCTTGCCTAAACCTTAGAACTCCACTCAAAACCTCTTCCAAAACCTCGGAAATCATCTCCCTTGGGCTCCATTCCTCCAATTATCCTAATTCTTGTAATGGCACCGAAAATGGCTATTGGGAAGAGATCAAAAAGGGATGCTCCATCTACTGAGATTGAAAGAAGGACTAAGCATCGGTAAGAGGAGCTGACTTGAGTAGTGGAAAGAGAAGAATAGAGGGAAGAAGAAGAAAGAGGATCTGCTACTGCCACCACCTCTCCAAGATAGGTGATTTCCATGTCTAATCGCCCGGTTGCAAGTGGTCGAAGGATTATTTTTTCTTTTCTCAAAGATTTAGGGCTAAAAATTGGTGATTCTATTGAAGAACTTGGTTGGAGTTACTTTTGCTCATTGAATGTGTCTACTTATCCTGCCCTAGTTAGAACATGTTATGAGAATTTGAGACTTGAGGCACAACATATTGAATCCAAAGTGAAAGGCAAGAGAATAATATTTTTGAAGAAAGATTGAGTAGTCTATTAGAAATGCCAACTGAAGGGTCCAAACATCTAGTGCTAAAAGATAAAGAAAAGACTAAGAAGAACTATTCTTGGCAAGGAAGATGTCAGTGGAATTGGAATAATAATGGCAAATACATTATCCCTAGAGACGAGATTTCTCCATAATTTTGTCAAACAGATCTTTCTTCAAAGGACAGGAAGGTTTGATTGGGTCAGCAAAAAGGACTTATGCTTCATGGAACATATCATTGAGGGGAAGCATTGAATTTACCTTATATTATGATTATGATGATAAAAGAGGCTGTGAGGAAAGTGAAGGCATGCTTACCCCATGGAATGGTGTTAACATTATTATTTCAAGCTTTCAGGGTCATTCTTGAAGGGGAAAATGGAAAACCTCTTCACCACACAGATACTTATTCTTCCAAATCTCTACTTCGAATGGTTTATATCTGTAGTGGAGTATAGAAGAAGAAAGGGATTGATGCTAGGGCTATAGCAGCATCTACTAGTGAGGATGATGATGATGAGAGTGCAGAGATACCTAGAGAGATCATTTATGATACTTCTGTACCCTCTACATTGGAGCCTCCAGAGCATGTTTTTGATGTTCCCATTACTGCTTCTACTGAGTTTGGCACCACTTCTGAGACTGCTATACCTGAGCATGCTACTATGGAGACTGAGCCTACTAGTTTCACTAAGGCTATGGAGATAGTTCTTACTGATTATGAGACTCCCTTACCTACTTCTTAACCAGCACAGCACATACTGCTCCAGGTCCATCTTCATATTCTACTGTTTCTATTTCAGTGACACAGGAGTTTATTGCCGAGCAGATGAGAGGACTTGCTGATACACTGACTAGCTCTTTGACTAGTATGTTTGGCAAGCTTCGCCAGTTAGTGGATACTAGACTAGACCTGCTCAGCACTGAGATCAGAGAGCTTCGCACCAGGGTTGACTCACTTGAGTCATCTAGACCTGCTTCTCAGCTTGACACACAACCCCTATCAGACTCTATCAAGTCAGCTACTGAAGCTATTAAAGATTCTGTGGAAAAATCATAGAAGAATTCAGAACAGAGCTGAGGGAATTGAGATTCAGAATGGGAGGTATGGAACAAGGCAAAAGAATGGAGGAGGACTACACCAAGGGCATCGAGATCCTTAGATCCAAGTTTAGCAAACTTAGGGGTTCTATAGAAGCATTTGCGAATGCCCAAGCTGCTAAATTAATTGCATTGAACACTGAGATCAAGAAGCTTCATGAAGAGATGGATACAGTCCAATTTCAACTTGATCAGCTCAAAACCACTATCTTTCAGCATTTGACTCTCCTAGACCTCGACCTGTACCTACATCTCAACCTGCATGTCAACCTGGACCTACTTCTACTCCATATCCTAGGCAACCAGCTCCTCATCTTAGGCCCCAAGATTTTGAACCACAATTTGTGGACCCAATAGCATCTATGCCATCTTTTGGACCATCTTTTGTACCACCCTTTGGGCCATCCAATAGTGCTAAGGTAGATAGTGACAGTGAATAGACTTTTAATCTTAATCTTTTGTAATGTGTAATGAAAATTTTATGAATGCAATGAACATATTTTTGGCTTATCTTTTGTGTATAAATTGAGCTTGTGCAATATTCTCAATGATACTTTCATTTGTACAATGCTAATCAAAATAAATTTTAATTAGAATATCAAAGTTAAGAAGAGAAAGTAAAATTATCTCAAATAAATATTATCAACTTTCTCTTTATATTATAAAAATTGAGCCTTGAAAGATCAATTGAACACCTTTTTTGATTACTGACAAAAAAGGGGAGAATGTTTAAAGTTGCATGAAAAAGAAAGAAAGATAAAGAGAGAATAAATATGAAAGAAAAAGGGGAAGAATGTGATTAAAAATGTGAAATTGCATATATAAGTAAGTTGGAGAAAAATTGTTGAATCTAAATGACTTTAGTTAATGCTCTATGCTCTCAAAACTTGCACACATTCTTTGAAGATCTTAAAGCATTAACTCTGATACTTTTCATTTCTAATATATTACTTATACTTTGCCAAGTTGAGCTTTGATACCTTGCATACATTAATAGCTCTGATACTTTGTGAAAGTGCTGTCTTAACATTCTGATACATATAAAAGCACTGATACTGTATAGTTCTTTTTTCACAAAAAGCTCTAATACTTATTTGAAAATACAATTAGCTCTGATACATGTTAATGCTCATTTTCAAATTCAGTTATACAAGTAATTATAAAGATTTTTTTTCATGCCCAATATTTTGTCATCATCAAAAAGGGGAAGATTATTGATCCCATAAGTGATTTTAATGATAACCAAACATTGGAGCATGCATTTGTTTTACTAACAACTCTTCAAGTGTTTTACAAGTTTTGTAGGATGATTTCATTGTTTAATTTCAACTCCTACGTTCCTAGTTTTGGAATGAGTTGTGTTGTAAGTAATTCATGTAAAGAAGAACTCAAAGAAAAAGTTAAGTAAAAATCATGAAAATGGGTTACTTCTAGATGTGTTTCAAGCATAAAATTCCTTAGAAATATGGTTAGAAGAGTTTGAAGGCATCTTGAAATTTTGAAGACTTGCTGGAAGATTTCTGGAGAAAAACTGATATTTCACTAAAGATTTCATCCGAGCTGACTAAAATAGAAGAGAGCCAACTATGGCACATGGCATGCATGAAGATTTCTGGTACGCAGATATCCAAGCCGACACTAAGGGACTCGAGCCGACTCATCCAGTTCATAATTTTCTAAATCAGACAACCAAGCTGACCCAAAGGGATTCCGAGCCAACTACTTTGTACTGTTAGACATCTAAGCTGACTCTTTAGAGATTCGAACCGACTCCTTCAAAGTCCAAAAAAAGATCTCTGAGAACTACAGCCAACACGAGCTGACTCTAAAGAGAAAGAGCCGACTCTTCCAGACTATATTTTTGATAGCTTGAGGATCTGAGTTGACTAGAATCAGGCGAGCCGACTCTTACAGAGTGAGGAATCAGAATACTGTGCATCGAAGCTGACTCAATTGAAGAGAGTCAACTTAACTAGAACTACTCTGAGGATCCCAGCCGACTCGAGTAATCCGAGCGGACTCGAAGGTTGATTTCAGACTTATAATAGCTAGTTCTAGAACTTAGAATTTGAATCCTAAAAGTGCTCCAACGGTCAAATGTCACATCCCAATGGTCTAAAATGACTAAAATTATCTGAGAAGAGTGCAAGACTATATATTTGAGGGATTTGAATTACTTTAAAATAGAGATGATGAGTAAATGCTAAATTGAATATCCAAGCTACTTGTGAGAAAGAGAGCACTGTAAGAGCATTCAAGACAATCTTTGGTACGAACACCAAAGGCACCAGAATAAGGCAGAGGCTTCTAAACCCTCTGTGGATCACTTAAATGATATTCGAGTCCACTGTAATAAAGCTTAGTCCAGCTGAGTTATTTTCATTTAAGTTCTGTAATTATTTAGCTCATGTTGAGCTAGTCCAGTCCAATGTTAGTCAGCTCATGTCGAGCTAATTTTATTTTTTTGAGTCCTGTTCAACCATATTGAAGACTCAAGACCACATCATACAAGTGAAGACCAAGTCCAACCTGATTGAAGACATGGATGTTGAGCCCGAGTCCAACCTAACTAGAAGACATGAAGATCCCCGGAGGAGATTAAAAACAAGTGCAAACCTGAAGCCTAGAGACTAGCTAGAAGGAAACTGGGCCAGCCCAGGCCCAGGAAGAAATTAGGGCGCCCCTCCTTAGAATTACCTTCCCCTTGGTCGGCCACTATGGTCACCCCTTGGCCGACCAAGACAAGGAGAGGGAGTCCCATTCCATTTAAAATTTTCTACCTAGGTTGCCATGTATTCCTAGTTAGAGTTTGTAAGGGAAAAGGAGTCCTATGTAAAGTCTAAAGTACCCTTACTTGGGGCCCAAGGTTAAGGGTCTATTTAAGGGACCCTAGCCTCTTGTATGAAGTTAGAATTTTTGATGAATGAAAACCTTGAGTTCTTCTATTGAGTTGTGTGATACCCAGCTGTGTGCATAAAGGGGTTGTGAGAGTTTTTCTTCCCAGTGCTGCAATCATCTTCCTGCTGCCAACAAGCCTCTCAGATCCCTGGACGCCCACTCCAAAAGAAGCCTTCCCTTGCTATTTCTCTTTGTTTTCTTGTTCCTTTGTGAGTTTTCTAACCCTAACAGGTCGTTTGTAGGTCCCCGAGTTCCTACGAATCCAACGACTCCAGCCAAGCCTCAATCGGACCACCGAGCAGAAAGCCGGGTATCCACGGGTCATTGGCTCGGTTTTCCAGGCCGCATCCATCGAGGAACGAGAGACCCCTTCACTGCGATATTCAGAGACATTGTCAGGTACACCCCTCTACCTCCAGTAATTTTATTGTAGGAGAACTTGCCTTAAACGAGGCTTCTCAGCCCGGCGGTCCTTCTTTGCTACTTTTCTAGGTCCTAATCTGCATGCTGATCTTCAAAAATTCATACAAAATTCCCTATAAATAATTTTGATCTGAAATTCGGGAATTAATCACCTAACTCCACATGTAAAACATACAAAAAGAATTGTATGCATATTTGTCCCCCATCATTTGGTATCAGAGCCTAGATTAGGGCTTGTTTTCTGCAATTTTTAGTCCGTATATATTCTATTATTTTAATTATTTCTCCCTAATAAAAAGTTCAAAGATTCTGAAATTTATTTTTTTGGATTAGACATAATTCACAGTAATTTAAAAATTTTTTCAGATTTTATTATGGCCTGTGAATTATCTGCAAGCCAAAATACAGCCTACAAATTTTTGGCTCTATTTTTTTAGCAAGACAAGTTTGGAAGTTTTAGGGTTTTGTTAGCATCTTTTGCATATCTTTTAATTTTAGTATATTTTCAGCATATTAGGCCATAATTTGCAAGTTTTCTTCTATTTAAAAATACCAAAAAAAAAATTACATATTCTCCAAAATACCAAAAACATCTAAACCCTAATTTGCATCCTCATCTGCCTGCCATCATTGCATAATTTACTTTTAAGGGCACTCTTGCTATATCAGATGGGGGAGGATTTGATCACCTCTCCTTAGCCCAAAACCACATCCCTTGCATTCGGTTCCAAGCCTTAACCTAAAATTAACTAGACTTAATTGCCCTAGTGGGCTAGGGACACCAACTGGTCGGGTCCGAGCTAGTGTTAGATCACTGTGTCAAGTTAACCTGTGTATGCCTTGTGCTCAGTGCCTAGAATGGTGGTTCAGGGATTCAATCCCAAAGGGCTTGTGTGCTGGTCCGCCTACCTGGCCAATCTCTGATTGGTATCTAGGATTGGCAATCAGGGACCTAACACTCCCCTTACACCTGCCTGGCTGAGTACAGGGTTACTATAGGCTTGTTTGCCACCCTAATTGAGCATCTAGTTTAGACTCTAGGTCTAGTCAGCTGTAGTCGGTCTGATCAAGTCTTGCATGAGCACTAGATCAGGGGTTTCATATCACCCACCTCCTTCACAAATGTCTGAACCCATGGAAAATTTGCAAGCCCAAATAAAAGCACTCACTGAGCATCTAACCCAATCAATGGCCCAATTGACTACCCAGTTAACTCAGTCTAGTACCCAAACCAACAATAGAATTGACCATCTTGCCGATAGGTTTGGCCAGTTAGAAGGCCATGTAGGGACCATAGAAAGAACCCATGGGTCACAGTCTGATCGAGATCCTGAGTCCCCTCATCCTGACCCGTACTACAATCCTCAATATAGGAGGACCCCAAACCCTGATCCATACCGAGAGGTTGAACCTAGGAGAGCCCCTCAGCCTGACCCATACAATAATACTGAACCTAGAAGAACTCCTTACCATGACCCTTATTATGATACTGAACCTAGAAGAACCCCTTACCATGACCCTTATTATAATACTGAACCCAGGAAAATCCAATACTCTGACCCATATAGGGAGTCCAATTCTAGGAGAACCCAATACTCTGACCCATATAGGGAGTCCAATCCTAGGAGAACCCAATACTCTGACCCATATAGAGAGCCCAACCCTAGGAGAACCCAATATTCTGACCCATATAGGGAGTCCAACCCTAGGAGAACCCAATATCCTGACCCATATAGGGAGCCCAACCTTAGGAGGACCCCATACCATGATCCATCCTTAGAACCTGACCATGGAGCTGACCCAAAATCCTATGACCCAGATCCTCTAATCCCACGACCCATAGATCTGCACCCTTGTCCTATGAGCCCAGAGATCCCATAACCCCTAGGTATCAATCTAGTACTAGTCAGGTTTCCCTTAGTCAACTTGAACCCTATAGGATTAGTACCCCTAAATATGAACCAGTAGTGAGCCACTACCCTTAGGCAACCTGAACCTACTAGGACTAGTGTCCATAATCAGAAAATAGGACCTAGCCAATTTTTTCCTAGCCGACCTTCTCCAACCATTCCTGAGATTGACAAGGCTTACATTAACATGGAAGTGTATGAAGCTGATGCGAGCCTAGTGGATGAGTATGAGGGAGAAGAGGAGACACCTTTAGATGACCTAGAATTCACTGACCAATAGATACCCAGGTAGAAGCCAACCTAGAGGTAGTTGACTTTGACCACATCCAACCAAAAGCTATAATGGAAGAACAAATAGAGGAAGAGAACCTAGGTACTGCTGCTAGAGCCTTACCTGAGGAAACCATAGAGGAGAGCCAAATTTTAGAGTCTTGTCCAAAAAATAAGAACCAGAAGAATTTATTAAGGACCTGAACTCTTTGAATCAGTACCCTTGGGATGAGCCCCCTCCTATAGTTCCCTTTAAGGACCTCTTCCCCAAAATTGGCGACCCATCCTTCCATTATGCAAACCCTGTAGATATAGCTCAACCTTGTAAGGTTAACCTCATTAGTATAGGATTAGTTCCTGACACCCCGTCTTTTATCTACTTTATCCAACTAACCATGAACCTTTTTCTCTACCCTACCAAACTAATTCTAAACCCACTTCCTATTTTCTGTCCTTTCCAGACATTTCCAACATTTCTAGGATCATTAGATTGCATTTAGTTGAGATTAGCGTACTGCATGCATTCATTACGCATGTTAGGTTTGCATTATACTTCTGGCATATCCTTTGGCATTTCTTGGAGTCCATTGTAAATACTCTTGTGCACACCACACTAGGGTCAGACCTAGAGAGTCTATAGTCTCTTAAGTTTAGACCCATAAAAGTCTAATAAATTTCCTTCTATAGGAATGCATAGTCAAGTCTGTTAGGTGTTAGTATGAGTCCTTTGAATCATTTGTTAGGAGTCTGCATGTGCCCAGCATGTTCACCACCTACACTAATTTTAAACAGACTGGCTAATTCCCGAAGATGGATCAAAGAATTTGATGTAGTGGATTCTATCTTGGTTAGGCATAGACCTAAAAGAAGCTTCATGCTCGCAGAGCCGGACCTTTTAAAGTGATAGAGAAGGATTGGATCAAATGCCTAGGTATTAGACTTGCCTTCGGATTTGGGCATTAGTTCTACCTTCAATATTACAGACCTGGTGGAGTATAGGGAACCGCAGCGATACCTAGTGAGGCCTTTGGACCTATTCCTTTTCATTGTGAGTGACCCTAACCTAGAGTGTCCACTAACAAATTGGCCTGAGAGAGGAGAACGGATCGGGCGATATCTGGACGATCAAGCCATCATGACCCAGGGCCATGACTATCAACGCTTCCTGGTCCGATGGTAAGGCCGGCCAGAGTCGGACGATTTGTGGATTTCTTGAGAGGACTTGCAACACCTCAACCCAGACCTTCTCGAGAGATATGTGAGCCAGTCTGACCTTCACTCGACAGGGTCGAGTTCCTCCCACCCCGGGAGAATTGTGCGGACACCAAAGGCACCAGAATAAGGTAGAGGCTTCTCAACCCTCTGTGGATCACTTAAATGACATTCGAGTCCACTGTAATAAAGCTTAGTCCAGCTGAGTTGTTTTCATTTAAGTTCTGTAATAATTTAGCTCATGTTGAGCTAGTCCAGTCCAATGTTAGTCAGCTCATGTCGAGCTAATTTTATTTTTTGAGTCCTGTTCAACCATATTGAAGACTCAAGACCACATCATACAAGTGAAGACCAAGTCCAACCTGATTGAAGACATGGATGTTGAGCCCGAGTCCAACCTAACTAGAAGACATGAAGATCCCCGGAGGAGAATTAAAATAAGTGCAAACCTGAAGCCTGGAGACCAGCCAGAAGGAAACTGGGCCAGCCCAGCCCAGGAAGAAATTAGGGCGCCCCTCCTTAGAATTACCTTCCCCTTGGTCGGCCACTTATGGTCACCCCCTTGGCCGACCAAGACAAGGAGAGGGAGTCCCATTCCATTTAAAATTTTCTACCTAGGTTGCCATGTATTCCTAGTTAGAGTTTGTAAGGGAAAAGGAGTCCTATGTAAAGTCTAAAGTACCCTTACTTGGGGCCCAAGGTTAAGGATCTATTTAAGGGACCCTAGCCTCTTGTATGAAGTTAGAATTTTTGATGAATGAAACCTTGAGTTCTTCTATTGAGTTGTGTGATACCCAGCTGTGTGCATAAAGTGGTTTGTGAGAGTTTTTCTTCCAGTGCTGCAATCATCTTCCTGCTGCCAACAAGCCTCTCAGATCCCTGGATGCCCACTCCAAAAGAAGCATTCCCTTGCTATTTTCCCTTTGTTTTCTTATTCCTTTGTGAGTTTTCTAACCCCTGACAGGTCGTTTGCAGGTCCCTGAGTTCCTGCGAATCCAACGACTCCAGCCAAGCCTCAATCGAACCACCAAGCAGAAAGCCGGGTATCCGCGGGTCATTGGCTCGGTTTTCAGGCCGCATCCGTCGAGGAACGAGAGACCCCTTCACTGCGATATTCAGAGACATTGTCAGGTACACCCCTCTACCTCCAGTATAATTTATTGTAGGAGAACTTGCCTTAACCGAGGCTTCTCAGCCCGGCGGTCATTCTTTGCTAATTTTCTAGGTCCTAATCTGCATGCTGATCTTCAAAAATTCATACAAAATTCTCTACAAATAATTTTGATCTGAAATTCGGGAATTAATCACCTAACTCCACATGTAAAACATACAAAAAGAATTGCATGCATATTAGTCCCCCATCATTTGGTATCAGAGCTAGATTAGGGCTTGTTTTCTGTAATTTTTTAGTCCGTATATAATTATTATTTTAATTATTTCTCCCTAAAATAAAAACTTCAAAAATTCTGAAATTTATTTTTTTGGATTAGACATAATTCACAGTAATTTTAAAAATTTTTTCAGATTTTATTATGGCCTGTGAAATATCTGCAAGCCAAAATACAGCCTACAAACTTTTGGCTCTGTTTTTTTAGCAAGACAAGTTTGGAAGTTTTAGGGTTTTGTTTAGCATCTTTTGCATATCTTTTAATTTTAGTATATTTTCAGCATATTAGGCCATAATTTTATTTTTCTTCTATTTAAAAAAATACCAAAAAAAAAAATTACATTTCTCCAAAATACCAAAAACATCTAAACCCTAATTTGCATCCTCATCTGCCTGCCATCATTGCATAATTTACTTTTAAGGCACTCTTGCTATATCAGATGGGGGGAGGATTTGATCACCTCTCCTTAGCCCAAAACCACATCCCTTGCATTCGGTTCCAAGCCTTAACCTAAAATTAACTAGACTTAATTTGCCCTAGTGGGCTAGGGACCACAACTGGTCGGGTCCGAGCTAGTGTTAGATCACTGTGTCAAGTTAACCTGTGTATGCCTTGTGCTCAGTGCCTAGAATGGTGGTTCAGGGATTCAATCCCAAGGGCTTGTGTGCTGGTCCGCCTACCTGGCCAATCTCTGATTGGTGTCTAGGATTGGCAATCAGGGACCTAACACTCCCCTTACACCTGCCTGGCTGAGTACAGGGTTACTATAGGCTAGTTTGCCACCCTGATTGAGCATCTAGTTTAGACTCTAGGTCTAGTCAGCTGTAGTCGGTCTGATCAAGTCTTGCATGAGCACTAGATCAGGGGTTTCATATCACCCACCTCCTTCACAAATGTCTGAACCCATGGAAAATTTGCAAGCCCAAATAAAAGCACTCACTGAGCATCTAACCAAATCAATGGCCCAATTGACTACCCAGTTAACTCAGTCTAGTACCCAAACCAACAATAGAATTGACCATCTTGCCGATAGGTTTGGCCAGTTAGAAGGCCATGTAGGGACCATAGAAAGAACCCATGGGTCACAGTCTGATCCAGATCCTGAGTCCCCTCATCCTGACCCGTACTATAATCCTCAACCTAGGAGGATCCCAAACCTGATCCATACCGAGAGGTTGAACCTAGGAGAGCCCCTCAGCCTGACCCATACAATAATACTGAACCTAGAAGAACCCTTACCATGACCCTTATTATGATACTGAACCTAGAAGAACCCCTTACCATGACCCTTATTATAATACTGAACCCAGGAAAACCCAATACTCTGACCCATATAGGGAGTCCAATTCTAGGAGAACCCAATACTCTGACCCATATAGGGAGTCCAAACTAGGAGAACCCAATACTCTGACCCATATAGAGAGCCCAACCCTAGGAGAACCCAATATTTGACCCATATAGGGAGTCCAACCCTAGGAGAACCCAATATCCTGACCCATAGGGAGCCCAACCTTAGGAGGACCCCATACCATGATCCATCCTTAGAACCTGACCATGGAGCTGACCCAAAATCCTATGACCCAGATCCTCTAATCCCATGACCCATAGATCTGCACCTTGTCCTATGAGCCCAGAGATCCCATAACTCCTAGGTATCAATCTAGTACTAGTCAGGTTTTCCTTAGTCAACTTGAACCCTATAGGATTAGTACCCCTAAATATGAACCCAGTAGTGAGCCACTACCCCTTAGGCAACCTGAACCTACTAGGACTAGTGTCCATAATCAGAAAATAGGACCTAGCCAATTTTTTCCTAGCCGACCTTCTCCAACCATTCCTGAGATTGACAAGGCTTACATTAACATGGAAGTGTATGAAGCTGATGCGAGCCTAGTGGATGAGTATGAGAGAGAAGAGGAGACACCTTTAGATGACCTAGAATTCACTGACCCAATAGATACCCAGGTAGAAGCCAACCTAGAGGTAGTTGACTTTGACCACATCCAACCAAAAGCTATAATGGAAGAACAAATAGAGGAAGAGAACCTAGGTACTGCTGCTAGAGCCTTACCTGAGGAAACCATAGAGGAGAGCCAAATTTAGAGTCTTGTCCAAAAATATAAGAACCAGAAGAATTTATTAAGGACCTGAACTCTTTGAATCAGTACCCTTGGGATGAGCCCCTCCTATAGTTCCTTTAAGGACCTCTTCCCAAAATTGGCGACCCATCCTTCCATTATGCAAACCCTGTAGATATAGCTCAACCTCGTAAGGTTAACCTCATTAGTATAGGATTAGTTCCTGACACCCGTCTTTTATCCTACTTTTTCCAACTAACCATGAACCTTTTTCTCTACCCTACCAAACTAATTCTGAACCCACTTCCTATTTTCTGTCCTTTCAGACATTTCCAACATTTCTAGGATCATTAGATTGCATTTAGTTGAGATTAGCGTACTGCATGCATTCATTACGCATGTTAGGTTTGCATTATACTTCTGGCATATCTTTGGCATTTGCTTGGAGTCCATTGTAAATACTCTTGTGCACACCACACTAGGGTCAGACCTAGAGAGTCTATAATCTCTTAAGTTTAGACCCATAAAAGTCTAATAATTTCCTTCTATAGGAATGCATAGTCAAGTCTGTTAGGTGTTAGTATGAGTCCTTTGAATCATTTGTTAGGAGTCTGCATGTGCCCAGCATGTTCACCACCTACACTAATTTTAAACAGACTGGCTAATTCCCGAAGATGGATCAAAGAATTTGATGTAGTGGATTCTATCTTGGTTAGGCATAGACCTAAAAGAAGCTTCATGCTCGCAGAGCCGGACCTTTAAAGTGATAGAGAAGGATTGGATCAAATGCCTAGGTATTAGACTTGCCTTCGGATTGGGCATTAGTTCTACCTTCAATATTACAGACCTGGTGGGTATAGGGAACCGGCAGCGATACCTAGTGAGGCCTTTGGACCTATTCCTTTTCATTGTGAGTGACCCTAACCTAGAGTGTCCACTAACAAATTGGCCTGAGAGAGGAGAACGGATCGGGCGTATCCTGGACGATCAAGCCATCATGACCCAGGGCCATGACTATCAACGCTTCCTGGTCCGATGGTAAGGCCGGCCAGAGTCGGACGATTTGTGGATTTCTTGAGAGGACTTGCAACGCCTCAACCCAGACCTTCTCGAGAGATATGTGAGCCAGTCTGACCTTCACTCGACAGGGTCGAGTTCCTCCCACCCCGGGAGAATTGGTGCGGACACAAAAGGCACCAGAATAAGGTAGAGGCTTCTCAACCCTCTGTGGATCACTTAAATGACATTCGAGTCCACTGTAATAAAGCTTAGTCCAGCTGAGTTGTTTTCATTTAAGTTCTGTAATAATTTAGCTCATGTTGAGCTAGTCCAGTCTAATGTTAGTCAGCTCATGTCGAGCTAATTTTATTTTTTTGAGTCCTGTTCAACCATATTGAAGACTCAAGACCACATCATACAAGTGAAGACCAAGTCCAACCTGATTGAAGACATGGATATTGAGCCCGAGTCCAACCTAACTAGAAGACATGAAGATCCCCAGAGGAGAATTAAAACAAGTGCAAACCTGAAGCCTGGAGACCAGCCAGAAGGAAACTGGGCCAGCCCAAGCCCAGGAAGAAATTAGGGCACCCCTCCTTAGAATTACCTTCCCCTTGGTCGGCCACTTATGGTCACCCCCTTGGCCGACCAAGACAAGGAGAGGGAGTCCCATTCCATTTAAAATTTCAACCTAGGTTGCCATGTATTCCTAGTTAGAGTTTGTAAGGGAAAAGGAGTCCTATGTAAGTCTAAAGTACCCTTACTTGGGGCCCAAGGTTAAGGGTCTATTTAAGGGACCCTAGCCTCTTGTATGAAGTTAGAATTTTTGATGAATGAAAATCTTAAGTTCTTCTATTGAGTTGTGTGATACCCTGCTGTGTGCATAAAGGGTTTGTGAGAGTTTTTCTTCCAGTGCTGCAATCATCTTCCTGCTGCCAACAAGCCTCTCAGATCCCTGGATGCCCACTCCAAAAGAAGCCTCCCTTGCTGTTTTTCCTTTGTTTTCTTGTTCCTTTGTGAGTTTTCTAACCCCTGACAGGTCGTTTGCAGGTCCCTGAGTTCCTGCAAATCCAACGACTCCAGCCAAGCCTCAATCGAACCACCGAGCAGAAAGCCGGGTATCCCGGGTCATTGGCTCGGTTTTCAGGCGCATCCGTCGAGGAATGAGAGACCCCTTCGCTGCGATCTTCACAGACATTGTCAGGTACACCCCTCTACCTCCAATAATTTTATTGTAGGAGAACTTGCCCTAACCGAGGCTTCTCAGCCCCAGCGGTCCTTCTTTGCTACTTTTCTAGGTCCTAATCTGCATGCTGATCTTCAAAAATTCATACAAAATTCCCTACAAATAATTTTGATCTGAAATTGGGAATTAATCACCTAACTCCACATGTAAAACATACAAAAAGAATTACATGCATATTAGTCCCCCATCACTCTTCAAGCCTTCACCAACTACCAACAAAAGCTTGAAGCTTTATTGAGAAAGTTGAAGAAGCCAACCATGTGCACTGAAGTGCAATTAATTGGACTTCTCTTGAGCTGCATCGGCAACCATCTAACAAAATTTTTGTCATTCTATGCTTTCTTTTTACAATATTTTTTGAATTGTTGGGTATTGGTGAGCCTAGTTTAAAAACCAAATAGGTTCTTGGTTATCCTGTGTTAAAACTAAGTGTTAGGTCTTGGTGATCTTGTTAAGACCAAGTGTTGGGTTTCTTTGGTGAGCCCGATTTAAAAACCAAAGTGTGGAGGTTTGGATTATGATCATCTTAAAATAATCCGACTATATCCAGTGGGCAATATAGTGGAAATCCCAAGTGATAATCTTGGATAGTGGATGTAGGAGCTGGGTTGCTCCAAACCACTATAAAATTTCTATGTTTATGTTGTGCATTCTCTTTATATCATGCTTCTACTTTTCATTACTTCAATCACAGCACTTAACACTTCAAGGGATTTTTAAGAGCACATAATTGCTTAAACTTTTCAAATTTTTAATTCACCCCCTCTTGGAAAAGCCACCTAGGCAACACGGTCGACCTTGCCAACGAACCAAGTAGCGTTGATAACCTTTATTCCAGGTAGTAATAGTCTAGTCATCCAGAATATTCTCAATCCTATCTCACTATTCTAGTAAAGTGGCTAGTAGACACTCAAAGATAGGCTCACTCTCAAAAATAGGCTCGACCCAAAAGGCTCACTAGGTATCATTATTGGCTCTTTATACTCTACTAGGTATAAAATATTGAAGGTCGAGCTGATACCTAAATCAGATGGTAACTCAAGCACATACGCATTAGGTCCAATTTTTTTATTATTTTAAATGGACCTACACCGCAAGCATGCAACTTTTTCATGGTTCCTGGTGGGAACCGTTCAGGTCTAAGCTTTATCATGACATAGTCTCCCTCAGTGAACTCTTTGACTCTCTTACATGAATTTTCCATATACCTATAAGTTTCTTTGCTCAATTGAATTTTCTTACTGGTTTCTTTATGTAAATCTTTAATATGCTGGGCATATGACTTTGCAGACTCAAAAATTCATTCATGAATGGGTAAAAGAATGAAGTTTATGGGCTTGTTAGGCTGTAACCATGGACAATCTCAAATGGGCTTCTCAGTGGTCTATTGACTGAGCTGTTATAAGCAAATTCGACATGAGATAATAATAGATCCCAATTTTCCATACTATCATTGACTAGGCATCTTAACAGGTTTCCTAGACTTCGATTGACAACTTCAGTCTGGCCATCAGTTTGAGGATGGCAGGCAATAGAGAATTTGAGTTTAGTTCATAGCATATGCCAAAGGGTCTTCTAGAAATAGATAGTGAAACCTAACATCTCTATCTAACATAATGATTTTGGGTAACCCATGCAGTCTATCCACTTCATCTAGAAAAAGCATAGCCACTCTTGAGCAATCGTAAGTCTGAGACAAGGTATGAAGTTTGCCATCTTAGAGAATCAATCAACCCAAAATATAGATAGAATCATGTTTTATTATGGTCTTTGGTCACTAATACAAAGTCCATACTAAGATCTTGCTAGGGCAATCAGGGACGGGTAGAGGGTGTATATCGCAGTGTTCTCATTTGCTGTTTGGCAATAGCATATGTTCGACATCGTGCCACAACTTGGGCTACATTCTTTTTGAGACCAGGCAAAAGAATTGGTCTTCTATAGCTAAAATGGTCTTTTTTATACCAAATGGCCAGCTAAACCTTCAGCATGAATTTCCCATACTAAGAATTCTTAATGGATGTTTGAGGGATACACAACTTATTTTCCTTGAAAAGGAATCCATCATGAAGGGTATAGTCACACACAAGCAAGATGGTCCCTTGGTGAAGAGATTGATAAATGTCACTAAAGTTGGGACACTTAGGATATTCCTCTTTCATCCTGTTAAACCTTACAACTTCAGTGCTAACCGAGGTCAAAAGCATGGATCATCGACTAAGGGCATTAGCAACATGGTTTTCAGTACTAGCACGGTGTTTCAAGGCAAAGGTATAAGCTTAGATATATTCTATCCACTTCCCGTGCCTAGGGTTCAACTTCATTTAAAGTTGGAATTGAGTGCTTCATGATCTGAATATAAGATGAACTCCTGTGGTAATAGGTATGTCTCCAATAGCTTAAGGCTTGAACTACCGCATATAATTCCCTATCATAAGTTGAATACCTAAGTTTTGCCTCATTTAACTTTTCACTAAAAAATGCCACTGGGTGATTTTCTGATGAGGGATGAACTCTAACTAATGATGGATGACATGAAAGGGATGAACATGAAGACAAACTAGATTAAGAGAAATTATTTTTTGATTTTATTTGGTTTAGTTCTTGAAAATAGCCAAGACTAGGTTAGGGTTATTATATAACAGATAGAGTTCTACCCACATTCAAGAAACTCAAAGAAATAAAGAAAAAAAAGGATCCTAGGGTTAAGAACACCTATAGGACATGCTTATCTTCAAAAACTCAGAAAGAGAGAAGGGTTGGGTTAATTTACCTAGCAATGATTTACATGAGCCATAGAAGAGATCCCGCCACTCAGATCAGTGCTTGGATGATGAAGCCATTTTCTCGTGAATCAGTTGGCTTTTTATCAATTGAGTTCGAGGGCAAGGAACACTTCATCCAAGGTTCGTTTCTTTAAGGGATCATGCAAATGTCAAAGGTTAGTGTTGAAGATGATGGGAAAAACAAGAAATAGGTATTGGAAGAGTAAAAGGCTATGGGCGTGGGAGATTGATTCTTGGTCTGTTTGATGGAGGATGCCTAGCTTGGAGGGGCTGCCAGGATATGTGGGGCACTGGGGCTTGGAGAGGGGTGACCTGGAGTGGAGAGAGAGGATTTGGCATTTAGGGTTTGAGGAGTTTGAAGATGGCAGCCTAAGATTGGAAGAGGGTGGGGCGGTTTGAAGGAAGATGGTGATGGGCATCCAAGGTTATATGGATGGTGATGGGTGGCCAAAGTTTGCTTGGAGGACAAAAGAAGGGGTGGCTAGGGTTTAGGAAAACTACAGTTTGAAAGATACACGTGCCTCACACCCACTCCCTCATGAAGGTTGATGTTCAAAAGGATTAAACACAATAAGAAAAAATGCTCAAATTTTCATTCATCAAAGTTCATCATTACAAGTGAGAGGGGGTGGGTATTTATAGATTCACCCAGGACCCTTTCCTTGTCAAAGTTGGATTACAAGTTTGTATAGGACAAGGAGTACAAGGTTTTAGTAGAATTAGGAGACTAAAGTCCTTGAAGAACTTGAATATTGAACTCCATGTAGAACTTGGACATTGCCTCCTTTGGGCTGGACTGCTTGACTTGTTGCTGGGTTGGGATGAAATCCACTTGGACTGGGTCAAAAACCTGGGCGCCAACTGTCTTGTAGACCTGGGTGCCAATCATGAATGGGTGTGGAGTGGGGTACCATGGCCTGGTAGGAATGAAGGGCTCCACGGGCTTGGGCCTGGGCCTGGGGTGCCACTTCCTCATGAGCTAGGGTGCCAAGGGCTTCTTTGTTCTGGGCTTGGGAGGTGCCTTCACTTGGGGGGGTTGGGGTAGCTTGAGTGGAGGCCTGGTGATGCGGGACGAGGAGATGGATGAAATGCATGGATGATGATGTGCTTTAAAGGACTCGCTATCCAAGATGAACAATGAATTTAAAGCATGAAAATTAAGCATAAGAGAGAGACAATCTTCTTCCAAGCAAGAGACTTGTTAATAAAAATTAAACACCTGCATGCATATCACATTCAAAGTAATATAAATGGATCTCATGGCTAGGAAACCATTCCTACTCAGTCGAAACACCTTCAAATGATCAGATCCAAAGAGCCAAGAAGAGGTTCTCCTACCAATAATGAAGGCTAAAATATTTGGTGGAAATGAAGCTTTCAACACTCAAGGATTGAGGCCTAAACCCTAGGACTAGCACTCCCTACTTTAGGACTTACCTTGGCCTTGATCCATGTCATGGAGACCTTCATCCTTGATTTGGAAACCTTGAGAGAACCTGCAACAAAACCAACATTAGGCATGGAAGAGGATTAAGGATGGAATTGAAACAAGGAATGAAGAGAAGGAATAGTGGCCGGTAGCTTGGAACCAAGGAGCTTGAACTTGGATCAACCAAATGGCATCCAACCCTCCACTCATCACAAGGGCATCCCACCCTTCAAACACAAATCCAAGGGCATCCCGCCCTCTCCTCAAACAAGGCTTCAAACCTTCAAATCAAAGAGATCTCACTCACTCCACACAAGTGAACATAAGAAAGAATTTAACAAGAAGGAAACATTTCATTAAATTCTCAAAATATATCATAGCATAGTATGCTTACAAGAGAGGGCTTGGAGCCCTATTTATAGGCCTTGGAACCATAGGAGTCAGCCAAGGAGAGAGAGGGGTAGAGGGTTAGGTTAAGCTAACTACTCCTAGTTAGATTTAACAACTTTGGTTACATGGTTGTAACTAGAAGTAGTTTGCAACAACTTATAGGTAGAAAGTTGTAACAACTTCACATGTGGCACCTAGGTGGCAATGACATGGCCTCCTCTTGCTGATGTGGGTCTTTTGGGGGTATGTGATATGGCATCCCACATGTCAAGTTGGTTGGAGATTTGTTAGGGGATTGGAATGTTGTTATATGCTCCCCACAAAAGTTTTTTTCTACTTCCATTTGCTTGTTTTATTTGATACTCAGTGAGGAAGAGGGTGTGAGGCTCAACCATCCATCCAAGATGCCACCATCTTCAACCAAGATGCCCATCTCTTCAACCAAGAAACCAACCTATCCCACCAAGATGCCAATAATCATTTCCTTTTCCTCCTTCTAAATCTCTACTTTCCTTTTCTCTCATTGAAGGGCCACCGGGATCAGACACAGATTACTGGGCCCTATATGGTTTACTTAGCCATGTGTCAAATTTTATAATCAAGTAAGATTGAGTGCTGTAATAAGTTGAGGCTATTGATTTGTCTCAACCCTAGTCCAATTATTAAGTCCTGTACTTGAGTTTAGTCTAGTACCAGTTCAATTTTTGTACAAGAGAAGATACCCTATTTTAGAGTTCCACCAAGCCTCATCCAGGAGCCAGAAGCCTTCACATCAGCTTATTTGACCTTATTTTCTATCCTAGGGTCCAGATTCCTTCCAATGCCCATGTGATGCGGGACTAACTAGATGCTAGGATGAGATGGAATATGTTTGATTTTTCTTTTATGATTTTTAGGTTTTTAAATGAGGTTAAGGATTCCCGAAGACAAGCAAGAGTAGATCTAGGATTTCTATGACAATAAGAACTTCAAGCAAGCAAAGAAGTTCCTAAACAAGGATAAGAAGAGGACCCTGGGATTGAGAACCTTATAGGACTTAGCTCTTGGCTGAATACCAACTTAGAAGTTTAGGGTAGCAAACCTTGTAAAGCTATGATGTGCCCGATGCTGAGTTCACTCGCTCTCGCGGATGCGGCCTGGAGGATCAAGCCTTCAACCCTGCGGATGCGCCTGCTTTTTATCCGAAGGTCGCGAAGGCAACGGAGACCGACTCCATATTCGTGGCATGTGGAGGACCTGCAAGCAATCAAGAGAAATGTTAGGAGTCAACAAGAAGCAAGAAGTAAAAGGGAAGAAAGGTTGAAAATGGTGGTGATGTGGGATTCTTCTTGCTAGGTGCCAAGATGGATCATCTCGATGGCCTCTGAACTCGAAGATGGAAGATGGCTTGCAGGAAAGAGTTAACTTAGGGCCTCACACCCCTTGACACCCGAAGGCGAAGGCACTCCCTCATGGAGATCAACATTCTTAGAGAACGAAGCAACAAACAAGAAGAGTAGCACTCAAAATCTTTTTTCATTCATCAAATTAGCCATACAAGTGAGGGGTAATGTCTTTTATATAGGCACCTTAAGACCCTTTCAAATTCAAAGAAAAATTACAACTCTTCACTTGATAAGGCACCCAAAATTCTAAAATTCCTTCTCCTTGGCCGACCAAAGCTTTGCTTGTAATTGGGCATGGCTTGATTTGGGACTTGGAATATGGATCTTGGCTCCCTTGGACTTTGAAGGCTGATCATACATTTTGGGAAGAAGGCATGATATGGGGCTTGTAGCAAGGCTTATGTCTTCACTCTTTTCTTGGTCGCCCACCCATCTTGGAGAAAGATATGATATGGGGCTTGTAGCAAGGATTATGTCTTCAATCTTTCCTTGGTCGCCCACCTATCTTGGAGAGAAACATGACATGAGGCTTGTAGCATGGCTTATGTCCTTACAAATCTTCAACTCCCCTTGACTTTCCTTGGTCGCCCACCTATTGTTGGAGATAAGCATGATAGGGGGAGGGAAGGGAGGAATGTATCAAGTGATGTTGTCCCCTTTGGCGTCCAAGAAATTAGATTTGTACCACCCACTTGGCAAGGTGAAGTGGCTCCACATGGGATGATGAGGTGGTGCCCCAGGGCTGAATTGGCATCCTTCATGGCATGGCCCAATAGTACTTAGACTAGACTCAATGTCCATTTCTTCTTCGAACAGGCTTAGGTCCACTCTTCAGATAGACTCGGGCTTGGATCAATTCAACTAAATACCAAGTTAATTGACCTAACTTGACCACATTGGCCAAGATACAGGACTAAAACAAAAGTGCATGACTTAAAGTAAAGAATTGCATAGGCTTGAAGCCTTATTACAGAACCCATCGAACTAAACCCTAGTTAGAGATCCATAGAGGGTTGAGGAGCCTCTGTCTGATTCTAGTGCCCACATCAGTTCTCCCGGTGTGGGAGGAACTCGACCTAATCAAGTAAGGGTTGATTTGGCTTTGGTACTCTTCTAGAAGGTCGAGGTCGAGATGCTGCAAGTCCTCCCGGGTAATCCACGAATCATCAGACTCCGGCCGGCCTTGCCATCGAACCAAGTAATGATGATAGCCTTTGCCCTGGGTAGTGATAGTTTGATCATCCATGACATGCTCTATCCGCTCTCCTCTCTCAGGTAAAATTGTAGGTGGACACTCTGGATCTGGTTCGCTCTCAAATGAAAGGTCAGGCCCAAATGGCTCACTGGGTAAGTTTGCTGGTTCCCTACACTCGACTAAGTCCAAGATATTGGAAGTCAAGCTAATGCCATATTCCGAGGGTAACTCAAGCACATAAGCATTAGGGTCAACTCTCCTTATCACTCTAAAGGGGCCAGCTCTACGAGCATGAAGTTTCTTAATAGTTCCTGGTGGGAACCGTTCAGGCCTAAGCCTAATCATTACAGAATCCCCAATTCAAACTCTTTAGCTCATTTTCAGGAATCAGCCTATTATATATATGTTATTACTCAAATTAATTTTCTAGCTAATTTCTTTATGCTTGTCTCTAATATGCAGTGCAATGCTTTGACACTCAGAGACATGTGCATGGATGGGTAGGAGAATCAGATTAAGGGGTCGGTTGGGTTTGTATCCACTGACAACTTTGAAAGGACTTTTCCCGGTGGTCCTATTCACTAAACTGTTGTATGCAAACTCATCTCGAGATAAAAGAAGATCCCAATTTCCAGTATGTTTGCCTATTAAGCATCTTAAAAGGTTCCCTAGGCTGCGATTGACTACCTTAGTTTGGCCATTGGTCTGCGGGTGGTAGGTAGTAGAAACTTGAGTTTGGTACCTAGTAAGTGCCAAAGGGATTTCCAGAAATAACTAGTGAAGCAGACATCCCTATTAGACACTATGATTTTGGAAAGGCCATGTAACTTAACCACATGCTCAAAAAAGAGCTTGGAACTTTGGAAGCATCTAAGGTCTGGGATCAGGGTACGAAATGGACGATTTTGGAGAACCTATCAACCACTACGCAGACTAAATTGTGCTTCCTTGTAGTCTTGGGCAATCCTACAACAAAGTCCATGCTAAGGTCTTGCCAAGGTTGACTAGGCACAGGCAGAGGGGTGTACAGGCCAGTATTATGCTTCTGCTGTTTGGCAACAGTACAAGTTTGGCACCGGGAAACAATGTCGGCTACATCCTTCTTTAGGCTTGGCCAAAAGAACTGGTCTTCTACTGCTAAGATGGTCTTTTCTCTACCAAAGTGATCAGCTAGGCCTCCTACATGGGTTTCCCAAAGTAAGAATTCTTGAAGTGAGGTGTTGGGAATGTACACCTATTTGCTTTGAAGAGGTAACCATCCTGGAGGGTGTACTCACTATGGAAACTAGATGGTTCTTATTTTCTTGACTGGAAGATCTCACCGAAGTCAAGACAGGTCTCGTATTGTTCATTTAATTGATTAAATCCTATTACCTCAGTCCTAATGGTATTCAGCAACAGGGCATGCTAGCTAAGGGCATCAGCTACCTTATACTCAATACCAACACAATGTTTAAGCACAAAGGTATAGGCCTGGATGTATTCTATCCACTTGGCATGCCTAAGGTTCAATCTTTTTTAGGAGTTGAGGTACTGAAGGGCTTCATGGTCAGAGTATAGGATGAATTCTTGGGGTAACAGGTAATACCTCCAGTACCTAAGAGCCTGAACGACTGCATAAAATTTCTTATCATAAGTTGAGTACTTAACTTTGGCCTCATTGAGTTTCTCGCTAAAGAAGGCCACAGCATGATTTCCTAACAAAGTACTCCTCCAATGCTAACTCCCGAAGCGTCACAAGCAACTTCAAAAATCTTAGAAAAATCAGGCAATCTTAGGACAGGTGCTTGTATCATTTTGCCTTTGATTTCAAGGAAGGCTTTATCTGCAGCTTTGGTCCATTGAAAGCCTCCCTTCCTAATGCAGTCAGTGATGGGTGCTACAATAGAGCTAATCCCCGAATAAATCTCCTATAAAAAGTGGCTAGCCATAGTAACTATGCACATCATGGACACTAGTAGGGACTGGCCACTCAAATATGGCTTTAACCTTCTCGGGATCAGCTGAGACTCCTTCAGGGGTGACTACAAAACCTAGGAAGATAACCCACTTTGTCTTAAACTCGCATTTCTTAGGATTGGCATAAAGCTATTCTCCCTAAGGGTCTGGCAACTATCTTAAGATGGTTAAGGTGGTCCCCCTTAGTCCTGCTGTATATCAAAATGTCATCGAATATACCACCAAAATTTTTCAGTGAACTCTTTCAGGACTTGGGTCATGACCCTAATAAAGAAGTTAGGTGCATTAGATAGTCCAAAAGGCATCACTACCCATTCAAAAGGCCATCCTTAGTCTTAATGCTGTCTTCCACTCATCCACGGTCTAATCCTAATTTGATAGTAGCCACTCTTAAGGTCTATCTTGAAAAAGATAGTGGCACCGGCCATCATGTCCAGCATGTCATCCAAACGGGGATGGGAAACCTATATTTCACTGTAATTTTGTTTTTGGCTCTACTATCCACACACATTCTCCAGGTTCCATCTTTCTTAGATGTTAGAAATGCAGGGACGGCACAGGGACTAAACTCTCCCTAAGAAAACCCTTCCTAAGCAACTCTCCCACTTATTTTTGCAGTTCTTGATGTTTAGTGGGGTTCATCCTATAATGAGAAGGTTTGGAAAGGTGGCTTCTGGGACTAAGTCTATAACATGCTGGATGTCCCTAAGAGGTGGTAGTTGATCAGGTAATTCCTCGAGAAAAACATCCTCAAACTCTTTCAAAGCTTTGACTACTTCTTGGGGGTGCTCTATTTGGGTCTGCTCGTGACTCTCTTAGGTGGCCAAAATCTAAACAGGGGCTCCCTCAGCAATCTCTTTCTCCAACTCCTTAGACTTGATCAGGTTGACTCCAGGCTTCTTTTCCTTAAGGCTACTTAATCCTCTTTTAGCCTGGTCATTGGGCTGAATTGGATTGATTATAAATTTCTTTCCATGGTGATTAAAGGTACAGGTATTGGTCTGATCAAAAAGGGTGGCATCGTGATCGTAAAGCCAAGGTCGACCTAGGATAAAACTACTGACGCCCATGGGAAGGACATCACACCAAATCTTCACTTCATATGACTGCAATTTGATCATGACTTGGCACCTAGACTTTATGGGTATTGAAGTTGAATCAATCCATGAGACCTTATAAAGGTTGGGATGAGGAACTGGGGTCAATCCTAAAGCTTTGACAGTACTTAGAGAGATGGCGTTGACACAGCTCCCACTATCAACTATGATCTTACACACCTTATCCCTTAACTTGACAAAGATTTGTAGGATGTTAGTCCTATGCCAATCTTCTTGCACTATGTTTTGGGTAAGGATGCACCGACTACTCCTAAAAGGTCTTCAGACTCAAAAAGTTCTTCCTCTCCCTCATATTCTTCCAACAACTGATCTTCTAGCTTATAGACTTCTCCTTCTGGTTCAATAATGGGTTCTAGCTCATTCTCGGCTGGCTCTTCTATGATTAGGGCTTTGGAGGTGCACTGGCTAGCATAATGCCCAGGTTTATGAGACCTAAAGCATTTGTTTTGGGGGGTGGGGTTCCTCTGGACTTCAATAGACTTACTCTTATCCTTTTTACTGAAATGGGGTCGGCTTAGGTCAGGTCGGCTCGGACTGGGACGGCTTGGGAAGGGTCGACTCTGGTCAGGTCGGCTTGGACTGGGTCGACTTGGGTAGGCCTGACTATACCCTTGGTTAGATCCTGGGTTTCAACTCGGGTTCCTAAAGGGTTCAGGTCTACGATAGGTGACTGTCCTTTGAAATGCTCACAATTTCTCGCAATTTTGTAAGCATGCTCCAAGTCAATGACCTCTCTAATGTAAAGCTCTCTCTGGATGTCTAGATGTAGGCCATCCCTAAACCTGGAAAGGGTCATAGAAGCTGATTTATCGATATTACATCGCAAAACATACTCATCAAACTTTGCGATGTACTCGGCCACACTCTTGCTCTCTTGACTCAAATTCTGCCATTGGTCCAATAAACTCTGGGTGTAAGATTATGGTAGGTATTTCTCCCCAATCCTAGCTTTTATGTCCCTCCAAGTGATGATGGGTTCTTGTCTTCTTTGCTCTACCAGCCTCTCAACACTATTCCAAAATAACCTAGCCTGGCGAACCAACCTAAGTTTGGTAAATTTAAATCTCATCCATCCGTCATAGTGTACCAATCGAAGTATTGTTCCATATCCTCCTCCCAATCTATGTACATCTTGGGATCTAAACTGCCATCGAAGGTAGGGGCTTCTAGCTTGATGTTTTTAATGGCCCTCTCTTCATGGTCTATGATCTCTTGATTTGGTCTCCTAGGATAGATCTCTTGGGTTGAGTTAAAACGGGCAACTCTCCTGGGTTCAGCCTCTAAGGAAGGATCATGTTGAGGGTATTCCCTTGGATGGGGAGGTGACTCAGACTCAAGCTCGATGGATGGTCTAATGTTCGTTTCTAGGATTCTTAGCCTTGTCTCAATTTTTTTTTCCAACTCATCAAACCTATTATTCATCCTAGCTAACTGTTCAATGATGACCTTTAATTGATCCTTGCGATCGTTCTCCATAGGTTCACTTGATTGGGAATGATAGGGGTGATAGGGGACTCCTAACCTAGTCGACATCCAATACACAACGAAAGGTACTATAGGTTTGCTAGACCTAGGAGTTCAATCACAATGAGTCCACATAGAAGACACAGCACAATCAACTAGCCCTTTCACCGGCCAGGTAAGAGGAGGGAGTGTGGGAGGCCCCCCTTGCTTTTTCAAGGACCTAATTAAAGAACAACAACACCGCTTAGGTCTTTTGATGCTAGACCTCTTGCCTTAGACACCGGCTTCCTGGTACCAATTGAAGGGTTGTATGCAACCAGCTTCCCCAAAATGGTCTAACCCAACTTGTTGATATCCCTAATCTATTAGGTTGCTACTAGATTTTAGATTAGGTTTGGGTTCGAAATGCAAGGGTGGTTGTTTGATGCTTGTCGATTCACCAAAATTAATTACTGTTTTACTAATTCTTATAATCTTTCTTGTAGTATTAGTGAGTCCAGGTTGAACCCTAGAGACTGAATATGATAATCAAATTTAATAACAAGACGGGGGGGTTTTGAATAATTATGAAATCAACTAACTAATTATGCAAATAAGGAAAAAAAACTTTAATTAAATTTAGATTTGTTTCAATTTCAATTTAAGTTCGATTCAAGGAGTTTTTTGCGCTAGTTAGTAGATTGATCATCAGTATATAAATATATTATTCTTTCTCTGAATACTTAGCCGATGACTTAACTAGGAGCTAGATAAATCTAATCATCCCTACATTCATTAATTCAAGTCAAGCACCCAAATTAACTTTTTATCAATGAATCAATTGGTATTAAGCAATCATCATGCATTCATTGATAGCAATACATACAAGGATGAAGCTATGGATGAACACCAATTAGATAAGCGTAAATTGTTTAAGTCATTCTATGTTTCCTTTTTAGACAGAGATGAAAACTGAGATCATAATTATTTTGCCTAAGTACTACTTTAACCAAATTGCATAACAATTATGGATTACGAACATAGTTTAGTAATCAATCATGTAGACAATCAATTAATAGGCCTCTTAATCAATTAAACTATATAATAAATCAACAATAAAATTAAAAACACAGATATCTAGTAAAAAAATAATATTAAATTAATATCATAATCTCATAATCATGCTAACATAGATAGCTATCCCTTGAATCGAAATAAATAATTTACTCAATCAAAGAAAAAAAAATTAATAAAAAATTGATTTGATTTTCTTTCCCAGCAGTAAAGACTTTTCTCTAAAAATTCCACTGCTGCTGATCTTGCTCTTGGAAAGAAAAAGAGAAACGGAAAGAAAACTTTGAACTTCTGCTTGGCGTCTGCTGATTGATTGGCTCCCGTTTTTCCAACCCCCTTTTCCCAATCAATGGATCCTTATTTATAAAGGAGTCAGACGCGTCGGGAGATCAATGTTGGTCTTCTTCGGTTTTCCATCTTCGTTCTCATGACCAACTCAACCACCGCTCTCCCAAACCACTCGAACTTCTTCGGTGTTATCCTGAGTCCGTTATTTAATTCTTTCGATCTCCTCATCTTGGGACATCCAAGCTCCTTCGAACATCCAAGCTCCCATCTATCTGGACCGCTGAGAGAGGGTAGCGCAGTGATACGCTCGGATAGTAATTTAAAATGGGACGAAGGTCGGTGGAACAGGACTGTGGAAGATGGTTGGTTGATGGCTTCTCCCGGTGGCTTGGGCAGTTGGCGGCAGCAATGGCGTCTACTCTGGCAAGATCCTCTTTGGTTGGAGGGGAAGAATAATCCATGGCGACAAGTTGATCTGAGACATTAAGACTTGCCTGTGACGTTGAATTGGAGTGGAGGCGCAGATGGCTTTGGACGGCCATGGAACACGGTGACTTCCTGGGATTTTTCGGCAACTTGGGTTTCTCCAGTCAGTGAGGAGGATGATGCTGGGATCCATAGGAGACGGTGACGGTTGGTAGCCGGCGGCGAACTGAGAACAGAGGAAGAAGAAGACCGTGACTTCTTCCTTGAATTTTTCTGGCATTGAGAAGGTTTTCTGGCGTGTCCCCTGCCACGAGGAGACTCCCGGCGTCGAGAGATGAGGTTCCGACATTTTTCCCGAAGAAAACGGAGCTTCATTTGGCATGTGGTCCACGGCCTGTACTCGTGGACCAGCTGCAATGGAGGATGGTGGACTAGCCGCTGCTTCTTGGACCAACTAGCTGGTTCATAATGAACCGGCGCTTTAAAAACCGTGTAGATTTTTAATAGTTACTTCAAAATCCATTTTCTGGCTCAATTGAAGTCCGATTCATGCGCCGTTCATGCCGTTGGATTCCAAAAGTCATGCTCTACAACTTCATTAAATACCATTTCTTTCAATTCTGACTCTAAAATATCAAAAATCTACGAGAAGTCAAAGGGATGAATTCATACATGCTGTAAATTAATCCTCAAATATAAACTTATGTGTTAATCATTACAATTAAGAAATAAATATATCAAATAGACTAAATATAAGGAGAAATAAAATATATAATTATGTCCCTATCAAATTCTTCAACACTTAACTTTTGCACGTCCTCGGGCAACTATTATACAATTATTAAACATACTAAGACAATGCACAACTCACTAAATTCTCTCAATAATACCATATAGATATTATATACTGTTGCGTCCAAACAAATTACAACAAGCTTAGATCAAAAGAAAAGTGGATCAAGCTAATTTGATCTAGCTCTCCACCGTCTTCTTAATGGATCTGGGTGTTGAGGTTGCTCTCAAGCTTGTTAATGGCGTATGGACTGAAACAGATATGATCTGAAGGAAAGCTAGGCAAAGAATAGCGCGGAAAGAAGTAGCAGAAGTTCCATCACCATCGCACTCGAAGGTATTTATAGGCCACGAACTTAACCGCTTACAGCTGGCATCTAGCTATTAAATGGTAATCCAGGATCGTGAGCACGTACGTGAAGGTCATCCACAATTGATCCCCATCATCCATAGTTGATCAGCCTTTCATCCATAGTTGATCAGCTCTTCATCCATAGTTGATCAGCCCTTCATCCATAGTTGATCAGCCCTTCATCTATAGTTAATCAGTCCTTCATCTATAGTTGGTCAGCCCTTCCACAGAGGTTGAACGATCTCTGCAATATTTAAGTATTGATAAGCTTTACCTTTCGTAAAAGTTAGTCAATTACCTAGAAGTTAGTCAGTCTTATGCTTTTTAAGCATAGACCGGTGATGTGGTCGGATCGCTGATGTGGAGCTAGGAGCCTGATGTGGAGCCCCCAGTGGACGCCACGCCGGATTACCGCCACAGGCCCTTTCGCCAGGCTGAGCTCCCCGATGCCAACGGGGCTGCCCGTCGAAGCCGGGCTCCATCCCTCGCTAGGTCGGTACCCGCCAGGTCGGGATGCCTAGGTCGGAGCCAAGCTCAAACCCTACCAGAGGCAGACCTCTCAAGCCCGAGCTCGGGTCCCGTGGTCCGGAGTCGAGCTCAAGCCTCCTCCGCCACGAGGAGCCCCCTCGAGGCCGAGTCCCTTGGCCTGGGCGCGCCTCATCCACCTCAGCCAGTCCGAGCTCGGTCAAGGCTAGGCCCCTCTGGCCTAGTACCGAGCTCGGCCCCTTTCCGCACAGCCGAGCCGTTGCAAGGCGGGTCCCCTGCAAGTAGTTCCCATCTTTCCAGCTCGGCCCCCAATGCAAATCAAGATGTCAACCGCCAAGGAAACAACACCTCCCATCCGAAGACGGTGGCGGGTGCCTCGAGGACCGTGCGACAATACCCGCCATGTCACCATTAATGCCCATGGTCGCCATTCACACCAGGAAGAAGGAAAGCTCACATCAAGGCACTATGCCCCCTATCGGCTTGCTGTACGATCGGGAAAAAGATACCAAGGAGCGCGATTCCCAAGAGCGGCGGCGCGATAGTCGAGGCCCTGCCATACTTCCAGAAAGGGCAAATCGAAGGAATGTTAGAGGCTCGTGGAAGCTTCTCTAGATACCTAATAAAGAAGGCGTATCATTTACGGCACGACATCACGTCATACCCATCTGCCAACATGGGAGAACCCCGAGGTAAGCCGCAAAAGAGGACCCAGCAAGTGTAAGCAAAGAGGGAGGTAACACTCATTTCTCAATTCCAAACAAGAACACACAACAACCACCACAAAGAAGAGAGGAACCAGAGTGACATAAGGAAGAAGGCCAGAGAGGAGGGCAAGACCACCTCGCCAACACCATTCCCAGCTCGTCCTCATCTTCCACTCACACTATATTCACTCCTCCTAGCATAGAGCTCATCCAGAGGGGCTCGACCAGGAGGATCTGTTCCCCTGGATCGCCACTGACTCGACCGTCGGAGTGCCCCCATCGGAATCACCGGCCCGGGTCACTGACGTTGCTTCCTTGCAGGTCCCGAGGCATCGGAGACGTTACCAGGCGGACATACGCGACACACCCGACGCCATCAGTAGCTACGGGCCACGATGATCCAGGCGGCAACAGATTGGCACACCAGGAAGGGGGGAGAAGGACACTTCCTCCAGTTCAAGTCCTGCTTGGCCTGTCCAGTAGGAGGATGGTGACCACCCGAGCAAGGGGAGCTTCTCCCGGCCGTGCGGGGGCATCCCCTTCTCACGGGAACCCGCACGGACCGGAGATGGAAGTGCCTGCCCCGGTTCAGCCACCCCCACTGGAAATACAGCTGACCACACTCACCCAGCAGATGTACACTCTTACTGCGGTGGTACGCCAGCTCCAACATCAGCACCGGCATCGATCCCTGGCCACTCACCAACAACCAAAGACTACTGCAGCCCACGCCGTGGCACCCCGTGATAGCCTGCGTTCCTTCCACGGAAGGCCCTCGCAGCCGTGGGCAGTTACGTACCCTCGAGGTACCCATCAAGCCCTAGGAAAGCGATGGCGAGCCAGCTCCACCGAAGAAGAAAGCTGCTCACTGCATCTTGGCCGGGGGCACCCAAACCCCGCCAAGACCGGAAAGGCAAGGCTCCCTGCCATGGGCGTCGCGCCTCCTCGTCACCATCTCCACCCCCCTCAGCAGAGGGGTCCACAGACGAGGCCATCCAGCACATGGCGGAGAAGTACCTAGAGGAGCACGACCGCAAGTTGGAGGAGTTTGCCACGACCGCAAGTTGGAGGAGTTTGCCCGCCGGTTCGCCAACTTGCCTGGCTCCACTAGTGAGCCAGCGGGCTATGATGCCCGCCCTCCTTTCTCCCAGGAGATCTAAACGGAGCCAATTCTCCGTCGGTTCTGCATGCCACAGGTGGATCCCTACGATGGGACCACCGACCCCCTGGACTACCTGGAAAGTTACCGGCACTCATGAGGATCCAGGGGCCACTGATGCCCTTCTGTGCATCGCCTTCCCTGCTACCCTCGAAAGCCACTCGAGTGTGGTTCATCCACCTCGAGCCGGAAAGTATCAGTTCTTTTGCCCAGCTGGGGCAGAAGTTCGTGGCCCATTTCGACACCTGCCGAAGATGCCATGCGAGGCAGATAGCCTCTTCTTCATCAGGCAGCAAGACCATAAGCCACTGCAAGACTACGTGGCCCACTTCAAAGCTGCTGCCTTAGAGATTTATAGCGTGGAGAAGCCGGTGGCGATGGTGGCTCTGAAGAGAGGGCTCAGGACTTCCCGCCTGACCTACTCGCTCGACAAGAAGCCCCCGAAGACCTATGTCGAGCTGCTCTTCCAGGCTCAGAAGTACATCCGTGCCGAGGAGGCGGATCGCACGAGACGGGAGCTTAACGGGAAGCCACTAAGGAGGCTGGCACCCACCGAGAAGCCTGAAGTGCGGAGGCCGGGACCGCCAGCTCAAAGCTCCCGACCGGCGCCAAGGCCAAGGAACGCTCCCGTCCCTCAGAGGAACTTCACTCCCCTTCTTGGCCCAAGAACAAAGATCCTCATGGAGATTGAGGGCGAGACTTATCTGAGGCGTTCTCGGCCGCTAAAGCCACCCTTCACCCGTGACAAGACGAAGTATCGCCGCTTCCACCGTGACCACGGGCATGACACCGAGGAATGCCGCAACCTCAAGTGAGAAATTGAGGTGCTCATTAAGAGGGGCTACCTAAGAAAATATGTGGGGGGCAGACCTTAACCAGAGTCCCAGCACTTGTTGCTCTCCCGCCAGCTCCGACTATCGACAACCGCCCCACCGAAAAGCCGGTGGGCATGATCTCATGGAGAGAAGCGCGCATCCAAGAGAACCCATGGGGCAGGGAACTTTGAGAATGTACTCTCCTTTATGAGGAAAGGGGATAACGGGAAGAAAATATAAATAATGATGCTGTGGTCGTTGAGATGACGATTGCAAAGCATCCTGTAAAGCGCATCATGGTAGATAGTAGAAGCTCTATGGATGTACTTTTTTACGATGCTTTCTCCTGGATGAATCTCTCCCCTACTCAGCTCAAGCTAGTGTATACTCCCCTTGTTGGTTTTACGGGAGTCTCCACCAGAGTAGACGGGGAGATCACTCTCCAAGTCACTGCTGGGACCCCGCCTTGGCAGAGCACCGTCATGATGACGTTCACAGTTGTCAGGCTTCCTTCGCCTTACAACTTGATCTTGGGCTGACCTAGGCTCAACCTCCTCGATGCTGTCGTCTCAACCAAGAGGTTGCTTGTCCAATTCCCAACCCCTTGCGGCATGGGGAAGATGAGGGGTACACCCCAGCCAGTGCAACACTGCTTCTAGATCCTCCCTGGGGCCCAGGTGCCCGAGGAGGATTCCGGGGTGGACGAGCACCTGCTTTCCCACCAGCTTTCCCAAGACCCCGAGGAGGCCTGGCCGAGCACCTGCTTTCCCACCAGCTTGGAGCCGACCAAGCGAAAACCATGAAGATCGGAGCTCAGCTGCCCGAGGAGGAGAAAACCCTGCTGCTAGAGTTCTTGTGGGCGAATGTGGACGTGTTCGCCTGGACAGTGGCCGACATGCCAAGTATTCCCCCCGAAGTCATCACCCACAGACTTAATGTTGATCCAAAGTGCAAGCCAGTTCGATAGAAGAAGAGAAGCTTTGCCCCAGAAAGGCAAGCAGCCATCAACGAGGAAGTTGAGAAACTCCTCGCTGCCGGATTCGTCCGAGAAGTGCAATACCCAAGCTGGATGACGGATGTGGTGATGGTGAAGAAGAATAATGGCAAGTGAAGGATCTGTGTAGACTACACTGACCTCAACAGGGCATCCCCGAAGGATAGCTTCCCTCTGCTAAGGATAGACCAGCTGGTGGATGCCACTTCAAGGCACAGGCTACTCTCCTTCATGGATGCATTCTCCGAGTATAATCAGATCCGGATGCACCCAGAGGACGAGGAGCACACCACCTTCATCACTGACCGGGGGATGTACTACTACAAAATGATGCCCTTTGACCTGAAGAATACTGGGGCCACGTACCAACGCCTGGTCAACAAGGTCTTCAAGGACCAGATAGGCCGGAATGTGCAAGCATACATGGATAACATGCTCTTCATGAGCAAACCAAGCTCGAATCACATTGCCGACCTCGCTGAAGCCTTCCACAACCTCTAGAAGCACCAGATGAAGCTCAACCCGGTGAAGTGCACCTTCGGGGTGGCGGCCGAGAACTTTCTCGGCTTCATGGTCACCTAGAGAGGCATCGAGGTGAATCCGGAGAAGGTCCAAGCAATCTTGGACATGGAGCACCCTACCTCCAAGAAGCAGGTTCAGCGCTTGACAGGAAGGATCGCAGCCCTGAGCCAGTTCATTTCGAGGTCGGTTGACCACCGCCTCCCCTTCTTCAAGGCACTGCGCAAGATGCATGACTTCACCTAGACTGAAGAATGCCGGATAGCCTTTGAAGAGCTGAAGGAGTTCCTGACCTCCCCACCTCTGCTGTCCAGACCCGAAGAGGGAGAAGAGCTCCTGCTCTATCTGGCGGTCACCGTGGGTCCATCAGCTCGGTCCTCATCCATACAGACCAGGACAGAATGCAAAAGCCGGTGTACTATACCAGCTAAATACTCCATGATGCGGAGATCAGGTATACACGCTCCAAAAAACTCATTTTTGCACTAATAATGTCTGCTAAGCGCCTAAGGCCCTATTTCCAAGCGCATCCCATCATGGTTGTGACTGATTAGCCACTAAGGACCATGCTAAGCCATCCCGAGACTTCCAGAAGGTTAGCCAAATGGTCCATGATGCTAAGCGAGCATGACATCGCATATCGGTCGAGGTCATCGCAGAAGGCCCAAGTCCTAGCCGACTTCGTGGTCGAATGCATAGGGTTTCCCGAGGAACCAGAGCGGACGGTCCTGGAGAGCCAAGCCAAGCCCGCCCCGTTGGAGGACCCCTGGATCATCCATGTGGACGGCGCCTCCAATTCATGTGGGAGCGGAGAAGGCCTCATCCTCGCCAATTCCGACGGAGTGGTGATGGAGTGTGCGCTTCGCTTCAAGTTCCCCGCCACAAACAACCAAGCGAAGTACGAGGCACTCCTCGCGGGCCTGAAGGTGTCCGCGAGTTGGGCGTACGGAACCTCAAGGTCTTCACCGACTCCCAGCTAGTTGTTAGACAAGTCTCTCGAGAGTACGAGGCCCGAGATCCCCAGATGATGAAGTACCTGGAGAGGGTCCGCTCAAGCGCAGCAGGCTTTCGTTACTTCCGCATTTCCCATATTCTCCGTGGAGAAAATGCTCGTGCAAACACACTATCAAGGCTCGCCACCCTACCGGACTCATCCCTGGGGCGCGCATACATCGAATATCTCAAGAGCCCGAGCTACGAAAGCCCCGAGGAGGTGCAGCAAGTAGCCTCTGAGCCGAGCTGGATGGACAAGTATGTCAGGTACATCCAAGACGGCCTACTGCCGGAGACCGCAAGGAAGCTGGCCTCGTCAGAAGGAAGGCCACCCGCTTCGTCTTGATGGATGGCTAGCTTTATCGCCGATCCTATTCTTATCCTCTCCTGAAGTGCCTCAGGCCCGCAGAGGCAGCCTTCGTACTCCCGGAGATAGACGAAGGCCTCTATGGAAATCATGTAGGAGGGAGGATCCTAGCATACAAGGCACTCTGCCAGGGGTACTTCTAGGAAATAATGATGGAGGATGCCATTGACTTCGTCAAAAAGTGTGACAAGTGCCAGCGCCACTCCTACATTCAGTGCCTGCTAGCTGCACCGATCTCCCAGCTATCATCTCCCTAGCCTTTCGCGCAATGTGGGATGGACATCCTGGGACCGTTCCCCAGCGCACCAGGACAGCGAAAGTTCCTACTGGTGGTGATCGAATACTTCACCAAATGGGTTGAAGCAGAGCCGCTAGCTCGGATCACAGAGGCCAAGTCCGCCATTTCTTTTGGAAGTCTGTCATCTACCATTTCGGACTCCTCAACTGCATCATCATCGATAACGGGCGACAGTTCAACAACCGAGAGTTCGAGGGGTTCTACGCCGAGCACAGGATCCAGCATCGGTTCACCTCGATCGCCTATGCCCAGATGAATGGGGAAGCCGAGGTCACCAACCGAACCATTCTTCAAGGACTCCGCACCAGGCTGGACCAAGCGAAGGGCAGATGGCGAAAGAACTTCCAAGCATCCTGTGGGCCTACCACACAATGCCCAGGACAGCAACGGGCGAAACGCCTTTTACCTAGTCTTCGGGATAGAAGCAGTCATTCCAGTTGAGCTCGGTGTACCCATGCTCCGTGTACAGCAGTATGACGAAGCACAGTACTCGGCACACCTTCTCCTCAAATTAGACCTCCTCGAGGAAACAAGAACAAAGCTCGGCTCCGGATGGCAGCATACTGGCAATGGGTCGCCCGTACTACAACGCACGGGTGAGGCAGAAGGCTTTCCGACCTGGCGACCTAGTGCTGCGCTGACCAGAAGTGTCCCAACCTCGGGAGAGCGGCAAACTCTCACTGAACTGGGAGGGCCCTTACAAAGTGGCCGAGGCACTGTCGCAAGGGGCCTACTACTTAGAAGACTTGGAAGGCAACAGGTTCCCCCGAACCTGGAATGCTTCTAATTTGAGGAGATACTATCAATAATGTAAGTATTCCCTCCGTGAGAAATAAAGATTTCTTTCCGTAACCCGATTTATCTGCCTTGCAGGCACCAAAGCCCAGAGAAGAGTACTCTGGCATGAAGACTTGGGAAGCCCCAGGCACCGATGAGCCCAGCTCCCCGGCATCAAAAGACAGGATGATCTCTGGCACCGGCGAGCCTAGCACCCCGGCATCAAAAGACCAGACGATCTCCGGCACCGGAGAGCCCAGCTCCCCGGCATCAAAAGACCGGACGACCTCCAGCACCGGCAAGCCCAGCTCCCCGGCATCAAAAGACCGGACGACCTCTGGCACTAGTGAGCCGAGCTCCCCGGCATCAAAAGATCGGATGACCTCCAGCACCGGCGAGCCCAGCTCCCTGGCATCAAAAGACCGGACAACCTCCGGCACCGGCGAGCCTAGCTCCCTGGCATCAAAAGACTGGATGATATCCGGCATCGGAGAGCCTAGCTCCCTGGCATCAAAAGATCGGACGACCTCCGGCACTGGCGAGCCCAGCTCCAATACGCCAGCCTAAGATCGGAGCTCAGATCTCCGGCCAAGGGAATTCTCTCAATTGCTACGCCTATGAGCCCAACTCCAAGGTGCCATCTCAAGTTCACAACGTCTTCGAGCCCAGCTCCAGGATGTCTACTCAAGACTGGAGCTCAGATCTCCGGCCAAAGGCACCTCCGAGCCTCGCGGCTCTCCAACATCACCATCCCTGAGCCCAGCTCCAGGATGTCTGCTCAAGACCGAAGCTTAGATTCCCGACCAAGGGAATTCTCTCAACCAACGTGCCTACGAGCCCAACTCCCAGGCGCCGTCTCAAGCTCCCATCGTCTTCGAGCCCTGCTCTAGGATGCTTGCGCAAGACCGGAGCTCAGACCTCCGATCAAGGGTGCTTTGGAACCACACAACTCATCATCATCAACGTGTCTAGGCCCGGCCTCATGATGACGCCCGGAGCCAGGCCCCGTCCTCCGCCAAGTCCGCTCCTGTAAGCCCGGGACGCCTAGCTGGAGCCAAGCACGAGCTTCCACCCAAGGCGGACCCCTTGAGATCGGGCCCCGTGGTCAGGAGTCGAGCTCAGCCTCCTCCACCACGAGGCACCCTTCGAGCTCCGGTCCCTAGGCTGGACAGCATCCTCGCTAACCAAAGACCTGGCAAGCCCAAGGCACCGGCAAGCCTAGCTCCCCGACATCAAAGCCCAGAGAAGAGGGCTCTGGAATAAAGACCTGGAAGCCCCCAGGCACCGGCGAGCCTAGCTCCCCGATATCAAAGCCCATAGAAGAGGGCTCTTGGTGGGGACATGCAAGATGAGGATGCAACTATGCAACCCTTAAGGAGATTAGCAAAGATTAACTTAGCAATTTCTTATTTGCATATGATTAGTTCAGCATATAGTATCAAAGGAAAAGGTCTAATAAAGAGAACTCGAACGATCAAAGTAAACCTAATTAATAAGACTATCAAAATAACAAAGAAATAGAATAAGATTCGAACCACACAAGTTAGCTAGGCAAATTAATATTTCAGATATATCGATACTAGAACATACTAGCATTATCTTTCAAGTAGATCAAGTTCACTCATGAAGAGACCTCCCAATGACAAGACCATACTACAATTGAGGGCCTTCTTGTTTTCTGGATTATGGCAAGTAATTCTTCCTCTTGAGTTCGGAATCCCGGAGAACCCTACAACAAAGAAACCTCGAGATTAGGAACTTGGTAAAATACGTTAGTCATGGAGAATGGAGAAACTAAAGAAGAGTCGAGGAAGCATTGTTGAAGAATAATCTTGGCGCCATGGTAGATCACTTGAAATGGATTAGGCGGCCTCCTTGTGATGGTCTTCTTGATCAACCTTGAATATGAAGAGCTAGCTTGAGATTGGAGAAGAAGGAGAGTGTCTTAGGCATTGGAGATGGAGGAGGAGAAAGTAGGGTTGGCGTGGGATAGGGAGAGGAATTTAGAACTACCACTTAGGCACATAGAACTCACATAGAAGAAAATTTTATTTTTTCTTTTCCATCCTTCTTTACAAGAAGACTAAGAGTCTTTTATAGACTATTAAGCCATTTGAATTCAAACTACACAAATATCATGGAGAAAAATTTATGGAGAAAAATATGGGGACCATGAGTAGTGGAGGAAGTTGTGGAGGAGGTTGTAGCCAATTCAAATTCAATTCCCCTTTTTTCTTGGGCGGCAACCTTGGATGGTGAGGTGGCATGTGTGATGTGGCAGCAACCTTGGATGGTGAGGTGGTATGTGTGATGTGGCAGCAACCTTGGATGATGAGGTGGCATGTGTCATGTGGCATGTGGTCCCCACTTGAGTGGCTTTGGTCTTTCTTTGGAGTATAAGTCTTGAGTCTTCTTTAGTCTTCAAATATGGTTTGGTTTGATTCTTCATGGAGGTTTGGTTTGATTCTTCATGGATTGGACTGACTCATTTGGACCCAACTCTCAAATACAAGATTAATCAGGCTGGACTAGTCCCAACATAAAATTGAAATGGACTCGAATTACATAATTATTTGGACTCAAAATTAAAGAAAGAAAAAAATACAGGACTTTCTTTTACTCATCAAACCATAAGGACTCGGATTTGACTTGAATTGGTTGGAGTCTCATCCTGATTCTGGTGCCCACACCAATTCTCCCGGGGTGGGAGGAACTCGACCCTATCGAGTGAGGGTTGGCTGATAAGTTTCTAAGCATCCGGGTCGATTTGTTGTAGGTCATCTCGGGAAATCCAGGAGTCTTCAGATTCAGGACATCCTTGCCATCTACTAGATAACGTTGGTAGCCTTTATTTCTAGTAGTAATGATCTGGTCATCCAAGATCCTTCAATTCTCTCCTTTCTCTCAGGAACACTGGTGGTGGACACTCATTTGGTGTTTCACTCTCAAAAAGAAACATTAGGACCAAAAAGCTCACTAGGTATCAATGCAGGTTCTTGTATTCTTTTAAGTCAAAACGTTAAATGTTGAACTAATGCTATAACTTGGTGGTAATTCTAATACATAAGCATTTGGTCCAATTTTCTTTATTATTTTGAAAGGTCCGGTCCCGGGCATGGAGTTTCTTCATAGTTCCCGGCAGAAACCTTTCAGGTTTAAGTTTGATCATGACGGAGTCCCTTCATTAATTCTTTTAATCGTTATATGAATTAGTCATATGCTGATAGAGTTCATTACTCGTTTGAATCTTTTAGCTAATCTCCTTATGCAATTCCCTAATATGCTGTACATATGACTCGCGGAGACTCGGACACCCAGATGTGTGGGTAAAGGAGCTAGGTCTAAAGGCTTCTAGGTCTGTATCCATGGACCACTTCGAATGGACTTTTCCTAATAGACCTATTAACTGAGCTGTTATAGGCAAATTCAGCACGAGGATGTAATAGGTCCCAGTTTCTAGGTTGTCACCAACTAAGCATCTCAACAGATTCCTAAGCTTCGGTTTACTACCTCAGTCTGGCCATTGGTTTGAGGATGATAGGCAGTAGAGAATTTCAGCTTGGTACCGAGCATGTGCCAGAGGGTTTTCCAGAAATAGCTAGTAAATTTGACATCTCTATCGGACACAATGGTTTTAGGTAAACCATGAAGCCTAACGACCTGATCGAGAAAAAGCTTGGCCACCTTCGAAGCATCTAAAGTTTGAGAACAAGGAATGAAGTGAGCCATCTTGGAGAAACGATCGACAACCACAAAGACAGAATCATACTTCCTAGACGTCTTAGGGAGGCCTACTACAAAATCCATGCTGATATCCTGCCATGGACAATCAGGGACAGGTAAGGGTGTGTACAGACTGGTGTTCTGTCTTTGCTGTTTTGCAACAGCACAGATACGGCACTGAGCTACAATCTGGGCCACATTTCTTTGAGACCAGGCCAAAAGAATTGGTCTTCTATTGCTAAGATGGTTTTATTCCTACCAAAATGTCCTACTAAGCCCCCAGCATGAACTTCCCAGATCAGAAATTTCCTAAGGAATACACAACTGATTTCCTCTGAAAGGTATCCATCTAAAATGGTATAATCACTATGCTCACTAGATGGTCCTTGTTGAAGGGATCGATAGATGTCACCAAAATCAGGGCATGTAGGATATTCCTCTTTTAATCTTTCAAACCCTACTACCTCAGAGCTCACAGAATTCAACAACATTGAACGACGACTCAATGCATCAGCAACCTTATTTTCAGTTCCGGCACGATGTTTCAGTACGAACGTATAAGCTTGTATGAACTCTACCCATTTCCCGTGCCTAGGGTTCAATTTCTTCTGAGAACTAAGGAACCTAAGAGCTTTATGGTCAGAAAATAGGACAAACTCTTGTGGTAGAAGATAATGCCTCCAATAACGTAATGCCTGAACTACCGCATACAGCTCCCTATCATAGGTGGAATACCTTAGTCTCGCTTCATTTAACTTCTCACTGAAATATGCTACTGGGTGATTCTCTTGACTCAAGTCACCTCTAATTCCTACCCCAGAAGCATCACAAGCAACCTCGAACACTTTGGTAAAATCGGGTAACCTCAAGATGGGTGCGTGTGTCATTTTTTCTTAATTGTTAGGAAGGCTTTGTCTGCTGCTTTAGTCCATTCAAAAGTTCCCTTCCTAATACAATCAGTGATTGGAGCCACTATCGTACTGAACCCTCTAATGAATCTCCTATAGAAGGTGGCTAAATCGTGAAAACTACGGACATCATGGATACTCTTGGGTACAGGCCACTCTACTATTGACTTAATTTTCGCAGGGTCAGCGGACACTCCTTCAGATGTTACTACGAATCCTAGAAAGATAACTCTATGTGTAAGAAATCACACTTCTTGATATTGGCATAGAGGCTATCCTTTCTAAGGACTTGGCAAACTTGTCTTAGGTGGGTTAAATGGTCTGCCTTAGTCTGCTATAGATAAGAATGTCATCAAAGTAGACCACCACAAATTCCCGATGAAAGTTTTCAACACCTAATTCATAATTCTCATAAGGGTGCTGGGTGCATTGGACAGACCGAACGGCATGACTAACCACTCATATAATCCATCTTTAGTCTTAAAAGCGGTCTTCCATTCATCTCCAGGCCTAACCCTAACCTGGTGATAGCCACTCTTTAAGTCTATCTTGGAGAAAATTGTTGATCCGGCTATCATATCTAACATATCGTCCAGTCTTGGGATTGGAAACCTATATTTGATAGTAATCTTGTTGATGGCATGGCTGTCTACACACATCCTCCAGGTACCATCTTTTTTAGGGGTTAATAAGGCAGGGACTGCACAAGGGCTTAAACTTTCTCTAACAAACCCTTTCTAAGAAGTTCACTAACTTGCCTTTGTAACTCTTGATGTTCAGTGGATTCATCCTATAATGAGGCAATTAGGTAAAGTCACGCCAGGAACTAAATCTATGGCATGCTGTATGTCCCTTAAAGGTGGAAGATTGTCGGGAAGATCCTCGGGAAACACGTCTTCAAAGTCTTTCAATATTGGACCACTCTTGAGGGTGTTCTACAGGGATGTGGTCCATAGTTTCTTAGTAGCAACCATCCAAATAGGTGCTCCCTCATTAATGTCTTTTTCTAATTCTCTTGCACCTATCAAATTTAATCCAGTCCTTTTTTCTTTCAGGCTGCTAATCCTCTTTGGTGTTGTCCTTAGGCTGGGTTGAATGAATGACAATTTTCTTGCCATTGAAATTGAAAGCACAGGAATTTGATCGATCAAAAATTATCACATCATGGGAAACAGCCATGGCCTACCTAGGATGATGCTACTTACTCCCATAGGGAGTACATCACACCAGATTCGTTCCTGATAGGACTGAAGTTGGATTCGGACCTGACATCTCTGCTTGACTGGGATAGAAGTGGAATCGATCCAGGATACTTATATGGATTGGGATGTGGTTCAGTGGATAATCCTAGACTCTTGGCTGCACTAGTGGAAATGGCATTGACACAGCTTCCACTATCGATCACGATCTTACAGACCTTTTCTCCTATTTTGACAAATGTGTGTAGGATGCTAGTCCTACGCCAGTCTTCCTGCTCCTTGGTCTGCGTCATGATACATCTCACAACTCCTAACACATCTGATGAGTCTACATTTTCTTCTTCTTCATACTCATCAGCCAAGCAATCCCCTGCTTCATAACCTCTTCTTCATCATTCTCCAGGGATTCTGATTCACCTTCTTCTGCCTCCCCTATATGTAAAGCTCTAGAGGGGCATTGGCTCACGAAATGACCTGGTTTACGACACTTATAGCAAACTCACTCCCTCTCACCTTGAACTTTGGCTCTTTCTTTGTCTTCTCTAGGAATGGGGGAATGGCAGGGTTAGTCCTAGGGGTGGATTCGAGCTGGATCTTGGTCTATTGGTTGTACCAGTGACTGAACTAGGTCGACTAAAAGGAGGATTAAACCTAATGGGCTCAGATCGCCTAAATGTAGCTCTCCTTTGAAACCTCTCATAGTCCATGGCAACTTGGTATGCCTGATCTAAATCATGGACTTCTCTCAAAAATAGTTCTCCTTTTATAGCTTCATTCAATCCTGATCTAAACCTCGACAATGTGGCTGCCTCAGACTTGACTACGTTGCATCGCATTACAAACTCATCAAATTTAGCAACGTACTCAGAAACGGTCTTATTTCCTTGTGTCAATCGTTGCCACTGATCTAACAACCTTTGCTGATAAGACATAGGCAAATATTTCTCTCTAAGCTTTCTCTTCATGTCTCTCCAGGTCACTATAGGTAAGTCTTCCCTCTGCCTAGCTATGCATTCGACATTTCCCCAATAAAACCTAGCCTGACGGACTAGTCTAATTTAGGCAAACTTGAATCTTCCTCTTCAGACATATCATACCAGTCAAAATATTGGTCCATGTCAGCCTCCCAGTCTATGTACACCTTAGGATCTAGGCTTCCCTCAAAGGTTGGTGCATCTAGACGTATATTCCTTAAGGCCGATCATCCTGATCAAAAGTATCATGGCGAGGTCTTCTAGGATTTGGCTCCGGAGTGTGATCAGTATAATCCTGATGTGGCCTTCTATGAATTGGATCAGGTGTATGTTCCTGTCGTTGGGCTCTAGGCCGAACTGAAGGTAATCTGGGTGAAGGTGGTTCAGTTGGGGTCAACCTAGATTCCTCTAGGGTTCCTATCCTTTCCTCGAACTGGTCAAACCTAGCATCCAAACGGTCCATCTTCTCGATCATAGATCTCATAAGGCTTTCCATACTAGTATCCATGGATGAACTAGGTTGGGCTTGTGAAGGGTGGTAAGGTGTGCCTGACCTAGTTGTCATGCAAACAATTAGACTCAGACCCGAACTACGAGTTTTCTAAACCGGTTAGTCCAAATAAACTGAGTTGACTAGATACAATCAAATCAACAGCTACTCTCTTCCACTGGCCAGTCAGGAGGTGGGTCTGTGGGAGGTTCCCCCAGCTTTCACTGGGTCCTAATTAAAAACCACAAGAACTGCTTTGGCTTGAGCCACTTAACCTCTATCCTTGACACCAGCTTTCAATAATAGATGAAGAAATAGGTTGCACAAGCTTTCCCAATTGAATTGAACTGGACCTAGAGTTCCAAGCTAGTTGCCTAATCGAGGTGGCAAGCTAGATTGTAGTAACTCTATACTTGGCCAGGTTTTAGAACAAGGGGAGTGTGAGATCCTGTCTCTGGCCTACCTAGGCCGGTGGAATTGGCCCGATAGATGGATCAGCACCCAAGCCCTTAGTCCCAATTCTAGACACCAAGTAATAGGGCACACACAAGACTAGTTGACACAATGAGTTGACAATAACCTGGGCTCGACCAAATTGATGTCCCTAACCCACTAGGGCAATTAATGTCTAATCAATTTTAGTTAGGGATTGGATCGATATGCAATTTGATGATTTTTGGGCTAGGAACAGGTGATGAAATCCTGACCCTATGTCAATTTCATGCCCTTAATTTGATTTGTCATAAGATGCATGCAAATTTCAAATTTCAGGTGCAGAAGTAGTGTGTTGCAGTTTAAAAGTGGTGTTGATAAGTACAGAAAAAAATGTCAAAAAAATCTAAAAAAATCATAGAAAACTCCTAACTTCTAGATGACATACCAGATGAAACAAAAATTCAAAATAAAATCTGTACTATTCTAGGCAGATTCTGAAATGAAGATAATGAAAAGGAACAGAACAGAACAGAAACCCTAATAACACTGATGGACTACAGGAATTTTCATTTTTTTTGTAAATTTCTTCTCAGATTGAAATTTTAAACGGTAATAAGCAACTTAAAATGGAACAATAAAAAAATATTACAATGAGGAATGTGATACTTTCCTTTGGAGTTGCAGGCGGATTACAGTCAGCCTACAGAAAATACAGCAAGCAGAAAAACAGAACGTGCCCAATGCAAAATTCACAAATGAAATCTAAGAAGTCCTTTGGCTTTCTTTTTCATGGGTCAATCACAATGGCACCCCGACATGCCTTAGGAGATCCCCGTGGAATGGGAAGAGAGGGTGTTTAAACCCTACTTTCTCCTAAGACCGGACGGCCTGGTAACACCCCCGATCCAAGTACTTCAAGGACTTAATGCTATGCAATCAGGAACTTATTCTACCATGCTCTGATACCAAGAATGGTGGGGACATGCAAGATGAGGATGCAACTATGCAACCCTTAAGGAGATTAGCAAAGATTAACTTAGCAATTTCTTATTTGCATATGATTAGTTCAGCATATAGTATCAAAGGAGGTCTAATGAAGAGAACTCGAACGATCAAACGCAAACCTAATTAATAAGACTATCAAAATAACAAAGAAATAGGAATAAGATTCGAACCACCAAGTTAAGCTAGGCAAATTTAATATTTCAGACCTAATCGATACTAGAACATACCTAGCATTAATCTTTCAAGTAGATCAAGTTCACTCATGAAGAGACCTCCCAAATGACAAGACCATACTACAAATTGAGGGCCCTTCTTGTTTTCTGGATTATGGCAAGTAATTCCTTCCTCTTGAGTTCGGAATTCCGGAGAACCCTACAACAAAGAAACCTCGAGATTAGGAACATGGTAAAATACGTTAGTCATGAAATGGAGAAACTAAAGAAAAGTCGAGGAAGCATTGTTGAAGAATAATCTTGGCGCCATGGTAGATCACTTGAAATGGATTAGGCCGGCCTCCTTGTGATGGTCTTCTTGATCAACCTCTTGGTCTCTTGACACCCTGAATATTGAAGAGCTAGCTTGAGATTGGAGAAGAAGGAGAGTGTCTTAGGCGTGGAGATGGAGGAGGAGGAAAGTAGTAGGGTTGGCGTGGGATAGGGAGAGGATTTAGAACTACCTTAGGCACATAGAACTCACATAGAAGAAAATTTTATTTTTTTTCTTTTCCATCCTTTCTTTACAAGAAGACTAAGAGTCTTTTATAGATATAAGCCATTTGAATTCAAACTACCAAATATCATGGAGAAAAATTTGTGGAGAAAAATGGGGCATCCCATGAGTAGTGGAGGAAGTTGTAGCCAATTCAAATTCAAATTCCCCTTTTCTTCTCTTGGGCGGCAACCTTGGATGGTGAGGTGGCATGTGTGATGTGGCAGCAAACTTGGATGGTGAGGTGGTATGTGTGATGTGGCAGCAACCTTGGATGATGAGGTGGCATGTGTCATGTGGCATGTGGTCCCCACTTGAGGTGGCTTTGGTCTTTCTTTGGAGTATAAGTCTTGAGTCTTCTTTAGTCTTCAAATGTGGTTGGTTTGATTCTTCATGGAGGTTTGGTTGATCTTCATGGATTGGACTTGATTCATTTGGACCCAACTCTCAAATACAAGATTAATCAGGCTGGACTAGTCCTAACATAAAATTGAAATGGACTCGAATTACATAATTATTTGGACTCAAAATTAAAGAAAGAAAAAAATTACAGGACTTTCTTTTACTCATCCAACCATAAGGACTCGGATTGACTTGAATTGGTTGGAGTCTCTTCCTGATTCTGGTGCCCACACCAGCTCTGGCACAAAGACCTGGGAAGCCCCCAGGCACGAGCGAGCCTAGCTCCCGGCATCAAAGACGGATGACCATTCGGCACCAAAGACCAGACAACCCTCCGGCACCGGCGAGCCCAGCTCCTCGACAAAGGACCTGGGAAGCCCCCAGACTTAGTGCCTCCGAGCCCAACTCCAGGATGCCAAGGCCCAGAACTCAAATTTCGGTGCCACAATTCTCAAACATCAACATCCATGGAACTGGCTCCGAGACACTAAGACTCATGACTCAGGCTTCCGATATCAGGGACCTCAGCCGTCAAAGCTGCCGAGCCTGGCTCCAAGGCGGCGACCACTGAATTGTGCCCCTAAGTAGCCGAGTCCAAGACCAACATTCATCGATGACGTGACCTCAAGCTCAATGCCAAATCCATGCCAGTCGAAGTTCCTGACTCCCATCTCGGACCTCGCTGCACTGAAAAGAAAGAAGTAGTAAAGAAAGGGAAGGGAAGGGAGAGATAGGACATTCCACATTGCAGATGATGAAGACACCATGATGGCAAAAATGCATTTCATTACTGGAAGAGTTGATTACACTATCTACCGGGCCCCAACAGGCCGGGTGACCTGGTTAAGAAAAAGAAGAGACAAGGGAAAAATACAAGTATAAGAAGAAAAGGAAGGAATCCTATCCTAAGCAGCCGGCTCCTTCTTCAGACGTTGCGCGGCTGAGACCTCTCCCTCCTCCACCTCCGTCGCTTGGGCATGCCCCTGGGCGACCTCCATTGGAGGAGTAGGTTCAACTATTGAAGCCGCTGAGATAGGATCAGCAGCCCCGTTGATGTCGACTCCTTGAGGATGGGCGCCGCCGAGGTCGCTGGGATGCTAGCCTCGGCTGGAGCGGCTTCCTACCTGCCGCCACCGTCGTCATGTAAAGGAAGCCTTCTTCCCCGGAGTCCAGAGCACAGCCAACTGCTCCTCAGATAGAATACCCCAAGCTGCTGGCGGCAATAGGCGAACCCCTTAGCAAAGGAGTCTGTCGCTGCCTCCTTGAAGTCTCTGAGGTATTCAGGAGAAGCCTTGAAGGCGGCCACCATGCCGGCGACATCCCTTTGGGCACCCTCCACCTTGCTCCTTTCGGTGGCCACCAGGTCCTCAGCATGCTCAGCCTGACGAATCGCCGCCACCATTCCCTTCTCGGCGGCCTCAGCGGCATGGCTGGTGGCAGTAGCTTTCTTCTCGGCCTCAGTGGCCCTCCCCTCGGCCTCAGCGGCCCTCTTCTCCACGGTCGCCACCTTCCTCTCAGACTCAACCTGGAGCTCCTTTAGCCGAGTTCTCTTCAACTCCAGCTCGTTTTCGAGCTCCTTCTTCATCCGGACGAGGTCGCCAACCTCGGCTGCGAGGCCCTTATTCCTAAGTTGAGCATCCTGGGCATCTTGGCTCTTCTATCTCACCTTGGCCGCAGAGATTCGAGCTCGGCCAGTCGTTCCTTCTCCCCTTTGGCCCAATACCGGTAGAAGTCCCGAATAAGAAGAAGCTCTTTGCTTTGCTGCATCGAGGAAGGGATGTTAGCTATCAGGTATGAAGAAAACGAAGCGACTTGGAGAAGCAACGACGAGTGGAAGACTTACAGCATAGAGGTTCGCAAACATCGCGCTGATGACGTTGCCCAGAAGCCTCTCACTTCCATCTCGCTTATCGCAGGAGGGATGGAGAAGTCCATCATCCACTCGATGAGGTTGGGGTCTTAACCAGAGAGACATTCGGCCCGAATTTGAAGGGGGACCCCGATAATCTCTGTCCCTAGTCCTCGACAGCTCAGCTCCTTCATTGACGGGTGGTGCCCTTGGCACCAGTTGTGGAACTGGAGCTGCATCGGACCGCACCTGTGATGTTGCTTGATCTCTTCTAGGACCTCCTCCTCGATGTTGACAACCTCGGGATGGGAGGTGCCGACCTGGTGGTAGCGGCAGCTGATCTCATGCAGGCCACCATCTCGGGCTCGGGCGCCGCCACCATCTCACACTGCCCGGCAAGCATGGGAATGGACTCAGCCACCCTTTTCTGCCATCGTTCCTGAACTGGTGCGTCCGTCCCAGCCTGCACCGGCCTCGCCCCATCCTCGGCTCGAGCCCTCTTCGGAGCGGGCTCACCTGCCTCAGCAGCCTACTCTCGCTCCTTAGAAAACGAGAGCAGCTCATCCATCGAAAACTTCATTTCCGCCAAAGGGAATGCGGTTAGCCCAACAGCAGCAGCAAAAAAAAAAAAAGAGAGAGAGAGATGAAGAAAATAAAAAGAAAAAATAAATAAGAAATGACAGGGAAGTTGCCAAGTCAAACTCACCTGGCTCCCGCGCCGAGCTGACCCCAGCCTCGCGAAGATTCTGCTCTAACAACAAGACCTTCAGTGATGGGATCTCGACCGATCTAAGCAGGTCATACATATCGAGGTCGGCAGCTTCGACGGAGGAGGTCCTGTTCGGAGATCGATCTGGGTCGCTCCAAACCCAGTCGATCCTGTCTACAGATGCGAAAAAGAACCTACTCTTTCATCCTTTGATGGAAGAGGGGAGCACAAATCTGATGCCCCGAGGGCGGGAAGAAAGGGACCACCACCCGTCCTCGGTAGGGTGGCGTTTCAGGGTGAAGAAGGCCCTAAACAAGAAAAAACGGGCAACAATCCCATGGAAGTGGCACAGAAATGATGAAACAAAATATCGTTCTGATGGCATTGGGGACCAACTAGGCTGGGACAAGCCGGTAGCTAGCCAAGAAAGAAAGAAAAAAAGGGTGCACAGGGAGGCGGAGACCCCCAGCGAAGGTCTCCTCATAGAAGGCAATCTATCGAGGACCACTGGAAGTGACTCGCTCTCGGGATGAGGAACGGAGAGCTGGATGGATTCAGGGATGCCGTAAGCCTCCCGGATGAACGCAAGGTCCTCAGCGGTAATCACCGAGGTGATCCCTCCTGGACCTGATGACTAAGAAGACTCAGGCTCAAAGAGACGAACAGAAGCAGAAGTAGAAGCAGGAGCAGGAGCTGGAAGAGAAGCCAAGTGAGGAGTAAGAGAAGACCCAGGTTCCCTAATGGACACCGGGCCATGGAAAGGCCTTCTACTGAACTCGCACCTCACCGCCTCCATCTCCTCATCAGAAGAGGAAGGAGTCTTTGACCGGGAAGGTCCGGCCTCAGCCTGGTAAGAGGGATGGAAGTTGGGCTCGAAGCGATCCATGGAAGAGAAAGGGCAACTCCTAAATAATGACAAGGAGGAGGTGAACGGAAGAAGGCCTACGGTGACTTCTAACAAGCAAGAGGGAAGAGCTAACCAACTAGAACTCAACAAAGATGCCGGTGGTCAGAAAAAAAGAAGAGGGGGACTTCCGTGCGACTCCGGGCGTGAAGAATTTGAAAGAGGCTGTTCTGAAAGGGATTACCCATCCCTTCGAGACAACCTGTATCCGATCGTACCATTACGGCTTCTCCAAAAGTCACGCCACATGTCGCCGATCAATGGAACCAGCACCCCCATCTGATCGCAGCTGCTTCAACTTCCGTGCCCGCCATAACTGCTCCCAAGACATGGCCACGCGGCACCCCTGCACAGGCTCAAGGCCCGCTGGGTGAGACGCCACCGATATCGATCATTATTGCACCATATTTAATAGCTTTCCATGCCAGCACGGCAATTACTCCCTTCTCCCCGAGTGCAATGCGACAACGGTTCTTGGGAGTGGGGGCAAATGATGTCGCCGGATCACTGATGTGGAGCAAGGAGCCTGACGTGGAGCCCCCATTGGATGCCATGCTGGATTACCGCCACAGGCCCCTTCGCCGGGCTAAGCTCCCCGATGCCAACGGGGTCGCCCGTCGAAGTCGGGCTCCATCCCCTGCCAGGTCGGTACCCACCAGGTCAGGACGCCTAAGTCGGAGCGAAGCTCAAACCCCACTAGAGGCAGACCTCTCGAGCCCGAGCTCGGGTCCCATGGTCCGGAGTCGAGCTCAAGCCTCCTCCGCCACGAGGAGCCCCCTCGAGGCTGGGTCCCCTGGCCTGGGTGCGCCTCATCCACCTCAGCCATCTCGAGCTCGATCATGGCTAGGCCACTCTGGCCTAGTACCGAGCTCGGCCCCTTTCCACACAGCCGAGCCGCTGAAAGGCGGGTACCCTACAAGTAGGTCCCATCTTTCCAGCTCGACCCCCAATGCAAATCAAGATGTCAACCGCTAAGAAAACATCACCTCCCATCCGAAGATGGTGGCGGGCCCCCCGAGGACCATGCGACAACACCCGCCACATCACCATTAATGCCCACGGCCGCCTTTCACACCAGGAAGAAGGAAAGCTCACATCAATGAAATGTGCCCCCTACCGGCTTGTTGTACAACCGGGAAAAAGATACCAAGGAGCGCTATTCCCAAGAGTGGCGGTGCGACAGTTGAGGCCTTGCCATACTTCTAGGAAGGGCAAATCGAAGGAATGTCAGAGGCTCGTGGAAGCTTCCCTAGATACCTAATAAAGAAGGTGTATCATTCATGGCACGACATCATGTCATACCCATCTACCAACATGGGAGAACCCCGAGGCAAGCTTCAAAAGAGGACCCAGCCAGTGTAAGCAAAGAGGGAGGTAACACTCATTTCTCAATTCCAAGCAAGAACAACACAACCACCACAAAGAATAGAGGAACCAGAGTGACATAAGGTAAGAAGGCCAGAGAGGAGGATAAGACCACCTCGGCCAACACCATTCCCAGCTCGTCCTCATCTTCCACTCACACTATATTCACTCCTCCTAGCATGGAGCTCATCCAGAGGGCCTCGACAAGGAGGATCTATTCCCCTGGATCGCCACTAACTTGACCGTCAGAGTGCCCTCGTTGGAATCCCCGATCTGGGTCACTGATGTTGCTTTTTTGTAGGTCCCGAGGCACGGAGGCATTACAGGCGGGCAAACATGACACACCTGACGCCTTTAGTAGCTATGGGCCACGACGATCCAGGCGGCAACAACCGGCTTTATGCCTCCTAAATATTGACCATATTAATGCCTATTGGGCATTGATCATACTTGTACTATTGGGCATTGATCATATTTGTGCCTATTGGGCATTGATCATATTTGCATCTATTGGGCATTGATCATACTTGCGTCTATTGGGCATCGATCATTTTGCCTATTGGGCATTGATCATACTTGTACCTATTGGGCATTGATCGCTTTATGTCTCTTAGACGTTGATCAGCCTTTGTGTCACTTGGGCATTGATCGGCTTTATGTCTCTTGGACGTTGATCAGCCTTTATGCCACTTGGACATTGATCAGCCAGATTCAAGCTTTTAATAGATTAGCATAAATAAAACAAACCTATCATATCCCAACACTAGTCCCCCCCAATTTCTGAATTCATTAATTGAAAATCAGAAACTATTAGAAGCTTCCATTTTGGGGCAACATGCTTTGATGACATGTCGAACCTTGATTGGGGAGGCAGTTATAAAAACTAATAGCCATATCTCCTTCTCATCATTGTAATTTTCAAAATCCAAGAAAGTCGAAAAGTCTTCGTCAAAAATAAATGCCTCCATCCTGTCAACAAATATTGCCGCCAGATTATAAGAGTCATTTCTATCCTTCAAGAAATCCAATTTTCTATCAGATATTTATGGACAGGTGACAAGATCTGAATCAGTCTCATTATTTAAGGAAAATCTTAGACCATTGAAGGATATACTATAAACACCATCATTCTCAGAAAAATAGGTTTTCACTATTTCAATTTCTTCGCCTTAGGAGCAAAAGAAAATTCTCAGGTTGGCCTCTATTCATCTTCTGCCTTTTCTTTTAAGTTAATCTTCCTCTATTTCCTTTTCTGATTATGGCTACGATATTAGAGGTCAGTCATGTCAAAAACCCTGAGGAATCCACCTCCCAACAATAGAAAAAACAAGTTGAGTCATTAAAGAAAGGTGATGTTAGATCCACTTTAACCGAACATCGAATCCTAGCTTTGAAACAACACTATAATATCTCTGATGAGTATGCTTGTATCCTTCCCAATCCTGACGACCAAATAGATCGGCCTCCACTCGGTAATCTAACAATCTATGAGGAACATTTAGAGCTGGTCTTAGATTTCTGATTCATCCTTTTTCATTACAATTTTCATATTATATCGAATACTTCCAGCACAACTAACTCCCAACAGTATTCGAATCATTTGCGCATTCTTGTTTCTTTGAAAGGATCCAGGCATAGTCCTTAAAACTTCTCTTTTCACCATATTATTTGTATTGAAATGGGACTTTCATGGCCAAGGTTGGTGGGTGATTAATCCACGCCATGGTCGGAAATTTATCTCGGGACTTCCTTCGGCCATTCATGGTTGGAAGCCCGGCTTCTTTTACATTGTCCCCAAAATCCTTGGGACTTCACTATTAGCCATAGGGAATCCCGACTGACTCCCAATGATCGCAAGAAAGTCTTGACCGCTGACCAAGAAGATTACGAGAAACTAACAAGGATGGAGGTTCCTCTGACTAAAGAACTTCTCGATGAAAGTGGGCTTTTTTCAGCAGAAATCAGTCCCAAACCTTCTTTAGGTAACTTCATTGTTGATGTTACTTCTTTATTTATTTCTTAACAATCAATCTTAATCTTTGACTTCTCAATTACTACAGATACGTCAATCATGGTGGACATTCGAAAGCTTCGAAAACTTTCGAAGAAAAGAAAACCAGAAGCCACCTCCTTTATTCAGGAAGAAAGAAGAATTAAAAAGCTGAAGAAGGCAAATCCGGTAAACCCAATGGCTACAAAAGTCGCAGTGGGTCTTAATTCTCTGATTCTAATAGCCAGTGTGTCGAAGGATGATGAAATCCCATTATCAGCATCCCTCCAACATCCAGTTCAGGAAAGACGACCAATGGGATTTTCAGGAGCTAGTCCATCATTACCTTCTGCTGACTAGACTGATAAAGAAAAAGCTCCAATGAGAGAAGAAGAAGAAGAAAGAACTCTGGCTGCAAATATTTCGACAGATTTTCCCGTATACGCCGATGATTCGGGCTGAATGACCCAATGCTGGCCCGTCGTCTTCTAAACTCCATCATTATTCTTAAGAGACTGGGAAATCACCAAGTCCCGGTAGATTGATGACACCATCATATTACTTCATCCCACTTTACTAAAGGTATAGGATAAAACTTGTCCTCTTTTTCCTTTTGAAAAGTTAATCATTTTTATTTTTTTATTATTAAATCTGACTAATCTGAAATGTAAATAAACAGCTCATTCATGGAATCCGAATTATGGAGGAGAGTTTTAAAAAATTTTGACCAGTTCCGCAAGACCATGTGCAACAAGGTGAACGTTGCCAAGGCGGAAAAAGAAGTTACTGAAGAACTAAAGACCGCCATGGAGAAGAAATTGGAAGAGTCGACAGTCAAAATGTTAGCTCTAGAAGTAGAGCTGAAGGAAGCAAAGTCAAAAATAAATACTATGGAATCAGAGCTGAAGAAGAAAAATAAAAAAATTCGATCAATGTCCCTTAAGTTAGAGGGAGCTGAAGAAAAGATCTTAACAGTCGAAAAGAAGGTTTTAGCGACTGAAAAAAAGTTTTAATGATGACCAAAAGGATCGAACAAGCCATTGAAGAGGTCGTTAACGGGGTTGTAAAAGCGTATGTTCAATCAAAAGCTTTCAATGATAAACTCCATGAGGTGAGAGTAGAAAGCTACAACCTAGGTCTTGTCGATTGTTTGAATAAGGCAAAGAAATATTACCTTGACCTAGACACGTCAATGATGGAGGAAGACTCCGACGATGAGGATTTCGATGAAGAAAGTTCTGACAAGGAAGATCAGGTCGGAGAACAAACTATAGATCAACCTGAAGACATAATCGGCAACCAAACCAAAGAACCGGTGCCAAATTTTCAAGTTTCAGAAGATGTACCAATAGTTCTTACTGTAGATTAAGTTGAAATAGAAGAAAATATAGTTGAACAAAATGTAAACGATCAATGATATAAGAACTTATTTTGCTTTTAACAGGAAATGGAGAATCTTCCTTTTTGGCAATGTTTCTCGAATTGCAAAAGTTGCACTTTTCATAAATGGGAAAATTTTCTAAGTATAAAATCATCGGATTAAATAAAAAAATTTTCAAGGAAGATCGATCTAATCACAACATTATTCAAACACAAATTTTTATTCAAAAAAATCCAGTTAAAATAATCTGAACAAGTTCATCAAACAAGAATCTTTAAGAAAAAAATTGATCGGAAAGCACGATTTCTGACTCTTCTTAAAGGAAGTCAACATTTACCAAATATCTCTGAATTAACCGGGCCTTTAACTTGCTCATGGGCAATATAATGCTTTCATCTGATTTACTGAATATCCTATCCCTTCTTTAATATTTTAAGAGAAAGTATACTTTGTAAAGATTTTCTAGGCAAAGTCTAATAAGCATTGTTGTACCATGATGGCTCACCCTCAGCCAGAACCGGCCCAGTCTTGTGGTCCGACCCGGCGCCCTTTACCCTCTCCTACTGGGGTTCGGCCCATCACTCTCCTTCAGAGGTCCCGACTGCCGGAGCTGAGGTCTGAACGACCCTCTCCTACTGGGGTCCTGTTGGGAATTGTGGTCCCAAAGCCAATCGCCTGGGTTGTAGGCAGTTGAGCTCAGTATTGTACTCTTTCTTTGAATTAATAAAATATTTTTTTTTGGCAGCTCATCACATATTGTATTTCCCTGAAAGGAACTCTTTCCATGTGATGAAGTCCTTAGGACTACACTGACTTCGATATAGAGAGGATATATCGAGTGGTCCTTAAACCGGTTCACAACCAAAGGATATATTATACTGGACGGCAATATATCAAGTATAGGTTGCTGTAGTTCACATCGTTGGTTGTCCTCTTGACCAAATGAGTGTGGTGACACTGTTGTGATCTGCAAGTGGGATATGTGATATCATATTGAACGTGACTCCGTGCAGCCCCTTTCTGCCAAAGGGATACTCACGATTGGATATGGGTATATGGTGTCCCTCTGACCTGAGGTCATCACGGTAGCTTGCAAGCAACTCCCTGTGCTTTGGTGCCGGACTACCCGGATTTTTAATCCGGTGATGGAAGGTTTCTGGGTACAGGCAAGTACTTGTGGAGCAGTGATGGACCAAGATGGAATTGACCTGTCCAAACAGTTTGGATTGAATGTCTCGCAGTATCTCAATTTAGCAAATCCTCGGCCAGGGTAGCCCTAGTGAAGAGTCACTGGGCTTGCAAGGTTGAGACATGTAGTCGACTGACTCAGTCTGGGTTGGCAGCCCAATCTCAGTCGTCCTGAGCATTAGAGGTCAAGGGATGAATTATATGGTAACCCATATACCAGAGGTTCGATAGTTTGCTCCCACATCTTCGACCTATTCGGACGCCGGGACCCATTGCTAGATGGTTTCCTGTGCTCGTACTAGATTGTTCTAGTGCTACTGTTTAGGTTCGAACCTATGAGGTCACTCACCATAGAGGATTACTCTCTGATCCGGATATCGATTACGATTAGGAATCGTCTCGATTTCTGATCATGGTATTTATTTTTTAGCACTCTTTTCCCCGTCTTCCCTTGTCTATGTCAACCGGAAATTGTTTCGGGCTGACCAGCACTGCGCTAGGTTTTTTCTGAATCAGTTTGAACTGATTCAGAGCTCGTTTCGGCCTCCAATTGGTTGTGAACCAATTGAACCAAATTAAATGGGTTGGACCAATTGTTTTAAATGGGTTTGAACCAAATGGCTTGGACTGGTTTTGAACCGGTGTTTTTCCCTTGGACCGGTTTCCACGTTGGAATATTCTTTATGCTGGAAAGAAGTATTAGCGTTTGAAGAAAACCAAGCGTCCGAAGGCCAAACAACACCGTGCGCTGGCGTCCCTTCCTCTCCTCCATCGGCTGCCTTAAATCCCTATTTATTGTGGGTGTAACGCAGCCTTTTGCCCTTCCCTCTCCCAGCCTCCCTGTCTCCAACTCCCAGCTGCCTTTAAATACCAATGCCCAAGCCCTGTTTCAGGTGGCTTCTTTCACCGTGCAACAACAATCCAAAAATTTTCTGGGCAAGGTTTCTCCCATTTTTGAGAGCTTAGTGTTTGTATGAGTTAGGCTGGGATTTGGGAATGTGAGAGAGTGTTTGAAGGGCCATTTCTTTGCTCTTTTGTTGTGCTCAACTCAAAGACTACAGCAAAACAGAGTTGTTGCAATCCACCATGATCAACTCACTTCCAGCGGATAGCACCACGTGTGGAGAGGGATCGGAGAGCCCCGGGTGCGTCTCCCCTCTAGAGGGAGTATACTTCTACTCCTGGGAGCAAGCCACACGAGCCGGATCACCTGTAGCTGCTCCTAACGCGAAGCCGAAGTCTGCTATCCTGTTCTGCTATAGAAAATCTGGCAGCAGACTTTGGCGGATTTTTACATTTTTTGGCTAACATTTTCTTGCAGTTCTTTGTAGGAGATCGAAGTAGACTCAATCACCTTACGGATGCTGAAATTTGGGAGCAAACGGAAGTCCGGAAGGTGGTGTTCTGACACCGTTTTTCAAGCCAAAAACAGAACTCGTTTTCAGCCCACGGAAGAAGAAGGCTGGAATAGTTTATTCCAGCTATTCCAGCCTATTCCTGCTTTATCCAAGAGTTATTCCAGCCAGAATATGGTATGAAAAAATTATTTTTAATCATGCATGAATAGAATTTTTAATTCAAATATTTTGCAAATATTTTATATCATCATACATGCCTATTTGCAACTAGAATTAGATTAGTTTCTAGGCGGAGTAGATTTCTGCTGCGCGGATTTTTTAAAATGTTTTATAATCCATTTTGCTCCCGCAGTTATTTGCATGCCTAGTGTAGGATCATGTCAAAACACCTGCTCATTTTCTTTCAGGTCCGGCCCATCGCTCTCCTTCAGAGGTCCGACCAACCGGAGCTGAGGTCCGAACGACCCTCTCCTGCTGGGGTCCGGCCCATCGCTCTCCTTCAGAGGTCCGACCCCCTGGGGCTGAGGTCTGAACAACCCTCTCCTGCTGGGGTCTATCCTATCGCTCTCCTTCAGAGGTCTGACCCCTCGGAGCTGAGGTCCGAATGACACTCTCCTGCTGGGGTCCGTCCCATCGCTCTCCTTTAGAGGTCCGACCCATCGGAGCTGAGGTCCAAACAACCCTCTCCTGCTGGGGTCCGGCCCATCGCTCTCCTTCGGAGGTTTGGTCTTTGGTCCGACCGACCGACTTTCTCACGGCCGACGTCCGACAGGCGAACCTTAGCATCCAGGGTATTTCAGAAGCACCTTTCTGTTATTGCGGTATCCTGCTATCCCAACGGCCCTGCTCCACTACTTCCATGATGCCGCCGTATCTGCACGTCACGTGGCCACTCTCCAGATTCTCCTAGGGCTAGATCAGTCTTTCTCAGCCTCTCCCCTAACAGATTTTGGACTGTTCCGTGCTTATATAAGGTACTCTGGGGACCCCGTTCGAAGGGAGAACAACTCTTCCTTCTCTAGAGACTATTAATTCCTTGATTCCTCTATTTTGTTGCCTTCAACCTCCTGCTAACTTAAGCATCGGAGGGTCCCCCACCGGAACACCACCGGCGCCCTTAGGGACTTTATTGCAGGTTTGCCTGGGAGAGCAGTGCTCCAACCTATCCAGCCACCCTCGGTCCCCGGTCCAGGAGTTGACGCAGCAACAGATTGGCGCTAGAGGAAGGGGCTTTTCTTTTTCTTCTTAAAGAAGGAATCTATCATCCCAGCAAAAAAATGTCTAAGGGAAGAGCTCCAAATGCCACTGCCAGGAGGGGTATCTCTCCTTCCAGGTCTGAGGAGCCTCTCAGAAAGAATGATATCGCTACCATCGCAGAACCCACTATCACGTTGGCGTTGCAGCAATTCCAAACTTTGGTGAATCGCATTGAAACACTTACTGCTATAGTCTAGCATTTCCAAGAAGCAGCTGATAACCGTCAGCAGCCACCAGCTATTTCCTACACCAATCCTCTAACTACTGCTGAGGGAAGCTGACGGTCGGAGGTCCCTCAACACTATTCTCACGCCACCGCGGAGCCCCAGAGGTCATTGGGTGACCGCACGATGGCAAGAGGGCAAGGTCTTCTTCGCCTTCCTATGTTGAATCTGTTCCGGTCGGCGGTCGGCCTGCTGTTGAGCCTCCGAAGGACTATGCCAGCAAGATCATGCGCATGGAGGAGCGCATTGCCGAAATCGCCCTTCCGTAGAAGGTCGAAGGGGGACAGGTATATGACTCCCATCCCCTGTTCTCTGATGAGATTCTGGGGGAGATGATTCCCCGCCACTTCAGGATCTCACAAGTAGACCCCTACGACGATACCACTGACCCCTTGGACCATTTGGGTACGTACAAAGCCCATATGATGGTCCAAGGTGCCTCTGACACTCTCCACTGCTTCGCCTTCCATGCTACCCTTAAGAAGATCGTCGGATGTGGTTCTCCGCCATCCGGCCAGGTACGATCCGCTCCTTTCTCAACTCGAATCACTTTTCCTTTCTCATTTCAGGACTTGCAGTCGGATCCCGAGGAATATCGACTACCTCTTCCTCATGCTGCAAAAGGAGGGAGAGACCCTTCGGGATTTCATGGCCCGTTTCAACTCAGCGGCCATGGAAGTCTCATTTGAATGAGGCTGTAGTAATGTCAGCCTTCAAGTGAGAGCTTCGCTCGTCCAAGCTGACCTTCTCCTTGGACAAGAAACATCTGACAAGCTACAGTGAACTCCTGGCCAGAGCACAGAAGTATGCCCTGGCGGAAGAACAAGCGGCCGGCCAATGTCAAGCTAAAGGAAGGCCGACCCCTAAGAAGCGGAGCGATAAAGCTCCCAATGTCCGACCTCCGAGTGATAGTTGGCGGTCGGCCCAATGCCAAAGTCCAAAACCGAGGGACTTCCCCCGAAGGCTCGAGACTTACGCATCTCTGTCCCTGTCAAGAGAGAAGATCCTCATAGAGATCGAGAACGAGACCTTTCTGCAAAGGCCTCGGTCGATGAGGGGCCCTCCTACCCAAAGAAATAAAGATAAATTATGTCGGTTCCATAGGGATCATGGGCATAGTACTGAAGAGTGCCTATAGCTGAAGGATGCCATTGAAGACCTCATCCGGAGGGTATACCTGTGCAAGTACGTCCCACCCCATCAGGACCGGGCTTAAGCATCAAACGCCCGAAACCCTCCAAAGGAGATGGAGCTCCCCAATCAGAGGCTGACTAGTGGGGATGTCGGCATGCTGCATCGACAATCCAGAGGAAGTTGTGAGGACAGGACCGATATTGCTAAAAGGTCCAGGGGCTACAATGCAATCACCTACTCCGATGAAGATCTTCTGGAGACTCATGTTTTTGAGAACGATCCTATAGTCGTGTCGATAGTGATTGCCAACTACGATGTAAGAAGAATACTTGTAAATAATGGAAGCTCGACAGAGGTATTACTGTATGATGCTTTTGTGAGAATGAATCTATCAAAATCCATGTTGCAGGAATCCCCCGCACCACTGACGGGCTTCGGGGGCAACTCCGTCGAAGTGGAAGGGGAGATAGTTCTCCCTATGACGATCGGGACAGAGCCTTTCCAGAAAACTCTCCCCATCAGTTTTATGGTCATTCGAACGACCTCGCCTTACAATGCTATCCTGGGCCGACCGACCTCAACCAATTCAGAGCCATTATGTCCACTTACCATCTGTTGGCAAAATTTCTAACCAGTAGTGGGGTCGGAGTGATGAGGGGAGGCCGTTGGATGGCCAGGCAGTGTCTGACCATTATGAATCAACAATCAGAAGGTAGCCAACTTCCGAAAAGTCTGACTCCGGTCGGCAAAGGCTCTAGGGCGGCCCACTTTCGAAAGTCTGACTTCGGTCGGCAAAGGCTCTAGGGTAGCCCACCTCTGAAAGGTCCAACTACGATCAGCAAAGGCTCTAGGGCAGCCCGGTCCGGAGAGCCGACAGACTAACACTTAGGATAAATTTCCTAAGCTTGTTGCTCTGGCCTTAGCTGAAATCCGACGGCCGCCTCAAATACTTTTGGGTCCGGAGAGCCGATGGATCAACACTTAGGATAAATTTCCTAAGCTTGTTGCTCCGGCCTGAGCTGAAATCCGACAGCTACCTTAACTACTTCTGGGTCTGGAGAGCCGACGGACCAACACTTAGGATAAACTTCCTAAGCTTGTTGCTCCAGCCTAAGCTGAAATCCAACCGCTGCCTCAACTGCTTCTGGGCCCGGAGAGCCGATGGACCAACACTTAGGATAAATTTCCTAAGCTTATTGCTCCGACCTGAGCTAAAATCTGATCACTGCCTTAATCAATTCTTGGTCTGGAAAGCCGATGGGCCAGTACTTAAAGCAAAAATCCTATGGGGATCTAGTTTGGCTTGAGTTACTGTTCGACGCTTACCCTGGAGATCCGACCACTCACTCAGATCTGCCGATTGGTCCATACTTAGCAAAATATCAGAAAGGAAGATATGAGATAGTGTAAAAAGACAACAAAAGTTTTTCATTACTTCAAAAAGGTGTCTTTACAAAACTGAAGGTCAGACCTTTACAAACAACTAGGTCTGACCCTCGGATGGTACATCTACGACCAATTCGGCCCCCTCAGCAACAATAGCCGCTTTGGCCCCTTCGGCTGCCTATGCCTAGACTCCAACAAGGGCGTCTGTTCCAGCTACCTCCACGATGACCACCACCAAGGCTTCGACCGCTTGGGCAGTCGGGTCCGTCCCATCCAAAGGTTCTTCCGCCGGCTTCGGTGGCTGAAGGAATGACAGATCGAGTTCTGGGAAGGCAACACTAACCTTTCCCAAGCACTCATCATATTCGTAGCCGAAGCCAACCATCCCGACTTCGTTCATCTCCTAAGTAAAATCCTCGGAGGCTTTATATTCCGCGATGGCTTTCTCGCTGGCCGTCTTCAATAGATCTTGGGCCGTCTTCAACAAGCCCTTGTATCTTTCCGCCGATGCTCGATAGCCCTGTGCGTGGACATCACACTCGGCTAGACGACCCTCCTCGACGGTCAGCTAATGGGCCAAGGTCTTGATCTTCTTTTTCTTATTTTTTAGCCTTGCCTCTCGATCTGCCTTTTGGGCAAGCAAGTCCTCTAGCTGTTTCTTTTGGGCCTCCAGTTCGGCCCGCAGGGGGGACACTTCTGCCGCTACGACCCTCAAGCTGAGCACCTCTTCTCTAGAAGCCATCAGCACCTCCCAGGCTGTGTCCCTCACCAGCTCAGCCACTTCGGCCCTCTGGGTTAACTGCTCTTTTATATAAAGTAGCTCACCCAGGCCCTCGTCCATCAGAAGATTGTCTTTGATAAGCTGTCGATAAAAACTCACAGTTAAAGAATCACCAATCGTGAACTCGAAATGAAGACAGGAAGAGTGAAACTCATCCCCAGAAGATGACGAAGGGAACTTTTGGAGGCCTCGTTCACCGACCACCCATCGTTACCGGGAGCCACCCTCTGAAGCAACTCCTTGGCCTCCTCGACATCGCGCCACTTCTGGTGCTCCTCCTCATCATGGGCACCACTGGCCCTCTCGTCAACGGTCGATGGCCCCTCCCCTGTAGGGGTTTCCCGGATCGTCGGGGGAATCACCATAGTTGGCTCCAATGGCGGGGATGCAGGGGCTGCTTCTGCCCTTGTCGGCATCGAGCGCCTCTCTTCTATCTGGGCGGCCGGCTATCCTACCGAAGAGGATCGCTCAGATGTGATCACCCTTTGGCATTCGATCAGAGGCATATTATCCTCTGACTCAACCGACACCACCGCGGTGGACGGTTTTGCCATCCATCGTTTCTTCGGCCTTTCGGGCACCGGTTCTGTCACCCACTTCTTCGGCTCCTGCGGTGTCAACTCTACAATACGGACGGCTCTCTGTTGGGCGGATCATGCTGAAAGGACCACCAGATTCGGCTTCATCTTGCCACCTGTCAGCATACAAAGTTAAAGTGAGGTGCGGTCGTCACGCCGATAGAGGATATAAAAAAGAGAAGCCGATCTCTCTCTCTACATGACTCTCATCCTACCTAACATCAGCTACCGGCTGAGTCCGGCATGGTGAGGTTCTCCTCAATAAGCATAAAGCCGACAAACTTTGGATCCTCTCCCTCCACTTTGTGGAAGTCAGCCTCATCGGCCCTCGAGACTTTCCATCCATTCAGAGCATTCAGCCTTGGCTCTCTCCAGGCCACCTCAAAGCTCCATGGCTCCAGGCTATCTACGAAGAAGTATCGGGACTTCCATCCATGAATTGCAGACAGAAGCCCCCCTAGAATCTTCCAGCTAGGGCATGGACTGAACATCCACCACTCCTGACTTCGAATGTCCTGCTTCAGCTAGAAGAAATTTGAAAATAGGGATACCCTAGGCTCAATGTCGGCCTCCCGACAAAGGAATATGAAGCTGCAAAGGACCCTAATGCTATTCGGCGTTAGCTGGGAAAGTGTGATCCTGTAGGTATTGAAAATCTGAAAAAAAAAGCTATGGATTGGGAAACAAAGACCGGCTTTTAGGTGGTCTTCATACACGGGGAGAGCTCCTAAGTTCAAAGGCCCGTTCACCCTACTCTTGCGGCTAGGGACGATCTAGTGTAAAGTGGAAGGAATGCTATAGACAACCCTATGGTTTTCGACCCTCTCTGGATCATGGCCGAAGGGATATCAAAAGGACCAGGTTCCCTATGACCACAAGCCAAAGCCATTCTAAGATGGATTGCAGAAAAGGAAGGAGGTGGGGGAAGATGAAGACGGGACTGACCTGGTTCCTCGGACCTCTAAAAGAGGCTAAAAGCAGCGCAGGGAGGGAGGAGGCAACCTACTCTTCAAGCACAAACATGGTGAAAGGTCCCACTGGGCGCTGCTCTCTTCCTTTTATAGGCATCCAGGGGCCGCTTCCAAATGCATCCCCCCACGTGCCGAGATCCGATGGCTGCCACTTCAGTTCTCGAGTGGGACGGGAATCTGAGGGGACGCGTAGGATCATATCTGACCGCGATCTGCATGACAGTCGAAGCAACGGCTGATGGGCCACTCCGGCAAGTGCACCAACCGATTTGATGGGGCCACGGGTCCCACATCATATCAAGAATCCAAATGGGCAGCTGCCATGTACCGTATCGACCATAACTGCTCCCCCTATCCTTGCCAACCAGGCCCTGACACCTGTCTCGGGGCAAAAATCGGAGTAGGAGGTGATCGAATGCAGCACGTCGAACCGGATTCACCATCATTTGAAAGGCTGGCACATTTATGGCCATTTAATGCCCTCACCCTTCGAGCCTACGGACTCGCTCGAAGCACAAGGACAAGGGGGTCAACTGTTGTACCATGACGGCTCACCCTCAGCCAGAACCGGCCCAGTCTTGCTGCCCGACCCGACCGCCCTTTACCCTCTCTTGCTGGGGTCTGGTCCATCACTCTCCTTCAGAGGTCTGACTTGCCGAAGTTGAGGTCCGAACGACCCTCTCCTGCTGGGGTCCGGCCCATCGCTCTCCTTCAGAGGTCCGACCATCGGAGTTGAGGTCCGAATGACCCTCTCCTACTGTGGTCCAGCCCATCACTCTCCTTCAGAGGTCCGACCCACCGGAGCTGAGGTCCAAATGACCCTCTCCTGCTGGGGTCCATCCCATCGCTCTCCTTCAGAGGTTCGACCTGCCGGAGCTGAGGTCCGAACGACCCTCTCCTGCTGGGGTCCATCCCATCGCTCTCCTTTAGAGGTCCGACCCACTGGAGCTGAGGTCTAAACGACCCTCTCCTACTGGGATCCGGCCATCGCTCTCCTTCGGAGGTTTGGCCTTTGGTCCGACCGATCGACTTTCTCATGGCCAACGTCCGACAGGCGAGCCTTAGCATCCAGGGTATTCTAGAAGCACCTTTTTGTTACTATGGGATCCTGCTATCCCAACGGCCCTACTCCACTACTTCCACGATGCCGCCATATCTGCATGCCACGTGGCCACTCTCTAGTTCTCCTAGGGGCAAATTGGTCTTTCTCAGCCTCTCCCCTAACAGATTTTGGACTGTTCTATGCCTATATAAGGTACTCAGGGGACCTCGTTCAAAGGGAGAACAACTCTTCCCTCTCTAGAGACTATTCATTCCTTGATTCCTCCATTCTATTGCCTTCAACCTCCTGCTAACTTAAGCATCGGAGGGTCTCCCGCCAGAACACCACTGGTGCCCTTGGGGACTTTGTCGCAGGTTCGCCCGGGAGAGGAGTGCTCCAGCCTATCCAGTCACCCTCGATCCCCGGTCCAGGAGTTGATACAGCAACAGCCATCTTACCAACTTTGCCAAATGTTAACTTTCTGTCAGAAGAGCAGTTGATCGACAGATCATATAATCATATTTGTCAGGACTTAAGAGGCTATACAAGATTCGAATTCAAATTCAATCACATGCCTTTATATACATATTTTATAACTGACTTTCTGAGAATCAGAAGCGGTGCACGGATTCCCACCAAATCAAGATCTTAAACATGTCGAGATCTTCTGATATCTTGAAATTTGGACCATAAATCATAACCATTGGCAACCTCTATATAAAGAGGTCCCAGGCCCAGTGCTTTGAACCAACCTTGCCCCAAGTATTTTTCTTTTAAAACTCCTTATTCCAAGGAATACTCTTTAAGAGAGATCTTCATCGTAGTTGAGAGATGGAGCCAAGTAAAAAGAAACCTCATCAAATGCTGAAGAGAAAAGTCGGACTAGTATGATTCAGAGAGGAAAGGTCATGTGTAAGAAGAAGGTGTTTGTCAAAAAATACCTTTGATAAACTAGAAATTCCTGAATATATCGCTTCTTCATCTGAGGAAAAAGAACAAAAGCCTTCCATTCCACTTCCAAAAGGAACAGATCATGACCCACCCGCCAAGCATACTTCAACGGATAAAGGAAAAGCTCCTCTGGAGGAACCAGTTGATCCGAATGATGGCAAAGCCATTCAAATACTAGTTTTCGATACAAGCATCAACAATCCAAAGTTGGCAAAAACCATACTGCAGTCTACCATTCTTCAAAGAGATTGTGAAACAACAATTAAGCATGAAGTGAAAGAAATTCTATCTTCCATCTATCCAAGAATTGTAAATGTTAATAATACTCCTTCTCTTTCCAAAACAACTTATCTATATTTTAATAATTGTTCCAAATTTTTGTTCAGTTTGTTAATGATATCTTCATGATCGAAGAGAGTTGGGATCAAGCAACTAACTTGCAGGGAGATCTCTAAAAGCAACTGACTACATCAAGGAAGAAAAAGACAAAGCTGTCACTGATCAAAAAGTCTTCGAATCAAGAGTTGTCCTATTAACTGTGAAGATCTTGTCTCTGCAAAACCAATTAAGACAAACTGAAAGGTATGCCCATCAGCTTGTGGAGGATGGAGCCAGAAGAAGAAAAATACTTCGGCAGGCAGATGAAGCCATAGAGGAAAAAAACTCGGGCGTATGAAGAAGTATTTTGTCAAAATCTCCTGATGAGAAGAGAACATCACTTCTTGAAGAAAAGCTTAAGCAAACCGAGCAAGAAAATGCCTTGTTGATCCAACAGAAGCCCCTTATAATCGAAGAATAAAAAAATCTAAAGCATTTGAAGATGGAATAACGAGTTGGGGAAAAAGGCTACAAGCTCAGTTTCGAAGACTGTATTAACGGAATCAAGAAACTATATCTTGACCTTGATCTTTCCTCTATTTCCATAGATTACTCGGTAGAGAAAGAAGAGGGAAAGCCAACCAACGATCCGATAATGTTGGCTATCAAAGAAACATCAGAAAGAGTTGAATAATATATGTAATAGAGAACTAGTGGTAATTTCACTATTGCTTTTTCTTTTTTCATTTTGTAGCCAGAATATCAATAAGTCTTTTATTTTTTTTCATCAATATACCAGATCATACTTTCAGATATTTTATAGATAACATATTGATAAAATAATAAACCATGCTATTCACCATCACTTGTCATATGATCAACTTTTCAATTGATCAGTAAATTATTCTAATAAATGAGCTAATGAGTCAGATAAATCTAATTTGTCGGATTGTGATCAGCATATCAATATGACCTTTTGATTAGTTATCCTGATCATTAATACTAATGAGTTAGTGGGTCAGGCTAACTCAATTTGTTGAATCATGGTTAGCTTATCAGGCTAACCTTTGGATCAGTTATTCTGATCATTTATTACCGATGAGTTAATGGGTCAGACAAACTCTATTTGTCAGATTGTGGTCAGCTTATCAGGCCAACCTTTCTTTTCTTTATTTTCTAGAGAATATTTCAATATCATATATTTCCTTCATATAAAAGGAGAAAAGAAAAAGAGGATGTCTTTATTGATGGTATTTACATAGATTTTCTACATTCCATGGCCTTGCCAATGGATAACCATCTAGACTTTCAAGTCGATAGGTCCCTGATCGCACAACTTCAGTGATACGATAAGGGCCTTCCAATTTGGGCAAGTTTGCCCTATTCAGTTGGTCTGGATACAGCTGTTTGGCATAGAATAAGATCTCCAATCCGAAAGATTTGAGCCTTTATCCTTGAATTATAATACTGCGCCACCCTTTGTCAGTAAGCTGCCATTTTTAGTTATACCCGCAACCTAGAATTTTCAAGCAGATCAAGATTAGTTCTCCTTAGATCGTTATTATTTTACTCCTCAAAGCAATCAGTTCTTCTAGAATGAAGGACAATCTCTATAGGTAGCATCGCTTCACTCCCATAAGCAAGATTAAACGGAGATTCACCCGTGGTAGATCAGGAGTGGTTCGTAGGCCCATAGAACAGAGTTAAGTTCATCAGCCCAAGATCTTTTGGTTTCATTTAATCAGGTTTTCAATCCATGAAGGATTGTCTGACTAGTTACCTCAGCTTCTTCATTAGCCTGACGATGTCCGACAGATGTCAATTTATGAAGGATGCCATATTGAGCACAGAAATCTTAAACTTCTAATTATCAAACTCGCCTATTGTCTGTAATAATAGCATAAGGAATCCCAAATCGATATATAATAGAATTTCTGATAAACATTTCAACTTTTGCTTCAATGATTAAAGCTAAAGGATCAGCTTCTACCCATTTTGTAAAATAGTCGATAGCAACGATCAAAAATTTTCGCTGCCCAGAGGCTGGAGGAAACGGACCAAGAATATCCATTCCCCATTGAGCAAAGGGCCAAGGAGCTATTAACTATGTTAGCTGACTGGTAAGACATCTCTGAATATTTGCATACCTTTGACAAGAATCGCATTTTCTCACAAAATTTGCAGCATCCTTCTGCATAATCGGCTAGTAATATCCCTACCTTATAATTTTATAGGCTAAAGACTTTCCTCCCAAATGATTAACGCATATTCTTTCATGCACTTCTCTAAGAGCATAATCAGCATCCGAAGGAGACAGACATTTCAATAATGGCTGGGAAAATGATTTTTTATATAACAAGCCATCTAAAATGACATACTGAGCAGCAAACCTCCGAACTTGTTTAGCTTCTATACTACTTTCAGGCAATACCCCTTCAGTCAGATATTTGATTATCGAGCTCATCCAATCCATCTCCGGCTCTATTTGAAGAATCTTTTCTTTTTCTGTTACAGAGACACTAGGGATTTTCAAATGCTCTACAAAAGTCTGACCCATTTGGTCAGATGTAGAAGTAGCCAATCTAGATAATGAATCGGCTCGAGAGTTTTCAGTCCTAGGGACATGACTGATATCCCAAAAATCAAATAAAGTTCCAAGCTCTTGAATCCTTTTCAAGTATAAAGCAAATATGGCATCACGAACTTCAAATCCCCTTTTACTTGGTTAACAACTAGTTGAGAATCAGATAATACCTTTAGTCGTCGGACATTTAACTCCTTTGCAATCCTCAAACCAGCTAGGAGAGCTTCATATTCAGCTTAATTATTTGAACTTTGAAAGAAAACCTGAGTGCATACTCCATAACATCTCTGCTTGGGTTGGATAAGATCAATCCTGCTCCACAGCCAGAAGAATTTGAAGCTCCATCTACATGTAATATCCAAGATGCATCAGTCACCCCTTTTCATCAGATGATTGAGTTTCCTTTTCACTATCATTCCAGGTACATTCGGCTACAAAATCAGCCAGTACTTGAGCTTTCATTGCCAATCGAGGCTGATAAATGATATCATATTCACTCAATTTAACTGCCTATTTTGCCATCCGACCGGAAGTATTAGGGTATTGTAAAATAGTTCTCAAAGGTTGGTGGTCAATACAATAATATGATGAGACTGAAAATATGGCCTGAGGTGCTTAGCCGATATTACTAAAATGTAAACAATCTTCTGAAGCTTTGGATACCTTATCTCTGCATCATGGACTTTACTGATATAATAAATGGGTTTGTGCAATCCATCGGACTCCTTTCTCACCAATACAGAACTGATTGCCTCATCAGAAGCAGCCAAATAAAGATATAAGTCTTCTCCTTCTTGAGGTCTAGACAATATGATCGGATTTGTCAACACATCTGAAGCTCTTCAAAAGTTCTGACAATCATCCATCCAATTGAATTCCTTGGTTTGTCGTAGGGCTTTGAAAAAAGGCAAACATCTCTCAGTCGAACGAGAGATGAATCGCTTAACGAAGCGATTTGTCCAATCAATTGAATCTCTTTTCTATTAACTGGAGGTCTCATACCCAAATGGCTCGGATTTTTTCTGGGTTAGCTTCAATTACACGCTTCATAACCATAAAGTCCAAGAACTTTCCAGAAGTTACACCAAAGACACACTTGGTCAGATTCAATTTCATATGATTCTGTCGCAGAATATCAAAAGCTATCTGCAGATCTTTAATGTGATCATCATATTGATCGCTCTAATGATCATATCATCTATATATACTTCCATAGTTTTTCCAATTTGATTCTCAAAGATCTTGTTTACTAAGCTCTGATAAGTAGCTCCAGCATTTTTAAGATCAAATGGTATTACTTTATAACAATATATCCCCCGATCAGTGACGAAAGACATCTTTTCTTCATCTTCTAGACTCATTCGTATCTGGTTATATCCAAAGAAAGCATCCATAAAACTCAAGAATTTGTGTCCAGCCATTGCATCAACTAGTTGATCAATTTTAGGCAAAGAAAAACTATCTTTAGGACATGCCTTGTTAAGATCAGTATAATCTATGCATATCCTCCATATCCCATTAGCCTTCCTGACCATTACTACATTGGCAAGCCAGTCAGGATAGTGAACATCTCTGATAAATCCAGCATCAAGCAATTTTGTCACTTCTTCTTGATAACTTTTTATCTTTTGGGGCAAAATTGCACTTCTTTTGTCGAACAGGCCGACTGAGTGAAACAACCTTAAGCTCATGCATAATCACTTTAGTTCGAATTTCCATCATATCGGCAGCTGTCCATGCAAATATATCAGCATTTTTTTACAAAAAATCAACCAACTTCTTCTTTTGGTCTTCAGCAAGTAAGCTTCTAATCTGATCTGTTTTAGTAGGATCATCCTTTAACAAAGGAATATGAATAGTCCTTTCTATTGATATGCTGACTCCATCAGTCAGATCACATGGATCCATTTGTTCGTAGTAGTTTGTTGACTGTCTGTTGATTCTGGATTATCAAACATTGACGAGCCATCTGTTGGTTTCCTCTTACTTCTCCAATCCCATTTTGAGTTAGAAATTTCATCAAAAGATGATAGGTTGATACAACGGCTTGGAATTTATTCAGGGCAGGTCTTCCCAAAATAGCATTATAAGCATATGGGATTCGAACAACCATAAAGGTAAGAGGAAGGTCCTTTGCTTTGGGGCTGTTTCGAGAGTCACGGGGAGTGTGATTTCTCCTTCTACTCCTACAGAATTTCCATCAAACCCAGTTAATGGCACATGAATCCTTCATAGCTTATTAATCGACAAATTCATCTTGACAAATGCATCATAAAGCAAAACCTCGTTAGAGCTTCCATTATCAACTAAAATTCTATGTACATCAAAGTTTGCGATTATCGCAGAAATCACTACAGGGTCATTATGTGGCATCTAAATGCCTTGTAAGTCTTCGTCAGAGAAGACAACACTTTCTCAAAGCCTTTTGGGACTCCGATCATCTTCGAGACATGCATGACAAATCATCTCAATCGATCCATCAATCGGTTGTTGGTTCGGGAGCTCTGTTCCATCAGTAATCATCCTTGGAACTGAAGCCTTGGCACCGCCTCTTCAACTGGTCAGTTTTGGTTTGTATTCTGGACATACCTGCCCAGGTAAACCTTGTTGATCAAATCCTTCGATCTCATCTCTTAACTGGATACAGTCTTTTCTGTTGTATGCCATGATCGTTATTCACCGCCAATATGGACTCATTTCACATAGCTGGCAGCCCCTCATTGGCCTTGGCCTTCGTGAATAAAAATTGTTCTTTCCTCAATTTTCATTCGTATCTTTTCTCTTGGAAAGTTATGGGGTATAGCGGTCAAACCAATTGATTAGCTTTAGCGCTCTTGATCACTCCCTTGGCCTCTGACATTGCTGTTGAATTGATCGGACTTTAGAGAACCGAAATTCTTCTTCCTTGGCCTTTTTCCTACTTGGCATCGATTTTTTTCTCCACCCTCACCAGCTCAAGGCTTTTTCTTCAGCCTGAGCGTATTTTTGAGCATGGGCAATAATTCAGAATAGTTGGTCGGGAATATTCTTATCCAAGGAAAATATAAATCTGGAAGCTCATAAACCCTTCTTCAGAGCAGACATTGCCACATATTCTTTGAGATCTGATATCTCCAATGTGGCAGAATTAAACCTCTTGATGTAATCCCTCAAAGGTTTCCCTTCTGACTGCTGAATAAAGAATAAACTATCAGAATTTTAGGCATTTTTTTGCTTGTCCTGAAGTGGGAGACGAACAACTTCTATAGCCGACTGAATGAATGATAGTATCTGGCTGCAGACTTGAGTACCATATTCTTGCTGACTCTTCTTCAAGGTTATAGGGAAAGCAAGATAATGCAATGCATCTGATGCCCCTTGGATTAGCATATGGGCTTTAAAGCTATCCAAATGATCCAAAGAGTCAAGACGACCCATCGTACAGTTCGATTTGTAGAACTTTGAAGTGATGTGGTATTCTTTCTTCCATAATCTTCTTAGAAAAAGGAGGCAAGATACTGTAGCTCGATGTTGTGTCCTCTACTTTCCTCTCTTCAAGAACCTTGGCGATTTGCAACTCCAACTTTTTGAATTTTCTATCAAAATCATTTCCTCTTACAGGGTGTCGAACTTGAGTATTGTCAAGGGTTGATTCTCCAGATGACGTTGAACGGGATCATGGATGCTTCCCTTTATTTGCTTCTTAGTGTGATGGTGAGATTGGTGATGATGCCTCAACGGGGACTATGGACCTGAAGAACATTAATAAGATGAATGCCTTCTTGGGTTGAGATGTTTGCTTACTTGAAGGAAAGTTTGCTAGCTAGTCCTTGACGTAGTAGGTTGCATTGATTCCCTTATGGCAATTTCTTGAAGAATCTACATCGCTGCAATAACCACCTCTACTTTGTCGAATAGAGTATCCAACTTTTCTTGATCAAAGTATCTCATGGGAGAGCTTCCACCCTCTCGCCAAGAACAGGATCATTCCCCTTTTCACCAAGAATAGGATCATTCCCTTTTTCACCAAGAATAGGATCATTCCCTTTGGAAGAATGGGAAATGTCTTCTGCTGGCAGATTCTTCTTTTTACCTTTCACCATGCTTCCTTCCAAATTGTTTGAAACTCCTTCACTGAGTTTTCCCTACCTGGCACGCCAATCTATTGCATCCAAACAAATTACAACAAGCTTGGATCAAAAAAAAAGTGGATCGAGCTGATTTGATTTGGCTTTCCACCGTCTTCATAATGGATCTGGGTGTTGAGGTTGCTCTCAAGCTTGTTAATGGCGTCTGGACTGGAACAGATATGATCTGAAGGAAAACTGGCAAAGAATGGCGTGAAAAGAAGTAGCAAAAGTCCCATCACCATCGCACTTGAAGGTATTTATAAGCCATGAACTTAACCACTTACAGCTGGCATCTAGCTGTTAAACGGTTAATCCAGGACCGTGAGCATGTGCAGCGAAGGTCATCCATAATTGATCAGCCCATCATCCATAGTTGATCAACTCTTCATCCATAGTTGATCAGCTCTTCATCCATAGTTGATCAGCCCTTCATCTATAGTTGGTTAGCCTTTCATCCATAGTTAATCAGCCCTTCATCTATAGTTGGTCAGCCCTTCCCTAGAGGTTGAACGATCTCTGCAATATTTAAGTATTGATAAGCTTTACCTTTCAAAAAAGTTAGTCAATTACCTATAAGTTAGTCAGTCTTATGCTTGTTGAGCATTGACCGGCTTTATGCCTCTTGAATATTGACCATATTCATGCTTATTGGGCATTGATCATACTTGTACCTATTGGGCATTGATCATATTTGTGCCTATTGGGCATTGGTCATACTTGTGCCAATTGGGCATTGATCATACTTGTGCCTATTGGGCATTGATCGGCTTTATGTCTCTTAGACGTTGATCAGCCTTTGTGCCACTTGGACATTGATCAGCCAGATTCAAGCTTTTAATAGATCAGCATAAATAGACCAAACTTGTCATATCCCAACACATACCATAATTCTTAAACAGAATCAAGAATTCAAATACCATAACACAATATGTATTAAATATACTTAACAAATTTAACTGAAAGAAACAAGAAACCTTCATTCAAAAAGTAATTAACAAGTTTGGTAAACACTCATAGGTCACTCTCACATTCACTGAAGTGTTTAAAGGATAGAAAAAGAATTTCACTCAAAATTCAATTCAAACCAAATCACTACCATAGGCTTGCTTGCTTATCCAAGCTCCATCACTTGTATCACTTGTCACACATAGATCCAATGGTCTTTAATCAGGATTGTAATGGGGCTTAGATTCAGGGTAGGATAAAAAGGGATATTGAGGTTAAAACTCAAGAAACTAATAGAGCATTAAAATATAAATTGAGTAAATCAAGACATTAAATGCTCCAATTCAACCCTTCTAGTTTCTTCTTCTCATTTGCTGCATAGACTGAAAATGTTTCATGATGAAGAAGCATATGTCTGTATACACTGTGCACAATTGATAAGACATGTGGATTTCTTGAACTGAACTTGCTCCTAGAGGTCTTAGTGATACATTGGTCTCCGCATACATTTGTGATCTTCTACATTATCTCACCAATCATAACTTTCTATTTTTCTTTCTTTTTTTTTCTTTTTTCTTTTCTTTTCTTCTTTTTTTTTCCAGCAAAGAGACATTAAAACATGGCAAGAACATCTTACTCCCATTAAATTCTATTTTTTTTTCACAGAGTATACCAATCAACAGTAGCTCCCCCACACCTATTTAATACATATTCTTGTCTCAAAACCCGTCAAACAAATCTCAATGCTCTACTAGCTCTTGAGGTAGGTAAAATATAAGGATAATAAATTGCTCAAGGCTCATAAATATGGGCTTCAATCAATAAAAGAGTTTATAAGCTCAAAGTGGGTTCACTAAAGTTAATTAATTCAAGGTTGGCCATTTAAGCTAAATGGTATAAAATCCTATATGCCATTGTCATTTCTATATGTACATGTGAATTTAGTAACCTTAACTAGCATTTACAAGCAACTTATAAAGTAACCTAGTATGAATGAACACACTCATAACAAAAATGTATATGTATAGGTCCAAAAGCTTACCCAAACATGTTTTTGGTCTACTATACAAGTTAATACATTTCAAAATCAAGCTCAAGTCAACTTTTAGCCTAAATATGCAAGTTATTCATTCAATCATGTTTTGACACTCTTATCTTAATTTAGTCTAAGTTTACAGTACATAAATCCATAGATATTATGTGGAAACATCTTAAAAACACTCAAATATTTTTTTTTATTTTTTATTTTTTTTTAACTCTCAATGAAAAGCCCTAAATGCAAAGAAAATACGAAAATAAATTTAATGTCTACAAATATAAATAGAGAAAGGATAAAGAATGCAAATCTGATCATGGCCAGTTGGCCTCCCTTGGGTTGCCTCCCAAGCAGCGCATTTGTTTAATGTCATTAGCCCGACATTGCAGTTTCTCCTCAATCTGAATAAACTGGATCCTTCAGTTGCACTTCATTTATCGTATGCTCCTTAAAACCTTCATAAAATGGTTTGAGTCTATGTCCATTCACCTTGAACACTTTGTTAGTCTTAAAGCTCTGCACTTCAACTGCACCATAAGGAAACACATTAGTAACTTTAAAAGGGCCAATCCAACGAGAACGTAGTTTACCAGGCATTAGTTTAAGTCATGAATTATGAAGCAAAACTTTTTATCCAACCATAAATTGCTTCCTAACAATCATTTTATCATGAAATGCCTTTGTCTTATCCTTGAAAATTCTGGAATTCTCATATGCTTCAAGTCTAAACTCCTCCAATTCTTGCAATTGCAACCTTCTTTGTATACCAGCTTCATTTATATCCATGTTACAACTCTTCACCGCCTAATAAGCCTTGTGTTCTAGCTCGACAGGAAGATGACATGCCTTACCAAAGATCAACCTATATGGAGACATCCTAATAGGTGTCTTATACGCTGTCCTGTAAGCCCATAATGCATCATCAAGTCCGAGGCTCCAATTTTCTCTATTTGGCTTTACTGCCTTTTCCAAAATGGACTTCACTTCTCTATTGGATATCTCAGCTTGACCATTTGTTTGGGGGTGATAAGCTGTAGATGTTTTATGATAAACACCATATTTCTTCAATAAAACTTCTACCGCTCGATTGCAAAAATGAGTTCCTTGATCGCTAATCATTGCTCTTGGTATGCCAAACCTGCAAAATTGTTGGACCTAATAAAACCTACAACAGTTTTGGAATTGTCAGTTTTGGTGGCCTTTGCTTCTACACATTTTGAAACATAATCTACTGCAAGCAATATATAAACAAAACCAAAAGATGAAGGAAATGGACCCATAAAATCAATACCCCACACATCAAAGATTTCACATACTAGTATAGGAGTCTGTACCATCTCATGTCTATGGGTTAACCTTCCAGTCCTTTGACACTGTTCACAAGCTTTGCAAAATACATAAGAGTCATGAAATAGTGTAGGCCAATAAAAACCACTATCTATCACTTTCCTAGCTGTCTCTTAGGTCCAAAATGACCTCCACAAGCATAAGCATGACAAAAGGCAAGGATGGACTGGACTTCAAAATCAGGTACACATCTCCTAATAATCTGATCTGAATAATATCTCCATAAGTATGGATCATCCCAAATATAATATTTTGCCTCACTCCTGATTTTATCTTTTTTAACTCTACTTATGTCATTAGGTAGGACCTTACTTACCAAATAATTTACCAAATCAGCATACCAAGGAGCCTTATCTTGCGGAGCAAATAATTGCTCATCAGGAAAAAAATCTTGTAATGGTTCAGGATTCTCTTTTCTAACTAGTCTACTCAAATGATCAGGAACTAGATTCTCAGCTCCCTTCTTGTCTTTGATTTCCAAATCGAATTCCATGCATCTTTGAAATGTTCCTGGTGCATTACAAAGTCCAAAGGGCATCCTTCTAAATGCAAAAGTTCCAAATGGGCATGTAAATGTTATTTTTTCTTGATCCTCAGGTGCTATCACAATTTGATTATAACCAGAATATCCATCAAGAAAACAGTAATGAGACTTACCTACTAATCATTCAAGCATATGATTAATGAATGGTAGAGGAAAATGATCCTTGTCATTAGGTTTAGCTTTCGGTAATCTATGCACATACACCACCCATTCTTTATTCTTGTTGGAATAAGCTCATTATTTTGATTCCTGACCACTGTAACTCCAGACTTCTTTGGCATAACTTGAAATGGACTTACCCATCAGCTATCTGAAATTGGATAGATGACCCCTACATCTAATAGCTTCAAAATCTCCTTTTTTACCACCTCCATCATCATAGGGTTCAGTCTCCTCTGAGCTTCTCTGCTTGGTTTGGCATCATCTTCTAACAAAATTCGATCCATGCACGTTGATGGGCTTATAACCTTGATATCTGCTATAGTCCATCCAATGGTTGTTTTGTGGTCTCTTAGTAATCTCATAAGTCTCTCTTCTTGCATTAAGGTCAAATCCTTTGTGATGATCACTGGTAATGTCTTATCATTTCCCAAATAAGCATACTTCAGATGATCAGGAAGAGGTTTCAAATCCAAATTGGTGCCTGCACCATAGAAGGTAACAAATTTGAGTAGACAAGTGGTAAATCAATTTTACAAATTCACACCTTTTCGGAACCAAAGGCAAGGACTACAATGCCATAATCATCTCTTCAACTTCATGACTTAATTGCTTTGGTAGATCAAACTCCCTCAATCCTTGACTAAGTACTACCTCCAACTCATCCATATATGTCAATTCAAATGCCTCCTGTGCAAACATATCTACCATGTCAATATAAAATACAAATTGGTTATCGCTAGGATATCTTATTACCTCAAAAAATATTAAATTTTACAATCTCTCCATCAATTCCATGGTAAGGGTACGATCATAAACATCAATCTTGTTCTTGCTCTCTGAGGAATGGCCTTCCTAACAAAATTGGGGCAGGATTTGGAGAGGTATTGTCTTCCATATTCAAAATATAGAAATCAACAGGAAAAATCAACTTATTCACCTGTACCAAAACATTCTTAACTACCCCTTCAGGGTATGCATTAGAATGATCAACTAACTGGATAATACACCTGTTTCTTTTAATGGACCAAATTTAGAGATGCATAAATTGAATATGGCATAACATTTATGGATGCACCAAAATCTAGCATGGCATGTTCAAACTTAGTAGTATTACCAATCACACATGGAATTGTAAATGTACCTGGATCCTTGTATTTTGGAGGTAAATTATGTTGAATCATTGCAGACACATTTCCCCACACTAATTTTTTCATTACCTTTGGCTTTTTTTCATAGTACATAACTTTTAGAAATTTTGCATACCTTGGGACTTCCTTGATTGCATCTAATAGAAGAATATTTATTCTTACTTCAGAACAGTCTCAAGGAATTCCTCTAGGATTCCCTTCCTATCTTCCTCTCTTAATTTGGATTAACCTGCTAGGAAAAGGAAGAGGAATAGAATTAGTAGAATTATGTACAACAGCTTGAGATTTTTTCTTGCAAAAATTTTCAGCATTGAATTTGGTCTTCCTCCACTTGATATTTCTTAGCCACTTTTAAGGTTTCTGAGCGGAAGCTTCAATTTCTTTTTCATTTGTAGTGTAATAGCATTTGCATTCTCATGTGGGTTATGATCATTTGAGAGGGCAATTTTCCAGAGTCTTTATCCTCAAGCTTGCTCACTGATGTTGCTAGCAGACTAATTTGCTTCTCCAAGTTTTGAATGCTGTTTCTTGTTTCATGTTGAAATTGTTGTGTATTGATTGCCAGCATCTTAACAATCTCATCAAGTGACATATTCGGATCTTGATTTACTTGCTGCCTAGCTTGGAATGGAGGTTGGTACCGATTCTGAGTAGCTTGATTTTCATAGCTCAAATTTGGGTGATCTCTCCATCCAGGATTGTATGAGTTGGAATATGGATCATATCTACATTGAGGTTGCGCTGGAAAGCTACCTATGACATTTGCTTCCTGGACTAGTTCTCCTTCTTGCAGAGTTGGACACATATCCGTAGCATGACCCGTGACCGAGCAAATACCATATGCCTGGACTTGCTGCTTATTTCCTACAACAAATTGATGCATAAGAGAGGTTAGTTCTTCTACTCTTTATTCAAGGGAAGATGTACTTACCTCATTCACTCTCTTAAGTGTATGATCTGTCTTGTCCTAAATTGTTGAGAATTCATGCCATGTTGGAAATCAAATTCTTTGCAGCCTCCGGTGTTAGATTTTACCAAGGCACCTCCACTAGCAGCATCAATCACACTCCTACCCATTGGTATCAAACCTTCATAAAAATATTGAATCAAGAGCTGATCACTAATCTGATGATGAGGGCAGCTAGCACATAATCTCTTAAATCGCTCCCAATATTCATACAACGTTTCTCCACTATTCTGCCGAATACCACATATCTCTTTCCTTATGTTGGCAGCTCTGGATGCAGGAAATTATTTCTTCAAAAATAATCATTTAATTCCATGAATCAATAGAACCAGATGGAAGGTAGTACAACCAATCTTTAGCCAAGTATGCTTAGAAAAATGGAAAAGCTCACAGTTTGATTTGTTCTTCCGAAATTCCTTGCAGTTTCATGCTTGAACACACCACATGAAACTCTTTCAAGTGCTTGTGTGGATCCTCTCCTGCAAGACCACAAAAAATAGGTAATAAATGTATTAGTCCCGATTTAATTCAAATACACCATCTAAAGTAGGGTACTCAATGCACAAAGGTTGTTGATTTAAATCAGGGCAGCCAACTCCTTTAAAGTTTCGTTATTTGCCGCCATGACTTCCTCTATTTCTGAACCACTATCAGAATCTAATTCAAGAGCTATGTTGATGCCCGACGAAGATACAAGTGCTCTCCTAGATGTTGAAGTTTGCTCTGTCAAAGTTTGCCTAGCTTCCCTTCTTACTCTATGCAAAGCTCTTTCAATTTTTGGATCAAAATTTAATTCACCCTAATGAGAGGTTCGAGTCATAAACCATAAACTAGCAGGAATTACTACCAAAGTGCTACTCAAGAGCTACAAAGCATAAATAATTTGATTAGAAAAAAAGATCAGTCCCCGGCAACAGCACCAAAATTTTGATGCTTGTCGAATTCACTAAAATTTATTACTATTTCACTAAGTCTTATAATCTTTCTTGTAGTATTAGTGAGTCCAGGTCAAACCCTAGAGACTGAATATGAAATCAAATTTAATAACTAGACGGGGGGATTTTGAATAATTATGAAATCAACTAACTAATTATGCAAATAAGGAAAAAAAACTTTAATTAAATTTAGATTTGTTTCAATTTCAATTTAAGTTCGATTCAAGGGTTTTGGCGCTAGTTAGCAGATTGATCATTGGTATATAAACATATTATTCTTTCTCTGAATACTTGCTGATGACTTACCTAGGAGCTAGATAAATCTAATCATCCCTACATTCATTAATTCAAGTCAAGCGCCCAAATTAATTCTTACCAATAAAAAATTGGTATTAAGCACATGCATTCATGATAGCAATACATACAAGGATGAATATAAGGATGAACAATAATTAGACAAGCGTAAATGTTTAATTCATTCTATGTTTTCTTTTTAGACAGAGATGAAAACTGGGATCATAATCATTTTGCCTAAGTACTACTTAACCAAGTGGCATAACAATTACGGATTGAACTTAGTTTAGTAAGCAATCATGTAGACAATTAATTAATAGGCCTCTTAATCAATTAAACTACATAATAAATCAACAATAAAAATTAGGAAACACAGATATCCAGCAAAAGAATAATATTTAATTAATATCATAACCTCACAACCATGCTAACATAGCTAGCTATCCCTTGAATGAAACAAATAATTTACTCAATCATGGGAAAGGAAAATAACATGAAATTGATTTGATTTTCTTCCCTTGCAGCAAAGACTTCTCTGCTAAAAAATTCCACTACTGCAGCTCTTGCTCTCGGAAGGGAAAAAGGGAAGCGAAAAGAAAACTTTGGGCTTCTGCTCGATGTCTACGATTGATTAGCTCCAGTTTTTCCACCACCCTTTCCTCGATCGATGGATCCTTATTTATAAAGGAGTCAATGCGTCGATGTAAAGGAGATCAATGTTGGTCTTCTTCGGTTCTCCATCTTCATTCTCATGACCAACTCAACCACCGCTCTCTCAAACCACTCGAACTTCTTCGGTGTTATCCCATAGAGTCCATGGTTTAATTCTTTCAATCTCCTCATCTTCGGACATCCAAGCTCCTTTGAACATCCAAGCTCTCATCTATCTAGATCGCTGAGAGAGGGTAGCATAGTGATACACTCGAACAGTAATTGAAAATGGGACGAAGTTGGTGGACAGGACTATGGAAGATGGTTGTTGATGGCTTCTTCTAGTGTCTTGGGTGGTTGGCGCCAGCAATGGTATCTACTCTGGCGAGATCCTCTTTGGTTGGAGGGGAAGAATAATCCATGGAGACAAGTTGATCTGAGACATTTAGACTTGCCTGTGACGTTGAATTGGAGTGGAGGTGCAGATGGCTTTAGATGGCCATGGAACACGTTGGATTCTTGGGATTTTTCGGCAACTTGGGCTTCTCCAGTTAGTGAGGAGGATGATGCTTGCATCCATAGGAGATGGTGATGGTTGGTAGAGCGGCGAACTGAGAATAGAGGAAGAAGAAGACCATGACTTCTTCCTTGAGTTTTTATGGCATTGAGAAGGTTTTCCAGCATGTTCCCCTGCCACAAGGAGACTCCTGGCATCAGAAGATGGGTTCTGACATTTTTCTCGAAGAAAACGGAGCTTCATTTGGCCTGTGGTCCATGGACTGTACTCGTGGACTAGCTATAATGGAGGATCGTGGACCAGCCGCTGCTTCATGGACCAACTAGCTGGTTCATAATGAACCGGTGCTTTAAAACCATGCAGATTTTTTAATAGTTACTTCAAAATCCATTTTCTGACTCAATTAAAGTCCAATTTATGCGTCGTTCATGCCATTGGATTCCAAAAGTATGCTCTACAACTTCATTGAAGACCATTTCTTCCAATTCTAATTCTAAGATTATCAAAAATCTATGAGAAGTCAAAGGGCGAATTCATACAATACTGAAAATTAATCCTCAAACATAAAGTATTAATCATCACAATGAGAAAATAATATATCAAATAGACAAAATATAAGGAGAAATAAAATGTATAATTATTTCCCTATCATTGTTTTTGGGCTAATGAAAGGTAATGACTTCCTTTCTTATCTTATGATATTGATGCCCTTAAGTAAATTATGAGAATGATGGCATACAAATGATCTAATGAGATGTAGCTAAGTTTTGTTTTTGGATTTTTGATGTATGCTAGCAGAAATAAGATGCTGGGAATTAAAAAATATGAACCTAAATGCAACAATTAAAAACTATATGGAAAATGAAAATGGGATGAGATGTGCTTGCTGGAATTTTCAGAATAAAATTTTTCTTAGATGGTAATCAGCCATGTAAAAATTCTACAGACTGAGATAAAATCTGAAAAAAAATTTAAAAAATAATTCTAATTATGAAGAATCCAGTAAAACAAAAATTATAAAAATCTGACATTCCTACAGGCAGAAATAATGAAAAAAGCAGACTATATATGAGAATGCTGAATTTCGAAAATGCTGAATCAAAGATGCACAACTTTTTTTTTCTTATAGATCTAAACCTATCTCCTTGTGTTCCCCTTCAAGGGTCAATCACATCAGCACCCCTACACACCATGAAAAATCTCGTGGAACGGGATGTGAGGGTCTTGCAACCCTTCTTTTTTCTATGACTGGACGGCCATGGTGAAGCACCAATCCAAGTACTTAAGAAGTTGCTAAGTCCTAACCATGCTCTGATACTAGATGATGCTGGACTAACTAGATGCTAGGATGAAATGGAATGATGCAAGTGATTTTTATTTTATGATTTTTAGGTTTTTAAATGAGGTTAAGGATTCCTGAATACAAGCAAGAGTAGATAGGATTTCTATGACAATAAGAATTTCAAGCAAGCAAATAAGTTCTTAAACAGGAAAAGAAGCGGATCCCGGGATTGAGAAATGCTGTAGGACTTAGCTCTTGGTTCAATACCAACTTAGAAGTTTAGGGTAGCAAACCTTGTAAAGCTCTGATGTGCCCGATACCGAGTTCACTCGCTCTCATGGATGCGGCCTAGAGGATCAAGCCTTCAACCCTGTGGATGCATCCGCTTTCCGTCCGAAGGTCACGAAGGCAAGGGAGACCGACTCTGTATTCATGGCACCTGCGAGCAATCAAGAGAAATGTTAGGAGTCAACAAGAAGCAAGAAGTAATAAGGGAAGAAAGTTGAAAATGGTGGTGATGGGGGATTCTACTTGCTAGGCGCCAAGATAGTTTCTCGATGGCCTCCGAACTCGAAGATGGAAGATGGCGTGCATAGAAGAGATGGTAACTTGGGGTCTCACACCTTTCGATGCCCGAAGGCGAAGGCGCTCCCTCATGGAGATCGATGTTCTTAGAGAACGAAGGCAACAAACAAGAAGAGTAGCACTCAAAATATTTTTTCGTTCATCAAAATTAGCCATACAAGTGAGGGGTAAGGTCCTTTTTATAGGCACCTTAAGACCCTTTCAAATTCAGAAAAAAATCACAACTCTTCACTTGATAAGGCACCAAGAATTTTGAAATTCTTTCTCCTTGGCCAACCAAAGCTTTGCTTGTGATTGGGTGTGGCTTGATTTGGGGCTTGGAAGATGGATCTTGGTGCCCTTGGACTTTGAAGGCTGATCATACATTTTGGGAAGAACGCATGATATGGGGCTTGGAGCAAGGCTTATGTCTTCACTCTTTCCTTGGTCGCCCACCATCTTTGGAGAGAGACATGATATGGGGCTTGTAGCAAGGCTTATGTCTTCAATCTTTCCTTGATCGCCCACCTATCTTGGAGAGAAACATGATATGAGGCTTGTAGCATGGCTTGTGTCTTCACAAATCTTCAACTCCCCTTGACTTTCCTTGGCCGCCCACCTATTTTTAGAGATAAGCATGATAGGGGGAGGGAAGGGAGGAATGTATCAAGTGATGTTGTTCCCTTTGGTGTCCAAGAAATCAGATTTGTACTGCCCACTTGGCAAGGAGAAGTGGCGCCACATGAAATGATGACATGGCACCCCAGGGCTGAATTGGCATCCTTCATGGCTTGGCTCAATAGTCCTTGGACTAGACTTAATGTCCACTTCTTCTTCGAACAGGCTTGGGTCCACTCTTCAAATAGACTCGGGCTTGGATCAATTCAACTAAATACAAGGTTTATTGACCTAACTTGACCACATTGGCCAAGGTATAGGACTAAAACAAAAGTGCATGACTTAAAGTAAAGAATTGCTTAGGCTTGAAGCCTTATTACAGAACCTATCAAACAAACCCTAGTCAGAGATCCATAGAGGGTTGAGGAGCCTCTGTCTGATTCTAGTGCCCACACCAGTTCTCCCGAGGTGGGAGGAACTCGACTCAGTCGATTAAGGGTTGATTTGGCTTTAGTACTTCTCTAGAAGGTTGGGGTTGAGATGTTGTAAGTCCTCCCAGGTAATCCATGAATCGTCGAACTCCGGATGGCCTTGCCATCGGACCAAGTAACGCCTTTGCCCCGGGTAGTGATAGCTTGATTATCCAGGACATGCTCGATCAGCTCTCATCTCTCAGGTAAAATTGGAGGTGGACACTTTGGGTCGGGTTCACACTCAAATGAAAGGTCAGGCCCAAATGGCTCGCTAGGTATGTTTGCTGGCTCCCTATACTCGACTAAGTCTGAGATATTGAAAGTCAAGCTAATGCCATATTCCGAGGGTAGCTCAAGCACATAGGCATTAGGGTCAACTCTCCTTATCACTCTAAAGGGGCCAGCTCCATGAGCATGAAGTTTCTTAATAGTTCTTGGTAGGAACTGTTCAGGCCTAAGCCTAATTATTACAGAATCCCCAATTTCAAACTCTTTTGCTCGTTTCCGGGAATCGACCAATTTTTATATATGTTATTACTTAGATTAATTTTTTGGCTAATTTCTTTATGCATGTTTCTAATATGTTGTGCAAATGCTTCGGCTGACTTAGAGATAAGTGCATGGATGGGTAGGGGAATCAAATCAAGAGGTCAGTTGGGTTTGTATCCACTAACAGCTTCGAAAGGACTTTTCCAAGTGGTTCTATTCACTGAACTGTTGTAGGCAAACTCAGCTCGATATAAGAAAAGATCCCAATATTTAGTATGTTTGCCTATCAAGCATCTTAAAAGGTTCCTGGTGCAGACACCAGGCACAAGAAGAGATTTCAACAAGCTTAGCTAGGTTCTTATTTCAGTCCTATAATAATTTAATTTTGCATTTGTTTTCTTTTAAATTGAGTCATGAGTCAAGTCTCATTGAGTCTTGTTTAAATCAAATTTCATTGAGTCTTGTTTAAGTCAAGTTCGGGCCAGTCCAATTGCAAAATCATGAAGGGTTAGTGTCTAGTCAAAAGTCAAAGGGAGCATGGTCCATGGGTTCACCACCAAAGAAGCCGCATCATCACATGGAAGCCACCTCCTTGCCACATCACAAGGAGGTTCAAATTCAAGGAAATTCAGCCAAAGAAGAGGGAATTTTGAATTGGCCAACCTCCCCACCCATCTCTCCTACATTCATGGAGACGACCCACCTTTCTAGGAGTTGCATTTTGAATTCGAAAAAAAAAAAAAAAAACAAACAAGGCTGCAAAGAAAGTCTTATAAGAGTCCTTGTTTTCTTGTAAAAGAGCAGATAATGATGAATGAAGAAAATAGCCTTTCTTTTCCAAAGAAGTTCTCTTGTTTGTGATGTTTGGTAGAAGTTCTCTTGCTTGTGATGTTTGGTACCCTATGAGAGGGTAAGGTGTGAGGCCTTGAATTTTGATCTCCTTTAATCTACAACTCTCCTTTTCCACTCCAAGATCTTGCATGAATTCGGCTTAGAGAAAATCTTCTAAGAGCTTGCCAAGGGTTGCCTCATCAATAACAAGTGCAACAAGGGTTTCTACGACAAACCTCAGAGTCATCCTTCTAAGGAGCCATGGAAGATTCAAGACAAACCTCCACAACCTCTTCCCATCTTGTTTATTTATTTATTTTATTCCAATCATAAATTCTCTTCCTAATCCATCCATCTAATTTTGTTGCAGGATCCCCGAGTTTTTCTTGAGTTCCAAAGAAGGAGGTTGGATTTGCTAAGAACTAGAAAACATACCTAGGGTCCTTTCCTTGTCATCCAGAATCCTCCCTGAGTGTGTTATTCAAGAGAGTAATTTAATGCCTGGAAGCCCTCTTATGAACTCTTTCAGATTTGAAATTGGTAAGGTGAATTGGCTCTAATCTGAGTGGTTTCGTAACCACTAAGATCCTTCTCTCTTAATTATCTTGAATAGAAAAATTTCAGGGTTTTGTGTGACATTTCAGAATTTCCTTTCATTACATCTAGGTTTCTTGCTTTGAATGGCTAAATCTTATTTCTTTGTTTTCATTTGAGCTTTACTAATTGGATTAAGAGCATGTCATTCCCATTGTGTCCCGCATTATTTTGGTATCAGAGCAGGTTAGATTAGAGCATCATAGTTAAAAACCCAGTTTTCTGGTTTGCATGATTTTTTCTTTTGTGCTATAAGATTATAGCAAAATCTTTGCATCGTAATACCAAGGTGAAATCAGGTTGTCCTACTATAAGGTGGATCTTTATAGTGTAAGGTTGTCCTATCTTAGTTATTGCTCATTGACCACATAGAAGAAAACTATGTAGGTCTGATTTCCCTACTTGTTGTAATTCTGTGCAGGCTGACTGTAATCCGCCTGCAACTCCAAAGGCAAGTAGTGCATTTTGCATTGAAACATTTTTTTTCTTGTTCCATTTCAAGTTAGTTGTCACCATATTAAATTTCATCATCAGAAAGAAATCACAAAAAAAATGAAAATTACCGCACTCCATCACTATTGCTGAAATTCCTGTATGTTCTGTTCTGATCCTTTTCACATTATTAACTTTAATTATCTGGTCAGCACAGTACATATTTTATCTTCTAATTTCCTTTCATATGGAATATCATCTATCAGTTAGCAATCTTCAATGAATTTTTCAAATTTTTTTTTGAAACTGTTACACAGCACTTCTCAGCCCCACTTTGAACTGCAACACACAATATTTCTACTGCTGAGATTAGGGTTTATATGCATGCTTTGCATCATCTCATGATAAATCAATTAAGGGCATCATTATGACATGGGGGTAGGAATTAATCACCTATCCTTAGCCCAAAACCACAACCCGTCATCTCGATCCCAACCCCTACAAAGTTTCATGGATATATGCTACCTCGATACCTATCAAATTTAGATGTCAGGTCCAGATCCAATTCCAATCCTATCAAGAAAAGATCTGGTGTGATGTGCTCCCTATGGGAGTAAGTAGCATCATCCTAGGCATGCCATGGCTATTTGACCATGATGCGACCATTTTCGGTTCATCAAATTCATGTGCCTTCACTTTTTATGACAAGAAAAGTGTCATTCACCCTACTCAGCCTATGGACAACACTAAGAGAGGGTCGAGCAACCTGAAAGACAAAAGACCGGGATTGAACCTAATAAATGCAAAATAATTAGAATAAGAAATCAATGGAGGTTCACCCATTTGGATGCTAGCTGTTAAGGAAACCCAAAGTCGAAACCTTGTAGAACAACCTAAGGAAGTGATCAAATTGTTAGAGGAATTTAAAGATGTCTTTCCTAAAGACTTACCTGATCACTTACCACCATTAAGGGATATTCAGCAAGCTATAGATTTAGTCCCTGGAGCCACCCTACCCAACTTACCTCACTATAGGATGAACCCTACCGAACACTTAGAATTGCAACGACAAGTAGGGGACCTTCTTAGAAAAGGATTCAGTAAAGAAAGTCTGAGCCCCTGTGCAGTACCTGCACTCCTAACCCCTAAGAAGGATGGCATGTGGAGAATGTGTGTCGATAGTCGTGCCATAAACAAAATTACAGTGAAATATAGATTTCCCATCCCCCGTTTGGATGATATGTTGGACATGATGGCTGGCGCAAATGTATTTTCTAAGATTGACCTGAAGAGCGGCTATCACCAGGTTAGAATTAGAGCAGGGGATGAATGAAAAACAGCATTCAAAACTAAGGACGGGTTATATGAATGGGTAGTAATGCCTTTTGGATTAACCAATGCACCGATTACATTTATGAGGATGATGACCCAGGTCCTACGAGCTTTCATGGGAAAATTTGTGATGGTATATTTTGATGATATCTTGATATATAGTAGGACCAAAGAAAACCATGTGGACCACCTTAGACAAGTCTGTACAGCCCTTAGGAAAGAAGAACTCTATGCTAATTTAAAGAAATGTGAATTCATGACCCAAAGAGTTACCTTCCTAGGTTTCATTGTCACCCCTGATGGAGTTTCAACCGATCCTGAAAAGATAAGATCCATAGTTGAATGGCCCGCTCCCAAAACGTTCATGATGTTCGTAGCTTCCATGGATTGGCCACTTTCTACAGGTGATTTATTAGAGGATTTAGCTCCATTGTTGCCCCGATAATGGATTGTATTAGGAAGGGAAGTTTTGAATGGACAAAAGCAGCTGACAAAGCCTTCCTAGATATTAAGAAAAAGATGACACAAGTACCTATCTTAAGATTGCCGGATTTTTCTAAAGTTTCCGAGATAGCTTGTGATGCCTCTGGAGTAGGTATTGGAGGAGTATTTAGTCAAGAGAATCATCCAGTGGCATTTTTTAGTGAAAAGTTAAATGAGATTAGGGCGAGATATTCAACGTATGACTAAGAGTTGTATGTGGTAGTCCAAGCTTTGAGATATTGGAGACACTATCTGATACCGCAAGAGTTTGTCCTCTTTTCTGATCACGAAGCCCTTAGATTTCTGAGCTCCCAGAAGAAACTAAATCCTAGGCATGCCAAGTGGGTAGAGTTCACCCAAGCCTACACTTTCGTCTTGAAACACCGTGCCGGAACTGAAAATAAGGTTGCTGATGCATTGAGTCATAGAGCCTTGCTTATAAATTCAATTAGCACTGAAGTCGTGGGTTTTGAAAGAATTAAGGATGAATATGACACCTGTCCAGACTTTAGTGAAACTTTTCAGGCTTTAAAACAAGGACTATCCTCTGATCATAGTGAATACACCCTTTTCAATGGATACCTATTCAAAGAAAACAAACTCTGTATTCCCAAAACATCTTTAAGGGACTTTTTAATTTGGGAAACCCATGCCGGAGGCTTAGCTAGTCATTTTGGTAGAAACAAAACCATCCTAGCTGTAGAAGACCAGTTTTATTGGCCAGGACTGAAATGACAAGTTGCCAAAATAGTGGCCAGATGTCGAACTTGTGCTGTTGCCAAACAACAGAAGCAAAACACTGGACTCTATACACCCTTACATGTACCTGATTGTCCCTGGCAGGACCTGAGCATGGACTTCGTGTTAGGTTTACCTAAGACCCAAAGGAGACACGAATCAATTTTTGTTATGGTCGATAGGTTCTCAAAAATGGTCCATTTCATCCCATGTTCACGAACATTCGATGCATCCAAGGTAGCCAAACTTTTTCTAGACGAAGTGGCCAAGTTACATGGGCAACCTAAAACCATAGTGTCTGATCGAGATGTTAGGTTCACCAGCTACTTTTGGAAGATATTATGGCATTTGCTAGGCACCAAACTGAGATTTTTCACTGCCTATCACCCACAAACTGATGGACAAACTGAGGTAGTCAATCGAAGCCTAGGGAATCTATTAAGATGCTTAGTTGGTGACAATATGGGTAATTGGGATATTCTCCTCCCTCGTGCCGAATTTGCTTACAACAGCTCGATCAATAGGTCTACGGGCAGAAGTCCTTTTGAGATAGTCCTTGGTTACAAACCTAGGAAGCCTTTAGATCTTATTCCGCTATCCACACATGCACGAATTTCTGAGTCTGCCGAGTCATATGCATAGCATATTAGAGAATTGCATAAAGAAATTAGAAAAAAAATTCAAATGAGTAACGAAGTATATAAGCATATGGCTAATTCACGGAAAAGAACAAAAGAATATAACGAAGGAGATTTTGTAATGATTAAACTAATACCTGAAAGGTTCCCATCAGGAACTATGAAGAAACTACATGCCCGGGGAGCCGGTCCTTTCAAAATAATTAAGAAAGTTGGACCTAATGCATACGTGTTAGAGTTGCCACCAGAATATGACATTAGTTCAACCTTTAATATTTATGATCTGAAAGAGTATAAAGAACCGGCATTAATTCCTAATGAGCCTTTTGAGCCTTGTTGATGGGGAACTCACCAACACGGATCTCGAAGCAAGCATGAATCTTGGAGCCGTGCGAATCTCGGAGCATATCCATAATAAATTTAGGATTTATCTTTTATTTGAAATTTGAATTAGGATTTGGTTGGTTAAGATTTAGATATGGATAGGCTTATCTTATCCTATCTTGTATTTGAATTTGAGTCATCCCAATCTTTTTATCTTGTATTCAAATTCAAACGAGGGTTGGAGAGGTCTATAAATACCACCCTCGGTCCTTTGTAAAAAGTTAGTTTTTGGAGATAAAAATTTTCAGTTTTTTAGAAGAGTGATTCTTCTTGCCTTCGCCTTAGGGCATGGGCATGATGCCCTAGTTATTCCCCTTCCCATTCCATCTTCTTTATCCCCTCATGACCTTTGAGATCCATCCTAGCGCCTCCAAGTATCGGGAAGGGTGTAATGCCCTAGAGGTGAGAGGTCTCTTTGTTAGGGTGAGTCCCAAAGTCCATGAGATCTAGATCCCTATCCTACATCCCCACTATTCCTTCGCCACCCATAGAGAAAAAATATCAAAAAAAACTCGTATCCTAATTTAGGTGACTTCTAGGCTCACCAACGATCCTATCCGTGTCCCTCATCAATTTGGTATCAGACCTAGAAAAATTAGGGTACCTTCGTATCATTCCAAATTTTCTCTTCCCAGCCATTCCCCGCTTCCCAGATTCGACCCAAAAAAAAAAAAAATCTCCCAGTTTATCAAGTCACCATTATTTTTTTTCTTCCCTCTTCGATCCCGTCGTTGAGCATCTGCCAGCGCCCCGCCTCCCTGCCATGATTCCTCCCAAACTCCACCAACACCCAACCAGTGCCTTCCCCCTGTGACTCCTCCCACACCCCACCAACACCGACAAACCCCTCCTCCCCATCGGCGAGGACCTCGTCCCCGTCCCACCCACGCCTCCCTCCTCCAGATTCGATCATCCATGAACCCTCCCCGGTTCTCCCACACCAGAACGCCCTCCTCCGGTCCGTCCATCATCGGACATCCCCCACCGGTCCACCCATAGCCAGACCCTCCCTCCTTCCGCTCCATCGCCCAAACCTCCCGCCCCCAATCACCTGCCATCCGTAAGCCTCCTCTGATTCCCATCGCTGGCCTACTCCTTCCTTCGATCGTCCCGACGCTAGGCCCACCCTCTTGCGGTCCTCCCATCGCCGACCTACCCTCCTCCGGCCTCCCGTCGCCAAGCTTCGCTTTTACCATCCTTTCATCACCCGATCTCCCACCTCCGGCCTGCCGCAATGCCGGAACACTGCTCCTCGAAGATCGCCGTCTTCTTCCCCAGAGATCCGCCATGATGCCATCTTCTTCTCCGCTGCTCCACGAAGCCTCCGCCCATTCCAAGGCTCTGCCCTGTTCCACGAAGCCACTTTTCTGCCATCAACGAAGATAGCCCCAGGCTTGCCTACCTCCTGGTCCATTGTCACCTGACCGCCCTCATCCGGTCGTCCCCGAGCCCGGTTCACCTCCCTGCTCCTCGGGCTCACCGCAGCAGTTCCGGGCATCCCCGACGCCGGCCTCTTCTCTGGACCACCTCCTTGGAGATCTCGCCTGAACACCTCCTTCCGTCCAGTGCAAAGCTCCTGTTCCAAGAAACATGCAAGAAGAAAATTCGACGATATGCTGTTGAAAGAAGACAGGAATAGCTATTCTTGCTATTCCTGCTATTCCACACTTATCCCAACCTTAATCTTGATTGGAATAAGCCGGTTTATTTTAATTTGGGTTGTCATGTGCATCCTAGAGCCAGCCTAACTCGACGGAGTCGAGTTTTCCCCATCTCAGGGGAATGATGGGGACCTCACCAACACGGATCTCAGAGCAAGCATGAATCTTAGAGCCGTGTGAAACTCGGAGCATATCTAGAATAAATTTAGGATTTATCTTTTATTTGAAATTTGAATTAGGATTTGGTTAGTTAGGATTTAGATATGGATAGGCTTATCTTATCCTATCTTGTATTTGAATTTGAGTCATCCCTATCATTTTATCCTGTATTCAAATTCAAACGAGGGTTGGTGAAGTCTATAAATACTACCCTCAGTCCTTTGTAAAAAGTTAGTTTTTGGAGAAAAAAAATTTGAGTTTTTTAGAAGTGTGATTCTTCTTGCCTTCACCTTTGGGCATGGGTGTGATGCCCTAGTTATTCCCCTTCCCATTCCATCTTCTTTATCCCCTCATGACCTTTGAGATCCATCCTAGCGCCTCCAAGTATCGAGGAGGGTGTAATGTCCTAGAGGTGAGAGGTCTCTTCGTTAGGGTGAGTCCCAAAGTCCATGAGATCTAGATCCCTATCCTACATCCCCACTATTCCTTCGCCACCCCTAGAAAAAAAATATCAAAAAAAAAATGGTATCCTAATTTAGATGACTTCTAGGCTCACCAACGATCCTATTCGTGTCCCTCATCAATTTTGGTATCAGAGCTAGAAAAATTAGGGAACCTTCGTATCATTCCAAATTTTCTCTTCCCAGCCATTCTCCGCTTCCCAGATTTGACCTAAAAAAAAAAAAAAAATCTCCTAGTTTATCAAGTCACCATTAATTTTTTTTCATCCCTCTTCGATCCTGTCGTTGAGCATCTGCCAGCACCCCGCCTTCCCTGCCATGATTCCTCCTAAACTCCACCGACACCCAACCAGTGCCTTCTCCCACACCCCACCAACACCGACAAACCCCTCCTCCCCACCGGCGAGGACCTCGTCCCCGTCCCACCCACGCCTCCCTCCTCCAGATCCGATCATCCATGAACCCTCCCCTGTTCTCCCACACCCGAACGCCCTCCTCTGGTCCATCCATCATCGGACATCCCCCACCGGTCCACCCATAGCCAGAACCTCCCTCCTTCTGCTACTTCGCACAAACCTCCCATCCCCAATCACCTGCCATCCATAAGCCTCCTCCGATTCCCATCACTGGCCTACTCCTTCCTTCGACCGTCCCGACGCTAGGCCTGCCCTCCTGCAGTCCTCCCATCGCCGACCTACCCTCCTCCGGCCTCCCGTCGCCAAGCTTCGCTCCTACCATCCTCCCATTGCCCGATCTCCCGCCTCCGGCCTGCCACAACGCCGGAACACTGCTCTGAAGGAAGATTTTTTTTTTTTTTTGTGTGCCTACACTAAGCAGAGGATAGGAACAGGTAGATGTTTTAAAATAATTTTAATTAATCGCGAAAAAACCTGTCCCAAAACCAGGATCAAAAAATATATTGCATAGAGAACATAAAGATGCATGGCATATATATTTTTTTATAATTTTTGGACATGTATAAATGCATATAAAAATTAAATTGAACTTATTCCAGGCTAGAATAAGGGAGGAATAGGGTGGAATAGCTATGAGGAATAGGGTGGAATAGCTATTCCCGCTATTCACCCTTCTTCAACCTCGGTCCAGAGATAGCTTACCGTGGAGCAAGGTTCAGACGCCGAATGCGGTGCGCACAGGTCTCCAAACTCCGAGCTCCCAGGTCCGCTGGAATCCTTGCTTGACCGGCTACAAGGTGATGAAATCGGACCTCCAGGTCTCCGGCATTTTCCACTTCGAATCGGGGCTCCAAAAGTCGTCCACGGCCATGGTTGCAGTAGGGGGATTTGAAGATCAAACTTTGATTACCTTGCACTGGAGCGATGACCTGCTCCCAGGATCTCAGGCGAAATCCCTCTAGAGGGGATACACGCCGTGGGAACTTCTGATCGGAGCTTCGGCGTCGCTAGCCGCCGGATCCCAAGGTTTCATGGATTTTGGAAAGATGGAGGAAGCTCTCAAAAAACCCACCGAAAGAGAGCAAGAAGGGGGTATAAAAATTATCTCTGGATGCCAACCGAAGGGGAGAGCAAGGGTCTTAAGTTTGGTGCGATGGGGTAGTGGGATTTAATTGAAATAAATCAGGGAAGGGAACGCCCTGTTTCGGTTTCAGAAATTGAAAAGTCTCAGGCGTGAGGATGAAGACGACAGCTCAATAGGTGAACCGGCAAATGACCAAAAAGCCCTTCGGTCCAAGGGCAAAGCAGGGTCAATTGGGTTCAGGCCAAAACCCAGTCAAACGAAGTCCAAATCGAACGAAACTGGACTCAAAACGAAGCTAAGAACGAACCCTATCTTTCTACAGTCCAACCTCACTGATTTGAGTTAAAATCGATTTGCAACCGATTTAAAACAAAATCAATTAGACTTAGAAACATTCATCAAACCATTTGATGAACATGGGTTCAATCCTAGTCAGCCAGGAACATATTCCTGGTCGATCCAGAGAAGACCTGATCAACCCAAGACCGGGTCAATCAGAAGAAAACTCAACCAAAAATCGTGACAAAATACCAAAACGATTCCCAATCGAATCGGTTCCTGATCAGATAGAAATCCTCTATGGCGTGTGACCTCATAGGTTCGAACCTAAACGGTAGTACTGGGATACTTCCAGTACCAGCACAAGATACCACCTAGCAATGGGTCTCGGTGTCCGGATAGGTCGAAGATGCGGGAGCAATCCATCGAACCTCTGGCATATGGTTAGCGCATAATTTATCCCTTTGACCTCCAATGCTCAGGATGACCTAGGGTTGAACTGCCAACCCCAGCTATGTCAATCCACTACGTGTCTCAATCTCGCATGTCCAGTGACTCTTCACTGGGACCACCCCGGCCGAGGATTTGCTAAATTGAGACACTGCGAGACATTCAATCCAAACCATTTAGACAGGTCAATTCCATCTTGGTCCACTACTGCTCCACAAGTACTTGCCTGTACCCAGAAACCTTTCGTCACCGGATTAAAAATCCGGATAGTCCGGCACCAAAGCACAGGGAGTTGCTTGCAAGCTACCATAGTGACTTCAGGTCAGAGGGACACTTATGCCCATATCCATTCACGAGCGATCCTTAGGCAGATAAGGTGCTACGCGGAGTCACGTCTAATGAGATATCAAATATCCCATTTGCAGATCACATCAGTGTCACCACACTCCTTTGGTCAAGAGGACAACCAAACAATGCGAACCACAACAGCCTATGCTTGATATGTTGCTATCCAGGTACAACATATCATTTGGCTGAGAACCCTATTTAAGGACCACTCGATATATCCTCTCTATATCGATGTAATAGTAGTCCTAAGGACATCATCACTAAAGAATTCATTATAGGAAGATGTAAAGTGATGAGAAGCCAGAATAACTTTTATTCATTATAAAAATTACATAACAATTAGCTCAACCATCTACAACCTAGATGATTGGCTTTGGGATACAATTCCCAACAAACTCCCACTTAAACTAAAGCCAATCAGAACAGTATCGAATACCCATCTTCCATTTGTAACTGTCGAATTCTTTAATTCCGATGGCTTTGGTAAAGGGGTCGGCCAGATTTTCCTTTCCATCGATCTTCTGAAGGTCGATGTCACCTCGTTCCACGATCTCTCGTACAAGGTGAAAGCACCGCAGAATATGCTTGGTGCGCTGATGTGCCTTCGGTTCTTTGGCTTGAGCAATCGCCCCTGAGCTGTCACAATGCAGAGGAATAGAATGCTCCAGGGAAGGTGCCACTCCCAGCTCGGCTATGAACTTCCGCAACCAGACAGCCTCTTTAGCTGCATCAGATGCGGCAATATACTCTGCTTCACAAACCGAGTCTGCAACAGTATGCTGCTTGGAACTTTTCCAGCAGACAGCTCCACCATTCAGGATAAAAACAAATCCTGACACACTTTTGCTGTCATCATGATCTGACATAAAACTGGAGTCAGTATACCCCTCTAGTTTTAGGTCAGAATCTCCATAGAGTAGCCATTGATCTTTAGTATTTCGCAAATACTTAAGGATGGTCTTTACCACCTTCCAATGTGCTTCTCCTGGGTTAGATTGGTATCTACTCACTACCCCTAGTGAGTATGCCACATCAGGTCTAGTACACAACATAGCATACATAATAGAACCCACTGCCGAAGCATATGGTATTCTACTCATACGCTCTCTTTCCTCAGGGGTTGTCGCACAATCCTTTTTGAAAAGAGTAATTTCATGGCCTATCGGGAGATAGCCTTTCTTGGAATTTTCCATGCTAAATCTTTTTAACACGGTGTCAATGTATGTCGACTGGGACAATCCCAGAAGCCTCTTTGATCTATCTCTATAGATTTTCATACCTAATATGAATGAGGCTTCTCCCATATCTTTCATGGAGAATTGTGATGAAAGCCAAACTTTTATTCCCTGTAATGCAGGAACGTCATTCCCGATTAAGAGAATATCGTCCACATACAATACAAGAAATATAACTACAGAACCATTAGCCCATTTATATATGCAAGGTTCTTCTTCGTTCCTAACAAAGCCATACAATTTGATACACTTATCAAACCGCATGTTCCAACTCCGAGATGCTTGCTTTAGCCCATAGATCGACTTTTGAAGTCTACACACTTTTGACTCGTCTATGGAAGTGAACCCTTCAGGTTGTGTCATATACACTTCCTCCTCCAGCTCTCCATTTAGGAAGGCTGTTCGGACATCCATTTGCCAGATCTCATAGTCAAAATGTGCAGCTAAAGCTAGCATAATCCGAATGGATTTCAGCATTGCCACAGGAGAAAATGTCTCGTCATAGTCAATACCATAACGTTGACGATACCCCTTGGCAACCAGACGGGCTTTATAGGTCTCTACCTTCCCGTCTGCGCCTCTTTTCCTTTTGAAGATCCATTTGGACCCAATGGGTTTTATCCCTTCAGGTGCATCAACCAATGTCCATACATGGTTGATTTCCATGGACTCCATTTCGGATTTCATGGCTCCAAGCCATAACTCAGAATCAGACCTTTGCATTGCATCCATATAGGTGATCGGATCCTCGTCGTTCTCATCGAGTTCAACAGGATCGCCATCCTGGATTAGATAACCAAAATATCTATCCGGTGGATGCGATACTCTATCGGATCTCCTTAATGATTGCACAATAGGCTCAGGATTTGATCTTACCAAATCAGGTTCAATAGCAGCCTGTGTGTGCCCAGGTTCTTCTACTTGTAGAACTTCATCAAGTTCTATTTTAGAAGCTACAGTTCCTTCAATAAGGAACTCCTTTTCTAAAAAGATAGCTCTAAGTCTGACGAAGACCTTTTGTTCATCAGGCAAGTAAAAGTAGTATCCTTTGGATTCTTTTGGATAACCAACAAAAAAACATTTTTCAGACCTTGGCCCTAGTTTATCTGTTTCCAAACGCATGACATAAGCCGGACACCCCAAGACACGAAAACGTGAAAGGGTTGGCTTACGTCCTGTCCATATTTCATATGGAGTTTTGTCAACGGATTTACTAGGAACATTATTAAGAAGTTGACATGCAGTCTCCAATGCATATCCCCAGAAAAACATAGGCAAAGTAGCAAACCCCATCATAGATCGAACCATGTCCAACAAGGTCCGATTTCTCCTTTCAGACACTCCATTTAACTGAGGTGTCATAGGAGGAGTCCATTGAGAGAGAATCCCATTCTCCTCAAGATATGTCAAAAACTCACCTGAAAGGTATTCACCACCTCGATCTGATCGAAGTATTTTGATTTCCTTTCTGATTTGTTTTTCAACTTCATTACGATATCGTTTGAACATTTCAAACGAATCAGACTTATGTCTCATGAGATAGACATAACCAAACCTCGAAAGGTCATCTGTAAAAGTAATGAAATATCTAAAACCTCCTTTACCACAGATAGACATAGGTCCACATACATCAGTATGTACAAGACCTAGGATATCTGAGGCTCGTTCACCTTTTCCTTTAAAAGGTGATTTGGTCATCTTTCCAATAAGACAAGATTCACAAGTTGGCAGTGATTCACAATCACTGACATCTAGGAGGCCATCTCCTATTAACTTGTTAATCCTATTTTTATTGATGTGACCTAGCCTACAGTGCCAAAGATAGGCTTCATTGACATCATCTATTCTAGGGCGTTTACTAAAACTTGTACTCATTACAATAACAGGCTGTGATAGTAAATATATGCCATTAACTAAGCTTCCATTCATGATAGTCTTACCATTCAAAATGATAGAACAAACATTTTTCTTTATTGAAAATTCAAAATTTTCATTGGCCAGAAGGCCTACAGAAATAACATTAAGCATGAAAGAAGGACTATAATGACAGTCACTTAGAGTGACATTACAAGACTCATAAGACAACTCCAGAACACCCAACGCCAGAACTGGAACAGCATTTCCATTCCCTACGTTCAGGTACTTCTCACCATCTTCGAATCTTCTACTAACTCGAAGTCCCTGTAAAGAATTACAGATATGAATAGGACTTTCGGTATCTAATACCCAGCTAGTAGTATCACAAATAGTAAAGTTAGGATATATCATATATATACCTGGTGCAGCAACAGCTTGCTGCTTCTTCTTCTTCGGCCTGTTGGGGTCAAGTGAAGCGATGTAAAGAGGACAATTCCTCTTCCAATGACCCTGCTTCTTGCAAAAGAAGCACTCTGCCTTGCTCTGGTCTAACTTCTTCTTGGTCTGACTTGGACCAGGAGCAGATTGTACCTTCTTGCTCTTCTTCTTCTTCTTTTTCTTAAAGGGTCGAGGAGCACCTGCCAAGGAACCTCCTACATAATTCACCAGCCCTTTGTTGAGCTGGTGGTCCTTTTCATAGGCTTGCAGTAAACCTAACATCTCATGATAGTTTACTACCGGCCTATTCAATCTCCAATGATCGAGAAAGGACACGTAGGAGGGTGGCAGGGAGTTCAGGATCGCATCTTTTCCTAGCTGTTCGTGAAGGGGACAGCCGAGCTTGCCCAGGCGCTCGAACAACTCGATCATGTTCATAACATGATCAGTCACAGAAGCACCTTCACGCATACGCGTGTTATAGATGGCGCTGGAGATACGGTATCTCTCAGCATCATCAGGAGTGCCAAAAGACTCCTTCAACCTTTGAAGGATATCCTCAGGCTGGGCCTCCTCAAACCTGCGACTGAACTCATCGTTCATCGCAGCCAGCATAATACATCGGATAGTGGTCCGATCAGAGATCCACTTTTGGTAAGTGTCTCTAACCGGTCCCCGAGTATTGGCAGCGGGAACTACAGGTGCCTGATCCGTCAGAACGTACAAGATCCGTTCATGCTCAAGGACTATCCTCAATCTTCGATACCAGCTATCGAAGTTGGGTCCAGTCAATTTTTCATTGTCCAATAATGGACGGAGCGACAGACTGGTGGACATCTGAAAGAAAAATATGACCAAAATTAGTTTATGTAATTTTCAAAACCCTAAAGACTTGGACTTTAGTCAAAAAGGTTCTCCCACTAACTTTTCAGAATAGGAGCCTCTACCTCCAATTCCGTGAAGTCAAAATTCAAAGTGGGTACTAGAATCCAATAGACCACGTACAAGCCCGTCTAGGGTACGGCTCACCCATACGTGTCTAAAGGTAGGTTCTTTTAACCAATTGCTACCCTTAGCAATTTCTAGTAATCTATTTTGCCCCAAGATATACTGTAATCGACCTAGGGGCCTCCTATTACAGGCTCTCGGTTAGGTCCAACCATTAACATGCCGAATTGAGTGTTTCCAACCAACAAATGACCAAGCCCGTCTAGGATACGGCTCACCTGATCACTGTTGAGAAGGTCACACTCAACCTTCATATTAGGGAGAGTAATCCCAGTAGCGTGATATACACCCGTTCTATGGAACTGCCGATGCATACCCAACTAATGGACATATTACAAACCCACTTAATGGGAGGCAAAGACTTTGTTAACTCCTTAACTAGGCCCTTTTAAGGACCTAATAATTTAGAGGATTTTAAAATTTGTGACATATAATAAAAAATTTATGAACCTTGATCCATAAACTCCCACTAAATCTTAGAAGGGTTTATGGTTAGGTTCATGGGCACCTAAATCAGTCAGACTGATAACCTTAAATGGCATGGGTTGATCTAACTCAATAATCTTTTCTAAATCAAATCAGGTTAGCCAATTTGGCCAGGTAAGTGCGGTCGAGGCATGAGTTACGGCATTAACCACTTTCCTTAGACACCAATTACAAGAACTGGCCAGGAAAGGGTACCCTCAAAGCCAAGGACCATAAGGCTGCTTACCTCAGACACCAAATTGGTTTACCGTCATCAATTAGATTAGAAAAATTGAGTTAGGTTAGCCACTGAGCCAGATTAGATCCATTTAGATGAATGGACTCAAGCTTCTAACTAATTAGAAACTAGGAAAAGATAATCCTTAATCAACTTTTGATTAAAATAATTTTTAGAGTTCATTCAACTAAACCTAGGTCTAGCCCAATTAGGATCTAATCCTAGCCCAATTATTAACCCATTTGGCTTATCAAATGACTTAAGGTTTTATAAACCCTAATTTGCATTTATCATTTAAATATTTCAAATAATTCATAATTATAAGAAATCAAGCCAATTATTTAATTAAAATAATTTTAATTAAATCTTGTAAAACTCCTTTTACAATTAATTCTTATTTACATTTAACATATCAAAAAATAAAAATAATACATGCCATCATTAATTCTTAATTAAAACAATTTTAATTAACAATTAAATAATTCAACTAATTACCAGATTAGTTAATTAAACAATTTTAATTAACTAAAAACATGCAAATATAATTTTAAATTGAACCTGGCTCTGATACCATTTGAAGGAAGATTTTTTTTTTTTTTTTGTGTGCCTACACTAAGCAGAGGATAGGAACAGGTAGATGTTTTAAAACAATTTTAATTAATCGCGGAAAAACCTGTCCCAAAACCAGGATCAAAAAATATATTTGCATAGAGAACATAAAGATGCATGGCATATATTTTTTTTTATAATTTTTGGACATGTATAAATGCATATAAAAATTAAATTGAACTTATTCCAGGCTGGAATAAGGGAGGAATAGGGTGGAATAGCTATGAGGAATAGGGTGGAATAGCTATTCCCGCTATTCCACCCTTCTTCAACCTCGGTCCAGAGATAGCTTACCGTGGAGCAAGGTTCAGACGCCGACTGCGGTGCGCACAGGTCTCCAAACTCCGAGCTCCCAGGTCCGCTGGAATCCTTGCTTGACCGGCTACAAGGTGATGAAATCGGATCTCCAGGTCTCCGACGTTTTCCACTTCAAATCGGGGCTCCAAAAGTCATCCACGGCCACAGTTGCAGCAGGGGGATTTGAAGATCAAACTTTGATTACCTTGCACTGGAGCGATGACCTGCTCCCAGGATCTCAGGCAAAATCCCTCTAGAGGGGATACACGCCGTGGGAACTTCTGATCGGAGCTTCGGCGTTGCTAGCCGCCGGATCCCAAGGTTTCACGAATTTGGAAAGATGGAGGAAGCTCTCAAAAAACCCACCGAAAGAGAGCAAGAAGGGGGTATAAAAATTATCTCTGGATGCCAACCGAAGGGGAGAGCAAGGGTCTTGAGTTTGGTGCGATGGGGTAGTGGGATTTAATTGAAATAAATCAGGGAAGGGAACGCCCTGTTTCGGTTTCAGAAATTGAAAAGTCTCAGGCGTGAGGATGAAGACGACGGTTCAATAGGTGAACCGGCAAATGACCAAAAAGCCCTTCGGTCCAAGGGCAAAGCAGGGTCAATTGGGTTCAGGCCAAAACCCAGTCAAACGAAGTCCAAATCGAACGAAACTGGACTCAAAACGAAGCTAAGAACGAACCCTATCTTTTTACAATCCAACCTCACTGATTTGAGTTAAAATCGATTTGCAACCGATTTAAAACAAAATCAATTAGACTTAGAAACATTCATCAAACCATTTGATGAACATGGGTTCAATCCTAGTCAGCCAGGAACATATTCCTGGTCGATCCAGAGAAGACCTGATCAACCCAAGACCGGGTCAATCAGAAGAAAACTCAACCAAAAACCGTGACAAAACACCGAAATGATTCCCAATCGAATCGGTTCCTGATCAGATAGAAATCCTCTGTGGCGTGTGACCTCATAGGTTCGAACCTAAACGGTAGTACTGGGACACTTCCAGTACCAGCACAAGATACCACCTAGCAATGGGTCTCGACATCCGGATAGATCGAAGATGCGGGAGCAATCCATCGAACCTCTGGCATATGGTTAGCGCATAATTTATCCCTTTGACCTCCAATGCTCAGGATGACCTAGGGTTGAACTGCCAACCCCAGCTATGTCAATCCACTACGTGTCTCAATCTCGCATGTCCAGTGACTCTTCACTGGGACCACCCCGGCCGAGGATTTGCTAAATTGAGACACTGCGAGACATTCAATCCAAACCATTTAGACAGGTCAATTCCATCTTGGTCCACTACTGCTCCACAAGTACTTGCTTGTACCCAGAAACCTTTCGTCACCGGATTAAAAATCCGGATAGTCCGGCACCAAAGCACAGGGAGTTGCTTGCAAGCTACCATAGTGACTTCAGGTCAGAGGGACACTTATGCCCATATCCATTCGCGAGCGATCCTTAGGCAGATAAGGTGCTACGCGGAGTCACGTCTAATGAGATATCAAATATCCCATTTGCAGATCACATCAGTGTCACCACACTCCTTTGGTCAAGAGGACAACCAAACAATGCGAACCACAACAGCCTATGCTTGATATGTTGCTATCCAGGTACAACATATCATTTGGCTGAGAACCCTGTTTAAGGACCACTCGATATATCCTCTCTATATCGATGTAATAGTAGTCCTAAGGACATCATCACTAAAGAATTCATTATAGGAAGATGTAAAGTGATGAGAAGCCAGAATAACTTTTATTCATTATAAAAATTACATAACAATTAGCTCAACCATCTACAACCTAGATGATTGGCTTTGGGATACAATTCCCAACATGCTCCCCGAAGATCGCCGTCTTCTTCCCCGGAGATCCACCACGATGCCATCTTCTTCTCTGCTGCTCCACGAAGCCTCCGCCCGTTCCAAGCATCCGCCCTGTTCCACGAAGCCACTATTCCGCCATCAACGAAGACAGCCCCAAGCTCGCCTACCTCCCGGTCCACTATCACCTGACTGCCCTCATTCGATCGTCCCCGAGCCCGGTTCACCTCCCTACTCCTCGGGCTCACCACAGCAGTTCCGGGCTTCCCCGACGTCGGCCTCTTCTCTGGACCACCTCTCATTAGAGATCTCGCCCGAACACCTCCTTCCGTCCAGTGCAAAGCTCCTGTTCCAAGAAACATGCAAGAAGAAAATTCGACGATGTGCTGTTGAAAGAAGACGGGAATAGCTATTCCTGCTATTCCTGCTATTCCACACTTATCCCAACCTTAATCTTGATTGGAATAAGCTGGTTTATTTTAATTTGGGTTGTCATGTGCGTCATAGAGTCAGCCTAACTCGATAGAGTCGAGTTTTCCCCACCTCAAGGGAATGATGGGGACCACACAAACACGAATCTCGGAGTAAGCATGAATCTTGGAGCCATGCGAATCTCGGAGCATATCCAGAATAATTTTAGGATTTATCTTTTATTTAAAATTTGAATTAGGATTTGGTTGGTTAGGATTTAGATATGGATAGGCTTATCTTATCATATCTTGTATTTGAATTTGAGTCATCCCTATCTTTTTATCCTGTATTCAAATTCAAACGAGGGTTGGACAGGTTTATAAATACTACCCTCAGTCCTTTGTAAAAAGTTAATTTTTGGAGAAAAAATTTTGAGTTTTTTAGAAGAGTGATTCTTCTTGCCTTCGCCTTCGGGCATGGGCATGATGCCCTAGTTATTCCCCTTCCCATTCCATCTTCTTTATCCCCTCATGACCTTTGAGATCCATCCTAGCACCTCAAAGTATCGAGGAGGGTGTAATGCCCTAGAGATGAGAGGTCTCTTCGTTAGGGTGAGTCCCAAAGTCCATGAGATCTAGATCCCTATCCTACATCCCCACTATTCCTTCGCCACCCCTAGAGAAAAAAATATCAAAAAAAATGTACCCTAATTTAGGTGACTTCTAGGCTCGCCAACGATCCTACCCCATCCGTCCCCCATCAATTTTGATATCAGAGCCCAGAAAAATTAGGATACCTTCAAATTAACCCAAATCCTTTTTTATTTGTCCTTACACCGATCCATCTGTTCTATCCTATCATCCTCCCACATAAAATAAAAAAAAATTAGATCTCCCAACCAGTGTCTTCCCTTCCCTATGATCCACTGCCCACTGCCACCATCGCCGCCCTACTGCCCCGCCACCTCACCACAGTCCCCTCCCCCCTCCCCTCTCTGGTGAACTGTCCGTGCCGCCTCACCAACGCCTCATCACCGCCCTTGGATGCTGTGACTGCCACAACCACTCCCCGGCTACCGTCGCCAGATCCACCATCGTGCCGTGCCATCCGCCCCTCCGATGTTGTCCATCCATACAATCCATGACCCAAAGTCGATCGGTGGTGACATCTTCCTGCTCACCGCTACAAGCCGACGATCGTCCCGTCGCCAAGATCCCACTCCGACGACCCCGAGCCGCCAGACCTCCCTTCCCCATCTCCCATCGCCAGAGCACCCCCCCTCTGTTTCACTCCGCAAGATCTTCCATGAAGCTCAGATCCAAGCTCCACCACCATGCCTGCGATGTCCATTCTCCCCACCGTCTCCCTCTCCGCCGTGATCGCCCGCCTCCGCCAGCACCTTGACCACCCTCTCTGTCGTCCGAAACCCCTCCTCCGACCTCTCGTCGCCAGGCGTCCCTCATCTAGTCCGCCGCGATGCCGTCAACAGCCCCAGCTTCCCTCCATGGAGTGTTCGCCCAAACCAAGTGCATCTTCCCTCCCCTGCTCCTCGGGTCTCAGTGTCCGTGCCGGACATCCGCCCAGCCGATCTCCAACGGAGCCTAACCTCCCCGTCGCCATCGTCTTCTCCGAGCCACCACTCCACCGAAAGCCGCTCAGATCCCCTGTTCCACAAAGCCCTTATTCACTCATCCAAAGAAGCCTGTCCGTAAGCCTCCTCCCGGCTTCTCCGTCGTCGGATCTCCTTCTCCGGTCCTTCCCCGTCGCCGGATCTCCTTCCTCCGGTCCGCCCGAAGCCGTCTACACCTCTGATCTCCTCCTCCATGAAGCTTCAAAACTCCTATTCCAAGAAGCATGCAAGTCGAATTATTGAGCGGCTGTTGAAGAAGACTGGAATAGCTATTCTAGCTATTCTGGCTATACCATATATATCCCGGATTTATTCCAGCTTGAAATAAATCCTGTTTACTTTAAATTAGGTTGTGCATCGAGAGCCAGCCTAACTCGATGGAGCCGAGTTTCCCCCACCTCAGGGGAATGACGAGGACATTGCTAGCACGGATCCCGGAGCAAGCACGAATCCTGAAGCTACACGAATCTCGGAGTATATCCAGAATAAAGTAGTTTGGAATTTTATCTTTTGTTTGAAATTTAAATAAGGATTTGGTTGGTTAGGATTTAGAAATGGATAGGCTTATCTTATCCTATCTTGTATTTGAATTTGAGTCATTACTATCTTTTTATCCTGTATTCAAATTCAAACAAGGGTTGGACAGGTCTATAAATACCACCCTCAGTCCTTTGTAAAAGAAAAATAGTTTTTAGAGTTTAGTCAAGTTTTGGAAATGAAAATGAGTTTTAGAAAAGAGTGGTTTTTTTATTTCACTCCGTGAGGAGAGGGTGTGAGGCCCAACCCAGGACGTGATGTGAGGTCATGCCTAGTTATCCTCCTTCCCATTCCAGCTTCTCTATCCCCTCGTAGCCTTTGAGATCCATCCTAGTGCCTCCAAGTATCAAGGAGGGTGTAATGCCCTAGAGGTGAGAGGTCTCTTCGTTAGGATGAGTCCCAAAGTCCATGAGTTCCAAACCCTGTCTTCCAGCCCCACTATTCCTTCGCCACCCTTTATTTAAAAAAATTCCAAAAAAATATGATACCCTAATTTTGGTGACTTCTAGGCACACCAACGATCCTACCATTCCGTCCCCCATCAATTTAATGATGGGGACCTCACCAAAATGAATCTCGAAGCAAGCATGAATCTTGGAGCTGTGCGAATCTCGAAGCATATCGAGAATAAATTTAGGATTTATCTTTTATTTGAAATTTGAATTAGGATTTAGTTGGTTAGGATTTAGATATGGATAGGCTTATCTTATCCTATCTTGTATTTGAATTTGAGTCATCCCTATCTTTTTATCCTGTATTCAAATTCAAACGAGGATTGGACAGGTCTATAAATACCACCCTTAGTCCTTTGTAAAAAGTTAATTTTTGGAGAAAAAAATTTTGAGTTTTTTAGATGAGTGATTCTTCTTGCCTTCGCCTTCGGGCATGGGCGTGATGCCCTAGTTATTCCCCTTCCCATTCCATCTTCTTTATCCCCTCATGACCTTTGAGATCCATCCTAGCGCCTCCAAGTATCGAGGAGGGTGTAATGTCCTAGAGGTGAGAGGTCTCTTCGTTAGGGTGAGTCCCAAAGTCCATGAGATCTAGATCCCTATCCTACATCCCCACTATTCCTTTGCCACCCCTAGAGAAAAAATATCAAAAAAAAAATAGTATCCTAATTTAGGTGACTTCTAGGCTCACCAACGATGCTATCTTTGTCCCTCATCACTTGTCCTATTTTTAAGAGTGCAACCTTTCCTGAATGTCCACCAGCAAAGCCACCAGACTTGAAAGATCGAGTTGAACAAATTTTGGATGATCAGGCAATTACCACTAGGAATAAAGGTTATCAACGTTACCTGGTTCGTTGGTAAGGACGACCCAAATCGGAGGACTCCTGGATCACCCGAGAGGATCTTCAACAGATTGACCCAGACCTATTAGAAAGATATTATGAGCAGATTGATCCTTACTCGACAAGGTCGAGTTCCTCCCACCAAGGGAGAATTGGTGCGGACACCAGGCATAAGAAGAGATTTCAGCAAGCTTAGCTAGGTTCTTATTTGAGTCCTATAATAATTTAATTTTGCATTTGTTTTCTTTTAAATTGAGTCATGAGTCAAGTCTCATTGAGTCTTGTTTAAATCAAATTTCATTGAGTCTTGTTTAAGTCAAGTTCGGGCCAGTCCAATTGCAAAATCATGAAGGGTTAGTGTCTAGTCAAAAGTCAAAGGGAGCATGGTCCATGGGTTCCCCACCAAAGAAGCCACATCATCACATGGAAGCCACCTCCTTGCCACATCACAAGGAGGTTCAAATTCAAGGAAATTCAGCCAAAGAAGAGGGATTTTTGAATTGGCCAACCTCCCCACCCATCTTTCCTACATTCATGGGGATGACCCACCTTTCTAGGAGTTGCATTTTGAATTCAAAAAAAATAAATAAATAAAAAAGGCTGCAAAGAAAGTCTTATAAGAGTCCTTGTTTTCTCGTAAAAGAGCAGATGATGATGAATAAAAAGAATAGCCTTTCTTTTCCAAAGAAGTTCTCTTGTTTGTGATGTTTGGTAGAAGTTCTCTTGCTTGTGATGTTTGGTACCCTATGAGAGGGTAAGGTGTGAGGCCTTGAATTTTGATCTCCTTTAATCTACAACTCTCCTTTTCCACTACAAGATCTTGCATGAATTCGGCTTAGAGGAAATCTTCCAAGAGCTTACCAAGGGTTGCCTCATTAACAACTAGTGCAACAAGGGTTTCTATGACAAACCTCAGAGTCATCCTTCTAAGGAGCCATGGAAGATTCAAGAAAAACCTCCACAACCTCTTCCCATCTTGTTTATTTATTTATTTTATTCCAATCATAAATTCTCTTCCTAATCCCTCCATCTAATTTTGTTGCAGGATCCCCGGGTTTTTCTTGAGTTCCAAAGAAGGAGGTTGGATTTGCTAAGAACTAGAAAACCTACCTAGGGTATTTTCCTTGTCATCCAGAATCCTCCCTGAGTGTGTTATTCAAGAGAGTAATTTAATGACTGGAAGCCCTCTTATGAATTCTTTCAGAATCTGAAATTGTAAGGTGAATTGGCTCTAATCTGAGTGGTTTCCTAACCACTAAGATCCTTCTCTCTAAAGTATCTTGAATAGAAAATTTCAGGGTTTGTGTGACATTTTCATAATTTTCTTTTCATTACATCTAGGTTCTTTGCTTTGAATGGCTAAATCTTATTTCTTTGTTTTCATTTGAGCTTTACTAATTTGATTAAGAGCATGCCATTCCCATTGTGTCCCACATTAGTTCCCTAGGCTGTGGTTGACTACCTCAGTTTGGCCATCGATCTGTGAATGGTAGGCAGTAGAAAACTTGAGTTTGAAGCCTAGTAAGTGCCAAAGGGTTTTCTAGAAATAACTAGTGAATCGGACATCCCTATCGGACACTATGATTTTGGGAAGGCCATGTAACTTAACCACATAATCAAGGAAGAGCTTGGCAACTTTGGAAGCATCTAGGGTCTGGGAGCAGGGTATGAAAAGGGCCATTTTGAAAAACCTATCAACCACTACGCAGATTGAATCGTGCTTCCTTGCAATCTTGGGCAATCCTACCACAAATCCATGCTAAGGTCTTGCCAAGGGTGACTAGGCACAGGCAGAGGGGTGTACAGGCCAGTATTCTGCTTCTGCTGTTTGGCAATAGCACAAGTTTGGCACCGGGAAACAATGTTGGCTAAATCCTTCTTCAGGCTTGGCCAAAAGAACTAGTCTTCTACTACTAAGATGGTCTTTTCTCTACCAAAGTTAATAGCTAGGCCTCCTGCATAGGTCTCCCAAAATAAGAATTCTTGAAGTGAGGTTGTGGTAATACACAACCTATTTGCTTTGAAGAGGTAACCATCCTGGAGGGTGTACTCACTATGGTTACTAGATGGTTCTTGTTTTCTTGACCGGAAGATCTTACCAAAGTCAGGACAGGTCTCGTATTGTTCTTTTAATTGATCAAATCCAATTACCTCAGTCCTAACAATATTCTGCAACAAGGCACGATAGCCAAGGGCATCAGCTACCTTATTCTCAGTACTAGCACGATGTTTAAGCATAAAGATAAAGGCCTGGATGTATTCTACCCACTTGGCATGCCTAGGGTTCATGTTTTTGGGGAGTTGAGGTACCGAAGGGCTTCATGGTCAGAGTATAGGATGAATTCTTGGGGTAACAGGTAATGCCTCCAGTACCTAAGAGCCTAAACGACTGCATAAAATTCCTTATCATAAGTTGAGTACTTAACTTTGTTCTTATTGAGTTTCATGCTAAAGAAGGCCATGGGGTAATTTCTCTGACTAAGTACTCCTCCAATGCCAACTCCCGAAGCATCACAAACAATCTCAAAACCTTAGAAAAATCAAGCAATCTTAGGACAAGTGCTTGTATCATTTTGTCTTTGATTTCAAGGAAGGCTTTATCTACAGCTTTGGTCCATTGAAAGCCTCCTTCCTAATGCAGTCGTGTGATGGGCAACAATAGAGCTGAATTCCTGAATAAATCTCCTATAAAAAGTGGCTAGGCCATGGAAACTATGCACATCATGGACACTAGTAGGGACTGGCCACTCAACTATTGCTTTAACCTTCTCGGGATCAGCTGAGACTCCTTCAGGGTGACTTGGTGGGGACACCAGAGGCACCAGAATAAGACAGAGGCTTTTCAACCCTCTATGAATTGATCAATAATTTATGAGTCCATCTGTAATAAGGGCTTAGCCCATCTGAGTCCATTTTAGTTGTTATTTGAGTATTTTGAGTTTCAGTTCTGTACTAGTAAACTCATGTTGAGCTAGTTCAGTCTAGTGTTAGTCAACTCATGTCGAGCTAATTTTATTTTTTTGAGTCCTATTCAACCATATTGAAGACTCAAGACCACATCATATAAGTAAAGACCAAGTCCAACCAGATTGAAGACATGGAAGTATAGCGCAAGTCCAACCTAGCTTGAAGATTTGAAGACCCCAGGAGAAAAATTCATAAAACCCTGATTCCTTGCAGATGCCCTCCAGATGTCCAGATTCCCTTCCAGATGCCAAATATATTCATATACCAAGGCATCCATGATTTTAGAGGTCCATCTACATCCTAGCCCAAAGAAATCAAGCCCAGGCACCAAGCCCAAGCCCCTAAGAAGCAAGATACCAGGGAATATTCCTGCTACCTGGCTACCAAGCCACCCCAGCTTCCAGAGGCCAAACCCATGCGCCCGAGCCCCTTGGGCTGGCCTCTTGCTGTTCTTAGAAGCCCAACACGCCCCCCTAGACATCCTTGGAGTGTTGACCAAGTCAAAAGAATTTTAGGAATTTTTTCTACCTAATGTTTCCTTATTTTTTAGCTAGGGTTTGAGAGGGAAAGGGGTTCTTATGTAAAAACTTATGTGCCCTTACTTGGAGCCCAAGGTTAAGGGTCTATTAAAGGACCCTAGCCTCTTGTATGAAAGGAGATTTTGATATATGAAATAAACCTTGAGTTCTTCAATTGCTTTGTGTGATTACCCTGCTATGTGCATAAAGGGTTTGAGAGTTCTTCTTCCCGGTGTTTGCAACCATCTTCCTGCCGCCAACCATCCTTCCAGCCCACTCCAAAACTTTCTTCCCTTTGCTATTTTTCTTTGTTTTCTTGATTTCATCTAAGTTTTCTAACCCCTGACAGGTCATTTGTAGGTCCCGAGTTCCTACGAATCCAACGACTCCAGCCAAGCCTCAATCGGGCCATCGAGCAGAAAGCCAGGTATCCGCGAGTCTTTGGCTCGATTTTCCAGGCCGCATCCATCGAGGAACAAGAGATCCCTTCACTGCGATCTTCACCGGGCACTTCAGACATTGTCAGGTACACCCCTCTACCTCCAGTCTTATTATTGTAGGAGAACTTGCCCTAACCGAGGCTTCTCAGCCCCAGCGATCCTTCTTTAGTACTTTTCTAGGTTCTAATTTGCATGCTTGGCTTCAAAAATCATACAAAATTTCTTACAACTAATTTTGATCTAAATTTGGAAATTAATCACCTAACCCCATATAAAACATACAAAAATAATTGCATGCATATTAGTCCCGCATCATTTGGTATTAAAGCTTAGATTAGGGCTTATTTTCTATAATTTTTTAGTCCGTATATTCTCTATTGTTTTAATTATTTCTCCCTGATAAAAACTCCAAAATTCTGAAATTATTTTTCTAGATTTATCATAATTCAATTAATTTTAAGAATTTTTTCAGATTTTATTATGGCATTTGGATTTTTTGCAAGCCGAAATACAACCTGCAAATTTTGGCTCTGTTTTTTCAGCAAGACAAGTTTGGAAGTTTTAGGGTTTTGTTTAGCATCTTTGCATATCTTTTAATTTTAGTATATTTCCAGCATATTAGACCATGATTTTCAAGTTTTTTCTATTTAAAAAAAATACCAAAAAAAAAAAACATATTCTCCAATAATACCAAAAACATCTAAACCCTAATTTGCATCCTCATCTGCCTACCATCATTGCATAATTTACTTTTAAGGGCACTCATGCTATATCAGATGGGGGAGGATTTGATCACTCTCCTTAGCCCAAAACCACATCCCTTGTATTCGGTCCCAAGCCTTAACCTAAAATTAACTAGACTTACCTAGTGAGCTACCAAATGGTCGAGTCCTAGTAGTTCAGCATTATGTGGTCAGTTTGTCAAGAACCCGTGTGTGCTTTGTGCTCAGTGTCTAGAATGGTGGTTTAGGGATTCAATCCCGAAGGGCTTGTGTGCTAGTCCGCCTACCTGGCCAATGTCTGATTGGTGTCTAGGATTGGCAATCAGGGACCTAACACTCCCCTACACCTGCCTGGCTGAGTACAGGATTACTATAAGCTAGTTTGCCACCCTGATTGAGCATCTAGTTTGGACTATAGGTCTAGTCAGCTGTAGTCGGTCTGATCGAGTCTTGCATGAGCACTAGATCAGGGGTTTAATATCACCCACCTCATTCACAAATGTCTGAACCCATGAAAAATTTGCAAGCCCAAATAAAAGCACTCACCGAGCAACTAACCCAATCCATGGCCCAGTTAACTCAGTCTGGTACCCAAACCAACAATAGAATTGACCATCTTGGCAATAGGTTGACCAGTTAGAAGGCCGTGTAGGGACCATACAAAGAACCCATGGGTCACAGTCTGAGCCAGATCCTGAGTCCCCTCAACCTAGGAGGACCCCAAATCCTGATCTATACCATAGGTCGAACCTAAACCTAGGAGAGCCCGATCCTGACCCGTACTACAATCCTCAACCTAGGAGGACCCCAAACCCTGATCCATACCGAGAGGCTGAACCTAGGAGAGCCCCTCAGCCTGACCCATAATAATACTGAACCTAGAAGAACCCCTTACCATGACCCTTATTATGATACTGAACCTAGAAGAACCCCTTACCATGACCCTTATTATGATACTGAACCCAGGAGAACCCAATACTCTAACCCATATAAGGAGTCCAATCCTAGGAGAACCTAATACTCTGACCCATATAGGGAGTCCAACCCTAGGAGAACCCAATATTCTGACCCATATAGGGAGTCCATCCCTAGGAGAACCCAATATTCTGATCCATATAGGGAGTCCAACCCTAGGAGAACCCAATATCCTGACCCATATAGGGATCCCAAACTTAGGAGGACCCCATACCATGATCCATCCTTAGAACCTGACCATAGAGCTGACCCAAAATTCTATGACCCCAGATCCTATAATCCCATGACCCATAGATCTACACCCTTGTCCTATGAGCCCAGAGAACCCATAACCCCTAGGTATCAATCTAGTACTAGTCAGGTTTTCCTTAGTCAACTTGAACCCCATAGGATTAGTACCCCTAAATATGAGCTCAGTAGTGAGCCACTACCCCTTAGGCAACCTGAACCTACTAGGATTAGTGTCCATAATCAGAAACCAGGACCTAGCCAATTTTCCCCTAGCCGACCTTCTCAACCATTCCTGAAATTGACAAGGCTTACACTAACGCGGAAGTGTATGAAACTGATGCGAGCCTAGTGGATGAGTATGAGGGAGAAGAGGAGACACCTTTAGATGACCTAGAATTAGCTGACCAAATAGATACCCAGGTAGAAGCCAACCTAGAGGTAGTTGACCTTGACCACATCCAACCTAAAGCTATAGTGGAAGAACAAATAGAGGAAGAGAACCTAGGTACTGCTACTAGAGCCTTACCTGAGGAAACCATAGAGGAGAGCCAAATTATAAAGTCTAGTCCTAAAATACAAGAACCAGAAGAATTTGTTAAGGACTTGATCTCTTTGAATCAGTACCCTCAGGATGAGCCTCCTCCTATAGTTCCCATTAAGGACCTCTTCCTTGAGATTAGTAACCCATCCTTCCATTATGCAAACCCATAGATATACCGCAACCTCGTAAGGTTAGCCTCATTAGTCTAGGATTAGTCCCTGACATGCCTTCTTTTATCCTACTTTATCCAACTAACCTTGAACCTTTTTCCCTACCCTACCAGACTAATTTGAATCCACTTCCTATTTTCTGCCCTTTCCAGATACCTCCAGCATTTCTAGGATCATAAATTGCATTTAGCTGAGATTAGCATAATGCATGCATTCATCACGCATGTTAGGTTTGCATCTTACTTCTGGCATACTCTTTGGAATTTGCTAGGAGTTCACTGCAAATTTTCATGTGCATGTCAAGCTAAGATCAAACCTAGAGAACCTATAATCTATTAGGTTTAGATCCAAAGAGTTCAATAAAATTTTCTTCGATAGGAATGCATAGTCAAGTCTGTTAGGTGTCAATATGAGTCCTTTGCATCATTTGTTAGGAGTCTGCATGTGCCTAGCATGTTCACCACCTGCACTAATCTTAAAATAACTGGCTAATTCTCGAAGAAGGGTCAAAGAATTGATGTAGTGGATTCTATTGGTTAGGCATAGGCCTAAAAGAAGCTTCATGCTCGCAGAGCCGGACCTTTAAAGTAATAGAGAAGATTGGATCAAATGCCTAGTGATAAATCATGAATTTACACGTTTATTTTAAGTATTTAGTTAATTAATGGTGCTAACATTCTTTTAATAACCTATTTCATAATTAATTTTGACTTTCTTGCAAAACTAATTATTTTAAAGATATCTTTGAAAAATGTGAAATCAGAGTACGTTCATGAAAAATAGATTTCAAGTCAAAGCACCACACACCCATTTAAATGATTAATAAAATATTCAATAATTATAATTAATGATCATGGAATTGGTAAAATTAATAAGTTTGAAACCCGCCAATAGGTAGAGCTTGATTTATGGAATCCAACGACGCAAACAGTACCTAAATCGGGTTTGAAATGAAGAAGTTATGATTTTTTTAGGATTTTTGCACACATTTTGATGCTGCACGTTTTTTGGAGCAGCCGGTCCATCATGGATCGGCTGCTAGGTTTTTATCTCACAGCTTGGTCCACCGGCAGCCATTGCTGCCGGTCCATGGAATATGGCATGGACCACAGCCCTCCAGAGGCACCGAAACTCGCTGGGAAGCACGCCGGCGGTGTCCTTGGCCGGAGGAGAAGCTTCGGCGATGGTTTGACAGGCGGTGGTGGCATTTTTTTGGCGGCAAACGAGAGGAATGCAGCCCACGTTCTTCATGAGGTCTCCACGGCCACGGCGCACAGGGCGCGCGGTGCCGGGGGCGGTGGCGTGCCGAGCGTTCTCCAGGGCACGGATGAGGTGTCCACGGCCAGAGGAGGAGATCCGGCGGTGGCGCTGCCGAGCGTTCTCCATGGCCGGGGCGCTGCAGGGCGGTGGCGTTGCCGAGCTTCTCCACTTTGCGGGCGTTCCTCACGGGCTACAGGGCGTCGCCACGCAGTCACCATGCAGTCCACGGTGGTTCCACGAGCACGGCCGAGCTTCTCCACGGGCGCGGGCGAGCAGTCCACGGGCGTTGTGCGCAGTCCACGAGCAATCCACGGGCATTCTTCACGGGAACTTGGCGTTGCCGCACTTCTGACGAGCAGTCCACGGTGGTTCCACGGGCGTTGTGTTGCAGTTCGTCGCGGCGTGATGCACGGAGCAGCAACGGCGGTCACGGTACTCCTTTTGTCCCACATCGTAGTGTGCAATGAGCTCTCCTCTCCGATCAATTATAAAATGAACCCCATTACACAAGGTAGAGGCATCCGGGAGAAAGGGCAAGGTACAGGGTAGAGGGCATTGCTTGGGTTGCGGGTTGGCTTTTGGGAGTGAGGTTTCTCAAAGGAGAGCGTGTCCCTATACCATCTTCTAGCCTTCCCCCTCTCTGAGATCAAGATCCGAAGAAGAAGACGCAGAGGAAGCCCAGTTCGCTCCACGGAGTACGAAGGAAGCAGCTATCTTCCCGACGAGGCAGCGCTGATCTGTTCTTATCTTTGTTATGTTTTGTTAATTTAGTTTTACTGCATTGTATTTAAACCTTAATTTCAATCAATGCAATATCTCTTTTAATTCCTGTCTTTCGTCTTGTTTGCAAATAGATGCTAGGATCTAAATAATAGATCCTAGTGCCAAGTTTTCCTGCAATTTTAATTTATATTTTTCGACTTCAAATATTTTTTTTACAAGATCAAAAATTTCAAATCCTAAACACCGCCTTCTCTGTGGATTCGACCCGACTCCTCTTGCTACGTATTTTTGAATATTTTAAGAAGTCAGATTTTAAACTGATAGCCACGGTGTCTTAACGACAACCCCGCGGTTCTATCAAGTTTTGGCACCGCTGCCGGGGAGGGCATTAAAATAATAGTTTTTGATCTTTTTGATTTTTTTTTATACCGTCCTAACTTTTCTTTTTCTTGCAGATAAAAAAATTTAAAAAAGGGGGAAGAAAAGAAGAGGAAGAAAGTCTTCCAATCAGTAAACTTTCTTTCCTCTTTTACATATTAATTATTTTCCTTTTTAGTTTCTTTTCTTATTTCCAAAAAAAAAAATTTCAAATTTAAAATTTAAATATATAATATATAATATATTGCTTTTCATTTTTAGATTCATTTAGGTAAATTTATCTTTCTGCAAAATCCAAAAAAAAAAAATACCCAGACATTTCATAATTTATTAGGATTAGAAACTTAATCACAAAATTAAATATATATATATATATATATCTAGCTTTAATTTAATTTTGTGTGTTTATAACTTTTATTTTGGACATCTTATTGCATTTCATAATCTCATAATCATCTTAAGGCACTAATCCATAAACAAGATAAGGTGGGGAGTTCAATACCCTTCCTTAGCCCACAAACCATCACCCCTCATTTTGCATACCTAAGCCTTCTAAATAAAATTAACTAGACGTCAGCCTAAGGAACTCGAGCTCAATAGGACAGGGCACCCGGAAGAGTTGGACCGGGTCAAGATTAGTTGGTTGACTGGTGTCTAGGAAAGGGGTCAGGATTATGCCGAAGGAAGGTGGTTGGATCCGCTTACCTGGCCAATTTTCAATTGGTGTCTAAGGCAAGCAAAGAGGGAAACTCCACCGACCTTGCCCTTACCTGGCCAGTTAGCTAATTGTCTTTGACTTGGAGGGCTCCAAGGCGGTCTTGGAAGTTAGGAGCTGTCTAGAATTAGGGAGCCTAGGATAGAAATCTGTTTGATAAGTGTTTGAAAATAACCAAAAAAAAATATACATATATAAAATAAAAAAAATTTTGATTCACATATTTGGGTTGCACTGTTACATGCACGGTAGAAGATCTTTATTTCCAGACCTAGTTGACTTCAACTCTGAAATTGAACGGCTGATCCATAGTACACCAAAAAATCAAATGGCTGGAAACCCAGAAGAACCACCTAGATAGATGAAGGAATACTTTATTCCTTCCACCTACAACCCATCGACTTGTATCCATTTACCTGAAATACCTGCTAGACAATATGAGATCAAGTCTGCCACAATCCAGATGCTCCCTTCCTTTTATGGGAATACCAACGAAGATCCTTATAAGCATCTAGATGAGTTTCTAGAAATCTGTTCTATGGTGAAGATCCAAGATTTTACTGATGATGCCCTTAGGCTAACCTTGTTCCCCTTCTCACTTAAGGATAAGGCCAAGTACTGGCTTGGCACAATAGGGAAACCAATTCGAACTTGGGCTGAAATGCAGCACGAGTTCCTTAAGAAATTCTATCCTATAGGTCGAACCAACACCATGAGGCGAGCCATCACTGGATTTGCTCAGCTTCCTGGTGAACAAATTCATGAATCATGGGAGAGACTTAAGGAACTCCTTAGAAAATGCCCACATCATGGTCTGTCTAAGTGGCAAATTGTCCAAACTTTTTATGAGGGATTAGGAGACCAGTATAGACAGATGGTGGATGCATCTTGTGGAGGCGCATTCATGAGTAGAAGTGAGGATGGGGCCTATACCTTGTTTGAAATCCTAAGTGAAAATTCGATCAACCATTCTTCTTTGACTTCATATGAAAGATCGATTCCTCACCAAAAGCGGGCAGGGATTTATGAAATTAGACATTCAAATTCCAATGTCGACTTGAACCTAATATCCCAAAGATTAGATACAGTCAACCTCCTTTCCCAAAAGTTGGACCAAGTCCTAGCCCTCAGTCAACAATCTCAATCTCCTACACAATACCCATCACACCCATCACAATACCCATCACCCTCTAATCATCAGGATATTTGTTCTATCTATGCTAGCCCAAGCCATCACATGAATGAATGTCCTACGGTTGCACAGTTACCACCTTTCATCCAAGAACAAGTCCAAGCTGCTCAAGGTTACTCCAAGCCGGGTAATGACCCATTTTCAAATACTTATAACCCGGGTTGGAGAAACCATCCTAATTTTTCTTGGAAACCATAACAGACTCAGGTTCAGACCCAAACTCCTCCAGCACGGACTTTCAAAATAGGCCCCCATACCAAAACTATGCCTATAATAGAGGTCAGCCTAGTCAGCCTGCTCAGCCACCATATCAGCCACCATATCATCATCAGTCATCGTATCAACCTCCTCAACAGACCAATCTGGCCGACGATAGGTTTGATCAACTCCAACAATTAATCATGACCCAAACAATCTATCGCCAGGTTAGAAGTTCAAATAGGACAGTTAGCTGAATCTACTATGAGGAGAGAACCAGGTCAACTACCGAGTCAACCAATACCGAATCCTAGAATAACCCACTCATTCTTCAGCCTAATGTTCCACCTAAGAACCCTCAATTTGAGAACGCCAAAGCAATTTCTGAGCTTAGAAGTGGTAGGATTCTTAGGGACCCATATCAAGGCCAGGATAAAGAGGCTAGCAAGAATGAGAATTTAGAAGATGATGTTAGTACTGAGACTAACCATGTAAAAGAGCCTGAGCCCGGGACTAGTACTGATACTAGTTCCGATTTAAATGAGAAAGGGAAGAAGAGAGCAGATGAATTACCTGAGACTTATAAACCTAGAGTCCCAATCCCTTCAGCCCCTAAGCTGGTTCTTCCCATAAAAAGCAAGGAGCACGCAACGAGGAGCTGATGGAACTATTCAAGCAAGTCCATATTAATTTACCCCTCCTCGATGCAATTCAGCACGTTCCAGCTTACGCTAAATTTCTCAAAGAACTCTGCACCCAAAAGCGTGAGCCACGAACCATAAAGAGAATCATATTGTTGAGGATGTAAGTGCAGTCTTGTTGAATCAATTACCTCAGAAAATGAAAGACCCCGGTGCTTCTTTGATTTCTTGTGTTATAGGAGGCATTACCTTTGATCGAGCCCTGTTAGACCTAGGAGCTAGTGTGAACCTTCCCCAACCTCGGTCTATGAAAAATTTGGGATAGGTGAACTAAAACCCACGTCAGTCATTCTTCAACTACCCGATAGATCTATCAAGACACCACGTGGTTTGATTGAGGATGTCTTAGTTAGAGTACCAATGTTATTTCCCAGTAGACTTCCTCATACTAGACATGGAACCATCCTAAGAGCTAAATCAGAATCACATAATCTTAGGTCATCCATTCCTAGCCACTGCCAATGCCAATATCAATTGTAAAACGGGAGCTATGGACATTTCTTTTGGGGATCAAAAGGTGAGAATTAATAATTTTAATGCCTCAAAGTTTGCTCGAGAAGAGGAAAATTGTTCTGTGATTGGGTTAATAGATGAGATTGTGAGTCTGAATTTTCCTCCAATTTGATGGAAGATGACGAGCCTATTGCTGAAACCCAAATCCAAGAGGTAAATGCCCTGCTTGATTCACCTCAACCTTCACACCCCCACCACCTTGGTCAATGGAAACTGAATCCTTACCTGACCTAGGAACTGAGCCTTCGCACCCTTCAATTCAGGCCCCACCACAACTTGAACTAAAAACTTTGATTGAATCACTTAAGTATGTGTTTTTAGGACCTAACAAAACCCTGCCTGTAATCATTGCTTCTGACCTAACCATTGAGCAGGAAAACAATTGATAGATGTTCTGAAAACACATAGGGAGGCCATAGGTTTGGCCATTGCTAATTTAAAAGGCATTAGTCCATCAATTTGTATGCACCATATCAATACTGAGGATAGTGCCAAGCCAACTAGAGAGATGCAAAGACGGCTCAACCCAAACATGCAAGAAGTGGTCAAGAAGGAAGTGATTAAATGGTTAGATGCTGGTATTATTTATCCCATTTCTGATAGCCACTGGTGAGTCCTACTCAAGTCGTTCCAAAGAAATCTGGACTCATGGTTGTCCGTACTGACCATGGGGATTTAGTGCCAACACGACTTTCTACTGGGTGGCATGTCTGTATAGATTATAGAAAACTTAATGCAGCTACCCACAAAGACCACTTTCCTTACCATTTATTGATCAGATCCTAGAAAGATTAGCTGGCCAGCAATACTTTTGCTTCTTAGATGGATACTCAGGATACAACCAGGTAGTAGCAATCTATCCAGGAGACCAGGAAAAGACCACCTTCACATGTCCCTATAGAACCTTTGCTTTCCGTAGAATGCCTTTTGGATTATGTAATGCACCTGCAACCTTTCAAAGGTGCATGATATCAATTTTCTCGGACATGGTAGGAGATTTCATAGAAATTTTTATGGATGAATTTTCAGTCTTTGGAGAATCTTTTGAGAGTTGCCTCAATAATTTGAAGAAAATATTAAATGATGTATTGAGGCAAATTTGGTTCTGAGCTGGGAGAAGAGCATTTCATGGTTCGAGAAGGGATTGTTTTAGGACATATTGTATCTAAGAGAGGGATGAGGTAGATAAAGCAAAGGTTGAATTGATCTCCAAACTTCCTCCACCCATCTCTATCAGAACAAATTCGATCTTTTCTCGGCCATGTACGATTCTATCGTCGCTTCATCAAAGACTTTTCCAAAATTTCCCGTCCTTTGTGTAATCTGCTCGCCAAGGACATTCCTTTCAATTTTGATGAAGATTGTCTTAAGGCTTTTGAGTTTCTAAAGGAAGTCGTGACCCAAGCCCCAATCATCCAACCCCCAGATTGGTCACTACCTTTTGAAATCATGTGTGATGCTTCAGACTTTGCCATAGGAGCTGTTTGGCCAAAGGGTAAACAAATGTCCCATAGTGATTTATTATGCTAGCAGAACTTTGAATGAAGCCCAAAAAAATTATACCACTACTGAAAAGGAGTTGCTAGCTGTGGTGTTTGCCCTGAAAAAGTTTAGATCATCTTTTAGGTTCTAAGATTGTGGTTTATTCAGATCACTCGGCTTTGAGATACCTGGTCTCAAAGAAAGATGCTAAACCACGATTGATTAGATGGATCTTACTGCTACAAGAGTTTGATATTGAAATTCGAGACAAGAAAAGATCTGAGAATGTTGTAGCAGACCATCTATCTAGGATTTTAGTTGAAGAGTGTGAACCTGCATCAATTGAAGAATCTTTTCTGGATGAACAGCTCTTAGCAGTTTCACATGCAAAGGCCCCTTGGTTTGCAGATATTGTTAACTACTTAGTGGTTGGACAAATCCCTGATGGCTGGTCCAAGAATGAAAAGGATCGATTCTTTGCTCAAATTAAATATTACTTTTGGGAAGATCCTGAACTCTTTCGAATTTGTGCTGATCAAATCATCCGTAGGTGTGTTCCTAAATCTGAACATCTGAGTATTTTGAACTTTTGCCACGCCCTTGCTTGCGGAGGACATTTTTCTGGTCGAAAAACTGTGGCTAAAGTTTTGCAAAGTGGATTTTACTGGCCGACATTGTTTAAGGATGCCTATACTTTTGGCAAAGAATGTCTTAAGTGTCAAGCCTTAGGAAATATTACAAGAAAAGACATGATGCCTTTAAATCCCATCTTGGTTGTTGAAATCTTTGATGTTTGGGAATTGATTTTATGGGACCCTTTCCACCCTCTAATGGTTTTGAATATATTTTGGTGGCTGTCGATTATGTTTCTAAATGGATTGAGGCAATGGCAACACGAACCAATGATCATAAGGTAGTCATAAAGTTTGTTCAAAAGAATATCTTCTCTAGGTTCAGATTTCCTCGTGCCATCATTAGCGACGGAGGTGCCCATTTCACAAACTACAATTTCGAATGCTTTTGCAAAAATATGGGGTCACACATAAAGTAGCTACACCTTATCACCTGCAAACAAGTGGCCAAGTGGAAGTATCCAATAGGGAGATCAAGAACATTTTGCAAAAGACTATTAGGCCCGATCGTAGAAACTGGTCAGATCGATTAGATGATGCATTATGGGCCTATCGGACAGCTTACAAGAATCCCATTGGAATGTCTCCCTATAGACTGATCTTTGGAAAAGCATGTCATCTTCCGGTAGAACTTGAACATAAAGCATATTGGGCGATTAAGCAATTAAATTTGATTTAAAGCAAGCTGGTTCTAACCGGAAGTTGCAACTGAGTGAACTAGATGAACTGAGGCGAGAGGCTTATGAAAATTCATGTATTTATAAAGAGAAAATGAAAGCCTTTCATGATCAATTTATTTCTAGGAAAATCTTTGAGCCAAATCAACAAGTCTGGTTATTTAATTCAAGGCTTCGATTATTTCCTGGAAAATTGAGATCTAGATGGGATGGACCTTACATTGTTAATCAAGTTTTCCCATGGTGCAGTCAAAATTTATGATCCTAGGTCAGGAAACTTCTTTAAGGTAATGGTCAACGTTTAAAACCATACATTGAAGGAATATCAACAAATCGAACCATTGACCAAGTAACATTAACCGACCCACACTGAACTGAGCTGCATTATATCTAGCTGAAGACATTAAACTTAGCGCTTGTTGGGAGGCAACCCAATATGTACTCTATTTCTTTCAAAAATTAAAAAAAAAAAAAAAAAAAAATTGCAGCCTCTACATTGTTCATGAGCTCCTCTTCTCAGGTAACCCCTATCCCCTTACATTTTTTAGTTCTTATGGTTTATTCCTTTGCCTTTTTATACGATTAGGGACAATGGTATTTAAGTTGGGGGGTCGGGACAATTTTTTTTTAAATTTCTTTTTTTTAAAAAAAAAAGTTTTCATGTGTCAAAAATAAATCTGGAGCAAGATAGACTAGGAAAAGTAATAAGAGTTAGAGAGTGTTGCCAATGACTGTAGCGAGTCAAGAAGTAGACTAGCGTGTCAGACTTTTAGGGCCTACTTAGATCACCTAAAGGCTATTAGCACTTCCATTGCACATGCACGCTGACGAGACAAAGTAAGTATTAGTTGTAAGAACAATTGAGGACTTAATTATCACTGAAAACTAGTAATTGATATATATCCCAATTTAAAATAGAGGAAAGAGCTACCTACCTGAAATAAAAGTGCAAAACATAGAGTATATGTGGATCGCCCTAAACTTAGTAACCGGATCTCTGCACCTAAGTCAAGTGTGGAGGTTCGCGTCAAATGGTGAAGGGAAGGCCAGGATGCTCAGCACAAAAAAAAAAAAAAAAAAATCAGGTAGTGTGAAAGCTAACTCAGTTCATAAGCTTAATTTAGGGGTATAGAAAATTAACCAAAGTAAGTGTTAATCAAAGATACAATTGTTCTTGCAAACTAGTACCAAAATGTTAAGTTAGTCATCACAAACACAAGTGCTGTAGATCTTTAGATGAACTCTAAGAAAGTTTCTAATTATGCTGACTGCAAGATTTATTTCTGAAACTCAATACTTAGTTAGTGATACTTGCTAGATCTTTTTACTTTCAAACCTGGATCTATTTTTGTAAAGGATGATCTTTGTGACACATAGTTATACTTTTTGCATTGCTAAGGGACTAGCAATAAGTAAGTTGGGGGGTGTGATAAATCATGAATTTACACGTTTATTTTAAGTATTTTAGTTAATTAATGGTGTAACATTTTTAATAACCTAATTTCATAATTAATTTGGAGTTTCTTGCAAAACTAATTATTTTAAAAATATCTTTGAAAAATGTGAAATTAGAGTACGTTCATGAAAAATAGATTTCAAGTCAAAGCACCACACACCCATTTAAATGATTAATAAAATATTCAATAATTATAATTAATGATCATAGAATCGGTAAAATTAATAAGTTTGAAACCCGCCAATAGGTAGAGCTTGATTTATGGAATCCAACGACACAAACGGTACCTAAATCGGGTTGAAATGAAGAAGTTATGAATTTTTTAGGATTTTTGCACACTTTGATGCTGCACATTTTTTGGAGCAGCCGGTCCATCGGCAGCCATTGCTGCCGGTCCACGGAACAGGGCATGGACCACAGCCCTCCAGAGGTGCCAAAACTTGCAGGGAAGCACGCCGGCGGTGTCCTTGGCCGGAGGAGAAGCTCCGGCGATGGTTTGACGGGCGGTGGTGGTGTTTTTTTGGTGGCAAACGAGAGGAATGCGGCCCACGTTCTTCACGAGGTCTCCATGGCCACGGGCGGCGCGGTGGCGTTGGCGGGTCGGCGGGCGCTCAGTGGGTTCCACGGACGACGAGGTGCTCCCGGTGAGTGGCGTTCCGAGATTCTCCACCGGCTTCTCCACGTGCGGGTTCCTCACGGGCTACAGGGCGTCGCCATGCAGTCACCACGCAGTCCATGGTGGTTCCACGGGCACGGCCGAGCTTCTCCACGGGCGCGGGCGAGCAGTCCACGGGCGTTGCGCGCAGTCCACGAGCAATCCACGAGCGTTCTTCACGGGAACTAGGTGTTGTCGCGCTTCTCACGAGCAATCCATGGTGGTTCCATGGGCGTTGCATTGCAGTTCATCGCAGCGTGATGCACGGAGCACCAACGGCGGTCACGGTACTCCTTTTGTCCCACATCGTTAGTGTGCAATGAGCTCTCCTCTCCGTTCAATTATAAAATGAACCCCATTGCACAAGGCAGAGACATCCGGGGGAAAGGGCAAGGTACAGGGTAGAGGGCATTACTTGGGTTGCGGGTTGGCTTTTGGGAGTGAGGTTTCTCAAAGGAGAGCGTGTCCCTACACCATCTTCCAGCCTTCCCCCTCTCTGAGATTAAGATCTGAAGAAGAAGACGCAGAGGAAGCCCAGTTCGCTCCACAGAGTATGAAGGAAGCAACTATCTTCCTGACGAGGCTGCGCTGATCTGTTCTTATCTTTGTTATTTGTTTTGTTAATTTAGTTTTACTGCATTGTATTTAAACCTTAAATTTCAATCAATGCAATATCTCTTTTTAATTCCTGTCTTTCGTCTTGTTTGCAAATAGATGCTAGGATCTAAATAATAGATCCAAGTGCCAAGTTTTCCTGCAATTTTAATTTATATATTTTTTCGACTTCAAATATTTTTTTTTACAAGATCAAAAATTTCAAATCCTAAACACCGCCTTCTCTGTGGATTCGACTCGACTCCTCTTGCTACGTATTTTAAATATTTTAAGAAGTCGGATTTTAAACTGATAGCCACGGTGTCTTAACGACAACCCCGCGGTTCTATCACCTATGTGTTAGACATGCCTTCGAATTGGGCATTAGTTCTACCTTCAATATTATAGACCTGGTTGAGTACAGGGAACCGGCAACGATATCTAGTGAGGCTTTTGAACCTATTCTTTTCATTGTGAGTGACCCTAACCCAGAGTGTCCACTAATAAATTTGGCATAAGAGAGAGAGAATGGATCGAGCGTATCCTGAACGATCAAGCCATTATGACCCGGGGCCACGGTTATCACATTTCCTGGTCAGATGGCAAGGCCGACCGGAGTCGGACGATTCATGGATTTCTCGAGAGGACTTGCAGCACCTCAACCTAGACCTCCTCGAGAGATATATGAGCCAGCTTGATCTTCACTCGACAAGGTCGAGTTTCTCCCATCCGGGAGAATTGGTGGGGACACCGTAGGTACCAGAATAAGACAGAGGCTTTTCAACCCTCTGTGAATTGATCAATAATTTATGAGTCCATCTGTAATAAGGGCTTAGCCCATCTGAGTCCATTTTAGTTATTATTTGACTATTTTGAGTTTCAGTTCTGTACTAGTCAGCTCATGTTGAGCTATTTCAGTCCAATGTTCGTCAGCTTATGTCGAGCTAATTTTATTTTTTTGAGTCCTATTCAACCATAATGAAGACTCAAGACCCACATCATACAAGTAAAGACCAAGTCCAACCAGATTGAAGACATGGAAGTGTAGCCCAAGTCCAACCCAGCTTGAAGATTTGAAGACCCCAGGAGAAAAACTCAGAAAACCCTGATTCCTTGCAGATGCCCTCCAGATGCCCAGATTCCTTCCAGATGCCAAAATATATTCATATACCAAGGCATCCATGATTTTAGAGGTCCATCTACATCCTAGCCCAAAGAAATCAAGCCCAGGCGCCAAGCCCAAGCCCCTAAGAAGCAGATACCAGGGAATATTCCTGCTACCTGGCTACCAGGCCACCCCAACTTCCAGAGGCCCAAACCCATACGCCTGAGCCCCTTTGGGCTGGCCTCTTACTGCTTTTAGAAGCCCAACATGCCCCCTAGGCATCCTTGGAGTGTTGACCAAGTCAAGAGAATTTTTAGGGATTTTTTTACCTAATGTTTCCTTATTTTCTAGCTAGGATTTGAGAGGGAAAGGGATTCTTATATAAAGACTTATGTGCCCTTACTTGGAGCCCAAGGTTAAGGGTCTATTTAAAGGACCCTAGCCTCTTGTATGAAAGGAGATTTTGATATATGAAATAAACCTTGAGTTCTTCAATTGCTTTGTGTGATTACCCTGCTGTGTGCATAAAGGGGTTGAGAGTTCTTCCGGTGTTTGCAACCATCTTCCTGCCGCCAACCATCATTCCAGCCCACTCCAAAACTTTCTTCCCTTTGCTATTTTTCTTTGTTTTCTTGATTTCCTCTGAGTTTCTAACCCTGACAGGTCGTTTGCAGGTCCCCGAGTTCCTACGAATCCAACGGCTCCAGCCAAGCCTCAATCGGACCATCGAGCAGAAAGCCGGGTATCCGCGGGTCTTTGGCTCAGTTTTCCAGGTCGCATCCATCGAGGAATGAGAGATCCCTTCACTGCGATCTTCACCGGGTACTTCAGACATTGTCAGGTACACCCCCTCTACCTCCAGTCTTATTATTGTAGAACTTGCCCTAACCGAGGCTTCTCAGCCCCGGCGATCCTTCTTTAGTACTTTTCTAGGTTCTAATCTGCATGCTTGGCTTCAAAATTCATACAAAATTCCCTACAACTAATTTTGATCTGAAATTCGGGAATTAATCACCTAACCCTACATATAAAACATACAAAAAGAATTGCATGCATATTAGTCCCGCATCATGACTACAAAACCTAGGAAGATAACCCTCTTTGTCATGAACTCACATTTCTTAGGATTGGCATAAAGGCTATTCTCTTTAAGGGTTTGGCAGACTAACCTAAGATGGTTAAGGTGGTCCCCCTTAGTCCTACTGTATATCAAAATATCATCAAAATATACCACCAAAATTTTTTTAGTGAACTCTTTCAGGACTTGGGTCATGACCCTCATAAAGGTGCTAGGTGCATTAGATAGTCCAAAAGGCATCACTACCCATTCAAAAAGGCCATCCTTAGTCTAAAATGCCATCTTCCATTCATCCCCGGGTCGAATCCTAACCTGATGGTAGCCATTCTTAAGGTCTATCTTGGAAAAGATAGTGGCACTGACCATCATGTCTAGCATGTCATCCAAATGGGAGTTGGAAAACCTATATTTCATTGTAATTTTGCTTATAGCTCTGCTTTACACACACATTCTCCAGGTTCCATCTTTCTTAGGTGTTAGCAATGTAGGGACGGCACAGGGACTTAAGATCTTCCTAAGAAAACCCTTCCTAAGCTACTCTCCCACTTATTTCTACAGTTATTGATATTCGATGGGGTTCATCCTATAATGAGGAATGTTTGGTAAGGTGGCTCCTGGGACCAAGTCTATAACATGCTGGATGTCCCTAAGAGATGGTAGTTGATCAGGTAATTCCTCAGGAAAAACATCCTCAAACTCTTTCAGAGCCTTGACTACTTCTTGGGGTGCTCTATTTGGGTCGGCTCATGACTCTCTTTGGTAGCCAAAATCCAAATAGGGGCTCCCTTAGCAATCTCTTTCCCCAACTCCTTAGACTTGATCAGGTTGACTCCAAGCTTCTTTTCCATTAGGCTATTTGATCCTCTTTTAGCCTGGTCCTTAGGCTGAATTGGATTGATTGCAAATTTCTTCCCATGGTGGTTAAAGGTATAGTTATTGATCCGACCAAAAAGGGTGGCATCGTGATCGTAAAGCCAAGGTCGACCTAGGATAATACTACTGATGCCCATGGGAAGGACATCACACCAAATCTTCTCTTCATATGACTACAATTTGATCATGACTTGGCACCTAGACTTTATGGGTATTGAAGTTGAATCAATCCATGAGACCTTATAAGGCTTGGGGTGAGGAACTGGGCTCAATCCTAGGGCTTTGACAGTACTTAGAGAGATGGCGTTGACACAGCTCCCACTATCAACTATGATCTTACACACCTTATCCCCTAACTTGACAAAGGTTTGTAGGATGTTAGTCCAACGCCAATATTCTTGCACTATGTTTGGGTAAGGATGCACTTGACTACTCCTAAAAGGTCTTCAGACTCAAACAGTCTTTCCTCTCCCTCATATTCTTCCAACAACTAATCTTCTGGCTCATAGACTTTTCCTTCTGGTTCAACAATGGGTTCTAGCTCATTCTCAGCTGGCTCTTCTATGATTAGGGCTTTGGAGGTGCATTGGCTGGCATAATGCCCTGGTTTATGACACCTAAAGCATTTGTTTTGGGGGGTGGGGTTCCATTGGACTTCAATGACTTACCCTTATCCTCTTTATTGAAATGGGGTCAGCTCAGGTCGGGTGGCTCGGACTAGGTCAGCTCAGGTAGGGTCGACTCTGGTCGGGTCGGCTCGGACTGGGGTGACTTGGGTAGGCCTGACTATACCCTTGGATAGATCCTAGGTTTCGACTTGGGTTTCTAAAGGGTTCAGGTCTACGATAGGTTGCTGTCCTTGGAAATGATCACAATTTCTCATAATTTGTTAAGCCTGCTCCAAGTCAATGACCTCTCTAAAGTAAAGCTCTCTGGATGTCTAGATGTAGGCACCCCTAAACCTAGAAAGGGTCAAAGAAGCTGATTTATGGACATTACATCGCATAACATACTCATCAAACTTTGTGATGTACTCGGCCACACTCTTGCTCCCTTGACTCAAATCTACCATTGGTCCAATAAACTCTGGGTGTAAGATAGTGGTAGGTATTTCTCCCTAAGCCTAGCTTTCATGTCTCTCTAAGTGGTGATGGGTTCTTGTCCTCTTTGCCCTACCAGCCTTTCAACACTATTCCAAAATAACCTAGCCTGGCGAACCAACCTAAGTTTGGCAAATTTAAATCTCATCCGTTCCATCATAGTGTACCAATCGAAGTATTGTTCCATATCCTCTTCCCAATCTATGTACACCTTGGGATCTAAACTGCCATCGAAGGTAGGGGCTTCTAGCTTGATGTTTCTAATAGCCCTCTCTTCATGGTCTATGATCTCTTGATTGGGTCTCCTAGGGTAGATCTCCTGGGCTGGGTTCTTGGGTAAAATAGGGAATTCTCATAGGGCTTCAACTCTAAGAAAGGATCATGCTGAGTGCATTCCCTAGGGTGGGGAGGTGACTCAGACTCAAGCTTTATGGATGGTCTTATGTCCTTTTCTAGGGTTCTTAGCCTTGTCTCAAATTTGTTTTCCAACTCATCAAACCTATTGGTCATCCTAGCTAACTGTTCAATGATGACCTTTAATTGATCCTTGCGACTGTTCTCCATTGGTTCACTTGATTGAGAATGATGGGGGTGATAGGGGACTCCTGACCTAGTCGACATGCAACACAAAACAAAAGGTGCTACGGGTTTGCTAGACCTAGGAGTTCAATCACAATGAGTCCACGTAGAGACATACAATACAATCAACTAGCCCTTTCTCTGGCCAGGTAAGAGGTGGGAGTGTGGGAGGCCCCCTTGCTTTCGCAAGGACCTAATTAAAGAACCACAACACCGCTTAGGTCTTTTGATGTTAGGCCTCTAGCCTTAGACATCGACTTCCCGGTGCCAATTGAAGGGTTGTATGCAACCAGCTTTCCCAAAATGGTCAAACCCAAATCGTTGATGTCCCTAATCTATTAGGTTGCTACTAGATTTAGATTAGGTTTGGGTTCGAAATGCAAGGGTGGTTATTTTTGGGCTAAGGAAAGGTAATGACTTCCTTCCCTTATCTTATGATGTTGATGCCCTTAAGTAAATTATGAGAATGATGGCATACAAATGATCTAATTAGATGTACCTAAGTTTTGTTTTTAGTTTTTTGATGAATGCTAGCAAAAATAAGATGCTGGGAATTAAAAAATATGAACCTAAATGGCTACAATTAAACTATTTGGAAAATGAAAATGGGATGAGATGTGCTTACTAGAATTTTCAGAACAGAATTTTCTTAGATGGTAATTAGCCATGTAGAAATTATATAGACTAAAAGAAAATCTGAAAAAAAATTTAAAAATACTTATAATTATGCAGATCCAATAAAACAAAAATCTCAAAAATTCAACATTCCTATAGGTAGAAATAATCAAAAAGTAGACTATGTATGGGAATGCTGAATTTCTAAAATGCTGAAATCAAAGATGTACAACATTTTTTTTTCTATAGATCTAAACTTATCTCTTTGTATTCCCCTTCAAGGGTCAATCACATCGGCACCCCTACATACCATAGGAAATCCCCAAGGAATGGGATGTGAGGGTCTTGCAGCCTTTCTTTTTCCTATAACCGGATGGCCATGGTGAAGCACCCAATCCAAGTACTTAAGAAGATGCTAAGTCCTAACCATGCTCTGATACCAGATGATGTAGGACTAACTAGATGCTAGGATGAGATGGAATAATGCAAGTGATTTTCTTTTGTACTATTTAGGTTTTTAAATGAGGTTAAGGATTCCCGAAGATAAGCAAGAGTAGATCTAGGATTTCTATGATAATAAGAACTTTAAGCAAGCAAATAAGTCTCTAAACAAGGATAAAAAGAGGACCCCGGGATTGAGAAATCCCATAGGACTTAGCTCTTGGTTCAATACCAACTTAGGAGTTTAGGGTAGCAAACCTTGTAAAGCTCTAATGCGCCTGATACCGAGTTCACTCGCTCTCATGGATGCAGCCTGGAGGATCAAGCGTTCAACCCTATGGATGCATCCGCTTTCCGTCCGAAGGTCGCGAAGGCAAGGGAGACTAACTCCGTATTCATTGCACCTGGAGGACCTGCAAGCAATCAAGAGAAATGTTAGGAGTCAACAAGAAGCAAGAAGTAATGAGGGAAGAAAGGTTGAAAATGGTGGTGATGGGGGATTCTTCTTGCAAGGCACCAAGATGGATGATCTCGATGGCCTCTGAACTCGAAGATGGACGATGGCTTGCATGGAAGAGATGGTAACTTGGGGCCTCACACCCCTCGATGCCCGAAGGCAAAGGCACTCCTTTATGGAGATCAACATTCTTAGAGAACGAAGGCAACAAACAAGAAGAGTAGCACTGAAAATCTTTTTTCATTCATCAAAATTAGCCATACAAGTGAGAGGTAAGATCCTTTATATAGGCATCTTAAGACCCTTTCAAATTCAAATGAAAAATTACAACTCTTCACTTAATAAGGTGCAAAAATTCTGAAATTCTTTCTCCTTGGCCGACCAAAGCTTTGCTTGTGATTGGGCATGGCTTGATTTGGGGTTTGGAAGATAGATCTTGGTACCCTTGGACTTTGAAGGCTGATCATACATTTTGGGAAGAAGGCATGATATGGGGCTTGTGGCAAGGCTTATGTCTTCACTCTTTCCTTGGTCGCCCACACATCTTTGGAGAGAGACATAATATGGGACCTGTAGTAAGGCTTATGTCTTCAATCTTTCTTTGGTCACCCACCTATCTTGGAGAGAAACATGATATGAGGCTTGTAGCATAGCTTGTGTCCTCACAAATCTTCAAGTCCCCTTGACTTTCCTTGGCCACCCACCTATTTTTGGAGATAAGCATGATAGGGTGTGGGAAGGAAGGAATGTATCAAGTGATGTTGTCCCCTTTGGCATCCAAGAAATCAGATTTGTACCACCCACTTGTCAAGGTGAAGTGGCGCTACATGGGATGATGAGGTGGTGCCCCAAGGCTGAATTGGCATCCTTCATGGCTTGCCCAATAGTACTTGAACTAGACTCAATGTCCACTTCTTCTTCAAACAGGCTTGGGTCAACTTTTCAAAAAGACTCGGGCTTGGATTAATTCAACTAAATACAAGGTTTATTGACCTAACTTGACCACATTGGCCAAGATACAAGACTAAAACAAAAGTGCATGACTCAAAGTAAAGAATTGCATAGTCTTGAAGCCTTATTACATAACACATCGGACTAAACCCTAGTCAGAGATCCACAGAGGGTTGAGGAGCCTCTGTCTGATTCTGGTGCCCACACCAAGATGTCCTCCAGATGCCTTGATATTCTCCAGATGCTAGAGAATATTCCCAGATCAAGGCACTTCATGATTCCAGGAATATGCCAGCACCCATGCTAAGAGATTCCAAGCCCAAGAGTCAAGCTCATGAGTCCCAAAACAAAGATTCCAAGGAATATGCTGATACCAGGGCACCCCAGTTTCCAGGGCCCAAAGCCCATAGGCCAACCCAAAGGAGGCTGCCCACCCTTGCTGCCCTTGAAGCCCACACACTCAAGCCCAAAGCCCTTGGCATCCTGCCCAAATGGAAGACTCTAGCCAAAGTCAAAAGAGGAGAAGGAATCCATGTAGAATAAGAAGAACTAGTTTCATTCAAAGTGTATTCTCCTAATCTTTATCAAACTTGTAATTCCTTTCCCTCTCAACTTTGTAATCCTATCTTGTCTAGGATAGGACTTGGGGAACATCTATAAATACCCCACCCCTCCCCCTCTTGTAAGTAATCTTTGTTATGAAATAAAACCTTGCTGAAATTTTGAGTGAACTTGTGTTCTTATGTGTTCTTGTGTTGGGTTGTGTGATAGTTGTTTGAGAGTCCTAGACTTCAAAGCCTTGGCTAACCAACAACCATCATTCAAGCCCTAAGATGCCAAAGGAGAAGCAGCCATCAGCCATCCAAAGCAAGAGCCTACTTCCCCTCTCCAGCCACCATCAATCGAATCCCTAATCCCTTCTTTCTCTTCATACCCTGTTTCTTTTCTTTGATTATTATTTCTTGCCTAACCTTTGATGCTTGTAGGATCCCTGAGGTGTTTTCCACTAGAAAGAAGAGGCCTTCTTTGCCATATGGACCGATCTAGATTGCCTTTTGATTCAGGGAACCAAAGGCTTGTCTTCTAGGCACCATACAGAGTGCTGAGAGACCTCTTCATCAGTGGATCTTCAATCTCTGCCTGGTACAAACCTTCCCCCTCCTAATTTCTGACTGGTTGAAGGCACGCTATCCTAAACCAGTGGTTTCTCAATTCCCAAGATCCTATCTTTTATTATTTTGCACATGTTTTTGCGGGTATGATAGTTTCTTCATTACATGTTTGCCTGCAGTTCTTTACTTGCTTTCAGGTTATTAGCCTATAAATTTAAATCCATAAAATTACAAAAAAATTAGATTTTCTATTTCCTTCATTTGCATTAGTCCTAGGATCCTCCCGCATCAGTTGGTATGACAGCTAGTTAGGATAGCTTGCATCTTCATCAAAATCACAAAAACACTCATTGCTATTTTTTTGCATCCAGTCATCTACAGTAGGTGTCTAATTTTCGGTCTAGTTCGTCATCTTAAGAATTTATCTTTTATGAGATTTGCATGGAATGTTCTCTATTTAGTTTTCATAATTATCATAATTTTTAATTATTTTTACCAAAACAAAAAATATAGAAATTACTATAACATAGGAGCCTTAATAGAAATCTTGAAGTTCTGCACATAGTAAGAAAACCCTAGGTTTTGCATCATCATCTAATTGTGTTTTTCATGAAACCTGGTAGAGATCATCTGCACTTCTCACTCTCTGTTTTGAAATTTTTTTGATTTTTTTGCATCAAAACCTGAACCAAATTCTATAGTGAATCAAACCCTAAATTTCTGTTCTGCATACTTGACTCAACCTAACCTAACCAACTTCCAAACCCCTCAATCCCAAGCCCAATTTGATTGCTAACCTAATCAACTTAAACCTAACTTTCTATCTCATAAAATACCCAAAATATTTTATTTTTCTGATTGTTATTAGTTTGCATTAGGGCTTATTGAATGTGCATCATCTGATTAAACTATTCTTAAGGGCAATTCACTATCTCAGATCTAGATAGGATTTCATCATCTGTCCTAGGCCCAAAACAACTACCATCATCCTAACTTAAGCTTAATTAAAATTAATTAGACTTAATTTGTCCTAGTGGACTAGGTGACCCAACAGGTCGGGCCCGAATTGTGCGGGCCAACTAGTGCATTCAATTCTCCAACTATTACTGGAATATGGTGTCTAAGGCTGGGGTTTCAAGAGTCAAACATCCTAAGTGGTGTTGTGGTTACTTAATTGGGTCCCTGCAGAAGCAGGGGGGCCTCCCACACTCCCAGCCCCTACCTAGCTAGAGAAAGGATTAGTTGTTGAGTTGGGTGTAAGTTTAGTCAACCCTCTCAGTTTTGGCTCTAGGTGTCGGAAAACCTAGCTTGTACTAACCCTTGCATGCTTGGCAGCATCGTTTCACTTGATTGCTTGTTTGATTGCATGACCACTAGATTAGGAACCAAATATCAACAGTCCAGACCTCAACCCAGTTCAACTATGGAGTCCAATCTTGAAGCTCTCATAAAAGCCATGAGTGAATAGATGACCCAAATGAATATCCAATTAACCATCGAAATAAACCAATCCAATACCCAATTAAGCACCCAATTAACCACCCAAATAAACCAATCCAATACCCAAATCCAAAACTAGCTTGCCCAGTTGACTACTCAAATCAACCAAATGACCCAATCAAATACCCAAGCAAACCATAGGTTTGACTATTTGACCTATAGATCTGAGCCCATAACCTATGAACCCATAATCTATGAACCCATAATCCTTAGTCGACCCACCTTTCCTACCCCAGCCACTAGTCAGTTTTTTCTTAGCCAAACCCCTCTTACCACCCACTAGTTCACAAGGATGACCTTGAAGAGGAATTGTATGAACCTGATATGAGCTTAGTGGATGAATATGAAGAAGAAGAAGAGGAGTTACCCATAGAAGACCTAGAATTAGTTGACCTAGCAGGTACACAAACTGAAACCAACCCAGAGTTAGTTGATCATGACCACACCCAAGCTGTAGTAGAAGAATTCTTAAAGGAAGAATACCATGAGGAACCCAACCCTACTATTAGGATCTTACCTGAGGAGCCATTAGAAGAAAGCCCGATTGTAGAGCCTAGTCCTGAATTTCATAAGCCAGAAGAGTTTATTAAGGACCTGATCTCTGTAACTTAGTACCCTCAGGATGAATTCCCTTTTGTGGTTTATATTAAAAACATCTTTCTGAAATTAGTGATCCATTCTTCCAATATGCAAACCCTATAGACACACCTCAACCCCATAAGGTTAACCTCATTAGTCTAGGTCTAATCCCTGAAACCTTTTCTTACATCCTACTTCCTCTAGTAAACCTTGAACCCTTTCTTACTTTTTACCCCAGCAGACTAACCCTGAATCCACCTTGTATTTTTTGCCTTTTCTTGAATCTTCTTATATTTCTTCAACCATTCACCGGCATCATGTAGAGGTTTGCATATTGCATGCATTCATTAACCTTGTCATGTTTGCATCATACTTTTGGAAAATCCTTTGGCATCTATTAAGGGTTCTTGTTAAATTTTCATGTGCATGCCAAACTAGGGTCAAACCTAAAGAGCCTATATTCTATTAGGTTTAGGTCCCACGAGCCCAATTAGTCCATAAACCTAATCCATCTTCTACACATGCACTAACCTCTGCACAGCATTTGTATCAGAAAATTAGTCAAAAGGTAAATATAATTAATGAACTAAATAAAAACTTGGCTAATTTTCAAACAGATGCTAAAGAATTTTTTGCAGGAGATTTGTGATGATCAAGCTTAGGCCTGGGTAGTTCCCTCTATAGACTGCAAAGAAATTTCATGCTCCCAAAGCTAGACCGTACAAAATAATAAAGACAGTTGGATCCGATGCCTATGTGCTCGAGTTGCCACCCGAATTAGGTATAGGGTCCATCTTCAATATTTCAGACCTTTTAAAGTACTGGGAGCCAGCGGCGATACCTAGCGAGCTCTTTGAACCTCTCACTTTTCTTGAGAGTGAACCCACCCCAGAGAGTTCACTTATAATTTGGCCAATTAGTAAGGAAAGAATTGAGCGAATCCTGGTTGATCGAGCCATCAGTACCCAAAATAAAGGCTATCAAAGGTATTTGGTCAGATGGCAAGGTTGACCGAAATCTGAGGACTAGTGGATTACCCGTAAGGATCCGCAGCGCCTCAACCCAGACCTTCTTGAGCAGTATAAGAGCTACATTGACCCATACTCGATGGGGTCGAGTTCCTCCTATCCCAGGAGAATTGGTGGGGCACCAAAATCAGACACAGATTACTGGGCCCTATCTAGTTTACTTAGTCATGTATCAAATTTTGTAATCATGTAAGATTAAGTAGTGTAATAAGTTGAGGCTAGTTGATTTGTCTCAACCTTAGTCCAGTCTTTAAGTCTTGTACTTGAGTATTAGTCCAGTACCAGTTCAATTTTTGTACAAGAGAAGAGGATACCCTATTTTGAGTTCCACCAAGCCTCATCCAGGAGCCAGAAGCCTTCACATTAGCTTATTGGGCCTTGTTTACCATCCCAGGTTCCAAGATTCCTTCTAGATGCCCATATGCCCTTCAGATGCCTTCCAGATGCCTTGATACCCTCCAGATGCCAGAGAATATTCCCATATCAGGATGCCTCATGATTCCAGGAATATGCCAGCACCCAGGCCAAGAGATTCCAAGCCTAGGAGTCAAGCCCATGAGCCCCAAAACCAAGATTCCAAGGAATATGCTGATATCAGGGTACCCCAGTTTCCAGGGCCCAAAGCCCATGTGCCAACCCAAAGGAGGCCACCAACCCTTGCTGCCCTTGAAGCCCATACATTCAAGCCCAAAGCCCTTGGCATCCTAGCCCAAATGGAAGACTCTTGTCCATGTCAAAAGAGGAGAAGGAATCCAAGTAGAATAAGTAGAACTAGTTTCATTCAAAGTGTATTCTCCTAATCTTTATCAAACTTGTAATCCCTTCCCTCTCAACTTTGTAATCCTATCCTGTCTAGGATAGGACTTGGGGAACATCTATAAATACCTCACCCATTCCCCTCTTGTAAGTAATCTTTTTTTTGAAATAAAACCTTGCTGAAATTTGAGTGAACTTGTGTTCTTGTGTATTCTTGTGTTGGGTTGTGTGATAATTGTTTGAGAGCCCTAGCCTTCCAAGCCTTGGCCGACCAAGCACCATCATTCAAGCCCTAAGATGCCCAAGGAGAAGCAGCCATCAGGAATCCAAAGCAAAGAGCCTACTTCCCTCTCTAGCCACTATCAACCAAAACCCTAATCCCTTCTTTCTCTTCATACCCTATTTCTTTTCTTTGATAATTATTTCTTGCCTAACCTCTGATGCTTGCAGGATCCCCAAGGTTTTTTCCCTCCAAAGCGGAGGCTTCTTTGCTTTCTGGACCAATCTAGATTGCCTTCTGATTCAGGGAACCAAAGGCTTGTCTTCCAGGCACCATACAAAGTGCTGAGAGACCTCTTCATCAAGTGGATCTTCAATCTCTGCCTAGTACAAACCTTCCCCCTCCTAATTTCTTACTGGTTGAAGGTACGTATTTTAAACCAAGGTTTCTCAATTCCCGGGATCCTATCTTTTATTATTCTGTCGTGTCTTTTTGCGGGTATGATAGTTTCTTTCATTACATGTTTGCTTGCAGTTCTTACTTGCTTTGGGTTATTAGCCTACAAACTTAAATCCATAAAATTACAAAAAAATTAGATTTTCTATTTTTCCTTCATCTGCATCAGTCCTAGGATCATCCTGCATCACTCATCCTTCTGTGCCTACTAATGCCCTCTATTATAAGATCCTCTTTGATCTCGACCTGAAGAGGAGGTTTTCTTTGCTTTAGAACCATCTACGTTAGGAGTCTTCCATCCGAGGAGAGTTAGTCTTCAAGTCCAACCACTAATCCCTGGAGTGTTGAAATTAAACCTCCACCAAAAGTATGAGAGCTCATTGTTGGTAAGAGAACCCTTCCTAGACTTTTAGGTCTGATTGTTTGAAGGTACATATCCTAGTTAAAATGATATTTCAACCATTAGATCCTCTCTGCTATTGATTGAATGGAAACTACATTACGGGTAATATAACTTTCATCCAGTAGTCTCTTTCATTAAATTTATTGCTCCTTATGCATAAATCTTACTGATATGTGAAGAGACATTGCTCATTTTAGTTTGTTAGGTTCTAAGTTTAAAATCTCATCCAGCATCCCATATCATATTAGGTGTATGTAAACTCTATTTGGTTGCCAAGGGATATCATCAATGTTATGGTATTTGATATGGCGGGACCGTTGACATGGAGTCCCTCTCAGCTCCAGCTAGCGGCCATTCTGGTAGAAGATGCCACTTGAATGCCGCATCCGGGAAGCCCCTCGACTGGAGTGGTTCCTCATGGTCAAGCCTCAACCGAGGTCGTGCCTTGCTTTTTGAGCTCCTTGACCGGAGTGGCTCTCCTGTGGTCAAACTTTGATCGAGGTCATGCCTCACTTTTTGGGCCCTGGTTGGAGTGGCTCCCCCATGGTCATGCCTTGACCAAGGTCATGCCTCACTTCTCGAGCCCCTCGATCAGAGTGGCTCTTCCATGGTCGAGCCTCGGTCGAGGTCATGCCTTACTTCTTTAGCCCCTTGACTAGAGCGGTTCCCCTGTGGTTGAGCATTGATTGAGGTCATGCCTCGATTTTTGAGCCCCTCGATTGGAGTGGCTCCCCCATGGTCGAGCCTTGATTGAAGTCATGCCTCACTTTTCGAGCCCCTCGGCCAGAGTGGCTCCCCCATGGTTGATCCTCGATCAAGGTTGTGCCTTACTTCTCAAGCCCCTTGACCGGAGTGGCTCCCTCGCAGTCGAGCCTTGGTCGAGTTTGTGCCTTCATTCTTCGAGCCCCTTAGTCAAAGTGACTCATCCGAGGTCGAGCCCTAGCCGAGGTCAGGCTCCCTCGGTTGATGTCGACCCCCAGTCAAAGTCAACCTCTTCTTCGAGGTCAGGTATGAAATTCTTAAAGAATAAGGCCTCTCCCACAAGTAGCCTTAGGACAGATGGGCAGGGAACGTCGGTGCATGGTGCCACCACTTTTGCTAGAGCCCTATCATGGAATGGAGGGGCTGACATGCTTGAGAGATGGTGGCATGCCACCTGGAACCACTGAAAAAGTGGCACCCCACCATGGCATGCCGACTATGACCCATGCGGAATGATGTTTCATTAGAGCACGCCGCATGTGAAGGATCAGCTCGCTGGAGCACCAAGCCCATCAGCCCACTATCGGCACTACCTGGGAAAGGGCACACCACTCGGGGTGCTGCGCCCCTTCACCCACCACCTGCACCACCCAAAAGAGGAAGATTTTGCTAGGAGATTCATACCCTGTAGCATCTACCTCCAGACCGGTTCTCTACCAAGTCTCCCCAAATATGAAAGGATGATGATAGAGAAAGGTGAAGTCCAGTCGGAGTGTCAGGACATACGGAGTACCTCCTGTACCCTATAAAATTTATGTGCATCCTCTAGGCTTCGTGACCACTATTAGTGACAGACCTCTTCCCCACCAGGGGGAGGAAAGCAGGCCTACACCTCGGTGGTGCGAGGGGCGTAGAGAGAAGGTCAAGCCAGAGCTTGGCATCCCAGGAAAGGGGCCACTCATCTACAAGAAACCAAAAGGGAGCCTTCGATCAAGGTAAGTGAGAAGGGGCAAGCAATTAGCAAGGCACTGAGTAGATCTAGAACACACCAGACTTCTCTAGGAGAGTGGAAACGGCCATGGCCTCCGTTGCTCAAACCCTCCTTCTTGACTTTAACTCCCATTTCATTGTCTTCTAAAGACCTCTGAGAGTGGAAACCACTTCAGGACCCACATTGGAGGATGTATTCTCCTTGATCATCCACTGACTTGACCGTCGAAGTGCCCCTACCGGAATTCCTGGCCCGGGTCTCCTTTCTTTTACAGGATCGGGCATGTGGGTTAGATGTAAGGTGAGAGTGCCACCACCCGACGCCACACGAGGAGCTACGGCCATGGTGATCTAGGTGGCAATAGAATGGCACACCAGGTAGGGGGACGGTCCCGTGTTGTGCAAGTCCCACATCACCAAAGCAATTCCTCCAGTGACATGGTGATGACCAGCGTGCGGGAAGCCTCCATCAGCCATGTGGGAGATCCTATCCCTCATGAAGACTGGCTCAGTTTGGAGAGGAAGCTTACTGCTTTGCCACCACCACCTCCGGTGGACCGTTAGCTCATCGCACTTGTCCAGTAGGTCCAAACGTTGACCATGGCAGTACGGTAGCTACATCATCTGCACCGGTCCTTGGCAACTAGCAGCAACCAGGGACACTCATGGCTCAGGCAACCGGATACCGTTGTAGCTTATGATCCTTCCATGAAAGTCCATCACACCTACTAGCCACATCTCATCATCAGGGGAGCCTTCAAATCCCAAGGAAGAGGAAATGGAGCGAGTCGGCTAATCGAGGGAGTTAGTCTTCGGCCTCTGACCACACCACCTCTAGGTGTTGCAAGCACCATCGAGGCAGGGCCCCCCAGCATGATCCTCTCCAACCCTGACCTTCCTCTCCTCCGATGGCCTTGGTAGAAGGTTCTACCGATGAGGCTATTGACTCTGGTCTTGATTTTGATAGTTGACAAAATATTTAAGTATATATGAGTACTAATTATATTTTAAGTGTGTTTTTCAGATCTTAGTACTTATCTATGTTGAATGAAGAAAAGCTTGTATTTTAGTTGAAAAAAATTATTAAATTAAATGAAAAATCAAGTATATGGACTTGGAATTCATATGGAAGAACTTGAAGTGCTCAATTTGATTTTTGTCAAGTTTCAGCAAGTTTCAGTACTAGCATGCCAAGTTTTGACACGTAAAAACTCAAGTGTTGATACTTTGAAAATCCACGTGCTGACACTTGAAAATCCAAGTGCTGACAATTGAAATCCAAGTGCTGACACCTGAAACTCAAGTGCTGACACTTGGGAACCAAGTGTCGACCCAAGTGTCGATACCTGGGAACCAAGTGTTGATACCTGGAGGTCAAGTGTCGATACCTGGAGGTCAAGTATTGACACTTGCTATAATGACTAGTTTTTTTGAAGTACAGAATTGATTCTAACTTGCTTCAAATGGCTAGTTTTTCATTCCAACGGTCATAAACGGTCATCTATGGTTTGGAAGGCTATATAAACATCAAAAATCAAATGAGAAAGCAATCCTTTGGTGAGTTTCTTAAATATTCTTAAAGGATTCAAGAGTTGAGTGATTCAAAGCCTTCAAGCTTCCAAGTTTCAAAGAGAGCATTCAAAGTCTACATCTACAAGCATCAATCAAAGGCTTCATCAACTTGAAGACAAGATCTTCATCAATAATCAAGGGCTTCAAAGAGATATTTGCTTTATTTAGAAAGTTTTTGTTGTATTCATTTATACTTGCTCTTATATTGTTTGACTTGAGATTTTTGGTGAGCCTTAGAAAACCAAAGAGATTTTTGGTAATCCTTTGAAAACCAAAGTGGTTATTGGTGAGCCTTGAAACCAACTAGGATTTGACTTGTGAGCCTGAAGACAAAACAAGTTGTAAAGATTGTTGGTGAGCCTAAGTTATAAAACCAAACTTAGTGGAATTCCTAAGGGGTTCTTGGGGAGTGGATGTAGGTGCTTGGTTGGCACCAAACCACTATAAAACTTTGTGTTTGTGTGATTGTTCTCCTTGTACTTTTATTTCTTTATTTCTATTGCATTTATTGAAATACATAAGCACTTGAATTGTATTAGCACATACTTGCTTTAGTTCATATTTTAAATAGTACAAAAAATTTATAAACATAATTCACCCCCCTCTTGGGTTGCCTACTTGAGCCTACAATTGGTATTAGAGCTCGGTGCTCTGTTTGAAGATCTAACGATTTTGAGTAAAGATTATGGCAATCCTAGTTGGTATTAGTGCTAGACCATCATTTTTCGATGGCACAAATTATGCTTTTTGGAAAACTCGCGTGCACATTCATATTCAATCTATTAATTATTATCTTTGGAAATTATTGTTAGTGGTCCTCATATTCCTTCCATATTGGTTAATGGTATTTCTATTCCAAAGCTTGAAGAGGATTGGAATAATATAACATTAAGCAAACTGAAATCAATGCTAAAGCAATGAACTTGCTTTATCGTGCATTGGACTTAAATGAATTTAATAAAATCTCATCATGCACATCGGCGAAGGAATATGGGACACACTTGAAGTTACTCATGAGGGTACTCTTCAAGTGAAGAATTCAAAAATTAATTTGCTTGTACATTCTTTTGAAAATTTGAAATGATTCATTATGAATCTATATCTAATATGTTTTCTAGATTTATGACTATTATTCATGAATTAAAAGTCTTGGTAAAATCTATACTAATACTGATTTGGTGAACAAAATCTTAGATCTTTGCCAATTTCATGGGATCCAAAGATGATGGTGATCCAAGAAGCTAAAGATGTAGAAACCTTACCTTTGGATGAGCTTATCGATTCACTCATAACCTATGAGTTGAACTTATGGCAAAGGGAAGTAATTGCAGATCAAGAGAAAAAGAGATAATGGCATTCAAAGCCAAAAGAAATTCAAGGCAATGATGGCAACATGGAGCGATTGCGAAGATTCAAGTACGGATGATGAAGTTGCCCATCTTTGTTTCATGGCAAATGAGAAAAAGGTATGTGCTGAAAATGATTATAATTTTATCTTTGATGAATTACATGATGCATCTAATGATCTTGTGCATGAATATAAATTGCTAAAAATTGAGCACAAGAAATTAAATAGGCATGTAGATTCATTTTCAATTGACAACACCAATCTTGCAAATAAAAATGATGATTTAAATACCAAGATTAATATTTGAAAAATAAAAAGAATTTTTAGAAAAAAAAATATTGTTTTGAAATATTATGTGATAAAGTTTTGAATAAGAAAAATTTTTGGTTGAGGAAAAGAAACAAAAACTTTTGAAGAATTTCTCTATTCCTGCTTCTTTCAATTTATCTTATAAATGTGATTTTAATGCTTATCCTTCTATATTAAGAAAAGTTTAGTCCCAAAAGGAACATAATTTTTAATCATAAAGGACACAAGAAAGTTTGGGTACCAAAATTTTTACTTAGTTTGTTTTGCAAGAATGTCTTGTAGCCCAACATGAAGAAAAGAAGTTCTTGAGAAATGGCTATACAAGATAATTTGAAGAAGTTGACAAACTATATCTTGGACTAAATGGTAAAAGGAAGGATTATGTATATTGGTAAATTCTAAACATCTCCTTCCATAATTGAAAATATAGTTAAATTTTTATTGAATCAATTACTTTGAAAAATTATTTTAAATGGTTAATTAGAATCAAGTTTAGAGTTATAATCATTGGTTATGATCATGATCTGTTTGATGTTGATGAATTTCATGCTATCATGATTAAACTTGTGATTGTAAGACTTTCACTTGATTTTGATTAATGTATTTCATGAAAAATACTTTTAAAGGTGCATATTGATTTGAAAAAGTTTTAATTGATTAATTAGAATCAAGCTTAGACTAATAATCATTTGTTGTGATCATGACTATTTTGATGTAAATGGATTTCATGCTCTCATGATTTTAACTTATGATTATTAGACTTTCACTTGATTTTAATTAATATTTTTTTTAAAACTATTTCAAATGAAATGTTATGATTTATGTACTTTAATTTTTGGCATCTATGCTTAAGTTAGAATTGATTTGAATCAAGTATATAACTGGTAGTTAAGGGTTACATTTAAGAAGAAGGTATGTATATTGATAAACCCTTGCTCTAGTAGCTAGACTTGATATCATATTACTTCTAGCATTTGTATGGATATCAAATCATTTTAAATTTGAAATCATGCTAACAGTTTTTAAGTGGCATAAATGCTTTGTATTTTGAAAATTATGAATATCTTGAAAATTTCAAATCTTTGCTATTAGACTTAGAATTTATGGTCATATCTAAAATTGTCTGAAATTATGATGCATGTGCTTTCATGTTTTATTCCTCAAATGAATGCATATTTTTAAGGAAGAATAACATTCAGGGGGAGCATCCAAAGATTTGTTATTATTATATACATATTTGATGCTTTGAATATCTTGTTGATATCATGTTTTGCTTATATTGCTCTGATACTCCTTCTCCTTATTTTCAAATCTAATTCTTTGAGGGGAGTTACATTCAAATGGTATCATATTCTATTGGTATCAAAATTTGTTTTTAAAAAGTATTCCTAGTAACTGCTTTGGATTGGGTTAGTCACCATGGCCATTCGGTCATAGGAGCTAAGTAGAGTTTAAAAACCCTCTCTTTCCATTCACTGGGGTCTCTTATGACGTGTTGGGGTGCCGCTATGATTTTATCCCATGAATGAGCAAGGTGAAGAAAAAATTTAGATATCAAAGTTTATATATATTTTTGGCATGTGCATATCATATTCAATTCATATCAATTTCAAGTGCTTTATCATGTTTAATCTATAACAATTTCAAATGGTATCATGATAAATTAATTTTATGTATTGATTTTGATGTTCAATTTGCTATTCTTTCCACCTTCACTTCCATTTTTTATTGCCTTTCATCCTTTTTCAAGATGTCAAAAAGGGGGAGAAAATGTTAAGTATGAAAAGGGGAAGATAGGATAAACATGAAAAATCATATGAGAAATGAAAGAAAGTACAAAAGGGGAAGAAGAATGCAAATATTTTTATCAGAAGAAATTTTTGAAATTTGAAAGAAGAATTAGTAAGAAGAAGAAATTTTAAAAATTAGAAAAATTGTGCATATTTTGAAAAATGTTTTTGAAGATTTTTAATCATATTTTGAGGGGGAGCTTGGTGCTTATTATTTTTTAGCTTACATGTTTATACTATTGTTAATCTTTTAAGCTTACCCTATTCATATACTTAAAGATTTATCATCATCAAAAAGGGAGAGATTGTTGACTCTGGTCTTGATTTTGATAATTGATAAAATATTTAAGTATATATGAGTACTAATTATATTTTAAGTATGTTTTTCAGATCTTAGTACTTATCTATGTTGAATGAAGAAAAGCTTGTATTTTAGTCGAAATATCCTTAAATTAATAAAAATCAAGTATATGGACTTTGGAATTAATATGGAAGAACTTGAAGTGCTCAAAGTTTGATTTTTGTCAAGTTTCAGCAAGTTTCAGTATTGGCATGCTAAGTGTTGACACTTGAAAATCCAAGTGCTGACACTTGAAAACCAAGACTGGCACTTGAAATCCAAGTGCTGACACCTGAAATCCAAGTGCTAACACCTGAAATTCAAGTGCTGACACTTGGACCAAGTGTCGACCCAAGTGTCGACACCTGGAGGTCAAGTGTCGACACTTGCTGTAACGACTAGTTTTTTTGAAATGCAGAATTAATTCCAACTTGCTTCAAACGGCTAGTTTTTCATCCCCAACGGTCATAAACGGTCATCTATGATTTGGAGAGCTATATAAACATCAAAAATCAAATGGGAAAGTAATCCTTTGGTGAGTTTCTTAAATATTCTTAAAGGATTCAAGAGTTGAGTGATTCAAAGCCTTCAAGCTTCCAAGTTTTAAAGAGAGCATTCAAAGTCTACATCTACAAGCATCAATCAAAGTCTTCATCAACTTGAAGACAAGATTTTCATTAATAATCAAGGGCTTCAAAGAAATATTTGCTTTATTTTAGAAAGCTTTTATTGTATTCATTTATACTTGCTCTTAAATTGTTTGACTTGAGATTTTTGGTGAGCCTTGGAAAACCAAAGAGATTTTTGGTAAGCCTTTGAAAACCAAAGTGGTTGTTGGTGAGCCTTAAATCAACTAGGGTTTTACTTATGAGCCCCAAGAAAAAACAAGTTGTTTAGGTTCTTGGTTATCCCGTAAAACCAAGGGTGGTTGTTGGTGAGCCTTGAAACCAACTAGGGTTTGACTTGTGAGGCCGAAGACAAAACAAGTTGTAAAGGTTGTTGGTGAGCCTAAGTTATAAAACCAAACTTAGTAAAGTTCCTAAGGGGTTCTTGGAAAGTGGATGTAGGTGCTTGGTTGGCACCGAACCACTATAAACCTTTGTATTTGTGTGATTGTTCTCCTTGTGCTTTTATTTCTTTATTTCTGCTGTATTTATTTGAAATACACAAGCACTTGAATTGCATTAGCTCATACTTACTTTAGTTCATATTTTAAATAGTATAAAAGTTTTATAAAGCCCAATTCACCCCTCTCTTGGGTTGCTTACCTGAGCCTACAGAGGCCATTAGGTGTCAAGTTGAGAGATGCCTGGAAGAACAAGAGCACAAGCTGGCTGAGCTGTCCCACCAGTTTACCAAGTTGCAAGGCTCCCCACGCGAGCCAGTGGGCTATGATAACCACCCCCCTTTCTCCCATGAAATCTTAGAGGAACCGATTCCCAGACAGTTCCGCATGCCTCAGGTTGATCCCTACAATGAGACTGAAAGAAAAGTGCCCTAAAAGCCAATCTTTGTACAAGCATTTCTATAATCTTCCAACTTATGTAAGATATTATTTGATAAATGGAAAGGCATTTTGATTCATCATATTGCTACATCTTATTAAGATTATGATGAACCCCTTAGGTTAAGGCAATGGAATTAAGGTTATGATGGAGATCATAATTGTGAGACCTAAGTTCCTATAAACCCTAATCTAAAGTAGTCTAGTCATTGGATCATCGATTCAGGGATCGATGTTTTCAGGTAAGACTAGCACATCCTATGTATACTAAAAAACAGGGTGGTTGGTCTCATAGCCACTTGTGTAGGGACACTAATATAAGGATGTGGGTGCTCATTAGGGTATGAGTTTACTGAATTGATCCATCTTGAAAACATCTTATGGAGGTCTTACTACTTATCAAAAGATGGTTCTTATAGTAGGAGTTGTAAATGTGATCCTTAGACCCGAGACTACCATAGTATCTTGTGCACATAAACCCATGTTTCGGTGCTTACTCATTTATGGCAATTAAGTCATGTATGGGGTACTTCTAGATATGGTGGATTGTGTATGAAGGTAATGAGTAGGTCAACAAGAAATCGATCACTTCTAGTAAGAGGAGAACTTATCCCATGAAATCTCTCAATTGTTGACTCAGGAGGTCTTTAATCAAAGAATGATGAGATTAGATTGGGTTTCTAATTTTTTATTGATTGAGTCTTCATTATCAAATTGAGATTCGAAAGGATTGAGTGCTAGGGTTTGACTTTTATCCATGCCTATCACTTAATCGAGATATAGGGAGATCGAAGATTGAATTGCATGGTAACTTTCCACTGAAGGGTATTTTGATAATTTGAACTAATTTCATATCTTCTGGGTAGGCATGACATATTGCTCGACGTCAATCATGTCTTTTAGGTTTTCATGAATCAATTCAATTGGATTCATGAGTATCAATTCGGATTGCTAGTTCGGAATTGGCAACTTAGGTTAGCTCAATTTGACCTAATTAGGTCAATCGGGTTCGATTGAATGAATTGGCTTGGATCTAAACCTACTACTAGCTAGATATGGAACCCAAAGGGTCCACACAACAGAAAATTCACCAAGGAAGTTAATTAGATTTTTATTAGGGTCATGGGATCACATTGGCTAGCAAATTGACATACTAGCATATGTTGGCTAGCCCAACTCCTAACCCAATTGGATTGGATCTAGTTGCTTGTTATTTGGGCTAACCAATTTAAGTAAAAGTTAGATTAGGTTGAGTCCTATGTGGGGCAGCCTAATTCAGACTTTATATAGATTTTTTATGGACTTATCTTAGATTTATGGAAGAGTCCATGTTGGCATGGACTCTTGGGTGCCAATTTGGTTTCACGCCAATATTGGTATGCGCAGAATGACAAAGAGTCCTTCTGCCAGTCAGACACAAGTCCTAGATAAGTGCTAAGGCCCTCATCCTAATCTCCATGCCTTTTTGAAGTGTCTTTTAATGGTCAAAAGATGGAAATTTCATGGAAGGAGGTTGGCACAACATGAAAGGTCGTGACCCTTCATGGATTGGCACTAAAGCACATTACAGAGTCCTTCTGTTTGAAGGCTCTTAGATATCCGATGCATTCCTTCATACTTCCATAACTTTTGGTACTTTAAATGATCAGTAATTAACATGTGGTAGGAGATTAAAATACTAGAAAAATTGAAGAGACATTTATATGTCTTTCCTTTATGAAAGGGTGTATCATGATAAGTCTATCCATTCAATAAGACTCCTCATTGAAGGGTCTTATCAGATGGCTGCAGAAGAGGCATATCAAGCACCCCATCCTACTTTATATAAGGCATTAGTGTTTTGATGCTAGAGCACTTCAATTCTTATTAGAAAACCCAACCTACTATTTTCTCTTCCTCCCCCCTTAAGACAAGGTTGGTCTTTTTAAGACAAAGCTTGTTCTTTAAAGACAAGGCTAGTCTTTTAAGGCAAGAGCCTAGGGAGACAAATAGAGGGGATATTCAAGATCTGAGAGGGGATATAGAGATGTATCTGAGTGCTCCATAAAAAGGTAGGAAGTCTAGCAAGGGAAAAAGTCTGAAAGGCTGTCAAAAGAGTCATAATCAAACAAGCAATTGTTATAGGAGTGCTTCCTTAGCCCGGTTCCTATGTGGATCACCTTTGGAGGGCATGCACTTGAGTGCCTCATGGAAATAAAGGATAATAGCACTCCAGGTATTCTTCTATAGCACTAAAGTTTAGCTTTATTAAGTGTTATGCACAAGTGGTCCTAAGGTTTAGGGTTCTGGCTGGTCAGGGTTTCAAAATATGAAGTTTTGAAACCCTGTCTTCTGCTGCACCCAGCCTGAGGAATCCAATAGTGGTATTAGAGCCACCTTGATGCTTGCAATTGTAGTCACTTTAAAGTTGATTGCTTTCTATGATATGAATCGATGCATGATGTTGGCTTTAGCCCTTGATTTTGATGACTAACAAAACGTTGAGTGCATATTTATTCTAATATTTCAATTATAGTTATGAGTTACAGGATACAGGATCTTAAATTTTCAAAATAAAAATATCATGGCACTCATTGGAAGCTAAGCAATTTTCATGATTTAAGAAGTTTTCTTATCTGGAAAAGGTCTCAAAATAGACCACTTGTGCTTTATATAAAGTATATTGAAGTTTCATTGAAGATCAATTTGAATTTGGAAGGTTGGTACATGTTTTTGATAAATTACAGAGTCAAGTATCAACTCATGATACACTAAGTGTCGACACTTCAGAAACTGGCATGCAGAAATTTTCTCTGGCATGCCAAGTGTCGACTCAAGGATTTCAAGTGTCGACTCACAGAACATAAGTATCGACTCAAAGATTTCAAGTGTCGACTCAAGGCTTGAGACTTTTGAAGATATAGAACTTGTCATTTTGAAAGTTTTTCTTTTAAGTGTTGGCTTAAGAGACTTAAGTGTCGACTCTGGAGATTCAAGTATTGGCTCAAGAATTCTATGTGTCGACTCAAGGCCTGAGATTTTTGAAAATACAGAACTAGGCCATTTGAAGGTTTTTGACTCAAGTGTCGACTCATCAAATTCAAGTGTTGAATCAAGAAACTCAAGTGTCGACTCATAGAAATCAAGTGTTGACACATGAAGACTCAAGTATCGACTCACAAAAGTCAAGTGTTAACTCACGGGTTCTGATAGGCATAACGGTTATGTTTTTTGAAAAGCAGAATTCTTCCCTACAAGCTCCCAATGGCTAGTTTTGATCCTCCAACGATCTTAAACCATTTTTTAAAAGTTTTTAAAGTATTTAAGCTTCACCAAACTCATTCATGAAGCATTAAACATACAAAGATAAATATTCTTTCAAGAACATCACTTCCAAAGCCAAAAAGGAGAGATTCCATTGAAAAAGCTTACAAGCCTATCATTTCAGCTTTCCAAAAGTATCTTTGAAAAGATTTCAAAGAGAAGACAAGATAAACATCTTCAAGAGTCTCAAAGCTTCCATATTCCACTCTAGAAGAGAGTTTGATTATACTTTTATCTTATATCTTTAACTTTATTCTTTGGTGACCTACCTTTCAAGGGTTTTTGAAAGTAGGTTGTTAAGGTTGTTGGTGAGCTAAAGGTACAAAACCAACTAGGGTTTAACTTGTGAGCCCGAAGATAAAATAAGTTGTAAAGGTTGTTGGTGAGCCTAGGTGACAAAACCAACTTGGGTTTTGACTTGTGAGCCTTGAAAAATAAGTTAGCCATAATCTTGAAGAGATTATAGTGAAAACTTCCAAGGAAGGCTTGGAGAGTGCATGTAAGTGCTTGGATTGCACCGAACCACTATAAAATCTTGTGTTTGTGTGTGATCGCTCTCTCTACAATTTGCTCTTTATTGCTTATCTTTAATTTGCTACATCCGTTACATATTTATTTTGAGTTTAATCACTTTGCTTCACAAAACACATCAAGACCAGTACATAGTTATTTAAATTTTTAAAAGACCTAATTCATCCCCCCTCTTGGACTCCATTTCTAGGCAACAAATAGTATCAAAGCACCAGTACTCTACTTGTAGGTCCAATGATCTTGAGTAAAAGATCATGGTAGCCCTAATTGGTATGGGTGTTGTAGAAGGTGAAGCCTCTAGCCATCCCCCATTATTTAATGGCACCAATTATGCATATTGGAAGACACGCATGCGCATTTGTATTCCAGCAATTGATTATAATATTTGGAAGACTATTGTTAAGGGTCCTCATCAGCCTACTATCTTAATTAATGTCATTTCTACTCCCAAAATGAAAGATGATTGGGATGAGAATGACATTAAGAAAATAGAGCTTAATGCAAAGGCTATGAATCTATTGTTTTGCACTTTGAATCCAAGTGAATTCAATAGAGTCTCAAATTATCTCTCCGTAAAGGAAATATGGGGCATACTTGAAGTTACCTATAAGGGTACTCATCATGTAAAAACTACAAAAGTTAACATGCTCATTCATACATATGAAAATGGAACATTTTGAATCTATTAGTGAAATGTATATTAGATTCACTAATATTGTAAATGGCATGAGAAGCTTAAGAAAAGTTATTTCTAATGGTGAACTTGTAAATAAACTTCTCAGGTCTCTTCTAGCTTCTTGGGATGCTAAGGTCACTGCTATAGAAGAAGCCAAAGATGTAAACACTCTTCCTCTTGAGCAGCTTTTGGACTCATTGATGACTTATGAGCTCTCCTTGAGATAAAAGATAGTGGACAATGATAAGAAGAAGAAAGTCATTGCCTTCAAGTCTACTACAAAAGAAGAATCAAGTGATGAAAATGAAGAAGAGGATGATGAAGATGAAACGGCTCTCATAGCAAGAAAGTTTAGGAGGTTTATGAGAAAGAAGAAATATAATTTCAAGAAGAAACCTCGAAAGGGAGAGCCTAGGAAAGAGAAAGAAAAGGAGCAGCCTACATGCTTTGAGTGTAAGAAACTTGGCCACTTAAAGCTGGACTGCCCCCTACTCAAAAAGAGTAGAAGAAGATTAAGAAAAAAAGCAATGATGGCAACTGGAGAGATAGTGATGACTCAAGCTCTGATGAAGAATAGCAAGAGGTTGCAAATTTCTATCTAATGGCCAACAATGATGAGGTAATGTTTGAACCTGAAGAAAAATTACTTTTGATAAACTGCATGATGTTTTGATGAACTAGTAGTTGAATTTCAAAAAATTTAAATTGAAGCACAAAGAACTAAAGAAGCAAAATCTAGATTTGGTTAAAACAAATGATAAGTTTTTAATTGAAAATGATTGTTTACTCTAAGAAAATAAAAAGTTAAATGGTAAAATTATTCTTCTAGAAAAAGAAAAGGAATATTTGAAAAAGAAAAATTCTTTGCCATCAACTGAAAATTTTACAAATAATACAAAGAGATTCTGCAAGAAAACAAGAAGTACAAGGATTAGCTTGAAAAACTAAAACCTTTTATTGAAAAATTTACTTATAGTTTTAAAAAACTCAAATGCTTTTGAATAACCAAAGAGCTATTTTTAATAAAGATGGATTGGATTTCAAAACTCAAAAACAACAAAATTTTTAAGAATTTCTTTGTGCCTGCTTTATTTTCTATTACTTGTTATTCTTGTGGTAATACAGGACATAAATCATATCTTTGTAATAAAAGAAAATTGAGCAAAGTTAGAAAAGTTTGGGTTCCAAAACGAACCCTCACTACTAACCTTAAAGGACCCAAGATGACTTGGGTACCTAAAGTCTCCACCTATTTTGTTGTTGTAGGTGTGCCTTCAGACCAAAAAGAAGAGTATGGTACCTAGACAGCGTTGCTCAAGGCACATGACTGAAAATATGGAGCAGTTCTCCTCACTTAAGTATCAAAGTGGTGGAAATGTTACTTTCGGTGATAATGGAAAGGGCAAGATTGTTGGAATTGGTAAAGTCCATATCACCCCCTCTACTTATATGGATAATGTTCTTTATGTTGATAGTTTAAAACATAATTTACTTAGCATTAGCAAGTTTTGTGACAAAGATTTTAAAGTTATTTTTGAATCTTTCATGTACATTATTTCTAGTCTTGATGATAATGGCATAAAGTTTATCGGTCATAGGCATGGCAATATTTATATGGTAGATCTTGATGATCTTCATGTTCAAAATGGTCAATGCCTAGTGGCATGGTAGTCAAGATCAATGAAACTAGTTGGCTTTGATATCATAGACTAGGACATGCTAATATGCATTTACTTTCAAAACTTTGTAAAAAGGATTTAATAAAAGATTTGCCTAAACTCAGTTTTGGAAAAGATAAGATTTGCAGTGCTTGCGAACTTAGAAAACAAACTAAATCATGTTTTAAACCTAAAGGAGTAGTCTCTACATCTAGACGCTTAAAATTACTTCATATGGACCTTTTTGGACCAACTAGAACATCTAGTTTGGGAGATAAGAATTATGGTCTAGTTATTATAGATGACTTCTCATATTTTACATGGATCATGTTTTTAACTCACAAAGATGAAACATTTTTTGTATTCATTAAACTTCATAAAAGAGTTTTAAATAAAAAAGATGTTTCAATTATATCTTTAAGAAGAGATCATGGCACAGAATTTGAAAATCATGATTTTGAAAAATTTTGTAGTGAAAATGGCATTCATCATAATTTTTCTGCACCTAGAACACTTCAACAAAATGGGATGGTAGAAAGAAAAAATAGAACTCTTGAAGAAATGGCATGCACCATGCTTTGCAAAAATGATTTGCCTAGGTATTTTTGGGCAGAAGCCATAAACACTGCTTGCTATGTTTTAAATCATGTTTTAATCTGACCTATTTAAAGAAAACACCTTATGAGCTTCGAAAAGGTAGGAAACCTTCAATTAAATATTTTCCTATTTTTGGATACTGTTGTTTCATTTTAAATAATGGAAAGGATAATTTAAGCAAATTTGATACCAAGTCAAATAGAGAATCTTTTTAGGCTACTTTACATCTAGCAAGGCATACAGGGTCTTCAACAGAAGGATACTTTCTTGAAGAATCTATCCATGTTGTGTTTGATGAGACTGATCAAAAATCTTCTAGAAAAGAAGATGTTCTTAATGATGAAACAAGCATCCAAAGAACTGAAAAAGTAAACAACCATGAAGAGCCTTCCAAGGGGTAAGATGATAATCAAAACATCGAAAGAGATAAGTACAAGGAGGCGAAAACACATCAACACCTAACCCTTTACTTTAAGAATGGAGGTATGCTCATGGACATCCTAAAGAACTTATCATTGGTGATCCATCAAAAGGTATAAGTACTCGTTCATCTCTTAGATATGTTTGTGAATATTTAGCTTTTGTTTCTTAAGTATAACCAAAATCTATTAAAGAAACTGAAAATGATTGCAATTGGTTAAATGCTATGCAAGATGAACTAAATCAATTTAAAAGAAATAATGTTTGGACTTTAGTTGAAAGACCCTATAATATTTTAATAATTGGTACAAAATGGGTTTTCAGAAATAAGCTTGATGAAAATGGAATAGCCACTAGAAATAAAGCTAGACTAGTTGCCAAAGGATATAATCAGGAAGAAGGGATTGATTTTGATGAAACCTTTGCTCCTATTTCTAGACTTTATGTAATTAGGCTATTATTGGCATTTGCATGTTTTATGGATTTTAAATTATTTCAAATGGATGTCAAAAGTTCCTTTTTAAATGGTTTTATTGAAGAAGAAGTTTATGTTGAGCAACCCCTGATTTTGAAAATTAAGAGTTTCCAGATCATGTTTTTGAACTTCATAAAGCTTTGTATTTTTGAAACAAGCTTCAAGAGCTTGGTATGATAGATTGAGTTCATTCTTGCTTAAAAATGAATTTTCTAGAGGTAATGTAGACACTACTTTGTTTTTGAAAAAGAAGAATGATGATCTCTTAGTAGTACAAGTTTATATGGATGATATATATTCGACTGCTACTAACGAATGTCTTTGTCAAGAGTTTGCAAAGTTAATGCAGAGAGAGTTCGAGATGAGCATGATGGAAGAGCTTAACTTCTTCCTTGATCTCCAAATAAAGCAAACAAAAGAGGGGATCTTCATCAACCAAACCAAGTACACGAAAGAAATATTAAAGAAATTTAGGATGGAGAGCTCCAAGCCATTAGGTACACCTATGAGCTCCTTTTGTAGACTTGACAAAGATGAATCACGTAAATCTATAGACCAAAATTATATAGATGTATGATGGGTTCATTACTTTATTTTGCTGCTAGTAGGCTAGATATTATGTTTAGTGTTTGTATGCATACAAGATATCAGTCTGCCCTAAAGAGTCTCATCTTTTGGTTGTTAAATGCATATTTAGATACATATCTGGCTTTATAGATATTGGACTTTGGTACTCTAGAGATTCTTCATTTGAATTGATTGCTTATTCTGATGCTAATTTGCTGGGTGTAAACTTGATAGAAAAAGAACTGTGGAACTTGTCAGTTTCTTGGAGTTAATTTGATCTCATGGAGTAGCAAAAAATAGAATTCAATTACTCTATCTATGGTGGAAGCCGAATATATGGCAGCTGGAAGCTGTTGTGCTCAAATCCTATAGACAAACAATAACAACTCGAAGATTTTGGCATCAAATTAACTAAGACACCCATATGATGTGACAATACTAGTATAATCAATCTAACTAAGAATCCTGTGCAACATTCAAGAAGCAAACACATTGAAATAAGACATCACTTCATAAGAGATCATGTGCAAAACTCTAATGTGATGCTTGAATTTGTATATACTAAAAATCAATTAGCTGATGTTTTTACCAAACCCTTGAGTGAAGAAAGATTTTGCATGATTAAAAGAGAGTTAGGAATCATAAAACCCATCTTTTAGAACTCTTCAAATCTTGTTCTTACCAATTATTTGTGCTCAAAATCATGTTATCTAAGTTCTAATTCCTTCTCTAGAATTTGCTTGATTTTATCAAATTTTATTGATATTTCTTTTTTAAAAATTTCTAGCCAAGTGTCGACACTTCACTTTTGCCCAAGTGTCAACTCATGCCTAAGTGTCGACACTTGACAAAATGAAGTGTTGACTCATGGGTGATTTTTTAGTTTTCTAGGGCATCAACCGCTCATTTTAAGTTTTTTATTCCTTGGTGTCCATGCCCTAGTGGTCCCTAGCCATCCTTTGACCTCACAATAGTGATCTACCACCGTGCCCCTTGTTTTTCGGTAAAAATCCTCATTTCCCTCTCTTTTTCAAATTGTTCATGGATTTTCATTTTATTTCCGTTGATTTGGACCAAAGTCATTCCCCATTGATTTTTCTCCACTTTGGACCGATCTTCCTTGGATTTCTTGCAGATTGATTCGGCACATTTGCTCTCTTTTTTTTCCTTTTCCCCCTCTTGTCCATTCCCTTGGCTGATTCCAAGCTTTTCCCTCTCTACCCATCGGTTTCTCTATTTTTGCTTGGACCGTTCTTTCTTGTCTTGACATTCCTTCTTGCTTGGACCATTCCTTCTTGTCTTAGCATTCATAGATCCATGAAAGCAGGTAGTTTCTAAAAGGAGGTTGAGTCAGGGTACATTTGAAAGAAGGACAAAAGCTAAAGCTAGGATGATAGTGGACAGCAATCAAGAGAGCACCCATCATTCCCCCTCACAGATAGAGTTTCATGCAAGATCATTGCTGTTGGTCATCGAGTTGATTTGGGATTCTTCGACCATGAGGGATTTGGATTAGGTCAGGTTCTTGAGGCGACAAGACTGATCTCCTTCTGTACCATAAAGGAGAAGTTTTATCCTCATATGACCCGTGAGTTTTATGGGAGCCTAGATTGTAGTAGATTGATGTGGAGTGCTGCTGTTCATGGCATTCAAATACCTATCTCAGAGGAGATTCTTAGCAGAGTTTGGGAGATTCCCAATGTAGGATTGTCGTGAGCCCTATTGAGGATAGAGAGGAGGCCTTCCGGTGTATACTTGAGCATGATGACATTCGTGGTATGGCCACAGTCACCACAAATCAGCTTTCAGTTAAGATGCACCTCCTACACCATTTCATTGCCCGGATATTGCTACCAAAGATAGAGATTTGATTTTATTACAGAGAGAAAGCTGATGCTTATGGTCTGTTTGACTCAGAGGATAGCTGTAGACCTCCCTACTTTGATGATGGCACAGATGAGAGGCTGTGACCCAACGGCCACTTTGTCTACCATACAGGATGGGTTTGACTCGTTTGTTCCAAGCAAATGACATTTTTTTAGAGGGGGAGGCCTCTAAAGATATTTTGCATAATGATGTATACGATGAGTGCTCTCTTCATCGTATGGGTTATCGGAGGATAGCAGGTAGATGGGTGCATCGAGAGTCTAATCAGGAGCCAGACAAGGAGGATGAGATCCAAGCCACCGCGGCAAGCCCTCTGAGCCTGCTAAGCAGTTGGCACCTCCCAAACTGGCACCTGCTGCAGCTTCAGGGTCTGAGCCCCTGACACCTATTGCCGCTTTTCATGCAGCTACTAACATATCTTTTGAGGAGCATGCTAGGCATCAGTTTGCTAAGATCAGGAGTGAGATGATCAGACTGGGAGTCTGGAACACTTAGTTATGTATTGAGATTGATAGCCTTAGAGCCCATACTGTTGAGCAGCATTCTGAGATCCATCGGACGATGGAGATAGGTTTTGCATGTATCAAGGAGATGCTGAGAGCATTGTTACCTTCAAGGTCATCAGGACCACCTCCTCCTCCTCAAGTAGATGATGACACCACCCAGATGATCGACATGGTGATACTTCTCCTGGTGGTGATGGTCATGGACATGATGGCAGTGGTGGTGGTATAGATATTGTTGATGATGACAGTGATAGTGATGATAACAGAGCTAGAGACTATGAGATAGTCAGCAGAGAGGATCACACTCTAGCTGCTCCTACTATTCCTCCTTTGGATGATTTGCTTGCCTCGCACCCATCTTTCTGTCACTGTGGAGACACTTCCTCCACCTTCTACTAGAGCTTCTCGGGTTGTATCCCGTTTTGGACCATCTACTAGGACTAGGAGCCATAGCATCCTGAAGACCCCTAGATCCATTGTTCCTTGGACTAGGATTAATGCTCCAATCTATTTTGAGCTTCCATCTAATGAGGAGTATCCTCACAGATGTATATCGGATGTTTAGTATTTATGTATTTGTCTTGATGGTATTATCTATGTTTAGTGTTTATCTATGTGTTTCTATTGTACATGCATTATAGTTTATGTTTGCTTATCAGTCATGTATTAGTTATGTATTGTAATGAAACTCTGACTTTTGTGAAAAAGTTCACTTTTATCTTATGATTACTTCCTACTTTGTTCATTTGCCCTGATACCTATTGACTTTGGCTAATCTAATCTTGTATCATGGCCCCTAACCAAATTTCTATGCCTTAATGCATCAATTCAGGGGGAGTTTACTCCATTTCCTTCTAATTTTTTTTCAGTTGGTTCATAACTTAACTCACATAAGGGAAGAGAAAATTAACTTCAACACTTGATTGGTACCTCTCTTCTATTAAATTTGTGCTGTATAAGTTTTAAGTTCATGATTATGAGATATAATATCTAAATTGAATTTGAATGCTTATATACTCAAGGTTTTGTCATCATCAAAAAGGGAGAGATTGTTGGCTTTAGCCTTTGATTTTGATGACTAAAAAATGTTGAGTACATATTTTATTCTAATGTTTCAATTATAGTTATGAGTTACAGAATATAGGCACCTCAAATTTTCAAAATAAAAGTATCATCGCACTCATTGGAAGTTGAGCAATTTCTTGATTTAAGAAGTCTTCTCATCTAAAAAGGCCTCAAAATAGACCAATTATGCTTTATATAAAGTGTATTGAAGTTTCATTGAAGATCAATTGAATTTGGAAGGTTGGCACATGTTTTTGACAAATTGCAAAGTCAAGTGTTGACTCATGATACACTAAGTGTCGGCACTTCAGAAACTGGCATGCAGAAATTTTCTCTGGCATGCCAAGTGTCGACTCAAAGATTTCAAGTATCGACTCACATAACATAAGTGTCAACTCAAGGCCTAAAACTTTAGAAGATACAGAACTATCATTTTGGGAGTTTTTCTTTCAAGTGTCGGCTCAGGAGACTCAAGTGTTGACTTACGAGATTCAAGTGTCGACTTAAGAATTCTAAGTATCGACTCAAGTTCTGAGATTTTTGAAAATACAGAACTAGGCCATTTGAAGGTTTTTGACTCAAGTGTCGACTCTGCAAATTCAAGTGTCGACTCAAGAAACTCAAGTATCGACTCACAGAAATCAAGTGTCGACTCATGAAGACTCAAGTGTCGACTCACAGAAGTCAAGTGTCGACTTACGGGTTTTGACAGGCATAATGACTATATTTTCTAAGAAGCAAATTTCATCCCTACAAGCTTCCAACGACTAGTTTTGATCCTCCAATGGTCTTAAAAATATTTTTGAAAGTTTTTGAAGTATTTAAGTTTCACCAAACTCATTCATGAAGCATTGAACACACAAACATAAATATTCTTTCAAGAACTTCACTTCCAAAGCCAAAAAGGAGAGATTCCATTGAAAAAGCTTACAAGCCTATCATTTCAGCTTTCCAAAAGTGTCTTTGAGAAGATTCCAAAGAGAAGATAAGACAAGCATCTTCCAAAGCCTCAAAATTTCTATATTCCACTCTAGATGAGAGTTTGATTGTGCTTTTATTTTTATATCTTTAACTTTTTTTTTGGTGACCTAGCTTTCAAGGGTTTTTGAAAGTAGGTTGTTAAGATTGTTGGTAATCCAAAGGTACAAAACCAACCAGGGTTTAACTTGTGAGCCCGAGACAAAACAAGTTGTAAGGTTGTTGGTGAGCCTAGGTGACAAAACCAACTTGGGTTTTGACTTATGAGCCTTGGAAAACAAGTTGGCTGTAATCTTGAAGAGATTATAGTGAAAATTCTCAAGAGAGGCTTGGGGAGTGGATGTGGGTACTTGGATTGCACTGAACCACTATAAAACCTTGTGTTTGTGTGTGATTCCTCTTTATTGCTTGTCTTTAATTTGCTATAATCCGCTGCATATTCATTTTGAGTTTAATCACTTTGCTTCACAAACACATCAAGACCAGCACATAGATGTTTAAATTTTCAAAAGACCTAATTCACCCCCCTTCTTGGACTTCATTTCTGGGCAACACATGTAACTGCTTCGGATTGGGTTAGTCACCATAGCCATCTGGTCATCGAAGCCAAGTAGGGTTTAAAGGCCCTCTCTTCCCATTCAATGGGGTCTCTTATGGCATGTAGGGGTGTGGCTATGACCTTATCCCATGAGTAAGTAAGGTGAATGGATCATTATTTGAATCATATTTATGTTATGCATATTAGGGATATATGCATGTTTTGTTGGAATGAATGTCATGATAACATGATGAATTAGGATGTGTATGAGACCATCAAAGCCCTCATAAAATCAAATTTAGTCATAGTGTATGTTAATCATGATGCAAATTTGATTAGGGTATGATCAGCCAATAGGTGTCTAGGCAAGTTGTTTTGCGAAGGTAAAGGGAATGTGTATTTGAATTGATTCTGTTATTTGACCTGGCCAATTTAATTGATGTGTAATGAAAGCAATGGGGGGACCTCCTCATCTCTTCCACTTACCTAGCCAATTTGGTCACATCTAAATCCTATGTTGGTAATGTTGATTGATTACACACACTACAAAATTGCCTTCCTTCATGCTAAGCCAAATCCATGTCAAAAACTATAGTAGATTTATCGTGTAACATAAGGTCTACTTTAGGATTTGATATGATATTTGTCTTAGTGCATGTTATCTTTATAGCAAGATTGATGGTGTTGTTTTGTTGTGTAACTGGTGCGGAACAAGGGGGTTAGGGCTAGGGATGCTGGGATGGATTCTTATGATGCAAGGAATTTCTTTTTTTATGTTTGATGTTTTAGATTTTTTTTTTAGGGTTTCGATTCCCGATCACAAGCAAAGGCAAGAATATGAAGGAAGAGTAATGTAAGCTTATGCTAGCAGTTCAAAGCCCTAAAAGTGAAAACAAGAACAGGACCCTGGGATTAAGAAACCCCGGTAGGACTAGCTCGACATATAATACCTACTTAGGGTAAAGAGAAACCAAACCTCACACTTCTGAAGTGCCCAGTGTAGAGATCGCTCAACTCAGCAGATGCGGCCTGGATGCCCAAGCAGTCGACCCCGTGGAAGCACTGGCTTTGGGTTGGGAGCTCGCGATGGCAAAGCTGAATGTCTCCGATGCCCGAGATGCTAGGGAGGACCTGTAGGCAAACAAAAGAAGGATTAGCGAGATGTGGAGATGCACAGAAAGGAACTGAGAGGGAGTTGAGAAAGGGCTTCGAGCTCGATGTCCAACTGGATTCCGAAGTCAAAGTTGGAGATAACTTGGGCCTCGTACCCCGCGATGTCATTGAGGATGAAGGAATGTGGCCTCACACCACTCGACGTCCAGGAGGACGAAGGATTCGCGATGCCTTGGGGCGACGGACAGGTGGCCTCACACCACTCGACGTCCCTGGGGACGAAGTCAATTTCACTCAAACCTAGTATAGGAGACAAGGGTGGAGGGTAGAAAACTCAATCTCTTTTTCATTAATCATTCAATAGTTCTACAAGGGAGGGATTGGGTCCTTTAAATAGGCACCCAAGGCCCATTTGAAATTCAAATGAAACCAAATTACAAGCTTTCATGGGTGGCGCCCAAAAATTTTAGCTGCTCCTTTCTTTGGCCGACCAAAAGACTTGGATTGAGCATGGCATGTGGGAAGGCTTGGAGAGGGGGATTGGTCTCTTGATTTCCTTCATTAGCATGCTCATTTTGGGAAGAAAGAGTGGGGCATGGCTTGCTTGAAGGGATGTGTTCCCTTGGACTCTTCAATACCATTTCTTGGAGTGATTCAAGGATGACCAAGGGGAGAGCTCCTTGGGCATTGCATAGTTGAGGGCTTGGAGAGGGGAATGTGTCCTTTGACCTTCCATCCTTGCATGAACAATTTGGGATGAAGGCTTGGAAGGGGGCTTGCTTTGTGGCTTGGTCTCTTCAAGGATCTTCAACGCCCCTCTTTTGATGGATCAAGGCATGATGTGGGGGAGGGAAGAGGGGGATGGTGTTTCTTCCTTCCAATGTCGTCCAAGAGAAAAAGGCAAGGGGATGGCGTGTGGAAAGCATGAGGGCGCCACCTTATTCCCTCCTTGGATGCCCAAGTGGCAACTGATGTGGGCCACGTAGGTAGCTGAGGTGGCACCTGAGTTGGCATTATTCCAAGTGGAAGGGGTGGGTTGGCCCACAAGGACTTGACTTGGTTAAGAAAGCCAGGGTGACTTCAATTGGGCATGGCCTAGTCCAAACTCAGACTCGAACAAATACAGGACTCATGACCTAACTTGACCCAAATTGGTCAAGGTACAGGACTAAACAAACTTTGACAAGAAATTATGAAATTGCTTTGGCTCAAGGCCTTATTACAGGACTCATAGAAGGGGAACCCTAATCTGAGATCCACATAGGGTTGAGGAGCCTCTGTCGGATCCTGGTGCCCACACCAGTTCTCCCGAGGTGGGAGGAACTCGACCCTGTGAGTACGGGTTAGCTTGGCTTTGGTATCTTTCCAGGATGTCGGGGTTGATGCGCTGCAAGTCCTCCCGTGTGATCCATGAGTCATCGGATTCAGGTCGGCCTTGCCATCGGGCCAGGTAAAGCTGGTAGCCCTTGCCCTGGGATAGTGATGGCTTGGTCATCCAGGACACGCTCGATCCGCTCTCCTTGCTCAGGTATATTTGGAGGTGGACACTCATGTTCAGGTTCACTCTCAAAAGGGAGGTCAGGCCCAAACGGCTCACTAGGTATGTTTGCAGGTTCTCTATACTCGACTAAGTCAGAGATATTGAATATCGAGCTAATTCCATAATCCAGAGGTAATTCTAGCACATAGGCGTTAGGGCCCATTCTCCTAATCACTTTAAAAGGATCCACCCCACGAGCATGAAGCTTCTTAACGGTTCCTGGTGGAAACCGTTCAGGCCGGAGCCTAATCATTATAAAATCCCCTATTTCAAACTTTTGCTCGCTTTCGGGAATCAGCCAGTCTTTTATATTTGTTATTACTTATATTAATTTTCTGGCTAATTTCTTTATGCATGTCCCTAATATGCTGTGCATTTGAATCAGCTAACTCGGAGACACGTGCATGGATGGGTAGGGGAATTAGGTCAATAGGTCAGTTAGGCTTGTATCCATAGACAACTTCAAAAGGACTCTTCCTGGTGGTCCTATTTACAAAGCTGTTGTAGGCGAACTCGACTCGAGGTAAAAGAAGATCCCAGTTTCCGTATGTTCACCTATCAAGCATCTAAGAAGGTTTCCTAGGCTGCGGTTGACCACCTCAGTTTGTCAGAGATTTGCGGGTGGTAGGCAGTGGAGAATTGGAGCTTGGTGCCTAGGAGGTGCCAAAGGGTTTTCCAGAAATAGCTAGTGAAGCGGACATCCCTATCGGACACTATAGTCTTGGGTAGGCCATGTAACTTAACCACATGTTCCAGAAAAAGCTTGGCGACTTTGGAAGCATCTAGGATCTGGGAGCAGGGTATAAAATGAGCCATTTTGGAAAACCTATCCACTACTACAAAGACAGAATCGTGCTTCTTGGCGGTCTTCGGTAATCCTACCATAAAATTCATGCTGAGGTCTTTCCAAGGGTGGCTAGGTACCGGCAAGGGGGTGTAAAGGCCAGTATTCTGTTTCTGCTGCTTGGCCATAACACAGGTCCGGCACCTAGAGACAATATTGGCGACATCTTTCTTAAGGCTAGGCCAAAATAACTTGTCTTCAAACTAGAATGGTCTTCTCCCTACCAAAGTGACCAGCTAGGCCTCCCGCATGGGTTTCCCACACTAAAAAATCTCGAAGTGAAGTCTTGGGAATGCACAACTTATTACCCTTGAAAAGATAACCATCCTGTAGGTATAGTCACTATGGGCACTAAATGGTTCTTGAAGCTTAGACTGGAAGATCTCACTGAAGTCAAGACAAGATTCATATTGCTCCTTAAGTCAGTCAAATCCTACAACCTCAATCCTAACCGTGTTTAACAAAAGGGCACAACGGCTAAGGGCATCAGCTACCTTATTTTCAGTACCAGCACGATGTTTAATCACAAAGGTATAGGCTTGGATATACTCGACCCACTTAGCGTGCCTAGGGTTCAATCTCTTCTAGGAGTTCAGGTATCGAAGGGCTTCATGGTCTGAAAATAGGACAAACTCATGGGGTAAAAGGTAGTGCCTCCAATAGCTAAGGGCTTGGATGACTGTATAAAACTCCTTATCATAAGTTGAGTACTTAATTTGGCCTTGTTAAGTTTTTTGCTAAAGAAGGCCACGGGATGATTTTCCTGACTAAGTACTTCACCAATCCCAACTCCCGAAGCATCACAAGCAACCTCGAAAACCTTAGAAAAATTTGGCAATCTCAAGACAAGTGCTTGTGCCATCCTATCCTTAATTTCAAGGAAGGCTTTGTCTGCAGCTTTAGTCCATTGAAAACCTCCCTTCTTGATGCAGTCAAAATAGGTGCTACAATTGAACTAAATCCCCGAATGAATCATCTATAAAATATGGCTAGGCCATGGAAACTACTACATCATGGATGCTAGCAGGGACAGGCTACTCAACTATAGCTCTAACCTTTTCGGGGTCGGCTGAAACTCCTTTAGGGGTAACTACAAAGCCTAAGAAGATAACCCTAGTTGTCATAAATTCACACTTCTTAGGATTGGCGTAAAGGCTATTCTCCCTAAGGGTTTGGCAACAAACCTTAAGTGGTGAAGATGGTCCTCTTTGGTCTTGCTATAGATCAAGATTTCATCAAAATACACTACAAGGAATTTTCCAGTGAACTCATGCAAGACTTGGGTCATGACTCTCATAAAGGTACTAGGCGCATTAGACAACCCAAAGGCATCACTACCCACTTGAACAAACCATCCTTAGTCTTAAATGTTGTTTTCCATTCATCCCCCGGTCAAATTCTAATCTGGTGGTAACCACTCTTGAGGTCTATCTTGGAAAAGATAGTGGCATCGACCATCATATCGAGCATATCATCCAGGCGGGGAATAAGAAACCTATATTTGATTGCAATTTTGTTGATAGCCCTGCTATCAATACACATCCTCCAGGTCCTGTCTTTCTTAGGAGTAAGTAGGGCAGGGACGGCACAGGGACTTAAACTCTCCCTAAGAAACCCTTCCTAAGCAGTTCTCCCACTTGTTTCTGAAGCTCCTGATGTTCAGTGGAGTTCATCCTATACTGAGGAAGGTTGGGTAAAGTGGATCCTGGGACCAAATCTATAGCGTGCTGATGTCCCTAAGGGGTGGCAATTGATCAGGTAATTCTTCCAGGAAAACATCCTCAAATTCTTTCAGAGTCTTTACTACCTCTTGGGGTGTTCTATATTGGTTGGCTCGTGACTCTCCTTGGTGGCTAGAATCCAAATAGGGGCTCCCTCTAAAATCTCTTTCTCTAGCTCCTTAGGTGTGATCAGGTTGACTTCTACTTTCTTCTCCTTAACGCTGCTAGATCCTTTCTTCACGAGGTCCTTAGGTTGGATTGGGTTGATTGTGATCTTTTTCCTTTGGTGGAGAAAGACATAGGTATTGGATCGACCATAAAGGATGGCATCATAGTCGAAAAGCCAGGGTCGTCCTAGAATGATACTACCCACACCCATGGATAAGACGTCACACCAAATCGATTCTTCATAGGAACTCATTTTTATCTTAATTTGGCACCTAGACTTTACAGGGATTGAGTTGAATCTATCCAGGAGACTTTGTAAGGGTTGGGGTGGGGAACTGTGGCTAGTCCTAAAGATTTAACTGTACTCAAGGAAAAGGCATTAACACAGCTTCCACTATCAATGATGACCTTACAAACCTTATCTCCTAGCTTGATCAGGGTCTGTAGGATGTTGGTCCTATGCTAGTCTTCCTGTACTATGTTTTGGGCTAGGATGTATCGGACTACCCTTACAAGGTCTTCAGATTCATACACTTCTTCCTCTCCCTCGTACCCTTCCAATAACTGGTTTTCGGGATCATAGACGTCCTCTTCAGGTTCTATGGTTGGTTCGGGTTCAGTCTCAGTTGGTTCTTCTATGAGTAGGGCAGGGGCGGTGCACTGGCTAGCAAAATGTCCAGGTTTATGACACCTAAAGCATTTACCTTGGGGATCGGGTCTCCTCTGGACTTCAACAGCCTTACCCTTTTCCTCTCTGCTGTACTGGGGTCGGTTCAGGCTGGGATGACTAGGACTGGGTTGGGCTGGGTTTGGTCGACTTGGATCAGTTCGGTTCGGGTTTGGTCGACTCGAGTAAGCTTGATTATAACCTTGGGTGGATCCAGGGATATGGCTCGGGTTTCTAAAGGGATCAAGTCTTCTATAGGTGGGAGCTCTCTGGAAATGCTCACAGAGCCTAGCAACTTGGTAAGCTTCTTCCAAGGTTCTGGTTGATCTAAAATACAACTCTCTCTGAATGTCTGGGTGTAGGCCAGCCCAAACCTAGACAGGGTTACCTCGGTGATTCAACAACCTTACATCGCATAACATACTCATCAAACTTAGCGATGTAATCGGCCACACTCTACCCTTGACTCAAGGTTTGCCATTGGTCCAACAGTTTCTGGTGTAAGATGCAGGTAAGTATTTCTTTCTAAGTTATATCTCATCTCCCCCCAAGCGGTTATGGGTAATTGACCTTTCTGCTCTATGTAATTTTCAACACTGTTCCAGAACAACCTAGCTTGGTGAACAACCTAAGCTTGGCAAACTTAAACTTAGTTCTCTCAGACATAGAGTACCAGTCAAAATACTGCTCCATAGCAGACTCCCAATCTTCATACACCCTGGGATCTAAGCTACCATCGAAAGTGGGTGCCTCAAGCTTGATGCTCCTAAGGGCCCTTTCTTCACGGTCCTCCAGATTGGGTTTCCTAGGAGGGGTATCAACAAAGGGGTCAGGGTCTCTCCCAAAGTCATCCTCAAAGTAAGGGTCTTGTGGTAGGTTTCTCCTGGATGAGGGGACTCGGGACTGGGTTCAGGTTGGGGCCTAGCAGCTTCCTCTAGGGGTCTCAGTCTGGCCTCTATTTGATCCAGTCTATTGTTTAACCGGTTGCCTAACTGGGTCATGGATTGAGTTAGGGCTCCAATGTCAGCTCGCAGTTGGTCCATGGTTTCGGTAGAGGGTGGAGAAGGAGGGTGAAAAGAGGTTCCTGATCTAGTGCACATGTAACAAAACGATGCTACAGTTTGCTAGACCTAGGAGATCTCTCCAAATGTAAAGTCAAGAAGATGAACCTGAAAGTAGTAACTTGGCACCTGGCCAGGTAAGTGTAAGGTTAGTGGAGGTTCCTCTTTGCTTGCCTAGACACCAATTAGAAATTGGCCAGGTAAGCGAACCAACCCACTTCCCTTCGGGCTCTAGTCCCTGAACCACTTGCCTAGACACCAGCTACTCAAGCACACACCAACAAGCAATCTAGCTTGGCTCGGCACTTGGGTCGACCCGACTTCATGGGTGTCCCTAGCTCACTAGAGCAGATTAAACATCTAATCGATTTAGTTAATGGCTAGGGTTCGATATGTCGAGTGGTGATTTTTGGGCTAGGGACAGGTAATGAAATCCTGACCCTATGTTAATTTGACGCCCTTAAGATAAGTTATGTAAAATGAAACACAAAAATGACTAATGAAATGAATTACAATTTCTTGTTTTTTTTTTTTTGTCTTTTAGATGTGTGAATGCTAAACAAAATGCAGGAATTAAAATGTGCCCCTAAATGCAAGAAATAAACTAAATGGATGAATGAGATGCTTGCTGAAATTTCAGACCTGAGATTTTCACAAGTAGTATTTTGGCTTGTAGAAATTCTACAAACTGAAATAAAATCTGAGAAAATATAAAAAAATACCTCAAATTTAATGAGATCTAACAAAATAGAAATCATGAAATTTGAATATCTCTATAAAGAGAAACAATCCAATGATTAGACCATATATGGACTGACCAGAATTCAGAAAATGAAAGACAACAAAATGCACTAATCCTAGCCTTGCTCTGATACCAAGATTGGTGCGGAACAAGGGGGTTAGGGCTAGGGATGCTGGGATTGATGCTTATGATGCAAGGAGTTTCTTTTTTTATGTTTGATGAGTTTTAGATTTTTTTTTTAGGATTTCGATTCCAGATCACAAGCAAAGGCAAGAAATACGAAAGAAGAGTAATGTAAGCTTACGCTAGCAGTTCAAAGCCCTAAAAGTGAAAACGAGAACAGGACCCCGAGATTAAGAAACCCCGATAGGACTAGCTCGACATACAATACCTACTTAGGATAGAGAGAAAGCAAACCTAACACTTCTGAAGTGCCCGGTGCAGAGATCGCTCAACTCGGTGAATGCGACCTGGATGCCGAGCAGTCGAACCTGTGGAAGCACTGGCTTTGGGTTGGGAGGTCACGATGGCAAAGCTGACTATCTCTGATGCCCGAGATGCTAGGGAGGACCTGTAGGCAAACAAAAGAAGGATCAGCGAGATGTGGAGATGCACGGAAAGGAACTGAGAGGTGGTGCGGAACACCAAGGCACCAGAATAAGGCAGAGGCTCCTCAACCCTCTGTGGATCAATTAGCAACATCAAAGTCCATTTGTAATAAAGATTTAGCCCATCTGAGTCCATTTGAGTCTTTTGAGTTGTTATTTCAGTTTTGTACTAGTCAGCTCATGTTGAGCTAGTTCGGTCCAATGCTAGTCAGCTCATGTTGAGCTATTTTTTTTCTTGAGTCTTGTTCCTACTACCTGGCTACCAGGCCATCCCAGCTTCGTGAGGCCCAAACCCATGCGCTCGAGCCCCTTTGGGCTGGCCTCTTGCTGCTCTTAGAATCCCAACACGTCCCCCTAGGCATCCTTGGAGTAGGATTTTTTCTACCTATTGTTTCCTTATTTTCTAGCTAGGGTTTGAGTAGGAGTAGGATTCTTATGTAAAGACTAATGTAACCTTACTTGGAGCCCAAGGTTAAGGTCTATTTAAGGGACCCTAGCCTCTTGTATGAAACTTGATTTTGGTATATGAAATAAACCTTGAGTTCTTCTATTGCTTTGAGTGATTACCCTGCTGTGTGCATAAAGGGGTTTGAGAGTTCTTCATCCCGGTGTTTGCAATCATCTTCCTGCCGCCAACCATCCTTCAAGCCCCCTCCAAAACTTTCTTACCTTTGCTGTTTTCCTTTGTTTTCTTGATTTTCTCTGAGTTTTCTAACCCTGACAGGTCGTTTGCAGGTCCTCGAGATCCTACGAATCTAACGACTCTAGCCAAGCCTCAACCCAGACCTTCTCGAGAGATATGTGAGCCAGTCTGATCTTCACTCGATAGGGTCGAGTTCCTCCCACCCCGGGAGAATTGGTGCGGACACCAAAGGCCAGAATAAGGTAGAGGATTCTCAACCCTCTGTGGATCAATTAGCAACATCAAAGCCCATTTGTAATAAAGATTTAGCCCATCTGAGTCCATTTGAGTCTTTTGAGTTGTTATTTCAGTTTTGTACTAGTCAGCTCATGTTGAGCTAGTTCAGTCCAATGCTAGTCATCTCATATTGAGCTATTTTTATTTTTTTGAGTCTTGTTCAACCATATTGAAGACTCAAGACCACATCATACAAGTGAAGACCAAGTCCAACCAGATTGAAGACATGGAAGTATAGCCCAAGTCCAACCCAGCTTGAAATTTGAAGACCCCAGGAGGATAGATCCTATTTACCCACATCCTCTAAGCCTAGTATCCCACAACCTATAGATCTTTTGACTCCAAATCCTATGAATCTAGAACCTATGAATCCAGAACCTGTGAACCTAGATCTTATGTCTCTAGATCCCATGATCATAGATCCTATGCACCCACACCCTATAAGCCTAATAGACCCAACACCCAATATTCTCACCCATATAGGGAGTACAACCCTAGGAGAACCCAATATTCTGACCCATATAGGAAGTCCAACCCTAGGAGAACCCAATATTCTGACCCATATAGGAAGTCCAACCCAGGAGAAACCCAATATCCTGACCCATATAGGGAGCCCAACCTTAGGAGGACCCCATACCATGATCCATCCTTAGAACCTGACCAAAGAGCTGACCCAAAATCCTATGACCCCAGATCCTATAATCCCTTGACCCATAGATCTGCACCCTTGTCCTATGAGCCTAGGGAGCCCATAACCTCTAGGTATCAATCTAGTACTAGTCAGGTTTTCCTTAGTCAACTTGAACCACATAGGATTAGTACCCCTCAATATGAACCCAGTAGTAAGCCACTATCCTTAAGCAACCGAACCTACTAGGATTAGTGCCCATACTCATCAACTGGGACCTAGCCAATTTTTCCTTAGTCGACCTTCCCCTACCATCCCTTTGATTGACAAGGCTTACATTAAAGTGGAACTATATGAAGCTTTTGTGAACTTAGTGGATGGGTATGAGGGAGAAGAGGAGACACCTTTAGTAGACCTCGAATTAGCTGACCTAGTAGATACCCAGGTAGAAACCAACCCAGAGCTAGTTGACCTTGACCACATCCAACCTAAAACTATAGTGGAAGAACAAATAGAGGTAGAGAACCTAGGTACTGCTACTAGAGCCTTACCTGAGAAAACCATAGAAGAGAGCCAAATTATAGAGTCTACCCTAAAATACAAGAACCTGAAGAATTTATTAAGGACCTGATCTCTTTGAATAAGTACCCTCAGGATGAGCCTCCTCCTATAGTCCCCATTAAGGACCTCTTCCCTGAGATTAATAATCCATCCTTCCATTATGTAAACCCCATAGATATACCGCAACCCCCTAAGGTTAGCCTCATTAGTCTAGGATTAGTCCCTGACATGCCTTCTTTTATTCTACTTTATCCAACTAACCCAGAACCTTTTTCTCCACCCTACCAGACTAATTCTGAACCCACTTCCTATTTCCTACACTTTCCTGAGTTTTCTCATGTGTCTAAAACTATTAGGTTATATTTTGTTGAGGTTACTAGGTTGCAAGGATCCATAGAGCCCATCCCATTTGCTACCTACTTTTGGCAGACCCTCTGGCACCTATTAGGAGTTACTAGCAAATTTTCTTCTGCATGTCATCCATCAACCACGACTCATGCCCCCATGCCCAAGTGGTAGTTAAGACCTAATAAACCTCTTTAGTCGAGTCTGTTAGGTATAGGTTTGAGTCCTTTGCATCATCTTTTTAGGAGACTGCATGTGCCTAACATGTTCACCACCCGCACTAATCTTAAAACAACTGGCTAATTCCCGAAGAAGGGTCAAAGAATTTGATGTAGTGGATTCTATCTTGGTTAGGCTTAGGGCTAAAAGAAGCTTCATGCTTGCAGAGCCGAACCTTTTAAAGTGATAGAGAAGGATTGGATCAAATGCCTATGTGTTAGACTTGCCTTCGGATATGGGCATTAGTTCTACCTTCAATATTACAGACCTGGTTGAGTACAGGGAACCGGCAATGATACCTAGTCAGGCTTTTGGACCTATCCCTTCTGTTGAGAGTGATCCTTACCCAGAGTGTCCACCAATTAATTGGCCTGAGAGAGGAGAATGGATCGAGCATATCTTGGACGATCAAGCCAATATGACCCGGGGTCGCGGTTATCAACGCTTCCTAGTTCGATGGCAAGGCTGGCCAGAGTCGGATGATTCGTGGATTTCTCAAGAGGACTTGCAACGCCTCAACCCAGACCTTCTCGAGAGATATGTGAGCCAGTCTGATCTTCACTCGACAGGGTCAGTTCCTCCCACCCCGGAGAATTGGTGCGGACACCAAAGGCACCAGAATAAGGCAGAGGCTTCTCAACCCTCTATGGATCAATTAGCAACATCAAAGTCCATTTGTAATAAAGATTTAGCCCATATGAGTCCATTTGAGTCTTTTGAGTTGTTATTTCAGTTTTGTACTAGTCAGCTCATGTTGAGCTAGTTCAGTCCAATGCTAGTCACTCATGTTGAGCTATTTTTATTTTTTTGAGTCTTGTTCAACCATATTGAAGACTCAAGACCACATCATACAAGTAAAGACCAAGTCCAACCAGATTGAAGACATGGAAGTATAGCCCAAGTCCAACCTAGCTTGAAGATTTGAAGACCCCAGGAAGAAATTCAGAAAACCTTGATTCCTTGCAGATACCCTCCAGATGCCCAGATTCCCTTCGAGATGCCAGAATATATTCATAGACCAGGGCATCCATGATTCCAGAGGTCCACCTGCAACCTAGCTTAAAGAAATCAAGCCCAGGCACCAAAACCAAGCCCCTAAGAAGCAAGATACCAGGGAATATTCCTGCTACCTGGCTACCAGCCCATCCCAGCTTCCAAAGGCCCAACCCATGCGCTCGAGCCCCTTTGGGCTGGCCTCTTGCTTCTCTTAGAAGCCCAATAAGTCCCCCTAGGAGTCCTTGGAGTGTTGACCAAGTCAAGAGAATTTTTAGGGATTTTTCTACCTAATGTTTCCTTATTTTCTAGCTAGGGTTTGAGTAGGAGTAGGATTCTTATGTAAAGACTAATGTATCCTTACTTGGAGCCCAAGGTTAAGGGTCTATTTAAGGGACCCTAACCTCTTGTATGAAACTTGATTTTGATATACGAAATAAACCTTGAGTTCTTCTATTGCTTTGAGTGATTACCCTACTGTGTGCATAAAGGGGTTTGAGAGTTCTTCATCCCGGTATTTGCAATCATCTTCCTGCCGCCAACTATCCTTCTAGCCCCCTCCAAAACTTTCTTCTCTTTGCTGTTTTCCTTTATTTTCTTGATTTTTTCTGAGTTTTCTAACCCCTGATAGGTCGTTTGCAGGTCCCCGAGTTTCTACGAATCTAACACTCCAGCCAAGCCTCAATCGGACCACCGAGCAGAAAGCCGGGTATCCATGGATCTTTGGCTCGGTTTTCCAGGCCGCATCCTTCGAAGAACGAGAGATCCCTTCGCTGCAATCTTCACCGGGCAGTTCAGACGTTGTCAGGTACACCCCCTCTACCTCCAGTCTTTATATTGTAGGAGAACTTGCCCTAACCGAGGCTTCTCAGCCCTAGCGATCCTTCTTTAGTACTTTTCTAGGTTCTAATCTGCATGCTTGGCTTCAAAAATTCATACAAAATTCCCTACAACTAATTTTGATCTGAAATTTGGGAATTAATCACCTAACCCCACATATAAAATATACAAAAAGAATTGCATGCATATTAGTCCCGCATCAAGAGGGAGTTGAGAAAGGGGCTTCGAGCCCGACGTCCGGCTGGATTCCGAAGTCGAAGTTGGAGATAACTTGGGGCCTTGCACCCCGCGATGTCATGGAGGACGAAGGAATGTGGCCTCACACCACTCGACATCCAGGAGGATGAAGGATTCGCGATGCCCTGGGGCGACGGACAGGTGGCCTCACACCACTCGACGTCCTTGGGGATGAAGGCAATTTCTCTCAAACCTAGTCTAGGAGACAAGGATTGGAGGGTAGAAAACTCAATCATTTTTTCATTAATCATTCAATAGTTCTACAAGGGAGGGATTGGGTCCTTTAAATAGTCACCCAAGGCCCATTTGAAATTCAAATGAAACCAAATTACAAGCTTTCATGGGTGGCGCCCAAAATTTTCAACTTCTCCTTTCTTTGGCCGACCAAAAGACTTGGATTGGGCGTGGCATGTGGGAAGGCTTGGAGAGGGGATTGGTCTCTTGATTTCCTTCATTAGCATGCTCATTTTGGGAAGAAAGAGTGGGGCATGGCTTGCTTGAAGGGATGTTTCCCTTGGACTCTTCAATGCCATTTCTTGGAGTGATTCAAGGCCGACCAAGTGGAGAGCTCTTTGGGCGTTGCATAGTTGAGGGCTTGGAGAGGGGAATATGTCCTTTGACCTTCCATCCTTGCATGAACACTTTGGGAAGAAGGCTTGGAAGGGGGCTTGCTTTGTGGCTTGGTCTCTTCAAGGATCTTCAACGCCCCTCTTTTGATGGATCAAGGCATGATGTGGGGGAGGGAAGAGGGGGATGGTGTTTCTTCCTTTTAATGTCGCCCAAGAGAAAAAGGCAAGGGGATGGCATGTGGAAAGCATGAGGGCGCCACCTTGTTTCCCTCCTTGGATGCCCAAGTGGCAACTGATGTGGCGCCACGTAGGTAGCTGAGGTGGCACCTGAGTTGGCATTATTCCAAGTGGAAGGGGTGGGTTGGCCCATAAGGACTTGACTTGGTTAAGAAAGCCAGGGTGACTTCAATTGGGCTTGGGCCCAGTCCAAACTCAGACTCGAACAAATATAGGACTCATGACCTAACTTGACCCAAATTGATCAAGGTACAGGACTAAACAAACTTTGACAAGAAATTATGAAATTGCTTTGGCTCAAGGCCTTATTACAGGACTTATAGAAGGGGAACCCTAATCTGAGATCCACAGAGGGTTGAGGAGCCTCTATCGGATCCTGGTGCCCACACCAGTAACACAAGGTTAACATTATTCAATCATAGCTATATGGAAAAGAAGGGTCTAACTAGACTAAGACATCATGATTTGTTGTATAACATAAGGCTATAAGTATCTTAGAGGCAAGTGTTATGTTGAGAATTACAGGGGATGCAATTGGAAAGGGGTTTTCCTACCCTTGAACTATGGTGTTTGTTGTGTAACACAAAGCATTCATGAGAATTGGGATCTCAACCCACTAAGGAAGCCCTGGGAGGGTTTCTCGCTTATCATAGTTGAGGGTTATGGTATTCGATAGAAAATAGTGGGAGACACAATTAGATATAAAAAGTCCTTGTCTAATTATGAATATTATCATGAGTGGTCTACTTATAGTTGTTATTTATTTAATGCAGATTTTTACATTATGGCTTCTACTCTTTCACTGTTGGGCATCTTGGTGCCAATAAGTTGACCGGTCTGAATTATATGGACTGGTTGAGGAACCTGAGAATTGTATTAGCTCAGGAAAAAATTGCCTATATCTTGGATTCTCCTGACCCACTTCCGGTAGGAGAGGATGCTACTGAGGAGGAAAAGGTCATATATAAAATGTGGCAGAATGATAGCATGACTGTAAAGTACGTCACGTTGGCCTCAATGAGTAATGGTTACAGAGGCAACATGAGGAAATGGACCCTCAGTCCATTTTGCTCAATCTTAAAGAGCTATTGGAGAGCATAGTCGGACTGCTTGATATAAAATATCAAAGCAGTTATTTTGAGCACGCATGAGTGAGGGCTCCTCTGTGTAGGCACATGTCCTCAAGATGATTGACCTAATCACTCGATTAGGCCAACTAGGATTTGTGAGGGATAGTGAGCTTAATCAGGACCTGATCCTTCAGTCACTCCTAGATTCGTTCTCACAGTTTGTCATGAATTATCACATGAATAAACTAAACTTATCATTGCTTGAGCTGCTGAATAGCTCAATAGCAGAGAGCCATTTAAAGGTGACAATGTGACGTAAGACATCAGGAGCAGACCAGAATTTCAAGGTTCCACTTTTATCTCTGATTCATGTGTTGGTCAATTTTGTTGAGTCCTGGAATGAAGTCTAATTTTGAGTCCTGTAAAAGGTGAACCGATTGAGTTCACTAAGTCTACTGAGTCTTGTAATCAAGTCATTGAGTCCACTTGAGTCCACTTGTTTAAGTTCAGTCAAGTGTTAGTTTAATCCAAATGTTTAGTCCTTTGAGCCCAAATAATTTTTACTCAAGACAAGAACTAGGAGGAGTCACCAGATCAGGAGATTCACCAGGCCCTCCCCAATAAGACACGATTCCATGCACCTAGACCCCTACTCAGGCCTCCCCTTCAGATGGCGTCTCCCAAGCCCAGGTCCCAGAAGCCCTTGGCGCCCCAACTCATAAGGAAGTGGCGCCAAGGTCCAAGCCCAAGCCCCTACCACCCCTTATTCCACCAGGCCATGGTGCCCCACTTCAGGCTGATTCATGTTGGTGCCCTAGGCTTTGACTCAGTCCAAGATGCCCAAGGCTTTGACCAAGTCTAGGTAGATATCTTCCAAGCCCATCAAGGTGTCAAGGTGATGGGGCATCAAGCAAAGGTAAATAGATTTCAAGCAAATCTTGCAGCTAGGAAGGTCTTCTAATCAACATACCCATGGAGAAAGCAAGCCCACCTCATGAAAGCTAAAGCATGGTTAAAAGAAAGTCCTAGCACTCAAGCAATTCACTTTTAAAGAAGCTACTTCCATGAGCCGACTCAAGAAGGAGAGCCCCAATTTTCAAGTGTCGACTCATGCACCTTTAGTCAACTCAACCTGTCCTTGACCCAACCTATCCCTTTACCAAGCAATTTTTCCATGCCACTTAGGAGATCATCATGCCTTTTTTATTTACCACTTGAGAGTTTATTGGAGCCCCATTTGAAGCACCTCTTGAAGCACACTTGAAGAGTCTTGAATGCCATCCCTTTTGACATTTGGAAGTTCCATGTTGATTACACTTGGAAGCATCCTTCGATGCCATGTGGAAACATCTCATGCTGCCACTTGGAAGATCACTTTTATTGAAGACACTTGAAAGAATCCCTTGATGACACATGGCAAGCTAAGAAGGTGCCACTTGGAAGTTTGTTGCAACCAAAATTTGTTATTAACCATTTCTTGTTGGAAGTTGTAACCAATTTTAGTTATGGCCACCTAATCTAGTGCTTAGCATAACTAATCCATGGATTAGTTATATTTTAATTTTTTTTGGATGAATTTTCTAGAAAATCTTTGGCCTATAAGTAGGGCTAAGCCTTCCCTCTTGTATTCATTCCACTTAGAAATGAAATTGAGATGATATTGAGTTTGATTTCCTTCTTGAATTCTAGTCTAGTTTCATTGTGTGGAGAGGGTGAGATGCCCTTTAATCTAGCTAGTTTTCTTCATTCTCTAGTCCTTGAGCTAGGTCACTCCTTGAGGAAGAGGGTGAGAGGTCCATTTGATGCTTCAAAGAAGCCCTTCCAAGGTCTTTGGGGCATGTACCAAGAGGAAGAAGAGAAGAGCTTGCCGCCTAGCATCAAGCCATTCCCAAACTTCCCTTTCTTTGTTTTCCTTTGATTTATTTCCTTCCATCTTTGTTTTCATGCCCTTATTGCTGGTTCATTGCAGGTTCTCTCAGGGATTCAAGTTGATGATGAAGGTTTCTTGCCATGATCCAAGTGCAAGGTAAGTTTATAAGTTGTGTTGGGTTCCGGTGCAACGCAACGGAAGTATAATTTCAAAAATGAAACTAAATTCACACCAAAAACTCTAAAACAGGAACTCCTTAAATAAGACTAGATCATATGACAAACATATATATGTAAATTAGGATTAGGGTACCAACCTGTAATCGCTAATTCCAACAAAATTTGATGTTGAAGAGGCTAATTGATTTCACCAGGCATCCAAGTGTCCGCCCTCCGATGGTGATCCACACAGAGCAATGATCAAGAAAACTCTATCTTCTTTTCAATGGTTCCTTCTATTGAGTTCTTCTTCCTAGAACTCAATTGCTTGGACTATGGCTTGAATTCCTCCACACAAAAGCTTGCCTCCCTTTCCTTGACCTCTTCTCCTCCTTCCACTAAGACCTTGGCCCTTTAGACACCCTTGTCTTGAAGAAAAGACCTTGTCCTAAGAGGACAAAGGCTTGTCTTAAGTTGGAGGAGAAATTAAGACAATGATGTCTTAATGTAAGAAAGAAAGGAACAAATCAGAACTCCTTTCTTTCCTTTACCGTCGGAGACTTTTACTCTTATTCTTTTTCAGTAGCAGAGTTTCGACAGAGGCGTACTCTGTAAAGGAAACAGTGCAAGAGCAAGAAAAGAATAAAAGAGTCTTTAGGAGAGGAAGAAAGAAAAACATTACCCTGTTCTGATTTTTCCAACCCTTTAAATAGATCTCAGATAGGCGCCCACACACCTCTCCGTAAACACCCATCTCACGCCCTTATGATTTTCTCACGCCCCTTCCCACTTTCTCATGGCCCTTCAGATTAAATCCCACGGCCTTTCTTAAAGAAAAAGTCGCGGTGTTTTAAAAAGAAAGGAGTCACGACTTTTCATCTCCGAAGAGATGTTATTTCGCGCGCCCGGGAAGAGTCAACATTTTTCTTCTTTCTTAAAAACTTTCCAGCCATTGGATTCCCATCCAAGGGCACACAGGTGAGGCGCTAATTCTTAAGAAAGGAGGCCGCCCCAAATAAAATCATTGGAGAATTAAGTGGGGCGTGCCAAGAGTCCATGCACCATGGACTCTTCTAAATGGCGCGCCAAGAGTCCATTAGCGCATGGACTCTTGGCATTTTGGCATGAAAAATGCTAAGGGGGGGTGGGGGCTAGCCTAGGTGCATGGCTAGACAATAGGGTTAGCCATAATACCTATTTTCACAATTAGAGTCTAATTAGATCCAATTAGAACCCAATTTGAACCAATCCGGAACCCTAATTCGAATCTGATTCGAATAGAAGCTAGGGTTTGCAACACCTGCTAGAGTGTTATCCTGCAAAGATGATTTAATTCCAAATTAAACTCTTGATCAATCCTCTTAAGTGTGTGACCCATTGGGTTTCCACATCTAGCCAGCAGTGGGTTCGAATACAAGTTGACCTAATTTGATTAGAACTCTTTCTAATCGATTTAGGTCAAACCGGGCTTACCCGATTAGATCAATTAGGACTCTTCCTAATAAGTGATCTTTGAATTTGATCAACCCACAAGACAAGATTGACGTCTAGCAACGTGTCATGTCTACCCGGAAGATATGGAAATTCTGATGAAATACCAAAATTACCCTTCAGTAGAGAGTTACTGTACAATTAAATCTTTCGATCAGCCTGTACCCAAAATATAACTATGGATATGGATATATGTCAAATCCAATATTATATTTATTTCTAGCTCAATCTTATATCGATGATTCAATTATCTTGATATTAGAAACCATCTCTAATATCTTTACTTTGATCAAAGATTCCCTGAATCATCATCCGATTGTTAACTAGCTGGATGCAATCTCCTCTTACTAAGAGTGATCGATTCCTTGTTGACCTACTCATTACCTTCATATCCAATTCACCATTCCCAGTATCAATCCTGTGCATGACTCAGTGTCATGATTAGGATTGAACCAAAGCATGGGTTCATGTACATAAGGTACTTATGGCAGTCTCAGGTCAAAGGATTACTTGTACCACTCCCACTATGAGAACCTTCTATTGACATGTAGCTAAGACTCCATTAGATGTTCTCAAGTTGGATCATATCAGTGAACTCATTCTCCAATGAGCACCCACATCCCAGTATTAGTGTCATACACAAGTGACTGTGAGAGCAGTCACCCTTTCCAGTATACATGGGATGTGCTAGTCTTACCGGAAAACCCTGATCCCCTACTCAGGGTTCCTTTGACTAGGAATACTTTAGATTAAGGTTTTAAGATTTTAGGTCTCACTGGTATGATCTCATCATAACCCTAAAATCATAGCCCTAATCTATGGGGTTCATCATATAAAACACAGCGTATGATAAAAAAATAATGCCTTTATTCAAAATATTATCAATTACAATGGTTGGGAGATATAACATAGATTGGCTTGTAGGGCATATCCTTTTCAAGTTGAAGGAGTTCTAGTTTTACCATCTAATCCTCTTTCCTAGAGTGTTGTGTGAACCCTTCTACTAAAATATTTTAGCCATCATTGTTGGTAGGAAAACCCTTTCTAACCTTCATTAGATCTGATCATTTGAAGGATAACTTGCTCTAGTCATGATGGTTTCCTTTTCATAAAGATCCTAATCTTTGTTTGAACTAGATCTACATTGTGGTGTTGTAACTTAGATCAACTAGTCTCCTAATAAAAATTTTTTTCTTGGATTAATTTAGCTCATTTATTTGATAATTAATTACTTAAGTCTACTTGCTGGTTAGCTTGATAAAACTTTTTTAAAAATTTTAATTTAAATTTTGAATTTTGAACCTAGTCAATTGGAGGCTTGTTGATTGCTGAAATTTTAGTACTAGCACCAATCCGAGTTTTCCATGAATTTTAGTATTTTTTTAAAAGGTAAAGAAAATCCAAAAAATTCTTTTGCTACATTTAAGGAGATTGGGATCCAAAATATAAAATTTTAAAAAATATGTTTCTTGTAATTCTTAGAGTTTAAAATTTGGATTCTTAGGCTGTTTCCTAGAAGCTATTCAAATTCTGTTTTTCCCTCCCTTAAGTTTAATTTTCAAAAAAAATTCAAAAATAATTTTATGAATTTAAAATTTGAGATATGAGATCTAGATGTTAAAGTCTGATGATTTCCATTTAAATTTTAAATTATAGAAGGGTTTTTAATTTGAAATTTAAATTTTGAATCAAGGTAGTTGGAAGTTTGTTAAGCTGCTGGAATTTTCTAACTAATCCACTTTTAATTTTGAATTTTTGAAAATTTAAATTTAAAATTTTGAATTTTCAAAACTATTTAGTTGGAGGTTAGTTAATAGGCTGAAATTTTCATACAACCACTTTTACCTCCAAGAATGAATTTTCAAACTATAATTCAAAATTTAAGATTTAAAATTTGAGTTTTAAAATCGAGATTTCTAGATTTGAAATTTTTAGTTTAATTTTTGAATCTTTGAAACTTTGAAATTCAAGTTTGACTCATATGTTTGTGCTAGTCTACATATCTTGTTAGCTAGTTGGTTGTTTGTGCATCCATTTCAAAATCATTTTAAGGGTATTCAATATAATATAAGGGAAGGAGGAAATAACCTTTCCTTAGCCCTGAACAACCATCAATAATTATGCATTGACCTAATCTTAACTAAAATTGAGTATGAACCTAAACTAGGGACACCAAAGTGCTAGATGAGGCAAAGTGCTATTTGAGTTTGTACTTACTGCTTAGAAATTGGTGTCTAAGGCTAGAGGTCCAATGGTAAAAAGCCTTAAGTGGACTTGCGGTTCTTTAATTGGGTCCTTGCGAGAGCGAGGGGGGCCTCCCGCATTCCCATCTCTTACTTGGCCAGTGGAAAGGATAATTGCATCCTTAATTAGTACCTAGTTAAATCCTGTAATTTAAGCTTCTAGGTCTAGGAACCGTAGAAGCTAGGTTTGTATTGCTTGTTTATTAGATCAAGAGCTTTAGTCCAACAGTTTTACACTCAATCTGGTTTACCCATGGACCCCAATCTTGAATTCTTTATGATGACCATGACTGAAAAGTTTGATACCCTAACTAAACAATTATGGTCAATGAATAAAGAGTTAGGACAAATGGACAATCCAATCGGGAACCATACTAAGCCCAAATCACCTAGTCCACCTCTCCTTGGTCCAAGAGCCCAATGTTATGATCTCACCCCTGAGTATAATCCTAGATACCCCTGCCAAGACATTGTAGATGAGAAGGAGAGAGTCTTTAGGAGCAATCGACTCTATGCACCTACTTTTGATAGAAATTTAGATCCTGAAGTGTATGTCAATTGGGAGAAGAAAATTAATCAATACTTTTAGTTTGATGAAATGTCGGAAGTAAGGAAGTGTCAATTTGCCAAATTAAAGTTAGTCCGACATGCTAAAACTATTGAAAAGAAGTTGAGCATAAAAGTTATTATAGTGGGGATAAAATAATTACATGGAGAGATATGAAGAGTAAATTGAGAGAAAGGTACCTAGGAAGATATTATGAGCAAAGACTTTTAGACCAATGGTACAGTTTGAGATAAGATGATGCAACTGTATCTGAGTATATTGCTAAATTCAATGAGTTTGTCAAGAGATGTAGCACAGCCGAATCTGAGGTAATGATCATATCTAGATTTTAAGCTGGTCTATGTAAGGACATCCAATGAGAATTGTTTCAATGAAAAATTCACTACTTATAAGAAGCTTATCAAATTGCTAGGGAATTTGATACATATCAGAAGGAACTCTTGATCAGTCGACCTAAGTCCAATGGGAATTGTTGGTGTAGAGTCTCAGTTTTGATCGGACAAAGCTATTGGATCGTAGGCCCGCTCCCGGTTCAACTGCAAAACAAATCCCTGGCCGGAGTTGTTCCGGTGGGGGACACTCCGATGCCTAAGTCAGAGGTGGGCTCTAGCCACAGAATAGGGAAGATTCTGAGGAGGACAAATGGAGAGGAAAAAACTCTCATATTTTCAGGAGTATCTTGTGCCTTACCTGGAGCGTCCCCTCTTATCGTTATTTATAATGAGTTGTCCGGTCTGCGGTTCCGTTCTCCCTTCTGCGGTTACGATGGGGAGTTAATTCCTTCCCCTCAATTGATAATCATGGATGGTTACTAAATGGTTTCGGCCATACTAGAGGCATTGCCACTGGAGTTACGTGCTGTGTTGTGCTCTGGAGGTAATATATGATAACCGTTATTTATTGTGTTCGTGGAGACCTGAGACAGGTCTGGGATCCATCTTCAGGCTTCTGTCTTGTAGAAATACCTGTAGTCGAATTGGAGGAATGTCTTCGTCTTTGGACTCTTTCGAGACATATTAGAGATCATATTTCGGCATGGGTCGAAGACTCAGCCTTCGTCGTAGGCCGAAGACTGTGTCTTCGGCGTAGGACGAAAGTTGTGTCTTTGGCCTCGGCCGGTCCGTCAGCCATTTGGTTTCCTCCGGTCACTACAGTTTAAAGCACATGGTTTGGGAGAAATGTCCTCTGTCGATCAAACCGATGGTTGGTTTATACTTAAACTGACATATTCCAATAAGAATAATACATCTGGAAATAGGCCTATTTCTAGTCAGATTCCTTCAAACAAACCAACTCCTATTATCCCAGTAGTTTGTAAGGAAGAAATCCTTGAACCCATTGAAGAGCCAAAAGTAGAAATATATGAAGCCCAACTCCTATTATCCCAGTAGTTTGTAAGGAAGAAATCCTTGAACCCATTGAAGAGCCAAAAGTAGAAATATATGAAGCTAAATCAAGTCTCATAAATGAATATAAAGAAGATAAAGAAGAGACTAAGCCCACTGAAAAATTAGAGAAAAAATCTCTTGAACCTATTGAAGAATTTAAAGACAAAATAGAATCAAAGTCTTGTCGAAATGAAGGGCTAGAAAGAGAAGATCCTAAACCCATTGAAGAACTTAAAGAAGAAGTTTATGAAGCTAGGTCTAACCTTATGAATGGGTATGAACAAGAACAATTGCTTGAGGATAAAATAATTACCCAGCCTAAAAAAGTCAACAACGGGGATAATCAACTTGAAGAAAATGAAGTCCAGGGACAAAACCATAAAAAGAAATCCGAGGAGATAATAAAGGACCCGAATTAATCAATGTTGAGCATTTAGATCTAGAGATTAATGAACGACCACCTAATGGGGTATTGACCATAAAAAAAACCTATGACCAATTTCAAAGGATCAACCCCAAGAAATTATGGAATTGTTAAAGGATTATCAATATGTATTCCCTCATAGTTGCCCTTAGCCTAATTCACCCCTCTAGAACATCCCCAATCCTAGTCCACCAAGCTAGAACATTGATGCGGGGCAATTACAAAAATCTAATTTATCAATTTTAAAATTTAATTACAATAGAAAAAATAGAGATTAATTTTTTTATAATTTTTAATTTTTTAGAGACTCAAAGGAAGCAATTATGGAAACTAGTCAACTAGTTTATGCCCGCACAAGTAGATCTAACAAAGTAAACTAGAAAATAGTATTTGGTGGCTAAGAAACTATCGTAAACTAGGATCTACTGTCAAAGATCAGAAACTAAAGAGTAGGGAAAGGTTTTTGAATTTTACCAATGTAGAATTTTTTCTCTAAAGTAGATTTGTTGGAACTTTTAAGATTTTGCGGTAGGGCTTCAAGATTTCGATCTTCGGGCTTCGATCTTCTAAGATTTTGGTTTTAAAGCAAGAACTCTTCAACTTTAGTTCCTGATCACCTGCAATCACTCAACAAAGAAGATTTCAGTTAGAAAGAAACAAAGAAGGGAAAGGATGGAAAAGTGAAAGAGAAGAGGGAAAGAAGTAGTCGGCTAGGATTTTTCTAATGTATGGATAAGTAGGATAACTAGGGCCCCACAACTTGTGATGTTCTAAGGAACGAAGGAAACAACCTCACACCCCGTGATGCATATAGAAAAGGAAAAATTGATAGAATGTCATTGTATTTCATCAATAATCATTCATAATACAGGGAGGGTTGATAGAGTATTTGTAGACCAACAACCAGAGATGTAAGGTTTACAAAAACTAGTGTTTGTTTCTCTTAGGTAATGACTCCTAGAAACCTTGTTCTGGGTCTTGGACTCCTGCTATTAGGTTGATCTGGGACTCTCTCCAAGGTGGATGAATTCATGGGCCTCTCATCCAAAGTTGGTGCTAAGATGGAGGATTGGTGAAGTGTCATGATGAAAGGTCAAGATTACTTCATGGGTTGCCTTGATTATTGGACTCTGGTGTTTGGATGATGTGGGCTCCTGCTGGATGGTGGACTCTTCAGTCTAGATAGAAGAAAACTCAAGAGTTTTCTCTGGATTCTTGATTTTGGAACTTGAGTAACTTAAACTCTGTAGTAGAAAGTTTCTTGATCCTCTCCTTGACTGGTTTCCCCTTGAGATAGAAGAAGTGCATTGAAATGGGCGATCAACTAGGCTTGAAACTCTTGGAAGTTGGCATCAAAGAGAGGAAGAGATGTTGGCCAACCCAAAATTTTTGGTGTCAAATACTTGAGTAGGTGGGCACCAATTGGAGGACTCGTTCTGCTTCACTCCTCTTAAAAAGAAGGGGTGCCAATTCATGAATAAAAGAGGCATCCAAGGGAGTATGACATGGCAAGTGTATTGTCCCAATGAAGTGGCATGTGGTGTTGTCCCAATGAAATGTCAAGTGATGTCCAAACATAGCATGTGACATTGTCCAAATTCTTGAAAAGGTGGCGCCAAGAAGTGGTTGTGCACAACAAGTGACTTCGGTTAGCACATGGAGTCACATGGCTTGTCTTGAGCTAGTACATGGGTCTTGATTTGAGTGCACATGAAGTCACATGGGTCTTCAATTGGGTCCTCCTTCTATTACAGGACTCAATAACTAATTAATCACATGATTTAACTAACTAAAAACCAACTCTAAGTCCAAATTGATCAAATTGATCAAAAGTCATAACCTCATGCAATAAAAAAAAATAAATTTGGTAAACAGGGTTTGGCCCAATAGGGTTTTTCACAACCAATAAATGGGGTTTTTATATAAACCCTAATTGGTAAAAATAGCTAACTGATACTGGACCATTTAACCCAATTAAAATTGGGATTTTTTTACAGACTCAATTTTCGGTCCAGGGGTTTTGATAGTGACTCAATTTTAGGATTTATGACTAAAAACAGCTACGCTAAGCTAATAGAACTTAAAGATAAAAATTTATAATTGGTAAAAAGATTGGTTTTAGGGCTTTATTCATAGGTGATCCACAAGGTTGTGGTTCTAGCCCTGGTGTCCACACCAATTCTCCCCAGGTGGGAGAAACTCGAACCTGTCGAGTATGGGTCAACGTCACTATGATAGCACTCTAATAAGTCCGGGTCAACTCTCTGTAAGTCCTCTCTAGTGATCCAAGCATCATCAGTCTCAGGTTATCCTTGCCAATGAACCAGTTATCATTGATAATCTTTATCCCGAGTAGAAATAATCTTGTCATCCAAGATCCGCTCGATCCTGTCTCTCCGAGCTGGTCGTATGGCAGGTGGACACACATGGGTTGGCTCACTCTCAAGGATTGGATCAGGCCCAAATGGCTCAGTAGAAATCAACATTGGCTCCCTATACTCGATAAGGTTTGAAATGTTGAAAGTAGAACTAATGCCTAGTTCAGGTTGTAACTCAAGCACATAAGCATTAGATCCAATTTTTAATACTTTGTATGGTCCACTACTACAGGCATGTAAATTTTTCATGGTTCAGGTGGGAACTATTCAGGTCGTAGTCTAACCATGACAAAGTCTCCTTCATTGAATTTCTTTGAGTCTTTTCTTGAATGGCCATATGTCTTATACAATTCTTAAGTATTATGCATACGACCTTGCAAATGTCTAATACACTCACTAAGCATTACTAGAAGAAAATTTATTTATTTATTAGTTTTTTTTGTCTTTTTTAAGTCCTTATTTCAATTCTATGCTTGACCCTTGGTCGGTAGGTGACATGCAGATGAAAATTTGACATGCACTCCTAATAGATACCATAAGGTTTTCTAGAAATAAGTGACAAATCTAACATGTTCAAGGGCTTATGCACATACTAACCTCTACAAAATGTAATTTAATGGTCCTAGAAACATGGAAAGCTTCAGGAAAAGGTTGGAAGTAAGAAGTGGATTGGGGTTTGACTTGGTAGGGTGTGAAATAAGAAAAGGGCTCTTGGATTAGTCCTCGACTAACAGGGTTAATTGGACATTGATTCACACCTACAGGGAATAAAGGGTCACTTTATGAAAGAATTGGTCAGCAATTTTAAGAAAAAGATCTTCAATTGGGACTAATAGGGTGTATTCAACCTAGGGTGATGGAGTGAAAAGATCAAGTCCTCACTAATTACTTCGAGTTCTGGAATTATATGACTAGGTTATGTGACTTCAGTCTTTTCTAGTGTTTGTTCAGGTAAAGTAGTAGGGTTAGGCTCCTCATGGATCTCTTTTTCTATGGGTCCTACCAGTATAGTTTCAGTTAGAGTACGATCATGGTCAACTAACTCTGGGCTGGCTTCAGTCTAGGTGTCTACCGGGTTAGCTAATCTAGGTCAGCCATATGTATTTCCTCTTCTCCCTCATACTCATCCCCAAAATTCACCTTAGCCTCATACACTTCCACTTAATGTCTCTTGGTGAACCAATGGGGTAGTAGGAGTAGGTTGGTTAAGAAAAATTGGCTAGGATCTAGGATAGTAGGGGTAGGTCGGCTCGAATTAGGGTTGGATCAGCTCGGGTGAGAATTGGATCGACTCTGCTAAGGAATGGGCCGACTCAAGTAGATTTAACTAGATCATAATTTTTGATAAGGAGCACTAATCCTAATGGGTTCTAGCCAACTAAGCAAAACATGATAGCACTAGGTTGATACTAGGGGTATGGGTTCTTAGGTTCATAGGATATGGGATCAGATCTATAGTCATGGATCTGGGTCGTAGGAGCTGGTTTCCAAGGATTTAGGTGCATAGGAACTAGGTTCATATGATTTGGTGGTACTTTTCCCAAAGTTCAAGTTTTATGTCACTCTAGGTAGTTATGGGTATGTCTCTTCTTCATCTGATCATTCTTTTGACATCATCCCAATAAATTCTAGCCTGGCATACTAACTTAAGCTTAGTAATCTTAAACTTTTTTTATCAAACACTAGTTCCCTCTCAAAATATAGATCTATACTATCTTCCCAATTAATATAATTTTCAAACTTAGGATCACCACCAAATTTAGGAGCTTCAACCCTAAAATTCCTAGTGGTTCTCTCATCCTGGTCTATGAAATCATAATTGGGTCTCCTATGGTTAGATTTCCAGGTTGGGTCATGGTGTGGTGGTCTCCTAGGATTGGGTTCCCAGATTGGGTCATAGTATGGGGTTTCAAGTATTGGCTTAGTGCGGGTCTTTCGGGTCCTCTCTTAGTTTCCTAGACGGTCATCTAATAGGTCAAACTTATTGTTCATCAACGCAAACTAATCATTCATTGTCCTAAGGAAGGTCTCAAAGCTGGACTCCATGGTCACACTAGACTGGGTTGGGTTTGAGGCTACAGGTATTGGTCTCCTAATTTAGGGGTCATGCATGCACACATCATTCTAGGATTTCCTAGACCTAGAGCTCAAGTAGAATGGGTCAGTTCAATTTACAACCAATTCAGTAATTACCTTGTCCACTGGCTAGGTAAGAGGTGGAGTCATGGGAGGCTCCTCCTGCTTTCATAGGGTCCTAATTAAAAACCATGAAACTACTTAGGGCATTTGCCTCTGGATCTCTAGCCTCAGACACCACATTCAAGTGATAATCAAAGGATTGGGTGCACTAGCTTTCACATAATAATTGGAACCCGACCTGTTAATGTCCCTTGCTCACTAGAGCAAATTAAGTCTAATTGATTTTAATTAAATTAGGCTCGGATGCAAAGAAGGTTGTGTGGGCCCAGGACAGGTGATGAAATCCTGTCCTGATCTGAATGCTCAAGTGCCTTAAGATTCAGTTACTTGATGATGCACACACAAGATTAAACCCTAATATGCAATGAAGCAACAAAATAATTAAATATAGCAGAAAATAGAAATTAATTTTTTTTATCTCAAATTAAATTTTGGATCTGATCCAATCTTAGGATATCACATTCGGCCATAGCTTATTACTTCCATCGATCGTGATTGTATACTTGTGTATACCCGCTCAGGAGGCATGATTTCCTTCCGCTAGAAAACAGCAAATAAAAAAAAATTATCTGATTTTTTCTGAGATTGATAGAGTATTAATATAGGATTAACAAAAAAAAAATTTCTAATTTTTAAAATTTTTTAGATAGGTTTATGCAGTTTTAATTTCAGCCTTGTTCTAGATATGCAGAAATTTCAGAACTGGCAATTAAATCATAGTTTAACCTTCGCTCTAATACCAAAACTGATGTGGGACAATTATGAAAACCTAATTTACTGATTTTAAACTTAATTAGTAGAAAAAGTTGATATTAATTTTTTTTATAATTTTCAATATTTAGAGACTCAAATGAAGTAATTATGAAAACTAGTCAACTAGTTTATGCCCGCACGAGTAAATCTAACAAAGTAAACAAGAAAATAGGATTTGGTGGGTAAGAAACTACCATAAACTATGGTCTACTTTCAAAGATTAGAAACTAAAGAGTAGGGAAAGGTTTTTGAATTTTACCAACATAGAATTTTTTCTCTAAAGTAGATTTGTTGGAACTCTTAGGATTTTGTGGCAGGGCTTCAAGATTTTGATCTTCGGGCTCCAATCTTTTGCAATTTTGGTTCCAAGGCAAGAACACCTCGACTTTAGTCCTTGACCACCTGCAATCACTCAACAAAGGAAGATTTCAGTTAAAAAGAAACAAAGAAGGGAAAGGATGGAAAAGTTAAAGAAAAAAGGGAGGGAAGTAGTTGGCTATGGTTTTTTTGATGTCTGGATAAGTAGGATAACTAGGGCCTCACACCCCGTGATATTTCGAGGAACAAAGGAAAGGACCTCACGTCCCACGATGCACACAGCAAAGAAAAAATTTAACAGAATGTTGTTGTATTTCAACAATAATCATTCATAATACAGGGGTGGTTGATGGAGTATTTGTAGACCAACAACAAGAGATGTAAGGGTTATAAAGACTAGTGTTTGTTTCCCTTAGGCAATGACTCATAGAAACCTTGCTCTCGGTGTCTTGGACTCCTGCTCTTGGGTTGATCTGGAACTTTCTCCAAGGTGGACGAATTCATTGGCCTCTCATCCAAAGTTGGCGCCAAGGTGGAGGATTTGTGAAGTGTCATGATGAAAGGCCAAGATTGCTTCATGGATTGCCTTGATTACTGGACTCTAGTGTTTGGATGATGTGGGCTCCTGCAGGATGGTGGACTCTTCAGTTTGGATAGAAGAACTCAAGAGTTTTCTTGGATTCTTGAGTTTGGAACTTGAGTAACTTGAACTCTACAGTAGGAAATTTCCTTGATCCTCTCCTTGATTGGTGTCCCCTTGAGATAGAAATGCATTAAAATGGGTGATCAACTTGGCTTGAAACTCTTGGAAGTTTGTGCTAAAGAGAGGAAGAGATGTTGGCCAACTCCTTGGAATATTTGGCATCAAATACTTGAGTATGAGGGTGCCAATTGGAGGACTCCTGCTTTACTCCTCTTAAAAAGAAGGGGTGTCATTTCTTGAATAAAAGAGGCATCCAAGGGAGTGTGACATGGCAAGTGTGTTGTCCCAATGAAGTGGCATGTGGTGTTGTCCTGATGAAATGTCAAGTGATGTCCAAACATAGCATGTGATGTTGTCCAAATTATTGAAAAGGTGGTGCCAAGAAGTGGTTGCACACGACAAGTGACTTGGGCTAGCATATGGAGAAACATGGCTTGTCTTGAGCTAGCACATGGGTCTTGATTTTAGTGCACATGAAGTCACATGGGTCTTCATTGGGTCCCTCTTATATTACAGGACTCAATAACTAACTAATCACATGATTTAACCAACTGAAAACCAGCTCTACGCCCAACTTGATTAAATTGATCAAAGGCATAACCTCATGCAATAAAAAAGAATAAATTTGGTAAACAGGGTTTGGCCCAATAGGGTTTGACACAATCGATAAATGGGGATTTTATACAAATCCTAATTAGTAAAAAGGGCTAACTGACACTGGACCATTTATAACCCGATTGAAATTGGGATTTTTTTATAGACTCAATTTTGGGTCCAGGGGTTTTGACAGGGACTCAATTTTAGGGTTTAGGACTAAACCCAGCTAAGCTAAAATAATAAAATTTAAAGATAAAATATTTATAACTAGTAAAAGGGGTTGGGTTTAGGGCTTTATTTACAGGTTATCCACAGGGATGTGGGTTCAACTTGTCGATATTTTTTGGCCCTGGTGTCCACACCAGACATCCATCATACTATTGGTCTGGTCCCGGTAATATTCAACAATTACTTTCGAAAGATATTATGGCATTTATTAGGCACCAAATTAAGATTCACTGCTACCTACCAGAAATTGTATGCCATAGTCTTCAAAGCAATTTAGGGGAATATTGAAAATTAGGAACTTTTATTTCTTAGCCCAATAATAAAGTTTAGTCCATAGATAATAAAGTCCATTTGAGCTTTTTCTGCTTTTGGTGTCATTGGTGTTTTGTCATTTGAAGTCATTTATATTTGTCTTTTGCCATTTAGTATCATCTATGTTTGTCTTTTGTCATCTGATGTTATTTGACCTTTCCATGCATAAGTGTCCATGACTGTGAGAGTCAATGCATAGCATGATTAGTAACAAAATTTGAGCAATGGAATTAACTAGACATGGCTAAATTTTCTTAAGAGTTTTCATGAAAAGACTACATGAAAAGTTACAAACCTGTGGGGTAGGTCCTATTCAAATACCAAAGAAATTTGGACCTAATACTCATGTGCTTAGTTGCTATTTGACTTTGGTATAAGTTTTACTTTCAATGTTTCAGACCTAGTAGGGTAAAGGAACCAACTATGATACCAAGTGAGTCTTTTTTGGACTTAATCCAATTTTTGAGAGTGAACCAACCCTTGAGTGTCTACCAGTCCCACCACCCAAATCAGTGAGATAGGAATGAGCAAATTTGGATAATAAGACTATTACTTTTTTAAAATAAGGGCTATCCATACTATTTGGTTTATTGGCAAGGTCGACCTAAATCAAAAATTCTTGGATCACTAGAGAGAATCTTCAAAGGAACATTCCAGACCTACTAGCCTATTACCAAGTCAAATTGATCCATACTCGATAGGGTCGAGTTTCTCTCCACACCGGGAGAATTGATGGGGATATCAAGCAAAGGCAAATAGATTTCAAGCAAATCTTTATAGCTATGAAGGTCTTCTAATCAACATACCTATGGAGAAAGCAAGTCCACCTCATGGAAGCTAAAACATGGTTAAAAGAAAGCCCTAGCACTTAAGCAATTCACTTTTAAAGAAGCTACTTCCATGAGCTGATTGAAGGAGAGCCCCAATTTTCAAGTGTCGACTCATGCACCTTGAGTCAACTCAAACTGTCCTTGAGCCGATACTTCATGCACCTTGAGTCAATTCGACCTGTCCTTGAGCCAACACTACCCTTTGTTAAGCAATTTTTGCATGCCACTTTGGAGGTCATCAAGCCTTTTTATTTACCACTTAAGAGTTTATTGGAGCATCACTTGAAGCACCACTTGAAGCACACTTGAAGAGTCTTGGACTTCATCCCTTATGACATTTGGAAGTTCCATGTTGATTACACTTGGAAGCATCCTTGGATGCCACGTAAAAACATCTCATGCCACCATTTGGAAGATCACTTTTATTGAAGATACATGGAAGAATCCCTTGATGACATATGGCAAGCTAAGAATGCACCACTTGGAAGTTTGTTGCAACCAAAATTTATTATTAACCATTTTTGTTGGATGTTGTAACCAATTTTAGTTAAGGCCACCTAATCTAGTGCTAGCATAACTAATCCATGGATTAGTTATATTTTAATCTTTTTTTGGACGAATTTCTAAAAATTTTGGCCTATAAATAGGGCCAAGCCTCCCCTCTTGTATTCATTCCATTTAGAAATGAAATTGAGATAATATTGAGTTTGGTTTTCTTCTTGAATTCTAGTCTAGTTTCCTTGTGTGGAGAGGATGAGATGCCCTTTAATCTAGCTAGTTTTCTTCATTCCCTAGTCCTAGAGCTAGGTCACTCCTTGAAGGAGAGGGTCAGAGGCCCATTTGATGCTTCAAAGAAGCCCTTCCAAGGTCTTTGAGGTGTGTACCAAGAGGAAAAAGAGAAGAGCTTGCCGCCTATCTTCAAGTCATTCCCAAACTTCCCTTCCTTTATTTTTCTTTGATTTATTTCCTTCCATCTTTGTTTCCATGCCCTTATTGCTGGTTCATTGCAGGTTCTCTCAGGAATTTGAGTTGATGATGAAGGTTTCTTGCCATGATCCGAGTGCAAGGTTAGTTCATAAGTTGAAGGAGTTATAGTCTTACCATCTAATCCTCTTTCCTAGAGTGTTATGTGAACCCTTCTACTAAAATATTTTAGCCATTATTATTGGTAGGAAAACTCTTCCTAAGCTTTATTAGATCTAATCATTTGAAGGTTAACTTGCCCTAGTAGTGATGGTTTCCTTGCCATGAAGATCTTAATCTTTGTTTTAAACTAGATCTACATTGCGGGTATTGTAACTTAGATCAACTAGTCTCCTTATGAAAATTTTTCCTTGGATTAATTTCACCCATTTATTTGATAGTTATTTGCTCAAGTTTGCTTGTTGGTTATCTTGCTAAAACTTTCCATCCATCATTTCTTCTTTGACCAGCATCACAAGGCCCTAGCCCAAAAGGATTTTCTTGGCCCACAAGTTTGTAATTTCATGGCCCTCAAGTCAGGGTTTCTTGACCCTTAAGTCATGTAACCTGGGTAGATCTATAAATACCCACCCCCTCTCCTCTTGTATAAAGAATCTTCTCATGAATGAAATTTTGAGAACAATTTTCTTGTCTAAGTATTTCCTCCAATTGGAGTGGGTGTGAGACCCAGTTTTTTTATTGCGTGCAAGCCTACCCCCAGCACCACCTTCTTCTTCTAAGACCAAGGCCGCCCCACCTCTTTCACTTCTTCCACCAAGCCGCCAACACCAAATCACCAGACTCTTGGCTGCCCCTTCCCTTCTCTCTTCCAGGCATGCCCTGGCCCCCAGGCCACCAAGAGCTCCACCCCAGGCCCTCTTCATCAAGCCCCAGGCAACACTCCCAGGATCCAGGTGTCCATCATCCTTCAAGCCCTCAATTTGCCTTGGCAATCCTCTCGCTTCACCTTCTTTGTCAAATTTTTCATTCTATAATTTTCCCATCATCCTTGATATTAACCTTGGACATTTGTAGGATTTCTCCGAAGAAACTGATCTCTGGATGAAGTTTTATTTGCCCTGAACCCAATCTGATAAAAAGCTGGCAGATCCGTGGGAAAAGGGCTTTGTCATCCAGGCGCTGATTTGAACGGAGCGATCTCATCTACGGCATCAAGACATCATTGCCTGGTAAGTTCAGTCCAATTCCCTTCCCTCTTTGTCTGATTTTTTTGAAGATTGAACATGCACCTAATAGGCCTTCTTAGTCTTAGAATCCTTTATTTGCTTTATCTATTTGATAGTTTTAGCATGTGGGTAGGATTCTAACCATCACACGAAACCCTAACGTAGTCTAGTTTCTTTTTAAGAATAAATCAATTAAAAAAAAACTAAAAAATCATTATTTATTTTACTCTAAAATTTTATCCTTCTCATGTCATTCAATTGCATGCACTATGTTAGAATCCCATCCCTCATCATTTTTGGTATCAGAGCAGGATTAGGGCATGTTCTTGCAGAGTAGTTTAGATTTTCTGCATACTATTTTTTGCAATAGGAGTCCAAACATAGGTCTAGATCATCATTAATTTATTATTGTTTTTATCTGATTTTCACATAATTTGATCTCTGTTTTTCCTCTATTTTTCTATGATTTTTTTATATTTTTTCTGATCTGAAAATAGGGTGAAATTTGCATGAGAAAAAAACCCTAACAAAAAAATTCTGCATACTAGTCCAAATCTAGGTCCAATTTGCTATTAAATTTTTTACTATTTTTCTCTGAAATTTGCAGCACGTCATCCCTGTTGAGTTCTCAGTTTTTTCTATATTTTTAAATAATTTTTCTGATCTGAAAACCTAGGAAATTCTGCATGAAACCAAAACCCTATATTGCGGAATTCTGCATGTTAACCTATGGCTGAACCTAACTTACATCCAAACCCCCCAACCCAAGCCAATTTTTTTGACCATCTAACCAACATAAATTTAAGTCAGCCACCTTATAAAACAAAGAAAAAAAATTATTTTCTATTTTTCTAATTTTAGACTGCATTCGGGTTCATCGAGTGTGCATCATTGCATTTAACCAAATCTAAGGGCACTTTCCTTTGTCAGATCATGGCAGGATTTCGTTACCTGTTCTGAGCCTAAAACAACCACCTGCATACCAACCCAAGCCTAAATAATATCAACTAAAAACCAAATTGATTTAGGGACACCAACAAGTCGGGTCCAAGTCACATGGAAAAATTAGTGCACTTAACCCTTCACTTATTACTGAAAGCTAGTGTCTAGGCTAGAGGTCCGGTGGCAAACGCCCTAAGTGGATTGGTGGTTACTTAATTAAGACCCTGTGACAAGCAAGGGGAGCCTCCCACCACCCCACCTCTTACCTAGCCAGTGGAAGGACTAGGTGTTGAGTTGGGTGTAAGTTGAGTTGACCCACTTTAATTTGGCTCTAGGTCTAGCAAACCTTAGTCAATTTGAGTTAACCCTACCAGTAGTCTAACCCCAACCTAGTGTGACCATGGAGCCCAACCCTAGGAGAGCCCAATACTCTGACACATACTGGGAGCCCAACCCTAGGAGAACCCTAAACCATGATCCATATTTAGAGCCCAACACTAGGAGAGCCCCACACCATGAACCAATCTGGGATCTTAGTGCAAGGAGACCAATTATGACTTCATAGACCAGGATGAGAGAGCCACTAGGTACATTAGGCAAGAAGCACCTACATTTAGTGGTGACCTTGATCTTAAGGATTCTAATATGGTGTATGCAGATGAATGACAAGAGATCATTGCATTCAACATCTTCGTCTAGTCATGCATTCAACATCTCCCCAGTATAGCCTAGCCTGGTGGACTAACATGGTGCATGCAGATAAATGACATTAGATCATTGCTAGGTATTTAGACCCGTCTCTTCATAGACCATCTCTCATCCTAGTCTATCGTTTATGAAATGGTGTATCAGGATAAGTCTGTCCTTCCAATAAGACTCCTCATTGAAGGGTCATATCAGATGGCTGCAGAAGAGGCATATCAGGTGCCCCATCCTACACTATATGCATTGGTGTTTTGATGCCAGAGCACTTCAATTCCCATCAAAAAATCCAACATGCTATTTTCTCTGCCTCCCCCCTTAAGACAAGGTTTGTCTTTTTAAGACAAAGCTTGTTCTTTAAAGACAAGGCTAGTCATTTAAGACAAGAGCCTAAGAAAAAAAATAGAGGGGATATTTGGGATCTGAGAGGGGATATAGAGAGGTATGTAAGTGCCCTACAGGAAGGTAAGGCATCCAGCAAGGGAGAAAATTTGAAAGGCTGCCAAAAGAGTCCTAGTCAAATAAGCAACTGTTATAGGAGTGCTTCCTTGGTCCGACTCCTATGTGGATCACCTTTGGAGGGCATGCACTTGTGTGCCTCAGGGAAATAAAGGATAATAGCACTCCAGGTATTCTTTTATAGCCACAAAGTCTAGATTTATTAATTATTATGCACAAGTGGTACAAGGATTTAGGGTTGGCCGGTCAGGGTTTCAAAATATGAAGTTTTGAAACCCAGTCTTCCACTATGCTCGGCCCGAGGAACCCAACAGGGACCACCGACCCCATAGACCACTTGGAGAGCTACGAGGCTCTCATAAGAGTCCAGGGGGCGATGGATGCTCTCCTCTACATCGCCTTCCGGCTACTCTTCGGATGGCCGCTTGAGTCTGGTACACCCGACTCAAGCTCGAGAGTATTGCCTCCTTCGCATCATTGGAGAGAAGTTCATGGTGCACTTCGATGCCTACTAGAAGGTGCTACAAGAAGCAGATAGCCTCTTCTCCATCCAATAGCAGGACCATGAGTCCTTGCGGGACTACATGTCCCTCTTCAAGATCACCACTCTGGAAATCTATAATATGGATAAGCCCATTGCCACGTTGGCATTGAAGAGAGGGCTCAAAACCTCCTATCTCACCTACTCCCTAGACAAGAAGTCCCTGAAGACCTATTTTGAACTCCTCCTCTGGGCCCATAATTATATTTGCATGGAGGAGGTAGACCGGACCCGAAGGGAGCTAGATGGGAGGCTACTAAAGAAGCAATCCCAGGGGGAAACCTTCGGGACCCACAGGCCCGGAGCAACCGTGAACCTCCGGTTGGGTCTGAAGCCAAAGAGTACCCCATCTAGGAAGAAAGATGCACTCTTTTCCTTGCCCCAAGGTCCAAGATCCTCATGGAGATTAAGGGCGAGCCCTACCTGCACCACCCACCTTTGCTAAGGCCATCCGATGATCGTGACAAGTCATAGTACTGTTGTTCCACCATGACCATGGCCATGACACTGAGGAATACTGTTACCTCAAAAGGAAGATCGAGGATCTGATAAGAAGAGGATACCTTAGAATGTTTGTGATGGACAAGGCTTCGGTAGAGCCTCAGCGCTTGCAACTCTTCCTCCCATCGATAACCGGCTATTGAAAAGCCAGTGGGCATGATATCCTAGGGGATAAAGCACACCTCGAAGAGGACCAGGGCAGGGGAAGGGTCTAAGAATGTACTTTCCTTCGTGAGGGGAAAGGGAACTAGGGTGGAAAATGTAAATAATGATGCCATTATCATAGAGATTACGATAGCAAAGCATCCTATAAAATAGATTATGGTTGATAGCGGAAGTTCGACTGATGCTTTTTCTATGATAGATTCTCCAAGATGAATTCATCTCTTCCATGGTTGATGCTGGTGCACACTCCCCTTGTCAATTTTATTGGAGATTCAGTGGGGGTTGAGGGGGAGATCACTCTCCCAGTCACTGTTGGGTTACCACCCTAGCAGAGCACAGTCATGATGACCTTCACAGTTGTTAGGCTCCCCTCAGCCTACAACATGATTCTCGCTCACCCCTAGCTCAATTTGTTTGATGCGGTCATATCAATGAAGCGACTCCTAGTTCAATTCCTAACCTCTATGGCATGGGTGAGATGCAGGGAACCCCTTAGCAAGTTCAGCACTGTCTGCAAGCAGTTCCCAGTGCCAAAAACATCGAAGAAGACCCTATCACTGAAGAGCTGGATCAAAGGGTTCATGGTGCGGGCACCACAGCTTAAAAGAGAATTCAATCCAGTTTAATTAAGCCAGATTCAATATGGATTTTAGTAGAGTAAATTTAGTCTACTTTTGGTTTCAATTTTACTTCTTTAATTGAATATGAGTCTTGTAAATAGGGTAGTTTATTTTTTATTTTAGTTTGAGTCCTGTAAATAGGAATAGGTCTATGTTAATTTGATCTTTTAAGTCAAATTGGGTGCAATTGACTTTGTAAATAGTCAATTTTCTAAATTGGTCCAAGAAGGGTTTGAATTGGGTTCAAATCAAAGCAAGAGGGTGCAACAAGTCACTTCAACCAACCTTGACATGGAGGATGCCACATCATCACATACAAGTGGAGGACAAGTCATCTCCAAGGTCAACATGGAGGACACCTAAGCATGCCACGTCACCACTCTTTGGGCACCTAACTTGAATTCAACATATGGCTAGCCGACCACTATTCTTTCCTCATTCCAAGCAAGGATCAAGGTGGCTTCAACTCCCCTCCCACATAGCAAGCAACTCCCCATGATACTCTCCTGGTATTTCAAAATTTCAAAATTGTAGTGGAGGCTTATAAAAAGCCCTCCAAACCCCTCTTGTAAGCATTATTGATGAATGAATTAAAATAGTTTCTTCTTCCACTTGTGATAAGCAATGTGTCCTCCGAGAGGGAGTGGGTGAGAGACCCACAAAACCATCCTTTAGCCATCCTAATCTTCTTCTAAACCCACTATTACTCTAGCTAGAAGATGCCCCTCCACCATCCTAAGAAGATCTCCCAAATTCCAACCAAAGCTCCTCCACCATCTTCCTTCTTCAAGGCCGCCAACTTCAATCTTCAAGGAAGCTTTTTCAATAGATTTTAGATACCATCCCTTACCTTCATGGGATGCCAACTCCAGTTGCAGCTCAAGGATTCCAATGAGATTACATTCTAGGCACCAAATGAAGCAACTTGATCTCCTCCAACTCCATCCAATCCAACCATACTATTCTTCCTTAAAGCTTTAGTATTTTTCCATTCTTCTTGTCATCTCAAGTCTCTAATCCCTTTCCTTTCTATGGTTCCCCAAGATCATGAGTTGAAGAAGAAATTGGTCTTGCCCTTGGGACCTTTCAAGCCAGAGGTCCACATCTTGGAGTAATAGTTTCAAGTACCAATCTCAATTCGGGAGTGCTGAAATTGAATCCCTACTAATGGTGTAAGACATCAATATTGGTAAGAAACCCTCCTTATTTCTTAGGTCTGAATATTTGAATTTTCTATGCCCTAGCTAGGATGGTTTCTCAAGCCTTAGGTCCAATCTTCATGGATGAACATGAAGCCCTAGTTTGAGTTATCCCTTATTTGGTTGTTTTCTTCATATGACTCTTTGCTATCTTGTGGTTGAATTTGCTTATTTTCATAGGGATCATTGCTCAACAAACTAAATCATCTACTAAATTAAAAATCATTCATCGCATACCTCATCAAATTGGTATCAGAGCATGGTTGCATTGGTAGCATAGTCTTCATACTTGCTTTGTGTTTTTCCTTTTTAAATCCAATCCGGATCTAAGGTTCACGCCTCTTGAGTGGGTGTACACTAGTACACTATCACGACCCATGGGAATAATGAACTACAGTTAGATGTGAACCCTTAGGTTGAAGTTTTGGTATTTGAATTCCCTTGCATTTTTAATTTCTGCTTGCTGATTTCTGTGTTAGGGACTGAAACCTAGGACTATTTCCCCATCAAGCTTTCACTGTTTTACCCTGATTTTTGCATCAATTAATATCCACTTAATGCACTATTTACTGTAATTTTTTGAGATTTTACTGATTCAAAAGTAGAGTGATATTTGTCTAAGAAAACAGCCCTACTAAGTTTCTAAAAACTAAATTTGCATTGGTAGTTTGACTTCAGTCTGATTCACCAATTAATCTCTGCTATTTTCATCTGATTTTTGCACTGTTTGCTCTCTGATTAGTCCTCTTAATTTTTATTATTTTTTCATGATTTTATAAATTCAAAAAAATAAAAAAATTCTGCAAACAAAATAGGCCTGCTGAAAATTCTGTCTGTATTGTTGGGCTGAAACTAAAATCACAACCAAACCCCTAAACCCAAGCCATTTTGTTTGATCATTAACCAACTGAAATTCAAATCTATCACTTCATAAAACATAAAAAGAAATTGCATTCATTTTAAACTTGATGCGGGACTAACTAGATGCTAGGATGATGCAGGTGATTTTTCTCTTTGTGATTTTTAGATCTTTTAAAATGAGGTTAAGGATTTTCGAAGACAAGCAAGAGTAGATCTAGGGTTCTATAAAAATAAGAACTTCAAACTAACAAGTAAGCCCCTAAACAAGATAAGAAGAGGACCACGAGACTGACAAACCCTATAGGACTTAGCTCTCGGATCAATATCAACTTAGGAGTTAGGGTGGCAAACCTTAAAAGTTCTGAAGCGCCCGATGCCGAGTTCACTCACTCTCGCGATGCAGCCTGGATGATCGAGCCTTCACCCTGCAAATGTGCTAGCTTTCCATCCGAAGGTCTCGAAGGCAAAGGAGACCGACTCTATATTCATGGCACCTGGAGGACCTGCGAGCAATTAAGAGAAATGTTGGGAGTTAGCAAGAGACAAGAAACAATAAGGGAAGAAAAGTTGAAGATGGTGGTGAATGGGGATCTTCTTGCTAGGCACCAAGATGGATCATCCCGATGGACTCCAAACTCGAAGATGGAGGATGGCTTGTATGGAAGAAGAAAAAATAACTTGGTGCCTCACACCTCTCGATGCCCGAAGGTGAAGGCGCTCCCTCATGGAGATCGATGTTCTTAAGGAATGAAGGCAATAACTAGAAGAGTTGCACTCAAAATATTTCTTTCATTCATTAAGATTAAACTTTACAAGGGAGGGGTAAGTTTTATATAGACACCTTAAGATCCATTCAAACTTCAAAAAAATACAAAGCTTCATGAAGAGGGTGCCCAAATTCAAATTTCTTCTTCCTTTGGCCGACCCAGGTCTTGTGGCTTGATTTTGGGCTTGAAAGAAGGGAGTCGTCTTCTTGATTTGAGGGTCAATGCTTTTCTTCCATAGCCGACCAAGCACTTTGGGAAGATGGATTAATATGGGGCTTGATACAAGAGAGTTGTCTTCTTGATTTGAGGGTCAATGCTTTTATTCAATAACCGACCAAGCACTTTCAAAAGAAGTCTTGATATGGGGCTTGAAACAAGGATCATGCCTTCATTGCCCATTGACCTTCCTTGGCTGCCCATAGCTCCTTTGGAAAGAGGCTTGATACGGAGAGGGAAGGGAGGAAAGAATCAAGGAATGGCACCCAAAAATCCCAGCATTCCCTTCTTGCCTTGGCCGCCAACATGTCAAGGTGACGTGGCACCACATGGGATAGATGAGGTGGTTCCAAGTGGCATCTTTCATGGCTTGGTAGATGGCTTGACCCAATCTTTAAATAGACTCGGACTGGAATCATTACAGGACCCATAGACATAACTTGACCAAATTGGTCAAGGTACGTGACTAAAACAAAAGCAATTGAGACTAAATTTATGACTTAAGAAAATAAAATGCTTAGGCTTGAAGCTTTATTACATGACCCAAAAGATGAAACCCTAATTCGAGATCCTCAGAGAGTTGAGGAGCCTCAGTCAGATCCTGGTGCCCACACCAATGCTCTCAGGGTTTGAGGAACTCAACCTTATCGAGTAAGGGTTGATTTGGCTTTGGTACTTCTCCAGAAGGTCAGGGTCGAGGTGCTGCAAGTCCTCCCGGGTAATCCATGAATCATCGAACTCCGGTCGGCCTTACCATTGGGACCAAGTAATGCTGATAGCCTTTGCCTCGGGTGGTCATAGCTTGATCATCCAGGACACACTCGATCTGTTCTCCTCTCTCACGTAACAATTGGAGGTGGACCTTTGGTTGGGTTCACTCTTAAATGAAAGGTTAGGCCCAAATGGCTCACTGGGTTGTTTGCTGGTTCCCTGTACTCGACCAAATCCGGGATATTGAAAGTCGAGCTAATGAATAATCCGGGGGTCGCTCAAGTACAAAGGCATTAGGGCCAACTCTCCCTTATCACTTTAAAGGGGCCATCCACGAGCATGATGTTTCTTTCATTACAGTCCATGGTGGGAACGTTCAAGTCTAAGCCTAATCATCACAGAATCCCTTATTTCATATTCTTTGGCTTGCTTTCAAGAATCAGCCAAATTATTTAAAATTTGTACTTAATGCAAAAATTTAGTATGATGCAAAATGCAGACTAACTATGTATTCCTATGAGAGAAATTTTATTGGACTCTCTAGGGCCTAAACCTAACAGATTATTGACTCTCAGGGTCTAAATCTGGTCTGGTATGCACATGAAAATTACCATGGATCCCTAGCAAATGCCATAAGGTATACATGAAGTAGGTAACAAATGGGATGGACTCCAAGGATTCATGCAATCTATATTCAACAAATGTAGCCCCATGGCTCTAGAAACATAAGAAGACTCAACGAAGGGTAGGAATAGGAATCAGAGTCTTGGGCAATCTCTGCGAGCAGGAAACAGACCTTGGGGCTCGGTAGGGTTAATCCCATAGTGAGGAAGGTCTGTTAAAGAGGATCTTGGGACTAAGTCTATAGCATGCTGGATGTCCCTCAGGGGTGGTAATTGGTCAAGTGATTCATCGAGTAAATATCCTCAAACTCTTTCAGAGCCTCACTACTTCCTAAGGGTGTTTTCACGGGATTGGTTCATTAAGGTTTGTTCCTGAACTCCTTCTGTGGACAAAACTGTCGAACCCTCATGTTCATTTACTAAATGTGATCCTGGCTTAGTCAGTTCTTCTCAAATTCTATAATAGGTTTAGGATCTTTTTGCTTTGATTCCTCAATGATTTCTAACTTGGGCCCATCTTCACCATACTTTTCTACTAAACTTGACTCATAGATGATTTCTTTGGATTGTTTAATGGGCTCAGGAGTTTCCTTCTCTAGATTTTCAATGGGTTCAACATTTTCATACTTAAGTCTTCAATAAGCTCAGGGGTTTTCTCATTTAAATTCTCAGAATGTTCAACCTTTTTCCCTGAAATTCTTTAAAGGTTCTTCCTCAGTAATCTCTTTTTCTAATTTCTTAGACTTGATCAGGTGACTCCAGGTTTCTTTTCCTTAAGACTAATCGATCCTCTTTGAACCTGGTCCTTAGGCTGAATTAGATTGATTGTAAATTTTCTCATGGTGGTTAAAGGTACATGTATTCATCCAACAATAAAGGGTGGCATCGTGATCGTAAAGCCAAGGTCGACCTAAGATAATGCTACTGATGCCCATGGAAAGGACATCACACCAAATCATCTCTTCATATGATTACAGCTTGATCAAGACTTGGCATCTAGATTTGATAGGTATTGAGGCGAATCCATCCATGAGACCTTATAAGGGTTGGGGTGAGGAACTAGGGTCAATCCTAGGGATTTGACAATACTTAAAGAAATGGCATTGACACAGCTCCCACTATCAACAATGATTTTGTACACCTTATCCCCTAGTCTGACAAAGGTTTGTAGGATGTTTGTCCTATGCCAATCTTCTTGCACTATGTTTTGGGTAAGGATGCATCTGACTACTTCCAAAAAGTCATCAGACTCAAACTATTCTTCTTCTCCCTCATACTCTTCTAACAGTTGATCTTCTAGCTCATAGACTTCTCCTTTTGGTTTAGCAATGGGTTCTAGCTCATTCTCAGCTGGCTCTTCTATGATTAGGGCTTTGGAGGTGCACTGGCTAGCATAATGCCCTAGTTTATGACATCTAAAGCATTTGTTCTCGGGAGTGAGGTTCCTCTGGACTTCAATAGCTTTACCCTTATCCTCTCTACTGAAATGGGGTCAGCTCAGGTCACATCGGCTCGGACGGGTCAACTCGAGTAGGGTCGACTCGGGTCAGGTCGGCTCGAACTGGGTCGACTTGGGTAGGTCTGATTATACCCTTGGGTAGATCTTGGGTTTCAACTTGGGTTCCTAAAGGATTCAGGTCTACGATAGGTGGGTGTCCTCTGCAAATGCTCACAGTTCCTCGCAACTTGGTAAGCATACTCCAAGTCAGTGACCTCTCTAAAGTAAAGCTCTCTCTGGATGTCTGGGTGTAGGCCAGCCCTAAACTTAGATAGGGTCACAGAAGCTGATTCATTGACATTACATCACATGACATACTCATCGAACTTTGTGATGTATTCAGCCACACTCTTATTATCTTGACTCAAATTCTGCCATTGGTCCAATAAATTCTGGGTGTAAGATAGTGGTCGGTGCTTCTCTCTAATTCTAGCTTTCATGTCCCTCCAAGTTGCTATGGGTTCTTGTCCTCTTTGCTCTACCCACCTTCAACACTATTCCAAAAAAACCTAGCCTGGAGAACCAACCTAAGTTTGGCAAACTTAAACTTCATCCTTTCCATCATTGTGTACCAGTCAAATATTGCTCCATGTCCTCCTCCCAATCTATGTACACCTGGGATCTAGACTGCAATTGAGGTAGGGGCTTCTAGCTTAATGTTTATAATGGCCCCTCTTCATGGTCTATGATCTCTTGATTGGGTCTCCTATGGTAGATCTTTGGGCTGGGTTAAAACTGAGAATCTCTTAGGTTCAGCCTCTAAGGAAGGATCATGCTGAGGATATTCCCTAGGGTGGGGAGGTGACTCAGACTCAGGCTCGATAGATGGTCTAATGTCCTTTTCTAAGGCTCCAAATCTATCTTCAAACTCATCAAGCCTTTTGTTCATCCTAGCTAACTGTTCAGTGATGAACCTTAATTGATTCTCGTGGGTGTTTTCCATGGGTTCACTTGTCTGGGAATGATGGGGGTGATAGGGGACTCCTGATAAAGTCAACATGCAACACACAACGAAAGGTGTTACGGGTTTGCTAGACCTAAGAGTTCAATCACAATGAGCCCATGTAGAAGACACAGCACAATCAACTAGCCCTTTCACTGGCCAGGTAAGAGGTGGGAGTGTGAAAGGCCCCCTTGCTTTTGCAAGAACCCAATTATGGAACCACAACATCGCTTAGGTCGTTTGATGCTAGACCACTTTCCTTAGACACCGGCTTCCCGGTACCAATTGAATGGTTGTATGCAACCAGCTTCCCCAAAATGGTCAAACCCAACTCATTGATGTCCCTAATCTATTAGGTTGCTACTAGATTTTAGATTAGGTCTGGGTTCGAAATGCAATTTTGGTTGTTTTTGGGCTAAGAAAAGGTAATGACATCGTTCCCTTATCTTTTAAAATTGATGCCCTTAAGTTATTTATGAGAATAATGGCATACACATGATCTAGTGGAATGTAACTAAGCTTTGTTTTTGGATTTTTGATGTATGATAATAGAAACAAGATGCTGGAAATAACAAGATATGATCCTAAATATAAAATTAAACTATTTGATAAATGAAAACATGAAAAGATGCACTTGCTGAAAATCTCATAACAGATTTTATTCTCAGGTAGTATTCCAGCATGTAGAAATTGTATAGGCTGCAATAAAATCTAAGAAAATTCTCAAAATTACTATAAATTACGAGGAATCTTGCAAAAGAAAAATCAGAAAGTTTGAAGGTTCCTACAAATATAAACACCTAAAATAACAGACCATGTACTGAGATAAAATTTGTAGAAATTTAAAGAAGATGAGATCTAATGATGCAAAAATCTTCTTTAGGGTTTTTTAAAAAAAATAACTCCTTGTATTCTCCTTCAAAGGTCAATCATATCGGCACCCCTACACGCAATAGAAATTCAGTGGAATGGGATGTGAGGATCTTGTAGCACTTCATTTTCCTATGACCGAACGACCATGATGAAGCACCTAATCCAAGTACTTAAGAAGATGCTACATCCTAACCATGCTCTGATACCAGATGATGCGGGACTAACTAGATGCTAGGATGATGCAGATGATTTTTCTCTTTGTGATTTTTAGGTCTTTTAAAATGAGGTTAAGGATTCCCGAAGACAAGCAAGAGTAGATCTAGGGTTCTATAAAAATAAGAACTTCAAACTAGCAAGTAAGCCCCTTAATAGGATAAGAAGAGGACCCCAGGATTAAGAAACCTTGTAGGACTTAGCTCTCAGATCAAACCAACTTAGGAGTTAGGGTGGCAAACCTTAAAAGTTCTAAAGTGCCCGATGCGGAGTTCACTTGCTCTTGCGGATGCGGCCTGGATGATCGAGCCTTCAACCCCGTGGATGCACAGACTTTCCGTCCGAAGGTCTCGAAGGCAATGGAGACCGACTCTGTATTCATGGCACCTGGAGGACCTGTGAGCAACCAAGAGAAATGTTTGGAGTTAGCAAGAGACCCAGCCTGCCCCACAGGGAGGCCGCTGTTATCATTTCGTCGGTTGGAGAGCCTGGATCCTCAGCCTTGGCTGGGATCCTCTCAGCTCCATAGTTGTTTGCCGCTCAGTCCCCTTACCTGGTGTGCCCATCTATTGCTGCCTGGATAGTCGAGGCCCATAGCTCTGGTGCATCATAGCCCCGTCGGGTGCCTCCTTCCATTCCCTCTTCCCTAGGGGTCAGCCCATTGGCCCCTCAACATGCAAAATAATGGAGGCCCGGGTCAGGGATTTCGGCGAGGACACTCCAACGATTAAGTTTGTGGGATGATCAAGGGGAATAGAATCCCCAAGACGGAGAGCTTGGGGGACTCCCTCGCCTCAATGGGTGACATGATAAAGATATTAAAATAAAATAAAGAATAAGATGATAATGCCTAAGCAGTAGAGAAAATGAATGGAGAGTGGGGAGTGGGGAGGTTCTCTGATCGGTCTCTTGGCCGTTGAGCTTCCAATGGCCTGCTTACTTATCTCTCTCCACTCCTCCTACATCTGCCTCTTACCTTTCTTACCTTATGGCTTGTGCAATGGCTTGACCGGACCTGGGGTCGCATCCCGGTGCCCTCTCGCTGATGCAGGATAAAATATGAAAATCTAATCTACTGATTATTAACCTAATTAAAAATGAAAAATAGTAATTAATTTTTTTTTATAATTTTCAGATTTTTAGAGACTCAAAGTATGCAATTAAGGTAACTACTTAACTTGTTATGCCCGCACATGTAGATCTAACAAAGTGATGGGGACACTAGAGGTACCAGAATAAGACAGAGGCTTCTCAACCCTCTATGGATTAGTTAGTTGTATTTGAGTCCATTTGTAATAAGGTCTTAGTCTAGTCGAGTTGTTATTTTATTATTTGAGTCCTGTACTAGTCAGCTCATGTTGAACTAATTTTCTTTCTGAGTCCTGTATGTAGCATTTGATCCATACTATTAGGATTTTGGATCAGTCGGTCAAGTCAGCTCATGTTGAGCTAATCATATTTTGAATCTTGTAATCATGTACAGTTGTATTGAGTCTGTTTGAGTTAAGCCCAATCAAAGAAGACTCAAGCATGTGAAGGACACCACCCAGTATGCCACCGCAGTAGCCGCATGGAGTCCCAATCACACCCTGGATTTACCTAGGATTTCTTGGAGGATCATGAAGTCGGCCCATGCATGAGGATGATGACCACACGCCAGCACACCCCTTCCACACCCCAAGCACACCAACTCCACATGCCAGCATGACAAGAAGGAAAGTCAAAACAGATAAACATGAATCCCTTGATTCATGCCAGCTTTCTTAGGAATGAAGTGGTCCCCCCCTTTGGATGTCCACTACCTACCTTGTTTGGAGGGATTTTGTAGGGCATGAGAGTATTTTCTTCCATGTATTCAGCCCCACACTTTAGGAAGAAAGTGGTCACCTCTTATTTTCCTTGTTTTCTTTTGCTTGGGCCCTAAGTCTCATGACTCTATATAAGGGACCCCTTGTATAAAGATTTAATAACATTTTATCAAGAAAAAATATTGAAATTCTCCAATTGCTTTGTGCTACCTACTGTGTGCTTAAAGGGATTCTGTGTGAGCCCTTCTTCTTCCCGGTGTCCTGCACCTGCTTCCAACCTCCACCTGCATCCCAAGCCCTAACAGCCCACTTCAAATCCCATCTTCCTTTGCTAGTTTTTTGAGTTACTCTCCACCTGTGCTTTGTTTTCTAACCCTATAATGGTTATTTTCAAGTCCTTTACTCCGACGAATCCAACGACTCCAGCTAGGCCGCAATCGGACCACCGAACAGAAAGTCGGGTATCCATGTGTCTCTGGCTTGATTTTCCAGGCTGCATCCAGGAGTAAGAGTGATCGCTTCGTATACGATCTACACCAGGTGCTTCAACCATTACCAGGTACACCCCTTCTGCCACCAGTAGCCCTATTGTTGATGAACTAGCCAATCGAGGCTTCTCAGCCTCGGCGGTCCCTTTTTCTATTGCTTATCATGTCTTGTTATGTATGCTTTTAGCTTCTGTTTTATATAGAGCTTTTTACATCGTTCATTAGTCTGATCTTCGGGATTAAAACTTATAACTCAATATTAAAAAACACAAAAAAATAATTGCATGCATATATAGTTCCACATCATTTGGTATCAAAGCCTGTTTGGGCTCAGTTCTCTTTCGATATTCGGATCGGGTGCTTCACCATGGCTATCCGGTCATATAGACTAGTAGGGCTACAAAACCCTCTTTTTCCAATCTATTAGATCTCTATGGCGGTAGGGGTGCCGCTGTGAATTGACCCATGAAGAAGAACACAAAGAGTTCCTTAGGATTTTTTTCATTTTCGGTCTTTCAGTATATACCCATTATTTAATTGTTTCTGCTTGCATAGAACTTAGAAAATTATGAAATTTGTTTTGCTGGTTTTTGTCTAATTCAAATTAATTCTTGAATTTTCTTAGGAACTATTTCGATTTGTGGATTTTCTCCCAGCTGAAAAATTGCTTGAGAATAGTTTTGCTCTATTTTGGCAGCAAAGCCAATTTCGGAAGTTTTGGATTCTTTTAGTATAATTTTTCATATCTTTAATTTTGGCATGTCCCTGCATATTAGGTCAGAATCTGCAAGTTATTTTTTATTTTAAAAAATACAAAAATAAAAAATTACATATACTCAGAAACACCAAAAACACCTAAACCCTAATTGCATTTTCATCTACCTGCCATCATTGCTAAAATACCTTAAGGGCACTTTCTATATGTCAGATAAGGGGAGAAGTTGATAACCTCTCCTTAGCCCAAAATCACATCCCTTGCATTTGGTCCCAAGCCTAATCTAAAATTAACTAGACTTAATTTGCCCTAGTGGGCTAGGAACCCATCGGTGGGTTTTGTCATTGTGGGATGACTAGTGCACCCAATTCATCTCCTATTATTGGATTCTGGTGTCTAGGCAAGAGGTACCATGTCAAACAATCTAAGCGGATCGGTGGTTCCTTAATTAGGTCCCTGCGAGAGCACGGGCCTCCCATCATCCCACCTCTTACCTGGCCAAATTGAAAGATTAGGAGTTATGTGTAAGTTGAGTCAAACCATTCTGATTGGGCTCTAGGTCTAGGCAGCTATAGTCGAGTCAGTGTTGAGTCTTGCATAAGTACTAGATCAGGAGTATCATATCACCTACCATCTCCACCTTTGGTTGAACCCATGGATAACCTTGAAGCCAAGATTAATGCACTCACTGAGCAGCTAGCCCAATCCATGGCCCAGATGACTCAATTGACCCAGTCCAATACCCAAATCCATAATAGACTTTACCACTGAGCCAATAGATTTGATCAGGTAGGGAAACCCGTAGGACCCAGACTAGCTCCAAACTTGAGCCACCTTTACCCACACTACCCAAATTATATGAACCTAGAACCTATGTACCCAAAACCTATGAACATAGGTCCTATGCACCCACTCCTTATAAGCCTAGTATACCCACAGCCTATAGATCTTATGACTCCAAATCCTATGACCGAAAACCTATGAGCCCATAGCCTTTGAGCCCAGTAGACCCAAGACCCATAGAGCTGAACCCAAATCCTATGATCCAAGATCCTATAATCCCATGACCTATAGATCTGCGCCGTTGTCCTATAAGCCCAGGGAGCCCATAACCCTAGGTATCAGCCTAGTACTAGTCAAGTTTTTCCTAGTCAACTTGAATCCCACAGGATTAATACCCTAAATATGAGCCCAGTAGTAAGCCACTACCCCTTAGGCAACCTGAACCTTCTAGGAGTAGTGCCCTTAATCAGAAGCCAGGACCTAGCCAATTTTCCTTAGCCGACCTTCTCCTTCCATCCCTTTGATTCACAAGGCTTACATTAAAGCAGAAGTGTACGAAGCTAATGTGAACTTAGTGGATGAGTCTAAAGGAAAAGAGGAGACATCTCTAGAAGACCTAGAATTAGTTGACCCCGTAGGTACCCAAGTAGAAGCCAATCTAGAATTAGCTAACCCTGACCATACCCAGATTGAACCTGCAGTAGAGGACCAATTGGAGGAAGAGAACTCTGATACTAGGATTTTACCTGAGGAAACACTAGAAAAGGGCCTAATTATAGAGCCCAATCCTAAATTCTATGAACTAGAAGACTTTATTGACGATTTGACTTACTTAACCTATTGCCCTCATGATGAATCCCTTCCTGCCATTCCTATTGAAGATCTCTTCCCAAAAATTATTGACCCATCCTTCATAGCATGGACCTTTTCTTGCCCATAGATATAACTCCATATTCATACATTAAGGTCAATCTCTTTAGCCCATAACTAGTCCCTGAATCCCCTTCCTATTTCCTACCCTTTCCCGAGTCTTCACATGTGTCTAGAACTATTAGGTTACATTTTGTTGAGGTTACTAGGTTGCAAGAATCCATAGAGACCATCCCTTTTGCTACCTACTTTGGCAGACCCTCTGGCATCTATTAGGAGTTACTGGCAAATTTTCTTCTGCATGTCATCCATCAACCATGACTCATGCACAATACCCAAGTTATTGTTAAGACCTAATAAACCTCTTTCGATATGAATGCATAGTCAAGTATGTTAGGTGTTAGTATGAGTCCTTTGCATCACCTGTTAGGAGTCTGCATGTACCCAGCATGTTCACCACCTGCACTAATTTTGAAACATCTAAGAAATTGGCTAATTCTCGAAGAAGGGCCAAGGAATTTAATGTAGTAGATTCTATCATGGTTAGGCTTAGGCCTAAAAAGAAGCTTCATGTTCACGGAGCTGGACCTTTTAAAGTGATAGAGAAGGTTGGACCAAATGCCTATGTGTTAGATTTGCCTTCGGATTTCGATATTAGTTTTACCTTCAATATCGTAGACCTGGTTGAGTATAGGGAACCGCAGTGATACCCAGTGAGGCCTTTGGACCTATTCATTCCATTATGAGTGATCCTAGCCCAGAGTGTCCACTAATTATTTGGCCTGAGAGAGGAGAACGGGTCGAGCGTATCTTGGACGATCAAGCCATAATGACCTGGGGCCGTGGCTATCAATGGTACCTAGTCCGATGGCAAGGCCTACCAGAATCGGATGATTCATGGATTTCTCAAGAGGACTTGCAGTGCCTCAACCTAGACCTTCTCGAGAGATATGTGAGCCAGTATGATCCTTACTCGACAGGGTCGAGTTCCTCCATCTCGGGAGATTTGGTGGGGACACTAGAGGCACCAGAATAAGATAGAGGCTTCTCAACCCTTTATGGATTAATTAGTAGTATTTTAGTCCATTTGTAATAAGGGCTTAGTATAGTCGAGTTGTTATTTTTTCATTTGAGTCCTGTACAAGTCAACTCATGTTGAGCAAGTTTTCTTTCTGAGTCCTGTATGTAGCATTTGATCCATACTATTAGGGTTTAGGATCAGTTGGTCAAGTTAGCTCATGTTGAGCTAATCATATTCTAAGTCTTGTAATCATGTCCAGTTGTATTGAGTCTGTTTGAGTCAAGCCCAGTCAAAGAAGACTCAAGCATGTGAAGGACACTGCCCAGCATGCCACCTCAGTAGCCGCTTGGAGTCCCAGTCACACCCTGGATTTCACCACCTAGGATTACTTGGAGGATCATGAAGTCGGCCCATGCATGAGGAGTTAATGACCACACGCCAAGACACCCCTTCCACACCCCAAGCACACCAACTCCACATGCAAGCATGATAAGAAGGAAAGTCAAAACATATAAACATGAATCCCTTGATTCATGCCAGCTTGCTTAGAAAAGAAGTGGTTCCCCCGTTGGATGTCCACTACCTACCTTGTTTGGAGGGATTTTGTATGTCATGAGAGTATTTTCTTTCATGTATTCAGTCCCACACTTTAGGAAGAAAATGGTCACCTCTTATTTTGCTTGTTTCTTTGCTTGGGCCCTAAGTCTCTTGACTCTATATAAGGGACCCCTGTATGAAGATTTAACAATTTATCCATAATGAAATCCAATTGTTGTGTGCTACTGCTATGTGCTTAAAGGGATTTTATGTGAGCCCTTCTTCTTCCTGGTGTCCTGCGCCTGCTTCCAACTTCCACCTACATCTCCAGCCCTAACCGCCCACTTCAAATTCCATCTATCCTTTGCTAGTTTTTTGAGTTACTCTTCGCTGTTCTTTGTTTTCTAACCCTAGAATGGCTATTTGCAGGTCCCTCGACTCTGACGAATCCAATGACTCCAGTCGGACTGCAATCGGACCACCGAGTAGAAAGCTGGGTATTTGCGGGTCTCTGGCTTTATTTTCTATGCTGCATCTGGGAGTGAGAGTGACCTCTTCACATACGATCTGCACCAAGAGCTTCAACCAATGCTAGGTACACCCCCTCTGCCACCAGTAGCCCTATTATAGGTGAACTAGCCCAACCGAGGCTTCTCAGCCTCGGCGGTCCCTTTTTCTATTGCTTATCAGGTCCTGTTATACATGCTTTTAGCTTCTTATTTTTATATAGAACTCTTTATATCATTCCTTAGTCTAATCTTCGGGATTAAAACTTATAACTCAATATTTAAAAACATAAAAAAAATAATTGCATGCATATATAGTTTTACATCACAAAGTAACTAAAATAATCAAGATTTGGTGATTAAGAAATCACTTGAAACTATGGTCTACTTTCAAAGATCAGAAACTAAGGAGTAGGAAAGGATTTTTTGAATTTTACCAATGTTGAACTTTTCCCTCTGAAGTAAATATGTTGGAACTATCAGGATTCTGCGTGGGGCTTCAAGATTTCGATCTTCGAGCTCTGATCTTCCACAATTTCAGTTCCAAGGCAAGAAAACCTCGACTTTAGTTCTTGATCACCTGCAATCACTCAACAAAGAAAGATTTCAGTTAGAAAGAAGCAATGTAGGAAAATAATGGAAAAGTGAATGGGAAGAGGGAACGAAGTAGTCGGCTAGGGTTTTTCTGATGTCTGGATAACTAGGGCCTCATACCCCGCGATGTTCCGAAGAACAAAGAAAAGGGCCTCACAACAAATGATGCACACAGGAAAGGAAAAACTTTGATAGAATGTTGTTGTATTTCATCAATAATCGTTAGTTATATAGGGGTATTAATGGAGTATTTATAGACCAACAACCAGAGATGTACGGGTTACAAAGACTAGTGTTTGTTTCCCTTAGGTAATGACTCCTAGAAACCTTACTTGGGCATCTTGGACTCCTGCTTTTGGACTAATCTAGGACTCTCTCCAAGGTGGGTGACAACATGGGTTTCTCCATCCAAAGTGGGCGCCAAAGAGGTGGATTGGTGAGGTGTCATGATGAAGGGCCAAGACTGCTTCATGGGTTGCCTTGATTGCTGGACTCTAGAGTCTGGATGATGTGGGCTCCTACAGGATAGTGGACTCTTCAGTTTGGATAGAAAAAAACTCAAGATTTTTTCTGGATTCTTGAGTTCTCTAATCTTGAGCACTTGGAACCTGTTTGATCAAAATACCTATGGTAGAGAACCATTGAACCTCCTTCATTTGGGCGATCAAGTATCTTGAAACTCCTTGGAAGTTGTCAACAAAGAAGAGGTGGAATGCCTGGCCGACTCCTCTTGCTTTTGGCATGAATTGCTTTTGTGGAGGGGTCCAATTTGGAGAGTCCTTCTCATTTACACATCTAAAAAGAAGGGGCACCATTTGGAATTCATTTGGCTGACCAAAAGGGTGACATGGCATGTGTTCTTGTCTAGGATGAAGTGCCAAGTGGTGTTGTCCCGATAAAGTGTCAGTGATGTCCAACATAGCATGTGATGTTGTCCAAATCCTTGAAAAGGTGGTGCCAAGAAGTGGTTGCACATGACAAGTAACGTGGGCTAGCACATGGAGTCACATGGCTTGTCTTGAGCTAGCACATAGAGTGACATGTGTCATCAATTAGGTCCCTAATGCGGGATGACTCTAAGACTACTATACATGCATGGAAAATAGTAACCTCATTTTTTATAATTTTTATAATTTTATTTACAGGCTAGATTCCCAAAATAAAGTAAGAACAAGCGGAAAGACTAGCAGTGCAAAGAATCATCGGATCGCAGGCAACCGATATAAATCAATGAAATATATAGGACCCGAGAGTTGAGAAACTCTTGGTTTAGGATAGTTTATCTTCATCAAAATCAGATAATAAGAGAAGGGAAGGTTTCTTACCAGTCAGAGATTGAAGTCTAATAGCAGAAGAGATCACTCACAACTCTGATCGAGCCTGGAAGAAGAAGCCTTTTTTCCCTCGTATCTGATGGCGAAAATGGGTGGTCCTAGCTGCAAAGAAGGCCTCCTCAGGGGAGGGGAAGCACCTGGGGATCCTGCAAGTGTCAAAGATTAATCAATAGAAAATAAAATTTAGAAAAGGAATTAGGATTGAAGGGATTCAGGATTAGGGCTAAAAGCTGGCAGTCGGGGAAGAAGGAGCTCTTGGGCTTGGACGGCAGCAAGGACTCGTATTCCTTGGGTGTGGCTGATCTCCAGGGATGCCAAGGGATGCTAGGGCAGCAGGGTATCAATCCAGAACACAAAGAGAGCACTCAAAAGAGAGAACACAAAATTGAAACTAAAGATAATTTTCACAAAATTGTCAGCAAGGTTTATTCATATTGAAAAGAGATTACCAAGAGGGGAGGGGGGTGGGTATTATATAGTTCCCATGCCCTCACTATACTATGGTTACACTTGGGTTACAAGTCCTCTTCTAAATTGAAATACAAGTCTTCTGTAGTAGCTGCCTTATGTTAGATTATACAAGCAGTTTTAAAAGGATTAAAAATCCCAACTAGGTTAAGAATAAACTTGGTCTTCTCCTTTCTCTTCCAACTTGGATGTCAAACCTCTTTGGACATGGTCAATACTTCAAGGATGCCTAGGGGGGTTGTTGGCCTCTAGGAGCTGCAAGGGGCAGGCCCAAAGGGGCTTGGGGCATGGGTTGGGCCTCTAGAAGCTAGGATGGCTGGTAGACTGGTTGAAGGAATATTCCTTGGAATCTGTTTCTTAAGAGTTGGGCTTGTCACTTGGGCTTGATTTAAGGCCTGGAGTGTGTGGAATAACCTAGAAAATATAGGATCTCCTAGCATATAAAAATTCTAGAAGCATATGGAGGGGAATTTGGCATCTAAAATGGCACCTAGAGAAAATCAGGGCACAATCAGGGCACCTGGGTGTCGATTAAGCTCCATAAGCTGGTGTAACTGCTTTTGGCTTCAGAATGAGGTTTGGTGGAACCAAAATAGCATAGCCTCCTCTCTGTACAAGAAGTGAACTCACACTAGACTCATACTATTATACAGGACTCAATGTACTGGACCAAGGTTAGGGTTGGGACAAATCACAACTAACCTCAATTTTTACAGGACTCAATTCTAGTGGATTACAAAATTTGACACTTGGCTAGGTAAATCAAATAGGGCCTAGTAATCTGTGTCCTATCCTGGTGCCCCCACCAATTCTCCCGGGGTGGGAGGAAGTCGACCCCGTCGAGTGTGGGATAACTTGGCTCTCATAATGCTCGAATAGGTCTAGGTTGAGGCACTGCAGATCCTCACGAGTGATCCCGAGACTCAAATTCTGGCCGACCTTGACACCAAACCAAATACCTCTGATAGCCTCAATTCCGGGTAAATATGGCTTAATCGTACAGGATTCTCTCAATTGTATATGGACACTCTAGGGTGGGTTCTCTCTCGAAAGGGAATGATAGGCTTAAGGTGCTCTCTAGGTATCACTGCTGGCTTCCTAGACTCTATAAGATCTGAGATGATGAAGGTGGAGCTAATACCTAAATCAGGTATTATCTCATGCACATAGGCATTGGTCCACAGATATTCATTATCTTGGATGGGCCAGCTCCGTGAGTAGAATAATATCTACAACTACAAAATCCCCTGCAAAATTCTTTTCTCTTTTGGAAATTAGCCAAGTTGTTTTAGTAGTTCATAGTTTATGTTCAACTTTAACTACTTACATTTAGTATATGCTGTAAAGGGTGGTGCAAGTGCAGATAATGTAATTTTGGCTGTGCATTTATTGGACTCAACAATAACACCTAATAGACTCGACTAGATATCCCTATCAAGGATTTTATTAGACTCTAAGGGACAAAATCTAACAGATATATAGACTTTCTACATTTGATCCTAGCATGGCATGCACATGAGAACCTCTACTATGTATGCTACTAGGTTCCATAGGGTCCTCCTAAAGTAAGATGCAAATAGACATGTGTAATGAACGAATGCAACATGCAAACTCTTATACAAATGCAACCTAATGGTAAAAAAACAGAAGAAGTTTCCAAAATGGTAGAGAAATACGAGGTGGGTTCAGGTTGGTCAGATTGGGGTGGAGAGTAAGGAAAGGGTTCGGGGTAATTGGATAGACTAAGATATAAGAAGGGCTATCAGGGATTAATCCTAAACTAATAAGGTTGACCTTAAATGGTTGGTGTCTATCTACTAGGTCTGCCTTATGAAAGAGTGGGTCACTAATTTCAGGAAAAAAATCTTCAATTAGGATCAAGGAAGTGACTTCATCTTGGGTATTGGGTGAGATAAGCCAAGTCTTAATAAACTCTTTTGGCTTAGGAAATTAGGACTAGATGCCTATAACTAGATCCTCTTCTCAAGTCTCCTCTAATTGCTCTTCCATTGCGGCTTGGATGTAATCTACTCTGAGTCGACTACTATGTAGGTATGGTCAGGGTCAAATAATATGGGTGGTATTCTACCTAGGATCTATTGATTCAAACTAGCTCTAGATTGGTTTCTACCTGGATTTCTACTGGATCAACTAACATGGATTGGTTTCTATTGGATCAACTAACATTAGATTGGCTTCTACCTGGGTTTGCTCATAATCAAACTAATCCTGGGTCTTCTATAGGGTAGTCTTCTAGATCTTCATAGACTCATCATCTTAATACTCCTCCACAAACTAGGATCGCCTCATATATCTCTTCTTCTAAGGCATCTTGGTGAACCAATGGGGTAGTAGGAGGGATTTGGTTAAAGGAAAACTGGCTAAAGTCTAGGGTAACAGGGTGGCTAAACTAAGGGTTATGGGTGTTGTTGGCTATGGGTTAAAGGGTATGGGTTCAAATCTAGGGTACCAATCTTATAGGGTTCAAGTCGACTGAGGAATTAAGCTTAGTACTGGTTCATATCTAGGGATTATGGGTTCCTAGGGTTCAGTAGGTCTATAGGGTCTTGCCTAGGGTTCCTACTTGTCATTTGATTATGGTTCATTTGGTCAAGCTTAGTATCGGACTGGTCAAACCTATGGTCTATATGGGTAAGCTGATTTGGGTTTTGGTGTTGGATTGGTTTTATTTGGGTAAACTATTTTTGAGATTGGGGTAGTTAACTAGGCAAGACCGGGCTTGGGATGGTGGGTTTGGGGCTTGTTTCATTTTAGGTATTTTGCTGAGCTAGGATAGGCTTCCAAAGTGGGGATTCATGTTGGGCTGAGCTAAGGTTTAGACTTTTGATATTGGTTCCTAGTCTAGTGGTCATGCAACAAATCAAACAATCAAACTGAAATGATGCAACCAAGCATGCAAAGAGAAAGAAAAGTCTAGTATAATCTAAGGTTTCCTAGACCTAGAGCCAGAAACATGGTGGGTCAGCTCAACTTACACCTAACCCAATAGCTAATCCTTCTACTGGCCAGGTAGGGGGTGGTAGTATGGGAGGCCCCCCCTGCTTTCGCAGGGATCCAATTAAAAACAACAACACCACTTAGGTCATTTGACTTGGGCCCCCAGCCTTAGACACCAGCTTTCAGTAATAGCTAAAAGGTAAATGCACTAGTTGGCCCACATAGCTTTGGACCCGACCTATTGATGTTTCCTAGCCCACTAGGACAAATAAGGTCTAATTGATTTAATTAGGCTTGGGTTAGTATGATGATGGTGGTTTGGGCCCAGGACAAGTGATGAAATCTTGCCCTGATCTGAGATAGTGAGTTGCCCTTAAGATTAGGTTAAGAATGATGTCAATCGATGGCCCTGATGCAATCTAAAACAATCAGAAAATAAAAATTTTCTTAATGATTTATGATGTGTCAAGTTAATTTAAGTTAACTAGGGTTATCAAACAAAATTTGGCTAGGGATTGGGGTTTGGTAGTTGATTAGGTTAGGTTGAGTCAAAATACAGAATGTAGCAGAAATTAGTGAATTAGGGTTCCGGTTGTTGCAGAGTTTGACATAGATTTCTGATGCAAAAAAAAATCAAAAGAAATCTAGAATAGAAGATGGACGGTTATGATGAAACCTAAAATTTCATGTAGAAAACAATTCATATGATGATGCAAACTAGTTCATTTGACTGCTATAGAAATTATCAGGATTCTGTTAGGGTTTCTAATATGCCAAATTTTTATGATTTAGGATTTTTGTAAAATTAATTAAAAATTTTGAATAAATATAGGATTCAAAAAGTAACAATCATGCAAATTCAAAAGAAAATAAATTCATATATGGTCGAAATAATAGATGCAAAACTATTACCTAATGTAGTGGACAGAATGCTGAAATTAGGGTTTGTGAATGCAATGTAGATAAAAAACTATCCTAAACTTGCTCTAATACCAAATTGATGTAGGACAACCCTAAGACTACTAAACATGCATGAAAAATAGTAAAATATTTTTTTGTAATTTTTATAATTTTATTTCCAGGATAGTTTCAAAATAAAATAAGAACTAGCGAAAGACTAGCAGTGCAAAGAATCATCGGATCGTAGGCAAACCATACAAACCAATAAAATATCCAGCACTTGATAGTTGAGAAACTTCCAGTTTAAGATAGTTTATCTTCATCAAAATTAGATAATAAGAGAAGGGAAGGTTTCTTACCAGTCAGAGATTGAAACCAATAGCAGAAGAGATCACTCACAACTCTGATCGGAGCCTGGAAGAAGAAGCCTTGTTCCCTCGAATCTGATGGCGAATCTGGGTGGTCCTGGAAGCAAAGAAGGCCTCCTCAGGAGAGGGGAAGCACCTTAGGGATCCTGCAAGTATCAAAGATTAATCAAAATAGAAAATAAAAATTAGAAAAAAATAAGGTTTGAAGGGATTCAGAATTAGGGCTAAAAGCTGGCAGTCTGGGAAGAAGGAGCTCTTGGGCTTGGATGGCAGCAAGGACTCCTGTTCCTTGGGTGTCGCTGATCTCCAGGAATGCCAAGGGATGCTAGGGCAGTAGGGTATCATTTCAGGAACACAAGGAGAGCACTCAAAGAGAGAACCAAAACTCAAACTCAAGACAATTTCATAAAATTTCAGCAAGGTTTGTTCATAAGAAAAAGATGCTTACAAGAGGGGGAGGGGTGGGGTATTTATAGAGTTCCTATGCCTTCACTAACCATGGTTACATTTGGGTTACAAGTCCTCTTCCAAATTGGAATACAATCCTTTTCCTAGCTAGGTTAGAATTACAAAGTTTTAAAAGGATTAGAAATCCCAACTAGGTTAGGAATAAACTTGGTCTTCTCCTTCTTCTCTTCAACTTGGACTTAGTCAAACCTCTTTGGACATGGTCAACACTTCAAGGATGCCAAGGGGGCATGTTGGACCTTTAGGAGCAGCAAGGGGCAGGCCCAAAGGGGCTTGGGTGCATGGGTTTGGGCCTTGGAAGTGGGTGGGGTGGTGGTAGCCTGGTAGCAAGAATATTCCTTGGAATCTTGCTTCTTAAGAGCTTGGGCTTGGCACCTGGGCTTGATTTTAAGGCCTGTTGTGCTGGAATAACCTGGAAAACATGGGATCCTAACATATGGAATATTCTAGAAGCATCTGAATGGAGTTTGGCATCTGAAATGGCACCCGAGAAAAATTAGGGCATAATCTGGGCACCTGGGTGTCGATTAAGCTCCCCTAAGCTGGTGTAACTGCTTTTGGCATTAAAATGAGTTCTGGTGGAACTCCAAAATAGCGTAGCCTCCTCTCTTGTACAAGAAGTAAACTCACACTAGACTCATACTGGTATACAGGACTCAATGTACTGGACTAGGTTGAGGGTTGAGACAAATCAACTAACCTCAACTTATTACAGGACTCAATTCTAGTTGATTACAAAATTTTATACATGGCTAGGTAAACCAAATAAGGCCCAGTAATCTGTGTCTGATTCTGGTACCCCCACCAGTCTTCCTTGTATTGCAAGACTCAATAACTAATTATTTCAAGACTCAAAATTAAACCAACCAAATAACTAAAGCCCCACTTGATCAATGGAACCCAATTTGATCAAAGGGCAAGACATGTAAACAAGTAGTTCAACTTGGTAAAGGGGTTTAGTCCAAAAGGCTAAAAAATAAAAACCTTATTTATTGGTGGTAAAAAGGGCTAAACCCAACTAAGCCTATATAATAGAATTTAAAATAAAATATTTATAGTTGGTAAAAGGGGTTGGGTTCAGGACTTTATTCATAGGTGATCCACAGGGATGTGGTTCAACCGTCGATATTTTCTAGCCCTGGTGTCCACACCACTCACGGTGTGTTCTCTAGAGGGGCTTGTCGTTGCTCACGGCTTCTCCTTCTTCCCTCCCCCATCTTGGAATGGTCCTTCCAGAGGAGGAGGCAATCCCTGGACCTCTTAGAGCCTCTTCTTCTCTCTCGGACTAGTCTTCCTCCCAGCCTTCGATGAGCTCTATCTAGAGATCTCTCCTAAGAGCTCTTTGGGGAGCCTTCTTCTCTAGAACTGCTCTGGAGGTGTCATTATTTGCTTCTCCCCCGGGGGGCGGGCACTGAGCTGCTGAGCCCCATGCCATCATGCAAAGTTACTTTTCCCTCCATCAAATCTATTGCCGCCTGGATCATCGTGGCCCGTAGCTCCGATGCATCACTACCGCGTCAAGTGCCTCCTTCCATTCCCTCCTCCCTGGGGGTCAGCCCTTCGGCCTGCTCGGCCTGCAAAATAGAGGAGACCCAGGCTAGTGATTTTGGCAAGGACACTCTGATGATCGAGTCAGTGGATGATCGAGAGGGGAATAGAACCCCCGAGATAGAGATCTTGGGGGACTACCTCACCTTAGGGGGTGACATGATAAAGATTCAAATAATATAAAGAATAAGATGATAACTCCTAAGTGGCAGGCAGAAGGAATAAAGAGCGGGAGCGAGTATGTTATCCGGCCGTCCTTTGGTTGCTAAGCTTCTGATAGCCTGCTTGCTTAGCTCACCCCTCTTCGTCACTTGCATCTTGCTCTTACCTTTCTTACCTTACAGCTTGCGCAATGGCCTTGACCAGACCTGGGTTCACATCCCGGTGCCCTCTCATGGTATGTTCTCCGGAGGGCTTGCTGCTGCTCACACGCTTCTCCTTCTTCCGTTCCCCCGCTCAGAATGGTCCTTCTAAAGGAGGAGGCGATACCTGGGCCTCATAGAACCTCTTCTTCCATCTTAGACTGATCTTCCTCCCAACCTTCGGTGAGCTCTCTCCGGAGAGCTCTCCTAATAGCTCTCTAGGGAACCTTCTTCTCCTGAACTCCTATGGGGGGTGTCATTTTTTGCTTCTTCTCCCCTAGGGGCAGGCACTGAGCTTCTGAGCCCCATGCCATTGTGGGAGTTTCCATTCCCTCCATCTCCCCCATGGAGAGACTGCCCAAAACATTTTTTTCCTATAGCTTAGGCGGGATTCTCTTTATGGAGGAACTCTGGACCTTGCACCGTGTGGGTTGACATCCTCTGATCATACAAGAGTCGACGAGGTGGCAAGCTACAGTGCCCCCAGTCTGATAGTGCTTACCTCGTGCAGAGCATGCTGGCGACGTTTTATAACTGGCATTAGTGGTAGGACATGGTGCTATCTTCTGGAGGTTACAGGTTGACAAGGACCTCCATGCCGTTGTTTGAGTTTTTGTTGACCTTCCCTCCTTCACTATTGGCAAGAATTCTGGCCTTCGTATGGCAAGGAAGGACCTCCTAAAGAAGTACGCCTTTGGCTGCATAAGCTCGACCCTAGCCATGAGCTAACCTCAGACAAGGCCTCGCCACACGAGCCTAACCCCGGCTGGGAGCTGACCTCGATGGGAGGGCTAACTTTATGTGCTCTGCCTAGATCAGGAGTTGGCCTCAGATGGAGGGATCACTCATTGCTTGACCATGGTTGGGAGCTAACCTCGGTAGGGGCTCGCTTCATGAGCTTGACCCTGATCGAGGGCTGACCTCGGCATTCCACCGTTCCACCGCGGGCCACGTCCAGGTGGCAGCCCCCACCCATGCATCTCTGGGCTAGCGACTGTGTAAGCTCCACGTTAGTGGATGTTGCCACACCAAAGACCATCAAAGCCCTCATAAAAATTATATTTAGTCATAGTGTAAGTTAATCATGATGCAAATCTACTTAGGATTTGATTAGCAAATTGGTGTCTAGGCAAGTGATTCTGGGAAGGTAAAGGGAATGAGGCTTTTAATTGGTTCTGTTATCTGACCTGGCTAATTCATTTGGTGTCTAAGATAAGCAACAGGGTGACCCCACATCTCTCTTATTTACCTGGCCAATTTGGGTTATATCTACCTTAAATTGGAAATGCTAATTGATTAAGCATACTAAAATTGCCTTCCTTTATGCTAAAGCAAATCCATGTCTAAAAACTATAGTATGTTTATTATGATTAATGCAAGACCTATTCTAGGTTTGATATGATATTTGTCTTGGTGCATTTTATGCTTTATAGCATGATTGGCGATGTTGTTTTATTATGATTGACATAAGTGATGCCACTTGGATCATCATGGCCTATAGCTCTGACATGTCGCGGACTCGTTGAGCTCCCGTTGGGTGCTTGATCCTCTTCTTCGGTCAGCTCTAGAACAAACCCCCCATATAGGACAGTAAACCTTCAATAAAATAAAACTTAGAGTAGGGATGAGGGTAAATACCTAGCAACGATTTGATCGTTCTCGCAAATGGGGTTGCTCAACACTCCGAATTGGTGCCTTGATGATCAGGGCTCTATCCCACAGATCAGCCAGCTTTTTATCAGTTGGTCCAAGAGGCAAGGATGGCCTCTTCCTTGGATGGTTTCATCGGAGGGATCCTACACACATCACTGGTTAGATTCACAAGTGAAAGAAAAAAATATGAAATGGAGAAAGAGCAACATGAGAGAGGTTGGATGGCTAAGGGGTGGCTGGCGGCCTGCTTGAGATGAGGATGCTGGCTGGATGAAGGGTGGCTTGGCAGTAGTTGAGGATAGTTGGAAGGAATACTTGGGAGCCTAAAGGCTAGGGATGCTTGGAAGAGGGGGGAAGGGGCGACTATGAATTGTGGTGGAGAGGTGTTGGCGCTTGGTGGAAGAAGGAAGAGATGGGTGGCAACCTGGGCTCAGTGTTGGGGCATCTTAGGGTTTGAGAGAGACTAGTGGTCGGCTAGGGATGTAGGGAAGAGGGTTGTTGGGGCTAGGGTTTGTGCATGCAAGAAACAAGCACTCGGTCTCACACCCACTCCAATTAGAGGAACCACTTAGACATGAAAGTATTCTTAAAATTTCTTTCATGAAAGATTATCATACAAGAGGGAGGGGGTGGGTATTTATAATCCCCCAGGTTACATGACTTGGGGGTTAAGAACCCTGTCTTGACAGCCAAGAAACCATGGTAGACTGGGCCAATTATAGGCTTTCTCTTGGGCTGGGGTGCCAGTTGGATGGACATGGACTGGGAGTGCCAACCATGAAACCTGGGCGTGCTAAAGGCCTGGAATGGGGTGCCTTCTTTTGATGGGCCAGGGGCATTGATGGCTTGAGGGGGTGCTGATGTATGTGGACCTAACATGGGTGCTGGATTGGGGAGGGCACCAATTAAGGGGGCGCCCATACTTGGGCTTGGTGGCATGAAATGGGCCTATTCCAGGGCTCCATGCTGGGGGGGCCTAGGTAGGGGTCCAGGTGCATGAATTTTGCTCTGGTGAGGGGCCTGTGTATCTTCTAGTTTGGAGACTCTCTTCTTGGCTTGAATGAAAATATATGACTCCTTAAGCTAAACAAAGGACTCAAATTGAGCAGAACAATAAGATATACGATGCGGAAGTAAATTAAGACTAATTCTTTTTTATATATATATATATATTTTTAGAAGTCGGCTTTGACTCAAAGAAAAGATAAACTAATGTTGAAAGAAACTAAGAAATGACAGAAAGCACAATTAAAAGGATGGATTATCAGAGTAACTCAGAAGTAGCATCATTGGGATTGAGAAACCCCCAGACCTAGGGTTTACTCCTCTTTCAAGAAACATACGAAGAGAGAAGAGAAGGTTTATACCTGACTGTGATATCTCTCGTTGCTTCAATGAAGACACTCTCGAGCAGATTGTAGGATCCTTGGAGATGGGGTATCTTCGCAATGGATCCTTGGATTGTAGTCCTATGGCAAGGTTGGCCTTCTTCTCGAACTCAGGATTTGGAAGAAGAAGAATAAAAGAAGAACCAGAAACTCAAAGAAAGACACTGACCTGAGGACTTAATGAAGATTGTTGGATGTAGAAGTTCCGGAGATCTGATACTGATCTGACTTTTCTTTGAACTTGCTCTGTAGTTGAACGTTGATCTGAACCTGGATGCTGGTGGCCTCTGAAGCAGTGGTAGCTGACTTGAAGATGGCTGGACTAGGGTCCTGGTGGTCGGCCACCCTTTGAAGAGGGACCTTGGAGATGGTGTGGAGGCTAGGGTATGGTGGAGGTAGAGTAGAGATGGGTGGACTAAGCTAGGGTTGTGGGGTTGGAGATCTCACACCTCCTCAAGGTTCCAAGGGAACCTGGATTTACTCCCTCACAGAGCTCAACACTTGAATACAAGTGCGGAAGAGAGAAACCAAAGTTGCTCATAAAGAAATTGATTTCAGTCATCATTGTTTTGAAACTTACAAGAGGGGTCTATTTTTAGACCTTTACAAGAAATCAGGTTTTTACATCTTCCCATGTGGGACTAATGGAATGGACTCTCAATTAGGCGTGTAGAATCAAATCCTCCTAATAATGGCCGGCCAAAAGCTTCCTTAAATGTTGATTGGTGCTTCAAATGGCAAGAAGATGGGCCTCCTAGCCTTGCTCTTCAAGACAAGCATTTTCCTTCCATGCTTGGTTTTATTGGAAGTATTTGGGCGCCTCCTAGTCTTGCTCCCCAAGTGTTGCTCCTTTCTTTTCATAGCTTGGCTCTTATGGAAATTATTTTGGGCGCCCCTTGGATTGAGGATCCTAGATTGATCTCTCCTTAAGTGGCGCATGAAAGAAGGGACCTGCTTTCTTGTGGTGGGGGACCAAGGCACACTGGGCAAGGGATGTGGCGCCTCATGGGCTCTGGCGTGTGGCTGGGAGTGTGGCGCCCACTTGCTTGGGCCTTGACTTGGCTGGAAAAAAATGGCACCAACCTGGAGAAAACCTAGACCACTACTAGGACTTGTACTAAGTCAACATGACTCAACAAAATTTAAATTGCAGGAAAATACAGACTTAAGATTAAAATTGAGTTGACCAAGTCACCCCTTATTACAACCCTAATCTTCGGCAAGGTCATTCAGAGATCCAGATGGAACCCTGAAGTCTTCTTCTAATTCTGGTGCCCGCACCAATTCTCCCGGGTGGAGGAACTCGACCCTGTTGAGTAAGGCTCAAGTTGCTATGGTATCTCTCCAAGAGATCTAGATCCAGCATTGTAATTCATGTCGGGTGATCCAGAGTCATCAGAATCTGGCCTTCCTTGCCAGTGAACCAGGTATCTTTGGTATCCTCGATTACGAGTAGAGATACTTGATCGTCCAGGATCTTTTCAATCTGCTCTTTCCTCACAGGCCAGTTTGTTGGTGGACACACAGGTTGGGTTCACTCTCAAGAACAGGATTAGGCTCAAAAGGCTCACTGGGAATCACAGCTAGCTCTCTATACTCTACTAGGTCTGTAATGTTGAAGTGGAGCTAATGCCTAGTTCTGAAGGCAACTCGACACATAGGGATTGGACCTACTCTCTTCACCACTCTAAATGGTCCAGCTCCTCTAGCATGTAACTTTCTAACGGTTCCAGGAGGAAACCGTTCAGGCCTTAACCTAATCATTACATAGTCTCCCTCAACAAAAGTTTTGACTCGCCTTTGAGAATCAGCCAACTTTTTTAAGTTTCATTACTAATATTTATTTTGGCATGAATTTCTTTATGCAAGTCTTTTATATGCTATGCAAAAACTTCAGCAGACTCGGAGACTCATGTGTGGACTGGTAAAGGAGCTAGGTCAAGAGGTGTGTGAGGTTTGTAACCATGCACGATTTCAAATGGACTCTTACCTAGAGACTTATTGACCGAGTCATTATATGCAATTCAGTCCTAGGTAAGTACAAATCCCAATTCCTAGTGTTTTCACCAACAAGACATCTTAGCAGATTGCCTAAGCTACGGTTCACTACCTCAGTTTGGCCATCAGTTTGGGGATGATAGGCAGTTGAAAACTTAAGTTTTGTCCCTAACTTATGCCAAAGGGTTTTCCAAAAATAGCTTGAACCGGACATCCCTATCTGAAACAATTGTCTTAGGTAGACCATGGAGTCGAACTATCTCATTAAGAACAGGGTGGCTACCTTAGATGCATCAAAGTCTGGGAATAAGGCAAGAAGTGGGCCATCTTAGAAAATCGGTCGACTACGACACAGATAGAGTCATGCCTCCTCTGGGTCTTAGGCAAACCTAACACAAAGTCCATACTCACATCTTGCCAAGGACGATCTAGGACAAGGAGTGGGGTATAAAGGCCGGTGTTCTGTTTTCCGCTGTTTGGCAACAGCGCAGGTCCGGCATCTAGCCATAATGTGTGCTACATGTCTTTTTAAGCTAGGCCAGAAAAAGTGGTCTTCAACAGCCAGGGTGGTCTTGTCTTTTCCAAAATGGCCTTCTAGGCCCCCATATGATTTCCCAAATCAAAAATTCCCTAAGAGAAGTTCTAGGGATGCAAAGCCTTATCTTAAAGAACAGAAAGCCATCTAAAAGGTATAATCCTTATGATCACTAGATGGTCCTTGAGCTAGATCCTGATACACAGTCTTAAATCCGGACACGACTCATATTCCTCTTTGATCTGCTCAAACCCTACACATCAGCCCTAACAGAATTCAATACAAAGATCGACGACTAAGGGCATCAGCTACCTTATTTTCAGTCCCAGCCTTATGTTTCAAAACAAAAGTATAGGACTGGATATACTCTACCCACTTAGCATGCCTAGGGTTAAGCTTCTTCTGGGAATTCAGGAATCTAAGAGGCTCATGGTCCGAAAATAGCACAAATTCTTGGGTAGCAAATAATGTCTCCAGTAACGCAAAGCTTGCACTACCGCATAAAACTCTTTATCATAGGTAGAATACCTAAGCTTAGCATCATAAGTTTTTCACTAAAGAATGCTACGGGATGATTCTCTTGGCTTAGGACTCCACCTATACCTACACCTGAAGCATCACAGGCAACCTCAAATACTTGAAAAGTCAGGTAACCTCAAATGGGTGCCTGGGTCATCATATCCTTAAGATCTAGGAAGGCTTTATAGGCTGCTTTAGTCCACTGAAATTCTCCCTCCCTAATACAGTCTGTGATAGGAGCAACTACAGTACTAAACCCCTTGATGAACCGCTATAGAAAGTAGCCAAGCCATGGAAACTCCTACTTCATGCACACTGGTCGGCTCTGGCCATTCTACTATGGACCTAATCTTTTCTGGATCGGCAGCCACGCTGTCAGGGGTTACTAAAAAATCAAAGAAGATAACTCTACTGGTCATGAATTCACACTTCTTGAGATTACCGTAGAGACTATCATTCCTCAAAACTTGGCAGACTTGTCTAAGGTGGCCTAGGTGGTCTGCAGGGATCTTACTATAGATCAGATGTCATCGAAATAGACCACTACAAACTTCCCTATGAAAGCTCTAAGCACATGGGTCATAATCCTCATGAAAGTACTAGGGCATTGGACAACCCAAAAGGCATAACAACCCATTCGTAGAGACCATCCTTAGTTTTGAAAGCGGTTTTCCACTCATCCCCTGGTCTAATTCTAACCTGATGATAGCCGCTCTTGAGATCAATTTTAGAAAAAATCATTGCACCGCCATCATATCTAGCATGTCATCTAGTCTAGGGATGGGAACCTATACTTGATTATGATTTATTGATGTACGACTATCAACACACATCCTCCACGTGCCATCCTTCTTTGGGGTCAGCAGTGCGGGCTGCACAAGGGCTAAGACTCTCTCTAATGAACCCCTTCCTCAATAACTCTCCAACCTGCTTTTGCAGTTCCTTATGCTCAGATGGATTCATCCTATAATGGGACAAGTTGGGTAAAGTAGCTCCTGGGATTAAATCTATGGAATGCTGGATATCCCTAAGAGGTGAAAGGTGGTCTGGCAGATCCTCAGGAAAAACATTCTCAAATTCTTCTAACAAATGCCTAACTTTCTGAGGAGGCTCTGAGGGTGTAGGAGTCCTAAGTTCCTTAGCAGTCACATCCAAATGGGTGAACCACTATGAATTTCTTGTTCTAGATCCTTAGCACTAATTAGGTTCACTCCAGTCTTCATCTCTTTGACTTATTGGGTCCTTTAGCTACCTTGTCCTTAGGAGGGACTGAATGGACTGTGATCTTTTTTCCCATTAAAACTAAAACACAGGTATTGGATTTTCTAAGAGGTGGCATCATGATCATATAACCAAGGTCTCCCAAGAATTATACTGCTCACCCCCATGGGTAAGACATCACACCAAATCTTCTCTTGATAGGATTGCATCTGGATTTAGACCTGACATCTAGACTGGATAGGTATAGAGGTAGAGTCTACCCAAGAAACCTTATAGGGGTTGGGGTGGGGGACTGGGGTTAAGCCTAACATTTTGACAGTGTTAGCAAAAATGGCAATCACACAGCTCCCACTATCTATGATGATCTTACATACCTTATCCCCTAATTTAAGAAAAGTCTGTAGGATGTTAGTCCTACGCCAATCCTCCTGAACTCTACTATGGGACAGGATGCATCTCACAACCCCTAACTGGTCAGACTCTGTGGGTTCCTCCTCTCCTTCATACTCATCAACCAAGTTCATTCCGGCCTCATAAACTTCTTCTTCAAATTCTTCGTTGGGCCAGGAATTCTCTTCCTCTCCCTCTTCTATGTAAAGGGATCTACGTGGGCACTGGCTAGAAACATGACCTACCCTATGGCACTTAAACAGGGCTATGGCTGTACACTGGCTGGAGATATGACCTGGTTTTCTGACACTTAAACAGGTGATACTAGAACTAGGGGTTCTCTGGGTGTCAGGTGCCTTACCTTTGTCCATGGGCCTAGGGGTGGGAATACCCTGAATAGTTTGCTAGGGTAACTTGGCTAGGTCCATTTCTTGGGATTGGGGCACTAACCCTAGAAGGTATAGGTCCTCTCTGAAATTTCTCAGTGTTCAGTGCAATCTGATAGGCTTGGTCTAGGTCAGTAACCTCTCTCAGAAACAACTCCCTCTTAATGTCTTCCCTAAGTCCAGCCCTAAACCTAGACAAAGTGACCTCATGGGCTTCACTCTCACATCACATCTCATCAGGTACTCATCAAAGGTGGCTATGTAGTCTGAGATAGATCGGTTCCCTTGTTTCAAGGTTGCCATTGGTCTAACAGATTATGCTGGTATGAAATGGGTAGGTATTTATCTCTAAGCTTCTCTTTCATACCCTGCCAAGTGGTTATGGGCTCAACATTTCGTCTCCTAGTGGTTAGCTCAATGTTCCCCCAGTATAACCTAGCCTGATGCACTAACTTCATCTTGGCAAACTTGAACTTCCTTTCCTCTGACATGGTATACCACTCAAAGTACTTGTCCATCTCACCCTCCCAATCAGAATACACCTTAGGGTTTAAGCTACCATCAAAAGTGGGTGCATCTAATTTGATGTTCCGGATGAACCTATCATCTCTATCTTCAGGCTCTGGGTTAGGCCTCCTATGATTAGGTTCAGGATCTCTGTATAAAGGTCTTCTAGGCTCCTGGTGTGGTTGAGGTTGAGGCACATTAAAATCTGGGTCAGGAGTCCAATTCTGATATCTAGGTTCCTCAAGTACTTGGACTCGATCCCTAAGCTGGTTAAGATCCTCACAGACTTAATCCCTAAACTAGGCAACAGTAGCAGTCATATCCTGACTCAATTTGGTCATACTTTCGGTAAGAGTTCTAATCATGGCCTCTAAATCAGGTTGGATTTGACCAGGTTGGTAGGGTACTTCTTCGTTCGGATGGACATGATGATGGAAGCAAGCACACAAATGAGACTCGACTGAAACGACTACGGGCTAACTAGACCTAGAGCCCAAACTAGATGCCTAATCAGAGTGGCAAGCTAGCCTGTAGTAACTCAGGACTCAGCCAGGCAGGTGTAAGGGGAGTGTTAGGTCCCTAAATGCCAATCCTAGACACCAATCAGTGATTGGCCAGGTAGGCAGACCAGCACACAAGCCCTTCGGGATAGAATCCCTGAACCACCATTCGACACTGAGTACAAAGCACACACAGAGTAATTAGACAAACTGACTCAACACTAGCCTAGACCCGACCAGTTGTGTCCCTAGCCCACTAGGGCAAATTAGGTCTAATTGATTTTAAGATTAAAGGCTTAGGTTCGAATGCATGGGAGGTGGTTTTGGGCTAAGGAGAGGGTCTCAATCCTCTCCTTATGTTGCACTTTGGTGCCCTTAAGATAGATTCAATTTATGCACACTCAAATAAAACACAGCTTGCAGAAAATAAAAAAATAGAACAGCAGTAAAATTGATCTCCGAAAATCTACAGAAATTAATAAATCATGAAAATTCTACATAAATTACCTTCAATTATACTGGTTCCAGCAAAACAAGAATTACTTAATTTGGATTTTTCTGCAGGAGAAACGATTCAAATAACAGGATAGTTACTGGCAGAAAATAGAACGTGTGTCCCGTTTACAATCCCTACCTAGAAGTTATAACCCAGCGGCACCCCTACACGCCCTAGGAACCCCCGTGGATGGGAGGAGGAGGCTTGCATCTTGCTTGTTCCTAGGATCGGACAGCCAGGGAAGTCTATGCCAGCAGCGAAAGTAAAAGGGAACAAAAAAAACAATCACACAAGCAAAACCCTAGACAGGGCTCTGATATCAAAAATGATGCAGAACAAATAAGATGATGCGATGCGGAAGTAAATTAAGACTAATTCTTTTTTATATATATATATTTTCAGAAGTCGGCTTTGACTCAAAGGAAAGATAAACTAATGTTGAAAGAAACTAAGAAATGATAGAAAGCATAATAAAAGGAGTGGATTATCAGAGTAACTAAGAAGTAGGATTGCTGGGGATTGAGAAACCCCAGACCTAGGTTTACTCCTCTTTCAAGAAATAGACGAAGAGAGAAGAGAAGGTTTTATACCTGACTGTGATATCTCTCGTTGCTTCAATTGAAGGACACTCTCGAGCAGATTGTAGGATCCTTGGAGATGGGGTATCTTCGCAATGGATCCTTGGATTGTAGTCCTATGGCAAGGTTGGCTTCTTCTCGAACTCGGATCTGGAAGAAGAAGAACAAAAGAAGAACCAAAAACTCAAAGAAAGACACTGACCTGAGGACTTAATGAAGATTTGTAGGATGTAGAAGTTCCGAAGATCTTGATACTGATCTGACTCTTCTTTGAACTTGCTCTGTAGTTGAAATAGTTGATCTGAACCTCGATGCTGGTGGCCTCTGAAGCAGTGGTAGCTGACTTGAAGATGGCTGGACTGGGGTCCTGGTGGTTGCCACCCTTTGGAAGAGGGACCTTGGAGATGGTGTAGAGGCTAGGGTTTGGTGGAGGTGGAGTAGAGATGGTGGACTAAGCTAGGGTTTTGGGGTTGGAGATCTCACACCTCCTCAAGGTTCCTAGGGAACCCGAATTTACTCCCTCACGGAGCTCAACACTCGAATACAAGTGCGGAGAGAGAAACACAAAGTTGCTCACAAAGAAATTGATTTCATTCATCATTGTTTTGAAAACTTACAAGAGGGGTCTATTTTATAGACCTTTACAAGAAATCAGGTTTTTACATCTTCCCATGTGGGACTAATGGGATGGACTCTCAATTAGGCATGTAGAATCAAATCCTCCTCATAATGGCCGCCAAAAGCTTCCTTAAATGTTGATTGGTGGCTTCAAATGGCAAGAAGATGGCGCCTCCTAGCCTTGCTCTTCAAGACAAGCATTTTCCTTCCATGCTTGGTTTTATTTGGAAGTATTTGGGCGCCTCCTAGTCTTGCTCCCCAAGTGTTGCTCCTTTCTTTTCATAGCTTGGCTCTTATGAAAATTTTTTGGGTGCCCCCTTGGATGAGGATCCTAGATTGATCTCTCCTTAAGTGGTGCATTAAAGAAGGGACCTACTTTCTTGTGGTGTGGGGACCAAGGCACACTGGGCAAGGGATGTGGCGCCTCATGTGCTCTGGCGTGTGGCTGGGAGTGTGGCGCCCACTTGCTTGGGCCTTGACTTGGCTGGAAAAAAATGGCACCAACCTGGAGAAGACCTAGACCACTACTAGGACTTGTACTGAGTCAATATAACTCAACAAAATTTAAATTACAGGAAAATACAGACTTAAGATTAAAATTGAGTTGACCAAGTCAACCCTTATTACAAACCCTAATCTTCGGGCAAGGTCATTCAGAGATCCAAATGAAACCCTGAAGTCTTCTTCTGATTCTGGTGCCCACACCACAAAATCAATTGGACTTACTTGTCCCACTTTATTACAGGACTCAAAATTTACTTCAATACTCAATTGATGGGCTATCTTTATTAGAGGACTTGGCTCACTTTAGTACAAGACTCAAGTGACATAGTACTAAAGGACTACAGGACTCAGAAAAGACTAATCAGAAAACAGATCAGGCTTAATAATCTTTGTCCGATCCTGGTGCCCACACCAATTCTATCGGGACGGGAAGAACTCGACCCTATCAAGTAAGAGTCATCTTAGCTCTCGTACTACTCTAATATGTCTAGGTTGAGGCACTGCAGATCGTCTCGGGTGATCCACAAATCCTCGGATTTCGATCGACCATGCCATCGGACCAATACTGTTGGTAGCCTTTTTTCCGGTATTAATAGCTTGATTGTCCAAGATTCGCTCAATCCTTTCCTATCTTATAGACCATTTGTGGGTGGACACTCTGGGATGGGCTCACTCTCAAGGGAAGGGTTAGGTCCAAAGTGCTCACTGGTATCGTTGCTGCTTTCCTATACTCCACAAGGTATGAGATATTGAAGGTAGAACTAATGCCTAACTCGAGTGGTAACTCAAGCACATAGACATTGGGTCCAACTCTCTTTATTACTCAGAAGGGTCCAGCTCCATGAGCATGCAATTTCTTCATGATCTCTAGAGGGAACTGCTCTGGCCTAAGCCTAATCATTCCATTATCTCTTATAAAAACACTTTAGCCATTTTCGGGAATTAGCAAATTTTTTATAAATTTCATTGCTTATTAATCTTTCGACTAATTTTCTTATGCAAATCCCTTGCTATGCAAATGACTCAGCTAACTCAGAGACTCATGCATGCAAGGGTAAGGGGATTAGGTCAAGGGGTCTGTTGGGCTTGTAACCATGGACAACCTCAATGGGCTCTTATCTTGTGGACCTATTGACTGAACTGTTATAGGAAAATTTGACTTTGGGTGAAAGAAGATCCCAATAACTGATGTTCTTGCCTACAAGGCATCTCAGTAGGTTTCCTAAGCTTTGGTTCACTACCTCTATTTGGCCATCTGTTTGAGGATAGTAGGTGGTGGAAACATAAGTTTGGTTCCTAACAGTGCCAAGGGTCTTCCATAAATAACAGGTGAAATGGACATCCCTATCAGACACTATGGTCTTAGGAAGGCCATGTAACCAAACCACATGATCAAGAAAGAGTCTGGCTACCTTAGAGGCATCAAAGGTTTGAGAGTAGGGTATGAAGTTAGCCATTTTGGAAAACCTATCGACCACTACACAGATTGAGTCATATTTCCTTAGGGTCTTAGGTAGTCCTAATACAAAGTCCATGCTAAAGTCTTGCCATGGACGATCAGGTATAGGTAAAGGAGTGTACAAACCAGTGTTTTGCTTCTACTGCTTGGCAACAGCACAAGTTCGACATCTGGACACGATGTTGGCAACATCCCTTTTCAAACTGGAGCAAAAGAACTGGTCTTTTATGGCTAATATGGTCTTATTCCTACCAAAGTGACCAGCTAGACCTCCTGCATGGGTTTCCCAAACTAAGAATTCTCTAAGTGAGGTCTTGGGAATACACAGTTTATTGTTCTTGAAAAGGTAACCATCCTAAAGGGTGTACTCACTATGAAAACTAGATGGTCCTTGTCTAATAGATTGGAAGATTTCACTGAAGTCTGGACAGGTCTCATATTCATCTTTCAAATGGTGAAATCCTATGACTTCAATCTTAACAGAGTTTAGAAGCAAGGCATAGCGGCTAAGGGCATCAGCTACCCTTGTCTTGGTTCCAGCCTGATATTTCAGCACAAAGGTATAGGCTTGGATATACTCTACCCACTTAGCATGCCTAGGGTTCAGCTTTTTCTGGGAGCTTAGGAATCAGAGTGCTTCATGGTCAGAGTAAAGTACAAACTCCTGGAGTAGTAGGTAATGTCTCCAGTATCTAAGAGCTTGTACTACCGCAAAGATTCCTTATCATAGGTTGAATACTTAAGCTTAGCCTCATTGAGTTTCTTGCTAAAGAAGGCTACAGGGTGACTCTCTTGGCTTAGTACTCCTCCTATGCCTACTCCTGAAGCATCACAAGCAATGTCAAAGACTTTGGAAAAATTAGGTAATCTCAGGATGGGTGCTTGGTCATCTTATCCATAATCTCTAGGAAGGCTCTATTACAGCTTTGGTCCACTCAAAATTTTCCTTCCTAAAACATCAGTAATGGATGCTACAATGGTGCTAAATCCCTGGATAAATCATCTATAGAAAGTATCTAGACCATGGAAACTATGCACATCATGAATGCTAGTAGGTACTGGCCACTCAACTATAGATCTAACCTTTTTAGGGTCAGCTTAAACTCTCTCAGGGGTGACTACGAATCCTAGGAAGATGACTTTATGGGTCAAGAAATCACACTTCTTTAAATTGACATAGAGACTCTCTTTCCTAAGGGTCTCACAGACATATCTAAGATGATCTAGGTAGTCTTCCTTAGTCCTACTGTAGATTCGAATGTCATCAAAGGAAACTAGTATAAAGTTTCCTATGAACATCATTAGAACTTGGGTCATGATCCTCATAAAGGTACTAGGGGCATTGGACAAAATGAAAGGCATCACTATCCATTCATAATGACCATCCTTTGATGGGGACCAAAAGTCTATTTTATTTTATTATATTTGAGTCCTCTAATAAAGTGAGCAACTTAGTCCAGTTGAGTCCACTTAGTCAGGTCCAATCATTTTTAGTCCAGTCAAGTCCAATCGAGTCCATGTAGTTTTCATGTACAAGAGGAGAGTTCATAGCCAAAAGATTCACCAGGCCCCCCAACCAGAGCTGGCCTCATGCACCAGGCCCTTTCATGCCACCAAGCTCGCAAGAGAGAGCTCCAGTCCAAGACAAGGCCCACTGTTGACCAGGTCCCACCAGGGTTTCTTAGCCCACAAGTCAGGGTTTCTTACCCTCAAGTCATGTATGCTGGGGTGAATCTATAAATACCACCCCTCCCCTCTTGTATGAAGTATCATTTTTCTCATGAATAAAAATTAAAGTTATTTTGTCTAAGTTTTTCTTCGGATTGGAGTGGGTGTGACGCCCGTGTTCCCTGTTTTTGAGTGCAAGCCCTAATACCCTGGTGACTTCTACACTCGCCAGCGATCCCCCGCTCCCCATCCTGCATCAACTTGGTATCAGAGCCCAGAAGATTGAGGTTTTTCTTCTTCCTTCCCGGCTCCATATGCTTCCTCCCGTCCAGATTTCTCCTTACAAGACATCCTTCTTAAACCTCGGCCAGCTGCTGGCCTCCATCTATAGGCTGTCAATGCCCTGGCATCCACCTTCCCTCCCGTGACCCCTCCAATGCCCCATCGATGCCTCCACCCATGAAGCTCATCTATGCACCACCTGTAACCGGGAATAGCAGTTGATCGATGATAGACTTCCCTAGATCCAGTCCGAGTGCACCATCTGCCTGCAGCCATCAATGCCACCGTCAGCCAGATCTGCATACTCCCCGCATCATCAGCCACCGTTCTCTTCCCCATGTTGTTGCTCCACCACCTCATCCAATGGCGAGGAACTAGCGATCGAACATGAAGAAGATGACATAGCGGAGCCCTCCAACATCGCTGCCCTTCCCAACCGGAGAGCCACACCAGAAGATCACCTCCGCCAGCCTCAGCCAAAATCGATACTCTTTCTCTCTGCCTCGTCGATGCCTCAGATCGCCTCTGCTCGATCTTCCTATCTGACAGACCGACATCCTCCAACCTTGATGGATTCCAACCGTCCATGTCCTCTACTCCCATCTCCGCTCGTGATTCCTTACCGGCGCCCGCCCGGCTCCCTACTACCAAGCACTACCGTAGCCCGCCGGAGACCCAGTCTTCCACATGAATCGTCCATAGCCTATCGAGACCTCCATCGTCCATTCTGCCGTCTCAGCCAGTGCGACCACGGGCGAAACCCATCCGAAGTCATACCCACTGCCCCTGCCAGTGCTGTATTCTCCCCACCATGCCACCATCATTTGCCGGAGAAAGGCAATGCCACCATTCCCCAGGCCGCTGTCCTCGTCCCCAGCCCCATCACCGGTGAAGCCCACTAGATCTCCACATCCAGGACCTTCCCTCGATTTTGCACGCCCGTTAAAGCACTAGGAGAAGAAGTGCACGAACGTGAATGCATATTCCCGCCCCTGTTGCCGATTTCATGTTCTGCACAATTCTCAAGTGCACGGATCTCAAAGCAACCCAAAGAGCGTGAAGCATAGATCTCAGAGCAGCCAAAAAAAAAAGAAAATATGAAAAAAGAAATCTAGAATTTATTTGAAAAAAAAAAGTGAAGAACCTAACCTTTTTGGTGATTGGTTTAGGTTCCATCAAAGCCCCGCTCACCCAAACTCTATAGAGTCGAGTTCTCCCCCCCGCAGAGGAATGATGGGGACCAAAAGTCTATTTTATTTTATTTCTTTTGAGCCCTGTAATAAAGTGAGACAACTGAGTCCAGTGAGTCCACTTAGTCTGGTCCAGTCATTTTAGTCCAATCGAGTCCATCGAGTCCATGTAGTTTTCATGTACAAGAGGAGAGTTTGCAGCTAGGAGATTCACCAGGCCTTCCCAACTAAAGCTGGCCTTCATGCACCTAGGCCCTTTCATGCCACCAAGCCCGCAAGATAAAGCTCCAATCCAAGATAAAGGCCCACTATTGACTAGGTCCACCAGGGTTTCTTAGCCCACAAGTCAGGGTTTCTTAGCCTCAAGTCATGTACCCTGGGATGAATCTATAATACCACCCCTCTCCTCTTGTATGAAGTATCTTTTTTCTCATGAATACAAATTAAAGTTATTTTGTCTTAGTTTTTCTCTGGATTGGAGTGGGTGTGACACCGGTGTTTCCTGTTCTTGAGTGCAAGTGGTGGGGACACCTGAGGTACCAGAATAAGACAGAGGCTTTTCAACCCTCTGTAAATTGATCAATAATTTATGAGTCCATCTGTAATAAGGGCTTAGCTCATCTGAGTTCATTTTAGTTATTATTTGAGTATTTTGAGTTGTTATTTCAGTTCTGTACTAGTCAGCTCATTTGAGCTAGTTCAGTCCAATGCTGGTCAGCTCATGTTGAGCTAATTTTATTTTTCTTGAGTCCTATCCAAGCATACTGAAGACTCAAGACCACATCATACAAGTAAAGACTAAGTCCAACCAGATTGAAGACATGGAAGTTTAGCCCAAGTCCAACCCAGCTTGAAGATTTGAAGACCCCAGGAGGAAAATCAGAAACCCTGATTCCTTGTAGATGCCCTCCAGATGCCCAGATTTCCTTCCAGATGCCAAAATATATTCATAGACCAAGGCATCCATGATTTTAGAGGTCCATCTGCATCCTAGCCCAAAGAAATCAAGCCCAGGCGCCAAGCCCAAGCCCCTAAGAAGCAAGATACCAGGAAATATTCCTGCTACCTGGCTACCAGGCCACCCCAGCTTCCAGAGGCCCAAACCCATGCACCCGGGCCCTTTGGGCTGGCCCCTTGCTGCTCTTAGAAGCCCAACACACCCCCCTAGGTGTCCTTGGAGTGTTGGCCAAGTCAAGAAAAATTTTAGGGATTTTTTCTACCTAATGTTTTCTTATTTTCTAGCTAGGGTTTGAGAGGGAAAAGGATTCTCATGTAAAGACTAATATGCCCTTACTTGGAGCCAAGGTTAAGAGTCTATTTAAGGGACCCTAGCCACCTCTTGTATGAAGGAGAATTTTTGATGAATGAAAACCTTGAGTTCTTCGATTGAGCTTTTGATACAAACCTCCCTGCTATGTGCATAAAGGTGTTTGGAGAGTTTTTTCTCCCGTCTGCAATCATCTTCCTGCTGCCAACAAGCATCTCAGATCCCTGGACGCCCACTCCCAAAAGAAGCATTTTCCTTGCTATTTTTTTTTTTTCTTTGTTTTCTTGTTCCTTTGTGAGTTTACTAACCCCTGACAGGTCGTTTATAGTCCCCCGAGTTCCTACAATCCAACGACTCCAACCAAGCCTCAATCGGATCACCGAGCAGAAAGTCGGTATCCCGGTCTTTGGCTCAGTTTTCCAGGCCCGCATCCATCGAGGAACGAGAGACCCTTTTAGTGAGATCTTCACAAACATTGTCAGGTACAACCCCCTCTACCTCCAGTAGTTTTTATTGTAGGAGAACATGCCCTAACCGAGGCTTCTCAGCCCCGGTGATCCTTCTTTTCTACTTTTCTAGGTCCTAATATGCATGCTGATCTTCTAAATTCATATAAAATTCCCTACAACTTATTTTAATCTGAAATTTGGAATTAATCACTCAACCCCACATATAAAACATACAAAAAAATTGCATGCATATTAGTCCCCCATCATTTCGTATCAGAGCTTAGATTAGGACTTGTTTTCTGCAATTTTTTTGTCCGTATATGCTCTGTTAGTTTAATTATTTCTCCCTAATAAAAACTCCACAAATTCTGAAATTTATTTTTCTGAATTCATCATAATTCACAGTAATTTTAAGAATTTTCAAAGATTTTATTATGGCCTGTGAATTTTCTGCAAGCTGAAATTATGCATGCAAATTTTCGGCTCTGTTTTTTTTTTCAGTAAGACAAGTTTGGAAGTTTTAGGGTTTTGTTTAGCATCTTTTGCATATCTTTTAATTTTAGTATATTTCTTGCATATTAGGCCATGATTTGCAAGTTTTCTTCTATTTAAAAAAATACCAAAAAAAAATTACATATTCTCCAAAAACCAAAAACATCTAAACCCTAATTTGCATCCTCATCTGCCTACCATCATTGCATAATTTACTTTTAAGGACACTCTTGCTATATCATATGGGGGAAGGAGTTGATAACCTCTCCTTAGCCCAAAACACATCCCTTGCATTCGGTCCCAAGCCTTAACCTAAATTAATTAGACTTAATTTGCCCTAGTGAGCTAGGGACACCAACTGGTCGGGTCAGGGCTAGTGTTAGATCACTATGTCAAGTTAACCTGTGTGTGCCTTGTGCTCAGTGTCTAGAATGGTGGTTTAGGGATTCAATCCTGAAGGGCTTGTGTGCTGGTCCGCCTACCTGGCCAATCTCTGATTGGTGTCTAGGATTGGCAATCAGGGACCTAACACTCCCCCTTACACCTGCCTGGCTGAGTACAGGGTTACTATAGGCTAGTTTGCCACCCTGATTGAGCATCTAGTTTGGACTCTAGTCTAGTCAGCTATAGTCGGTCTGATCGAGTCTTGCATGAGCACTAGATCAGAGTTTCATATCACCACCTCCTTCACAAATGTCTGAACCCATGGAAAATTTACAAGCTCAGATAAAAGCCCTAGCTGATCAAATGGCCCAAATGGCTACCCAGATAATTACCCAAATGACTACCCAGATGACCCAGTTAACTCAGTCTCGTATTCAAACCAATGATAGAATTGACCATCTTGCCATAGGTTTGATCAGTTAAAAGTCCGGGTAGGGACCCCAAGAAAACCCCGGGTTACAGTCTGAGCCAGATCCTGATTCCCCTCAACCTAGGAGGACCCCAAACCCTGATTTATACCATGAGGTCGAACCTAGGAGAGTCCCTTATCCTGACCGTGCTACAATCCTCAACCTAGGAGGACCCCAAACCCTGATCCATACCGTGAGGCTGAACCTAGGAGAGCCCATCGTCATGACCCAATCCCTAAGGTTAGTCCTAGAAGACCCAATCAGGATTTTATAGACCAGGAAGATAGATCCTATTTACCCTCTCCCTATAAGCCTAGTATACCCCACAACCTAGATCTTATGACTCCAAATCCTATGACCTAGAACCTATGCACCCCCACCCTATGAGCCTAGTAGACCCAACACCCAATATTCTGACCCTATAGGGAGTCCAACCCTAGGAGGACCCAATATCCTGACCCATATAGAGAGCACAACCTTAGGAGGACCCCATACTATGATCAATCCTTAGAACCTGACCATAGAGCTGACCCAAATCCTATGACCCCAGATCCTATAATCCCCTGACCCAAAGATCTGCACCCTTGTCCTATGAGCCTAGGGAGCCCATAACCCCTAGGTATCAATCTAGTACTAGTCATGCTCCCCTAGTCAACTTGAACCCCATAGGATTAGTACCCTAAATAGCCCAGTAGTGAGCCACTACCCCTTAGGCAACCTGAACCTACTAGGAGTAGTGCCCATAATCAGAAACCAGGACCTAGCCAATTTTTTCTTAGCCGACCTTCTCCAACCATTCCTGAGATTCACAAGGCTTACATTAATGCAGAAGTGTATGAAGCTGATGCAAGCTTAGTGGATGAGTATGAGGGAGAAGAGGAGACACTTTAGATGACCTAGAATTAGCTGACCCAATAGATACCCAGGTAGAAAGCCAACCTAGAGGTAGTTGACCTTGATCACATCCAACCTAAAGCTATATTGGAAGAACAAATAGAGGAAGAGAACGTAGGTACTGCTACTAGAGCCTTACCAGAGGAAATCGTAGAGGAGAGCCAAATTATAGAGTCTAGTCCTAAAATACAAGAACCAGAAGAATTTATTAGGACTTGATCTCTTTGAATCAGTACCTTCAGGATGAGCCTCCTCCTATAGTTCCCATTAAGGACCTCTTCCCTGAGATTAGTAACCCATGCTTCCATTATGCAAACTCCATAGATATACCGCAACTCGTAAGGTTAGCATCATTAGTCTAGGATTAGTCCCTGACTGCCTTCTTTTATCAACTTTATCCAACTAACCTTGAACCTTTTTCCCTACCCTACCAAACTAATTCTGAACCCACTTCCTATTTTCTGTCCTTTCCTGACACCTCCAGCATTTCTAGGATCATTAGATTGCATTTAGCTGAGATTAGCATACTGCATGCATTCATCATGCATGTTAGGTTTGCATCTTACTTCTGGCTTACTCTTTGGAATTTGCTAGGAGTTCACTGTAAATTTTCATGTGCATGTCAAGCTAGGATCAAACCTAGAGAACCTATAATCTATTAGGTTTAGATCCAAAGAGTTCAATAAAATTTCCTTTGATAGGAATGCATAGTCGAGTCTGTTAGGTGTCAGTATGAGTCCTTTGCATCATTTGTAAGGAGTCTGCATGTGCCTAGCATGTTCACCACCTGCACTAATCTTTAAACAAACTGGCTAATTCCCGAAGAAGGATCAAGATTTGATGTAGTGGATTCTATCTTGGTTAGGCTTAAGCCTAAAAGAAGCTTCATGCTCGCAGAGCCAGACCTTTTAAAGTGATAGAGAAGGTTGGATCAAATGCCTAGGTGTTAGAATTACCTTCGGATTTGGACATTAGTTCTACCTTCAATATTACAGACCTGGTTGAGTATAGGGAACCGGCAGCGATACCTAGTGAGGCCTTTGGACCTATTCCTTTTCATTGTGAGTGACCCTAACCTAGAGTGTCCACAAACAAATTTGGCCTGACAGAGGAGAACGGATCGAGCGTATCCTGGAAGATCAAGCCATCATGACCTAGGGCCATGACTATCAACGCTTCCTGGTCCAATGGCAAGGCCGGCCAGAGTCGGACGATTCATGGAATTCTTGAGAGGACTTGCAACGCCTCAACCCAGACCTTCTCGAGAGATATGTGAGCAGTCTGACCTTCACTCGACAGGGTCGAGTTCCTCCCACCCCGGGGAATTGGTGGGGACACCTGATGCACCAGAATAAGACAGAGGCTTTTCAACCCTCTGTAAATTGATCAATAATTTATGAGTCCATCTGTAATAAGGGCATAGCTTATCTGAGTTCATTTTAGTTGTTATTTGAGTATTTTGAGTTGTTATTTCAGTTCTGTACTAGTCAGCTCATGTTGAGCTAGTTCAGTCCAATGCTGGTCAGCTCATGTTGAGCTAATTTTATTTTTCTTGAGTCCTATCTAAGCATACTGAAGACTCAATACCACATCATACAAGTAAAGACCAAGTCCAACCAGATTGAAGACATGGAAGTTTAGCCCAAGTCCAACCCAGCTTGAAGATTTGAAGACCCCAGGAGGAAATCAGAAACCCTAATTCCTTGCAGATGCCCTCCAGATGCCCAGATTTCCTTCCAGATGCCAAAATATATTCATAGACCAAGGCATCCATGATTTTAGAGGTCCATCTGCATCCTAGCCCAAAAAATCAAGCCCAGGTGCCAAGCCCAAGCCCCTAAGAAGCAAGACCAGGAATATTCCTGCTACCTGGCTACCAGGCCACCCCAGCTTCCAGAGGCCCAAACCCATGCACCCGGGCCCCTTGGGGCCGGCCCCTTGTTGCTCTTAGAAGCCCAACACGCCCCTCTAGGTGTCCTTTGAGTGTTGGCCAAGTCAAGAGAAATTTTAGGGATTTTTCTATCTAATGTTTCCTTATTTTCTAGCTAGGGTTTGAGAGGGAAAATGATTCTCATGTAAAGACTAATGTGCCCTTACTTGGAGCCCAAGGTTAAGGGTCTATTTAAGGGACCCTAGCCTCTTGTATGAAGGGAGAATTTTTGATGAATGAAAATATTGAGTTCTTCTATTGAGTTGTGATACCCTGCTGTGTGCATAAAGGGTTTGTGAGAGTTTTCTTCCCAGTGTTGCAATCATCTTCCTGCTACCAACAAGCATCTCAGATCCCTGGATGCCCACTCCAAAAGAAGCCTTCCCTTGATATTTTTCCTTTGTTTCTTGTTCCTTTGTGAGTTTTCTCTACCCTGACAGGTCATTTACAGGTCCCCGAGTTCCTACGAATCCAACGACTCCAACCAAGTCTCAATCGGATCACCGAGCAGAAAGCCGAGTATCCGCGGGTCTTGGCTCGATTTTCCAGGCTGCATCCATCGAGGAACGAGAGACCCTTTTGCTGCGATCTTCACAGACATTGTCAGGTACACCCCCTCTACCTCCAGTAGTTTTATTGTAGGAGACTTGCCCTAACCGAGGCTTCTCAGCCCGGCGATCCTTCTTTTCTACTTTTCTAGGTCCTAATATGCATGCTGATCTTCTAAAATTCATATAAAATTCCCTACAACTTATTTTAATCTGAAATTCGAGAATTAATCACTCAACCCCACATATAAAATATACAAAAAAATTTCATGCACATTAGTCCCCCATCAGCAAGCCCTATCCTCTGGTAACTTCTATGCTCGCCAGCAATCCCCCGCTCCCCGTCTCGCATCATCCTTAGTTTTGAATGCAGTCTTCCACTCATCCCTAGGTCTGATCCTAACCTGATGATAGCAACTCTTAAGGTCAATCATTGAGAAGATGGTTGCACCGGCCATCATATCTAACATATCATCCAAACGGGGGATGGGGAACCTATATTTCACTATGATTTTATTTATGGCACGACTGTCTACACACATTCTCCGCGTGCCATCTTTTTTAGGGGTTAATAGGGCTAGTATTGCACATGGACTTAAGCTCTCCCTAATAAACCCTTTTCTATGGAGTTCTTCTACCTATTTTTGTAGTTCTAGGTGTTTAATTGGGTTCATCCTATAGTGGGGCAGGTTAGATAGGGTGGCTCTTGGGACTAAGTCTATGGCATGCTGGATGTCCCTTAATGGTGGTAACTGGTCATGCAAATCTTCTAGGAATACATCCTCAAACTCACTTAAGATTTTTCTAACCTCCTGAGGGTGCTCTTTATGAGTTTGATCAGGTACTTCCTTAGCAGCTAACATCCAAACAGTTGATCCCTCAGAAATCTCTTTTTCTAGCTCCTTAGCAATGATCAAATTAACTCCAGATTTCTTCTCTTTCAATGAGTTAGATCCCCTCATAACATTGTCCTTAGGTTGGGTTGGGTTAATCAAAATCTTCTTCTGATGAAATTGAATGAGCATGAATTTGATCAGCCATATAGGATAGCATCATGGTTAAGTAGCCAGGGTCTGCCTAGGATAATGCTACTAACTTCCATGGGTATAACATCGCACCACACCTTTTCGTAATAAGATTGAAGCTGGATCTGGATTGGGCACCTAAGTCTGATGGGGATGGAGGTCGAGTCTATCTAAGAAACCTTATAGGGCTGGGATGGGAAACTGGGGTCAAGCCTAAACTTTTGACTGCATTGGTTGAGAAGGCATTCACACAGATCCTACAATCTATAATGATCTCGCATACCTTATCCCCTAACTTGACAAAGGTCTGTAGGATGTTGATCCTACGCCAATCTTCCTAGATCTTGGTTTGGGCTAAGATACATCTAACAACTCCTAGTAAGTCAGATGACTCAACTACCTCCTCCTCACCTTCATATTCATCTATCAGGTTCTCCTCAGCTTCATACAACTCCTCTCCAATTTCGTCAATGGGTTTAGGCTCTTCTTCCTCTAGTTCACCTATGTGTAGGGATCTGGTTGGGCATTGGCTAGCATAATGTCCCATCTCATGACATCTAAAATAAGCATTAGGGTTGGGACTAAGGTTCCTCTAGGTTTCAGGTGCCTTACCCTTGTTATCCTTAGGGGTTACTGAGTTGCTAGGACTAGGTCGGCTTAAATTGGGGTTGGGTTGGCTTGGATCTGGGTTGGGTCAGCCCGGTACACTTGGCTAGAACTTGGTCTGGAAAGGGAGTACTATTTCTAATAGGCTCAAGTTGACGGTACATTGGTCCCCTCTGAAATCTCTCATAGTTTTTGGCTATCTGGTAGGCTTGCTCAAGGGTATTGACCTCCCTCAAAATTAGCTCTCTCTGGATATCATCACGAAGTCCAGCTCTAAACCTAGATAGGATCACTAACTCATTCTCTTTTATGCTACACCTTATGGCAAGCTCATCAAACTTGGCTATGTATTCTGATACAGTCCTATTTCATTGATTTAACCTCTGCCATTTGTCAAGAAGTCTTTGATGGTAGGATGCGGAAGGTATTTTTCCCTATGTTTTAGTTTCATGGCCATCCAAGTGTCTATGGGAAGATCTTCTCATTGTCTGATGATGCACTCTACATTTTCCCAATATAACCAAGCCTAGCTGACTAACCTTAGTTTGGCAAACTTACACTTCCTCTCCTCACTCATCTCATACCATTCAAAATATTGTTCCATGTCTCCTTCCCAACCTTTGTAGGTCTTAAGATCTAGGCTAATATCTAATGCGGGATGACTCTAAGATTGCTAAACATGCATAAAAAATAGTAAACTAATTTTTTTTATGATTTTTATAATTTAGGTTTGTAGGCTAATTTTCAAATAAAGTAAGAACTAGCAAATAGGATAGCAATGCAAAGAATCATCATGATCGCTAAGAACTCATGCAAGATAATAAGTAGCCAGGACACGAGAGTTAAGAAACTCCTGGTTTAGGATGGCTTATCTTCATCAATCAGAAATTAAAAGAAGGAAAGGATGTTACCAATCAATGATTTGAAGAATCTGCAATCGAAGGGGTCACACAGATCTCATATTGCCCGAAAAATGAAAAATGAAGCTGGTTTCCTTGATTAGATGGCTGATTTGGGCAGTCTTGGAGGCAAGGAAAGCCTTCTTTAGGGAGGTGAAACACCTTGAGCATCTTGGAAAATATCAAGGGTCAATCAAATAGCAAGTAAGAAAAGAAAAGGAACTAATTTAGAAGGAATCAGGTTAGGGTTTGAAGCGGAGCGGCTTGAAGCTTGATGAAGATTCCTTGCTTGGCGGCCTAGGGTACTCCTTCTTGGACGTGTGAAGGCTTGCATGGCAGTGAGTTAGGGCATGGAAGGATACTAGGGCAGCAAGGAATTCGACCAAGCACAAGAACACAAACACAAACCAAAGAACCAAAAGAACAAAGTAACACAAGCTCGCAAGCTCAAATAAATTTCACCAGGGTTTTGATGTCATGAATAAAAGTTGATTACAAGAGGAGGAGGGATAGGGTATTTATAGAGTTCCCATGCCCTCTAACTAGGGTTACATACTTGGGTTACAAGTCCTATCCTAGCTAGGTTAGAATTACAAGTCCTAAACAAACTAGGAAGAACCTCATCTAGGTTAGGATTTGACCTAGTCTTCTCCTTCTTCACTTAGGCTTGGACCAAGTCAACAAAGTGGGGTGCCTCATCCTTTGGGTGTGTGGGCTTTGGGGCAGCAAGGGGAGGTCGGTCATGGGCCAAGGGCGCATGGGCTCGGGCCTCCTAGAAGCTAGGGCACTTGGTCTCCTGGGCTGGCATATTCTCGTTATCAAAAGGGAATCTTGGTTCTTCATTCTTGGACTTGCTTCCTGGACTTGAATCTTAGGGCCTGGGGTGCTGGAGTAACCTGAGAAACATGGGCTCCTAGTATATGAATATTCTGGGAGCATCTAGAGGAAATCTGGCATCTGAAATGGTATTTGAAGGAAATCAGGGCACCTGAAAGCATCTTGGATCCTAGGTTGTCACAAAAATCCACTGGACTGATGTAGTGGCCTCTGACTCTTAGATGTGGCTTGGTGGAACTCCAACATAGGGTAACCTCCTCTCTTGTACAAAAATTAGGCTAATACTGTACTCAAAATTGAAGTATAGGACTCAATACTGACTAGGTTTAGGGTTAAGACAAATCAACTAACTTCAACTTATTACAGGACTCGATCTTAGCTGATTACAAAACTTTCAAACATTGACACATGACTAATTAAACCATATGGGATCCAGTGATCTGTGTCTGATCCTAGTGTCCCCACCAATTCTCTTATGGTGGGAGAAACTCGACCCCGTCGAGTAAGGGTCAATTTGGCTCAAGGAGGATCTGGGTTGAGGCACTGCAGATCCACACAGCATTCCACAAGTCCTCAGATTTTGGCTGACCTTGCCACCAGACCAAGTTGACAGTCTCTATCCTGGGTACCAATAGCTTGATCGTCCAGAGTTCTCTCAACCTATTCCTCACCAAAAGGCCAAATTGTCTGTGGTCGCTCTAGGGTGGGTTCACTTACAAAGAAAGGGAGTGGCTCAAGGGGCTCTCTAGGTATCACTGCTAGCTCCCTAGACTTTACAAAGTCTAAGATAATGAAAGTGGAGCTAATACCTAAATCAGGCGATATCTCAGAAACATAGGTATTGGGTCCATTACTCTTCATTATTTTGGATGGGCTAGCTTCGCAAGCAGAAAATTCTTTTACAATCACAAATCCTATAGAAATTCTTTATCTCTCTTTTGGAAATTAGCCAAGTTGTTATATAGTTCATTAGTTATGTTCAGCTTTTGACTAATTTCATGATGCATATGCTGTGTAGAAGCTAGTGCATGTGTGGACAGGTAGATTGGGTCTGTAAATTTATTGGACTCAGGACTAACATCTAATAGACTCGACTAGACTTTCCTATCAAAAGAAATTTTATTGAACTATACGGGACAAATCCTAACGGACTATAGACTCATTAGGTTTGACCCTTGCATGGCATGCGCATGAGAACTTGCTATGTACTCCTACTAGGTTCCATAGGGTTTTCTTAAAGTAAGATGCAAACATGACATGAATAATGAATGAATGCAACATGCAAACTCCTATAAAATGCAACCTAATACTAAAAAAAATAGAAGTTTCAGGAAATGGTAGAAAATAAGATGTAGGTTAAGGGTTAGTCTGGCAGGAAAAGGGTTCGGGATTGATTGGATAGAATGGAATGCAAGAAGGTGTGTTAGGAATTAGTCCTAGACTAATGAGGTTTACCTTTGGGTTTGAGGTATTCCTACGGGGTCTACATTATGGAAGAGTGGGTCGTTAATTTTAAGGAAGAGATCAATTGGAGTTAAAGAAATAACTTCATCATGAGGGTATTGGTCAAAGAGATCAAGTCTTTAAGAAATTCTTCTGGTTCTTGAATCAAAGGACTGGGCTCTATAGTTGGCCTCTCTTTTAGTGGCTCCTCAGGTATGATTCTGATAGCAATACCAGGGTTCTCTTCCTCTAACTGCTCTTCTCTCTACAATCTGGATGTGGTCAGGGTCTACTGGGTCAACTGATCTTGGGTTGGCTTCACTTGGGCACCTACTAGGTCAACTAATTCTAAGTCTTCTACAGGAATCCTCTTCTCTTTCTCATACTCTTCTACTAAGCTTGGGTCAGCCTCATATATCTCCTCTTCAATGTCATTCTGGTGAACCAATGAGGAGGTAAGAGGGGGACTAGAAAAAATGGATCAATACTAGGCTCACAGCTAGGGGTACTAATCCTATAAGGTTCTGGTAGACTAGGGGAAAGTTGATTGGCACTAGGCTGATTCCTATAAACTATGGGTTCCTGGGGTTCAACTCTATAGGTCTTGCCTAGGATTCCTACTTGGTCGTCTAATGAATCAGTCATATGGGTTGCTTGGTTATTGGATTGGATCATCAGGTTGAGCTGAGCGGTCAATTGGGCAAGCTGGGTTGGGTTTGGGTATTTGATTGGTTCATTCAGGCTAGCTGATCTTGGGTTCGGTTGTCGGATTGGTCAAACCTACAGTTCATTTAGGAGATAATCTGATCACTCATGGCCTTCATCATGGCCTCAAATTGGAATCCATAGTTGGGCTGGGCTGAGGTTTAGACTTTTGGTATTGGGTTCCTAATCTAGTGGTCATGCAACAAATCAGACAATCAAAGTGGAATGATGCAGCCAATAATGCAAAAGAAAAATGGTTAGTACAATTTAGGGCTTGCTAGACCTAGAGTCAAAACTGAATGGGTCAGCTCAACCTACACTTAACACAGTAGCTAATCCTTCCTCTAGCCAGGCAGAGGGTGGGAGTGTGGGAGGCCCCCCAGCTTTCACAGGGACCTAATTAAAACCACAACATCACTTAGGTCATTTGACTCTAGACTCTCAACCTTAGATACCAGATTTCAGTAATAGCCACAGGATTAAATGCACTAGTTGACCCACACAGCTCAGACCCGACCTGTTGGTGTCACCTAGCCCTCTAAGGCAAATTAAGTCTAATCAATTTTAATTAAGGCTTGGGTGGAAATGTTGGGTAGTTGTTTTGGCCCAGGACAGGTTATGACCTCCTACCCTGATGTTATATTGATTGCCCTTAAGATTAGATTAAAGATGATGAACATTCAATGGTCCTGATGCAAACTAAAACACAGCAAAAAATAAATATATATTTTTTTCTTATGATTTATGATGTGTCAAGTTAGGTTTAAGTTAACTAGGGTTATCAAACAAAGTTTGGCTTGGGATTGGGTGGGTGGAGTTGATTAGGTCAGGTTGAGTTAAGTATGCAGAAATAGCAGAAATCAGAAAATTCAGATTTCAGATGATACAAAATTTGGCACAAGTCTTGATACAGAAAAAAATAAAAAAATTGTAGAACAGAGGACTAACAGTGTTGATCATACCTACCAAATTTCATGTAGAAAAAATATCAAATGATGATGCAAATCCTAAGGTTTTTAGATAGCTACAGAGATTTTCAAGATTCTGTTAGGTTTTATAATATGCCAAATTTTAATATTTATATTTTCAATAAAATTAATTAAAAATTTTAATAAAATAGAGGACATGACAAAGAATAAATAATTTAAATTTCACAAAAAATAAAATTCCTAGATGGTCTAAATCAGAAGCAAAACACACCTAATGCAGTAGATAAGATGCAGAATTTAGGGTTGTGAATGCAAAGCTGATTAAACTATCCTAAACCCGTTCTGATGCCAAACTGATGCAAGATGACTTTAAGATTGCTAAACATGCATGGAAAATAGTAAACTAATTTTTTTTTATGATTTTCATAATTTAGGTTTGTAGGCTAAATTTCTAAATAAAAGTAAGAACTAGCAATATGATAGCAATGCATGGAATCATCATGATCGCCAAGAACTAATGCAAGATAATAAGTAGCCAGGACCTGAGAGTTGAGAAACTCTCATTTAGGATAGCTTATCTTCATCAAATCAAAAATTAAAGAAGGAAAGGATGTTACCAATCAGTGATTTGAAGAATCTGCAATCGAAGGGGTCACACAAGATCTCAGATTGATGCCTGGAAAATGAAGCTCGGTTCCCTTGATTAGATGGCTGATTTGGGCAGTCCTGGAGGCAAGGAAAGCCTCCTCTAGGGAGGTGAAACACCTCCAGGATCCTGCAAAACATCAAGGGTCAGTCAAACATCAAGTAAGCAAAAGAAAGTGAACTAGGTTTAGAAGGAATCAGGTTAGGGTTTAGAAGCAGGGCGGCTTGAAGCTTGATGAAGATCTCCTTGCTTGGTAGCCTAGGGCACTCCTTCTTGGACATGTGAAGGCTTGGATGGCAGTGAGTTAGGGCAAGGGAGGATGCTAGGGCTGCAACGAATTCAGCTGAGCACAAGAATACAAACACAAACCAAAGAACCAAAAGAACAAAGTAACACAAGCTTGCAAGCTCAAATAAATTTCACCAGGATTTTGATGTCATGAATAAATTGATTACAAGGGGGAAAAAGTAGGTATTTATAGAGTTCCCATACCCTTTAACTAGGGTTACATACTTGGGTTACAAGTCCTATCCTAGCTAGGTAAGAATTACAAGTCCTAAAAAACTAGGAAGAACTCTCATCTAGGTTAGGATTTGACCTAGTCTTCTCCTTCTTCACTTAGGCTTGGACCAAGTCAACAAAGTGGGGCACCTCATCCTTTGGCTGTGTGGGCTTTGGGGCAGCAAGGATAGGTCGGTCATAGGCCAAGGGTGCATGGGCTTGGGCCTCCTGGAATCTAGGGCACCTGGTCCCCTATGCTAGAATATTCTCCGTATCAAAAGGGAATCTTGGTTCTTCTGCTTGGGCTTGCTTCTTGGGCTTGAATCTTAGGGCCTGGAGTGCTTGAATAACCTGAGAAACATGGGCTCCTAGTATATGGAATATTTTGGGAGCATCTGGAGGGAATCTGGCATCTGAAATTGCATTTAGAGTGAATCAGGGCACCTGGAAGCATCTTGGATCTTGGGTTGTCACACAAAATCCTCTGGGCTGATGTAGTGGCCTCTCCCTGGATGTGGCCTAGTGGAACTCCAACATATGGTAACCTCCTCTCTTGTACAAAAAATGGGCTCATACTATACTCAAAACTGAAGTACAGGACTCGATACTGACTAGGTTAAGGGTTGAGACAAATCAACTAACCTCAACTTATTACAGGACTCAATCTTAACTGATTACAAAACTTTCAAAACTTTGACACGTGACTAATTAAACAATATGGAATCCAATGATTTGTGTCTGATCCTAGTGTCCCCACCACTATCGAATGTGGGTGCATCTTGCCTAATGTTCTTAATGACTCTTTCATCCTGGTCCATGTTTTCAGGATTGGGCCTTCTAAGGTTATGCTCCAAGAAAGGGTTAGGACAAGGGGCCCTCCTAGGGTTGGGCTCCCAGAACAGGTCAGAGGGTGGGGTTCTCCTAGGGTTGGGTTCCAAGAATGGGTCACGGTGTTGGGCTCTACTAGGGTTGGGAGGTGTGGAGAGGGGCGACTCAGGCTCGGGCTCAATGTAAGACTCTTGGGTTCTTTCTAGGGTTCCTAAACAACCTTCCACTTGATCAAACCTATGAGTCATTCGATCGATATTATGGTCCATTTGGGCTAGTTAATCAGTAATGGCCCTTAATTGTGCACCAAAATCATTGTCCATGGTTAGATTGGGTTGTGCTTGGGATGGATGTATTGCCCAGGTGGCTTTTCCAAGATGGGGGTGAATTGGAAATTTAAAAAATTCAACAGAGTATGTGCCATTTTAAAAACTTCTTTGATATGGTAGGTGCTGTGATTCAGAAATTTAAAGCATAAGTAATTTAGAGAAGAAGTAAAAGCACAATCACAAATACAATAATTTAGAGTGGTTTGAAGCACCCCAACTCTAACATCCACTACCCAAGATACCACTTGGGATTTCTAATATATTTACTACCGAAATACAGTCAAATTATTTTATCGAGCTCACAATCCAAACCAATTTGGTTTTTCAACTGGGCTCACCAAAAATCCAACTCTTGGTTTTAAACAGGATCACCAAGAACCTAACATGTGATGTGGGATGGGGAAGTGGGGGATCGCTGGCGAGCATAGAAGTCACCAGGGGATTAGGGCTTGCACTCAATAATGGGGAACATGGGTGTCACACCCACTCCAATCTGAAGAAAACTTAGACGAAATAACTTTTAATTTGTATTCATGAGAAAAAAGATACTTCATACAAGAGCGGAGGGGTGGTATCTATAGATTCACCCACGGTACATGACTTGAGGGCTAAGAAACCCTGACTTATGGGCCAAGAAACCCTAGTAGACCTGGTCAATAGTGGGCCTTTATCTTGTACTGGAGTCTCTCTTGTGGGCTTGGTGGCATGAAAGGGTCCAGGTGCATGAAGGCCAACTCTGGTTGGGCGGGCCTGGTGAATCTCTTGGATTACTGACTCTCCTCTTGAACATAACTTGAATGGACTCGATCGGACTTGACTAGACTAAAATGACTGGACCTGACTAAGTGGACTCAACTGGACTCAGTTGTCTCACTTTATTACATGACTCAAATAAAATAAATAAAATAGACTTTCGGTCCCCATCATTCCCATGCAGTGGGGAGAGCTCGACTCCATCGAGTTTGGATGAGCGGGGGTTTGATGGAATCGGAACCAATCACATTAAAAGACAAACTCATAAAATAAACACAATCAAATAAACCCAATATATCCAAAGAAATTAGGAATAAAGAGGGGCTCCAAGAACTGTGCCACTCTAAAATTTGTACAGCTCTGAAATCTGTGCAATCTTGAAAATCGTGCAGCTCTGAGATCCATGCTTCACCATCTTTGGGATTGCTTTGAGATCCGTGTGCTTTGAGAAGGTGTACTTTGAGGAGCGTGCGCTTTCACGTTTGTGAAATAGTAGAGTTCCTTCTCCATGGATCGAAGGGGGCTAAACGATGGTAGATGCGGAGGTCGTGATGGCCGGTGGAGGTCTTGACGATCAGCGGAGGGCTCGGAGGTCGTGATGGCTGGCGGCTGGCACGGGTGGCCGACGAGAAGCAGCGAGGATCTGACAGAGATGATCGGGGGGTTCTTGCCTTGGCCGGCGGCCCTCCAAGGCTTCACAGAGGGAAGGATGGTGGGGCATTTCGAGGGGTCCGGTGGTCGGACAAGCCCGGAGATGAGCAACTGTAGGGTTCCAGACAGGCGAGGTAGTGATGCGGGCTCTCCAGTTGGTGTCAGTGGCATCGATCGGCAGGGAAGGGGCAATCAGAAATAGGGGTGTCGATCGACTCTGGGCGATGGCAGCAGGGGTGTTGGTGGGCATGGGAGGAGTCACAGTGGTTCGGTGGTGCAAGGACAGGGAAGAGAACGTGATGCGGAACTAAAATTGCATGCAAATATATTTTATATTTTTTTAGGTTAAGTTGTGAATCTAATTCCTGAAGAACAGACCAAGAACCTAAGTAGTGAAATCTATGCAAGATAAGAAGCTAAAGCATGCAAAATAGGACCTAAAAGTAATAGAAAAAGTGGATCGCCAAGGCTAAGAAGTCTCGGTTGGGCTAGTTCATCTCCAATAAAGCGACTAGCAGGCAGAGCTGGTGTACCTGACAATGGTTGATGTACCTGGTGGAGATCGTAGTTGAAGGGATCGCTCTCGCACCCGGATGCGGCCTAGAAAATCAAGTCGGAGACCCACGAATTCTTGGCTTTCAACTCGGTGATCTGATTGCTGCCCGGCTGGAGTCGTTGGATTCGTAGAAGCCGTGGGACCTGCAAACAGCCTTTCAAATGTTAGAAAACAAAGTAAGGATGGAGGATTAATTAAAAAATAGCAAGGAGATGGATGGTTTAAGGGTGGGTGGCCAGGGCTTGGAGAGATGGATGGTGACTGTAGACTGGACGTAGGACACCAGGAAGATGAAAGGGCTCACGTAAGAATCCCTTAGACATAGCAGGTAGCACACAGTGATTGGAAGAACTCAGTTATTTATGAATAAAAGTGTCTTGATATAAGAAAGTAGAGTCTCTTAAATAACTCTTAAACTTGGCCCCCAAGTAAGGTTAGAATAGTCATTACCTAAGAATTTGAATCCCACTCAAACCCTAGCTAGAATACATGGTAGGCAATGCTTTCTTTCCCTCAAACCCCCTTCTTTCTCTCTTGCCTTGGTTAGCCAAGGGAGGTGACCCTAGTGGCCAACCAAGGGGTGGTGAGCATAATGCTTGGTGCCCCTTGGTTTCCTTCCCAAGCCTTGGATGGCCCATTTTGCTTCATGTTGTAGTCCAGGGCTCCATGGCTTTCAAATTTGTCTCTCGGGCTTCTGATTTCTTCTCCTAGGCCATCCATGGTCTTCATAGCTTCCAGTTGGGTTGGTCTTCACTTGGACTGGCTTGGCCTTCACTTGTATGAGTTTTCATTGGACTTGGACTAACATTTACAGACTCAAAAAAGACTAGCTTAGCATGAGCTGACTAGTACAGGACTCAAATAATAAAAAGACAACTCAAGTTGGCCAAGCCTTTATTACAAATGGACTCAAATACTACTAAGTAATCCATAGAGGGTTGATAAGCCTCTATCTTATTCTGGTACCTCTAGTGTCCCCACCAGAATGGGGTTCTGATTCGAAGAGGAAGTCGGCGGCGTGGGGGAGACTTGATCAGAGGTGTTCCTGGTTGCAGGCGGTGTGGAGATGGGCTTCACGGGCGGAGGTCCGGTGGAGATTGCTCGAGCAATGGCAGATGATGACGTTGGTGGTGTCCTCTGGATGTGAGGCATCGCGTGCGATGATGGGGCATGGATCTGGGTGGATGGTGTGTGGGTGTCGGCTTCGTCTCTGCGGCATAGGGGTTCTGGATGGGATGAGGCTAATCGAAGGAGATAGATGGCTCAAATCCTGAATCGGCATTTCAGGCGGCGTTTTTGAAGAGGCATCGCGGCTTGCACTATTCCTGGAGATGGTAAAGTGGATGGAAGGGGGGGCAGCGTCCTTTGTAGATCCGATGACTATGGGCGACGAGTTTTTAGGATGCCTGATGATGGGTTGATGACAGACTCAGAGAAGAAGAAGAAAACCCTAGTCCTCTAGGCTCTGATACCAAGTTGATGCGGGACAGGGAAGCGGGGGATCGCAGGCGAGCATAAAGTCACCAGGGATTAGCGCTTGCACTCAATAACGGGGGACACAGCATCACGCCATCACACACCACCCAATATGAAGAATACTTTAACAAAATAACTTTTAATTTGTATTCATGAGAAAAAAAAATTCATACAATAGGGAGGGTGGTATTTTATTGATTCTCTCAGGATACATGACTGAGAGCTAGAAACCCTACTTGAGGGCAAAGAAACCCTGACTAAGTGGACTTAATTGGACTCAGTTTCTCACTTTATTACAGGACTCAAATAAAATAAAATAAAATCAACTTTCAATCCCCATCAACTTGGTTTTACCAGGATCACCAAGAACCCTTACACAGTTAGTTTCGAATAGTATCACTAACACCATTTGTTTTTAGACCAGGCTCACCAATAACCTAACTAAACAAGAGTAGAAGAAAGTAAGCAATAATAATGACAAACTATATTATCGGATGTTGCCGATATAGCTCAAGAGAAGCCTTCCTAATTGCACTTTAATGTACTTTAATGGCTTTTTTAACTTCTTCAATAAGTGCTTCAAGCTTCTGATTGAAGTTGGTGAAGGCTTGAAGTCTATCTTGAATGCTCTTGCAGTGCTCTCTAGCTCAAAGCTCAAGTAAGCATTATCATTCATTAACCTTCTCAAAATTATCCCATCCCTCTTTTATAGAGTCTTGTACTCTTCTTAGATGGTTTTAGTCATTGTAGACCACTGGGATGTGACACTTGATCGTTGAAGCACTTTTCAAATTCAAAAATGGAGTTCCAGAACTAGCCATTACTTGCCTGAAATCGACCTTCGAGTCAGCTCGAATCTTCTCGAGTCGGCACGGATCCTCAGAGTAGCTCTGGTCGAGTCACCTTGCTTCATTCGGGTTGGCTCAGTTTCTTAGTAGTTTGATTCCTTACTTTGGAAGTCGGCTCGCCTTACTTCAAGTCGGCACAGATTCTCAAGCTTTCAAAACTGTACTCTAGAAGAGTCGGCTCGAGTTCCTCTGTGTCGGCTCTCCTGGCTATTCACTCAATGGTTCTTTTTGAATCTGGAGGAGTCGACTCGGATGCTAAAGAGTCGACTCGGATGCCAGACTGAAGTACTTAGTCAGCTCCGATTTCCTTTAGGTTGGCTTGCTTTTCTGATTCAACAATTGAATCTATGGATGAGTCAACTCGGATTTCTTCGAGTTTGTTCGGCTATCTGCATGCCAAAAACCTTCAACCATGCCATAGATCAGAGTTGCTCTTTCTACTAGAGTCGACTCAGATAGATCTTTAATAAAAACTTGAACTCAACTCCTCTCCAGAAGTTTTCTAGCAAGTCTTCAGCACTTCAAACTTTTCAAACTCAACATACAAATGAGTCTAAGAAATTTAATGCTTGAAAACATAGAAGCCACCCATTTTTTTTTATTTTCTTTTAAGTTTTTCTATGGGTTCTTCTTTACATGAGATAATTACAACACAACTCATGACAGAAAATAAGAATGTAGGAGTTGAAAATAAAGCAGTGAAATCATCCTACAAAAACTTGTAAAGCACTTGAAGAGTTGTTGTAACAAAATACATGCTCCAATGTTTTGTTATCATCAAAATTACTCAAGGGTTAATAATCTCCCCCTTTTTAATGATGACAAAATACTGGGCATGGAAAAACTTACATGTATAATTATATTTTATAGTAAATATTAACATGTATCAAGCTTTTGCATGTATTAATGTATCAAGCTTCCATATAGAAAAAGTATCATATCCTTTGAAATAGAAGGATTAAAGTGCATCAAAGCTCTCGAGAATATGCTCAATATATATCAGAGCAAATAAGGTTGTATTCAGAGCATTTAAAGTTATATCAGTTAAACTTTAGTAAGAGTTAGTGTGAGGACACCAGGATCAGACACAGATCACCGATCCAATATGGTTTACTGATTAAAGTTTTAGGCTTTATCGGTGTCCACAATTTTGTAAGAAAGTAAGATTGAGTTGTAATAAGGTGAGATTAGTTGATTTGTCTCAACCTAGTCTAGTATATTGAGTCCCTACATCAGTATGAGTCTTGTATCAGTCCACTTTTTGTACCATAGAGGAGGTTATACTATTTTGGAGTTCCACTAGGCTACATCCAAGAGTCAGAGGCCACTACATCAGCCCTTGGATTTTATGTGACAACCTAGGATCCAAGATGCTTCCATAAATCCTAATTATTTCTAGATGATGCTCAAATTCCTCCACAGATGCCAGAGCATATTCCTAAACCAGGGCATCCATGATTCCAGAGGCCCATCTGCATCCCAGCCCAAGAAAATCAATCCCAGGTGCCAAGTCCAAGCCCTAAAGAGCAAGAAATCGTGGAAATTCCTGTACCAGGCTACAAGCCACCCCAGCTTCCAAAGGCCCAAGCCCCTTTGGGCCGGCCCCTTGCTGCCCCTAGAAGCCCAACACGCCCTCCTAGGTGTCCTTGAAGTGTTGACCAAGTACAAGAGATTCCTTGATGGGAATTCTCCCAGGGTCACGGGGATCGTGCAGCATGCGAAATTGACTTTCAAAATAAAATTTCATAGCATGATACCCTAACATGTATAACATGTATAGAAAACCCTAATTCCTAGGAACCCCTTGGGCAATTACAACTAATGAATCATAAAATAAAGTCATTAACATACGTGGATCGCTAAATCCATCCTTTCATGAGGCTCACAAGTGCAAGCCCTCTAACGGTGATCCACACGAGACTTGAACCAATGAAGAATCCCTACCAGGGTTGCTTGCTCAATAGGACTCTTAGGACAACCTTTGGACCTTTGACCACTGTAGGACACCCTCCTACTATAGGGCTCTCTAGACACTCTCCTAAGGCACTCTTGCTTTAGGACAACCCTCCCCAAGGACCCCTTAGGCTTATGTCCTAAAACAAAGCCTTGTCCTAAAAGATAAGACCTTGTCTGAACAAGACAAGTCTTGTCTTAAAAGGAGGGAGGGAGATAACAGAAAGAGGCACTCAGATAACTCTCGGGAAAATGGACTTATGTTTTTGATGACCGAAAATCTCAAGTCTCATTCACCGTACCCCCTTATATAGATTCAGATGGGGTGTGAAAGCATCCCGAGACTCCTTATCAGATATGACTCTTCATGTCTGATAAGGCTCTTCATGCTTCAAGAGTCTTATTTGATGGTTCTTTCCCTTTCCAGAGCAGTCCCCATATGCCATGTGGCATATACCGGTTATGAAGAATGGAAGGAGGCATCCTTTGAATCTTGAAGAGCGTGGAATAGGCAGAGTCCTAAGGGCAGAGGACTCTGCCTCAGAATAGTGCACGTGCAGATGAAGAGAAGTGACTCTTCATCTGCGCGCCCATATTTCTTTCTGCTTTTACGCCCGCCTTCGACTCTTTGACCCGGTCAATCCTCTCCAAGAGGTGTGGAAATAAAGTGAAGAGGTGCCACTTTGATGAAGCTCCAAGAGTTTCATCTGCAGAAGGACTCTTAGTCCTTCTGCGCGTGCCATACTTCTCTCGGGTGCGCCAAAAGGGCGTAACTTTCCTTTCCCACTTCTCTCTCCACCCAAAGCAGCATATATTGATCAGTGAAATATATGCAATATGGGTGTCATTGGAAAGATCATTAAATAAGCTTTCTTACCATATAATTTATTTTCAATCAGAGATCTGTAGCTCCTTCTATCCCTTTTTGAAGTTAAGGTGTCATTTAGGTACCATGATTCCCATGCCATTGGGACTCTTCATATATGGCGCCTAACATGCCCAAAAATTCAAATAAAAATCAGATCAAGCTCTGATTTGGCTAGCCCCACTTAGGACTCAACCTAATTTAGGTTTTTCACAATTAGGTTAGCCCAATTAGCAAGCAACCGAATCTAATCCAATTGGGTTAGGAATTAGGTTAGCCTACATATGCTAGTATGTAATCCGGCTAACCAATTAGGATCCTATGACCCTAATTAAATCATGAATGACTTCCTTGGCCAAGTCTCTATTGTGTGTGACCCATTGGGTTCCACAACTAGCCAGCAGTAGGTTTAGGTTTGAGCCAATTCGATCCGATCGAACCCGATTGACCTAATTAGGTCAAATTGGCTCACCTAATTGTCCAATTCGAATCACGCATCGAATTGACTCATGAAACCAAATCAATTGGTTCATGAAAACCTACAAGACAAGATTGATGTCTAGCAACGTGTCATGCCTACCCGGAAGATGAGAAATTTGGTGAAAAATACCAAAATACCCTTCAGTAGTAAGTTACCATGCAATTCAATCTTTCGATCTCCCATTATCCCGATTAGTGATAGGTATGGATAGATGTCAACCCTAACACTTAATCATATCGAATCTCAGCTCGATCATGAGGACTCAGTTGATGACTGATTAGATTCCACTAGTCTCATCCTGCTTTGATCAAAGGCTCCTTGAGTCTCTCATCAAAGAGATTGCAAGGGATAACAATTTCTCTTACTAGGAATGATCGATTCCTTGTTGGTCCACTCACATCCTTCGTACACCTTCCATCATACCCAGAACACCCCGTACATGTCGCAATGCCATGAATGAGTATGAACCAAAGTATGGCTTAGTGTGCACAAGGAGCCATGGTGACCTCAGATCTAAAGATCACATGCACATTTCTACTCTAGGATCTATCTTTTGACAAGTAGTAAGACTTCCACAAGATAGTCCTGGTGCGAATCAGTTCCAGTGTACTCATACTCTGATGAGCACCCTATTCCTTGTATTGGTGTCTCTATACAAGTGGTTGTGAGATCAACCACCCTCAACAACTGAGCATACATAGATAAGCTAGTCTTTTCGGATTCATCGATCCCCGAATCGATGGTCCAACGACTAGGAACATTCTAGATTAAGGTTTATAGGATTAGGTCTCACTGTTATTTTATCATAATCCTAATTCCATGCCCTATTCTATGGGGTTCATCATATCATCAGAAACATGATACAGCAGTATATGATGAATCACATGCCTTTATTAATATGAAAATATGTCATACATGAGTTGGAAGTTTACAAAAAAGGCCCTCATAATGATTGGCTCTTAGGGCACTTTTCTATCATTCCTTGAGTGGAATAGTCAAAGCATGAAGGGAGAAGGAGAAGACTAAGTCAAATCCTAAGCTAGTTTGGATTTATGCTCCTAATTATTTTAAGATTTATTTTTTTAACCTAGCTAGGAGAGGACTTGTAACCAAGTGTGTAACCCTAGTTAGGAGAGGGCATGGAAACACTATAATACCCCACCCCTCCCCCTCTTGTAAGCAATTTTTATTCATGATATCAAAACCCTGGTAAATTTATTTGAGCTTGCAAGCTTGTGTGTTATTTTGTTATTTTGATTCTTTGTTTGTGTTTATGTTCTTGTGTTTGGCAGAATTCCTTGCTGCCCTAGCATCCTTCCACGCCATAACTCACTGCCATCCATGCCTTCACATGTCCAAGAAGGATTGTTCTAGGCTGCCAAGCAAGGAGATCTTCAATAAGCTTCAAACAGCCCGAATCTAAACCCTAACCTGATTCCTTCTAAACCTAGTTTCTTTTCATTTTCTTACTTGCTGTTTTGATTGACCCCTGACATTTTGCAGGATCCTTGAGGTGTTTCACCTCCCTAAAAGAGGCTTTCCTTGCCTCCAGGACCATCCAAATTAGCCACCTAATCAAGGATACCGAGCTTCATCATCCAAACTCCAATCAGAGTGCTGTGTGATCTCTTCATCGGAAGTTCTTCAAATCACTGATTGGTAACATCTTTCCCTTCTTCTAATTTCTAAGTTGATGAAGATAAGCTATCCTAATCCAGGTGTTTTCAATCTAGGGTCCTGGTAATTTATTATTTTTGCATGAGTTTGCCTGCCATACGATGATTCTTTGCATTGCTATTCCTTATACTAGTTCTTACTTTTATTTGGGAATTTAGCCTACAAACATAATTCTAAAAATCACAAAAAAAATATTTACTATTTTTCCTGCATGTCTAGCAATCTTAGAGTCATCCCGCATTAGTTTAGTATCAAAGCGGATTTAGATAGTTTTATCTGCTTGCATTCATAAACCCTAATTTCTGCATCCCATCCACTGCATTAAGTGTATGTTTTGCATCTTATTTCAACCATCTAGGAATTTTATTTTTTTGTAAAATTTGCAAGAATTGTTCTCTATCATATCCTTTATTTTATAAATTTTTTAATTAATTTTATAGAAAACCTATGTCATTAAAATTTTGCGTATTAGAAACCCTAACAAAATCCTAAAAATTTCTGCAATAGTCTAAAGACCTTAGGATTTGCATCATTATTTGATTTCTGTTCTATATGAGATTTGGCAGGTGTCATCATCGCCATCCATCCTCTGTTCTAGAATTTTGTTAAAATTTTTTTACATCAGTAACTATATCAAATTCTATATCATCTGAAACCCTAATTCTTTGATTTCTGCTGGTTTTGCACTTGACTAACTCAAACCTTATCAACTTCCAAACCCTTCCAACCCCAGGCCAAACTTTGTTTTCTAACCCCAGTTAACTTAATTTAATTTGTCACGGCATAAAATAATTTAAAAAAATTTTATTTTCTGATTGTTTAGATTGCATTAGGACCATTGAGTGCCATCATCTATTAACCTAATCTTAAGGGCAATCAATATAACATCAGGGCAGGAGGTCATAGCCTGTCCTGAGCCCAAAACAACCACCAGCATTTCCACCCAAACCTTAATTAAAATTAATTAGACTTAATTTTCCTTAGTGGGCTAGGTGACACCGGACAGGTTGGGTCCGAAACGTGTGGGGCAACTAGTGCATTTAATCCTTTAGCTAATACTGAAAGCTAGTGTCTAAGGCTAGGGTCCAGAGTCAAACAACCTAAGTGGTGTTGTGGTTTTAATTGGGTCCCTGCGAAAGCAGGGGGGCCTCCCACACTCCCATCCCCTACCTGGCCAATGGAAGGATTAGCTATTGGGTTAGGTGTAAGTTGAGCTGGCCCACCCAGTTTTGGCTCTAGGTCTAGGAAACCCTAGATTGTACTAGTTTTTTCTTTTCTTTTGCATGCATGGCTGCTGCATCATCCATTCTGATTGCTTGTTTGACTGTATCACCACTAGATTAGGAACCCAATATCAGAAGTCTAAATCCCAAACTGACTCAGCCATGGATTCCAATTTTGAGGCCATCATGAACTAGCTTGCCCAATTAACTATCCAAATAAACCAAGCCAATACCCAAACTCAAGCCCAGCTTGCCCAAATGAACCGTAGGTTTGACCAAAGGAATAAAATGTTGACCAGCTAATCCAATCGAATAACTAAATGACCCATAGGATTGATCCATTAGACGACCAAACAGGAACCCTAGACAAGACCCATAAAGCTACACCATCATCCTATAATCCCCAGGAATCCATAGTCCCTATATATGAACCCAGTAGTAATCTACTATTCCTCAATCAACCTGAACCCTATAAGATTGATATACCGAGATTTGAACCCATAACCTTTAAACCGATAACCTATGAACCCATAGCCCTTAGTTTACCCACTCCTGTTATCCCAGACTTTAGTCAATTTTCTATTAACCAAACCCCTCTTACCACCCATTGGTTCACCAAGATGACTTAGAAGAAGAAATATATAGGCTGACCCAAGTCTGATAGAGGAGTATGGAGATAATGAGTCTATTGAAGATCTAGAAGAGTACCCTATGAAGACCTAGAATTAGTTGACCCAGAAGGTGCCCAGGTATAAGCTAGCCTAGAATCAGTTAACCTTGACCATATCCATATAGAAGACCACCCATCATTAGTGGAACCTGACCACACCCAAGCTGAACTATAATGGAAGAGTAGTTAGAGGAAGAGAACCTTGATACTGCTGTTAGAGTTTTACTAGAGGAGCCACTAAACGAAAGCCCAAGTATAGAGCCCAGTCCTAAATTTTTGAACTCGATGACTTTATTAAGAATTTGGCTTATCAGTACCCTCAGGAAGAATCCCATCATGTAGTTTCCATTGACGATCTCTTTCCTAAGATTAGTGACCCACTTTTCCATACTATAAACCCTGTAAGCCTACCTCAAACCATAAGGTCAATCTCATTAGTCTAGAACTAATCCCTAAAATCCCTTCTAGTATTTACTCTTTCTGATTAATCCTGAACCATCTCCTTATTTCTCATCATGCCAGACTAACCCTGACCCCACCTCTTATTTTCTATCCTTTCCTGAAACTTCTACTATGTTTTTTTACTATTAGGTTACATTTTATAGGAGTTTGCATGTTACATTCATTCATTGAGCATGTCATGCTTGCATTTTACTTCTGGAAAACCCTATGGCATTTGCTAGGAGTCCATAGTAAATTTCATGTGCATGCCATGCTAGGGTCAAATGTAAAGGTCTATAGTCTGTTAGGTTTCGTCTCGTAGAGTTCAATAAAATTTTCTTTGATAGGAAGGTCTAGTCGAGTCTTTTAGGTATTAGTTTTGAGTCCAATAAATTCATAACCTTGAATCATCTGCACCTGTACTTACCTCTGCACAGCATATGCATATGGAAATTAGTCAAAAGTTTAACCTAAGTAATGAACTAAATAACAACTTGGCTAATTTCCAAAGAAAAATAAAGAATTTTTGTAGAAAAATATATGATGACAAAGAAATTTTCTGCTCCGGAAGCTAGCCCATCCAGATAATGAAGAGTAATGGACCCAATGCCTATGTGCCTGAGATATCACCTGATTTAAGTATTAGCTCCACCTTCATCATCTCATATCTTATAGAGTCTAGGAAGCCAGCAGTGATACCTAGCGAGCCCCTTGAGCCACTCCCTTTCTTTGTGAGTAAACCAATCCCAAAGCGACCACATACAATTTAGCCTTTTGGTGAGGAAAAGATTGAGAGAACTCTGGACGATCAAGCTATCTATACCTGGGATATAGACTGTCAGTAGTACATGGTCTGGTGGCAAGGTTGGCCAGAATCTGAGGACTTGTGGATGCTGGTGCGGATCTGTAGCACCTCAACCCAGACCCTCCTTGAGCCAATTGATCCTTACTCGACGGGGTCGAGTTCCTCCCGCCATGGGATTGGTGGGGACACCAGGATCAGACACAGATCATTGGATTCTATATGGTTTACTGATTAAAGTTTAAGACTTTAGTCATGTGTCACAATTTTGTAGGAAAGTAAGATTAAGTTATAATAAGGTGAGACTAGTTGATTTGTCTCGACCTAGTCCAGTATATTAAGTCCAGTACATCAGTACGAGTCTGTATGAGTCCACTTTTTCTACCAGAGAAGAGGTTACACTATTTTGGAGTTCCATCGGCCACATCCAAGAGTCAGAGGCCACTACATTAGTCCATTGGATTTTGTGTGACAACCCAGGATCCAAGATGCTTCCAGAAATCCTAATTCATTCCAATGTCCTCCAGATGCCCAGATTCTTTCCAAGATGCTAGAGCATATTCTTAAACCAGGGCATCCATGATTCAGAGGTCCACCTACATCCTAGTCCAACAAAATCAAGCCTAGACACCAAGCCCAAGCCCTAAAGAAGCAAGATTCCATGGAATATTCCTATACCAGGCTACTAGGCCACCCTAACTTCTAGAGGCCCAAGCCCATGCACCCAAGCCCCTTTGGGCTGGGCCCTTGCTGCCCCTAGAAGCCCAACATGCCCTCCTAAGCATCCTTGAATTGTTGACCAAGTCCAAGAGGTGTCCTTGAGTGGAATAGTCAAAGCATGAAGGGACAAGGAGAAGACTAGGTCAAATCCTAACCTAGTTGGGATTTATGCTCCTAATTACTTTAAGATTTATTTTTCTAACCTAGCTAGGAGAGGACTTGTAATCCAAGTGTGTAACCCTAGTTTGGAGAGGGCATGGGAACTTTATAAATATCCCATCCCTCCCCTCTTGTAAGTAATTTTATTCATGATATCAAAACCCTGGTAAATTAATTTGAGCTTGCGAGCTTGTGTTATTTTGTTCTTTGATTCTTTGGTTTGTGTTTGTGTTCTTGTATTTTGCCAAATTCCTTGCTGCCCTAGCATCCTTCCATGCCCTAACTCACTGCCATCCAAGCCTTCACACATCCAAGAAGGAGTGCTCTAGGTTGCCAAACAAGGAGATCTTCAACAAGCTTCAAACAGCCCAGCTTCTAAACCCTAACCTGATTCCTTCTAAACATAGTTTTCTTTCTTTTTTTACTTGCTGTATTGATTGACCCCTGACATTTTGTAGGATCCCCGAGGTGTTTCACCTCCACAGAGGAGGCTTTCCTTGCCTCCAGGACCACCCAAATTAGCCATCTAATCAAGGAAACCGAGCTTCATCACCCAGACTCAATCAGAGTGTTGTGTGATCTCTTCATCGAAGTTCTTCAAATCATTGATTGGTAACATCCTTCCCTTCTTTTAATTTCTGATTTGATGAAGATAAGCTATCCTAATCTGGGAGTTTCTCAATTCTTAGGTCCTGGTAATTTATTATTTTTGCATGAGTTTGCCTGCGATACGATGATTCTTTGCATTGCTATTCCTTATACTAGTTCTTACTTTTAATTGAAAATTTAGCCTACAAACATAAATTATAAAAATCATAAAAAAAATTATTTTTACTATTTTTCCTGCATGTTTAGCAATCTTAGAGTCATCTCGCATTAGTCAGAGCAATATAGAGCAGTATTCATCAGAGCAAATATGATATATGTATATATCAGTCTCTTATATATCAGTCTCCCATTTTCTCATATATTTTTCATGCATAATTATACATACTCCCCCTTTTGTCAACAATCAAAAAGGTTTTCAAAAGATTTCTCCCCTTTTGTAATACACCAAACATGATTTTAAAATAGAAAGAGAAGATTGAGAATTTTATTTGAGATAATTTTACTTATAATAAGATTTAACAATCTATTTTCAAAGTCATTAGAACTAATGTACCATTGCAAAGTGCTGTGCAAACATTTCACAAACACATTGAGTGAGATAAAGAGCTTTCACTTCATTCACAGAATTTTCAATACAATTACAAAAGATTGAAAGCAAAGATACAACCAAAAGTCTATTCACTATCACTAGGGATTGTATAATAGGTTCTACTGGTTCTTTCTTAACCTTGGCACTAGTGCTAGTGGATGGTCCAGGTGGTGGCATGAAAGATATAGGCTCAACAAACTGTGGCTAAGAAGTTTGAAGTCTAAGGTGTGGTGCAGTCTAACTAGGAGGTGGTGTAAGCTGAGTAGGAGTAGGTGTAGGCTGAGATTGTCTAGGAGTAGCAAAGGATGCATTGACTAAAGTCTGAAGCTCAGTGAGGGTCATCCAAAAGAACTAAGCTCTTCCTCCATCTTTTTTATCCCAGTATTCAGTGCAATCAACTCACTAGCCTAGGCATTTGCAAAAGCTTCAGCTGAGCCTCTAAGTCTCCAAAATTCAGACTCAGAATATCAATCCCTCGAGTATAGTATTCTTCCATTTTCTTGCCTTGTTCCAATCCACCCATCTTGAAGTTCACTTCTTTTAGTTCAGCCCTGAATTCTTCTATTCTTTGGTCGACTAATTTTTTGATGTTTTTAGTAGCTATCCTGAAAGTGTCAAATAATTGCTGGGTGTCAATCTATGGTGTAGGTCTATTAGACTCAAGGGTGTCGACTCTGGATCGCAGCTGTCTAACCTCACCACTGATCTCCTCAAGTCTTCTATCGACTGATTGGTGAAGCTCGCCAAACATCGAACTCATAGAGCTAGTCAGTGACTTAGTGAGTGATCTCATCTTCTCGGCAATAAAATCCTGTGACACTGAAGGCCCTAAAGAACCAACAAATGGTCTCTGAGCAGAAGGTGCTGGTGGAGAAGCTGGTGATGGAAAGGTCCTAGGACTCCATAAGCTGTATGCTCAGTCTCCACAGTGTCAGAGTAGCAGGCTCAGCAGCAAACTCAGCATCACCAGAGGCAATGTCAGTAGAAGCAACAGCAAGAGGCTCCTCAAGGGTAGAAGTTTCAGCAATAGTATTAGAGATAATCTCCCTGGGCAGCTCTTCATCATCATCATTATCATCCTCACTGCTCAAAGATCCTATAGCTCTTATATATGTTCCTTTCTTCCTCCATGTTCCTTCTTTAAGTTCATACCCATTCGCTGCAAGGATTTGGAGGTGTAGGTGTCTATATGGTGAAGGGGTTTTCCATCTTCACCTTCAAGGTTTACTCTGGAGGCTTGGAAGAATAGGATAAGCACCATACCGTAAGGCAAACATGCCTTAACCATCCTGACAGCCTCTTTCATTTGCATCATCATGATGTGAGGCAAGTTGAAGGCTTCCCCCTCAATAACACATCCCATGAAACTAAGATCTTTCTCACTTACCACCCAATCGATTCTTCCTGTCCCTGGGAGAAAGATCCTGCCAATGAAATTATGCAATAACCTCATCTCAAGGATAAAGTTTGGCCATTACTTCCAATACCATAAATACTCCTCTCTGTTCAGAATCATTTTAAGGTTTCTCTCTATCCTTTAGAACCAGATGTTTCAATCCCTCATTCATCATCTCTAGTAGGTTGCAAAGCCTTTCTTCAGTGATTATAATCCTTTTCCCTTTAACTGTCAATTCCACATGCTGTCCTCTCTAAACCTCAAATTTCATAAAATGTTCTTACCATAGTCAAATAGGTGGGTACATTCAATGAGTAGAAGAAGCTCCACCCTGATCTTCAATTAGATCCCTATTTGCAACCCTAGTTCTTTGAGAAATGTGAAAAGAATTCTTCGTCCGCAGTCACTAGTCGATTGGACATGGAGACCGTTTGTCTTGGAGAAGAGAAAGCAACCATTTGCTCTATTTCTTCTTCTTCTTCCCTTTCCACGGATCGAGTTGGCTCTTCCTACCTATGCTTGTGTCCATTATTCTCTTTCTACGGATGGTAAAGCCCTTTGGATTTCTTGCCAATCGCCATCTTGGTGCCAATGCAATCCTTAGCGAGAAACAAAGAAGTTGGAGCTTGAAAAGTAGGTTTGGATGAATGGAGTTGATGTCCGAGTGGAGAGCACGGGTTGAGAGCGAGAACAAACGATATAAAATTTCAAAAAAGGTTCTACGGTTCTATTAAAAAATAGCTTGCCTAACATCCGAGTCGACTCAGCAAGCCCTAATTTTCTCGAGTCAGCTCGGCTTGAGCACTGTAGCTAGGGCTAGAAATGGGCCGACCCAAAAGTCTATTGTTTGGAACTGACTGGGCTAGCTCATTAAACTTTGGACCGACCTGAAATTGGTTCAGGCTTCATACCAAATTTTAAGTATATCGGACTAGTCTTTGGGCTGTAAAATAAAGTCCATTTAATTTTTGGGCCAAAGGGATGCCCGAATTCGGTCAAAAAATTTTTAAAATATAATCTTTGGGCCGGCCATTTCCAGCCCTAACTAGCTCGAGTCGACTCGAACATGAACTTTTCACAAAAGTCAAAAAGAGATAAAAAGGAATGAGAATTAATTCCAAAAATTCACAAGGAGATAGTCAAAGACCTTAAATTAATGTCGGAGGCTTTCTAGATAATGTTTCCTTAGATTGAGGGAATTTAAGTCAAAGAATCTTAAAGAGGGTCACAAAGTCCTAGTTCTCCTCTAATCATTTTAAATCTACTTTTATCAAGAGGTTTAGTAAAAATATCAACAAGTTGATCAATAGTTGAAACAAATTCAAGCACAACATTACCATTTAAAATATGATCTCTAATAAATGATGTCTAATTTCTATGTGTTTTATTCTAGAATGCTGAATTGGATTCTTAGACAAATTAATAGCACTTGTGTTATCACACTTGATAGTCATATTAGCTTGTATACACCAAAATCTTCTAGTTGTTGTTTAATCCATAACACTTGTGCACAACTCCCTGCAGCAACATACTCTACCTCACAGTAGATAGTGCTACCGAGTTTTGTTTCTAATAGTGTCATGAGATTAAATTCAACCCTAAAAATTGGCATGTGCCACTAGTGCTTTTTCAATCTATTTTGCATCCACCATAATCAGCATATTAGAATAACCAAGTAAATTCAATGAAAAATGTTTTGAATACCATAGACCTAAATTACTTGTTCCTCTAGATATCTTATTATTCTTTTCACAACAAGCATATATGATTCTTTTGGATTAGATTGAAATATAGCACAAAAACATACGCTAAACAAGATATCAGGTCTACTTGTAGTTAAGTACAACAAAGATCCAATCATACCTCGATATAGCTTTTGATTAATGTTGTTGCCTTCTTCATCTTTATCCAATCTGCAGTTGAGCTCATGGATGTGCTCATTTATGTGCTCATTATTTGCTTGTCTCCATACCAAACTTCTTGATGATTTCTTTGATGTACTTGGCTTGGTTTATGAGGATTCCTTCCTTTGATTGTTTTACTTAAGTCCAAGGAAATAATTCAGTTCACCCATTAAACTCATTTCAAATTCACCCAGCATCAACTTAGCAAATTCTTCATAAAGAGTTTTGTTAGTTGCACCAAATATAATATCATCAACATAAATCTGTACAACTAATATATCATTGCTTTTCTTTTTGATGAAAAGAGTTTTATCAAGATTTTCTCTTGTAAAATCATTTCAAGCAAGAAAGTACTAAGTCTATCATACCAGGCCCTAGGTGCTTATTTCAACCATATAAAGCTTTATTGAGTTTAAAAACATGATTTGGAAAAGCATGGCTTTCAAAATCTGGTAGTTGTTCTACAAAAACTTGTTCAAAAATGTGACCATTTAAAAATACACTTTTCACATCCATTTAAAAAAGTTTAAAATTCATGTAGCAAGCAAATGCAAGAAGTAATATAATGCTTCTACTCTTGCTACGGGTGCATAGGTCTCATCAAAGTCTATACCTTCTTCTTGGTTATCCTTTGGCTACTAGTCTAGCTTTGTTTTTAACTACATTTCTTGTTCATCTAATTTGTTCTTATAGACCCATTCTATGATGGGATGGTCTGATGGTCTTTCAACTGAAGTCCATACACTATTTTCTTTCAAACTGGTTTAGTTCTTCATGCAGAGCCATCATCCAATTTGGATCAAATTCAGCCTCCTCTAAGCTATGTGGTTCTATTTGGGATACAAAGGCTAGGCAATCATGTGCATCTCTATGTAATGACCTAGTCCTAACACCCTTGTGAATGATCACCAATAATTAAATCTCTTGGATGAGAAGTTACATACCTTCATTCCCTTGGTAGATCAGTGTGATCCTTACCATTTCTTCTCCTTCTTGTGTCGATCTTTCTTGTATGCTCATATCCTCCAATTCTTTTCGAAGTGTACCTGCATCATTATCTATACACTCTTCTTTCTTAGAAGGTGAGGGGTTATTGTTGACTCTGGTCTTGATTTTGATGATTGACAAATGTTTAAGTATATATGAGTACTAATTATGTTTTAAGTGTATTTCTCAGATCTTAGTACTCAACCATGTTGAATGAAGAAATGCTTGTATTTTAGTTGAAAAAGTTCTTAAATTAATGGAAAATCAAATATTGGACATTCCTGTTAAGAAACAATTGACAAAAGAAACAAAGGCTTAAAGAAACTCAAGCATGGCACGCATCTCTCTAGAGTTTCAGAAAATTTCAGATCAGAGGTCGACCACCAGAGGTCGACACCTTGTCAAAGGTCGACCACCAGAGGTCGACTCATGAAGAAAGGAAAAGTCAGCATGGCCGGCACGGCAAAATTTCAGTGGCACGCTCCAGAGGTCGACCACCAGAGGTCAACACCTGTCCAGAGGTCGACACCAGAGGTCGACTCATAGCTTGAGAATTCAAACTGGGCAGAACTATGGTTTTCTGGATTTTTGCCTAAGATAAACTGGAGGTCGACTCATGAGGTCGACACTTGATCCAGAGGTCGACTCATGGCATAACGGCTAGTTTTTCTGAACTTTTGATTTGATTTCTAACGGCCATAACGGCCATATTTTTTATTCTAACGGTCTTATGGAGTTGTTTCAGCATGAATGAGGTATTTAACCTCCACCAAACTTCAAAAAAGACATGGAAACAAAGTGAAAAGGATTAGAGTGAAAGTAAAGAGCCTCAATCAATTCCAAGCCAAAAAGAGTGAGAAATCAAGAGATTCCTTAGCCAAAAGCTTTCATCTTTGAGGAATCCAACTTTCAAGAGTTTGGCATTTAGTGAGGTCCAAGATTCCAAGAGAAAGGCTTGAAGAGTCTCCATCAAGAGCTACATCGAATACCTTTTGCTCAAAAAGGAGTTTGTCTTGTTTTTATTCATTGTATTCATATTCTATTTGTGGTAGGCTAGTTTCAAGGGAATTTGAAACTAGTGTGAGGTTTGGTGGTGAGCCAATTGATAAAACCAACTAGGGTTGCTTGTAAGCCCGAAGCCAAAACAAGTGAGTGAGGTTCGTTGGTGAGCCAATTGATAAAACAACTAGGGTTGCTTGTAAGCCCGAAGCCAAATAAGTGAGTGAGGTTTGTTGGTGAGCCAATTGATAAAACCAACTAGGGTTGCTTGTAAGCCCGAAGCCAAAAAGTGTGTAAGGTTTTGACTTGTGAGCCTGGTAAAACAAGTCGGCTGTAATCTAAAGATTATAGTGGAAATTCCCAAGTGGAGCTTGGGGAGTGGATGTAGGTGCTAGGTGCACCGAACCACTATACTTCTTGTGTGTTTGCATTGCTTTACTCTTTATCTTCTTTGCTCTTTAATTGTTGTTTTATTTCATTGCTTCTGTTGCACAATTACTTGAGCACTATCACTCTTCACCTTTGAACTTGATAGCACATATATTGCTTTAATTTTTAAAATACCCAATTCACCCCCCTCTTGGGCACCATATCTGGGCAACAAGTGGTTCAGAGAGCTCGGTGCTCTGATTGAAAATCTAATAATTTTGAGCTAAAGTTCATGGTAACCCTTGTAGGTATTAGTGTTATACCACCATTTTTCAATGGCATAAATTACACATTTTGGAAAACTCGCATGCGCATCCTATTCAATCTATTAGTTATCTCCTTTGGAAAACCATTATTAGTGGTCCTCATATTCCTTCCATTTTGGTTAATGGCATTTCCATTCCAAAGCTCGAAGAGGATTGGAATGAATATGACATAAAACAAATTGAACTCAATGCTAAAGCAATGAACTTGCTTTATTGTGCATTAGACTTAATGAATTTAATAGAGTTTCTACATGCACATCAGCGAAGGAAATATGGGACACACTGAAGTTACTCATGAGGGTACTCTTCAAGTGAAGAACACTAAATTAATTTGCTTATACATTCTTTTGAAACTTTTGAAATGATGCATTATGAATCTATATCTGATATGTTTTCAAGATTTATGACTATTATTAATGAATTAAAAGTCTTGGCAAAATCTATACTAATGCTGATTTGGTGAACAAAATTCTTAGATCCTTGCCAAAATAATGGGATCCAAAGGTGACGGCGATCCAAGAAGCTAAAGATGTAGAAACCTTACCTTTGGAGGAGCTTATCGGTTCACTCATGACCTATGAGTTGAACTTATGGCAAAGGATAGTGGAAGCTGATATAGAAAAGAAAATAATAGCTCTCAAGGCCAAAGGAAATTCAAGGCAATGATGGCACTTGGACTGATGGCGCGAAGATTCAAGTACGGATGATGAAGTTGCCCATCTTTGTTTCATGGCAAATGAGAAAAGGTATGTGCTAAAAATAATTATGATTTTACCTTTAAAGAATCACATGATGCATCTAATGATCTTGTGCATGAATACAGATTGCTAAAAATTGAGCACAAGAAATTAAATAGGCATGTAGATTCATTTTCTCTTGACAACACCAATCTTGCAAATAAAATGATGATTAAATGCCAAGATTGATATTTTGAAAAATGAAAAGAATAATTTTTCTAAAGAAAAAGAATTTTTAGAAAAAGAATTTTTAGAAAAAGAAAATGTTATTTCAAAAGATTTATGTGAAAAAGTTTTTAATGAGAAAAATATTTTGATTGAGGAAAAGAAGCAAAAACTCTTGAAGAACTTCAATATTCCTGCTTCTTTCAATTCTTCTTATAATGTGGTTTCAATACTTATCCTTCTAGATTAAGAAAAGTTTGGGTTCCAAAAGGAACCATAATTACTAATCATAAAGGACCCAAGAAAGTTTGGGTACCAAAATGTCCACTTAATTTATTTTGCAGGAATGTCTTGCAACCCAACATGAGAAAGGAAGTTCTTGAAAAGAGGTTGTACAAGACAATTTAAAGAAGTGGACAAGCTATATTTGGGACTAAATGGTAAAAGGAAGGATTATGTATATTGGTAAATTCCAAACATCTCCTTCCATATTAAAATTGTAGATTAATTTTTATTGCATCAATTACTTTGAAAAATTATTTTAAATAGTTAATTAGAATCAAGTTTGGACTTATCATCATTGGCTATGATCATGAACTTTTTGGTGTTGATGATTTCATGCTATCATGATTAAATTTATGATTGTAAGACCTTCACTTGATTTTGATTAATGTATTTCATGAAAAATACTTTTAAAGATGCATATTGATTTGAAAAATATTTTAATTGATTGATTAGAATCAAGCATAGACTAATAATCATTTGTTGTGATCATGACCATTTGATGTTGATGGATTTCAAGCTCTCATGGTCAAACTTGTGATTATTAGATCTTCACTTGATTTTGATTAATATAGTTTCTAAATTATTTCAAGTGAAATGCTATGATTTATATGTTTTTATTTTTGGCATCTATGCATAATCTAGAAATGATTTGGATCAAGTATAGAACTAGCAGTTAAGGTTACTTTTAAGAAGAAGGTATGCTTATTGACAAACCCTTGCTCTAATAGCTAGACTTGATATCATATTACTTCTAGCATTTGTATGGATATCAAATCATCTTAAAATGAATTTGAAATAATGCTAAACGTTTTTATGCGATATAAATGCTTTGTATTTTGAAAATCATGAATATCTTGAAAAATTTCAAATCTTGATGCATAAGCTTTCATGTTTTATTCCTGAAATAAATGCATATTTTTAAAGGAGGAAACATTCAGGGGGAGCATCCAAAGATTTGTTATCATATTTGATGCTTTGAATATCTTGTTGATATCATGCTTTGCTTATATTGCTCTGGTACTCCTTCTTGTTTTCAAATCTAATTCTTTGGAGGAGTTACATTCAAATGGTATCATATTCTATTGGCATCAAAAAAATTTTTTATAGAATTCCTAGTAACCGCTTCGGATTGGGTTAGTCACCATGGCCGTCCGGTCATAGGAGATAAGTAGGGCTTAAAGACCCTCTCTTCCATTCAACGGGCTCTCTTATGACGTGTAGGGGTGCCGCTGTGACCTTATCCCATGAACAAGTAAGGCAAATGATATAATATACATCAAATCATTTCTTGCATGTGCTTACATTCTTTGGTATCTTGTTCACCTTATATCATATTCAATTGATATCATAAATATTTGATTTCATGTATTGATTTTGATGACCTACTTGCTATTCTTTCCAACTTCATTCCCACTTTGTATTGCCTTTCACCCTTTTTCATGATGTCAAAAGGGGGAGAAATTGTTAAGTATGAAAAGGGAAGATTGGACAAACATGAAAAATCTTTGAGAAATAAAAGAAAGTGCAAAAGGGGGAGAAGAATGTAAAATGTTTTATCTAAAGGAAAGAATTAGTAAGAAGAAGAAATTTTGAAAATTTTAAATTTTTTTGCATATTTTAAAAAATATTTTTGAAGATTTTTTGGATCATATTTTGAGGGGAGCTTGGTGCTTATTGTTTTGAGCTTACATGTTTATCTTATTGTTAATCTTTTTAAGCTTACCCTATTCATATACTTAAAGGTTTTGTCATCATCAAAAAGGGGAGGAATGTTGACTCTGGTCTTGATTTGATGATTGACATAATGTTTAAGTATATATGAGTACTAATTGTGTTTTAAGTGTATTTCTCAGATCTTAGTACTCAACCATGTTGAATGAAGAAATGCTTGTATTTCAGTTGAAAAAGTCCTTAAATTAATGGAAAATCAAATATTGGACCTTCTGTTAAGAAACAATTGACAAAAGAAACAAGGCTTAAAGAAACTCAAGCATGGCACGTACTCTCTAGAGTTCAGAAATTTTCAGATCAGAGGTCGACCACCAGAGGTCGACTCATGAAGAAAGGAAAAGTTCAGCATGGCCGGCACGGCAAAATTTCAGTGGCACGCTCCAGAGGTCGACCACCAGAGGTCAACACCTATCCAGAGGTCGACACAGAGGTCAATCATCATAGCCTGAGAATTCAAACTGGGCAGAACTATGGTTCTGGTTTTTGCCTAAGATAAACTGGAGGTCGACTCATGAGGTCGACACTTGATCCAGAGGTCGACTCATGAGGGTCGACTCATGGCATAACGGCTAGTTTTTCTAAACTTTTGATTTGATTTCTAACGGCCATAAACGGCCATATTTTGATTCTAACGGTCTTATGGAGTTGTTTCAGGCATGAATGAGGTATTTAACCTCCACCAAACTTCAAAAAAGACATGGAGACAAGTGAAAAGGATTAGAGTGAAAGTAAAAAGCCTTCAATCAATTCCAAGCCAAAAAGAGTGAGAAATCCAAGAGATTCCTTAGCCAAAAGCTTTCCATCTTTGAGGAATCCAACTTTCAAGAGTTTGGCATTTAGTGAGGTCCAAGATTCCAAGAGAAAGGCTTGAAGAGTCTCCATCAAGAGCTACATCGAATTACCTTTTGCTCAAAAAGGAGTTTGTCTTGTTTTTATTCATTGTATTCATATTCTATTTGTGGTAGGCTAGTTTCAAGGGAATTTGAAACTAGTGTGAGGTTTGTTGGTGAGCCAATTGATAAAACCAACTAGGGTTGCTTGTAAGCCCAAAGCCAAAACAAGTGAGTGAGGTTCGTGGTGAGCCAATTGATAAAACCACTAGGGTTGCTTGTAAGCCCGAAGCCAAAACAAGTGAGTGAGGTTTGTTGGTGAGCCAATTGATAAAACCAACTAGGGTTGCTTGTAAGCCCGAAGCCAAAACAAGTGTGTAAGGTTTTGACTTGTGAGACTAGTAAAACAAGTCGGCTGTAATCTAAAGATTATAGTGAAAATTCCCAAGTGGAGCTTGGGAAGTGGATGTAGGTGCTAGGTGCACCGAACCACTATACTTCTTGTATGTTTGCATTGCTTTACTCTTTATCTTCTTTTGCTCTTTAATTATTATTTATTTCATTGCTTCCGTTGCACAATTACTTGAGCACTATCACTCTTCACCTTTGAACTTGATAGCACATATATTGCTTTAATTTTTAAAATACCCAATTCCCCCCCCTCTTGGGCACCATATCTGGGCAACAGTTATGATGGGGACGAAAATAAAATGATGAATGGAGAGTTTTAGCAAGCTAACCATCAAGCAAACTTGAGCAATTAATTATCAAATAAATGAGCTAAATTAATCCTAGAAAAGAATTTTCATAAGGAGACTAGTTGATCTAATTTTTAAGTTCCGCAATGTAGATCTAGTTCAAAATAAGGATTAGAATCTTCATGGCAAGGAAACCATCACTACTAGGGCAAGTTAACCTTCAAATGATCAGATCTAATGAAGCTTATGAAGAGTTTCCCTACCAACATGATGGTTAATTATTTAATGGAAGAATGAGCTCTCATCACTCAAGGATTGAGCTCTAGAAGTCAAGATTGGCACTCTCTACTTTAAGACTCATCTTGGCCTTGATCCATGGCATGGAGACCTTCATCCTTGACCTAGGAACCTGAGAGAACCTGCAAAGAAATTTGGGATTAGACATGGAAGAAGAATTGGAGTGAAATGGAAACAAAGAAAAAAAAGGAAGAAAAAAGTGGCCGGCGACTTGGGACTTGGAGCTTAATCATAGATCCATCAATAAGCATCCCATTCTTTACTCCTTGCAAAAGTACTCTTCACTCTCAATCTCAAACTTAGAAAACTCTCATTCTCTCTTTGGATAAGGATCTACACACTCAAATTAGCTTGAAACTTTTATTCCAAATAAGAATTCAAGAAAACTAGAACACAAGGAAACAATCCTTTCATTAATTCAAATCATAGCATAGAATGAATACAATGAGAGCCTAGGGACCCTATTTATAGGCTCCAATGCTAGGAATTTCGTCCAAGGGTGTAGAGGAGGGGATAAGGACGGCTTAGTTTGGCTCCAACAATTTTTAGGTAAGTGGTTTTAATAAACTAAAAATAATTATTGATAGAATGTTACAACCACTTGACATGTGGCATTCTAGAAGGTCTTCATGTGGTTGTCAAATGCTGATGTGGAGGCCTAGGTGTCATTAGAGGTGGCGCCCCACAGTCACTTGTTGGAAGGTATCTTTATATTCCCCATAAAAGTCTTGATGTAGTGTAATTTCTTCTCTCCCCAGGTTTCTTGATGAGGTGTCCCCCATGTAAAATTTTGGCTTCAAGTCTTGGCTTGAATTGGGCTTGAATGGCTTGAATTGGGCTTTGAAGTGGTGGCTTTCCATCATGTTTTGAGCTTGAGTCGACTCATGAAAAATTATCTTCTTCCATGTGTTGACTCATGAGTATGCTTCAAGAAAATTTGGAACTTGTTTCATGGCTCAAGATTTTATTAACTATAGTTGCAAAAACAAAGTTAGTTAATCAAAGTATATATTCTTATTATTGATATCCCCATTAATTCTCCCGGGGTGGAAAAAAGGCTCGACTCCGTCGAGTAGGAATTCATCTAGCTTTGGTGATACTCTAAGAGGTCAGGGTCTATTCTTTATAAGTCCTCTCGAGTGGATGATCCATAAATCTTTGGGATCAAGTCATCCTTGCTAGTGAACCAAGTGGCATTGATAGTCTTTGTTTTGAGTAGTGACAATCTTGTCATCTAAGATTCACTCATTTTTATCTTGCCGCTTTGGTAATATGGCTGGTGGACACTCAAGGGTTGGTTCACTCTCAAAGGTGGAATCAGGCTTGAATAGCTTACTATGTCATTGTTGGTTCCTTATACTTTACTAGATCTGAAATATTGAAAGTGGAACTGATACCAAAGTTGGATGGTATATCTAGCATATATTAGGTCCAATTTTTCTTGCTATTTTGAAAAGGACCTACACCACGGACATATAATCATTTTGAGCCTAATCAAGACATAGTCTCCTTCTTAAAATTCTTTGACTTTTTTTACAAAATTTAGCCATATACTTGTTAATTTCATTGCTCAGAATTTGTTTTACCAATCATGTTATGCATATGACTCTCGTAATCATGGATACTTATGCATGGGATACCAAATGACAAGAGACAAATGCAAATGATCCTAAATGGTAAAAGACAAACAAAAACAAAACAAACTCAAATGGACTTTATTATCTATGGACTAAACTTTATTGTTGGACTAGGAAACAAGGTTCCTAATTTCTAATATTCCCTAAATGGCTTTGAAGACTCTGGCACAAAATTTCAGGTAGGTGGCAGTGAATCTTAATTTGGCTCCCAACATATGCCAAAGAGTCTTACTAAAGTAACTGTTGAATATCACTGGGACCAGATCAATGGTATGGAAGATGTGCCAGCCGGATGGGATAGAAGAGTGAACAAAACATAATGGTGGATCGAAATAGTGGATGTTCATAAATGGGGAATCAGGGATAGAAAAATTGTTAGGAAAAATATTTTGTAGGGTTTTCAAAGGCTCTATAGCTTCTCGGGGCTGATTCATAGGGTTTTGTTCTTTGATGGTCAATACCCCAATATGTGATCCTTCATCGATCTCTAGATTTAAACCTTCAATATCAATTAATTCCGGATCTTCTATGTTATCCTCAGATTGATCTCCATTGTTTTATCCTTGGATTTCATTTTAATCATCCCCGTTGATTTCTTTAGGCTGGGTAATTATTTTATCTTCAAGTAATTGTTCTTGATCATATTCGTCCATAAGGTTAGACCCAACTTCATAAACTTCTTCCTTAAGTTCTTCAACAGGGTTAGAATTTTTTCTTTCTAGCCCTTCATTTGGACAAGATTTTGATTCTATTTCATCTTTTAATTCTTTAATTGGTTCAGAAGATCTTTCCTCTAAATTCTCAGTGGGTTCAGTCTCTTTCATCTCCCTCATACTATTGAATTTAGCAATATATTTAAATGCAATTTCATCATCTTGTCTCAATTTATATCATTGGGTTGGAAGATTTTGCTTATAAGATTTGCCTAGGTACTTTTTCCTCAACTTACTCTTCATATCTATCCAAGTAATTATTTTATCTCCACTATAATAACTTTTATGCTCAACATATTTCTAATATGACTTAGCATGTCGGATTAGCTTTAATTTGACAAATTGACACTTCTTTCTTGACATTTCATCAAACTCAAAGTACTGATCCATTTTCTTCTCCCAATCGACATACACCTCAGGGTTTCCATCAAAAGTGGGTCCATAGAGTTGATTGCTCCTAAAGACTCTCTCCTCCTAATCTACAAAGCCTTGATAAGGGTATCTAAGTTTATACTCATGGGTGAGATCATGACAATGGACTCTTGGATCAATGGGAGGTGATTTAGGATTAGTACAGGTTAAGCAATTTTTTTCGAGGTTCCTGATTTGATTATTTACTTGTCCTAACTCTTTGTTCACTTGTCCTGATGTTTAGTTAGGGTATCAATTTTTTAGTCAGGGTCCTAATAAAGAATTCAAGATTGGGATCCAAGAATATATGTAGGACTATTGGTATAGGGCTTCAGATAAAATGGACAAGCAGTACAAACCTAACTTCTAGGGCTTCTAGACCTAAAAGTTCAAAATACAGGAATTGACTAAGTACTAGTTAAAGTTGTAATTACCTTTTCCACTGGCCAGGTAAAAGGTGGGGTTGCGGGAGGCTCCCCTCGCTTTCACGAGGTCCTAATTAAAAACTGCAAGTCCACTTAAGACGTTTCCCATTGGACCTCTTGCCTTATATACCAATTTCCAGAAGTAAGTATAAACTTAACTAATATTTGGTCTCGTCTTGCCCTTGAACCCGACTTGTGGGTGTCCCTAGTTTTAGGTTCCTACTCAATTTCAATTATGGTTTAGGTCAATGCAAATATGGGTGATTGTTTGGGTCAAGGAAAGGTAATGACCTCCTTCCATTATGTTTTGATTAAATGCCCTTAATTAGATTTATGAATGGATGCACAAACATTCACCAACTACAACAAAAAAATATAGAATTCTCGACGCTTTTTTTTACATTTCCTGATGCTTTAAAGCATCGGAAAAAACATTCGATGCTTTAAAAAGCATGAAAAGCGTTACTACATAAAGAGTGGATAAGGATTTTTTCTGGGTTTTCCCGCATCGAGATTTTTCCCGATGCTTAAAATAATGTTATTCCCGATGCTATTGAAAAGCATCGAGAATAACTTTATTTCTGATGCTTAAAAGTATCGGGAATAAGCGAAAAAAGCATCAAGATTTTTCTCGATGCTTTTAAGTGTCGAGAATAAAATTATTCCCGATACTTTTATATATGAGAATAAAGTTATTCCTGATGCTTTTCAATAGAATCGAAAATAATTTTATTCCTGATGCTTAAAAATGTCGGAAATAAGCAATTTCCTGGCTTTTAAATATCGAGAATAACTTTATTCTCGATGCTTAAAGCATCGGGAATAAACTGGGATAAGGTAATTCCCGATGCTTTAAGATGTCGAGAATTCCAATTTTCTTAAAAAAATTAAATTAATTATTTTAAATTTAAATATATGTTATTCATAAATATGAGGTATACTTGAAACAGAGAATGACAGCCATGGTCTACACTAGCCAATTTATTGGACCACCATTCTAGTCTTTGCCATTATTTCTTCAATAGTTATTTACTTCCTATCCAAACTTAAGCTGATATTATTTCGCCAATTCTGGAAAACTCACAACAACATGCAGCTCCTCTAGGTCATCTTTTTTGCACTAATTATGCAGTCCTTAGCAGCAAATCTTAGAGTAACAACAGGTATCACATCTGTAATAATGCATGCTAATCTCTAAGCCTCGTACTACCAGAAAGTCTGCATTGCAATCAAATTAACTATATACTTTGATATTGATCCTTAAATTTAAAACAGGGAAGCACCTCGCCGAGATGTGTAAAGCCGAGTACCCAAAGCATGTCAAAATATCCTTGTGGTTGCTTGCAGAGGCAGCAGTCATTGCGGCCGATATCCTGAAGGTTGATTTGGAGCTCAACCTTTTATGAGATTTTCTTTCTTAATCAATTTCGCCCATGGACATATCTGTTTCTTTGGTTTGGTGCAGTGATCGGAACAGCCTTTGCACTCAGTATACCGTTCCACATCTCTGTATGGGCGGGAGTCCTTATCACAGGACTTAACACTCTTCTACTTCTCGGACTACAGAGATATGGGGTAATTAACGAAAATTATACATTTATTTATTTTTTCCCTGTATGGACAGCAATCGTCAACAAACATGCACCGAAAATATTGTTTCCAAATGCAACTAATTGCTGTGCCAGCCACAATTTCAAAGTACTAGACCAAACAATAATAGGATGTAGCAATATGTTTGTTGTACTGGCCCACATAGTACAGTTTCATAAATTTACACTGAAACAGATTTAAAAATAAATTCCAAATGAACAAGAATTGTTATAATAATATTTTATAGTTCCCAGCTAGTTACATGCATCCATATAAATTAAATTATTTTCTGTAACCGCTTAACTGTTTAGCAGCAGTCATTTTTAGTACATACATTTGATCAATAAAAATCAAAATGTGATGACCACCGAACCATGTAGATATCGATAGAGGCCAAAGATACGAAGAGTCGACCAAGATGACAAGGACATGTACAAGGAAGATTTGAGAAAGCTCCCATAAGTAGAGGTGCTCCAGATTGTAAAGGGAGGCATTGGTAATAGAGGTTAAAGGCCCAAGCCAAAAATACATAGCAGTGAGAGAATTTGCAAAGGCTTGTGATATACCAGTCAACAAGAAATATGGTAAGAAATTGCTTGTAAAGCTAACCCAGACTGGTTGAGGCATTGCTTACCAGACACTACATTTAGTCTGCTAATGAGGCCCGGCTTCAGCACTGAATGCAATCATCTCTGATCAATTTTTTTATCATCATCAGATGTTGGGATGTACTACACAGTTCACAGAAAAACATTTGAACTCCATCACCTGATGAGATTAGAGAAATAAGAGTCAGATGGAACAAAAAAGCGTTCACTTCAAGATTTATCCCTGCAGCAATAGCATCTAGGTCGTAAGGGCACAAGAAAAACAAAATGTCAGGACAACATTTTTCACAAATCACAACCTAAAAACCCAATATTAATCATAAATTCATGAACGAAAAGGGATGGTTAAAAAAAGAAAGAACCGAGTTCGTGTAAGTGTGCTACTTTATGTCTCTCCTGTCATCAATATTGTCAGCCATCGTATCATCATCATATTTTACAATATTTTACTTATCTTATACTCTTATTCCATTCTTCTCAGTCAAATCCATAATCCAGAAAATAGTTTCACGCACTTGATCTCATTTATTAAAAAGTACACAAAGCATTTTAGGAAAAAAGGTTAGAATAAGAGAGTGATGATGTCAAACATGTTGCATCCACACCACAGCATATCAAGCTCTAGATAGAAATAAGAAACAGAGAAACATTTGCATACCTGCCCGTTTGCTAAATGTTCGGAGAACAATCAAATTCTCATGCTTCTTTACCCAATCCATCCTCGGTTTCATACCAGAGAATTCAATATATGCTTCATCCAGCACAACCAAAATAGAAGAAAAGGATGTCTGAAAAATTTTCAGATGCTTGTAAAAAAATAATCCACAATTTTTCAGTTTGGCTTATCATGACAAGTTAACTAGGAACTAAACTGAGTACGCAATATTACAAGGTACATATGCCTATGAAAGAATCAGTAAGCTGTGATATAGAAAACTAATGGTTACTTACCTGATCCCAGTCCTTTTGGAGATGAGTTCAAGTGTTCCTTCATATGATAAGTTGATGCGGTAATTTAGATCTCCTAACCAGATAATTCTTCTGAATTTTTCAGAAGTAGGTAAGAATATCAAGATCAAGCAGTATAAAAGATTTGAATTTGAGTTTTTCATGCTGGCTTTACACAATATGGGATTTCTTATAATATATAGGAGTAACATATAGATAGAACCGAGCTGCAACCCAAGACGCATAAAGATTCCATTGAAACTAAAGGACTTGTCAAATTGAACAACCTGCTAGCATTTCAATTGCAACATTATAAGAGATAAGCTCCCAACAAATTTTATAAGACATTAGCTCCCAGCATGGCTCACGAGGATGATCAACCAATAGATACTTCCAATTGGATAAAACAGCAACATAAGAGTTAAGTTTACCATAACAGAATAAGAATAAGATATAAGCTCCCAGTATTTCCATTGGAGCATCCTAATAGCTAAGCTCCCAATGACAAAAGAGAAAGAACAAACAGCAGACATTTAGGATAAGAAATAAGCTCCGGCTTGGATGATTTCATAGTTGAACACAAAATTAACCGAGCTCCCAGCAAAGATGTTTCATGGATCATCATATCATTTAGTACTTTGAAGATTTTGGAGATCCATCTTAACATTTGTAATATTTTATGATTACAATAAAAAATTTCAATGCTTACCAAGCCTGCAAGAAGTATACAATCATGATGTTTAAGATAATATTAACCTCGAGGTCTCTGTTTGCTGTCAGAAATCTGTTAACTTAAACCACCTCTTCTTTTAAATCCAAGTAGATATTGCATTCGGAAATCTAGATCCAGCACCACAAACAATTCCAGCAATGAAATTTATACTAGCATGGATAATGATTCAGCTCTGTTAGTAGTCATAACTCATGGATGGCCTCTTGGATTCAGGTGTACAGTAATAAAAACAAAATCATCAACTTATCCCATCATAAAAGGGGAAGCACTTGACCAAAAAAAAAAAAAAAATCCAGAACCATCAACTTTATATGTTAGACCATAAAATAATACTGAATGTTACTGAATGTTAGACCATAAAATATTACTGAATGTTAGACCATAAAATAAAAATAAAGGAGCAACAATTTCCCATAAATATTACTGAATGTTAGAAATCCTGTAACATAGTGTAAACTGGGGATTCTAGGACAAGAAAACAGCATGCATCATTAAAGTATTCTCCCAGTCCCCGTATTTCAGTTGGCAAAATATGGCTCTTAATCTATTACATTCACATGGGTACCCATCTGATGCTTCATTATTGGCAAGCATTTAAAATAATCAAAAAGAGTTAGTAACATAAAACTTTACTATTAGCTAGATCAAAGATCTAGATTAATGTGTAAGACCTTTTGTTTTTGTCCAACCATTGCACAATCTTAATACAAATTAAGTTCAGGTAAATCATGCCCTGCTGTAGCATTGTATAAAACAGTACTGAAAATAAATAGTCTTTCAAAAACAAAAATCAGTATCATTCCTGTCTGAACTTTTATGCATATGATGCAGCCCATCCAACCTCAATCTAGTTTCACAAAGAACTCTGTTATATACCATATTGTTATCTAAAGTGCAATAAGTGAAACAGCCAACCTTACACAGGATCAGGCATGTTGATAGCTGCTTCAATTTCTGATTAGCAATGTAGCATCATTTTATATAATATATTACAATATACAATATAAACATCGAGAAATTAGAACAATAGACTCAAACACAACAGATATGTCAACAACTTACAAAACATTAAAATATGAACCAGTGAAGCATGAATGCTAATTGAGTTCATATGAGATTGGAACAGAGAGTCATATTCTTCAATTTTTCAACTGGTAATCACACGACGGTTCAACTCACATATTATAATCCACCAAGAAGGCAGCAACTTGGGCAAGCTTAAGCAAATACTTTGATATTTTCTTCATCTATGACACAACAAAAGAAGAATATGTGAGGCAAAGTGAAAACATAACAGAAAACAAGTAGACCCCTGCACAGGAAACTTAAATATATGATATACAGAGGACTTCCCATGAGGATGAAAACCAATGTTGCAGCACCTGAGAGTTGTAATAAGTTGAAGTACCAATAATGCAGCAACATAGAAGTTGGAGATGTATCAACTTGAATCCAATAAAAGCAGTAGAATCCAATCATCATGAAATCTGGAACAAACTCAAACTGCCAAACATGTTAGAACATAAGAGCAGCAGAGGACCACAATCACAGAAGCCAAGTACGTACCAAAGTCAGACACATCCTGTAATAGATATTTAGAAAACAACTTGAGATGAACAAAGTACAACATGAAAATATGTTGAGTGCATGGATATATGCATGAAGATATCATCCAGAAACAGTGAAACAATGAGAAGCCATTGTAGAGCAGCACCAAATTAGTGTTGACATACGATTAAGCTGGAAGAGGATAACTGAAACCCACAGGACCCAGCTTGAACCACAGTTCCATGAAGAAAATAGCCACAGGAATTGAATCAGGCAAATACACTGAACATCAACCAGGTGACACAGCAAAGATATATAGGTGAAGCAAAATCCATGGCACAGAAATATCGAACAAGAACATAAAGAATCCAGATAAGTGGAATAGCTGCAGAAGGAGTACTAAAGGACAGGTGAAAGTAATTCATAGAAGTCAAATGATCGATGCAAACACCTGCACGGATAAACAAAAAAAATTAAGTTGGACAGGTGAAAGTAATCCATAGAAGTTGTTGTTCAAGTGAGAACAGCAAAGAATATAACCGAACAACTTCAACATAGATATAGTGAAATGCACAATTTTGCAGAGAAAACCAATAGCAGCATATCCAACATAATTATGATCTCAACTCTTCTTCAATTAATTATATCACCACTTATAAACTAACCTAATCTGGCACTTACATACCTGCAAAACAGATACTGGAATCTGACAACCTAAGACCTGCTTGATAAATGCAGTACTGTGTATGAAAAAATATATTCGCACTTCATTTCTATTCTTGAAATAATAGAACATGCATTAGTCCAATAAATTATCTTGACCTCGTGACCAATTAGACTCGGAGGAGCTCACGGGGAACAGCACAACCTGATCATAGACGAGGTCATGATATAAGAATAAAGATTTATTTTTAATCCCTCTTTCTTGTGATCAAATCACTTTGATATTGACCCACATTTGAACCCAATAAACTTGATGACCGTGAACCCAATTTGTGCTCAAACTTAATTTATCTAAGTCAATTTTTCTAAGTCAATTTGAACTCAAACTAATTTTTCCTAAGTAAATGTGGATTAGATTTCTAAAACTCATAGATTCAAGACACTGCTCAATTGAAGGTTCACAGGTCTGAGGGGATTGATCAACATGCCCCCCTTGTGGTTTTCCTTTAGAATTAGATCACATTTGCAAAGTTTTACGTAGAACAACTCCTTATTGATATCTTATCTCTGACCTTATTTCCTTGCAGCTCCAAGGTTCCAATCCTCAAGCAAATCTTGAAAAGGAGATGAAAGGACAGATGTTGTTGGCCATATAGAGAAAAACAAAAGAAAAGGTAGAAATCAGAACAAGGTCTGTTATTTTTTTTTTTGTCCCTTTTTTTTTGGATGCGGAGTCAAGTCAAGATCATCACTATCCATTTGTTATTTTGCCCATTCAAACCTCTTTTCTGGTCGGTTACCCATTTTGTTGGGTGGTTTGCTAGGTATACCCATATATTTTTATTTCTTTGTAGCTCCATACAACGGTGCCTCCAATATTGTAAATATTTATTGTAAATACCCAATCACATCTAAAAAAGAAAGTTAATCAATTTTTTTTAAGACCTAGCTGGGTTCTTCTTTCTTTTTGATGATTCTCGTGGCTCTTGCATCCACCGCCACCAACCATCCCATCTCCATCCTAGTAATTTTGTTGCCATATCTAGCATGTATTCAACTCATACCCACCCACAAAATTCTATAACATGCAGCAAACACCTTGTCCAAAAGAATTCAATCTAAAGACTCACGCTAAAGACTCGCACTCAAAGAATAATATGGTCTCTTTAGCAAGAAAAAAATAAAATAAAATAACCTATAAGCAACACGCCACAAAGCCAGTAATGCTATCAGAAAGACTCGGTACAGGATTATCAGATTAAAGATTTAGAGGTATCTTAACCTGTTAGAAAAAGAAATGGGTCTTGTTGATTTTTACAGAGATATGGCCAAAATGCATAAGATATTCATGAACAATTAATCAAAGCAAACATTTTCAACAATCAACAAAAATGGGGAAAAACAGAAATCACACATCTCATATTATATTCATACGCTGCAGTCGAGGTCGACAGGGTTGGACTAAGGAAAAAAAAAGAAAACCCATGGATGAAAGCTTATTCCTCCAAATCTAGGCTTTACTGTACCACAAAAGAGACATCAGGAGGAAAAAAGAAAGTAAAACCCATGAATCGATCCAAATCAATCGAAATAACAAGGATTCAAAACCTTATTTCCAAATTTCTGGTGAATAGAGCGACCAATACCCGAAGATCCGAAGTATTACCTTCAGATCCGACAGTAATTAACAAAATTTGCGACCAAAATAAAGGGGGTGATTGGATTGTTTACATATTTTTGGGAGCTCCGCTATGTCAGGGGAGGGGGATCGGTCATCGCGAGGGAGCGGAGGGGCAGCGCGATCCAAAACTCTCGCCGGAGATCAGAAAATCGTGCCAACAACTGACGTTTGCTCTCCTCTTTCGGCCAAAAGCCTAAAATGACAAAACCAAAGCCGATAAGAACAACAACTAAAACAAGAATGGCAGAGAGTCGAATTGCCGGAATCTCAGAAAAGCCAAGCCGGATTCTGCAAAAGGGGAGCAAACCGACAGACTCTCCACTCCCAAGACCCAGGAAGCTCGATCTGTAACCAAAGACCCGCTGAATAGAAAGCAATCTTCGACCAGCGAAGCGCTCAAGATCTCCATCCCCCACAGTCCAGTGATCTCTTTATCAACAACAAAAGAAACGAAACATCGATCTCAAGCGAGGAGGCCATAAAAGAACGAATCCAAAACCTTCGAATCCAAAACCAAAACAGAGAGACAGACGGAGAGAGAGAGATCTGAGCAAACCTCATCAGTCCAATGCCGAGGGATTCACCGAGCTGTCGCCGTTCAAAACTCTCGAAAATTGCATAGCTTCTCGAGAGAAGCGCATCAATGGCATTCTCCAAAGAAGAAAGTAAATAGGATTAGGGCTCGGAGGAGATGAACGAGGAGGCGGCGCACAAAGAAGAGAGGAAATGGGATCACGGCTCGTGCTGGGAATAAAACATGAGCTTTTGCCGATGCTATTCAAAAGCGTCGCCATGCCACCGTGGCTACCTCAGAAAAAGCACCGCAGGAACAATAACAGTATCAGTACATTTGTTCCAAATTTAAATTTTTTTAAAATATTAAAATTTAAAAAAAATTAAAAAATAAATTAAAAAAATTAGATTTTGAAATCTAAATTTTAGAAATTAAATTTTAAAATTTAAATTTTAAATTATGATTAAAAATTCATTCTAGATGTTAGAGTTGTTGCAAGGTAGTTTTAGCCCTATCAACTTCTAATCAACTAGTTTTAAAAAATTCAAAATTAAATTTAAAATTTTAAAAAATAAAATTAAAATTTGAATTATTAAATCTTTCAGTGAAGATTCTAGATTCCAATTTTGAAATTTAATTCCTGAATTTTAGTTAAGAAATTCATTTTGAAAGCTTGTTGTAAAAGAAAATTTCAGCGGGGAATAACTTTCAACTAGATAGTTTTAAAATTTTGAAATTTAATCTTTTTAAAAATCTAAAAATTTAAAATAAAACTGATTTGGTTAGCTCTCAAATCAAAATTCTTGGATTTTAAAGTTTTGACTTTAGATTAACTCAAATTTTTGTTGTGAAGGTAGTTTGAATATAGTTGCTAAAAGGTTCCAGCAGTTTTGCTAACTCTTAATAATCTGAATTCAAATTTTGAATTCCGAATTCTAAATCTTTCAAAAATTCAAAATTCTCATGAGAAATAACAAAAATCGAGGTTTGAATTTTAGATCTAAAATTCAAAATTTAGAAAAAATATTTTTTATATTTTTTAAAAAATTAAATGAAATGGAAGGCAGAAACAAAATTCTAGACAGAACTTCAGAAATAATCTAAGAACTCGTATTACTTTTAAATCATAAAAAAAAAAGGAAATATTTTTTTGAATTTTATTTCGAATCCTACACACAAAGGTACTGGAAAAGTATTTTTGTGGATTTTTTTTGCAATGTGATAAAATTACTAAATTTGTAAAAAATTTGGGTGAATACTAGATCAGAAATTTCAGCAATCAAACACTTGACCTAGTAAACCATAAGCTCTGATATCAAAAATTGATGGGGACGAAAATAAAATGATGAATGGAGAGTTTTAGCAAGCTAACCAGCAAGCAAACTTGAGCAATTAATTATCAAATAAATGGCTAAATTAATCCAATAAAAGAATTTTCATAAGGACACTAGTTGATCTAATTTTTAAGTCCCGTAATGTAGATCTAGTTCAAATAAGGATTAAGATCTTCATGGCAAGGAAACTATCATCACTAGGGCAAGTTAACCTTCAAATAATCATATTTAATAAAGCTTAGGAAGAGTTTTCCTACCAACATGATTGCTAATTATTTGGTAGAAGAAGGAGCTCTCATCACTCAAGGATTGAGGTCTAGAAGTTAAGATTGTCACTCTCTACTTTGAGACTCACCTTGGCCTTGATCCATGGCATGGAGACCTTCATCTTTGAGCTAGGAACTTGAGAGAACCTGCAAAGAAATTTGGGATTAGACATAGAAGAATAATTGGAGTTGGAATGAAAACAAAGAAAAAAAAGGAAGAAGAAGAAAGTGGCCGGCGACTTGGGACTTGGAGCTTGATCATAAGGAGACCAGTTGATCTAATTTTTAAGTCTCGCAATGTAGATCTAGTTCAAAATAAGGATTAGGATCTTCAAGACAAGGAAACCATCACTACTATGGCAAGTTAACCTTTAAATGATCATATCTAATGAAGCTTAGGAAGAGTTTTCCTACCAACAATGATGGCTAATTATTTGGTGGAAGAAGGAGCTCTCATCACTCAAGGATTGAGGTCTAGAGTCCAAATTGGCACTCTCTATTTTGATACTCACCTTGGCCTTGATCCATGGCATGGAGATCTTCATCCTTGACCTAGGAACCTAACAGAACCTGCAAAGAAATTTGGGATTAGACATGGAAGAAGAATTTGAGTTGGAATGGAAACAAAGACAAAAAAGGAAAAAGACGAAAGTGGTCAGCGACTTGGGACTTGGAGCTGATCATAGATCCATCAATAGGCATCCCATCATTTACTCTTTGCAAAAGCACTCTTCACTCTCAATCTCAAACTTAGAAAACTCTCATTCTCTTCTTAGATAAGAATCTACACACTCAAACTAGCTAGAAAACTTTCACTCCAAACAAGATTCAAGAAAACTAGAACACAAAAAACAATCCTTTCATTAATTCAAATCATAGTATAGAATAAATACAATAGAGCCTAGAGACCCTATTTATAGGCTCCAATGCTAGGAATTGATAGAAAAGTGTCCTAAGAGTCAATCATTATGAGGGTCTTTTCATAAACTTTCAGCTCATATATGACATATTTTTCATATTAATAAAGGCATTTGATTCATCATATACTGTTGTGTCTTGTTTTTGTTGATTATGATGAATCTCATAGAGTAGGGCAATGGAATTAGAATTATGATAAAATAACAGTGAGACCTAATTTCTATAAACCCTAATCTAGAATGTTCCTAGTTGTTGGACCATCGATTCCGGGATAATGAATCTAGAAAGACTAGCTTATCGTATGTATGCTCAGTTGATGAGGGTGGTTGATCTCGCAACCACTTGTGTAGAGATACTAATACAAGGATAAGGGTGCTCATTAGAGTATGAGTACACCGAACTCATCCATATCGGGACTATCTTATGGAAGTCTTACTGTTTATCAAAAGATATGTCCTAGAGTAGAAGTTGTGCATGTGATCTTTAACCTGAGGTCACCATGGTTCATTGTGCACACTAAGCCATACTTTGGTTCATACTCATTCATGGCATTATGACATGTACGAGGTGTTCTGGGTATGGTAGAAGGTGTACGAAAGATGTGAGTGGACCAACAGGACTTGATCTTATCTAGTAAGAGAAATTGTTATCCTATGTAATCTTTCGATGAGTGACTTGTTGACTCCATTACTGATTTTGATGATAAACAAAACAGTTAAGTATAAGTTGAGTACTAATGGTTTCCTTGAAGTGTATTTTTATAGAAAAAGGTGCTCAAAAATTTGTAGAAGTTTATTTACTTGAAGAAGCCAATTTACATGAAAAGAACTGCTCAAAGAAGACTTGGAAAGTCAAAGATTGCTTGAATAGTAATTTAGTAAAGTATAAATTTGGTTCAGCACAAGTTCAAGAATTTTTGAGAAGATTTCAGTGAGGTGTCGACTTAAAGTATCGACACATGACACTAAGTATCGATACATTGAGGTGAAGTGCCAACTCAAGCGGGTATGCAAAAAATGTTTCAGATGGCATGGCTGAAGTATCAACACATGGACCTGAAGTATTGACTCAAAGTATCGACACATGGATTAGCTCATTGCTTGAGATTTTCAAGCCATAGAACGTGCTGAAAATGAAGAACTGCAGAAGTGTTGACACATGGAAAAGAAGTGTCGACTCACCTTAGGAATTTTCGACACATCTAAGATTTTCAGAGAACCAGATTGAAGAGTTTTAAACTGGGTGTCGACTCAAGAAGTTCAAGTGTCGACCTAAAGTGTCGACTCACAGCTTGAAGTGTCGACACATAGAGTTCTAGGAACAGTAATGACTGGTTTTTCAAATACAAAACTTGACCCTTTTGCTCTCCAATGGCTAGTTTTTCAAGTCTAACGGCTAGAAACCTGATTTAAGGCCTTGGAAAGGTATTTATATGCTCTAAATCAAATCAAAAGGGGAACAATTGATGAGAATGAAATAGAAGCATTCAAAAGAGAAGAAAAGAGAGCTTTAACTCCTATTCATTGAAGAATCAACCACTCTCAAGCAAAAGCAAGCCTCCAAGTATTCAAGAGCCTTCAAGAGCATTGAAGATCATCTATTCTTGAGCATTTAAGAGGCTTCAACAAGTTCAAAGCACCTCTACATCGAGCTTCAAAGAGATACATACTTTATTTTAGAAAGCTTTCAATGTTTCATTACTTCAAAACTTATTTGTTGTAAGGGTTCTTGGTTAGCCTATTGTAAAACCAAGGAAGGTTATTGGTGAGCCTTTGAAAACCAATTAGGTTCTTGGTTAGCTCGAAAAATCAAGGGAGGTTGGTAGTTAGCCCGTAAAACTATTTAGGTTCTTGGTTAGCCCATAAAACCAAGTGAGATTTTGACTTGTTGGTCTTGTGAAAACAAGTTAATTTTTTATTAGTGACCCGCAAAACTAATCAACTGTAATCGGTGTGATTATAGTAAATTTTCAAGAAGATCTTGGAGAGTGGATGTAGGTGTATTGGATAGCACCAAACCACTATATTTCTTGGTTTTGTGGTTGATTGATCTCTCAACTTGCTTTTCACTTATTGCTCTTTATTTTTGCTGTACTTTTATTTAAGAGCATTATATTTGATTTCTTTGTACCTTAATTGATTGTTGGATTGGATTGCATAACATTGCATTGCATCAAGTAAATAATTTTTAGAGATCCAATTCACCCTCCGTTTTGGGTTGCTTACTGGGCAACAAGTGGTATCAGAACCCTGTTCTCAGTGTATAGGCTTTACCACCTTGAGTAAAGATCTATGGCAGCCCCAATTGGTACTAGCATAGTTGAGGGTCAAGCCTCAAATAGACCTCTATTTTTTAATGGATCAAATTATACATATTGGAAAACTAGGATGAGAATTTATATGCATTCTATTGATTATAATTTATGAAAGTTGTAGATAAAGGTCCACATATTCCTTCAGTCTTGGTTATTAGTGTTTCTATCTCAAAACTCGAAGAGGATTGGGATGAAAATGATATTAAGCAATCTGAGATCAACGCTAAGACAATGAATCTCCTTTATTATGCATTAGATTCTAGTGAATTCAATAGGATATCTACATGCACTTCGGTCAAAGAAATATGGGACACACTTGAAGTTACCTATGAGGGTACCGATCAGTGAAGAATACAAAGGTGAACATATTAGTGCATACTTATAAATGTTCCGAATGGAACCTAATGAGTCAATCACTGACATGTACACAAGATTTACAAATATTGTAAATGGAATGTGAAATCTTGGAAGGGTAATGTCTAACGCTGATCTTGTGAATAAAATCCTCAGGTCACTTCCAACATCGTGGGATCCAAAGGTGACCGCAATTCAAGAAGCCGAGGACATTGACAAACTACCTTTAGAGCAGCTGGTTGGATCACTCATGACTTATGAGCTAAATTTGAAACAAAAGTTAATGGACATGGATAAAAAAAAAAAGGGGATAGCTTTCAAATCAAACATACAAGAAGAATCCTCAATATATGAGTTCGAAGAAGAAGAGGAAAATGAAGGTGAAGAAGCCCTCCTTGCAAGAAAACTCAGAAGATTTATGAAGGGGAGGAAGTTTCATTACAAAAAGAAGTTTCAATCAAAAGAAAAAGGAAAAGAGAAAGAGAAAGAAAAAGAAAAAGAAAAAGAAAAGGAGAAGGAAATACCTACATGCTTCGAGTGCAAGAAGCCGGGTCACTACAAGTTCGATTGTCCTCTCCTTAAGAAGTCAAGGAAAAAATTAGAGAAAAACAATGATGGTCACCTGGAGTGACAGGAAGACTCCAGTTTTGATGAAGAGCAGATAGAATTGCAAATGTTTGTTTAATGGCATATGAAGAGCAAGATGAGGTAAATTTCGATACCGAAATAGATTTTACTTTTGATGAGCTTAGAAATGCTTTTGATGAACTCATGCATGATTATAAACTGATTTTACATGAAATAAAAAGTTGAAAAAGCATGCAAACAGTTTCTCTCTTGAAAATAATTCTTTGTTGAATGAAGTTAATGATTTGAAATCTAAATTGGATGTTTTAGAAAAGAAAAACAATGCTTTGACAATAAAAATGAAGTGTTGAAAAGATCCAAGAATGTTATTTCAAATGGTGATCTTTTAAAGAAAAATAAAAATTTAGAATTGGAAAAATGCAAAGTACAAAAATGAACTTGAAAGATAAAGCCCTTTGTTGAAAAATTTATCTATAGTTCAGAAAAATTAAACATACTTTTGAATAGTCAAAGAGCTGTTTTCAATAAAGCAAGTTTAGATTTTAGACCACAAAAATAATAAAAGTATTTCAAAACTTTTTTATTCCAGCATCTTCTAGCATAACTTGTTTCTCATATAAAAATTAGGTCATAACTTTTCAATATAGTTTAAGAAAAATTAATTCTTTTGGTAAAGTGTAGGTTCCAAAAGGAACCATTTTAAGTACTAACCCTAAGGGACCCAAGTTGGCTTGGGTACCTAAAACAAAGCTTGATTTTATTGTAGGTGTGTCTTGCAACGAAGGAGAACAAAAGAATTTGGTATCTTGATAGTGGTTGCTCAAGGCACATGATGGAAGATGTGAAGCAATTCACTTCTCTTGAAGCAATGAATGGAGGGAGTGTGACCTTTGGAGATAATGGTAAAGGAAAAATCATTGGTATTGGTAAGGTTCACTTAACTCTTTCTAGTTGTATTAGCAATGTACTTCTAGTTGATGGTTTGAAGCATAATCTTTTGAGTATTATCAGTTTTGTGATAAAGGTTTTCAAGTCATTTTTAAATCATCTTTTGAGTATTGCATGATTACTAGTCCGAATATAAATGGAGTACAATTCATTGAAAAAAGGCATGGTAATGTTTATTTGGTAGACTTAGATGATCTATCTTTGCCTAATGGAGAATGCCTTGTTGCAATGAATTCTACTAAAGATGAGACTAGTTGGCTTTGGCATAGAAAATTAGGGCATGCTAGTATTTATCTACTTTCAAAACTTTGTAAAAAGAATTTAGTTAGAGATTTACCTGAACTTTGTTTTGAAAAAGATAGAGTTTACCAAGCATGTCAATTTGGTAAACAAGTTAAAACCTCTTTGAAACCTAAAAGTTTTGTAACTACTGGTAGGCCAGTAGAACTACTTCATATAGATCTCTTTGGACCAACTAGAATCAAGTCTAGTCTAGGAGGCAAGAAATATGGATTAGTCATAGTAGATGATTTTTCGAGATTTAAATAGGTTTTCTTTCTGGCACATAAAGATGAATCATTTTCTGCTTTTATAAAGTTTTATTAAAAAGCCTCAAATGAAAAAGGTGTTTCAGTTGTTTGCATTCATAGTGATTATGGAACTGAATTTGAAAATCAAGATTTTGAAATCTTTTGTAATGAAAAATGAATATAACATAATTTTTTTGCATCTAGGACACCTCAACAGAATGGGATAGTTGAAAGAAAAAATCATACTTTAGAAGAAATGACATGCACTATGCTTTGTGACTAAAATGATTTACTGAGATATTTTTGGACTAAAGGCTATGAATACGCATGTTGATTTTACAATTGAGTTTTAATCCATCATATTTTGAATAAAAACTCTTTACAAACTTTGGAATCAAAGAAAAACAACCTTAAAGTATTTTCAAATTTTTGGTTGCAAATATTTATTTTAAATATAAAAAAGATAATCTTTAAAATTTGATGCCAGGTATGATGAAGGATCATTTTAGGATACTCCACATCAAGCAGGGCATATAGAGTTTTCAATAAAAGAACTTTGGTTGTAGAAGAGTCAGTTTTTGAAGAATCTACTAACAAATCCTTCAGAAAAGAGGATACATCTGATGAATGCGTAGGTGCTGATAAGCTTCAAAAGTTAACACTGAATGATCAACCCCAGCCAAGTGAAGATGATCAAGACAAGAATAGAAAGGTGATGACACTCCAAAGCACCAAGATCTACCTAAGGAGTGGAGGTATGCTCATGGATATCTTAAGGAATTAATCTAGGTGATCCATCTAAAAGGATAAGAACTCGAGTCTCATTAGAAATGAATGTGACTATATAGCTTTTGTATCTCAAATTAAGCCTAAATATTTGAAGAAGCTGAAAAAGACCCTAATTGGATTAATGCCATGCAAGATGAACTAATTCAGTTAACAGAAATAATGTTTGGACATTAATAGAAAGACCATCTAATATTTCTAGTATTGGTACTAAATGGGTATTTAAAAATAAATTAGATGAAAATAGAATTATTGTTAGGAATAAAGCTATACTAGTTGCTAAAGGCTACAACAGGAGGAAGGGATTGATTTTGATGAAACTTTTACTCCTGTTGCTAGACTTGAAGCAATTAGACTATTATTAGCATTTGCTTGTTTATGAAATTAAATTATTTCAAATGGATGTTAAAAGTGCTTTTTTAAATGGTTTTATAACGGAAAAAGTTTTTGTTGAACAACCACCTGGATTTAAAAATCATGTACATCATGATCATGTTTTTAAATTGTACAAAGCACTTTATAAATTAAAGCAAGCACCTCGAGCCTGGTATGAGAACTAAGCAAATTTTTAATTGAAAATGAATTTTCTAAAGGCCATGTTGATAAAACATTGTTTTTGAAAAAAAAAGATAGTGGTTTATTAGTAGTACAAATATATGTTGATGATATCATTTTCGGTGCTACTAATGAACTTCTTTATCAAGAGTTTGCTAAGCTAATGCAGGGTGAGTTCAAGATGAGTATGATTGGAGAACTCAATTTCTTTCTCAGACTCCATATCAAGCAAACGAAAGATGGTATCTTCATCAACCAAGCTAAGTATACAAGAGAGATTATAAAGAAGTTTAGGATGGAGACTACTAAAGCAATAGGTACGCCTATGAGCCCCTCGTATAGACTTGATAAAGATGAACATGATAAATCAGTAGATCAAAAGTTATACAGACGATTGGCTCTTTACTGTACTTAACTACTAGTAGACAAGATATAATATTCAGTATATGCATGTGTGCTAGATATCAGTCTGAACCTAAATAATCATATTTGATGGCTGTTAAGCGCATTATTAGATATCTATATGGTACTAAAATATTGGTTTATGGTATTCTAGAGATTCATCTGCCGAATTAATTGGATATTCTGATGCTGATTTTGCTGGTTGTAAATTAGATAGAAAGAGTACTAGTAGTACTTGCCAATTTCTTGGAGCTAACATAATCTCATGGTTTAGTAAGAAATAAACTTCAGTTGGACTATCCATAGCTGAGGCTGAATATATTGCAGCAGGAAGTTGTGGTGCTCAAATCTTGTAGATTAAGCAACAACTTGAAGATTGTGGAATCAAGTTGGCTTGTACACCTATAAAATATAATAATACCAGTGCTATCTGCTTGATTAAAAATCCTGTTCAATATTCTAGGAGTAAATATATTGAAATTAGACATCATTTATTAGAGATCATGTAGAAAATAATGATATTGTGCTTGAATTTATTAGTACTAAACTTCAATTAGCTAATATCTTAACTAAACCTCTTCTGAAGATCGGTTTGTATGATTAGAAGAGTGCTCAGGATCATTAATCCTTTTGATTAAATATTTCATATCTTTGACTCAAATCAATCATATTTGACATCAGTCATGATCAATTTCTTACTAATTTTGTTGAATTTCATTGAATTATGCTTGATTTTGATCAACACTTCAATCTCTTATTTTTTGGTTTTTAAGTCGATGTGTCGACATATCAATGTGTCGACACCTGAATGTGTCAACACATTTATGAGTCGATACATGAACGGTAGCTGACCGAGAATAAGGGCATTCCGAAGCATTTTTCCCCTCATTTCTTCATCTCCCTCGAGCCGACACTTGACCTAAGGTACTCCTCACTCCTCCTTCCCTCTATTTCATAATTTAAACTCGTTGATTCTTCGATTTGGACACTTTCCTATTCAGATTTTGCTACATTTCGGCTTCCTTTTGCATTTAAGCCTTAGAAATCCTAGGTTTTCATCCAAATCTTGCTCAAATTTTATTCTAAGCAATGGGATCCCAAAAGCAAGTAGTCCGTCAACCTCGTCAGTCAAATCAGGAAGAAGAATGAAGGCTAGACACGAGGCTATAGAGCTCCTGATTTGCCTGCATGACCACTTTTTGTAGCTTCTAGCCAGATGAGTTCGAAGACCCTTATCGGGGGATGATGAGTAGACTTCAGTTTTGTCGACCGGTAGCATTTTAGGATCGAACAGTGGATTTGATAGGCTGGTTGACATCTTTTTGCTCACTGAGCGAGAGATTTTATCCTAGGCTTATTCAAGAGTTTTATGGTTCACTCGCCCATGGATCTAATGGATGAATGGTACAGGGAGAGGCCGGGATATCTCAGTTTCATCAGAGGTACTGAGCAGAGTATGGGACATTCCGATGACTAGTTCAATGGTGGACAGCCTGATGGACAGAGTGAGTGGACTCCAGTGTAACTTTGAGTCTGATATATTATCTAAGGGAGCCACCATACCCGCATCCCGACTGTCAGTAGAGATGAGATTGTTGCACCATATTGTCACCCGGATACTTCTACCGAATACCAGATGCTTCGATTACATCATTGAGCCGGAGTTGCTAGTGATTGTCTCATTAGTTCAGCTCACACCTGTCTGCCTTCCAGTGCTTATGATTCACCAGATGATGGAGGCATCGACGAGCCAGCAACTCTGCCTACCCTATGGGATTGGGTTGACTGTTATGTTCAGAGAGTACGGCATCAGCTTTGAGGATGAGCCCTTCCGCATGCTACTTCATACTGATGTGTATGACATCAGGTCATTACACCAGATGGGTTATAATCTATTCCAAGGCCAGTGGAGATACAGGATATCTGGTCTGATCAAGGACAGAGCTGATGACGATGATGCTGCAGAAGAGGAGCGCATCCTCTCTGGCGAGGCAGGACCTAGCGAGAGTTAGCCTGAGACAGCAACACATCCAGAGGTTGCATCTCAGTCTGATCCTACTACTTCAGCATAGCCTCAGCCAGCTCAGAGGAGACTCAGGGTGTTTATGATAGCTTATTGGACAGAGTCAGATGCATTGAGATTGACATTGTGATCATGAGACGGTGTCTTGACTGCTTCATAGCTGAGACCAAAGAGAGCCATAGTGGACTGAGTGATGGCATCTCAGCTATACTGACCGCACTGTCTAGACCTTCAGTGAGTAGTCCAATTGCTGATACTGCTCCACCTGCTCCTACACCTGTTATTGATGGAGATGAAGATGGTGATGATGTTGATGGAGATGATGAGGAGATAGACTATGATGGATTCAACTTCCCAGATCTGACTTCAGAGTCTGTGACGGAGGTGATGGCAGACTTGTCCAGGAGTCCTACTCATGACCCTTCTAGTTCACCTACCCAGACTCCAGTCCTATCCTCTCCTTCCAGATCAGATGATCATGTTCCAATTCCTATTCTTTCACCTATAGTTGATTCTCCTGTTGTTCTTTCACCAGTTATTGATTCTCCTGTTGATACCCCGTTGTTGACACACCCATGATTGACACTCCTATCATTAATTTACCGATTATAGACTTACCCATTCATTCTTCAGCTGATACATATATCTTTGATACACCTATCGTATCATCAGTTGATACACCTATTTTTGACACACGCATTATTGATACTCCTACCATTCACACATCCTCACTTATCCAAGATCTTGGTTTTTATACACCTGGCTTTTAGTATCTTTACTCTGGTCCTTCCTTTGATCATACACCACTTCCGGTAGTCACAGAGACTATCGACCCGATCAGTTTCATTCCTGTGGAGGACATTGCTTCCACCTCTACTACTCTAGCCAGAGGTCGGACGTATGCACGACGTAGACGATGTGGTCGTCGTACATCTCTACGACCGACCAGGACCAACTCCGAGATCTCAAATCGATATGGCCTCGAGCTCGATCTTTTACTAATACAGGATTGATTGAGATCGGATCGTCTTCTGATGATGCTGATGAGGATGAGGATTAGGATATCTATGTATTATTAGATAGTTTACTTTTATGCATCTATGTATGTTTTGTCTTTTATTATATAAATTCTGACTTGAAATAAATATCATGTTGTACTTCATGTTTGTGACTTTAAATAAATGAATGACTTAAATTTCTTTGATATTTCATTGTCTTATGAATTGTCTTTATGAATGAATGAAAATTTTATATTGCACTTGAAGTCAATATCTTAATTCTATTACCTTCCTACCTTTTTAATGATAACAAAAAGGGAGAGTAGTAAAGATTAAAGTATAAATGTAAAGTGTATTTGTGATGTGCAAGAGATAAATAAGAGTATTGCAAAAGTTGAAAATTATTTTGAAAACTTGAATTGAAATTGTTTACAAATTCCTTAAGAAAGGGGGAGCTATACTTTGTTTTCATTGAAAATCTTTTTAAAGTAAATTTCATCTTAAAACCCTCTTTAAGTGTTTGAAAGATATTTACAAACTCTTTTATGGATCATCAATTCAGGGGGAGCTTTACTTATTTTTGAATTTTCTCGTAGAGTATCACGATACATGTGTTTATGTTTCATATATATCCCAAAGCTCTGATACTCTAAATCATTACAACTTGCTCTGATAATCTTAAATCTTTATATCACTCTTATTCTGATACATCTTGTCAATATTGAAAATTACCTTGATACTCTGTTGCATTTAATTTTATACACCTTGATGAATTCTTTAAAAGCTTTAATGCAATTTATACTTAAAGGTTTTGTCATCATCAAAAAGGGGAAGATTGTTGACTCTATTATTGATTTTGATGATAAGCAAAATGGAAAGTATAAGTTGAGTACTAATGGTTTTCTTGAAGTATGTTTTTATAGAAAATGGTGCTCAAAAATTTGTAGAAGTTTATTTACTTGAAGAAGCCAAGTTTACATGAAAAGAACTACTCAAAGAAGACTTGGAAAGTCAAAGATTGCTTGAATGGTAAATTGAGTAAAATATAAATTTGGTTCAGCATAAGTTCAAGAATTTTTAAGAAGATTTCAGTGAGGTGTCGACTCAAAGTATCGACACATGATATCAAGTATCAACACATGGAGGTGAAGTGCCAACTCAAGCCGATACGCAAAAAATATTTCAGATGGCATGGCTGAAATATCAATACATGGACCTGAAGTGTCGATTCAAAGTATAGACACATGGATCAGCTCATCGCATGAGATTTTCAAGCCACAGAACTTGCTGAAAACGAAGAACTACAAAAGTGTCGACACATGGAAGAGAAGTGTTGACTTAAAGTGTCGACTCACCTGAGGAAGTGTCGACACATCTGAGATTTCCAGAGAACTAAATTGAAGATTTTTTAACCGGGTGTTGACTCAAGAAGTTCAAGTGTCGACCTAAAGTGTCGACTCACAGCTGAAGTGTCGACACATGGAGTTTTGGAAACAGTAATGGCTAGTTTTTCAAATACAGAACTCAATCCTTTTGCCCTCCAAAGGCTAGTTTTTCAAGTATAATGGCTAGAAACCTGATTTGAGATCTTGGAAAGGTATTTATGTGCTCCAAATCAAATCAAAAGGGGAACAATTGATGAGAATGAAATAGAAACATTCAAAAGAGACGAAAAGAGAGCTTTAACTACTATTCATTGAAGATTCAACCACTTTCAAGCAAAAGCAAGCCTCCAAGCATTCAAGAACCTTCAAGAGCATTGAAGATCATCCATTCTTGAGCATTCAAGAGGCTTTACAAGTTCAAAGCACCTCTACATCGAGCTTCAAAGAGATACCCGCTTTATTTTAGAAAGCTTTATTATTTCATTACTTCAAAACTTTTTTTTTGTAAGGGTTCTTGGTTAGCCTATTATAAAATCAAGGGAGGTTATTGATGAGCCTTTGAAAACCAATTATATTTTTTGTTAGCTCGAAAAATCAAGGGAGGTTGGTGGTTAGCCCACAAAACCATTAGGTTCTTGGTTAGCCCGTAAAACCAAGTGAGGTTTTGATTTGTTGGCCTTATGAAAACAAGTTGGGTTTTTGATTAGTGAGCTCGCAAAACTAATCAATTATAATTGATGTGATTTTAGTGAATTTCCAAGGGAATCTTAGGGAGTGGATGTCGGTGCATTGGATAGCACCGAACCACTATATTTCTTGGTCTTTGTGGTTGATTGACCTCTCTACTTGCTTTTCACTTATTGCTCTTTATTTCCGCTGCACTTTTATTTATGAGCATTACATTTGATTTCCTTGTATCTTAATTGATTGTTAGATTGGATTGCATAGCATTGCATTGCATCAAGTAAATAATTTTTAGAGACCCAATTCACCCCCCCTCTTGGGTGCTTACTGGGCAACATGACTTAAAGAGCCTTTGATCAAAGCAGGATGAGATTAGAATTGGTTTCTAATCAGTCATCAACAAAGTCCTCATGATCGAGCTGAGATTCGATATGACTAAGTGTTAGGATTTGACATATATCCATACCTATCACTTAGTCGGGATAATAGGAGATCGAAAGATTGAATTGCACGGTAACTTACTACTGAAGGGTACATTGATAATTTCTATCAAATTCCATATTTTTTGGATAGACATGACATGTTGCTAGATGTCAATCATATCTTATAGGTATTCATGAACCAATTGGATTGGTTTCATGAGTCAATTCGATGGATGATTCGAATTGGACAATTAGGTGAGCCAATTTGATCTAATTAGATCAATCGGGTTCGATTAGTTCGAATCGACTCAAATCTAAAACTACTACCGGTTAGATGAGGAACCTAATGGGTCACACACAATAGAGAGTTGGTGAAGGAAGTCATTCATGATTTAATTAGGGTCATGGCATCCTAATTGGTTAGCTAGATTGCACACTAGCATGTACAGGCTAACTCAATTCCTAACCTAATTGGATTGGATCCGGTTGCTTGCCAATTGGGCTAACCTAATCAAGGTAAACCTTAATTAGGCTGAGCCTCAAGTGGGGCTAATTAAATTAGAGCTTTATCTAATTTTATCTTGACTTTTTGATCGATTTATGGAAGAGCCCTGGGGCTATGGACTCTTAGCACCTCTTGGCGCACACGGGAAAGAAGCAGGGGCACAGAAGGACAAGAGTCCTTCTGCAGATGAAACACTGGAGTGTTTCTCATCAGGGGTGCCTTGTCATCTTATCCCCACACTTTTTGGATTTAAATGATCGGTCAAAGGAAATAAGAGGCCGGCGTGAAATGGGAAGAGGAGTAGCGCGCGCAGATGAAGAGTCGCGTCTCTTCATCTGTGCATGGTTATGAGGTAGAGTCCTTCTGCTCTCAGGACTCTGCTCTTTCCATGATTTTTTAAATCTGAAATGATGCCTCCTTCCATTATTCTTAACTAGTGGATGCCACATGACACATGGGGATTTAATCTGGAAAGGGAAAGAACACAGATAAGACTATTCAATCCTGAAGAGTCTTATCAGATATGAAATAACATATCTGATAAGAGATGTCGGGATGGTTTTCAAGCCCCTTTGAAATATTATTTAAAGAGAGTATGGTGAAATGAGAAAGAGAGTTTTCGATCATCAAAAACAGGAATCTCATTTTCTCGAGAGTCTGTCAGTCTGAGTGTTCTTCTACTTCTCCCTCCCTCCTTCTTACTTTAGGACAAGACTTGTCTTGTTAAGACAAGGTCTTTTCTAGTAGGGCAAGGCTTAGTTTTAGAACATAAGCCTAAAGGGTCCAAGAGGAGGGTTGTCTTAAAACCAAGAGTGGTTTAGGACTGTGTCCAGAGAGCCCTATAGTAGGATAGGGTGTCCTATAGTGGTCAAAGATCCAAAGGCTGCCCTAAGAGTTCTGTTGAAGCAAGTAACCCCGGCAGGGATTCTTCCTTGGTACCATTTGAAGGTGAAAAATACCTATAACTAGCATACAATATGCAAGAAACAGGGTAGAGAATATGCATTTTAAAATATTTTAAGACATGCATAGCGGAAGTCTCGGTAGATAGATTTAAACCATCTACCGATCTGCCTGCAACAGGATCTAGTATAATAACCTAGCATGCAAATAAACATTAAAGCAAGAGAAAACATAAAAGGACCATACCTTTACCACAAGAGAGAAGCCGAGGAAGTGCTGAGAGAACTGAAGTGCTGAAGAGAGGAAGAGGGTGCTCGAGCCACACACGCATCTGGCCTCTATAGGATGTCCACATTTGGGCTCGACTCTGATCAACTCCCTTGGAGTGCTAGCTCTTCGAGACTCGTGGACTGAACTTCTTCTTCCAAGAAGACTGGAATGAGAGTAGGAACCCCTTCCCAAACCTCTTTCCAAATACCTAGCTTGATTGCTAGCTGGCTCACACCCAATCCCTAAACCTCTCACAAAGCCCTTCTTCCTCTCTTTTCTTTTCTCTCTTATGTCTGTGTTGTAACCCCAGCAACCACTATAAAGACTCTATTAATAGGAGCTGCCATGAGAGAGAGAAGAAGGAAGGAGGAGAGATGGAGGGAGAGAATGGGGAAGAGGATCAAGGCCATTCCAAATGGGTCCAACCCATTAGGGCAAGTATGACATTTATACCATAAAGCCTGGGGCCAAAATGGTTTGAATTCGAAATTCAAACCAGGTCAAAACATGACCAAAAAACACTCACAAAAACCTTCCAGATTTTTGCTCGTCCAGGAAATGTCGACACTCCAAAATGGCCAAGTGTTGACACTTCACCAAGTGTCGACACCTGCAAAATTCCAAGTGTTGACACTTAGAGCAAAGTCAACCATATTGACTTCAGGTGACGACAAACGATTCTCAATCGTTGATTAGCCAAAAGATCAGATAGAAATCCTTTATGGTGTGTGATCCCATAGATTCGAACACTAAGCCGGTAGTACTGGAACATTTCCAGTACCAGTCAAAGTCCTCATCTAGCAATGATACTCGATGTCCAGATAGGTCGAAGATGCAGAGCACCTCACAAGAACATCTGGCATATGGTTACCACATAATTTATCCCTTTGACCTCATAATGCTCAGGATGACCTAGGGTTCGACTGCCAACCATAATTTGGTCTATCCAGATCATGATCAACCTCACAAGTTCTGTGACTCCTCATAAAAACTATCCTGGCCAAGGTTTTGCTGAATTAAAACATAGTTAGCCATTCATTCCAAACTATTTGGAGAGGTCAATTCCATCTTGATCCACCATCGCTCCACAAGTACTTGACTATACCTAGAAATCTTTCATCACTGGATTAGAAATCCAGGTAGTTCGACACCAAAGATAGTGTGTTGCTTGCAAGCTGCCATGGTGACCTCAGGTCTGAGGGACACATATACTCATATCCCTTCGCGAGCAACGCTTTGGCAGAAGGGAGCTCCACAGATGGTCACGTTCAATGAAATGTCATATAATTCACTTGTATGTCATACCAGTGTCTCCACACTCCTTGGTTAAGAGGACAACAACAAATATGGTATACAATAACCTATACTTGATACATTATCGTCCTATAATAATGTATCCTTTGGTTGTGAATGACTTTAAGAACTACTTGATATATCCTCTTATATCAAAACAAAGTAGTTCTAAGGACTCCATCATACAAGAGTTCATTACAGGAAAATGTAAAATGATGGATAGCCAAAAAGAAATAACTTTTATTTATTAAAAATTCATATACAAAATACAAATATTGCACAACCGTCTACAGCCTAGACGATTGGCTTTGGGACACAATTCCCAACAACTCCCACTTGAACTAAAGCCAATCAGTACAGAATCTTATTCCCATTTTCTATTTACAACAGTTGAACTCTTGAACTTCGATGGCTTTAGTGAAGGGGTCAGCCAGGTTCTCCTTTCCATCGATCTTCAGAAGGTCAATATCACCTCGTTCCACGATCTCTCGTATAAGGTGATAGCACTATAGAATATGCTTTGTGCAGTGATGAGACTTCGGCTCTTTGGCTTGAGCAATGGCTCTAGTGTTGTCACAGTACACCGAAATAGGACCATCCAGGGAAGGTGCCACTCCCAGCTCGCCAAGGAACTTTCCCACCACACAGCTTCCTTCGCTGCATCTGATGCTGCAATATACTCTGCTTGCATACTGAGTCTGCCACAGTAGGCTGCTTGAAACTTTTCTAGCAAACAGCTCCTCCATTCAGGGTAAAGACAAAACCTGACACACTCTTTCTATCATCTTTATATGACTGAAAACTGGAGTCAGTATATCCCACAAGTTTCAAGTCAGATTCTCCATAAATTAGCCATTGGTTCTTAGTATTTCGTTAATACTTAAGGATGGTCTTTACCACTTTCCAATGAGCTTCACTTGGGTCAGACTGGTATCTGCTCACTACACCTAGTGAGTATGCCACGTCTGGTCTAGTACATGTCATGGCATACATGATAGAACCCACTACCAAAGCATATAAAATTCTACTCATATGCTCTCTCTCCTCATGAGTTGTCACACAATTCTTTTTGGAGAGATCAATTCCAGTGCCTATCAGGAGATAGCCCTTCTTGGAATTCTCCATGATGAACCGTTTCAGCATGGTGTCGATGTACATAGACTAGGACAGTCCCAGAAGCCTCTTAGATCTATCTCTATAGATCTTCATACCTAGTATGTAAGAGGCTTCACCCAAGTCCTTCATAGAGAACTGAGATGATAACCAAACCTTTATTCCTTGCAGTGCTGCGATGTCATTCCCGATTAAAAGAATGTCATCCACATACAGCACAAGGAATACAATCACAGAACCATTAGCCCATTTAAATGCAAGGTTCTTCTCCGTTCCTAACGAAGCCATACAACTTGATACATTTATCAAATCGCATGTTCTAACTCCTGGATGCTTGCTTCAGTCCATAGATGGACTTTTGAAGTTTGCACACCTTTGACTCGTCTGTGGTTGTGAACCCTTCAGGTTGTATCATATACACCTCCTCTTCCAGCTCACCATTCAGGAAAGCTATTAGGACATCCATTTGCCAGATTTCATAATCAAAGTGTGCTGCTAAAGCAAGCATAATCCGAATAGATTTGAGCATTGCCACAGAAGAGAATGTCTCATCATAGTCAATATCATAATGTTGATGATACCCTTGGCAACCAGCGGGCTTTATAGGTCTCCACCTGTCCATCTGTGCCCCTTTTCCTCTTGAAAATCCATTTGCACCCAATGGATTTTATCCCTTCAGGTGGATCAACCAATGTCCATACATTGTTGATTTTCTTGGACTCCATTTCGGATTTCATGGCTCCTAGCCATGATTACAGAGTCGGACCTCTGCAATGCATCCATGTAGGTGATCGAATTCTCATTGTTCTCATCGAGTTCAATGGGATCATCGTCCCGGACCAAGAAACCGTAGTATCTGCTCGGTCGGCTCAGTACTCTACCATATCTCCTTAGTGGTTCCTGAGTGGGCTCTAGTGTGATCTAATCATAGCTGGTTCTATATTGTCCCTTAAGTGTGTCGGTTCTTCTACTTGTTGAACTTCACTAAGTTCAATCTTAGTGGCTACAGTTCCTTTACCAAGGAACTCCTTTTCCAAAAAGATAGCCCTAAGACTGATGAGCAACTTTTGTTCCTTAGCTAAGTAGAAGTAATACCCCTTAGACTCTTTTGGATATCCAACAAATAGGCACAGGTCAGACCTAGGTCCAAGTTTGTTTGTTTTCAAATATTTTATATAAGCCGGGCATCCCCAGACCCGAAGGTGTGAAAGTGTCGGCTTACGTCCAGTTCACATCTCATATGGTGTTTTACTAACGGACTTACTTGGAACCCTATTCAGAATGTAACATGCTGATTCTAAAGCATATCCCCAAAAGGATGCCGGTAGAGAAGTGAAGCCCATCATGGACCGAACCATGTCTAACCAGGTTCGATTCCTCCTCTCAGACACTCCATTTAACTGGGGTGTTCGTGGAGGCATCCACTGAGAGAGAATCCCATTCTCCTCAAGATATGTCAGAAACTTATCGAAAAGTTATTCACCGTCTCGATCGGATCAAAGGATTTTGATACACTTTCCAGTTTGTTTTTCTACTTCACTACGATATCGTTTGAACATTTCAAATGACTCAGACTTATGTCTCATCAAGAAGATATAACCGAACCTCGAAAGGTCATCTGTGAAAGTAATGAAATAAACGTATCCACCCCTGGCACTAACATTCATGGGTTCGCATACATCAGTATGTACCAGACTCAAGATTTCTTTGGCTCGTTCACCTTTTCTAGTAAAAGGTGACTTAGTAGTTTTTCCAAGAAGACAAGACTCACAGGTTGGAAATGAACTATCTTCACTAAAATTGAGGAGACCCTCGGTTTTCAACCTATTTATCCTGTTCCTGTTAATATGACCTAGCCTACAATGCCATAGGTATGCATCACTGACATTATCTATCCTAGGGCATTTGCTAGACGTGTACATTACACTAATAGGTCACGATAGTACATAGATGCTATCATGCATTTGTCCATTCAAAATTATAGAACCATTAAAAATGATTTTGCATATGTCATTCTTTATTAATAGTTCATAACCATACATGGCCAACTGGCCTATAGAAATGATATTCAAAATGAAAGAAGGACAAAAATGACATTCATTAAAATGACAGTACATGACTCAAAAATAAGTTTAAGGACTCCCAATGCCATAACTGGAACTCAGCTTCCATTTCCCATGTTCAAGAACCTCTTGCCGTCCTCGAATCTTCTACTAACTTGAAGTCCCTACAAAGAATTGCAAATGTGAATTGGACTTCCAGTATCCAATACCCAGTTAGTAGTATCGCAAACAGAGAAACTACAAGGTGTTATCATATAAATACCTTGTCCAGGACCATCCTGCAGCTTTCTCTTCTTGGACTTGTTCGGATCAAGGGACGCAATATAAAGAGGACAGTTCCTCTTTCAGTGTCCCTGCTTCTTGCAGAAGTACTCTGCACGTCTCTGATCAGCCTTCACTTTCTTGGCCTGACTGGGCCAGAAGCACTAAGCATCTTTTTCTCTTTATTCTTGTTCTTGCCTTTCTTAAAGGGACGACGCCCTCCCGAAGAACCTCCCATTAGATTCACCACCCCTTTATTCAACTGGTGGTCTTTCTCAAAAGTCTGCAGCAACCTCAACAGACCGTGGTAGTTAACTGCAGGCTTATTCATTCTGTAATAATCGAGAAAGCCTAGATAGGAGGAGGGGAGAGAATTCAAAATCGCATCTTTTCCAAGCTGTTCATGCAAGGGACAGCCGAGCTTGCCCAGGCACTCAATCATCTCGATCATGTACAATACATGATCAGTGATCGAGGCCCCATAATGCATCCGCGCGTTGTAGATAGCACAGGAGACCCTGTACCTCTCAACATCGTCTGGTGTCCCGAAATACTCCTTCAACTTTTGAAGGATTTCTTTCAGCTGGGCTTCCTCAAACATGCAACTGAACTCATCGTTCATCATAGCCAACATAATGTATCGGACAGTGGTCCTGTCAGAGAGCCACTTCTGATAAGTGTCTCTGGCCGAACCCCGAGCATTGGTAGCAGGGATCTCAGGTGCTAGATCTGTTATCACATACAGGATCGTTCATGCTCCAGGACAATCCTAAGCCTTCGATACCAGCTATTAAAGTTGGGTCCATTAAGCTTCTCATTATCGAGAAGAGACCGGAGTGACAGGTTGGAAGACATCTGAAAGGAAAACCAAAACTAATTAGTGTATATGAATTATTAACCTAAAGACATGGACTTAAGTCTAAAGGTCCCTCCCACTATTTTGCACAGATTGGTAGCCTCTACCTCCAATCCGAGGAATTACTTTAATTCTTTAGCGGGTACTAGAGTCCAATAGACAATACATGAGCCCGACTTTGGCCGACCCACCCATGTGTGTCTAAAGGTAGGTTCTTCAATCGATCATGGTGTGGGCACTAGATCTCTAATTAGGTTTCCAACTTTTCGGGTCTTGAAATAAGGCTTCAAGCCTAAACCCTCAAATTTTTCTTAGCTTTGAATTGAGTCTCATGTATCTGTATCTAGTCCTGTACTTTGACCAATTGGGTCAAATTGTGTTCTGTACTGAGTCCAGTCCTGTATTGAGTCAATTGTGTCTTGTACTAAGTCCGGTCAGAGTCAGTTTGAAGTATGGGTCCAAGCAAGAATGGTCTTAAAATCTAGTCTCTTTGGAGCCAAGTTAGGAAGGAAACCAACTCAGCTCAAGGCCCTCCTTTTCATCTTATGTGGTGCCATGTTAACTTGCCAAGTGGGCAGCAAATTTCAAATTCTTGGATGCCCAAAGGGGGGACACAATACTTGATACACACCCTCTTTCCCTCCCCCACATCATGCTCTTTTCCAAGTAAAGGTGGCCGGCCAAAGGAAGGTCAAAGGAGTTTGAAATATGGAGAATTTGAATCCCTTGCTTCAAGCCCTCCTATCAAGCTATCTTCCCAAATTACATGAACAACTATGGAAGGAAAGCAAGAATCATTGGGCGCCTCCACCTCCCACTCCCACATCTTCTCTTGTTCCAAAGTTGGATGCACAACCAAGGAATGGAGGAGAACACATGCCTTGCTATAAGCCCTACTTCGAGTCTTCTTCCAAAATAAGAGATCCACCTACCAAGTCAAGGTTGCTAAGATCCCTCTTCCAAGCCTCAAGTCAAGCCCCACACAATCAAATCCAAAATCTAGGTCAACCAAGGGGAGAAATCTAAATTTTTTGGTGCCTCTTCAAAGAGGACTTGTATTTTCATTCGAATTTCAAATGGGGTCCTAAGGTGCCTATAAAAAGGACCTTACCCCTTCTTTGTATTTTTATTTTTGATGAATGAAAAACCAAGTTTCTTAAGATCCAATTTCTCTTTAGTTGCCTTCGTTCACTATGAACGTCGATCTCCATGAGGGATCACCTTCGCCTACGGGCGTCGAGAGGTGTGAGGCCTCAAGTTACCGTCACTTCCACAACTCCATCCTCCAACTTCGAATCAGAGCCTATTGGGATCATCCACCCGGGGCCTAGCAAGAAGACTCTACCATCACCACATCAACTCTCTTTCATTCTTCTATTGCTATCTTTTGATCAAAACCTAACTCTTCTTCTTTGAATGCTCGTAGGTCCTCCAGGTGCCACGAACACAGAATTGATCTCCTTTGCCTTCGTGACCTTCGAACTGCAGGCCGACGCCTCCACGGAGTTGAAGGCTCGATCATCCAGGCTGTATCTGCCAGAGTGAGTGATCTCGGCATGGGCACTTCGGATCTTTGAGGCTTGCAACCCTAGACTCCTAAGTAGGTATTGCTCTGAGAGCTAAGTCCTACAAGATTTCTCAATCCGGGGTCCTCTTTTATCCTTGTTTAGGGCTATTTCACCTGCTAGTAGTTCTTATCATTATTGAATTCCTAGATCTGCTATTGTCTTATCTTCAGGAATCCAAAACAAAAAAAAAAAATCTTTAAAACTTAAAAACCACAAAAACCAACAAATCACTTGCATCATTCTTCATATTCACATCTAGTTAGTCCCCCATCAGATCACTTCTCCAAGTAACCTCTAGTAATTGGTTTTGCCCCAAGGAGCACTTCAATCGGCCTTTGGGCCTCCTATTGAAGGTCCTAGTTAGGTCCAACCATTAACATGACAAAATTCTATGCTTCTAACTAACGAATGGTCAAGCCCGACTTTGGTCGGTTCACCTGACCACCGTTAAGAGAGTCGCACTAAGCCATCATATTAGGAACAGCAATTCAAATAGCCCGATGAACACCAATCTTTGGATCTGTCGATGAACACCCAACTATTAGACACATTACTATCCCACTTAATGGGAGGCTAGGACTTGGTTATCTCTATAATTTTACCCTTTTAAGGACCTAATAATTTAGAGGGTTTTAATTAATGTGATAGAAGAAGAGATGAGAAGACATGTATTAACCTCCCACTGACCAAATCAGCAAACAAGAAGGGTTACACATAACTAATAATCCATGGGCACCTAAAATCAGTCAAGACTGATTAACCTTGAGTGACAAGGCTTAACACGAGTCAATGAGCTATCTAATCAATCCTGATTGACCACATTGGCTAGGTAAGTGAGATCATAGGTTGGGTTCCGCTATTAACCGTCTTGCCTAGACACCAACAGAGTTGGCTAGGTAAGAGATAGCCCCAAAGAACCATGATTACAATGCCAAACTTACCTCGACACCAAATGGTTCATCAGACTCGATTAGACTAGCCTAAAGACTTGGGCTTTCCACTGAGCCACAAACTAGATCCATTTAGATTATGGACTAATCAATCTAACTATTAGATAGATTTAGAGAAGAAATCCTAACTCAACGTTTGATTAGATTAGTTCTCTAACTTGTCCAATGAATCTAAACTTAGGTCTAACCCAATCAAGGACCTAATAGAAGCTAACCCATGACCCTTAAGACTATTGGAATGACTTAAGGTCTTTGAATCACATCTAGAGTACTTAGTCATCTTAATTCAAAATTAAGTTCAATGGCCTTAAAAAATTAAAACAATTTTAATTTATCATGTAAAAAATTTTACAATAAATTCAAAATTTAAATTCACTATTTCAGTAATTTCTGTAGCCAAGTGTCGACATTCAAGAGCAAGTTTCAACTCAGGCCTGAGACAGGGAACAGAAAACAGAACAACATGTTTTTGGCATGCCTCAAGTGTCGACACTTCAAGGGTCAAGTGTCGACACTTCAGGGTCAAGTGTCGACACTCCAGCTTGTCTCAGAACAAAAATAGAAACCAGATCTCAGGAAAAATTCCCATGAGCCGACACTTCAAAGGCCAAGTGTTGACTCACAGCCTTAGACAACGAAAAAAATAGTGATTTTAAATCCGATGTTTCTCCAAACATACAATCAAAATCGATCAATAAAAACTTTTAGATCTTATCTAAAGTGTGTATGATCAAGTCATTAGATTAAAATATTTTTAACCTACAAATTACTCTCTTCTTATTTTCTTTTTCAAGAGCCTATCACAGTGGCACCCCTACACACCATAGGAGACCTCATTGAATGGGAAGAGAGGGTCTTGCAGCCCTACTTCTCTCCTATGATCGGATGGCCTGGTGAAGCACTCAATCAAAGTACTTAAGAAGAAAGGAGATGTTATTAGCATGCTAGCATCATTATACTACAAAATGAACCTATTACTCTAATACCATGAAGGAGAAAAATACCTATACCTAGCATAAAATATGCAAGAAATAGGGCAGAGAATATGCATTTTAAAATATTTTAAGACATGCATAGTGGAAGGCTCGGTAGATAGATCTAAACCATCTACAAATCTACCCGCAACAAGAGCTAGTATAATAACCTAGCATGCAAATAAACATCAAAACAAGAGAAAACATAAAAGGACCATACCTTTACCATAAGAGAGAAGTCGAGGAAGTGCTGAGAGAATGAAAGGGTGCTCGAGCCACACACGCATCAGGCCTCTACAGGATGTCCAAACCTGGGCTCAACTCTGATCAACTCCCTCGGAGTGCTAGTTCTTCGAGATCCGTGGACTGAACTTCTTCTTCCAAGAAGACTGGAATGAGAGCAGAAACCCTTTCCCAAACTCTTTCCCAATACCTAGCTTGATCGCTAGGTGGCTCACACCCAATCCCTAAACCTATCACAAAGCCCTTCTTCTTCCTCTCTTTTCTTTTCTTTTATGTCTGAGTTGTAACCCCAGCAGCCACTACAAAGACCTCTATTTATAGGAGCTGCCATGAGAGGGAGAATAAGGAAGGAGGAGAGATGGAGGGAGAGAATAGGAAGAGGATCAAGGCCATTCCAAATTAGTCAACCCATTATGGTAAGTATGACATTCATACCATAAAGCCTTGGAGCCAAAACTACTTTGAATTCGAAATTCAAACCAGGTCAAAACATGCCCAAAAAACTCTCATGAAAACCTCCCAGATTTCTACTCGTCACAGGAAGTGTCGACACTTGAAAATGGCCAAGTGTCGACACTTCACCAAGTGTCGATGCCTCCAAATTCCAAGTGTCGACACTTGGAGCAAAGTCAACCATATTGACTTTAGGTGACGATGGCAAACGATTCTCAATCGTTGATTAGCCCAAAAGATCAGATAAAATCCTCCATAGTGTGTGACCCCATAGGTTCGAACACTAAGTCGGTAGTACTGGAACATTTCCAATACCAGTCAAAGTCCTCATCTAGCAATGATACCCGATGTCCGGATAGGTCGAAGATGCAGAGCACCTCACAAGAACCTCTGGCATATGGTTGCCGTATAATTCATCCCTTTGACCTCATAATGCTTAGGATGACCTAGGGTTCGACTACCAACTCTAATTTGGTATATCCAGATCAAGTCTTAACCTCACAAGTTCTGTAACTCCTCACAAGAACTATCCTGGTCATGGTTTTGCTGAATTGAGACATTGTGAGCCATTCACTCCAAACTATTTGGAGAGGTCAATTCCATCTTGATCCACCACCGCTCTACAAGTACTTGACTATACCCAGAAACCTTCAATCACTGGATTAGAAATCCAGGTAGTCCGACACCATAGATAGTGAGTTGCTTGCAAGCTGCCATGGTGACCTCAGGTCTGAGGGACACATATACCCATATCCCTTCGCGAGCAACCCTTTGGCAGAAGGGAGCTCCGTAGATGGTCACGTTCAGTAAAATATCATACACTTCACTTGTATGTCACACTAGTGTCTCCACGCTCCTTGGTTAAGAGGACAACCAACAAATGTGATATATAAAACCTATACTTGATACATTATCATCCTATAGCAATGTATCCTTTGGTTGTGAACCACTTTAAGAACTACTTGATATATCCTCTCTATATCAAAAAAAGTAGTTCTAAGGACTCCATCATACAAGAGTCATTATAAAAAAATGTAAAATGATGGACAGCCAAAATAAATAACTTTTATTTATTAAAAATTTATATAAAATACAAATATTGCATAACCGTCTACAGCCTAGATGATTGGCTTTGGGATACAATTTCAATATCATTCTCATGTGGATCATCGTTGGAGGGCTTGCACTTGTGAGCCTCATGGAAAGGATTGGATTTTAGCGATCCAGGTATGTTTTTTTGACTCCATTTATGTTTCATTAATTGGTATTGCATAATGGGTTCCTAGGAATTAGGGTTTTATAGCCAATTAGGGTTTCATGCTTAGAATTTTTGTTTTGAAATTCACTTCCGCATGTTGCATGATTCCCGGCACCCTGGGAGAATTCCCATCAATGGTATCAGAGCCATCCTTGTGGCATACCAGTTATGAACCATTTTTGGAGTTTTATGAAATTCCACTATCGAGTCGACCCGAACCCTATTCGAGTTGACCCGACAAGAGACCGAGCCAACCCAAACCCTGTCAAGTCGCCGACCAAATTCATATGCATGATTTCTGGTTTCTTTATGAAATGACATGATAATGCAATTGTATGAAATTTTGCATATTAGGGTAATATATTTAATTTTTAGTTTTTATGAAATGCATCATATTATGTCAAGTATGAAATTATGCATGTTGATTGAACCTAGTAATTTCTTTGGATTGGGTTAGTCACCATGGCCGTCCAGTCATAGGAGCCAAGTAGGGTTTAAAGGCCCTCTCCTTTCATTCAATGGATCTCCTATGGCATGTAGGGTTGCCGATGTGGCCATATATCATGAATAAGTGAGGTGAAAGGTATTTTTATATATCTATCATGCCTTGATTTGCATATTAGCTATAATATGCTTGTTTAACATGACATGTTATGTTATGATGGTATGTTACATGTTTATATATGTTATAAGCATAGTAATCATGATAATTTAGAATGTGTTTTTGAGACCAATAAAAGCCCTCATCAAAATTATATTTAGTCATAGCAAAAACTTAGTCATGATGCAAAACCAATTAGGGTTTGATCAGCCAATTGGTATCTAGGTAAGTGGTTCTGGGAAGGTAAAGGGAATGAGGTTTTTAATTGGTTTCGTTGTCTGACCTGGCCAATTTAATTGGTGTCTAAGGAAAGCAACGGGAGGACCCCCTCACCCCTCCCACTCACCTGGCCAATTTGGTCACATCTAAATCCTATTTTGGTAATGCTGATTGGTTAAGTAAGCTATAATATGCCTTCCTTCATGCTAAGACAGATTCATGTCAAGACTATAGTAGGTTTGTTGTGTGATACAAGGCCTACTATAGGGTTTGATATGAAATTTATCTTGGTACACTTAGTGCTTTACGGCATGATTGGAGTTGTTGCTTTATTGTGTGACACAAGGGCAACAATGTTCAATCATTGCTGTATAGAAATAAAGGGTTTGACTAAACTAAGATATTTTAGTTTGTTGTGTAACGCAAGGCTATAAGTGTCTTAGAGGCAAAGATAATTGTTGAGAATTGCATGGGTTGCAATTGAAAAGGTTGTCCTACCTTTGAACTCATTAGTGTTTGTTGTGTGACACAAGGCACTAATGAGGGATCAGGATCTCAACCCCACTAAGGAAACCAGGAAGGTTTCTCGCTTACCATAGTTGAGGGTTATGGTATTTGAAAAAAATAGTGGGAGACATAATTAGATATAAAGTCCTTATCTAGTTATGAATGTCATCATTGAGTGGTTTGCTAATATTGCTTTTTAATTAAATGTAGGACATTTATTTTAATGGCTTCAAACTTATCATTGAGAGGCATCTTAGATGCCAACAAGTTAACCGATCCAAATTATATGGACTGGCTGAGGAACCTGAGGATTGTTTTAACTTAGGAGAAGTTTCACATATACTTGATTCTCCAGATCCAGTGGTGATCGGAGAGAATGCATTAGAGGAGAAAATTGTCACACACAGATTGTGGCAAAATGATAGTACAACTATCAGGTGCATCATGTTGGCCTCGATGAGCAATGAGCACCAAAGGCAACATGAAGGTATGGAACCTCAGTCCATATTACTCGATCTAAAGGAGCTTTATAGAGAGCAAAGTAGGGCTGCACGATATGAAATATCGAAGCAATTGTTCCAAGCATGAATGAGTGAGGGTTCACCCATGCAAACCCATGTGCTGAAAATGATTGACTTGATCACTCGATTGGGTCAATTAGGGTTTGTCATGGATGGTGAACTCAATCAGGACTTGATCCTGCAGTCACTCCTAGATTCTTTCTCTCAGTTGTTCTTAATTACCATATGAACAAATTGAATACTTCATTGCCAGAGCTGCTTAACATGCTTAAGATAGCTGAGAGCCACTCTAAAGGAGATAAGGCTCAGGTGCTTCTTGTTGATAGAAAGAAGCAAGCAATGAAGAAGGGTATGAAGAGAAAATTCAACCTTAAGAAGAGCATCTAGAAGAACAAGAAAGTTAAGAAGGCTGATGGAGCCTATTTCCATTGCGGCAAGACTGGGCATTGGAAGAAGAACTACAAGGTTTACCTTGCAAATATGAAGCAAGATGCAAGTAGTGCATCTAAAGATTTGTACATGATACAAACTAATTTATCATTAAGTGCTTCCATTTATAATTCATGGGTATTGGATACCGCATGTGAATCTCACTTATGCAATCATTGCAGGGACTCCACAAATTAGAAGTCTGAAGAGGGGTGACTTCAAGCTGCATGGGGCTAGTAGTGAAGCCATACATGCTGAAGCTATGGGTACCTATCTTCTATTATTACCTTCGGGTAATGTGATAAAGCTAGAAGAATGCTTCTGTTTACCAGATATTGTTAGAAACATTTCCATACCCTTGTTATTACAACAGGATATGAAATAAATGTAAAGAGCAGTGGCTGCTCTATTTTTCAAAATAATAAAGTATTTGGACATGGATCTTTTATAAATGATCTTCTAACTTTGCAACTCAATGATAAAATTTTTCTTATTGATGATAAGAAGAGGAAAAGAGATAATGACAATGGCACATATCTCTGGCACTGTCGATTAGGTCATATCAATGAGTCAAGGATAAACAAGTTAGTCAAAGATAATTACTTTGACTCTGATGATTTCCAATCATTAGGAACTTGTGAATCTTATCTCAAAGAAAAAATGACCAAGTCTCCATTCATTGGACATGGAGAGAGGGAAACTGAATTGTTAGGTCTAATACATACTGATGTATGTGGACCTATGTCAACTTAGGCCAGAGGAGGATATTCTTATTTCATCACTTTTATTGATGATTTATCAAGATTCGGTCATGTGTATCTTTTAAAAAACAAGTCAAAGCTTTGATAAATTTAAAGAATATCAAAATATGGTTGAAAAATAAACTAGATTTAGTATTAAAGCTCTTCGGTCTGATCGAGGATGTGAATACTTATCTAGTGAGTTTCTGAACCATCTCAAGGATAAAGGAATTATATCTAAATGGACCACCTTATACACCCCAATTAATTGGAGTGGCAGAAAGGAGAAATCGCACCTTGTTAGACATGGTGAGGTCCATGATGAGCTTCACAGATCTTCCTACTTCCTTCTGGGGACATGCCCTAGATACTGCTGCATACATATTAAATAAGCTTCCATCTAAATCAGTGAATAGCACTCCATATGAATTATGGAATGGCAAAAGTCCAAATCTTAAGTATTTGAAGATTTGGGGTTGCCAAGCTTATGTCAAGAATACCTTTGGACATAAGCTGAGTGCAAGTACTGATAAATGTAGGTTTGTTGGTTATTCAAAAAAGGGTGTTGGATACTTCTTTTTTAATGCTGCTGAGCAAAAGATAATTGTCAGTAGGCATGCTACATTCCAGGAACAAGATTATCCAAGAAGGATGTAGTGATTCTTCACTTGAGTCATGTGAAGAACAGAACCAACAAACCAATGAGCCTTCAAATGAAGTTCCTCAACCAGAGGTTCTTGTGGATCAAGAACAACCATAATACACACTTTCTCTCCGAAGGTCAGAGAGGGTGCGGGGGAGCACCCCTCAGATATGGTTTTGTCATTGGGGATGACAATGAAGATAGTATCATACATGATGATGATCCTGTGACCAATTCGAAAGTTGTCAAGAGTAGAGACTCCGATAGGTGGCTTGGTGCCATGAAATATGAAATGAACTCCATGTATTCAATTAAGTTTGGACTTTGGTGGATCCACCTGAAGGAATTAACCCAATAGGGTGTAAATGGGTCTTCAAGAAGAAGATTGGATCATATGGTCAAGTTGAGACCTACAAGGCTAGACTGGTAGCAAAAGATTTCAGACAAAGACATGGGGTAGACTATGATGAAACCATTTCTCCAATAGTAATGCTCAAGTCCATTCGGATACTGCTTGCCATAGCAGCATACCATGACTATGAGATCTGGCAGATGGATGTAAAGACTACTTTTCTCAATGAAAATCTTGAAGAAGTCTATATGTCACGGCCAGAGGGTTTTTCTCAAGTGGGAGACCAAATCAGGTATGCAAATTAAAGAAGTCCATTTATGGACTTAAGCAAGCATCGAGGAGTTGGAACACCCATTTTGATGAAATAATCAAAGGATTTGTTATGTGAGATGACTCTAAGACTACTAAATGTGTAAGAAAAATAGTAAAATATTTTTTTTATGATTTTTAAAATTTTATTTGCAGGTTAGATTTTCAAAATAAAGTAAAAACTAGCAGAAAGACAAGTAGTGCAAAGAATCATCAAGTGGCAGGCATACCCAGACAAACCAATGAAATATCCAGGACCGAGAGTTGAGAAACTTCCGGCTTAGGATAGTTTGTCTTCATCAAATCAGATAATAAGAGAAGGAAAGGTTTCTTACCAGTCAGAGATTAAAATTCAGTAGCAGTAGGGATCACTCGCACTCTGATCGGAGCCTGGAAGAAGAAGCCTCGTTTATCTTGAGTCTGAAGGCTAATCTGGGCAGTCCAGGCAGCAAAGAAGGCCTCCTCTAGGGAGGGGAAGCACCTTGGGGATCATGTGAGCATCAGAGGTTAATCGAAATAGCAAATAAAAATTAGAAAAGGAACTAGGGTTTAAAGGAAATCAGGATTAGGGCTAAAAGCTGGCAACCGGGGAGAAGAAGCTCTTGGACTTGGACGGCAGCAAGGACTCCTATTCCTTGGACATGGTTGATCTCCAGGGATGCGCGAGGGTGCTAGAGAAGCAGGGTTTCAATCCAGTAACACAAGGAGAGTACTCAAAGAGAGAACCAAATCTCAAACACAAGGTAATTCAATCAAATTTCAGCAAAGGTTTATTCATAAGAAAAAGATGCTTACAAGATGGGGAGGGGTGGGGTATTTATAGTGTTTTCATGCCCTCACTAACTATGGTTACACTTAGGTTACAAGTCCTCTTCCACATTGGAATACAAGTCATTCCTAGCTAGGTTAGAATTACAAAGTTTAAAAGGATTAGGAATCCCAACTAGGTTAGAATTTTGACCTAGTCTTCTCTTCTTTCCTCTCCCACTTGGCTTGGACTTGGTCAAACTCCTCAAATTCATTTTTTGACCTTGGGGAAATAGCAAGGATGCCTCCTTCATGGGCTTGGATGAAAATCTGAGGGGTCCAGGTGGGCTTCCAGGGGTTGGGCGCATGGGCTAGTATATTCCAGGAAATCTGGCTAGAAACTTGCTTCTTAAGGGCAAGGGCTTGGACCTGAGCTTGATTTTAAGGCCTAGAGTGCTGGAATAACCTGAAAAATATGGGCTTCTAGCATATAGAATATTTTGAAAGCATCTGGAGGGTGCAATCAGGGCACAATCAGGGTACCTGGTTGTCGATTAAGCTCCCTTAAGCTGGTGTAACTGCTTCTGGCTTCAGAATGAGGTCTGGTGGAACTTTGAAATAATGTAGCCTCCCCTCTTGTATGAGAAGTGAACTCACACTGGACTTATACTAGTATACAAGACTCAATGTACTGGACTAGGTTGAGGGTTGAGACAAATCAACTAACCTCAACTTATTACAGGACTCAATTCTAGTTGATTACAAAATTTGACACATGGCTAGGTAAACCAAATAGGTCCCAGTAATCTGTGTCTGATTCTAGTGCCCCCACCAATTCTTTCAGGATGGGAGGAACTCGACCTCGTCGAGTAAGAGTCAATTTGGCTCTCATAGTGCTCGAGTAGGTCTGGGTTGAGGCGCTGCAGATCCTCACGGGTGATCCACGAATCCTCAAATTCTGGTCAACCTTGCCACGAACCAAGTACCTCTGGTAGCCATGATTCTGGGTACATATGGCTTGATCATCCAGGATTCTCTTAATCTTTTCCTTACTATTTGGCCAATTGGTTGGTGGACACTCTGGGGTGGGTTCTCTCTCAAAGGGAGGGATAGGCTCATGATGCTCGCTAGGTATCACTGCTAGCTCCCTAGACTCTATAAGATCTGAGATGATGAAGGTGGAGCTAATACCTAAATCAGGTAGTATCTCATGCACATAAGCATTGGGTCCACAGATATTCATTATCTTGGATGGGCCAGCTTTGCGAGTAGAAAATTCTTTACAAGTATAAAATCCCCTGCAAATTCTTTCTCTCTCTTTTGGGAATTAGCCAAGTTGTTAGTTGTTCATTAGTTATATTCAGCTTTTGACTAATTTCCATATTCTATGCTGTGCAGAGGGTAGTGCGGGTGCAGACATGTAATTTAGGCTGGGCATTTATTGGATTCAACTAATACCTAGTAGACTCGACTAGACATCCCTATCAAAGGATGTTTTATTGGACTCTAAGGGATAAAACCTATCAGATTATAAACTCTTTAGGTTTGACCCTAGCATGGGATGCACATGAGAACTTACTATATACTCCTACTAGGTGCCATAGGGTTCTCCTAAAGTAAGATGCAAATATGACATGCTTAATGAATGAATGCATCATGCAAATTCCTATAAAATGCAACCTAATAGTAAAGAAAACAGAAGAAGTTTCTAGAAATAGTAGAAAATAAGAGGTGGGTTCAAGGTTAGTCTGATTGGGTTGAAAGTAAAAAAAGGATTCGAGGTTAATTGGATAGACTAAGATATAAGAAAGGGTGTCAAGGATTAATCCTAAACTAATAAGATTGAGCTTACGGGGTTTGTGTCTATCTACTGGGTCTGCCTTATGAAAGAATGGGTCATTAATTTCTGGAAAAAGAACTTCAATTGGGATCAAGGAAGTGACTTCATCTTAAGGGTACTGGGTGAGATAAGCCAAGTCCTCAATAAACTCTTTTGGCTCAGGAAATTCAAAACTAGGCTCTATAATTGGATCCTCTTCTAAAGTCTCTTCTAATTGCTCTTCCATTGCAGCTTGGGTGTGATCTGGGTTATCTAACTTTGGGTCAACCACTAACTGATTTTGGTCAAGGTTTGCTAAGTCTAAATTGGCTACTACTTGGGTATGGTCAACTAATATTGGGTGGTCTTCTACCTAGTAATTTAATGGATCAATCCTATGGGTCATTTGGTTATTTGATTGGATCAATTGGTCAAACATTTTATTCCTTTGGTCAAGCTTGTGTTCCAACTGGTCAATCATGGCTTTCATGAAAATCTCTAATCTGGGATCCATGGTTGAACTGGGTTGGTTGTACTGGACTTCCGACTCAACTAACTCTGGGTTGACTTCTAACTGAGTATCTATTGGTTCAACTAACTCTAAGTCTTCTATGGGAATTCCTCTTCAATGTCATTCTGGTGGACCAATGGAGTGGTAAGAGGGGTTTGGCTAAAGGACAACTGGCTATTAACTAGGGTAGCAGGGATGGGTTGACTAAAAAGGTTCCTGACTAATACTAGGGTTCTGACTATGGGCACTAATCTTAGTGGGTTTAGGTTGACTAAGGAAAAGGGGGCTAACACTTGGTTCATATCTAGAGGTACTAATCCTATTGGGTTCCTGGGTTTCAGCTCTATGGGTCTTGCCTAGGGTTCCTACTTAGTTGAGTCTTTGGTTCATTTGGTTTTGTGATTGGGTCAATTGGGTTATCTGGTCATTGGTTTGGTTATTGGATAAATCGATCCGATCAAATCGTTTGGTCATGGCTTTCATGAAAGCTTCTAGACTAAGGTTCATGGTTGAGCTAGGTTGGGGTTTAGATTTTTGATATTGGGTTCCTAGTCTAGTGGTCATGCATAAATCAAACAATCAAAATGAAATGGTGCAACTAAGCATGCAAAAGAGAAAGAAAAGGCAAATATAATCTAGGGTTTCCTAGACCTAGAGCCAGAAACTGTGTGGGTCAGCTCAACTACACCTAAACCAATAGCTAATCCTTCCACTGGCCAGGTAGGGGGTGGGAGTGTAGGAGGCCCCCTTGCTTTGACAGGGACCCAATTAAAAACCACAACACCACTTAGGTCATTTGACTCTGGACTCCCAGCCTTAGACACCAGCTTTCAGTAATAGCTAAGAGGTTAAATGCACTAGTTGGCTCACATAGCTCAGACCCGACCTGTTGATGTCTCCTACTCCACTATGGCAAATTAGGTCTAATTGATTTTAATTAGGCTTGGATTAGAATGCTGGTGGTTGTTTTGGACCCAGGACAGGTGGTGAAATCTTGCCTTGATCTGAGATATTGAATTGCCCTTAAGATTAGGTTAAAGATGATGGCAATCGATGATCCTGATGCAATCTAAAAGCAATCAAAAAATAAATATTTTTTATTATTTTATGCTATGACAAATTGAATTCAGTTAATTGGGTTAGCAAACAAGGTTTGGCTTGGGATTGGGGGTTTGGAAGTTGATTAGGTTAGGTTGTGTTAAGTATGCAAAAATAGCAAAAATCAAAAAAATAAGGTTTAGATGATGTAGAATTTGACACAGATCCTGATGCAAAAAAAATCAAAAGAAATCTGGAACAGAGGAAGGACGATGGTGATGAAACCTACCAAATTTCATGCAGAACAAAAAATCATATATGATGCAAACCTATGGTTTTTTGGACTACTGCAGAAATTATCAGGATTCTATTAGGGTTTCTAATATGCCAAATTTTTGGGATTTAGGATTTCAGTAAAAATAATTAAAAATTTTGATAATTACTAGGACAGAACAAGGAAATGCAATAAAATCTCATAGAAAAATAAAATGTTTATGATGCCGAAATCAGATAGAAACTAGACACTTAATGCAGTGGACATAATGCAGAATTAGGGTTTGTGGCTGCAAAGCAAATAAAAACCAATACTAAACCTGCTCTGATACTAAACTGATGTGGGATGACTCTAAGACTTCTAAAAATGCATGAAAAATAGTAAAATAATTTTTTTGAAATTTTTAAAATTTTATTTGCAGGCTAGATTCCCAAAATAAAGTAAAAACTAGCGGAAAGACTAGCAGTGCAAAGAATCATCTGGTAGCAGGCATACCCAGACAAATCAATGAAATATCCAGGACCTGAGAGTTGAGAAACTCCCATTTTAGGATAGTTTATCTTCATCATATCAGATAATAAGAGAAGGGAAGGTTTTTTACCAGTTAGAGATTAAAATTCAGTAGCAGCAGGGATCACTCGCACTCTGATCGGAGCCTGGAAGAAGAAGCCTCTTTTCCTTGAATCTGAAGACTTCTGGGTGGTCCAGGTAGCAAAGAAGGCTTCCTCAGGGAAGGGGAAGCACCTTGGGGATCCTGCAAGCATCAGAGGTTAATCAAAACAGCAAATAAAAATCAGAAAAGGAACTAGGGTTTGAAGGAAATCAGGATTAGGACTAAAAGCTGGCAACCAGGAAAGAAGAAGCTCTTAGACTTGGACAGTAGCAAGGACTCCTATTCCTTGGGCATGGCTGATCTCCAGGGATGCGGGAGGGTGCTAGGGAAGTAGGGTTCGATCCAGTAACACAAGAAGAGCACTCAAAGAGAAACCAAAACTCAAACATAAGGCAATTCAATCAAAATTTCAGCAAAGGTTTATCCATAAGAAAAAGATGATTACAAGAGGGGGAGGGGTGGGGTATTTATAGAGTTCCCATGCCCTCACTAACCATGGTTACACTTGGGTTACAAGTCCTCTTCCACATTGGAATACAAGTCCATTCCTAGCTAGGTTAGAATTATAGAGTTTAAAAGGATTAGGAATCCCAACTTGGTTAGAATTTTGACCTAGTCTTCTCTTCTTTCCTCTCCCCACTTGGCTTGGACTTGGTCAAACTCCTCAAATTCATTTTTGGACTTGGGGCAGTAGCAAGGATGCCTCCTTCATGGGCTTGGATGAAAATTTGAGGGGTCCAGATGGGCTTCCAGGGGTTGGGCGCATGGGCTGGCATATTCCAGGGAATCTTGCTTCTTAAGGGCTTGGGCTTGGTGCCTGGGCTTGATTTTAAGGCTTGGAGTGCTGGAATAACCTGAAAAACATGGGCTCTTGGCATATGGAATATTTTGGAAGCATCTGGAGGGAATCTAGCATCTGAAATGGAACCTGGGGAAAATCAGGGCAAAAATGTTCCATATGGGTAGGTAAACCAAATAGGGCCCAGTAATCTGTGTCTGATCCTGGTGCCCCCATCAATTTGGTTTTGTCAAAAATGTGGATGAATCATGTGTGTACAAGAAGACAAGTGGAAGTGCACTTGTTTTCTTGGTTTTGTATGTGGATGACATATTGATCATTGGGAATGATATCCTAATATTACAGTCAGTTAAAACTTGGCTCATCAAAGTTTTCCATGAAGGATTTGGGAGAGGCATCTATATACTAGGTATAAGGATCTATAAAGATAGATCCAAAAGGATGCTGGGCTTATCCCAATCCAGTTACATTGACTTAGTGTTGAAGAGATTCAACATGGATGGAAGTAAGAAAGGTTACTTGCCTCTAGGTCAAGGCATACAACTATCTAAGGAAATGTCTCCTAAGACATCAGAAGAAAGAGAGAGAATGGCTATGACTGTAGGATCAATTATGTATGCCATGTTATGTACTAGGCCTCATGTCGCTTATGCCTGGGCATAGTGAGCAGGTTTTAGGCAGATCCAGGGGAGGATCATTGGAAAGCTGTGAAAAATATTTTTAAGTATCTAAGAAGGACTAAAAATACTTTTCTAGTATATGGAAGATCTGAGTTAAAACTAGAAGGTTATATAAATTTCAGTTTTCAATCAGATCCAGATGATAGCAAATCCACATCGGGATATGTCTTCAATCTGAATGGTGGTGCAGTGAGTTGGAAAGTACAAAGCAGCCAATAGTAGCTGACTCAGTTACTGAGGCAGAGTACATAGCTACTAGTGAAGCTGTGAAGGAGGCCGTCTGGATGAAGAAATTTATCATGGAGTTGGGCGTGGTACCTGATGCACAACAGCCAGTGCCATTATACTGTGATAACACTAGGATTGTTGCATAAGCTAAAGAACCAAGGTCTCATCATAAGTCCAAGCACATTCTAAGATGGTTCCATCTCATTTGAGAGATGATTGAAGGACAAGATGTTACCATTGAATGAGTAGACACAAAGAACAATATAGCAGACCCATTCACTAAAGCATTGGCCAAGCAGTAGTTGGATTGTCACTTAGATTGTATGGGCATAAAATACAAGGGTGATTGGCTTTAGTGCAAGTGGGAGTTTGATAGAAAAGTGCCCTAAGAGCCAATCATTATGAGGGTCTTTTCATAAACTTCTAGCTCATGTATGACATAATTTTCATGTTAATAAAGGCATTTGATTCATCATATACTGCTGTGTCATGTTTTTGTTGATTATGATGAACCCTATAAAGTAGGGCAATGGAATTAGGGTTATGATAAAATAACAGTGAGACCTAATTCCTATAAATTCTAATCTAGAATGTTCCTAGTTGTTGGACCATCGATTCCGGGATCGATGATCTGGAAAGACTAGCTTATCCTATATATGCTCAGTTGATGAGGGTGGTTGATCTCACAACCACTTGGCAAAGACACTAATATAAGGATAAGGATGCTCACTAGAGTATGAGTACACTGAACTAATCCACACCGGAACTATTTTATGAAAGTCTTACTGCTTGTCAAAAGATAGGTCCCAGAGTAGAAATTGTACATGTGATCTTTAGACCTGAGGTCACCATGATTTCTTATGCACACTAAGCCATACTTTGGTTCATACTCATTCATGGCATTGTGACATGTACGAGGTGTTCTGGGTATGGTAGAAGGTGAAAGGATTATGACCTAAAGGCCAATTGAATGTTGTATTTCGATGGGATTTTCTTTTGTATCCAAACCAGTGTATTGACATTATCATTTAATAAAGGCATTTTATTTTCATCATACGCTGTGTCTTATTAATTTTATTAAGATATGATGAACCCCATAGATTAGGGCTATGGTTCTAGGGTATGATGAGATCATACCAGTGAGACCTAAAGCCTTTAAAACCCTAATCTAGAATATTCCTAGTCGATGGGATTTTGAGTAGGGGATCAATGTTTCCGGTAAGACACACCACCCTCTATGCTTGGTGAAGAGGGTGACTGATCTCATAGTCACTTGTGCTTGACACTAATACTAGGATGTGGGTGCTCATTAGAGAATGAGTTCACTGAATGGATCTAGCTTGAGAACATCTAATGGAACCTTATCTGTTTGTCAATAGATAGTTCACATAGTAGGAGTAGTGCATGTGGTCCTTTGACCTGAGACAGCCATGGTACCTTGTATGCATGAATCCATTGGTTGTTCATACTCAATCATGACACTGAGTCATGCATGGGGTGATACTGGGTATGGTGGATTGCATATGGAGGTTGTGAGTAGGTCAAAAAGGAATCGATCAACCCTAGTAAGAGGGAAGCGCATCCAGATGATTCATCAAAAAGAAGACAAAATCTTTGATCAAAGTATGAACATTAGAAATAGTATCTAATGGTTCATTAATGAATCATCATTATCAGATTGAGAGAAGGAATGAATAAAAATGGATTTGATAAGTATCCATATCCATGGTCATATTTAGGGTGCAAGTAGATCGAAGGACTGAATTGCCTGGTAACTCACCACTGAAGGGTATTTTGGTAAATCCACCAAAATTTCTCATCTTCTGGTAGGCATGAAACATTGCTAGACATCAATCTTGTCTTGTGGGTCTTCATGAACCAATTGATTTGGTTTCATGAGTCAATTCAATGTGTGATTCGAATTGGACAATTAGGTGTGCCAATTTGACCTAATTAGGTCAATCGGGTTCGATCGGATCGAATCGGCTCAAACCTAACCTACTGCTGGCTAGATGTGGAACCAATGGGTCACACACAATAGAGACTTGGCCAAGAAAGTCATTCATGATTTAATTAGGGTCATAGGTCCTAATTGGTTTGCCGGATTACATACTAGCATATGTAGGCTAACCAAATGCCTAACCAAATGGACTGGGTCCGGTTGCTTACTAATTGGGCTAACGTAATTATGAAAACCTAAATTAGGTTGAGTACTAAGTGGGGCTACCCTAATCAGAGCTAAATCTGATTTTAATTTGGATTTAAGGGCATTTTAGGCGCCATACATGAAGAGTCCCAATGGCATGGGACTTTGGTACCTAAATGATACCTTAACTTCAAAAGGCCACAGAATGAGCTATAGATCTCTGATTTGAATATAATTTATATGGTTAGAAAGAAGATTTTATGCTCTTTCCAATGATACCCATATTGCCTATGTTTTGATTGGTCAACATTTATTGAAATTTGCATGGAAGAAGGATTGTCCGCGGTGCATGAAGAGTCGCAACTCTTCATGTGGCGCGCGGTTCTGATGGAGAGTCCTTCCGCTATCAGGACTCTTCATAATCTCAATGTTTGTTGATTGAAGAGGCACCTCTTGGCTTCCTAGGGACCAGTAATTAACATGTGGCAAGTGAGATTTCATCCAGATAAAAGAAGGGATGTGAATAAGGCCTTCGGTGCATGAATGAGCTTATTAGATATGATTTTTCAAGCCAAATAACTTCTCTTCGGTCTTGAAAAATCATATCTAATAAGTTGATGGAAGGACATATCACACGTCCCTCTTATATCTATAAATAGGGGGCAGTGAAATGAGTCTGATATAAGAATTCCACCGAAGTATTATTTTGAGTGTCTCTCTCTCCCTCCTTCTTTCTTTAAGACAAGACTTGTCTTGTTAAGACAAGGTCTTTTCTACTAGGACAAGGCTTTGTTTTAGGACATAAGCTAAGGGGTCCTAGAGGAGGGTTGTCCTAAAAACAAGAGTGGTTTAGGAGAGTGTCTTTAGTGCCCTACAGTAGGACAGGGTGTCCTACAGTGGTCAATAGACCAAAGGCTGCCGAAAGAGTTCCACTTATCCAAGCAACTTGAAGGAGTTCTTTCTTGGTCCAAGTTTCGTGTGGATCACCGTTGGAGGGAGAACATTTGGGCACCTAGTGTAGAAGAAGGCTGAATCATGATTTTCTTTATCGGATAGGATACTAGCGGTTCAGGTTGGTGCCTAAATTCTAGTTTATATTTATATGCATGTTTGTATTTTAATTCCTGGTAAGGAGGTCTTGGGTTAAGGATTTGGTAGTGGTTTCATAATAAATTTTTGAAATCCATGCTTCCACCCTGGTCACCAAAACCCTTATGGTGGTATCAAAGCCACCTTATTAGGGTAAATCATACAAAATTTGAAGTTGCCCAATTTTGTAGGACTCTTGAGGTTGCCTTTTTTGGTAGGACTTTACAAAATTTGAAGTTGCCTAATTTTGTAGGACTCTTGAGGTTGCCCATTTTGTAGGACTCTACAAAATTTGAAGTTGCCCAATTTTGTAGGACTCTACAAATGTTTAAAGTAACATATGATTGATATGTTTATGCATATATGTATGTCACTGGCTAGGATTTTCACTTAAACCTTAACCGATATAGAGATATGTTTAGCTTTCTAGTCATCATACTGAAATAAGGTTGCCCTGGCATAATGGTGGATCCATTATGTGGTAGATGGTTGTCCTAGTATGATGACACACTTGACACATTATAAAATGATATATGATGCATGGTTGATGAATGGTAATATTAGAATGTGCTTCTGTTTGAATTGCCCTCTATTAAAATTATATTAAGTTGTAGTGTCATATACCAAAAGCAAAATAATCAAGATGATTAGTTGATCATTCGGTGTCTAGGAAAAAGTGGTTCATGAGGTAAACAGGACGTGGTTTTTAATTGGTTATGTTGACTGACCTGGCCAATTTTTATTGGTGTCTAGGAAAGCAACGGGGGGACTCCCACTACTCTCCCACTTACCTGGCCGATAAGATTAACTTAATTCTTGATTGATATGCTTAGTGTAATATTCACTACATTAGGCCTTCCTTCATGCTAGGTCATTATTATGTTATGATCCGTATTAGGTTTGTTGTGTACACACAAGGCCTATTATGGTAACTAAAACAATTTTGGCCTGGTGCATTTGATGCTTATGGCATGATTTAATATAATACTTTGTTGTGAACATATAAGGGTATTATTATTACAATCATGACTATAAAGGAATGAAGGGTCTTACATAACTAAAAATATTATAGTTATTGTGCACACACAAGGCTATTAATATTTTAGAGGCCAGGTTTTGTTGAGAATTGTATAAGATACAATTGGAAAGAGCTTTCCTACCTTTAAACTTATAAAAGATTTGTTATGTACACACAAGGTCTTTTATAAGGAATTAGGATCTCAACCCTACTAAGAAAACCAATTAAGGTTTCTCAATCATCATATAGAGGGTTATGATGCTTGATAAAATAGTGGGAGACATAATTAAGTTAAAGTCCTAATTTAATTATGTTTTGTCAACATTGGTTGTTTGCTTATGTTATGTTCTTTGTTAATGTAGATTAAATGGCCTCTTCACTCTCACTCCGTTGTATACTTGATGCCAATAAATTGACTGGACCGAACTATGTTGACTGGTTGAGAAACCTAAAGATAGTACTCAGCCAGGAAAAACTTTCTTACATTCTTGATACCCCTACCTTGGAACCTTTAGGGGAAGATGCCTCGCAAGAGAAAAAGATCACATACAAGATGTGGCAAAATGACTCACTCACTGTCAAATGTATCATGCTTGCCTCTATGACCAATGAGTTGTAGAGGCAACATGATAGCATGGACACTAACTCCATACTGCTCAATCTAAAAGAGCTATATAGAGAACATAGTCGAACTGCTAGATATGAGATATCTAAGCAGTGGTTCCATGCAAGAATGATAGAAGGTACATCCATAACTGATGGTTATTGACCTGATCACTCGATTAGGTCAATTGGATTTTGTTATGGATGGGGAGTTGAATCAGGATTTGATCATGCAGTCACTCCCGAAGTCATTTTCACAGTTTGTTCTTAATTATCATATGAACAAACTTAACACTTCCTTGCCTGAGCTGTTAAACATGTTAAAAATAGCAGAGAGCCATTTAAAGAAAAATAAGGCTCCACTTCTTCTTGTGGATGGGATCAACAAGAAGAAGTCAGGCAGAAAGGGTTCCAAGAGGAGATTGAACCCAAAAAAGGGCATCAAGAAGAAGAAAGGAAAGAAGGCCTCCGGACAGATGACCTGCTTTCACTGTGGCAAGCAGGGTCATTAGAAGAGGAGCTGCAAGGCTTACCTTGCAGGTTTGAAGCCTGGTGCATCGGATGCATCAAAAGGTATGAAAGAAGTTCATACTATTTTGTCATTGGATTCTTCCATTTAAATACTTGGATATTGGATACCGCCTGTGGTCATAATATCAAATCATTGTAGGGGCTGCAGAGGCTTAGAGTATTGAAGGAAGGAGACTTCAAGCTCTACGGTGCTGGAGGAGAGTCCATCCAAGTAGAGGCCTGGGGACTTATATCTTGAAGTTACCTTCGGGGATGATTTTAGAGCTGAGAGATTGTTACTATATGCCTAAGGTCATTAGAAATATTATTTTGTACCCTTGTTACTTAGACAAGGTTATACTATGAATGTGATGAGCAATGGTTGCTCAATCAGCTTTTCTAATGAAATTATATATTGTGGCATATTTTGCAATGGTCTTTTAACTCTATCTACTAATGACAATATACTTCATGTAAGTAACAAACGAAAGAGAGATGATGTAAACAATACTTTACTCTGGCACTGTCGGCTTGGACATATTAGTAAGACTAGGATTAGCAAGTTATACAAGGAAAATTTCTTTAATCCTTATGATTATGAATCATTAGGAACTTGTGAATCATGTCGCATGGATAAAATGGCCAAGACTCCATTTAGTGGACATAGAGAAAGGACAACTGAGTTATTAGGACTCATACATACAGATGTATGTGGGCCTATGACAACTTAGGCCAAGGGTGGATACTCTTATTTCATCACGTTTACTGATGATTTTTCAAGGTACGGATTTGTGTATCTTATGAAACATAAGTCCGAAGCCTTTGATAAATTTTTAGTGTATCAAAGTATAGTAGAGAAACAAACGGGAAAAAATATTAAAATCCTTCGATCAGATCGAGGAGGTGAATACTTATCCACCGAGTTTCTCGATCACCTTAAAGAAAAGGGGATTATCTTTGAATGGACCCCTCCTTACACACCACAATTAAATGGTGTTGCTGAAAGAAGGAACCGTACCTTATTAGATATGGTACGGTCCATGATGTGCTTCACAAAGTTACCTGTTTCCTTCTATGGATATGCCTTGGAAACCGTGGCTAATATCTTAAATAGAGTACCATCTAAATATGTCTCTAGCACTCCATATGAGATATGGAGGGGTAAGAAACCCAATCTTAAGTATCTTAAGATATGGGGATGTCCAGCCTATGTCAAAAGAAATTTTGGATATAAGCTAGATGCTAGAGCAGATAAGTGTCTATTTGTAGGATGTCCTAAAGATAGTATAGGATATATGTTCTACCACCTTACTGAACAAAAAGTTTTTATCAGTAGGCATGCCACTTTTCTGGAGAAAGAGTTCATCCTACAAAATGGCAGTGAGAGAAATATTGAACTTGAAGAAGTTCGACAAATAGATACATCTTAACCAAAATGATAACATAGTTAGTATAGAACCAGAACACACCACTCCTATCCGTAGGTCTGATAGGGTGCGTCATGCACCTGAGAGGTATGGGTTCATTATTGAAAAATAATGAAGCCCGGATCATTGAAAATGATGAGCCTCTAACTTATACAGATGCTGTCATGAGACGGGACTCAAACAGATGGCTGGAAGCCATGAGATCCGAAATGGACTCCATATATATCAACCAAGTATGGACTTTGGTTGATGCACCAGAGGGTGTTAACCTTATTGGATGCAAATGGGTCTATAAGAAAAAGATTGGGGCAGATGGCCAAGTCAAAACTTATAAAGCCAGATTAGTGGCTAAGGGTTTCAGACAAAAACAGGGAATAGATTATGATGAAACATTTTCTTCTGTTGCCATGCTCAAATCTATTCGGATCATGCTTGCTATAGCAACATATCATGATTATGAAATCTGGCAGATGGATGTGAAAACCGCATTCCTTAATGGTTTCCTTGAGGAAGAGGTCTATATATCACAGCTAGAAGGTTTTGTCTTGGAGACTAAATCTAATCAGGTATGTAGGCTGAAAAAATCCATTTATGAATAAAGCAAGCATCCAGGAGTTGGAACATCCAATTTGATAAGACAGTCAAAGAGTTTGATTTTATCAAAAATGAGGATGAACCTTGTGTGTACAAGAAGACTAGTGGGAGTGCCATAGTTTTCTTGGTTCTGTATGTGGATGACATACTTCTCATTGGGAATGATATCCCAATGTTACAATCAGTCAAGGTATGGTTATCTAAACAGTTTTCCATGAAAGACTTGGGAGAAGCATCCTATATACTGGGTATCAAGATCTATAGAGATAGATCTAGGAGGATTCTAGGCTTATCCCAGTCTAGGTACATTGACCAAGTGCTAAAGAGATTTAGCATGGAGGGAGTAAAAGAGGTTACTTGCCCATTGGTCATGGAATACATCTTTCTAAGAAGATGTCTCCTAAGACACCTGAAGAAAGAAATAGAATGAGTTCTATACCTTATGCTTCGGCTGTAGGATCTATAATGTATGCTTTGTTATGTACCAGGCCTGATGTGGCATATGCCTTAGGTATAGCCAGCAGATTTCAGGCTGATCCAGGAGAGGATCATTGAAAGGCTGTGAAAAATATTCTTAAGTACTTGAGAAGGACTAAGGATATCTTTCTGATATACGGAGGATCTGATCTTAAACTGGAAGCTTATTCAGATTCTAGTTTTCAATCGGATCCAGATGATAGCAAATCTATTTCAGGGTATGTTTTACCCTAAATGGAGGAGCTATAAGCTGGAAGAGTTCTAAACAGCAGACTGTAGCTGACTCAACAACTGAGCAGAATACATTGCTGTTAGTGAAGCTGCCAAGGAAGCTGTCTGGATGAAGAAGTTCATTACAGAGTTTGGCGTTGTTCTAGAGATTGAAGGTCCAGTACCACTTTACTGTGACAATACTGGAGTCGTCGCTCAAGCTAAGGAACCTAGAGCTCATCACAAATCAAAGCACATTCTAAGATGCTTCCATCTCATTCGAGAGATTGTTGAAAGACAAGAAGTCTGCATTAAAAGAGTAGAAACGAAGAACAATATAGCATACCCGTTCACTAAGGCTCTACCACAGCGAGAGTTTGATCGCCACCTCGAATGTATAGGGTTAAAATTTAAAGGTGATTGGCTTTAGTGCAAGTGGGAGATTGAAAGGATTATGCCCTAAAAACCAATCGAAATGTTGTATTTCGATGGGATTTTCTTTTGTATCCCAAACCAGTGTATTGACATTATCAATTAATAAAGGCATTTTATTTTCATCATACGCTATGTTATTAATTTTATTAAGATATGATGAACCCCATAGATTAGGGCTATGGTTCTAGGGTTATGATGAGATCATACCAGTGAGACCTAAAGCCTAAAAACCCTAATCTAGAATATTCCTGGTCGATGGGATATTGAGCAGGGAATCAATGTTTCCGGTAAGACCAGCACATCCTATGTATGCTTGGTGAAGAGGGTGACTGATCTCACAGTCACTTGTGTTTGACACTAATACTAAGATGTGGGTGCTCATTAGAGAATGAGTTCACTGAATGGATCCAGCTTGAGAACATCTAATAGAACCTTATCTATTTATCAATAGATAGTTCTCATAGTGGGAGTAGTGCATGTGGTCCTTTGACCTGAGACTGCCATGGTACCTTGTGTGCATGAATCCATACTTTGGTTCACACTCAATCATAACACTGAGTCATGCATGGGGTGATACTGGGTATGGTGGATTGCATATGGAGGTTGAGTAGGTCAAAAAGGAATCGATCAACCCTAGTAAGAGGGAAGCGCATCCAGATGATTTCAATCAAATGAAGATTCGGGAAATCTTTGATCAAAGTATGAATATTAGAAATATTTTCTAAAGGTTCATTAATGAATCATCATTATTAGATTGAGCAAGGAATGAATATGAAATTGGATTTGACAAGTATCCATATCCATAGTCATATTCAGGGTGCAAGTAGATCGAAGGACTGAATTGCTCGGTAACTCACCACTGAAGGGTATTTTGGTAAATCCACCAAAATTTCTCATCTTCCGGGTAGGCATGATACGTTGCTAGACGTCAATCTTGTCTTGTAGGTCTTCATGAACCAATTGATTTGGTTTCATGAGTCAATTCGATGTGTGATTCGAATTGGACAATTAGGTGAGCCAATTTGACCTAATTAGGTCAATCGGGTTCGATCGGATCAAATCGGCTCAAACCTAAACCTACTGCTAGCTAGATGTGGAACCCAATGGGTCACATACAATAGAGACTTGGCCAAGGAAGTTATTCATGATTTAATTAGGGTCATAAGATCCTAATTGGTTAGCCGGATTACATACTAGCATATGTAGGCTAACAAAATTTCTAACCCAATTGGATTGGGTCCAGTTGCTTGCTAATTGGGCTAACCTAATTATGAAAAACCTAAATTAGGTTGAGTCCTAAGTGGGGCTAGCCTAATTAGAGCTAAATCTGATTTTAATTTGGATTTAAGGGCATTTTAGGCACCATACATGAAGAGTCCCAATGGCATGGGACTCTTGGTACCTAAATGATACCTTAACTTCAAAAGGGCACAGAATGAGCTATAGATCTCTGATTTGAATATAATTTATATGGTCAAAAAGAAGATTTTATGCTATTTCCAATGAAAACCATATTGACTATATTTTGACTTGTCAACATTCTTTGAAATTTGCGTGGAAGAAGGATGGCGCGCGGTGCATGAAGAATCATAACTCTTCATATGGTGCACGGTTCTGATGGAGAGTCCTTCTGCTATCAGGACTCTTCATAATCTACGATGTTTAGAGATTGAAGAGGTGCCTCTTGGCTTCCTAGGGACCGGTAATTGACATGCGGCAAGTGAGAATTCGTCTAGATAAAAGAAGGGATGTGAATAAGGCCTTCGGTGCATGAATGGGCTTATTAGATATGATTTTTCAAGCCAGATAACTTCTCTTCGGTCTTGAAAAATCATATATGATAAGTTGATGGGAGGACATATCACATGCCCCTCTTGTATCTATAAATAGGGGGCGGTGAAATGAGTCTGATATAAGAATTCCACCGAAGTATTATTCTGAGTGTCTCTCTCTCCCTCCTTTCTTTAAGACAACACTTGTCTTGTTAAGACAAGGTCTTTTCATCTAGGACAAGGCTTTGTTTTAGGACATAAGCCTAAGGGGTCCTAAAGGAGGGTTGTCCTAAAACCATGAGTGGTTTAGGAGAGTTTCTTTAGTGCCCTACAGTAGGACAGGGTGTCCTACAGTGGTCAATAGACCAAAGGCTGCTGAAAGAGTTCCACTTATCCAAGCAACCTTAAGAAGGAGTTCTTCCTTGGTCCAAGTTTTGTGTGGATTACCATTGGAGGGCAAACGTTTGGGCGCTGGTGTAGAAGAAGGCTGAATCAGGGTTTTCTTCATCGGATAGGATACTAGTGATTCAGGTTGGTGCCTAAATTCTAGTTTATATTATATATGCATGTTTGTATATTTAATTTTGTAAGGAGGTCTTGGGTTAAGGGTTTGGTAGTGGTTTCATAATAAAATTTTGAAATCCACGCTTCTACCCTGGTCACCAAAACCCTTATAGAAGGTGTATGAAGGATGCAAGTGAACCAACAAGGAATCGATCTTACCTAGTAAGAGGAATTGTTATCCTATGTAATCTCTTCGATGAGTGACTCAAAGAGCCTTTGATCAAAGCAGGATGAGATTAGAATTGGTTTCTAATCAGTCATTAGCTGAGTCCTCATGATCGAGCAGAGACTCGATATGACTAAGTGTTAGGGTTTGACATATATCCATACCTATTACTTGTCGGGATAATGGGAGATCGAAAGATTGAATTGCACAGTAACTTACTACTAAAAGGTACATTGATAATTTCTACCAAATTTTATATTTTCTGGGTAGGCATGACACGTTGCTAGACTTCAATCATGTCTTGTAGGTATTCATGAACCAATTGGATTGGTTTCATGAGTCAATTCGAAGGATGATTCGAATTGGACAATTAGGTGAGCCAATTTGACCTAACTAGGTCAATTGGGTTCGATTGGTTCGAATCGGCTCAAACCTAAACCTATTGCTGGTTAGATGTGGAACCCAATGGGTCACACACAATAGAGAGCTAGCGAAGGAAGTCATTCATGATTTAATTAGGGTCAAGGCATCCTAATTGGTAGTAAGATTGCACACTAGTATGTGTAGGCTAACTCAATTCCTAACCCAATTGGATTGGGTCTGGTTGCTTGTAATTGGGCTAACCTAATTAAGGGAAACCCAATTGGATTGGGTCCAGTTGCTTGTAATTGGATTGGGTCTGGTTGCCTGTAATTGGGAAACCTTAATTAAGCTGAGTCCTAAGTGGGGCTAATTAAATCAGAGCTTTATCTGATTTTATCTTGACTTTTTGACCGATTTATGGAAGAGTCCCTGGGACTAGTGACTCTTTGCGCCTCTTAGCACGCGCGGGAAAGAAGCAGGGGTGTAGAAGGACAAGAGTCCTTCTGTAGATGAAACACTGGAGTGTTTCTCATCAGGGGTGCCTTCTCATCTTATCCCCATGCCTTTTGGATTTAAATGACCGGTCAAAGGGAATAAGAGGGCGGCGTGAAATGGGAAAAGGAGTAGCCCGCAGATGAAGAGTCATGTCTCTTCATCTATGCACGGTTCTGAGGCAGAGTCCTTATGCTCTCACGATTATGCTCTTCCCATGATTTTTAAATCTGAAATGATGCCTCCTATTATTCTTAACCGATAGATGCCACATGGCACATGAGGATTTAATCTGGAAAGGGAAAGAACACAGATAAGACTATTCAATCCTGAAGAGTCTTATCAGATATGAAATAACATATCTGATAAGAGATGTCATGATAGTTTTCATGCCCCTTTGAAATATTATTTAAAGGGGGTACGGTGAAATGAGAAAGAGAGTTTTCGATCACCAAAAAATAGGATTCCCATTTTTCTGAGAGTCTATCAGTCTAAGTGTTCTTCTACTTCTCCCTCCCTTTTTCTTACTTTAGGACAAGACTTGTCTTGTTAAGACAAGGTCTTTTCTACTAGGACTAGGCTTAGTTTTAGGACATAAGCCTAAGGGGTCCTAGAGGAGGGTTATCCTAAAACAAAGAGTGCTTTAGGACTATGTCCAGATAGCCTTATAGTAGGACAGGGTGTTTTATAGTGGTCAAAGGTCCAATGGCTGCCCTAAGAGTTCTGTTGAAGCAAGTAACCCCGGCAGGGATTCTTCCATGGTACCATTCTCGTGTGGATCATTGTTGGAGGGCTTGCACTTATGAGCCTCATGGAAAGGATTAGATTTCAGCGATCCAGGTATGTTTTTCTGACTCCATTTATGTTTCAGTAATTGGTATTGCATAAGGGGTTCCCGGGAATTCAGGTTTTCTTGCCAATTAGGGTTTCATGCTTAGAATTTTTGTTTTGAAATTCACTTCTGCATGCTGCATGATTCCCGGCACCCTGGGAGAATTTCCATCAGGAATTTCATCCAAGGGTAGAGAGAAGGGGATAAGATGGCTTAGTTGGCTCCAATAAATTTTAGGTAAGTGGTTTTAACTAAAAACAATTATTGGTAGAATGTTACAACCACTTGACATGTGGCATTCTAGAAGGTCTTCATGTGGTTGTTAAATGCTGATGTAGAGGCCTTGGTGTCATTAGAGGTGGCGCTCCACATGTCACTTATTGGAAGGTATCTTTATGTTCCCAATAAAAGTCTTGATGTAGTGTAATTTCTTCTCCCTCAAGGTTTCATGATGAGGTGTCCCCCATGTCAAAATTTTGGCTTCAATTCTTGGCTTGAATTGGGCTTGAATGGGTTGAATTGGGCTTTGAATAGGTGGCTTTCCATCATGCTTTGAGCTTGAGTCAACTCATGAAAAATTGTCTTCTTCCATGTGTTGACTCATGAGTATGCTTCAAGAAAATTTGGGACTTGTTTCATCGCTCAATATTTTATTAACTATAGCTGCAAAAACAAAGTTAGTTAATCAAAGTATATATTCTTAAGTATATATTCTTATTATTGATGTCCCCATCAGGTTAGTTTCATCAAAAACAACATGTACAGATTCTTCCATAGTCAATGTTCTTTTCTTAAATACTCTATATGCTTTGCTATGTATTGAATAACCAAGGAAAACTGCTTCAACAAATTTAGCATCAAAATTTTCTAGATTATCCTTACCATTATTTAGCACAAAGCATTTACAGCCAAATACATGAAAGTAATTGATATTGGGTTTCTTTTCATTCCAAAGCTCAAAAGGGGTTTTCTTCAAAATTGGACGAATCAAAACATGGTTTAAAATATAACAAGCAGTGTTCACTGCTTCTGCCTAAAAGTACCTTGAAAGATTGCCTTCACATAACATTGTTCGAGCCATATCTTTCAAAGTCCTATTTTTTCTCTCAACCATTTTGTTGTGATGTTCTAGGAGCGGAGAAGTTATGATCAATACCGTTTTCTATGAAATAATCATCGAAAACTTGATTTTCAAATTCTGTGCCGTGATCACTTCTGATTGAAATAATTGAAAGATTTTTATGATTTGAAACTTTTTTGTAAAATTTTTGAAGAGCTTTAAAAGTTTTATCTTTGTGTGCAATAAACAAAATCCATGCAAATCTAGAAAAATCATCTACTATCACAAGAGCATATTTCATACCACATAGGCTTATAGTCCTAGTTGGTCGAATAAGTCCATGTGAAGTAGCTCAAGGGGTCTAAAAGATGAAATCATATTTTTTGATTTAAAACTCCTCTTAGTTTGTTAACCTGATTTACAAGCATCACAAACATATTCAAAATCTACTTTAAACTTAGGCAAACCACTAACAAGATTCTTTGAAATTAACTTGGCAATAGTATGCATGCTAGCATGACCTAATCATCTATACCAAAGTAAACAGGACTCCTTGGTCTTAGCATTCATTGCTACTAGACAGGAACTACTAGATATAGCTAGATCGTTAAGATCTACTACATAAATATTTCCAAGTCTATGTCCAACGAATTTGTTACTATAATCAAGAGAGTTTGTTACAATGCACATAGATGATTCAAAGACAACCTTGAATCTTTATCACATAATTGATTCATACTTAACAAATTATTCTTCAATTTGTCTACTATCAATACATTTTCAATAAAAGTATAGGGGGTCAATTTGATCTTACCAATATTGATTATTTTTCCTTGCCATTATCTCCAAAGGTCACCAAACCTCCTTCTTTCATCTTTAGGGTGATAAATTGATCCTTATCACCCTCATATACCTTGAATAGACACTGTCGAGATACCATCTCTTCTTTAATTTTTGGGCTACAAGATTGATGCGGGATGATCCTAGGACTACCATGATTATAGGAAAATAGAAACTAATTTTTTAAAATTTTTTTAGGAATTTAATTTGCAGGCTAAAGTTCTCGAAATCGAGTAAAGCATAGCAAGAAAACTAGTAATGAAAGAAATTATCATACCTGCAAAAGACTCATGCAAAATAATAAAAGGGAGGATCCTGGAGATTGAGAAACCCACGGTTATGATAGCATACCTTCAGCAAATCAGAAGTTAGGAGGGGAAAGGATTTTACCAGGCACCGATTTGAAGATTTGTTCGAAGTCGGGGTCACACAGTACTCAGGCTTGGCATCTAGAAGTCAAGCCTTCGGTTCCTCGGTTCAGGCAGCTATCTAGGATCTGTCCTGGAAGTAAAGAGGGCCTCCTCCATGGAGGTGAATACCACGAGGATCCTGTAAGCATCAAAGATCAGCAAATAAACAAATAAGAAAGTAAAGAAAGAGAACTAGGTTTTGGAAGAAAGAAGAAATCAGGGTTTTGGATGTGGCCAACTTGATGCTTGAAGAAGAACTCCTTGCTTGGGTGGCCTAGGGCACTTATTCTTTGGGTAGATTAGGGCTTGGATGAAGAACACCTGGGGTGGCTAGGGCTTGGTTGAATTAGGGCACACCAATCTCAAACACTCACACACCAAAGAAGAACACAAGGAACAAGCTAAAAAAGCTTCAGCAAGGTATTATTTCATGATAAAAGTTTCTTACAAGAGGGAGAGGAGTGAGATTTATATAGATGATCCCATGCCCTCTCCTTTTTAGAATAAGAATACAAGCTAGATGGGGAGAAGGATTACAAGTAGAATAGGAATAGGATCATAAGTTGAGTAGGAATAGGTTCTCCTTGTTTGATATGGATTTCCTTCCTCCTTTGACTTGGTCAAATAGAGCTTGGACTTGGTCAAAAGGGCTTGGATGCCTAATGTTATTGGGCTTGGCGTGTGGGGCAGCAAGTGGACATCCTCCATTGGGCCTTGGGCATCCTTTAATAGGCCTTGGCTGCGGTCTTCAAAGCATAGGCGCATGGGTCTTCTGGTGGCCAAATTCTTGGGCTGGGTGCCGGAAAACTCCTGGTATCAAGTGGCACCATGGGCTCTTGGTATATTCCTTAAGCATCCGGGGATCATGGGCTTATGGACTTGATATAACTCTAGCTTTGGTGCTCCTTTTATACAAACCTGACTTGTACTAAACATGACTTACAGGACTCAATTTGATTGGATTGAGGTTGAGACATACCTTAACCTATTACAGGACTCACTCAACTGAGTTAACTTCATTACAAAACTCTCAGTTGGACCAACTTTATTATGAAACTTGATTACAAAACTTTGACACATCATGAAGGGTTCAAAAAAATCCTAATCAGTAAACTAGATAGGGCCAAGTAATTTGTGTCGGATCCTGGTATCCCCACCAAAGACATTCCTACAAAATAGTCTTCAAGTTCTTTTAGGTACCCAAGCTAACTTGGGTCCTTGCAGGTTAGCAGAGGTGGTTCCTTTGGGATCCCAAATCTTCCTTATTTTACTTTGAACATTTCTATAAATATTGCATTGAAAAGCCTTATGTTCTATTCTTTTGCAAGCATAACAGAAAATTCTAAATTTTGAAAGGATGTATTCTTTAAAGTTCTAGAAGTAGATGCAAATGCATATGTAAAAATATTTGACTTCAAAGATTTCTGATTTGAAAACTTAGGAATATACTTTGAATCTCTTGAAATGGATGTTGAAGGATTTGAAACATAAGCCTTTTGAGATATAACTTTTGGAACATAAGCTTTTGAAGGTACAAAAGTAGTAGCTGAAATTTCATTTGAATTAGAAGAATTAAAACCAATTCCAGCTTTATTTCCAGAAATTCTTTGATCTTTTAAAATTAACTCAAGCTTGTTCGAAGATAAAGTAAGTTTTTCAACTAAGGGCTTGAACTTTTCAACCTCCCTTTTTAAATCAAAATTTTCAACTGTCAAAGTTTTGTTTTTCTCAAGACATGAAATTTTCTCAGATTTTAAAGCTTTGTTCCTTTCACAAAAGATATGTAAATCTTTTTGCAATAAATTATTTTTTTCTAAAATCTCTTCCTTTTCTTTTTGTAAAGAGTCATTGATATTCTTTAATGATCTAATCTTTACACCAGCCTTTTTGAATTCAGACAATAAGTCAAAATGCAAAATTCAATTCATCGAATGTAAATTCTATTTGAGGTTTGGGGGATGTTACATCGTCTTCGAGACCCATTAGGCATTGAGTTGCAGTCTTTGTGGTCTCTTCTTCTTCAGTTGAAGTCGACTCCTCGCTGTCGCTCCATGTGGCAACCATTGCTTTCTTCTTCTTTTCTTAAACATATTTTTCAGTAGAGGACAATCTGGATGGATATGCCTGGGCTTCTTGGATTCATAGCATATGGGTATCTGTTCTTTTTCTTTTTCTCTTTCTTTATCCTTCTTCTTAGAGTGCTCACCTCGTTTATGGAATTTTATATAGTATATTCTTTTCTTCTTTCCCATAAACCTTCTAAATCTCTTCATGACTATAGCAATATCTTCATCTTCCAAGTCATCTTCAGAGGAGGAGCATTCATTTTTTGATTCCTCATCTTTCTTTGAATCCGATGTAGCTTTGAAAGCTATTATTTTCTTCTTCTTCTAATCATCATCAGTCCTATGCTATATGGCTAGCTCATGTGTGAAGAGAGAACCCATCAGTTCATCCAGAGGTAAAGTGTTTAGATCTTTCGCTTCCTAGATGGCAATCACTTTGGGGTCCCACTTATCTGGAAGTGATCTGAGAATCTTCTGTACTAAATTAGCATTTGAATAGACCATGCCAAGACTATTCAAACAATTAATGATATTCGTAAAGCGAGAAAACATGGCAAAGATAGATTTATTTTGTTCCATTTTAAATAACTCATAATTATGTACCAGAGATTCATTTTATTTCATTTTAAATAACTCATAATTATGTACCAGAATATTAATTTTGGAGGTCTTCACTCGAGAAGTTCTCCCATGGGTCACTTCGAGTTTATCCCAAATTTCCTTTGCAAAAGAACAAGTGAAAATTTGATTGAACTCGTTAGCATCCAAAGCATAGTATAATAAATTCATGGCTTTGGCATTCAATTTCCCCATCTTCATGTCGTGTTCATCCCAATCCTTTTCAGGTTTTGGGATATCCATGCCATCAATTTTAATCATGGGTATACTTGGACCCTTTAAGATGACCTTCCATAATTGAAAATCTACAGCTTGTATATAAATTTTCATCCGAGCTTTCTAGTAAGAATAATTTGTTCCAGAGAACAGTGGAGGTCTATTTGTGGATTCGCCTTCGACCAAAGAGGTACTCATGGAATAAGCCATTTATCTTTACTCTAGATAAATTCATAGACACTGATCTGATACCAATTGTTGCCTAGGTGGCTTTCCTAAGAGGGGGGTGAATTGGGAATTTAAAAAACTCAAAGAGTATGTGCCTTTTTAAAAACTTCTTTGATGTGGTAGGTGCTGTGATTTAGAAATTTAAAGCAGAACATATTAAGAGAAAAAGTAAAAGCACAATCACAAACACAGTAATTTAGAGTGGCTCAGAGCATCCCAGCTCCTACGTCCACTATCCAAGATATCACTTGGAATTTTCACTATATTCACTACCGGAATACAGTCGGATTATTTTATCGAGCTCATAATCCAAACCCAATTTGGTTTTTCAACCGGGCTCACCAAAAACCCAACTCTTCATTTTGAACAGGATCACCATGAACCCAAGTGGGTTTTACCAGGATCACCAAGAACCCTTACACAATTAGTTTTGAATGGGATCACTAACAACCCACTTGGTTTTTAGACCGGGCTCACCAATAACACAACTCAACAAGAGTAGAAGAAAGTAAGCAACAATAATGATAAACTATATTTTCGGATGGTTATCGATGCAGCTCGAGAGAAGCCTTCTTGATTGCACCTTAATGTAATTTGATGGCTTCTTCAACTTCTTCAATAAGTGCTTCAAGCTTCTAATTGAAGTTGGTGAAGGCTTGAAGTCTATCTTGAATGCTCTTGTAGTGCTCTCTAGCTTACAAGCTCAAATAAGCATTAATCATTCATTAACCTTCTCAAAAGTTTTCCTAATCCCTCTTTTACAGTCTTGTACTCTTCTCAGATGATTTTAGTCATTATAAACCATTGGGATGTGACACTTGACCGTTGGAGCACTTTTAAAATTCAAAAATAGAGTTTGGAACTAGCCATTACTTGCCTGAAATCGACCTTCGAGTCGGCTCGGATCTTCTCGAGTTGGCTTGGATCCTCAGAGTAGTTCTGGTCAAGTCACCTTGCTTCATTCTGGTTGGCTCGGTTTCTCAATAGTTTGATTCCTTACTCTAGAAAAGTCGGCTCGCCTTACTTTGTGTTGGCATGGATTCTCAGGCTTTCAAAACTATACTCTGGAAGAGTTGGCTCGAGTTCCTCCTGGTTGGCTCTCCTGGCTGTTCACTCAAAACGGTTCTTTCTGGACTCTGGAGGAGTCGACTCAGATGCTAAAGAGTCGACTTGGATGCCATACTGAAGTACTTAATCGGCTCTGATTTCCTTCGGGTTGGCTCACCTGTCTGATTCAACAATTGGTACTCTGGATGAGTTGGCTCGGGTTTTTTTGAATCCGCTCGGCTATCTACATGCCAGAAACCTTTAGCTGTGACATAGATCAGAGTCAACTCTTTCTACTAAAGTTGGCTCGGATAGATCTTTAGTAAAAAACTTGAACTCCTCTCTAGAAGTTTTCCAGCAAGTCTTCAACACTTCAAACTTTTCAAACTCAACTTACAAATGAATCTAAGAAATTTAAAGCTTGAAAAACATAGAAGCCACCCATTTTTCATGATTTTCTTTTAAGTTTTTCTATGGGTTCTTCTTTACGTGAGATAATTACAACACAACTCATGACAGAAAATAAGAATGTAGGAGCAAAAATGAGCAGTGAAATTATCCTACAAAAACTTGTAAAACACTTGAAGAGTTGTTAGTAACACAAATACATGCTCCAATATTTTGTTATCATCAAAACTACTCAAGAGATCAACAGGATGATAATGGACTTCTGACCTAGTGGTCATGCAATCAAACACACAAGGGTTATGATGCAACCAAGCACACAAGGGTTAATCGTACTAGGATTTGCTAGACCTAGAGCCAAAGTCAAGTGAGTCAACTTAACTTACACCCAACTCAGCACTTAATCCTTCCACGGGCCAGGTAAGAGGTGGGGATGTGGGAGGCTCCCCCTGCTTGTCACAGGGTCTGAATTAAAAACCACTAGTCCACTTTGGGCATTTGCCTCTGGACCTCTAGCCTTAGACACCAGCTTCTAGTAATAAGTGGAGGGTTTAGTGCACTGGTTTTCCTATTAGACTCAAACCTAACCTGTTGGTGTCCCTAAATTAATTAGGTTTCTAGTTGATTTTATTTAGGCTTGGGTTGGTATGCAGGTGGTTGTTTTAGACCTAGGATATGTGATAAAATTGGTGCGGACACCAGAGGCACCATAATAAGATAGAGGCTTCTCAACCCCCTGTGGATCACTTAGCTACATTCATGTCCATTGTAATAAAGCTTAGTTCATCTAAGTTGTCTTTATTTGAGTCTTGTATTAGTCAGCTCATGTTGAGCTAGTTCAGTCCAGTGCTAGTCAGCTCATGTTGAGCTAATTTTATTTTTTGAGTCCTATCAAAGTACACTGAAGACTCAAAACCACATCATACAAGTAAAGACCAAGTCCAAACAGTTTGAAGATATGGAAATGAAGCCCAAGTCCAACGCAGCCTAAAGATTTGAAGACCTTAGGAGGAGAAATCAGAAACCCTGATTTCTTGCAAATGCCCTCCAAATGCCCAGATTCCCTTTCAGATGCCAAAGTATATTCATAGATAGGGAATCCATGAACCAGAGGTCCATCTGCATCCTAGCCCAAAGAAATCAAGCCCAGGTGCCAATCCCAAGCCCTTAAGAAGCAAGATACAAAGGAATATTCCTGCTACCGGCTACCACGCCACCCCAGCTTCCAGAGGCCCAAGCCTATGCGCCCGAGCCCCTTTGGGCCAACCCCTTGCTGCTCCTAGAAGCCCAACATTCCCTCCTAGGCGTCCTTGGAGTGTTGACCAAGTCAAGAGAGGAGGAGAGAATTTTAGGGATTTCTTCTACATATTTTTTCCTTATTTTCTAGCTAGGATTTGGATGGGAATAGAATTCTTATGTAAAGTCTAATATACCCTTACTTGGAGCCCAAGACTATGCATCTATTTAAAGGACCCTAGTCTTTTATATGAGAGTTGATTTTAATATATGAAATATACTTGAGTTCTCTACAATTGCCTTGTGCTACCCTGCTGTGTGCTTAAGGGGTTTATTGGTGTCTTCTTCCCGGTGTTGCAATAGATTCCAGCCTTCATCCAAGCTTCCTCTTCCCATGCCCTTGTTGCCTTGTCTCTGATTTTTTTCTTGTATTTCCAACCTTACTTTCTCACCCCTGATGGTTGTTGGTGCGGGCACCAGACTCAGAAGAAGACTTCAGGGCTCCATCTGGATCTCTGATTGACCTTGCCCGAAGAATTAGGGTTTTCTAGTTTTGTAATAAGGGTTGACTTGGTCAACTCAATTTTAGTCTTGAGTATGTATTTCCCTGTAATTTAAATTTTGTTGAGTCATGTTGACTCAGTACAAGTCATAGTAGTGGTCTAGGTCTTTTCCAGGTTGGTGGCACTTTTTTTCAGTCAAGTCAAGGTCCAGGATACCACATTTTTTCTCCCAGGCCCAAGCAAGTGGGCGCCACACTCCCAGCCACACGCCAGAGTCCAGGAGGCACCACATCTCCATCCAGTGTCTTTGGTCACTACACCACTAGAAGTAAGTTCCTTTTTTTTTCTTGCACCACTTAGGAGAGAAATCCATTAAGATACCTCAATCCAAGGAGGAGCCAGTTTCTTTCCAGATAAACCCAAGCCAGGATGGCAAGAGTTTTCCTTGAAGAGAGGATCAAGGAGGTGCCCCACAATGTTCCATAAAAATCCAAGTTATAAAAGGGAAGAGAGCATGTCTTGGGGAGGAATTCAAGGAGGTTCCAAAAGTTTTCAAAAGTACCAAAGCCATGAAAGGAAGAAGCCTAAACTTGTGGAGCAAGACTAGGAGGTGTCCAAATGAGCCAAACCATGAAGGGAAAAGAATTGTGCTTTCAATTATTATATAGTTTCTTTCAATTTAGTTTAACTTTCCTTTGAGTCTAAGCCGACTTCTGAAAATATATATATAAAAAAAGAATTAGTCTTAATTTTACTTCCACATCGCATCATCTCTTTGTTCTGCATCAATTTTGGTATCAGAGCTTTCGTTCTGCATCATTCTTGGTATCAGAGCCCTGTCTAGGATTTCTGACTTGCTTGCATGTTTTGAGTGTCTCTCTTTTTTACTTTGTCTGCTCGAAGTAGACTCCCCAGGACGTCCGGTCCTAGGAATGAAGTGAGGTGCAAGCCTCCTCTTCCTATTCCATGGGTGTTCCTAGGGCGTGTAGGGGATCTGCTGGGTTACAACTTCGTAGCAGGAATTGTAAACGGGGGAAGCATTCTATTTTCAGTCTGTAACTATCCTGTTACAAGAATTGTTTCTCATTGCAAGTAACTCCAAATTGCATGTTTTTATTTTTCTGGAACCAGTATAATTGAAACTACTTTACATAATTTTACTATAATTTATTGGTTTCTGTGAAATTTCTGAGAGTTAAATTACAGCAATTCTGTTTCTGTGTTTCTGCAATTCAATTTTTTTTTTGAGTGATCATCTCCTAATTCATCTTAAGGGCAATTGAGCATCTAAGATAAGGGGAGGAGTTGATAACCTCTCCTTAGCCCAAAACCATCCATTCATTCGATCCTAAGCCTAATTTTAAAATTTATTAGACTTAATTTGCCCTAATGGGCTAGGAATACCAACTGGTCAGGTCCAGCCTAGGGTTTAGTCAGTTTGTCTGGTTACTCTGTGTGTGCTTTGTACTCAGTGTCTAGAACGGTGATTCAGAGACTGCATCCCGAAGGGCTTGTGTGCTGGTCCGCCTACCTGGCCAATCACTGATTGGTGTCTAGGATTGGCAATTAGGGACCTAACACTCCCTTTACATCTGCCTGGCTGAGTCCCGAGTTACTACAGGCTAGCTTGCCACTCTGATTGGGCATCTAGTTTGGGCTCTAGGTCTAGTTAGCCCGTAGTCGTTTCAGTCGAGTCTCATTTGGTGTGCTTGCTTGCATCATCATGTCCACCCGGAACGGAGTACCCTACCAACCTGGTCAAACCCAACCTGATTTAGAGGCCATGATTAGAACTCTTACCGAAAGTATGACCAAATTGAGTTAGGATATGACTGATACTGTTGCCCAGTTTAGAGACCGAGCCCAGGTACTTGAGGAGCCTAGGCACCGAAATTGGACCCCTGACTCAGAATTTGGTAGACCCCAACCTCACCCACACCCAGAGCCTAGGAGACCTTTATACAGGGATCCTGAACCTAATCATTGGAGGTTTGATTTAAGAGCCTATGACCATGATCTTGCCCCTGAGTCTAGCCCTAGGAGCCTATACCCATACTGGTTGACTCAGAGAAGGGACCCGTTAGGAACACCAAACCTATGCACCCACTTTTGATGGAAGACAAGAGACATATATTAAGTGGGAAGAACAAATGGATCAGTATTTTGAGTGCACTAACATATCGAAATTAGGACAAGTTAGGTTGGCCAAAACCAAGTTCACCAAACATGCTAGGTCGCATTGGTATGTTATTGAGCGTGAGTGTTATCAAAGAAAAGAGGAAATATATACTTGGAGAGATATGAGAAGTAAGTTGAGAGATAGGTATCTAGGTAGATCCTATGAGAAAAGACTTTTAGACCAATGGTACCAATTGCGACAAGGTAATAGGCTGTGTCTAAATATATCGAGGACTTCCAGTGGTATGACATGAAATGCAATACCATTGAGACCGAAGCTCAGATCACATCGAGGTTTAGGGTTGGGTTACACCCAGACATTTATAGGAAGCTATGCCTTGAAAAGACCAATAAGTAGACCGAGCCTACCAAGAAGCCCAAGACTATGAGTGGTCTTTAAGATATAACCAATCAAGTACTTTGGACTTAAAGCCAACCTCTACCAACTTGAGTCAAGTTTCGATTGATCAGACATCCGTAGTGAACCAGACTTTTGTTTGTCAATTCCCACTTATGTCACCTCTTAACCAGAAGGATAACACTGAGAAGGAGTTAGGCATGGCCATCCCAAAATTATTTGACCCGACCAGAGCCGTACTTAAAGAGGAATCAAAGGAGAATAGATTAGAACCTTTCAGTGAGATTGAGGAAGAAATATATGAGCCTGACATAAGTTTGATAGATGAATATGAAGAAGAAGAATTTGAGGATATCTCTCCCGATAATTCAATTAACCAACTCCTACCTAATGGGGTTATTGAGGGGACCCCTGCCACTCAAGGAATTCAGGAGCTAACCCTAAGAGAAGACCCTTTTGAGGAAGTTCAGGAAGAGGAAATTACACCAAATGAAAGTTTAAGTGAGAATACCCCTGAACTCATTGAGGAATCCAAAGAAGACACCCCTGAGTCAAATCTGGTAGAGAAGTGTGAAGAAGGAAGGGGTTCACAAGAATTTCCCATTGAGAAGGTCCAAGAACAAGAAAAGACAGTAGCTTAGAGGACTTTTTAGATAAACATTCCAAAGACTTTCCTGATAACCTTCCACCTTCTAGGAGCACCCAGCCTATCCTAGAACTTGCACTTGTAGACCCTCCTAGAGCAAATCATGAGGTTTGGATGAGTGCACCTATAGAACAATGTCCTCATTTTAAGGTCGTCCTGAATAACCAAAGTTTGTTTCTTGTTTCCGATAAGCCACCTCAAAACTCTGATTCTTATTTCCTACCCTTCCCTGAATCTTCTCATGTTTCTAGAGCTATGGGATTACACTTTACTGAGATCTCTAGGTTGCAAGACTCCTTAGAACCTATTAGGTTTGCCACCTACTCCTGGAAGACCTTATGGCACCTACTAGGCATCCATAATAAGTTTTCATGCTCTGCATGCCCTCCTCCGATCCAAGGTCAAACCTAGAGAGCCTTAGTTTGTTAGGTTTAGACCTAGGGTTCCTTTGGAATAAAGTCCATTCTTTAGGAATACGTCGTCAGTCTAGTTTAGTTTTTCTTGACCCTTTACTAGGCTTTGGCTCATATTTTGGTTTGATTGAGAGCACCAGGAATTGGGATTTGTATTTTGTCCAGGGCTGAAGTTGCATTCAATGTTTCGATCAATAGGTCTATAGGCTAGAGTCCCTTTGAAATTATTCATGGATACAAGCCTCACACACCACTTGATCTGATTTCACTATTAGCCCACACACACAAGTCTCTTGATGCACTTGCATAGCACGTAAAGGACTTGCATAAAGAAATTCATGCCAAAATAACTTTAAGTAATGAAACTTATAAGAAGTTGGCTGATTCTCAAAGACGAGTCAAAACTTTTGTTGAGAGAGACTATGTAATGATTAGGTTAAGGCCTGAGCGGTTTTTTCCTGGAACCGTTAGAAAGTTACATGCTAAAGGAGCTGGACCATTTAGAGTAGTGAAGAGAGTAGGATCTAATGCCTATGTGCTCGAGTTGCCTCCAGAATTAGGCAATAGCTCTACTTTCAACATTACAGACTTAGTAGAGCATAGGGAGCCAGCTGTGATTCCTAGTAAGCCTTTGAAACCTAATCCTGTTATTGAGAGTGGTCCCGACCCTGTGTGTCCACCAACAAACTGGCCTGTGAGGAAAGAGCAGATTGAAAAGATCCTGGATGATCAGGTTATCTCTACTCGTAATCGAGGATACCAAAGATACCTGGTCCGCTGGCAAGGAAGGCCAGATTCTGATGACTCTTGGATCTCCCGAGAAGAATTACAAAAATTGGACCCAGATCTCTTGGAGAGATACCAGAGCCAGCTTGATCCATACTCGACAGGGTCGAGTTCCTCCCACCCCGGGAGAATTGGTGCGGGCACCAGACTCAGAAGAAGACTTCAGGGCTCCATCTGGATCTCTGATTGACCTTGCCCGAAGAATTAGGATTTTCTGGTTTTGTAATAAGGGTTGACTTGGTCAACTCAATTTTAGTCTTGAGTCTGTATTTCCCTGTAATTTAAATTTTGTTGAGTCATGTTGACTCAGTACAAGTCCTAGCAGTGGTCTAGGTCTTCTCCAGGTTGGTGCCACTTTTTTTTCAGTCAAGTTAAGGTCCAGGGTGCCACATTTTTTCTCCCACGCCCAAGCAAGTGGGTGCCACACTCCCAGCCACACGCCAGAGTCTAGGAGGCGCCACATCTCCATCCAGTGTCTTTGGTCCCTACACCACAAGAAGTAAGTTCCTTTTTTTTTCTTGCACCACTTGGGAGAGAAATCCATTAAGATACCTCAATCCAAGGAGGAGCCAATTTCTTTCCAGATAAACCCAAGCCAGGATGGCAAGAATTTTTCTTGAAGAGAGGATCAAGGAGGTGCCCCACAATGTTCCATAAAAATCCAAGTTATAAAAGGGAAGAGAGCATGTCTTGGGGAGGAATTCAAGAAGGTTCCCAAAAGTTTCCAAAAGTGCCAAAGCCATGAAAGGAAGAAGCCTAAACTTGTGGAGCAAGATTAGGAGGTGTCCAAATGAGCCAAACCATGAAGGGAAAATCCTTGATTCATGGAGAGATACTAGGAGACACCCCCAAAACCTGCCATTTGGAGCTGATTTTCAAGTTTTCTTGGAGTTTTTGGGCTGCCCACTCATGGAAGGAGTCTTGGGAAGAGAATTTGATGCCTAAAGTGTGGGTTAGTCCTATTAGTCCCAAATGGAAAATGTATAAAATTTTATTTCTTTGTTATGTCTATATATTCAACTTTATGTAACTCTTGAATTTAATGATGAATGAAATCAATTTCTGTGTGAGAAACTTTGTGTTTCTCTCTTCCGCACTTGTATTTAGGTGTTGAGCTCCGTGAGGGAGTAAATCTGGGTTCCCTAGGAACCTTGAGGAGGTGTGAGATCTCCAACCCCAAAATCCTACCAAAACCCTAGGTTAGCCACTTCAATTCCAAACCCTAGCCGCCCATCATCTTCTTCATTCCACCAATCATCCAAACCCTAATCTACCTCATCATCTCACGGCCCCTCTCTTCCAAGTAGAGGCTGACCACCAGCATCCGGGTCCAGATCAGCTACGAAGCTAACCCTGCCAAAGGACTAGTATTGGAGGATCCATTGCGAAGATATCCGAATCCGAGGATCCAACAATCTGCTCGAGAGAGTCCTTCCACCAAACTCTGTGAAGATCACTGCCTGGTACGTAACCCTTCCCTTCTCTTTAGTTCTATCCTGTTGAAAGTTCAGAGCGAAACCCTAGGTCTGGGAGTTTCTCAACCCCCAGCATTCCTTTACTTCTGAACTACTCTGATAATCTAGTTTCTTTGAATTGTGCTTTCAATTATTATATAGTTTCTTTCAATTTAGTTTAACTTTCCTTTGAGTCTAAGCCGACTTCTGAAAATATATAAAAAAAAAGAATTAGTCTTAATTTTACTTCCGCATCGCATCATCTCTTTTGTTCTGCATCAAATTTGGTATCAGAGCTTTCATTCTGCATCAGTTGTTTGTAGGTCCCTGAGTTCCTACGAACCCAACGACTCCAACTGGGCCACAATCGGACCACCGAGCAGAAAGCCGGGTATCCACGGGTCTCTGACTTGGTTTTCCAGGCTACTTCCATCGAGGATGAGAGATCTCTTCACTGTGATCTTCATCGGGTGCATCAGACATTTCTAGGTACACCCCCTCTGCCATCAGTAGTTTTTTTGTTAGAGAACTAGCCCTAACCGAGGCTTCTCAGCCCCGGCGATCCCTCTTTATTGCTTTCTTAGGTCCTAATCTGCATGTGTAGCTTTTTACATTCATACAGAATTATTCACATCATATTTTGATCTGAAATTTGGGATTTAATCACCTCATCCAACCCTTAAAATACAAAAAGATAATCACATGCATATTAGTTCTGCATCATCTGGTATCAGAGCTTAGATTTGGGCTCGTTTTCTGCATCCTTTACAATCTATATATGCTATATTCTTTTAATTGTTTTTCTCTACTCAGAACTCGAAAAACTCCAATTATTATTTTCTTGGATTCATCTTAATTCAAAATATTTTACAGAATTTTTTCATATTTTATTTCTAGCTGTGCAGCTTCTGCAAGTCAAAATACAGCCTACAAAGTTTCGGCTCTATTTTTTCAGCAAGGCAATTTTGGAAGATTTAGGGTTTTGTTTAGTATCTCTTTTGCATATCTTTTAATTTTAGTATATTTCCTACATATTAGGCCATAATTTACAAGTTTTCTTTATTTAAGAAAATACCAAAATATATATATAAAAAAATTTACATATTCTCCTAAAAAAAATACCAAAAAAAAACTTCTAAACCCTATTTTGCATCCTCATTTGCCTGCCATCATTGCATAATTTACTTTAAGGGCACTCTCTTTATGCTAGATAAGGGAAGGAGGTCATTACCTTTCGTTAGCCCGAAACCACCATCTTTGTATTCCATCCCAAGCATAACTTAAATAAACTAGACTTAATTTTGCCCTAATGGGCTAAGGAAACCAACTGATCGGGTCCAGGCTAAGTGTTAGATCATTGTATCTAGCTAACCTATGTGTGCCTTGTGCTTAATGTCTAGAACGGTGGTTCAGGGATTCAATCCCGAAGGGCTTGTATCCTGGTCCGCCTACTTGGCCAATCTCTGATTGGTGTCTAGGATTGGCAATCAGGGACCTAACACTCCCCTTACACCTGCCTGGTTGAGTACAGGGTTACTATAGGCTAGCTTGCCACCCTGATTGAGCATCTAATTTTGGACTCTAGGTCTAGGGAGCTGTAGTTGGATTGATCGAGTCTTGCATGCGCACTAACTTTGGAGTCGATGTGTGTGTTTGATTGCATTAGGAACCAAATGCCAGTAGACTTAATCCAATTCAACTAGTGTGACCATGGAGTCCAACCCTAGGAGAATCCAATATTCTAACCCATATAGGGAGTCCAACCCTAAGAGAACCCAATATTCTAACCTATATAGGGAGTCCAACCATAGGAGATCCGATACTCTGACCCATATAGGGAACCCAACCTTAGGAGGACCCCATATCATGATCCATCCTTAGAACCTGACCATAGAAGCACCCAACCTTATGTACCCCTGTTTGATGGAAGACCAGATCCTAAGGTGTATACTGAATGGGAGGATATGATGGATCAGCACTTTGAGTATACCGGGATGTCAGAGTTAGAAAAGATTAGTTTAGCTGCACATGGGTTAATCATATATGCCAAGCAACATTGGAAACATATTGAGGATGAATGTAATCGATGGGGAAATGGAATACATACCTGGAAAGCCATAAGAAGTAAATTGAGAGAGGAGTACCTAGGTGAATCTTATGAATACAAACTTTTAGACTAATGGTACAAATTGAAACAAGGGAACATGACTGTGTCTGAGTACATGACCAATTTAGTGAGTTTAGTAGGAAATGTAACACAGTCGAACCTAAGTCTAAGATCATGGCTAGATTTTAGGATGGCCTGCATAGGGATATCCAGTGGGAGCTGTATCATTGTCAAATTAAGGACCTAGAGGAAGCCTATCACCTAGCTAGGGAACTCGAGTTATATCAGAGGGAACTCAGGATCAATCAATCTAAGTCCAATAAGGATAATTCCCTTGAGCCTAAGTCCAAACCTAGCCGACTTCCTTTAGATCAGCCTACTACTCCTATTCCATTAATTTGCAAGGAAGTAATCCCAAAACCCATTAAAGAACCTGAGGTAGAAGTGTATGAAGCTGATCCTAGTTTAGCAGATGAATACGAAGGAGAGGATTTTGAGAACTATGATGAAGATGGACCCAAGGTTGGAATCACTGAGGAACTACTAGAAAAGGATCCTGAACCCACTATAGAATTTGAAGGAGTGCTTGAGCCAGGATCAAACATAGTAGATGAAAGTGAGGGTCCACTAAAGTTTTCCATAGAGGAGGTCCCTAAGGAACAATTCCAGGAAGTAGACATTATTTTAGAAGACCTTCAAGATAAGCTTCCTAAAGACTTTCCTGATGACCTTCCACCTGATCCCCATCCTACTCTAGAACTAGTTTCAGCCCAGGACCTCATTCAGTATTCTCATCAAGAGTTCATTCCTTTAACCCCAGCTGATAACCTTTGTCTTGAGCTGATTAAGCCATCCTTTCTTAAAGACCCTGCGCTTGCAATGACCAAATTCTCCCTTCTTCAAGTGGACCTTATGTCACCCATAGATCAATGTTCAAATCTTAAGGTCACCCCTATTAACCAAGGTCAATTGCATGCCTCCAGTGGATTGTCCCAAGACTTCGATTCTTATTTCCTACCATACCCTAAGGCTTCCAATGTTTCCCAAACTTTCCAATTCCACTTTGTTGAGGTCATTTGGTTACACCAATTCTTTGAGTATGTTAGGTTTGTGACCTATTTTTGGAAGACCTTATGACATTTGCTTAGAGTCTATTGTAAATACTCTTGTGCACACCACACTAGGGTCAGACCTAGAGAGTCTATAGTCTCTTAGGTTTAGGCCCAAAAGAGTCCAATAAACTTCTTTCGATAGGAATGCAGAGTCGAGTCTATTAGGTGTTAGTATGAGTCCTTTGCATCACTTGTTAGGAGTTTACATGTGCCTAGCATGTTACCTACCTGCATTAATTTTGAAACAAACTGGCTAATTCCTGAAGAAGGACCAAGGTATTTGATGTAGTGGATTCTATCATGGTTAGGCTTAGGCCTAAAAGAAGCTTCATGCTTGCAGAGTTGGAATTTTAGAGTGATAAAGAGGGTTGGACCAAATGCCTATATTTTAGATTTGCCTTCGGATTTGGGCATTAGTTCTACCTTCAATATTACAAACCTGGTTGAGTACAGGGAACCGGCAGCAATACCTAGTGAGGCCTTTGGACCTATTCCTTTCCATTGTGAGTGACCCTAACCCAGAGTATCCACCAATTAATTGGCCTGAGAGAGGAGAACGGATCGAGCATATCCTGGACGATCAAGCCATTACAACTTGGGGCCGCGGCTATCAACGCTTCCTGGTCCGATGGCAAGGCCGGCCAGAGTCGAACGATTCGTGGATTTCTTGAAAGGACTTGCAGTGCCTTAGCCCAGACCTCTTCAAGAGATATGTGAGTCAGCCTGATCTTCACTCGATAGGGTCGAGTTCCTCCCACCCCGGGAGAATTGGTGCGGACACCAGAGGCACCAGAATAAGACAGAGGCTTCTCAACCCTCTATGGATCACTTAGCTACATTCAAGTCCATTGTAATAAAGCTTAGTTCATCTAAGTTGTCTTCAATTGAGTCCTGTATTGTCAGCTCATGTTGAGCTAGTTCAGTCCAGTGCTAGTCAGCTCATTTTGAGCTAATTTTATTTTTTGAGTCCTGTCCAAGTACACTGAAGACTCAAGACCACATCATACAAGTGAAGACCAGGTCCAACTAGTTTAAAGATATGGAAGTGAAGTCCAAGTACAACCTAGCCTAAAGATTTGAAGACCTCAAGAGGAGAAATCAGAAACCCTGATTCCTTGCAAATGCCCTCTAGATGCCCAGATTCCCTTTCAGATGCCAAAGTATATTCATAGACCAGGGCATCTATAATTCTAGAGGTCCATCTGCATCCTACCCTAAAGAAATCAAGCCCAGGTGCCAATCCCAAGCCCTTAAGAAGCAAGAAACCAGGGAATATTCCTGCTACCTGGCTACCAGGCCACCCTAGCTTCCAGAGGCCCAAGACTATGCACCCGAGCCCCTTTGGGCCAGCCCCTTGCTGCTCCTAGAAGCCCAACACATCCCCCTAGGCATCCTTGGAGTGTTAACCAAGTCAAGAGAGGAGGAGAGAAATTTTAGGGATTTCTTCTACATATTTTTTCCTTATTTTCTAGCTCGGGTTTGGGTGGGAATAGAATTCTTATGGAAAGTCTAATATACCCTTACTTGGAGCCCAAGACTATGCATCTATTTAAAGGACCCTGGCCTCTTGTATGAGAGTTGATTTTGATATATGAAATATACTTGAGTTCTTTACAATTGCTTTGTGCTACCCTCCTGTGTGCTTAAGGGGTTTATTGGTGTCTTCTTCTTCCCGGTATTGCAACAGATTCCAGCCTTCATCCAAGCTTCCTCTTCCCACACCCTTGCTGCCTTGTTTCTGATTTTTTTCTTGTATTTCCAACCTTGCTTTCTCACCCCTGATGGTTGTTTGCAGGTCCCCGAGTTCCTATGAATCCAATGACTCCAACCGGGCTGCAATCGGACCACCGAGCAGAAAGTTGGATATCCACGGGTCTCTGACTTGGTTTTCCAGGCCTCATCCATCGAGGATGAGAGATCTCTTCGCTGCAATCTTCATCAGGCACATCAGACTTTGCCTGGTACACCCCCTTTGCTATCAGTAGTTTTATTGTAGGAGAACTAGCCCTAACTGAGGCTTCTCAGCCCCGGCGATCCCTCTTTACTGCTTTCCTAGGTTCTAATCTGCATGTGTAGATTTTTAAATTCATACAGAATTATCTACATCATATTTTGATCTGAAATTCGAGATTTAATCACCTCATCCAACCCATAAAATACAAAAAAATAATCGCATGCATATTAGTTCCGCATCAAAAATCCTACCCTGATCTGACAGAGTAGAGTGCCCTTAGATTAGGTTAATGCAATATGATGCACACCCGATGATTCCTAATGCAATCTAAAATCAGAAAAATAGAGAAAAATCTTTTTTTTTTGTTTTTCATGAGGTGGTAGACTTAATTCCAAGTTGGTTAAGTGAGCAAATAAAATTGGCTTGGGTGTGGTGGGGTTTAGTAGTTAATTAGGTTTAACCTAGTTAAACATGCAGAAATTGCAGCAAATTAATTTTTTTTTTTGGGTTCTATGTCTTTTTGCAGAGTTTAGCACGATTCTCAGAGAAGAAAAATATGAAAAAATGTAGAAACAGAAGGTTTAATTGTAAAGTTAATTTCTGCCAAATTTGATGCAAAGAAAAATTAGGTTGATGGTGCAAATACCTAGGGTTTCTAACTAGGTGCTGGAATTTCAGGAGAACAGAATTCTGTGTTAGGTTTTTTTTATATGCAGATTTTTTTTTTATTTTTTTATGATCTGTAAAATCAGAAGAAATAATAGTAAAATAGAGGACAACTCAGGGAATAATCAGTGCAAAAATCAAGCAAAAATAGTAAGTCTAAGATGGCAAAACTATTCCATTTTAGGACCCCTAATACAGAAAACAGGATGCAGATTTTTTGTGTGGTGTTTTTTGTGTTTATGAAGATGCAACTACTGTCCTAAACCTGCTCTGATACCAAACCGATGTTGGATGACACTAAGGATGATGAATATTTAGAAAAAATAGCAACTAATTTTTTTTAAGATTTTTTTAGAATTTATTTATGAGGCTAAGTACTCGAAAAAGAGAAGAAGAATAAGGGGGTATGATGTAAATATGAAACTACTAGTACTCATAGTTAAGGACATGCAGAGAAATAAATAAGCAGGACCTTCATGGTTGAGAAACACCCCAGTTAGGATAGTAAACCTTCAATAAAATAGAACTTAGAGTAGGGATGAGGGTAAATACTTAGCAATGATATACTATCCTAACCGGGGTGTTTCTCAACCATGAGGGTAAATACTTAGCAATGATTTGATCCTTGTCGTAGACGGGGTCGCTCAACACTTCGGATTGGCACCTGGATGATCAAGCCTTTGTCCTGTGGATCAGCCAAATTTTTATTAGCTAGTCTAGGAGGCAAGGAGGGCCTCTTCCTTGGATGGTTTCGCCGAAGGGATCCTGCACACGTCACGGGTAAGATTCACAGATGAAAGAAAAATTATGAAACGGAGAAAGAGCAACATGAGAGATGTTGGATGGCTGAGGGGTGGCTGGCGGCCTACTTGAGATGAGGATGCCTGGCTAGATGAAGGGCAGCCAGGCAACAGTTGAGGATGCCTGGAAGGAATACTTGGCAGCCTTGAGGCCAGGGAACTCTTGGAAGAGGGGTTGAAGGGGTGGCTATGAATTGTGGTGGAGAGGTGTTGGTGGCTTGGTGGAAGAAGGAAGAGATGGGTGGTGGCCTGGGGCTCAGGTGTTGGGGCATCTTAGGGTTTGAGAGAAGGCTAGTGGTTTGTTAGGGATTGTAGGGAAGAGGGTTGCTGGGGCTTAGGGTTTGCGCACATAAGAAACAAGCACTCGGGTCTCACACCCACTCCAATTAGAGAAAAAACTTAGACAAGAAAGTATTCTCAAAATTTCATTCTTGAAAAGATTATTCACACAAGAGAGGAGGGGGTAGGTATTTATAGATCCACCCGGGTTACATGACTTGAGGGTCAAGAAGCCCTGACTTGATGGTGCAAGCACCAGGATCAGGCAGAGGCTTCTCAACCCTCTGTGGTTATCTAACTAGTTGTTTCTTATGAATTGAGTCTTGTAATAAGGGCTTAGCCCATTTAAGTTTTGTTTTGGCTTTCAAGTCTTGTTGTTGGGCTTTCTTACATGTATTCAGGTTTGACTCAAGCCATTAGGGTTTGAGCTAGTCTTGGCTCACTTGAGCCATGAGTTTGTATTAAGTCCAATCCAATCTAGCAAGAGGAAGATTCAAGCCACTGATGAACCCCAACCAGTGTGGCACCTTGACAATTACATGGAGTCCTAGTCACACCTTGGATTGCACCACACTAAGGTTACATAGAGGATTACATGAGGTTGGCCCAATATGAGGATTTGGTGTCCACATGACAACACATCACTTCCACACTCAAGCACACCAACTCCACATGCCAGCATGTAAAGAAGGAAAGTTAAAGCAAATAAACATGAATCCCATGATTCATGCCAGCTTGCTTAGGAAAGAAGTGGTCCACCCAAGCCAAGAGAAGAAAGAATTTGGCACCCCTTGGTCCCCCCTTGGGCCACCCACTACATACCATATAGGGAGGATAGTGTTTAGTTTTCTACCATGTATCCAAGCTACCAAGAGAGAAAGTTTGGGGTGCCACCTTTCATGAACTTCATTCCTTGTATTCCTTTACTTAAGCCCCAAGTCTTGTATGCCTATATAAAGACCCCATGTAAGAACTTTTGAAAAATAATGAATGAATGAATGAATGATATATGAGTTTTCCTACTCTTCTCCTTTGCCTTGTGCATCGATCTCCATGAGGGAGAGCAATCCTTTGCTTGAAAGCATCAAGGGGTGTGAGGCCCTACCTATCCAGTCCCTGTGCCAACCCTGAAGTCCTAACTGCCAGCCCTTCATCCAAACCCTGGCCGACCACCAAGATGACTTCTCTTGGCTACCAACCCCTCTTCCCTCTCTTCCTTTCATCCTTTCCTATTTCTCATAATTTTTCCTCACTCTTGCATAGGTGCTTTGTAGGTCCCACCGGTTTTGTGAGGATCAGACTCTGTTTGCCTTGCCTTCGAAGGAGTGGATGAAAAGCTGACAAGCCTGTGGTTGATAGTTTCATCCTCCAGGCCACATTTGAGAGTAGAGGGAACTCTTTATTGGGCAATTCCACCATTTCCAGGTACACACTTCCATACTCCTAAGTAGATTTATTGAAGGAGAGCTAGCCCTATTAGGGTTTCCAAACCCTGGGGTCCTGGTTTTTTCACTATTTATGGTCTTCTTTGCATGCTAGTCCTTGTAAGTCCTTACTTAGTCCCTTTAATATCTTCTTTGGCTTGATTTTGGGATAACCTAAAGCCACTTAATTATCTACAAGTAGCTTTGCATGCATTGTTGTTTCCCAGGTGGCTTCTCAAGATGGGGGTGAATTGAAAATTTAAAAAATTTAAAGCAAATAATGTGTAATTAAAAACCCCTTGTAGGTGGTAGGTGTTGTGACAGAGTATTAAATTGCAGAAGCTAAATAGAGTCAAGTAATCACAACACAAACACACAAAAATTAGAGTGGTTCGGAGCAACCCAGCTCCTACGTTCACTACCCAAGTTACTACTTGGGATTTCTACTATATTCACACCCGAATATAGTCAGATTGTTTTGCAGGATCACAATCCAAAACCTCTATACTTTGGTTTTAACGGGATCACCAAAGAAAACCCAACACCCTTTGGTTTTGAACATGCTCACCAAAGAAGCCTAACTTGGTTTTACCAGGATCACCAAGAACCCAACACTTGATTTTTATCAAGGCTCACCAAGAACCTATTTGGTTCTTGAACCGGGCTCACCAATAACCCAACAACAATTCAGAGAAAGAATTGAAGTAAATGCAACAATAAATGACAAACTCAATTTGTCAGATAGTTGCCAGTGCAGCTTGATAGAAGTCCACTTGACTTGCACTTGAATGAGATATAATTACTTCAGTGGCTTCTTCCTTAATTGCTTCAAGCTTCTGATCTGAGTTGGTGAAGACTTGAAGGCTTGCTTGAATGCTCTTGTGCTCTCTTTCTTTTGGTAGGTAGGATATTCAATGTAGCTCTCAAAACTTTGAAGGACTTTTTCTCAAACTTTTTTTTTTGAGAGAAGTTCAAATTCCTCAAATATATGGTATTCCATCACTTCAAGGCAATTCTAGCCATTGTAGACCATTGGGAAATAGTTTATGACCATTGGAGCACTTTTTGGCATTCAAAAATAAATTCTAGAACTAGCCGTTGGATACCTGAAAGCGATGTTCGAGTCAGCTCGGATTCCTTCGAGTCAGCTCGAATCCTTCGAGTCGATAAATCAAGTCGCCAAATCTTTAGTGCAGTCAGCTCTTTATCTCAGGGTGCAAAACATCACGCTGGACGAGTCAACTCTTGATAGCTCGGGTCGGCTTGAACTTATACCTTTGAAAAACTTGAACTCGAGGAGTCGGCTCTTTTCAGCTTGGGTCGGCTCTTCTACTCAGATTCTGAAAACATCACTCTGGAAGAGTCAGCTCGATGCAGTTCGTGTTGGCTCGCTTTGTCAAGTCTTCAAAATTAGGTCTGGCAGAGTCGACTCTTTCTAGTTCGGGTCGGCTCACCTGGCTGTTCTCAGAAATGTTCGAGACTGGACTCTAGAGGAGTCGACTCGGACAAATTCCAGTCGACTCGGATTCATTGGAGTCGGCTCGGTTATCTTTGAGTCGGCTCGGATTTCTGCGTATTAGAATTCCTGCTGTGTGCCATGAAGTAGAGTCGGCTCTTCAACATGCTGGGTCGGCTCGAGTATCTTCTTCAGGGTTTTTACAATTGAACTCAAAGAAAAACTCTTACCAACACACTTATAACTTTTCAATCATACCAACTCAAATTAATTCTAAGGCACACACACACAGAGTAACACTTTTTACATGATTTTTTCTTAGCCTTTTTATTGGATTCTTCTTTACAAAAACAAATTACAACAAAACTCAAATAAGAAACAAAGGCATAGGAGTTGAAGTTTAAACAAATAACTCATCCTACAAAAACTTGTAAAACACTTGAAGAGTTGTTAGTAATAAATGTACATGCTCCAATGTTTAGTTATCATCAAAATCACTTATGGGGTCAACAATCTCCCCCTTTTTGATGATGACAAAATACTGGGCATGAAAAATTCTTTACACTTTAGATGTATAAGATTGTTTGAAGGTAAATATTCACATGTATCAGAGCTAATTAAGGTTGTAAATAAGTATCAGAGCTCAAGAGATGATATTATTGTATATCATCAAGTTATTAACTTTTCATGCTTCATAATACTATAATTCGCACAAAACATGGAGTATCAGAGCTTTTTTTTTTTAAAAAAAATGACAGAATTAAAATCAATTTATAAAGCAATAGCAATCAGAGCATTGAGATTAAGTAGCAATCAGAGCAAAACCATTCAAGAGAATCTAAAATCATTCAAGAGAATCTCCCCCTTTCTCTAGGTTTTAAAGTAATTAGGCATTAGGTTCTTTTGAATGTTATTACTTTTGTGCTCCCCCTTTTTCACTCTTTTTAAGTACTTTAAGAACAATTAGTAGGAAGCTCATCATAAGAGAATTTTCATGACAACACATTTCTCGAACACATTTTCATTTCTCCCCCTTTTTGTCAATAAATCAAAAAGGTGATTTCAAATAAAGCTCAGATTTTGAAATAGATTGAGAAAGACTTTAATATTTGTTTAAGATAATTTCATTTTCTCAAAATGAAGATTCTAATTAAAATTCATCATAGTTGTATCAAGCATTGAAAGGATAACTCATTATAATAAAAGGTCTTTAATTTCATTGAAAGATATGCCATTCAAGGTAAGAAAGTACATTCATATTGTAAACAATAAAAAGTAGAACATTAACAAGGTCAGAATTACACCCAAAAGACTAGTCAAATAACCTATTCTTCATCTTCTTCTTCACTAGAAGAAGAGGAGCCTACCTCTATAACTTTATCAGAGGTCTTAGTTTTTAGGGGTTTAAACCTTAAATCCCTGAATCCAGTTCAAACAGGGGCTTTAAAAGTCTTAGACTTCTTGGTTTTTGGTTTCTTCTTGGTCTCAACAGGAAGATCATATAAAGGAATATGAACAGGAGTTTCAAGTGACTCCTTGAAGATCTGTACAGGAGCATCTTCATAGTGACTGTTTCCTTTTGGGATTATAGCAAGATGCTTTTAATCTCTTCTTTAAAATCCTCCATTTCCTTTTCAATTTTCTCCTGGTGAAGCTTCTGTTTAAATCTCATTTTCTGGATGCTTGTATTAATTGTACTTTTCATTTCATCAATTACAGAGTTCATGTGATCTGTCAATGAACTTGAAATTGTTTCCATCTTCTAAAATATTAGCTTTTTGAGGTTAGATGGAGTAATAATTGTACCTTCAAATCTTTCTTCAACAGAAGTAGCTTCATCATCTTCTAGAGAAGTAGCAGCAACCTGACTAGACACTTTCTTTATCCATATTCCTTCCTGTAGCTTGTAACCCATTCTTTTTAGTGAATTGAAGGAATAAGTGTAAAAGTGATGTAGTGGCTTGCCTATCTCATTGGTTAAGTCAACTCTAGCTTCTTCAAATAGTAGAGTGAAGACCATACTGTAGGGTAGGCTGGCTTTGACTTTCCTGGCTACTTCAGTCATTTGAATCATCATTATGTAGGGAAGATTGAGAGGATTTTCTTCTATTAGATGTCCCATAAAGGTCATGTCTTTCTCGCTGACCCAATCAAAGTGACCAGTTCTAGAAAAAATATTCTACTGATCATACTGTGTAGAAGCCTCCTTTCCTTCGATAGTAAGTTGGCCTAAACATGCTGAACGGAGATCATGTCTTCTTTCGCCAAAATGAGTTTTAATATGTATTCTTTGTCTGGTAGAGTAAGCTCAGTGGCACCATCCATAGGCATTTGTAGCAAATTGCTCAACTTATTTTCATCCACAATGATCTTGATTCCCTTAACTATTGATTCCAAATGAAATTCTTGAAGAACAATATTTTCATAGAAGATCCGTACCAGTGAGGGGTAGGTTAAGATGTTTAAAGAACATAAATGCTTCCACCCCTGACTTTCTATCCATCTTCCGATCTTCATTTCCATCTCTTCTAGAAAGGAGAAATCTATTATTCTTCTACAAGTGAAAGGCCGGTTGGCCATTGAGATAATCTGTGTAGTAGGAGAGGGAGTTTCTTCTTCTTGTTGCTCAGTGGTAGACCTTTTCCTTTTTTCTCTTTTCCCTTTTGCATCTACACTGCGTGCGCTTGATTCACCAACTTGAAGAATCTTCCTTGCAGATCTTCGAGTAGCCATTGTAGTGGAATTTAAGAAATTTAGGTTCTAGGGAATGAATTTTGGGAGTTTGGTAAAGTTTCCGAGAGGAGTAGAGTGCGATTGAAATAAAATGAAAGGAGTGAAATACAGGAAAAGACAGTTCATAATTCTTTAAATAGCGATTTCTTGACTTTTGAGTCAGCTCGCCCAACCCTAGAAAAATCTGAGTCGGCTCGACCAGAGTGAACTCAGAAAAATTAGAACATCGAGTCAGCTAGGTAAAGACTTAGTCAGCTTGACCAGAGCAATAGGTAGAGAACTCAGACATTCGAGCCGGCTTGACCAGAGCAAGATCACTCAAGTCGACTCGAACAGAAACTTTTCAGAGAAAATGAAATGATTCATAAATTGAATTCAATAAAATGAAGGTCCAAGGAAAGTTGTTCAACAATCATGAATAAATATAAGAGGCTTTCTAGATAATTCATCCTTAGTTTTAAATGAAATCAGGTTATTTAAATTTAAAAAGGATCACAAAGCCCTAATTCTTCTCTAAGAGACTCAAATCTATCCTGATTCAGTGGCTTAGTAAAAATGTCAGCTAATTATTTTTCAATAGGGATAAATTCTTGTTCTATGTCACCATTCAAAACATGGTCTATAATAAAATGGTGTCTAATCTTTATGTTCTTAGTCCTAGAATGCTGAATAAGATTTTTTGTTAAATTTATAGCACTTGTGTTATCACACTTGATAGGAATTTTGCATTGTGTAACACCAAAGTCTTCTAGTTGTTGTTTAATCCATAATACTTGTGCACAACAACTTCTTGTAGCAACATACTCTGCCTCAGTAGAAGAAAGTGCTATCGAGTTTTGTTTCTTGCAGTGCCATGAGATTAAATTCAATCCTAGAAATTGGCATATGCCACTAGTACTCTTTCAATCAATTTTACAACCAGCATAATCAGCATCAAAAAATCTGATTAAATTCAAAGATGTTTTTTTAGAATACCAAAGACCTAGATTACTTGTATCTTTCAAATATCTCAATATTCTTTTAACAGCAAGCATATATGTTTCCTTAGGATTGCATTGAAATCTAGCACATACACATACACTATATAAGATATTCGGTCTACTTATAATTAAATATAATAAGGATCCGATCATACCTCTATATAGCTTTTGGTCAACATTGGATCCGTTTTCACCTTTGTCCAATTTGTAAGATGGGCTCATGGGTATGCTCATTTGTTTGCTTATCTCCACACCAAATTTCTTGATTATTTCCTTGGTGTATTTGGCTTGGTTAATGAAGATTCCTTCCTTTGATTGCTTTACTTGAAGTCCGAGGAAGTAATTAAGTTCACCCATCAGGCTTATTTCAAATTCTTCCTGCATTAGCTTATCAAAATCTTCACAAAAACTTTTATTAGTTGCACCAAATATAATATCATCCATATAAATTTGTACAACTAAAATATCATTATTTTTTTTTGATAAAAAAGGTTTTATCAATATTTCCTCTTAAAAAATTAGTTTTAATTAAGAAAGTTCTAAGTCTATCATGCCAGGCTCTGGGTGCTTGTTTCAAACCATATAAAGCTTTATTCAATTTAAACACATGATTTGGAAAAACATGATTTTCAAAACCCGGTGGTTGTTCTACAAAAACTTGTTCGGCGATAAAATCATTTAAAAATATACTTTTTCATCCATTTGAAAAAGTTTAAAATTCATGTAGCAAGCAAATGCAAGAAGTAATCTAATGGCTTCTAATCTTGCTACGGGTGCATAGGTTTCATCAAAATCAATACCTTTTTCTTGACTATATCTCTTAGCCACTAATCTAGCTTCGTTTCTAATGACATTTCCTTGTTCATCTAATTTATTCCTATAGACCCATTTAGTTCCTATTATTGGGTGGTCTTTAGGCCTATCAACTAGTGTCCAAACTTTATTTCTTTCAAATTGGTTCAATTCTTCATGCATAGCTAACATCCAGTTTGAATCATTTTCTGCTTCTTCTAAAGTGTGAGGCTCTATTTGTGATACAAAGGCTAGGTAGTCATGTGCAGTCCTATGTGCATACCTAGTCCTAATACCTTGAGAAGGATTACCAATAATTAATTCTTTAGGATGGGAGTAGCGTACCTTTATTCAGTTGGCAGATCGGTATGATCCTTACTTACCGTTTCTTCTCCTTCTTCAATTGGTCTTTCTTGAATACTCGTGTCTTCCATCTAATTTTTGAATAATACGTGCATCATTGTCAATACACTCATCTTTTCTAGATGGTGAAGGGTTAGTTTCATCAAAGATAACATGCACTGACTTTATTGAAAGATTATCCTTTCCATTATTAAGTACAAAGCATTTACATTCAAACACATGAAAATAATTTATGTTGGGTTTCTTTTCATTCCAAAGCTCATAGGGGGTTTTCTTCAAAATAGGACGGATCAAAATGCAGTTTAAAATATAACAAGCAGTGTTCACCGCTTCTGCCCAAAAGTACCTTGGAAGATTACCTTCACATAATATTGTTCGGGCCATTTCTTCCAAAGTCTGATTTTTTTCTTTACAACACCATTTTGTTGTGGTGTTCTAGGAGTGGAGAAGTTGTGATCAATGCCATTTTTAGTACAATAATCATCAAAAAATTGATTTTCAAATTCAATGCCGTGATCACTTCTAATTGAAATTATTGAAAGATTTTTCTGATTTGAAATATTTTTATGAAATTTTCTAAACATTTTGAATGTTTCATCTTTGTGAGCAATAAACAAAATCCATATAAATCTGGAAAAATCATCTACAATCATAAGAGCATATTTCATACCTCCTAGGCTTGTGGTCCTAGTTGGCCCCAATAAGTCCATGTGAAGTAGTTCTAGAGGTCTAGAAGTTAAAATCATATTTTTGGATTTAAGTCTCCCCTTAGTTTGTTTACCTATTTGGCATGCATCACAAACATGATCAAAATCAACTTTAAACTTAGGCATACCTCTAACAAGATTTTTGGAAATAAACTTGGCAATAGTATGCATGCTAGCATGACCTAATCTTCTATGTCATAATAAATAAGATTCATTGGTCTTAGCATTCATTACAACTAAACTGGAATTACTAGTCATGACTAAATCATTTAAATCTACCACATAGATATTTCCAAGTCTATGTCCAATGAATTTACTACTAGAATCAAGAAAGTTTGTTACTATACATATAGATGATACGAAGATAACTTTGAAGCCTTTATCACATAATTAACTAATACTTAATAAATTATGCTTCAACCTATCTACTAGTAATCCATTTTCAATGAAAGTACAAGGGGTTATTTTGATCTTACCAATTATCATTATTTTCCCTTTGCCATTGTCTTCAAAAGTAATCATACCTCCTTCTTACATTTCCAGGATGATGAACTGATCCTTGTCACCCGTCATATGCCTTGAACATTCACTATCGAGATACCATCTTTTTTTCAATTTCTAGGCTGCAAGACATTCCTACATGAAAATTAAGGAGTTCTTTTAGGTACCCAAGCTAACTTGGGTCCTTGCAGGTTAGCCGAGGTGGTTCCTTTGGGAACCCAAATTTTTCTTGATCTATTATAAACATTTCTAATAGTATTGCGGTTGAAAGCTTTATGTCCTAGTTCTTTGCATACAAAACATCTGATTCTAGAATTTTGAAATGATTTATACTCTAAAATTCTAGATGCATGAAGTGCAAAAATAGCAGGTTTTGTATTTGAATTTTTTGGATCATTCAAGGTGGTTTTTGAAATGGAAGTATAATCTTTTGTTACAAAAGCTTTTTGAGAAGTAGGCTTGGGAACAAAATCTTTTTATTTCATAAACATAGTTGCTGAGATATAATTTGAATTTAAAGTATTAAAACTGATTCCAGCTTTATTACCAGAAATTCTTTGATCTTTAAGAATCAACTCAAGCTTATTAGAAGATAAAGTTAATTTTTCAATGAGTGGCTTGAGTTTTTCAACCTCCATTTTCAGCTCATTATTTTCTTTCAACAAAATATTATTTTTGTCATGAAACTCACTGTTTTTAGTTTTCAACACATTACATTTTTCAGAAAAGATATGAAGTTTACTTTGCAATAAAACATTCTTTTCTGAAAGCTCTTCTTATTCTTTGAGTAAAGAATCATTGATATGCTTTAATGATCTAATATTTACCCTGCCTTTTTAAATTTAGATAAAAGATCATGGAATGAAGAATTTAACTCATCAAATGTAAATTCAATTTGAGTGTCGGGAAAAGTTACCTCATCTTCAAGACCCATTAGACATAAGTTAGCTATTTTCGTGGTCTCTTCTTCTTCAGTTGAAGTGGAGTCTTCACTATTGCTCCACGTGGCAACCATCGCTTTCTTTTTCTTCTTTTTAATTTTTTTTTTAAATTATGGATAGTCCGAACGAATGTGCCCCAGTTTCTTACATTCATAGCAGGTGGGGACTTGTTCTTTATCTTTCTCTTTGTCCTTGTCCTTTTTTTTAAATGTTCTCTTCATTTATGGAATTTTTTATTATATCTTCCTTTCTTCTTTCCATAAACTTTTGAATCTCCTCGCTACCATTGCAATATCTTCATCCTCAAGATCATCTTCGGAGGAGGTAGAATCATCTTCCATCTCTTCATCATCCTTTGATTCCAATGTAGCCTTGAATGCAATTTTTTCTTATTTTTTTGATCATCATCCGTTCTATGCTACATGGCTAGTCATGTGTGATGAAAGAACCCATTAGTTCATCCATGGATAAAGTGTTCAAATCTTTAGCTTCCTGGATGGTAGTAACTTTAGGGTCCCATTTGTCAGGAAGTGATCTCAATATCTTCTGTACTAGATCAGCATTTGAGTATACCCTGCCAAGACTTTTCAAACCGTTAATGATATCGATAAATCTAGTGTACATGGCAGAGATATTTTCATTAGGCTCCATTTTAAAAAATTCATAATTGTCCACTAAAAGATTAATCTTTGAAGTTTTCACTTGAGAAATTCCTTCATGGGTTATCTTAAGTTTATTCCAAATTTCCTTTGCTGAAGAGCAAGTGGAAATTTGATTAAACTCACTTGAGTCCAAAGCACAGTAAAGCAAGTTCATTGCTTTGGCATTCAATTCCCCTAATTTCATGTCATGTTCATCCATTCCTCTTCAGTCTTAGGGACATCCACACCATCAATTTAATCATGGGACATGTGGCCCTTTGAGTATGACCTTCCAAATTGAAAATCAACTGCTGAATATAGATCTTCATTCTTGCTTTCCAATAAGAATAATTTATGCCTGTGAAGAGTGGAGGTCTATTAGTTGACAGGCCTTCCGCCAGGGATGTACTCATCGGATGAGCCATCAATCTTTACTCTAAAGTAATCAGAGACACTGCTCTGATACCAGATGTTGCCCAGGTGGCTTCCCAAGAGGGGGTGAATTGGAAATTTAAGAAATTTAAAGCAGATAATGTGTAATTAAAAATCCCTTGTAAGTGGTAGGTGCTGTGATAGAGTATTAAATTATGGAAGCTAAATAGAGTCAAGTAATCACAACACAAATACACAAAATTTATAGTGGTTCGGAGCATCTCAGCTCCTACGTCCACTACCCAAGTTACCGCTTGGGATTTTCACTATATTCACACCTGAATACAGTCAGATTGTTTTGCAGGATCATAATTCAAAACCTCTACACTTTAGTTTTAACGGGATCATCAAAGAAAACCCAACACCCTTTAGTTTTGAACAGGCTCACCAAAGAAACCTAACTTGGTTTTACCATGATCACCATGAACCTAACACTGGGGTTTTATCAAGGCTCACTAAGAATCTATTTGGTTTTTCAATCGGGCTCACCAGTAACCCAACAATAATTCAGAGAAAGAATTGAAGTACATGCAACAATAAATGACAAACTTGATTTGTCGGATAGTTGCCGGTGCAGCTTGATAGAAGTCCACTTGACTTTTACTTGAATGAGCTATAATTGCTTCAGTGGCTTCTTCTTTAATTGCTTCAAGCTTTTGATCTGAGTTGGTGAAGACTTGAAGGCTTGCTTGAATGCTCTTGTACTCTCTTTCTTTTGGTAGGTAAAATATTCAATGTAGCTTTCAAACTTTTTTTTTTGAGAGAAGTTCAAATTCCTTAAATATATGGTCTTCCATCGCTTCAAGGCAATTCTAGCCATTATAGACCATTAGGAAATAGTTTGTGACCGTTGGAGCACTTTTGGCATTCAAAAATTAATTTTGGAACTAGCCGTTGGATACCTAAAAGTGATGTTCGAGTCGGCTCGAATTCCTTCGATTCAGCTCGGATCCTTCGAGTCAATAGATCGAGTCGCCAAATCTTCAGTGCAGTCGGCTCTTTGTCTCAGGATGCAAAACTTCACTCTAGACGAGTCGGCTCTTGATAGCTCTGGTCGGCTCGAACTTATATCTTTGAAAAACTTGAACTCGAGAAGTCAGCTCATTTTAGCTTGGGTCGGCTCTTCTACTCAGATTCTGAAAAAATCACTCTGGAAGATTCGGCTCGATGTAGTTCGGGTCGACTCGCTTTCTAAGGTCTTCAAAATTAAGTCCGGCAGAGATGACTCTTTCTGGTTCAGGTCGCTCGCCTGGCTGTTCTCAGAAATGTTCAAAGACTGGACTCTAGAGGAGTCGGCTCAGACAAATTCCAGTCAACTCGGATTCATTGGAGTCGGCTCGGTTACCTTTGAGTTGGCTCGAATTTTGCATACCAGAATTCTTGCTGTGTGCCATGAAGTAGAGTCGGCTCTTCAACATGCTGGGTCGGCTCGAGTATCTTCTTCAGGATTTTTACAATTGAACTCAAAGAAAAACTCTTACCAACACACTTACAACTTTTCAATCATACCAACTCAAATTAATTCTAAGGCGCACACACACAGAAGTAACCCTTTTTATATAATTTTTTCTTAGCCTTTTTATTGGATTCTTCTTTACAAAAATAAATTACAACAAAACTCAAACAAGAAACAAAGGTATAGGAGTTGAAGTTTAAACAATTAACTCATCCTACAAAAACTTGTAAAATACTTGAAGAGTTGTTAGTAATAACTGTACATGCTCTAATATTTGGTTATCATCAAAATCACTTATGGGGTCAATAATTATAGTCCCACATCATTAATGGTATGAGTCAACTTTAAATATAGGATTCAAGTATAAGAAGGTCTGAAAAACAAAACTCAAGACCCAAATACAGGACTTAATAAGCACAATCGAGCTTAACTAGGTAAAACCCTTGTTACAGGACACAAAAGGGCTGCATTGGGCTCACTTAATAAAACCCTTGTTGCAGGACTTCAAATGTCTTAAATGACTCTATCCCTTCTTACAAGACTCAAAGGGCTAACATAGCTAGATTATTAGACTCAAAGATAAAATCTAGAAAACTATTAAGGGACTCAAAATTTAGGAACCCATAGTGAGCTAGGGTTGATCCTGATGTCCCCATCAATTCTCCTAGAGTGGGAGAAACTTGACCGTATCGAGTAAGGGTCAATCTAGCCAAGCTAGCCTGAGCTAACCCGAGCCCAATATCCCACTAGTTTTCATGAATGATAGGAGTGAGGACCCTGAAGTTCAAATTGATTGCGCAGATATTCAGGACTTAGGGTATCCCTAGGTTGAGAAGCTAGAGAAGAATAAGAGCAAGCCATTAAAGGTTCAGAGAAGTCCCAACATCACATGCTTTAGATGCCACAAACTGAGACACTATGCTAGCCAATGTCTAACCAAAGCCTTATATATAGGAGAGCTAGAAGATGATGAGTCTGAACCCATTACTGAGCCTAAAGAAGAGGTGTATGAGGTTGATCCAAGTCTGGTAGAGGAGTATGAAGTTGGTGAACTCACTGAGGACCTACAGAGAAAGATCTTGAACCCACTAAAGAATGTGGAGAAGAAGTGATTGAGCCAGGATCAAACATAGTGGATGAAAGTGAGGGTTCACAAGAGTTGTCCATAGAGGTGGTCCAGAAACAAGTCTCTAAGGAACAACCCCAGGAAGTAGACATTATTTTAGAAGACTCTCAAGATAAGCTTCCTAAAGACCTTCCTGATGACCTTCCACCTGTAATGGATTCCTAGCCAACTCTAGAACTAGTGCCTGTAGACCACCTTTGTGCCAAACATGTGGTTAGGACAAGCACTTGGTTAATTTTTCTTAAGCATAAAAGCCTGTTGAACCATGTCTACCTTAAAGACTTCCATGCTACAATCCATGTCCTAAAGTTCTGGAGAGGATATTTATTGCCCCTAGGAAACTTACTGTACACCTATCAAAAGACTTTCAGGGTTTTAATTCACAAAGGATTTTAAGCTTAAAACTTGAAAGATGGATTGAATTCCTAAGGATATATACCTCTTGGTGCGAAATTGATGTAGGTAGTGTAGTATCTGGTTATGAGCCCAATAAGCCCACAGACCCATTCCATCTGCCCAAACATGCACCAAACTCTGCACAGCATCTGCATCCGGGCATTAGCACTCATTTGAACACGATATTAACATGGCTAATTCCTGAAAGAAAGCCAAGAGTTTGAAATAAGGGATTCTGTAATGATTATGCTTAGGCCTGAGTAGTTCCCACCAGGGACCATTAAGAAGTTACATGCTCGTGGAGCTAGACCCTTTAAAGTGATTAAAAAAGTAGGACCTAATGCCTATGGGTTGGATTCGCCCCCGGATTTTGATATTAGCTCGACTTTCAATATCTCAGACTTAGTCGAGTATAGGGAGCCGGCAACGATACCAGCGAGCCATTTGGGCCCGACCTATACTTTGAGAGAGAACCCGATCCCGAGTGTCCACCTCTAATTTTACCTAAGAGAGGAGAATGGATCGAGCATATCCTGGATGATCAAGCTATCATGACCCAGGGTAAAGGCTATCATCGCTACTTGGTTTGTTGGCATGATTGACCAGAGTTCGATGACTCGTCGATTACCCGAGAGGACCTGCTGATGCAGCACGATGATGAGAATGCAATCTAAATGATGGATTGATAAATGAGAGCAATGAAACCTATTAACAGGTACTAAATTTCAGATCAAAAGTACTAAGGTAAAGCTATGGAAGGAGCACTGAAATTTGGAACTTATGCCACGATGTAGTTATTTAAATCCTAGAGAAGATTAGGGCTAATGAATATTGAATTTAAACCTTAGCAACGATCTTCAATAACTCAGACTTAAGAGATTAGGAGGTGTTATTTACCCAAGATGATCACTCCCTGGTAGATCCATTGAAGCTCTTAGACGAACTTGCCCTGAAGTGGAAGATTGGCATTCCAAAGAAACTAGTTTCATTCAACATTGATCTTTGGCAAGAGAACACTTTCTTGAACTCTGAATCGTAGAAGGATCCTGCACAATGAACGGGTTAGACTGGGACCAATTTGAAAGATATCAAAACAGAGAAACCAAACAGGCAAGGGAACTTCGATGGAGGCATGGATCCCTAGAGGTGGATGTTGCGTTGGACACTTGAAAGCTTGAGAAGAGAAAATCAAACACACCCAAGAAAACAAGAGGATACTACCAAAAAAACACCTTCTTCAACTACTACTTCACTTAAATTTCATTTCATCCAAAAAGCTTTTTTTACCATGGGCGTACAAGAGGCTTTTAATGGCCTTTCAATCAATTTGAAATTCCCCATATCATGGAGAAATATTAGGGGGGGTTACATGAAATGTGGAGGATTTGGTGGAGGATTTGGTGGAGGGTTACATGGAATGTGGAGGATTTGGTGGAGCTGGTTGCATGATTTGTGGATGGAGTTGGCCGACCTCCTTTGAATTTGAAAACACTCCTTGGTCGACCACTTGTAGCTTTCATGTAATTTAAAATTTGAATGATGCCACATGGCAGGTGAGGTGGCAATGATGTGGCGTGGCAAGTGGCATGGTGACATGGCGCATCCTTCTCCATGGCGCCCCTTGGAGATGACATGGCAAAGGTGATGTGACGTCCTCTGGTGATGAGTTGGCACCGGTGGTCCATGATGTGTGGCATTCCAAGTAAAGCTAGTCTGGCCAATTTCAAGTAGCTCTTGAACTTGACTCAGTACAAAGCCTAATTGACTCTAATTGAACTCTTGATTGAATTCTAATTGAACTTTAAAACCCTAAAGAAAATAAAACAAGACTCAATAAACATACAGGACTCATACGAGACTTGAGTTCCTAGTCTCAATCCATAAAGAACTTGGTATTAGTTGAAGCTTCTTCTTTCTGAGCCTGATGCCCCACCAATTCTTCCCGGGTGGGAGGAACTCGACCCTGTCGAGTATGGTTCAGCCTGGCTTTGATATTGTTCAAATAAGTTTGGGTTCAGTCGTTGCGGTCTCTCTAGCGATTCAGGAGTCATCAGATTTGGTCTCCCTTGCCAACGGACCAAATATCGATAGTAATCCTTGTTTTTGGTAGTGACAATCTTATTATCCAGGATTTGTTCAGTTTTCTCTCATTTTTGATGAATGGTTGTTTGTGGATACTCGGGTAATGGTTCACTCTCAAAAATATTGTCAGGCCCAAAAGGCTCACTAGGTATCATCATGGGTTCCTTATATTCTATCAAGTCTGAGACATTGAAGGTCGGGTTGATACCTAGGTCTGAAGTAATTCCAATATGTAAGCATTAGATCTAATCTTCTTTAGGACTTTAAAGGGGCCTGCACCATGGGTATGTAGTTTCTTGAATGTCCCGGATGGGAACATGATCTCTCTCATAGAATTCCTTGACTTTCTTTCTTGAATTAGTCCTATGTTTATAGGATTCATTGCTCAAATTTATTTCATGATGCAAATCCTCAACATGCTATGCATAGGACTCAGCAGACTCAGAAACTGACACAAGCACTTACGAAATGCAGACTGAACTAGGCATCCTTATTGAGAGGAATTTTATTGGACTCTCTAGGGCCTAAACCTAATAGATTAATGACTCTCTAGGTTTGACCCTGGTCTGGTATGCACATGAGAATTTATCATGGGTTCCTAGCAAATGCCATAAGGTTTTCCGAAAGTAGGTAGCAAAAGGAATAGGCTTTAAAGGCTCATGCAACCTAGTAATCTCATCAAAATGAAACTTAATGGCTCTAAAATTAGGATAAGACTTAAGGAAAGGCAGGAAATAGGAATCCGAGTCTTGGGGTAATTTAGGGGAATCTTGAAACAGACCTTGGTTACTCATGATGACCTTAAGATTTGAATATTGATCTACGGGTGGGATGCTTCTAGGTAGTTGAAGGTCATCGGCAAAGTCTTCTAAAATAATGATTGGGTTCTTCTCAGGTAACTGAAGGAGTTCTTGTGTCGAAGCTAAAGTATTGGGTTCTTCTTGAGGGCATTGTCTTACGGGAACCAAGTCCTCACTAAATTTTGGTTGTTCTGATGTTTCAGGACTAGGCTCAATAATCTTTTCTTTACCAAAGGTTTCCTCAGGTAAGGTACTAAAGTTGTTCTCTTCATAGTCTTCCCCTTCATATTCATCTATTAAACTTATGTCAGTCTCATACACATATTTACTAGGTTCAGACTTGCCTTCTTCCTTCCCTAGCCTTCAGTTTGAGGATATCCTAAGTCTTGAGTATTCATGAACTCAACTTGTACTTCAGGGTTCTTACTCCTATCATTCATATGAGCTAATGGGATAGTAGGAGTTGGTTGGTCTAAGGAAAATTGTTTAGCCAGCATTTGGTTCAATTGGGCCATTAGATCATTTAGGCCTTTCAGCATGGTTTCAAGATTCGGGTCCATGGCTACACTGGACTGGGTCTGGACTGGTGAATATGAGGCTCCTGATCTAGTTTTCATGCATGCAAGTAGACTCAAGCTCGAGCTAAGGTTTCCTAGACCTAGAGCACAAATTAGAAGTCTAATTAAGTGAACCAACTTGCTAGTAGTACTTATAGGACTTAGCCAGGTTGGTGGAGGGGAGTGAAGGTCCCTGATTGCTAACCTTAGACACCAATCTGAGATTGGCCAGGTAGGCAGACCAAATCACAAGCCCTGATGCACCAATCCTAGACACCAAGCCAGTAAGCACACACCAATTAGCTGACACAGTTAACTTGACCCTAACCTGAACCCAACTTGTTGGTGTCCCTAACCCACTAGGGCAATTAACGTTCTACTCAATTTTAATTAATGGGCTGGGATCGATATGCTGGTTGATGATTTTTGGGCTAGGGACAGGTGATGAAACCCTGACCCTATGTCAAATTGATGCCCTTAATTTGATTTCTCATGAGATGAATGAAATGCAAAGGTGCTGCAGAAGTGTGTTGCAGTTTGAAAGTGGTGTGGAAAACATGATGAAAAAAATATCCAAAAATTTGAAAAATTCACAGAGGATTCCTAACTTATATGTTTCAATGCAGATGAAAGGAATTTTAAAACTAAAATCTGTACTACTCTAAGTAGATCCTACAAATGAAGATAAATAAAAAGGACAGAACAGAACCCTAATGACAGTGTCGAACTGTAGAATTTTTATTTTTTTTATAATTTTTTTCTGATGATAAAATTAATATGGTGATAATGACTTAAAAAGGAACAAGAAAAAAAATATTTCAACAAAAACTTAGCAACTTGCCTTTGGAGCTTCAGATGGATTACAGTAAACAGATGCAAATTTAAAGAAAAACAGAACCTAATCAAACAAGTGCAATGGCTTACCCAAACTTCAATCTAAAAAATTCATGTCCGGCCAGGGGCTCATTATTCCCATGGGTCGTGACAGTGTACTGGAGTACACCCGCTCAGGAGGCATGAATTTTAGATCTTGCTTGGATTTAAAGAAAACTATTCTACCTTAATGCAACCATGCTCTGATACCAATTTGATGCGGCACGATGATGAGAATGCAATCTAAATGATGGATTGAGAAATGAGAGCAATAAAGCCTATTAACAGGTACTAAATTTCAGATCAAAAGTACTAAGGTAAAGCTATGGAAGGAGCACTGAAATTTGGAACTTACGCCGGATGTAGTTATTTAAATCCTAGAGAAGATTAGGGCTAATGAATATTGAATTTAAACCTTAGCAACGATCTTCAATAACTCAGACTTAAGAGATTAGGAGGTGTTATTTACCCAAGATGATCACTCCCTGGTAGATCCATTGAAGCTCATAGACGAACTAGCCCTGAAGTGGAAGATTGGCATTCCAAAGAAACTAGTTTCATTCAACATTGATCTTTGGCAAGAGAACCCTTTCTTGAACTCCGAATCGTAGAAGGATCCTGCACAATGAACGGGTTAGACTGGGACCAATTTGAAAGATATCAAAATAGAGAAACCAAACAGGCAAGGGAACTTTGATGGAGGCATGGATCCCTAGAGGTGGATGTTGGCGTTGGACACTTGAAAGCTTGAGAAGAGAAAATCAAACACACCCAAAGAAAACAAGAGGATACTACCAAAAAAACACCTCTCTTCAACTACTACTTCACTTAAATTTCATTTCATCCAAAAAGCTTTTTTTTACCATGGGCGTACAAGAGGCTTTTAATGGCCTTTCAATCAATTTGAAATTCCCCATATCATGGAGAAATATTAGGGGGGGTTACATGAAATGTGGAGGATTTGGTGGAGGGTTACATGGAATGTGGAGGATTTGGTGGAGCTGGTTGCATGATTTGTGGATGGAGTTGGCCGACCTCCTTTGAATTTGAAAACACTCCTTGGTCGACCACTTGTAGCTTTCATGTAATTTAAATTTGAATGATGCCACGTGGTAGGTGAGGTGGCAATGATGTGGCGTGGCAAGGTGGCATGGTGACATGGGCATCCTTCTCCATGGCACCCCTTGGAGATGACATGGCAAAGGTGATGTGACGTCCTCTGGTGATGAGTTGGCACCGGTGGTCCATGATGATGTGGCATTCCAAGTAAAGCTGGTCTGGCCCAATTTCAAGTAGCTCTTGAACTTGACTCAGTACAAAGCCTAATTGACTCTAATTGAACTCTTGATTGAATTCTAATTGAACTTTAAAACCCTAAAAGAAAATAAAACAGGACTCAATAAACATACAGGACTCATACGAGACTTGAGTTCCTAGTCTCAATCCATAAAGAACTTGGTATTAGTTGAAGCTTCTTCTTTCTGAGCCTGGTGCCCCCACCACCTGCAGAGCCTCGACCAGACCACCTTGAGAGATACCAGAGCCAGACAAATCCTTACTCGATGGGGTCGAATTCCTCCCATCCAGGGAGAATTGGTACAGGCACCAAGATCAGGTAGAGGCACCTCAACCCTCTATGATTATCTGACTAGTTTCTTACTTATGAATTGAGTCCTGTAGTAAGGGCTTAGCTAATTTAAGTCCTGTTTTGGCCCTCGAGTCATGTTTTGGGCCTTATTACATGTATTCAGGTCCAACTCATGACATTAGGGTTTGAGCTAGTCTTGGCTCACTTGAGCCATGAGTTTGTATTAAGTCCAGTCCAATCTAGCAAGAGGAAGATTTAAGCCACTAATGAACCCCAACTAGTGTGGCACCTTGATAATTACATGGAGTCCCAGTCACACCTTGGATTACGCCACACTAAGGTTACATGAAGGATTACAAGAGATCAACCTAATATAAGGATTTGGTCTCCACATGAAAACACATCACTTCCAAGCTTAAGCACACCAACTCCACACACTAGCATGACAAGAAGGAAAGTTAAAGCAGATAAACATGAATCTTATGATTCATGCCAGCTTGCTTATGGAAGAAGTGGTCCACCCCAAGCCAAGAGAAGAAAGAAGTTGGCACCCCTTGGTCCCCCCCTTGGGTTGCCCACTACATACCATATAGGGAGGATAGTGTTTAGTTTTCTACCATGTATTCAAGCAACCAAGAGAGAAAGTTTGGGGCTCCACCTTTCATGAAATCATGCCTTGCATTCCTTTACTTAAGCCCCAAGTCTTGTATGCCTATATAAAGGCCCCATATAACAACTTTTGAAAAATAATGAATGAATGAATGAATGATATATGAGTATTCCTACTCTTCTCCTTTGCCTTGTGCATCGATCTTTGTGAGGAAGAGCAATCCTTTGCTTGCGAGCATCGAGGGGTGTGAGCCCTACCTATCCAGTCCCTTCACCAACCCTGAAGTCCTAGCCACCAGCCCTTCATCCAAACCCTAGACGACCACCAAGACAACTTCTCTTGGCTGCCAATCCCTCTTCCCTCTCTTCCTTTCATCCTTTCCTATTTCTCATAATTTTCTCTCACTCTTACATAGATGCTTTGTAGGTCCCTCCGTTTTGTGAGGATCGGACTCTATTTGCCTTGCCTTCAAAGGAGCGGATGAAAAGCCGGTGAGCTTGTGGTTGATAGCTTCATCCTCTAGGCTACATCCAAGAGCAGAGGGAACTCTTCATCGGGCACTTCCACCATTGCCAGGTACACACTTCCATACTTCTAAGTAGATTTATTGAAGGAGAGCTAGCCCTACTGTGGTTTCCAAACCCTGGGTCCTGGTTTCTTCACTATTTACGGTCTTCTTTGCATGCTAGTCCTTCTAAGTCCTTACTTAGTCCGTTTAATCTCTTCTTTGGCTACATTTTGGGATAACCTAAAGCCACTTAATTTTGTACAAGTAGCTTTGCATGCATTGTAGTCCCACATCACTCGAGGGCCAAGAAACCCTAGTAGATTGGGCCAACTGTAGGCTTTGTCTTAGGCTGGGGCGCTAGCTAGATGGACTTGGACTGGGGGCACCAACCATGAAGAGCTGGGGGCACCTTCTCTTGATGGGCCAGGGGCGTTGATGGGCTTGAGGGGTTGCTGATGAGTATGGACCTGACAGGGGCGCTGACTGGGGATGGTGCCAACTGAGGGGGCACCCATACTTGGGCTTAATGGCATGAAAAGGGACTATTCCAGGGCACCATGCTTGGGGGACCTGGGTAAGGGTGCAGGCGCATGAAGCTCTGCTCTAGTGAAGGGGCCTGGTGAATCTTCTAGTCTGGTGACTCTCCTCTTGACTTGAATGAAAATATAGGACTCCTTGAACTGAAACAAAGGACTCAAACTAAACTAGACTCACTTGTCCCACTTTGTTACAGGACTCAAAATCTACTTCATGACTCAATTGATGGACTAACTTTATTACAGGACCTAGCTCATTTTAGTACAAGACTCAAGTGACACCGTAATAAAGGACTATAGGACTCGGAAAAGACTAATCAAAAAACTAGATTGGGCCAAGTAATCTTTGTCTGATCCTGGTGCCCACACCACTAAGGATTATATTTGTTTAGGAAATGCTTGCCTATATCCTTGATTCTCCTGACCCAGATCTTATAGGAGAGGATACTACTGAGGAAAAGGCCATATATAAAATGTGGCAAAATGAAAGCATGACGTCAAGTGCATCATGTTGGCCTTTAGAAGCAACGAGTTTCAAAGGCAAGATGAGAAAATAGAACCTCAATCCATATTGCTCGATCTTAAAGAGCTTTATGGAGAGCATAGTCGGACTGCTCGATATAAGACATCGAAATAGTTGTTCTGAGCATGCATAAGCAAGTGCTCTTCTGTTCAGGCATATATCCTCAAGATGATTGACCTGATCACTCGATTAGGTCAACTGGGGTTTGTGATGGAGAGATTAATCAAGACTTGATTCTATGGTCACTCCCAAATTCCTTCTCATAATTTGTCATGAATTACCACATGAACAAACTGAATTTGTCATTGCCTAAGCTGCTGAATATGCTGAAGATAGCAAAGAGCCAATTCAAAGGTGATAAGGCTCAGCTTCTTCTGGTTGATGGAAAGAAGAAGCAAGTAATGAAGAAGGGTTCAAAGAGGAAGAGGAACCCTAAGAGTAGCTTCCAGAAGAGGAAAAAGTCAAGGAAGCCCTCAGCTGATGGGACCTGCTATCATTGTAGAAAGCAAGGGCACTAAAAGAAGAATTATAAGTCATATCTTGCAAGTCTAAAGCAAGATGCTGATGGAGCATCTAAAAGTTTGTACATGATACAAACAAACTTGTTATTGAGTTCTTTAGTTTATGATTCATGGATATTGGATACCACATGTGGGTCTCATATCTGTAAGTTATTTTAGGGGTTACAGAGACCTAGAAGCTTGAAGAAGGGTGACTTTGAGTTGTTTGGCACGAGTGGTGAACCCATTCAAGCTGAAGCTGTTGGTACCTATCTATTGTTATTGCCATTGGACAATATTCTTGAATTAAAAGATTGTATTATGTACCTAACATTATAAAGAATATTATTTTTGTACCTTTGTTGTTGAAACAAGGTTATGAAATAAATTTGACGAGCTCTGGGTGCTCGATTTTCTTTTTAAATAAATTCTTCAATTGTGGTACATTTTCTAATGGTCTTTTGATTCTATCACTCAATGATGAGGTTTTGCTTATTGAGAATAAGAAAAGAAAGAGAGATGATGTGAATATCACTTATCTCTGGCATTTCCATTTGGGTCATATCAGAGAGTCTAGGATAAACCTGTTGTACAAAGAGAATTTCTTGGAATCTTTTGATTATGAATCATTAAGAACTTGTGAGTCATGTCTTGTGGGTAAGATGACCAAGTCTCCATTCACTGGACATGGAGAAAGGGCAACTGAGTTGTTAGGTCTAGTACACATAGATGTGTGTGGTCCAATGAGAACCCAAGCCATATGAGGACACTCTTATTTCATCAGTTTTACTAGAAAATTTATCAAGATTTGGATATATGTATCTTATGAAACATAAGTCCAAAGCCTTTGATAAATTCAAAGAGTATCAAAGTAAGGTTAAGAACAAACTAGACATAGTATTAAAATCCTTTGATATGATTGAGAAGGAGAATACTTGTCTAGTGAATTTCTTGATCATTTTAAAGACAAAGTCTTTCTCTCTGAATGGAACCCTCCATACACACCATAGTTAAATGGTATAGTAGAAAGGAAGAATTATACCTTGTTGGACATGGTATGGTCCATGATGTGCTTCACGAATCTTCTAGTATCCTTTTAGGATTATAACCTAGAGACTGCAGCCTACATACTGAATAGGGTGCCATCAAAGGCATTTAAAAGCACTCCATATGATTATGGAAAAGAAAAGGCCAAGTTTTAAGTATTTTAAGATTTGGGGTTGCCCTACTTATGTTGAATGTTTTTGGACATAATAAGCTAAGTGATATGGCCGATAAGTATAGGTTTGTAGGATATCCTAAAGAAGGTATGGGATACCTTTTCTACCATTATACTGAGCAAAAAGTCTTTGTCAATAGGCATGCCACATTCTTAGAAAAAAAGTTTATCCATGAAGGGGGCAGTGGGAGGATATTTGAACTTGAAAAGTTCAACCTACACTTGAAGCAATTTCTCAACTAGATATTTCTAAGGTTCAAGAGGAACCACAATACAGACCTCCTCTCTATAGGTCAGAGAGAGTGTGAAGTGCACCTCTTAGATATGGCTTTGTCATTGGGAATGACAATGAAGCCAGTATCATACAAGATGATGATCCTGTGAACTATGTAGAAGCTGTCATGAGTAGGGACTCTAACAAATGGCTGGAAGCCAAGAAATCCGAGATGGACTCCATGTACTCTAATCAATTTGGACATTAGTTGATCCACCTGAGGGAGTAAACCCAATTGGGTATAAATAGGTCTTTAAGAAGAAGATTGGAGTAGATAGTCAAGTAAAGACCTCCAAGGCCAAGCTGGTGGCAAAAGGTATTAGACAAAGACATGGTATTGACTAAGATGAAACTTTTTCACTAGTCGCCATGCTCAAGTCCATTCGGATATTGCTTGCCATAGCTGCATACTATGACTATGAGATCTAGCAGATGGATGTAGAGACTACTTTCCTTAATGGATATTGTTGCCACCTAGATCATCGTTGCTCGTAGCTCCGGTGCATCGCCACCACGTCGGGTGCCTCAGCCCACCGGGGGTGCTCCCTCCTCCTCGGGGTTCGGCTCTTCGGCCCGCTTGGCCTGTAAAATAGGGGAGACCAGGGCCGGGATTCTGGCGAGGATACTCCGACGATCAATTCAGTGGGATGATTGAGGGGAACAGAAATCTCTAAGACAGAGAGCTTGGGGGACTCCCTCGCCCCAAGGATTGACATGATAAAGATATTCAAATAATATGAAGAACAAGATGATAATAACTAAGCAGCAGAAAGAAGGAATGGAGAGTGGGGAGCGGGGAGGTTTTTTGCAGGTATCTTGACTGCCGAGCTTTCGGGGTGCTTGCTTGCTTACCCTTTCCCGCTCCTCCTGCATCTGCTTCTTACCTTTCTTACCTCATGCCTTGGGAGATTGCCCCGCCTGGATCAGGGGCTTGGTCTCGATGTCCATCTTGAGGTGCCCTCTCATGGTGTCTTTTCCGGAGGGGCTTATCATTGCCTGCGGCTTCTCCTTCTTCCCTTCCCCCTCTCAGAATGGTCCTTCCAGAGGAGGAGGCGATCATTGGGCCTTTTGGAGCCTCTCCTTTGCTCTCAGACTGGTCCTCATTCCAACCTTCGATGAGCTCTCTAGAGATCTCTCCTGAGGGCTCTCCGGAGAACCCTCTTGCTCCTCCCTTTTGCTCTAGAGATCCTCCTTTTTTTTCTTCCAACTCCCCCCCGCTCTCTCCTTTTTTTTCTAGAGGGTGTTGTCTTTTTCCTTAAGAGGGGTAGGCGCTGTGCCATCGAGCCCCATGCCATTACAGGGAGTTTCTATTCTTGGAGGGGCTGCTCGAGCATTGCAAGGCCTATGGCATTGACAGGATTCCCCTTCTTGGGGAACTCTGGGTCTGGCCGTACGGTTGTTGACGTGGTGGCATGCTACAGGGCCCTGGTCTACGGGGCTTACCTTGCGTAGAGCATGCATGATGGGGGACCCGAAAGCCATCTTGGTTTTCTTTTAATTTTCTAGATTTTCTCCTTTTCTTATCCCAGCTTTCCCATCTATTCCCTGTTATTCCCATTATTCTTGTTTTATTCCATTTATCCCCATGTTATCCCGGCTTATTCCATCTTCAGCCTTTCATAACCCATAGAACTAATTTTTTCTAAAACCTAGCCGCCACCCCCTAACCCCATCCGGGCTGCCCGACCCGGCCGCCCCCCCAGCCGGTCGCCGGTGCTTGCCGATCTCCCCTCTCACTGGAGAATAGCCCAGCCACAAGAGATTCACTAGAAAACCCCCAACACACGAGGGAGATGAACCATCGTGCTACCCTCATCGAGCCGCCGTGCTGCCCCACCGCCGCAGCCCGCCTGTCACCCTGCCACCCGCCGCCCCCTGGCCCCCGCTCGACCATAGGAGGCCTCGTCGGCCCAGCAGCCACCCATGGCCGCGAAAGGTGAACGGGCCCGTGATGCCCCGTGACGTCCATCCGTCCCACATCAACTTGGTATCAGAGCCAACAGCGGACAAGGATTTGCTTCGTCCTCAAACTCAATGGAGTCGAGTTTTTCATGCTGTAGGAGATTGATGGGGGACCCGAAACCCATCTGGATTTCTTTTAATTTTCTAGATTTTCTCCTTTTTCTAATCCCAGCTTTCCCATCTATTCCCTGTTATTCCCATTATTCTTGTATTATTCCATATTTATCCCTATGTTATCCCGGCTTATTCCATCTTCAACCTTTCATAACCTGTAAAACTTATTTTTCTAAAACCTAGAAGCCACCCCCTTCCCCATCCGGGCTGCCCAACCCTGGCTGCCGGTGCTCGCCAGTCTCCCCTCTCACCAGAGAACCACCCAGCCGCTGGAGGTTCGCCGGAAAAACCCCCAACGCGCGAGGGAGATGAACCATCGTGCTGCCCTCACCACGCCATCGTGCCGCCCCGCCATTGCCGCCGCATGCCGCACTGTCGCTCGCCACCCCCTGGCCCCCGCCCGGCCATCGGAGGCCTCGTTGGTGCCTAGCCATCACCCAAGGTCGCTGAAGGTGAACGGGCGCCCGTGACACCGCGTGACGCCCGTCCATGCCGCCGTGCCACCCCACTGCCGCTACCTGCCTGCCGCCCACTGGCCCTCACCCAGCCGCCGGACACCTCGCCGGTGCCCAGCCACCGCCCACAGCTGCGAAAGGTGAACGGGCGCCCGTGATGCCCGTCTGTGCTGCTATGCCACTGTGCCGCTGCCGTTTACCGCCCGCCCCCCGTCCTCCGTCGGCCCGTCCACTGCCCACTACTCGACCGGCCATCGGAGATCCGGTTTCCCCTGTTGCATGGCCATGAAGAAGCTTCTGCACGCTTCTCAAAGCATCCCAAAGAAGCTTTGCACGGTTCTCAAAGTAGCTGGAAGAAAAGCTATTTCTGCTTGATTTTTGGAGCAGCATGAATTTCAGAGCAGAGGGAGATTTCAAAATTCAAATAAAAGGGATTTATTTGGTAATTTTTCATGAATGTAATTTAGGTTTAAAATGAAAATTTGGGATTTTGGTTTTGAATTTGAATTCAAATTATTTTGAATTTAAATTCAAATCTTAGGAGGATTTCAAGGGATTTTTATTTTTGAATTTCAAAAGGATATGGAATTTATAAATACCCATACTCCTCTTGTAATAAATCAGTTGATGAATGAATTTTGAGGGTTTATAACCTTGTTGTGGTTCTGAGCTGAGTCCGTTTTGCCTTCGCCTTCGGGCGTCGAGGGGTGTGAGGCCCCAATTATCCCCATTCCTGTCGAGTCCCCCTCTAGGTCTTCGGTATTTTCTTTTACGGCCCCAGGTAGCAGTTTAGGTGGGATGCCCTAGGCTCCACATGTAGTGAGATGGGTGGGATGCCCTAGGCTACATGTAGTGGGATGGGTGAGATGCCCTAGAGATGAGAGGTCTCTCCGTGAACATAAGTCCCAAGTCTATAGAGCACTCCATTTTCTTTATCCCCTTATGACCTTCGAGATTCACCCTAACACCTCCAAGTATCGAGGAGGGTGTAATGCCCTAGAGGTGAGAGGTCTCTTCGTTAGGGTGAGTTTCAAAATCCACGAGATCCAGATCCAAGTCTCCCATCCCCATCCTTCCTTCGCCACCTCCACCAAGAAAACTGAAAACCAAAAGAGTCCAGCCATTTTAGGGATTTTCAGTCATCGTTCTATCCTAGTCTCGGGAGGTTTCTTAGCCCTCCCACGGTCCTTAGTTTGCTTTATGTTTTCCCCTTTCACAATAACCATGGGTTCTTCATTTCCGTCCCGCATCAATGCAGGTGGTACATTGCAGAACTGGCATTGGTGGCAGGACATGTGCCACCATCCAGAGGTTGCAGGTGGACAGGGACCTCCGTGCCATGGTTTGAGTTCTTGTTGATCTTTCCCTCCACCGTTGGTGCGAATTCTGGCCTTTGAATGACAGGGAAGGACCTCTCGGAGAGGTCTGCCTTCAGCAGCATGAGCTAGACCCTGATTGGGAACTGACCTCAAATAGAGGGCTCACCCCATAAGCTTGACCCCGACTGAAAGCTTACCTCGATGGGAGGGCTGACTTTATGAGCTCTGCTTCGGTCGGGAGCTAAACTCAGATGGAGGGCAAGCTTTATAAGCTCTACATCGGTCGGGAGCTGACCTTAGACGGAGGGCTCATCCTGTGAGACTGACCCTGGCTGGGAGATGACCTTGTTGGGAGGGCTGGCTCCATGAGCTTGACCCCGACCAGGAGCTGACCTCGGCAGGGGGCTTGCTTCATGAGCTCGACCCCTGTCAGGAGCTGATCTCAGCATTTCATCAGGGGTCGTGTCTAGGTGGCAATCCCCACCCATCCGGCTGCTAGCTGGCGGTTGTGTAGGCTCCACGTCAGTAGATGTTGCGACATCAAATGCCCCCACTACCGAGTCCAGAGAATGAAGTGTCGCTCGGGGTGATAGGAATAATGACCATGTTGATGTTGAGGGATGTGCCTTTTACGCCATCAATGCTTCGATTGGCCATGCCTCGAAGATCATGCCTTTACATTAATGGGGCTTTGCGCTCAGTATCCTAATGCAGGGATCATCAATGCCCTGGCTAGAGTAGGGCACCCATTGAAAGAAAACCAGTGCATCAGATGCCTACCCTAGGCATGCTACACTAGGGATTAAGTATTGCATAATTAAGATTTTTTTAAGCATGCATACGTAAAAGCCTACTCATGCACAGGATCTAACTAACATGATGCATGTAACTAATACACAAGCATGTATAGGCAAATGCAATAATTATAAATAATATGATAAAATCTAGATCTAAACATGCATGATAACAAAAAGAAAATAATATACCTTATAGAGATTCCTTTTGTTCTGAATTTTGGATCGAACAGGAAGAAGCCAACTCCCTTCTACAGCAAAACAAGGCAGCCAATTGAACTCCTTTAATAGCAAATCAGATCTGGAAGAAGACGTCAACGTAAAACCAGCAGTCTTCAAAACAAATCAGCGAACAGAGCTTCCACTTGATCTGTAAGACATAAACAAATAGCAAAAACAAGAAAGGGATCGGTCCAATCTCTCAAGGTGTCCAAATATCCACCCTCTAGAGTATCCATGCACGGGCTCTCGCTGATCCAACTCCCGGATGGATGCTAGTCCTCCGAAATCAAAGAACAAGTCACAAATATATGGAGCAGGGAAAACCAAGCAGATCTTCATGGACGGTCTTCTCCAAAATCGCCCATACTCCACCAAGAGCACACAATGGAGATCATGAAGATAAGGGAAGGATTACACGGGACTCCCAATGAATTTCTGCACTCAGATTTTTGTCCCAAAAGCTTGCTCTCTGCTCTTCTCTTATGCCCTGTTACTTCCCCTCATCATCTTCATCTCATATCCTTCAACCAAGATATAAGAGGCTGAGAAAACCCGTGAAGGCCGGGAAGATGTCGTAAGAGAAGTCCAGATAAAACCAAACACCATTTGAAATGGCTCTTGATCGGTGGAGAAATGGTGTGGGACGAAAACGAAGAACCCATGGTTATTGTGAAAGGGGAAAATATAAAGCAAACTAAGGATCGTGGGAGGGCTAAGAAGACTCCCGGGACTATGATAGGATGATGACTGAAAATCCCTAAAATGGCTGGACTCTTTGGTTTTCACTTTTCTTGACGGGGATGATGAAGGAATGATGGAAATATGGAGGGGGAACGGGAATGAAACTCGAACCTAGGATCTAGATCTGACGGGAAACAGAGAGATGGAGGGGAAAAAAAAGGTACCTAGGGCTTCGAGCCCCATGACAGCTATTTGGCAGCGAAGACCTTATTTGGGATCACATCCTACCATCATGCACGGCGGTGCTGATGACTTGGAGATCACACCTCGACTTCATGCATGGCGACACTGATGACTTGGAGCGACGTCACGCTCCTCGACACTCTCACTGGAGCGAATGCATTGGGGCCTCACATCCCTCGACGTCCCGAAGGACGAAGGCAAAACGGGCCTCAGCCCAGAACCACAACAAGATTACAAACCGTCAAAAATTCATTCATCAAGATTTATTCAAGAGAAGTATGGGTATTTATAGATTCCCATATCCTTTTGAAATTCAAAAATAAAAATCCCTTGAAATCCTCCCATGATTTGAATTCAAATTCAAAATAATTTGAATTCAAATTCAAAACCAAAATCCTAAATTTCCATTTTAAACCCAAATTACATTCATGAAAAATTACCAAATAAATCCCTTTTATTTGAATTTTGAAATCTCCCTCTACTCTAAAATTCATGTTGCTCCAAAAACAATGCAGAAACAGCTCTTCTTCCAGCTACTTTGAGAACCGTGCAAAGCTTATTTGCACTGCTTTAAGAAGCATGCATAAGCTTCTTCACGGTCATGCAACAGGGGGAAACCGGGTCTCCGATGGCCGGCCGGGCAATGGGCTGTGGACGGGGCGGCGGATGGCGGGCGATGGGCGGGCGACGGACGGCAGCGGCACGGCAGCATGGACGGGCATCACGGGTGCCCGTTCGCCTTTCGTGGTCATGGGCAGCGGCTGGGCACCGGCGAGGTCTTCGACGGCCGGGCGGGGGCTAGCGGGCAGAGGGCGGCAGGCGAGCGATGGTGGCGGGCAGCACAGTGGCACGGATGGGCGTCACGGGGCATCACGGGCACCCGTTCGCCTTCCACGGTCGTGGGTGGTGGCTGGGCACCGGCGAGGCCTCCGGCGATCGGGCGGGGGCCAGTGGGCAGTAGGCGGTAGGGCGGCAGGCGGGCGACGGTGGCGGCACGGTGAGGGCAGCGCGATGGTTCATCTCCCTCACGCATTGGGGGGTTTCCGGTGAAACTCTGGTGGCTGGGTTGTTCTCCGGCGAGAGGGGAGACCGGCGAGCATCGGCGGCTGGCTGGGGGGGCGACCAGGGTCGGGCAGCCCGGATGGTGGAAGGGGGGGTGGCGGCTAGGTTTTAGAAAAAATAAGTTTTACGGGTTATGAAAGGTTGAAGATGGAATAAGCCGGGATAACCTGTGGATAAATATGGAATAAAGAAGAATAATGGGAATAACAGAGAATAGATGGGAAAGCTGGGATAAGAAAAAAGAGAAAATCTAGAAAATTAAAAGAAAACCCAGATGGGTTTCGGGTCCCCCATCAAGAAAGCTGGGAACCGCAGGCTAAAAGAGAACAAGAGGGATGAATCACCATGAAAACAGAGACAGATAGGTAGGAGTGACGTGCGGGAAAAAACAACGAGTGACCCTTCCATTTATAGTGCAAAGGATTATAATCTGATAACCCAAGCTTCATCCGATCAACAAGTTGTTCTTATCCCATTTAAAATGGTAAAACAGGGCAACCGAGAGAGGGGAAGAGGGAGAAAACACCGTGAAAATATCCAAGTTTTAAACCATTTCATCAAACCCAAAAACCGGTTCAATAAACCCCGGCCGACCAAACTCGATCAGTAAGAAAATCGGGTCAGTCCTGGTCTACCAGGAATAGTTCCTGGTTGACTCAAACCAATTCTGGTCGATCCAAATCAGACCAGATTGATCAAAAAAAATCCAATGTGTGCTTAATCAGACCGTTTGACCTTAATACCAAAACGATTCCCAAACATTGATCGGTTGCCGGATCAGGAAGAAATTCTATATGGCATGTGACCTCATAGGTTCGAACCTAAATGGTAGCACTGGAACACTTCCAGTACCAGCACAAGATACCATTTAGTAATGGGTCCCGGCATCCGGATAGGCCAGAGATGCGAGAGCAATCTATCGAACCTCTGGCATATGGTTACTATATAATCATCCCTTTGACCTCCAGTGCAAAAGATGACTAGGGTTAGACTACCAACCTAAGTGAGTCAATCCACAACATGTCTCAACCTCGCAAGTCTAGTGACTCCTCACTAGGACTACCCCAATTGAGGATTTGCTAAAATGAGACACTGCGAGACATTCAATCCAAACAATTGGATAGGTCAATTCCATCTTGGTCCACCACCGTCCAACAAGTACTGCCTGTACCAAGAAACCTTCCATCACTGGATTAGAAATGCCGGGTAGTCCGGTACCAAAGCACAGGAAAATTGCTTGCAAGCTACCATGGTGACCTCAGGTCGGAGGGACACATATACCCATATCCAATCGCGACCAATCCTTTGGCAGAAAGGAGCTCCACGGAGTCACGTTCAATGAGATGTCACACATCCCACTTGCAGATCATGTCAGTGTCACCACACTCCTTTGGTCAAGTGGATAACAAATGATATGAACCACAACAACCTACACTTGATACATTGTCATCCTGTACAATGTATCCTGGTGGAGAGACCAAGATCAAGACCAAGCCTCAAGAACCCAAATAGATCACAGAATAAGGAGAATAAGATCTGCACTGTCGAGCTGACCCGAGACCGTCGAGCTGACTCAAGATAGTCAAACTGAATCCTAGGTGTCAGTAAATTTTTGAATTTATTTTGCTTCAATTTTTGTAATTAAAAATATATATGAAAAAAAAAAATCTAATGGAATATTTGGAAGTCATGGTCGCAACAAACTTTGCAGCCATGTTCTTGATTAGTTAGGATCTTGTAACTAATCCTCGGATTAGTTAGCCTTAATCTCTTTGATTAGAGCCTTCTGGAACTAGTTGTAAGCCTATATTAAGGCTCGATTGTATGATGAATGATAATGAAAACCACCCAGTTTCTCCTCCGATAGTTTCTTCTTGCCTTCATTGCCATGGCGACGTCGAGGTGTGCGAGGCCTTGACCCTGCCTTCGTTGCATCCACAACATCAAGCTGCGTGAGGCTCCATCTTTCCTTCCCATCGATCTCCATCATCCCATTTCACCATCTTTTCCACATCGTCTTCGACCGCTGCACCATCCGTCCACGTCGTCTCCATCGACCGTGGCTTCTCCGTTCATCCCATCCTTCTGCCAACCACTCCATCCCTCCAACGAATGCCTCCGTCTTCCCCAAAACCTCCATCTAACCCCACTGTTCCACCATCAAAGAAGACAGCCCCAGGTCCCATCATCCGATCTCCTTCCTTCCGATCTTCTCGTCACCCAAAGCCTTCCTCCTTCAGTCTCCTATGTCCCTAAACATCCCTCCACCGGTCAATTCATCACCAAACCTTCCTCCTATGATCCAGACCCCCCCTCCAGGTCCTCCCATCGCTCGACACCTCCTTCCAGTCCTCTGACACCCGACCACCCACCTCCGATCCTTCCGGCCTGGCTCACCTCCAGTTCCTCATTTCCAGCCATCCCGTGCATTCGGTTTTACTTCATGGATGCCTGCTCTACTACTGTTCCTCCACTGAAGCCGACTCCCCATCAACGACCGAAGCTCCCACTCCTCTTGGAGATCACCACAATGCTAGCCTCTTCTCCGGACCACCGCCCCAATGGAGTTCCACCAACTTTCGAGTCATCTCCTCCAGCTTCCAGGCTTTTGGCCTCATTTCTAGATGCTTGTTGTCGTTCTACCACCGAAGGCCAACTTCCCCTTCATGAACGAAGCTCCGTTCTTCCCTCGGAGATCACTCCGATGCCTTCTTCTCTGGATCATCGCCCGCGAAGCCTCTGCCCAGTTTCGGATAGTTCCCCTGTTCCACGAAGCATTCGGTGGTTGTTGTGAAGAAAACTCATCGATCTGCTATTAAAAGAAGACAGGAATAGCTATTCTAGCTATTCCTTCTATTCCGTACTTATCCCAGATTTATTCCAGATTGGAATAGGCCCTGTTTACTTTAATTTGCATTGTGTTTTTTTTTGGCTTTGATTGTCTCACTTAGACTTATCCAAGATTAATTGTGTTAGGTCCTTTCTGGTACCGAGCCTTGAAGGGATCCTAGCCATCAACCCATGCTCCTAATGCCTGTAGTTGGATGACTGATCGTTGATCATCCAGGCCGCATCTTCCAAGGTTAAGTGATCTCATCATAGGAAAATAGTTGTTACTATCGTAAGGTCCTATCTCTCTTTACCTGCTTTAGAACTAAAACTTTGAAATGTGTGCATGTCCTTGATCCGGGTTTCTCAATCTCTGAGTCCTGGTTCTTTCTCATTTTATTGAGCCTAGCATGAGGGAATGCATGATTTAAAATTTACCCTATTTGAATGTTCCTCTAAATCTGTGTTTAATATAAGCATCGATATTCGTACATATTTTTAGGATAATTTTTATCTGAGCGTAGTTCCACATTATCGCATCATCTTTTTGCTATTCTGCATCACTTCTTTGTATCAGAGCGTTAGTTACACATTAGTTTTGGTATCAGAGCATAGTTAGGACATGCATTTTATTTAGCTCACTCACTATTTTTCTACATCATTTTGTTAGAAATTCTATTCATATTAGTTCTTTTGCTTAGTTCTGCCGCATTTCTTTATTTTAGTTGTTTTATTGCAAGCATACAAAAAAAAGAAGAAAATAATATGTGTTTCATTTCTGCTTTCTTAGTTTGCATTAGGATTATGGAATGTGCATTTCATATTGTGCATTAAGCTACTTAAGGGCGGCAATATCATAATATAAGGGAAGGACTTCATTACCTTTCCTTAGCCCAAACAACCACCCCGCATTTCGAACCCAAGCTTCTAATTAAATCCAGTAGAAACATACTTTTGCTCTAGAGAGCTTAGGGACACCAACTGGTCGAGTCAAGACTAAGTGTCTATTTATGGCGTCAGCCCATTCTGTATGTGCTACTGCTCTTGGTGTCTAGGCTTGATGATTTAGGGCTAGTGAGTTGGTTCGCCTACCTGGCCAATCCCAGATTGGTGTCTAAGGTTGGCATTCAGGGACCTCCACTCCCCTACACCTACCTGTCCAAGAACAGGGTTACTACAGACTAGTTTGCCACCTTGATTTAGGCAACTGATTGAGATTCTAGGTTTAGTAAACCGCAGATGATTTTTCCTGCTTGAATCATGTCCACTAGAGTAGGAGTCTCATATCATCTCGAGTCATCCATGGGCAACCTGCAAGAAGTCCTATTAAAAACCATGTCAGAACACTTTTCCCAAATGTCTTCCCAATTGTCTAGCTAATTGACCACTCATATAGATAATAGGTTAAACCAATGTGAGGCACTACTTAATTCCATGGAGAAAACCCCTAGGCCACCATTTGAGTATAAACCTAAGACTCCATTTTCTCCAATAACCAAACCAGAGAAAAGACCCATTTGGCACACCAAACCTTATGCCCCCACTTTTAATGGAAGCCTAGACCCTGAGGTGTATATCGATTAGGAAGAACAAATGGATCAGTATTTTGAGCACACTAACATATCAGAATTAGGACAGGTTAGGTTGGCCAAAACCAATTTCACCCAACATGCTAGGTCGCATTGGTATGTTATTGAGCGTGAATGTTATCACAAAGGAGAGGAAATAAATACTTGGAGAGACATAAGAAGTAAGTTGAGAGATAAGTACCTAGGTAGATTCTATGAACAAAGACTTTTAGATCGATGGTACCGACTGAGACAGGATGATAGGCCTGTGTCTGAGTATATCAAGAAATTCCAGGAGTTTGTCAGGAGATGTAACACCACTAAATCTAAGTCTGAGACCATAGCTAGGTTTCAAGATGGTCTATGTAGGGATATCCAGCGGAACTTCTTCATTGGAAGATTTATAGCCTGGAAGAAGCCTATGACACTGCTAGGGAATTTGAGTCATATCAAAGAAAATTTATGAACTACCAAGTTAAGCCCAGCAGGGTTAGTACCTTTGAACCCAAACCCAACCCTAATCAACCTCCCTTAGACCAACCAACTTCTACTGTCCCATTAGTTCATATGAATGATAGGAACAAGAACCCTGAAGTACAAATTGAGTGTACTAATATTCAAGACTAGGGTATCCCCAGGTTGAAGAGCTAGGGAAGGAAGAGGACAAGTCCGAGCCCATTGAGAAAATGTATGAGGCTGACATGAGTTTATTAGATGAGTATGAAGGAGAAGATTTCAACTCTAGTACTTTACTTGAGGAAGTCCATGTAGAAGATAAGATTGTTGAGCCTAGTCCGAAAACACCAGAGCGACAAGAAATTAGTGAAGACCTGGTTCCTGTAAATCAATGCCCTCAGGAAGAACTCACTCTTTTAGCCTCAATCCAAGACCTAATTCAGCCCCCTTGTAAAGAGCTCATTCCTATTGATGACCATTTTCTGAAACTAAGCCTTCCTTGCATGAAAATTCTACATTTACTTTGACCAAATTCTCCATTCATCATTTTGACCTTATGATACCCACAGCTCAATATTCTAATCTTAAGGTCTCCGCAAGTCATCATGATCTATTCCCTAAGCCCATAAATTCTCACAAAATTTTGATTTCCTGTCACACCCTAGGGCTTCCAATGCTTCCCAAACTTGCAAACTACACTATATTGAGATTATTCAGTTGCACCAATTCTTTGAGTATGTTAGGTTTGCGACCTACTTTTGGAAGACCTTATGGCATTTGTTAGGTATCCAATGTAAATTTTCAAGTGCACACTGGACCTGGATCAAACTTAGAGGGTTTATAGTCTGTTAAGTTTAGACCCTAGAGAGTCTAATAAAATTATTTTTTTCCTCAATAGGAATGCATGTTGAGTCTACATTTTGCATCATATTAAAATTTGCATTAAGTACAAATTTTAAAATAATTTTGCTGATTCCCGAAAGAGAGCCCTTTCAAGATTGTCCATGGGTACCAACCCAATAAACTGAAAGGATTATGCCCTAAAGGCCAATCGAAATATTATATTTCATTGGGATTTTTCCTTTTCCAACCCAAAAATCAATGTATTGACATTATCATTCAATAAAGGCATTATTTTCATCATACGCTGTGTCTTAATTAATATGATGAACTCCATAGATTAGGGCTATGGTTCTAGGGTTATGATGAGATCATACCAGTGAGACCTAAAGCCTTAAAACCCTAATCTAAAATATTCCTGGTCAATGGGTATTGAGTAGGGGATCAATGTTTCTGGTAAAGATCAGCACTTCCTATGTATGAGGGTGACTGATCTCACAGTCACTTGTGTTTGACACTAATACTAGAATATGGGTGCTCATTAGAGAATGAGTTCACTGAATAGATCCAGATTGAGAATATCTAATGGAACCTTATCTATTTGTCAATAGATATTTCTCATAGTGGGAGTAGTGCATGTGGTCCTTTGACCTGAGACTGCCATGGTACCTTATATACATGAATCCATATTTTGGTTCACACTCAATCATAACACTGAGTTATGCATGAGGTGATACTGGATATGGTGGATTGTATATGAAGGTTGTGAGTAGGTCAACAAGGAATTGATCAGTCCTAGTAAGAGAATATTGCGTCCAGCTAATTTCGATAAAATGATGATTCGGGAAATCTTTGATCAAAGTATGAACATTAGAAGTAGTTTCTAATAGTTCATTAATGAATCATCATTAAAAGGATTGAGCTAGGGATGAATATGAAATTGGATTTGACAAGGTATCCATATCCATAATCATATTCAGGATGCAAGTTGATCAAAGGACTGAATTGCCCGGTAACTCACCACTGAAGGGTATTTTGGTAATTCCACCAAAATTCCATATCTTCCGGGTAGACATGATACGTTGCTAGACGTCAATCTTGTCTTGTAGGGAAATGATTAAATTATGATAATTTAAATCAGTTAATTAGAATTAGATTCTAATTGACCAAGTCGAGCTAGCTTGAGTTGACCTAAATTGGCTTAGTTGAGATCTAACCGAATTAAGTCAAATAGCACTCGGACCTACTGCTGGCTAGATGTGGAACCCAATGGGTCACACACAAAAGAGAGTCGATGAGGGATTTAATTTAGAATTAAATCATGTTTGCAGGACAAACACACTAGCATGTGTTGCAGACCCAACTTCTATTCGAATTGGATTCGAATTTGGTTCTGAATTGGGCTTAATTAGGGTTCTAATTGAACCTAATTAGAGTCTAATTTAAATTTTGGGACTTTGGGCTAACTCGTGGCTAAACCCATTGATTAAAAATCAATTTAAACCCTTTTCCCAACCGCCCAAGCCATCTTTCCCACGCGCGCACCAAAGGAAGAGTCCACGCGCGTGGACTCATCTTCACGTGCGTGGGGACTTCTTTTATCGTGAAAACCAGATGGGAGGGGGCTGAAATCTTTTCTTTAGGCATCTCATTGGAGTCCCTTGGATCAAGATCAGATGGCCAGAAGAAACCCATTGCTTTTCGGTCGCAACTCTGTCTCAGAACATCGCGACTTTTCTGAGGTTTCTTCGAGGTTTTTCTTCATCGAAAAATCTTGAAATAAATCAGGAAAGGTGTGAAAAATCTGAGGGGACGCGTGAGGATGGAAAGAACATGATTCTTGGGATAGCAGAGGGTTGCGTTGTTTTTGAAAAGACACCCCTCTGATATCTATAAATAGGGTTGGGTTCTCGGGGGTTTTCATGTAAGATAATTCAGAGATCAGATTCCCTTTCTTCCTCTCCAGAATACTCCTTCCCCTTGTTCTTGTTGGGTATTGTTTCCCTTACAGAGGTATCCTCTGTTGAAACTCTGACCCTAAACAAGAATAAGAGGAAGGTCTTGAACGATAAAGGAAAGAAACAGGAAGGGTCTCTTTTCTTTCTTGAATTAAGACATTACTTGTCTTAATTTTTCTTCCACTTCAAATAAGAATTTTCTACAAGGATTGAAGTTGAGGAAAGGATCAAGAAGAGGAAAGAAGGGAGAAATAGAATTTTCAAGAAAGAAAATTCCAGCCTATAAGTCCAAGAATTGAATTCTTGAAAAAGAATTCAAGAAGAGGATCCAAGATCAAGAAGTTGTTGTCTTCATCTCTTCTCCGTGTGGATCACCATTGGAGGGTGAACATTGGGCACCTGGTGGAGATTTGCATTTTGGATATTGCGGTACAGGTTAGTACTTACATATATATATTTTAAATCATGTATATGAATGATATATATTTATATTTTTTTAAGGAGATCTAGGGCTAAAGGGTTTGGTATAGATTTCATAAGATAAAAATTTTGAAATCTATGTTTCCGCCTTGGTCAACAAACCAACATTGGTATCAGAGCCTCCTTATCAAGATTAAAATATATATGCTGATTTTTATAGGCATATGTAGATAATTTACATATGATGTGGTTTGTGTTTGATGTATTGTCACCAATCAGGGTTTTCACTTAAACCCTAATTGTTGTAGAGATATGTTTAATAATCCAGTCATCATTCTGAAATAAGATTGCCCTGGCATAATGGTGGATCCATTATGTGGTAAATGGTTGTCCTAGAATGATGACACACTAATCACATATTTTTGTTAATTGTGCATATATGTTTGATGTATGCCACTAATTAAGGTTTTCACTCAAACCTTAATTTGTATAGAGATATGTTTAGCGTTCCAGTCATCATATTGAACTAAGGTTGCCCTGGCATAATGGTGGATCCATTATGTGGTAAATGGTTGTCCTAGTATGATGACACACTTGGCACATATTTGCTTAGTTATATATATAGAATGTGCTTTGTTTTAATAAAGCCCTCTTTCAAATTATATTAAGTTGTAGTGTCATATACCAAAAGCGAAATAATCAATATGATTAATTGATCATTCGGTGTCTAGGAAAGTGGTTCATGATCGGTAAAGAGGACGTGGTTTTTATTGGTTCTGTTGACTGACCTGGCCAATTCTTATTGGTGTCTAAGGAAAGCAACGGGGGGACTCCCACCACTCTCCCACTTACCTGGCCGATAAGATTAACTTAATTTTTGATTGATATGCTTAGTGTAATATTCACTACATGTGGCCTTCCTTCATGCCAAGTCATTATTATGTTATGATTCATATTAGGTTTGTTGTGTACACACAAGGCCTCTTATGGTGACTGACATAATTTTAATTTGGTGCATTTGAAGTTTATGGCATGATTTAATATAATACTTTGTTGTGTACACACAAGGGTATTATAATTAATATCATGACTATATAGCAATGAAGGGTCTGACTTAACTAAAATATTATAGTTTGTTGTGCACACACAAGGCTATTAATATTTTAAAGGCCAAGATAAGTTGAGAATTGTATTAGTTACAATTGGAAAGAGTTTTCCTACCTTTGAACTTATATAAGATTTGTTGTGTACACACAAGGTCTTTTATAAGGAATTAGGATCTCAACCCCACTAAGAAAACCAATTAGGATTTTCTCGATCATCATATGGAGGGTTATGATGCTTGATAAAATAGTGGGAGACATAATTAAGTTAAAGTCCTAATTTAATTATGTTTTGTCAACATTGGTTGTTTGCTTATGTAATGTTCTTTGTTAATGTAGATTAAATGGCCTCTTCACTCTCACTCTGTAGCATTCTTGATGCCAATAAGTTGACTGGACCAAACTATGTTGATTGGTTGAGAAACCTGAAGATAGTACTCAGCCAAGAAAGACTTTCTTATATTCTTGATACCCCTACCTTGGAACCATTAGGGGAAGATGCCTCGCAAGAGGAAAAGACCACATATAACATGTGGCAAAATGACTCACTTACTGTCAAATGTATATTGCTTGCCTCTATGACCAATGAGTTGCAGAGGCAACATGAAAGCATGGACACTAACTCCTGTTGGTTCGGAACCATGCGAAAGCGTGGATTTCAAAATTTATGAAATCAGGTCCGAACCCTAATCCCAAAATCTCCTTTATTAGCATCAAACTGTGACTACATGCATGTCCAATTTAAACATTGTTTAAATACTAACCTCAGATCGCTATTACCAGTCTGATGCAGAAATGAACTCCAAATTGAGTAGCCTCTTGAACACACCAGGCGTCCACTTGTCCGCCCTCCGATGGTGATCCACACGGGCAGATGATCAAGACACTGACTCCTTAATTGGGTTCCTTCCTCAAGTTCTACCCTAAGAACTTGATATATGGGCTATTGGCTAGGACTCCTCTAGCCAATTGGGACTAACCTTCTCTCTTCCCTTCTCCTCATCTTCTAGTAACTTTGGCCCCTTAAGACACTCTTGTCTTAAGAATAAGCCCTTGTCCTAAAATGGGACAAGGCTTGTCTTGGAGGGAGAAGAAAATTAAGACAAGATTGTCTTAATGTAAGAAAGAAAGGAGAGGTGCCTTCTTCCTTTACCGTCGGAGAGTTTCTCTTGACTCTCCTTCTGTTCTGAGATTCGACAGAGCCTAGGCTCTGTAAAGGAATCAAAGAGGAAAGAGAGGAGGGGAAACAATCTTCTGGAGAGGAGAAGGAAAAGAAGCAAGGCTTCGCCGTAGAAAATCTGGAATAATTTTTTTTACGGTGAAGTCTTCTCCTTAAATAGGCGACAGAGAGGCGCCTTCTTCCCTGTAATCATCCTCTCACGTCCCTCTCTCCCTTCTCATGTCCTTTTCCTTTATCTCACGGCCCTTGGGATTAATCTCACGGCCTCTGGGATGGGAAGACGCAAGGAAGAATCGTGAAAAACACAGAAGGGCGCGCGCAGAAAGAAGAGTCGCGCCCCTTCGATGTTTTTTTTTTCTTTCTTTTTCACGGTAATTCCAATTTTTGAAGAGTCCACGCCTAGGTGGACTCTCTTCCACCCTCTTCAGCCAAAAACGCCGACTTCCTCTCTTTTCTCACGCAGAAACGCCGCTTGGAGAGAGTCCACGCGCACGTGGACTCTTCTCCTTGCGCGCGCGCGTGGGAAAAGAAGGGAAAAGGCTTAGGCGATGTGGGAAAGGGGTTTAGCCTCTTAGGTTAGCCTAATTGCTAGCCTACTATTAGCCCAATGTCTTGAATCTTCAATTAGATTCAAACCGAATGAATTTGGATCTAGAAAAGACCAAATCGGAACCCTAACTCGAATCCGATTCAAGTAGAAGCCATGGTTTGCAACACATGCTAGTGTGTTCATCTGCAAACAAGATTTAATTCCAAATTAAAACCTTGATTATCTGTCCTAAGTGTGTGACCCATTGGGTTCCATACTTAGCCAGCAGTGGGTCCGAGTGCAAGTTGACCTAATTTGATCAGAACTCATTCTAATCGATTTAGGTCAAATCGAGCTAACTCGAGTCAGTCAATTAGGACTCCTCCTAATTAGTGATCCAATTAAACTATTTAATTTGATCAACCCACAAGACAGATTGACGTCTAGCAACGTGTCATGTCTACCCAGAAGATATGGAAATTCTGGTGAAATTCTAAAACTACCCTTCAGTGGAAAGTTCCCGTACAATTCGATCCTTCAATCATCTTGCATCCCGAATATAACTATGGATATGGAATCATGTCAAATCCAGTTTATACTCATTCCCAGCTCAGTCATACACTAATGATTCATTAATTCGATATTAGAAATCATTTCTAATATCTGTACTTTGATCAAAGATTTCCTGAATCATCATCTGACCTAATTTGGCTGGATGCAATCTCCTCCTACTAGGAGTGATCAATTCCTTGTTGACCTACTCATTTCCTTCATATACAATTCACCACACCCAGCATCAACCTTGTGCATGACCCAGTGTCATGATGAGATTGACCAAAGCATGGGTTCATGTACATAAGGTATTATGGCAGTCTCAGGTCATAGGACTACTTGTACAACTCCCATTATGAGAAACATCTATTGACATGCAGCTAAGGCTCCATTAGATGTTCTCAAACTGGATCTATTCAGTGAACTCATTCGCTAATGAGCACCCACATCCTTGTATTAGTGTCCTACACAAGTGACTATGAGAGCAGTCACCCTTTTCAGCATACATAGGATGTGCCAGTCTTACCGGAAACCCTGATCCCCAACTCAGGGTTCCTATGACTAGGAATATTCTAGATTAGGGTTTTAAGGCCTTAGATCTCACTGGTATGATCTCATCATAGCCCTAGGACCATAGCCCTAACCTATGGGGTTCATCATATATGACACAGCGAATGATGAAAAAATATTGCCTTTATTAACTTGTCAATTACAATGGTCTGGGAGATACAAATATTGGCTTATAGGGCATAATCCTTTCAATCTCCCACTTGCACTAAAGCCATCGCTCTTATTCTTTACCCCATACAATCGAGGTGGCGATCAATCCTGCTGTGGTAGAGCCTTAGTGAACGGGTCTGCTATGTTGTTCTTTGTACCACTCTATTGCTGCAGACTTCTGTGTCTCTCGTTATCTCGGCAAGATGGAAGCGTCTCAGAATGTCTTGGACTTGTGATGGGCTCTCGGTTCCTTAGCTTGAGCAACTGCTCCATGTTATCATAATAAGTTTGCACCGGTTCCCTCAATCTCAGAACTACTCCCACTCTGTGATTGAATTTCTGCATCCAGACAGCTTCCTTGGCGGCTTCACTGACAGCTATGTACTCTGCGGCCTCGGTAGTTGAGTCAGCTACAGTCTGCTGTTTAGTGCTCTTCCAACTTACTGCTCCACCATTCAAGGTAAAGACATACCCTGAAATGGATTTACTATCATCTGGGTCTGATTGAAAACTAGAGTCTGAATAGGCTTCTAGTTTAAGATCAGATCCTCCGTATATAAGAAAAATATCCTTAGTCCTTCTCAGGTACTTAAGAATATTTTTCACAGCCTTCCAGTGATCCTCTCCTGGATCAGCCTGAAATCTACTGGCTACACCCAAGGCATATGCCACATCAGGCCTGGTACATAACATAGCATACATAATCGACCCTATAGCCGAAGCATAAGGTATAGAATTCATTCTATTTCTTTCTTCAGGTGTCTTAGGAGACATCCTCTTAGAAAGACGTATGCCATGACCAATAGGTAAGTAACCTCTTTTACTTTCCTCCATGCTAAATCTCTTTAGCACCTGGTCAATGTACCTAGACTGGGACAAGCCTAGCATCCTTCTTGATCTTCTCTATAGATCTTTATACCCAGTATATAGGATGCTTCTCCCAAGTCTTTCATGAAAAACTGTTTCGATAACCACACTTTGACTGATTGTAACATTGGGATATCATTCCCAATAAGAAGTATATCATCAACATATAGAACTAAGAAAACTATGGCACTCCCACTAGTCTTCTTGTACACACAAGGTTCATCCTCATTTTTGAAAAAATCAAATTCTTTGACTGTTTTATCAAATCGGATGTTCCAACTCCTGGATGCTTGCTTTAATCCATAAATGGATTTCTTTAGCCTACATACCTGATTAGGTTTAGTCTCCAAGACAAAACCTTCTGGCTGTGACATATAAACCTCTTCCTCAAGGAAACCATTGAGGAATGCAGTTTTTACATCCATTTGCCAGATCTCATAATCATGATATGCTGCTATAGCAAGCATAATCCGAATAGATTTGAGCATGGCAACAGGGGAAAATGTTTCATCATAATCTATTCCCTGTTTTTGTCTGAAACCCTTAGCCACCAATCTGGCTTTATAAGTTTCAACTTGGCCATCTGCCCCAATCTCCTTTTATAGACCCATTTACACCCAATAGGGTTAATACCCTCTGGTGCATCAACCAAAGACCATACTTGGTTGACATACATGGAGTCCATCTCGGATCTCATGGCTTCCAGCCATCTGTCTGAGTCTCTACTCATGACTGCTTCCGTATAGGTTAGAGGCTCATCATTTTGAATGATTTGGGCTTCATTATTTTCAATTATGAACCCATACCTCTCAGGTGCCTGTCGCACCCTATCAGACCTACGGATAGGAGTGTGTTCAGGTTCTATATTAACTATGTTGTTATTTGACTGAGAAGTGTCTATTTGTTGAATCTCATTAAGTTCGATATTTCTACCAGTGCCCTTTTGTAGGATGAATTCCTTTCCATAAAAGTGGCATGCCTACTGACCAAAACCTTTTGTTCAGTAGGGTGGTAGAATAGATATCCTATACTATCTCTAGATATCCCATAAATAGACATTTGTCTGCTCTAGCATCTAGTTATGTCCAAAATTTCTTTTTACATAGGCTGGACATCCCATATCTTATATACTTAAGATTGGGCTTCTTACCTCTCCATAATTCATATGGAGTGCTAGAGACAGTTTTAGATGGTACTCTATTCAAGATATAAGTTGCTGTTTCCAAAGCATATCCCCAGAAAGAAAAAGGTAACTCCATGAAGCACATCATGGACCGTACCATATCCAATAAAGTACGATTCCTCCTTTCAGCAACACCATTTAATTGTGGTGTGTAAGGAGGAGTCCATTCAGAGATGATCCCCTTATCTTTAAGGTGATCAAGAAACTCAGTGGATAAGTACTCACCTCCTCTATCTGATCGGAGGATCTTTATACTTTTTCCTGTCTGTTTCTCTACCATACTTTGATACTCTAAAATTTTTCAAAAGCCTCGGACTTATGTTTCATTAGATACACAAATCCATACCTTGAAAAATCATCAGTAAATGTGATGAAGTATGAGTATCCACCATAGGCTTGAGTTGTCATAGGCCCACATACATCTGTGTGTATGAGTCCCAATAACTCTTTTGTCCTTTCTCCATGTCCACTAAATGGAGTCTTGGTCATCTTACCCATGAGACATGATTCACAAGTTCCTAATGACTCATAGTCATAAGGATCAAAGAAATTTTCTTTGTATAACTTGTTAATCCTAGTCTCACTAATATGTCCAAGTCGACAATGCCAAAGTAAGGTATTGTTACATCATCTCTTTTCCGTTTGTTAGAAACATGAAAAATATTGTCATTAGTGGAAAGAGTTAATAGACCATTGCAGAATATGCCATAACATATAATTTCATTAGATAAAGAAATTGAGCAGCCACTGCTCATTACATTCATAGTATATCCTTGTTTAAGTAACAAGGGTACAGATATGATATTTCTAATGATTTTTGGCATATAGTAACAATTCCTTAGCTCCAAGATCTTCCCTGAAGGTAACTTCAAAACATAAGTCCCTACAGCTTCTGCTTGGATGGGGTCCCCTCCAGCACCGTAGAGCTCAAAGTTACCTTCCTTCAATACTTTAAGCCCCTGAAGTCCCTGCAATGATTTGCAGATGTTATGACCACAGGCGGTATCCAACACCCAAGTATTTGAAATGGAAGAATCCAATAAAAATAGTATGAACTTCTTTCATACCTTTTGGTGCCTCTGATGCACCAGGCTTCACACTTGCAAGGTAAACCTTGCAGTTCCTTTTCCAATGACCCGGCTTGCCACAATGAAAGCAGGTCATCTGTCCGGAGGCCTTCTTTCCTTTCTTCTTCTTAATGCCCCCTTTGGGATTCATCCTCTTATTGGAACCCCTTTGCCTGTCTTCTTCTTATCCACAAGAAGAACTGGAGCCTTATTTTTCTTTACATGGCTCTCTGCTGTCTTCAACATATTCAACAGCTCAGGCAAGGAAGAATTAAGTTTGTTCATATGGTAATTAAGAACAAACTGTGAAAATGACTCTGGGAGTGATTGCAAGATCAAGTCTTGATTCAACTCCCATCCATTACAAAACCTAATTGACCTAATCGAGTGATTAGATCAATTACCTTTAATACATGGTCTTGTACTGATGTACCTTCTGTCATCCTTGCATGGAACAACTGCTTAGATATTTCATATCTAGCAGTTCTACTGTGTTCTCCATAAAGCTCTTTAAATTGAGCAGTATGGAGTTAGTATCCATGCTATCATGCTGCCTCTGCAACTCATTAGTCATAGAGGCAAGCATAACGCACTTGATAGTAAGTGAGTCATTTTGCCACATATTATATGTGGTCTTCTCCTCTTGCGAGGCATCTTCCCTTGGTGGTTCCAAAATTGGGGTATCAAGAATATAGGAAATTCTTTCTTGACTGAGTACTATTTTAAATTTCTCAGCCAATCAACATAATTAGGCCCAGTCAATTTGTTGGCATCTAAAATACTACGGAGTGAGAGTGAAGAGGCCATTTATCTACATTTAAACAAAGAACAATACATAAGCAAACAACCATGAAATGACAACACATAATTAAATTAGGACTTTAATTTAATTATGTCTCCCACTATTTTATCGAGCATCATAACCCTCTATACGATGATCGAGAAAACCCTAATTAGTCTTTCTTAGTGGGGTTGAGATCCCAATCCCTTATAAAAGACCTTGTGTGTACACAACAAATCTTATATAAGTTCATAGGTAGGAAAACTCTTTCCAATTGTAACCCGTACAATTCTCAACTTATCCCGGCCTCTAAAATATTAATAGCCTTGTGTATACACAACAAACTATAATATTTTAGTTAAGTAAGACCCTTCATAGCCATATAGTCATGACTTTAATAGTAATACCCTTGTGTGTACACAACAAAATATTACTTTAAATCATGCCATAAACAAATAATTGTATTAGGCCAAAAATTATGTTAGTCACCATATTAGGTCTTGTGTGTACACAACAAACCTAGTATAGATCGTAACACAATAATGACCTATCATGAAGGAAGGCCAATAATAGTATTTTAACACCAAGCATGTTAGTCAAGAATTAAATCAATCAGATCGGCCAGGCTAGTGGAAGAGATGTGGGGGTCCCCCGTTGCTTTCCTAGACACCAATTTAAAATTGGCCAGGTCAGTCAACGGAACCAATTAAAAACCATGATTCCCTTTACCTTCCCAGAACACCTTTCTAGACACCGAAATGACTAATTATCCATCATGACTAATAATGCTTATCGGTTAACTATACTACCACTTAATATAATTTTAAGAGGGATTCATGCAATGCCAGCATATTCAATTAAAAGCTATCACATATATTAATACATGCTTTAAACTAAGCAAATATGTGAAATGTGTGCCATCATACTAGGACAACCATTTACCACATAACGGATACACCATTATGCCAGGGCAACCTTATTTCAGTATGATGGCTCCAGGGCTAATCATATCTAAGACAATTAGGGTTTCAGTGGAAAACCCTAACTGGTGGCAATCATCAAACTCATGTTCAATCAAAGACATGCATTGTGCATCAATATAAAAACTTTAACATGATACTACATCATTCAATAAAGCATGAATTGAACTGCATAAGTTTTGATCCTAATAAGGAAGCTCTGATACCACTATGGGTTCGGGAACCAGTGCGGAAGCATGGATTTCAAAAATTTATGAAATCAGGTCCGAACCCTAATCCCAAAATCTCCTTATTAGCAATCAAAACTGTGACTACATGCATGTCCAAATTTAAAATTGTTTAAATACTAACCTCAGATCGCTATTACCAGTCTGATGCAGAAATGAACTCCAAATTGAGTAGCCTCTTGAACACACCAGGCGTCCACTTGTCCGCCCTCCGATGGTGATCCACACGAGCAGATGATCAAGACACTGACTCCTTAATTGGGTTCCTTCCAATCAAGTTCTACCCTAAGAACTTGATATATGGGCTATTGGCTAGGACTCCTCTAGCCAAACTGGGACTAAACCTTCTCTCTTACCCTTCTCCTCGTCTTCTAGTAACTTTGGCCCCTTAAGACACTCTTGTCTTAAGAATAAGCCCTTGTCCTAAAATGGACAAGGCTTGTCTTGGAGGGAGAAGAAAATTAAGACAAGATTGTCTTAATGTAAGAAAGAAAGGAGAGGCGCCTTCTTCCTTTACCGTCGGAGAGTTTCTCTCTGACTCTCCTTCTGTTCTGAGATTCGACAGAGCCTAGGCTCTGTAAAGGAATCAAAGAGGAAAGAGAGGAGGGGGAAACAATCTTCTGGAGAGGGAGAAGGAAAAAAGAAGCAAGGCTTCGCCGTAGAAAATCTGGAATAATTTTTTTACGGTGAAGTCTTCTCCTTAAATAGGCGACAGAGAGGCGCCTTCTTCCCTGTAATCATCCTCACGTCCCTCTCTCCCTTCTCACGTCCTTTTCCTTTATCTCACGGCCCTTGGGATTAATCTCACGGCCTTTGGGATGGGAAGATGCAAGGAAGAATCGTGAAAAACATAGAAGGGCGCGCGCAGAAAGAAGAGTCGCGCCCCTTCGGTGTTTTTTTTCTTTCTTTTCACGGTAATTCCAATTTTGAAGAGTCCACGCCTAGGTGGACTCTCTTCCACGCCTCTTCAGCCAAAAATGCCGACTTCCTCTCTTTCTCACGCAGAAAACGCCGCTTGGAGAGAGTCCACGCGCACGTGGACTCTTCTCCTTGCACGCGCGCGTGGGAAAAGAAGGGAAAAGGCTTAGGCGATATGGGAAAGGGGTTTAGCCTCTTAGGTTAGCCCAATTGCTAGCCTACTATTAGCCCAATGTCTTGAATCTTCAATTAGATTCAAACCGGAATGAATTTGGATCTAGAAAAGACCAAATCGGAACCCTAACTCGAATCCGATTCAAGTAGAAGCCATGGTTTGCAACACATGCTAGTGTGTTCATCTGCAAACGAGATTTAATTCCAAATTAAAACCTTGATTATCTGTCCTAAGTGTGTGACCCATTGGGTTCCATACTTAGCCAGCAGTGGGTCCGAGTGCAAGTTGACCTAATTTGATCAGAACTCATTCTAATCGATTTAGGTCAAATCGAGCTAACTCGAGTCAGTCAATTAGGACTCCTCCTAATTAGTGATCCAATTAAACCATTAATTTGATCAACCCACAAGACAAGATTGACGTCTAGCAACGTGTCATGTCTACCCGGAAGATATGGAAATTCTGTGAAATTCCAAAACTACCCTTCAGTGGAAAGTTCCCGTACAATTCGATCCTTCAATCATCTTGCATCCCGAATATAACTATGGATATGGAATCATGTCAAATCCAGTTTATACTCATTCCCAACTCAGTCATACACTAATGATTCAATTAATTCGATATTAGAAATCATTTCTAATATCTGTACTTTGATCAAAGATTTCCTGAATCATCATCTGACCTAATTTGGCTGGATGCAATCTCCTCCTACTAGGAGTGATCAATTCCTTGTTGACCTACTCATTCCTTCATATACAATTCACCACACCCAGCATCAACCTTGTGCATGACCCAGTGTCATGAATGAGATTGAACCAAAGCATGGGTTCATGTACATAAGGTATTATGGCAGTCTCAGGTCATAGGACTACTTGTACAACTCCCATTATGAGAAACATCTATTGACATGCAGCTAAGGCTCCATTAGATGTTCTCAAACTGGATCTATTCAGTGAACTCATTCGCTAATGAGCACCCACATCCTTGTATTAGTGTCCTACACAAGTGACTGTAAGAGCAGTCACCCTTTTCAGCATACATAGGATGTGCCAGTCTTACCGGAAACCCTGATCCCTAACTCAGGATTCCTATGACTAGGAATATTCTAGATTAGGTTTTAAGGCCTTAGATCTCACTGGTATGATCTCATCATAGCCCTAGGACCATAGCCCTAACCTATGGGGTTCATCATATAATGACACAGCGAATGATGAAAAAATATTGCCTTTATTAACTTGTCAATTTACAATGGTCTGGGAGATACAAATATTGGCTTATAGGGCATAATCCTTTCAACTCCATAATGCTAATCTAAAAGAAGACTTTATGGAGAACATAGTCGAACTGCTAGATATGAAATATCTAAGCAGTTATTCCATGCAAGGATGACAGAAGGAACATCTGTACAAGACCATGTATTAAAGGTTATAGACCTAATCACCTGATTAGGTCAATTGGATTTTGTATGGATGGGGAGTTGAATCAGGATTTAATCTTGCAGTCACTCCCAAGTCATTTTCATAGTTTATTCTCAATATCATATGAACAAACTTAATTCTTCCTTGCCTGAGCTATTGAATATGTTGAAAATGGTAGAGAGCCATTTAAAGAAAAATAAGGCTCCACTTCTTCTTGTGGATGGAATAAACAAGAAGAAAACAGGCAAAAAGGGTCCAAGAGGAGGATGAACCCTAAAGGGGGCATCAAGAAAAAGAAAGGAAAGAAGGCCTCTGGACAAATGACCTGCTTTCATTGTGGCAAGCCGGGTCACTGGAAAAGAAACTGCAAGGTTTACCTTGCAAGTGTGAAGCCTGGTGCTAGTGATGCACCAAAAGGTATGTATGAGATACATGCAATTTTGTCATTAGACTCTTCTAATTCAAACTCTTGGGTATTGGATACCACTTGTGGTTATCATATCTGCAAATCATTGCAGGGACTGCGGAACATTAGAGTTTTGAAGGAAGGAGACTTCGAGCTCTACGGTGCTGGAGGAGATTCCATCCAAGCAGAAGCTGTAGGGACTTATATATTGAAGCTGCCTTCTGGGAAGATTTTAGAGTTGAAAAGTTGTTATTATATGCCTAAGGTCATTAGAAATATCATATCTGTACCTTTGTTAATTAAACAGGGTTATACTATGAATGTAATGAGCAGTGGCTGCTCAATCAATTTTTCTAATGAAATAATATTTTATGGCATATTTTGCAATGATCTTTTAACTCTATCTACTGATGACAATATACTTCATGTGAGTAAAAAATGAAAGAGAGATGATGTGAACAATACTTTACTTTGGCACCGTCATCTTGGACATATTAGTGAGCAAAGGATTAACAAGTTATACAAGAAAAATTCCTTAATCCTTATGACTATGAATCATTAGGAACTTGTGAATCATGTCTCATGGGTAAAATGACCAAGACTCCATTTAGTGGACATAATGAAAGGACAACTGAGTTATTAGGACTCATACACACAGATGTATTGGGCCTATGACAACTCAGGCCAAGGGTGGATACTCATATTTCATCACATTCACTGATGATTTTTCAAGGTACGGATTTGTGTATCTAATGAAACATAAGTCTGAAGCTTTTGAAAAATTTCTAGAGTATCAAAGTATGGTAGAGAAACAAAAGGGAAAAGTTAAGATCCTTCGATCAGATAGAGGAGGTGAATACTTATCCACCGAGTTTCTTGATCACCTAAAGAAAAGGGGATCATCTCTGAATGGACTCCTCCTTATACACCACAATTAAATGGTGTTGCTGAAAGGAGAAATCGTACTTTGTTAGATATGGTACGGTCCATGATGTGCTTCACTGAGTTACCTGTTTCTTTCTAGGGATATGCCTTGGAAACCGTGGCTAATATTTTAAATAGAGTACCATCTAAATCTGTTTCTAGCACTCCATATGAATTATGGAGGGGAAAGAAACCCAATCTTAAATATCTTAAGATATGGGGATGTCCAGCTTATGTCAAAAGAAATTTTGGACATAAGCTAGATGCTAGAGCAGATAAGTGTCTATTTGTAGGATATTCTAAAGATAGTATAGGATATCTGTTCTACCATCCTACTGAACAAAAGGTTTTAGTCAGTAGGCATGCCACTTTTATGGAGAAAGAATTTATCCTACAAAAGGGCAGTGGGAGAAATATTGAACTTGAAGAAGTTCAATAATAGGTACATCTCAACCAAATCATAACATAGTTAGTATAGAACCTGAACACACCACTCCTATCCGTAGGACTGATAGGATGCGACATGCACCTGAGAGGTATGGGTTCATTATTGAAAATAATGAAGCCCGAATCATTGAAAATGATGAGCCTCTAACCTATACGGATGCTGTCATGAGTAGTGACTCAGACAGATGGGTGGAAGCCATGAGATCCGAAATGGACTCCATGTATGTCAACCAAGTCTGGACTTTGGTTGATGCACCAGAGGGTGTTAACCTTATTGGATGGTAATGGGTCTATAAGAAAAAGATTGGGGTAGATGGCCAAGTCAAAACGTATAAAGCCAGATTAGTGGCTAAGGGTTTCAGACAAAAACAGGGAATAGATTATGATGAAACATTTTCTCCTGTTGCCATGCTCAAATCTATTCGAATCATGCTTGCTATAGCAGCATATCATGATTATGAAATCTGGCAAATGGATGTGAAAACCACATTCCTCGATGGTTTCCTTGAGGAAGAGGTTTATATGTCACAGCCAGAAGGTTTGTCTTGGAGACTAGACCTAAAGTATGTAGGCTGAAGAAATCCATTTATGGATTAAAACAAGCATCAAGGAGTTGGAACATCCGATTTGATAAGACAGTCAAAGAATTTGATTTTATCAAAAATGAGGATGAACCTTGTGTGTATAAGAAGACTAGTGGGAGTGCCATGTTTTCTGGTTCTGTATGTAGATGACATACTACTCATTGGGAATGATATCCCAATGTTACAATCAGTCAAGGTGTGGTTATCTAAAATAGTTTCCATGAAAGACTTGGGAGAAGCATCTTATATACTAGGCATAAAGATCTATAGAGATAGATCCAAGAGGATGCTAGGTTTATCCCAGTCTAGGTACATTGACCAAGTGCTAAAAAGATTTAGCATGGAGGAAAGTAAAAGAGGTTACTTACCTATTGGTCATGGCATACATCTTTCTAAAAAGATGTCTCCTAAGACACCTGAAGAAAGAAATAGAATGAATTCTATACCTTATGCTTCGGCAGTAGGGTTTATTATGTATGCTATGTTATGTATCAGGCCTGATGTGGCATATGCCTTAAGTATAGCCAGTAGATTTCAGGCTGATCCAGGAGAGGATCACTGGAAGGCTGTGAAAAATATTCTTAAGTACTTAAGAAGGACTAAGGATATTTTTCTGATATACGGTGGATCTGATCTTAAATTATAAGCTTATTCAGATTCTAGTTTTCAATCAGATCAAGATGACAGCAAATCTATATCTGGGTATGTCTTTACCCTAAATGGAGGAGCTGTAAGTTGGAAGAGTTCTAAACAGCAGACTGTAGCTGACTCAATAACTGAGGCAGAGTACATTGCTGTTAGTGAAGCTGCCAAGGAAGCTGTCTGGATGAAGAAGTTCATATCAGAGTTGGGCGTTGTTCCCGAGATTGAAGGTCCAGTACTACTTTACTGTGATAATACTGGGGCTGTTGCTCAAGCAAAAAAATCAAGAGCCCATCACAAATCAAAGCACATTCTGAGACGCTTCCATCTTGTTCGAGAGATTGTCAAAAGACAAGAAGTCTGCATTAAAAGAGTTGAAACGAAGAACAACATAGCAGACCCGTTCACTAAGGCTCTACCACAGCGAGAGTTTGATCGCCACCTCGATTGTATGGGGTTAAAATTTAAAGGTGATTGGCGTTTCGTGCAAGTGGGAGATTGAAAGGATTATGCCCTAAAGGCCAATCGAAATATTATATTTCGTGGGATTTTTCCTTTTCCATCCCAAAAATCAATGTATTGACATTATCACAATAAAGGCATTATTTTCATCATACACTGTGTCTTAATTATTATATGATGAACTCCATAGATTAGGGCTATGGTTCTAGGGTTATGATGAGATCATACCAGTGAGACCTAAAGCCTTAAAACCCTAATCTAAAATATTCCTGGTCAATGGGATATTGAGTAGGGGATCAATGTTTCTGGTAAAGATCAGCACTTCTTATGTATGAGGGTGACTGATCTCACAGTCACTTGTGTTTGACACTAATACTAGGATGTGGTGCTCATTAGAGAATGAGTTCACTGAATAGATCTAGATTGAGAATATCTAATGGAACCTTATCTGTTTGTCAATAGATATTTCTCATAGTGGGGAGTAGTGCATGTGGTCCTTTGACCTGAGACTGCCATGGTACCTTATATACATGAATCCACATTTTGGTTCACACTCAATCATAACACTAAGTTATACATGAGGTGATACTAGATATGGTGGATTGTATATGAAGGTTGTGAGTAGGTCAACAAGGAATTGATCAGTACTAGTAAGAGGATATTGCATCCAGCCAATTTCGATAAAATGATGATTCGAGAAATCTTTGATCAAAGTATGAACATTAGAAGTAGTTTCTAATAGTTCATTAATGAATCATCATTAAAAGGATTGAGCTAGGAATGAATATGAAATTGGATTTGACAAGGTATCCATATCCATAATCATATTCAGGATGCAAGTTGATCAAATGACTGAATTGCCCGGTAACTCACCACTGAAGGGGTTTTGGTAATTCCACCAAAATTCCACATCTTCCGGGTAGACATGATACGTTGCTAGACGTCAATCTTGTCTTGTAGGAAATGATTAAATTATGATAATTTAAATAAGTTAATTAGAATTAGATTCTAATTGACCAAGTCGAGCTAGCTTGAGTTGACCTAAATCGGCTTAGTTGAGATCTAACCGAATTAAGTCAAATAGCACTCGAACCTACTGCTGGCTAGATGTGGAACCCAATGGGTCACACACAAAAGAGAGTCGATGAGGGATTTAATTTAGAATTAAATCATGTTTGCAGGACAAATGCACTAGCATGTGTTACAGACCCAACTTCTATTCGAATTGGATTCGAATTTGGTTCTAAATGGGCTTAATGGGTTCTAATTGAACCTAATTAGAGTCTAATTTAAATTTGGGACTTTGGGCTAACCCGTGGCTGAACCCATTGATTAAAAATCAATTTAACCCTTTTCCCAAGACCGCCCAAGCCATCTTTCCCACGCGCGCGCACCAAAGGAAGAGTCCACGCGCGTGGACTCCTCTTCATGCGCATGGGGACTTCTTTTACTGTGAAAACCAGATGGGAGGGGGTGGAAATCTTTTCTTTAGGCATCTCATCTGGAGTCCTTTGGATCAAGATAGATGGCCAGAAGAAATCCATTGCTTTTCGGTCGCAACTCCATCTCAGAACATCGAGACTTTTCTGAGGTCTTCCGAGGTTTTTCTTCATCGGAAAATCTTGAAATAAATCAGGAAAGGCGTGAAAAATCTGAGGGGACGCGTGAGGATGGAAAGAACATGATTTTTGGGATAGCAGAGGGTTGCGTTGTTTTTGAAAAAAGACACCTCTGATATCTATAATAGGGTTGGGTTCTCGGGGGTTTTCATGTAAGATAATTCAGAGATCAGATTCCTTTCTTCCTCTCCAGAATACTCCTTTCCCTTATTCTTGTTGGGTATTGTTCCCTTACAGAGGTATCCTTTGTCGAAACTCTAACCGTAAACAAGAATAAGAGGAAGGTCTTGAACGGTAAAGGAAAGAAACAGGAAGGGTCTCTTTTCTTTCTTGAATTAAGACATTACTTGTCTTAATTTTTCTTCCACTTCAAATAAGAATTTTCTACATGGATTGAAGTTGAGGAAAGGATCAAGAAGAGGAAAGAAGGGAGAAAAGAAAGAATTTTCAAGAAAGAAAATTCCAGCCTATAAGTCCAAGAATTGAATTCTTGAAAAAGAATTCAAGAAGAGGATCCAAGATCAAGAAGTTGTTGTCTTCATCTCTTCTCCGTGTGGAACACCATTGGAGGGTGAACATTTGGGCACCTGGTGGAGATTTGCATTTTGGATATTGCGGTACAGGTTAGTACTTACATATATATATATTTAAATCATGTATATGAATGATATATGTTTTAATTTTTTTTTTTAAGGAGATCTAGGGCTAAAGGGTTTGGTATAGATTTCATATGATAAAAATTTTGAAATCTATGTTTCTGCCTTGGTCAACAAACCCAACATAAACCACTTGATCTAATTCCCCTGCCATTGCATTCTAGAGTGTTTGAATCAACGAATCTTTTGCACAGCATGTTAGAAATTTGCATAAAGAAATCACCCTATGAGATCAAATGAGTAACGATGCTTATAAAAGAGAAGCTGATTTTAGAAAATGTTTCAAAGAATTTTCTATAGGGAATTTTGTCATGATAAGACTCAGACATAAATGGTTTTCTCCTAGAACCATCAAGAAACTGCATTCCGAAGTGTTGGACCTTATAAAATTATTAAGAGAATTGGACCCAATGCCTATGTGCTCGAGTTACCCCCTGATTTAGGCATTAGCTCCACTTTTAATATTTCTGATCTAACTGAGTACAGGGAATCGACACTAATTCTTAGTGAGGCATTCGGGCTAGACCCTTTACTTGAGAGAGAACCTACCCTGGAGTGTCCATAAAAATGGCCTGAGCGAAGAGAGAAGATCGAGCGAATCCTGGATGATCAAGCCGTCAGTACTCGACGTAATGGCTATCAGTGCTACTTGGTAAGATGGCAAGATCGTCCCGAATCAGAGGACTCATGGATTACCATAGAGGACCTATAACGCATTGATCCAGATCTCTTGGAAGAGTATCAAAGCCAAACATACCCTTACTCATCAGGGTTTAGTTCCTCCCACCCCAGGAGAAATGGTGGGGACACCAAGACCAAGACCAAGCCTTAAGAACCCATCTAGATCACAGAACAAGGAGAACAGGATCTACACTGTTGAGCCAACCCGAGACCGTCGAGCCGACTCAAGATAGCCAAACTGAATCCTAGGTGTCAGGAGATTTTCAAATTTATTTTGCTTCAATTTTTGTAATTAAAAAATATATATGAAAAAGAAAAAATCCTATGGAATATTTGGAAGTCGTGGCCGCAACAAACTTTGTAGGCACGTTCTTGATTAGTTAGGATCTTGTAACTAATCCTCGGATTAGTTAGCCTTAATCCCTTTGATCAGAGCCTTCTATAACCAGTTGTAAGCCTATATTAAGGCCCGATTGTATGATGAATAATAATGAAAACCACCCAGTTTCTCCTCCAATTGTTTCTTCTTGCCTTTGTTGCCATGGCAACATCAAGGGGTGCGAGGCCCTAACCCTGCCTTCATTGCATCCACAACATCGAGGAGCGTGAGGCTCCATCTTTCCTTCTCATCGATCTCCATCGTCCCACTGCACCATCTCTTCCACACCGTCTCCGATCGCTGCACCTTCTATCCATGTTGTCTCCATCGATCGCGGCTTCTCCGTTCATCCCGTCCTTCTGCCAACCACTCCATCCCTCCCATGAATGCCTCCATCTTCCCCAAAACCTTCATCCAACCCTACTATTCCGCCATCAAAGAAGACAGCCCCAGGTCCCATCATCCGATCTCCTTCCTTCCATTCTTCCTATCGCCTAAAACCTTCCTCCTCTGGTCTCCCATCGCCTAAACATCCCTCCACCGGTCAACCCATCACCAAACCTTCCTCCTATGGTCTAGACCCCCCCTCTAGGTCCTCCCATTGCCCGACCCCTCCTTCCAGTCCTCCAACACCCGACAACCCACCTCCGGTCCTTCCGGCCTGGCTCATCTCCCGTTCCTCGTTTCCAGCCATCCCATGAATTCAGTTTTCCTTCCTGGATGCCTGCTCTGCTACTATTCCTCCATTGAAGCTGACTCCCCATCAACGACCGAAGCTCCCACTCCTCCTGGAGATCACCATGATGCCAGCCTCTTCTTCAGACCACCGCCCCAACGGAGTTCTGCCAACTTTCGAGTCATCTCCTCCTGGCTCCCAGGCTTTTGGCCTCATTTCCGGACCCTTGCTGTCGTTCTACCACTGAAGGCCAACTTCCCCTTCATGAACGAAGCTCCATTCTTCCCTCAGAGATCGCCCGATGCCTTCTTCTCTAGATCATCGCCCGTGAAGCCTCCACCCAGTTCCGAATAGTTCCCCTGTTCCATGAAGCATTCGGCGGTTGCTGTGAAGAATACTCATCGATCTGCTATTAAAAGAAGATAGGAATAGCTATTCCAGCTATTCCTTCTATTTCACACTTATCCTAGATTTATTCCAGATTGGAATAGGCCCTATTTACTTTAATTTGGGTTGTGTTTTTTTTTGGATTTGATTGTCTCACTTAGACTAATCCGAGATTAATTATTTTAGGTCCTTTCCGGTACCAAGCCTTGAAGGGATCCTAGCCATCAACCCATGCTCCTGATGCCTGTAGTTGGATGACTGATCGTTAATCATCCAAGCCGCATCTTCCAAGGTTAAGTAATCTCATCACAGGAAAATAACTATTACTTTCGTAAGGTCCTAACTCTCTTTACCTGCTTTAGATCTAAAACTTTAAAATGTATGCATGTCCTTGATCAAGGGTTTTCAATCTCTGTGTCCTAGTTTTTTCTCATTTTATTGAGCCTAGCATGAGGGAATGCGTGATTTAAAATTTACCTTATTTGAATGTTCCTCTGAATCTGTGTTTAATATAAGCATCGGTATTCGTATAGATTTTTAGGGTAATTTTTATCAGAGCGTAGTTCACATTATTCTGCATCATCTTTTTGGTATTCCGCATCACTTCTTGGTATCAGAGCATTAGTTACACATCATATCCTTGGGTTGTGAACCTTTTTAAGGGATCACTCGATATATCCTCTATATATTGAAGTCAGTATAGTCCTAAGGATTTCATCACATAAATTAAGTTCATTATAGGGAAATGAATAATATGATGAGCTGCCAAAATAAAGTTTATAATTCATATATAAATTACAATACTGAGCATAATCGCTTACAGCCTACGTGATTGGCTTTGGACATAATTCCCAAAAACTCCCACTTGTACTATAGCCAATCAGAATAGTATCTAATATCCATTTCTCTTTTATAATAGTCAAACTCTTTGATTCGAGAACTTTAGTGAAGGGATCGGCCAGATTCTCCTTTCCATTGATCTTCATAAGATTGATGTCGTCTCGTTCCATGATCTCTCGTACGAGGTGATAGTGCCGCAGAATGTGCTTGGTGCAGTGATGAGATTTTGGCTCTTTAGCTTGAGCTATGGCTCTAGTGTTGTCACAATACACTGGAATAGGACCATCTAGGGAAGGTGCCTTCCCTAGCTCTCCAAGGAACTTCCACAACCACATGGCTTCCTTTGCTGCATCTGATACTGCAATATACTCTGCTTCGCATAACGAGTCTATAACTATTTCTTGCTTGGAACTCTTCCAGCAGATCGCTCCTCCATTCAGGGTAAACACAAAACCTGACACACTCTTACTATCATCTTTGTCTGACTGGAAACTGGAGTCAGTATATGTAGGCTCAGGTAGGTAACCCAAGAGGGGGGGTGAATTGGGTTTATAAAACTTGTGTACTATTTAAAATATCTATGAACTAAAGCAAGTATGTGCTAATGCAATTCAAGTGCTTGTGTATTTCAAATAAATGCAGCAGAAATAAAGAAATAAAATCACAAGGAGAACAATCACACAAATACAAAGATTTATAGTGGTTCGGTGCCAACCAAGCACCTACATCCACTCCCCAAGAACCCTTGAGAATTCCACTAAGTTTGGTTTTATAACTTAGGCTCACTAACAACCTTTACAACTTGTTTTGTCTTCGGGCTCACAAGTCAAACCCTAGTTGGTTTTAAGGCTCACCAACAACCATCCTTGGTTTTACTGGATACCCAAGAACTTAAACAACTTGTTTTGGCTTCGGGCTCACAAGTAAAATCCTATTTGGTTTTAAGGCTCACCAACAACCACTTTGGCTTTCAAAGGCTTACCAAAAACCTCTTTGGTTTTCCAAGGCTCACAAAAACCTCTTTGGTTTTCCAAGGCTCACCAAAAATCTTAAGTAAAATAATGTAAGAGCAAGTATAAATGAATACAATAAAAGCTTTCTACAATAAAGCAAATATCTCTTTGAAGCCCTGATTGTTAATGAAGATCTTGTCATCAAGTTGATGAAGCCTTTGTTGATGCTTGTAGATGTAGACTTTGAATGCTCTCTTTGAAACTTGGAAGCTTGAAGACTTTAATCACTCAACTATTGAATCCTTTAAGAATATTCAAAAAACTCACCAAAGGATTACTTTCCATTTGATTCTTGATGTTTATGTAGCCTCCCAATACTTAAATGATCATTTATAGCTATTAGGGAGGAAAATATGGTCGTTGGAGCCAAGTTGGAGAAGTTCTGCAGCCTAGAAAACTAGCTGTTACTGTTCAAGTGTCGACACTTCACCTCCAGGTGTTGACACTTCAGTTTCAAGTATCGACACTTCATTTTTCAGGTGTCGACACTTCACTTCCAAGTGTCGACACTTCAGCTCCAGGTGTCGACACTTGACTGAAATTGCTTTATGAAGTTTTCTGTTTGTCTCGGGCTTTGAGTCGACACTTCACTCTTCAAGTGTCGACACTTGATCCTCGGTGTCGACACTTCATTTCTAGGTGTCGACACTTGCCTGTGCCATTGCTGAAACATCTTCAAATTGAAACTTTAACCTCTTCAAGTTCTTCCATATTAATTTCAAAGTCCATATACTTGATTTTTCATTAAATTAAGGACTTTTTAACTGAAATACAAGCATTTCTTCATCCAACATGGTTGAGTACTAAGATCTGAAAAATACACTTAAAATATAGTTAGTACTCATATATACTTAAACATTTTGTCAATCATCAAAATCAAGACCAGAGTCAACAATCTCCCCCTTTTTGATGATGACAAAACCTTTAAGTATATGAAAAGGGTAAGCTTAAAAAGATTAACAATAAGATAAACATGTAAGCTCAAAATAATAAGTACCAAGCTCTCCCTCAATATATGATCTACAAAATTTTCAAAAAATATTTTTCAAAATATGCAAAATTTTAAATTTTCAAAATTCTTCTTCTTACTAATTCTTCCCTTTAGATAAAAATATTTGCATTCTTCTCCCCTTTTGCACTTTCTTTCATTTTTCATATGATTTTTCATGTTTATCCAATTATCCCCTTTTCATACTTAACAATTTTCTCTCCCTTTTTGACATCATGAAAAAGGGTGAAAGGCAATACAAAGTGGGAATGAAGTCAGAAAGAATATCAAGTAGGTCATCAAAATCAATGAATGAAATCAAATAATTATGATATCAATTGAATATGATACAAATTGAACATGATACCAATTGAAATATGATACCATTTGAATGTAACTCCCCTTAAAAAATTAGTTTAAAAAAAACAAGGAGAAAGAGTATCAGAGCAATATAAGTACAGCATGATATCAAGCAAAATATTCAAAGCATCAAATATGATAACAAATCTTTGGATGCTCTCCCTAAATGTTATTCCTTCTTTGAAAATATGCATTTATTTGAGGAATAAAACATGAAAGCTCATGCATCAAGATTTGAAATTTTTCAAGATATTCATGATTTTCAAAATACAAAGCATTTATATCACTTAAAATCTTTTAGCATGATTTCAAATTTATTTAAAGATGATTTGATATCTATACAAATGCTAGAAGTAATATGATATCAAGTCTAGCTACTAGAGTAAGGGTTTGTCAATATGCATACCTTCTTCTTAAATGTAATCCTTAACTACCAGTTCTATACTTGATTCAAATCAATTCTAACTTAAGCATAGATGCCAACAATGAAAGTGCATAAATTGTAACATTTCACTTGAAATAATTCAAAAACTGTATTAATCAAAATCAAGTGAAAGTCTAATAATCATAAGTTGAAATCATGAGAGCATGAAATCCATTTACATCAAAATAGTCACCATCACAACTAATGATTATTAGTCTAAACTCGATTCTAATTAATCAATTAAAATATTTTCAAATCAATATGCATTTTTAAAAGTACTTTTCATGAAATTCATTAATCAAAATCAAGTGAATGTCTTAGAATCATAAGTTTAATCATGATAGCATGAAATTCATCAGCACCAAAAAGTTCATGATCATAGCCAATGATAATAAGTCCAAACTTGATTCTAATTAACTATTTAAAATAATTTTTCAAAGTAATTGATGCAATAAAAGTTGATCTACATTTTCAATTATGGAAGGAGATGTTTAGAATTTATCAATATACAAAGTCCTTCCTTTTACTATTTAGTTCAAAATGTAGCTTGTTCACTTCTTTAAATTGTCTTGTACAATCTCTTTTCAAGAACTTCCTTTCTTCATGTTGGGTTGCAAGACATTCCTGCAAAACAAATTAAGTGGATATTTGGTACCTAAACTTTCTTGGATCCTTTATGATTAGTAATTATGGTTCCTTTTGGAACCCAAACTTTTCTCAATCCCTAAACTTTCTTGGATCCTTTATGATTAGTAATTATGGTTCCTTTTGGAACCCAAACTTTTCTTAATCTAGAAGGATAAGCATTAAAACCATATTTATAAGATAAATTGAAAGAAGCAGGAATAGAGAAATTCTTCAAAAGTTTTTGCTTCTTTTCTCAACCAAAATATTTTTCTTATTCAAAATTTTATCAGATAAATCTTTCAAAACAATATTTTCTTTTTCTAAAAATTCTTTTTCTTTGAAAAAACTATTCTTTTATTTTTTAAAATATCAATCTTGGCATTAAATCATAATTTTTATTTGCAAGATTGGTGTTGTCAAGAGAAAATGAATCTACATGCCTATTTAATTTCTTGTGCTCAATTTTTATCAATCAATATTTATGCACAAGATCATTAGATGCATCATGTAGTTCATCAAAGGAAAATTATAATCATTATCAGTATATACCTTTTTTTATTTGTCATGAAACAAAGATGGGCAACTTCATCATCTGTACTTGAATCTTCACTATTGCTCCAAGTTGCTATCATTCCCTTGAATTTTTTTAGCTTTGAAAGTCATTATCTTCTTTTCTGTATCAGCTTCCACTATCCTTTGCCATAAGTTCAACATAGGTCATAAGTGAACCGATAAGCTCCTCCAAAGGTAAGGTTTCTACATCTTTAGCTTCTTGGATCGCCGTCACCTTTGGATCCCATGATTTGGCAAGGATCTAAGAATTTTGTTCACCAAATCAGCATTAGTATAGATTTTGCCAAGATTTTCAATTCATTAATAATAGTCATAAATCTAGTATACATATCAGAAATAGATTCATAGTGCATAATTTCAAAAATTTCAAAAGAATGTACAAGCAAATTAATTTAGAATTCTTCACTTGAAGAGTACCCTCATGAGTAACTTCAAGTGCGTCCCATATTTTCTTCGCCGATGTGCATGTAGAAATTCTATTTAATTCATTTAAGTCCATTGCACAAAAAAGCAAGTTCATTGCTTTAGCATTGATTTCAATTTGTTTAATATCATATTCATTCCAATCCTCTTCGAGCTTTGGAATGGAAGGAAATGCCATTAACCAAAATAGAAGGAATATGAGGACCACTAACCATGATTTTTCAAAGATGATAACTAATAGATTGAATATGGATGTGCATGTAAGTTTTTCAAAATGTGTAATTATGCCATTGAAAAACGGTGGTCTAACATAATACCTACAAGGGTTGCCATGAACTTTAGCTAAAAATCGTTAGATTTTCAAACAGAGCACCTACTCTGATACCAATTGTAGGCCGAGGTAGACAATCCAAGAGGGGGGGGTGAATTGGGTCTTTTAAAACTTTTGTACTATTTAAAATATGAACTTAAAGCAAGTATGTACTAATGCAATTCAAGTGCTTGTATATTTCAAGTAAATGCAGCGGAAATAAAGAAATAAAAGCTCAAGGAGAACAATCACACAAACACAAAGATTATAGTGGTTCGGTGCCAACCAATACATCCACTCTCCAAGAATCCCTTGGGAATTCACTAAGTTTGGTTTTATAACTTAGGCTCACCAAAAAACTTTAAACTTGTTTTGTTTCGGGCTCATAAGTCAAACCCTAGTTGGTTTCAAGGCTCACCAACAACCACCCTTGGTTTTACGGGATAACCAAGAACCTAAACAAATTATTTGGCTTCGTGCTCACAAGTAAAATCATAGTTGGTTCAAGGCTCACCAACAACCACTTTGGTTTTCAAAGGCTTACCAAAATCCTCTTTAGTTTTCCAGGCTCACCAAAAACCTCTTTGGTTTTCCAAGGCTCACCAAAAACCTTAAGTAAAATAATGTAGGAGCAAGTATAAATGAATACAATAAAAGCTTTCTAAAATAAAGCAAATATCTCTTTGAAGCCCTTGATTGTTGATGAAGATTTTGTCTTCAAGTTGATGAAGCCTTTGATTGATCCATGTAGATATAGATTTTGAATGCTCTCTTTGAAACTTGGAAGCTTGAAGGCTTTTAATCACTCAACTATTGAATCCTTTAAGAATATTCAAGAAACTCACCAAAGGATTACTTTTTATTTGATTCTTGATGTTTATATAGCCTCCCAACACTTAAATGACCATTTATAGCTGTTAAGGAGGAAAATATGGCCTTTGGAGCCAAGTTGGAGAAGTTCTGCAGCCCAGAAAACTAGCCGTTACTGTTCAAGTGTCGACACTTCACCTCCAAGTGTCGACACTTCAGTTTCAAGTGTCGACACTTCATTTTCCAGGTGTCGACACTTCACTTCCAAGTATCGACACTTCAGCTCCAGGTGTCGACACTTAACTGAAAGTGCTTTCTGAAGTTTTCTGTTTGTCTCAGGCCTTGAGTCGACACTTCACTCTTCAAGTGTCGACACTTGATCCTCAGGTGTCGACACTTCATTTCTTGGTGTCGACACTTTCCTGTGCCATTGCTAAAACATCTTCAAATTGAAACTTTAACCTCTTCAAGTTCTTCCATATTAATTCCAAAGTCCATATACTTGGTTTTTCATTAAATTAAAGACTTTTTCAACTGAAATACAAGCATTTCTTCATCCAACATGGTTAAGTACTATGATCTGAAACATACACTTAAAATATTGTTAGTACTCATATATACTTAAACATTTTGTCAATCATCAAAATCAAGACCAGAGTCAACAGTATACCCCACAAGTTTCAAATCAGGTTCTCTATAAATCAGCCATTGGCCCTTAGTATTTCTTAAATACTTCAGAATTGTCTTAACCACCTTCCAATGCGCCTCACCTGGGTCAGACTAGTATCTGCTCACCACTCCTAGTGAGTATGCCATGTCTGGTCTAGTACATGTCATATCATACATAATAGAGCCCACTACATAAGCATAAGGAACTCTACTAATGCGCTCTCTTTTCTCAGGAGTTGTCGCACAATCCTTCTTGGAAAGAGTAATTCCAGAATCTATCGGGAGATAGCTTTCTTGGAATTCTCCATGCTGAACCGTTTCAGCACGGAATCAATGTACATAGACTGGTACAATCCTAGAAGTCTCTTAGATCTATCTTTATAGATCTTCATACCCAGTATGTAAGAAGCTTTATCCAAGTCCTTCATGGAGAACTAAGATAACAACCAGACCTTTACTCCTTGCAATGTTGCGATGTCATTTCCAATTAAGATAATGTCATCAAGATACAGTACTAGGAATACAATCATAGAACCATTAACCCACTTATAGATGCAGGGTTCCTCTCCATTCTTAACGAAGCCATAAGATTTGATACACCTATCAAATCGTATATTTCAACTTCGAGATGCTTTCTTGAGTCCATAAATGGACCTCTATAATTTGCACACTTTTGACTCATCTATAGATGTGAACCCTTCAGGCTGTATCATATACACCTCCTCATCTAGCTCCCCATTCAGGAAAGCAGTATGGACATCCATCTACCAGATCTCATAGTCAAAATGTGCTGCCAAATCAAGCATGATCCGTATGGACTTGAGCATTGCCATAGGGGAGAACGTCTCGTCATAATCGATACTATATCGCTGACGATACCCCTTGGCAACTAGACGGGCTTTATAGGTCTTCACCTTCCATCTGTGCCCCTTTTTCTCTTGAAAATCCACTTGCATCCGATAGATTTTATCCCTTCAGGTGAATCAACCAATGTCCATACATTGTTGATCTCCATGGACTCCATCTCGGGTTGCATGGCTTCAAGCCACACCTCAAAGTTAGATCTCTGAAGTGCATCCGTATAGGTGATCGGATCCTCATCATTCTCGTCGAGCTCAATGGGATCACTATCATAGACCAAGAAACCGTAATATTTGTCCGGATGATGCGGTACTCTACGATCTCCTATTAATGGGTTTTGGGTGTGATCCAATCACAGCTAGTTCTATGATGTCTTTAGAGTGAGCAAGTTCTTCTTCTATTGGTTGAACTTCACCAAGTTCAATCTTAGAGGCTACAGTTCCTTCTCCAAGGAACTCCTTTTCCAAAAAGATAGCCCTAAGAGCAACGAACACTTTCTATTCATCCTTCAAGTAGAAGAAATATCCTTTTGTTTCCTTAGGGTATCCAATAAATAGGCACCGATCAGACTTAGGACCAAGTTTATCTGAGTCTAAACGCTTTACATAAGTCGGACACCCCAGACCCGAAGGTGTGAAATTGAGGGCTTACGTCTAGTCCATAACTCATATGGAGTGGAGACAACAGACTTACTCGGAACATCATTCAGCAAGTAACAAGCTGTCTCAAGTGCATATCCCTAGTGATGGGGACATCGGCCCAGAATCTGAAGCAGCCCAGATCAACCCAAAAGCCCAACCCAGAACCTGAAGCCAGAAGCCCAAACCAGAAGTCCAACCCAGAAGCCCAACCCAGAACCTGAAGCCCAGCCCAGCCAGCCCAGCCCAAACCCTGGGGCCCAAGATCCTGGAGTCGATGAGCACAAATCCTGAAGTCATCATCAGCACCGATCCCGATGTAGATCCTGATGCGATCCAGCATAATTTAAATTTGAGATTTGATTGGGATATTAGGATATTAGGATTTATCTTGATTTTTGAAAAATGTTTTAGGATTTGATTATTTGCTTTAGGATTTATCTTATCAGTTATTTAGGAAGGATCTTATCAGTTATTTAGGATTTGTCGATCTCTTTGGAGGTTGTATTTAAGAACATGTTTCTTGATGAATAAAATAAACGAAGATGAAAAATATTTGAGAAAAGTGCCTCTGTATATCCCGATTGCTTCCCTCCCCCTCCTTGTTCTTCTCCTTCCCTGCCTCTTCTCTCTTCTGGTTCTCCTCTTCTTCTTCATCTTACTGGATTTTCTTTCCCCTCTAGATTCTTCTTCCATTCTTCTCTACCTGCTATGTTTCTTCTAATCTCTTCCTCTTTCTCCTATTCTCCGATCCCTGCCACTTAAAACTTCTGGAGAACTTATTATTTCCAGCAAGCCTCTTCGGTCAACCACCATTTTTTCCAGCCGGAACCACCAAGCCTGCACTGTCTTCTTCCTCTGCAGGATAAAGAAGAACCCTGCCCAGATGCACTTGATGCCACCGAATCTCCTCCCGGCTCCGTCCCAGCAGCCGACGATCCTTTTCCGCATGTGAGCAGGATCACCGACTAGATCCCGCCTCCCCTCCCTCCACGTCGCCGAGCCGAAGATCCACGGCTCAAGGTGACCTGCGATGCCTTCAACGGACCTCCTCCCTGCTCCCTGAAGTTGTCATCCACCGGACTCATCTCCGCCTGATCCGCACGACGTCGCACCGCCCAGATCGAGTGCGCCGAGCATCTCCCTCCCTCTAGCAAATCTCATCCGCTTCCAGCCCACGACCAATCGAGACCACCGGCCCTGATGGATTCCAGCCGCCCAGCTCCTTGCCACCCTGATGCCATCTCCGCCTGGTCCGTCGACTCCACCATGGCCCCCGACGCCATCACCGGTGGAGAGCCCGCTGGACTTCCCTCTGGTTTCCCATCCCCCTATTCCCATGTTTCCTCGATTCGTGAAGAAAGTGTCCCAGGCACGGTCGGAGAAGCACAGTCGGTTTTCCCCAAGCTGACTTCAGAATACGGTGAAGAAAAAAAATGAGAAGAGAAAATAAAGAAAAATCGTGAGAAAAAAAAGTGAAAAAAAAGGGAAAAAAAAAAGAAAAAAAAAGAGGTTATTTGATTATAAAAAAAAGAGAGAAAAATATGAAAAAAAAGTGGATTTCATTGGAATAAAAAATTAGAAAAAAATTTAATTTGGTTTTGGTTTAGCCTAGCCTAGGGTCGTTTCCTAGTGACCAATGGTCCGTTCTCCTTGGAATAAATATTGATCGGGGCATCGTGTACTGCATCACCTAGAAGGATAGTAGCATAGTTGCAAAGCTCATCATGGATTGAACCATATCCAAAAAGGTTCGATTCCTACTTTCGGACACACCATTCAACTGGGGTGTTCCTGGAGGAGTCCACTGAGAGAGAATCCCATTCTCCTAAAGATATGTCATGAACTTACCAGATAGGTATTCACCATCTCGATCAGATCGAAGGGTTTTAATACTCTTTCCAGTTTGTTTCTTCACTTCATTACGATATCGTTTGAACATTTCAAATGACTCAGATTTATGTCTCATTAAGAAGACATAGCCATACCTGGAAAGGTCATCTGTAAATATAATGAAATATCTGTATCCACCTCTAGCACTAACTCATGGATCTGCATACATCAGTATGTACGAGACTTAGAAGTTCTGTAGCTCGTTCACCTTTTCCAGTAAAAGGTGACTTGGTCATTTTACCAAGCAAACAGGATTCACAAGTGGGTAGTGAGTTAGAATCACTGACCTCGAGGAGGCCTTCTCCTCATAACTTGTTTATCCTATCTGGTTAACATGACCTAGCCTACAATGCCATAGATACAAGTCACTGACATTTTCTATCCTTAGGTGTTTGCTAGACGTGTACACTACATTAACAGGTCGTGATAAAACATAAATGCCATTATTTAACTTAGCTTTCGTTATCACAGAGTTATTCACAATAACATGACAAAAATCTCCTTTTATTGAAAGTTCATAATCATAATTGGCCAATAGGCCTACAAAGATAATGCTCATAATAAAACTAGGACAATAACGATAGTCGACTAATTCGACAGTACTAGACTCAAAAACAAGACTCAGAACTCTGACCACCAGTACTGGAACACGATTTCCATTTCTGACGCTTAGGAACTGTTCCCCATCCTCGAATCTTTTGCTAACCTGCAGTCCCTGCAATGAATTGCAAAAATGAATAGAACTACCAGTATCCATTATAGTTAGCAGTATCACAAATAGAGAAATTACAAGGTTTTATCATATAAATACCTTGTCCAGCACGCTGCTGCTTTCCCTTCCTTGGCCTGTTCGGGTCTAAAGATGCCTGATAAAGATGATAGTTCCTTTTTCAATGTCCCTGCTTCTTACAATAGAAGCACTCTACACCAGCTTGATCAACTTTTACTTTCTTGGCCTGACTTGGGCCAGGAGCACTCTGCACCTTCTTTCCCTTACCTTTCTTCTTCCCTTTCTTAAAGGGACGACGACCTCTAAAACTCTCACTAAATCACCACCCCCTTATTCAGTTGGTGGTCCTTTCGTAAGTCTGCATCAACCCCATCAAACCATGGTAATTGACTATAGGCTTATTCATTCTATAATGATCGAGAAAGTCAAGATAGGAGGAGGGTAGAGAATTTAGGATCGCATCCTTGCCGAGTTGCTCGTGCAAGGGACATCCAAGCTTGCCCAATCATTCGATCATCTCGATCATGTACAATACATGATCAGTGACCGAACCACCATTCCGCATTTTGGCATTATAGATGGCACAAGACACTTTGAACCGCTCCATATCGTCTGGCATGCTAAAAGATTCCTTCAACCTTTGAAGGATTTTGTCTGGCTAGGCATCCTCGAATTTGCGACTGAACTCATCATTCATTATTGCCAACATTATGCATCAGACAGTAGTCCGATCAGAAACCCACTTCAAATAAGCATCCCTGACCGAACTCCAGCATTGGTAGGAGGGATTTTGGGTACTGGATCCGTTATCACATAAAGGATCTGCTCGTGCTCCAGGACTATCCTTAATTTTCGATACCAGCTATCAAAATTGGGACCCTCTAACTTCTCGCTATCGAGAAGTGACCGGAACGAAAGGTTTGAAGACATCTGAATGAAAAATTAAGACTAAATTAGTATATGAATTAATCAATAAACTAAAAGATTTGGACTTTAGTCTAAAGGCCCTCCCACTTATTTTTCAGATGGGAGCCTCTAACTCCAATCCATGATATCATCATTTCATAGTGGGTACTGAAATCCAATAGACCACGTATGAGCTCGACTTTGGCCGGCTCACCCATACGCGCCTAAAGGTAGGTTTTTTAACCAATTGCTTTTCTAAGCAACTTCCAGTAATAAATTTTGCCCCACAGAACCCCCAATCGGCCTTGGGGCCTTCTATTACGGGTCTTTGGTTAGGTCCACCATTAATATGATAAATTCGATGCTTCCAGCTAACGAATGACCAAGTGCAACTTTGGCCGGCCCACCTGATCACCATTAAGAAGATTGCACTGAACCATCATCTATGGGAGTGTAATCCCAGTAACCGGATGCACACCCATTCTTTGGAACTACCGATGTACACCAAGCTAAAGGACTCATTACTAACCCACTTAATGGAAGGCTAAGAGACCATCAAATCATTGACTTAGTCTTTTTTCAGGACCTAATAATTTTAGTGGATTTAAATTAAATTATGATAGAAGAATAGAGAGAAGAACATGGATCAACCTCTCATTGATCAAATCAATTCTCAGGAGGGTTGAATTAAATTCAACAAGTTGGTCCATGTGCACCTAAAGATCAGACAGGCTGATCAACTTGGGTGATATGGGTTAACTCGAATCAATAAGCTCTTCTAATCAATTCTGGTTGACCAGATTGGCCAGGCAGGTGAGATCATGGGCGAGTATTCGCCATTAACCATCTTTCCTAGACACCAACCAAGTTGGCCAGGAAAGAGGTAGCCTCATGTAGCCATGATCAAAAATGCCAAACCTGCCTAGACACCAATCGATTTACTAGACTCGATTAGATCAGCCTAAGAACTCGGGCTTACCTCAGAGCCACTAATTAGATCCATTTTAGAAGAATGGACTAACCATCTAACTATTAGATAGATACTAAAGAGAAGGTCCTTAATCAACATTTGATTGGTTCTCTTAAGTCTAATTCAACTAACCTTAGGTCTAACCCAATTAACGGACCCAATCAGACAGCTAACCCAATTAACCCCAATGGCTTATTCAAATGACATTAGGTTTCATAAACCCTAATCTGGCTTGTCATTTAATTAATCTTTCAATTCATATTTGTTAGATTATAAGCCAACTTTTAATTAAAACATTTTAATTAAATTCATGTAAAACTCTTTTACATCTTTCATGCATCATATCTATTTATAATATTGCAAGCCTTAAAATTTTAGACATGCCAATGTATAATCATGTATCAGGATTAAAATATTTTTAATACCGTAGGTTTTGTTTAAGGATCCTTTTGAAAAGGCCAGCACAGATGAACCGCCTCATGCCATAGAAACTTAGGGGTTTTAATCCTTGATTAATCTCTAGGGACACAGCCATGGTGAAGGTCTCATCTAGGTTCCTAAAAGTAATCCCTAACCTAGATACAGATCCAAAACTAACAATACATGCAATCATGATATGCTACACAGGAACCTGCCCTAATACTACTGAAAGAAAACTAGTGCATCGGACGCCTAACCTAGTCATGCTACACTAGGGAGTAGGTATTGCATAATTAAAATTTTTTTAAGCATGCATATGGAAAAGCCTACTCATGCACAGGATCTAACATAAACATGATGCATGTAACTAATACACAAGCATGTATAGGCAAATGCAATAATTATAAACAATATGATAAAATCTAGATCTAAATGGTGTGGACACCAGAAGCCAAAAGAAACTTCACTCCAACAAGGTTAGCCTTATCCCAATTTGGATCGAAGATAATTAGGTTACCTTATATCCTTTAGTTCAAAAATATTTTATTTTCAAGAGTCATTTCCTTTTCAAGAGTCCTGTAATTAATTTTGATTTTCAAATCAAGAGTGTTTATTGAGTCCTGTAATTACTTTTAAATTTCATTTCCTGTAAGTCCATTTCAAGTTTTAAAGTCTAGGTCAGTCAAGTCAGTTCAGTTGAGTTAAGTCTAATTCAGTTGAGTTAAGTCTAATCAAGTCTTAAAGCCATGAAAGCCAGCAACAAGACTCAAATTCTAGACCCCAGAATTTGACCACATGAAGAAGAGAAGACACATCAACCAAGCAAGAGAAAAGGACTATCAACTAGGACCACTGGGCGCCACATGTCATTCTTATCCAAGTAGAAGACCACCTCACCATGCCACGTCATCAGGTGCCACTTCACCAGCCACCTCATCACCCTTTGGGCGCCAACAAGGGAGATTCAAATTGAAGGAGGTTGGCCACATCCCTCCAAGTCCTCCACCAAATCCTCCAACCACCCCCCACATCCCTCCAAACTCTCCACCAAATCCTCCAACCCCCCTTGTAATCCTCCTCGATTTGGGGAGTTTTTAAATTTCAAAAGCTAGCTTTGTGAGGCTATTAAAAGCCTTGGACGCCCATTGTAAAAGAGATTGATTTTGGAAATGAATGAAGTTTGAAGTGAAGTTGTCTTGAGTTTTATGTGTGAAATTTTCCTATCTTCTTCTTCCACACCCAAAGCCACTCTCTTCCCTAGCAATTCATCATCCAAGCTCAAGGCAAAGGCATTGGAGTCGGCTAGATCTTCTCAACTATCTTTTCTTTGTCACAAGTTCTCCCATCCCTTCTTTATGTTTGCATCCTTCAACCTTAACTTTGATCTTCATTGCAGGGTCCTTCGAAGTCCTTGAGTTATGAACAGGGTTCCCCTTGACAATGAACCAACAAGCTGAAGCCCAAGTCCAGGGTTCTGATCACTGTTATCCAAGTTCTCCAGTCCAGCATCAGTAGTTTCAAGTTTTGAATCATAGGAAGATTGGAAAACTCATCAAGGTAAGTCCTCAATCATTAGCCCCTATTGTCTAGATCTTCTTCCTTCTTAGTTTTAGAGTTGTGTCTAATCATGTAATAGTCCCTTTTCATATAATCCTTAAATCTTATTAAGATGAGTACAATGCTAAGTATAATTAGGTTTCATTGCTCTACAAACACCATATTCAAAACATTAATCATATGCGTGCCGCATCACTAAATATGCATGATAACAAAAAGGAAATAATATACCTTATAGAGCTTCTTTTTGTTCTAAATTTTGGATCGAAGAAGGAAGAGCTAACTCCCTTCTACAGCAAAACAAGGCAGCCAGTTGAACTCCTTCAATAGTAAATCAGATTTGGAAGAAGACGTCAACGTAAAACCAGCAGTCTTTTGAACAAATCAGCAAACAGAGCTTCCACTTGATCTAAAAGACATAAACAAACAGCAAAAACAATAAAGGGATCGGTCCAATCTCTCAAGGTATCAAAATGTCCACCCTCTAGAGTATCCACGCGCGGGCTCTTGCTGATCAACTCCCGGATAGATGCTAGGAGCAGGGAAAATCAAGCAGATCTTCATGGACGGTCTTCTGCAAAACCGCCCATACTCCACCAAGAGCACAGAATGGAGATCGTGAAGATAAGGGAAGGATTAACGGGACTCCCAACGAATTTCTGCACTCAAGAAGTTTGGCATGGAAACAATCAAAGAGGCTAGCACACCCATGAGCCCTACCTGCAGACTAGATAAAGATGAAAATGGATCCAATGTTGATCAAAAACTATGCAAAGGTATGATCGGATCCCTATTATATCTTACTGGCAGTAGACCGGATATCTTGTATAGTGTATGTGTATGTGCTAGATTTCATTGTAATCCTAAAGAAACACATATGCTTGCTGTTAAAAGATCATTTAAATATTATTAAAAGGTATAATTTAGATATATTTTAAAAAATCATCTTTGAATTTAATTAGTTTTTCTGATGCTGATTATGTTGGTTGCAAAATTGATAGAAAGCGCACCAGTGGTACTTGCCAATTTCTAGTGTTGAATTTAATTTCATGGCACTGTAAGAAGCAAAACTTCATAGTATTATCAACTACTGAGGCAAAGTACGTTGTTGCTGGTAGTTGTTGTGCTCAAGTGCTTTGGATTAAACAATAGCTAGAAGACTTTGGTGTTATACAATCTAAAATTCTAATCAAATATGATAACACGAGTGCTATAAATTTAACTAAAAATCTTGTTCAGCATTCAAGACTAAGCACATTGAAGTTAGGCACCATTTCATAAGAGATCATGTATTGAATAGTGACATTGTACTTGAATTCGTGCCAACTGAAAACCAACTTGTTGAAATCTTTACTAAACCTTTGAATTTTGATAGATTTGCAATGATCAGATATGAACTAGGGTTATGTGATCTGTTCTAGAAACACCCCTAAACTTAAGAAAAAATTATCTAGGTGACCTCTTTACTTTATTTTATTTGTAAAATGACTTTGAGTAAAACCTAAAAAATCACCTGTTATGCTCCCTCTGCTCAAGCCAACTCGAGCAGATGACTTTTCAGTCAAGCTGGCTCAGATGTCGAGCCGTCTCTTTTTAGTTCGAGCTGTAGGATTTTTCATTCTTGTTTTTATCTTTGACTCTACACTCTTTCCCTCCGAGGAACCTTTCCAAAAAACTCCATCCTTCCAAAGCTACTTCGAATCTTAGTGTGCTCATGGGATGGCTCCAAAAAGGACAGTGGGAAAGAAATCTCGACGGGACATCGAGGAAGCTCCACAGGAAAGAAGAACAAAATTCAATGAACACAGCTCTTCACGAGTTCCTCCTTAACCAACTAAAGAATCTAGCCCCATCTTTTTAAGCCAACAAATCTCCTTGGGTATGCAGCCTATAACTACAGGTAGAAGAATTTTATTTGAATACCTCAAGGAAATAGGGTTTATAATTGGGGATTTTTTTGAAAATTAGGGCTAGAGGATTATGTGTTCTTTGGACATTAAGACTTATCCAAATCTGGTTAGAACTTTCTATGAGAACATGAGATTTGGAGAGAATTTCATTGAGTCTCTGGTCAAAGGAAAAAGGATCTTGATATATGAAGAAATACTTGGAAATATCCTAGAAATGCCATTTGAAGGTACAAAACATTTTGTCCTAAAGGATAGGACAAAGGCTTTACAAATTGTACTGGAGCAAACTGATGTTGATGAAGTTGGGATCCTCAAGGATAGCTCATTATCATTTGAAATGAGGTTACTTCATAGCTTCATTAGTAGGATTTTTCTACCCAGGACAGGCTGATTTGACTGGGTAAGTGAGCGAGACCTATGTTTCATGGAACTACTGATACTTGGAGACAAAATCAGTCTTCCAGCTATTATGATAAGTCAGATGAAAGAGGCAATAAGAAAGGTGAAGGCATGTTTGCCTTATGGGATGATTCTTACCCTTTTCTTCCAAGTAGCAAACATTAATCTATCAGGAGAAGACAGTAAAACCCTCCTTCACATTGACACTTACACAGCTAAGACCTTACAGAGGATGGGTTACTTACTATCTAAGGGAACTTGGAAGAAGAAAACTGAAGCACCAGTCATAGAAGAAGAACAAGAACAAGCTGAGATAGAAACTGGTGAAGGCACCTCAATTCCATTACCTGATCCTCAGCCACTCCAAGGTTCACCTGCTCAGACAGCCTTGGATACTTTTTTTCTAGATGTTTCAATGCCTAACATGCCTCCTGGTACACCTATTTACACTCAGGCTACCACTGACATTCCTGTTCGTAGTTCTGTTGCTACAACTCCTGTTGAGGATACATCAAAATTCCAAGATTTTATTGCACAACAGATGGGTAATTTGACTGACTCTATCAATTCTACAATGGCTACATTATTTAGCGAATTTCACCAGTCTGCTAATGTGAGACTTGATCAATTTGGATGGCAGATTGATAATCTATGCAGTAGAATTGATACTCTTGAAGCCTCCAAGAATATAGCATATGCAACAGAAACAAACCTGCAACCCATTCATCGATTAATTTCATCAAGTTCTGAAATAATTAAGAACTCTGTTACTCAAATACTTGAGGCATATAGAGTTGAAATGGACAATTTAAGAATCAGAATGGGCTCAATAGAGGAAGGCAAGAGGATGGAAGAAGATTACACAAGAGGAATTGGAATTATAAGAGTTGAGTTTAGGAGACTGAGAGGATTAGCTGAAGCCTTTGCAAATGTACAAGCCTCTGAAATTCTTTCAATGCAAAAGGAAGTTGCAAAAATAAAAGTATCAATGGAAAAACTAACTGCCTCTAAGAGTACAAAGAAGATTGAAGCTGAATTGAAGACTATCAACAGTTTCTTATGGAAACTGATGACTAAAGTTGAAGACCTTCAAACTGCTCAGAGTGTACCTCCTTTAGCACCACTAGATCCTACTCCTGTTTTCTCTACTCCTTGGCCTCAAACCTCATCTTTCGCTGGTCAGTCTGTTCATCCCAGACAACCAGCTCCTCATTTTAGGCCACAAAGATTCTCTACTACTAGTGTGTTACACCCTGACCTAATTGCATCTATGCCTCTAGGCATCCAAATTCCGGGTCGACCTCCAAACCCTAGAGTAGACATAGACGGTGGCTAGATGTATTTTCTTTCATTTTGCACTTTGTATTGAATATATGGAAATGAAATGAAAGTTCACATTTTGTCTCTTGAATTGTTCTATCTCTTTATACAATGAAAGTTCATATTTTGCTCATCCTATGATTTTTTTTTATATCAAGATGAATATGAGCAAGTGAAATTATCTCAAACAAACTTTAAATACTTTCTCATTCTATTTTAAAATCTGAGCTTCATTCTTACTTCACCTTTTGATTGATTGACAAAAAGGGAGAGAAATTTGTGAAGATATTGCATGAAAAGGATAAGATGTTCTTAATTTTAAGCTCTGATACATAAAGGCTTGAAAAGAATAAAACCTAATTGCTGATGCTCTGATATATTACATGAAACACAATATGCTTTGATTCCTTTAAGCTCTGATATATAATATTTCAAGCTCTGATACACACAATGTTTTAAGTGTTTCAAGCCCTGATATAATGCCTTGATACATAAAGCTCTGATACATAATGATTTAAGCTCCGATATACATTCTTTAAGCTTTGATATTTAAAGTTATTTTGAAACTTTTGAGCCTTGAACTTGCATAGAAAGTGATCAAAACATGGAGTATCTTATTAAGGGGGAGATTACCTATCATTGCCCTAATTCTCCTTCTAGAAGTTTGACACTAATTAAAGTCAATTATTCTTACTTGTTCATACTTTCTTGCAAATACAGTTATACAAGTAAATGTAAAGTTTTATCTTACTTTTTCATGCCCAGTATTTTGTCATCATCAAAAAGGGAGATTGTTGACCCCATAAGTGATTTTGATGATAACCAAATATTGGAGCATGCACATTTATTTCTAACAACCCTTCAAGTGATTTACAAGTTTTTGTAGGATGATTTATTTGTTCAAACTTCAACTCCTACATCCTTACTTCTTGTTTCGAGTTATGTTGTATTCTTATTTTGTAAAGAAGAACCCAATAAAAAGTTAAGAAAAATCTATAAAAAGGGTACTTCTATGTGTGTGTGCGCCTTAAAATTATTTTGAGTTGGTGTGCTTGAAAAATATAAAAGTGTTGGTGAGAGTTTTCTTTTGAGTTAAATTGTAAAAATCCTGAAGTCACTCGAGCCAACCCAGCATGTTGAAGAGCCGACTCCACTTCATGGCATGCAATAAGGATTTTGGTATGCAGTAATCTGAGCCGACTCGAAGATAACCGAGCCGACTCTAGTGAATCCAAGTCGACTAGAATAAGTCCAAGCCGACTCCTCCAGAGTCCAGTTTTTGAAGATTTCTGAGAATAGCCAGGCGAGCCAACCTGAACCTCAAAGAGCTGACTCTGCCAGACCTTATTTTAAAGACCTGAGAAAGCGAGCCAACCCAAACTACAACGAGCTCCAGAGTAAAGATTTCAAAACATGAGAAGAAGAGCCTACCCAAGTTCAAGAGAGCCGACTCCTCTAGTTCAAGATTTTCAATGATAGAAGTTTGAGCCGATCAGAGCTATCAAGAGCTGACTCGTCCAGAGTGAACGTTTGCACCCTAAGACACCGAGCCAACTGCACTGAAGAATTGGTGACTCGACCTATTGACTCGAAGGATCCAAGCTGACTCGAAAGAATCTGAGCTGACTCGAATATCACTTTCAGGTATATAACGGCTAGTTCTAGAATTTCTTTTTAAATGCCAAAAAGTGTTCCAATAGTCATATGTCACATCCCAACAGTCTATAACGTCTCAAACTCCTTGGAGTGATAGAAGACCTTATATTTAAGGAATTTGAACTTCCTTGAAGCAATAATGAGAGAGTTCCTCAATGTTTTGAAGCTTCATTGAATATCTTACCCACCAACAAGGAAAAGAGCATAAAAACATTCAAGTCAGTCTTCAAGTCTTCACCAACTCTGATCTGAAGCTTGAAGCAAGTGGAAAGAAGCCACTGAAGCAATTAAAGCTTATTCAAGTCCATCCAAGTGGACTTCTATTAAGCTGCACCGGCAACTATCTGACAAATTGAGTTTGTCATTTATTGTTGCATTTATTTCAATTCATTTCTTGAATTGTTTGGGTTATTGGTGAGCCCGTTTGAAAAATCAAATAGGTTCTTAATGATCCTGTGAAAACCAAGTGTTTGGTTCTTGGTGATCCTGTGAAAACCAAGTTAGGTTTCTTTGGTGATCCTGTTCAAAACCAAAGGATGTTGGGTTTTCTTTGGTGATCCCGTTAAAACCAAAGTATAGAGTCTTTGGATTATGATCCTGTAAAACAATCTAACTGTATTCGGGTGTGAATATAGTGAAAATCCCAAGTGGTATCTTGGTAGTGGACGTAGGAGCTGGGTTGCTCCGAACCACTATAAATTTTGTGTGTTTGTGTTGTGCTTCTTCATTCTTATTTATCTTCTGCAATTTACTACTCTGTCACAGCATGTAACACTTGTAAGGGATTTTCTAATTCCACATTATCTGCTTTAAATTTTAAAATTTTCAATTCACCCTCCTCTTGGGTAGCCACCTGGGCAACATCATGGATATTTATAGCCTCTACCAGAACTTACTTAACATGATACATCACTAAATAAACATTTATCACACTTCTTCCTAAGGGTCATATATATATTCTGAGATTAACATATAATTACTGATACATCTTCTAGATAATAAAAATTTTATATGACTCTCAGACTTCTAAAACTTTTAGAGTTCCAATAATAAAAATAGTTTTTATACAACTCTTAGATTTCCAAAATTCTTAGACTTTCATAATAATAACATACTTAAATATATTTACTAATAGTTATAATAGCTATTGCTGCATATTCTCCCGGACCAGGCTCGGTCGGCTATGTTAGAGTGCTCCTCCCGGTTCTTGCAACAAAGTCCCCAAGGGCAGGTGGTGTTCCGGCAGGGGACACTCCGATGCTTAAGTTAGCGGGAGCATGAGAGCAATAGGATGGAGGAATTGAATGGAAATAGCGTATGGAGAGGGAAGAGAGTACTTAGCCCAAAATGAGGTCCCCCCGGTTACCTTATATAGGTGTGGAACTGCCAAATTCTGTTAGGGAATAGGTTGAAAATGTCCGATTTGCCCCTAGGAGAATCAGGATAGTGGCCAGGTGGCACCACGACGTGGCCACATAATGATGTCCGTTGTAACAGAATTCTGGTACCAGCTGCAAGGAGCTTCTGAAGCCTTTGAGCTATTTCTAGAGTGAGAGTGAGTCGGTCAAACCTTGACGAGAGAGAGTTGGTCGAACCCAATAGAAGTGGGTCGGTCGGTCGTTCGAGGGAGGAATGTCTGTCAGACCTTCAGGAAGAGCAGACTGGTTGAACATCGATGGAAGTGGGACGTTCGGACCTCTACTTCAGTGGGTCGGTCGGTCGGACTTCTGATGGAGTGGGTCAGCCGACCTCAGCAGAAGTGTATCATAGGAGGGGAATAGCCAGACCTCAGCAGGAGTGGGTCAACCTGTCGATCGGAAGGTCGCTAGCTTTGGTTCAGCTCAGGAAAAATCGGTTGAGTTCAATAGTTGCCCCCCTGCTTCTGGCCTTGAAGGGGACACGTGGCTTTGAAGGACAGGAGCACTATCCTTGTAGAGATCGCGCCCATCCTTGAGATGGCTGCGAACTTAACTGGGTACGTCGTGTCTGGTCGCTTCAAATCGCCCACGATCGGTGTCAGGGATAGGTGTCGACCTCATGTTAGAGGCGAGGGAGCTGTAGTTAATGCAGAAGGGGCACAATGATGAAGGGCCAACCTGGCCTACTCAACTATTGGAATCCGGGGATGAACCACGTGACGTGGTAGCATTTGAGTGGCCCGTGCCATGCCCGAAGCGATCTCTCCACGCTGATTTGGCATTCATGTTGATCGCCGCCTGTCCACTCTCATCAGTCTATCGCCTCGACTCCCATGATGTGAAGAGTTGTACTAACGATGGGATGGTTACGATGCCCAAGGGATGGAGGAAGGCATCTCTCTGAAGATTTATAAAAGGAGACGTAAGGCACCCGGGAGGAACTTCATGTTGCAACTACGTTCCACAAGAGAGAGAGCGTCTCCCCCTTTCACAGTCTTCGGTCTTCTAGGAACCCAGTCTAATGGTCAGTTCCTCCCATCCTTCTTCTTCCTTCACGTCAATGTCCTCCCGTAGTCGAGGTCCGATTTGTAGGCATAGGGAACCAAACTCGAGCGAGATCCAGTTATGACCCAGGAACAGGTCAAAACCTCAAGGCAGTGTATAACATACCCTCGACCCCATACGTTACAGTCCCAGGCCAAGAGGGAGAGCAAATAACCCACTAGGATCGGGAAATCTTCTGATATACGAAGCCCACCTCAAGGCCAGCCTGAGGTTTCTGTTGCACAATTTTTTCGTAGAGGTCTTCAATTTCTATAGAGTGTCCCTAGCATAGCTGACCTCGAATAGCATTCGGACGATCTGCTGCTTTATAGTGTTGTGTTATAGAGCCAAGACCGAGCCTAGGTTATCTTTTATCGACAATTTTATCCTTTTAAAAAGGACTTTAGGAGCCAGGAGTGGTGGATGTTTTGTCCCTGCCCTGGCCGAAGGATATTGAAATGCCTTCTGTCGGCCATCCACAGGTGGAAGGCCAGATTTTTTTTTGTAGATATTCTTCAGCCTTGGGGTTTTGAGCCACTATGGAGGGAGCCAAGACCAAGGCTCCGCAAGGGAAGGGCAATATTGATGGCCGATTAGGCTAGCTTTAATGACATAAAGGGGGTCGGCCCGACCATGGCATATGAACTGCTCGGGGAAAATGCCCTTCATTAGACAAGGATCAACCACTAGAGATTCCTAGGTAGGACAAAGGGGGCCATCACGATTGACTGACCTTCTCCCTCGCACATATTCTGTTGACTTTACTGTGTCCCTTCTTTTCACTCACCTTGGTATTTCTTTGGAATAGGAAGAAGAATGAAGGTTGACAGAGCTAAGGTGGTCCAACGGGCAGTGAAGAAGAGGGCTGCCCAAGGAACGAAGACGACCTCAGAAAGGCAGAAGAAGAGGCGGGCGGAGGAATGGCCCGTGCCTATCATGACTGTGGACTCCGATGAGGATGACATCCCTCTGTCAGAGAAGTTTGCAGCAAAGGCGTCGGGGTCCTCGACCCCTGTCGGGTAGTCAGCCACCCGACCAGAGCAGGAGCAGCCAGAGTAGTCCAATATAGTGGCCGCTTTAGCCCAAGCACCTGCTGAACCGATGGAAGCAGTCCCCCCTGCAGACAAGGGAAAGGGGACGGCCAAAGGAAAGATGGTCGAAGGAGAGGTGGCCGAAGGAGAGGTGGGCAAAGAAGTCCGTCAAGAGACACCCAGCATTGGCATGTCCTAAGCAATGCGAAGCAGGCACAGAGCCTGCTCAGAGGGGCGATGACAGATGCCAACTAGGAGCTGTCATCCAAGGAACCTGAGCGATGTGGCGAAGGATTCCTACCATGACCTCATGAGGGTAAGGCATCTACTCCATGCCTCTGTACTTTTTTTTCCACCTGCCTTGTGCATGACTAACCCGGTCTCTTGCTTGCAACTTCTCCATGGAATCTCCTTAGTGGATAATGGCCTTGGTTAGCTACTTTTTGCAGCCAAAAACATAGCCAAAATGATCCAGGAGTCAGAGGTGGCCCGAGGAGCGGTGGAGGCATCTTTGAAGGTCATGGAGGAGAGGCTATCAGCTAGTCAAACCAAAGTCGAGTTGTAAAGGAGGAGTCAAGGGACTTACAAAATCACCTAGCTGACTGGGAGGCTAGGCTGAAGAAGAAGAAGGCGAAGGTTAGCTCTCTCGTTTGTCAGATGAAAGAGGAGGAAGAGCGATCTACCGAAGTTCAGAGGAGGGCCCAGGCCGATCAGGAGGCAGTTGCAAGTTGGGCGAGTCAGCTGAGGGAAGCCAAGGAGCTAGTGGCAGAGTGGGTTCATGATGCCATAGTAGAATATAAGGCTTTCACGGACTTCACTGAAGAAGTGGAAGAAGCAGCATTAGAGTTCTATTCAGAAGGCTACGATGACTGCTTGAAGAAGGTAGCTGACTGTTCCCAGGACTTGACCTGTCTGGTGCCCAGTTGAGCCGAACGGTCGAGGGAGAGGAGCACCCAACCTATGGTGGGGCCGAACCCCAGGCTGAAGTATGCGCAGAAGACGTTGGAGCTGATGCCTAAGTTGAGGCTAACGTAGGGACGGTGGACATCCTAGTGGGAGCTTCAACTGTGTCGGGTGGCTCCGAAGTCGAAGTCGAAGTTGTACCTTTGGTGGGTCAGACCTAGATTGTTTGTAAAGTTCTGAACTTCTTTTTTGTAAAGAACTCCTTTTATAATACAACAAAACTTTTTGTCATATCTCTTATGTACGTGTTTTTGTGTATACAAGGTCGGTCGTATTGACCGAAGCTCTTTCTTTTCAAAAGATTTCTAATGTTGATGGTTGGCTTGATTGGACCATAAGCTCTTTGATGTAACTGCTGGATAGTAACTCAGTCCGAACTAGACACTTAGAAATTTTTCAAGTGTTGGTCCGTCGGCTCATTCGAACTCGAGACCTCTAGAATAGCTACTGGACAGTAGCTCAGTCCGAACCTAGACACTTAGAGATTTTTTCAAGTGTTGGTCTGTCCGCTCATCCGAGCTCAAGGCCCCTGAAATAGCTGTTGGACAGTAGCTCATTCCGAACCTAGACACTTAGAGATTTTTTTAAGTATTTGGTCCATTGGCTCGTCCGAGCTCAAGACCAGATTTCTATGTGGGTCATTTTGGAGCTGTTGTTGACCAGAGTCATGTTTTTAGATGCGGGCTACCGTAGAGCCTTTGCTGACCATGGTCGGGCTTTTGTAAATGGGCTACCCTAGAGCCTTTGCCGATGATCGGGGTCGGGCTTTTGTAAGTGGGCTGCCCTAGAGCCTTTGCTGACCGGGGTCAGACTTTCGGAAGTGGACTTTCTTAGAGCCTTTACCGACCGGGGACGGACATTCGAAAGTGGGTTTCCCTAGAGCCTTTGCTGACCAAGATCGAGCTTTCAGAAGTGGGCTGCCCTAGAGCCTTGCCGACCGGGGTCGGACTTTCGGAAGTGGGCTGCCCTAGAGCTTTGACCGACGGGGTCGGACTTTCGGAAGTGGGCTACCATAGAGCCTTTGTCGACCGGGGTCAAACTTTCAGAAGTGGTTCCTGGAAGAAGTTGTGGCTTTTATTGATAATACTTGCAAAGGTTGTCTACATTCCAAGGACGCGCCACTTACTGTCCGTCTAAATGCTCGAGTCATTAGGTTCGGCTCGAATTACTTCAATGACTCGATAAGGGCCTTCCCAATTAGGGGAGAGTTTTCCTTGCTCGGTCGGTCTTGATATTTCTGTCCTTCGCAAAACCAGATCTTCAACCTGGAAAGTTTGAGCTTTGACTCGAGTTGTAATATGGCCATCTTCTGACGATAAATCACCATCTTCAAACTTGCCTGGAGCCTGGTTTCTTCAAGTAGATCTAGGTCAGCCCTTCTTTGCTTTGAGTTGGTCAGTTCGACGTAGTGGTCAATTCGCAAGGATTGCAAGGACACTTCCACAGGGATGACTGCTTCACTTCCGTAGGTCAGGTTGAATGGAGTCTCCCCGGTAGCCGTTCGGGTAGTTGTCTGATAGGCCCAGAGCACTGAGTGAAGTCCTTCTGCCTAAAGTCCTTTAGCATCATTCAGTCGGGTCTTTAGTCCATGTAGGATTGTTCTATTGATGATTTTGGCTTCTTTGTTGGACTGAGGGTGGCCGACCGACATAAGCCGATGGGAGATGTGATATTGCTAGCAGAAGTCCCGAAACTTAGGGTTGTCAAACTACCTTCCATTGTAAGTGATGATCATCTGTGGAATGCCGAATTGGAAGATGTAGTTCCGGACAAAGCTCTCCACCTTAGCCTCTGTTATTTATGCCAGTGGTTCAGCCTCCACCCATTTGTTGAAGTAATTAATGGCCACAAGGAGGAATTTCCATTGGCCATATTCTAGAGGGAATGGTCCCAAGATGTCCATCCTCCACTATGCAAACGACCAAGGTGCAATGAGTGGAACCAGCTGACTAGCAGGCCTCCTTTGGATGTTGGTGTACCTTTGGAATGCATTGCACTTTTTGATGAAGTCTGATGCATCCTTCTGAATTGTAGGCCAATAGTATCCCTGTCGGATAATCTTGTAAACAAGGGATCTTCCTCCTAGGTGATCACCGCATATTCCTTCATGCACTTCTCTGAGTGTGTAGTCTGCATCAGTCGGCCCCAAGCACTTAAGTAAGGGCTGTGAGAATGACCGCTTGTAGAGAATCCCATCGAGGATGACATACTTTGAAGCCATCTAGCATACATGCTTGGCTTCGTCAGATTTTTCAACTGGGTCCTTTAACAAGGAAGGCAAGAATTGGATCCATCCAAGAGACTTCTTGTTCAACTTGGTAGACTTTCGTCAGCTCTTCAGCAATGCTTGGATGCTGCAGATACTCCATAAAGGTTCGGTCGGAGGTGTTGGTGATGGCTATAGCCAATCATAACAAAGCATCCACCCGGGAATTCTATAGTCAACGCATATGAAGAATTTCAAAGAAATTGAGTCGAGATACGAATTTGTACCTTGCTTAAGTACTTGGCCAGGGTCGGATCTCTTGCCTCGAATTCACCCTTCACCTGGTTAACCACCAGTTCAGAGTCGGAGAAGGCCCTAATTTAGACGATGCCCAACTCATTGGCTATTCTTAGTCCTGCAAGGAGGGCTTCATACTCCGCTTGATTGTTTGACACTTGAAATGTAAAGTGCAAAGCATACTCCAGGCTTTGCCCGTTGGGGTCAGCTAAGATTAGGCCTGCCCCAAAGCCTGCAAGGTTGGATGCTCCATCCATATGAAGGGTCCAAGCGGGCTCCACTTCTTCGATGGTTTCAGCTTCTGGTGTGCTGGCCGCTTGCGAGGATGCCTCCCGTCTCCAGGTACATTCTGCAATGAAGTCAGCAATTACCTGGGCTTTCATGGCCGACTGGGGTTGGAAAGAGATGTCGAATTTGCCAAGCTTGATGGCCCACTTGGCAAGCTAACCAAACATGTCCAGACTTCTGAGAATCATCTGAGAGGCTGGTCAGACAGGACGACGATAGGATGTGCCTGGAAGTAAGGTTGGAGCCGCTTGGCCTCTATAAACAAGGAATAGACAAGCTTATGCATTTTAGGATACCTTGTTTCGGTATCATAGAGGACTTTATTGATATAATAGATAGGTTTCTATTGACCATCTTCTCCAACTCGCACGAGGACGGAGCTGATCGCCTCGTTCGATGCGACAAGTATAGGTATAACGCCTCTCCCTCCACCGGCTTGGCCAACAACGGAGGGTTCTTTAGGTAATTCTTCAAAGCTTCAAAAGCTGACAGACACTCATCAGTCTAGTGGAAGTGGTCCGACTGTCGCAAGGTCTTGAAAAATTGTAAGGACTTCTCAGCCGACCAGGAGATGAAATGGCTGAGAGAAGCTATATGGCCTGTAAGCTCTTGCACTTGTTTCTTATTGGTCGGATGTCCCATGTCAATAATGGCTTTGATCTTATCAGGGTTGACATCAATTCCTCTTTATGTGACCAGGAAACCAAGGAGCTTCCCTGAAGTCACCTCAAATGTGCACATGGCAGATTCAGCTTCATCTGATGGCATCTCAATGCGTCAAAGGACTCCTGCAAGTCTTTTATGTGGTCGGCCTTGTGGAGGCTCTTGATTATCATATCATCAACATACGCCTCCATGTTCCTTACGAGCTGTCCTTCGAAGACCTGGTTGATCAGCTTTAGAAAGTAGCTCCGGCATTCTTTAAGTTGAAGGACATCATCTTGTAGCAGTACAGCCTTTGTCGATGACAAAGGCCGTCTTCTCCTCATCCTCCGGGTACATCCTAATCTGGTTGTAACCGGAGAAGACATCAATAAAGCTTAGAAGCTAATGACCGGTCATGGCATCCACCAGTTGGTTAATCCTTGGCAGAGGGAAGCTGTCCTTCGGGCAAGCCTTGTTAAGGTCAGTATAGTCCATACATATTCTCCATTTCCCATTACCCTTCTTCACCATGACAACATTTGCTAGCTAGTCAAGGTAATGGGCCTCTCTAATGAAGCCCGCATCAGAGAGCTTCTTGACCTCTGTTACCTGTTTTGCTCCCAAACGCCCACCCCAGCCCATGACGCACGCGCGCAAACATGGTTTGATCTGGCTTTGACGCAGTATTTTGCATGGATTATGGCTCGATTTGACCTGTTGATTTTTTATTGATGGCCTAGGATATTTTTGGAATGCATTGGATTTGTTTTAGGTGTCTTTTGACACAGTTTTCAATGGTTTTAAAACCATAGAGATGCCCTGCGACTCTTGACACTGAAATATTTTTTTGAGATACAACAAAGGCTGCAGAAGGTCTAGAAAAATATTGAAGATGGTCCAGAGAGCAAAAAAAATAATAGAGAATCCACGACAGGATTTGGCGAGGCTAGAGGCCTAGTATTATATGGTCTCTCCTATTTTCTTCTTCCCTTTCGATTTGTTTGCCTCTTTGTGATTAATCTATAATTGTTATTGGGATATTGTATTTTCTTTGTGCCTAATTTTGGGGTAGATTATAGTGGATTGCTCCTTTGTTTGGATGTAGGCAAATTTGCCGAACCATGTTAAATCGTCTTTCCTTCTGATTTGATATCAGAGCACTGAGATGGCATCTGATGGATACCAAGTTATTCTACGGCTCCTGAGGCAATTATTTTTCATTCTACTACCTCTAGGCATGAGGTGGTGATATTTGATGACAGGTAATTTTGCACTATGAAAGGTGAGAATGAAATATCTGCTGGTCAAGGAGAGCGTGTTAATAGCCCTCAAAGGTATGGATGCAATTCCAGGTGATACAGAGGCTTCAAAAGAGGAGATGAATGAGAGAGCACTTGAGACTCTAGTTTCGAGACTGAGTGATAAAGTTCTCCGCAATGTGGTGGATCTTATTACAGCTAAAAGTGTATGGAGAAAATTAGACACTTTGTATATGTCAAAATCTCTTACAAATAGACTGTATTTGAGGGGCAAGCTACACACATTTCGTATGACGGAAGGGACCTCACTCAAGGATCACTTGGATGATTATAATAAGCTCCTGCTTGATTTGGCGAATATTGGTGTTAATGTTGATGAGGAAGACAAGGCTTTGATCCTGATTTATTCTTTGCTAAGTCCTATAAAAATATAAGTACTACCATGCTCTATGGAAGAGAGACTATAAGTCTCGATGAGGTTGAAGCCACTTTGTTATCCAATGAGCTCAGGTTAAAAGTATAGTTGGAGCATTAGGCTCCAAATCTGGTACAAGGACTTACTGTCAGAGGTAGAGATGAGCAAAGAACAGGTGGACAAGGTAGAAACAAGTCCAAGACAAGATCAAAGTCTAGGTCTAAAAGACCTGGAGTTTGCCATTACTGCAAGAAGCCAGGCCACTAGAAAAATGAGTGTAGACTTCTACAGTCCAAGAAAGAGAAGGAATAGAAGAAAAAGGAACAACCTCAGATTCGGCATCAGTTGCAGTTACTTCAGCAGATCATAGCAGTGTTGCAAATGATGCAGTATTTACAGCTGCATGTAGTGTCAGTCAGGCTGATACCTGCATCGTGGACTCTGGAGCATCTTTCCACATGACAACCCATAAAGAATAGTTCGCTTCTTTTAGATCCTGTGATGGAGGCTCTGTTCTTCTTGGAATGACACTATCTGTAAAGTGGAAGGAATTGGTACAGTTCAGATCAAATCTCATGCAAATACTATGGTGACTTTGGATGATGTCAGATATATTCCCCAATTGAAAAGAAATCTTCTCTCGGTAAATGCTCTTGATATTGCAGGTTTTGAGAGCAGAGGGGGTAGAGGATTTATTACAATTAGTAAAGGTGCATTGACTTTGTTAAGAGATAATTGAGTGGCACTCTTTATTATTTCGATGGCACTATAGTGGTTGGTGAGGCTTCTTCAGCACATTCCTTATTGTTCAATTAACACAGTTATGGCATCAAAGATTGGGCCACATGTCAGATAAAGGTTTACAGGAGCTGAGCAGACATGGTCTGCTAGGATGTTAGAAAGTTGGTGCACCTGGATTCTGTGAGCATTACATATTTGGAAAACAAAACAGAGTCAGCTTTACTTCAGGCGTGCACAGGACAGCAGGTATATTGGATTACATTCATTCTGACCTATGGGGACCTGCCCTGTTACATCCAAGGGTGGATCTAGATATTTGCTCACTTTGATTGATGACTACTCCCACAAAGTCTGGATTTATACTATCAAAAATAAAAGTGATGTGTTTCACACTTTTAAAGGGTGGAAGGCTATGGTTGAGAGGCAAACTGAGAGGAAGGTGAAATCCTTCCAGACTGACAATGGATTGAAATTTTGTTCTACAGAGTTTAATGACTTTTGCAAGTCAGAGGGCATTGTCAGGCATAGGACCACTATGTATATTCCTCAGCAAAATGGTGTGGTGGAATGCATGAATCGCACACTACTGGAAAGAGTCAGATCTATGCTATCAAGTTCTGGATTGAGTAGAGATTTTTGGGCAGAGCTGCACATACAGCCTACTTTATTATAAATCGATCTCCAGCATCTACATTGAATATAAGACTCCGGAAGAAATGTGGACAGGTAGACCTACAGACTATTCAGTTCTTAGAGTATTTGGGTGTTCAGCATATGCACATGTCAAAGATGGAAAGCTGAATCCCAAAGCTAAGAAATGCATATTTCTTGGATATGCATATGGGATGAAGGGATACAGATTATGGTGCACAGAGCCTGGATCTCAGGGTTTTCTAGTCAGCAGGGATGTGACTTTTGATGAGTCAGCCACTCCTTCACGGTAGCTACAACCAAGTTCTTCACCGGGAGTTCAGGTTCAGGATCAGTAGGATAGGACTGTTGTTGATATTAATCAAACTGTTAGGTCACAGCAGTTGTAGCATACAGGTGATATTCAAAATGAACAGCATCAGCAGACAGATCTAGAGTCATAGACTCAGGAGGAGGTTATTGTACGTGGTCAAGTTCAAGATGATAGTATTGCCACTCAAAGAACCAGGCGACATATCAGAGCAACTCAAAGGTATGGTTTTGAGGATTCTGCTTGTGCTGAGTTAGTATATTATGCTCTGAATATTGCAGACACTATAGGTGATGAGCCGACCACATTTCATAAAGCAATTGGTAGTTCATAGGATGAGAAATGGACCATGGCTATGGTAGAAGAGCTTCAGTCTTTGAAAAAGAATTAAACTTAGAATTACTAAGATTACCTAAGAGCAAGAAGAAAACTAGCTGCAAATGGATCTTCAAGAAGAAGGAAGGAGCTGCTCCTCAGGATTTAAAATATAAGGCAAGGTTGGTGCTAAGGGTTATAGTCAAAGAGAGGGTATTGATTATAAGGAGGTATTTTCTCCTGTAGTTAAATACTTTCTATTCGTGTGTTCCTTACTTTAGTTGCTTCTCAGAATTTGAAGTTAGAACAGCTAGATGTCAAGACAGCTTTTCTACATGGTGATTTGGAGGAGTAGATTTATATGCAACAGCCACCTGGTTTTGAGGCTCCAGATAAAGAAGATATGTATGCTTGCTCAAAAGGTCTTTGTATGGTTTGAAGCAGTCTCCAAGACAATGGTACCGCAAATTTGATAGGTTTATGGTTGACCATGACTTCAAAAGATCTCCATATGATAGTTGCGTGTGTCATCAGCAGTTTTCAAACGGATCCTTTTTTATTTATTATTATATTTGGATGACATAATGATTGCAGCCAAGGATATGTCAGTCATTCAAAAGCTAAAAACTGAGCTTAGTACTGCATTTGAGATGAAGGACCTTGGACCGGCAAAGAAGATACTTGGGATGGAGATCATTCGTGATAGGCAATTATGTAAACTATTTCTTACTCAGCATAATTATATTGAGAAAGTCTTGGACAATATGGTGTGTCTATAGCTAAGCCAGTCACTACTCCTTTTGCCAGTCATTTTCGGTTATTTTCCAGGGATTCTCCTCAGACTGAGGATGAGGAGAAGTATATGTCTAAAGTGCCTTATGCGAGTGTAGTTGGCAATATCATGTATGCAATAGTCTGCACTCATCTTGATATTTCACGGGCAGTTAGTGTTATGAGCAGATATATGGACAAGCCTAGAAAAGCTCACTGGTCAGCTGTGAAATGGATTCTTAGATACTTGAAAGGCACTTCTGATTTGGGATTGGTATTCTCCGGATAATGTGGTTGCACTGTTACAGGATTTTGTGATTCAGATATGCTTGTGACTTGGATAGGAGGAGGTCATTGACTAGATATGTATTTACTCTGATTGTGCAATTAGTTGGAAGGCTACTTTGCAATCTATAGTTGCTTTGTCTACTACTGAGGCAGAGTATATGGCATTGATAGAGGAAGCGAAGGAAGCTATCTGGCTAAGAGGGTTAGTACAATATTTGGGTTTCAAGTAGAATTGTTTGGTTATTCACTGTGATAGTAGAGTGCTTTACATCTTGCTATAGATCACATGTATCATGAACGAACTAAGCATGTGGATGTCAGGTATTACTTTATCAGAGATTTGGTAGAGGATGGTGATATTCAACTTCAGAAAATTAGCACTGCTATTAATCGGCTGATATGCTCACTAAACCAGTTCCAGTGGTCAAGTTCAGGACATTCCTAAACTTGATTGGTTTGAGCACTTGGTGATGCCCTTCAGGGCTTGTGATGAGGAGGAGGCTTTACAATCCATATTTGATAGAGACATTTTTTTTTTGTCGAAAGAAGGAGGATTGTTATCTGTTTTTCTTCCAAACGCTCGCCCCAGCCCATGATGCACGCGTGCGAACGTGCTTGGGCTAGGCCTAGCATGTTGCGGCAGCCGCGCAAAGCATTTCCGCGCGCATTTCACGCGGTGCACGATCGCGTGATTGGACGGCCATGGTTTGATCTGGCATTGAGGCAGTGTTTTGCACAGATTATTGCTCGATTTGAGCCGTTGATTTTTATCTATGGCCTGGGATATTTTTGGAAGGCATTGGGTTTGTTTTAGGTTTCTTTTGACGTAGTTTCCGATGGTTTTAAAACCATAGAGACGCCCTACGACACTTGACGCTGAATATTTTTCTAAGATGCAACAGAGAGCTGCAGAAGGTTTATAAAAATATTAAAGACGGCCCATAGAGCAAATAAAATAACAGAGAATTCACGACAGGATTTGGCGAGGCTAAAGGCCTGGTATTCTATGATCTCTCCTGTTTTCTTCTTCTCTTTCGATTTGTTTGCCTCTTTGTGATTAATTTGTAATTGTTATTGGAATATTTGTATTTCTTTTGTGCCCAATTTTGGGGGTAGATTATAGTGGATTGCTTCTTCCTCTATATAGATGTAGGCAGATTTGCCGAACCACGTTAAATCTCGTATTCCTTCTGATTTGATATTGCCTGTGTGATTGGTAAATTGCTAAAGTGAGTAAACAGGAGTTAATTGGAAGCCTAAACTGGTTCAATCCACTGCACGCATCTCAACAACCTCCTCTTTAATAGCCCTTTGTCTTTCAGGAGCAAAGCTCCTCTTCTTTTGTTGGACAAGTCTGTAAATCGGATCCACCTTAAGCTGGTACGTGATGACCTCCAATGGAATGCCTGGCATGTCCGACACCGACCAAGCAAAGATATCGGTATTACTTCTTAGGAAATCAATCTGCTCTAACTTGACCTCCTCACTGAGAGTGCTTCCAATTTGGAGAACATAATAGGGTCGTTCTCCTTAAGGGGAACAAACACAATCTTCTCGACAGGTTGGCCATGGCCATCGACTTCGACTCTTGGGTCAAGTTGTTTAAGAGTGGAATGTCCTTTCGATTGCTTGTCATGGATAGTTAAGCACTACCTGGCTATCATTCGGTCTCCCCTCATTACTCCGACTCCATTACGAGTCAGAAACTTTGCTAGCAGATGGTAGGTAGAAACTATGGTGCGAAACTTGTTGAGGGCCGGTCAGCCTAGGATGGCATTATAAGCCGAGGTCATACGTACGACCACAAAGTTGATGAGGAGAGTCTTCTGGTACGGCTCTGTCCCGATGGTCATGGATAAGTTATTTCTCCTTCAGCTCCGACAAAGTTTCCCCCGAAGCCTATCAGCGGCATGGGGGATTCTTGCTGCCTTGATCTAGACTGGTTCATTCTGACAAAGGCATTATACAACAAGACTTCCGTATAGCTTCCATTATCGATAAGGATTTGTATTACATCATAATTGGCAATCACTGCTGACATAACTACAGGGTCATCTCCAGAAAGATGTGGTTCCAGGAGGTCTTTGTTGGAGAAACTGATTACATTGGAACCCCTAGACCTCTTCACAATGTCCCGATCTTCATCAGGTCTCCAGTCGGACCGGCGGTGCAGCAAACCAATGTTCCCATTGGTCGGATGCTGATGGGAGGAAGCTGTCTCCTCTGGGGGATCTCCAGCAGCTGAGGTTTCGGCCTGATCCCTGTGGGGCGGATATTTATGCAGGTATCCCCTCCGAATGAGATCTTCAATGATATCCTTCAGCTGGATGCACTCTTCAGTGTTGTGTCCAATGGTCTCGATGGAATTGGTCGTATTTTTCTGGATGCAGAGGGGCCCCTCATCGGACGAGGCCTTTGCAGGAAGGTCTCATTCTCAATTTCTAGGAGGATCTTTCCGGAAAGGAGAGGGGTGCATAGGTTTCAAACCTCTTGGAAAAATCCTTCAGCTTTGGGCTGTGGTGCTGGGCTGAGCGGTTGCAATCGCTAGAGGTCAGACTTCGAGAGCCTTGTCACTCCGCTTCTTGGGGGCCGACCTCCCTTCGCCTGGCACCGGCTCACCGCTTGCTCTTTTGCTAGGGTGAACTTCTGCAGCGGGCCAGCAACTCAGAGTAGCTTGTCAAAAATTTCTTGTCCAGGAAAAAGATGAGCCTGTACAAGCATAGCCCTTTTTTGAAGACCGACATAGCTATATCTTTGTTTAGATCCAAGATCTCCATGGCCGCTAAGTTGAAACGGGCCATGTAATCCCAGAGGGTCTCTCCCTCCTTTGCAGCACGAGGAAGAGGTAGTTGATGTTCCTTGGGATCCGATTGTAGGTCCTAAAATGGGAGAGAAAAAGGTTTTCAAGTTAAGGGAAGGAGTAAATTGTACTTGGATGGATGGCTGAGAACCACATCCGAGCGGTCTTCTTGAGAGTTGCAGGGAAGGCAATGCAGTAGAGGGCACGGAGGGCCCTGTACCATCATGTAGGACCTTGTAGGTGCCCAGATGGTCTAGCGGGTCGATGGTACCATCGTAGGGGTCCACCTGCGGGACTTTGAAGTGACGGGGGATCGGCTCCCCCATGATTCATCAGAAAAAGGTGGGCGGGAGTCGAACGCCTGCCCCCCTCGGCATTTTGCTGATCAGCAAGCTCAGCAATGTGCTCCTCCATGAGCAAAATATTGCTGGTATAGTCTCTCGGGACTTCAGCAAGGTACCGAACACCATCAGGGATGGAGTCAGTAAAGGAGGGTGAGGCGGATCTCGCCCTCTTCCTGTTAGCATGAGCCCCCAAAGACCTTTGGAGCTCCAAAATAGGGTGGGAAAGAGGCTAAGGGACTTCTTGCCATCGGCTCCCCTCAGTGACTGGTTGGTGGTTTATGCCAGATGCAGTAGGCGGCTGCTGCCGGTTGTTGGCCACCTCTTGGAGATGCTGAATCGCTGTGGTAAGTGTATCGATGCGGGTCAGAAGCATCTGGAACTGCTGTAGTCCCAGAACTATAGGGGGTTCAATGGCTGGGTGGTGGCGGCGGCATCATTCTCATGAGAGGTCCTTTGGACTTGGACAAGTAGTGACATCTCCTAGCGGAGATGTTCTGGCTCTTCCCTTGCCATTATCGGGCTCAGTAAGTGGATTCCTCCTTTTAGAGAAGGGAAAAGATAGATTGCCCTTCCTCTAGTGCCAATCTGTTGCTGCAGATTCTCCCAGACCGGGCTCAGTAGGCTATGCTGGAGTTCTCCTCTCTTGGTTCCTGCAACAAAGTTTCCAAGGCCGGGGTGTTCCGGCTGGGGACACTCCGATGCTTAAGTTAGAGGGAGCTTGAGAGCAATAGGATGGAGGAATTGAATGGGAATAGCATATAGAGAGGGAAGAGAGTATTTAGCCCATAACGAGGTCCCCCCGGTTACCTTATATAGGTGTGGAATACTGCCAAATTCTGTTAGGGGATGAATTGAGAATGTCGATTTGCCTCTAGGAGAATCAAGATAGTTGCCAGGTGGCATCAGGACATGGCCATGTCGAGATGTCTGTTGTAATAGAATTCTGGTACCAGCTGGAAGGGGCTTCTGGAGTCTTTGAGTTATTTCTGGATTGAGAGTGAGTCAGTCGGACTTCGATGAGAGAGAGTCGATCGGACCTAACATAAGTGAGTCGGTCTGGTCCAAGAGGAGAACATCCGTCAGACCTTCAGGAGGAGCATACCGGTCGAACCTCGATGGAAGTGAGTCGTTCAGATCTCTACTTCAGTAGGTCGGCCAGTCGGACCTCAGCAGGAGTGGGTCAGTCGAGCCTCAGTAGGATGGGTCAGTCGAGCCAGCACCGGAGTGGGTCAGCCGGACCTCAGCAGGAGTGGGTCAGTCGGACCTCAGCAGGCCGCTAGCTTCAGTTCAGCTTAGAAAAAGCCGGTTGAGTGCAACAACAGCATTATAACAAATTTGGCTACCACCGTGATTTTACTGAAAATAAATAATCTAAAAAATATCAGACCATTATTTGGCTAATCCACTACAAACAAAAATATTTTTTTGATAATTTTTTGGATTTTTCTGACGATAAAGCAACGGAAAAAAAAGTATTCTCGATGCTTAAAAAGCATGAAAAAAATGTTGTCTAATGCGAAAGTGAAAAGATGTATTTCCCCGACGCTTTGGGATAAGTTGAAGTTGAAAAAAAAGCATCGGGAAAAGCCGATTGCCATTTTGTTCCATCGCTGAATCGATCTCCGTTTTGTACTTATCCATCTCAGGTCATGTCTGATAGACGGCCGTTAATTGCTAGCTAGTTTTGGATGATATTTAATTAGATAGTACCAGCTCCAGAGAGGTCAGCTCAGCTGATAAAAAACTTGTCTGTAACTAATGCATTTGCTTTTTGGCGCTGATCAAGAGCAAAGTGGCCGGTAAGTGTATAAAGTAGTAGAACTTAATGTAAAGAAGAAAAATCTAGCAATAAAAAATTTATATATCAATTTGATGAATATTTAATTTTCATATGAAACTTATGTCTACCAGAGCGTATCTGACACGTCTACATATTATATAGCAGCATTTTATCACATGCCTGCCATTCCTCTTTTATATCAGCTTGATTTGATATCACCATATCACATGGAAAGAATCTTCTCTGCACCAGCTCTTCTTATCTTGTTAATAGCTATCTCATGGAAGGTTTTTGGAAAGAAAGAAATTGAATGTCATTTGATAAAGGCTACCAGCCTCATGACTTCAGCTCTCATGAAGGCATCTAATTCGGGCCGTACAATCCTCCTGTGATCTTGTAGACCCTTCTCTTTTCCGTTCCCTTTTTTTTTTTTTTTTTCAAAAAAGGAATATATACCGAAGGATCTAGGATTCTGGACCACTCATGGTGCAATGCAAATGCTCAGCCCTTTACACGTATGCGGACTGTATCAAATGTCAGCCCTACATAGATAAACGATAACAGTTCAAATGCTCACCACCTTTATATAGGGAGCCAACTCACCAGACAAATTTGTTCTCGTAAAACTGTATAGCTATGTAGAAATTCACTTCTTGTTTACAATCTCTGCATTGCTGCTGGTTGGTCCACATCAAACGGTCCCATATCAACATGGATTTGATTTCAAATATTGAAAATAAAGAATTGTTTGCTATTGAAACTTGGTTATGTTAGTTATCTGGTAACAGGCCTTCTTTGGATTTTGCCAGTGTGTTCTTTCTCGGAAATAAAATCCGTGTTTATTAGGATTATGTTTGAAAAGCATGACTTGGTGTGCTCTGAGTTGATGTTTTTGATATTTTCATAGTCTATAATCATTCCTCATCTCCTGATAAATGAAGTAGTTTATTTGCTTGAAATAGATTGTCTGCTAATATCGGAACATTTGAAGTTTTGAACAGTTACAAACTTGTAGTTAAATTCCGAGTTCCAATAAAAATGTGATTTTATTATAGTTTTCAAGCCTTTCTACAGAGATGATCTGAATTGCCAGAGTGCACTGATTTTGAATCGAGAAAACGAGGGACATGTTCAATGAAAGACCATAAGACAATGCCATTCAAATAAAACCTGCATTAAAAGTGGGTACCAAACCGGTTCATATTTTCGCTTTAAAATCACATATAATTAAAATACAGACCTAGCAGACCTTAGTTGATTAATGCATATGCTCACATATATATGTAATAATGGTGAAACAATCTACAGTTATCATGCTTGTCCTCAACATATACACAAGTGATGAGAACCATGAAAAATAACATGAACCAACAGCAATGTCTAGTAAAGTTAGAAATATTGGTTAAATGCAGGCAAATAAAAATTTAGCAACAAATTGTCAGCCATAAAAAGGGCCATAGATTAATCAATCTTAATGTAGCCAATCCTAAACAAATGACTAAGCACCAACACATTGGAAGGGCATGACATGTAATGGTCAGCTGCACTAAATCATATTGTTAGCACATTTTACAATTGCTTGCAGAAGTACCCTAGAAATGCCAGTATAGAAAGACAATTAAATTCTAAAGATATCTATATTTGGGGTCATATATTCATGACATATGACAAGATGAGATATATGAACAACCATAGTAAACTATTATTACCTAATGAAAAACAACACAAAATAATGAAATATAAAATGCAACCACATGAGCTAGCTTAAAACCTTCTGCAATAACCAGATTTCCAAAAGAACCCCCCAGTTGATAGAGATAAAGCAGATATACAAAGAAACCAACCTTTTCATAAGTGCCCGTAAGATCATCTATATCAGATAAAGAACCAAACCTTCAACCTGTAAATATTACAGAATTGCTTGTGTTTTAGAATTCTAGGTCAGTCCCTCATTCATGAAACCAAGAAGGAACAGGCACATAAAATATTATAAACACCTAGAGAGTGGTACCACAACTAAGAAAAAAATGGTGTACGAAATACATATAACAATAGGCACACTTGAAGTTACTAATTCTAATAACTTATTACAAACAACTCCAACATTAGAGTATTTATAGTGATGTTAGACTCAGAAAAACAAGCATAAATTTGTCACCTAGCATAAACTAAGCCTAGTGATTCATTGAATAAATACAAGAGCAAATCAATTTGTGGAAAATGGCCCCAGAAAATAATAAATGTACATCCTTACAATTAAAAGATGGACAGGTTACATTGTGATAAAAGCAAGATATAGATATAACAAAAACAACAAAAAACTCCACAGCAATTGCTGCATTTGTAGTTTTAAGAGGAAAGACAGCCAAATCTGCTTGCCCCTTAGAGCAAAGTTACACATTGTAAAGTAATATATGGACATGAACAATTCAACATCAAGATACTTGTGTATATCCTGTAAATAAGCTCAATAACCTCTTCTCTATCTCCAATAGACTAAAATGGTAGTCCTCATCATTAAGCCCAATAAATCCAGCATCATCACCATCATCATCATCTTCTAAACCCCCTAATTCAACTTCCTCCATGGCCTCCTTACCAAAGAATGCATACTGTGAAGCATCAAAGCGAGCACTATCTGTAACAAACCACAAGGCCGAATTAACAAATTACATCTGAAAAAAAATAACCAAGTTCTTGCATGCAAGCATATGTGAATAAGCAAAGCTGAACATTCAGTTGGCGAAGAGAATCAGTCAATATAAAAGTATAAATTAACAGAGAACAGGTCAAATCTTTTCCATACCATGAATCACAGGATCAATGCCACATCATAATTCAGGGGCTAAAGATGATTAGAGAACAGAAAACAATAAAACAATAACTTCACAATTTTCAAACAAGAAACACAGGAACTATATGCACCTTGTGTGGAGGCTGTTGAGAGTAGCAATGGTAAGCACCATCACACCTTTTACAAAATATTAACTTAGTGGGATCACCAGCTCTCCGACAAACCTGAAGAACAAAGATTTAACTGACATCAACAACTATATGAAGTCAAGGCACTGGCACTGGCTATTTAGTTGCTTTTGATACATCATCTTAGAAGGAAGTAAATTTGTACTTGTTAGCAAAATTCCAGCAACCTGCTGTAAGTTGATCAGTATGGAATAGTTATTCACCCTATGAACCATCAGAAATAAGCAAACAGGAAGCGATAAGGTTTTCATGCCTCACATTTGTACGTTTAAGCCAAAAATTGGAGTAGCAGAAACTCACAGAAACTTATTTTTGTGGGTTGGTTTCAGCTTAGTTACAGATGAAACTAATTTGTTTTGGCTTACTTCCAGCAGAAACCCTCGCTCTTTTGGCCTTAATTTCAGAGTTGTACAAAGGATCCTTTAACAAAAACTCATAGCTCCACATTTTCTTCAAATCCCATATTTATTTCAACCCATGATTTATAACATGGAGCAACCGAGGCTTCATTTATACCATGGTAGTGAATCTATTAAGAACAAGTAATGAAAAGGGAGGCTTGAAATTTGAACAGTGATAAATAAGAAACTAATGTATATTTCAGAAATTTGAACAGTGATAGAAAAAAGTTAATGCTGATTGTAATAGAAAATACTTTCACTATTTGCTATTTCAGAATCCTCCTCATTTCTTATATGGCAACTGCATTCTGTTGGTATGAAATGTACCATATGCCGAGACAACATTTTCATAACCTGCTTGTCAACATTGTCATGACAAGCACAGCACTTGGACTGAACTCTTTGATATTGATTTTTTCCAAAGCATTCTTCGAGTTGGTGCTACTTTGAGAATATAAGATTCCCGTATTGCTGCTAAAGATGCAAAGAACATGAAGCAAGTAGATCATGCAAAGAACAGATTTTGTGTACAAAACAGGAAATTAAGAAAACATAGTTAGCAATCATAACCAAAAAAGTAGAATGATAAATTACCCAACAATAATGTAAAAAAAAAGAAGTATGATTTCTGAATGCCATAAAGGAATTAAAAAGCAATTCCTAAATTGGAAAAAACAACTAAAGCAGGAAAGGAAATTCAGCAAAAACTGCAGAGTCTACAGATTAGAATATTGTCAATTTCTTTTGTGTGCGTCACAAAATATTTGTACATAATGTCATTTGAATAGTAAGAAGAGGATAAGAACAAATGCGAGATCAGATTAATGGACAAAATTATACAGCATACTGGGCTTAAAATCAGCAGAACAAGGAAAGAATAATGACCTAAAAATGTAGAAAGAACAAGGAAATATGAAGAAAACCAGAGAATAGGACCTAAAAAATAACAAAGTGCATATTATTTGCACATGATATAATGTAGATTGATGAGAAGAGGAAGAGTATAATGTAGATTGATGAAATAGGATGTCGTATCTTGTCAAGCTCAGCGGCACGGCTTCGTTGCATCTCATCATCTCAGCGGCACAGCTCCGTCGCATCTCCTATCTTAGCGGCATGGCTTCGTCGAATCTCCTCTACCTCAGCGGCACGGCTCCATCGCATCTCCTCTATCTCTTCCTCGAGTCCGCAAATCTCCGACCCGATCCAACCCGTTTAACCTGTTTACTATATAAATAAATTGTTATCCCAACCCAAAAAATTAGAACAATAAATAAAGAAAAAGAACGAGGAGGCTCAGATCTACTATTTAATCTACAACTAAATCAAACGACTACAATCGGTTGCCTACAAAAAAGACCATCCAAGATTGTTGTTATTAGAAATAGTTGAATTAGCAAAACATACATCCCAAATCATCATAGCCTCCATATACAAACTTAAACCAATTTCAAATTAGGTTAAAAAACTTCTTTACCCTCCAAGCAGTCAAGCACCTGATAAGATAAAGATCACAAAACAGATAGATCTACATGACAAAAAAACTACCGACAACAACAAGATCATGAATCATGAATCATGAGCAGCAAAAAAAATGTTGGGAGGTTGGCGGGACGTCACGATGCTTCCCCCTGGCGTCGGAAAAAAAGTGTCCCCTTCTCCTTTCTTTCCTGTAGTGCATCATTCACAAAATTCCATGCAACTGAGCTAGAGCATTCTGTGCAACTTTGAATCTTTTGATTGCTTCAACAAGCGGTTTATAAGGATGGTACACATTCAGATCAAAACCAAGTGAGGCAAGAACAACCCGTTCCCCTAATAAAATAAGCTCCTTCTGCTGCTCATATACTCCCTACAGATAGAAAACAAAATTCGGATTAGAGAAAAAACTGCTTGGTTGATAATGCAAATGTAAATAAAATAAGCTCCAAAGGGATGGATCTCGTTGAAACACCAGGGATCGGAGAAGTCTCGAAGATGAAAAAATCTCGAGCGAGCCGGTGCGAATGAAGGAGATGGAGGAGAAGGAGGAGATGAAGGAGAAGGGAGGCAGCGGTTCGACTGAAATCATTTCTCCATTGAAGCATTTCGGCCCACATGTGCTTTGCGTTTTCAATATCAAACTTCCTTGCTTTCAAAAATCTAGAAGTAAACAAGTTTTTGGCAAATTAGATTAAGATATAGTTAAATTGCAACAACAACAAGAAAATCAACTTGACATGGATTAAGAATCTGAATTTGTGAAGCATGATGTCGTGTAACTTCATTAATATTTACAAAAATATGCAATTCAGACTCTTTCTTATCCAGTTCATGCTGAAAAAGAGAAAGACCCCTATGCACTGGAGACATTGAGCATGAATTTGAATCTCTGCAAGGACCGAGCAGAAGTGTCCATATATATATATATATTACAAGCCAGATGGTGTTAGATATAAATTAATACAGTCCAGAAGTAGCTATTAGAGGTTCCAACTAGAGACAGACCATGTGTTTCGCTAAAAACTCATTTCCCAGCCACTTTACGTGGTCAGAAACATCTGTCACAGAAGAACAAACACAGAAGTAACACTACAGATAAATATGTGCCAAAGAGTGCAGAAATGCTGTAATCATTGAAGGGTATATTATAATTTAACTGTTGACGGTTGAGAACAACTAGAAAAATGGTAGAAGCATATAATTCGGCCTGCTAGTCAGGGGATGATAATATTTACTACACAAGTCACAATAAAGGACATATCTTGATAATCATGATGAAAATGAAAGGGGACAGGAACTTAGATTTTTTGAAGGCAGTAGAGGCTCTTAGTAGCTTGTGATCAATGATTAGATAGGTAGGTGATGTTCTGTTTTTACTTTGTGGCCACGGGAGACTCTATTTGGCAGTTTAAGTTATCAGGGCCAGGTCAATATGTTGGAGCCTATTTTAAATTATGGAAACCATGCAATGCTGGACATCTTGGTCAGAGCTCAACCTATTAAGATGTCTCTGTGTGTGCGTATGCAGGGAGGTGGGGGGAGATGGCAGGTCCGCGGCCCATTGGCAAAAGCATTCATGCAGCTTTTTCTCTCCTTTTCTTCTTCTTCTTCTTCTTTTTCTTTTTCTTTTTCTTTTTTTCTTTTTTTTTTGGGTGGGGCGGGAGGGAGAGATGGATATGTGCAGTTCTAACCAAAAGTTTTGGATGAAGAGATTTTATCAGGATTCTTTCCATGTCAGAGCCACGTCTCATGCACAGTTTACATTGGTGCATTTTCTAGCTTTTTGTAAACCATATGATCAGAGATTGTGTTTGCAGGAACACTACAACTATTAAGAAATGAAAGTTCTTGTTATTGATCAGAAATACAAAGGGCATTGCACTACAGCAACTCCTATGTAATATTGAAGATTAAATCTCTCCTTCCCCCTCAATTTTATTGCACTTTGTGATTTTGCTTTACTAAAGCAAGATAAAGAGAAGCAAAATGTCTGGACCTGATCATCTGTTAAAATTACAGGAAATTTTAATTTTATCTAAAAACTTTGAGTGATTACAATTGAATCTAATAAGTAGATCTCTAGAACCAGAATTTTGAGTGAATCATTTTTTCTCATTATTATAATATGTTTCCCCAATAAAAGGTCATAGAGTCAAGTTGATGCGGGATTGATATGCATGCAATTCTTTTTGTATGTTTTATATGTGGGGTTAGGTGATTAATTCCCGAATTTCAGATCAAATTAGTTGTAGGGAATTTTGTATGAATTTTTGAAGCCAAGCATGCAGATTAGAACATAGAAAAGTACTAAAGAAAGATCGCCGGGCTGAGAAGCCTCGTTAGGGCAAGTTCTCCTACAATATAAAGACTGCAAGTAGAGGGGTGTACCTGACAACGTCTGAAGTGCCCGGTGAAGATTGCAGCGAAGGGATCTCTCGTTCCTCGACGGATGCGGCCTGGAAAACCGAGCCAAAGACCCGCGGATACCCGGCTTTCTGCTCGGTGGTCCAATTGAAGCTTGGCTGGAGTCGTTGGATTCGTAGGAACTCGGGGACCTGCAAACGACCTGTCAGGGGTTAGAAAACTCAAGGAGATCAAGAAAATAAAGGAAAATAGCAAAGGGGAAAGGAATTTTGGAGTAGGCGGCCAAGGCTCTGGAGGATTAGTGGCGGCAGGATGATGGTTGCAGCACCGGGAAGAAGAACTCTCGAACCCCTTTATGCACACAACATGGTAATCACTCAAAGCAATAGAAGAACTCAAGGTTTATTTCATATATCAAAATCAATCCTCATACAAGAGACTAGGGTCCTTTAAATAGACCCTTAGTCTTGGCTCCAAGTAAGGACACATTAGTTTTTACATAAGAATCCTACTCCTACTCAAACCCTAGCTAGAAAATAAGGAAACATTAGATAGAAAAAATCCCTAAAAATTCTCTTGACTTGGTCAACACTCCAAGGATGCCTAGGGGGGTGTGTTGGGCTTCTAAGAGCAGCAAGAGGCCGGCCCAAAGGGCTTGGGCGCATGGGCTTGGGCCTCTGGAAGCTGGGTGGCCTGGTAGCCAGGTTTCAGGAATATTCCTTGGTATCTTGATTCTTATGGGCTTGAGCTTGGCGCCTGGGCTTGATTTCTTTGGGCTAGGATGCAGGTGGACCTCTGGAATCATGGATTCCTAGTCTATGAATATATTCTGGCATCTGGAAGGGAATCTGATATCTGGAGGGCATCTGCAAGGAATTAGGGTTTTCTGAATTTTCCTCCTGGGGTCTTCAAATCTTCAAGCTAGGTTGGACTTGGGCTCAACTTCCATATCTTCAATCATGTTGGACTTGGTCTTCACTTGTATGATGTGGTCTTGAGTCTTCAATATGCTTGGACAGGACTCAAAAAATAAAATTAGCTCGACATGAGCTGACTAACACTTGACTGAACTAGCTCAACATGAGCTGACTAATATAGGACTCACATAAAACAACTCAGCTGGACTAAGCTTTATTATAGTGGACTCAAATGTCAATTAAGTGATCCACAGAGGGTTGAGAAGCCTCTGCCCTATTTTGGTGCCTTTGGTGTCCCCACCAATTCTCTCGGAGTGGGAGGAACTCGACCCTGTCGAGTGAAGATCAGACTGGCTCACATATCTCTCGAGAAGGTCTGGGTTGAGGCGTTGTAAGTCCTCTCGAGAAATCCAAGAATCGTCCGACTCTGCCGGCCTTGCCATCGGACCAGGAAACGTTGATAACCGTGGCCCCGAGTCATAATGGCTTGATCGTCCAGGATACGCTCGATCCGTTCTTCTCTCTCAGGCCAAATTTGTTAGTGGACACTCTGGTTTAGGGACACTCATAATGAAAAGGAATAGGTCCAAAGGCCTCACTAGGTATCGCTGTCGATTCCCTATACTGTACCAGGTCTATAATATTGAAGGTAGAACTAATGCCCATATCCGAAGGCAAGTCTAACACATAGGCATTTGATCCAATCCTTCTCTATCACTTTAAAAGGTCCGGCTCTGCGAGCATGAAGCTTCTTTTAGGCCTAAGCCTAACCAAGATAGAATCCACTATATCAAATTCTTTGATCCATCTTCGGGAATTAGCCAGTTATTTCAAATTAGTGCAGGAGGTGAACATGCTCGGCACATGCAGACTCCTAACAAGATGATGCAAAGGACTCAAACCTACACCTAACAACTCGACTCTGCATTCCTATGGAAGAAATTTTATTGAACTCTTTAGACCTAACCTAAGAGATTATAAGTTCTCTAGTTTGATCCTAGCTTGACATGCACATGAAAATTTACAGTGACTCCTAGCAAATTCCAAAGATTATGCCAGAAGTAAGATGCAAATCTAACATGCGTGATGAATGCATGCAGTATGCTAATCTCAGCTAAATGCAATCTAATGATCCTAGAAATGCTGGAGGTATCTGGAAAGGGCAGAAAATAGAAGTGGATTCAAAATTAGTCTGTAGGGTAGGGAAAAAGGTTCAAGCTTAGTTGGATAAAGTAGGATAAAGAAGGGGCGTCAGGGACTAATCCTAGACTAATGAGGCTAACCTTAGGGGGTTGCGGTATATCTATGGGGTCTACATAATGGAAGGATGGGTTATTAATCTCAGGAAAGAGTCCTTAATGGGGACTATAGGAGGACTCATCCTGAAGGTACTGATTCAAAGAGATCAGTCCTTATAAATTCTTCAGGTTCTTGTATTTAGGAATAGACTCTATAATTTGGCTCTCCTCTATGGTTTCCTCGGGTAAGGCTCTAGTAACAGTACCTAGGTTCTCTTCCTTTATTTGTTCTTCCACTATAGCTTTAGGTTGGATGTGGTCAAGGCCAACTAGCTCTGGGTAGGTTTCTACCTGGATATCTACTGGTCAACTAATTCGAAATCTACTAAAGGTGTCTCCTCTTCTCCCTCATACTCATCCACTAAGCTCGCATCAGCTTCATACACTTCTGCATTAATGTAAGCCTTGTGAATCTCAGGATGGTTAGAGAAAGTCGGCTAAGGAAAATTGGCTAGGTCCTAGTTTCTGAGTATGTGTAATATCCTAGTAGGTTCAGGTTGCCTGAGGGGTAGTGGCTCATACTGGGTTCATATTTAGGGTACTAATCCTATGGAGTTCAAGTTGGCTAGGAGAAACCCTGTATAGTACTAGTTATGATACATAAGGGTTATGGGCTCATCTCTAGGCTCATAGGACAAGGGTGCAGATCTATGGGTCACGGGATTATAAGATCTGGGATCATAGGATTTGGGTTCAGCTCTATGGGTGGGTCTACTGGACTCATTGGATATGGTTCGTAGATTCTAGAGTCAGAGAATTTGGAGTCATAAGATCTATAGGTTGTGGGTACACTAGGCTTATAGGGAGAGGGTAAATAGGATCTATCTTCCAGGTCTACAAAATCCTGATTGGGTCTTCTAGGACTAATCTTAGGGATTGGGTCATGACGATGGGCTCTCCTAGGTTCAACCTCAAGGTATGGATCAGGGTTTGGGGTCCTCCTAGGTTCAGTATCATTGTATGGGTCATGACGATGGGCTCTCCTAGGTTCAACCTCACGGTAGGGATCAGGGTTTGGGGTCCTCCTAGGTTCAGTATCATAATAAGGGTCATGACGATGGGCTCTCCTAGGTTCAACCTCATGGTAGGGATCAGGGTTTGGGGTCCTCCTAGGTTCAGTATAATAATAAGGGTCATGGCGATGGTCTCTCCTAGGTTCAACCTCACGGTAGGGATCATGGTAAGGGTCCTCATAGGTTCAGTATCATAATAAGGGTCATGGCGAAGGGTTCTCCTAGGCTGGGGAGGTGACTCAAGTTCTGGTTCAGGTTTGGATCTGGTTTGGGTCCTATGGGTTTTCTCTAAGGTTCCTCGTCGGGCATCTATTTGTTCAAGCTTCTGGGTCAATTAGGCATTTGCTTGCTCAAACCTAAGATTGAGGGTTTGGACTAACCTTTCTCTAAGGGCATCAAATTTGGCATCAAAATGGTCCATGGATTCAGGGAGATGGTGATGAGATGGGACTCCTGATCTAATGCTCATGCAAGACTCGATCATACAAACTACAGCTGACTAGACCTAGAGTCCAAACTAGATGCTCAATCAGGGTGGCAAACTAGCTTATAGTAACCCGGTACTCAGCCAGGCAGGTGTAAGGGGAGTGTTAGGTCCCTGATTGCCAAGCCTAGACACCAATCAGAGATTGGCCAGGTAGGCGGACCAGCACACAAATCCTTCAGGATTGAATCCCTGAACCATTGTTCTAGACACTGAGCACAAGGCACATACAGGTTAACTTGACACAATGATCTAACACTAGTCCGGACCCGACCAATTGGTGTCCCTAGCCCACTAGGGCAAATTAAGTCTAATAAATTTTAGGTTAAGACTTGGGAACGAATGCAAGAGATGTGGTTTTGAGCTAAGGAGAGTTTATCAACTCCTCCCCTTATCTGATATAGCAAGAGTGCCCTTAAAAGTGGTTTATGCAATGATGGCAATCAGATGAGAATGCCAATTAGGGTTTAGGTATTTTTTTTTTTTTGGGTATTTTTGGAGAATATATATTTTTTTATTTTTTATTTTGGTATTTTCTTAAATAGAAGAAAACTTACAAATTATGGCCTAATATGCAGGAAATATACTAAAATAAAAGATAGGCAAAAGATGCTAAACAAAACCCTAAAACTTCCAAACTTGTCTTGCTGAAAAAAACAAAGCCAAAAATTTGTGGGCTGTATTTCGACTTGCAGAAAATTCACAGGCTGAAATAAATCTGAAAAAATTCTGAAACTTACTATGAATTATGATGAATCCAGCAAATAAATTTCATAATTTTGGAGTTTTGATCAGGGAGAAATAATTTAAATAACAGAATATATATGGACTAAAAATTGCAGAAAACAAGCCCTAATCTAAGCTCTGATACCAAATGATGCGGGACTAATATGCATGCAATTCTTTTTGTATGTTTTATATGTGGGGTTAGGTGATTAATTCTCAAATTTAGATCAAATTTAGTTGCAAGAAATTTTGTATGAATTTTTGAAGCCAAGCATGCAGATCAGAACATAGAAAAGTACTAAAGAAGGATCGCCGGGACTGAGAAGCCTCGGTTAGGGCAAGTTCTCCTACAATATAAAGACTGGAAGTAGAGGTGGTGTACCTAACAATGTCTGAAGCGCCTGATAAAGATCGTAGCGAAGGGATCTCTCGTTCCTCGATGGATGCGGCTTGGAAAACTGAGCCAAAGACCCGCGGATACCCGGCTTTCTGTTCGGTGGTCCGATTGAGGTTTTGCTAGAGTCGTTGGATTCGTAGGAACTCGAGGACGTGCAAACGACCTGTCAGGGGTTAGAAAACTCAAAGGAGATCAAGAAAATAAAGGAAAACAGTAAAGGAGAAAGAAATTTTGGAGTGGGCGGCCTAGGCTGTGGAGGATTGGCTGGTGGCAGGATGATGGTTGCAGCACCGGGAAGAAGAACTCTTAAACCCCTTTATGCATACAGCAGGGTAATCACTCAAAGCAATAGAAGAACTCAAGGTTTATTTCATATATCAAAATCAATCCTCATACAAGAGACTAGGGTCCTTTAAATAGACCCTTAGTCTTGGGCTCCAAGTAAGGACACATTAGTCTTTACATAAGAATCCTACTCCTACTCAAACCCTAGCTAGAAAATTAGGAAACATAGGTAGAAAAAATCCTAAAAATTCTCTTGACTTGGTCAACACTCCAAGGATGCATAGGGGGCGTGTTGGGCTTCTAAGAGCAGCAAGAGGCCGGCCCAAAGGGGCTGGGCGCATGGGCTTGGGCGCATGGGCTGGGCCTCTGGAAGCTGGGGTGGCCTGGTAGCCAGGTATCAGGAATATTCCTTGGTATCTTTCTTCTTAGGGGCTTGGGCTTGGCGCCTGGGCTTGATTTCTTGGGCTAGGATGCAGGTGGACCTCTGGAATCATGGATTCCCTGGTCTATGAATATATTCTGGCATCTTGAAGGGAATCTGGACATCTGGAGGGCATCTACAAGGAATTAGGGTTTTCTGAATTTTCCTCCTGGGGTCTTCAAATCTTCAAGCTGGGTTGGATTGGGCTCAACTTTCATATCTTCAATCAGGTAAGACTTGTTCTTCACTTGTATGATGTGGTCTTGAGTCTTCAATATGCTTGGACAGGACTCAAAAAATAAAATTAGCTCGAATGAGTTGACTAACACTTGACTGAAAGCTGACTATTACAGGACTTACATAAAACAACTCAGCTGGACTAAGCTTTATTACAGTGGACTCAAATGTCAATTAAGTGATCCACAGAGGGTAGAGAAGCCTCTGCCCTATTTTGGTGCCTTTGGTGTCCCCACCACAAGTGCAGCTGAATGAACAAGTGATAGAAATTAGAAAATGATACAATGGAAACTTGGAAAATCTTTACTTATGGATAACATGGCATTTTTCATGGAAACTTATTACAACTTGTCTCCAAATGAAAACAATAATATAAGGCAAACAAATATGAATAAACACTACCATAGAATTTCTGTTATATTGATTCTCTGACCTTCAACTCTTAAAACTAATTCTGCGAAATAAGACTATGAGAGCATTTTGTAAAGTTAGTTCAAGGTATCTACTGGTCTGCAAAGCTTAGAAAGACATCAACTAGAACTTACATCTTTTAAAATAAATACTAGTAGAAATTAAAAGTGCCATTCTGATCCTGGAAAGACCCTGGGAAGAAACTCATGCTCAAACAGGTGACTGAAAGGTCCATGGCCTATGTCATGCAAAAGGTCTAGAAGGAACATCAATCATAGCATAAATTATTAGACTGATCAAAACAAATTGATCCAAAGAAAATGAGTTACCTGCAAGTTTGACTGTTTGCATATCAAAATGATCTATATCAAACTCCAAACCCTGCATAGGCAAATGTCTCAGTTGCATTCCTAGAATGTTTATATGATTCGATCGACGAAATATATGGGAAGCAGATCCACGACCTGAAGAAAGCGATGACAGCAGCCATGGCGGCTGCGGAGGAGGAGATCTCGTCCTTCCAATGCCCTGCTGTGGAGCTTGGAAACACCTCTGACCGGAGGCGACGACGATGTTCCATATGGCGGTGAACTGCCGGCACCGGGTGGTGCACGGGTGGATCCATCATACTTCGGGAACGCGATCTAGAGCATCCCGATAGCGGCGGCAGTGGGCGAGGTGGCGGCGAGCGAGCTGAGGTGGGCAGCGGGCTTGCTGCACTGGAGTGTGGTAGCGCATGGGGACGAGACGTGCGGTGCGTGGTGGCGGAGTGGGAGGCGGCGCCGCGGTGCTTCCCGCTGGGGAACCCGGACAGGGCCGGGATGATGACGGGGAGCTCCCACCGATTCCCCATGTACGAGGGGAACGACTTCAGGTGGGGGCTGCTCCTAGCGGAAGAGGAGGAGGAGTAAAGGATCGGAGGAGGAGGAGGAGGGAGGGATCTAGGGCTCAGAATCGGAGGAGGAGGAGGAGCGAGGGATCAGAGGAGGAAGAGGAGGAGGGAGGGATCTAGGGCTTGGGATCGGAGGAGGAGGAGGAGGAGGAGTGAGGGATCGGACGAGGAGGAGGTTGCGGCGATATATGGCTCGGGTTTGGGGAGAAGAGGGAAACCGCGATGGTAAAAAGGATTGGGGGGTTGCGGGAGACCGCCTACGCGCAAAAAAAATGTCGGGAGGTTGGCGGGACGTCACGATGCTTCCCACTAGCATCGGAAAAAAAGTGTCCCCTTTTCCCTTCTTTCCTGTAGTGATCCCATCATTATTCATTATAATGGACCATTATTTTATGTTGTTTTACTTGTGCTTCCTTTTCAACAAATAGTATTTATTTCGAATTTCATGTTTTTCTATAATTGATTGTGCTTTCCAAATAATATATTTAATCTATTTAATAAAAAATAAAAGGAAATATACATGATTGTAATGACCGCTATTTCATTATTTATTTTCATATTTAAAATATGAAAAATTATTTTTTGAGATAAAAAAAAGTTATTACGATCGCCAATAACCGCAATAGTAGGAGGCGATTATAGCGTGCGAGCGCCGTATTTAAAATTATGCCTTCTTCGTTTTTAAGGTACTACAAAATATGGATTACGTTAAATAAATTAGTACTAAAAAGTAATAACGGTAAGGCCATGTAAATGAGGACGCGTTCCCCATGCATAAAGCCTTGTCATGGTCTTCTACCAAAAAAATAAAAAATGAAAAAAAATAAAGCTTCGTCATGGCCTCTTTCTTTTATTTAACCTCAAAACCCTATAAAAACCCCCTCATCTCACGGCCAAAGCCGAAACTAAATTCAAATCCTCATCTCGGGCCTTAATTTCTTCCCCTCTAAATACTTTCTGCTTCTCTTTTGCCTGAAGTTTGCTAGGCATCTCATCTTGAAAGCCCAAAAAAAGGTGTTCAAAACCTCCCTACAACATTGATATGTCTTATTTCTAACTTTAGGCCCCTAAAATAACTTTTCAACTAATGGCCTTGTAGGAACAATGGGGAGGTCACCATGTTGCGACGAGGTCGGCCTAAAGAAGGGCCCATGGACGCCCGAGGAGGACAAGAAGCTGATGGAATTCATTCAAAAGCATGGTCATGAGCTGGCGGCGACTCCCGAAGCTCGCTGGCCTTAACAGGTGCGGTAAGAGCTGCCGGCTCCGGTGGACCAACTATCTTCGGCCTGATATCAAGAGAGGGAAGTTCTCTGAAGAATAAGAGAATCTCATCATCGACATCACTCGGTTCTTGGGAACAAGTAATGAGCTTGTCTTCTGACTTTTGTCATTAGCATCAAATAAGTTAATACTGTATATGTATAACATATGACTATATGGAGAATTATTCAATTGGAAACGAAACTTTTGAGTCACGTCTGTTTTTACTTTGTTGTCCAAGGTGGTCATCAATAGCAACACGTTTACCAGGGAGGACCGATAATGAGATCAAGAACTACTGGAACACCCATCTAAGGAAGAAGCTCTTTCGGATGGGTATAGACCCGGTGACGCATAGGCCGAGAACTGATCTCAATCTACTTGGTGTCCTTCGCGATCTTCTCCCAGCCGCCAACTTTGGAAACTTGAGTCATTTGGCTAATGCTCTTAAGCTACAGGCAGATGCTGCTCTCTTGGCCAGGTTGCAGTTGATGCAAAACCTAACTCAAGTTCTAACAAATAGCCCAACTTCAAATCTAGATTTGATGGGTCTCTTGGGATCAGCTTCCCTTAGGAATCACCAATTAAGTTACCTCCTGCACTTAAATCGACAGTACGAGGAGCTTATTAATATCTCTCCCAGTCCTCATGATTCAATTCAATTGCCTTCAGGCCTTCCAAATTTTAGCTTCCAAAACTTACGGCATAATATTCAAGCTTACAGCAAGTCAAGCCTTTCCCTCGATGGAGGAGTGGCTGCGCAGCTTGATGGTGTTAGTGCTAATTCTTATTCCTTTCCAACTTCCAGTTCCGCACCTTCACTTGTGCCAGGCTCTCAAGAGGACACCCACATGGATCAGATGCAAGGTCGCGTCACCTCGAGCAATGTATCATGCACCACCGCACCCTTTGAACCATGGAAAGAACTAAATTTAGATGATATGAACAGTGAGCTTGGCTGGAAAGATTTTCCAGAGTAAGCCTTTTATATTCCGGCCGTACATATGTTTTTCTTTGGGGTATTTCTGAGAAAATATAGTGTCATACAACTTACTAAATTTCTTTCTGTTATTGCAGCCAAATGCCGTGGTCCAATGACTCACAGAGCATTTAAAGGAGCCATTTGTCCATACAAAGCAGCAAACAGTTCATGGTTATGTTAAACATTCAAAGAGTACAAAATAGTGTATAGAAGTTATGAAGCAAACACTTCTGATATGCAAAAGTTTATGTACAAACTAGAGTCCCCCCCTCTCCCTTTCGTTTTTTAGGAGCAGTTGTAATGAGTTTACTAGCTACCTTTGATATATTCAATCAATGAATCTCTTTTCGTTATGCTTTCCTGATCACGTTGCTCGCTTATTTAGGCTATCGTTTTAAATATTTATGAATACATGAAGAGAGCCAACATGACAAAAGTAAAGACGGGATTGGGTTGCTGCAGCTTTTGATAAACTGTATATTAATTGAAAAATAGTTGGTTGGAGTTGGAGATAGCTAGTGACAGTGGAAATATAACATTAAAGGGACAACCTTCTGGAACTCAAGGCTTAAGTATCAACAAGCAGAAACTTTGACCTTTGGCAAAGGACAAGACATGCAGCTGTAAAGTGGACAGCATTCTAAGAATTTTTCAAAATCTCCAATTTGTTAGGGCTCTAGTTTTGTCTTTGTAGAGCCTCAGATAACAAGAAAGACCCACAATTAAACGTCACTTTATCAAATGGTGGGTTATCCCAGCCTTCGAAACAAAAGTCATGTTATTAGTTACTGATTAGGTAGACCCATTCCTTTTGCCACAAGATATTGAATGTTGCATGCAAAGCTTCTCGATCTCTTTGGTAATTAGCTGATCCGTCAGGTGTCGGTTGACTTGATGCAAGCCGATCCAGTCAGGTTTGTGTTTACATGGATTTGAACAATCGTTTTGGATTTTTTATCAGTCTTATATATACATATATACAGAGTCAGGACTCATCCATTTGCTTTAGGTGATCAAGGTCAGGACCTGGATTTATAATTTTATTTGGTCTAATCATATTTGACCTATGTGATTCTAGGAAATTAATCCATATGCCACCAAGTTGTTGTTCAGGAGTCTAGATATGCAACAAATGCCCCCAGCTATATTCTCAGGGCCCTACTGAGCAGTTGCAATCTTTTAAGGGACATGTCGATAGATAACTAATTGGAGTTCAACTTCCAGGTATTCCATTAAAAACTAAAAGATGAAGGAAAAAACTTACAAGTAGATTAAGTCCATATGTCAGATCACGACCAAAAGAAAGAAGAAACCTTTTGTGTTGATGATTAATACAAATTGCAAGGTGTTCTCTTGCAATCTGAATCACCAGGGATCTCTCCAGTCCACCCTCCACTTGTGCAAGCGCACGCCATCCGAGTGTTTTCTTTCCAAATAAAAAGAACAGCCAACGTGATTAATTTATCATGTAATTCTTGTTACTCTATGGTTTAACATTTTAATCCCTATTACTTGGTTATTTCATGTAAACTTCTCTCTCTCATGGTTAGCTTTCCTTGAGAGGAGAGTGAGAAAAACTTGTTCCTAAAACGTACATAAGCCTTGTCCCACAAGGGATAGCAAGATATGGTAGGTGAGCCAAGTACCTATAATGAACAACCAACTTACCTACCCTTGCAGAATATGCTGTGTTCCAACCAAAGCTTCATGACGCAAATTTAAATGAGAGTGACCAAATGTCACCTTGACGAGTGCCTTTACGCGGACGCTTTTTTCAATGTTAGTTTAGATTGACCATTATTACCTTAAAGAATGCAACTATAATACGCATCTTGAGATAAATTTAAGACCAAATTTTGCATACCATGGTTAACATTTAACCAAACAAATGTCTTCATCAGGTAAGGAAAAAGATTGATCACCATTATATATGTTGAAGCTTACCAAAAGGAGATGATTTGGGGAAGAACGTTTACTGTAAATTCTCAATTGTGACCTACGACAGATTAGTTCGCTTTTAATCTTGGACAAGGTTCCATGCTTTGCTTGTACAGATAAAACTCCAACAAGGTTATTTGACTATGCATGCAGTAATAGATATTGTTGGGATACGACACGTTTGATCTATTTCTACTGATTTGATGGGAATTTGAATCTGACCAATTAATGCCCAAGAGGCATTAGGCCGATCAACGCCCAAGAGACCTAAAGCCGATTAATGCCCAGAGAGCATAAGGCTGATCAACGTCCAAGAGGCCTAAAGCCGATTAATGTCTAGGAGGCAGAAGGCTGATCCACGTCCAAGAGGCCTAAAAGCTGATTAATGCCCAGGAGGCATAAGGCTGATCCACATCCAAGAGGTCTAAAAGCCGATTAATGCCCAGGAGGCATAAGGCCAATCGATGTCCCAAAAGGCCTAGAGCCGACTAACGAAGTCTAGAGTTGACTAACGAAGCTGATTAATGTTCAAGTGATGCGAGATTATTTAGCATCTGGAAAATAGCTGACCAACTGTGGATAATATTTGCTGCACGTGCTAATGTCTTAACAAATTAACCGTTTACAGCTGGAGTTGATTAGAATCGGTTAGGTTTGAGACCTATAAATACCAGTGAGCACGATGGAGAAGTGGATCCGAATTCCAAAACACCTTCCATCCTATTTTTCTTCAGATCGTATCTGTTTAGTCCAAACGCCATTGACGAGCTTGGGAGCAGGAGCTCTTTCAACACACAGAGCCTCCAAGAAGATAAAGATCCATTAGCTCAATCTGTTCTCATTTGATCTAACCTGAGCCCAAGCATCATTGTAATTTGTTTGGACACAACAGATTGGCATGCCAGGCAGGAGCAAAAGTCTCAAAAAATCTGAAAGAAAACATGATGAAAGGTAGGAATCGGAATTTCTCTATTGAAGACATTCCTCATCCTCCAAAAGAGAACGATCCCATTCTTGGCGAAAGGATGGAAGTTCTTCCTACTGTAAATTTGGATAAAGAAAGATTAAAAGTTCTCCTGGACAAGGTAGAAGTACTCACTACGGAGGTGCAAAATCTCTAAGAAATCGCTGTAAAGGAATCACCTCGATTGGCTACATCAAGAAGTAACCAGCGACCTTCTCTTCAGGTAAGTAAACATCCTAGCCCAAGAAGACATCTATCTTATCAATATTCTTCAGGTCAACAGTCTTCTTCAAAGCAACATCATCGATCTCATTATCACACCAAGAAACAAAATAAGGGAAAACACCCATGATCTCATTCGACATCTTTTAGGGAATCAACTCCTGATAGTGCTCAAGTTTTAGACCTTGCAAGGGTAAAAGATTTTGATAAGAAATTCAGAAAGCTAAAGATGCAAATTGCCAAAGTTGTTGAGCAAAGAAAAGCATAGGATACAACACCTAGCTATTATATTTACCTCATTTTTCCAAGAAGATTATAGAGGAGAGAATTCCACATCACTTTAAAATTTCACAAATGAGCTGTATGATGGATCGTCTGATCCCTTGGACCATTTGGACAGCTTTAAAGCCTACATGTTAATCCAGGGAGCATCAGACACACTTCACTGTCTTGCTTTCCCAGTAACATTAAAGAAATCAACGAGAATGTGGTATTCAAGCCTTCAGCCAAATACCATTCATTCTTTCAGTCAATTGCAGAAGTTGTTCATCTCTCATTTCAGAACAAGCAAAAAAATGTTCAGAATATCTGACAGCTTATTTTTTATTCAACAATTAGAGGGAGAGTCTTTGAGAGATTGTATAATAAGGTTTAATTCTGCAACATTTGAGATTCCAGATCTCAATGAATACGTGACAATGTCAGCTATGAAGAAGGGATTGCGAGCCTCTAGGTTCATATTCTCATTAGATAAGAAGTTTTTGACCAATTATTCTGAACTACTGGCCCATGCCCAAAAGTATGCTCACGAAGAAGAAGCCTTGAGCCGGTGACAGATGGAAAGAAAATCAGTGCCAAGTAAGAAGAATGCCAAAGAAGATGAATTTCGATCTCCTGGAGTCCGATCAATTCAACAACAAGGTCAGAGGCCGAAGAATTTGGTTGGTAGGAAATACTTCAATCATTTTGACGCCTATACTCCCCTAACTCTCCTGAGAAAAAAATTCTGATGGAAATTGAGAAATAATTTTTTTTCAAAGGCCAAAGCCAATGAGAGCCCCACCTGCTGTGCGCAATAAGGCCAAATACTGTCGGTTTCATCGTGATCATGGACACACTACGGAAGAGTGTATTCAATTGAAAGATGAGATCAAAAGCTTCATTAAACAGGACTATTTGGGCAGATATGTTCGAAATCAAAATCAGAACCGACCAACTGAGCCAATAGTGCCAAGGCTAGTAAGCCCAAGAATGATCACCAATGGGACGGAGCTCCCAAATCAACAACCGACTGATGGATCGTCAGAATGATTCACCAAGCATGCTATGAAGATGATTGGAGCCCTAAGAGGCATTGAGAAAGTGTTATCTTTTCTGATGATGACTTACAAGGAGTTCAAATGCCTCACAATGATCTTGTAGTGAGTTTCACAGTAATTACGAATTATGATGTACATAGAATTCTGGTTGATAATGGAAGTTCTACCGAAGTCTTGCTTTATGATGCTTTTGTCAAGATGAAATTATCAACTGATAAGCTATGAAGATTTATGCACCACTAATTGGATTTGGTAGAAATACTATAGGAGTAGAGGAGAAAATTACACTTCCTGTATGTTGGCTCCACCCAGTGATTTTGATGAATAACAAAACATTGAGTACATATTGTATTCTAATGTGAATTTTCAAGTTGTGAGTTTTCAGGCAGAAAGCACCTCAAAATTTCAAATATCTATGGTGTATGGCACGCAATGGCACGGAGCAAATCTCACATATCCGGGCAGCCTCTTCATTAAAAAAGGGCTAACAATTGCTTAATTATTATGTGTTTATGCTTTCATGAATATCATTTTTGATTTCAAGGCTTTTACTCTTGATTCTGGATGTTTTCAGTCTCAAGTGTCGACACCTGGACAATCAAGTGTCGACACTTCAGCATTTGGCACGGACAAAAATCCTTGGCATGCCAAGTGTCGATACCTAGAATTCAAGTGTCGACACCAAGTGTCGACACTTAGGTTTCAAGTGTCGACTCAAGGCCTGAGAATTTTGAAAATACAGAACTTGTTGGTTCGAGGATTTTTGTGTCAAGTGTCGACACCTGTGCATCAAGTGTCGACACTTGAATGATCAAGTGTCGTCTCGCAGAATTCAAGTGTCGACACCTGACAGCCAAGTGTCGACACCTGACAGCCAAGTGTCGACACTTGCAGCCTGACAGCTCTAACGGATCTATTTTTCTGGCTTGCAGAAATGGGTTTTCAAGCTCCAAACGGCTATTTCCAATGCTCCAACGGTCACAAACCATTTTTAGAAGGTTTTTGGTATATTTAATCTCCACCAACCTCATTTTAAAAAAGGGAGTGAAGGGAAGAAAAGAAAAAGAAGAGAGAAGTCTATTCAAGAGCATTCAAGTCCACTCAAAAGCCAAAAAGCCATTATTCTCTCCAAACTTCAAATCAAAAGCCTCTTCTAGCTTGATTCCACTGAAAAAGCCTACTTGCTCAACTTTACTACATTCCAAAGGAGGCAACTTGAAGAAGAGTGAAGTCAAAGCATCACTTGGGCTTCAAAGATTCCAATCTACTCTTGAAGAGAGTTTGTTGTAGTATTTAAATTTCATATCTGATTTATTGTGCTTTAACCTTGCTTTCAAGGGTGTCTTGAAAGAAGGTTATTGTGGTTTGTTGGTGAGCCAAAGTGTTAAAACCAACTAGGGTTAACTTGTGAGCCCGAAGACAAAACAAGTAGTTAGGTTTGTTGGTGAGCCTAGGTGATAAAACCAACTTAGGTTTTGACTTGTGAGCCTTGTAAAAACAAGTCAACTGTAATCTGGTATGGATTATAGTGAAATTCCCAAGGGTGGCTTGGGGAGTGGATGTAGGTGCTAGGTTTGCACCGAACCACTATATATCTTGTGTTTGTGTGTGATTGCTCTTTTCTTTTTGCATTCTTTAATTAAGTGCTATTATCTTGCATCTAATTATTGTTACTCACAAGCACCACTAGACCTTTGTTTTATTGTGTTAAATTTTTATAAGACCCAATTCACCCCCCCTCTTGGGTTCCATTTCTGGGCAACAAGTGGTATCAGAGCACCGGTACTCTCTTGTAGGTCCAAGGATCTTGAGTAAAAGATCATGGCAGCCCCAATAGGCATGGGTATTGTTGAAGGTCAAGCTTCAAACCGACCCCCACTTTTTAATGGCACAAATTACACATACTGGAAGACACGCATGCATATTTATACAAGCTCTTGATTATAATTTGTGGAGAACAATAGTAAAAGGTCCTCATCAGCCTACAATGATGATTAATGGCATTCTCACCCCTAAAATGGAAGATGATTGGGATGAGAGTGACATTAAGCAAATTGAGCTTAATGCAAAGGCAATGAACCTTTTATTTTGTTCTCTTGATCCTAGTGAGTTTAACAGAATATCCAACTGTCTCTCCGCAAAGGAGATTTGGGATACACTTGAGGTTACCCATGAGGGTACACACCAAGTGAAGACCACCAAAGTTAACATGCTAATTCACACTTATGAATGTTTAAAATGGAACCTACTGAGTCTATCAGTGAGATGTATACTAGGTTCACAAACATTGTGAATGGCATGAGAAGTTTAGGAAAAATAATTTCTAACGGTGAACTTGTAAATAAACTTCTCAGGTCTCTACCAGCTTCATGGGATGCAAAGGTCACTGCAATTGAAGAAGCAAAAGATGTCAACACTCTCCCGCTGGAACAACTGTTGGGCTCTTTAATGACATACGAACTATCTCTCAAACAGAAGAACGGAGAGGTGGACAAAAAGAAAAGACAATAGCTTTCAAATCTACTACCAAAGAAGACTCGAGTGAAGACTCTGAAGAGGATGACGAAGAAGATGAAACTGCTATGTTAGCAAGGAAATTCAGAAGGTTTATGAGGAAAAGAAATTCAATTACAAAAAGAAACCTCTGAAGGGTGAGCCCAGTAAAGAAAAAGATAAGAAAAGAAGGAGGAGCAGCCCACATATTTTGAGTGCAAAAAGCCAGGGCATTTCAAGGTAGACTGCCCCTTACTAAAGAAAAGCAGAAGAAAGTTAAGAAAAAGGCCATGATGGCAACCTGGAGCGAAAGTGAAGACTCCAGCTCTGAGGAAGAACAACAGGAAGTAGCAAATTTCTGTCTAATGGCCGATCAAGAAGAGGTATGTTCTGAAACCGAAAATGAATTATCTTTTGATGAGCTTCATGAAATTTTTGATGAACTAGTAATAGAATTTCAAAAATTAAAGTCAAACATAAAGACTTAAAGAAGCAAAATCTGGAACTAGCTAAAATAAATAACAACCTTTCAAATGAGAATGAATATCTTCTAATACAAAATAAAAATCTAAATGATAAGATTATGGGTCTTGAAAATGAAAAGAATATACTTGAAAAGAAAAGTAACTTACTTTCAAATGAAAAATTGTCAAGACAACAAAAGAAATTTTAATGGAAAACAAAAAATATAAAGAGAAATCGATAAACTAAAGCCTTTTGTCGAAAAATTTACTTACAGTTCTGAAAAATTGAATTTACTGTTAAATAACCAAAGAGCAGTATTTGACAAAGCTGGATTAGGATTCAGAACTCATAAGAAACAGAAACTCCTTAAAAATTTCTTTGTACCTGCATCTTCTTCAATTACATGCTATACTTGTGTGTGTATAGGACATAAATCTTACATGTGCAACAAAAGAAAATTAAGAAAAACTAAGAAAGTTTGGGTTCCAAAAGGAACCAATGCCACTAACCAAAAAGGACCCAAGATGGCTTGGTACCTAAAGTCTCCACTTGATCTTTATTGCAGGTATGCCTTGCAACCAACAAGAAGAGAATGTGGTATCTTGATAGCGGTTGCTCAAGGCATATGACAGGAGATGTGGAGCAGTTTCATCACTACATCAAAATGGTGGCAATGTAACTTTTGGTGATAATGAAAAGGAAAAAATCATCGGTATTGGTAAAATCCATATCACCCCTACCTCTTATATTGATAATGTTTTATATGTTGATGGATTAAAACATAACTTGCTTAGTATTAGTCAATTTTGTGACAAAAATTTTAAAGTTGTTTTTGAATCTTCTTTGTGCATTGTTTCTAGTCTAGATGACAATGGCATTAAATTCATCGGTCATAGGCATGGCAATATTTATATGGTTGATCTTGATGATCTCCCTATTCAAAAAGGTCAATGTCTAGTGGCAATGGAAGCCAAGATCGATGAAGCTAGTTGGCTTTGGCATCGTAGACTAGGACATGCTAGCATGCATTTAATTTCAAAACTTAGCAAAAAGAATTTAGTAAAAGATTTGCCTAAACTATTTTGAAAAAGATAAGATTTGCAGTGCATGTCAACTTGGAAAACAAACAAAATCTTCTTTCAAACCTAAAGGAGTAATCTCTACATCTAGACCTTTAGAATTGCTTCATATGGACCTCTTTGGGCCTACTAGAACATCTAGTTTGGGAGGTAAGAAGTTTGGTCTAGTCATTGTAGATGATTTCTCACGTTTACATGGGTCATGTTTTTAGCACACAAAGATGAAACGTTTTCTGAATTCATAAGATTTCACAAAAGAGTTTTAAATGAAAAAGGTGTTTCAGTAATTTCCTTAAGAAGTGATCATGGAACTGAATTTGAAAACGCCGATTTTAATAAATTCTGTATTGAAAATGGAATTAATCATATTTTTCTGCACCTAGGACACCTCAACAAATGGGATAGTAGAAAAAAAAAATAGAACTCTTGAAGAAATGGCACGCACCATGCTTTGTGAAAATGATTTACCTAGATACTTTTGGGCGGAAGCCATAAATACTGCATGCTATATCTTAAATCGTGTTTTAATTCGACCGATTTTAAAGAAAACTCCTTATGAGCTTTGGAAGGGTAGAAAACCTTCAATCCGTTATTTTCATGTTTTTGGTTGCCGTTGTTTCATCTTAAACAATGGTAAAGACAATCTAAGTAAATTTGATGCCAAATCAGATGAGGGAGTCTTTCTAGGCTACTCCACATCTAGTAAGGCATACAGGGTCTTCAACAGAAGGACACTTGTTGTTGAAGAATCCATTCATGTAGTATTTGACGAAACTAACCAAAAATCTTCAAGAAAAGAAGATGTACTTTTTGATGAATCAGGTAACAAGAAAACTGAAGAAAGAAACAACAATGAAGAACTTACCAAGGAACAGAATGATGATCAGAACACTGACAAAGATCAAGCACAAGGTGATGAAGATACCTCAACTGTTGATCCTTTACCAAAAGAATGGAGGTATGCTCATGGACACCCAAAAGAACTAATTATAGGTGATCCATCTAAAGGTGTAAGTACTCGATCATCTCTTAGAAATATTTGTGACTACTTAGCTTTTGTGTCTCAAATTGAACCTAAAACTATTGAGGAAGCTGAATGTGATAGTAATTGGATAAATGCTATGCAAGATGAACTTAATCAATTTAAAAGGAACAATGTTTGGACACTAGTAGATAGGCCCTCAAACACATCAATTATTGGCACAAAATGGGTTTTTCGAAACAAACTTGATGAAAATGGAATAGTAATTAGAAATAAAGCTAGACTAGTTGCCAAAGGATACAATCAGGAGGAAGGGATAGATTTTGATGAAACCTTTGCTCCTGTGGCTAGACTTGAGGCAATTAGGCTATTATTGGCTTTTCCTGTTTCATGAACTTTAAACTGTATCAGATGGATGTTAAAAGTGCTTTCTTGAATGGATTAATTGAAGAAGAAGTTTGTTGAACAACCCCCTGGTTTTGAAAATTCTGAATTTCCAAATCATGTTTATAAACTTCATAAAGCTTTATATGGATTAAAACAAGCTCCAAGAGCTTGGTATGATCGTTTAAGCTCTTTTCTGCTAAAAAATGATTTTACTAGAGGAAATGTAGATAAAACATTGTTTTTAAAGAAAAAGAATGATGATCTCTTAGTAGTACAAATCTATGTTGATGATATAATATTTGGTGCTACTAATGAATCTCTTTGTCAAGATTTTGCAAGTCTAATGCAGGGTGAGTTCGAGATGAGCTTGATGGGAGAACTAAATTTCTTCCTCGGACTCCAGATAAGGCAAACCAAAGAGGGGATCTTCATCAACCAAACAAAATACACAAGAGAAATACTCAAGAAGTTTGGGATGGAGAACACTAAGCCATTAGGTACCCCTATGAGCTCTACATGTAGACTTGACAAGGATGAATCAGGTAAATCAATTGATCAAAAATTATATCGTGGCATGATTGGTTCATTATTATATCTTACTGCCAGTAGGCCAGATATCATGTTTAGTGTCTGTATGTGTGCTAGATATCAGTCCAATCCTAAAGAGTCTCATCTTTTGGCTGTTAAACGCATATTTAGATATCTATCTGGCTCAATTAAAATTGGTTTATGGTACTCTAGAGATTCTTCATGTGATTTAATTGCTTATTCTGATGCTGATTTTGCTGGATGTAAACTTGATCGTAAAAGTACTAGTGGAACCTGTCAGTTTCTTGGAGTAAATTTGATCTCCTGGAGTAGCAAGAAACAGAACTCTGTTGCTCTATCTACGGCAGAAGCCGAATATATAGCAGCTGGGAGCTGTTGTGCTCAAATCCTCTGGATCAAACAACAACTCGAAGACTTTGGCATTAAACTAACTAAGACACCCATAAGATGTGATAATACTAGTGCAATCAACTTATCTAAAAATCCAGTGCAACATTCAAGAAGTAAACACATTGAAATAAGACATCATTTCATAAGAGATCATGTACAAAACTCAAATGTAATTCTTGATTTTGTCTGTACCAATGATCAATTAGCTGATGTGTTTACAAAGCCTTTGAGTGAGGATAGGTTCTGTCTGATTAGAAGAGAGTTAGGTGTAATTGATCCATTCTCCTAGGACTCTCTTAGTATCATTTTACCTAGTCCTAAAAGCTCAATACTTATTGTTTAAACCCCAAGAATTTTTTTTAATTTTTTTTTTTGGATTTTCTCGAATTTTCTTGGCCAAGTGTCGACACTTGGAAAGTGTCAAGTGTCGACACCTGACCAAGTGTCGACACTTGACAAATCCGAAGTGTCGACACTTGCGAATCTGAACTGTTTTAAAACGGGCCGAACAAGGCTTTTTTGAAAATTTTCCTTCCCCAAATTTCTTGGAACAGTGGTCCCCCCTGTCCAAACCCGTCTTTTCACCCTTCAATCCATCTCAAATCAGGTATTTTCCCTCTCTAATTATTTTTTATTATTTTTAAACCAAACGATCGTGTTTTAGGTTTTCCGAACATTTTTCTTCAATCTAACCGGATTTTGTGTTTTAGTAAATTTCTAAAACTCCATTTGAGGGAATCTTGTTTTAGATTTTTTTTCTCGAATTTCCCTCATCTTTTGGTGTTTTTCAACCCTTTTTCACAAAAATCACTATTTCATCAATTTTGAGCAAAATAAAATGGGTTTTCATCTAATTTAAGTGTAATAAATCCTTTTATTGATGATTAGGAAGGATTTTTAAATGCATTTGAATATTTTCGCCTATTTGCAAAAACCCTAAATGCTTAAAAATCCATGGTTTTTGATTTTTTTTGGACCTTACAAAAATAATTCTTTTTGGAATTCAAATGTGCTCCACCCAACACAAGTTTTTCCTACAAATTTTACTCAAAATTTCTTATTTTGATCAAAACTTATTGATTCTGGTTTTCGAAACCAATTTGAACTCTAATCTCAACCTATGGCCAGTCCTTTGTTCTGAACCTTTTTTTTTTTCCATTCTTCCTGGTTGGCTGATATGGGTCCTAGGAAGAGACTTGCAGTTAGAGCAAGGCCTAGTCAGGGTAGTGAGAGGAGGTCGAAGGCCAGATTCGATCCCGCTCCGCAGAGCAGTACAGCCACTCCGAGCTCCCCCCTGCAGAGAGGATGGCAGGGAAGTCAGTAGCTTCAGGGAGGAGAGTAGATCTACACTGTTTCGACAGGCACCATTTTGGCATTAGAGAGATACTCTCAGATGCAGGACTAGTACCCTTCTGCACCATGCAGGAGATACTATCCTCACCTGGTGAGAGAGTTTTACGGTGCACTGGACTGTCGACGACTCTTATGGACGACATCCGTCAGGGGTACACAGATTTCATTGACTGATGAGTTGCTGAGCCGAGTATGGGAGATACCCCGGAGAGGAGTCTGTGCTTTCTCAGTTGATGATAGAGAGGCAGCTTTCAGATGCATCCTTGAGCGAGAGGATGTTCGCGGTATCTCAGTGGTTACCGCGAACCAGTTATCTTTAGAGATGCGACTGCTGCACCACATTACCGCACGGATCCTTCTACCGAAGACTGGCAGATTCGATTTCATCACAGAGAGAGAGCTGATGTTGATGACCAGTCTGATCGAGAGGAGACCAGTTGATATACCGCCTTGATGCTGTCACAGATGCATGATGCTGCCACTCAGCGCCGACACTGTTTGCCATACGGGATGGCACTGACCCGTCTTTTCAGAGCTTGTGGAGTATCATTGGAGGGGGAGATCCCCAAGGAGATACTGCACACAGATGTATATGATGAGAGGTCATTGCACCGCATGGGTTTCAGGATGGTTGGAGGTCGATGGGTTCGGAGAGAGTCTGGCCAGGAGCCAGATGAGGAGGATGAGATTCGAGAGGCTGAGGCTGGACCATTGAGCCAGCAGTCCTTCCTCCAGTAGATGTACCATCGACACAGGCAGAGCACCTGTCACCTGATGCTTCAGTTCCTCCACCACCATCTACCGGATTATCCTTTGAGGAGCATGCCAGAGCACAGTTCACACAGATCAGAGGAGAGGTGACTCAGCTGCGTAGCGAGGTCGAGCTTCTACGAGCACAGACTACCTCAGAGCATGCTGAGATCCGCAGATCCATGGAGGAGGGATTTACACGTCTTGAGAGTCTTCTGAGATCACTTATACCTCCTGCTGCACCTGCTCCTGCTCGATCTGATGATGATGATGATGATGATGACGGCGGCGATCACCAGAGCGACCATGCTGATATTGCTGACGGAGGTGATCAGGATGTTGACCGAGCCACTGAGGTGGTAGGCACTGACAGCGACAGTGTAGGCGGAGCTGATGCTTATGAGGTGGTCAGTCGAGATCCTCCTACTACACCTGCTCCTTCTACTGCTCTAGTTGACTTTGTTCCGGATCCTATTGAGCCAGCTGATCATCTTTCGCCTCCCTCTACCAGATCTTCTAGGGTTGTACCCGCTTTTGGTCCTGCCGGCCGTACCAGGAGTCTTAGAGCTTTAGCACCTCCTAGGGCATTAGCCACCAGATCTAGGATTAGTGCTCCTTTAGTCTTGATGTTCCATCTGATGAGGATAGCCTCACAGATGACTGTTTCAGATCTCTTTTTGTATGGTTGATATATGTATGTTTTTTTCACAAAACTTATCTCTATATATATGTTTGTTATCTTAAACTTTTGTACTTCAGTTTATCATATTTTAGCTCTGATATAATGGGATATTTAACTCTGATACAAGCACAATTTCAGCTATGATATTTGTTTCTTTACTCTCTTTTTGTATCCATGCAAATTGTAAGGGGGAGGTTATTTTTTATGATTGACAAAAAGGGAGAGAAAAAGTAATGTTAAAAAGTGATGTTAATTGTTATGAAGAAAAGAGTGATGATGGATGTTTAAGTAATGATGTTAATTGTTTTTGAGAATTTGAGAACAAGTTTTTTTTAAGAAAAAGATGCATTATATTGTTTGAAGTTTACCTTAATAAGAAGTATCTAATTAAGGGGAGATTGTTTCCTATTAATTAGAAAACTCATGGTTTGAACTATATTGTCTCTTTTTCTCAAGGTTTTGTCATCATCAAAAAGGGGGAGATTGTTGGCTCCACCCAGTGATTTTGATGAATAACAAAACATTGAGTACATATTGTATTCTAATGTGAATTCAAGTTGTGAGTTTTCAGGCAGAAAGCACCTCAAAATTTCAAATATTTATGGTGTATGGCACGCAATGGCACGGAGCAAATCTCACATATCCGGGCAGCCTCTTCATTAAAAAAGGGCTAACAATTGCTTAATTATTATGTGTTTATGCTTTCATGAACATCATTTTTGATTTCAAGGCTTTTACTCTTGATCTGGATGTTTTCAGTCTCAAGTGTCGACACCTGGACAGTCAAGTGTCGACACTTCAGCATTTGGCATGGACAAAAATCCTTGGCACGCCAAGTGTCGACACCTAGAATTCAAGTGTCGACACCAAGTGTCGACACTTAGGTTTCAAGTGTCGACTCAAGGCCTGAGAATTTTGAAAATACAGAACTTGTTGGTTCGAGGATTTTTTGTCAAGTGTCGACACCTGTGCATCAAGTGTCGACACTTGAATGATCAAGTGTCGACTCCAGAATTCAAGTGTCGACACCTGACAGCCAAGTGTCGACACCTGACAGCCAAGTGTCGACACTTGCAGCCTGACAGCTCTAACGGATCTATTTTTCTGGCTTGCAGAAAGGTTTTCAAGCTCCAAACGGCTATTTCCAATGCTCAACGGTCACAAACCGTTTTAGAAGGTTTTTGGTGTATTTAATCTCCACCAACCTCATTTTAAAAGGGAGGTGAAGAAGAAAGAAAAGAAGAGAGAGTCTAGTCTATTCAAGAGCATTCAAGTCCACTCAAAAGCCAAAAAGCCATTATTCTCTCCAAACTTCAAATCAAAAGCCTCTTCTAGCTTGATTCCACTGAAAAGCCTACTTGCTCAACTTTACTACATTCCAAAAGGAGGCAACTTGAAGAAGAGTGAAGTCAAAGCATCCCTTGGGCTTCAAAGATTCCAATCTACTCTTGAAGAGAGTTTGTTGTAGTATTTAAATTTCATATCTGATTTATTGTGCTTTAACCTTGCTTTCAAGGGTGTCTTGAAAGAAGGTTATTGTGGTTTGTTGGTGAGCCAAAGTGTTAAAACCAACTAGGGTTAACTTGTGAGCCCGAAGACAAAACAAGTAGTTAGGTTTGTTGGTGAGCCTAGTGATAAAACCAACTTAGTTTTTGACTTGTGAGCCTTGTAAAACAAGTCAACTGTAATCTGGTGTGGATTATAGTGAAATTCCCAAGGGTGGCTTGGGGAGTGGATGTAGGTGCTAGGTTTGCACCGAACCACTATATATCTTGTGTTTGTGTGTGATTGCTCTTTTCTTTTTGCATTCTTTATTAAGTGCTATTATCTTGCATCTAATTAATTGTTACTCACAAGCACCACTAGACCTTTGTTTTATTGTGTTAAATTTTTATAAGACCCAATTCACCCCCCCTTCCCCCCCCCCCCCCCTCTGGGCTCCATTCTGGGCAACACTGTAAACCTTTGGAATGATGCCAAAGCAAAGGACCTTCCTCTTACTTTATTGTTGTTCGGATTCCTCTGCATATAATGCCATTTTGGGGAGGCCATCGCTGACATTCACTTTTGATGAAATTCTAACTCAAAATGGGATTGGAGAGGTAAGAGAAAATCAACAAATGGCCTGTCAATGTTTGACAATTCAAAGTCACAATCAACAACAACTCAGTTTCTGAGAAATAGATCTGTGTGATCCAACTGAAGGGATAAGCATGTCAATAGAAAGAACTATTCATGCTCCTTTGATAAAAGATGATCCTGCTAAAACTGTTCAAATTGGAAGTTCGCTCACTAAAGACCAAAGGAAGAAGTTGATTGGTTTTTTACAAAAAATGCTGATATATTTGCATGGACGGCTGCCGATATGTTGGGGATCCCTCCTGAAGTGATTATGCATGAACTCAAAGTTGATCCACTTAGTCGGCCTGTTCGACAAAAGAAACAAAATTTTTTTTCCAAAAGATAGAAAGTTATCAATGAAGAAGTGACCAATTTGCTTGATGTTGGATTTATTAGGAAGGTTCATTATCCTGACTAGCTTGCCAATGTAGTAATGGTAAAGAAAGCAAATGGAAAGTAGAGAATATGTATAGATTATTCTGATCTTAACAAGGCATGCCCTAAAGATAGTTTTCCTCTACCTAAAATTGATCAACTCGTTGATGCAACAGCTGGACATAAATTCTTGAGTTTCATGGATGCTTTCTCTAGATATAATCAGATATGAATGAGTCTAGATGATGAAGAAAAGACATCCTTCATCACAGATCGAGGGATATATTGTTATAAAGTCATGCCATTTGGTCTAAAAATGTTGGAGCTACTTATCAGAGGTTAGTAAACAAGATCTTTGAAGATCAAATTGGAAAGACTATGGAGGTATATGTGGATGATATGATTGTTAAGAGCAATCAATCTGATGATTATATTAAAGATTTGCAAATAGTCTTTGATATTTTACGGCAAAATCACATGAAGTTAAATCTAACCAAATGTATTTTTGGTGTAACTTGGAAATTTTTAGGCTTATGGTTACAAACTGAGGGATTGAAGCTAATCCAGAAAAGATTCGAGCCATATTGGGGATGTGGCATCCAACTAATAAGAAAGAGATTCAATAGTTGACTAGATGAATTGCTTCATTAAGCTGATTTATTTCTCGTTCAGCTGAAAGATGTTTACCTTTTTTCAAAGCTTTATGACAAACAAAAGAGTTTAGTTAGTCAGATGATTGTCGGTTAGCATTTGAAAAGCTTAAGAAATATCTAATGAATCCGGTCATATTGTCTAAACCCCAAGAAGGAGAAGATTTATATCTTTATATGGCTGCATTTGATGAAGCAATTAGTTCTATGTTGGTGAGAAAGGAATCTGATGAATCACATAAGCCCATTTATTATATCAGTAAAGTTCTTCATGATGCAGAGATAAGGTACCCAAAACTTCAGAAGATTGTTTATACCTTGGTAATATCGGCCTAACACCTCAGGCCATATTTTTAGTCGTTATCGTATTATTGTATTTACCGATCAACCTCTAAGGACTATTCAACAATGTCTTGATACTTCTGGTCGGATGGCAAAATGGACAATTAAATTAAGTGAATATGATATTACTTATCGAGCTCGATCTGCAATGAAAGCTTAAGTACTAGCTGATTTCATTGCCGAATATACTTGGAGTAACAGTGAAAAGAAAATCTAGCCATCTGATGAAGTGGAGAAGATCATACACCTTGGATATTACATGTAGTTGTGGCTTTTAATTCTTCTGGTTGTGGAGCTAGATTGATCTTATCCAATCCAAATGGAGATATCACTGAATATGCACTCCGATTCTCTTTTAATGTCTTTAATAATCATTCCGAATATGAAGCCCTCTTGGCTGGTTTGAGAATTGCAAAGGAATTAATATCCGAAGGTTAAAGGTATTATCTAATTCATAATTAGTTGTCAACCAGTAAAAGGAGATTTTGAAGTCTGCGATGCCATTTTAGCTTTGTATCTGAAAAAGGTTCAAGATCTTGGAGCTTTATTTGATTCTTGGAATATCATTCATGTCCCCATAACTGAAAATTCTCGAGCTGATTCATTATCTAGATTGGCTACTTCTACACCTGATCAAATGGGTTGGACTTTTGTGAAACATCTGGAGACCCCAGTATTTCAACAACTGAAAAAGAAAAGGTTCTTCAAATAGAGCCAGAAATGGGTTGGATGAGTCCGATAATCAAATATTTGACTGAAGGAGTATTGCCCGAAAATAATGTAGAAGCTAAAAAACTTGAAAGATTGCTTCTCAGTATGTTGTCTTAGATGTATTGTTATATAAAAAATTATTTTTTCAGCTGTTATTGAAGTGTTTATCTCCTTCAGATGCCGATTATGCTCTTAGAGAAGTGTATGAAGGAATATGCAGTGATCATTTAGGAGGAAGGCCATTGGCTTATAAAATCATAAGACAAGGCTATTACTAGCCGACTATATAGAAGGATGCTTTGGATTTTGTAAGAAAATGTGATTCTCGTCAAAGATATGCAAATATACAAAGGCGTCTTGCCAGTCAGCTTACACAGTTAACGGCTCCTTGGCCATTTGCTCAGTGGGGAATGGATATACTTGGTCCGTTTCCTCTAGCTTCTGGGCAGCAAAAATTTTTGATTTTGCCATCGATTATTTTACCAAATGAGTAGAAGCCGAGCCTTTAGCTCTAATTATTGAAGTAAAAGTTGAAATGTTCATCAGAAACTCTATATATACAGGTTTTCGGAATTCCTCATGCTATCATCACTGATAAAGGAAGGTAGTTTGATAATCAAAAATTTAAAGATTTCTGTGTTCAATATAATATTCTTCACAAAATGACATCCGTTGGACATCCACAAACTAATAGGGAAGCTGAGGTAACTAATCGGATGATCCTTCATGGATTAAAAACCCAATTGAATGAGGCAAAAGGATCTTGGGCTGATGAAATCAACTCCGTTTTATGGGATTACCGAACAACTCTCCGATCTACAATGGAAGAATCTTCGTTCAACCTTGCTTATGGGAGTGAAGCTATGTTGCCTATAGAGATTGTTCTCCATTCTAGAAGAATTGACTGCTTTGAAGAGTCGAATGACGCTAACCAAAGGAGGATTGACCTTGATCTGCTCGAAATCTCCAAATTACAAGCATTAATAAAAATGGCAGCATATTGACAAAGAGTGGTGCGGTATTATAATTCGAGAGTTAAGGCTCGAGTCTTTCGAATGGAGACCTTGTCTTGCACCAAACAATAGTATCCCAACCAACTGAACAAGGCAAACTTGCTCTAAATTGGGAAGGCCCTTATCATATCACTGAAGTTGTGCGATCTGGGACCTATCGACTTGAAAGCCTGGATGGTTATCCAATGGCTAGATCATGGAATGTAGAAAATCTTCGTAAATACTATCAATAAAGAGATTTTTCTCTTTTGAAAATATGAAGGAAAAATATGAAGATGAAATGTTCTCTAGAAAATAGATAAAAGAAAGGTTGGCTTGATAAGCTGACCATAATCCGACAAATTGAGTTGGTCTGACCTACTAACTCATCGATGTTTAATGATCAGAATAATTGATCAAGAGGTTGGCCTGATAAGCTAACCATAATCCGACAAATCGAGTTGGTCTGACCCACTAACTCATCGGTATGTTAACATCAAAATAACTGATTGATTGAAAGGTTGACCTAATAAGTTGACCATGACATGAATAATGAGAGTTGGCTTGAAATTGCCATTCCATCTTTTAGGATATCCCGGTCCAAGTACGAGCCGACTACCGGTCCTGCCAGCTGAAGACCGTTCTCCTGAACCACCATCTTCAGGTCTACGGCACTCGAAGCTCTTCGCATTTCTACGGCACCTGGAGGCAAGGTCTTCGAACCTCGTCTTCAGCCTTCGTCGAAGACACGATCTCCGATCTTTGACAAGGACCAAGTCCTCGATCTATGCCGAAGACGGGATCTCCAATCTATCTCAAGAAGATATGAGGACAAAACTTTCTCGATCTGATTACGGGAATCTCCTAAAATGGGAAAAATCTGAAGATGGATCAATGATCTATCTAGAACCGCTACAAAACACAATGAGTAATGATAACCTATGGTTACTATCGACCATCTCCAGGACACAATCATGGCACATAACTCCCGCTGCAACATCTCCGGTCTGGCCGGAATCGTTCGACGACAACCCACGACTACGGATCATGGGGGAAAATTAACTCTCCACCATAACCGCTGGAAGAACAACGGAACCACCGGCTGGATGGCTCCTTATAAATAATGGTAAGAGGGAATGCTCGAGGTAAGAGGCATGATATACTCCAGAAATCTCAGAGTCTGTTCCCTCCATTTCTCCTTGCCTTCCCCATTCTGTGGTTGGAGCCTGCCTCTAACTTAGGCATCGGAGTGTCCCCCGCCGGAGCAACTCTGACAAGGGATTTGTTTTACAGGTGAACCAGGGAGCGATCCTGCAATCCAGTATCCCCGACTTGCCAAAATAGAAGCTCTATGCCAATAGATTGGCATGCCAGGTAGGGCGACTAGCTCATCACAAACTTGTTAAGCTCCCCTCCCTGATAAAGGGGAAGTAAGATCTTCTAATGACGAGAGGAAAGACTCAGATCGCCTCTATGAGTCGAAGTCGTGCTCCATCCCAAGGAGAAGCACCCCCAGCAGAGAATGAAGTTCCACCTGCCACCATGGTTATGGAACGGCAACAGTTCGAAGCCCTCCTAAACCAAGTCTCCAACCTCACGGCGATAGTTCAGAACTTTCAACATAGAGCTTTTCCGGTGGGAAACCCACCGGCAAACTCCGGACATAGCTCACGGTCCCGGAGGAGGAAGGCCCCTCGAGAGGGGTCCGCACACCCTTCTTATCATCCTCGGCCCTCTCTTGAAGGCCAAAGTTCAGAAATACCTAGGCACCCTGATCCTCTACAGAAGGGGAAAAGGCCTAGGAAAACTTCTTCACCATCTTCTGAAGATTCTACTCCTGTAGCGGAAGTACCCAGGTAGACCATCCCTGATTATGATGGAAAATTCAATGCCATCGAACCGGAGATGGCAAGGATCTGGGAGCAGTAGGGTCACAACGATGCGGTAGTATGTGATCTGCGTCCTCCCTACATCAAGCATATCATAATCGAAATTATTCCTCGACACTTCAGGGTTCCTCAGATGGAACCCTATGATGGCACCACTGATCCCTACGATCATTTGGACAGTTTTAAGGCCCATATGATGATTCAAGAAGCTTCTGACGTGATGTACTGCCTCGCGTTCCCAACCACTCTGAAGAAAGCTGCTCGGATGTGGTACTCCAGCATATGCCCAGGTACCATTGATTTTTTTTTCGAGTTAAAGAAATTGTTTGTCTTGCATTTTAGGACTTGCCGCAAGACCCCCCGAAATATAGATACGTTGTTCCTCCTTTATCAGAATGAAGGAGAAAGCCTGCGAGATTACATCTCCAAGTTTAATGAGGCCACACTCGCGATCCCCGATCTTAATGAGCATGTGGCCATGTCTGCATTGAAGAAGGGGCTTCGTACATTCAAGCTCATCTTTTCCCTGTATAAGAAGTTTCCTAAAAGCTTTGCTGAGATGCTTGCAAGAGCTCAGAAATATGCAGATGCTGAAGAGCAGGCGGCAAACCGACGACTGATCGAAGGGAAGCCCCCTTCAAAAAAGAAAAACAACCGAGGACAAGGTCCCCCAATCTCCAACAACAACAAGTATACTGACCACCGAAGGAGTCCCCCAGGCCCAGAGCATCGGGTGGAAGATTCGACTCCTACACTCCCCTCAACCTCCCTCGAGAAAAAATTCTCATGGAGATTAAGAAAGAAAACTTTCTCTAGCAGCCCCATCCCATGAAGGCATCCTCTTCCGTATGGAATAGGAACAAATATTGCCGATTCCACCGGGACCACGGCCACAACACTGAAGACTGCATCCAATTGAGAGATGTAATTGAGGATCTCATCAAAAGGGGGTATTTGGGGAGGTATATTGGTTGCCAAGGACCTCGGTCTGAAGCTATTGTTCCCTAACCAACTCTTGAAGAGGCCGAACTGCCAAATCAATGGCCTACCAATGGAGGTGCTAGGATGATACACTGACCTACCAACTAGAGAAGGGACGAAGATGATGTCCCGAAGTGACTCAAGGACAACAACACTATTATCTTCTCTGATGATGACCTTGCGGGAGTTCAGCTCCTGCACGACTATCCTATTTTAATCTCGGCCGTTGTGGCCAACTATGATGTACAATGGATTCTAGTTAATAATGAAAGTTCAACTGATGTCTTGATCTACGATGCATTCTCTAAGATGTGTTTGCCTATACATCAACTATGGAGATCCCCATACCGCTCACTAGCTTTGGGGGAATCAGGTTGATGCCGAGGGAGAAATAGTATTGCCCGTAACCCTTGGCACCGAACCTCGATAAAAGACACTACCAATCAATGTCACGGTAGTCCGAACCCCTTCGGCTTACAACATTATTTTGGGGTGACCTAATTTGAACAGATTCTGAACTGTAGTGTCTTCTTTTTATCTCCTGGTAAGCTTCCCCACCAGAAATGGAGTAGGAGAAGTTAGAGGAGATCAGAGAGCGGCACGACAGTGCCTAATGATTCAAGATAAACACTCCAATGATTCTGCAACCCTAGATCAGTTGGATCCAAGGGACTCAACCCCAGATTCTGGTGAACCCATGGAAAGAACTATCCTAGTACCTTGACAAAAGAGGAGCCCACCAAAGTTGTACAGATCGGGAGTATACTTGATAAAAAACCAAGGTGGGGCTGATCCGTTTCCTCAAGGATAATGCCGATGTCTTTACCTGGTCAGCTTCGGACATGCCAGGGATTCCCGTCGAAGTAATCACCCACCTGCTGGAAGTTACCCCCGGGTACAAACTGATCCGATAAAAGAAGAGAAGCTTTGTCCCTGAAAGACAAAAAGTAATAGACGAGGAAGTAGGCAAGCTCCTCAAGGCAGGGTTCATTTGAGATGCCCACTACCCTGAATGGTTGGCTAATGTAGTAATGGTGAAAAAAGCTAATGGCAAGTGGTTGATTTGCATCGACTATACGGACCTCAACAAGGCTTGCTCAAAAGATAGCTTTCCCCTCCCAAAAATTGATCAGCTGGTCGATGCCACAGCCGGCCATCATCTACTGAGCTTCATGGATGCTTTCTCTGGCTACAATCAAGTCAGAATGGATCCCCAAGATGAAGAGAAGATGGCCTTTGTCACTGACAAAGGTCTGTACTGCTATAAGATGACACCATTTGGGCTCAAAAATGCTGGAGCAACATTTCAAAGGTTGATCAACAAAGCATTCAAAGATCAACTGGGGAGGAACATGGAGGCCTATGTCGATGATATGATCGTCAAAAGCCTCCTCCAAAAGGATCACATCCAGGACCTGGAAGAATTATTCAGTGCTTTGCGACGCTACTGCATGAAGCTGAATCCGACGAAGTGCACCTTCGGAGTAACTTCAGGCAAGTTCCTGGGTTTCCTCGTTACCAAGCGAGGGATTGAAGCAAACCCTAAAAGAATCCAGGCCCTGAAGGATATGAGGCATCCCTCCTGCAAGAAAGAAGTCCAGCAGCTGACGGGGAGAATTGCCTCCCTAAGCAGGTTCATTTCTTGCTCTGTTGAGAAGTGTCTTCCATTTTTCAAGGTGCTTCGGCAGTCAAGGGGCTTTGAATGGTCTGAAGACTGTCGCATTGTCTTTGAAGAATTAAAGAAGTATTTGGAGACCCCACCTCTACTTTCCAAACCTTAAGAAGGTGAGGTGCTTTATTCAAACCTCTCCGCTTTGGATGAAGCGATCAGTTTGGTTCTTGTCTGAAGAGATGAAGATGGCTCCCACAAGTTGATCTACTACATCTGCAAAGTTCTACACATTGCTGAGATAAGGTATGCGAAGATACAGAAGTTGATCTACTTCCTAATGGTTGCGGCGGCAAAGCGACTACAGCCATATTTCCATGCCCATGCCATCATGGTGCTGACTGATCAACCTCTGAAGGCCGTTCTCCGATCCATTGATACCTCAGGGATGATAGCCAAGTGGGCCGTAAAGCTGAGCGAATTCAATATCACCTTCCAGCCCCAAATGGCCATGAAAGCCCAGGTGCTTTTGGATTTCCTGGATGAGTGCACCTGGAAATCCAAAGATGAAGCACTTTCAGTAGAAGAGAGAATTCTAAAGGATACGGAGTCCGTTTGGGAGCTTCATGTAGACGGAGCTTCCAATGCTGCTGGATGTGGAGCCGATCTTATACTAGCTGAACCCGACGGCCACACTGTAGAGTATGCATTTCGGTTCTCCTTCCATGCTTCAAACAACCAAGTCGAATATGAAGCCCTGCGCGCAGGACTTCGGATCGCCAAGAGTTTGGGAGTTCAAAGGCTCCAGGCTTTTTCGAACTCCCAACTGGTAGTGAACCAGGTTAAAAGAGAGTATGAAGCTAGGGTTCCTACCATGGTGCAGTACCTGAAGAAGGTACAAGTTTTATCCTCTCAACTAGAATACTTCGAGATTATCCATATTCCTCAATCAGAGAATTCTCGAGCAGATGTGCTATCTCGACTTGCTACAACAACTCCGGAGTCTCTCGGTTGCACATTCGTTGAGCACCTCGAAACTCCAAGTATAGTTGAAGAAGCTATAGAGGTTCATTAGATTGAGACTGAACCAACTTGGATGGATCCCATTGTCAAGTTCTTGAACGAAAGCACCCTGCCAAAGATAAAGCAGAAGCTACAAAGATCCGCTGGATGGCATCCCAGTATGTCATCTTAGATGGAACACTCTACAAGAGATCATTTTCTTAACCTCTACTAAAATGCCTAGGACCGACAGACGCGGACTACGCCTAAGAGAAGTTCATGAGGGCATATGTGGAGATCACTTGGGAGGCAAATCTTTAGCATACAAGATCATTCGCCAAGGATATTATTGGCCTTCCATCTAGAAGGATTCGGCTGACTTCGTGCAAAGGTGTGATCAATGCCAAAGGTATGCTAACATTCAGAGGCAACTTGCAAGTCACTTAACTCAATTGATAGCCCCTTGGCCTTTCTCCCAGTAGGGAATGGATATTCTCAGTCAATTTTCGCCTGCTTCTGGACTGAGAAAGTTCTTCCTAGTAGCTATCGACTACTTACACAAAGTGGGTCGAAGCTGAACCATTAGCCCAAATCACAGAGGCAAAGTTGAGAATTTTGTTAAAAAGTCCATCATCTTCCGGTTCGGGATTTCACTTGCAATAATCATAGACAACGGGCGACAGTTTGACAATCTTAAGTTTAAGAACTTTTGTGCTCGGTACCATGTTCAACACCGGCTGACTTCCGTTGCCCACCCACAGTCCAACGGAGAAGCGAAGTAACTAATCGAACCATTCTCCAGGGCCTGAAGACGAGGTTGAACGCCGCCAAAGGACTTTGGGCTGAAGACCTGACCTCCATTCTCTGGGCATACCAAACTACCCAAGAATGGTTTCCGGTGAATCTTCGTTCAACCTGGCATACGGTACCGAAGCTGTTCTTCCTATCGAAGTCTCCCTCCAGTCCTTAAGAATCGACAACTATGAAAAGCCTGAAAATTTCAACCATAGAAGGATCGACCTGGATATGTTGCCAAGCACCAGGCTTCAGGCCCAGATAAGAATGGCGATGTACCAGCAAAAGGTCACCAAATATTATAATTCCAGAGTGAAGAATCAAACCTTCCGCACAGGGGACATGGTATTGTGAAAGACAGAAGTGTCCAGGCTGGCATAATAGAGCAAACTTTTTCCCAACTGGGAAGGTCCATACCTGGTTGAAGAAGTCATACATCCAGGAACATATCGGCTCAAGACCTTAGAGGAAAAAATTCTATCCGGCCATGGAATGTACAAAACCTTCGCAAATACTATCAATAAATTGACCCCTACATTTCTTATGCAAAAAAAAAAAAGAGAGAGAGAAAAAGACAATGCTTAAAGCTACATAGACCAATAGACATCAGTTGGAGGAGACTCAATGCTACAGGATTGAAGCAGTTTGTCGATCTATGAAGAAAGAATCTCCTTGACTTGGGCTGGGATCGGAGAACCTTAAACTTGAACCTCCTCTTCAGCCTGAGACCCCTCCTGGGCCAAGGTTGGAGTCGAAACCATTCCAGACCCTCAATTGAGGCAGGAGCCTCTTCTCCCTGGCATGGCACCTCTTCGACTCTCTCGACTTCGACTGTGCCTAAGCCATGCTGGTATCCCCAACCACGACTGGAGTCTCCTCCCTTGGCTCTGACATCTCTCCAACCTCTTCTACGGCTTCGGCCTCCTCCTCCACCTCTTCTTCCTCAACTATGTTGAAAGTGGGGATGCTAGAGAGATCAAGGTGTGGAAAGTCCCCTTTGACCTTGTCAAGTCCATCGTTGAAGCCATGCTGATAGATATATAAGGTTGCTTCATTTATCTCCTCCTGGAACTGAGCGGACTTCCTGAAATCTACTACAACATCGCTTACCAGCTTTTTTAGAGCCACGGACTCTCTCTTGGCTACCTCAGACTCCAGGACTGCCTCCTCGGCCCTCCTGACTGCCTCCTCCACCGCCTTGGTCAGACTCTCCATTTTCTCTTGATCCTCCTTGGCAGATTGTTCCAAGGATTCGACTCGTTTTTTGCTTTCCTCAACCCATCTCCTTGCTATACAATTATCAACTAGGCACTTTTCAACTCGCCCCTCAATCCACGAACCTCAGTGGCATATGAATGAGTTTGGTTCTCCATAGTTGCTTCAGTTTTTCGGCCAATCTTTTTCGTTCCTATCAGTATGAGTCTCATTGAGGCCCATGGATGAGGATCCTGGTTGTCGACATTTTTCAGCCCCTCCTCCATGAAGGTGATGTCATAGCCCAACTACATCGACAATATGAAGTTGTGAACCAAACAATTCCTAGAGCAAAGGAGATATAGAGAGAACCATACCTGCTGTAGGGAAGAAAAAGCAGAATCAAACACTCTGGTGAGGCTTCGGCTTCGGACAACTGCCAAATTGTGAGACAGCAATGTATTCTTCAGTGCCTGCTTGGCCACAGCGGGAACCAACAATCCCCCTTTAGGGGAAGTTCCGAAGAGTTCGTGGGACGGCTTTCAGCCGAAGGAGCCTCACGAGCAAACTCTCCCTCGACTTGTGGTGCCTTGCTCCGGTCAGCGGCAGGGGGGTAAGGCGATGCCGCGTCCGTCATCTAAGGCGGACTCTCCCTCGGGTGGGCCGGAGAAGTAGCTGTCGATGAAGTTTCAACTGGATGAGGCCTTGTTGAGGTCCCCATCGCCGGCACCACATCTTCCCGGAAGTTTCCGAGAGTATGAAGTGCCCCGGTCCCCCTCAGGACCATCTCTTCTGGCCTTCTTCCAAACTGCCGACCTTGTAAGATGGGCTTGAGCTACTCTTTTTTTGAAAGTTTGACGGAGCCAGCTCAGGCCAGGCTTCATTCTGCCACCTACAAACAGAAAAACTCCTTTGAGTTAACCAAACAACAACAGGATTAGGAGAGAAGAGGTGAAAATTTTCATTGTTATACCAACACAGGAAACTTGCTAATCCCTGCAAGATAGAGATTCCTCTCCTCCAATAACTCATGAATAGGGAGAATTTCTGAATCAACCAAAAGGTCATAATCAGACTGATCAACCGCCAAAACCTTCTTTCCATCATTGGCAGTCAAACGTGGCTCCTTCCAATCACTATCGAAGCCCCACGGGTCGATAGATAATGCAAAGATGAAGATGGGTTCCTTCCGTGGATGGTGCTGGGCATGTCCTTGATGATCTTGCGGCCCAGTCGAGGACCGATCACCCACCATCCACTACTATGAAAATCCTCCTTGAGCACAAATAAGGCAATGAACAGGTTGGTCCTGGGTTCTATGTTAGCTATGCGACATCGAACTAGGAATCCGTAGATGTTCCGAATGCTATTCGGAGTCAACTGCACAGGCACCACTCGGTACAAGCAAAAACTTTGATGAAAAAAGAATGCAAGGGAAATCGAAGGCCCGCCTTCAAATGATCTTTGTACACAGCCAAGCATCCGTGATGGGGGACCCGAAACCTATCCGGGTTTCACCTTTTATTTTTTTTATTTTTTTTTAGAATTTTAAAAAAAATTTAGAATTTTTGTATTTTAGTTATTCCCGCTATTCCACCTATTCCCTTTATTCCCATGTTATCCTGGTGTTATTCCAACTTTATTCCAGGCTATTCCTATCTCCAACCTCCGGAAAAATCACAGAGGCTTTTTTTCCGATTTTTTTTGCCCCACCGGTCCGCGATCGGCCATGCCCGACCCTCGCCACCGCCGCCCGCCCGCCGGCGCTCCGCCGATCCGTCGCCCGGCCCCCGCTGGCATCCCGCTGGGCCTCACGCCCGTGGGAAGACCCGCGGACCGTGGAAGACCAACGGTCATCCACGGCCGTCGCGCCTTTCGTCGTCACCATCGTGCCGCCCCACCGTCGTGCGCCCCGTCGCTGCCGTCCGCCCGCTGGCGCGCCACCAGACCGCCCCGCCGCCGCCCGCTGGGCCTCACGCCCGTGGGAAGACCCGCGGACCGTGGAAGACCAATGGTCATCCACGGCCACCGCCGCCATCGTGCCGCCCCACCGCCATGCCGCCCCGCCGCCGCCGTCTGCCCGCCGGCGCGCCACCAGGCCGCCCCGCCGTCGCCCGCTGGGCCGGGTGCCGAAGATCCAGGTGCCCATTGCTCGCCATGAAAGAGCTTCTGCATGCTTTTCAGAGCAGGCAAATGAAGCTCCTGCATGCTTTTCAAAGCGGTTGCCAACGTCCAGGTGCCTAGTTGCTCGACCGTGAAGGAGCCTCCGCACGCTTTTCAGAGCAGCCAAATGAAGCTTCTGCACGCTTCTTAATGCGGTGGAGGAAGAGTTGATTTGCACGATTTTTGGAGTAGCACGAGTTTCAAAGCGGAGGGGATTTCAAAATTTAAATAAACAGGATTTATTTGGTAATTTTTTTTATAAATGTAATTTTGGAAATTTGGGGATTTTGATTTTGAATTTGATTTCAAAATCAAGGGAGGATTTCAGGGGATTTTATTTTTGAATTTCAAAAGGGATATGGGCATCTATAAATACTCATACTCCTCTTGTAAAAAAAAAAACAGTTGAATGAAATTTTGAGTGTTCTTCCAGTGTGTGGTTCTGGGCGGAGGCCCTTTTTCCTTCGTCCTTCGGGACGTCGTGGGTTGTGAGGCCCCAAGTATCTCCTTTCTCCCTCCCACCTTCGCGCCTTCCCCTCATGGCCTTGAGAACCATCCTAGCGCCTATAAGTACTGAGGAGGGTGTAATGCCTTAGAGGTGGACGGTCTCTTCGTTAGGGTGAGTCCCAAGATCCATGAGTTCTTCCCCTCCCCCCCCGTCCTTCGTGACCTTGAGATCCATCCTAGTGCCTCTAAGTATTGAGGAGGGCGTAATGCCTTAGAGGTGGACGGTCTCTTCGTTAGGATGAGTCCCAAGGTCTAGGAGTTCTTCCCCACCCCCGTCCTTCGCGACCCTGAGAACCATCCTAGCGCCTCTAAGTACTAAGGAGGGCGTAATGCCTTAGAGGTGGACGGTCTCTTCGTTAGGATGAGTCCCAAGGTCTAGGAGTTCCCGTCCTAGCCTCCCATCCCCATCGTTCCTTCGCCATCTCCGCCAAGAAAAAAAATTTAAAAAAAAAAAAAAAGAAAAAAAACAAAAGAGCCCAGTCGTTTTAGGATTTTCGGGGGTCGTTCTATCCTAGTCCCGGAGGCTTCTTAGCCCTCCCACGATCCTTGGTTTGCTTTAGGTGTTTTTCCTCTTTTCAAAATAACAATAGGTTTTCTTCGTGTCCTTCGTCCTACATCAATCCGGGAGGAAGTTTGTTCGCTCGTTCCTCAGATGTGGGAAGAATGGAAGGAAACCCCTCGGGAATGCGATAGTGTTCCTGGAGTTGAGTCATTTTCTGGTGAAACAAAGCTAGGAATTGATTTTGGACTCACTATATCACCAGCCTTCGAAGGTCCAACATGTCCCCATCGGCTCTCTACGGATTCGGCCATGATAAAAAAATGAAGCAAAAAGGTAGAAGGAAGGTTCTACCTGTAGAAGAGACTGATGGCCAAAAGCAGGAAAGGCAGAGCAAAGAATGAAGTGAGGTTGAAGAATCTTCTTCAACCGGACTTTCTCTCTTTCTAAAAAGAAACCAAAAGGCCCCTGAAGCCCCACCAGGCTGATTCGACATAAAATAATCCAAAGGAAATAGCCCATTTAGATCGACGACCAGGGCGAAGCACGTTCATCATCCAACGAGCAAGAAAGAACCACGACAGCCATCCAAATCCAAACCAAAAGATTGGCTGAACTGTCATGCAACAGAAAAAGAAGAGACAGTCCTAGGGCTGCCCACTCTCTTCTCCTTCCTCAATCAGGAAATGACAACTGTCCTCTACCTGACCCTCAAACCAACCAGTAGTCATGATGGACAGTCCAATCAGAGATTTCACGATCATCCATTACATTATCCCCCAGAAGGAAAACAACAAACCATTGATACTTTCACTCTTCGAGGCAGATCTTTGCTTCGAAAATTGAGAGCAAGGGGGTATTATTGGGATATCCCGGTCCAAGTATAAGCCGACCACCGGTCCTGCCAGTCGAAGACCGTTCTCCTGAACCACCATCTTCAAGTCTATGAAATCCAAAGCTCTTCGTATGTCTACGACACCCGGAGGCAAGGCCATCGAACCTCGTCTTCAGTGTTCGCCGAAGACACGATCTCCGGACTTTGACAAGGACCGAGTCCTCGATCTGAAGATGAGATCTCCAAACTATCTCAAGAAGATCCGAGGATGAAAACTTTCCTAAGCTGATTACATGAATCTCCTAAAAAGGAGAAAATCTGAAGATGGATCAACGATCTGTCTAGAACCGCTACAAAACACAATAAGTAACGGTAACCTACGGTTACTATCGACCATCTCCAGGACACAATCATGGCACATAGCTCCCGTTGCAACGTCTCCGGTCTGGCCGGAACTGTTTGACGACAACCCACGACTGCGGATCATGGGGAAGAAATTAACTCTCCACCGTAACCGCTAGAAGAAGAACGGAACCGCCGACTGGATGGCTCCTTATAAATAACGGTAAGAGGGAATGCTCGAGGTAAGAGGCACGATATACTCCACAAATCTCAAAGTCTGATCCCTCCATTTCTCCTTGCCTTCCTTATTTTGTGGCTAGAGACCGTCTCTGACTTAGGCATCAGAGTGTCCCCCGTCGGAGCAACTCCAGCAAGGAATTTATTTTGCAGGTGAACCAGGGAGCGATCCTACGATCCAGTAGCCCCGACCGGCCAAAATAGGGGCTCTTACGCCAACACCATGAATATCATTACCTCGGAATATTAAAGATATTGGAAATCTGGTCTGATATATTGGACTAAGGTTTGACGTGCAGATTATATGACAATGAAAGAGAAGCAAAACAAATAACAGCAAACATAGAGTCATAAGAAGTTGCTAGAAATTCATGATTACAAATGCTATTCAATTTTCTCTTTGTTGACCTGATCATAGGAAGCTTTCTCTTGCTCAGATGTTCTTCGACAGGTGAAACTACTGGATCATCGATTGGCTTGTCTTCTTCTTTTTCTTCTACAAAATCATCTATGGAAATGGAGGAGATGTTAAGGTCAGGGTATAATTTCTTGACCTTATTGATGCAATCTTCAAAGCCAAATTTATAACCTTTTGCTCTTACTTGATCCATTAATCCTCGAACGCTTTGGATTTCTTAAATTCTTCAATTGCAAGAAGTCTTTGTTGAACTACAGAAGTATTTTCTTGTTCAGTTTGCTCTAACTTTTTCTCAAGAAATATTATTCTCTCTTCCATCATGGATTTTTGATTTAATACTTCTTCATATGTCCAAGTTTTCTCTTCTATAGCATCGTCTGCCTGCTGGAGTACTTTTCTTCTTCTGGCCGCATCATCCACAAGATGCATAGCTTACTTTTCAATTATTCTCAATTTGTTCTGTAAGGACAAAATCGTTGTAGTTGATTGGACAACCCTTGATTCTAAGGCTATCCGGTTAGCATCAGCCTTGTCTTTTTCTTCCTTGGCCAATGCTAACTATTTCTGAAGTCTTCTTGAAGGTCAGTCATTTGACACCAACTTTCTTCAATTATGGAAATATCATTGATAAACTAAGCAAAAGAGTTGGAATCTCATCAGAACAAAAACAAACAATTTAAAAAAAAAGGAAGAAAGAGGAAATGTTATTTACCTTCATCATCCCTGGGTAAATGGAGGATAGAATCTCTTTTACTCCATGTCTGATTGTTGTCTCCCAGTCTTTCTGAAGGATGGTGGATTGCAGTATGATTTTTTCTAGTTTTGGATTATTGATACTTGTATCAGCAACAAGCATTTGAATGACCTTATCATTATTCGGATCAGATGATTCTTCTGCAGGAGCTTTTCCTTTATCTGCTGAAGTATGTTTAGCAGATGAATCACATTCTGGTTCTTTTGAAAGAGGAACAGAAAGCTCTTGTTCTCTTCCTCGGATGAAGATGCAACATACTTAGAAAATTTTGGCTTATTGGAAGTACTTCTTGACAAGCGGCTTCTTCTTACACATGATCTTTCTTCTCTAAATCATACTGGTCTAGCTTTTCTCTTGGATGTTTGGTGAAGTTTTTATCGCTTGATTCCATTTTTCAAACACGATGAAGATTTCTTCTTGGAAATATTCCTTGAAACAAATGGTTTCAAAGGAGAAAAGAAACTCAAAATACTTGAGACAAAAGTGGTTCAAAGACCCAGGCCTAAAACCTCCTTATATAGAGAGTGCCAACGATCATGATTTATGGTTCAAATTCCAAAATATTTTGAGATCTTGACACATTTGAGATCCTGATTTGGTGGGAATTCATGGCCGTTCCCAATCTTCAGAAAGTTAGTTATAAAAATATTTATGATGGTATTTGATTTGAATTTGAATTCAAATCTTATACGATCTTTGAAATACTGGCAAATACGGTTATACGACCTACTGAACAACTGCTCTTCCAATAGGAAGATGGCATTTGGTAAAGTTGATATGATGACTTATTAAATTTCATCTGGAAAAATCTCTCATGAGAGATTCTTCTTCTTAAAATATAAGAAAAAAGGAAAAAGATGTTTGATAAATCTGATTGAAATATTATACTATCTATTAATAAATTTGGGGTTTGATTGATTAAAAGATTAATTTTTCTAAATGTTAAGTAAATACTAATTTCTTCCTCGGAGAAATTAGAGATTTTGCTTTCCGATCAACTTGTTCCAATAAAGATTCTTGTTCATTGGACTTGTTCGGAATTGATTTGACTAAATTTTTCTGAATAATGATTGGTGTTTATAATTTGATTCGGATAATTTCATAACTAGATCGATCTTTCTTGGAAACTTCCATGTTTGATTCGATGATTTCATACTTAGAAAATCTTTCATTTATAATTATTTGATTTCTATGGAAATAATCTATCATATCTTCTTTACATGAACTCCAATAGATATAGTTAAAGGAAATGCTTTTTCATTTCATATTTAGAACAAAATGAGTTCCTACATCATTCATATAGATTTGTTGTTTACATTCTTTTCAATTACACTTTCTTCTATTTCGACCTGACTAACAGTAGCTTCTTGGATTTGAGAGTCGGGTGCTCGTTCTTCAACTTGATCTTCGATGGTTCTTTAACTTGATCTTCGACTGGATCTTCGACCTGATTTTTTTCATCAGAATCTTCTTCATCGGAGTCTTCCTCTATTTTTGAAGTATCTAGGTCGAGATAAAATTTTTTTACTTTCTTCAAATAGTCGGCGTGACCAAGGTCATAACTCTCAACTCCTGACTCGTGGAGTTTGTCTTCAAAAGCCTTCGATTGAATATACTTCTTTATGGCTTCATTAACAGCCTCTTCAACAGCTTGTTCAATTATCTTCGTTGCCGTTAAAGCTTTTTCTTCAGCCGTCGAAGCTTTCTTTTTAGCCTCTAATATTTTTCCTTCGGCTTTCTCCAAGTTAACAAGCATCGATCGAATTTTTTTTTCTTTTGTTTCAATTTTGACTCCATGATATTTATCTTTGATCATGCTTCATTCAGCTCTACTTCTAGAGCTGATGTTTTGGTTGATGTTTCTTCTAACTTCTTTTCATAGCATTCTTTAATTCCTCAGCAACCTCTTTTTCCACCCTTGCAACGTTTACCTCGTTGCACATAGTTTGGCAGAACTGATAAAAGTTTTTCAGACTTCATCCATGATGCTGATCCCGTGGATAGCTGTTTATTTTCATTTCAAAATTGGTTAGATTTGATAAATAAAGAAGAACGATTAACTCTTTAATTATTCAAAGTACAAGATGGTTCCATACCTTCAATAGTGCTGGATGAAGCAATAAGACTGTATCATCAATTTATTGGGACATAGTTATTTTCCATTCTCTCGGAATGATGATAGCTTCAAAAGGTGACGAGCCAACATTGGGTCATTCAGACCCGAGTCATCAGCGTATACATAAAAATCGGTTGTGAAATCTACAGCCGGTATTCTATCTTCTTCCTCCATCATCGGAGCTTTTCCCTTCTCGGTTTGGCTAGTAGAAAATGATGATGGGCCAACTCCTGAAATTTCCATTGATCATCTTTTTTGTACTAGAGTTTGAAGTAATATCGATAATGGTACTTCATCATCTTTCAATACACTTGCTATTAGTATCGGAGAAATTGGATTTGCTGAAACCGCTGAAGCTGTTGAAGTTATCGATTTTATCTTCTTTCATTTATTAACTCTTCTTTCTTCTTGGTCGGAGGGGGTGGCTTTTGCTCTTCTTTTCTTCAACAATTTTTGATGTTTTAGAACATCCACCATGACTGATGTGTCTGCAATGATTAAGAAGTCAAATATTGAGACTGATGGTCAGAGAAGAAATGAAAAGATAATATCAATAATAAAAATACCTAGAGAAGGTTTAGGGCTGATTTTCACCAAAAAAAGCTCTCTTTCATCAAGAAGTTCTTTTATCGGGGGAATCTCCATCCCCATGAGCTTCTCGTAATCTTCTTGATCGGCTGTCAGAATTTTCTTGCCATCAATGGGAGTTAACCAGGGTTCCCTATGGCTAGTGATGAAGTCCCAAGGAATTTTAGAGATAATGTAGAAGAAGCCTAATTTCCAACCATGAATGGATGATAGAAGCCCCAAGATAAATTTCTGACCATGGCATTGATTGATTACCCACCACCCATGGCCATGGAAATCTCGTTTCAACATGAATAAGGCAGTAAAAAGGAAAGTTTTGGGAATTATATCTGCATCTCTACAAAGAATCAAAAAAGTGCAGATAATTTAGATACTGTTCAGAGTTAATTGAGCTGGTAATACTCGATATAGTTTAAAGATCGTAAGAAAAAAGGGATGAATCGAAAATCTAAGATCGGCTCTTAAATGTTCTTCGTAAATTGTCAAGCTACCAGGTGGAGCCGATCTATTTGCTCTGAAGAGTTCAGAAGTATTATGACATAATCGTCTGAAATGTTATAGTGCTGCTTCAATGCTAAGATTCGGTGTTCTGTTAAGGAAAACCTAACATCACATATTTTTACTGATTCGGCTTGTTTTTTCTATTTCTGGAAGGTGGATTCTTTGGGATTATTGGTATGACTGACTTCTAAAATTCTAGCCACAAAGAGAGAAAGGAACAAAGGAAGATTAACTTAAATAAAAGGTAAAGAAGAAAAGAGGCCGACCTGAGAGGTTTCTTTTGCTCATAAGGTGAAGAAACTAAAATGGTGAAAAATCTATTTTTCTGGAGAAGATGGTGCTTATATACTATCCTTCAACAGTCCGAGATTTCTTCTCGAATAATGGAATTGATCTATATCTTGTCACCTGGCCATAATATTGGTAAAAAGATACAGTTTTTTGAAGAGTCGAAATGACCATTCGTAATCCAACGGCAATTCGCTACTGATGGGATGTTTGCATTTATTTTATGACGAAAATCATTTAGCCTTTTATGGATTTCAAAAATTACAATGATGATGGCAAGATACGGCTATTGGTGTTTATAACCGCCTCCCCTATCAAAGATTGACAAGTCATCAAAGCGTGCTGTCCAAGAATGAAAGCTTCTGATAGTTTCTGATTTTCAATTAATGAATTCAGAAACTGGAGGGACTAGTGTTGGGATACGATACGTTTGATCTATTTCTACTGATTTGATGGGGTTTTGAATTTGACCAATTAATGCCCAAGAGGCATAAGGCTGATTAACGCCCAAGAGGCCTAAAGCCGATTAATGCCCAGGAGGCATAAGGTTGATCAATGCCCAAGAGGCCAAAAGCCGATTAATGCCCAAGGGGCATAAGGCTGATCAATGCCCTGAAGGTGATAAACACCTACACCAAGCATACATTATGCAAGAAACAGGGCAAAAAATATGCATTTTAAAATATTTTTAAGACATGTATAGCGGAAGGCTCGGTAGATAGATCTAAACCATCTACCGATCTGCCCATAAGAGGATCTAGTATAATAACCTAGCATGCATATAAACATCAAAACAAGAGAAAACATAAAAGTACCATACCTTTACCACAAGAGAGAAGCCAAGGAAGTGCAATGAGAATGAGGAGGGTGCTCGAGCCACACATGCGTCTGGCCTCTACAGGATGTCCACACTTGGGCTCGACTATGATCAACTCCCTCCGAGTGCTAGCTCTTCAGGATCCGTGGACTGAACTTCTTCTTCCAGGAAGAGAAGAAAGAGAGCAGGAACCCCTTCCCAAATCCTCTTTCCCATGACCTAGCTTGATTGTTAGGTGGCTCACACCCAATCCCTAAACCTCTCACAAAACCCTTCTTCTTCCTCTCTTTTCTTTTCTCTCTTGCTGTTCATGTGTCTGTAACCCCAGTAGCCACTATAAAGACCTATATTTATAGGGGCTGCCATGAGAGGGAGAAGAAGGAAGGAGGAGAGATGGAGGGAGAGAATGGAAGAGAGGATCAAGGCCAATCCTAATGGGTCCAACCCATTAAGGTAAGTATGGCATTCATACTATAAAGCCTGGAGTCAAAACTGGTTTGAATTCGAAATTCAAACCAGGATAAAACCTGTCCAAAAAAATTGCAAGAAATCCTCCCAGAAAACAGTTCGTCATAGGAAGTGTCGACACTCGAAAATGGCCAAGTGTCGACACTTCACGAAGTATCGACACCTGCAAAATTCCAAGTATCGACACTTGGAACAAAGTCAATCATATTGACTTGGGTGATGACAAATGATTCCTAATCGTCGATAAGCCTAAAAGATCAAATAGAAATCCTCTATGGTGTGTGACCCCATAGGTTCGAACACAAAACTGGTAGCACTGGATCATTTCCAGTACCAGTCAAAGTCCTCATCTAGCAATGATACCCGATGTCCGGATAGGTCGAAGATGCATTGCAACTCACAAGAACCTCTGGCATATGGTTGCGCATAATTCATCCCTTTGACCTTACAATGCTCAGGATGACCTAGGGTTAGACTGCCAATCCTAATTTGGTCTATCCAGATCATGTCTCAACCTTACAAGTTCTGTGACTCCTCACAAGAACCACCGTGGCCAAGATTTTACTGAATTGAGATATAGTGAGCCATTCACTCCAAACTATTTAGAGAGGTCAATTTCATCTTGATCCACCACCGCTCCATAAGTACTTGACTATACCCAGAAACCTTTCATCACTGGATTAGAAATCCAGGTAGTCCAGCACCAAAGTATAGTGAGTTGCTTGCAAGCTCCCATGGTGACCTCAGGTCTGAGGGATATGTTGGGTTCCGGTGCAACGCAGCGGAAGGGTAATTTCAAAATTGAAACTAAATTCACACCAAAAACCTTAAACCAGGAACTCCTTAAATAAGACTAGAACATATGACAAGCATCTCTATGCAAATTAGGATTAGGGTACCAACCTGTAATCGCTTATTCCAACAAACTTGAAGTTGAAGGGGCTAACTAAATTCACCAGGCATCCAGGTGTCCGCCCTCCGATGGTGATCCACATAGAGCAATGATCAAGAACACAATCTTCTTGTCCAATGGTTTATCCTTTTGAGTTCTTTTTCCTAGAACTCAATTCTTCGGATTATGGCTGGAATTCTTCCACACAAGAGGTTGCCTCCCTTTCTTTGATCTCTTCTCCACCTTCCACTAAGACCTTGGCCCTTTAGACACCCTTGTCTTGAAGATAAGACCTTGTCCTAAGAGGATATAGGCTTGTCTTAAGTTGGAGGAGAAATTAAGACAAGAATGTCTTAATGTAAGAAAGAAAGGAAAGAATATCAGAACTCCTTCTTTCTTTTACCGTCGGAGACCTTCTCTTTTATTCTTGTTCAGCAATAGAGTTTCGACAGAGGAGTCCTCTATAAAGGAAACAATGTAAAATAAGAAAAAAGGAAAGGAGTCTTTTGGGGAGGAAGAAGAAAAATAAAGCATTACAGATTACAAACACCCAGTTTTGATTTTCCTGATCCCTTAAATAGTTTTCAGAGAGGCGCCCACACAACTCTCCGTAAACTCCTTCTCATGCCCTTCTCATTTTCTCACGCCCCTTCCCTCCTTCTCACGGCCTTCCAGATTAAATCCCACGGCCTTTCTTAAGGGAAAAGTCGCGTTGTTTTAAAAAGAAAGGAGTCGCGACTTTTCATCTCCGAAGAGATGTTATTTCGCGCAACCGGGAAGAAACAGTGCTTTCTTTCTTTCTTAAAAACCCATCAACCGTTGGATTTCCATCCAAAGGGGGACAAGTGAGGCACTAAGGTGAGAAATAAAGGCTGCCCCATCTTAATTCATCAGAGAATTAAGTGGGCACGCCAAGAGTCCATGCGCCCATGGACTCCTCCAAATGGCGCGCCAAGAGTCCATTAGCGCATGGACTCTTGGCATTTTGGCATTAAAAGAATAAGGGGCGGGTGGGGGGCTAGCCTAAATACTTGGTTAGCCAATAGGGTTAGCCATAATCCCTATAAACTCAATTAGGGTCTAATTAGATCCAATTAGAACCCAAATTGAACCAATCCGGAACCCTAATTCGAATCTAATTCGAATAGAAGCTAGGATTTGCAACACCTGCTAGAGTGTCATCATGCAAAATGATTTAATTACAAAATTAAACCCTTGATCAATTTTCTTAAGTGTGTGACCCATTGGGTTCCACATCTAGCCAACAGTGGGTTCGAATACAAGTTGACATAATTTGATTAGAACTATTTCTAATCGATTTAGGTCAAATCGGGCTTACCTGATTATGATCAATTAGGACTCTTCCTAATAAGTGATCATTCAATTTAATTAACCCACAAGACAAGATTGACGTCTAGCAACGTGTCATGTCTACCCGGAAGATATGGAAATTCTGGTGAAATACCAAAACTACCCTTCAGTAGAAAGTTACCGTACAATTAAATCCTTCGATCAGCCTGCACCCAGAATATAATTATGGATATGGATATATGTCAATTCAAATATTACATTCGTTTCTAGCTCAATCTTATATAGATGATTCAATTATCTTGATATTAGAAATCATCTCTAATATCTTTACTTTGATCAAAGATTCCCTGAATCATCATCCGATTGATAACTAGCTGGATGCAATCTCCTCTTACTAAGAGTGATCGATTCCTTGTTGACCTACTCATTACCTTCATATCCAATTCACCATTCCCAGTATCAATCCTGTGCATGACTCAGTGTCATGATTAGAATTAAACCAAAGCATGGGTTCATGTATATAAGGTACTTATGGCAATCTCAGGTCAAAGGATTACTTGTACCAGTCCTACTATGAGAACCTTCTATTGACATGTAGCTAAGACTCCATTAGATGTTCTCAAGTTGGATCATATCAGTGAACTCATTCTCTAATGAGCACCCACATCCTGGTATTAGTGTCACACACAAGTGACTGTGAGAGCAGTCACCCTCTCCAGTATACATGGGATGTGCTAGTCTTACCGGAAAAAAAAAACCCTGATCCCCTACTCAGGGTTCCTTTGACTAGGAATATTTTAGATTAAGGTTTTAAGACTTTAGGTGTCACTGGTATGATCTCATCATAACCCTAAAATCATAGTCCTAATCTATGGGGTTCATCATATATTATAAACACAGCGTATGATGAAAAATAATGCCTTTATTAGAATATTGTCAATTACAATGGTTTGGGAGATACAACATAGATTGGCTTGTAGGGCATATCCCTTTCAATCTCCCACTTGCACTAAAGCCAATCGCCTTTAAATCTTAATCCCATACACTCGAGGTGGCAATCAAACTCTCGCTGTGGTAGAGCCTTAGTGAACGGGTCTGCTACATTGTTCTTTGTATCAACTCTATTTATGTAGACATCTTGTCTCTCTACTATTTCTCGGACGAGATGGAAGCGTCTCAGAATGTGCTTGGACTTATGATGAGCTCTTGGTTCCTTAGCTTGAGCAACAGCCCCAGTGTTGTCACAGTAAAGTAGCACTGGGTTTTCAATCTCAGGAACAACACCCAACTCTGTGATGAACTTCTTCATCCAGACTCCTTCCTTGGCGGCTTCACTGACAACTATGTATTCTGCCTCTGTGGTTGAGTCAGCTACAGTCTGCTACTTGGTACTCTTCCAACTCACTGCTTCACCATTTAGGGTAAAAACATATCCCGAAATGAATTTGCTATCATCAGGGTCTGATTGAAAACTAGAATCAGAATAATCTTCTAGTTTAAGATCAGAACCACCATAAACCAAAAAAATATCCTTAGTCCTTCTCAGGTACTTAAGAATATATTTAACTGCTTTCCAATGATCCTCTCCTGGATCAGCCTGAAACCTACTGACAATGCCTAAAGCATATGCCACATCAGGCCTGGTACATAACATGGCATACATTATGGACCCTATTGCCGAAGCATAAGGTATAGAATTCATTCTATTTCTTTTTTCAGGTGTCTTAGGAGACATCCTTTTAGAAAGATGTATGCCTTGACTCATAGGAAGATAACCTCTTTTACTTCCATCCATGCTGAATCTTTTCAGCACTAAGTTAATGTACCTAGATTGGGATAAACCTAGCATCCTCTTAGATCTCTCTATAGATCTTAATACCTAGTATATAGGATGCTTCTCCCAAATCTTTCATGGAAAACTGGTTTGATAGCCAAACCTTGACTGATTGCAACATTGGGATTTCATTCCCAATGAGGAGTATGTCATCTACATACAGAACCAAGAAGACTATGGCACTCCCACTAGTCTTCTTATAAACACAGGGTTCATCCACATTTTGATAAAACCAAACCGTTTAATAGTTTCATCAAAGTGGATGTTCCAACTCCTTGAAGCTTGCTTTAATCCATAAATGGATTTCTTTAGCTTGCATACTTGATTAGGTTTATTCTTTGAAATAATACCTTCTGGCTATGACATGTAGACTTCTTCCTCAAGGAAACCATTGAGGAATGCAGTCTTCACATCCATCTGCCAGATTTCATAATCATGGTATGCTGCTATAGCAAGTAAAATCCGAATTGATTTGAGCAAGGCAACAGGTGAGAATGTTTCATCATAATCAATTCCTTATTTTTGTCTAAAACCTTTTGCCACTAATCTGGCTTTATAGGTTTCAACTTGGCCATCAGCCCCAATCTTTTTCTTATAGACCCATTTGCACCCAATAGGATTAACACCCTCTGGTGCATCGACCAAAGACCATACTTGGTTTACATACATAGAGTCAATCTCGGATTCCATGGCTTCTTGCCATCTATCTGAATCAGTACTCAAGATAGCTTCCGTATAGGTCAGAGGTTCATCATTTTGAATGACTTGGGCTTCATTATTTTCAATAATAAACCCATACCTCTCAGGTGCCCGTGGCACTCTATCAGACCTACGGGGAGGAGTTTTGTGTTCTGGTTCTGTCCTAACTATATATTCTAATGGTTGAGAACTGTCTATCGGTGTTTCTTGTACTTCTCCAAGTTCAACAGTTCTACCATTGCCCTTTTCTAAAATGAACTCTTTTTCTAGAAAAGTGGCATGCCTGCTGACAAAAATCTTTTATTCAGTAGGATGGTAAAACAGATATCCTCTACCCTCTCTAGGATATCCTACAAATAGACATTTATCCGCTCTAGGTTCCAACTTATGTCCAAAATTTCTTTTAACATAAGCTGGACATCCCCATACCTTAAAATATTTAAGATACGGTTTCTTTCCACTCCAAATTTCATATGGAGTACTAACAACGGATTTAGAAGGTACCTTGTTCAGAATGTAAACAGCAATTTCTAGGGCATGACACCAGAAGGAAATGGGTAAATTTGTGAAGCCATCATGGATCGTACTGAAAGATTGTGCCCTGAAAGCTAATTGAAATATTGTAATTTTGATCCCAAAATCAATGAATTGACATTTTATAAAGGCATAATTTTCATCATTTGCTGTGTCTTTTCGATTTTATGATGAACCCCATAGATTAGGGCTATGGTTCTAGGGTTATGATGAGATCATACCAGTGAGACCTAAAGCCTTAAAACCCTAATCTAAAATATTCCTGGTCGATGGGACATTGAGTTGGGGATCAATGTTTCCGGCAAGACCAGCACATCCTATATATGTTTTGTAATGAGGGTGACTGATCTCACAGTCACTTGTGTTTGACACTAATACTAGGATGTGAGTGTTCATTAGAGAATGAGTTCACTGAATTGATCCAGATTGAGAATATCTAATGGAACCTTATCTGTTTGTCAATAGATAATTCTCATAGTGGGAGTAGTGCATGTGGTCCTTTGACTGAGACTACCATAGTACCTTATATATATGAATCCATACTTTGGTTCGCAATCAATCATGACACTGAGTCATGCACGAGGTGATACTGGTTATGGTGGATTGTATATGGAGGTTGTGAGTAGGTCAACAAGGAATTGATCAGCCCTAGTAAGAGGGAATAGCATCCAGCTAATTTCAAATGATGGATTCAGGAAACCTTTGATCAAAGTATGAACATTAGAGTTATTTCTAATGGTTAATTAATGAATCATCATTATAAAGATTGAGCTAGGGATGAATATGAAATTGGATTTGACAAGTATCCATATTCATAATCATATTCGGGGTGCAAGTTGATCAAAGGACTGAATTGCCCGGTAACTCACCACTGAAGGGTATTTTGGTAATTCCACCAAAATTTCACATCTTCCGGGTAGACATGATACGTTGCTAGACGTCAATCTTGTCTTGTAGGTATATGATTGAGTCATGGTAATTCAAATCAGTTAATTTGAATTAGATTCTAATTGACCGAGTCGAGCTAGTTTGAGTCGACCTAAATCGGCTTAGTTGAGATCTAACCGAATTAAGTCGAATAAAACTCGGACCTACTGCTGGCTAGGTGTGGAACCCAATGGGTCACACACAAAAGAAAATTGATGAAGGATTTAATATGGAATTAAATCATGTTTGCAGGATAAACACACTAGCATGTGTTGCAGACCAAATTTCTATTCGAATCAGATTCGAATTTGGTTCCGAATTGGGCTTAATTGGGTTCTAATTGAACCAGATTAAGGTCCAATTTAATTTTTAGGACATTGGGCTAACCCATGGCTGAACCCAAGTGAATTAGTTCACTGAGACCCTCTCTCCAAGCCGCCCCTCCCTATTCTCACCCGCGCGTGCCAAGAAAGAGAGTCCACGCGCGTGGACTTCTCTTAAAACACGTGAGAAGGAAAACGTCGGAGAAAAATCTGAAAAAAAGGGGGCATTTCAGATCCTTGTTTGGCACCCTTGGATCTGGATCTGATGGCCAGAAAAAATTAAGGAAAAGATCCATCGCTTTTCGGTCGCAAATCCAAAAGTCGCGATTCTTCCTGAAATTTTTCCGAGAGTCCTCCTCGTCGGAAAAAACGAAAATTAAATCAGAGAATCATGATTTTTGGTTGAGGGGATGTGTGAGGAATGAGGGATCGTGATCCCTGGGGTTTCAGAGGGTTGCGTTGTTTCGAGATGACATCCCTCTGAGATCTATAAATAGGGTTGGGTTCTCGGGGGTTTTCATGTAACATAATTCAGAGATCCAATTCCCTTTCCTCCTCTCCAGGATACTCCTTCCCTTGTTCTTGTTGGGTATTGTTTCCCTTACAGAGGTATCCTCTGTCGAAACTCTGACCCTAAACAAGAATAAGAAGAAGGTCTTGAACGGTAAAGGAAAGAAAAAGGAAAGGATCTGTTCTTCTTCTTTTTCTTCTTGAATTAAGACTTTACCTGTCTTAATTTTTTCTTCCAATTCAATTCAAGAAAAGGGATTCAAGAAAGGGAATTCTTGAAGAAAATTCAAGAAGAGGAAAGAAGGAAGAAAAGAAATTTTCAAGAAAGAAAATTTCAGCCTAAAAGTCCAAGAATTGAATTCTTGAAAAAGAATTCAAGAAGAGGAGCCAAGAACTAGGAATTGTTGTCTTCATCTTTTTTGTGTGGATCACCATTGGAGGGTGAACATTTGGGCACCTGGTGGAGTTCAGAGTTTGGATTTTGCGATACAGGTTAGTATCTTACTTTGAGATTAAATCTTATATATGCATTTTATATGTTTTAATTCTTTTAAGGAGATCTTGGGTTAAAGGTTTGGTGAAGATTTCAAAAGATAAAATTAAAAATTTTGAAATCTATGTTTTCGCCTTGCCATCAAACCCTACAGTGGTATCAGAGCCTCCTTATTAAGATTAAAATATATATGCTGAATTTTAGATGCATATTTATATAAGTAACATGAGATGTAATATATGTTTGTTGTAATGTCACCAATTAGGGTTTTCACTCAAACCCTAATTGTTGTAGAGATATGCATAGAGATCTAGTCATCATACTGAAATAAGGTTACCCTGGCATAATGGTGGATCCATTATGTGGTAAATGGTTGTCCTAGTATGATGACACACTAATCACATTTGTGTTAATTATGCATATATGTTTGATGTATGCCACTAATTAAGGTTTTCACTTAAACCTTAATTTGCATAGGATATGTTTAGCCTTCTAGTCATCATACTGAAATAAGGTTGCCCTGGCATAATGGTGGATCCATTATGTGGTAAATGGTTGTCCTAGTATGATGGCACACTATGGCACATATTTGCTAAAATGTGCTTTGTTTTAATAAAGCCCTCTTTAAACATATTAAGTTGTAGTGTCATATACCAAAAGCAAAAATAATCAATATGATTAGTTTATCATTCGGTGTCTAGGAAAAGTGGTTCATGATCGGTAAAGAGGACGTGGTTTTTAATTGGTTCCGTTGACTGACCTGGCCAATTCTTATTGGTGTCTAAGGAAAGCAACGGGGGGACTCCCACCACTCTCCCACTTACCTGGCAGGTATGATTAACTTAATTATTGATTGATATGCTTAGTGTAATATTCACTACATAGGGCCTTCCTTCATGCCAAGTCATTATTATGTTATGATCCATATTAGGTTTGTTGTGTACACACAAGGCCTTTTTCTTTATGGTGACTAACATAATTTTTGCTTGGTACATTTGATGCTTATGGAATGATTTAATATAATACTTTGTTGTGTACACACAAGGGTATTATAATTAATATCATGACTATATAGTAATGAAGGGTCTAACTTAACTAAAATATTATAGTTTGTTGTGTACACACAAAGCTATTAATATTTTAGAGGCCAAGATAAGTTGAGAATTGTATGAATTACAATTGGAAAGAGTTTTCCTACCTTTGAACTTATATAAGATTTGTTGTGTACACACAAGGTCTTTTATGAGGAATTAGGATCTCAACCCCACTAAGAGAACCAATTAGGGTTTTCTCGATCATCACATTGAGGGTTATGATGCTTGATAAAATAGTGGGAGACATAATTAAGTTAAAGTCCTAATTTAATTATGTTTTGTCAACATTGATTGTTTGCTTATGTAATGTTGTTTGTTAATGTAGATAAATGGCATCTTCACTCTCACTCCGTAGCATTCTTGATGCAAATAAATTGACTGGACCAAACTATGTTGATTGGTTGAGAAACCTGAAGATAGTACTCAGCTAAGAAAGAATTTCTTATATTCTTGATACCCCAACCTTGGAACCATTAGGGGAAGATGCCTCGCAAGAGGATAAGACCACATATAACACGTGGCAAAATGACTCACTTACTGTCAAGTGTATAATGCTTGCCTCTATGACCAATGAGTTACAGAGGCAACATGAAAGCATGGACACAAACTCCATATTGCTCAATTTAAAAGAACTTTATGGAGAACATAGTCGAACTGCAAGATATGAAATATCTAAGCAGTTATTCCGTGCAAGGATGACAGAAGGTACATCCATACAAGACCATGTATTAAAGGTTATTGACCTAATCACCCGATTGGGTCAATTAGGTTTTGTTATGGATGGGGAGTTGAATCAGGATTTAATCCTGCAGTCACTCCCAGAGTCATTTTCACAGTTTGTTCTTAATTATCATATGAACAAACTTAACACTTCCTTGCCTGAGCTGTTGAATATGTTAAAATAGCAGAGAGCCATTTAAAAAAAAATAAGGCTCCACTTCTTCTTGTGGATGGTGTAAACAAGAAGAAAATAGGCAAAAAGGGTTCCAAGAGGAGGTTAAACCCAAAAGGGGGCATCAAGAAAAAGAAAGGAAAGAAGGCCTCCGGACAAATGACCTGCTTTCATTGTGGCAAGCCGGGTCACTGGAAAAGAAACTGCAAGGTTTACCTTGCAAGTATGAAGCCTGGTGCTAGTGATGCACCAAAAGGTATGTATGAGATACATGCAATTTTGTCATTAGACTCTTCTAATTCAAACTCTTGGGTATTGGATACTGCTTGTGGTCATCATATCTGCAAATCATTGCAGGGACTACATAACATCAGAGTTTTGAAGGAAGGCGACTTCGAGCTCTACGGTGCTGGAGGAGATTCCATCCAAGCAGAAGCTGTAGGGACTTATATGTTGAAGCTGCCTTCTGGGAATATTTTAGAGTTAAAAAATTATTATTTTATGCCTAGAATCATTAGAAACATCATATCTGTACCCTTGTTACTTAAACAAGGATATATTATGAATGTAATGAGCAGTGGCTGCTCAATCAGTTTTTCTAATGAAATAATATTTAATGGCATATTTTGCAATGGTCTCTTAACTTTATCTTCTGATGACAATATACTACATGTTAGTAATAAACGAAAAAGAGATGAAGTAAACAATACTTTGGCACTGTCGTCTTGGACATATTAGTGAGCAGAGGATTAACAAGTTATACAAGAAAAAATTCCTTAATCCTTATGACTATGAATCATTAGGAACTTGTGAATCATGTCTCATGGGTAAAATGACCAAGACTCCATTTAGTGGACATAATGAAAGGACAACAGAGTTATTAGGACTCATACACACTGATGTATGTGGACCTATGACAACTCAGGCCAAGGGTGGATACTCATATTTCATCACATTCACTGATGATTTTCAAGGTACGGATTTGTGTATCTAATGAAACATAAGTCCGAAGCTTTTGAAAAATTTTTAGAGTATCAAAGTATGGTAGAGAAACAAACGGGGAAAAGTATTAAGATCCTTCGATCAGATAGAGGAGGTGAATACTTATCCACCGAGTTTCTTGATCACCTTAAACAAAAGGGAATCATCTCTGAATGGACTCCTCCTTACACACCACAATTAAATGGTGTTGCTGAAAGGAGAAATCATACTTTATTAGATATGGTACGGTCCATGATGTGCTTCACAGACTTACCTGTTTCTTTCTAGAGATATGCCTTGGAAACAGCGGCTAATATTTTGAATAGAGTACCATTCAAATCTGTATTAGCATTCCATATGAGTTATGGAGGGGAAAGAAACCAATCTTAAGCACCTTAAGATATGGGGATGTCCAGCTTATGTCAAAAGAAATTTTGGACAAAAGCTTGATGTTAGAGCAGAAAAATATCTATTTGTTGGATATCCCAAAGATAGTATAGGATATCTATTCTACCACCCTACTGAACAAAAGGTTTTAGTCAGTAGGCATGCCATTTTTATGGAAAAAGAATTCATCCTACAAAATGGCAGTGGGAGAAATATTGAACTTGAAGAATTCAACAAGTAGATACATCTCAACAAAATCATAACACAGTTAGTATAGAACCTGAACACACCACTCCTATCCGTAAGTCTGATAGAGTGCGACATGCACCTGAAAGGTATGGGTTCATTATTGAAAATAATGAAGCCCGAATCATTGATAATGATGAGCCTCTAACATATACGGATGCTGTCATAAGTAGTGACTCAGACAAATGGCTGGAAGCCATGAGATCCAAAATGGACTCCATGTATGTCAACCAAGTCTGGACTTTGGTTGATGCACCAGAGAGTGTTAACCCTATTGGATGCAAATGGGTCTATAAGAAAAAGAATGGGGTAGATGGCCAAGTTGAAACTTATAAAGCCAGATTAGTGGCTAAGGGTTTCAGACAAAAACAGGGAATAGATTATGATGAAACATTTTCTCCTGTTGCCATGCTCAAATCTATTCGGATCATGCTTGCTATAGCAGCATATCATGATTATGAAATCTGGCAGATGGATGTGAAAACTGCATTCCTCAATGGTTTCCTTGAGGAAGAGGTTTATATGTCACAGCCAGAAGGTTTTGTCTTGGAGACTAAACCTAATCAGGTATGTAGGCTAAAGAAATCTATTTATGGATTAAAGCAAGCATCTAGGAGTTGGAACATCCAATTTGATAAGACAGTCAAAGAATTTGACTTTATCAAAAATGAGGATGAACCTTGTGTGTACAAGAAGACTAGTGGGAGTGCCATAGTTTTCTTGGTTCTGTATGTAGATGACATACTCCTCATTGGGAATGATATCCCAATGTTACAATCGGTCAAGGTATGGTTATCTAAACAGTTTTCCATGAAAGACTTGGGAGAAGCATCTTATATACTAGGCATCAAGATCTATAGAGACAGATCTAAGAGGATGCTAGGTTTATCCCAGTCTAGGTACATTGACCAAGTGCTAAAAAGATTTAGCATGGAGGAAAGTAAAAGAGGTTACTTACCTATTGGTCATGGCATACATCTTTCTAAGAAGATGTCTCCTAAGACACCTGAAGAAAGAAATAGAATGAATTCGGTACCTTATGCTTCGGCAGTAGGGTCTATTATGTATGCTATGTTATGTACTAGACCTGATGTGGCATATGCCTTAGGTATAGCCAGCAGGTTTCAGGCTGATCCAGGAGAGGATCATTGGAAGGCTGTGAAAAATATTCTTAAGTACTTAAGAAGAACTAAGGATATTTTTCTAATATACGGAGGATCTGATCTTAAACTAGAAGCTTATTCAGATTCTAGTTTTCAATCAGATCCAGATGACAGCAAATCTATATCTGGGTATATTTTTACCCTTAATGGAGGAGCTGTAAGCTGGAAAAGTTCTAAACAGCAAACTGTAGCTGACTCAACAACTGAGGCAGAGAGTACATTGCTGTTAGTGAAGCTGCCAAGGAAGCTGTCTGGATGAAGAAGTTCATATCAGAGTTGGGCGTAGTTCCTGAGATTGAAGGTCCAGTATCACTTTACTGTGATAATACGGGGGTTGTTGCTCAAGCAAAGGAACCAAGAGCTCATCACAAATCAAAGCACATTCTGAGACGCTTCCATCTCGTTCGAGAGATTGTCGAAAGACAAGAAGTCTGCATTAAAAGGGTAGAAACGAAGAACAACGTAGCAGACCCGTTCACTAAGGCTCTATCATAGCGAGAGTTTGATCGCCACCTTGATTGTATGGGGTTAAGATTTAAAGGCGATTGGCTTTAGTGCAAGTGGGAGATTGAAAGATTGTGCCCTGAAACCAATTGAAATATTGTAATTTTGATCCCAAAATCAATGAATTGACATTTTATAAAGGCATTTTCATCATTTGCTGTGTCTTTTCGATTTTATGATGAACCCCATAGATTAGGGCTATGGTTCTAGGGTTATGATGAGATCATACCAGTGAGACCTAAAGCCTTAAAACCCTAATCTAAAATATTCCTGGTCGATGGGACATTGAGTTGGGGATCAATGTTTCCGGCAAGACCAGCACATCCTATATATGTTTTGTAATGAGGGTGACTGATCTCACAGTCACTTGTGTTTGACACTAATACTAGGATGTGAGTGTTCATTAGAGAATGAGTTCACTGAATTGATCCAGATTGAGAATATCTAATGGAACCTTATCTGTTTGTCAATAGATAATTCTCATAGTGGGAGTAGTGCATGTGGTCCTTTGACCTGAGACTACCATAGTACCTTATATATATGAATCCATACTTTGGTTCGCAATCAATCATGACACTGAGTCATGCACGAGGTGATACTGGTTATGGTGGATTGTATATGGAGGTTGTGAGTAGGTCAACAAGGAATTGATCAGCCCTAGTAAGAGGGAATAGCATCCAGCTAATTTCAAATGATGGATTCAGGAAACCTTTGATCAAAGTATGAACATTAGAGTTATTTTCTAATGGTTAATTAATGAATCATCATTATAAAGATTGAGCTAGGGATGAATATGAAATTGGATTTGACAAGTATCCATATTCATAATCATATTCGGGTGCAAGTTGATCAAAGGACTGAATTGCCCGGTAACTCACCACTGAAGGGTATTTTGGTAATTCCACCAAAATTTCACATCTTCCGGGTAGACATGATACGTTGCTAGACGTCAATCTTGTCTTGTAGGTATATGATTGAGTCATGGTAATTCAAATCAGTTAATTTGAATTAGATTCTAATTGACCGAGTCGAGCTAGTTTGAGTCGACCTAAATCGGCTTAGTTGAGATCTAACCGAATTAAGTCAAATAAACTCGGACCTACTGCTGGCTAGGTGTGGAACCCAATGGGTCACACACAAAGAAAATTGATGAAGGATTTATGGAATTAAATCATGTTTGCAGGATAAACACACTAGCATGTGTTGCAGACCAAATTTCTATTCGAATCAGATTCGAATTTGGTTCCGAATTGGGCTTAATTAGGTTCTAATTGAACCAGATTAAGGTCCAATTTAATTTTTTAGGACATTGGGATAACCCATGGCTGAACCCAAGTGAACTTAGTTCACTGAGACCCTCTCTCCAAGCCGCCCCCTCCCTTTTCTCACCCGCGCGCGCCAAGAAAGAGAGTCCACGCGCGTGGACTTCTCTTAAAATGCGTGAGAAGGAAAACGTCGGAGAAAAATCTGAAAAAAAGGGGGCATTTCAGATCCTTGTTTGGCGCCCTTGGATCTGGATCTGATGGCCAGAAAAAATTAAGGAAAAGATCCGTCGCTTTTCGGTCGCAAATCCAAAAGTCGCGATTCTTCCTGAAATTTTTCCGAGAGTCCTCCTCGTCGGAAAAACGAAAATTAAATCAGAGAATCGTGATTTTTGGTTGAGGGGATGCGTGAGGAATGAGGGATCGTGATCCCTGGGGTTTCAGAGGGTTGCGTTGTTTCGAGATGACATCCCTCTGAGATCTATAAATAGGGTTGGGCTCTCGGGGGTTTTCATGTAACATAATTCAGAGATCCAATTCCCTTTCCTCCTCTCCAGGATACTTCTTCTCCTTGTTCTTGTTGGGTATTGTTTCCCTTACAGAGGTATCCTCTGTCGAAACTCTGACCCTAAACAAGAATAAGAAGAAGGTCTTGAACGGTAAAGGAAAGAAAAAGGAAAGGATCTGTTCTTCTTCTTTTCCTTCTTGAATTAAGACATTGCCTGTCTTAATTTTTTTCTTCCAATTCAATTCAAGAAAAGGGATTCAAGAAAGAGAATTCTTGAAGAAAATTCAAGAAGAGGAAAGAAGGAAGAAAAGAAATTTTCAAGAAAGAAAATTTCAGCCTAAAAGTCCAAGAATTGAATTCTTGAAAAAGAATTCAAGAAGAGGAGCCAAGAACTAGGAATTGTTGTCTTCATCTTTTTCTGTGTGGATCACCATTGGAGGGTGATCATTTGGGCACCTGGTGGAGATTCAGAGTTTGGATTTTGCGATACAGGTTAGTATCTTACTTTGAGATTAAATCTTATATATGCATTTTATATTTTAATTCTTTTAAGGAGATCTTGGGTTAAAGGTTTGGTGAAGATTTCAAAAGATAAAATTAAAAAATTTTGAAATCTATGTTTCCGCCTTGCCATCAAACCCTACACGTACCATATCTAATAAGGTACGATTCCTCCTTTCAGCTATACCATTTAGCTGTGGTGTATAAGGAGGGGTCCATTCAGAAAGAATTCCATTAACTTTAAGATAGTCTAAAAAACTCCGTGGATAAGTATTCTCCTCCTCGATCAGAATGAAGAACTTTAATACTTTTCCCGGTTTGTTTTTCGACCATACTTTGATACTCCTTAAATTTATCAAAGGCTTCAGATTTATGTTTTATGAGATACACACATCCGAACCTAGATAAATCATCTGTAAAAGTGATAAAATATGAGTATCCACCTCTAGCCTGAGTTGTCATTGGACCACATACATCAGTATGTATAAGTCCTAATAACTCAGTTGACCTTTCTCCATGTCCAGTAAATGGAGTCTTGGTCATCTTACCCATGAGACATGATTCGCAAGTTCCTAATGATTCAAACTCATAAGGATCAAGGAATTTTTCCTTGTATAACTTGCTTATCCTAGACTCATTAACATGACCAAGTCGATGATGCCAAAGTAAAGTATCATTAAAGTCTTTTCTTTTTTATTTTATTATTGACATGAAAAACACTATCATTGGAAGAAAGAGTTAAGAGCCCATTGCTAAATATGCCAGAACAAATAATTTTATTAGACAACATTATCGAGCAACCAGTGCTTGTTACATCCATTACATATCCTTGTTTTAATAACAAAGGAATAGATATAATGTTCCTAATAATCTTAGGCATATAATAACAATTTTCTAACTCCAAGATCTTCCATGAAGGCAACTTCAGAATATAGGTCCCTACAGCTTCTGCTTGGAAGATATCACCACTAGCACCGTAGAGATTGAAGTCACCTTCCTTCAATACTTTATGCTTGTGGAGGTCCTGCAAAGATTTGCATATATGGTAACCACAAGCGGTATCCAATACCCAAGTATTTGATATAGACGAATTTAATGTCAATATAACATGTATCTCATACATACCTTTTGGTGCATCTGACGCACCAGGCTTCATAGTTGCAAGGTAAGCCTTGCAATTCCTTTTCCAATGTCCTGCTTTGCCGCAAAAGAAACAGGTTGACTGTTTGAGGCCTTCTTTCCTTTCTTATTCTTATTGATGCCACCCTTAGGGTTTAGCCTCCTATTAAAACCCTTTTGCCTGATTTCTTCTTATTGGTCTTATCAACAAGAAGAAGTGGAGCTTTTTCTTTCTTAATGTGGCTCTCTGCTGTTTTTAACAATTTAACAGCTCAGGCAAGGAAGTGTTCAGTTTGTTCATGTGATAATTCAAGACAAACTGAGAAAATGACTCCGGGAGTGATTGCAGGATTAAATCCTGATTCAACTTCCCATCCATAATAAAACCTAATTAACCCAATCTGGTGATTAAGTCAATTATCTTCAGAACATGATCCTGAACGGATGTTCCCTGTGTCATCCTAGCATGGAATAACTGCTTAGATATTTCATATCTAGCAGTTCTTCTATGTTCTCCATAAAGCTCTTTTAAATTGAGCATTATGGATTGAGTATCCATGCTTTCATGCTATCTCTGTAACTCATTGGTCATAGAGGCTAGTATGATACACTTGACAGTAAGGGAGTCATTTTGCCAAATTTTGTATGTGGCCAAATCTTCCTCTGTGGCATCATCCCTTAGTGGATTAAGACTAGGGGTATCAAGAATATAAGAAAGTTTTTCTGAACTCAGTATAATCTTTAAATTTTTCAACCAGTCCACATAGTTCGGACCAGTCAGTTTGTTGGTGTCTAAGATACTTCGTAGTGATAATGAAGATGCCATTTATCTACATTTAATAAAGAACAATACATAAGCAAACAACCATGAAATGACTTATATAATTAAATTAGGTCTTTAATTTAATTATGTCTCCCACTATTTTATCAAAAATCATAGCCCTCACTATGATAATCGAGAAGAACCCTGATCGATTTTTCTTAGTGAGATTGAGATCCTAATAACTTATAAAAGATCTTGCAGAAAACACAACAAATCTTTTATAAGCTTAAAGGTAGGAAACTCAACCAATTATATCTCATATAATTCTCAAGATGTAACTTGGCCTCTAGAACATTATTAGTCTTGCAGAAAACACAAAAAACCATAATGTTCTAGTTAAGTCAAGACCCTTTCATTTCTATACAGTCAATACTCAAATATAATGCCCTTGCAAATAACACAACAAAGCATTATACTGAATATACTGTAAGCATATCTATGCACTAGACTAGTATCATGTCAATCTGAAAGGGATATGCCCTACAAGCCAATCTATGTTGTATCTCCCAAACCATTGTAATTGACAATTTTCTAAATAAAGGCATTATTTTTCCATCATACGCTGTGTTTATACTATATGATGAACCCCATAGATTAGGGCTATGATTTTAGGGTTATGATGAGATCATACCAGTGAGACCTAAAATCTTAAAACCTTAATCTAAAGTATTCCTAGTCAAAGGAACCCTGAGTAGGGGATCAGGGTTTTCCGGTAAGACTAGCACATCCTATGTATACTAGAAAGGATGACTGCTCTCACAGTTACTTGTGTATGACACTAATACTGGGATGTGGGTGCTCATTGGAGAATGAGTTCACTAATATGATCCAACTTGAGAACATCTAATGGAGTCTTACCTACATGTCAATAGAAGGTTCTCATAGTGGGAGTGGTACAAATAATCTTTTGACCTGAGACTGCCATAAGTACCTTATGTACATGAACCCATTCTTTGGTTCAATCCTAATCATGACACTGAGTCATGCACAGGATTGATACTGGAAATGGTGAATTGGATATGAAGGTAATGAGTAGGTCAACAAGGAATCGATCACTCTTAGTAAGAGGAGATTGCATCCAGCTAGTTAACAATCGGATGATGATTCAGGGAATCTTTGATCAAAGTAAAGATATTAGAGATGGTTTCTAATATCAAGATAATTGAATCATCGATATAAGATTGAGCTAGAAATAAATATAATATTGGATTTGACATATATCCATATCCATAGTTATATTTTGGGTGCAGGCTGATCGAAAGATTTAATTGTACGGTAACTCTCTACTGAAGGGTAATTTTGGTATTTCACCAGAATTTCCATATCTTCCGGATAGAGATGACACGTTACTAGACGTCAATCTTGTCTTGTGGGTTGATCAAGTTCGAAAATCACTTATTAGGAAGAGTCCTAATTGATCGAATCGGGTAAGCCCGATTTGACCTAAATCGATTAGAAAGAGTTCTAATCAAATTAGGTTAACTTGTATTCGAACCCATTGCTGGCTAGATGTGGAACCCAATGGGTCACACACTTAAGAGGATTGATCAAGAGTTTAATTTAGAATTAAATCATCTTTGCAGGATAACACTCTAGCAGGTGTTGCAAACCCTAGCTTCTATTCGAATCGGATTCGAATTAGGATTCCGGATTGGTTCAAATTGGGTTCTAATTGGACCTAATTAGACCTTAATTGTGAAAATAGAATTATGGCTAACCCTATTAGCTAGCCATGTAACTTGACTAGCCTCCCCACCCGCCCCCCTTGCTATTTCATGCCAAATGCCAAGAGTCCATGCGCATATGGACTCTTGGTGCGCCATTTGGAAGTGTCCATGGCGCATGGACTCTTGGGGCGCCCCACTTAAATCTCCGATGATTTTATTTGGGCATCCTCCTTTCTTAGTCATTAGCGCCTCATATACCTCCCTTTGGATGGGAATCCAACGGCTGGAAGTCTTTTAAGAAAGATAAAAGTCGCTGTTTCCTCCCGGGCACGCGAAATAACATCTCTTCGGAGATGAAAAGTCACGACCCCTTTCTTTTTAAACACTGCAGTTTTTCCTTTAAGAAAAGCCATGGGATTTAATCTAGAAGGCCGTGAGATGGGAGGATGGGGCGTGAGAAACTGAGAAGGGCGTGAGAAAGTGTTTACGGAGAGGTGTGTAGGTGCTTATCTGAGAATTATTTAAAGGGTCGGGAAAATTAGAACAGGGTTAATCTTTTTCTTTCTTCCTCTCCTGAAGACTCTTTTATATTTCTTGCTCTTGCATTGTTTCCTTTACAGAGTAAACCTCTATCGAAACTCTGCTACTGAACAAGAATAAAAGTAAAAGTCTCCGACGGTAAAGGAAAGAAAGGAGTTCTGATTTGTTCCTTTCTTTCTTACATTAAGACATCATTGTCTTAATTTCTCCTCCAATTTAAGACAAGCCTATGTCCTCTTAGGACAAGGTCTTTTCTTCAAGACAAGGGTGTCTAAAGGGTCAAGGTCTTAGTGGAAGGAGGAGAAGAGGTCAAGGAAAGGGAGGCAAGCTTTTGTGTGGAGGAATTCAAGCCATAGTCCAAGTAATTGAGTTCTAGGAAGAAGAACTCAATAGAAGGAACCATTGAAAAGAAGATAGAGTTGTCTTGATCACTGCTCTGTGTGGATCACCATCGGAGGGCGGACACTTGGACGCCTGATGAATTCAATCAGCCCCTTCAACATCAACTTTGTTGGAATTAGCGATTACAGGTTGGTACTCTAATTCTAACAAAGTATGTTTATATGTTTAATATATGTTTTAATCCTGAATAAGGAGATCTTGGCTAAGGGATTATGGTGCAAATTTCATCATTTTGAAATTACACTTCCGCTGCGGTGCATCGGAATCCCAACAGTGGTATCAGAGCCACCCTTATTATAATTAAAACATATGAAAATTTTTATGTGGTTTTGATGTAGTGTTGCATGTTAGGGTTTTTTTAAATCCTTGAATGCTGATAACACTTAGCATATTTTTGTTGCAAATATGTTTTGGTGTATGCCACTAGTTAGGGTTTTTCCACTCAAACCCTAATTATTATAGAGATATGATTAGTTTTGAAGTCATCATACTGAAATAAGGTTGCCCTGGCATAATGGTGGATCCATTATGTGGTAAATGTTGTCCTAGTATGATGACACACTTAGCACATATTTTTTTCTATCTGTGTGATATGTTCTATAAGAATGTGCTGGCAATTTTATAAAGCCCTCTTCTTAAACTTATATTAAGTCATAGTATATTAAACTAATAAGCATCACTAGTCATGATGAACAATTGATCATTCGGTTTCTAGAAAGGTGGTTCTGGGAAGGTAAAGAGAATCGTGGTTTTTAATTGGTTCCGTTGACTGACCTGGCCAATTTTTATTGGTGTCTAGGAAAGCAACGGGGGGACTCCCACATCTCTTCCACTTGCCTGGCCGATTTGATTATATTTAAATCTTGACTTAAATGCTTAGTGTTAAAAAATGCTATATATATTGGCCTTCCTTCATGCTGGATCATTATTGTGTTATGAACCACATTAGGTTTGTTGTGTTATCTGCAAGACCTAATAGGGTGATTGACATAATATTGGTCTAGTGCAAAGATATGCTTATAGTATATTCAGTATAATACCTTGTTGTGTTATCTGTAAGGGCATTATATTTGAATACTGACTGTATAGAAATGAAAGGGTCTTGACTTAACTAGAACATTATGGTTTGTTGTGTTTTCTGCAAGACTTATAATGTTCTAGAGGCCAAGTTATTTTTGAGAATTATATGAGATATAATTGGAAGAGTTTCCAACCTTTAATCTTATAAAAGATTTGTTGTGTTATCTACAAGATCTTTTATAAGTTATTAGGATCTCAATCTCACTAAGAAAAAGATCAGGGTTCTTCTCGATTATCATAGTGAGGGCTATGATTTTTGATAAAATAGTGGGAGACATAATTAAATTGAAGACCTAATTTAATTATGTAAGTTATTTCATGGTTGCTTATGTATGTTCTTTATTAAATGTAGATAAATGGCATCTTCATTATCACTGAGAAGCATCTTAGATACCAACAAATTGACTGGTCCAAACTATGTGGACTGGTTGAGAAACTTAAAGATTGTACTGAGTTCAGAAAACACTTTCTTATATTCTTGATACCCCTAGTCTTAATCCACTAGGGGATGATGCCACACAGAAAGATATGGCCACATACAAAATGTGGCAGAATGACTCCCTCACTGTCAAGTGTATCATACTGGCCTCTATGACCAATGAGTTACAGAGGCAGCATGAAAGCATGGATACTCAATCCATAATGCTCAATTTAAAAGAGCTTTATGGAGAACAAAGCAGAACTGCTATATACGAAATATCTAAGCAGTTATTCCGTGCTAGGATGACAGAGGGTACATCCGTACAGGATCATGTCCTGAAGGTAATTGACTTAATCACCAGATTGGGTCAATTAGGATTTATTATGGATGGGGAGCTGAATCAGGATTTAATCCTACAATCACTCCCAGAGTCATTTTCTCAGTTTGTCTTGAATTATCACATGAACAAAATGAACATTTCCTTGCATGAGCTATTAAATATGTTAAAAACAGCAGAGAGCCACGTTAAGAAAGAAAAGGCTCCACTTCTTCTTGTTGATAAGACCAATAAGAAGAAATCAGGCAAAAAGGGTTTTAGTAGGAGGCTAAACCCTAAGGGTGGCATCAATAAGAACAAGAAAGGAAAGAAGGCCTCAAAACAGTCAACCTGTTTCTTTTGCGGCAAAGCAGGACATTGGAAAAAGAATTGCAAGGCTTACCTTGCAACTGTGAAGCCTGGTGCGTCAGATGCACCAAAAGTTATGTATGAGATACATACTATATTGATATTAAATTCGTCTATATCAAATACTTGGGTATTGGATACCGCTTGTGGTTACCACATATGCAAATCTTTGCAGGACCTCCACAAGCTTAAAGTATTGAAGGAAGGCGACTTCAATCTCTACGGTGCTGGTGGTGATATCATCCAAGCAGAAGCTGTAGGGACCTACATTCTGAAGTTGTCTTCAGGGAAGTTCTTGGAGTTAGAAAATTGTTACTATATGCCAAAGATTATTAGGAACATTATATCTATTCCTTTGTTATTAAAACAAGGATATGTAATGGATGTAACGAGCATTGGTTGCTCGATAATGTTATCTAATAAAATTATTTGTTCTGGCATATTTAGCAATGGGCTCTTAACTCTTTCTTCCAATGATAGTATTTTTTATGTCAATACTAAAAGGAAAAGAAAAGACTTTAATGATACTTTACTTTGGCATCATCGACTTGGTCATGTTAATGAGTCTAGGATAAGCAAGTTATACAAGGAAAAATTCCTTGATCCTTATGATATGAATCATTAGGAACTTGCGAATCATGTCTCATGGGTAAGATGACCAAAACTCCATTCACAGGACATGGAGAAAGGTCAACTGAGTTATTAGGACTTATACATACTGATGTATGTGGTCCAATGACAACTCAGGCCAAAGGAGGATACTCATATTTTATCACTTTTACAGATGATTTATCTAGGTTCGGATATGTGTATCTTATGAAACATAAATCTGAAGCCTTTGATAAATTTAAGGAGTATCAAAGTATGGTCGAAAAACAAACGGGAAAAGTATTAAAGTTCTTCGTTCTGATCGAGGAGGAGAATACTTATCCACGGAGTTTTTAGACTATCTTAAAGTTAATGGAATTCTTTCTGAATGGACCCCTCATTTTACACCACAGCTAAATGGTATAGCTGAAAGGAGGAATCGTACCTTATTAGATATGGTACGATCCATGATGTGCTTCACAAATTTACCCATTTCCTTCTGGGGTCATGCCCTAGAAACTGCTGTTTACATTCTGAACAAGGTACCTTCTAAATCCATTGTTAGTACTCCATATGAAATTTGGAGTGGAAAGAAACCATATCTTAAATATTTCAAGGTATGGGGATGTCCAGCTTATGTTAAAAGAAATTTTGGACATAAGTTGGAACCTAGAGCGGATAAATATCTATTTGTAGGATATCCTAGAGAAGGTAGAGGATATCTATTCTACCATCCTACTGAACAAAAGATTTTTGTCAGCAGGCATGCCACTTTTCTAGAAAAGGAGTTCATTTTAGAAAAGGGCAATGGTAGAACTATTGAACTTGGAGAAGTACAAGAAACACAGATAGACAATTCTCAACCATTAGAACATATAGCTAGGATAGAACCAGAACACAAAACTCCTCCCCGTAGGTCTGATAGAGTGCCACGGGCACCTGAGAGGTATGGGTTTATTATTGAAAATAATGAAGCCCAAGTCATTCAAAATGATGAACCTCTGACCTATACGGAAGCTATCTTGAGTACTGATTCAGATAAATGGCAAGAAGCCATGGAATCTGAAATAGACTCTATGTATGTAAACCAAGTATAGTCTTTGGTTGATGCACTAGAGGGTTTAGTCCTATTGGGTGCAAATGGGTCTATAAGAAAAAGATTGGGGCTGATGGCCAACTTGAAACCTATAAGCCAGATTAGTGGCTAAAGGTTTTAGACAAAAACAGGGAATTGATTATGATGAAACATTCTCACCTGTTGCCATGCTCAAATCAATTCGGATTTTACTTGCTATAGCAGCATACCACGATTATGAGATATGGCAGATGGATGTAAAGACTGCATTCCTCAATGGTTTCCTTGAGGAAGAAGTCTACATGTCACAGCCAGAAGGTTTTATTTCAAAGAATAAACCTAATCAAGTATGCAAGCTAAAGAAATCCATTTATGGATTAAAGCAAGCTTCTAGGAGTTGGAACATCCGCTTTGATGAAACTATTAAAAAGTTTGGTTTTATCAAAAATGTGGATGAACCCTGTGTTTATAAGAAGACTAGTGGGAGTGCCATAGTCTTCTTGGTTCTGTATGTAGATGACATACTCCTCATTGGGAATGATATCCCAATGTTGCAATCAGTCAAGGTTTGGCTATCAAACCAGTTTTCCATGAAAGATTTGGGAGAAGCATCCTATATACTAGGTATTAAGATCTATAGAGATAGATCTAAGAGGATGCTAGGTTTATCCCAATCTAGGTACATTGACTTAGTGCTGAAAAGATTCAGCATGGATGGAAGTAAAAGAGGTTATCTTCCTATGAGTCAAGGCATACATCTTTCTAAAAGGATGTCTTCTAAGACACCTGAAGAAAGAAATAGAATGAATTCTATACCCTATGCTTCGATAATAGGGTCCATAATGTATGCCATGTTATGTACCAGGCCTGATGTGGCATATGCTTTAGGCATTGTCAGTAGGTTTCAGGCTGATCCAGGAGAGGATCATTGGAAAGCAGTTAAAATATTCTTAAGTACCTAAGAAGGACTAAGGATATTTTTCTGGTTTTTGGTGGTTCTGATCTTAAACTAGAAGCTTATTCTGATTCTAGTTTTCAATCAGACCCTGATGATAGCAAATCCATTTCGGGATATGTTTTTATCCTAAATGATGGAGCAGTGAGTTGGAAGAGTACCAAGCAGCAGACTGTAGCTGACTCAACCACAGAGGCAGAATATATAGCTGTTAGTGAAGCCGCCAAGGAAGCAGTCTGGATGAAGAAGTTCATCATAGAGTTGGGTGTTGTTCCTGAAATTGAAAACCCAGTGCCACTTTACTGTGACAACACTGGGGCTGTTGCTCAAGCTAAGGAACCAAGAGCTCATCATAAGTCCAAGCACATTCTGAGACGCTTCCATCTCGTCCGAGAAATAGTAGAGAGACAAGATGTCTACATAAATAGAGTTGATACAAAGAACAATGTAGCAGACCCGTTCACTAAGGCTCTACCACAACGAGATTTTGATCGCCACCTCGAGTGTATGGGATTAAGATTTAAAGGCGATTGGCTTTAGTGCAAGTGGGAGATTGAAAGGGATATGCCCTGCAAGCCAATCTATGTTGTATCTCCCAAACCATTGTAATTGACAATTTTCTAAATAAAGGCATTATTTTTCCATCATATGCTGTGTTTATACTATATGATGAACCCCATAGATTAGGGCTATAATTTTAGGGTTATGATGAGATCATACCAGTGAGACCTAAAATCTTAAAACCTTAATCTAAAGTATTCCTAGTCAAAGGAACCCTGAGTAGGGGATCAGGGTTTTCCGGTAAGACTAGCACATCCTATGTATACTGGAAAGGGTGACTGCTCTCACAGTTACTTGTGTATGACACTAATACTGGGATGTGGGTGCTCATTGGAGAATGAGTTCACTAATATGATCCAACTTGAGAACATCTAATGGAGTCTTACCTACATGTCAATAGAAGGTTCTCATAGTGGGAGTGGTACAAATAATCTTTTGACCTGAGACTGCCATAAGTACCTTATGTACATGAACCAATTCTTTGGTTCAATCCTAATCATGACACTGAGTCATGCACAGGATTGATACTGGAAATGGTGAATTGGATATGAAGGTAATGAGTAGGTCAACAAGGAATCGATCACTCTTAGTAAGAGGAGATTGCATCCAGCTAGTTAATAATCGGATGATGATTCAGGGAATCTTTGATCAAAGTAAAGATATTAGAGATGGTTTCTAATATCAAGATAATTGAATCATCGATATAAGATTGAGCTAGAAATAAATATAATATTGGATTTGACATATATCCATATCCATAGTTATATTTTAGGTGCAGGTTGATCGAAAGATTTAATTGTACGGTAACTCTCTACTGAAGGGTAATTTTGGTATTTCACCAGAATTTCCATATCTTCCGGATAGACATGACATGTTGCTAGACGTCAATCTTGTCTTGTGGGTTGATCAAGTTCGAAGATCACTTATTAGGAAGAGTCCTAATTGATCGAATCGGGTAAGCCCGGTTTGACCTAAATCGATTAGAAAGAGTTCTAAACAAATTAGGTCAACTTGTATTCGAACCCACTGCTGGCTAGATGTGGAACCCAATGGGTCACACACTTAAGAGGATTGATCAAGAGTTTAATTTGGAATTAAATCATCTTTGCAGGATAACACTCTAGCAGGTGTTGCAAACCCTAGCTTCTATTCGAATCGGATTCGAATTAGGGTTCTGGATTGGTTCAAATTGGGTTCTAATTGGACCTAATTAGACCTTAATTATGAAAATAGGATTATGGCTAACCCTATTGGCTAGCCATGTAACTTAACTAGCCTCCCCACCCGCCCCCCTTGCTATTTCATGCCAAATGCCAAGAGTCCATGCGCATATGGACTCTTGGCGCGCCATTTGGAAGAGTCCATGGCGCATGGACTCTTGGCGCGCCCCACTTAAATCTCCAATGATTTTATTTGGGGTGGCCTCCTTTCTTTTCATTAGCACCTCATATACCTCCCTTTGGATGGGAATCCAACGGCTGGAAGTCTTTTAAGAAAGATAAAAGTCGCTGTTTCCTCTCGGGCGCGCGAAATAACATCTCTTCGGAGATGAAAAGTCGCGACCCCTTTCTTTTTTAAACACCGCGGTTTTTCCTTTAAGAAAAGCCGTGGGATTTAATCTGGAAGGCCATGAGATGGGAGGATGGGGCGTGAGAAATTGAGAAGGGCGTGAGAAATTGAGAAGGGAGTGAGAAAGTATTTACGGAGAGGTGTGTAGGCGCCTATCTGAGAATTATTTAAAGGGTTGGGAAAATCAAAACAGGTTTAATCTTTTTCTTTCTTCCTCTCCTGAAGACTCTTTTATTTTTTCTTGCTCTTGCATTGTTTCCTTTACAGAGTACACCTCTGTCGAAACTCTGCTACTGAATAAGAATAAAAGTAAAAGTCTTCGACGGTAAAGGAAAGAAAGGAGTTCTGATTTGTTCCTTTCTTTCTTACATTAAGACATCATTGTCTTAATTTCTCCTCCAACTTAAGACAAGCCTATGTCCTCTTAGGACAAGGTCTTTTCTTCAAGGCAAGGGTGTCTAAAGGGCCAAGGTCTTAGTGGAAGGAGGAGAAGAGGTCAAGGAAAGGGAGGCAAGCTTTTGTGTGGAGGAATTCAAGCCATAGTCCAAGCAATTGAGTTCTAGGAAGAAGAACTCAATAGAAGGAACCATTGAAAAGAAGATAGAGTTGTCTTGATCACTGCTCTGTGTGGATCACCATCGGAGGGCGGACACTTGGACGCTTGGTGAATTCAAACAGCCCCTTCAACATCAACTTTGTTGGAATTAGCAATTACAGGTTGGTACTCTAATTCTAACAATGTATGTTTATATGTTTAATATATGTTTTAATCCTGAATAAGGAGATCTTGGCTAAGAGATTATGGTGGAAATTTCATCATTTTGAAATTACACTTCCGCTACGGTGCATCGGAATCCCAACACAATCACCATATTAGGTCTTGTAGATAACATAACAAACCTAATGTGGTTCATAACACAATAATGATCCAGCATGAAAGAAGGCCAATATATAGTATTTTTAACACTAAGCATTTTAGTCAAGATTTAAATTTAATCAAATCGGCCAGGCAAGTGGAAGAGATGTGGGAGTCCCCCCGTTGCTTTCCTAGACACCAATAAAAATTGGCCAGGTCAGTCAACGGAACTAATTAAAAACCACAATTCTCTTTACCTTCCTAGAACCACCTTTCTAGACACCGAATGATCAATTATACATCATGACTAGTGATGCTTATTAGTTAAATATGCTAAGACTTAATATAATTTTTTAAAAGGAGGGATTTATAAATTGCCAGCACATTCTTATAGAACGTATCACAATCAACATATCACTCTTATAAACAAATATGTGCTAAGTGTGTCATCATACTAGGACAACCATTTACCACATAATAGATCCACCATTATGCCAGGAAAACCTTATTTCAGTATGATGACTTCAAAACTAAACATATCTCTATAATAATTAGGGTTTGAGTGAAAAACCCTAATTAGTGGCATACATCAAAACATATATGCAATCAAAGATATGCTAAGTGTAGTAACATATTAAGATTTAAAAAACTCTAATATGTAACATACAAACTATCATAGATTATAGTCCTATTTAAGGTGGCTCTGATATCACTGTTGGGTTCTGGTGCAACGCAGCGGAAGGGTAATTTCAAAATTGAAACTAAATTCATACAAAAATTCTAAACCAGGAACTCCTTAAATAAGACTAGAACATATGACAAGCATATCCATGCAAATTAGGATTAGGGTACCAACCTGTAATCACTTATTCCAACAAACTTGAAGTTGAAGGGGCTAATTGAATTCACCAGGCGTTCAGGTGTCCGCCCTTCGATGGTGATCCACACAGAGCAATGATCAAGAACACTATCTTCTTGTCCAATGGTTCCTCTTTTTGAGTTCTTCTTCCTAGAACTCAATTCTTCGGATTATGGCTGGAATTCTTCCACACAAGAGGTTGCCTCCCTTTCTTTGATCTCTTTTCCTCCTTCCACTAAGATCTTGGCCCTTTAGACACCCTTGTCTTGAAGATAAGACCTTGTCCTAAGAGGATATAGGCTTGTCTTAAGTTTGAGAAGAAATTAAGACAAGAATTTCTTAATGTAGGAAAGAAAGGAAAGAATATCAGAACTCCTTCTTTCCTTTACCGTCGGAGAACTTCTCTTTTATTCTTATTCAGCAACAGAGTTTCGATAGAGGAGTCCTTTGTAAAGGAAACAATGTAAAACAAGAAAAAAGGGAAGGAGTCTTTTGGAGAGGAAGAAGAAAAATAAAAGCATTACAGATTACAATCACCCAGTTCTGATTTTCCTGACCCCTTAAATAGTTTTCAAAGAGGCGCCCACACAACTCTCCGTAAACTCCTTCTCATGCCCTTCTCATTTTTTCACGCCCCTTCCCTCCTTCTCATGGCCTTCCAGATTAAATCCCATGACCTTTCTTAAAGGAAAAGTTGCGATGTTTTAAAAAAAAAGGAGTCGCGACTTTTCATCTCCGAAGAGATGTTATTTCGCGCGACCGGGAAGAAACAACGCTTTCTTTCTTTCTTAAAAACCCATCAACCATTGGATTCCCATCCAAAGGGGGACAAGTGAGGCATTAAGGTGAGAAATAAAGGCCGCCCCATCTTAATTCATCACAGAATTAAGTGGGCGCGCCAAGAGTCCATGCGCCCATGGACTCCTCCAAATGGCGCGCCAAGAGTCCATTAGCGCATGGACTCTTGGAATTTTGGTGTTAAAAGAATAAGGGGTGGGTGGGGGGCTAGCCTAAATACTTGGTTAGCCAAAAGGGTTGAACATAATCCTTATAAACTCAATTAGGATCTAATTAGATCTAATTAGAACCCAAATTGAACCAATCAGAAACCCTAATTTGAATCTAATTCGAATAGAAGCTAGGATTTGCAACACCTGCTAGAGTGTCATCATGCAAAATGATTTAATTACAAAATTAAACCCTTGATCAATTCTCTTAAGTGTGTGAACCATTGGGTTCCACATCTAGCCAGCAGTGGGTTCGAATACAAGTTGACCTAATTTGATTAGAACTCTTTCTAATCGATTTAGGTCAAATCGGGCTTAGCCGATTATGATCAATTAGGACTCTTCCTAATAAGTGATCATTCAATTTAATCAACCCACAAGATAAGATTGATGTCTAGCAACGTGTCATGTCTACCCGGAAGATATGAAAATTCTGGTGAAATACCAAAACTACCCTTCAATAGAAAGTTACCGTATAATTAAATCCTTCGATCAGCCTGCACCCAGAATATAATTATGGATATGGATATATGTCAATTCCAATATTACATTTGTTTCTAGCTCAATCTTATATTGATGATTCAATTATCTTGATATTAGAAATCATCTCTAATATATTTACTTTGATCAAAGATTCCCTAAATCATCATCCGATTGATAACTAGCTGGATGCAATCTCCTCTTACTAAGAGTGATCGATTCCTTGTTGACCTACTCATTACCTTCATATCCAATTCACCATTCCCAGTATCAATCCTGTGCATGACTCAGTGTCATGATTAGAATTGAACCAAAGCATGGGTTCATGTAGATAAGGTACTTATGGCAGTCTCAGGTCAAAGGATTACTTGTACCACTCCCACTATGAGAACCTTCTATTGACATGTAGCTAAGACTCCATTAGATGTTCTCAAGTTGGATCATATCAGTGAACTCATTTTCTAATGAGCACCCACATCCTAGTATTAGTGTCTTACACAAGTGACTGTGAGAGCAGTCACCCTCTCTAGTATACATGGGATGTGCTAGTCTTACCGGAAAAAAAACCCTGATCCAATACTCAGGGTTCCTTTGACTAGGAATATTTTAGATTAAGGTTTTAAGACTTTAGGTCTCACTGGTATGATCTCATCATAACCCTAAAATCATAGCCCTAATCTATAGGGTTCATCATATAATATAAACACCCGTATGATGAAAAATAATGCCTTTATTAGAATATTGTCAATTACAATGGTTTGGGAGATACAACATAGATTGGCTTGTAGGGCATATCCCTTTCAGGACACATATACCCATATCCCTTCGCGACCAATCCTTTGGCAGAAAGGAGGTCCGCAAATGGTCATGTTCAATGAAATGTCATACACTTCACTTGTATGTCACACCAGTGTCTCCACACTCCTTGGTTAAGAGGACAACTAACAAATGTGACATACAATAACCTATACTTAATACATCGTTGTCCTATAGCAATGTATCATTGGTTGTGAACCAGTTTAAGAACTACTTGATATATCCTCTCTATATCAAACAATGTAGTTCTAAGGACTCCATCATACAAGAGTTCATTACAGGAAAATGTAAAATGGTGGACAGCAAAAAATAAATAACTTTTATTTATTATAAAGAATTCATATACAAATACAAAGTAGCATATCCGTCTATAGCCTAGATGATTGGCTTTGGAACATAATTTCTAACAACTCTCACTTGGACTAAAGCCAATTAGTATAGAATCTCATTCCCATATTCTGTTTACAATAGTTGAACACTTAAACTCTGATGGCTTTAATGAAGGGGTCAGCCAGGTTCTCCTTTCCATCGATCTTCAGAAGGTCAATGTCACCTCGTTCCACGATCTCTCATACAAGGTGATAGCGCCGTAGAATATGCTTTGTACAGTGATGCGACTTCGGCTCTTTGGCTTGAGCAATGGCTCCAGTGTTGTCATAGTACACCTAAACAGGACCATCCATGGAAGGTGCCACTCCCAGCTCACCAAGGAACATTTGCAACCACATAGCTTCCTTCACTGCATCTGATGCTGCAATGTACTCTACTTCGTATACTGAGTCCGCCATAATAGGTTGCTTGGAACTTTTCTAGCAGACAGCTCCTCCATTCAGGGTGAAGACAAAATCTGACACACTCTTGCTATCATCTTTATCTGACTAGAAATTGGAGTCAGTATACCCCACAAGTTTCAAGTCAGATTCTCCATAAATTAGCCATTGGTCCTTAGTATTTCGTAAATACTTAAGGATAGTTTTAACCACTTTTCAATGAGCTTCACCTGGGTCAGACTGGTATCTACTCACTACACCTGGTGAGTATGCCATGTCTGGTCTAGTACATGTCATGACGTACGTGATAGTACCCACTATCGAAGTATATGGAATTCTACTCATACGCTCTCTCTCATCAGGAGTTGTCGCATAATTCCTTTTGGAGAGATTAATTCCAGTGCCTATCGGGAGATAGCCCTTCTTGGAATTCTCCATGCTGAACCGTTTCAGCATAGTGTCGATGTACGTAGACTGGGATAGTCTCAAAAGCCTCTTAGATCTATCTCTATAGATCTTCATACCTAGTATGTAAGAGGCTTCAACCAAGTCCTTCATAGAGAACTGAGATGATAACCAGACCTTTATTCCTTCCAGTACTGTGATGTCATTCCCGATTAAGGGAATGTGATCCACATATAGCACAAGGAATACAATCACAGAACTATTAGCCCATTTGTAAATGCAAGGCTCTTCTCCGTTCCTAACGAAGCCATATGACTTGATACACTTATCAAATCGCATGTTCCAACTCCTTGATGTTTGCTTCAGTCTATAGATGGGCTTTTGAAGCCTGCACACCTTTGACTCATCTATGGATGTGAACCCTTCAGGTTGTATCATATACACCTCCTCTTCTAGCTCACCATTCAAGAAAGCTATTCGGACATCCATTTGCAAAATTTCATAGTCAAAGTGTGCTGCTAAAGCAAGCATAATCTGAATGGATTTGAACGTTGCCATAGGAGAAAACATCTCGTCATAGTCAATACCATAACATTGACGATATCCTTTGGCAACTTGATGGGCTTTATAGGTCTCCACCTGTCCGTCTGCGCCTCTTTTTCTTTTGAAAATCCATTTGCACCCAATAGATTTTATCCCTTCAGGTGGATCAACCAATGTCCATACATTGTTGATCTCCATGGACTCCATTTCAGATCTCATGGATCCTAGCCATGACTTAGAGTTAGACCTTTGCAAAGCATCCATATAGGTGATCGGATCCTCATTATTCTCATCAAGTTCAATGAGATCACTGTCCCGGACCAAGAAATCGTAGTATCTGTCCGGTTGGCTCGGTACTCTATCGGATATCCTTAATGGTTTTGGAGTGGGCTCTAGGTGTGATCTTGAAATTATTATGCCCTAAAGGCCAATCAAAATGTTGTATTTCGATGGGATTTTCCTTTGTATCCCAAACCAATGTATTGACATTATCAATTAATAAAGACATTTTATTTTCATCATACGCTCCATCTTAATTATTTTATTTTTATATGATGAACCCCATAGATTAGGGCTATAGTTCTAGGGTTATGATGAGATCATACTAGTGAGACCTAAAGCCTTAAAACCCTAATCTAAAATATTCCTGGTCAATGGGACATTGAGTAGGGGATCAATGTTTCTGGCAAAACCAGCACATCCTATGTATACTTGGTGAAGAGGGTGACTGATCTCACAGTCACTTGTGTTTGACACTAATACTAGGATGAGGGTGCTCATTAAAGAATGAGTTCACTGAATGGATCCAGCTTGAGAACATCTAATGGAACCTTATCTGTTTGTCAATAGATAGTTCTCATAGTGGGAGTAATGCATGTGGCCTTTGACCTGAGACTGCCATGGTACCTTGTATGCATGAATCCATACTTTGGCTCACACTCAATCATGACACTGAGTCATGCATGGGGTGATACTGGGTATGGTAATCGCATATGGAGGTTGTGAGTAGGTCAAAAAGGAATCGATCAACCCTAGTAAGAGGGAATCACATTCAGCTGATTTCGATCAAATGAAGATTCGAAAAATCTTTGATCAAAGTAAGAACATTAGAAATAGTTTCTAATGGTTCATTAATGAATCATCATTATCAGACTGAGCTAGGAATGAATATGAAATTGGATTTGATAAGTATTCATATCCATAGTAATATTCAGGGTGCAAGCTAATCGAAGGACTGAATTGCCCGGTAACTCACCACTGAAGGGTATTTTGGTAATACCACCAAAATTCCACATCATCCGGGTAGGCATGATACGTTGCTAGACATCAATCTTGTCTTGTGGGGATTAGATTGAATTATGGTAATTCAATCAGTAAATTAGAATTGGATTCTAATTGACCTAGTTGGGCCTAAATCAGTTTGGATGTGATCCAATCGAATCAGGTCAAGTTACACTCGGACTCACTGCTGGCTAGATGTGGAACCTAATGGGTCACACACAAAGGATTCTGATCAAGGGTTTAATTGGATTAAATCATGTTTGCGGGTGAACATGCTAGCACGTGTTGCTAACCCTAGCACCTAGATTCGAATCGATTTTGAATCAGGTTTCGATTTGGGCTAATTTGGATTAATTAAAGTCAAATTAAATTTGGCTCAAGTGTTGGGTCAGTCCTTGGCTAGAAGACTAAGATTTAAGTCAGCCAATTTGGATCAATTAACCTGAGATTATCCATTTAGCAATTGGGCTAAGTTGGGTGCGTGAAATGTTTGGACTAAGTGGGACTTTTGTGTGCCAACATGTTTTCTACATAGAAATTGCATGAGAAAATAATCCAGAGGCACCCCCTGGCCAAGAGTCCTTCTGCATTAAGCAAAGGACCAAGTCAAACACACTTTCATGCCTCTTGGAGTCTTCCACGCCCCTTTGGACATATCTTCACGCCAAAAGAAGAAGAGTCCATGCCCCTTAGGACTCTTGGCGCTAAGAGTGGCGTCCCCTCTTTTTCATGAATTTTTTGAGAAAGATAAATGGTGTGGACTCCTCTGGTGCATGTCCTAACACCTCTTGGGTGCAGATTAAAATCCCAGAAGTCACTTGGTCTAAAGTATGGCGTTTGGATTTAAGAAGAGAAGCGACTCTTGATTTAAAGAGTCACTCTGCTTCTTTTTCTCGGAAGTTTTGAATCCAAGGATTGAAATACTTGCCAAGCTTAGTGTCCTAACAGAAGAGTCATGTCTTCTGGCATGAATGGATATCTCAGAAGCCCCTTGGTGCACTATAAATAGCGTAGCCTCTCGGGGTGTTAAATAGATTTGATCCCGAAGATTTCTTTCTTTCTTATTTTATTACATCCTATCCTCTTGTCCTAAACACTCTAGCCCTTTTAGGACAAGGTCTTTGGAAGGCCTAGGAGTGTTCAAATCAGGAGAGGAATTAGGAAAAAATAAAGATGAGAAGAAGAGGAAGAAGAAGGGAAGGATTAGAAAGGCTGATTCAAAAAGAGTTAGTCCAATTGGATTGAAATTTGCCCAAATCCTATTAGGCTTAAGTTTGAAAGTCTAGTTGGTGGTACCAAGTTCTTTGAAGGTGCTGGTGTCTTGGTCAAGCCCCGTGTGGATCACCGTTGGAGGGCGAACGTTTGGGCGCCTGGTTGAGAAGAAGGCTGAATTAGGGCTTTCTTCATCGGATTGGATACTAACGGTTCAGGTTGGTGCCTAAACTCTAGTTTATATCATATATACATGTTTATAGGTTTTAATTCCTAGTAAGGAGGTCTTGGGTTAAGGGTTTGGTAGTGGTTTCATAATAAATTTTTGAAATCCACGCTTCCACCCTAGTCACCAAACCCAACAATGTGTTGCATTCTTGATACCCCTACCTTGGAACCTTTAGGGGAAGATGCCTTGCAAGAGGAAAAGACCACATACAAGATGTGGCAAAATGACTCACTCACTGCCAAATGTATCATGCTTGCCTCTATGACCAATAAGTTGCAGAGGCAACATGATAGCATGGACACTAACTCCATACTGCTCAATCTAAAAGAGCTATATGGAGAACATAGTCGAACTGCTAGATATGAGATATCTAAGCAGTTGTTCCATGCAAGAATGATAGAAGGTACATCTGTACAAGACCACATACTGATGGTTATTGACCTGATCACTCGATTAGGTCAATTGGATTTTGTTATGGATGGGGAGTTGAATCATGATTTGATCCTGCAGTCACTCCCGTAGTCATTTTCACAGTTTATTCTTAATTATCATATGAACAAACTTAACACTTCCTTGCTTGAGTTGTTAAACATGTTAAAAATAGCAGAGAGCCATTTAAAGAAAAATAAGGCTCAACTTCTTCTTATGGATGGGATTAACAAGAAGAAGTCAGGCAGAAAGGGTTCCAAGAGGAGATTGAACCTAAAAAGGGGCATCAAGAAGAAGCAAGGAAAGAAGGCCTCCAGACAGATGACCTGCTTTCATTGTGACAAGCAGGGTCATTGGAAGAGGAACTGCAAGGCTTACCTTGCAGGTGTGAAGCCTGGTGCATCGGATGTACCAAAAGGTATGAAAGAAGTTCATACCATTTTGTCATTGAATCTTTCATTTCAAATACTTGGGTATTGGATACCGCCTGTGGTCATAATATCTGCAAATCATTTCAGGGGCTGCAGAGGCTTAGAGTATTGAAGGAAGGAGACTTCGAGCTCTACGGTGCTGGAGGAGAGTCCATCCAAGCAGAGGCCGTAGGGACTTATATCTTGAAGTTACCTTCGGGGAAGATCTTAGTGCTGAGAGATTGTTACTATATGCCTAAGGTCATTAAAAATATCATATCTGTACCCTTGTTACTTAGACAAGGCTATACTTTGAATGTATTGAGCAATGGTTGCTCAATCATCTTTTCTAATGAAATTATATGTTGTGGCGTATTTTGCAATGGTCTTTTAACTCTATCTACTAATGACAATATACTTCATGTAAGTAACAAACAAAAGAGAGATGATGTAAACAATACTTTACTCTGGCACTAACAGCTTGGACATATTAGTGAGACTAGGATTAGCAAGTTATACAAGGAAAATTTTCTTAATCATTATGATTATGAATCATTAAGATATTGTGAATCATGTCTCATGGATAAAATGACCAAGACTCCATTTAGTGGATATAGAGAAAGGACAATTGAGTTATTAGGACTCATACATACAGATGTATGTGGGCCTATGATAACTTAGGCCAAGGGTGGATACTCTTATTTCATCACATTTACTGATGATTTTTCAAGGTACGAATTTGTGTATCTTATGAAACATAAGTCCGAAGCCTTTGATAAATTTTTAGAGTATCAAAGTATGGTAGAGAAATAAATGGGGGAAAGAATTAAAATCCTTCGATCAGATCGAGGAGGTGAATACTTATCCACCAAGTTTCTCGATCACCTTAAAGAAAACAGGATTATCTCTGAATGGACCCATCCTTACACACCATAATTAAATGGTGTTGCTGAAAGGAGGAATCGTACCTTATTAGATATGGTAAGGTCCATGATGTGCTTCACAGAGTTACCTATTTCCTTCTAGGGATATGCCTTGGAAATCGTGGCTAATATCTTAAATAGAGTACCATCTAAATCTGTCTCTAGAACTCCATATGAGATATGGAGGGGTAAGAAACCCAATCTTACGTATCTTAAGATATGGGGATGTCTAGCCTATGTCAAAAGAAATTTTGGACATAAGCTGGATGCTAGAGCAGATAAGTGTCTATTTGTAGGATATCCTAAAGATAGTATAGGATATCTGTTCTACCACCCTACTGAACAAAAAGTTTTTGTCAGTAGGCATGCCACTTTTATGGAGAAAGAGTTCATCCTACAAAAGAGCAGTGGGAGAAATATTGAACTTAAAGAAGTTCAACAAATAGATACACCTCAACCAAATGATAACATAGTTAGTATAGAACCAGAATACACTACTCCTATCCGTAGGTCTAATAGGGTGCGTCATGCACCTGAGAGGTATGGGTTCATTATTGAGAATAATGAAGCCTGGATCATTGAAAATGATGAGCCTTTGACCTATACGAATGCTGTCATGAGTAGGGACTCAGATAGATGGCTGGAAGCCATGAGATCCGAAATAGACTCCATGTATGTCAACCAAGTGTGGACTTTGGTTGATGCACTAGAGGGTGTTAACCCTATTGGATGCAAATGGGTCTATAAGAAAAAGATTAGGGCAGATGGCAAAGTCGAAACTTATAAAGCTAGATTAGTGGCTAAGGGTTTTAGACAAAAACAGGGACTAGAGTATGATGAAACATTTTCTCCTGTTGTCATGCTCAAATCTATTCAGATCATGCTTGCTATAGCAGCATATCATGATTATGAAATCTAGCAGATGGATGTGAAAACTGTATTCCTTAATGGTTTCCTTGAGGAAGAGGTCTACATGTCACAGCCAGAAGGTTTTGTCTTGGAGACTAAACTTAATCAGGTATGTAGGCTGAAGAAATCAATTTATGGATTAAAGCAAGCATCCAGGAGTTGGAACATCCGATTTGATAAGACAGTCAAAGAGTTTGACTTTATCAAAAATGAGGATGAACCTTGTGTGTACAAGAAGACTAGTGGGAGTGCCATAGTTTTCTTGGTTCTATATGTGGATGACATACTCCTCATTGGGAATGATATCCTAATGTTACAATTAGTCAAGGTATGATTATCTAAACAGTTTTCCATGAAAGACTTTGGAGAAGCATCCTATATATTGGGTATCAAGATCTATAGAGATAGATCTAGGAGGATGCTAGGCTTATCCCAGTCTAGGTATATTGACCAAGTGCTAAAGAGATTTAGCATGGAGGGAAGTAAAAGAGGTTACTTACCCATAGGTCATGGCATACATCTTTCTAAGAAGATGTCTCCTAAGATACCTGAAGAGAGAAATAGAATGAGTTCTATACCTTATGCTTTGGCAGTAGGGTCTATAATGTATGCTATGTTATGTACCAGGCCTGATATGGCATATGCCTTAGGTATAGCCAGCAAGATTCAGGCTGATCTAGGAGAGAATCACTGGAAGGCTATGAAAAATATTCTTAAGTACTTAAGAAGGACTAAGTATATTTTTCTAATATACGGAGGATCTGATCTTAAACTGGAAGCTTATTTAGATTATAGTTCTCAATCAGATCCAGATGATAGCAAATCTATTTCATGGTATGTTTTTATCCTAAATTGAGGAGCTGTAAGCTGGAAGAGTTCTAAACAGCAGATTGTAGCTGACTCAACAACTGAAGCAGAATACATTGCTGTTAGTGAAGCTGTCTGGATGAAGAATTTCATCTCAGAGTTGGACATTGTTCCAGAGACTGAAGGTCCAGTACCGCTTTACTGTGATAATACTAGAGCCGTCACTCAAGCTAAGGAACCAAGAGCTCATAACAAATCAAAGAACATTCTGAGACACTTCCATCTCGTTCGAGAGATTGTCGAAAGACAAGAAGTCTGCATTAAAAGAGTTGAAATGAAGAACAATATAGCAGACCCATTCACTAAAGCTCTACCACAGCGGGAGTTTGATTGCCACCTCGATTGTATGGGGTTAAAATTTAAAGGTGATTGGCTTTAGTGCAAGTGGGAGATTGAAAGGATTATGCCCTAAAGGCCAACCGAAATGTTGTATTTCGATGGGATTTTTCTTTGTATCCCAAACCAAAGTATTGACATTATCAATTAATAAAGGCATTTTATTTTCATCATATGCTGTGTCTTAATTATTTTATTATTATATGATGAACCCCATAGATTAGGGCTATGGTTCTAGGATTTTGATGAGATCATACCAGTGAGACCTAAAGCCTTAAAACCCTAATCTAAAATATTTCTGGTCGATGGGATGTTGAGTAGGGGATCAATATTTCCGGCAAGACCAGCACATCCTATGTATACATGGTGAAGAGGGTGACTGATCTCACAGTCACTTGTATTTGACACTAATACTAGGATGAGGGTGCTCATTAGAAAATGAGTTCACTGAATGGATCCAGCTTGAGAACATCTAATGGAATATTATCTGTTTGTCAATAGATAGTTTTCATAGTGGGAGTAGTGCATGTGGTCCTTTGACCTAAGACTGCCATGGTACATTGTATGCATGAATCTATACTTTGGTTCACACTCAATCATGACACTGAGTCATGCATGGGGTGATACTGGGTATGGTGGATTGCATATGGAGGTTGTGAGTAGGTCAAAAAGGTATCGATCAACCCTAGTAAGAGGGAATCGCATCCAGCTAATTTTGATCAAATGAAGATTCGAGAAATCTTTGATCAAAGTATGAAAATTAGAAATAGTTTCTAATGGTTCATTAATGAATCATCATTATCAGATTAAGCTAGGAATGAATATGAAATTGGATTTGACAATTATCCATATCCATAGTAATATTCAGGGTGCAAGTTGATCGAAGGACTGAATTGCCCGGTAACTCACCACTGAAGAGTATTTTGGTAATGCCACCAAAATTCCACATCTTCTTGGTAGGCATGATAGGTTGTTAGACATCAATCTTGTCTTGTGGGGATTTGATTGAATTATGGTAATTCAATCAGTTAATTAGAATTGGATTCTAATTGACCTAGTCGAGCCTAAATCGGTTTGGATGTGATCCAATCGAATCAGGTCAAGTTACACCCAGACTCACTGCTGGCTATATGTGGAACCCAATGGGTCACACACAAAGGGTTCTGATCAAGGGTTTAATTGGATTAAACCATGTTTGCAGGTGAACATACTAGCACGTGTTGCAAACCCTTGCACCTAGATTCGAATCGATTTCGAATTAGGTTCCGATTTGGGCTAATTTGGATTAATTAAAGTAAATTTAAATTTGGCTCAAGTGTTGGGTCAGTCCTTGGCTAGAAGACCAAGGTTTAAGTTAGCCAATTTGGATTAATTAACCTGAGATTATCCATTTAGCAATTGGGCTAAGTTGGGCATGTGAAATGTTTGGACTAAGTGGGACTCTTGGGCGCCAACATGTTTTCTACGTAGAAGTTGCATGAGAAAATAATCCAGAGGCACCCCCTAGCCAAGAGTCCTTCTGTATTAAGCAGAGGACCTTGTCAAACACACTTTCACACCTCTTGGAGTCTTCCACGCCCCTTTGGACACATCTTCACGCCAAAAGAAGAAGAGTCCATGCCCCTTGGGACTCTTGGCGCTAAGAGTGGTGTCTCCTCTTTTTCATGAATATTTTGAGAAAGATAAATGGTGTGGACTCCTCTGGTGCATGTCCTAACACCTCTTGGGCATAGATTAAAAATTCCAGAAGTCGCTTGGTTTAAAGTATGGCATTTGGATTTAAGAAGAGAAGCGACTCTTGATTTAAAGAGTCACTCTGCTTCTTTTTCTCGGAAGTTTTGAATCCAAGGATCGAAATACTTGCCAAGCTTCGTGTCCTAATAGAGGAGTCATGTCCTCTGGCATGAATGGATATCTTAGAAGCCCCTTGGTGTGCTATAAATAGCGTAGCCTCTCGGGATGTTAAACAGATTTGATCCCGAAGACTTCTTTCTTTCTTATTTTTATTACATCCTATCCTCTTGTCCTAAACACTCTAGCCCTTTTAGGACAAGGTCTTTGGAAGGCCTAGGAGTGTTCAAATCAAGAGAGGAATTAGGGAAAAATAAAGAAGAGAAGAAGAGGAAGAAGAAGGGAAGGAGTAGAAAGGTTGATTCAAAGAAGAGTTAGTCCAATTGGATTGGAATTTGTCCAAATCCTATTAGGCTTAAGTTTGAAAGTCTAGTTGGTGGAACCAAGTTCTTTGAAGGTGCTGGTGTCTTGGTCATGCCCCGTGTGGATCACCGTTGGAGGGCGAACGTTTGGGCGCCTGATGGAGAAGAAGGCTGAATCAGGGTTTTCTTCATCGGATTGGATACTAGCGGTTCAGGTTGGTGCCTAAACTCTAGTTTATATCATATATGCATGTTTATATATTTTAATTCCTAGTAAGGAGGTCTTGGGTTAAAAGTTTGGTAGTAGTTTCATAATAAATTTTTGAAATCCATGCTTCCGTCCTAGTCACCAAACCCAACAGATCTAATCACAACCGATTCTATGTGGTCACTTAAATGTGTTGGTTCTTGTACTTGTTGAACTTCACTAAGTTCAATCTTAGCGACTATAGTTCCTTCATCAAGGAACTCCTTTTCTAAAAAGAGAGCCCTAAGACTGACGAACAACTTTTGTTCCTCGGCTAGGTAGAAGTAATACCCCTTAGACTCTTTTGGATACCCAACAAATAGGCACCGGTCAGACCTGGGTCCAAGTTTGTTCGTTTCCAAACATTTTACATAAGCCGGGCACCCTCAGACCCGAAGGTATGAAAGTGTCAGCTTACGTCCAATACACATCTCATATGGTGTTTTACTAACGGACTTACTTGGAGCCCTATTCAGAAGGTAATATAGGCTGATTCTAAAGCATATACCCAAAAGGATATCGATAGAGAAGCAAAGTCCATCATGGACCGAACCATGTCAAACAGGGTTCGATTCCTCCTCTCAGACACTCCATTTAATTGGGGTGTCCCTGGAGGTGTCCACTGAGAGAGAATCCCATTCTTCTCAAGATATGTCAGAAACTTACCCGAAAGGTATTCACCCCCTCGATCAGATTGAAGGGTTTTGATACACTTTCTGGTTTGTTTTTCCACTTCATTACGATATCGTTTGAACATTTCAAACGATTCAGATTTATGTCTTATCAAGAAGACATAACCATACCTCAAAAGATCATCTGTAAAAGTAATGAAATAACTATACCCTCCCCTAGCACTAACATTCATGGGTCCGCATACATCAGTATGTACCAGACTCAGAATTTCTTTGGCTCATTCACCTTTTCCAGTAAAAGATGACTTAGTCATTTTTCCAAGAAGACAGGACTCACAGGTTGGAAGTGAACTATCTTCACTAAAATCGAGGAGACCCTTGGTTTTCAGCCTATTTATCATGTTCTTGTTGATATGACCTAGCCTACAATGCCATAAGTATGCTTCACTGACATTATCTATTCTAGGGCGTTTGCTAGACGTGTACATTACACTAACAGGTCGCGATAATACTAGATGCTATCACGCATTTGTCCATTCAAAATTACAGAACCATTCAAAATGATTTTGCAAATATCATTCTTTATTAATAGTTCATAACCATACATGGCCAACTGGCCTACAGAAATGACATTCAAAATGAAAGAAGGACAAAAATGACATTCATTCAAAATGACAGTATAGGACTCGAAAACTAGTTTAAGGACTCCTAATGCTAGAATTGGAACTCGGCTTCCATTTTCCACGTTCAAGAACCTCTCACCGTCCTCGAATCATCTACTAACCTGAAGTTCCTGCAAAGAATTGGAAATATGAATTGGACTTCCTGTATCCAATACCCTGTTAGTAGTATCGCAAACAGAGAAACTATAAGGTGTTATCATATAAATACCTTGTCCAGGACCATCCTGCAGCTTTCTCTTTTTGGACCTGTTCGAATCAAGGGATGCAATATAAAAAGGACAGTTCCTCTTCTAGTGTCCCTGTTTCTTGTAGAAGAAGCACTCTACACGACACTGATCAGCCTTCACTTTCTTGGCCTGACTGGGCCCAGAAGCACTAAGCACCTTTTTCCTTTTATTCTTCTTCTTACTTTTCTTAAAGGGACGATGCCCTCCCGAGAAACCTTCCACTAGATTCACCACCCCTTTATTCAACTGGTGGTCTTTCTCAAAAGTCTGCAGCAACCCCAACAGACCATGGTAGTTGACTGTAGGCTTGTTCATTCTAAAATGATCGAGAAAGTATAGATAGGAGGGGAGAGAATTCAAAATCGCATCTTTCCCAAGCTGTTCATGCAAGGGACAACCGAGCTTGCCCAGGCACTCAATCATCTCTATCATGTACAATACATGATCAGTGACCGAGGCCCCATCATGCATCCGTGCATTGTAGATAGCACAGGAGACCTTGTACCTCTTAACATCGTCTGGTGTCTCGAAAGACTCCTTTAACTTTTAAAGAAATTTCTTCTGACTGGGCTTCCTCAAACTTGTGACTGAACTCATCGTTCATCATAGCCAACATGATGCATCAGATAGTGGTCCTGTTAGAGAGCCACTTCTGATAAGTGTCTCTGATCGAACCCCGAGCATTGGTAGCAGGGATCTCAGGTGCCGGATCCGATATCACATATAGGATCCGTTCATGCTCCACAACAATCCTAAGCCTTCGATACCAGCTATCGAAGTTGGGTCCATTGAACTTCTCGTTATCGAGAAGAGACCGGAGTGACAGGTTGGAAGACATCTAAAAGGAAAACCAAAACTAATTAGTATATATGAATTATTAACCTAAAGACATGGACTTAAGTCTAAAGGTCCCTTCCATTATTTTGCATAGATTGGTAGCCTCTACCTCCAATTTGAGGAATTACTTTAATTCCTTAGCAGGTACTAGAGTCCAATAGATAACACATGAGCCCAACTTTGGCTGGCCCACCCATGCATTTCTAAAGATAGGTTCTTCAACCGATCACTTCTCCAAGTAACCTCTAGTAATTGGGTTTTGCCCCAAGGAGCACTTCAATCAGCCTTTGGGCCTCCTATTGATGGTCCTGGTTAGGTCCAACCATTAATATGATAAAATTCAATGCTTCTAACTAACGAATAGTCAAGCCCGACTTTGACCGGCCTACCTGACCATCGTTAAGACAGTCGCACTGAGCCATCATATTAGGAACATCAATTCCAATAGCCCGATGAACACCCGATCTTTGGATCTGCCGATGAACACCAAACTAATGGACACATTACTATCCCACTTAATGGAAGGCTAGGACTTGGTTATCTCTATAACTTTGTCCTTTTAAGGACCTAATAATTTAGAGGGTTTTAATTAATGTGACAGAAGAAGAGATGAGAAGACATGGATCAACCTCCCACTGACCAAATCAGCAAACAAGGAGGGTTACACATAACTAATGATCCATGGGCACCTAAAATCAGTCAAGACTGATTAACCTTGGGTGACAAGGATTAACACGAGTCAATGAGCTATCTAATCAATCCTGATTGACTACATTGGCCAGATAAGTGAGATCATGGGTTGGGTTCCGCCATTAACCATCTTGCCTAGACACCAACAGAGTTGGCCAGGTAAGAGGTCGCCCCAAAGAACCATGATCACAATGCCAAACTTACCTCGACACCAATCGATTCATCAGACTTGATTAGACTAGCCTAAAGACTCGGGTTTTCCACTGAGCCATAAATTAGATCCATTTAGATTATGGACTAATCAATCTAACTATTAGATAAATCTAGAGAAGAAATCCTAACTCAACCATTGATTAGATTAGTTCTCTAACTTGTCCAATGAATCTAAACTTAGGTCTAACCCAATCAAGGACCTAATAGAAGCTAACCCATGACCCTTAAGGCTTATTGAAATGACTTAAGATCTTTGAATCACATTCCTAGAGTTCTTAGTCAATCTTAATTCAAAATTATGTTCAATGGCCTTAAATAGATTAAAACAATTTTATTTTATCATGTAAAACAATTTTACAACAAATTCAAAATTTAAATTCACTATTTTCAGCATTTTCTGTAGCCAAGTGTCGACACTTCAAGAGCAAGTGTCGACTCAAGGCCTGAGACAGGGAATAGAAAATATAACAACATGTTTTCTGGCATGCCTCAAGTGTCGACACTTCAAGGGTTAAGTGTCGACACTTCAGGCTCAAGTATCGACACTTCAGGGACAAGTGTCGACACTCCAGCCCGTCTCAGTACAAAAATAGAAACCAGATCTTAGGAAATCTTTCCATGAGTCGACACTTCAAAGGTCAAGTGTTGACTCATAGCCTGAGGCAATGAAAAAATAGTGATTTTAAATCAAATGTTTCTCCAAACATTCAAGTAAAACCGATCAATAAAATCTTTTGGATCTTATCTAAAGTGTCTTATGATCATGACATTAGATTAAAATATTTTTAACCTACAAATTTTCTTTCTTCTTATTTTCTTTTTCATGAGCCAATCATAGTGGCACCCCTACATGCCATAGGAGACCACATTGAAAGGGAAGAGTGGGTCTTGCAGCCCTACTTCTCTCCTATGACCGGACGGCCTGGTGAAGCACACAATCCAAGTACTTAAGAAGAAAGGAGATGTTATTATAAGCATGCTAGCATCATTATACTACAAAATGAACCTATTGCTCTGATACCATTGAAAGTGAAAAATACCTACACCAAGCATACATTATGCAAGAAACAAGGCAAAAAATATGCATTTTAAAATATTTTTAAGACTTGCATAGAGGAAGGCTTGGTAGATAGATCTAAACCATCTACCGATCTGCCCGCAACAGGATCTAGTATAATAACCTAGCATGCATATAAACATCAAATCAAGAGAAAATATAAAAGTACCATAACTTTACCACAAGAGAGAAGCTAAGTGTAGTGAGAAGGAGGAGGGCGCTCGAGCCACAGAGGCGTCTGGCCTTTACAGGATGTCCACACCTGGGCTTGACTCTGATCAACTCACTCAGAGTGCAGCTCTTCAGGATCTGTGGGCTGAACTTCTTCTTCTAGGAAGATAAGAAAGAGAGCAGGAACCCCTTCCCAAAACCTCTTTCCCAAGACCTAGCTTGATTGCTAGGTGGCTCACATCCAATGCCTAAACCTCTCACAAAACCCTTCTTCTTCCTCTCTTTTCTTTTCTCTCTTGCTATTCATGTGTCTGTAACCCCAGCAGCCACTACAAAGACCTATATTTATAAGGGCTGCCATGAGAGGGAGAAGAAGGAAGGAGGAGAGATGGAGGAGAGGATCAAGGCCAATCCTAATGGGTCCAACCCATTAAGGTATGTATGACGTTCATACCATAAAGCCTTGGAGCCAAAACTGGTTTGAATTCGAAATTCAAACCAGGTCAAAACCAGCCTAAAAAAACTCTATGAAATCCTCCCCAAAAATAGTTCATCACAGGAAGTGTCGACACTTGAAAATGGCCAAGTGTCGACACTTCACCAAGTGTCGACACCTGGAAAATTCCAAGTGTCGACACTTGGAACAAAGTCAATCATATTGACTTCGGGTGATGACAAACGGTTCCTAATCGTTGATAAGCCCAAAAGATCAGATAGAAATCCTCTATGGTATGTGACCCCATAGGTTCGAACACTAAACTGATAGCATTGAAACATTTCCAGTACCAGTCAAAGTCCTCATCTAGCAATGATACCCGACGTCTGGATAGGTCGAAGATGTAGAGCACTTCACAAGAACCTCTGGCATATGGTTACTGCATAATTTATCCCTTTAACCTTACAATGCTCAAGATGACCTAGGGTTAGACTGCCAACCCTAATTTGGTCTATCCAGATCATGTCTCAACCTTACAAGTTTTGTGACTCCTCACGAGAACCACCCTGGCCAAGTACTTGACATAGTGAACCATTCACTCCAAACTATTTGGAGAGGTCTATTCCATCTTGATCTACCACCACTCCACAAGTACTTGACTATACCCAAAAATCTTTTATCACTAGATTAGAAATCCAGGTAGTCCAGCATCAAAGTATAGTGAGTTGCTTGTAAGCTGCCATGTGACCTTAGGTTTGAGGGACACATATATCCATATCCCTTTGCGAGCAACCCTTTGGCAGAGAGAGCTCTGTAGATGGTCACGTTTAGTGAAATATCATACACTTCACTTGTATGTCACACCAGTGTCTCCACACTCTTTGATTAAGAGGACAACCAATAAATGTGACATATAATAACCTATACTTGATACATCGTTGTCCTATAATAATATATCATGTGGTTGTGAACCAGTTTAAGAATTACTTGATATATCCTCTCTATATCAAATAATATAGTTCTAAGGACTCCATCATACAAGAGTTCATTACAGGAAAATGGAAAATATAAAATGATGGACAGCCAAAAATAAATAACTTTTATTTATTATAAAAATTTATATACAAATACAAAGTAGCACAACCGTCTATAGCCAAGATGATTAGCTTTAGGACACAATTCCCAACATGCCCAAGAGGCCTAAAGTCGATTAATGTCCAAGGGGCATAAGGCTGATCAACGCCCAAGAGGCCTAAAGTCGATTAATGCCCAGGAGGCATAAGGCTGATCCATGCCTAAGAGGCCTAAATGCCGATTAATGCCCAAGAGGCATAAGGCTGATCGATGCCCCAAAAGGCCTAGAGCCCACTAACAAAGTCTAGAGCTAACTAACGAAGCTGATTAATGTCCAAGTGATGCGAGATTATTTAACATCTGGAAAATAGCTGACCAACAATGGATAATATTTGCTACACGTGCTAATGTCTTAACAAATTAACTATTTACAGTTGGAGTTGGCTGGAATCGGTTAGGTTGAGGCCTATAAATACCAGTGAGCACGATGGAGAAGGGGATCTGAATTTCGAAACTCCTTCCATCCTATTTTTCTTTAGATCGCATCTGTTTAGTCCAGATGCCATTGACAAGCTTGGGAGGAAAAGCCCTTTCAACACACATAGCCTCCAAGAAGATGAAGATCCATTAGCTCAATCTGTTCTCATTTGATCTAACATGAGCCCAAGCATCGTTGTAATTTGTTTGGACACAATAGGTATTAAGTATGGCAACATCTTGAGATTAACATGCATTTGCATGCATTAATTTCTTCTATTAATTAGGAAATGAAAGGGGAAAAGATGATTCAACTTAACATAGATGATATGGATCAACTGGGCTACAGAATTCTATTATCATTTCCTAAATACTATGGCAACAGATGTTGTATGTATACTTGGAACAAATTCTACATTATAGTTTTTAGCAATCAAAGATGCTATGTCACACTGCAAATTCAGGATGTAACATAATCTTACTTATCACATCCTGGCACAAGGCCTGAGATGAATGCAGAATTGATGGCCGTGCGCGCGCGCGGACACACACACACACATATATATAGGATTTCATCTCATAAACATGTATGGTCTATCTTTTTACTTTAATATGTTTACATCAATTCTTAAGCAGCGGCAGTAAAAGCAAGTTCTTTAAAATATTTTTTTAATCAAAGATAATTTACCAAGACTAATAAAATAATTAACGAAAGATGGTCAAAATCTCTAAATCAAATTTTATTCAAGCCAAAACAAAGCAAATTACTTCAAAGTCCTGAGCTTCTCATTGCTTGGTCCTAAGACTTATAAGTTCTTCTAGATTTGACAAAAGTAAAAAAGAGGGGAGTAAGCTTTATAGGCCCATTATGTTACCAAAATGTCTAAAGATCAAGCAAAATTATTTTTAATTTCCAAATAAAAAAAGTTGAACAGTGATATATGTATACCAATTTATTTCAAATTTTTAAATACAAATTAAATAGTAATAAGATACATGAACCAAGAAAATCTTCCTTTTTCCAAAAGATGCCACGTATAATAGTAAAACACAATACTCTCTCTGTCTTTGATGACTATAGCCACGATCAACTCTAACAAGGCCCAAAATAAACTAGTCATGAAAATAAATATACGATGCATCAATATGTACTAGCAATTAGTCCCAACCGGCTAGGCATGAAAGATACCAACTTTGATTCACATGGCTACAACTAGTCCTATGATTGGGCAAAATAACTAAATTTGAAACATATACACGCAACACATCATTGTGTGCCTATGATCAGTCCTGACTAACTAGGTCTAAAAGAAAATGATCTGCCAGTAATCAATCCTAACTGGCTATGCTCAGAAGAAACATATTTTTAATGTGTGATCATTGATCAGATCCAATAGCTAGACCCGATTCATAGTCTAACTTTCATATTTCATTTCTAGGAATATTTTTTCTCTTAAATTTGCAAGACAAATTTGTATACTATAAGCAAACTAACTTCCATGGCAACATCGAATCAAACTTTCACATTTTATTTCCATGAATAATTTTAATTCAAAATTTTATGCAATGATAAATATGCATGATCACCTTTTCAAATATGATGAAATATTAAATAGAGAAATCAATATAGTCCAAACCAATGGTCATACTATAGTAACTTATGCTTGATCCATAATTTAACTTAATATTGTAAGAACATGAACAAGGTACATATTTTTCTTAAACTTTTTAATTTCTATATATTTAAATAGTTTTTGAATAAAATCTAATTTTGAAAATATAGGAAATTCATTCAAAAAAATTTTTGAGATAGAAGAGAACTTACAATGATCAAATCATTATCATGTTTTTTGATGCACAACTTGATCTTTAGATCTAGTGCTCATCTAGTATTGAAGGCTTTGATAAAATAATTTTATATTATTATTATCCTTTAATCAAAAAAATAATTAAGATAAAGAGAGAGAATCTTGGTCTAGGTTAAGGTCTAGATCAGATCGTGGGTTGGATCAGCAAGGTTTAAACTAATTTAGATCTAATCAGTTGGGATCTGATTGATGAAAAGGTTTGCAAAAAAGGTCAGATCTCTCTCTTTGCTTCTCACTACTTTCCTCTCTCTCACTCTTCTCTCTTTCTCTCTTTCCCTCTTCTCTCTTTCTCTCATTGCTTTTCTCTCTCCCTCTACATTTCTCTCCCTCCCCTTATTTTTCTTTTCTATTTGTTTCCCTTCTCTCTCTATTTCTCTCTTCTTCTTCCCCAAGCCGACCCCTGGGGGTGTTTCCTTCCATCATTTCAATGGAGATAGAGGGGATTGGGGAATAATGGTCTGGCGGTGGTGCAACCAAAGTAGCCACAACTGGTTGCTGCTTGGCTAATCACGGAGAGCTGAGAGAAAGGGAGAAAGGGGCATTGCCCCATGCCTTGGTGGTAGTACCCATGGCAAAAAGAAAGCAAGGGAGGGAGGGGACCATACTAGCTATGGAGAAGATGGTGGACTATGCAAATTTTGATGGTCACAATCAATCCAAACCATTAGAGATAAGAGGAGAAAATGAGAGAAAAAAGGGTGGTAATTTTTGGTGAGGGTGAATTAGAGAGTTTGGGACTTTAAACAGGGATGGATGCTAGGATTTTTTAGCCTCCGAAGAGATTGAATTGGAAGAAGACTCCTACTTAATCATACCAAAATCAGAGAAAATCTTCTTGTTTCCAAATTAGCAAAGGATGAGGCACACAAGTGCATGCCCTCCAAAGGTGATCCACATGGGAACCGAACCAAGAAAGCACTCCTACAATATTTGCTTGTTTGTCTGGGACTCTTTTTGGCAGCCGTCTAAACTTTCTGTCTTGCTAGACTTCCTACCCTCCTGTAAGGTACTTTGAGATCTCTCTATAGCCTCTCTTAGATCTCAAATACCCCTTCTATTTTTCTTCCTATGTCCTTATCTTAATAACTAGCCTTGTCTTGAAAGAACAAGCATTGTCTTAAAAAGACAAATCTTGTCTTAAAGGGGAGGGAGAGAAAATAGTAGGTTGGAGTATTCAGATGGAAAAAGAGTACTTTGGCATTAGATCACCGATGCCTATTTATAGAGGGGAATGGTGCACTGATATGTCCATTCATCAGCTATCTGATAAGACTCTTTAATCATAAAGAGTCTTATTAATGAAAATACATATCATGATAACACCCATTCATGCACCAAGAGACATATAAGTGTCTCTTGATTTTTCCAGCCAATTTTTCCTTCTGCCACATGGCATTAACCGGTTGTAGGAAAGCCAAGGGGAGTGAAATGAGAAAGGAAGCATCGGAGAAAATTAAGAGACATAAAGCAGAAGGACTCAGCATTTTAGATTGGTGACAATAATGAAGGGATGCGTCCCTTCATTGTGCGCATTCTATTTTCATGCCATTTGCCACTTATTGACTGGTTAAACCATAGCAGAGGGCTGTGGAGATAAGGTAAGAGTTCTTTGGGATTAATTTGGGATTTGTGATTGATTTGTAGAAGGACTCTTGGTCCTTCTGCATGCACATAATATGCATGAAAGCATTATGGTGTCCAAGTGTCCATGCCAACATGGACTCTTTCAGAAATCCAAGATAAGTCCCAATAAAATCTAGATAAAAATTGGATAGGCTGCCCCACTTAGGACTCTAACAAAAATAAATTTCATTTAAATTGGTTAGCCCAAATAACAAGCAAACAAACCCAATCCAATTTGGTTAGGAGTTAAGCTAGCCAACATATGCTAGTATGTTAATTAGCTAGCCAATTAGGACCCATGATCCTAATAAAAATATAATTGACTTTCCTGGCCAATTCCCTAATGTGTGTGACCCTTTGGGCTCCACATCTAGCTAGCAGTAGGTCTACGTCCAAGCCAATTCGATCCAATCGAAACCAATTTGATCTAATTACATCAAATTGAGCTTACAAAAGTTGCCAATTCGAACCAGCTTCTGAATTGACTCATGAATCCAATCAATTTGATTCATAAAAACTCACAAGACATGATCGATGTCTAGCAACATGTCATGCTTACCCGAAAGATGAGAAATTTGAATGAAATTATCAAAATATCCTTTAGTGAAAAGTTATCGTGTAATTCAATCCTTCGATCTCTTTTTATCCCAATTAAGTGATAGGAATGGATAAATATCAAACCCTAGCACTCAATCCTTTTGAATCTCAATTCAATAATAAAAACTTGATCGATGAAAGATTAGAAATCCTATCTAATCTCATCTTGCTTTGATCAAAGACTTCCTGAGTCATCATTCGAAGAGATTTCATGGGATAAGTCCTCCTTTAACTTGGAGTGATAGATTTCTTGTTGATCCACTCACATCCTTCATATACAATCTACCATATTTGAGAATATCCCATACATGACTCATCGTCATGAGTGAGTATGAACCAAAATATGGCTTCATGTGCATAAGGAACCATGGTGATCTCAGGTTTAAGGATCACTTGCATAACTCCCACTATAAGAACCATTTTTTGATAAGCAGTAAGACTTCCATAAGATGTTCTTAATGCAGATCAGCCCAGTGAATTCATACCCTTATGAGCACCCACATCCTTGTATTAGTGTCCCTATACAAGTGGTTGTGAGACCAACCACCCTTCCTTTGAGCATACATAGGATGTGCTAGTCATTCAAGAAATATCGATTCCCGAATCAATAATCCAATGACTAGGAACATTTTAGATTAGGGTTTATAGGAACATAGGTCTCACTATTATAATCTCCATCATAATCTTAATTTCATTGCCCTAACCTATGGGATTCATCATAATCTTAGATAAGATACAGTAGTATGATGAATCAATAGATACATTTTATTGAAAAATAATATCATACATGAGTTGGAAGATCATAGAAATACCCTCTTAAAGATTAGCTTTTAGGGCATTTTTCTTTCACCATGCTTTCCTTGAAAATTTCACTATAATCCAACCTTAATTACAGTGGATTAGTTTTCTGGGCTTACTAATCAAAATCCCTGGGTTTTTACTCAAGACTAACCAAAAATCTAGTTGGTTTTTCACTCTAGGCTTACCAACAACATTGTTGGTTTTCATACAGGGCTAACCAACAACCTCAGTACCAGTTTCAATCTCCTTTAAACTAGTAATAACAAAAATAACTCAAGTACAATATAAGAATATAATAAGCTTTATCAAAAAGCAAATAAACTCGATGAAGCTCTTGAATATAGTTGAAAGGCATTGTCTTTAAGTTGTTGAAGCCTCAATCAATGCTTAAAAATGTGGACTTGAAAACTTTTTCTGAAATCAGTGTGCTTGAAGGCTCAAATCTCTCAAGGTATTGGATGCTTGAAGGTTTTCAATGAAATCTCTCATTAGTTTCTCAAAATTCTCATCCCTCTTGCATTTGATAGTGTTTTAATACCTTTTCAATCCCTAAAAATCTGATTATAGCCAATGGAGAGGAGAAACTAGTTGTTAGACACGATACGGAAAAGTTTTACACTTCAAAAACAAGCTATTACTATGCTGTCAAATCCACAAGTGTCGACACTTCAGACCTTGAGTCGATACATGAGTCAATACTTGAGTCGACACTAGGTCAAGTAAGCCTTCTGAAGCTCTCTGGAATGTATTGGTGTCTCGACACTTCTTCTGGTGAGTCGACACTTAAGTTGATACTTCATTACCATTAGTCGACACTTGACCAGAATCCTGAAATTAGCATGTTATGTATCCTATTTGGTCTCAGGCCTTGAGTCAACACATGAGTTAATACTTGGCTGTTCATGAGTCAACACTTCTACATACCGACTGAAACTTTTTTTTGTATATCAGCTCAAGCCTCTATGAGTCAATACCTAAGTTGATACTTGACTGAAATAGTACTGAATCTTCTCCAAACTAAAATTTTGAGCTCTTTAAAGTCTTTCTCATATTCCAAAGTCCATGTAGTTTGAGAATTTATGATCTTAAGTAACTTCTTCAAATGAATAACAAGCATTTCGATCTTGTAACATAAACTTACATTGATGAGTACCTAAATCTGATAAACATACTTGTAACACACAATTAGTACTGATATATACTTAACTATTTTTTTATTCATCAAAATCAAGATAGGAGTCAACATATAGTGGTTTAAAGCAACCTTAACTCTTGTGTCAACTATCTAATGATCTCTTGAAATTTTTACTATGTTATCATAAAAATATGCCAATTTGTTTTCTCCTAAGTTCACAAACCAAAATCCAATGCAAATATTTATTTTTGGCCTTACAAACGATCCAATTGGCTTTCCAAGGCTAGCCAATTAATATCTTAAATAAAGAAACCAAGTTTTAACTCACTAAAAATCAAACAATCATAAAAAATAGAAAAATAGAGTAACAAACAAACTTCAATAAGAATAGAAGGTTTTCGATGATACTTGACTTGTAGACTCTTCAAGTCTACAATGATTGATCTTCAATGCTTTCTGAGTTGCCCACTTAATGTTTTAACAGTAGGTGGGAAGAAGTTATATTTTTCTTGAGTTTCTAAATGACTGCATGAAGAGTTCTCACTATTTGCAAAGATTGGTCAAGGAATCTTCTTAGGAATCTTTGTCTTTGACTTTAATCCAAATATTTGTACTTTTTCAAGTAATCTTTCATTGGTTTAGAGTCCTTTTTAGCTACTAGCAGCTTATAATTAGAAAATAGTCATTAGAAGCTTGGAAAAATAAAATCCAAAAGTTTTGGAACTAGCCATTATTATTCTATCTGATAGGCTACAAGTTGGCTTGCCTACTACGAGTTAGCTCATCTAGAGGATTTCAAAAAAATCAAGATTTCTGTTCTCCCGAGAGAGTTGGCTCAAAAACTACAAGTTTGCTCCTCTGCACTATGTCTAGAAAACCATGCTTCTGTATTTCTAAAAGAGAAGGCTCAAAATCTGGGAGAGGGGTCATCTACATGCCCAAGAAAAATCAACCTTCTATCCACCTAAAAGTGTCGGCTCAAATTTTTAGAGTTGGCTCTTATATATGCCATGCAAAAATAGCATGTCATGCTAGTTCTGCATGCCGTACCGAAGTTGTCTCTTGCTTAAGAGTTAGTTCTTTCAGTCTAGATAAAATTATAACTTCTAATCTCTGTTTTACTTACATTCAAATATGTTTGAGCTTTTTAAATATTTTAATGACTCCAAAGACTTACAAATGTTCTCTAAAAGCAATTAATGATTACATAGGAGCTCTCAAACAATTCCAATGACTTAAAAATATTTCCATCGATACATAGAAGTTTACCAATCATTCCAATGGCTATGTACTAATCTTTAATCATCATTGCTCTCTACAAAAATATTCTTAAATATTTGAAAAATGTTAGTATACTATTCATGTTCCAATATGTTGAATCATCAAAATCATTCTTGGGTCAACAATCTCTTCGTTTTTGATGATGACAAAATACTGGGCATGGAATTAAAAACTCGTAATATTAAATATATCAAAGCTTTGTATATAAAGGCTTTACATTATAAAAGAAGTAATAGAGCTATGGATGTATGATGGTCATACAGCATTAGAGTATATACAATGTATCAAAGTAGATTTTCTATGGAGTGTATCATAACTTTGAAATTTACATATATTTGATTTAAGATTTATCAATAATGTATAGCAGCAAATTGAGTTCATATCAAAGCATAGAAATCTAGATCAAAGCTTAAATGAAACATATTAAAGTTAATGAATTTATATCAGAGCTATAAAGATGTATCAAAATTGTTAAAATATGTATCAAAGCCTGAAGTGAGGAGTGTAATAGAGTTGAAAAAATTATATCAAAACTAATAAACATTACTCCTCAATTTAAGATTTGATTCCAACTTTAGTTCATCTCTTAGCATTCTCATGCATACCTATTTTCCCCATTTCTTTCTTTCTTTTTGAAAGAAAGTTAGTCTCACATTGTACTCCCCATTTAAATTGAATCTTATGCCTGAATTAATCTTATGCATGCACATGCATGCATTCTCTTATTCTCCCCTTTAGCATTTCATTCTCCCTTTTTTCATATGTTTTTATTCTCATCTTTCTAATGTAGAACAAAGAACAAAGAAGCGTATGCGGAAGTAAATTTAGGATTAATTTCTCTTTTTTTTTTTTTTTTTTATATTGCAGAAATTGGCTTTGACTCAAAGTAAAGCTAAACTAAGTTGAAGGAAACTAGGTAAGGATTGAAAGCATAATTTAGAAGAAACTAAATTATCAGAGTAGTTCAGAAGTAACAGATCGCTGGGGGTTGAGAAACTCCCAGACCTAGGGTTTCGCTCTGAACTTTCAACAGAACAGAAATAGAGAGGAGAGATGGTTTACCAACCAGACAGTGATCTTCTCAGAATTTGGGTGGAAGAACTCTCTCGAGCAGATTGTTGGATCCTCGGATTCGGCTATCTTCGCAATGGATCCTCCAATACTGGTCTTGTGGTTTGGTCGGCTTCTCCTGGACTCAAGATCTGGGAAGAAGAAAAACAAGTGAGGGATTCAGAGACTCAGGGAAGGATTTACCAGTTCGAAGAACTTGAAGGCTGATGTCGCTGAGATCCGGATTCTCTTGAAGGCTGATTGGACTCCCTCTGGAAAGAGCTGTGGATCTGAAGTACCCGGACGGTAGCTGGATGCTGGTGGTTGGCCTGGACTTGGAGAGAGAGGCCGTGGGAGGTGGAATAGGCTAGGGTTTGGTGGATTGAAGTGGATGGTGGGCGGCTAGGGTTTTGGTGGATTGAAGTGGATGGTGGGCGGCTAGGGTTTTGGAGGAGAAGTGGCTAACCTAGGGTTTGGGTTTTGGAGATCTCACACCGCCTCAAGGTTCCTGGGGAACCTGGATTTACTCCCTCATGGAGCTCAACACCTGGATGCAAGTGCGGAAGAGAGAAAATACAAAGTTTGCTCACAAAAAAATTTGGTTTCATTCATCTCATTCCCTTAAACTTACAAGAGGGGTTTAATTTATAGGGCTTTACAAGGGAGTAGGGTTTTACATCTTCCCATGTGGGACTAAAGGAGGGGATCTACAAATCAGGATAATCCATACACATATGGTCGGCCAAGGTACCAAAAAAATTTGATTTGGGTTATAAAAGGCAGGTAGATGGCACCTCCTTGCTTGGGTCTTCAAGAGAGGATTTCTTTCCTTCCATGGATCAACTCTTTTGGACTCCTCCTTTTCTTCCTCCCTAAGTCAAGGCCCTTCCCATCTTTGTTTTAGATATTTTTGGCAGGAAGTGGGCGCCTCCTTGAAGTTCTCTCCAAGAGAATTTCTTCCCTTTCATAGTTTGGTTCTTTTGGGAAAGACTTGGGCCGCCCCCTTGATTTGTGGACTCCTGGTGGATTTCTCCTCAACTGGCGCATGAGAGAAGGAAGCTGCTATCTGTGGTGTGGGGACCAAAGGCTGCTGGATGTAGATATGGCATCCCCTGGACTCAGGCGTATGGCTGGGAGTGTGGCTGGGAGTGTGGCGCCCACTTGCTAGGCCTTGGGAGAAAATGTAACACCCTAGGTTGAAGCCCTAGTCCACTACTGAGTCAACATGACTCAACAAAATAAAATGCAGGTAATGTAGACTCAAGCTAAATTGAGTTGATCTAGTCAACTCTTATTACAAACCAAAACCCTAATTCTTCGGGCAAGGTTAATCAGAGATCCAGATGGAGCTCTGAAGTCTTCTTCTGAGTCTAGTGCCCGCACCAATTCTCCCAGGGTGGGAGGAACTCGACCCTGTCGAGTATGGATCAAGTTGGCTCTGGTATCTCTCCAAGAGGTCTGGGTCCAGCTCTTGTAATTCTTCTCGGGAGATCCAAGAGTCATCAGAATCTGGCCTTCCTAGCCAGCGGACCAGGTATCTTTGGTATCCTCGATTACGAGTAGAGATAACCTGATCATCCAGGATCTTTTCAATCTGCTCTTTCCTCACAGGCCAATTTGTTGGTGGACACACAGGGTCAGGTTCACTCTCAAGACTAGGATTAGGTTCAAAAGCCTCACTGGAAATCACAGCTGGCTCCCTATACTCTACTAGGTCTGTAATGTTGAAAGTGGAGCTAATGCCTAGTTCTGGAGGTAACTCGAGCACATAGGCATTGGATCCTACTCTCTTTACCACTCTAAATGGTCCAGCTCCCCTAGCATGTAACTTTCTAACGGTTTCAGGAGGAAACCGTTCAGGCCTTAACCTAATCATTACATAGTCTCCTTCGTCAAAAGTTTTGACTCGCCTTTGAGAATCAGCCAATTTCTTATAAGTTTCATTACTTAAATTTATTTTGGCTTGAATTTCTTTATGCAAGTGTTTTATATGCTGTGCAAAAACTTCGACAGAGTCGGAGACCCGTGTGTGGACTGGTAAAGGAGCTAGGTCAAGAGGTGTGTGGGGTTTGTAACCATACACAATTTCAAATGGACTCTTACCCGTAGACCTATTGACCCAGTCATTATATGCAAATTCAGCTCTAGGTAAGTACAAATCCCAGTTCCTAATGTTTTCACCAACAAGACACCTTAGCAGATTGCCTAAACTACGGTTCACTACTTCGGTTTGGCCATCAGTCTGGGGATGATAGGCAGTTGAAAACTTAAGTTTCGTCCCTAACTTATGCCAAAGGGTTTTCCAGAAATAGCAGGTGAACCGAACATCCCTATCTGAAACAATGGTCTTGGGTAGGCCATGGAGTCGAACTATCTCATTAAAGAACAGGGTGGCTACCTTAGACGCATCAAATGTTTAGGAACAAGGCAAGAAATGGGCCATCTTGGAAAATCGGTCTACTACAACACAGATAGAGCCATGCCTCCTCTGGGTCTTAGGCAAACCTAACACAAAGTCCATGCTCACATCTTGCCAAGGACGATCTGGGACAGGGAGTGGGGTATAAAGGCCGGTGTTCTGTTTTCACTGTTTGGCAACAGCGCAGGTCCGACACCTAGCCACAATGTGTGCTACATCTCTTTTTAAGCTAGGCCAGAAAAAATGGTCTTCAATAGCTAGGGTGGTCTTATCTTTTCCGAAATGGCCAGCAAAACCTCCAGCATGAGTTTCCCAAATCAAGAATTCCCTAAGAGAGGTTCTAGGGATGCAAAGCCTATTCTTAAAGAACAGAAAGCCATCTAAAAGGGAATAATCCTTATGTTCACTAGATGGTCCTTGAGTTAGATCCTGGTACACAGCCTTAAAATCCGGACACGACTCATATTATTCTTTGATTTGCTCAAACCCTATGACTTCAGCCCTAACAGAATTCAACAATAAAGATCGACGACTAAGGGCATCAGCTACCTTATTTTCAGACCCAGCCTTATACTTCAAAACAAAAGTATAGGACTGGATATACTCTACCCACTTAGCATGCCTAGGGTTAAGCTTCTTCTGAGAATTCAAGAATTTAAGAGCCTCATGGTTCGAAAATAGCATAAATTCTTGCGGTAGCAAATAATGTCTCTAGTAACGCAAAGCTTGCACTACCGCGTAAAATTCCTTATCATAGGTAGAATACCTAAGTTTAGCATCATTAAGTTTTTCACTAAAGAATGCTACGGGATGGTTCTCTTGGATTAGGACTCCACCTATACCTACTCCTGAAGCATCACAGGCAACCTCAAATACCTTTGAAAAGTCCGGTAGTCTCAAAATGGGTGCCTGGGTCATCCTATCCTTAAGATCTAGGAAGGCTTTATGGGCTGCTTTGGTCCACTGAAATTCTCCCTTCCTAATGCAGTCTGTGATAGGAGCAACTACGGTACTAAACCCCTTGATGAATCGCCTATAGAAGGTAGCCAAGCCATGGAAACTTCTGACTTCATGCACACTGGTCGGCTCTGGCCATTCTACTATGGACCTAATCTTTTCAGGATCGGCAGCCACGCCGTTAGGGGTTACAACAAATCCAAGGAAGATAATCCTACTGGTCATAAATTCACACTTTTTGAGATTACCATAGAGACTATCATTCCTCAAAACTGGACAGACTTGTCTAAGGTGGCCTAGGTGATCTGCAGGGATCTTACTATAGATCAGGATATCATCAAAATAGACCACTACAAACTTCCCTATGAAAGCTCTAAGTACTTGGGTCATAATCCTCATGAAAGTACTAGGGGCATTGGACAACCCAAAAGGCATAACAACCCATTCGAAGAGACCATCCTTAGTCTTGAAGGCTGTTTTCCACTCATCCCTTGGTCTAATCCTAACCGATGATAGCCGCTCTTAAGATCAATTTTAGAAAAAACCATGGCACCGGCCATCATATCAAGCATGTCATCTAGTCTAGGGATGGGGAATCTATACTTGATTATGATTTTATTGATGGCACGACTGTCAACACACATCCTCCACGTGCCATCCTTCTTGGGGTTAGAAGTGCAGGGACTGCACAAGGGCTAAGACTCTATCTAATGAACCCCTTCCTCAACAATTCGCCAACCTGCGTTTGTAGTTCTTTATGCTCCGATGGATTCATCCTATAATGGGGCAAGTTGGGTAAAGTAGCTCCTGGGACTAAATCTATGGAATGCTGAATATCCCTAAGAGGTGGAAGGTGGTCTGGCAGATCCTCGGGAAAAACATCCTCAAATTCTTTTAATAAAGGCTTAACTTCCTGAGGAGGCTCTAAGGGTGTAGGAGTCCTAAGTTCCTTAGCAGTCAACATCCAAATGGGTGAACCACTATGAATTTCTTGTTCTAGATCCTTGGCACTAATTAGGTTCACTCCAGTCTTCATTTCTCTGACCTTACTAGTTCCTTTAGCTACCTTGTCCTTAGGAGGGACTAAATGGATTGTGATTTTCTTCCCATTGAAACTAAAGACACAGGTGTTGGATTTTCCTAAGAGGGTGGCATCATGATCATACAACTAAGGTCTTCCAAGAATTATACTGCTCACCCCCATGGGCAAGACATCACACCAAATCTTCTCTTGATAGGATTGCATTTGGATTTGGACATGACATCTAGACTGGATGGGTATAGAGGTAGAGTCTACCCAAGAAACCTTATAGGGGTTGGGGTGGGGGACTGGGGTTAAGCCTAACATTTTGACAGTGCTAGTAGAAATGGCATTTACACAACTCCCACTATCTATGATGATTTTACAAACCTTATCCCCTAGTTTAAGGAAAGTCTGTAGGATGTTAGTCCTATGCCAGTCTTCCTGAACTTTAGTCTGGGACAGGATGCATCTCACAACCCCTAAGTGGTCAGACTCAGTGGATTCTTCCTCTCCTTCATACTCATCAACCAAATTCATTCCGGCCTCATAAACTTCTTCTTCAAACTCCTCATTAGGCTCGGAATTCTCTTCTCCTCCCTCTTCTATATATAGGGATCTACGAGGGCACTGGCTAGAAACATGACCTACCTTATGACACTTAAAACAAGCTATGGCTGTGCACTGATTGGAGATATGACCGGGCTTCTGGCACTTAAAACAGACGATACTAGGGGTTCTCTGGGTATCAGGTGCCTTACCTTTGTCCATGGGCCTAGGGGTGGGGATACCGTGATTAGGCTTACTAGGGGTAACCTGGCTAGGTCCATTTCTTGGGATTGGGGCACTAACCCTAGATGGCATGGGTCCTCTCTGAAACTTCTCAGTGTTCAGTGCAATCTGATAGGCTTGGTCTAGGTCAGTAACCTCTCTCAGAAACAACTCTCTCTTAATATCTTCCCTAAGTCCAGCCCTAAATCTAGACAAAGTGACCTCATGGGCTTCACTCACATCACATCTCATTAGGTATTCATCAAAGGTGGTTATGTAGTCTGAAACAGATCGGTTTCCTTGTTTCAAAGTCTGCCATTGGTCTAACAGATTTTGCTGGTATGAAATAGGTAGGTACTTGTCTCTAAGCTTCTCTTTCATACCCTGCCAAGTGGTTATGGGCTCTACATTTCGTCTTCTAGTGGTCAGCTCAATGTTCCCCCAGTATAACCTAGCTTGACGTATTAATTTCATCTTGGCAAACTTGAATTTCCTCTCCTCAGACATGGCATACCACTCAAAGTACTGGTCCATCTCACCCTCCCAATCAGAATACACCTTAGGATTTAAACTACCATCAAAAGTGGGTGCATCTAACTTGATGTTCCGAATGAACCTATCATCTCTATCCTCAGGTTCTGGGTCAGGCCTCCTATGATTAGGTTCAGGATCTCGGTATAAAGGTCTTCTAGGCTCTTGGTGTGGGTGAGGTTGAGAAACATTAAAATCTGGGTTAGGAGTCCAATTTCGATGCCTAGGTTCCTCAAGTACTTGGACTCGATCCCTAAGCTGGGCAAAATTCTCATTCATATCCTGACTTAATTTGTTCATACTCTCAGTAAGAGCTCTAACCATGGCCTCTAAATCAGGTTGGGTTTGACCAGGTTGGTAGGGTACTCTATTCCGGTTAGACATGATGCAATCAAGCACACAAAATGAGACTCAACTGAACGACTACGGGTTAACTAGACCTAGAGCCCAAACTAGATGCCCAATCAGAGTGGCAAGCTAGCCTGTAGTAACTCAGGACTCAGCCAAGCAGGTGTAAGGGGAGTGTTAGGTCCCTGAATGCCAATCGTAGACACCAATCAGAGATTGGCCAAGTAGGCGGACCAGCACACAAGCCCTTCGGGATGGAATCCCTGAACCACCATTCTAGACACTGAGTACAAAGCACACACAGAGTAACCAGACAAACTGACTCAACACTAGTCTTGACCCAACTTGTTGATGTCCCTAGCCCACTAGGGCAAATTAGGTCTAATCAATTTTTAGATTAAAGGCTTAGGTTCGAATGAGTGGGTGGTGGTTTTGGGCTAAGGAGAGGTTATCAACTCCTCCCCTTATCTTAGATGCTCAAATGCCCTTAAGATGAATTAAGAGATGAACACTCAAAAATAATTGGATTGTAGAACACAAAAACAGAGTTGCAGTAATTTAATTCTCAGAAATCCCACGGAAACCAATAAATCACAGGAAATTTTGAAAAATAGTTTCAATTATACTGATTTCAGAAAAAACAAAAATCACTAAATTTGGAGTTACCTGCAGTGAGAAATAATTCCTGCAACAGGATAATTACGGGCTGAAAATAGAGCACTTTCCCGTTTACAATTCCTGCTACGAAGTTATAACCCAACGGATCCCCTACACGCCCTAGGAACACCCCGTGGAATGGGAAGAGGAGGTTTGCACCTCGCTTCGTTCCTAGGACCGGATGTCCTGGGGAGTCTACTTCGAGCAGACAAAGTAAAAAGAGAGAGACTCAAATAAGCAATCAAAACAGAAACCCTAGACAGGGCTTTGATACCAAAAATGATGCAGAACAAAGAACAAAGAAGCGTATGTGGAAGTAAATTTAGGATTTTTCTTTTTTTTTTTTTTTTTTTTATATTACAGAAATTGGCTTTGACTCAAAGTAAAGCTAAACTAAGTTGAAAAAAACTAAGTAAGGATTGAAAGCACAATTTAGAAGAAACTAAATTATTAGAGTAGTTCAGAAGTAACGGATCGCTGGGGGTTGAGAAACTCCCAGACCTAGGGTTTCGCTCTGAACTTTCAACAGAACAGAAATAGAGAGGAGAGATGGTTTACCAACCAGACAGTGATCTTCTCAGAATTTGGGTGGAAGAACTCTCTCGAGCAGATTGTTGGATCCTCGGATTCGGCTATCTTCGCAATGGATCCTCCAATACTGGTCTTATGGTTTGGTCGGCTTCTCCTGGACTCAAGATCTGGGAAGAAGAAAAACAAGTGAGGGATTCAGAGACTCAGGGAAGGATTTACCAGTTCGAAGAACTTAAAGGCTGATGTCGCTGAGATCCGGATTCTTTTGAAGGCTGATTCGACTCCCTCTGGAAAGAGCTATGGATCTGAAGTACCCGGATGGTAGCTGGATGCTGGTGGTCAGCCTGGACTTGGAGAGAGAGGCCGTGGGAGGTGGAATAGGCTAGGGTTTGGTGGATTGAAGTGGATGGTGGGCGGCTAGGGTTTTGGTGGATTGAAGTGGATGGTGGGCGGCTAGGGTTTTGGAGGAGAAGTGGCTAACCTAGGGTTTGTGTTTTGGAGATCTCACACCGCCTCAAGGTTCCTGGGGAACCTGGATTTACTCCCTCATGGAGCTCAACACCTGGATGCAAGTGCGGAAGAGAGAAAATACAAAGTTTTCTCACAAAAAAATTTGGTTTCATTCATCTCATTCCCTTAAACTTACAAGAGGGGTTTAATTTATAGGGCTTTACAAGGGAGTAGGGTTTTACATCTTCCCATGTGGGACTAAAGGAGGGGATCTACAAATCAGGATAATCCATACACATATGGTCGGCCAAGGTACCAAAAAATTTGATTTGGGTTATAAAAGGCAAGTAGATGGCACCTCCTTGCTTGGGTCTTCAAGAGAGGATTTCTTTCCTTCCATGGATCAACTCTTTTGGACTCCTCCTTTCTTCCTCCCTAAGTCAAGGCCCTTCCCATCTTTGTTTTGGATATTTTTGGCAGGAAGTGGGCGCCTCCTTGAAGTTCTCTCCAAGAGAATTTCTTCCCTTTCATAGTTTGGTTCTTTTGGGAAAGACTTGGGCCGCCCCCTTGATTTGTGGACTCCTGGTGGATTTCTCCTCAACTGGCGCATGAGAGAAGGAAGCCGCTATCTGTGGTGTGGGGACCAAAGGCTGCTGGATGTAGATATGGCATCCCCTGGACTCAGGCGTATGGCTGGGAGTGTGGCTGGGAGTGTGGCGCCCACTTGCTAGGCCTTGGGAGAAAATGTAACACCCTAGGTTGAAGCCCTAGTCCACTACTGAGTCAACATGACTCAACAAAATAAAATGCAGGTAATGTAGACTCAAGCTAAATTGAGTTGATCTAGTCAACTCTTATTACAAACCAAAACCCTAATTCTTCGGGCAATGTTAATCAGAGATCCAGATGGAGCTCTGAAGTCTTCTTCTGAGTCTAGTGCCCGCACCAATTCTCCCAGGGTGGGAGGAACTCGACCCTGTCGAGTATGGATCAAGTTGGCTCTGGTATCTCTCCAAGAGGTCTGGGTCCAGCTCTTGTAATTCTTCTCGGGAGATCCAAGAGTCATCAGAATCTGGCCTTCCTAGCCAGCGGACCAGGTATCTTTGGTATCCTCGATTACGAGTAGAGATAACCTGATCATCCAGGATCTTTTCAATCTGCTATTTCCTCACAGGCCAATTTGTTGGTAGACACACAGGGTCAGGTTCACTCTCAAGACTAGGATTAGGTTCAAAAGCCTCACTGGAAATCATAGCTGGCTCCCTATACTCTACTAGGTCTGTAATGTTGAAAGTGGAGCTAATGCCTAGTTCTGGAGGTAACTCGAGCACATAGGCATTGGATCCTACTCTCTTTACCACTCTAAATGGTCCAGCTCCCCTAGCATGTAACTTTCTAACGGTTTCAGGAGGAAACCGTTCAGGCCTTAACCTAATCATTACATAGTCTCCTTCGTCAAAAGTTTTGACTCGCCTTTGAGAATCAGCCAATTTCTTATAAGTTTCATTACTTAAATTTATTTTGGCTTGAATTTCTTTATGCAAGTCTTTTATATGCTGTGCAAAAACTTCGACAGAGTCGGAGACCCGTGTGTGGACTGGTAAAGGAGCTAGGTCAAGAGGTGTGTGGGGTTTGTAACCATGCACAATTTCAAATGGACTCTTACCCGTAGACCTATTGACCCAGTCATTATATGCAAATTCAGCTCTAGGTAAGTACAAATCCCAGTTCCTAATGTTTTCACCAACAAGACAACTTAGCAGATTGCCTAAACTACGGTTCACTACTTCGGTTTGGCCATCAGTCTGGGGATGATAGGCAGTTGAAAACTTAAATTTCGTCCCTAACTTATGCCAAAGGGTTTTCCAGAAATAGCTGGTGAACCGAACATCCCTATCTGAAACAATGGTCTTGGGTAGGCCATGGAGTCGAACTATCTCATTAAAGAACAGGGTGGCTACCTTAGACGCATCAAATGTTTGGGAACAAGGCAAGAAATGGGCCATCTTGGAAAATCGGTCTACTACAACACAGATAGAGCCATGCCTCCTCTGGGTCTTAGGCAAACCTAACACAAAGTCCATGCTCACATCTTGCCAAGGACGATCTGGGACAGGGAGTGGGGTATAAAGGTCGGTGTTCTGTTTTCGCTGTTTGGCAACAACGCAGGTCCGACACCTTGCCACAATGTGTGCTACATCTCTTTTTAAGCTAGGCCAGAAAAAATGGTCTTCAATAGCCAGGGTGGTCTTATCTTTTTCGAAATGGCCAGCTAAACCTCCAGCATGAGTTTCCCAAATCAAGAATTCCCTAAGAGAGGTTCTAGGGATGCAAAGCCTATTCTTAAAGAACAGAAAGCCATCTAAAAGGGAATAATCCTTATGTTCACTAGATGGTCCTTGAGTTAGATCCTGGTACACAGCCTTAAAATCCGGACACGACTCATATTATTCTTTGATTTGCTCAAACCCTATGACTTCAGCCCTAACAGAATTCAACAATAAAGATCGATGACTAAGGGCATCAGCTACCTTATTTTCAGACCCAGCCTTATGCTTCAAAACAAAAGTATATTACTGGATATACTCAACCCACTTAGCATGCCTAGGGTTAAGCTTCTTCTGAGAATTCAAGAATCTAAGAGCCTCATGGTCCGAAAACAGCACAAATTCTTGCGGTAGCAAATAATGTCTCTAGTAACGCAAAGCTTGCACTACCGCGTAAAATTCCTTATCATAGGTAGAATACCTAAGTTTAGCATCATTAAGTTTTTCACTAAAGAATGCTACGGGATGGTTCTCTTGGATTAGGACTCCACCTATACCTACTCCTGAAGCATCACAGGCAACCTCAAATACCTTTGAAAAGTCCGGTAGTCTCAAAATGGGTGCCTGGGTCATCCTATCCTTAAGATCTAGGAAGGCTTTATGGGCTGCTTTGGTCCACTGAAATTCTCCCTTCCTAATGCAGTCTGTGATAGGAGCAACTACGGTACTAAACCCCTTGATGAATCGCCTATAGAAGGTAGCCAAGCCATGGAAACTTCTGACTTCATGCACACTGGTCGGCTCTGGCCATTCTACTATGGACCTAATCTTTTCAGGATCGGCAGCCACGCCATCAGGGGTTACAACAAATCCAAGGAAGATAATCCTACTGGTCATAAATTCACACTTTTTGAGATTACCGTAGAGACTATCATTCCTCAAAACTGGACAGACTTGTCTAAGGTGGCCTAGGTGATCTGCAGGGATCTTACTATAGATCAGGATATCATCAAAATAGACCACTACAAACTTCCCTATGAAAGCTCTAAGTACTTGGGTCATAATCCTCATGAAAGTACTAGGGGCATTGGACAACCCAAAAGGCATAACAAAGCACACACAGAGTAACCAGACAAACTGACTCAACACTAGTCTTGACCCAACTTGTTGATGTCCCTAGCCCACTAGGGCAAATTAGGTCTAATCAATTTTTAGATTAAAGGCTTAGGTTCGAATGAGTGGGTGGTGGTTTTGGGCTAAGGAGAGGTTATCAACTCCTCCCCTTATCTTAGATGCTCAAATGCCCTTAAGATGAATTAAGAGATGAACACTCAAAAATAATTGGATTGTAGAACACAAAAACAGAGTTGCAGTAATTTAATTCTCAGAAATCCCACGGAAACCAATAAATCACAGGAAAATTTCGAAAATAGTTTCAATTATACTGATTTCAGAAAAAACAAAAATCACTAAATTTGGAGTTACCTGCAGTGAGAAATAATTCCTGCAACAGGATAATTACGGGCTGAAAATAGAGCACTTTCCCGTTTACAATTCCTGCTACGAAGTTATAACCCAACGGATCCCCTACACGCCCTAGGAACACCCCGTGGAATGGGAAGAGGAGGTTTGCACCTCGCTTCGTTCCTAGGATCGGATGTCCTGGGGAGTCTACTTCGAGCAGACAAAGTAAAAAGAGAGAGACTCAAATAAGCAATCAAAACAGAAACCCTAGACAGGGCTTTGATACCAAAAATGATGCAGAACAAAGAACAAAGAAGCGTATGTGGAAGTAAATTTAGGATTAATTTCTCTTTTTTTTTTTTTTATATTACAGAAATTGGCTTTGACTCAAAGTAAAGCTAAACTAAGTTGAAGAAAACTAAGTAAGGATTGAAAGTACAATTTAGAAGAAACTAAATTATTAGAGTAGTTCAGAAGTAACGGATCGCTGGGGGTTGAGAAACTCCCAGACCTAGGGTTTCGCTCTGAACTTTCAACAGAACAGAAATAGAGAGGAGAGATGGTTTACCAACCAGACAGTGATCTTCTCTGAATTTGGGTGGAAGAACTCTCTCGAGCAGATTGTTGGATCCTCGGATTCGGCTATCTTCGCAATGGATCCTCCAATACTGGTCTTATGGTTTGGTCGACTTCTCCTGGACTCAAGATCTGGGAAGAAGAAAAACAAGTGAGGGATTCAGAGACTCAGGGAAGGATTTACCAGTTCGAAGAACTTAAAGGCTGATGTCGCTGAGATCCGGATTCTTTTGAAGGCTGATTCGACTCCCTCTGGAAAGAGCTATGGATCTGAAGTACCCGGACGGTAGCTGGATGCTGGTGGTCAGCCTGGACTTGGAGAGAGAGGCCGTGGGAGGTGGAATAGGCTAGGGTTTGGTGGATTGAAGTGGATGGTGGGCGGCTAGGGTTTTGGTGGATTGAAGTGGATGGTGGGCGGCTAGGGTTTTGGAGGAGAAGTGGCTAACCTAGGGTTTGGGTTTTGGAGATCTCACACCGCCTCAAGGTTCCTGGGGAACCTGGATTTACTCCCTCATGGAGCTCAACACCTGGATGCAAGTGCGGAAGAGAGAAAATACAAAGTTTGCTCACAAAAAAATTTGGTTTCATTCATCTCATTCCCTTAAACTTACAAGAGGGGTTTAATTTATAGGGCTTTACAAGGGAGTAGGGTTTTACATCTTCCCATGTGGGACTAAAGGAGGGGATCTACAAATCAGGATAATCCATACACATATGGTCGGCCAAGGTACCAAAAAAATTTGATTTGGGTTATAAAAGGCAAGTAGATGGCACCTCCTTGCTTGGGTCTTCAAGAGAGGATTTCTTTCCTTCCATGGATCAACTCTTTTGGACTCCTCCTTTTCTTCCTCCCTAAGTCAAGGCCCTTCCCATCTTTGTTTTGGATATTTTTGGCAGGAAGTGGGCGCCTCCTTGAAGTTCTCTCCAAGAGAATTTCTTCCCTTTCATAGTTTGGTTCTTTTGGGAAAGACTTGGGCCGTCCCCTTGATTTGTGGACTCCTGGTGGATTTCTCCTCAACTGGCGCATGAGAGAAGGAAGCTGCTATCTGTGGTGTGGGGACCAAAGGCTGCTGGATGTAGATATGGCATCCCCTGGACTCAGGCGTATGGCTGGGAGTGTGGCTGGGAGTGTGGCGCCCACTTGCTAGGCCTTGGGAGAAAATGTAACACCCTAGGTTGAAGCCCTAGTCCACTACTGAGTCAACATGACTCAACAAAATAAAATGCAGGTAATGTAGACTCAAGCTAAATTGAGTTGATCTAGTCAACTCTTATTACAAACCAAAACCCTAATTCTTCGGGCAAGGTTAATCAGAGATCCAGATGGAGCTCTGAAGTCTTCTTCTGAGTCTAGTGCCCGCACCAATTCTCCCAGGGTGGGAGGAACTCGACCCTGTCGAGTATGGATCAAGTTGGCTCTGGTATCTCTCCAAGAGGTCTGGGTCCAGCTCTTGTAATTCTTCTCGGGAGATCCAAGAGTCATCAGAATCTGGCCTTCCTAGCCAGCGGACCAGGTATCTTTGGTATCCTCGATTACGAGTAGAGATAACTTGATCATCCAGGATCTTTTCAATCTGCTCTTTCCTCACAGGCCAATTTGTTGGTGGACACACAGGGTCAGGTTCACTCTCAAGACTAGGATTAGGTTCAAAAGCCTCACTGGAAATCATAGCTGGCTCCCTATACTCTACTAGGTCTGTAATGTTGAAAGTGGAGCTAATGCCTAGTTCTGGAGGTAACTCGAGCACATAGGCATTGGATCCTACTCTCTTTACCACTCTAAATGGTCCAGCTCCCCTAGCATGTAACTTTCTAACGGTTTCAGGAGGAAACCGTTCAGGCCTTAACCTAATCATTACATAGTCTCCTTCGTCAAAAGTTTTGACTCGCCTTTGAGAATCAGCCAATTTCTTATAAGTTTCATTACTTAAATTTATTTTGGCTTGAATTTCTTTATGCAAGTCTTTTATATGCTGTGCAAAAACTTCGACAGAGTCGGAGACCCGTGTGTGGACTGGTAAAGGAGCTAGGTCAAGAGGTGTGTGGGGTTTGTAACCATGCACAATTTCAAATGGACTCTTACCCGTAGACCTATTGACCCAGTCATTATATGCAAATTCAGCTCTAGGTAAGTACAAATCCCAGTTCCTAATGTTTTCACCAACAAGACACCTTAGCAGATTGCCTAAACTACGGTTCACTACTTCGGTTTGGCCATCAGTCTGGGGATGATAGGCAGTTGAAAACTTAAATTTCGTCCCTAACTTATGCCAAAGGGTTTTCCAGAAATAGCTGGTGAACCGAACATCCCTATCTGAAACAATGGTCTTGGGTAGGCCATGGAGTCGAACTATCTCATTAAAGAACAGGGTGGCTACCTTAGACGCATCAAATGTTTGGGAACAAGGCAAGAAATGGGCCATCTTGGAAAATCGGTCTACTACAACACAGATAGAGCCATGCCTCCTCTGGGTCTTAGGCAAACCTAACACAAAGTCCATGCTCACATCTTGCCAAGGACGATCTGGGACAGGGAGTGGGGTATAAAGGTCGGTGTTCTGTTTTCGCTGTTTGGCAACAACGCAGGTCCGACACCTTGCCACAATGTGTGCTACATCTCTTTTTAAGCTAGGCCAGAAAAAATGGTCTTCAATAGCCAGGGTGGTCTTATCTTTTTCGAAATGGCCAGCTAAACCTCCAGCATGAGTTTCCCAAATCAAGAATTCCCTAAGAGAGGTTCTAGGGATGCAAAGCCTATTCTTAAAGAATAGAAAGCCATCTAAAAGGGAATAATCCTTATGTTCACTAGATGGTCCTTGAGTTAGATCCTGGTACACAGCCTTAAAATCCGGACACGACTCATATTATTCTTTGATTTGCTCAAACCCTATGACTTCAGCCCTAACAGAATTCAACAATAAAGATCGATGACTAAGGGCATCAGCTACCTTATTTTCAGACCCAGCCTTATGCTTCAAAACAAAAGTATAGGACTGGATATACTCAACCCACTTAGCATGCCTAGGGTTAAGCTTCTTCTGAGAATTCAAGAATCTAAGAGCCTCATGGTCCGAAAACAGCACAAATTCTTGCGGTAGCAAATAATGTCTCTAGTAACGCAAAGCTTGCACTACCGCGTAAAATTCCTTATCATAGGTAGAATACCTAAGTTTAGCATCATTAAGTTTTTCACTAAAGAATGCTACGGGATGGTTCTCTTGGATTAGGACTCCACCTATACCTACTCCTGAAGCATCACAGGCAACCTCAAATACCTTTGAAAAGTCCGGTAGTCTCAAAATGGGTGCCTGGGTCATCCTATCCTTAAGATCTAGGAAGGCTTTATGGGCTGCTTTGGTCCACTGAAATTCTCCCTTCCTAATGCAGTCTGTGATAGGAGCAACTACGGTACTAAACCCCTTGATGAATCGCCTATAGAAGGTAGCCAAGCCATGGAAACTTCTGACTTCATGCACACTGGTCAGCTCTGGCCATTCTACTATGGACCTAATCTTTTCAGGATCGGCAGCCACGCCGTCAGGGGTTACAACAAATCCAAGGAAGATAATCCTACTGGTCATAAATTCACACTTTTTGAGATTACCGTAGAGACTATCATTCCTCAAAACTGGACAGACTTGTCTAAGGTGGCCTAGGTGATCTGCAGGGATCTTACTATAGATCAGGATATCATCAAAATAGACCACTACAAACTTCCCTATGAAAGCTCTAAGTACTTGGGTCATAATCCTCATGAAAGTACTAGGGGCATTGGACAACCCAAAAGGCATAACAACCCATTCGAAGAGACCATCCTTAGTCTTGAAGGCTGTTTTCCACTCATCCCTTGGTCTAATCCTAACCCGATGATAGCCGCTCTTAAGATCAATTTTAGAAAAAACCATGGCACCGGCCATCATATCAAGCATGTCATCTAGTCTAGGGATGGGGAATCTATACTTGATTATGATTTTATTGATGGCACGACTGTCAACACACATCCTCCACGTGCCATCCTTCTTCGGGGTTAGAAGTGCAGGGACTGCACAAGGGCTAAGACTCTCTCTAATGAACCCCTTCCTCAACAATTCGCCAACCTGCGTTTGCAGTTCTTTATGCTCCGATGGATTCATCCTATAATAGGGCAAGTTGGGTAAAGTAGCTCCTGGGACAAAATCTATGGAATGCTGAATATCCCTAAGAGGTGGAAGGTGGTCTGGCAGATCCTCGGGAAAAACATCCTCAAATTCTTTTAATAAAGGCTTAACTTCCTCAGGAGGCTCTAAGGGTGTAGGAGTCCTAAGTTCCTTAGCAGTCAACATCCAAATGGGTGAACCACTATGAATTTCTTGTTCTAGATCCTTGGCACTAATTAGGTTCACTCCAGTCTTCATTTCTTTGACCTTACTAGTTCCTTTAGCTACCTTGTCCTTAGGAGGGACTAATGGATTGTGATTTTCTTCCCATTGAAACTAAAGACACAGGTGTTGGATTTTCCTAAGAGGGTGGCATCATGATCATACAACTAAGGTCTTCCAAGAATTATACTGCTCACCCCCATGGGCAAGACGTCACACCAAATCTTCTCTTGATAGGATTGCATTTGGATTTGGACCTGACATCTAGACTGGATGGGTATAGAGGTAGAGTCTACCCAAGAAACCTTATAGGGGTTGGGGTGGGGGACTGGGGTTAAGCCTAACATTTTGACAGTGCTAGTAGAAATGGCATTTACACAGCTCCCACTATCTATGATGATTTTACAAACCTTATCCCTAGTTTAAAGAAAGTCTGTAGGATGTTAGTCCTATGCCAGTCTTCCTGAACTTTAGTCTGGGACAGGATGCATCTCACAACCCCTAAGTGGTCAGACTCAGTGGATTCTTCCTCTCCTTCATACTCATCAACCAAATTCATTCCGGCCTCATAAACTTCTTCTTCAAACTGCTCATTAGGCTCGGAATTCTCTTCTCCTCCCTCTTCTATATATAGGGATCTACGAGGGCACTGGCTAGAAACATGACCTACCTTATGACACTTAAAACAAGCTATGGCTGTGCACTGATTGGAGATATGACCGGGCTTCTGGCACTTAAAACAGACGATACTAGGGGTTCTCTGGGTATCAGGTGCCTTACCTTTGTCCATGGGCCTAGGGGTGGGAATACCGTGATTAGGCTTGCTAGGGGTAACCTGGCTAGGTCCATTTCTTGGGATTGGGGCACTAACCCTAGATGGCATGGGTCCTCTCTGAAACTTCTCAGTGTTCAGTGCAATCTGATAGGCTTGGTCTAGGTCAGTAACCTCTCTCAGAAACAACTCTCTCTTAATATCTTCCCTAAGTCCAGCCCTAAATCTAGACAAAGTGACCTCATGGGCTTCACTCACATCACATCTCATTAGGTATTCATCAAAGGTGGTTATGTAGTCTGAAACAGATCGGTTTCCTTGTTTCAAAGTCTGCCATTGGTCTAACAGATTTTGCTGGTATGAAATAGGTAGGTACTTGTCTCTAAGCTTCTCTTTCATACCCTGCCAAGTGGTATGGGCTCTACATTTCATCTTCTAGTGGTCAGCTCAATGTTCCCCCAGTATAACCTAGCTTGACGTCTTAATTTCATCTTGGCAAACTTGAATTTCCTCTCCTCAGACATGGCATACCACTCAAAGTACTGGTCCATCTCACCCTCCCAATCAGAATACACCTTAGGATTTAAACTACCATCAAAAGTGGGTGCATCTAACTTGATGTTCCGAATGAACCTATCATCTCTATCCTCAGGTTCTGGGTCAGGCCTCCTATGATTAGGTTCAGGATCTCGGTATAAAGGTCTTCTAGGCTCTTGGTGTGGGTGAGGTTGAGAAACATTAAAATCTGGGTTAGGAGTCCAATTTCGATGCCTAGGTTCCTCAAGTACTTGGACTCGATCCCTAAGCTGGGCAAAATTCTCATTCATATCCTGACTTAATTTGTTCATACTCTCAGTAAGAGCTCTAACCATGGTCTCTAAATCAGGTTGGGTTTGACCAGGTTGGTAGGGTACTCCATTCCGGGTAGACATGATGCAATCAAGCATACAAAATGAGACTCAACTGAACGACTACGGGTTAACTAGACCTAGAGCCCAAACTAGATGCCCAATCAGAGTGGCAAGCTAGCCTGTAGTAACTCAGGACTCAGCCAAGCAGGTGTAAGGGGAGTGTTAGGTCCCTGAATGCCAATCCTAGACACCAATCAGAGATTGGCCAGGTAGGCGGACCAGCACACAAGCCCTTCGGGATGGAATCCCTGAACCACCATTCTAGACACTGAGTACAAAGCACACACAGAGTAACCAGACAAACTGACTCAACACTAGTCTTGACCCGACTTGTTGATGTCCCTAGCCCACTAGGGCAAATTAGGTCTAATCAATTTTTAGATTAAAGGCTTAGGTTCGAATGAGTGGGTGGTGGTTTTGGGCTAAGGAGAGGTTATCAACTCCTCCCCTTATCTTAGATGCTCAAATGCCCTTAAGATGAATTAAGAGATGAACACTCAAAAATAATTGGATTGTAGAACACAAAAATAGAGTTGCAGTAATTTAATTCTCAGAAATCCCATGGAAACCAATAAATCACAGGAAAATTTGAAAAATAGTTTCAATTATACTGATTTCAGAAAAAACAAAAATCACTAAATTTGGAGTTACCTGTAGTGAGAAATAATTCCTGCAACAGGATAATTACGGGCTGAAAATAGAGCACTTCCCCGTTTACAATTCCTGCTACGAAGTTATAACCCAACGGATCCCCTACACACCCTAGGAACCCCGTGGAATGGGAAGAGGAGGTTTGCACCTTGCTTCGTTCCTAGGACCGGACGTCCTGGGGAGTCTACTTCGAGCAGACAAAGTAAAAAGAGAGAGACTCAAATAAGCAATCAAAACAGAAACCCTAGACAGGGCTTTGATACCAAAAATGATGCAGAACAAAGAACAAAGAAGCGTATGCGGAAGTAAATTTAGGATTAATTTCTCTTTTTTTTTTTTTTTATATTACAGAAATTGGCTTTGACTCAAAGTAAAGCTAAACTAAGTTGAAGGAAACTAGGTAAGGATTGAAAGCACAATTTAGAAGAAACTAAATTATTAGAGTAGTTCAGAAGTAACGGATCGCTGGGGGTTGAGAAACTCCCAAACCTAGGGTTTCGCTCTGAACTTTCAACAGAACAGAAATAGAGAGGAGAGATGGTTTACCAACCAGACAGTGATCTTCTCAGAATTTGGGTGGAAGAACTCTCTCGAGCAGATTGTTGGATCCTCGGATTCGGCTATCTTCGCAATGGATCCTCCAATACTGGTCTTATGGTTTGGTCGGCTTCTCCTGGACTCAAGATCTGGGAAGAAGAAAAAAAAGTGAGGGATTCAAAGACTCAGGGAAGGATTTACCAGTTCGAAGAACTTGAAGGCTGATGTCGCTGAGATCCGGATTTTTTTGAAGGCTGATTCGACTCCCTCTGGAAAGAGCTATGGATCTGAAGTCCCCGGACGGTAGCTGGATGCTGGTGGTCAGCCTGGACTTGGAGAGAGAGGCCGTGGGAGGTGGAATAGGCTAGGGTTTGGTGGATTGAAGTGGATGGTGGGCGGCTAGGGTTTTGGTGGATTGAAGTGGATGGTGGGCGGCTAGGGTTTTGGAGGAGAAGTGGCTAACCTAGGGTTTGGGTTTTGGAGATCTCACACCTCCTCAAGGTTCCTGGGGAACCCGGATTTACTCCCTCACGGAGCTCAACACCTGGATGCAAGTGCGGAAGAGAGAAAACACAAAGTTTGCTCACAAAAAAATTTGGTTTCATTCATCTCATTCCTTTAAACTTACAAGAGGGGTTTAATTTATAGGGCTTTACAAGGGAGTAGGGTTTTACATCTTCCCATGTGGGACTAAATGAGGGGATCTACAAATCAGGATAATCCATACACATATGGTCGGCCAAGGTACCAAAAAACTTGATTTGGGTTATAAAAGGCAGGTAGATGGCGCCTCCTTGCTTGGGTCTCCAAGAGAGGATTTCTTTCCTTCCATGGATCAACTCTTTTGGACTCCTCCTTTTCTTCCTCCCTAAGTCAAGGCCCTTCCCATCTTTGTTTTGGATATTTTTGGCAGGTAGTGGGCGCCTCCTTGAAGTTCTCTCCAAGAGAATTTCTTCCCTTTCATAGTTTGGTTCTTTTGGGAAAGACTTGGGCCGCCCCCTTGATTTGTGGACTCCTGGTGGATTTCTCCTCAACTGGCGCATGAGTGAAGGAAGCTGCTATCTGTGGTGTGGGGACCAAAGGCTATTGGATGTAGATATGGCACCCCCTGGACTCAGGCGTATGGCTGGGAGTATGGCTGGGAGTGTGGCGCCCACTTGCTAGGCCTTGGAAGAAAATGTAACACCCTAGGTTGAAGCCCTAGTCCACTACCGAGTCAACATGAATCAACAAAATAAAATGCAGGTAATGTAGACTCAAGCTAAATTGAGTTGATCTAGTCAAGTCTTATTACAAACCAAAACCCTAATTCGGGCAAGGTTAATCAGAGATCCAGATGGAGCTCTGAAGTCTTCTTCTGAGTCTGGTGCCCGCACCACTCTTCCTCCCCCTTTTTGTCATCAGTGAATAGGTTGAATGCATGGGATAAAGTATAAAAGGGTAATACCTTTCAAACTCAATTGTCAAGCATAAGAAGTGAAGGTAATATCATATCATTCATGTATATTGCATGATACAAAAGGTGATACAAGTCATGATATCAAAATCTACACAAAAATGTTTACTGCAATATGAACATAAAGATGATACTATATCAAAATATGAATCATGGTGATCCAGACATATATATAGCCTAATACATAGAAACTATAGAATATGACCTAGTGCCCTAATCATTATCATTTGGAAGATCAATAATCAGAGGGGGAATAAGTCCTATAAGTAGAAGTAGATAGAGGTGTGGTACCCCTAGCATTTTGGGTCCTAGAGGCTAGCCCGAAAGAGGGTGCCGGGTTGAATAGTAGGAGAAAAGGGAGGCCTAGTAGAAGTAGCTTGGGGTATAGGTCTAAGTGGTTGTGTGGATGTTTAGCCAAAGGCTGTCCTAGATCCAATAAACCTAGAAGGACGGATCCTAGCTCAGACTTGATCCTGTGAATCCCTTGCTGAACATATGTCATGGTCTTGGCCTGCTCTCATGCAAATCTATCTACTACACCTTTCATCCTTCCAAAATAAATTGGAGATTAGAAAAATCAATTTGAGGGATAGAGTCAAGAACTCTCTAGGCTTGCTTAACAATCTTAACCCTGAGGGTGAGCTCTCTCAGATCATGCTGAATTTCTAATAGCTTATGGTGACATCCTGATGACTCCATGTAAACTCATGTCTCAAGTCACCAATATAGAGCTGATTTGAGTGATCAAGGCATCAGCAAATTGAGTGAACTACTCCAAAGAGATGCCAATAAAAGTAGATATAAAAGGTTTGGCAATGGTACGTGCAGTAGGTGTGTCCTAAGGCTAGCTTGCTATATAGGAAAATGCTTATTTGAAGCTCCAACAACCTGTGCCAATCATGAGGGTGCAATGTTAACATGTAGCTCCTCATCATCCTCCTCCTCATCATCCTCATCCTTATCTCCATCCTTGTTTGATGTATCAGAAGTAGTAGGTCTTTATCTAGATATCTGGCACACCCATCTATCATCCACGTTCTAGTAAACCATATGGTAGAGAGACCTCTCATTATACCGATTTGTATGAAATAGTCTCCTAGCATCCTCCATGGTATAGTCTATGCCAAACTCTTTAAAAGATTAATGTGAAAACCATACCGTATGGTAGGCATGCCCTGCTCTTTTTGTCAACCTCCTTAATTTGGCTGATCATCAAAAAAGGAAGATTGATGGGGTAACCCTTAATCAAATAGAACATAAAAGCAATATCCTTTCCAGTCACCCAATAAAACCTCCTAGTCTAAAAAAAAAATCCTACTCACCATATTATGAAGAAGTCTCATCTCAATGCTCAACTGATTTGCTTGTAGATTTTTAGGATTTCTAACATCTCTTCTTTCTAAAACTCCTCTCAATCCCTTAATTTTTCTTTCCAAAAGAAGAAAACAAATGCCCTATTTTGGCATTTCTAATAAATTAGCCAACCTTTGCTCATCCAAAACTATAAGCTTTCCTTCAATAGCTGATTCTATATATGAAGCTCCCAGTCTCATATTTTCAAAGAAAGAATAGATAAGAGTGGGGAAATGGGTACCTCTAAGAAACAAAACTGTTTCTATCCCTAAGCCTGTATCCACTGACTAATTTAAAAGTTTTCTTTTTCCAAAAAATCAAAATACACCTTCCTCCCTATAGTTACTGGTCGATTGGCCATAGACACGGTTGGTTGAGGTGGAACCAGAGGAACCTCAGGGGCTGGTTGGTCATTTCTCTACTTAAACTGTCATTCTATTGAATATTTAGCCATGGATCTTCTCATTCTTGAGGCAAGTGCTTTGCGGGGACCCATCATCCTTGTATTTACATAGAAAGGGCTTAGGAAGAAAGTGGTCCTAGGGTTTGAAACTCTTGGAATAGTGAAAGGGGAAAGGGATGGCTCATGGTACCAGTGAAAGGATAAAAAAAAGTAAAGTTATGTCAAGATTTTAAGAATTGGTTTTCCAATAGGCAAGTTGGCTCACTCAGTTGGTTGGCAAGGACAAGTCAGCTCTAGCAAAAATTGAGATTTTGAGTCCAAAAATATTGAAGAATGAATTGGAGGGACTCTAGTCAATAAAATAAGGTTGAATAAGCTCTAAAATGATGAAAATTGATTCAATATAATTTTCTCTAATTTTGAAGAATTTCTAGATAAAGATGTCTAAAATGTATCACATTGCCCTAATTCATCTCTAATCATAGAAAAGCTATCTTTACTAAGAAGTTTGGTGTATATATCAACTAGTTGCTTAATTGTATTAACAAATTCTAGCTCCATGTTACCATCTTGCATATGATCCCTAATAAAATGATGCCAAGTTCTATGTGCTTAGTCCTTGAATACTGAATAGGATTTTTAGTTAAGTTGATAATACTAGTATTGTTATATTTGATTGAAATCTTAGTTTGCTTAATACCAAAGTCTTCTTGTTATTGCTTAATTTAAAGCACTTGAGCAAAATAACTCCCTGCAGCCACATTTCTATCTCAGTAGTTGATAGCAGTATAGAGTTTTATTTCTTACTATGCCATGAGATTAAGTTTAACTCTATAAATTAGTATGTATTACTAGTACTTTTTCTATCAATTTTATATTTACCATAATCATCATTAGAGTAACTAATTAAATTTATTCATGAATATTTTGAATATCATAATCCTAAATCAAATGTTCCTTTTTAGTATCTTATCATTCTTTTTATTAAGTATATGTAATTCTTTTGGGTTTTATTGAAATCTAGCACATATATAAATACTAAACAATATGCCAGGCCTACTAGTAATTAAGTATATGAAGAATTCAATGATACCATGGTTTTGATCAATGCTATTTCAATCTTCATCTTTGTTAAGCCTGCAGGATGGACTCATTGGTATGCCGATTTCTTTTATGGATTACATCCCACACTTCTTTAATATCTCTTTAATATATTTGGTTTGGCTGATAAAGATCGCTCCCTTTGTTTGTTTGATTTGATGTCTAAGGAAGAATGTTAGCTCACCCATCATGTTCAATTCAAATCACCCTACATAAGCTTAACAAATTCTTCATAAAGATCTTCATTAGGCACACCAAAAATAATATTGATGTATCTGGAAACTATTGTTCCTATCTGAACATCACATGACTTGCCACCTTACCTGCCAACTTGGTTCCTGCCCACCTTATCTACTAGGTCAGACCATTTTACCTATTGTCTCAATCTAGTAAGCAAGCTTCCAAGGTCTTGACATGCGGCCTCTACTATCATGCAAGAAATCACCACGTGCCCTCTTCTCATGGGTGGCAGGTGATGTTGCATCAAGGCATCCCTAATGCTAGCCATCCCCTATTAATGCAAGCCACATGCCTGAACGGCACCACACCGATGCCAACCATTCTTCATTAATGAGGTAGCACACCTATCATATGAAGAGTTTTGTGCCGACTCCACCCACTCCTCTATGGGCATGCTATTGTAGTGACATATCGACTACCTCTCCTTACATCATGTGCCTCATAGGTGCCAAGTACTCTACATACCTAGCCTATAAATTTATTCCCAGAAACCTTTGGGTAAGTCTTCCTAGGCAAGTCTTACTGAAGCTCCTCTAGAAAGTTCTCCCCTAAAGGTTGTACTAGAAGTCCCTCCTTCATAAGGGCTTCACCTAGAAAGTATCCCTAAGTATCATTAGCCCACTAAAAGACTTCACAATCTTCCTAGTGCCAACCAAGAGTTTCAATCCTCTATCCAGGTATATGCTAGACCACCTTGACTCACTAGAGCTTCATCTTACCCTACCTAAGCTACATCTCACATTACCAAGGCCTTGCTCACTTTAACAAGGCCTTCCTTGCTTTGCAAGGCTTAGACTTGCCTCGCCAAGGCTCCACCTTGCATGTTCTACACCCATCTCTATAGCCTTGCTTGCTTCCATCTCACCTTGCTAGCAGTTCCTTGCTATGTCACCTGCATAGAAGTTATAATTTCCTCTCATTTTTTATTTGCTTTTGCATAAGACTGACTTAGGCATCGAAGGGTCCACTATGGAAAACCACTCTGGTGTATCCTTATGACCAAACATCTATGTCTTTTTCATTTTGCAAGTTCCAGAATAGTCATGCTAGTCATAGAAAAACCCAGAGCTATCCAAGTCAGTAGCTACATCTAGTCATATCAACAATTCTCAAGCAAAACCATAATAGATTGGTGCTAGAAAAAGGGCCTTGGCCCAAACAACTATCAGAAAGACCTGTAGTTTCACTTTTCCTAGCATCATCATGGAGAAGAAGAAATCAATTGCAAGTCTAGCCATTTCCCTTCCTATCGAGGAGTCAGTGATCCTAGATGATCACCCTCAGATTGAAAGAATTGTATCCTAAAAGCCAATCACATTTAAAGTTTCAATGGCAAATTTGTAATTTCTTCCAACTCATGAATGATATTAAAAGACAAATTTTGATTCATCATATGCTATTTCTTGTGTTTTAATTATAAGATTCTGATGAACCCCGTAGATTAAGATAATGATTTTAGATTTACAGGAAAAAATGGTGAGACCTAAAATCTAAAAACCTTAATCTAGAATATTTCTAGCCATATGATTATCGATTCGGGGGTCGATGAATCCGGATAGACTAGCACATCCTATATATATTCGATGGAGAGGGTGGTTGGTCTCATGACCACTTGTGTAGCGACATTAATACAAGGATGTGGGTGCTCATTAGATTATGAGTTCACTAAATTGATCTGATAAAAGAACAATTAATGGAAGTCTTACTTGTCAAAAAGAATGTTCTCCTAGTGGGAGTTGTGCATGTGATCCTTAAACTTGAGATCACCATAGTATCTTGTGTATATAAACCCATGTTTTGGTGTATACACATTCACAGTAATTAAGTCATGTACGGGGTGCTTCTAGATATGATAGATTGTGTATGAAGGTAATGAGTAGGTCAACAAGGAATCGATCACTCCTAGTAAGGAGAGAAGTTATCTCGTGTGATCTCATCGAATGATAACTCAGGAAGTCTTTGATTAAAGATTTGAATAAATTAAGTGTAAAGGTTTGATATTTATCCATGCCCATCACTTAATCAGGATAAAGAAAGATCGAAGGATTGAATTGCATGGTAACATGCTATTGAAGGGTATTTTGATAATTTTCAATAAATTTTTCATTTTTGGATAGGCATGATACGTTGCTAGACATCAATTATCTCTTGTGGGTCTTCATGAATCAAATTGGATTGATTTCATTAGTCAATTCAAAAGTTGGTTCAAATTGACAGTTTGGGTTAGTTCAATTTGACTGAATTTGGCTAGTTGTTTGGCTAATTAAATCAATTTGAGCTAAACATAAACCTACTGTTAGCTAAATGTGGAACCCAGAGGATCACACACATTAGAGAACTTTCTAAAAAAATTAATTTTAACTTATTAGAATTTTTAGATCCTAAATAAGTTAACCATGTTCACATACTAGCATATATAGGCTAACCGAAACTCCTGAACTAATTAGTTTAGGTCTGATTTCTTGCTGATGTGGATAATTAATTTAAGATGGACTTAAATTAAGACTAAACACATGTTAGGTAGCTTATCTAAAATTAATTATGATTTTATATAATTTTTTAGATTTTTCTAAGTATTCTAATTAGAATTGGATTTAACTTCAGCTAGATTTATGATGGGGACCGAAAGTCTATTTTATTTTATTTTATTTGAGTCCATTAGTCTTGTGTCACTTGAGTCAAAGTGAGCCAATTGAGTTTTGTAATAAAGTGAGAGAACTGAGTCAGTTGAGTCCACTTAGTCATGTCCAGTCATTTTAGTTTAGTCAAGTCCGATTGAGTCCATTTAGATCATGTACAAGGGGAGAGTTTGCAGCCAGGAGATTCACCAGGCACTCCCAATCAAAGCTGGCCTTCATGCACCTGGGCCGTTTCATGCTGCCAAGCCCGTAAAAGACAGCACAAGTCCAAGACAAGGCCCCACTATTGACCAGGTCCACCAGGGTTTCTTGGCTCACAAGTCAGGATTTCATAGCCCTCAAGTCATGTATCCTGGGGTGAATCTATAAATACCACCCCTCCCCTCTTGTATGAAGTATCTTTTTCTTATGAATACAAACTAAAACATTATTTTGATATGAGTTTTGAGTTTTCTCCGGATTGGAGTGGGTGTGACGCCCTGGTTCTTTGTTCTTGAGTGCAAGCCCTAATCCCCTGGTGACTTCTACGCTCACCAGCAATCCCCCGCTTCTCTGTCCTGCATCAACTTGGTATCAGAGCCCAGCGGATTAGGATTTTCTCTTCCTCCCCGGCTTCCCATCATTCTTCCTATTCAGATTTTCCTGTGCAAGACTCCTTCTCAGACCTCGATCAGTCGCCAAGGTCTGTCTACACCCATCATCCACCTCCTTTCCGTGACCCCTAACGCCCCATCCTCTAATCAATGCCACATTCCAACCGATCTCTCCATTCAATGCCTCACCGCTGCCCGTCTGGCTCCCTACTTCTATGATGCCCAACATCACTGGATTAGAGCCCGTGCTGCCCATGCTGCCCGCGTCGCCATGCCTCCCCCCTGTCCCAGTTCGTCTTCACCGTCAGTGCTTTGACCATCCACCACCACCAATCGGACACCGAAGATCATCATCGACACCCTATTCCTGCTCACCGCCATCAACCAACGCCCCATCCTGTAACCCCCTCCCTCCAGATCGAAGCCCCATCCGCCGCTCTTGGCTGACCAGAGTACCATAGCTGCTCCCTCCTGCCGGATCTATCCTAGCAACCGACCGGCATCGCCCGCCAGTCTCCATCTCCAATCAAGCCCAGACCCGATCGGTGCCTCCCATTGGATCCCCTACGGCTGTGACTCCAGCGACCACCGCCTCCAAAGCCACCGACACCAACTGGAGAGCCTCATCGCTGCCTCGCCCATCGGGAACCCCGCAGTCGCTCATCTTCGGGCTTGTCTGGCCATCAGACCCTTCCAAATGCCCTATCGTCCTTCCATGAAGCTTCGGAGAGCCGCTGGCCAAAAGCGAGAACCCATATCATCTCTGTAGGATCCTCGCTACTTCCCTTCGGCCACCCCTGCTCGCCGCCGGCCGTCATACCCTCCACCGGCCGTCACAACCTCCATCAGCAATCACGACCTCCACGTCTACCGTTGCTCAGCCCCTTCGATCTGTGGAGAAGGAAGCTATTGTTGGCATGAATATGAAAGCAGTTCATGTTCCAAATGCTGACTTTAGGTTCTACACAGATCTCAAAGCAGGACCTCAATGATCTCAAAGCTGCATGCTGCACAATCCTTAAAGAACACGATCCTCAGAGCTACACGATCTTCAGGGCTGCACAAATTTCAGAGTAGCACAAATTTCAAAGTGGCACAGTTCCCAGAGCCGATCTTTATTCCAAGTTTATTTGGATATTTTTGGGTTTATTTGATTGTCTCTATTTTATGGGTTTGACTTTTAATATGCTTGGATTCGATTCTATCAAACCCTGCTGAGCCTGACTCGACTGAGTCGAGTTCTCCCCACCGTAGGGGAATGATAGGGACCAAAAGTCTATTTTATTTTATTTTATTTGAGTCCATTAGTCCTTTGTCAATTGAGTCAAAGTGAGCCAATTGAGTCCTGTAATAAAGTGAGACAACTGAGTTAGTTGAGTCCACTTAGTCAGGTCCAGTCAGGTCTGATCAAGTCCATTCAGGTCATGTACAAGAGGAGAGTTTGCAGCCAGGAGATTCACCAGGCCCCCCCAACCAAAGCTGGCCTTCGTGCACCTGGGCCCTTTCTTGCCGCCAAGCCCACAATAGAGAGCACAAGTCCAAGACAACACCCCACTGTTGACCAGGTCCACCAAGGTTTCTTGGCCCACAAGTCAGGGTTTCTTAGCCCTCAAGTCATGTACCCTGGGGTGAATCTTTAAATACCACCCCTCCCCTCTTGTATGAAGTATCTTTTTCTTATGAATACAAACTAAAAAATTATTTTGATCTGAGTTTTGAGTTTTTCTCCGAATTGGAGTGGATGTGAAGCCCTGGTTCTCTGTTCTTGAGTGCAAGCCCTAATCCCCTGGTAACTTCAACGCTCACCAGCAATCCCCCACTTCTTTGTCCCGCATCAATTTGGCATGTTCGGGTTGACCCGAGCTTGCAGTCTCTATTGGACCATTTTCTTCTAAACTTAAATGGGTTTAATTCATTTTTTTCTAATTTAAATTTTTCAATAAATTCAATTAATTACTTAATTAATTATTTATGGGCTTGTTAGGACTTGAACCCATGGCCTTTGGGTCATTTGCAACCTTTTCAAATTGGGTAGAAGCAGATGGTGCAGAAGCTTCTATTTCTACATACAAAAAAAAAAGGGAGGAACCTCCTCATGAAGAGGTGCCACATGTGAACTCCTAAAAGCCCCATAAATTAGTAATTAATTAAAAAAATATGATGGGATTTGGAATCGAAGACACATCCTGAAGGTTAAAAGAAAGAAGAGGCACATATGACATCTCTTCGGAGAACCATTGCACCTGTTCTCATTTCCTCGTGCCCCACCTTTCTCATCATGCCCCATGATGAATGTGCACCCGTTGATGGCACCTCCCCTCTTCATCTGACACCCCAAAAGTCATGCCCCTTCCTTTTCTATTAAAAGGGGGAGGTGACATGGGTTCTAGCATTTGAAAAAAAAGCTGAGGCCTTCCTATCTCTCTGTTTCCTTGTTAGGACAAGGTCCACCCATTAGGACAAGTCCTCTACTTCAAAACAATGCAACAAATAAAGATAGAAAAAAATTCTACATGAAAGGAGGGAATCATTAGAGAGCATTTGGAGTGCTTTTGAAGAGGGAAAGGTCCAAATAAAGTAGAAAATACTGCACTTGAAGAAAAGGCTACAAGAAAGAATCAAGCAATCAAGGAGTACTTCTTCAGATAGATACTCATATGGATCACCTTTGAGGGAAAACATTTGCATGCCTAGTGGGATTCTTGATTTCAGCAATCCAGGTATGTCACATGATCATTTATTTATATTTATTTGGTTGATTTACTTTTGAAATGCATAAAGGAGATCCTAGATTAGGGTTTTTGGTGTCTTTGGATTTCAAATTGATCGAAGTTTTGAAATCCATGATAACATACCATACCAAAAATTCCTAACAATGGTATCAGAGCCACCTTGATGCATTCAATTTGTAATCAAAATGATTATAAACGATCAAATTAGTAGTCATTGCTTGCTTTACTATGACTCTTGCATGATTAGTTCGTATTACATATGAGATATGTTATGATCCTAGCAACTGCTTTGGATTAGGTTAGTCACCATGGCTTCCAATCAAAGGAGCTAAGTAGGATTTAAAGACCATATCTTCCCATTCAATGGGATCTCCTATGATGTGTTGGGGTGTCACTGTGGCCTTATCCCTTGAACAAGTGAGGTGAACTGATGTAGGGAAAAAAGACTAAAGATGCTAGTATGGATGCTTATGATAAAAAGGTTTTTTTTATAGTTGATGAGTTTTAAATGTTTTTATAAGTTTTTGATTCCCGATCACAAACAAAGACTAGAAATAGGAGAAACTGAATAATAGAAGCCTACACTAGCAAATCAAGTCCCTAAATACTGAAAAAGAGAACATGATCTTGGGATTAAGAAACCCCTGTAGGACTAAGCTCGATATGCAATACCTACTTAGGATATAGGGGCAAACCTCACACGTCTGAAGCACCTGACGCAGAGATCGGACTCGACAGATGAGGCTTGGATGCCTGAGCAGTCGAACCCGCGGATGCGCTAGCTTTCGATCGGGTGGTCGCGATGGCAAAGCAGACTGTCTCCGGTGCCCGTGATACCAACGGGGACTTGTAGGCAAGCAAAGGAGGGATTAGTGAAATGGAACTAAGGGAGGGTTGTGAAGGGGCTTCGAGCCCGGTGTCCGACTGGATTCCAAAGTAGAAGAAGGGGATAACTTGGGGCCTCGCACCCCGCGACATCCTGGAGGTCGAAGGAATGTGGCCTCACACCACTCGACGTCCTGGAGGACGAAGGACCTACGATGCCCTGGGGCGACGGAAAGGTGGCCTCATACCACTCGACATCCCTGGGGACGAAGGAAGCTTCACTCAAACCTAGTATAGGAGACAATGTTTGGAGGAGAAACAAAACTCAAGCTCTTTCATATAATCATTCAATACCCTTTACAATGGAGGGGTTGGGTCCTTTAAATAGGCACCCAAGGCCCATTTGAATTCAAAACATTTCAAACCTTTGTACCCAAATTACAACCCAAAAAGATGGCACCCACATGGATGGGGAAAGCTCTTCATGGCTGACCAAATGGAGGATGGGATTGGCATGGCATGTGGGAGGGCTTGGAAAGGGGAATTGGCCTCTTGACTTCCTTCTTTGCAAGTTCATTTTGGGAAGGAAACGGGGAGCAAGGTTTGTTTGAAGGGATGTGCTTCCTTTGGTTCTTCAACGCCCATTAGGAGTGACTCATGGCCAGCCAAGGTGGAGGAGGCTTTGGGTGTTGCAAAGTTGAAGGCTTGGAATGGGGAGTGTGTCCCTTGACTTTCCTCTCTTGTATGAATACTTTGGGAAGAAGACTTGGGAGATGGCTTGCTTTGAGGCTTGGTCTCTTCATGAATCTTCAACGCCCCATTGATGATGGATTATGGCATGATGTGGGGGAGGGACGAGGGGATGATGTCTCCTCCTTCCATGGTCACCCAAATGAAAATGGTATGGAGGGGGCGTGTGGAATGCATCAGGGGTGCCTCCTTGCTTCCTTCCTTGGATGCCAAGTGTCAACTGATGTGGAGCCACATAGGTGGCTGAGGTGGTGCCTAGGTTGGCATCTCTCCAAGTGTAAGAGGTGGGTTGGCCCACAAGAAACTTGACTTGGTCTTGAAATCCAGGTTGACTTCAATTGGGCTTGGGCCCAAACCAAACTCAAACTCGAACCAAAAATAAATACATGACCCATGACCTAAACTTGACCCAAATTGGTCAAGGTACGAGACTAAAACAAACTTAGACTTGGTGCATGACTCAAAATTATAAAAATACTTTGGCTTATAGCATTATTACAGGACTCAAAGAAGTGGAACCCTAATCTTGGATCCACAGAGGGTTGAGGAGCCTCTGTTGGATCCTGGTGCCCACACCAGTTCTCTCGGGGTGGGAGGAACTTGACCATGTCGAGTAAGGGTTAGTCTGGCTTTGGTACCTCTCCAGGATATCGGGGTCGAGGCACTAAAGGTCCTCCCGGGTGATCCACGAGTCATCGGACTCGGGTCGGCCTTGCCATCGGACTAAGTAACGTTGATAGCCTTTACCTCGTGCAGTGATTGCTTGGTCATCCAGGACACGCTCGATCCGCTCTCCTCTCTCAAGTAAAACTAGAGGTGGACATTCAGGTTCGTGTTCACTCTCAAAAGGAAGGTCAGGCCAAATGGCTCACTAGGTATGTTTGCGGGTTCCCTATACTCGACTAAGTTAGAGATATTGAATGTCGAGCTAATTCCATAATCCGGAGGTAATTCTAGCACATAGACATTAGGGCCCATTCTCCTAATCACTTTAAAGGGACTAGCCCCACGAGCATGAAGCTTCTTAACAGTTCCTGGTGGAAACCGTTCAGGCCTGAGCCTAATCATTACAAAATCTCCTATTTCAAACTCTTTGGCTCGCTTTCGGGAATCAGCCAGCCTTTTATATGTGTTATTACTTATATTAATTTTCTAGTTAATTTCTTTATGCATGTCCCTAATATGCTGTGCAAGTGATTCAGTGGACTCAGAGACACGTGCATGGATGGGTAGGGGAATCAGGTAAATAGGTCGGTTAGGCTTGTACCCACAGGCGACCTCAAAAGGACTCTTCCCGATGGTCCTATTTACAGAACTGTTGTAGGAGAACTTGGCTCGAGGTAAAAGAAGATCCCAATTTCTCATATGTTCGCCTATCAAGCATCTATGAAGGCTCCCTAGGCTGCGGTTGACTACCTCAGTTTGTCCATTGGTTTGCGGGTGGTAGGTAGTGGAGAACTGGAGCTTGGTGCCTAGGAGGTGCCAAAGTGTTTTCCAGAAATAGCTAGTGAAGCGAACATCCTTATCAGACGCTATGGTCTTGGGTAAGCCATGTGACTTGACCACATGCTCAAGAAAAAGCTTGGCAACCTTGGAAGCATCTAGGGTCTGGGAGTAGGGTATTAAATAAGCCATTTTGGAGAACCTATCCAATACTACAATGACAGAATCGTGCTTCCTTGCGGTCTTGGGTAATCCTACCACAAAATTTATACTGAGGTCTTGCCAAGGGTGACTAGGTACGGGCAGAGGTGTGTAAAGGCCAGTATTCTGCTTCTGCTATTTGGCCACAGCACAAGTCCGGCACCTAGAGACGATGTTGGTGACATCTTTCTTGAGGCCAGGCCAAAAGAATTGGTCTTCAACAGCCAAAGTGGTCTTCTCCCTATCAAAGTGACCAGCTAGGCCTCCTGCATGGGTTTCCCACACTAAAAATTCCCGGAGTGAAGTCTTGGGAATGTACAACTTATTTTCCTTTAAGAGATAACCATCATGTAATGTATAGTCACTATGGGCACTAGATGGTTCTTGAAGCTTAGACCGGAAGATCTCATGAAAGTCAGGACAAGATTCTTATTGTTGCTAAAGTCGGTCAAATCCTGCAACCTCAGTCCTAACTGTGTTTAACAACAGGGCACGACGGCTAAGGGCATCAGCTACCTTATTCTCAGTACCAACACGATGTTTAAGCACAAAGGTATAAGCTTGGATATACTCGACCAACTTAGCATGCCTAAGGTTCAATCTATTCTGGGAGTTTAGGTACCGAAGGGCTTCATGGTCTGAAAACAGAACGAACTCATGGGGTAACAGGTAATGCCTCCAGTACCTAAGGGATTGGACGACTGCATAAAACTCTTTATCGTAAGTCGAGTACTTAATTTTGGCCTTATTAAGTTTTTCTCTAAAGAAGGCCATGGGGTGATTTTCCTGACTAAGTACCCCACCGATTCCAACTCCCGAAGCATCACAAGCAACCTTAAAAACTTTAGAAGAATCTGGCAATCTTAGGATAGGTGCTTGTATCATTCTATCCTTAATTTCATGGAAGGCCTTGTCTGCAGCTTTAGTCCATTGAAAACATCCCTTCTTGATGCAGTCGGTTATAGGTGCTACAATTGAACTAAACCCCCGAATGAAATGTCTATAAAAGGTGGATAGGCCATGGAAACTACGTACATCATGGATACTAGCAGGGACAGGCTACTCAACTATAGCTCTAACTTTTTTGGGATCGGCGAAAACTCCTTCAGGGGTAACTATAAAGCCTAAGAAGATAACCCTAGTTGTCATGAATTCACACTTCTTAGGGTTGGCGTAAAGGCTATTCTCCCTAAGGGTTTGGCAGACTAACTTTAAGTGGTTAAGGTGGTCCTCTTTGGTCTTGCTATGTATCAAGATGTCATCAAAATATACTACTAAGAATTTTTTAGTGAATTCTCGCAAGACTTGGGTCATGACCCTCATAAAGGTACTGGGTGCATTAGACAACTCGAAGGGAAAAAAGACTAAAGATGCTAGTATGGATGCTTATGATGCAAAGGTTTTTTTTATAGTTGATGAGTTTTAAATGCTTTTATAAGTTTTTGATTCCCGTTCACAAACAAAGACTAGAAATAGGAGAAACTGAATAATAGAAGTCTACACTAGAAAATCAAGTCCCTAAATAGTGAAAAAGAGAATAGGATCTCGGGATTAAGAAACCCCGGTAGGACTAAGCTCGATATGCAATACCTACTTAGGAGATAGAGGTAAACCTCACACGTCTGAAGAGCCCGATGCAAAGATCGCTTGAATCGATGGATGCGGCCTGGATGCTAGAACAGTCGAACTCGTGGATGCACCGACTTTCGGTCGAGTGGTCACGATGGCAAAGCAGACCGTCTCTGTTGCCCGTGATACCAAGGGGGACCAGTAGGCAAGCAAAGGAGGGATTAGTGAAATGGAAAGAAGTATCGAAATGGAACTAAGGGAGGGTTGAGAAGGGGCTTCGAGCTCGGTGTCCGGCTAGATTTTGAATTCGAAGAAGGGGATAACTTGGGGCCTCGCACCCCGCGATGTCCTGGAGGATGAAGGAATGTGGCCTCACACCACTCGATGTCCTGGAGGATGAAGGACTTGCGATGCCCTGGGGTGATGGAAAGGTGGCCTCACACCACTCGACATCCCTGGGGATGAAGGAAGCTTCACTCAAACCTAGTCTAGGAGATAATGGTTGGAGGAGAAATAAAACTCAAGCTCTTTCATATAATCATTCAATATCCTTTATAATGGAGGGGTTGGGTCCTTTAAATAGGCACCCAAGGCCCATTTGAATTCAAAACATTTCAAACCTTTGAACCCAAATTACAACCCAAAAAGATGGTGCCCACAAGGATGGGGAATGCTCTTCATGGCCAACCAAATGGATGAGGGGATTGGCGTGGCATGTGGGAGTGCTTGGAGAGGGGAATTGGCCTCTTGACTTCCTTCTTTGCAAGTTCATTTTGGGAAGGAAACGGGGAGCAAGGCTTGCTTGAAGGGATGTGCTTCCTTTGGTTCTTCAATGCCCATTTGGAGTGACTCATGGCCGGCCAAGGTGGAGGAGGCTTTGGGCATTGCAAAGTTGAAGGCTTGGAATGGGGAGTGTGTCCCTTGACTTTTTTCTCTTGTATGAGTACTTTGGAAAGAAGACTTGGGAGATGGCTTGCTTTGAGGCTTGGTCTCTTCATGAATCTTCAATGCCCCATTGATGATGGATTATGGCATGATGTGGGGGAAGGAAGAGGGGATGATGTCTCCTCCTTCCATGGTCTACCAAATGAAAATGGTATGGAGGGGGCATGTGGAATGCATGAGGGGCGCCTCCTTGCTTCCTTCCATGGATGCCCATGTGTCAACTGATGTGGCACCACATAGGAGGCTGAGGTGGTGCCTAGGTTGGCATCTCTCCAAGTGTAAGAGGTGGGTTGGCCCACAAGAAACTTGACTTGGTCTTGAAATCCAGGTTGACTTCAATTGGGCTTGGGCCCAAACCAAACTCAAACTCGAACCAAAAATAAATACATGACCCATGACCTAAACTTGACCCAAATTGGTCAAGGTATGAGACTAAAACAAACTTAGACTTGGTGCATGACTCAAAATTATAAAAATACTTTGGCTTATAGCATTATTACAGGACTCAAAAAAGTGGAACCCTAATATTGGATCCACAGAGGGTTGAGGAGCCTCTGTTGGATCCTGGTGCCCACACCAGTTCTCTCGGGGTGGGAGGAACTTGACCATGTCGAGTAAGGGTTAGTCTGGCTTTGGTACCTCTCCAGGATATCGGGGTCGAGGCACTACAGGTCCTCCCGGGTGATCCACGAGTCATCGGACTCGGGTCGGCCTTGCCATCGGACTAAGTAACGTTGATAGCCTTTACCTCGTGCAGTGATTGCTTGGTCATCCAGGACACGCTCGATCCGCTCTCCTCTCTCAAGTAAAACTAGAGGTGGACATTCAGGTTCGTGTTCACTCTCAAAAGGAAGGTCAGGCCAAATGGCTCACTAGGTATGTTTGCGGGTTCCCTATACTCGACTAAGTTAGAGATATTGAATGTCGAGCTAATTCCATAATCCGGAGGTAATTCTAGCACATAGACATTAGGGCCCATTCTCCTAATCACTTTAAAGAGACTAGCCCCACGAGCATGAAGCTTCTTAACAGTTCCTGGTGGAAACCGTTTAGGCCTGAGCCTAATCATTACAAAATCTCCTATTTCAAACTCTTTGGCTCGCTTTCGGGAATCAGCCAGCCTTTTATATGTGTTATTACTTATATTAATTTTCTAGTTAATTTCTTTATGCATGTCCCTAATATGCTGTGCAAGTGATTCAGTGGACTTAGAGACACGTGCATGGATGGGTAGGGGAATCAGGTAAATAGGTTGGTTAGGCTTGTACCCACAGGCGACCTCAAAAGGACTCTTCCCGATGGTCCTATTTACAGAACTGTTGTAGGAGAACTTGGCTCGAGGTAAAAGAAGATCCCAATTTCTCATATGTTCGCCTATCAAGCATCTATGAAGGCTCCCTAGGCTGCGGTTGACTACCTCAGTTTGTCCATTGGTTTGCGGGTGGTAGGTAGTGGAGAACTGGAGCTTGGTGCCTAGGAGGTGCCAAAGTGTTTTCCAGAAATAGCTAGTGAAGCGAACATCCTTATTAGACGCTATGGTCTTGGGTAAGCCATGTGACTTGACCACATGCTCAAGAAAAAGCTTGGCAACCTTGGAAGCATCTAGGGTCTGGGAGTAGGGTATTAAATAAGCCATTTTGGAGAACCTATCCAATACTACAATGACAGAATCGTGCTTCCTTGCGATCTTGGGTAATCCTACCACAAAATTTATACTGAGGTCTTGCCAAGGGTGACTAGGTACGGGCAGAGGTGTGTAAAGGCCAGTATTCTGCTTCTGCTATTTGGCCACAGCACAAGTCCGGCACCTAGAGACGATGTTGGTGACATCTTTCTTGAGGCCAGGCCAAAAGAATTGGTCTTCAACAGCCAAAGTGGTCTTCTCCCTATCAAAGTGACCAGCTAGGCCTCCTGCATGGGTTTCCCACACTAAAAATTCTCGGAGTGAAGTCTTGGGAATGTACAACTTATTTTCCTTTAAGAGATAACCATCATGTAATGTATAGTCACTATGGGCACTAGATGGTTCTTGAAGCTTAGACCGGAAGATCTCATGAAAGTCAGGACAAGATTCTTATTGTTGCTAAAGTCGGTCAAATCCTGCAACCTCAGTCCTAACTGTGTTTAACAACAGGGCACGACGGCTAAGGGCATCAGCTACCTTATTCTCAGTACCAACACGATGTTTAAGCACAAAGGTATAAGCTTGGATATACTCGACCAACTTAGCATGCCTAAGGTTCAATCTATTCTGGGAGTTTAGGTACCGAAGGGCTTCATGGTCTGAAAACAGAACGAACTCATGGGGTAACAGGTAATGCCTCCAGTACCTAAGGGCTTGGACGACTGCATAAAACTCTTTATCGTAAGTCGAGTACTTAATTTTGGCCTTATTAAGTTTTTCTCTAAAGAAGGCCACGGGGTGATTTTCCTGACTAAGTACCCCACCGATTCCAACTCCCGAAGCATCACAAGCAACCTTAAAAACTTTAGAAGAATCTGGCAATCTTAGGATAGGTGCTTGTATCATTCTATCCTTAATTTCATGGAAGGCCTTGTCTGCAGCTTTAGTCCATTGAAAACATCCCTTCTTGATGCAGTCGGTTATAGGTGCTACAATTGAACTAAACCCCCGAATGAAATGTCTATAAAAGGTGGATAGGCCATGGAAACTACGTACATCATGGATACTAGCAGGGACAGGCTACTCAACTATAGCTCTAACTTTTTTGGGGTCGGCGAAAACTCCTTCAGGGGTAACTATAAAGCCTAAGAAGATAACCCTAGTTGTCATGAATTCACACTTCTTAGGGTTGGCGTAAAGGCTATTCTCCCTAAGGGTTTGGCAGACTAACTTTAAGTGGTTAAGGTGGTCCTCTTTGGTCTTGCTATGTATCAAGATGTCATCAAAATATACTACTAAGAATTTTTTAGTGAATTCTCGCAAGACTTGGGTCATGACCCTCATAAAGGTACTGGGTGCATTAGACAACTCGAAGGGAAAAAAGACTAAAGATGCTAGTATGGATGCTTATGATGCAAAGGTTTTTTTTATAGTTGATGAGTTTTAAATGCTTTTATAAGTTTTTGATTCCTGTTCACAAACAAAGACTAGAAATAGGAGAAACTGAATAATAGAAGTCTACACTAGCAAATCAAGTCCCTAAATAGTGAAAAAGAGAATAGGATCTCGGGATTAAGAAACCCCGGTAGGACTAAGCTCGATATGCAATACCTACTTAGGAGATAGAGGTAAACCTCACACGTCTGAAGAGCCCGATGCAAAGATCGCTTGAATCGATGGATGCGGCCTGGATGCTAGAGCAGTCGAACTCGTGGATGCACCGACTTTCGGTCGAGTGGTCACGATGGCAAAGCAGACCGTCTCTGGTGCCCGTGATACCAAGGGGGACCAGTAGGCGAGCAAAGGAGGGATTAGTGAAATGGAAAGAAGAATCGAAATGGAACTAAGGGAGGGTTGAGAAGGGGCTTCGAGCTCGGTGTCCGGCTAGATTTTGAATTCGAAGAAGGGGATAACTTGGGGCCTCGCACCCCGCGACGTCCTGGAGGATGAAGGAATGTGGCCTCACACCACTCGATGTCCTGGAGGATGAAGGACTTGCGATGCCCTGGGGTGATGGAAAGGTGGCCTCACACCACTCGACATCCCTGGGGACGAAGGAAGCTTCACTCAAACCTAGTCTAGGAGATAATGGTTGGAGGAGAAATAAAACTCAAGCTCTTTCATATAATCATTCAATATCCTTTATAATGGAGGGGTTGGGTCCTTTAAATAGGCACCCAAGGCCCATTTGAATTCAAAACATTTCAAACCTTTGAACCCAAATTACAACCCAAAAAGATGGTGCCCACATGGATGGGGAATGCTCTTCATGGCCAACCAAATGGATGAGGGGATTGGCGTGGCATGTGGGAGTGCTTGGAGAGGGGAATTGGCCTCTTGACTTCCTTCTTTGCAAGTTCATTTTGGGAAGGAAACGGGGAGCAAGGCTTGCTTGAAGGGATGTGCTTCCTTTGGTTCTTCAATGCCCATTTGGAGTGACTCATGGCCGGCCAAGGTGGAGGAGGCTTTGGGCATTGCAAAGTTGAAGGCTTGGAATGGGGAGTGTGTCCCTTGACTTTTTTCTCTTGTATGAATACTTTGGAAAGAAGACTTGGGAGATGGCTTGCTTTGAGGCTTGGTCTCTTCATGAATCTTCAATGCCCCATTGATGATGGATTATGGCATGATGTGGGGGAGGGAAGAGGGGATGATGTCTCCTCCTTCCATGGTCTACCAAATGAAAATGGTATGGAGGGGGCATGTGGAATGCATGAGGGGCGCCTCCTTGCTTCCTTCCATGGATGCCCATGTGTCAACTGATGTGGCGCCACATAGGAGGCTGAGGTGGTGCCTAGGTTGGCATCTCTCCAAGTGTAAGAGGTGGGTTGGCCCACAAGAAACTTGTCTTGGTCTTGAAATCCAGGTTGACTTCAATTAGGCTTGGGCCCAAACCAAACTCAGACTCGAACCAAAAAATAAATACAGGACCCATGACCTAAACTTGACCCAAATTGGTCAAGGTACATGACTAATACAATCTTAGACTAGGTGCGTGACTCAAAATTATAAAATTACTTTGGCTTATAGCCTTATTACTGGACTCAAAGAAGTGGAACCCTAATCTGAGATCCTCTGGGCATCGCAAGTCCTTCGTCCTCCGGGATGTCGAGTGGTGTGAGGCCACATTCCTTCATCCTCCGAGATGTCGTGGTGTGTGAGGTCCCAAGTTATCCCCTTCTTCGACTTCGGAATCCAGCTAGACACCGGGCTCGAAGCCCCTTCTCAACCCTCCCTTAGTTCCATATAATAATGTAGGGAAAAAAGACTAAAGATGCTAGTATGGATGCTTATGATGCAAAGGTTTTTTTATCGTTGATGAGTTTTAAATGTTTTTATAAGTTTTTGATTTCCGATCACAAACAAAGACTAGAAATAGGAGAAACTGAATAATAGAAGCCTACACTAGCAAATCAAGTCCCTAAATAGTGAAAAAGAGAACAGGATCCCGGGATTAAAAAATCCTGGTAGGACTAAGCTCGATATGCAATACCTACCTAGTAGATAGGGGCAAACCTAACATGTCTGAAGCACCCGATGCAGAGATCGCTCGACTCGACAGATGCCGCCTGGATGCCCGAGCAGTCGAACCCATGGATGCGCCAGCTTTCGATCGGGTGGTCACGATGGCAAAGCAGATCATCTCCGGTGCCCGTGATACTAAGGGGGACCTGTAGGCAAGCAAAGGAGGGATTAGTGAAATGGAAAGAAGTATCGAAATGGAACTAAGGGATGGTTGAGAAGGGGCTTCAAGCCCGGTGTCCGGCTGGATTCCAAAGTCGAAGAAGGGGATAACTTGGGGCGTCGCACCCCGTGACATCCCAGAGGACGAAGGAATGTGGCTTCACACAACTCAACATCCCGGAGGACGAAGGACTTAAGATGCCCTGGGGTGATGGAAAGGTGGCCTCACACCACTCGACGTCCCTGGGGATGAAGGAAGCTTTACTCAAACCTAGTCTAGGAGACAATGGTTGGAGGAGAAACAAAACTCAAGCTCTTTCATATAATCATTCAATACCCTTTACAATGGAGGGGTTGGGTCCTTTAAATAGGCACCCAAGGCCCATTTGAATTCAAAACATTTCAAACCTTTGAACCCAAATTACAACCCAAAAAAATGGCACCCACATGGATGGGGAAAGCTCTTCATGTCCGACCAAATGGAGGAGGGGATTGGCGTGGCATGTGGGAGGGCTTGGAGAGGAGAATTGGCCTCTTGACTTCCTTCTTTGCAAGTTCATTTTGGGAAGGAAACGGGGAGCAAGGCTTGCTTGAAGGGATGTGCTTCCTTTGGTTCTTCAACATCCATTTTGAGTAACTCATGGCCGGCTATGGTGGAGAAGGCTTTGGGCATTGCAAAGTTGAAGGCTTGGAATGGGGAGTGTGTCCCTTGACTTTCCTCACTTGTATGAATACTTTGGGAAGAAGACTTGGGAGATGGCTTGCTTTGAGGCTTGGTCTCTTCATGAATCTTCAATGCCCCATTGATGATGGATTATGGCATGATGTGGGGGAGGGAAGAGGGGATGATGTCTCCTCATTCCATGGTCGCCCAAATGAAAATGGTATGGAGGGGGCGTGTGGAATACATGAGGGGCGCCTCCTTGCTTCCTTCCTTGGATGCCCAAGTGTTAACTGATGTGGCACCACATAGGTGGCTAAGGTGGCGCCTAGGTTGGCATCTCTCCAAGTGTAAGAGGTGGGTTCGCCCACAAGAAACTTGACTTGGTCTTGAAATCCAGGTTGACTTCAATTGGTCTTGGGCCCAAACTAAACTCAAACTCGAACCAAAAATAAATACAGGACCCATGACCTAAACTTGACCCAAATTGGTCAAGGTACATGACTAATACAATCTTAGACTAGGTGCATGACTCAAAATTATAAAATTACTTTGGCTTATAGCCTTATTACAGGACTCAAAGAAGTGGAACCCTAATCTGAGATCCTCTGGGCATCGCAAGTCCTTCATCCTCCAGGATGTCGAGTGGTGTGAGGCCACATTCCTTCATCCTCAGGTGGATAGGCCATTGAAAACATCCCTTCTTGATGCAGTCGGTTATAGGTGCTACAATTGAACTAAACCTCCGAATGAAATGTCTATAAAAGGTGGATAGGCCATGGAAACTACATACATCATGGATACTAGCAGGGACAGGCTACTCAACTATAGCTCTAACTTTTTTGGGGTCGGCGAAAACTCCTTCACGGGTAACTATAAAGCCTAAGAAGATAACCCTAGTTGTCATGAATTCACACTTCTTAGGGTTGGCGTAAAGGCTATTCTCCCTAAGGGTTTGGCAGACTAACTTTAAGTGGTTAAGGTGGTCCGCTTTGGTCTTGCTATGTATCAAGATGTCATCAAAATATACTACTAAGAATTTTTTAGTGAATTCTCGCAAGACTTGGGTCATGACCCTCATAAAGGTACTGGGTGCATTAGACAACTCGAAGGGAAAAAAGACTAAAGATGCTAGTATGGATGCTTATGATGCAAAGGTTTTTTTTATAGTTGATGAGTTTTAAATGCTTTTATAAGTTTTTGATTCCCGTTCACAAACAAAGACTAGAAATAGGAGAAACTGAATAATAGAAGTCTACACTAGCAAATCAAGTCCCTAAATAGTGAAAAAGAGAATAGGATCTCGGGATTAAGAAACCCCGGTAGGACTAAGCTCGATATGCAATACCTACTTAGGAGATAGGGGTAAACCTCACACGTCTGAAGAGCCCGATGCAAAGATCGCTTGAATCGACGGATGCGGCCTGGATGCTAGAGCAGTCAAACTCGTGGATGCGCCGGCTTTCGGTCGAGTGGTCACGATGGCAAAGCAGACCGTCTCCGGTGCCCGTGATACCAAGGGGGACCAGTAGGCAAGCAAAGGAGGGATTAGTGAAATGGAAAGAAGTATCGAAATGGAACTAAGGGAGGGTTGAGAAGGGGCTTCGAGCTCGGTGTTCGGCTAGATTTTGAAGTCAAAGAAGGGGATAACTTGGGGCCTCGCACCCCGCGACGTCCTGGAGGACGAAGGAATGTGGCTTCACACCACTCAACATCCCAGAGGACGAAGGACTTAAGATGCCCTGGGGTGATGGAAAGGTGGCCTCACACCACTCGACATCCCTGGTGATGAAGGAAGCTTTACTCAAACCTAGTCTAGGAGACAATGGTTGGAGGAGAAACAAAACTTAAGCTCTTTCATATAATCATTCAATACCCTTTACAATGGAGGGGTTGGGTCCTTTAAATAGGCACCCAAGGCCCATTTGAATTCAAAACATTTCAAACCTTTGAACCCAAATTACAACCCAAAAAATGGCACCCACATGGATGGGGAAAGCTCTTCATGTCCGACCAAATGGAGGAGGGGATTGGCATGGCATGTGGGAGGGCTTGGAGAGGAGAATTGGCCTCTTGACTTCCTTCTTTGCAAGTTCATTTTGGGAAGGAAACGGGGAGCAAGGCTTGCTTGAAGGGATGTGCTTCCTTTGGTTCTTCAACATCCATTTGGTGTGACTCATGGCTGGCTAAGGTGGAGAAGGCTTTGGGCATTGCAAAGTTGAAGGCTTGGAATGGGGAGTGTGTCCCTTGACTTTCCTCACTTGTATGAATACTTTGGGAAGAAGACTTGGGAGATGGCTTGCTTTGAGGCTTGGTCTCTTCATGAATCTTCAATGCCCCATTGATGATGGATTATGGCATGATGTGGGGGAGGGAAGAGGGGATGATGTCTCCTCATTCCATGGTCGCCCAAATGAAAATGGTATGGAGGGGGCGTGTGAAATGCATGAGGGGCGCCTCCTTGCTTCCTTCCTTGGATGCCCAAGTGTCAACTGATGTGGCGCCACATAGGTGGCTAAGGTGGCGCCTAGGTTGGCATCTCTCCAAGTGTAAGAGGTGGGTTCGCCCACAAGAAACTTGACTTGGTCTTGAAATCCAGGTTGACTTCAATTGGTCTTGGGCCCAAACTAAACTCAAACTCGAACCAAAAATAAATACAGGACCCATGACCTAAACTTGACCCAAATTGGTCAAGGTACGAGGCTAAAACAAATTTAGAATAGGTGCATGGCTCAAAATTATAAAAATACTTTGGCTTATAGCCTTATTACAGGACTCAAAGAAGTGAAACCCTAATCTGAGATCCACAGAGGGTTGAGGAGCCTCTGTCGGATCTTGGTGCCCTCACCCTGAATGGATTGTTATTTTAATCATGCTATGGTTTTTCATATTAAGGTTGTTGCCACCAAGATCGCCATCGCCTATAGCTCGACCGTGCCGAGTAGTCCTCCCATCGCCATCAATGGTTCTGCAATGGGCCTCTCAGGGACTCGTCTGCTCCATCCTGCTCTGTGGCTGCCCATCGATGGTCATGCCAGCCCTCTTCATTCCTCCCTTCCTGCAAGACAGGGGAGACCCGAGCTGGGGATTCCAACGAGGATACTCCGATGATCAAGTTAGTGGGACGATCGAGGAGAATAGACAAGACTTCCATGGTGTAGGGCTTGGGGGACCCATCTGTCAGGAGGGTGTGACTCGAGAACAGGAATGTAAAGGAATGGAAAAGAAGAGGGATCGAGTGCGAGAAGCGGGGAGTAGGGAGGCTTCTTGGGCCGGTGGATTGCCCGGCGGTGCCTGGTCACCTGCCTACATACCTCTCCCTCGCTTTTTCCCATGTGCTTACCTTCCTTACCTTTCTTACCTTTCTTACCTTCTTTCGAAGGCTGGGTCAGACTCCTATGGCCTTAGGAGAGCCTCCGAGAGAGAGAAAGAGGGAGGGTCCTCTCTAGCAAGCTAGCTAGAGAGACCTTTTTCATGAGCCAGCCCACGAGAGCCCGTTTCTTCTTGGCTTCCATGCCCCTTTTAGGAGGGGCACTTCTATATCGGGAGAAATCGCCTAGGGCTACAGCTCCTGGGGTTGGATTCTCCTATTCAGGAAGCTCTGAGTATTGCACCATGACTGTCAGTAGCTATTGGTGGTGCGTTTATGGATGGGGCAGTTCGTCGCTGAAGGTGAAAAACATCATGCTTACAATATGCAAAAGCAAGGCAGAAATAGATTCATTTTAAAATAATTTTAAAATATGCATAGCGGAAGGCTTGGTAGATCGATCTAAACAATCTACCTATCTGCCCATAATAGGATCTAGTATAATAAAATAACATGTAATATAAACTTCAAAACAAGAGAAGAGCAAAGATATAAAAGTACCTTACTGTTATACCTTTGATGGATGTAGTGGAGGTGCTCCAAAGATGGTGCTCTTGAGCCACACACATGCCTAGCCCTTATAGGTAATCCACACCTAGGCTCGACTCTGATCAACTCCCTCGGAGTGCTAGCTCCTAGGGATCCTTTGGGCTGATCTTCTTCTTCCTGGAAGATGAGGAGGAGAGGTGGAACCCTTCCTAACTAGCTCTCTTCCCGAGGCCTAGCTTGAGTGCTAGTAGTCCACACACCCAATGCCTAAGTCCTCATAACCCTTTTCTTTCCTCTCAGAATCTCAGCAGCAATGAGATTTAGAGACAAATAATTAAAAATTTCTCTATACCCAGAAACCTTCCATCACTGGATTAGAAATTCAGGTAGTCTTCACCAAAGTACAGTGTGTTGCTTGCAAGCTACCATGGTAATCTCAGGTCTGAGGGACACATATACCCGTATCCCTTCGCGAGCAACCCTTTGGCAGAAGGGAGCTCCGTAGATAGTCATGTTCAGTGAGATGTTGCACATTTCACTTGCATATCACACCATTATCTCCATACTCCATGGTTAAGAGGATAACCAACAAATGTGACATACAACAACCTACACTTGATACATTGTCATCCTTTAACAATGTATCATTTGGTTGTGAACCAGTTTAAGAACTACTTGATATATTCTTTCTATATCAAACAATGTAGTTCTAAGGACTCTGTTGACCCCTGAAATGATTTTGATGATCACAAAATATTGGAGCATGTATTTGATACTAATTCTTCTCAAAGTTTTTCAGGAAATTGGTTACCTTTAGTTTAAAGTTGTTTTCAAACTAATTAGAAGGTAATTCAATTGTATATAAAGTTTTATGAACTTGCACTTGTAAAAGCCCTAGCTTTATCAATCTTGTAAACCTGTAAAATGGGCTGAAAATTGTAAAAATTATAGAGTATGTAGATTAGCTTCTAGTTGATTCAATGTTGAAGATTTTTGGAGAAGCTTGAAGCATTTTTTTGAAGATTTGCAAGAGCTGACTCTTGGATCAAGAGCTGACTCGTGGTGGCATGGCACGGAGGAAGTTTCAGTGTTTCAGCATCAAGAGCCGACTCCCATCCTAAGAGCCGACTCATGAAAGAAAGTAATTTTCTGAAGCCTGAGACCTCAAGCCAACTCGATCCCCAAGAGCTGACTTGTCCAGAGTTATGTATTTTGAAGGTCTGAGAACTCGAGCTGACTCTGCACTGAAGAGCCGACTCTAGGTATTTATGGATTTGACTTAACTAAAGGCAAGAGCCGACTCCAGCCAGAAGAGCGGACTCTTATAGAATTTTTTTTTGGGCTGTCTGAGACTTCGAGCCGACTCCTGGAACTTGAGCCGACTCGTGGAGCGATTTTCTGCACTCAAACGGCTAGTTGCTAAAGTTGAAATTTGAACTCCAATTCATCTCCAACAGCTATTTCATGAATCCCTAGGCTCTACAATGGCCATATCTCTTGGAAAACTATAAAAGGGATTGTTTTTGAATAATTAAACAATTATTAGAGCTTTATTATAGAATTATCTTGAGAAATCAAAGAGCCTTCAAGTCTTTCAACTACCTACCTCAAAGAGCTTTCAAGTTGGATTCAAAGCTTTACCAACTCTACTCCATCATTGAATCCACTCATTGAAGAAGCAAGGAAGCAGCTTGAAGAGCATTAAAGAGCATTCGAGGCTTGACTTCATCTTGATCTACATCGACAACACTTAAACAAACTCAGTTTGTTGTAGTTGCTTGCTTATCATTTCTTTATCTTTGTTTTCTCTCTAAGAACAGCAAGGGCCTATGTCTTAAGAAATGGTTGAAGGTTTTTAGGTGAACCTTGTAAAATCTAAGTTGGGTTCTTGGAGATCCCGGTCTAAAACCAAGTGTTTGGGTTTTCTTTGGTAATCCCGTTTAAAATCAAAGGGTGTTAGGGTTTCTTTGGTGATCCCGGTAAAACCAAAGTGTATTGATTTGGATTGTGAGCCTGGTAAAACAATCCGACTGTATTCCGGTTTGGGGGATATAGTGGAAATCCCAAGTGGTGCTTGGGTAGTGGATGTAGGAGCCGGTTGCTCTGAACCACTCTATTTCCTTGTGTTTGTGATTGTGTTCTTATTGCTCTATTGCTTTTATATAATTACTTCCGCATTGCATATTGCACCAACACAAAAAAATTTCAAAGTGCACATAATTATGAAAAGTTTTTATTCCCAATTCACCCCCCCTCTTGGAAAGCCACCTAGGCAACAAGTGGTATTAGAGCAGAGTCTCTGAAAGTTACTTAGAGTAAAGACATATGGCATATCTCATGAGCACTTCATTGGTCGAAGGTCAATCTACAAATAGACCTCTACTTTTCACCAGAACCAACGATACATATTGGAAGGCAGGAATGAATATATACATTCAAGTTGTAGATTTTTATTTATGGAAAATTATCTTGAAAGGGCCTCACACATCCAAAATTAGAGTTAATGATGTAGAGGTTCCCAAACCAGAAGAGGAATGGGACGAGAATGATATGAAATTAGCTGAGCTTAATGCCAAGGTAATGAACCTATTATATGTGCTTTGGATCCAAATGAGTTTAACAGAATTTCAACTTGCAATTCTGCTAAAGAAATTTGGGACAAGCTAGAAATCACGCACAAAAGCATATCTCAAGTTAAAACATCAAAAATTAATCTTCTTATGAACAATTATGAGTTATTTAAGATGGATCCTAGTGAGGCTATATCTGCTATGTATACTCGCTTTACTGATATCATAAATGGTCTCAAGAGTCTTGGTAGAACTTATACTAATATTGATCTTGTCCAAAAGGTTTTAAGATCTTTATCAGATAAGTGGAAAGCCAAAGTGACAGCTATTCAAGAGGCAAAGGACCTAAATACTCTGCCATTAGATGAACTGCTTGGATCACTTATTACACATGAATTGGCTATGCAACAAAGGACTGAAGAAGATACCAAAAGAAAGAAAGCTATTGCATTTAAAGCTACTGAAGAAGAAAAGAATGAAGAATCAGACTCATCAGATGATGATGACCTTGGAAATGATGAAATTTCCCTTGTCACAAGGAAGTTCAAGAGGTTTATGGGTAGAAGGAAAACAAACAAATGGATAAAGCAATATAGAAAAGGTGATTTTGGAAAAGAAAAAGAAAGAGATAAAGAAAAAGAGAAAGATAAAGATAAGGATCAAGTACCTATCTGCTATGGATGCAAGAAGCCGTGACACATCCGTCCTGATTATCCTGAAGGGAAGAAAAAATATTCACTAAAAAGAAGAAGAAGGTAATGCTTGCTGCTTGGAGTGATAGTGATGAAACCACATCCACTGAAGAGGATGAAGAAACAACAAAAACTGCACAAATCTATCTTATGGGCTTGGAAGATGAGGTAACTACTTCTAAAACCCAATTTTGAATTCACTTACGATGAATTGCATAATACTTTTTGTGAATTATTAGTAGAATATAAAAAGGCCAGTTTAAGAATGAAAGTTTTGAAAAATCAATGTGATACATCTAAAAAAGGCAAAACTGAATTTGGTGAAAGAAATCAAATATTGCTAAGGGAATTAAATTTGGTTTGTGAAAGACTAAAAATTGTTCAATTTGAAAAAGAAGAGCTTATTGAGAAAAACAAAGGTTTGAAAAATGAAAATGATGATCTAAAGAAGGATGTTCAAAAACTAAAACCCTTGGTTGAAAAACTAACCTTATGTTCTAATAAACTTGAATTAATTTTGAAAGATCTAAAAGAATCAAATAATAAATTTGGAATTGGGTATAAAGGTTCTACTTCAAACAAATTTTCTGCATCTACTTCATAAGCTCCTAAGTTCATTAGTTCAAAACAAGTTAGACCTAAATTTGCATCATCTCATGGTTATTATTCAAAATCAAAAATTGTATGCTATGCATGTAATAACCTTGGTTATAAAGCTTTCGAATGTCATTTGAAATATAATGATAAAAAGAAAATTAAGAAAGTTTGGGTTTCAAAAGGAACCGTTTCCACTAACTTGCAAGGACCCAAGAAAGCTTGAGTACCTAAATTTGTTAAATGATTGTTTTGCAGGGATGTCTTGCAGCCACAATAATAAAGAAAAGATGGTATCTGGACAGTGGCTGTTCAAGACACATGACGGGTGACATTAATCAGTTCTTCATCCTAGAATAGAAGGATGGTGGAATGGTAACATTTGGTGACAATCGAAAGGGAAGGATAATCGGTATTGGTAAAATCAAAATTACTCCTACTTTTATTGAAAATGTGTTATTTGTAGAAAAATTAAAACATAATCTTTTAAGTATTAGTCAGCTATGTGACATTGGTTTTATTGTTTTCTTCAAGTCATCAATATCTATAGTAGTTGATCCACTTGACTCTAGTACTAAGTTCATTGGACACAGACTTGGTAACATTTATGTGGTAGATCTTAATGATCTAGCAATGTCAAGCAACACAAGTCTTGTAGCAATGAATGACAAGAGCAAGGAATCAAGTTTACTATGGCATAGGCGACTTGGTCATGATAGTATAGACACAATAGCTAAACTTATTTCAAAGGATTTAGTCAAAGGTTTGCCAAAATTTAAAGTCAATTTTGATTATGTATGCGATGCTTGTCAGTTTGGAAAGCAAGTGAGGGGGAGTTTTAAATATAAAAACATAATTTCTACTACTAGACCGTTAGAGCTACTTCACATGAACTTATTTTGACCTACTAGGACTACTAGCCTAGGTGGTATAAAATATGACCTTGTGATTGTAGATGACTTTTCAAGATACACATGGGTTTTGTTTATTGCACATAAAGATGAAACTTTTAATGTATTCAAAAAGTTTTATAAAAGTGTTACAAATTTGAAAAATTTATCTGTTATTTTTATTCGTAGTGATCATGGCACCGAATTTGAAAATTAGTATTTTGATCACTTTTGCACAAAGCACGATATTGATCATAACTTTTCAGCACCTAGAACACCATAGCAAAATGGTATTGTAAAGAGAACGAATCGTATTTTGGAAGAGATGCCCGGAACAATGCTATGTGAAGGAAATCTTCCAAAATACTTTTGGCCATAAGCTGTGAATACCGCTTGCTATATTTTGAATAGAGTTTTAATTAGACCTATTATCAGAAAAACTCCCTATGAACTTTGGAACAATAGAAAACCAAATATTAAGTATTTTCATGTTTTCGGATGCAAATGTTTTGTTTTTAATAATGGAAAAGATAATCTTGGTAAATTTGATGTAAAATCCGACGAGGCTATTTTTCTTGGATATTCTTTAAAAAGTAAATTCTATTATGTTTTTAATAAAAGAACTTTAACTGTTGAAGAATCTGTATATGTTGTCTTCAATGAATTTGACATTACATCTTCTAGAAAGGAAGATTTTGCTGATGATACAGGTACTCTAGAACATGGAATGAAAGACTTGACTCTTAAAGACAAACAATCAAGTGAACCACATGAAGAAGAGGTAAGTAAAGATCATGATGATATACCCAAAGAATAGAGGTATATACAATCATACCCTAAAGAATTAATTATAGGAGACCTATCTCAAGGTATTAAAACTAGATCTGCACATAGAGATGCACATGATTTAATTATTTTTGTTTCACATGTATAACCACATAATATAGAGGAAGCTGAAACTGATCCTAATTGGATGCTAGCAATGCATGATGAATTAAACCAATTTAGGAGAAATAATGTTTGGACCCTAGTTGAAAGATCCAATGACTATCCTATTATAGGTACTAGGTGGGTTTATAGAAATAAACTAGATGAAGATGGTAATGTAACTAGAAATAAGGCTAGACTGGTTGTACCAGGATATAATTAAGAAGAAGGAATAGATTTTGATGAAACTTATGCACCAGTAGCTAGATTAGAAGCCATTAGATTGCTATTAGCTTATGCATGCTTTATAAACTTTAAATTATTTCAAATGGACATAAAGAGTGCATTTTTCAATATTTTTTTATTTGAAGAAGTTTTTGTTGAGCAACCACCGGGTTTCATCGATCACAAGTTTCCAAATTATGTTTTCAAACTGAATAAAGCTTTGTATGGTCTGAAACAGGAACCTAGAGCCTGGTATGATAGACTAAGTTTTTATTGCAAATGATTTTGTAAGAGGCAGTGTGGTGGGGACACCGGAGGCACCAGAATAAGATAGAGCCTTTTCAACCCTCTATAAATTGATCAATAATTTATGAGTCCATCTGTAATAAGGGCTTAGCTCATCTAAGTCCATTTTAGTTGTTATTTGAGTATTTTGAGTTGTTATTTCAGTTCTGTACTTGTCAGCTCATGTTGAGCTAGTTCAGTCCAATGCTAGTCAGCTCATGTTGAGCTAATTTTATTTTTTTGAGTCCTGTCCAAGCATACTAAAGACTCAAGACTATATCATACAAGTGAAGACCAAGTCCAACTAGATTGAAGACATGAAAGTATAGCCCAAGTCCAACCCAGCTTGAAGATTTGAAGACCCCAGGAGGAAAATTCAGAAAACCCTGATTTCTTGCAGATGCTCTCCAAACGCCCAGATTTCCTTCCAGATGCCAAAGTATATTCATAGATAAGGGAATCCATGATTCCAGAGGTCCATCTGCATCCTAGCCTAAAGAAATCAAGCCCAGGCGCCAAGCCCAAGCCCCTAGGAAGCAAGATACTAGGGAATATTCTTGCTACCTGGCTACCAGGCCACCCCAGCTTCCAGAGGCCCAAACCCATGTGCCCGAGCCCCTTTGGGCTGGCCCCTTGCTGCTCCTAGAAGCCCAACATGCCCCCCTAGGCATCCTTGGAGTGTTAGAGAAGTCAATAGAATTTTTAGGGATTTTTTCTAACTAATGTTTCCTTATTTTCTAGCTAGGGTTTGAGAGGGAAAAGGATTCTTATGTAAAGACTTATGTACCCTTACTTGGAGCCCAAGGTTAAGGGTCTATTTAAGGGACCCTAGCCTCTTGTATGAAACCTAATTTTTGATATGAATTAAATTCTTGAGTTCTTCTATTGAGTTGTGTGATATCCTGCTGTGTGCATAAAGGGGTTTGTGAGAGTTTTTCTTCCCAGTGCTGCAATCATCTTCCTGCTGCCAATAAGCATCTCAGATCCCTGGACGTCCACTCCAAAAGAAGCCTTCCCTTGCTATTTTCCCTTTATTTTCTTGTTTCTTTGTGAGTTTTCTAACCCCTGACAGGTCATTTACAGATCCCTGAGTTACTACGAATCCAACGACTCCAGCCAAGCCTCAATCGGATCACCGAGCAGAAAGCCAGATATCCGTGCATCTTTGGCTCGATTTTCCAGGCCGCATCCATCGAGGAACGAAAGACCCCTTGCTGCAATCTTCACAGATGTTTTCAGGTACACCCCTTCTACCTCCAGTAGTTTTATTGTAGGAGAACTTGCCCTAATCGAGGCTTCTCAGCCCGGCGATCCTTCTTATCTAGTTTTCTAGGTCCTAATCTGCATGTTGATCTTCTAAAATTAATATAAAATTCCCTACAACTTATTTTAATCTAAAATCTGGGACTTAATCTCTCAACCCCACATATAAATATACAAAAAAATTTGCTTGCATATTAGTTCCCCATTATTTGGTATCAGAGCTTAGATTAGGGCTTGTTTTCTATAATTTTTCAGTCCGTATATGCTCTATTTTTTAAATTATTTCTCCCTGTTAAAAACTCCAAAAATCTTGAAATTTATTTTTATAGATTAAAAATAATTCAAAGTAAGTTTCATAATTTTTTCATATTTTATTATGGCCTTTGAATTTTTTCAAGCCAAGATACAGCCTGTAAATTTTGGCTCTATTTTTTTCAGCAAGACAAGTTTGGAAGTTTTAGGGTTTTATTTAGCATTTTTTGCATATCTTTTAATTTTAGTATATTTCATGCATATTAGGCCATAATTTGCAAGTTTTCTTCTATTTAAGAAAATGCAAAAAAAAATAAAATAAAATTATATATTCTCCAAAAAAATACCAAAAACATCTAACCCTAATTTGCATCATTTGCCTGCCATCATTGCATAATCTACTTTTAAGGGCACTCTTGCTATGTCAGATGGGGGAAGGATTTGATCACCTCTCCTTAGCCCAAAACCACACCCCTTGCATTTGGTCTCAAGCCTTAACCTAAAATTAACTAGACTTAATTTGCCCTAGCGGGCTAGGGACACCAACTGGTCGGGTCCGGGCTAGTGTTAGATCACTGTGTCAAGTTAACCTGTGTGTGCCTTGTGCTCAGTGTCTAGAATGGTGGTTTAGGGATTCAATCCCGAAGGGCTTGTGTACTGGTTCGCCTACCTGGCCAATCTCTGATTGGTGTCTAGGATTGGCAATCAGGGACCTAACACTCCCCTTACACCTGCCTGGCTGAGTACAGGATTACTATAGGCTAGTTTATCATCCTGATTGAGCATCTAGTTTAGACTCTAGGTCTAGTTAGCTGTAGTCGGTCTGATCAAGTCTTGCATGAGCACTAGATCAGGAGTTTCATATCACCCACCTCCTTCACAAATGTCTGAACCCATGGAAAATTTGCAAGCCCAAATGAAAGCCCTAGCTGATCAAATGGCCCAGATGGCTACCCAGATGACCCAGTTAACTCAGTCTCGTATTCAAACTAATGATAGAATTCACCATCTTGCCAATAGGTTTGATCAGTTAAAAGTCCGGGTAGGGACCCTGAGAAAAACCCATGGGTCACAGTCTGAGCCAGATCCTGATTCCCCTCAACCTAGGAGGACCCCAAACCCTGATCTATACCATGAGGTCAAACCTAGGAGAGCCCCTTATCCTGACCCGTACTACAATCCTCAACCTAGGAGGACCCCAAACCCTGATCCATACCTTAAGGCTGAACCTAGGAGAGCCCATCGTCATGACCCAATCCCTAAGGTTAGTCCTAGAAGACCCAATCAGGATTTTATAGACCAGGAAGATAGATCCTATTTACCCTCTCCCTATAAGCCTAGTATACCCACAACCTATAGATCTTATGACTCCAAATCCTATGAACCTAGAACCTATGAATCCATAACCTATGACCTAGATTCTATGACTCTAGATCCCTTGATGATAGATCCTATGCACCCACACCTTATGAGCCTAGTAGACCCAACACCCAATATTCTGACCCATATAGGGAGTCCAACCCTAGGAGAACCCAATATTCTGACCCATATAGGAAGTCCAACCCTAGGAGAACCCAGTATTCTGACCCATATAGGGAGTCCAACCCTAGGAGGACCCAATATCCTGACCCATATAGAGAACCCAACCTTAGGAGGACCCCATACCATGATCCATCTTTAGAACCTGACCATAGAGCTGACCCAAAATCCTATGACCCCAGATCCTATAATCCCATGACCCATAGATCTGCACCCTTGTCCTATGAGCCCAGAGAACCCAAAACCCCTAAGTATCAATCTAGTACTAGTCAGGTTTCCCTTAGTCAACTTGAACCCCATAGGATTAGCACCCCTAAATATGAGCCCAGTAGTGAGCCACTACCCCTTAGGCAACCTGAACCTACTAGGATTAGTGTCCATAATAAGAAACCAGGACCTAGTCAATTTTCCCCAAGCCAACCTTCTCCAACCATTCCTGAGATTGATAAGGCTTACATTAATGCAGAAGTGTATGAAGCTGATGCGAGCCTAGTGGATGAGTATGAAGGAGAAGAGGAGACACCTTTAGATGACCTAGAATTAGCTGACCTAATAGATACCCAGGTAGAAGCCAACCTAGAGGTAGTTGACCATGACCACATCCAACCTGAAGCTATAGTGGAAGAACAAATAGAGGAAGAGAACGTAGGTACTGCTACTAGAGCCTTACCAGAGGAAACCATAGAGGAGAGCCAAATTATAGAGTCTAGTCCTAAAATACAAGAACCAGAAGAATTTATTAAGGACTTGATCTCTTTGAATCAGTACCCTCAGGATGAGCCTCCTCCTATAGTTCCCATTAAGGACCTCTTCCCTGAGATTAGTAACCCATCCTTCCATTATGCAAACCCCATAGATATACTGCAACCTCGTAAGGTTAGCCTCATTAGTCTAGGATTAGTCCCTGACATGCCTTCTTATATCGAACTTTATCCAACTAACCTTGAACCTTTTTTCCTACCTTACCAAACTAATTCTGAACCCACTTCCTATTTTCTGCCCTTTCCTGACACCTCCAGCATTTCTAGGATTATTAGATTGCATTTAACTAAGATTAGCGTACTGCATGCATTCATTACGCATGTTAGGTTTGCATTATACTTCTGGCATACCCTTTGGCATTTGCTTGGAGTCCATTGTAAATACTCTTGTGCACACCACACCAGGGTTAGACCTAGAGAGTCTATAGTCTCTTAGGTTTAGACCCATAAAAGTCTAATAAATTTCCTTCGATAGGAATGCAAAGTCGAGTCTATTAGGTGTTAGTTTAAGTCCTTTGCATCATCTTGTTAGGAGTCTGCATGTGCCTAGCATGTTCACCACCCGCACTAATGTTAAACAAACTGACTAATTCCCGAAGATGGATCAAAGAATTTGATGTAGTGGATTCTATCTTGGTTAGGCTTAGGCCTAAAAGATGCTTCATGCTCGAACCTTTTAAAGTGATAGAGAAGGATTGGATCAAATGCCTATGTGTTAGACATGCCTTCGGATTTGGGCATTAGTTCTACCTTCAATATTATAGACCTGGTTGAGTATAGGGAACCGGAGGTGATACCTAGTGAGGCCTTTGGACATGTTCCTTTTCATTATGAGTGATCCTAACCCAGAGTGTCCACTAACAAATTGACCTGAGAGAGGAGAATGGATCGAGCGTATCCTGGATGATCAAGCCATCACGACCCAGGGCCGTGACTATCAACGCTTCCTGGTCTGATGGCAAGGCTGGCCAGAGTCGGACGATTCATGGATTTCTCGAGAGGACTTGCAGAACCTCAACCTAGAACTCCTAAAGAGATATGTGAGCCAGCTTGATCTTCACTCGATAGGGTCGAGTTCCTCCCACCCCGGGAGAATTGGTGGGGACACTGGAGGCACTAGAATAAGATAGAGGCTTTTCAACCCTCTGTAAATTGATCAATAATTTATGAGTCCATCTGTAATAAGGGCTTAGCTCATCTGAGTCTATTTTAGTTATTATTTAAGTATTATGAGTTGTTATTTCAGTTCTGTACTTGTCAGCTCATGTTGAGCTAGTTCAGTCCAATGCTAGTCAGCTCATGTTGAGCTAATTTTATTTTTTTGAGTCCTGTCCAAGCATACTGAAGACTCAAGACTATATCATACAAGTGAAGACCAAGTCCAACTAGATTGAAGACATAGAAGTATAGCTCAAGTCCAACCCAGCTTGAAGATTTGAAGACCCCAGGAGGAAAATTCAGAAAATCCTGATTTCTTGCAGATGCCCTCCAGATGCCCAGATTTCCTTCCAGATACCAAAGTATATTCATAGATAAGGGCATCCATGATTCTAGAGATCCATCTACATCCTAGCCCAAAGAAATCAAGCCCAGGCACCAGGCCCAAGCCCCTAGGAAGCAAGATACTAGGGAATATTCCTGCTACCTGGCTATTAGGCCACCCCAGCTTCCAGAGGCCCAAACCCATGCGCTCGAGCCCCTTTGGGCCGGCCCCTTACTGCTCCTAGAAGCCCAACACTCCCCCCTATGCATCCTTACAGTGTTGGCCAAGTGAAGAGAATTTTTAGGGATTTTTTCTACCTAATGTTTCCTTATTTTCTAGTTAGGGTTTGAGAGGGAAAATGATTCTTATGTAAAGACTTATGTACCCTTACTTGGAGCCCAAGGTTAAGGGTCTATTTAAGGGACCCTAGCCTCTTGTATAAAACCTAATTTTTGATATGAATTAAAACCTTGAGTTCTTCTATTGAGTTGTGTGATACCCTGCTGTGTGCATAAAGGGGTTTGTGAGAGTTTTTCTTCCTAGTGCTGCAATCATCTTCCTGCTGCCAATAAGCATCTCAGATCCCTGGATGCCCACTCCAAAAGAAGCCTTCCCTTGCTGTTTTCTCTTTGTTTTCTTGTTCCTTTGTGAGTTTTCTAATCCCTGACAGGTCGTTTACAGGTCCCCGAGTTCCTACGAATCCAACGACTCCAGCCAAGCCTCAATCGGATCACCGAGCAGAAAGCCGGGTATCCCGGGTCTTTGGCTCGGTTTTCCAGGCCGCATCCATCGAGGAACGAGAGACCCCTTGCTGCGATCTTCACAGATGTTGTCAGGTACACCCCCTCTACCTCCAGTAGTTTTATTGTAGGAGAACTTGCCCTAACCAAGGCTTCTCAGCCCCAGCGATCCTTCTTTTCTACTTTTCTAGGTCCAAATCTGTATGCTGATCTTCTAAAATTCATATAAAATTCCCTACAACTTATTTTAATCTAAAATTCGGGAATTAATCATTCAACCCCACATATAAAATATACAAAAAAAATTGCATGCATATTAGTTCCCCATCATAGTGTTGACACTAAACTTTTTATTAAAAAAAAATAATGATATTTTAGTTGTTCAAATATATGTTGATGATATTATCTTTGGATCTACTGATGAATCTTTATGTCAAGATTTTGCTAAGATAATGTAGGGAGAATTCGAAATGAGCTTGATGGGTGAGTTGAGTTACTTTCTTGGACTTCAAATCAAACAAACTAAAGAAAGTATCCTGATCAACCAGGCCAAGTACATCAATGAGATAATTAAAAAGTTTGGCATGGAATCAAGCAAAGAAATTGGAAAATCCATGAGTCCAGCATGTAGACTTGATAAAGATGAGAATGACACAAATGTTGATCAAAAGCTGTACCGAGGTATGATCGGTTCATTACTTTGTTTGACAGCTAGTAGACCTGACATTTTATTTAGTGTTTGTATGTGTGTACGTTTTCAATCTAATCCTAGAGAATCACACGTCATGGCTATTAAAAGAATTATTAAATATCTGAAAGGCACATGTAATGTTGGCTTATGGTATTCTAAGCTCACATCATTGAAATTTATTAGTTATTCTGATGCTGATTATGGAGGCTATAAAATAGATAGAAAAAGCACAAGTGGCACCTGTCAATTTCTAGGTGTTAACTTGATTTTTTGGCACTGTCGCAAATAGAACTCTATAGTACAATCTACTGCTGAGGCAGAATATGTGGCTGCTAGGAGCTGTTGTGCTCAAGTGTTATGGATCAAGCAACAACTAGAAGATTATGGTGTTGTCTAATCAAAAATTTCTATCAAATGTGACAATACTAGTGCTATTAACTTATCTAAAAACCTAATTCATCACTCACGAACTAAGCACAGTGAAATTTGACATCACTTTATTCGTAATCATGTTTTAAACAATGCTGTTGAACTAGAATTTGTACCTACTGAAGATCAACTAAAGGACATCTTTTCTAAAGCACTTAGTTTAGACATATTTGAGAAAATTAGAGGCGAATTAGGGCTATGTGACCCATTCTGAACTTTTTGACCTAATTTTCAAAAATTAAGGAAAAGTTATCTAATTGTTTCAATTTTTTCTTTAGAGCATAGGACAACCTAGTTTAGTTTCAAGAAACCTTTAGAAACTGAGTTTGACCTATTTTGACCCTTAGATTGATTTTTTGCTCGAGCTGACTCGAGTTATCAGGGTGCTCGGTGAGCCGACTCGAGTTATCAGGGTGCTCGGCGAGCCGACTCGAAGGTTGGGATGAACATTTTTTTAAATAGGGCTTCCGTGTTTTCTATTCATTGTGTTTTAGGTTTTTGGCCATTTCCACTTAGCCGACTCCACACTGCACTCTAGGAAACCTTCCAAAAACTCTCTCAAATCCCTCCAATCCTTTAATCCTAGCCAATGGCACCCCGCAAAGCTATTGCCAAGAAACCCTTGTGGGTGGTTCAAACTGTCGTGGAAGAACGGAGAACCAAATGATGCTTGGACACCTCCACTCCAGTAGAAGAACCACAGATTGAGCAGGAAGAAGAACCTCAAGCACCTTGGAAAATGATTCTTATGGGAAAACATCAAGTTACCCCAGGTAGGTGCATTGATTTTAATTTTCTAGAGCAAGAACAACTGCATATAGGGGATTTTCTGGTGCATTGACTTTAATTTTCTAGAAAGATTTTTGTCTATTGAATGTTCTGACATATCTAAATTTAGTCCATCAATTTTTTGAGAATATGTCACTGGGAGCATTTCATTTAGAAGGGACAGTTAAAGGAAAGCATATAGAAATAAGTGAACAGAAGCTTTCAAGTTTACTAAATATACCAAAAGAAGGGGAGTGTTATTTAGTTTTAAAAGAGAAACAAAAAACCCTCAGACTGATACTAGAGAGAACTAATGTGAAGGGTATTGTGCATGTGAGTGCAAATCAGCTGTCATTGGAGATGAGGCTATTGCACAATATTATTAGTAGGATTTTCTTGCCCTAGACGGGGAGATTTGACTGAGTCAGTGAGCGTGACCTTATGTTTATGAGGCGACTGATTGAGGGGGAGGCCGTCAACTTGCCATTTTTTATGATATCGTAGATGAGGGAGGCAGCCCACAGGGCATGGGCTTGTCTACCATACGGGATGATTTTTATACTATTATTCCAGGATGCCCTCATAGATCTGACTGGAGAGGATAGCCGACTGTTACTGTATATTGACAGGCATACTGTGAAATCCCTTACCAGAATGGGATTCATTAAAGTTGATGGCAACTGGGTCAGGAAGCTTCTGGTATTTTTATGGCACATTCGGATGATTCAGAGGATGACACACAAGCAGCTCAGGACTTGGTGAGGAGACTGAGGCACAGGCTGATGAGGCTGGTCCATCAGAACCAGCTCCTACTACATCTCATTCACCAGTTAGGAGATCCACTACTGTTAGACATGATATTGAGGACGGACTTCAGAGAGTATTGGAGGAGATTTCGTGTCTTAGATCAGACACTGATTGTAGGATCACTCTACTTCGACTAAGATGCAGCAGGGATTTTGTGATGTTATGACTATTTTGAGATAGTTTTTTATAGCCAGCCAGCATGTACCATCGACTTCCACAGCACCTGGCACTGGCACTGATAGAGAGCAGGGACCGACGGCACATTCCAGTGACTACCTTCTCATGCCACACCTGCTAATGTTGAGCTCGAGGCTGGTATGGAGGCCACAGGATCTGAGGTTGGACACACTCCGGCTACCTAGATACTTTTGACCACCAGCACTTTGGCATTATCCTGTGATCCACCAACTGCCAGAAATACACCTATTATAATATCTTCAGAGTCCAAAGCCAAAGTTAAAGCTAAAACTAAAGTGTCTAGGACTGCCGCTCCTACTAGGACTAGGATTAGGGATCTGAGACCTAGATTTTCTAAGTTCAAACCTAGTCGAGGAATCTTAGAAGTTGGTTCCTTCTTTGATGAAGAAGAACCTGATAGTGATGATCCTAGCCCTTCTTTTTGATTCTTTTAGACTTTTATCTTGTTGTTTTAGGACTCTATGTTTGTTGTATTTTGATAGTGTGATACTATTTTGTCGTGCTGTAGCACATCTATAAAGTATCATGTACATTTTGTACTGACTTTTTCTATATATATATATAGATATCACTTTTTATGCTACATTTCAATTCTTCTTATGTCTGAATTATTGTAAATGAATGTTCTCCTATATGCCTCTTGTTGATGACAAAAAGGGGGAGAACAGAGATTGTGCATGAAATAACTATAATATGAATGCTCAATTCACAATTTTATCTAAAAATTTGAAAGGACTATGCTTATTTTGGAAATTATGCATGAAAAAGCTATATGGATGTTGATGATGTTGATTGTTATGAACATTTGATGTTTGTTATGAAAATATGGATGTTGAAATGAAAATTTGAATGATTCATGAAAATTTGATGAAATTTAGAAGGAATGCTATTACAAATAGTAAGGGGGAGTCTACCGCAAATATTATCATGAAACTCACTTCAAATGTTTGTTAATTCTATAAGTTTCGATATGCACTATATAGATGATACTCTTGATACATTCTGTGTTGACACCTCATGTTTCAATACATATTATTCATATGATACGGAAAATACATTGTATTGATATATATGATACTTTATGTTGATAGTGTTCAATTTTATACATTTGACACATATGATACATTATGGCATACTGTGTTGATACATTGATACTTAATCTATGTGATAAAGATAAATTTGAATATATTGCAATTGTAAAGTGCTTTTAATTTTTATTCATGCCCAGTATTTTGTCATCATCAAAAAGGGGGAGATTGTTGACCCTTAGAATGATTTTGATGATCACAAAACATTGGAGCATGTATTTGATACTAATTCTTCTCAATGTTTTGCAGGAAATTGGTTACCTTTAGTTTAAAGTTGTTTTCAAATTGATTGGAAGGTAATTCAATTGTGTATAAAGTTTTATGAACTTGAACTTGTAAAAGTCCTAGCTTTATCAATCTTGTAATCCTATAAAATGGGCTGAAAATTGTAGAAATTATAGAGTATGTAGATTAGCTTCTAGTTGATTCAATGTTGAAGATTTTTGGAGAAGCTTGAAGCATTTTTTCAAAGATTTGCAAGAGCTGACTCTTGGATCAAGAGCTGACTCATGGTGGCACGGCACGGAAGAAGTTTCAATGTTTCAGCATCAAGAGCTGACTCCCATCCTAAGAGCCGATTAATGGAATAAAGTAATTTTTTGAAGCCTGAGACCTCGAGCCGACTCGAGCCCCAAGAGCTGACTCATCCAGAGTTATGTATTTTGAAGGTCTGAGAACTCGAGCTAACTCTGCACTGAAGAGCCGACTCTAGGTATTTATAATTTTGACTTGACTGAAGGCAAGAGCCGACTCCAGCCAGAAGAGTCGACTCTTACAAAATTTCTTTTTGGGCTGTCTGAGACTTCAAGCCGACTCCTGGAACTCGAGCCAACTCGTGCAGCAGTTTTCTACACTCCAACGGCTAGTTACTGAAGTTGAAATTTGAACTCCAATTCGTCTCCAACAGCTATTTCATGAATCCCTAGGCCCTACAATGGCCATATCTCTCGAAAAAATATAAAAGGGATTGTTTTTGAATGATTAAACAATTATTAGAGCTTTATTATGGAATTATCTTGAGAAATCAAAGAGCCTTCAAGTCTTTCAACTACCAACCTCAAAGAGCTTTCAAGTTGGATTCAAAGCTTCACGAACTCTACTCCGTTATTGAATCCACTCATTGAAGAAGCAAGGAAGCAGCTTGAAGAGCATTAAAGAGCATTCAAGGCTTGACTTCATCTTGATCTACATCGCAACACTTAAACAATCTCGGTTTGTTGTAGTTGCTTGCTTATCATTTCTTTATCTTTGTTTTCTCCCTAAGAACAACAAGGGGCTGTGTCTTAAGAGAGGGTTGAAGGTTTTTAGGTGTACCTTGTAAAACCTAAGTTGGATTCTTGGAGATCCTGGTCTAAAACCAAGTGTTTGGGTTTTCTTTGGTAATCCCGTTTAAAACCAAAGGGAGTTAGGATTTCTTTGGTGATCCCGGTAAAATCAAAGTGTATAGGTTTGGATTGTGAGCATGGTAAAATAATCCAACTATATTCTGGTTTGGGGGATATAGTGAAAATCCTAAGTGGTGCTTAGGTAGTGGACGTAGGAGCCGGTTGCTCCGAACCACTCTATTTCCTTGTGTTTGTGATTGTGTTCTTATTGCTTTATTGCTTTTACTTAATTACTTCCACATTGCATATTGCACCGACACAAAAGAATTTCAAAGTGCACATAATTGTGAAAAGTTTTTATTCCTAATTCACCCCCCCTCTTGGGAAGCCACCTAGGCAATAGACTCCATCATCCAAAAGTTCATTTCAGGAAAATACAAATATGATGAACAGCCAAAAAGAATAACTTTTATTTATTAAAAGTCATATATAGTTATAAGATAGCACAACCGTCTACAGCCTAGATGATTGACTTTGGGACATAATTCTAAACAACTCCCACTTTGACTAAAGCCAATTGGTACAGAATCTCATTCCCATTTTTCATTTACAACTATCGAACTCTTGAATTTCGATGGCTTTAGTGAAGGGGTCAGCCAGGTTTTCCTTTCCATCGATCTTTAGAAGGTCAATGTCACCTCATTTCATGATCTCTCGTGCAAGGTGATAGCATCGTAGAATATGCTTTGTGTAGTGATGAGACTTCGACTCTTTGGCTTGAGCAATGGCTCCAGTGCTATCATAATACACCGGAACAGGACCATCCAAGGAAGGTGCCACTCCTAGCTCACCAAGAAACTTCGACAACCATACAGCTTCCTTCGCTGCATCGGATGCTATAATGTACTCTGCTTCGTATACTAAGTCTGCCATATTAGGCTGCTTGGAACTTTTCTAGCAGATCGCTCCTTCATTTAGGGTAAAGACAAATCCTGACACACTCTTACTGTCATCCTTATCTGATTGGAAACTGGAGTCAGTATACCCCACATGTTTCAAGTCAGATTTTTCATAAATCAGCCATTGGTCCTTAGTATTTCGTAAATACTTAAGGATGGTCTTTACCACCTTCCAATGAGCTTCACTTGGGTCAAACTGGTATCTGCTACTATGCCTAGTGAGTATGCCACGTCTGGTCTAGTACACGTCATAGCGCACATGATAGAACCCACTACCGAAGAATATGAGATTCTGCTCATACGTTCTCTCTCCTCCAGAGTTATCGCATAATCCTCTTTGGAGAGAAATTCTAGTGCCTATCAAGAGATAGCTTTTTTTGGAATTTTCCATGCTAAACTGTTTCAACACAGTGTCGATGTACGTAGACTAGGATAGTCCTAGAAGCCACTTGATCTATCTTTATAGATCTTCATACCTAGTATGTAAGAGGCTTCACCCTAGTCCTTTATAGAGAACTGAGAAGACAACCAAACCCTTATTCCTTGTATTGTTGGGATGTCATTCCCGATTAAGAGAATGTCATCCACATACAACACAAGGAATACTATCATTGAACCATTAGCCCATTTTTAAATACAAGGTTCTTCTCCGTTCCTAATAAAGCCATACGACTTGATATACTTATCAAATCACATGTTCCAACTCTTTAATGCTTACTTCATTTCGTAGATGGACTTTTAAAGCTTGCACACCTTTGACTCATCTGTGGGTATGAACCCTTCAGGTTGTATCATATACACCTCCTCTTCCAGCTCACCATTCAGGAAAGCTGTTCGGACATCTATTTTCTAGATTTCATAGTCAAAGTGTGCCGCTAAAGCAAGCTTGATCTGAATGGACTTGAGCATTGCCATATGAGAGAATGTCTCGTCATAGTCAATATCATAATGTTGATGATATCCTTTGGCAACCAGATGGGCTTTATAGTCTTCACCTACCCATCTGTGCCCCTTTTCCTCTTGAAAATCCATTTACATCCAATAGGTTTTATCCCTTCAAGCAGATCAACCAATGTCTATACATTATTGATTTCCATGGATTCCATTTTGGATTGCATGGCTCCTAGCCATTTCTCAGAGTCGGACCTCTACATCGCAATCATATAGGTAATCGGATCCTCATTATTCTCATCAAGTTCAATGGGATCACCATCCCGGACCAAGAAACTGTAGTATATATCTGGTGACTCGGTACCCTACCGATCTCCTTAATGGTTCCTGTGTGGGCTCTGGATATGATCTCATCACAACCAGTTCTATGTTGTCCCTTAAGTATGTCAGTTGTTCTACTTGTTGAAGTTCACTAAGTTCAATCTTAGCAGCTATAGGTTTTTCACCAAGGAACTCCTTTACCAAAAAGATAGCCTTAAGACTGACGAACAACTTTTATTCCTTAGCCATGTAGAAGTAATACCCCATAGACTCTTTTGGATACCCAACAAATAGGAACTGATTAGACCTAGGTCCAAGTTTATAAATTTTCAAATGTTTTAGATAAGCCGGGCAACCCCAAACCTGAAGGTGTGAGTATCGGCTTACGTCAAGTCCATATCTCATATGGGATTTTGTTAACGGATTTGCTCGGAGCCCTATTCAAAAGGTAACAGGCTGATTCCAAAGCATATCCCTAAAAGGATAGTGGCAGAGAAGCAAAGCCCATCATGGACTGAACCACGTCTAACAGGATTCGATTCCTCCTTTTAAACACTCCATTTATCGAGATGTCTTTGGAGGTGTCCACTAAGAGAGAATCCAATTCTCCTCGAGATATGTCAGAAACTCCTCGGAAAGATATTCACCATCTTGATCTGATTGAAGAGTTTTGATACATCTTCCAGTTTGTTTTTCTACTTTATTACGATATCATTTGAATATCTCAAATGACTCAGATTTATGTCTCATCAAGAAGACATAACTGTACCTCGAAAGGTTGTCTGTAAATGTATTGAAAAAATTATACCCACCTCTGGCACTAACATTCATGGGTCCGCATACATCAGTATGTACCAGACTTAGAATCTCTTTGGCTCAGTCACCTTTTATTAGAAAAGGTGACTTTGTCATCTTTCCAAGAAGACAGGACTCGCAGGTTGGAAGTGAACCACTTTCACTAAAGTTGAGGAGACCCTCAGACTTCAACCTGTTTATCCTGTTCTTGTTAATATTACCTAGCCTACAATGCCATAAGTATGCATCGTTGACATTATCTATCCTTGGGCATTTGCTAGACATGTACACTACACTAATAAGTTACGATAGTACATAAATGCCATTATCATATATCCATTCATTATAGCAGAACCATTCCAAATGATTTTGCAAATGTCCTTCTTTATTGATAGTTCATAACCATACATGGCCAATTGGCCTACAGAAATGACATTTAAAATAAAAGATGGACAATAATGATACTCATTCAAAATGATTGTACAAGACTCGAAAACTAGTTTGAGGACTCCCAATGCCAGGACTGGAACTTGGCTTCCATTTCCCACATTCAAAAATCTCTCACCATCCTTGAATCTTCTACTAACTTGAAGTCCCTGCAAAGAATTATAAATGTGAATTGGACTTCTAATATCTAATACCAAGTTAGTAGTATCGCTGATTTAGAAACTACAAGGTATATCATATAATATCATGTCCAGCACCTTCTGGCTGCTTCCTCTTCTTGGACCGGTTTGGGTCAAGGGATGCAATATAAAGAGGATAGTTCCTCTTCCAATGTCTCCACTTTCTGCAGAAGAAGCATTCCACTTTGCTCTTATTAGCCTTGTACTTAGCCTAACTGGGCCTAAAAGCATTTTGCACCTGTTTTCCTTTACTTTTTTTTTTCCTTTCTTGAAGGGACGATGCCCTCCTGAAGATCCTCCCACTAGATTCACCACTCCTTTGTTCAGATGGTGGTCTTTCTCATAAGTCTGCGCAACCCCAACAGATCGTGGTAGTTAACTATAGGCTTATTCATTCTATAATGATCAAGAAAATCTTGATAGGAAGAGGGCAAGGAATTCAGAATCGCATTCTTTCCAAGCTATTCATACAAGGGACATTCGAGCTTGCCTAGGCACTCAATCATCTCGACCATGTAAAATATATGATCAGTGACTGAGGCCCCATCACGCATCCGTGCGTTGTTATTGCATAGGAGACCCTATACCTCTCGACATCATCTGGTATCCTGAAAGACTCCTTCAACCCTTTGAAGGATTTCTTTCGACTGGGTGATGTAGGGCAAGGGGGGTTAGGGCTAGGGATACTGGGATGGATGCTTATGATGCAAGGAATTTCTTTTTTTATGTTTGATGAGTTTTAGATATAATATATATTTTTTAGGGTTTCGATTCCCGATCACAAGAAAAGGTAAAAACGAAGAACAGTAATGAAAGCTTACACTAGCAGTTCAAAGCCCTAATAGTGAAACGAGAATAGGACCCCAGGATTAAGAAACCCCGATAGGACTAGCTCGACATACAATATCTACTTAGGAGATAAAGAGAAAGCAAACCTCAAACTTCTGAAGCGCCCGGTGCAGAGATCGCTCAACTCGGCGGATGCGGCCTGGATGCCCGAGCAATCAAACCCATGGAAGCCCTGGCTTTGGGTCGGGAGGTCACGATGGCAAAGCTGACTATCTCCAATACCCGAGATGCCAGGGAGGACCTGTAGGCAAACAAAGAAAAAGGATCAACGTAATGTGGAGATGCATGGAAAGAAAGTGAGACGGAGTTGGGAAGGGACTTCGAGCCTGGTGCCCGGCTAGATTCCAAAATTGAAGTTGGAGATAACTTGGGGCCTCGCACCCCGTGATGTCCCGGAGGATGAAGGAATGTGGCCTCACACCACGCGATGTCCTGGAGGATGAAGGATTCACGATGCCCTGGGACGACGGACAGGTGGCCTCACACCACTCGACGTCCCTGGGGACGAAGGCAACTCCACTCAAACCTAGCCTAAGAGACAATGGTTGGAGGGTGGAAAAAACTCAAACTTTTTCATTAATCACTCAATCATTCAATAGTTCTACAAGGGAAGGATTGGGTCCTTTAAATAGGCACCCAAGGCCATTTGAAATTCAAATACAACTTTCATGGTGGCGCCCAAAATTCTCCATCATCTCCTCTATTTGGCCGACCAAATGACTTGGGGTTGGGCGTGGCATGTGGGAAGGCTTGGAGAGGGGGATTGGTCTCTTGACTTCCTTCCTTAGCATGCTTATTTTGGGAAGAAAGAGTGGGGCATGGCTTGCTTAAAGGGATGTGTTCCCTTGGACTCTTCAACGCCATCTCTTGGATTGATTCAAGGCCGACCAAGGGAGAGCTCCTTGGGCATTGCATGGTTGAGGGCTTGAAGAGGGGAGTGTGTCCTTTGACCTTCCATCCTTGCATGAACACTTTGGAAAGAAAGCTTGGAAGGGGGCTTGCTTTTGGCTTGGTTTCTTCAAGGATCTTCAACGCCCTTCTTTTGATGGAACAAGGCATGATGTGGGGGATGGAAGAGGGGGATGGTGTTTCTTCCCTTCCAATGTCACCCAAGGCATGTGGAAAGCATGAGGATGCCACTTTGTTTCCTTCCTTGGATGCCCAAGTGGCAGCTGATGTGGCGCTACGTAAGTAGCTGAGGTGGCACCTGAGTTGGCATTATCCCAAGTGGAAGGGTGGGTTGGCCCACTAGAACTTGATTTGGTGAAGAAACCAGGGTGACTTCAATTGGGCTTGGGCCCAGTCCAAACTCAGACTCGAACAAATACAGACTCAGACCTAACGTGACCCAAATGGGTCAAGGTACAGGACTAAACAAACTTTGACAAGAAATTATGAAATTGCTTTAGCTAAAGGCCTTATTACTGGACTCATATAAGTGGAACCCTAATCTGAGATCCACAGAGTGTTGAGGAGCCTCTGTCGGATCCTGGTGCCCACACCACTAGGCTTCTTCGAAGTTGCAACTGAACTCGTCGTTCATTGCTGCCAATATTATGCATCGAACAGTAGTCCTGTTAGAGTGCCACTTCTGATAAGTGTCTCTGATCGAACCCCGATTATTAAGAGCAGGGGTTTCAAGTGCCGGAATCGATATCACATACAAGATCTGTTCATGCTCTAGGATAATCCTGAGCATTCGATACTAGATATTGAAGTGGGACCCTTGAGCTTCTCATTATCGAGAACAGACCAGAGTGATAGATTGGAAGACATCTGAATAGAAAACCAAAGATAATTAGTGCATATGAATTAACCTAAAGACATGGACTTTAGTCTAAAGGCCCTCCAACTAATTGTTTAGACTGGTAGCCTTTACCTCCAATCCGAGGAATTACTTTAATTCCTTAGTGGGTACTAGAGTCCAATAGATAACACATAAGCCTGACTTTGGCCAACCCACCCATGCACGTCTAAAGGTAGGTTCTTTAATCGATTACTTCTCCAAGTAACCTCTAGTATTTAGGTTTTGCCCCAAGGTGCACTTCAATCGGCCTTTGGGCCTCCTATTGAAGGTCTCAGTTAGGTCCAACCATTAACATGACAAAATTTGATGCTTCTAACTAACGAATAGTCAAGCCCGACTTTGGTCGGCCCACTTGACCACCGTTGAGAGAGTCACACTAAGCCATCATATTAGGAACAGAAATTCTAATAGCCCGATGAACACCCGATATTTGGATCTGCTGATGAATATCCAACTATTGGACCCATTACCATCCCACTTAATAGGAGACTAGGACTTGGTTATCCCTATAACTTTGTCCTTTTATGGACCTAATAATTTAAAAGGTTTAATCTTATTGTGATAGAAGAAAAGATAAGAAGACATGGATCAATCTCTAACTGACCATATCAGCAATCAAGGAGGGTTACTCATAACTAATGATCCATGGGCACCTAAAATCAGTCAAGACTAATTAACCTTGGTTGACATGGGTTAACACGAATCAGTGAGCTATATAATCAATTCTGATCGACTAGATTGGCCAGGTTAGTGAGATCATGGGTTGGGTTCCGCCATTCACCATCTTGCCTTAGACACCAATCGAGTTGGCCAGGTAAGAGGTAGCCCCAAATAAACATGATCAAGATGCCAAACTTACTTAGACACCAATTGGTTCATCAAAATTGATTAGACTAGCCTAAAGACTTGGGCTGACCACTAAGCCATAAATTAGGTCCATTTAGATCTATGGACTAATCAATCTAACTATTAGAGAGATCTATAGAGAAGAAATCCTAACTCAACATTTGATTAGATTAGTTCTCTATTTAGTCCAATGCATCTAAACTTAGGTTAACCCAATTAAGGACCTAAAAGAAGCTAACCAATGACCCTTAAGGCTTATTGAAATGACTTAAAATCTTTGAATCATATTCCTAGAGTTTTTTGTCATTCTTAATTCTCAATTAAGTTCAATAACCTTAATTAATCGAAATAATTTCAATTAAGAATGTAAAACAATTTTACAAGAAAATTGTAAATTCACTATTTCAGGACATTCTAGTTGAGTTGCCTCGTGTAAAATGCGAGTTGGCTTGTCCAGAACCAAAAATAGACAGATTCATCTATTAGCATAGACGAGTCAGCTCGAGCAGGGGTTGAGTCGGCTTGTGCAGAACTAGAAATAAATAGATTGTTCTGCCTGCATCAACGAGTTAGCTTAAGCAGGGTCGAGTTGGCTCATCTATGGGGGGCAGAAAACAGTGACTTCAAAATTTATGCAACTTATTTGAACAATTCAAATTTAGAGATTAAACATGATCAAAACAAAACTCTTAGATTTAATCTAAATTTATTTCTTAATCATAACATTAGATTAAAATATTTTTAATCTACATTTTTTTTAATTTTTTCTCTTATTGAGTCAATCACAAGCGGCACCCCAACATACCATAGGAGATCCCATTGAATGGGAAGGGGGGTCTTGTAGCCCTACTTTACTCCTTTCACCGGACGGCCATGGTGAAGCACTAAATCCAAGTACTTTAAAAGAAAAACATGATGTTAAAAGCATGCTAGCATTATTATACTATGATGAACCTGTCTCTGATACCATTGAAGGTTAAAACACCATGCATACAATATGCAAAAGCAAGGCAAAAATATATGCATTTTAAAATAATTTTAAAATATGCACAACATAAGGCTTGGTAGATTGATCTAAATGATCTACTTATCTGCTTGTAACAAGATCTAGTATAATAAAACAGCGTGTAATATAAACTTCAAATAAAAGAAGATTTAAAATATAAAAGTATCTTACTGTTATACCTTTGATGGATGCAGTGGCGGTGCTCCACAGATGGTGCTCTTGAGCCACATATGTATCTGGTCTCTACAGGTAATCCACACCTGGGCTCAACTCTGATCAACTCCCTCGGAGTGCTAGCTCCTGGGGATCCTTTGGGCTGATCTTCTTCTTCCTGGAAGATGAGGAGGAGAGGTGGAACCCTTCCTAACTAGCTCTCTTCTCGAGGCCTAGCATGACTAGGAGTCCACACACCCAATGCCCAAGTCCTCACAACCCTTTTCTTCCCTCTCAGAATCTTAACAGCAATAAGATTCAGAGACAAATAATTAAAAACTTCTATAACCTAGCAGCCCTAAAATAACACTTATTTATAGAGGCAGCCAAGAAAGGGAGAAAGAGGAAGGAGGAGTGATTGGGGGAGAAGGTCAAGGAGCATACCATATTGACTCAAACCACATTAGAAAAAAAAGATAATCATTTCATCAAAGTTTGGAGCCAAAACAGCTTGAATTTGAAATTCAAATCAGGTCAAAACCTTCCAAAAACATCCTAAAAATGCCATTCAGGGATTTCTGGTCGAGTAGAGATGAGTCGACTCGAGCAGGTTCGAGTCAACTCATCCAAGACACAGAACAGTTAGACTATTCATTCGACTCGGCTCGAGCAGGGGTCGAGCTGGCTTGACCAGAACATAGAACGAGTCGACTTGAGTAGGGGTCGAGTCAGCTCATCCAGAAAAGTCTTCCGGAAATTCTTCTTGTCATAACTAAGTGTTGACCTCTCAAGTGTCGACACGTGGTCAATCACATTATCCGCCAGTGATAGCAAATGATCCTTAATCATCGATCAGCCTTAAGATCTGATAGAAACCCCTATGGTGTGTGACCCCATAGGTTCGAACACTATGCCGGTAGCACTAGAATGCTTCCAATACCAGTCAATGTCCTCATCTAGCAATGATACCCGATATCCAGATAGGTTGAAGATGTAGAGTGCCTGACTAGAACCTCTAGCAAATGGTTACCACATAATTCATCCCTTTGACATTATAATGCTCAAGATGACCAAGGGTTCGACTGCCAACCCTAATTTGGTTTATCTAGATCGTGTCTCAACTTTACAAGTTCTGTTACTCCTTACAAGAACTACCCTGGCCAAGGATTTGCTGAATTGAGACACAATAAGCCGTTCACTACAAACTATTTGGACAGGTCAATTCCATCTTGATCCACCACCACTCCACAAGTACTTGATTGCACCCAGAAACCATCCATCATTGGATTAGAAATCCAGGTAGTTTGGCACCAAAGTATAGTGAGTTGCTTGCAAGCAACCCTGGTGATCTCAGGTTTGAGGGACACATATACTCATATCCCTTCGCGAGCAACCCTTTGCAGATGGGAGCTCCATAGATGGTCACGTTCAGTGAGATGTCACACATTTCACTTGCATGTCAAACCAGTATCTCCACACTTCTTGGTTAAGAGGATAACCAACAAATGTGACATACAACAACCTACACTTGATACATTGTCATCCTATAACAATGTATCATTTGGTTGTGAACCAGTTTAAGAACTATTTGATATTCCTCTCTATATCAAACAATGTAGTTCTAAGGACTCCATCTTACAAGAGTTCATTTCAGAAAAATGCAAATATGATGAACAGCCAAAAAGAATAACTTTTATTCATTAAAAATCATATACAGTTATAAAATAGCATAACCATCTATAGCCTAGACGATTGGCTTTGGGACACAATTCTCAACACTCGCTAGCCATGGGGTCTAAGGGTGCCCACGTCGTACCTTTGCCACCACCTGCAAAAAGTTGCAAGCGGGCAGGCATTGCTTCACCATAATTCAAATGTATGTTCTTTTGGCAGGAACTTCATATTGGGGGGCTTGCCCAATAAGCCTGGCCTCGGTTGGGGGCTGACCTCGACAGGGGACCGGCCTTGGACGGGGGCTCCCCAATGAGCATGGCCTCAGTTGGGAGCTGAACTCGGCAAGGCACCGACCTCAAACATGGGGCTCGCCCAATGAGCTTGTCCTCGACTAGGGTAGACCTCGACACGGGGTCGGCCTCGGATGGGTGGCCTTGCCCAATTAGCCCGGGTGGCAAGTCTTCTGTAGTCGTAGCCGCTCGTGTGCTCCATATTAGTGGATGTCACCAAATTAGATGGCCCCACTTTCGAGCCTTAAGGATGTGGCAGCGCTCGGGGTGAAGGGAGTTGATGTGGCAGGATCACTGACATGGGGGAGCTGACAGGCGCCATGCGAAGGAAGCCACCACGATGGACGTCACGTCAATTCACCTGCCTGGACTCCTCCATCGAGCTGAGCTCCCTCGAGATAACGAGCCGAGCTCCGTCCTCCACCAAGTCGGTCCCACGAGCTTGGGATGCCTAGGCCGGAGCCGCACTCTGTCATCCAGAGTGAGACCATCGAAGATTGAGCACTGTGGTCGGAGTCGAGCTTAGCCCTCCTTCGCCATGTGAGCCTCTCCGAGGTTGAGCCCTCTGAACCGGGCTCACTCTCTGCCTTCCAGAGCGAGACCCTCAGAGATCGAGCCCTATGGTCAGAATCGAGCTCAGCGCTCCTCTGCCACATGGAGCCTCTCCAAGGCTGAGCCCTCTGGACCGGGCTTGCACTTTGCCCTCCAGAGCGAGAACCTCGGGGATTGACCCCTGTGGTTAGAGTGGAGCTAAGCCTCCTTTGCCACGTAGAGCCACCTCAGGGCTGAGCCCTCTAGACCTGGCTTGCACTCTACCCTCCTCCACTGAGGCGATCCTGCAAGCTCAGGGCATCTAGGTCAGAGCGAGCCCTACCATTCCAGCTCAGCCCCAGCTCAGACGTGGGCACCGCCATCCCAGGACACTGACGAGCCACCCGAAGGCCACACTGGGACACCTGCCATACCGTACTGACCGCCTGCGGCCACCGGTTACACCAAAAAGGGGAGAAACCCACTAATCGAGATGCCACGCTCCTTACCAACCACCTGGACCATCTGAGAGAGGAAGTCAACCAAGAGATTCGAATCCCAGGGATAGCGGCCCACCGATCAAGGTACTGCTGGTTTCCTGGAATGAGGTGACCAAGAGGAATGTCAGAGCACATGACAGCTCCCCTTATCACGGATCAGGAAAGGCTCCTCGGGACACCGCCACACATGCCTAACAGCACGGTGGAGATCCAAATACGAACGCCCAATGATAACCTAGTCCATAAAAACTTGGAGGTAACAACCATAACACAAGCAAGGCACAAGCCATACCATTGGAACACAAGTGCAAGCTTAACAAAAAAGAGCACAGCACTACTAGCATCCTCAAGCAAGGTCGGGTAGAAGGGCCACATAGAGACTCCCTCTAGCCAGGCCACTCTTCCCCCGACACACTTGCGTCCCACTCTTACACAACACACTCCTCCTCATGTGGAGTCCATCAAGAGGGGCTCGACCAGGAGGATCTGTTCCCCTAGATTGTCACTGACTTGACCGTCGGAGTGCCCCCGCTGGAAACCTCGACATGGGTCTCTAACCCCTATCTTGCAGGCTCAGGACCAACGGATGCCCAGGCAATGAAAGGAGCATACTCTGGCATTGACAGTAGTTACGGGTCATGGAGATCTTGGCAGCAACAGATTGGCATGCCAGGAAGGGGATGGAACTGAGCATTCTTTGATTTGGTTCAAGCCCTCCACCTCTTCTATAAGCAGTCTGACGGAAGGATGGTGACAACAAGGTGCGGACACCAAAGGCACCAGAATAAGGCAGAGGCTTCTCAACCCTCTATGGATCACTTAAATGACATTCGAGTCCACTGTAATAAAGCTTAGTCCAGTTGAGTTGTTTTCATTTAAGTCCTGTAATTATTTAGGTCATGTTGAGCTAGTCCAATCCAATGTTAGTCAGCTAATGTCGAGCTAATTTTATTTTTGAGTCCCGTTCAACCATATTGAAGACTCAAGACCACATCATACAAGTGAAGACCAAGTCTGACCTGATTGAAGACATGGATGTTGAGCCCGAGTCCAACCTAACTAGAAGACATGAAGATCCCATGAGGAGAATTAAAACAAGTACAAACCTGAAGCCTGGAGACCAGCCAGAAGGAAACTGGGCCAGCCCAGGCCCAGGGAGAAATTAGGGCGCCCCTCCTTAGAATTACCTTCCCCTTGGTCGGCCACTTATGGTCACCCCCTTGGCCGACCAAGACAAGGAGAGGGAGTCCCATTCCATTTAAAATTTTTCTACCTAGGTTGCCATGTATTCCTATTTAGAGTTTGTAAGGGAAAAGGAGTCCTATGTAAAGTCTAAAGTACCCTTACTTAGGGCCCAAGGTTAAGGGTCAATTTAAGGGACCCTAGCCTCTTGTATGAAGGAGAATTCTTGATGAATGAAAACCTTGAGTTCTTCTATTGAGTTGTGTGATACCTTGCTGTGTGCATAAAGGGGTTTGTGAGAGTTTTTCTTCCCAGTGCTGCAATCATCTTCCTACTGCCAACAAGCATCTCAGATCCCTGGACGTCCACTCCAAAAGAAGCCTTTCCTTGCTGTTTTCCCTTTGTTTTCTTGTTCCTTTATGAGTTTTCTAACCCATGACAGGTCGTTTACAGGTCCCCGAGTTCCTACGAATCCAATGACTCCAGCCAAGCCTCAATCGGATCACCGAGCAGAAAGCCGGGTATCCGCGGGTCTTTGGCTTGATTTTCCAGGCCGCATCCATCGAGGAACGAGAGATCCCTTCGCTGCGATCTTCACAAACATTGTCAGGTACACCCCTCTACCTCCAATAGTTTTATTGTAGGAGAACTTGCCCTAACCGAGGCTTCTCAGCCCCGGCGGTCCTTCTTTGCTACTTTTCTAGGTCCTAATCTGCATGCTGATATTCAAAAATTCATACAAAATTCCTGACAAATAATTTTGATCTGAAATTCGGGAATTAATCACCTAACTCAACATGTAAAACATAAAAAAAATGGCATGCATATTAGTCCCCCATGACAACACTGGCAAGGGAGGCTTCCACCAGCCGTGCAGGGGACTCCCCGTCCCGGTGGAACCCGCACCACCAAGAGGTGGAGCCACCCATTCTGGTTCAACCACCTCCATCGGAATCCTAGCTGGCCGCACTCACCCAGCAAATGCAAGTCCTCGCCATGGCAGTGTGCCAGCTCCAGCACAACATCGGTCCCTAGCCACCCACCAACAGCCAGGGACACCCGCGACCCATGCCGCGGCCCCCCGCGATAGCCTGCATTCCTTCCAAGGAAGGCCTTCGTAGCTGCGGGCCACTACTGATAACCATGGCAGCCACCAATCCCAAGCAAAAAGGCAACAAGCTAGATTTGCCGACACGGAGAGCTGCTCACCAAACCTCGGGCTGGCAGTGCCCATACCCCATCAAGGCTGAAAGAGCAAGACCCCCTATCACGGAGACCGTGCACCCACATCACGTTCTCCATCTCCCTAAGCAGAGGGGTCTACTGATGAAGCCATCAGGCGCATGACAGAGAAGCGCCTGGAGGAGCATGAATGCAAGCTGGCAGAGTTTTCCCACTGGTTTGCCAACAAGCAGGGCTCAGCTAGCAAGCTAGTGGGCTATGAAGCCCGTCCCACTTTCTCACAAGAAATCCAAGTGGAGCCGATCCCATATCGGTTTCGGATGCCGCAGGTGGATCCTTAAGATGGGACCACTGACCCCCTAGACCACCTGGAAACTACTGGACCCTCATGAGGGTCCATGGGGCCATCGACGCTCTTCTCTGCGTCGCGTTTCCTACCACTCTCTGGAAAGCAGCCCGGGTGTGGTTCACCCGTTTGGAGCCGGAGAGCATCAGCTCTTTCGCCCAGCTAGGGCAGAAGTTTGGGGCCCACTTCGACGCCTGTAGGAAGTTGCTACGAGAGGTAGATTGTGATGCAGGAACAAGGGGGTAGGGCTAGGGATGCTAGTATGGATGCTTTTGATGCAAGAAGTTTCTTTTTTTTTTCTTAGGGTTTATGAGTTTTTTTTTTTTGTTGTTTTTCTTAGGGTTTTGATTCCCTATCACAAGCAAAGGCAAGAAATAAGAAAGATGAGTAACGAAAACTTATGCTAGCAGTTTAAAGCCCTAAAAAGTGAGAACGAGAACAGGACCCCAGGATTAAGAAACCCCGGTAGGACTAGCTCGAAATACAATACCTACTTAGGAGATAGAGAGAGCAAACCTCACAAGTCTGAAGCATCCAGTGCAGAGATCGCTCAACTCGATGGATGCGGCCTGGATGGGCGAGCAGTCGAACACGTGGAAGCACTGGCTTTTGGTCGGAAGGTCGCGATGGCAAAGCTGACTGTCTCTGGTGCCCGAGATGCCAGGGAGGACCTGTAGGCAAACACAATAAGGATCAGCGAGATGGGGAGATTCATAGAAAGGAATTGAGATGGGGTTGAGAAGGGGCTTCGAGCCCGGAGTCCGGCTGAATTTCGAAGTCGAAGATGGAGATAACTTGGGGCCTCGCACCCCGCGACGTCCCGGAGGATGAAGGATTGTGGCCTCACACCACGCGACGTCCAGAAGGATGAAGGATTCGCGACGCCCTGGGTGATGGACAGGTGGCCTCACACCACTCGACGTCCCTGGGGACGAAGGCAATTTCACTCAACCTAGTCTAAGAGACAAGGGTTGGAAGATGGAATACTCAAACTCTTTTTTTTCATTCAACATTTAATTCCCATACAATGGAGGGATTGGGTCCTTTAAATAGGCACCCATGGCCCATTCGAAATTCAAATAAAACAAAAATTACAAACTTTCTTGGGAGGGCGCCAAAAGCCTTGACTTTCTCCTCTCTTTGGCCGACCAAAGGTACCTTGGATTGGGCGTGGCATGATGCATGGCTTGGAGTGAGGTTCTTGGCACCTTGAACTTGGTAAGAATCTCCTTGGTTTTGGAAGAAGGCATGATGAGGGGCTTGGAGCAAGGCATGTATTCTTCCTCCTTCCTTTGTTGGTGTTCTTTCTTTGGTACAAGGCTTGACAAGGGGAGTGTTAGGTGGAGGCATCCAAGGCTCTTGTCTTTCCCTTCCAAAGAGGTTGAAGCAAATTGGGAAGAAGGCTTGATTGGAGAGCTTGAAGTAAGGGATTTGGATTCCCTCCATTATCTCCCATTGAATTCTTCCTTGGCCGACCACCCTTACATGGAAATAAGCTTGATGGGGGGAAGGGACAAAGGCGATGGGGGAAGGGACAAAGGCTTGAACCAAGTGAAGTGGTCCTCTTCATTGGGCATCCTTGCATGCCAAGTGTGATGCTCACATGGCGAGATGTTATGGCGCCATGTAGGATGCATAAGTGGGCCCTGAGTTGACCTGGCTTCTTTCCTTACTTGCTTCCAAGGAGACTAAATTTTATGACCCTCTCTTGCAATGGACCCATACTTCTAGGAGACTCAGACTAGACTTAATTTGTGACTCGACTTAGTACAGGACTCAATTTGACCTAATTGGTCAAGATACAGACTCAATTCAAAGCAAAAGATAAGTACAATTATGAGGCTTGGAGCCTTATAACAAGACACAAAGAAGTGGAACCCTAGTCTGAGATCCACAGAGGGTTGAGGAACCTCTGTCAGATCCTGGTGCCCACACCAATTCTCCCGGGGTGGGAGGAAGTTGATCCTGTCGAGTAAGGGTTAGTCTGGCTTTGTTACCTCTCCAGGATGTCCGGGTCGATGTGCCGCAAGTCCTCCCGGGTGATCTACGAGTTAATAGATTCGGGTTGGCCTTGCTATCGGACCAAGTAACGTTGATAGCCTTTGCCACGGGTAGTGATAGCTTTGTCATCTAGGACATGCTCGATCCGCTCTCCTCGCTTAGGTATATTTGGAGGTTGACACTCAGATTCAGGTTCACTCTCAAAAGAAAGGTCAGGCCCAAATGGCTCGCTAGGTTTGTTTGTGGGTTCCCTATACTCGACTAAGTCAGAGATATTGAATGTCGAGCTAATTCTATAATCCGGAGGTAATTCTAGCACATAGGCATTAGGGCCCATTCTCCTAATCACTTTAAAGGGACTAGCCCCACGAGCATGAAGCTTCTTAACGGTTCCCGGCGGAAACCGTTCAGGCTTGAGCCTAATCATTACAAAATCCCTTAGATCAAACTCTTGGCTCGTTTCCGGGAATCATCCAAAATTTTTTTTTTATTTAATGCATAATCCTAACACGATGCAAAATGCAGACTCAACTATGCATTCCTATTGAGAAAAGTTTTATTGGACTCTCTATGGCCTAAACCTAACATATTATGGACTCTCTAGGTTTGACCCTGGTCTGGTATGTACAAGAAAAATTATCAAGGATCCCTAACAAATGCCATAAAGTGTACCAAAAGTAAATGGCAAAAGGGATGGGTTCTAATGAGTCATGCAGCCTGGTGATTTCAACAAAATTCAACCCCATGGCTCTAAAAATGTGAGACGGCTCTGGGAAGGGGAGAAAATAGGAGTCGGAGTCTTGGGATAATCTTTGGGCATCATGAAATAGACCTTGGTTGTTCAGGATAATCTTAAGATTTGGACATTGTTCTACAGGTGCAAGTTCCAAGGCTAGATGGGTGTTCCTAGATGGTGGAAGGTCATTAGGAAGGTCTTTGGGAATGTTATCTTGAAAGTCCTCAAAACTAATGTCTACCTCCTGGGGTGGTTCTATAGGGACTTGTTCCTGGACCTCCTCTAAGGGCAATATTTGTGAACCCTCACCATCCTCTACAATGTTCGATCCTGGCTCAATTACTCCTTCACAGTCTCTAATGGGTTCAGGATCTTTTTCTTTTGGTTCCTCAATGAATTCTACCTAGGACCCATCTTCACCATATTTATCTACTAAACATGATTCACAGATGTCTTCTTTCAATTATTTAATGGGCTCAGGAGTTTTTTTCCCTAGATTTTCAATGGGTTCAACCTTCAAGTCTTCCTCAGGTTCAACAATTGGTTCGGGCTCAGTTTCAGTCGGTTCATCCATAAGTAGGGCAGGGGCGATGCACTGACTAGCAAAATGCTCAGGTTTATGACACCTATAGCTGTTACCTTGGGGATCGGGTCTCCTCTGGACTTGAATAGCCTTACCCTTGTCCTCTCTACTGTATTGGGGTCGATTCAGACTGGGACGACTAGGACTGGGTCGGGCTAGGCTTGGTCGACTGGGGTCAGATCGGTTCGGGCTTGGTCGACTTGGGTAAGCCTGGCTATAACATTGGGTGGATCCGGGGATACGGCTCTGATTCCTAAAGGGCTCAGGGTTTCTATAGGTGGGAGCTCTCTGGAAATGCTCACGGAGCCTAGCAACTTCTTCTAGGGGTCCTAGTCTGGCCTTTATTTAATCAACTCTATTAGTCAACCGGTTGCTTAATTGATTCATGGATTGAGTTAGGGCTCCAATGTCAGCTCGAAGTTGGTCCATGGCTTCGGTAGGGGATGGAGAAGGTGGGTGAAAAGAGGTTCCTGATCTAGTGCACATGTAACACACACAGAACGGTGCTACGTTTTGCTAGACCTAGGAGATCTCACCAAATGTAAAGTCAAGAAGATGAACCTGGAAGTAGTAACTTGGCACCTGGCCAGGATAGTGTAAGGTTAGTGGAGGTTCCTCTTTGCTTGCCTAGACACCAATTAGAAATTGGCCAGGTAAACGAACCAAACCACTTCCCTTCGGGATCTAGTCCCGAACCACTTGCCTAGACACCAGCTACTCAAGCAAACACCAACAAGTAATGTAGCTTGGCTCGGCACTTGGGTTGACCCGGCTTCGTGGGTGTCCCTAGCTCACTAGAGCAGATTAAACATCTAATTGATTTTAGTTAATGGCTAGGGTTCGATATGCCGGGTGGTGGTTTTTGGGCTAGGGACAGGTAATGAAATCCTGATCCTATGTTAAATTGACGCCCTTAAGATAAGTTATGTAAAATGAAGCACAATAATGACTAATGAAATGACTTAAATTTTTTTTTATGTTCTTTTGTGTCTTCTAGATGGGTGAATGCTAAACAAAATGCAGGAATTAAAACATGCAAGAAACAAGCTAGATGGATGAATGAATCAAAAGATGAGATGCTTGCTGAAATTTCATACCTAAGATTTTCTCAGGTAGTATTTTGGCTTGTAGAAACTCTACAAACTGAAATAAAATCTGAGAAAATAGAAAAAAATACATTTAATTTACTGTGATCTAAAAAAATAGAAATCATGAAATTTGGAGATCACTGCAGAGAGAAACAATCCAAAGATCAGACCATATACTGGTTGACCAGAATGCAGAAAATGAAAGAAACAACAAAAATGCACTAGTCCTAGCCTTGCTCTGATACCATGATTGATGCGGGAACAAGGGGGTAGGGCTAGGGATGCTAGTAAGGATTCTTATGATGCAAGAAATTTATTTTCTTTTTTTTAGGGTTTATGATTTTTTTTTTTTTTTTTCTTAGGGTTTTGATTCCCGATCACAAGCAAAGGCAAGAAATAAGAAAGATGAGTAACAGAAACTTATGCTAGCAGTTTAAAGCCATAGAAAGTGAGAACGAGAACATGACCCCGGGATTAAGAAACCCCAGTAGGACTAGCTCGAAATACAATACCTACTTAGGAGATAGAGAGAGCAAACCTCACATGTCTGAAGCGCCTGGTGCAGAGATCGCTCAACTCGGCGGATACGGCCAGGATACCTGAGCAGTCGAACCCGTGGAAGCACTGGCTTTTGGTCGAAAGGTCACGATGGAAAAGCCGACTGTCTCTAGTGCCCGAGATGCTAGGGAGGACCTGTAGGCAAACACAATAAGGATCAGCGAGATGGAGAGATGCACAGAAAGGAATTGAGATGGGGTTGAGAAGGGGCTTCGAGCCCGGTGTCCGGCTGTATTGCGAAGTCGAAGATGGAGATAACTTGGGGCCTTGCACCTCGCGACATCTCGGAGGACGAAGGATTGTAGCCTCACACCATGCGACATCCAGAAGGATGAAGGTTTCGCGATGCCCTGGGGTGACGGACAGGTGGCCTCACACCACTCGACGTCCCTGGGGACGAAGGCAATTTCACTCAACCTAGTCTAAAGACAAGGGTTGGAAGATGGAATACTCAAACTCTTTTTTTTCATTCAACATTCACTTCCGTTACAATGGAGAGATTGGATCCTTTAAATAGGCACCCATGGCCCATTCGAAATTCAAATGAAACAAAAATTACAAACTTTCTTGGGAGGGTGCCAAAAGCCTTGACTTTCTCCTCTCTTTGGCCGACCAAAGGTACCTTGGATTTGGCGTGGCATGATGCATGGCTTGGAGTGAGGTTCTTGGCACCTTGAACTTGGTAAGAATCTCCTTGGTTTTGGAAGAAGGCATGAAGAGGGGCTTGGAGCAAGGCATGTATTCTTCCTCCTTCCTTTGTTGGTGTTCTTTCTTTGGTACAAGGCTTGACAAGGAGAGTGTTAGGTGGAGGCATCCAAGGCTCTTGTCTTTCCCTTCCAAAGAGGTTGAAGCAAATTGGGAAGAAGGCTTGATTGGAGAGCTTGAAGTAAGGGATTTGGATTCCCTCCAATATCTTCTATTGAATTCTTCCTTGGCCGACCACCCTTACATGGAAATAAGCTTGATGGGGGGAAGGGACAAAAGCTTGAACCAAGTGAAGTTGTCCTCCGCATTGGGCATCCTTGCATGCCTAGTGTGATGTTCACATGGCGAGATGTTATGGCGCAATGTAGGATGCATAAGTGGGCCCTGAGTTGACTTGGCTTTTTTCCTTTCTTGCTTCCAAGGAGACTAAATTTGAAGACCCACTCTTGCAATGGACCCATACTTCTAGGAGACTCAGACTGGACTTGATTTGCAACTCGACTTAGTACAGGACTCAATTTGACCTAATTGGTCAAGATACAGACTCAATTCAAAGCAAAAGATAAGTACAATTATGAGGCTTGGAGCCTTATAACAAGATATAAAGAAGTGGAACCCTAGTCTAAGATCCATAGAGGGTTGAGGAACCTCTGTCGGATCCTGGTGCCCACACCAGATTGCCTCTTCTCCATCCAGCAGTAAAACTGTGAGCCCCTACGGGACTACGTGGCCCGCTTCAAGGCTGCTGCATTGGAAATTTACAACCTTGAAGATCTAGTTGCCATGCTGGCACTAAAACGAGGACTCAGGACCTCCTGCCTGACCTACTCGTTGGACAAGAAGCCCCCCAAGACTTATTTTGAGCTCCTTCTCCGAGCCCAAAAGTATATCCATGCCGAGGAGGTGGACTGTACGAGACGGGAGCTCAACGGGAAGCCACTGAGGAGGCCAACCCCCACCGAGATGCCCGGGACCAGGAAGCCAGAACCCCAAGTCCTGAACTCCTGGAGGGGGCTGATTCCAAAAGGCGCTCTCGTTTTTGAGGAGAGTTACACTCCTCTCCTCGCCCCGAGGATGAAAATCCTCATGGAGATCGAAGGTGAGGACTACCTAAGACACTCACCTCCGATGAAGTCCCCCACTGGTCATGATAAAATGAAGTACTATCATTTTCACCATGACCATGACCACGACAATGAGGAATGCTGCAAACTCAAGTGAAAAATCGAAGAACTCGTCAAGAGGGGCTACCTCAAAAGGTTTGTGGGGGGTAGACCTCAAGTGGAACCCCAAGCGCTCATTGCTCTCCTGCCAGCTCTAGTCATCGATAACCATCCCACCGAGAAGCCAGTGGGCATGATCTCCTGGGGAGCTACATGAGCACCCAAAAAGCCCGTGGGGTAGGGGATCCTGAGAATGTACTCCCCTTTACAAGGAAAGGGGGAGACAGGGGAAAAATTATAAATAATGATGTCGTGGTCGCCAAGAGGACGATCACGAAGCATCCTGTAAAATGCATCATGGTTGATAGTGGAAGCTCCACGGACGTGCTTTCTTATGATGCCTTCTTCAAGTTGAACCTTTCTCCTGATCAACTCAAACATGTGCATGCACCCCTTGCTGGTTTCATAGGTGATTCCGTAAAGATGGAATGAGGAATCATTCTCCCGGTCACTACCGGGACCCCACCAAGGTGGATGATCTTGAACGAAGGGCCCAAGACCCCATGGGAGGCCCAGTCGAGCGCCTACTCTCTTGCTTGCTCGGAGATGATTCCACGAAGACAGTGCAGAGAGGAGCCCAACTACCAAAGAAGAAGAGGGCTCGACTACCGGAGTTCGCGCGAGCAAGCATGGACACATCTGCCTGCACGACGGTGGACATGCCATGCTTTGTTCGAGAAGTCCAGTATATGTGCTGGCTGGCAAATGTAGTGATGGTAAGGAAGAATAATGACAACTGGAGGATCCGTGTAGGCTACACCGACCTCAACAAAGCTCACCGGCTACGAGCAGCCCAGTACTACAATGCCCAAGTCAGGCCAGAAGCCTTCAAACTAGGAGACTTGGTGCTGTGCCGGGCAGGGGCATCTCAACCCCGGGAGCACGGCAAGCTCCCACCAAACTGGGAAGGCCCCTATAAAGTGGCTGAAGCCCACTCACAAGGGGCCTATTTCCTCGAAGATTTCAATGGTGTCAGGCTCCCTCTAACATGGAATGCCTACAATCTACGAAGATACCATCAATAATGTAAGGTTTCTCATCAATAATAATGATAATGACTTTTTCCTTGCATGGATATCTATCTGTCTTACAGGAAAGCAATCTCAAACATCTTCGAGCACAGCTTCGAGATGCCAAGGGATCTTCGAGCCGCACCTTTCTGAATCATCAACATCTCCGAGCCCAGCTCCGAGACGCTAACCCAAGATCGGAGCTCAGACCTCTGGCCATGGGATCTTCGAGCCAAGCTGCTCTCAATCCCATACATCTTCGAGCCTAGCTCTGAGACAACAAGAGAACTTCGAGCCAAGCTGCTCTTAATCCAAAACATCTTCGAGCCTAGCTCCAAGATGCCAAGGGACCTTCGAGACAAGCTGCTTTCAATCCCAAACATCTTCGAGCCCAGCTCCGAGATGCTAAGGGACCTTCAAGCCAAGCAGCTCTCAATCTCAAACATCTTCGAGCCCAGCTCCAAGATGCCAAGCGATCTTCAAGCCATGCCGCTCTCAATCATCAACATCTCCGAGCCCAGCTTCGAGATGCCAAACCAAGACTGGAGCTCAGACCTTCGGCCAAGGGATCTTCAAGCCAAGCTGCTCTCAATCTCAATGGTCTTCGAGCCCAGCTACGAGATGCCAAGGGATCTTCGAGCCACGCCACTCTCAATCATCAACATCTTCGAGCCCAGCTTCGAGACACCGACCCAAGACCAGAGCTCAGACCTCCAGCCAAGGGATCTTCGAGCCAAGCTACTCTCAATCTCAAACATCTTCGAGCCCAGCTCTGAGATGCCAAGGGGTCTTTGAGCCAAGCTGCTCTCAATCTCAAATATCTTCGAGCCCAGCTCCGAGATGCCAAGGGATCTTCGAGCCAAGCTGCTCTCAATATCAAACATCTTCGAGCCCGGCTCCGAGATGCCAAGGGACCTTCGAGCCAAGCAGCTCTCAATTTCAAACGTCTTCGAGCCCAGCTTCGAGATGCCAAGGGATCTTCAAGCCATGCCACTCTCAATCATCAACATCTCCGAGCCCAGCTCCGAGATGCCATCCCAAGACCAGAGCTCAGACCTCCGGCCAAGGGACCTTCGAGCCAAGCTACTCTCAATCTCAATATCTTCGAGCCTAGCTCAGAGATGCCAAGGGATCTTCAAGCCATGCTGCTCTCAATCTCAAACATCTTCGTGCCCAGCTCCATGATGCCAAGTGATCTTCGAGCCACGCTGCTCCCAATCATCAATGTCTCCGAGCCCAGCTCCGAGATGCCAACCCAAGACCGGAGCTTGGACATCCGGCCAAGGGATCTTCGAGCCAAGCTACTCTCAATCTCAAATGTCTTCGAGCTCAGCTCCGAGATGCCAAGAGATCTTCAAGCCAAGCTACTCTCAATCTCAACCGTCTTCGAGCCCAGCTCTGAGATGCCAAGGGATCTTCGAGCCACGTTGCTCTCAATCATCATGTCTCCGAGCCCAGCTCCGAGATGACAACCAATGATCAAAGCTCAGACCTCCAGCCAAGGGATCTTCAAGCCAAGCTACTCTTAATCTCAAACATCTTCAAGCCCAGCTCCAAGATGCCAAGGGATCTTCGAGCCCAGCTCCAAGATGCCAAGGGATCTTCAAGCCACGCCTCTCCTAATCATCAATGCCTCCGAGCCCACCTCCGAGATGCCAAACCAAGATCGGAGCTCTGACCTCTGGTCATGTGATCTTCGAGACAAGCTGCTCTCAATCTCAAACATCTTCGAGCTTAGCTCCAAGATGCCAAGGGATCTTTGATCCAAGCTGCTCTCAATCTCAAACATCTTCGAGCCCAGCTCTGAGATGCCAAGGCATCTTCGAGCCAAGCTGCTCTCAATCTCAAACATCTTCGAGCCCAGCTCCGAGATGCCAAGGGATCTTCGAGCCGTGCTGCTCTCAATCATCAATGTCTCTGAGCCCAGCTCTGAGATGCCAACCCAAGGCCAGAGCTCAGATCTCCGGCCAAGGAACCTTCGAGCCAAGCAGCTCCTATCAACTCCTCGAGCCTAGCTCCAAGGAGCCAAAGACCTGAGTCCAGTTCTCAGGCAATCCATGGAGCGAGGCCTAGTGCTCCAGCTAGGAAGGCATCGATCCTAGCTCCAAGGCATCCAAGACCTGAGAACAGCCCTCGGGGACCTTGGACCGAGGCCTAGCTCTCCGGCCAAGGAACCAACAAGCCTAGTTGCTCACACTTGCCAGAACTTTGTGCTCGATTCTCCAACACCAAAGCCTGGTAACTAAGCCCCAAGCAAGGTGAGACCCTCTTCTCTGATCTCCCCACTCATCAAAAAAAAAAAAAAGGGAGAAAGAGAAACAACAAAGAAAGAGAGGGAGGGGAGGGAAAGAAAGAGAAAAAGAGGGAAGGATGGGTTGCAAGAAAGTTCAAATTTTATTGATCAAGAGCTAGTTACAAACATTTTACGGGCCCCCGACATGCCGGGTGAGCCCGACCAAGCTTAAAAAGAAAACAAAGTACAAAAGAATAAAGAAAGTACTACTCTGCACCAGTCGGCCCCCTGCTGAGTCTTGAGGTTGAGAGGTCCCTTCTTTAGGGACCTACGGCTGAACGGTGCCGGCCTCGCACGGCTCGACCTCGACTGGCATCAAAGGCTCGGAAGCCACAGCTTCCTTAACAATGACCTCCTCATCAGGCTTTGCATCCAAGGCCGAAGGGTACCTGAGATGGCCGCGATCCTTATCGGGAACAGGCGCCTCGATCCGGCCGTGCAAGAACATGAAGCCATTATAGAAGGAGTCCGACGACGTTTGATGAATTTCGGTGAAGAACTCCTCCGAGGCCTTGAACTTGGCAACGTGATGGGGGACTAACTAGATGTGGAATGAAGAATGATGCAAGTGATTTTAGGGTTTTGTGGATTTTAGATTTTTGTAGTTTTCTTTGGATTCCCGAAAGCAAGTAAGAGATGGTCTAGGGTTCTATAACCATAAGAAATAACAAGCAAGCAAGTAGTCCTTAAACAATGATAAAGAGAGGACCCCAGGATTGCAAAATCCCGTAGAACTTAGCTCTCTGATCAAGATTTACTTAGGAGTCAGGGGGCAAACCTCAAAGATCTAAAGTGCCCGATGCAGAGATCGCTCACCTTGGCGGATGCGGCCTGGATTATTGAGCCGTCAACCCTGCGGAGGCGCTGGCTGGCTGTCTGGTGTGGGAGTAAGGGCCGGGCTAGGGATGCTAGAATGGATGCTTATGATGCAAATGAATTTTTTTTTTTTTTGATAGTTGAAGATTTTTAGATGTTTTTTTTCTTTTCTGAGGGTTTTGATTCCCGATCACAAGCAAAGACTAGAAATACGAGAAATGAATAACGAAAGCTTACACTAGCAGTTCAAATCCCTAAATAGTGAAAACGAGAACAGGATCCCAGGATTAAGAAACCCCGGTAGGACTAAGCTGGAAATACAATACCTACTTAGGAGATAGAGAGAGCTAACCTCACACATCTGAAGCGCCCGATGCAGAGATCGTTCAACTCGACGGATGCGGCCTGGATGCCCGAGCAGTCAAACCCATGGAAGCACTGACTTTCGGTCGGTAGGTCGTGAAGGCAAAGCCGACTATCTCTATTGCCCGAGATGCCAGGGAGGACCTGTAGGCAAACAAAGATGGGATTAGCAAAATGGAGAGATGTACTGAAAGGGACTAAGATGGGGTTGAGAAGGGGCTTCGAGCCCGGCGTCCGACTGGATTTCGAAGTCGAAGAAGGAGATAACTTGGGGCCTCGCACCCAGCGACGTCCCGGAGGATGAAGGATTGTGGCCTCACACCACTCGACGTCCAGGAGGATGAAGGACTCGGGAGGCCTTGGGTGTGTGGGCACCAGAATCAGGAAGAGACTCCAACCAATTCAAGTCAAATCCGAGTCCTTATGGTTGGATGAGTAAAAGAAAATCCTGTAATTTTTTCTTTCTTTAATTTTGAGTCCAAATAATTATGTAATTCGAGTCCATTTCAATTTTATGTTGGGACTAGTCCAGCCTGAATAACCTTGTATTTGAGAGTTGGGTCCAAATAAGTCAAGTCCAATCCATAAAGAATCAAACCAAACCACATTTGAAGACTAAAGAAGACTCAAGACTTATACTCCAAAGCAAGACCAAAGCCACCTCAAGTGGGGACCACATGCCACATGACACAGGCACCTCATCATCCAAGGTTGCTGCCACATCACACATGCCACATCACCATCCAAGATTGCTGCCACATCACACATGCCACCTCACTATCCAAGGTTGGCGCCCAAGAGAAGAAAAGGGGAATTTGAAATTGAATTGGCTACAACCTCCTCCACAACATCCTCCACTCTTCATGGGACGTCCCATATTTTTCTCCACAATTTTTTCTCCATGATATTTGGTGTAGTTTGAATTCAAAATGGTTTAATAGTCTATAAAAGACTCTTAGTCTTCTTGTAAAAGGAGGATGGAAAAGAAAAATTAAAAACTTTCTTCTATGTGAGTTCTATGTGCCTAAGTGGTAGTTTTAAAGTCTTCTCCCTATCCCACGCCAACCCTATTTCTCCTCCTCCATCTCCAACGCCAAAGACACTCTCCTTCTTCTCCAATCTCAAGCTAGCTCTTCAATGTTCAAGGTTGATCAAGAAGACCATCACAAGGAGGCCGGCCTAATTCATTTCAAGGTTCTCCGGGATTCCGAATTCAAGAGGAAGGAATTACTTGCCACAATCCAGAAAACAAGAAGCGCCCTCAATTTGTAGTATGGTCTTGTCATTTGGGAGGTCTCTTCATGAGTGAACTTGATCTACTTGAAAGATTAATGCCAGGTATGTTCTAGTGTTGATTAGGTCTGAAATATTAAATTTGCCTAGCTTAACTTGTGTGGTTCGAATCTTATTCCTATTTCTTTGTTATTTTGATAGTCTCATTAATTAGGTTTACGTTTGATCGTTTGAGTTCTCTTCATTTGACCTCCTTTGATATTATATGCTGAACTAATCATATGCAAATAAGAAAATTGCTAAGTTAATCTATGCAAATCTCCTTTAGGGTTGCATCGTTGCATTCTCAACTTGCATGTTTCCCATCATTCTTGGTATCAGAGCCAGGTTGAATAAGTTCCTGATTGCATAGCATTAAGTCCTTGAAGTACTTGGATCGGGGACGTTACCAGGCTGTCCGGTCTTAGGAGAAAGTAGGGTTTAAACACCCTCTCTTCCCATTCCACGGGGATCTCCTAAGGCGTGTCGGGGTGCCATTGTGATTGACCCGTGAAAAAGAAAGCCAAAGAACTTCTTAGATTTCATTTGTGAATTTTGCATTGGGCACGTTCTATTTTTCTGCTTGCTGTATTTTCTGTAGGCTGACTGTAATCCGCCTGCAACTCCAAAGGAAAGTATCACATTCCTCATTGGAATTTTTTTTCCTGTTCCATTTTAAGTTGCTTATCACCGTTTTAAATCTCAATATGATAAAAATTTACAAAAAAATTGAAAATTCCTGCAGTCCATTAGTGTTATTAGGATTTCTGTTCTGTTCTGTTCCTTTTCATTATCTTCATTTCAGAATCTGCCTAGGATAGTACAGATTTTATTTTGAATTTTTGTTTCATCTGGTATGTCATCTAGAAGTTAGGAGTTTTTTATGATTTTTTTATATTTTTCTGACATTTTTTTCTGCACTTATCAACACCACTTTTAAACTGCAACACACTACTTCTGCACCTGAAATTTGAAAATTGCATGCATCTCATGACAAATCAAATTAAGGGCATGAAATTGACATAGGGTCAGGATTTCATCACCTGTCCCTAGCCCAAAAAATCACCAAATTGCATATCGATCCAATCCCTAACTAAAATTGATTAGACATTAATTGCCCTAGTGGGTTAGGAACATCAATTTGGTCGAGCCCGGGTTATTATCAACTCATTGTGTCAGCTAGTCTTGTGTGTGCCCTATTACTTGGTGTCTAGAATTGGGACTAAGGGCTTGGGTGCTGATCCATCTATCGGGCCAATTCCACCGGGCCTAGGTAGGCCAGAGACAGGATCTCACACTCCCCTTGTTCTAAAACCTGGCCAAGTATAGAGTTACTACAATCTAGCTTGCCACCTTGATTAGGCAACTAGCTTGGAACTCTAGGTCCAGTTCAATTCAATTGGGAAAGCTTGTGCAACTCATTTCTTCATCTATTATTGAAAGCTGGTGTCAAGGATAGAGGTTAAGTGGCTCAAGCCTAAGCGGTTCTTGTGGTTTTTAATTAGGACCCAGTGAAAGCTGGGGGAACCTCCCACAGACCCACCTCTTGACTGGCCAGTGGAAGAGAGTAGCTGTTGATTTGATTGTATCTAGTCAACTCAGTTTATTTGGACTAACCGGTTTAGAAAACTCGTAGTTCGGGTCTGAGTCTAATTGTTTGCATGACAACTAGGTCAGGCACACCTTACCACCCTTCACAAGCCCAACCAAGTTCATCCATGGACACTAGTATGGAAACCCTTATGAGATCTATGATTGAGCGACTTGAACGTTTGGATGCTAGGTTTGACCAGTTCGAGGAAAGGATAGGAACCCTAGAGGAATCTAGGTTGACCCCAACTGAACCACCTTCACCCAGATTACCTTCAGTTCGCCCTAGAGCCCAACGACAGGAACATACACCTGATCCAATTCATAGAAGGCCACATCTGGATTATACTGATCACACTCCGGAGCCAAATCCTAGAAGACCTTGCCATGATACTTTTGATCAGGATGATCGGGCCTTAAGGAATATACGTCTAGATGCACCAACCTTTGAGAGAAGCCTAGATCCTAAGGTGTACATAGACTGGGAGGCTGACATGGACCAATAGTTTGACTGGTATGATATGTTTGAAGAGAGAAGATTCAAGTTTGCCAAAATCAGACTAGTCCGTCAGGCTAGGTTGTATTGGGGAAATGTTGAACACATAGCTAGGCAGAGGGAAGACTTACCTATAGTGACCTGTAGAGACATGAAGAGAAAGCTTAGAGAGAAATATTTGCCTATGTCTTATCAGCAAAGGTTGTTAGATCAGTGGCAACGATTGACACAAGGAAATAAGACTGTTTCTGAGTACGTTGCTAAATTTGATGAGTTTGTAATGCGATGCAACGTAGTCGAGTCTGAGGCAGCCACATTATCGAGGTTTAGATCAGGATTGAATGAAGATATAAAAGGAGAACTGTTTTTGAGAGAAGTCCATGATTTAGATCAGGCATACCAAGTTGCCATGGACTATGAGAGGTTTCAAAGGAGAGCTACATTTAGGCGACCTGAACCCATTAGGTTTAATCCCCTTGTTAGTCAACCTAGTTCAGTCCCTGGTATAACCAATAGACCAAGATCCAGCTCGAATCCAACCCCTAGGCACAACCCTGCCATTCCCCCAATTCCTAGAGAAGACAAAGGAAAAAGCCCTGAAGTTCGAGGTGAGAGGGAGCGAGTTTGCTATAAGTGTCGTAAACCAGGTCATTTCGTGAGCCAATGACCCTCTAGAACTTTACATATAGGGGAGGCAGAAGAAGGTGAATCAGAACCCCTAGAGAATGATGAAGAGGAGGTTTATGAAGCAGGGGATTGCTTGGCTGATGAGTATGAAGGAGATGAAGAAAATGTAGATTCATCAGATGTGTTAGGAGTTGTGAGATGTATCATGACACAAACCAAGGAGCGGGAAGACTGGCGTAGGACTAGCATCCTACACACATTTGTCAAAATAGGAGAAAAGGTCTGTAATATCGTGATCGATAGTGGAAGCTGTGTCAATGCCATTTCCACTAGTGCAGCCAAGAGTCTAGGATTACCCACTGAACCACATCCCAATCCATATAAGGTATCCTGGATCGATTCCACTTCTATCCCAATCAAGCAGAGATGTCAGGTCCGAATCCAACTTCAATCCTATCAGGAACGAATCTGGTGTGATGTACTCCCTATGGGAGTAAGTAGCATCATCCTAGGTAGGCCATGGCTGTTTGACCATGATGTGACAATTTTTGGTCGATCAAATTCCTGTGCTTTCAATTTCAATGGCAAGAAAATTGTCATTCATCCAACCCAGCCTAAGGACAACACCAAAAGAGGAGTTAGCAGCCTGAAAAAAAAAGGACTGGATTAATTTTGATAGGAGCAAGAGAATTAGAAAAAGACATTAATGAGGAGCACCTATTTGGATGGTAGCTGCTAAGGAAACTATGGACCACACCCCTGTAGAACCCCCTCAAGAGGTGGTCCAATTATTGAAAGACTTTGAAGACATGTTTCCCGAGGATCTTCCAGACAATCTTCCACCTTTAAGGGACATACAGCATGCCATTGATTTAGTCCCTGGCGCGACTTTACCTAATTTGCCTCATTATAGGATGAATCCAACTGAACATCAGGAGTTACAAAGGCAAGTTAGTGAACTTCTTAGAAAGGGGTTTGTTAGAGAATGTTTAAGCCCTTGTGCAGTCCCTGCCATGTTAACCCCAAAAAAAGATGGTACCTGGAGGATGTGTGTAGACAGCCGTTCCATCAACAAGATTACTGTCAAATATAGGTTTCCAATCCCGAGACTGGACGATATGTTAGATATGATAGCCGGATCAACAATTTTCTCCAAGATAGATTTAAAGAGTGGCTATCACCAGGTTAGGGTTAGGCCTGGAGATGAATGGAAGACCGCTTTTAAGACTAAAGATGGATTATATGAGTGGTTAGTCATGCCGTTCGGTCTGTCCAATGCACCCAGCACCTTTATGAGAATTATGAATCAGGCGTTGAAAACTTTCATCGGGAAATTTGTGGTGGTCTACTTTGATGACATTCTTATCTATAGCAAGACTAAGGCAGACCATTTAACCCACCTAAGGCAAGTTTGCCAAGTCCTTAGAAAGGATAGCCTCTATGCCAATATCAAGAAGTGTGATTTCTTAACACATAGAGTTATCTTTCTAGGATTCGTAGTAACATCTGAAGGAGTGTCCGCTGACCCTGCGAAAATTAAGTCAATAGTAGAGTGGCCTGTACCCAAGAGTATCCATGATGTCCGTAGTTTTCCATGGTTTAGCCACCTTCTATAGGAGATTCATTAGAGGGTTCAGTACGATAGTGGCTCCAATCACTGATTGTATTAGGAAAGGAACTTTTGAATGGACTAAAGCAGCAGACAAAGCCTTCCTAACAATTAAGGAGAAAATGACACACGCACCCGTCTTGAGGTTATCCGATTTTACCAAGTGTTCGAGGTTGCTTGTGATGCTTCTGGGATAGGAATTGGAGGTGTCTTGAGTCAAGAGAATCACCCAGTAGCATATTTTAGTGAGAAGTTAAATGAAGCGAGACTAAGGTATTCCACCTATGATAGGGAGCTGTATGCGGTAGTTCAGGCATTATGTTATTGGAGGCATTATCTTCTATCGCAAGAGTTTGTCCTATTTTCTGACCATGAAGCTCTTAGGTTCCTTAGTTCTCAGAAGAAATTGAACCCTAGGCACGGGAAAGGGTAGAGTTCATACAAGCTTATACGTTCGTACTGAAACATCGTGCCGGAACTGAAAATAAGGTTGCTGATGCATTGAGTCATCGTTCAATGTTGTTGAATTCTGTGAGCACTGAGGTAGTAGGGTTTGAAAGATTAAAAGAGGAATATCCTACATGCCCTGATTTTGGTGACATCTATCGATCCCTTCAACATGGACCATCTAGTGAGCATAGTGATTATACCATTTTAAATGGATACCTTTTCAGAGGAAATCAGTTGTGTATCCCCAAGACCTCTGTTAGGGAATTTCTGATCTGGGAAGTTCATGCTGGGGGCTTAGCAGGATATTTTGGTAGAAATAAGACCATCTTAGCAATAGAAGACCAATTCTTTTGGCCTGGTCTCAAAAGAAATGTGGCCCAGATTGTAGCTCAGTGCCATACTTGTGCTGTTGCAAAACAGCAAAGACAGAACACCGGTCTGTACACACCCTTACCTGTCCCTGATTGTCCATGGCAGGATATCAGCATGGATTTTGTAGTAGGCCTCCCTAAGACATCTAGGAAGTATGATTCTGTCTTTGTGGTTGTCGATCGTTTCTCCAGATGGCTCACTTCATTCCTTGTTCTCAAACTTTAGATGCTTCGAAGGTGGCCAAGCTTGGTGTGGTATGCATGATGAGGATGCAATCATGTAACTCTAAAGGAGACTAATCAAAATTTAACTAGCAATTCCTACTTGCATATGAGTGATTCAACATATAAGATCAAGGAGATCTAAATAAGAAACCCTAAATGCTTATACTTAAACCCAGCTAGGAGGACTATCAAAATCTTAAAGAAATATGACAAGGTTAGAATTCGCACACAAGTCAAGCTAGCCTTATTTAATGATCCCGATCTTAAAATACTAGGAGTTCAAGCATTGAAATCTCAAGCACAAGGGATTCACTCTTAAGGTTCTCAAATGAAAGATCATACCACATAAGATGGACCTTCTAACTTTCTGGTTTGTAGCAAGTAATCCTTCCTCTTAGATCTGGAGCCTAGAGAACCCTGCAACAAAGAAACCAAGATGATTAGAAGCTTAATTAGAAATGAGAAGATTGATGGAACTCAAAGGAGAGTTTGTTGGAAATGATCCTTGGCGCCATGGTGGAAGCTTGTGTTGGTGTTGATCTTCTTCTTGTGAGGATATCCTTAATTCGCCTTGAAGGAAGAGGATTGCTTGGAAGATGAAGAGTAAAAGAGAAGGATTAGGGAGAAGAAATGATGGAGGAGAGGAAGAGGTTCACTTAGGCACAAAGATCCACATAGGCACATAGAAAACACATAGAAAATTTCTGAAAAAAAATTGTATTCATTCATCAATTCTTTACAAGGGGCATCCAAGGCTTTAAATAAAGCCTTACAAATTTTGAAAATTCAAATCCCTAAACAAGTGGAGTAATATAAGGGGAGAGGGCTGATTTTCTTGCTTGAAATCCTCCTTGGCCAACTTCCTTGAATTTGAACTTGGGATGGCACCCTCTTGTGGTGAGGTGGCGTGTGAGGTGGCATGTGGTCCCCTCTTGACATGGCATGTGGTCCCAAGTTGAGGTGGCGCAAGTGATGTGGCATGTGGTCCCCAATTGAGTTGGCTTTGGTCTTGATTTGGGGTATACATTGGTTGTCTTCTTTAGGCTTGATGCTAGTTGACCCATTTGGATTGGACTAAGACTAGACCCGACATGGACTCGACTTACATGATTATTTTGGACTCAAAAGAAAGATTACAGGACCCAACATGGACTCGACTTACATGATTCTTTTGGACTCAAAATAAAGAAATGTTACCGGACTCTCTAGTCCAACCATAAAGATTCGGAATGGGCTTGAATTGGTTGGAGTCTCTTTCTGATTCTGGTGCCCGCACCAATTCTCCCATGGTGGGAGGAACTCGACCCTGTCGAGTGATAAGTTTCTAATATATCCGGGTCGATTTGTTGTAGGTCCTCTTTGTGATCCAGGAATCTTCAGATTCAGGACATCCTTGCCATCGAACCAGATAGCGTTGGTAGCCCTTATTTCTAGTAGTGATGATCTGGTCATCCAAGATCCTTTCAATTCTTTCCTTTCGCTCAGGAATATTTGGTGGTGGACACTCAATTGGCATTTCACTCTCAAGAGAAGTGTTAGGACCAAAAGGTTCATCAGGTATTAATGCAGGTTCCTTGTATTCTTTCAGATCGGAAACATTAAATGTAGAACTAATGCCATAACTAGGTGGTAAGTCTACTACATAAGCATTAGGTCAAATTTTCTTTATTATTTTGAAGGGTCCGGCTCCCCGGGCATGGAGTTTCTTCATAGTTCTCGAAGGAAACCTTTCTAGTTTAAGCCTAATCATTACAGAGTCTCCTTCATTAAATTCCTTTAACCGTTTATGTGAGTTAGCCATATGCCTATAGAGTTCATTGCTTGTTTGAATCTTCTGATTAATCTCCTTGTGCAAATCCTTAACATGCTGTGCATATGACTCAGCAGACTTAGATATTCGTGTATGTACTGGTAATGGAATTAGGTTTAAAGGTTTCCTAGGTTTGTATCCATGGACCACTTCGAATGGACTTTTCCCAATAGACCTATTGATCGAACTGTTGTAGGCAAATTCAGCACGAGGAAGTAGTAAGTCCCAGTTTCCTAGGTTGTCACCGACTAAACATCTTAAGAGATTTCCTAAGCTTCGGTTTACTACTTCAGTTTGGCCATCGGTTTGAGGATGATAGGCCGTAGAGAATTTCAGCTTAGTACCTAACATGTGCCGAGGGTTTTCCAGAAGTAGCTAGTGAACTTGACATCTCTATCTGACACAATGGTCTTGGGTAAACCATGAAGCTTAACCACCTGATCTAAGAAAAGCTTGGCCACTTTCGAAGCGTCTAAAGTTTGAGAACAGGGATGAAGTGCGCCATTTTGGAGAAACGATCGACAACCACGAAAACAGAGTCATGTTTCCTAGAAGTTTTAGGTAGACCTACCACAAAATCCATACTGATATCTTGCCATGGACAATCAGGGACAGGTAAGGGCATGTACAGACCGGTGTTCTGTCTTTGCTGTTTTGCAACAGCACAGGTCCGACACTGAGCTACGATCTGGGTAACGCTCTTTTTAAGACCAGGCCAAAAAAATTGTTCTTCCATTGCTAGGATGGTTTTGTTCCTGCCAAAATGTCCTGCTAAACCTCCAGCATGGACTTCCCAGATCAGAAATTCCCTAACAGAGGTCTTGGGAATACACAACTGATTTCCTTTGAAAAGGTATCCATCTAACAGTGTATAATCACTAGGTTCACTAGATGATCTTTGTTGCAGGGATTGATAGATGTGACCAAAATCAGGACATGTGGGATATTCATCTTTCAATCTATCGAACCCTACTACTTCAGTGCTCACAGAGGTTAACAACATAGAACGGCGGCTCAACGCATCAGCAACCCTATTTTCAGTACCGGCACGATGTTTTAAAACGAACGTGTAAGCTTGTATGAATTCTACCCATTTCCTGTGCCTAGGGTTAATTTCTTTTGAGAACTAAGGAACTTAAGAGCTTCGTGATCAGAGAATAGGACAAACTCGTGGGGTAGAAGATAATGCCTCCAATATCGTAGAGCTTGAACTACAGCATACAGTTCCTTATCATACGTGGAATACCTTAGTCTCGCCTCATTTAACTTTTCACTGAAGTATGCTACTGGGTGATTCTCTTGACTCAAACACCTCCAATTCCGACCCCAGAAGCATCACAAGCAACCTCAAACACCTGGTAAAATCCGGTAACCTTAAGACAGGTGCTTGTGTCATTTTCTCCTTAATTGTTAGGAAGGCCTTACCTGCTGCTTTAGTCCACTCGAAATTTCCCTTCCTAATACAATCAGTGATTGGTGCCACTATCGTACTGAATCCTTTGATAAACCTTCTATAAAAGGTGGATAACCCATGGAAACTACGGACGTCGTGGATAGTCTTTGGCGTAGGCCACTCTACTATGGATTTAATTTTCTCAGGATCAGCGGACACCCCTTCAGATGTGACTACGAATCCTAGAAAGATAACTCTATTTGTCAGGAAATCACACTTCTTGATATTGGCATAGAGACTATCTTTTCTCAGGACTTGACAAACTTGTTTCAGGTGGGTTAAGTGGTCTGCCTTTGTTTTGCTATATATAAGTATATCATCAAAATAGACCACTACAAATCTTTCGATAAAAACCTTTAACACCTGATTCATTATTCTCATAAAAGTGCTGGGTGCATTGGACAGACCGAACGGCATGACTAACCACTCATATAATCCATCTTTAGTCTTAAAAGCGGTCTTCCATTCGTCTCCAGGCCTAACCCTAACCTGGTGATAGCCACTCTTTAGGTCTATCTTGAAAAAAAATGTCGATCCGGCTATCATATCTAACATGTCGTCTAGTCTTGGGATTGGGAATCTATACTTTACAGTGATCTTATTAATGGCACGGCTATCTATACACATCCTCCAAGTGCCATCTTTCTTAGGGGTCAGCAGAGCAGGGACTGCACATGGACTTAAGCTTTCCTTAATAAACCCCTTCCTAAGAAGTTCACCCACTTGCCTTTGCAATTCCTGGTGTTCAATTGGGTTCATCCTATAGTGAGGCAAATTAGGTAAAGTCGCTCCAGGGACTAAATCTATTGCGTGTTGTATGTCTCTTAAAGGTGGAAGGTTATCGGGGAGATCTTCTGGAAACACATCCTCAAATTCTTTCAATAATTGGACCACCTCTTGAGGGTGTTCTACAGGCCTGTGGTCCTTAATTTCCTTAGCAGCTACTACCCAAATAGGTGCTCCCTCCATGATATCTTGCTCTAATTCTTTTGCACCTATTAAATTTAATCCAGTCTTCTTATCTTTCAAGCTGCTAGCTCCTCTCTTGACATTATCCTTAGGCTGGGTTGGATGAATGACAATTTTCTTGCCATTGAAATTGAAAGCACAGGAGTTTGATCGACCAAAGATGGTCACATCATGATCAAACAGCCATGGCCTGCCTAAGATGATGCTACTTACCCCCATAGGAAGCACATCACACCAGATCTTTCCCTGATAGGATTGAAGCTGGACTTGAACCTGACATCTTGACTTGATTGGTATAGAAGTGGAATCGATCAGGACACCTTATATGGATTGGGATGTGGTACAATGGGTAATCCTAGACTTTTGGCTGCGTTAGTGGAAATAGCGTTGACACAGCTTCCACTATCGATGACGATTTTACAGACCTTTTCTCCTATCCTAACAAATGTGTGTAGGATGCTAGTTCTACGCCAGTCTTCTTGCTCCTTGGTCTGTGTCATGATACGTCTCACAACTCCTAGAAAATCTGATGAGTCTATGTTCTCTTCATCTCCTTCATATTCATCAGCCAAACAATCCCCTGCTTCATAAACCTCCTCTTCATCATTCTCCAGGGGTTCTGATTCACCTTCTTCTGCCTCCCCTATATGTAAAGCTCTAGAGGGACATTGGCTCACGAAATGACCTGGTTTACGACACTTATAGCAGACTCGCTCCCTCTCACCTCGAACTTCAGGGCTCTTTCCTTTGTCTTCTCTAGGAATTAAGGGGGTGGTCGGATTGGGTCTGAGGGTTGGATTCGGGCTGGACCTTGTTCTATTGGTGGGACTAGGGACTGAGCTAGGCCTGCTGATAGGAGGGTTAAACCTACTAGATTCAGGTCGTCTAAATGTAGCTCTCCTTTGAAACCTCTCATAGTCCGTGGCAACTTGGTATGCCTGATCTAATCATGGACTTCCCTTAAAAATAGTTCCCCTTTTATATCATCATTCAACCCTGATCTAAACCTTGATAAAGTGGCTGCTTCAGACTCGACTACGTTGCATCGCATCACAAACTCATCAAACTTAGCAACATATTCAGAAACGGTCTTGTTACCTTGTGTCAATCGTTGCCACTGATCTAATAACCTTTGCTGATAAGACATAGGCAGATATTTCTCTCTAAGTTTCCTCTTCATATCTCTCCATGTTGCTATAGGTAAATCTCCCCTTTGCCTTGATATGCGTTCCACGTTTCCCCAATATAACCGAGCCTGACGAACTAGTCTGATTCTGGCAAACTTAAATCTTCTCTCTTCAGACATATCATACCAGTCAAATACTGGTCCATGTCAGCCTCCCAGTCTATGTACACCTTAGGATCTAAGCTTCCCTCAAAGGTTGGTGCATCTAGACGGATGTTCCTTAGGGCCCGATCATCCTGATCAAAGTATCATAGTGAGGTCTTCTAGGAGGTGGCTCTGGAGTATGATCAACATAATCCTGATGCGGTCTTCTTTGAATTGGGTCAGGTGTGTGTTCCTGTCGTTGGGCTCTAGGATGAACTGAAGGTAATCTGGGTGAAGTTGGTTCAGTTGGGGTCAACCTAGCTTCTTCTAGGGCTCCTACCCTTTCCTCGAACTGACCAAATTTAGCATCCAAACGGTCCATCTTCTCGATCATAGATCTCATAAGGCTTTCCATACTAGTATCCATGGATGAACTAGGTTGGGCTTGTGAAGGGTGGTAAGGTGTGCCTGACCTAGTTGTCATGCAAACAATTAGACTCAGACCCGAACTACGAGTTTTCTAAACCGGTTAGTCCAAATAAACTGAGTTGACTAGATACAATCAAATCAACATCTACTCTCTTCCTCTGGCCAGTCAGGAGGTGGGTCTGTGGGAGGTTCCCCCAGCTTTCACTGGGTCCTAATTAAAAACCACAAGAACCGCTTTGGCTTGAGCCACTTAACCTCTATCCTTGACACCAGCTTTCAATAATAGATGAAGAAATGGGTTGCACAAGCTTTCCCAATTGAATTGAACTGGACCTAGAGTTCCAAGCTAGTTGCCTAATCAAGGTGGCAAGCTAGATTGTAGTAACTCTATACTTGGCCAGGTTTTAGAACAAGGGGAGTGTGAGATCCTGTCTCTGGCCTACCTAGGCCCGGTGGAATTGGCCCGATAGACGGATCAGCACCCAAGCCCTTAGTCCCAATTCTAGACACCAAGTAATAGGGCACACACAAGACTAGTTGACACAATGAGTTGACAATAACCCGGGCTCGACCAAATTGATGTCCCTAACCCACTAGGGCAATTAATGTCTAATCAATTTAGTTAGGGATTGGATCGATATGCAATTTGGTGATTTTTGGGCTAGGGACAGGTGATGAAATCCTGACCCTATGTCATTTCATGCCCTTAATTTGATTTGTCATGAGATGCATGCAAATTTCAAATTTCAGGTGCAGAAGTAGTGTGTTGCAGTTTAAATGTGGTGTTGATAAGTGCAGAAAAAAATATCAGAAAAATATTAAAAATCACAGAAAACTCCTAACTTATAGATGACATACCAGATGAAACAAAATCTCAAAATAAAATCTGTACTATTCTAGGAAGATTCTGAAATGAAGATAATGAAAAGGAACAGAACAGAACAGAAACCTTAATTACACTGATGGACTGCAGGAATTTCATTTTTTTTGTAATTTTTTTCTCAGATTGAAATTTAAAATGGTGATAAAAAACTTAAAATGGAATAGGAAAAAAAATATTCCAATGAGGAATGTGATACTTGCCTTTGGAGTTGCAGGCGGATTACAGTCAGCCTACAGAAAATACAGCAAGCAGAAAAACAGAACGTGACCAATACAAATTCACAAATGAAATCTAAAAAGTCCTTTGGCTTTCTTTTTCACGGGTCAATCACAATGGCACCCCGACACGCCTTAGGAGATCCCCGTGGAATGGGAAGAGAGGGTGTTTAAACCCTACTTTCTCCTAAGACCGGACGGCCTGGTAACGCCCCCGATCCAAGTACTTCAAGGACTTAATGCTATGCAATCAGGAACTTATTCTACCATGCTCTGATACCAAGATTGGTGTGGTATGCATGATGAGGATGCAATCATGTAACTCTAAAGGAGACTAATCAAAATTTAACTAGCAATTCTTACTTGCATATGAGTGATTCAACATATAAGATCAAGGAGATCTAAATAAGAAACCCTAAATGCTTATACTTAAACCCAGCTAGGAGGACTATCAAAATCTTAAAGAAATATGACAAGGTTAGAATTCGCACACAAGTCAAGCTAGCCTTATTTAATGATCCCGATCTTAAAATACTAGGAGTTCAAGCATTGAAATCTCAAGCACAAGGGATTCACTCTTAAGGTTCTCAAATGAAAGATCATACCACATAAGATGGACCTTCTAACTTTCTGGTTTGTAGCAAGTAATCCTTCCTCTTAGATCTGGAGCCTAGAGAACCCTGCAACAAAGAAACCAAGATGATTAGAAGCTTAATTAGAAATGAGAAGATTGATGGAACTCAAAGGAGAGTTTGTTGGAAATGATCCTTGGCGCCATGGTGGAAGCTTGTGTGGTGTTGATCTTCTTCTTGTGAGGATATCCTTAATTCGCCTTGAAGGAAGAGGATTGCTTGGAAGATGAAGAGTAAAAGAGAAGGATTAGGGAGAAGAAATGATGGAGGAGAGGAAGAGGTTCACTTAGGCACAAAGATGCACATAGGCACATAGAAAACACATAGAAAATTTCTGAAAAAAAATTGTATTCATTCATCAATTCTTTACAAGGGGCATCCAAGGCTTTAAATAAAGCCTTACAAATTTTGAAAATTCAAATCCCTAAACAAGTGGAGTAATATAAGGGGAGAGGGCTGATTTTCTTGCTTGAAATCCTCCTTGGCCAACTTCCTTGAATTTGAACTTGGGATGGCACCCTCTTGTGGTGAGGTGGCGTGTGAGGTGGCATGTGGTCCCCTCTTGACGTGGCATGTGGTCCCAAGTTGAGGTGGCGCAAGTGATGTGGCATGTGGTCCCCAATTGAGTTGGCTTTGGTCTTGATTTGGGGTATACATTGGTTGTCTTCTTTAGGCTTGATGCTAGTTGACCCATTTGGATTGGACTAAGACTAGACCCGACATGGACTCGACTTACATGATTATTTTGGACTCAAAAGAAAGATTACAGGACCCAACATGGACTCGACTTACATGATTCTTTTGGACTCAAAATAAAGAAATGTTACCGGACTCTCTAGTCCAACCATAAAGATTCGGAATGGGCTTGAATTGGTTGGAGTCTCTTTCTGATTCTGGTGCCCGCACCAAAGCTTTTTCTCGATCAGGTCGTTAGGCTTCATGGTTTACCCAAAACCATTATGTCCGATAGAGATGTCAAGTTTACTAGCTATTTCTGGAAAATCCTCTGGCACATGCTCGGTACCAAACTGAAATTCTCTACTGCCTATCATCCTCAAACCAATGGCCAGACTGAGATAGTAAATCGAAGCTTAGGAAATCTGTTGAGATGCTTAGTTGGTGACAACCTAGGAAACTGGGACCTATTACTTCTCATGCAGAATTTGCCTATAACAGCTCAGTTAATAGGTCTATTGGGAAAAGTCCATTCGAAGTGGTCTATGGATACAGACCTAGGAAGCCTTTAGACCTAGCTCCTTTACCCACACATGCACGGGTGTCTGAGTCTGCCGAGTCATATGCACAGCATATTAGGGAATTGCATAAGGAGATTAGCCAAAAGATTCAAGCAAGCAATGAACTCTATCATCATATGACTAATTCACATAAACGATTAAAAGAATTTAATGAAGGGGACTCCGTCATGATCAAACTTAAACCTGAAGGTTTCCACCGGGAACTATGAAGAAACTCCATGCCCGGGGAGTCGGACCTTTCAAAATAATAAAGAAAATTGGACCAAATGCTTATGTATTAGAATTACCACCAAGTTATGGCATTAGTTCAACATTTAACGTTTCAGACTTAAAAGAATACAAAGAACCTGCATTAATACCTAGTGAGCTTTTTGGTCATAATGTTTTTTTTGAGAGTGAAACACCAAATGAGTGTCCACCACCAAGTGTTCCTGAGAGAAAGGAGAGAATTGAAAGGATCTTGGATGACCAGATCACTACTACTAGGAATAGAGGCTACCAACGTTATCTGGTTAGATGGCAAGGATGTCCTGAATCTGAAGACTCCTGGATTTCCCGAGAGGACCTACAACAAATCGACCCGGATGCATTAGAAGCTTATCAAGCCAACCCTCACTCGATAGGGTCGAGTTCCTTCCACCCTGGGAGAATTGGTGTGGGCACCAGAATCAGGAAGAGACTCCAACCAATTCAAGTCAAATCCGAGTCCTTATGGTTTGATGAGTAAAAGAAAATCCTGTAATTTTTTCTTTCTTTAATTTTGAGTCCAAATAATTATGTAATTCGAGTCCATTTCAATTTTATGTTGGGACTAATCCAGCCTGAATAACCTTGTATTTGAGAGTTGGTCCAAATAAGTCAAGTCCAATCCATGAAGAATCAAACCAAACCACATTTGAAGACTAAAGAAGACTCAAGACTTATACTCCAAAGCAAGACCAAAGCCACCTCAAGTGGGGACCACATGCCACATGACACATGGCACCTCATCATCCAAGGTTGCTGCCACATCACACATGCCACCTCACCATCCAAGATTGCTGCCACATCACACATGCCACCTCACTATCCAAGGTTGGCGCCCAAGAGAAGAAAAGGGGAATTTGAAATTAAATTGGCTACAACCTCCTCCACAACATCCTCCACTCTTCATGGGACGTCCCATATTTTTCTCCACAATTTTTTCTCCATGATATTTGGTGTAGTTTGAATTCAAAATGGTTTAATAGTCTATAAAAGACTCTTAGTCTTCTTGTAAAAGGAGGATGGAAAAGAAAAATTAAAAACTTTCTTCTATGTGAGTTCTATGTGCCTAAGTGGTAGTTTTAAAGTCTTCTCCCTATCCCATGCCAACCCTATTTCTCCTCCTCCATCTCCAACGCCAAAGACACTCTTCTTCTTCTCCAATCTCAAGCTAGCTCTTCAATGTTCAAGGTTGATCAAGAAGACCATCACAAGGAGGCCGGCCTAATTCATTTCAAGGTTCTCCGGGATTCCGAATTCAAGAGGAAGGAATTACTTGCCACAATCCAGAAAACAAGAAGCGCCCTCAATTTATAGTATGGTCTTGTCATTTGGAGGTCTCTTCATGAGTGAACTTGATCTACTTGAAAGATTAATGCCAGGTATGTTCTAGTGTCGATTAGGTCTGAAATATTAAATTTGCCTAGCTTAACTTGTGTGGTTCGAATCTTATTCCTATTTCTTTGTTATTTTGATAGTCTCATTAATTAGGTTTACGTTTGATCGTTCGAGTTCTCTTCATTAGACCTCCTTTGATATTATATGCTGAACTAATCATATGCAAATAAGAAAATTGCTAAGTTAATCTATGCTAATCTCCTTTAGGGTTGCATCCTTGCATTCTCAACTTGCATGTTTCCCATCACTGGGGCGACAGACATGTGGCTTCACACCACTCGACGTCCCTGGGGACGAAGGCAACTTCACTCAAACCTAGTCTAGGAGACAATGGTTGGAGGATAAACAAACTCAAACATTCTTTTCATTCAATCATTCAATCCCTTTACAATGGAGGGATTGGGTCCTTTAAATGGGCACCCAAGGCCCATTTGAATTCAAAATAATTCAAAACCCTTGAACCCAAATTACATCCCCAAAAGTTGGCACCCACATGGATGAGGAAAATTCTTCATGGCCGACCAAATGGAGGAGAGGATTGGCATGGCATGTGGGAGGGCTTGGAGAGGGGATTGGCCTCTTGACTTCCTTCTTTCGCATGTTCATTTTGGGAAGAAAACATGGAACAAGGCTTGCTTGAAGGGATGTGCTTCCTTTGATCCTTCAACGCCCACTTGGAGTGATTCATGGTCGACCAAATGGAAGGATCTTTGGGCGTTGCAAGGTTGAAGGCTTGGAAATGGGAGTATGTCCTTTGACCTTCCATTCTTGCATGAACACTTTGGGAAGAAGTCTTGGAAGATGGCTTGCTTTGTGGCTTGGTCTCTTCAAGAATCTTCAATGCCCCATATTTTGATGGATCATGGCATGATGTGGGGGAGGGAGAGGGGGATGATGTCTCTTCCTTCCAAGGTCACTCAAGAGAAAAAGGCATGGAGAGGGCATGTGGAATGCATGAGGGTGCCTCCTTGTTTCCTTCCTTGGATGCCCAAGTGGCAACTGATGTGGCACCACATAGGTGGCTGAGGTGGCACCTGTGTTGGCATCTTTCCAAGTGAAAGAGGTGGATTGGCCCACAAGGACTTGACTTGGTCTTGAAAGCAGGTTGACTTCAATTGGGCTTGGGCCCAATCCAAACTCAGACTTGAACCACAAATAAATACAGGATCCATGACCTAAACTTGACCCAAATTGGTCAAGATACAAGACTAAAAATTATAAAATTACTTTGGCTCATAGCCTTATTACAGGACTCACAGAAGTGGAACCCTAATATGAGATCCATAGAGAGTTGAGGAGCCTCTGTCAGATCCTGGTGCCCACACCAGTTCTCCCGGGGTGGGAGGAACTCAACCCTGTCGAGTAAGGGTCAGTTTGGCTTTGGTACTTCTCCAGGATATCCGGGTCGATGCGGTGCAAGTCTTCCCGTGTGATCCATGAGTTATCGGATTCGGGTCGGCCTTGCCATCAGACCAAGTAATGTTGATAGCCCTTGCCCCGGGTAGTGATGGCTTGGTCATCCAGGACATGCTCGATCTGCTCTCCTCGCTCAATTATATTTGGAGGTGGACACTCAGGTTCAGGTTCACTCTCAAAAGGGAGGTCAGTCCCAAATGGCTCACTGGGTATGTTTGCGGGTTCCCTATACTCGACTAAGTCAGAGATATTGAATGTCAAGCTAATTCCATAATCCGTAGGTAATTCTAGCACATAGGCATTAGGCCCCATTCTCCTAATCACTTTAAAGGGACCCGCCCCACAAGCATGAAGCTTCTTAATGGTTCCCAGTGGAAACCGTTCAGGTCGAAGCCTAATCATTACAAAATCTCTTATTTCAAGCTCTTTGGCTCGCTTTCGGGAATCAACCAAATTATTTAAAAATTATATTTAATGCATTATCCTAACATGATGCAAAATGCAGACTCAACTATGCAATCTTTTTGAGAAAATATTTTATTAGACTCCTAGGGTCTAAACCTAATAGACTTTTGACTCTCTAGGTTTGACCCTAGTCTGGTATGCACAAGAAAAATTATTAAGGATCCCTAGCAAATGCCATAGAGTATACCAGAAGTAGAGGGCAAAAGGGATGGGCTCTAAGGAGTCACGCATTCTGGTAATCTCAATAAAAAGTAACCCCATGGCTCTAGAAATGTGAGAACATTCAGGAAAGGGTAGAAAATAGGAATCGGAGTCTTGGGGTGGCATATGGAAAACATAAAACAGACCTTGGTTATTCAGGATGACCTTAAAATTTGGGCATCGTTCTATAGGTATCATATGGTCCACTTGTTCCGGTAGATCTTGGAGCTCTCTAGGATCAATCCCACGGTGAGGAAGGTCTGCTAAAGAGGATCCTGGGACCACGTCTATAGTATGATGGATGTCTCTCAGGGGTGGAAGTTGATCAGGTAACTCATCGGGAACTTCATCCTCAATTTTTTTCCGAGCTTCAACCATCTCTTGAAGAGGTTCTCTTTGGATCGGTTCATTAAGGGTTGCTTCCTGAACTCCTGTGGAAAAGACTGGTGAATCCTCATGTTCATTTACTAGATGTGATCCTGGCTCGTCATTTCCTCTTCAAATTTTGTATTGGGTTCAGGATCATTTTCTTTTGGTTCCTCGATGAATTCTACTTGGGGCCCATCTTCACCATATTCTACTAAACTTGATTCACAGATGTCTTCTTTCAATTCTTTAATGGGCTCAGGAGTTTCTTTCCCTCGATTTTCCATGGGTTCAACCTTACAGTCTTCAAGGGGTTCAACAATGGGTTCGGGTTCAGTTTCAGTCGGTTCGTCTATAAGTAGGGCAGGGGCGGTGCACTGGCTAGCAAAATGACCAGGTTTATGACACCTATAGCTGTTACCTTGGGGATCAGGTCTCTTCTGGACTTCAATAGTCTTACCCTTGTCCTCTCTATTGTATTGGGGTCGATTCAGACTGGGACTACTAGGTCTGGGTCGGGCTAGGCTTGGTCGACTGGGGTCATATCGGTTCGGGCTTGGTCGACTTGGGTAAGCCTAGCTATAACCTTGGGGGGATCCGGGGATATGGCTCTGGTTCCTAAAGGGCTCAGGTCTTCTGTAGACGAGAGCTCTCTGGAAATGCTCACGGAACCTAGCAGCTTCCTCTATGGGTCCTAGTCTGGCCTCTATTTGATCACATCTATTAGTCAACTGGTTGCTTAATTGAGTCATGGATTGAGTCAGGGCTCCAATGTCAGCTCAAAGTTGGTCCATGGCTTCGATAGGGGGTGGAGAAGGTGGGTGAAAAGAGGTTCCTGATCTAGTGCACATGTAACAACACGATGCTATGGTTTGCTAGACCTAGGAGATCTCTCCAAATGTAAAGTCAAGAAGATGAACCTGAAAGCAATAACTTTGCACCTGGCCAGGTAAGTGTAAGGTTAGTGGAGGTTCCTCTTTGCTTGCCTAGACACCAATTAGAAATTGGCCAAGTAAGCGAACCAACCCACTTCCCTTCGGGATCTAGTCCCTGAACCACTTGCCTAGACACCAGCTACTCAAGCACACACCAACAAGTAATCTAGCTTGGCTCGGCACTTGGGTCGACCCGACTTCGTGGGTGTCCCTAGCTCACCAGAGCAGATTAAATGTCTAATCAATTTTAGTTAATGGCTAGGATTCGATATGTCGGGTGGTTGTTTTTGGGCTAGGGACAGGTAATGAAATCTTGACCCTAAGTTAATTTGACGCCCTTAAGATAAGTTATGGAGAATGATGCACAAAATGACTAATGAAATGACTTAAAATTTTCTTGTTTTTTTTTGTGTCTTTTGGATGTGTGAATGCTAAACAAAATGCAGGAATTAAAATGTGCCCCTAAATGCAAGAAATAAGCTAAATGGATGAATGAAGCAAGAAAATGAGATGCTTGCTGAAATTTCAGACCTGAGATTTTCTCAGGTAGTATTTCGGCTTGTAGAAATTCTATAAATTGAAATAAAACCTGAGAAAATAGAATAAAATATTTTGAATTCAATGCAATCTAACAGAATAGAAATCATGAAATTTGAAGGTCTCTACAGAGAGAAACAATCCAATGATCAGACCATATACGAGCTAACCAAATGCAGAAAATGAAAAGAACACAAATGCACTAGTCCTAGCCTTGCTCTGATACCAAAAATGGTGTGGGAGTAAGGGCTGGGCTAAAGATGCTAGAATGGATGCTTATGATGCAAAGGAGTTTTTCTTTTTTTTTGATTGTTGAAGAATTTTAGATGTTTTTTTTCTTTTCTTAGGGTTTTGATTCCCGATCACAAGCAAAGACTAGAAATACGAGAAATGAATAATGGAAGCTTACACTAGCAGTTCAAATCCCTAAAGAGTGAAAACGAGAATAGGATCCCGGGATTAAGAAACCTTGGTAGGACTAAGCTCAAAATACAATACCTACTTAGGAGATAGAGAGAGAAAATCTCAGACGTCTGAAGCGCCCGATGCAGAGATCGCTCAACTCGGTTGATGCGGCCTTGATGCCCGAGCAGTCAAACCCATGGAAGCACTGACTTTTGGTTGGTAGGTCACGATGGCAAAGCCGACTGTCTCTGGTGCCCGAGATGCCAGGAAGGACCTGTAGGCAAACAAAATAGGGATTAGCAAAATGGAGAGATGTACTGAAAGGGACTAAGATGGGGTTGAGAAGGGGCTTCGAGCCCGGTGTCCGGCTGGATTCCGAAGTTGAAATAGGAGATAACTTGGGGCCTCGCACCCCTCGACATCCCAGAGGATGAAGGATTGTGGCCTCACACCACTCGACATCCAGGAGGACGAAGGACTCGCGACACCCTAGGGCGACTGACAGGTAGCCATACACCACTCGACGTCCCTGGGGACGAAGGCAACTTCACTCAAACCTAGTCTAGGAGATAATGGTTGGAGGATAAACAAACTCAAACACTCTTTTCATTCAATCATTCAATCCCTTTACATTGGAGGATTGGGTCCTTTAAATAGGCACCCAAGGCCCATTTAAATTCAAAATAATTCAAAACCCTTGAACCCAAATTACATCCCCAAACGTTGGCACCCACATGGATGAGGAAAATTCTTCATGGCTGACCAAATGGAGGAGAGGATTGGCATGGCATGTTGGAGGGCTTGGAGAGGAGGATTGGCCTCTTGACTTCCTTCTTTTGCATGTTCATTTTGGGAAGAAAACATGGAACAAGGCTTACTTGAAGGGATGTGCTTCCTTTGATCCTTTAATGCCCACTTAGAGTGATTCATGGCTGACCAAATGGAGGGAGCTTTGGGCATTGCAAGGTTGAAGGCTTGGAAAGGGGAGTGTGTCCTTTGTCCTTCCATTCTTGCATGAACACTTTGGGAAGAAGGCTTGGAAGATGGCTTTCTTTGTGGCTTGGTCTCTTCAAGAATCTTCAACGCCCCATATTTGATGGATCATGGCATGATATTGGGGAGGGAAGACGGGGATGATGTCTCCTCCTTTCAAGGTCACCCAAGAGAAAAAGGCATGGAGAGGGTGTGTGGAATGCATGAGGGCGCCTCCATGTTTCCTTCCTTGGATGCCCAAGTGGCAATTGATGTGGTGCCACATAGGTGGCTGAGGTGGCACCTGTGTTGGCATCTTTCCAAGTGAAAAAGGTGGGTTGGTCCACAAGGACTTGACTTGGTCTTGAAAGCCTGGTTGACTTCAATTGGGCTTGGGCCCAATCCAAACTCAGACTAGAACCACAAATAAATACAGGACCCATTACCTAAACTTGACCCAAATTGGTCAAGGTACAAGACTAAAAATTATAAAATTACTTTGGCTCATAGCCTTATTACAGGACTCACAGAAGTGGAACCCTAATCTGAGATCCACAGAGGGTTGAGGAGCCTCTGTCGGATCTTGGTGCCGACACCACTGTCCGATGATATCGATGGCAAAGTCAATTGTCACCATACTTGTGTCACCTGGAGGACTTGTGATTATTCAAAAAAGATAAAAGATTAAGTTTCAATCAGAAGGAAAGTAGTGGAAGAATGAAAGAAGAGTTGTGGAAGTGATGATGGAGTTTTGCTGGATTCGGAGTCGGATGAAGGAGTTACGGCAGTGATGGTAGTTTGAGGCCTCACTCCTCTCAACGCCCGAAGGTGAAGGCACTCCCTCTCAGAGATCGACGTTCCTAGTGAACAAAGGCAACTAACAAGAGTTTGGACTCAAGAAGATAACTTTTTTTTTTAATTCATCAAGATTAAAAATTACGAAGGAGGGGTTAGGGCGTTTTAATAGGCATCTTAAGACCCTTTTGAATTTCAAATGAAAAAATTACAAAATTCTTGAATGGGCACCCAAAACCATTGACTTTCTTCTATCCTTGGCCGACCAAAAGCTGATTGGATTGGGCGTGGCATGATGCATGGCTTGGAGGGTGGATCTTGGCCCTTGAACTTGGAAAGAATCTCTTGGTTTTGGAAGAAGGCATGAAGAGGGGCTTGGAGCAAGGCATGTGTTCTTCCTCCTTCCTTGGTTGCCATCCTTTCTTTGGTACAAGGCTTGACATGGGGAGTATGAGGTGGAGGCACCCATGGATCTTGTCTCTCCCTTCCAAAGAGGTTCAAGCAAATTGGGAAGAAGACTTGATTGGAGGGCTTGAAGCAAGGGATTTGAATTCCCCACTTCAACTCCCATTGACTTTCACTTTGACCGACCACCCTTGCTTGGAAAGAAGCTAGATAGGGGGTGGGAAAAAAGGCTACAGCCAAGTGAAGTGATCCTCTTCATTGGGCATCCAAGGATGCCAAGTGTGCTGCCCACATGGCAAGATGTCATGGCACCACATAGGATGAATAGGTGGGCCCTGAGCTGACTTGGATTCTTTCCAGACTTGGTTCCAAGGAGACTAAATTTTAAGACCCACTCTTACAATGGACCCATACTTCTAATAGACTCAGACTGGACTCGATTTGTTACTGGACTCAGTACAGGACACAATTTGACCTAATTGGTCAAAGTACAGACTCAATTCAAAGTAAAAGGAAATTACAAAGTTGAGGCTTGAAGCCTTATTACAAGTCCCGAAAATTGAAACCCTATTTGGAGATCCACAGAGGGTTGAGGAGCCTTTGTCGGATCCTGGTGCCCACACCAGTTCTCCCGGGGTGGGAGGAACTCGACCCTGTCAAGTAAGAGTTGATTTGGCTTAGGTACTCCTCCAAAAAGTCAGAATCGAGGCACTGCAAGTCCTCCCGGGTAATCCACGAGTCATCGGACTCAGGTCGGCCTTGCCATCGGACTAAAAATGTTAATAACCTTTGTCCCGGGTAGTGATAGCTTGGTCATCCAGGACACGCTCGATCTACTCTCCTCTCTCTGGTATATTAGAGGTGGACAATCAGGTTTGGGTTCACTCTCAAAAGAAATATCAGGCCCAAATGGCTCGCTAGGAATGTTTGCTGGTTCCCTGTACTTGACTAAATCTGAGATATTGAAAGTTGAGCTAATGCCATAATTCGGGGTAGCTCAAGAACGTAGGCATTAGGGCCGACTCTCTTTATCACTCTAAAGGTGCTAGCTCCATGAGCATGAAGTTTCTTAACGGTTACTGGTGAAAACCGTTCAGGCCTAAGCCTAATCATTACAAAATCCCCAATTTCAAACTCTTTGGCTCATTTTCGGGAATTAGCCATTTTTTTATATGCATTATTGCTGAGATTAATTTTATTGCTGATTTCCTTATGTATGTTCCTAATATGCTGTGCAAAGGATTCGGTGGACTCAGAGACATGAGCATGGATAGGTAGGGGAATCAAATCAAGGGATTGGTTAGGCTTGTAACCACTCATAATCTTGAAAGGACTTTTCCCGGTGGTCTTATTCATAGAAATGTTGTAGGCGAACTCAGCTCGAGGTAAAAGAAGATCCCAGTTTCCGGTATGTTCACGTATCAAACATCTTAAGAGGTTCCCTAGGCTACGGTTGACTACCTCAGTCTGTACATTGGTATATGGGTGGTAGGCGGTTGAGAACTTAAGCTTGGTTCCTAGTATGTGCAAAAGGGTTTTCCAGAAGTAGCTAGTGAATCGGACATCCCTATCAGACACTATGGTTTTTGGAAGGCCATGTAACTTAGGCCATATAACTTAACCACATGATCAAGAAAGAGCTTGGCAAATTTGGAAGCATCTAGGGTCTGGGAGTAAGGACATCAGCTACCTTATTCTCGGTACTAGCACGATGTTTAAGCATAAAGGTATAGACCTGGATGTATTCTACCCACTTAGAGTGCCTCGGGTTTAGTCTTTTCTTGGAGTTTAGGTATCGAAGGGCTTCATGGTCAGAGAAAAGGACAAATTCTTGGGGTAAAAGATAATGCCTCCAATACCTAAGAGCCTGAACGACTGCAAAGAACTCTTTATCATAAGTCGAGTACTTAACTTTGGCCTCATTGAGTTTCTCGCTAAAGAAGGCCACGGGATGATTTGCCTGACTAAGTATTCCTCCAATGCCAACTCCCGAAGCGTCACAAGCAACCTCAAAAACTTTAGTAAAATCAGGTAATCTTAGGATAGGTACTTGTATCATCTTATCTTTGATTTCTTGGAAGGCTTTATATGCAGCTTTGGTCCATTGGAAGCCTTCCTTCCTGATGCAGTCGGTGATGGGTGCTACGATTGAACTAAATCCCCGAATAAATCTCCTATAAAAAGTGGCTAGGCCATGGAAACTATGCACATCATGGACACTAGGTGGGATTGGCCACTCAACTATGGCTCTAACTTTTTCGGGATCAGCGGAGACTCCTTCTGGGGTGACTACAAAAGCTAGGAGGATAACCCTTGTTGTCATGAACTCACATTTCTTTGGGTTGGCATAAAGGCTATTCTCCCTAAGGGTCGGGCAGACTAACCTAAGATGGATAAGATGGTCTTCTTTAGTCCTGCTGTAAATCAAAATAACATCGAAATAAACCACTAAAAATTTTCCAGCAAATTCTTTCAGGACTTGGTTCATGACCCTCATAAAGGTGCTAGGAGCATTAGAAAGTCCAAAAGGCATCACTACCCATTCAAAAAGGCCATCGTTAGTTTTAAAAGCTGTCTTCCATTCATCCCCGGGTCTGATCCTAATATGGTGGTAGCCACTCTTAAGATCTATCTTGGAAAATATAGTTGCTCCGGCCATCATGTCAAGCATATCATCTAAACGGGATATGGGAAACCTATACTTGATTATAATCTTGTTTATGGCTCTGCTATCTATGCACATTCTCCAGGTTCCATCTTTCTTAGGGGTTAGCAAAGCAGGGATGGCACAGGAACTTAAACTCTCCCTAAGAAAACCCTTCCTAAGCAACTCTCCCACTTGTTTTTGCACTTCTTGGTGTTTGGTGGGGTTCATTCTATAATGGAGAAGGTTGGGTAAGGTGGCTCCTGGGACCAAATCTATGGCATGTTGGATGTCCCTAAAAGGTGGTAGATGATCAGGTAATTCTTCAGGGAAGACATCCTTAAACTCTTCTAGAGCCTTAACTACTTCTTGGGGCGCTCTATTTGGGTTTGTTCATGACTTTCTTTGGTGGTCAAAATCCAAACAGGGGCTCCCTCAGCATTTCTTTCTCCAGTTCCTTAGATTTGATTAGGTTGACTCCAGGCTTCTTCTCCTTAAGACTAATTGATCCTCTCTTAGCCTTGTCCTTAGGCTGAACTGGGTTAATGGTAAATTTCTTCCCATGGTGATTGAAGGCACAACTATTGGTCTGACCATAAAGAGTAGCATCATGATCATAAAGCCACGGTCGTCATAGGATAATATTGCTGACGCCCATGGAAAGGACATCGTACCAAATCTTCTCTTCATAAGACTGCAATTTGATTAAGACTTGGCACCTAGATTTTAATGGTATAGAGGTTGAATCAATCCAAGAGACCTTGTACGGGTTGGGATGAGGGACTGAGGTCAATCCTAGGGCTTTGATAGTGCTAGAAGAGATAGCATTGACACAGCTCCCACTATCAACTATGATTTTGCAAACCTTATCCCCTAGTTCGACAATGGTTTGAAGGATGTTTGTTCTACGCCAATCTTCCTATACTACGTTTTGGGTAAGGATGCACCTAACTACCCCTAGAAGGTCCTCAGATTCAAATTGCTCTTCTTCTCCCTCATATTCTTCTAGTAATTGGTCTTTTGGCTCATAGACTTCTCCCTCTGGATCAGCAATGGGTTTTATCTCATTCTTAGTTGGCTCCTCTATGACTAGGGCTGTGGCGGTGCACTGACTAGCTCTATGTCCAGGTTTATGACACCTAAAGCAAGTGTTTGGGGAGTGGGACTCTTTTGGGTTCCAACAGCTTTACCCTTTTCCTCTTTGCTATAATGGGGTTGGTTCAGATCTGGTCAGCTTGGGGTGGGTCGGTTGGGGTTGGGTCGACTTGGGTCAGGATGGTAAGGATTGGGACGACTCGGGTAAGCCTAACTATACCCTGGGTTAGGTCCTGGGAGTCGACTTGGGTTTCTAAATGGTTCAGGTTTACGATAGGTATGAGCCCTCTGGAAATGCTCACAATTCCTTGAAACTTGGTAGGCATACTCTAAATTAGTGACCTCTCTAAAATAAAGCTCTCTTTGGATGTCTGGGTGTAGGCCAGCCCTAAACCTAGACAGGGTCACAGAAGCAGATTCATTGACATGACATCGCATGACATACTCATCAAACTTCACGATGTAGTCAGCTACACTCTTGTTCCCTTGACTCAGATTCTGCCATTGGTCCAATAAACTCTGGGTGTAGGAAAGGGGTCGATACTTGTCCCTATGTTTGGCTTTCATACCTCTCCAAGTTGCTATACGTTCTTCATCTCTCTGTGCTACCAGCCTCTCAACACTATTCCAGAATAACCTAGCTTGGCGAACCAACCTAGTCTTGGCAAACTTAAACTACATCCTCTCAGTCATGGTATACCACTCGAAATACTGCTCCATATCCTCCTCCCAATCTACATACACTTTGGGATCTAGGCTACCATCAAAGGTAGGGGCTTCTAACTTGATGTTCCTAAGGGCCCTTTCTTCTTGGTCTAAGATCTCGGGATTGGGTCTCCTAGGTTCAAACTCTTGGGCTGGGTTGACACAGTGCAGTCTCCTAGGTTCAGCCTCAATGGGTGGTTCATGGTGAGGATAATCCCTAGGGGGAAAGGTGATCCAGACTCAGGCTCAACAAATGGCCTAGGACTATTTCTCTCTAAGGTTCCAACTCTCTCTTCAAGCCTATCTAGTTTGCTGATCATCCTAGTTAATTGCTCCATAAGATCCTTAAGTTGAACTTCTCTCTCGTTCTCCATAGGTTCATTGGCTTCGGAATGGTAAGGATGATAGGGTACTCCTGATCTAGTGGACATGAGTTAAACACACAAAAACGTCTAGGATCTACTAGACCTAGAATCTCAACCAGTTGCCTAAGTCAGGGTGGCAAACCAGTCTCGAGTAACTCTATCCTTGGCCAGGTAGGTGTAGGGGAGTGGAGGTCCCTGAATGCCAACCTTAGACACCAATCTAGGATTGGCCAGGTAGTTGGACCAAACTCACAAGCCCTAAATCACCAAGCCTAGACACCAAGAGCAATAGCACACACAGAATGGGCTGATGGCAAGAATAGACACTTAGTCTTGACTCGATCAATTGGTGTCCCTAAGCTCTCTATAGCAAATTAAGTGTCTAATGGATTTTTGTTAGAGCTTGGATTCGATATGCAGGTTAGTGATTTTTTGGGCTAGGGACAGGTAATGAAATCCTGACCCTATGTCAAATTGCTGCCCTTAAGTGATTTATGAAAATGAATGCAAGCAAATGATCTAATAATATGTCACTAAATTATATTTTTTGTGGGTTTTAATGTATGATAGCAGAGTCAAGATGATGGAAATGAAATGATTTTACTCTAAATGCAAGATTAAACTAATTGAAAACACAAGAAAATGCAAATTGCTGAAATTTTCTGAATAGAACTTGCTCTCAGATAATATTTCAGCTTGTAGAAATTATACTAACTGAAATAAAATCTGAGAAAATCTTCAAAAATATAATGAATAATAAACGATCTATCAAAACAAAAATCAAGAAATTTGGAGATACCTACAGGTAGAAAAAACTAAAACAACAGACTATGTATGGAAAGAAAAAATTGTAGAAATTAAAGAAGAGATCTAAGATGCAAAAATTTTTTTGTTCTTTTTAAATCTGTTCTTCTTGTATTCTCCTTCAAAGGCCTATCACAATGGCAACCCTACACGCCTTAAGAGATCCCCGTGGAATGGTAGGAGAGGGTCTTGAAACCCTACTTTTCTCCTAAGACCGGACGGCCTGGTGAAGCACCTAATCCAGGTACTTAAGAAGAGCTAAAATCCTAACCATGCTCTGATACTAGAAATGATGGGGGACTAACTAGATGCAGAATAAAGAATGATGCAAGTGATTTTAGGGTTTTGTGGATTTTAGATTTTTGTAGTTTTCTTTGGATTCCCGTAAGCAAGTAAGAGATGGTCTAGGGTTCTATAACCATAAGAAATAACAAGCAAGCAAGTAGTCCCTAAACAATGATAAAGAGAGGATCCCGGGATTGAGAAACCCCGTAGGACATAGCTCTCTGATCAAGATCTACTTAGGAGTCAGGGGGCAAACGTCAAAGATTTGAAGTGCCCAATGCAGAGATCGCTCACCTTGGCGGATGCTGCCTGATGATCGAGCCATCAACCCTGCAAAGGCACCGGCTGGCTGTCCGAAGATCTCGATAGCAAAGGCAACCATCGCCGTACTTGTGTCACCTGGAGGACCTACGAGCATTCAAAGAAGATAAAAGGTTAAGTTTCAATCAAAAGGAAAGCAGTGGAAGAATGAAAGAAGAGTTGTGGAAGTGATGTTGGAGTTCTGCTAGATTCGGAGTCGGATGACGAAGTTGCGGCAGTGATGGTAGTTTGAGGCCTCACTCCTCTCGACGCCCGAAGGTGAAGGCGCTCTCTCTCGGAGATCGACGTTCCTAGTGAACGAAGGTAACTAACAAGAGTTTGGACAAAAGAAGATAACTTTTTTTTTCATTCATCAAGATTAAAAATTACAAAGGAGGGATTAGGTCCTTTAAATAGGCACCTTAGGACCCTTTTGAATTTCAAATGAAAAAATTACAAAATTCTTGAATGGGTGCCCAAAACCATTGACTTTCTTCTCTCCTTGGCCGACCAAAAGTAGATTGGATTGGGTGTGGCATGATGCATGGCTTGGAGGGGGAATCTTGGCGCCTTGAACTTGGAAAGAATCTTCTTGGTTTTGGAAGAAGACATGAAGAGGGGCTTGGAGAAAGGCATGTGTTCTTCCTCCTTCCTTGGTTGGAATCCTTTCCTTGGTACAAGGCTTGACATGGGGAGTGTGAGGTGGAGGCGCCCATGGATCTTGTCTCTCCGTTCCAAAGAGGTTCAAGCAAATTGGGAAGAAGAATTGATTGGAGGGCTTGAAGCAAGGGATTTGAATTCCCCACTTCAACTCCCATTGACTTTCACTTTGGCCAACCACCCTTGCTTGGAAAGGAGCTAGATAGGGGGAGGGAAAAAAGGCTAGAGCTAAGTGAAGTGATCCTCCTCATTGGGCATCCAAGGTTGCCAAGTGTGCTACCCACATGGCAAGATGTCATGGCGCCACATAAGATGAACAGGTGGGCCCTGAGCTGACTTGGATTCTTTCCAGACTTGATTCCAAGGAGACTAAATTTTAAGACCCACTCTTGCAATGGACCCATACTTCTAATAGACTCAATCTGGACTCGATTTGGGACTGGACTCAGTATAGGACATAATTTGACCTTGGTGTGGGCACCAGGATCTGACAGAGGCTCCTCAACCCTCTGTGGATCTCAGATTAGGGTTCCCCCTTCTATGAGTCCTGTAATAAGGCCTTGAGCCCAAAGCATTGTCATAATTTCTTGTCAAAGTTTGTTTAGTCCTGTACCTTGATCAATTTGGGTCAAGTTAGGTCATGAGTCCTGTATTTGTTCGAGTCTGGGTTTGGACTTGGCCCAAGCCCAATTGAAGTCACCCTGGTTTTCTTCACCAAATCAAGTTCTGGTGGACCAACCCACCCCTTCCACTTGGGATAATGCCAACACAGGTGCCACCTCAGCTACCTACGTGGCACCACATCAGCTGCCACTTGGGCATCCAAGAAGGGAAACAAAGTGGCACCCCCATGCTTTCCACACGCCTTGGGCGACATTGGAAGGAAGAAACACCATCCCCCTCTTCCCTCCCCCACATCATGCCTTGTTCCATCAAAAGAGGGGCATTGAAGATCCTTGAAGAAACCAAGCCTCAAAGCAATCCCCCTTCCAAGCTTTCTTCCCAAAGTGTTCTTGCAATGAAGGAAGGTCAAAGGACACACTCCCCTCTTCAAGCCCTCAACCATGCAACGCCCATGGAGCTCTCCCTTGGTCAGCCTTGAATCAATCCAAGAAGATGGTGTTGAAGAGTACAAGGGAACACATCCCTCCAAGCAAGCCATGCCTCACTCTTTCTTCCCAAAATAAGCATGCTAAGGAAGGAAGTCAAGAGACCAATCCCTCTCACCAAGCCTTCCCACATGCCATGCCCAACCCCAAGTCATTTGGTCGGCCAAAGAGAAGGGATGATGGAAGATTTTGGGTGCCACCATGAATGTTGTAATTTGAATTTCAAATGGGCCTTGGGTGCCTATTTAAAGGACCCAATCCCTCCCTTGTAGAACTAATGAATGATTGAGTGATTAATGAAAAGTTTGAGTTTCTTCCACCCTCCAACCATTATCTCTTAGGCTAGGTTTGAGTGGAATTGTGATGCGGGACTAATATGTATGCAATTCTTTTTGTATGTTTTATATGTGGGGTTAGGTGATTAATTCCCGAATTTCAGATCAAAATTAGTTGTAGGGAGTTTGTATGAATTTTTGAAGCCAAGCATGCAGATTAGAACCTAGAAAAGTACTAAAGAAGGTTCGCCGGGGCTGAGAAGCCTCGGTTAGGGAAAGTTCTCCTATAATAATAAGACTGGAGGTAGACGGGGTGTACCTGACAACGTCTGAAGTGCCCGGTGAAGATCGCAGTGAAGGGATCTCTCATTCCTCGATGAATGTGGCCTGGAAAACTGAGCCAAAGACCTATGGATACCCGGCTTTTTGCTCGATGGTCCGATTGTGGCTTGGCTGGAGTCGTTGGATTCGTAGGAACTCGGGGACCTGCAAACGACCTGTTAGGGGTTAAAAAACTCAAAGGAAATCAAGAAAACAAAGGAAAATTGCAAAGAGAAGAAAGTTTTGGAGGGGGCTGGAAGGATGGTTGGCGGCAGGAAGATGGTTGCAAACACAGGGAAGAAGAACTCTCAAACCCCTTTATGCACACAGCAGGGTAATCACACAAAACAATAGAAGAACTCAAGGTTTATTTCATATCAAAAATCTTCCTTCATACAAGAGGCTAGGGTCCTTTAAACAGACCCTTAACCTTGGGCTCCAAGTAAGGGCACATAAGTTTTTACATAAGAATCCTTTTCCCTCTTAAACCCTAGCTAGAAAATAAGGAAACATTAGGTAGAAAAATCCCTAAAAATTCTCTTGACTTGGCCAACACTCCAAGGATGCCTAGGGGGTATGTTGGGCTTCTAAGTGCAGGGTTCGGTGGCAAGGCGGAAACATAGATTTCAAAATTTTTTATCTTTATGAAATCTTCACCAAACCCTTAACCCAAGATCTCCTTAAAAGAATTAAAAACATATAACATGTATATATAAGATTTAATCTCAAATTAAAGTACTAACCTGTATTGCTAAAATCCAAACTTTAAATCTCCACCAGGTGCCCAAATGTTTAGCCTCCAATGGTGATCCACACAGAAAAAGATGAAGACAATAATTTCTTGTTCTTGCCTCCTCTTCTTGAATTCTTTTTCAAGAATTCAATTCTTGGAATTTTGGACTGAAATTTTCCTTCTTGAAAATTTCTTTTCTTCCTTCTTTCCTCTTCTTGAATTCTTTTCTTGAATTCCCTTTCTTGAATTCCTTTTCTTGAATTGAATTGGAAGAAGAAATTAAGACAAATAAAGTCTTAATTCTAGGAAGAAAAGAAGAAGAACAGACCCTTCCTTTTCCTTTCCTTTACTGTTCAAGACCTTCCACTTATTCTTGTTTAGGGTCAGACTTTCGACAAAGATTATCTCTGTAAGGGAAACAATACCCAACAAGCATAAAGGGAAGGAGTATTCCGGAGAGGAGGAGAGGAATATGATCTCTGTATATTTCTTCTTTTATTATATGTCAGAAAACCCCCGAGAACCCAAACCCTTTTATAGATTTCAGAGGGGCGTCTTCTCAAAACAAAGAAACCCTCTGAAACCCCAGGAATCATGATCCCTCATTCCTCACGCATCCCCTCAACCAAAAATCATGATTCTCTGATTTAAATTTCATTTTTTCGACGAGGAGGACTCTCAGAAAAACTTCGAGAATAATTGCGACTTTTGGAGACGGATTTGCCACCAAAAAATGACGGATCTTTTTCCTTAATTTTTTATGGCCATCAGATCCAAATCCAAGGGCGTCAGATAAACATCCAAATCGCCCCCCCCCCATTTTTTTTTTCCAACAAAATTTTCTTCCCACGTGCGTGAAGAGGAGTCCACACGCGCTTGGACTCTTCTTCTTGGCGCGTGCGGGTGAGGAAAGGAGTGGGCGGTTTGGAGAGAGGGTCTCAGTGCACTTGATTCACTTGGGTTCAGCCATGGGTTAGCCCAATGTCCTAAAATTTAAATTAGACCTTAATCTGGTTCAATTAGAACCCAATTAAGCCCAATTCGGAACCAAATTCTAATATGATTCGAATAGAAATTTGGTTTGCAACACATGCTAGTGTGTTTATCCTGCAAACATGATTTAATTCCAAATTAAATCCTTCATCAATTTTCTTTTGTGTGTGACCCATTGGGCTCCACACCTGGCCAGCAGCAGGTCCGAGTGCTATTTGACTTAATTCGGTTAGATCTCAACTAAGCCGATTTAGGTCAACTCAAACTAGCTCGACTCGGTCAATTAGAATCTACTTATAATTAACTGATTTGAATTACCATAATTCAATCATATACCAACAAGACAAGATTGACATCTAGCAACGTATCATGTCTACCCAGAAGATGTGGAATTTTGGTGGAATTACCAAAATACCCATCAGTGGTGAGTTACCGGGTAATTCAGTCCTTTGATCAACTTGCATCCCGAATATGATTATGAATATGGATACTTGTCAAATCCAATTTCATATTCATCCCTAGCTCAATCTTTATAATGATGATTCATTAATGAACCATTAAAAATTAACTCTAATGTTCATACTTTGATCAAAGATTTCCTGAATCCATCATTTAATCGAAATTAGCTGGATGAAATTCCCTCTTACTAGGGCTGATCAATTCCTTGTTGACCTACTCACAACCTTTATATACAATCCACCATACCCAGTATCACCTCGTGCATGACTCAGTGTCATGATTGATTGCGATCCAAAGTATGGATTCATATATATAAGGTACCATGGTAGTCTCAGGTCAAAGGACCACATGCACTACTCCCACTATGAGAATTATCTATTGACAAATAGATAAGGTTCCATTAGATATTCTCAATCTGGATCAATTCAGTGAACTCATTCTCTAATGAACACTCACATCCTAGTATTAGTGTCAAACACAAGTGAATGTGAGATCAGTCACCCTCATCACAAAGCATATATAGGATGTGCTGGTCTTGCCGGAAACATTGATCCTCAACTCAATGTCCCATCGACCAGGAATATTTTAGATTAGGGTTTTAAGGCTTTAGGTCTCACTGGTATGATCTCATCATAACCCTAGAACCATAGTCCTAATCTATGGGGTTCATCATATAATCATAAAGACACAGCGTATGATGAAAATAATGCCTTTATTATAATAATGTCAATTCATTGATTTTGGGATCGAAATACAATATTTTAATTGGCTTTCAGGGCACAATCTTTCAATCTCCCACTTGCACTAAAGCCAATCGCCTTTAATTCTTAACCCCATACAATCAAGGTGGCGATCAAACTCTCGCTGTGATAGAGCCTTAGTGAACGGGTCTGCTATGTTGTTCTTCGTTTCTACCCTTTTAATGCAGACTTCTTGTCTTTCGACAATCTCTCGAACGAGATGGAAGCATCTCAGAATGTGCTATGATTTGTGATGAGCTCTTGGTTTCTTTGCTTGAGCAACAGCCCCCGTATTATCACAGTAAAGTGATACTGGACCTTCAATCTCAGGAACTACGCCCAACTCTGATATGAACTTCTTCATCCAGACAGCTTCTGGTGCGGGCACCAGACTCGGAAGAAGACTTCAGGGCTCCATCTGGATCTCCGATTGACCTTGCCCGAAGAATTAGGGTTTTCTGGTTTTGTAATAAGGGTTGACCTGATCAACTCAATTTTGAGTCTGTAATTTTGTCATTTCAATTTTTGTTGGGTCATGTTGACTCAGTCCAAGTCCAAGGCCTAGGTACGTGTCATTCCCTTTGCCATAGGGCACCACATTTTCCAGCTACAAGTGCGTGCCACACTCCCTGCCACATCTCCATCTAGTGTACCTTGGTCCCCACGCCTCAAGTAAGCAGGTTCTTTTTTCTTGCACCACTTGGGGGAGAAATCCATCAAGATACCTCAATCCAAGGAGGAGCCAACTTCTTTCCAGATAAACCCAAGCCAGGATGGCAAGAATTTTTCTTGAAGAGAGGATCAAGGAGGTGCCCCATAATGTTCCATAAAAATCCAAGTTATAAAAGGGAAGAGAGCATGTCTTGGGGAGAAAATCAAGGAGGCACCCAAAAGTTTCCAAAAGTGCCAAAGCCATGAAAGGAAGAAGCCTAAACTTGTGGAGCAAGACTAGGAGGTGTCCAAAAGAGCCAAACCATGAAGGGAAAATCCTTGATTCATGGAGAGATAATAGGAGACACCCCCATAACCTGCCATTTGGAGCTGATTTTCAAGTTTTCTTGGAGTTTTTGGGCTGCCCACTCATAGAAGGAGTTTTGGGAAGAGAATTTGATGCCTAAAGTTTGGGTTAGTCCTATTAGTCCCACATGAAAAATGTATAAAATTTTATTTCTTTGTTATGTCTATATATTCAACTCTATGTAACTCTTGAATGAAAAAATGATGAATGAAATCAATTTCTGTGTGAGCAACTTTGTGTTTCTCTCTTCCGCACTTGTATTCAGGTGTTGAGCTCCGTGAGGGAGTAAATCCGGGTTCCCTAGGAACCTTGAGGAGGTGTGAGATCTCCAACCCCAAAACCCTAGCTTAGTCCACCCATCTCTACTCCACCACCACCAAACCCTAATTTTCCATCTTCATCCCACGGCCCCTCTCTTTCACATCGAAGCCGGTCACCAGCATCCAGGTTCAGATCAACTATTTCAACTACAGAGCCAGTTCAAAGGAGAGTCAGATCAGTATCAAGATCTCCGGAACTTCTACATCCAACAATCTTCATTAAGTCCTCAAGTCAGTGTCTTTCTTTGAGTTTCTGGTTCTTCTTTTGTTCTTCTTCTTCCAGATCCTGAGTTCGAGAAGGAGGCAACCTTGCCATAGGACTACAATCCGAGGATCCATTGCGAAGATACCCCATCTCCAAGGATCCTACAATCTGCTCGAGAGTGTCCTCCAATAGAAGCAATGAGAGATATCACTGCTTGGTAACGAGAACCTTCCCTTCTCACTTTGTCTATTTCGTTGAAACTCAGAGCAAACCCTAGATCTGGGGGTTTCTAAATCCCCAGCGATCCTACTTCTGAGTTACTCAGATAATCCACTCCTTTTAATTGTGCTCTCTGTCATTTCTTAGTTTCTTTCAACATTAGTTTATCTTTCCTTTGAGTCAAAGCCGACTTCTGAAAATATATTAAAAAAAAAAAATACATTAATTTTAATTTGCTTTCGCATTTCACATATCTATTCTGCATCATTTTTGGTATCAGAGATTTCGCTCTGCATCATTTTGGTATCAGAGCCCTATCTAGGATTTCTGACTTGCTTGCATGTTTGAGTGTCTCTCTTTTTTACTTTGTCTACTCAAAGTAGACTCCCTAGGACGTCCGGTCCTAGGAACGAAGTGAGGTGCAAGCCTCCTCTTCCCATTCAATGGGGTATTCCTAGGGCATGTAGGGGATCCGCTGGGTTACAACTTCGTAGCAGGAATTGTAAACGGGGGAAGCATTCTATTTTTAGTCTGTAACTACCCTGTTGCAGGAATTGTTTCTCATTACAGATAACTCTAAATTGCATGATTCTTATTTTTCTGGAACCAGTATAATTGAATCTATTTTACATAATTTTATTGTGATTTATTGGTTTCCGTGAAATTTCTGAGAGTTGAATTACAGCAACTCTATTTCTGTGTTTCTGCATTTCAATTTTTTTTGAGTGATCATCTCCTAATTCATCTTAAGGGCAATTGAGCATCTAAGATAAGGGGAGGAGTTGATAACCTCTCCTTAGCCCAAAACCACCATTCACTCATTCGATCCTAAGCCTAATTTTAAAATTTATTAGACTTAATTTGCCCTAGTGGGCTAGGGACATCAACAAGTCGGGTCTAGGCTAGTGTTGAGTCAGTTTGTCTAGTTACTCTGTGTGTGCTTTGTACTCAGTGTCTAGAATGATGGTTCAGGGATTCTATCCCGAAGGGCTTGTGTGCTGGTCCGCCTACCTGGCCAATCACTGATTGGTGTCTAGGATTGGCATTTAGGGACCTAACACTCTCCTTACACCTGCCTGGCTGAGTCCCGAGTTACTACAGGCTAGCTTGCCACTCTGATTGGGCATCTAGTTCGGACTCTAGGTCTAGTGAGCCAGTAGTCGCTTTAGTCTAGTCACATTCTGTGTGTTTGCTTGCATCATCATGACTACCCGGAATGGAGTACCCTACCAACCTGGTCAAACTCAACCTGATTTAGAGGCCATGGTTAGAGCTCTTACTAAAAGTATGAACAAATTGAGTCAGGATATGACTGCTACTGTTACCCAGTGTAAAGAACAAGTCCATGAGAATTTTACCCAGCTTAGGGATCGAGTCCAAGTACTTGAGAAACGTAGACATCAAAACTGGATCCCTGATCCAAAATTTAATAGGCCCCAACCTCATCCATGCCAGGAGCCTAGGAGGACCTTATACCGTGATCCCGAGCATAACCTTAGGAAGCCTAACGATGATATCTATAGTGTGGATCGTGTCTATGAGAGGTCCTTACAATATTCTAGACCAGTCACTCAACAACCCAAGTCTTCTAGATCAAACCATTTAGATCCACACCCATGCCCAAGTAAGGTCTCTACTAGCTTGAAACCCAGTGTGACCCAGTTCCTATATCGCAAGAATGTTTGTTTTGTGGAGAAAGGCCATAAATCTAGTCAGTGCCCATGCATAGGACTGGCTTGTGCACAGCTAAGTGGTAAGAATCCTAAGGATGACATTAATGAGGGAGAACCCAAGCGTACCAATGAGGAAGAAAGGTTAGGTATGACAAGCCTAGAATCAGTTGACCCGATTACCACTCACCCGAAACCCATTGAAGATGGCATCGAGGAAGTATATGATGCTGGCTTGAGTCTAGTTGATGAATATGAGGGGGAAGTACTTGAAGAATGTGACATCGATACTATTGGTTCCTTACCTGAGGAGACCTTGGAGAGCAACCAAGTGGAAGGACCTAGTTCAGAAATTCAAGAGATTTGTGAGAACCAGGTTCCTTTAGTCAAATACCCCCCGGAAGAACTCATAGTGTTAGCCCGAGCTATCAGTTCGTACCCTCTAATGACAGTCATTCCCCAAGTACCAATTAAAGATCTTTGCACTGAACAGTTTAAGTTTGCCCACCCTATGGTAGATCCTCTCCTTAGGATGACTGAATCAAGCCTCTTATAATTGGACCTTGTCCCATGCCCAGCCACTAAGGTCTCTCCCGTAATCTCAGTTGAACATCCTTTTCTTGAGCGGATTGATTCACACAGTCCTGTAGAAGTCCTCCTTATGACCCCAGACCCCTTCCTTCGCATGACTGAGCTACCCTTCTATAGAGTATACCTTTCCGCACCCATAGGTCAAATTTCAAGTCTTGAGGTCATCATCCATAGGCCCTTCCATGAATCATTCTCTAATCCATTTCTTGAGAAAGTGGATCATTATTTGCTTAGAGAACAAACCTTAACTGTTGCAATCACATGTCCTAGGATACTCCCCGAACCATCTCTTGATCCATTCCTGGGAGTAGCAAACTTTTCCTTTCGTAAGGATGACCAGTTGACATTCATAGATCACCATTCAAACCTTCAGGTCACCACCTTTAGCCAGCAGGTAATTCGAGACTCCACCTCATATTTCCTCCCTTTCTCTTGGACTTCCAATGCTTCTTACACCATCCAAGTATACTTTATCGAAGTCTTTAGAGTGAACCACGTGTCAGAATCTATTAGGTTTGCCACCTACTTCTGGAAGACCTTATGGCACCTACTAGGCACCCATGATAAGTTTTCATGCTCTGCATGCCATCCTCCGACCCAAATTCAAACCTAGAGAGCCGTAGGTTGTTAGGTTTAGACCTAGGGTTCCTTTGAATAAAGTCCATTCTTTAGGAATGCATCGTCAGTCAAGTTTAGGACATTGTCTCAGATTTTGGTTGAGTGAGAATACCAGGAATTGGGATCTGTATTTACCCAGGGCTAAATTTGCATATAATGTTTCGATCAATAGGTCTATAGGCTAGAGTTCCTTTGAAATTGTTCATGGATACAAGCCTCACACACCACTTGATCTGATTTCACTATTAGTCCACACACACAAGTCTCTTGATGCACTTGCATAGCATGTAAAGGACTTGCATAAAGAAATTCATGCCAAATAAATTTAAGTAATGAAACTTATAAGAAGTTGGCTGATTCTCAAAGATGAGTCAAAACTTTTGTTGAGAGAGACTATGTAATGATTAGGTTAAGGCCTGAGCGGTTTTCTCCTGGAACCGTTAGAAAGTTACATGCTAGAGGAGCTGGACCATTTAGAGTAGTGAAGAGAGTAGGATCCAATGCCTATGTGCTCGAGTTGCCTCCAGAACTAGGCAATAGCTCTACTTTCAACATTACAGACCTAGTAGAGTACAGGGAGCCAGCTGTGATTCCCAGTGAGCCTTTTGAACCTAATCCTATTATTGAGAGTGATCCCGACCCTGTGTGTCCACCAACAAACTGGCCCGTGAGGAAAGAGCAGAATGAAAAGATCCTGGATGATCAGGTTATCTCTACTTGTAATCGAGAATACCAAAGATACCTGGTCCGCTGGCAAGGAAGGCCAGACTCTGATGACTCTTGGATCTCCCGAGAAGAATTACAAGATTTGGATCCAGACATCTTGGAGAGATACCAGAATTAACTTGAGCCTTACTCGACAAGGTCGAGTTCCTCCCACCCCGGGAGAATTGGTGCGGGCACCAGACTCAGAAGAAGACTTCTGGGCTCCATCTGGATCTCTGATTGACCTTGCCCGAAGAATTAGGGTTTTCTTGTTTTGTAATAAGGGTTGACCTGATCAACTCAATTTTGAGTCTGTAATTTTGTCATTTCAATTTTTGTTGGGACATGTTGACTCAGTCTAAGTCCAAGGCCCAGGTAGGTGTCATTCCCTTTGCCATAGGGCACCACATTTTCCAGCTACAAGTGGGTGCCACACTCCCTGCCACATCTCCATCTAGTGTACCTTGGTCCCCACGCCTCAAGTAAGCAGGTTCTTTTTTCTTGCACCACTTGGGGAGAAATCCATCAAGATACCTCAATCCAAAGAGGAGCCAACTTCTTTCCAGATAAACCCAAGCCAGGATGGCAAGAATTTTTCTTGAAGAGAGCATCAAGGAGGTGCCCCACAATGTTCCATAAAAATCCAAGTTATAAAAGGGAAGAGAGCATGTCTTGGGGAGAAAATCAAGGTGGCATCCAAAAGTTTCCAAAAGTGCCAAAGCCATGAAAGGAAGAAGCCTAAACTTGTGGAGCAAGACTAGGAGGTGTCCAAAAGAGCCAAACCATGAAGGAAAAATCCTTGATTCATGGAGAGATACTAGGAGACACCCCCATAACCTGCCATTTGGAGCTGATTTTCAAGTTTTCTTGGAGTTTTTGGGCTGCCCACTCATGGAAGGAGTCTTGGGAAGAGAATTTGATGCCTAAAGTGTGGGTTAGTCCTATTAGTCCCACATGGGAAATGTATAAAATTTTATTTCTTTGTTATATCTATAAATTCAACTCTATGTAACTCTTGAATGAAAAATGATGAATGAAATCAATTTCTGTGTGAGCAACTTTGTGTTTCTCTCTTCTGCACTTGTATTCAGGTGTTGAGCTCCGTGAGGGAGTAAATCCGGGTTCCCTAGGAACCTTGAGGAGGTGTGAGATCTCCAACCCCAAAACCCTAGCTTAGTCCACCTATCTCTACTCCACCACCACCAAACCCTAATTTTCGATCTTCATCCCACGGCCCCTCTCATCCACATCGAAGCCGGTCACCAGCATCCAGGTTTAGATCAACTGTTTCAACTACAGAGCCAGTTCAAAGGAGAGTTAGATCAGTGTCAAGATCTCCGAAACTTCTACATCCAACAATCTTCATTAAGTCCTCAAGTCAGTGTCTTTCTTTGAGTTTCTGGTTCTTCTTTTGTTCTTCTTCTTCCAGATCCTGAGTTCGAGAAGGAGGCCAACCTTGCCATAGGACTACAATCCGAGGATCCATTGCGAAGATACCCCGTCTCCAAGGATCCTACAATCTGCTCGAGAGTGTCCTCCAATTGAAGCAACGAGAGATATCACTGCTAGGTAACAAGAACCTTCCCTTCTCACTTTGTCTGTTTCGTTGAAACTCAGAGCAATCCCCAACCCTAGATCTGGGTCATTTCTTAGTTTCTTTCAACATTAGTTTATCTTTCCTTTTCAAAGCCGACTCTGATAATCCGCATTTCCATATCTGTTCTGCATCATTTTTGGTATCAGAGCTTTCGCTCTGCATCATTTTGGTATCAGAGCCCTGTCTAGGGTTTCTGACTTGCTTGCATGTTTGAGTGTCTCTCTTTTTTACTTTGTCTACTCAAAGTAGACTCCCCAGGACGTCCGGTCCTAGGAACAAAGTGAGGTGCAAGCCTCCTTTTCCCATTCAATGGGGTGTTCCTAGGGCGTGTAGGGGATCCGATGGGTTACAACTTCATAGCAGGAATTGTAAACGGGGAAAGCATTCTATTTTTAGTCTGTAACTACCCTGTTGCAGGAATTGTTTCTCATTACAGATAACTCCAAATTGCATGATTTTTGTTTTTCTGGAACCAGTATAATTGAATCTATTTTACATAATTTTATTGTGATTTATTGTTTTCGTGAAATTTCTGAGAGTTAAATTACAGCAACTCTATTTCTGTGTTTCTGCATTTCAGTTTTTTTTGAGTGATCATCTTCTAATTCATCTTAAGGGCAATTGAGCATCTAAGATAAGGGGAGGAGTTGATAACCTCTCCTTAGCCCAAAACCACCACCCACTCATTCGATCCTAAGCCTAATTTTAAAATTTATTAGACTTAATTTGCCCTAGTGGGCTAGGGACATCAACAAGTCGGGTCAAGGCTAGTGTTGAGTCAGTTTGTCTAGTTACTCTGTGTGTGCTTTGTACTCAGTGTCTAGAATGGTGGTTCAGGGATTCTATCCCGAAGGGCTTGTGTGCTGGTCCACCTACCTGGCCAATCACTGATTGGTGTCTAGGATTGGCATTTAGGGACCTAACACTCTCCTTACACCTGCCTGGCTGAGTCCCGAGTTACTACAGGCTAGCTTGCCACTCTGATTGGGTATCTAGTTTGGACTCTAGGTCTAGTGAGCCATTAGTTGCTTTAGTCTAGTCAAATTCTGTGTGTTTGCTTGCATCATCATGACTACCCGGAATGGAGTACCCTACCAACCTGATCAAACCCAACCTGATTTAGAGGCCATGGTTAGAGCTCTTACTGAAAGTATGAACAATTGAGTCAGGATATGACTGCTAGCTACTGTTACCCAGTGTAAAGAACAAGTCCATGAGAATTTTACCCAGCTTAGGGATCGAGTCCAAGTACTTGAGAAACGTAGACATCAAAATTGGACCCCTGATCCAAAATTTAATAGGCCCCAACCTCATCCATGCCAGGAGCCTAGGAGGACCTTATACCGTGATCCCAAGCATAACCTTAGGAAGCCTAATGATGATATCTATAGTGTGGATCATGTCTATGAGAGGTCCTTACAATATTCTAGACCAGTCACTCAACAACCAAAGTCTTCTAGATCAAACCATTTAGATCCACACCCATGCCCAAGTAAGGTCTCTACTAGCTTGAAACCCAGTGTGACCCAGGTTCCTATATCGCAAGAATGTTTATTTTGTGGAGAAAGAGGCCATAAATCTAGTCAGTGCCCATGCATAGGACTGGCTTGTGCACAGCTAAGTGGTAAGAATCCTAAGGATGACATTAATGAGGGAGAACCCAGCGTACCAATGAGGAAGAAAGGTTAGGTATGACAAGCCTAGAATCAGTTGACCTGATTACCACTGACCCGAAACCCATTGAAGATGGCATCGAGGAAGTATATGATGCTGGCTTGAGTCTAGTTGATGAATATGAGGGGGAAGTACTTGAAGAATGTGACATCGATACTATTGGTTCCTTACCTGAGGAGACCTTGGAGAGCAACCAAGTGGAAGGACCTAGTTCAGAAATTCAAGAGATTTGTGAGAACCAGGTTCCTTTAGTCAAATACCCCTAGGAAGAACTCATAGTGTTAGCCCGAGCTATCAGTTCGTACCCTCTAATGACAGTCATTCTCCAAGTACCAATTAAAGATCTTTGCACTGAACAGTTTAAGTTTGCCCACCCTATGGTAGATCCTCTCCTTAGGATGACTGAATCAAGCCTCTTACAATTGGACCTTGTCCCATGCCCAGCCACTAAGGTCTCTCCCGTAATCTCAGTTGAGCATCCTTTTCTTGAGCGGATTGATTCACACAGTCCTGTAGAAGTCCTCCTTATGACCCCAGACCCCTTCCTTCGCATGACTGAGCTACCCTTCTATAGAGTATACCTTTCCGCACCCATAGGTCAAATTTCAAGTCTTGAGGTCATCATCCATAGGCCCTTCCATGAATCATTCTCTAATCCATTTCTTGAGAAAGTGGATCATTATTTGCTTAGAGAACAAACCTTAACTGTTGCAATCACATGTCCTAGGATACTCCCCGAACCATCTCTTGATCCATTCCTGGGAGTAGCAAACTTTTCCTTTCGTAAGGATGACCAGTTGACATTCATAGATCACCATTCAAACCTTCAGGTCACCACCTTTAGCCAGCAGGTAATTAGAGACTCCACCTCATATTTCTTCCCTTTCTCTAGGACTTCCAATGCTTCTTACACCATCCAAGTATACTTTATCGAAGTCTTTAGAGTGAACCACGTGTCTGAATCTATTAGGTTTGCCACCTACTTCTGGAAGACCTTATGGCACCTACTAGGCACCCAAGATAAGTTTTCGTGCTCTGCATGCCATCCTCCGACCCAAGGTGAAACCTAGAGAGCCGTAGTTTTTTAGGTTTAGACCTAGGGTTCCTTTGAATAAAGTCCATTCTTTAGGAATGCATCGTCAGTCGAGTTTAGGACATTGTCTCAGATTTTGGTTGAGTGAGAATACCAGGAATTGGGATCTATATTTACCCAGGGCTAAATTTGTTTATAATGTTTCGATCAATAGGTCTATAGGCTAGAGTTCCTTTGAAATTGTTCGTGGATACAAGCCTCACACACCACTTGATCTGATTTCACTATTAGTCCACACACACAAGTCTCTTGATGCACTTGCATAGCATGTAAAGGACTTGCATAAAGAAATTCATGCCAAAATAAATTTATGTAATGAAACTTATAAGAAGTTGGCTGATTCTCAAAGACGAGTCAAAACTTTTGTTGAGAGAGACTATGTAATGATTAGATTAAGGCCTGAGCGGTTTTCTCCTGGAACCGTTAGAAAGTTACATGCTAGAGGAGCTGGACCATTTAGAGTAGTGAAGAGAGTAGGATCCAATGCCTATGTGCTCGAGTTGCCTCCAGAACTAGGCAATAGCTCTACTTTCAACATTACAGACCTAGTAGAGTACAGGGAGCCAGCTGTAATTCCCAGTGAGTGTTTTGAACCTAATCCTGTTATTGAGAGTGATCCCGACCCTGTGTGTCCACCAAAAAACTGGCCCGTGAGGAAAGAGCAGATTGAAAAGATCCTGGATGATCAGGTTATCGCTACTCGTAATCGAGGATACCAAAGATACCTGGTCCGCTGGCAAGGAAGGCTAGACTCTGATGATTCTTGGATCTCTCGAGAAGAATTACAAGATTTGGATCCAGACCTCTTGGAGAGATACCAGAGCTAACTTGAGCCTTACTCGACAACGTCGAGTTCCTCCCACCCCGGGAGAATTGGTGCGGGCACCAGACTCAGAAGAAGACTTCAGGGCTCCATCTAGATCTCTGATTGACCTTGCCCGAAGAATTAGGGTTTTCTGGTTTTTTAATAAGGGTTGACCTGATCAACTCAATTTTGAGTCTGTAATTTTGTCATTTCAATTTTTGATGGGACATGTTGACTCAATCCAAGTCCAAGGCCCAGGTAGGTGTCATTCCCTTTGCCATAGGGCACCACATTTTCCAGCTACAAGTGGGTGCCACACTCCCTGCCACATCTCCATCTAGTGTACCTTGGTCCCCACGCCTCAAGTAAGCAGGTTCTTTTTTCTTGCACCACTTGGGGGAGAAATCCATCAAGATACCTCAATCCAAGGAGGAGCCAACTTCTTTCCAGATAAACCCAAGCCAGATGGCAAGAATTTTTCTTGAAGAGAGGATCAAGGAGGTGCCCCACAATGTTCCATAAAAATCCAAGTTATAAAAGGGAAGAGAGCATGTCTTGGGGAGAAAATCAAGGAGGCACCCAAAAGTTTCCAAAAGTGCCAAAGCCATGAAAGGAAGAAGCCTAAACTTATGGAGCAAGACTAGGAGGTGTCCAAAAGAGCCAAACCATGAAGGAAAAATCCTTGATTCATGGAGAGATACTAGGAGACACCCCCATAACCTGTCATTTGGAGCTGATTTTCATGTTTTCTTGGAGTTTTTGGGCTGCCCACTCATGGAAGGAGTCTTGGGAAGAGAATTTGATGCCTAAAGTGTGGGTTAGTCCTATTAGTCCCAAATGGAAATGTATAAATTTTATTTCTTTGTTATGTCTATATATTCAAATCTATGTAACTCTTGAATTAAAAAATGATGAATGAAATCAATTTCTGTGTGAGCAACTTTGTGTTTCTCTCTTTCGCACTTGTATTCAGGTGTTGAGCTCCGTGAGGGAGTAAATCCGGGTTCCCTAGGAACCTTGAGGAGGTGTGAGATCTCCAACCCCAAAACCCTAGCTTAGTCCACCCATCTCTTCTCCACCACCACCAAACCCTAATTTTCCATCTTCATCCCATGGCCCCTCTCTTCCACATCGAAGCTGGTCCCCAGCATCCAGGTTCAGATCAACTGTTTCAACTACAGAGCCTGTTCAAAGGAGAGTCAGATCAGTATCAAGATCTCTGAAACTTCTACATCCAACAATCTTCATTAAGCCCTCAAGTTAGTGTCTTTCTTTGATTTTCTGGTTCTTCTTTTGTTCTTCTTCTCCAGATCCTGAGTTCGAGATGGAGGCCAACCTCGCCATAGGACTACAATCCGAGGATCCATTACGAAGATACCCCATCTCCAAGGATCCTACAATCTGCTCGAGAGTGTCCTCCAATTGAAGTAACGAGAGATATCACTGCTAGGTAACAAGAACCTTCCCTTCTCACTTTATCTGTTTCGTTGAAACTCAGAGCAAACCCTAGATCTGGGGGTTTCTCAATCCCCAGCGATCCTACTTCTGAGTTACTCTGATAATCCACTCCTTTTAATTGTGCTCTCTGTCATTTCTTAGTTTCTTTCAACATTAGTTTATCTTTCCTTTGAGTCAAAGCCGACTTCTGAAATATATTAAAAAAAAAAATACATTAATTTTAATTTGCTTCCGCATTTCACATATCTGTTCTGCATCATTTTTGGTATCAGAGCTTTCGCTCTGCATCAGCTTCCTTGGCAGCTTCACTAACAGCAATGTACTCTGCCTCAGTTGTTGAGTCAGCTACAGTTTGCTGTTTAGAACTCTTCCAGCATACAGCTCCTCCATTTAGGGTAAAAACATACCCAAGTATAGATTTGTTGTCATCTGGATCTGATTGAAAACTAGAATCTGAATAAACTTCTAGTTTAAGATCAGATCCTCCGTATATTAAAAAAATATTCTTAGTTCTTCTTAAGTATTTAAGAATATTTTTCACAGCCTTCCAATGATCCTCTCCTGGATCAGCCTGAAACCTGCTGGCTATACCTAAGGCATATGCCACATCAGGCCTAGTACATAACATAGCATACATAATAGACCCTACTGCCGAAGCATAAGGTATAGAATTCATTCTATTTCTTTCTTCAGGTATCTTTGGAGACATCTTTTTAGAAAGATGTATGCTATGACCAATAGGTAAGTAACCTCTTTTACTTTCCTCCATGCTAAATCTTTTTAGCACTTGGTAGATGTACCTAGACTGGGATAAACCTAGCATCCTCTTAGATCTATCTCTATAGATCTTTATGCCTAGTATATAAGATGCTTCTCTCAAGTCTTTCATGGAAAACTGTTTAGATAACCATACCTTGACTGATTGTAACATTGGGATATCATTCTCAATGAGGAGTATGTCATTATATACAGAACCAAGAAAACTATGGCACTCTTACTAGTCTTCTTGTACACACAAGGTTCATCCTCATTTTTGATAAAGTCAAATTCTTTGACTGTCTTATCAAATCGGATGTTCCAACTCTTAGATGCTTGCTTTAATCCATAAATAGATTTTTTCAGCCTACATACCTGATTAGGTTTAGTCTCCAAGACAAAACCTTCTGGCTGTGACATATAAACCTCTTCCTCAAGGAAACCATTGAGAAATGCTATTTTCACATCCATCTGCCAGATTTCATAATCATGATATGCTGCTATAGCAAGCATGATCCAAATAGATTTGAGCATGGCAACAGGAGAAAATGTTTCATCATAATCTATTCCTTATTTTTGTCTGAAACCCTTAGCCACTAATCTGGCTTTATAAGTTTCAACTTGGCCATCTGCCACAATCTTTTTCTTATAGACCCATTTGCATCCAATAGGGTTAACACCCTCTGGTGCATCAACCAAAGTCCAAACTTGGTTGACATACATGGAGTCCATTTCGAATCTCATGGCTTCCAGCCATCTGTCTGAGTCACTACTCATGACAGCATCCGTATATGTTAGAGGCTCATCATTATCAATAATTCGGGCTTCATTATTTTAAATAATGAACCCATACCTCTCAGGTGCATGTCGCACCCTATCAGACCTACGGATAGGAGTGGTGTGTTCAGGTTCTATACTAACTGTGTTATGATTTGGTTGAGATGTATCTACTTGTTGAACTTCTTCAAGTTCAATATTTCTCCCACTGCCCTTTTGTAGGATGAACTCTTTCTCCATAAAAGTGGCATGCCTACTGACTAAAACCTTTTGTTCAGTAGGGTGGTAGAACAGATATCCTATACTATTTTTAGGATATCCAACAAATAGACACTTTTCTGCTCTAACATCAAGCTTATGTCCAAAATTTCTTTTGACATAGGCTGGACATCCCCATATCTTAAGATACTTAAGATTGGGTTTCATTCCCCTCCATAACTCATATGGAGTGCTAGATATAGATTTGGACAGTACTCTATTTAAATATTAGCCTCTGTTTCCAAGGCATATCCCTAGAAAGAAATAGGTAAGTTTGTGAAGCACATCATGGACCGTACCATATCTAATAAAGTACGATTTCTCCTTTCAACAACACCATTTAATTGTGGTGTGCAAGGAGGAGTCTATTCAGAGATGATTCCCTTTTCTTTAAGGTAATCAAGAAACTCGGTGGATAAGTATTCACCTCCTCTATCTGATCAAAGGATCTTAATACTTTTCCCCGTTTGTTTCTCTACCATACTTTGATACTCTAAAAATTTTTCAAAAGCTTCGGACTTATGTTTTATTAGATACACAAATCCGTAACTTGAAAAATCATCAGTGAATGTGATGAAATATGAGTATCCACCCTTGGCCTGTGTTGTCATAGGTCCACATACATCAGTGTGTATGAGTCCTAATAACTTAGTTGTCCTTTCATTATGTCCACTAAATGGAGTCTTGGTCATTTTACCCATGAGACATGATTCACAAGTTCCTAATGATTCATAGTCATAAGGATTAAGGAATTCTTACTCGTATAACTTGTTAATCCTTTGCTCACTAATATGTCCAAGACGACAGTGCCAAAGTAAAGTATTGTTTACTTCATCTCTTTTTCGTTTATTACTAACATGTAGTATATTGTCATCAGAAGATAGAGTTAAGAGACCATTGCAAAATATGCCATTAAATATTATTTCATTAGAAAAACTGATTGAGTAGCCACTGCTCATTACATTCATAATATATCCTTGTTTAAGTAACAAGGGTACAGATATGATGTTTCTAATGATTCTAGGCATAAAATAATAATTTTTTAACTCTAAAATCTTCCTAGAAGGCAGCTTCAATATATAAGTCCCTACAGCTTCTAGTTTGATGGAATCTCCTCCAGTACCGTAGAGCTCGAAGTCGCCTTCCTTCAAAACTCTAATGTTCTGTAGTCCCTGTAATGATTTGCAGATATGATGACCACATGCAGTATCCAATACCCAAGAGTTTGAATTAGAAGAATCTAATAACAAAATTGCATGTATCTCATACATACCTTTTGGTGCATCACTAGCACCAGGCTTCACACTTGCAAGGTAAACCTTGCAATTTCTTTTCCAGTGACCCGGCTTGCCATAATGAAAGCAGGTCATTTGTCCGAAGGCCTTCTTTCCTTTCTTTTTCTTGATGCCCCGTTTTGGGTTCAACCTCCTCTTGGAACCATTTTTGCCTATTTTCTTCTTGTTTACACCATCCACAAGAAGAAGTGGAGCCTTATTTTTCTTTAAATGGCTCTCTGCTATTTTTAACATATTCAATAGCTTAGGCAAGAAAGTGTTAAGTTTGTTCATATGATAAATAAGAACAAACTGTGAAAATGACTCTGGGAGTGACTGCAGGATTAAATCCTGATTCAACTCCCCATCCATAACAAAACCCAATTGACCCAATCGGGTGATTAGGTCAATAACCTTTAATACATGGTCTTGTATGGATATACCTTCTGTCATCCTTGCACGGAATAACTGCTTAGATATTTCATATCTTGTAGTTCGACTATGTTCTCCATAAAGTTCTTTTATATTGAGCAATATGGAGTTTGTGTCCATGCTTTCATGTTGCCTCTGTAACTCATTGGTCATAGAGGCAAGCATTATACACTTGACAGTAAGTGAGTCATTTTGCCACAAGTTATTTGCGGTCTTATCCTCTTGCGAGGCATCTTCCCCTAATGGTTCCAAGGTTGGGGTATCAAGAATATAAGAATTCTTTCTTGGCAGAGTACTATCTTCAGGTTTCTCAACCAATCAACATAGTTTGGTCCAGTCAATTTATTTGCATCAAGAATGCTACGGAGTGAGAGTGAAGAGGCCATTTAATCTACATTAACAAAGAACATTACATAAGCAAACAATCAATGTTGACAAAACATAATTAAATTAGGACTTTAACTTAATTATGTCTCCCACTATTTTATCGAGCATCATAACCCTCCATATGATGATCGAGAAAACTGTAATTGGTTCTCTTAGTGGGGTTGAGATCCTAATTCCGTACAAAAGACCTTGTGTGTACACAACAAATCTTATATAAGTTCAAAGGTAGGAAAACTCTTTCCAATTGTAACTCATACAATTCTTAACTTATCTTGGCCTCTAAAATATTAATAGCCTTGTGTGTACACAACAAACTATAATATTTTAGTTAAGTTAGACCCTTCATTGCTATATAGTCATGATATTAATTATAATATCCTTGTGTGTACACAACAAAGTATTTATTAAATCATGCCATAAACATCAAATGTACCAAGCCAAAATTATGTTAGTCACCATAAAAGGCCTTGTGTGTACACAACAAACCTAATATGGATCATAACATAATAATGACTTGGCATGAAGGTAGGCCACATGTAGTGAATATTAAACTAAGTATAACAATCAATAATTAAGTTAATCTTATTGGCCAGGTAAGTGGGAGAGTGGTGGGAGTCCCCCCGTTAATTTCCTTAGACACCAATGAGAATTGGCCAGGTCAGTCAACGGAACCAATTAAAAACCACATCCTCTTTACCGATCATGAACCACTTTTCCTAGACACCGAATGAGAAACTAATCATATTGATTATTTTTGCTTTTGGTATATGACACTACAACTTAATATGTTTTTAAAGAGGGCTTTATTAAAACAAAGCACATTCTTTATATAACCTAGCAAATATGTGCCATAGTGTGCCATCATACTAGGACAACCATTTACTACATAATGGATCCACCATTATGCCAAGGCAACCTTATTTTAGTATGATGACTAGAAGGCTAAACATATCTCTATACAAATTAAGGTTTAAGTGAAAACCTTAATTAGTAGCATACATCAAAACATATATGCATAATTAACACAAATATGTGATTAGTGTGTCATCATACTAGGACAACCATTTACCACATAATGGATCCACCATTATGCCAAGGCAACCTTATTTCAGTATGATGACTAGATGTCTAAACATATCTCTACAACAATTAGGGTTTGAGTGAAAACACTAATTGGTAACATTACATCAAACATATACAATATCATATGTTACTTATATACATATGCATCTAAAAATCAGCATATATATTTTAATCTTAATAAGGAGGCTCTGATACCACTGTAGGGTTCGGTGGCAAGGCGGAAACATAGATTTCAAAATTTTTTATCTTTATGAAATCTTCACCAAACCCTTAACCCAAGATCTCCTTAAAAGAATTAAAAACATATAACATGTATATATAAGATGTAATCTCAAATTAAAGTACTACCCTGTATTGCTAAAATCCAAACTTTAAATCTCCACCAGGAGCCCAAATGTTCACCCTCCAATGGAGATCCACACAGAAAAAGATGAAGACAACAATTTCTTGTTCTTGGCTCCTCTTCTTGAATTCTTTTTCAAGAATTCAATTCTTGGACTTTTGGGCTGAAATTTCCTTCTTGAAAATTTCTTTTCTTCCTTCTTTCCTCTTCTTGAATTCTTTTCTTGAATTCCCTTTCTTGAATTCCTTTTCTTGAATTGAATTGGAAGAAGAAATTAAGATAAATAAAGTCTTAATTCTAGGAAGAAAAGAAGAAGAACAGACCCTTCCTTTTCCTTTCCATTACCGTTCAAGACCTTCCTCTTATTCTTGTTTAGGGTCAGAGTTTCGACGGAGATTATCTCTGTAAGGGAAACAATACCCTACAAGTATAAAGGGAATGAGTATTCCGGAGAGGAGGAGAGAAATATGATCTCTGTTTATTTCTTCTTTTATTATCTGTCAAAAAATCCCCGAGAACCAAAACCCTTTTATAGATTTCAGAGGGGCATCTTCTCAAAACAACACAACCCTCTGAAACCCCAGGAATCACGATCCCTCATTCCTCATGCGTCCCCTCAACCAAAAATCATGATTCTCCGATTTAAATTTCATTTTTCCGACGAGGAGGACTCTCGAAAAAACTTCAAGAATAATCGCGACTTTTGGAGACGGATTTGCGACCGAAAAATGACGAATCTTTTTCCTTAATTTTTTTTGGCCATCAGATCCAGATCCAAGGGTGTCAGATAAACATCCAAATCATCCCCCCCTTATCTTTTTTATCCAACGAAATTTTCTTCCCACGCGCGTGAAGAGGAGTCCACACACGCGTGGACTCTTCATCTTTGCGCACGCGGGTAAGGAAAGGAGTGGGCAGATTGGAGAAAGGGTCTCAGTGCACTTGATTCACTTGGGTTCAGCCATGGGTTAGCCCAATGTCCTAAAATTTAAATTAGACCTTAATCTGGTTCAATTAGAACCCAATTAAGCCCAATTCGGAACTAAATTCGAATCTGATTCGAATAGAAATTTGGTCTGCAACACATGCTAGTGTGTTTATCCCGCAAACATAATTTAATTCCAAATTAAATCCTTCATCAATTTTCTTTTGTGTGTGACCCATTGGGTTCCACACCTAGCCAGCAGTAGGTCCGACTGCTATTTGACTTAATTTGGTTAGAACTCAACTAAGCCAATTTAGGTCAACTCAAACTAGCTCGACTCGGTCAATTAGAATCTAATTATAATTAAATGATTTGAATTACCATAATTCAATCATATACCTACAAGAGAAGATTGACGTCTAGCAACGTATCATGTCTACCCGGAAGATGAGAAATTTTGGTGGAATTACCAAAATAACCTTCAGTGGTGAGTTACCGGGCAATTCAGTCCTTTGATCAACTTGCATCCCGAATATGATTATGAATATGGATACTTGTCAAATCCAATTTCATATTCATCCCTAGCTCAATCTCTATAATGATGATTCATTAATGAACCATTAGAAATTAACTCTAATGTTCATACTTTGATCAAAGATTTCCTGAATCCATCATTTAATCGAAATTAGCTAGATGCAATTCCCTTTTACTAGGACTGATCAATTCCTTGTTGACCTACTCACAACCTCCATATACAATCCACCATACCCAGTATCACCTCGTGCATGACTCAGTGTCATGATTGATTGCGATCCAAAGTATGGATTCATATATATAAGGTACCATGGTATTCTCAGGTCAAAGGACCACATGCACTACTCCCATTATGAGAATTATCTATTGACAAACAGATAAGGTTCCATTAGATATTCTCAATATGGATCAATTCAGTGAACTCATTCTCTAATGAACACTCACATCCTAGTATTATTGTCAAACACAAGTGACTGTGAGATCAGTCATCCTCATCACAAAGCATATATAGGATGTGCTGGTCTTGCCGGAAACATTGATCCCCAACTCAATGTCCCATCGACCAGGAATATTTTAGATTAGGGTTTTAAGGCTTTAGGTCTCACTGATATGATCTCATCATAATCCTAGAACCATAGCCCTAATATATGGGGTTCATCATATAATCATAAAGACACAGCGTATGATGAAAATAATGCCTTTATTATAATAATGTCAATTCATTGATTTTGGGATCGAAATACAATATTTCAATTGGCTTTCAGGGCACAATCTTTCACTAAGAGCAGCAAGGGGTCAGCCCAAAGGGGCTCGGGCACATGGGTTTGGGCCTCTGGAAGCTAGGGTGGCCTGGTAGCCATGTAGCAGGAATATTCCCTGGTATCTTGCTTCTTAGGGGCTTGGGCTTGGTGCCTGGGCTTGATTTCTTTGGGCTAGGATGTAGATAGACCTCTAAAATCATGGATGCCTTGGTCTATGAATATACTTTGGCATCTGGAAGGGAATCTGGGCATCTGCAAGAAATCAGGATTTTCTGAATTTTCCTCCTGAGGTCTTCAAATCTTCAAGCTGGGTTGGACTTGGGCTATACTTCCATGTCTTCAATCTAGTTGGACTTGGTCTTCACTTGTATGATGTGGTCTTGAGTCTTCAATATGGTTGAATAGGACTCAAAAAAATAAAATTAGCTCGACATGAGCTGACTAACACTAGACTGAACAAGCTCAACATGAGCTGACTAGTACAGAACTGAAACTCAAAAGACTCAAACAACAAATAAAATGGACTCAGATGGGCTAAGCCCTTATTACAGATGGACTCATAAATTATTGATCATTTCACATAGGGTTGAAAAGCCTCTATCTTATTCTGGTGCCTCCGGTGTCCCCACCAAATTACCATCGTCCCCAGGGACGTCGAGTGGTGTGAGGCCACCTGTCCGTTGCCCCAGGGCGTCACGAATCCTTTGTCCTCTAGGATGTCGCATGGTGTGAGGCCACATTCCTTCATCCTCCGGGATGTCATGGGGTTCGAGGCCCCAAGTTATCTCCAACTTCGACTTCGGAATCCAGCCAGACTCCGGGCTCGAAGCCCCTTCCCAACTCCAGCTCAATTCCTTTCCGTGCATCTTCATATTTCGCTGACCCTTCCTTTGTTTGCCTACAGGTCCTCCCTGGCATCTCGGGCTTTGGAGACAGTCGGCTTTGCCATCGCGACCTCCTGACCTAAAGCCAGCGCTTCCAAGGGTTTGACTGCTCGGGCATCTAGGCCGCATCCATCGAGTTGAGCGATCTCTACACCGGGCACTTCAGAAGTTTGAGGTTTGCTTTCTCTTTATCTCCTAAGTAGATATTGTAGGTCGAGCTAGTCCTACCAGGGTTTCTTAATCTCGAGGTCCTATTCTGGTTTTCACTTTTAGGGCTTTGAACTGCTAGCATAAGCTTTCATTACTGTTCTTCGTATTTCTTACCTTTGCTTGTGATCGGGAATCGAAATCCTAAAAAAATATCTAAAAACCATCAAACATAAAAAAAAAAAAAGAAACTCCTTGCATCATAAGCATCCATCCTAGCATCCCTTGCCCTACATCAATCTTGGTATCAGAGCAAGGCTAGGACTAGTACATTTATTTCATTTTCTGCATTTTGGTCAGTCCGTATATGGTCTGATCATTGGATTATTTCTCTCTGTAGAGACATCCAAATTTTGTGATTTCTATTTTGCTAGATCGCAATAATTTCAATGTATTTGTTTATATTTTCTTAGATTTTATTTCAGTTTGTAGAGTTTCTACAAGCTGAAATACTGCCTGAGAAAATCTCAGGTTTGATATTTCAGCAAGCATCTCATCTTTTGATTTATTCATCCATCTAGCTTGCTTTATGCATGTTTTAATTACTGCATTTTGTTTAGCATTCACCCATCTAAAAGACACAAAAGAACAAAAAAAATTTAAGTCATTTCATTAGTCATCATTGTACTTCATTTTACATAACTTATCTTAAGGGCGTCAATTTAACATAGGGTCAGGATTTCATTACCTGTCCCTAGCCCAAAAACCACCACCCGGCATATTGAACCCTAGACATTAACTAAAATCAATTAGATGTTTAATCTGCTCTAGTGAGCTAGGGACACCAATGAAGTCGGGTCAATCCAAGTGCCGAGCCAAGCTAGATTGCTTGTTGGTGTGTGCTTGTGTAGCTGGTGTCTAGGCAAGTGGTTCAGGGACTAGAGCCCGAAGGGAAGTGGGTTGGTTCGCTTACCTGGCCAATTTCTAATTGGTGTCTAGGCAAGCATAGAGGAACCTCCACTCACCTTACACTTACATGGCCAAGTGCCAAGTTACTACTTCCAGGTACATCTTCTTGACTTTACCTTTGGAGAGATCTCCTAGGTCTAGCAAATCGTAGCATCATTTTGTTACATGTGCACTAGATCAGGAACCTCTTTTCACCCACCTTCTCCACCCTCTACCGACACCATGGACCAACTGCGAGCCGACATTGGAGCCTTAACCCAATCCATGACCCAGTTGAACAATAGATTGGATCAAATAGAGGCCAGACTAAGACCCCTAGAGGAAGAGCTAAATGAATCTGAAGACCTTCTAAGAGTAGTCAGATGCATCCTAGCCCAAAACATAGTACAGGAAGACTGGCGTAAGACCAACATCCTACAGACCCTGATCAAGCTAGGAGATAAGGTTTGTAAGGTCATCATTGATAGTGGAAGCTGTGTTAATGCCCTTTCCTTGAGTACAGTCAAATCTTTAGGACAAGCCACAGTTCCTCACCCCAACCCTTACAAAGTCTCCTGGATAGATTCAACTTCAATCCCAGTAAAATCTAGGTGCCAAATCAAGATAAAAATGAGTTCCTATGAAGAATCGATTTGGTGTGATGTCTTACCCATGGGCGTGGGTAGTATCATCCTAGGACTACCCTGGCTTTTCGACCATGATGCCACCCTTTATGGTCGATCCAATACCTGCATCTTTCTCCACCAAGGGAAAAAGATTACAATCAACCCAATCCAGCCAAAGGACCCAGTCAAGAAAGGATCGAGTAGCCTTAAAGAAAAGAAGCCTGAAGTTAACCTAATCAAGGACAATGGGTTAGAAGAAGAGATTTCTGGGAAAGGACCCTTTAAAGAGTTTCAGGGAGAGAAGGATGAACATTCTGAGAATTTGAATATAAAAACCTCTGAGCCCATTGAAGACTTTAAGGTTGAACCCATTGAAAATCTAGGAAAAGAAACTCCTGAGCCCATTAAAGAATTGAAAGAAAGCATCTATGAGTCAAGTTTAGTAGAAGATGGGCCCGAAGGTGAAATCATTAAGGAATCGAAGGAAAATGATCCTGAACCCACTACAAAATTTGAAGAGGAAATGACCGAGCCAGGATCACATCTAGTAAATAAACATGAGGATTCACCCGTCTTTTCCATAGGAGTTCAGGAACCAACCCTTAATGAACTGATCCAAAGAGAACATCCTCAAGAGATGGTTGAAGCTCGGAAAGAAATTGAGGATGAAGTTCCCGATGAGTTACCTGATCAACTTCCATCCCTGAGAGACATCCATCATACTATAGACGTGGTCCCAGGATCCTCTTTAACAGACCTTCCTCACCGTGGGATTGACCCTAGCGAGCCCCAAGATCTACCGGAACAAGTGGACCATATGACACCTATAGAACGATGCCCAAATTTTAAGGTCATCCTGAATAACCCAGGTCTATTTTATGTTTTCCATAAGCCACCCCAAGACTCCGATTCCTATTTCCTACCCTTCCCTGAACCCTCTCACATTTCTATAGCCATGGGGTAACTTTTTATTGAGATTACCAGAACGCGTGACTCCTTAGAACCCATCCCTTTTGCCCTCTACTTCTGGCATACTTTATAGCATTTGCTAGGGATCCTTAATAATTTTTCTTGTGCATACCAGACAGGGTCAAACCTAGAGAGTCAAGAGTCTGTTAGGTTTAGACCATAGGAGTCCAATAAAATTTTTTTTCTCAATAAGATTGCATAGTTGAGTCTGCATTTAGCATCATGTTAGGATTATGCATTAAATACAATCTTTAAAATATTTTGGCCGATTCCCGAAAGCGAGCCAAAGAGTTTGAAATAAGGGATTTTGTATTGATTAGGCTCAGCCGGAATAGTTTCCACCGGGAACCATTACGAAGCTTCATGCTCGTGGGGCTGGTCCCTTTAAAGTGATTAGGAGAATGGGCCATAATGCCTATGTGCTAGAATTACCTCCGGATTATGGAATTAGCTCGACATTCAATATCTCTAACTTAGTCGAGTATAGGGAACCCGCAAACATACCTAGCAAGCCATTTGAGCCTGACCTTTCTTTTGAGAGTGAACCTGAACCTGAGTGTCCACCTCCAAATATGCCTGAGCGAGGAGAGCGGATCGAGCGTGTCCTGGATGACTAAGCTATCACTACCCGGGGCAAAGGCTACCAGCGTTACCTGGTCCGATGGTAAGGCCGACCCGAATCCGATGACTCGTGGATCACATGGGAGGACTTGCAGCGCATCGACCCCGACATCCTGGAAAGGTATCAAAGCCAAGCTAACCCTTACTCGATAGTGTCGAGTTCCTCCCACCCCGGGAGAACTGGTGTGGGCTCCAGGATCCGACAGAGGCTCCTCAACCCTCTATAGATCTCAGATTAGGGTTCCCCCTTCTATGAGTCCTGTAATAAGGCCTTGAGCCCAAAGCATTGTCATAATTTCTTGTCAAAGTTTGTTTAGTCCTGTACCTTGACCAATTTGGATCAAGTTAGGTCATGAGTCATGTATTTGTTCGAGTTTGGGTTTGGACTGGGCCCAAGCCCAATTGAAGTCATCCTGGTTTTCTTCACCAAATCAAGTTCTGGTGGGTTGATGCAGAACGAAGGCTCTGATACCAAGAATGATGCGGAAAAAATGATGGGGATGAATGATGAAGATGATGCAAGCACGGATGATGCAAAGGTGGTTATATCTTGTTTTCTTTTAGGGTTTTATCTTGATTCCCAAAGACAAAGAAAGGGCAGACATAGGATAAATTGTAACAACGAAACCAATGCCAGCAGGTAGAATCTCTAGAGAGTAGGGATGGAGAACAGGACCCCGGGATTGAGAAACCCTGGTAGGACTAGCTCGCCAAACAATACCTTACCTGGGAGAAATAGGCACGTACCTCCATGCTTGTCACACCCGATGACGAGATCGCTCTCACTTGGCGGATGCGGCCTGGATGCCCGAGCGGTCGGTACCCGCGATGGTGCCAGCCTCCAGGTTACGTGATCGTGAAGGTGAAGTGAACCGTCTCTGATGCCCGTGGTACTTGGAAAGACCTGAAAACAAATCCACGACAGAATAAATGGAGAGTTGAGGACTAGTGAAGTAGTAGTAGGGTTAGGGTTAGGGAAGGTTTCGAGCCCGACGCCTGGAGGGATCCGAAGTCGAAAGGATAGCTTGGGGCCTCGCACCCCGCGACATCTCGGAGGATGAAGGAATATGGCCTCTCACCACGCGATGCCCTCAGGTGAAGGAATGTGGCCTCTCACCACGCGACACCCTCAGGCGAAGAAATTTGGCCTCTCACCATGCGACATCCCGGAGGATGAAGGAAGCTCTCACTCAACCTAACCTAAGAGACAAGGATTGAATAAGAGGATGGAACACACAAGCTTTCTTTCATTAATCATCAATAATAATTACAAGAGGGGTTTGGGTCCTTTAAATAGCCACTCAAGGGAACTTTGAAATTTAAATTACCCCATTACACTTGGCACCCAAAATTTGGAGGAGGACTTCTTTGGCCGACCAGCTTGGATTGGCATGAATCTTGGCTTGGAGTGGGGTGTTGCACCTTGACTTCCCTCTTTGGGTTGCTTGGTTTTGGTAGAAGGCGTGAATGGAGGCTTGATGTCTTCACCATGCCTTTCTTGCTTAACTTCTTTATGGAAGGAGGCTTGAGTGGAGGCATGCATCAAGGGATCATGCCTTTCTTGCTTAACTTCTTTATGGAAGGAGGCTTGAGTGGAGGCATGCATCAAGGGATTTGAAACTTCTTTTCACTTGGAGAATGGAGGATGCCTTTCTTGCTTGACTTCTTTATGGAAGGAGTCTTGAGTGGAGGCATGCATCAAGGGATTTGAAACTTCTTTCCATGACCGCCCATCCTAGATTGGAAGAGTGCTTGAAGAGGGGAGGGGAAGGGGGCATGGATCATGTGAGTGGTCCCCCCTCTTGGGTGCCCAAAACAAACCACATGTCATCACCTCAGTGCGCCACATAAACAGATAAGGTGGGCCCTGAGCTGACTGGGCTTCCTTCCAGGTTTGGCTCCAAAAAGACACAAAATTGAGACCCAGACTTACAAAGGACTCATACTGAGACTCAGACTGAGACTCGACTCGATACAGGACTCAGTTTGACCTAATGGGTCAAATATAACTCAAAACAAAAAAGGAATAGGTTTGAGGCTTATAGCCTTATTACAGGACTCGATAAAAACAGAACCTTAATCTGAGATCCATAGAGGGTTGAGGAGTTTCTATCGGATCTAGGTGCCCACACCAGTTCTCCCGGGATGGGAGGAATTCAACCCCGTCGAGTAAGGGGCAGACTGGCTTTGGTACCTCTCTAAGATGTCAGGGTCGATGCATTGCAAGTCTTCTTGGGTGATCCAAGAGTCATCTGATTCGGGTCGACCTTGCCATCGGACCAAGTAACGTTGGTAGCCTTTGCCCCGGGTGGTGATTGCTTGGTCATCCAGGACACGCTCAATCCGCTCTCCTCTCTCAGGCATATTTAGAGGTGGACACTCAGGTTCAGGTTCACTCTTAAAAGAAAAATCAGGCCCAAATGGCTCGCCAGGTATTTGTGCAGGCTCCCTATACTCGACCAGGTCAGAGATATTGAAAGTCAAGCTAATTCCATAGTTCGAGGGTAACTCTAGCATATAGGCATTGGGGCCCATTCTCCTAATTACTCTAAAGGGACCCGCTCCATGAGCATTTAGGCTACTGACCTTAATATATGAATGTAGGTCTACAGGCATGCTCATCTTAACCTCATGGTTAGTACTAGGAGGATCGATAGGTGCAAGTCCTTGGGTAGGCGGGATGCTCCTAGATAGTGGAGAGCTTTTGGTAAGGTCTTTGGAAGAAATCAGATTGACTCCAGTCTTCTTTTCCTTAAGGCTGCTAGATCCTTTCTTGACTGGGTTCTTGGGTTGGACTGGGTTGATGGTAACCTTCTTCCCTTGGTGGAAGAAGACACAGGTATTGGATCGACCATAAAGAGTGGCGTCATGGTCAAAGAGCCAGGGTCGCCCTAAAATAATGCTACCCACACCCATAGGTAAGACGTCACACCAAATCATTTCTTCATATGAACTCATCTTGATCTTGATTTGGAACCTAGATTTGATTGGGATGGAGGTCGAATCTATCCAGGAGACTTTGTAAGGATTGGGATGGGGAACTGTGGTTAGTCCTAGGGATCTGACAGTGTTCAGGGAAAGGGCATTGACATAGCTTCCACTATCTATGATGACCTTACACACTTTATCTCCTAGCTTAATCAGGGTCTGTAGGATATTGGTCCTACGCCAGTCCTCCTGTACTACGTTTTGGGCTAGGATGCACCTTACAACTTCTAGATGGTCTTCTGGCTCATAGAACTCTTCCTCTCCCTCATATTCTTCCAACAATTGTTTCTCAGGGTCATAGACGTCCTCTTCTGGCTCAACAGTGGGTTCTGGTTCTGGCTCAGTCGGTTCTTCTATGAAAAGGGCAGGGGTGGTGCACTGACTAACAAAGTGTCCAGGTTTATGGCACCTAAAACAGTTACCCTTGGGGTTAGGTCTTCTCTGGACTTCAACAGCCTTACCCTTGTCTTCTCTACTGTATTGGGGTCGACTTGGGCTAGGACGACTGGGACCAGGTCGAGCAAGGCTGGATTGATTTGGATCAGATCGGGTTGGTCCTGGTCGACTTGGGTAGGCCACGTTGTATCCTTGGGCTGGGCTAGGTCGGTTCTGGCTCCTAAAGGTCTCAGGTCTTCTATAGGTGGGAGCTCTTTGTGATGCAGAACAAAAAAAAGAGATGATGCGATGCAGAAATAAATTAAGATTAATTCTCTTTTTTTTTTATATTTTTAGAAATTGGCTTTGACTCAAAGGAAAGCTAAACTAAATTGAAAGAAACTAGGTAATAACTGAAAGCACAATTTAAAAGAAACTAGATTATCAGAGTGGTTCAGAAGTAACGGATCGCTGGGGGTTGAGAAACTCCCAGACCTAGGGTTTCGCTCTGAACTTTCAACAGGACAGAAATAAAGAGAAGAGATGGGTTACCAACCAGACAGTGATCTTCACAAAGTTTGGTGGAAGAACTCTCTCGAACAGATTGTTGGATCCTCGGATTCGGATACCTTCGCAATGGATCCTCCAATACTGGTCTTGTGGCTGAGTCGGCTTCTCCTGGACTCAAGATCTGGGAAAGAAGAAGAACAAGTAATGGAATCAGATACTCAAGGAAGGATTTACCAGATTGAAGAACTTGAAAGCTTATGTTGCTGAAATCCGGATTCTCTTGGAGGTTGATTTGGCTCCCTCTGAAATTTGCTCTGAAGCTGAAGTATCCAGACTGGACCCGGTTGCTGGTGGTCAGCCTTGACTTGGAGAGAGAGGCCGTGGGAGGTGGGGTAGGCTAGGTTTTGGTGGATTGAGGAGAAAGATGGGCGGCTAGGGTTTTGGAGATAAGTGGCTAACCTAGGGTTTGGAGTTTGGAGATCTCACACCTCCTCAAGGTTCCTGGGGAACCCGGATTTACTCCCTCACAGAGCTCAACACCTGGATGCAAGTGCGGAAGAGAGAAAACACAGAGTTTGCTCACACTAAAATTTGAATTCATTCATCATATTACTTTAAAATTTACAAGAGGGGTTTAATTTATAGGTCTTTACAAGAGAGTAGGGTTTTACATCTTCCCATGTGGGACTAAAGGAAGGGATCTTCAAATTAGGTTTGTAGGATCAATCCATACACATATGGCCGGCCAAAGGTTCCAAAAAAGTGGATTGGATGTTTTGAAAGGAAGGTAAGTGGCGCCTCCTAGCCTTGTTCTTCAAGAGAGAATTTCATTCCTTCCATGGCTCAACTCTTTTGGACTCCTCCTTTTCTTTCTACCTAAGTCATGGTTCTTCCCATCTTTGCTTTGGGCATTTTTGGCATGGAATGGGCGCCCCCTTGAAGTACTTTCCAAGAAGAGTTTCTTTCTTTTCATAGCTTGGCTCTTATGGAATATTGTGGGCCGCCCCCTTGAATTGTGGTTCCCAGATTGCTTTCTCCTCAAATGGCGCATGAGAGAAGGGACCTGCTATCTTGTGGTGTGGGGACCAGAGCATACTGGATGGAGATGTGGCACCCCCTGGACTCAGGTGTGTGGCTGGGAGTGTGGCGCCCACTTGCTTGGCCTTGGAAGAAAATGTGACACCCCAGGTTGAAGTCCTAGACCACTACTGAGTCAACATGACTCAACAAAATAAATTGCAGGGAATACAGACTCAAGCTAAAATTGAGTTGATCAAGTCAACCCTTATTACAAACCAGAAAACCCTAATTCTTCGGGAAAGGTCAATCAGAGATCCAGATGGAGCTCTGAAGTCTTCTTCTGAGTCTAGTGCCCGCACCAATTCTCCCGGGGTGGGAGGAACTCGACCCTGTCGAGTATGGATCAAGTTGGCTCTGGTATCTCTCCAAGAGGTCTGGGTCCAATTCTTGTAATTCTTCTCGGGAGATCCAAGAGTCATCAGAATCTGGCCTTCCTTGCCAGCGGACCAGGTATCTTTGGTATCCTCGATTACGAGTAGAGATAACCTGATCATCCAGGATCTTTTCAATCTGCTCTTTCCTCACAGGCCTGTTTGTTGGTGGGCACACAGGGTTGGGTTCACTCTCAAGAGCAGGATTAGGCTCAAAAGGCTCACTGGGAATCACAGCTGGCTCTCTATACTCTACTAGGTCTGTAATATTGAAAGTGGAGCTAATGCCTAGTTCTGGAGGTAACTCGAGCACATAGGCATTGGGTCCTACTCTCTTCACCACTCTAAATGGTCTAGCTCCTCTAGCATGTAACTTTCTAACGGTTCCAGGAGGAAACCGTTCGGGCCTTAACCTAATCATTACATAGTCTCCCTCATCAAAAGTTTTGACGCACCTTTGAGAATCAGCCAACTTCTTATAAGTTTCATTACTTAAATTTATTTTGGCATGAATTTCTTTATGCAAGTCTTTTATATGCTGTGCAAAAACTTCGACAGACTCGGAGACTCGTGTGTGGACTGGTAAAGGAGCTAGGTCAAGAGGTGTGTGAGGTTTGTAACCATTTACAATTTCAAATGGACTCTTACCCATAGACCTATTGACCGAGTCATTGTATACAAATTCAGCACAAATCCTGGAGCAAGCACAAATCCTGGAGCTGCACTAATCTCGAAGCATATCCAGAATAAATTAGTTTGGGATTTATCTTTGTTTGAAATTTGAATTAGGATTTGGTTGGCTAAGATTGAGATATGAATAGGCTTGTCTTATCCTATCTTCTATTTGAATTTGAATCATCCCTATCTTTTTATCTTGTATTCAAATTAAAATGCGGGTTGGAGAGGTCTATAAATACCACCCTCTGTCCTTTTGTAAAAAAAAATAGTTTAGTCAACTAAAGATGGGTTTTTCAGGAAAGAGAGTCACTACGTAAGTAGAGGGTGTAAGGCCCAACCACAGGACATGATGTGAGGTCATGTCTAGCTATCCCCCTTCCAATTCCATTTTCTTTGTCCCCTCATGACCTTTGAGATTCACCCTAACGCCTCCAAGTATCGAGGAGGGTGTAATGCCCTAGAGGTGAGAGGTATCTTTATTAGTGTGAGTCTCAAAGTCCATGAGATTCAAATCCCTATCTTCTATCCCCACTATTCCTTCGCCATCCCTAAAAAAAATCCAAAAAAAAAATGTACCCTAATCTAGGTGACTTCTAGGCTTACCAATGATCCTACCCCATATCCCCCATCAATTTTGGTATCACCGCCTATAAAAATTAGTGTACCCCATATTCCCTTCTCTCCCACAAGCCCTAGTGAGTCCCTCCACTTCCCCGCCGCTGATCCCCTCATCTCTAATCCTGTTTATGTAAATTTAATGCTTTGAGAGCAAAGATAATTGAAGTAGGGATCCGAACAATCTGCAATGCCGATGAGCATCCGAGGCTTCTGAATCGTGACCACATCGTCCTCCTCCTTTTTTGAATGGATGCCCTCACCCTCAATTATGTCATCTTCTCCCACGTCTACTGCCCACCCCCATTCTTCTCCAAACCCACCGATGGAGACCGAGAGTTTTTTTTTTTTATTTTATTTGAGTCCATTAGTCCTGTGTCACTTTAGTCAAAGTGAGCCAATTGAGTCCTGTAATAAAGTGGAACATGTGATTCCAGTTGAGTCCCTTTAGTCCTGTGAGTCTTTTATTTCAAGTCAAGAATACAGTTGAGTCGTTCAAGTCAAGAGGAGAGTCATCAGATCAGAAGATACACCAGTCCCACCCAACCAGTGCTGGCCTTCATACACCTAGGCCCTTTCATGCCGCCAAGCCCGCAAGAGAGAGTTCCAGTCCAAGACAAAGGCCCACTACTGACCAGGCCCACCAGGGTTTCTTGGCCCATAAGTCATGGTTTCTTAGCCCTCAAGTCATGTACCCTAGGGTGAATCTATAAATACCACCGCTCCCTTCATGTTTGAAGTATCTTTTTACCTATGAATACAAATTAAAGTTATTTTGATCTGAGTTTTGAGTTTTATCCGGATTGCAGTGGGTGTGATGCCCTAGTTCCCTGTCTTGAGTGCAAACCCTAATCCCTGGTGACTTCTACGCTTGCCAGTAATCCCGCGCCTCTCTGTCGCACATCAACTTGGTATCAGAGCCAAGCGGATTAGGGTTTTTTCTTTTTCTCCCGGCTCTGCATCCTTCCTCCTATCCAGATCTCCCTGTGCAAGACGTCTCACACCTCAGTCAGCTACCAAGGTCCATGAATGCCTACACTCGAGACCCTCTCCTCTCTACCACCCGTGAAGCTCATCTCTAGCATCGTCTCTGATCTCGTTCACCCCGATCAATGCCCAGCAGACGGAAACCCCTGCCATAGACTTCTATGTGCGGTCCCCCAATTCGGCCGCCAATCTCACCCACCAGAAGATCCCCTCCATCTCCTCTATCCAGAAGCTACTGGACCCCTGCCACAAAGCACCCCCTGGAACATCCATCTCCGTCAACCCCTAACCAGGCCTCCTCCTCCCATCAGTCCGATCCGGCCCCTTCGACTGCCCTCAAACTCTTCCCATCAGTTTGCCTTTTTGCACCTAACCTGCTTCCCCCAATCACCTCTCCTAGAGTTCTTTAGCCATGGCAGCCGAGATGGAGAACTTTGCCTCAAGGCAGAGATTAACCAGCCCCTTAGCCTCATAATCAACACCTTCTACTCCAACAAGGAGATCTTCCTTCAGGAGCTCATCAGCAATGCCTTCGATGTGCTGGACAAGATCTGGTTTGAGAGCCTCATGGATAAGAGCTAGCATGATGCCCAGCTGGAGCTCTTCATCGACATCATCCCCGACAAGGCCTCCAATAGCCTCTCCATCATTGATAGCAGTATTGGCATGACTAAGACTGATCTGATCAACAATCTTGGTACCATTGCTAGGTCCGAACTAAGGAGTTTATGGAGGTGCTTGCGGTCGAGGCCGATGTAAGCATGATTGGCTAGTTGGGAGTGGGGTTCTACTTTACCTAACTTGTAGCTGAGAAGGTGGTGGTGACCACAAAGCATAATGATGATGAACAGTATGTGTGGGAGTCCCAGGCTGGTGGATTGTACACTGTGACCAGCGACACCTCTGGGGAGAACCTGGGATGGGGCACCAAGATCACTATTTTCCTCAAGGAGGATCAGTTAGAGTACCTTGAGGATCGCCACCTTAAGGATCTGATCAAGAAGCATTCTGAGTTTATCAGCTATCCCATCTCATTGTCGACTGAGAAGACCACCGAGAAGGAAATTATTGATGATGAGGATGAGGAGGAGAAGAAGGATGCTGAGGAAGGCAAGATGGAAGATGTTGATAAAGAGAAAGAAGAGGAGTGCCGAGTTTTGCTGCCAGAGGACCTCCCCTATTCCAGCCTTTGGTCCATGGAGAAGAAGGAAGAAGCGCACGAATGTGAATGCAATCTCCTCCCCTATTGCCAACTTCAACGCACGGTTTCTAGATCAGCATGGTTTCTAGAGCAGCACGAATCTTAGCACCACACAACTTCCAAAATTGCATGATTTTTAGAGCAGAGATAAAAAAATTAAAAAAAGAAAAGAAGTTGGAAAAAAAAAATAAAAATAAAATTGGGTGAACCCAGCATCGGAGTCTTTTTTTTAATTGGTTTCGGTTCCATCAACCCTGCTGAGCCTGACTCAACGAAGTTGAGTTCTCCCCACCACAAGGGAATGATGGGGATCGAGAATCTATTTTTTTTATTTTATTTGAGTCCATTAGTCCTGTGTCACTTTAGTCAAAGTGAGCTAATTGAGTCCTGTAATAAAGTGGAACATGTGAGTCCAGTTGAGTCCCTTTAGTCCTGTGAGTCTTTTGTTTCAAGTCAAGAGTCCAGTTGAGTTGTTCAAGTCAAGAGGAGAGTCATCAGATTGGAAGATTCACCAAGCCCTCCGAACCAGAGCTGGCCTTCATACACCTGGGCCCTTTCATGCCGCCAAGCTTGTAAAAGAGAGCTCCATTCCAAGACAAAGGTCCACTATTGACCAGGCCCACCAGGGTTTCTTGGTCCACAAGTCAGGGTTTCTTAGCCCTCAAGTCATGTACCTTGGGGTGAATTTATAAATACCACCCATTCCCTCTTGTATGAAGTATCTTTTTTCCTATGAATACAAATTAAAGTTATTTTGATTTGAGTTTTGAGTTTTTCTCTGGATTGGAGTGGGTGTGACACCCTGGTTCCCTATTCTTGACTGCAAACCCTAATCCTAGTGACTTCTATGCTTGCCAGCGATTCCGTGCTTCTCTGTCCCGCATCACCCACCCCCTCATTCTCCTCCACTTCCTCCTCCACCTCATAGAGACTCGTGTGCTGGGCCGGTAAATGGGTCGATCGCCTACTTGGTGACTTCCACTTCCTCCCCACTGCCACCGAGCCCTTGCTGCCCTCCTCTCCCAACCCTGCCGTCCTCTCCCTCCACCCCCACGGCAGCCGCAAACCTCACCATCCCCCTTCCCCTCGACTTCTACAAGGTGCTCAGTGCCGAGTCCCACTTCCTCAGCGACGGGATCTAGCAAGAGTTCGAGGCTAGGGTATCCAGCCCCCGCAGTATGGCTTCAGCATGGAGGCCCTTAATGCTCATCGCCAGATCATCCAGGTTGCCTATGACACCCTCTCCAACCCCAGCTCCCGTAGCGACTACAACCTTGGCCTTGCCGATGACATTGACTCCACCACCATCCAGATTATCTAGGTCACCATCTAGCAGAACCCTATCTACTATTGTCCTTGTCTCGTCGTCGTCGCTTGTGTTGTTAGTTGCACCATCACCGCTTGTGCTGTCGGTTGCGCCATCACCTCCAACCCCAAATCCCCAATCCAAAGATGGCGAGTGAGCCCGAATGCCCAAGGATGCAGCGATTTATCTCATCCTAAATGTCAAGGCTGGGAGAGGTTGGACCACAGGATCAGGAATGGAGGTTCCCTAATTCTCGCCGACTCCAGCTCCACCAATCGGACGGTCTTCGCCTTTCCCTGGCCGCTCTTCACCAAGTCCCCTCGATGCCGGATGCTCGTCGCTTTCACCTGCAACATCTGTGGCAAGTGCACTACCCGTGCCTTCCATCTCCCTAAGCCGCTGTTCTCTACCCCAGTGTCATCATCGATGAAGCCGATCAGAATCCTTCCCGCAAGCCTCCTCTGTTCCATCGCCTCAGTCCGTGGAGAAGGAGAAGCTATTGTACGATCATGAAGGCAACTTCTGCCCCTGTTGTCGACTTCACGTCCTGCATAGTTCTCAAAGTTGCATGATTTTTGGAGTTACATGAATCTCAAAGCCTACACATATCCCAAAGCTGCACAACTTTCAAAGCTGCACATATTTCAAAGTAGAGGGAAAAAATCATGGTTAGCTGAAGCTAGAGTCTGACCCTGACTCGACGGAGTCAAGTTCTTCCCACCTTAGGGGAATGATGGGGACACCTCCAGCATGGATCTCGGAGCAGCATGAATCCTGGAGCTGCACTAATCCTGGAGCATATCCAAAATAAATTATTTTGTCATTTATCTTTTGTTTGAAATTTAAATTAGGATTTGGTTGGTTAGGATTGAGATATGGATAGGCTTATCTTATCCTATCTTGTATTTGAATTTGAATCATCCCTATCATTTTATCTTGTATTCAAATTCAAATGAGGGTCGGACAGGTCTATAAATACCACCCTCAGTCCTTTGTAAAAAAAATAGTTTAGTCAATTAAAGATGAGTTTTTTAGGAAAGAGAGTCACTCCATGAGGAGAGGATGTGAGGCCCAACCCTAGGACATGATGTGAGATCATGTCTAGTTATCCCCTTCCCATTCCATTTTCTTTATCCCCTTATTGATGGGGACATCAACAACATGGATCCCGGAGCAAGCACAAATCCTGGAGCTACATGAATCTCGGAGGATATCCAGAATAAATTTATTTGGGATTTATCTTTATCTTTTATTTAAATTTTAAATTAGGATTTGGTTGGTTAGGATTTAGATATGGATAGGCTTTTTTTATCCTATCTTGTATTTGAATTTGAATCATCCTTATCTTTTTATCTTGTATTCAAATTCAAATGAGGGTTAGATAGATTTATAAATATCACCTTCAATCCTTTGTAAAAAAATCAGTTTGATTAATCAAGTGAGTTTTTAGAAAAGAGTTTTTCTTTGTTCGCCCTGTATGGGGAGGGTGAGAGGCCCGTCTTTCGTTCGCCTTCGTGCGTCGAGGGGTGAGAGACCCTAGTCCTTCGCTTTCGAGCATCGAGGGGTGAGAGACCATAGTCCTTCGCTTTCGAGCATCGAGGGGTGTGAGACCCTAGTTATCCCATTTCCCCATCAAGTCCCCTCTATGTCTTAGGGATTTTCTTTTGTGGCCCCGGGTAGCGATTTGGGTTGGATGCCCTAGGCTCCGCATGTAGTGAGATTGGTGCGGGCACCAGACTCAGAAGAAGACTTCAGGGCTCCATCTGGATCTCTGATTGACCATGCCCGAAGAATTAGTATTTTCTGGTTTTGTAATAAGGGTTGACTTGGTCAACTCAATTTTAGTTGAGTCTGTATTTCCCTGTAATTTAAATTATGTTGAGTCATGTTGACTCGGTTCAAGTCCTAGTAGTGGTCTAGGTCTTCTCCAGGGTATCACATTTTCTCCCAAGCCCAAGCAAGTGGGTGCCACACTCCTAGCCACACTCCCAGCCACACGCCAAGTCTAGGAGGCACCACAAATCCATCCCAGTGTCTTGGTCCCCACACCCAAGGGAGCAAGAAATTTTCTTGAAGCCAAAATCAAGGAGGCGCCCCATATGTACCTTAAAATGCCAAGCTAAAGGAGGAAAGAAGCATTTCTTGTGGAGAACTTCAAGGGGGCGCCCAATCCATGCCTAAAAAGCCCAAAGCAAAGTTGGGAAGAGCCATGACTTGGGGAGATAGAAAAGGAGGTGTCCAAAAGAGTTGAGCCATGGAAGGAAAAAATATTTCTTGAAGAGCAAAGCTAGGAGGCGCCACCTACTTACCATTTGAATCTTTCAATCAACATTTATGGAACCTCTTGGCCGGCCATATGGGAAGGAATTGATTCTACAAACCTAATTTGAAGATCTATCCTATTAGTCCCACATGGGAAGATGTAAAACCTGACCTCTTATAAAGTCCTATAAAATAAACCCCTCTTGTAAGTTTTGAAAACATCTAATGAATGAATCCAATTTATGTGTGAGCAAACTTTGTGTTTCTCTCTTCCGCACTTGCATCCAGGTGTTGAGCTCCATGATGGAGTAAATCCGGGTTCCCAGGAACCTTGAGGAGGTGTGAGATCTCCAACCCCAAAACCCTAGGTTAGCCACTTCACTTCCAAACCTAATCGCCCATCATCCTCTTCAATCCACCAAACCCTAGCCTACTCCATCTCTCACGGCCCCTTTCTTCAAGTAGTGGCCGACCACCAGCATCCAGGTCCAGTCTGACTGCTTCGAATACGAAGCAAATCCCAGAGGAAGCCAGATCAGCATCCAGGAGAATCAGGACTTCAGCAACATCAACTTTCAAGTTCTTCTATCTGGTAAATTCTTCCTTGAGTATCTGGTTCCATAAATTGTTCTTCTTCTTTCCCAGATCTTGAGTTTAGGAGAAGCCAACCCTGCCAAAGGACCAGTATTGGAGGATCCATTGCGAAGATATCTGAATCCGGGGATCCAACAATTTGCTCAAGAGAGTCCTTCCACTGAACTCTGTGAAGATCATTGCCTGGTCTGTAACCCTTCTCTTCTCTTTACTTCTGTCCTGTTGAAAGTTCAGAGCGAAACCCTAGGTCTGGGAGTTTCTCAACACCCAGCGATCCTTTACTTCTGAACTACTCTGATAATCTAGTTCCTTTAAATTGTGCTTTCAATTATTACATAGTTTCTTTCAATTTAGTTTAACTTTCCTTTGAGTCAAGCCAACTTCTGAAAATATATATATATATATAAATAGTCTTAATTTACTTCCACATCGCATCATCTCTTCTTTCCGTTCTGCATTATTTTTGGTATCAGAGCCCTGTCTAGGGTTTCTGACTTGCTTGCATGTTTTGAGTGTCTCTCTTTTTACTGTGTCTACTCGAAGTAGACTCCCCAGGATGTCCGGTCCTAGGAATGAAGCGAGGTGCAAACCTCCTCTTTCCATTCCATGGGGTGTTCCTAGGGCATGTAGGGGATCCGCTGGGTTACAACTTCGTAGCAGGAATTGTAAACGGGGGAAGCATTCTGTTTTCAGTCTGTAACTACTATGTTGCAGGAATTGTTTCTCATTGGAGGTAATTCTAAATTATATAATTTTTATTTTCCTGGAACCAGTATAATTGAAACTATTTTACATAATTTTACTGTGATTTATTAGTTTCTGTGAAATTTCTGAGAGTTAAATTACAGCAACTCTATTTTTGTGTTTCTGCATTACAATTTTTTTTTTTTTTGAGTGATCATCTCCTAATTATCTTAAGGGCAATTGAGCATCTAAGATAAGGGGAGGAGTTGATAACCTCTCCTTAGCCCAAAACCACAACCCACTCATTCGATCCTAAGCCTAATTTTAAAACTTATTAGACTTAATTTGCCCTAGTGGGCTAGGGACACCAACAAGTCGGGTCTAGGCTAGTGTTAAGTCAGTTTGTCTAGTTACTCTGTATGTGCTTTGTACTCAGTGTCTAGAACGATGGTTCAGGGATTCTATCCCGAAGGGCTTATGTGTTGGTCTGCCTACCTGGCCAATCTCTGATTGGTGTCTAGGATTAGCATTTAGGGACCTAACACTCCCCTTACACCTGCCTGGCTGAGTCCCGAGTTACTACCGGCTAGCTTGCCACTTTGATTGGGCATCTAGTTTGGGCTCTAGGTCTAGTTAGCCCATAGACATTTCAGTCGAGTCTCATTTGGTGTGTTTGCTTGCATCATCATGTCTACCCGGAATGGAGTACTCTACCAACCTGGTCAAACCCAACCTGATTTAGAGGCCATGGTTAGAGCTCTTACTGAAAGTATGAACAAATTGAGTCAGGATATGAATGAGAATTTACCCAGCTTAGCGATCGAATCCAAGTACTTAAGGAACCTAGGCATCAGAATTGGACTCCTGACCCAGATTTTAATGTGCCTCAACCTCACCCACACCAGGAGCCTAGAAGACCTTTATACAGAGATCCTGAACCTAATCATAGGAGGCCTGACCCAGAGCCTGAAGATAGAGATGATAGGTTCATTCGGAACATCAAATTAGATGCACCAACTTTTGATGGTAGCTTAAACCCTAAGGTGTATTCTGATTTGGAGGGTGAGATGGACCAGTACTTTGAGTGGTATGCCATGTCTGAGGAAAGGAAGTTCAAGTTTGCCAAGATGAAGTTAGTACGTCAAGCTAGGTTATACTGGGGGAACATTGAGCTAACCACTAGGAGATGAAACGTTGAGCCCATAACTATTTGGCAGGGTATGAAAGAGAAGCTTAGAGATAAGTACCTACCCATTTCATACCAGCAGAATCTGTTAGACCAATGGCAGACTTTGAAACAAGGGAACCGATCTATATCAGACTACATAACCACCTTTGATGAATACCTGATGAGATGTGATGTGAGTGAAGCCCATGAGGTCACCTTGTCTAGGTTTAGGGCTGGACTTAGGGAAGACATAAAGAGGGAGTTGTTTCTAAGAGAGGTTACGGACCTAGACCAAGCCTATCAGATTGCACTGAACACTGAGAAGTTTCAGAGAGGACCTATGCCTTCTTGGGTTAGTTCCCCAATCCCAAGAAATGGACCTAGCCAAGTTACCCCTAACAAACCTAGTCAGGGTATTCCCACCCCTAGGCCCATGGACAAAGGTAAGGCACCCAGAGAACCCCTAGTATCACCTGTTTTAAGTGCCAGAAACCCGGTCATATCTCCAGCCAGTGCACAGCCATAGCTTGTTTTAAGTGCCATAGGATAGGTCATGTTTCTAGCCAGTGCCCTCGTAGATCCCTTTACATAGAAGAAGGAGAGGAAGAGAATTCCAGGCCCAATGAAGAATTTGAAGAAGAAGTTTATGAGGCCGGAATGAATTTGGTTGATGAGTATGATGGAGAGGAGGAATCCACAGAGTCTGACCAGTTAGGGGTTGTGAGATGCATCCTGTCCCAGAGTAGAGTTCAGAAGGATTGGCGTAGGACTAACATCCTACAGACTTTCCTTAAACTAGGGGATAAGGTATGTAAGATCATCATAGATTGTGGGAGCTGTGTGAATGCCATTTCTGCTAGCACTGTTAAAATGTTAGGCTTAACCCCAGTCCCCCACCCCAGCCCCTATAAGGTTTCTTGGGTAGACTCTACCTCTATACCCATCCAGTCTAGATGTCAGGTCCAAACCCAAATGCAATCCTATCAAGAGAAGATTTGGTATGATGTCTTGCCCATGGGGGTGAGCAGTATAATTCTTGGAAGACCTTGGTTATATGATCATGATGCCACCCTCTTAGGAAAATCCAATACCTGTGTCTTTAGTTTTAATGGGAAAAAAATCACAATCCATTCAGTCCCTCCGAAGGACAAGGTAGCTAAAGGACCCAAGAAGGTCAGAGAGATGAAGACTGGAGTGAACCTAATTAGTGCTAAGGATCTAGAACAAGAAATTCATAGTGGTTCAACCATTTGGATGTTGACTGCTAAGGAACATAGGACTCCTACACCCTTAGAGCCTCAGGAAGTTAGACCTTTGTTAGAAGAATTTGAGGATGTTTTTCCCGAGGATCTGCCAGACCACCTTCCACCTCTTAGGGATATCTAGCATTTCATAGATTTAATCCCAGGAGCTACTTTACCCAACTTGCCCCATTATAGGATGAATCCATCTGAGCATAAGGAACTGCAAAAGCAGGTTGGAGAATTGTTGAGGAAGGGGTTCATTAGAGAGAGTCTTAGCCCTTGTGCAGTCCCTGCACTTCTGACCCCAAAGAAGGATGGCACGTGGAGGATGTGTGTTGATAGTCGTGCCATCAACAAAATCACAATCAAGTATAGGTTCCCCATCCCTAGAGTAGACGACATGCTAGATATGATGGCCGGTGCAATGATTTTTTCCAAAATTGATCTCAAGAGCGGCTATCATCAGGTTAGGATTAGACCAGGGGATGAGTGGAAAACCGCTTTCAAAACTAAGGATGGTCTCAATGAATGGGTTGTTATGCCTTTTGGGTTGTCCAATGCCCCTAGTACTTTCATGAGGATTATGACCCAGGTACTTAGAGCTTTCATAGGGAAGTTTGTAGTGGTCTATTTTGATGATATCCTGATTTATAGTAAGACCCCTGCAGACCACCTAGGCCACCTTAGACAAGTCTGCCAAGTTTTAAGGAATGATAGTCTCTACGGTAATCTCAAAAAGTGTGAATTCATGACCAGTAGAGTTATCTTCCTTGGTTTTGAAGTAACCCCTAACAGCGTGGCTGCTGATCCAGAAAAGATTAGGTCCATAGTAGAATGGCCAGAGCAGACCAGTGTGCATGAAGTCAGAAGTTTCCACGGCTTGGCTACCTTCTATAAGCGATTCATCAAGGGGTTTAGTACTGTAGTTGCTCCTATCACAGACTGTATTAGGAAGGGAGAGTTTCAGTGGACTAAAGTAGCCCATAAAGCCTTCCTAGATCTTAAGGATAGGATGACCCAGGCACCCATTTTAAGGTTACCCGACTTTTCTAAAGTATTTGAGGTTGCCTGTGATGCTTCTGGAGTAGGTATAGGTGGAGTCGGTATAGGTGGAGTCCTATGCCAAGAGAACCATCCCGTAGCATTCTTTAGTGAAAAACTTAATGATGCTAAGCTTAGGTATTCTACCTATGATAAGGAATTTTATGCGGTAGTGCAAGCTTTGCGTTATTGGAGACATTATTTGCTACCGCAGGAATTTGTGCTGTTTTCGGACCATGAGGCTCTTAGATTCTTGAATTCCCAGAAGAAGCTTAACCCTTGGCATGCTAAGTGGGTAGAGTATATCCAGTCCTATACTTTTGTTTTGAAACATAAGGCTGGGACTGGAAATAAGGTAGCTGATGCCCTTAGTCGTCGATCTTTGTTATTGAATTCTGTTAGGGCTGAAGTAGTAGGGTTTGAGCAAATCAAAGAGGAATATGAGTCGTGTCCGATTTTAAGACTGTGTATTAGGATCTAGCTCAAGGACCATCTAGTGATCATAAGGATTATAACCTTTTAGATGGGTTTTTGTTCTTTAAAAATAGGCTTTGCATCCCTAGAACTTCTCTTAGGGAATTCTTGATTTAGGAAATTCATTGGAGGTCTAGCTGGCCATTTTGGAAAAGACAAGACCACCTGGCTATTGAAGACCACTTTTTCTTGCCTAGCTTAAAAGGAGATGTAGCACACATTGTGGCTAGGTGTCAGACCTGCGCTGTTGCCAAACAGCAAAAACAGAACACCGGCCTTTATACCCCACTCCCTGTCCCAGATCGTCCTTGGCAAGATGTGAGCATGGACTTTGTGTTAGGTTTGCCTAAGACCTAGAGGTGGCATGACTCTATCTATGTTGTAGTCGACCGATTTTCCAAGATGGCCCATTTCTTGCCTTGTTCCCAAACATTTGATGCGTCTAAGGTAGCCACCCTATTCTTTAATGAGATAGTTCGACTCCATGGCCTACCTAAGACAATTGTTTCAGATAGGGATGTCCGGTTCACTAGCTATTTCTGGAAAACCCTTTGGCAAAAGTTAGGGACAAAACTTAAGTTTTCAACTGCCTATCATCCCCAAACTGATGGCCAAACCGAAGTAGTGAACCATAGTTTAGGCAATCTGTTAAGGTGTCTTGTTGGTGAAAACATTAGGAACTAGGATTGTACTTACCTAGAGCTGAATTTGCATACAATGACTCGGTCAATAGGTCTACAGGTAAGAGTCCATTTGAAATTGTGCATGGTTACAAACCTCATACACCTCTTGACCTAGCTCCTTTACCAGTCCACACACGAGTCTCCGAGTCTGCTGAAGTTTTTGCACAGCATATAAAAGACTTGCATAAAGAAATTCATGCCAAAATAAATTTATGTAATGAAACTTATAAGAAGTTGGCTGATTCTCAAAGGCGAGTCAAAACTTTTGTTGAGGGAGACTATGTACTGATTAGGTTAAGGCCTGAACGGTTTCCTCCTGGAACCGTTAGAAAGTTACATGCTAGAGGAGCTGGACCATTTAGAGTGGTGAAGAGAGTAGGATCCAATGCCTATGTGCTCGAGTTGCCTTCAGAACTAGGCATTAGCTCCACTTTCAACATTACAGACCTAGTAGAGTATAGAGAGCCAGCTGTGATTCCCAGTGAGCCTTTTGAGCCTAATCCTGCTCTTGAGAGTGAACCCAACCCTGTGTGTCCACCAACAAACTGGCCTGTAAGGAAAGAGCAGATTGAAAAGATCCTGGATGATCAGGTTATCTCTACTCGTAATCGAGGATACCAAAGATACCTGGTCTGCTGGCAAGGAAGGCCAGATTCTGATGACTCTTGGATCTCCTGAGAAGAATTACAAGAATTGGACCTAGACCTCTTGGAGAGATACCAGAGCCAACTTGATCCATACTCGACAGGGTCGAGTTCCTCCCACCTCGGGAGAATTGGTGCGGGCACCAGACTCAGAAGAAGACTTCAGGGTTCCATCTGGATCTCTGATTGACCTTGCCCGAAGAATTAGGGTTTTCTGGTTTTGTAATAAGGGTTGCCTTGGTCAACTCAATTTTAGTTGAGTCTGTATTTCCCTGGAATTTAAATTATGTTGAGTTATGTTGACTCAATTCAAGTCCTAGTAGTGGTCTAGGTCTTCTCCAGGGTGTCACATTTTCTTCCAAGCCCAAGCAAATGGACGCCACACTCCCAGCCACACTCCCAGCCACATGCCAAGTCCAGGAGGTGCCACAAATCCATCCCAGTGTCTTGGTCCCCACACCCAAGGGAGCAAGAAATTTTCTTGAAGCCAAAATCAAGGAGGCGCCCCATATGTACCTTAAAAGGCCAAGCTAAAGAGGAAAGAAGCATTTCTTAGGGAGCACTTCAAGGGGGTGCCCAATCCATGCCTAAAAAGCCCAAAGCAAAGTTGGGAAGAGCCATGACTTGGGGAGAAAGAAAAGGAGGTGTCCAAAAGAGTTGAGCCATGGAAGGAAAAAATATTTCTTGAAGAGCAAAGCTAGGAGGCGCCACCTACTTACCATTTGAAGCTTTCAATCAACATTTATGGAACCTCTTGGCCGGCCATATGGGAAGGAATTGATTCTACAAACCTAATTTGAAGATCCATCCTATTAGTCCCACATGGGAAGATGTAAAACCCTGACCTCTTGTAAAGTCCTATAAAATAAACCCCTCTTGTAAGTTTTGAAAACATCTGATGAATAAATCCAATTTATGTGTGAGCAAACTTTGTGTTTCTCTCTTCCGCACTTGCATCCATGTGTTGAGCTCCGTGAGGGAGTAAATCCGGGTTCCCCAGGAACCTTGAGGAGGTGTGAGATCTCCAACCCCAAAACCCTAGGTTAGCCACTTCACTTCCAAACCCTAGCCGCCCATCATCCTCTTCAATCCACCAAACCCTAGCCTACTCCATCTATCACGGCCCCTCTCTTCAAGTAGTGGCCGACCACCAGCATCCAGGTCCTGTCGGCTAATTCGAATATGGAGCAAATCCCAGAGGAAGCCAGATCAGCATCCAGGAGAATCTGGACTTCTGCAACATCAACTTTCAAGTTCTTCTATCTAGTAAATCCTTCCTTGAGTATCTGGTTCCATAAATTATTCTTCTTCTTTCCCAGATCTTGAGTTCAGGAGAAGCCAACCCTGCCAAAGGACCAGTATTGGAGGATCCATTGTGAAGATATCTGAATCCGGGGATCCAACAATCTGCTCAAGAGAGTCCTTCCACTGAACTCTGTGAAGATCATTGCCTGGTCTGTAACCCTTCTCTTCTCTTTACTTCTGTCCTGTTGAAAGTTTAGAGCGAAACCCTAGGTCTGGGAGTTTCTCAACCCCCAGCGATCCTTTACTTCTGAACTACTATGATAATCTAGTTCCTTTAAATTGTGCTTTCAATTATTACATAGTTTCTTTCAATTTAGTTTAACTTTCCTTTGAGTCAAGCCGACTTCTGAAAATAAAAAAAAAAAAAAATTAGTCTCAGTTTACTTCCGCATCGCATCATCTCTTCTTTCCATTCTGCATCAGAGATGGGTGGGATGCCCTAGGTTACATGTAGTGGGGGGGTGAGATTCCCAAGAGGTGAGATGTCTATCCGTGAAGGTAAGTCCTAGGTCCTAGAGTGTCCAATTTTCCTACCCTCCATCTCTATTTTTCCTTCACCACCACCATAGAAAAAAATAAAATCAAAAAATAAAATAGAATACCCGTAATCTTCGGTGACTTCTCAGCTCACCGACAATCCTACCCTCTATCCCCATCAATTTGGTATCAGAGCTAGAAAAATTATGGTACCTTCGTATCGTTCCAGATTTTCTCTCCTGGCCATTCCCCACTTCCGAGATTCAACCCAAAAAAAAAAAAAGTATTTGGAGAAAAAAATTTGAGTTTTTTAGAAGAGTGATTCTTCTGTCCTTCGCCTTCGGGCATGGGCGTGATGCCCTAGTTATCCCCCTTCCCATTCCATCTTCTTTATCCCCTCGTGACCTTTGAAATTCATCCTAGCGCCTCCAAGTATCGAGGAGGGTGTAATGCCCTAGAGGTGAGAGGTCTCTTCATTAGGGTGAGTCCTAAAGTTCATGAGTTCCAGATCCTTATCCTATAACCCCACTATTCCTTCGCCAACCCTAAAGAAAAAAATACCAAAAAAATAGTACCCTAATTTAGGTGACTTCTAGGCTCACCAACGATCCTACGCATCCGTCGCCCATCAATTTTGGTATCAGAGCCAGAAAATTGGGGTACGGTTCTTAACATCCCAGATTTTCCTCCACCAGCCCCACCATTCTCTTTCCCGTCCTTGTTCCATTGCCATCCTGTTTGGCCACCACCGTCTCGTCACCGTCGCCTCCCTACTGCCCCACTACCACCACAGTTTCCCCCCCTTTCGACGAACTATCCGCGCCGCCTCAACGACATCGCCGGAGCCCCCTGTGCAGCAAATCCGCCATCCATCGATGCCAGCTGAGCCCGTCGATGCCCGTCCCACCCCCTGCAGCCACCAATCGCTCTTTGTCCAAACCCAAGGTTGGACCTCCCTCTCTCTGACATCTTCAACATCATCGCCAAGACTGCTACCTCTCACCCATCCGTGCGATTATCAATGATCCACTGAAGACTGCCTCGATCCTCTTCATCACTAATCGATCAACCCCATCGCCAACTCCGCCGCTCCTCTACTAGCCACTATCGGTCGCCACCTTCCATTGTTGAACGATAGCCATCTACCATTGTCAGATCATGGAACCCGCTGTTGTTCCATCTTCCCCGGAGCACCTTGACTTCTCTCCCATTCGACGACCATCGTGATCATGCCTACGTCTCAGGTCTGTGATCGAACCTTCCATGATGTCGGTGACCTCGTCGCCATCCACTACGAGGTCGATTTCAACGACGGATCCTCCCTCCCACCATCCAGTCATCATTCATCCCTGCCATAGATCTGAAGCAGATGTTGCTACTAGCCCACCGAACGTTTTCGTCTTTCAGTTCTTAGTGGCCCAAAAATCGCGTTGTGGATCCAGGACCAAGGTGCCATTCCGAGTTCTCCCTTTATCCTAAAAAAATACAAAAAAAAATAGTGGTATCCTAATCTAGGTGACTTCTAGGCTCACCAACGATCCTACCCATCTCTGTCTCTCATCAATTTTGGTATCAGAGCCATAGGTCATATTAGGGTACGTTTCTTTCCCAACCCAGACTCCCCCACCGGTTCCACCATTCTCCGTCTTCCTGTTCTTGCTCCACTGCCAACAGCCACCATCTTCCTCTGTGACCAAAGTTCCTCAGATCGGCTCCTCCACTTGATCTTCTGGATACTGACAGCCCCTGTGCCAATGGAACATCCTTCTCCACAGTGATCAACCCTTCTCGAGACCATCGGCCACCATCTCATCTCTAATCCACCATGGACATCCGCCCAGATGCTTTCGGACTCCTGCACATGATCTCTTGCACTGCAGACATCAACCCCATAAGCCAATCCTTGTTCATCTCCACACACGGCACCTCACTGACCGGAGGACACCGCCAAGCCCCTAGCTCTGCCCGTAGTCATCTCCAGCCACCCAGATCCAAACCCCCCCATTCCATTATTATCTAAGATGACCTAGTAGTACATGATGGATATGATCACTTATGCCGACACCAACATCATCATCATCGGCGCAGGCTCCGCTGGGCTTTCCTATGCCTATGAGCTCTCAAAGGACCCATCCATTCGCGTCGCCATCGTGGAGCAGTCCGTATCCCCGGGCGGCGGTGCCTGGCTCGACGGCCAGCTCTTCTGCTTCATGGTTGTCTGCAAGCCCGCCCACCTCTTCCTCGACGAGCTTGGCATCCCCTACGATGAGGAAGACACGTACATCATCATCAGGCATGCTGTGCTCTTCACCTCCACCATCATGAGCCACCTCCTCGCCCGGCCCAACATCAAGCTCTTCAACACCGTGGCGGCAAAGGACCTTATCGTGAAAGAAGGAAGGGTCGCTGGCATGGTGACTAACTGGGCCTTGGTATCATGAACCATGACACCCAGTCGTGCATGGATCCGAACGTGATGGAGTCTAAGGTGGTGGTGAGCTCTTGCGGGCATGATGGTTAGTTCGGAGTGACCGGGGTGAAGCGTTTGAAGGATATCGGGATGATGGACTCAGTCCCCGGAATGAAGGCCCTGGACATGAACATGGTGGAGGATGCCATCGTCTGCCTCACCAGGGAGATCGTCCCCGGCTCATGTCGTCACCTCCCAGCATCTGCCCCGACCCCCTCCTTTACACCGGCTGCCTCCCCTCCAGCCCCTCCAAAGGTCCCCACACCTTCGGGCTCTCCCATTGGTGCCCCGTCCACCAACCTCGCCACCCCACCGACTGAGGGCCCCTCCGCCCCTAGGGGTGAGAGCGTCGCCGTCGCATCCATCATTAGCTAGATCACGGTCGCTAGTGCAATCACCATTGATGGAGGAGAGCTTGCCGGATCTGCCCTCCAAGGATCAAAACCCCTGTTCTGGTGTTCCGCACGACCATCAAAGCAAAAAAAAAACCTTGCACAAACATGAAAGCAGCTATCTTTTGCATGCTTCTCAAGGCAAAGCTGGCTTCCTCTTACCAAATTCAAGCTGCACGGATTCTAGAGTTGCATGATTTTCAGTGCTGCATAATTCTCGGAGTTGAGCAGATCTCAGAGCAGAGCCCCTTTGATTGATTGGATTCGGATTCACCAATGTCCTCCCTGATCCTGATTCGACGGAGTCTAGTTCTCCCCATCTCAAGGGAATGATGGGGACATCACCAGCACGGATCCCAAAGCAAGCACGAATCCTGGAGCTGCATAGATCCCGGAGCAAGCACAAATCCTGGAGCTACACGAATCTCGGAGGATATCAAGAATAAATTTGTTTGGGATTTATCTTTATCTTTTATTTGAATTTTGAATTAGGATTGGTTGGTTAGGATTTAGATATGGATAGGCTCATTTTATCCTATCTTGTATTTGAATTTGAATCATCCTTATCTTTTTATCTTGTATTCAAATTCAAATGAGGGTTAGACATATTTATAAATACCACCTTCAATCCTTTGTAAAAAAATTAGTTTGATTAATCAAGTGAGTTTTTAGAAAAGAGTTTTTTATTGTTCACCCCATATGGAGAGGGTGAGAGGCCCGTCTCTCCTTCACCTTCGGGCGTCGAGGGGTAAGAGACCCTAGTCCTTTGCTTTCGAGCGTCGAGGGGTGTGAGACCCTAGTTATCCCATTTCCCCATCAAGTACCCTCTAGGTCTTAGGGATTTTCTTTTGTGGCCCCAGGTAGCGATTTGGGTGGGATGCCCTTGGCTTCGCATGTAATGAGATGGGTGGGATGCCCTAGGCTAGATGTAGTGGGGTGGGTGAGATTCCCTAGAGGTGAGATGTCTCTCCGTGAAGGTAAGTCCTAGGTCCTAGAGTGTCCAATTTTCCTACCCTCCATCTCTATTTTTCCTTCGCCACCACCATAGAAAAAAATAAAATCAAAAAATAAAATAGAATACAATAATCTTCGGTGACTTCTCAGCTCGCCGATGATCCTACCCTTTGTCCCCCATCACTTATGACCTTTGAGATTCACCCTAACTTCTCTAAGTATCAAGGAGGGTGGAATGCCCTAGAGGTGAGAGGTCTCTTCGTTATTGTGAGTCCCAATGTCCATGAGATTCAAATCCCAATCTTCCATCCCCACTATTCCTTCGCCACCCCTAAAAAAACTCCAAAAAAAAAAGTACCCTAATCTAGGTGACTTCTAGGCTCACCAACAATCCTACCACCCTGTCCCCCATCACAATGTTTTGAAAATTTTGTAATTAACTAAGATGGAGTATTGTAATAAGTTTAGGTTAGTCGATTTGTCTCAACCCTCAACCTAGTAGTATATTATACATCAGTTATGAGTCCAATATGAGCCCAATTTTTATACAAGAGTGGAGGATACCCTATTTTGGAGTTCCATCAGGCCACATCCAGGAGTCAGAGGCCACAACATTACCCTATTGGATTTTGTGTAACAACCCAGGATCCAAGATGCTTTTAGAAACCCTGATTCCTTCCAGATGCCCTCTAGATGTCTAGATTCCTCTCCAGATACCAGAGCATATTTTCAAACCAGGGCATCCATGATTTTAGAGGTCTAACTACATCCCAGTACAAGGAAATCAAGTCCAGGTGCCAGGCCGAAGCCCACCAGAACCAAGATGCTCTTTTTATTCCAAGAATATTCCATTCAGGGCACCATAGCTGATGGGGACATCGGCCCGCTCGAATCTCAGAGCAGCATGAATCCTGGAGTGGCACGGATCTTGGAGCATTTCTAGAATAAATTTATTTAGGATTTATCTTTTGTTTGAAATTTGAATTAGGATTTGGTTGGCTAGGATTGAGATATGGATAGGCTAATCTTATCCTATCTTGTATTTGAATTTGAATCATCTCTATCTTTTTATCCTGTATTCAAATTCAAATGAGGGTTGGACAGGTCTATAAATACCACCCTCAGTCCTTTGTAAAAAAATAGTTTTTAGAGTTTAGTCAAGTAAGAAAAGGAGTTTAATCAAGTTTTGGGAATAACAATGAGTTTTAGAAAAGAGTGTTTTTTTTTATTTCACTCCGTGAGGAGAGGGTGTGAGGCCAACCCCAGGACATGATGTGAAGTCATACCCGGTTATCCCCCTTCCCATTCCAGCTTCTCTATCCCCTCGTGGCCTTTGAGATCCATCCTAGCACCTCCAAGTCCCAAAGTCCATGAGAGAAAAAAAAATATCAAAAAAAAATAGAGGGACTTCTAGGCTTCTAGTCCCCCCAATTTTGGTATCAGAGCCCGGTTGATTAGGGTATCATCATCTCCCCAACACATCTCACTTTTTTTTTTTTTCCAAATCTTTCTCTCCAGTCTATTCTTCTCCCTGTTCTACGTCCCCGAATCAATTGGAGAGCCCCAGAACAACGTCCCCCTGACTTTAGGCCTCCCGCACCCTCCCTGCCAAACGTCAGTCCCGAGAACCCAACTCGGTCCAAGGTGATCGATCCTCCTCCCCACCGCGGTGAGGCACCACCATCATCGTCCTCGCCGGCTCGCACCTCAAACACTCCATCTTTCTCCTCTCCACCGGAATCCACCCGACTGCTTCCCCTCTGCCCATACTGCCATTGCCGACCTCCTCTCTTGGATCAGTAGATCTCTCCATCTCGGCCGCCCGTTGTCCTCGGCATCATCCTTCGCCAGCAATAGCAGGCTCCTCTTCCACCTCCCACTTCAACTACATCACCCCTTCTTTCTGATCTCCCCCGTACAAACCGTAGCCCTAAAACTCGTCCCGTTGGTTCTCGATCGTGAAGCCATGTCTACGGAAGAGACCGCACCGACGGTGGTGGAAGAGCAAGTCCAGGATCTGGCACCGACGAAGACCACAGTGGAGGATACCGAGGCTAAGGATGCGGCCAAGCTGAAGAAAGCCAAGGAAACCAAGGCCACAAAGCCCTCCGCTCCAATGAAGCTTCGATCTCCTCTTGCCTATCCGCCTTATATCGAGATGATCGGACAGGCAATCACTTCCACATCGGCTCGCAGATCCCATCTACAGCCACTGCCTCCTATAAGACCTGCCTTCCTCCGACGAATCAATTCCCTCCGAGCCACGGTAGTCGCCCTCTCTCTCCGTCCAAGACATCTCCCCTATTTCCAACCATGGAAAAGAGGCCATTCCAGTGGTAGCAAGCCCCTTTTCCACTTCCACGTCTACATCAGCTACACCACCAGCCACCAGATCTAGGCCGTCAACAACCACCTCCCGGCTACTCAAGCCATCCGACCGCCCATCATCAACGATCCACAGCCACCGAACTCCAGTTCCCCTCTAGTCCACTGCCATTGTCCCCAGCCACACAGATCCTCCCTCCACAGCCATCATCGTTTCCCATGCCATCGCTAGAGTCGTTGCTTCCCTCGTTGCCGAGCGCCAGCCCACTCGCCATCACTCTTGCTCCCACCGAACCACTTCCTCCTCTCCAAGCATCTGTGCTGACCTGTCCATGTCGACGCCCCCGTACCGCCAGCCATCCACCGTGCTGCCCTTCCTAGGCGACGGAACATCCAAGGACACCGGTGAAGTCCACCGGATTTCTTCACCCAAAGCCAGTCCTGTTCCACCTTGCATCGGGCCAGGAGAAGGAAGTCCCCGCATAAACATGAAAGCACTGCCTAGTTCCTGTTGCCGACTTCAAGACCAGTACTGTTCAAGATTGCACGGATCTCAAAGTAATCCCAGGATGGTGGAGTATAGATCTCAGACCAGGGCTGATATAAAAAAAAAAAAAAATTATCTCAAGGTTACCAGTTTGGAGTCTAAAGGAAATAATATGAAGCTAAAGACACAAGACTAGACACCTGGCTCGACGGAGTCGAGTTCCCTACGTCAGGGGAATGATGGGGACATCGGCCCACTCGAATCTTGGAGCAGCATGGATCCCAGACTGGAACAGATCTTGGAGCATTTCTAGAATAAATTATTTAGGATTTATCTTTTGTTTGAAATTTGAATTAGGGTTTGGTTGGTTAGGATTGAGATATGGACAGGCTTATCTTATCCTATCTTGTATTTGAATTTGAATCATCTCTATCTTTTAATCTTGTATTCAAATTCAAATGAGGGTTGGACAGGTCTATAAATACCACCCTCAGTCCTTTGTAAAAAAATAGTTTTTAGAGTTTAGTCAAGTAAGAAAAGGAGTTTAATCAAGTTTTGGGAATGACAATGAGTTTTAGAAAAGAGTGTTTTTTTTTTTATTTCACTCCGTGAGGAGAGGGTGTGAGTTCCAACCCCAGGACATGATGTGAAGTCATGCCCAGTTATCCCCCTTCCCATTCCATCTTCTCTATTCCCTCATGGCCTTTGAGATCCATCCTAGCGCCTCCAAGTATCAAGGAGGGTATCAAGCCCTAGAGGTGAGAGGTCTCTTCGTTAGGGTGAGTCCCAAAGTCCGTTAGATCCAGATCTCTATTCTACATCCCCACTATTCCTTCATCACCCGTAGAGGAAAAAATATCAAAAAAAAAATAGTATCCTAATTTAGGTGACTTCTAGGCTCACCAACGATCCTACCCCTGTCCCCCATCAATTTTGGTATCAGAGCCCGGTTGATTAGGGTATCGTCATCTCCCCCAACTCATCTCACTTTTTTTCTTTTTTTTTCCAAATCTTTCTCTCCGTTTTTTTTCTTCCTCGTCTGTTCTTCTCCCTGTTCTACAACTTTCTTTCTTCCCTCCCCGAATCACCCAATTGGAGAGCCCTAGAACAACATCACCCCGACTTGCCCCTCAAGGCCTCCCACACCCTCCCGGCCAAACATCAGTCCATCGAGAACCTGGACTCGGTCCTCCAAATCCGCAAGATGATCGATCCTCCTTCCCGCCACCGGTGATTGCACCACCACCGTCGTCGTCCTCGTCGGCTCGCTCCTCTAGCACTCCCTCTTTCTCCTCTCCACCAGAATCCACCCAATTGCTTCCCCTCTGCCCACACCGCCATTGCCGACCTCCTCTCTTGGATCAGTAGATCTCTCCATCTCGGTCGCTCATTATCCTCAGCATCATTCTTCGCCAGCAACAACGGGCTCTTCTTCCACCTCCCACTTCAACTACATCAGCCCTTCTTTCTGATCTCGCCCGTACAAACCGTAGCCCTAAAACTCAACCTATTGGTTCTCGATCGCGAAGCCATGTCTACGGAAGAGACCGCACCGGTGGTGGTGGAAGAGCAAGTCCAGGATCTGGCACCGACGAAGACCACAGCAGAGGATTCCGAGGCTAAGGACATGGCCAAGGCGAAGAAAGCCAAGGAAACCAATGCCACAAAGCCCTCCGCTCCAAAGAGGCCCCGATCTCCTCCTACCTATCCGCCTTACATCAAGATGATCAGATAGGCAATCACTTCCACATCGGCTCGCAGATCCCATCTACCGCCACTGCCTCCTACAGGACCTACCTTCCTCCAACGAATCAATTCCCTCCGAGGCCCGGCAGTCGCCTTCTCTCTCCGTCCAAGACATCTCCCCTATTTCCATCCATGGAAAATTGGCCATTCCAGTGGCAGCAAGCCCCTTTTCCACTTCCATGTCTATGTCAGCTACACCACCGGCCTCCAGATCTAGGCCATCAATAACCACCTCCCAGCTACTCGAGCCATCCGACCGCCCGATCATCATCGATCCACAGCCACCGATCTCCAGTTCCCCTCTAGTCCACTGCCATCGTCCCTAGCCACACAGATCCACCCTTCTCAGCCATCATCGTTTCCCATGCCATCGCTGGAGTCGTTGCTTCCCTCGTCGCTGAGCGCCAGCCCACTCGCCATCACTCTTGCTCCCACCGAACCACTTCCTCCTCTCCAAGCATCTGTGCTGACCTGTCCATGTCGACGCCCCCGTGCCGCCAGCCATCCACCATGCCGCCCTTCCCAGGCGACGGAACTTTCAAGGACACCGGTGAAGTCCACTAGATTTCTTCACCCGAAGCTAGTCCCTGTTCCACCTTGCATCGGGCTAGGAGAAGGAAGTCCCCGCATAAACATGAAAGCACTACCTGGTTCCTATTACCGACTTCAAGACCAGTACTATTCAGGATTGCACGGATCTCAAAACAATCCCAGGATGGTGGAGTACAGATCTCAGAGCAGGGTTGATATAAAAAAAAAAATTATCTCAAGGTTATCAGTTTGGAGTCTAAGGAAATAATATGAAGCTAAAGACAGAAGACATGATGCCTGACTCGACGGAGTCGAGTTTTCTCAACCTCAGGGGAATGATGGGGACATCGGCCCACTCGAATCTCGGAGCAGCATGGATCCCGGAGTGGAACGGATCGTGGAGCATTTCTAGAATAAATTTATTTAGGATTTGTCTTTTGTTTGAAATTTGAATTAGGATTTGGTTGGTTAGGATTGAGATATGGATAGGCTTATCTTATCTTGTATTTGAATTTGAATCATCTCTATCTTTTTATCTTGTATTCAAATTCAAATGAGGGTTGGACAGGTCTATAAATACCACCCTCAGTCCGTTGTAAAAAAATAGGCTTTAGAGTTTAGTCAAGTATGAAAAGGAGTTTAATCAAGTTTTGGGAATGATAGTGAGTTTTAGAAAAGAGTGTTATTTTTTTATTTCACTCCTTGAGGAGAGGGTGTGAGGCCCAACCCCAGGACATGATGTGAAGTCATGCCCAATTATTCCCCTTCCAATTCCATCTTCTCTATCCCCTCATGGCCATTGAGATCCATCCTAGCGCCTCCAAGTATCGAGGAGGGTGTCATGCCTTGAGGTGAGAGGTCTCTTCGTTAGGGTGAGTCCTAGAGTCCATGAGATCCCGATCCCTATCCTACATCCCCACTATTCCTTCGTCACCCCTAGAGAAAAAAATATCAAAAAAAAATAGTACCCTAATTTAGGTGACTTCTAGGTTCACCAACGATCCTACCCCTGTCCCCATCAACAGCTTCCAGGAGGCCTAAGCCCATGTGCCCTTCACCCTTTGGCCGGGCAATTGCTTCTCCTAGAAGCCCAACACACCATCTTAGGCATCCTTGGAGTTGACCAAGTCAAAGCATGAAGCAAAGAAGAGAAGACTAGTCAAAGTTCTAAACCTAATTAGGATTCCTAGATCTTTTAAGCTTTGTAATTCTAACCTAGCTAGGAAAGGACATGTAATCTAACTAGGAAGAGGACTTGTAACCTAAGTGTAACCATAGTTAGAGAGGGCATGGGAACTCTATAAATACCCCACCCCTCTCCCTCTTGTAGTCATCTCTCTTTCTTATGAATACAACTTGCTGAAATTTTGAGTCATTGCCTTGTGTTGGTATTTTTGTTTTGGTTCTTTACTTTGAGTGCTCTCCTTGTGTGCCCTAGATGAATCCTTGCTGCCCTAGCATCTTTTTACATCCTTGGAGATCAGCCACACCCAAGCAAAGGAAGCCCTAGCTGCCATCCAAGACAAGGAGCTTCTTCCTCCCCGGCTTCCATCTCCTAACCCTAATCCCAATTCCCTCAAAACCCTAGTTCATTTTCTCTTTTTCTATTTTATATTTTGATTGACCTTGATGCTTGTAGGATCCTCGAGATGTTTCACCTCATCAAAGGAGGCTTTCCTTGCCTTTAGATCGGGTCCAAATCTGCCGTCTGATTCAAGGAACTAAAACATCTTCTTCCAGGCTCTAATCAGAGTGCGAGTGATCCTTTCCACTACAAAGTTTCAATCTCTAACTAGTACAAAACCTACCCTTCTCTTATTATCTATTTTGATGAAGATAAACTATCCTAATCCAGGAGTTTCTCAATTCTCGAGTCCTGGAATTTATTATTTTTGCATAAGTTTGCCTGCGATCATGATGATTCTATGCATTTCTATTCTTTTTGCTTGTTTTTACTTTTATTTGAGAATTTAGCCTACAAACATAAATTATAAAAATTATGAAAAAACTAGTTTACTATTTTTCCTACATCTTTAGCAATCTTAGAGTCATCCCGCATCAGAGGTCTCTCCGTGAATATAAGTTCCAAGTCCATAGAGTGTCCAATTTTCCTACCTTCCATCTCCATTGTTCCTTCTACACCCCAAGAAAAATAAAATTCAAAAAAAAATAGGATACCCTAATCTTCGGTGACTTCACAGCTCGTCGACGATCCTTCTCCTGATCCATCCCCCATCACCTAATGAAGGAGGCTGAGAAGCCCGATGAAGGGGGCTGAGAAGCCCGATGAAGGGGGCCGAGAGGCATGGCACCAAATGCTGAGAAGCCTGATGCTAGAGGCTTAGGAGCCTGATGAAGGAGGCTGAGGGGCCTAGTAGAGGAGGTCGAGAGGCCTGATGAAGGAGGAGGAGGCCTGGAGGATAGATGATGCAGAACAAATAAGATGATGCGATGCGGAAGTAAATTAAGACTAATTTTTTTTTTTTTTTGTCTATTGTTAGAAGTTGGCTTGACTCAAAAATAAGGCTAACTAATATTGAAAGAAAATATGCACTGAAAGAAAGAACAATTCAAAAGAGTAGATTATCAGAGTAATAAAGAAGTAGGATCGCTGGGGATTGAGAAAACCCCAGACCTAGGGTTTACTCCTCTTTCAAGAAACAGGCGAAGAGAGAAGAGAAGGTTTTATACTTGACTATGATATCTCTCTTTGCTTCAATTGAAGGACACTCTCGAGTTGATAGTAGGATCCTTGGAGACGGGGTATCTTCGCAATGGATCCTTGGATTGTAGTCCTATGACAAGGTTGGCCTTCTTCTCGTACTCTGGATCTGGAAAAGATGAAGAATAAGATAAGGATGTTAGAAACTCAAGGAAGAGATCTTTACCTGGGATAGCTCCGGACTGCTCGAACTTTGAAGATGAGGGAAGAGTATGGAGGTGGCGATGGAAGATGGAGTGGATTTAGGGTTTGGCTGGTAAGGCGGTGGCTTGCAGATGAAAAGGACCTAGGGCTTGATATAGTGGGCGGTGGCTTGGAGAAGGAGATGGCAGCCATGAATGAAGTTGGAATAGGGTTTAGGAATTTGGGTGTTGGCGACTAGGATGATGAAAGGAAATTAGGGTTGGCGGCCAGGGATGAAAGCGGGGCAGAGTTTTGGTGACTTTGGAGATCTCTCACCTCCTCAAGGCTCCAATGGAACCCAGATTTACTCCCTCATGGAGCTCAACACTCAAAGAAGTGTGGAAGAAGAGAATACAAGGTTGCTCAACACAAGAAAAGATTTCATTTCTTCATTCTAATCAAAAGATTACATAAGGGTCCAATATATAGACCTTGCAAGAGAAACAAAATTACACTACTTCCCATGTGGGACTAAACATTCATCCTAAGCATGAAAAACTTTTCCTTGATCGACCAGGCTTCTTTTCTTGGAGTGGGCGGCCTCAAATGCAAGGTGTTGGCTTCATATGGATGGTATGTGGGGCACCTCCTAGTTCTTCTCCTTAAGTCATGGGTTTTCCTTCCATGACTTGCTCTTTCTTGGAAGAAAATACTCATCTCCTAGTCTTTCTCCCCAAGACTAGGCTCCTTCCATTCATAGCCAGGTACTTTAGGCAGGTGTGGGCGCCTACCTTGAAGTCCTCTCCAAGAAAAATCCCCTGCTCCTTAAGCTTGGTTACTTTTGGCAGCTTGTGGGCACCTTCCTTGACTTCTCCTAAGAAAATTTTCTTGCTCTCTTGGGCGTGGGGACCAGGGACACTAGGATGAAATGTGGCGCCAACTGGTTCTAGGAGTGTGGCGTCCACTTGCATTTGGCCTTGGAAGAAAAAATGATGCCCTAGGGTATGGCGCCAACCAGGACTTGACTTGTACTTAGACTGAGTCAACTGACTCAACAAAATGAAATGTAGACTCAAAGAAATAAAATAATCTTGTTGACTAGGTCAACCCTTATTACAAACCCTAATCTTCAGGCAAGGTCATTCAGAGATCCAGATGGAACCCTGAAATCTTCTTCTGATTCTAGTGCCCGCACCACCTGATGCCGAAGGCTAAGGAGCCTGGTGAACGAGGCTGAGGAGCATGATGAAGGAGGTCAAGGGGCTTGGTAGAGGTGGCTATGATGCCTGGCATAGAAGGCTGAGGAGCCTGGTGAAGGTGGTCGATGGACCTGGTAGAGGAGGCTGAGAGGCCTGGCACCGAAGGTTGAGGAGCCTGGTGAAGGAGGCTAAGGATCTTGATGAAGGAGGCTGAGGGGCTTGGTAGAAAAGGCCAAGAGGCCTGGCACCGGATGCTAACGAGCCTGGTGAAGGAGGCTGAGAAGCCTGATGAAGGAGGAGGAGGCTGGGAGGCCTAATGCACTAGGATGTGAGTCAGGCGGTAGATGGCCGGACTTCTTGAGTTTTCTGATGGACATCTCAGTAGTGTGAGAAAGGTGACCGAAGTCGAGAGGCCAGGAGGCCTGATGAAGGAGGAGGAGGCCGGGAGGCCTGATAAAGGAGGCTAGGAGGCCTCATACGCCAAGTTGTGAGTCTTGCAGTAGATGGCCGAGACTTCTGACATTTTTCAGTGGACATCTCAGGACTTTGAGCAAGGTGATTGAAGTCGAGAGCCCAGCTGAGCTTCTATTCTTGAGTTCCAGGCTTTGTAAGTTTTTGGACTTAGAGTGTCGGGCTTTAGGAGTTTCTGTGCTTAGAGTGCCGAGCTACAAGATTTTCTATGCTTAAAGTGTCACGCTTCGAGAGTTTTCGAGCTTAGAGTGCTGGGCTTCGAGAGTTTTCAAGCTTAGAGTGACGGGCTTCAGGAGTTTCTAGGCTTAGGCTCACATGGAGTCGATTGAATGAGTCACTACATAAATGGAAGAAAAGGTTGCACTGGAGGTGAGTTTTAATAACCAAGGGAGGAGTCTTACATCTTTTTCTAGGTGGTGGACTGCTTCGAGCTCGAAGCCTTAATGCGGGCCTGTTGAGAGGGCTCGACTTGTCGGTTGACCATGCTACGAGTCTGGTGGTAGAAATTCTGGCATTACTGTGGACATCCTAAGACCGTTTATGTGGTGGGTGCTGGTTTGTGAGCCAAGCGATAGACAACGGGATTGCTGGGGTTCCCCGCGAACTCTCTGGACTGTTAGCACACAAATGCCAAGCTGTGAGCCTTACGGTAGATGGTGGGACATCGTTGAGTCACCATGGACATCTTCAAATTGTGAGCAAGGCAAGAGCTAAACTAATTGTTAGGTGGTAAATGACGGGGGCCTTTTGGAGTCTTCATGGATATCTTCGGGCTATTAGCACAGCAGTTGCCAAACTGTGAGCCTCGCAGTAGATGGCGGGACTTCGTTGAGTTATCACGGACATCTCCAGATTGTGAGCAAGGCAAGAGCTGAACTGAGAGCCTGGTGGTAGATGGTGGGGGCCCCTTAGGCTTCCTGATTGATGTCCTTTGATCGGGGGCTCAGCAGCAGGTGTTAGACTGAAATACTTGCCCTTGGTGGCGAGATGGAAGCTTTCCTTGTGGACATGTCACACAGCTTTCACAAAATGAAGGTGATAGGGGGAGAGAGTTACCCGTCGGACTTTGGTCACTTGGATAGGCTGAGTTACTCCTTTAAGGGAAGAAATTTTGGTCGAACTTGTTGATCGCCGACTTAAGGGAACATCGATGGAGCCACTAGAGGGTGTAGTGGGAGGCGACAGGCATTTGGGAAAGCCTGGTTGTTTTCGCTCGTACCACTAGCCTACCCCCCAAGGGTTGAGGGTGGTCTTGAAAGCTTTCCCCCTTCCTGGCATGCCAATTTGTTGGTCACCAGGATCATGAAAACTAGGCCGCTTCCTAGAGTGCCAATCTGTTAGTCATTAAAATCTTGAAAACTTGGCCCCTTCCTGGCGCGTCAATCTGTTGGTCGCTAGGATCTTGAAAACTTTTCCTTTACATGGCGTGCCAATTTATTGCTACCTAGATCGCCACCACCTCAGCTTGACCGCACTGGGTGGTCCTCCCATCACTGTCGATGGCACCATGATAGGCCTCTAAGGGACCCATCCACTCCATCCAGCTCTACGACTGACCGTCGATGGCAACGTCGGCCCTCTTCGTTCCTCCCTTCCTGCAAGACATGGGAGACTCGAGCCTGGGATTTTGGCGAGGACACTCCGACGATCAAGTTAGTAGGAAAATCAAGGGAACAGACAAGACCTCCATAGCGTAGGGCTTAAGGGACCCATATGCCGGGAGGGTGTGACTCGAGAATAGGAATGTAAAGGAATGGAAGAGTAGGGATCAAGAGCGAAGAGCGGGGAGGCTTCTCGAGTCCGTGGATCGCCCAACGGTGCCTCGTCGCATGCCACTTACCTCTCCCTCGCTTTTCCTTGCATTCTTACCTTCCTTACTTTTCTTACCTTCATCTAGAGGCCGGGTCGGACCCCTGTGGAGAGAGAGAGAGAGGGAGGGTCCTCTCTAGTGAGCTAGCCAGCGAGACCTTTCTTCATGGCTTCCATGCACCTTATAGGAGGGGTGCTTCTATTTCGGGAGAAACTGCCGAGGGCTGCAGGTCTTGGGGCCTTGGTCCGATTCTCTTCTTTGGGAAGCTCTGAGTGTTGCACCATTATTGTCTATGGCTATTGGTAGCACTATGGATGTGGCAGTACGTCGCTAGGCATGGGGTCTGGGGGTGCCCACATCGTACCTCTAGCATTGCCTGCAGAAAGCTGCGGGCGGGCAGGCGTTGCTTTGCCATAATTCAAATATTTGTTCCTTTGGTAGGAACTTTATATCGGGGGGCTCGTCCAATGAGCCTGGCATCAACTGGGGGCTGACCTCGACTAGGGGTCGACCTTGGACGAGGGGCTCGCCCAAAGAGCCCATCCTCGGCTAGGGGCTGACCTCGGCAGGGGGTCAGCCTCAGACGGGGGGCTCGCCCAATGAGCTTAGTCTCGGCTTGGAGCTGAGCTCAGCAAGGAGTCGACCTCAGATGGGGGTCTTGCCCAATGATCCTGGCCTCCATTGGGTGCTAACCTTGGCAGGGGGCTGGCCTCGGACAGGAGGGCTCACCCAATGAGCTCAGGTGGCAAGTCTTCTATCGTCGTAGCCACCCATGTGCTCCACGTCAGTAGATATCGCCACATCAATGGTTAATACACTAATTTGCTAGAATTTGTTGATTATTGATGCCACTGATTAGGGTTTTTACTGAAACCCTAATCGATATTGATATAGCTATATCCGCTGTCGTAGAGCCTACATAGATGCCAACTAGCTACCGTGTGGGTGTAGACTGCAACCTGGACATGGAACCCAAATAAAAGACCAAGGGGTCATGCTCATGCTGTCAAGGCAAGTTCTGGGGTGGAGTTATCCCTAGGGCGAGACTCACCCTCGCATCAAAAAGGCTAGCAAAAATTCAAACCATGGTAGGACGAAGCCTGACCACACCCAGCCATGAATTCAAACTCTGCGATGCACCACCTACAAACCCTGCATGGAGTGTGCTCCGCCAGGATTTAAGCCCCGTGATGTTCTACCACCCTGACAACCATGCAACCAGGGGCGGCAACCCTCGTAGCATGAATCTCCCCTAAAAGGAGCATTCTGTCAAGGCCCTTGGGCCCTACAATGCTTGGACTATCTATCCAACAATGGAAACATGCTGCCATGGTACGGTGCTTAGTGGCACATTGCCTGCCCCTCTTTAGGAAAATGACACCCCCAATAGAATAGGCGGCCCCCTGATCTCCTCTTTGATGCAGAACAAATAAGATGATGCGATGCAGAAGTAAATTAAGACTAATTTTTTTTGTGTTTTGTTAGAAGTTGGCTTGACTCAAAAACAAGACCAACTAATATTGAAAGAAAATATGCACTGAAAGAAAGCACAATTCAAAAGAATAGATTATCAGAGTAATAAAGAAGTAGGATCGTTAGGGATTGAGAAACCCCCAGACCTAGGATTTACTCTTTCAAGAAATAGACGAAAAGAGAAGAGAAGGTTTTATACCTGACTATGATATCTCTCTTTGCTTCAATTAAAGGACACTCTCGAGCAGATTGTAGGATCCTTGGAGACGGGGTATCTTCGCAATGGATCCTCGGATTGTAGTCCTATGGCAAGGTTGGCCTTCTTCTCGTACTCTGGATCTGGAAAGGATGAAGAACAAGATAAGGATGTAAGAAACTCAAGGAAGAGACCTTTACCTGAGATAGCTCCGGACTGCTCGAACTTTGAAGATGAGGGAAGAGTATGGAGGTGGCGGTGGAAGATGGAGTGGATTTAGGATTTGACTGGTAGGGCGGCGGCTTGCAGATGGAGATGGCGGCCTTGAATGAATTGGGAATAGGGTTTAGAAATTTGGGTGTTGGCGGCTAGGATGATGAAAGGAAATTAGGGTTGGCGGCCAGGGATGAAAGCGGGGCAGGGTTTTGGTAACTTTGGAGATCTCTCACCTCTTCAAGGCTCCAATGGAACCCGGATTTACTCCCTCACGGAGCTCAACACTCAAAGAAGTGCGGAAGAAGAGAACACAAGGTTGCTCAACACAAGAAAAGATTTCATTTACTCATTTATTATTCAAGAGTTACATAGAGTTGACTATATAGACATAACAAAGAAATAAAATTTCATACATTTCCCATGTGGGACTAAACTCCCTAGCCTATACTTTTGGTAGGAAATATTCTCCCTCTTGGCCAACCAAAGAGTCCTACAAGGAGTGGGTGGCCCTAAAAGTCATGAAAGTCCTCTCAAAAGGTAGAAAGATGGCGCCTCCTAAGTCTTCTCCTTGAATTTAGGGTTCTTCCTTCAATGGTTCAACTCTTTTGGACACCTTTTTTTCTTTCTCCCCAAGTCATGGCTCTTCCCAACTTTGCTTTGGTCTTTTTAGGCATGGATTGGGTGCCCCCTTGAAGTGCTCCCCAAGAAATGCCTCTTTCTTTCTTTAGCTTGGCCTTTTAAGGTATATATGGGGCGCCTCCTTGATTTTGGCTTCAAGAAAAATTCTTGCTCCCTTGGGTGTGGGGACCAAGATACTGGGATGTAGTTGTGGTGCCTCCTGGACTCTGGCGTGTGGCTGGGAGTGTGGCGCCCATTTGCTTGGGCCTTGACTTGACTGGAAAAAAATTGGCACCAACCTGGAGAAGACCTAGACCATTACTAGGACTTGTACTGAGTCAACATGACTCAACAAAATTTAAATTGCAGGGAAATACAGACTTAAGATTAAAATTGAGTTGACCAAGTCAACCCTTATTACAAAACTAGAAAACCCTAATCCTTCGGGCAAGGTCAATCAGAGATCCAGATTGAGCCCTGAAGTCTTTTTCTTAGTCTGGTGCCCGTACCAATTCTCCCGGGGTTGGAGGAACTCGACCCTGTCGAGTAAGGCTTAAGTTGGCTCTGGTATCTCTCCAAGAGATCTGGATCCAGCTCTTGTAATTCATCTCGGGAGATCCAAGAGTCATCAAAATCTGGCCTTCCTTGCCAGCGGACCAAGTATCTTTGGTATCCTCGATTACGAGTAGAGATAACCTGATCGTCCAGGATCTTTTCAATCTGTTCTTTCCTCACTGGCCAGTTTGTTGGTGGACACACAGGGTTGGGTTCACTCTCAAGAACAGGATTAGGCTCAAAAGGCTCACTGGGAATCACAGCTGGCTCTCTATACTCTACTAGGTCTGTAATGTTGAAAGTGGGGTTAATGCCTATTTCTGGAGGCAACTCGAGGACATAGGCATTGGATCCTACTCTCTTCACCACTCTAAATGGTCCAGCTCCTCTAGCATGTAACTTTCTAACGGTTCTAGGAGGAAATCATTCAGGCCTTAACACAATCATTACATAGTCTCCCTCAACAAAAGTTTTGACTCGCCTTTGAGAATCAGCCAACTTCTTATAAGTTTCATTACTTAAATTTATGTTGGCATGAATTTCTTTATGCAAGTCTTTTATATGCTGTGCAAAAACTTCAGCAGACTCGGAGACTCGTGTGTGGACTGGTAAAGGGGCTAGGTCAAGAGGTGTGTGAGGTTTGTACCCATGCACAATTTCAAATGGACTCTTACCTGTAGACCTATTGACCGAGTCATTGTATGCAAATTCATCCCTAGGTAAGTACAAATCCCAATTCCTAGTATTTTCACCAACAAGACATCTTAGCAGATTGCCTAAGCTATGGTTCACTACCTCGGTTTGGCCATCAGTTTGGGGATGATAGGCAGTTGAAAACTTAAGTTTTGTCCCTAACTTTTTCCAAAAGGTTTTCCAAAAATAGCTGGTGAACCGGGCATCCCTATCCGAAACAATTGTCTTAGGTAGGCCATGGAGTCTAACTATCTCATTAAAGAATAGGGTGGCTACCTTAGATGCATCAAAAGTCTGGGAACAAGGCAAGAAGTGGGCCATCTTAGAAAAACGGTCGACTACGACACAGATAGAGTCATGCCTCCTCTGGGTCTTAGGCAAACCTAACACAAAGTCCATACTCACATCTTGCCAAGGACGATCTGGGACAGGGAGTGGGGTATAAAGGTCGGTGTTCTGTTTTCGATGTTTGGAAACAGCGCAGCTTAGACACCTAGCCACAATGTGTGCTACATCTCTTTTTAAGCTAGGCCAGAAAAAGTGGTCTTCAACAGCCAGGGTGGTCTTGTCTTTTCCAAAATGGCCTGCTAGACCCCTAGCATGAATTTCTCAAATCAAAAATTCTCTAAGAGAAGTTCTAGGGATGCAAAGCCTATTCTTAAAGAACAGAAAGCCATCTAAGAGGGTATAATCCTTATGATCACTAGATGGTCCTTGAGCTAGATCCTGATACACAGTCTTAAAATCCAGACACGACTAATATTCCTCTTCGATCTGCTCAAACCCTACAACTTCAGCCCTAACAGAATTCAATAACAAAGATCGACGACTAAGGGCATCAGCTACCTTATTTTCAGTCCCAGCCTTATGTTTCAAAACAAAAGTATAGGATTGGATATACTCTACCCACTTAGCATGCCTAGGGTTAAGCTTCTTCTGGGAACTCAAGAATCTAAGAGCCTCATGGTCCGAAAACAGCACAAATTCTTGCGGTAGCAAATAATGTCTCCAGTAACGCAAAGCTTGCACTACCGTATAAAATTCTTTATCATAGGTAGAATACCTAAGCTTAGCATCATTAAGTTTTTCACTAAAGAATGCTACGGGATGATTCTCTTGGCTTACGACTCCACCTATACCTACACCTGAAGCATCACAGGAAACCTCAAATACTTTAGAAAAGTCGGGTAACCTCAAAATGGGTGCCTGGGTCATCCTATCCTTAAGATCTAGGAAGGCTTTATGGGCTGCTTTAGTCCACTGAAATTCTCCCTTCCTAATATAGTATGTGATAAGAGCAACTACAGTACTAAACCCCTTGATGAATCGTCTATAGAAGGTAGCCAAGCCGTGGAAACTCCTAACTTCATGCACACTGGTCAGCTCTGGCCATTCTACTATGGACCTAATCTTCTCTGGATCGGCAGCCACGTCGTCAGAGGTTACTACAAAACCAAGGAAGATAACTCTACTGGTCATGAATTCACACTTCTTGAGATTACCGTAGAGACTATCATTCCTCAAAACTTGGCAGACTTGTCTAAGGTGGCCTAGGTGGTCTGCAGGGGTCTTACTATAGATCAGGATGTCATCGAAATAGACTACTACAAACTTCCCTATGAAAGCTCTGAGCACCTGGATCATAATCCTCATGAAAGTACTAGGGGCATTGGACAATCCAAAAGGCATAACAACCCATTCGTAGAGACCAACCTTAGTTTTGAAAGCGATTTTCCACTCATCCACTGTTCTAATTCTAACCTGATGATAGCCGCTCTTGAGATCAATTTTGGAAAAAATCATTGCACCGGCCATCATATCTAGCTGTCATCTAGTCTAGGGATGGGGAACCTATACTTGATTGTGATTTTGTTGATGGCACGACTATCAACACACATCCTCTACGTGCCATCTTTCTTTGGGGTCAGTAGTGCACATACTGCACAAGGGCTAAGACTCTCTCTAATGAACCCCTTCGTCAACAATTCTCCAACCTGCTTTTGCAGTTCCTCATGCTCAGATGGATTCATCCTATAATTGGGCAAGTTGGGTAAAGTAGCTCCGGGGATTAAATCTATGGAATGCTGGATATCCCTAAGAGGTGGAAGGTGGTCTGGCAGATCCTCGGGAAAAACATCTTCAAATTCTTCTAACAAAGGCCTAACTTCCTGAGGAGGCTCTGAGGGTGTAGGAGTCCTAAGTTCCTTAGCAGTCAAAATCCAAATGGGTGAACCACTATGAATTTCTTGTTCTAGATTCCTAGCACTAATTAGGTTCACTCCAGTCTTCATCTCTTTGACCTTATTGGGTCCTTTAGCTACCTTGTCCTTAGAAGGGACTGAATGGATTGTGATCTTTTTCCCATTAAAACTAAAGATACAGGTATTGGATTTTCCTAAGAGGGTGGCATCATGATCATATAACCAAGGTCTCCCAAGAATTATACTGCTCACCCCCATGGGCGAGACATCACACCAAATCTTCTCTTAATAGGATTACATCTGGATTTGGACCTGACATCTAGACTGGATAGGTATAGAGGTAGAGTCTACCCAAGAAACCTTATAGGGGTTGGGGTGGGGGACTGGGGTTAAGCCTAATATTTTGACAGTGCAAGCAGAAATGGCATTCACACAGCTCCCACTATCTATGATGATCTTACATACCTTATCCGCTAATTTAAGTAAAGTCTGTAGGATGTTAGTCCTACGCCAATCCTCCTGAACTCTACTCTGGGATAGGATACATCTCACAACTAACTGGTCAGACTCTGTGGATTCCTTTTCTCCTTCATACTCATCAACAAAGTTCATTCCGGCCTCATAAACTTCTTCTTCAAATTCTTCATTGGGCCCGGAATTCTCTTCCTCTCCCTCTTCTATGTAAAAGGATATACGTTGGCACTGGCTAGAAACATGACCTACCCTATAGCACTTAAAACAGGCTATGGATGTACACTAGCTGGAGATATGACTTGGTTTCTGAGACTTAAAATAGGTGATACTAGAACTAGGGGTTCTCTGGGTGTTAGGTGCCTTACCTTTGTCCATGGGCCTAGGGGTGGGAATACCCTAAAAAGGTTTGCTAGGGGTAACTTGGCTAGGTCCATTTCGTGGGATTGGGGCACTAACCCTAGAAGGTATAGGTCCTCTCTGAAATTTCTCAGTGTTCAGTGCAATCTGATATGCTTGGTCTAGGTCAGTAACCTCTCTCAGAAACAACTCCCTCTTAATGTCTTCCCTAAGTCCAGTCCTCAATCTAGAAAAAGTGACCTCATGGGCTTCACTCACATCACATCTCATCAAGTACTCATCAAAGGTGGCTATGTTGTCCGAGATAGATCGGTTCCCTTGTTTCAAGGTTTGCCATTGGTCTAACAGATTCTGCTGGTATGAAATGGGTAGGTACTTATCTCCAAGCTTCTCTTTCATACCCTGCCAAGTGGTTATGGGCTCAACATTTTGTCTCCTAGTGGTTAGCTCAATATTCCCCCAGTATAACCTAGCTTGATGCACTAACATCATCTTGGCAAACTTGAACTTCCTTTCCTCAGACATGGTATACCACTCAAAGTACTGGTCCATCTCACCCTCCCAATTAGAATACACCTTAGGGTTTAAGCTACCATCAAAGGTGGGTGCATCTAATTAGATGTTCCGGATGAACCTATCATCTCTATCTTCAGGCTCTGGGTAAGGCCTCCTATGATTAGGTTCAGGATCTCTGTATAAAGGTCTTCTAGGCTCCTGGTGTGGGAGAGGTTGAGGCACATTAAAATCTGGGTCAGGAGTCCAATTTTGATGTCTAGGTTCCTCATGTACTTGGACTCGATCCCTAAGCTAGGTAAGATCCTCACGAACTTGATTCCTAATATGGGCAACAGTATCAGTCATATCCTGACTCAATTTGGTCATACTTTTGGTAAGAGTTCTAATCATGGCCTCTAAATCAGGTTGGGTTTGACCAGGTTGGCAGGGTACTCCATTCCGGGTGGACATGATGATGCAAGCAAGCACACCAAATGAGACTTGACTGAAACGACTACGGGCTAACTAGACCTAGAGCCCAAACTAGATGCCCAGTCATAGTAGCAAGATAGCCTGTAGTAACTCGGGACTCAGCCAGGCAGGTGTAAGGGGAGTGTTAGGTCCCTAATTGCCAATCCTAGACACCAATCAGTGATTGGCCAGGTAGGCAGACCAGCACACAAGCCCTTCAGGATAGAATCCCTGAACCACCATTCTAGACACTGAGTACAAAGCACACACAGAGTAACTAGACAAACTGACTCAACACTAGCCTAGACCCGACCAGTTGGTGTCCCTAGCCCACTAGGACAAATTAGGTCTATTTAATTTTAAGATTAAAGGCTTAGGTTCGAATGCATGGGAGGTGGTTTTGGGCTAAGGAGAGGGTCTCAATCCTCCCCTTATATTGCAACTTCGGTGCCCTTAAGATAGATTCAATTTATGCACACTCAAATAAAAAAAATAGCTTGCAGAAAATAAAAAAAATAGAACAGCAGTAAAATTTATCTCAGAAAATATACAGAAATTAATAAATCATGAAAAGTTTATGTAAATTACGTTCAATTAAAATGGTTCCAGCAAAACAAGAATTACTTAATTTGGAATTTTTTGCAGGGAGAAACAATTCGAATAATAGGGCAGTTACTGGCAGAAAACAGAACGTGTGTCCCGTTTACAATCCCTGCCTAGAAGTTATAACCCAGCGGCACCCCTACATGCCCTAGGAACCCCCATGGAATGGGAGGAGGAGGCTTGCGTCTCGCTTGTTCCTAGGACCGGACGGCCAGGGGAGTCTATTCCAGGCAGCAAAAGTAAAAAGTAATGAAAAAATAATCAAACAAGTAAGAACCCTAGACAGGGCTCTGATACCAAAAATGATGCAGAACAAATAAGATGATGCGATGCGGAAGTAAATTAAGACTAATTCTTTTTTGTGTTTTGTTAGAAGTTGGCTTGACTCAAAAGCAAGACTAACTAATATTGAAAGAAAATATGCACTGATAGAAATCATAATTCAAAAGAGTAGATTATCAGAGTAATAAAGAAGTAGGATCGCTGGGGATTGAGAAACCCCCAGACCTAGGGTTTACTTGATGTGGGCACTAGAATCAGGAAAAGACTCCAACCAATTCAGGTCAAGTCTGAGTCCTTGTGGTTGGAGTAGCAAAAGAGAAGTCCTGTAATTTTCTTTTTTTTTAGTCCAAATAATCTTGTAGTTAATTTCGAGTCCATGTTGGGTCTGGTTTAATATCTTAGTTAACACTGCAATAGAGAGTTGGGTCCAGTTAAATCAAACCCAATCATGAGTTCATGAAGCATCAAGACAAGAAGAAGCCACCTCATCAAGTGACCCCCATCTTGTGCCACATATCAAAAGCTCCAATAGATGTCGCAACCTCAACAAGTGGTCCCCACTATTCGCCACCTCAACAAGTGGTCCCCACTTTATGCCACTTGTCAAGAGCTCCAAAGGACACTGCCACCTCATTAAGTGGTCCCCACCTTGCGCCACATGTCAAGCTTTGAAGGAGTTTCAAGTAACAAATGCCACCATATCCTCCAACTTCCCACATTTCAAGCAACAAATGCCACCATATCCTCCAACTCCCCACATTTCAAGCAACAAATGCAACCATATCCTCCAACCCCCCTTGTAATCCTCCAAATCCTATGGGTTTTCAAATTTTAAAAATGTTGTAAGGCTTCTATTTAAGCTATGGGATGCCCCATTGTGAAAAGGATGGTTAATGAATGAAGTTGGTATTTTTTTCTTCTATGTGTTTTTTTTTCTATGTGTCTATGTGGTAGCTTAGCCTTTCTCTTCCTCCACGCCAACCCCAATCTTTCCTTCTTCAATTCCCAATGCCAAAGACTTCCCTTCTTTCATAACTTCAAACTAGCTCCAGCGTTCAAGGGTGAATCAAGAAGATCATCACAAGGCGACCAACCTACTCCACTTCAAGCATTCCACCATGACACCAAGATGGATCTCCTTCAATGCCTCTTCCACTCTTCTTTCTTTTCTCTATTTGATTGCTTGTTAAGTCACTCATCTTAGGGTTTCTTTGTTGCAGGGTTCTCCGGGATTCCGGCTGCAAGAGGAAGGTTTACTTTCCATAGATCCAGAAAACAAGAGGAGCCTTCAGTGGTATTATGTTCATGTCATCCGGGAGACCTCTTCAAGAGTGAATCTATTCTAATTGAAGGGCCAATGTCAGGTATGTCTAGTGTTGATTAAGTCTGCAATGTTAAATTAGACCTAGCTTAGCTTGCGTGGTTCTCTTCTGGTCCTATTCCTTTCTTATTCTGAGAGTCTCGATCACTAGGTTTATGTTAGATCTTTCTAGCTTCTTCACTAGATCTCTTTGATAATTTATGTTGAGTTGTTTATATGCAAATAGGGAATTCTTGGTTAATCATTTGCTAATCTTCATTAGGGTTGCATAGTTTCATCTTACATTCTACACCATTCTTGGTATCAGAGCATGGTTGCATTAGGGTAGAATAGTTTTCTCTTAAATCCAAACTAGATCAAAAACTCACGCCTCCTGAGCGGGTGTACTCCAGTACACTATCACGACCCATGGGAGTAATGAGCCTTCGGGCCGGATGTGAAGTTCTATATTAGAGTTTGGTAAAGCATCGCAATTCCTTTAATTTCTTTTTTTCTGTGAATCTGAATCTGCTGGCTGTGATCAAAAAAAAAAATTTAAAAAAAAAAAATAGTACATTTTGCATTGCCATATTTTTTTTTTTGATTTCATATAAGGTTAGTTATAATCACACAAAGTTTCAGCATCAGAAGAAATTCATGAAAAATACTAAAATTCCTACTTCAATCTTCTGTCCTGCTGAAATAGTCTGCAGTACATGGTCTGTTGTTTTTATTGTTTCTCTATATATACAGATCAAGATTTTCTTATTTTTATTTTTTTGGGATCCACATAATTCATATTATTTCTCAAAAAATTTAGATTTTATTTCAATTTTTAGAATTTCTAGCATTCGAAATACTCTCTGAGATTCAATCTGAACTGAAATTCCAGCAAGAACCAATCTCAGAAAAGTTTTGAATTTGAAGTTCAAATTTTAAATTTTAAAATTTTAAAATTCTGACATTATAGAATCTGAAACTTGGAGTTTGAAATTTAAATTTTAAAATTTAAGTTTGAATTTGAAATTGTTTGAAAACTAATCAAGTCAATTAATTAAGTCAGCTCATAAAACATAAAAAAAAAAAAAAAATTGCATTCATTTGAAAACATCTTAAGGGCATCAATATGACATGGGGGCAAGAGTTCATCACTTGTCCTTAGCCCAAAACCACAACCCATCATCTCGATCCCAATCCTTAATTAAAACCAATTAGACTTAATCACCATAGTGGGTTAGGGACACCAACGAGTCAGGTTCGGATTAGGGTCAAGTTGATTGTGTCCACTAATTGGTGTGTGCTTACGAGCTTGGTGTCTAGGATTGGTGTATTAGGGCTTGTGGGTTGGTCCGCCTACCTGGCCAATCACAGATTGGTGTCTAAGGTTGGTAGAACAGGGACCTCCACTCCCCTTCCCACCTACCTAGTTGGTCCTTTTAATTAGATCTCTAATTCATACTCTAGGTCTAGAAATCCTTAGCCCGAGTTTGAGTCAAATTGTTTGCATGACAACTAGATCAGGAACTCCTTACCACCCTTCACAAGACCAACCAAGTTCATCCATGGACACTAGTATGAAAACCCTTATGAGTTCTATGATTGAGCGACTTGAACGTTTGGATTCTAGGTTTGATCAATTCGAGGAAAGGATAGGAAACCTAGAGGAATCTAGGTTGACCCCAACTGAACCACATTCACCCAGATTACCTTCAGTTCACCCTAGAGCCCAACGACAGGAACATACACCAGATCCAATTCATAGAAGGCCATATTAGGATTATGCTGATCACACTCCAGAGCCATATCCTAGAAGACCTCGCCATGATACTTTTGATCAGGATGATCGGGCCTTAAGGAATATCCATCTAGATGCACCAACCTTTGAGGGAAGCCTAGATCCTAAGGTGTACATAGACTGGGAGGCTGACATGGAACAATATTTTGACTAGTATGATATGTCTGAAGAGAGAAGATTTAAGTTTGCCAAAATCAGACTAGTCTGTCAGGCTAGGTTGTATTAGGGAAATGTCGAACGCATAGCTAGGCAGAGGGGAGACTTACCTATAGCGACCTGGGGAGACATGAAAAGAAAGCTTAGAGAGAAATATTTGCCTATGTCTTATTAGCAAAGGTTGTTAGATCAGTGGCAGCGATTGACACAAGGAAATAAGACCGTTTCTGAATACGTTGCTAAATTTGATGAGTTTGTAATGCGATGCAACGTAGTTGAGTCTGAGTCAGCCACATTGTCGAGGTTTAGATCAGGATTGAATGAAGATATAAAAGGGGAACTGTTTTTGAGAGAAGTCCATGATTTAGATCAGGCATACCAAGTTACCATGGACTATGAGAGGTTTCAAAGGAGAGCTACATTTAGGCGACCTGAGCCCATTAGGTTTAATCCTCCTGTTAGTCGACCTAGTTCAGTCCCTGGTACAACCAATAGACCAAGATCCATCTTGAATCCAACCCATAGGCCCAACCCTGTCATTCCCCCAATTCCTAGAGAAGACAAAGGAAAGAACCCTGAAGTTCAAGGTGAGAGGGAGCGAGTCTGCTATAAGTGTCATAAACCAGGTCATTTCGTGAGCCAATGTCCCTCTAGAGCTTTACATATAGGGGAGGCAGAAGAAGGTGAATCAGAACCCCTGGAGAATGATGAAGAGGAGGTTTATGAAGCAGGGGATTGCTTGGCTGATGAGTATGAAGGAGATGAAGAAAATGTAGATTCATCAGATGTGTTAGGAGTTGTGAGATGTATCATGACACAGACCAAGGAGCAGGAAGACTGGCGTAGGACTAGCATCCTACACACATTTGTCAACATAGGAGAAAAGGTCTGTAAGATCATGATCGATAGTGGGAGCTGTGTCAATGCCATTTCCACTAGTGCAGCCAAGAGTCTAGGATTATCCACTGAACCACATCCCAATCCATATAAGGTATCCTGGATCGATTCCACTTCTATCCCAATCAAGCAGAGATGTCAGGTCCGAATCCAACTTCAGTCCTATCAGGAACGAATCTGGTGTGATGTGCTCCCTATGAGAGTAAGTAGCATCATCCTAGGTAGGCCATGGCTGTTTGACCATGATGTGACAATTTTTGGTCAATCAAATTCCTGTGCTTTCAATTTCAATGGCAAGAAAATTGTCATTCATCCAACCCAGCCTAAGGACAACACCAAAAGAGGAGCTAGCAGCCTGAAAGAAAAAAGGACTGGATTAAATTTGATAGGTGCAAGAGAATTAGAAAAAGACATTAATGAGGGAGCACCTATTTGGATGGTAGCTGCTAAGGAAACTAAGGACCACACCCCTGTAGAACACCCTCAAGAGGTGGTCCAATTATTGAAAGAATTTGAAGACGTGTTTCCCGAGGGCCTACTCGATAGTCTTCCACCTTTAAAGGACATACAGCATGCCATAGATTTAGTCCCTGGCGCGACTTTACCTAATTTGCCTCATTATAGGATGAATCCAACTGAACATCAGGAGTTACAAAGGCAAGTTAGTGAACTTCTTAGAAAAGGGTTTGTTAGAGAAAGTTTAAGCCCATGTGCAGTCCCTGCCTTGTTAACCCCTAAGAAGGATGGCACCTGGAGGATGTGTGTAGACAGCCTTGCCATCAACAAGAATACTGTTAAATATAGATTTCCAATTCCAAGACTGGATGATATGTTAGACATGATAGCCGGATCAATGATTTTCTCCAAGATAGACTTAAAGAGTGGCTATCACAAGGTTAGGGTTAGGCCTGGAGATGAATGGAAGACCGCTTTTAAGACTAAAGATGGATTATATGAGTGGTTAGTCATGCCATTCGGTCTGTCCAATGCACCCAGCACCTTTATGAGAATTATGAATCAGGTGTTGAAAACCTTCATCGGGAAATTTGTGGTGGTCTACTTTGATGACATTCTTATCTATAGCAAGACTAAGGCAGACCATTTAACCCACCTAAGGCAAGTTTGCCAAGTCCTTAGAAAGGATAGCCTCTATGCCAATATCAAGAAGTGTGATTTCTTAACACATAGAGTTATCTTTCTAGGATTCATAGTCACATCAAAAGGAGTGTCCGCTGACCCTACGAAAATTAAGTCCATAGTAGAGTGGCCTGTACCCAAAAGCATCAATGATATCCATAGTTTCCACGGTTTAGCCACCTTCTATAGGAGATTCATTAGAGGGTTCAGTACGATAGTGGCTCCAATCACTGATTGTATTAGGAAGGGAACTTTTGAGTGGACTAAAGTAGCAGACAAAGCCTTCCTAATAATTAAGGAAAAAATGACACACGCACCCATCTTGAGGTTACCCAATTTTACCAAAAGATCCAATCGAGCAATGAACTCTATAAGCATATAACTAATTCACATAAACGGTTAAAAGAATTTAATGAAGGGGACTCCGTTATGATCAAATTTAAACCTGAAAGGTTTCCGCCGGGAACTATGAAGAAACTCCATGCCCGGGGAGCCGGACCTTTCAAAATAATAAAGAAAATTGGACCTAATGCTTATGTATTAGAATTACCACCAAGTTATGGCATTAGTTCAACATTTAACGTTTTAGACTTAAAAGAATACAAAGAACCTGCATTGATACCTGGTGAGCTTTTTGGTCCTAATACTTCTTTTGAGAGTGAAGCCCCAAAAGAATGCCCACCACCGAGTGTTCCTGAGCGAAGGGAGAAAATTGAAAGGATCTTGGATGACCAGATCATTACCACTAGAAATAAGGGCTACCAACGTTATCTGGTTAGATGGCAGGGATGTCCTGATTTTGAAGACTCCTGGATCACCCGAGAGGACCTACAACAAATCGATCCAGATGCATTAGAAGCTTATCAGGCTAATCCTTACTCGATAGGGTCGAGTTCCTCCAACCCCGGGAGAATTGATGTGGGCACTAGAATCAGGAAATGACTCCAACCAATTCAGGTCAAGTCCGAGTCCTTGTGGTTGGAGTAGCAAAAGAGAAGTCCTGTAATTTTCTTTTTCTTGTGTCCAAATAATCTTGTAGTTAATTTCGAGTCCATGTTGGGTCTGGTTTAATATCTTAGTTAACCCTGCAATAGAGAGTTGAGTCCAGTTAAATCAAACCCAATCCATGAGTCCATGAAGCATCAAGACAAGAAGAAGCCACCTCATCAAGTGACCCCCACCTTGTGCCACATGTCAAAAGCTCCAATGGATGTCGCCACCTCAACAAGTGGTCCCCACTTTTCGCCACCTCAACAAGTGGTCCCCACTTTATTCCACATGTCAAGAGCACCAAAGGACACCGCCACCTCATCAAGTGGTCCCCACCTTGCGCCACATGTCAAGCTTTGAAGGAGTTTCAAGTAACAAATGCCACCATATCCTCCAACTCCCCACATTTCAAGCAACAAATGCCACCATATCCTCCAACCCCCCTTGTAATCCTCCTAATCCTATGGGTTTTCAAATTTTAAAAATGTTGTAAGGCTTCTATTTAAGCTATGGGATGCCCCATTGTGAAATGGATGGTTAATGAGTGAAGTTGGTATTTTTTTCTTCTATGTGTTTTTTTTCTATGTGTCTATGTGGTAGCTTAGCCTTTCTCTTCCTCCACGCCAACCCTAATCTTTCCTTCTTCCATTCCCAACGCCAAAGACTTCCTCTTCTTTCATAACTTCAATCTAGCTCCAGCGTTCAAGGGTGAATCGAGAAGATCATCACAAGGTGACCAACCTACTCCACTTCAAGCATTCCACCATGACGCCAAGATGGATCTCCTTCAATGCCTCTTCCACCCTTCTTTCTTTTCTCTAGTTGATTGCTTGTTAAGTCACTCATCTTAGGGTTTCTTTGTTGCAGGGTTCTCCGGGATTCCAGCTTCAAGAGGAAGGTTTACTTGCCATAGATCCAGAAAACAAGAGGAGCCTTCAGTGGTATTATGTTCATGTCATCTGGGAGACCTCTTCAAGAGTGAATCTATTCTAATTGAAGAGCCAATGTCAGGTATGTCTAGTGTTGATTAAGTCTGCAATGTTAAATTAGACCTAGCTTAGCTTGCGTGGTTCTCTTCTGGTCCTATTCCTTTCTTATTCTGAGAGTCTAGATCACTAGGTTTATGTTAGATCTTTCGAGCTTCTTCACTAGATCTCTTTGATAATTTATGTTGAGTTGTTTATATGCAAATAGGGAATTGCTTGGTTAATCATTTGCTAATCTCCATTAGGGTTTCATAGTTTCATCTTACATTCTACACCATTACTCCTCTTTCAAGAAACAGACGAAGAGAGAAGAGAAGGTTTTATACCTGACTGTGATATCTCTCTTTGCTTCAATTGAAGGACACTCTCGAGCAGATTGTAGGGTCCTTGGCGACGGGGTATCTTTGCAATGGATCCTCAGATTGTAGTCCTATGGCATGGTTGGCCTTCTTCTCGTACTCTGGATCTGGAAAGGATGAAGAACAAGATAAGGATGTAAGAAACTCAAGGAAGAGACCTTTACCTGGGATAGCTCCGGACTGCTCGAACTTTGAAGATGAGGGAAGAGTATGGAGGTGGCGGTGGAAGATGGAGTGGATTTAGGATTTGGTTGGTTGGGCGGCAGCTTGCAGATGGAGATGGCGGCCTTAAATGAAGTGGGAATAGGGTTTAGGAATTTGGGTGTTGGCGGCTAGGATGATGAAAGGAAATTAGGGTTGGCGGCCAGGGATGAAAGCGGGGCAGGGTTTTGATAACTTTGGAGATCTCTCACCTCCTCAAGGCTCCAATGGAACCCGGATTTACTCCCTCACGGAGCTCAACACTCAAAGAAGTGCTGAAGAAGAGAACACAAGGTTGCTCAACACAAGAAAAGATTTCATTTACTCATTTCTTATTCAAGAGTTACATAGAGTTGATTATATAGACATAACAAAGAAATAAAATTTCATACATTTCTCATGTGGGACTAAACTCCCTAGCCTATACCTTTGGTAGGAAATATTCTCCCTCATGGCCAACCAAAGAGTCCTACAAGGAGTGGGCGGCCCTAAAAGTCATGAAAGTCCTCTCAAAAGGTAGAAAGATGGCGCCTCCTAAGTCTTCTCCTTGAATTTTGGGTTCTTCCTTCAATGTTTCAACTCTTTTTTGCACCTCCTTTTCTCTCTCCCCAAGAAAAATTCTTGCTCCCTTGGGTATGGGGACCAAGACACTGGGATGCAGTTGTGGTGCCTCCTGGACTCTGGTGTGTGGCTTGGAGTGTGGCGCCCACTTGCTTGGGCCTTGACTTGACTGGAAAAAAATTGGTACCAACCTAGAGAAGACCTAGACCACTACTAGGACTTGTACTGAGTCAACATGACTCAACAAAATTTAAATTGCAGGGAAATACAGACTTAAGATTAAAATTGAGTTGACCAAGTCAACCCTTATTACAAAACTAGAAAATCCTGATTCTTCAGGCAAGGTCAATCAGAGATCCAGATGGAGCCCTGAAGTCTTTTTCTGAGTCTGGTGCCTGCACCACTCCTCCTCCAAGATGACTAGTCGAGGAGGGGGGAAGAAGGAGAAGCCACGAGCACTAGCAAGCCCCTCCGGAGAAGACACCGTGAGAGGGCATACTAATAAGGACATCGGGATGGAGGCCCAGATCCGGTCTGGGCCATCACATAAGGCACAAGTGGTGGGGGCACCAGGATCAGACACAGATTACTAGGCACTATTTGGTTTACCTAGCCATGCATTAAATTTTGTAATCAACTAGAATTAAGTCCTATAATAAGTTGAGGTTAGTTGATTTGTCTCAACCCTCAACCTAGTCAGTATTTTGAGTCCTGTACATCAATTATGAGTCCAGTATGAGCCTTATTTTTGTACAAGAGAGGAGGTCACCCTACTTTGGAGTTCCACCAGGCAACATCCAGGAGTCAGAGGCCACTACATCAGCCCATTGTATTTTGTGTGACAACCCAGGATCCGATATGCTTCCAGAAACCCTGATTCTTTCCAGATGACCTCCAGATGCCCAGATTCCTCCCCAGATGCCAGAGCATATTCCTAAACCAGGGCATCCATGATTCCAGAGGCCCACCTATATCCCAGCCCAAAGAAATCAAGCCCAGGTGCCATGCCCAAGCCCTTAAGAAGCAAGAATCCAGGGAATATTCCTGCTACAAGGATACCAGGCCATCCCAGCTTCTAAATGCCCAAACCCAAGCACCCAAGCCCCTTTGGGCTGGCCCCTTGCTACTCCTAGAGGCCCAACATGCCCTCCTAGGCATCCTTGATGGATTGACCATGTCCAAAGAGGTTTGACCAAGCCCAAGTTGAAGAGAAGGAAAAGACCAAGTTTATTCCTAACCTAGTTGGGATTTCTAATCCTTTGAAACTTTGTAATTCTAACCTAGCTAGGAAAGGACTTGTATTCCAATTTGGAATAGGACTTGTAGCCCATGTGTAACCATGGTTAGTTAGAGCATGGAAACTCTATAAATACCCCACCCCTCCCCCTCTTGTAAGCATCTTTTTCTTATGAATAAACCTTGCTGAAATTTTGTAAAATTATCTTGAGTTTGAGTTTTGGTTCTCTCTTTGAGTTCTCTCCTTGTGTTCCCGGATTGAAACCCCACTGCCCTAGCATCCCTTGGTGTCCATGGAGATCAGCCACACCCAAGGAATAGGACTCCTTGCTGTCGTCTAAGCCCAAGAGCTCCTTCTTCCTCGACTGCCAGCTTTTAGCCCTCATCCTGATTTCCTTCAAACCTATTTCATTTTCTAATTTTTATTTGCTACTTTGATTAACCTTTGACACTTGCAGGATCCCCGAGGTGCTTCCCCTCCCCTGAGGAGGCCTTCTTTGCTGCCTGGACCACCCAGATCTGACATCAGATTCAAGGAAAACAAGGCTTCTTCTTTTAGGCTCCGATCAAAGTTGTGAGTGATCTCTGCTGCTTCTGAATTATCATCTCTGACTGGTAAGAAACCTTCCCTTCTCTTATTATCAGATTTTGATGAAGATAAAATATCCTAAACTAGGAGTTTCTCAACTCTTGGGTCCTGGATATCTCATTAGTTTGCATGTGTTTACCTGCGATCCGATGATTCTTTGCACTGCTAGTCTTTTTGCTAGTTCTTACGTTATTTGGGAATCTAGCCTACAAATAAAATTATAAAAATCACAAAAAAATATTTTACTATTTTCTATGCATGTTTATCAGTCTTAGAGTCATACCACATCAACAAGGTCATAAAAGGGGAAGGTGAGAGGTAGGCAAGCAAGTAAGGGAGAAAGGGAGATGAGGGAGTTGCCGGGCAGGGAGCTAGCCAGAAGATCCTCCCAGGCTCACCATTCCCTTCTCCGTCATTCTCTAACAATCTCAATCCTATCTTTTCTTTCACCCTCTATGCAGAGAGTCTCCCGAAACTCTCCCCATAGAGGTTATGTTCCCCTTAGTCATCCCATTACTTGATCGTCGGAGTGTCCCTGCCAGAATCTCCGGCATGGGTCTCCTCATTTTTGCAGGCCAATCGAAAATAAGAGCTAACCCCCGAAGAGGAGGCGGTGCACTCGGTGGGAGGAGGTACTCGATGCAGCGGTGACATGCTGAAGCTACAGGCCACAATGATCAGGGCGGCAACAAATTAGCACGCCAGGTTGGGGGCAGGTGAGAGATGATTTAGGAGCTGAGAGGATCATGGCCAAGCCTAAGGATCTAGGCTCTCAAACCGATGGAACAATAGTAGCCACCCCCCCTAGGGGGCAGGTGGCAGACACGAGAGCTCCCCCTTGGGGGCCCGACCAAAGAATGAGAAGAAGATAGGGGTCTAATGATAGCGAAGAGAGGGGCTTGTGTTTATGGTCTTTTCAAACACTTGCCCCCTATCGTGGCACTCTGCAGTAAGACCTAGAATCCAGGAATTCCCCTACCTGTGGGGCTCCCATAATCTCATACAGGCCTAATGGGTAACTCCCTTCCCTACTACCTTTGCAACATAAAAATTGTGTTACAGTTCTATAGGAGAAACCTCATATCGCCATCCATGGAAAGCTCCAAAAACTCGCTCACAGCCTGGAGGAGGTAGCATGATGCCATCCACCACGTGACTCACAGCAAGGCAAACCAACAAGATGTGCCTCACCGATAGGCCAACACTCTTCGCCATGCTCACAGTCCGGAGGTGGCAGCGGGATGCCATCTACCGCGAGACTCTCAGCATGGCAAACCAGAAAGCTCGGTCCTCTATGGCCTAGCTCAGCCCCACAACCTCATGGCCGCGCTCACAGCCTGGAGATGGCACCAAGGTGCCATCTACCATGTGACTCACAACATGGCAAATCGAGAAGCTCGGTACCCCCAGCCTCGCTCACAGCCCAGAGGCAGTAGCGAGATGCCATCTACCATGTGACTCATAGCTTGGCACATCAATAAGTCTGGCACCCCATAGCCTTATGGCCATGCTCAAAGCTTAGAGATAGCACCAAGGTGTTGTCTACCATGTAACACACAGCATGGTGAGTCAAGAAGCTTGGCACCCCCAGCCTCGCTCATAGCCCGGAGGTGGCAACGGGATGCCATCTACCACATGACTCATATCTTAGCACAACAATAAGTCTGGCGCCTCACATCATCATGGCCATGCTCACAGCATGGAGATGGCACCAATGTGCCATCTACAGTGTGACTTACATCATGGCGAATCGAGAAGCTCGACACCCCCAGCCTCGATTAAAGCTTGGAGGCGGTAGCTGGATGCCATCTACCACTTGACTCATATCTTGGCACATCAATAATTCTAATGCACCATAACCTCATGGCTACGCTCACAGCTCGGAGATGGCACCAAGGTGCCGTCTACCATATGACTCACAGCATGATGAATCGAAAAGATCAGTGCTCATCAGTCTCGCTCATAGCTCGGAGGCGACACCGAGGTGCCATCCATTGCGTGACTCACAGTGGGGCAAACCAACAAGATGGGCCCCTCGATTGGCTTTCACTCTTTGCCGTGCTCATAGCTCGGAGGTGGTAGCGGGATGCCATCAATAAAATTACAATCAAATATAGGTTTCCCATCCCTAGACTAGATGACATGCTTGATATGATGGCTGGTGCAATGGTTTTTTCTAAGATTGATCTCAAAAGCGGCTATCATCAGGTTAGGATTAGACCCGGGGATGAATGGAAAACTGCTTTCAAAACTAAGGATGGTCTTTATGAATGGGTTGTTATGCCTTTTGGGTTGTCCAATGCCCCTAGTACTTTCATGAGAATTATGACCCAGGTACTTAGAGCTTTCATAGGAAAATTTGTGGTGGTCTATTTTGATGACATCCTGATCTATAGTAAGACCCCAACAGATCACCTAGACCACCTTAGAGCAGTCTGCCAAGTTTTGAGGAATGAGAGACTCTACGGTAATCTTAAGAAGTGTGAATTCATGACTAGTAGAGTTATCTTTCTTGGTTTTATAGTAACCCCTAACGGCGTGGCGGCCGATCCTGAGAAGATTAAGTCCATAGTAGACTGGCCAGAGCCAACCAATGTGCATGAAGTTAGAAGTTTCCATGGCTTGGCTTCCTTCTATAGGCGATTCATCAAGGGGTTTAGTACTTTAGCTGCTCCAATCACTGATTGTATTAGGAAGGGAGAATTTCATTGGACTAAGTCAGCCCATAAAGCCTTCCTAGATCTTAAGGATAAAATGACCCAGGCACCCATTCTGAGATTACTCGATTTTTCTAAAGTATTTGAGGTTGCCTGTGATGCTTCAGGTGTAGGAATAGGTGGAGTCCTAAGCCAAGAGAATCATCCCATAGCATTCTTTAGTGAAAAACTTAATGATGCTAAGCTTAGGTATTCTACCTATGATAAGGAATTTTATGCGGTGGTGCAAGCTTTGCGTTACTGGAGACATTATTTGCTACCGCAGGAATTTGTACTATTTTCGGACCATGAGGCTCTTAGATTTCTGAACTCCCAAAAGAAGCTTAACCCTAGGCATGCTAAGTGGGTAGAATATATCCAGTCCTATACTTTTGTCCTGAAACATAAGGCTGGAGTTGAGAATAAGGTAGCTGATGCCCTTAGTCGCCGATCTCTGTTATTAACTTCTGTTAGAACTGAGGTCATAGGGTTTGAGCAAATCAAAGAGGAATATGAGTCTTGTCCGGATTTCACAACTGTGTATCAGGATCTAGTTCAAGGACCATCTAGTAATCACCAGGATTATACCCTTGTAGATGGTTTTTTGTTCTTCAAAAATAGGCTTTGCATCCCTAGAACTTCTCTTAGGGAATTTTTGATTTGGGAAATCCATGCTGGAAGTTTAGCTGGCCATTTTGGAAAAGACAAGACCATTCTAGCTATTGAAGACCACTTTTTCTGGCCTAGCTTAAAAAGGGATGTAGCTAATATTGTAGCTAGATGTCGAACCTGCGCTGTTGCCAAACAGCGAAAACAAAACACTGGCCTTTATACCCCACTCCCTGTCCCAGATCGTCCTTGGCAAGATGTGAGTATGGATTTTGTGTTAGGTTTACCTAAGACCCAGAGGAGACATGATTCTATCTGTGTCGTAGTCGACCGATTCTCTAAAATGGCCCACTTCTTGCCTTGTTCCCAAACTTTTGATGCGTCTAAGGTAGCCACACTTTTCTTCAATGAGATAGTTAGACTCCATGGCCTACCTAAGACAATCGTTTCAGATAGGGATGTCCGGTTCACCAGTTACTTTTGGAAGACCCTTTGGCATAAGTTAGGGACAAAACTTAAGTTTTCAACTGCCTATCATCCCCAAACTGATGGCCAAACTGAAGTAGTGAACCATAGCCTAGGAAATCTGCTGAGGTGTCTTGTTGGTGAAAATACCAGAAATTGGGATTTATACCTACCAAGGGCAGAATTTGCGTACAACGACTCGGTCAATAGGTCTACGGGTAAGAGTCCATTTGAAATTGTACATGGGTACAAACCTCACACACCTCTTGACCTAGTCCCTTTACCTGTCCACACTCGAGTCTCCGAATCTGCTGAGAATTTTGCACAGCATATAAAAGACTTGCATAAAGAAATTCATGCCAAAATAAATTTAAGTAATGAAACTTATAAGAAGTTGGCTGATACTCAAAGGCGAGTCAAATCTTTTGTTGAGGGAGACTATGTGATGATTAGGTTAAGGCCTGAACGGTTTCCTCCTGGAACCGTTAGAAAGTTACATGCTAGGGGAGCTGGACCATTTAGAGTGGTAAAGAGAGTAGGATCCAATGCCTATGTGCTCGAGTTGCCTCCAGAACTAGGCATTAGCTCTACTTTCAACATTACAGACTTAGTAGAGTACAGGGAGCCAGCTGTGATTCCTAGTGAGCCTTTTGAGCCTAACCCTATCATTGAGAGTGATCCCGACCCTGTGTGTCCACCAACAAACTGGCCTGTGAGGAAAGAGCAGATTGAAAAGATCCTGGATGATCAGGTTATCTCTACTCGTAATCGAGGATACCAAAGGTACCTGGTCCGCTGGCAAGGAAGGCCAGATTCTGATGACTCTTGGATCTCCCGAGAAGAATTACAAGAATTGGACCCAGACCTCTTGGAGAGATACCAGAGCCAACTTGAGCCTTACTCGACAGGGTCGAGTTCCTCCCACCCTGGGAGAATTGGTGTGGGCACCAGACTCAGAAGAAGACTTCAGAGCTCCATTTGGATCTCTGATTGACATTGCCCGAGAAATTAGGGTTTGTAATAAAGGTTGACCTGGTCAACCAGTTTATTTATTTTATTTATTTCTTGAGTCACCATTTAAATTTTGTTGAGTCATGTTGACTCGGTGCAAGTCCCAATGTGGTTTCAATTTGGTCCAAAATGGTGCCACATTTCTCTTCCAATCAACTCAAGGTTCAAGCAAGTGGAGGCCACACTCCAAGCCACACGCCCAGCCACACTCCGAGCACACGCCAGAGTCCAGGAGGCGCCATAGAGGCATCCCAGTGTCATGGTCCCCACATCCAAAGAAGAAAAAATCAAATTGGAGGCTAAATTAAAGGAGGCGCCCACACCTGCCTAATTTACCTAAGCAAAGAAGGAAGAAAACTTCTCTTGGAGAAGAAATCAAAGAAGGACATCCAACCTACTCCTAATTGAAGTTCAAATCAAAATCAAAGAGCTTAACTTGGAGTGGAAGAAAAGAAGAAATACCATAAGAAGAAGAGGACTCCAAATCCAAATCCAACTCCAAAGGAGGTGCCATAAAAGTTCCAAAACAATTCCTTTATGGCCGTCCCAATTTTTTTTGGACTCTTGGTCGGCCAAGGGAGAGGATTTTCTACCTAATCTAGGGGTTGGAAGAGTTTAGTCCCACATGGGAATTTGTACAAGCTAGGAGAAAATTTTAGGTCTATATAATAGACCTCTCTTTGTAACTTTAAAAAATCAATGAAGAAAAATTATTTTTGCTATTCTCTTGTGTTGAGCAACCTAGGTTTCTCTTCTTCCGCACTATTCTAAGTGTTGAGCTCCGTGAGGGGGTAATCCGGGTTCCATTGGAGCCTTGAGGATGTGAGAGATCTCCATCTTTATCCAAAACCCTAGGTTAGCCACTTGAAATTCCAAAACCCTAGCCACCTTTCATTATTTTCCATCCACCAAACCCTAGATCCATCCATCTCCCACGGCCTCTCTCTCTCTACAAGTCCAGGCCGTCCACCTTCATCCAGATCCAGTCCGGCTACTTCAGATCCAGAGCAAGTTCCAAGGAAAATCACATCAGCATCCAGGAGAATCCAGTTTTCAGCAATTTCGATCTTCAAGTTCATCAACCTGGTAAATCTTTTCCTTGACTCTCTGATTCCATCAATTATTTTTCTTCTCTTCCAGATCTTGAGTTCAGGAGAAGCCAACCCGCCAAAGGACCAGTATTGGAGGATCCATTACGAAGATATCCAACTCCGAGGATCCAACAATCTGCTCGGGAGAGTTCTTCCACCAAAATCTGTGAAGATCATTGTCTGGTTAGATAAACCTTCCCTTCTCTTTATTTCTGTTTTGTTGAAAGCTCGGAGTGAAACCCTAGGTCTGGGAGTTTCTCAACCCCCAGCGATCCGTTGCTTCTAAACTACTCTGATAATTTAGTTTCCTTAAAATTGTGCTTTCAATTATCATATTAGTATCTTTCAATGTTAGGTTAACTTTTCTTTGATTTGAAGCCAACTTCTACAAACCTATAAAAACAACAAAAAATTAGTTAATCTTAATTTACTTCCGCATCGCATCCCTTTATTTGTTCTGCATCAACATGGAAAGAGTTTCATATGCCAATGTAGTAGGTAGTTTGATGTATGCTATGGTTTGTTGTAGGCCCGATATAGCATATGCTGTAAGCCAGGTGAGCAGGTACTTGGGTAATCCTGGGAAGGAACATTGGAAGGCATTGAAGTGGATTTTGAGATATCTGCAAGGAACTCAAAAACATGGACTGGTGTTTGGTGGGCAGCCAGAAGGACATGGATGGAACTTCATAGAATCATGTAAGGATTCATGTCCTTTGGAAGGGTTTGTTGATGCAAGCTATGCAAATGATCTTGATACAAGGAGGTCTACAACAGGTTATCTCTTCTACGTGTATGCTAGATCGATTTTTTGGAGATCAACCCTTCAACCTATTACTTCTTTGTCTATAATAAAAGCAGAGTATATAGGGATTATAGAGACTGCAAAAGAAGCACTATGGCTGAGAAGGCTAGTATCTGAAATGGGGGTGAAACAGTGTATAGTGGTCCTGCACAATGATAGTTATAGTGCCATACACTTGACACAGAACCCAATCTATCATGCTAGGACCAAGCATATAGATGTCAGATACCACAGAATCATGAAGCTGGTGGAGGAAGGAGAAGTGACACTAGTGAAGGTTCGTACAACGGAGAACCAGGCAGATGCACTTACGAAGGCTCTACCAAGGTGAAAATTATTGAGTCTCGGGTGGTGCATTCATGGCTAGTTGGGTCAATATACATGTATTGATATGGTTTATCATGGTTTTCCATGATGTATCTCGGGCTAGGGTCGAGTTCAGTATGAGTCCTAGGTGTTTAGGCTCAGTTTTGGTTAGTCTGGGTCTTAGAGTCGGCACTTCTGGGGTAGGAGTTGGCTTTGTTGGTTGGCATGTCTCCGAACAGGTGATTATGGACTGAACGAGTCGGCTCGAATGGGTTCGAGTCGGCTCGGTTGCATAGTCAGGAAACCTGTAGACTGGATATGTCGGCTCCATTGCACATTCTATCAATCCTATGGTCTGGAAGAGCCGGCTCTGATGATTAGAGTCGACTTGGTTCCAGGGCCAAGTCAACTCTAGTATCTAGAGTAAGCTCAGATGTCGAGTGAACTATTTTTTGAATGGTGCCAGCTGGGGGAGGTTTGGGATCTAGGCTACGTGTGACCGAGGTATATAAATATTGTATTCTCGTAAGAGGATTGACATGTAGAAACGAAGAAGGTGTAACGAACTTCTTGAAGTAGAAAGAGAAGAAAATCCCATTCTCTCGAGAAATTTCCTTTATTTCTCTTCTTCCTCTCTCCTCTCATTCTTGGTGTTCATAATCTTCACAGACCTATATCCTATCATGATCTTTAATAGAGATTGCTGGCGATGGTCATCTACAACCTGGTGATATGCTTCCATAATTGCTTTGTTGATCATGGCGTTCGTTCTTGATCGGGAACAAGGCTGCTCTTAAGGGTTTGGTTCTTCAGATCTGGTTGGATTTGAAACTTGAATTCTCGACAAGTTTGGCACCTATAAGCTGGGAAACTCACGAAGCCCCGCATCCACTGCCTTATAGTCTGGAGATGTCTGCCAGGAAACTCTATAAGTCCCACCACCTGCCGCTTGACTCATAGCTTGGCAAACTGAGCTAGGATATTCTGGAAGCCTTGCATCCAGTTGCCTTGCTCATAGTCCAGAGATGGTGGCAAGGCAACCCACCATCTACCACCTGACTTAAGTTTGGCATCCTCAAGATGGGTCCCTCCATCAGGCTCACTCTCTTCTCAGTCATGCTCACAGCCCGAAGGTGGCAACGGGATGCCATCTATCACTTGGCTCACAGCATGGCAAACTTTGAAGATGGGCCCCTCCATCAGGCTTGCTCTCCTCAGCCATACTCATTGTCTGGAGATGGCGGCAGGACAACCCGCCATCTACCGCCTAACTCACAGTCTGACATCTTCAAGACGGGCTCCTCCATCAGGCCCACTCTCTTTTCAGCCATGCTCATAGCCCGGAGGTGGCAATGGGACACCATCTACCGCTTGGCTCATAGCATGGCAAACTCTCAAGATGGGCCCCTCCATTAGGCCTGCTCTCCTCAGCTATACTCAGTCTAGAGATGGTAATAGGGCAACCCGCCATCTACCGCTTGACTCATAGTCCAGCATCCTCAAGACGGGCCCCTCCATCAGGCACGCTCTCCTTAGCCATACTCACAAACCGGAGATGGCAGCAGGGCAACCCACCATCTACTGCCTGACTCATAGTCTGGCATCCTCATGATGGGACCCTCCATCAGGCTCGCTCTTGTCAACTGTACCCACAGTCTGGAGATGATGGTAGGGCAACCTGCCATCTATCGCCTGAATCATAGTGCGACATCCTGAAGATGGACCCCTCCATCAGGCCCGCTCTCCTTTACCTTGCTCACAGCCCGAAGGTGGTAACAAGATGCCATCTACCACTTAGCTCACAACTTGGCACTTCAAGCAAGGATGCCAAGAGGTCTCGTGATCCACCTACTGGACTTGCAGCACAGCGTGACAAGCCAGGACATCCCAAAGTCCTGCAATTAACCAGTCAGGCTCATGGTTCAATGATCGCAAGCCTGGCTACTGCCTAAGCTATGGTTTGATAAACCAAGAAACAAAAGCAAGGTTTGTCACTTGAGGTATGGGAGTGAACCCTTCATGATTCTTAACAAGCTCCCTTCAAAGCAAGTCAAGCAAAAAATGAAGAAGAGAGAAAATGTAAAGAAGAGAAGAGGGGAGAGGGGAGAATAGTAGTTATAAAAAAAATGGAAAGTTTCATTGCTATGTCTTCTGTTACATCCTTTAGAGACCCCCGATAGGCTGGGAGGCCTCCCTAAGATTTTAAATTACAAGATAAAGGAGAAGAGGCTCAAGCCTCCATTGCCATACCTCGCCCAACTAATGGGCTAGTACTCCAGCTCTAGACTTCACCCTTGGGACCGGACGGAGCATTCCAGTCCCTTCTACCCCTGTAGGTGGGTGCCCTTCCTTAAGCAGACCTTGTTGACCCTTAAGGTGATTTTGATGATAACAAAATATTGGAGCATACATTTGGTTATCTAACAACTCTTCAAATGATTGACAAGTTTTTGTAGGACAACTACATTGACACACTTTCTAATCCCTACAATCTTTATTGCTTTGTGTTGAGTTGTAAAGTGTTTAGAATCTTGTAAAGAAGAACCCTACAAAAATTTCTTACTTAAATCAGGATAAAGGGTTACTTCTAGTAGTTTTCAAGCTTAGATTTTTCTTGATTTTATTGTAAGAAGACCTTGAATATGTCTTCAAAGCTTAGCACAAGAAGTTCTGGAAGATTGAATTTGATCTGGCTGAAGAACAAATTTCGTGCCGACTGGATGGAGGAACCAGTCGACTCTGGCATTAGCACAAGAAAAAGTTCTATAGCACATAGATACAGCCGACTGGCACCATGGCCTAGCCAACTCATCCAGAACATGGTTGAGAACGTTCTGAGATTCGAGCTGACTTCATTTTAGCCTAGCCGACTCGTCCAGAACTTGGTTGAGAATGCTTTGAGAGCCTCTAGGTTCCGAGCCGACTGGAATTCAGCCTAGCAGACTCGTCCAGAGTGAACCTTTTTCTCAATTGTGGAACCCAGTCGATTGACGTTCAGCCCAGCCGACCCGAACTTGATCCGAGCTGACTCGAAGATTGTCCGAGCCGACTGGAATGATGGGGTCACCTCCAACGGCTAGTTCCAGTTTTCAGTTTTTGAATTCCAAAAGTGGTCCAACGGTAACCTATCATATTCCAACGGTCTACAACATTCAAAATCAAGGAAAGGTGGTGCGGGCACCAGAATCAGAAGAGACTCCAACCAATTCAAGCCCATTCTGAATCTTTATGGTTGGACTAGAGAGTCCGGTAACCTTTCTTTAATTTTGAGTCCAAATAATTATGTAATTCGAGTCCATTTCAATTTTATGTTGGGACTAGTCCAGCCTGATTAACCTTGTATTTGAGAGTTGGGTCCAAATGAGTCAAGTCCAATCCATGAAGAATCAAACCAAACCACATTTGAAGACTAAAGAAGACTCATGACTTATACTCCAAAGCAAGACCAAAGCCACCTCAAGTGGGGACCACATGCCACATGACACATGCCACCTCATCATCCAAGGTTGCTGCCACATCACACATGCCACCTCACCATCCAAGATTGCTGCCACATCACACATGCCACCTCACCATCCAAGGTTGCCGCCCAAGAGAAGAAAAGGAGAATTTGAAATTGAATTGGCTACAACCTCCTCCACAACTTCCTCCACTCTTCATGGGATGCCCCATATTTTTCTCCACAAATTTTTCTCCATGATATTTGGTGTAGTTGGAATTCAAAATGGCTTAATAGTCTATAAAAGACTCTTAGTCTTCTTGTAAAAGGGAATTGATGAATGAATACAATTTTTTTTCAGAAATTTTCTATGTGTTTCTATGTGCCTATGTGGATCTTTGTGCCTAAGTGAACCTCTTCCTCTCCTCCATCATTTCTTCTCCCTAATCCTTCTCTTTTACTCTTCATCTTCCAAGCAATCCTCTTCCTTCAAGGTGAATTAAGGACATCCTCACAAGAAGAAGATCAACACCAACACAAGCTTCCACCATGGCGCCAAGGATCATTTCCAACAAACTCTCCTTTGAGTTCCATCAATCTTCTCATTTCTAATTAAGCTTCTAATAATCTTGGTTTCTTTGTTGCAGGGTTCTCTAGGCTCCAGATCTAAGAGGAAGGATTACTTGCTACAAACCAGAAAGTTAGAAGGTCCATCTTATGTGGTATGATCTTTCATTTGAGAACCTTAAGAGTGAATCCCTTGTGCTTGAGATTTCAATGCTTGAACTCCTAGTATTTTAAGATCGGGATCATTAAATAGGGCTAGCTTGACTTGTGTGAGAATTCTAACTTTGTCCTATTTCTTTAAGATTTTGATAGTCCTCCTAGCTGGGTTTAAGTATAAGCATTTAGGGTTTCTTATTTAGATCTCCTTGATCTTATATGTTGAATCACTCATATGCAAGTAGGAATTGCTAGTTAAATTTTGATTAGTCTCCTTTAGAGTTACATGATTGCATCCTCATCATGCATACCACACCAATCTTGGTATCAGAGCATGGTAGAATAAGTTCCTGATTGCATAGCATTAAGTCCTTGAAGTACTTGGATCGGGGGCGTTACCAGGCCGTCCGGTCTTAGGAGAAAGTAGGGTTTAAACACCCTCTCTTCCCATTCCACGGGGATCTCCTAAGGCGTGTCGGAGTGCCATTGTGATTGACCCATGAAAAAGAAAGCCAAAGGACTTCTTAGATTTCATTTGTGAATTTTGCATTGGGCACGTTCTGTTTTTTTTTTCTGCTTGCTGTATTTTCTGTAGGCTGACTGTAATCCGCCTGCAACTCCAAAGGCAAGTATCACATTCCTCATTAAAATATTTTTTTCCCTGTTCCAATTTACGTTTTTTATCACCGTTTTAAATTTCAATCTGAGAAAAAAATTACAAAAAAAATGAAAATTCCTGCAGTCCATCAGTATTATTAAGGTTTCTGTTCTGTTCCTTTTCATTATCTTCATTTCAGAATCTGCCTAGAATAGTACAGATTTTATTTTGAGATTTTGTTTCATCTGGTATGTCATCTATAAGTTAGAAGTTTTCTGTGATTTTTTTAGATTTTTTTGACATTTTTTTCTGTACTTATCAACATCACTTTTAAACTGCAACACACTACTTCTGCACCTGAAATTTGAAATTTGCATGCATCTCATGACAAATCAAATTAAGGGCATAAAATTGACATAGGGTCAGGATTTCATCACCTGTCCCTAGCCCAAAAATCACCAAATTGCATATCGATCCAATCCCTAACTAAAATTGATTAGACATTAATTGCCCTAGTGGGTTAGGAACATCAAATTGGTCGAGCCCGGGTTATTGTCAACTCATTGTGTAAACTAGTCTTGTGTGTGCCCTATTACTTGGTGTCTAGAATTGGGACTAAGGGCTTGGGTGCTGATCCGTCTATCGGGCCAATTCCACCGGGCCTAGGTAGGCCAGAGACAGGATCTCACACTCCCCTTGTTCTAAAACCTGGCCAAGTATAGAGTTACTACAATCTAGCTTGCCACCTTGATTAGGCAACTAGCTTGGAACTCTAGGTCCAGTTCAATTCAATTAGGAAAGCTTGTGCAACCCATTTCTTCATCTATTATTGGAAGCTGGTGTCAAGGATAGAGGTTAAGTGGCTCAAGCCTAAGCGGTTCTTGTGGTTTTTAATTAGGACCCAGTGAAAGCTGGGGGAACCTCCCACATACCCACCTCCTGACTGGCCAGTGGAAGAGAGTAGCTGTTGATTTGATTATATCTAGTCAACTCAGTTTATTTGGACTAACTGATTTAGAAAAATCATAGTTCGGGTCTGAGTCTAATTGTTTGCATGACAACTAGGTCAGGCACACCTTACCACCCTTCACAAGCCCAACCTAGTTCATCCATGGATACTAGTATGGAAAGCCTTATGAGATCTATGATCGAGAAGATGGACCGTTTGGATGCTAAATTTGGTCAATTCGAGGAAAGGGTAGGAGCCCTAGAAGAAGCTAGGTTGACCCCAACTGAACCACCTTCACCCAGATTACCTTCAGTTCATCCTTGAGCCCAACGACAGGAACACACACCTGACCCAATTCAAAGAAGACTGCATCAGGATTATGTTGATCATACTCCAGAGCCACCTCCTAGAAGACCTCACTATGATACTTTTGATCAGGATGATCGGGCCCTAAGGAACATCCGTCTAGATGCACCAACCTTTAAGGGAAGCCTAGATCCTAAGGTGTACATAGACTGGGAGGCTGACATGGACCAGTATTTTGACTGGTATGATATGTCCGAATAGAGAAGATTTAAGTTTGCCAGAATCAGACTAGTTCGTCAGGCTCGGTTATATTGGGGAAACGTGGAACGCATATCAAGGCAAAGGGGAGATTTACCTATAGCAACATGGAGAGATATGAAGAGGAAACTTAGAGAGAAATATCTGCCTATGTCTTATCAGCAAAGGTTATTAGATCAGTGGCAACGATTGACACAGGGTAACAAGACCGTTTCTGAATACGTTGCTAAATTTGATGAGTTTGTGATGCGATGCAACGTAGTCGAGTCTGAAGCAGCCACTTTATCAAGGTTTAGATCAGGGTTGAATGATGATATAAAAGGGGAACTATTTTTAAGGGAAGTCCATGATTTAGATCAGGCATACCAAGTTGCCACGGACTATGAGAGGTTTCAAAGGAGAGCTACATTTAGACGACCTGAACCTATTAGGTTTAACCCTCCTGTTAGCAGGCCTAGTTCAGTCCCTGGTACAACCAATAGACCAAGATCCAGCTCGAATCTAACCCCTAGGCACAACCCTGCCATTCTCCCAATTCCTAGAGAAGACAAAGGAAAGAGCCCTGAAGTTCGAGGTGAGAGGGAGCGAGTCTGCTATAAGTGTCGTAAACCAGGTCATTTCATGAGCCAATGTCCCTCTAGAGCTTTACATATAGGGGAGGCAAAAGAAGGTGAATCAGAACCCCTGGAGAATGATGAAGAGGAGGTTTATGAAGCAGGGGATTGCTTGGCTGATGAGTATGAAGGAGATGAAGAGAACATAGACTCATCAAATTTGCTAGGAGTTGTGAGACGTATCATGACACAGACCAAGGAGCAAGAAGACTGGCGTAGAACTAGCATCCTACACATATTTGTTAGGATAGGAGAAAAGGTCTGTAAGATCGTCATCGATAGTGGAAGCTGTGTCAACGCCATTTCCACTAACGCAGCCAAAAGTCTAGGATTACCCATTGTACCACATCCCAATCCATATACGGTGTCCTGGATCGATTCCACTTCTATACCAATCAAGTCAAGATGTCAGGTTCAAGTCCAGCTTCAATCCTATCAGGGAAAGATCTGGTGTGATGTGCTTCCTATGGGGGTAAGTAGCATCATCTTAGGCAGGCCATGGCTGTTTGATCATGATGTGACCATCTTTGGTCGATCAAACTCCTGTGCTTTCAATTTCAATGGCAAGAAAATTGTCATTCATCCAACCCAGCCTAAGGATAATGTCAAGAGAGGAGCTAGCAGCTTGAAAGATAAGAAGACTGGATTAAATTTAATAGGTGCAAAAGAATTAGAGCAAGATATCATGGAGGGAGCACCTATTTGGGTAGTAGCTGCTAAGGAAATTAAGGACCACAGGCCTGTAGAACACCCTCAAGAGGTGGTCCAATTATTGAAAGAATTTGATGATGTGTTTCCAGAAGATCTCCCCGATAACCTCCCACCTTTAAGAGACATACAACACGCAATAGATTTAATCCCTGGAGCGACTTTACCTAATTTGCCTCACTATAGGATGAACCCAACTGAACACCAGGAACTACAAAGGCAAGTGGGTGAACTTCTTAGGAAGGGGTTTATTAAGGAAAGCTTAAGTCCATGTGCAGTCCCTGCTCTGCTGACCCCTAAGAAAGATGGCACCTGGAGGATGTGTATAGATAGCCGTGCCATTAATAAGATCACTGTAAAGTATAGATTCCCAATCCCAAGACTAGACGACATGTTAGATATGATAGCTGGATCGATAATTTTTTCCAAGATAGACCTAAAAAGTGGCTATCACCAGGTTAGGGTTAGGCCTGGAGACGAATGGAAGACTGCTTTTAAGACTAAAGATGGATTATATGAGTGGTTAGTCATGCCGTTCGGTCTGTCCAATGCACCCAGCACTTTTATGAGAATAATGAATCAGGTGTTAAAGGTTTTTATCGGAAGATTTGTAGTGGTCTATTTTGATGATATACTTATATATAGCAAAACAAAGGCAGACCACTTAACCCACCTGAAGCAAGTTTGTCAAGTCCTGAGAAAAGATAGTCTCTATGCCAATATCAAGAAGTGTGATTTCCTGACAAATAGAGTTATATTTCTAGGATTCGTAGTCACATCTGAAGGAGTGTCCGCTGACCCTGCAAAAATTAAGTCAATAGTAGAGTGGCCTGTACCCAAGAATATCCATGATGTCCGTAGTTTCCACGGTTTAGCCACCTTCTATAGGAGATTCATTAGAGGGTTCAGTACGATAGTGGCTCCAATCACTGATTGTATTAGGAAAGGAAATTTCGAGTGGACTAAAGCAGCAGGTAAGGCCTTCCTAACAATTAAGGAGAAAATGACACAAGCACCTGTCTTAAGGTTACCCAATTTTACCAAGGTGTTTGAGGTTGCTTGTGATGCTTTTGGGGTCGGAATTGGAGGTGTCTTGAGTCAAGAGAATCACCCAGTAGCATACTTCAGTGAAAAGTTAAATGAGGCGAGACTAAGGTATTCCACGTATGATAAGGAACTGTATGCTCTACGATTTTGGAGGCATTATCTTCTACCCCACGAGTTTGTCCTGTTCTCTGATCATGAAGCTCTTAGGTTCCTTAGTTCTCAAAAGAAATTAAACCCTAGGCACGGGAAATGGGTAGAATTCATACAAGCTTACACGTTTGTTTTGAAACATCGTGCCGGTACTGAAAATAGGGTTGCCGATGCGTTGAGCCGCCATTCTATGTTGTTAACCTCTGTGAGCACTGAAGTAGTAGGGTTCGATAGATTGAAAGATGAATATCCCACATGTCCTGATTTTGGTCACATCTATCAATCCCTCCAACAAAGACCATCTAGTGAGCCTAGTGATTATACCATGTTAGATGGATACCTTTTCAAAGGAAATCAGTTGTGTATTCCCAAGACCTCTGTTAGGGAATTTCTGATCTGGGAAGTCCATGCTGGAGGTTTAGCGGGACATTTTGGCAGGAACAAAACCATCCTAGCAATGGAAGAACAATTTTTTTGGCCTAGTCTTAAAAAGAACGTTGCCCAGATCGTAGCGCAGTGTCGGACCTGTGCTGTTGCAAAACAGCAAAGACAGAACACCGGTCTGTACACGCCCTTACCTATCCCTGATGGTCCATGGCAAGATATCAGTATGGATTTTGTGGTAGGTCTACCTAAAACTTCTAGGAAACATGACTCTGTTTTTGTGGTTGTCGATCGTTTCTCCAAAATGGCGCACTTCATCCCGTGTTCTCAAACTTTAGATGCTTCGAAAGTGGCCAAGCTTTTCTTAGATCAGGTGGTTAAGCTTCATGGTTTACCCAAGACCATTGTGTCAGATAGAGATGTCAAGTTCACTAGCTACTTCTGGAAAACCCTCTGGCACATGTTAGGTACTAAGCTGAAATTCTCTACGGCCTATCATCCTCAAACCGATGGCCAAACTGAAGTAGTAAACCGAAGCTTAGGAAATCTCTTAAGATGTTTAGTCGGCGACAACCTAGGAAACTGGGACTTACTACTTCCTCGTGCTGAATTTGCCTACAACAGTTCGATTAATAGGTCTATTGGGAAAAGTCCATTCGAAGTTGTCCATGGATACAGACCTAGGAAACCTTTAGACCTAATTCCATTACCAGTACATACACGAATATCTGAGTCTGCTGAGTCATATGCACAGCATGTTAAGTGTTTGCACAAGGAAATTAGTTAGAAGATTCAAACAAGCAATGAACTCTATAGGCATATGGCTAATTCACATAAACGGTTAAAGGAATTTAATGAAGGAGACTCTGTAATGATTAGGCTTAAACCAGAAAGGTTTCCTCCGGGAACTATGAAGAAACTCCATGCCCGGGGAGCCGGACCCTTCAAAATAATAAAGAAAATTGGACCTAATGCTTATGTAGTAGACTTACCACCTAGTTATGGCATTAGTTCTACATTTAATGTTTCCGATCTGAAAGAATACAAGGAACCTGCATTGATACCGGATGAACCTTTTGGTCCTAACACTTCTCTTGAGAGTGAAATGCTAATTGAGTGTCCACCACCAAATATTCCTGAGCGAAAGGAAAGAATTGAAAGGATCTTGAATGACCAGATCATCACTACTAGAAATAAGGGCTACCAACACTATCTGGTTCGATGGCAAGGACGTCCTGAATCTGAAGATTCCTGGATCACCAAAGAGGACCTACAACAAATCGACCCGGATATATTAGAAACTTATCACTCGACAGGGTCGAGTTCATCCCACCCGGGGAGAATTGGTGCGGGCACCAGAATCAGAAAGAGACTCCAACCAATTCAAGCCCATTCCGAATCTTTATGGTTGGACTAGAGAGTCTGGTAACCTTTCTTTAATTTTGAGTCCAAATAATTATGTAATTCGAGTCCATTTCAATTTTATGTTGGGACTAGTCCAGCCTGATTAACCTTGTATTTGAGAGTTGGGTCCAAATGAGTCAAGTCCAATCCATGAAGAATCAAACCAAACCACATTTGAAGACTAAAGAAGACTCATGACTTATACTCCAAAGCAAGACCAAAGCCACCTCAAGTGGGGACCACATGCCACATGACACATGCCACCTCATCATCCAAGGTTGCTGCCACATCACACATGCCACCTCACCATCCAAGATTGCTGCCACATCACACATGCCACCTCACCATCCAAGGTTGCCGCCCAAGAGAAGAAAAGGGGAATTTGAAATTGAATTGGCTACAACCTCCTCCACAACTTCCTCCACTCTTCATGGGATGCCCCATATTTTTCTCCACAAATTTTTCTCCATGATATTTGGTGTAGTTGGAATTCAAAATGGCTTAATAGTCTATAAAAGACTCTTAGTCTTCTTGTAAAAGGGAATTGATGAATGAATACAATTTTTTTTCAGAAATTTTCTATGTGTTTCTATGTGCCTATGTGGATCTTTGTGCCTAAGTGAACCTCTTCCTCTCCTCCATCATTTCTTCTCCCTAATCCTTCTCTTTTACTCTTTATCTTCCAAGCAATCCTCTTCCTTCAAGGCGAATTAAGGACATCCTCACAAGAAGAAGATCAACACCAACACAAGCTTCCACCATGGCGCCAAGGATCATTTCCAACAAACTCTCCTTTGAGTTCCATCAATCTTCTCATTTCTAATTAAGCTTCTAATCATCTTGGTTTCTTTGTTGCAGGGTTCTCTAGGCTCTAGATCTAAGAGGAAGGATTACTTGCTACAAACCAGAAAGTTAGAAGGTCCATCTTATGTGGTATGATCTTTCATTTGAGAACCTTAAGAGTGAATCCCTTGTGCTTGAGATTTCAATGCTTGAACTCCTAGTATTTTAAGATCGGGATCATTAAATAGGGCTAGCTTGACTTGTGTGCGAATTCTAACCTTGTCCTATTTCTTTAAGATTTTGATAGTCCTCCTAGCTGGGTTTAAGTATAAGCATTTAGGGTTTCTTATTTAGATCTCCTTGATCTTATATGTTGAATCACTCATATGCAAGTAGGAATTGCTAGTTAAATTTTGATTAGTCTCCTTTAGAGTTACATGATTGCATCCTCGTCATGCATACCACACCAAAAGGTAGTTAAAGTCTCAATAAATGAGGTATGAGAACATCCTTAAAGAGACTAATGAGTTAATGGACATTTATTGAACACTTATTTAAGTTAAAAGAGAGAGAGCACTTGAGCTTTCAAGTCAGCCTTCAAGCCTTCACCAACTCTTACCAGAAGATTGAAGCACCTTTTAAGGAAAGCATGGAAGCCATTGAAGTGCATTGAAGAGCATTCAATTATGCTTCACTCGAGCTATATTGGCAACCACCAGACAACAGAGTTTTTCATTTTTGTTGCTTCTTTATTCTATTATTAGAATATTTGGGTTATTGGTGAGCCCGGTTGTAAAAATCAAATAGGTTTCTTTGGTGAGCCTTGTCAAAACCAAAGTGTAGAGGTTTCTTTGGTGAGCCTTCTTAAAACCAAAGTTTAAAGGTTCCAGGTGAGCCTGTGAAAACCTAGTTTGGGTTTCTTGGTGAGCCCGGCTTAAAAACCAAAGTGTAGAGGTTGGGATTGTGACCCTGTAAAACAATCTGACTATATTCCGGTTTGGGGGATATAGTGGAAATCCCGAGTGGTGAACTTGGGTAGTGGACGTAGGAGTTAGGTTGCTCCGAACCACTATAAACCTGCCTTGTTTGTGTTGTGCTTGATTAACTTTTTAGTTTTTGCATTCATTCTCTGATTAACAAAGCATCTATCCACTAAAAGGAATTACTTATAGACTTACTTGCAAAAATTTTGTAATTCCCAATTCACCCCCCTCTTGGGAAAAGCCACCTGGGCAACAGCTGGTATCAGAGCAGTGTTTCTGATTACTTGAGTAAAGATTGATGGCTCATCCTATGAGTACATCTTTGGCCGAAGGCCAGTCAACAAATAGACCTCCACTATTCACAGGCACTAATTATTCCTATTGGAAAGCATGAATGAAAATTTACATACAAGCTATAGATTTTCAATTATGGAAGGTCATCTTAAAAGGGCCACACATTCCCACAATTAAAGTTGATGGCATGGACATCCATAAGCCTGAAGAGGATTAGGATGATCATGATATGAAGATGGGGGAATTGATGCCAAAGCAATGAATTTATTATATTGTGCTTTGGATGCTAACGAGTTCAACCAAATTTCCACTTGCTTTTCAGCAAAGGAAATCTGGGACAAACTCGAAGTGACCCATGAGGTAACTTCCCAAGTAAAAATCTCAAAGATAAATCTTTTAGTTCATAATAATGAGTTGCTCAAAATGGAACCTTCTGAAACAATTTCTACCATGTTCTCTAGATTTATAGATATTATTAATGATTTGAAGAGTCTTGGCAGGGTATACTTAAATGTAGATCTAGTTCAAAAGATACTTCATTCTTTACCTGACAAATGGGATCCCAAAGTGACTGCAATCCAGGAGGCCAAAGATCTCAACACACTTATACTGGATGAACTGCTGGGATCACTCATCACCCATGAGCTGACAATGCAGCATAGAACGGAAGACGAACAAAAGAAAAAGAAGACAATAGCCTTCAAAGCTGCTTTCGAATCAAAGAGGGATGATGAAGAATCTGAAGAAGAAAGCACCTCCTCCAATGACAACCTAGAAGATGATGACATTGCTATGGTTGTGAGGAGATTCAGAAAATTTATGGGAAGAAAGAAAGGAAGATACAACAGGAAATTTCATAAGAAGGATTATGGAAAAGAAAAAGAGAAGGACAAAAAGAAAGATAAAGAGGTAGTCCCCACATGCTATGAATGCAAGAAGCCGGGGCACAAACGTCCAAACTTTCCACTATTAAAGAAATCCTTCAGACAGAAGAAGAAAAAGAAAGTCATGGATGCCACATGGTCCGACAGTGAAGAATCATCTTCATCTGAAGAAGAGATCACCAAGACTGCAAATCTATGTTTTGTGGGTCTTGAAGATAAGGTAACATCCCCTAACAACTGCACTGAATTCACTTTTGATGAATTAAATTCTGCTTTTCATGATTTATTATCTGAATTTAAGAAAGCTAGAGTAAAGATAAAATCATTGAAAAATATGAATGATTCTTTACTCAATCAAAAGGATGAAATTTCAGAAAAGAACCTTTTATTACAAAAAGAACTGCATGAGTTTTCTGAAAAATATGAAAAGCTAAAAAATGAAAATCTTTTATGTGAAAAGAAAAGCAGTGATTTACTTGCTGAAAATAATGAATTAAAAAAGGAGGTTACGAAACTCAAGCCTTTAGTTGAAAAACTCACTTTATCTTCAAATAATCTTGAGTTAATTTTAAAAGAACAACGAATTTCAGGAAACAAAGCTTGAATTAGTTTTAAAACTTCTTTTATGAATGGAATTTCAGCAACTACTTTTGTGAAATCCAAAACACCTGCTCAAAATATTTTATCTCAAAAATTTCTAGCTACATCAAAAACTGTTTCTACTTCAAAGTCATTATTATATGTTCCAAAGAATTTGAGCAAAAATGCATATACTTCAAAAAATTCAAAATCCGCATCAAGTACATCAACCTTTAGAACTTCAAATTCTGTTTCTATCAAAAATTCTAAAGTTGTTTGCTATGTTTGTAAAAGAATAGGATATAAAGCTTTTGAATGCAATAATTCTAGAAATGTCCTTGAGAAAGTAAGAAAGATTTGGGTTCCCAAAGGAACCACCTCTACTGACCTGCAATGGCCCAAGGTAGCTTGGGTACCTAAAAGAATTCATTGACTGTTTTGCAGGAATGTCTTGCAGCACAAAAATTGAAGAAAAGGTGGTACTTAGATAGTGGCTACTCAAGACATATGACGGGTGACAAGGACCAATTTATTACCCTTGAAATGAAAGAAGGAGGAATTGTCACCTTTGGAGATAATGGCAAAGGGAGAATAATCGGTATTGGTAAGATTAAAATAACTCCCTTCACTTTTATTGAAAATGTTTTGCTAGTAGACAAATTGAAACATAATCTCTTAAGTATAAGTCAATTGTGTGATAAAGGCTTCAAGGTTGTCTTTGAATCTTCTATGTGTATAGTAACTAACTCTTTAGATTCTAGCAATAAGTTCATTGGACATAGACTTGGGAATATCTATGTGGTAGATCTTAACGATCTTGCCATGTCAAGTAGCCCTAGTCTAGTTGCAATGAATGTTAAGACCAAAGAGTTGGGCTTACTATGGTATAGACGATTAGGTCATGCTAGCATGCATACTATTGCCAAATTAATTTCTAAAGATCTTGTTAGATGCATGCCTAAGTTTAAAGTTGATTTAAATCATGTTTGTGATACATGCCACATGAAAAAATAACTAAGGGGAGTTTTAAATCAAAGAATATAGTTTCTACAACAAGACCACTTGAACTACTTCACATGGATCTTTTCGGACCTACTAGGACCATAAGCCTAGGAGGTATGAAATATGCTCTTGTAATAGTAGATGATTTTTCGTGATTTACTTGGATTTTATTTATTGCTTCGAAAGATGAAACTTTTCATGTTTTTAGAAAATTTCATAAAAAAGTTTTAAATCAAAAGAACTTATCTTTGATTTTAATTAGAAGTGATCATGGAACAGAATTTGAAATCAATTTTTTGAAGATTATTGTACTGAATTTGGCATTGATCACAACTTCTCTACTCCTAGAACACCTCAACAAAATGATGTTGTAGAGAGAAAAAATCGGACATTGGAAGAAATGGCTCTCACAATGTTGTGCGAAGGCAATCTTCCAAAGTACTTTTGGGCAGAAGTGGTGAACGCTACATGTTATATTTTAAACAGTGTTTTGATCCATCCTATTTCAAAGAAAACCCCCTATGAGCTTTGGAATGATAGAAAACCCAATATTAGATATTTTCATGTGTTTGGATGCAAATGCTTTGTGCATAATAATGGAAAAGATAATTTAGAAAAAAATGATTCTAAAGCTGATGACGCAATTTTCCTAGGTTGTTCATTACATAGCAAAGCATATCGAGTTTTTAATAAAAGGACTCTTACTGTTGAAGAGTCAATTCATGTTGTATTTATTGAAACTAACCCTACACCTTCTAGACAAGAAGAGTGCATAGATAATGATGCAAGTACATTGCAAAAAGGAATGGATGACTTGAGCATTCAAGACAAATACACTCAAGATGGAGAAGAAATGGTAAGTAAGGATCACACTGATCTACCGAGGGATTGGAGGTATGTTACATCTCACTATAAAGAATTAATTATAGGAGATCCTTCTTATGGTGTTAGGACTAGGGCTGCACATAAGGATGCACATGATTACCTAACCTTTGTGTCATAATTAGAACCCCATAGCTTAGAAGAAGCTGAGACTGACCCAAACTGGATGATGGCAATGCATGAAGAATTAAACCAGTTTGAAAGGAATAAGGTTTGGACACTTGTAGATAGACCTACGACCATCCAATAATAGGAACCAAATGGGTCTATAGGAATAAATTAGGTGAGCAAGGAAATATTATAAGAAACAAAGCTAGATTAGTGGCTAAGGGATATAACCAAGAAGAGGGTATTGATTTTGATGAAACTTATGCACCCATAGCAAGACTAAAAGCCATTAGATTACTACTTGTATTTGCTTACTACATGAACTTTAAACTTTTTCAAATGGATGTAAAAAGTGCATTTCTTAATGGTTTTATCTCTAAACAAGTTTTTGTGGAACAACCACCAGGTTTTGAAAATCACTCCTTTCCAAACCACGTATTTAAATTAAACAAAGCATTGTATGGTTTGAAACAAGCACCTAGAGACTGGTATGATAGACTTAGCACTTTCTTAATTGAAAATGATTTCTCAAGAGGAAATGTAGACAAAACCTTATTTATCAAAAAGAAAAATAATGACATCTTAGTTGTACAAATATATGTTGATGATATAATTTTTGGTGCAACTAACGAATCTCTATTTAAAGAATTTGCTAAGCTTATGCTAGGAGAATTTGAAATGAGCTTAATGGGCAAGCTGAACTACTTCCTTGGACTTCAAGTAAAACAAATAAAGGAAGGCATCTTTATTAACCAAGCCAAATACATCAAGGAAATCATCAAAAAGTTTGGTATGGAGTGCAGCAAATCAATGAGCACACCCATGAGCCCAGCTTGCAGATTGGACAAAGATGAGAATGGATCAATGTTGACCAAAAGGTATATATAGGTATGATTGGATCCTTTTTGTATTTGACTGCAAGTAGACCTGACATATTATATAGTGTATGGATATGTGCTAGATTTTAGTCATCACCAAAAGAAACACATATATTTGCTGTTAAAAGAATAATTAAATACTTGAAAGGAATAAGTAATTTAGGAATCTGGTATTCTAAACATTCTACCCTGAATTTGATTGGATTCTCTGATGCTGATTATGCTGGTTGTAAAATAGAAAGAAAAAGCACTAGCGGTACATGCCAATTTCTAGGATTGAATTTAGTTTCATGGCACTGTAAGAAGCAAAACACTGTAGCCTTGTCCACAGCTGAGGCTGAGTACATGACAACTGGTAGTTGTTGTGCTCAAGTGTTATGGATTAAACAACAACTAGAAGACTTTGGTGTATCGCAATCTAAAATTCCAATTAAATGTGATAACACAAGTGCTATCAATTTGACAAAGAATCCAATTCAACACTCTAGAACCAAGCATGTTGAAATTAGATACCATTTTATTAGAGATCATGTTTCAGATGGTAATATAGTGCTTGATTTTGTTTCTACTGAAGATCAATTAGCTGACATATTTATTAAGCCACTTAATCAAGATAGATTTGAGCTAATTAGGAGTGAATTAGGACTTTACGATCCATTCTAAATTCTCTAACCTAATTCCTTCAAAATTAAGGAAACATTATCTAGAGAATCTCCTGAATTTATTCTATATCATAAAGCCTTAATTTTCTTTGAAATTCTCTTCAAAATCTTTCCAATTTATGATCAAATTTCCAAAACTCTAATTTCTCTATTCGAGTCGACTCGATCTTAAGCCAAGTCGACTGGATTTTCTGAGAGTTTTGAGCGAGTTCTAGCCTAGCCGGCTTGAGCAATTTCGAGTCGACTAGATTCTTTGATTATTTTAGTAGAGCTTTGGCCGAGCCGACTCGAGCCTTTTTAGGGCTATTCGAGTCGACTGGAATTTTGTGCTTAAGTGTTTTGCTTTGGGTTATAAACCCTTCTCCGAGCTGTTTAACCTCTATTTTGTTTTTCCTAACGGTTCGTTCCTCTCCTAATCGTACTCCAAAGACTTCTATCTCCCTACCAAGCACTCCAATCTTTCAATTTTCCATCTTTCCTAGCAATGGCACCCAAGCATGCAACTGGTAAACGCTCCATTAGGGCTGCTCCATCTGTTGAAAAGGAAAGAAGGTCAAAAAGGTGTCAAGAAGAGCTAAGTAGCATCGTTCACAGTGAGGAACCTGTAGAAGAAGCTACGAGGGATGCTCCAACCATTCCAAGTCAAGTCCCCTCGATGTCTACACAACCGGTAACTTCTGGCTGTCGAATTAACTTTGAGTTTATTAATGGGATTGGGTTGAAAATAGGAGATTCAATTGAAGATCAAGGATGGACAAAATTTTGTTCTTTGAATGAAAAGACTTATCCCACTCTTGTTAGAAGTTTTATGAAAATCTGAGATTGGGAACTAATCATGTTAAGTCCACTGTTAAAGGAAATAGAATTATTGTCAATGAGGAATTTCTACATGGTTTACTAGACTTACCTTCAGAGGGAGTGAAATTTCTAGTGATTGACAATAGAGAAAAGACTCTAAGAACAATATTGAACAAAGAAGATGTTGGTGGAATTGGAACATTGTTTGCAAACACCTTGTCTTTAGAAATGAGATTGCTACACAATTTTATCTGTAGAATATTCTTGCAAAGAACAGGAAGATTTGACTGGGTAAGTGAAAAAGATTTATGCCTTATGGAACATAATATAGAGAAAACTCTTGTAATTCTTTCCTACATAATAATTATGCAAATGAAGGAGACAGTTAGGAAGGCTAAATTATGTCTACCCTATGGAATGATTCTTACCCTACTATTTAAATCTCAAAGAGTACGTTTGGAGGGTGAAGATGGAGTAGAACTTCACCACACAGATGTCTACACCTCCAAATCTTTAGAGAGGATGGAGTACTTCCAAGTTAAAGGATTATAGAGGAAGAAAGGTACAAATGTCAGGGCTATAGGCCGCTCTAGTAGTGAACAGGAAGAAGAAGAGAATGTAGAAGCAGCTGGAACTTCTTCGGCACCTATACCTGAGCCTGAGCCTCATATTTCTCAGCCTGCTACTGCTGTTGAGGAGACTAGACTACCTTCTCCTATTTTTGACATGCTTGCTATTGAGTTTGATTTGCCTGCACTCGAGTTTGACTTACCTGCAGCTGATATTCCTCTGCCTGACTACCATCCTGCAGCATCATAACCTTCAAACATTCAAGATCAGATTGAAGAATAGATGAGAAGCTTGACAATGCACTGACAGGTACAATTACTTCTCTATTTAGTGATCTGAAAAAGTCAGTGGACAACAGATTGGATAGACTGGAAGAGCATATTGCAAATCTACAAGGAAAGGTTGAAGCTATGGAAGCTTCATGATCGACACCTCAGATAGAACTTCATCCAATCCTAAATTGTATCTCTTCATGTTCTAAAGCAATATTGAAGTCTGTGGATGCTACATTAAAGGAATATAGAACTGAGCTGAATGAAGCTAAATGTATATTAGGAACAATTACAGAAACCAGACAGATGGCTGATGACTACACTAGAGGCATTGGATCATCAAGTCTGAGCTAGGAAGACTTCGAGGTTCAGCTGAGGCATTCGCCAATGTCCAAGCTTTTGAGCTTATTTCAATACAGAAAGAAATCAGTGACATGAAGGAGGCAGTGAACAAAGTGCCAGCAAGCCTCAAGGATATGGAGCAACAGCTTGGAGCAATCTGGATGGAGATGGTGTCTATCTGTGGCACTATTAGATCCTTGGAGGTCAATGCTAGGACCAGACCATTGTATGATCCACCTCCTATTTCCACTAGGGCTCCTAGTACTTCTCATCACCCTAGGGCACCTCCACCTTTTGCTTCTTCTAGTAGACCACCTAGACCTGCTTCTTGGTATGGTGCTAGTACACCTACCAATGTACCTAAAGAGGAATCTGAAAGTGAATAGGTCTTTTGTATGGTCTTTAGTATTTTCTATAATTTTTGGAAATTGTTTGAAGTATTTGTAATGGTTGATGTACTGAATTTTTGATGGAAATGAAATGAACATCTTTTTGGTCACTGTGTAATGTGTGTACTCATGTTATCCTATTTACACTCTCTATTTTCTTAAATAGAATTCTCTCTCTAAGTTTGAGAAAGTGAAATTATCTCAAACAAATCTTGAAACTTTCTCAATCTATTTAAAAATTTGAGCTTAACTGTTTAATCCTTTTGATTTGATGACAAAAAAGGGGAGAACCATAGAGTGCATGAAAGAAGAAAATCAATGAACTGCAATAGACAGGGGGAGCTTAATTAGTTTTGAATGAGTTTTTGCATACTTTTCTGTTAAAATTTTCAAATGATTGTTAAAGGGGGAGAAACTTAGAGAAATTTCATATTGTTTATAAATTTTATAAAAAGGGGGAGATATACATATTTAATTTACATGCTTCAATGATTACTATGATGCTCTCTACTTATTACATCTATTTATCAATACTTAATGCTGCTTGATACATACAAGCAATCATTCTCTGAAACTTATAGTTTATAAATTTGACCTTGTGTATAACTGTATAACATAAATTGATTCACATTTGAGAATACAGTGATGTTATGATTTATCAAACAAGTGCAAATGCTTACTATGACATACACCTACTTGTGAATAGAATAGATTCTTTTCATGCCCAGTGTTTTGTCATCACCAAAAAGGGGGAGATTGTTGACCCCTAAGGTGATTTTGATGATAACAAAATATTGGAACATACATTTGGTTATCTAACAAATCTTCAAATGATTGACAAGTTTTTGTAGGACAACTACATTGACACACTTTCTAATCCCTACAATCTTTATTGCTTTGTGTTGAGTTGTAAAGTGTTTAGAATCTTGTAAAGAAGAACCCTACAAAAATTTCCTACTTAAATCAAGATAAAGGGTTACTTCTAGTAGTTTTCAAGCTTAAATTTTTCTTTATTTTATTGTAAGAAGACCTTGAAGATGTCTTCAAAGCTTAGCACAAGAAGTTTTAGAAGATTAAATTTGATCTGGATGAAGAACAAATTTCGAGCCGATTGGATGGAGGAACCAGCCGACTCTGGCACTATTACAGGAAAGAAGTTCTCTGGCTAATAGATCCAGCCGACTAGCACCAAGGCCCAGCCAACACGTCCAGAACATGGTTGAGAACGTTCTGAGATCCGAGCCAACTGCATTTTAGTCTAGCCGACTCGTCCAGAACTTGGTTGAGAATGCTCTGAGAGCCTTTGGGATCCGAGTCGACTGGAATTCAGCCTAGCCGACTCGTCTAGAGTGAACCTTTTTCTCAACTATGGAACCCAGCCGACTGACGTTCAGCCCAGCCGACCCAAACTTGATCCGAGCTGACTCGAAGATTGTTCGAGCCGACTGAAATGACGGGGTCACCTCCAATGGCTAGTTCCAGTTTTCAGTTTTTGAATTCCAAAAGTGCTCCAACGGTAACCTATCACCTCCCAACGATCTACAACGTTCAAAATCAAGGGAAGGCAGTTGAAGTCTCTATAAATGAGGTATGAGAACATCCTTGAAGTGACTAATGAGTTAATGGACATTTATTGAACACTTATTGAAGTTAGAAGAGAGAGAGCACTTGAGCTTTCAAGTTAGCCTTCAATCCTTCACCAACTCTTACCAGAAGCTTGAAGCACCTTTTAAGGAAAGCAAGGAAGCCATTGAAGTGCATTGAAGAGCATTGAATTGAGCTTCACTCGAGCTGTATTGGCAACCACCAGACAATAGAGTTTGTCATTTTTGTTGCTTCTTTATTCTATTCTTAGAATATTTGGGTTATTGGTGAGCACGGTTGTAAAAACCAAATAGGTTTCTTTGGTGAGCCTTGTTAAAACCAATGTGTAGAGATTTCTTTGGTGAGCCTTCTTAAAACCAAAGTGTAGAGGATCTAGGTGAGCATGTGAAAACCTAGTTTGGATTTCTATGGTGAGCCCGGCTTAAAAACCAAAGTGTAGAGGTTTGGATTGTGAGCCTGTAAAACAATCCGACTGTATTCCGATTTGGGGGATATAGTGGAAATCCCGAGTGGTGAACTTGGATAGTGGACGTAGGAGCTGGGTTGCTATGAACCACTATAAACCTGCCTTGTTTGTGTTGTGCTTGATTGACTTTTTAGCTTCTGCATTCATTCTCTAATTAACACAGCACCTATCCACCAAAAGGAATTACTTGTACACTTGCAAAAATTTTGTAATTCTCAATTCACCCCCCTCTTGGAAAAAGCCACCTGGGCAACAGACCTGCTAGGAAGGAGAACAACAATGCCTCCGCTTCTACCACACCGTCCTCCTTGAAGTTCACTGATCTCGTGATTCCAAGGGTAGTTGCAGCAGCTCCGCATTAGGATACCTCCATCAATGCCATGGCGGTCTGGCCATCTCCATAGCGATCATGGCCACGACCGCTCCCTTGTCTAGTGGCACATCCAACTACACTTAGAGGCCATGCGGATGAGCCACCTCCATCTTTGAGGTAGCCTCTTTTTCTACCCTAGTTGCGCGATCGGAGGCTCTCCCCATTCTCATCCTTGGGGGAAGCTTCGAGCTTGGTAAATTTCTTCTCCAGGCTGGATACCTTCAACTTAGCATCAGTCACTTGCTCCGAAAGGGCCACTACTTGGCCTCCCAATCTCCAGGACGAAGACCTAAAGTCTATTAGAATTTCTCCCTCAGTACAGGCCAAGGGAGATGGGTAGAAGGAATAAAACATGGGAAGAAAAGCTTCAAAATCTCTGGAACAAGAGGGAGTTAAGGAAGAGAGAAAGGACTATATGAAGCCTCAGTCAAATGTGGTTGGAGCCCCTCTTTAAAGGAGCAGAAGAGGGAAAGCGAACCCTTTGCAATAAAGCCCGCTGCCCACTGCTTCCTTGTGCCAACCGAAGGCGTACATCTCTTCGACTCCTGGCCAACCAAGAACTACCACATACTGGCATTCGACGGCCTCAATGCATCGAGACAAGGGCATCACTTTGATTCAGAGAAAGTATTGATTATCCCTTCAATAAAAAATCGAGCATGGCACTACCTTGATAGAAGAAGAGAACGACTCCCGGAGCAGTAGTGCACAAAACATTAATGGTGAAGAGAGCGCACCACACCATGTCAGCATGATCGTTACTATTCTCACTCTGAGCACTGCATTGTTCTCTAGGCTCGAGAGTGGGGGGCAACTGATATGGCAATATCCACTGAAGTGGAGCCTACATCGACACCAATCGACTACCGCATGGGTGGAGACTACCACCAGGATGTGGTGCCCAAACAAAAGACCAAGGTGAGCCCTCCTGCTGAGGTCAACTCCTAGCTGGGGTCATGCTCATGAGGCAAGCCCTCCGTCTAAGGTTAGCACCCGACCGGGGCCATGCTCATGCGACCAAGGCAAGCCCTCCTATCGATGTCAGCTTTTAGCTAGGGTCATGCTCATGAGGCAAGCCCTCCATCCGAGGTTAGCACCAGGTCAGGGTCGTGCTCATGCGACCAAGGCGAGCACTCCTGCCGTGGTCTGCTTCCAGCTAGGGTTGTGCTCATAAGGCGAGCCCTCCGTCTATGGTTAGCACCCAATCGGGGTCATGCTCATGCGATCAAGGTGAGCCCTCCTACTGAGGTCTGCTCCTAGCTAGGGTCGTGCTCATGAGGCGAGCCCCCATCGGAGATTATCACCCGGCCGGGGTCGTGCTAATGCAATCGAGGCGAGCCCTCTTATTGAGGTCAGCTCCTAGCCAGGGTCATGCTCATGAGGTGAGCACTCTGTTTGAGGTCTACACCCGATCGAGGTTGTGCTCATGCTGTTAAGGCAAGTTCTGGGATGGAGTTCTCCCCAGGGCAAGACTCACCCCCGCATCAGGAAGGCTAGTAGAAATTCAAACCATGGTGGGATGAAGCCTGACCACACCCAACTATGAATTTAAACTCTGCGATGCACCACTTGCAAACCCTGCATGGAGTGTGCTCTACCAGGCTTTGAGCCCTGTGATGTGTTGCCACCCTGACAACCGTGCAACTAGGGGCGACAACCCTCGCAGCACTAATCTCCCCTAAAAGGAGTACTCTGTCAAGGCCCTAGGGCCCTACAATGCTCGGACAGTCTCTCCAACAATGAAAACATCCTGCCATGGTACGGGGCTTAGTGGCACAATGCCTGCCCCTCTTAAGGAAAATGATACCCCTAATAGAAAAAGAGGCCCCTGATCTCCTCCCCCTCGAAGATGATCGGTCGGGGAGGGGAGAAGAAGGAGAAGCCGCGAGCAGTGGCAAGTCCCTCCGGAGAAGACACCATGAGAGGGCACACTAAGAATGACACCATGACGAAGCCCCAGATCCAGTTTGGGCCATCACACAAGGCACAAGGTCAGAAAAGGAGAAGGCGAGAGGTAGTCAAGCAAGTAAGGGAGACAAAGGAGCTACCGGGCAGGGAGCTAGCTAGAAGATCCTTTTAGACTTACCTATCCCTTCTCCATCTTGCTCTCAAAATCTTAGTCCTACATTTTCTTTGACCCTCTACATGGAGAGTCCCCTAAAACTCTCCGCCATAGAGGTTTTGTTCCCTTTGGTCATCCTTCTGACTTGATCGTCGAAGTTTCCCCATCGAATTTTATAGCACAAGTCTCCTCTCTTTTGCAGGTCGATCGGATTGAAGAGCCGACCCCTGAAGAAGAAGAGGTGCACCCGATGCAGCGGGAACACACTGATGCTATCAGCCATGATGATTCGAGCAGTAACAGATTTATAGATATGTTTAAATATTGTTAGTCATCATTTTATTGTAAGGTTATCGTTGAATAATGACACACTTGGCATATAGAAAGAAATATGCCTAAGTAATGATAGATTGAAACATTAGGATATGCTTGAGACAGTAAAAGCCCTCCTTAAAATTTTATTTAGTTGTAGTGTTATATAAAATCATGATAAAATTCTTTTTGGGGTTTGATTGATCAATTGGTGTCTAAGGAAAGTGATTTTGGGAAGGTAAAGAGAATGTGGTTTTAATTGGTTTCGTTTCTTACCTAGCTAAAATTATTTGCTTTCTAAGCAAGAAAGGGGGGACTCCCTGATGGGGATACCAGGATCAGACACATATCCCTAGATCCCATATGGTTTAATTAGTCATGTGTCAAACTTTTGAAAACTTTGTAATTAATTAAGATCAAGTCCTGTAATAAGTTTAGGTTAGTTAATTTGTCTCAACCCTCAACCTAGTCAGTATTTTGAGTCCTGTACATCAATTATGAGTCCAGTATGAGCCCAATTTTGGTATAAGAGAGGAGGTCACCCTATTCTGGAGTTCCACCATGCCACATATAGTAGTCAGAGGCCGCTACATCAGTCCATTGGAACTTGTGTGACAACCCAGGATCCAAGATGCTTCCAGAAATCCTGATTCTATCCAAATGTCCTCCAGATGCCCAGATTCCTTCCAAGATGCAAAAGCATATTCCTAAATCTGGGAATCCATGATTCCAGAGGTCCACCTGCATCCCAGACCAAGGAAATCAAGCCCAGGTACCAAGCCAAAGCCCTAAAGAAGTAAGATTCCATGGAATATTCATGCTACTAGGCTACCAGGCCACCCCAGCTTCCAGAGGCCCAAACCCATGCACCCAAGCCCCTTTGGGCTAGCCCCTTGCTGCTCCTAGAGGCCCAACATGCCACCCTAGGCATCCTTGAGTTGTTGACCAAGTCCAAGGGGTGTCCTTGTGTGGAATAGTCAAAGCATGAAGGGAGAAGGAGAAGACTAGGTCAAATACTAACCTAGTTGGGACTTATGTTCCTAATTATTTTAAGATTTATTTTTCTAACCTAGTTAGGAGAGGACTTGTAACCCAAGTATGTAACCCTAGTTAGAGGGCATGGGAACTCTATAAATACCCCACCCCTCCCCCTCTTGTAATCAGTTTTTATTCATGATATCAAAATCCTAGTGAAATTTATTTGAGCTTGCGAGCTTGCGTTACTTTATTTTTTTTGATTCTTTGATTTGTGTTCTTGTGCTTGGCCGAATTCCTTGCTACCCTAACATCCTTCCATGCCCATAGAGTTGAACCCTTGCCTTATGAGCCCTAGTAACCCAGTAGGACCAACTATCCCTCAATCAACCTGAACCCTATAAGATTAGTACCCCTAGCTGTAAGCCTAGTATTGATCCATTTATCTTTAGTCAACCCCCTCTTACCACCCCATTGGTTCACCAGGATGACCTTGAACAGGAAATATATGAAGCTGATGAGAGCCTAGTGAACAAGTATAAGGAAGAAGAGGAGTTCCCCATAGAAGACTTAGAGTCAGTTGAATCAATAGATACCCAGGTAGAAGCCACCCTAGAGTCAGTTGACCTTGACCATACCCATATAGTAGTCGACCTAGAGTTAGATGACCCAGATCACACCCAAGCTACAATGGAAGAGCAATTAGAGGAGACTTTAGAAGAGGATCCAATTGTAGTGCCTAGTCCTGAATTTCCTGAGCCAGAAGAGTTTATTGAGGACTTGGCTTATCTTAGCCAGTACCCTCTGGATGAAGTCACTTCCTTGATCCCAATTAAAGATCTTTTCCCTGAAATTAGTGACCCATTCTTTCATAAGCAGACCCAGTAGATAGACACCAACTCCTTAAGGTCAACCTTATTAGTTTAGGATTAATCTTTGACACCCCTTCTTATATCCCACTCTTTCCAAATAACCCTGAACCCTTTTCATATTTTCTACCTTACCAAACCAACCCTAAATCCACCTCATATTTTTTACCTTTACATGAATTTTCTTATGTTTCTTTAACCATTCATTGGCATTTTATAGAAGTAAGCATACTACATTCATACATTATGCATGTTAGGTTTGCATCTTACTTCTTGTATACCCTTTGGCATTTCGTAGGCATACATAGTAAATTTTCATATGCATGCCATGCTAGGGTCAAACATAAAAAGTCTATAGTGTGTTTGGTTAGATCCTAGAAAGTCCAATAAAACTTCCGTCTATAGGAAAGTTTAGTCGAGTCTAATAGGTATTAGTTCAGTCCAATAAATCCTCAACCTTGAATCATCTATTTAAACCTGCACTTACCTCTGCACAGCATATGCATATAAAAATTAGTTGAAAGCTGAACCTAATTAATGAACTAAATAATAATTTGGCTAATTCTCAAATGAAAGATAAAGATTTTTATGCAGAGGAATATGTGAATGTCAAAGAATTTTCTGCTCGCGAAGCTGGCCCATCTAAAATAATGAATAGCAGTGGACCCAATGCCTATGTGCCTGTGATATCACCTAATTTAGGTATTAGCTCCACTTTCATCATCTCAGACTTTATAAAGTCTAGGAAGCCAACATTGATACCCAGTGAGCCCCTTGAGCCACTCCTATTCTTTGAGAGAGAACCCACCCCAGAGCGACCGCATATAATTTGGCCTTATGGTGAGGTAAAGATTGAAAGAGCTTTGTATGATCATGCTATCGGTACCCAGGATAGAGACTATCAGCGATATTTGGTCCGGTGGCAAGGTCAGACAGAATCTGAGGACTTGTGGAATGCTGGTGCGGATCTGCAGCGCCTCAACCCAGACCCTCCTTGAGCCAAATTGACCCATATTCGATGGGGTTGAGTTCCTCCCACCCCGGGAGAATTGGTGGGGACTCCAGGATTAGACACAGATCTCTGTTTCCCATATGGTTTAATTAGTCATGTATCTAAATTTTGAAAACTTTGTAATCAATTAAGATTGAGTCCTGTAATAAGTTGAGGTTAGTTGATTTGTCTCAACCCTCAACCTAGTCAGTATTTTAAGTGTTGTACATCAATTATGAGTCTAGTATGAGACCAATTTTTGTACAAGAGAGGAGGTCACCCTATTTTGGAGTTCCACCAGGCCACATCCAAGATTCAGAGGCCGCTACATCAGTCCATTGGATCATGTGTGACAACCCAGGATCCAAGATGCTTCTAGAAATCCTTATTCTTTCTAGATGTCCTCCACATGCACAGATTCCTCCTTAGATGCCAGAGCATATTCCTAAACCAGGGCATCCATGATTCCAGAGGTCCACCTGCATCCCAGAACAAGAAAATCAAGCCCATGTACCAAGCCCAAGTCCTAAAGAAGCAAGATTCCATGGAATATTCCTGCTACCAGGCTACCAGGCCACCCCAGCTTCCAGAGGCCCAAACCCATGCACCCAAGCCCCTTTAGGCTAGCCCCTTGCAACTCTTAGAGGCCCAACATGCCATCCTAGGCATCCTTGAGGTGTTGACCAAGTCCAAGGGGTGTCCTTGAGTGGAATAGTCAAAGCATGAAGGGAGAAGGAGAAGACTAGGTCAAATCCTAACCTAGTTGGGACTTATGTTCCTAATTATTTTAAGATTTGTTTTTCTAACCTAGTTAGGAGAGGACTTGTAACCCAAGTGTGTAACCCTAGTTAGAGGGCATAGGAACTCTATAAATACCCCACCCCTCCACCTCTTGTAATCAATTTTTATTCATGATATCAAAACCCTGGTGAAATTTATTTAAGCTTGCAAGCTTTCGTTACTTTATTTTTTTGATCTTTGGTTTGTGTTCTTGTGCTTGGCCAAATTCCTTGCTACCCTAGCATCATTCCATGCCCTAAATCAATACAATCCAAGCCTTCACATGTCCAAGAATGAGTGCCCAGGGCCACCAAGCAAGGAGATCTTCATCAAGCTTCAAGCCACCCCGCTTCTAAACCCTAACTTGATTCTTTCTAAACCTAGTCCTCTTTGTTTTTCTTACTTGCTATTTGATTGACCCTTGATGTTTTGCAGGATCCATGAGATGTTTTACCTTCCCAGAGGAGGCTTTCCTTGCATCCAGAACCATCCAAATCAGCCATCTAATCAAGGAAACCGAACTTCATCATCCAGACTCCAATCAGGGTGTTGTGTGATCTCTTCATCGGAAGTCCTTCAAATCACTGATTGGTAACATCCTTACCTTCTTTTAATTTCTGATTTGATGAAGATAATCTATCCTAATTCAGGAGTTTCTCAATTCTCGATTCCTGGTAATTTATTATTCTGCATGAGTTTGCCTGTGATACAATAATTATATGCATTGCTCTTCTTCTTGCTAGTTCTTACTTTTATTTAAAAATTTAGCTTACAAACTAAATTATAATAATAATAAAAAAATTATTTTACTATTTTTCCTACATGTTTAGCAATCTTAGAGTCATCCCGCATCACTCCCACAATCTTCCACTTACCTGGCCAATTCGATTAATTTAAACCTTATAATTGGAAATGCAAATTGATTTAAAAATACTATAATTTGCCTTCCTTCATGCTAAGCCAAATTTGAATAAAAACTATAGTAGGTTTATTAAGCAAACTCAAGGCTTATTATTAGAATCTGATATAAAATTTGACATGGTATATTTTATGCTTTATAGTATTCTTGATAATGTTACTTTATTGAGCAAACTTAAGGATGACATTATTCAATTATCACTATATAAATGAAGGGTTCAACTAAACTAAGACATTATGGTTTGTTATGCAAACACAAGGCTGTAAGTGTCTTAAAGGCAAGTGTTATGTTGAGAATTGCAAGGGATGCAATTGGAAAAGAAATTTCTTATTTGGTCTCATGTGGTGCTTCCAAGGCTCGGGGGACCACAGCTAAGGCCAAGGTCCAATGATCATGAAGCTGTCATGGAATTTTTAGTGCTAGTTTGGGCCTTAGGATGAAAGGCTATTAGCCTTTCGGGTCTTGGGGTTCAGGGGTGATGCGGGACAGAGATCGGGGATGGATCGCTGGTGATCGTAGAAGTCACCAAAGGATTAGGATTTGTATGGAGAAAGAAAAAAGAGGGCTAAGGATTCAGAAAGATAACTGGGTTCACACAGACTCCCCGAGAAGGACAAGCACACAGCAAAGTGCTCACATAGATGCCAAAATTAGGGATCTCACAGAAACCCTGGAAAGAAGGAGAAGGGATCTCCCAGATACCCTGGGCTCATACAGATGCCAAATTAGGGATCACACAAAAACCCTAAGAAGAAGGGAAAGGGATCATCAGATATCCTAGGCTCACACAGATGCCCAAATCAGGGATCACACAGAAACCTTGGGATCACACTGATCCTTCACACAGAACTCAAGAAATTTTTTTATTCATCCATGGTTATTCTTCATACACAAAAGGGGTCCTTTTATAATTGACCCTGGCCCTTGGATTACATGGAATGAAAAGCAAAGAGGGAGGGTGTCAACATGTTGCCTTGTGGGGAGGATTTGCATGAAAGGAGGTGCCACATATCTTCCATAATCGATGGGCGATACAAGAAAAATATCTCATGAGTCAAGGGAAAGAGGGAGGGCACCCATATGCTGCCTGATCTGTCTGGATGGCATATGAGTTTCTTCCATCTTCTCTTGGGTGGTCCACAACTTCCATATTGGGTGCTGATCTACTTCCTTATAGGCTTAGATGATGTCATGAAGATCTTAGGATACCTAACAACGTGGTTGACGCCTGCTATGACTGGATTCCACGTGGCTGCTATGGTAGTGCACTAAGTGTGGCACTGTGACTGGGATCCCATGCGGATGTTGAGGTTGCAGGGCTCTCAGGTCCCCATCATTTCCCAGGAGTGGGGAGAACTCGACTCCATCGAGTCAGGCTTAGCAGGGTTGATGGAACCAAAACTAAGCAAATCAAAGCAAAGAGGCTAGTTTCTCTTTTCTTTTTTGTTTTCACCTTTTTTTTTTCTCCGTAATTTTTTTTTCATAGATTTTCTTTGCTTTTTTTTACTGTTCTTTTCCTTCTATGCTTGAAGTCGACGAACGAATGTAGGTTATGCATTCATGTTCATAAAGCTTCCAGCATCTTCTTCACAAACCAAGAAATAGAGCTCGCTGGGAGGTATTCATCGGTGGGCTTCATCGATAACAGGGCTAGGGATGAGGATGGTGGCCTGAGGGAATGGCGGCGTGGACGGTGATGGCGTTCGATGGCAGTGGGGGCACGGGTGGTGATGGGCATGGGCATCCCAGGTCTCGGCGGTGGCGACGGACCATGAATGATTTGAGGGGTGGCAGGCCCATGGGACGCTGCCCAAACTAGGGCGGCAACATGGGGAAGGGCATGGGCGGTGCCCTTGGCCTGGCGGCAAACTGCATAGGGATCCACGGGAGGGCGGGCACCCATGGGTGTTGGGGGGAAACCGGGCATCTACAGGGGATGGATGACCTGCGAAAGTTTACAAGTCAGCACGAACGAAGATGGCAAGCTCGGCCTGAGTGTGAGTTTGATGGAGTCTGGCGTGTCGGTGGCTATAGGGGGCATGGAGGAGGCCCGGTGGGTGACACGGGCGACTAGATCAGTGGACCTCACGTGAAAGTCTATGGCACGGGTTTCGTCTGCTTGGCATTGATCAAAGACGGAGACCCGCGGGTGATGACGAAGCGACACGGAGATCCATGTGGTGGCAGGGGCAGATCCGGAGAGGGAGTTAGTGGCATGGGGGAGAATTGATCTGAGGCGATGCTGGAGATGACTTCATGGGTGGTAAAGAAGAGAGGGGCTCGGGTGCAAGCGATGTGGAGATGGGCTTCACGGGCGATGGCAGCAAGGGTGTCAGCACAGAGAAGCATTGGGAAGAAGAGTCGGGAAGAAGAAACGTATCCTAATCTATCTGGTCTCTGACACCATTTGATGCGGGACAGAGATCGGGGATGGATCGCTGGCGAGCGTAGAAGTCACCAGAGGATTAGGATTTGTCTGGAAAAGAAAGAAGAGGGCTAAGGGTTCAAAAAGTAACTGGGGTTCAAACAGATTCCTCAAGGAGGACAAGCACACAGCAAAAGGCTCACATAGATGCCCAAATCAGGGATCTCACAGAAACCTTGGGAAGAAGGGGAAGGGATCACACAACCCTGGGCTCACACGGATGCCCAAATCAGGGATCACACAGAAACCCTAAGAAGAAGGGGAAGGGATCACAAGATAACCTAGGCTCACACAGATGCCGAAATCAGGGATCACATAAAAACCCTAGGATCACACAAATCCTTCACATAGAACTCAAAAATTTTTTTATTCATCCATGGTTATTCTTCATACACAAAAGGGGTCCTTTTATAATTTATCCTGGCCTTTGGATTACATGGAATGAAAAGCAAAGAGGGAGGGTGTCAACATGTTGCCTTGTGGGGAGGATTTGCATGAAAGGAGGCACCACATATCTTCCATAATAGTTGGGCGATACAAGGAAAAGATCTCATGAATCAAGGGAAAGAGGGAGGGTGCCCATATGCTGCCTGATCTGTCTGGATGCTATATGAGTTTCTTCCATCTTCTCTTGGACGGTCCACAACTTCCATATTCGATGCTGATCTACTTCCTTTTGGGCTTAGATGATGTCATGAAGATATTAAGATACCTAATAGGGTGGATGATGCCTGTTGTGACTGGATTCCACGTGGCTGTAATGGTGGTGCACTGAGTGTGGCACTGTGACTGGGATCCCATGTGGCTATTGAGGTGGCAGGGCTCTCAGGTCTCCATCAAGGGGACTTGGGCCTCAATGGGCCAACTTGTATTAGGCTAGTTTTGAGTCCTAGGTATGTGTGATTGGGCTAAGTCAAGGATGTACTTGGGCTTGGAAAACTCAATTATGGATTAAGTTGGCATATAGGAGCTTTAGGGTTATGTGTTGACTCCTTTATTGACTTTGATGATAAGCAAAATACTTAAGTATAAGTTGAGTACTAAATATTTCTTGAAGTGTGTTTAATAGAACAAGGTACTCATCAAAATAGCTAAATTGGATTGCTTGTCAAATGATGAAAAAACCATTCCTATGGATGAAAGATCAATTATTAATGGACTTAAGCACTTTTAAAATACTTGAAAGGATTTAAAGAGTTTAGTACAAAAAGGTTTAAATAGAGTTTCAGTGAATTTTGAAGAAATCTCAGCAAGTGTCGACTCGTAGTTCAAGTATCGACTCATGGCAGTGCAAGTGTCGACTCAAGCTAGCACACAGAAAGAGTTTCAAATGGCATGGCTGAAGTATCAACTCATGCCACTCAAGTGTCAACTCAAAGTGTCGACTCAAGGTCCAAGAAAAATTTCTTATAGAACATGCCGAAGTTGAAGACTTGCCTGAAGTGTCGACTCATGGATGTCAAGTGTCGACTCAAGTATCGACTCACCTAAAGAAGTGTCGACTCACTCGAGAATTCTAGAGAGCTTCAATAAAGAATTTTGAACTAGGTGTTGACTCGTGGGACTTAAGTGTCGATATTAATTGTCAATTCACAACTTGAAGTGTCGACACTTGGAGTTCTGGAAACAGTAATAGCTAGCTTTTCTAATGTAGAACAAGGCCCTCTTGGGTCCCAACAAGTAGTTTTTCATGTCTAATGGTCATAAACTATCTTTAAGGCCTTGGGATGGATTTAAATGATTTGAATTCAAGAAAATCAAAATAAGAAAAATGAAAAAGAAGGACACAAGTGAAAAATAAAAGAAAAGAAGAGAAAAGCAAGTGCATTCACTCCCATTCATTGAGAGCAACTACCTTCATGCTAAAAGAAGTCTCCAAGCATTCAAAGCTATCAAGAAGCATTCAAGTCCAATACTTTTGAGCATTAATTGAAGCTTCATCAAGTTCAAGACAAGAGACTTCTCCAAGCTTCAAAGAGATATCAGCTTTATATTAGAAAGCTTTTCTTGTTGCTTTACTTTATCTCGTATCTTTGTTGTAAAGGATTTTGGTAAGCCTAAGAACAAAACCAAGGAGATTTTTGGTTAGCCTAGTTGAAAACCAAGGAGGTTATTGGTTAGCCTATTTGAAAGCCAAGGAGATTTTTGGTAAGCCTAGTTGAAAACCAAAGAGGTTATTGGTTAGCCTTTGAAATCCAAGAGGTTTCTTTTGGTGAGCCTTGTAAAAACCTAAAGGGATTTTGATTAGTGAGCCCGAAATACTAATTGGCTGTAATCATGGAAAATTATAGTAAATTCTCATGTGGACCTTGGAGAGCCGATGTAGGTGCATTGGAAAGCATCGAACCACTATACTTGGCTTGTATTTATGATTGTCTATTGCTTTCTTTACTTGCTTTTATATCTGTTCCATTTATATTTTCACTGCAAACTCTTCAAGAGCGTACTCTTTCACCTCACACTAGCACTTGATTAGACATTTGTATTGGCTCACATTTTTGCAAGTAATTTTTAGAAACCCAATTCACCCCCTCTCTTGGGTTGCTTATTGGGCAACAAGTGATATCAGAGCCATGTTCTAAGTATATAAGTCTAACCACTTTGAGTAAAGATCTATGGCAACCCCCCTTGGAATAGTGTATTTGAGGGACAAGCCTCAAACAGACCTCCATACTTTAATGGAATAAATTATACTTATTGAAAAAGTAGAATAAAAATTTACATGCATTCTATAGATTATAATTTATGGAAAGTAGTTGATATAGGTCTTCATATTCCTTCGATAATGGTTAGTGGTGTTTCCATCTTAAATCTTAAAGAGGATTGGGATGAAAATGATATTAAACAATCCGAGATCAATACAAAAGCAATGAATCTCCTCTATTGTGCATTGGATCCTAGTGAGCTCAATAGGATTTCTACGTGCACATCTACCAAAGAAATATAGGACACACTTGAAGTTATCCATGATGGTATTGATCAAGTGAAGAATACTAAAGTTAACATGTTAGTGCACACTGATGAGATGTTTTGCATGGAACCAAATGATTCCATCACTGACATGTACACTAGATTCATAAATATTATAAATGGCATGAGAAGTTTAGGTAAAATTATATCTAATGCCAATCTTGTTAACAAAATTCTCAGGTCACTTCCAACATCTTGGGATCTAAAGGTGATAGCCATATAAGAAGTCAAAGATATTGACAAACTATCATTGGAGCAACTAGTAGGATTGCTCATGACTTATTAGTAAAATTTTAAACAAAAGTCTATGGATATGGACAAGGAGAAAAATGGGATAGCTTTCAAGTCTACAACACAAGAATATCAAATAAAGAATCAGAAGAAGAAGAAGATAATGAGAGTGAGGAAGCTCTTCTAGCAAGAAAATTCGAAAGATTCATGAGGAGAAAGAAACTCCCTTACAAGAAAAGGTTTCATCCAAGCAAAGAAAAGGGAAAAGAAAAGGACAAAGAAAAAAAAAGAAGGAACTGCCTATTTGCTTCGAATGCAAGAAGCCTGGACACTACAAGTTTGACTGCCCTTTCCTAAAGAAATCAAGAAAAAAGCTTAGAAAGAAGGCAATAATGATGACTTGGAGTGACAGTGAGGACTCCAGTTCAGATGAAAAACCAATTGAAGTAGCAAATCTATGTTTCATGGCACTACAACATAAAGAAGAAGAGGTACATTCTGATCTTGAAATAGATTGTACTTTTGATGAATTAAGAATTGCATTTGATGTATTGATGTATGACTATAAAGTGATGATTTCTGAAAATAGAAAGTTGAAAAAGCATGCAAACACTTTTTCACATGAAAACACTACTCTTTTAAATGAAGTCAATGATTTGAAAAACAAAATTGGTGTTTTAGAAAAGAAAAACAAAGCTTTATCTATGAAAAATGAAGTTTTAAAAAGACCTAAACCAATTATTTCAAATAATGAACTTTTGAAGAAAAGTAAAGATATTGAAATAGAAAATAAGCAATATAAAGATAAGCTTGATAAGATAAAACCTTTTGTTGAAAAATTCACATATAGTTCTGAAAAGTTAAATCTTCTTTTAAACAATCAAAGAGCTATTTTTAACAAAGCTGGATTATGTTATAGACTTCAAAAATAGCAAAAGTATTTTAAATTTTTTTTTGTACCTACATTATCTAGCATTACATGCTTTTATTGCAAAAGAGTAGGTCATAAAGCTTTTCAATGTAATTTAAAAAAAAATAATGGTTCTATAAAGATTTGGGTTCCAAAAGAAACCATTTTTAATACTAACTCTAAAAGACCCAAGTTGGCTTGAATACCTAAAAACAAAACTTAATTTATTTTGCAGGTGTGTCTTGGAACCAGTGAAAATAAAAGATTATGGTATCTTGATAGTGGTTGCTTAAGGCACATGACAGGAGATGTGAAGCAATTCACCTCTCTTGAACTAATAAATGGAGGGAGTGTAACCTTTGGTGATAATGGTAAAGGAAAAATCATTGGTATCGGTAAGGTTCACATCTTCCCTTCTACTTAGATTAATAATATTTTTTTAGTTGAAGGCTTGAAGCATAATCTTGTTAGTATTAGCCAATTTTATGATAAAGGTTTTCAAGTTATTTTCGAATCATCTTTTTACATGTTTACTAGTCCTGATAAAATTTTAGTGAAATTCATTAGAAAAAGGCATGGAAATATCTATCTTGTTGATTTGGATAATCTATCTTTGCTTAATGGAGAGTGGCTAGTCGTAATGAATTCCACTATTAATGAGACTAGTTGGCTTTCGCAACATAGATTATGTCATGCCAGCATGTATTTATTATCAAAACTTTACAAAAAGGATTTAGTAAGAGACTCACCAAAACTTAGTTCTGAAAAAGATAAAATTTGTGAAGCATGCCAATTTGGAAAACAAGTAAAAACATCTTTCAAACCTAAAAGTTTTGTTACAACTTCTAGGCCATTAGAACTACTCTATATGGATCTCTTTGGACCAACTAGGATATCTAGCCTAGGAGGTAAAAGATATGGATTAATTATAGTTGATGATTTTTTATGGTTTACATGGGTTTTATTTCTTGCTCACAAAGATGAATCATTTTCAGTATTTATGAAGTTTTATCAAAAAGTTTCAAATAAAAAAGCTACTTTAGTTATTTGCATTCGTAGTGATCATGATTCTAAATTTGAAAATCAGGATTTTGAAAACTTTTATGATGTAGGACAGATGGGGGTAGGATCGTTGGCGAGCCTAGAAGTCACCATGATTAGGGTACTACTAGTTTTTTTTTGATTTTCTTTTTTGTAGGGAGGTGGTGAAGGAATAATGGAGATGGAAGGTAAAAAAATTGGACACTCTATGGACTTGGAACTTACATTCACGGAGAGACCTCTCACCTTTAGGGCATCTCACCCACCCCACTACATGTAGCCTAGGGCATCCCACCCATCTCACTACATAAGGAGCCTAGGGCATCCCACCCAAATTACTACCTGGGGCCGTGAAGGAAAATCTCTAAGACCATAGAGGGGACTCGATGAGAAAGGGGATAACTAGGGCCTCACATCCCTCGATGCATGAAAGCGAAGGAATAGGGTCTTACACCCCTCGATGCCAGAAGGCGAAGGAAAGGGTTTTACATCCTCCCCATGCGGGGCGAACGAAAATAATCACCCTTTTCTAAAAAATCATTTTCATTAACCAATTTTTTTACAAAGGATTGAGGGTGGTATTTATAGACCTTTCCAACCCTCATTTGAATTTGAATACAAGATAAAAAGATAAGAATGATTTAAATTCAAATACAAAATAAGATGAGGTCTATCCTTATCCTAACAACTAGATATCTCAATCCAAACTAACTAACAAATTTCAAAATAAAGATAAATCTTAAAAACTGAAACTCGATCCTAAAAATAACTTGTTCTGTATATGCACTGAGACCCATGCTGGTCCAGGATCAGTGCTGCTCCGGGATCTGTACTGCTTTGGGATCAATGCTGGCGATGTCCCCATCATTCAAATTGATGTGGGACAGATTGGGGTAGGAACGTTGGCTAGCCTAGAAGTCACCAAGTTTAGAGTACTACTAGCTTTTTTTTTTTTTTTTGTAAGGAGGTGGTGAAGGAATAATGGAGATGGAAGGTGGAGAAATTGGACACTTTACGGACTTGGGACTTACATTCACGGAGAGACCTATCATTTCTAGGGCATCTCACCCATCCCACTACATGTAGCCTAGGGCATCCCACCCATCTCACTACTTGCGGAGCATAGGTGATGTAGGACGACTCTAAGATTGCTAAACATACAGAAAAATAGTAAAATAACTTGTTATGATTTCTATAATTTAGGTTTGTAGGCTAAATTTCCAAATAAAATAAGAACAGCATAAGGAGTAGCAATGCAAACATTCATCGTATCGCAAAGAACTCATGCAAGATAATAAGTAGCCAGGACCTGAGAGTTAAGAAACTCCTAGTTTAGGATAGTTTATCTTCAATAAAATATATATCAAGAGAAAGGAAGGTTTCTTACTAGTTAGAGATCGAAAACTTTGTAGTGGAAAAGATCACTCACACTCTGATTGGAGCCTGGATGAAGAAGCCTCATTTCCCTTGAATCTGATAGCTGATCTGGGCAGTTTTGGAAGCAAAGAAGGCCTCCTCAAGGGAGGTGAAGCATCTCGGGGATCCTACAAGCATCAAGGGTCAATCAAAATAGCAAATAAAAGAGAGAAAAGGAACTAGGGTTTTGAAGGAATCGGGATTATGGTTAGGAGACGGCAGCCGGGAAGGAAGAAGCTCTTTGTCTTGGATGGCAGCTAGGGCTTCTTTTGCTTGGGCATGGCTGATCTCCAAGGATGCAAAAGGATGCTAGGGCAATAGGGATTTGGCTAGGGCACACTAGGAGAGCACTCAAAGTAAATAACCAATACAAAAACACCAACACAAGGCAATGACTCAAAATTTCAGCAAGTTGTATTCATAAGAAAGAGATGATTACAAGAGGGGGAGGGGTAGGGTATTTATAGAGTTTCGATGCCCTCTCTAACTAGGGTTACACTTAGGTTACAAGTCCTCTACTAGCTAGGTTAGAAAAATAAATCTTAAAATAATTATGAGCACAAGTCCCAACTAGGTTAGGATTTGACCTAGTCTTCTCCTTCTCCCTTCATGCTTTGACTATTCCACTCAAGGACACCTCTTGGACTTGGTCAACACTTCAAAGATGCCTAGGAGGGCATGTTGGGCTTCTAGGGGCAGCAACAGGCCATCCCAAAGGGGCTTGGCGCATGGGCTTGGGCTTCTTGGAAGCTGGGGTGGCCTGGTAGCCTGGTTGTAGGAATATTCCATGGAATCTGCTTCTTTAGGGCTTGGGCTTGATTTCCTTGGGCTGGGATGCAGGTGGAGCTCTGGAATCATGGATGCCCTAGTTTAGAAATATGCTCTGGCATCTGGGGAGGAATTTGGGCATCTAAAGGTCATATGGAATGAATCAGGGATTTTGGAAATCATTTTGGATCCTGGGTTGTCACATAAAATCTAATGGATTGATTTAGTGGCCTCTAACTCCTGGATTGGCCTGGTGGAACTCCAAAATAGGGTAACCTCCTCTCTTGTATAAAAATTGGACTCATACTGGACTCATAATTGATGTACAGGGCTCAAAATACTGACTAAGTTGAGGGTTGAGACAAATCAACTAACCTCAAATTATTACAGGACTCAATCTTAATTGATTACAAAATTTTCAAAACATTGACACATGACTAATTAAACCATATGGAATCTAATGATCTGTGTCTGATCCTGGTGTCCCCACCAATTCTCCCGAGGTGGGAGGAACTCGACCTTGTCGAGTTTGGGCCAATTTTTGGCTCAAGGAGGGTCTGGGTTGAGGCGCTGCAGATCCGTACTAGCATTCCACAAGTCCTCAGATTCTGCTCGACCTTGCAATTGGACCAAGTACCACTGATGGTCTCTATTCTGGGTACCGATAGCTTGATCGTCTAAAGTTCTCTCAATCTTTATCTCACCAAAATGCCAAATTGTATGTGGTCGCTCTGGGGTGGGTTCACTCACAAAGGAAGGGAGTGGCTCAAGGGGCTCACTCGGTATCACTACTAGCTCCTTAAACTCTATAAGATCTAAGATGATGAAGATGGAGCTAATACCTAAATCAGGTGTTATCTCAAGCACATAGGTATTGGGTCCATTACTTTTCATTATTTTGGATGGGCTTGCTTCGCGAGCAGAAATTTATTTTGCAATGACAAAATCCTCTACAGGAAATTATTTACCTCTCTTTTGGGAATTAGCTAGGTGGTTATTTTAGTACATTAGTTATGTTCAACTCTTGACTAATTTTATGATATATATGCTGTGCAGAGGTAAGTGTAGGTGTAGATATGTGATTTAGGATGGTGAATTTTGTTTGACTCAACTAATACCTATTAGACTTGACTAAACTTTTCTATCAAAGAAATTTTATTAGACTTTCTAGGGTCTAACCTAACACATTATAGACTCTCTAGGTTTGACCCTAGCATGGCATGCACATGAAAATTTACTATGGACTCCTAGCAAATGCAATAAGGTTTTCCAGAAGTAAAATGCAAACATGACATGCTCAATGAATGAATGTAACATGCAAACTCCTATAAATTGTATCATAATAGTAAAAAACATAGAAGAAGTTTTAGAAAAGGGTAGAAAAAAAGAGGTTGGTTTAGGGTTAGTCTGGCATGACAAGAAATAAAGAGATGGTTCAGAGTTAATCAGAAAGAGTAGAATACTAGAAGGGGTTTTAGGGATGAGTCCTAGACTAATAAGATTGACCTTATGGGTTTGACATAGTCCTATAGGATTTATAGTATGGAAGAGTGGGTCACTAATCTCAAGGAAGAGATCGTCAATGGGAACCATAGGATGGGATTCTTCCTGAGGGTACTGATAAGCCAAATACTTAATAAAGTCATCGAGTTTAAGATATTTAGGACTGGGCTCTATTCTTGGGCTTTCGTTGAGTAGCTCCTCAGGTAAAACTCTAACAACAGTACCAGGGTTCTCTTCTAAATCACCAATAGACTCATTATCTTCATACTCCTCTACCAGACTTGGGTCAGCCTCATATATTTCTTCTTCTAAGTCATCTTGGTGAACCAATGGGGTGGTTAGAGGGGTTTGGCTAATGAAAAATTGACTAAGAACTAGGATAACAGGGGTGGGTAAACTAAGGCCTATGAGTTCATAGGTTATGGGTCTAAAGGTTATGAGTTCAAATATAGGGATATCAATCCTATAGGATTCAGGTTGACTGAGGGATAGTAGATTACTACTGGGTTCATATCTAGGGACAATGGTTTCCTGGGGATTATATGGCAAGGGTGTAGCTCTATGGGCCTTGTCTAGGGTTCCTATTTGGTCATCTAATGGATCAATCTTATGGGTCATTTGGTTATTCGATTGGATTAGTTGGTCAAACATTTTATTCCTTTGGTCAAACCTATGGTTCATTTGGGCAAGCTGGGCATGGGTTTGGGTATTCGCTTGGTTCATTTGATCTTGTTTGAGGTTCATATGGTTCATCTGTTCATTCATTGGGTTCATCTGTTCACTCATGGCTCTTATAAGGGCATATAGATTAGGTTCAATGGTTGAGGTAGGTTGGGGCTTAGACTTTTGGTATTGGGCTCCTAGTCTAGTGGTCATGCAACAAATAATCAATTAAAATGGAATGGTATAGCCAAGCATGCAAGAAAAAAGGCTAGTGCAATCTAGGATTTCCTAAACCTAGAGCCAAAGCTGGGTGGGTCAGCTCAACTTACACCTAACTCAGTAGCTAATCCTTCCTCGTAGGGGGTGGGAGAGTGGGAGGCCCCCCTGCTTTCGCAGGGATCCAATTAAAAACCAAAACACCACTTAGGTCATTTGACTCTTGACCCTCAGCCTTAGACACCAAATTTCAGTAACAGCCACATGATTAAATGCACTAGTTGGTCAACATAGCTCAGACCCGACTTGTTGGTGTCTCCTAGCCATCTAGGGTAAATTAGGTCTAATTGATTTTAATTAGGCTTGGGTTAGTATGATGATGGTTGTTTTGGACCCAGGACTAGTGATGAAATCCTACCCTGATCTGAAATATTGAGTTGCCCTTAAGATTAGGTTAAAGATGATGGCAATCGATGGTCCTGATGCAATCTAAAACAATCAGAAAAATAAAAATATTTATTTTTATTTTTTGAAATGACAAATTAGGTTTAAGTTGATTAGGATAGCAATCAAATTAGGCATGGGATTGGGTTGTGTGGAAGTTGATTAGGTTAGGTTGAGTTAAGTATGAAGAAATAGCAAAATTCAGAAAATTAGGGTTTCAAATGATGCAGAGTTAGGCATAGATGCTGATGCACAAAAAAATTAAAAAATGATTGGCTTACATCTATGAGCCCCTCTTGTACACTTGATAAGGATGAACATGGTACATCAATTGATCAAAAATTATATAGAGAAATGATTGGCTCTTTATTATATCTGACTGCTAGTAGACTAGATACATGTTTAGTGTTTGCATGTGTGCTAGATATCAGTCTGATCCTAAAGAATCTCATCTGTTAGCTATAAAGTGCATATTTAAATACTTATCTAGAATAATTGATATTGGTTTGTAGTATTCTAGAGATTCATCTATTAATTTAATTAGATATTTTGATGTTGATTTTGCTGAGTATATATTAGACAGAAAAAGCATAAGTGGAACTTGCCAATTTCTTGGAGTTAACTTAATCTTCTGGTTTAGTAAGAAACAAACTTCAGTTATACTATGCATAGCTGAGGCTGAGTATATTATAGCAGGAGGATGTGCTCAAATCTTGTGGATTAAGCAACAACTTGAAGATTTTGGAATTAAACTAATTAAGACACCCATAATATGTGATAACACTAGTGCTATAAAATTAACTAAAAATCCTATTCAGCACTCTAGAAGTAAGCATATTGAAATTACACATCATTTTATTAGAAATCATGTTGAAAATAATGATATTATGCTTGAATTTGTTAGTATTGAAATACAACTAGCTGACATATTGACTAAGCCTCTCCAAGAAGATCAGTTCAGTATGATTAGAAGAGAACTTAGGATCATCAACCCTTTTGTTTGAAATTTCTAACTCTTCATAATCTTTGACCCTTGTTTGATCAAAATTGCTTTTTAATCTTGTTCAAATTCCTTAAAATCCTTCCTATTTTGATCACGGGTCTATTTTTCATTTTTTTTTTATTTTAAGTTAATGTGTCAACACATGGAAGTGTCGACACCTGGAAGTGTCGATACTTAACTTTGTGTCATGAGTCAACACTTGAACGGCAACAGATCAAGCTAAAATAAGGAAAATAAATGGTTTTCTTCGATTTTCTCACTCAAGTGCGAGCCGACTCAAACCCTAACTGAGCTCCACCATCCTCTTCCCTCCAATCTTGGATTCAATCGACCAATTCTTTGATTAGAATAGGTTCTAATCGGTTTCTCATTGTTCATTCTCCTATTTCCACAGTTCTTTCGGTTTCACTGTGTTTGGACTATAGAAACCCTAGGTTTTCTAACCTTCTTGCATTTCTATCTTATATCCTTGAAATGGGGCCTAGGAAGCAAGTTATCCAGCATACAAGACCATCTATTCAAGAGGAAGAAAGAGAACTAAAGCAAGGCATGAGGCCAATGCAGCGCTTGAGCATGATATCCCTGCTAGAGCCCCAGTTTCTGCAGCAAACAGAATGCGATCGAAGACTATCGTTGGTTGTCATCGAGTGGACTTTGATTTCATAGACTAGAAGCACTTCAGGATAGGCCAATGATTATGGAATGCATGTTTGGCATCATTTTGTTCATTATCAGAGAGATTCTACCTGGGACTGATTAGAGAGTTTTACGGATCACTTGCTCGAGATAGTGATGGCTGGATTGCTCATGTCTGAGGCAGAGATGTTCCTATATCAGCAGAGATTTTGAGTAGAGTATGGGACATTCCCATGAGAGGATTAGTTATGGATGTGATGCGGGACAGAGTGGGGAAGGATCGCTGGCGAGCGTAGGAGTCACCAAAAGATTAGGGCTTGTACTCAAGAACCAAGAACCCGGGCATCACACCCACTCCAATCCAGAGAAAACTCAAAACTCATATCAAAATAATTTTTTTGTTTGTAATCATAAGAAAAAAGATATTTAATACAAGAGGGGAGGGGCGGTATTTATAAATTCACCCCAGGGTACATTACTTGAGGGCTAAGAAACCCTAACTTGTGGGCCAAGAAACCCTGGTGGACAGGTCAACATTGGGCCTATCTTAGACTGGATCTCTCTCTTGCAGGCTTGGCAGCATGAAAGGGTCCAGGTGCATGAAGGCCGCTCTGGTTGGAGGGGTCTAGTGAATCTCCTGGCTGCTGATGACTCTCCTCTTGACTTAACAACTTAACTGGACTCTTGATTGAACTAAAATGACTGGACCAGACTAAGGGGACTCAACTGACTCAGTTATCCCACTTTATTACAAGACTCAATTGGCTCACTTTGACTAAAGTGACACAGGACTAATGGACTCAAATAAAATAAAATAGATTTTCGGTCAACTTCGGATCCCCATCATTCCCCTGCAGTGGGGAGAACTCGACTCCGTCGAGTCAAGCTCAGTGGGGTTTGATGGAACCGGAACTAACCAAATCAAAACAAAAGGCTAGTTTCATTTTTTTTTCCACCTTTTTTTTTCCTCTTTTTTTTGTTGATGCTATGAGATCAGTGCATCTTTTGAGATTGTGCAGTGCTGAGATTTGTGCTGCTCCAGAAAGCATGCTGCTCCAGAAAGCGTGCGGTGATGTCGGCAACAGTGAAGGCATTTCCCTTCATGTTCATGTGCTAGATTTCTCTCTTCCCCACGGACTGAATGTTGGAACAGGGGAGGTCCTCCAACAGCGCAAACTGGCATGCCTTCACCGGCGACGGTGAGGGAAGGAAGGCGGCGACACGGGGTTTTGGACGGGTGGGAGGTGGTGGAGCCAGGGAGGTGCGCTCGGGTTTGGGTGGCGCATCGGTGATGACGAACATGGAGATCGACTAGATGGCAAGAGGCGGCATGGTTTGGAGGCAAATATGTTGGAGATTGGGGCAATGGGGAAGACGGCCGTGAGAACGTTGCGGAGCATGGCTGAATTGACTTCCCGATTCTCGGCCTCGACGATGCGGTTCACCAACGTGACATAAAAGACATGTGTGATGTCGGTGAGGAAACAGGGCTTCACCAAGGCATCGTCGAGGTCAGACACAATGCACTAGATGTGTTCTACGGCGAGGCCCTCGGTAAGGGAACGGAAAGAGACAGAGTGGGGGCGGCGGGATATGCCGTAGACCTTCCAGGGGCCGCCGGGGGTGTCGGAGAGGGGGAGGATCTTGGCGAGGCTATTGCTGACAATGCCGGTGACAACGATCACCAGTCCGATGCACTGGAACTTGGTGGTGGTGGCGCCACCGCCGGAGTCTTCATCGATCTTCTTCTTGGCGGTGCCTATGGCTCCGGCCCACCACCAGCTCATGACTTCATTTTATTATAGGATTGTTGAAATACTTCTAGGTTTGCGGGAGAGCTAAGATTTATACGATAGACACGAGGAGGGCAGGGAACGGGAGGCTTTGGCGGAGTCCAACGGCTGTGGAGACTTCACGGAAGGCAGAGAGGAAAGGGATCGTTTGGGCAATGGCAGCAGGGCGTCGATCAGCTGGGAAGAGATCTTTGGAGGAGGAGATCGGCAAGGCGGTGTCACGTGGATCTTTGGCACAGGGTAGTGTCGATGGTGTAGAGTCGATGGGATGATGGATTGATGGCAAACTCGGAGAGGAAGAAGAAAACCCTAATCTGCTGGGCTCTAATAACAAGTTGATGCGAGACAGAGTGGGGAAGGATCGCTGGCAAGTGTAGGAGTCACCAAAAGATTAGGGCTTGTACTCAAGAACCAGGAACTCGGACGTCACACCCACTCCAATCTAGAGAAAACTCAAAACTAAGATCAGAATAATTTTTTTGTTTGTAATCATATGAAAAAAGATGTTTAATACAAGAGGGGAGGGGCGGTATTTATAGATTCACCCCAGGGTACATTACTTGAGGGCTAAGAAACCCTAACTTGTGGCCAAGAAACCCTGGTGGACCGGTCAACAGTGGGCCTGTCTTAGACTGGATCTCTCTCTTGCGGGCTTGGCGTCATGAAAGGGTCCAAGTGCATGAAGGCCGCTCTAGTTGGTGGGGTCTGGTGAATCTTCTGGCTGCAGATGACTCTCCTCTTGACTTAACAACTTAACTATACTCTTGACTGAACTAAAATGACTGGACCTGACTAAGGTGACTCAACTGACTCAGTTATCCCACTTTATTACAGGACTCAATTGGCTCACTTTGACTAAAGTGATGCAAGACTAATGGACTCAAATAAAAAAAAATAGATGCTCGGTCCACTTCGGATCCCCATCAGGATGCTCTAGTTGATAGGATCAATGGACTCTGATGCATCTTTGAGATAGATGATGTTCCTAAGGGAGCCGCTGTTGTAGCTTCGAGGCTGACACCATAGATGAGGTTGCTGCACCATATCATTTCCCGGATACTTCTACTGAAGACCGGACAATTCGACTTCATCACAGAGTGTGAGCTTTTGGTCATGGTTTCTCTGGCACAGCGCACTCCAGTGTGCCTCCCGGTGCTCATGGTACATCAGTTGACTGAGGCATTGATTAGCCAAAGATTGTGTCTGCCCTATGGTATGGGGTTGACCTTACTATTTAGAGCTTACGGAGTGATCATAGACGATGAGCCCTATAGGCAGCTTCTTCGGACAGACATTTAAGACATCAGATCAATTCATCGGATGGGTTATCAACTTGTCAGAGGCCAGTGGAGATGATGCATATCTGGATAGGTCATTGATCGATATGATGATGTGGCAGAGGAGGAGCGTATCTTTTGAGGTGAGGTAGGGCCTTCAGAGCCACTCAGTGATATTCTTGAGGTTCAGCTCGAGCCTTTGGTACAGCCAGAGTCCACTCCTCAGCCTGAGCTAGCAAAGACAGGCATCCCTAGTGCTACAAACAGCTTAGAGGATAGGATCACTCATATTGAGACTGAGGTGATGATCATTCATCAACAAGTTGGTAGGATTTATATGAATGAGGGAGAGCCATCGAGGATTGAGTGATGGCATTTCTGCCATTTTGTTTGCATTGACTAGACCTTCATCAAGCAGAGCTCCTACACCTTCAGCTCTAGCTGATTCACCTCCTGCACCACCTACTCCAGGACCTGATTTGGATGATGATGAGATTGACTCTACTGAGTTTGAGATTGATGAGTGATGATAGAGCTATCACCAGAGGTAGTAGCTGACCTTCCTGGGAGTCCAATTCCTGGCCTATCTAGATAATCCTTTAAGACTCCGATCCTATCATCCTCATCTTCCAGATCCGATCCATATCCTACTTACATTCTGTACCTACTCTTGTCATTCCATCATCCTTTTATACATGTATCTTACATTCTCCATCTTTGCATACATCCTCCCTTATCAGGGAACTGGGATTCTATACCCCTGGTTTTCATCGTCTTGACTCAGGACCTATCTTTGATCATACCCCCCTTCATACTGATTCTGATACTGCCATTCTAGTCAGTGTTGTTCTTGCTGCTGATAGAGCTTCTGCCTCTTTCACACCAGCAAGAGGTAGGACATATGTTAGACATGCAGGATGAGGACGTCGTGGCATATCGAGATCGACTAGGACCTGTCTTGCTAATCCTCGACCCATGTAGCCTCGATCTCGTTCTTCAACTGATACTACACTGATTGAGATTGGATCCTCGGATGACAAGCAGTCTGCTTAGGATAGTCTTTATGTTTAGATTGTTTATATTTCAGCACTCTTGTATGCATTTATGTTTGTTTACTATCTTGTATCTTTTCTTGTATCAATGTATGAAGTATACTTTAATGAATTAAATCTTTTTATATATATCAATGTTTTATCCTTGGAACTGTATTGCTAAATCTTTGTGATGTTTTCATCCTTCCCTCTGCTCTAACCTTTTTTTTATATTGACAAAAAGGGAGAGAATTGAGTAATAAGTGAGAGAGATAAAAAAAAGAGAGACATAAGTAAAAGAGATTTGTATGAGAGTTACCAATGAAAGAAAATTGAATGTAAAAACAAAAGTGCAATGAGTGAAGGGGAGTAGTCCTTCCTTTATTGTTTTGTATAAATTAGTTTGCTCAAATCTTTAAATTCAGCTTTTCATTTATGAAAACTCATTGAAAAATAGTTTTCTGAATCATCTTTTAAGGGGGAATATTTTTACTCTTCAATCTTTTATTCAAAAATTTCTTTTTGATTACATTCACTATTGCTCTATGATGAATTTCTTATCTTAAAGCATGTTTTATCTCTAATACTTATTTAAAGTATCATGATACTTGAAATTTGTTTTTAGCTCTGATACTATTATGGTTTTAATTCAGTTCAAATGAACTTTTAGACTTTATCTCTTTACTATAATACAGAATGCAATATGCATTATGCAAATTAAATTTTCTTTTAAGAGCTTATTATATGAATTATACTTAATGATTTTGTCATCATCAAAATGGGGGAGATTGTTGACTCCATTATTGATTTTGATGATAAACAAAATACTTAAATATAAGTTGGGTACTAACATATTTCTTGAAGTGTGTTTACTAGAAAAGGTACTCATCAAAATAGCTAAATTGGATTGCTTATCAAATGATGTAGAAATCATTCCTGTGGATGAAAGATCAGTTATTAATGGACTTAAGCACTTGAGAAAAGCTTGAAAGGATTTAAAGAGTTCAGCACAAAAATGATTCAGCAGAGTTTTAGTGAATTTTGAAGAAATCTCAGTAAGTGTCGATTCACATTTCAAGTGTCGAATCATGGCAGTGCAAGTGTCAACTCAAGCCGGCATGCAGAAAGAGTTTCAAATGGTATGGTTGAAGTATCGATTCATGTCACTCAAGTGTTGACTCAAAGTGTCAACTCAACGATCGACTCAAGGCCTGAGAAAATATTTTTACAGAACATGTTGAAGTTGAAGACTTGCTTGAAGTGTCGACTCATGGATATCAAGTGTCGACTCAAGTGTTGACTCACCTGAAGAAGTGTCTACTAACCTAAGAATTACAGAGAGCTTCAATGGAAAATTTTGAACTAGGTGTCGACTCATGGTACTTAAGTGTCGACCCTAAGTATCGACTCATAGCTTGAAGGTTGACACTTGGAGTTCTAGGTACAGTAACAGCTAGTTTTTCAAACATAGAACTCAGCCCTCTTAGCTCCCAACTGGTAGTTTTTCATGTCTAACGGTCATAAACGATCTTTAAGGCCTTGGGATAATATTTAAGTGATTTAAATTCAAGAAAATCAAAACAAGAAATACAAGAAAGAAGAGAACAAGTGAAAATCAAAAGAAAAGAAAGAAAAGCATGTGCATTCACTCCCATTCATTGAGAGCAACTACCTTCAAGCAAAAAAAAGTCTCCAAGCATTCAATGCTTTCAAAAAGCATTCAAGTCCAACACTTTTGAGCATTGATTGAGGATTCATCAAGTTCAAGATAAGCAACTTCTCCATGCTTCAAAAAGATATCAGCTTTATATTAGAAAGCTTTTCTTGTTGCTTTACTTTATCTCATATCTTTGTTGTAAAGGTTTTTGGTGAGCCTAAGAACAAAACCAAGGAGGTTTTGGTTAGCCTAGTTGTTGCCCAGGTGGTGATGCGGGATGACTCTAAGATTGCTAAACATATAAAAAAAATAGTAAAATAATTTTTTTTTATGAGTTTTATAATTTATGTTTGTAAGTTAAATTCCCAAATAAAATAAGAACTAGCATAAGGAGTAGTAATGCAAAGAATCATTGTATCGCAAAGAACTCATGCAATATAATAAGTAGCCAGGACACGAGAGTTGAAAAACTCCCGATTTAGGATAGCTTATCTTTATCAAAATAGATTTCAAGAGAAGGGAAGGGTTCTTACCAGTCAGATATTGAAACTTTGCAGTAGAAGGGATCACTCACACTCTGATTGGAGCCTGGATGAAGAAGCCTCGGTTCCCTTGAATCTGATGGCTGATCTAGGCGATCCTGGAAGCAAAGAAGGCCTCCTCAGGGGAGGTAAAACACCTCGAGAATCCTGCAAATGTCAGGGGTCAATCAAAATAGAAATTAAACAAGGAATAAAAACTAGGGTTTAGAAGGAAACAAAATTAGGTTTAGGTGTGGATGTCTTAGAGAAGAAGCAGATGCTTGACTGGGGCAGCAGCTAGGGCATCTTCTTCTGGGCATGGCTGATCTCCAAGGATGCAAAAGGGTTCTATGGAAGCAAGGTTTCGATCAAGGAACACATGGAGAGTACACAAGAATAAGAGAACAATACTAGAACACCAAACATAAAGCAATTACTCAAAATTCAGCAAAGATGTATTCATAAGAAAAAGTTAAATACAAGAGAGGGAGGGATGGGGTATTTATAGTGTTCCAATGCCCTCTTTAACTAGGGTTACACTTAGGTTACAAGTCCTCTTCCTAGTTAGACTACATGTCCTTTCCTAGCTAGGTTAGAATTACAAGGCTTAAAAGGATTTGAAATCCCAACTAGGATAGAATAGCAATAGTCTTCTCCTTCTTCACTTAGGCTTGGACTTGGTCAAGATCTTTGGATGCCTAATCCCTCTTTGAATGGCGTGTTGGGCTTTAGGGAAGCAAGGGGAGGTCGGCCATGGGCCAAGGATGCATGGGCTTGGGCCTCCTGGAAGCTGGGGTGCCTGGTTCCCTGGGCTAGCATATTCCCGGTATCAAAATGGAATCTTGGTTCTTCTTGTTTGGGCTTGCTTCCTGGGCTTGAATTTGAAGGCTTGGAGTACTGGGATAACCTGAAAAACATGGGCTCCTAGCATAGGGAATATTTTGGAAGCATCTGGTAAAAGTCTGGCATCTAAAATGGTATTTGGAGGGAATCAGGGCACTTGGGTGTCAATTGGGCTCCCCTAAGCTGATGGAACTGCCTCTGGCTCTATAATGAGGTCCGGTGGATCTCCAAAATAGTATAGCCTCCTCTTTTGTACAAGAAGTGGACTTATACTAGACTCATACTGATGTACAAGACTTAATGTAATGGACTAGGTTGAGGGTTGAGACAAATAAACTAACCTCAACTTATTACAGGACTCAATCTTAATTGATTACAAAATTTTTGAAACTTTGACACATGACTAAGTAAACCAAATAGGGCCCAATAATCTGTGTCTGATTCTGGTGCCCCCACCATGTACCATGATCACTATGAATAAAAATAATAGAAAGATTTTTCAAGTTTGAAACTCATTTATAAAACTTTTTGAATACTGGTGCGGGCACCAGACTCAGAAGAAGACTTCAGAGCTCCATCTGGATCTCTGATTAACCTTGCCCGAAGAATTAGGGTTTTTGGTTTGTAATAAGAGTTGACTAGATCAACTCAATTTAGCTTGAGTCTACATTACCTGCATTTTTATTTTGTTGAGTCATGTTGACTCAGTAGTGGACTAGGGTTTCAACCGGGGCTGTTACATTTTCTCCCAAGACCTGGCAAGTGGACACCACACTCCCAGCCACACTCCCAGTCCAGGGGGCGCCATATCCACATCCAGCAGCCTTTGGTCCCCACTCCACAGATGGCAACCTCCTTCTTTCATGCACCAGATAAAGAGAAGAGCACAAATCAAGGGGGCGGCCAAGACTTTCCCAAGTGATTCCAAGCAAAGAAGGGAAGAAGTTTTTCTTGGAAGAGAATATCAAGGGGCGCCCATTACCTGCCAAAAACACCTAAACAAAGATGGGAAGAGCCTTGACTTAGGGAGGAAGAAAAGGAGGAGTCCAAAAGAGTTCATCCAGGGAAGGAAGAAAATTTTTCTTGAAAAAATCCAAGCAAGGTGGCGCCATCTACCTGCCATTTATAACCCAAATCCTAATTTTTGGTATTTTGGCCAACCATATGTAAGGGATTTGCCCTAATTTGGAGATCCCCTCCTTTAGTCCCACATGGGAAAATATGAAACCCTTCTCCCTTGTAAAGCATTATAAATTACATCCCTCTTGTAAGTTGAAAACAATCAATGAAGAAAAATTATTTTTGCTATTCTCTTGTGTTGAGTGACCTAGGTTTCTCTTCTTCCGCACTATTCTAAGTGTTGAGCTCCGTGAGGGGGTAATCCGGGTTCCATTGGAGCCTTGAGGAGGTGAGAGATCTCCATCTTTATCCAAAACCCTAGGTTAGCCACTTGAAATTCCAAAACCCTAGCCACCTTTCATTATTTTCCATCCACCAAACCCTAGATCCATCCATCTCCCACGGCCTCTCTCTCTCTACAAGTCCAGGCCGTCCACCTTCATCCAGATCCAGTCCGGCTACTTCAGATCCAGAGCAAGTTCCAAGGAAAATCACATCAGCATCCACGAGAATCCAGTTTTCAGCAATTTCGATCTTCAAGTTCATCAACCTGGTAAATCTTTTCCTTGACTCTCTGATTCCATCAATTGTTTTTCTTCTCTTCCAGATCTTGAGTTCAGGAGAAGCCAACCCGCCAAAGGACCAGTATTGGAGGATCCATTACGAAGATATCCGACTCCGAGGATCCAACAATCTGCTCGGGAGAGTTCTTCCACCCAAAATCTGTGAAGATCATTGTCTGGTTAGATAAACCTTCCCTTCTCTTTATTTCTGTTTTGTTGAAAGCTCGGAGTGAAACCCTAGGTCTGGGAGTTTCTCAACCCCCAGCGATCCGTTGCTTCTGAACTACTCTGATACTTTAGTTTCCTTAAAATTGTGCTTTCAATTATCATATTAGTCTCTTTCAATGTTAGGTTAACTTTTCTTTGATTTGAAGCCAACTTCTACAAACATATAAAAACAACAAAAAATTAGTTAATCTTAATCTACTTCCGCATCGCGTCCCTTTATTTGTTCTGCATCAAATACTTTAAAAGTTTCATCTTTATGTGCAATAAATAAAACCCAAGTGTACATTGGAAAATCATCTACAATCACAAGGCCATACTTCATACGACTTAGGCTTGTTATCCTAATAGGTTCAAATAAGTCCATGCAAAGTAGTTCTAAGGGTCTAGTAGTAGAAATAATGTTTTTAGATTTAAAACTCCCTCTCACTTGCTTTCCTAATTGACATGCATCATAGACATAATCAAAATTTACTTTGAACTTTGGCAAACCTTTAACCAAATCTTTTGAAATAAGTTTTGCAATAGTATCCATACTAGCATGTCCAAGTCACCTATGCCATAGTAAACTTGATTCCTTGCTCTTGTCATTCATTGCTACAAGACTTGTATTGTTTGACATAGCTAGATCATTAAAATCTACTACATAAATATTATCAAGTCTATGTCCAATGAACTTTGTACTAGAGTCAAGTGGATCAACTACTATACACACTAAAGACTAGAAGAAAATATTAAAACCAATATCATAAAGTTGACTGACGCTCAAAAGAATATGCTTTAATTTTTCTATAAGTAACACATTCTTAATAAATGTACAAGGAGAAATTTTTATTTTACCAATACCAATTATCATTCCTTTGCGATTATCATCAAAGGTTACCATGCCACAATCTTTTTGTTCTAGGGTGAAGAATTGATCAATATCACCCGTTATGTGTCTTGAGCAGCTGCTATCAAGGTACCATCTTTTCTTTACATTTGTGGCTCCAAGACATCCTTGCAAAACAATCAAGTAATAGATTTAGGTACCCAAGCTTTCTTTGGTCCTTGCAAGTTAGTATGATTGGTTTTTTTTGGAACCCAAATTTTCTTAATTTTTTTCTTGCCATTATATTTGAAATGACACTCAAATGCTTTGTGACCAACATTATTACAAGCATAGCATATAATTTTTGGTTTTGAATAAAAAGTATATGATGATGCAAATTTTGATCTATATTGCTTTGATGTAATGAATTTAGGAGCATATGATGTGGATGCAAAAAAATTATTTGAATTTGAATCTTTAAAACCAATTCCAAACTTGTTATTCGTATCTCTTTGATCTTTCAAAATTAGTTCAAGTTTGTTAGAGCTTAAGGTTAATTTTTCAACCAATGGTTTAAGCTTTTGAACCTCCTTTTGCAAATTAGTATTTTCATTTTGCAAACTTTTGTTCTTTTCAAGAAGTTCTTCTTTTTCAAATTGAGTAGTTTTTTGTCATTCACAAATCAAACTTAATTCCCTTTGTAAAATCTTATTTCTTTCACAAGTTTCATTTTTATCTTTTTCAACCATATCACAATTGGTGGGGATACCAGGATCAGATACAGATCCCTGGATCCCATATGGTTTAATTAGTCATGTGTCAAAGTTTTGAAAATTTTGTAACCAATTAAGATTGAGTCTTGTAATAAGTTGAGGTTAGTTGATTTATCTCAACCCTCAACCTAGTCAGTATATTGAGTCCTGTATATCAGTTATGAGTCCAGTATGAGCCCAATTTTTATACAAGAGAGAAGGTTACTCTATTTTGGAGTTCCATTAAGCCACATCCATGAGTCAGAGGCCACTATATTAGACTATTGGATTTTGTGTGACAACATAGGATCCAAAATGCTTCCACAAACCCTAATTCCTTCCAAATGCCAAGATTCCTCTCCAGATACCAGAGCATATTACCAAACTAGGGTATCCATGATTCCAGAGGTCCACGTGCATCCCAGCCCCATGGAAATCAAGTCCAGGTGCCAGGCCCAAGCCGACCAGAACCAAGATGCTCTTTTTATTCCAAGAATATTCCATCCAGGGCACCCCAGCTTCCAAGAGTCCCAAGCCCTTGTGCCCTTCACCGTTTTGCTAGCCCATTACTGCTCCTAGAAGCCCAACACACCATCCTAGGCATCCTTGGAGTTGACCAAGTCAAAGAATGAAGCAAAGAGGAGAAGACTAGTCAAAGTTCTAAACCTAGTTAGGATTCCGAGTTCTTTTAAGCTTTGTAATTCTAACCTAGCTAGGAAAGGACATGTAATATAACTAGGAAAATGCTTGTTAACCTAAGTGTAACCCTAGTTAGGGAGGACAAGGGAACTCTATAAATACCCCATCCCTCCCCCTCTTGTATTCAATTTTTCCATATGAATACAATTTGCTGAAATCTTGAGACATTGTCCTGTTCTTGTATTTGGTTCATATTCTTGAGTGCTCTCCTTGTGTGTCCTAGCCGAACCCCTACTGCCCTAGCTTTCCTCTACATCACGAGAGATCAGCCACGTCCATAGGAAGACACCATAGCTGCTGCCCAAATCAAGCAACTGCTTCTTCCCTAGGACATCAACACCTAAACCTAGTTTCTTTCAATTCTAACCCCTAGTTTTTATTTCTTCATTTAATTGCTATTTTGATTGACCCCTGATGTTTACAGGATCCCCAAGGTGTTTCACCTCCCCAGTGGAGGCCTTCTTTGCTTCCAGGACTGCCCGGATTAGCCATCAGATTCAAGAGAACCGAGGCTTCTTCATCCAGGCTCCGATCAGAGTGTGAGTGAACCCTTTAATTACTGAATTTATAATCTCTGACAGGTAAAAATCCTTCCATTCTCTTAATTTCAGATTTATTGAAGGTTAACTATCCTAAGCATGGAATTTCTTAATTTTCAGGTCCTGTCTTTTATTTATCTTACATGATTTAGCCTCGGATATGATGATTTTTAGAATTGCTGATTACGTGCTAGTCTATACTTTACTTTTGAGAAATTAGCCTACAAACCTAAATTATAAAAATCATAAAAAAATTAGTTTACTATTTTTTCCTACATATTTAGCATTCTTGGAGTCATCCTGTATCAGTTTGGTATTAGAGCAATATCTTGAATGGTATGGCTTGAGTGATGAAAGGAAGTGTGAATTTGCCAAAATTGGGTTAATTAACCTTGCTAGGATATACTGGGGAGATGTAGAGAACCTAATTAGACTACAATACGAAGCTCCCATAGATACTTGGATGGCCATGAAGCTGAAACTTAGAAAACTATATGTTCGCCCATACTATCGATAGTGCCTTCTAGACCAATGGAATAGCTTATATCAAGGAAATAGGTCTGTGTCGGAGTATATAGCCCAATTTTAAGAATGTGCCCTTAGATGTCGCCTAGACAAACCCGAATCAGTGACCTTATCTAGGTTTGAGACTGGCCTTTGTGAAGACATCCAGTAGGAACTATCTCATTGGCAAATTTAGAACTTAGAGAAAGCCTATAACATAGCTTCGGAATTCGAGTCAACCCTTAGGATTGAACCCATAACCTATGAACCCATAATATTTAGTCAGCTTAAACCCCACAGGATCAGCATGCCAGAGCGACCACATATAATTTGGCCTTTTGGTGAGGAAAAGATTGAGAGAACTTTGGATGATCAAGCTATCGTGATGTGGATGTAATGCTCTGGTACCAGAAATGATGCAGGAGGCAAGGGGGTTAGGGCTAGGGATGCTGGGATGGATGCTTATGATGCAAGGAAATTTTTTTTTTTTCTCTTTTGTTTTAGGGTTGATGATTTTTTTTGTTATGTTTCTCGTTGTTCTTCTTTGTTGTTTAGGGTTTCGATTCCCGATTACAAGCAAAGATAAGAAATATGAAGAGCAATAAGGGAAGCTTATGCTAGTAGTTCAAAGCCCTAAAAGTAAGAACGAGAACATGACCCTGGGATTAAGAAACCCCGGTAGGACTAGCTCGACCTACAATATCTACTTATGAGATAAAGAGAAGGCAAACCTCAAACTTCTGAAGCGCCCGGTGCAGAGATCGCTTAACTCGGTGGATGCGGCCTGGATGCCCGAGCAGTCGAACCCGTCGGAGCTCTTGCTTTGGGTCTGGAGGTCGCGATGGCAAAGCTAACTGTCTCCAATGCTCGAGATGCCAGGGAGGACCTGTAGGCAAACAAAAGAAAGGTTAGTGGAATGTGGAGATGTACGGAAAGGAATTCAACTGGAGTTGGGAAGGGGCTTCGAGCTCTGTGTCTGGCGGGATTTCGAAGTAGAAGTTGGAGATAGCTTGGGGCCTCTCACCCCGCGACGTCCCGGAGGACGAAGGAATGTGGCCTCACACCACGCGACGTCCTGGAGGATGAAGGATTTGTGACGCCCTAGGGCGACGGACAGGTGGCCTCACACCACTCGACGTCCCTAGGGACGAAGGCAATTCCACTCGAACCTAGCCTAAGAGACAATGGTTGGTGGGTGGAAGAAACTCAAACTCAATCACTCAATTTTCATTCATCCATTCATTTTTCTTTTGTACAATGAAGGGGGTTGGGTCCTTTAAATAGGCACCCAAGGCCCATTTTGAAATTCAAATGCAAGAATACAAAATGACCTCCAGACCCAAAGCCAAAGCTCCCACGGGTTCGACTGCTCGGGCATCCAGGCCGCATCCGCCGAGTTGAGCGATCTCTGCACCGGGTGCTTCAGAAGTTTGAGGTTTGCCTTCTCTTTATCTCCTAAGTAGATATTGTAGATCGAGCTAGTCCTACCGGGGTTTCTTAATCCTGGGGTCCTGTTCTCGTTCTTACATTTAGGGCTTTGAACTGCTAGCGTAAGCTTCCCTTACTACTCTTCATATTTCTTATCTTTGCTTATGATCGGTTATCGAAACCCTAAACAACAAAGAAGAACAACGAGAAACATAACAAAAAAATCATCAACCCTAAAACAAAAGAGAAAAAAAAAAAAAACTCCTTGCATCATAAGCATCCATCCCAGCATCCCTAGCCCTAACCCCCTTGCCTCCTGCATCATTTCTGGTATCAGAGCAATACATCCACATCATTTTTTTTGTACAATGGAGGGGGTTGGGTACTTTAAATAGGCACCCAAGGCCCATTTTGAAATTCAAATGCAAGAATACAAAATTTCTTCTTCTTTTTCTTGAATGGGCATGGCATGAAGCAAGGCTAGGAGGAGGGATCATGGTTCCTTGATGTTGGAAAGAATCTTCATTATTTTGGAAAAAGACATGAAGAGGGGCTTGTAGCATGGCTTATGTTCTTCTTCCTTCCTTTGTTGCACACCCTTTCTTTGGTATAAGGCTTGACATGGCGAGTGTGTCCTTTGACCTTCCTTCCTTGTAAGAACATTTTGGGAAGAAAGCTTGGAAGGGGGCTTGCTTTGAGGCTTAGATTCTTCAAGGATCTCCAATGCCCTCTTTTGATGGAACAAGGCGTGATGTGGGGGAGGGAAGAGGGGGATTGTGTCTCTTCCTTCCAATGTTGCCCAAGGCATGGGGAAAGCATGAGGATGCCACTTTGTTTCCCTTCTTGGATGCCCAAGTGGTAGCTGATGTGGCACCACTAGGTAGCTGAGGTGGCACCTGAGTTGGCATTATCACAAGTGGAAGGGGTGGGTTGGCCCACCAGAACTTGATTTGGTGAAGATAACCAGAGTGACTTCAATTGGGCTTGGTCCCAAACCAAACTCAGAATCGAACAAATAAAGGACTCATGAACTAACTTGACCCAAATTTGTTAAGGTACTGGACTAAACAAACTTTGATAAGAACTTATGAAATTGCTTTGGCTCAAGGCCTTATTATAGGACTCATAGAAGGGGGAACCCTAATCTGAGATCCACAGAGGGTTGAGGAGCCTCTGTCAGATCCTGGTGCCCACACCATATCGGTACCTGGGATAGAGACTATCAGCGGTACTTGGTTCGATGGCAAGGTCGGCCAGAATCTGAGGACCTATGGAATGCTAGTGCGGTTCTACGATGCCACAACCTAGACCCTCCTTGAGCCAAATTGACCCGTACTTGATGGGGTCGAGTTCCTCCCATCATGACAGAATTTGTGGGCACACCAGGATCAGACACAGATCCCTAGATCACAAATGGTTTAATAAGTCATGTGTCAAAGTTTTAAAAATTTTGTAATTAATTAAGATTGAGTCTTCTAATAAGTTGAGGTTAGTTGATTTGTCTCAACCCTTAATCTAGTCAATATATTGAGTCTTGTACATTAGTTATGAGTCCAGTATGAGCCCAATTTTTGTACAAGATAGAAGCTTACCCTATTTTAGAGTTTCATCAGGCCACATCCAGGAGTCAGAGGCCACTACATCAGCCTATTGGATTTTTTGTGACAACCCAGGATTCAAGATGCTTCGAGAAACCTTGATTCCTTCCAAATGCCCTCCAGATGCCCATATTCCTCTCTAGATACTAGAGCATATTTCCAAACAAGGGCATCCATGATTCTAGAGGTCTACCTACATCCCAGCCCAAGAAAATCGAGTCCAGGCACCAGGCCCAAGCCCACCAGAACTAAGATGCTCTTTTTATTCCAAAAATATTCCATCCAGGGCACCCCAGCTTCCAGGAGGCCCAAGCCCATGTGCCCTTCACCCTTTGGCCGGCCCATTGCTGCTCCTAGAAGCCCAACACACCATCCTAGGCATCCTTGGAGTTGACCAAGTCAAAGCATGAAGCAAAGAGGAGAAGACTAGTCAAAGTTCTAAACCTAGTTAGGATTCCTAGTTCTTTTAAGCTTTGTAATTCTAACATAGCTAGGAAAGGACATGCAATCTAACTAGGAAAAGGCTTGTTAACCTAAGTGTAACCCTAGTTAAAGAGGGCATTGGAACTCTTTAAGTACCCCACCCCTCTCCCTCTTGTAATCAAATTTTCCTTATGAATACAATTTGCTGAAATTTTGAGACATTGTCTTATTCTTGTGTTTGGTTCTTATTCTTGAGTGCTCTCCTTGTGTGTCCTAGCTGAACCCCTGCTGGCCTAGGTTCCCTCTACATCCCGGGAGATCATCCATGTCTAGAGGAAGATGCCCTAGTTGCTGACCCAGTCAAACAACTGCTTCTTCCCTAGGACATCCACACCTAAACCTAGTTTCTTTCAATTCTAAACCCTAGTTTTTATTCCTTCATTTAATTGCTATTTTGATTGACCCTTGATATTTGTAGGATCCCCGAGGTATTTCACCTTCCTAGAGGAGGCATTCTTTGCTTCCAGGATCGCCCAGATCAGCCATCATATTCAAGGGAACCAAGGCTTCTTCATTCAAGCTCCGATCAGAGCATGAGTGAACCCTTCAATTACTGAATTTATAATCTCTGACTGTTAAGAAATATTCCCTTCTCTTAATTTCTGATTTATTGAACATTAACTATCTTAAGCTGGGAATTTCTCAATTTTTGAGTCCTATCTTTTATTTATCTTGCATGATTTAGCCTGCGATATGATGATTCTTTGAATTGCGATTACCTGCTAGTCTTTACTTTACTTTTGAGAAATTAGCCTGCAAACCTAAATTATAAAAATCATAAAAAATTTAGTTTACTATTTTTTCCTGCATATTTAGCATTCTTAGAGTCAACCCGCATCGATAATTAGTTTTCAAGTTCTTCATTTTCAAACCAGCTTTTTTATATTCTACCAATAATTCACAAAAAGCATTATGAAGCTCATCATAAGTAAATTTTAGATTAGGTTCGGAAGTAGTTACCTCCTCCTCCAAACCCATATGGTAGATTTGAGCAGTTTTTGTTGTATCTTCATCTTCTTCTGTTGATGTAGATTCATCACTATCGCTCCATGCCACAAGCATTGCCTTCTTTTTCTTTCTTTTAATCATCATTTTCTTGATCTCTGGATAATCAGGACATATATGTCCCGATTTCTTTCACTCATAGTAGATTGGAATTTGATCTTTGTCCTTGTTCTTATCCTTTTTCTTTATCTTTTTCTCTTTCTTTTCGAAAATCTCCTTTTCTAATTTGCTTTCTCCATTAGTTTGTTCTTCTTCTGCTCATAAACCTTTTGAATTTTCTCATTACCAGAGCAATCTCATCATTTTCTAGATCATCACCATCAGATGTATCTGAATCATCATCTTTGTCTTCTTCAGTAGCCTTAAATGTTATAGCCTTTTTCCTTTTAGAGTCTTCATTTGTTCTTTGTAGCATGGCTAGCTCATAAGTAATTAATGATCCGAGCAGCTCATCTAATGATAGGGTGTTCATGTCCTTTACCTCTTGTATTGCTGTAACTTTAGCTTCTCATTTATCTGGCAAAGATCTCAAAACCTTTTGGACTAGATCAACATTAGTATAAGTCCTACCAAGACTTTTAAGACCATTTATAATATCAGTAAAATGTGTATACATAGCAGATATAGTTTTACTAGTATCCATTTTGAACAATTCATAATTGTGCACAAGAAGATTGATTTTTAAAGTTCTAACTTGTGATGTGCCTTCGTGTGTGATCTTAAGCTTATCCCAAATTTTTTTAGCAGAATTGCAAGTGAAAATTCTGTTAAACTCATTTGGGTCCAAAGCGTAATAAAGTAAATTCTTAGCTTTGGCATTCAGCTTAGCTAATTTTATATCATTCTCGTCCCATTCCTCTTCCGGTTTGGGAACCTCAATATCATTGATTCTAGCAGTGAGTGTGTGAAGTCCTTTTAGAATTATTTTCCAAAAATGAATGTCTACTACTTGAATGTATATTTTCATCCTAGCCTTCCAATATGTATAATTGGTTTTAGTGAAAAGTGGAGGTCGATTTGTGGATTGGCCTTCAGCCAAAGAAGTGCTCATGAGATGTGCCATCAATCTTTACTCTAAGTAATTTTCAGAGACTCTACTCTGATACCACTTGTTGCCCAGGTGGCTTCCCAAGAGGTGGGTGAATTGTGATTATAAAAACTTTAACAAGTATGTACAATTTAAAATCCTTTTAGTGTTGTGGTGCAATATGCAATGCAGAAGCAAGTAAATAAATGCAATAAAGTTAAACAAGTGCAATCACAAATGCTAGGAATTTGGAGTGGTTCAGAGCAACCTACTCCTACGTCCACTACCCAAGCACCACTGGAATTTCCACTATATCCCCCAACCGAAATACAATTAGATTGTTTTAACAATCTCATAATCCAAACCTATACACTTTGGTTTTACCGGGACCACCAAAAAAAATCCTCACACTTGGTTTTAACACAGGCTAACTGATGCGGAATGCCAGCTTTGATACCAAATTTGATGCGGGATGTCAGCTCTGATACCAATAATAAAGATGATGCAGGATGGTTACGATGTGGTGTAGGATGATTCAATTATAGCCAAGGTGATTTAGAGAGCAATGATCATAGTAAAACAACTAACACAATAGATTGAAGAGAGTAAAGAAAGCAATTAACCACTTACCCACAATCCGCTCCATAAGCTATGAAGAATAAGAACCCAACAGCTAGGAAACCATCTTAGATCAGGCTATTCCATGATTCGATTACCAAATCTAATGAGAAAAGGATTGGTTACTTACCCCAATGGAGATTTACTTTGAATCAAGATGGATCTGCTGCTCGATCGCTCAGATTTAGTAGTAGGATGAAGATCAGGACTCCAAATTTTAGATCCACCATCAGATCTTGGTTTGAAAGCAAAGGATCCATCCTCTAAGTCCTTGAACACTTGGGATCTACAAAGAAGGCAACAAACAATACTTAAGATTGATATAATTCATATTCGAAATGGAAAATCGAAAGGTTGGATGCGAAGAGCTAGAAGAAGATCTGTAGCAATTATCGAATCTGGTAGAACCTCCACTTAAGGACCTCACTGCCTTGAGCTCTCAAGGACCTCCCCACCTTGAGCTCTCAAGAACCTCCTCGCCTTGAGCTCTTAAGTACCTCCCCGCCCTTAAAGAAAATTACTAAGCCTACCCAGCTTTATGGAAAAAGATAGCATTTCATTTCATAATTCAATAATCAATAATTACAAAGGGTATGGGGTCCTATTTATAGAGTTCATCACACATGAAGATATCATAGGACTCTTTTAAATTTAAATTACATTTAAATTTGAACACTCCTTGGCTTCTTGAATTCTTTCTTGAATTTTGAGTTTTGAATTCCTTCTCTCCATAGCTTGGGCGACAACATAAAAAATTATTCGGCAAAATGAAGTTGGGTGCTAATCCTTCTTTCTTATTTGTCATTTGGTGCTAATTCCTTCTCATCCTTGGCATAAAATCTGAGTTCTATTCCCTTGGTTGGCAACATGGGATAAGAAAGGCTTTGAATGCTTGAATTTACATTTAAAATCCCTCCTTTGAATTTAAAAGAAGATAGAAGATAACTCCACCTTTGAACTTTGGATAAACCTCCATTTATCTTGGACTCTTCAATTCATCTTGGACTCTTCCATTTAATTTTTGAATGGACCATTGGGTGGGCATCATCTTGGAGTTGGCGACAAGAGAAAATGAGGTGGGGGTGCCAGATAAAAAGCAGAGTCCTTCTACTTTACTCCTCTTAAATGGGCGCCTCCTTGAAATTTCAAATGAGCGATGAAAGTAAATGGGATGGGGCACCTCTCTTGGATAAACTTGGATTTTAAATGTTGTCCCAATGTCTGGATGTCCGGATGTCTAGATGTCCGGATGTCCGGATGTCTGGATGTCTGGATGTTTGGATGTCTGGATGTCCGGATGTCTGGATATCTGGATGTCCGGATGTCAAAATGTCTAGTAAAAATTTGGTCAACCCTTTTTTTACCTAAAATTGATCTACCAAGGTAATGACGACTTGGGTGTTGGGTACCTATGACACCCCTTAACTTATTCAATCACTAATTATAAGACTCAAACTAGACAATTCATGAAACAAAGCAAATTAATGCTATTTACAAGACTCTTAAACCAGTTGATAGACTCAATGGACTTAATTGGTAACCCAACAACCCTAATTGACCAAATTATACTCAATTTGATCAAATTACAACTCAATTTGACCTAATTACAACTCAAAATTACTAGGACTCGAGTGTTCTTTGTGAAGAACACATGGACTTACTCATTGGTGATCCAAATTGAATTGGAAAAGATTTGCTTCCTCTTCCTGGCTCTTGTGTCCTCACAACTAACCAAGAACTTAAATCCCTTTAGTTTTTAGAACCAGGCTCACCAAAGAAAACCCAATCTTGGTTTTATACCGAGATCACCAAGAACCCAACATAGATTTTCAAAATGCTCACCTAAAAACCTTTAACCCTCTCTTAAGACACAGGCACTTGCTGTTCTTAGAGAAAAACAAAATGTATCAAAAGTAAAATGCAACTTTACAACAAACCAAACTTGTTTGAGTGTTGCCGATAAAGATCAAAGTAAAGCCTAGCCTTGAATGCTCTTTAATGCTCTTCAAGCTACTTCTTTGCATCTTCAAAAGGTTGGATTCAATGATGAAGAATAGTTGGTAGAGCTTTGAATCCTATCTTGAAAGCTCTTGAAGTGAGTTGGTGAAAGACTTGAAAAATGTTCAACTTCCAAAGAATAATCAATGAATAATCCCTCAAAAATTGTTTAAATCTTTATAAATACTCTCCTTTATAGTCTTCAATTAGAAATAGCCATTGTAGGGCCTAAAGAACCGAAATAGAGCTATTGGAGGGTTTTTAGGATTCAAAAATGAAATTCTGCAACTAGCCGTTAGACTACAAAAACCCATCACTTGTGTCGACTCGAGGTCCATGAGTCGGCTTGAAGTCTCAGACAACCCAAATAAAAATTCTGTGCAAGTCGGCTCTTTTGGGTTGAGTAAGCTCAAACTCTCAATCAATGTAAAATCAAATTTTGCTTGAGTCGGCTCTTCAGGGTTTAGTCGGCTCAAAGTCACAATCACCAACAAACCTCACTCTGTACGAGTCGGCTCTTCTGGGCTTGAGTCGGCTTGAGATCTTAGTCATCAAAAACATTGGTTCTTCATTGAGTCGGCTCTTGGGGCTTGAGTCAGCTCGAGGTACTGAAACTTTGAAATTTTTTGTGCCATGCCAGAATGGGAGTCGGCTCTTGATCCATGAGTCGGCTCTTATAGAAACTCCATTTTATGCTTCAAACTTCTCCAAAGTTTTTCAAATCAAGATTCCAACAAGAACTAACCTACTTATTCTCATTTTCACAATTTTATAGCCCTTTTACAAGATTACATAGATGAAAAATTAGAGCTTTACAATTTGAATTACACAAGAGTCTATACAATGTTGGAATAGCTTTCAACCAATTAAAAAACCAACTAAAGAATAGATAAACATTTTCTTGCAAAAACTTCTTAAGTAATTGAAAGAATTAGTAAAGTATACATGCTCTAATATTTTGTAATCATCAAAATCATTCCAGGTGGTGTGAACACTAGAGGTACCAGAATAAGACAGAGGCTTCTCAACCCTTTGTGGATTACTTAGCAGCATTTGAGTCCATTTGTAATAAAGGCTTAGCCTATTTGATTTATCTTTTTATTATCTGAGTCCTATACTAGTCAGCTCATGTTGAGCTAGTTTTTTTTTTGAGTCATGTACATGTTAGTCCAAGTCCAGTGAAGACTCAACACAAGTGAAGACCAAGCCAGTCCAAGTAATGATCAACCCAGCTTGAAGCTTTAAAGACCATGGAAGGCCTAGTTGAAGAGATCAGAAGCCTATAAGCTAAATCGAAAGCCCTGAAGCCCCGAACCATAGCCTGAAGTAAACTAGGCCAGCCAAGGCCCAGGAGAGGAGTTAATTGGCACCAAGGCCTTATGCTCACCACCCCTTTGTTGGCCATTAAAGTCACCACCTTTGGTAGACCAAGGCAAGATAGAGGGGAGAAAATTAAGGGATTTCAATCCTAAGACCTACCATGTATTCTAGCTAGGGTTTGGGTGGGATTCTAACTCATAGTAAATATCTCTTGTAACCTTTCTTGGGGGCCAAGTTTAAGAGTCTATTTAAGAGACTCTACTCTCTTGTATCAAGGCATCTTCTCATGAAATAATATTGAGTTCTTCCAATTGCTGTGTGCTACCTGCTATGTGCTAAAAGGGACTATATGTGAGCCCTTCCTTCTTCCCAGTGTTCTGTGCCCAGCCTCCTGCAGCCATCTAGCTCTCCAAACCCTGTTCGCCTACTCTATATCTCATCTTCCACTTTCTATTTTCCCTTTCTATTTCATCCTTGCTTTATTTTCTCACCCATGAAAGATTGTTTGGAGGTCCCTAGATACCTACAAATCCAACGACTCCAGTCGGGCAGCAATCGGATCACCGAGTTGAAAGCAGGGAATACGCAAGTCTCAGGCTTGATTTTCCAGGCCACATCCGGGAGTGAGAGTGATCCCTTCGCATACAATCATCACTAGGTGTATCAACCATTGTTAGGTACACCCCCTCTACCTGCCAGTCCCGTTATTGAAGATGAATTAGCCCAACCGAGACTTCTCAGCCTCGACAGTCCACTTTCTATTGCTTTTTAGGTCCTATTATGTATGCCTTTTGCTTCTGAATTTCATATAGAACTCTCTACTTAGTTTCTTGGTCTGATCTTTGGGATTCAAACATACATCTTAATATATAAAGACATAAAAATAATCTGCATGCATATCTAGTTCCGCATCATTTGGTATCAGAGCCTGTTTTGAGCTCAGTTCTCTTTAGATATTCGGATCGGGTGCTTCACCATGGCCATCCGGTCATAGAAGACTAGTAGGGCTCAAAGACCCTCTCTTCCCAATCTACAGGATCTCATATGGCAGTAGGGGTGCCGCTGTGAATTGACCCGTGAAGAAGAACATGAAGAGTTTTATTAGGGTTTTTGCATTCTCGGCCTTTTCAGTACATCCCCTATTGTTTCAATTGTTTCTGCCTTCATAGAACATAAAAAAATATAAAATTTGTTTTACTAAATTTCCTAAAATTGAATTTAATTTTTATATTTTTTTTAGGAATTATTTCAATCTATAGATTTTCTCCTAGCTGAAGCACTATCTGAGAATAGTTCTACTCTATTTTTGCGGCAAAGCTAATTTTGGAAAGTTTAGGGTTCTTTTAGTATAACTTTTGCATATCTTTAATTTTTGGCATGTTTTTTGCATTTTAGATCATTATTTGCAAATTATCTTTCTCTTTAAGAAAATACCAAAACCAAAAAAAAAAATGACATATATGCATAAAACAACAAAAACAATTAAACCCTAATTTGCATTTTCATCTACCTGCCATCATTGCATAAAATATTTTAAGGGCACTTTCTATATGTCAGATAAGGGGAGGAGTTGATAACCTCTGCTTAGCCCAAAACCACCTCCCTTGCATTCAGTTACAAGCCTAATCTAAAATTAACTAGACTTAATTTGCCCTAGTGGGCTAGGGACACCAATCGGTTGGGTTCAATCATTGTGGGACAACTACTGCACCCAATTCATCTTCTATTACTGGATGCTAGTGTCTAGGCTAGAGGTACAGTGTCAAACGAACTAAGCAGATCAGTGGTTCCTTAATTGGGTCCCTATGAGAGCAGGGGACCTCCCACCATCCCACCTCTTACCAGGCCAGTTGAAAGACTAGGATTTGAGTTGTGCAAGTAGAGTCAACCCATTCTGATTGGGCTCTAGGTCTAGGTAGCCATAGTTGATTCATCTTTGAGTCTTGCATGTGCACTAGCTTAGGAGTCGATGTGTGTGTTTGATTGCATGACCATTAGATTATAAGTCCAATACTAATAGCCTCAACCCAACTCAACCTAGTAAAACCATGGAGTCCAACCCTAGGAGAACCTCATACCATGACCCCTATTTGGAGCCCCACCATAGGAGAGCCACTAGGTATGTTGTCTTGGTAGCACCTAAATTTTGTGATCCTGAGTGTGAGGATTTTCTTGCTTGGGAAAGAGATATGGACCTATATTTTGAACAAAATATGGGTTTCTATTCTGAAAGACATCAGTTCAGGTTTGCTAAGGCTAAGTTAGTTCACCAGGCCAAGGTAGACTGGGATAATGAATATTTAGGCAAGAAGGTCATGAATCCATAACTACCTAGAGTGACATGAAACTTGAACTAAGGATAAAGTACCTACCCAAGTGTGATGAGTCTAAGAGATCCACAACCTATAGATCCTACGACTCCAAACCCTATGAACCTAAAACCTATATATCCAAAACCTACAAACCTAGATCCTATGACTCTAGATCATATGTACCCACACCCTATAAGCCCAATAGACCCATGACCTATAGATCTGAACCCATGACCTACGAGCAGAATGAACCCCTAGGCCATCGACCTAAACCCCATAAGGTTAGTACCCCTAGATATGAGCCAAGTAGTAAGCCACTACCCCTTAGGCAACCTAAGCCTACTAGGATTAGTGCCGATAATCAGTGATGGAGACATTGGGGACATCGCTAGCACAGATCCTGGAGCAAGCATGAATCCTAGAGCTGTACGAATCTCAAAGCATATCAAGAATAAATTACTTTGGGTTTATCTTTTTGTTTGAAATTTAAATTAGGATTTTGTTGGTTATGATTGAGATATGGATAGGCTTATCTTATCCTATCTTGTATTTGAATTTGAATCATCACTATCTTTTTATCTTGTATTCAAATTCAAATGAGGGTTGGACAAATCTATAAATACCACCCTCAGTCCTTTGTCAAAAAATAGTTTAGTTGATAAAGATGAGTTTTTAGGAAAGAAAGATTCTTTTCTTTCACTCTGTGGGGAGAGGGTGTGAGACCCAATCCCAGGACATGATGTGAGGTCATGTCTAGTTATCCCCTTCCCATTCTATTTTCTTTATCCCCTCATGATCTTTGAGATTCACCATAATGCCTCCAAGTCGAGGAGGGTGGAATGCCCTAGAGGTGAGAGGTCTCTTCGTTAGTGTGAGTCCCAATGTCCATGAGATTCAAATCCTTGTCTTCCATCACCACTATTCCTTCACCACCCCTAAAAAAAAATCCAAAAAAATAATGTACCCTAATCTAGGTGACTTCTAGGCTCACCAACGATCCTACCCCCAGTCCTCTATCAATTTTGGTAACAAAGTCCAGATAGATCAGGGTATTGCCATCTTCCTTCCTTCCCCAACCCCACCATTCTTTCTCTTCCCTATCCTTTTTCCACTACCATCCTATTTGGCCACCACCAAGCTAGATCCATCACTCATCATCCCCAACATCTCCACCTCCTCCCTGATGATGTGACTTCCACCGACACTGTCGGAGCACCCTATGTAGCAGATCCACCGTCCACTGATGCCAGCTGAGCCCGCCGATGCCCGTCCCACCCCCTGCAGCCATTGATCGTTCTCTGCCCAATCCCAAGGCTGGACCTCTGATGGAGGACTAACTAAATGCAAGATGAAATGATGTAGGTGATTTGTTCCTTTGTGACTTTTAGGTTTTTTTTTATATAAGTTATGGATCCTCGAAGACAAACCAAGAGTAGATTTAGGGATTCAATAATAATAAAAACTACTAGCATGTGAATTAGCCCCTAAACAAGGATAAAAAGAGGACCACAGGATTGAGAAACCCCGTAGGACTTAGCTCTCAGATCAATACCTACTTAGGAGTCAGGGTGGCAAGCCTCAAAGATCTGATGCACCCGATACCGAGATCACTCACTCTAGCAGATGCAGCCTGGATGATCGAGCCTCCAACCCTGTGGATGCACCAGCTTGCTATTCGAAGGTCTCGATGGCAAGGGCAACCGACTCCATGTTCGTGTCACCTGGAGGATCTGCGGGCATTCAAGAAGAGTTAGGATTCGATCAAAGAGAAAGCAAATGAAAAAGGGATGGAAGTTGATGTGGGGATGGTGGAGTTCTTCTTGCTAGGCGCCTAGTTGGATGATCCCAATGGACCCTGACTCGAAGTTGGAGGATGGAGTTGTGGAAGAGACGGTAACTTCAGGCCTCGACCTCTCGATGCCTGAAGGCGAAGGTGCTCCCTCATGGAGATCGACATTCCTAGTGAACGAAGGCAACTAAAGAGAAATGGCTCTCAAAAAAACTTAGATTTTCATTCATCATCAATTAGCTTCACAAAGGAGGGGTGAGGTCCCTTTTATAGGCACCTTAGGACCCCATTTAAATTTCAAAAGAAAATTACAAATCTTTTCTTGATGGGGTGCCCAAAAATTCAAAAATTCTTCCTTCTTGGCCAACCATGAATGTGGCTTGATGTGAGGCTTGGATCAAGGCTTGTGTCCTCCTCCTTTCCTTGGTTGTGCTTCCACCTTTTGTACAAGGCATGATATGGGGAGTTGGAAGTGGAGGCACCCATGGATCTAGCTATTCCTTCTAAAGTTGTTCAAGTAGTTTGAGAAGAAAGCTTGATAGGAGGCTTGAAGCAAGGGATTTGAATTCTTCAAACTTTAACTCCCGTTGACCTTCCAAAGTTGTTCAAGTAGTTTGGGAAGAAAGCTTGATAGGAGGCTTGAAGCAAGGGATTTGACTTCTCCAAACTTTAACTCCCTTTGACCTTCCTTGGCCGGCCACCCATGTTTGGAAAATAGCTTGATATGGGGGAGGAAAAAAAGGAGTGTATCAAGTGATGTGTCCCCCCCTTTTGGCATCCAAAATTTGAATTATGTGCCACCCACATGGCATGGTGAAGTGGCGCCACATAGGATGATGATGTGGCACCCCAGGATTGATTTGGCATCCTTCATGTCTTGGCTCAAAAGTGACTTAGCTTCAAGACAAATCTGGCTTGGACCCGTACTTCAAACAGACTGGACTCAGACAGGACTCAACTTGACCAAATTGGTCAAAATACAGGACTAGACACAACATTTGACACTTAATTCAAAGCTAAAAATGTTACAAAGTTTAGGATTGAAGCCTTATTACAAGACCCGAAAATTGAAACCCTCACCAGAGATCTGGTGTCCACACCAATTCTCACGGGGTGGGAGGAACTCGACCCTGTCGAGTAAAGGTTCATTTGGCTTTGATATTATTTTTAAAGGTCGGGGTCGAGGTGCTGCAAGTCCTCTCGAGTATCCTACGAATCATTAGATTGCGGTCGGCCTTGCAATTGAATCAAGAAATGTTGATAACCTTTGCCCCGGGTGGTAATAGCTTGGTCATCCAGGACACGCTCGATCCGCTCTCCTCTCTCAGGTAAAATTGGAGGTGGACACTCAGGTTCAGGTTCACTCTCAAATAAAAGGTCAGGCCCAAATGGCTCGCTAGGTATGTTTGTTGGTTCCCTGTACTCGACTAAGTCTGAGATATTGAAAGTCGAGCTAATGCCATAATTCGGGGGAAGTTCAAGAACGTAGGTATTAGGGCCAACTCTTTTTATCACTCTAAAGGGGCCAGCTCCACGAGCATGAAGTTTCTTAACGGTTCTGGGTGAAAACCTTTCAAGCCTAAGCCTAATCATTACAGAATCCCTTTGATCAACTCTTTGACTCTCATTTGGGAATCAGCCAAATTATTTTAAAATTTATACTTAATGCTGAAAGAAACCGTTGCAGGTGGTTTGACATGATCCTACACTAGGCATACAAATAACTGTGGGAGCAGATTGGATTTTAAAAACTTTTTTAAAATCCGTGCAGCGGAAATCTGCTCCGCCCAGAAACTAATCTATTCAAGTTGCATGTATTAAAAATAGGCATGTGACAAGGCATATAATATTTGTAAAATATATAAATAAGTACATCTATTTATGCATGATTAAAATAAAATTTTTCATACCTTTATTCCACCTAGAATAACTCTGGGATAAACATGGAAAAGGCTGGAATAAGTGGGATAAACTTATTCCAGTCTTCTTCTTCCTTGGGCTGAAAACGAATCCTGTTTTTGGCTTGAAAAACAGCATCGGAACACCACCTTCCGGACCTCCGTTTGCTCCCAAATTTCAGCAGCGGCAACTTGGACAAGTGGTCTTTGATCTCCAATTGAAAGCTGCAAGAAAAACTTAGCCAAAAAAATATAAAAATTCACCAAAGTCTGCTGCCAATTTTTCTACAGCAGAACTGGGTAGCAGACTTTGGCCTTTGATTTGGAGTAGCTGGAGCGATCCCGGCTCGCAAAACTTGCTCCTAGGAGTAGAAGGGTACTCCCTCTAGAGGGGAGACGCGCCCGGGGCTCTCGGATCCCTCTCCACACGCGGTGCTAGCCGTTGGAAGAGAATATGATCACAATGAGTTTCAGCAAATCCTGTTTGCTGCAGAGCAGATTTTAGCACCACGAACAACAGGGAATTAAGATGAGTTTCTCTCCCAATTACTCAACCAAACCCAGCCCCTCAAAAACCCCGGTGGAAGGAATGATGAAACTCTCCAAGGGAAGAACCAGCTCTCACGTTTTTCAGCCCCTCACACGGTGAAACAAAAATACACACGATGACTGTATATACGGCTGAAACAGGGGCGCTGGAAGTTGTTTATATAGGCCGCAGGGAGAAGGAATGAGCTGGGAAACGTAGAGGCTGTGGTTAAATCCATTAACCAAGCCATAAAATAGGGATTAAACCAGCAATAAACAAGAGGGAGGGAGGAGAAGAAGAGACGCTGTCGTTTGGCCTCCAACGAATGGAATTCCTTCAAGCAAAACACCGTGTAAAACGGTCAAGCGGTAAAAAGAAAATGCCGGTTCAATAAATTGGTCCAATCCCATTCAAAACCAAGTGTTTCAATCCAATTAAACTGGTTCAGGAATATTCCAAACCCAATAAAATTTGTTTAAGGGGGAAAATTGGTTCACAACTAATTGGAGGCCGAAACGAACTCTGAATCAGTTCAAAACTTATTCAGAAAAATCCTGGCGCATTGCTGGTCAGCTCGGAACAATTTCCGGTTGACACAGACAAGGGCAAGATGGGAAAAAAAAATGCTCAAAATAATTGTGACCAGAAAACCGAGATGATTCCAATCGTAATCGGTATCCGGATCAGAGAGTAATCCTCTGTGGTGTATGACCTCATAGGTTCGAACTTAAACGGTAGCACTAGAACAATTCTAGTGCCAGCACAGGAAACCATCTAGTAATGGCTCCCGGTGTCCGGATAGGTCGAAGATGCAGGAGCAAACTATCGAACCTCTGGCATATGGTTACCGTATAATTCATCCCTTTGACCTCTAATGCTCAGGAGGACTGAGATTGGGCTGCCAACCCAGACAGAGTCAGTCCACTACGTGTCTCAACCTCGCAAGCCCAGTGACTCTTCACTAGGGCTACCCCGGCCGAGGATTTGCTAAATTGAGATACTGCGAGACATTCAATCCAAACTGTTTGGACAGGTCAATTCCATCTTGGTCTATCACTGCTTCACAAGTACTTGCCTGTACCCAGAAACCTTCCATCACCGGATTAAAAATCCGGGTAGTCCGGCACCAAAGCACAGGGAGTTGCTTGCAAGCTACCATGATCACCTCAGGTCAGAGGGACACATATACCCATATCCAATCGTGAGTATCCCTTTGGCAGAAAGGGGCTGCACGGAGTCACGTTCAGTGAGATATCACATATCCTACTTGCAAATCACATCAGTCTCACCACACTCATTTGGTCAAGAGGACAACCAAACGATGTGAACTGCAACAACCTATACTTGATATATTGCCGTCTAGTACAATATATCCTTTGGTTGTGAACAGGGTTTAAGGACCACTCGATACATTTTCTCTGTATCGAAGTCAGTGTAGTCCTAAGGACTTCATCACATGGAAAGTGTTCATTTCAAAAAAATACAATATATGATGAGCTGCCAAAAAATATATTTTATTAATTCAAAGAAAATGTACAATACTAAGCTCAACCGCCTACAACCCAGGCGATTAGCTTTGGGACACAATTCCCAACAACTCCCACTTGTACTAAAGCCAATCAGAAGAGTATCTAATACCCATTTCCCATTTACAATAGTGAAACTCTTTTATTCCAAGGGCTTTAGTGAAGGGGTTGGCCATATTTTCTTTTCCATCGATCTTCAGAAGATTGATGTCGCCTCATTCCACGATCTCTCGTATGAGGTGGTAGCACCGTAGTATGTGTTTGGTGCGGTGATGAGCTTTAGGCTCCTTAGCTTGAGCAATGGCTCCAGTGTTGTCACAGTACACCGGAACAGGACCATCTAGGGAAGGTGCCACCCCTAGCTCTCTAAGGAACTTCCACAACCATACAGCTTCCTTTGCTGCATCTGATGCTGCAATATATTCTGCTTCGCATACCGAGTCTGCAACAGTTGCCTTCTTGGAGCTTTTCCAGCAGATCGCTCCTCCGTTCTGGGTAAATACAAACCCTGACATACTCTTGCTATCATCTTTATCTGACTGAAAATTGGAGTCAGAGTACCCCACAAGTTTCAAGTCAGGTTCTCTATAAATCAGCCATTGATCTTTAGTATTTCTTAAATACTTAAGGATGGACTTAACCACCTTCCAATGCGCCTCACCTGGGTCAGACTGGTATCTGCTCACTACTCCTAGTGAGTATGCCACGTCTGGTCTAGTACAAGTCATAGCATACATGATAGAGCCTACTGCAGAAGCATAAGGTACTCTACTTATGCGCTCTCTTTTCTTAGGAGTTGTCGTACAATCCTTCTTGGAAAGAGTAATTGCAAAACCTATCGGGAGATAGCCTTTCTTGGAATTTTCTATGCTGAACCATTTCAGCACGGTGTCAATATACATAGACTGGGATAGTCCCAAAAGCTTATTAGATCTATCTCTATAGATCTTCATACCTAGTATGTAAGAAGCTTCACCCAAGTCCTTCATGGAGAACTGAGATGATAACCAGACCTTTATTCCTTGTAATGCTATGACATCATTCCCGATTAAGAGAATGTCATCAACGTACAGTACTAGGAATACAATCACAGAACCATTAACCCATTTATAGATGCACGGTTCTTCTCCGTTCCTAACGAAGCCATACGATTTGATACACCTATCAAACTGTAAGTTCCAACTTCGAGATGCTTGCTTGAGTCCATAGATGGACCTCTGCAACTTGCAAACTTTTGATTCATCTGTGGATGTGAACCCTTCAGGTTGTATCATATACACCTCCTCTTCCAGCTCCCCATTTAGGAAAGCAGTTCGGACATCATCTGCCAGATCTCGTAATCAAAATATGCTGCCAAAGCAAGCATGATCCGAATGAACTTGAGCATTGCCACAGAGGAGAAAGTCTCGTCATAATCAATACCATATCGCTGACGATACCCCTTGGCAACCAGACGGGCTTTATAGGTCTCTACCATCCCATATGTGCCCCTTTTCCTCTTGAAGATCCATTTACACCCGATGGGTTTTATCTCTTCAGGTGGATCAACCAATGTCCAAACATTGTTGATTTCCATGGACTCCATTTCGGATCGCATGGCTCCAAGTAATGCCTCAGAGTCAGATCTCTGAAGAGCATCCATATAGGTGATCGGATCCTCATTGTTCTCATCGAGCTCAATGAGATCGCCGTCCTGGACCAAGAAACTATAGTATCTATCTAGCTGACGCGGTATTCGACCGGATCTCCTAATGGGTTTTTGGTGTGATTCAATCACAGCCGGTTCTACGATGTCCTTAGAGTGTACAGGTTCTTCTATTGGCTGAACTTCATCAAGTTCAATCTTAGAAGCTATAGTTCCTTCTCCAAGAAACTCCTTTTCCAAAAAGATAGCTCTAAGAGCAATGAACACCTTTTGTTCATTCTCCAAGTAGAAGAAATACCCTTTGGTTTTCTTAGGATAACCAATGAATAAACACCGATTAGACCTAGGACCAAGTTTGTCTGAGTCTAAATGCTTTACGTAAGTCGGAAAACCTCAGACCCGAAGGTGTGAGATTGAGGGTTTACGTCCAGTCCACATCTCATATGGAGTGGAGACAACAGACTTACTTGGAACATCATTTAATAAGTAACAGGCTGTCTGAAGCGCATATCACAAAAAGGATAGCGGCAAAGTTGCAAAACCCATCATGGATCGAACCATGTCCAACAAGGTTCGATTCCTCCTTTCGGACACACCATTCAACTGCGGTGTTCCTGGAGGAGTCCACTGAGAGAGAATTCCATTCTCCTCAAGATATGTCAAAAATGCACCAGATAAGTATTCACCACCTCGATCAGATCGAAGGGTTTTAATATTTTTTCCAGTTTGCTTTTCTACTTCATTACGATATCGTTTGAACATTTCAAACGACTCAGACTTATGTCTCATTAAGAAGACATAATCGAACCTTGAAAAGTCGTCTGTAAAAGTAATGAAATATTTGTATCCTCTTCTGGCACTTACTGTCATCGGTCCACATACATCAGTATGTATTAGACTTAGAAGTTCTGTAGCTCGTTCACCCTTTCCAGTAAAAGGTGACTTGGTCATTTTACCAAGTAAACAAGATTCACAAGTGGGCAGTGATTCAGAATCGCTGACCTCGAGGAGTCCATCTCCTCGCATCTTGTTTATCCTATTTTGGTTAATATGACCTAGCCTACAGTGCCAAAGAGACAAATCGTTGACATTATCTAATCTTGGACGTTTGTTAGAAGTGTACATTACACTAACAGGCCTTGATAGTACATATATGCCATTATTTAATCTAGCTTTCATTATAACAGAGTTATTCAAAATAACATTGCAAAAATCTCCCTTTATTGATAGTTCAAAACCATAATTGGCCAAAAGGCCTACAGAGATTATGCTCATAATGAAACTAGGACAATAGTGACAGTCGACTAGTTCGACAGTACAAGACTCAAAGACAAGATGCAGGACTCCGACCGCCAGTACTGGAACACGATTTCCATTCCTGACGCTCAGAAACTGTTCTCCATCTTCAAATCTTCTGCTAACTTGAAGTCCCTGTAATGAATTACAAACGTGAATTGGACTACCAATATCCAATACCCAGTTAGCAGTATCGACAATTGAGTAATTACAAGGTTTTATCATATAAATACCTTATTCAGCAGACTTCTACTTCCTCGGCCTGTTCGGATCAAGGGACGCAATGTAAAGAGGACAGTTCCTCTTCCAGTGTCCCTTCTACTTGCAGTGAAACACTCTGAAGAAGATTGATCAGCCTTATACTTCCTGGTCTGACTAGGGCCAGGAGCATTCTGCACCTTCTTTCCTTTTTATTTTTTTTTTCTTCCCTTTCTTAAAGGGACGACGACCTCTACTAACTCCCACTAAATTCACCACCCCCTTATTTAGTTGGTGGTCTTTCTCGAAAGTCTGCAGCAACCCCAACAGACCATGGTAGTTGACTGCAGGCTTGTTCATTCTATAATGATCGAGAAAATCAAGATAGGAGGAGGGAAGAGAATTCAGGATCACATCCTTGCCGAGGTGCTCGTGCTAGGGGCATCCGAGTTTGCCCAACTTCTCAATCAGCTCGATCATGTACAATACATGATCAGTGACTGAACCACCATTCAGCATCTTGGAATTGTAGATTGCACAAGACACTTTGTACCGTTCTACATCATTCGGGGTGCCGAAGGATTCCTTCAACTTTTGAAGGATTTCATCAGGTTGGGCCTCCTCGAATTTGCGACTGAACTCGTCGTTCATCGCCGCTAACATAATGCACCAGACAGTAGTCCGATCAGAGACCCACTTCAGCTAAGCGTCTCTGATCGCACTATGTGCATTAGCTAGAGGGATTTCAGGTGCCAGATCTGTTATCACATAGAGGATCCATTCATGCTCTAGAATGATTCTCAATCTTCGATACCAACTATCGAAGTTGTGACCCTTTAACTTCTCATTATCGAGAAGTGACCGGAGCGATAAGTTTGAAGACATCTAAAAAGAAAACAAGACCAAATTAGTGTATGAATTAATAATTTAACCAAAAGACTTGGACTTTAGTCTAACGGTTTCTCCCACTAATTTTTCAGATTGGTAGCCTCTAACTCCAATCCGTGAAAACACTTTTTCAAGTGGGTACTGAAATCCAATAGGCCTCGCATGAGCCCGACTTTGGCCGGCTTACCTATACTAGCCTAAAGGTAGGTTCGTAAACCAATTGCTTCCATAAACAATTTTCAGTATTTTATTTTGCCCCAGAGAACACCCCAATCGACCTTGGGGCCTCTTATTGTGGGTCTCTAGTTAGGTCCAACCATTAAAATGACAAATCCAATGCTTCCAGCTAACTAAAGACCAAGCCCGACTTTAGCTGGCCCACCTGGTCCCGTTAAGGAGGTTGCACTGAACCATCATCGATCAGATAGAAATTCCAGTCGCCGGATGTACACCCGTTCTTTGGAACTGCCGATGCACACCAAGCTAATAGACACATTTCTAACCGACTTAATGAGAGGCTAAGACACTGTCAACTCCTTGACTTAGTCTTTTTAAGGACCTAATAATTTTAGAGGATTTTTTAGTTGTGATAGAAGAAAAGACAAGGACATGGATCACCCTCCCACTGAATCAATCAGATTCCAGGAGGGTTGATATAAATCAACAAACGATCCATGGGCACCTATAGATCAGTCAGACCGATCAACCTGGGTGACATGGGTTAACTCGAGTCATTGAGCTTTTCTAATCAGTTCTGGTCGACTCGACTAGCCAGGTAGGTGAGATCATGGGTGAGTATCCGCCATTAACCATCTTTCCTAGACACCAACCAAGTTGGCCAGGAAAGAGGTAGCCTCATACAACCATGATCACAATGCCAAACCTACCTCGACACCAGTCGGTTTACCAGACTCGATCAGACTAGCCTAAAGACTCGGGCATCCACTAAGCCACTAATTGGATCCATTTTAGATGAACGGATCAACTAATCTAACTATTAGATAGTTCTAAAGAAGGGCCTTAAACAACTTTTGTTTAATCTTCTTGTAATCCGGTTCAACTAAACTTAGGTCTAGCTCAGTTATGAACCCAACCAGTCAGCTAATCCAATTTAACCAAAATGGCTTATGCAAATTTGATTAGATTTCATAAACCTAAAAAAATTTTAATAAGCCAAATTCTTAATTAAAATAATTTTTAATTAAGTCTCTATGTAAAACAATTTTTATATAACAAAAATCATGCATCAAGATATTTTACAAATATTTTATATCCAATATAAAACATGCCTAAAACATGCCAATTTCATGTATCTCAAAATTAAAACAATTTTTAATTTTATATCCTTTAAGGTTCATTCTGAAAAGGCTAACCCAGATGATTTGTATCGTGTCAAAGACACACGGTCGTGGTGAAGGTCTCAACTAGGTTCCAAAAAGAATTTGATACACTCATTGATTAAACAATTTAATCTACATACATGCATACATGAATAAATTACACCAGCAACCTGGCTCTAATACCATTGAAAGAAACCATTGCAAGTGGTTTGACATGATCCTACACTAGGCATACAAACAACTGCGGGAGTAGATTAGATTTTAAAAACTTTTTTAAAATCCGCGCAGCGGAAATCTGCTCCGCCCAGAAACTAATCTATTCAAGTTGCATGTATTAAAAAAAGGCATGTGACAAGGCATATAATATTTGTAAAATATATAAATAAATACATCTATTTATGCATGATTAAAATAAAATTTTTCATACCTTTATTCCACCTGGAATAACTCTGGGATAAACCTGGAATAGGCTGGAATATGTGGGATAAACTTATTCCAGTCTTCTTCTTCCTTGGGCTGAAAACGAACCCTGTTTTTGGCTTGAAAATGGTGTCAGAACACCACCTTCTGGACCTCCGTTTGCTCCCAGATTTCAGAAGCGGCAACTTGGACAAGTGTTCTTAGATCTTCAATTGAAAGCTGTAAGAAAAACTTAGCCAAAAAAATATAAAAATTCACCAAAGTCTGCTGCCAGTTTTTCTGCAACAGAACTGGGCAGCATGCTTTGGCCTTTAATTTGGAGCAGCTGGAGTGATCCCGGACCGCAAAACTTGCTCCTAGGAGTAGAAAGGTACTCCCTCTAGAGGGGAGACATTCTCGGGGCTCTCGGATCCCTCTCCACACGCGGTGCTAGTCACTGGAAGAGAATATGATCACAATGAGTTGCAGCAAATCCTGTTTGCTGCAGAGCAAATTTTAACACCACGAACAACATAGAATTAAGATAAGTTTCTCTCCCAATTACTCAACCAAACCCAGCCCCTCAAAAACCCCAGTGGAAGGAATGATGAAACTCTCCAAGGGAAGAACCAGCTCTCATGTTTTTCAGCCCCTCACACGGTGAAACAAAAATACACACGATGACTGTATATACGGCTGAAACAGGGGCGCTGGAAGTTGTTTATATAGGCCGCAGGGAGGAGGAATGAGCTAGGAAATGTAGAGGCTGTGGTTAAATCCATTAACCAAGCCATAAAACAGGGATTAAACCAGCAATAAACAAGAGGGAGGGAGGAGAAGAAGAGACGCTGTCGTTTGGCCTCCAACGAATGGAATTCCTTCCAGCAAAACACCATGTAAAACGGTCAAGCGGTAAAAAGAAAATGCCAGTTCAATAAATCGGTCCAATCCCATTCAAAACCAAGTGGTTCAATCCAATTGAACCGGTTCAAGAATATTCCAAACCCAATAAAATTTATTTAAGGGGGAAAATTGGTTCACAACCAATTGGAGGCCGAAATGATCTCCGAATCAGTTCAAAACTGATTCAGAAAAATACTGGTGCAGTGCTGGTCAGCCCGGAACAATTTTTGGTTGACAAAGGCAAGGGCAAGATGGGAAAAAAAAATGCTCAAAAAAATTGTGACCATAAAATCGAGACAATTTCCAATCATAATCGGTATCCGGATTAAAGAGTAATCCTCTGTGGTGTGTGACCTCATAGGTTCGAACCTAAACGGTAGCACTAGAACAATTCTTGTACAAGAACAGGAAACCATCTAGCAATGGGTCCCGGCGTCTGGATAGGTCGAAGATGCAGGAGCAAACTATCGAACCTCTGGCATATGGTTACCGTATAATTCATCCATTTGACCTCTAATGCTCAGGAGGACTGAGATTGGGCTGCCAACCCAGACAGAGTCGTCCACTACGTGTCTCAACCTCGCAAGCCAAGTGACTCTTCACTAGGGCTATCCCGATCGAGGATTTGCTAAATTGAGATACTGCGAGACATTCAATCCAAACTGTTTGGACAGGTCAATTCCATCTTGGTCCATCACTGCTCCACAAGTACTTGCCTATACCCAGAAATCTTCCATCACCGGATTAAAAAATCCGGGTAGTCCGGCACCAAAGCACAGGGAGTTGCTTCCAAGCTACCGTGATCACCTCAGGTCAGAGGGACACATATACCCATATCCAATCGTGAGTATCCCTTTGGCAGAAAGGGGCAGCACGGAGTCACGTTTAGTGAGATATCACATATCCCACTTGTAGATCACATCAGTGTCACCACACTCATTTGGTCCAGAGGACAACCAAACGATGTGAACTGCAATAACCTATACTTGATATATTGCCGTCCAGTACAATATATCCTTTGGTTGTGAACAGGGTTTAAGGACCACTCGATACATCCTCTCTGTATCGAAGTTAGTGTAGTCCTAAGGACTTCATCACATGGAAAGAGTTCATTACAGGGAAATACAATATGTGATGAGCTGCCAAAAAATATATTTTATTAATTCAAAGAAAAAGTACAATACTGAGCTCAACTGCCTACAACCCAGGCGATTGGCTTTGGGACACAATTCCCAATAAATGCATGATGCAAAATGCAGACTTAACGATGCATTCCTATAGAGCAAAATTTTATTGGACTCTCTAGGGCCTAAACCTAATAGATTATTGACTCTCTAAGTTTGACCCTTGTTTGGTATGCACAAGAAAAATTATCAAGGATCCCTTGAAAATGCCATAAGGTATGCTTGAAGTAGATGGCAAAAGGGATGGGCTCTATGGAGTCATGCATTTTGGTAATCTCAACAAAAAGTAACCCCATGGCCCTAGAAATGTGAGAAGGCTCAGGGAAGGGTAAGAAATAGGAATCGGAGTCTTGGGGAAATCTATGGGAAGCATGAGACAGACCTTGGTTAGTCAAGATGATTTTAAAATTTGGACCTTGATCGATGGGTGCCAGTTTTAGGGCAGGCTGGGTGTTCCTCAGGGATGGTAACTTATTAGGTAACTCATCAGGAACTACATCCTCAATTTCTTTCTGAGCTTCAACCATCTCTTGAGGATGTTCTCTTTGGATCGGTTCATTAAGGGTTGGTTCCTAAACTCCTATGGAAAAGACTGGTGAATCCTCATGTTCATTTATTAGATGTGATTCTGGCTCGATCATTTCCTCTTCAAGTTTTGTAGTGGGTTCAAGTTCATTTTCCTTTGATTCCTCAATGATTTCAACCTTGGGCCCATATTCTACTAAACTTGACTCATAGATTTTTTCTTTCAATTCTTTAATGGGCTCAGGAGTTTCTTTCCCTAGATTTTCAATGGGTTCAACCTTAAAGTCTTCAATGGGCTAAGGGGTTTGGTATTCAAATTCTCAGATTGTTCATCCTCTTCTCCCTAAAATTCTTTAAAGGGTCCTTTCCCGGTAATCTCTTCTTCTAACTCATTGTCCTTGATCAGGTTAACTTCTGGCTTCTTTTCCTTCAGACTACTTGATCCTCTTTTAACCTGATCCTTAGGCTGAACTGGGTTGATTGTAAATTTCTTCCCATGGTGGTTAAAGGTATAGGTATTGGTCTGACCATGAAGGGTGGCATCATGATCGTACTGCCAAGGTCGTCCTACGATAATACTACTGATGCCCATGAGAAGGACATCACACCAAATCTTCTCTTCATAAGACTGTAATTTGACCAAGACTTGGCACCTAGACTTTATGGGTAGAGAAGTTGAATCTACCCAAGAGACATTATACTGGTTGGGGTGAGGAACTGGGGTCAATCCTAGGGATTTGACAGTACTTGAAGAGATGGCATTGACACAGCTCCCACTGTCATTTATGATTTTTCACACTCTATCCCCTAGTTTGACAAAGGTTTGTAGGATGTTTGTCCTACGCCAATCTTCTTGCACTATGTCCTGGGTAAGGATGCACCTAATAACTCCTAACAGGTCATCATACTCATGCAGTTCTTCCTAATCTAGGAAATCCTGATTGGGTCTCCTACGGTGAATCTCTTGGGCTGGTTTAAAATGGGGAATTCTCCTGGGTTCAGCCTCTATGGATGGTTCATGATGAGGGTAATCCCTAGGGGGGAAAGGTGATCCAGATTCAGGCTCGATAGATGGTCTAGGACTATTCTTCTCTAAGGCTCCAATTCTTTCATCCAACTGATCAAACTTACTGTTCATCTTAGCCAATTGTTCCATGATGACCTTTAATTGATCTTCTCGGGTGTTGTCCATGGGTTCACTCGATTGGGAAAGATGGGGGTGATAAGGGACTCTGAATCTGGTCGACATGCACACACAACGGAAGATGCTAAGGGTTTCTAGACTTAATAGATCAAACCAATTGTTAGGTCAAGAAGACTAACTCGGTAGTAGTAACTTGGCACCTGGCTAGGTAAGTCTAAGGTTGGTGGAGGTTCCTCTTTTCTTTCCTTAGATACCAATTTGAAATTGGCCAGGTAAGCGAACTAACCCACCTTCCTTCAAGCTCTTGTCCCTGAACCACTTGCCTAGACACCAGCTACTCAAGCACACACAAACCAGCTGTCTAACTCGGCTTGACACTTGGTTCGACCTGACTTCGTGGGTGTCCCAAGCTCACAAGAGCAATTAAGTGTCTATTTGATGTTAATTAGAGCTTGGGTTCGATGTGTCGGGTGGTGATTTTTAGGCAAGCGACAGGTAATGAAATGCTGACCCTATGTCAAATTGGTGCCCTTAAGATGATTTATGAGGATGATGGCATGCAAAATGATCTAGTGAGATGTCTCTAAATTATATTTTTAGGCTTTTGATGGATGAAAGCAGAAATGAGATGAAGGAAATGATAAGAAATGAAACTAAATGCAAATTAAACTATCTAAGAAATGAAAACATAAGAACAATGCACTTGCTAAAATTCTCAGAACAGAATTTCTTTTTAGGTAGTATTCCGGCTCGTAGAAATTCTATAAGCTGCAGTAAAATCTAAGAAAACTATCAAAAATATTATCTATTATGTGTAATCTAACAAAAGAAAAATCAGACAAATTGGAGATTCCTACAAATAGAAATACTAGAAACAACGGACCATATTCGGAAGGAAAAAATGCAAAAAATAAAAGACAATGAAATGTAATGATGCAAATTTTTTTTTTCTATTGGATTTTTTTTTTTTTTTTTTAACTTTTTTTCTTGTATTCCCCTTTAAAGGCCTATCACAATGGCACCCCTACATGCCTTAGGAGATCCCCGTGGAATGGGAAGAGAGGGTCTTGATACCCTACTTTTCTCCTAAGACCGGACGGCCTTGTGAAGCACCTAATCCAAGTACTTAAGAAGTGCTAAGTCCTAACTATGCTCTGAGACCATAAATGATGGAGGACTAACTAAATGCAAAATGAAATGATGCAGGTGATTTATTCCTTTGTTATTTTTAGGTTTTTTTTTTATTATAAGTTATGGATCCTCGAATACAAACCAAGAGTAGATCTAGGGATTCAATAATAATAAGAACTACTAGCATGTGAATTAGCCCCTAAACAAGGATAAAAAAAGGATCCTGGATTTGAGAAACACTGTAGGACATAGCTCTCAAATCAATACCTACTTAGGAGTCAGGGTGGCAAACCTCAAAGATTTGAAGCGCCTGATACCAAGATCACTCACTCTAGCGGATGCAGCCTGGATGATCGAGCTTTCAACCCCGTGGATGCGCCGGCTTGCTAACCGAAGGTCTTGATGGCAAGGGCAACTGACTCCATGTTCATGTCACCTGGAGGACCTGCGGGCATTCAAGAAGAGTTAGGATTTGATCAAAGAGAAAACAAATAGAAGAAGGGATGGAATTTGATATGGGGATGGTTGAGTTCTTCTTGCTAGGTGCCTAGTTGGATGATCCCAATGGACCCTGACTCGAAGTTGGAGGATAGAGTTGCGGAAGAGCTAGTAACTTGAGGCCTCACACATCTCGACGCCCGAAGGCAAAGGCACTCCCTCACGGAGATTGACGTTCCAAGTGAACGAAGGCAACTAAAGAGAATTGGCAATCAAAAAGTCTTAGATTTTCATTCATCATCAATTAGCTTTACAAACGAGGGGTAAGGTCCCTTTTATAAGAACCTTAGGACCCCATTTAAATTTCAAATGAAAATTACAAATCTTTTCTTGATGGGGCATCCAAAAATTCAAAAATTCTTCCTTCTTGGCTGACCATGAATGTGGCTTGATGTGAGGCTTGGATCAAGGCTTGTGTCCTCCTCCTTTCCTTAGTTGTGCTTCCACCTTTGGTACAAGGCATGATATGGGGAGTAGGAAGTGGAGGCGCCCATGGATCTAGCTATTCCTTCCAAAGTTGTTCAAGTAGTTTGGGAAGAAAGCTTGATAGGAGGCTTGAAGCAAGGGATTTGAATTCTCCAAACTTTAACTCCCTTTGACCTTCTAAAGTTGTTCAAGTAGTTTGGGAAGAAAGCTTGATAGGAGGCTTGAAGCAAGGGATTTGAATTCTCCAAACATTAACTCCCTTTGACCTTCCTTGGCCGGCCACCCATGTTTGGAAAATAGCTTGATACGGGGGAGGAAAACAAGGAGTGTATCAAGTGATGTGTCCCCCCCTTTTGGCATCCAAAATCTGAATTGTGTGCCACCCACATGGCATGGTGAAGTGGTGCCATATAGGATGATGATGTGGCACCTCAGGGTTGATTTGGCATCCTTCATGTCTTGGCTCAAAAGTGACTTAGCTTCAAGACCAATCTGGCTTGGACCCGTACTTCAAACAGACTGGACTCAGTATAGGACTCAACTTGACCAAATTGGTCAAAGTACAGGACTAGACACAACATTTGAGGCTCAATTCAAAGCTAAAAAAAGTTACAAAGTTTAGGATTGAAGCCTTATTACAAGACCCAAAAATTGAAACCCTAACCAGAGGTCTGGTGTCCACACCAACCTCCCTCCCTCTGATGTCTTCAACATCATCGCCAAGACTGCTGCCTCCCTCCCATTCGTGCGATCATCAACGATCCACTGAAGACCGCCTCGGTCTTCCTTATCACCAATCGATCAACCCTATCGCCAGCTCCACCGCTCCTTTGCCAGCCACCTTCAGCCGCTACCTTCCACTATTGAACAACAGCCATCTATCACCGTCAGATCGTGTAACCCGCTATTGTTCCATCTTCCCCAGAGTAAGAGAGGAATCGGGACAAGGCCATGGGAGCGGCAGCGGATTTAGCTTCCAAAGCCAGAAGCCATGCCCAATGCCAGAGATCAAAGAGGACCCACCTTCGATGCCAATCTACTCGTTCCACCAGAAATAGTACTCCTCCGGCACTGACATGGCCCTCGATATGAATCTCAAGATGGAGGAGCTCAAGAAGCCCACTTCGAATGGCTCCAAGGAGCACTACGTCTCCTTCCAGAATCCATCCACCGAGAACCCCTCCTACCGCTCCCCCTCCACATCCAATGATGACGACGAGGACGACGACCATGACTCCCACAGAGTCAAGATCTCCACCACCTCCACTGGTGCGGACACCAAAGGCACCAGAATAAGGCAGAGGCTTCTGAACCCTCTGTGGATCACTTAAATGGCATTCGAGTCCACTGTAATAAAGCTTAGTCCAGCTGAGTTGTTTTCATTTAAGTCCTGTAATTATTTAGCTCATGTTGAGCTAGTCCAGTCCAATGTTAGTCAGCTCATGTCGAGCTAATTTTATTTTTGAGTCCTGTTCAACCATATTGAAGACTCAAGACCACATCATACAAGTGAAGACCGAGTCCAACCTGATTGAAGACATGGATGTTGAGCCCGAGTCCAACCTAACTAGAAGACATGAAGATCCCGGAGGAGAATTAAAACAAGTGCAAACCTGAAGCCTGGAGACCAGCCAGAAGGAAACTGGGCCAGCCCAGGCCCATGGAGAAATTAGGGCGCCCCTCATTAGAATTACCTTCCCCTTGGTCGGCCACTTATGGTCACCCCCTTGGCCGACCAAGACAAGGAGAGGGAGTCCCATTCCATTTAAAATTTTTCTATCTAGGTTGCCATGTATTCCTAGTTAGAGTTTGTAAGGGAAAAGGAGTCCTTTGTAAAGTCTAAAGTACCCTTACTTGGGGCCCAAGGTTAAGGGTCTATTTAAGGGACCCTAGCCTCTTGTATGAAGTTAGAATTTTTGATATGAATTAAAACCTTGAGTTCTTCTATTGAGTTGTGTGATACCCTGCTGTGTGCATAAAGGGGTTTGTGAGAGTTTTTCTTCGCAGTGCTGTAATCATCTTCCTGCTGCCAACATGCATCTCAGATCCCTGGACGCCCACTCCAAAAGAAGCCTTCCCTTGCTATTTTTCCTTTATTTTCTTGTTCTTTTGTGAGTTTTCTAACCCCTGACAGGTCATTTATAGGTCCCTGAGTTCCTACGAGTCGAACGACTCCAGCCAAGCCTCAATCGGATCACCGAGCAGAAAGCCGGGTATCCGCGGGTCTTTGGCTCGGTTTTCCAGGCTGCATCCATCGAGGAATGAGAGACCCCTTGCTGCGATCTTCACAGACATTGTCAGGTACACCACCTCTACCTCCAGTAGTTTTATTGTAGGAGAACTTGCCCTAACCGAGGCTTCTCAGCCCCGGCGATCCTTCTTTTCTACTTTTCTAGGTCCTAATCTGCATGCTGATCTTCTAAAATTTATATAAAATTCTCTACAATTTATTTTAATCTAAAATCTGGGAATTAATCACTCAACCCTACATATAAAACGTACAAAAAAAATTGCATGCATATTAGTCTCCCATCATTTGGTATCAGAGCTTAGATTATGGCTTGTTTTCTGCAATTTTTTAGTCCATATATGCTATGTTATTTTAATTATTTCACCTTGTGAAAAACTCCAAAAATTTGAAATCTATTTTACTGGATTTATCATAATTCATAGTAATTTTCGGATTTTTTTCAGATTTTATTTCTGACTGTGAAGTTTCATCAAGCCAAAATACAGCTTGAAAATTTTTGGCTCAGTTTTTTTTCAGCAAGACAAGTCTGGAAGTTTTATGTTTTTGTTTAGCAATTTTTGCATATCTTTTAGTTTTAGTATATTTCCTGTATATTAGGCCATAATTTTCAAGTTTTCTTCTATTTAAAGAAAATACCAAAATAATAAAAAAAATTATATATTCTCCAAAAATACCAAAAAAAATATCTAAACCCTAATTTCCATCCTCATCTGCCTGCCATCATTGCATAATCTACCTTTAAGGGCACTCTTGCTATATCAGATAAGGGGAGGAGTTGATAACCTCTCCTTAGCCCAAAACCACATCCCTTGCATTCGGTCCCAAGCCTTACACCAAAATTAACTAGACTTAATTTGCCCTAGTGGGCTAGGGACACCAACTGGTCGGGTCCGGGCTAGTGTTAGATCACTGTGTCAAGTTAACCTGTATGTGCCTTGTGCTCAGTGTCTAGAACGGTGGTTCAGGGATTCAATCCCGAATGGCTTGTGTGCTGGTCCGCCTACCTGGCCAATCTCTGATTGGTGTCTAGGATTGGCAATCAGGGACCTAACACTCCCCTTACACCTGCCTGGCTGAGTACAGGGTTACTATAGGCTAGTTTGCCACCCTGATTGAGCATCTAGTTTGGACTCTAGGTCTAGTCAGCTGTAGTAGGTCTGATCAAGTCTTGCATGAGCACTAGATCAGGGGTTTCATATCACCCACCTCCTTCACAAATGTCTGAACCCATGGAAAATTTACAAGCCCAAATAAAAGCCCTAGCTGATCAAATGGCCTAGATTGCTACCCAGATAACTACCCAGATAACTACCCAGATGACTACCCAGATGACCCAGTTAACTCAGTCTGGTATTCAAACCAATGATAGAATTGACCATCTTGCCAGCAGGTTTGATCAGTTAGAAGTCTGGGTAGGGACCCCAGGAAAAACCCATGGGTCACTGATGCAGAACAAATAAAGGGATGCGATGCGGAAGTAAATTAAGATTAACTAATTTTTTTGTTGTTTTTATATGTTTGTAGAAGTTGGCTTCAAATCAAAGAAAAGTTAACCTAACATTGAAAGATACTAATATGATAATTGAAAGCACAATTTTAAGGAAACTAAATTATCAGAGTAGTTCAGAAGCAACGGATTGCTGGGGGTTGAGAAACTCCCAGACCTAGGGTTTCGCTCCAAACTTTCAACAGAACAGAAATAAAGAGAAGAGATGGTTTACCTAACCAGACAATGATCTTCACAGATTTTGGTGGAAGAACTCTCCCGAGCAGATTGTTGGATCCTCGGATTCAGATATCTTCGCAATGGATCCTCCAATACTGGTCCTTGGCGGGTTGGCTTCTCCTGAACTCAAGATCTGGAAGAGAAGAAAAACAATTGATGGAATCAGAGAGTCAAGGGAAAAATTTACCAGGTTGATGAACTTGAAGATTGAAATTGCTGAAAACTGGATTCTCCTGGAAGCTGATGTGATTTTCCTTGGAACTTGCTCTGGATCTGAAGTAGCCGGACTGGATCTGGATGAAGGTGGATGGCCTGGACTTGTAGAGAGAGATAGGCCGTGGGAGATGGAAGGAGCTAGGGTTCGATGGATTGAAAATAATGAAGGGCGGCTAGGGTTTTGGATTTTTAAGTGGCTAACCTAGGGTTTTGGATAAAGATGGAGATCTCTCACCTCCTCAAGGCTCCAATGGAACCCGGATTACCCCCTCACGGAGCTCAACACTTAGAATAGTGCGGAAGAAGTGAAACCTAGGTTACTCAACACAAGAGAATAGCAAAAATAATTTTTCTTCATTGATTTTTTAAAGTTACAAAGAGAGGTCTATTATATAGACCTAAAATTTTCTCCAAGTTTGTACAAATTCCCATGTGGGACTAAACTCCTCCAACCTCTAGATTAGGTAGAAAACCTCCTCTCTTGGCCGACCAAGAATTCAAAAAAATTTGGGACGGCCATAAAGGATTTTTTTTGGAATTTTTTTTTTTTTTTTTTTTTTTTTTTATGGCGCCTTCTTTGGAGTTGGATTTGGATTTGGAGTCCTCTTCTCCTTATGGCATTTCTTCTTTTCTTCCACTCCAAGTTAAGCTCTTTGATTTTGATTTGAACTTCAATTAGGAGTAGGTTGGATGTCCTTCTTTGATTTTTTCTCCAAGAGAAGTCCCTTTCCTTCTTTGCTTAGACAAAATTGGCAGGTATGGGCGCCTCCTTTAAATTGGCTTCCAATTTGATTTTTTTCTTCTTTGGATGTGGGGACCATGACACTGGGATGCCTCTGTGGCACCTCCTGGACCCTGGCATGTGCTCGGAGTGTGGCTGGGCGTGTGGCTTGGAGTGTGGCCTCCACTTGCTTGGACCTTGATTTGATTGGAAGACAAATGTGGCACCATTTTGGACCTTGATTTGATTGGAAGACAATTGCGGCACCATTTTGGATAAAATTGAAACCACATCGGGACTTGCACCGAGTCAACATGACTCAACAAAATTTAAATGGTGACTCAAGAAATAAATAAAAATAAATAAACTGGTTGACCAGGTCAACCTTTATTACAAACCCTAATTTCTCGGGCAATGTCAATCAGAGATCCAAATGGAGCTCTGAAGTCTTCTTATGAGTCTGGTGCCCGCACCAGTCACAGTCTGAGCCAGATCCTAATTCCCCTCAACCTAGGAGAACCCCAAACCCTAATCCATACCCTGAGGTCGAGCCTAGGAGAGCCCCTCATCCTGACCCATACTATAACGCTCAGCCTAGGAGGACCCCAGACCCTGACCCATACCAAGAGGTCGAACCTAGGAGAGCCCCTCAACCTGACCCATACTACAATCCTGAGCCCAGGAGGACCCCAAACCCTGATCCATATCTTGAGGTTGAAACTAGAAGAGGCTATCATCCTGACCCAATCCCTGATGTTCGTCATAGAAGGCCTAATCAGGATTTTGTAGACCAGGAGGAATGATCCTATAGACATGTCAAGCTTGATGCTCCAACTTTTAATGGTTGTCTAGATCCTAAGGTCTATATAGATTGTGTGGGAGAGATGGATCAATATTTTGAATTGTATGATATGATAGAGGAGCGTAAATTTAGGTTTGCTAAGCTCAAGTTGATTCGGGAAGCCAGGTTACATTGGGCTAGTGTGAGAGAACCCTTAATCTAGGAGGGCATGATCCTATAACCACCTGGTGGGCCATGAAGGGTATGCTTAGGACAAGATACGTTCCAGCTTCATATCGTAGTGGGTTACTAGATCAATGGCAACGATTTAATCAGGGTAACAAGAGCATAGATGAGTACATTGCAAAATTTGATGAGTATTCCATGCGATGTGATTTGAGGGAGTCTGAGGATGTTGTCCTATCTAGGTTTAGGGCTGGATTAAGAGATGACATTAAGAAAGAGCTCTACATGAGAGAGGTTAGAGACCCGGACCATGCTTACCAGATTGCAGGGGATCATGAACGTTTCCATAGAGGGCCCGTTTACCGTCGACCTGAGCCCACTAGATACCCTAGTCAGTATCCGGGAGCTAGCCAGCCCCTTTAGAGTCGACCCATACCCAGTCGACCTAGTCCTAGTCTACCAGGCCTAAACTGACCCAGTCCTAGTCAGCCAGGTCCGAGTCGACCCCAGCCTAGTAATTCTTTGGCCCGCAGGGATGATCAAGGAAAATCTGTAAAAGCTAATAAGGGTTACACTCCCCAGAAGACCTGTTTTAGATGTCATAAGCTAGGCCACTTTATGAATCAATGTCCAGTTAGTGCTTTACATCTAGGTGAATTATAAGAAGAAGAGCCTGAGTCTGTAGTCGAACCTGAGGGAGAAGTTTATGAGGCTGATGATCAATTAATAGAGGAGTACGAAGGTGAGGAGGAAGAACCTGAGTTTGAGAACTAATTAGGAGTGGTAAGGTGCATCCTAGCCCAAACCCCAGTTAAGGAAGATTGGCGTAGGACTAGCATCCTACAGACTTTTGTTAAGATAGGGGATAAGGTTCTTAAGATCATCATAGATAATGGGAGTTGTGTCAATGCCATCTCTGCCAAGATAGTTAAATCTTTAGGATTGACCACAGTTCCTCATCCTAGCCCGTACAAAGTTTATTGGGTAGATTCCACCTCCATCCAAATTCAAGTTAGGTGCCAAATCTTACTTAGATTGCAGACCTATGAGGAAAAGATTTGGTGTGATGTTATCCCCATGGAAGTAAGTAGTACTATTTTAGGTCGACCTTGGCTATTTGATCATGATGCAACCTTGTATGGTCGAACCAATGTTTGTACCATCAACTACCATAGGAATAAGTTTGTTATCAATCCAGCTCCCCCTAGGGACCTAGTTAAGAGGAGTTCTAGTAGCCTTAAGGATAAGAAACCTAGAGTTAACCTGATTAAGGCTAGGGAGATAGAATAGGAGATTGTTGAGGGTAACCCTGTTTGGATCTTGACCTCCAAAGAAATATTAGAGCCAACCCAAAAGGAACACCCTAAAGAAATTGTTGAAGCTCTGAAAGAATTCGAGGATGTCTTCCCTGAAGATTTACCTGATCAATTGCCACCCCTTAGGAACATCCAGCATGCTATTAGACTTAGTTCCAGGAGCCACTTTACCAAACCTTCCTCACTATAGACTGAATCCCAGTGAGCATCAAGAATTATAGAGACAAGTGGGAGAATTACTTAGGAAGGGTTTCATTAGGGAGAGCCTGAGTCCATGTGCAGTCCCTGCTCTACTGACCCCTAAGAAGGATGGTACCTGGAGGATGTGTGTAGATAGTAGAGCTATCAACAAAATAACTGTGAAATATAGGTTTCCCATCCCCTGATTGGATGATATGTTAGACATGATGGCCGGAGCCAGAGTTTTCTCCAAGATAGACCTTAAGAGCGGCTATCATCATGTGAGAATTAGACCTGGGGATGAGTGGAAAACTGCTTTCAAGACTAAGGATGGCCTGTTTGAGTGGGTTGTAATGCCCTTTGGACTTTCCAATGAACCATGTACCTTTATGAGGATTATGACCCAGGTCCTGAGAGAGTTTACCAGAAAATTCATTGTGGTCTACTTTGACGATATTCTGATTTATAGCAGGACCAAGAAGGACCACCTTAGTCATCTAAGACTGGTACGCCAAACCCTTAGGGAGAATAACCTCAATGCCAACTTTAAGAAGTTTGATTTCATGACACATAGGGTCATCTTCTTAGGTTTTGTTGTCACCCCTGAGGGAGTTTCTACAGATCCTGAAAAGGTTAAGGCGATTATTGAGTGGCCTATACCCTCTAATGTCCATGATGTACGTAGTTTCCATGGCCTAGCAACCTTTTACAGGAGATTTATTAGGGGTTTTAGCATAATCGTCGCACCTATCACCGATTGCATTAGGAAGGGTACATTTGAGTGGACCAAAGCAACTGATAAGGCCTTCCTAGAGCTTAAGGATAAGATGACCCATGCACCTATCCTTAGATTACCTGACTTTACTAAGGTGTTTAAGGTCGCTTGCGATGCCTCGGGAGCAGGAATTGGCAGGGTACTAAGTTAAGAGAACCACCCTGTAGCCTTCTTCAGTGAAAAGCTGAATGAGGCTAAACTTAAGTACTCTACCTATGACAAGGAATTTTATGCGGTAGTCCACGCCCTTAGATATTGGAGACATTACTTACTACCATAGGAGTTTGTTTTATTTTCTGACCATGAGGCACTCCGATTCCTGAACTCCCAAAAGAAACTGAATCCTCGGCATGGTAAATGGATTGAGTACATTCAGGCCTACACTTTCATCCTGAAGCACCGTGCTGGCACTGAAAATAAGGTAGCAGATGCCCTGAGCCGTAGGTCTTTACTATTGGGATTAGTTAGCACCCAAGTCATATGGTTTGATAGGTTAAAGGATGAATATGAAGCCTGCACAGACTTTGGAGACATTTACCAGACCCTCAGGCTAGGACCATCTAGTAACCATAGTGAGTATACCCTTCAGGATGGTTACCTTTTCCAGAAAAATCGACTCTGTATACCCAAAACTTCCCTTAGAGAATTCCTAATCTGGGAAACCCATGCTAGAGGTTTAGTTGGTCATTTCGGTAGAAATAAGACGATCTTAGCAATAGAGGACCAGTTCTTTTGGCTAGGATTGAAAAGTCACGTTGCACAGATTGTAGCCAGATGTCGAACTTGTGCTGTTGCCAAACAGCAAAAGCAAAACACTGGTCTTTACATACCTTTACCAGTGCCTGATCGCCCTTGGCAGGACCTAAGTATGGATTTCGTGCTAGGATTACCTAAGACCCAAAAGAAACATGACTCAATCATTGTAGTGGTCGATAGGTTCTCTAAGATGGCTCACTTCATTCCCTGTTCCCAGACCTTTGACGCGTCTAGGGTAGCCAAACTCTTCTTAGATCATGTGGTCAAACTCCATGGCCTACCCAAGACCATTATATCTGATAGGGATGTTAGGTTCACTAGTTATTTCTGGAAGACCTTATGGCACCTATTAGGGACCAAGCTTAAGTTTTCTACAGCCTACCACCCTCAAACAGATGGCCAAACTGAAGTAGTGAACCGAAGTTTAGGAAACCTCCTTAGATGCCTGGTAGGTGAACATGTTGGAACATGGGATTTGTTATTTCCTAGAGCAGAGTTTGCCTACAACAGTTCAGTAAATAGGACAACGGGTAAGAGCCCTTTTGAGATAGTCCATGGGTACAAGCCTAATCGCCCCATTGATTTGATTCCTTTACCTATTCATGCACGAGTCTCATAGTCCGCAGAGTCATTTGCACAGCATATTAAAGACTTTCATAAAGACATTAACCAAAAGATAAACTTAAGCAATGAAACTTATAAAAATTTGGTTAATTCCCAAAGAAGGATCAAAGAATTTGATATAGGGGATTCTGTCATGATTAGGCTTAGGCCTGAACGATTCCCACCTGAGACCGTTAAGAAGCTTCATGCTAGGGGAGCCAGACCTTTTAAAGTATTAAAGAAGGTTGGATCAAATGCCTAGTGCTAGACTTGCCTTCGGATATGGGCATTAGTTCTACCTTCAATATTACAGACCTGGTTGAGTACAGGGAACCGGCAACGATACCCAGTGAGGCTTTTGGACCTATCCCTTCTGTTGAGAGTGATCCTTACCCAGAGTGTCCACCAATTAATTAGCCTGAGAGAGGAGAACAGATCGAGCGTATCCTGGACGATCAAGCCATTATGACCCGGGGCCGCGGTTATCAATGCTTCCTAGTCCGATGTCAAGGCCGGCCAGAGTCGGACGATTCATGGATTTCTCGAGAGGACTTGCAATGCCTCAACCCAGACCTTCTTGAGAGAAATGTGAGCTAATCTGATCTTCACTCGATAGGGTCGAGTACCTCCCACCCCGGGAGAATTGGTGCGGACACCAAAGGCACCAGAATAAGGCAGAGGCTTCTGAACCCTCTGTGGATCACTTAAATGACATTCGAGTCCACTGTAATAAAGCTTAGTCCAGCTGAGTTGTTTTCGTTTAAGTCTTGTAATTATTTAGCTCATGTTGAGCTAGTCCAATCCAACGTTAGTCATCTCATGTCGAGCTAATTTTATTTTTGAGTCATGTTCAACCATATTGAAGACTCAAGACCACATCATACAAGTGAAGACCGAGTCCAACCTAATTGAAGACATGGATGTTGAGCCCGAGTCCAACCTAACTAGAAGACATGAAGATCCCCGGAGGAAAATTAAAACAAGTGCAATGAGACCAGCCAGAAGGAAACTGGGCTAGCCCAGGCCCAGGGAGAAATTAGGGCGCCCCTCTTTAGAATTACCTTCCCCTTGGTCGGCCACTTATGGTCACCCCCTTGGCCGACCAAGACAAGGAGAGGGAGTCCCATTCCATTTAAAATTTTTCTACCTAGGTTGCCATGTATTCCTAGTTAGAGTTTGTAAGGGAAAAGGAGTCCTATGTAAAGTCTAAAGTACCCATACTTGGGGCCCAAGGTTAAGGGTCTATTTAAGGGACCCTAGCCTCTTGTATGAAGTTAGAATTTTTGATATGAATTAAAACCTTGAGTTCTTCTATTGAGTTGTGTGATACCCTGCTCTGTGCATAAAGGGGTTTGTGAGAGTTTTTCTTCCCAGTGCTGCAATCATCTTCCTGCTGCCAACAAGCATCTCAGATCCCTGGATGCCCACTCCAAAATAAACCTTCCCTTGCTATTTTTTCTTTGTTTTATTGTTCCTTTGTGAGTTTTCTAACCCCTGACAGGTCGTTTACAGGTCCCTGAGTTCCTACGAGTCCAACGACTCCAGCCAAGCCTCAATCGGATCACCGAGCAGAAAGCCGGGTATCCGCGGGTCTTTGGCTCGGTTTTCCAGGCTGCATCCATCGAGGAATGAGAGACCCCTTGCTGCGATCTTTACAGATGTTGTCAGGTACACCCCCTCTACCTCCAGTAGTTTTATTGTAGGAGAACTTGCCCTAACCGAGGCTTCTCAGCCCCGGCGATCCTTCTTTTCTACTTTTCTAGGTCCTAATCTACATGCTGATCTTCTAAAATTCATATAAAATTCCCTATAACTTATTTTAATCTAAAATTTAGGAATTAATCACTCAACCCTACATATAAAACGTACAAAAAACATTGCATGCATATTAGTCCACCATCATCCACTGTCAGTGACCACACAAGCGGCGAGGTCCTTCGCTGCACCTCCAATGCCTCCTTCGCCGTCCGCTCCACCTCCTCCTCCAGCAAGCCGATCCACTACTACCAGGCCGGATCCTCTGAGATGTTCTGCTCCACCCCTCCGCGAAGATCTTCCTCTATTCTAGTTTCCATCCATGAAGAAGGAGAGGTATGCATGAACGTGAAATCAAATCCCCTCCATCTTGCCGACTTCAACTCAGTACAGATTTCAGAGCTGCATGCTCGTTAATGTGGCACAGATTTCAAAGCACACCAATGCCAAAGTTGCATCATTTTCAAAGCAAAGCTAATTAAAAAAAAATCATGGTTATGTTAAGCTAGAGTTTGGAGTTCCAAGAGCCTGAAGTCAAGTTGAAGCTGGAGCCTGACCCAAACTCGACAAAGTCCAGTTTTCCCCACCTCAAGGAATGATGGGGACATCGCCAGCATGGATCCTGGAGCAAGCATGAATTCTGAAGCTGCACGAATCTTGAAGCATATCCAGAATAAATTAATTTGGGTTTATCTTTTTGTTTGAAATTTAAATTAGGATTTGGTTGGTTAGGATTGAGATATGGATAGGCTTATCTTATCCTATGTTGTATTCGAATTTGAATCATCCCTATCCTTTTATCTTGTACTCAAATTCAAATGAGGGTTGGACAAGTCTATAAATACCACCCTCAGTCCTTTGTAAAAAAATAGTTCAGTTAATAAAGATGAGTTTTTAGAAAAGGGAGATTCTTTTCTTTCACTCTATGAGGAGAGGGTGTGAGACCCAATCCCAGGACTTGATGTGAGGTCATGTCTAGTTATCCCCTTCCCATTCCATTTTCTTTATCCCCTCATGACCTTTGAGATTCACCATAACGCCTCCAAGTATCGAGGAGGGTGGAATGCCCTAGAGGTGAGAGGTCTCTTCCTTAGTGCGAGTCCTAAAGTCCATGAGATTCAAATCCTTGTCTTCCATTCTCATTATTCCTTTGCCACCCCTAAAAAAAAATCCAAAAAAAATAGTGTACCCTAATCTAGGTGACTTCTAGGCTCACCAACGATCCTACCCCCTGTCCCCCATTAATCAGAGACCAGGACCTAGCCAATTTTCCCTTAGCCAACCTTCCCCTACCATCCCTTTGTTGGGTTCGGTAACCAGTGCGGAAGCGTGGATTTCAAAAATTTATGAAACCAGGTCCGAACCCTAATCCCAAATCTCCTTATTAGCAATTAAAAACTATGACTACATGCATGTCCAAATTTAAACATTGTTTAAATACTAACCTCAGATTGCTATTACCAGTCTGATGCAGAAATGAACTCCAAATTGTGCAGCCTCTTGAACACACCAGGCGTCCACTTGTCCGCCCTCCGATGGTGATCCACACGGGCAGATGATCAAGACACTGACTCCTTAATTGGGTTCCTTCCAATCAAGTTCTACCCTAAGAACTTGATATATGGGCTATTGGCTAGGACTCCTCTAGCCAAACTGGGACTAAACCTTCTCTCTTACCCTTCTCCTTGTCTTCTAGCAACTTTGGCCCCTTAAGACACTCTTGTCTTAAGAATAAGCCCTTGTCCTAAAATGAGACAAGGCTTGTCTTGGAGGGAGAAGAAAATTAAGACAAGATTGTCTTAATGTAAGAAAGAAAGGAGAGGCGCCTTCTTCCTTTACCGTCGGAGAGTTTCTCTCTGACTCTCCTTCTGTTCTGAGATTCGACAGAGCCAAGGCTCTGTAAAGGAATCAAAGAGGAAAGAGAGGAGGGGGAAACAATCTTCTGGAGAGGGAGAAGAAGAAAAAAGAGGCAAGGCTTCGCTGTAGAAAAACTTAGAATTGTTTTACGGTGAAGTCTTCTCTTTAAATAGGCGACAGAGAGGCGGCTACCCATCTGTAATCACCCTCTCATGCCCCTCTCTCCCTTCTCACATCCTTTCCCTTCATCTCACGGCCCTTGAATTAATCTCACGGCCTTTGGGATGGGAAGACGCAGGAAAGAGTCGCGAAAAACACAGAAGGGCGCGCGCAGAAGAGAAGAGTCGCGCCCCTTCGGTGTTTTTTTTCTTTTCTTTCACGGTAATCCCATTTTTTGAAGAGTCCACGCCTAGGTGGACTCTCTTCCATGCCTCTTCAGCAAAAACACCGACCCCCTTTTTCTTTTCTCACACAAAAACGCCGCTTGGAGAGAGTCCACGCGTGCCTGGACTCTTCTCCTTGCGCGCGCGCGTGGGAAGAGAGGGGAAGGGGCTTAGGCGATGTGGGAAAGGGGTTTAGCCTCCTAGGTTAGCCCAATTGCTAGCCTATTATTAGCCCAATGGCTTGAATCTTCAATTAGATTCAAACCGGAATGAATTTGGATCTAAAAAAGACCAAATCGGAACCCTAACTCGAATCCGATTCAAGTAGAAGCCATGGTTTGCAACACATGCTAGTGTGTTCATCTGCAAACGAGATTTAATTCCAAATTAAATCCTTGATTATCTGTCCTAAGTGTGTGATCCATTGGGTTCCATACCTAGCCAGCAGTGGGTCCGAGTGCAAGTTGACCTAATTTGATCAGAACTCATTCTAATCGATTTAGGTCAAATCGAGCTAACTCGAGTTAGTCAATTAGGACTCCTCCTAATTAGTGATCCAATTAAACCATTTAATTTGATCAACCCACAAGACAAGATTGACGTCTAGCAACGTGTCATGTCTACCCGGAAGATATGGAAATTCTGGTGAAATTCCAAAACTACCCTTCAGTGGAAAGTTCCCGTACAATTCGATCCTTCAATCATCTTGCATCCCGAATATAACTATGGATATGGAAACATGTCAAAACCAGCTTATACTCATTCCCAGCTCAGTCATACACTAATGATTCAATTAATTCGATATTAGAAATCATTTCTAATATCTGTACTTTGATCAAAGATTTCCTGAATCATCATCTGACCTAATTTGGCTGGATGCAATCTCCTCCTACTAGGAGTGATCAATTCCTTGTTAACCTACTCATTACCTTCATATACAATTCACCACACCCAGCATCAACCTCGTGCATGACCCAATGTCATGATTGAGATTGAACCAAAGCATGGGTTCATGTACATAAGGTATTATGGCAGTCTCATGTCATAGGACTACTTGTACAACTCCCACTATGAGAAAAATCTATTGACATGCAGCTAAGGCTCCATTAGATGTTCTCAAACTGGATCTATTCAGTGAACTCATTCGCTAATGAGCACCCACATCCTTGTATTAGTGTCCCACACAAGTGACTGTGAGAGCAGTCACCCTTTTCAGCATACATAGGATGTGCCAGTCTAACCGGAAACCCTGATCCCCAACTCAGGGTTCCTATGACTAGGAATATTCTAGATTAGGGTTTTAAGGCCTTAGATCTCACTGGTATGATCTCATCATAGCCCTAGGACCATAGCCCTAATCTATGGGGTTCATCATATAATGACACAGCGAATGATGGAAAAATATTGCCTTTATTAACTTGTCAATTTACAATGGTCTGGGAGATACAAATATTGGCTTATAGGGCATAAACCTTTCAATCTCCCACTTGCACTAAATCCAATCGCTCTTATTCTTTAATCCCATACAATCGAGGTGGCGATCAAACTCCCGCTGTGGTAGAGCCTTAGTGAACGGGTCTGCTATGTTGTTCTTTGTATCCACTCTATTGATGCAGACTTCTTGTCTCTCGATTATCTCTCGGACAAGATGGAAGCGTCTCAGAATGTGCTTGGACTTATGATGGGCTCTCGGTTCCTTAGCTTGAGCAACTGCTCCAGTGTTATCACAATAGAGTGGCACCGGGCTCTCAATCTCAGGAACTACTCCCAACTCTGTGATGAATTTCTTCATCCAGACAGCTTCCTTGGCGGCTTCACTGATAGCTATGTACTCTGCCTCGGTAGTTGAGTCAGCTACAGTCTGCTGTTTAGTGCTCTTCCAACTTACTGCTCCACCATTCAAGGTAAAGACATACCCTGAAATGGATTTACTATCATCTGGGTCTGATTGAAAACTAGAGTCTGAATAGGCTTCTAGTTTAAGATCAGACCCTCCGTATATAAGAAAAATATCCTTAGTCCTTCTCAGGTACTTAAGAATATTTTTCACAGCCTTCCAGTGATCCTCTCCTGGATCAGCCTGAAATCTACTGGCTACACCCAAGGCATATGCCACATCAGGCCTGGTACATAACATAGCATACATAATCGACCCTATAGCCGAAGCATAAGGTATAGAACTCATTCTATTTCTTTCTTCAGGTGTCTTAGGAGACATCCTCTTAGAAAGACGTATGCCATGACCAATAGGTAAGTAACCTCTTTTACTTTCCTCCATGCTAAATCTCTTTAGCACCTGGTCAATGTACCTAGACTGGGATAAGCCTAGCATCCTTCTTGATCTTTCTCTATAGATCTTTATACCCAGTATATAGGATGCTTCTCCCAAGTCTTTCATGGAAAACTGTTTCGATAACCACACTTTGACTGATTGTAACATTGGGATATCATTCCCAATAAGAAGTATATCATCAACATATAGAACTAATAAAATTATGGCACTCCCACTAGTCTTCTTGTACACACAAGGTTCATCCTCATTTTTGAAAAAATCAAATTCTTTGACTGTTTTATCAAATCGGATGTTCCAACTCCTGGATGCTTGCTTTAATCCATAAATGGATTTCTTTAGCCTACATACCTGATTAGGTTTAGTCTCTAAGACAAAACCTTCTGGCTGTGACATATAAACCTCTTCCTCAAGGAAACCATTGAGGAATGCAGTTTTTACATCCATTTGCCAGATCTCATAATCATGATATGCTGCTATAGCAAGCATAATCTGAATATATTTGAGCATGGCAACAGGGGAAAATGTTTCATCATAATCTATTCCCTGTTTTTGTCTGAAATCCTTAGCCACCAATCTGGCTTTATAAGTTTCAACTTGGCCATCTGCCCCAATCTTCCTTTTATAGACCCATTTACACCCAATAGGGTTAATACCCTCTGGTGCATCAACCAAAGACCATACTTGGTTGACATACATGGAGTCCATCTCGGATCTCATGGCTTCCAGCCATCTGTCTGAGTCTCTACTTATGACTGCTTCCGTATAGGTTCGAGGCTCATCATTTTGAATGATTTGGGCTTCATTATTTTCAATTATGAACCCATACCTCTCAGGTGCCTGTCGCACCCTATCAGACCTACGGATAGGAGTGTGTTCAGGTTCTATATTAACTATGTTGTTACTTGACTGAGAAGTGTCTATTTGTTGAATCTCATTAAGTTCGATATTTCTACCAGTGCCCTTTTGTAGGATGAATTCCTTTTCCATAAAAGTGGCATGCCTACTGACCAAAACCTTTTGTTCAGTAGGGTGGTAGAACAGATATCCTATACTATCTCTAGGATATCCCATAAATAGACATTTGTCTGCTCTAGCATCTAGTTTATGTCCAAAATTTCTTTTTACATAGGCTGGACATCCCCATATCTTAATATACTTAAGATTGGGCTTCTTACCTCTCCATAATTCATATGGAGTGCTAGAGACAGTTTTAGATGGTACTCTATTCAAGATATAAGTTGCTGTTTCCAAAGCATATCCCCAGAAAGAAAAAGGTAACTCCGTGAAGCACATCATGGACCGTACCATATCCAATAAAGTACGATTCCTCCTTTCAGCAACACCATTTAATTGTGGTGTGTAAGGAGGAGTCCATTCAGAGATGATCCCCTTATCTTTAAGGTGATCAAGAAACTCAGTGGATAAGTACTCACCTCCTCTATCTGATCGGAGGATCTTTATACTTTTTCCTGTCTGTTTCTCTACCATACTTTGATACTCTAAAAATTTTTCAAAAGCCTCGGACTTATGTTTCATTAGATACACAAATCCATACCTTGAAAAATCATCAGTAAATGTGATGAAGTATGAGTATCCTCCATAGGCTTGAGTTGTCATAGGCCCACATACATCTGTGTGTATGAGTCCCAATAACTCTTTTGTCCTTTCTCCATGTCCACTAAATGGAGTCTTGGTCATCTTACCCATGAGACATGATTCACAAGTTCCTAATGACTCATAGTCATAAGGATCAAAGAAATTTTCTTTGTATAACTTGTTAATCCTAGTCTCACTAATATGTCCAGTTCGACAATGCCAAAGTAAGGTATTATTTACATCATCTCTTTTCCGTTTGTTAGAAACATGAAAAATATTGTCATTAGTGGAAAGAGTTAATAGACCATTGCAGAATATGCCATAACATATAATTTCATTAGATAAAGAAATTGAGCAGCCACTGCTCATTACATTCATAGTATATCCTTGTTTAAGTAACAAGGGTACAGATATGATATTTCTAATGATTTTTGGCATATAGTAACAATTCCTTAGCTCCAAGATCTTCCCTGAAGGTAACTTCAAAATATAAGTCCCTACAGCTTCTGCTTAGATGGGGTCCCCTCCAGCACCGTAGAGCTCAAAGTTACCTTCCTTCAATACTTTAAGCCCCTGAAGTCCCTGCAATGATTTGCAGATGTTATGACCACAGGCGGTATCCAACACCCAAGTATTTGAAATGGAAGAATCCAATGACAAAATAGTATGAACTTCTTTCATACCTTTTGGTGCCTCTGATGCACCAGGCTTCACACTTGCAAGGTAAACCTTGCAGTTCCTTTTCCAATGACCCGGCTTGCCACAATGAAAGCAGGTCATCTGTCCGGAGGCCTTCTTTCCTTTCTTCTTCTTAATGCCCCCTTTGGGATTCATCCTCTTACTGGAACCCTTTTTGCCTGTCTTCTTCTTATCCACAAGAAGAACTGGAGCCTTATTTTTCTTTACATGGCTCTCTGCTGTCTTCAACATATTCAACAGCTCAGGCAAGGAAGAATTAAGTTTGTTCATATGGTAATTAAGAACAAACTGTGAAAATGACTCTGGGAGTGATTGCAAGATCAAGTCTTGATTCAACTCCCCATCCATTACAAAATCTAATTGACCTAATCGAGTGATTAGATCAATTATCTTTAATACATGGTCTTGTACTGATGTACCTTCTGTCATCCTTGCACGGAACAACTACTTAGATATTTCATATCTAGCAGTTCTACTGTGTTCTCCATAAAGCTCTTTTAAATTGAGCAGTATGGAGTTAGTATCCATGCTATCATGCTGCCTCTGCAACTCATTAGTCATAGAGGCAAGCATAACACACTTGACAGTAAGTGAGTCATTTTGCCACATATTATATGTGGTCTTCTCCTCTTGCGAGGCATCTTCCCTTGGTGGTTCCAAAATTGGGGTATCAAGAATATAGGAAATTCTTTCTTGACTGAGTACTATTTTTAAATTTCTCAGCCAATCAACATAATTAGGCCCAGTCAATTTGTTGGCATCTAAAATACTACGGAGTGAGAGTGAAGAGGCCATTTATCTACATTTAAACAAAGAACAATACATAAGCAAACAACCATGAAATGACAATACATAATTAAATTAGGACTTTAATTTAATTATGTCTCCCACTATTTTATCGAGCATCATAACCCTCTATACGATGATCGAGAAAAACCCTAATTAGTTTTTCTTAGTGGGGTTGAGATCCCAATCCCTTATAAAAGACCTTGTGTGTACACAACAAATCTTATATAAGTTCATAGGTAGGAAAACTCTCTCCAATTGTAACCCGTACAATTCTCAACTTATCCCGGCCTCTAAAATATTAATAGCCTTGTGTATACACAACAAACTATAATATTTCAGTTAAGTAAGACCCTCCATAGCCATATAGTCATGACTTTAATAGTAATACCCTTGTGTGTACACAACAAAATATTACATTAAATCATGCCATAAACAAATAATTGTATTAGGCCAAAAATTGTGTTAGTCACCATATTAGGTCTTGTGTGTACACAACAAACCTAGTATAGATCGTAACACAATAATGACCTATCATGAAGGAAGGCCAATAATAGTATTTTAACACCAAGCATGTTAGTCAAGAATTAAATCAATCAGATCGGCCAGGCTAGTGGAAGAGATGTGGGGGTCCCCCCGTTGCTTTCCTAGACACCAATTTAAAATTGGCCAGGTCAGACAACGGAACCAATTAAAAACCACGATTCCCTTTACCTTCCCAGAACCACCTTTCTAGACACCGAAATGACTAATTATCCATCATGACTAATAATGCTTATCGGTTAAATATACTACCACTCAATATAATTTTAAGAGGGATTTATGCAATGCCAGCACATTCAATTAAAAGCTATCACATATATTAATACATGCTTTAAACTAAGCAAATATGTGAAATGTGTGCCATCATACTAGGACAACCATTTACCACATAATGGATACACCATTATGCCAGGGCAACCTTATTTTAGTATGATGGCTCCAGGGCTAATCATATCTCTAAGACAATTAGGGTTTCAGTGGAAAACCCTAACTGGTGGCAATCATCAAACTCATGTTCAATCAAAGACATGCATTGTGCATCAATATAAAAACCTTAACATGATACTACATCATTTAATAAAACATGAATTGAACTGTATAAGTTTTAATCCTAATAAGGTGGCTCTGATACCACTATTGGGTTCGGTAACCAGTGCGGAAGCGTGGATTTCAAAAATTTATGAAACCAGGTCCGAACCCTAATCCCAAATCTCCTTATTAGCAATTAAAAACTATGACTACATGCATGTCTAAATTTAAACATTGTTTAAATACTAATCTCAGATTGCTATTACCAGTCTGATGCAGAAATGAACTCCAAATTGTGCAGCCTTTTGAACACACCAGGCATCCACTTGTCCACCCTCCGATGGTGATCCACACGGGCAGATGATCAAGACACTGACTCCTTAATTGGGTTCCTTCCAATCAAGTTCTACCCCAAGAACTTGATATATGGGCTATTGGCTAGGACTCCTCTAGCCAAACTGGGACTAAACCTTCTCTCTTACCCTTCTCCTTGTCTTCTAGCAACTTTGGCCCCTTAAGACACTCTTGTCTTAAGAATAAGCCCTTGTCCTAAAATGAGACAAGGCTTGTCTTGGAGGGAGAAGAAAATTAAGACAAGATTGTCTTAATGTAAGAAAGAAAGGAGAGGCGCCTTCTTCCTTTACCGCCGGAGAGTTTCTCTCTGACTCTCCTTCTGTTCTGAGATTCGACAGAGCCAAGGCTCTGTAAAGGAATCAAAGAGGAAAGAGATGAGGGGGAAACAATCTTCTGGAGAGGGAGAAGAAGAAAAAAGAGGCAAGGCTTGCTGTAGAAAAACTTAGAATTGTTTTACGGTGAAGTCTTTTCCTTAAATAGGTGACAGAGAGGCGCCTACCCATTTGTAATCACCCTCTCACGCCCCTCTCTCCCTTCTCACGTCCTTTCCCTTCATCTCACGGCCCTTGAATTAATCTCACAGCCTTTGGGATGGGAAGACGCAGGAAAGAGTCGCGAAAAACACAAAAGGGCACGCGCAGAAGAGAAGAGTCGCGCCCCTTCGGTGTTTTTTTTTTTTCTTTCACGGTAATCCCATTTTTGAAGAGTCCACGCCTAGGTGGACTCTCTTCCACACCTCTTCAGCCAAAACACCGACCCCCTTTTTCTTTTCTCATGCAAAAACGCCGCTTGGAGAGAGTCCACGCGCGCGTGGACTCTTCTCCTTGCGCGCGCGCGTGGGAAGAGAGGGGAAGGGGCTTAGGCAATGTGGGAAAGGGGTTTAGCCTCTTAGGTTAGCCCAATTGCTAGCCTATTATTAGCCCAATGGCTTGAATCTTCAATTAGATTCAAACCGGAATGAATTTGGATATAAAAAAGACCAAATCGGAACCCTAACTCGAATCCGATTCAAGTAGAAGCCATGGTTTGCAACACATGCTAGTGTGTTCATCTGCAAACGAGATTTAATTCCAAATTAAATCCTTGATTATCTATCCTAAGTGTGTGACCCATTGGGTTCCATACCTAGCCAGCAGTGGGTCCGAGTGCAAGTTGACCTAATTTGATCAGAACTCATTCTAATCGATTTAGGTAAAATCGAGCTAGCTCGAGTTAGTCAATTAGGACTCCTCCTAATTAGTGATCCAATTAAACTATTTAATTTGATCAACCCACAAGACAAGATTGACGTCTAGCAATGTGTCATGTCTACCCGGAAGATATGGAAATTCTGGTGAAATTCCAAAACTACCCTTCAGTGGAAAGTTCCCGTACAATTCGATCCTTCAATCATCTTGCATCCCGAATATAACTATGGATATGGAAACATGTCAAAACCAGCTTATACTCATTTCCAGCTCAGTCATACACTAATGATTCAATTAATTCGATATTAGAAATCATTTCTAATATCTGTACTTTGATCAAAGATTTCTTGAATCATCATCTGACCTAATTTGGCTGGATGCAATCTCCTCCTACTAGGAGTGATCAATTCCTCGTTGACCTACTCATTACCTTCATATACAATTCACCACACCCAGCATCAACCTCGTGCATGACCCAGTGTCATGATTGAGATTGAACCAAAGCATGGGTTCATGTACATAAGGTATTATGGCTGTCTCAGGTCATAGGACTACTTGTACAACTCCCACTATGAGAAAAATCTATTGACATGCAGCTAAGGCTCCATTAGATGTTCTCAAACTGGATCTATTCAGTGAACTCATTCGCTAATGAGCACCCACATCCTTGTATTAGTGTCCCACACAAGTGACTGTGAGAGCAGTCACCCTTTTCAGCATACATAGGATGTGCCAGTCTAACCGAAAACCCTGATCCCCAACTCAGGGTTCCTATGATTAGGAATATTCTAGATTAGGGTTTTAAGGCCTTAGATCTCACTGGTATGATCTCATCATAGCCCTAGGACCATAGCCCTAATCTATGGGGTTCATCATATAATGACACAGCGAATGATGGAAAAATATTGCCTTTATTAACTTGTCAATTTACAATGGTCTGGGAGATACAAATATTGGCTTATAGGGCATAAACCTTTCACCCTTTGATTCACAAGGCTGACATTAAAGTGGAAGTGTATGAAGCTGATATGAACCTAGTGGATGAGTATGAGGAAGAAGTGGAGACACCTCTAGATGGCCAAAAATTAGTTGACCCCGCAGGTACCCAGGTAGAAGCCAATCTAGAGTTAGTTAACCCTAATTATACCCAGCCTAAAGTCAAAGTGGAAGGACAATTAAAGGAGGAGAACCTAGATACTGCTGCTATAACCTTACCTGAGGGAACCATAGAGGAGAGCCAAATTATAAAATCTAGTCCTAAAATACAAGAGCTAGAAGAATTTATTAAGGAACTGATCTCTTTGAATCAGTACCCTTAGGATGAGCCCCCTCCTATAGTTCCCATTAAGGACCTCTTCCATGAGATTAGTAACCCATCCTTCCATTATGAAAACCCTGTAGATATATCTCAACCTCGTAAGGTTAGCCTCATTATTCTATGATTAGTCACTGACACGCCTTCTTATTGAAAGTGAAAATAACCTACACCTAGCATACATTATGCAAGAATAGAGGGCGAAAAGATATGTATTTTAAAACAATTTTAAAGCATGCATAAAAGAAGGCTCGGTAGATAGATAAAAATGATCTACCGATCTACCAGCAATAGGAACTAGCATAAAGATCTATAATGCATATAACATCAAAAGCAAGAGAATATATATAAAGTACTGTAATTTATACCTTTGAGAGAAGCAGTGGAAGTGCTGTGAGAAGGAAGAGGGTGCTGGTGGAGCTCTGTGGAGCTCCTTTCTGACACTGATGTGATTGCATGTGGGATGTGTGACATCTCATTGAACGTGACTTCGTGGAGCTCCTTTCTGTCAAAGGATTACTCATGATTGTATATGGGTATATGTGTCCCTCCAACCTGAGGTCACCATGGTAGCTTGCAGGCAACTCCCTATGCTTTGGTGTCGGACTAACCAGATTTCTAATCCGATGATGGAAGGTTTCTGGGTATAGGCAAGTACTTGTAGAGCAGTGGTGGACCAAGATTGAATTGACCTGTCCAAATTGTTTGGATTGAATGTCTCGTATTGTCTCAATTATGCAAATCCTGTAGCTGGGGTAGTCCAAGTGGGAGTCAGGAATGCAAGGTTCAGACATGTGGTGGATTGAACTCAGTAAGGGTTGGCAAGGTCTAACCCTAGGTTATCTTGAGCATTGGAGGTCAAGGGAAACTTATGGTGATAATCAAGCCAAAGGTTCGATAGATTGCTCTTTGCATCTATAGGACCTATCTGGATGCCGGGATCCATGCTAGATGGTATTTTCTTGGGGTACTGGTACTGGAAGTGTTCCAGTGCTACCGTTTAGGTTCGAACCTATGAGGTCACATGCCATAAGGATTTCTTCCTAATCCGGGAGCTGATCAACGATTGGAAATCATTTTGGTATTAAGGTCAAACGATCTGATTGAGCACACATTGAATTTTTCTGATCAATCTGGTCTGATTTGGATCGACCAGGAATGGTTTGGCTTAAGTAGGAACCTATCCTGGTAGACCTAGTTGGACCCGATTTTTGTTTCTGATCGATTTTGGTTGAACCGATTTTTTGGTCTTTATGAATCGATTTTATCATGAGATTTTACACTGTGTTTTTGGTTCAACGTGTTTATTTTCTCCCTCTTCCCCTACTATCTTGATTGCCCTATTTTAATGTTTGAATGTTTTGAACTTCTTGTTGATTGAATGTTGCATGGGATAAAAATAGCATGAAGATCTGATCGATTGCTGCTTGGGTTTTATCCTTTGCACCGTGAACTAGATAGGATCTCTTGGTATTTTTCTCCCGCACGTGTTTTTTTTCTCTCAGACTTTGTTTTCACGCTGATTCAACCCATTTTTTCTCTTCCAAGCCTGCAGTTCCACTATTTTAAAATGATTAAAAGCTAGCTCAAAAAGGGTTTGGCTTTATCTGATTTCTCTCATGATGACTTCCTTGGCATTCACAAATTTTTCAGATTTGATTTTCTAGGTTGAATGCCATTTGTTGAAAAAAGTTTATGAGGGGAAAAAATAGGGCATGGCATAAGAGAGAGTAGATAGCGATCAATTACGGTCGGTGAGAGAGTTTTTGGGACAAAGATCGGTGTGCAAAAATTCGTGGGGCATCTGTGAATTCCTTCCCTAGTTTTTGAGTTCTCCATTGTGTGCTTTTGGTGGAGTAAGGGACGTCTTGGAGAAGACTATCCATAAAGTTATGTTTGCTTTCCCTGCTCCACCTATTCGAGACCTATTGATTGATTCCTGGAGGACTAGCATCCATCTAGGAGTTGGATCAGCGAGAGCCCGTGCATGGATACTCTAGAGGGTGGACATTTGGACACCTCGAGAGATTGGACCGATCCTTTCTTATTCTTGCTATTGCAGATCTGTTCTGAAGACTACTGGAGTTCTATCGACTGTCTTGATTTGTTGTTGAAGGGAGTCGGCTTCTTCCTACTTTGATCCAAATTCAGAACAAAAAGGAAGCTCTATAAGGTATGTTATTCCTTTTTTTGTTATCATGCATGTTTAGATCTAAATTTTATCATATTATTTAAAGTTTTTGCACTTGCCTATACATGCCTGTATATTTGTTACATGCATCATGTTTATGTTAGATCCTGTGCATGAGTAGATTTTTCCATCTGCATGTTTAAAAATATTTTAATTATGCAATACCTACTCCTTAGTGTAGCGTACCAAGGGTAGGCGTCCGATGCACTGGTTTTCTTTCAAAGCCAACATGGCTTTCAGGGTGTACATCTAACATGTGAGGCCCTTTTCCTTTGTTCTTTAGAACATCGCGGGGTGTGAGGCCCTAGTTATTCTACTTATCCAGATACCAGAAAAAACCTAGCCAACCACTTCCTTCCCTTTTCTCTTTTACTTTTCCATCCTTCCCTTCTTTGCTTCTTTCTAACTGAAATCTTCATTTGTTGAGTGATTGTAGGTGATCAGGGACTGAAGTCGAGGTGTTCTTGCCTTGGAACCAATATCGCAAAAGATCGGAGCCCGAAGATCGAAATCTTGAAGCCCTGTCGCAAAATCCTGGAAATTCCAACAAATCTACTTTAGAGGGAAAATTCATCATTGGTAAAATTCAAAAACCCTCTCTACTCTTTAGTTTTTGAACTTTTAAAAGTAGACCCTAGTTTATGGTGGTTTCTTAGCAACCAAATCCTAATTTTCTAGCTACTTTGTAAGATCTACTCGTGCCGGGATAAACTAGTTGACTATTTTCCATAATAGCTTCCTTTGAGTCTCTAAAAAATTGAAAATCATAAAAAAATTAATCTCTATTTTTTTCTCTATTAATTAGGTTAATAAATAGTAGATTAGGTTTTTATAATTATCCTGCATCATGAAATACGACGACATTCTCTAAAAATTTTCCTTTGCTGGGTGCATCTCGGGGTCTGTAGCCCTTTCCTTTGTTCTTCAGTACCATGGGGTGTGAGGCCCTACTTATCCAGACATCAAAAAAATTCTAGCCGACCTCTTCCTTTCTCCTTCTCTTCACTTTTCCATCTTTTCCTTTCTTTGTTTCTTTCAAATTGAATTCTTCTTTTGTTGAGTGATTGCAAGTGATTAGGAACCAAAGCCGAAGTGTTCTTGCCTTGAAACCAAAATCGTTGAAGATCAGAGCCTGAAGATTGAAATCTTGAAGCCCTATCATGAGATTCTAAGAGTTCCAACAAACCTACTTCATTGGAAAATTTGACATTGGTAAAATTCAAAATACTTTCCCTACTCTTTAGATTCTAATCTTTGAAAGTAGACACTAGTTTAAGGTGATTTCTTAATCATCAAATCATGATTATTTTAGTTACTTTGTTAGATCTACCGGGGCCGGCATAACAAGTTGACAAGTTAGCTTATTGCATACTTTGAGTCTTAAAGATGCGGGGATCACTAGCGAGCATAGAAGTCACCAGGGATTAGGGTAGGTTTGGGGCTTGTGAGAAGATGATGGCAGCTAGGATTTCATTGAGGACTGGAGGAGAGCAGCAGTAGCGATAGCGATCATATAGACCCTTAGGGATCACACAAATACCCTTAATCACACAGATACCTTAATCACATAGTAGGGATCACACAGATACCCTTAGGGATCACACAGATACCCTTAGGGATCACACAGATATCCTAATTACATAGAAAATTACATAGTAATTAAGGAAGAACTCCCTCACAGACTGGGACTACAAAACTTGAGGGCCAAGAAAACTCTCTTTGGCCTTGGACTGGGCACTGGGCTGGAGAGGGCACCAACTAAACTTGGACTAGGAGAGGCGCCAACCTTGTGGGCTTGAGGAGAGACCCAAGTGCATGAATGCTAGCTTTGGTTTGGGGGGCCTGGTGAATCTACGAGTATGTTGACTCTCCTATTGAGCATGACTTGAATGAAAACTACATGGACTCGATTGGACTTGACTGGACTAAAAACAACTAGACTTGACTAAGTGGACTCAACTGGACAGGACTCAATCTTTATTGCAAGACTCAATAAACTCAAATGGAATCAAATGGACAATAGTGAGTTCTCTAATATTGAGCAACTAGGAACCTATATGATCAAAAATCTTAGGTAAAGAACCATTGAATCTCTTCACTACGTGTGATCAACTAGGCTTGAAACTCTTGAAAGTTAGCATGAAAAGAGAGGAAGAGATGCTTGGCCGACTCCTTTGAAATTTTGGCATGAATTACTTGAAAGGGATATGCCCTACAAGCCAATCTATGTTGTATCTCCCAAATCATTGTAATAGACAATTTTCTAATAAAGGCATTATTTTTCATCATACGCTGTGTTTATATTATATGATGAACCCCATAGATTAGGACTATGATTTTAGGGTTATGATGAGATCATACCAGTGAGACCTAAAATCTTAAAACCTTAATCTAAAATAATCCTAGTCAATGGAACCCTGAGTAGGGGATCGGGGTGTTCCGGTAAGACTAGCACATCCCATGTATACTGGAAAGGGTGACTGCTCTCACAGTCACTTGTGTATGACACTAATACTGGGATGTGGGTGCTCATTGGAGAATTAGTTCACTGATATGATTCAACTTGAGAACATCTAATGGAGTCTTAGCTACATGTCAATAGAAGGTTCTCAAAGTGGGAGTGGTACAAGTAATCCTTTGACCTGAGACTGCCATAAGTACCTTATGTACATGAACCCATGCTTTGGTTCAATCCTAATCATGACACTGAGTCATGCACAGGATTGATACAGGGAATGGTGAATTGGATATGAAGGTAATGAGTAGGTCAACAAGGAATCGATCACTCTTGGTAAGAGGAGATTGCATCCAGCCAGTTAACAATCAGATGATGATTCAGGGAATATTTGATCAAAGTAAAGATATTAGAGATGGTTTCTAATATCAAGATAATTGAATCATCAATATAAGATTGAGCTAAAATAAAATAATATTGAATTTGACATATATCCATATCCATAGTTATATTTTTGGGTGCAGGCTGATCGAAAGATTTAATTGTACGGTAACTCTCTACTGAAGGGTAATTTTGGTATTTCACCAGAATTTCCATATCTTTCGGGTAGACATGACACGTTGCTAGACGTCAATCTTGTCTTGTGGGTTGATCAAATTCAAAGATCACTCATTAGGAAGAGTCCTAATTGATCAAATCGGGTAAGCCCGGTTTGACCTAAATCGACTAGAAAGAGTTCTAATCAAAATAGGTCAACTTGTATTCGAACCCACTACTGGCTAGATGTGGAACCCAATGGGTCACACACTTAAGAGGATTGATCAAGAGTTTATTTATGATTAAATCATCTTTGCAGGATAACACTCTAGCAGGTGTTGCAAAACCTAGCTTCTATTCAAATCGGATTCGAATTAGGGTTCCGGATGGTTCAATTGGGTTCTAATTGGACCTAATTAGACCCTAATTATGAAAATAGGGATTATGGCTAACCCTATTGGCTAGCCATGTAACTAGGCTAGCCTCCCCACCCACCCCTTTGCTTTTCCATGCCAAATGCTAAGAGTCCATGCGCTTATGGACTCTTGGCGCCATTTGGAAGAGTCCATGGTGCATGGACTCTTGGCGCGCCCAGCTTAATTCTCCGATGAATTAAGATAGGGCGGCCTCCTTTCATGGTGCATGGACTCTTGGCGCGCCAGCTTAATTCTCCGATGAATTAAGATAGGGCGGCCTCCTTTCTCAATAGTTAGCGAACATCTTGTCCCCCCTTGGATGGGAATCCAACGGCTGATGGGATTTTAAGAAAGAAGGAAGGCGCTGACTCTTCCCGGTTGCGCGAAACAACGTCTCTTCGGAGATCGAAACATCGCGATTCCTTTCTTCTGAAATTTCATGACTTTTCTTTTAGAAAAAGCCATGAGATTTAATCTGGAAGGGCGTGAGAAGGAGGGAAGGGGGTGTGAGAAATAGGGAAGGGCGTGAGACAAAATGGAATGGTGTTTACGGAGAGTTGTGTTCTTTTGAGAAGACATCTCTCTGTAATCTATTTAAACAACAGAGGTCTCGGGTGTTTGATATATGTACGACAGAGGTTTTTATTTTTCTTTTCTTTCCAGGAGACTGATTCCTCCTTAGCTTGTTTAGGACACAAAGAGTTTCCCTTTTACAGAGTTCTCTTCTCTATTGAAAATCAAGTCTCAAACAAGAGATAGGAAGAATCTCTGGATCGGTAAAAGAAAAGAATACTACTCTGTTTCTATTTCCTTTTACATTAGACATTAGTGTCTTAAATCCTCCTCCTCCTTCAAGACAAGAGTTTTATTCTTAGGACAAGGTCTTAAGAAAGGGAGAGGAAGAAGAAAGAAATGAAGTAAGGAGCCCCTATCGTGGAGTTTTAAAGCCATAGTCTTTTTGAGTTCTAGGATAAGAATTCAAGTGAAGGAATTTTGAAGAAGCTAGCATCTTGATCAATCTTCTTGTGGATCACCATTGGAGGGCGGACACTTGGATGCCTGGTATATTAATTAGCCCCATCAACATCAAATTTTGTTGGATTTAGCGTTAACAGGTTGGTGCCCTAATTCTAACACTGTAGTTTGTATGTTTATTATATGTTTTAATCCTGAATAAGGAGATCCTGGCTAAGGGATTGTGGTGCAAATTTCATCATTTTGAAATTACACTTCCGCTGCGGTGCACTGGATTCCCAACAGTGGTATCAGAGCCACCCTTATTACAGTTAAAACATATGAAAATTATTTATATGTGTTTTTGTTGTAGTGTCGCATGTTAGGGTTTTAACCCTTGAATGCTGATACACTTAGCATATTTATGGAATGCATATATGATAATTAATGTTTTGATGTATGCCACTAGTTAGGGTTTTTCACTCAAACCCTAATTATTATAGAGATATGATTAGTTTTGAAGTCATCATACTGAAATAAGGTTGCCCTGGCATAATAGTGGATCCATTATGTGGTAAATGGTTGTCCTAGTATGATGACACACTTAGCACATATTTGTTTTATCAGAGTGATATGATTGTGATATGTTTTATAAGAATGTGCTGGCAATTTTATAAAGCCCTCCTTTTAAAATTATATTAAGTCATAGTATATTTAACTAACAAGCATCACTAGTCATGATGAACAATTGATCATTCAGTGTCTAGAAAGGTGGTTCTGGGAAGGTAAAGAGAATTGTGGTTTTTAATTGTTCCGTTGACTGACCTTGCCAATTTTTATTGGTGTCTAGGAAAGCAACGGGGGGAATCCCACATCTCTTCCACTTGCCTGGCCGATTTGATTATATTTAATCTTGACTAAAATGCTTAGTGTTAAAAATACTATATATTGGCTTTCCTTCATGCTGGATCATTATTGTGTTATGAACCACATTAGGTTTGTTGTGTTATCTGCAAGACCTAATATGGTGATTGACATAATACTAGTCTAGTGCATAGATATGCTTACAGTATATTCAGTATAATGCTTTGTTGTGTTATCTGCAAGGGCATTATATTTGAGTACTGACTGTATTGAAATGAAAGGGTCTTGACTTAACTATAATATTATGGTTTTTTGTGTTTTCTGCAAGACTAATAATGTTCTAGAGGCCAAGTTACTTCTTGAGAATTATATGAGATATAATTGGAAGAGTTTCCTACCTTTGAGCTTGTAAAAGATTTGTTGTGTTATCTGCAAGATCTTTTATAAGTTATTAGGATCTCAATCTCACTAAGAAAAATGGATCAGGGTTCTTCTCGATTATCATAGTGAGGGCTATGATTTTTGATAAAATAGTGGGAGACATAATTAAATTGAAGACCTAATTTACTTATGTAAGTCATTTCATGGTTGTTTGCTTATGTATTGTTCTTTATTAAATGTAGATAAATGGCATCTTCATTATCACTGCGAAGTATCTTAGATACCAACAAACTGACTGGTCCAAACTATGTGGACTGGTTGAGAAATTTAAAGATTGTGCTGAGTTCAGAAAAACTTTCTTATATTCTTGATACCCCTAGTCTTAATCCACTAGGGGATGATGCCACACAGGAAGATATGGCCACATACAAAATGTGGTAGAATGACTCCCTCACTGTCAAGTGTATCATACTGGCCTCTATGACCAATGAGTTACGAGGCAGCATGAAAGCATGGATACTCAATCCATAATGCTCAATTTAAAAGAGCTTTATGGAGAACAAAGCAGAACTGCTAGATACAAAATATCTAAGCAGTTATTCCATGCTAGGATGACAAAGGGAACATCCGTTCAAGATCATGTTCTGAAAGTAATTGACTTAATCACCAGATTGGGTCAATTAGGTTTTATTATGGATGGGGAGTTGAACTAGGATTTAATCCTGTAATCACTCCCGGAGTCATTTTCTCAGTTTGTCTTGAATTATCACATGAACAAACTGAACACTACCTTGCCTGAGCTGTTAAATATGTTAAAAACAGCAGAGAGCCATGTTAAGAAAGAAAAGGCTCCACTTCTTCTTGTTGATAAGACCAATAAGAAGAAATCAGGTAAAAGGGTTTTAATAGGAGGCTAAACCCTAAGGGTGGCATCAATAAGAAAAGAAAGGAAAGAAGGCCTCAAAACAGTCAACCTGTTTCTTTTGCGGAAAGGCACGACATTGGAAAAGGAATTGCAAGGCTTACCTTGCAACTGTGAAGCCTGGTGCGTCAGATGCACCAAAAGGTATGTATGAGATACATACTATATTGACATTAAATTCGTCTATATCAAATACTTGGGTATTGGATACCGCTTGTGGTTACCATATATGCAAATCTTTGCAGGACCTCCACAAGCTTAAAGTATTGAAGGAAGGTGACTTCAATCTCTACGGTGCTAGTGGTGATATCATCCAAGCAGAAGCTGTAGGGACCTATATTCTAAAGTTCCTTCAGGGAAGATCTTGGAGTTAGAAGATTGTTACTATATGCCAAAGATCATTAGGAACATTATATCTATTCCTTTGTTATTAAAACAAGGATATGTAATGGATGTAACGAGCACTGGTTGCTCGATAATGTTATCTAATAAAATTATTTGTTTTGGCATATTTAGCAATGGGCTCTTAACTCTTTCTTCCAATGATAGTGTTTTTCATGTCAATAATAAAAGAAAAAAAAAAGACTTTAATGATACTTTACTTTGGCATCATCGACTTGGTCATGTTAATGAGTCTAGGATAAGCAGTTATACAAGGAAAAATTCCTTGATCCTTATGAGTATGAATCATTAGGAACTTGCGAATCATGTTTCATGGGTAAGATGACCAAGTCTCCATTTACCGGACATGGAGAAAGGTCAACTGAGTTATTAGGACTTATACATACTGATGTATGTGGTCCAATGACAACTCAGGCCAGAGGTGGATACTCATATTTTATCACTTTTACAGATGATTTATCTAGGTTCGAATGTGTGTATCTTATGAAACATAAATCTGAAGCCTTTGATAAATTTAAGGAGTATCAAAGTATGGTCGAAAAACAAACCGGGAAAAGTATTAAAGTTCTTCGTTCTGATCGAGGAGGAGAATACTTATCCACGGAGTTTTTAGACTATCTTAAAGTTAATGGAATTCTTTCAGAATGGACCCCTCTTTATACACCACAGCTAAATGGTATAGCTGAAAGGAGGAATCGTACCTTATTAGATATGGTACGATCCATGATGTGCTTCACAAATTTACCCATTTCCTTCTGGGGTCATGCCCTAGAAACTGCTGTTTACATTCTGAACAAGGTACCTTCTAAATCCGTTGATAGTACTCCATATGAAATTTGGAGTGGAAAGAACCGTATCTTAAATATTTAAGGTATAGGGATGTCCAGCTTATGTTAAAAGAAATTTTGGACATAAGTTGGAACCTAGAGCAGATAAATGTCTATTTGTAGGATATCCCATAGAGGGTAGAGGATATCTGTTTTACCATCCTACTGAACAAAAGATTTTTGTCAGCAGGCATGCCACTTTTCTAGAAAAGGAGTTCATTTTAGAAAAGGGCAATGGTAGAACTGTTGAACTTGGAGAAGTACAAGAAACACAGATAGACAATTCTCAACCATTATAACATATAGTTAGGACAGAACCAGAACACAAAACTCCTCCCGTAGGTCTGATAGAGTGCCATGGGCACCTGAGAGGTATGGGTTTATTATTGAAAATAATGAAGCCCAAGTCATTCAAAATGATGAACCTCTGACCTATACGGAAGCTATCTTGAATACTGATTCAGATAGATGGAAAGAAGCCATGGAATCCGAGATAGACTCTATGTATGTAAACCAAGTATGGTCTTTGGTTGAGGCACCAGAGGGTGTTAATCCTATTGGGTGCAAATGGGTCTATAAGAAAAAGATTGGGGCTGATGGCCAAGTTGAAACCTATAAAGCCAAATTAGTGGCTAAAGGTTTTAGACAAAAACAGGGAATTGATTGTGATGAAACATTCTCACCTGTTGCCATGCTCAAATCAATTCGGATTTTACTTGCTATAGCAGCATACCACGATTATGAGATATGGCAGATGGATGTGAAGACTGCATTCCTCAATGGTTTCCTTGAGGAAGAAGTCTACATGTCACAGCCAGAAGGTTTTATTTCAAAGAATAAACCTAATCAAGTATGCAACCTAAAGAAATCCATTTATGGATTAAAGCAAGCTTCCAGGAGTTGGAACATCCGCTTTGATGAAACTATTAAAAGGTTTGGTTTTATCAAAAATGTGGATGAACCCTGTGTTTATAAGAAGACTAGTGGGAGTGCCATAGTCTTCTTGGTTCTATATGTAGATGACATACTCCTCATTGGGAATGATATCCCAATGTTGCAATCAGTCAAGGTTTGGCTATCAAACCAGTTTTCCATGAAAGATTTGGGAGAAGCATCCTATATACTAGGTATTAAGATCAATAGAGATAGATCTAAGAGGATGCTAGGTTTATCCCAATCTAGGTACATTGACTTAGTGCTGAAAAGATTCAGCATGGATGGAAGTAAAAGAGGTTATCTTCCTATGAGTCAAGGCATACATCTTTCTAAAAGGATGTCTCCTAAGACACCTGAAGAAAGAAATAGAATGAATTCTATACCTTATGCTTCGACGATAGGGTCCATAATGTATGCCATGTTATGTACCAGGCCTGATGTGGCATATGCTTTAGGCATTGTCAGTAGGTTTCAGGCTGATCCAGGAGAGGATCATTGGAAAGTAGTTAAAAATATTCTTAAGTACCAAAGAAGGACTAAGGATATTTTCTGGTTTATGGTGGTTTTGATCTTAAACTAGAAGCTTATTCTGATTCTAGTTTTCAATCAGACCCTGATGATAGCAAATCCATTTCGGGATATGTTTTTACCCTAAATGGTGGAGCAGTAAGTTGGAAGAGTACCAAGCATCAGACTGTAGCTGACTCAACCACAGAGGCAGAATACATAGCTGTTAGTGAAGCCACCAAGGAAGCAGTCTGGATGAAGAAGTTCATCACAGAGTTGGGTGTTGTTCCTGAAATTGAAAACCCAGTGCCACTTTACTGTGACAACACTGGGGCTGTTGCTCAAGCTAAGGAACCAAGAGCTCATCATAAGTCCAAGCACATTATGAGATGCTTCCATCTTGTCCGAGAAATAGTAGAAAGACAAGATGTCTGCATAAATAGAGTTGATACAAAGAACAATGTAGCAGACCCGTTCACTAAGGCTTTACCACAGCGAGAGTTTGAACGCCACCTTGAGTGTATGGGATTAAGATTTAAAGGCGATTGGCTTTAGTGCAAGTGGGAGATTGAAAGGGATATGCCCTACAAGCCAATCTATGTTGTATCTCCCAAATCATTATAATGGACAATTTTCTAATAAAGGCATTATTTTCATCATACGCTATGTTTATATTATATGATGAACCCCATAGATTAGGGCTATGATTTTAGGGTTATGATGAGATCATACCAGTGAGACCTAAAATCTTAAAACCTTAATCTAAAATATTCCTAGTCAAAGGAACCCTGAGTAGGGGATCAGGGTTTTCCGGTAAGACTAGCACATCCCATGTATACAGGAAAGGGTGACTGCTCTCACAGTCACTTGTGTATGACACTAATACTGGGATATGGGTGTTCATTGGAGAATGAGTTCACTGATATGATCCAACTTGAGAACATCTAATGGAGTCTTAGCTACATGTCAATAGAAGGTTCTCATAGTGGGAGTGGTACAAGTAATCCTTTGACCTGAGACTGCCATAAGTACCTTATGTACGTGAACCCATGCTTTGGTTCAATCCTAATCATGACACTGAGTTATGCACAGGATTGATACTGGGAATGGTGGATTGGATATGAAGGTAATGAGTAGGTCAACAAGGAATCGATCACTCTTGGTAAGAGGAGATTGCATCCAGCCAGTTAATAATCGGATGATGATTCAGGGAATCTTTGATCAAAGTAAAGATATTAGAGATGGTTTCTAATATCAAGATAATTGAATCATCAATATAAGATTGAGCTAGAAATAAATATAATATTGGATTTGACATATATCCATATCCATAGTTATATTTTTGGATGCAGGCTGATCGAAAGATTTAATTTTACGGTAACTCTCTACTGAAGGGTAATTTTGGTATTTCACTAGAATCTCCATATCTTCCGGGTAGACATGACACGTTGCTAGACGTCAATCTTGTCTTGTGGGTTGATCAAATTCAAAGATCACTTATTAGAAAGAGTCCTAATTGATCAAATCGGGTAAGCCCGGTTTGACCTAAATCGATTAGAAAGAGTTCTAATCAAATTAGGTCAACTTGTATTCGAACCCACTACTGGCTAGATTGGGAACCCAATGGTCACACACTTAAGGGGATTGATCAAGAGTTTAATTTGTGATTAAATCATCTTTGCAGGATAACACTCTAGCAGGTGTTGCAAAACCTAGCTTCTATTCGAATCGGATTCGAATTAGGGTTCCGGATTGGTTCAATTTGGGTTCTAATTGGACCTAATTAGACCCTAATTATGAAAATTGGGATTATGGCTAACCCTATTGGCTAGCCATGTAACTAGGCTAGCCCCCCACCCGCCCCTTTGCTTTTCCATGCCAAATGCCAAGAGTCCATGCGCTTATGGACTCTTGGCGCGCCATTTGGAAGAGTCCATGGCGCATGGACTCTTGGCACGCCCCGCTTAATTCTCCAATGAATTAAGATGGGGCGGCCTCCTTTCTTATAGTTAGCGCACAACTTTTCCCCCCTTGGATGGGAATCCAACGGCTGATGGGATTTTAAGAAAGAAGGAAGGCGTAGACTCTTCCCGGTTGCGCGAAACAACGTCTCTTCGGAGACCGAAACATCGCGATTCCTTTCTTCTGAAATTTCATGACTTTTCTTTTAGGAAAAGCCATGAGATTTAATCTGGAAGGGCGTGAGAAGGAGGGAAGGGGGCGTGAGAAATAGGGAAGGGCGTGAGACAAAATGGAATGGTGTTTACGGAGAGTTGTGTTCTTTTGAGAAGACATCTCTCTGTAATCTATTTAAACAACAGAGGTCTCTGTGTTTGATATATGTACGACAGAGGTTTTTATTTTCTTTTCTTTCCAGGACACTGATTCCTCCTTAGCTTTTTTAGGACACAGAGAGTTTCCTTTTACAGAGTTCTCTTCTCTGTTGAAACTCAAGTCTCAAACAAGAGATAGGAAGAATCTCTCGATCAGTAAAAGAAAAGAATACTACTCTATTTTTTTTTCCTTTTACATTAAGACATTAGTGTCTTAAATCCTCCTCCTCCTTCATGACAAGAGTTTTATCTTAGGACATGGTCTTAAGAAAGGGAGAGGAAGAAGAAAGAAAGGAAGTAAGGAGCCCCTACCGTGGAGTTTTAAAGCCATAGTCCTCCTGAGTTATAGGATAAGAATTCAAGTGAAGGAATTTTGAAGAAGCTAGCATCTTGATCAATCTTCTTGTGGATCACCATTGGAGGGCAGACACATGGACGCCTGGTGAATTCAATTAGCCCCATCAACATCAAATTTTGTTGGATTTAGCATTAACAGGTTGGTGCCCTAATTCTAACAATGTAAGTTTGTATGTTTATATATGTTTTAATCCTGAATAAGGAGATCCTGGCTAAGGGATTGTGGTGCAAATTTTATCATTTTAAAATTACACTTCCGCTGCGGTGCACTGGATTCCCAACATTACTTGTGTTGTGGCACCAATTTGGAGAGTCCTCATTTACACATCTTAAAAATAAGTGGCACCAATTCTTGCTTTCATTTGGTCGACCAAAAGGATGGCATGGCAAGTGTTATGTAGTCTTGATGAGATGGAAAGTGGTGTTGTCACGGGAAGTATCAAGTGGTGTCCAGACATAACATGTTATGTTGTCCAATTTCTTGAGAAAGGTGGTGCCAAGACTTCGTTACATATGACAAGTGACTTGGGCTAGCACATGGAGTCACATGGCTTGTCTTGAGCTAGCACCTGGGGTCACATGGAATCTTTATTTAGGTGCACATGGGTCTTGATTTGAGTGCATATGTAGTCACATGGGTCTTCAATTGGAACCACAGGGATGAAGTCTTCCTGAGGGTGCTGGACAAAATAAGTCAAGTCCTCACCAATTACTTCGAGTTCTAGAATTTCAATGCTAGGCTCTATGGCTTGATTCTCTTCTATTATTTTTTCAGGTAAGGTCCTAATAATATGGTTAGACTCCTCTTGAGTCTCTTTTTCTACTTGTACTTCCAATATAGCCTTAGTCTGGGTATGGTCAGGGTCAACTAATTTGAGTCTATCTTATGTATTTCCTCTTTAACGTCATCTTTATGAATCAATGGGATAGTCAAAGTGGGTTGGCTAATCACAAATTGACTAGTATCTGGGGTAACTGGGGTGGGTCTGCTCGAATTAGGGTTGAGTCGGCTCGGGTGAAAATTGGGTCGACTCTGCTGAGGAATGGGTCGACTCGAGTGGATTTGACTAGATCATGATTTTGATAAAGAGCACTAATCCTAATGGGTTATGGCCAACTAATTATAACATGACTAGCACTAGATTGATACCTAGGGATTATGGGTTCCTTGGGTTCAGAGGATATTGGTTAAGACCTATGGGTTATGGTTCTGGGTTCGTAGCAGCTGGGTTCATAGGATCTGGGTGCATAGGAAGTAGGTTCATATGATCTGGGTAGGTACTTTTTCCTAAGTTTAAGTTTCATATCACTCCAGGTAGTTATGGTATTTCTCTTCTTCGTCTGATCATTCTTTTAACATTATCCAATAAAAACTCTAGTCGATCTCTTCCTTTTCTCTCTTCACTTTCCATCTTTTCCGTTCTTTGTTTCTTACTAATGGAAATCTTCCTTTGTTGAGTGATTATAGGTGATCAGGAACCAAAGATGAAGTATTCTTGCCTTGGAACCGAAATTATGGAAGATCGGAGCCCAAAGATCGAAATCTTGAAGCCCTGCCACGATATTCTGAGAGTTCCAACAAATCTACTTCAGTGAAAAAATTTGACTTTTGTAAAATTCAAAATCATTTCCCTACTCTTTAGAATCTGATCTTTGAAAGTAGACCCTAGTTTAAGGTGATTTCTTAATCACCAAATCCTGATTATTTTAGTTACTTTGTTAGATCTACCCGGGCAGGCATAACTAGTTGACAAGTTAGCTTAATTGCATACTTTGAGACATAAAAGATGCGGGGATCACTGGCGAGCATAGAAGTCACCAGGGATTAGGGTAGGTTTGGGGCTTGTGAAAAGATGATGGCGGCTAGGAATTCGTTGAGGCCTAGGAGGCAGGCAGTAGCGATCATATAGATACCCTTAGGGATCACACAAATACCCTTAATCACACAGATACCCATAGGGATCACATAGATATCCTTAGGGATCACACAGATACCCTAATTACATAGAAAATTACATAGTAATTGAGGAAGAACTCCCTGATAGATTGGGACTACAAAACTTGAGAAGAAGAAAACTCTCTTTGGCCTTGGACTGGGAATTGGGCTGGAGAGGGCACCATCTAAACTTGGACTAGGAGAGGCGCCAACCATGTGGGCTTGAGTAGGGACCCAAGTGCATGAATGCCAGCTTTGGTTTGGGGGGCCTGTAAATCTCTGAGTATGTTCACTCTCCTCTTGAGCATGACTTGAATGAAAACTACATGGACTCGATTGGACTTGACTGGACTAAAAACAACTAGACTTGACTAAGTGGACTTAATTGGACATGACTCAATCATTTTTACAAGACTCAATAAACTCAAATGGAATCAAATGTACTATAGTGAGTTCTCTAATCTTGAGCAACTGGGAACCTATTTGATAAAAAATCTTAGGTAATGAACCATTGAATTTCTTCAATATGTGTGATCAACTAGGCTTGAAACTCTTGGAAGTTAGCATGAAAGAGAGGAAGTGATGCTTGGCCGACTCCTTGGAAATTTTGGCATGAATTACTTGAGTGGGGGCACCAATTTGGAGAGTCCTCATTTACACATCTTAAAAATAAGTGGCACCAATTCTTGCTTTCATTTTGCCGACCAAAAGGATGACATGGCAAGTGTTGTGTTGTCTTGATGAGATGGCAAGTGGTGTTGTCATGTGAAGTGTCAAGTGGTGTCCAGACATAACATGCGATGTTGTCCAATTTCTTGAGAAAGGTGGTGCCAAGACTTCGTTACATATGACAAGTGACTTGGACTAGCACATGGAGTCACATGGCTTGTCTTGAGCTAGCACATCGGGTCAAATGGATTCTTTATTTAGGTGCACATGGGTCTTGATTTGAGTGCATATGAAGTCACATGGGTCTTCAATTGGGACCACAGAGGTGAAGTCTTCCTGAGGGTGCTAGACTAAATAAGTCAAGTCCTCACCAATTACTTCGAGTTCTAGAATTTCAAAACTGGGCTCTATGGCTTGATTCTTATAATATTTTTTCAGGTAAGGTCCTAACAATAGGGTTAGACACCTCATGAGTCTCTTTTTCCACCTGTACTTCCAATATACCTTCAGTCTGGGTATGGTCAAGGTCAACTAATTTTGAGTCTTTCTTAGGTATTTTTTGTTTAACGTCATCTTTATGAATCAATGGGATAGTCAAAGTAGGTTGGCTAATCGGAAATTGACTAGTATCTGGGATAACTAGGGTGGGTCGGCTCGAATTATGGTTGAGTCAGCTCGGGTGAGAATTTGGTCGACTTTGCTGAGGAATGGGTCGACTCGGGTGGATTTGACTAGATCCTGATTTTTGATAAAGAGCACTAATCCTAATGGGTAATGGCCAACTAATTATAACATGACTAGCACTAGATTGATACATAGGGATTATGGGATCCTTGGGTTCAAAGGATATAGGTTCAGACCTATGGGTTATGGTTCTGGGTTCGTAGCAGCTGGGTTTATAGGATCTGGTGCATAGGAACTAGGTTCATATGACCTGGGTAGGTACTTTTTCCTAAGTTTAAGTTTCATATCGCTCCAGGTAGTTATGGTATTTCTCTTCTTCGTCTGATCAATCTTTTAACATTATCCCATAAAAATTCTAGCCGATCTCTTCCTTTCTTCTTCTCTTCACTTTCCATCTTTTCCTTTATTTGTTTCATTCTAATGGAAATCTTCCTTTGTTGAGTGATTACAGGTGATCAGGAACCAAAGCCGAAGTATTCTTGCCTTGGAACCAAAATGATGGAAAATCGGAGCACAAAGATCGAAATCTTGAAGCCCTGCCACAAGATTCTAATAGTTCCAACAAATCTACTTTAGTGAAAAAATTCGACTTTGGTAAAATTCAAAATCCTTTCCCCACACTTTAGATTTTGATCTTTGAAAGTAGACCCTAGTTTAAGGTGATTTCTTAATCACCAAATCCTGATTATTTTGGTTACTTTTTAGATCTACCCGGGTGGGCATAACTGGTTGACAAGTTAGCTTAATTGCATACTTTGAGTCTTTAAAGATGCGGGGATCACTGGCGAGTATAGAAGTCACCAGGGATTAGGGTAGGTATGGGGCTTGTGAGAAGATCATGGTGGCTAGGATTTCATTGAGGACTAGGAGGCAGGCAGTAGCGATCATATAGATACCCTTAGGGTTCACACAAATACCCTTAATCACACAGATACCCTTAGGGATCACACAGATATCCTTAATCACATATGTAGGGATCACACAGATACACTTAGGGATCACACAGATACCCTAATTATATAGAAAATTACATAGTAATTGAGGAAGAACTCCCTGACAGACTGGGACTACAAAACTTGAGGGCCAAGAAAATTCTCTTTGGCCTTGGACTGGGCACTAGGCTGGTGAGGGCAACAACTAAACTTTGACTAGGAGAGGCGCCAACCTTGTGGGCTTGAGTAAGGACCCATGTGCATGAATGCCAGCTTTGGTTTGGGGGGCCTGGTGAATCTCCGAGTATGTTGACTCTCCTCTTGAGCATGACTTGAATGAAAACTACATGAACTCGATTGGACTTGACTGGACTAAAGACAACTAGACTTGACTAAGTGGACTCAACTGGACAAGACTCAATCATTATTACAAGACTCAATAAATGCAAATGGAATCAAATGGACTATAGTGAGTTCTCTAATCTTGAGCAACTGGGAACCTATTTGATCAAAAAACTTAGGTAAAGAACCATTGAATCTCTTCACTATGTGTGATCAACTAGGCTTGAAACTCTTGGAAGTTAGCATGAAAGAGAGGAAGAGATGCTTGGCCGACTCCTTGGAAATTTTGGCATGAATTACTTGAGTGGGGGCACCAATTTGGAGAGTCCTCATTTACACATCTTAAAAATAAGTGGCACCAATTCTTGCTTTCATTTGGCCGACCAAAAGGATGACATGGCAAGTGTTGTGTTGTCTTGATGAGGTGGCAAGTGGTGTTGTCCCGTGAAGTGTCAAGTGGTGTCCAGACATAACATGTGATGTTGTCCAATTTCTTGAGAAAGGTGGTGCCAAGACTTCGTTACGTATGACAAGTGACTTGGGCTAGCACATGGAGTCACATGGCTTGTCTTAAGCTTGCACATGGGGTCACATGGAATCTTTATTTAGGTGCACATGGGTCTTGATTTGAGTGCATATGAGTCACATGGGTCTTCAATTGGAACCATAGGGGTGAAGTCTTCCTGAGGGTGTTGGACTAAATAAGTCAAGTCCTCACCAATTACTTCGAGTTCTATAATTTCAAAACTAGGCTCTATGGCTTGATTCTCTTCTATTTTTTTCAGGTAAGGTCCTAATTATAGGTTTAGACTCCTCATGAGTCTCTTTTTCCACTTGTACTTCCAATATAGCTTCAGTCTGGGTATCGTCAGGGTTAACTAATTTTGAGACTTTCTTAGGTATTTCCTCTTTAACGTAATCTTTATGAATCAATGAGATAGTCGAAGTGGGTTGGCTAATCGAAAATTGACTAGTATGTGGGGAACTTGGGTTGGTCGGCTCGAATTAGGGTTGAGTCGGCTTGGGTGAAAATTGGGCTTACTCTGCTGAGGAATGGGTCAACTCGGGTGGATTTGACTAGATCCTGATTTTTGATAAAGAGCACTAATCCTAATGGGTTATGGCCAACTAATTATAATATGACTAGCACTAGATTGATACATAGGGATTATGGGTTCCTTGGGCTCAAAGGATAAAGGTTCATACCTATGGGTTATGGATCTGGGTTCGTAGCAGCTGAGTTAATAGGATCTGGGTGCATAGGAACTAGGTTCATATGATCTGGGTAGGTACTTTTTCTATGTTTAAGTTTCATATCACTCCAGGTAGTTGTGGTATTTCTCTTCTTCGTTTGATCATTCTTTTAAAATTATCCCAGAAAAATTCTAGCCAATCTCTTCCTTTCTTCTTCTCTTCACTTTCTATCTTTTTCTTTCTTTGTTTCTTTCTAATGGAAATCTTCCTTTGTTGAGTGATTACAGGTGATCAGGAACCAAAGCCAAAGTATTCTTACGTTGGAACCAAAATCATGGAAGATCGGAACCCACAGATCGAAATCTGAAGCCCTGCCACGAGATTCTGAGAGTTCCAACAAATCTACTTCAGTGAAAAAATTTGACTTTGGTAAAATTCAAAATCCTTTCCCTACTCTTTAGATTCTTATCTTTGAAAGTTGACCCTAGTTTAAGGTGATTTTTTAGTCACCAAATCCTGATTATTTTAGTTACTTTGTTAGATCTACATGTGCAAGCATAACTAGTTGACTAGTTACCTTAATTGCATACTTTGAGTCTTTAAAAAAAAATCCAAAAAATAAAAGAATTTAATTGCTATTTTCACTGTTAATTAGATTGTTAATCAGTAGATTAGGTTTTCATAATTGTCCTCTAAAGTAGATTATTGGAACTCTCAGGATTTTATATCAGGGCTTCAAGATTTCGATCATCGGGCTTCGATCTTCCATGATATCGGTTCAAAGGCAAGAACACCTTGACTTTAGTTTTTGAATATTTGAAAGTAGACTCTAGTTTACGGTAGTTTCTTAACCATCAAATCCTGAATTTCTAGCTGCTTTGTTAGATCTACTCGTGCGGGTATAAACTAGTTAACTAGTTTCCATAATTGCTTCCTTTGAATCTCTAAAGAATTGAAAATCATAAAAAAATTAATCTCTATTTTTTTCTCTATTAATTAGGTTAATAAATAGTAGATTAGGTTTTAGAATTATCCCACATCAATATGTCGACACTTCAGTCGATACTAGATCAAAAATATTTTTGAAGCTCTCTAGAGTGTTCTAGTATGTCGACACTTCTTTGGTGAGTTGACACTTGAGTCGACACTTGGACAAAATCCAGAAATCAACATGTTCTATCTATTTGGTCTCAGGCCTTGAGATAAAATTGCTTGACCATGAGTCGACTCATGTGTCAACACTTGGTTTTCATGAGTCAACACTTCATGCATGCTAGCTGAAACTCTTTCTACGTATCAGCTCAGGGTTCTGTAAGTCAACACCTTGAATCTGGTGTGGGCACCAGACTCAGAAGAAGACTTCAGAGCTCCATTTGGATCTCTGATTGACATTGCCCGAGAAATTAGGGTTTGTAATAAAGGTTGACCTGGTCAACCAGTTATTTATTTTATTTATTTTTGAGTCACCATTTAAATTTTGTTGAGTCATGTTGACTCGGTGCAAGTCCCAATGTGGTTTCAATTTGGTCCAAAATGGTGCCACATTTCTCTTCCAATCAACTCAAGGTTCAAGCAAGTGGAGGCCACACTCCAAGCCACACGCCCAACCACACTCCGAGCACACGCCAGAGTCCAGGAGGCGCCATAGAGGCATCCCAGTGTCATGGTCCCCACATCCAAAGAAGAAAAAATCAAATTGGAGGCTAAATTAAAGGAGGCGCCCACACCTGCCTAATTTACCTAAGCAAAGAAGGAAGAAAACTTCTCTTGGAGAAGAAATCAAAGAAGGACATCCAACCTACTCCTAATTGAAGTTCAAATCAAAATCAAAGAGCTTAACTTGGAGTGGAAGAAAAGAAGAAATACCATAAGAAGAAGAGGACTCCAAATCCAAATCCAACTCCAAAGGAGGTGCCATAAAAGTTCCAAAAACATTCCTTTATGGCCGTCCCAATTTTTTTTGGACTCTTGGTCGGCCAAGGGAGAGGATTTTCTACCTAATCTAGGGGTTGGAAGAGTTTAGTCCCACATGGGAATTTGTACAAGCTAGGAGAAAATTTAGGTCTATATAATAGACCTCTCTTTGTAACTTTAAAAATCAATGAAGAAAAATTATTTTTGCTATTCTCTTGTGTTGAGCAACCTAGGTTTCTCTTCTTCCGCACTATTCTAAGTGTTGAGCTCCGTGAGGGGGTAATCCGGGTTCCATTGGAGCCTTGAGGAGGTGAGAGATCTCCATCTTTATCCAAACCCTAGGTTAGCCACTTGAAATTCCAAAACCCTAGCCACCTTTCATTATTTTCCATCCACCAAACCCTAGATCCATCCATCTCCCATGGCCTCTCTCTCTCTACAAGTCCAGGCCGTCCACCTTCATCCAGATCCAGTCCGGCTACTTCAGATCCAGAGCAAGTTCCAAGGAAAATCACATCAGCATCCAGGAGAATCCAGTTTTCAGCAATTTCGATCTTCAAGTTCATCAACCTGGTAAATCTTTCCTTGACTCTCTGATTCCATCAATTGTTTTTTCTCTTCCAGATCTTGAGTTCAGGAGAAGCCAACCCGCCAAAGGACCAGTATTGGAGGATCCATTACGAAGATATCCAACTCCGAGGATCCAACAATCTGCTCGGGAGAGTTCTTCCACCAAAATCTGTGAAGATCATTGTCTGGTTAGATAAACCTTCCCTCTCTTTATTTCTGTTTTGTTGAAAGCTCGGAGTGAAACCCTAGGTCTGGGAGTTTCTCAACTCCCAGCGATCCGTTGCTTCTAAACTACTATGATAATTTAGTTTCCTTAAAATTGTGCTTTCAATTATCATATTAGTATCTTTCAATGTTAGGTTAACTTTTCTTTGATTTGAAGCCAACTTCTACAAACCTATAAAAACAACAAAAAAATTAGTTAATCTTAATTTACTTCCGCATCGCATCCCTTTATTTGTTCTGCATCATTTTTGGTATCAGAGCCCAGTCTAGGGTTTCTGATTTGCTTGCTTGCTTGTTTGATTGTTCTCTTTTATTTTGTCTGCTCGAAGTAGTCCCCAGGACGTCCGGTCCTAGGAACTAAGCGAGGCGCAAGCCTCCTCCTCCCATTCCATGGGGTGTTCCTAGGGCGTGTAGGGGATCCATTGGGTTATAACTTCGTAGCAGGGATTATAAACGGGGAAGACAATCTAGTTGCAGCCCGTAATTTCCCTGTTATCTGAATTATTTCTCCCTGCATAAAACTCCGAATTGCATGATTTTTGCTTCGTTGAAACCAATATAATTGAACCTATTTTCCATAATTTTCTGCGATTTATTGGTTTCGATAAAAACTCTGAGAATTAAATACAGCAACTCTATTTTTGTGTTCTGCAATTCAATTCTTTTTTGGAGTGATCATCTCATAATTTACTTAAGGGCAATTGAGCATCTAAGATAAGGAGAGGAGTTGATTACCTCTCCTTAGCCCAAAACCACCATCCAATCATTCGAACCTAGACCTAATTTAAAATCAGTTAGACCTAATTTGCCCTAGTGGGCTAGGGACACCAATTGGTCGGGTCTAGGCTAGTGTTGAGTCAGTTTGCTGAGTTATTCTGTGTGTGCTTAGCACTCAGTGTCTAGAACGGTGGTTCAGGGACTACGTCCCGAAGGGCTTGTGTGCTGGTCCGCCTACCTGGCCAATCACTGATTGGTGTCTAGGATTGGCGATCAGGGACCTAACACTCCCCTTACACCTGCCTGGCTGAGTCCTGAGTTACTACAGGCTAGCTTGCCACTCTGATGGGCATCTAGTTTGGACTCTAGGTCTAGTGATCCAGTAGTCGATTTAGTCTAGTCTCATTTTGTGTGCTTGCTTGAATCATCATGTCTACCAGAAACGGAGTGCCATATCAACCTGGTCAAACCCAACCTGATTTAGAGGCCATGATCAGAACTCTTACTGAAAGTATGGCTAAAATGAATCAGGATATGACAAACACTGTGGCCCAGTTTAGCGCACAAATTCATGAGGATCTTACCAACTTAGGGACCGAGTCCAAGTACTTGAAGAACCTAGACATCGGAATTGGACTCCTGACCCCGATTTAATGTGCCTCAACCTCACCCACATCAAGAGCCTAGAAGGCCTTTATATAGAGATCCCGAACCTAATCATAGGAGGCCTGACCCAGAGCCTGAAGATAGAGATGATAGGTTCATCAGGAACATCAAATTAGATGCACCCACTTTGATGGTAGTCTGAACCCTAAGGTGTATTCTGATTGGGAGGGTGAGATGGATCAATACTTTGAGTGGTATGCTATGTCTGAGGAGAGGAAATACAAGTTTGCCAAGATGAAATTAGTGCGTCAAGCTAGGTTATACTGGGGGAACATTGAGCTAACCACTAGGAGACGGAATGTTGAGCCCATAACCACTTGGCAGGGTATGAAAGAAAAATTGAGAGATAAATACCTACCCATTTCATACCAGCAAAACCTGTTAGACCAATGGCAAAACCTGAAACAAGGAAACCGATCTGTCTCAGACTACATAACTACTTTTGATGAATACCTAATGAGATGTGATGTGAGTGAAGCCCACGAAGTCACTTTGTCTAGATTTAGGGCTGGACTGAGGGAAGATATCAAGAGAGAATTATTTCTGTGAGAGGTTACTGATCTAGACCAAGCCTACCAGATTGCACTGAACACTGAGAAATTTCAGAGAGGACCTATACCTTCTAGGGTTAGTGCCCCAATCCCAAGGAATGGACCTAGCCAAGTTATCCCTAGTAAACCTTTTCAGGGTACTTCTACCCCTAGGCCCATGGACAAAGGTAAGGCACCTGACACCCAGAGAACCCTAGTTCAAATATCACCTGTTTTAAGTGTCAGAAACCAGGTCACATTTCCAGTCAGTGTACTGCCATAGCCTGTTTCAAGTGTCATGAGGTAGGTCATGTTGCTAGCCAGTGCCCACGGAGATCCCTTTACATAGAAGAGGGAGAGAATGATAATTCCGAGCCCAGTGAGGAATTTGAAGAAGAAGTTTATGAGGCCGGAATGAATTTGGTTGAGGAGTATGAAGGAGAGGAGGAACCCAATGAATCTGACCAATTAGGAGTTGTAAGATGCATCCTATCCCAGAATCTAGTTCAAGAGGATTGGCGTAGGACTAACATCCTACAAACTTTTCTTAAATTAGGGATAAGGTATGTAAGATCATCATAGATAGTGGGAGCTGTGTAAATGCCATCTCTACTAGCACTGTCAAGATGTTAGGCTTAATCCCAGTTCCCCATCCCAACCCCTATAAGGTTTCTAGGGTAGATTCTACCTCCATACCCATCCAATCTAGATGTCAAGTCCAAATCCAAATGCAATCTTATCATGAAAAGATTTGGTGCGATGTTTTACCCATGGGGGTGAGCAGTATAATTCTCGGAAGACCTTGGTTGTATGATCATGATGCCACCCTCTTAGGAAAATCCAATACCTGTGTCTTTAGTTTCAATGGGAAGAAGATTACGATCCATTCCGTTCCCCCTAAGGACAAGGTAACTAAAGGAGCCGGTAAGGTTAAGGAGATGAAAACTGGAGTGAACCTAATCAGTGCTAAGGATCTAGAACAAGAAATTCATAGTGGTTCACCCATCTGGATGTTGACTGCTAAGGAACTTAGAACTTCGGAACCCTCAGAGCCTCCTCAAGAAGTTAAACCTGTGTTAAAAGAATTTGAGGATGTCTTTCCGAGGATTTGCCAGACCACCTTCCACCTCTTAGGGATATCTAGCATGCCATAGATCTAATCCCAGGAGCGACTTTGCCCAACTTGCCCCATTACAGGATGAATCCATCTGAGCATGAAGAACTGCAAAAGCAGGTTGGAGAATTATTGAGGAAGGGGTTTATTAGAGAAAGTCTTAGCCCTTGTGCAGTCCCAGCCTTACTGACCCCAAAGAAAGATGGCACGTGGAGGATGTGTGTTGACAGTCGTGCCATCAATAAAATTACAATCAAATATAGGTTTCCCATCCCTAGACTAGATGACATGCTTGATATGATGGCTGGTGCAATGGTTTTTCTAAGATTGATCTCAAAAGCGGCTATCATCAGGTTAGGATTAGACCGGGGATGAATGGAAAACTGCTTTCAAAACTAAGGATGGTCTTTATGAATGGGTTGTTATGCCTTTTGGGTTGTCCAATGCCCCTAGTACTTTCATGAGAATTATGACCCAGGTACTTAGAGCTTTCATAGGAAAATTTGTGGTGGTCTATTTTGATGACATCTGATCTATAGTAAGACCCAACAGATCACCTAGACCACCTTAGAGCAGTCTGCCAAGTTTTGAGGAATGAGAGACTCTACGGTAATCTTAAGAAGTGTGAATTCATGACTAGTAGAGTTATCTTTCTTGGTTTTGTAGTAACCCCTAACGGCGTGGCGGCCGATCCTGAGAAGATTAAGTCCATAGTAGACTGGCCAGAGCCAACCAATGTGCATGAAGTTAGAAGTTTCCATGGCTTGGCTACCTTCTATAGGCGATTCATCAAGGGGTTTAGTACTTTAGCTGCTCCAATCACTGATTGTATTAGGAAGGGAGAATTTCATTGGACTAAGTCAGCCCATAAAGCCTTCCTAGATCTTAAGGATAAAATGACCCAGGCACCCATTCTGAGATTACCCGATTTTTCTAAAGTATTTGAGGTTGCCTGTGATGCTTCAGGTGTAGGAATAGGTGGAGTCCTAAGCCAAGAGAATCATCCCATAGCATTCTTTAGTGAAAAACTTAATGATGCTAAGCTTAGGTATTCTACCTATGATAAGGAATTTTATGCGGTGGTGCAAGCTTTGCGTTACTGGAGACATTATTTGCTACCGCAGGAATTTGTACTATTTTCGGACCATGAGGCTCTTAGATTTCTGAACTCCCAAAAGAAGCTTAACCCTAGGCATGCTAAGTGGGTAGAATATATCCAGTCCTATACTTTTGTCCTGAAACATAAGGCTGGAGTTGAGAATAAGGTAGCTGATGCCCTTAGTCGCCGATCTCTGTTATTAACTTCTGTTAGAACTGAGGTCATAGGGCTTGAGCAAATCAAAGAGGAATATGAGTCTTGTCCGGATTTCATAACTGTGTATCAGGATCTAGTTCAAGGACCATCTAGTAATCACCAGGATTATATCCTTGTAGATGGTTTTTTGTTCTTCAAAAATAGGCTTTGCATCCCTAGAACTTCTCTTAGGAAATTTTTGATTTGGGAAATCCATGCTGGAAGTTTAGCTGGCCATTTTGGAAAAGACAAGACCATTCTAGCTATTGAAGACCACTTTTTCTGGCCTAGCTTAAAAAGGGATGTAGCTAATATTGTAGCTAGATGTCGAACCTGCGCTGTTGCCAAACAGCGAAAACAAAACACTGGCCTTTATACCCCACTCCTGTCCCAGATCGTCCTTGGCAAGATGTGAGTATGGATTTTGTGTTAGGTTTACCTAAGACCCAGAGGAGACATGATTCTATCTGTGTCGTAGTCGACGACCGATTCTCTAAAATGGCCCACTTCTTGCCTTGTTCCCAAACTTTTGATGCGTCTAAGGTAGCCACACTTTTCTTCAATGAGATAGTAGACTTCAATGAGATAGTTAGACTCCATGGCCTACCTAAGACAATCGTTTCAGATAGGGATGTCCGGTTCACCAGTTACTTTTGGAAGACCCTTTGGCATAAGTTAGGGACAAAACTTAAGTTTTCAACTGCCTATCATCCCCAAACTGATGGCCAAACTGAAGTAGTGAACCATAGCCTAGGAAATCTGCTGAGATGTCTTGTTGGTGAAAATACCAGAAATTGGGATTTATACCTACCAAGGGCAGAATTTGCGTACAACGACTCGGTCAATAGGTCTACGGGTAAGAGTCCATTTGAAATTGTACATGGGTACAAACCTCACACACCTCTTGACCTAGTCCCTTTACCTGTCCACACTCGAGTCTCCGAATCTGCTGAGAATTTTGCACAGCATATAAAAGACTTGCATAAAGAAATTCATGCCAAAATAAATTTAAGTAATGAAACTTATAAGAAGTTGGCTGATACTCAAAGGTGAGTCAAATCTTTTGTTGGGAGACTATGTGATGATTAGGTTAAGGCCTGAACGGTTTCCTCCTGGAACCGTTAGAAAGTTACATGCTAGGGGAGCTGGACCATTTAGAGTGGTAAAGAGAGTAGGATCCAATGCCTATGTGCTCGAGTTGCCTCCAGAACTAGGCATTAGCTCTACTTTCAACATTACAGACTTAGTAGAGTACAGGGAGCCAGCTGTGATTCCTAGTGAGCCTTTTGAGCCTAACCCTATCATTGAGAGTGATCCCGACCCTGTGTGTCCACCAACAAACTGGCCTGTGAGGAAAGAGCAGATTGAAAAGATCCTGGATGATCAGGTTATCTCTACTCTTAATCGAGGATACCAAAGGTACCTGGTCCGCTGGCAAGGAAGGCCAGATTCTGATGACTCTTGGATCTCCCGAGAAGAATTACAAGAATTGGACCCAGACCTCTTGGAGAGATACCAGAGCCAACTTGAGCCTTACTTGACAGGGTCGAGTTCCTCCCACCCTGGGAGAATTGGTGTGGGCACCAGACTCAGAAGAAGACTTCAGAGCTCCATTTGGATCTCTGATTGACATTGCCCGAGAAATTAGGGTTTGTAATAAAGGTTGACCTGGTCAACTAGTTTATTTATTTATTTATTTCTTGAGTCACCATTTAAATTTTGTTGAGTCATGTTGACTCGGGCAAGTCCAATGTGGTTTCAATTTGGTCCAAAATGGTGCCACATTTCTCTTCCAATCAACTCAAGGTTCAAGCAAGTGGAGGCCACACTCCAAGCCACATGCCCAACCACACTCCGAGCACACGCCAGAGTCCAGGAGGCGCCATAGAGGCATCCCAGTGTCATGGTCCCCACATCCAAAGAAGAAAAAATCAAATTGGAGGCTAAATAAAGGAGGCGCCCACACCTGCCTAATTTACCTAAGCAAAGAAGGAAGAAAACTTCTCTTGGAGAAGAAATCAAAGAAGGACATCCAACCTACTCCTAATTGAAGTTCAAATCAAAATCAAAGAGCTTAACTTGGAGTGGAAGAAAAGAAGAAATACCATAAGAAGAAGAGGACTCCAAATCCAAATCCAACTCCAAAGGAGGTGCCATAAAAGTTCCAAAACAATTCCTTTATGGCCGTCCCAATTTTTTTGGACTCTTGGTCGGCCAAGGGAGAGGATTTTCTACCTAATCTAGGGGGTTGGAAGAGTTTAGTCCCACATGGGAATTTGTACAAGCTAGGAGAAAATTTTAGGTCTATATAATAGACCTCTCTTTGTAACTTTAAAAAATCAATGAAGAAAATTATTTTGCTATTCTCTTGTGTTGAGCAACCTAGGTTTCTCTTCTTCCGCACTATTCTAAGTGTTGAGCTCCGTGAGGGGGTAATCGGGTTCCATTGGAGCCTTGAGGAGGTGAGAGATCTCCATCTTTATCCAAAACCCTAGGTTAGCCACTTGAAATTCCAAAACCCTAGCCACCTTTCATTATTTTCCATCCACCAAACCCTAGATCCATCCATCTCCCATGGCCTCTCTCTCTCTACAAGTCCAGGCCGTCCACCTTCATCCAGATCCAGTCCGGCTACTTCAGATCCAGAGCAAGTTCCAAGGAAAATCACATCAGCATCCAGGAGAATCCAGTTTTCAGCAATTTCGATCTTCAAGTTCATCAACCTGGTAAATCTTTCCTTGACTCTCTGATTCCATCAATTGTTTTTCTTCTCTTCCAGATCTTGAGTTCAGGAGAAGCCAACCCGCCAAAGGATCAGTATTGGAGGATCCATTACGAAGATATCTAACTCCGAGGATCCAACAATCTGCTCGGGAGAGTTCTTCCACCAAAATCTGTGAAGATCATTGTCTGGTTAGATAAACCTTCCCTTCTCTTTATTTCTGTTTGTTGAAAGCTCGGAGTGAAACCCTAGGACTGGGAGTTTCTCAACCCCCAGCGATCCGTTGCTTCTAAACTACTCTGATAATTTAGTTTCCTTAAAATTGTGCTTTCAATTATCATATTAGTATCTTTCAATGTTAGGTTAACTTTTCTTTGATTTGAAGCCAACTTCTACAAACCTATAAAAAACAACAAAAAAATTAGTTAATCTTAATTTACTTCCGCATCGCATCCTTTATTTGTTCTGCATCAGAATCGATACTTGGTCTTCATGAGTTGACACTTGGCTAAAACTTGTTGAAACTTGTCCAAATTCAAAACATGAGTCCTTCAAAGTCATTCTTATATTCCAAAGTCCATAACTTGAAATTTCATAATTTAGGTACCTTCCAATAGTTTGACAAGCATTTGAATTCTTCAACATAGTATAGCTTTGATGACTACCTTATTCTGATAAACATAATTTAACACATAGTTAGTACTCAAATATACTTAAGTATTTTGTTATTCATCAAAATCAAGATAAGAGTCAACAATCTTTCCTTTTTGATGATGACAAAACCTTAAGTATACACATATTGTAAGCTCAAAAGATTTATAATAAGTTTTAGAGCATTTGACTATCAATATCAGAGCTAATGATAATAAGTATCAGAGCTAAGTCGAAATAATTATTAAGAGCAAATCTCATTTATAATGTATCAGAGCTAATATGTATATATAAGAGTAATTCAATTTCAATGTATTAGAGATGTAGATCTATCTATAGAAAAGAGCTCAATTTATAGTTCTAAGTCAAAGCTATAAATATAATGTATTAAAGCTATAAATATAATGTATCAAAGCTATAATTCTAAATGTATCAGAACTCTATACTTATATGAGATGTTCAAAAAGTGTATCAAAGCTAAAATAGATTCGAGGTTAAATCATTAGAGGAAAAACAGGTTGAAATGAAAAGTATCAGAGCAAAATCTTTAAGAGTATCAAAGTAAGAAATACACCATAGAGTATATCCGAGCAGCATGAAAGTATCAGAGACATATTAGGGTAAATCATATAACATAAAGATTGAGAGTATCAGAACAAAAATATTTAGCATGAAGAGTATCAAATCAAGACAATAAAGAGTACAGAGCATAAGAATTAAGGGTATCAAAGCATGAAAATAAGGAGTATTAGAAACATAAAGCTAAAGAGTATCAGAGCATGAAAATAAATAAGGAGTATCAAGCATAAAAATTAAAGTGTTAGAGCATTAAAACTAAAGCCCCCCCCCAAATATGATCTGAAAACATTTTCAAAATCTATTCCCAAAAGGTTTAGGAATTTTAAAATTTTCAAAATTTCCTTAATATAACTTTTTCCCCTTTTTTACTTACATCATTTATTCTCCCACTTTGTCTATCATTTTGATACCACAAAAACATTAAATATTGTGCTCATTGCTATAATATTCTCATTTTCCATTTTCCCATTACTATTACTATTATTTCTCCCCTTTTTGTCATCATCATAAAAAAAAGCTGAAAAGTGGAGAGAAAATGAAAAGCAATACAGTAAGATGTGTAGAAGTACATAAGAGAAAATGCTAAAAATGTCATCATCATATATATATAATTTCAAACTTTGATACAATGAAACATAGTTTGATACAAACATAACTAACTGAAACATAACTATCTCATACAATCAACTAAAATGATACCAACTAATACAATGACAAATCCAAAGGGGTGCTGTCCTCATCATAGGAAGATCCAATCTCTAAAATGATAGGCCCTATAATCCTAGAGGGACGGGGTCACAGCCACATCGGTCAAAGATCAACAAGTCTAGTATGGACGTCTTAAAAATATCACCACATCCTTGGCTTCTACTTTTGGGTCATGCGCACCTCTGGCTCGTGCTGTGAAGAAGAAGCAACATCCGGAGCAGAATCAGGAAATGGGATAGGTCATGATCAGTTAGATCAATATCAATAACAGGTGTAGTGATATATCAAACATAGGACCATATGAAATAATGTGAAATCCAGGGGTGTAAGATCCTAACTCTGGATAAAAAGAAACTAGGTAGAGATATGGAATGTAAAATTAGTGCCTATGAAAATAAGAATTGGTAGGATGTACAGAAAACGATGGTGTAGGTATGTCAACAAATGGATCAGAATAAAGGACAGGTGTCAAAATAACTAGGTCTAAGAAATCGTGTATAATGGGGGCACTCGAAAGTATAGGGTTCTAAACAGCTAGATTGGGTGGAGCAAGAGCAACCTCAAATGTCCTCATCACATCAGTTTGGGCTTAGCATCCTGATTAACTGCAATGTCCGGCTCAGGATCTGCTATAAAGTTAGCAACATCAAAATCAGCAGATGAGTCATGCTGACCATCTCCCGTCTCAGTGTCTATAGGTGAAGCTAGTGGAGCAGGGTGTGCTGGTGGAGGTGAAGGTAGCCTGCCATAAGATAATCCCATGTAAGGCTACCATCACAAAGGAAAGTCCATCCCTTATCTCCTGAAAACTTGATCTCATCTCCACATGCATCAGATCTACTTATAATCTAATGATCTGCATCTCAACCTCCATTCGAGTGATCCTGTCAGTAGTAGTATCTCCAGGAGGTGGCATCTTAGTATGTGCCGGTACTGATGGCTCGGCCTGTAGCTCTAGTGAAGCTCGTGATGGCTTAGATGGCCCAGCCTCATCTCTATATACATCCTCCACCTCTGCATTTGCATCAACTTCATCTGAGTCCGAGTCAAGCTCTCTAGAAACTCTCTGTCTCCATTAACCTTGATACCTGTGATATCCCATGCGATGCAGCGATCCCTCATCGTAGACATCTATGTGGAGTCACAATCGGTAAGGCTCTCATCTTGGTCGACTCTGTATGCTCTTAACAATGTAGTAAGACCCATCCCATATGGCTGACAAAGTCTCTTGCTGGTCCCCGCCTCTGTCATCTGGTGTACCTGAGCACGGGTAGGCAGACTAGAGTCCTCTGTATCAAGGCAACCATCACCAAAAGCCCCCTCTCAGTGATGAAATCAAACCTCCTGGTCTTTGGCAGTAAGATCCGGGTAACATTGTGATGCAGGAGCCTCATCTCTGGTAATAGCAATGAAGAAACAATGCTGGCTCCCTCTCCAATGTCATCTCTCTCAAAAATACATCTGTAGCCACTGATCCTGTCTACAAGTGAGTCTATGACTATCCCTATCATCGGGATCTCCCATACTCGGCTCAATATCTCTGCTATCAATGGAATAAAAATGCCTCGTACCTCTGCAATTCATCATCAGTTCCTCAGGCCAGTGTCCCATAGAACACCCTCATCAATGCTGGATTAAACCACTCTCGAAGGGAACAGAACTGTGTAAGTCTAGCATGTCTCAGCAATCACCAATCCTAAAATGTTACTAGTCCATAAATTCAAAATCCACTCTCCATCCCCTAATAATGGCTTTGGAAGCCATGTGGTCTACCCTTGGGACTGGTGGATGTCGAATTGGAATGTCAAGCCATGTTGCTACCTCTGTAGGCTGATCATCTTATTTAGCCTTTGTGCGATGCTCCATACCTTGGGATACTGAATGTGGCCTCCTAACCAACTACTTCCTGGGTCCTATGGTCAAGGAAAAAAGAGGAAACAAGGATGGAAATGGAAATGCACAAGGGAATTACTGTAAAACCATGGAGAATAGTGAAAACGAGAGAGAAAGAGAGCTAAAAAACAAAATAGAACTGTTTGAAAACTATATGGAAGCAAACGGAAGTGAGGGAACAGTAAGGGGATGTGTCGGCTCAAGAAGAATGGGAAGAAAAATGAGAAAAATCATATCATTTTTTTTATTTGTTCACCGGTTCCCGCCGGTCAAGTGTTGACTCATTTACTTAAGCCAAGTGTCGACACTTCGAGGTGTCGACACTTCCAAGTGTCCACACTTCAAGCAGAAAAACAAAAAAGAAATTAAAAACAAAATCATAGAAAATCAATATAATTTATTTTAATAGCCAATAAATGATTGAATATATTTTCAATGACATTGATTAAGAAACTTTTAAAGTGAATTTCAAAGGTCATAATAAATTATTAAATTTAATCAAAAGGATTAATGATCCCTAATTCTCTTCTAATCATATGAACCTATCTTTATTAAAAGGCTTGGTCAGAATATCAGTTAAGTGCATTTTAGTACAAACAAATTCAAGCATAACATCATTATTTTAAACATGGTCTTTAATAAAATGATGTCTAATTTCTATACTTACTTCTTGAATGTTGAACTGGATTTTTAGTTAAGTTAATTGTACTTGTATTATCATTCTTTTGGATGTCTTAGTTAATTTGATGCGAATGTCCTCGAGTTATTGTTTAATCCACAAGATTTGAGCGCAACAACTTCTAGCTACAATATATTCAGCTTTAGCTATAGATAATGCAACTAATTTTATTTCTTACTAAACCATGAGATTAAAATACTCTAAGAAATTTTATTTCCTATCAAATTTATACTAGCAAAATAAGCATCATAATATGCAATTAAATTTATAGTTGTGTTCTTATAATACCACAATCCAATATCAAGAGTACCTGATAAAATCTATGCATGCATTTAATAGCCATTAAATGTTCCTTAGGCTTAGACTAATACTTATCACATATACATACACTAAATATACCATCTGGTCTACTTATAGTTAAATACAATAAGGAACCAATGATGCCTCTATAGAATTTTTGATCAACTTTTTTAGCAGATTCATTCTTGTCAAGCTTACATGAAGGGCTCATAGGTATACCAATAGGTTTAGTGTTCTCCATCTCAAACTTTTTCAAAATCTCCTTTGTGTATTTATGGTGGAGGCACCAGGATCAGACACAGATTACTGGGCCCTATTTGGTTTACCTACCCATGTATCAAATTTTATAATCAATTAAGATGAGTCCTGTAATAAGTTGAGGTTAGTTGATTTGTCTCAACCCTCAACCTAATCATTATTTCGAGTCTTGTACATCAGTTATGAGTCCAGTAGGAGCTCAATTTTTGTACAAGAGAGGAGGTTACCCTATTTTGAAGTTCTACCAAGCCACATCTAGGAGTCAGAGGCCACTACATCAGTCAGTAGATTTTGTGTGACAACCGAGGATCCAAGATGCTTCCAGAAATCCTGATTCTTTCTAGATGCGCTGCAGATGCCCAGATTCCAATCGAGATGCCAGAGCATATTTCCAAACCCGGGAATCCATATTCTAGAGGTCCCTCTATATCTAGCCCAAAGAAATCAAGTCCAAGTGCCAAGCCCAAGCCCTTAAGAAGCAAGATTCTAGGAAATATTCAGCTTCCAGGCTACCAGGCCACCCCAACTTCCAGAGGCCCAAACGCATGCACCCAAGCCCTTTGGGCAGGCCCTTGCTGCTCTTAGAGGCCCAACACGCCCCCTAGGCATCCCTGAAGTGTTGACCACGTCCAAAAAGGTTTGACCAAGTCCAACCTTGAAGATAAGAAGGAGAAGACCAAGTTTATTCCAAACCTAGTTGGGATTTCTAATCCTTTAAACTTTGTATTTCTAACCTAGCTAGGAAAGGACTTGTATTCCAATTTGGAAGAGGACTTGTAACCCAGGTGTAACCATGGTTAGTGAGGGCCTGGGAACTTTATAAATACCACACCTCTCCCCTCTTGTAATCATCTTTTTCTTATGAATAAACCTTTACTAAAATTTTGCTGAATTGTCTTGAGTTTGAGATTGGTTCTCTCTTTGAGTGCTCTCCTTGTGTTCCTGGATTGAAGCCTGCTGCCCTAGCATCCTTTTCCATCCCAGGAGATCAGTCATGCCCAAGAATTGGAAGCCTTAGCTTCCATCCAAGCCAAGGAGCTCATCTTCCTTGGTTGCCATCTTCTAACACTAATCTCGATTCCATCCAAACCATAGTTTCTTTTCTTATTTGTTTATTGCTGTTTTGATTGACCTTGACACTTGCAGGATCCCTGAGGTGCTTCCCCTCCCCTGAGGAGGCCTTATTTGCTTCTAGGACCGCTCATATTAGCCATCAGATTCAAGGGAACCGAGGCTTTTTTCTTCCAAGCTCCAATCAAAGTACGAGTTATCCCTTCTGCTACTGAAATTTAATGTTTGACTGGTAAGAAACATTCCCTTCTCTGATTTTCTGATTTGAATGAAGATAAACTATCATAAACTGGGAGTTTCTTAACTCTCAGGTCCTGGCTAATTATTATCTTGCATGAGTTCTTTGCGATCATGATGATTCTATGCATTGCTACTCCTATACTAGTTCTTACTTTAGTTTGGGAATTTAGCCCATAAACCTAAATTATAAAAAATCATAAAAAAAATTATTTTACTATTTTTTCATGCATGTTTAGCAATCTTAGAGTCATCCCACATCAGTTTGGTATCAGAGCTTTATCCCACATCAACTTGGTATCAGAGCGGGTTTAGGATAGTTTTTTTATTTGCATCGCATTTACAAACCCTAATTCTGCATTTTGTCCACTGAATTAGGTGTCTGGGTTTCATCTTATTTCGGTATCATAACTATTTATTTTTCTGTGAAATTTTCCCTACATGTCCTCTATTCTATCCTAGTAATTATCAAATTTTAATTAATTTCACTAAAAACCTAAATCTCTAAAATTTGGCATAATAGAAACCCTAACATAATCAAATAATTTCTATAGCAGTCTAGAAAACCATATGTTGCATCATCATATGATTTTTTTTCTATATGAAATTTGGTAAGTTTCATCACCACAGTCCGTCCTCTGTCCCATATTTTTTTGATTTTTTTATGCATAGGGATCTATGTCAAACTCTATAACCACTGAAACCCTAATTCATTGATTTCTGCTACATTCTGCATCTTAACTCAACCTAACCTAATCACCTACCAAACCCCCAATCCCAAGCCAAACTTTGTTTGATAACCCTAGTTAACTTCAACCTAACTTGACACATCATAAATCATTAAAAAATATTTTATTTTCTGATTATTTTAGATTGCATCAGGGCCATCGATTGCCATCATTCTTAACCTAATCTTAAGGGCAACTCCCTATCTAAGATCAGGGACAGGATTTCATCACCTGTCCTGAGCCCAAAACAACCACCATCATACTAACCCAAGCCTAATTAAATCAATTAGCTTAATTTGCCTTAGTGGGCTAGGAGACATCAACAGGTCAGGTCCGAGCTGTGTGGGCCAACTAGTGCATTTAACCTTTTAGCTATTACTAAAAGCTAGTGTCTAAGGCTGGGAGTCCAGAGTCAAATGTCCTAAGTGGTGTTATGGTTTTTAATTGGGTTCCTGCGAAAGCAGGGGGGCCTCCCATACTCCCACCCCCTACCTGGCCAGTGGAAGGACTAGCTATTGGGTTAGGTGTAAGTTGAGCTGACCCATCCAGTTTTTGGCTCTATGTCTAGGAAACCCTAGATTATACAAGATTTTTCTCTCTCTTTTGCATGTTTGGTTGCATCATTTCATTTTGATTGTTGATTTGTTGCATGACCACTAGATTAGGAACCTAATACCAGAAGTCTAAACCCCAACCTAGTTCAACCATGGAGTCCAGTCTTGAAGTAGTCATAAGAATGATGAATGAACAATTGAACCATAAACATGACCAAACCAATACCCAGATGACCCAATTGACCCAATCCAAAACCAAATGAACCATAGATTCGACCAAATAAGCCATAAGCTTGGCCAAATTAATAAATCCCACACCCAGTTTGCCCAGTTCACCACCCAAACCAACCAGGTAATCCAAACCAATACCCAAGCAACCTATAGCCTTGACCAATTAGCCAATAGGTTGGACTAGGTAAAAGCCAATCCATTGTTAGTTGATCTAGTAGATACCCAGGTAGAAGACCGCCCAACATTAGTTTAAACCTGATTACACCCAAGCTGAACCTGTAGTGGAAGATCAGCTAAAGGGAGAGAACCTAGATATTGTTATTAAGGCCCTACTTGAGGAGCTACTAAAAGAAAGCCCAACTATAGAGCCCAGTCCTTTGATTTGTGAGCCAAGAAGAATTTATTAAGGACTTAATTTCTTTAAATCAGTACCCTTAGGATGAAGTCACCTCTTTGACTCCACTTGATCTCTTCCCTGAAATCAATGACCCTTTCTTCTATTATGCAAACCCTTTAAATAGACATCAATTCCATAAGATCAATCTCATTAGTCTAGGACTAATTCCTGATACCCCTTCCTGTATCCTATTCTACTCGATTAACCCTAAACCCCTTTTTATTCCTTACCCAATCAAACTAATCTTGAGTTTACTTCTTATTTCCTACTTTTTTCTGAACCTTTTCATGATTTTCTAACCCTTAGATTGGATTTCATAGAGGTTTGCATATTGCATTCATTCATCGAGTCTGTCTTGTTTGCTTCCTACTTCTGGAAGACCCTCTGGCATGCACTAAGAGTTCATGTCACATTTTCATGTGCATGTCATGATAGGATCAAACCTACAGAGTCTATAATATGTTAGGTTTTGTCCCATAGAGTCTAATAAACATCCTTTGATAGGAATGTCTAATCGAGTCTATTAGGTATTAGTTGAGTCCAATAAATGCATAGCCTGAATTACATGTCTGCACCTGCACTACCCTCTGCATAGCATATGCATATGGAAATTAGTCAAAAGCTGAACATAACTAATTAACTAAATAACAACTTGGCTAATTCTCGAAAGAGAGCTAAAGAATTTTCTGCAGGGGATTTTGTGATGATTAGGCTTAGGCCTGAACGGTTCCCTCCAGGGATCGTAAAGAAACTTCATGCTCGCGGAGCTGGCCCATTTAAGATAATCAAGAGAGTTGGACGCAATGCCTATGTGCTTGAGTTAACACCTGACTTAGGCATTAGTTTCACCTTCAACATCTCAGATCTTGTAGAGTATAGGGACCCAACAGAGATACCCAGCGAGCCCTTTGAGCAACTCCCTTTTTTTGTGAGTGAACCCACCCTAGAGTGTCCACATACAATTTATCCTTTTAGTGAGAAAAAGATTGAGAGAATCATGGATGATCAAGATATCGGTACCCAAGATAGAGGCTATCAGAGGTACTTGGTCCAGTAGTAAGGTCAGCCAGAATCTGAGGTCTCGTGGATCACCCGTGAGTATCTGCAGTGCTTCATCCCAGACCTACTCGAGCACTTTGAGAGCCAAGTTATCCCACACTCGACGGGGTCGTGTTCCTCCCACCCCTAGAGAATTGGTGGGGGCAACAAGATCATACACAAATTACTGGGCCCTATTTGGTTTACCTAGCCATGTGTCAAATTTTGTAATCAATTAAGATTGTGTCGTATAATAAGTTGAGATTAGTTAATTTGTCTCAACCCTCAACCTAGTCATTATTTGAGTCCTGTACATAAGTTATGAGTCCAGTATGAGCTCAATTTTTGTACAAGAGAGGAGGATACCATATTTTGAAGTTCCACTAGGCCACATCCAGGAGTCAGAGGCCACTACATCAGCCCAGTATATTTTGTGTGACAACCAGATCCAAGATACCTCCAGAAACCCTGATTCTTTCGAGATGCCCTCCAGATGCCCAGATTTCAGTCCAGATGCCATAGCATATTCCCAAACAAGGGTGTCCATGATTCCACAGGTCTCTTTACATCCTATCCCAAAGAAATCAAGTCCAGGTGCCAAGCCCAAGCCCTCAAGAAGAAAGATTCCAGGAATATTCATGCTACCAGGCTACCAGGCCACCCCAGCTTTCAAAGGACCAAACCCAAGCACCAAGCCCCTTTGGGCCAGCCCCTTGCTGCTCCTAGAGGCCCAACATGACCCCCTAGGCGTCCATGAAATGTTACCACGTCCAAAGAGGTTTGACAAAGTCCAAGTTGAAGAGAAGAAGGAGAAGACCAAGTTTATTCCTAACCTAGTTGGGATTTCTAATCCTTTTAAACTTTGTATTTCTAACCTAGCTAGGAAAGGACTTGTATTCCATTTGGAAGAGGACTTGTAACTCAAGTGTAACCATGGTTAGTGAGGGCATGGGAACTCAATAAATACTCCACCCCTCCCCCTCTTGTAATCATATTTTTCTTATGAATAAACCTTTGCTGAAATTTTGCTGAATTGTCCTGAGTTTGAGTTTGGATATCTCTTTGAGTGCTCTCCCTGCGTTCTTGGATTGAAACCCTACTATCGTAGCATTCCTTTGCATCCCTAGAGATCAGCCACGCCCAAGAATTGGAAGCCCTAGCTGTCGTCCAAGCCCTGGAGCTTCTTCTTCCCCGGCTGCCATTTTCAAACCCTAATCTCGATTCCTTCCAAACCATAGTTTCTTTTCTTATTTGTTTATTGCTGTTTTGATTGACCTTGATGCTTGAAGAATCCCTGAGGTGCTTCCCCTCCTCTGAGGAGGCCTTCTTTGCTTCTAGGACCGCCCAGATCAGCCATCATATTCTAGGGAATCGAGGCTTTTTTCTTCAAAGCTCCGATCAGTGTGCTAGTGATCCCTTCTGCTACTGAAATTAAATCTCTAACAGGTAAGAAACCTTCCCTTCTCTGATTATCTGATTTGAATGAAGACAAACTATCCTAAACTGATAGTTTATCAACTCTCAGGTCCTGGCTACTTATTATCTTGCATGAGTTCTTTGCGATCATGATGATTCTATGCATTGCTACTCCTATACTAGTTCTTACTTTAGTTTGGAATTTAGCCCATAAACCTAAATTATAAAAAATCATAAAAAAATTATTTTACTATTTTTTCATGTATGTTTAGTAGTCTTAGAGTCATCCCGCATCAATTTAGCTTGGTTTATGAAGATCTCTTCAATTGTTTGTTTGATTTAGAGTCCGAGGAAGTGGCTCAATTCTCCCATCATGCTCATGTTTAGCTCACCATGCATAAGCTTTGCAAATTCTGTGATAAAGAGATTCATCAGTCGCACCAAAGATAATATCATCGACATAGATCTGTACTACTAAGAGATCTCAGCCTTTTTCTTTAAAACAAGGTTGTATCTTCATGACCCCTAATAAAACCTTTTTTTATTAGAAATTTACTCAGTCTTTCATACCATGCATGGGGGCTTGTTTCAAACTATAAAGTGCTTTGTGTAATTTGAAAACATATTCAGGATGTACATGATTTCAAAACCAGGTGGTTGTTTTACAAAATTTATTCAGTAATGTAACCATTCAAAAATGCACTTTTAACATCCATTTGAAATAATTTAAAATCCATAAAACATGCAAATGCTAACAATAGTCTAATTGCTTCAAGTATAGCAATAGAAGCAAAAGTTTCATCAAAATCAATCACTTCCTTTTGATTATAACCTTTAGCAACTAGCCTAGCCTTATTTCTAGTTACTATTCCATTTTCATCAAATTTAATTCTAAATATCCTTTTAGTGCCAATTATGGAAGCATTATATGGTATTTCTATTAATGTCCAAACTTTATTTCTTTCAAATTGATTTAATTCCTCTTGCATAGTAATCATCTAATTTGAGCCTTTTTTAGCTTCTTCGATGCATTTAGGTTCTACTTGTGAAACAAAAGTAATATAATCACATTCATTTCTAATGGAGGATCTAGTTCTTATTCCTTTTGATTGATCACTTAAGATTAATCCGTAGGGTGTCCATGAGCATACCTCCATTCTTTGGGTAGATCCTTATCCTTTGGTGAGGATCTTGTGACTTCTTCTTCATTCTTCTCATTTTGATCTTCTTTGTTCTCCTTGGAAGGATGATCATCCGAAGTCAGCTTCTTAAGTCCTTCAATACCTGCAACATCATTAGAAGTATCCTCTTTTCTAGAGAACTTGTTAGTGGACTCTTCAAATACAACATGCATAGACTCTTGTACTATAAGTGTTCTTTTGTTAAAAACTCTGTATGACTTACTAGATGTAGAGTATCTTAAAAAGATACCATCATCTGACTTGGCATCAAATTTGCTTAAATTATCTTTTTCATTGTTCAATATAAAACATAGACAACCAAATACATGGAAATACTTTAAAGTAGATTTTCTTTCTTTCCAAAGTTCATAGGGGTTTTTCTTTAAAATTGATCAGATTAAAAAATGGTTTAAAATATAACATGTGGTTTTAACAGCTTCGATCCAAAAATATCTACGAAGGTCATTTTCACAAAGCATTGTACGTGTCATTTCTTCTAAAGTCCTATTTTTTGTTCTACCATCTCATTTTGTTGAGGTGTTCTAGGTGCAAAAAAATTATGCTCAAGTGACTTTTTCATTGCAAAACTCTTCAAAATCTTGATTTTCAAATTTAGTTCCATGATTATCTCGAATACAAATAATAGGAGTACCTTTTTTATTTGAAACATTTCTATAAAACTTTGTACAAGTTGTGAAAGACTCATCTTTATTTGCTAAAAACAAAATCCATGTAAATCGAGAGAAATCATCAACTATAACTAATCCATATCTCTTGTCTCACAGGCTTGTGATCCAAGTTGGTCCAAAGAGATCCATATGGAGTAGTTATAGTAGCCAAGAAGTTGAAATAATTTATTGAGTTTTAAAAGTTCTTATTTATTTTCTAAATTGACAAGCATCATAAATTTTATCTTTCTCAAATCTAAGTTTTGGTAAATCTTTAACTAAATCCTTTTTGCATAATTTGAAAAGTAAATGCATGCTTGCATGACCTAATCTACGATGCCACAACCAACTAGTCTCATTAATTATAACATTCATTGCAACTAGGCATTCACCATTTTGTATAGATAAATTATAAGATCAACAAGATAGATGTTGCCATGCCTATTTCCAATGAATTTTACTCCATTGTCATCAAGACTATATACATGCAAAGAGATGATTTAAAAACTACTTTAAACTTTTATCATAAAATAAACCAATGCTAAGTAAATTTTACTTTAATCCTTCTACTAACAATACATTATCAATAAAAGTGGAAGGAGAAATGTACACTTTACTAATACCAATAATTTTGCCTTTATCGTTATCTCCAAATGTTGCATTCCCTCCATTCAAAGCTTCAAGAGAGTTGAATTCTTCACATCTCCCATCATGTGTCTTGAGCAACCACTGTCTAGATACCTCAACCACCTCTTCTCTTTGGTTGCAAGGCACACCTTTAAACAGATCAAGTTTTTGCTTTAGGTATCCAAGCCATCTTGGATCCTTTAGGATTAATAGCAATGGTTCCTTTAGAACCCAAATTTTTCTAGATTTGTTTACATATCTTTGATTTCATTGATATGCTTTGTATCCAAATTTGCCATAACTAAAGCATGCAATATTTGATGATGTAGGAACAAATTTTTTTTAATAATTTTTGTTTCTTTTGTTATTTGTAACCATGTCCAGCTTTATCAAAAACAATTCTTTGATTGTTCAAAAGTAGATTTAGTTTTTTAAAACAGAAAGTAAATCTTTCAACAAAAGGTTTTACTTTATCAAGCTCATCTTTTAACTTCTTGTTTTCTAGCTCAAGGTCTTTGTTTTTCTTTATAAGCTCATTATTTGAACAAAGGCCTTGGGTTTTTTTAAAACTTCTATTTCTTTTGTGAGAGAATTCTTTTATTTTTCCAAAACATCAACCTTGGCTTTTTGATCATTGTTTCATTAACAAGATTATTATTTTGAATAAAGAAGAATCAATATGCTTTTTCAACTTTTTGTTCTCAATTTTTAGAAATTTGTACTCAAGAACAAGTTCATCAAAAGCATCTCTAGCTTCTTCAAAAGTAAATTCATGTTCAGATTATACCTTGTTTTCAATAACCATAAGGTAGAGATTGGTGACTTCTTGTTCTTCCTCTAAACTGGAGTCTTCACTGTCGCTCCAAGTTGCCTTCATTGCTTTTCTTTAGAAGTTCTTTTTAAATTTCTTAAGAAGAGGACAATCAACCTTGTAGTATTTGGACATCTTGCATTCAAAGCAAATAGGTTGGTCCTTCTTCTTCTCCTTTTCTTTTTCTTTATCTTTGCCCTTATCTTTACTGGGCTATTCTTTTTATGGCTTCTTTTTGTAAGAATACTTTTTTGTCCTCATGAATCTCCTAAACTTCCTAGCCACAAGAGCTTCCTCATCTTTATCTTCACATTCGTCTGATTCTTCATTTGAAGGCTTATTTGGTGTAGTGGATTTAAGAGCAATGTTTTTCTTCTTTCTATCCGCATCCGCTGCCTTTTGCTTTAAGTTCAACTCATAAGTCATAAGTTAACCAACAAGTTACTCCAAGGGAAGTGTCTCTACATCCTTTGCTTCTTGGATTATCGTGACCTTTGGATCCGATGAAGTTGGCAAAGATCTGAGAATTTTATTAACAAGGTCAGTGTTGGACATAACTATGGCAATACTTCTTATACTATTTATAATGTTAGTAAATTTAGTATACATATCAGTTATAGATTCATTATGCTCTATTCTAAACATTTCATATATATGAATGAGAATTTTCACTTTAGTATTCTTCACTTGATGGGTACCCTCATGAGTAACCTCAAGTCTATCCTAATTTTTTTTATCGATGCACATGTGGATATCCTATTGAATTCACTAGGATCTAATGTGCAATATAAGCAAATTCATTGGTCTAGCATTAAGCTTGGATTGCTTAATGTTGTTTTTAGCCTAATCCTCTTCCAGCTTGGGAACAGAAATGCCATTAACCAAAATCAAAGGAACATAAGGACCTTTAACAACAACTTTATAAAGATTATAATCAATATAGTGCATATAAATTTGCATGCGAGTCTTCCAATATGTATAATTAGTGCCATTAAAAAGTGGTTGTCTATTTGAGGCTGACCCTCAATAACATTAGAACTTATAGGGGCTACCACAGATCTTTAACTCAAGATGGTTAGACCTACAAGCTGAGTACAAGGCTCTAATATCACTTGCTGCCCAGCTACAGCAACCCAAGAGGGGGGGTGAATTTGGTTTTAAAATTCTTTTTACAAAGATTAAAGATAAGTGCTAGTATGTTTACAAAGTATTTGTGTGCTTAACAAAAGTATGCAGTAGAATTAATAAAGTAAATGCAAGAAAAGAAAGATAAGCAATCACAAATACATGAATTTATAGTGGTTCAGTGCACACCAAGCACCAACGTCCACTTTCCAAGGTCCACATGGATATTTCACTATAATCCTTCATTGATTATAGTAGATTAGTTTTCCCAGGATCACTAATCAAAACACTTTTGATTTTCACAAGGCTAACCGAAAATCTAGTTAGTTTTTACAAGGCTCACCAACAACCTACTTGGTTTTTCAACACAAAGCTCAACAACAACCTGGTTAGTTTTTCAAACAAGGATCACCAATAACCCAAACACTAGTTTTAATTCACTTAAAACTAGGAACAACAAGATAAATCAAGTATAATATAAGAATACAAGTAGCTTTCAAAATAAAAGTAAATATCTCTTTGAAGCTCTTGATTACTATGAGAAAGCTTATCTTTAAGTTATTAATGCCTTAATCAATGTTTGAGAAATGGACTAGAATGCTTCTTGAATGCTTTAAGGCTTAACTTCACTCAAAAGTAATGAATACTTAATGAATGCTCATTAGTTTTCAATCAATTTATCATTAATTACTTTTCACTTATGTTTGGTCCACTTTAAATACCTTTCCAAGCCTTAAATGATCATTTATGACCATTAGAGAGGAAAAAATAGCCGTTAGACATAAATGAACAAATTCTGTGCTTTAAAAAATAAACCGTTACTCTTCATCCAGATCTGCAGGTGTCGATACTGTAGTCGACACTAGGTCAAAAATATTTTTTGAAGCTCTCTGGAGTATTTTGATGTGTCGACGCTTCTTTTGATGAGTTGACACTTCAATCGACACTTTATCTTCATGAGTTGATACTTGGACAAAATCCATAAATCAACATATCCTGTCTTCATTTTGGTCTTAGGCTTTGAGTTGACACTTGCTTGACCATGAGTCGACTCATGTGTCGACACTTGATTTTCATGAGTGTTGACCTTTGGAATGAGTTTGATGATAACAAAATATTGGAGAATGTGTTTGATTGATAACTATTTCCAAGTATTTTATACATTTTTCTAGGATGATTTTAATGTAAAACCACTCTTCCTACAATTCTGATGTATGTCAAGTTTATTTTTAAAAGAGTATTATGTGATGAAGAGCCCAAAGAAAAACTACTTATGTATTCATGAAAATGGGCCAATTCAATATATTTTTCAAGTTTAAATTATTTAGATTAGGCTTTGAAGGAGCTTGAAGCCTTTGAAGTTGGTTGGAAGCTTTTGGAAGCAATCTGGAGAAGCTTGGAAGGATTTTTAGCAAAACCAATCACTTGAGCCGACTGCAAGCAGAAGAGCCGACTATAGGTTTTGGCACGACACTAAGTTCTCTAGCACGGAAACAACCAAGCCGACTCGAGAGTGAAGAGCTGACTCAAGCAGAGTTCAATTTTAAGTACTGAGAATTCGAGCCAACTCGAGAAAAGTCGAGCCGACTCATCTAGAGTGAAATTTCTTAAATAGACAACGAGCCAATGTTGTGTTTCTAGGGTTTCGATGGCACAACGGAATAATGGATTTCAAAAAATTTCTTTTATGAAACTCTAAGCAACTTGAAACCCTAAGCCCAAGATCCCTTATTCATTACAATTAACAAGTCATGCAACTAGGGTTTGGAAAAATACCTGGAATGCCAATTCCTTCTTCTTTTTACTAGGCACACAAGTGTATGCCCTCCAGAGGTGATCCACACAGGAATAGAACCTATGAAGAACTCCTTACTAGGTTGCTTAAACCACTGGGACTCTTCTGATGGCTTTTCTTCTTTTGGCAGCCTCTCCTTCTTTGCTCAGACCCTTGCCCTCCAGTAGAGCACTCTGAGCCCTCTCCAAATCCTCTCTTCACTGTCTTTTCCACTTCCTAAATCTCTTCTTAAACCCTTGTCTTAAAATGGTTTACTTGTCTTAAGACAAGACCTAACTCTAACAAGGGAGGGAGGAGATAAAGGAGAGTGTGGCAGAGTGTAAGTGTAAGAAGAAAGATGGAATCAGATACCATTGGCCTAAACACCAATGAATATTTATAGGAGATGGGGAGGAGCCACATAAGGCTATCCATCAACCTTTGATCTGTCAACCAACAGTTCAAATAAGACCCTTCAATGAGAGGGAGTCTTATCTTTAAAGCATCATGACTTTTCTTGTGCCAAAGGCCATATTCAAGTCCCTTCACTCCTTTGGCCAACTTCTCCACTTGCCACTTGGATATTACCAATTGTAAGAAGGCCAAGGGACGTGGCTTTTCTAAAGAAAAAAATTGGTGATAAGAAGTTACCCAAAGAAGGACTCTACTTCTTAAATTTGTGCCAAACATGAAGAGTCGCAACTCTTCCTGTGTGCCAACTTCCTTCCATCGCATTTCTCCTTTGGTTGACTAGTCAAGATTAAATGGCATGGAGATGAGACTAAAAGTCACCTTGCTTTACCAAGAATCAAAGTCCCAAAGCAGAAGGACTCCAAGTCCTTTCTATGCCTATTTGTACACAAAATAAGTTGGCACCAATATTGAAGATTCACTACTCTTCACTTGTCGGTCAACTTTCTCCATGCCATATTTCACCTTTGACCTAGTCAAAGTATATACAATATGGGTGTCAAAAGAAAGGGAATTAAATCTACTTTATCACTATATAAGTAATAAATAGGAAGAAGGACTCTTTGATGCGGGACGAGAAAAATCGATGTAACCTGGTTATTTGGAAAACAGGGAAAAACTAAACAAACTAGGACCGTGGGAGGACTAAGAAGCCTCTCGGGACTATGGCATACTGACACTAAAATACTAAGATAGCTGATCTCTTTTGTTTTCAATTTTCTGGGTGGATGTGGCAAGGAAGGATGAAGATGGAGGACAATAAGTGGAACTTATTGCCCTAAGACTCACTCTAGCGGGGAACACACACAGAAAGTCAGGGGTCAAAGTCTAAAGCTACCCTCCCGAGGGATCACAGCACCAGCTATCCTGAGCATAAAGCTACACTCCCGAAGGGGTCATAGCACCAGCAACCCTGAGCTCCCATCGAACCCATAATGCACACAGCAGGGCTCTCACATAGATACGCTAGGATGACTCTCGAAGGACACGAGGAGATAAAGAAGACAAGATAGGGGATAACTAGGGTGCTCATAGAACCCATAATGCATACAGCAGGGAACGCCTCACACCCCTCATCGAACCCATAATGCACACAGCGGGGAACGAAGAAAAAAACGGGCCTCAGCCCTGAACCAGAATTGGAACCAACCCAAAAATCTATATCAACTCTCTGATTATTACAGGGGGAGAGGGGACCTTTATATAGAAAAACCAAAACCCTCAGTTTCTTAGCCTCTAAGAAAACTAAAAAAAAAAATAAATTACATCAAAATTCGTGTTGCATCAAAAATGGTGCTGATATGTTCTGAAGAGCATGTTGGCTTGATAATCTACTCCAGAAAATGTGCTGCTCTGAAATATGGGATGCTCTGAAATCCGTGCAACTCCGTTCACGGTCGGGTGGAGGTGGGATGAAGGACCGATCTCTCGACGGAGCACACGACCGGTGATCGGGAAGCAGGCGGTGGTCGGGGCTGGCGGATGGCTGGCGGCAGGCTGCGGGCGAGGCGGAGCAAGAGTAGCACGGCATGCCCCAGTGCGTGCCGTTTGGTCTCCCACGGTCGTGGGAGACCTCAGGGTGCCGCATGGCCGGTGGACGGTGGGGAAGGCCGGGGTCGGCGGGATGGTGGCCGGCGAACGTGCGGGCGGCGGCGGCAACAGCGTCGGCGGCGTAGGGGCGCATGTGTGTGGACGCACGCCTCCCGCGTCCGTTCGTCTTCCCACATGAGTGGGCGGCGGCGGACCCCACCGGTGGCCATGCAAGGGCCGGCGGGCGGCGGGAACGACGGTGGGAAGCAGGCCAGAGTCGACGGCGGTAGCGGCGATGACGGTCGTGGGCCGTGGTGAGCGGACGCCTCCATGTCCGTTCGTCTTCCCACGGGCGTGGGGCGGTAGCGGCGGTTTCTCTGGCGAGGGTGGGGGCCGACGAGCTTCGGTGGCGTTCCGGCGGGGGCCGGGGGTCGGGCGGCCCGGATCTGGTGCCGGAGGGGTGGTGGGCTAGGGTTCGAAACTTTTAAAAAATTCACGGGAGAAAGGTTGCAGGAGGTGGAATAAGGCTAGGATAACTCGGGGATAAACCGAGAACAAAACTGGAATAGCGGGGATAGGTGGAATAGTGGGATAGGTAAAAATAAAAAAATTCTGAGAAAATATGAAAAAATAGAAAAATACCCGGATATGCTCTAGATCCCCATCATTCTCCTCGACCGCGAAAAACTCGACTCGGTCGAGTTTGAAAAAATGGAGCAAACCCTAATCCACAACTCGCTCTGATACCAAAATTGATGCGGGATGAAAAAAATCGATGTAACCTGGTTATTTGGAAAACAGGGAAATACTAAACAAACTAGGTCCGTGGGAGGACTAAGAAGCCTCCCGGGACTAGGGCATACTGACAATAAAATCTTAAGATAGCTGATCTCTTTTGTTTTCAATTTTCTTGGTGGATGTGGCGATGGAAGGATGAAGATGGAGGACAGGGAAGTGGAACTCATGGCCCTGAGACTCACTCTAGTGGGGAACGCACACAGAAAGTCAGGGGTCAAAGCCTAAAGCTACCCTCCCGAGGGATCACAGCACCAGCTACTCTGAGCATAAAGCTATCCTCCCGAAGGTGTCACAGCACCAGCTACCCTGAGCTCCCATCGAATCCATAATGCACACAATAGGACTCTCACATAGATACGCTAGGATGACTCTCGAAGGACACGAGGAGATAAAGAAGACGAGATAGGGGATAACTAGGATGCTTATCGAACCCATAATGCACACAGCAGGGAACGCCTCACACCCCTCATCAAACCCATAATGCACACAGCAGGGAACGAAGAAAAAAACGGGCCTCAGCCCATAACCAGAACCAGAACCAACCCAAAAATCTATATCAACTCTCTGATTATTACAGGGGAGAGGGGGCCTTTATATAGAAAAACCAAAACTCTCAATTTCTTAGCCTCTAAGAAAACTAGAAAAGGAAAATAAACTACATCAAAATTCATGTTGCATCAAAAATAGTGCTGATATGCTCTGAAGAGCGTGTTGGCTTGATAATCTGCTCCAGAAAATGTGCTGCTCTAAAATATGGGCCACTCTGAAATCTGTGCAACTCCGTTCACGGCTGTGCCGAGGTGGGACGGAGGACCGATCTCCCGGGGAGCACACGACCGGCGACCGGGAAGCAGGCGACAGACGGGGCCTGCGGATGACAGGCGGCAGGCTACGGGCGATGCGGTGCAAGAGTGGCACGGCATGCCCAGGGCATGCCGTTTGGTCTCCCACGGCCGTGGGAGACCTCAGGGTGCCAGCGTGGCCGGTGGACGACGGGGAAGGCCGGGGCCGGCGGGATGGTGGCCGGTGGACGTGCGGGCGGTGGCGGCAACGGTGTCGGCGGTGCAGGGGTGCACGTGGGCAGACGGACGCCTCCCGCATCCGTTCATCTTCCTATGGGCGTTGGCGGTGGTGGACCCCACCGGCGGCCGGGCGTGGGCCGGCGGGCAGCGGGAACGGTGGCGGGCAGCAGGCCGGAGGTGGCAGCGGCGGCCATGGGCCATGAAGAGTGGACGCCTCCATGTCCGTTCGTCTTCCCACGGGCGTGGTGCAGCGACTTCTCCAGCGAGGGCTGGGGCCGGAGAGCTTCGACGGCGGTCCGGCGAGGACGGCCGGGGGTCGGGTGGCTCGGATCTGGGGCCGGAGGGGCGGTGGGCTAGTGTTCGAAACTTTTAAGAAATTCACGGGAGAAAGGTTGCAGGAGGGGGAATAAGGCTGGGATAACTCGGGGATAAACCGAGAACAAAACCGGAATAGCGGGGATAGGTCGAATAGTGGGATAGGAAAAAATAAAAAAATTCTGAGAAAATAAGAATAAATAGAAAAATACCCGGATCTGCCTTGGATCCCCATCATTCTCCTCGATCGCAAAGAACTCGACTCCGTTGAGTTCGAAAAAATGGAGCAAACCCTAATCCACAACTCGCTCTGATACCGAAATTGATGCGGGACAAAAAAAAGCGATGTAACCTGGTTATTTGGAAAATAGGGAAAAACTAAACAAACTAGGACCGTGGGAGGACTAAGAAGCCTCTTGGGACTAGGGCATACTGACACAAAAATCCTAAGACAGCTAATCTCTTTTGTTTTCAATTTTCTGGGTGGATGTGGCGAAGGAAGGATGAAGATGGAGGATAGGGAAGTGGAACTCATGGCCCTGAGACTCACTCTAGTGGGGAACGCACATAGAAAGTCAGGGGTCAAAGCCTAAAGCTACCCTCCTGAGGGATCATAGCACTAGCTACCCTGAGCATAAAGCTACCCTCCTGAAGGGGTCACAGCACCAGCTACCCTGAGCTCCCATCGAACCCATAATGCACACAGCAGGTCTCTCACATAGATACGCTAGGATGACTCTCGTAGGACACGAGGAGATAAAGAAGATGAGATAGGGGATAACTACGGTGCTCATCGAACCCATAATGCACACAGCACGGAACGCCTCACACCCCTCATCAAACCCATAATGCACACAGCAGGGAACGAAGAAAAAAATGGGCCTCGGCCCAGAACAGAACCGGAACCAACCCAAAAATCTATATCAACTCTCCGATTATTACAGGGGGAGATGGGGCCTTTATATAGAAAAACCAAAACCCTCAGTTTCTTAGCCTCTAAGAAACCTAAAAAAGAAAAATAAATTACATCAAAATTTTTGTTGCATCAAAAATAGTGCTGATATGCTCTGAAAAGCATGTTGGCTTGATAATTTGCTCCAGAAAATGTGATGCTCTGAAATATGAGCTGCTCTGAAATCCGTGCAACTCCATTCACGGCTGTGCGGAGGTGGGACGGAGGATCGATCTCCCGGTGGAGCACATGACCGGCGACCGGGAAGCAGGCGGCGGACGGGGCCGGCAGACGGCTGGCGATAGGCTGCGGGCGAGGCGGTGCAAGAGTGGCACGGCACGCCCTGTCTCCCACGGCCGTGGGAGACCATAGGGCGCCGGCGTGGCCGGTGGACGGCGGGGAATGCCGGGGCCGGCGTGATGGTGGCCGGCGGACATGCGGACATTGGCGGCAATGGCGTCGGCTGCACAGGGGCGCACGTGGGCGGACGGACGCCTCCCGCATCCGTTCGTCTTCGCATGGGTGTGGACGGCAGCGGACCCCACCGGCGGTCGGGCAAGGGCCGGCGGGCGGCAGGAACTGTGGCGGGCAGCAGGCCGGAGGCAACGGTGGCGGCTGCAGCGGCGGCGGCCGTGGGCCGTGGCGAGCGCACGCCTCCACGTCCATTCGTCTTCCCACGGGCATGGGTCGGCGATGGTGGCTTCTCCGGCGAGGGGGAGCCAGCGAGCTTCGGCGGCGGTCCGGCGGGGGCGGCCGGGGGTCGGGCGGCCCGGATCTGGGGCCAGAGGGGCGGTGGGCTAGGGTTCGGAACTTTTAAAAAATTCACGGGAGAAAGGTTGTAGGAGGTGGAATAAGGCTAGGATAACTCGGGAATAAACCAAGAACAAAACCAGAATAGCGGGGATAGGTGGAATAGTAGGATAAGAAAAATAAAAAAATTCTGAGAAAATAAGAAAAAATAGAAAAATACCCAGATCTGCCCTGGATCCCCATCACTCTTGGTCCTTCTGCACCCCTTTAAATGCCAACCATTCCTTTTGGTGCCAAGAGTCCCATGCCCTTTGACTCTTGGTATTTGGTGCATAAAAGCCATGAAAAATATTAGATTACTTTTGATAAATTCATCCCACATAGGACTCAACCCAATTTAGGTCTCCATAAATTGGTTAGTCCATTTAGCAACCCATTAGACCCAAATCATTTCAGTTAGAAGTTAGGTTAGCATACACATGCTAGTGTGCAATCTAGCTTACCAATTAGGATCCTATAACCCTAATTAAAAATCAATTGACTTTCTAGTTCAAATATCTAATGTGTGTGGCCCTTTGGATTCCATATCTAGACAGCAATAGGTCTAAGTTCGAGCCAATTCAATCCAATCAAACCTGATTGACCTAATTAGGTCAAATTAAGCTGAACTAAGTTGCCAATTCGAACCAGCTTTCGAATTGACTAATAAATTCAATCCAATTGATTCATGAAAATCCACAAGACATAATTGGTGTCTAGAAATGTGTCATGCCTACCCGGAAGATGAGAAATTTGATGAAAAATACCTAAATACCCTTTAATGGAAAGTTACCGTGCAATTCAATCCTTCGATCTCCATGTATCCCGATTAAGTGACGGGCATGGATAAATGTCAAACCCTAGTACTTAATCCTTTTGAATCTCAATTTGATAATGAATATTTTACTGATGAATGATTAGAAACCCGATCTAATCTCATACTGCTTTGGCCAAAGACTTTCTGAGTCATCATTCGAAGAGATCACACGGGATAACTTCTCCTCTTACTATGAGTGATCGCTTCCTTGTTGACCTACTCATTACCTTCATACACAATCCACCATATCCAGAAACATCACATACATGACTTAATTACCATGAGTGAGTATGCATCGAAACATGGGTTCATGTGCACAAGATACTATGGTAGTCTCAGTTATAAGGATCACATACACAACTCTTATTAAGAGAACAATCTTTTGACAAGAAAGTAAGATTTCCATTTGATTTTCTTTTGTTGGATCAATTCAATGGACTCATAACCTAATGAGCACCCACATCCTTGTATTAGTGTCTCTACATAATTGGTTGTGAGACCAACCACCCCCTCCATCAAGCATACATAGGATGTACTAGTCTTTCTGGTTTTATCGATTCCCAAATCGATTATCTAACGACTAGGAACTTTTAGATTAGGGTTTATAAGAACTTAGGTCTAACCATTATGATCTCTATCATAATCCTAATTCCATTGCCCTAACCTATGGGGTTCATCAAAATCTAGATAAGATGCAGTAGTATGATGAATCAAAAGATGCATTTTGTTGATAAATAATATTATACATGAATTGGAAGATCATAGAAATGCCCTTTCAATGATTGGCTTTGAGGGCATCATTCTTTCAATCTCTCACTTGCACTAAAGCCAATCACCTTTGTATTTTACACCCATACAAATTAAGTGGCGATCAAACTACTGCTTTGGTAGTGCTTTAGTGAATGGGTTTGCTATGTTGTTCTTTGTATGTACTCATTCGATGACAACATCTTCTCCTTGAACGAGGTGGAAGCATGTTAGGATGTGCTTGGGCTTATTTTGAGACCTTGGTTCCTTAGCTTGCACAACAACTCTAGTGTTACCATAATAAAGTGACACTGGTTGTTCTATAGTAGGAACCATGCCCAATTCCATAATGAATTTCTTCATTCACATAGCTTTCCTTATGGCTTCACTTGCAGCTATGTACTCAGCCTCAGTGATTGAGTTAGCTACAGTTGGCTACTTTGTACTCTTCGAACCATTGCACCACCATATAGGGTAAAGACATACCCTTATATGGATTTGCTATAATCCATATCTGATTGAAAACTAAAATCTATATATCCTTCTAGTTTTAACTCTGATCCACCATATATTAGGAAAACATCATTAGTCCTTCTCAGGTACTTAAGAATGTTTTTCATAGCTTTCTAATGATCCTCCTTTGGATCAGCCTGGAACTTGCTTTCTACACCTAAGGCATAAGCAACATCAGGCAGGTACACAACATGGCATACATAATTGATTCTACAGCTGAAGCATAAAGAATCAAACTCATCCTTTCTCTCTCCTCCGGTGTCTTAGGTGACATCTTCTTGGAGAAATGTATGCCTTGACTCATGGGCAAGTAACCTTTTTTACTTCTCTTCATGTTGAATCTTTTCAATACTATGTTAATATACCTGGATTGGGATAAGCCTAGCATCCTCTTAGATCTATCTTTATAGATCCTTATACCCAGTATATAGGATGCCTCTCCCAAATCCTTCATAGAGAACTGCTTTGATAGCCATGACTTTACTAATTGCAACATTAGGATATCATTCCCAATGATGAGTATGACATCGACTTACAAAACCAAGAAAACAAGGGCACTCCTACTTGTCTTCTTGTACACACATGGTTCATCCACATTCTTGATAAAATCAAACTCTTTGATTATTTTATCAAAGCAGATGTTCCAACTCCTCGATGCTTGCTTTAGTCCATAAATGGGCTTTTTTAGCTTGCATACTTGGTTTGGTCTCCCACCTGAGTTAAAACCCTCTAGCTGTGTCATATAGACTTCTTTCTCAAGATTTTTATTAAGGAAAGCAGTCTTTACATCCATCTGCCAGATTTCATAATCATGGTATGCTGCTATAGCAAGCAATATCTGAATAGACTTAAGCATGGCAACTAGTGAAAAGGTTTCATCATAGTCAATGCCATGTTTGTGTCTAAAATCTTTAGCCACCAGCCAGGCCTTGTAGGTCTCTACATTACCATTTGCTCCTATCTTCTTCTTGAAGATCCATTTATACCCAATTGGGTTAATTCCTTCAGGTGGATCTACCAAGGTCCAAACCTAATTGGAATATATGGAGTCCATCTCAGATTTCATGGCTTCCAGCCATTTGTTAGAGTCTCCACTTATGACAGCTTCTATATAGGTGACAGGATCATCATCCTGTATGATACTGGCTTTATTATCATTCTTAATGACAAAGGCATATTTGAGAGGTGCACTTTGCACTCTCTATAACCTATGGAGAGGAGGCATGTGTTATGGTTTTTCTTGAATCTTAGGAACATCTAGTTGAGGAATTATTTCAAGTATAGGTTGAACTTCTTCAAGTTCAAATATCCTCTAATTGCCCTTTTCTTCGATAAACTCTTTTTCTAAGAATGTGGCATGCCTACTGACAAAGACCTTTTGCTCAGAAGGATGGTAGAAAAGGTAACCCATACATTCTTTAGGATATCCTACAAACATGCACTTGTCAGCCCTAGCACTTAGCTTATGTCCAAAAACATTCTTGACATAAGCAAGGCAACCCCAAATCTTGAAATATTTAAGACTTGGCCTTTTTCCATTCCATAATTCATATGGAGTGCTCTTAATTGCCTTTGATGGTACACAATTTAGTATGTGGGTAGCAGTCTCTAAGGCACAACCCTAGAAGGATACTGGAAGATCTATGAAGCACATCATAGACCGTACCATATCCAACAAGGTTCGGTTCCTCCTTTCTGCTACACCATTTAGCTGTGATGTGTATGGAGGAGTCCATTCATAGAGAATTCTATTATCTTTAAGATGATCAAGAAATTTACTAGACAAGTATTCTCTTCCTCTATCAGATCGAAGGATTTTAATACTATGCCCAGTTTGTTTCTTAACCATACTTTGATACTGTTTGAATTTTTCAAAGCCTACGGACTTGTGTTTTATAAGATAAACATATCCGAACCTTAATAAGTCATCAATAAAACTGATTAAAAAAGAGTATCCTCCTCTGGCCTGGGTTGTCATAGGACCATACATATCTATGTGTGCTCGGCCTAACAACTCAGTTGCCCGATCTCCATATCCAGTGAATGGAGATTTGGTCATCTTTTCCATGAAATAGGATTCACAAGTTCCTAATGACCCAAGATCAGAAGGTTCAAAGAAATTTTCTTTGTACAACTTGTTTATCCTAGACTCACTAATATGACTCAAACGACAATGCCAATGATATGTGACATTTATATCATCTCTTTTTCTCTTCATGTTTTAAACAAGCATAACTTCATCATTAAGTGATAGAATCAAAAGACCATTAACAAATGTACCACAACCAAAGAACTTATTTGAAAAGAAGATCGAGCACCCATGGCTTGAAATATTTATTTCATAACCTTGTTTCAACAACAAAGATACAGAAATAATATTCTTTATAATGTTGGGTACATGATAATAATCTTTTAATTCAAGAATATTGCCCGATGGTAATAACATTAGAAAGGTGCCAACAGCTTCAGCATGAGTGGGATCACCACTCGCGCCAAACAACTCGAAGTCACCCTTTATCAAGCTTCTAGATCTTTGTAATCCCTGTAATGACTTGTAGATATAAGACCCACATATGGTATCCAATACCAATGTATCAGAAGCTAAAGAACTTAATGATAAGTTTGTTTGTGTCATGTACAAACTTTTGAAGCATCACTAGCATCCTGCTTCTAACTTGCAAGATATAACTTGTAATTCTTCTTCCAGTGCCCTGGCTTTTCACAGTGATAGCGGTTCTACAAGCAGGGGGCTTCCTTGCCTTTTTTCTTTTCTGGAAGCTACTCTTAGGGTTCCTTTTTCTTTTTGATCCCTTCTTTGTAGCATCCTCTCCTACCAGATCTAGGTTAGGAGCATCAAGGATATAGGAAATTTTCTCCTGAGCTAATCCAATTCTCAGGTTTCTTAACCAATCTACATAATTTGGATCGATCAACTTATTAGCATCTAAGATGCCCCGCAGAGGAGTAGAAGCCATAATGTAATTATCTACGGTAAGCAAAGAACAACTATAAGCAGAACACTCATGATGATATTCATAATTAGACAAGGACTTTTGCATCTAATTGTGTCTGCCACTATTTTTTATCGAATACCATAATCCTCAATTATGGTAAGTGGGAAACCCTCCCAGGGCTTCCTTAGTTGGGTTGAGATCCCAATTCCTCATGAATGCCTTGTGTTAATCACAACAAACACCCATGAGTTCAAGTGTAGGAAAATCCCTTTCCAATTACAGCCCAAGCAATTCTCAACATAACAACTGCCTCTAAGACACTTATAGCCTTGGTTAATCACAACAAACTATAATGTCTTAGTTTAGTCAGACCCTTCATTTACATACAGCCATGTTTGATAAATGTTGCCCTTGAGTTAATCACAACAAAGCAACACCACCAATCATGCCATAAAGCATAAAAATACACCAAGACAAATATCATATCAAATCCTATAGTAGGCCTTGTGTCAATCACAACAAACTTACTATAGTTTTTGACATGGATTTGGCTTAGCATGAAGGAAGGCAATGTGTAGTGTGCTTAATCACTTAGCATTTCCAATTTAGGGATTAGATATGACCAAATTGGCCTAGTAAGTGGAAGAGATGAGGGGTCCCCCCGTTGCTTTCTTTAAACACAAATTAAATTTGCCATGTAAGACAATGGAACCAATTAAAAATCTCATTCCATTTACCTTCTCAGAACTACCTGCCTAGACACCAATTGGCTAATCATACCCTAATTGGATTTGCATCATGATTAACTTACACTACGACTAAATATATTTTTATGAGGGCTTTGATGGTCTCTAACACATTCTAATATAGACTTAATCATGTAAACCTAACATTCATGACATCATAAAACCTAACATTCATGACATCATAATGTATTCATAACTATACACATATGACATGATATTCATTCCATCATTCAAGCATATTAACCCTAATATGCATACCATAAGCATGATTGTAATATGAATCCATCACCTCACTTATTCATGGGATATGGCTACAGTGGTATCCCTACATGCCATAAGAGATCCCATTGAATGGGATGAGAGGGCCTGAAATCCTAAATAACTCCTATAACCATACGACCATGGTGGCTAACCTAATCCGAAGTAGTTACTTGGATTTAACATATATCATATGTAATTTAAAACAATCATGCATCACTTCATAGCATAATAAGCAATCATTACTAATTGCATGCACCATACATGATAACATTCACTATCATATACCTTTTAAATAGTATGCATCATACTATGATTTATATGTATGATCATATTATCATTCAATATATAAGTGAACCCTACTTAGTGGCATGCTTCAGAATATGTTTCCCATATATGATCACATTCATTATCACATAAGCATATCCAATTGACCATTAATTGAATAAATAAGAGGGCCCTGATACCACTGTTGGGTTTCTAGGGTTTTGATGGCACAATGGAACAATGGATTTTAAAAAACTTCTTTCTTGAAACTCCAAGCAACTTGAAACCCTAAGCCTAAGATCCCTTATTCATTACAATTAACAAGTCATGCAATTAGGGTTTGGAAAAATACCTGGAATGCTAATTCCTTCTTATTTCCAATATGCACACAAGTGCATGCCCTCCAGAGATGATCCACACAGGAATGGATCCTAGGAACCATTCCTTAGTAGGTTGTTTAAACTATTGGGACTCTTCTGATGGCTTTTCTTTCTTTGGCAGCCTCTCCTTCCTTGCTCGGACCCTTGCCCTCCAGTACATCACTCTAAGCCCTCTCCAAATCTTTTCTTCACTCTCTTTTCCACTTCCTAAATCATTTCCTAAACCCTTATCTTAAAATGGCGGACTTGTCTTAAGACAGGACCTAAACTCTAATAAGAGAGGGAGGAGACAAAGGAGAGTGTGGCAGAGTGTATGTGTAAGAAAGAAAGATGGAATCAAATACCATCGGCCTAAACACTGATGAATATTTATAGGAGATGGGGAGATGCCAGATAAGGCTCTTCATCAGCCTTTGATCTATCAACCAACAGATCAAATAAGACCCTTCAATGAGAAGGAGTCTTATCTTTAAAGCATCATGACTTTTCCTACGCCAAAGGCCATATTCAAGTCCCTTCACTCATTTGGTCGACTTCTTCACTTGCCACTTGGATATTACCGATTGTAAGAAGGCCAAGAGACATGGCCTTTCTCAGGAAAAAAATTGGTGATAAAAAATTACCCAAAGCAGAAGGACTCTGCATCTCAAATTTGTGCCAAACATGAAGAGTTGCAACTCTTCATGTGTGCCAACTTCTTTCCACCGCATTTCTACTTTGGTTGACCGGTTAGGATTAAATGGCATGGAGATGAGGCTAAGAGGTGCTTTGCTTTATTTTGGATCAAAGTCCCAAAGCAGAAGGACTCCAACTCCTTTCTACGCCCATTTGTGCACAAAATAAGTTGGTGCCAATAGCGAAGATTCACTACTCTTCACTTGTCGATCAACTTTCTCCATGCTATATTTCACGTTTGATCTTGTCAAAGTATATACAACATAGGTGTCAAAAGAAAGGGAATTAAATCTACTTTATCACTATATAAGTGATTAATAGGTAGAAGGACTCTTGGTCCTTCTACGCCCCTTTAAATGCTGACCATTCCTTTTGGTGCCAAGAGTCCCATGCCATTGGGACTCTTGGTATTTGGTGCATAAAAGTCATGAAAAACATCAGATAAATTTTGAAAAACTTGTTCCACATAGGACTCAACCCAATTTAGGTCTCCAATAAATTGGTTAGTCTATTTAACAACCCATTAGACCGAATTCAATTGGGTTAAGAGTTTGATTAGCATAGAAATGCTAGTGTGAATCTAGATAACCAATTAGGATCCTATGACCCTAATTAAATATCAATTGACTTCCTAAGTCAATTCCATAATGTGTGTATCCCTTTGGGTTCTAAATCTTGCCGGTAGTAGGTCTAGGTCCGAGCCAATTCGATCCAATCAAACCCGATTGACCTAATTATGTCAAATTGAGCTGACCTAAGTTGCCAATTCAAACCAGCTTTCGAATTGACTCATGAATTCAATCCAATTGATTCATGGAAATCTACAAGACATGATTGACTTCTAGCAATGTGTCATGCCTACTCGGAAGATAAGAAATTTGGTAAAAAGTACCAAAATACCCTTCAGTGGAAGGTTACCATGCAATTCAATCATTCGATCTCCCTGTATCCCGATAAGTGATGGGCATGGATAAATGTCAATCCCAAGCACTTAATACTTTTGAATCTTAATTTGATAATGAAGACTCGATAGATGAATGATTAGAAATCCTATCTAATCTCATCCTACTCTGGCCAAAGACTTTGATGCGAGATGACTCTAAGATTGCTAAAGATGCAGGAAAAATAGTAAACTAATTTTTTTATGATTTTTATAATTTAGGTTTGTAAGCTAAATTCCCAAACTAAAGTAAGAACTAGTAGAAAGAGTAGTAATGCAAAGAATCACCATGATCGTAAAATAACTCATGCAAGATAATGAAAGTTAGGACCTGAGAATTGAGAAACTCCCGGTTTAGGATAGCTTATCTTCAACAAATCATATATCAAGAGTAGGGAAGGATGTTATCAATCAATGATTTAAAGAACTCCCAATGAAGAGATCACACAGCACTCTGATTGGAGCCTAGAAGATGAAGCTTGGTTCCCTTAAATTTGATGACTAATTTGGGCAGTCCTGGAGGCAAGGAAAGCCTTCTCTAGGGAGCTGAAACACATCGAGGATCCTGCAAGCATCGGAGGATAATCAAAATAGTAAATAAACAAAGTAATGAAACTAGGGTTTCATTGAAATCAGGGCAGAAGTTTGAAGCTAGCGGCTAGAAGTAGGATGATGCTTTTTGGCTTGGATGGTAGCTAGGGCACTTTTTATTGGGTGTGTGAAGGCTTGGATGGCAGCAAGCTTGGGCATGGAAGGATGCAAGGGTATCAAGGATGGCTAGGGCACATAAAGTAACCAACAAAACACAAGAACACAATTATAACACAAGAGCAAACTCAAATAAAATTCACCTAGGTTTTGATATCATTTATAAAATTTGCTTACAAGAGGGGGAGGGGTGGAATATTTATAGATGTTCCCCAAGTCCTCTCCTAGTTAGGATAGGATTACATAATTGAGAGGAAGAGGGATTACAAGTTTGCTTAAGACTAGGAGAATACACTTTGAATGAAAATAAAACTAGTTCTCCTTATTCTACTTGGAATTCTCTCCTAATTTGACTTGGTCCATTGGCTCTCTTTCGGCTTGGGTGCCAATATGGAGTTAGGCTTGGCTTTAGGGTAGCAAGGGGCATCCTCCTTTGGATTGGTGCATGGGCTTTGGGCCATGGAAGCTGGGGTGCCCTGGTATCACCATATTCCTTGGAATTTTGGTTCTGGGGCTTATAGGCCTGACTCCTAGGCTTTGAATCTCTTGGCCTGGGATGCTAACATATTCCTGGAATCATGAGGTACTTGATATCTGGCATATTCTGAAGCATCTGGAGGGATTTTGGCATCTAGAATTGTATCTAGAGGGAATCAGGATATCTGGAGGGTATCTAGGGCTCTAGGATGTCAAACAAGATACCATAAGCTGATGTAAATGCCTCTATCTCCCAGGTGAGGCCTAGTGGAACTCCAAAATAGGGTATCCTTTTCTCTTATATAAAAACTGGACTCTCACTATACTCATACTTAAATACAGGCCTCAATGGACTGGACTAAGTTCAGACAAATCAACTAGTCTAAACTTGCTACAGGACTCAATCTTACTTGCTTAAAAAATTGTGACACATGACTAAGGTTCTAAAAAAAATCCTAATCAGTAAACCACATGGGATCCAGGGAATGTGTCTGACCTTGGTATCCCCACCAATTCTCCTGTGGTGGGAGGAACTTGACCCCATCGAGTAAGGGTCAATTTGATTGCTCAAGGAGGGTCTGGTTTGAGGTGTTGCAGATCTGCACCAGCATTCCACAAGCCCTCAGATTCTGGCTGACCTTGCCATCGAACGCAGTATCACTGACAATCTGCATTCTGGGTACTGATGGCTTGATCTTCTAGGATTCTTTCAATCTTTTCCTCACCAAAAGGCCAAATTGTATGTGGTCACTCTGGGGTGGGTTCACTCACAAAGAAAGGGACTTGCTCAAGGGGCTCGCTGGGTATCACTGCTGGCTCCCTAAACTCTATAAGATCTTAGATGATGAAGGTGGAGCTAATATCTAAATTAGGTGATATCTTAGGCATATAGGCATTGGGTCCACTACTGTTCATTAATTTGGATGGGCCAGCTTTGCGAGCTAGAAAATTCCTTTATCATCACATATTCCTCTGCATAATATTTTTTATCTTTTCTTTGAAAATTAGCCAAGTTGTTATTTAGTTCATTGCTTATGTTCATCTTTTGACTAATTTTCATATCCAAATGCTATGTAGAGGGTAGTGCAGGTGTACGCATATGATTCAGGGTTGTGAATTTATTGGACTCAAGACTAACACTTAATAGACTTGACTAGACTTCCCTATCAAAGGAAATTTATTGGACTCTATGGGACAAAACCTAACAGACTATAGACTCATTATGTTTGATCCTATCTTGGCATGCACATAAAAATTTACTATGTACTCCTTGTAAATGCCACAAAGTATACCAAAAGTAATATGCAAACCTAACATGTGCAATGAATGAATGCAATATGCAAACCTCTACATGATGTAGGTGAATGGTTAAAGTAATATAAGAAAACTCAAGAAAAGGAAAAAAATATGAGGTGGATTTGGGGTTGGTCTGATAGGATAGAAAATCAGAAAAGGGGCTGGAACTAATTTGATAGACTAAGAGATAAGAAGGTTTTCAGGGATGAGTCCTACACTAATGATGTTGACCTTATGAGATCGAGGTATATCTACAGTATAGTTAATTTATTGCTTTGGCATTTAATTCTCCCATCTTCATGTTGTGTTCATCCCAGTCCTCTTCAGGCTTAGGAATATCCATGCCCTTAATTTTAATCATGAGAATTTGTGGCCCTTTTAGAATGACCTTTCATAATTGAAAATCAACAGCTTGTATATAGATTTTCATTCTAGCTTTCCAATAAGAATAATTTATGCCAGTGAAGAGTGGAGGTTTATTAGTAGATTGGCCTTCGGCCAAGGAAGTACTCATGGGATGAGCCATCAATCTTTACTCTAAAAGTTGCCAGAGACACTGCTTTGATACTAGTTGTTGCCCAGGGGGTGAATTGGGAATTAAAATTTTAACCTATTATGTGCTTTTTGAAATCCCTTTTAAGGTGTTAAGTGCTGTGACAAAATAATTAAATACAGAAGCCAAATTAAATCAGAGAAGCACATCACAAACACACAATAATTATAATGGTTCGGAGCAACCCAGCTCCTATGTCCACTATCCAAGATTACCACTTCGGATTTTCACTATATCCCCCATCGAAATATAGTCGGATTGTTTTCACAAGCTCACAATCCAAACCTTTCACTTTGGTTTTACCGAGATCATCAAAGAAACCCAACTTGGTTTTATCAGGATCACAAAGAACCCAGCTCTTGGTTTTTAACAAAGGCTCACCAAGAACCTATTTGGTTTTTCAACTGGGCTCACCAATAACCCAACATTCAATAATGAATTGAAAAGAAAAGCAATAGAATGACAAACAAATTATGTCGAGTGGTTGCTGATGCAGCTTGAGAGAAGCCCACTTGAATGCACTTGAATGCACTTTGAAGGCTTCTTTTGCTTCTTTACTAAGTGCTTCGAGCTTCAGATGAGAGTTGGTGAAGACTTGAAGGCTATCTGGAATGATCTTAGTGATCTTCTCCTTATTGGTAGGTTTGATATTCAATAAAGCATTAACTCTTTGAAAAACATTCAAACACATACTTCAAAGAAGTTAAAATCCCTCAAATATTTGGACTTCCATCATTCCAAGGCAAATTAAGTGGTTGTAGACCGTTGGGATGTGACATTTGACCATTGGAGCACTTTCTAGATTCAAATTCTAAGTTCTGGAACTAGCCGTTGCAAGTCTGAAATCGACCTTCAAGTCGACTCGGATCACTTGAGTTGTCCTGGATCCTTAGAGGAGTTCTGGTTGAGTCGACTCTCTTCAATCTAGTCGGCTTGCTTGCACAGTGTCTTGATTCTTCATTCTGTAAGAGTCGGCTCGCCTTGATTCAGATCGACTCGGATCCTAAAGCCTTTAAAATGTTAGTCTGGACGAATCGACTAACTTCCATTCTAGTCGACTCGAATGGCTGTTCTTCTTAGAAACCATTTTTTGAACTCTGGAGGAGTCAGCTCGATCTTCTGAGAAGTCAGCTCAGACTTCCTTTGGATCAGCTCACCTATCTGATTCAAGAAACAACACTCTAGATGAGTCAGCTCGGGTCACTTAGAGTTAGCTCTGATATCTGCATGCTAGAAGTCTCATGTATGCCATGTGCTAGAGTCGGCTCTCTTCTCCTTGAGTTGGCTCGGATGAATGTTTCAGTGATTTTCTTAGTCTTTCTCCATATTTCATCCGGCATGCCTTCAAGCTTCAAGATGTCTTCATTTCCAACATGTTTCTAAGAAACTAAATGCTTGAAACACATTTAGAAGTAACCCAATTTTATGATATTTCTTAACTTTTTCTTTGGGTTCTTCTTTACAATATTCAATTACAACACAACTCAACCAAAGAATGAAAATGTAAGAGTTGAAATTTGAACAATGAATTCATCCTACAAAAACTTGTAAACCACTTGATGAGTTGTTAGTAAAATAACTTCATGCACCAATGTTTGGTTATCATCAAAATCACTTATAGGCTCAACAATCTCCCCCATTTTGATGATGATAAAACACTAGGCATGAAAATTTTTTCATAATAACATGTAAAACAGTATTTGAAAATAAGTAGTACATGTATTAGAGCAATTATATTTGCAAATAAATCTCAGAGCTCTTGTTAGAAAACTATACAGTGTCAATGTTAGTGCTTTAGTGTGTTTCAAAGTATTAAGCTTTGTATGCTTTAGATTATCAGAAATAGCACAAACATGAAGTATCATTGTTTAAAATTGAAAGAATTAAAGCTAATTTTAGAGCTGAAATTTAGAGCAATCAAAGCAAAAGATAGGTTTAGAGCTAAAGCTGTTTGATTTCAATAAAATTTCTCTCCCTTTCCATAGTTTTTTAAATTTTGAAACAATTAGGCTCATTTAATCACAATCACTTCACAAACACTTATATGCTCCCCCCTTTTTATTCTTTTTATGCACTTTATGAATAATTTTCCAATGCATGAAATCAGTTGTAAATAATTTCAAGGAAGCTAAAAATTCTCTTATTAGCTCAGACCATTCATGATAGCTCAACGTTCTCCCCCTTTTTGTCAAACATTCAAAAAGGTATTTACAATAAAGCTTAATTTTGAAACAGAATGAGAAAGTTTTTAATATTTGTTTGAGATAATTTTACATTCTCAAATTCATTTAGATATTCTAATTAAAATTCATCAAAGTTGTATTGAAAGCATTGCATCAGCTCAAAATAATCCAAGACAGTGCTAGCAAATACCAAAAGAGCTTTCATTTCATTTAGAAAAGTTCAATACAAGGTGCAAAACATGAAAGAAAGTACAATCAATCACTTTCTTGATCTACTCTAGTGCTAGTTGAATAGCTAGGTGTTTGAATGACAGGTGGCATAGAAGCTATAGGATCTGGATCTAATACAACAGAAGGTGTAGGAGCAGAATGAGATCCCTAAGGCCTAAGGTGTGGAGCTGGCTGTCTGGGGTGTGCAGACTGACCAGCAAAGGGAGAGGGCTGAGGCCTAGGTGTAGACTATGGAATTGCAAGTACTGTAATCACTCTGTTTGATAGCTGGTCTAGCTTGAATTGCATAGAGTCAACTTCTTCATCCAATTTCTTTATGTCCTTGTTCAATTGGACTAGTTCAGATGCCTGTTCATTTGCAAATGCCTCTATAGATCCCCTTAACCTTCCAAATTCTGCTCTCAGGATTCCAATCCCTTTACTATAGTCCTCTTCCATTCTTCTTCCTTCTTCCACTGAACCCACTTTAAATCTAAGATTACTCAATTTAGTTCTGAATGCTTCATGTGTATTATTGACAGAGCTTTTAATGGATTCAGAACTTGATGAAACCAATTAAAGTATGGGTTGAAGGTCAGCTGTGATACACTTTTGGAGGTCTCAAGAATGTCCACTCTACTGCGTAGGTCACTTATTTCCCCTCCAAATTGGTCTAGCCATGTCTCTAATGACTGGCGAAGCTCGCCAAACACATTGGACATAGTGCAAGTAAGTGAGTCAGTAAGAGTACCCAACTGCTGTGAGATAAAATCCTGTAAAACTGATGTATCAACTAAAGGTGCATATGGTCTAGGAGCAGTAGGTGCTAATGGAGATATAGGTAAAGAAGTTCCAATGTGCACAGTCTCCATTACTTCAAGTGAAGTAGGCTCAGACCTACTAGATGCAAACTCAGTCTCAGCTGGTATAGAAAAATATTCAGTAGAAGTCCCAAACTCACTAATAGGAACGTTGAATATCTGCTCTGAGTTAGGAACAGCTTCCTTAGGTGCTACTGGTGATGCAGTGGAGATTTCCCTGGGAATTTCTTCACTGCTATCTCCTGAACTGCTGCTGCTGCCTGCAATAGCTCTTTCTTATGTTCCCTTTTTCCTCCATACTCCCTCATTACATACATAGCCCATTCTTATTAGTGACTTGGAGGTGTATGTATCTGTATGGTGCAGGGGCTTTCCATCCTCTCCTTCCAAATTAACTCTGGAGGCTTGAAATAATAGTGTTAGGACAATTCCATAAGGAAGACAAGCTTTTACCTTTCATACTGCCTCTTTCATTTGCATGATAATAATAAATGGTAAGTTTATTGATTCCCCTTGAATGATAAGCTCCATGAAACTCAGATCCCTCTCACTGACATAGTGAAATCTCCCTATTCTTGGGAGAAACATCCTACTTATAAAATTATGTAATAGCCTCATTTCCAATGACAATGTGCTGGCTATTATAGTACCTATTCCACCAACATCTTCTATGCCAAGAATTGTCTGCAGAGCCTTTTCTCTGTCTTTTAAAATTAGATGCTTGATTCCACTAGCAGGCATTTTCAGTAAACTGCTCAATCTTTCTTTAGTTACTACAACCATCTTTCCTTTCACTGTTGATTCAATGTGATTGGGCTCTAATATGAGGTTTTCATAAAATGTTCTTACAAGTGATGGATAGGTGGAAACATTTAATGAATAGAAATAAACCCAGCCATGTGTTTCAATCAGATTTCCAATTTTCAACCCAATCTCTTCTAGAAAGTTAAAAAGAATTCTTCTGCCGCTAGTTATAGGTCTGTTTGAAATAGAGACTACCTATCTTTAAGATGAAGCTGCAGCCATTGGTTCACTTTCTTCTTCTTCTTATTCTACTTCTCGAGTCAGCTCTTCCTGTCGATGTTTCATTCTTCTTTCTATCTCTACAGAGGTTGCTGTCCATTTAGATCACTTTCCCACAGCCATCTTGGGAGCCATTGTAGCAAATTGGGAAAGGTTTTTGGTGGATTGGTGAAAGTTCTAAGTGGAATGACAGAGTTTAAAGTGAAAATGAAAGCACAAGAAGTGAGAAAAAGTTTACACAACTCTATTAAAAAAGTGTTTTCCCGACATCCGAGTTGGCTCACTTTGCCCTAAAATCATCCGAGTCTGTTCGACCAGAGCGAACTCTGAACAAACAGAAATCCGAGTCGACTAGGCAAACCCTAAATTAAGCTAGTCAGCTCGACCAGAGCAAAAGCAAAAAAATCAGAGATTCGAGCCAGCTCAACCAGAGCAAAATTGCTCAAGTCGACTCGAACAGAAACTTTACATAAGAGTTGAAATGATTCAAAAATTGGAATTAATTCAGTAAAATTTTAAGGAAAGTTGTTAAAAATACTTGAATAGTTGTGGGAGGTTTTCTAGATAATTTTTTCTTAATTTTGAAAGAAATTAGGTTTGAAAAATCTAGAAAGGATCACAAAGACCTAATTCTCCTCTAAGCAGTTCAAGTCTATGCTGATTCGATGGCTTAGTAAAAATGTTAGCTAATTCGTTTTCAATTGAGATAAATTCTAGTTCAATGTCACTATTCAAACATGATCTCTAATAAAATGGTATCTAATTTATATAATCTTAGTTCTAGAATGCTGAATTGGATTTTTTGTCAAATTTATAGGACTTGTGTGATATTATGTAACACCAAAGTCTTCTAGTTGTAGTTTAATCAATAACACTTGTGCACAACAACTCCCGGCAGCAACATACTCTACCTCAATAGTAGAAAGTACTACAGAGTTTTGTTTTTTACAGTGCCTTGACATTAAATTCAACCCTAAAAATTGGCATGTGTCGCTAGTGCTTTTTCTATCAATTCTACAACCAGCTTGATCTGCATCCAAAAATCCAATTAAATTCAATGAAGAATGTTTTGAAAACCAAAGACCTAGATTACTTGTACCTTTCAAATATCTGATAATTCTTTTAACATCAAGCATATGTGATTCTTTAGGATTAGATTGAAATCTAGCACATACACATATGCTATAAAAGATATTAGATCTACTTGTAGTCAAATATAATAGGGATCCGATCATACCTTTATAAAGCTTTTGGTCAATGTTGGATCCATTTTCATCTTTGTCCAATCTACAAGATGGGCTCGTAGGTGTGTTTATTTGTTTGCTTGTCTCCATACCAAACTTTTTGATTATTTTCCTAGTATACTTGGCTTGGTTGATGAAGATTCCTTCCTTTGTTTGCTTTACTTGAAATCCAAGGAAGTAGTTAAGTTCACCCATTAGGCTTATTTCAAATTCTCCCTGCATTAACTTAGCAAATTCTCTACAAAGAGCTACATTAGTTGCACCAAATATAATATCATCAACATAAATTTGTACAACTAATATATCATTATTATTTTTTTTGATGAAAAGAGTTTTATCAATATTTCTTTTTAAAAAAATATTTTCAATCAAGAAAGTGCTAAGTCTATCATACCAGGCTCTAGGTGCTTGTTTCAAACCATATAATATGATGCGGGATGACTCTAAGAATGCTAAATATGTAGTAAAAGTGGTAAGCTAATTTTATTTATGATTTCTAGATTTAAGTTTGTTGGCTAATTTTTCAAAGCAAAGTAAAGAACTAGCAGGTATTTAGCAATTCTAAGAATCATCATATCGCAGGCGAACTCATGCAAACTAATGAAATAGCCAGGATCCAAGAGTTGGGAAACTCCTGGTTTAGGATAGTTTATCTTCATCAAAATTAGATAATAAGAGAAGGGATGGTTTCTTACCAGTCAGAGATTAAATTTCAGTAGCAGAAGGGATCACTCGCACTCTGATCGGAGCCTGGAAAAAGAAGCCTTGTTTTCCTTGAATCTGATGGTGAATTTGGGTGGACCGGATAGCAAAGAAGGCCTCCTCAGGGGAGGGGAAGCACCTTGAGGATCCTGCAAGTGTCAAAGGTTAATCAAAATAGCAAATAAGAATTAGAAAAGGATCTAGGTTTGAAGGGATCCAGGATTAGGGCTAAAAGCTGGCAGTCGGGGAAGAAGGAGCTCTTGGGCTTGGACGGCTGCAAGGGCACCTATTCCTTGGGTGTGGCTGATCTCCAGGGATGCCAAGGGATGCTACGGAAGCAGGGTATCAATCTAGGAACACAAGGAGAGCACTCAAAGAGCGAACCAAAACTCAAACTCAAGATATTTTCATAAAATTTCAGCAAGGTTTATTCATAAGAAAAAGATGATTAGAAGAGGGGGAGGGATGGGGTATTTATAGAGTACCCATGCCCTCACTAACCATGGTTACACTTGGGTAACATGTCCTCTTCCCAATTGGAATACAAGTCCTTTCCTAGCTAGGTTAGAATTACAAAGTTTTAAAATGACTAGAAATCCTAACTAGGTTAGAATTTTGAACTAGTCTTCTCTTCTTTCCTCTCCCCACTTGGCTTGGACTTCGTCAAACTCCTCAAATTCATTTTTGGACCTTGGGGAAGCAGCAATGATGCCTCCTTCATGGGCTTGGATGAAGATTTGAGTGGTCCAGGTGGTCTTCCAGGGGTTGGGCGCATGGGCTGGCATATTCTAGGGAATCTGGCTAGAATTTTGCATTTTAAGGGCTTGGGCTTGGTGCCTGGGCTTGATTTTATGGCCTGGAGTGCTGGAATAACTTGGAAAACATGGGCTCCTGGTATATGGAATATTTTGAAAGCATCTGGAAGGAATTTGGTATCTAAAATGGCACCCAAAGAAAATCAGGGTACATCAGGGCACCTAGATGTCGATTGAGCTGCCTTTGGCTGATGTAACCGCTTTTGGCTTCAGAATGAGGTCTGGTGGAACTTCGAAATATCGTAGCATATTTTCTTGTACAAGAAGTGAACTCACACTAGACTCATACTGGTATACAAGACTCAATGTACTAGACTAGGTAGAGCGTTGATCCAAGACAACTAACCTCAAATTTTTATAGGACTAAATAGGGCCCAGTAATCTGTGTCTGATCCTGGTGCCCCCACCAATTCTCCCAGGGTTGGAGGAACTTGACCCCGTCGAGTGTGGGATAACTTGGCTCTCATAGTGCTCGAGTAGGTCTGGGTTGAGGTGCTGCAGATCCCACGGTGATCCACGAGTCCTCAGATTTTGGCTAACCTTGCCATTGAACCAAATACCTCTGATAGCCTCTATTCTGGGTACATATGGCTTGATCATCCAGGATTCTCTCAATCTTTTCCTTACTATTTGGGCAATTGGTTGGTGGACACTTTAGGGTGGGTTCTCTCTCAAAGGGAGGGATAGGATCATGATGCTCGCTAGGTATCACTGCTGGCTCCATAGACTTTATAAGATCTGAGATAATTAAGGTGGAGCTAATACCTAAATCAGGTAGTATCTCACGCACATAGGTATTAGGTCCATAGATATTCATTATCTTAGATGGGCCAGCTTCACGAGCAGAAAATTCTTTATAACTACAAAATCCCCTGCAAAATTCTTTATCTCTCTCTTGGGAATTTGCCAAGTTGTTAGTTAGTTCATTAGTTATGTTCAGCTTCTGACTAATTTCCATATGCATATGCTGTGCAGAGGGTAGTACAGGTGCAGACAAACAGGTTTGGACTGTGAATTTTATTGGACTCGAGATTGACACCAAAATTGATGCGGGACTAATATGCATGCAATTCTTTTTGTATGTTTTATATGTGGGGTTAGATGATTAATTCCTGAATTTCAGATCAAAATTAATTGTAGGGAATTTTGTATGAATTTTTGAAGCCAAGCATGCAGATTAGAATCTAGAAAAGTACTAAAGAAGGATCGCCGGGACTGAGAAGCTTCGGTTAGGGCAAGTTCTCCTACATTATAAAGACTGGAGGTAGAGGGGGTGTACCTGACAACATCTGAAGTACCCGGTGAAGATCGCAGCGAAGGGATCTCTCATTCTTCAATGGATGTGGCATGAAAAATCAAGCCAAAGACCCACGGATACCCGGCTTTCTGCTCGGTGGTTCGATTGAGGCTTGGTTGGAGTCGTTGGATTAGTGGGAACTCAGGATCCTGCAAACAACCTGTCAGGGGATAGAAAACTTAGAGGAGATCAAGAAAATAAAGGAAAATAGCAAAGGAAAAAGGAATTTTTGAGTGGGCAGCCAAGGCTCTGGAGGATTGGTTGGCGGCAGGACGATGGTTGTAGCACCGGGAAGAAGAAAACTCTCACACCCCTTTATGCACACAGCAGGGTAACACTCAAAGCAATACAAGAACTCAAGATTTATTTCATATATCAAAATCAATCCTCATATAAGAGACGAGGGTCCTTTAAATAGACTCTTAGTCTTGGGCTCCAAGTAAGGACACATTAATCTTTACGTAAGAATCCTACTCCTACTCAAACCCTAGCTAGAAAATAAGGAAACATTAGGTAGAAAAAATCCCTAAAAATTCTCTTGACTTGGTCAACACTCCAAGGATGCCTAGGGGGGCGTGTTGGGCTTCTATGAGTAGCAAGAGGCCGGCCCAAAGGGGCTTGGGCGCATGGGCTTGTGGCTTTGGAAGCTGGGGTGGCCTGGTAGCCAGGTAGCAGGAATATTCAATGGTATCTTGCTTCTTAGGGGCTCGGGCATGGTTCCTGGGCTTGATTTCTTTGGGCTAGGATGCAGATGGACCTCTAAAATCATGGATGCCTTGGACTATGAATATATTTTGGCATATGGAAGGGAATCTGGGCATTTGGAGGGCATCTGTAAGGAATCAAGGTTTCTGATTTTCCTCCTGGGATCTTCAAATCTTCAAGCTAGGTTGGACTTGGGATAAACTTCTATGTCTTCAATCTGGTTGGACTTGGTCTTCACTTGTATGATGTGGTCTTGAGTCTTCAGTATGCTTGGACAGGACTTAAAAAAATAAAATTAGCTCGACATGAGCTGACTAATACTTGACTGAACTAGCTCAACGTGAGCTGACTAATACAGGACTCACATAAAACAACTGAGCTGGACTAAGATTTATTACAGTGGACTCAAATTATTGATCAATCCACAGAGGGATGAAAAGCCTTTGTCTTATTCTGGTGCCTTCGGTGTCCCCACCATAAATGACTAGACTCGACATCCTTTTTAAAGAAATTTAGTGAACTCTACGGGACAAAACCTAACAGACTATAGATTTATTAGGTTTGACCCTCGCATGACATGCACATGAAAACATACTATGTGCTTCTATTAAATGCCAAAGGGTATGCAAGAAGTATGATGCAAACCTAACATGTGCAAGGAATGAATGTAACATGCAAACCTCTACATGATGCAGGTGAATGGTTAAAAAAATATAAGAAAACTCAAGAAAAGGCAAAAAATAAGAGGTGGATTTGGGGTTAGTCTGGCAGGAAAAGGGTTCGGGATTGATTGGACAGACTAGGATGTAAGAAGGGGTGTCAGGGATTAATCCTAAACTAATAAGATTGACCATAAGGGGTTGGTCACTAATTTCAGGGAAAAGATCTTCAATTGGGATCAAGGAGTGACTTCATCTTGAGGGTATTGGGTGAGATAAGCCAAGTCCTCAATAAACTCTTTTAGCTCAGGAAATTTAGGACTAGGCTCTGCAATTGGATCCTCTTCTAAAGTATCCTCTAATTGCTCTTCCATTGCAGCTTAGGTGTGATCTGGGTTATCTAATTTTGGGTTGGCCACTAACTGATTATGGTCAAGGTTAGCTAAATCTAGATTGGCTACAACATGGATATGGTCAGGGTCAACTGATTCTAGGGTGGCTTCTACATGTGTCTCTATAAGTGGGTCTTCTTATAATTCTCCTATGGACTCATCATCTTCATACTCCTCTACCAAACTTGGGTCAGCCTCATATATTTCTTCTTCTAAGTCATCTTGGTGAACCAATGGGGTGGTAAGAGGGGTTTGGCTAATGGAAAATTGACTAGGATCTAGGGTAACAGGGGTGGATAAACTAAGGGTTATAAGTTTAAAGGTTATGGGTTTAAAGGTTATGGGTTCAAAGGTTATGGGTTCAAATCTAGGGGTATCAATCCTATAGGGTTTAGGTTGACTAAGGGATAGTGGGTTACTGCTGGGTTCATATCTAGGGACTATGGGTTCCTGGTGTTCAGCTCTATGGGTCTTGCCTAGGGTTCCTACTTGGTTGAATCTTTGGTTCATTCAGTCAAGCTTAGAATCGGATTGGTCAAACCTACAATTTATTTGGGCTAGCTGATTTTGGGTTCGGTCAAGCTTGAAGTTCATTTGGGAGATAATCTAATCACTCATGGCCTTCATTATGGCCTCAAAATTGGAATCCATAGTTGGGTTTTGTTAGGGTTTAGACTTTTGATATTGGGTTCCTAATATAGTGGTCATGCAACAAATCAAACAATCAAAATGAAATGATGCAACCAAGCATGGAAAAGAGAAAGAAAAGGCTAGTATAATTTACGGTTTCCTAGACCTAGAGCTAGATACTAGGTGGGTCAGCTCAACTTACACCTAACCCAATAGCTAATCCTTTCACTGGCCAGGTAGGGGATGGAAGTGTGGGAGGCACCCCCTGCTTTTGTAGGGACCCAATTAGAAAACACAACACCACTTAGGTCGTTTGACTCTGGACCCTGAGCCTTAGACACCAGCTTTCAGTAATAGCTAAAAGGTTAAATGCACTAGTTGGCCCATATAGCTCGGACCCGACCTATTGATGTCTCCTAGCCCATTAAGGCAAATTAGGTCTAGTTGATTTTAATTAGGCTTGGGTTAGTATGATGATGGTTGTTTTGGGCCCTGGACAGGTGATGAAATCTTGCCCTGAACAAAGATATAGAATTGCCTTTAAGATTAGCTTAAAGATGATGACAATCGATGATCCTGATGCAATCTAAAAACAATCAGAAAATAAAATATTTTTTTTTCATGATTTATGATGTGTCAAGTTAGGTTTAAGTTAACAGGTGTTATAAAAAAAGTTTGGCTTGGGATTGGGGGTTTGGTAGTTGATTAGGTTAGGTTGAGTCAAGATGCAGAATGTATCAGAAATCAGTAAATTAGGGTTTCAGTGGTTGCAAAGTTTGATATAGATCCCAATACATAAAAAATCAAAAAAAAATCTAGAATAGAGGATGGAGGTGGTGATGAAGCCTACAAAACTTCATGTAGAAAAAAAAATCAGATGATAATGCAAACCTAAGGATTTTTGGACTACTACAGAAATTATTAGGATTGTGTTAGGGTTTCTATTATACCAAATTTTAAAGATTTATGTTTTCAGTAAAATTAAGTAAAAATTTATATAATTACTATGATTGACAGAGGACATGCAATGTAAATTTCAAAGAAAAATAAAATGTTTATGATATCAAAATCAGATGGAAACTAGATACCTAATGAGTGGACAGAATGCAGAATTAGGTTTTGTGAATGCAAAGCAAATAAAAAACTATCCTAAACCTACTGTGATACCAAACTAATGCGAGACAACTCTAAGAATGCTAAATATTCAATAAAAGTAGTAAACTTATTTTTTTTTTGATTTTTAGATTTAATTTTATAGGCTAATTTCTCAAAGCAAAGTAAAGAACTAGCAGATATTCAGCAATTTTAAGAATCATCATATCGCAGGCGAACTCATGCAAACTAATGAAATAGCCAGGACTCAAGAGTTGAGAAACTCCTGGTTTAGGATAGTTTATCTTCATCAAAATTAGATAATAAGGGAAGCGATGGTTTCTTACTAGTCATAAATTAAATTTCAGTAGCAGAAGGGATCACTCGCACTCTGATCGGAGCCTGGAAGAAGAAGCCTTGTTTCCCTTGAATTTTGATGGAGGATCTGGGCGGTCCGGGTAGCAAAGAAGGCCTCCTCAGGGGAGGGGAAGAACCTCAGGGATCCTGCAAGTGTCAAAGGTTAATCAAAACAGCAAATAAAAATTAGAAAAGGAACTATGTTTGAAGAGATTCAGGATCAGGGCTAAAAGCTGGCAGTCGGGGAAGAAGGAGCTCTTGGGCTTGGGCGGCAGCAAGGACTCCTATTCCTTGGTTGTGGCTGATCTCTAGGGACACCAAGGGATGCTAGTGCAGTAGGGTATCAATCCAGGAACACAAAGAGGGCACTCAAATAGAGAACCAAATCTCAAACTCAAGACAATTTCATAAAATTTCAGCAAGGTTTATTCATAAGAAAAAGATGATTACAAGAGGGGAAGGGGTAGGGTATTTATAGAGTTCCCATGCCCTCACTAACCATGGTTACACTTGGGTTACAAATCCTCTTCCCAATTGGAAAACAAGTCCTTTCCTAGCTAGGTTAGAATTACAAAGTTTTAAAAGGACTAAAAATCCCAAATAGGTTAGAATTTTGACCTAGTCTTCTATTCTTTCCTCTCCCCACTTGGCCTGGACTTGGTCAAACTCCTCAAATTCATTTTTAGACCTTGGTGCAGCAGCAAGGATGCCTTTTTCATGGGCTTGGATGAAAGTTTAAGAGGTCCAGGTGGGCTTCCAGGGTTTGAGCGCATGGGCTGGCATATTCCAGAGAATCTGGCTAGAATCTTGCTTCTTAAGGGCTTGGGCTTGGTTCCTGGGCTTGATTTTAAAGACTGGAGTGCTGGAATAACCTGGGGAAATATGGGCTCCTGGCATATGAAATATTCTAGAAGAATATATAGGGATTTTGGAATCTGAAATGGCACCCGAAGAAAATCAGGGTACAATCAAGGCACCTGGGTGTCGATTGAGCTGCCTTAGGCTGATGTAACCACTTCTGGCTTCAGAATGAGGTCTGGTAGAACAACAAAATAGCGTGGCCTATTCTGTTATATAAGAAGTGAACTCATACTAGACTTATACCGGTATACAGGACTCAATATACTGGACTAGGTTGAGGGTTGGGACAAGACAAATAACCTTAAATTATTACAAGACTCAATTTTAGTTGATTACAAAATTTGATGCAAGGCTAGGTAAACCAAATAGGGCCCAACAACCTGTGTCTGATCCTGGTGCACCCACCATAATGCTTTATTCAAATTAAACACATGGTTTGGAAAAACGTGATCTTCGAAGCCTGGTGGCTGTTCTACAAAAACTTGTTCTGAAATGAAACCATTTAAAAATGCACTTTTCATATCCATTTGAAAAAGTTTAAAATTCATGTAGCTAGCAAATGCAAGAAGTAATCTAATGGCTTCTAGTCTTGCTACAGGTGCATATGTTTCATCAAAATCAGTGCCCTTTTCTTGGTTATATCTCTTAGCCACAAATCTAGCTTTGTTTCTTACTACATTTCCTTGCTCATCGAATTTATTTCTATAGACCCATTTGGTTCCTATGATTGGATGGTTTGATGGTCTATCAACTAATGTCAAAACCTTATTTCTTTCAAACTGGTTCAATTCTTCATGCATGGCCATCATCCAGTTTGGGTCATTTTCAGCTTCTTCTAAGGTATGAGGTACTATTTGTGATACAAAGGCTAGGTAATCATATGCATCTTTATGTGATGACCTAGTCCTAATGCCTTGTAAAGGATCACCAATAATTAATTCTTTTGGATAAGAAGTTACATACCTCCATTCTCTTGGTAGATCTGTATGATCTTTACTTACCATTTCTTCTCCTTCTTCAATTGGTCTTTCTTGTATACCCATGTCTTCCATTTTCTTTTGAATTTTACCTGCAACATTATCTATGCACTGTTCTTTCTTAGAAGGTGAAGGGTTAGTTTCATCAAATATAACATGCATGGACTCTTCAACAGTAAGAGTTCTTTTATTAAATACTCTATATGCTTTGCTATGTAATGAATAACTAAGAAAAATTGCTTCATCAGATTTAGAATCAAATTTTCCTAGATTATCTTTATCATTGTTAAGTACAAAGCATTTACATCCAAAAATATTAAAATAATTAATATTGGATTTCTTTTCATTCCAAAGCTTATAGGGGGTTTTCTTCAAAATAGGATGGATTAAAACACGGTTTAAAATGTAACAAGCATTGTTCATCGCTTCTACCCAAAAGTACCTTGGAAGATTGCCTTCACATAATATTGTTTAGGCCATCTCTTTCAAAGTCCTATTTTTTTTCTCTACAACACCATTTTGTTATGGTGTCCTAGGAGCGGAGATGTTGTGATCAATGCCATTTTCTATGCAATAATCATCAAAAAATTTATTTTCAAATTTAGTGTCATAATCACTCCTAATTGAAATTAGTGAAAGATTTTTCTGATTTTGAAACCTTTTTGTGAAATTTTTGAAATACTTTAAAGGTTTCATCCTTGTGAGCAATAAACAAAACTCATATAAATATAGAGAAATCGTCTACAATCACAAGGACATATTTCATACCTCCTAGGCTTGTAGTCCTAATTGATCCAAATAAGTCCATGTGAATTAACTCTAGAGGTCTAGTAGTTAATATTATATTCTTGTGTTTAAAGCTCCCACTAGTTTGTTTACCCATTTGGCATGCATCACAAACATGATCAAAGTCTACTTTAAACTTAGGCATGCCTCTAACTAGATTTTTGGATATTAACTAATTAATAGTATGCATGCTAGCATGACCTAATCATCTATGCCAAAGTAAACAAGACTCCTTGATCTTAATATTCATTGCAACTAGATTGGAACTACTTGACATGGCAAGGTCATTAAGATCAACCACATAAATATTTCCAAGTCTATGTCCAATGTGAAAGATTGTGCCATGAAAGCCAATTGAAATATTGTATTTCGATCCCAAAATCATTGAATTGACATTATTATAATAAAGGCATTATTTTCATCATACGCTGTGTCCTTATGATTATATGATGAACACTATAGATTAGGACTATGGTTCTAGGGTTATGATGAGATCATACCAGTGAGACCTAAAGCCTTAAAATCCTAATCTAAAATATTCTTGGTCGATGGGACATTGAGTTGGAGATCAATGTTTCCGGCAAGACTAGCACATCCTATATATGCTTTGTGATGAGGGTGACTGATCTCACAGTCACTTGTGTTTGACACTAATACAAGTATGTGAGTGTTCATTAGAGAATGAGTTCACTGAATTGATCCAGATTGAGAATATCTAATGGAACCTTATCTGTTTGTCAATAGATAATTCTCATAGTGGGAGTAGTGCATATGGTCCTTTGACCTGAGACTACCATGGTACCTTATATATATGAATCCATACTTTGGTTCGTAATCAATCATGACACTGAGTCATGCACGAGGTGATACTGGGTATGGTGGATTGTATATGGAGGTTGTGAGTAGGTCAACAAGGAATTGATCAGCCTTAGTAAGTGGGAATTGCATCCAGCTAATTTCGATCAAATGATGGATTCAGGAAATCTTTGATCAAAGTATGAACATTAGAGTTAATTTCTAATGGTTCATTAATGGAACATCATTATGAAGATTGAACTGGGGGTGAATATGAAATTGGATTTGACAAGTATCCATATTCATAATCATATTCGGGATGCAAGTTGATCAAAGGACTGAATTGCCCGGTAACTCACCATTGAAGGGTATTTTGGTAATTCCATCAAAATTCCACATCTTCCGGGTAGACATGATACGTTGCTAGACGTCAATCTTGTCATGTAGGTATATGATTGAATTATGGTAATTTAAATCAGTTAATTAGAATTATATTTTAATTGACCGAGTCAAGCTAGTTTGAGTTGACCTAAATTGGCTTAGTTGAGATCTAACCAAATTAAGTCAAATAGCACTCGGACCTACTGCTGCCTAGGTGTGGAACCCAATGGGTCTCACACAAAAGAAAATTGATGAAGGATTTAATTTAGAATTAAATCATGTTTGCAGGATAAACACACTAGCATGTGTTGCAGACCAAATTTCTATTCGAATCAGATTCGAATATGGTTCCGAATTGGGCTTAATTGGGTTTTAATTAAAGCTAATTAAGGTCTAATTTTATTTTTTGGACATTGGGATAACCCATGGATGAACCCAACTAAATCAAGTACACTGACCCTCTCTCTCCAAGCCGCCCATTTTTTTTCTCACCCGCGCGCGCCAAGAAGAAGAGTCCATGCGCGTGTGGACTCCTCTTCACGCGCGTGAGAAAGAAAAAAAAATGTCAGAGAAAAAAATATGAATGATGGGGTGATTCGGATCCTTGTTTGACACCCTTGGATCAAGATCTGATGGCCAGAAAAAATTAAGAAAAAGATCCGTCGCTTTTCGGTCGCAAATCCGTCTCCAAAAGTTGTGATTCTTCCTGAAGTTTTTTCGAGAGTTCTCCTCGTCGGAAAAATGAAAATTAAATCGGAGAATCATGATTTTTGGTTGAGGGGATGCGTGAGGAATGAGGGATCGTGATTCTTGGGGTTTCAGAGGGTTACGACATTTTAAGTAAATGCCCCTCTGAGATCTATAAATAGGCTTTGGGTTCACGGAGTTTTATCAGACAATTAAATTGAGAAATCTGATCCTTCTCCTCCTCTCCGGAATACTCCTTCCCTTTATGCTTATTGGGTATTGTTTCCCTTACAGAGATAATCTCTGTTGAAACTCTGACCCTAAACAAGAATAAGAGGAAGGCCTTGAACGGTAAAGGAAAGGAAAAGGAAAGATCTGTTCTTCCTCTTTTCCTTCTTGAATTAAGACTTTGCCTGTCTTAATTTTTCTTCCAATTCGATTCAAGAAAAGGAATTCAAGAAATGGAATTCAAGAAAAGAATTCAAGAAGAGGAAAGAAGGAAGAAAAGAAATTTTCAAGAAGGAAAATTTCAACCCAAAAGTCCAAGAATTGAATTCTTGAAAAAGAATTCAAGAAGAGGAGCCAAGAACAAGAAATTGTTGTCTTCATCATTTTCTGTGTTGATCACCATTGGAGGGTAAACATTTAGGCACCTGGTGGAGATTTAAAGTTTGGATTTTAGCGATACAGGTTAGTACTTTAATATGACTTTAAATCTTATATATGCATGTTATATGTTTTAAATTTTTTAAGGAGATCTTGGGTTGAGGGTTTGGTAAAGATTTCATAAAAAATTTGAAATCTATGTTTCCGCCTTGTCACCTGACCCTACTCAATGAACTTACTACTAGAATCAACAGAGTTTGTTACAATACACATAGATGATTTAAAGATAACCTTGAAGCCTTTATCACATAATTACTGATACTCAAGAAATTATGCTTTAATTTATCTACTAGCAATACATTTTCAATAAAAGTATAGGGAGTTATCTTGATCTTACCGATTCCGATTATTTTTTCCTTGCCATTATCTCCAAAAGTAACCATACCTCCTTTTATTTCTAGGGTAATGAATTGATCCTTGTCACCCATCATATGCCTTGAACAGCCACTATCGAGATACCATCTTTTCTTCAATTTTTGGGCTGCAAGACATTCTTGTAAAATAATTAAGAAGTTTCTTTAGGCATCCAAGCTACCTTGGGTCATTGTAGGTTAGTGGAGGTGGTTCCTTTAGGAACCCAAATCTTTCTTGTTTTACTTTGGACATTTTTAATAATGCATTCAAAAGCTTTATGTCCTAATCCTTTGCAAGAAAAACATTTGATTCTAGAATTCTGAAAAGAAGTAGATTTTGAAGCTCTAGATGTTGATGCATGAGATACAGAAATAATAGATTTTCTATTTGAGTTCTTAAGAACATACAAAGTAGTTTTAGAACTAGAAGCAGAACCATTTATTGCAAAAGTCTATTGAGATATAATTTTTGGAACATAAGCTTTTGGTTTCACAAAAGTAGTTGCTGTAATACTATTTGAAATTGAAGAATTAGAACCGATTCCAGCTTTATTACTAGAAGTCTTTTATTCTTTAAGAATCAACTCAAGCTTTTTAGAAGATAATGTAAGTTTTTCAACAAGTAGCTTGAATTTTTTAACCTCCTTTTTCAATTCATTATTTTCATTCATCAAAGCTTTGTTTTCGTCATGATATGCACTATTCTCAGTTTTCAAAGCTTTATAATTTTCAGAAAAGACATGTAATTGTTTTTGCAATAAGATATTCTTTTCCAAAATCTCTTCCTTTTCTTTTAGTAAAGAATCATTGATATTCTTTAAAGATCTAATCTTTACTCCATTCTTTTTAAATTCAGATAATAAATCATAAAAGGCAGAATTTAATTCATCAAATGTAAATTCAATTTGAGCATTGGGGGATGTTACCTCATCCTCGAGATCCATTAGACATAAATTAGCTATTTTTGTGGTCTCTTCCTCTTCAGTTGAGGTGGATTCCTTGCAATCGCTCCATATAGCAACCATCACCTTTTTCTTCTTTTTATTGAAGAATTTCTTTAGTAATGACAATCTGGATGAATATGCCCCGGTTTCTTATATTCATAGCATGTGGGCACTTGATCTTTATCATTTTCTTTATCCTTATCCTTGTCCTTGGAATGCTTTCCTCGTTTATGGAATTTTCTATTGAATCTTCCTTTCTTCTTTTCCATAAACTTCTAAATCTTTTCATGACCATTGCGATATCTTCGTCTTCTAGATCATCTTCGGATGAGGTGGAGTCATCTTCTAATTCCTCATCTTTCTTTGAGTCCAATGCAGCTTTGAAGGCAATCATCTTCTTCTTCTTTTGATCATCATTAGTTCTATGCTACATGCTCAGTTTGTGTGTGATGAGTGAACCCATTAATTCATCCAAAGAAAGGGTGTTCAGATCTTTCACTTCTTGGATGGTAGTTACTTTGGGGTCCCATTTATCCAGAAGTGATCTTACAATTTTTCATACTAAGTCAGCATTTGAGTAAACCATACCAAGATTTTTCAAGCCATTAATAATATCTATAAATCTAGTAAACATGGCAGAAATAGTTTTAGTAGATTCCATTTAAAATAATTCATAACTATGTAAAAGATGATTTATTTTTGAAGTCTTCACTTGGGAAGTTTCTTCGTGGGTCACTTCAAGTTTGTCCCAAATTTCCTTTGCTGAAAAGCGCAGGTGAAAATTTGATTAAACTCATTAGCATCCAAAGCATGGTATAGTAAATTCATTGCTTTGGCATTTAATTCTCCCATCTTCATGACATGTTCATCCTAGTCCTCTTCAGGCTTAGGAACTTCCACGCCATTAATTTTAATCATGGAAATTTATAGCCCTTTTAGAATGACCTTCCATAATTGAAAATTGACATCTTGTACATAGATTTTCATTCTAGCTTTTCAATAAGAATAATTTATGCCAGTGAAAAGTGGAGGTCTATTAGTAGATTGGCCTTTGGCCAAGGAAGTACTCATGGGATGAGCCATCAATCTTTACTTTAAATGTATTCAGAGACACTACTCTGATACCAGTTGTTGCCTTGGTAGCTTTCCCAAGAGGGGGGTGAATTGGAAATTAAAAAATTTAAGCTATTATGTTCTTTCTGGAATCCATTTTAAGGTGTAAAGTGCTGTGACAAAATAATTAAATACAGAAGCTAAATTAAATCATAGAAGCACAACACAAATACACAACAATTATAGTGGTCCAGAGCAATCCAGCTCCTACATCCACTATCCAAGATTACCACTTAGGATTTTCACTATATCCCCCATCGGAATGTAATTGGATTGTTTTCACAGGCTCACAATCCAAACCTCTACACTTTGGTTTTACCGGGATCACCAAAGAAACCCAACTTGGTTTTACCAGGATCACAAAGAACCCAACACTTGGTTTTTAACAAAGGCTCACCCAGAACCTATTTGATTTTTCAACTGGGCTCACTAATAACCTAACAATTCAAAAATGAATTGAAAAGAAAAGCAACAGAATGACAAACAATTTTATCGAGTGGTTGCCGATACAGCTTGAGTGAAGCCCACTTGAATGCACTTGAATGCACTTTAATGGCTTCTTTTGCTTCTTTACTAAGTGCTTCAAGCTTCAAATGAGAGTTGGTGAAGACTTGAATGCTATCTTGAATGTTCTTAGTGCTCTTCTCCTTGATGGTAGGTTTGATATTCAATAAAGCATTAACTCTTTGAAAAACTTTCTAACACTTACTTCAAAGAAGTTCAAATCCCTCAAATATATAGCCTTCCATCATTCCAAGGCAATTTAAGTGGTTGTAGAACATTGGGATGTGATATTTGACCGTTGGAGCACTTTTTGGATTCAAATTATGAGTTCTGGAACTAGTCGTTGCAAGTCTGAAATTGACCTTCGAGTCGATTCGGATCACTCGAGTCAGCTCAGATCCTCAAAGGAGTTCTGGTTGAGTCGACCCTCTTCAATCCAGTCAGCTCGCTTGCATAGTGTCTGGATTCTTCACTCTGTAAGAGTTGGTTCACCTTGATTCGGGTCGACTCGAATCCTCGGGCCTTCAAAATGTTAGTATGGACGAGTTAACTAACTTCCATTCTAGTCGACTTGAATGGTTATTCTTGTCAGAAACCATTTTCTGAACTCTGGAGGAGTCGGCTCGATCTTTTGAAGAGTCGGCTTAGATGTCTGACCATGTGATAGAGTCAACTCGGACTTCCTTTGGGTCGGCTCGCCTATCTAATACAAGAAACATCACTCTGGACGAGTCAGCTCGGGTCCCTTAAAGTTTGCTCGGATATTTTTATGCCAGAAGTCTCATGCATGCCATATGCTAGAGTAGGCTCTCTTCTCCTCAAGTCCGCTCGAATGAATGTTTCAGTTATTTTCTCAATCTTTCTTTATATTTCATCCAGCAAGTCTTCAAGCTTCAAGATGTCATCAATTCCAACAAGTTTCTATGAAACTAAGAGCTTGAAACGCATTTAGAAGTAACCCAATTTTATGATCTTTCTTAACTTTTTCTTTGGGTTCTTCTTTATAATATTCAATTACAACACATCTCAATAAAAGAATAAAAATGTAAGAGTTGAAATTTGAATAATGAATTCATCCTACAAAAACATGTAAACCACTTGAAGAGTTGTTAGTAAAATAAATGCATGCACCAATGTTTGGTTATCATCAAAATCACTTATGGGGTCAACAAATATCTTTTTGGTGAACAAATGAGGTGGTAAGAGGGGGTTGGCTAAGGGATGCCTGACTAATATTAGGCTCAAGTCTAGGGGTATTGATCCTATAGGGTTTAGGTTGACTGAGGGATAGTGCATTACTACTGGATTCATATCTAGAGACTATGGATTCCTGGTGCACATAGGGCAAGGGTTCAACTCTATGGGTCTTGCATAGGGTTCCTAACTGATCTCCTACTTGGTCAAAACTATGGATTGCTTGATTATATGATTGGATCAGTTGGTCAAGCTTAGTATTTATTTGGGTATCGGATTGGTCAAACCTATGCTCCATCTTGTCAAATCATTCAATCAAAGTTTTCATGAAGGCCTCGTAATTGGAATCCATGGCTGAGTCAGTTTAGGATTTAGGCTTCTGATAGTGGGTTCCTAATCTAGTGGTCATACAATCAAATAATCAGTTAGAATGAGAAGGTATAGCCAAGCATGCAAAATGGATTAGCTTAATCTAGGGTTTCCTAGACCTAGAGCCAAAACTGAATGGGTCATCTCAACTTACACTTAACCCAGCAGCTAATCCTTCCTCTGACCAGGTAGAAGGTGGGAGTTTGGGAGGCCCCCCTGCTTTCGTAGGGACCTAATTAAAAACCATAATACCACTTAGGTTGTTTGACTCTGGACCCTCAGCCTTAGACTCCACATTTCAGTAATAGCCAAAGGATTAAATGCACTAATTGGCCCACACAGCTCAGACTCGACCCATTGATGTCACCTAGCCCTCTAGGGAAAATTAGGTCTAATTGATTTTAATTAGGCTTAGGTCTAAAGATGATGGTTGTTTTGGGCCCACGATAGGTGATGAAATCCTACCCTGATATTAGATAGTGATTGCCCTTAAGATTAGGTTAATCAGATGATGGACATTCAATGAGTCCTAATGAAACTAAAACAATAAAAAAAGTAAAATACTTTTGTGTGTTTTATGATGTGGCAAGTTAGGTTTGAGTTGTTTAGGTTAGCAATCAAATTGGGCTTAGGATTAGGGTGTGTGGAAGTTGATTAGGTTAGGTTGAGTCAAGGTGCAGAAATAGCAAAATTCAAAAAATTAAGGTTTCAGAAGATGCAGAATTTGACATAGTTACTAATACAGAAAAAAATCAAAAAAAATTCAAAACAGAGGTTGGATGGTGAGGATGAACTCTACAAAATATGATGCAAAAAAAAAAAAAGATGATAATGCAAATCCTAGGGTTTTTGGACTGCTACAGAAATCTCAGGATTTTTATTAGGGTTTCTAATATGCCAAATTTTAGGGAATTAGGGTTTCGATAAAATTAATTAAAATTTACGAAAACTATTAAGACAAAGAAGAGAACATGAAGTGCAAATTTCACAAAAAACTAAAATATTTAAGTACCAAAATTGATAAAAAACTAGACCTCTAATGCAGGTGACAGGACACAGAAATTAGGGTTTGTGATTCTAATACAGATAAAAACTATGCTAAACATGCTCTAATACCAAACTGATACAAGATGACTCTAAGATTGCTAAAGATGCAAGAAAAATAGTAAAATAATTTTTTTATGTTTTTTATAATTTAGGTTTGTAGGCTAAATTTCCAAACTAAAGTAAAAACTAGCACAAAGAGTAGCAATGCAAAGAATCACCATGATCGCAAAATAACTCATGCAAGATAATGAAAGTCAGGACCTGGAAATTGAGAAACTCCCAATTTAGGATATCTTATCTTTAACTAATGATATATCAAGAGTAGGGAAGGATGTTACCAATTAGTGATTTGAAGAACTCCCGATGAAGAGATCACACGGCACTCTGATTGGATCTGGATGATGAAGCTTGGTTTCCTTGAATTTGATGACTGATTTGGGTGGTCCTGGAGACAAGGAATGCCTTCTCTAGGGAGGTGAAACACCTCAAGGATCCTGCAGCATCAGAGGTCAATCAAAACAGCAAATAAACAAAGTAAAGAAACTAGGGTTTGATTGAAATCAGGGTAGAAGTTTGAAGCTGGTGGCTAGAAGTAGGATGATGCTCTTTGGCTTGGACGGTAGCTAAGGCACTCCTTCTTGGGTGTGTGAAGGCTTGGATGGAAACAATCTTGGGTGTAGAAGGATGCTAGGGCAGCAAGGATGGCTAGGGCACACAAAGTAACCAACAAAACATAAGAACACAATTCCAACACAAGAGCAAACTCAAATAAAACTCACCAGGGTTTTGATATCATGAATAAAAGTTGCTTACAAGAGGGGGAGGGTTGGGGTATTTATAAATGTTCCCCAAGTCCTCTAGGATTACAAAATTGAGAGGGAGAGGGATTACAAGTTTGCTTAAGACTAGGAGAATACACTTTGAATGAAAATAAAACTAGTTCTCCTTATTCTACCTGGATTTCTCTCCTCATTTGACTTGGTCCAAGGGCTCCCTTTGAGCTTGGGTGCCAATATGGAGTTGGGTTTGGCTTTAGAGCAGCAAGGGGCATCCTCCTTTGGATTGGTGCATGGGCTTTGGGCCTTGGAAGATCGGGTGCCCTGATATCAGCATATTCCTTGGAATCTTGGCTCTGGGGCTCATGTGCTTGACTCCTGGGCTTGAAATTTCTTGGCCTGGGGTGCTGGCATATTCCTTGAATCATGAGGTACCTGGAATTTGGCATATTCTGGAGCATCTGAAGGGAATCTAGTATCTGGAATGGTATCTAGAGGGAATCAGGGCATTTGGAGAGCATCTGGAGGGTATCTAGGGCTCTAGGGTGTCAAACAAGATTCCATAAGCTGATGTAAATGCCTCTAGCTCCTGGGTGAGGCCTTGTGGAACTCCAAAATAGGGTATCCTCTAACTTGTACAAAAATTGGACTCTCATTTGACTCATACTTAAATATAGGACTCAATGGATTGGACTAGGTTGTGACAAATCAACTAGTCTCAACTTATAACACTCAATCTTACTTGCTTACAAAATTATGACACATGATTAAGGTTCTAAAAAAAATCCTAATCAGTAAACCATGTGGGATCCGGGGATCTGTGTATGATCCTGGTGTCCCCACCAATTCTCCCGGGACGAGAGGAACTCGATCCCATCAAGTAAGGGTCAATTTGATTGCTCAAGGAGGGTATGGGTTGAGGCGCTGCAGATCAGCACGAGCATTCCACAAGCCCTCAGATTCTGGTCGACCTTGCCACCGGGCCAAGTACCATTGACAGTCTCCAATCCAAGTACTGATGGATTGATCATCCAGGGTTCTCTTAATCTTTTCTTCACCAAAAGGCCAAATTGTATGTGGTCGCTCTGGGATGGGTTCACTCACAAAGAAAGGGAGTGGCTTAAGGGGCTTGCTGGGTATCACTACTGGCTCCCTAGACTCTTTAAGAAATGAGATGATTAAGGTGGAGCTAATACCTAAATCAAGTGATATCTTAGGCACATAGGCATTGGGTCCACTGCTGTTTATTAATTTGGATGGGCCAGCTTCCGCAAAAAACTCCTTTATCATCACATATTCCTCTGCATAAATTATTTACTTTCCTTTGAAAATTAGCTATGTTATTATTTTTTTTATTACTTATGTTTAGCTTTTGACTAATTTTTAGATGCAAATACTGTGCAGAGGGTAGTGTAGGTATAGGCATGTGATTCAGGGTTATGAATTTATTGGACTCAACACTAACACCTAATAGACTCGACTAGACTTCCTTATCAAAGAAAATTTATTGGACTCTACGGAACAAAACCTAATAGACTATAGACTCATTATGTTTGATCCTATCTTGGCATGCACATGAAAATTTACTATGTACTCCTAGCAAATGCCATAAAATATACCAAAAGTAATATGCAAACCTAACATGTGCAATGAATGAATGCAACATCCAAACCTCTACATGATGCAAGTGAATGGTTAAAGAAATATAAGAAAACTCAAGAAAAGGCAAAAAATAGGAGGTGGATTCGAGGTTAGTTTGATAGGGTAGAAAATCAGAAAAGGGGTTGGAACTAATCGGATAGACTAAGAGATAAGAAGGTGTTTCAGGGATGAGTCCGATACTAATGAGGTTGACCTTATGAGGTTGAGGTATATCTTCTAGGTTGGCAGGATGGAAGAATGGATCACTAATTTTGGGGAAGAGATCAATGGGAGTCAAAAGAGTGAATTCATCCTGAGGGTACTGATAAGAAATCAAGTCCTTAATAAATTCTTTTAGCTTAGGAGATTTAGGACTAGGCTCTATAATTGGATTCTCTTCCTCTAACTGGTCTTCTACTACAGGTTCAGCTTGGGGGTGGTCAGGTTCAACTAATGTTGGGTGGTCAGGACACCATTCTTTCAGCCAACTCATGTGCAGATGAGCTGACTCTTCTAGAGTCATGAGAAAACCAGTTCTTAGAATATTAGCCATCTGAGCATACTCAATTGAGAAGAGTCGACTCAATCAGAGGGAAGATTCAGTTGGTCTGAGCATCCGAGCCGACTCGGGCACCTGTTCCAAGCACATAATGGCTGGTTCTATATCTATCTTTTTGATTCCAAAAAGTTCTCCAATGGTCATTTTTTTAATCCCAACGGTCTACAATGGTTATATCCAATTGGAATCGATTCAAGACACTATTTATATGGGATTTGAACAACTTTTGAAGAAGTTAATGAAAAGTTAATGAGATTTTAAAAGAAAATTCAAGAGAGCCTTCAAGAAAGTACTCAAGACTTCACGAACTCTCATCAAATTCTTGAGTCATTTATTGAGAAAGATAAGAAGCCTTAAAGAGCATTCAAGGAAGGAATCAAGAAGGCATCTCAAGAGCTACAACAACAACCACCCGACAATGATCGATTTATCATTAGTGTGGCTCTGTTTTTTAACTCTTTTATTTGAGTTGTTCCAAGTATAGTAGGGGCTGTAACTTGGGGATTGTTTAAGTATTTATTAAACCTTTGAAAACAAAGTGTGGGTCATTTGTGAGCTTGGGAAAATTAACATTATATTGAGTTCTTGGTGATCCCGGTGTAAAACCAAGAGTTGGGTTGTAGTTTGTGATCCCAGTGCAAAACAACTAGCTATATTCCATGGTGAATATAGTGGAATGACAAGTGGTATCATGGGTAGTCGACATAGGAGCTGGGTTGCTCAGTACCACTATAATTTGCTTGTGTTTATGCTTATATTGTTTGTGATCTTTATTTGCTTCTGCATTTGATTCTTAACTTATATCACTCACCACACTAAGAATTCTAAAAAGAGCACATACTTGAGAAAATTTTTAATTACCCAATTGACCCCCCCTCTTGGATTGGCCACGTGGGCAACAACTGGTATCAGAGCAGTGTATTTGAAAATTTACTTAGAGTAAAGATAAATGGCAAATTCTATGATTACCTCTTTGGTCGAAGGCCAATCTCTTCCATTATCCCGATTAAGTGATGGGTATGGACAAATGTCAAACCGTAATACTTAATCATATCGAATCTCAGCTCGATCATGAGGACTCAATTGATGACTGATTAGAAGTCACTTCTAATCTCATCCCACTTTGCAAAGATTCCTTGAGTCACTTATCGAAGAGATTACACGGGATAACATATCCTCTTTTCAGGATTGATCAATTCCTTGTTGGTCCACTCACATCCTTCGTACACCTTCCACCATATCCAGAACACCCCGTACATGTCGCAATGCCATGAATAAGTAAGAACAAAAGTATGGCTTAGTGTGCACAAGGAACCATGGTGACCTCAAGTCTGAAGATCACATGCACAACTTATACTTTGGGACCTATCTTTTGATAAGGAGTAAGACTTCCACAAGATAGTCCCAGTGTGGATTAGTTCAGTGTACTCATAACCTAATGAGTACCCTTGTTTTAGTGTCTCTACACAAGTGGCTGTGAGACCAACCATCCTCATCAACTAAGCATACATAGGATAAGCTAGTCTTACCGGATTCATCAATTCCCAAATCGATGGTCCAATGACTAGGAACATTCTAGATTAGGGTTTATAAGAATTTGATCTCACTATTATTTTATCATAACCCTAATTTCATTGCCCCACTCTATGGGGTTCATCATAGTCAAAAACATGACACAACAATATATGATGAATCAAATGCCTTTATTATAAATAATGAAGTCATACATGAGTTGGAAGTTTCCAGAAAGGACCATACAATGAATGGCTCTTAGGGCATTTTTCTATCAGGTAAGGTAATTACTGAATTGGTTGTTATTGAGCTAACCCATTCTACTTGAGCTCTAGGTCTAGAAACTCTAACTCGAGTTCTGTGTGTCTGCATTGCATAACCATTAGATTGAGAGTCTGACCTAACCAGTAGTCTCACCCAAACCTATCATGAACATGGAGTACAACCTTGAAAGCTTTATGAGGTTCATGAATGATCAATTTGCCCTAATGAATAATAAATGTGACTAAATAGATAAGCGATTCGAAAATCTACAGAGAATCCATAGGATTTGTACTAACCCTGGTTCACCTAGACCAACTCCCCTTGGCACCTTAACCCATCAACCTGAACCCACTAGGATCAATACACCTAGTAAGAACCTTGAAATCAGACCACCTTCCCTTAATCGACCCACCTCTACTACCCCACTGGTTCACCAAGCTGCCATTGTAGTAGAAGTTTATGAAGCCGATGTGAGCTTAGTAGGTGAGTATATAGATGATGAAATACAGGAGGTAGACCTAGAGTTAGATAATCCTGACCATACCCAAACTAAGTTCAACCAAGAATTAGTTGACCCTAATTGTACCATGACTGAAACTATACTGGTAGGACCCTTAGAAAAAGAGATCCAAGAGGAACCTAACCCTACTGCTGAGACTTTACCTACGAAAACACAAGAAGAGACTCAAGTCATAGAGCCTATTGAGGACATGATTTCTTTAGTCTAGTACCCTCAAGCTGAAGTCACCCCTTTGACTCCAATCGAAGATCTCTTCCCTTGGATTAGTAACCCATTTTTTCATCAGGTGGACCTTTTAGTGCCAGTAGATGTAAATCAGTGTCTAAACTTTAAGGTCAACCCCATTAGTCTAGGACAAATCCCCAAACCCCTTTCTTATTTTCTACCCTACCAAGTCACCCCCGAATCCACTTCTTATTTTCTACCATTTCCTGAAACTTCCAGCATTTCTAGGACCATTAGTTTGCATTTGTAGAGGTTAGCATGTTGCATAAGCCTATTGAGCATTTTAGGTTTACAACATATTTTGGCAGACCCTAGGGCATTTAGTAGGAATCCACGCACCATTTTCTTTTGCATGTCACCCACCAACCAAGGGTCAAACTCAATTATAGTTTAGGGTTTACATGCATGTCAACAATAATAATAATAAAAATTTAATTAATGAAAGCAATGAATATTTTTAAGAAAAAAGACTCAAAGAATATAATAAAGGAGACTTTATCATGGTTAGGCTATGACCTGAACAGTTCCCGCTTGGAACCATGAAGAAGTTACATGCCCGTAGTAGTGGACCATACAAAGTAATTAAGAAAATTGGACCAAATGCCTACGTTCTTGAGTTACAACCTGAACTAGGCATTAGTTCTACTTTCAATGTTTCAGACCTTATTGAGTATAGGGAGCCAACGTTGATTCCTAGTGTCCTATTTGGGCCTAATACAGTCCTTGAGAGTGAACCAACCCAAGTATGTCCACCTGCCATGATACCAGCCAGGAGAGACAAAATCGAGCAGATCTTTGAAGACAAGATCATCCTACCCGGAGCAAAGATTTCCAGCGATATCATGTTCGTTAGCAAGGATGACCTGAGACTGATGACTCTTGAATCACCAGAGAGGACTTGCAGAGAGTTGACCCAGACTTACTAGATTGCTATCATAGAGACGTTAATCCATAATCGATAGGGTCGAGTTTCTCCCACTCGGGGAGAATTGATATGGTGCGGACACTAGAGGCACCAGACTCAAGCAAAGGCTTTTAAACCCACTGTGGTTATCTGACTAGAGTTGTTAGGGTTTTATTGAGTCCTGTAATAAAAGCATGGTCATGTAATAAAAGCATGGCCCTTTAGGCCCAAATTAGGGTTTGAGTCATGATTCTATTTTTGATTGAGTTCTATATTAGGGTTTTGGAGCAATCTTGGGATATGGTCAGCTCATGTTAAGCCATTTTCTTTTGAGTCTTGTAATCATCAAGTTGAGTTCAGTCTGAGAATACCCAAGCTTGTGAAGGACAAATACCTGCTGTGCCACCTCCGCAGCTGCATGGAGTCCTAGTCACACCATGGATGGCGATGCCCTAGGACTACTAGGAGGAACTTGAAGTCAGCCCATGGTTGAGGAGTTGATGTCCACACGCTAGCACATCCCTTCCAAGCCTCAAGCACAAAAAGTCCACATGCCTATGGATATACTTCAAGCCATAGATTCATGGACGCCTGCTTAGGAATGTTGTGGACCACATCCATCCCAAGAAGGAATATTTTTCGCACCACTCATGGTCTCCTCTTGGCTACCCAATAATTTCTTGAATTGGAGGAGTTTTGTATGGCATGAGGGAGCCTCCTTCTTTGTATTCTGCCCCATACTTTAGGAAAAAAGTGGGCACCCCATATGTTCCTCATTTCCATTTGCTTGGGCCCTAAGTTTCATGACTCTATATTAGGGACCCTTTCGTATAAAATTTAAATCATTTCATAAAATATATTGAGTTTTCTACCAAATGTTGTGTGCTTGCTGTGTGCTAGGGGAATCTATGTGAACCCCATCCTTCTTCAAGCTTCCTACACCTTGCTTCCAAACATCGATCAAAACCCTAGAGAGCATCCTTCTTTAACCTTGGCCTCCAACTCCAAGTCCTCTTCTTCCCCTCTTTCTTTCAGCCATTTGCTTCGTTTCTACATCATTTCCTAACCTGTGATAACTGATTTGCAGTTCCCTTGGAGTCCATGATTCCAAGATTTCAGTCGGACAGCTTTCGAGTCACTGGATTGAAAGCCACGGATCCGTGGGTTCTTCAACTTGATCTTCCAGGCCTTATCCGGGAGCGTAGAGCAAACTCTTCAAGGATTCATCATCAAATCCTTATCTGGTACACCCCCTCTACTCGCTAGTAGCAGTATTGTAGGAGAGCTAGCCCTACCAGGGCTTCTTAGCCTCGACGATCCTCTTTTCTATCAGTTTTAGGGTCTACTTTGCATGCATCTGCTTCAGATTTTCTATGGAGTTCCCTGCTTAATAACACAAAAATACTTTGCATGCATCTTTTGTCTTGTATCATTTGGTATCAGAGCCTGTTTGGGCTTAGTTTCTCTTTGAATATTTAGATCGGGTCTTCACCATGGCCATCCAGTCATAGGAGAGAAGTAGGTCTGCAAGACACTCTCATTCCATTCGAAGGGATCTCTTATGACGTGTAGGGGTGCTACTATGATTGACCCTTGAAGAAGATAACAAAAAGCATCTTTTGGGTTAATTTCTGCATCGCAGCCTTCACAGTACATGGTCTGTTCTTTTAATTGTTTCTACATGTAGCTAGATAAAAAAATTTTGATTTTTATTTTGCTAGATTCCTAATGATTTTTGATATTTTTTAAATTTTTTTAATGATTTATTTCAATCTATAGAATTTTCTCACGCTGGAATACTGCCTGAGAATAGTTCTATCCAAAAACTTTAGCAAGTCTAATTTCAGCATATAGGTTGTTCAAGCAATTGTTTCTACCGGTAGAAACATGATAAAATCCTGATTTTTGTTTTTCTGGAACCATCATAATTGATATTAATTAATCAAAACTTTTTCATGAATTTTTGGACTTTTTATGTTCTGCAACCCTATTTTTTCAGCCTAGGAAAATTTCTACAACTAGATTTCAGCATGTTAGGATTTCAGCATGTTAAGGCTTCTTTTTGCATAATTTTTGCATATTTTAATTTTTTTGCATATTCCCAGCATATTAGGTAAATTCTTGAATATTATATTTTCTACAAAAAAAACAAAAAAAAAATTATACCAAACATAAAAAAAATTCAAAACCCTAATTGCATCTTCATATGCTTGCCATCATTTGCATAAATCACCTTAAGGGCACTTTCAATTTGTCAGATGGGGGGAGGAGTTGATTCCCTCTCCTTAGCCAAAACAACAATCCTAGCATCCAAATTGAAACCAAATTTAAAACCAATTAGACCTAATTTGCTTTGCTCTAGTAAGCTAGGGGCACCAACAGGTCGGGTCCAATCTTTTTGGGAAAACTAGTTGCACTCAATTCAGCATTTGTGACTTGAAGCTGGTGTCTAGGCTAGGGTCCAGAGTCAAATGACCTAAGCAATGTTGTGGTTCCTTAATAGGATCCCTGCGAAAGTAGGTGGCCTCCCATACTCCCACCCCTACCTAGCTAGTGGAAAGCATAACTGTTGTCTTGATTATGATTCAATCGACTCATTCTGTTTGGACTCTTGTCTAGGAAGCTGTAGTCGATTCGTCTTTGAGTCTTGCACATGCACTAGCTTAGGAGTTGATGTGTGTTTGACTGCATGACCCATAGATTAGAAGTCATGATCGATAGCCTCAACCTAATTCAACCTAGTGTAACCATGGAGCCCGACCTAGGAACCCCTACCATGACCCCTATTTGGAGTCCAATCCTTGGAGAACCCCATACCATGACCCTATTTGGAGCCCAACCTAAGAGAGCCACTAGGTACGTTGTGTTAGTAGCACTAAATTAGTGGTGATCTGAGTGTGAGGATTATCTTGCTTGGGAAAGAGATATGGACCTGTATTTTGAACAAATATGGGTTTCTATTCTCAAAGATATCAGTTCAGGTTGCTAAAGCTATGGTTAGTTTTACCAGGCCAAGGTAGACTAGTATAGTTGAGAGAATAGTTAGACTAGAAGGAATACCCATAATACCTAGGAAGCCATGAAAAGAAAACTTAGGGAAAAGTACCTACCAAAGTCCTATAAGCCTAAGAGATCCACAACCTATAGATCCGAGCCCAGATCCTATGACTCCAAACCCTATGACTCTAGAATGTATGAGCCATATCCCATGAGCACAATAGACCCAAGACACATAGAGCTGAACCCAAATCCTATGACCCCAGACCCTATAAACCCATGACCCATAGATCTGTTGCCCTTGTCCTATGAGCCAAGGGATCCCATAACCCCTAAGTATCAGCCTAGTACTATTCAGGTTTCCCCTAATCAACCTGAATACCATAGGATTAGTAACCCTAAATATGAGCCAGTAGTAATCCAGTATCCCTTAATCAACATGATCTCACTAGGAGTAGTGCCCATAATCAGGAACCAGGACCTAGCCAATTTTTTCTTAGCCGACTCTCCCCTACCACCCCACTGGTTGACGAGAATGATAGTAAAGTGGAAGTGTATGAAGTGATGAGAGCCTAGTGGATGAGTATGAGGGAGAAGAGGAGTTCCTTATAGAAGACCTTGAATTAGTTGACCTAGTACATATCCAAGTAGAAGCCAACCTAGAATTAGCTAACCCTGACCATATCCAAACTGAAGCCAGTTTAGAGTTAACTGACCCTGACCATACCCAGACTGAACCTATAGTGGAAGTACGTTGAAGGAAGAGGACCATGAGGAACCTGACCGTACTATGGAATCTTACCTGAGGTCCACTAGAAGAAAGACTAAAATTCAAGAGCCTAAAAAATTTATTGAAGATATGTCTCTTTAATTTAGTACCCTCATGATGAATCCCTTCCTAAGTTCCCATTGAAGACCTCATCCTAGAATTGTTGACCCATCCTTCTATAGCATGGACCTTTTCTTGCCCATAGATATAACCTAATATTCATACATTAAGGTCAGTCTCTTTAGTCCAGAACCAGTCCCTGAATCCCCTTCCTATTCCTACACTTCCTTGAGTTTCTCATGTTTCTAAAACCTTTAGGTTACATTTTGTTGAGATTACCAAGTTGCATGAATCCTTAAAGCCCATTCCATTTGCGACCTACTTTTGGAAGACCTTGTGGCATTTGCTAGGAGCCCATTGTAAATTTTCATATGCATGCCAAACAAGGGTAAACCTAGAGAGTCTATAGTCAGTTAGGTTTAGGCCCAAGAGTCCAATAAAATTCCTCTCAAAAGGAATGCATAGTTGAGTCTGCCTTTTTTTAGGTGTTAGTATGAGTCACAAGTGCATCTTCATTAAGCACTAATTTTGAAACAAATTGGCTAATACCCGAAAGAGCCAAAGAATTTAATGTAGGGGACTCTGTTATGATTAGGCTTAGGCCTAAGCGGTTCCCACCTGGGACTGTTAAGAAGCTTCATGCTCGTGGAGCTGGCCCCATTAGACTGATAAAGAAGGTCGGATCCAGTGCCTATGTGCTAGATTTGCCCCGAGATTTTGGCATTAGCTTTACCTTTAATATCATGGACTTGGTTGAGTATAGGGAACTGGCAGCGATTCCTAGTGTGGCCTTTGGACCTACCCCATCCTTGAGAACGAACCTAATCCAGAGTGTCCACCTATAAATTGTACTGAAAGAGGAGAACAGATCAAGCATATCATGGATGATCAAGCGATAATGACCTGGGGCCACGGCTATCAACGCTACATGGTTTGATGGCAAGGCTGGCCAGAATCTGATAATTCATGGATTACTCGAGAGGACTTGCAATGCCTCGAACCCAATTCTTGAGAGACACCAGAGCTAGAGTGACTCATACTCGACATGGTCGGGTTCCTCCCACCCGTGAGAATTGGTGCAGACACCAGAGGCACCAGACTTAGGCAAAGACTTTTAAACCCTCTGTGGTTATCTGACTAGAGTTGTTAGGGTTTTATTGAGTCCTATAATAAAAGCATGGCCCTTTAGGCCCAAATTAGGATTTGAGTCTTGAGTTATGTTTTTGATTGAGTTATGTTAGGGTTTTGGAGCAGCCTTGGGATATGGTCAGCTCATGTTAAGCCTCTTTCTTTTGAGTCTTGTAATCATCAAGTTGAGTTCAGTCTGAGAAGACCCAAGCTTGTGAAGGACAAATACCTGGTGTGCCACCTTGGTAGCCGCATGGAGTCCCAGTCACACCCTGGATGTCGACGTCCTAGGACTACTTGGAGGAACTTGAAATCGGCCCATGCTTGAGGAGTTGATGTCCACATGCCAGCACATCCCTTCCAAGCCTCAAGAACAAGAAGTCCACATGCCTACGGATATACTTCAAGTACTAGATTCATGGATGCCTGCTTAGGAATGTTGTGGACCACATCCAGCCCAAGAAGAAAGATTTTTTGCTCCCCTCATGGTCTCCTCTTGGCTGCCCATACATGCTTGAATTGGAGGAGTTTTGTATGACATGAGAGAGCCTCCTTCCTTGTATTCAACCCCACAGTTTAGGAAACAGTGGGCCCCATATGTTCCTCATTTGCATTTGCTTGGGCCCTAAGTTTCATGACTCTATATTGGGACCCTTTTGTATGAAATTTTAATCTTTTCATGAAATATATTGAGTTTTCTACCAACTGCTATGTGCTAGGGGAATCTGTGTGAACCCATCCTTCTTCAAGCTTCCTGCACCTTGCTTCCACCACATCCATCAAAACCCTAGAGAGCATCCTTCTTCAACCTTGGCCACCAACTCCAAATCTTCTTCTTCCCCTCTTTCTTTCAGCTGTTTGCTTTGTTTTTACATCATTTTATAACTAGTGATAAGTGATTTGTAGGCCTCAGAGTGCACGAATCCAAGATTTCAGCTGGACTACTTTCGGGTCACCAGATTGAAAGTTGTGGATCCGTGGAGTCTTTGGCTTAATCTTCCAAGCCGCATCCAAGAGTGTAGAGTGAACTCTTCAAGGATTCATCATCAAATCCCTGTCAGGTACATCCCCTCGACTCGCTAGTAGAAGTATTTTAGGAGAGCTAGCCCTACCAGGGCTTCTTAGCCTCGGTGGTACTCTTTTCTAATAGTTTTAGGGTCTACATTGCATGCATCTGCTTCAGATTTTTATAGAGTTCCTGCTTTAGATCTTGGCTCTATATTTGGGATATAATCTCCTAACTCAACACTTAATAACACAAAAATACTTTGCATGCATCTTCAGTCCTACTCATGGTATGGACACCAGGGCCAGAAAATATCGACAGGTTGAACCCACATCAATGGGGATCACCTATGAATAAAGCCTTGAACCCAACCCCTTTTACCATGTAATTATTTTATTTTAAATTATGCTATTTTAGCTTAGTTATGGTTAGCCCTTTTACCAATTGTAATTAAGATTTTGTTATTTAGCTTTTTGGGTTAAACCTTTTTTACCACATTGAATCAAAACCTCATTTATCGATTATGTCAAACCCTATTGGGCCAACCCTGTTTTTAAATTTATTCTTTTGGTGTATGAGGTTATACCTTTTGATCAATTGATCATGTGGGGCTTTAGTTATTATGTTTTGAGTCTTGTAATAATTTGTTATTATATCCTGTAATACAAGGGGGACCCAATTGAAGACCCATGTGACTTCATGTGCTCCCAATTAAAGACTCCATGTGTTAGATCAAGACAAACCATGTGATTCCATTTGCTAGCCCATATCAGCTTGTTCATGGCACTACCTTTTCAAGAATTCGGACAACACCTACCACAACATCAGGGGACATCAACACATGTTCATGTTTGGACAAGTCATGAGACATCATTGGGACAACACATTCCAGTCAGGCTTTTTGGACATGCATCCAATTTGGACATTTTCACATGACAACACATGCCATGTCCATTCTCTTTGGTCGGTCATTTAAGGAGTTAGTGCCAACTTATTTTAAGATAAATGAGAAGGAGTCTTCATCCTTGGTGCCATTCACTTCAATTATTCCATGCCAAATCAAAGGAGTCAGCCCACTCTTCCTACCCTCTATCAAATGCCAAATTCCAAGGAGTTTTATTTCATCTTGTTGCCTAAAATGGAGAAGATTAGAAGGATTTCTTGCTTCAAGTATTTGGATCAAATAGATTCTATGTGCTTATATTTCCAGAACTCAAGAGTCTCACCAAAACTCTTGAGTCTTCTTCTATCCAGATGGAGAGTCCAATTACCTACAGGAGCCCACATTATCTAGACTCCAGAGTCCAGCAATCAAGGCAACCTAGGTTGCCATCTTGATCCTACATCATGACACCCCATCAATCCTTATAGTTGGCACCCAAGATGAATGAGAATCCCATGATGATTGCCCACTTGAAGAGAGGTCCAGATCAACCTAGAGACAAGAGTCCAGGATGACCAGAGCTAGAATTCCAGGAGTTATAGTCCAAGGGAAAACAAGTCAAGTCTTTGTATCCCTTACACCACTGGTTGAAGGTCTATAAACAACCCATCAACCCCCGTGTATTATTGATAATTTATTCATCAATAAAGAAGCTCTGCTGAATTTTTCTTTTTGCTATTTGCATCATGGGGTGTGAGGCCCTTTTCCTTTGTTCTTCAGAACATCATGGGGTGTGAGGCCCATTTCCTTTGTTCTTCAAAATATCACAGGGTGTGAGGCCCTAGTTATCCTACCTATTTAGTCGACAAAAAAATCCTAGCCACCTCTTCTAACCCTTCCCTTCCATTCTTTTCCCTTCATTTACTGCTTCCAAACTTAAGTTTTCATTACTAAGTGTTTGCAGTTGATCTGGAATCAAAGATAGGTGTTCTTGCCTCGGAACCTACATCGTATGGAAGATCGAAGCCCGGGATCGAGATCTTGAAACCCTACCACATAATCTTAGAGTCCAGCTAGATTTGCCTCAAAGAGATGACTCTACATTAGTAAAACTTAAAACCTATTCTCTTCTCTTTATCTCTGAATAGTTGAAAGTAGACCCTAGTTTACGATGATTTCTCGACCACCAAATCCTGCTTTTCTAGTTACTTTGTAAGTTTACTTGCGGGTAATAACTATAACTAGTTTGCTTTGTTGCATACTTTGAGTCTTCTTAAAAATATTCAAAAAAATATAAAAAAATTAATCTCTGCTTTTCTCTGATAATTAAGACTTAATAACAGTAATTAGTTTTAATTATCATCCTGCATCTTTTTTGGTATCAAAGTAGGGTAAATTAGGGTTTAATCACTTTTGTGTTGAAATTCTGCATACCTAGTTAGGCTGAAATTAAATTGCATCAAAACCATATTAAACAAATTTAAAAAAATAGAAATAAATTTTTGTTAATACTCTATTATCCTGTATAATCTTAGAAAAACTAGATAATAATAATTTTTTTATTACTATTTTCTGGTCAAAGGAAATCATGCCTCCTGAGCGGGTATACGAAAGTATACTTATGATCCATGGGAGTAATGATCTATGGCCGGACATGAAATCCTGAGATAATAAATCTAAAATTAATCTGATCTAAAACATAATTTGTAGATAATACAAACAAATAGTTATTATTTTTTTCTATTATTTTAATTATTTTAGTTTGATTGCATCTAAGGTTTCATATTTGTGTGATTGCATCATCCAAACCTAATCTAAAGGGCACTCAATATCTACATAAGGAAGGGATTTCATCACCCTTCCTTGGCCCATAACCACCACCTTTTCATCGATCTAACCTAATTAAATTAATTAGACTTAATTTGCTCTAGTAAGCTAGGGACACCAACAGGTCGGGTTCTAAGTATTGTGTGAAAGCTAGTGCACCTAATCCTTTGATTATCACTTGAATCTGGTGTCTAAGGCTAGAGGTCTAGAGGCAAACAACCTAAGCGGTCTCTTGGTTCTTAATTAGGACCTTGCAAGAGCAGGGGGAGCCTCCCATGACCCCACCTGTTAATTGGTTAGTGGACAAGGTCATTACTGAATTGGTTGTAATTTGAGTTGACCCATTCTACTGAGTTCTGGGTCTAGAAACTCTAACTCGAGTTTTGTGTGTCTGCATTGCATAACCATTGGATTAGGAGTCTGACCCAACCAGTAGTCTTACCCGAACCTATTGTGACCAAGGAGTACAACCTTGAAACCTTTATGAGGTTCATGAATGATCAGTTTGCCCAGATGAACAATAAACGTGACCGAATAGATAAGCGATTCGAAAATCTAGAGAGAATCCATAAGATTCGTACCAACTCTGGTTCACCTAGACCAACTCCCCTAGGCCCTTAAACCATCGATCCGAACCCACTAAGATCAGTACACCTAGTCAAAACCTCAAAATCAGTCCACCTTCCTTTAATCGACCCATCTCTACTACCCCATTGGTTCACAAGCTACCATTGTAGTGGAAGTTTATGAAGCTGATGTGAGCTTAATAGATGACTATGTAGATCCAGAGTTAGATAATCCTGACCATACCCAAAACAAGGCCAACCCAGAATTAGTTGACCCTAATTGTACCCTGACTGAAACTATACTAGTAGGACCATTAGAAAAGGAGATCTAAGAGGAACCTAACCCTACTATTGAGGCTTTACCTGAGAAAATACAAGATGAGACTCAAGTCATTGAGCCTATTGAGGACATGATTTCTTTAGTCCGGTACCCTCAGGCTGAAGTCATGCCCTTGACTCCAATTAAAGATCTCTTCCTTGAGATTAGTAACCCATTTTTCCATCACGTGGACCTTTTAGTGCTTGTAGATGTAAATTAGTGTCTAAACTTTAAGGTCAACCCCATTGGTTTAGGATAAATCCTCAAAGATTTTTCTTATTTCCTACCCTACCAAGTCACCTCTGAATCCACTTCTTATTTTTTACCCTTCCTGAAGCTTCCAGCATTTCTAGGACCATTAGATTGCATTTTGTAGAGGTTAGCATGTTGCATAAGCCCATTGAGCATGTTAGTTTACAACCTATTTTTGGCATACCCTATGGCATTCAGTAGGAGTCCATGTACCATTCTCATCTGCATGTCACCCACCAACCAAGGGTCAAACTTGATTATAGTTTAGGGTTTACATACATGTCAATAATAATAATAAAAATAAATAATTAATGAAAGCAATGAATATTTTCAAGAAAAAAGACTCAAAGAATACAATAAAGGGACTTTATCATGGTTAGGCTACGACCTGAGTGGTTCCCACTTAGAACCATGAAGAAGTTACATGCCCATAGTAGTGTACATATAAAGTAATTAAAAAAATTGGACCTAATGCCTACTTGCTTGAGTTTCCACCTGAACTAGGCATTAGTTCTAATTTCAATGTTCAGACCTTATTGAGTGTAGTGAGCCAACGTTGATCCTAATGAGCCATTTGGGCCTAATACAGTCCTTGAGAGTGAACCAACCCAAGTGTGTCCACTGCCATGCTACCAGCTTAGAGAGACAAGATCGAGTGGATCTTGGATGACAAGATCATCACTACCCGGAGCAAAGATTACCAGCGATATGTGATTCATTGGCAAGGATGACCTGAAACTGATGATTCTTGGATCACCAAAGAGGACTTGCAGAGCATTGACCCAGACTTACTAGTTGCTGTCATAGCGATATTGATCCATACTCGATAGGGTCAAGTTTCTCCCACCCAGGGAGAATTGGTGTGGACACCAGGACCAGAAAATATCGACAGGATGAACCCATATCCAGTTGATCACCTGTGAATAAAGCCCTGAACCCAGCCCCTTTTACCATGTAAATATTTTAGTTAAATTCTATTATTTTGGCTTAGTTAGGGTTAGCCCTTTTTACCAACTGTTGGCTTTGGCTCCTTAATTTTGATGAATAACAAAATGCTGAGTATATGTTTGAACTAATGTTTAATTGGAGTATGAATTTCAGGCCTTGGGTATATCAATTTTTCTAACAAAAAGGTAATAAGTTTAAAATTTTGAGAGCAAGATGTTTCTTATTGTTGATTGAGTTTTTCATTTTGGAACATCATCAAAACAATCTCTTTGGACTTTATGAAGAATGATCAAATGAATTCATGCACAAATCCTTGAGAAATTCAAGTTTGGCATGTTTTTGGATGGGACTGAAGCAAGTGTCGACTCACAAGGTCGACTCATGAAAAAAAATTCAGAGTTTCAGAAGACCAGCATGCAAATTTGAAGGCATGCCCAAGTGTCGACTCATTAGGTCGACTCACACACCAAGTGTCGTCGACTCATGAGGTCGACTCATCGCCTGAGAAAATTTTTGGGACAGAACTTCGAGTCTTCCAGATTCTACATCAAGTGTCGACTCATGAGGTCGACTCATGGATCAAGTGTCGACACATGAGGTCGACTCAAGGTCTAATGGCTAGTTTTTCAGAATTTCAGACTTGCTTCCAAACTGCACCAAACGGATATTCTTCAAATTCTAACGGTCTTCAATAGTCCTTTTAGTGGATTTGAGGTATTTAACACTCACCAAACCTCATAATGTCAAGGAAGGAAGAGTGAATTCATATGAGAAAAACTTCAATCATTTGAATAGATAAGAAGAGTGTGTTTAATGATATTCCCTTGCAAAAGCCTTCCATTTTTGAGTTGTTAAGGTTTCAAGTGCTTGGCCATAATTATGCATTCAAGAGATTCCAAGAAGAAGTGTACTCAAGCAATCAAGAGAGCTTCAACGATCATCATTTCAACTCATTATAGGAGCTTTTATTTGTGCTCTTTATTATATTTTTGTTCTTGCTTTATTGACCTAGGTTTCAAGGTTTTTGAAACTAGGTTTAAAGGTTGTTGGTGAGCCAAAGGATAAAATCGACTAGGGTTGAATTGTGAGTCCGAAGACAAAACAAGTTGTAGAGGTTGTTGGTGAGCCTATGTGATAAAACCAACTTATGTTTCGACTTGTGAGTCTTGGAAAATAAGTCGGCTGTAACCTTGAAGAGATTATAGTAAAATTTTCAAGGAAAAGCTTAGGGAGTAGACGTAGGTGCTTTGTGTGGACCGAACCTCTATAAAACATTATGTTTGTGAGTGATTGCTCTCTTTCCTACTTGCTCTTCATTACTTGCATTTAATTTGCTGTTATCCGCTACATATCGCTTAGAGACAATCATTTTGTTTCATAAAATCTTCAAGGCCAGCACATAATTGTGTTAATTTTTCAAAAAGACCCAATTCACCCCCCTCTTGGGCTCCATTTCTGGGCAACAAGTGGTATCAGAGCACCGGTACTCTACTTGTAGGTCCAACAATCTTGAGTGAAAGATCATGGCAGCCCCAATTGGTATGGGTGTTGTAGAAGGGCAAGCCTCTAATTGTCCTCCATTATTTAATGGCACAAATTACACATATTGGAAGACATGCATGCACATTTATTTACAAGCTATTGATTACAATATGTGGAGACTTATAGTTAAAGGTCCTCATCAGCCCACTCTCTTGGTTAATGGCATTCTCACTCCTAAACTTGAGGAAAATTGTGATGAGTATGACATTAAGTAAGCTGAAATCAATGCTAAAGCCACAAACTTATTATTTTGGGCACTTGACCCTAGTGAATTCAATAGCATTTCAAATTGTCTCTCTGCCAAGGAAATAAAGGACACGCTTGAAGTTACCCATGAGGCTACTCATCAAGTGAAGACTACCAAAGTGAACATGCTTATTCACAACTATGAAATATTTAGAATGGAACCTTCTGAATCTATTAGTGAAATGTACACTATTCACTAATTTTATAAATGGTATGAGAAGTTTAGGTAAGGTTATTTCCAATGGTGAACTGGGAACAAACTCCTCAAGTCTCTTCGGGCTTCATGGGATGCTAAAGTCACCACCAAAGAAGAAGTAAAAGATGTCAACACACTTCTTCTCGAGTAGCTTATGTGCTCATTAATGACTTATGAGCTCTCCTTGAAACATAAGACCGTGGATAATGATAAGAAGAAGAATGTAATTGCCTTCAAGTCCACTACTAAAGAAGAGCCAAGTGATGAATTTGAAGAAGAGAATGATGAAGATGAGCTGGCTCTCATAGCAAGAAAGTTCAGGAGGTTTATGAGAAAGAAGAAATATAATTTTAAGAAGAAACCTCAAAAGGAAGAGCCTAGCAAAAATAAAGAAAAAGAGCAGCACACATGTTTTGAGTTTAAGAAACTCGGCCACTTCAAGTTGGATTGCCCCTACTCAAAAAAAGCAAAAGAAGATTAAGAAAGAAAGCAATGATGGCAACCTGGAGTGATAGTGAGGACTCAAGTTCTAATGAAGAACAGCAAAAGGTTGCAAATTTTTGTTTAATGGCCACAGTGATGAGGTAATGTCTGTACTTGAAGAAGAATTTACTTTTGAAGAATTGCATGATGTTTTGATGAATTAGTAGTTGAATTTCAAAAACTTAAAATAAAACACAAAGAACTAAGAAAGTAAAATCTAGATTTGCTTAAAACAAACGATAAGTATTTGATTGAAAATGGTTGTTTGATCCAAGAAAATAAAAAGCTAAATGCTAAAATTATCTTTTTGGAAAAGGAAAAAGAAGATTTGAAAAAAACAAATCTTTTGTTTCAAATAAAAATTTTACTAAACAAAACAAAGAGCTTTTGCATGGAAATAAGAAGTACAAGGATGAGCTTGAAAAACTAAAACCTTTTATGGAGAAATTTACTTATAGTTCTGAAAAACTTAACATGCTTTTAAATATCAAAGAGCTATTTTCAACAAAACTGGATTAGGCTTCAAAACTCAAAAACAACAAAAGCTTTTCAAGAACTTTTTTGTGCCAGATTCATCTTCTATTACCTATTATTCTTGTGGAAATATATGACATAAATCGTATCTGTGCAATAAAAGAAAATTGAATGTTAAAAAGGTTTGGATTCCAAAAGGAACAAAAACTACTAACCTTAAAGGACCCAAGATGACTTGGGTGCCTAAAGTCTCCACCTGATTTATTTTTGTAGGTATGCCTTGCTACCAACAAAAACAGAATATGGTACCTTGATAGCGGTTGCTTAAGGCACATGACTGGGGATGTGGAGCAGTTCTCTTCACTTGAATATCAAATGGAAATGTAACTTTCGAAGACAATGAAAAAGGCTAAATATTGGTATCGGTAAAGTCCTTATCACCCTTCTACTTATATAGATAATATTCTTTATGTTGATGGTTTAAAGCATAATTACATAGCATTAGTCAGTTTTGTGACAAAGATTTTAAAGTTGTTTTCGAATCTTACATGTGTATTGTTTCTAGTCTTGATGACAATGGAATCAAGTTTATAAGTCATAGGCATGGCAATATTTATATGGTTGATCTTGATGATCTTCCAATTCAAAATGGTCAATGCCTAATGGCTATGGAAGCTAGGATCCATGAAACTAGTTGGCTTGGCATTGTAGACTAGGACATGTTAGTATGCATTTGCTTTCAAAACTTTGCAACAAGGCTTTAATAAAAGATTTGCCAAAACTTAGTTTCGGAAATGATAAGATTTGTACTGTTTGCTAACATGGAAAACAAACTAAATCATCTTCTAAATCTAGAAGAGTAGTCTCTATATCTAGACTCTTATAATTACTTCATATGGACCTTTTGGACCAATTAGAACATCTAGTTTAGGAGGTAAAAAGTATGGTCTAGTTATTGTAGATGATTTCTCACGTTTTACATTGATCATGTTTTTAGCTCATAAAGATGAAACTTTTCTGCATTAATTAAATTTTATAAAATAGTCTCAAATGAAAAAGGTGTTTCAATTATTTCTTTAAGAAGTGATCATGGTACAGAATATGAAAATCATGATTTGAAATGTTTTGTAGTGAAAATGGTATTCATCATAACTTTTCTGCACCTAGGACATCTCAACAAAATGGGTAGTAGAAATAAAAATAGAACTCTAGAAGAAATGCATGCACTAGCTTTGTAAAAATGATTTGCCAAGATATTTTTGGATGGAAGCCATAAATACTGCTTGCTATATTTTAAATCATATTTTAATTCATCCTATTCTAAAGAAAACCCTTATGAAATTTGGAAAAATAAAAACCTACTATAAAATATTTTTGTATTTTTGGATGTCGTTGATTCATTCTAAATAATGGTAAATATAATCTCAGCAAATTTGATGCCATGTCAGATGAGGGTATCTTCTTAGGATACTCTACTTCTAGCAAGGCTACAGGGTCTTCAACAAAAGAATTTCTAGTTGAAGAATCTATTCATGTAGTTTTTGATGAGACTGATCAAAAATCTTCTAGAAAAAAGATGTTGTCAATGATGAAATAGGTATGCAAAGATCTGAAAAGGTGAACAACAATGAAGAATCTTCCAAGGAGCAAGATGGCAATCAAGACAATGAAGGAGAATAAGTACAAGGAGTTGAAGTATCCTCAACACAAAATCCACTTCCTAAAGAATGAAGGTATGCTCATGGACACCCCAAAGAACTTATAATTTGTGATCCATCGAAAGTGGTAAGTACTCATTCATCTCTTAGAAATGTTTGTGATTATCTAGCTTTTGTTTCTCAAGTAGAACCTAAATCTATTGAAGAAGCTGAATTTGATTGTAATTGGATGAATGCTGTGCAAGATAAACTAAATCAATTAGAAGAAATAATGTTTGGACTTTAGTTAAAAGACCTTCTATTATTTTAATAATTGGTACAAAATGGGTTTTTAGAAATAATCTTGATGAAAATGGTTTGGTCACTAAGAATAAAGCTAGGCTAGTTTCCAAAGACTACAATCAAGAGGAAGGAATTGATTTTGATGAAACTTTGCTCTTATTGCTAGACTTGAGGCAATTAGGTTATTATTGGTATTTTCATATTTTATGGATTTTAAACTATTTCAAATGGATGTCAAAAGTGCCTTTTTGAATGATTTTATTGAAGAAGTTTATGTTTAGCAACCCCCCGATTTTGAAAATCATGAATTTTCGGATCATGTTTTAAACTCCATAAAGCTTTGTATGGTTTGAAATAAGCTCCAAGAGCTTGGTATGATAGATTAAGCTCTTCTTGCTTAAAAATTATTTTTCTAGAGGAAATGTAGACACTACTTTATTTTGAAAAAGAATAATGATATTCTATTGTAGTACAAGTTTATGTGGATGATATCATATTCGTACTACTAACGAATGTCTTTGTAAGAGTTTGCAAAGTTCATGCAGGGAGAGTTTGAGATGAGCATGATGGAAGAGCTTAACTTCTTCCTCGGAACTCCAAATAAAGCTAACAAAAGAGGGAATCTTCATCAACCAAACCAAGTACACAAAAGAAATATTAAAAATATTTGGGATGGAGAGCACCAAGCCATTAGGTATGCTTATGAGCTCCTCTTATAGACTTGACAAAGATGAATCAAGTAAATCTATAGACCAAAAATTATATAGAGGCATGATTGGTTTATTGCTTTATCTAACTGCTAGTAGGCCAGATATTATGTTCAGTGTTTGTATTATGCAAGATATTAGTTTGCCCCTAAATAGTCTCATCTTTTGGCTATTAAATGTATACTTAGATATCTATCTGGCTCTATTAATATTGGTCTATGTTGCTCTAAAGATTCTTCATTTGAATTGATTGCTTATTTTGATACTGATTTTGCTGGATGTAAACTTTATCGAAAATATACTAGTAGAACTTGTCAGTTCCTTGGAGTTAATTTGATTTCATGAAGTAGTAAGAACAGAATTCAGTTGCTCTATCTATGCTGGAAGCTGAATATATAGTAGCTGGAAGCTATTGAGCTCAAATCCTATGGATTAAACAATAACTCATGAATTTTGGCATTAAACTTATTAAGACACCCATAAGATGTGACAATACTAGTGCAATCAATTTAACTAAGAATCCTGTGTAATATTAGAGAAGCAAACATATTGAAATAAGACATCATTTCATAAGAGATCATGTACAAAATGGTAATGTAATGCTTGATTTTGTGTGTACTGATAATCAATTAGCAGATATTTTCACAAAACCACTTATTGAAGATAGATTTTGCTTGATTAGAAGGGAGCTCGGTGTCATTGATCATTTTTCCTAAACCCCTTCAAATTCTTGTTAAAATCCTTCAAAATATTTCAAAATTCCCAAATATTTTTTATAACATCTTCTAAATCGTTTCCAAGATTTTTTTTGAGTTTTTTGGAATTAATTTTGGTTTCCCTGGATCAAGTGTCGACACTTGAAAATTTGCCAAGTGTCGACTCATGTGAAGTACTTGAGTGTTTTCGAAGTATCGACTCATGATATTTGGACTAAATTTTTAAGGGCTTCTGTAAACCCTTTTTAACCTAATTTTCTCCTTCTCCCTAGCACCGTGTGGTCCCCAAATGATGCGGGACGAACCTAAGACTGATACAAAAATCTCAAGTTTTTAGTTAGGGTTTCTAATATGCCAATTTTAGTGAATTAGGTTTTCTATAAAACTAATTAAAAATTATGATAAAATAGAAGAGAAGACAAAGAACACTTCATGCAATTTTTGCAAAAAAATAAAATTCTAGGTGGTCGAAATTAGATGAAAAGCAGATACCTAATTCAGCTAGTAGGATGCAAAAATTAGGGTTTGTGATCATAATGCCGATGAATGCTATCCTAAACCTTCTCTAATACCAAACTGATGCGAGATGACTCTAAGACTAATGCAAAATAGTAAACTAATTTTTTATAATTTTTTAGAAATTAATTCAGTGGCTAAAGACTCGAAAATAAGTAAAGAATCAGCATGATGACTAGTAATGCTAGAAACTATCATACCCGTAGGAAGACACATGTAGAATAATAAAGGTCAGGACCCGGGAATTGAAAAACTTTTGGTTTAGGATAGCGTACTTGTCATCAGATCACTGCTCAAGAGGGGGAAGACTTTTACGAGGTAGTGGCTGTAGTTTCTTCTATGAAGAGAGCTCTTAGCCTCATGATGGTGCATGGAAGAACAAGCCTTCGGTTTCTGAATGTAAAGGCGATCTGGACCCAGTCTGAATGCAAAGAAAGCATCTTCTAGGGAGGGGGAAGCACTTCAGGGATCTACAAAATGTCAAGGTTAGGCAAGAAAAAGAAACAAATAGAGAATAATAAGATGAGGTAAAAAGAAAGGGATTAGGGCAAAGGGCTGGCGATAAGGAAGCAGAAAGAGCTCTTGATCTGGGCATCTTCAGGCTACTCTTTTGGATGTGGCTGATCCTTGGGGGTCTGATTTGCTACTGGGGTGTGGAGGGATTGCAAGGATAGGGGTTGTCCAACATAAGAGAACAAACCAAACAAACCAAAGAACCAAAACACAACAACACAGTCTTGAAAACAATTTAGTTGAGTTTAATTCATAAGAGTTGATTGATTACAAGAAGAAGAGGGGTAGGGTATTTAGAGAGACCCATGCCCTCTCCTAAAGGGATTACATGTATTGTCTTAGTCAGAATAGGTTTACACAATTTGAGTGGGAGAAAGACTACAAAATAAACCTAAAACAAGGATTACAAGGTTGACTAGAATAAGAACTTGATTTCCTCCTTCCACTTGAATTCTTCTTCTTAGCTTGGACCAAGTCAACCTCAAGGACATGTTGGCCTTCATGGGGGGCAGCAAGGGGCGGCCAAGGATGGGTTGGGTGCATGTGCTTTGGGCCCTGGAGGCCTGGGATGCCTTGAACAGGAATATTTTAGTTGTCTATGTTCTGGGCTGGAATATATGTGGAATCTTGGTTCTTAAGGGCTTGGGCCTGGCGTCTGGCCTGATTTCTCTTAGGCTGGGGCATAGATGGACCTCTGGATTCATGATGTAACCTGGTCTAGGAATATACTCTGGCATCTGGGGTGAATCTAGGCATCTAGAGGGCTTTTGGGAATCTTGCAGGAATCTTGGACCCTGGGATGGCAGACAAGGTCCAATTAATTGATGTGAAGATCTTTGGCTCCTGGATGAGGCCTGGTAGAACTCAAAAATAGGTTATCATCTTCTCTTGTATAAAAACTGGACTCTCACTAGACTTATACTTAAATACAGGACTCAATAAATTAGACTAGGTTGAGACAAATCAACTACCCTGAACTTATTATAGGACTCAATCTTACTTGATTATAAAATTGTGACACATGACTAAGTAAACCAGATAGGGCCCAGTAATCTGTGTCTGATCCTAGTGCCCCACCACCAAACTTTTTCCAAACCCCCAAGAATAGTGGATTGCCCCTTATAACCCTCGGAAATTAGGTATTTCCCCTCCTTTTTTCGTGGATTTTTCGGTCGGACCGTAGCCCCTTGTTTTTCCTTCTTTTCTTCTTGGATTTGGTCCAAATTATGTATCTTCACTATGATTTTGGTTCGAAATCCTTGATTCTCCCATAATTTTCCTCTTAATCGAGCCGATCCCTATTCTTTTGGATTTCTTTAGCTCGTGAGTTGCTCGGTTCCTGTTTCTCCTCTATACTTGTTTCATTTTTCTCTTGATTACTCCCAAATTCCAACGCTCTCTCTCACTTCTTTAGCCCATTTCTCCATCATTGGTTCTCTTTTGATCCGTTTCTCTCCCCTCTCTTATTTTTTCTAGCCTTCTTTCCTTTTCTATGTTCTTCTTCTCAGTGTTGCTTGAAAATGGGTCCCCAGAAGCAGCAGGTATTCAGAAAAAGAAGAATAGAGCAGGAACAATCTAGCAGAGGGAGGAGGACTAAGGCTTGTCAGGATCCGACTTAGTAGATAGGGCATGCAACTCAAAAGCAGTATTCTCCTTCTTCCCTTGGAGCAACTAGAGTCATGGGAAAGACCATTGCTTATGGTAGGCGAGTAGACCTTCATTTTTGGGATCATAAAGATTTATCATTGAAGATTTACTGAGGGTAGCTGGCCTTATACACTTCTGTACTATGCGAGAGCACTACAATCCTTAGCTTATCAGGGAGTTTTTTGGTAGTATGGCTACTGATGGTCTTCGTTGGATAGTTGTAGTCAGAGGAGTTTAGATGCAGGTGACCCTTGAGGTGATTAGCAGGATATGGTAGATCCCACTCCGCAGTAGATTCTCAAACCGTGTTGGAAATCGAGAGGCAGCTTTTCGGTGTATTCTAGAGTGGGATAATGTGGCTGGCATTTCAGTTTTTCGGTGAACCAGCTCTCGGTCGAGATGCAAGTACTTCATCATATTGTTGCTTGGATTCTGTGTCCGAAGAATGGGCGATTTGATTTTATTACTGAGAGAGAGTTGGTTCTGATGGTGGCTCTGAGATAGCAGAACCCCATCAACTTACCTATGATTATGATCCATCAGATGGGTGAGGCTGCCACCCAATGGAGATTATGTTTGCCGTATGGCATGGCACTGACCCATGTTTTCAGAGATTTCAGATTTCCATTGGAGGGGGAGCCCTCCAATGAGATCCTCCATACGGACATGTATGGAGATAAATCTTTTCATAGGATGGGATTCAAACAAATCAGTGGTTGGTGGGTATGCAGAGAGTCTTTCCAAGAGCTAGATAAGGAGGATGAACTTCAAGCGGAAGAGGTAGGGCCATCTAGGCCTTCTGATTATCATACACCTCCTAGACCGGCACCAGCAACAGTATCTAAGTCTGAGCCTATCATACCTGCACCAGCTATTTCACATAATGCTGCTCCTCCTTCAACTACGGAGACTCTTTTGTGGAGCATGCTAGGTAGGACTTCACTAAGGTTAGGAGTGAGATCTTGGATCTGGCAGTTAGGTCTACCCACTCATGATTGAGATTGAGGGATTGAGAGCTCATACTGATGCTTAGCTCTCAAGCATTCGGCAAACCATGGAGGCATGCTTTATTGAGGTCAGAGATTTGTTGAGATCACTTTTACCTCTAGCAGCACCTTTAGATCCACCTCCTCCTCCGCCAGCAGATAATGACGATGACCACCCGATCGACATGATGATACTCATGATGGTGATGGTGGCCATGTGGCTGGGACAGATTCAGATAGTTCTGGTGGCAATGATGATAGTGCAGGAGACAACGAGATAGTCAGCCGAGATATCAAGAGTCCAGATGCTCTTCCAGCTGATCCTTCTGATGTTCATGTTTTGACTACACCTACTTTTGTGTCTCCAACAGAGTCTTTGCCTACTCCCTCCTCTAGGTCCCCAAGGGTCTATTCCTGTTCTGGACCTACCCTTAGGACCAAGAGCCAGAGCATCTATAAGACACCTAGAGCCCTTGCATCTAGGACTAGGATCAGTGCTCCCTTTTTTCTTGATCATCCTTCTAATGAGGAGTAGCCTCACAGATATTTATCTTGTTATGTTTGTTTATGTATTAGTTTGTCTTTACTGTATCAGATGATAGACTTATTTCAGTGTTTGCTGTATCAGCAATTTTGTACTGAAATTCACTCATTATATATGAAAACTTGCTTTTATTACTCTTCTCTTGTCTATTTGCTTTAATACTAACTATTGTTTGCTGATATTAGCCTCTAACCTTCTTTGTTTACCTTAATGCATTAATTCAGGGGGAGATTACTCCTTTTTAATGCTTGAGGTTGACAAAAAGGGAGAGTAAGGAAGATAATAAAGCAAAATAAAGAATTTTTTTAATGTTTCACATATTACTTTTGATAGGGGTAGACTTTTGTTTTCTCTCACCTTGAAACTCTTTGAATCATTGGTATATGAACTGAAAATCTAATCTTTTCTCACTAAAATAAGTATATGAACCTTGTTTGTTATCAAATATGAAGATACTTTAATAAACTCATATATTTCCAAAATTCTTGTACCATACTTATCATTATTTGAAATTTATTTGCATAAATACTCAAGGTTTTGTCATCATCAAAAAGGGGGAGATTGTTGGCTTTGGCTCCTTAATTTGATGAATAACAAAATGCTGAGTATATGTTTGAACTAATGTTTCAATTGGAGTATGAATTTCAGGACTTGGATACATAAATTTCTCCAACAAGATGGTAACAAGTTTAAAATTTTGAGAGAAAGAAGTTTTTTATGGTTGATTGAGTTTTTCACCTTGGAACATCATCAAAACAATCTCTTTGGACTTTATGAAGAATGATCAAATGGATTCATGCACAAATCCTTGAGGAATTCAAGTTTGGCATGCTTTTTGGATGGGACTAAAGCAAGTGTCGACTCACAAGGTTGACTACTAAAGAAAAATTCAGAGTTTTAGAAGACCAGCATGCAAATCTGAAGTGGCATGCCCAAGTGTCGACTCATGAGATCGACTCACACACCAAGTGTCGACTCATAAGGTCAACTCATCTCCTGACAAAATTTTTGGGATAGAACTTCAAGTCTTCTGGATTCTGCATCAAGTGTCGACTAATGAGGTTGACTCATAGATCAAGTGTCGACTCATGAGGTCAACTCAAGGTCTAACGGCTAGTTTTTCAGAATTTCAGCCTTGCTTCCAAATGGTTCCAAATGGCTATTTTTTGAATACTAAGGGTCTTCAACGATCTTTTTAGTGGATTTGAGATATTTAACACTCACCAAACCTCATAAAGTCGAGGAAGGAAGAGTGAATTAACATGAAACAAACTCCAATCATTTGAAAAGATAAGAAGAGTATGTTTAAAGAGATTCCCTTGCAAAAGCATTCAATTTTTGAGTTGTTAAGTGATGGGGACCCAAAACCCACCTATATTTTCTTTTAATTTTCTAGATTTTTTTAATATTTTTTATCCCTGCTATTCTGCCTATTCCTATTATCCCAGTGTTATCCCAGGTTTATCCTCGAGTTATTCCACTGCTATTCCTGTCTTCTTCCTCCTCCAAACCATCGCCCATAACTCCATTTTTTTTGTCGCCGGTCTTTGATCTGCCATGCCCGAGCCATCTCCACCGACTCCAGCCTCCCCGTGTTGTGCACTCTTCCCCGCTCGGCCCCCCATGCTCACAGCCGTCCATCTTTTTGGTCTGTACCCATGTCCGTCACGACCGTCCCCTGGGAGTCGCCGGCCCGTCCACCTCCCGCCGATGCCCGCGGCCGTGTCCCACCGCCCGCCCGTCCACCTCCCGCCGATGCCCGTAGCCGTGTCCCACCGCCCGCCGACCTTGCCCTTCATGTAGATCTTCCAGGGGCTAGGCTCACGGTTGGTTGACCATAGAGGGGGACCTCCATAGGCCCGTTCGTCCTTTGGCACGATGCCCTCCACGCCATGGTCCGTCGCCTTCCCCAGCCGCCTTCCATAGCCGCCGAGTGCCACCGTGCTGCCACGCTGCCACCGCACCTCCGTTCGTGAAGCCATGCTTGTAATCGGGAACCCTTCGCTCGTCAAGATCATCTCCATACCGTCTGCAATCGTCAAGCCCATCTCCCATCTCTGTGCCACGTCCCACTCTCCCACAACCATCGCCCAGCTTTCATTAATGCCATCAGATCTCGCTAGATCCACCAGCTCATCCACCTTCCGCCCATAGGAAGAAACCTGGGGTTATTCGAAAATGGGAAAAAAAATCTAAAGCAAACCAAGGATCATGGAAGGGCTAAGAAGCCTCTCGGGACTAGGATAGGATGACCCCGAATGTCCTAAAATAGCCAGACTCTTTTGATTTTCAGTTTTCTTGGTGGAGGTGGCGAAGGAAGGACGGGGATGGGAGACAGGGGATTGGAACTCATGGACCTTGGAACTCATCCTAACAAAGAGATCTCTCACCTCTAAGGCATTACACCCTCCTCGATACTTGGAGGTGCTAGGATGAATCTCAAGGTCACGAGGGGAAACAGGGAGAGACATGAAGATGGGAGAAAAGAATGGACATATATGGGGCCTCACACCCCTCGACGTCCCAAAGGACGAAGGCAAGTTGAGGCCTAACACCCCTCGACATCCTGAAGGATGAAGGCAAACGGGCCTCAGCCCATAACCACACAAGTGAAAAACACTCTCAAAAATTCATTTTCATCAACTGCAAATACAAAAGGGATGCCTTTTTATAGGCATTAGAACTCATACATGAAAATTTATTTTATTTTACTTTATTTTATATATATATATATTTTTAAACCTAAATCCTATAGCTTTAAGATCCATGCCAGTTCTTCCGTTCTGAAATCTGTGCATATCTCTCTCTCCCTTGATCGTGGAACAGGGGATCACATGTCGAGATCGTAGATGAGGTGGAGGATGCGGGGTAGCAAATTTGGAAGAGGATGGCAGATTTGGAGGAGGCCGACGAATTTGGAGGTGGAACTCGCGTGCGAGGCGGATGGACTGGAGGGGTTGGAGCGCCACAGCACGAAGACGTGGCTCAAGCTCATGAGCTGGGCAGAAGGCGGACGAGCAGGCAGATCCAGTGAGATCTGATGGCATTGATGGCTGCTTGGCGGTGGTTGCGGAAGAGTGGGACGCAGCACAGAGATGGGAGATGGGCTTCACGGTTGTAGACGGTATGGAGACGGTCATGACGAGCGGAGGGGTTCCGGTTGCAGGCGTGGCTTCACGGATGGAAGTGCGGTGGCAGCGGGGTAGCACGGTGGCACCCGCTGCCTGGGGACGGCGACGGCACCCGACAGCTGGGGAAGGCGGCGGACCATGGCGGGGAGGGCATCGTGCCGATGGACGAACGGGCCTGCGGAGGTCCCCCAATATGGTTAGACCCACCATGAGCCTGGCCCCTAGAAGATATACCCGAAGGGCGAGGCTGGATGGCGGTGGGACATGGCCGCTGGTGTCGGCGGGAGGTGCACAGGCGAGCGGCTCCCACGGGACGGTCGTGACGGCATGGGTGCAGACCATAAAGATCGGATGGCTGTGAGCGTGGGCGACCAAGCGGGGAAGAGGGCATAGCACGGGAAGGCTGGAGCCAGAGGAGATAGCTCGGGCGTGGCAGATCCAAGACTGGCGTCAAAAAAAATGGAGTTCTGGGCGATGGTTTGGAGGAGGAAGAAGATAGGAATAGCAGTGGAATAACTCATGGATAAACCTGGGATAACATTGGGATAATAGGAATAGGCAGAATAGCAGGGATAAAAAAATTTAAAAAATCCTAGAAAATTAAAAGAAAATACAGGTGGGTTTTGGATCCCATCATTGTCCTACAGCACAAAGAACTCGACACTGTAGAGTTTGAAGACGAAGAAAATCCTAGTCCGCTTCTAACTTTGATACCAATTTGATGTGGTGATGGTGGACACGAAGAAACCTGGGGTTATTCGGAAATGTGAAAAAAAACCTAAAGCAAACAAAGGATCATGGAAGGGCTAAGAAGCCTCCCGGGACTAGGATAGGACGACCCCGAAAGTTCTAAAACAGCCAGACTCTTTTGATTTTCAGTTTTCTTGGTGGAGGTGGCGAAGGAAGGACGGGGATGGGAGACAGGGGACTGGAACTCATGGACCTTGGAACTCATCCTAACAAAGAGATCTCTCACCTCTAAGGCATTACACCCTCCTCGATACTTGGAGGTGCTAGGATGAATCTCAAGGTCACGAGGGGAAACAGGGAGAGACATGAAGATGGGAGAAAAGAATGGACATATATGGGGCCTCACACCCTCGACGTCCCAAAGGACGAATGCAAGTGGAGGCCTAACACCCCTCGACATCCTGAAGGACGAAGGCAAACGGGCCTCAGCCCATAACCACACAAGTGGAAAAACACTCTCAAAAATTCATTTTCATCAACTGCAAATACAAAAGAGATGCCTTTTTATAGTCATTAGAACTCATACATGAAAATTTTATTTTATTTTACTTTATATATAAATATATATATATTTTTTAAAAACCTAAATCCTGTAGCTTTAAGATCCGTTCCAGTTCTTTCGCTTTGAAATATGCACATGTCTCTCTTTCCCGTGACCGTGGGATAGGGCATCACATGTCGAGATCGCAGGCGAGGTGGAGGATGCAAGCCAGCAAATTTGGAGGAGGATGGGAGATTTGGAGGAGGCTGACAGATTTGGAGGCAGAACTCGCATGCGCGGCGGACGGATTGGAGGGGTTGGAGCACCACAGCGTGAGGACGTGGCTCAAGCTCGCGAGCTGCGAGCTGGGTTGAAGGCGGACGAGCTAGCGGATCCAGCGAGATCTGATGGCATTGATGGCGGTTGGGCGGTGGTTGCGGGAGAGTGGGACACGGCACGGAGATGGGACATTGGCTTCATGGTTGCAGACGGTATGGAGATGGTCTTGACGAGTGGAGGGGTTCCCATTTGCAAGCGTGGCTTCACGGACGGATGTGCGGTGGCAGCAGGGCAACATGGTGGCACCAGGCTGCTGGAGACTGCGGCGGCTCCTGGCAGTTGGAGACGGCGGCGGCTGGGGAAGGCGGTGGACCATCACGGGGAGGGCGTCGTGCCAACGGACGAACGCACCTGCGGAGGTCCCCCACGGTGGTCAGACCCACCATGAGCGTGGCCCTTGGAAGATCTACCCGAAGGGCGAGGCTGGCGGGCGGTGGGACATGGCCGCGAGCATCGACGGGAGGTTGTCGGGCCGGCGGCTCCTAGGGGACGGTCGTGATGGCATGGGTGCAGACCATGAAGATTGGACGACTGTGAGCATGGGCGGCCGAGCGAGGAAGAGGTTACAGCATGGGGAGGCTGGAGCCGGTGGAGACGGCTCGGGCGTGGCAGATCCAAGACCGGTGACAAAAAAAATGGAGTTCTGGGCGATGGTTTGGAGTAGGAAGAAGAAAGGAATAGCAGTGGAATAACTCGGTGATAAACTTGGGATAACACTAGGATAATATGAATTGGTGGAATAGCAGGGATAAAAAAGTTTTAAAAAATCTAGAATATTAAAAGAAAATACAGGTGGGTTTTGGGTCCCCATCATTAAGGTTTAAAGTGCTTCGCCATAATTGTGCATTCAAAAGATTCCAAGAAGAATTCAACTCAAGCAATCAAGAGAGCTTCAACGATCTTCATTTCAGCTCATTCTAGGAGCTTTTATTATGCTCTTCGTTATATTCTTGCTCTTGCTTTGTTGACCTAGGTTTCAAGATTTTTTAAACTTGGTTGTAAAGGTTGTTAGTAAGCCAAAGGATAAAACCGACTAGGGTTTGACTTATAATCAGCCCGAAGACAAAACAAGTTGTAAACGTTGTTGTTGAGCCTAGGTGATAAAACCAACTTAGGTTTTGACTTGTGAGCCTAGGAAAATATGTCGGTTGTAATCTTGAAGAGAATATAGTGAAATTTTCAAAGAAAAGCTTGGGGAGTGAATGTAGGTGCTTGGTATGCACCAAATGACTATAAAATTTTGTATTTGTGTGTGATTGCTCTCTTTCCTACTTGCTCTTTATTACTTGCATTTAATTTGCTGTTAGCCACTACATATCTCTTAGAGCTAATCATTTTGTTTCACAAACACTTCAAGGCCATCACATAATTGTTTTAATTTTTCAAAGACCCAATTCACCCCCTCTCTTGGGCTCCATTTCTAGGCAACACCAACTGTTATTAGGATTTTGTTATTTAGCCTTTTGGGTTAAATCCTTTTTACCACATTGAGTCAAAACCCCATTTATCGGTTGTATCAAACCCTATTTGGCCAAATCCTGTTTAACAAATTTATTGATTTTGTTGCATAAGGTTATGCCTTTTGATTAATTGATCAAATAGTACTTTAGTTATTTGGTTTTGAGTCTTGTACTAATTAGTTATTGTGTCCTGTAATACAAGGGGGATCCAATTGAAGACCCATGTGACTTCATGTGCACCTAATTGAAGATCCCATGTGCTAGCTCAAGACAAACAATGTGATTCCATGTGCTAGCCCAAGTCAGCTTGTTCTTGGCACCACCTTTTCAAGAATTTTGACAACACCTGCCACATCATCAAGGGACATCAACACATATCATATTTGGACATGTCATGACACATCATTAGGACAACACATTTTATGTCACTTTATTTGGACATGCATCTAATTTGGACATTATCACATGACAACACATGCCATGTACATTCTCTTTGGTTGGCCATGTAAGAAGGAGTTAGCACCAACTTATTTTAAGATAAGTAAATGAGAAGGAGTCTTCATCCTTGGCACCATTCACTTCAAGTATTCCATGCCAAATCCAAGGAGTAGGCCCACTATTCCTACCATCTTTCCAATGCCAAATTCCAAGGAATTCTTTTTCATCTTGTCGCCCAAATTGGAGAAGATTGGAAGGATTTCTTGCATCAAGTATTTGGATCAAACAAATTCCTAGTTACTTAAGTTTCTAGAACTCAAGTGTCTCACCAAAACTCTTGAGTCTTCTTCTATCCAGACTGGAGAGTCCAATTACCTGCAGGAGCCCACATCATCCAAACTCCAGAGTCCACAAATCAAGGCAACCCAGGGAGCCATCTTAATCCTATATCATGACACCTCATCAATCCTCATAGTTGGCACCCAAGATGGATGAAAATCCCATGATGACTGCACACTTAAAGAGAGGTCCATATCAGCACAGAGACAGGAGTCCAGGATGCCCATTGCCAGAATTCCAGGAGTTGTAGTTCAAGGAAAAACAAGTCTAGTCTTTATATCACTTACACCAATGGTTGAGGGTCTATAAATACCCCATCAACCCCCCTGTATTATTGATAACTTATTCATTAATAAAGATGCTCTATCGAATTTTCTTCCTTTGCTATGTGCATCATGGGGTGTGAGGCCCTTTTTCTTTGTTCTTTGGAATATCGCAGGGTGTGAGTCCCTTTTCCTTTATTCTTCGAAACATTGCAAGGTACGAGGCCCTAGTCATCCTACCTATCCAGCCAACAAAAAAATCCTAGCTGGTGGGGGCACCAGGCTCAGAAAGAAGAAGCTTCAACTAATACCAAGTTCTTTATGGATTGAGACTAGGAACTCAAGTCTCGTATGAGTCCTGTATGTTTATTGAGTCCTGTTTTATTTTCTTTTGGGGTTTTAAAGTTCAATTAGAATTCAATCAAGAGTTCAATTAGAGTCAATTAGGCTTTGTACTAAGTCAAGTTCAAGAGCTACTTGAAATTAGGCCAGACCAGCTTTACTTGGAATGCCACATCATCATGGACCACCGGTGCCAACTCATCACCAGAGGACGTCTGGTAGGGAATGCAAAGTGAAGATGAAACTATGCAACTCTAAAGGAGATTAGCGAAGATTAATTGGCAAGTTTATCGGCATATGAAGAGTTCAGCATAATTTATCAAAGATAAGTTAATGAAGCAAACTTGAATGATCATGCATAACACTAATTACCGAGACTTCGAAATAATAAAGAAATAGGACAGAATTAAAACCACCAGTCATGCTAGTTAGATTAATGTCTCAGACCTAATTGATACTGACTTACCTGGCATTGATTTTCTAATAAGAATAAGATCACTCTTGAGGGGATCTTCTAGATGACCAGGCCATGGTACAGGTTGGAGACTTTTCTTGCTTTCTGGATTGGTGGCAAGAGATCCTTCCTCTTAAAGTCGGAATCCCAGAGAACCCTGCAACAAAGAAATCCCTAAGATGAAAGAACTTAACAAAACATGAAATGGAGAAAGGAAAGAGAGGTGGATGAAGCATTGATGGGGATCCTTCTTGGCTCCATGGTGGAGTGCTTGAAATGGAACAGGTTGGTCTGCTTGTGTTGATCCTCTTGATTCACCATTGCATGTTGAAGGCTCACTTGAGATTGGAGAGAGAAGAAATGAGTCTTTGGGCGTTGGAGATGGAAGAAGGGAGGAACTAGAGTGGGCGTGGAACAGGAGAAAGACTAAACCACATAGACACAAAGACAATCACATAGAAAGAATAATCCAAGCCAAAAATCTTATTCATCCATTTCTTTTACAATGGGGCATCCCAAAGCCATTAATAGGAGCCTTACAAATCTTTAAAATTTGAAAATCCCTAAAATATGGAGGATTACAAGGAGAGTTAGAGGATTTGTAGGCCTTGATGCTTGATTTGTGGAAGAGGGTGGCCAACCAACATTTTGAATTCAAACTTTCTTCTTGGGCGCCCTCTTGGAGTTCCTTCAACCCATGACAAGTGGTGCCAAAGTGGGGACCACTTGATGAGGTGGCTTCTAGCTGAGATGGCGCTGAGGTGGCAAGTGATAGCTGATGTGGCGCTGAGGTGGCAAGTGGTAGCTGATGTGGCGCTGAGGTGGCAAGTGGCATGTGGCACCACTTGGCCTTGGACTTGTCTTGATGCTTCAAAATCTTACTTTCAACTGGACTAAGGCTTCAAATTGGACCCGACCCAGCATGGACTCGAAATTAATTGGACTAAGACTTTGACTTTAACTGGACCAGACCCAATATAGACTCGAAATTTATTACAAGATTATTTGGACTCAAAATTGAAAGAGAAATTACAGGACTAATTACAGGACTAATCCAACCATAAGGACTCAGACTTGAATTGAATAGGTTGGAGTTTTTTCCTGATTCTGGTTCCCACACCAATTCTCCCGGGGTGGGACGAACTCGACCCTATCGAGTGAGGGTTGGCTTGATAAGCTTCTAATGCATTCGGGTCGATTTGTTGTAGGTCCTCTTGGGAAATCTAGGAGTCTTCAGATTCAGGACATCCTTGCCATCTAACCAGATAACGTTGGTAGCCTTTATTTCTAGTAGTAATGATCTGGTCATCCAAGATCCTTTCAATTCTCTCCTTTCTCTCAGGAACACTTGGTGGTGGACACTCATTTGGTGTTTCACTCTCAAAAGAAACAATAGGACCAAAAAGCTCACTAGGTATCAATGCAGGTTCTTTGTATTCTTTTAAGTCTGAAACATTAAAGGTTGAACTAATGCCATAACCTGGTGGTAATTCTAATACATAAGCATTAGATCCAATTTTCTTTATTATTTTGAAAGGTCCAGCTCCCCGGGCATGGAGTTTCTTCATAGTTCCTGGCGGAAACCTTTCAGGTTTAAATTTGATCATAATAGAGTCCCCTTCATTAAATTCTTTTAACCGTTTATGTGAATTAGTCATATGCTTATAGAGTTCATTGCTCGATTGGATCTTTTGGCTAATCTCCTTATGCAATTCCCTAATATGCTGTGCATATGACTCAGTAGACTCAGACACTCGTGCATGTGTGGGTAATGGAGCTAGGTCTAAAGGTTTCCTAGGTCTGTATCCATGGACCACTTCGAACGGAGTTTTCCAAATAGACCTATTAACTGAGCTGTTGTAGGCAAATTCAGCACGAGGAAGTAATAGGTCCCAGTTTCCCAAGTTGTCACCAACTAAACATCTCAATAGATTTCCTAAGCTTCGCTTTACTACCTCTGTCTGGCCATTGGTTTGAGGATGATAGGCAGTAGAGAATTTCAGCTTGGTACCGAACATGTGCTAGAGGGTTTTCCAGAAATAGCTAGTAAATTTGACATCTCTATCGGACACAATGGTTTTGGGTAAACCATGAAGCATAACGACCTGATCGAGAAAAAGCTTGGCCATCTTCGAAGCATCTAAAGTTTGAGAACAAGGAATGAAGTGAGCCATCTTGGAGAAACGATCGACAACCACAAAGACAGAATCATGTTTCCTAGACGTCTTAGGGAGGCCTACTACAAATCCATGCTGATATCCTGCCATGGACAATCAGGGATAGGTAAGGGTGTGTACAGATCGGTGTTCTGTCTTTGCTGTTTTGCAACAGCACAGGTACGGCACTGAGCTACAATCTGGGCTACATTTCTTTTGAGACCAGGCCAAAAGAATTGGTCTTCTATTGCTAAGATAGTCTTATTCCTACCAAAATGTCCTGACAAACCTCTAGCATGAACTTCCCAGATCAGAAATTCCCTAACAGAGGTCTTGGGAATACACAATTGATTTCCTTTGAAAAGGTATCCATCTAAAAGGGTATAATCACTATGCTTACTAGATGGTCCTTTTTGAAGGGATTGATAGATGTTACCAAAATCAGGGCATGTAGGATACTCCTCTTTCAATCTATCAAACCCTACTACCTCAGTGCTCACAGAAGTCAACAACATGGAACGATGACTCAACGCATCGACAACCCTATTTTCAATACCGGCACGATGTTTCAGTACGAACGTATAAGCTTGTATGAACTCTACCCATTTCCCGTGCCTAGGGTTCAATTTCTTCTGAGAACTAAGGAACCTAAGAGCTTCGTGGTCAGAAAATAGGACAAACTCTTGTGGTAGAAGATAATGCCTCCAATAACGTAATGCCTGAACTACCGCATACAGCTCCCTATCATAGGTGGAATACCTTAGTCTCGCTTCATTTAACTTTTTACTGAAATATGCTACTGGGTGATTCTCTTGACTCAAAACACCTCCAATTCCTACCCCAGAAGCATCACAAGCAACCTCGAACACTTTGATAAAATCGGGTAACCTCAAGATGGGTGCGTGTGTCATTTTTTCCTTAATTATTAGGAAGGCTTTGTCTGCTGCTTTAGTCCACTCAAAAGTTCCCTTCCTAATACAATAAGTGATTGGAGCCACTATCGTACTGAACCCTCTAATGAATCTCCTATAGAAGGTGGCTAAACCATGGAAACTACGGATATCATGGATGCTTTTGGGTACAGGCCACTATACTATGGACTTAATTTTCGCAGGGTCAGCGAACACTCCTTCAGATGTGACTACGAATCCTAGAAAGATAACTCTATGTGTTAAGAAATCGCACTTCTTCATGTTGGCATAGAGGCTATCCTTTCTAAGGACTTGGCAAACTTGCCTTAAGTGGGTTAAATTGTCTGCCTTAGTCTTGCTATAGATAAGAATGTCATCAAAGTAGACTACCACAAATTTCCCGATGAAAGTTTTCAACACCTGATTCATAATTCTCATAAAGGTGCTGGGTGCATTGGACAGACCGAACGGCATAACTAACCACTCATATAATCCATCTTTAGTCTTAAAAGCTGTCTTCCATTCATCTCCAGGCCTCACCCTAACCTGGTGATAGCCACTCTTTAAGTCTATCTTGGAGAAAATCGTTGATCCGGCTATCATTTCTAACATATCGTCCAGTCTTGGGATTGGAAACCTATATTTAACAGTAATCTTGTTGATGGCACGGCTGTCTACACACATCCTCCAAGTGCCATCCTTCTTAGGGGTTAACAATGCAGGGACTGCACATGGGCTTAAACTTTCTCTAACAAACCCCTTTCTAAGAAGTTCACTAACTTGCCTTTGTAACTCCTAATGTTCAGTTGGATTCATCCTATAATGAGGCAAATTAGGTAAAGTCATGCCAGGGACTAAATCTATGGCATGCTGTATGTCCGTTAAAGGTGGAAGACTATCGGGTAGGTCCTCGGGAAACATGTTTTCAAATTCTTTCAATAATTGGACCACCTCTTGAGGGTGTTCTACAGGGGTGTGGTCCTTAGTTTCCTTAGCAGCTACCATCCAAATAGGTGCTCCTTCATTAATGTCTTTTTCTAATTCTCTTGCACCTATCAAATTTAATCCAGTCCTTTTTTCTTTCAGGCTACTAGCTTCTCTTTTAGTGTTGTCCTTAGGCTGGGTTGGATGAATGACAATTTTCTTGCCATTGAAATTGAAAGCACAGGAGTTTGTTCGACCAAAAATTGTCACATCATGGTCAAATAGCCATGGCCTAATAGCCATGGCCTACCTTGGATCATGCTACTTACTCCCATAGGGAGCACATCACACCAGATTCGTTCCTGATAGGACTGAAGTTGGATTCGGACCTGACATCTCTGCTTGATTGGGATAGAAGTGGAATCGATCCAGGATACCTTATATGGATTGGGATGTGGTTCAATGGGTAATCCTAGACTCTTGGCTGCACTAGTAGAAATGGCATTGACACAGCTTCCACTATCAATCATGATCTTACAGACCTTTTCTCCTATTTTGACAAATGTATGTATGATGCTAGTCCTATGCCAGTCTTCCTGCTCTTTGGTCTGTGTCATGATACATCTCACAACTCCTAACACATCTGATGAGTCTACATTTTCTTCATCTCCTTCATACTCATTAGCTAAGCAATGCCCTGCTTCATAAACCTCCTCTTCATTATTCTCCAGGGGTTCTGATTCTTCTTCTTCTTCTACCTCCCCTATATGTAAAGCTCTAGAGGGACATTGGCTCAAGAAATGACCGGGTTTACGACACTTATAGCAGACTCTCTCCCTCTCACCTCGAACTTCAGGGCTCTTTCCTTTGTCTTCTCTAGGAATTGGAGGAATGGCAGGGTTGGGTCTAGGGGTTGGATTCGAGCTAGGTCTTGGTCTATTGGCTGTATTAGGGACTGAACTAGGTCGACTGGTGTGGGCACCAGAATTAGAAAGAGACTACAACCAATTCAAGCCCATTCCGAATCTTTATGGTTGGACTAGAGAGTCCGGTAACCTTTCTTTATTTTGAGTCCAAAAGAATCATGTAAGTCGAGTCCATGTTGGGTCCTGTAATCTTTCTTTTGAGTCCAAAATAATCATGTAAGTCGAGTCCATGTCGGGTATAGTCTTAGTCCAATCCAAATGGGTCAACTAGTATCAAGCCTAAAGAAGACTCACAATGTATACCCCAAATCAAGACCAAAGCCAACTCAATTGGGGACCACATGTCACATCACTTGCGCCACCTCAACTTGGGACCACATGCCACGTCAAGAGGGGACCACATGCCACCTCACATGCCACCTCACCACAAGAGGGTGCCATCCCAAGTTCAAATTCAAGGAAGTTGGCCAAGGAGGATTTCAAGCAAGAAAATCAGCCCTCTCCCCTTATATTACTCCACTTGTTTGGGGATTTGAAATTTCAAAATTTGTGAGGCTTTATTTAAAGCCTTGGACGCCCCTTGTAAAGAGAAATTGATGAATGAATACAAATTTTCAGAAATTTTCTATGTGTTTCTATGTGCCTATGTGGATCTTTGTGCCTAAGTGAACCCCTTCCTCTCCTCCATCATTTCTTCTTCCTAATCATTCTCTTTTACTCTTTATCTTCCAAGCAATCCTCTTCCTTCAAGGAAAATTAAGGACATCCTCACAAGAAGAAGATCAACACCAACACAAGCTTCCACCATGGCGCCAAGGATCATTTCCAACAAACTCTCCTTTGAGTTCCATCAATCTTCTCATTTCTAATTAAGCTTCTAATCATCTTGGTTTCTTTGTTGCAGGGTTCTCTAGGTTCCAGATCCAGGATGAAGGATTACTTGCTACAAACTAGAAAGTTAGATGGCCCATCTTATGTGGTATGATCTTTCATTTAAGAACCTTAAGAGCGAATCCCTTGTGCTTGAGATTTCAATGCTTGAACTCCTAGTCTTTTAAGATCGGGATCATTAAATAGGGCTAGCTTGACTTGTAGAATGGTGTGGTATGCATGATGAGGATGCAATCATGTGACTCTAAAGGAGATTAACCGAAATTTAACTAGCAATTCCTACTTGCATATGAGTGATTCAACATATAAGATCAAGGAGATCTAAATAAGAAACCCTAAATGCTTATACTTAAACCCAGCTAGGAGGACTATCAAAATCTTAAAGAAATTAAAGGAATTGTGATGCTTTACCAAACTCTAATCTAAAATATCACGTCCGGCCGGAGGCTCATTACTCCCATGGGTCGTGACAGTGTACTGGAGTACACCCGCTCAGGAGGCGTGAGTTTTTGATCTAGTTTGGATCTAAGAGAAAACTATTCTACCCTAATGCAACCATGCTCTGATACCAAGATTGGTAGGGAATGCAAAGTGAAGATGAAACTATGCAACTCTAAAGGTGATTAGTGAAGATTAATTGGCAAGTTTTATAAGCATATGAAGAGTTCAGCATAATTTATCAACGATAAGTTAATGAAGCAAACTTGAATGATCATGCATAACCCTAATTACCGAGACTTCGAAATAATAAAGAAATAAGACAGAATTAAAACCACCAGTCATGCTAATCAGATTAATGTCTTAGACCTAATTGATACTGACTTACCTGGCATTGATTTTCCAATAAGAATAAGATCACTCTTGAGGGGATCTTCCAGATGACCAGGCCATGCTACAGGTTGGAGACTCTTCTTGCTTTCTGGATTGGTGGCAAAAGATCCTTCCTCTTAAAGTCGGAATCCCAGAGAACCCTGCAACAAAGAAATCCCTAAGATGAAAGAACTTAACAAAACATGAAATGGAGAAAGGAAAGAGAGGTGGATGAAGCATTGATGGGGATCCTTCTTGGCGCCATGGTGGAGTGCTTGAAATGGAATAGGTTGGTCTCCTTGTGTTGATCCTCTTGATTCACCATTGCATGTTTAAGGCTCACTTGAGATTGGAGAAGAAGAAAGGAGTCTTTGGGCATTGGAGATGGATGAAGGGAGGAACTAGAGTGGGCATGGAAGAGGAGAAAGACTAAACCACATAGACACAAAGACAATTACATAGAAAGAATAATCCAAGCGAAAAATTTTATTCATCCATTTCTTTTACAATGGGGTGTCCCAAAGCCTTTAATAGGAGCCTTACAAATCTTTAAAATTTGAAAATCCCTAAAATGTGGAGGATTACAAGGAGAGTTAGAGGATTTGTAGGCCTTGATGCTTGATTTGTGGAAGAGGGTGGCCAACCAACATTTTGAATTCAAACTTTCTTCTTGGGCGCCCTCTTGGAGTTCCTTCAACCCATGACAAGTGGCACCAAAGTGGGGACCACTTGATGAGGTGGCTTCTAGCTGAGATGGCGCTGAGGTGGCAAGTGGTAGCTGATGTGGCACTGAGGTAGAAAGTGGCATGTGGCACCACTTGGCCTTGGACTTCTCTTGATGCTTCAAAATCTTACTTTCAACTGGACTAAGGCTTCAAATTGGACTCGACCCAGCATGGACTCGAAATTAATTGGACTAAGACTTTGTCTTCAACTGGTCCCACGGACACCCTGCTTTCTGCTCGATTTTCCAGGCCGCATTCGATGAGGAATGAGAGATCCCTTCGATGTGATCTTCACCGGACACTTCAGACGTTGTCAGGTATACCCTCTCTACCTCCAGTCTTTTTATTGTAGGAGAACTTGCCCTAACCGAGGCTTCTCAGCCCCGGCGATCCTTCTTTAGTACTTTTCTAGGTTCTAATCTGCATGCTTGGCTTCAAAAATTCATATAAAATTCTCTACAACTAATTTTTATTTGAAATTCTGGAATTAATCACCTAACCATACATATAAAACATACAAGAGGAATTGCATGCATATTAGTCCCGCATCATTTGGTATCAGAGCTTAGATTAGGGCTTATTTTCTGCAATTTTTTAGTCAGTATATACTCCATTATTTTAATTATTTCTCCCTAATAAGAACTCCAAAAATTTTAAAATTTATTTTTCTGGATTCACCATAATTCACAGTAATTCTAAAAATTTTTGTAGATTTTATTATGGCCTGTGAATTTTCTGCAAGACGAAATACAGCCTGCAAATTTTTGGCTCTGTTTTTTCAGCAAGACAAATTTGGAAGTTTTAGGGTTTTGTTTAGCATCTTTTGCATATATTTTAATTTTAGTATATTTTCAGAATATTAGGACATGATTTGCAAGTTTTCTTCTATTTAAAAAAATACCAAAAAAAAACTTATATTCTCCAAAAATACCAAAAACATCTAAACCCTAATTTGCATCCTCATCTGCCTGCCATCATTGCATAATTTACTTTTAAGGGCACTCTTGCTATATCAGATGGGGGGAGGATTTGATCACCTCTCCTTAGCCCAAAACCACATCCCTTGCATTCGGTCCCAAGACTTAACCTAAAATTAACTAGACTTAATTTGCCCTAGTGGGCTAGGGACACCAACTGGTCGGGTCCGGACTATGTGTCAGATCATTATGTCAAGCTAACCCGTGTATGCTTTGTGCTCAGTGTCTAGAATGGTGGTTTGGGGATTCAATCCTGAAGGGCTTGTGTGCTGGTCCGCCTACCTGGCCAATCTCTGATTGGTGTCTAGGATTGGCAATCAGGGACCTAACACTCCCCTTACACCTGCCTGGCTGAGTACAGGGTTACTATAGGCTAGTTTGCCACCCTGATTGAGTATCTAGTTTGGACTCTAGGTCTAATCAGTTGTAGTCGGTCTAATCTAGTCTTGCATGAGCCCTAGATCAGGGGTTTAATATCACCCACCTAATTCACAAATGTCTGAACCCATGGAAAATTTGCAAGCCTAAATAAAAGCACTCACTGAGCAACTAACCAATCCATGGCCCAGTTAACTCAGTCTGGTACCCAAACCAATGATAGAATTGACCATCTTGCCAATAGGTTTGACCAGTTAGAAGGCCGTGTAGGGACCATATAAAGAACCCATGGGTCACATTCTGAGCCAGATCCTGAGTCCCCTCAACCTAGGAGGACCCAAAATCCTGACCTATACCATGAGGTCGAACCTAGGAGAGCCCCTTATCCTGACCCGTACTATAATCCTCAACCTAGGAGGACCCCAAACCCTGATCCATACCGAGAGGTTGAACCTAGGAGAGCCCCTCAGCCTGACCCATACTATAATACTGAACCTAGAAAAATCCCTTACCATGACCCTTATTATGATACTGAACCCAGGAAAACCCAATACTCTGACCCATATAGGGAGTCCAATCTTAGGAGAACCCAATACTCTGACCTATATAGGGAGTCCAATCCTAGGAGAACCCAATACTCTGACCCATATAGAGAGCCCAACCCTAGGAGAACCCAATATTCTGACCCACATAGGGAGTCCAACCCTAGGAGAACACAATATACTGACCCATATAGGGAGCCCAACCTTAGGAGGACCCCATACCATGATCCATCCTTAGAACCTGACCATAGAGCTGACCCAAAATCCTATGACCCCAGATCCTATAATCCCATGACCCATAGATCTGCACCCTTGTCCTATGAGCCCAGAAAACCCATAACCCCTAAGTATCAATCTAGTACTAGTCAGGTTTCCCTTAGTCAACTTGAACCCCATAGGATTAGCACCCCTAAATATGAGCCCAGTAGTGAGACACTATCCCTTAGGCAACTTGAACCTACTAGGATTAGTGTCCATAATCAGAAACCAGGACCTAGCCAATTTTTCCCTAGTCGACCTTCTCCAACCATTCCTGAGATTGAAAAGGCTTACATTAACGCGGAAGTGTATGAAGCTGATGCGAGCCTAGTGGATGAGTATGAAGGAGAAGAGGAGACACCTTTAGTAGACCTAGAATTAGCTGACCCAGTAGATACCCAGGTAGAAACCAACCCGGAGCTAGTTGACCTAACCACATCCAACCTGAAGCTTTTATGGAAGAACAAATAGAGGAAGAGAACCTAGATACTGGTGTTAGATCCTTACCTGAGGAAACCATAGAGGAGAGCCAAATTATAGAGTCTAGTCCTAAAATACAAGAACCTGAAGAATTTTTTAAGGACCTGATCTCTTTGAATCGGTACCCTCAAGATGAGCCTCCTCCTATAGTTCCCATTAAGGACTTCTTCCCTGAGATTAATAATCCATCCTTCAATTATACAAACCCCATAGATATACCGCAACCTCGTAAGGTTAACCTAATTAGTCTAGGATTAGTCCCTGACACCCCTTCTTTTATCTTACTATATCCCACTAACCTTGAACCTTTTTCCCTACCCTACCAGACTAATTTTGAATCCACTTCCTATTTTCTGCCCTTTCTAGACACCTCCAGCATTTCTACGATCATTAGATTACATTTAGCTGAGATTAGCATACTTCATGCATTCATCACACATGTTAGGTTTGCATCTTACTTCTGGCATACTCTTTGGAATTTTCTAGGAGTTCACTGTAAATTTTCATGTGCATGTCACGCTAGGATAAAATCTAGAGAACCTATAATCTATTAGGTTTAGATCCAAAGAGTTCAATAAAATTTCCTTCGATAAGAATGCATAGTCGAGTCTGTTAGGTCCTTTGCATCATTTGTTAGGAGACTGCATGTGCCTAGCATGTTCACCACCTGCACTAATCTTAAAACAACTAGCTAATTTCCGAAGAAGGGTCAAAGAATTTGATGTAGTGGATTCTATCTTGGTTAGGCATAGGCCTAAAATAAGCTTCATGCTCGCAGAGCCGGACCTTTTAAAGTGTTAAAGAAGGTTGGATCAAATTCCTATGTGTTAGAATTGCCTTCGGATTTGGGCATTAGTTCTACCTTCAATATTAAAGACCTGGTTGAGTACAGGGAACCGGCAGTGATACCTAGTGAGGCCTTTAAACCTATTCCTTTTCATTGTCAGTGTCCCTAACCTAGAGTGTCCACTAATAAATTTGGCCTGAGAGAGGAGAACGGATCGAGTGTATCCTGGATGATCAAGCCATTATGACCCGGGGCCAAGGTTATCAATGATTCCTTGTCCATTGGAAAGGCCGGCCAGAGTCAGACGATTCATGGATTTCTCGAGAGGACTTGCAGCACCTCAACCCAGACCTCCTCGAGAGATATGTGAGCCAGCTTGATCTTCACTCGACAGGGTCGAGTTCTTCCCACCCCAGAAGAATTGGTGGGGACACCAGAGGCACCAGAATAAGACAAAGGCTTTTCAACCATCTATGAATTGATCAATAATTTATAAGTCCATCTGTAATAAGGGCTTAGCCCATCTGAGTCCATTTTAGTTGTTATTTGAGTCTTTTAAGTTTCAGTTCTGTACTATTCAGCACATGTTGAGCTAGTTCAGTCCAGTGTTAGTCAACTCTTGTCGAGCTAATTTTATTTTTTGAGTCCTATTCAATCATATTGAAGACTCAAGACTACATCATACAAGTGAAGACCAAGTCCAACAAGATTGAAGACATGGAAGTATAGCCCAAGTCCAACCCAACATGAAGATTTGAAGACCCCACGAGAAAAAATTCAGAAACCCTGATTCCTTGCAGATGCCCTCCAGATGCCCAGATTCCCATCCAAATGCAAAAATATATTCATATACCAAGGCATCCATGATTTTAGAGGTCCATCTGCATCCTAGCCCAAAGAAATCAAGCCCAGGCGCCAAGCCCAAGCCCCTAAGAAGCAAGATACCAGAGAATATTCCTGCAACATGGCTACCAGGCCACCCCAGCTTCCAGAGGCCCAAACCCATGCGCCCGAGCCCCTTTGAGCCAGCCTCTTGCTGCTCCTAGAAGCCCAACATGCCCCCCCTAGGCATCCTTGAAGTGTTGGCCAAGTCAAGAGAATTTTTAGGAATTTTTCTACCTAATGTTTCCTTATTTTCTAGCTAGGGTTTGAAAGGGAAAAAGATTCTTATGTAAAGACTTATGTGCCCTTACTTGGAGCCCAAGATTAAGGGTCTATTTAAAGGACCCTAGCCTCTTGTATGAAGGGAGATTTTGATATGAAATAAACTTTGAGTTCTTCTATTGCTTTGAGTGATTACCCTGCTGTGTGCATAAAGGGGTTTGAGAGTTCTTCCCGGTGTTTGCAACCATCTTCCTGCCGCCAACCATCCTTCCAGCCCCCTCCAAAACTTTCTTTCCTTTGCTTTTTTCCTTTGTTTTCTTGATTTCCTCTGAGTTTTCTAACCCCTGAAAGGTCATTTGCAGGTCCCCGAGTTCCTACGAATCCAACGACTCCAGCCAAGCCTCAATCGAACCACCGAGCAGAAAGCCGGGTATCCGCAGGTCTTCGGCTCGATTTTCCAGGCCGCATCCATCGAGGAACGAGAGATCCCTTCACTACGATCTTCACCGGGCACTTCAGACATTGTCAGGTACACCCCCTCTACCTCCAGTCTTATTATTGTAGGAGAACTTGCCCTAACTGAGGCTTCTCAGCCCTGGCGATCCTTCTTTAGTACTTTTCTAGGTTCTAATTTGCATGCTTGGTTTCAAAAATTCATACAAAATTCCCTATAATTAATTTTGATATGAAATTCAGGAATTAATCACCTAACCCCACATTTAAGATATATAAAAAGAATTGCATGCATATTAGTCCCGCATCAATTTGGGTGGTCAATTGGGCCATCTGGTCACTCAAGGTCTTTAGAACAGTCTCAAGGTGAAATTCTCGATTATCCATGGGTTCAGCCAACTATGGGTGTGGTGGATGATATGAGACTCCTGACCTAGTGCACATGCAAGACTCAAGGATGAATTGACTATGGCTTCCTAGACCTAGAGCCCAAACAGAATGGGTTAACTCAACTTACACATAATGCAACCCCTAGTCCTTCCACTGGCTAGGTAAGAGGTCGGATGGTGGGAGGTGTCCCCAATTTTCACAGGGACCCTATTAAGGAACCACCAATCCACTTAGGGTGTTTGACTATGGACCTCTAGCCTAGACACCAGCTTCCAGTAATAGGAGAGGTATTGGGTGCACTAATTTCCTACAATGGTTGGACTTGATCTATTGGTGTCCCTAGCTCACTAAAGCAAATTAGGTCTAATTAATTTTAATTAGGTAGGGATCAAATGCAAGGATTGTTGTCTTGGAGTAAGGAGAGGTGATCAAATCCTCCCCTCATCTGTTATAGAAGAATTGCCCATAGTGTAGTTTATGCACATGATGGCACACATATGAAAATGCAATTATGGTTTCTAAGTTTTTGTATTTATGTGTATTTTCATTTATAGAATTATAATATGCAGGAAACTACCTAATATTGTAAAAATATTAAAAAAATTAAAACATGCAAAGATTATGCAAAAGCAACCCTAAACATGCTAAAATTAGACTTGCTAAAAATTTAGGGCTAAACTATTCTCAGGAAGTAATCCGGCATGAAAAAAATTTACGGACTCGAATAAATCATGAAAAAATTCTGATAAATATTATAAATTACAAAGAATCCAAAACAATAAGAACCAAGATTTTTGAATCTATTTACATTTAAAAAAAAATTAAAAGAATAGACTATATACAAAAATTATGGGATGCAGAAATTTGCCCTAAAATATGCTCTGATACCAAATGATGTGAGGCTATTTAAGCATGCTAATTATTTTCTTGTTATTAGGTGATGAGTTGTGAGTTTGTATTCCAAATTTTGATCAAAGAAACTAAGCAGGGAATTCTATAAAAAATTCAGAACCATAGGCATGCAAAAATAAACCCTAAATTGATGAGTCAAGAGGGTGTACCTGGTAGTGATTTGAAGATCAATCTATAAAAAGTTCGCTTTACACTTTCGGATGCGGCCTGGAAAATCAAGCTTGAGACCTCGTGGATCCGCGGCTTTAAATGCACTGACCCGAAAGCTAGTTGTATGGGTCCTAGATTCATGAACTCTAAGGGACCTGTAAAACACCTATCAATGGTTAAAAAACAATGAAAAAATATGTTAGATGACTAAAAGATGAAGGTAAGGAAGAGGATTGGAGGTGGGCGGCCAGGAGGTGGAGTAGGTTGGCGGCTAGGGTTTCTTGGAGGCTTGGAGGCAGGGCATAGGAAACTTGGAGCAGCGAAGGGATCACACAAATACCCTTAGGAGGACATTCACACCGAAAATCACATAGAAATTGGAGAAGAACATAAGAAAATTTCATTCATTGGTCATCATAATACATGAGAGGAAAGCCCTTTATATAGACTTACAAAACTTAGGCCATAAGAAAGGGTATACAAGGAATTTTACAAAAGTTTTAGACCCAACCAAACCCTACCTAGAAATCCACTCCCACTGAGGCTATCTCTCCATGCTTTGGTCAGCCAACCGGGTGACCCTAAGGTGGTCGACCATATGGTGGTGACAATAAGGGCGCCGAATTCATGAAGAGCAAGGGCCATGTCCGGCCCACTCCAGTCCTAGGCAAGCTTTAGGGTTTCTTCGGTAGTCCTTCCCGGTAGGCTGATATAGTTGTATCCTGGTCTCCAATGATGCTGACCTCAAGGTCCTCATGCAATCCTAGGTGGGATATTCAAGTATGACAAGGACTTCTTGAAGTTATCAAATTATCACTCTGGCTGGGGTCCATCAGTGTATTGAGTCTTCTTCTTGTTAAACTGGACTAGACTCAATATTAGACTTACAAGACTCAAATGAGAAATAGCTCAACATGAGCTGACTTAACTTTAGACTCAATTGAACATGACTTGACTTGATATATCCCAAGACTGATCCAAAACCCTAATGCTAAGGAACAAATTCTAAATACAGGACTCAAATGTTTTAAGGCCCAAAATAGGACTCAGGGGCCAAAGTAGGGACTCAAAATGGGCTAAGCATTTATTACACAATTGGACTCAAAAACTGAAAATACTAATTAGATAACCATAGAGGGTTCAGAAGCTTCTATCTAAGTTTGGTGCCTCTGGTGTCCGCACCACTTCTCATTTATTTTTGTCACCCATTCAAATTTAAGAGAAGGGCTTCATCTCTTGTCACCCATCATCCACTTGACACCAACCTAGAAGGAGCTTATCCATTTGTGTCGCCCAATATGGAAGAAGTCCAAGGAGAACACAAAGCCAAGAGTCCAAGATGCCAAGAGAGGATCAAGAAGTCTTCGATGCCCATGGGAAGCTAATTCATGGTGTTTCTTGCCCATATAATTCTTATATATGATCTATAAATACCACCATCAACCCCTTTTGTATTCATTGATTCTTCTATGAAATAAAGTGATCTTTCTCTTATTTCCTTTGCTATGATAGCATCAAGGGTTGTGAGGCTTTAGTTTTCCAACCATCCAACAGAAACCCTAGCTATCACCTTCAAGCTTCCTTCTCCTTTTCTCTTCCTTCCAAAATCCTTCTCTTTCCACACCTTCTTACTTGAGTATTGTGACTAATTGTAGGTGATCAAGATCTGAAGTGATGATGATCTTTGCCTTGGAACCAACTCCATTGAAGATCGAAGCTCGAAGTCGACAATCTTGAAGTCCTGTCGCAAGACCCTAAAGTACCGATTCAGATCCACACAAGAGCGATTCAAATCTCCATTGGTAAAGTAAAACCCTTTCCTAACTCTTATTTTCTAAGTCTTTGAAGGAACCCTAGTTTATTGTGGTTTCTTAATCACCAAGTCCTTTCCTAATTAGATTTGTTAAATCTACTTTGCGGGCTTATAACTAGTTGACTAGTGTAGCTTTATTGGATGCTTTGAGTCTTAAACATTGACAATTCTAGAAAGAGAATTGCCATTTAATCTCTAAAAATTGGTTTAATAATCAGGAGATTAGTTTTGCTTATTTTGTCTCATATCAGGAATGGTTACTTTTGGTGACAATGGTAAGGGAAAGATCATTGGCATCGGTAAGATCAGAATTGACCCTTCTACTTTCATTGAAAATGTATTGCTAGTTGACAAATTGAAGCACAATTTATGAAGGATAAGTTAATTATGTGATAAAGGCTTTAAGGTTGTCTTTGAATCTTCAATGTGCATTATAACTAACTCACTTGATTCTAGCACCAAGCTCATTAGTCAGAGACTTGGAAACATATATGTGGTAGATTAAATGATCTAGCCATGTCTAATAGCACAACTCTTATGGCAATGAATGCTAAAACCAAGGAGTCTAGCTTACTTTGGCATAGGAGATGATATGTCTGTATCCACTGACATGGAGTACATCAAGACATGGCTATCAGCTGGCAGGTGGAGGTGCCACCGAAGCATGGTGCCCAAGCGTGGAGTCGAAGTAAGCCCCCTGCCTAGGTCATCTCCCGGTTGGGGTAGAGCTCATACTACCACCAACTGAAGGAAGGATGATGATAGAGATTCAAATCATGGTAGGAAAAGAGGTTGTCTTCATTAAAACCCCACCGCTGGGATGGTATGACTGGCATGCGACGGCCCGCCGCCTTAGGCCTACGGTGGGAGATGCCTCGCTGGAGCACTAGGATTCCCTCAGGCCCCAGTTTACACTGATTGGAAAGGGATGCCGCATTCGACGTGCGGTGCCCCTCCACCTGCCATCTGCATCACCCATAAGAAGAAGGTCACGCTAGAGGATTCAAACCCTAGGGTGGCCACCCACATACTAATGCTCTACCAAGCTTCTCAAAACATATTGACCAACTAGAATGTCAAGGCCAGTGATATAACTCCCTACCCCGAAAGGAGATAGGGTAGCTCATGCATATTCCCGAAGGATACCAGGTGTCAACTCTCGGGACTCCCCCTAAGAAGGGAACATCTGGGAAGCAAACTCAAGGGGCAACACTGCCTTTCGACTACAAAACAAAAAGGGGCCTCTGATCGAAGACAACGGGAAATGAAACACAAGTCACGGAATAGAGGGCAAGCCACAAGCAAGCAATGGGCGAGCGAGGTAATCGTCGGTACACAGAAGGGGAGAGCAAACTAGACAAGATGCTCTGAGGTTACCAAGAAATTCATCGAAAGAATCTCACGGACACAGCCAATCCTGCTCGAGTTCTCCTTCTCCAAAGATGCTCTTTTCCCACTATCACACTTTCTTTTCTCAACAAAATAACATTTGAACATGGAGAGCTCACTGGGATCCACTGAGGTGGATCTATTCCCCAGATTGTCCATTGACTTGATCATTGGAGTGCCCCCACCGAAATCATCGAGGAGGATTTGTTCCCCTAGATCGCTCGTTGACTTGATCATCGGAGTGCCCCCACTGGAATCCCTAGCCTAGGTCCTTCTTTCATTTGCATGGCCAGGCATGCATGCAAAATTCTTGAATGAGGAGGGCAATGCCTGATGCTGCACCAGAGCTATAGGCCATGACAGTCCGTGTGGAAATAGATTGGCATGCAAGGTAGGGTGGGCAGGATGCAGAAATCTCAGTCAAACCAATCCCCCCACCATAAAAGCAGCTCCACTTAAGGCATGGTGGTGACACACATGCGGGAAGCATCAACCAGTTATGTGGGAGGCCCTCCTTCTCATAGAGGCCCACGCAGCCCATACGGGGAGCTCCCTGCTCTGTCACAACCACTCCCAGTAGATGCTCAGTTTTCTATGCTCACCCAATAGATGCAGACTCTGACCATGGTCATACAGTAGTTACAGCATCAGCACCAATCTCTGACCACACAATAATAGCTAGAGACCCCTGTGACCCTGGTCACTCGACCCCACGGTAGCCAGCGCTCCTTCCAAAGTAAGCCATCGTGACCATAATACATGACTGATCCTCGGGGTAGCCTCCAAACCCCGGTAAAGCGATAGAGGAGTGTATCGATCGATCGGAAGAGCCAGTCCCCAGTCTTGAATCTCGGAACCCTCAAGCACCGTAGATGCTGTTAGAGCAAGGCCCCCCATGATGACCCTCCTCAGCGATCGCCTCTATCCTTTCCAGCAGCCTCAACGAAAGATTCCACCGATGAGGCTATCGGGTGCATGGTAGAAAATTGCCCGGAAGAACAAGAGCATAGGCTAGCAGAATTGTCTCGTTAGTTTGCCAACATGCAAGGCTCCTCTCGTGAGCCGGTGGGCCATGATGCCCGACCACCCTTCTCTCGAGAGATCCAAGAGGGGCCAATCCGGAGTCGGTTCTGCATGCCCCAAGTGGATTCCTACGATGGGACCACTGACCCCTTGGATCACCTGGAGAGCTATAAGGCTCCCATGAAAGTTTAGGGGGCAATAGATGTCCTCCTCTACTTAGCCTTCCCTGCTACTCTTCAGATGGCTACTCAAGTCTGGTTCACTCGCCTTGAATCCATGAGCATTATTTCCTTCACGAAGCTGGAAAAAAAGTTCATGGTACACTTCGTCGCTTGCCGGAAGGTGCCGCAAGAAGCCGATAGTCTTTTCTCCATCAGGCAGTAGGACCGCGAGTGCTTGCGGGACTATGTGGCCTACTTCAAGATTGCCACACTAGAGATCTACAATCAGGACGAGCCCATCACCATGTTGGTGCTGAAGGGTGGGCTCCGGAATTCTTGCCTGACCTACTCCCTAGACAAAAAGCCATCGAAGACATACTCTGACCTCCTCCTCCACGTCCACAAGTATATTCTTGCTAAGGAGGTGGAAAGCACCAGGAGAGAGCTGGATGGGAAGCCTCTAGAGAAACAATCCCCATGGGAAGCCCCAGGAGAACACAAGACCATACCAAGCACAAATTCTCGACCGAGGCCCATGTCGGAGAGCAGTCCCGCTCCAGAAGAAGTATACAGTTTTCTCCTCGCCCCGAGGTCAGATCGAGGGTGAGATCTACGTGTGTCTCCCTTCCCCACTAGAGCTGTTTGATAGCCAAGACAAGACAAGATACTACCAGTTTCACTGTGATCATAGCCACAACACCGAGGAATGCCACCACCTCGAAAGAGAAATCGAAGATCTGATAAGAAGGGGCTACCTCGAAAAGTTTATGGGGAGCAAGACTTGGTGGAACCTCCGATACTTGTGGCCCTTACTTCTGTCCCTGCCATCGATAATCAGCCCACCGAGAAGCCCATGGGTATGGTATGTTGGGGGACAACTCCCCCCGGACAGGGAAGGTCCTGACAGGGTAGTCGAGACCCTTCCCCCTGGAGCCTATCACCTTGCCAAACTTGATGGTGCCCAGTCCGTGCGAGCCTAAAATGATGAAAGTCTAAAGACATACCGCCAATAATGTAAGTCTCCCTCCATTAAATATAAGATTCTTTTCTATGCAATGTTGCCTTTGCCTTGCATGAAAATCATCATCCGATCCTAGGCCTGGTGATCCAAACCAAGAAGCTCCTAAAGTCCCGCACCTGCTGCTGAACTCAAAGGCCAAGGATGCCAACCGGAAAGCCCTAGGGGTCCCACCATCTATCGCTTGACACTTAGTTCAGCTCTTACCCTGCTCACAGTCTAGAGTATCCATGGTGATTGAACAAAGTCCTGCCATATATCGCGAGGCCCATAGTTTGGCAACTGCTATGTTAATAGTTTGAAGATGTCTGTCGAGACTCCAAAAGGCCCCCGCCATCTGTCGCCTAACTCTCAGTTCAGCTCTTGCCATGCTCACAGTCCAGAGATATCCAGGGTGACTGAACAAAGTCCTGCCATCTACTGCGAGGCTTATAGCTTGGCATCTGCTATCCTAACAGTCCGGAGATGCCCACGGGGAATCCCAGTGGTCCCGTTGTCCACCGCTAGACTCACAATTCGGCATCCATGCCATTTCAAGCCGGGAAACTACTGAAGCCCAGCACTAAAACCTGGTGTGATGGAGACATTAAAACAAATCCAAGTTTTTCTTTTTCTTTTCTAGATTTTTTTAATATTTTTTATTCCCGCTATTTTCATTTTATTCCATGTTTATTCTCTACTTATTCCATGTTTATTTCTGTCATCTTCTCCACCTTTCCACCCAGATCCAAGTTTCCCTTCCCATCTGTTCCAGCCGATGCTGGTGCAGCTCTAGAGGCACAAGAACAAGATAGAGGCTTCTCAATCCTCTGTGGATTACTTAGTAGCATTTGAGTCTATTTGTAATAAAGGCTTAGCCAACTTGAGTTATCTTTTTATTATTTTAGTCCTGTACCAGTCAGCTCAAGTTTAGCTAGCCTTCTTTTTGAGTCCTATATATGTTAGTCCAAGTCCAGTGAAGACTCATACAAGTGAAGACCAAGCCAGTCCATGTGAAGGCCAACCCAACTGGAAGCTATGGAGACCATGGAAGGCCTAGGAGAAGAAATTAAAAGTCTGAGAGACAAATAAGAAGTCATGGAGCCCTAGATCATAGCTTGAAGCAAAATGGGTCAGCCAAGTTCCAGGAGGGAAACCAAGGGATGCCAATCCTTATGCTCACCACCTCTTGGTCGGCCACAAGGGCACCTCCCTTGGCAGACCAAGGCAAGAGAGAGGAGGAGAAATTTGAGAGATTTTTCAACCTAGACCTACCATGTATTCTAGCTAGGGTTTGGATAGGATTCAAATTCCTAGGTAATGACTATTATAACCTTACTTGGAGACCAAGTTTAAGAGTCTATTTAAGAGACTCTACTCTCTTATATCAAGGCACTTTATTCGTGAAATATAACTGAGTTATTTCAATTGCTGTGTGCTACCTACTGTGTGCTAAGGGGATTTTCTGTAGGCCCCTCCTTCCCAGTGTCCTACGCCAAGTCTCCAGCCACCATCCATCTCTCCAAGAAATGGCCACCCACCCTCAAACCTTCTTTCTCCTTGCTGTTTTTTAATTAATCCTCCATCCTTGCTTTGTTTTCTAACTCCTGAAAGGCTATTTGCAGGTCCCTTGGCTTCTAGGAATCCAATGACTCTAGCAAGGCAGCAATTGGATCACCGGGTTGAAAGCCAAGAATCCGTGGGTCACTTGCTTGATATTCCAGGCCATATCCAGAAATGAGAGTGATCCCTTCACCTATGATCTGCATCGGGTGCATCAACCTTTGACAAGTACACCCCCTCTACCTACCAGTTAGTGCCCTACACTTAGGTGAGCTAGAGGAAGAGGAGCCTAAACCCATAGCTAAACCTGAAGGAGAAATCTATGAGGCTGATGACTAGTTGTTGGATGAATACGAAGGAGAGGAAGAGGAACCTGAGTCTGAGAACCTACTAGGAGTGGTTAGGTGCATCTTGACCCAAACCCAAGCTAAGGAAGATTGGCGTAGGAATAATATCCTACAAACCTTTGTTATGGTAGGGGATAAGGTGCTCGAGATCATCATAGACAGTGGGAGTTGTGTCAATGCTGTCTCTGCTAGTACAGTCAAATCTTTAGAATTGACCATAATTTCCCATCCTAGCCCTTACAAGTTTTTTTGGGTAGATTCCACCTCCGTCCTGATCAAGTCTAGATGCCAAATCTTAGTTAAACTACAAACCTATGAGAAAAAGATTTGGTGTGATGTCATTCCCATGGAAGTAAGTATTATCATTTTAGGTCGACCTTGGTTTTTTGATCATGATGAAACCTTGTTTGGTTGAACTAATATCTATGCTTTTAGCCACCATGGGAATAAGATTGTTATGCACCCAACTCCACCTAGAGACCAAGTTAAGAGAGGTTTAGTAGCCTTTTGGACAAGAAACCAGGAGTTAATCTGATTAAGGCTAAGGAGATAGAAAAAGAACTTTCTTAGGGTAGCCCTATTTGGATATTGACAATGAAAGAAATTCATTAGCCGACCTAAAAGAAACACCTTCCAAAAATTGTTGAGGCTCTCAAATAATTTGAGGATGTCTTCCCTAATGATTTACCTTATCAATTACCACCACTAGAGACATCCAACATGCCATAGATCTAGTCCCAAGAGCCACTTTAACAAACCTTCCTCATTATAGAATGATTCCCATTGAGCATCAAGAATTACAGAAACAAGTGAGAGAGTTACTTAGGAAGGGTTACATTAGGGAGAGCTTGAGTCCATGTGCGGTCCCTACTCTACTGATCCCTAAGAAAGATGGTACCTAGAGAATGTGTGTAGATAGTAGAGCCATCAACAAAATAACTATGAAGTATAGGTTTTCCATTTCCTAATTGGATGACATGCTAGATATGATGGTCGGTGATAAACTTTTCTCAAAGATAGACCTTAATAGCGGTTATCATCAGGTTAGGATTAGATATGGGGATGAGTGAAATACCACTTTCAAAACTAAGGATGGCTTGTTTGAGTGGGTTGTGATGCCTTTCGGCCTTTCCAATGCACCAAGTACATTCATGAGGATTATGACCCAATTCCTAAGAGAATATGTTGGAAAATTTGTTGTGGTCTATTTTGATGACATCTTGATTTATAGCAAGACTAAAAGCACCACCTTAGTCACCTTAGACTAGTATGCCAGACCCTTAGGGAGAATAGTCTCTATGCCAACTTTAAGAAATGTGAGTTCATGACACATAGGGTTATCTTCCTAGGTTTCGTTATCACCCCTTAGGGAGTTTCTGTAGATCCTGAAAAGGTTAGGGCAATTTGTTGAGTGGCCTGTACCCACTAGTGTCCAAGACATGCATAGTTTCCATGGCCTAGCAACCTTTTACTGGAGATTTATTAGGGGTTTTAGTACTATCGTCGCACCAATAATCGATTGCATTAGGAAGGGTACATTTTAGTGGATCAAAGCAACTGATAAGGCCTTCCTAGAACTTAAGGATAAGATGACCCATGCACCCTTCCTTAAATTACCTGACTTCTCTAAGATGTTTGAGGTTACTTGTGATGCCTCAGGATTAAGAATAGGTGGGGTACTAAGTCAAGAAAATCACCCTATGGCATTCTTTAGTGAAAAGCTGAATGAGGCTAAACTTAAGTACTCTACCTATGACAAGGAATTTTATGCGGTAGTCCAGGCCCTTTGATATTGGAGACATTACATACTACCGCAGGAGTTTGTCTTATTTTCTGATCATGAGGCACTTCGATTCCTAAACTCCCAAAAGAAACTCGACTCACGGCATGGTAAATGGATCGAGTACATTCAGGCAAACACGCTTGTCTTGAGATACCGTGCCAGAATAGACTATAAGTTAGCAGATGCCCTTAGTCATAGGTCTTTGCTTCTAGGTTCAGTCAGCACCCAAGTCATAGGGTTTGATAGGTTAAAGGATGAGTATGACAACTATCCAGACTTTGAAAACATTTACCAGATCCTTAGGCTAGGACCATCCACTACCCATAGTGAGTATACTATTCAGGATGGCTACCTTCTCCAAAATAATAGACTCCATATCCCTAGAACGTCTTTTAGAGAATTCCTGATTTGGGAGACCCATGCTGGAGGTTTAGCTGGTTACTTTGGTTGGAATAAGACCCTTTTAGCAATAGAAGACCAGTTTTATTAGCCAGGTGTTGCCCAGAGAGCAACCCAAGAGGGGGGGTGAATTGGGTATCTAAAAAAAAAATTAAATCTAAGCTTGATAAAATAAGTAGAAAACTTCACAAGACAAGATATGCAATTCAATTCAATGAGGTACTAAAATTAAAGTGCAATGCTCTAATATAAAGGTGTAGCGAAAATTATAAGTAATAAGCAATAAAGTAAAGACCAAGGAGGGAGAGAACAAACAATCACAAACACAATAATCTATAGTGGTTCGGTGCAAACAATGCACCTACATCCACTCCAAAAGATCCCTTGGGAATTCACTATAATCTAATGATTACAGCTGATTAGTTTTCCCGGCTCACTAATCAAAACCCGACTTGTTTTCACAAGGCTCACAAGTCACAACCTCACTTGGTTTTACGGGCTAACCAAGAACCTAATTGGTTTTAACAAGGCTAACCAAAAATCTCCCTTAGTTTTCTGGGCTAATCAAGAACCTTAGTGGTTTTGCGGGCTAACCACCAACCTAATTGGTTTTCAAGGCTTACCAACAACCTTTACAAGATAAAAGATGGGAAAATAAAGAACCAATGTAAGCTTTCAATTAAAAAGCAAATAAGTCGATGTAGCTCGAAGTTGTGTTGCTTTGCTCTTGTTGAAGCCTTTTGAATGCGAAAGATTTAATGATCTTCAATGCACTTGATAGCTTTGAATGCTTGGAAGGCTTCTCTTAGCTTGAGAGTGGTTGAGCATTGAATGAATAGGAGTTAAGGCTCTTCTCTCTTCTTTCTTTTTAAACTCTTTTGGATATTCAATATTTGTGAATGGTTGTTGTCTTAATTTGACTTGGAGCCTTTATATGCCTTCCCAAGCCCCCAAAATCAAAATCTAGCCGTTATACTTGAAAACTAGCCGTTGGAGGGCATTTGGTAGAGTTCTGTGCTTGAAAAAACTAGCCGTTACTGTTGTCAGAACTCCATGTGTCGACACTTCCTCTTCATGTGTCGACACATTAGGTCGACACATGTTCTTCTTGAGTCGACACAAGTTTAAAATATTCCATTCAGATTCTTTGAAAAAATCAGCTAAGTCGATTCATTGAGTCGACACATTAGGTCTGTGTGTCGACACATCAACTGTTCCTTCAATTTTTTCAAGTTTCGTGGCTTGAAATTCTCAAGCGATGTGTTGATCCATGTGTTAATGCCTTGAGTCGACACATAAGGTCCATGTGTCAACACATCATATGTGCCATTTGAAATTTCGCTGTGTGCCGGTCTGAGTCGATACACCATCTTCATGTGTCAACACATCATATCATGTGTCAATACCGTGAGTCGACACATCATCAAAAAAGGTACAGAATTTACTGAACTTATGCTGGAACATGTTTTCATGTGCCTTGGTCATCCATTCAACCAACTCTTTGAGTGTCCAAGTCTTGTTTTGTGCAATCATTCCATTCAAACTTAGTTTTTCAACAAAATTGGGCTTCTTCAAATTTTGTGAGTATCCTTTCAATGAAAACACACTTAAAGCAAATCGTTAGTCCTCAAATTATACTTAACTGTTTTGCTTATCATCAAAATCAATTAGTGGAGTCAACAATCTCACCCTTTTCGTGATGACAAAACCCTTAATTATAAATTGCTTTAAAAGTAAAGCTTTAAGAGAATTGATCAAGATTCACAATATTGAAAACATTAAGTATCAATCATTGCTTAAAATTATAATCATTCAAAATATAGATGATAGAATTTGAGCTTGTTTCAAAGATAGAGAGTATCAGAACTTAGCCAGAACTTTGACATTCATTTAAATGCAATAAGAGCATGTATCATGATACTCTTACAATGAAAGTTTCAGCAATTAATAAAGCTCCCCTTGAATTAATGATTCATAACAAAATTTGAAAGAATCATTTCAAAAGCATTGAAAGAGGGGTTTTGAGAATCAAATTTACTTTGACTAAAAGGTGAAACTCCCCCTTTCATAAATTCAGGTTTTCAAAAAGTAAAAGCTACTCTCCCTTTAGTTTGGAGAAGTAAACACATTTATACTTAAATAACATCATGAATTACTCCCCCTTTTTGTTATCATTAAAAAGGTAGGAAGTAAGGGAAATGAATTAAAGAAGACAAAGCATAGTCATTGAATATATATAAGCAATTCAAGACATCATTCATGTTTATGAAAGATATAAAAGTGAGAAAACACAATGTTTTTCATATATGTCAGCAACTTGTACAACAAAGATAAAAGTACATGTAAGCATGAAAGTAAACTATCTAGAAATATAAAACTATCAAGAAATACATCAGTGTCCTAATCCTCATCCATCGAGTCATCAAAAGATGATCCGATCTCGATCGGTCCGGTATCAATAAAGGATCGAGCTCACGACCATCGAGGTCGAAGATCTCGAAGTCTGGTCCTGGTCTACTGAGGAAGGGTACGATGTCCACGTCCTCTGCAACGAATATAGGTCCGACCTCTAGCTGAAGCAGTAGAGGTAGAAGCTGCGTCCTCCATAAGAACTGAACTGATTGGACGAATCATCTCAGCAACAGCTGGAGCAGGAGTACGATCAAAAGTGGGACCTGAATCAAAATGCTGAAAGCTGGGTGTATAGAATTCAAGCTCTCAAATGACTGATGAAGTATGAAGGGTAGGACTATCAAAAATAGGTGTAACAGCTGTTGGGTTCGTGAACCAGTACGGAAGCGTGGATTTCAAAATTTATGAAACCAGGTCTGAACCCTAATCCCAAATCTCCTTATTAGCAATTAGAAACTATGACTACATGCATGTCCAAATTTAAACATTGTTTAAATACTAACCTCAGATCGCTATTACCAGTCTGATGCAGAAATGAACTCCAAATTGAGTAGCCTCTTGAACACACCAGGCGTCCACTTGTCCGCCCTCCGATGGTGATCCACACGGGCAGATGATCAAGACACTGACTCCTTAATTGGGTTCCTTCCAATCATGTTCTACCCCAAGAACTTGATATATGGGCTATTGGCTAGGACTCCTCTAGCCAAACTGGGACTAAACCTTCTCTCTTACCCTTCTCCTTGTCTTCTAGCAACTTTGGCCCCTTAAGACACTCTTGTCTTAAGAATAAGCCCTTGTCCTAAAATGAGACAAGGCTTGTCTTGGAGGGAGAAGAAAATTAAGACAAGATTGTCTTAATGTAAGAAAGAAAGGAGAGGCGCCTTCTTCCTTTACCGTCGGAGAGTTTCTCTCTGACTCTCCTTCTGTTCTGAGATTCGACAGAGCCAAGGCTCTGTAAAGGAATCAAAGAGGAAAGAGAGGAGGGGGAAACAATCTTCTGGAGAGGGAGAGGGAAAATAGAAGCAAGGCTTCGCTGTAGAAAATCTGGAATAGTTTTTTTTTTTTTTTTTTTTTTTTTTTTTTTTTTTTTTGCGATGAAGTCTTCTCCTTAAATAGGCGACAGAGAGGCGCCTACCCATCTGTAATCATCCTCTCACGCCCCTCTCTCCCTTCTCACGTCCTTTCCCTTCATCTCACGGCCCTTGAATTAATCTCACGGCCTTTGGGATGGGAAGATGCAAGAAAGAGTCGCGAAAAACACAGAAGGGCGCGCGCAGAAGAGAAGAGTCGCGCCCCTTCGGTGTTTTTTTTTTTTTTTTTTTTCTTTCACGGTAATCCCGTTTTTTGAAGAGTCCACACCTAGGTGGACTCTCTTCCATGCCCCTTCAGCCAAAACGCTGATCCCCTTTTCTTTTCTCATGCAAAAACACCCCTTGGAGAGAGTCCACGCGCGCGTGGACTCTTCTCCTTGCGCGCGCGCGTGGGAAGAGAGGGGAAGGGGCTTAGGCGATGTGGGAAAGGGGTTTAGCCTCTTAGGTTAGCCCAATTGCTAGCCTACTATTAGCCCAATGTCTTGAATCTTCAATTAGATTCAAACTGGAATGAATTTGGATCTAAAAAAGACCAAATTGGAACCCTAACTCGAATCCGATTCAAGTAGAAGCCATGGTTTGCAACACATGCTAGTGTGTTCATCTGCAAACGAGATTTAATTCCAAATTAAATCCTTGATTATCTGTCTAAAGTGTGTGACCCATTGGGTTCCATACCTAGCCAGCAGTGGGTCCGAGTGCAAGTTGACCTAATTTGATCAGAACTCATTCTAATCGATTTAGGTCAAATCGAGCTAACTCGAGTTAGTCAATTAGGACTCCTCCTAATTAGTGATCCAATTAAACCATTTAATTTGATCAACCCACAAGACAAGATTGACGTCTAGCAACGTGTCATGTCTACCCAGAAGATATGGAAATTATGGTAAAATCCCAAAACTACCCTTCAGTGGAAAGTTCCCGTACAATTCGATCCTTCAATCATCTTGCATCCCGAATATAACTATGGATATGGAAACATGTCAAAACCAGCTTATACTCATTCCAGCTCAGTCATACACTAATGATTCAATTAATTCGATATTAGAAATCATTTCTAATATCTGTACTTTGATCAAAGATTTCCTGAATCATCATCTGACCTAATTTGGCTGGATGCAATCTCCTCCTACTAGGAGTGATCAATTCCTTGTTGACCTACTCATTACCTTCATATACAATTCACCATACCCAGCATCAACCTCGTGCATGACCCAGTGTCATGATTGAGATTGAACCAAAGCATGGGTTCATGTACATAAGGTATTATGGCTGTCTCAGGTCATAGGACTACTTGTACAACTCCCACTATGAGAAACATCTATTGTCATGCAGCTAAGGCTCCATTAGATGTTCTCAAACTGGATCTATTCAGTGAACTCATTCGCTAATGAGCACCCACATCCTTGTATTAGTGTCCCACACAAGTGACTGTGAGAGCAGTCACCCTTTTCAGCATACATAGGATGTGCCAGTCTAACTGGAAACCCTGATCCCCAACTCAGGGTTCCTATGACTAGGAATATTCTAGATTAGGGTTTTAAGGCCTTAGATCTCACTGGTATGATCTCATCATAGCCCTAGGACCATAGCCCTAATCTATGGGGTTCATCATATAATGACACAGCGAATGATGAAAAAATATTGCCTTTATTAACTTGTCAATTTACAATGGTATGGGAGATACAAATATTGGCTTATAGGGCATAATCCTTTCAATCTCCCACTTGCACTAAAGCCAATCGCTCTTATTCTTTAACCCCATACAATCGAGGTGGCGATCAAACTCCCGCTGTGGTAGAGCCTTAGTGAACGGGTCTGCTATGTTGTTCTTTGTATCCACTCTATTGATGCAGACTTCTTGTCTCTCGATTATCTCTCGGACAAGATGGAAGCGTCTCAGAATGTGCTTGGACTTGTGATGGGCTCTCGGTTCCTTAGCTTGAGCAACTGCTCCAGTGTTATCTCAATAGAGTGGCACCGGGCTCTCAATCTCAGGAACTACTCCCAACTCTGTGATGAATTTCTTCATCCAGACAGCTTCCTTGGCGGCTTCACTGACAGCTATGTACTCTGCCTCGGTAGTTGAGTCAGCTACAGTCTGCTGTTTAGTGCTCTTCCAACTTACTGCTCCATAATTCAAGGTAAAGACATACCCTGAAATGGATTTACTATCATCTGGGTCTGATTGAAAACTAGAGTCTGAATAGGCTTCTAGTTTAAGATCAGACCCTCCGTATATAAGAAAAATATCCTTAGTCCTTCTCAGGTACTTAAGAATATTTTTCACAGCCTTCCAGTGATCCTCTCCTGGATCAGCCTGAAATCTACTGGCTACACCCAAGGCATATGCCATATCAGGCCTGGTACATAACATAGCATACATAATAGACCCTATAGCTGAAGCATAAGGTATAGAACTCATTCTATTTCTTTCTTCAGGTGTCTTAGGAGACATCCTCTTAGAAAAACGTATGCCATGACCAATAGGTAAGTAACCGCTATTACTTTCCTCCATGCTAAATCTCTTTAGCACCTAGTCAATGTACCTAGACTGGGATAAGCCTAGCATCCTTCTTGATCTTTCTCTATAGATCTTTATACCCAGTATATAGGATGCTTCTCCCAAGTCTTTCATGGAAAACTGTTTCGATAACCACACTTTGACTGATTGTAACATTGGGATATCATTCCCAATAAGAAGTATATCATCAACATATAGAACTAAGAAAACTATGGCACTCCCACTAGTCTTCTTGTACACACAAGGTTCATCCTCATTTTTGAAAAAATCAAATTCTTTGACTGTTTTATCAAATCGGATGTTCCAACTCCTGGATGCTTGCTTTAATCCATAAATGGATTTCTTTAGCCTACATACCTGATTAGGTTTAGTCTCCAAGACAAAACCTTCTGGCTGTGACATATAAACCTCTTCCTCAAGGAAACCATTGAGGAATGCAATTTTTACATCCATTTGCCAGATCTCATAATCATGATATGCTGCTACAGCAAGCATAATCCGAATAGATTTGAGCATGGCAACAGGGGAAAATGTTTCATCATAATTTATTCCCTGTTTTTATCTGAAACCCTTAGCCACCAATCTGGCTTTATAAGTTTCAACTTGGCCATCTGCCCCAATCTTCTTTTTATTGACCCATTTACACCCAATAGGGTTAATACCCTCTGGTGCATCAACCAAAGACCATACTTGGTTGACATACATGGAGTCCATCTCGGATCTCATGGCTTCCAGCCATCTGTCTGAGTCTCTACTCATGACTGCTTCCGTATAGGTTAGAGGCTCATCATTTGAATGATTTGGGCTTCATTATTTTCAATTATGAACCCATACCTCTCAGGTGCCTGTCGCACCCTATCAGACCTACGGATAGGAGTGTGTTCAGGTTCTATATTAACTATGTTGTTACTTGACTGAGAAGTGTCTATTTGTTGAATTTCATTAAGTTTGATATTTCTACCAGTGCCCTTTTGTAGGATGAATTCTTTTTCCATAAAAGTGGCATGCCTACTGACCAAAACCTTTTGTTCAGTAGGGTGGTAGAACAGATATCCTATACTATCTCTAGGATATCCCACAAATAGACATTTGTCTGCTCTAGCATCTAGTTTATGTCCAAAATTTCTTTTTACACAGGCTGGACATCCCCATATCTTAATATACTTAAGATTGGGCTTCTTACCTCTCCATAATTCATATGGAGTGCTAGAGACAGTTTTAGATGGTACTCTATTCAAGATATAAGTTGCTGTTTCCAAAGCATATCCCCAGAAAGAAAAAGGTAACTCCGTGAAGCACATCATGGACTGTACCATATCCAATAAAGTACGATTCCTCCTTTCAGCAACACCATTTAATTATGGTGTGTAAGGAGGAGTCCATTCAGAGATGATCCCCTTATCTTTAAGGTGATCAAGAAACTTAGTGGATAAGTACTCACCTCCTCTATCTGATCGAAGGATCTTTATACTTTTTCCTGTCTGTTTCTCTACCGTACTTTGATACTCTAAAAATTTTTCAAAAGCCTCGGACTTATGTTTCATTAGATACACAAATCCATACCTTGAAAAATCATCAGTAAATGTGATGAAGTATGAGTATCCACCATAGGCTTGAGTTGTCATAGGCCCACATACATCTGTGTGTATAAGTCCCAATAACTCTTTTGTCCTTTCTCCATGTCCACTAAATGGAGTCTTGGTCATCTTACCCATGAGACATGATTCACAAGTTCCTAATGACTCATAGTCATAAGGATCAAAGAAATTTTCTTTGTATAACTTGTTAATCCTAGTCTCACTAATATGTCCAAGTCGACAATGCCAAAGTAAGGTATTGTTTACATCATCTCTTTTCCGTTTGTTAGAAACATGAAAAATATTGTCATTAGTGGAAAGAGTTAATAGACCATTGCAGAATATGCCATAACATATAATTTCATTAGATAAAGAAATTGAGCAGCCACTGCTCATTACATTCATAGTATATCCTTGTTTAAGTAACAAGGGTACAGATATGATATTTCTAATGATTTTTGGCATATAGTAACAATTCCTTATCTCCAAGATCTTCCTGAAGGTAACTTCAAAATATAAGTCCCTACAGCTTCTGCTTGGATGGGGTCCCCTCCAGCACCGTAGAGCTCAAAGTTACCTTCCTTCAATACTTTAAGCCCCTGAAGTCCCTGCAATGATTTGCAGATGTTATGACCACAGGCGGTATCTGAAAGATTGTGCCCTGAAAGCCAATTGAAATATTGTAATTTTGATCCCAAAATCAATGAATTGACATTTTATAAAGGCATTATTTTCATCATTTGCTGTGTCTTTTTGATTTTATGATGAACCCCATAGATTAGGGCTATGGTTCTAGGGTTATGATGAGATCATACCAGTGAGACCTAAAGCCTTAAAACCCTAATCTAAAATATTCCTGGTCGATGGGACATTGAGTTGGGGATCAATGTTTCCGGCAAGACCAGCACATCCTATATATGTTTTGTAATAAGGGTGACTGATCTCACAGTCACTTGTGTTTGACACTAATACTAGGATGTGAGTGTTCATTGGAGAATGAGTTCACTGAATTGATCCAGATTGAGAATATCTAATGGAACCTTATCTGTTTGTCAATAGATAATTCTCATAGTGGGAGTAGTGCATGTGGTCCTTTGACCTGAGACTACCATAGTACCTTATATACATGAATCCATACTTTGGTTCGCAGTCAATCATGACACTGAGTCATGCACGAGGTGATACTGGTTATAGTGGATTGTATATGAAGGTTGTGAGTAGGTCAACAAGGAATTGATCAGCCCTAGTAAGAGGGAATAGCATCCAGCTAATTTCAAATGATGGATTCAGGAAACCTTTGATCAAAGTATGAACATTAGAGTTATTTTCTAATGGTTCATTAATGAATCATCATTATAAAGATTGAGCTAGGGATGAATATGAAAATTGGATTTGACAAATATCCATATTCCTAATCATATTCGGGATGCAAGTTGATCAAAGGACTGAATTGCCCGGTAACTCACCACTGAAGGGTATTTTGGTAATTCCACCAAAATTCCACATCTTCCGGGTAGACATGATACGTTGCTAGACGTCAATCTTGTCTTGTAGGTATATGATTGAGTCATGGTAATTCAAATCAGTCAATTTGAATTAGATTCTAATTGACCGAGTCGAGCTAGTTTGAGTTGACCTAAATCGGCTTAGTTGAGATCTAACCGAATTAAGTCAAATAGCACTCGGACCTACTGCTGGCTAGGTGTGGAACCCAATGGGTCACACACAAAAGAAAATTGATGAAGGATTTAATTTGGAATTAAATCATGTTTGCAGGATAAACACACTAGCATGTGTTGCAGACCAAATTTCTATTCGAATTTGGTTCCGAATTGGGCTTAATTGGGTTCTAATTGAACCAGATTAAGGTCCAATTTAATTTTTAGGACATTGGGCTAACCCATGGCTGAACCCAAGTGAATTTAATTCACTGAGACCCTCTCTCCAAGCCGCCCCCTCCCTCTTCTCACCCGCGCGCGCCAAGAAAGAAAAGTCCACGTGCGTGGACTTCTCTTAAAATGCGTGAGAAACAAAACGTCGGAGAAAAAAATCTGAAAAGGGGCGTTTTCAGATCCTTGTCTGGCGCCCTTGGATCTGGATCTGATGGCTAGAAAAATTTAAGAAAAGGATCCGTCGCTTTTCGGTCGCAAATCCGTCTCCAAAAGTCGCGATCCTTCCTGAAGTTTTTCCGAGAGTTCTCCTCGTCGGAAAAACGAAAATCAAATCGGAGAATCGTGATTTTTGGTTGAGGGGATGCGTGAGGGATGAGGGATCGTGATCCCTGGGGTTTCAGAGGGTTGCGTTGTTTCGAGATGACACCCCTCTGAGATCTATAAATAGGGTTGGGGTTCTCGGGGGTTTTCACGTAACATAGTTCAGAGATCCAATTCCCTCACTTCCTCTCCAGAATACTCCTTCCTCTTGTTCTTGTTGGGTATTGTTTCCCTTACAGAGGTATCCTCTGTCGAAACTCTGACCCTAAACAAGAATAAGAAGAAGGTCTTGAACGGTAAAGGAAAGAACAGGGAAAGGATCTTTTCTTCTCTTCTTTCTTGAATTAAGACTTTGACTGTCTTAATTTTTTCTTCCAATTCAATTCAAGAAAAGGGATTCAAGAAAGGGAATTCTTGAAGAAAATTCAAGAAGAGGAAAGAAGGAAGAAAAGGAAATTTTCAAGAAAGAAAATTTCAGCCTAAAGGTCCAAGAATTGAATTCTTGAAAAAGAATTCAAGAAGAGGAACCAAGAAATAGAAATTTTGTCTTCATTATTTTTCTGTGTGGATCACCATTGGAGGGTGAACATTTGGGCGCCTGGTGGAGATTCAGAGTTTGGATTTTGCGATACAGGTTAGTATCTTGATTTGAGATTAAATATTATATAAACATCTTATATGTTTTAATTCTTTTAAGGAGATTTTGGGTTGAAGGTTTGGTGAAGATTTCATTAAGATAAAAAATTTTGAAATCTATGATTCCGCCTTGCCACCGAACCTTACAGTGGTATCAGAGCCTCCTTATAAAGATTAAAATATATATTCTGAATTTTAGATGCAGTTTTATAAAAGTAAGATGTGATGTAATATATGTTTGTTATAATGTCACCAATTAGGGTTTTCACTCAAACCCTAATTGTTGTAGAGATATGCATAGAGATCTAGTCATCATACTGAAATAAGGTTGCCCCTGGCAAATGGTGGATCCATTATGTGGTAAATGGTTGTCCTAGTATGATGACACACTAATCACATTTTGGTGTTAATTATGCATATATGTTTGAAGTATGCCACTAATTAAGTTTTCACTTAAACCTTAATTTGCATAGAGATCTGTTTAGCCTTCTAGTCATCATACTGAAATAAGGTTGCCCTGGCATAATGGTGGATCCATTATGTGGTAAATGGTTGTCCTAGTATGATGGCACCTATGGCACATATTGCTAGAATGTGCTTTGTTTTAATAAACCCCTCTTAAACAACATATTAAGTTGTAGTGTCATATACCAAAAGCAAAAATAATCAATATGATTAGTTTATCATTCGGTGTCTAGGAAAGTGTTCATGATCGGTAAAGAGGACGTGGTTTTTAATTGGTTCCGTTGACTGACCTGGCCAATTCTTATTGGTGTCTAAGGAAAGCAAAGGGGGGACTCCCACCACTCTCCCACTTACCTGGCCGGTATGATTAACTTAATTATTGATTAATATGCTCAGTGTAATATTCACTACATATGGCTTTCCTTCATGCCAAGTCATTATTATGTTATGATCCATATTAGGTTTGTTGTGTACACCACAAGGCCTTTTCTTTATGGTGACTAACATAATTTTTTCTTGGTACATTTGATGCTTATGGAATGATTTAATATAATACTTTGTTGTGTACACACAAGGGTATTATGATTAATATCATGACTATATGCAATGAAGGGTCTGACTTAACTAAATATTATAGTTTGTTGTGTACACACAAGACTATTAATATTTTAGAGGCCAAGATAAGTTGAGAATTGTATGAATTACAATTGGAAAGAGTTTTTCCTACCTTTGAACTTATATAAGATTTGTTGTGTACACACAAGGTTCTTATAAGGAATTAGGATCTCAACCCCACTAAGAAAACCAATTAGGGTTCTCGATCATCACATTGAGGGTTATGATGCTTGATAAAATAGTGGGAGACATAATTAAGTTAAAGTCCTAATTTAATTATGTTTTGTCAACATTGATTGTCTGCTTATGTATGTTGTTTGTTAATGTAGATTAAATGGCCTCTTCACTCTCACTCCGTAGCATTCTTGATGCAAATAAATTGACTGGACCAAACTATGTTGATTGGTTGAGAAACCTGAAGATAGTACTCAGCCAAGAAAGAATTTCTTATATTCTTGATACCCCAACCTTGGAACCATTAGGGGAAGATGCCTCGCAAGAGGATAAGACCACATATAACACGTGGCAAAATGACTCACTTACTGTCAAGTGTATAATGCTTGCCTCTATGACCAATGAGTTACAGAGGCAACATGATAGCATGGACACAAACTCCATATTGCTCAATTTAAAAGAACTTTATGGAGAACATAGTCGAACTGCAAGATATGAAATATCTAAGCAGTTATTCCGTGCAAGGATGACAGAAGGTACATCCGTACAAGAACATGTATTAAAGGTTATTGACCTAATCACCCGATTGGGTCAATTGGGTTTTGTTATGGATGGGGAGTTGAATCAGGATTAATCCTGCAGTCACTCCAGAGTCATTTTCACAGTTTGTTCTTAATTATCATATGAACAAACTTAACACTTCCTTGCCTGAGCTGTTGAATATGTTAAAAACAGCAGAGAGCCATTTAAAGAAAATAAGGCTCCACTTTTCTTGTGGATGGTGTAAACAAGAAGAAAATAGGCAAAAAAGGGTTCCAAGAGGAGGTTAAACCCAAAAGGGGGTATCAAGAAAAAGAAAGGAAAGAAGGCCTCCGGACAAATGACCTGCTTTCATTGTGGCAAGCCGGGACACTGGAAAAGAACTGCAAGGTTTACCTTGCAAGTCTGAAGCCAGGTGCTAGTAATGCACCAACAGGTATGTATGAGATACATGCAATTTTGTCATTAGACACTTCTAATTCAAACTCTTGGGTATTGGATACTGCTTGTGGTCATCATATCTGCAAATCATTGCAGGGACTACAGAACATTAGAGTTTTGAAGGAAGGCGACTTCGAGCTCTACGGTGCTGGAGGAGATTCCATCCCAGCAGAAGCTGTAGGGACTTATATGTTGAAGCTGCCTTCTGGGAAGATTTTAGAGTTAAAGAATTGTTATTTTATGCCTAGAATCATTAGAAACATCATATCTGTACCCTTGTTACTTAAACAAGGATATATATGAATGTAATGAGCAGTGGCTGCTCAATCAGTTTTTCTAATGAAATAATATTTAATGGCATATTTTGCAATGGTCTCTTAACTTTATCTTCTGATGACAATATACTACATGTTAGTATAAACGAAAAAGAGATGAAGTAAACAATACTTTACTTTGGCACTGTCGTCTTGGACATATTAGTGAGCAGAGGATTAACAAGTTATACAAGGAAAAATTCCTTAATCCTTATGACTATGAATCATTAGGAACTTGTGAATCATGTCTCATGGGTAAAATGACCAAGACTCCATTTAGTGGACATAATGAAAGGACAACAGAGTTATTAGGACTCATACACACTGATGTATGTGGACCTATGACAACTCAGGCCAAGGGTGGATACTCATATTTCATCACATTCACTGATGACTTTTCAAGATACGGATTTGTGTATCTAATGAAACATAAGTCGAAGCTTTTGAAAAATTTTTAGAGTATCAAAGTATGGTAGAGAAACAAACGGGGAAAAGTATTAAGATCCTTCGATCAGATAGAGGAGGTGAATACTTATCCACCGAGTTTCTTGATCACCTTAAACAAAAGGGAATCATCTCTGAATGGACTCCTCCTTACACACCACAATTAAATGGTGTTGCTGAAAGGAGAAATCGTACTTTATTAGATATGGTACGGTCCATGATGTGCTTCACAGACTTACCTGTTTCTTTCTGGGGATATGCCTTGGAAACAGCGGCTAATATTTTGAATAGAGTACCATCCAAATCTGTATCTGGCATTCCATATGAGTTATGGAGGGGAAGGAACCCAATCTTAAGCACCTTAAGATATGGGGATGTCCAGCTTATGTCAAAAGAAATTTTGGACAAAAGCTTGATGCTAGAGCAGAAAAATGTCTATTTGTTGGATATCCCAAAAATAGTATAGGATATCTATTCTACCACCCTACTGAACAAAAGATTTTAGTCAGTAGGCATGCCATTTTTATGGAAAAGGATTCATCCTACAAAAGGGCAGTGGGAGAAATATTGAACTGAAGAAGTTCAACAAATAGATACATCTCAACAAAATCATAACATAGTTAGTATAGAACCTGAACACACCACTCCTATCCGTAAGTCTGATAGAGTGCGACATGCACCTGAAAGGTATGGGTTCATTATTGAAAATAATGAAGCCCGAATCATTGATAATGATGAGCCTCTAACATATACAGATGCTATCATAAGTAGTGACTCAGACAAATGGCTGGAAGCCATGAGATCCGAAATGGACTCCATGTATGTCAACCAAGTTGGACTTTGGTTGATGCACCAGAGAGTGTTAACCCTATTGGATGCAAATGGGTCTATAAGAAAAAGATTGGGACAGATGGCCAAGTTGAAACTTATAAAGCCAGATTAGTGGCTAAGGGTTTCAGACAAAAACAGGGAATAGATTATGATGAACATTTTCTCCTGTGCCATGCTCAAATCTATTCGGATCATGCTTGCTATAGCAGCATATCATGATTATGAAATCTGGCAGATGGATGTGAAGACTGCATTCCTCAATGGTTTCCTTGAGGAAGAGGTTTATATGTCACAGCCAGAAGGTTTTGTCTTGGAGACTAAACCTAATCAGGTATGTAGGCTAAAGAAATCTATTTATGGATTAAAGCAAGCATCTAGGAGTTGGAACATCCGATTTGATAAGACAGTCAAAGAATTTGACTTTATCAAAAATGAGGATGAACCTTGTGTGTACAAGAAGACTAGTGGGAGTGCCATAGTTTTCTTGGTTCTGTATGTAGATGACATACTCCTCATTGGGAATGATATCCCAATGTTACAATCAGTCAAGGTATGGTTATCTAAACAGTTTTCCATGAAAGACTTGGGAGAAGCATCTTATATACTAGGCATCAAGATCTATAGAGATAGATCTAGGAGGATGCTAGGTTTATCCCAGTCTACGTACATTGACCAAGTGCTAAAAAGATTTAGCATGGAGGAAAGTAAAAGAGGTTACTTACCTATTGGTCATGGCATACATCTTCTAAGAAGATGTCTCCTAAGACACCTGAAGAAAGAAATAGAATGAATTCGGTACCTTATGCTTCGGCAGTAGGGTCTATTATGTATGCTATGTTATGTACTAGGCCTGATGTGGCATATGCCTTAGGTATAGCCAGCAGGTTTCAGGCTGATCCAGGAGAGGATCATTGGAAGGCTGTGAAAAATATTCTTAAGTACTTAAGAAGAACTAAGGATATTTTTCTAATATACGGAGGATCTGATCTTAAACTAGAAGCTTATTCAGATTCTAGTTTTCAATCAGATCCAGATGACAGCAAATCTATATCTGGGTATGTTTTTTACCCTTAATGGAGGAGCTGTAAGTTGGAAAAGTTCTAAACAGCAAACTGTAGCTGACTCAACAACTGAGGCAGAGTACATTGCTGTTAGTGAAGCTGCCAAGGAAGCTGTCTGGATGAAGAAGTTCATATCAGAGTTGGGCGTAGTTCCTGAGATTGAAGGTCCAGTATCACTTTACTGTGATAATACGGGGGCTGTTGCTCAAGCAAAGGAACCAAGAGCTCATCACAAATCAAAGCACATTCTGAGACGCTTCCATCTCGTTCGAGAGATTGTCGAAAGACAAGAAGTCTGCATTAAAAGGGTAGAAACGAAGAACAACATAGCAGACCCGTTCACTAAGGCTCTATCACAGCGAGAGTTTGATCGCCACCTTGATTGTATGGGGTTAAGATTTAAAGGCGATTGGCTTTAGTGCAAGTGGGAGATTGAAAGATTGTGCCCTGAAAGCCAATTGAAATATTGTAATTTTGATCCCAAAATCAATGAATTGACATTTTATAAAGGCATTATTTTCATCATTTGCTGTGTCTTTTTGATTTTATGATGAACCATAGATTAGGGCTATGGTTCTAGGGTTATGATGAGATCATACCAGTGAGACCTAAAGCCTTAAAACCCTAATCTAAAATATTCCTGGTCGATGGGACATTGAGTTGGGGATCAATGTTTCCGGCAGACAAGCACATCCTATATATGTTTTGTAATAAGGGTGACTGATCTCACAGTCACTTGTGTTTGACACTAATACTAGGATGTGAGTGTTCATTGGAGAATGAGTTCACTGAATTGATCCAGATTGAGAATATCTAATGGAACCTTATCTGTTTGTCAATAGATAATTCTCATAGTGGAGTAGTGCATGTGGTCCTTTGACCTGAGACTACCATAGTACCTTATATACATGAATCCACTTTTGGTTCGCAGTCAATCATGACACTGAGTCATGCACGAGGTGATACTGGTTATAGTGGATTGTATATGAAGGTTGTGAGTAGGTCAACAAGGAATTGATCAGCCCTAGTAAGAGGGAATAGCATCCAGTAATTTCAAATGATGGATTCAGGAAACCTTTGATCAAAGTATGAACATTAGAGTTATTTTCTAATGGTTCATTAATGAATCATCATTATAAAGATTGAGCTAGGGATGAATATGAAAATTGGATTTGACAAATATCCATATTCCTAATCATATTCGGGATGCAAGTTGATCAAAGGACTGAATTGCCCGGTAACTCACCACTGAAGGGTATTTTGGTAATTCCACCAAAATTCCACATCTTCCGGGTAGACATGATACGTTGCTAGACGTCAATCTTGTCTTGTAGGTATATGATTGAGTCATGGTAATTCAAATCAGTCAATTTGAATTAGATTCTAATTGACCGAGTCGAGCTAGTTTGAGTGACCTAAATCGGCTTAGTTGAGATCTAACCGAATTAAGTCAAATAGCACTCGGACCTGCTGGCTAGGTGTGGAACCCAATGGGTCACACACAAAAGAAAATTGATGAAGGATTTAATTTGGAATTAAATCATGTTTGCAGGATAAACACACTAGCATGTGTTGCAGACCAAATTTCTATTCGAATTTGGTTCCGAATGGGCTTAATTGGGTTCTAATTGAACCAGATTAAGGTCCAATTAATTTTTAGGACATGGGCTAACCCATGGCTGAACCAAGTGAATTTAATTCACTGAGACCCTCTCTCCAAGCCGCCCCCTCCCTCTTCTCACCCGCGCGCGCCAAGAAAGAAAAGTCCACGTGCGTGGACTTCTCTTAAAATGCGTGAGAAACAAAACGTCGGAGAAAAAAATCTGAAAAGGGGCGTTTTCAGATCCTTGTCTGGCGCCCTTGGATCTGGATCTGATGGCTAGAAAAATTTAAGAAAAGGATCCGTCGCTTTCGGTCGCAAATCCGTCTCCAAAAGTCGCGATCCTTCCTGAAGTTTTTCCGAGAGTTCTCCTCGTCGGAAAAACGAAATCAAATCGGAGAATCGTGATTTTTGGTTGAGGGGATGCGTGAGGGATGAGGGATCGTGATCCCTGGGGTTTCAGAGGGTTGCGTTGTTTCGAGATGACACCCCTCTGAGATCTATAAATAGGGTTGGGGTTCTCGGGGGTTTTCACGTAACATAGTTCAGAGATCCAATTCCCTCACTTCCTCTCCAGAATACTCCTTCCTCTTGTTCTTGTTGGGTATTGTTTCCCTTACAGAGGTATCCTCTGTCGAAACTCTGACCCTAAACAAGAATAAGAAGAAGGTCTTGAACGGTAAAGGAAAGAACAGGGAAAGGATCTTTTCTTCTCTTCTTTCTTGAATTAAGACTTTGACTGTCTTTTTTCTTCCAATTCAATTCAAGAAAGGGATTCAAGAAAGGGAATTCTTGAAGAAAATTCAAGAAGAGGAAAGAAGGAAGAAAAGGAAATTTTCAAGAAAGAAAATTTAGCCTAAAGGTCCAAGAATTGAATTCTTGAAAAAGAATTCAAGAAGAGGAACCAAGAAATAGAAATTTTGTCTTCATTATTTTCTGTGTGGATCACCATTGGAGGGTGAACATTTGGGCGCCTGTGGAGATTCAGAGTTTGGATTTTGCGATACAGGTTAGTATCTTGATTTGAGATTAAATATTATATAAACATCTTATATGTTTTAATTCTTTTAAGGAGATTTTGGGTTGAAGGTTTGGTGAAGATTTCATTAAGATAAAAATTTTGAAATCTATGATTCCGCCTTGCCACCGAACCTTACAGTATCCAACACCCTAGTATTTGAAATGGAAGAATCCAATGACAAAATAGTATGAACTTCTTTCATACCTTTTGGTGCCTCTGATGCACCAGGCTTCACACTTGCAAGGTAAACCATGCAGTTCCTTTTCCAATGACCCGGCTTGCCACAATGAAAGCAGGTCATCTGTCCGGAGGCCTTCTTTCCTTTCTTCTTCTTAATGCCCCCTTTGGGATTCATCCTCTTACTGGAACCCTTTTTGCCTGTCTCTTCTTATCCACAAGAAGAACTGGAGCCTTATTTCTTTACATGGCTCTCTGCTGTCTTCAACATATTCAACAGCTCAGGCAAGGAAGAATTAAGTTTGTTCATATGGTAATTAAGAACAAACTGTGAAAATGACTCTGAGAGTGATTGCAAGATCAAGTCTTGATTCAACTCCCCATCCATTACAAAACCTAATTGACCTAATCGAGTGATTAGATTAATTATCTTTAATACATGGTCTTGTACTGATGTACCTTCTGTCATCCTTGCACGGAACAACTGCTTAGATATTTCATATCTAGCAGTTCTACTGTGTTCTCCATAAAGCTCTTTTAAATTGAGCAGTATGGAGTTAGTATCCATGCTATCATCCTGCCTCTGCAACTCATTAGTCATAGAGGCAAGCATAACACACTTGACAGTAAGTGAGTCATTTTGCCACATATTATATGTGGCCTTCTCCTCTTGCGAGGCATCTTCCCTTGGTGGTTCCAAAATTGGGGTATCAAGAATATAGGAATTCTTTCTTGACTGAGTACTATTTTTAAATTTCTCAGCCAATCAACATAATTAGGCCCAGTCAATTTGTTGGCATCTAAAATACTACGGAGTGAGAGTGAAGAGGCCATTTATCTACATTTAAACAAAGAACAATACATAAGCAAACAACCATGAAATGACAATACAATTAAATTAGGACTTTAATTTAATTATGTCTCCACTATTTTATCGAGCATCATAACCCTCTATACGATGATCGAGAAAACCCTAATTAGTTTTTCTTAGTGGGGTTGAGATCCCAATCCCTATAAAAGACCTTGTGTGTACACAACAAATCTTATATAAGTTCATAGGTAGGAAAACTCTCTCCCATTGTAACCCGTACAATCTCAACTTATCCCGGCCTCTAAAATATTAATAGCCTTGTGTATACACAACAAACTGTAATATTTCAGTTAAGTAAGACCCTCCATAGCCATATAGTCATGACTTTATAGTAATACCCTTGTGTGTACACAACAAAATATTACATTAAATCATGCCATAAACAAATAATTGTATTAGGCCAAAAATTGTGTTAGTCAACATATTAGGTCTTGTGTGTACACAACAAACCTAGTATAGATCGTAACACAATAATGACCTATCATGAAGGAAGGCCAATAATAGTATTTTAAAACCAAGCATGTTAGTCAAGAATAAATCAATCAGATCGGCAGGCTAGTGGAAGAGATGTGGGGGTCCCCCGTTGCTTTCCTAGACACCAATTTAAAATTGGCCAGGTCAGACAACGGAACCAATAAAAAACCACGATTCCCTTTACCTTCCCAGAACCACCTTTCTAGACACCGAAATGACTAATTATCCATCATGACTAATAATGCTTATCGGTTAAAATTCTACCACTTAATATAATTTTAAGAGGGATTTATGCAATGCCAGCACATTCAATTAAAAGCTATCACATATATAATACATGCTTTAAACTAAGCAAATATGTGAAATGTTTGCCATCATACTAGGACAACCATTACCACATAATGGATACACCATTATGCCAGGGCAACCTTATTTCAGTATGATGGCTCCAGGGCTAATCATATCTCTAAGACAATTAGGGTTTCAGTGGAAAACCCTAACTGGTGGCAATCATCAAACTCATGTTCAATCAAAGACATGCATTGTGCATCAATATAAAAACTTTAACATGATACTACATCATTTAATAAAACATGAATTGAACTGCATAAGTTTTAATCCTAATAAGGAGGCTCTGATACCACTGTTGGGTTCGTGAACCAGTGCGGAAGCATGGATTTCAAAAATTTATGAAACCAGGTCTGAACCCTAATCCCAAATCTCCTTATTAGCAATTAAAAACTATGACTACATGCATGTCCAAATTAAACATTGTTTAAATACTAACCTTAGATCACTATTACCAGTCTGATGCAGAAATGAACTCCAAATTGAGTAGCCTCTTGAACACACCAGGCGTCCACTTGTCCGCCCTCCGATGGTGATCCACACGGGCAGATGATCAAGACACTGACTCCTTAATTAGGTTCCTTCCAATCAAGTTCTACCCCAAGAACTTGATATATTGGCTATTGGCTAGGACTCCTCTAGCCAAACTGGGACTAAACCTTCTCTCTTACCCTTCTCCTTGTCTTCTAGCAACTTTGGCCCCTTAAGACACTCTTGTCTTAAGAATAAGCCCTTGTCCTAAAATGAGACAAGGCTTGTCTTGGAGGGAGAAGAAAATTAAGACAAGATTGTCTTAATGTAAGAAAGAAAGGAGAGGCGCCTTCTTCCTTTACCGTCAGAGAGTTTCTCTCTGACTCTCTTTCTGTTCTGAGATTCGACAGAGCCAAGGCTCTGTAAAGGAATCAAAGAGGAAAGAGAGGAGGGGGAAACAATCTTCTGGAGAGGGAGAGGGAAAATAGAAGCAAGGCTTCACTGTAGAAAATCTGGAATAGTTTTTTTTTTTTTTTTTTTTTTTTTTTTTTTTTTTTTTTTGCGGTGAAGTCTTCTCCTTAAATAGGCAACAGAGAGGTGCCTACCCATCTGTATCACCCTCTCACGCCCCTCTCTCCCTTCTCACGTCCTTTCCCTTCATCTCACGGCCTTGAATTAATCTCACGGCCTTTGGGATGGAAAGATGCAAGAAAGAGTCGAAAAAACACAGAAGGGCGCGCGCAGAAGAGAAGAGTCGCGCCCCTTCGGTGTTTATTTTATTTTTTTTTTTCTTTCACGGTAATCCCATTTTTTGAAGAGTCCACGCCTAGGTGGACTCTCTTCCACGCCCCTTCAGCCAAAACGCCGATCCCCTTTTCTTTTCTCACGCAAAAACGCCCCTTGGAGAGAGTCCACGCGCCTCTCTTCCATGCCCCTTCAGCCAAAACGCCGATCCCCTTTTCTTTTCTCACGCAAAAACGCCCCTTGGAGAGAGTCCACGCGCGCGTGGACTCTTCTCTTTGCGCGCGCACGTGGGAAGAGAGGGGAAGGGGCTTAGGCGATGTGGGAAAGGGGTTTAGCCTCTTAGGTTAGCCCAATTGCTAGCCTACTATTAGCCCAATGTCTTGAATCTTCAATTAGATTCAAACCGGAATGAATTTGGATCTAAAAAAGACCAAATCGGAACCCTAACTCGAATCCGATTCAAGTAGAAGCCATGGTTTGCAACACATGCTAGTGTGTTCATCTGCAAACGAGATTTAATTCCAAATTAAATCCTTGATTATCTATCCTAAGTGTGTGACCCATTGGGTTCCATACCTAGCCAACGGTGGGTCCGAGTGCAAGTTGACCTAATTTGATCAGAACTCATTCTAATCGATTTAGGTCAAATCGAGCTAACTCGAGTTAGTCAATTAGGACTCCTCCTAATTAGTGATCCAATTAAACCATTTAATTTAATCAACCCACAAGACAAGATTGACATCTAGCAACGTGTCATGTCTACCTGGAAGATATGGAAATTCTGGTGAAATTCCAAAACTACCCTTCAGTGGAAAGTTCCCGTACAATTCGATCCTTCAATCATCTTGCATCCCGAATATAACTATGGATATGGAAACATGTCAAAACCAGCTTATACTCATTCCCAACTCAGTCATACACTAATGATTCAATTAATTCGATATTAGAAATCATTTCTAATATCTGTACTTTGATCAAAGATTTCCTGAATCATCATCTGACCTAATTTGGCTGGATGCAATCTCCTCCTACTAGGAGTGATCAATTCCTTGTTGACCTACTCATTACCTTCATATACAATTCACCATACCCAGCATCAACCTCGTGCATGACCTAGTGTCATGATTGAGATTGAACCAAGCATGGGTTCATGTACATAAGGTATTATGGCAGTCTCAAGTCGTAGGACTACTTGTACAACTCCCACTATGAGAAACATCTATTGTCATGCAGCTAAGGCTCCATTAGATGTTCTCAAACTGGATCTATTCAGTGAACTCATTCGCTAATGAGCACCCACATCCTTGTATTAGTGTCCCACACAAGTGACTGTGAGAGCAGTCACCCTTTTCAGCATACATAGGATGTGCCAGTCTAACCAGAAATCCTGATCCCCAACTCAGGTTCCTATGACTAGGAATATTCTAGATTAGGGTTTTAAGGCCTTAGATCTCACTGGTACGATCTCATCATAGCCCTAGGACCATAGCCCTAATCTATGGGGTTCATCATATAATGACACAGCGAATGATGAAAAAATATTGCCTTTATTAACTTGTCATTTACAATGGTCTGGGAGATAAAATATTGGCTTATAGGGCATAATCCTTTCAACAGCTAATGATACAGGTGTATCAAGAACAATAGTATCAGTTGTAGAAAGTATCAGTGTATGTACAATAGATGTATCAAGTGTGGGTGTCTGAATGATAGGTGTATGAATGTTAGGAGAATCAATAGTAGGTAAATCAGTAACAGGTAGGTCAACAACAAAACTAAGAATAGGAAACGGAACTGGAACTAAAGTATGATCTAGTGATCCAGAAGGAGAGGACGGATTAGGTATCGGAGTAGGTGAGAAGGATGGATCAACAGGTCTCGTAGCTACATCATCCGTCACCTCCATAACTGGCTCTGACATACGATCATCAATATCAAATCGGTCGGAGTTAGTCAACTCATCTCCATCAATATCTCCAACAATAGTATCTCCAACTCCATCTCCTATAGTAGTCTCAGCACCAGTACCAATATCAGCAACATCATCAGCTGGTGCTGCATCTGGTACATTAGCAGGTGCAGGAACTGTGTCTGCAGCAGGAGCACTCGTAGAAGCTCTAGACAGTGCTGAGAGAATAGCCAAAATACCATCATGAAGACCAATGTGGCGCTCTCTCGTCTCAACAATAAAGACTTCTAGACGCTACCTCATGATGAAAACATCGATCTCTATGCGTCTGATTCTATCCTCTAGGGTATCTGAAATACCAGGAGTCTCCATCTGCTCTAGCTGTGGCTGTGGCTATGGCTGGGCAGATGTAGAAGGATCTGAGTGAGCTGGCTGTGCTGCCGTCTCAGGCTGTGTCTCGCTCGGTCCAGCGTCTCCGGAAAGAATCTGCTCCTCCTCTTCTGTGTCCTCATCAATGTCAGTTGCACCCTCGGCTTGTCCTGATGTCCTCCGTGTCCACTGGCCTCGGACTAAATGATAACCCATGCGATGTATTGACCTGATATCATATATATCGGTATGGATCAAGGTACGGTATGGCTCATCCTGGAAGCTGACTCCAAACTCTCTGAATTGTACTATCAAACCCATGCCATACGGCAAACCAAGCCACTAACTAGACACCACCTCAGTAATCTGATTGATCATCAGAATAGGAAGACAAATCGGTGTCTGCTGAATTAGGGAGACCATCACGAGCAGCTCTAACTCGGCAATATAGTCAAATCGACCGATCTTCGACAGAAAGATCTGGGCGACTATGTGATGTAGCAGTCTCACCTCCATAGAAAGTCTCAAAGCAGGAACAGTGGCTCCCTCTGGTAAGGTATCAGACTCAAAAATACACTGGAGCCCACTAACTCTGTCCAACAGACTGTCCATAACTGATCCAGTCATGGGTATATCCCATACCCTGTTAAGAATCTCCGCTGAAATGAAAATATCCCGTCCCCTGACCTAAGCAATCCATCCATCTGATCCATGGGCAAGTGATCCGTAGAACTCCCTCATCAGCCCGGGATAGTATCTCTCGCTGAGCAAACAGAAAGATGCAAACCAGCATTTTGAATCCACTCTCCTATCTGAAAATGCTGCTGGTCAAAGAAAGAGATGTCCACTCGGTGTTCTCCAACTACTGTCTTGTAGCTCATCCGACTAGAGGGTGCAAACAACTGTCATGATGGCAGATCTGGAGCCCTAAACTCGTGTCGTGCCTTCGTTCTCCGCTCTTCTTCATGCTGTGACTGTCGCGGTCGGCGAACAACTTACTTGCGAGGACCCATTATCAATAATTAAGGTTTGGGCAAGGTTTTTGGTGGAAATAGGGAGTTTCTAGTGTTTAGGAGCTAAAACCTAAAGGGAAATCGAACAAAAATGGCTACCAAGGTCTCAATCCAACAAATGCATGGTTAAAAACCAAGAAATGGGAGGATGAACAGTATGGATACCTGGTATCGAGGTGTCGACTCGGAGGAGAATGATTTTTGGGAGAAAAATGGTTCGAAAACCATTAAAATCACAGTTTCCCGTCGGACATGTGTCGACTCACGCATGTGTCGACACATTATGTGTCGACTCATGCATGTGTCGACTGATGCGGGACTAATATGCATGCAATTATTTTTGTATGTTTATATGTGGGGTTAGGTGATTAGTTCCCAAATTTCAGATCAAAATTAGTTGTACAGAGTTTTGTATGAATTTTCTTAAGCCACGCATGCAGTTCGAATGTAGAAAAGTACTAAAGACGGATCGCCGGGCTGAGAAGCCTCGGTTAGGGCAATTTCTCCTACAATATAAAGACTATAGGTAGAGGGGTGTACCTGACAATGTCCTGAAGTGCTTGGTGAAGATTGCAGTGAAAGGATGCTCTCGTTCCTCGATGGATGCATCCTGGAAAACCAAGCTAAAGACCCGCGGATACCCGACTTTCTGCTCGGTGTTCTGATTGAGGCTTGGCTGGAGTCTTGGATTCGTAGGAACTCGGGGGACCTGTAAACAACCTGTCAGGGGTTAGAAAACTCAGAGAAAATCAAGAAACAAAGGAAACGCAAAGGAAGAATGTTTTGGTGGGGGCTGGAAGGATGGTTGCGCAGGAAGAATGGTCAAACACGGGAGAAGAACTCTCAATCCCCTTTATGCACACAGCAGGGTAATCACACAAAACAATATAAGAACTCAAGGTTATTTTATATCAAAATCTCTCTTCATACAAGAGGCTAGGTCCCCTTTATTGACCCTTAACCTTGGGCTCCAAGTAAGGCACATTAGTCTTTACATGAGATACTTTTCCCCTCTCAAACCCTAGCTAGAAAATAAGAAACATTAGGTAGAAAAATCCATAAAAATTTTCTTGACTTAGCCAACACTCCAAGGACACCTAGGGGGGCATGTTTGCCTTCTAAGAGTAGCAAGAGGCCAGCCCAAAGGAAATCGGGTGCATGGGTTTGGGCCACTGGAAGCTGGGGTGGCCTGGTAGCCATGTAGCAGAATATTCCCTGGTATCTTGTTTCTTAGGGGCTTGGGCTTGGCGCCTGGGCTTGATTTCTATGGGCTAGGATGTAGATGGACCTCTAAAATCATGATGCCTTGGTATAAGAATATATTTTGGCATCTAGAAGGGAATCTGGGCATCTGGAGGGCATCTGCAACGAATCAGGGTTTTTGAATTTTCCTCCTGTGGTCTTCAATATTCAAGCTGGGTTGGACTTGGGCTATACTTCCATGTCTTCAATATGGTTGGACCTGGTCTTCACTTGTATGATGTGGTCTAGAGTCTTCAATATGGTTGAACAGGACTCAAAAAAATAAAATTAGCTCGACATGACTGACTAACACTGGACAGAACTAGCTCAACATAAGCTGACTATACAGAACTGAAACTCAAAAGACTCAAATAACAACTAAAATGAACTCAGATGGGCTAAGCCCTTATTATAGATGGACTCCATAAATTATTGATCAATTCATAGAGGGTGAAAAGCCTCTGTCTTATTCAGGTGCCTCCGTGTCCCCACCAATTCTCCCGTGGTGGGAGGAACTCGACCCTGTCGAGTGAAGTTCAAGCTGGCTCACATATCTCTCTAGAGGTCTGGGTTGAGGTACTGCAAGTCCTCTCGAGAAATCCTTGAATTGTCTGACTCTGGCCGGCCTTGCCATCGGACCAGAAACATTGATAGTCACGGCCCCAGGTCGTGATGGCTTAATCGTCCAGGATATGCTTGATCCGTTCTCCTCTCTCAGGCCAATTTGTTAGTGGACACTCTGGGTTAGGATGCTCACAATGAAAGAAACAGGTCTAAAAGCCTCACTAAGTATCGCTACTGGTTCCTTATACTCACCAGGTCTATAATATTGAATGTAGAACTATGCCAATCCGAAGGCAAGTCTAACTCCTAGCATTGATCCAACCTTCTCTATCACTTTAAAGGTCCGGCTCTGCGAGCATGAAGCTTCTTTTAGGCCTAACCCTAACCAAGATAGAATCCACTACATCAAATTCATTGGTCCATCTTCGGGAATTAGCCAGTTTTTTTAAAATTAGTGTGGGTGGTAAAAATGCTGGGCACATGCTGACTCCTAACAAATGATTCAAGGACTCATATTAACACCTAAGACTCGACTTTGCATTCCTATCGAAGGAAATTTATAACTTTATGTGCCTAACAAGAGACTATAACTTTCTAGGTCTGACCCTAGTGTGGTGTGCATAAGAGTATTTACTGTTGCCCAGATATGGTGCCCAAGAGGGGGGTGAATTGGGTATTTAAAAATTAAAGCAATATATGTGCTATCAAGTTCAAAGTTGAAGAGTGATAGTGCTCAAGTAATTGTGCAACGGAAGCAATGAATATAACAACAATTAAAGAGCAAAAGAAGATAGAGAGTAAAGCAATGCAACACACAAGAAGTATAGTGGTTCAGTGCACCTAGCACCTACATCCACTCCCCAAGCTCCACTTGGGAATTTCCACTATAATCTTTTCTAGATTACAACCGACTTGTTTTACCAGGCTCACAAGTCAAACCTTACACACTTGTTTTGGCTTCGGGCTTACAAGCAACCCTAGTTGGTTTTATCAATTGGCTCACCAACAACCTCACTCACTTGTTTTGGCTTCGGGCTTACAAGCAACCCAGTTGGTTTTGTCAATTGGCTCACCAACAAACCTCACACTAGTTTCAAATTCCCTTGAAACTAGCCTAAGATAAAAGAATATGAATACAATGAAAAATCAAAACAACTCCTTTTGAGCAAAAAAATTCGATGTAGCTCTTGACGGAGACTCTTCAAGCCTTTCTCTTAATCTTGGACCTCACTAAATGCCAACACTTGAAAGTTGGATTCCTCAAAGATGGTAAGCTTTTGGCTAAGGAATCTCTTGGTTTTCTCACTCTTTTTGGCTTGGAATTGATTGAAGGCTTTGTACTTTCACTCTATTCTTTTTCACTTTCTCCTTCTTTTTTGAAGTTAGGTGGAGGTTAATACCTTATTCAAGCTGAAACAACTCCACAAGACCGTTAGAATCAAAAATATGGCCGTTTATGGTCGTTAAAATCAAATCAAAAGTTCAGAAAAACTAGCCATTATGCCATGAGTCGACCTCATAAGTCGACCTCTGGATCAAGTGTCGACCTCATGAGTCGACCTCCAGTTTATCTTAGGCAAAAATCCAGAAAACCATAGTTCTGCCCAGTTTGAAATCTCAGGCATGAGTCGACCTTTGGTGTCGACCTCTGGATAGGTGTGACCTCTGGTGGTCGACCTCTAGAGCGTGCCACTGAAATTTTGCCGTGCCAGCCTTGCTGAACTTTTCTTTTCTTCATGAGTCGACCTCTGGTGGTCGACCTTTGGAGCGTGCCACTGAAATTTTGCCGTGCCGGCCATGCTGAACTTTTCTTTTCTTCATGAGTCAACCTCTGGTGGTCGACCTTTGGCAAGGTGTCGACCTCTGGTGGTCGACCTCTGGTCTGAATTTTTCTGAAACTCTAGAGAGGTGCGTGCCATGCTTGAGTTTCTCTAAGCCTTTGTTTCTTTTGTCAATTACTTCTTTAACAGGAAGGTCCAATATGAGAAATTTGATCTTGTTCAAGGTAGAAGAGCTCTTTCCCAAATCAGGCAAGCTTGGTTTCATCATTGTACTCTTGATACTCTTTTTGAATAACCTAAGTCCTGAAACTTTATCTTGAGATGAAACATTAGTCCAAACATATACTCAACCTTTGTTAATCATCAAAATTAAGGAGCCAAAGCCAACAATCTCCCCCTTTTTAATGATGACAAAACCTTGAGTATATATGCAATTAAGTCCAAAAGCAAAATATAGCAATAATTAAAATTTTCAAAGAATCCTTACATGCATGAGTATACCATAAAATTTTACTTTTCATCTACCTTTTTGTGAAAACATTCTCATGAGTCATTTACTTCTTTCTTTTTGTGAAAACATTCTCATGAGTCAACAAGATAAATCATAATAGCTTTACTCTATTCTATGAAAGAGTCATACTTTACCATATATACTTTACAAACATTACTATACTCTACTCCATGGAAGAGTCATAAGAATCATAAGAACCATATTACATACTATATATACTATTCTACTCATAAGAAAGAGTCATGAGAATCTCATATATACTTTACTTATACTCTACTCCCCCTTTTCTGTCAAGAATCAAAAGTCCATTTTTTTGTAGTGAAAGATATATTAAGGAAACTTATTTTCCATTACAATGAAGTACTTAGTTGCATAAAATACATGCTCCCCCTCAATTTGTGCATTCAATATAAAAACATTCTAACTTGAGGGTTTAAAAAGATAAATGCTAAGAGCTGTATCAGACAGTAAAATATCACAATGTAGATAAGTATATAATGTATTCAGTTACAAAATTACTTACATAGTAAGCACAAAACACTGATACATCAGATCATACAAAGCAACTAAGTACAACATACATCAAGTAAATCTATGAGGCTACTCCTCATCAAAGGTATATCAAAAGAGATAGGAGCCGAAATCCTAGATGAGGATTTTGGAGTCCTATGAGTGAGACTCCGAGTCCTCAGAGAGGGATCAGACCAGGGGTAGTCTTACGAGATCTATAGGTCCGAGGAAAGGCTCCACTGGTGTCCTAACAGAAGCAGTAGCAGAAGGAGTAGATGGATCAGTATGCTGAGTAGACTGAGCTGGAGTGTGCCTGCTGACTAGCTCATAAGCAGTGGGATCATCAATATCTGTCTCTGTATGCTCATCTCTATCATCCGGAATCCCTGTAATAGTCTCAAAAAGTGACTCAGTAAACTCAGTATCTACTGGCACATCTGTAGCTGGAGGATCTGTACTGGGAAGACTAGTAGAAAGAGGATCATTAGAAGGGAGAATCTCTAGAATCGGATCTGCAGGTGGAACATCAGAGCTACCTGCTTCAGGCTGATCTCCATCACTGTCACTGTATCCTTGGAGTCATCATCATCATCATCAAATGTGGAGGAGGCACTGTCGGATCTATAGTCCATGTGGCAATGCCAATCTCAGTAGGCTGAGGATCTGTCGAAATCCTGCATCTACACTAGCTGAGAGAGCTCCAATGCGCATATATGTGTGGATCCGCAGACCATGTAGCTCCTGTCGTACACCAGCAATCTCTGTCCGACCTCTGAAATGTGATCAGTCACTCTCTGCTCAAAGTCCGATATCCTCGCTGTAGTCCTCCGTGGTGTAGCAGTGGCAGTAGGTGCTGGAGCTGATGAGGGTGGTGGCATGAATGGCTCAGGCTCCGCAGTCTCTGACTCTGGTGCTGGGCGAGGAGGTGTACCATGATAGTAGGCTCTGAAGGCCCTGCCTCAGCTGCTCAGATCTCATCCTCCTCATCTGGCTCCTGGCCAGACTCTCGTCGCACCCAACGGTCACCAATCAGTCGAAATCCCATCCTATGCATGGATTTCTCTCCATATGTATCAGTATGCTGCAACTGACTGAAAGGTATACCATCAATGAAACTCCATGCTCCCTGAATAGTTGTGTCAGCCCCATACCATATGGCTGAACTAGTCTCCTGTGAGATGCTGCCTCACCCATCTGCTGAAGCATGATCCTGGGAAGGTTGATGGGAGTCCGCTGTCTCAGGGACACCATCAACACCAGCTCACGCTCAGTGATAAAGTCGAATCTCCCGCTCTTCGAAATCAAGATACGGCACGATATGATGCAGCACTCTCATCTCCAGTGAAAGCTGGTTAGCGGCTACTGTGAAAATGCCGCTAACATCCTCACGCTCTAGATACATCTGAAGGCATGCTCTCTGTCGCTGATCGAAGTGGCAGCTGTGCCATGAAGTGGAAACCTCCAAACGTGACTGATGACCTCCGTGTCACTGGAATCTCGATCCCACGTACAGTAGCTGACCATCCAATGCCATCAGGGCCATGGATGCATAGAACTCCCTGATGAGGTCTGGGTAGAATCTCTCAGTCATCGTGCAGAAGTGAACCAGACCTGCATCTCTCAGCACATCTCCTATAAAAAAGTGATGCTGATCCAGAAAGGTATGTCCACACGCCTCCCACTCGCAATGCTCTTCCGTACTAAGCTGGCTGGCACTGGTGCAGGTGGCTCTGGGGTCGGCTCACGCTCATGTCTGACCTTTCTTCGTCGCTCAGTGCTACTTTGGCCTTGTTCCATTCTCCTTTTTCTCACTGTCAAGTGCTTTCTTGGACCCATATGGATGGAAGAGGGGTAAATTAGGGAGAAGTAGGATAATGCAAGCTAAGAGGGAAGGAGCCAAGAAAAGAGAGAGAAGAGAGGTTCACGGGTTGAGCAAAAGAAGAAATGGTGAAATGGTAAGATAGGGTTTGTGAAAATGGAGAAAATCGAGAGTAAATGGAGGAAATGCAAGAAACGGAGGAGAGAAATAAGTGATTTTAATTGAAAAACAACCGATATTTGAGGGTAGATAGAGGCAAAAGCTTTCGGTTGTCCAAAACCAAGAACACGGTCAAAAATGGTTTGGTTCTAAAGAAAACAAGAGGAGAGGAGAGGATTACCCAAAAAGATGAAGGAGAGGGTTGGAAATCCACTATTTAGAGGTTTAGGGAAGTTGGAGGGGGACCACACGAAGGAGAAATGGAAAGAATGGAGAAAAAGAGGCTGGACGGGTTTTAAAAAAGATGATTTCCGTTCAAGTGTCGACCTCTAAAAATCTCAGGGGTCGACCTCAAGTGTCGACCTCCGAAAACTTAAGTGTCGACCTCCAAAAATAAATAGCCAAATAAAATTTGGCAAAATTAAAAAATTGATAAAATTTAGAAAAATAAGCTTTAAACATATTTGAGAATTTATAATCATTTTTGAGGAATTTTGATGAGAATTGAAGAGTTTTAAGTAAAAGCAATGACTCTCAGTTCTCTTCTGATCATACAAAATCTATCTTCATTCAATGGTTTTGTGATATATCAGCCAATTGATAATCAGTACAAATAAATTCTAACAACATTAGAGTTTTGAACGTGATCTCTTATGAAGTGATGTCTTATTTCAATATGTTTGCTTCTTGAATGTTGTACAGGATTTTTCGTTAATTGATTGCACTAGTATTATCACATCTTATGGGTGTCTTAGTTAGTTTGATGCCAAAGTCCTCGAGTTGTTGTTTGATCCATAGAATCTGAGTACAACAGCTTCCAGCTGCTATATATTCGGCTTCTGTCATAGATAGAGCAACCGAATTCTATTTTTTGCTGCTCCATGAAATCAAATTAACTCCTAGAATTGACAAGTTCCACTAGTACTTTTACGATCAAGTTTACACCCAGCAAAATCAGCATCAGAATATGCAATTAATTCATATGATGACTCTCTAGAGTACCAAAGACCAATTTCAATTGACCCAGATAAGTATCTAAATATACGTTTTACAGCTAAGAGATGTGATTCTTTAGGAGCAGACTGAAAACGTGCACACATACAAACACTAAACATTATATCTGGTCTACTAGCAGTTAGATATAGCAATGAACTAATCATGTCTCTATATAATTTTTAGTCTACTGATTTACCACATTCATCTTTGTTTAATTTACATGAAGAGCTCATAGGGGTACCTATTGGTTTGGTAGTATCCATCCCAAACTTTTTCAATATTTCTCTTGTGTACTTGGCTTGGTTGATGGAGATCCCTCTCTTTGGTTTGCTTAATTTGGAGTCCGAGGAAGAAGTTGAGTTCTCCCATCATGCTCATCTCGAACTTACTCTGCATTAACTTTGCAAATTCTTGACAAAGACATTCGTTAGTAGCACCAAAAATATATCATCTACATAGATTTGTACTACTAAGAAATCATCATTTTTCTTTTTCAAAAATAATGTATTATCTACATTATCTCTAGAAAAATCATTCTTCATCAAAAATGAACTTAATCTATCATACCAAGCTCTAGGAGCTTGCTTTAAGCCATACAATGCTTTATGCAATTTAAAACATGGTTAGGAAATTCATGATTTTCAAAACCAGGAGGTTGTTCAACATAAACTTCCTCTTCAATAAATCATTTAAAAAAGTACTTTTAACATCCATTTGAAATAACTTGAAATCCATAAAACATGCAAAAGCAAGTAAAAGTCTAATTGCTTCTAGCCTAGCAACAGGAGCAAGGTTTCATCAAAGTCGATCCCTTCTTCCTGGTTTTAGCCTTTAGCAACAAGTCTAGCTTTGTTTCTAGTTACAATACCATGTTCATCAAGTTTATTTCTAAAAACCCATTTTGTGCCAATTACAGAAACATTAAGGGGTCTTTCAGTTAAAGTCCAAACGTTATTTCTTTTAAATTGATTTAGTTCATCTTGCATAACATTAATCCAGTTACAATCTTTTTCAGCTTCTTCAATTGACTTAGGCTCTATCTGAGATACAAAAGCTAATAATCATAAACATTTCTAATAAAAGAGCGTGTACTTACTCCCTTTGACGGATCACCAATAATTAGCTCTTTGGGGTGTCCGTGTGCATACCTCCATTCTTTAGGTAAAGGTTTTGGTGAAGTTGCATTGATCTCTTGAGTTTGATCTTGATTTTCTTGATCATCATCTCCTTTGGGCTCATCTTCATTGATTGTCAATTTTCAAGCTTCTTTGTACCTATTTCATCATCAATAGAATCTTCTTTTCTAGAAGATTTTTCGTTAGATTCATCAAACACTACATGAATTGATTCTTCAACCAGAAGAGTTCTTTGTTGAAGACCCTGTATGCCTTGCTAGAAGTAGAGTATCCTAAGAAGATACCCTCATCTGACTTGGCATCAAATTTACTGATATTGTCTTTGCCATTGTTTAATATGAAACAGCGGCAACCAAATACACGAAAATACTTGAGATTAGGTTTTCGATTTTTCCAAAGCTCATATGGTGTTTTCTTCAAAATAGGTCGAATTAAAATATGATTTAAAATGTAACAGGAAGTATTAATGGCTTCTGCCCAAAAATATCTAGGTAAATCGTTTTCGCAAAGCATTGTGCGTGCCATTTCTTAAGTGTCCTGTTCTTTCATTCTACCACCCCATTTTGTTGAGGTGTCCTCGGTGCAGAAAAATTATGACTAATGCCATTTTCATTACAAAAAGCTTCAAAATCATGATTGTCAAATTCAGTTCCATGATCACTACGCAAAGAAACAATAGTGAGATCTTTTTCATTTGAAACCCTTTTATGAAATTTAACAAAAGCTGAAAACGTTTCATCTTTATGAGCTAAAAACATTACCCAAGTAAATCGTGAGTAATCATCTACAATTACTAGCCCATATTTTTTACCTCCCAAACTAGTTGTTCTGGTTGGTCCAAAGAGGTCCATATGCAATAATTCAAGGGTCTAGTAGTAGATACTACTCCTTTAGGTTTGAAAGTAGATTTAGTTTGTTTTCCAAATTGACATGCAGCACAAATCTTATCTTTTCAAATGTGTTTTGGTAATTCTTTTACAAGATTCTTTTTTGCTTAATTTTGAAATCAACTGCATACTAGCATGCCCTAGCCTACGATGCCAAAGCCAACTAGTTTCACTTGCCTTGGCTTCCCTAGCCACTAGGCATTGACCACTTTCCATGGCTAGATCATCAAGATCAACCATGTAAATGTTTCCATGCCTATGACCAGTGAACTTGATGCCATCGACATCTAGACTAGATACCATGCACAAAGATGATTCAAAAATACTTTAAAACCCTTATCACAAAACTAACTAATGCTAAAAAGATTATGCTTCAAGCCATAACAAATAATACATTATCACAAGCATTAGGGGTGATATGGATTTTACCAATTCCGACGATTTTGGCTTTTCCATTATCACCAAAGTAACGTTTCCACCAACAATAGCTGCTAGTGATGAGAATTGCTTCACATCCCCAGTCATGTGCCTTGAGCAACCACTATCCAGATACCACATTCTTCTTTTATTTTTGGTTGCAAGGCACACCTGCAAAATTAATCAAGTTGAAACTTTAGGTACCCAAGTCATCTTGGGTCCTTTAGGGTTAGTCAAATTGGTTCCTTTTGGAACCCAATCTTTCCAAAGGTATTTAATTTTCTTCTATTACAAATATATGATTTATGTCCTAACTTACCACATGCATAGCAGGTAATATTAGAAGATGTAGGTATGAAAAAGTTTTTATAAAGTTTTTGCTGATTGTGTGGCTTAAATCCAAGTCCAGCTTTGTTAAACACTGCATGTTGACTATTTAAAAGCATACTTTTTTTCTGAAATAAAAGTAAATTTTTCTACAAAAGGTTTACTTTTTCTAACTCTTCTTTGTAATTCTTGTTTTGAAGCAATAGTTCTTTGTTTGTTTTTCAATTTTCTCATTAGTTTTAGGACTTCTATTAATTTTTCAAAGAATCATTTTCTTTTAAAGATTATCCTTATCATTTTTCAAGGTCTTTACATGTTCAGTTAATTTCTTGTTTTCTTGAATTAAATCTTCAATTTCAGTTGGAAACTTTTCTGAATTTTTGGTAAGCTCAAGATTTAGCTTTCTTAATTTCTTATTTTTTATTTTTAATTTTTATATTCCATAACTAAATCATCAAAAGCATCATGCAATTCATTGAAAGTAATTTAATTTCAGGTTCAGAATTTACCTCATTATCTTCATTGGCCATGAAACACAGGTTGGCGACTACCTGCTGCTCTTCATCACTGCTGGAGTCCTCACTCTCACTCCAGGTAGCCATCATGGCTTTCTTTCTCAACATCCTTCGACTCTTTTTAAGCAAAGGGCAATCCGTTTTATAATGTCCAGGCTTCTTGCACTCGAAGCAGATGGGTGGATCCCTTTCTTTTTCTTTCTCTTTATCTTTATTGTGATCACCTTTTTGTGGCTTTTTCTTATAGAAGCCCTTCTTCTTTCGCATGAATCTTTTGAATTTCTTGTAATGAGGGCTGTCTCATCATCATCAACTTCTTCTTCTGATTCATCACTTGACTCTTCCTTTGTAGTGGACTTGAAGGCTATGGCTTTCTTTTTCTTGTCATTGTCCACTGTCTTCTGCTTTAGTGAAAGCTCGTAAGTCATCAGTGATCCAAGAAGCTGCTCAAGAGGTAGAGTATTGACATCCTTGGCTTCTTCTATGGCTGTTACTTTCGCATCCCATGAAGCGGAAGAGACCTGAGAAGTTTGTTAACCAGTTCACCATTAGATATAATTTTTCCCAAACTCCTCATACCATTTACTATATTGGTAAATCTAGTATACATTTCACTTATACTTTCAGTTGGTTCCATCCTGAACATCTCATACGTATGAATGAGCATGTTCACCTTTGTGGTCTTCACTTGGTGTGTACCCTCATGGGTAACCTTAAGTGTATCCCAAATTCTTTGGCGGAAATACAATTTGATATTCTGTTAAATTCACTAGGGTCAAGTGCACAGAATAGCAAATTCATCGCCTTAGCATTTAACTCAGCTTGTCCCATTCTTCTTCAGATTTTGGGATGATAATGCCATTAACCAAGTGAGTGGGCCGATGAGGCCCTTTAGTAATTACTCTCAATATATGATAATCTACAGCTTGTAAATAAATACGCATACGAGTTTTCCAGTATGTGTAGTTTGTGCCATTAAAAAAAGGAGGGCGATTATGCTTGTCCTTCAACTACACCCATTCCAATTGGAGCGGCCATGATCTTTCACTCAAGATCGTTGGACCTACAAGAGAGTACCGGTGCTCTGATACCACTTGTTGCCCAGATATGGTGCCCAAAAGGGGGGGTGAATTGGGTATTTTAAAAAATTAAAGAAATATATGTGCTATCAAGTTCAAAGGTGAAGAGTGATAGTGCTCAAGTAATTGTGCAACGGAAGCAATGAAATAACAACAATTAAAGAGCAAAAGAAGATAGAGAGTAAAGCAATGCAAACACACAAGAAGTATAGTGGTTCGGTGCACCTAGCACCTACATCCACTCCCCAAGCTCCACTTGGGAATTTCCACTATAATCTTTTCTATATTACACCGACTTGTTTTACCAGGCTCACAAGTCAAAACCTTACACACTTGTTTTGGCTTCGGGCTTACAAGCAACCATAGTTGGTTTTATCAATTAGCTCACCAACAAACCTCACTCACTTGTTTTGGCTTCGGGCTTACAAGCAACCCTAGTTGGTTTGTCAATTGGCTCACCAACAAACCTCACACTAGTTTCAAATTCCCTTGAAGCTAGCCTAAGACAAAAAGAATATGAATACAATGAATAAATCAAAACAAACTCCTTTTGAGCAAAAAGAAATTTGATGTAGCTCTTGATGGAGACTCTTCAAGCCTTTCTCTTGGAATCTTGGACCTCACTAAATGCCAAACACTTGAAAGTTGGATTCCTCAAAGATGGTAAGCTTTTGGCTAAGGAATCTCTTGGTTTTCTAACTCTTTTTGGCTTAGAATTGATTGAAGGCTTTGTACTTTCACTCTATTCTTTTTCACTTTGTCTTCTTGTCTTTTTTGAAGTTAGGTGGAGGTTAAATACCTCATTCAAGCTGAAACAACTCCACAAGACCGTTAGAATAAAAAATATGGCCGTTTATGGCCGTTAGAAATTAAATCAAAAGTTCAGAAAAACTAGCCGTTATGCCATGAGTCGACCTCATGAGTCGACCTCTGGATCAAGTGTCGACCTCATGAGTCGACCTCCAGTTTATCTTAGGCAAAATTCCAGAAAACCATAGTTCTGCCCAGTTTGAAATCTCAGGCAATGAGTCGACCTCTGGACAGGTGTTGACCTCTGGTGATCGCCTCTGGACATGCCACTGAAATTTTGTCATGCCGGCTTTGCTGAACTTTTCTTTTCTTCATGAGTCGACCTCTGATGGTCGACCTTTGGAGCGTGCCACTGAAATTTTGCCATGCTGGCCTTGCTCAACTTTTCTTTTCTTCATGAGTCGACCTCTGGTGGTCGACCTTTGGCAAGGTGTCGACCTCTGGTGGTCGACCTCTGGTCTGAATTTTTCTGAAACTCTAGAGAGGTGCGTGCCATGCTTGAGTTTCTCTAAGCCTTTGTTTCTTTTGTCAATTACTTCTTTAACAAGAAGGTCCAATATGAGAAATTTGATCTTGTTCAAGGTAGAAGAGCTCTTTTCCAAATCAGGCAAGCTTAGTTTCATCATTGTACTCTTGATAATCTTTTTGAATATCCTAAGTCCTGAAACTTTATCTTGAGATGAAACATTAGTCCAAAGATATACTCAACCTTTTATTAATCATCAAAATTAAGGAGCCAAAGCCAACATTTACAATGGACTCCAAGCAAATGCCAAAGGGTATGCCAGAAGTATAATGCAAACCTAACATGCGTAATGAATGAATGCAGTATGCTAAACTCAACTAAATGCAAACTAATGATCCTAGAAATGCTGGAGGTGTCTGGAAAGGGCAGAAAATAGGAAGTGGGTTCAAAATTAGTCTGGTAGGGTAAGGAAAAAGGTTTATTTGGATAAAGTAGGATAGAAGAAGGGGTGTCAGAACTAATCCTATACTAATGAGGTTAACCTTACGGGGTTGCGGTATATCTAAGGGTTTGTAAATGGAAGGATGGGTTATTAATCTCAGGGAAGAGGTCCTTAATGGAACTATAGGAGGAGGCTCATCCTAAGGGTACTGATTCAAAGAGATCAGGTCCTTAATAAATTCTTCAGGTTCTTGTATTTTAGGACTAGACTCTATAATTTGGCTCTCCTCTATTTTTCCTTAGGTAACGCTCTAGCAGCAGTATCTAGGTTCTCTTCCTTAATTGTTCTTCCGCTGCAGGTTCCTCTACCAGACTAAACTCATAGGTGGCCTCTTTAGATGTCTTAGTGGGCTCAGGAGTTTCTTTCTCTAAATTTTCAAGGTGTTCATCCTCTTCAAAGCCTTTTCCTTCATATTCATCTACTAAACTAGGATCAGCCTCATACACTTCTACGTTAGGCTCATTAATGGTTTATAGGTCTTTTCCTTGCAACCTATTGGGATAGGAGTAGTAGGCTGGTCTAAACGAAGTCGGCTAGGTTTGGACTTAGGCTCGAGGGAATTATCCTTATTGGACTTAGATTGATTGTTCTTGAATTCCCTCTGATATAACTCGAATTCCTTAGCTAGGTGATAGGCTTCCTCTAGGTCCTAATTTGATAATGATACAGCTCCCACTGATATCCCTTCGCAGTCCATCCTGAAATCTAGCCATGATCTTAGACTTAGGTTCGACTGTATTACATTTCTTACTAAACTCGTTAAATTGGTTAATGTACTCAGACACAGTCATGTTCCCTTGTTTCAATTTGTACCATTGGTCTAAAAGTTTGTATTCATAAGATTCACCTAGATACTCTTCTCTCAATTTACTTCTCATGGCTTTCCAGGTATGTATTCCATTCCCCCATCGATAACATTCATCCTCAGTATGTTTCCAATGTTGCTTGGCATATCTAATTAACCCATGTGTAGCCAAACTATTCTTATCTAGCTCTGACATCCCAGTATACTCAAAGTGCCGATCCATCATATCCTCCCATTTAGTATTCACCTTAGGATCTGGTCTTCCATCAAACAGGGGTATATAAGGTTCGGTGCTCCAAATGGGTCGTTCTAAGGGTGGATCATGGTATGGGGTTCTCCTAGGTTGGGCTCCCTATATGGGTCAGAGTATTGGTTCTCCTAGGATTGGACTCCCTATATGGGTCAAAGTACTGGGTTCTCCTAGGATTGGACTCCCTATAAAGTTAGAGTATTGGGTTTCTTTAGGGTTCAGTATCATAATAAGGGGTTCTTCTAGGTTCAGTATCATAATAAGGGTCATGGTAAGGAGTTCTTCTAGGTTCAGTATCATAATAAGGATCATGACGATGGCTCTCCTAGGTTCAACCTCACGGTGGGGATCAGGGTTTGGGGTCCTCCTAGGTTTAGTATAATAATAAGGGTCTGGCGATGGTCTCTCCTAGGTTCAACCTCACGGAAGGGATCATGGTAAGGGGTTCTCCTAGGTTGAGGGGACTCAGGATCAGGCTCAGACTGGGTCCTACGTGTCTCCTCTAGGGTTCCTAGTCGGGCATCTATTTGTTCATGCTTCTGGGTCAATTAGGCATTTGCTTGCTCAAACCTAAGATTGAGGGTTTGGACTAACCATTCTCCAAGGGCATCAAATTTGGCATCAAAATGGTCCATGGATTCAGGAAGATGGTGAATGAGATGGGACTCCTGATCAAATGCTCATGCAAGACTCGATCATACCGACTATAGCTGACTAGACCTAGAATCCAAACTAGATGCTCAATCAGGGTGGCAAACTAGCCTATAGTAACGCTGTACTCAGCCAGGCAGGTGTAAGGGGAGTGTTAGGTCCCTGATTGCCAAGCCTAGACACCAATCAGAGATTGGCCAGGTAGGCGAACCAGCACACAAGCCCTTCGGGATTGAATCCCTGAACCACCATTCTAGACACCGAGCACAAAGCACACGGGTTAGCTTGACACAATGATCTGACACTTAGCCGGACCCGACCAGTTGATGTCCCTAGCCCACTAGGGCAAATTAAGTCTAATAAATTTTAAATTAGGCTTGGGACCATGCAGGGGATATGATTTTGGCTAAGGAGAGGTGATCAAATCCTCCCCTCATCTAACATAGCAAGAGTGCCCTTAAAAGTAGATTATGCAATGATGGCAGGCAGATGATGCAAATAAGGGTTCGAAATTTTGGTAGCTTTTATATATGTATTTTTTATATATTTTGGTATTTTATTAAATAGAACAAAGCTTTCAAATTATGGCCTAATATGCAGGAAATATACTAAAATTAAAAGATATGCAAAAAATGCTAAACAAAATCCTAAAACTTCAAAACTTGTCTTGCTGAAAAAACAGAGCTGAAATTTGCAGGCTGTATTTTGGCTTTCAGAAACTTCGCAGGCAAAAATAAAATCTGTAAAAATCCTAAAACTTACTGTGAATTATGATAAATCCAGAAAAATAAATTAAAATTTTTGGAGTTTTTACTAGGGAGAAATAATTTAAATAATAGAGCATATATGACAGAAAAATTACAGAAAACAACCCTAATCTAGGCTCTAATACCAATGATGCAGAACTAATATGCATGCAATTCTTTTTTTCATGTTTTATATGTGGGGTAGTTAGGTGATTCCCAAATTTCATATCAAAATTAATTGTAGAGAATTTGTATAAATTTTTGAAGCCAAGCATACAGATTAGAACCTAGAAAAGTACTAAAGAAGGATCGCCGGGACTGAGAAGCCTCGGTTAGGGCAAGTTCTCCTACAATATATAGACTGGAGGTAGAGTGGGTGTACCTGACAATGTCTGAAGCACTCGATGAAGATTGCAGCAAAGGAATCTCTCATTCCTCGATGGATGCATCCTGAAAAACTGATCCAAAGACCCTGGATACACGGCTTTCTGCTCAGTGGTCCAATTGAGGCTTGGATGGAGTCGTTGGATTCGTAGGAACTCGGAGACCTACAAACGACCTGTCAAAAGTTAAAAAACTCAGAGGAAATCAAGAAAATAAAGAAAAATAGTAAAGGGAAGAAAGTTTTGGAGGGGGCTGGAAAGATGGTTGGCGGCAGGAAGATGGTTGCAAACACAGGAAGAAGAACTCTCAAACAATTTTATGCACACAGTAGGGTAATCACGCAAAACAATATAAGAACTCAAGGTTTATTTTATATCAAAAATCTCTCTTCATACAAGAGGCTAGGGTCCCTTAAATAGACCCATAACCTTGGGCTCCAAGTAAGGGCACATTAGTCTTTACATGAGAATCCTTTTCCCTCTCAAACCCTAGCTGGAAAATAAGGAAACATTATGTAGAAAAATCTCTAAAAACTCTTTTGACTTGGTCAACACTCCAAGGACACCTAGAGGGAGTGTTGGGATTCTATGACCAGCAAGAGGCCGGCCCAAAGGGGATCGGGCGCATGGGTTTGGGCCTTTGGAAGCTGGGGTGGCTTGGTTGCCATGTACCAGGAATATTCCTTGGTATCTTGCTTCTTAGGGGCTTGGGCTTGATTTTTTGGGCTAGGATGCAGATGGACCTTTAAAATCATGGATGCCTTGGTATATAATATATTTTGACATCTGGAAGGGAATTTGGGCATCGAGGGCATCTGCAAGGAATCAGGGTTTTTTGAATTTTCCTCCTAGGGTCTTCAAATCTTCAAGCTGGGTTGGACTTGGGCTATACTTCCATGTCTTCAATCTGGTTGGACTTGGTCTTCACTTGTATGATGTGGTCTTGAGTCTTCAATATGGTTGAACAGAACTCAAAAAATAAAATTAGCTCGACATGAGCTGACTAACACTGGATTGAAATAGCTCAACCTTAGCTGACTAGTACAAAACTGAAACTCAAAAGACCCAAATAACAACTAAAATGGACTCAGATGGGATAAGCCCTTATTACAGATGGACTCATAAATTATTGATCAATTCATAGATGGTTAAAAAGCCTTTGTCTTTTTCTGGTGCCTCCGGTGTCTCCACCATCGACACATTATGTGTCAACTCATGATGTGTCGACACATCGACTTAAAAACTGAAAAATTAGAATTTCACAGAATGATCAAAATCAATTGAAACAACATGTATTTGGAGTCAAATTGTCAATGATTAATCATGATTCATCAAAAATAAGATTGAATAGATCTAATTTGAGTCAATTTGGAGAAAAGATTTAATCAAAGGGATTGATGATCCCGAGCTCTCTTCTAATCATACAGAATCGATCTTCCAAGAGAGGTTTAGTTAAAATTCAGCTAATTGAAATTCAGTACATATAAATTCTAGCAAAATATTATTGTTTTCAACATGATTTCTAATAAAGTGATGTCTAATTTCTATGTGCTTGCTCCTAAAGTATGAATAGGATTTTTAATCAAGCAAATAACACTGGTGTTATCATATTTAATAGGAGTTCTATCCAACTTGATTCCAAAGTCTTCAAGTTGTTGCTTAATCCACAAAATTTGAGCACAACAACTTCCTGCTACAATATACTCAGTCTCAGCTGTGGATAGTGCAATTGAAGTTTGTTTCTTACTAAACCATGAGATTAAGTTAACCCCAAGAAATTGGTAATTTCCACTAGTACTCTTCCCATCTAATCTACATCCATCAAAGTTTGCATCAGAATATCCAATCAATTCAGCAAAAGAATTTCTAGCATACCATAAACCAATACTAATAGTGCCAGACAGATATCTAATTATGCGCTTAACAGCCATAAGATGTGATTCCTTAGGTTCAGACTGATATCTAGCACACATGCAAACACTGAACATAATATCTGGTCTACTAGTAGTAAGATACAGTAAAGAGCCTATCATGCCTCTATATAATTCCTGATCCACAGTTTACCATTTTCATCTTTATCTAGTTTACATGAGGGGCTCATAGTCATATATATTGACTTAGTAGTCTCCATCCCAAACTTTTTAAAAATTTCTCTTGTGTACTTACCTTGGTTGATGAAGATAACATCTGAAGTTTGCTTGATCTAAAATTTGAGAAAGAAGTTGAGTTCTCCCATTATGCTCATCTCGAACTCACCCTGCATATGCTTAGCAAACTCATGACAAAGAATTTCATTAGTAGCACCGAAAATGATGTCATCAACATATATTTGTACTACCAAAAAATCATTATCTTTTCTTTTCAAAAATAATGTTTTGTCAACATTTCCTCTAGAAAATTCATTTTTAATAAGAAATTTGCTTAACCTTTCATACCATGCTCTAGGTGCTTGCTTTAATACATAAAATAATTTATGCAATTTGAAAACATGATCAGGATGTGCATGATTTTCAAATCTGGGTGGTTGTTCAACAAAAACCTTTTCTTTATAAAACCATTTAAGAAAGCACTCTTAACATCCATTTAAAATAATTTGAAGTTCATGAAACATGCAAAAGCTAACAATAGTCTAATTGCTTCAAGTCTAGCAACAGGAGCAAAAGTTTCATCAAAGTCAATCTCTTCCTCCTGATTGTAGCCTTTAACAACTAGCCTAGCTTTATTTCTAATTACAAAACCATTTTCATCTAATTTATTCCTAAATACCCATTTAGTGCTAATAATAGAAACATTAAATGGTCTTTCTACAAGTATCCAAACATTATTTCTATCAAATTGTATTAATTCTTCTTGCATAGCATTGGTCCAATTAGAGTCTTTTTCAGCTTCTTCAAAATATTTAGGTTCTGCTTGAGATACAAAAGCTATGTAATCACATCCATTTCTAATAGAAGCTCTAGTTCTTATCTTTTAGATGGATCACCTAAAATTAATTCCTTAGGGTGTCCATAAGCATACCTCCACACCTTAGGTAGATCATGATGCACTGGAGTGTCATCTTCTTTCTCACCTTTGTCCTAATTCTCTTCATTTGGTTGAGCTTGATCATCCAATGTCAGTTTCTGAAGTTTGTCAGCACCTGCACATTCATCAAATGTATCCTCTTTTCTCGAGGACTTGTTAGAACATTCTTCAAATACAACATGTACTAACTCTTCTACAACTAAAGTCCATTTGTTAAATGCTCTGTATGCCCTGCTTGATGTAGAGCATCCTAAGAAGATACCTTCATCAAACTTGGCATCAAGCTTTCCTAGATGATCTTTTCCAATGTTCAAAAAAAATACTTACAACCCAAAACTCGGAACTATTTTAAGGTTGGTTTTCTTTGGTTCCAAAGCTCATATAGAGCTTTTATTAAAATAGGGTGTATCAAAACTCGATTCAAACATAACAGGCTGTATTTATAGCTTCAGCCCAAAAATACCTTGGCAAATTATTTTCATAAAGCATAGTGCATGCCATTTCTTCTAAAGTGCAATTTTTCCTTTCTATTACCGCATTCTGCTGAGGTATCCTAGGTGTAGAGAAATTATGTTCTATGCCTTTTTCATTGTAAATATTTTTGAAATCTTGATTTTCAAATTCAGTTCCATGATCAATACGAATACAAATGACTGAAGCACCTTTTTCGTTTGAAACTTTTCTATAAAACTTTATGAATACGGAAAATGATTCATCTTTTTGTGCTAAAAAGAAAACCCAGTAAATCTCGAAAAATCGTCCACAATAACTAATCCATATCTTTGCCTTCTAGACTTGATGTTCTAGTTGCTCCAAAGAGATCCATATGGAGTAGTTCAAGTGGTCTACTAGTAGTTACAAATCCTTTGGGTTTAAAAGAAGTTTTGACTTGTTTTCTAAATTGACATGCTTGGCAAATTTTGTCTTTTTCAAAACTAATTTCATTAAATTTCTAACTAAATTTTTTTGCAATGTTTTGAAATAAGGTACATACTAGCATGCCCTAACCTTCTATGCCATAACCAACTAGTCTCTTCTTTGGTAGAATTCATTGCAACAAGGCATTCTCCATTAGGTAAAGATAGATCATCAAGATCTACAAGATAGATTTTTTCATGCATTTTAAATGAATTGTACTCCATTTAAATTTGGACTAGAAATCTTGCAATATGATGATTTCAAAACTACTTGAAAACTTTTATCGCAAAACTGGCTAATACTTAAGAGATTATGCTTTAAACCATCTACTAGAAGTACATTACTAATACTATTAGAAGGAGTTATGTGAACCTTACCAATTCCAATGATTTTATCTTTATCATTATCACCAAAGGTCACACTCCCTCCATTCAAAGCTTCAAGAGAAATGAATTTCTTCACATCTCCAGTCATGTGCCTTGAGCAAACACCATCAAGATACCAATTCGTTTGTTTTCCTTGGTTGCAAGACACACCTGCAATAAGATCAAGCTTTGTTTTTAGGTACCCAAGCTAACATGGGTCCTTTCAAGTTAGCATTCAAAATGGTTCCTTTTGGAACCCACATTTTACTAATAGGCATGATTTTTCTAAAACTGCATTGATATGATTTATGACCTAATTTTTTGCAAGTAAAACAAGTGATATTAGATGATGCAGGTACAAAAAAGTTTCTGAAATACTTTTGTTGCTTTTGAGGTTTATATCCTAAACCTGTCTTGTTGAAAACTGCTCTTTGATTATTGAAAAGTAAATTCAAATTTTCTGAACTAAAGGTGAACTTATCTACAAAAGGTTTGATTTTCTCAATTTCATTTTTGTATTTTTCATTTTCAAGTTCCAAATCCTTGTTTTTCTTTAAAAGATCATTGTTAGAAACAACATGTTTAGGTCTTTTTAGAACTTCATTTTTCATAGCTAAAGCATTATTCTTCTTTCCCAAAACATCTAGCTTAATTTTGAAAGAACTAACATCATTAAGCAAAGAATTGTTTTCTAATGAGAACTATTAGCATACCTTTTTAATTTCTTATTTTCAGATGATACTAACTTATAATCATGCATCAATTCTTCAAAAGCACTTCTAAGCTCATCAAAAGTAAATCAACTTCAGAGTCGGAACATACCTCTTCGTTATCCTGATATGCCATGAAGCAGAGATTTGTAATTTCAGTCTGCTCTTCTTTTGTACTGGAGTCTTCACTATCGCTCGACGTGGCCATCATTGCTTTCTTCCTTAGTTACTTTCTTTCTTGATTTTTGAGAAGAGGATAATCAAATTTATAATGTCCGGGCTTCTTGCACTTGAAGCATATAAGTACTTCCTTCTCCTTTTCCTTTTCTTTTTCTTTTTCTTTTTCCTTTCCCTTTTCTTTAGATTGGAATTTCTTCTTGTAGTTCTTCCTCTTCATGAATCTTCTAAATTTTTAGGCAAGGAGGGCTTTCACCTTCTTCTTCTTCATCATCATCAGACTCATCAATAGAGGATTCTTCTTGAACATTAGATTTAAAAGTGATCCCCTTTTTTTATCCAAGTCCATTGATTTCTATTTCAAGTTCAGCTCATAGGTCATGAGCGATCCTACTAGCTGCTCAAGTGGAAGCTTGTCTACATCTTTTGCCTCTTGAATTGCGGTCACCTTTGGATGCCATGATGTCGGTAGTGACCAAAGAATTTTATTCACAAGATCAACATTAGATATACTTTACCAAGACTCCTCATAGCATTTACAATATTTGTAAAACGAGTATACATATCAGTAATAGATTCATTTGGTTTCATCCGGAATATCTCATATGTGTACACTAACATATTGACCTTAGTGTTTTTCACTTGATTGGTACCCTCGTGGGTAACTTCAAGTATGTCCCATATTTCTTTGGCGAACATGCATGTAGATATCCTATTGAACACACTAGGATCTAATGCATAATACAAGATATTCATTACCTTAGCATTGATCTCAGATTGTTTAATATCATTTTTATCCCAATTCTCTTCAAGTTTTGGGATGGAAACACCATTAACCACCACCGAAGGAACATGGGACCTTTATCAACTACTTTCCATAATTTGTAATCTATAGAATGCATAAAAATTTTCATCCTTGTTTTTCAATAAGTGTAATTTGCACCATTGAAAAATAGATGTCTATTTGAGGCTTGTCCCTCAACTACATTAGTACCAATAGGGGTTGCCATAGATCTTTACTTAAGGTGGTAAAGCCTATATACTGAGAACAAGGCTCTGATACCACTTAGTGCCCAGAAAGCAACCTAAGAGGGGGGGGTGAAATTGGTCTCTAAAAAAAAATTTAAAGCTAAGCTTGATAAAACAAGTAGCAAACTTCACAAGACAAGATATGCAATTCAATTCAATAAGGTACTAAAATTAAAGTGCAATGCTTTAATGTAAAGGTGCAGCGAAAATTATAAGTATAAGCAATAAAGTAAAGAGTAAGGAGGGAGAGAACAAACAATCACAAACACAACAATCTATAGTGGTTCGTGCCAACAATGCACTTACATCCACTCCCCAGATCTCCTTGGAAATTCACTATAATCCAATGATTATAGCCGATTAGTTTTCCGGGCTCACTAATCAAACCCGACTTGTTTTTACAAGGCTCACAAGTCACAACCTCACTTGGTTTTATGGGCTAACAAAAAACCTAATTGGTTTTCACAAGGCTAACCAAAAACCTCCCTTGATTTTTAGGGCTAACTAAGAATCTTAGTGGTTTTGCGGGCTAACCACGAACCTAATTAGTTTTCAAGGCTTACCAACAACCTTTACAAGATAAAAGATGGAGAAATAAAGAACCAATGTAAGCTTTCAATTAAAAAGCAAACAAGTCGATGTAGCTCGAAGTTGTGTTACTTTGCTCTTGTTAAAGCCTTTTGAATGCCCAAGATTGAATGATCTTCAATGCACTTAATAGCTTTGAATGCTTGGAAGGCTTCTCTTGGCTTGAGACTGGTTGAGCTTTGAATGAATAGGAGTTAAGGCTCTTCTCTCTCCTTTTATCTTTAATCTCTTTTAGATATTCAATATTTATGAATGATTGTTGTCTTGATTTGATTTGGAGCCTTTATATGCCTTCCCAAGCCACCAAAATCGAAATCTAGTCGTTATACTTGAAGAACTAGCCGTTGGAGGGCATTTGGGAGAGTTCTGCGCTTGAAAAAACTAGCCATTACTGTTATCAGAACTCCATGTGTCGACACTTCCTTTTCATGTGTCGACACATTAGGTCGACACATGTTCTTCTTGAGTCGACACAAGTTTAAAATGTTCCATTCAGATTCTTTGAAAAAATCAGTTGAGTCGACACATTCTTTGTTGAGTCGACACATTGAGTCGACACATTAGGTCCGTGTGTTGACACATCCACTGTTTTTTTAATTTTTGCAAGTTCTGTGGTTGAAATTCCTAGGCGATGTGTTGATCCATGTGTTGACACCTTGAGTCAACACATAAGGTCCATGTGTCGACACATCATCTGTGCAATTTGAAATTTCGCTGCATGCCGGTCTGAGTCGACACGCCATCTTCATGTATCAACACATCATGTCATGTGTCGACACCTTGAGTCGACACATCATCAAAAAGGTACAGAATTTGCTGAACTTGTGCTGGAACATGTTTTCATTTGCCTTGGTCATCCATTCAACCAACTCTTTGAGTGTCCAAGTCTTCTTTTGTGCAATCATTCCATTCAAACTTGGTTCATCAACAAAATTGTCTTCTTCAAGTTTTGTGAGCATCCTTTCAATGAAAACACATTTAAAGCAAACCATTTGTCCAGAAATTATACTTAATTATTTTGCTTATCATCAAAATCAATTAGTGGAGTCAATACCAGGTTTGAAAAGGCATGTTGCTCAAATTGTAGCCAGGTGTAGAATTTGTACTATTGCAAAATAGCAGAAGCAACATACTGGTCTCTACACACCTTTACCTATGCCTGATCGCCCTTGGTAGAATCTCAATATGGACTTTGTGTTAAGATTACCTAAGACCCAGAAAAGACACGATTCTATCTTTGTAGTGGTCGATAGGTTCTGTAAGATGGCTCACTTCATCCCATGTTCCCAGACATTTGATGCGTCTAGAGTAGCCAAGCTTTTCTTGGACAATGTGGTTAGACTCCATGGCCTACCTAAGACCATCGTATCAGATAGGATGTTGGTTCACCATTTATTTCTGGAAAAACCTCTGGCACCTGTTAGAGACCAAATTAAGTTTTTTATAGCCTACCACCCCCAAATAGATGGCCAAACCAAAGTGGTGAACCATAGCCTAGGAAACCTCCTTAGATGCCTGGTAGTGTGAACACATTAGAAATTTGGATCTATTGTTTCCTATAGCTGAGTTCGACAATAATAGCTCAGTGAATAGGACAACGGGCAAGAGTCCTTTTGAGATAGTCCGTGGGTATAAACCTAATCGCCCCATTGATCTAATTCTTTTATCTATTCATGCATGAGTCTCGGAGTCTGCAAAATCATTCGCACAACATATTAGAGACTTGCATAAGGACATTAGCCAAAAGATTAACCAAAGCAATGAAACATATAAGAAACTAGCTAATTCCCAAAGAAGGGCCAAGGAATTTGATGTAGGGGATTCTGTCATGATTAGGCTTAGGCCTGAGTGGTTCCTACCCGGGACCGTTAAGAAGCTTCATGCTTGCGGAGCTGGACCTTTTAATGTGATAGAGAGGGTTGGACCAAATGCCTATGTTTTAGATTTGCCTACGGATTTGGGCATTAGTTCTACCTTCAATATTGCAGACCTGGTTGAGTATAGGGAACCGGCAGTAATACTTAATGAGGCCTTTGGACCTACTCCTTCCATTGTGAGTGACCCTAGCCCAGAGTGTCTACCAATAAATTGGCCTGAGAGAGGAGATCGGATCGAGAGTTTCCTGGACAATCAAGCCATCACGACCAGGGGTTGCGGCTATCAACGCTACCTGGACCAATGGCAATGCATGTCAGAGTTGGGCGATTCGTAGATTTCTTGAGAGGACTTCCAGTGCCTCGACCCAAACCTTCTCGAGAGATATGTGAGCCAGTGTGACCCTCACTCGACAGGGTCGAGTTGCTCCCACCCTGAGAGAATTGGTGCGGACACCAGAGGCACCAAAATAAGACAGAGGCTTTTCAACCCACTATGGATTACTTAGTAACATTTGAGTCCATTTGTAATGTAGGCTTAACCAACTTGAGTTATCTTTTTGATTATTTGAGTCCTGTACCAGTCAGCTCATGTTGAGCTAGTCTTCTTTCTAAGTCCTGTACATGTTAGTCCAAGTCCAGTGAAGACTGATACAACAAGTGAGACCAACTAGTCCAGTGAAGACCACCACTATTGGCAAGCTATGAAGACCATGACAAGGCCATATGAGAAGAAATCGAGAAGCCCTTGCGGCCCTGGATCCCACCTGAAGCAAAATGGGCAGCCAAGGCCCAGGAGGGAACCAAGGGGCGCCAAGCCTTAGCGCCACCACCTATTGGTCAGCCTCTAGGGTCACCTCCCTTGGCTGACCAAGGCAAGAGAGAGGAGGAGAATTTTGAGGGATTTTTCAACCTAGACCTACTTTGTATTCTTGCTAGGGTTTGGGTGGGATTCAAATTCCTAGTAATGACTATTGTAACCTTACTTGGGGGCCAAGTTTAAGAGTCTATTTAAGAGACTCTACTCTCTTGTATCAAGGCACTTTATGCATGAAATATAACTGAGTTCTTCCAATTGCTATGTGCTACCTACTGTGTGCTAAGGGGATTCGTGTGAGCCCCTCCTTCTTCCCAGTGTCCTGCACCCAGTCTCCAGCCACCATCCACTCTCCAAGCCCTGGCCGCCCACCCTCAAACCTTCCTTCTCCTTGCTGTTTTTCTAATTATCCTTTATTCTTTCTTTGTTTTCTAACCCTTTAGGCTGTTTGTAGGTCCCTCGGCTTCTACGAATCCAATGACTCTAGCCGGGTAGCAATCGGATCACTGGGTTGAAAGCCAAGAATCCACAGGTCTCCGGCTTGATTTTCCAAGCCGCTTCTAGAAGCGAGCGATCCCTTCGCCTATGATCTGCATCAGGCACATCAACTATTTTTAGGTACACCCCCTATGCTTGCCAATCGCTTTATTGGAGATGATCTAGCCCACCCGAGACTTCTTAGCATCAACGTTATCTTTTTCTATTACTTTTAGGTCCTATCTTGCATGCTTTAGCTCTTATCTTGCATAGATTTCCCTACTTAGGTTCTTGGTCTGTTCTTCGGGATTTAGATTCATCTCTCAACCTTAAAAAAAATACAAAAATAACTTTGCATCCAATCTTAGTTCCGCATTTGATGCACTGCCGGATCTCCACCCTTCCATATGCCAGCCGCCTAACCTGCCATCACTGTCCACCTCCCGCCATGCCACCTTGCTGCCACAAAGACTCTACCGTGCCTTGCCGGATCTCTATGCTGCTGGTCGTGCCATCATCTTCCACACCGCTGTCGACCACCTAGATCTCTCGCATCTCCATCGGAGTCTCTCTCCAAAGACTCCCACCCTGTTCCACCTCGCGAAGGAGATGCCACGGGTCGCCCCTCTATTCCATTCCATGGTTGATGCGCTAATTTTTCTGAAGCTTGTGAAGGTTGACTTCCAAAATGAACTCAGAAAATATGACATATTCCTTGACACAATGAAGGATTTCAAAAGCCACAGGATTGACACCATCACTAAGAGAACAAGATCAAAGTTTGTTTTATGGCCACCTGGAATTAATTCTAGGTTTTAACTTCTTCTGGCTTGAAGAATGTCATATCCCTATCCCTGCTGAGGAGGAGGCCACGCACTATGTGGACCGAGTAAATTTAGGAGATGCCAGACTATCTCAGCACCATGAATCTGCAAAGATTTCAGAGTAGCTCAGCATAGATAGATCTTGATGAATTTGGGTTATATTTAAATTTTTAATTTGGATGTATTGATTAGTTTGAAATTATTATAATTTCAAGTTTGTTTTAGATTAGATTACTAGTTTGAAGTTTGTTAGGATTGGGATATGTTTCATCTTCATTGTGTAGAGGGTTGGAAAGTCTATAAATACCACCATTAGTCATTTGCTAAAATTTGGAGAAATATGAGTGTTTAGAAAAGAGTGTTATTTTCGTTCGCCTCGCATTGGGAGGGTATGAAGCCCATTTTTCCTTCCTCATTGGGCGTCCAAGGGTGTGAGACCCTATTCCTTTACTTTTAAGCATTGAGGGGTGTGAGATCCTATTCCTTTGCTTTCGTGTATTGCAGTATTTGAGGCCCTTTTCCTTTGTTCTTCGGAATATCGCGGGGTGTGAGGCCCTTTTCCATTATTCTTCGGAACATCGCGGGTGTGAGGCCCTTTTCCTTTATTCTTCGAAAAATCACGGGATGTGAGGCCCTAGTTATCCCCTTCTTGATCCTAATCCCAGGAGACATCTTAACTCTCCAACAATCCCCTAGCCTTGTCCCCCATCAATTTGGTATCAGAGCGGAGAGGGTTAGGGTTAGAGAAAAAAATAAAAAAAAAATTGCAGCATCGAGCCTGACTCAACGGAGTTGAGTTTTTTCCATCCCAGGAAATGATGGGACATCAAAACCATCCAGTTTTTCTTTTTCTTTTCTAGATTTTTTTAATTTTTTTTTTCTAGCTATTCCACCTATTCTTGCTATTCCTATTTTAATCCATGTTATTCCTAACTTATTCCATGTTTATTCCTGTAATCTTCTCTGCCTTTCTGCCCAGATCCAAGTTCCCCTTCCCCTCTATTCCAGTCAATGCATTGCCGGATCTCCTCTTTTCCCTACACCGGCCGCCCAACCCGCCACCGCCATCCACCTCCTGCCGCCCGTGCTGCCCTGCTGCCACAAAGACTTTGCCATGCCTTACTGGATCTCCACACCACCAGCCGTGCCATCGTCTTCCCCACCGTTGCTGACTGCCTAGATCTCCCGCATCTCCATCAAAATCTCTCTCCGAAGACTCCCTCCCTGTTCCACTTCACAAAGGAGATGCCGCACGTCACCCCTCTACTCCACGCCACGGTGATGCACTGAATTTTGTGAAGCTTGTGAAGGCTACCTTCCAAAATGAACCTATAAAATATCGCATATTCCTTGACATAATGAAAGATCTTAAAAGCCAAAGGATAGACACCATCACCGTGACAACAAGGATCAAAAATTTGTTTTCTGGCCACTTGGAATTAATTCTGGGTTTTAACTTCTTCTTGCCCGGAGAATATCATATCCCTATCCCTGCCGAGGAGGAGGCTGCGCACTTTGTGGACCGACGAGTAATTTAGGTGATACCTGACTATCTTAGCACCGAGAATTTGCATAGATTTCAAAGCATCTCAGCACGGATAGATCTTGATGATTTGGGTTATATTTAAATTTTTTAATTTGGATGTAGTGATTAGTTTGAAATTATTTTAATTTCAAGTTTGTTTATATTAGATTATTAGTTTGAAGTTTGTTAGGGTTGGGATATGTTTCATCTTCATCTTGTAGAGGTCGGAAAGTTTATAAATACCACCATCAGTCATTTGTAAAAATTTGGAGAATAAATAGTGAGTTTTAAAAAGATTGTTATTTTGTTCGCCCCATCATAGGGAGGGTGTAAGGCCCGTTTTTTCTTTGCCATTAGGCGTCGAAGGGTTGTGAGACCCTATTCCTTCGCTTTCGAGGATTGAGGGTGCGAGACCCTATTCTTTCGCTTTCGAGTGTCGCGGGGTGTGAGGACCTTTTCCTTTGTTCTTCGAAACATCGTGGGGTGTGAGGCCCTTTCCTTTATTCTTCGAAACATGATAGGGTGTGAGGCCCTTTCCCTTTGTTCTTCAGAACATCGCAAGGTGTGAGGCCCTAGTTATCCCCTTCTTGATCCTAATCCAGGAGACTTCTTAGCTCTCCAACGATTCTCCTAGCCTTGTCTCCCATCAGGTGCTACTATGGCCCACACCAAAGCCAGGAGCCGCACTGCCTCGCACTAAAGCTGGGAAGCTCCTGAAGCCCCGCACTAAAGCTGATGTGGGATGGGATTGGGATAGGATCATCGACTAGCTGAGAAGTCATTGATGATTAGGGTACTACTATTTTTTTTTATTTTATTTTTCTAGGCGGACGGTGGTGAAGGAATAATGATGAAGGAAAAAATGGATGGTTGGATTTGGATAACTAGGGCCTCACACCCCTCGATGTTTCGAAGAACAAAGGCAAACAAGGGCCTCACACCCCTCGATACTCAAATGGAAAGGTAGAAAAGTTGGCCTCTCACCCTCCCATGTGGGGGCGAACGAAAATAATCACTCTATTCTAAAAACTCATTTTTATTCACTAAACTATTTTTTCTATAAAGGACTGACGTTTTTATTTATAGACCTTTCCAATTCTCATTTGAATTTGAATACAAGATAGAAAGATAAGGATGTTTCAAATTCAAATACAAGATAAGGTCTATCCATACTTGATAATTCAATCCTAACCAACTAAATTAAATTTCAAATCAATCGATAAAGATAAATCCTAAACTAATTTTTTTGGTACTGGATATGCTCTAGGATCCATGCTACTCCGGGATCCATGCTACTCCAAGATTTGTGGGGATGATGTCCCAATCATTTTCCTGTGGTGGGGTTAACTCGACTCCATCGAGTCAGGCTTCAGCAATCTTCTGGCTTCAGGATGCGCATGGCCTCTAGAATGCTTTTTCTCCAGCTTTGCTTTGAGATCTATGTGCTTTGAAGAGTGTGCAGCTTTGAAGATTGTGCACTTTGAGGATCATGCAGCTTTGAAGATCGTGCACTTTGAAATTGGTGTGGCTTAGAACTCCGTGCGACCCTAAAACTCATGTAGCTATGAAATCGACAATAGGGATAGGCAAGTGCTTTGATGATTGTGCGGTGCTTCTTCTTCTCCCTTGTCCACGGACTGAAACCAGGGAACATGGGAGGCTCGCGGAGGGTAGTCTGATGGGCATTCGCCAGCAATGGTGCTGGGGAGGAAGATGGCTGGCGTGACATCGCTGGGAAGGAAGATGCCAGTGCGGCTGGGAGAAATGCAGCACGGATGGAGGCAGATCCCATAAAGGAAACTATGCCACAGCAGGGCTCGGAGGTGATCTCTCTGGTGATGTCGGCAGATAGGAAGATGGCTGAATGGTGCTTGCAGCATTGATTGGAGGATCTGGTGGGAGGCGGTGGCATTGTCGATCTCTGGCACAACAGGTTATGAGTGATGGCACGGCAATGGCATGGTTGGCAAGGGGTTATCCAGCATGGATGTGGACCGAGGTAGAGGCTATAGCATTACCATTGCTCCCGTGCTCCGGTTCATCTGATGACATGGGAGATTGAGGAACGGTGCTGGATGATGAGGTGCCAGACGATGAGGCCACATTCTTGGGTGACACCGGATTGGAGCTATTTAGAATGCTCCAGATGAAGGATTGTGGCAGCCGCAGGCGGGGGATATGAGGGGGATGCGGTGATGACGATGGGCTCTGGATCATCATGGAGGATGTGGGACAATGGGAAGGAGGAGCCATGGAAGGGGTTGGTGGAGTGATGTGAGTGAGAAGTTGAAGAGGGATCAGTTGGAAGCTTCACGGGTTAGTGGGTTGATCGGTGGATGGAGGGATCAATGATTGGATGATGGCAGTAGGGGCATCGGTGGGGTGATGGATCTGGGTTGGTGGTGGCCAAAGAGGAGGGCAGTGGATCAAGGATAGGGGAGAGAATGAATGGTGGGGTTGTGGGGAAGGAAGGAAGATGGCAATACCCTAATCCTCTAGCTATGATACCAAATTGATGGGGGACGGGATCAGGGATGGATCGTTGATGAGCCTAGAAGTCACCTAGATTAGGGTACCACTATTTTTTATTCTATTTTTTTTTTTGTAGCGATGTTGCGAAGGAATAATGGGGAAGGAAGAAATGGATGGTTGGATTTGGATAACTAGGGCCTCACCCCCTCAATGTTCGAAAGCAATGGTAGAAAAGTGGTTCTCTCACCCTCTCCAAGCAAGGTGAATGAAAAGAATCACTCTTTTCTAAAAACTCATTTTTATTCATCATCAAACTATTTTTTTACAAGGGACTGAGGGTGGTATTTATAGACCTTTCCAACCTCATTTGAATTTAAATACAAGATAGAAAGATAAGATGGTACAGATTCAAATACAAGATAAGGCCTATTCATATCTCAATCCTAACCAACCAAAACTAACTAAATCAAATTTCAAAATAATCGATAAAGATAAATCCTAAACTATCCTAAAAATCTAATAACTTATTCTTGAATTTGAATTCAAGAGTGGTGCTACTCCTAGATCCGTGCTACTCTTGGATCAGTGCTACTCTAAGATTCATGCAGGTCGATGTCCCCATCAAAAACTAGGAACCTTCGATGCCCCGCACCAAAGCCAGGAAACTCCAAAGCCCCACACCAAAGCCGGAAACTCCTGAAGCCCCGCACCAAAGTCGGGTGCCACAGCACCCCACACAAAGCTTGGAAACTCCTGAAGACCTACACTAAAGCTGGGAACCTTCGATGCCCCGCACCAAAGCTAGGAAAATCCTTAAGCCCTGCACTAAAGCTGGGAGCCACAGCACCAAGCACTAAGTCAGGAGCCACAACGCCCCGTACCATGTCGAGAAACTCCTGAAGCCTGCACTTGTCATCATGCTCATAGTCCGGAGATGTCAGTGGGACATCCCAGAAGTCTCACCATCTGTAGTCTAACTTACAACTCATCACCTCACACCGGAAACTCTTGAAGCCCTGCACCTACTACCATCCTCATAATTCGGAGATGTCAACGGGACATCCCAGAAGTTTCCACATCTATCTTATGACTCACAACTTGGCATCTTAGGCGAGGAAACTCCTAAAGCCATGCACCTGCTACCATCCTCATAGTCTAGAGATGTCAGCGATACATCACAGAAGTTCTGCCATCTACCGCCCGACTCATAGCTTGGCACCTCAAGTCGGGAAAATCCTGAAGCCCCATATCTGCTACTATCCTCATAGTCTGGAGATGTCAGTGGAACACCCCAAAGTTTTACCGTCTGCTGCCTGACTCAGCTCGGCACCTAAAACTGGGAAACTCCTGAAGCCCCACATTCATCCTACTGGACCCCCAGTTCAGTGATGGCAAAGTAAGGCACTCTTGAAGGCCCACATTCTACCGGCCATGCTTAGAGATTGTGAAAACAATTTCGAGACACCTCTAGTCAAGCTACCTAACTTGACTGTCTTCCAGGGCCACTCAAGCCTCCCTTCAAGCCATCCGCCAGCTCTTGGCTTAATTGGAGAGATCCCAAGAAAAGCAACTACTAAAGAGGTTTGAAGTAGCCATAAAAACAAAATCTCAGTGAAGCAAAAAAGACATCATTGATGTTGCATGAAAAAGTTACATCATCAATGGACCCCCGATAGGTCGAGCGGTCCTAGAACAAAAAGGAAGATTCGGGAAGAAAATCAGAGCCTATCCTTTTTCAGGCTTCTTCCTGGGAAGACAAGTAGGCACACCGTCACCCTCTTGGGCCTCTGTAGCTCTCGTTGTGATGCGGATGATCCTAGGACTGATGCAGATGAAGGAAAAATAGAAAATCAATTTTTTTTGTAATTTTAAGGATTTAAGTTTGTAGGCTAATAACCCGAAAGCAAGTAAGAATTGTAGGCAATATGTAATGAAAGAAATTATCATACCCGCAAAAAGACACATGCAAATAATAAAAGCTAGGATACTAGGAATGAGAAACCCCCAGTTTAGGATAACATATGTTCCATCAGTCAAAAATTAGGAGGGTGAAGGTTTGTACCGGGCAGAGATTGAAGATCCACTGGAAGAAGAGTTCTCTAAGCAATCTGGATAGTGCCTGGAAGACAAGCCTGTAGTTCCTGAATTTGAAGCAATCAAGGATGTTCTTGAAGGTAAAGAGGGACTCCTCCTCAGAGGTGAATAACACGAGATCCTGTAAGCATCAGAGGACAGCAAATAAACAAATAAGAAACTAAAGAAAGAGAACTTGGGTTTGGAAGAAAGAAGAAATCAGGATTTTGGATGTGGCCGGATTGATGCTTGAAGAAGAACTCGTTGCTTGGGTGGCCTAGGGCACTTCATCTTTGGGTGGTTTTGGGAATGGAAGAAGAACAACTAGGGTGGCTAGGGCATGGTAGAATTAGGGCAGACCAATCTCAACACTCACGCACCAAAAAAGAACACAAGGAACAAGCTATATAATTTTAGCAAGGTATTATTTCATGATAAAAGTTATTTACAAGAGGGGGAGGGGTGGGTATTTAGAGATGTTCCCCAAGTCCTCTCCCAGTCCTCTCATAGATAGGATAGGATTACAAAACTAAGAGGGAAAAGGATTACAAGTTTGATTAAGATTAAAGGAATACACTTTGAATGAAACTAGTTCTCCTTATTCTACTTGGATTCCTTCTCTTCCTTTGACTTGGACAAGAGTCTTCCATTTGGGCTAGGATGCCAAGGGATTTGGGCTTGAGAGTGTGGGCTTCAAAGGAAGCAAGGGTGGGCGGCCTCCTTTGGGTTGGCGCATGGGCTTTGGGTCTTGGAAATTGGGGTGCCCTGGTATCAGCATATTTTTTGGAATCTTGGTTCTGGGGCTCATGGGCTTGACTCCTGGGATTGGAATCTCTTGGCCTGGGTGCTGACATATTCCTGGAATCATGAGGTGCCTTGATATAGAAATATTCTCTAGCATCTAGAGGGTATCAAGGTATCTGGAAGGCATCTGAGGGTATCTGGAAGGAATCTCGGATCCTAGGGTGGCAAACAAGGCCCAATAAGCTGATGTGAAGGCCTCTGGCTCCTGGATGAGGCTTGGTGCAACTCTAAAACAGGGTATCCTTTTCTCTTGTACAAAATTGAACTACTACTGCTAACTAATACTCAAGTATAGGACTCAAAGACTGGACTAGGGTTAAGACAAATCAATTAGCCTCGATTTATTATAGGACTCAATCTTCTTTGATTTCAAAATTTGACACATGGCTAAGAAAACCAGATAGGGTCCAGTAATCTGTGTCTGATCCTGGTGCTGGTGCGGGCACCAGAATTAGAAGAAGACTTCAGGGTTCCATCTGGATCTCTGATTGACCTTGCCCGAGAAAATTTGGTTTCTAATAAGAATTGAACTGATCAATCCAATTTTGAGTCTGCAATTTTGTCATTTCAATTTTTGTTGAGTCATGTTGACTCAGTCCAAGACTAGGTCTAGGTTAGCGCCATTCCCTTTGCCATAGGGTGCCACATTTTTTCTTCCATGGTCCAGCTACAAGTGGGTGCCACACTCTCGCCACATCTCCATCCAGTGTCTTTGGTCCCCACACCATAAGAAGTAAGTTCCCCTTTTTCTTGCACCACTTGGAGGAGAAATCCATCAAGATACCTCAATCCAAGGAGGAGCAAACTTCTTTCCTGTTAAACCCAAGCCAGGATGGCAAGAATTTTTTTGAAGAGAGGATAAAGGAGGTGCCCCACAATGTTCCATAAAAATCCAAGTTATAAAAGGGAAGAGAGCATGTCTTGGGGAGAAAATCAAGGAGCCACCCAAAAGTTTCCTAAAGTGCCAAAGCCATGAAAAGAAGAAGCCTAAACTTGTGGAGAAAGACTAGGAGTGTGCAAAAGAGCCAAACCATGAAGGGAAAATCCTTGATTCATGGAGAGATACTAGGAGACACCCCCCCTAACCTGCCATTTGGAGCTGATTTTCAAGTTTTCTTAGATTTTTTGGGTGCTCACTCATGGAAGGAGTCTTGGTTGGCCAAGGGAAGAGAATTTGATGCCTAAAGTGTAGATTAGTCCTATTAGTCCCCACATGGGAACTTGTATGGTTTTGATTTTTCTTATAGGTCTATATATTAGACCCCTTTTGTAACTTGAACTTATCTTATGAAATCTTATGAATGAAATCCCAAGTTTTTGTGCAATGTCTTGTTCTTCTGCACTTATTCTAAGTGTTGAGCTCCATAAGGGAGTAAATCCGGGTTCTTTAGGAACCTTGAGGAGGTGTGAGATCTCCAACCCCAAACCCTAGCTTTGTCCACCCATCTCTACTCCACCACCCCCAAACCCTAGCCTCTACACCATCTCCAAGGTTCTTCTTCCAAAGGGTGGCCGACCACCAGGACCCCTAGTCCAGCCATCTTCAAGTCAGCTACCACTGCTTCAGAGTCCATCCAGCAGATCCAGGAGAAGAAGTCCCAAATCCGCAGCCTAGGAGTTCCAAATCAGCTGAAGACCTTCAGATCCCATCCTTTCTTCTACTCTGGTAACTCTCTTCCCTGAGTCTCTTGTTCCTAACCTTATTCTTCTTCTCTCCAGGATCCAGGGTTCAAGAAGAGGCCAACTTTGCCAAGGACCATTATCAGAGGATCCATTGCGAAGATACCTTGACTCCCGGGATCCAATAATCTGCTCGGAGAGTCTTTTTCTACCAAATGGAGAGATATCACTACTAGGTAACAAGAACCTTCCCTTCTCACTTTGTCTGTTTCATTGAAACTTAGAGCAAACCCTAGATCTAGGGGTTTCTCAATCCCCAGCGATCCTACTTCTGAGTTACTCTGATAATCCACTCCTTTTAATCGTGCTTTCTGTCATTTCTTAGTTTCTTTCAACATTAGTTTATCTTTCCTTTGAGTCAAAGCCGACTTCTGAAAATATATATATATAAAAAAAAATACATTAATTTTAATTTGCTTCCGCATTCCACATATCCATTCTAAATCATTTTTGGTATCAGAGCTCTCGTTCTGCATCATTTTGGTATCAGAGCTCTCCTTCTGCATCATTTTTGGTATCAGAGCCCTGTCTAGGGTTCTTGCTTGTTGATTATTTTTTCGTTCCTTTTTACTTTTGCTGCCTGGAGTAGACTCCCCTGGCCGTTCGGTCCTAGGAACAAGTGAGATGAAAGCCTCCTCCTTCCATTCCACGGGGGTTCCTAGGGCGTGTAGGGGTGCCGCTGGGTTATAACTTCTATGTAGTGATTGTAAACAGGACACGTTCTGTTTTCTGCCAGTAACTATCCTGTTATTTAAATTGTTTTCCTTGCAAAAAATTCTAAATTAAGTAATTCTTATTTTGCTGGAACCATTATAATTGTAAGTAATTTATATAAATGTTTCATGATTTATTGATTTCTATAGATTTTCTGAGATCAATTTTACTGCTGTTCTATTTTTTTTTATTTTCTGCAAGCTGTTTTCTTTTTTATTTGAGTGTGCATAAATTGAATCTATCTTAAGGGAACCGAATTTGCAATATAAGGGGAGGATTGAGACCCTCTCCTTAGCCCAAAACCACCTCCCGTGCATTCGAACCTAAGCCTTTAATCTTAAAATTAATTAGACCTAATTTGCCCTAGTGGGCTAGGGACACCAACTAGTCGGGTCTAGGCTAGTGTTGAGTCAGTTTTCTAGTTACTCTGTGTGTGCTTTGTACTCAGTGTCTAGAACGGTGGTTCAGGGATTCTATCCCGAAGGGCTTGTGTGCTGGTCCGCCTACCTGTCCAATCACTGTTTGGTGTCTAGGATTGGCAATTAGGGACCTAACACTCTCCTTACACCTGCCTGGCTGAGTACCGAGTTACTACAGGCTAGCTTGCCACTCTGATTGGGCACTAGTTTGGGCTCTAGGTCTAGTTAGCCCATAGTCATTTCAGTCGAGTCTCATTTGGTGTGCTTGCTTGCATCATCATGTCCACCCGGAACGGAGTACCCTACTAACCTGGTCAAAACCAACCTAATTTAGAGGCCATGATTAGAACTTTTACCGAATGTATGACCAAATTGAGTCAGGATATGACTGATACTGTTGCCCAATTTAGGAATCTAGTCCGTAAGGATCTTACCCAACTTAGGGATCGAGTACAAGTACTTGAGGAACCTAGACATCAGAATTGGACTCCTGACCCAGATTTTAATGTGCCTCAACCTCACCCACACCAGGAGCTTAGGAGGACCTTATACCATGATCCCGAGCATAACCCTAGGAAGCCTAACCATGATATATATAGTGTGGATCGTGTCTATGAGAGGTCCTTACAATATTCTAGACTAGTCACTCAACAACCCAAGTCTTCTAGATCACACCATTTAGATCCACACCCATGCCCTAATAAGGTCTCTACTAGCTTGAAACCTAGTGTGACCCAGGTTCCTATATCGCAAGAATGTTGGTTTTGTGGAGAAAGAGGCCATAAAACTAGTCAGTGCCCATGCATAGGACTGGCTTGTGCACAGCTAAGTGGTAAGAATCCTAAGGATGACATTAATGAGGGAGAACCCAAGCCTACCAATGAGGAAGAAAGGTTAGGTATGACAAGCCCAGAATCAGTTGACCCGATTACCACTGACCTGAAACCCATTGAAGATGGCATCGAGGAAGTATATGATGCTGGCTTGAGTCTACTTGATGAATATGAGGGGGAAGAACTTGAAGAATGTGACATCGATACTATTGGTTCCTTACCTGAGGAGACCTTGGAAAGCAACCAAGTGGTAGGACCTAGTTCAGAAATTCAAGAGATTTGTGAGAACCAGGTTCCTTTAGTCAAATACCCCCAGGAAGAACTCATAGTGTTAGCCCGAGCTATCAGTTCATACCCTCTAATGACAGTCATTCCCAAGTACCAATTGAAGATCTTTGCACTGAACTGTTTAAGTTTGCCCACCCTATGGTAGATCCTCTCCTTAGGATGACTGAATCAAGCCTCTTACAATTGGACCTTGTCCCATACCCAGCCACTAAGTCTCTCTCCCGTAATCTCAGTTGAACATCTTTTCTTGAGCGGATTGATTCACCCAGTCCTGTAGAAGTCCTCCTTATGGCACAGACCCCTTCCTTCCATGACTAACCTACCCTTCTATAGAGTATACCTTTCCTCACCCATAGGTCAAATTTCAAGTCTTGAGGTCATCATCCATAGGCCCTTCCATGAATCATTCTCTAATCCATTTCTTGAGAAAGTGGATCATTATTTGCTTAGAGAACAAACCTTAACTATTGCAATCACATGTCCTAGGCTACTCCCTGAACCATCTCTTGATCCATTCCTAGGAGTAGCAAACTTTTCCTTTCGTAAGGATGACCAGTTGACACTCATAGATCACCATTCAAACCTTCAGGTCACCACCTTTAGTCAGCAGGTAATTCGAGAATCCACCTCATATTTCCTTCCATTCTCTAGGACTTCCAATGCTTCTTACACCATCCAAGTATACTTTGTCGAAGTCTTTAGAGTGAACCACGTGTCAAAACCTATTAGGTTTGCCAACTACTTCTGGAAGACCTTATGGCACCTACTAGGCACCCAAGATAAGTCTTCATGCTCTGCATGCCATCCTCCGACCCAAGGTCAAACCTAGAGAGCCATAGTTTGTTAGGTTTAGACCTAGGGTTCCTTTGGAATAAAGTCCATTCTTTAGGAATGCGTCGTCAGTCTAGTTTAGTTTTTCTTGACCCTTTACTAGGCTTTGGCTCAGATTTTGGTTTTATTGAGAGCACCAGGAATTGGGATTTGTATTTTGTCCAGGGTTGAAATTGCATTCAATGTTTCGATCAATAGGTCTATAGGCTAGAGTCCCTTTAAATTGTTCATGGATACAAGCCTCACACACCACTTGATCTGATTTCACTATTAGCACACACATACAAGTCTCTTGATGCACTTGCATAGCATGTAAAGGACTTGCATAAAGAAATTCATGCCAAAATAACTTTAAGTAATGAAATTTATAAGAAGTTGGCTGATTCTCAAAGGCGAGTCAAAACATTTGTTGAGAGAGACTATGTATTGATTAGGTTAAGGCCTGAGCGGTTTCCTCCTAGAACTGTTAGAAAGTTACATGCTAGAGGAGCTGGACCATTTTGAGTGATGAAGAGAGTGGGACCCAATGCCTATGTGCTTGAGTTGCCTCCAGAGCTAGGCATTAGCTCCACTTTCAACATTACAGACCTAGTAGAGTACAGGGAGCTAGCTATGATTCCTAGTGAGCCTTTTGAACCTAATCCTGTTATTGAAAGTGATCCCGACACTGTGTGTCCACCAACAAACTGGCCTGTGAGGAAAGAGTAGATTGAAAAGATCCTGGATGATCAGGTTATCTCTACTCGTAATCAAGGATACCAAAGATACCTGGTCCGCTGGCAAGGAAGGCAAGATTATGATGACTCTTGGATCTCGCGAGAAGAATTACAAGAATTGGACCCAGACCTCTTGGAGAGATACCAGAGCCAGCTTGATCCATACTCGACAGGGTCGAGTTCCTCTCACCCTAGGAGAATTGGTGCGGGCACTGGAATCAGAAGAAGACTTCAGGGTCCATCTGGATCTCTGATTGACCTTGCCCGAGAAAATTAGGTTTGTAATAAGGATTGACCTGATCAATCCAATTTTGATTCTGTAATTTTGTCATTTCAATTTTTGTTGAGTCATGTTGACTAAGTCCAAGTCCAGGTCCAGGTTGGCGCCATTCCCTTTGCCATAGGGTGCACATTTTATCTTCCATGGTCCAGCTACAAGTGGGTGCCACACTCCCTGCCACATCTACATCCAGTGTCTTTGGTCCCCACACCATAAGAAGTAAGTTCCCTTTTTCTTGCACCACTTGGGGAGAAATCCATCAAGATACCTCAATCAAAGGAGGAGCCAACTTCTTTCCAGTTAAACCCAAGCCAGATGGCAAGAATTTTTCTTGAAGAGAGGATCAAGGAGGTGCCCCACAATGTTCCATAAAAATCCGAGTTATAAAAGGGAAGAGAGCATGTCTTTGGGAAAATCAAGGAGGCACCCAAAAGTTTCCTAAAGTGCCAAAGCCATGAAAAGAAGAAGCCTAAACTTGTGGAGCAAGACTAGGAGGTGTCCAAAAGAGCCAAACCATGAAGGGAAAATCCTTGATTCTTGGAGAGATACTAGGAGACACCCCCATAACCTGCCATTTGGAGCTGATTTTCAAGTTTTCTTGGAGTTTTTGGACAGCTCACTCATGGAAGGAGTCTTGGTTGGCCAAGGGAAGAGAATTTGATGCCGAAAGTGTAGATTTGTCCTATTAGTCCACATGGGAACTTTTATGGTTTTGATTTTTCTTATAGGTCTATATATTAGACCCCTTTTGTAACTTGAACTTATCTTATGAAATCTTATGAATGAAATCCCATGTTTTTGAGCAAAGTCTTGTTCTTCCGCACTTATTCTAAGTATTGAGCTCCGAGGGAGTAAATCCGGGTATCCTAGAACCTTGAAGAGGTGTGAGATCTCCAACCACAAAACCTTAGCTTTGTCCACCCATCTCTACTCCACCACCACCAAACCCTAGCCTCTACACCATCTCCAAGGTTCTTCTTCCAAAGGGTGGCCGGCCACCAGGACCCCAGTCTAGCCATCTTCAAGTCAGCTACCACTGCTTCAGAGTCCATCCAGCAGATCCAGGAGAAGAAGTCCCAAATCCGTAGCCTAGGAGTTCCAGATCAGCTGAAGACCTTCAGATCCCATCGTTTCTTCTACTCTGGTAACTCTCTTCCCTAAGTCTCTTGTTCCTAACCTTGTTCTTCTTCTCTCTAGGATCCAGGGTTCAAGAAGAGGCCAACTTTGCCAAGGACCATTATCAGAGGATCCATTGCAAAGATACCTTGACTCCCGGGATCCAATAATCTGCTCGAGAGAGTCTTTTTCTACCAAATGGAGAGATATAAATGCTAGGTAACAAGAACCTTCTCTTCTTACTTTGTCTGTTTCATTGAAACTCAGAGCAAACCCTAGATCTGGGGTTTTTTCAATCCCCAGTGATCCTACTTCTGAGTTACTCTGATAATCCACTCCTTTTAATTGTGCTTTCTGTCATTTCTTAGTTTATTTCAACATTAGTTTATCTTTCCTTGAGTCAAAGCCAACTTCTGAAAATATATATAAAAAAAAAATACATTAATTTTAATTTGCTTCCACATTCCACATATCCGTTCTGCATCATTTTTAGTATCAAAGCTCTCGTTCTGCATCATTTTGGTATCAGAGCTCTCCTTCTGCATCAGGTGCGCCCACCAATTCTCCCGAAGTAGGAGGAACTCGACCCCATTGAGTAACGATCAACTTGGCTCTCATATTGCTCAAGAAGGTCTCGGTTGAGGCACTGCAGATCCTCACGGGTAATCACGAGTCTTCAGATTTTGGCCGACCTTGCCATTTGACCAAATACCTCTGATAACTTTTATTTCAAGTATTGATGGCTTGATCGTCCAGGATTTGCTCAATCTTTTCCTCACTTATATGCCAATTTGTTAGTGGACACTCTGGGTGGGTTCACTCTCAAGGGAAGGGGTAGGTCCAAATGGCTCGCTAGGTATCGTTGCTGGCTCCCGGTACTCCACAAGGTCTGAAATATTAAAGGTGGAACTAATACCTAGATCGAGTGGCAACTCAAGTGCATAGGCATCGAGTCCAACACTCTTCATTATTCTGAATGGTCCAGCTCCATAGCATGCAATTCTTGACGTTCCCTAGAAGAAACTACTCAGGTCTAAGCCTTATCATTACAAAATCCCCTGTAGAAATTCTTTAGCTCTTTTTTGGGCTTTAGCCAAGTTCTTATAATGTTCATTACATAGGATTATCTTTTGGCTAATCTCTTTATGCAAATCCATAACATGCAGTGCAAAGATTCAGCTGACTCAGAAACTCATGCATGTGAGGGTAAGGGGATCAGATCAAGAGGTTTATTAGATTTGTAACCATGCACAACCTCAAATGGACATTTTCCTTTGGACCTATTGACAAAACTATTATAAGCAAATTTAGCTCGGGGTAAACGAATGTCCCAATTTCCAGTGTATTCACCTACGAGGCATCTAAGCTGATTTCCTAAACTGCAGTTCACTACCTCAGTTTGGCCATCGGTCTGTGGGTGGTAGGCTGTGGAAAATTTGAGTTTGGTTCTTAATAAGTGCCAAAGGGTCTTCCAAAAGTAACTGGTAAAACGAACATCCTTATTTGACACTATGGTTTTAGGAAGGCCATGTAACCTTACCACAAGATCAAGGAAAAGTCGGGCTACTTTGGATGCATCAAAAGTTTGAGAGCAAGGTATGGAATGGGCCATTTTAGAAAACCTATCGACCACTACACATATAAAATCATATTTTCTTAGGGTCATAGGTAGGCCTAACACAAAGTCCATGCTTAGATCCAGCTATGGACGATCTGGTACTGGCAAAGGGTATATAATCTAGTGTTTTGCTTCTGCTGCTTTGCAACAGCAGAAGTTCAACACCGGAACACAATGTTGGCAACATCCTTCTTCAAACTAGGTCAAAAGAACTGGTCCTCTGAAGCTACAATAGTCTTGTTTCTACCAAAGTGACCAGCAAGGCCTCTTGCATGGGTTTCCCAGACTAAGAATTCTTTAAGGGATGTCTTGGGAATACACAGTCTATTATTCTTGAACAAATAACCATCTTGAAGGGTGTATTCGCTATGGGTTCTAGATGGTCCTTGGGCAAGGGCTTGGAAAACCGCACTAAAGTCTGGACAGGTTTCATATTCTTCTTTTAACCTATCAAATCCAATGACTTCAGTGCTAATAGTATTCAACAGTAAGGCTGGTCTGCTAAGGGCATATGCTACCTTGTTTTCAGTTTCAGCTTTATGTTTCAGTACAAAGGTATAGGCTTGTATGAATTCTATCCACTTAGTATGCTTATGGTTTAATTTCTTTTGGGAGTTCAGAAATCGAAGTGCCTCGTGATCAGAGTAAATGATAAACTCCTAGGATAATAAATAATGTCTCCGGTATCTAAGGGCTTGTACTACCATATAAAACTCCTTATCATAGGTTGAGTACCTAAGTTTGGCCTCATTAAGTTTCTCACTGAAGAAAGCTACTATGTGATTTTCTTGGCTCAGAACTCCTCCTATGCCTACTCGCAAAGCATCACAAGCAACCTCAAAGACTTTGGTGAAATATGGTAACCTCAAAATAGGTGCTTGTGTCATCTTGGTCTTGATCTTTAAGAAGGCTCTATCTGCAGCTTTGGTCCATTCAAAATTACCCTTCCTAATATAGTCGATTATTGGTGCTGCTATGGTGCTAAATTCCTTAATAAATCTCCTATAAAAAGTGGCTTAAAAACATGGAAACTCCTAACTTCATGGACATTAATAGATACTGGACACTCTACTATGGATTTGACATTTTTAGGATCAGCTGCTACTCCTTCAGGGGTCACCACAAAGCCCAAAAAGATAACTCTATGGGTTATGAAATCACATTTCTTCAAATTAGCATAGAGTTTCTCTTTTATAAGGGTCAAGCAAACTTGTTTCAGATGTTCTAGATGGTCTTCCTTAGTTTCGCTATAAATTAGGATGTCATCAAAATATACTACCACAAACTTACCAATGAACATCCTAAGGACTTGGGTCATAATTCTCATGAAAGTGCTAGGGGCATTGGATAATCTAAAAGGCATTACAACCCACTCACATAAACCATCTTTGGTTTTAAAAGCTGTTTTCCATTCATCCCCAGGTCTGATTCTCACCTGATGATAGCTACCCTTAAGGTCTATCTTTGAGAAAATTGTGGCACTGGCCATCATATCTAACATGTCATCTAAGCGGGAGATGGGAAACCTATATTTCACTATGATTTTATTTGGCATGGCTTTCAATACACATCCTCCATGTGCCATCTTTCTTATGGGTTAATAGGGCTGGTATAGCACAAGGACTAATGCTCTCCCTAATAAATCCTTTTCTAAGGAGTTCACCTACTTGTCTTTGAAGCTCAAAGTGTTTAGTTGGGTTCATTCTATGATTGGCAGGTTGGGTAGGGTAGCTACTGGGACTAGATCTATAGCATGTTAGACATCCCTTAATGGTGGTAATTGGTTAGGTAAATCATCAAGAAATATATCATTGAATTCACTTAAGATTCCCTTGACTTCCTGAGGGTACTCTTTATCAGATTGATTAGATACTTCTTTCATAGCTAACATCCAAATAGTAGTTCCCTTATATATCTCTTTTTCTATCTCTTTTGCAGTGATAAGATTACTCCAGACTTCTTCTCCATAAGTGAGCTAGATCCTCTCTTGATTTTTTCCTGAGGTGGGGTGGAGTTTATGGTGATCTTCTTCCCATGTAAAGTAAACATACAAGCATTAGACCGGCCATAAAGGGTGGCATCATGATCATAAAGCCATGGCCGTCCTAAGATTATACTGCTTACTCCCATGGGCACAACATCACACCACACTCTATCTTGGTATGACTGAAGCTGGATCTGGACTTCACATCTGGACATAATGGGTATGGATATGGAGTCTATCCAGGATACCTTATAGGTGTTATGGTGGGGAACTGGGTTCAAGCTTAGGGTTTTGATAGCTCTATGTGAGATGGCATTTACACAGCTCCCACTATCTATAATTATCTTGCAGAACATATCCCCAATCTTCACAAAGGTTTGTAGGATGTTAGTCCTACACCAATCTTCCTGGGTTTTGGCCTGGGACAGGATGCATCTAACTAACCCTACAAGGTCAAACTGATCAAAATCCTCCTCATCTTCTTCATACTCTTCTATTAAGTCTACGTCAGCTTCATAAACATCTTCTTCCTCAGTCTCATTGGGTTCAAGCTCTTTTTCCTCAAGCTCCCCTATGTGTGTGTAAGGATCTGGTGGAACACTGGCTAGCAAAATGACCTACCTTGTTGCACCTAAAGCAGGCATTGGGGCTGGGGCTTGGGTTCTTCTGAAAAGCTGGTGCCTTACCCTTATCATTCCTAAAGGAGGCTGAGTTACTAGAGCTAGCCTGACTCGGACCCGGGTTAGGATGGGTTAGGTTGGGATTGGGTTGACTTAGGTTTGGGTTTGGCCGACTTGGGTTTAGGTTAGGACAGGCTTGGTTAAAGCGGGTCGGTTTGGGTAAGCCTGGTTCTGGTTGGGCCTAAAGCTAGGAGGGTTGGCCTTAAAGGGTTCAGGTCTTCTAACTAAAGTGGTGGGGGCACCAGGATCAGACATAGATTACTGGGCCTTATTTGGTTTACTTAGTCATGTATTATAATTTTGTAAGAAAGTAAGATTGAGTTGTAATAAGGTGAGATTAGTTGATTTGTCTCGACCTAGTCCAATATATTGAGTCTTATACATCAGTATGAGTCTAGTATGAGTCCAAATTTTGTACAAGAGAGGAGGTTACCCTATTTTGGAGTTCCACTAGGCCTCATTCAAGAGGTAGAGGCTACTAAATCAGCTTATGGGAGCTCAATTGACACCTAAGAGTCCTGAATGCCCTCTAGATGCCCTCCAAGTGCCTTGATTCCATTCAAATGCCATTTCAGATGCCAGATTCCCTCCAAATGCTTTCGAAATATTCCATATGCCAGGAGCCCATATTTTCCAAGTTATTCCAGCACTCCAGGACTTAAAATTCCACGCCCAGGAAGTAAGCCCAAGCATGAAGAATCAAGATTCCAAGGAACATGCTGATAACAGGGCACCCCAGCTTCCAGGGCCCAAAGCCCATGCACCAATCCAAAGGAGGATGACCCCTTGCTGCCTCTTGAAGCCCAACACACATAGGATAGGCGTCCTCCATGAGTTGACCAAGTCCAACATTGTGGATGAAATCAAATACGAGGAGATTGAGTTTTTATTTCATTCAACTTGTATACTCCAAGTTCTAGGTTTATTTTATAGTCTTTCTCCCACTTAAATTATGTAAACCTATTCTAACTAGGAGAAGACTTGTAATCCTTTAGGAGAGGGCATGGGAACTCTATAAATACCCCACCACTCCACCTCTTGTAATCATCTCTTTCTTATAAATACAACTTGCCAAAATTTTGTGATATTGCCTTATGTTTGGTGTTCTAATGTTGGTTTTCTTGTTCTTGTGTGCTCTCCTTGTGATCCTGGATTGAACCCTGCTGCCTTAGCACCCTCCTGCATCCCTAGAGATCAGCCATGCCCAAGGAATTGAAGCCCATGCTTCCATCCAAGTCCAAGAGCTTCTTCTTCCCCGGTTGCCAGCTTTTAGCTATAATCCTGATTTCCTTCAAACCCTAGTTCCTTTTCTAATTTTTATGTGCTGCTTTGATTAACCTCTGACACTTGCAAGATCTTCGAGGTGCTTCCCCTCCCCTGAGGAGGCCTTCTTTGCTGCCTAGACCGCCTAGATTCGCCATCAAATTCAAAGGAAACAAGGTTTCTTCTTCCAGGCTTTAATCAGAGTTGTGAGTGATCTTTTCTCCTTTTGAATTTCAATCTCTGACTAGTAAGAAACCTTTTCTTCTTTTATTATCTGATTTGTTTGAAGATTAACTATCCTAAGCTATGAATTTCTCAATTTCTAGGTCCTGTCTTTTATTTATCTTGCATGATTCAGCCTGCGATATGTTGATTCTTAGAGTTGCTGAATACTTGCTAGTTCTTTACTTTGCTTTGATAAATCAGCCAAAAAATTTAAATCTAAAATCATAAAAAAAATTAGTTTACTGCTTTTTCAGCATATTTAGCATTCTTAGAGTCATCCCGCATCATACAGGTACTCTTTGGAACCTAAAATGGTGGGGGACACCAGGATCAGACATAGATCACTATATCCCATATGGTTTAATTAGTCATGTATCAAAGTTTTGAAAATTTTGTAATCAATTAAGATTGAGTCCTGTAATAAATGGGTTAGTTGATTTATTTCAACCCTCAACCTTAGTCCATTTTTGAGTCATGTACATCAGTTATGAGTCTAATATGAGCCTAATTTTTATACAAGAGAGAAGGTTACCATATTTTGGAGTTCCACTAGGCCACATCCAAGAGTTAGAGGCCACTACATCAGCCCATTGGATTTTGTGTGACAACCCAAGATCCAAGATGCTTCCAGAAATCCTGATTCTTACCAGATATCCTCCAGATTTCCAGATTCCTCCCCAGATGCCAGAGCATATTCTTAAACTAGAGCATCCATGATTCCAGAGGTCCACCTGCATCCCAGCCCAAGGAAATCAAGCCGAGGCATGAAGCTAAAGCCCTAAAAAAGCAAGATTCCATAGAATATTCCGGCTACCATGCTACAAGGGCACCCCAGCTTCCAGGAGGCCCAAGCCCATGCACCAAGCCCCATTGGGCCAGCCCCTTGCTGTCCCTAGAAGCCCAACACGCCCTCCTATGCATCCTCGAAGTGTTGACAAAGTTCAAAAGGTGTCCTTGAGTGGAATAGTCAAAGCATGAAGGCAGAAGGAGAAGACTAGGTCAAATCCTAACCTAGTTGGTTCTTATGCTCCTAATTGTTTTAAGATTTGTTTTTCTAACCTAGCTAGGAGAGGACTTGTAACCCAAGTGTGTAACCCTAGTTAGAGGACATGGGAACTCTATAAATACCCCACCCCTCCCCCTCTTGTAATCAACTTTTATTCATGATATCAAAATCGTAGTGAAATTTATTTGAGCTTGCAAGCTTGTGTTACTTTGTTCTTTTGGTTCGTTGGTTTGTGTTTGTGTTCTCTTGCTTGGCCGAATTCTTTGTTGTCCTAGCATCCTTCCATGCCCTAACTCAATGCCATCCAAGCCTTCACACATCCAAGAAAGTGTGCCCTAGGCCACCAAGCAAGGAGATCTTCATCAAGCTTCAAGCCACCCCGATTCTATACCCAAACCTGATTCTTTCTAAACCTAGTTTCCTTTCTTTTTCTTACTTCCTATTTTGATTGACCCCTGATGTTTTGCAAGATCCTCGAGCTATTTCACCTCCCTAGAGAAGGCTTTCCTTGCTTCCAGGACTACCTATGGCAGCCATGTAATCAAGGAAAATCGAACTTCATCATCCAGACTCCAATCAGAGTGCTGTGTGATCTCTTCATCGAAAGTTCTTAAAATCACTGATTGGTAACATCCTTCCCTTCTTTTAAATTCTGATTTGATAAAAATAAGATATTCTAAACCAAGAGTTTCTCAACTCTCGGGTCCTGGCTACTTATTATCTTGCATGAGTTCTTTGCAATCATTTTGATTCTTTGCATTGCTACTCTTTATGCTAGTTCTTATTTTTATTTGGGAATTTAGCCTACAAATATAATTATTAAAAATCATAAAAATAATTATTTTACAGTTTTCCCTGAATGTTTAGGAATCTTAGAGTCATCCCACATTAGTTTGGTATCATTGCAGGTTTAGGATAGTTTTTATCTGCATTGCATTCACAAACCATAATTTCTGCATCCTGGTCACTGCATTAAGATTCTATTTTGCATCTGATATTGACCATCTATGAATTTTATTTTTATGTGAAATTTACATGAATTGTTCTCTGTCATGTCCACTATTTTATAAGAATTTTAAATTAATTTTATAGAAAATCTAGGTCATTAAAATTTGGTATATTAGAAACCCTAACAGAACCCTGAACATTTCTATAGCAGTCCAAAAGCCCTAAGATTTTCATTATCATTTAATTTTTGTTCTGCATGAAATTTGGCAGGAATCATAATCACCATCCATACTCTATTCTAAAATTGTTTTGATTTTTTTTCATCATGATGAATGCCAAAATTTTACATCATCGGAAACCCTAGTATTCTGATTTCTGCTATTTCGAGATACTTAACTCAACCTAATCTAATCAACTTCCACACTCCCCAATCCCAATCCAAACTTTGTTTGATAACCCCAGTTAACTTAAAACTAACTGACATATCATAAATCCTTAAAAAAATATATTTTATTTCTGCTATGTTTTAGTTTGCATCAGGACCATTGAATGTTCATCATCCTTTAACCTAATCTTAAGGGCAATCAATATAACATCAGGGCAGGAGGTCATAACCTGTCCTAAGCCCAAACAACCACCCAGCATTTCCACCCAAGCCATAATTAAAATTGATTAGACTTAATTTTCCCTAGTGGGCTAGGTGATACCAACAAGTCGGGTCTGAATTATGTGGGCCAACTAGTGCATTTAATTTTTCAGCTATTACTGAAATCTTGATGCGGGACTAATATGCATGAGATTATTTTTTTGTGTTTTAGGGTTGGATGAGTTGGTTAAATTTTGAATATCATATGAAAATATGATGTAGATAATTATATATGAATTTTAAAATCTATGCATGCATAGGAGGACCTAGGAAAGCAGTAAAGAGGGATCACCAGGACTGAGAAGCCTCGGTTATGGCTAGTTCTCATACAATAAAACTACTGGTGGCAGAGGGGGTGTACCTGGCAATGTCTGATGTGCCTGGTGAAGATCACAGTGAAGAGATCACTCATCCTCAATGGATGCGGCCTGGAAAATCGAGCCAGAGACATGTGGATGCCCGGCTTTCTGCTTGGTGGTTCGATTGCGGCCCGGTTGGAGTCATTGGATTCGTAGGAACTCAGGGACCTGCAAACAACCATCAAGGGTGAGAAATCAATGTTGGAAATAAAAGAAAAACTCATAAAAAGGCAGCAAGGGCATGGAAAGAGGAAGCTTGAAGGTTGGAATCAATTGCAACATCGGGAAGAAGAAGACACCAATAAACTAAGAAAAGAAGGACACCAACAACCCCTTAAGCACACAACAGGGTATGTAGCACAGCAGTGTAGAAAACTCAATGATCATTGTATCTCAAAAGTTAACTCTCATACAAGAGGACTAGGGTCCATTAAATAGACTCCAAAGTAAGGATACAAAAGAAATAAATAAGAGTCTTATTCCCACCCAAACCCTAGCTAGAAAATAAGGAAACATTAGGTAGAAAAAAATCCCTAGAAATTCTCTTCTCTCCTTGCCTTGGTCGACAAGAGGGGACTCTATGTGGGCTGACCAGGGTGGTCACCATAAGCTCTAGGTGCCCTAGCTCCCTCCTGGGCCTGGGCTGGCCTAATTTTGCTTCCGGCTGGTCCAGGGCTTTAGGGTTTTCTGATTTCTCCTCCTATGGTCTTCAAATCTTCATGCTGGGTTGGACTGGGTACTCTTCCATGTCTTCAATCTGATTAGACTGGTATTCACTTGTATGATGTGGTCTTGAGTCTTCAATGTGTTTGGACAGGACTCAGAAAAATAAAACTTGCTCAACTGAGCTGACTAATACAGGACTAAATAAAGACAACTTAGATGAACTAAGCTTTATTACAATGGTCTTGAAAGTAGCTAAGTGATTCACAGAGGGTTGAGAAGCCTCTGTCTTATTCTGGTACCTCTGGTGTCTGCACCAATTCTTTCGAGGTGGGAGGAACTCGACCCTATCAAGTGCAGATCAGGCCAGCTCACATATCTCTCGAGAATGTCTGGGTCGAGGTATTGGATGTCCTCTCGAGAAATCCACAAATCGTCCGACTCTGGCCAGCCTTGCCATCGAACCAGGAAGCGTTGATAGCCACGGCCCCGAGTTATAATGGGTTGATCGTCCAGGATACGCTCGATCCATTTCCTCTCTCAAGCCAATTAATTGGTGGACACTCTAGGTAAGGGTCACTCTCAACAGAAGGGATAGGTCGAAAAGCCTCACTGGGTATCGTTGTCGATTCCCTGCAGTCAACCAGGTCTGTAATTGAAGATAGAACTAATGCCCATATCCGAATGCAATTCTAACACATAGGCATTTGATCCAACTTCTTTAACACTTTAAAAGGTTCGGCTCCACGAGCATGAAGCTTCTTAACAGTCCCGTGTGGGAACCGCTAAGGCCTAAGCCTAATCATGACAGAATCCCTTACATCAAATTCCTTGATTCTTCTTTAGAAATTAACCAATTTTTTATAAGTTTCATTGCTTAGGTTAATATTTTGGCCAATGTCCTTGTGCAAGTCTCTATTATGCTGTGTGAATGAATCTTCAGACTCTGAGACTCATGCATGAATAGGTAAAGGAATAAGATCAATGGGGCGATTAGGCTTGTGCCCATGGACTATCTCAAAAGGACTCTTACCAGTTGTCCTATTTACTGAACTGTTGTAGGCAAACTCTACTCTAGGTAACAATAGATCCCAAGTTCCAATATGTTCACTTAGTAGGCATCTAAGGAGGTTTCCTAAACAATGGTTCACCACTTCAGTTTGGCCTTCTATTTGAGGGTGGTAGGCTGTAGAAAACTTAAGCTTGGTCCTTAACAGGTGCCATAGGGTTTTCTAGAAATAACTGGTGAACCTAACATCCCTATCAGATATGATGGTCTTGGGTAGGCCATGGAGTCTAACCACATGATCTAAGAAAATCTTGGCTACTCTAGATGCATCAAAGATATGGGAATAGGGGATGAAGTTAGCCATCTTAGAGAACCTATCGACCACTACAAAGATAGAATCTTGTTTCTTCTAGGTCTTAGGTAATCCTAACATGAAGTCTATACTTAGGTCCTACCAAGGGTGATCAGGCACTGGTAAAGGTGTGTAGAGACCAGTATTTTCTTCTACTATTTTGCAACAGCACAAGTTCTACACCTGGCTACAATCTGTGCAACATGCCTTTTCAATCCAAGCCAAAAGAACTGGTCCTCTATCGCTAAGATTATCTTATTTCTACCAAAGTGACTAGCTAAACCTCCAGCATGGGTCTCCCAAATTAGGAACTCTCTAAGAAAAGTTCTAGGTATACAGAGTAAATTGTTTTAGAAAAGGTAGCCATCCTAAATGGTATACTCACTATGGGTATTGGAAGGTCCTAGCCAGAGGGTCTGGTAAATGTCTCCAAAGTCTGGGCAGGTTTCATATTCATCCTTTAACCTATCAAACCCTGTGACTTGGGTGCTAACTGATCCTAACATTAAAGACCTACAGCTCAGGGCATCTGCTATCTTATTTTCAATGCCAGCACGGTGCTTCAGGATAAAGGTGTAGGCCTGAATGTACTCGATCCATTTACCGTGCCGTGGGTTAAGTTTTTTTTGGGAGTTTAGGAATTGGAGTGCCTCATGGTTAGAAAATAAGACAAACTCCTGTGGTAGTAAGTAATGTCTCCAATATCTAAGGGCCTTGACTACCGTATAAAATTCCTTGTCATAGGTCGAGTACTTAAGTTTTGCCTCATTCAGCTTCTCATAGAAGAAGGCTACAGGGTGATTCTCTTGACTTAGTACCCCACCTATTCCTACTACTGAGGCATCGCAAGCGACCTCAAACACCTTAGTGAAGTCAGGTAATCTAAGGATGGGTGCATGGGTCATCTTATCCTTAAGCTCTAGGAAGGCCTTATCAGCTGCTTTGGTCCACTCAAATATACCCTTCCTAATGCAATTAGTGATGGGTGTGACGACTGTACTAAAATCCCTAATAAATCTTCTGTAAAAGGTTGCTAGGCCATGGAAGCTACGTACATCATGGACATAGTGGGTGTAGGCCACTCAATAATTGCCCTAACCTTTTCAGGATCTGCAGCAACTCCCTCAGGGGTGACAACAAAACTAGGAAGATAACCCTTTGTGTCATGAACTCACACTTCTTAAAGTTAGCATAGAGGCTATTCTCCCTAAGGGTCTGGCATACTAGTCTCAGATCACTAAGGTGGTCCTTCTTAGTCCTGCTATAAATCAAGATATCATCGAAGTAGACCACAACGAATTTTCCTGTATACTCTTTCAGGACATAGGTCATAATCCTCATAAAAGTACTTGGTGCATTGCAAAGTCCGAAAGGCATTACAACCCACTCAAACAGGCCATCCTTAGTCTTAATACGGTTTCCACTCATCCCAAGTCTAATCCTAACCTGATGATAGCCACTCTTAAGGTCTATCTTTGAGAAAACTTTGGCTCTGGCCATCATGTCTAACATATCATCCAATCGGGGGATGGAAAACCTATACTTCACAGTTATCCTTTTGATAGCTCTACTATCTATACACATCCTCTAGGTACCATCTTTCTTAGGGGTCAATAGAGCAGGGACTGCACATGGACTCAAGCTCTCCCTAATGAAACCCTACCTAAGTAATTCTCTGACTTGTTTCTGTAATTCTTGATGCTTACTGGGATTCATTCTATAGTAAGGAAGGTTGGTAAAGTGGCTCCTGGGACTAAGGCTATTGCGTGTTGGATGTCTCTAAGGAGTGGTAGTTGATCTGGTAAATCCTCAGGGAAGACATCCTCAAATTCTTTTAGAGCCTCAACAATTTTCTTAGGGTGTTCCTTTTGGATTGGCTCATGTATCTGTTTGGTAGTCAAGATCTAAATAGGGTTACCCTTAGCAATCTCTTTTTCTAACTCCCTAGCCTTAATCAGATTAACTCCAGCATTCTTGTCCTTAAGGCTACTACGACCCCTCTTAACTGGGTCTCTAGGGGGAGCTGGGTGGACAACAAACTTTTTCCCATGGTACTTAAAAGCACAAACATTGGTTCGACCATACAGGGTTGCATCATAATAAAAAAGCCAAGGTCGACCTAGAATGATACTACTCACTTCCAAGGGGATGACATCACACCAAATCTTCTCCTCATAAGTTTGCAATCTAACTAAGATTTGGCACCTTGCTTGAATCTGGATGGAGATGGAATCTATCCAAGAAACTTTGTAAGGGCTAGGATGGGGAACTGTGGTCAATCCTAAAGATTTAACTATGTTGGCAGAGACAGCATTGATACAACTCCCACTATCTATGATGATATTAAGTACCTTACCCCCTACCTTAACAAAAGTCTGTAGGATGCTAGTCTTATGCCAATCTTCCTTAACTGGGGTTTGGGTTATGATGCACTAACCACTCCCAATTGGTTCTCAGACTCAGGTTCCTCCTCCTCACCTTCATACTCATCTATCAACTGATCATCAGCCTCATAAATCTCTCCCTCGGGTTCAGCTACAGGTTCAGGCTGTTCTTCCACTAGCTCACCTAAGTGTAGGGCAGCTGGGCATTGGTGTATAAGGTGGCCTAGTTTCTTACATCTAAAATAGATCTTCTGGGGATTGTTACTCCTATGGAACTCTACAGATTTTCCTTGATCATCCCTACGGGTCAAAGAAGTACTAGGCTGGGGTTCACTCGGGCATGGTTGATTATGACTGGGTCGACTCGAACTTGGTCGGCTATGCATGGGTCGGCTCTGTGTAGATTGACTAGGGTATCTAGTGGGCTCAGGATTGTAGTAGATGGGCCCCCTCTGAAAACACTCATGATCCCTAGCAATCTGGTAAGCATGGTCCAGGTCTCTAACCTCTCTCATATAGAGCTCCTTCTTAATGTCTCTCTTAGTCCAGCCCTAAACCTAGATAGAACAACATCCTTAGAATTGTTTAAATCACATCGCATAGAATACTCATCAAATTTTAAGATGTACTCATTTATACTCCTGCTACCCTGATTCAGTCACTGCCACTGATCTAGTAATCCACAATGATATGAAGGTGGAATGTATTTTGACCTAAGCATACCCTTCATGGCCCCCAGGTGACTATAGGATCATGCCCTCCTAGTTTAAGGGTTCTCTCAACACTAACCCAATGTAACCTGGCCTCCCGGACCAACTTAAGCTTAGCAAACCTAAACTTACGCTCCTCCATCATATCATACCACACAAAATATTGATCAATCTCTCCCTCCTAATCTATATAGACCTTAGGGTCAAGACAACCATCAAAAGTGGGGGCATCAAGCTTAACGTGTCTATAGGACCTATCTTCTTGGTCTACAAAATCCTGATTGGGTCTTCTAGGGCGAACCTCTGGAATCGGATCATGACGATGGGCTCTCCTAGGTTCAGCCTCAAGGTACAGATCAGGGTTTGGGGTCCTCCTAGGTTCAGTATCATAGTATGGGTCATGGTGAGGGATTCTCCTAGGATGGTGAGGTGACTCAAGTTCAAGTCCAGACTGGGTCCTACGTGTCTCCTCTAAGGTTCCTAGTCGGGCATCTATTTGATCAAGTCTATTGGTCAACTTGGTGTTGATTGATCAAGCCTAAGATTGATGGACTAGGCTAGTTGATCAGTAAGGGCTTTCATTTGGGCTTCAAAGTTATCCATGGATTCAGCCAAAAGTGGAGGTGGTGGATGATATGATGCTCCTGATATAGTGCTCATGCAAAAGTCAATCAGACCAACTACAGCTCCCTAGAACTAGAGTCCAAACTAGATGCTCAATCAGGATGGCAAACTAGCCTATAGTAACCCTGTACTCAGTCAGACAGGTGTAAGGGGAGTGTTAGGTCCCTGATTACCAAACCTAGACACCAATCAGAGAGTGGCTAGGTAGGCGGACCAGCACATAAGCCCTTCAGGGTTGAATCCCTGAACCACCGTTCTAGACACTAAGCACAAGGCACACATAGGTTAGCTTGACACAGTGATCTGACACTTAGCCCGGACCAGACTAGTTGGTGTCTCTAGCCCACTAGGGCAAAATTAAGTCTAGTTAATTTTAAGTTAGGCTTGGGATGGAATGCAAAGATGGTGGTTTTGGGCTAAGGAAAGGTAATGACCTCCTTCCCTTATCTGGCATAAAGAGAGTGTGCTTAAAGTAAATTATGCAATGATGGCAGGCAGATGAGGATGCAAATTAGGGTTTAGATATTTTCTTTTTGTTTTTGGAGAATATGTAATTTTTTTTTATATTTTTGTATTTTCTTAAATAGAAGAAAACTTACATATTATGTCTTAATATGCAGGAAATATACTAAAATTAAAAGATATGCAAAAGAGAGGCTAAACAAAACCCTAAACCTTCCAAGTTGTCTTGCTGAAAAATAGAGCCAAAAATTTGTAGGCTGTATATTGACCTGCAAAAATTGCACAGACCGAAATAAATCTGAAAAAATTATATAAAATAATATGAGTTAAGTTTAATCTAGAAAAATATAAATTAGAATTTTTGGACTTTTGAGAAGAGAGAAACAATTAAAAGAACAGAGTATATACAGACTATAAAGGATGCAAAAAACAAGCCCTAATCTAAGCTCTGATACCAGATGATGCAGGACTAATATGCATGCAATTATATTTTTGTATTTTAGGGTTTGGATGAGGTGGTTAAATCTTGAATACCAGATCAAAGTATGATGTTGATAAATCTATATGAATTTTAAAATCTACAAATATAGATCAGGACCTAGGAAAGCAGTAAAGAGGGATCGCCGGGACTGAGAAGCCTCGGTTAGGGCTAGTAGTCCTATAATAAAACTACTAGTGGTAGAGGGGGTGTACATGGAAACGTCTGATTTGCCTGGTGAAGATCGCATTGAAGAGATCACTCATCCTCGATGGATGCGGCCTGGAAAATCGAGCCAGAGACCCGCGGATGCCGGCTTTCTGCTCGATGGTTCGATTGCGGCCCGGTTGGAGTCTTTGGATTCATATGAACTTGGGAACCTGCAAACAACCATCAAGGGTGAGAAAGCAAGGTTGGAAACAAAAGAAAAACTATAAAAAATGCAGCAAGGGCATGGTAAGAGGAAGCTTGGAGGTAGGCTAGAATCAGTTGCAACACCGGGAAGAAGAAGACACCAATAAACCCCTTAAGCACACAGCAGTTGTAGAAAACTCAATTATCATTTATATATCAAAAGATAACTTTCATACAAGAGACTAGGGTCCTTTAAATAGACCCATAGTCTTGGGCTCCAAGTAAGGATACAAAAGTAATTACATAAGAGTCTTATTTCCACTCAAACCCTAGCTAGAAAATAAGGAAACATTATGTAGAAAAAAATCCCTAAAAATTCTCCTTCTCTCCTTGCCTTGGTTGGCTAAGAGGGTGACTCTAAGTGGCCGACAAAGGGTAGTCATTATTCCCTTGGCGCCCTAGCTCTCTCCTAGGCCTGAGCTAGCCCATTTTTGCTTCCAACTGGTCTAGGGCTTTAGGGTTTATGATTTCTTCTCCTGGAGTCTTCAAATCTTCAAGCTGGGTTGGACTTGGGCTACTCTTCCATGTCTTCAATCTGATTAGACTTGGTCTTCACTTGTATGATGTGGTCTTGAGTCTTCGGTGTGTTTAGACGGGACTCAGAAAAATAAAACTATCTTATCATGAGCTGACTAATAATGGACTCAAATAAAGACAACTTAGATTAACTAAGCTTTATTACAATGGTCTTGAAAGTAGCTAAGTGATCCAAAGAGGGTTGAGAAGCCTTTGTCTTATTCTGGTGCCTCTAGTGTCCACACCAAATCTGGTGTCTAAGGCTGAGGGTCTAGTGTCAAATGACCTAAGTGGTGCTGTGGTTTTTAATTGGGTCCCAGCGAAAGCAGGGGGGCCTCCCACACTCCCACCCTCTACTTGGCCAGAGGAAGGATTATCTACTACGTTAAGTGTAAGTTAAGCTGACCCATTCAGTTGTGGCTCTAGGTCTAGGAAACCCAAGATTGTACTAGCCTTTTTCTTTTTGCATGCTTGGCTGCACCATTCCACTTTGATTGTTTGTTTATTGCATGACCACTAGACTAGGAACCCAATATCAAAAGTCTAAATTCCAACCAAACCCAACCATGGATCCCAATTTTAAGGCTTTCATAAAAGCCATGAATGACCAGATGGTTATCCAATAACTACCCAAATAAACAAATCCAACACCCAGACCAAAAATCAGTTAGCCCAGATAAGCATTTTGATGGGGACATCAAAATCCATCCAGGATTTTCTTTTTACTTTTCTTGATTTTTTTATTTTATTTCATATTTTATTATCCTGCTATTCCATCTATCCCCGTTATTCCAATTTTATTCTAGAATTATCCCCAACTTATTTCTAGGTTATCCCTGTCATCTTCTACCTTCATTCATCGCCCAAAACTTCCATTTTTTTTTCCCGTCGGTCCTGGATCTGCCACGCCCGACCACCGGTGACCCCCGATGGCCGTCCACCTCTCCCCCCGTGACGATCTCCTTTGTGGGAACGTTGACGAGTCCCACCGAGCCGCCCATAGCAAACCGCCCCTTGTTGCTCCATCGTGCCATGTCCGTGATGCCACCCTATCTTTGCGTCACCGTCCGCCATATTCGCACCGCCTGTAACTAGGAACCCCTCTACCCGTCAATCCATCTCTGCACCATCTACAACCGGGAACCCCTCTGCCCGTCAAGCTGTATCCCTACCGCCTGCAACTGTGAAGCTCATCTACATGCCTACATACCATGCCCCTCTCTCCCACGACCATCACCCAGCCACCATCGACGTAGATCGGAGCACGCTGGATCTGTCACCTATCTGCCCTCCACCTTGCTCGTGAGCATCGCCGACCGCCTCCTCCAAATATTCCATACCGTCAGTTTTTCCATCTCCTGGTCCCACGCCGTCGTGGCCGTCCCCCTGTATCGCTAGCCCGTCCACCCTCCGCCTCCCCGCGAGCATTGCCAACCTCTCCGCCACCGCTCGCGAGCTAGGCATCGAGGTCCATGACCTCCGCCCATTCTGCTGCGATCCCTTGTTCCACAGTTATAGAAGATGGAGTTGCATAGATCCTGATGTAGAAGCAGCTCTGCACGGATCTCAAAGCTATTGGTTTAGGATTAAAAAATAAATAATTTTGATGAATGAAAATTTTTTTTTAGAGAAGAGTGATTCTTCTTTTGCTACGTGAGGAGAGGGTGTGAGGCCCAACCCCAGGAAATGATGTGAGGTCATGTCTAGTTATCGCCTCCCTTGATTCCATCTTCCTTACCACCCTCTTATTCTTTTAGATTCATCCTAATGCCTCCATGTATCAATGTGGGTGAGATGCCATAGAGATGAGAGGTCTCTTCATTAGGGTTAGTTTCAAGGTAGATGATGGGTGACAATGATGAAATGATGCATTCCTAATAGGAATCAGTAATGACTAAATGAGAGATGAAGTAAATAGATGCAGCTATTCAAGTAAAGAAGTAGTAATTCAATGATAGGATTCTAAATATTAAACTGACTAGAAATAAACCATTCAAAGAAAATAAGAGGAGGACCTTCGTAGTTAAGAAACCACTCAGATTAGGGTTAAGTCAATCTAATAATTGCATATCTGAAAGCCTTTCTAAAGAGGGTTACCCGGTAATTAATACTTTAGATCTAACACTGGGAACTCTTAAAGAAGAAGTTTCTGGATGACAAGGAGATTCCTCTAGGTTGCAAGGCTTCTTGTATCCGATTCTTGGCATGGGAGACCTTCTTCTTTGGAACCTGGAAGCTCGGGGATCCTACAACAATGAAATGTAGGGGAGATTAGAGAGTAAGAATTGAAATGGAGAAGTGAGGGGAGGGATCATTGAAATGAAGAAGGGAAGCTTGGAGTAATCGTGGCGTGGATCTTCTATGGCTTCTTTTGGATGACAACTCTTGGCTTGATCTTGTGAAGAACTCCGTGGATGATTGGATTTTATCGGAAATGGGGGAGATGTGGACTATGGATGTGCTTCTTTGGTTGGCTGAATGGACTAAGAGGGATGGGGGAAGCTAGGTTGGATGAGTGGAGTTGGAAAGGAGAAGAACACTCTAGGCCTCACGCCCACTTTCTCACAAGGGACCAAGCATTCAAACAAGGAAAAATTTCAAAAAAATTTCTTTCTTCATTGATTCAAAATTCATTACTGATTCTTATTAGGAATGCATCATTTTGTCATTGTCCCCCATCATCTTGGTATCAGAGCGGGAGAGGATTAGGGTTGAAAAAAAAAATTTGCAGTGAACGTGACTCAACGGAGTCAAGTTTTCCCAACCTCAGTAGAATGATGGGGACATCAAAACCCATCCATATTTTTCTTTTTACTTTTCCTGATTTTTTTATTTTATTTCATATTTTATTATTCCAGCTATTCCATCTATCCCATTTATTCGAGTTTTATTCCAGACTTATCCCTAACTTATTCCAAGGTTATCCCTGTCATTTTCTTCCTCCATTCATCACCCAAAACTTTCATTTTTCTTTCCCACCGATCCTTGATCCACCACGCCCGACCACGGGCAAACCTCGATGGCTACCCACCTCCCCCCCGGCGTTGATCTCATTGTGGGAATGCAGGCGAATCCCATCGAGCCGCCCACGATCGTCTGCCCCTTGTCGCTCCGCCATGCCATGCCCGTGATGCCTCCCTATCTTTGCGCCACCGTCCGACGTCTCTGCACCGCCTGCAATCAGGAACCCCTGCGCCCATCAAGCGGTCTCCATATTGCCTGCAATCATGAAGCCAGTCCCCATGCCTCCATGCCATGCCAATCTCTCCTGTGACCATCGCCTAGCCGCCATCAATGCCGATCGGATCCTGCGGATCTAGCAGCCTTTCCGCCCTCCACCTCGCTTGCGAGCATCGTCGACAGTCTCCTCCAAATCCTCCGTACCATTGATTTTGCCATCTCCAGGCCCCACGCCATCACTACTGTCCCTTGGGATCCGCAAGCTCGTCCGCCCTCCACCTTGCCCACGAGCATTGCCGACCCCTCTGTCACCGCACACGAGCTCAACTTCGAGGTCCACTTCCTTTGCCTATTCCGCTACGTCCCTATTCCATGGTCATAGAAGATGGTGTTGCACAGATCTTCATGCAGAAGCAGCTTTACACAGATCTCAAAGCTACTGGTTTAGGTTTAAAAAAGTTAAAATAAATAACTAATTAATTAATTAATTAAAATAATAAAAAATAAATATAAAAAACTTCCATGTATGGGTCCTAAGTCTTGTAAGCCTATAAAAAGGCATCCCCCTCTTGTAATTGGTTAGTAATGAAGATGAATTTTTGAAGAAAAAAGGGTTCTTGGTTCTGTCTCCATTAGGAGTGGTTATAAAGCCCGTCTTGCCTTCGCCTTCAGGCGTTGAGGGGTTTTAGGCCCTGGTTATCTCCTTACCTGTCGAGTCCCCCTCTAGGTCTTAGTGATTTTCCTTTACGACACCAGTTAGCGATTTGGGTGGGATGCCTTTGGCTCTGCATGTAGTGAGATTGGTGGGATGCCCTAGGCTACATGTAGTGGGATGGGTGAGATGCCCTAGAGGTGAGAGGTCTCTCCGTAAATGTAAGTCTCCAGTCCAAGAGAGTCTAATTTTCCAACCCTCCATCTCCATTGTTGCTTCACCACCCCATTACAAAAAAAAAAAAAATCAAAAGAAAAAAGGTACTCTAATCTAGGAGACTTTTAGGCTCACCGATCGATCCTCCCCCTACCTGTCCCACATCGCATTAGGTTTTACCAATCCCAAAATCAGTTAGCCAAAATGAATGCACAATTGGCCACCCAAATAAACTAGATGACCCAAATGAACAATATGTTTGATCAGAGAATTCATGGGTCTGACCAGATAGGAGACCAATTGGGAACCCTAGACAAGATCCATAGAGTTGAACCCTTACACTATGAGCCTCAGGAACCCATAGTCCCTAGATATGAACCCAGTAGTAATCTACTATCCCTCAGTCTACCTAAACCCCATAGGATTAGTACCCCTAGAGATGAACCAAGTATTAGTCAAGAATACCTTAGCCAACCCACCCCTGTCATCCCAATCATTAGTCAACCCTCTCTTACCACCCCACCGGTCCACCAAGAAGACATTGAAGAGAAGATATATGAGGCTGACCCAAGCTTAGTAGAACAGTATGAGGAGGAAGAAGAGGAATTCCCCATAGAAGACTTAGTGATAGTTGAATCATTAGATGACCAGGTAGAAGACCACCCAATATTAGTTGAACCTGACCATACCCAATTAGGAACAGACCTAGATTTAGCTAACTGTAGCCATACCCAAACATTAACCAACATAGAGTTAGCTAACAACATAGTGGAAGAACCCTTAAAGGAAGAAGTCCATGAGGAACCCAATCCTACTATTAGAATCCTACCTGAGGAGCCACTAGAAGAAAGCCTAATTAGAGAGCCCAGTCCTTTGATTTATGAGCCAGAAGAGTTTATTAAGGACTTAACCTCTTTGAATCAGTACCCTCAAGATGAAATCATTTCATTAACTCCAATTGATCTCTTCCCTGAAATCAACAATCCTTTCTTCCATCATGTAGACCCTTTAGATATTTGCTTAAAACCCATAAGGTAAATCTCATTAGTATAGGACTCATCCCTGAAACACCTTCTTGTCTCTTAGTCTACCTGATTAACCCCGAACCCTTTTTTAATCAGACTAACCCTGAATCTACCTCATATTTTCTGCCTTTTCATGAATTTTCTTATATTTCTTTAACCATTCATTTGCATTTTATAGAAGTAAGCATACTACATTCATACATTTTGCATGTTAGGTTTTCATCTTACTTTTTGCATACCCTTTGGCATTTAGTAGGCATACATAGTAAATTTTCATGTACATGCCATGCTAGGGTCAAACCTAAAGAGTCTATAGTGTATTAGATTAGACCATAGAAAATCTAATAAAATTTCCTTCGATAGGAAAGTTGAGTCGAGTCTAATAGGTATTAGTCGAGTCCAATAAAATTCACAGTCCTAAATCACATATCTACACCTACACTTACCTCTGCACAGCATATGCATCATGAAATTAGTCAAGAGTTGAACATAACTAATGAACTAAAATAACAACTTGGCTAATTCCCAAAAGAGAGATAAAGAATTTTATGCAGAGGAATATGTGACTTTTAAAGAATTTTTTGCTCGCGAAGCTGGCCCATCTAAAATAATGAATAGTAGTTGACCCAATGCCTATGTGCCTGAGACATCATTTGATTTAGGTATTAGCTCTACATTCATCATCTCAGACTTTGTAAAGTCTAGGGAGCCAGCAGTGATACCCAGCGAGCCCCTTGAGCCATTCCCATTCTTTGAGAGAGAACCCACCACAGAGCAACCACATACAATTTGACCTTTTGGTGAGGTAAAGATTGTGAGAACTCTGAACGATCAAGCTATCGGCACCTGGAATAGAGACATTCAGCAGTATTTGTTCCAGTGGCAAGGTCGGCCAGAATCTGAGGACTTGCGGAATGCTGGTGCGGATCTGCAGCACCTTAACCCAAACCCTCCTTGAGCCAAATTGACCGTTATTCGATGGGGTCGAGTTCCTCTCGCCCAAGGAGAATTGGTAGGGACACCAGGATCAGACATTGATAACTGAATCCCATATGGTTTAATTAGTCATGTGTCAAAGTTTTGAAAATTTTGTAATCAATTAAGATTGAGTCCTGTAATAAGTTTAGGTTTGTTGATTTATCTTAACCCTTAACCTTAGTCCAGTTTTGAATCTTGTAGATCAGTTGAGTCTGGTATGAGCCCAATTTTTATACAAGAGAGGAGGTTACCCTATTTTGGAGTTCAACCAAGCCACATCCAGGAGTCAGAGGCTACTACATCATCCCATTAGATTTTGTACGACAACCCAATATCCCAGATGCTTCCAGAAACCCTATTTCTTTCTAGATGTCCTCCAGATGCAAAGATTCCTCCCCAGATGCCAGAGCATATTCCTAAACTAGGGCATCCATGATTCCAGAGGTCCACCTACATCCCAGCCCAAGGAAATCAAGCCCAGGCACCAAGCCCAAGCCCTAAAGAAGCAAGATTCCATGGAATATCAATGCTATCAGGCTACTAGGGCACCCCAGCTTCCAGGAGGCCCAAGCCCATGCACCAAGCCCCTTTGGGCAGGCCCCTTGCTACCCCTAGAAGCCCAACAAGCCCTCCTAGGTGTCCTTAAAGTGTTGACCAAGTCCAAAAGGTTTCCTTGAGTGGAATAGTCAAAGCATGAAGGGAGGAGAAGACTAGGTAAAATCATAACCTAGTTGGGACTTATGCTCCTTATTATTTTAAGATTTGTTTTTCTAACCTAGCTAGGATAGGACTTGTAACCCTAGTTAGAGGACATGGGAACTCTATAAATTTCCCACCCCTCCCCCTCTTGTAATCAACTTTTATTCATGATATCAAAACCCTTGTGAAATTTATTTGAGCTTACAAGCTTGTGTTACTTTGTTCTTTTGGTTCTTTGGTTTGTATCTGTGTTCTCTTGCTTGGCCAAATTCCTTGCTTCCCTAGCATCCTTCCTCGCCCAAACTCAATGCCATCCAAGCCTTCACATGTCCAAGAAGGAGTGCCCTAGGTCGCTAAGCTGGGAGATCTTCATCAAGCTTCAAGCCGCCCTGATTCTAAATCCTAACCTGATTCCTTCTAAAGCTAGTTTCAATTCTTTTTCTTACTTGTTGTTTTGACTGATCCCTGACATTTTACAGGATCCTCGAGGTGTTTCACCTCCCCGGAGGAGGCTTTCCTTGCCTCCAGGACCACCCAAGTTAGCTATCTAATCGAGGGAAACTAAACTTCATCATCCATACTCCAATCAGAGTGCTGTGTGATCTCTTCATCAGAAGTTCTTAAAATCACTTATTGATAACATCCTTCTCTTCTTTTAATTTCTTATTTGATGAAGATAAGTTATCTTAAACTAGAAGATACTCAACTCTAGAGTCCTGGCTACTTATTATCTTGCATGAGTTCTTTGCAATCATGATGTTTCTTTGCATTGCTACTCATTATGTGATGCGGGACACAGACTCGATGAATCCTGGATTATTTGGAAAAGGGAAACACCTAAACAAACTAGGACCATGGGAGATCTAAGAAGCCTCCTGGGACTAGGGTAAAATAGAAACTAAACTCCTAAAATAGCTGATCTCTTTTGTTTTCAATTTTCTTAGTGGACGTGGTGAAAGAAGGATGGGAATGGGAGTCTGGGAGCTGGAACTCATGGTCCTGGGATGCACTCTAACTGGGAGACGCACACAGAATGTAAGGGATCAAAGCACACAGCTATCTTGAGCTCTCATCGAACCCATAATGCACACAGCAGGGCTCTCATAGATGCCTCACTCATCGAACCCATAGTGCACACAGCAGGACTCTCAATAGCACACAACAAAGGCTTCTCGCTTGGGTGACTCTCAGAGGACATGAGGGATAAAAAATTGGAAGGGGATAACTAGGGCTTCATACCCCTCATCGAACCCATAATGCACACAGCAGGGAACGAAGGCAAAATGGGCCTCAGCCCAGAATCAGAACCAGAACCAGTGGCTAAAAATTTCTTATTAATAATCTGATTATTACAAGAGGGGAGGGGGTCTTTATATAGACAAACAAAACCCTCACTTACATAGCCTCCAAGTAAATCTAGAAAGGAAAATAAGTCACATCAAAATCTGTGCTACATCAAAATTGGTGCTTATCTGCTCTAAGAAGCATGTTAGCTTGATGGATTTCTATGATAAATGTGCTGCTTGGACTGCTCCAGAAAGCAAGCAAACTCTTCTCGCGGACGTGATAGAGGAGGATCAATCTCCGTCGAGCACTAGCGGACGGTCGGTGACCGGGAAGCAGGTGGTGGATGGCGAGTGACGGATGACGGGTGCCGATCTACAGGCAGAATGGCGGCAAAGGATAGGCACGGCACGCCCTGTGCATGCCGTTTGGTCTCCCACAGCCATGGGGACCCTTGGCACCGGTGAGGACCTCCGGCGGGATGGCAGATGGCTGGACGGCGGTGGTGGGCGGCCGGCGAAGTGGCGGCCCTTGGGGGCTTGGCACGCACGGCATGCCATTTAGGCTTCCCACAATCGTGGGGCCGAAGGGTGCCAACGGGGCACCTCCGACGGCCGGGCATGATCCAACGGGCTGCGGGCAGGCGGCCGGCAGCAGGCAGGCGGTGGCAAGCATCGACGGTGGTCGTGGGTCATGGGTGACGGTTGGACTTCCCATGGCCCGCGGGAGGGGGGGCGAACACAGGGTTTCCAGTGAGGGCAGGGCCAGCCGGCGGGCCGATGGAGGCGGCCAGGGTCGGGCAGCCCGGATCTAGGGCCGGCAGGGTGGTGGGCTAAGGTTTGGGAGGTTTTAAAAAATCATAGGAAGAAGATGGAATAAGGCTGGAATAAAGTGGGGATAGGCTGTGGATAAAATAGGAATAGTGGGGATAGGTGGAATAGCGGGAATAGGAAAATAAAAAAGAAAATTAAAAAAAATGGAAAATATACTCGGACGATGGCTAGATCCCCATCATTCTCCTCGATCGTGAAGAACTCGACTCCGTCGAGTTTGAAAATGGAGTACACCCTAATCGACAACTCGCTTTGATACCATATTGATGCGGGACTGACGCGATGATGTAACTTGGATTATTTGAAAAAGGGAAACACCTAAACAAACTAGGATTGTGGGAGGGCTAAGAAGCCTCCCGGGACTATGGTGAAATTTAAACTAAAATCCTAAAGCAACTGATCTCTTTTGTTTTCAATTTTCTTAGTGGACGTGGTGAAGGAAGGATGGGAAAGGGAGTCTGGGAGCTGGAACTCATGGCCCTGGGATGCACTCTAATTGGGAGACGCACATAGAATGTAAAGGATCAAAGCACACAGCTACCCTGAGCTCTCATCAAACCCATAATACACACAGCAGGGCTCTCGTAGATGCCTTGCTCATCGAACCCATAATGCACACAGCAGGGCTCTCAACAGCAAAAGCATCCCGCTTGGGTGACTCTCAGAGGACATGAAGGGATAAAAAGATGGGATAGGGGATAACTAGGGCTTCACACCCCTTATCAAATCCATAATGCACACAGTAGGGAACGAAGGCAAAACGGACCTCAGCCTAGAACCAGAACCTGAACCAATGGCTAAAAATTTCTTATAAATAATCTGCGGATTACAAGAGGGGAGGGGGTCTTTATATAGACAAAAAAACCCCTCACTTACTTAGCCTCCATGTAAACCTAAAAAAGAAAATAAGTCACATCAAAATCCGTGCTACATAAAAATTGGTGCAAATCTGCTCTAAGAAGCATGTTAGCTTGATGAATTGCTCTGAAAAACATGCTGCTTGGACTGCTCCAGAAAGAGTGCAAACTCTTCTCACGGACATGACAGAGGAGAATCGATCTCCGTCGAGCACTAGTGGATGGCCGGCGACTGGGAAGCAGGAGGCGGATGGGGCCAGTGGACGGCGAGTGGCAGACGGCGGGTGGCGAGCTGCAGGCGGGGTGGCGGCACAGGATGGGCACGGCATGCTCTGGGTGTGCCGTTTGGTCTCCCATGGCCGTGGGGACCCTTAGCACTGACGTGGACCTCCTGCGGGATGGTAGGCAGGCGACGGATGATGGCAGGCGACGGAGTGGGCAAGCAGCGGACGACGGCAGGCGACGGACGACGGCGGTGGGCAAGCGGCGGAGTGGCAGCCCATGGCGGCACGGCATGCATGGCATGCCGTTTGGGCTTCCAATGACCTTGGGGCCCAAGGGCTCCGGTGGGGGACCTCCAGCGACCGGGCGTGAGCCGGCGGGAGGTGGCCGGGAGGCCGGCAGTAGGCGGGCTGCAGCAGGCGACGGTCGTGGGTGACGGTTGGTCTTCCCACGATCGACACTTCTTCTTCCATGGGCGGGGCAGCAGACGCCTGGTTTCCGATGAGGGCTGGGCTGGAGGGCACCGGTGGAGGTGACCGGGGGTCGAGCATCCCGGATCTGGGGCCGGCGGGGCAGTGGGCTAGGGTTTGGAAGGTTTTAAAAAATCATGAGAAGGAGATGGAATAAGGCTGGAATGATGTGGGGATAGGCTCACGATAAAAAAGGAATACTGGGGATAGGTGGAATAGCGGGAATAGGAAAATAAAAAAAATGTGAGAAAATTAAGAAAAATGGAAAAAATACTCGGACAGCGGCTGGATCCCCATCGTTATGCTACTTTTTACTTTTATTTGGAATCAAGCCTACAAACCTAAATTATAAAAAATCATAAAAAAATTATTTTACTATTTTTCCTGCATGTTTAGCAATCTTAGAGTCTCCCGCATCATCATAGTTTTCATCTACCTGATAGGCTTGGTCTATGTGTTCAACCCCCCTAAGGTACAGCTCCCTTTGGATATTGATGCGGAACGATGCAATATGGTTTAAGATGATCTAATTTTAGTCTAAGATGTTTTAAAGATCAATGATCATAGCAGTAAAGCAACTAAACATAATAGACTAAAGGGATTAAAGAAAGTAACTAACTACTTATCCTAATATGATCCGCAAGCAATAAAGAATAAGGACCCGATGGCTAGGAAACCATCTAAGATTAGGCTACTCCACGCTTCAACTACCAAATCTAATGAGAAAGGATTGGTTGCTTACCCCAATGGAGATTCTCTTTGACTCAGGATAGATCGGCTAATTGGTCGCTCAGATCTCGTTGCAGGATAAACATCGGGACTCCAGATTTCAGATCTACCATCAGATCTCAGTTTGGAAGCAAAGGATCCATCCTCTAAAGTCCTTGAACACCTTGGATCTGTAGAGAAGGCAGCAAACAAGAATTTAAGAATGAAGTAAACCAGATTCAAAATACAAAAAGGAATGGTTGGATGCATAGAGCCTGAAGAAGATCGATAGCAGCTTGTCGAATCCGGTAGAACCTCCACTCAAGAACCTCACCGCCTTGAGCTCTCAAAGACCTCCCTGCCTTGAGCTCTTAAGGACCTCCCCGCCCTTAGAGAAAATCACTAAGGCCTAACCCAGCTTTGTGGAAGAAAAAATGCATTTTATTTCATGAATCAATAATAATTACAAGGGGGTATGGGGTCCTATTTATAGGGTTCTTCACACATGAAAATGTCATAGGACTCCTTTGAATTGAAATTACATATAAATTTAATTCTAATTCAAACACTCCTTGGCTTCTTGGCATCTTCCTTGAATTTGAAATTTTAATTGGCTTTTCATGACTTGGGTGACAACTTGAGTGGCTTTATCTATGTTGGTCGAGAAAGAGTGGGAGAGAGAAGTCCTTCTCTCTTACTCATCCTAAAAAATGGTGACACTCAATTAAGATGGGGCGACTTTTCTTCTCCCTTCTTGGCGTGAATCCCACTTTGGCATGAGTAGACTTCATATTGATTCTTTGAATTTGAAAGAAATTTACTTAAACCTGCCTTTAATCTTGATACTTTGATGAGACTACTTGGAACTTGGACTCCTTTGAAATTTGAATGAATCACTTATCCTTGGACTCTTCCTCCCATTTAAACTTTGAATGAACAATCGGTGGGCATCATTTGGAGTGGGCGACAAGAGAAAATTAGGGGGGGGTGCTAGATGAGAAGTAGAGTCCTTCTGCTTTACTCCTCTCAATTTGCGCCTCCTTGGAATCTCAAATGGGCGATGAAAGGGAATTGGATGGGGTGCCTCTCTTAGATAAGGATGACTTTGTCTTGATGTCCAAATGTCCGGATGTCCCAATGTCTTGATGTCTGGATGTCCGAATGTCCGGATGTCTGGTGAAAAATTTGGACAACCCTTTCTTGACCTAGAATTGATCAACCAAGGTGATGAAGATGAAAGGGATATGCCCTATAAGCCAATCAATATTGTATCTCCCAAATCAATGTAATTGACAATATTCTAATAAAGGCATTATTTTTTGTCATACGCTATGTTTTATTATGATGAACCCCATAGATTAGGGCTATGATTTTAGGGTTATGATGAGATCATACCGGTGAGACCTAAAGTCTTAAAACCTTAATCTAAAATATTCCTAGTCAAAGGAACCCTGAGTAGGGGATCAGGATTTTTCCGGTAAGACTAGCACATCCCATGTATACTGGAAAGGGTGACTGCTCTCACAGTCACTTGTGTATGACACTAATACTAGGATGTGGGTGCTCATTAGTGAATGAGTTCACTGATATGATCCAACTTGAGAATATCTAATGGAGTCTTAGCTACATGTCAATAGAAGGTTCTCAGAGTGGGAGTGGTACAAGTAATCCTTTGACCTAAGACTGCCATAAGTACCTTATGTACATGAACCCATCCTTTGGTTCAATCCTAATCATGACATTGAGTCATGCACAGGATTGATACTGGGAATGGTGAATTGTATATGAAGGTAATGAGTAGGTCAACAAGGAATCGATCACTCTTAGTAAGAGGAGATTGCATCCAGCTAGTTATCAATCGGATGATGATTCAGGGAATCTTTGATCAAAGTAAAGATATTAGAGATGGTTTCTAATATCAAGATAATTGAATCATCAATATAAGATTGAGCTAGAAATAAATATAATATTGGATTTGACATATATCCATATCCATATTATATTTTGGGTGCAGGCTGATCGAAAGATTTAATTGTATGGTAACTTTCTACTGAAGGGTAGTTTTGGTATTTCACCAGAATTTCCATATCTTCCGGGTAGACATGACACGTTGCTAGACATCAATCTTGTCTTGTGGGTTGATCAAATTTAAAGATCACTTATTAGGAAGAGTCCTAATTGATCAAGTCGGGTAAGCTCGATTTGACCTAAATCGATTAGAAAGAGTTCTAATCAAGTTAGGTCAACTTGTACTCAGGCCTACTGCCGGCTGGATATGGAACCCAATGGGTCACACACTTAAGAGGATTGATCAAGAGTTTAATTTGTATTTAAATCTTCTTTGCAGGATAACACTCTAGCATGTGTTGCAAACCCTAGCTTCTATTCGAATTGGATTTGAATTAGGGTTCCAAATTGGATCAATTTGGATTCTAATTGGACCTAATTAGATCCTAATTAAATATATAGGACTTTGGGCTAACCCATGGCTAAGACTACATCTTGATTAACACCCAAGCCCATCCATATAGGCCACCCAAATTATTTGTGCGCGTGGATAAGAGGAAAGACTCCACACGCGCATGGACTCTTCATGCACGCATGAAGTCTTCTTATTTCACTGCAATTTTTGCATTTTGGTCAGTTATTCTCTTTTAGCGCATCTCCTAATGACATTAGATGGTCATCTAACAGTTTGGGAGATTTTGAGAAAGATAAAAGGCGCTAACTCTTCCCGGTTGCGCGATATAACGTCTCTTCGGAGACCGAAACATCGCGACTTCCTTCTTCTTAAAACTTTACGACTTTTCTTTTAGGAAGAGCCGTGAGTTTGAATCTGAAGGGCTGTGAGAAGGAAGGAGAGGGCATGAGAAATGTGGAAAGCCATGAGAAATAGTTTACGGAGAGTTGTGTTCTTTTGAAATGACATGTTTTTGTAGTCTATTTAAGGAACAGAGGCTTCGGGTGTTTTTCTGATGTACGACAGAAGTTTTTTTTTTTTTTTCTTTATTTTCTTTCCTTTCAAGGAGACTGATTCCTCCTTAGCTTGTTTAGGACACAAGAGTTTCCCTTTTATAGAGTTCTATTCTCTGTTGAAACTCAAGTCTCAAACAAGAGATAGGAAGAATCTCTTGAACGGTAAAAGAAAAGAAGATATACTCTGTTTTTATTTCCTTTTACATTAAGACATTAGTGTCTTAAATCCTCCTCCTCCTTCAATACAAGAGTGTATTCTTAGGACAATGTCTTAAGAAAGGGAGAGGAAGAAGAAAGAAAGGAAGTAAGAAGTCCCTGCCGTAAAGTTTTTCATCCATAGTCCTCTTGAGTTCTAGGAGAAGAATTCAAGTGAAGGAACTTTTGAAGAAGCAAGCATCTTGATCAATTTTCTTGTGGATCACCATTGTAGGGTGGACATTTGGATGCCTGGTGAATTCAAAAGGGTCATTCAACATCAAGTTTTTATTCTACATCAAAATTGGATTTAGCGATAACAGGTTGGTGCCCTAATTCTAATAGTGTAGGTTTGCATGTTTCTCATATGTTTTAATCCTGAATAGGGTGATCCTAGCTATGGGTTTTGGTGTAAATTTCATCATTTTGAAATTATCTTTTCACTGTGGTGCACTGGAACCCTTTCAGTGGTATCAGAGCAACCCTTATTATAGTTAAAACATATGGAAATTATTTATATGTGTTTTTGTTGTAGTGTCACATGTTAGGGTTTTAAACCCTTGAATGCTGATACACTTAGCACATTTATGGGATGCATGTATGTTTGATAATTTATGTTTGATGTATGTCATTAATTAGGATTTTTCACTCAAACCCTAATTATTGTAGAGATATGTTTAGTTTTGAAGTCATCATACTGAAATAAGGTTGCCCTGGCATAATAGTGGATCCATTATGTGATAAATGGTTGTCCTAGTATGATGACACACTTATCACATATTTTCTTATTTATAAGAATGATATGTTATGATAAATTTTATAAGGATGTGCTGAAAATTTTTAAATCCCTCCTCTTAAAAATTATATTAAGTCTTAGTATATTTAACTGATAAGAATCACCAGTCATGATAAACAATTGATCATTTCGGTGTCTAGAAAGGTGGTTCTGGGAAGGTAAAGAGAATTATGGTTTTTAATTGGTTCCGTTGACAGACCTGGCCAATTTTTATTGGTATCTAGGAAAGCAATGGGGGGACTCCCACATCTCTTCCACTTGCCTAGCCGATTTGATTAAATTTAAATCTTGACTAAAATGCTTAGTGTTAAAAATACTATATATATCGGCCTTCCTTCATGCTGGATCGTTATTGTGTTATGAACCACATTAGGTTTGTTGTGTTATCTGCAAGACCTAATATGGTGATTGACATAATACTAGTCTAGTGCATAGAGATGCTTACAGCATATTCAGTATAATGCTTTGTTGTGTTATCTGCAAGGGCATTATATTTAAGTATTGACTGTAAAGAAATGAAAGGGTCTTGACTTAACTAGAACATTATGGTTTGTTGTGTCTTCTGCAAGAATAATAATGTTCTAGAGCCAAGTTACTTCTTGAGAATTATATGAGATATAATTGGAAGAGTTTCCTACCTTTAAGCTTATAAAAGATTTGTCGTGTTTTCTGCAAAATCTTTTATAAGTTATTAAGATCTCAATCTCACTAAGAAAAACCTATCAGTTTTTTTTTTTTTTTTCGATTATCATAGTGAGGGCTATGATTTTTGATAAAATAGTGGGAGAGATAATTAAATTAAAGACCTTATTTAATTATGTATATCATTTCATGATTGTTTGCTTATGTATTGTTCTTTGTTAGATGTAGATAAATGGCATCTTCATTATCACTACGAAGTATCTTAGATACCAACAAACTGACTGGTCCAAACTATGTGGACTGGTTGAGAAATTTAAAGATTGTGCTGAGTTCAGAAAAACTTTCTTATATTCTTGATACCCCTAGTCTTAATCCACTATGGGACGATCCCACACAGGAAGATATGGCCACATACAAAATGTGGCAGAATGACTCCCTCACTGTCAAGTGTATCATACTAGCCTCTATGACCAATGAGTTACAGAGACAGCATGAAAGCATGGATACTCAATCCATAATGCTCAATTTAAAAGAGCTTTATGAAGAACATAGCAGAACTGCTAGATATGAAATATCTAAGCAGTTATTCCATGCTAGGATGGCAGAGGGAACATCCATTCAGGATCATGTTCTGAAAGTAATTGACTTGATCACCAGATTGGGTCAACTAGGTTTTATTATGGATGGGGAGTTGAATCAGGATTTAATCCTGCAATCACTCCTAGAGTCATTTTCTCAGTTTGTCTTGAATTATCACATGAACAAACTGAACACTTCCTTGCCTAAGCTGTTAAATATGTTAAAAACAGCGGAGAGCCACATAAAGAAAGAAAAGGCTCCACTTCTTCTTATTGATAAGACCAATAAGAAGAAATCAGGCAAAAAGGGTTTTTAATAGGAAGCTAAACCCTAAGAGTGGCATCAATAAGAATAAGAAAGGAAAGAAGGCCTCCAAATAGTCGACCTGTTTCTTTTGCGGCAAAGCGGGACATTAGAAAAGGAATTGCAAGGCTTACCTTGCAACTGTGAAGCCTGGTGCATCAGATGCACCAAAAGGTATGTATGAGATACATGCTATATTGACATTAAATTCATTTATTTCAAATACTTGGGTACTGGATACCGCTTGTGGTTACCATATATGCAAATCTTTGCAGGACCTCCACAAGCTTAAAGTATTGAAGGAAGGTGACTTCAATCTCTACGGTGCTAGTGGTGATATCATCCAAGCAGAAGCTGTAGGGACCTATATTCTGAAGTTGCCTTCAGTGAAGATCTTGGAGTTAGAAAATTGTTATTATATGCCTAAGATTATTAGGAATATTATATCTATTCCCTTGTTATTAAAATAAGGATATGTAATGGATGTAACGAGCACTGGTTGCTCGATAATGTTATCTAATGAATTTGTTTGTTCTGGCATATTTAGCAATGGGCACTTAAATCTTTCTTCCAATGATAGTGTTTTTCATGTCAATAATAAAAGAAAAATAGAACACTTTAATAATACTTTACTTTGGCATCATCGACTTGGTCATGTTAATGAGTCGAGGATAAGCAAGTTATACAAGAAGAAATTCCTTGATCCTTATGAATATAAAACATTAGAGACTTGCGAATCATGTCTCATGGGTAAGATGACCAAGACTCCATTTACTGGACATGGAGAAAGGTCAAATGAGTTATTAGGTCTTATACATACTAATGTATGTGGTCCAATGACGACTCAGGCCAGAGGTGGATACTCAAATTTTATCACTTTTACGGATGATTTATCTAGGTTCAGATATGTGTATCTTATGAAACATAAATCTGAAGCCTTTGATAAATTTAAAGAGTATCAAAGTATGGTCGAAAAACAAACCGGGAAAAGTATTAAAGTTCTTCAGTCTGATCAAGGAGGAGAATACTTATCCACGGAGTTTTTAGACTATTTTAAAGTTAATGAAATTCTTTCTGAATGGACCCCTCCTTATACACCAAAGCTAAATGGTGTAGCTGAAAGGAGGAATCGTACCTTATTAGATATGGTACGATCCATGATGTGCTTCACAAAATTACCCATTTCCTTCTGGGGTCATGCCCTAGAAACTGCTGTTTACATTCTGAACAAAGTACCTTCTAAATCCATTTTTAGTACTCCGTATGAGATTTGGAGTGGAAAGAAACCATATCTTAAATATTTTAAGATATTGGGATGTCTAGCTTATGTTAAAAGAAATTTTGGACATAAGTTGGAAGCTAGAGCGGATAAATGTCTATTTGTACGATATCCTAGAGAGGGTAGAGGATATCTATTTTACCATCCTACTAAAAAAAAAAATTTTGTCAGCAGGCATGCCATTTTTCTAGAAAAAGAGTTCATTTTAGAAAAAGGCAATGGTAGAACTGTTGAACTTGGAGAAGTACAAGTAACACGGATAGACAATTCTCAATCACTAGAACATATAGCTAGGTCAGAACCAAAAAACAAAACTCCTCCCCGTAGGTCTGATAGAGTGCCACGGGCACTTGAGAGGTATGGGTTTATTATTGAAAATAATGAATCCCAAGTCATTCAAAATGATGAACCTCTGACCTATACGGAAGCTATCTTGAGTAGTGACTCAGATAGATGGCAAGAAGCCATGGAATCCGAGATAGACTCTATGTATGTCAACCAAGTATGGTCTTTGGTCGATGCACCAGAGGGTGTTGATCCTATTGGGTGCAAATGGGTCTATAAGAAAAAGATTGGGGCTGATGGCCAAGTTGAAACCTATAAAGCCAGATTAGTGGCAAAAGGTTTTAGACAAAAACAGGGAATTGATTATGATGAAACATTCTCACCTGTAGCCATGCTCAAATTAATTCGGATTTTACTTGCTATAGAAGCATACCACGATTATGAGATCTGGCAAAAGGATGTGAAGACTGCTTTCCTCAATGGTTTCCTTGAGGAAGAAGTCTACATGTCACAACCAGAAGGTTTTATTTCAAAGAATAAACCTAATCAAGTATGCAAGCTAAAGAAATCCATTTATGGATTGAAACAAGCTTCAAGGAGTTGGAACATCTATTTGATGAAACTATTAAAAGGTTTGGTTTTATCAAAAATGTGGATGAACCCTGTGGGAGTACCATAGTCTTCTTAGTTATGTATGTAGATGACATACTCCTCATTGGGAATGATATCCCAATGTTACAATCAGTCAAGGTTTGGCTATCAAACCAGTTTTCCATGAAAGATTTGGGAGAAGCATCCTATATACTAGGTATTAAGATCTATAGAGATAGGTCTAATAGGATGCTAGGTTTATCCTAGTCAAGGTACATTGACTTAGTGCTGAAAAGATTCGGCATGGATGGAAGTAAAAGAGGTTATCTTCCTATGAGTCAAGGCATACATCTTTCCAAAAGAATGTCTCCTAAGACACCTAAAGAAAGAAATAGAATGAATTCTACACCTTATGCTTCGGTAATAGGGTCCATAATATATGCCATGTTATGTACCAGGCCTGATGTGGGATGTGCTTTAGGCATTGTCAGTAGGTTTCAAGCTGATCCAGGAGAGGATCATTGGAAAGCAGTTAAAAATATTCTTAAGTACCTGAGAAGGACTAAGGATATTTTTCTGGTTTATGGTGGTTCTGATCTTAAACTAGAAGCATATTCTGATTCTAGTTATCAATCAGAAATTGATGATAGCAAGTCCATTTCGGGATATGTTTTTACCCTAAATGGTGGAGCAGTGAGTTGGAAGAGTACTAAGAAACAGACTGTAGCTGACTCAACCACAGAGGCAGAATACATAGCTGTCAGTGAAGTTTCCAAGGAAGCAGTCTGGATGAAGAAGTTCATCACAGAGTTGGGTGTTGTTCCTGAGATTGAAAACCCAGTGCCACTTTACTGTGACAACACTGGAGCTGTTGCTTAAGCTAAGGAACCAAGAGATCATCATAAGTCCAAGCACATTCTGAGACTCTTCCATCTCGTCCGAGAAATAGTCGAAAGACAAGATGTCTACATAAATAGAGTTGATACAAAGAACAACGTAGTAGACCCGTTCACCAAGGCTCTACCACAGCGAGATTTTGATCGCCACCTCGAGGGTATGGGGTTAAGATTTAAAGGCGATTGGCTTTAGTTCAAGTGGGAGATTGAAAGGGATATACCCTATAAGCCAATCAATATTGTATCTCCCAAATCAATGTAATTGACAATATTCTAATAAAGGCATTAATTTTCGTCATACACTGTGTTTTATTATGATGAACCCCATAGATTAGGGCTATGATTTTAGGGTTATGATGAGATCATGCCAGTGAGACCTAAAGTCTTAAAACCTTAATCTAAAATATTCCTAGTCAAAGGAACCCTGAGAAGGGGATCAGGGTTTTTCCGGTAAGACTAGCACTTCCCATGTATACTGGAAAGGGTGACTGCTCTCACAGTCACTTGTGTATGACACTAATAATAGGATGTGGGTGCTCATTAGTTAATGAGTTCACTGATATGACCCAACTTGAGAACATCTAATGGAGTCTTAGCTACATGTCAATAGAATGTTCTCATAGTGGAAGTGGTACAAGTAATCCTTTGACCTAAGACTGCCATAAGTTCCTTATGTACATGAACCCATCCATTGGTTCAATCCTAATCATGACATTGAGTCATGCATAGGATTGATACTGGGAATGGTGAATTGTATATGAAGGTAATGAGTAGGTCAACAAGGAATCGATCACTCTTAGTAAGAGGAGAATGCATCCAGCTAGTTATCAATCGGATGATGATTCAGGAAATCTTTGATCAAAGTAAAGATATTAGAGATCGTTTCTAATATCAAGATAATTGAATCATCAATATAAGATTGAGCTATAAATAAATATAATATTAGATTTGACATATATCCATATCCATAATAATATTTTGGGTGCAGGCTGATCGAAAGATTTAATTGTACGGTAACTTTCTACTGAAGGGTAGTTTTGGTATTTCACCAGAATTTCCATATCTTCCAGGTAGACATGACACATTGCTAGACGTCAATCTTGTCTTGTGGGTTGATCAAATTTAATGATCACTTATTAGGAAGAGTCCTAATTGATCAAGTCGGGTAAGCTCGATTTGACCTAAATCGATTAGAAAGAGTTCTAATCAAGTTAGGTCAACTTGTACTCAGACCTACTGCCTGCTGGATATGGAACCCAATGGGTCACACACTTAAGAGGATTGATCAAGAGTTTAATTTATAATTAAATCATCTTTGCAGGATAACACTCTAGCAGGTGTCGCAAACCCTAGCTTCTATTCGAATTGGATTTGAATTAGGGTTCCGAATTGGATCAATTTGGGTTCTTATTGGACCTAATTATACCCTAATTAAATATATAGGACTTTGGGATAACCCATGGCTAAGACTGCATCTTAATGAACACCCAAGCCCATCCATATAGGCCACCCAAATTATTTGTGCGTGTGGATAAGAGGAAAGACTCCACGCACGCATAGACTCTTAATGCGCGCGTGAAGTCTTCTTAATTCACCACAATTTTTTTCATTTTGGTCGGTTATTCTCTATTAGCACATCTCCTAAAGAGCATTAGATGGTCATCTAATGGTTTGGGGGATTTTGAGAAAGATAAAAGGTGCTAACTCTTCCGGTTGCGCGATATAATGTCTCTTCGGAGACCGAAACATCGCGACTTCCTTCTTCTTAAAACTTTACAACTTTTCTTTTAGGAAGAGCCGTGAGTTTGAATCTGAAGGGCCATGAGAAGGAAGGAGAGGGTGTGAGAAATATGGAAAGCCATGAGAAATAGTTTACGGAGAGTTGTGTTCTTTTGAAATGACATCTTTTTGTAGTATATTTAAGGAACAGAGGCTTCGGGTGTTTTTCTGATGTACGACAGAAGTTTTTTTTTTTTTTTTTTTTTTCTTTCCTCTCTAGGAGACTGATTCCTTCTTAGCTTGTTTAGGACACAAGAGTTTCCCTTTTACAGAGTTCTCTTCTTTGTTGAAACTCAAGTCTAAAACAAGAGATAGGAAGAATCTCTCGAACGGTAAAAGAAAAGAAGATATACTCTGTTTTTATTTCCTTTTACATTAAGACATTAGTGTCTTAAATCCTCCTCCTCCTTCAAGACAAGAATGTATTCTTAGGACAAGGTCTTAAGAATGGGAGAGGAAGAAGAAAGAAAGGAAGTAAAAAGTCCCTGCCGTAAAGTTTTTCAGCCATAGTCCTCTTGAGTTCTAGAAGAAGAATTCAAGTGAAGGAACTTTTGAAGAAGCAAGCATCTTGATCAATTTTTTTGTGGATCTCCATTGGAGGGTGGACATTTGGACGCCTGGTGAATTCAAAAGGTTCATTCAACATCAAGTTTTGATTCTACATCAAAATTTGATTTAGCGATTACAGGTTGGTGCCCTAATTCTAATAGTGAAGGTTTGCATGTTTCTCATATATTTTAATCCTGAATAGGGAGATCCTGGCTGAGGGTTTTGGTGTAAATTTTATCATTTTGAATATATCTTTTTACTGTGGTGCACTGGAACCCTTTCAGAAGACTTAGGTCTTGAGTACTTATGACACCCCTTGACTTATTCAAGCACTAATTACAGGAATCAAATTGGACAATTCACCAAACAAAGTAAATTAATGCTATTTACAAGACTCTTAAACCAATTGATGGACTCAATGGACTCAATTGGTAACTCAACAACCCTAGTTGACCAAATTACACTCAATTTGATCAAATTACAACTCAATTTGATCAAATTACAACTCAATTTGATCTAATTACAAACTCAAAATAACTAGGACCCGAGTGCTCTATGTAAATAACACATGGACTTACTCATTGGTGATCCAAATAGAATTGGTAAAGGTTTGCTTCCTCTTTCTAGCTCTTGTGTCCTCACCGACCCGAGCGCTCTATGTAAAGAACACATGGACTTACTCATTGGTGATCCTAATAGAATTGGTAAAGGTTTGCTTCCTCTTTCTAGCTCTTGTGTCCTCACCAATCTCCTTTGGTGGAACTTAACCCTGTCGAGTATGGGTCAATTCAGCTTTGGTAATGTTCTAGCAAGTCAGAGTTCAACTTTTGAAGATCCTCTCTGGTGATCCAAGAATCCTCAAACTCAGGTCTCCCTTGCCAACGAACTAGATATCTTTGGTAGTTCTTATTTTTAGTAGTTATGATCTTATCATCCATGTTCTGCTCAATCTTTTCTCTCCTCTGTAGTAATTTGGCTAGTGAACATTCTGAGATTGGGTCACTCTCAAAGATGGGATCAGGCTCAAGTAGCTCATTAGGTATCACCATTGGTTCCTTAAACTCGACTAGATCAGATATATTAAAGGTCGGACTAATACCTAACTCAGATGGTAATTCTAGCATATAAGCATTAGGTCCAATCTTCTTTATAATCCTATATGGTCCAGCAATACGGGCATGTAGTTTTTTCATGGTTCTGATAGGAAACCATTCAGGTCGTAACCAGAACATGACGAAGTCCCCTTCATTAAACTCTTTAAACCTCTTATATAAGTTAGCCTCGTGCTCATATGATTCATTGCTCTTTTTAATTTTGCTACTGATTTCTTTATGCAATGCTTTGGCATGCTGTGCAAATGACTCTGTGGACTCTGGGACTCAGACTGACACTTGACAAAAAATAGACTCAACTAAGTAATCCTATTGAGAGAAATTTTATTGGACTCTTAGGGTCTAAACCTAATAAATGATTGATTCTCTAGGTTTGACCCTGGTCTGGTATGCAAATGAAAAGTTATCATGGATCCCTAGCAAATGCCATAAGGTCTTCCAAAAGTAGGTAGCTAAAGGGATGGGCTTTAAGGGCTCAAGCAACCTGGTAATCTCTTCAAAATGAAACCTAATGGCTCTAGAAGTATGAAAAGGGAAGGGTAAAAAATAGGAATTGGAGTCTTGGGGTAACTTAGTGGAAGCATGAAACAGACCTTGGTTACTCAAGATGACCTTAAAATTTGAATATTGATCTATTGGTGTAAGATCTATGGCAGGCGGGATGCTTCTAGGTAGAAGAAGGTCATCTAGAAGGTCTTCAGGAAGTTCATCTTGAAAGTCTTCTAAAATAATCTCGACCTCCTGAGGTCTTTCCTCCGGGACTTGAAGGAGGTCTTGTGTCGAGGCTAAAGGATTGGGTTCTTCCTGAGAGCTTTGAGTTACGGGAACAAAGTCCTCACTAATTTCCTGTTATTCTGATGTTTCAGGACTAGGCTCAACAATCTTTTCTTTTCCAAGGGTTTCCTCAGGTAAGGTACCAGAGCTGTCCTCCTCGAAGTCTTCTCCTTCATATTCATCCATCAAGTTTTCTCAAGCTTCATATATTTTCACTACGGTTTTAGCTTGAGTAACCTTCTGGTCAATTAACTCCGAGTCTGTAATAGATATTTCCTCTTCAGGGTCATTCTTAGGAATAAATGGGGTCACAGAAGTAGGTCAGCTCAGATTAGGGTTTAGTCGGCTCTGATGAAATTTGGGTTGACTATGTTGTAGAATGGGTCGACTCAGATGGACTAGGCTAGATCCTGATTTTTGATAAGGCGCACTAATCCAAATGGGTTCTTGCCAATGAATTCTAGGTCCACGGAAAGTCAGTTTAGGTGAACGAGGGTTAGTCTGGGCCCTACAGGTTCTTTCTAGGTTATCGAGTCGCTTATCTAGTTGGTCACTCCTATTATCCATTAAGGCACATTATTCATTGAAGGTCCTCAGTAAAATTTATATAGTGGACTTCATGATCAGACTAGGCTGGGTTTGGCCTACTCTAGTGGTCATGCAATGCAAACATTACAAACCAACCAAAGTCTTGGCTCCTAGACTTAAGGGCCAATATAGTGCTTAGTCAAGGTAATAACCAAGACTGTATTAAATCCTCGATTGGCCAGGTAAGACGTGGGGTGGTGGGAGGCTCCCCTCACTTTTGTGAGGTCCTAATTAAAGAACCACCAGTCCGCTTAGGGTGTTTGCCTCTGGAGCACTAGCCTTAGACCAATTCTCAGAAACACACACAGAAGTAACTACAACAATGGGTTAACACATATATAAAACCTGACCTGTTGCAGTCCCTAGCTTAAAGTGCTACTCGATTTTAATTAAGGCTTAGGACTATGCAAATGGGGTTGGTTGTTTTGGGCTAAGGAAAGGGTCTCAATCCTTCCCTTATGTTATATTGCTTGCCCTTAAGTATTTTCAAGTAAAATTAATGCACAATCAACACTAGCTATTCAAACTTTAAATTCTAAATTTAGATTTCATTTTTGGATTTTAAGTTTTAAATTTTTAAATTTTAAATTTTAATTTGCAGAAATTAAACTTTTATGGAATTTAAACTATATGTTGAAATTCTGAAATAGAAATATTCTCAAGTAATAATCAGGCTTGCAGAAATTTTACAAGCCAAATTAAATCCTAAGAAAGTACTAGAAAATGAAACTGAATGCATTGAATCCAGCAAATCAAAAATCAAAATTTTTTGATGTTCCTACATGTAGAAATAATTAAAATAACAGACCATGTATTAGAATGGATGGGATGCAGAAAATTAACCCTAAAGATGCATTTCTTTTCATTTTCTTCTTTAGGGGTCAATTCACAGCGGCACCCCTATACGCCATAGGAAATCCTCTTTGAATTGGATGTGAGGGTTTTGAAGCCCAACTTTTTTCTATGACCGGACGGCCATGGTGAAGCACTCGATCCGAGTACTTAAAGAGAATTCAACAAGCATGAAACCCTAATCTAACCTAATGCTCTAATACTAATAAGATGATGTGGAATGATGCGATACGGTGCAAGATGATCTAATCTTAGTCTAAGATGTTTTAAAGAGCAATGATCAAAGCAGTAAAGCAACTAAACATAACAGACTAAAGATATTAAAGAAAGTAACTAACTACTTACCCGTAATCTGATCTGCAAGGTATAAAGAATAAGGACCCGACGGCTAGGAAACCATCTAAGATTAGGCTATTCCATGCTTCAATTACCAAATCTAATGAGAAAGGATTGGTTGTTTACCCCAATGGAGATTCTTTTTGACTCGGGATAGATCTGCTGCTTGGTCGCTCAGATCTCGCAACAGGATAAAGATCGGGACTCCAAATTTCAGATCTACCATCAAATCTCGATTCGGAAGCAAAGGATCTATTCTCTAAAATCCTTGAACACCTGGGATATGTAGAGAAGGCATCAAACAAGACTTTAAGAATAAAGTAAACTAGATTTAAAATGGAAAAAGGAAGGGTTGGATGCGTAGAGCTTGAAGAAGATAGGTAGCAGTTTGTCGAATCCATCAGAACCTCCACTCAAGGACCTCACCACCTTGAGCTCTCAAGGACCTCCCCGTCTTGAGCTCTTAGGGACCTCCTCTCCCTTAGAGAAAATCACCAAAGCCTAACCCAGCTTTGTGGAAGAAAAAATACATTATATTTCATGAATCAATAATAATTACAAGGGGGTATGGGGTCCTATTTATAGGGTTCTTCACACATGAAGATATCATAGGACTCCTTTGAATTCAAATTATATTTAAATTTAAATTCTAATTCAAACACTCCTTGGCTTCTTGGAATCTTCCTTGAATTTGAAATTTGAATTGGCTTTTCATAACTTGGGCGACAACTTGAGAGGCTTTATTTCAGTTGGGCGACAAAAGATTGTGAGAGAGGAGAATTCCTTCTCTCTTACTCATCTTAAAAGGTGGTGACACTCAATTGAGATGGGGTGACTTTTCTTCTACCTTCTTGGCATGAATCCCACTTTGGCATGAGTAGACTTCATATTGATTCTTTGAATTTGAAAGATGTTTACTTAATCCTCCCTTTAATCTTGATACATGGATGAGACTCCATGGAACTTGGACTCCTTCAAAATTTGATGAATCACTTATCCTTGGACTCTTCCTCCCATTTAAATTTTGAATGAATCATGGGTGGGTGTCATCTGGAGTGGGCGACAATAGAAAATGAGGGGGGTGCCAGATGAGAAGCAGAGTCCTTCTGCTTTAATCCTCTCAATTTGTGCCTCCTTGGAGTCTCAAATGGGAGATGAAAGGGAATTGGATGGGGCACCTCTCTTGCATAAGGATGACTTTGTCATAATGTCCAAATGTCCGGATGTCCTAATGTCCGGATGTCCCAATGTCCGGAAGTCCCAATATCTTGTTGTCTGGATGTCTGGATGTCCGGATGTTTGGTGAAAAATTTTGACAACCCATTTTTTACCTAGAATTGATCCACCAAGGTGACGATGACTTGAGAAACTATGACACCCCTTGACTTATTCAAGCACTAATTACTGTACCCAAATTGGACAATTCACCAAACAAGGTAAATTAATGCTATTTACAAGACTCTTAAATTAATTGATGGACTCAATGGACTTAATTGGTAAGTTAACAACCCTAATTGATAAAATTACACTCAATTTGATCAAATTACAACTCAATTTTACTTAATTATAAACTTAAAATAATTGGAACTCGAGTGCTCTTTGTAAAGAACACATGGACTTACTCATTGGTGAACCAAATTGAATTGGAAAAGGTTTGCTTCCTCTTCCTAGCTCTTGTGTCCTCACCAGATATCCTCTCTAAGGCCAGCTCTAAACCTAGATAGGGTAACTGACACAGGTTCATCTAGGCTACACCTAATGGCACACTCATCAAACTGGGTTTTGAATTCTCTAACAGTCTTGGTTCCCTGTCTAAGTCTTTGCCACTGGTCTAGAAGGCACTGCTGGTAGTATGGAAGAACATACTTTTCCCTAAGCTTTAGTTTCATGGCTTCCCAGGTGATAATGGGTGGATGGTTCCTTTGCCTACAAAGGCACTCTACTTGCTCCCAGTATAACCTAGCATGGTTAGATAGCCTAAGCTTAGCAAACTGACACTTCTTCTCTTCACACAGGGCATGCCATTGGAAGTATATCTCCATGCCTCCTTCCCAATCTGTGTAGACCTTGGGATCTAGGGTTCCATCAAAGAGGGGTGGTTCTAATCTGATGCTCCTAAAGATTCTATCATCATGGTCCTGGTCTTCATAATTGGGTCTTCTAGGGTTTGGATCCTGATATGGTTCCTAGTGTTGGGCTCTCCTAGGATTGGGCTCTATAAATGGGTCATGGTCCTGGGCTATCCTATGGTTGGGCTCTATAAATGGTTCATGATTCTGGACTCTCCTATGATTGGGTTCTACAAATGGATCATGGTTTTGGGCTCTCATAGGGTTAGGTTCTACAAAGGGGTCATGGGTTTGGGCTCTCCTCGGGTTATGGGAAGTGGAAAGGGGTGAATCAGGGTCAGGTTCAGTATTAGACTCCTGGGTTCTTTCCATGATCCCTAATCGGTTCTCTACTAGGTCCAATCTATTGGTTAGCTGATCAATCCTATGAGTTGCTTGGATATTTGATTGGGTCATCTAGTTAATCTGGGAGGTTAATTGAGCAAACTTATTCTAGGATTGGGTGTTCATCTAGGAAAACTAGGTTTGGTTTTGGGTGTTCATTTGGGCTAACTAATTTTGAGTTTGGGTATTGGTGTGGTTCAACATGGCAAGCTGATCAGTCATGGCTTTCATATTGGCCTCAAAATTGGAATCCATGGTTGAAATCGAGTTAGGCATAGACTGACTGTACTGGACTCCTGACCTGGTGGTCATGCAATCAATCAATCAATCAATGTGATGTGGTGTAGCCAAGCATGCAAGGATCAGTAGTTCTAGGGTTTGGTAGACCTAGAGCCAAAATTGAGTGGGTCGACTCAACTTACACCCAACTAAACAACTAATCCTTCCTCTGGCCAGGAAGGGGGTAGGTGTGTGAGAGGCCTCCCCTACTTTTGTAGGGACTCAATTAAAACCATAATACCACTTAGGTCATTTGAATCTGGACCCCCCGCCTTAGACACCAGATTCTAGTAATAGTTGGAGAATTGAATGCACTAGTTGGCCAACATAATTTTGACCCAACCTGTTGGTGTCACCTAGCCCACTAGGGCTAATTAAGCCCAATTAATTTTAATTATGGCTTAGGTTAGAATGATGGTGGTTGTTTTGGGCCAATGACAGGTGATGAAATCCTGCCCTGATCTGAGATAGTGAATTGCCCTTAAGAATAGTTTAATCAGATGATGCACATTCAATGAGCCCTAATTCAAGCTAATAACAATCAGAAAAAAAAAATATTTTTGGGTATTTTATGAGATTGCAAGTTAGGTTTAAGTTGACTAGGTTAGCAATCAAATTGGGCTTGGGATTGAGGGGTTTGGAAGTTGGTTAGGTTGGGTTTAGTCAGGTGTATAGAAATCACAGAATCATAAAATTAAGGTTCAGTTTGATGCAGAATTTGACATAGTTTTCTATGTTAAAGAATATGAAAAAATTAAAGAACATAGGATGGACGGTGATGATGATCTCTACCAAATTTATCCAAAATAAATGGTGCGGGCACCAGGCTCAGGAAGATGCTTCAACCTATGCCAAGTTCTTTATGGATAGAAGATTAAGAATTTAAGTCCCGAAATAAGTCTATGAGTCCTGTATTTGTTTTTCATTTGAATAATTGAGTCCTGTTATATCAATTTGGGTTTTCAAGTCCAATTAGAGTTAAATTGGCTTTGTATTGAATAAGTATAAGTAGTTGGGTTCAAGAGCTACTGGATTCGGGTTTCAATTAAGCAAGATTAAGACCAGATTCACCAACAAACCAAACTACTTGGAGCACCATATCATCAATGCACCATGCCACCTTGAAGGACAAATCATTCCAACTTGGAGGACAAGTCACGCCACATCATCAAGACACATCAACCATGAAATTTTGTCCAAGTGAAGTTCAAATTTGAATGAAGCTCCACTCTTCATGGGATGCCACCTTATAATTAGGATTTTTAAAATTTTTTGAAAGGGCCATTACTCTTTCTTTGGGATGCCCCTTGATTTTCTCCATGAAAAGTGATGTAATTTGAATTTGAAAGGGAGCTTAAGGTTTATAAAAGCTCTTAAATCCTCTTGTAATGTGGATGATGAATGAAATGAATTCCTTTCTTGAAAGTTTTTTTTTTTTCTAGCCAAAGTCCCTTGAGAGAAGGTAGGTGTGACGCCTAGTTTACATAGCCAATCAAGCATTTTAATCCTTCGTCCATCCCCATTCGGCAATCCTTGAAGACTCTTCTTCAAGCCACTCCAATTTCGTCCTCCCCCTCTTCTAAAGGATGTCATCCACATGGAAGTTCTCCACGCCATCAAGTGAAGAAGGTTCTTGCTATGGGCGCCAAAGGAGATCCACTTCAAGCCAAGCCTAAGCCTCTTTCTTCCATTCCAAACTTTCCTCCTCCATTCCTCCAACCTTCCATTTGAACCATCTAATCTTTCCTTCTATCTGTGCAGGATCCCCGTGTCTCCTGGTTTCCAAGGTGAAGGTCTTCTATGCTAAGGAATCAGATACAAGGTGCCTCTAAACCTTGAATAACCCCTTTTCCATCTTAGTACTTCTTCTTGAGTATTCCCTTGCCACTTTCAAAATATTAATGGCTGGGTAACCATCTTTAAAACCTTCTTTCACATTTGAAATAGTAGAGTAAGCTAGCCCTAACCTGTGTGGTTTCTTAACCACGAAGGTCCCTTCTTAATTGCTTTGAAAAGTTCTTTTCTAGTCATGTTTTTCCCTTATGTTCCTTTCATGAAATTCTGTTTCTTTTACGTAGAATAGCTACATGAATATTTACTTCATTAGCATTTAGTATCTTTAATTTTCTAGAAATGCATCATTCGATATTTGTTCCCCATCATCATGGTATTAGAGCACGGTAGGTTAGGGTTTAATTTGAATTTCTGCATTTAGGTATGCTGCTGAAATTTCTGCGTGCATAGCATTCATACTTGCTACATAGTTATCTTTTAAATCCAATCTAGATCTAAGATTCATGCCTCCTAAGCAGGTGTACACCAGTACACTATCACGACCCACGGGACTAGTGAGCCGCTGGCCAGACATGAATATTTAGGATGAAGTTTGGTATGTAAGTACCTTTGTTTGTTTAAATTCTGCTATTCTGTCCTACATGCTATGTCTGTGTTCTAGGAACTACCACACCTAACACAGATTTTAATCTTTACATTCCATTCATCTGGTATGTCATCCATGAGATAGGAATGCTCTATAATTTTTTTTGAATTTTCAAACTTTTTTACATTGCACTTTTCTGCACCACTTTAGAACTGCAACACACCAATTCTGCACCTAAAATTTGGATCAATATGCTTGTTGCATTCATTTCATGGTAAATCAAATTAAGGGCAGCAAATTGACATAGGGTCAGGATTTCATTACCTGTCCCTATCCCAAAAATCACCAACTTGCATAACGAACCCAACCCTAATTAAAACGGAGTAGACATTTAATTTCTCTAGCGAGCTAGGGACACCCACAAGGTCAGGTCGAATCAAGTGTCAAGCCAACTTTGACAACCTATTTGTGTGTGCTTGTATCTGGTGTCTAGGCAAGTGGTTTAGCGACAAGAGATCGAAGGAAGGTGGGTTGGTTCGCTTACCTGGCCAATTTCAAATTAGTGTCTAAGGCAGACAAAGAGGAACCTCCACCAACCTTACACTTACCTGGCCAAGTACCAAGTTACTACAACCCGGATTGTCAATTTGACCTAACATTTGGTTTAGACTCTACGTCTAGCAAACCCCTAATCTGAGATTGAGTCCGTGTGTGCATGGCAACTAGATCAGGAGCACCCTATCAGCAAACCCAAGCGCAATCTAGTGTAACCATGGAACAAAACTTTGAGAGCTTGATCAAATCTTTGAATGACCAAATGACCCGGCTGAACAAAAACCTGACTGATCAATTGGCCCAAACCAAACAAAACATGACTGATCAGATAACCCTCATCACTACTAGGCTTGATCGATTAGAAGCTCGTACGCCTTGAGGAACTCATGAAGTCCAGAATGAGTTAGAGCATGAACCTGAATTTGAGACACCCATCAACCCTGGAAGGGCTCTTCATCAAGACCATTTCTTTGAGCCAAATCCTAGGAGGCCTAATCCAGATTGAGTCCATGACCCAAACCCTAGGATAGCACACCATGATCTAGCCTATGAGCCAAACCTTAGGAGACACTATCAGGATCAGACAGACCGTGACGAGCGAACCCTTAGGAGTATTAGGTTGGAAGCACCAACATTTGATGGAAATCTGGATCCTAAGGTTTACATATATTAGGAGGGAGAGATCGACCAATACTTCGATTGGTATGACATGACTTAGGAAAGAAAATGTGAATTTGCGAAGCTTAGGTTAATTCGTCAGGCTAGGCTTTACTGGGGAAACGTTGAGAGGTTCATCAAACAAAGAGGTGATGTTCCCATAGTAACCTAGAGAACAATGAAACTTAGGCTTAGAGAGAAATACCTTTCTATGTCCTACCACCAGAGACTTCTAGACCAATGGCAGAGATTGACCCAGGGAACCAAGAGTGTAGCCGAATACATTGCAAAATTTGATGAGTTTGTAATGAGATGCAATGTGGATGTATTCGAATCAGTTACCTTGTCTAGGTTTAGGGTAGGATTGAGAGAAGAGATCCAGAAGGAGTTATTCTTGAGGGAAGTCCATGACTTAGAGCTAGATTATCAGGTAGCACGAGATGCCGAGAGATTTCATAATGGACCACTTTATCGCAGACCTGAACCCCCTAGAACTAGTGCACCTAGTCAGCAGCCAGGACTAAATCAGATGTGACTCAACTGACCCAACCCTAGCACCCCTCTGACCTGTAGAGTTGATAGAGGTAAAGCACCAGAAGTTCAGAGGACTCCAAACCCTAATGTTGCTTGCTTTAGATGTCATAAGTTAGGCATTATGCTAGCAATTATCCAACTAGGGCCTTACACATAGATGAATTTGAAGAGAATGAGTCTGAACCCATAGAACCCCAAGGTGATAGTGTTGAGGAGGTATATCAGGTTGAGGACAATTTGGCAGATGAGTATGAAGGAGACGAGGATCATGTAGAGCTTGACCTTTTGGGAGTGGTTGATGCCTCCTTACCCAAACTAAGACCCAGGATGATTGGTGTAGGACTAATATCCTACCAACCTTTGTCAAGTTAGGGGATAAGGTATGTAAGATAATCATCAATAGTGGGAGTTGTGTGAATGCCATATCCACTAGTGCAGTCAAGACTCTAGGATTAGTCACAGTCCCCCATCCGAATCCATATAAGGTTTCTTGGATAGACTCCACTTCAATTCTTGTCAAATTTAGGTGTTTAGTCCAAATCCAATTTCAGTCCAATCAAGAGAAAGTGTGGTGTGATATGGGAGTGAGTAGTCTCATCCTAGGTCGACCCTAGTTGTTTGACCATGATGCAACCCTTTATGGTCGATCTATCTCTTGCTCATTCATGCACCAAAGAAAGAAATTTGTGATCAACCCTACACCACCTAAGGACACTGATAAGAGAAGATCAAGTCACCTAAAAGAGAAAAATAATGGAGTTAATCTAATAACTACAAAGGAAATTAAGAAAGAGCTCACTAGGGGTACACCTGCTTGGGTTTCAACCGCTAAGGAAATTCAAGAGCCATCCCAGAAAGAACACCCTCAGGAAGTGGTTGAAGTATTAGAGGACTTTAAGAATATGTTTCCAGATGACCTACCTGACCACCTTCCACCACTTAGGGACATCCAACATGCCATTGATTTAGTCCCAGGAGCAAACTTACCTAATCTCCCATATTATAGGATGAACCTTACCGAACATCTAGAATTACAAAGACAAGTAGGAGACCTCCTTAGGAAAGGATTCGTTATGGAGAGTTTGAGTCCTTGTGTAGTCCTAGCTTTACTGACACCTAAGAAAGATGGCACCTGGAGGATGTGTGTTAATAGTCGTGCCATCAACAAAATCATCATGAAATATAGATTTCCTATTCCTCAATTAGATGATCTGTTGGATATGATGGCTGGAGCTACTATCTTTTCTAAGATCGACCTTAAAAGTGGCTACCACCAAGTGAGGATTAGACCAGGGGATGAATGGAAGACTACATTTTAAGACTAAAGATGGGTTATTTGAATGGGTAGTGATGCCTTTTGGACTGTCCAATGCACCAAGTACATTTATGAGGATCATGACCAATGTCCTATAAGCTTTTATGAAAAGATTTGTTGTGGTTTACTTCGATGATATTTTGATTTATAGCAAGACTAAAGAAAGCCACTTAGACCACCTTAGGCAAGTATGTTCAGCCCTTAGGAAAGAGAGTCTCTATGCCAATTTAAAGAAGTATGAATTTATGGGCCCTAGAGTCACTTTCCTAGGGTTCATTATTACCTCTGATGGAGTTTCAGCTGATCCTGAAAAGATCAAATCCATAGTTGAGTGGCTTGTTCCCAAAACTGTTCATGATGTTCGTAGCTTTCATGGTTTAGCACCTTCTATAGGAGCTTCATTCGAGGCTTTAGCTCCATTGTCGCACCAATAACTGATTGCATTAGGAAGGGTAGTTTAGATTGGACAAAAGTAGCCAATAGAGCCTTCTAAGAGATAAAAGATAAGATGAGCCAAGCGCCAATTTTGAGATTGCCCGATTTTTCCAAAGTATTCGAGGTCACTTGTGATGCATCTAGAGTAGGAATAGGATGAGTTTTAAGCTAGGAGAGCCACCCCATAGCTTTTTTTAGTGAAAAGTTAAATGAGGCTAAGCTTAAATATTCCACCTATGATAAAGAGCTCAAAGCGGTAGTGCAAGCTTTAAGGTATTGGAGGAACTATCTACTACCGCATGAAAATGAATTTGTCCTATTTTCTGATCATGAGGCCCTTAGATTCCTTAGCTCCCAAAAAATGCTGAATCCTAGGCACACCAAGTGGGTAGAATACATCCAGGCCTACACATTTGTCTTGAAACACCATGCCAGAACTGAGAATAAGGTAGCCGATGCATTGAGTTGTAGAGCCCCGCTTCTGAACTCAATTAGCACTGAAGTCATTGGATTTGAAAGACTTACGGATGAGTATGATACCTGTCCAGGCTTTAGTGAAGTTTACCGAGCTTTGAAATTAGGACCATCTAGTGACCACAGTGAGTACATCCTTTTAGATGGTTATCTGTTTAACGAAAATAAGCTTTGTGTTCCAAAGACCTCTTTGAGAGATTTTCTAATTTGGGAAACCCATACTGGAGGTTTGGTTGGCCATTTTGGAAGAAATAAGACCATATTGATAATTGAGGAGAAATTTTACTGGCCTGGCCTTATGAAACAGGTAGCCAATATTATTGCCCGATGTAGGACATGTGCAGTTGCCAAACATCAATGACAAAAGACCGAGTTGTACACTTTTTTTACCAATGCTAGATTGTCCATGGCAGGATCTTAGCATGGACTTCGTTTTAGGATTGCCAAAGACCCTTAGAAAACATGATTCAATCTTTGTAGTGATCGATAGATTTTCAAAAATGGCCCATTTTATACCCTGCTCCCAAACTTTTCATGCCTCCAAGGTAGCCAAGCTTTTTCTTGATCAAGTAGTCAAGTTCCATGGGTTACCTAAGATTGTTGTTTTTGATAAGGATGTCCGTTTCACAAGCTACTTTTGGAAAATCCTTTGGCACCTACTAGGAACAAAACTGAAATTCTCAACTGCTTACCACCTTCAAACTGATGGACAAACCGAGGTTGTAAATAGAAGTCTAGGGAATTTGTTGAGGTGCCTTATTGGAGAAATTATGGGAAATTGGGATTTACTTTTACCTTGTGCTGAATTCGCGTACAACAGCTCGGTCAATAGGTCTACTGGCAAAAGTCTCTTTGAAATTGTCCATGGTTACAAACCTAGAGTCATATGCACAGCATCTTAAAGAATTACGTAAGGAAATTTGTAAGAAAATTCAAATGAGTAATGAAGTTTATAAGCATATGGCTAATTCACGTAAATGAATAAAAGAATTTAATGAAGGGGACTCTATCATGTAAAACTTAGACCTGAAAGGTTTCCACCAGGAACTATGAAGAAATTGCATGCCCGGGGAGCTGGACCTTTCAAAATAATTAAGAAAATTGGATATAATGCATATGTGTTAGAGTTACCACCTAATTATGGCATTAGTTCCACTTTTAATATTTCTAATATGAAAGAATATGAAGAACCGACAGTAATTCCTAGTGAGCCTTTTGGACTTCACCCAACCTTTGAGAGCGAAACCCTACCTGAGTGTCCACCAACAATTCCACTAGACCGGAGAGACAAGATTGAACATATCTTGGATGACCAAGTGATTACTACTAGAAATAAGGATTATCAACATTATTTGGTTCATTGGCAAAGCCGACCAGAATCTGAAGACTCCTAGATTACCCGAGAGGATCTACAACAAATTGACCCAGATCTATTAAAAAAATATCACAGTCAGACCGGTCCTTACTCGACAGGGTCGAGTTCCTCCCACCCGGGAAGAATTGGTGCGGGCACCAGGCTCAGAAAAAGGCTTCAACCTATGCAAAGTTTTTTTATGGACAGAAGATTAAGAATTTAAGTCTTGAAATAAGTCTATGAGTCCTGTATTTGTTTTTCATTTGAATAATTGAGTCCTATTTATTTCAATTTGTGTTTTCAAGTCCAATTAGAGTTAAATTGGCTTTGTACTGAATAAGTATAAGTAGTTGGGTTCAAGAGCTACTAGATTTGCATTTCAATTAAGCAAGATTAAGTGCAACCAGCTTCACCAACAAACCAAAGTACTTGGAGCACCACATCATCAATGCACCATGCCACCTTGGTGGTGCGGGCACCAGACTTATAAGAAGACTTCAGAGCTCCATTTGGATCTCTGATTGACATTGCCCGAGAAATTAGGGTTTGTAATAAAGGTTGACCTGGTCAACCAGTTTATTTATTTTTATTTATTTCTTGAGTCACCATTTAAATTTTGTTGAGTCATGTTGACTCGGTGCAAGTCCCGATGTGGTTTCAATTTTATCCAAAATGGTGCCGCAATTGTCTTCCAATCAAATCAAGGTCCAAAATGGTGCCACATTTGTCTTCCAATCAAATCAAGGTCCAAGCAAGTGGAGGCCACACTCCAAGCCACATGCCCAGCCACACTCCGAGCACACGCCAGGGTCCAGGAGGTGCCACAGAGGCATCCCAGTGTCATGGTCCCCACATCCAAAGAAGAAAAAAATCAAATTGGAAGCCAATTTAAAGGAGGCGCCCATACCTGCCAATTTTGTCTAAGCAAAGAAGGAAAGGGACTTCTCTTGGAGAAAAAAATCAAAGAAGGACATCCAACCTACTCCTAATTGAAGTTCAAATCAAAATCAAAGAGCTTAACTTGGAGTGGAAGAAAAGAAGAAATGCCATAAGGAGAAGAGGACTCCAAATCCAAATCCAACTCCAAACAAGGCGCCATAAAAAAAAAAAAAAAAAAAAAAAAATCCAAAAAATCCTTTATGGCCGTCCCAAATTTTTTTGAATTCTTGGTCGGCCAAGAGAGGAGGTTTTCTACCTAATCTAGAGGTTGGAGGAGTTTAGTCCCACATGGGAATTTGTACAAACTTGGAGAAAATTTTAGGTCTATATAATAGACCTCTCTTTGTAACTTTAGAAAATCAATGAAGAAAAATTATTTTGCTATTCTCTTGTGTTGAGTACCTAGGTTTCACTTCTTCCACACTATTCTAAGTGTTGAGCTCCGTGGGGGGGATATCCGGTTCCATTGGGAGCCTTGAGGAGGTGAGAGATCTCCATCTTATCCAAACACCTAGGTTATCCACTTAAAATCCAAAACCCTAGCCGCCTTCTTATTTTCAATCCATCGAACCCTAGCTCCTTCCCTCCCACGGCCTCTCTCTCTCTACAAGTCCAGGCCATCCCCTTCATCCAGATCCAGTCCGGCTACTTCAGATCCAGAGCAAGTTCCAAGAAAAATCACATCAGCTTCCAGGAGAATCCAGTTTTCAACAATTTCAATCTTCAAGTTCATCAACCTGGTAAATTTTTCCCTTGACTCTCTGATTCCATCAATTGTTTTTCTTCTCTTCCAGATCTTGAGTTCAGGAGAAGCCAACCCGCCAAGGACCAGTATTGGAGGATCCATGCGAGATATCTGAATCCGAGGATCCAACAATCTGCTCGGGAGAGTTCTTCCACCAAAATCTGTAAGATCATTGTCTGGTTAGGTAACCATCTCTTCTCTTTATTCTGTTCTGTTGAAAGTTCGGAGTGAAACCCTAGGTCTGGGAGTTTCTCACCCCCAGCGATCCGTTGCTTCTGACTACTCTGATATTTAGTTTCCTTAAAATTGTGCTTTCAATTATCATATTAGTATCTTTCAATGTTAGGTTAACTTTTCTTTGATTTGAAGCCAACTTCTACAAACATATAAAAAACAACAAAAAAATTAGTTATCTTAATTTACTTCCGCATCGCATCCCTTTATTTGTTCTGCATCATTTTTGTATCAGAGCCCAGTCTAGGGTTTCTGATTTGCTTGCTTGCTTGTTTTTGATTATTTTCTCTTTTTATTTTGTCTGCTCGAAGTAGACTCCCCCGACGTCCGGTCCTAGGAACTAAGCGAGGTGCAAGCCTCCTCCTCCCTTCCACGGGGTGTTCCTAGGGCGTGTAGGGGATCCATTGGGTTATAACTTCGTAGCAGGGATTATAAACGGGGAAGACAATCTAGTTGCAGCCCATATTTCCCTTTGTCTGAATTATTTCTCCCTGCATAAAACTCCGAATTGCATGATTTTTCTTCGTTGAAACCAGTATAATTGATCCTATTTTTCATAATTTTTCTGTGATTTATTGTTTCAGTAAAAATTCTGAGCATTAAAATACAACAACTCTATTTTTTGTGTTCTGCAATTCAATTGTTTTTTGGAGTGATCCATCTCATCTATTTACTTAAGGGCAATTGAGCATCTAAGATAAGGGGAGGAGTTGATTACCTCTCCTTAGCCCAAACCACAATCCAATCATTCGAACCTAGACCTAATTAAAATCAGTTAGACCTAATTTGCCCTAGTGGGCTAGGGACACCCAATTGGTCGGGTCTAGGCTAGTTTGAGTCAGTTTGCCGAGTTATTCTGTGTGTGCTTAGCACTCAGTGTCTAGAATGGTGGTTCAGGATCCATTCTCGAAGGGCTTGTGTGCTGGTCCGCCTACCTGGCCAATCATGATTGGTGTCTAGGATTGGCAATCAGGGACCTAACACTCCCCCTTACACCTGCCTGGCTGAGTCCTGAGTTACTACAGGCTAGCTTGCCACTCTGATTGGGCATCTAGTTTGGACTCTAGGTCTAGTGATCCAGTAGTCGATTTAGTCTAGTCTCATTTTGTGTGCTTGCTTGAATCATCATGTCTACCAGAAACGGAGTGCCATATCAACCTAGTCAAACCCAACCTGATTTAGAGGTCATGATCAGAACTCTTACTGAAAGTATGGCTAAAATGAATCAGGATATGACAAACACTGTGGCCCAGTTTAGCGCACAAATTCATGAGGATCTTACCCAACTTAGGGACCGAGTCCAAGTACTTGAAGAACCTAGACATCGGAATTGGACTCCTGACCCCGATTTTAATGGCCTCAACCTCACCCACATCAGGAGCCTAGAAGGCCTTTATATAGAGATCCTGAACCTAATCATAGGAGGCCTGACCCAGAGCCTGAAGATAGAGATGATAGGTTCATCAGGAATATCAAATTAGATCACCCACTTTTGATGGTAATCTGAACCCTAAGGTGTATTCTGATTGGAGGGTGAGATGGACCAATACTTGAGTGGTATGCGCTGTCTGAGGAGAGGAAATACAATTTTGCCAAGATGAAATTAGTGCGTCAGGCTAGGTTATACTGGGGGAACATTGAGCTAACCACTAGGAGACGGAATGTTGAGCCCATAACCACTTGGCAGGGTATGAAAGAAAAACTGAGAGATAAATACCTACCCATTTCATACCAGCAACCTGTTAGACCAATGGCAAAACCTGAAACCAAACCCGATCTGTCTCAGACTACATAGTTACTTTTGATGAATACCTAATGAGATGTGATGTGAGTGAAGCCCACGAAGTCACTTTGTCTAGATTTAGGGCTGGACTGAGGGAAGATATCAAGAGAGAACTATTTCTGAGAGAGGTTTACTGATCTAGACCAAGCCTACCAGATTGCACTGAACACTGAAAAATTCAGAGAGGACCTATACCTTCTAGGGTTAGTGCCCTAATCCCAAGTAATGGACCTAGCCAAGTTATCCCTAGTAAACCTTTTCAGGGTACTTCTACCCCTAGGCCCATGGACAAAGGTAAGGCACCTGACACCCAAAGAACCCCTAGTTCAAATATCACCTGTTTTAAGTGTCAGAAACCAGGTCACATTTCCAGTCAGTGTACTGCCATAGCCTGTTTCAAGTGTCATAAGGTAGGTCATGTTGCTAGCCAGTGCCCACGGAGATCCCTTTACATAGAAGAGGGAGAGAAATGATAATTCCGAGCCCAGTGAGGAATTTGAAGAAGAAGTTTGAGGCCGGAATGAATTTGGTTAAGGAGTATGAAGGAGAGGAGGAAACCCAATGAATCTGACCAATTAGGAGTTGTAAGATGCATCCTATCCCAGAATCTAGTTCAAGAGGATTGGCGTAGGACTAACATCCTACAGACTTTTCTTAAATTAGGGGATAAGGTATGTAAGATCATCATAGATAGTGGGGCTGTGTAAATGCCATCTCTACTAGCACTGTCAAGATGTTAGGCTTAATCCCAGTCCCCATCCCAACCCCTATAAGGTTTCTTGGTAGTTTCTACCTCCATACCCATCCAGTCTAGATGTCAAGTCCAAATCCAAATGCAATCTTATCATGAAAAGATTTGGTGCGATGTCTTACCCATGGGGGTGAGCAGTATAATTCTCGGAAGACCTTGGTTGTATGATCATGATGCCACCCTCTTAGGAAAATCCAATACCTGTGTCTTTAGTTTCAATGGGAAGAAGATACGATCCATTCAGTTCCCCCTAAGGACAAGGTAACTAAAGGAGCCGGTAAGGTTAAGGAGATGAAAACTGGAGTGAACCTAATCAGTGCTAAGGATCTAGAACAAGAAATTCATAGTGGTTCACCCATCTGGATGTTGACTGCTAAGGAACTTAGAACTTCGGAACCCTCAGAGCCTCCTCAAGAAGTTAAACCTGTGTTAAAAGAATTTGAGGATGTCTTTCCCGAGGATTTGCCAGACCACCTTCCACCTCTTAGGGATATCCAGCATGCCATAGATCTAATCCCAGGAGCGACTTTGCCCAACTTGCCCCATTACAGGATGAATCCATCTGAGCATGAAGAACTGCAAAAGCAGGTTGGGAATTATTGAGGAGGGGTTTATTAGAGAAAGTCTTAGCCCTTGTGCAGTCCCCCTTACTGACCCCAAAGAAAGATGGCACGTGGAGGATGTGTGTTGACAGTCGTGCCATCAATAAAATTATAATCAAATATAGGTTTCCCATCCCTAGACTAGATGACATGCTTGATATGATGGCTGGTGCAATGGTTTTTCTAAGATTAATCTCAAAAGCGGCTATCATCAGGTTAGGATTAGACCCGGGGATGAATGGAAAACTGCTTTCAAAACTAAGGATGGTCTTTATGAATGGGTTGTTATGCCTTTTGGGTTGTCCAATCCCCTAGTACTTTCATGAGAATTATGACCCAGGTACTTAGAGCTTTCATAGAAAATTTGTGGTGGTCTATTTTGATGACATCCTGATCTATAGTAAGACCCCAGCAGATCACCTAGGCCACCTTAGAGCAATCTGCCAAGTTTTTTAGGAATGATAGACTCTACGGTAATCTTAAGAAGTGTGAATTCATGACTAGTAGAGTTATCTTTCTTGGTTTTGTAGTAACCCTGACGGCGTGGCGGCCGATCCTGAGAAGATTAGTCCATAGTAGACTGGCCAGAGCCAACCAATGTGCATGAAGTTAGAAGTTTCCACGGCTTGCTACCTTCTATAGGCGATTCATCAAGGGTTTAGTACTTTAGCTGCTCCTATCACTGATTGTATTAGGAAGGGAGAATTTCATTGGACTAAGTCAGCCCATAAAGCCTTCCTAGATCTTAAGGATAAAATGACCCAGGCACCCATTCTGAGATTACCCGATTTTTCTAAAGTATTTGAGGTTGCCTGTGATGCTTCAGGTATAGGAATAGGTGGAGTCCTAAGCCAAGAGAATCATCCCATAGCATTCTTTAGTGAAAAACTTAATGATGCTAAGCTTAGGTATTCTACCTATGATAAGGAATTTTATGCGGTGGTGCATGCTTTGCGTTACTGGAGACATTATTTGCTACCGCAGGAATTTGTACTATTTTCAGACCATGAGGCTCTTAGATTTCTGAACTCCCAAAGAAGCTTAACCCTAGGCATGCTAAGTGGGTAGAATATATGCAGTCCTATACTTTGTCCTGAAACATAAGGCTGGAGTTGAGAATAAGGTAGCTGATGCCCTTAGTCGCCGATCTCTGTTATTAACTTCTGTTAGAACTGAGGTCATAGGGTTTGAGCAAATCAAAGAGGAATATGAGTCTTGTCCGGATTTCATAACTGTGTATCAGGATCTAGTTCAAGGACCATCTAGTAATCACCAGGATTATACCCTTGTAGATGGTTTTTGTTCTTCAAAAATAGGCTTTGCATCCCTAGAACTTCTCTTAGGGATTTTTGATTTGGGAAATCCATGCTGGAGGTTTAGCCGGCCATTTTGGAAAAGACAAGACCATTCTAGCTATTGAAGACCACTTTTTCTGGCCTAGCTTGAAAAGGGATGTAGCTAATATTGTAGCTAGATGTCGAACCTGCGCTGTTGCCAAACAACCAAAACAAACACTGGCCTTTATACCCCACTCCCTGTCCCAGATCGTCCTTGGCAAGATGTGAGTATGGATTTTGTGTTAGGTTTACCTAAGACCCAAAGGAGACATGATTCTATCTGTGTCGTAGTCGACCGATTCTCTAAAATGGCCCACTTCTTGCCTTGTTCCCAAACCTTTGATGCGTCTAAGGTAGCCACACTTTTCTTCAATGAGATAGTTAGACTCCATGGCCTACCTAAGACAATCGTTTCAGATAGGGATGTCCGGTTCACCAGTTACTTTTGGAAGACCCTTTGGCATAAGTTAGGGACAAAACTTAAGTTTTCAACTGCCTATCATCCCAAACTGATGGCCAAACTGAAGTAGTAAACCGTAGCCTAGGAAATCTGCTGAGATGTCTTGTTGGTGAAAACACCAGAAATTGGGATTTATACCTACCAAGGGCAGAATTTGCGTACAATGACTCGGTCAATAGGTCTACGGGTAAGAGTCCATTTGAAATTGTACATGGGTACAAACCTCACACACCTCTTGACCTAGTCCCTTTACCTGTCCACACTCGAGTCTCCGAGTCTGCTGAGAATTTTGCACAGCATATAAAAGACTTGCATAAAGAAATTCATGCCAAAATAATTTAAGTAATGAAACTTATAAGAAGTTGGCTGATACTCAAAGGCGAGTCAAATCTTTTGTTGAGGGAGACTATGTGATGATTAGGTTAGGCCTGAACGGTTTCCTCCTGGAAACATTAGAAAGTTACATGCTAGGGGAGCTGGACCATTTAGAATGGTAAAGAGAGTAGGATCCAATGCCTATGTGCTCGAGTTGCCTCCAGAACTAGGCATTAGCTCTACTTTCAACATTACAGACTTAGTAGAGTACAGGGAGCCAACTGTGATTCCTAGTGAGCCTTTTGAGCCTAACCCTATCATTGAGAGTGATCCCGACCCTGTGTGTCCACCAACAAACTGGCCTGTGAGGAAAGAGCAGATTGAAAAGATCCTGGATGATCAGGTTATCTCTACTCGTAATCGAGGATACCAAAGGTACCTGGTCCGCTGGCAAGGAAGGCCAGATTCTGATGACTCTTGGATCTCCCGAGAAGAATTACAAGAATTGGACCCAGACCTCTTGGAGAGATACCAGAGCCAACTTGAGCCTTACTCGATAGGGTCGAGTTCCTCCCACCCCGGGAGAATTGGTGCGGGCACCAGACTCATAGAAGACTTCAGAGCTCCATTTGGATCTCTGATTGACATTGCCCGAGAAATTAGGGTTTGTAAAAAAGGTTGACCTGGTCAACCAGTTATTTATTTTTATTTATTTCTTGAGTCACCATTTAAATATTGTTGAGTCATGTTGACTCGGTGCAAGTCCCGATGTGGTTTCAATTTTATCCAAAATGGTGCCGCAATTGTCTTCCAATCAAATCAAGGTCCAAATGGTGCCACATTTGTCTTCCAATCAAATCAAGGTCCAAGCAAGTGGAGGCCACACTCCAAGACACATGCCCAGCCACACTCCGAGCACACGCTAGGGTCCAGGAGGTGCCACAGAGGCATCCCAGTGTCATGGTCCCCACATCCAAAGAAGAAAAAATCAAATTGGAAGCCAATTTAAAGGAGGCGCCCATACCTGCCAATTTTGTCTAAGCAAAGAAGGAAAGGGACTTCTCTTGGAGAAAAAATCAAAGAAGGACATCCAACCACTCCTAATTGAAGTTCAAATCAAAATCAAAGAGCTTAACTTGGAGTGGAAGAAAAGAAGAAATGCCATAGGAGAAGAGGACTCCAAATCCAAATCCAACTCCAAAGAAGGCGCCATAAAAAAAAAAAAAAAAAAAAAAAAAAAAAAAAAAAAAAAAATCCAAAAAATCCTTTATGGCCGTCCCAGATTTTTTTTGAATTCTTGGTCGGCCAAGAGAGGAGGTTTTTCTACCTAATCTAGAGGTTGGAGGAGTTTAGTCCCACATGGGAATTTGTACAAACTTGGGAAAATTTTAGGTCTATATAATAGACCTCTCTTTGTAACTTTAGAAAATCAATGAAGAAAAATTATTTTTGCTATTCTCTTGTGTTGAGTAACCTAGGTTTCACTTCTTCCGCACTATTCTAAGTGTTGAGCTCCGTGAGGGGGTAATCCCGGTTCCATTGGAGCCTTGAGGAGGTGAGAGATCTCCATCTTTATCCAACCCTAGGTTAGCCACTTAAAAATCCAAAACCCTAGCCGCCCTTCATTATTTTCAATCCATCGAACCCTAGCTCCTTCCATCTCCCATGGCCTCTCTCTCTCTACAAGTCCAGGCCGTCCACCTTCATCCAGATCCAGTCCGGCTACTTCAGATCCAGAGCAAGTTCCAAGGAAAATCACATCAGCTTCCAGGAGAATCCAGTTTTCAACAATTTCAATCTTCAAGTTCATCAACCTGGTAAATTTTTCCTTGACTCTCTGATTCCATCAATTGTTTTTCTTCTCTTCCAGATCTTGAGTTCAGGAGAAGCCAACCCGCCAAGGACCAGTATTGGAGGATCCATTGCGAAGATATCTGAATCCGAGGATCCAACAATCTGCTCGGGAGAGTTCTTCCACCAAAATCTGTGAAGATCATTGTCTGGTTAGGTAAACCATCTCTTCTCTTTATTTCTGTTCTGTTGAAAGTTCGGAGCGAAACCCTAGGTCTGGGAGTTTCTCAACCCCCAGCGATCCGTTGCTTCTGAACTACTCTGATAATTTAGTTTCCTTAAAATTGTGCTTTCATTATCATATTAGTATCTTTCAATGTTAGGTTAACTTTTCTTTGATTTGAAGCCAACTTCTACAACATATAAAACAACAAAAAAATTAGTTAATCTTAATTTACTTCTGCATCGCATCCCTTTATTTGTTCTGCATCACTTGGAGGACAAATCATGCCAACGTGGAGGACAAGTCATGCCACATCATCAAGACACATCAACCATGAATTTTTCCCAAGTGAAGTTCAAATTTGAATGAAGCTCCACTCTTCATTGGATGCCACCTTATAATTAGGAGTTTTAAAATTTTTTAAAGGGTCATTCTTCTTTCTCTGGGATGCCCCTCGATTTTCTCCATGAAAATGATATAATTTGAATTTGAAAAGGAGCTTAAGGTTTATAAAAGCTCCTTAGTCCTCTTGTAATGTGGATGATGAATGAAATGAATTCCTTTCTTGAAAGTTTTTTCCTTTGCTAGTCAAAGTACCTTGAGAGAAGGTAGGTGTGAGGCCTAGGTTACTTAGCCAACCAAGCATTTTAATCCTTCTTCCATCCCCATTTAGCCAACCTTGAAGACTCTTCTTCAAGCCACTCCAATTTCGTCCTTCCCCTCTTCCAAAGGATGTCATCCACAAGGAAGTTCTCCACAGCATCAAGTGAAGAAGGTTCTTGCTATGGGCGCCAATGGAGATCCACCTTGAGCCAAGCATAAGCCTCTTTCTTCCATTCCAAACTTTCCTCCTCCATTCCTCCAACCTTCCATCTAAACCTTCTAATCTTTCCTTCTATCTATGCAGGATCCCCGGGTCTCCTAGTTTCCAAGGTGAAGGTCTTCTGTGCTAAGGAATCAGATACAAGGTACCTTTAAACATAGAGTAGCCCCTTCGCCATCTTAGTACTTCTTCTTGAGTGTTCCCTTGCCACTTTCAGAATATTAATGGCCGGGTAACCATTTTTAAAACCTTCTTTCAGATCTGAAATAGTAGAGTAAGCTAGCCCTAACCTGTGTAGTTTCGTAACCACAAATGTCCCTTCTTATTGCTTTGAAAAGTTCTTTTCTAGTCATGTTTTTTCCTTATGTTCCTTTCATGAAATTCTTTTCTTTTACATAGAATAGTTGCATGCATATTTGCTTCATTAGCATTTAGTCTCTCTAATTTCTTAGAAATGCATCATTCGATATTTGTTCCCCATCAAAAAAATCATATGATGAAGCAACTCCTAGGGTTTTTGGACTGGTGCAGACATCTCAGGATTTTAGTTAGGGTTCCTAAGATGCAGTAATTTTATATTTTTTGTTTAGTAAGAATAATGAAAAATTATGATAATTATCAAGACTAAACATATATCTTTTCATGCAAATTTTAATGAAAAATAAATTCTTAAGAAGATGAACTAAATTGAAAATCAGGCATCTACTGCAGATGACATGATGCAGAAAAAATAGCAATGAGTGTTTTCATGATTTTCATGAAGATGCAAGCTATCCTAAACTAGCTCTAATACCAAACTAATGCAGGATGATCTTAGGACTGATGTAGATAAAGGAAAATAGAAAATCTAATTTTTTTATAATTTTAAGGATTTAATTTTGTAGGCTAATAACCAAAAGCATGTAAGAATTGCAAGCAAACATGTAATGAAAGAAACTATCAGACCCACAAAAAGACACATGCAGAATAATAAAAGATAGGATCCCAGGAATTGAGAAATCTTTGGTTTAGGATAGCGTACCTTCAACTAGTCAAAAATTAGGAGGGGGAAGGTTTGTAACAGGCAGAGATTCAAGATCCACTTGAAGAAGAGTTCTCTTGCACTCTGAATGGCACCTGGAAGACAAGCCTGTAGTTCCCAAATCTGAAGGCAATCTGGGATGGTCCTGAAGGAAAAGAGGGCCTCCACCTCGGAGGTGAAAATCACTGGGATCCTACAAGCATCAGAGGTCAGCAATAAATAAATAAAAAAGTAAAAGAAGAGAACTAGGGTTTGGAAGAAAGAAGAAATCAGGATTTGAATGTGGCCGGCTTGATGCTTGAAGAAGAACTCCTTGCTTGGGCAGCCTTTAGCACTTCTTTGGGCAGATTATGGCTTGGAAGAAGAACACCTGGGGTGGCTAGGGCTTGGTAGAATTAGGGCACACCAATCTCAAACACTCACACACCAAAGAAGAACACAAGGAACAAGATACAAAAATTTCAACAAGGTATTATTTCAAAATAAAAGTTACATACAAGAGGGGGAGGGGTGGTGTATTTATAGATGTTCCCTAAGTCCTCTCCAAGATAGGATAGGATTACAAAGTTGAGAGAGAAAGGGATTACAAGTTTGATTAAGATTAGGAGAATACACTTTGAATGAAACTTGTTCTCCTTATTTTACTTTGATTCCTTCTCCTCTTTTGACTTGGACAAGAGTGTTCCATTTGGGCTAGGATGCCAAGGGCTTTGGGCTTGAGTGTGTGGGCTTCAAGGGCAGCAAGGGTGGGTTGCCTCCTTTGGGTTGGCGCATGGGCTTTGGGCCATAGAAATGGGATGCCCTGATATCTACATATTCCTTGGAATCTTGGTTCTAGGACTCATGGACTTAACTCCTAGGCTTGGAATCTCTTTTCTAGGTCCTGGCTTATTCTTGGCATTTGGAGGGTATCAGAAATCTAGAAGGCATCTAGAGGGCATCTGGAGGGCATCTGAAAGAAATCTCAGACCCTAGTGTGGCAAACAATGCCAAATAAGCTAATGTAAAGCCTCTGGCTCCTGGATAAGGCTTGGTGGAACTCTAAAATAGGGTATCCTCTTCTCTTGTACAAAATTGAATTTGTATTGGACTAAGATTTAATTATAGGACTCAAAGACTGGATAAGGGTTGAGACAAATCAACTAGCCTCAACTTATTACAGGACTCAATCTTACTTGATTATAAAATTTGACACATGGCTAAGAAAACCAGATAGAGCCCAGTAATATGCATATGATCCTTGTGCCCTCACCATGTTGGTGAGACTTCCTAAGCGATAGGACCAGGCTCCATCTCAACCATGGCAGTAGGAGTCATAGCTCTCCTTGAGCTTCAACCAAGGCCACCCGGGACCACGATGTTATCCAGATTTAGCACTTGGAAGAGCGAAACACCAGAGATCAACATACCCCGAATCCTTTGACGAAGGAATTGATGGCCGCCTCCCATACTTCATTGAAAAACATTATCGAGTCCCTAAACATGGGCCCTAGCTCGACGGCCTCCTTCTTGGCAGCCTCCATCTGGGACACCACCCCACGCCGCTCTCTCCTCGGCTGCTAAAGCCGAGCCAGCATTGCCTCCAGATGGACATGGAGGCCACTCCTCAACCCTTCTGCCCGGGCAGCTTCTGCTTTGAGCTCCTCCACTCGATGGAAAGCCCGATCCCTTTCTTGGGCCAAGGACACTTCGAGGTCACTAGCCCAATTTTCAGCATCAACCCAGCAGGATAGAGGACCCTATCCTTCTCTTCCAAGGACCAGGCCCTGTCAGTTTGCTCTCGGGCCTTAGCCACTAGAGACCCCTCTCTTCTCCTGCCGGGCATCTCTCTTCCCCCACTGAGTGCAGTAGTCACAGACGAGAAGAATGTCGGTCCTGATCTACATCATCAAAGGTGTTAGCTATAGCAACCAGATTGAAGCAACAGAAAAGAAGAAGACTACCATGAAGAGGAGGGGGGGTGCCAAGAAGGGCCTCTACAAACTTCTTGCCTCCCCTCTCGCAATGGTCGCATGACTGGATCGCGAACTCCATCATATGCTCTGTAAGCACAAGATCCTGGGTGACAGATGAGTTTGGTTTCAACCGAGGTGCTACCTCCGGGCAGTGGCCCTCCTCATTACTGGGTGCACCACTGCATTTGGGCGAACCACCTTCGAAGGCATCTCACCCAACGGTAGGGAGTTCATTGCCATGGGAGGTGGCATCGTCGGTGGTCGCTACTCCACCCTTTCTCAATCCTCGTCCCCCCGATGATTGCAAAGGCTGGACCTCAATAATAGTAGCTGGCCTAGCCTGCATACTCATGCCAGTTCTCGGGTTGGGGGTTGGGCTCGTTGCCTCGAAGACCTGAGGGCCGGATCCACCGCTCGCAACACAGGGCCAAGGATTGAAGCAGGCCCTGCCCCTTGGCTAGGCTCAACACGGGCCCTCTTTAGTGGAGCCTCACCAGGCCCGGATGGTAGGCCTCTCTTTTGGGTGGACTCTAAAAGCTCATCCATCGAAAACTTCATGCCTGCAAGAAGAAGAAAAAGGTCAATAGTAGACCAAAAAGGACTCATCAAAGAAGAGAGATCCCTCCAGACTCACCTAGTCCCAGGATTGGGCTGATCCCGATGTTGAACAAGTTTTGCTTTGACAGGAAACACAAGGAAGGGGATCCGATTGGAAATGAGCTGGTCGTATATTTTTCGATCAAAGGCCTCGATATGGGAGTTTTGGTTTAGGATCCAGTCTAGTTCACTCTAGACCTAGTCTACCATTTTGATGGAGGCGAAGAAGAATTTACTCTTCCACCCTTTGATAGAAGAGGGTGCTCAAACTTTATGCCCTTTAGGCGAGGAGAAACAAACCACCACCCATCCTTAGTCGGGTGGCATTTCAGGGTAACGAAGGCCCTGAACAGAGAGAAACGGGCGATGATTCCATGGAAGTGGCAGAAAACAATGAAACAGCTAATGACCCTAATCGCCTTGAGGGCCAATTAGCTAGAAAGAAGATAGTTACTAAGAAAAGATGGAAAGAAGGGGTGAGAAGGTAGACGAAGGCCCCCGAGAAAGAACTACTCGTAGAGGGCTATTCGACCTAGGCCACTAGAGTGACCAGCTGCCTTGGTCCCAGAACCAAGAGCTGGATGAAGTTTGGGATACCGTAAGTGGCCTAGATCATAGAGATATCCTCCCTAGTCATCGTTGAAGCAACACCAGAAGGCTCGGTCAGACAAGAAGACTAGAAAGAAGTAATAGGAGCGGAAGAAACAAATGGAATAGGAGAAGCCCTGGGCCCATCTATGACCACTACGAATTAGGCAAAGGTTCCTACAGATGATGAGAGGAACCTCCTCCTCTTCATCAAAAGACAGAGTCCTCGGTTGAGCAAGCCCACCTCATCTGGGTTTCGAGAAGAGCGATGGTTTCGACTGGACGGAGTCATCCAAGATCATAGAAAGAAGGAAGTGTATAAAGAAAGAAGGCCTTAGAACCTAATAGGAAAACTCGGCCTAATCGAAGAAGAAGGAGAAGACCAAGGAAGACTAACCTGGTTGTTGGAGGCAAAGATAGACGGGAGAAGGAAGAAGCTCTACTCCGATGGTGAGCGGGAAAGTTTCGAAAGGGGTGATTAGGGAAAAGCTTTCACTCTTTTCAAAGTGACCAGACTGCATGATACGTCATACTTATGGAAAATATGGCATGAATGACTAAAGCAATTAAGCTAATTAAAACTCTAAAACATATGATCTAATTTTAGTCATAGTAGAGTCAATAAGATGCATTAAAGAAGACTAAACTAGAAGGCTCGTATGCTTCGTAGTGCAAATCTGAATTAAGTTAATGAACTAGGACCTACGTAGCTAGAGGAACCAACTAATTAGGACTATACCCTATTCAAAAGTACAGACCATAAGAGAAAAGGAAAGGTTTTAGATACCAATAATGACACTCCAATAACCTTACACAAGTTTCACTCCTTCACACTCAAGATTGGTGACTAACTGATCAATCTAACCCTCTCGTTGGAAGTAGAGGTTCTTGCTGCTAAGTTGAAGGCAAGGTGGACTTCATCCTGTACTGGATACTCCTTAGGATCCTGCAAGAACAACCATTAGTATTATGGATGAGATGGAAGATAGTATGGAATAGAAATAATGGAAGGGAGGGAAGTTGAGGATTGTTGGTGATCTTGGTGGAGTGTGGCTGGCTGCTCTTGAAGATGAGGTAAGCGTCAATGGAAGAAGAACTTTTGCTAGAATTTGAGAACTAAAGCGCTTGGTTGAGCTTCTCACACAATCCCTCATAGATGGCATTTGCAAACACAAATGGAGATAAGAAAATTCTAGATTTCAATAATTCAAAAGCATTCTTTTACAAAAAGATTAGGGGCCTATTTATGATCTTCTAAGCCCCATTTGAAATTCAAATTTTATATGAAAAGAGGGGAAAATGTAGTTACATATTTGAATTTCAAAATTCATGAAAAGGAGGCACCAAATCTAAAAATATGCATGCATCGGTGCCAAGTATCTAAATCTGAAAATCATCATATATGGGTGCCAAGTATCCAAATCTGAAAATCTGCATGCATTGGTGCCAAGTATCCAAATCTAAAAATCTTCATGTATGGGTGCCAAGTGTCCAAATCTGAAACTCTTCATGTATGGGAGCCAAGTGTCCATTCTCTTGGATAAGGTGTCTTGGAGAGGTGGCTTCAATCAAAGTTTCATTCCATCCAATGGCTCTTATTTCATGCACCCTTGATTTGAAGATTTACTAGATGTAGCTTTGTTCATCTCTTGGTCCAATTATATGCACCCTTGGTTGGACTTGACTCAAGCTCAAAAGAAAAATTATAGCTCAATTTGGACTTGACTACATTTGACTCTTACAACTCAATTGACCCAAGGCTTCAAGACCAAATACTTAGCAAGACTCAAACATAAAATTCATGATACAAGAAACTTAACTAGACTCAAGACTTAGACAGGAACAAGTTAACAAGGTTGGAGCTTAATTTGCAATCCATAAGGAATTGGTGTTGACTAGGTTTGATTGAAGTCTTCTTTTAACCTTGGTGCCCTCACCAATTCCCCCGAGATGGGAAGAACTCAACTCTATCGAGTAGGGATATGTTTTACTCTAGTAGTACTCTAATAAGTCTGGGATGATTTTTTGTAGATCCTCTCGAGTAATCGACGAGTCTTCAGACTTATGTTGACCTTGCTAATGAACTAAATAGCATGGTAACCTTTATTTCAAGTGGTGATGGCTTGGTCATTCAGAATACACTCAATCTTATCTTGCCATTCTGGTAGAATTGTTGGTGGATACTCAGGGATGGATTCACTCTAAATAATGGCTCACGCTCAAATGGCTTGCTAGGTATCATTATTGGCTCCCTTACTCTACTAGGCCTGAAACATTGAAAGTCGAGCTAATCCCTAAATCAGATGGTAAGTCTAGAACATATGCATTAGATCCTATTTTCTTTAAACTTTAAACGGACTTGCACTATGAGCACGCAATTTTTTAAGGTTCCTGGTGGGAACCATTCTGGTCTAAGCCATATAATAACATAATCACCTTCAATGAATTCTTCGACTCTTGTTGCCCAGGTGGCTATCCAAGAGGGGGGTGAATTAGGTCTTTTAAAACTTAGAGCAGAGAATCTACGATTGAAATATCCTTTTAAGGTGTTGCATGTTGTGATTAAGAATTAAATGCAGAAGCTAAAAGAAATCAGAGAATCATAATGCAAACACACAAGATTTATAGTGGTTTGGAGCAATCTAGCTCCTACGTCCATAACCCAAGATACCACTTGGGATTTTCACTATATTCACACCCGAATACAGTAGGATTGTTTTGCAGGATCATAATAAAAAATCTCTACACTTTGGTTTTAACCGAATCACCAAAGAAAACCTAACACCCTTTAGTTTTAAACAGGCTCACCAAAGAAACCTAACTTGGTTTTACCAGGATCACCAAGAACCTAACACTTGATTTTATCAAAGGCTCACCAAGAACCTACTTGGTTTTTCAACCAGGCTCACCAATAACCCTACAATAATTCAAAAAAGAATTGAAGTAAATACAACAAGAATGACAAACTTAATTTGTCGGATAGTTGCTGGTGCAGCTTGATGGAAGTCCACTTGACTTGCACTTGGATTAGCTTTAATTGCTTCAGTGGATTCTTCAAAAGTTGCTTGAAGCTTTAGATCAGAGTTGGTGAAGACTTGAAGGCTGACTTGAATGCTCTTGTGCTCTTTTACTGTTGGTAGTTAGAATACTCAATGAAGCTCTCTTTTCTTTTAAGAACTTTTCAAAAAATCTTACTTTTTGGATGTTCAAATCCTTCAAATATAAGATCTTCTATCACTCCAAGGCAGTTCTAGCTATTGTAGACCATTGGAAAATGAATTATGATCGTTGGAGCACATTTTGGTATTCAAAAATAATTTCTAGAACTAGCCGTTGGATACCTGAAAACAATGTTCGAGTCAGCTCGGATCCTATGAGTTGATAGGTTGAGTCACCAAATCATCAGTGTAGTTGGCTCTTTGTCTCAGGGTGCAAAACATTACTCTGGACGAGTCGGCTCTTGATAGCTCAGGTCGGCTCAAACTTCTTTCTTTGAAAAACTTGAACTCGAGGAGTAGGCTCTTTTCAGCTTGGGTCGGCTCTTCTTCTTAGGTTCGAAAATCCTCACTCTAAAAGAGTCGGCTTGATGCAATTCATGTCGGCTCGCTTTCTTAGGTCTTCAAAATTAGGTCTGGTAGAGTCGGCTCTTTCTGGTTCAAGTCAGCTCGCTTGGCTGTTCTCAGAAATCTTCAGAAACTGGACTATGGAGGTGTCAGCTCGGACAAATTTTAGTAGACTCGGACTCATTGGAGTCGGCTTGATTACCATTGAGTTGGCTCGGATTGCTGCATTCCAGAATCCTTGCTGCGTGCCAGTAGGTGGAGTCGACTCGTCATCATGCTAGGTCAGCTCGAGTATCTTATTCAGGATTTTTAACTTGAACTCAAAGAAAAACTCTCATCAACTTTTTACATTTTCAAGCATACCAACTCAAAATAATTTTTATGGCACACACACACACAGAAGTAACCCTTTTCACATGATTTTTTATTAGCTTTTTCATTGGGTTCTTCTTTACAAAATACATTACAACACAACTCAAACAACAATAATATATAGGAGTTGAAGTTTGAACAAATTAAGCCATCCTATAAAAACTTGTGAAACACTTGAAGAGTTGTTAGAAATAAATGTATAAGCTCCAATGTTTGGTTATCATCAAAATCATTATGGGGTCAACAATCTCCCCCTTTTTGATGATGATAAATACTGAGCATGAAAAATTTTTTTTATTTCACATGTATAAAAGTATTTGAAGATTAAATATTTACATGTATCAGAGCTAATTGAATTGGTAAATGAGTATCAGAGATCAAGAGATGATATCATTATATATCATCAAAGTATTAAACTTTTCATGCTTCATAATGTTATAATTAGCACAAAACATGGAGTTTCAAATTTTTGAAAAAGATAATGATAGAATTAGATTAACTTGTATAGCAATAGTAATTAGAGTGAAACCATTTCAAGAGAATCTCCCCCTTTCTCTAGTTTTTAAAGAAATTAAACAGTTAGATCTGATTGAATATTGGATCTTTTGTGATCCCCCTTTTTCATTCTTTTTAAGTACTTTAAGAACTATTGGTAGAAGCTCAAAAACAATATCAGAATTTGCATGATAGATCAATCATTAATATTGATACTATACTATTCTCTCTCGATATCATTCTCCCATTTTTCATTTCACCAATTTTTCATTTCTCTTATTTTCACATTTTTCATATTTCTCCCCCTTTTTGTCAATCAATCAAAAAGGTAGTTTCAAATAAAGCTCTGATTTTGAAATAGATTGAGAAAGTCTTTAATATTTGTTTGAGATAATTTCATTTTCTCAAATTTGAAATTCTAATAAAAATTCATCACATATATATCAAATCATGACAACAATTGAAATTGCTAAGGAACTTTCATTTCATTGATAAGTTTGGCATACAAAGTAGAAAAGAAAGTACATTCAAACTGTAAAAGATAAAAGTGGAACATTAACAAAGTCAGAGATATAATTAGAAGACTAACAACATAACCTATTTTTTTTCTTCTTCACTAGAAGAAGAGGAGCCTACCTCTATAACCTTATCAGAGGTCTTAGTTTTTAGAGGTTTAAACCTTAAATTCCTAATCTAGTTCTAACAGGGGCTTTAAGAATCTTAGTTTTCTTTGTTTCGGTTTCTTCTTGGTCTTAATAGGTTTGGATGGATCAGATGAAGGAATAGGAGCAGGAGTGTCAAGTGACTCCTTGAAGATCTGTTCAAGAGTATCTTTAGCAGTGACTGTTTCCTTCTGGGATTGTAGCAGGATGCTTTTGATCTCTTCCTCGAAATCCTCCATTTCCTTTTCAATTTTCTTCTAGTGGAGCTTTTTTTAAGATCTCAATTCCTGCAGACTTGCATTAACTGCACTTTTCATTTCATCAATTACAGAATTCATATGATCAATCAATGAACATGAAATTGCTTCCATCTTCTGAAATATTAGCTTTTTTGAGGTCAGATGGAGTAATCTTTGTACCTTCAGTCCTTTCTTCAATAGTACTAGCTTCATTATCTTCTGAAGAAGTACAGCAGCCTGACTAGACACTTTCTTTATACATATTCCTTCTTGTAGCTTATAGCCTATTCTTTTCAATGAATTGAATGAGTAATGCCAAAGTGATGTAGTGGCTTGCCTATCTCATATGCTAAGTCAATGCCAGCTTCTTCAAATAGTAAAGTAAAAACCATACTGTAGGGTAGACAGGCTTTGACTTTTCTTGCTGCTTCAGTCTTCTGGATCATCATTATATAGGGAAGGCTGAGAGGCTTTTCTTCTATCAGGTGTCCTATAAAAGTCTTATCTTTTTCGCTGACCCAGTCAAAGCGACCGATCCTGGAAGAAATATCCTGCTTATCATGTTGTGAAGAAGCCTCATTTCTTTTGACAATAAATTGGCTTGTACATGCTGAACGGAGCTCACATCTTCTTTTTCCAAGATGAGCTTTAATATGTGTTCTTTGTCAATAAATTGGCTTGTACATGCTGAACGGAGCTCACATCTTCTTTTTCAAAGATGAGCTTTAATATGTGTTCTTTGTCCGGTAAAATGAGCTTAGTGGCACCGTTCATTGGCATTTGTAGTAAATTGCCCAATTTCTCTTCATCCACAATAACTTTCTTTCCCTTGACAGTAGATTCCAAGTGATGTTCTTTAATGACTATGTTTTCATAGAAAATCCATACCAGTGAAGGGTAGGTCAAGATATCCAAAGAACAGAAGAGCTTCCAACCTTGACTTTCTCTCCATTTTCCAATCTTCATTTCCATCTCTTCTAGGAATGTAAAATCGATCCTTCTTCTACCAGTGACAGGCCAGTTGGCCATTGAGACACTTGTTCGGGAGAAGGAGTTTCTTCTTCTTGTTGTACAGGAGCAGATCTTTTCCTCTTTTCTCCTTTTTCTTTTGCATCTACACTGCGAGCACTTGATTTACCAATTTGAAGAACCTTCTTCGCAAATCTTCTAGAAGCCATAGCAGTGGGATTCAAGAAATTTAGGCTCTAAAGAATGGTTTTTGGGAGTTTTGGTAAAGTTTCCTAGAGAGTAGAGTGAGTTTGAGGTAAAAGTAAAAAGAGTGAAGTACAAGAAAAGATAGTTCATAACTACCTAAATAGTGATTTCCTGACTTTCGAGTCAGCTCGCCAAACCATAGAAACATCTGAGTCAGCTCGACCAAAGCGAACTCAGAACAATCAGAACACCAAGTCAGCTAGGCAAAGACCTAGTCGGCTTGACCAGAGTGATAGGTAGAGAACTCAGACATTCGAGCCGGCTCAACCAGAGCAAAATTGCTTGAGTCGACTCGAACAGAAACTGTCCATCATAAGTAAGATGATTCAAACATTGAATTTAATACAATGAAATTTCAAGGAAAGTTGTTCAATGATCATGAATAAATGTAGGAGGTTTTCTATATAATCTTTCCTTAATTCTTGAAGGAAATTAGGTTGTCTAAATTTGGGAAGGATCATAAAACCCTAATTCTCCTCTAAGCAATTCAAATATATCTTGATTCAATGGCTCAGTAAAAATATCAACTAATTATTTTTCTGTTGGGATAAACTCTAGTTCTATGTCACCACTCAAAACATAGTCTCTAATAAAAATGATATCTAATCTCTATGTGCTTAGTCATAGAATGCTGAATAGGATTTTTGGTTAAATTTATAGCATTTGTGTTATCACACTTAATAGGAATTTTGCATTGTATAACACCAAAATCTTCTAGTTGTTTAATCCAATACACTTATGCACAACAACTCCTACTCTGCCTCAGCAGTAGATAGTGCTACTACCGAGTTTTTTTTCTTGCAGTGCCATGAGATTAAATTCAACCCTATATATTGACATGTGCCGCTAGTGCTTTTTCTATCAACTTTACGACCAGTATAATCAGCATCAGAGAATCCAATTAAATTTAAAGATGATTCTTTTGAAAACCAAAGACCTAGATTACTTGTATCTTCCAAATACTTAATATTATTTTAACAGCAAGCATATGTGTTTCTTTGGGATTACATTGAAGTCTAGCACATACACATATACTATATAAGATATCTTGTCTACTTGCAGTGAAATATAATAAGGATCCGATCATACCTCTATATAACTTTTTGTCAACATTGGACCTGCTTTCATCTTTGTCCAAATTGCAAGAAGGGCTCATGGGTGTGCTCATATGTTTGCTCGTCTCCATACCAAACTTCTTGATTATTTTTTGGTATATTTGGCTTGGTTAATAAAGATCCCTTCCTTTGATTATTTTACTTGAAGTCCAAGGAAGTAAATAAGTTCATCCATTATGCTCATTTCAAATCTCCCTGCATTAGCTTAGCAAATTCTTCACAAAAACTTTCATTAGTTGCAACAAATATAATATCGTCAACATAAATTTGTACAACTAATATATCATTATTTTTCTTTTTAATGAAAAGAGTTTTATCAACATTTCATCTTGAAAAATCTTTTTCAATCAGGAAAGTGCTAAGTCTATCGTACTAGGCTCTAGGGCTTGTTTCAAACCATATAAAGCTTTAGTAAGTTTAAACACATGGTTTGGAAAAGCATGATTTTCAAAATCCGGTGGTTGTTCTACAAAAACTTGTTCTGAGATAAAACCATTTAGAAATGCACTTTTTATATCCATTTGAAAAAGTTTAAAGTTCATGTAGCAAGCAAATGCAAGAAGTAATCTAATGGCTTCTAGTCTTGCTATGGATGCATAGGTTTCATCAAAACCTATACCTTCTTCTTGACTATATCCCTTAGCCACTAATCTTGCTTTGTTTCTAATGACATTTTTTGTTCATCTAGTTTATTCCTATAGACCTTCCTTCTTTTATTTAGGTCTTTAGGTCAATCAACTAGTGTCCAAACCTTATTTCTTTCAAACTGGTTCAATTCTTCATGCAAGGAAAGCATCCAGTTTGGGTCATTTTCTACTTTTTCTAAAGTGTGAAGCTCTATTTGTGATACAAAGGCTAAGTAGTCATGTACAGTCCTATATGCTGACCTAGTCCTGATGCCTTGAAAAAGATCACCAATAATTAATTCTTTAGGATGGGAAGTAGCATACCTCCATTCAGTTGGTAGATCAGTATGATCCTTACTTACCATTTCTTCTCCTTTTTCAATTGGTCTTTATTGAATACTCATGTCTTCCATCTCCTTTTGAATAGTACCTGCATCATTGTCAATATACTCATCATTTCTAGATGGTGGTGGGTTAATTTCTTCAAAGATAACATGCATTGACTCTTCAACAGTAAGAGTCCTTTTATTAAAAACCCTATATGCTTTGCTATATAGAGAATAACCAAGGAAATTTTTTTCATCAGATTTAGCATCAAGTTTTCCTAGATTATCCTTACCATTATTAAGCACAAAGCATTTGCATCCAAACACATGAAAATAATTTATATTGGGTTTCTTTTCATTCCAAAGCTCATAGGGGATTTTCTTCAAAATAGGATGGATCAAAACACGGTTTAAAATATAACAAGCAGTGTTCACAGCTTCTGTCCAAAAGTACCTTGGAAGATTACCTTCACATAACATCATTCTGGCCATTTCTTCCAAAGTCCTATTTTTTCTCTCTACAATACCATTTTGTTGTGGTGTTCTAGGAGCGGAGAAGTTATGATCAATGCCATTTTTAGTACAATAATCTTCAAAAAATTGATTTTGAAATTCGGTGCCATGATCACTTCTAATTGAAATTATTAAAAGATTTTGCTAATTGGAAACCTTTTTGTGAAATGTTTTAAACATTTTGAAAGTTTCATCTTTGTAAGCAATAAACAAAATCCATATAAATCTAGAAAAATCATGTACAATCATAAGGACATATCTCATACCTCCTAGGCTTGTGGTCCTAGTTGGTCCAAATAAGTCCATGTGAAGTAGTTCTAAAGGTCTAGATGCTGAAATCATATTTTTGAATTTAAATCTCCACATAGTTTGTTTATCCATTTGGCATGCATCACAAACATTATCAAAATCAACTTTAAACTTAGGCATGCATCTAACAATATTTTTCGAAATTAACTTGGTAATGGTATCTATGCTAGCATGACCTAATCTTCTATGCCATAATAAACAAGACTCCTTGGTCTTAGCATTCATTGCAACTAAACTAGAACTACTTGTCATGGCAAGATCATTTAGATCTACAACATAAATATTTCAAAGTCTATGTCCAATGAATTTACTACTAGAATCAAGAGAGTTTGTTACTATACACATAGATGATTCAAAGATAACATTGAATCCTTTATTACACAATTGACTAATACTCAATAAATTATGCTTCAATTTATCTACTAGAAATACATTTTCAATGAAAGTATAGGGGATTATTTTGATTTTATCAATTTTGATTATTTTTCCTTTGCCATTATCTCCAAAGGTAACCATACCTCCTTTCATTTCCAGATTGATGAACTGATCCTTATCACCCATCATATGCCTTGAACAGCCACTATCGAGATACCATTTTTTCTTCATTTTCTGGGCTGCAAGACATTACTACAAGAAAATCAAGGAGTTCTTTAGGTACCCAAGCTAACTTGGATCCTTGCAGGTTAGCTGAGGTGGTTCCTTTAGGAACCCAAATCTTTCTTGATCTATTATGGACATTTCTAATAATATTGCAGTTGAAGGCTTTATGTCCAAGTTTTTTGCAAACAAAACATCTGATTCCAGAATTTTGAAATGATCTATATTTTGAAATTCTAGATGCATGAAATACAGAAATAGCCGTTTTGTATTTGAATTTTTTGGAACATTTAGAGTAGGTTTGAAATGGAAGTGGAACCTTTTGTCACAAAAGTTTTTTGATGAGTAAACTTGGGAACAAAATCCTTTTGTTTCACAAATGTAGTTGCTAAAATATAATTTGAGTTTGAAGCATTAAAACCTATTCTAGCTTTATTACCAGAAATTCTTTGATCTTTAAGAATCAACTCAAGCATGTTAGAAGATAAAGTTAATTTTTTAATAAGTGGCTTAAGTTTTTCAACCTCCTATTTTAGCTCATTATTTCTTTCGATAAAACATTATTTTCATCATTAAATTCACTATTTTCAGTTTTCAAAACATTACATTTTTCAAAAAAGTCATGAAGTTCTTTTTGCAATAAAAAATTCTTTTCTGAAATCTCTTCTTTTTCTTTGAGTAAAGAATCGTTGATATGCTTTAATGATCCAATCTTTACTCTGCCTTTTTAAATTCAGATAAGAGGTCATGAAATGCAGAATTTAATTCTTCAATGTAAAATCAATTTGAGTGTCAGGAAAAATACCTCATCCTCAAGACCCATTAGACATAAGTTAGCAGTTTTCATGGTCTCTTCTTCTTTAGTTGAAGTGGAGTGTTCACCGTTGCTCTACGTGGCAACCATCGATTTCTTCTTCTTCTTTTTGAAAAGTTTCTTTAGCAATGGACAGTCCAGATGAATGTGCCCCGGTTTCTTACATTCATAGCAGGTAGGGACTTGTTCCTTAACTTTCTCTTTGTCCTTGTTATTTTCTTTTGAATGTTCTCCTCGTTTATGAAATTTTCTATTGTATCTACCTTTCTTCTATCCCATAAACTTTTTGAATCTCCTCACAACCATTGAAATGTCTTCATCTTGAAGATCATCTTCGGAGGAGGTAAAGTCATCTTTCATCTCTTCATCATCCTTTGATTCTAATGCAGCCTTGAATGCAATCATTTTCTTCTTTTTCAGATCATCATCCGTTCTGTGCTGCATGGCTAGTTCGTGAGTAATAAGGGATCCCATTAATTCATCCATTGATAGAGTGTTCAGGTCTTTAGCTTTTAGGATGGCAGTGACTTTGGGATCCCATTTGTTAGGAAGTGATCTCAATATCTTCTATACTAGATCAGCATTTGAGTATACCATGCCAAGACTTTTCAAACCATTAATAATAAGTAAATCGAGTGTATATTGTAGAAATACTTTCATTAGGATCCATTTTAAACAGTTTATAATTGCGCACTAAAGGATTTATCTTTGAAGTTTTCACTTGTGAAGTTCTTTCATGGGTCACCTCATGTTTATCCCAAATTTTTTTGTTGAAGAGCAAGTGGAAATTCGATTAAACTCGATTGAATCCAAAGCACAGTATAACAAACTCATTGCTTTGGCATTCAATTCACCTAATTTCATGTCATGATCATCCCAGTCCTCTTCAGGCTTAGGGACATCCATGCCATCAATTTTAGTCAGGGGAATTTGTGGCCCTTTAAGAATGACCTTCCATAATTGAAAATCAACAGCTTGAATATAGATCTTCATTCTTGGTTTCCAATATGAATAATTTGTGCCTGTGAATAGTGGAGGTCTGTTGGTAGATTGGCGTTTGGCCAAGGATGTAATCATGGGATGAGCCATCAAACATTACTCTAGTATAATTAGAGACACTGCTCTGATACCAATTGTTGCCCAGGTGGCTACCCAAGAGGGGGGTGAATTGGGTCTTTTAAAATTTAGAGTAGAAAATGTGTGATTGAAATACCCTTTTAAGGTGTTGTGTGTTGTGATAAAGAATTAAATGCAAAAGCTAAAAGAAATCAGAGAATTACAATGCAAACACATAAGATTTATAATGGTTCGGAGCAATCCAGCTCCTACGTCCACTACCAAATACCACTTAAAATTTTCACTATATTCACAACCGAATACAATAGGATTGTTTTGCAAGATCACAATCCAAAACTTCTACACTTTGGTTTTAATGGGATCACCAAAGAAATCCAACACCCTTTGGTTTTAAATAGGCTCACCAAAGAACCTGACTTGGTTTTACAAGGATCACCAAGAACCCAACACCTGGTTTTTATTAAAGGCTCACCAAGAACCTACTTAGTTTTTTAACCGGGCTCACCAATAACACAATAACAATTCAAAATAATTGAAGTAAATGCAAGAAGAATGACAAACTCAATTTGTTAGATAGTTGCCGGTGCAACTTAATGGAAGTCCACTTGACCTGCACTTGGATTAGCTTAAATTGCTTCAGTGGATTCTTTAAAAGTTGCTTCAAGCTTCATATCAGAGTTGGTGAAGACTTGAAGGCTAACTTGAATGCTTTTGTGCTCTTTTACTGTTGGTAGTTAGAATATTCAATGAAGCTCTCATTTCTTTTAAGAACTTTAAAAAACTCTTACTTGTTGGATGTTTAAATCCTTCAAATATAAGGTCTTCTATCACTCCAAGGCAGTTCTAGCCGTTGTAGAACATTGGAGAATGATTTGTGACCATTGGAGCACTTTTTGGCATTCAAAAATAATTTCTAGAACTTGCTATTGGATACCTGAAATGATGTTCAGGCTGGCTCGGATTCCATCGAGTCGGCTCGGATCCTTCAAGTTGATAGGTCGAGTCACCAAATCTTCAGTGCAGTCGGCTCTTTGTATCAGGTGCAAAACTTTACTCTGGATAAGTCGGCTCTTGATAGCTTGGGTTAGCTCGAACTTCTTTCTTTGAAAAACTTGAACTCGTGAAGTCAGCTCTTTTTAGCTTGGGTCGGCTCTTCTTCTCATATTCGGAAATCCTTACTCTAGAAGAGTCGGCTCTATGCAGTTCGGGTCGGCTCGGTTTCTCAGGTCTTCAAAATTATGTCTGGCAAAGTCAGCTCTTTCTGGTTCGAGTCAGCTCGCCTGGCTGTTCTCAAAATTCTTCTGAAAATGGACTCTGGATGAGTTGGCTCGGACAAATTCCAATCAACTTGGATTAATTGGAGTCAGCTCGGTTACCTTCGACTCAGCTCAGATTGCTGTGTTCTAGAATACTTGCTACGTGTTAGTAGGTGGAGTCAACTCTTCATCATGCTGGGTTGGCTGAGTATCTTCTTCAGGATTTTTATACTTGAACTCAAAGAAAACTCTCACCAACTTTTTACATTTTTAAGCATACCAACTCAAAATAATTTTTGGGCACACACACATAGAAGTAACCCTTTTCACATGATTTTTTCTTAGCTTTTTCATTGGGTTTCTTCACAAAAATACATTACAACACAACTCAAACAAAAAACAATAGTATAGGAGTTGAAGCTTGAACAAATTAAGCCATCCTACAAAAACTTGTGAAATACTTGAAGAGTTGTTAGAAATAAATGTACATGCTCCAATATTTGGTTATCATCAAAATCACTTATGGGATCAACAACTCTCCTATGTGAATTTGCCATATGCTTATAAGTTTCATTGCTCATTGGATCTTTTTGTTAATTTCTTTATGTACATCTCTAATATGCTGTGCATATGATTCAGCTGATTTAGAAATTTTAGCTTGTGTGGGTAAAAAAATAAGATCAAAGGGCTTTCTAGATTTGTAACCATGGACCACTTCAAAAGGACTCTTCCTAGTAGATCTATTAACTGAGCTGTTGTAAGCAAATTCACCACGAGGGAGTAAGTGATCCCAATTTACTGTATTGTCACCAACTAAACATCTTAGTAGATTTCCTAGACTCCGTTTGACTACTTCAGTTTGGCCATCTTTCTGAGGATGATAGGTAGTGGGAAATTTCAATTTGGTTCCTAGCATATGCTAGAGGGTCTTCCAAAAGTAGCTAGTGAACCTAACATCTCTACCTGATATAATGGTTTTGGGTAAACCATGTAGTCTAACCATCTTGTCAAGAAAAAGTTTGGCCATTCTAGAAGCATCTAGGGTTTGAGAACATGGGATGAAGTGAGCCATCTTAGAAAATCGATCAACTACAACGTAGATGGAATCATGTCTTCTTGAGGTCTTTGGGAGTCCTAGTACAAAATCCATACTAAGATCCTGCCATGGACAATCAGGGACTGGTAAGGGAGTGTACAGACCGGTGTTTTGCCTTTGCTATTTGGCAACAGCATATGTTCGACATTGACCTACAACTTGAGCCACATTCCTTTTGAGGCCAGGCCAAAAGAATTGGTCTTTTACCACTAAGATGGTCTTGTTTCTACCAAAATGACCTGCCAAGCCTCCATCATGAACTTCCCAAATCAAAAATGCTCTAATAGAAGTTCGGGGAATGCTCAGTTGATTTACTTTGAAATGGAATCCATCTAGGAGAGTATAGTCACTATGTACACTAGATGGTCCTTGTTGGAGGATTGATAGATATCACCAAAGTCTGGACACTTAGGATACTCTTCTTTCAGTCAATCAAACCCTACAACCTTGGTACTAACTGAGGACAAAAGCATGGATTGTCGGCTTAATGCATCGGCAACCTTATTTTCAGAGCTAGCACGGTGTTTCAAAACAAAGGTGATGCAGAACAAATAAGAAGATGCGATGCTGAAGTAAATAAGACTAATTTTTTTTTTTTTTTTGTGTTTTGTTAGAAGATGGCTTGACTCAAAAAAGGCTAACTAATATTGAAAGAAAATATGCACTGAAAGAAAGCACAATTCAAAAGAGTAGATTATCAGAGTAATAAAGAAGTAGGATCGCTGGGGATTGAGAAACCCCCAGACCTAGGGTTTACTCCTCTTTCAAGAAACAGATGAAGAGAGAAGATAAGGTTTTATACCTGACTGTGATATCTCTCTTTGCTTCAATTGAAGGATACTCTCGAGCAGATTGTAGGATCCTTAGAGACAGGGTATCTTCGCAATGTATCCTCGGATTGTAGTCCTATGGCAAGGGCCTTCTTCTCGTACTCTAGATCTGGAAAGGATGAAGAACAAGATAAGAATGTAAGAAACTCAAGGAAGAGACCTTTACCTGGGATAGCTCCAGACTGCTCGAACTTTGAAGATGAGGGAAGAGTATGGAGGTGGCGGTGGAAGATGGAGTGGATTTGGGTTTGGCTGGTAGGGCGGTGGCTTGTAGATGAAAAGGACCTAGGGTTGATATAGTGGGCAGAGCTTGGAGAAGGAGATGGCGGCCTTGAATGAAGTGGGAATAGGGTTTAGGAATTTGGTGTTGGCGGCTAGGATGATGAAAGGAAATTAGGGTTGGCGGCCATGGATGAAAGCGGGGCAGGGTTTTGGTAACTTTGGAGATCTCTCACCTCCTCAAGGCTCCAATGGAACCCGGATTTACTCACTCACAGAGCTCAACACTCAAAGAAGTGCGAAGAAGAGAACACAAGGTTGCTCAACACAAGAAAATATTTCATTTACTCTTTCTTATCAAAAGATTACATAAGGGTCCAATATATAGACCTTGTAAGAGAAACTAAATTACACTACTTCCCATGTGGGACTAAACATTCATCCTAAGCATGAAAAACTTTTCCTTGACCGACCAGGCTTCTTTCCTTGGAGTGGACGGTGTCAAATGCAAGGTGATGGCTTCATATGGCAGGTATATGGGGTACCTCCTAGTTCTTCTCCTTAAGTCATGTGTTTTCCTTCCATGACTTGCTCTTTCTTGGAAGAAAATCCTCATCTCCTTTCTTCCCGAAGACTAGGCTCCTTCCATTCATAGCCAGGTACTTTAGGCAGGTGTGGGCGCCTACCTTGAAGTCCTCTCCAAGAAAATCCCCTGCTCCTTTAGCTTGGTTACTTTTGGCAGCTTGTGGGTGCCTTCCTTGACTTCTCCTAAGAAAATTTTCTTACTCTCATGGGCATGGGGACCAGGGACACTGGGATAAAATGTGGCACCAACTGGTCCTGGGAGTGTGGCTGGGATTGTGGCATCAACTTGCATTTGGCCTTGGAAGAAAAAGTGATGCCCTAGGGAATGGCGCCAACCAGGACTTGACTTGGACTTAGACTGAGTCAACATGACTCAACAAAATGAAATGCAGACTCAAAGAAATAAAATAATCTGGTTGACCAGGTCAACCCTTATTACAAACCCTAATCTTCGGGCAAGGTCATTCAGAGATCCAGATGGAACCCTGAAGTCTTCTTCTGATTCTGGTGCCCACACCAAAAGGTGTATGCTTGAATGAATTCTATCCATTTCCCATGCCTGGGGTTCATTTTCTTTTTGGAATTAAGGAATCGTAAGGCTTCATGATCAGAATAAAGAATAAATCCCTGCAGTATTAAATAATGTCTCCAATACCTTAAAGCCTGAACTACCGCATACAATTTCCTATCATGCATCAAATATGTCATCCTTGCCTCATTCAATTTCTCACTAAAGAATGCCACTGGATGACTCTCTTGACTCAAAACTCCTCAAATTCCTACTCCAGAGGCATCACAAGCAACCTCAAATACCTTTGAAAATTTGGGCAATCTCAAAATAGGTGCTATGTCATTTTTTTCTTTATTTATAGGAAGGCTCTATCGATGGGTTTTATTCATTCAAAGGTTCCCCTCCTAATATAGTCGTTAATGGGTGCAACTATTGTACTAAATCCTCGAATGAATCTCCTATAGAAGGTGGTAAACGATAAAAACTACGAACATCGTGGATGCTTTTGGGTACGGGCCACTCGACTATGGACTTGACCTTTTCGTGGTTGGCAGACACCCCTTCAGTGGTGATGACAAATCCTAGAAAGATAACTCTATGGGTCATAAAGTCACATTTCTTGAGGTTGGCATAGAGACTATCTTGTCTAAGGGCTTGGCAAACCTATTTTAGATGGTTCAAATGGTCTTCCTTAATCTTACTGTAGATGAGAATGTCATCAAAGTAGACCACTACTAACTTCACAATGAATGTCCTTAAAACCTGGGTCATGATCCTTATGAAGGTACTAGGTGCATTGGACTGGCCGAAAGGCATCTCTGCCCACTCATACAAGACATCTTTGGTTTTGAAGGCAGTTTCCCATTCATCCCCGGGCCTGATTCTTACTTGATGATAGCCACTCTTAAGGTCAATTTTGGAGAATATTTTTGCTCCGGCCATCATATCCAACATTTCATCTAAATGGGAAATAGGAAAATGATACATAATGGTAATCTTATTTATGGCCCTGCTATCTATACACTTCTCCATGTGCCATCTTTTTAGGGGTCAGAAGGGCTGGTATTGCACATGGGCTTAGGCTCTCTCTAATGAATCCCATTTGGAGAAGCTCTCCAACTTGACATTGTAACTAAGAGTGTTATGTAGGGTTTATTCTATATTGGGGAAGGTTTGGTAAAGTTGATCCTGGGATCAAATCTATGGCATGTTGAACGTTTCTCAAGGGTGGAAGATGATTAGGAAGGTCTTCAGGAAAGATGTCTTGAAAGTCTTCTAAAAACCTTAACACTTCCTAGGATTTTTCCTTTTGGGGCTAGTCCTTATTTTTCTTAGTTGCTAAAACCCAAACAGGTGAACCATTGCTAAGCTCTTGCTCTAATTCTTTAGCAGTGATCATGTTTCTCCCTTTTTTCTTATCCCTCAAGTGACTTGATCCCCTCTTAACTTGGTCCTTAGGTGGTGAGGAATTGATTATAATCTTCTTCCCATTGTGGATGAAAGAACATGAATTAGATCGACCATAGAGTATAGCATCATGATCATACAACCATGGTTGACCTAATATGATGCTACTAACTCCCATTGGATGAACATCACACCAAACCTTTTCTTGATATGATTGGAACTAGATTATGACCTGGCACCTAGACTTAATGGGAATTGAGGTGAATCTATCCAGGATACCTTATATGGATTAAGATTGGGCATAGTGGGTAATCCTAGGTTCTTGACTGTATTGGTCAATATGGCATTTATTCAACTACCACTATCTAAAATGACCTTGCACACCTCTCTCTATCCTGATAAAGGTTTGTAGGATACTAGTCCTACACCAATCTTCTTGCTCCTTACTCTGGGTCAATACATCTCACAACTCCTCGGATTTTCGATGAGTCTATGATCTCTTCATCCCCTTCATACTCATCAGCTAAACTCATACCTACCTTATTACCTATTCTTCCTCCTCACAGTTTTCCATGGATTCAATAACTTCTTCTTCTAATTTCCCTATGTGTAATGCTCTAGTGGGAAATTGGCTTGTGTAGTACCCTATCTTGTGGCACCCAAAACATTGGACATTTCCTTCTCTTATAACCTCAGGGCTCTTTCCTCTATCTTCTCTTCGAACTAATGGAGTAGTAGGACTGGGTCTATTGGCTGTACTTGGGCTTGGACTTGGTCTATTTCCAGGAGGATTAATCCTAGTTGGTTCAGGTCGACGAAATAAGGGTCTCCTTTGGAATCTCTCACAGTCCCTAGCAACTTGGTAGGCCTGGTCTAGGTCATGGACTTCTCTCAAAAATAGTTCTCTCTGAATCTCCTCATGAAGTCCTGCTCTAAACCAAGACAAGGTTGCTGCCTCAGACTCAACCACGTTGCATCTCATCATGAACTCATCAAACTTGGCAACATATTCGGACACTGTTTTATTCCCTTGAGTTAATCATTGCCAATGATCCAAGAGTCCCTGTTCATAGGACATTGATAAATACTTCTCCCTAAGTTTCACCTTCACAGCTCTCCAAGTGGCTATAGGTATGTCACCCCTCCGCTGACACATGTGCTCAACATTATCCAAATACAATCTAGCTTGACGGACTAATCTTAGTTTGGCAAACTTAAAGTTCCTATCTTCTGACATTTCATACCAATCAAAATATTGGTCCATATCACCCTTCTAGTCTATATACCCATTGGGATCCAAAGTTCCATCAAATGTGGGTGCACCTAGATGAATGTTTTTAAGGGCTCTCTCATTCTGGTCAACATAATCATGGTGAACTCTCCTTGGATGTGGGTCAGGGGTATATTCCTGGCATTGGACTCTAGGATGGACAAGTGGCAATGTTGATGATTGTAGATCATTATGGGCCAAACGGGCATCTTCAAGGGTTCCTATTCTCTATTCCATTCTATCAAACATAGTGTTTAATTGCTTTAATTGCTCAGTCATAGTTCTTAATAGGGTTTCAAGATTGGGATCCGTGGAAGAACTGGGATGGTCAAGTGAATGCTGATAGGGAGTTCCTGATGTAGTTGTATTGCTTACACAGACTCAAACTCGGGCTTGGGGTTTGCTAGACCTAGAGTCCAAACCAAATGTTAGGTCAAGATGACAATCTTGGTTATAGTAACTTGGCACCTGACCAGGAATGTGTAAGGTTGGTGGAGGTCCTTCTTTACTTGCCTTAAACACCAATTTGAAATTGGCCAGGTAAGCGAACCAATCCACCTTCCTTTGGGCTCTTGTCCCTGAACCACTTGCCTAGACACCAGATACACAAGCACATACAAACAAGTTGTCTAAATTGGCTTGACACTTGGTTCGACTGGACCTTGTGGGTGTCCCTAGCTCAATAGAGCAAATTAAGTGTCTACTAAATTTTAGTTAAGGGTTGGGTCCGATATGAAGGTTGGTGATTTTGGGCTAATGATAGGTGATAAAATTCTACCCCCATATCATATTGATGACCTTAGATTGATTTGCCATGAGATGGTGCAAACATGCATATGAACCCTAATCTCAGCAATAGAAATTTTGTATGTTGCAGTTCAAAGTGGGGTTGAGAAGTGCTGTGTAACAGTCTCAAAAAATTCAAAAAATTCATAGAAGACTACTAACTTATAGATGATATGCCATATGAAATGAAATTTAAAAATAAAATCTATGCTATGTTGAGCAGATCCAGAAATTTAGATAATGTAAAAGGAACAGAACAGAACATACAGGAATTAAAGCAATAGTGATAGAGTATAAGAATTTTCATTTTTTTCTATGATTTTTTTCCATGGATAAAATTATGCATGCTGATAGCTAACTTAATATCAATTAGGAAAAAATTACTCAATGAAAAATTAACTACATTTTTTTTAGAGTTTTATATGATTACATCATCCTACACAGAAATACAGCAAGAAGAAATAGAAAGTCCCAAGTGCAGAAATTCGAAAATGTGACCTACCATGCTCTTTGTTTTTTTCTTCATAGGTCAATCACAATGGCACCCCGACACGCCTTAGGAGATCCCCATGGAATGGGAAGAGAGCATCTTGAAACCCTACTTTTCTCCTAAGACCGGACGGCCTGGTGAAGCACCCGATCCAAGTACTTACAGAACTTAACCCTAACCTACCATGCTCTGATACCAAATATGATGCAGGCATACTTATAAAAATATGGCATGAATGACTAAAGCAATTAAGCTAATTAAACACTCTAAAACATATGATCTAATTTTAGTCATAGTGGAGTCCGTTATGATGCATTAAAGAAGACTAACTAGAAGCTCGTATCCTTCACAGTGCAAATCTGAATTAAGTTAATGAACTATGACCTACGTAGCTAGAAGAACCATCTAATTAGGACTATAACCTATTCAAAAGTTTAGGCCACAATAGAAAATGAAAGGGTTTAGATACCAATAATGACTCTCTAATAATCTTACACTAGGTTCACTCCTTCACACTCAAGATTGGCGACTAACTAATCAAGCTAACCCACCAGTTGGAAGTAGAGGTTCCTGCTGCTAAGTTGAAAGCAAGAAGGACTTCATCCTGGAATGGATACTTCTTAGGATCCTGCAAGAACAACTATTAGTATTGTGGAGGAGATGGAAGATAGTATGGTATAGAAATAATGGAAGGGAGGGAAGTAGAGTATTGTTGGTGATCTTGGTGGAGTGTGGCCGGCTGCTATTGAAGATGAGGTAGGCATCAATGGAAGAAGAACTTTTTTTGGAATTTGAGAATTAAAGCACTTGGTTGAGCCTCTCACTCAATCACTCAAGGACGGAATTTGCAAACACAAATGGAGATAAGAAAATTCTGGATTTCATTCATTCAAAAGCATTCTTTTACAAAGAGATTAGGGCCTATTATAACCTTCTAAGTCCCATTTGAAATTAAATTTTACATGAAAAGAGGGGGCAATGTAGTTACATATTTGAATTTCAAAATTCATGGAAAGGGGGCACCAAATCTAAAAATCTGCATGCATGGGTGCCAAGTGTCTAAATTTGAAAATCTTCATATATGGGTACCAAGTGTCCAAATCTGAAATTCTGCATGCATGGGTGCCAAGTGTCCAAATCTAAAAATCTTCATGTATGGGTGCTAAGTGTCCAAATCTAAAAATCTTCATGTATGGGTGCCAAGTGTCCATTCTCTTGGATAAGGTGTCTTGGTGAGGTGGCTTCAATGAAAGTTTCATTCCATCCAATGGCTCTTATTTCATGCACCCTTGATTTGAAGATTTACTTGATGTAGCTTTGGTTCATCCGTTAGTCCGATTATATGCTCCCTTGGATGGACTTGACTCAAGCTCAAAAGAAAAATTACAACTCAATTTGGACTTGAGTACATTTGACTCTTACACTCAATTGACCCAAGGCTTCAAGACCTAATACTTAGCAAGACTCAAACATAAAATTCATGATACAAGAAAACTTAACTAGACTCAAGACTCAGACAAGGAACAAGTTAAAAAGGTTTGAACATAATTTGCAATCCAAAAGAATTGGTATTTACTAGGTTTGATTGAAGTCTTCTTTTAATCTTGTTGCCCGCACCACTACAGCCGTACATCCTTTCAGCACTCCTGCCATCAGATGGCCACCACGCGGCAACATCGGCAAAAGGCGACACCTCGATGTAATGGAAATAGCCTCGGGTCATACATCCACCACTATGATGGGTTTCTTTAGGGTCTTATAGCATAATGAAACACTGGATTTCAAAAATTTATGCATGAAAACCCTAATCGGCACGAAACCCTAATCCCATGATCCCTTTATTCACCATAATTAATAGCCCACTAATTAGGGTTTTCAAGAATACCTGAAACACTGATTCCCACTTTTTTTCACTAGGCTCATAAGTGCAAGCCCTCCAACGGTGATCCACATAGGAATTGGCCCAAGAAATAACTCCTATGACAGTTCCTTGCTTGACTAGGACACCTTCTGACAGCCTATAAACTTTCTCCATTACTGGACACTTTACCCTCCTGTAGGGCACTTTGAGCACTCTCTAAATACACTCTTGGATCTAGGATAGCCCTCCCATATCTCACACTAGGATCTTGTCTTAAAACAAAGCATTGCCTTTGAAGAAAAAGCCTTGTCTTAAAAAGACAACTTTGTCTTAAAGAGGCGGAGGGAGAGAGACAGTGGTTATTTTTTTCGATGAAAGTACATATCCTAAAACATAATAATACTATGCATATTTATAGAGTCAAGAAGGGCATGTGATATGCCCGTTCAATATCTTATCAGATAAGATTTTTCAAGATCGAAGAGAAGTGATCCGGTTGAATTATCTTTCCTTGATAAGTCTCTTCATGCACCTAGGTCCATACTACGTCCCTTCCATTTTCCAGACATATTCCCCACTTGCCACATGGCATGTACCAGTCATTAGGAGGCCAAGAGGCATCTCTTCAATTCTAAAAGTTGGAGAAATTGAAGGGTTCAGATAGTAGGACTCTGCTTCTAGATAGCATGAAAAATGAAGGGACGTGTCCCTTCATGCATGTGCGATTACTTCCATGCAATTTTTCATGCCATCTCCACTTGTTTGACTGATTAATAACTCCAAGAGACATGGGGATAAGTGCCAAGAAGGGGCCCACTTGAATCAGCCAAAGTGATTCATCTACAAAAGGACTCTTGGTCATTTCTGCGCTACCTTTTCTTGGCGCGTGCATATATGCACCCAAGAGTCCATGCCAACTTGGACTCTAGTCCAAGTGGCATTACATGTCAAAATAAATCAGGTAAAATCTTGACATAGGTTGTCTTAATTAGGACACAACCCAATTTAGGTCACTCTTAAATTGGTTAATTAAATTAGCAAGCAACAAGATCCAAATCGACTGGGTTAGGAATTGGTTTAGCCTACACATCGTAGTGTGCAATCTAGCTAACCAATTAGGATCCCATGATCCTAATTAAATTAGGATTGACTTCCTTAGTCAACTCCCTAACATGTGTGACCCTTTAGGTTCCACTTCTAGGCTGCAATAGGTCTTGGTTCAAGCCAATTCAAACTAATCGAACCCGATTAACCTAATTAAGTCAAATTGAGCTTACGTAAATTGCCAACTCGAACTATCCATCGAATTGACTCATGAAACCAATCCAAGTGGTTCTTGAAAACCTACAAGACATGATTGACATCTATCAACATATCATGCCAACCTGAAAGATGAGGAATGGTGGGGACACAAGGATTAGACACAGATCCCTGGATCCTATATGGTTTAATTAGTCATGTGTCAAAGTTTTAAAAACTTTGTAATCAATTAAGATTGAGTCCTATAATAAGTTGAGGATAGTTGATTTGTCTCAACCCTCAACCTAGTCAGTATTTTGAGTCCTGTACATCAATTATGAGTCCAGTATGAGCCTGATTTTGTATAAGAAAAAAGGTTACCTTATTTTAAAGTTTCACCAGGCCACATCTAGGAGTCAGAGGCCACTATATTAGCCAATTGAATTTTGTGTGACAACCCAGGATCCAAGATGCTTCTAGAAACTCTGATTCTTTCCAGATATCCTCCAGATACCTAAATTCCTCCCCAAATGCTGAAGCTTGTTCCTAAACCAAGGCATCAATTATTCTTGAGGTCCACCTGCATCCCAGCCCAAGGAAATCAAGCCCAGGTGCCAAGCCCAAGCCCTAAAGAAGCAAGATTCCATGGAATATTCTTGCTACCAGGCTACCAGGCCACCCCAGCTTACAAGAGGCCCAAGCCCATGCACCAAGCCCCTTTTGGCCAGCCCTTTGCTGCCCCTAGAAGCCCAACACACCCTCTTAGGCATCCTTGAAGTGTTGACCAAGTCCAAGAGGTGTCCTTGAGTGGAATAGTCAAAGCATGAAAGGAGAAGGAGAAGACAAGGTCAAATCCTAACCTAGTTGGGACTTATGCTCCTAATTATTTTAAGAATTGTTTTTCTAACTTAGCTAGGAGAGGACTTGTAACCTAAGTGTGTAACCCTAGTTCGAGGATATGAAACTCTATAAATACCCCACCCCTCCCCTCTTGTAAGCAACTTTTATTCATGATATCAAAAATCCTGGTGAAATTTATTTGAGCTTGTGAGCTTGTGTGTTACTTTGTTCTTATTTTCTCTTTGGTTACTATTGCTCTTAGCTGAGTTTCTTGCTGCCATTGCATCCTTCCACACCCTAACTTACTGCCATTCAAGCCTTCACACGTCCAAGAAGGAGTGCCCTAGGCCGCCAAGCAAGGAGATCTTCAACAAGATTTAAACAGCCTAGCTTCTAATCTCTAACTTGTTCCTTCTAAACCAAGTTTTCTTTCTTTTTCTTACTTGCTATTTTTATTGACCCTTGACATTTTGTAGGATCCCTGAGGTATTTCACCTCCCTAGAGGAGGCTTTTCTTGCCTCCAAGGCCACCCAAATCAGCCATCTAATCAAGGAAACCAAGCTTCATCATCCAGACTCTAATTAGAATGCTGTGTGATCTCTTCATCGAAAGTTCTTTGGTGCGGAACAAGGGGATAGGGCTACGGATGCTGGGATGGATGCTTATGATGCAAGGAATTTCTTTTTTTATGTTTGATAAGTTTTAGATATTTTTTTTTAGGGTTTCCATTCCCGATCGCAAGCAAGGGAAGAAATACGAAAGAATAGTAATGTAAGCTTACGCTAGCAGTTCAAAGCCCTAAAAGTGAAAACAAGAATAGGACCCCGGGATTAGAAATCCTGGTAGGACTAACTCGACATACAATACCTACTTTGGAGATAAAGAGAAAGCAAACCTCACACTTCTGAAGCGCCCGGTGCAGAGATCGCTCAACTCGACGAATGTAGCCTGGATGCCCGAGCAGTCGAACCCGTGGAAGCAATGGCTTTGGGTCGGGAGGTCGAGATGGCAAAGCTGACTGTCTTCGATACCCGGATGCCAGGGAGGACCTGTAGGCAAAAAAAAGAAGGATCAGAGAGATATGGAGATGCATGGAACGGAACTGAGAGGGAGTTGAGAAGGGGCTTCGAGATTGACGTTCGGCTAGATTCCGAAGTCGAAGTTGGAGATAACTTGGGGCCTCGCACCCCGCGACATCACGGACGATGAAGGAATGTGGCCTCACACCACTCGACGTCCAGGAAGATGAAGGACTCGTGACGCCCTGGGGCGACGGACAGGTGGCCTCTCACCACTCGATGTCCCTGGGGACGAAGGCACTTTCACTCAAACCTAGTCTAGGAGACAAGGGTTGGAGGATAGAAAACTCAATCTCTTTTTCATTAATCATTCAATCATTCAATTTTTTTTACAATGGAGGGGTTGGGTCCTTTAAATAGGCACCCAAGGCCCATTTTGAAATTCAAATGCAAGAATACAAAATCTCTTCTTATTTTTCTTGAATGGGCATGGCATGAAGCAAGGCTAGGAGGAGGGATCATGGCACCTTGAAGTTGAAAGAATCTTCATTGTTTTGGAAAAAGACATGAAGAGGGGCTTGTAGCATGGCTTATGTTCTTCTTCCTTCCATTGTTGCACACCCTTTCTTTGGTATAAGGCTTGACATGGGGAGTGTTAGGTGGAGGCGCCCAAGGATCTTGTCTCTCCCTTCCAAAGAGGTTGAAGCAATTTGGGAAGAAGACTTGATTGGAGGGCTTGAAGCAAGGGATTTGAATTCCCCACATCAACTCCCATTGACTTCAACCTGGCCGACCACCCTTGCATGGCAATGAGCTTGATAGGGGGAGGGGAAAAAGGCTAGAGCCAAGTGAAGTGGTCATCCTCATTGGGCATCCTTGCATGCCAAGTGTGCTGCCCACATGGCAAGATATCATGGCACCATGTAGGATGCTCAGTGGGCCCTGAGCTAACTTGGCTTCTTTCCTTACTTGCTTCCAAGGAGACTAAATTTTAAGACCCACTCTTGCAATTGACCCATACTTTTAAGAGACTCAGACTGGACTTGATTTATGACTTGACTTAGTACATGACTCAATTTGACCTAATTGGTCAAGGTACAAACTCAATTCAAAGCAAAAGACAATTACAAATTTGGGCTTGAAGCCTTATTACAAGACACAAAGTAGTGGAACCCTAATCTGAGATCCATAGAGGGTTGAGGAGCCTCTGTCAGATCCCGGTGCCCACACTATTCTTCAAATAACTGATTGGTAACATCCTTCCCTTCTTATAATTTCTGATTTGATGAAGATAAGCTATCCTAATCCAGGAGTTTCTCAATTCTCGGGTCCTGGAATTTATTATTTTGCATGAGTTTGCCTACGATACGATGATTCTTTGCATTGCTACTCCTTATGCTAGTTCTTATTTTTTTTAGGAATCTAGCCTGCAAATTAAATTAAAAAAGATATAAAAAATTAGTTTACTATTTCTCCTATATCATTATCAATCTTAAAGTCATCCCACATCATTTTGGTATCAGAGCAGGTTTAGGATAGTTTTCAATTGCAGTAGATTCACAAAACCTTAATTTCTGATTTTTTGCATCCTGTCCACTGCATTAGGTGTTTGTTTTTTATCTGATTTCGACCACCTAAAAATTTTAGTTTTCCATGAAATTTACATGCACTATTCTCTGTCATGTCCTCTAATTTATCATAATTTTAAATTATTTTATAGAAACTTTAATTATTAATTTGGCATATTAGAAACCCTAAGAAAATCCTGAGATTTCTGTAGTAGTCTAAAAACCCTAGGATTTGCATCATCAATTGATTTTTTCTTTGCACCAAATTTGGTATGTATCATCACCGTCCATCCTCTGTCCTAGGGTTTTTTTGAATTTTTTCTACATCTATATCTATGTCAAACCTACATCATTTAAAACCCTAATTTTTAGAATTCTGCTAATTCAGCACACTTGACTCAACCAAACCTTACCAACATCCACACCCCCAATCCCTAGCCCATTTGATTGCTACCTAATCAACCTAAACCTAATTTATCATTCCATAAAATATACAAAAAATATTTTTATTTTTTGATTGTTTTAGATTGCATCAGGACCATTGAATGCCATCATCTCTCTAATCTAATCTTAAGGGCAATCAATATAATATCAGGGCAAGAGGTCATAACCTATCCTGGGCCCAAAACAACCACCCAGCATTTCCACCTAAGCCTTTATTAAAATCAATTAGACCTAATTTACCCTAGAGTGCTAGGTGACACCAACAGGTCGGGTCCGAATTATGTGGGCGAACTAGTGCATTTATTCCTTTAGCTATTACTGAAAGCTAGTGTCTAAGGCTAGGTTCCCAAAGTCAAACGACCTAAGTCGACTGGTGGTTTATAATTAGGACCCTGTGACAAGCAGGGAGAGCCTCCCACCACCCCACCCCCTACCTGGCTAGTGGAATGATTAGCTGCTGGGTTTAGTGTAAGTTGAGCTGACCCGTTCAGTTTTGGCCCTAGGTCTAGGAAACCCTAGATTGTACTTGCCTAGTTCTTTTTGCATGATTGGCTGCACCATTGCATTTAGATTGCTAGATTGATTGTTGCATGACCATTAGACTAGAACCCAATACCAGAAGTCTACACCCCAACCCAACTCAACCATGGATTCCAATTTTAAGGCAATCATGAACCAGTTTGCCCAACTAAACCAAGCCAACACCCTAACCCAAATCAGTTAGCTCAGATGGACCTCAAACGTGATCAAACCCAAAATCAGCTTGTCCAGTTGACCACTCAACTCAACCAGATAACCCAAGCAAATAACTAAACAACCACTAGGATCGACCAATTAACCACTAGATTAAACGAAGTAGGAATCCCAGACCAGACCATAGACCCCAGGAACCCATAGTCCCTAGATATGAACCCAGTAGTAACCCACTATCCCTCAGTCACCTTGAACCCTATAGGATTGGATTTGAACCAATAACCTTTAAACCAATAACCCTTAGTTTACTCACCCCTGTTATCCCAGACTCTAGTCAAATTTTCAGTAGCCAAACCCCTCCTACCACCCCATTGGTTCACCAAGATGATCTAGAAGAAGAGATATATGAGGCTGACCCAAGTTTGGTAGAGGAGTCTGAAGATAATGAGTCTATTGAAGATCTAGAAGAGTACCCTATAGAAGACCCGGGATTAGTTGACTATGACCAAACCTAGATAGAAGCCAACCAAGAATTAGTTGAACCAGAAGTCCAGTGTAACCAACCCAGTTCAACCATGGAGTCCAATCTAGAAACCCTCTTTAAGGCCATGATGGAATAGTTTGACCAGTTGGAACACATGTTTTACCAAAGGAATAAAATGTTTGACCAACTGATCCAATCGAATAACCAAATGACCAATAGGATTGAACCATTAGATGACCATGTAGAAGACCACCCACCATTAGTTGAACCTGACCATACCCAAGTAGGAGCAGACCTAGATTTAGCTAACCCAAGCCATACCTAAATAGTAATCAACATAGAATTAGCTGACCATGTAGTGGAGAACCCTTAAAGGAAGAAGACCATGAGGAACCCAATCCTACTATTAGAATCCTACTTGAAAAGCCACTAGAAGAAAGCCCAATTAGAGCCTAGTATTTAATTTATGAGCCAGAAGAGTTTATTAAGGACTTGACCACTTTGAATCAGTCCCATCATGATGAAATTCATTTCATTAACTCCAATTGATCTCTTTCCTGAAATCAACAACCCTTTCTTCTATTATGTAGATCATTTCGATATGCCTCAAAACCATATGGTAAATCTCATTAGAATAGGACTCATCCCTGAAACACCTTTTTGTCTCTTAGTCTACCTAATTAACCCGAACCCTTTTTCAATCAGATTAACCCTGAACCACCACATATTTCTACCATGAACTCTTTTTATATTTCTGTAAACATTCATTTGCTTTTTATAGAAGTAAGCATCTGCATATATAAATTGTGCATAGGTTGCATCTTACTTTTTGCATATCCTTTGGCATTTAGTAGGCATAGATAGTAAATTTTCATGTGCATGCCATGCTATGGTCAAACCTAGAAAGTCTATGGTGGTTAGGTTAGACACTGGAGAGTGCAATAAAATTTCATTCATAGGAAAGTTTAGTCTAGTCTAATAGGTATTAGTTGAGTCCAAGAAAATTCATAATTATAAATCACATATACACCTACACTAGCCTCTACATAGCATATGCACCATGAAATTAGTCAAGAGCTGAACATAATTAATGAACTATATAACAACTTGGCTAATTTTCAAAGGAAGATAAAGACTTTATGTAGAGGAATATATGACTGTTAAAGAATTTTCTGCTCTTGAAGCTGGCCATCCAAAATAATGAATAGTAGTGGACCAATGCCTATGTGCCTAAGATATCACCTGATTTAGGTATTAGATTTACCTTCATCATCAAACTTTGTAAAGTCTAGGAAACCAGCAGTGATACCCAGCGGCCCCTTAAGCCACTCCCATTCTTTGAGAGAAAACCCCCCCCAGAGCGATCAATTTAATTTGCCCTTATGGTGAGGAAAAGATTGAGAGAGCTCTGGATGATCAAGCTTTCGGTACCCGGATAGAGATTTCAGCGATATTTAGTCTGGTGACAACGTCAGCCAGAATTTGAGGACTTGTGGAATGCTGGTGTGGATCTGCAATGGTCAACCAACCCCTTGAGCCACAATGATCCATACTCGATGGGTCGAGTTCCTCCCACCCTGGAGAATGGTGGGGATACCAGGTTAGACACAGATCCCTGGATCCTATATGGTTTATTAGTCATGTGTCGAAGTTTTGAAAATTTTGTAATCAATTAAGATTGAGTCCTATAATAAGTGAGGTTAGTTGATTTTGTTCAACCTCAACCTAGTCAGTATTTTGAGTCCTGTACATCAATTATAGTCCAGGAGCCCAATTTTTTATATAAGAAGAGGTTACCCTATTTTGGAGTTCCACCGGCTACATCTAGGAGTCAAAGGCCATTACACGGTCGGATTGGATTTGTGGACAACCCAAGATCCAAGATGCTTCCAGAAACCTTGATTCTTTCCAGATGTCCTCCAGATCCCAGATTCCTCCCCAGATGCGAAGCATATTCCTAAACCAGGGATCCATGATTTTAGAGGTCCACCTGCATCCCAGTCCAAGAAAATCAAGCCCAGGCACCAAGCGCAAGCCCTAAAGAAGATAGATTCCATGGAATATTGCTACTACTAGGCTACCATGCCACCCTAGCTTCCAAGAGGCCCAAACCATGCACCAAGCCCCTTTAGGCCGGCCCCTACTACCCCTAAACCCAGCACAACCTCCTAGGTGTCCTTGAAGTGTTGACCAAGTCCAGAGGTATCCTTGAGAGGAATAGTCAAAATATGAAGGGAGAAGGAGAACTAGGTCAAATCCTAACCTAGTTAGGACTTATGCTCCTACTTAATTTAAGAATATTTTTCTAACCTAGCTAGGAGAGGACTTGTAACCCACGTGTAAACCCCTAGCTAAAGGATATGGGAACTCTATAAATACACCATCCCTCTCCCTCTTGTAAGCAACTTTTATTCATGATATCAAAAACCTTGGTGAAATTTATCGAGCTTGCAAGCTTTGTGTTACTTTATTTTTATTTTTTCTTTGGTTACTATTGTTCTTGGCTGAATTCCTTGCTGCCCTAGCATCCTCCCACAATCTAACTTACTACCATTCAAGCCTTCACACATCCAAGAAGGAGTGCCCCAGGCTGCCAGCAAGGAGATCCTTAACAAGCTTCAAACAACCTAGCTTCTAATCCCTAACTTGATTCTTTCTAAACCTAGTTTTCTTTTTTTTCTTACTTGTGGTTTTGATTGACCCTTGATGTTTTGCAGGATCCTCGAGGTGTTTCACCTCTCCAAGGGAGGCTTTCCTTGCTTCCAAGACCATCCAATCAGTGACTTAATTAAGGGAATCGAGCTTCATCATCTAGACTCCAATCAGAGTGCTGTGTGATCTCTTCATCAGAAGTTCTTCAAATCACTTATTGGTAACATCTTTTCCTTCTTTTAATTTCAGATTTGATGAATATAAGCTATCCTAATCCTGAAGTTTCTCAATTCTTGGGTCTTGGTATTTATTATTTTGCATGTGTTTGCCTGCGATACGATGATTCTTTGCATTGCTACAACCTTATACTAGTTCTTATTCATTTTTAGAATCTAGCCTGCAAATTAAATTAAAAAATATAAAAAAATAGTTTACTATTTTTTGTGCAACTTTAGAAATCTTAGAGTCATCTCGCATCAAGGAATTTGGTGAAAAGTATTAAAATACCCTTTAGTAGAAAGTTACCGTGCAATACATTCTTTCGATCTCCCATTATCCCAATTAAGTGATGGGCATGAATAAATGTCAAACCCTAGTACTTTATCATTTCAAGTCTCAATTTGATAATGAGGACTCTACTGATGACTGATTAAAAACTACTTCTAATCTCATCATACTTTGATCAAAGACTCCTTGAGTCTTCATCAATGAGATCACTTAGGATAACAATTCTGCTTACTAGGAATGATTGATTTCTTGTTGGTCCACTCATATCCTTCATACACCATCCACCATATCCGAGAACATCTCGTACATGACTTAATATGATGAATGAGTATAAAACAAAACATGGCTTAGTGTGCATAAGGAACCATGGTGACCTCAGGTCTAAAGATCACTTGCACAACTACTACTTTGAGAACTATCGTTTGACAAGTAGTAAGACTTCCATATGATAGTCTCGGTGTGGATCATTTCAGTGAACTCATACACTAATTGATGGGGACATCAGATTAGATATAGACTTCAAGCTTCAATTTATTGTCAAAGTCAGGTGTTGGTCAATTTTGAGTCCTTAATGCAATTTAATTTTGAGTCCTGTAATATAGTGAGTAAGTTGGATTCAATAAGTCCATAAGTCTGTCATTGAGTTCAGTTGTTTTATTTAGTAAAGAGTTGTGTGTTTTATTCAAAAGGAGGAACCAGTGGACTCATACTCAAGTCACTAGCCTAGCATTTGGACTTCCTTCATGTTGCCCAAGCCCTCCAAGAGATGGCGCCCCAGCATATCAGACCCGAGGCACCTCAAGCCCACAAATTCACATGTTGAATGGCGCTCAGTCTAAGTCCCCAAAGAATGGTTCCCAGATCCAAGCCCTCAAGTCCATGGCACCCTCCCCTCCCAGGCCCACTGCAATTGGAACCCAAGCCTTTGACCCAGTCCAAGATGCCCAAGCTTTGACCACGTCAAAGAAGATTTTATCCAAGTCCACCAGGGAGTTGAAAAGTAAAAGCAGCCCAAAAGTATTTCATCCCAACCCAAGTCCAAGGAGAAAAATCAAAGCTTCCAAGTTCCACAAGTAGTCCAATGTCCAAGTCCTATTAAAATTTAGGCTTCTAATTTTAATCAAGCTTTGTACTCCCTATTCTAGTTAAACCTTGTACTCATTGTCCCATACAAACTTGTAATCCAATTTTGACAAGGGAAGGGCCCTGGGTGAATCTATAAATACCCCACCCTTCCCCCTCTTGTAATCTAAACTCTTATTCATGAAATAAACTCTAGTGAATTTTTGTTAGCTTGTGTTCCTTGTGTGCTCTTCTTGAAGTGAGTGTGAGTGATACTTGTGTGCCCTACTCTTCCAAGCCTTAGCTGTCGAAAGCATCCTTCATCCAAGCCCTAACATGCCTAAGGAAGGAAGCCCTAGCCATCCCAGCAAGGAGTTCTCTTCCACTTTCAAGCCGCCAGCATTAGCAAACCCTAATTCCATTTTCCTTCAACCCTAATCCTTGTTCTACTTTTTATTTGCTCTCTAACTGATGTTTACAGGATCTCTCCAGTGCCACGCCCCTTGGATGATATTTTTCTTGCCTCTGAAGGAAGCAAATAAAATGCTGATAGATTCACGGGAAAGTGACCGGATCATCCAGTCACCGATCTAAGAGGAGCAATCTCTCCACAGCAAGCAGAAATCATTGCTTGGTTTGTTAAACCTAATTTCCATCTCGTTTTGTCTGTTCTCTTGAAGTTGAACATGCTCCTGATAGGCCTTCTTAGACTTAGGATCCTGATTCTCTCTTTTCTCTTTGATTAATCTAGCATATGGGTAGGATACTAATTGATACAAGATAACCATAACCTAATATAGGCTAGTTTCGGGAATTAAACCATTACAATCTGAAAATATTTGCTTGCTTAATCTGTTTTATTTATGCTCATCCCTTTTAGGTTATCATGACCCATTTAGATTCTTGTCCCTCATCAATTTTGGTATCAGAGCAGGATTAAGGCATGTTCTTCTTGCACCTAGTTTAGATTTTTGCATCCTAATTCTGCATAACTAGTCAAAACATAGAAATGCTTCCCATATCAAAAAGTTTTATTTTTCTTTGATTTTCACGGTAATTTATCTCTGCTTTGTCCTATGATTTCTGTGAGTTTTTTCGGAATTTTTCAGCTTTAAACAGTCCATTTAAAAAATTCCTAATTCAAAACTTAACTATTGTCTGAAATTTCTGCACTGCTAAATCCTATGTTAGGAGTCCACACCTTGATCTATTTCACCATCATAGGTATTCTGTTTTTCTTTGAGATTACATCACGTCATCTCTGATGAGTCCTGTTTTACTGAATTTTTCTCAGATTTATAGAATCTAAAATTACAAAAAAGTCAAATCATAGAAACCCTAACCGGAAATCTATCTTTTTTGCACCCAGTTAGAGACATTAAGTTTCTCACCATAATAACATTTTTGTTTTGCATGAAATTTGGTAAAAAGAATCATTAGCACATGTCATTCTAAACTTTTGTAATTTTTTAAAAATTTTTCTACATTGAAATCCGTGCTAACCTCCACATCAAAGCAGACAATAATTTAGTTTCTATGATTTCTGCATACTTGGACTTAACCTAACCTAATCAACTTCAAAATCCCACCTCACCCAAGTCCAAAATTTGTTTGATAACTTAACCACCTAAACTTAATTTGCCACCTCTTAAACAGAAAAAAATATCTTTATATTCTGATTGTTATTAGATTGCATCAGGGCTTATTAGTGTCATCATCTCTTCAATCAATTTTAAGGCATTTTCTATCTCAGATCAGGGCAGAATTTCATCACCTATCTGGGCCCAAACAACAAACACTAGCATCAGACCCAAGTCTTTACCTAAAAATCAATTAGCAACTTAATTTCTCTAGAGCTTAGGGAGACCAACATTGTGGGTCCGAGTTGTGTGGGTTACTAGTGCACTTAATTCCTCAAATATTACTGAAAAATGTGTCAAGGCTAGATGTCCAAGGGCAAATGCCCTAAGTGGACTGGTGGTTACTTAATTAGGACCCTGCCATAGGCATGGTGAGCTTCCCACCACCCCACCTCTTACGTGGCCAGTGGAAGGATTAGTTGCTAATTTGAGTGTAAGTTGAGCTAACCCATTCAATTTTGGCTCTAGGTCTAGCAAACCCTAGAAGTTACTGATCCTTGTATGCTTGATTGCATCATAATACCTTGATTGATTGATTGCATGACCACTATGTTAGAAACCCAATAAACCACGGTCTAAACCTCAAAACCTTGTTCAACCATGGAATCCAATCTTGAAACTCTCATTAAGGCCACGACTAATAAATTGACAACCTAGATGAACCAGATAAGTGCTCAATTGCCCACCCAATTGACCCAATTCCAAAACCAGCTGAATGCCCAATTGACCACACCCACCTGACCCATCCTAGAACAAGATAAAATGCCTAACTAACCTAAAGGTTTGACCAGGTTAGGAGACCAATTAAAAAACCTAGAGAAAAATCCCTAAAACCCATCCCAGACCCAAACTTGAGTCCAACCCTAGGAAAGCCAAACCCTAGAGAGCCCAACACCCTAACCAAATCTGGGATTCTAATCATGGGAGGCCTAATTATGACTTCATAGCCAAGGATCTTGATTTTAAGGATTATCTTGTTTGGTAAGGAGGCATAGCTCTATATTTTGAGAGAGTGACTAGACAAAAGGGTCGGTCCCCATAGCCACATTGAAGGCCATGAGAAACAGACTTATAGAGAAGTACCCTTCACTGCACCCTGCATCAATTTGCTTGAACTTAGATCCTATGCTCCCCGACCCTATGACCCTAACTCCTATGAACCCAGGTCTAATGAACCCAGATCCTATGAACCAGAAGCCTATATATAGAGAACCTATGAGCCAAGATCCTATGACTCTACATCCTATGACTCTAGACTGTATGCACCCAGATCCAATAAATCCATAACCCAAAGGTTTGAGCCCATTTCCATGAGCCCAGAACCCCTAGGTATCAGCCTAGTGCCAATCAAGTTTTTCATAGTCGACCCTGAACCGCATAGGATTATTCCCCTAAATATGCGCCTAGTATTAGTTAGGTAACCCCTTAGTCAACCCACCCATGCTACAAACACACTAGTCAATTTTCTCTTAGCCCTCCCCCACCGCTCCACTGGTTTCACAAGAATAACATTGAGAGGAAGTGTATGAAGCTGACGAGAGCTTAGTGGATGAGTACGAAGAAGAGGAAGAAGAGATACCTATAGAAGACCTATAATTTTGTTGACCCAGTAGATACCCAGACTAAAGCCTACCAAGTTAGTTAACCCCTGAACATACCCAGATAGAAGCCAACCAACAAAGTTAGATGATCTTAACCACACCCAAACTAACCTGTGGGGGGGTAGTGGGGCTGTACCTAAGAGGAAGGAACCCAGATACTGCTATTAGAATTTTACCTGAGGAGCCACTAGAAGAAAGCCCAATTATAGAGCCCAGTCCGATTTCATGAACCATAAGACTTTATTTAAGGATTTGGCTTATCAGTACCCTCAAGATGAATCCCCTCCTATAGTTCCTATTGAATATCTCTTCCTTGAGATTAGTGACCCAGTCTTCTATTATGCAGACCCTTTAGATATACCTCACCCCATAAGTTCAACCTCATCATCTAGGACTCTTCCCTGAAACCCCTTCTTGTATCCTATTCTACCCCGATCAACCCCGAACCTTCTTCTTCTTTCTACCTACCCACAAGACTAACCCGTAAACAACCACTTATTTCGTGCCTTTTCCAGAAACTTCAAGCATTTCTAGGACCATTCAATTGCATTTTGTAGAAGTAAGCATACTGCGTACATTCATTGTACATGTTAGGTTTGCATCTTATTTCGATATACATTATGGACTCTATAGGAGTGCATGCGCAAGTTCTCATATGCATGTCACCCACCTGACCAAGGGACAGCCCCATAGTTGTAGTTTAGGGTTTAATATCAAGTCGACATATCATATGTGTTGGCATGAGCCATTTTCCCACATTAGGTGTTTGCCTGCATGTCATTAGGTGTTATGAGTTTTTGCACTATATGATTAGAGATCTGCATGAGATATTGTTCATAAGATTACTGTAAGCAATGATTTTTGTAAGAAACTAGTTAATTCCCGAAAAGAGTCTAAGAGTTCGCTAGGAAAACAATCTTGTGATGATTAGCTACATACCCATAGAGCTAGATCCATCAAAGTGATAAAGAAAGTTGGACCTAGTGCCTGAGTTACCAAATTAGGCATTAAGCTCAACATTCAATATCTTAGACTTAGTAGACTATAGGGAGCCAACAATGAAACCTAGTGACATTAAGCTTGACCCTTTCTTTGAGAGTGAACCCAACCCTAAGTGTCCACATCAAATTAACTCGTGAGAGGAAATGATTGAGCGTATTTATGATGACCAAGATATTACTACCCGAATCAAAGGCTTTCATGTCACTTGGTTCATTGGTAAGGTCGACCGAGATTTGAGGATTCATAGATCACTCGAGAGGATCCACAATGCCTCAACCCAGACCCATCAGAGTAGTACCTAAGCCAGATCGACCTTCTTACTCGACAGGGTCGAGTTCCTCCTACCCTGGGAGAATTGATAGGGACATCAGATCAGACATAGACTTCAAGCTTCAATTTGTTCTCTAAGTCATGTATTGGTCAATTTTGAGTCTTGTAATGAAATTTATTTTTGAGTCCTGTAATATAGTGAGTTAGTTGGATTCACTAAGTCCATTGAGTTCTATCATTTGAATTCTGTTATTTTTGTTTAGTCAAGAGTTGTGCGTACTTCATTCAAGAGGAGGAACTATAGGACCCACACTTAAGTCACTAGCCCAACATATGGACTCCCTTCGTGTCGCCTAGGCCCTCCAAGAGATGGCACCCCAGCATACCATGCCCTAGGCACCTTAAGCCCACAAGCTCACATGTTGAATGGTGCCCAATCCAGACCCCCAAGGAAGTGGTGCCTAGATCCAAGCCCTCAAGCCCATGGCGCCCTCCCCTCCCAGGCCCACTACGATTGTCGCCGAAGCCTTTGATCCAGTCCAAGGTACCCAGGCTTTGACCCAATCAAAGAAGATTTCATCCATGCCCACCAGGGAGTGAAAAAGTCAAAGCAGCCAAAAAGGATTTCATCCCAGCATAAGCCCATGGAGAAAAGTCAAAGCTTGTAAGTTCTACAAGGAGTCCAATGTCCAAGACCTACTAAAATTTAGGCCTCCTAATTTCAAACAAACTTTGTACTCCTAATTCTAGTTAAACCTTGTACTCCATGTCCCATACAATCTTGTAATCCAATTTTGACAGGGAAAAGGGAGTCTATAAATACCCCACCCCTCCCCCTCTTGTAATCTAAACTCTTATTCATAAACTAAACTCTGGTGAATTTTTGTTAACTTGTGTTCTCTTGTGTGTTCTTATTTGAAGTGATTGTGAGTGATACTTGTGTGCCCTAACCCTTTCTGGCCCTAGCCACCCAAAGCATCCTTCATCCATGCCCTAACATGCCGAGGAAGGAAGCCCTAGCCATCCCCAGCAAGGAGTTCCCTTCCACTTCCAAGCCGCCAGCATCAGCAAACCCTAATTCCATTTTTCCTTCAACCCTAATACTTGTTGTACTTTTAATTTTTCTCTAACTGATCCCTGATGTTTGTAGGATCTCTCCAGTGCCATGCCCCTTGGATGACATTTTCCTTGCCTTTGAATGAAGCTGATAAAAAGTTAACGAATTTGCGAGAAAGTGGCTGGATCATCAAGTCACTGATTTGATGGAGTAATCTCTTCCACAACAACCAGAAATCTTTGCTTGATATGTTAAACCTAATTCCCATCTTGTTTTGTCTATTTTCTTGAAGTTGAACATGCTCCTAATAGGCCTTCTTAGACCTAGGATCCTGATTATCTTTCCCTTTGATTAATCTAGCATGTGGGTAGGATGCTAATCGATATAGGATAACCCTAACCTAATCTGGACCAGTTTCAAGAATAAACCATTAACAAATCTAAAATATTTGCTTGCATTAATCGATTTTCTCCATGTTCATCCCTTTCATGTAATCTTGCATCATATTAGATTCCCATCCCTCATCACTAATGAGCAACCTTATCCTTGTATTAGTGTCCCTACACAAGTGGCTGTGAGACCAACCAACCACTCAACCGAGCATACATATGATAAGCTAGTCTTTCAGACTTTCGATCCCCGAAATGTTGGTCCATCGACTAGGAATATTTTAGATTAGGGTTTGTAGGAATATAGGTCTCACTATTATGATTTCCATCATAACACTAATTCCATTTGCCCTAACTATGGGGTTCATCATAATCTTTAAATAAGACACTGCATATGATGAAATAAAATACCTTCATTAACATAAAAATATCATACAAGAGTTGGAAGATTATAAAAATTTCCTTTAAAAGATTGGATTTTAGGGCACTTTTCTTTCACATTATGCTTCCTCGAACCCACTGATGTGGGGCCCCTGTATTGGCTTCAAGGCAAGGCATGCGAAGTGGCGTCGTTCATGGCATTCAATGGCACCAGATCTCAGCCTTTCCCTGTCACCTTCACAATTACTTCCTCAGCCCAGAGCATGACATTTTGTCAAGACATGGGAGCAGGAGGCAAATGAAGAAGCGACACACCAGGTCCCGCTCAGATACAGCCAACAGAGAATGCAACCATAAGCCCTGTCACATCAAGTCCTTCCACTAGGTTGCTCTCCCCAGGTCGAGACTCCAGTTGAAGTCAGACTCCACCTTCTGCTAGTTGGCTCCCCCAAGGTCGAGACTCCAGTAGAAGCCAAATTCCTCCTAGAGTCTTTCCATTGGGTTGGCTCCCCCCAGGTCGAGACTCCAGCCAACGTCAGACTCTATCTTCTACTGGGCTGGCCCCCCCCAAGTCAAGACTCCAATAGAAGCCAGATTCCTCTCCAAGTCTTTTTGCTGGGCTAGCTCCCCCCAGGTCGAAACTACAGTAGAAGCCAAGTTCCTCGTCATGTCCTTCCACTGGGTTGGCTCCCCCCAGGTCAAGACTACAACCAAAGTCGAACTCCACATTTTGCTGGGATGGCTCCCCCAAGGTCGAGACTCCAGCAGAAGCCAGATTCCTCTCCAAGTCCTTCTGATGGACTGGATCCCCCCAGGTCAAGACTCCAGTAGAAGCCATGTTCCTTGTCAAGTCCATTCACGGGGTTGGGTCTCCCTAGGTCGAGACTCCACCTTCTGCTACGCTGGCTCCCCCCGGGTCGAGACTCCAGTAGAAGCTAAATTTCCCTTCAATTCCGTCCACTAGGTTGGCTCCCCCCAGGTCGAGACTCCAACCGAAGTTAGACTCCACTAGAAGTTATACTCCACCTTTTGTTAGGCTGGGTCCCCCCAGGTCGAGACTCCAGCAGAAGCCAACTTCTTCTCCAACTCCTTTTGTTGGGTTGGCTCTCCCCAAGTCGAGACTCCAACCAAAGCCGGACTCCACTTTCTGCTGGGTTGGCTCCCCCCAGGTTGAGACTCCAGTAGAAGCCAAAATTTCTCTTCGAGTTCTCGTGTAGGGCTAGCTCCCCCAAAGTGCACATCCATGGTGGGCACAACTACGGCCTGGTACTCGTTTTCAAACTTTGAAGGCCCCTCAACTAAATCATGGGAGTAAGCCCTTCATGGACCGTGGTGGGCCTCCTCTGAAGTTGCTCAAGCATAGGAAAGAAGAGAATGAAGAAGAAAAGAAGATAAGAAGAAGAAGTGCACAATGGTAAAAATAAAAGGCTTCATTGTCCAAAAGTCTCTTACATCCTACAAAGATTCCTGATAGGTCAGGAAGCCTCCCAAAGATATAAATTATAGATGAGAAGGGATCCTCCCTAGTTATGGGTCCTACTTCTGGAAGCAGCAGGAGGTATGCAGTCCCTCCCTTAATCGACATTGTTGGGAAGGAGAATAATGAAGCATCTGCCTCTAGAACACCATCCTCCCTAGGAGCTCATCGGGTCCCTAGAGCCTAGCATTGGCTCCGGCAGGCCGACAATGCAGGTGCCCTACCTCAAGTGAACACCCGAGGAAGGAACACGACAATGCATCCTCCTTTAATGCACCGTCCTTGGATTTCACCGATCTGGTGATTCCAAGATCAGCTATGGCCGCTCTTTGTTAGGCCACTCTCAATAGCACCGTGGTAACCATGGCCTTCTCCAAGGTGACTACAACCGTAGCCATTCCCCCATTCAATTGCATGACTAGGCACACCCAGGAGGTTCGCAGGTAGGCTGCTCCCATCACACGGGCAACCACCTTCTCTTCCCCCAAGGGCCTCTCCACTTCCTCCTCTTTTAGGGAGATCTTCGTGCGGACACCAAAGGCACCAGAATAAGGCATAGGCTTCTCAACCCTCTGTGGATCACTTAATTGACATTCAAGCCCAATGTAATAAAGCTTAGCTATTTTATTTGAGTCCTGTAATTAGTCAACTCATGATGAGCTAGTTCAATTCAGTATTAGTCAGCTCATGTCGAGCTAATTTTATTTTTTGAGTCCTGTTCAACCATATTGAAGACTCAAGACCACATCATACAAGTGAAGACCAAGTCCAACTAGATTGAAGACGTGGAAGTATAGCCCAAGTCCAACCCAGCTTGAAGATTTGAAGTCCCCGGGAGGAAAATTCAGAAAACCCTGATTCCTTGCAGATGTCTTCCAGATGCCTAGATTCCTTTCCAGATGGTAGAATATATTCATAGGCCAGGGCATCCATGATTCTAAAGGTCCATCTGCATCCTAGCCCAATGAATTCATGCCCAGGCGCAAAGCCCAACTCGCTAAGAAGAAGATACCAAGGAATATTCCTGCTACCTGGCTACCAGGCCACCCCAGCTTCCAGAGGCCCAAGTCCATGTGCCCAAGCCCCTTTGGGCCAGCCTCTTGCTGCTATTAGAAGCCCAACACGCCCACCTAGGCATCCTTGGAGTGTTGACCAAGTCAAGTGATTTTAGGGATTTTTTCTACCTAATGTTTCTTTATTTTCTAGCTACGGTTTGAGTAGGAGTAGGATTCTTATGTAAAGACTAATGTGTCCTTACTTGGAGCCCAAGACTAAGGGTCTATTTAAAGGACCCTAGTCTCTTGTATGAGGATTGATTTTTGATATGAAATAAACCTTGAGTTCATATATTGTTTTGTGTGATTACCCTGCTATGTGCATAAAGGGGTTTGAGAGTTCTTCTTCCCGGTGTTTGCAACCATCTTCTTGCCGCCAACCATCCTTCCAGCCCCCTCCAAAACTTTATTTTCCTTGATATTTTTCTTGTTTTCTTGATTTCCTCTAAGTTTTCTAACCCCTGACAGGTTGTTTGCAGGTCCTCGAGTTCCTACGAATCAAACGACTCCAGCCAAGCCTCAATCGGACCACCGAGCAAAAATCTAGGTATCCACGGGACTTTGGCTCGGTTTTCCAGGCCGCATCCATCGAGGAACGAGAGATCCCTTCATTGCAATCTTTACCGGGTGCTTCAAGCATTGTCAGGTACACACCCTCTACCTCCAGTCTTTATATTGTTGGAGAACTTGCCATAACCATGGCTTCTCAGACCCGGCGATCCTTCTTAGTACTTTTCTAGGTTCTAATCTGCATGCTTGGATTCAAAAATTCATACAAAATCTCCTATAACTAATTTTGATCTAAAACTCGAGAATTAATCACCTAACCCCACATATAAAATATAAAAAATTAATTAAATGCATATTAGTCCCGTATCATTTGGTATCAGAGCTTAGATTAGGGCTTATTTTTGTAATTTTTTAGTCTGTATATACTCTGTATTTAAATTATTTCTCTCTGATAAAAACTTTAAAATTCTAAAATCTCTTTTTCTGGATTCATCATAATTTATAGCTATTTTTAGAATTTTTTCAGATTTTATTTTGGCCTGTGAATTTTCTACAAGCCGAAATACAGCCTACAAATTTTTGGCTCTTTTTTTTCAGCAAGACAAGTTTGGAAGTTTTAGGATTTTGTTTAGCATTTTGCATATTTTTAATTTTTGTATATTTTCTGCATATTAGGCCATAATTTGCAAGTTTCATTCTATTTAAGAAAATACCAAAATAATAAAAAAAAATTACATATTCTCCAAAAATACCAAAAAATACATCTAAACCCTACTTTGAATCCTCGTTTGCCTACCATCATTGCATAATTTACTTTTAAGGGCACTCTTGCTATATCAGATGGGGGAGAGGATTTGATCACCTCTCCTTAGCCTAAAACCACATCCCTTGCATTCAGTCCCAAGGCTTAACCTAAAATTAACTAGACTTAATTTGCCCTAGTGGGCTAGGGACACCAACTGGTCGGGTCCGGGCTAGTGTTAGATCACTGTGTAAAGCTAACCTGTGTGTGATTTGTGTTCGGTGTCTAGAATGATGGTTTAGGGATTCAATCCCGAAGGGCTTGTATGCTGGTTTGCCTACCTGGCCAATCTCTGATTGGTGTCTAGGATTGGCAATCAGAGACCTAACACTCCCCTTACACCTGCTTGGCTGAGTACAGGGTTATTATAGGCTAGTTTATGTGGTGTAGAATGTAAAATGAAACTATGCAACCCTAATGGAGATTATCAAATGATTAACAAAGCAATTCCCTATTTGCATATAAACAACTCAACATAAACTATCAAAGAGATCTAGTGAAGAAGCTCGAAGGATCTAACATAAACCTAGTGATCGAGACTCTCAGAATAAGAAAGGAATAGGACCAGAAGAGAACCACGCAAGCCAAGCTAGGTTAATTTAACATTGCAGACTTAATCAACGCTAGACATACCTGACATTGGCCCTTCAATTAGAATAGATTCACTCTTGAAGAGGTCTCCCGGATGACATGAACATAATACCACTGAAGGCCCCTATTGTTTTCTGGATCTATGGCAAGTAAACCTTCCTCTTGAAGCCGGAGTCCCGGAGAACCCTGCAAAAGAAACCCTAGATGAGTGACTTAACAAGTAATCAACTAGAGAAAGAAAGAAGGGTGGAAGAGGCATTGAAGGAGATCCATCTTGGCATCATGGTGGAATGCTTGAAGTGGAGTAGGTTGGTCGCCTTGTGATGATCTTCTTGATTCACCCTTGAACGCTGGAGCTAGTTTGAAGTTATGAAAGAAGAAGAAGTCTTTGGCGTTGGGAATGGAAGAAGGAAAGATTAGGGTTGGCGTTAAGGAAGAGAAAGGCTAAGCTACCACATAGACACTAGGAATAAAAAAACACATAGAAGAAAAATTACCAACTTCATTCATTAACCATGCTTTTCATAATGGGCATCCCATAGCTTAAATAGAAGCCTTACAACATTTTTAAATTTGAAAACCCATAGGATTAGGAGGATTACAAGGGGGGTTGGAGGATATGGTGGCATTTGTTGCTTGAAATATGGGGAGTTGGAGGATATGGTGGCATTTGTTACTTGAAACTCCTTCAAAGCTTGACATGTGGTGCAAGGTGGGGACCACTTGACGAGGTGGCGGTGTCCTTTGGAGTTCTTGACATGTGGCATAAAGTGGGGACCACTTGTTGAGGTGGCGACATCCATTGGAGCTTTTGACATGTGGCACAAGGTGGGGGTCACTTGATGAGGTGGCGTCTTCTTGTCTTGATGCTTCATGGACTCATGGATTGGCTTGATTTAACTGGACCCAACTCTCAATTGTAGGGTTAACTAAGATATTAAACCAGACCCAACATAGACTCGAAATTAACTACGGGATTATTTGGACTCAAAAAAAGGAAATTACAAGACTTCTCTTTTGCTACTCAAACCACAAGGACTCGGACTTGACCTGAATTGATTGGAGTCTTTTCCTGATTCTAGTGCCCACATCAATTCTCCCGAGGTGGGAGGAACTCGACCCTGTCGAGTAAGGATTAGCTTGATAAGCTTCTAATGCAACTGGATCGATTTGTTGTAGGTCCTCTCGGGTGATCCAGGAGTCTTCAGAATCAGGACATTCTTGCCATCTAACCAGATAATGTTGGTAGCCCTTACTTCTAGTGGTAATGATCTGGTCATCCAAGATCCTTTCAATTTTCTCCCTTCGCTCAGGAACACTCGGTGGTTGGTATTCTTTGGGGCTTCACTCTCAAAAGAAGTATTAGGACCAAAAAGCTCACCAGGTATCAATGCAGGTTCTTTGTATTCTTTTAAGTCTGAAATGTTAAATGTTGAACTAATGCCATAACTTGGTGGTAATTCTAATACATAAGCATTAGGTCCAATTTTCTTTATTATTTTGAAAGGTCCGCTCCCCGGGCATGGAGTTTCTTCATAGTTTCAGGCGGAAACCTTTTAGGTTTAAATTTGATCATAACGGAGTCCCCTTCATTAAATTCTTTTAACCGTTTATATGAATTAGTCATATGCTTATAGAGTTCATTGCTCGATTGGATCTTTTGGCTAATCTTCTTATGCAATTCCCTAATATGCTGTGCATATGACTCAGCAGACTCAGACACTCGTGCATGTGCGGGTAATGGAGCTAGGTCTAAAGGTTTCCTAGGACTGTATCCATGGACCACTTCGAACGGACTTTTCCCAATAGACCTATTAACTGAGCTGTTGTAGGCAAATTCAGCATGAGGAAGTAATAGGTCCCAGTTTCCAAGGTTGTCACCAACTAAACATCTCAACAGATTTCCTAAGCTTCGGTTTACTACCTCTGTCTGGCCATGGGTTTGAGAATGATAGGCAGTAGAGAATTTCAGCTTGGTACCGAACATGTGCCAGAGGGTTTTCCAGAAATAGCTAGTAAATTTGACATCTCTATCGGACACAATGGTTTTGGGTAAACCATGAAGCCTAATGACCTGATCGAGAAAAAGCTTGGCCACCTTCAAAGCATCTAAAGTTTGAGAACAAGGAATGAAGTGAGCCATCTTGGAGAAACGATCGACAACCACAAAGACAGAATCATGCTTCCTAGACGTCTTAGGGAGGCCTACTACAAAATCCATGCTGATATCCTGCCATGGACAATCAGGGACAGGTAAGGGTGTGTACAGACCGGTGTTCTGTCTTTGCTGTTTGATAACAGCACAGGTACGGCACTGAGCTACAATCTGGGCCACATATCTTTTGAGACCAGGCCAAAAGAATTGGTCTTCTATTGCTAAGATGGTCTTATTCCTACCAAAATATCCTGACAAGCCTCCAGCATCAACTTCCCAGATCAGAAATTCCCTAACAGAGGTCTTGGGAATACACAACTGATTTCCTTTGAAAAGGTATCCATCTAAAAGGATATAATCACTATGCTTACTAGATGGTCCTTGTTGAAGGGATCGATAGATGTTACCAAAATCAGGGCATGTAGGATACTCCTCTTTCAATCTATCAAACCCTACTACCTCAGTGCTCACAGAAGTCAACAACATGGAACGATGACTCAACGCATCGGCAACCCTATTTTCAGTACCGGCACGATGTTTCAGTACGAACGTATAAGCTTGTATGAACTCTACCCATTTCCCGTGCCTAGGGTTCAATTTCTTCTGAGAACTAAGGAACAAAAGCTTCGTGGTCAGAAAATAGGACAAACTCTTGTGGTAGAAGATAATGCCTCCAATAACGTAATGCCTGAACTATTGCATACAGCTCCCTATCATAGGTGGAATACCATAGTCTCGCTTCATTTAACTTTTCACTGAATATGCTACTGGGTGATTCTCTTGACTCAAGACACCTTCAATTCCTACCCAAGAAGCATCACAAGCAACCTCGAACACTTTGGTAAAATCGGGTAACCTCAAGACGGGTGCGTGTGTCATTTTTTCCTTAATTGTTAGGAAGGCTTTGTCTGCTGCTTTAGTCCACTCAAAAGTTCCCTTCCTAATACAATCAGTGATTGGAGCCACTATCGTACTGAACCCTCTAATGAATCTCCTATAGAAGGTGGCTAAACCGTGGAAACTACGGATATCATGGATGCTTTTGGGTACAGGCCACTCTACTATGGACTTATGTTCGCAGGGTCAGTGGACACTCCTTCATATGAGACTACGAATCCTAGAAAGATAACTCTATGTGTTAAGAAATCACACTTCTTGATATTGGCATAGAGGCTACTCTTTCTAATGACTTGGCAAACTTGCCTTAGGTGGGTTAAATGGTCTGCCTTAGTCTTGCTATAGATAAGAATGTCATCAAAGTAGACCACCACAAATTTCCCGATGAAAGTTTTCAACACCTGATTCATAATTCTCATAAAGGTGCTAGGTGCATTGGACAGACCAAACGGCATGACTAACCACTCATATAATCCATCTTTAGTCTTAAAAGTGGTCTTCCATTCATCTCCAGGCCTAACCATAACCTGGTGATAGCCATTCTTTTAGTCTATCTTGGAGAAAATCGTTGATCCGGCTATCATGTCACATATCGTCCAGTCTTGGGATTGGAAACCTATATTTGACAGTAATCTTGTTGATGGCACGGCTGTCTACACACATCCTCCAGGTGCCATCCTTCTTAGGGGTTAACAAGGCAGGGACTACACATGGGCTTAAACTTTCTCTAACAAACCCCTTCTAAGAAGTTCACTAACTTGCCTTTGTAACCTGATGTTCAGTTGGATTCATCCTATAATGAGGCAAATTAGGTAAAGTCGCGCCAGGGACTAAATCTATGGCATGCTGTATGTCCCTTAAAGGTGGAAGACTATCGGGTAGGTCCTCGGGAAACACGTCTTCAAATTCTTTCAATAATTGGACCACCTCTTACGGGTATTTTACAGGGGTGTGGTCCTTAGCAGCTACCATCCAAATAGGTGCTCCTCATTAATGTCTTTTTCTAATTCTCTTGCACCTATCAAATTTAATCCAGTCCTTTTTCTTTTAGTTTCAGGCTACTAGCTCCTCTTTTGGTGTTGTCCTTAAGCTGGGTTGGATTAATGACATTTTTCTTGCCATTGAAATTGAAAGCACAGGAATATGATCGACCAAAATTGTCACATCATGGTCAAACAGCCATGGCCTACCTAGGATGATGCTACTTAATCCCATAGGGAGCACATCACACCAATTCATTCCTGATAGGACTAAAGTTGGATTCGAACCTGACATCTCTGCTTGATTGGGATAGAAGTGGAATTGATCCAAGATACCTTATATGGATTGGGATGTGGTTCAGTTGATAATCCTGGACTCTTGGCTGCACTAGACAGCTTCCACTATCGATCACGATCTTACTGACCTTTTCTCCTATTTTGACAAATGTATGTAGGATGCTAGTCCTACGCCAGTCTTCCTGCTCTTTGTTATGTGTCATGATACATCTCACAACTCCTAACACATCTGATGAGTCTACATTTTCTTCATCTCCTTCATACTCATCAGCTAAGCAATCCCCTGCTTCATAAACCTCCTCTTCATTATTCTCCAGGGGTTCTGATTCTTCTTCTCTTCTACCTCCCCTATATGTATAGCTCTAAAGGGATATTGGCTCAGGAAATGACCGGGTTTATGACACTTATAGCAGAATCGCTCCCTCTCAGCTCGAACTTCAGGGCTCTTTCCTTTGTCTTCTCTAGGAATTGGAGGAATGGCTGGGTTGGGGCTAGGGGTGGATTCAAGCTGGGTCTTGGTCTATTGGCTGTAATAGGGACTGAACTAGGTCGACTAACAGGAGGATTAAACCTAGTGGGCTTTGGTCGCCTAAATGAAGCTCTCCTCTGAAACCTCTCATAGTCCATGGCAACTTGGTATGCCTGTTCAAATCATGGACTTCTCTCAAAAATAATTCCCCCTTATATCATCATTCAATCATGATCTAACCTCGATAAAGTGGCTGCCTCAGAGTCAACTACGTTGCATCGCATTACAAACTCATCAAATTAGCAACGTATTCAGAAACGGTCTTATTTCCTTGTGTCAATCGCTGCCACTGATCTAACAACCTTTGCTGATAAGACAGGTGGTGTGGGCACCAGAATCAGGAAGAGACTCCAACCAATTCAAGTCAAATCCGAGTCCTTATGGTTGGATGAGTAAAAGAAAGTCCTGTAATTTTTTTCTTTCTTAATTTTGAGTCCAAATAATTATGTAATTCGAGTCCATTTCAATTTTATGTTGGAACTAGTCCAGCCTGATTAATCTTGTATTTGAGAGGGGTCCAAATGAGTCAAGTCCAATCCATGAAGAATCAAACCAAACCTCCATGAAGAATCAAACCAAACCACATTTGAAGACTAAAGAAGACTCAAGACTTATACTCCAAAGCAAGACCAAAGCCACCTCAAGTGGGGACCACATGCCACCTCATCATCCAAGGTTGCTGCCACATCACACATACCACCTCACCATCCAAGGTTGCTGCCACATCACACATGCCACCTCACCATCCAAGGTTGCCACCCAAGAGAAGAAAAGGGGAATTTGAATTTGAATTAGCTACAACCTCCTCCACAACTTCCTCCACTACTCATGGATGCCCCATATTTTTCTCCACAAATTTTTCTCCATGATATTTGGTGTAGTTTGAATTCAAAATGGCTTAATAGTCTATAAAAGACTCTTAGTCTTCTTGTAAAGGGAGGATGGAAAAGAAAAAATAAAAGTTTTCTTCTATGTGAGTTCTATGTGCCTAAGTGGTAGTTCTAAATTCCTCTCCCTATCCCACGCCAACCCTACTTTCTCCTCCTCCATCTCCAACGCCTAAGACACTCTTCTTCTTCTCCAATCTCAAGCTAGCTCTTCAATATCTAAGGTTGATCAAGAAGACCATCACAAGGAGGCCGGCCAAATCCATTTCAAGTGATCTACCATGGCGCCAAGATTATTCTTCAACACTGCTTCCTCGACTCTTCTTTAGTTTCTCCATTTCATGACTAACGTATTTTACCAAGTTCCTAATCTCAAGGTTTCTTTGTTGTAGGGTTCCCGGGATTCCGAACTCAAGAAAGGAATTATTTGCCATAATCCAGAAAACAAGAAGGGCCTCAATTTGTAGTATGGTCTTGTCATTTGGGAGGTCTCTTCATGAGTGATCTTGATCTACTTGAAAGATTAATGCTAGGTATGTTCTAGTATCGATTAGGTCTGAAATATTAAATTGCCTAGCTTAACTTGTGTGGTTCGAATCTTATTCCTATTTCTTTGTTATTTTGATAGTCTTATTAATTAGGTTTACGTTTGATCGTTCGAGTTCTCTTTATTAGACCTCCTTTGATACTATATGCTGAACTAATCATATGCAAATAAGAAATTGCTAAGTTAATCTTTGCTAATCTCCTTTAGGGTTGCATAGTTGCATTCTCATCTTGCATGTCCCCACCAATCTTGGTATCAGAGCATGGTAGAATAAGTTCCTGATTGCATAGCATTAAGTCCTTGAAGTACTTGGATCGGGGGCGTTACCAGGCCGTCCAGTCTTAGGAGAAAGTAGGGTTTAAACACCCTCTCTTCCCATTCCACGGGGATCTCCTAAGGCGTGTCGGGGTGCCATTGTGATTGACCCGTGAAAAAGAAAGCCAAAGGACTTTTTAGATTTCATTTGTGAATTTTGTATTGGTCACGTTCTGTTTTCTGCTTGCTGTATTTTCTGTAGGCTGACTGTAATCCGCCTGCAACTCCAAAGGCATGTATCACATTCCTCGTTGGAATATTTTTTTTCCTATTCCATTTTAAGTTTTTTATCACCGTTTTAAATTTCAATCTGAGAAAAAATTACAAAAAAATGAAAATTCCTGCAGTCCATCAGTGTAATTAAGGTTTCTGTTCTGTTCTGTTCCTTTTCATATCTTCATTTCAGAATCTGCCTAGAATAGTACAGATTTTATTTGAAATTCTGTTTCATCTGGTATGTCATCTATAAGTTAGAAGTTTTCTGTGATTTTTTTAGATTTTTCTGATATTTTTTTCTGCACTTATCAATACCACATTTAAACTGCAACACACTACTTCTGCACCTGAAATTTGAAATTTGCATGCATCTCATGACAAATCAAATTAAGGGCATGAAATTGACATAGGGTCAGGATTTCATCACCTGTCCCTAGCCCAAAAATCATCAAATTGCATATCGATCCAATCCCTAACTAAAATTGATTAGACATTAATTGCCCTAGTGGGTTAGGGACATCAATTTGGTCGAGCCCAGGTTATTGTCAACTCATTGTGTCAACTAGTCTTGTGTGTGCCCTATTACTTGGTGTCTAGAATGGGACTAAGGGCTTGGGTGCTGATCCGTCTATCGGGCCAATTCCACCGGGCCTAGGTAGGCCAGAGACAGGATCTCACACTCCCCTTGTTCTAAAACCTGGCCAAGTATAGAGTTACTACAATCTAGCTTGCCACCTTGATTAGGCAACTAGCTTGGAACTCTAGGTCCAGTTCAATTCAATTGGGAAAGCTTGTGCAACCCATTTCTTCATCTATTATTGGAAGCTGGTGTCAAGGATAGAGGTTAAGTGGCTCAAGCCTAAGCGGTTCTTGTGGTTTTTAATTAGGACCCAGTGAAAGCTGGGGAACCTCCCACAGACCCAGCTCCTGACTGGCCAGTGGAAGAGAGTAGCTGTTGATTTGATTGTATCTAGTCAACTCAGTTTATTTGGACTAACCGGTTTAGAAAACTCGTAGTTCGGGTCTGAGTCTAATTGTTTGCATGACAACTAGGTCAGGCACACCTTCCACCTTCACAAGCCCAACCTAGTTCATCCATGGATACTAGTATGGAAAGCCTTATGAGATCTATGATCGAGAAGATGGACCGTTTGGATGCTAGGTTTGACCAGTTCGAGGAAAGGATAGGAACCCTAGAGGAATCTAGGTTGACCCCAACTGAACCACCTTCACCCAGATTACCTTCAGTTCAACCTAGAGCCCAACGACAGGAACATACACCTGATCCAATTCATAGAAGGCCACATCAGGATTATATTGATCACACTCCGGAGCCAAATCCTAGAAGACCTCGCCATGATACTTTTGATCAGGATGATCGGGCCTTAAGGAATATACGTCTAGATGCACCAACCTTTGAGGGAGCCTAGATCCTAAGGTGTACATAGACTGGGAAGCTGACATGGACCAATATTTTGACTGGTATGATATGTCTGAAGAGAGAATATGCCTATGTCTTATCAGCAAAGGTTGTTAGATCAGTGGCAACGATTGACACAAGGAAATAAGACCGTTTCTGAGTACGTTGCTAAATTTGATGAGTTTGTAATGCGATGCAATGTAGTCGAGTCTGAGGTAGCCACATTGTCGAGGTTTAGATCAGGATTGAATGAAGATATAAAAGGGGAACTGTTTTTGAGAGAAGTCCATGATTTAGATCAGGCATACCAAGTTGCCATGGACTATGAGAGGTTTCAAAGGAGAGCTACATTTAGGCGACCTGAGCCCATTAGGTTTAATCCTCCTGTTAGTCGACCTAGTTCAGTCCCTGGTACAACCAATAGACCAAGATCCAGCTCGAATCCAACCCCTAGGACCAACCCTGCCATTTCTCCAATTCCTAGAGAAGACAAAGGAAAGAGCCCTGAAGTTCGAGGTGAGAGGGAGCGAGTTTGCTATAAGTGTCGTAAACCAGGTCATTTCGTGAGCCAATGTCCCTCTAGAGCTTTACATATAGGGGAGGCAGAAGAAGGTGAATCAGAACCCTTGAGAATGTTGAAGAGGAGGTTTATGAAGCAGGGGATTGCTTGGCTGATGAGTATGAAGGAGATGAAAGTAGACTCATCAGATGTTTAGGAGTTGTGAGATGTATCATGACACAGACCAAGGAGCAGGAAGACTGGCGTAGGACTAGCATCCTACACACATTTGTCAAAATAGGAGAAAGGTCTGTAAGATCGTGATCGATAGTGGAAGCTGTGTCAATGCCATTTCCACTAGTGCAGCCAAGAGTCTAGGATTACCCACTGAACCACATCCCAATCCATATAAGGTATCCTGGATCGATTCCACTTCTATCCCAATCAAACAGAGATGTCAGGTCCGAATCCAACTTCAGTCCTATCAGGAACGAATCTGGTGTGATGTACTCCCTATGGGAGTAAGTAGCATCATCCTAGGTAGGCCATGGCTGTTTGACCATGATGTGACAATTTTTGGTCGATCAAATTCCTGTGCTTTCAATTTCAATGGCAAGAAAATTGTCATTCATTCAACCCAGCCTAAGGACAACACCAAAAGAGGAGTTAGCAGCCTGAAAGAAAAAAGGACTGGATTAAATTATAGGTGCAAGAGAATTAGAAAAAGACATTAATGAGGGAGCACCTATTTGGATGGTAGCTGCTAAGGAAACTATGGACCACACCCCTGTAGAACACCCTCAAGAGGTGGTCCAATTATTGAAAGACTTTGAAGACGTGTTTCCCGAGGATCTTCCCGACAATCTTCCACCTTTAAGGGACATACAACATGCCATAGATTTAGTTCCTGGCGCGACTTTACCTAATTTGCCTCATTATAGGATGAATCCAACTGAACATCAAGAGTTACAAAGGCAAGTTAGTGAACTTCTTAGAAAGGGGTTTGTTAGAAAGTTTAAGCCCTTGTGCAGTCCCTGCCTTGTTAACCCCTAAAAAAGATGGTACCTGGAGGATGTGTGTAGACAGCCGTGCCATCAACAAGATTACTGTCAAATATAGGTTTCCAATCCCAAGACTGGACGATATGTTAGATATGATAGCCGGATCAACAATTTTCTCCAAGATAGACTTAAAGAGTGGCTATCACCAGGTTAGGGTTAGGCCTGGAGATGAATGGAAGACCGCTTTTAAGACTAAAGATGGATTATATGAGTGGTTAGTCATGCCGTTCGGTCTGTCCAATGCTCCCAGCACCTTTATGAGAATTATGAATCAGGTGTTGAAAACTTTCATCGGGAAATTTGTGGTGGTCTACTTTGATGACATTCTTATTTATAGCAAGACTAAGGCAGACCATTTAACCCACCTAAGACAAGTTTGCCAAGTCCTTAGAAAGGATAGCCTCTATGCCAATATCAAGAAGTGTGATTTCTTAACACATAGAGTTATCTTTCTAGGATTCGTAGTAATATCTGAAGGAGTGTCTGCTGACCCTGCGAAAATTAAATGAAAAGTAGAGTGGCCTGTACCCAAGAGTATCCATGATGTCCGTAGTTTTCACGGTTTAGCCACCTTCTATAGAAGATTCATTAGAGGGTTCAGTACGATAGTGGCTCCAATCACTGATTGTATTAGGAAGGGAACTTTTGAATGGACTAAAGCAGCAGACAAAGCCTTCCTAACAATTAAGGAAAAAATGACACACGCACCCGTCTTGAGGTTACTCGATTTTACCAAAGTGTTCGAGGTTGCGTGTGATGCTTCTGGGGTAGGAATTGGAGGTGTCTTGAGTCAAGAGAATCACCCAGTAGCATATTTCAGTGAGAAGTTAAATGAAGCGAGACTAAGGTATTCCACCTATGATAGGGAGCTGTATGCGGTAGTTCAGGCATTACGTTATTGGAGGCATTATCTTCTACCACAAGAGTTTGTCCTATTTTCTGACCATGAAGCTCTTAGGTTCCTTAGTTCTCAGAAGAAATTGAACCCTAGGCACGGGAAATGGGTAGAGTTCATACAAGCTTATACGTTCGTACTAAAACATCGTGCCGGAACTGAAAATAGGGTTGCTGATGCATTGAGTCGTCGTTCATGTTGTTGAATTCTGTGAGCACTGAGGTAGTAGGGTTTGAAAGATTAAAAGAGGAATATCCTACATGCCCTGATTTTGGTGACATCTATCGATCCCTTCAACAAGGACCATCTAGTGAGCATAGTGATTATACCATTTTAGATGGATACCTTTTCAGAGGAAATCAGTTGTGTATTCCCAAGACCTCTGTTAGGGAATTTCTGATCTGGGAAGTTCATGCTGGGGGCTTAGCAGGACATTTTGGTAGGAATAAGACCATCTTAGCAATAGAAGACCAATTCTTTTGGCCTGGTCTCAAAAGAAATGTGGCCCAGATTGTAGCTCAGTGCCGTATCTGTGCTGTTGCAAAACAGCAAAGACAGAACACCGGTCTGTACACACCCTTACCTGTCCCTGATTGTCCATGGCAGGATATCAGCATGGATTTTGTAGTAGGCCTCCCTAAGACGTCTAGGAAGTATGATTCTGTCTTTGTTGTTGTCGATCGTTTCTCTCAAGATGGCTCACTTCATTCCTTGTTCTCAAACTTTAGATGCTTCGAAGGTGGCCAAGCTTTTTCTCGATCAGGTCGTTAGGCTTCATGGTTTACCCAAAACCATTGTGTCCGATAGAGATGTCAAATTTACTAGCTATTTCTGGAAAACCCTCTGGCACATGCTCGGTACCAAGCTGAAATTCTCTACTGCCTATCATCCTCAAACCAATGGCCAGACTGAGGTAGTAAACCGAAGCTTAGGAAATCTGTTGAGATGCTTAGTTGGTGACAACCTAGGAAACTGGGACCTATTACTTCCTCGTGCTGAATTTGCCTATAACAGCTCAGTTAATAGGTCTATTGGGAAAAGTCCATTCGAAGTGGTCCATGGATACAGACCTAGGAAGCCTTTAGACCTAGCTCCTTTACCCACACATGCACGGGTGTCCGAGTCTGCCGAGTCATATGCACAGCATATTAGGGAATTGCATAAGGAGATTAGCCAAAAGATTCAAATGAGCAATGAACTCTATCAGCATATGACTAATTCACATAAACGATTAAAAGAATTTAATGAAGGGGACTCCGTCATGATCAAACTTAAACCTGAAAGGTTTCCGCCGGGAACTATGAAGAAACTCCATGCCCGGGGAGCCGGACCTTTCAAAATAATAAAGAAAATTGGACCAAATGCTTATGTATTAGAATTACCACCAAGTTATGGCATTAGTTCAACATTTAATGTTTCAAACTTAAAAGAATACAAAGAACCTGCATTGATACCTAGTGAGCTTTTTGGTCCTAATGTTTCTTTGAGAGTGAAACACCAAATGAGTGTCCACCACCAAGTGTTCCTGAGAGAAAGGAGAGAATTGAAAGGATCTTGGATGACCAGATCATTACTACTAGAAATAAAGGCTACCAACGTTATCTGGTTAGATGGCAAGGATGTCCTGAATCTGAAGACTCCTGGATTTCCCGAGAGGACCTACAACAAATCGACCCGGATGCATTAGAAACATATCAAGCCAACCCTCACTCGATAGGGTCGAGTTCCTCCACCCCGGGAGAATTGGTGTGGGCACCAGAATCAGGAAGAGACTCCAACCAATTCAAGTCAAATCCGAGTCCTTATGGTTGGATGAGTAAAAGAAAGTCCTGTAATTTTTTTCTTTCTTTAATTTTGAGTCCAAATAATTATGTAATTCGAGTCCATTTCAATTTTATGTTGGAACTAGTCCAGCCTGATTAATCTTGTATTTGAGAGTTGGGTCCAAATGAGTCAAGTCCAATCCATGAAGAATCAAACCAAACCTCCATGAAGAATCAAACCAAACCACATTTGAAGACTAAAGAAGACTCAAGACTTATACTCCAAAGCAAGACCAAAGCCACCTCAAGTGGGGACCACATGCCACCTCATCATCCAAGGTTGCTGCCACATCACACATACCACCTCACCATCCAAGGTTGCTGCCACATCACACATGCCACCTCACCATCCAAGGTTGCCACCCAAGAGAAGAAAAGGGGAATTTGAATTTGAATTAGCTACAACCTCCTCCACAACTTCCTCCACTACTCATGGGATGCCCCATATTTTTCTCCACAAATTTTTCTCCATGATATTTGGTGTAGTTTGAATTCAAAATGGCTTAATAGTCTATAAAAGACTCTTAGTCTTCTTGTAAAGGGAGGATGGAAAAGAAAAATAAAAGTTTTCTTCTATGTGAGTTCTATGTGCCTAAGTGGTAGTTCTAAATTCCTCTCCCTATCCCACGCCAACCCTACTTTCTCCTCCTCCATCTCCAACGCCTAAGACACTCTTCTTCTTCTCCAATCTCAAGCTAGCTCTTCAATATCTAAGGTTGATCAAGAAGACCATCACAAGGAGGCCGGCCAAATCCATTTCAAGTGATCTACCATGGCGCCAAGATTATTCTTCAACACTGCTTCCTCGACTCTCTTTAGTTTCTCCATTTCATGACTAACGTATTTTACCAAGTTCCTAATCTCAGGTTTCTTTGTTGTAGGGTTCTCCGGGATTCCGAACTCAAGAGGAAGGAATTATTTGCCATAATCCAGAAAACAAGAAGGGCCCTCAATTTGTAGTATGGTCTTGTCATTTGGAGGTCTCTTCATGAGTGATCTTGATCTACTTGAAAGATTAATGCTAGGTATGTTCTAGTATCGATTAGGTCTGAAATATTAAATTTGCCTAGCTTAACTTGTGTGGTTCGAATCTTATTCCTATTTCTTTGTTATTTTGATAGTCTTATAATTAGGTTTACGTCTGATCGTTCGAGTTCTCTTTATTAGACCTCCTTTGATACTATATGCTGAACTAATCATATGCAAATAAGAAATTGCTAAGTTAATCTTTGCTAATCTCCTTTAGGGTTGCATAGTTGCATTCTCATCTTGCATGTCCCCACCAACAGGCAATATTTCTCTCTAAGTTTCTCTTCATGTCTCTCCAGGTCGCTATAGGTAAGTCTCCCCTCTCCTAGCTATGCATTCACTTTCCCAAATACAACCTCCTGACGGACTAGTCTGATTTTGGCAAACTTGAATCTTCTCTCTTCAGACATATCATCCAGTCAATATTAGTCCATGTCACCTTCCAGTCTATGTACACCTTAGGATCTAGGCTTCCCTCAAAGATTGGTGCATCTAGACGGATATTCCTTAAGGCCCGATCATCCTGATCAAAAGTATCATGGCGAGGTCTTCTAGGATATGGCTCTGGAGTGTGATCAGCATAATCCTGATGTGGCCTTCTATGAATTGGATCAGGTGTATGTTCCTGTCATTGGGCTCTAGGGTGAACTGAAGGTAATCTGGGTAAAGGTGGTTCAGTTGGGGTCAACCTAGATTCCTCTAGGTTCCTATCCTTTTCTCGAACTGATCAAACCTAGCATCCAAACGTTCCAGTCGCTCAATCATAGATCTCATAAGGGTTTCCAGATTAGTGTCCATGGATTAACTTGGTTGGTCTTGTGAAGGGTGGTAAGGAGTTCTGATCTAGTTGTCACACAAACAATTAGACTCAAATTCGGGCTACGGATTTCTAGACCTAGAGTACGAATTAGAGATCTAATTAAAAGGACCAACTAGCTAGTAGTAACTTACGTGACTTGGCCAGGTAGGTGGGAAGGGGAGTGGAGGTCCCTGTTCTGCCAACCTTAGACACCAATCTGTGATTGGCCAGGTAGCGGACCAACCCACAGCCCTAATACACCAATCCTAGACACCAAGCCCGTAAGCACATACCAATTAGTGAACACAATTAACTTGACCCTAATCTGAACCCGACTCGTTGGTGTCCCTAACCCACTTGGGTGATTAGGTCTAATTGGTTTTTATTAAGGATTGGGATCGAGATGATGGGTTGTGGTTTTGGGCTAAGGACAAGTGATGAATTCTTGCCCCCATGTCATATTGATGCCCTTAAGATGTTTTCAAATGAATGCAAAAATATATATATATATTTTTTGTTTTATGAGCTGACTTAATTATTTGACTTGATTAGTTTTCAAACAATTTCAAATTCAAACATAAATTTTAAAATTTAATTTCAAACTTCAGTTTCAGATTCTTGAATGTCATAATTCAAAATTTTAAAATTTAAAATTTGAACTTCAAATTCAAAAATTTTATGAGATTGGTTCTTGCTGGAATTTCAGTTCAGACTGAATCTCAGAGAGTATTTCGAATGCTAAAAATTATAACAATCGAAATAAAATCTGAGAAATTGTTGAAAAATAATATGAATAATGAGGATCCCAGAAAACAATAATAAGAAAATTTAGATCTGTATATAAAGAGAAACAATAAAACAAAGACCATGTACTGTAGACTATTTCAGCAGGACAGAAGATTGAAGTAGGAATTCATTTGTTTGTATTTTTTTTCTGATGATGAAATTTAATATGGTGATAACTGACTTAAATAGGAACAAGAAAAAAATATTTCAATAAGAAATTAGCAACTTGCCTTTGGAGCTGCAGATGGATTACAGTAAGTAGATGCAAATTTTCAATAAACAACCTAATCAAACAAGTGCATTGGCTTACCCAAACTTCAATCTAAAATTGACATTCGACCGGGGCTCATTATTCCCATGGGTCATGACAGTGTAATGGAGTACACCCGCTCAGGTGGCGTGAATTTTAGATCTTGCTTGGATTTAAAAAAATTAACTAGATAACAAGTATGCATGCAACATATCTAAATGCAGGAAATTATCCGACCATGCTCTGATACCAAGAATGGTGTAGAATGTAAAATGAAACTATGAAACCCTAATGAAGATTAGCAAATGATTAATAAAGCAATTCCCTATTTGCATATAAACAACTCAACATAAACTATCAAAGAGATCTAATGAAGAAGCTCGAAGGATCTAACATAAACCTAGTGATCGAGACTCTCAGAATAAGAAAGGAATAGGAAGAGAAGAAACCACGCAAGCCAAGCTAGGTCTAATTTAACATTGCAGACTTAATCAACACTAGACATACCTGACATTGGCCCTTCAATTAGAATATTCACTCTTGAGAGGTCTCTCGGATGACATGAACATATACCACTGAAGGCCCCTCTTGTTTCTGGATCTATGGCAAGTAAACCTTCCTCTTGAAGCCGGAATCCGGAGAACCCTGCAACAAAGAAACCCTAAGATGAGTGACTTAACAAGCAATCAACTAGAGAAAAGAAAGAAGGGTGGATGAGGCATTGAAGGAGATCCATCTTGGTGTAATGGTGGAATGCTTCAAGTGGAGTAGGTTGGTCGCCTTGTGATGATCTTCTTGATTCACCCTTGAACGCTGGAGCTAGTTTGAAGTTATGAAAGAAGAGGAAGTCTTTGGCGTTGGAATGGAAGAAGGAAAGATTAGGGTTGGCGTGGAGGAAGAGAAAGGCTAAGCAGATTGTAGGATCCTTGGATATCTCTCGTTGCTTCAATTGAAGGACACTCTCGAGCAGATTGTAGGATCCTTGGAGACGGGGTATCTTCGCAATGGATCCTCGGATGTAGTCCTATGGCAAGGTTGGCCTTCTTCTCGAACTCAGGATCTGGAAGAAGAAGAACAAAAGAAGAACCAGAAACCCAAAGAAAGACACTGACCTGAGGACTTAATGAAGATTGTTGGATGTAGAAGTTCCGGAGATCTTGATACTGATCTGACTCTTCTTTGAACTTGCTCTGTAGTTGAAACAGTTGATCTGAACCAGGATGCTGGTGGCCTGCCTCTATGTGGAAGAGAGGGCCGTGGGATGTAGATGTAAAATTAGGGTTTGGTGGTGGTGGAGTAGAGATGGGTGGACTAAGCTAGGGTTTTGGGGTTGGAGATCTCACACCTCTTCAAGGTTCCTAGGGAACCTGGATTTACTCCCTCACGGAGCTCAACACTTGAATACAAGTGCGAAAGAGAGAAACACAAAGTTGCTCACAAAGAAATTGATTTCATTCATCATTTTTTTCAAGAGTTACATAGAGTTGAATATATAGACATAACAAAGAAATAAAATTTCATACACTTCCCATATGGGACTAATAGGACTAACCCACACTTTAGGCATCAAATTCTCTTCCCAAGACTCCTTCCATGAGTGGGCAGCCCAAAAACTCCAAGAAAACTTGAAAATCAGCTCCAAATGGCAGGTTATGGCGGTGTCTCCTAGTATCTCTCCATGAATCAAGGATTTTTCCTTCATGGTTTGGCTCTTTTGGACACCTCCTAGTCTTGCTCCACAAGTTTAGGCTTCTTCCTTTCATGGCTTTGGCACTTTAGGAAACTTTTGTGTGCCTCCTTGATTTTCTCCCCAAGACATGCTCTCTTCCCTTTTATAACTTGGGTTTTTATGGAACATTGTGGGGCACCTCCTTGATCCTCTCTTCAAGAAAAATTCTTGCCATCCTGGCTTGGGTTTATCTGGAAAGAAGTTGGCTCCTCCTTGGATTGAGGTATCTTGATGGATTTCTCCCCCAAGTGGCGCATGAAAGAAGGGACCTGCTTTATTGTGGTGTGGGGACCAAGGCACACTAGATGGTGATGTGGCACCTCCTGGACTCTGGCGTGTGGCTGGGAGTGTGGCGCCCACTTGCTTGGTCCGGGAGAAATGTGGCACCTTGGAGAAGACCTAGACCACTACTAGGACTTGTATTGAGTCAACATGACTCAACAAAATTTAAATTGCAGGGAAATACAGACTCAAACTAAAATTGAGTTGATCAAGTCAACCCTTATTACAAAACCAGAAAACCCTAATTCTTCGGGCAATGTCAATCAGAGATCCAGATGGAGCCCTGAAGTCTTCTTCTGAGTCTGGTGCCCGCACCAATTCTCCCGGGTGGGAGGAACTCGACCCTGTCGAGTATGGATCAAGCTGGCTCTGGTATCTCTCCAAGAGGTATGGGTCCAATTCTTGTAATTCTTCTCGGGAGATCCAAGAGTTATCAGAATCTGGCCTTCCTTGCCAGCGGACCAGGTATCTTTGGTATCCTCGATTACGAGTAGAGATAACCTGATCATCCGGGATCTTTTCAATCTGCTCTTTCCTCACAGGCCAGTTTGTTGGTGGACACACAGGGTTGGGTTCACTCTCAAGAGCAGGATTAGGCTCAAAAAGGCTCACTGGGAATCACAGCTGGCTCTCTATACTCTACTAGGTCTATAATGTTGAAAGTGGAGCTAATGCCTAGTTCTGAAGGCAACTCGAGCACATAGGCATTGGACCCTACTCTCTTCACTACTCTAAATGGTCTAGCTCCTCTAGCATGTAACTTTCTAACGGTTCCAGGAGAAAATCGCTCAGGCCTTAACCAAATCATTACATAGTCTCTCTCAATAAAAGTTTTGACTCGCCTTTGAGAATCAGCCAACTTCTTATAAGTTTCATTACTTAAATTTATTTTGGCATGAATTTTTTATGCAAGTCCTTTACATGCTATGCAAGTGCATCAAGAGACTTGTGTGTGTGGACTAATAGTGAAATCAGATCAAGTGGTGTGTGAGGCTTGTATCCATGAACAATTTCAAAGGGACTCTAGCCTATAGACCTATTGATCGAAACATTATATGCAAATTTAGTCCTGGACAAAATACAAATCCCAATTCCTGGTGCTCTCAATCTAACCAAAATCTGAGTCAAAGCCTAGTAAAGGGTCAAGAAAAATTAAACTAGACTGACGACGCATTCCTAAAGAATGGACTTTATTCCAAAGGAACCCTAGGTCTAAACCTAACAAACTATGGCTCTCTAGGTTTGACCTTGGGTTGGAGGATGGCATGCAGAGCATGAAAACTTATTATGGATGCCTAGTAGGTGCCATAAGGTCTTCCAGAAGTAGGTGGCAAACCTAATAGGTTCTAAGGAGTCTTGCAACCTAGAGATCTCAGTAAAGTGTAATCCCATAGCTCTAGAAACATGAGAAGATTCAGGAAGGGTAGGAAATAAGAATCAGAGTTTTGAGGTGGCTTATCAGAAACAAGAAACAAACCTTGGTTATTCAGGATGACCTTAAAATGAGGACATTGTTCTATAGGTGCACTCATCCAAACCTCATGATTTGCTCTAGGAGGGTCTACAAGTGCAAGTTCTAGGGTAGGCTGGGTGCTCATAGAAGGTGGAAGGTTATCAGGAAGGTCTTTGGAATGTTTATCTAAAAAGTCCTCTAAGCTACTGTCTTTTTCTTGTTCTTGGACCTTCTCAATGGGCAATTCTTGTGAACCCCTTCCTTCTTCACACTTCTCTACCAGATTTGACTCAGGGGTGTCTTCTTTGGATTCCTCAATGAGTTCAGGGGTATTCTCACTTAAACTTTCATTGGGTGTAATTTCTTCTTCCTGAACTTCCTCAAAAGGGTCTTCTCTTAGGGTTAGCTCCTGAATTCCTTGAGTGGCAGGGGTCCCCTCAATAACCCCATTAGGTAGGAGTTGGTTAATTGAATTATCGGGAGAGATATCCTCAAATTCTTCTTCTTCATATTCATCTATCAAACTTATGTCAGGCTCATATATTTCTTCCTCAATCTCACTGAAAGGTTCTAATCTATTCTCCTTTGATTCCTCTTTAAGTACGGCTCTGGTCAGGTCAACTAATTTTGGGATGACCATGCCTAACTCCTTCTCAGTGTTATCCTTCTGGTCAAGAGGTGACACAAGTGGGAATTGACAAACAAAGTCTGGTTCACTACGGGTGTCGGATCAATCGGAACTTGACTCAAGTTGGTAGAGGTTGGCTTTAAGTCCAAAGTACTTGATTGGTTATATCTTAAAGACCACTCATAGTCTTGGGCTTCTTGGTAGGCTCGGTCTAACTTATTGGTCTTTTCAAGGCATAGCTTCCTATAAATGTCTGGGTGTAACCCAACCCTAAACCTCGATGTGATCTGAGCTTCGGTCTCAATGGTATTGCATTTCATGTCATACCACTTGAAGTCCTTGATATATTTAGACACAGGCCTATTACCTTGTCGCAATTGGTACCATTGATCTAAAAGTCTTTTCTCATAGGATCTACCTAGGTACCTATCTCTCAACTTACTTCTCATATCTCTCCAAGTATATATTTCCTCTTTTCTTTGATAACACTCATGCTCAATAGCATACCAATGCAACCTAGCATGTTTGGTGAACTTGGTTTTGGCCAACCTAACTTGTCCTAATTCCGATATGTTAGTGCACTCAAAATATTGATCCATTTGTTCTTCCCACTTAATATATGTCTCTTGTCTTCCATCAAAAGTGGGTGCATAAGGTTCGGTGTTCCTAACAGGTCCCTTTTCTGAGTCAACCAAGTATGGATATAGGCTCCTAGGGTTATGCTCGGGATCACGGTATAAGGTCCTCCTAGGCTCCTGGCATGGGTGAGGTTGGGGCCTATTAAATTTTGGATCAGGAGTCCAATTTTGATGTCTACGTTTCTCAAGTCCCTGGGCTCCGTCTCTAAACTGGGCAAAACCCTCATTCATATCCTGACTCAATTTGGTCATACTTTTGGTAAGAGTTCTAATCATGGCCTCTAAATCAGGTTGGGTTTGACCAGGTTGGTAGGGTACTTCGTTCTGGGTGGACATGATGATGAAAGCAAGCACACCAAATGAGACTCGACTGAAATGACTACGGGCTAACTAGACCTAGAGCCCAAACTAGATGCCCAATCAGAGTGGCAAGCTAGCCTGTAGTAACTCGGGACTCAGCCAGGCAGGTGTAAGGGGAGTGTTAGGTCCCTAATTGCCAATCCTAGACACCAATCAGAGATTGGCCAGGTAGGCGGACCAGCACACAAGCCCTTCGGGATAGAATCCCTGAACCACAATTCTAGACACTGAGTACAAAGTACACACAGAGTAACTAGACAAACTGACTCAACATTAGCCTAGACCCGACTTGTTGGTGTCCCTAGCCCACTAGGGCAAATTAAGTCTAATAAATTTTAAAATTAGGCGTAGGATCGAATGAATGGGTGGTGGTTTTGGGCTAAGGAGAGGTTATCAACTCCTCCCCTTATCTTAGATGCTCAATTGCCCTTAAGATGAATTAGGAGATGATCACTCAAAAAATTGAATTGCAGAAATATAGAAATAGAATTGCTGTAATTTAACTCTCATAAATTTCACAGAAACCAATAAATTACAGTAAAATTATGTAAAATAAATTCAATTACACTGGTTCTAGCAAAATAAAAATCATATAATTTAGAGTTATCTACAATGAGAAACAATTCCTAATACAGGGTAGTTACAGACTAAAACAGAATGCTTCCCCCGTTTATAATTCCAGCTACGAAGTTGTAACCCAGCGGATCCCCTACACGCCCTAGGAACACCCTGTGGAATGGGAAGAGGAGGCTTGCACCTCGCTTAGTTCCTAGGACCGGACGTCCTGGGGAGTCTACTTCGAGCAACAAAGTAAAAAGAGAGACACTCAAAACATGCAAGCAAGTCAGAAACCCTAAACAGGGCTCTGATACCAAAATTGATGTAGAACAAAAGCTCTGTTACCAAAAATGATGCAGAACAAAAAGGATGATGCGATGCGGAAGCAATTATGATTAATGTATTTTATTTTTTTTATATTTCAGAAGTCGGCTTTGACACAAAGGAAAGATAAACTAATGTTGAAAGAAACTAAGAAATGACAGAAAGCACAATTAAAAGGAGTGGATTATCAGAGTAACTCAGAAGTAGGATCGCTGGGGATTGAGAACCCCCAGATCTAGGGTTTACTCCTCTTTCAAGAAATAGACGAAGAGAGAAGAGAAGGTTTTATACCTGACTGTGATATCTCTCGTTGCTTCAATTGAATGACACTCTCGAGCAGATTATAGGATCCTTGGAGATGGGGTATCTTCGCAATGGATCCTCGGATTGTAGTCCTATGGCAAGGTTGGCCTTCTTCTCGAACTCAGGATCTGGAAGAAGAAGAACAAAAGAAGAACCAGAAACTCAAAGAAAGACACTGACCTGAGGACTTAATGAAGATTATTGGATGTAGAAGTTCCGGAGATCTTGATACTGATCTGACTCTTCTTTGAACTTGCTCTGTAGTTGAAACAGTTGATCTGAACCTGGATGCTGGTGGCCGGCCTCTATGTGGAAGAGAGGGGTCGTGGGATGTAGATGGAAAATTAGGGTTTGGTGGTGGTGGAGTAGAGATGGGTGGACTAAGCTAGGGTTTTGGGGCTGGAGATCTCACACCTCCTCAAGGTTCCTAGGGAACCCGGATTTACTCCCTCACGGAGCTCAACACTTGAATACAAGTGCAGAAGAGAGAAACACAAAATTGCTCACAAAGAAATTGATTTCATTCATCATTTTTTCAAGAGTTACATAGAGTTGAATATATAGACATAACAAAGAAATAAATTTCATACACTTCCCATGTGGGACTAATAGGACTAACCCACACTTTAGGCATCAAATTCTCTTCCCAAGACTCCTTCCATGAGTGGGCAGCCCAAAAACTCCAAGAAAACTTGAAAATCAGCTCCAAATGGCAGGTTATGGGGGTGTCTCCTAGTATCTCTCCATGAATCAAAATTTTCCCTTCATGGTTTGGCTCTTTTGGACACCTCCTAGTCTTGCTCCACAAGTTTAGGCTTCTTCCTTTCATGGCTTTGGCACTTTAGGAAACTTTTGGGTGCCTCCTTGATTTTCTCCCCAAGACATGCTCTCTTCCCTTTTATAACTTGGGTTTTTATGGAACATTGTGGGGCACCTCCTTGATCCTCTCTTCAAGAAAAATTCTTGCCATCCTGGCTTGGGTTTATCTGGAAAGAAGTTGGCTCCTCCTTGGATTGAGGTATCTTGATGGATTTCTCCCCAAGTGGCGCATGAAAGAAGGGACCTGCTTTATTGTGGTGTGGGACCAAGGCACACTGGATGGAGATGTGGCACCTCCTGGACTCTGGCGTGTGGCTGGGAGTGTGGCACCCACTGTAAGGTTCGGTGGCAAGGCGGAATCATAGATTTCAAAAAAAATTTTATCTTAATGAAATCTTCACCAAACCTTCAACCCAAAATCTCCTTAAAAGAATTAAAACATATAAGATGTTTATATAGATTTAATCTCAAATCAAGATACTAACCTGTATCGCAAAATCCAAACTCTGAATCTCCACCAGGCGCCCAAATGTTCACCCTCCAATGGTGATCCACACAGAAAAACAATGAAGACAAAATTTCTATTTCTTGGTTCCTCTTCTTGAATTCTTTTTCAAGAATTCAATTCTTGGACCTTTAGGCTGAAATTTTCTTTCTTGAAAATTTCCTTTTCTTCCTTCTTTCCTCTTCTTGAATTTTCTTCAAGAATTCCCTTTCTTGAATCCCTTTTCTTGAATTGAATTGGAAAAAAAAAAATTAAGACAGTCAAAGTCTTAATTCAAGAAAGAAAAGAAGAAAAGATCCTTTCCCTGTTCTTTCCTTTACCGTTCAAGACCTTCTTCTTATTCTTGTTTAGGGTCAGAGTTTCGACAGAGGATACCTCTGTAAGGGAAACAATACCCAACAAGAACAAGAGGAAGGAGTATTCTGGAGAGGAAGTGAGGGAATTGGATCTCTGAACTATGTTGCGTGAAAACCCCCGAGAACCCCAACCCTATTTATAGATCTCAGAGGGGTGTCATCTCGAAACAACGCAACCCTCTGAAACCCCAGGGATCACGATCCCTCATCCCTCACGCATCCCCTCAACCAAAAATCACGATTCTCTGATTTGATTTTCGTTTTTCTGACGAGGAGAACTCTCGGAAAAACTTCAGGAAGGATCGCGACTTTTGGAGACGGATTTGCGACCAAAAAGCGACGGATCCTTTTCTTAAATTTTTCTGGCCATCAGATCCAGATCCAAGGGCGCCAGACAAGGATCTGAAATGCCCCTTTTCAGATTTTTTTTTCTCCGACGTTTTGTTTCTCACGCATTTTAAGAGAAGTCCACGCACGTGGACTTTTCTTTCTTGGCGCGCGCGGGTGAGAAGAGGGAGGGGGCGGCTTGGAGAGAGGGTCTCAGTGAATTAAATTCACTTGGGTTCAGCCATGGGTTAGCCCAATGTCCTAAAAATTAAATTGGACCTTAATCTGGTTCAATTAGAACCCAATTAAGCCCAATTCGGAACCAAATTCGAATCTGATTCGAATAGAAATTTGGTCTGCAACACATGCTAGTGTGTTTATCCTGCAAACATGATTTAATTCCAAATTAAATCCTTCATCAATTTTCTTTTGTGTGTGACCCATTGGGTTCCACACCTAGCCAGCAGTAGGTCCGAGTGCTATTTGACTTAATTCGGTTAGATCTCAACTAAGCCGATTTAGGTCAACTCAAACTAGCTCGACTCGGTCAATTAGAATCTAATTCAAATTGACTAATTTGAATTACCATGACTCAATCATATACCTACAAGACAAGATTGACGTCTAGCAACGTATCATGTCTACCCGGAAGATGTGGAATTTTGGTGGAATTACCAAAATACCCTTCAGTGGTGAGTTACCGGGCAATTCAGTCCTTTGATCAACTTGCATCCCGAATATGATTAGGAATATGGATATTTGTCAAATCCAATTTTCATATTCATCCCTAGCTCAATCTTTATAATGATGATTCATTAATGAACCATTAGAAAATAACTCTAATGTTCATACTTTGATCAAAGGTTTCCTGAATCCATCATTTGAAATTAGCTGGATGCTATTCCCTCTTACTAGGGCTGATCAATTCCTTGTTGACCTACTCACAACCTTCATATACAATCCACCATAACCAGTATCACCTCGTGCATGACTCAGTGTCATGATTGACTGCGAACCAAAGTATGGATTCATGTATATAAGGTACTATGGTAGTCTCAGGTCAAAGGACCACATGCACTACTCCCACTATGAGAATTATCTATTGACAAACAGATAAGGTTCCATTAGATATTCTCAATCTGGATCAATTCAGTGAACTCATTCTCCAATGAACACTCACATCCTAGTATTAGTGTCAAACACAAGTGACTGTGAGATCAGTCACCCTTATTACAAAACATATATAGGATGTGCTGGTCTTGCCGGAAACATTGATCCCCAACTCAATGTCCCATCGACCAGGAATATTTTAGATTAGGGTTTTAAGGCTTTAGGTCTCACTGGTATGATCTCATCATAACCCTAGAACCATAGCCCTAATCTATGGGGTTCATCATAAAATCAAAAGACACAGCAAATGATGAAAATAATGCCTTTATAAAATGTCAATTCATTGATTTTGGGATCAAAATTACAATATTTCAATTGGCTTTCAGGGCACAATCTTTCAATCTCCCACTTGCACTAAAGCCAATCGCCTTTAAATCTTAACCCCATACAATCAAGGTGGCGATCAAACTCTCGCTGTGATAGAGCCTTAGTGAACGGGTCTGCTATGTTGTTCTTCGTTTCTACCCTTTTAATGCAGACTTCTTGTCTTTCGACAATCTCTCGAACGAGATGGAAGCGTCTCAGAATGTGCTTTGATTTGTGATGAGCTCTTGGTTCCTTTGCTTGAGCAACAGCCCCCGTATTATCACAGTAAAGTGATACTGGACCTTCAATCTCAGGAACTACGCCCAACTCTGATATGAACTTCTTCATCCAGACAGCTTCCTTGGCAGCTTCACTAACAGCAATGTACTCTGCCTCAGTTGTTGAGTCAGCTACAGTTTGCTGTTTAGAACTTTTCCAACTTACAGCTCCTCCATTAAGGGTAAAAACATACCCAGATATAGATTTGCTGTCATCTGGATCTGATTGAAAACTAGAATCTGAATAAGCTTCTAGTTTAAGATCAGATCCTCCGTATATTAGAAAAATATCCTTAGTTCTTCTTAAGTACTTAAGAATATTTTTCACAGCCTTCCAATGATCCTCTCCTGGATCAGCCTGAAACCTGCTGGCTATACCTAAGGCATATGCCACATCAGGCCTAGTACATAACATAGCATACATAATAGACCCTACTGCCGAAGCATAAGGTACCGAATTCATTCTATTTCTTTCTTCAGGTGTCTTAGGAGACATCTTCTTAGAAAGATGTATGCCATGACCAATAGGTAAGTAACCTCTTTTACTTTCCTCCATGCTAAATCTTTTTAGCACTTGGTCAATGTACCTAGACTGGGATAAACCTAGCATCCTCCTAGATCTATCTCTATAGATCTTGATGCCTAGTATATAAGATGCTTCTCCCAAGTCTTTCATGGAAAACTGTTTAGATAACCATACCTTGACTGATTGTAACATTGGGATATCATTCCCAATGAGGAGTATGTCATCTACATACAGAACTAAGAAAACTATGGCACTCCCACTAGTCTTCTTGTACACACAAGGTTCATCCTCATTTTTGATAAAGTCAAATTCTTTGACTGTCTTATCAAATCGGATGTTCCAACTCCTAGATGCTTGCTTTAATCCATAAATAGATTTCTTTAGCCTACATACCTGATTAGGTTTAGTCTCCAAGACAAAACCTTCTGGCTGTGACATATAAACCTCTTCCTCAAGGAAACCATTGAGGAATGCAGTCTTCACATCCATCTGCCAGATTTCATAATCATGATATGCTGCTATAGCAAGCATGATCCGAATAGATTTGAGCATGGCAACAGGAGAAAATGTTTCATCATAATCTATTCCCTGTTTTTGTCTGAAACCCTTAGCCACTAATCTGGCTTTATAAGTTTCAACTTGGCCATCTATCCCAATCTTTTTCTTATAGACCCATTTGCATCCAATAGGGTTAACACTCTCTGGTGCATCAACCAAAGTCCAGACTTGGTTGACATACATGGAGTCCATTTCGGATCTCATGGCTTCCAGCCATTTGTCTGAGTCACTACTTATGACAGCATCCGTATATGTTAGAGGCTCATCATTATCAATGATTCGGGCTTCATTATTTTCAATAATGAACCCATACCTTTCAGGTGCATGTCGCACTCTATCAGACTTACGGATAGGAGTGGTGTGTTCAGGTTCTATACTAACTATGTTATGATTTTGTTGAGATGTATCTATTTGTTGAACTTCTTCAAGTTCAATATTTCTCCCACTGCCCTTTTGTAGGATGAATTCCTTTTCCATAAAAATGGCATGCCTACTGACTAAAATCTTTTGTTCAGTAGGGTGGTAGAATAGATATCCTATACTATTTTTGGGATATCCAACAAATAGACATTTTTCTGCTCTAGCATCAAGCTTTTGTCCAAAATTTCTTTTGACATAAGCTGGACATCCCCATATCTTAAGGTGCTTAAGATTGGGTTTCCTTCCCCTCCATAACTCATATGGAATGCCAGATATAGATTTGGATGGTACTCTATTCAAAATATTAGCCGCTGTTTCCAAGGCATATCCCCAGAAAGAAACAGGTAAGTCTATGAAGCACATCATGGACCGTACCATATCTAATAAAGTACGATTTCTCCTTTCAGCAACACCATTTAATTGTGGTGTGTAAGGAGGAGTCCATTCAGAGATGATTCCCTTTTGTTTAAGGTGATCAAGAAACTCGGTGGATAAGTATTCACCTCCTCTATCTGATCGAAGGATCTTAATACTTTTCCCCGTTTGTTTCTCTACCATACTTTGATACTCTAAAAATTTTCAAAAGCTTCGGACTTATGTTTCATTAGATACACAAATCCGTACCTTGAAAAGTCATCAGTGAATGTGATGAAATATGAGTATCCACCCTTCGCCTGAGTTGTCATAGGTCCACATACATCAGTGTGTATGAGTCCTAATAACTCTGTTGTCCTTTCATTATGTCCACTAAATGGAGTCTTGGTCATTTTACCCATGAGACATGATTCACAAGTTCCTAATGATTCATAGTCATAAGGATTAAGGAATTTTTCCTTGTATAACTTGTTAATCCTCTGCTCACTAATATGTCCAAGACGACAGTGCCAAAGTAAAGTATTGTTTACTTCATCTCTTTTTCGTTTATTACTAACATGTAGTATATTGTCATCAGAAGATAAAGTTAAGAGACCATTGCAAAATATGCCATTAAATATTATTTCATTAGAAAAACTGATTGAGCAGCCACTGCTCATTACATTCATAATATATCCCTGTTTAAGTAACAAGGGTACAGATATGATGTTTCTAATGATTCTAGGCATAAAATAACAATTCTTTAACTCTAAAATCTTCCCAGAAGGCAGCTTCAACATATAAGTCCCTACAGCTTCTGCTTGGATGGAATCTCCTCCAGCACCGTAGAGCTCGAAGTCGCCTTCCTTCAAACTCTAATGTTCTGTAGTCCCTGCAATGATTTGCAGATATGATGACCACAAGCAGTATCCAATACCCAAGAGTTTGAATTAGAAGTGTCTAATGACAAAATTGCATGTATCTCATACATACCTGTTGGTGCATTACTAGCACCGGGCTTCAGACTTGCAAGGTAAACCTTGCAGTTTCTTTTCCAGTGACCCGGCTTGCCACAATGAAAGCAGGTCATTTGTCCGGAGGCCTTCTTTCCTTTCTTTTTCTTGATGCCCCCTTTTGGGTTTAACCTCCTCTTGGAACCCTTTTTGCCTATTTTCTTCTTGTTTACACCATCCACAAGAAGAAGTGGAGCCTTATTTTTCTTTAAATGGCTCTCTGCTGTTTTTAACATATTCAACAGCTCAGGCAAGGAAGTGTTAAGTTTGTTCATATGATAATTAAGAACAAACTGTGAAAATGACTCTGGGAGTGACTGCAGGATTAAATCCTGATTCAACTCCCCATCCATAACAAAACCCAATTGACCCAATCGGGTGATTAGGTCAATAACCTTTAATACATGGTCTTGTACGGATGTACCTTCTGTCATCCTTGCACGGAATAACTGCTTAGATATTTCATATCTTGCAGTTCGACTATGTTCTCCATAAAGTTCTTTTAAATTGAGCAATATGGAGTTTGTGTCCATGCTATCATGTTGCCTCTGTAACTCATTGGTCATAGAGGCAAGCATTATACACTTGACAGTAAGTGAGTCATTTTGCCACGTGTTATATGTGGTCTTATCCTCTTGCGAGGCATCTTCCCCTAATGGTTCCAAGGTTGGGGTATCAAGAATATAAGAAATTCTTTCTTGGCTGAGTACTATCTTCAGGTTTCTCAACCAATCAACATAGTTTGGTCCAGTCAATTTATTTGCATCAAGAATGCTACGGAGTGAGAGTGAAGAGGCCATTTAATCTACATTAACAAACAACATTACATAAGCAGACAATCAATGTTGACAAAACATAATTAAATTAGGACTTTAACTTAATTATGTCTCCCACTATTTTATCAAGCATCATAACCCTCAATGTGATGATCGAGAAAACCCTAATTGGTTCTCTTAGTGGGGTTGAGATCCTAATTCCTTATAAGAGACCTTGTGTGTACACAACAAATCTTATATAAGTTCAAAGGTAGGAAAAACTCTTTCCAATTGTAATTCATACAATTCTCAACTTATCTTGGCCTCTAAAATATTAATAGTCTTGTGTGTACACAACAAACTATAATATTTTAGTTAAGTCAGACCCTTCATTGCTATATAGTCATGATATTAATCATAATACCCTTGTGTGTACACAACAAAGTATTATATTAAATCATTCCATAAGCATCAAATGTACCAAGAAAAATTATGTTAGTCACCATAATGAAAAGGCCTTGTGTGTACACAACAAACCTAATATGGATCATAACATAATAATGACTTGGCATGAAGGAAAGCCATATGTAGTGAATATTACACTGAGCATATTAATCAATAATTAAGTTAATCATACCGGCCAGGTAAGTGGGAGAGTGGTGGGAGTCCCCCCGTTGCTTTTCTTAGACACCAATAAGAATTGGCCAGGTCAGTCAACGGAACCAATTAAAAACCACGTCCTCTTTACCGATCATGAACCACTTTTCCTAGACACCGAATGATAAACTAATCATATTGATTATTTTTGCTTTTGGTATATGACACTACAACTTAATATGTTGTTAAAGAGGGGTTTATTAAAACAAAGCACATTCTAGCAAATATGTGCCATAGTGTGCCATCATACTAGGACAACCATTTACCACATAATGGATCCACCATTATGCCAGGGCAACCTTATTTCAGTATGATGACTAGAAGGCTAAACATATCTCTATGCAAATTAAGGTTTAAGTGAAAACCTTATTAGTGGCATACTTCAAACATATATGCATAATTAACACAAAAATGTGATTAGTGTGTCATCATACTAGGACAACCATTTACCACATAATGGATCCACCATTATGCCAGGGCAACCTTATTTCAGTATGATGACTAGATCTCTATGCATATCTCTACAACAATTAGGGTTTGAGTGAAAACCCTAATTGGTGACATTATAACAAACATATATTACATCTCATCTTACTTTTATAAAAATGCATCTAAAATTCAGATATATATTTTAATCTTTATAAGGAGGCTCTGATACCACTGTAGGTTCGGTGGCAAGGCGGAATCATAGATTTCAAAAAAATTTTATCTTAATGAAATCTTCACCAAACCTTCAACCCAAAATCTCCTTAAAAGAATTAAAAACATATAAGATGTTTATATAAGATTTAATCTCAAATCAAGATACTAACCTGTATCGCAAAATCCAAACTCTGAATCTCCACCAGGCACCCAAATGTTCACCCTCCAATGGTGATCCACACAGAAAAACAATGAAGACAAAATTTCTATTTCTTGGTTCCTCTTCTTGAATTCTTTTTCAAGAATTCAATTCTTGGACCTTTAGGCTGAAATTTTCTTTCTTGAAAATTTCCTTTTCTTCCTTCTTTCCTCTTCTTGAATTTTCTTCAAGAATTCCCTTTCTTGAATCCCTTTTCTTGAATTGAATTGGAAAAAAAAAATTAAGACAGTCAAAGTCTTAATTCAAGAAAGAAAAGAAGAAAAGATCCTTTCCCTGTTCTTTCCTTTACCGTTCAAGACCTTCTTCTTATTCTTGTTTAGGGTCAGAGTTTTGACAGAGGATACCTCTGTAAGGGAAACAATACCCAACAAGAACAAGTGGAAGGAGTATTCTGGAGAGGAAGTGAGGGAATTGGATCTCTGAACTATGTTGCGTGAAAACCCCCGAGAACCCCAACCCTATTTATAGATCTCAGAGGGGTGTCATCTCGAAACAACGCAACCCTCTGAAACCCCAGGGATCACGATCCCTCATCCCTCACGCATCCCCTCAACCAAAAATCATGATTCTCTGATTTGATTTTCGTTTTTCCGACGAGGAGAACTCTCAGAAAAACATCAGGAAGGATCGCGACTTTTGGAGACGGATTTGCGACCGAAAAGCGACGGATCCTTTTCTTAAATTTTTCTGGCCATCAGATCCAGATCCAAGGGCGCCAGACAAGGATCTGAAAACGCCCCTTTTCAGATTTTTTTTTCTCCGACGTTTTGTTTCTCACGCATTTTAAGAGAAGTCCACGCACGTGGACTTTTCTTTCTTGGCGCGCGCGGGTGAGAAGAGGGAGGGGGCGGCTTGGAGAGAGGGTCTCAGTGAATTAAATTCACTTGGGTTCAGCCATGGGTTAGCCCAATGTCCTAAAAATTAAATTGGACCTTAATCTGGTTCAATTAGAACCCAATTAAGCCCAATTCGGAACCAAATTCGAATCTGATTCGAATAGAAATTTGGTCTGCAACACATGCTAGTGTGTTTATCCTGCAAACATGATTTAATTCCAAATTAAATCCTTCATCAATTTTCTTTTGTGTGTGACCCATTGGGTTCCACACCTAGCCAGCAGTAGGTCCGAGTGCTATTTGACTTAATTCGGTTAGATCTCAACTAAGCCGATTTAGGTCAACTCAAACTAGCTCGACTCGGTCAATTAGAATCTAATTCAAATTGACTGATTTGAATTACCATGACTCAATCATATACCTACAAGACAAGATTGACGTCTAGCAACGTATCATGTCTACCCGGAAGATGTGGAATTTTGGTGGAATTACCAAAATACCCTTCAGTGGTGAGTTACCGGGCAATTCAGTCCTTTGATCAACTTGCATCCCGAATATGATTAGGAATATGGATATTTGTCAAATCCAATTTTCATATTCATCCCTAGCTCAATCTTTATAATGATGATTCATTAATGAACCATTAGAAAATAACTCTAATGTTCATACTTTGATCAAAGGTTTCCTGAATCCATCATTTGAAATTAGCTGGATGCTATTCCCTCTTACTAGGGCTGATCAATTCCTTGTTGACCTACTCACAACCTTCATATACAATCCACCATAACCAGTATCACCTCGTGCATGACTCAGTGTCATGATTGACTGCGAACCAAAGTATGGATTCATGTATATAAGGTACTATGGTAGTCTCAGGTCAAAGGACCACATGCACTACTCCCACTATGAGAATTATCTATTGACAAACAGATAAGGTTCCATTAGATATTCTCAATCTGGATCAATTCAGTGAACTCATTCTCCAATGAACACTCACATCCTAGTATTAGTATCAAACACAAGTGACTGTGAGATCAGTCACCCTTATTACAAAACATATATAGGATGTGCTGGTCTTGCCGGAAACATTGATCCCCAACTCAATGTCCCATCGACCAGGAATATTTTAGATTAGGGTTTTAAGGCTTTAGGTCTCACTGGTATGATCTCATCATAACCCTAGAACCATAGCCCTAATCTATGGGGTTCATCATAAAATCAAAAAGACACAGCAAATGATGAAAATAATGCCTTTATAAAATGTCAATTCATTGATTTTGGGATCAAAATTACAATATTTCAATTGGCTTTCAGGGCACAATCTTTCACCCACTTGCTTGGTCCTTGGAGAAAATGTGGCACCTTGGAGAAGACCTAGACCACTACTAGGACTTGTATTGAGTCAACATGACTCAACAAAATTTAAATTACAGGGAAATACAGACTCAAACTAAAATTGAGTTGACCAAGTCAACCCTTATTACAAAACCAGAAAACCCTAATTCTTCGGGCAATGTCAATTAGAGATCCAGATGGAGCCCTGAAGTCTTCTTCTAAGTCTGGTGCCCGCACCAATTCTCCCGGGGTGGGAGGAACTCGACCCTGTCGAGTATGGATCAAGCTGGCTCTGGTATCTCTCCAAGAGGTCTGGGTCCAATTCTTGTAATTCTTCTCGGGAGATCCAAGAGTTATCAGAATCTGGCCTTCCTTGCCAGCGGACCAGGTATCTTTGGTATCATCGATTACGAGTAGAGATAACCTGATCATCCGAGATCTTTTCAATCTGCTCTTTCCTCACAGGCCAGTTTGTTGGTGGACACACAGGGTTGGGTTCACTCTCAAGAGCAGGATTAGGCTCAAAAAGGCTCACTGGGAATCACAGCTGGCTCTCTATACTCTACTAGGTCTGTAATGTTGAAAGTGGAGCTAATGCCTAGTTCTGAAGGCAACTCGAGCACATAGGCATTGGACCCTACTCTCTTCACTACTCTAAATGGTCTAGCTCCTCTAGCATGTAACTTTCTAACGGTTCCAGGAGAAAACCGCTCAGGCCTTAACCAAATCATTACATAGTCTCTCTCAACAAAAGTTTTGACTCGCCTTTGAGAATCAGCCAACTTCTTATAAGTTTCATTACTTAAATTTATTTTGGCATGAATTTTTTTATGCAAGTCCTTTACATGCTATGCAAGTGCATCAAGAGACTTGTGTGTGTGGACTAATAGTGAAATCAGATCAAGTGGTGTATGAGGCTTGTATCCATGAACAATTTCAAAGGGACTCTAGCCTATAGACCTATTGATCGAAACATTATATGCAAATTTAGTCCTGGACAAAATACAAATCCCAATTCCTGGTGCTCTCAATCAAACCAAAATCTGAGTCAAAGCCTAGTAAAGGGTCAAGAAAAATTAAACTAGACTGACGACGCATTCCTAAAGAATGGACTTTATTCCAAAGGAACCCTAGGTCTAAACCTAACAAACTATGGCTCTCTAGGTTTGACCTTGGGTTGGAGGATGGCATGCAGAGCATGAAAACTTATTATGGATGCCTAGTAGGTGCCATAAGGTCTTCCAGAAGTAGGTGGCAAACCTAATAGGTTCTAAGGAGTCTTGCAACCTAGAGATCTCAGTAAAGTGTAATCCCATAGCTCTAGAAACATGAGAAGATTCTGGGAAGGGTAGGAAATAAGAATCAGAGTTTTGAGGTGGCTTATCAGAAACAAGAAACAAACCTTGGTTATTCAGGATGACCTTAAAATGAGGACATTGTTCTATAGGTGCACTCATCCAAACCTCATGATTTGCTCTAGGAGGGTCTACAAGTGCAAGTTCTAGGGTAGGCTGGGTGCTCCTAGAAGGTGGAAGGTTATCAGGAAGGTCTTTGGAATGTTTATCTAAAAAGTCCTCTAAGCTACTGTCTTTTTCTTGTTCTTGGACCTTCTCAATGGGCAATTCTTGTGAACCCCTTCCTTCTTCACACTTCTCTACCAGATTTGACTCAGGGGTGTCTTCTTTGGATTCCTCAATGAGTTCAGGGGTATTCTCACTTAAACTTTCATTGGGTGTAATTTCTTCTTCCTGAACTTCCTCAAAAGGGTCTTCTCTTAGGGTTAGCTCCTGAATTCCTTGAGTGGCAGGGGTCCCCTCAATAACCCCATTAGGTAGGAGTTGGTTAATTGAATTATCGGGAGAGATATCCTCAAATTCTTCTTCTTCATATTCATCTATCAAACTTATGTCAGGCTCATATATTTCTTCCTCAATCTCACTGAAAGGTTCTAATCTATTGTCCTTTGATTCCTCTATAAGTACGGCTCTGGTCGGGTCAACTAATTTTGGGATGACCATGCCTAACTCCTTCTCAGTGTTATCCTTCTGGTCAAGAGGTGACACAAGTGGGAATTGACAAACAAAAGTCTGGTTCACTACGGGTGTCGGATCAATCGGAACTTGACTCAAGTTAGTAGAGGTTGGCTTTAAGTCCAAAGTACTTGATTGGTTATATCTTAAAGACCACTCATAGTCTTGGGCTTCTTGGTAGGCTCGGTCTAACTTATTGGTCTTTTCAAGGCATAGCTTCCTATAAATGTCTGGGTGTAACCCAACCCTAAACCTCGATGTGATCTGAGCTTCGGTCTCAATGGTATTGCATTTCATGTCATACCACTTGAAGTCCTTGATATATTTAGACACAGGCCTATTACCTTGTCGCAATTGGTACCATTGGTCTAAAAGTCTTTTCTCATAGGATCTACCTAGGTACCTATCTCTCAACTTACTTCTCATATCTCTCCAAGTATATATTTCCTCTTTTCTTTGATAACACTCATGCTCAATAGCATACCAATGCAACCTAGCATGTTTGGTGAACTTGGTTTTGGCCAACCTAACTTGTCCTAATTCCGATATGTTAGTGCACTCAAAATATTGATCCATTTGTTCTTCCCACTTAATATATGTCTCTTGTCTTCCATCAAAAGTGGGTGCATAAGGTTCGGTGTTCCTAACAGGTCCCTTTTCTGAGTCAACCAAGTATGGATATAGGCTCCTAGGGTTATGCTCGGGATCACGGTATAAGGTCCTCCTAGGCTCCTGGCATGGGTGAGGTTGGGGCCTATTAAATTTTGGATCAGGAGTCCAATTTTGATGTCTACGTTTCTCAAGTCCCTGGGCTCCGTCTCTAAACTGGGCAAAACCCTCATTCATATCCTGACTCAATTTGGTCATACTTTTGGTAAGAGTTCTAATCATGGCCTCTAAATCAGGTTGGGTTTGACCAGGTTGGTAGGGTACTTCATTCTGGGTGGACATGATGATGCAAGCAAGCACACCAAATGAGACTCGACTGAAATGACTACGGGCTAACTAGACCTAGAGCCCAAACTAGATGCCCAATCAGAGTGGCAAGCTAGCCTGTAGTAACTCGGGACTCAGCCAGGCAGGTGTAAGGGGAGTGTTAGGTCCCTAATTGCCAATCCTAGACACCAATCAGAGATTGGCCAGGTAGGCGGACCAGCACACAAGCCCTTCGGGATAGAATCCCTGAACCACCATTCTAGACACTGAGTACAAAGTACACACAGAGTAACTAGACAAACTGACTCAACATTAGCCTAGACCCGACTTGTTGGTGTCCCTAGCCCACTAGGGCAAATTAAGTCTAATAAATTTTAAAATTAGGCTTAGGATCGAATGAATGGGTGGTGGTTTTGGGCTAAGGAGAGGTTATCAACTCCTCCCCTTATCTTAGATGCTCAATTGCCCTTAAGATGAATTAGGAGATGATCACTCAAAAAAATTGAATTGCAGAAATACAGAAACAGAATTGCTGTAATTTAACTCTCATAAATTTCACATAAACCAATAAATTACAGTAAAATTATGTAAAATAAATTCAATTACACTGGTTCTAGAAAAATAAAAATCATATAATTTAGAGTTATCTACAATGAGAAACAATTCCTACAACAGGGTAGTTACAGACTGAAAACAGAATGCTTCCCCCATTTACAATTCCTGCTACGAAGTTGTAACCCAGCGGATCCCCTACATGCCCTAGGAACACCCCGTGGAATGGGAAGAGGAGGCTTGCATCTCGCTTAGTTCCTAGGACCGGACATCCTGGGGAGTCTACTTCGAGCAGACAAAGTAAAAAATAGAGACACTCAAAACATGCAAGCAAGTCAGAAACCCTAAACAGGGCTCTGATACCAAAATTGATGTAGAACAAAAGCTCTGTTACCAAAAATGATGCAGAACAAAAAGGATGATGCGATGCGGAAGCAAATTATGATTAATGTATTTTTTTTTTTTAATATTTTCAGAAGTCGGCTTTGACTCAAAGGAAAGATAAACTAATGTTGAAAAAAACTAAGAAATGACAGAAAGCACAATTAAAAGGAGTGGATTATCAGAGTAACTCAGAAGTAGGATCGCTGGGGATTGAGAAACACCCAGATCTAGGGTTTACTCCTCTTTCAAGAAACAGACGAATAGAGAAGAGAAGGTTTTATACCTGACTGTGATATCTCTCGTTGCTTCAATTGAAGGACACTCTCGAGCAGATTGTAGGATCCTTGGAGACGGGGTATCTTCGTAATGGATCCTCGGATTGTAGTCCTATGGCAAGGTTGGCCTTCTTCTCGAACTCAGGATCTGGAAGAAGAAGAACAAAAGAAGAACCAGAAACTCAAAGAAAGACACTGACCTGAGGACTTAATGAAGATTGTTGGATGTAGAAGTTCCGGAGATCTTGATACTGATCTGACTCTTCTTTGAACTTGCTCTGTAGTTGAAATAGTTGATCTGAACCTGGATGCTGGTGGCCTGCCTCTATGTGGAAGAGAGGGGCCGTGGGATGTAGATGTAAAATTAGGGTTTGGTGGTGGTGGAGTAGAGATGGGTGGACTAAGCTAGGATTTTGGGGTTGGAGATCTCACAACTCCTCAAGGTTCCTAGGGAACCCGGATTTACTCCCTCACGGAGCTCAACACTTGAATACAAGTGCGGAAGAGAGAAACACAAAGTTGCTCAAAAGAAATTGATTTCATTCATCATTTTTTTCAAGAGTTACATAGAGTTGAATATATAGACATAACAAAGAAATAAAATTTCATACACTTCCCATGTGGGACTAATAGGACTAACCCACACTTTAGGCATCAAATTCTCTTCCCAAGACTCCTTCCATGAGTGGGCAGCCCAAAAACTCCAAGAAAACTTGAAAATCAGCTCCAAATGGCAGGTTATGGGGGTGTCTCCTAGTATCTCTCCATGAATCAAGGATTTTCCCTTCATGGTTTGGCTCTTTTGGACACCTCCTAGTCTTGCTCCACAAGTTTAGGCTTCTTCCATTCATGTCTTTGGCACTTTAGGAAACTTTTGGGTGCCTCCTTGATTTTCTCCCCAAGACATGCTCTCTTCCCTTTTATAACTTGGGTTTTTATGGAACATTGTGGGGCACCTCCTTGATCCTCTCTTCAAGAAAAATTCTTGCCATCCTGGCTTGGGTTTATCTGGAAAGAAGTTGGCTCCTCCTTGGATTGAGGTATCTTGATGGATTTCTCCCCCAAGTGGTGCATGAAAGAAGGGACCTGCTTTATTGTGGTGTGGGGACCAAGGCACACTGGATGGAGATGTGGCACCTCCTGGACTCTGGCGTGTGGCTGGGAGTGTGGCGCCCACTTGCTTGGTCCTGGGAGAAAATGTGGCACCTTGGAGAAGACCTAGACCACTACTAGGACTTGTATTGAGTCAACATGACTCAACAAAATTTAAATTGCAGGGAAATACAGACTCAAACTAAAATTGAGTTGACCAAGTCAACCCTTATTACAAAACCAGAAAATCCTAATTCTTCGGGCAATGTCAATCAGAGATCCAGATGGAGCCCTGAAGTCTTCTTCTGAGTCTGGTGCCCGCACCATACTTTCTTTCAGTGCATATTTTCTTTCAATATTAGTTAGCCTTTTTTTTGAGTCAAGCCAACATCTAACAAAACACAAAAAAAAAAAAAAAAAAAATTAGACTTAATTTACTTCCGCATCGCATCATCTTATTTGTTATGCATCATTTTTGGTATCAGAGCCCTGTCTAGTGTTCTTGCTTGTTTGATTATTTTTTCGTTCCTTTTTACTTTTGCTGCCTCGAGTAGACTCCCTTGGCCATCCGGCCCTAGGAACAAGAGAGATGCAAGCCTCCTCCTCCCATTCCACAAGGGTTCCTAGGGCATGTAGGGGTGCCGCTGGGTTATAACTTCTAGGCAGGGATTGTAAATGGGACACACGTTCTATTTTCTGCCAGTAACTGCCCTGTTATTTGAATTGTTTCTTCCTGTATAAAATTATAAATTAAGTAATTCTTGTTTTTATGGAACCATTATAATTGAAAGTAATTTACTTAAAATTTTCATGATTTATTAATTTCTGTATATTTTCTGAGATCAATTTTACTGTTGTTCTGCTTTTTTATTCTCTGTAAGCTATTTTTTTATTCGAGTGTACATAAATTGAATCTATCTTAAGGGCACCGAAGATGCAACATAAGGGGAGGATTGAGACCCTCTCCTTAGCCCAAAACCACCTCCCGTGCATTCGAACCTAAGCCTTTAATCTTAAAATTAATTAGACCTAATTTGCCCTAGTGGGCTAGGGACACCAACTGGTCGGGTCTAGGCTAGTGTTGAGTCAGTTTATCTAGTTACTCTATATGTGCTTTGTACTCAGTGTCTAGAACAGTGGTTCAGGGATTCTATCCCGAAGGGCTTGTGTGCTGGTCCGCCTACCTAGCCAATCATTGATTGGTGTCTAGGATTGACAATTAGGGAACTAACACTCCTCTTACACCTACCTGGCTGAGTCCCAAGTTACTACAGGCTAGCTTGTCACTCTGATTGGGCATCAAATTTGGGCTCTAGGTCTAGTTAGCCCGTAGTCATTTCAGTCGAGTCTCATTTGGTGTGCTTTCTTGCATCATCATGTCCACTCGGAATGGAGTACCCTACCAACTTGGTCAAACCCAACCTGATTTAGAGGCCATGATTAGAACTCTTATCGAAAGTATGACCAAATTGATTCAGGATATGACTGATACTGTTGCCCAATTTAGGGATCAAGTTCGTGAGGATGTTAATCAGCTTACGGATCGAGTCCAAGTACTTGAGGAACCTAGACATCAGAATTGGACTCCTGACCCAGATTTTAATGTGCCTCAACCTCACCCACACTAGGAGCATAGAAGACCTTTATACAGAGATCCTGAACCTAATCATAGGAGGCCTGACCTAGAGCCTGAAGATAGAGATGATAGGTTCATCCGGAACATCAAATTAGATGCACCCACTTTTGATGGTAGCTTAAACCCTAAGGTGTATTCTGATTGGGAGGGTGAGATGGACCAGTACTTTGAGTGGTATACCATGTCTGAGGAAAGGAAGTTCAAGTTTGCCAAGATGAAGTTAGTGCATTAAGCTAGGTTATACTGGGGTAACATTGAGCTAACCATTAGGAGACGAAATGTTGAGCCCATAACCACTTGGCAGGGTATGAAAGAGAAGCTTAGAGTTAAGTACCTACCCATTTCATACCAGCAGAATCTGTTAGACCAATGGCAAACCTTGAAACAAGGGAACCGATCTGTCTCAAACTACATAGCCACCTTTGATGAGTACTTGATGAGATGTGATGTGAGTGATGCCCATGAGGTCACTTTGTCTAGATTTAGGGCTGGACTTAAGGAAGACACTAAGAGGGAGTTATTTCTAAGAGAGGTTACTGACCTAGACCAAGCCTATCAGATTGCACTGAACACTATGAAATTTCAAAGAGGACCTATACCTTCTAGGGTTAGTGCCCCAATCCCAAGAAATGGACCTATTTCTTTTCATAGTGAGTGACCCTAACCCAGCATGTCCATTAATAAATTGGCCTGAGAGAGGAGAACGGATCGAGTGTATCCTAGACAATCAAGCCATCATGACCCGGGGCTATGACTATCAACGCTTCCTTGTCCGATGGCACGGCCGACCAGAGTCGGACAATTTATGGATTTCTCGAGAGGACTTGAAATGCCTCAACCTAGACCTTCTCGAGAGATATGTGAGCCAATCTGATCTTCACTCGACAAGGTCGAGTTCCTCCCACCCCGGGAGAATTGGTGCAGACACCAAAGGCACCAGAATAAGGTAGAGGCTTCTCAACCCTCTGTGGATCACTTAATTGACATTCAAGCCTAATGTAATAAAGCTTAACAGTTTTATTTGAGTCCTGTAATTAGTCAGCTCATGTTGAGCTAGTTCAATTCAATATTAGTCAGCTCATGTCGAGCTAATTTTATTTTTTTGAGTCCAGTTCAACCATATTGAAGACTCAAGACCACATCATACAAGTGAAGACCAAGTCCAACCAGATTGAAGACATGGAAGTATAGCCCAAGTCCAACCCAGCTTGAAGATTTGAAGAACCTAGGAGGAAAATTCAAAAAACCCTGATTCCTTGTAAATGCCATTCAGATGAACTAGATTCCCTTCTAGATGCCAGAATATATTCATAGACCAAGGAATCCATGATTCCAGAGGTTCACCTGCATCCTAGCCCAATGAAATCAACCCCAGGCGCCAAGCCCAAGTCCCTAAGAAGCAAGATACCAAGGAATATTCCTGCTACCTGGCTACCAGGCCACCCCAACTTCCAGAGGCCCAAGCCCATGCGCCCAAGCCCCTTTGGGCTGGCCTCTTACTGCTCCTAGAAACCTAACACACCCCCCTAGGCATCCTTGGAGTGTTAACCAAGTCAAGAGAATTTTTAGGGATTTTTTCTACCTAATGTTTCATTATTTTCTAGCTAGGGTTTGAGTAGGAGTAGGATTCTTATGTAAAGACTAATATGTCCTTACTTGGAGCCCAAGACTAAGGGTCTATTTAAAGGACCCAAGTCTCTTGTATAAGGATTGATTTTTGATATGAAATAAAACTTGAGTTCTTATATTATTTGTGTGATTACCCTGCTGTGTGCATAACGGGGTTTAAGAGTTCTTTTTCCCGGTGTTTGCAACCATCTTCCTGTCGCTAACCATCCTTCCAGCCCCCTCCAAAATATTCTTCCCTTTGCTGTTTTCCTTTGTTTTCTTGATTTTCTCTGAGTTTTCTAACCCCTGACAGGTCGTTTGTAGGTCCCCGAGTTCCTACAAATCCAACGACTCCAGCCAAGCCTCTATCAGACTAACGAGCAGAAAGCCGGGTATCCATGGGTCTTTGGCTTGGTTTTTCAGGCCGCATCCATCGAGGAACGAGAGATCCCTTCATTGCGATCTACACCGGGTACTTCAGACGTTGTCAGGTATACCCCCTCTACCTCCAGTCTTTATATTGTAGGAGAACTTGTCCTAACCGAGGCTTCTCAGCCCCAGCGATCCTTCTTTAGTACTTTTCTAGGTTCTAATCTGCATGCTTGGCTTCAAAAATTCATACAAATTTCTCTACAACTAATTTTGATCTGAAATTCAGGAATTAATCACCTAACCCCACATATAAAACATACAAAAAGAATTAGATGCATATTAGTCCCACATCAGATCTCGAGCTCAGCGAACTTCTTCTCCGACCGGAATGCCCCTGCCAGGATGCCGGCCCGACATTCTCCGAGAAACATCATACAGCCCCTCGGCCCTTCATTCAGAGACCTGAAGCTTACTAGAAGACCTCCCTTGGTGCAGGCCAGGAAAGAAGAGTTAAAGAGAAATAGCACTAGAGAAAGGAGGAGACCATGCGAAGGCTTCTCTGGAATAAATCCTGTCGCTTTCTCATACCGATTGAAGGTACGCACCTCATTAATTCCCAAGCCAGCTAGAAGATGCCACATACTGGCATGAGGTGCCTCGAGCGCTTCGTTCCCAGAGGATTCACATTGACCCAGGAGAAGCATTTATGACTGCCATCGAAAATCCAAGCACCATGAAAGCCCCATCAATGCGAAGGCATGGTCTGCAAAGAACAAGCATGCAGAGATGTTGAAAATGCAAAAAGACATCTCAATCCATGTCAGCATGATCATTACTCTCCATGCCCTGAGCGCCATACTGTCTTTCGACCTTGAGATGGGGGGCAACTGATATGGCTGTATCCATTGACATGGAGTCCATCTGGACACCGGCTGTCAGCTTGCAGGTGGAGGTGCCACCTGAGCATGGCACCTAAGTAAGGAGCTGAAGTGAGCCCCCGTATCGAGGTCAATTCCCGGTCTAGGTCGAGCTCATGCTACCACCAACTGATGGAAAGAGGATTATAAAGATTCAAATCATGATAGGAAAGAGGGTTGTCTTCATTAAAACCCCACCACTGGGATGGTACAACTGGTAGGTGGCAGCTCGCTGCCTCAAGCCTATAAAGGGAGATGCCTCACAGAGCACCAGGATCCCCTCAAGCTCTAGTTTACATCGATCAGGAAGGGATGCCCCATTCGAGGCGCGGAGCCCCTTCACTTACCATCTGCATCACCCATAAGAAGAAGGTCGCGATAGAGGATTCAAACCCTGGGGCAGCCGCCCGCATACCATTGCTCTACCAAGCTTCCCAAAATATGGTGACCAACCAGATTGTCAGGGCCAACGACATAACTCCCTACCCCAAAGGGAGAAAGGGGAGCTCATGTATAGTTCCCGCATGCAACCAGGTGTTAACCCTCGGGACTCCTCCAAAAAAAGGAACATTTGGAAAGCAAACTCAAGGGGCAACACTGCCTCTCAATAACAAAACAAAAAGGGGCCTCCGATCGAAGAAAATGGGAGACGAAACACAAGTCACAAAACAAAGGGCAAGCCATAAGCAAGCAAGGGGAAAGTGAGATAACCATCGGCAGAAAAAAGGGGAGAGCAAACTAGATGAGATTCACTGAGGCTATCGAAGAATTCATCGAAAGAATCCCACGGACATAGCCAACCCTGCTCGGGCTCTCCTTCTTCGTCGATGCTCTTTTCCCACTCTCACACTTTCTTTCATCTACAAAACAACCTCTGAATGTGGAGACCTGACCAGGATCCACCAAGGAGGATTTATTCCCAAGATCGCCAGCTAACTTGATCATCGGAGTACCCCATCAGAATTGGTGCAGGCACTAGACTCATAAGAAGACTTCAGAGCTCCATTTGGATCTCTGATTGACATTGCCCGAGAAATTAGGGTTTGTAATAAAGGTTGACCTGGTCAACCAGTTTATTTATTTTTATTTATTTCTTGAGTCACCATTTAAATTTTGTTGAGTCATGTTGACTCGGTGCAAGTCCCGATGTGGTTTCAATTTTATCCAAAATGGTGCCGCAATTGTCTTCCAATCAAATCAAGGTCCAAAATGGTGCCACATTTGTCTTCCAATCAAATCAAGGTCCAAGCAAGTGGAGGCCACACTCCAAGCCACACGCCCAGCCACACTCCGAGCACACGCCAGGGTCCAGGAGGCGCCACAGAGGCATCCCAGTGTCATGGTCCCCACATCCAAAGAAGAAAAAAAATCAAATTGGAAGCCAATTTAAAGGAGGCGCCCATACCTACCAATTTTGTCTAAGCAAAGAAGGAAAGGGACTTCTCTTGGAGAAAAAAACAAAGAAGGACATCCAACCTACTCCTAATTGAAGTTCAAATCAAAATCAAAGAGCTTAACTTGGAGTGGAAGAAAAGAAGAAATGCCATAAGGAGAAGAGGACTCCAAATCCAAATCCAACTCCAAAGAAGGCGCCATAAAAAAAAAAAAAAAAAAAAAAATTCCAAAAAAATCCTTTATGGCCGTCCCAAATTTTTTTGAATTCTTGGTCGGCCAAGAGAGGAGGTTTTCTACCTAATCTAGAGGTTGAAGAGTTTAGTCCCACATGGGAATTTGTACAAACTTGGAGAAAATTTTAGGTCTATATAATAGACCTCTCTTTGTAACTTTAGAAAATCAATGAAGAAAAATTATTTTTGCTATTCTCTTGTGTTGAGTAACCTAGGTTTCTCTTCTTCCGCACTATTCTAAGTGTTGAGCTCCGTGAGGGGGTAATCCGGGTTCCATTGGAGCCTTGAGGAGGTGAGAGATCTCCATCTTTATCCAAAACCCTAGGTTAGCCACTTAAAAATCCAAAACCCTAGCCGCCCTTCATTATTTTCAATCCATCAAACCCTAGCTCCTTCCATCTCCCACGGCCTCTCCCTCTCTACAAGTCCAGGCCGTCCACCTTCATCCAGATCCAGTCCGGCTACTTCAGATCCAAAGCAAGCTCCAAGGAAAATCACATCAGCTTCCTGGAGAATCCAGTTTTCAGCAATTTCAATCTTCAAGTTCATCAACCTGATAAATTTTTCCCTTGACTCTCTGATTCCATCAATTGTTTTTCTTCTCTTCCAGATCTTGAGTTCAGGAGAAGCCAACTCGCCAAAGGACCAGTATTGGATGATCCATTGCGAAGATATCTGAATCCGAGGATCCAACAATCTGCTCGGGAGAGTTCTTCCACCAAAATCTGTGAAGATCATTGTCTGGTTAGGTAAACCATATCTTCTCTTTATTTCTGTTCTGTTGAAAGTTTGGAGCGAAACCCTAGGTCTGGGAGTTTCTCAACCCCCAGCGATCCGTTGCTTCTTAACTACTCTGATAATTTAGTTTCCTTAAAATTGTGCTTTCAATTATCATATTAGTATCTTTCAATGTTAGGTTAACTTTTCTTTGATTTGAAGCCAACTTCTACAAACATATAAAAACAACAAAAAAATTAGTTAATCTTAATTTACTTTCGCATCGCATCCCTTTATTTGTTCTGCATCATTTTTGGTATCAGAGCCCAGTTTAGGGTTTTTGATTTGCTTGCTTGCTTGTTTTGATTGTTTTCTCTTTTTATTTTGTCTGCTCGAAGTAGACTCCCCAGGATGTCCGGTCCTAGGAACTAAGCGAGGCGCAAGCCTCCTCCTCCCATTCCACGGGGTGTTCCTAGGGCGTGTAGGGGATCCATTGGGTTATAACTTCGTAGCAGGGATTATAAACGGGGAAGACAATCTAGTTGCAGTCCGTAATTGCCCTGTTTTCTGAATTATTTCTCCCTTCATAAAACTCCGAATTGTATGATTTTTGCTTCGTTGAAACCAGTATAATTTATCCTATTTTCCATAATTTTTCTGTGATTTATTGGTTTCGATAAAAATTCTGAGCATTAAAATATAACAACTCTATTTTTTGTGTTCTGCAATTCAATTCTTTTTGGAGTGATCATCTCATAATTTACTTAAGGGCAATTGAGCATCTAAGATAAGGGGAGGAGTTGATTACCTCTCCTTAGCCCAAAACCACCATCCAATCATTCGAACCTAGACCTAATTTAAAATCAGTTAGACCTAATTTGCCCTAGTGGGCTAGGGACACCAATTGGTCGGGTCTAGGCTAGTGTTGAGTCAATTTGCCGAGTTATTCTGTGTGTGCTTAGCACTCAGTGTCTAGAATGGTGGTTCAGGGATCCATTTCCGAAGGGCTTGTGTGCTGGTCCGCCTACCTGGCCAATCACTGATTGGTGTCTAGGATTGGCAATCAGGGACCTTACACTCCCCTTACACCTGCCTGGCTGAGTCCTAAGTTACTACAGGCTAGCTTGCCACTCTGATTGGGCATCTAGTTTGGACTCTAGGTCTAGTGATCCAGTAGTCGATTTAGTCTAGTCTCATTTTGTGTGCTTGCTTGAATCATCATGTCTACCAGAAACGGAGTGCCATATCAACCTGGTCAAACCTAACCTGATTTAGAGGCCATGATCAGAACTCTTACTGAAAGTATGGCTAAAATGAATCAGGATATGACAAACACTGTGGCCCAGTTTAGCGCACAAATTCATGAGGATCTTACCCAACTTAAGGACCGAGTCTAAGTACTTGAAGAACCTAGACATCGGAATTGGACTCCTGACCCCGATTTTAATGTGCCTCAACCTCACCCACATCATGAGCCTAGAAGGCCTTTATATAGAGATCCTGAACCTAATCATAGGAGGCCTGACCCAGAGCCTGAAGATAGAGATGATAGGTTCATCAGGAACATCAAATTAGATGCACCCACTTTTGATGTTAGTCTGAACCCTAAGGTGTATTCTGATTGGGAGGGTGAGATGGACCAATACTTTGAGTGGTATGCTATGTCTGAGGAGAGGAAATACAAGTTTGCCAAGATGAAATTAGTGCGTCAAGCTAGGTTATACTGGGGGAACATTGAGCTAACCACTAGGAGACGGAATGTTGAGCCCATAACCACTTGGCAGGGTATGAAAGAAAAACTGAGAGATAAATACCTACCCATTTCATACCAGCAAAACCTGTTAGACCAATGGCAAAACCTGAAACAAGGAAACCGATCTGTCTCAGACTACATAGCTACTTTTGATGAATACCTAATGAGATGTGATGTGAGTGAAGCCCACGTCTAGATTTAGGGCTGGACTGAGGGAAGATATCAAGAGAGAACTATTTCTGAGAGAGGTTACTGATCTAGACCAAGCCTACTAGATTGCACTGAACACTGAGAAATTTCAGAGAGGACCTATACCTTCTAGGTTTAGTGCCCCAATCCCAAGGAATGGACCTAGCCAAGTTATCCCTAGTAAACTTTTCAGGGTACTTCTACCCCTAGGCCCATGGACAAAGGTATGGCACCTGACACCCAGAGAACCCCTAGTTCAAATATCACCTGTTTTAAGTGTCAGAAACCATGTCATATTTCCAGTCAGTGTACTGCCATAGCCTGTTTCAAGTGTCATAAGGTAGGTCATGTTGCTAGCCAGTGCCCACGTAGATCCTTTTACATAGAAAAGGGAGAGAATGATAATTCCGAGCCCAGTGAGGAATTGAAGAAGTTTATGAGGCCGGGATGAATTTGGTTGAGGAGTATGAAGGAGAGGAGGAACCCAATGAATCTGACCAATTAGGATTTGTAAGATGCATCCTATCCCAGAATCTAGTTCAAGAGGATTGGCGTAGGACTAACATCCTACAGACTTTTCTTAAATTAGGGATAAGGTATGTAAGATCATCATAGATAGTGGGAGCTGTGTAAATGCCATCTCTACTAGCACTGTCAAGATGTTAGGCTTAATCCCAGTTCCCCATCCCAACCCCTATAAGGTTTCTTGGGTAGATTCTACCTCCATATCCATCCAGTCTAGATGTCAAGTCCAAATACAAATGCAATCTTATCACGAAAAGATTTGGTGCGATGTCTTACCCATGGGGGTGAGCAGTATAATTCTCGGAAGACCTTGGTTGTATGATCATGATGCCACCCTCTTAGGAAAATCCAATACCTGTGTCTTTTGTTTCAATGGGAAGAAGATTACGATCCATTCAGTTCCCCCTAAGGACAAGGTAACTAAAGGAGCCGGTAAGGTTAAGGAGATGAAAACTGGAGTGAACCTAATCAGTGCTAAGGATCTAGAACAAGAAATTCATAGTGGTTCACCCATCTGGATGTTGACTGCTAAGGAACATAGAACTTCGGAACCCTCAAAGCCTCCTCAAGAAGTTAAACCTGTGTTAAAAGAATTTGAGGATGTCTTTCCCGAGGATTTGCCAGACCACCTTCCACCTCTTAGGGATATCCAGCATGCCATAGATCTAATCCCAGGAGCGACTTTGCCCAACTTGCCCCATTACAGGATGAATCCATCTGAGCATGAAGAACTGCAAAAGCAGGTTGGAGAATTATTGAGGAAGGGGTTTATTAGAGAAAGTCTTAGCCCTTGTGCAGTCCCAGCCTTACTGACCCCAAAGAAAGATGGCACGTGGAGGATGTGTGTTGACAGTCGTGCCATCAATAAAATTACAATCAAATATAGGTTTCCCATCCCTAGACTAGATGACATGCTTGATATGATGGCTGGTGCAATGTTTTTTCTAAGATTGATCTCAAAAGCGGCTATCATCAGGTTAGGATTAGACCCGGGGATGAATGGAAAACTGCTTTCAAAACTAAGGATGGTCTTTATGAACGGGTTGTTATGCCTTTTGGGTTGTCCAATGCCCCTAGTACTTTCATGAGAATTATGATCCAGATACTTAGAGATTTCATAGGAAAATTTGTGGTGGTCTATTTTGATGACATCCTGATCTATAGTAAGACCCCAGCAGATCACCTAGGCCACCTTAGAGCAGTCTGCCAAGTTTTGAGGAATGATAGACTCTACGGTAATCTTAAGAAGTGTGAATTCATGACTAGTAGAGTTATCTTTCTTGGTTTTGTAGTAACCCCTGATGGCGTGGTGGCCGATCCTGAGAAGATTAGGTCCATAGTAGACTGGCCAGAGCCAACCAATGTGCATGAAGTTAGAAGTTTCCACGGCTTGGCTACCTTTTATAGGTGATTCATCAAGGGTTTAGTTGGTGCGGGCACCAGACTCAGAAGAAGACTTCAGAGCTCCATCTGGATCTCTGATTGACATTGCCCGAGAAATTAGGATTTGTAATAAAGGTTGACCTGGTCAACCAGTTTATTTATTTTTATTTATTTCTTGAGTCACCATTTAAATTTTGTTGAGTCATGTTGACTCGGTGCAAGTCCCGATGTGGTTTCAATTTGGTCCAAAATGGTGCCACATTTGTCTCCAATAAAATCAAGGTTCAAGCAAGTGGAGGCCACACTCTAAGCCACATGCCCAGCCACACTCCGAGCACACGCCAGAGTCCAGGAGGTGCCACAGAGGCATCCCAGTGGCATGGTCCCACACCCAAAGAAGAAAAAATCAAATTGGAAGCTAATTTAAAGGAGGCGCCCATACCTGCCTATTTTACCTAAGCAAAGAAGGAAGAAAACTTCTCTTGGAGAAGAAATCAAAGAAGGACATCCAATGAAGTTCAAATCAAAATCAAAGAGCTTAACTTGGAGTGGAAGAAAAGAAGAAATGCCATAAGAAGAGGAGGACTCCAAATCCAAATCCAACTCCAAAGGAGGCGCCATAAAAATTCCAAAAAAATTCCTTTATGGCCGTCCCAATTTTTTTTGAAGTCTTGGTCGACCAAGAGAGGGGGTTTTCTACCTAATCTAGAGGTTGGAAGAGTTTAGTCCCACATGGGAATTTGTACAAGCTAGGAGAAAATTTTAGGTCTATATAATAGACCTCTCTTTGTAACTTTGAAAATCAATGAAGAAAAAATTATTTTTTGCTATTCTCTTATGTTGAGTGACCTAGGTTTCTCTTCTTCCGCACTATTCTAAGTGTTGAGCTCCGTGAGGGGGTAATCCGGGTTCCATTGGAGCCTTGAGGAGGTGAGAGATCTCCATCTTTATCCAAAACCCTAGGTTAGCCACTTGAAATTCCAAAACCCTAGCCACCCTTCATTATTTCCAATCCATCAAACCCTAGATCCATCCATCTCCCACGGCCTCTCTCTCTCTACAAGTCCAGGCCATCCACCTTCATCCAGATCCAGTCCGGCTACTTCAGATCCAGAGCAAGTTCCAAGGAAAATCACATCAGCTTCCAGGAGAATCCAGTTTTCGGCAATTTCAATCTTCAAGTTCATCAACCTGGTAATTCTTCCCTTGACTCTCTGATTACATCAATTGTTTTTCTTCTCTTCCAGATCTTGAGTTCAGGAGAAGCCAACCCGCCAAAGGACCAGTACTGGAGGATCCATTGCGAAGAAATCTGAATCCGAGGATCCAACAATCTGCTCGGGAGAGTTCTTCCACCAAAATTGTGAAGATCATTGTCTGGTTAGGTAAACCATCTCTCTCTTTATTTCTGTTCTGTTGAAAGTTCGGAGCGAAACCCTAGGTCTGGGAGTTTCTCAACCCCCAGCGATCCGTTGCTTCTGAACTACTCTGATACTTTAGTTTCCTTAAAATTGTGCTTTCAATTATCATATTAGTATCTTTCAATGTTAGGTTAACTTTCTTTGATTTGAAGCCAACTTCTACAAACATATAAAAACAACAAAAAAAAAAAATTAGTTAATATTAATTTACTTCCACATCGCGTCCTTCATTTGTTCTGCATCATTTTTGGTATCAGAGCCCAGTCTAGGGTTTCTGATTTGCTTGCTTGCTTGTTTTGATTTTTTCTCTTTTTATTTTGTCTGCTCGAAGTAGACTCCCCAGGACGTCCGGTCCTAGGAACTAAGCGAGGCGCAAGCCTCCTCCTCCCATTCCACGGGGTGTTCTCCTAGGGCGTGTAGGGGATCCATTGGGTTATAACTTCGTAGCAGGGATTATAAACGGGAAGACAATCTAGTTGCAGCCCGTAATTTCCCTGTTGTCTGAATTATTTCTCCCTTCATAAAACTCCGAATTGCATGAATTTTGCTTCGTTGAAACCAGTATAATTGAACCTATTTCCACAATTTTCTGTGATTTATTGGTTCGGTAAAAATTCTGAGCATTAAAATACAACAACTCTGTTTTTTGTGTTTTGCAATTCAATTCTTTTTGGAGTGATCATCTCATAATTTACTTAAGGGCAATGAGCATCTAAGATAAGGGGAGGAGTTGATTACCTCTCCTTAGCCCAAAACCACCATCCAATCATTCGAACCTAGACCTAATTTAAAATCAGTTAAACCTAATTTGCCCTAGTGGGCTAGGGACACCAATTGGTCGGGTCTAGGCTAGTGTTGAGTCAGTTTGCCGAGTTATTCTGTGTGTGCTTAGCACTCAGTGTCTAGAATGGTGTTCAGGGATCCATTCCCGAAGGGCTTGTGTGCTGGTCCGCCTACCTGGCCAATCACTGATTGGTGTCTAGGATTGGCAATCAGGGACCTAACACTCCCCTTACACCTGCCTGGCTGAGTCCTGAGTTACTACAGGCTAGCTTGCCACTCTGATTGGGCATCTAGTTTGGACTCTAGGTCTAGTGATCCAGTAGTCGATTTAGTCTAGTCTCATTTTGTGTGCTTGCTTGAATCATCATGTCTACCAGAAACGGAGTGCCATATCAACCTGGTCAAACCCAACCTGATTTAGAGGCCATGGTTAGAGCTCTTACTGAGAGCATGAACAAGTTAAGCCAGGATTTGACTGCTACTGTTACCCAGTGTAAAGAACAAGTCCATGAGAATTTTACCCAGCTTAGGGATCAAGTCCAAGTCCTTGAGAAACGTAGACATCAAAATTGGATCCCTGATCCAAAATTTAATAGGCCCCAACCTCATCCATACCAGGAGCCTAGGAGGACCTTATACCGTGATCCCGAGCATAACCTTAGGAAGCCTAACCATGATATCTATAGTGTGGATCGTGTCTATGAGAGGTCCTTACAATATTCTAGACCAGTCACTCAACAACCCAAGTCTTCTAGATCAAACCATTTAGATCCACACCCATGCCCAAGTAAGGTCTCTACTAGCTTGAAACCCAGTGTGACCCAGGTTCCTATATCGCAAGAATGTTTGTTTTGTGGAGAAAGAGGCCATAAATCTAATCAGTGCCCATGCATAGGACTGGCTTGTGCACAGCTAAGTGGTAAGAATCCTAAGGATGACATTAATGAGGGAGAACCCAAGCCTACCAATGAGGAAGAAAGGTTAGGTATGACAAGCCTAGAATCAGTTGACCCGATTACCACTGACCCGAAACCCATTGAAGATGGCATCGAGGAAGTATATGATGCTGGCTTGAGTCTAGTTGATGAATATGAGGGGGAAGAACTTGAAGAATATGACATCGATACTATTGGTTCCTTACCTGAGGAGACCTTGGAGAGCACCAAGTGGTGGGACCTAGTTCAGAAATTCAAGAGATTTGTGAGAATCAGGTTCCTTTAGTCAAATACCCCCAGGAAGAACTCATAGTGTTAGCCCGAGCTATCAGTTCGTACCCTCTAATGATAGTCATTCCCCAAGTACCAATTGAAGATCTTTGCACTGAACAGTTTAAGTTTGCCCACCTATGGTAGATCCTCTCCTTAGGATGACTGAATCAAGCCTCTTACAATTGGACCTTGTCCCATGCCCAGCCACTAAGGTCTCTCCGTAATCTCAGTTGAACATCCTTGTCTTGAGCGGATGATTCTCCCAGTCCTGTAGAAGTCCTCCTTATGACCCCAGACCCCTTCCTTCACATGACTGACCTACCCTTCTATAGAGTATACCTTTCCTCACCCATAGGTCAAATTTCAAGTCTTGAGGTCATCATCCATAGGTCCTTCCATGAATCATTCTTTAATCCATTTCTTGAGAAAGTGGATCATTGTTTGCTTAGAGAACAAACCTTAACTATTGCAATCACATCTCCTAGGCTACTTCCCGAACCATCTCTTGATCCATTCCTAGGAATAGCAAACTTTCCTTTCATAAGGATGACCAGTTGACACTCATAGATCACCATTCAAACCTTCATGTCACCACCTTTAATCAGCAGGTAATTCAAGACTCCACCTCATATTTCCTCCCTTTCTCTAGGACTTCCAATGCTTCTTACACCATCCAAGTATACTTTGTCGAAGTCTTTAGAGTGAACCACGTGTCGGAACCTATTAGGTTTGCCACCTACTTCTGGAAGACCTTATGGCACCTACTAGGCACCCATGATAAGTTTTCATGCTCTGCATGCCCTCCTCCGACCCAAGGTCAAACCTAGAGAGCCTTAGTTTGTTAGGTTTAGTCCTAGGGTCCTTTGGAATAAAGTCCATTCTTTAGGAATGCGTCGTCAGTCTAGTTTAGTTTTTCTTGACCCTTTACTAGGCTTTGGCTCAGATTTTGGTTTGATTGAGAGCACCAGGAATTGGGATTTGTATTTTGTCCAGGACTAAATTTGCGTACAATGACTTGGTCAATAGGTCTACGGGTAAGAGTCCATTTGAAATTGTACATGGGTACAAACCTCACACACCTCTTGACCTAGTCCCTTTACCTGTCCACACTCGAGTCTCCGAGTCTGCTGAGAATTTTGCACAGCATGTAAAAGACTTGTATAAAGAAATTCATGCCAAAATAAATTTAAGTAATGAAACTTATAAGAAGTTGGCTGATACTCAAAGGCGAGTCAAATCTTTTGTTGAGGGAGACTATGTGATGATTAGGTTAAGGCCTGAACGGTTTCCTCCTGGAACCATTAGAAAGTTACATGCTAGGGGAGCTGGACCATTTAGAGTGGTAAAGAGAGTAGGATCCAATGCCTATGTGCTCGAGTTGCCTCCAGAACTAGGCATTAGCTCTACTTTCAACATTACAGACTTAGTAGAGTACAGGGAGCCAGCTGTGATTTCTAGTGAGCCTTTTGAGCCTAACCCTATCATTGAGAGTGATCCCGACCCTGTGTGTCCACCAACAAACTGGCCTGTGAGGAAAGAGCAGATTGAAAAGATCCTGGATGATTAGGTTATCTCTACTCGTAATCGAGGATACCAAAGGTACCTGGTCCGCTGGCAAGGAAGGCCAGATTCTGATGACTCTTGGATCTCCCGAGAAGAATTACAAGAATTGGACCCAGACCTTTTTGAGAGATACCAGAGCCAACTTGAGCCTTACTCGACAGGGTCGAGTTCCTCCCACCCCGGGAGAATTGGTGCGGGCACCAGACTCAGAAGAAGACTTCAGAGCTCCATCTGGATCTCTGATTGACATTGCCCGAGAAATTAGGGTTTGTAATAAAGGTTGACCTGGTCAACCAGTTTATTTATTTTTATTTATTTCTTGAGTCACCATTTAAATTTTGTTGAGTCATGTTGACTCGGTGCAAGTCCCGATGTGGTTTCAATTTGGTCCAAAATGGTGCCACATTGTCTTCCAATCAAATCAAGGTTCAAGCAAGTGGAGGCCACACTCTAAGCCACACTCCCAGCCACACTCCGAGCACATGCCAGAGTCCAGGAGGCGCCACAGAGGCATCCCAGTGGCATGGTCCCCACACCCAAAGAAGAAAAAATCAAATTGGAAGCTAATTTAAAGGAGGCCCCATACCTGCCTATTTTACCTAAGCAAAGAAGGAAGAAAACTTCTCTTGGAGAAGAAATCAAAGAAGGACATCCAATTGAAGTTCAAATCAAAATCAAAGAGCTTAACTTGGAGTGGAAGAAAAGAAGAAATGCCATAAGAAGAGGAGGACTCCAAATCCAAATCCAACTCCAAAGGAGGCGCCATAAAAATTCCAAAAAAAATTCCTTTATGGCCGTCCCAATTTTTTTTGAAGTCTTGGTCGACCAAGAGAGGGGGTTTTCTACCTAATCTAGAGGTTGGAAGAGTTTAGTCCCACATGGGAATTTGTACAAGCTAGGAGAAAATTTTAGGTCTATATAATAGACCTCTCTTTGTAACTTTGAAATCAATGAAGAAAAAATTATTTTTTGCTATTCTCTTGTGTTGAGTGACCTAGGTTCTCTTCTTCCGCACTATTCTAAGTGTTGAGCTCCGTGAGGGGGTAATCCGGGTTCCATTGGAGCCTTGAGGAGGTGAGAGATCTCCATCTTTATCCAAAACCCTAGGTTAGCCACTTGAAAATTCCAAAACCCTAGCCACCCTTCATTATTTTCAATCCATCAAACCCTAGATCCATCCATCTCCCACGCCTCTCTTTCTCTACAAGTCCAGGCCGTCCACCTTCATCCAGATCTAGTCCGGCTACTTCAGATCCAGAGCAAGTTCCAAGGAAAATCACATCAGCTTCCAGGAGAATCCAGTTTTCAGCAATTTCAATCTTCAAGTTCATCAACCTGGTAAATTCTTCCCTTGACTCTCTGATTCCATCAATTGTTTTTCTTCTCTTCCAGATCTTGAGTTCAGGAGAAGCCAACCCGCCAAAGGACCAGTACTGGAGGATCCATTGCGAAGAAATCTGAATCCGAGGATCCAACAATCTGCTCGGGAGAGTTCTTCCACCAAAATTTGTGAAGATCATTGTCTGGTTAGGTAAACCATCTCTTCTCTTTATTTCTGTTCTGTTGAAAGTTCAGAGCGAAACCCTAGGTCTGGGAGTTTCTCAACCCCTAGCGATCCGTTGCTTCTGAACTACTCTGATACTTTAGTTTCCTTAAAATTGTGCTTTCAATTATCATATTAGTATCTTTCAATGTTAGGTTAACTTTTCTTTGATTTGAAGCCAACTTCTACAAACATATAAAAACAACAAAAAAAAAAAAAATAGTTCAATCTTAACTTTAGCTGCTCCTATCAATTGGGAAGAGATTTCATTGGACTAAGTCAGCCCATAAAGCCTTCCTAGATCTTAAGGATAAAATGACCCAAGCACCCATTCTGAGATTACCCCGATTTTTCTAAAGTATTTGAGGTTGCCTGTGATGCTTCAGGTGTAGGAATAGGTGCAGTCCTAGCCAAGAGAATCATCCCATAGCATTCTTTAGTGAAAAACTTAATGATGCTAAGCTTAGGTATTCTACCTATGATAAGGAATTTTATGCGGTGGTGCAAGCTTTGCGTTACTGGAGACATTATTTGCTACCGCAGGAATTTGTACTATTTTTGGACCATGAGGCTCTTAGATTTCTGAACTCCCAAAAGAAGCTTAACCCTAGGCATGCTAGGTGGGTAGAATATATCCAGTCCTATACTTTTGTCCTGAAACATAAGGCTGGAGTTGAGAATAAGGTAGCTGATGCCCTTAGTCGCCGATCGCTGTTATTAACTTCTGTTAGAACTGAGGTCATAGGGTTTGAGCAAATCAAGATGAATATGAGTCTTGTCCGGATTTCACAACTGTGTATCAGGATCTAGTTCAAGGACCATCTAGTAATCACCAGGATTATACCCTTGTAGATGGTTTTTTGTTCTTCAAAATAGGCTTTGCATCCCTAGAACTTCTCTTAGAGAATTTTTGATTTGGGAAATCCATGCTGGAGGTTTAGCCGGCCATTTTGGAAAAGACAAGACCATTCTAGCTATTGAAGACCACTTTTTCTGGCCTAGCTTGAAAAGGGATGTAGCTAATATTGTTGCTAGATGTCGAACCTGCGCTGTTGCCAAACAGCGAAAACAAAACACTGGCCTTTATACCCCACTCCCTGTCCCAGATCGTCCTTGGCAATATGTGAGTATGGATTTTGTGTTAGGTTTACCTAAGACCCAGAGGAGACATGATTCTATCTGTGTCGTAGTCGACCGATTCTCTAAAATGGCCCACTTCTTGCCTTGTTCCCAAACCTTTAATGCGTCTAAGGTAGCCACACTTTTCTTCAATGAGATAGTTAGACTCCATGGCCTACCTAAGACAATCGTTTCAGATAGGGATGTCCGGTTCACCAGTTACTTTTGGAAGACCCTTTGGCATAAGTTAGGGACAAAACTTAAGTTTTCAACTGCCTATCATCCCCAAACTGATGGCCAAACTGAAGTAGTGAACCGTAGCCTAGGAAATCTGCTGAGATGTCTTGTTGGTGAAAACACCAGAAATTGGGATTTATACCTACTAAGGGAAGAATTTGCGTACAATGACTCGGTCAATAGGTCTACGGGTAAGAGTCCATTTGAAATTGTACATGGGTACAAACCTCACACACCTCTTGACCTAGTCCCTTTACCTGTCCACACTCGAGTCTTCGAGTCTGCTGAGAATTTTGCACAGCATGTAAAAGACTTGCATAAAGAAATTCATGCCAAAATAAATTTAAGTAATGAAACTTATAAGAAGTTGGTTGATACTCAAAGGCGAGTCAAATCTTTTATTGAGGGAGACTATGTGATGATTAGGTTAAGGCTTGAACGGTTTCCTCCTGGAACCGTTAGAAAGTTACATGCTAGGGGAGCTGGACCACTTAGAGTGGTAAAGAGAGTAGGATCCAATGCCTATGTGCTCGAGTTGCCTCCATAACTAGGCATTAGCTCTACTTTCAATATTACAGACTTAGTAGAGTACAGGGAGCCAGCTGTGATTCCTAGTGAGCCTTTTGAGCCTAACCCTATCATTGAGAGTGATCCCGACACTGTGTGTCCACCAACAAACTGGCCTGTGAGGAAAGAGCAGATTGAAAAGATCCTGGATGATCAGGTTATCTCTACTCGTAATCGAGGATACCAAAGGTACTTGGTCCGCTGGCAAGGAAGGCCAGATTCTGATGACTCTTGGATCTCCCGAGAAGAATTACAAGAGTTGGACCCAGACCTCTTGGAGAGATACCAGAGCCAACTTGAGCCTTACTCGACAGGGTCGAGTTCCTCCCACCCCGGGAGAATTGGTGCGGGCACCAGACTCATAAGAAGACTTCAGAGCTCCATTTGGATCTCTGATTGACATTGCCCGAGAAATTAGGGTTTGTAATAAAGGTTGACCTGGTCAACCAGTTTATTTATTTTTATTTATTTCTTGAGTCACCATTTAAATTTTGTTGAGTCATGTTGACTCGGTGCAAGTCCCGATGTGGTTTCAATTTTATCCAAAATGGTGCCGCAATTGTCTTCCAATCAAATCAAGGTCCAAAATGGTGCCACATTTGTCTTCCAATCAAATCAAGGTCCAAGCAAGTGGAGGCCACACTCCAAGCCACACGCCCAGCCACACTCCGAGCACACGCCAGGGTCCAGGAGGCACCACAGAGGCATCCCAGTGTCATGGTCCCCACATCCAAAGAAGAAAAAAAATCAAATTGGATGCCAATTTAAAGGAGGCGCCCATACCTGCCAATTTTGTCTAAGCAAAGAAGGAAAGGGACTTCTCTTGGAGAAAAAATCAAAGAAGGACATCCAACCTACTCCTAATTGAAGTTCAAATCAAAATCAAAGAGCTTAACTTGGAGTGGAAGAAAAGAAGAAATGCCATAAGGAGAAGAGGACTCCAAATCCAAATCCAACTCCAAAGAAGGCGCCAAAAAAAAAAAAAAAAAAAAAATTCCAAAAAAATCCTTTATGGCCGTCCCAAATTTTTTTGAATTCTTAGTCGGCCAAGAGAGGAGGTTTTCTACCTAATCTAGATGTTGGAAGAGTTTAGTCCCACATGAGAATTTGTACAAACTTGGAGAAAATTTTAGGTCTATATAATAGACCTCTCTTTGTAACTTTAGAAAATCAATGAAGAAAAATTATTTTTGCTATTCTCTTGTGTTGAGTAACCTAGGTTTCTCTTCTTCCACACTATTCTAAGTGTTGAGCTCCGTGAGGGGGTAATCCGGGTTCCATTGAGCCTTGAGGAGGTGAGAGATCTCCATCTTTATCCAAAACCCTAGGTTAGCCACTTAAAATCCAAAACCCTAGCCGCCCTTCATTATTTTCAATCCATCAAACCCTAGCTCCTTCCATCTCCCACGGCCTCTCTCTCTCTACAAGTCCAGGCCATCCACCTTCATCCAGATCCAGTCCGGCTACTTCAGATCCAGAGCAAGTTCCAAGGAAAATCATATCAGCTTCCTGGAGAATCCAGTTTTCAGCAATTTCAATCTTCAAGTTCGTCAACCTGGTAAATTTTTCCCTTGACTCTCTGATTCCATCAATTATTTTTCTTCTCTTCCAGATCTTGAGTTCAGGAGAAGCCAACCCGCCAAAGGACCAGTATTGGAGGATCCATTGCGAAGATATCTGAATCCGAGGATCCAACAATCTGCTCGGGAGAGTTCTTCCACCAAAATCTGTGAAGATCATTGTCTGGTTAGGTAAACCATCTCTTCTCTTTATTTCTGTTCTGTTGAATGTTCGGAGAGAAACCCTAGGTCTGGAAGTTTCTCAACCCCCAGTGATCCGTTGCTTCTGAACTACTCTGATAATTTAGTTTCCTTAAAATTGTGCTTTCAATTATCATATTAGTATCTTTCAATGTTAGGTTAACTTTTCTTTGATTTGAAGCCAACTTCTACAAACATATAAAAACAACAAAAAAATTAGTTAATCTTAATTTACTTCCGCATCGCATCCCTTTATTTGTTCTACATCAAGAATCCCTGGCCTGGGTCACTTTTTCTTTTGTAGGGCCGGGAACATGCACAGGATTTCTAAATGAGGAGGGCAATGCCTGATGCCGCATTGAAGCTACAGGACATAATGGTCCAGGTGGCAACAGGAGACTAGGTCATGCTAGCATGTAAGATGCGGGACAGAGATAGGGGTTGGATCGCTGGCGAGCTGAGAAGTCACTAGGGATTAGGGCTTGCTTGAAAGAAGAAAGAAGAGGACAAAGGGTTTAGAAAGATAACTGGGGTTCACATAGATTCCCCTTGGAGGACAAGCACAAAGAAAAGGGCTGACACAGATGCACTAGGAATCAAACATATAGCCTGTAAAGAAGGTGGAAGAGATCACACAGATACCCTTAGGAATAATAGGGATCACACAGATAACAGAGATCGGGGATGGATCGCTGGCAAGCTAAGAAGTCACCAGGAATTAGGGCTTGCTTGAAAGAAGAAAGAAGAGGGCGAAGGTTTTAGAAAGATAACTGGGGTTCACATAGATTTTCCTAGGCGGACAAGCACGAAGCAAAGGGCTCACTCAGATGTCCTAGGAATCACAAATATACCCTGAAAAGAAGAGGGAAGGGATCACAGAGATACCCTTAGACATAATAGAGATCACATAGATACACTGGGCTCACATAGATGCCCTCACACAGTAAATCAGGGATCCCATAGATACCCTAGGCTCACACAGATGCCCTTATATAATAAATCAGGGATCACACAGATACCCTTGGATCACACAAATCATTCACACAGAACTCAAGAAATTTTATTCATCCATCATTATTCTTTATACATGAAAGGGATCTTTTTATAATTGACCCTAGCCCTTGGATTACATGAAATGAAAAGCAAAGAGAGGGGGGCAGTAACATGTTGCCTTATAGGTGGATTTGCTTAAAAGGGAGGTGCCACAAATTTTTTATATTTATGGGTTATACATATCAATAAAGGGAGAAGAAAATCTGGGACTCCTGCTTGCTTGCTTCTTTTGCTTGGAATTATTGCATAAAATAGGGATGGGGACCATTTTAAAGCTGGGTGCCACGTTTCTTCTTCTTCTGGCTTGCATGAAATAGGGGGCAGCATATGAGACATGAGATGCCATATAATTACTTCCACTTTTCTTGGGTGGCCAATATCTACCATAAGGGGTGCTGATATGCTTCCTTTTGTGCCTAGATGACTTCAAAAAATCCTGGACTACCTTGATTGAATAAACGGTGCTTACTATGACTGGGATCCCATGTGGCTACTGAAGTGGCTATGCTCTCGAGTCCCCATCATTCCCCTAGACTGGGAGGAACTCGACTTCGTCGAGTCAGGTTCAGTGGAGGCTTGATAGAACCAAAACTAATCAAATCAAAGCAAAAGAGGCTAGGTTCAATTTTTTTTTCACCTTCTTTTCTTTTTTTAATTCATCTCTGCTCTAAAAGTCATGCAACTTTGGAAACCATGCAATGCTAAAATCCGTGCTACTTTGGAAATCCTGCAACTCTGAGGAGCGTGTAGGTTGAAGTCGGCAGCACGGGCCGGGTGCGCTTTCACATTCGTGTGATGGACTCTTCTTCTCCATGGTCCGAAGGGGAATGGAGCAGGGGGGTCTTACTACTGGATGTCACCGACAATGGCACCGGAGAGTAGGCAGTAGCACGGGGAGGATTCATTGGCCGGCTTCGTCGGCAACGGCACTGAGAACGATGGTGGTTGCTTCTTCATGGACCAAAGCCAGGAAAGGGGAGGATCTTTGTGGAAGGGTTCACTGGCGGGCTCTCCGATGACGGTGCTGGGGATGAAGATGTTGACACTAGGAGATGATTCTGATGGATGGCAAGGGGATGATGGCATTCGATAGCAATGGGGATAAGGGCGGCGGTCTTTCGATGGAGAAGAGGGGAGCCTGCCTTTGACATCGGCTCGGAGGATGAAGCATTGGCCTTGAGGATGGAGGGTTGGCCCTGGTTCAGAAGATCTCATCCTCATGAAGCTTGTCCTCGTCGATGGAGGGGATGGTCCCATGAAGGTGGGGAATCCCATGAAGGGCTCGATGAGAGGGTCGTGGGTGAGACCAAGACCGGAGTGACGATGCATGGGTGAGGCACCAGCACGGGAAGATCTTGGTGGCGAGGGAGATCCACGTGAACGAATCTTCTAACAGATGGAGGTCTCGTTGAGGAATCTTTTAGCAATGAAGATCCCAGGCAAGGGGATTGGTGTGGGGGCCTCAGGGTGGCCGAGCTTCAAGATGGAGGCAGCGATGAAGATTGGGCAGAGGGCTTGATGGTGTCGGTGAGGGCGAGGATGAGATGGTGGTTGAAGATCTGGTGGGATAAGCATCACGATGCCACTGGCATTACACGGCTATAGGCCCTGTGGTTTGGTGGCACAGCAGTGGCACAGTCCTTTGGAATGGTGCTATGGCGACAAGGAGACGGGACGATGCCGGGCAAACCCTGGGAGTTGGCGGGCGGGCGGTTGATCGGGAGTTCACGGTGGGGCTAGGTGGAAACAGGAAGTCCGTTCGCAGGTGAGACATCTGAGAGTGGAGGAAGGGGCGGAGGGTTTTCACAAGTGGAAGACAATGGTGGATCTATGATCGTGGTGATGGAACAGGGAAGACAGAGGTGGAGTTGGGGATGAAGAAGAACACCCTAATCCTCTAGCCCTGATGCCAAGTTGATGCGGGACAGAGATCGGGTTGGATCACTGGCGAGCTGAGACATCATCAGGGATTAGGGCTTGCTTGAAAGAAGAAAGAAGAGGGTGAAGGGTTTGGAAAGATAAATGGGGTTCAAACAGATTCCCCTAGGAGGACAAGTACAAAGCAAAGGGCTCACACAGATGCACTAGGGATCATGCAGATACCCTGAAAAGAAGGGGGAAGGGATCACATAGATACCCTTAGGAATAATAGGGATCACACAGATACCCTGGGCTCACATAGATGCCCTCAGATAATAAATCAGGGATCGCACAGATACCTTGGGCTCACATAGATGCCCTCACACATTAAATCAGGGATCACACAGATACCCTGGAATCACACAGATCCTTCACACAGAACTCAAGAAATTTTATTCATCCGTCATTATTCTTCATACATGAAAGGGGTCTTTTATAATTGACCCTAGCCCTTGGATTACATGGAATGAGAAGCAAAGAGAGGGGGCATCAACATGTTGCCTTATGGGTGGATTTGCTTGAAAGGGAGGCGCCACAAATTTTCTATATTTGTGGGTTATACATAGCAATAAAGGGAGAAGAAAATCTGGGACTCCTGCTTGCTTGCTTCTTTTGCCTGGAATGATTGCATAAAATAGGGATGAGGACCACTTCAAATTTGGGCGCCATGTTTCTTCCTCTTCTAACTTGCATGAAACAGGGGGGCACCATATGAGACATGAGATACCATATAATTCCTTCCATTTTTCTTGGGCGGCCAATATCTATCATAAGGGATGCTGATATGCTTCCTTTTATGCTTAGATGACTTCAAGATAATCCTGGACTGCCTTGATTGAATAGACAACGCTTACTTTGTCTGGGATCCCATATGGCTGCTGAAGTGGCTGGGCTCTCAAGTCTCCATCATTGCATACAATAGCTAAATTGGTTTTCAAAGATCTAGTAGGAGATTTACCAAGATTTAAAGTTGATTTTGAATATTTTTGTGATGCATGTCAATTTGGTAAACAAATTAAGGGAAATTTTAAATCAAAAAATATGGTTTCTACTTCTAGACCTCTTGAGCTACTACACATGGACCTATTTAAACCAACTAGGGCCACAAGCGTAGGTGGTGTGAAATATGAACTTGTGATAGTAGATGAATTTTTGAGATTTACTTGGGTATTATTTATCGCTCACAAGGATGAAGCTTTTAAAGTTTTTCAAAAATTTCATAAGAAAGTTTCAAACCAAAAAAATCTTTCAGTTATATCTATTAGAAGTGATCATGACCCAGAATTGAAATCAATATTTTGATGAATATTGTACTGAGCATGTCATTGATCACAACTTCTTCATCCCAGAACACCATAGCAAAATGGTGTTGTAGAGAGGAAGAATAGGACATTAGAAGAGATGGCCCGAACTATGTTGTATGAAGGCAATCTTCCAAGATACTTTTGGGCAGAAGCATGAACACTGCATGCTATATTTTAAACCATATTTTGATATGACAAACTTAAAAGAAAACCCCCTATGAACTTTGGAATGATAGAAAACCTAACATTCATTATTTTTATGTATTTGGTTGTAAATGCTTTGTGTTGAGCAGTGGAAAGGATAACCCAGAAAAATTTGATGCTAAATCTGATGAAGCAATTTTTCTTGGTTATTCAACATCTAACAAAGCTTATAGAGTATTTAACAAAAGAACATTAACTGTTGAAGAATATGTGCAAGTTATTTTTGATGAAGCTGACCCCTCACCTTCTAGAAAAAAAAAGTGCATTGATAATGATAGAGGTACAATCGACAAAGCTATGGAGGACATGAGCCTAAAGTACAAACAAACTTAAGAAGGAGAAAAAATGGTAAGTAAAGATCATGGAGATCTACCAAGAGAATGGAGGTATGTAACTTCACACCCTAAAGATTTAATTATTAGTGATCCCTCACAAGGTGTTAGGACTAGGTCATCACTTAGAGAAGCACATGATTACCTAGTATTTGTTTCACAAGTAGAACCATGTAGTATAAAAGAAGTTGATAATGATCCTAATTGGATGATGGCAATGCATGAAGAACTTATCTAATTTGAAAGAAACAACGTATGGACCTTAGTAACTAGACCATCAGATCATCATGTGATAGGAATTAAATAGATTTATAGAAATAAGTTAGATGAAAAAGGCCAAGTAAGCATAAATAAATCTAGATTAGCGGCTAAAAGATTAGAAGGAATAGATTTTGATGAAACCTATGCACCCATAGCAAGATTAGAAGGTATTAGATTATTTGATGGGGATCCATGGTAGGTCTTGATTCTTTTTCCTATTTTTTCTTATTTTCTCACATTCTTTTTATTTTTGCCTTTTCCCGCTATTCCACCTATTCCCACTATTCCATCATTATCCCAAACTTATCCCCACCTTATTATGCATTATTCCATCTTCATCCCATGATTTTGAAAAACTTCCCAAACCCTAGCCACCACACTGCCGCCCCAGATCTGGGCTACCTGACCCCTAGCCGCCCTCGCCGGTGCATGCCGGCTCCGCCCTTGCCGCAAAACTGGTGCCCGGTGCACCACACGTGGAAGACGAAGGGATGGCCATGGGAAGGCCAACTAGCACCCCATGATCGCTGCTGCAACCGCCCGCCTGCCACCTACCAGACGGTGCCCACAAGCCACCGGAGGTCCTCGCTGGCGCCTTGGGCCCTACACCCGCAGGAAGACCAAATGGCATTCTCATGCATGTCGTGCGGACGTGCCGCCGTCGTCCGCCGCTTGCCACCACCATCCATCGCCTGACCACTGCCCTCCATCCACTACCGTCCGCCGGCCCACGCTCGGCCACCGGAGGCCTCGCCAGTGCCCAAGGGGTCCCCATGGCTGTGGGAGACCAAACGGCATGCACGGCGTGCCGTGCCGCTCCTGCGCCGACGCCCGCCATCCGCTGCTCACCATCCACTGACCCCATCCATCGCTCACTGTGCACCAGCCCTGTCCACCGCCTGCTTCCCGATTTTCGGTCATCCGCCGGTGCTCAACGGAGATCGATCCTCCTCTGTGCACGTCCGCGAGAGATGGCTCCGCTTGCTTTCTGGAGCAGTCCGAGCAGCATGCTTTTCGGAGCAGATCATCAAGCCAACATGCTTTCCAGAGCAGATCAGCTCCAATATTTATGTAGCAGAGATTTTGATGTAATTTATTTTTCTTTTTTTGGGTTTTTTGTAGGCTAAGTAAGTGAGGGGTTTGGTTTTTCTATATAATGCCCCCCTCCCCCTCTTGTAAATTTAAGATTTGATATAAATTTTTGGGTTTTCCATTGGTTCTGGTTCTGGGCTAAGGCCTATCTTTCCTTCACCTATGGGTGTCGAGGGGTGTGAAACCCCACTTCCTTCGCTCCATGCAAGCGTCGAGGGTGCGAGGCCCTAGTTATCCCCCTTTTCCATCAAGTCCCCCTCTAGATCTTAGGGATTTTTTTTTACAGCCCTAGGTAGCGATTTGGGTGGGATGCCTTAATCTCCGCATGTAGTGAGATGGGTGGGACACCCTAGACTACATGTATTGGGGTGGGTGAGATATCCTAGAGGTGCGACGTCTCTCTGTGAAGGTGAGTCCCTAGTCCTAGAGTGTCCATATTTCCTATCCTCCATCCCATTGTTCCTCCACCAAGAAAATTGAAAACCAAAAAGTTTCGCTGTTTTAGGGTTTAGTTTTAGTTCGTCCTAGACCCGGGAGGCTTCTTAGCCCTCCCACGGTCCTAGTTTGTTTATGTGTTCCCTTTTCCAAATAAACTAGGGTTCATCGAGTCTACCCTCATGATTATTACTTGTATTTTCTTGCTACATGAATTTCAAATTATTTCAAATGAATGTAAAAAGTATATTTTTGAATGATTTTATTTCAGAAGAAGTTTTTGTAGAATGACCAATTGGATTAGAAAATCATGCTCTTCCAAATCATTTTTTCAAACTTAATAAATCATTGTATGGTTTAAAACAAACACCTATGATGTGGGATGACTCTAAGATTGCTAAACATGAAGGAAAAAAAGTAAACTATTTTTTTTAAAATTTTTTATAATTTTAATTTGTAGGCTAGATTCCTAAAATCAAGTAAAGACTAGTAGGATGAATAGTAATGCAAAGAATCATCATAATCGCAGGCATACTCATGCAAAATAATAAAAGTCAGGACATGAGAATTGAGAAATTCCATGCTTATGATAGCTAACCTTCAATCAAAATAGAAATTAAAAGTGAAAAGGTTTGTACCATGCAAAGATTAAAGAACCGGCTGATGAAAGGGTCACACAACTCTCAGATTGATGCCTGGAAGATGAATCCTGTAATTTCTCAAATTTGAAGGCAATTTGGATCTGGTCTGAAGGCAAAGAAAGCCTCCTCTGGGGAAGGGAAATAGCTTGGGGACCTTGCAAGTTTCAAGGATAGGCATGAAGTAGGTAATCAATGAAAAGAAATAAAATATGAAAGAAAGAACAAGGGGAATTAGGGTTTGGGCTGGCAGCAGGGAAGAAGAAGGAGCTCTTGATCTGGGGCATCTTCAAGGCTTCTCTTCTTGGATGTGGCTGCTGCTTGGAGGCTTGATTTCCTACTAAGGCATGGAGAATCCCAAGGAAGGGTGTTTGGACAAGCAAGAGAACAGGGAACCAAAACCAAAGAACTAAAAACTAGAACACCAGAAGCTGAACACCAAAATAATATAGTTTTATTTCATAAGAGTTGATTGAATACAAGAGGAGGAGGGGTGGGGTATTTATATAGTTCCCATGCCCTATCCTTATTAGGACTTCAGCCCTCTCTTAGTTAGGATATGTTTACATAATTTAAGTGGGAGAACAATTACAAAATAAACCTAGAACTAGGATTACAAGGTTGAATGAAATAAAAACTAGCTTTCCTTCATTCAGTTGAACATTTCCACATGCTTGGACTTGGTCAACTCATGGAGTATGCCTATCCTAGTCATGTTGGGCTTCAAGGGGCATCAATGGGCCAGCCAAGAGTGGAGGGGACATGGGCTTTGGGCCTCCTGGAAGCTAGGGCGCTTGGGCTAGTATATTCCGGATATCAGACTGTAATCTTGCTTTTTAAAGGCTTGGGCCTTGCTCCTGGGATTGAATTTCTTGGACTAAGATGCTGGTATCTCCCTGGAATCAAGGGGTGCCCTAGGTTGTAGATATTCCATGGCATCTGGAAGGATTACGACATCTGGAATGGCATCTATGGGGAATCGGAGCATCTGGAGAACATCTTGATGGTGTCTAGTGCCTTTGGGGTGTCAAACAAGATCCCATAAGCTGACGTAAATGCCTCTGGTTCCTGGGTGAGGCCTGGTGGAACTCCAAAATAGGGTAACCTCCACTCTTGTACAAAATTGGACTCTTACTAGACTAATACTCAAGTACAGGACTTAATGACTGACTAGGGTTGAGACAAATCAACTAGTCTCAACTTATTACAAGACTCAATCTTATTCGCTTACAAAAATGTGACACATGGCTAAGTAAACCAGATTAGGCTTAGTAATTTGTGTCTGATCCTAGTACCCCCATCAATTCTTTCGGGGTGGGAGGAACTTGACCCCATCGAGTAAGGGTCAATTTGGCTCTCATACTGCTCAAGGAGGATTTGTGTTGAGGCACTGCAGATCCTTACCAGTGCTCCACAGGTCATCAAATTTTGGTCGACCTTGCCAACAGACCAAATACCTCTGATAGCCCCTATCTCAGGTACCATGGCTTGATCTTCTAGGGTTCTTTCAATCTTTTCCTCACCAATAGGTCAAATTGTCTGTGGACACTTTGAGATGGGTTCTCTCTCAAAGGGAGAGATAGGCTCAAGGTGCTTGCTAGGTATCACTGCTAGCTCCCTGTGCTCCATAAGGTATGAAATGTTGAAGGTGAGACTAATAACTAAATCTGGTGGTATCTCAAGCACATAGGCATTGGGTGTAACTCTCTTCATTATTTTGAATGGGCCAGCTTTGCGAGCATGAAATTCCTTTACAATCACACAATCCTCTACAAAAAATTCTTTATCTCTATTTCGAGAATTAGCCAGGTTTTTCTTAGTTCATTACTTATGTTTATCTTTTGACTAATTTTTAGATGCAGATGTTGTGCAGAGGCTAGTGTAGGTGCGAACAGATGATTCAGGGCTATGGATTTATTGTACTCAAGACTAATGCCTAATAGACTCAACTATGCATCCCTATCAATGGAAGTTTTATTGGACTCTCTCAGGCATAAACCTATCAGACTATAGACTCTCTATGTTTTACTCTAGTTTGACATGCACATGAAAATTTACAATGACCTTCTAGTAAATACCATAGAGTGTTCAAAAAGTAAGATGCAAACCTAACATGCACAACGAATGTATGCAACATGCAAACTTCTATAAAATATAGATGAATGGTTAAAGAAACATAAGAAAATTCAAGAAAAGGTAGGAAATATGAGATGGATTCTAAGGTTAGTCTGGTGGGGTAGAAAGTAAGAAAAGGGGTTGGAGTTTATTGTATAGACTAGGAGACAAGAAGGTGTTTCAGGGATGAGTCCTATACTAATGATGTTGACCTTATGGGGTTGCTGTCTATCTAAAGGGTCTGCATAATAGATGAAAGGGTCATTGATTTCAAGGAAGAGATCAAGTGGAGTCAAAGAGGTGACTTCATCCTGAGGGTACTGATTTAAAGAGTCAGGTCCCTAGTAAATTCTTCTAGTTCATAAATCAAAGAACTGGGTTCTACAATTGGATCCTCTTCTAAAATTCCCTCAAGTGAGATTATAACAGTAGGATTGGATTCCTTATGGTCTTCTTCCTGTAAGAGTTCTTCCACTACAGCTTGGGTATGGTCAAGGTCAGCTAATTCTAGGTTGGCTTCTACCTGGGTATCTACTGGGTCATCTAATTCTAGGTCATCTATAGGTATCTCCTCCTCTTCATCATACTCATCTACCATACTTGGGTCAGCCTCATACACCTCTACTTTAGGCTCAGCAATGGGTTCATAGGTTATGGGTGCAAAGGTTATGGGTTCAAAAACTATGGGTTCAAAGGTTAAGGGTTTATAGACTATGGGTTCAAAGGTTATGGGTTCATAGATTGTCTGCTCGGATCTATAGGTCGCTTGGTTATTGGATTGGATCAATTGGGCAATCTGGGTGGTTAATTAGGTAAGTAGGTTTTGGGTTTGAGCAAACTAGGCTTGGTTTTGGGTATTCATCTGAGTAATTGATCAGACATGGCTTTCATAATGGTCTCAAAATTGGAATCCATGGCTGAGCTGGGTTGGGGTGTAGACTTCTGGTATTGGGTATCTAGTCTAGTGGTCATGCACAAAAACAATCAATCCAGGTGGAATGATGCAGCCAAGCATGCAAAGGTTAGCTTAATCTAGGATTTCCTAGACCTAGAGTCAAAACTGAATGGGTCTACTCAACTAACAATTAACCCAACAGCTAATCCTTCCAGTGCCAGGTAGGGGTTGGGGTGGTGGGAGGCTCCCCCTGCTTGTCACAGGGTCCTAATTATAAACCATCAGTCCACCTAGGTTGTTTGACTCTAGACCCCCAGCCTTAGACACCAATTTTCAGTAATAGCCATAGGATTAAATGCACTAGTTAGCCCACATGATTCAAACCCGACCTGTTGGGTGTCACCTAGCCCTCTAAGGCAAATTAGGTCTAAATAATTTTAATTAGGCTTGGGTCAGTATGATGATGGTTGTTTTGGGCCCAAGACAGGTGGTGAAATCTTGCCCTAATGTTAGGTAGCAATTGCCCTTATGATTAGGTTAAAGAGATGATGGCAATCGATGGTCCTGATGCAATATAAAATAATCAAAAAAATAAAATATTTCATATGTATTTTATGAGGTGGCAAATTAGGTTAGCAAACAAATTGGGCTTGTGATTGGGGTGTGTGGAAGTTGGTTGTTTGGTTGAGTTAAGTGCACAGAGTTCACAGAATTCTGAGATTTAAGGTTCAGATTAATGCATTGTTTGACATGGATTCTGATGCAAAAAAAAATCAGAGAAATTCTAGGATAGAGGATGGACGGTGTAATAATCTCTACCAAATTTTATGCAAAACTAAAATCAGATGATGATGCAAATCCTAGGACTTTCGGACTGATACAAAATTATCATGATTTTTGTTAAGGTTTCTGATACGTTGAATATTAGAACTTTCAATTTTTTAGAAAATTAATAAAAAATTATGATAAAATAAAGGACAAGACAAAGAACAAGTCATGTAGATTTCACAGAAAAATAAAATTCCTATGTGGTTGAAATCAGATGAAAAGCAGACACCTAATGCAGCTAGCAGGATGCAAAAATTAGGGTTTGTGATCCTAATTCAGACTAATGCTATCCTAATTCTGCTCTAATACCAAACTGATGCAGGATGACTCTAAGATTGCTAAACATGTAGGAAAAATAGTAAACTAATTTTTTTAAAAAATTTTATAATTTTAATTTGCAGGCAAGATTCTCAAAATAAAGTAAAGACTAGCATTATGAATAGCAATACAAAGAATCATCATAATTGCAAGCATATTAATGCAAAATAATAAAAGTCAGGACCCAAGAATTAAGAAATTCCTGGCTTAGGATAGCTAACTTTCAATCAAAATAGAAATTAAGAGTGGGAAGGTTTGTACCAGGTAGAGATTGAAGAACTTGCTGATGAAGTGGTCACATAGCTCTCAGATTGATGCCTGGAAGATGAAGCCTATAGTTTCCCGAATTTGAAGGCAATCTGGATCTGGTCTGAAGCCAAAGAAAGCCTCCTCTAGGGAGGGGAAACGCCTTGGGGACCTAGCAAGTGTCAAGGTTAGGCAGCCTCCTCTGGGGAGGGTAACACCTTGGGGACCTAGCAAGTGTCAAGGTTAGGCATGAAACAGTTAATCAATGAAAAGAAATAAAATATGAGAAAAAGAACAAGGGGAATTAGGGTTAGGGCTAGCTGTAGAGAAGAAGAAGGAGCTCTTGATCTGGGGTGTCCTCAAGGATTCTCTTCTTGGATGTGGCTGCTACTTGGAGGCTTGATTTGCTACTAGGGCATGGAGAATTTCAAGGAAGGGTTGTCGGCCAAGCAATAGAACAAGGAACTAAAATCGAAGAACCAAAAACCAGAACACGAGAAGCTGAACACCAAAATAACAGAGTTTTATTTTAAAAGTTGATTGAATACAAGAGGAGAAGGGGTGGGGTATTTATAGAGTTCCCATGCACTCTCCTTATTAGGACTTCAGTCCTCTTCTAGTTAAAATAGGTTTACATAATTTATGTGGGAGAACAATTACAAAATAAACCGAGAACTAGAATTACAAGGTTGAATGAAATAAAAACTAGCTTTCCTTCTTTCATTTGAACTCTTCCACATGCTTGAACTTGGTCAACTCATGGAGGATGCCTATCCTAGGAATGTTGGGCTTCAAGGAGCAGCAAGGGGCTAGCAAAGAGTGGAGGGCACATGGCTTTGGGCCTCCTGGAAGCTGGGGCATCTTGGCTGGTATATTTTGGGTATCAGACTGGAATCTTGGTTCTTAAAGGCTTGGGCCTTGCTCCTGGTTTTGAATTTCTTAGACTAAGATGCTGGTATCTCCCTGCAATCAAGGGGCACCCTGGGTTGAAGATATTTCATGAGATCTGGAAAGAATACAGCATCTGGAATGGCATCTTGGGGTAATCGGGGCATCTGGAGAGCATTTGGAGGGTATTTAGGGCTCTAGGGTGTCAAACAAGATCCCATAAGCTGATGTAATTGCCTCTGGCTCCTGGGTGAGGCCTAGTGGAACTCTATAATAGGGTAACCTCTTCTTTTGTACAAAAATTGGACTCTCACTAGACTAATACTCAAGTACAAGACTCAATGACTGACTAGGGTTAAGACAAATCAACTAGTCTCTACTTATTATACGACTCAATCTTATTCGCTTACAAAAATATGACACATGGCTATGTAAACTTGATTGGGCGCAGTAATCTATGTCTGATCCTGGTGCCACCACCAACCTAGAACATGGTGTGATAGATTAAGTAAGTTCTTATTTGAAAATGATTTTGTTAGAGAAAATGTAGACACTATTTTGTTCATTAAAAGAAAAGCAAATGACATGTTAGTTGTACAAATTTATATAGATTAAATTATTTTTGGTGCAACTAATGAAGACTTGTGTAGAGAATTTGCTGAGCTTATGCAGGACGAATTTGAAATGATCCTGATGGGTGAACTGACCTACTTTCTTGGACTCCAAATTAAGCTAACAAATGAAGGAATTTTTATCAACCAAGCAAAGTACATCTAGGAAATCATTAAGAAGTTCGGTATAGAGTCAGTCAAAGAAATTGGCACGCCCATAAGCCCCTCCTGCAGACTTGACAAAGATGAAGATGGAAACAACATCGATCAAAAGCTTTATAGAGGTATGATTGGATTATTATTGTATTTAATTGATAGTAGGCATGATATCTTGTTCAGTGTATGTATATGTGCTAGATTTCAATCAAACCATAAAGAATCACATATACTTGCTATCAAAAGAATCATAAAATATCTTAAAAAAATAAGCAATCTAGGTCTATAGCATTCTAAGCAATCATCATTAAATTTAGTTTGCTTTTTTATGCTGATTATGGTGGATATAAAATTGATAGTAAAAGCACCAGTGATACTTGTCAGTTTCTAAGGTTGAACTTAATTTCATGGCACTATAGGAAACATAACTCTGTAGCACTATCCACTACTAAGGTAGAGTATGTAGCTGCTGGGAGTTGGTGTATTTAAGTATTATGGATTAAGCAATAACTAGAAGACTTTGGTGTTATTCAAACAAAAATTCCTATCAAATATGATAACACAAGTGCTATTAATCTAACAAAGAATACAATTCAACATTCTAGAACAAAACATATAGAAACTAGACATCACATTATTAGGGATCATATACAAAATGAAAATATTGAGCTCAAATTTGTTCCAACAGAAAATCAATTAGTTGACATTTTCACTAAACCTCTTAATGAAGATAGATTTCAAATGATTTGAAGAGAATTAGGATTGTGTGACCTATTTTAGAAATTATTTGACCTAATTTCTTCAAAATTAAAAGAAAATATCTAAAAAATCTACTTAACCAATTTGAAATGGATAACCACCTTTTTTCGTATGTTTATAGAGCTACATATCTTTTTATTAGGTTTTTAGAGCTTTTTTGTTGATCTTTGCCCGAGTCGACTCGGGCAGACTAGGTTCAAGCCGAGCCAACTTGGATGTTGGGATGACCTTTTTTATATATCCTGTACGACCCAAACCTAGGGCATTTTTTTCCCATTGAACCCTAGCCGAGCAATAGAAAACCCTTTCCAAAACTTTGGACCACATCTCTACCCCACTTTCTATAGATCCGCTCAATCCACCTTCTCCCACCTCTGATTTTTTCCAATGGCACTGAGAATGGTAGTTCAAAAGAGGGCTAGATGCGCAGATTCAAGCACCCAAAGGGACAGAAAAATCAAGCACCGTGAAGATGAGTCGACCCGAGACCAAGAGCAAGAATAGCAGAGAAATGTGTCTCCACCACCACTTAGGCAAGTAATTTCTATGGCCAATCATCTCGTAACTAGTGGGAGGAAAGTTGTTTTTACATTCCTTAAGAGTTTGGGACTGAGAATTGGTGTGTGGATTGACAATCAAGGTTGGATTCATTTTGTTCTTTGGATACACCTACATATCCTAATTTAGTAAGGAACTTCTTTGAAAATTTATCTTTTGGAGAGTATCACATTGACTCCATAGTCAAAGGAGTTAGATTGGTAGTTGATGAGGATAGCTTAGCAGTGTATTGCAGATGCCCAAAAATGGACTGCAGCACTTAGTTTTAAAAGATAAGCAGAAGACTCTTAGAACAATTTTGGAAAGAAGAAAAGTGGATGGAATTGTTAATGTACAAGCAAATATGTTATCTTTGGAGATTAGGCTCTTGCACAATACGATCAGCAAAATCTTTCTACCCAGGACCGGCCACTTTGACTGGGTTAGTGAATGTGACATGGATTTTATGAGGCATATGATTGAGGTGGAGGCCCTCAATCTTATTTTTATCATGTTAGCACAGATTAGAGAGGCAGCAAGGAGAGCAATGGCTTGCCTACCCTATGGCATGGAGTTTACTCTACTTTTTCATGAGTCTAGGATTGATTTAACAAGTTAAAATAGATGTCCACTTCACTACATAGACCACTACTCGGTGAAGTCCCTCCATCGGATGGGTTATCACCAAGTGGAATGAGTTTGGATGAAGAAGACTTCTGGTCGGAGAGTGGCACATGGCTCTGACTCAGATGATGAGGATGAGGCTGCACAGGTTGCTGAGACTGCTGCTACCGACAAAGATGTTGAGGATGATAGAGATGATGACGATGACGATATGCATTGTACTGATGAGGGGATTTAGGGATTGACTAGAGCTACTGGATAGACTGGCAGCCCCGGGACACCGCCTGCACCATCAGCTGGACCTGCACCTAGACCATCGACTTCAGCACCACCGACTATCATGGATATCTATGAGCATCTCACTCACTTCATCGACACCCTGACAGCTACCTTCAGATCCATGTTTGATGAACTTTGTCAAACAGTGGAAAATGGGCTTCGGGAATTCAGAGGATAGATGAGAGAGCTTACCTTGAGGATGGAGTCAGTTGAGGCACAACAGCAGAAGTAGGATGAGCATAATGTAGACATCAGAGACCTGTATTAAGATATTGGATGACTCAGTGGAGCAACATATACTTCTTTTACCTAGCTGACTGATACACTGCATAGTATATAGCAGGGAGTTCACGGGATTACCACTGAGCTTTAGACTGTTTAGATATTTCTGTCTAGATTGTAGTCTACAGCTAAAGCTTCTGAGCATCAGCTTCTAGGCAGCCACCTGCTCAGTCTTCACCTCCTCCCTATCCCAGTCAGCCATCCCCTCTTGCCACACAGCCACCTCCACCACCTACAGTTGTAACTAGCATACCTTCTAATGACACTAAAGTTGAGAATACTCCTATTAGTTCCAAACCTAAAGCCAGGCCGAAACAAAAGTCCACTAGACCTAAGGCTCCTTCAAAGACTAGATTTAGAGACTTAGGTTCAAACCATTAAAAACTAAGACCTCCTCCACTGTTCTAGAGATAGGTTCTTTGTCTAGTGAGAAAAAGTTTGGTACTTGTTCCTTTATGTTGGATGTATCTTGTATCTTTTTGATGATTGTATCTTGTATCTTTTTGGTGGTTGTATCAAAGACTTGAATATTATATATATTTGTATCTTTCATACTTTATTCCAAATATCTTTCTAACTAATTTGTGATGCTTACAACTTGAACAAGAATAAAAAAGATTAATAAGAATTTCAAGATTGTAATGAAAAGGTGAAACTATCTCAAATCTTGTTAATTTTTTTATTCTATTTCAAAAGTCATTAATTGCTTTCTGAACCTTTTTTATTGCTGACAAAAAGGGGGAGTGATATTGATGTGCATGGAAAACTCAAAGAACATACAATAGTAGAGAAGATAGTAGTTTGAAAGCTTGGGCGAATAGAAATTCATTAAAATGTGCAAAGAAATGAATGAAATAGGGGAGTTATCCAAATTATTCAAAATTTGCTCTGATACATCTTCATTAGTCTCTAATAGCTCTGATACATTTTGCTAGCTTTGATACTTTCTGCTACCTTAGCTCTGACATATTTTGCTAGCTCTAATACATTTTGCTATCCAATTAACCTTGGTACATTATTGACTTCCATGCTTTTTGAGCAAAAATAGCTTTGATGAATATTAACTCTGATATACATTGGATCTATTACAAAAGCTCTGAAAATTTTGATAAGCCTTGATACTTTCTAATGCATTCTTGACAATTGTTGATACATATGGATATACATCAATCTTAAAATCATACACAAGTTACCTAGATATGTTTAAGTGTTTATATACGCATAACTATAAACTTTTTCCTGCCCAATGTTTTGTCATAATCAAAATGGGAGAGATTGCTGACCCCTGGAATGATTTTGATGATAACAAAATATTGGAACAAGCATTTGATTACTAATCATTTCCAAGTATTTTATAAATTTTTGTAGGATGATTTTAATGTAAAACCACTCTTCCTATAATTTTGATGTATGTCAAGTTTATTTTTAAAAGAATATTATGTAATGAAAAGCCCAAAGAAAAACTACTTATGTATTCATGAAAATGGGCCAATTCAATGTATTTTTCAAATTTAAATTATTTAGATTAGGCTTTGAAGGAGCTTGAAACCTTTTGAAGTTGGTTAGAAGCTTTTGGAAGCAATGTTCAATTTCTGAAGAGTCGACTCAAGCAGAGTTCAATTTTTGAAGTACTGAGAATTTGGGCTGACTCGAGGGAAGTCGAGCCATCTCATCCAGAGTGAAATCCCTTAGACAGATAATCGAGCTACTCATGCATAGACGAGCCGACTCTTCTAGAGTCATGAGAAAACCAGTTTTGAGAAAACCAGTCATCCGAGCCGACTCGACTAAGAAGAGCCAACTTGACTAGAGTGAAGATTTAGCAGGTATGAGCATTCGAGCCAACTCGATCCATCTGAGCCGACTTGAGCACCTGTTCCAGGTGCATAACGATTAGTTCCAAAACTATATTTTTGATTCCAAAAAGTGCTCCAACGGTCATTTTTTCGAGTCCCAACGATCTACAATGGTTATATCCACTTGGAATCAGTTCAAAAATCTATTTATAAGGGATTTGAACAACTTTTGAAGAAGTTAATAAAAGGTTAATGTGTTTTTAAGAGAATATTCTAGAGAGCCCTCAAGAAAGCACTCAAGATGACACCAACTCTCATCTGACTCTTGAGTCATTTATTGAGAAAGATAAGAAACTATAAAGAGCATTTAAGGAAGGAATCAAGAAGGCTTCTCAAGAGCTACAACTGCAACCACCCGACAATGATCGGTTTGTCAATAATATTGCTCTATTTTTTAACTCTTTTATTTGAGTTATTCCAAGTATAGCAGGGGCTATAACTTGGGATTTATTTAGGTTTTTTGTCAACCTTTGAAAACCAAGTGTGGGTTGTTAGTGTGCCTTGGAAAACTAACATCGTATTGGGTTCTTGGTGATCCCGGTGTAAAACCAAGAGTTGTGTTGTGGTTTGTGATCCCGGTGTAAAACAAATTAGCTATATTCCATAGTGAATATAGTGAAAATCCCAAGTGGTATCTTGGGTAGTGGACGTGGAGTTGGGTTGCTTCGAACCACTATAATTTGCTTGTGCTTGTGCTTGTGTTGTTTATGATCTTTATTTGCTTACACATTTAATTCTTAACTTATATCACTCACCACACTAAGAATTCTAAAAAGAGCACATGCTTGAAAAAAAAATTTAATTACCCAATTCACCCCCTCTTGGGTTGGCCACCTGGGCAATAATGAGTCAAGACTTCATGCATGCCGGTTGAAACTCTTTCTACGTATCAGCTCAAGATTTTGTGAGTCAATATCTTGAGTCAACACTTGATCTTCATGAGTCGATACTTGACTGAAACTTTGCTAAAACTTGTCTATATTCAAAACTTGAGTCCTTCAAAGTCATTCTTATATGCCAAAGTCCATATAACTTAAAATTCCATTAATTTAGGCAACTTTTTCAATAGTTTAACAAGCATTTGAATTCTTCAACACAGTATAGCTTTGATGAGTACCTTATTCTAATAAACATAATTTTAATAAATAGTTAGTAATCAAATATATTTAAGTATTTTCTTATTCATCAAAATTAAGACAGGAGTCAACAATATGAAGCATCCCACTTTGGAGAAGGATGTCCAATGCCTGACCGATTGCATCACTACTCAAAGCTGTTTCATCTCATTCTCTGCTGAGCATTGCTTGCCATTCTTCAAGGTGTTCCACAAGATTCATGGTTCCACATGGATGGAGGAATAATGGGAAGCATTCGAGGAGCTAAGTAAGTTCCTTGCCTCTTCTCCACTACTATCCAGGTCGAAGAGCGGATAGGAGCTCCTCCTTTAATTGGTAGTCTCCCCTGGGGCGGTCAGCTCAATGCTGGTCCGAACTGATGGAGACGATGTCTAGGGGCTGGTGTACTACACCAGCAAGCTACTTCATGACATGAAAACTAGGTACACCCACTCCAAAAAAATATTTTTGCACTCATAGTATCCACTTAGTGCCTTAGGCCATACTTCCGAGCCCATATGATCATGGACCTCATTGACCAGCCCCTATGGGCAATCTTAAGTCGCCCAAACACTTCGGAACATCTAGACAAGTGGGCGGTGAAGCTCAGCAAATTTGACATCTCCTATCACCTGAGGCTATCCCAGAAAGCCCATGCCCTGACTGACTTCCTAGTGGAATATGCGTAGATGGATGAAGAACTGTAAGAGGCTTCCCCCGGACCAGCACGAAACCCATCCATGGACGAGAAGGCATGGATCCTCCATGTGGATGGAGCATCCAATGTAGGAGGGAATGGGGCCAGTCTCATCCTTGCTAGCTCAGATAGAGTGGTGGCTGAATGCACGCTACATTTTCTCTTCAAAGTGACAAATAATTAGGACGACTATGAGACACTCGTTACGGGTCTCAAAGTATCTCGCGAGCTGTGCATGATGAGCTTGATGGTCTTCACAGACTTGTAGCTCGTGGCAGGACAAGTCTCAAGAGAATTCAAGGCTTGGGACCCCATGATGGTGAAGTACTTGGATCGGGTGTGCTCATATGCATTGGGTCCCCAACGCTTCGAGATCTTTCATATCCCCCAAGGTGAGAATGCCCATACCGATGTGCTCTCCAGGTTAGCGATCCTATCGGACTCGTTAATGGGGCACACCTACATTGAATATTTGGAGACCCCCAGCCACGAAGTCTCGAGAGAGGACCAAAAGGTCACCCCAGAGGCAAGCTGGATGGATCCTTATATTAGATACATCTGAAGGCACTTTACTTGAGGATCACGTGGAAGCTCCTTGAATGGAAGGCCACCAATTTTATGTTGATGGACGGGCAGCTCTACTGGAGGTCGTACTCCTATCCCCTGCTGAAGTGCCTAAGGCCCACAGAGGACACCTACATCCTTCAGGAGATACATGAGGGCATCTACAGGAACCACATGGGGGGTGGGACAATAGCCTACAAGGACCTCCATCAAGGTTACTACTCGGAGACCATGCGAGATGATGCAGCTGACTTCATGAGAAGGTGTGATCACTGTTGGAGACATCATGCTCACATCTAGCGTTAGCTAGCTTCTCTACTATCCCAACTCTCTTTCCCATGGCCATTCACCTAGTGGGGGATGGACATCTTAGGATCTTAGGATCATTTCACCAAGCATCTGGTTAATAGAAGTACTTGATTGTGGTAATCGACTACTTCACCAAATTGGTTGAGGCTGAGCCCCTAGCACAGATCGCTGTAAGCAAGGTGGGATCTTTTCTTTGGAAGTTAGTCATCTATCATTTTGATCTTCCATATACAATCATTATTGACAACAAGTAGTAGTTCGATGACCAGGAATTCAAAGAATTCTATGCCAATTTGAACATCCGCCTTCGCTTCATGTCAGTGGCTCACCCATAGATTAATGGGGAGGTAAAGGTAACAAATCAGACCATTCTTCAAGGACTCTGCACCAAGCTAGATGAGGTTAAGGGTTGCTGGGTTGAAGAGCTCCCTAGTGTGCTATGGGCCTATCATACTACACCTCGATTGGAGATAGGCGAGACGCCCTTCAACCTGGTCTTCAGCTCCAAAGCTATGATCTTTGTACAGGTGGGCCTACCCATGCTCGAGTCGAGCAGTACGATGAGGTCAAGAACCCAGCATACCTCCTACTCAACCTAGATCTACTAGAGGAGATGAGGGACAAGGCTCGGCTCTGCATGGTGTCATACTTGTAGCTAGTGGCCCGGTACTACAACTCGCATGCATAGCTGAAAGCCTTCCTCCCAAGCAACCATGTCTTATGGTGGGCAGAAGTTTCCTGGCTTGAAGAATAAGGCAAGTTGTCCCTGAATTGGGAAGGTTCTTATAGAGTGGTCAAGGCCCTACCACAGCGAGCCTACCAGCTCACTAGACTCAACAACGCCCAGCTACCCCAAACATGGAATTCTAGAAATCTAAGAATGTACTATCAGTAATGTACAATTTCAGTTCAAGAATGAAGGGAAATTCTTTTCTGGTATAACTTGACCCCTCCTTTTTGGAACGAACTCATCCACTTGACTCCAAGTGTATAACTCGACCCCTCCTTTTTGGAAGGCACTCATCCACTTGACTCTAAGTGTGGTGAATAAAGTTGGGAACTTTTGAAGCCCCACACTCATACACCTGACTCCAAGTCTGGCAAAGAATGTCAAGAACTTCTGAAGCCTCGTACTCATTCACTTGACTTTATGTCTGGCAAAGAATGTTTAGAACTTTAGAAGCCCCGCACTCATCTACCTGACAACAAGTCTAGCAAAGAAATCCAGAACTTTCAAAGCCCTGCACTCATCTGCCTGACTCCTAGTTTGATAAAGAAAGCCAAGAACTTTTGAAGCCCCACAATCATCCACCTGACTCCATGTCTGGCAAAGAAAGCTATGAATTTTGAAGCCCTACACTCATCCACCTAACTCCAAGTCTAGCAAAGAAAGCTGAGAACTTTCGATGCCTCGCACTCATCCACTTGACTCCATGTCTAGTGAAGAAATCTAGGAACTTCTAAAGTCCTATACTCATTCGCCTGACTCTATGTCTAGCAAAGAAAGTCAGGAATTTCCGAAGCCCCACACTCATCCGCTTGACTCCAAGTCCAGTGAAGAAGGCCGAGACCCTGAAGGGCCCGCGTTCACCTACTGTAAGCAACCCATATCCCTGTAGGGCCAAGCAATAAAGGAGAGAGAAGAAAGAAGGGTAAGATGAAGCAAGGTAACCATGGATTTCATTGATAAGTGAAACTTTTACAAGGAAGGAACCCCGACAGGATAGGGAGTTCATCTAGATGTCCTAGGTACAAAAAGGAGAAAGAAAATAAAAGAGGGGAGCAATCTATGGGCTCGGGGTCAAAGTTGGAGCCTTGCCAAGCCTTCGAGACTCTGCAGTAGCTTCTTGGGGCCCCAATGAAGATGATGGATCAGTCCCTAGAATGGCATCTACTACTATGTTGACTTCAGTGGGAGGAGACTCCTCACCCGTGGCATCCTTGAAGTCATCGAGGATGACATCATCCAAGTCCGGGAGGTGGAAGAGTTGGGCCATCTTTTTCTTGCATTCCTCGAAGCCTTTAAGGAATACATCCCAGATGGCCTCCTGCACCTCCTCCATGAAGGCTCTAGGGCCTTGTACCATAGGATAGCCTCGGTCGCCTCCTTTTGCTTGGCCTGCACCACCACCATGGTAGTAGTGGCCATCTCTTCGATCGACATGGCCCGCACCTCTACCATGTCGAGGCACACTTTAGGCCCTACAGCTTCCCCCATAGGTAGACCGTCTCGGAGGCAGAATAGGTGGCCTCCTCTGATAGGTGGGTGACCTATTCCTCTATCCTTGCCAAGTCCTCCTTGAAGCCCTTCGTTAGCATCCCCAGGTCCACCACCATGTCTTTAGAGCTGGCCAGGTCACCCTCTAGCCCCTTCACCTAGCCCTCTAGGTCCACCACCTTGTATGCCAGGACCTTCGCCTTTCCCTCCACGGACTCCACCCTATCAGGGGAATCCACATCCCATTGAAGTAGGGCCAGACAGGCATCCCAAACCAGGAAGGCAACCTGGACCATCTACAATGGGAGGTAGAGAAAAGGAGGTCAGCCTCATATCAAAAAAAAAGAAGAAAATAGAAAAAGGGAGAAAAGGAAAGAGGTCTCCTCTTGAGGAACTAGGGGAAGAGCCTAGAGAAAATGACCCCCCAGCTATCGATCGATCCTTTCTCGATGATCCAAATGCTGGAGGATGAATTATGCGGGCACCATAGCTTAAAAGAGAATTCAATCCAGTCTGAAGGGGTGTCCGCTGATCCTGAGAAAATTAAATCCATAGTAGAGTGGCCTACACCTAAGACTATCCATGACGTCCGTAGTTTCCATGGGTTATCCACCTTCTATAGAAGGTTTATCAAAGGATTCAGTACGATAGTGGCACCAATCACTGATTGTATTAGGAAGGGAAATTTCTAGTAGACTAAAGCAGCAGGTAAGGCCTTCCTAACAATTAAGGAGAAAATGACACAAGCACCTGTCTTAAGGTAACCTGATTTTACCAAGGTGTTTGAGGTTGCTTGTGATGCTTCTGGGGTCGGAATTGGAGGTGTCTTGAGTCAAGAGAATCACCCAGTAGCATACTTCAGTGAAAAGTTAAATGAGGCGAGACTAAGGTATTCCACGTATGATAAGGAACTGTATGCTGTAGTTCAAGCTCTATGATATTGGAGGCATTATCTTCTACCCCACGAGTTTGTCCTGTTCTCTGATCACGAAGCTCTTAGGTTCCTTAGTTCTCAAAAGAAATTAAATCCTAGGCACGGGAAATGGGTAGAATTCATACAAGCTTACACGTTCGTTTTGAAACATCGTGCCGGTACTGAAAATAGGGTTGCTGATGCGTTGTGCCGCCGTTCTATGTTGTTAACCTCTGTGAGCACTGAAGTAGTAGGGTTCGATAGATTGAAAGATGAATATCCCACATGTCCTGATTTTGGTCACATCTATCAATCCTTGCAACAAAGACCATCTAGTGAACCTAGTGATTATACACTGTTAGATGGATACCTTTTCAAAGGAAATCAGTTGTGTATTCCCAAGACCTCTGTTAGGGAATTTCTGATTTGGGAAGTCAATGCTGGAGGTTTAGCTGGACATTTTGGCAGGAAAAAACCATCCTAGCAATGGAAGAACAATTTTTTTGGCCTGGTCTTAAAAAGAGCGTTGCCCAGATCATAGCTCAGTGTTGGACCTGTGCTGTTGCAAAATAGCAAAGACAGAACACCGGTCTGTACACGCCCTTACCTGTCCCTGATGGTCCATGGCAAGATATCAGTATGGATTTTGTGGTAGGTCTACCTAAAACTTCTAGGAAACGTGACTCTGTTTTTGTGGTTGTCGATCGTTTCTCCAAAATGGCGCACTTCATCCCGTGTTCTCAAACTTTAGACGCTTCGAAAGTGGCCAAGCTTTTCTTAGATCAGGTGGTTAAGCTTCATGGTTTACCCAAGACCATTGTGTCAGATAGAGATGTCAAGTTCACTAGCTACTTCTGGAAAACCCTCTGACACATGTTAGGTACTAAGCTGAAATTCTCTACGGCCTATCATCCTCAAACCGATGGCCAAACTGAAGTAGTAAACCAAAGCTTAGGAAATCTCATAAGATGTTTAGTCGGCGACAACCTATGAAACTGGGACTTACTACTTCCTCGCGCTGAATTTGCCTACAACAGTTCGATCAATAGGTCTATTGGAAAAAGTCCATTCGAAGTGGTCCATGGATACAAACCTAGGAAACCTTTAAACCTAATTCCATTACCAGTACATACACGAATATCTGAGTCTGTTGTGTCATATGCACAGCATGTTAAGGATTTGCACAAGGAGATTAATCAGAAGATTCAAACAAGCAATGAACTCTATAGGCATATGGCTAACTCACATAAACGGTTAAAGGAATTTAATGAAGGAGACTCTGTAATGATTAGGCTTAAACCAGAAAGGTTTCTTCTGGGAACTATGAAGAAACTCCATGCCCGGGGAGCCGGACCCTTCGAAATAATAAAGAAAATTGGACCTAATGCTTATGTAGTAGACTTACCACCTAGTTATGGCATTAGTTCTACATTTAATGTTTTCGATCTGAAAGAATACAAGGAACCTGCATTAATACCTGATGAACCTTTTGGTCCTAACACTTCTCTTGAGAGTGAAATGCCAATTGAGTGTCCACCACCAAATATTCCTGAGCAAAAGGAAAGAATTGAAAGGATCTTGGATGACCAAATCATCACTACTAGAAATAAGGGCTACCAACGCTATCTGGTTCGATGGCAAGGATGTCCTGAATCTGAAGATTCCTGGATCACCAAAGAGGACCTACAACAAATCGACCTGGATATATTAGAAACTTATCACTCGACAGGGTCGAGTTCATCCCACCCGGGGAGAATTGGTGCGGGCACCAGAATCAGAAAGAAACTCCAACCAATTCAAGCCCATTACGAATCTTTATGGTTGGACTAGAAAATTTGGTAACCATTCTTTATTTTGAGTCCAAAAGAATCATGTAAGTCGAGTCCATGTTGGGTCCTGTAATCTTTCTTTTGAGTCCAAAATAATCATGTAAGTCGAGTCCATGTCGGGTATAGTCTTAATCCAAATGGGTCAACTAGCATCAAGCCTAAAGAAGACTCATAATGTATACCCCAAATCAAGACCAAAGCCAACTCAATTGGGGACCACATGCCACATCACTTGCGCCACCTCAACTTGGGACCACATGCCATGTTAAGAAGGGACCACATGCCACCTCACATGCCACCTCACCACAAGATGGCGCCATCCCAAGTTCAAATTCAAGGAAGTTGGCCAAGGAGGATTTCAAGCAAGAAAATCAGCCCTCTCCCCTTATATTACTCCACTTGTTTGGGGATTTGAAATTTCAAAATTTGTGAGGCTTTATTTAAAGTCTTGGACGCCCCTTGTAAAGAGGAATGGATGAGTGAATACAAATTTCCAGCAATTTTCTATGTGTTTCTATGTGCCTATGTGGATCTTTGTGCCTAAGTGAACCTCTTCCTCTCCTCCATCATTTCTTCTCCCTAATCCTTCTCTTTTACTCTTCATCTTCCAAGCAATCCTCTTCCTTCAAAGCGAATTAAGGACATCCTCACAAGAAGAAGATCAACACCAACACAAGCTTCCACCATGGCGCCAAGGATCATTTCCAACAAACTCTCCTTTTGAGTTCCATCAATCTTCTCACTTCTAATTAAGTATCTAATCATCTTGGTTTCTTTGTTGCAGGGTTCTCTAGGCTCCAGATCCAAGAGGAAGGATTACTTTGATGTAGAACAAAGAACAAAGAAGCGTATACGGAAGTAAAATTAAGATTAATTCTTTTTTTTTTTATATATATATATTTCAGAAATTGGCTTCGACTCAAAGTAAAGTTAAACTAAGTTGATGGAAACTAGGTAAGGATAGAAAGCACAATTTAGAAGAAGCTAAGTTATCAGAGTAGTTCAGAAGTAACGGATCGCTGGGGGTTGAGAAACTCCCAGACCTAGGGTTTCGCTCTGAACTTTCAACGGGACAGAAATAAAGAGAAGAGACGGTTTACCAACCAGACAGTGATCTTCACAGAATTTGGATGGAAGAACTCTCTCGAACAGATTGTTGGATCCTCGAAGTCGGCAATCTTCGTAATGGATCCTCCAATACTGGTCTCATGGCTGGGTCGGCTTCTCCTGAACTCAAGATCTGGGAAGAAGAGAAACAAGTGATGGATTCAGAGACTCAGGGAAGGATTTACCAGTTCGAAGAACTTGAAGGCTGATGTCGCTGAGATCCGGATTTTCTTGAAGGCTGATTCGACTCCCTCTGGAAAGAGCTTAGGATCTGAAGTATCCGGACTGTAGCTGGATGCTGGTGGTCGGCCTGGACTTGGAGAGAATGGCCGTGAGTGGTGAGATATGCTAGGGCTTGGTGGAAAGAGAAGGGTGATGGGCGGCTAGGGTTTGGGAGTGAAGTGGCTAACCTAGGGTTAGGGTTTTGGAGATCTCACACCTCCTCAAGATTACTGGGGAACCCGGATTTACTCCCTCACGGAGCTCAACACCTGGATGCAAGTGCGGAAGAGAGAAAACACAAAGTTTGCTCACAAAAAAAATTTTGTTTCATTCATCTGATTTTTTAAACTTACAAGAGGGGTTTAATTTATAAGGCTTTACAAGGGAGGAGGGTTTCACATCTTCCCATCTGGGACTAAAGGAGGAGATCTACAAATTAGGGCAAATCATTCACATATGGTCGGCCAAGGTACCAAAAAATTGGATTTGGGTTATAAAAGGCAGGTAGATGGCGCCTCCTTGCTTGGATCTTCAAGAAAATTTTTTTTTTCCTTCCCTGGATCAACTCTTTTGGACTCCTCCTTTTCTTCCTCCCTAAGTCAAGGTCCTTCCCATCTTTGTTTTGGATGTTTTTGGCAGGTAGTGGGCGCCCCCTTGAAGTTCTCTTCCAAGAGAATTTCTTCCCATCTTTGCTTTGGATTTCTTGGGAAAGTCTTGGCCGCCCCCTTAATTTGTGGTCTCTTGGTGGACTTCACTTTATCTGGTGCATGAGAGAAGGAAGTTGCTATCTGTGGAGTGGGGACCAAAGGCTGCTGGATGTAGATATGGCGGCCCCTGGACTCAGGTGTATGGCTGGGAGTGTGGCTGGGAGTGTGGCGCCCACTTGCTTGGCCTTGGAAGAAAATGTAACACCCCAGGTTGAAGCCCTAGTCCACTACTGAGTCAACATGACTCAATAAAATAAAAATTGCAGATAATACAGACTCAAACTAAAATTGAGTTGATCAAGTCAACCCTTATTACAAGCCAAAAACCCTAATTCTTCATGCAAGGTTAATCAGATATCCAGATGGAGCTCTGAAGTCTTCTTCTGAGTCTGGTGCCCGCACCATTTCTCCCAGGGTGGGAGGAACTCGACCCTGTCGAGTATGGATCAAGTTGGCTCTGGTATCTCTCGAAGAGGTCTGGGTCCAACTCTTGTAATTCTTCTTGGGAGATCCAAGAGTTATCAGAATCTGGCCTTCCTAGCCAGTGGACCAGGTATCTTTGGTATCCTCGATTACGAGTAGAGATAACCTGATCATCCAGGATCTTTTCAATCTGCTCTTTCCTCACAGGCCAGTTTGTTGGTGGACACACATGGTCGGGATCACTCTCAGTAACAGGATTAGGTTTCAAAGGCTTACTAGGAATCACAGCTGGCTCCCTATACTCTACAAAGTCTATAATGTTGAAAGTAGAGCTATTGCCTAGTTCTGGAGGCAACTCGAGCACATAGGAATTGGATCCTACTTTCTTCACTACTCTAAATGGTCCAGCTCCTTTAGCATGTAACTTTCTAACGGTTCCAGAAAAAAACCGCTCAGGCCTTAACCTAATCATTACATAGTCTCTCTCAACAAAAGTTTTGAATCGTCTTTGAGAATCAGCCAACTTCTTATAAGTTTCATTACTTAAAGTTATTTTGGCATGAATTTCTTTATGCAAGTCCTTTACATGCTATTCAAGTGCATCAAGAGACTTGTGTGTGTGGGCTAATAGTGAAATCAGATCAAGTGGTGTGTGAGGCTTGTATCCATGAACAATTTCAAAGGGACTCTAGCCTATAGACCTATTGATCGGAACATTATATGCAAATTTAGCCCTGGGTAAATACAAATCCCAACTCCTGGTATTCTCACTTAACCAAAATCTGAGACAATGTCCTAAACTCGACTGACGATGCATTCCTAAAGAATGGACTTTATTCAAAGGAACTCTAGGTCTAAACCTAACAAACTACGGCTCTCTAGGTTTGACCTTGGATCGGAGGATGGCATGCAGAGCATGAAAACTTATCATGGGTGCCTAGTAGGTGCCATAAGGTCTTCCAGAAGTAGGTGGCAAACCTAATAGGTTCTGACACATGGTTCACTCTAAAGACTTCGACAAAGTATACTTGGATGGTGTAAGAAGCATTGGAAGTCCTAGAGAAAGGGAGGAAATATGAGGTGGAGTCTTGAATTACCTGCTGAGTAAAGGTGGTGACCTAAAGGTTTGAATGGTGATCTATGAGTGTCAACTGGTCATCCTTACGAAAGGAAAAGTTTGCTATTCCTAGGAATGGATCAAGAGATGGTTCGGGGAGTAGCCTAGGACATGTGATTGCAATAGTTAAGGCTTGTTCTCTAAGCAAACAATGATCCACTTTCTCAAGAAATGGATTAAAGAATGATTCATGGAAGGGCCTATGGATGATGACCTCAAGACTTGAAATTTGACCTATGGGTGAGGAAAGGTATACTCTATAGAAAGGTAGGTCAGTCATGCGAAGGAAGGGGTCTGGGGTCATAAGGAGGACTTCTACAGGACTGGGAGAATCAATCCGCTCAAGACAAGGATGTTCAACTGAGATTACGGGAGAGACCTTAGTGGCTGGGCATGGGACAAGGTTCAATTGTAAGAGGCTTGATTCAGTCATCCTAAGGAGAGGATCTACCATAGGGTGGGCAAACTTAAACAGTTCAGTGCAAAGATCTTCAATTGGTACTTAGGGAATGACTGTCATTAAAGGGTACGAACTGATAGCTCGGGCTAACACTATGAGTTCTTCCTGGGGGTATTTGACTAAAGGAACCTGATTCTCACAAATCTCTTGAATTTCTGAACTAGGTCCTACCACTTGGTTGCTCTCCAAGGTCTCCTCAGGTAAGGAACCAATAGTATCGATGTCACATTCTTCAAGTTCTTCCCCCTCATATTCATCAACTAGACTCAAGCCAGCATCATATACTTCCTCGATGCCATCTTCAACTGATTCTAGGCTTGTCATACCTAACCTTTCTTCCTCATTGGTAGGCTTAGGTTCTCCCTCATTAATGTCATCCTTAGGATTCTACCACTTAGCTGTGCACAAGCCAGTCCTATGCATGGGCAGACTAGATTATGGCCTCTTTCTCCACAAAGCAAACATTCTTGCGATATAGGAACCTGGGTCACACTGGGTTTCAAGCTAGTAGAGACCTTACTGTGAAAGATTGTGCCCTGAAAGCCAATTGAAATATTGTAATTTTGATCCCAAAATCAATGAATTGACATTTTATAAAGGCATTATTTTCATCATTTGCTGTGTCTTTTTGATTTTTGATGAACCCCATAGATTAGGGCTATGGTTCTAGGGTTATGATGAGATCATACCAGTGAGACCTAAAGCCTTAAAACCCTAATCTAAAATATTCCTGGTCGATGGGACATTGAGTTGGGGATCAATGTTTCCGGCAAGACCAGCACATCCTATATATGTTTTGTAATAAGGGTGACTGATCTCACAGTCACTTGTGTTTGACACTAATACTAGGATGTGAGTGTTCATTAGAGAATGAGTTCACTGAATTGATCCAGATTGAGAATATCTAATGGAACCTTATCTGTTTGTCAATAGATAATTCTCATAGTGGGAGTAGTGCATGTGGTCCTTTGACCTGAGACTACCATAGTACCTTATATACATGAATCCATACTTTGGTTCGCAGTCAATCATGACACTGAGTCATGCACGAGGTGATACTGGTTATGGTGGATTGTATATGGAGGTTGTGAGTAGGTCAACAAGGAATTGATCAGCCCTAGTAAGAGGGAATAGCATCCAGCTAATTTCAAATGATGGATTCAGGAAACCTTTGATCAAAGTATGAACATTAGAGATATTTTCTAATGGTTCATTACTGAATCATCATTATAAAGACTGAGCTAGGGATGAATATGAAAATTGGATTTGACAAGTATCCATATTCATAATCATATTCGGGATGCAAGTTGATCAAAGGACTGAATTGCCCGGTAACTCACCACTGAAGGGTATTTTGGTAATTCCACCAAAATTCCACATCTTCCGGGTAGACATGATACGTTGCTAGACGTCAATCTTATCTTGTAGGTATATGATTGAGTCATGGTAATTCAAATCAGTCAATTTGAATTAGATTCTAATTGACCGAGTCGAGCTAGTTTGAGTTGACCTAAATCGGCTTAGTTGAGATCTAACCGAATTAAGTCAAATAGAACTCGGACCTACTGCTGGCTAGGTGTGGAACCCAATGGGTCACACACAAAAGAAAATTGATGAAGTATTTAATTTGGAATTAAATCATGTTTGCAGGATAAACACACTAGCATGTGTTGCAGACCAAATTTCTATTCGAATCAGATTCGAATTTGGTTCCGAATTGGGCTTAATTGGGTTCTAATTGAACTAGATTAAGGTCCAATTTATTTTTAGGACATTGGGCTAACCCATGGCTGAACCCAAGTAAACTTAGTTCACTGAGAACCTCTCTCCAAGCCGCCCCCTCCCTCTTCTCACCCGCGCGCGCCAAGAAAGAAAAGTCCACGCGCGTGGACTTCTCTTAAATGCGTGAGAAAGAAAACGTCGGAGAAAAAAAAAAATCTGAAAAGGGGCATTTCAGATCCTTGTCTAGCGCCCTTGGATCTGGATCTGATGGCCAGAAAAATTTAAGAAAAAGATCCGTCGCTTTTTGGTCGCAAATCCATCTCCAAAAGTCGCGATCCTTCCTGAAGTTTTTCCGAGAGTTCTCCTCGTCGGAAAAACGAAAATCAAATCGGAGAATCATGATTTTTGGTTGAGGGGATGCGTGAGGAATGAGGGATCATGATCCCTGGGGTTTCAGAGGGTTGCGTTGTTTCGAGATGACACCCCTCTGAGATCTATAAATAGGGTTGGGGTTCTCGGGGGTTTTCACGCAACATAGTTCAGAGATCCAATTCCCTCACTTCCTCTCCAGAATACTCCTTCCTCTTGTTCTTGTTGGGTATTGTTTCCCTTACAGAGGTATCCTCTGTCGAAACTCTGACCCTAAACAAGAATAAGAAGAAGGTCTTGAATGGTAAAGGAAAGAACAGGGAAAGGATCTTTCTCTTCTTTCTTTCTTGAATTAAGACTTTGACTGTCTTAATTTTTTCTTCCAATTCAATTCAAGAAAAGGGATTCAAGAAAGGGAATTCTTGAAGAAAATTCAAGAAGAGGAAAGAAGGAAGAAAAGAAATTTTCAAGAAAGAAAATTTCAGCCTAAAGGTCCAAGAATTGAATTCTTGAAAAAGAATTCAAGAAGAGGAACCAAGAATAGAAATTTTGTCTTCATTGTTTTTCTGTGTGGATCACCATTGGAGGGTGAACATTTGGGCACCTGGTGGAGATTCAGAGTTTGGATTTTGCGATACAGGTTAGTATCTTAATTTGAGATTAAATCTTATATAAACATCTTATATGTTTTAATTCTTTTAAGGAGATTTTGGGTTGAAGGTTTGGTGAAGATTTCATAAAGATAAAAATTTTGAAATCTATGATTCCGCCTTGCCACCGAACCCTACAGTGGTATCAGAGCCTCCTTATTAAGATTAAAATATATATTCTGAATTTTAGATGCATATTTATAAGTAACATGAGATGTAATATATGTTTGTTATAATGTCACCAATTAGGGTTTTCACTCAAACCCTAATTGTTGTAGAGATATGCATAGAGATCTAGTCATCATACTGAAATAAGGTTGCCCTGGCATAATGGTGGATCCATTATGTGGTAAATGGTTGTCCTAGTATGATGACACACTAATCACATTTTGTGTTAATTATGCATATATGTTTGATGTATGCCACTAATTAAGGTTTTCACCTAAACCTTAATTTGCATAGAGATATGTTTAGCCTTCTAGTCATCATACTGAAATAAGGTTGCCCTGGCATAATGGTGGATCCATTATGTGGTAAATGGTTGTCCTAGTATGATGGCACACTATGGCACATATTTGCTAGAATGTGCTTTTTTTTAATAAAGCCCTCTTTAACAACATATTAAGTTGTAGTGTCATATACCAAAAGCAAAAATAATCAATATGATTAGTTTATCATTCGGTGTCTAGGAAAAGTGGTTCATGATCGGTAAAGAGGACGTGGTTTTTAATTGGTTCCGTTGACTGACCTGGCCAATTCTTATTGGTGTCTAAGGAAAGCAACGGGGGGACTCCCACCACTCTCCCACTTACCTGGCCGGTATGATTAACTTAATTATTGATTAATATGCTCAGTGTAATATTCACTACATATGGCTTTCCTTCATGCCAAGTCATTATTATGTTATGATCCATATTAGGTTTGTTGTGTACACACAAGGCCTTTTCTTTATGGTGACTAACATAATTTTTTCTTGGTACATTTGATGCTTATGGAATGATTTAATATAATACTTTGTTGTGTACACACAAGGGTATTATGATTAATATCATGACTATATAGCAATGAAGGGTCTAACTTAACTAAAATATTATAGTTTGTTGTGTACACACAAGACTATTAATATTTTAGAGGCCAAGATAAGTTGAGAATTGTATGAATTACAATTGGAAAGAGTTTTTCCTACCTTTGAACTTATATAAGATTTGTTGTGTACACACAAGGTCTTTTATAAGGAATTAGGATCTCAACCCCACTAAGAGAACCAATTAGGGTTTTCTCGATCATCACATTGAGGGTTATGATGCTTGATAAAATAGTGGGAGACATAATTAAGTTAAAGTCCTAATTTAATTATGTTTTGTCAACATTGATTGTCTGCTTATGTAATGTTGTTTGTTAATGTAGATTAAATGGCCTCTTCACTCTCACTCCGTAGCATTCTTGATGCAAATAAATTGACTGGACCAAACTATGTTGATTGGTTGAGAAACCTGAAGATAGTACTCAGCCAAGAAAGAATTTCTTATATTCTTGATACCCCAACCTTGGAACCATTAAGGGAAGATGCCTCGCAAGAGGATAAGACCACATATAACACGTGGCAAAATGACTCACTTACTGTCAAGTGTATAATGCTTGCCTCTATGACCAATGAGTTACAGAGGCAACATGATAGCATGGACACAAACTCCATATTGCTCAATTTAAAAAAACTTTATGGAGAACATAGTCGAACTGCAAGATATGAAATATCTAAGCAGTTATTCCGTGCAAGGATGACAGAAGGTACATCCGTACAAGACCATGTATTAAAGGTTATTGACCTAATCACCCGATTGGGTCAATTAGGTTTTGTCATGGATGGGGAGTTGAATCAGGATTTAATCCTGCAGTCACTCCCAGAGTCATTTTCACAGTTTGTTCTTAATTATCATATGAACAAACTTAACACTTCCTTGCCTGAGCTGTTGAATATGTTAAAAATAGCAGAGAGCCATTTAAAGAAAAATAAGGCTCCACTTCTTCTTGTGGATGGTGTAAACAAGAAGAAAATAGGTAAAAAGGGTTCCAAGAGGAGGTTAAACCCAAAAGGGGGCATCAAGAAAAAGAAAGGAAAGAAGGCCTCCGGACAAATGACCTGCTTTCATTGTGGCAAGCCTGGTCACTGGAAAAGAAACTGTAAGGTTTACCTTGCAAGTCTGAAGCCCGGTGCTAGTAATGCACCAACAGGTATGTATGAGATACATGCAATTTTGTCATTAGACACTTCTAATTCAAACTCTTGGGTATTGGATACTGCTTGTGGTCATCATATCTGCAAATCATTGCAGGGACTACAGAACATTAGAGTTTTGAAGGAAGGCGACTTCGAGCTCTACGGTGCTGGAGGAGATTCCATCCAAGCAAAGCTGTAGGGACTTATATGTTGAAGCTGCCTTCTGGGAAGATTTTAGAGTTAAAGAATTGTTATTTTATGCCTAGAATCATTAGAAACATCATATCTGTACCCTTGTTACTTAAAAAAGGATATATTATGAATGTAATGAGCAGTGGCTGCTCAATCAGTTTTTCTAATGAAATAATATTTAATGGCATATTTTGCAATGGTCTCTTAACTTTATCTTCTGATGACAATATACTACATGTTAGTAATAAACGAAAAAGAGATGAAGTAAACAATACTTTACTTTGGCACTGTCGTCTTGGACATATTAGTGAGAAGAGGATTAACAAGTTATACAAGGAAAAATTCCTTAATCCTTATGACTATGAATCATTAGGAACTTGTGAATCATGTCTCATGGATAAAATGACCAAGACTCCATTTAGTGGACATAATGAAAGGACAACAGAGTTATTAGGACTCATACACACTGATGTATGTGGACCTATGACAACTCAGGCCAAGGGTGGATACTCATATTTCATCACATTCACTGATGATTTTTCAAGGTACGGATTTGTGTATCTAATGAAACATAAGTCCGAAGCTTTTGAAAAATTTTTAGAGTATCAAAGTATGGTAGAGAAACAAACGGGGAAAAGTATTAAGATCCTTCGATCAGATAGGGGAGGTGAATACTTATCCACCGAGTTTCTTGATCACCTTAAACAAAAGGGAATCATCTCTGAATGGACTCCTCCTTACACACCACAATTAAATGGTGTTGCTGAAAGGAGAAATCGTACTTTATTAGATATGGTACGGTCCATGATGTGCTTCACAGACTTACCTGTTTCTTTCTGGGGATATGCCTTGGAAACAGCGGCTAATATTTTGAATAGAGTACCATCCAAATCTGTATCTGGCATTCCATATGAGTTATGGAGGGGAAAGAAACCCAGTCTTAAGCACCTTAAGATATGGGGATGTCCAGCTTATGTCAAAAGAAATTTTAGACAAAAGCTTGATGCTAGAGCAGAAAAATGTCTATTTGTTGGATATCCCAAAAATAGTATAGGATATCTATTCTACCACCCTACTGAACAAAAGATTTTAGTCAGTAGGCATGCCATTTTTATGGAAAAGGAATTCATCCTACAAAAGGGCAGTGGGAGAAATTTTGAACTTGAAGAAGTTCAACAAATAGATACATCTCAACAAAATCATAACACAGTTATATAGAACCTGAACACACCACTCCTATCCGTAAGTCTGATAGAGTGCGACATGCACCAGAAAGGTATGGGTTCATTATTGAAAATAATGAAGCCCGAATCATTGATAATGATGAGCCTCTAACATATACGGATGCTGTCATAAGTAGTGACTCAGACAAATGGCTGGAAGCCATGAGATCCGAAATGGACTCCATGTATGTCAACCAAGTCTGGACTTTGGTTGATGCACCAGAGAGTGTTAACCCTATTGGATGCAAATGGGTCTATAAGAAAAAGATTGGGACAGATGGCCAAGTTGAAACTTATAAAGCCAGATTAGTGGCTAAGGGTTTCAGACAAAAACAGGGAATAGATTATGATGAAACATTTTCTCCTGTTGCCATGCTCAAATCTATTCGGATCATGCTTGCTATAGCAGCATATCATGATTATGAAATCTGGCAGATGGATGTGAAAACTGCATTCCTCAATGGTTTCCTTGAGGAAGAGGTTTATATGTCACAGCCAGAAGGTTTTGTCTTGGAGACTAAACCTAATCAGGTATGTAGGCTAAAGAAATCTATTTATGGATTAAAGCAAGCATCTAGGAGTTGGAACATCCGATTTGATAAGACAGTCAAAGAATTTGACTTTATCAAAAATGAGGATGAACCTTGTGTGTACAAGAAGACTAGTGGGAGTGCCATAGTTTTCTTGGTTCTGTATGTAGATGACATACTCCTCATTGGGAATGATATCCCAATGTTACAATCAGTCAAGGTATGGTTATCTAAACAGTTTTCCATGAAAGACTTGGGAGAAGCATCTTATATACTAGGCATCAAGATCTATAGAGATAGATCTAGGAGGATGCTAGGTTTATCCCAGTCTAGGTATATTGACCAAGTGCTAAAAAGATTTAGCATGGAGGAAAGTAAAAGAGGTTACTTACCTATTGGTCATGGCATACATCTTTCTAAGAAGATGTCTCCTAAGACACCTGAAGAAAGAAATAGAATGAATTCGGTACCTTATGCTTCGGTAGTAGGGTCTATTATGTATGCTATGTTATGTACTAGGCCTGATGTGGCATATGCCTTAGGTATAGCCAGCAAGTTTCAGGCAGATCCAGGAGAGGATCATTGGAAGGCTATGAAAAATATTCTTAAGTACTTAAGAAGAACTAAGGATATTTTTCTAATATACGGAGGATCTGATCTTAAACTAGAAGCTTATTCAGATTCTAGTTTTCAATCAGATCCAGATGACAGCAAATCTATATCTGGGTATGTTTTTACCTTTAATGAGGAGCTGTAAGCTGGAAAAGTTCTAAACAGCAAACTGTAGCTGACTCAACAACTGAGGCAGAATACATTGCTGTTAGTGAAGCTGCCAAGGAAGCTGTCTGGATGAAGAAGTTCATATCAGAGTTGGGCGTAGTTCCTGAGATTGAAGGTCCAGTATCACTTTACTGTGATAATACGGGGGCTGTTGCTCAAGCAAAGGAACCAAGAGCTCATCACAAATCAAAGCACATTCTGAGACGCTTCCATCTCGTTCGAGAGATTGTCGAAAGACAAGAAGTCTGCATTAAAGGGTAGAAACGAAGAACAACATAGCAGACCCGTTCACTAAGGCTCTATCACAGCGAGAGTTTGATCGCCACCTTGATTGTATGGGGTTAAGATTTAAAGGCGATTGGCTTTAGTGCAAGTGGGAGATTGAAAGATTGTGCCATGAAAGCCAATTGAAATATTATAATTTTGATCCCAAAATCAATGAATTGACATTTTATAAAGGCATTATTTTCATCATTTGCTGTGTCTTTTTGATTTTTTGATGAACCCCATAGATTAGGGCTATGGTTCTAGGGTTATGATGAGATCATACCAGTGAGACCTAAAGCCTTAAAACCCTAATCTAAAATATTCCTGGTCGATGGGACATTGAGTTGGGGATCAATGTTTCCGGCAAGACCAGCACATCCTATATATGTTTTGTAATAAGGGTGACTGATCTCACAGTCACTTGTGTTTGACACTAATACTAGGATGTGAGTGTTCATTAGAGAATGAGTTCACTGAATTGATCCAGATTGAGAATATCTAATGGAACCTTATCTGTTTGTCAATAGATAATTCTCATAGTGGGAGTAGTGCATGTGGTCCTTTGACCTGAGACTACCATAGTACCTTATATACATGAATCCATACTTTGGTTCGCAGTCAATCATGACACTGAGTCATGCACGAGGTGATACTGGTTATGGTGGATTGTATATGGAGGTTGTGAGTAGGTCAACAAGGAATTGATCAGCCATAGTAAGAGGGAATAGCATCCAGCTAATTTCAAATGATGGATTCTGGAAACCTTTGATCAAAGTATGAACATTAGAGATATTTTCTAATGGTTCATTACTGAATCATCATTATAATGACTGAGCTAGGGATGAATATGAAAATTGGATTTGACAAGTATCCATATTCATAATCATATTCAGGATGCAAGTTGATCAAAGGACTGAATTGCCCGGTAACTCACCATTGAAGGGTATTTTGGTAATTCCACCAAAATTCCACATCTTCCGGGTAGACATGATACGTTGCTAGACGTCAATCTTGTCTTGTAGGTATATGATTGAGTCATGGTAATTCAAATCAGTCAATTTGAATTAGATTCTAATTGACCGAGTCGAGCTAGTTTGAGTTGAACTAAATCGGCTTAGTTGAGATCTAACCGAATTAAGTCAAATAGAACTCGGACCTACTACTGGCTAGGTGTGGAACCCAATGGGTCACACACAAAAGAAAATTGATGAAGGATTTAATTTGAAATTAAATCATGTTTGCAGGATAAACACACTAGCATGTGTTGCAGACCAAATTTCTATTCGAATCAGATTCGAATTTGGTTCCGAATTGGGCTTAATTGGGTTCTAATTGAACTAGATTAAGGTCCAATTTATTTTTTAGGACATTGGGCTAACCCATGGCTGAACCCAAGTGAACTTAGTTCACTGAGAACCTCTCTCCAAGCCGCCCCCTCCCTCTTCTCACCCGCGCGCGCCAAGAAAGAAAAGTCCACGCGCGTGGACTTCTCTTAAAACGCGTGAGAAAGAAAACGTCGGAGAAAAAAAAAATCTGAAAAGGGGTGTTTCAGATCCTTGTCTGGTGCCCTTGGATCTGGATCTGATGGCCAGAAAAATTTAAGAAAAAGATCCGTCGCTTTTCGGTCGCAAATCCGTCTCCAAAAGTCGCGATCCTTCCTGAAGTTTTTCCGAGAGTTCTCCTCGTCGGAAAAACGAAAATCAAATCGGAGAATCATGATTTTTGGTTGAGGGGATGCGTGAGGAATGAGGGATCGTGATCCCTGGGGTTTCAGAGGGTTGCGTTGTTTCGAGATGACTCCCCTCTGAGATCTATAAATAGGGTTGGGGTTCTCGGGGGTTTTCACGCAACATAGTTCAGAGATCAAATTCCCTCACATCCTCTCCAGAATACTCCTTCCTCTTGTTCTTGTTGGGTATTGTTTCCCTTACAGAGGTATCCTCTGTCGAAACTCTGACCATAATAAGAATAAGAAGAAGGTCTTGAACGGTAAAGGAAAGAACAGGGAAAGGATCTTTTCTTCTTTTCTTTCTTGAATTAAGACTTTGACTGTCTTAATTTTTTCTTCCAATTCAATTCAAGAAAAGGGATTCAAGAAAGGGAATTCTTGAAGAAAATTCAAGAAGAGGAAAGAAGGAAGAAAAAGAAATTTTCAAGAAAGAAAATTTCAGCCTAAAGGTCCAAGAATTGAATTCTTGAAAAAGAATTCAAGAAGAGGAACCAAGAAATAGAAATTTTGTCTTCATTGTTTTTCTGTGTGGATCACCATTGGAGGGTGAACATTTGGGCACCTGGTGGAGATTCAGAGTTTGGATTTTGCGATACAGGTTAGTATCTTAATTTGAGATTAAATCTTATATAAACATCTTATATGTTTTAATTCTTTTAAGGAGATTTTGGGTTGAAGGTTTGGTGAAGATTTCATAAAGATAAAAATTTTGAAATCGATGATTCCGCCTTGCCACCGGACCCTACAACTTGGGCATGGGTGTGGATCTAAATGGTTTGATCTAGAAGACTTGGGTTGTTGAGTGACTGATCTAGAATATTGTAAGGACCTCTCATAGACACGATCCACACTATAGATATCATGGTTAGGCTTCCTAAGGTTATGCTCGGGATCACGGTATAAGGTCCTCCTAGGCTCCTGGTATGGATGAGGTTGGGGCCTATTAAATTTTGGATCAGGGATCCAATTTTGATGTCTACGTTTCTCAAGGACTTGGACTTGATCCCTAAGCTGGGTAAAATTCTCATGGACTTGTTCTTTACACTGGGTAACAGTAGCAGTCAAATCCTGGCTTAACTTGTTCATGCTCTCAGTAAGAGCTCTAACCATGGCCTCTAAATCAGGTTGGGTTTGACCAGGTTGGTAGGGCACTCCATTCCGGGTAGACATGATGCAAGCAACATACAAAATGAGACTTAACTGAACGACTACGGGCTAACTAGACCTAGAGCCCAAACTAGATGCCCAATCAGAGTGGCAAGCTAGCCTGTAGTAACTCAGGACTCAGCCAGGCTGGTGTAAGGGGAGTGTTAGGTCCCTAATTGCCAATCCTAGACACCAATCAGTGATTGGCCAGGTAGGCGGACCAGCACACAAGCCCTTCGGGACGTAGTCCCTGAACCACCGTTCTAGACACTGAGTACAAAGCACACACAGAGTAACTAGACAAACTGACTCAACACTAGCCTTGACCCGACTTGTTGATGTCCCTAGCCCACTAGGGCAAATTAGGTCTAATCAATTTTTAGATTAAAGGCTTAGGTTCGAATGAAGGGGTGGTGGTTTTGGGCTAAGGAGAGGTTATCAACTCCTCCCCTTATCTTAGATGCTCAAATGCCCTTAAGTTGAATTAAGAGATGAACACTCAAAAATAAATGGATTGCAGAACACAAAAATAGAGTTACAGTAATTTAATTCTTAGAAATCGCACGGAAACTAATAAATCATGAGAAAATTATGCAAATTATTTACAATTATACTGGTTTTAGCAAAATAAAAATCACTGAATTTGGAGTTATTTCTAATGAGAAATAATTCCTGCAACAGGGCAATTACGGGCTGAAAATAGAGCACTTCCCCGTTTACAATTTCTGCTACGAAGTTGTAACCCAACGGATCCCCTACACGCCCTGGGAACACCCCATGGAATTGGAAGAAGAGGTTTGCACCTCGCTTCATTCCTAGGACCGGACATCCTGGGGAGTCTACTTCGAGCAGACAAAGTAAAAAGAGAGGGACTCAAACAAGCAATCAAACAGAAACCCTAGACAGGGCTCTGATACCAAAAATGATGCAGAATGAAAGCTCTGATACCAAAATGATGCAGAACAAAGAACAAAGAAGCGTATGCAGAAGTAAAATTAAGATTAATTCTTTTTTTTTTATATATATATATTTCAGAAATTGGCTTCGACTCAAAGTAAAGTTAAACTAAGTTGATGGAAACTAGGTAAGGATAGAAAGCACAATTTAGAAGAAGCTAAGTTATCAGAGTAGTTCAGAAGTAACGGATCGCTGGGGGTTGAGAAACTCCCAGACCTAGGGTTTCGCTCTGAACTTTCAACAGGACAGAAATAAAGAGAAGAGATGGTTTACCAACCAAACAGTGATCTTCACAGAATTTGGGTGGAAGAACTCTCTCGAACAGATTGTTGGATCCTCGAAGTCGGCAATCTTCGCAATGGATCCTCCAATACTGGTCTCGTGGCTGGGTCGGCTTCTCCTGAACTCAAGATCTGGGAAGAAGAGAAACAAGTGATGGATTCAGAGACTCAGGGAAGGATTTACCAGTTTGAAGAACTTGAAGGCTGATGTCGCTGAGATCCGGATTCTCTTGAAGGCTGATTCGACTCCCTCTGGAAAGAGCTTTGGATCTGAAGTATCCGGACTGTAGCTGGATGCTGGTGGTCGGCCTGGACTTGGAGAGAATGGCCGTGAGAGGTGGGATATGCTAGGGCTTGGTGGAAAGAGAAGGGTGATGGGCGGCTAGGGTTTGGTAGTGAAGTGGCTAACCTAGGGTTGGGGTTTTGGAGATCTCACACCTCCTCAATGTTCCTGGGGAACCCGGATTTACTCCTTCATGGAGCTCAACACCTGGATGCAAGTGCGGAAGAGAGAAAACACAAAGTTTGCTCACAAAAAAATTTGGTTTCATTCATCTGATTTTTTAAACTTATAAGAGGGGTTTAATTTATAAGGCTTTACAAGGGAGGAGGGTTTCACATCTTCCCATCTGGGACTAAAGGAGGGGATCTACAAATTAGGGCAAATCATTCACATATGGTCAGCCAAGGTACCAAAAAAATTGGATTTGGGTTATAAAAGGCAGGTAGATGGCGCCTCCTTGCTTGGATCTTCAAGAAAAAAAATTTTTCCTTCCCTGGATCAACTCTTTTGGACTCCTCCTTTTCTTCCTCCCTAAGTCAAGGTCCTTCCCATCTTTGTTTTGGATGTTTTTGGCAGGTAGTGGGCGCCCCCTTGAAGTTCTCTTCCAAGAGAATTTCTTCCCATCTTTGCTTTGGATTTCTTGGGAAAGTCTTGGCCGCCCCCTTGATTTGTGGTCTCTTGGTGGACTTCTCTTTATCTGGCGCATGAGAGAAGGAAGTTGCTATCTGTGGAGTGGGGACCAAAGGCTGCTGGATGTAGATATGGCACCCCCTGGACTTAGGCGTATGGCTGGGAGTGTGGCTGGGAGTGTGGCGCCCACTTGCTAGGCCTTGGAAGAAAATGTAACACCCCAGGTTGAAGCCCTAGTCCACTACTGAGTCAACATGACTCAACAAAATAAAAATTACAGATAATACAGACTCAAACTAAAATTGAGTTGATCAAGTCAACCCTTATTACAAGCCAAAAATCCTAATTCTTCGGGCAAGGTTAATCAGAGATCCAGATGGAGCTCTGAAGTCTTCTTCTGAGTCTGGTGCCCGCACCATACTTGCTACAAACCAGAAAGTTAGAAGGCCCATCTTATGTGGTATGATCTTTCATTTGAGAACCTTAAGAGTGAATCCCTTGTGCTTGAGATTTCAATGCTTGAACTCCTAGTATTTTAAGATCGGGATCATTAAATAGGGCTAGCTTGACTTGTGTGCGAATTCTAATCTTGTCCTATTTCTTTAAGATTTTGATAGTCCTCCTAGCTGGGTTTAAGTATAAGCATTTAGGGTTTCTTATTTAGATCTCTTTGATCTTATATGTTGAATCACTCATATGCAAGTAGGAATTGCTAGTTAAATTTTGGTTAATCTCCTTTAGAGTTACATGTTTGCATCCTCATCATGCATATCACACCAAGTAGCTTGGCCAGCCTCCTTGTATGACTTCGTTGTGACCTTGAAGATGGAATGGGATGATTAGATGGAAGGGAAAATCACTCTTGGCATGGAAGATTGATTGTAGTTGCTAAGGGTCTCTCACCCACTCCCTCTCGGAGGACATTTGATAACACAAATGTAATAGAAGAAACTTTGATTTTTTTCATTCATATCATCATCCCTTTACAAGAGAGCTTGGAGTAGATTTTATAAGCCTCCAAAGAATTTTGAAAATTCGAATTACATGGAGCCTTTCATGGGAAGTTCCTAGCTATAAGGGTGGAATTTGAATTACAAGGAGATTTTCATGGGAGCAAGCTATAATGGTGGAATTCAAAATAACCTTGGCCTCCCCCTTTAAATTTGAATTACTTGGTGAAGTGCAAATGGTGATGTGGCTTGATGAGGTGGACGCCAAGTGGTTATGAGGTTTGATGCGGGATGACTCTAAAACTACTATACATGCATGGAAAATAGTAAAATAATTTTTTTATGATATTTTTAATTTTATTTGCAGGCTAGATTTTCAAAATAAAGTAAGAACTAGCAGAAAGTCTAGCAGTGCAAATAATCATCGGATCGCGGGGAAACTCAAGCAAACTAATGAAATAGCCAGGACCTGAGTGTTGAAAAGTTCCAGTTTAGGATAGTTTATCTTCATCAAATCAGATAATAAGAGAAGGGAAGGTTTCTTACATGTCAGAGATTAAAATTCATCAACAGAAGGGATCACTCACACTCTAATCGGTGCCTGGAAGAAGAAGCCTCGGTTCCCTTGAATCAGATGGCTGATCTGGGTGATCCTGGAAGCAAAGAAGGCCTCTTTAGGGGAGGTGAAGCACCTCAAGGATCCTGCAAGCATCGGGGTCAATCAAAACAGCAATTAAACAAAAGGAATAAGAAGCTAGGGTTTAGAATTGAAAGAACTAGGTTTAGGTGTGGATGTCCGGGGGAATAAGCAGTTACTTGACTGGGGCAGCAGCTAGGGCATCTTCCTCTGGGTGAGGCTGATCTCCAAATATGCAGATGGAAGCTAGGGCAATAGGGATTTGGCTAGGGCACACAAGGAGAGCACTCAAAATAGAGAACCAAAGCAAAGACACCAATCACAAATTAATAGGACAAAATTTCAGCAAGTTGTATTCATAAGAAAGAGATGATTACAATAGGAGGATGGGTGGGGTATTTATACAGTTATCATGCCCTCTCCTAAAGGGATTACAAGTCTTCTCCTAGTTACAATAGGTTTACATAATTTATGTGGGAGAAAGATTATAAAATAAACCTAGAACTAGGAGTATACAAGTTGAATGAAAAAAAACTCAAACTCCTCCTTGTATTTGAACTCTTGCATCATGTTGGACTTGGTCAGCTCATAGAGGACACCTATCCTAGGTGTGTTGGGCTTCAAGGGGCAGCAAGGCATCATCCTCCTTTGGATTGGAGCATGGGATTTGGGCCTTGGAAGCTGGGATGCCTTGGTATCAGCATATTCCTTCGAATCTTGGTTCTTCATGCTTGGGCTTGTATCCTGGGCTTGGAATTTTAAGGCCTGGAGTGCTGGAATAACCTAGGAAACATGGGATCCTAGCATATGGAGTATTCTAGAAGCATCTGGGGGGAATCTGGCATCTAAAATGGCATTTGAAGGGAATCAGGGCACCTGGAGGGCATCTGGAGGGCATTCAGGGCTCCTGGGTGTCAATTGATCTCCCATAAGCTGATGTAATTGCCTATGGCTCCTGAATGAGGCTTAGTAAAATTCCAAAATAGGGTAACCTCTTCTTTTGTACAAGATTTGGACTCATACTGGACTCATACTGATGTATAGGACTCAATATACTGGACTAGGTCAAAATAAATCAACTAGTCTCACCTTAGTACAACTCAATCTTACTTTCTTACAAAATTATGACACATGACTAAGTAAACCAAATATTGCCTAGTAATCTGTGTTTGTTCTTGGTGCCCCCACCAATTTTTCCAGGATGGGAGGAACTCGACCCTATCGAGTATGGGTCAATTTGGCTCAAGGATGGTCTGGGTTGAGGCGCTATAAATCCGCACTAGCATTCCACAAGTTCTCAGATTTTAGTTGAGCTTGTGATGGGGATCCAGCCATCATCCGGATATTTTTTTCCAATTTTTTTAATTTTCTAATATTTTTTTTATTTTCCTATTCCCGCTATTCCATCTATCCTCGCTATTCTAGTTTTATTCTTGGATAATCCCCAAGTTATCCCAGTCTTATTCCTTCTCCTCCATCCTTCTCCCATGATTTTTTTAAAAACTTCTGAACCCTAGTCGCTGCCCCCACCGGCCCCAAATCCGGGCCGCTCGACCCCTGGCCGCCTCTGCCGGAGCGCCGCCGATGCTCGTCGGCAACTGCACTTGCCGGAGAAGCCACCGCCCATGCCCGTGGGAAGACGAACGGATGCGGGAGGTGTCCGTCCGCCCACCTACGACCAAGCCACCCTGCACCGTTGTTGGCTTACTGCCCACAGCTGTTCCCGCCGCCCACCGGACCCGTCCGGACATCGGTGGGGTCCGCCACCGCCCACGCCCATGGAAAGACGAATGGACACGGGAGGCATCCGTCCACCCCCGTGCATCCGTGTGATGCCGCCGCCCGCCACCTGACATCGCCGCCATCGCCCGCCTGCCACAGTCCCGTCGCCCCGTCGTCCGCCAGCCAAGGCCCGGCCGCCGAATGCCTCGTTGGTGCCCAGGAGTTCCCTCACCATGGAAGGCCAAACGACATGCACAGGGCATGCCATGCCCCCCTATACCGCCTCGCCTGCAGCCCGCCACCAGCCGTCCGTCAGCCCCGTCCACCGCCTGCTTCCCGACCGTCCGCCGGTGCCCCGCCGGAGTTGGTTCCCTCCCTGTCCAGGCCATAATTTAGAGTTTTCATGGATTTCAGAGCATCCAAGTATTCAATACAGCACGCTTTCTGGAGCAGATCATCAAGCAAACATGCTTCTCAGAGCAGATCAGCACCAATATTGATGCAGCACAGTTTTTGATGTAATTTATTTTCCTTTTTTGGGTTTCTTGTTGGCTAAGTAACTGAGGGTTTTGGTTTTTCTATATAAAGGCCCCCTCTCCCCTTGTAAAGTTTAAGATTTGTTATGAATTTTTGGGTTTACCATTGGTTCCGATTCTTGGCTGAGGCCCATCTTTCCTTCACCTACAAGTGTCGCGGGGTGTGAGACCCCACTTCCTTCGCTCGCATGCGAGCGTCGAGGGGCACAAGTGGTGCGGGCACCAGACTCAGAAGAAGACTTCAGAGCTCCATCTGGATCTCTGATTAACCTTGCCCGAAGAATTAGGGTTTTTGGCTTGTAATAAGGGTTGACTTGATCAACTCAATTTTAGCTTGAGTCTGTATTACCTGTATTTTTATTTGGTTGAGTCATGTTGACTCAGTAGTGGACTAGGGCTTCCACCTGGGGTGTTACATTTTCTCCCAAGGCCAAGCAAGTGGGTGCCACACTCCCAGCCACACTCCCAGCCATACGCCTTAGTCCAGGGGGCGCCACATCTCCATCCAGTAGGCTTTGGTCCCCATACCACAGATAGCAGCTCCCTTCTTTCATACGCCATTTGAGGAGAAAGCAACCAAGGATCCACAAAAAAGGGGTAGCCCAAGACTTCCATAAGAGCCAAACTATGAATGAGAAGAAAGTTTCTTGGAGAGAACTTCAAGGAGGCGCCCATTACCTGCCAAAAATACCCAAAGCAAAGTTAGGAAGAACCATAACTTGGGGAGAAAGAAAAGGAGGTATCCAAAAAAAGGTTGAGCCATGGAAGGAAGGAGATTTCTCTTGAAGAGCAAGGTTAGGAGGCGCCCTAGTCATTCCAAATAAAGCCAGATATAAAAGGGAAAAAATTTCTCTTGGAGAGCAAGGTTAAGAGGCGCCCAAACACTTCCAGATAAGGCCAAGCATAGAAGGAAAAAAATAATTTTCTTGGAGGTCAAGGCAAGGAGGCGCCACCCACTTTCCTTTTTTGAAGCCTCAATCATCTTATGGAATTATTTGGCCGGCCATATGAGTAGGGATTGATCCTACAATCCTAATTTGAAGATCCCCTCCTTTAGTCCCACATGGGAAGATGTAAAACCCTACTCTCTTGTAATGTCCTATAAATTAAACCCCCATGTAAATTTGAAATCAAGCTGATGAATGAAACCAATTTTTTTAGTGAGCAAACTATGTGTTTTCTCTCTTCCGCACTTGCATCCAGGTGTTGAGCTTTGTGAGGGAGTAAATCCGGGTTCCCCAGGAACCTTGAGGAGGTGTGAGATCTCCAAAACACCAAACCCTAGGTTAGCCACTTCACTCCCAAACCCTAGCCGTCCATCACCCTTCTCTTTCCACCAAGCCCTAGCATATCCCCCACCTCTCACGGCCATCCTCTCCAAGTCCAGGCCGACCACCAGCATCCAGCTCCAGTTCGGATACTTCAGATCCAAAGCTCTTTCCACAGGGAGTCGAATCAGCCTTCAAGAGAATCCGGATCTCAGCGACATCAGCCTTCAAGTTCTTCGAACTGGTAAATCCTTCCCTGAGTCTCTGAATCCATCACTTATTTTTCTTCTTCCCAGATCTTGAGTTCAAGAGAAGCCGACCTAGCCATGAGACCAGTATTGGAGGATCCATTGTGAAGATAGCCGAATCCGTGGATCCAACAATCTGCTCGAGAGAGTTCTTCCACCCAAATTTTATGAAGATCACTGTCTGGTTGGTAAACCATCTCTTCTCTTTATTTCTGTCCTGTTGAAAGTTTGGAGTGAAACCCTAGGTCTGGGAGTTTCTCAACCCCCAGCGATTCGTTACTTCTGAACTACTCTGATAACTTAGCTTCTTCTAAATTGTGCCTTCAATGCTCACATAGTTTCCATCAACTTAGTTTAACTTTACTTTGAGTCAAAGCCAATTTCTGAAATATAAAAAAAAAAAAGAATTAATCTTAATTTTACTTCCGCATATGCTTCTTTGTTCTTTGTTCTGCATCATTTTTGGTATCAAAGCCCTGTCTAGGGTTTCTGTTTTGATTGCTAGTTTGAGTCTCTCTCTTTTTACTTTGTCTGCTCGAAGTAGACTCCCCAGGACGTCCGGTCCTAGGAACGAAGCGAGGTGCAAACCTCCACTTCCCATTCCACGGGGTGTTCCTAGGGCATGTAGGGGATCCGTTGGGTTACAACTTCGTAGCAGGAATTGTAAACGGGGAAGTACTCTATTTTCAGCCCGTAATTTCCCTATTACAGGAATTATTTCTCACTACAGGTAACTCCAAATTTGGTGATTTTTATTTTGCTGAAACCAGTATAATTGAAACTATTTTGCATAATTTTCCTGTGATTTATTGGTTTCCGTGAGATTTCTGAGGATTAAATTACTGCAACTCTATTTTTATGTTTCTGCAATTCAATTATTTTTGAGTGATCATCTCTTAATTCATCTTAAGGGCATTTGAGCATCTAAGATAAGGGGAGGAGTTGATAACCTCTCCTTAGCCCAAAACCACCACCCACTCATTCGAACCTAAGCCTTTAATCTTAAAATTAATTAGATCTAATTTGTCCTAGTAGGCTAGGGACATCAACAAGTCGGGTCAAGGCTAGTGTTGAGTCAGTTTGTCTGGTTACTCTGTGTGTGCTTTGTACTCAGTGTCTAGAACGGTGGTTCAGGGATTCCATCCCGAAGGGCTTGTGTGCTGGTCCACCTACCTGGCCAATCTCTGATTGGTGTCTAGGATTGGCATCTAGGGACCTAACACTCCCCTTACACCTGCGTGGCTGAGTCCTGAGTTACTATAGGCTAGCTTGCCACTCTGATTGGGCATCTAGTTTGGGCTCTAGGTTTAGTTAGCCCGTAGTTGATTCAGTTGAGTCTCATTTTGTGTGTTTGCATGCATCATCATGTCTACCCGGAATGGAGTACCCTACCAACCTGGTCAAACCCAACCTGATTTAGAGGCCATGGTTAGAGCTCTTACTGAGAGTATGAACAAATTAAGTCAGGATATGAATGAGAATTTTGCCCAGCTTAGGGATCGAGTCCAAGTACTTGAGGAACCTAGGCATCGGAATTGGACTCCTGACCCAGATTTTAATGTGCCTCAACCTCACCCACACCAAGAGACTAGAAGACCTTTATACCGAGATCCTGAACCTAATCATAGGAGGCCTGACCCAGAACCTGAAGATAGAGATGATAGGTTCATTCGGAACATCAAGTTAGATGCACCCACTTTTGATGGTAGCTTAAATCCTAAGGTGTATTCTGATTGGGAGGGTGAGATGGACCAGTACTTTGAGTGGTATGCCATGTTTGAGGAGAGGAAATTCAAGTTTGCCAAGATGAAGTTAGTACGTCAAGCTAGGTTATACTGGGGGAACATTGAGCTGACCACTAGAAGACGAAATGTAGAGCCCATAACCACTTGGCAGGATATGAAAGAGAAACTTAGAGACAAGTACCTACCCATTTCATACCAGCAAAATCTGTTAGACCAATGGCAGACTTTGAAACAAGGGAACCGATCAATTTCAAACTACATAACCACCTTTGATGAATACCTGATGAGATGTGATGTGAGTGAAGCCCATGAGGTCACTTTGTCTAGATTTAGGGCTGGACTTAGGGAAGACATTAAGAGAGAGTTGTTTCTGAGAGAGGTTACTGACCTAGACCAAGCCTATCAGATTGCACTGAACACTGAGAAGTTTCAAAGAGGACCCATGCCTTCTAGGGTTAGTGCCCCAATCCCATGAAATGGACCTAGCCAGGTTACCCCTAGCAAGCTTAATCAGGGTATTCCCACCCCTAGGCCCATGGACAAAGGTAAGGCACCTGACACCCAGAGAACCCCTAGTATCATCTGTTTTAAGTGCCAGATGCCCGGTCATATCTCCAACCAGTGCACAGCCATAGCTTGTTTTAAGTGCCATAAGGTAGGTCATGTTTCTAGCCAGTGCCCTCGTAGATCCCTTTATATAGAAGAGGGAGGAGAAGAGAATTCCGAGCCCAATGAGGAGTTTGAAGAAGAAGTTTATGAGGCCGGAATGAATTTGGTCGATGAATATGAAGGAGAGGAAGAATCCACAGAGTCTGACTAATTAGGGGTTGTGAGATGCATCCTGTCCCAGACTAAAGTTCAGGAAGATTGGCGTAGGACTAACATCCTACAGACTTTCCTTAAACTAGGGGATAAGGTATGTAAAATCATCATAGATAGTGGGAGCTGTGTGAATGCCATTTCTACTAGCACTGTCAAAATGTTAGGCTTAACCCCAGTCCCCCACCCCAACCCCTATAAGGTTTCTTGGATAGACTCTACCTCTATACCCATCCAGTCTAGATGTCAGGTCCAAATCCAAATGCAATCCTATCAAGAGAAGATTTGGTGTGATGTCTTGCCCATGGGGGTGAGCAGTATAATTCTTGGAAGACCTTGGTTGTATGTGTTGGGAATTGTGTCCCAAAGCCAATCGCCTGGGTTGTAGGTGGTTGTGCTCAGTATTGTATTCATATTATGAATTAATAAAATATTATTTTTTGGCAGCTCATCACATTTTGTATTTTCCTAAAATGAACTCTTTCCATGTGATGAAGTCCTTAGGACTACACTGACTAAGATACAGAGAGGATGTATCGAGTGGTCCTTAAACCCAGTTCACAACCAAAGGATATATTGTACTGGACGGAAATATATCAAGTATAGGTTGTTGCAGTTCACATCGTTTGGTTGTCCTCTTGACCAAATGAGTGTGGTGACACTGATGTGATCTACAAGTGGGATATGTGGTATCTCATTGAACGTGACTCCGTGCAGCCCCTCTCTGCCGAAGGGAAACTCACGATTGGATATGGGTATATGTGTCCCTCTGACCTGAGGTCATCACGGTAGCTTGCAAGCAACTCCCTATGCTTTGGTGCCGGACTACCCGGATTTTTAATCCGGTGACGGAAGGTTTCTGGGTACAGGCAAGTACTTGTGGAGCAATGATGGACCAAGATGGAATTGACCTGTCCAAATAGTTTGGATTGAATGTCTCGCAGTATCTCAATTTAGCAAATCCTCGGCCGGGGTAGTCTTTGTGAAGAGTCACTGGGTGTCGCGCCGCAAACCCAAGACCAGGGCCAGAAGTGCAACAGACGGCCGTATGTTCTGGGAATTCAATATTTCCCAAGAACATACCAGGCCTGTACCAACCATTTCTTACAAAAAAAAATGAGTACCAGGCATGATATTAATAAAGCAAAAGTAGGCAAGTAGATTCAATTGTCATAAAGCCAACCGTCATACATTTATCATGATCTAATTTCATGAAATAAATAAAAAAAATAATGATAGTGTCCACTAGATCCTATGCCTCACTGATTGAATCCCTGGCCCATATGTTCCTCTGATCCTGAAAAAAAATGTAAGGGAAAAGAATGAGTTTCCCTTAAACTCAATAAGTCATCACATGTCACAAATATATATTTTACCATGAATCTAGAGTAATTCCATACATAAGAGCAACCAAAATATATAAGCCATTCCTATTATTAACCTTTTATTTATTTTTCTGACAGAATACAAATTTTTAGGATGGCCATCCGTACACACTCACTTAGTCCCATCATACTATGGCCACGATCGGCCCGTGGCTCGCCCCAAAAGAGCCTAGACCCTATGTCACATGCCGCACATCGGTCATGTGCCAGCGATAGCCCCGCTGGAGGCCCAAAAGGAATCTAGCTCTGAGTATCACACGAGGGACATGCTTCCCAGCATGTGCTAGAATAAAATAACAACTCCTGTGTCACATACCGCACATCGGTCATGTGCCAGCGATAGCCCCGCTGGAGGCCCAAAAGAAGTCTAGATCCTCGTATGATCATAGTCGGACTAGGGAGCAATTACAACCAACTCACCCCATGACTCGTTACATCTTAGTTTATGGTTAAATTTCATAATGCATCAAGATATGTGTATGTAGCATGAATATAACAATAAAATTCATAACATGTCAAATAATGGGTTCACAACGTGCATGGCAAAATTTTATCGGTGAGTGATAACTTACAGTTTCACCAACTCAGCACTAATCCTGATTTTCCAAGGAGGATGACGATCCTGCATCACCATTTATTTTGTTTATTATTTAATATCATTAATTTTAAAAATAAAATAAATCCCTTGGGGCAACCCCAAACAATACCTTCCTTCTTGCTGGTACTGGGTTGGCCCATTCAAGATAAAAGGCCTAGCCCAATAGGGCATGGCTCAACCAAGTCCGGCCCAACGAGGCCCGGCCCAGCCAAGCCTGATCAAACCGAGCCCCCGCCCCATCGGCCACGCATTTGCCCGACCCCATGAGAGAAGCAGGGAGGATCGACGGCGATCCTCCCGTCCGACCACCACGGTGTTCACGCCGGAGAAGGAAGAGAGTCCGGCGACCATTACGGTGGCCGTCCGACCGACAGCCGGCGAGCACCGAGCCAGAGACTGTCGCTTGCAACAGTACCTCTCGGCCGACCAAAATCCATCTCTCCCTCCTCCACTCTCCCCCCCCCAAGCAAGCGATGGGACGGCGGAAATCCCCGCGATCGACCCCCCAAAGATGGTTGCCGGAGAGGAGGAGTCCGGCGGTGGCTTCCTCACTGCCGGCCACAGCCCAAGGCTTCAACGGAGAAGAAAATCAACCGGATTCTCCCCTTCATCGAGCCGCACGAACACTCAACGTCCATACCAGGGAGAGTGGACTTACCGGCGAGGGCGACTCCGATCGCACGACCTCCAGCGAAGGGCGTTCCGGCGAGGGCAGGGGCACTCGAAGAACCGTCGTCGCTCCACCACAGGAAGATACTCTAGGATCAACAGAGGTAATCCCCAGTGCCTTTAAACCCGAGGAAGAAACCTTATCTCCCCCCCCCTCTCCGGCGGCGTCGTCGGATTTGTCCGGATTTCTCGCCGGAAAATCCGATCTTCCGAACCATAGGAATTTTGAACTGAAGTTGGCAAGGGCCGCCGACTTCAGCCCAAATCCAGCCCAAAAGGACCGGTCCTCACATTCTCCCCACCTAAAAAAAAATTTCGCCCTCGAAATTTACATACCTGGGTTCTGGAAGAGTTGAGGATATTTAACTTTCATGATTTCTTCTAACTCCCATAGGCTTCTCGTTCTGAATGATTAATCCACTGGACTTTAACATAAGGAATGATGCGTCGCCTCAAGACTTGCTCCTTTCTATCCACCACCTTCACTGGTTGTTCCTCATAAGACAAATTTTCCTTGAATTGAAGTGGTCCCAATTCAATTACATGATTCGGATCAGGTACATACTTCCTCAGCATAGAAACATGAAAAACATTATGTACACCAGCAAGAGATGGTGGTAAAGCAAGCCGATAAGCCACAGCTCCAATTTTCTCCAAGATTTCAAAAGGACCCACATACCGAGGGCTTAGCTTCCCTCGTACCCCAAATCTCATAACTCCTTTAGTAGGGGACACTTTAAGTAACACATGGTCCCCCACCATAAATTTCAGTTCTCTTCTCCGATTATCTGCATAACTCTTTTGTCGACTCTGAGCTGTAAACAGTCGCTTCCTAAAAAGTTGGATTTTATCTGTGGTTTGCAGCACAATATCTGGTCCAAAAAGTTTCCTCTCGCCAACATCATCCCAACATACCGGGGTCCTACATCTCCTCCCATAGAGAGCTTCAAAAGGTGCCATCTTAATGGTTGCTTGATAACTGTTGTTATATGCAAATTCTATCAGTGACAGATGATCATCCCAAGACCCTTTTAAATCAAGAACACATGCTCTCAACATATCTTCTAATGTCTGAATCGTCCTCTCTGACTGCCCATCTGTTTGAGGATGAAAGGCTGTACTAAACTCCAGCTTGGTTTTCATAGCTTGATGCAAACTCCTCCAAAATTGAGAAACAAATCTAGTGTCCCTATCAAATACAATTGATACAGGAATACCATGCAATCTAACAATTTCATCGATATATAATTTTGCTAGCCTTTCCATGGAGAAATTGACCTTGATAGGTAGAAAATGAGCTGACTTTGTCAATCGATCTACAACAACCCAAATAGCATCAAATCCTCTGAGAGTCCTTGGCAATCCTGAAACAAAGTCCATTGTGACATTCTCCCATTTCCATACAGGGATAGCTAGGGGTTGTAGAGGTCCTGCTGGTCTCTGATGCTCAGCCTTTATTTGCTGACAAGTTAAGCATTGAGCCACAAACATGGCTATTTCCCTTTTCATACCTTTCCACCAGAAGTTTTCCTTAAGATCTTTATACATTTTTGTGCTTCCAGGGTGAATAGTGTAAATAGCATTGTGGGCATCAATCAAGATTTCCTTCTTTAGACTTGCATCCCCTGGAGCACACAACCTGTTTCCAAATCTTAAGGATCCATCCTCAAGAATTTGGAATTCTGAGATTATCCCAGATTGTATTTTCTCTCTAATCTTTTGAAATTCTGAATCACTCATCTGTGATGCCTTAATTCTATCGATCAGGGTAGATTGTATCTTAAGAGTAGCAAGTGAGAATGTAGAGTTATGCATCTGGATCTCCAAACTCAGCTTTCCAAGATCTTGAAGAATTTCTCCTTGAGAAGTGATTAAGGTTGCCAAGCTACCTCCGGCCTTTCTGCTCAACGCATCAGCCACTACATTTGCTTTTCCTGGATGATAACTTATTTTCAAATCATAGTCTTTGATCAGCACCAACCATCTCCTTTGCCTCAAGTTTAACTCTTTCTGAGTAAATAAATACTTAAGACTTTTATGATCAGTAAAAATTTCACAAGATACACCATACAGGTAATGTCACCAAATTTTCAGGGCAAAGACTACAGCAGCTAGCTCCAAATCATGAGTAGGGTAGTTTAATTCATGTGTTTTAAGCTGCCTAGATGCGTAGGCCACCACCTTCTCCCTTTGCATAAGAACACATCCTAACCCTTTTCTGGAGGCATCACTATAAATAAAAAAACCCTCACTTCCAGTTGGTAAGGTAAGAATAGGAGCTGATACCAAGCACTTCTTTAACTCTTGGAAGCTTTTCTCACAATCATCAGACCAAACAAATTTAATCCCTTTATGGGTTAGCTGGGTCAGTGGCAAGGCTATACGGGAAAATCCCTCCACAAACCTTCGGAAATAACCAGCTAAACCCAGAAAACTACGGACTTCTGTCACATTAGTTGGTCTATTCCATTCAACAATTGCTTCAATCTTTGCTGGATCAACAGATATTCCTTCCTTAGAGACTGTGTGGCCAAGAAAAGAAATATTATCAAGCCAGAATTGACATTTCTTCAGCTTTGCATACAATCTCTGCTCCCTTAGTATTTGTAAGATTTTCCTTAAATGTTTTTCATGCTCCTCCGGATTCTTGGAATAAACTAGAATGTCATCAATAAAAACTACTACACACTGATCCAAATATGATTTGAATATCCTGTTCATCATGTCCATGAAAGCTGCCGGAGCATTCATCAGTCCGAAAGGCATCACCAGAAATTCATAATGCCCATATCTAGTCCGAAAGGCTGTTTTGGATATGTCTTCATTCTTAATTTTCAACTGATAATATCCGGACCGCAAGTCGATTTTTTGAGAACACCTGAGCGCCTTTCAACTGGTCAAAAAGATCATCAATTCTGGGAAGGGGATACTTATTTCGAATTGTCAACTTGTTCAATTCTCGATAATCAATACACAACCTCAAATTCCCATCCTTCTTCCTGACAAACAGTACCGGAGCACCCCATGGTGAAACACTCGGCCTGATGAATCCCTTATCGAGCAGATCCTGGAGTTGTTCCTTGAGTTCTTTCAATTCAGCTGGTGCCATTCTATAGGGAGCTTTAGACACAGGTTCTGCATTAGGTAAGAGATCAATAGAAAATTCCATCTCTCTGTCAGGAGGTAATCCCGGCAATTCATCTGGAAATACATTCGGAAATTCTTTCACAATAGGAATATTTTCCAACCCTTCTCCTTCTTGCTGGAGATCCATAACATTGGCCAAATATCCTGCACAACCTTGCCTCAGCATCCGTTTAGCTTGCATAGCTGTAATCATTCTCATAGGGGTCTTCCCTTCACCGCCAAAGAAACCAAAAGGTTCCTGACCTGGAGGGTAGAAAACTACTCTCTTCCCGAAACAATCTACTGTGGCATGAAAAGAAGCTAGCCAATCCATTCCCAAAATAATATCAAACTCTTCCATTTCCAGTACCATTAGATCGGATGAAAATTCATGGTTTCCAATGCTTAGAGTGCAGGATGGACAAATCATGTTAACCATGATAATGCCCCCATTTGGAATGGATACTCCGATCTCGAAATTTAGAGGTACTGGTTCCATACCAGCCTTCTTAGCAAATCCGGTTGAGATAAAAGAGTGTGTTGCTCCGGAATCAAATAAAACACGAGCATATGAAGAGACTACTTTGATGGTACCTACCAGATAATTCTTACTTATAATTATTTGCACTCAATTAAATAAATAAATAAATAAATAAATAAACTTGCGAAATTACCTGTCACCACAGCATTCGATGCCTGAGCATCTTGCTGAGTTAGAGCATACACACGAGCCTGGGTCTTCTGCTTCTGGCGCTCACCAGATCCATAAGCTATAGGTTGTCCTTGGATAAAAGCTGTTACATTTGAAGGAGGAGGTGCTGGCGGTCGCGGTGCATTCTGAAAGGTATACTGATTTCCAAGATTCTGAGAATGTGGGCAATTCATAGCTTTGTGGCCCTGCTGACCATAATTAAAACAAGCCCCAGAAAACCAACGACAATCCTGCTCTAGATGAAAACCTTGACATCTCCTGCAACGAGGACCATTACCCTGCTGAGAGCATGGATCTTGCCTTTGATTTCCCCTCTGTCTAGGTTGTTTGCCAGAGTGTTGGTTCCCTCGCTGCCCATCAGGTCTGGATCTCTTCCTCAGCTGCCGTTCCCTCTCCTGTTGCATATTATCAACCTCTTGCTCTACAATTTTTGCTTTACTAACGACATCCCGGTATGAGGCCAGCTGCATGGGTCTTACTCCAGCACGAATCCTGGGTTTAAGTCCTTTCTCAAATCTCCGTGCCTTGATATAGTCCGTGGCCACCAACTCCAGAGCAAAACGGGACAGTTCAAAAAACTTGGCTTCATATTGTGTCACGGTCAAGCCTCCATGTATTAATCTGGTAAATTCACTCTCCTCAAATCTGAGACTTTCAGGAAAATACATATCCAAAAACTCTTGGCGAAAAATATCCCAAGTTATCGGCTCTTCATTGCCATATTATCTCTGACAGCATCCCACCATTCCGAAGCTTCGCCTTGTAGTTGATAAGCTGCAAAGCGAACTTTTTCCCGATCCGTGCAGTCCATGCTGACAAAGACCTTCTCCATTTCTTTCAGCCACTTCAAGGATTCAGTAGGTTCAGTAGAACCCTCAAATGTAGGAGGTGCCAACTTCTTAAATTCAGTGATCCCCCGATCCATTTTAGATGACTGACCACCCCTATTCCCCTGCTGCCTCAATTCCTGCACAAGTCCAGTTAGAGCCTGGATAAGACCTACCACCTGACCATCAGAATTGGCTGTCCTTATATCATGCTGCAGAGAAGGAGGACTAACTGCTCGACTCTCGTCCTGATCAGGTGATAGGCTACGAGCCATGTAAGCGCCGGCCGCCCGAGATGGACCCGCTGCCTGTGAAGTATCATGAGCTCGAGACGCATGATCAATTTGATTCGATGTCCTCATGGATCGGGTCTGAGCCATTAAACCTATAGCACAATGTTAGTTAGTGTTAATTAGTTAAATAATATGACCTTACTTGTACTTTATTAATTTAAACTTGCCCTAATTGTTTCTACCCCGCTCTCACTATCTAAAACATTTTAGTTTCTGAGACAAGCCTGGCTCTGATACCACTAAATCTGTCGTGCCCCAAACCCAAGACCAGGGCCAGAAGTGCAACAGACGGCCGTATGTTTTGGGAATTCAATATTTTCCAAGAACATACCAGGCCTGTACCAACCATTTCTTACAAAATAAAATGAGTACCAGGCATGATATTAATAAAGCAAAAGTAGGCAAGTAGATTCAATTGTCATAAAGCCAACCGTCATACATTTATCATGATCTAATTTCATGAAATAAATAAAAAAAAATAATGATAGTGTCCACTAGATCCTATGCCTCACTGATTGAATCCCTGGCCCATATGTTCCTCTGATCCTGAAAAAAAATGCAAGGGAAAAGAATGAGTTTCCCTTAAACTCAGTAAGTCATCACATGTCACAAATATATATTTTACCATGAATCTAGAGTAACTCCATACATAAGAGCAACCAAAATATATAAGCCATTCCTATTATTAACCTTTTATTTATTTTTCTGACAGAATACAAATTTTTAGGATGGCCATCCGTACACACTCACTTAGTCCCTCATACTATGGCCACGATCGGCCCGTGGCTCGCCCCAAAAGAGCCTAGACCCTGTGTCACATGCCGCACATCGGTCATGTGCCAGCGATAGCCCCGCTGGAGGCCCAAAAGGAATCTAGCTCTGAGTATCACACGAGGGACATGCTTCCCAGCATGTGCTAGAATAAAATAACAACTCCTGTGTCATATACCGCACATCGGTCATGTGCCAGCGATAGCCCCGCTGGAGGCCCAAAAGGAGTCTAGATCCTCGTGTGATCATAGTCGGACTAGGGAGCAATTACAACCAACTCACCCCATGACTCGTTACATCTTAGTTTATGGTTAAATTTCATAATGCATCAAGATATGTGTATGTAGCATGAATATAACAATAAAATTCATAACATGTCAAATAATGGGTTCACAACGTGCATGGCAAAATTTTATCGGTGAGTGATAACTTATAGTTTCACCAACTCAGCACTAATCCTAATTTCCCAAGGAGGATGACGATCCTGCATCACCATTTATTTTGTTTATTATTTAATATCATTAATTTTAAAAATAAAATAAATCCCTTGGGGCAACCCCAAACAATACCTTCCTTCTTGCTGGTATTGGGTTGACCCATTCAAGATAAAAGGCCAAGCCCAACAGGGCATGGCTCAACCAAGTCCGGCCCAACGAGGCCCGGCCCAACCAAGCCCAGCCCGGCCCGGCCCGGCCCATAACAGGATTGGCCCAGCCAAGCGTGATCAAACCGAGCCCCCGCCCCATCGGCCAGGCATTTGCCCGACCCCATGAGAGAAGCAGGGAGGATCGACGGCGATCCTCCCGTCCGACCACCACGGTGTTCATGCCGGAGAAGTAAGAGAGTCCGGTGACCCTTACGGTGGCCGTCCGATCGACAACCGGCGAGCACCGAGCCGGAGACTGTCACCTGCAACAGTACCTCTCGGCCGACCAAAATCCATCTCTCCCTCCTCCACTCTCCCCCCCCCCCAAGCAAGCGATGGGATGGCGGCAATCCCCGCGATCGGCCGCCCAAAGACGGTTGCCGGAGAAGAGGAGTCCGGTGGTGGCTTCCTCACTGCCGGCCACAGCCCAAGGCTTCAACGGATAGGAAAATCAATCGGATTCTCCGCTCCGTCGAGCCGCACGAACACTCAACGTCCATACCAGGGAGAGAGGACTTACCGGCGAGGGCGACTCCGATCGCACGACCTCTGGCGAAGGGCGTTCCGACGAGGGCAGGGGCACTCGAAGAACCGTCGTCGCTCCACCATAGGAAGATACTCCAGGATCAACAGAGGTAATCCCCAGTGCCTTTAAACCCGAGGAAGAAACCTTATCTCCCCCCCCTCTCTGGCGGCGTCGTCGGATTTGTCCGGATTTCTCGCCGGAAAATTCAATCTTCCGAACCATAGGAATTTTGAACTGAAGTCGGCAAGGGCCACCGACTTCAGCCCAAATCCAGCCCAAAAGGACCGGTCCTCACACTGGGCTTGCAAGGTTGAGATACGTAGTCGACTGATTCTGTCTGGGTTGGCAGCCCAATCTCAGTCGTCATGAGCATTAGAGGTCAAAAGGATGAATTATACGTTAACCATATGCTAGAGGTTCGATTGTTTGCTCCCGCATCTTCAACCTATCCGGACGCCGGGACCCATTGCTAGATGGTTTCCTGTGCTGGTACTAAAAATTTTTCTAATGCTACCGTTTAGGTTCGAACCTATGAGGTCACACGCCACAGAGGATAACTCTCTGATCCGGATACCGATTACGATTGGGAATCATCTCGGTTTTATGGTCACAATATTTTTTAAGCACTCTTTTCTCCATTTTGCCCTTGTCCGTGTCGACCGAAAAATGTTCCAGGTTGACCTGCTCTGCGCCAGGATTTTTCTGAATCAGTTTTGAACTGATTCGGAGTTCGTTTCGGCCTCTAATTGGTTGTGAACCAATTTTATTCCCTGAACCAGGTTCAATTGGATTGAACCGTTTGGTTCAATGGGATTGAACCGTTTGGTTCAATGGGATTGAACCAAAATGGGTTGGTTTAAATGGTTTGAACCATATTTACCATGGACCGGTTTTGGCTCCATGGTTTTTCTCTCCTTGTAACCGTTTACACGTTGTTATGCTGGGAATTTTTTTCTAGCATTGGAAGAAGGCCAAACGACTTAAAAGCTCGCGTCTCTTCCTCTTCTCCCTCCACCATTGGTTTAATGTTTTTAATCCCCTGTTAATGGCTGTTAATTGGGATTTATTGCAGCCCCTGCCTCATGGCCTCCCCCCCTCTCCGTTTTCCAATTCTCCCAATAGCTTATTTAAACTCCTGCAGCATCCCTGTTGTCAGCAAAGTTTTTTTTTTTCTTTTAACCGTGAGAACGCTTGAGAGAAAAAAAACTAGAGTGTTTGTGGCTTGTCCCATTCTTCTTCTTTGAGAGGCTTAAGGAGAGAGCTTTGGGACTGGGTTTATGAGCTTTAGAAGGAGAGAAACAAGGTTTTTAATCCCATGTTTTGAAGTGCTCAAGCTCTGCCCAACAACAGAAAACCTATGACCGTGAACCATCTTCCGGCGGCTAGCACCGTGCATGGAGAGGGATCGGAGAGCCCCGGGTGTGTCTCCCTTCTAGAGGGAGTATTCTTCTACTCCTCGGAGCAAACCACGCATGCCGGGATCGCTCCAGTTGCCCGAAATCCAACGACAAAGATAGCTACTCTGTTCTGCTGCTATTTTCGTGCAGCAGACTTCGGCAAATTTTTACGATTTATTGACTTAGTTTTGCTTGCAGAAACCAGTGCCAAATCGAAGAGGACTTCCTTAAGAATCTACAGCTCAAATTTGGGAGTGATCGGAGGTCCGGAAGGCGGCGTTCTGGGGACTTTTCGGAAGCCCAGTTTTCAACCCAAGGTGGAAGACGACTGGAATAACTTTATTCCAGTTATTCCAGTCTATTCCATGTTTATCCCAGACTTATTCCAGCTGGGAATAAGGTATGTTTTTGGGTTTTAATTTCGGTGCATGTGTAGATCTAGATTTATTAAAATGTTTATAAATATTATATGTCCTGTATCATGCCAATACATGCATCTTGCATATGCTAGATCCTGTGCCGAGAAGGTATTTTCCTCACTTATTTTAAAAATGTTTTGAAATACTTACCTATTCCCTGTGCTGTTGCATGCTTAGCGTAGGCAACTGCACATTGTTTTTACTTTCAGTGGTATCAGAGCCAGGTTCTAGTATAAATATCTTGATGCATGTATAGTAGATTAAATTGTTTAATCTTGGGATTAGATAGTACTTTTAGGAACCTAGTTGAGACCTTCACCATGGCCGTGTGTCTTTGACACGATGCGGTTCGTCTTTGTTGGCCTCTTCAGAAGGATCCTTTAAGGAAATCAAAAAGAAATTAAAAATTTTATAATTTTTGGCATGATTTATAATTTTGTTATGTGGGTCATATAATAAATTTATTAAAGTATAAAATCTAGATATGATGCATAATTTAAAATGTAAAATTGTTTTACATAGAGACTTAATTAAAAATATTTTAATTAAGTATTTGGCTTATAAAATTTTTAGGTTATGAAATCTAATAAAATTTGCATAAGCCAATTGGGTTAATTGGGTTAGCTGATTAGTTGGGTCCATCACTGGGTTAGACCTAAGTTTAGTTGAACCGGATTAAAAGAAGATTAAACAAAAGTTGTTTAAGGTCTTTCTTTAGAACTATCTAATAGTTAGATTAGTTGATCCGTTCATCTAAAATGGATCCAATTAGTGGCTCAGTGGACGCCGAGTCTTTAGGCTAGTCTGATCGAGTCTGGTAAACCGACTGGTGTCGAGGTAGGTTTGGCATTTGTGATCATGGTTGTATGAGGCTACCTCTTTCCTGGCCAACTTGGTTGGTGTCTAGGAAAGATGGTTAATGGCGGATACTCACCCATGATCTCACCTACCTGGCTAGTCGAGTCGACCAGAACTGATTGGAAAAGCTCAATGACTCGAGTTAACCCATGTCACCCAGGTTGATCGGTCTGACTGATCAATAGGTGCCCATGGATCAATTGTTGATTTAATTCAACCCTCCTGGAATCTGATTGATTCAGTGGGAGGATGATCCATGTCCTTACCTTTTTCTTCTGTCACAACTAAAAAAAAAAAAAATCCTCTAAAATTATTAGGTCCTTAAAAAGACTAAGTCAAGGAGTTGACAGTGTCTTAGCCTCCCATTAAGTTGGATAGAAATGTGTCCACTAGCTTGGTGTGCATCGGCAGTTCCATAGAACGGGTGTACATCCGGCGACTGGAATTTCTATCTGATCGATGATGGTTCAGTGCAACCTCCTTAACGGGACCAGGTGGGCCGGCCATAGTCGGGCTTGGTCTTTAGTTAGCTGGAAGCATTGGATTAGTCATTTAATGGTTGGACCTAACCAGAGACCCGCAATAGGAGGCCCCTAGGCCGATTGGGGTGTTCTCTGGGGCAAAATAAAATACTGAAAATTGTTTAGGGAAACAATTGGTTACGAACCTACCTTTAGGCTCGTATGGGTGAGCCGGCCATAGTCGGGCTCATGCGTGGCCTATTGGATTTCAGTACCCACTTGAAAAAGTGTTTTCATGGATTGGAGTTAGAGGCTACCAATCTGAAAAATTAGTGGGAGAAACCTTTAGACTAAAGTCCAAGTCTTTTGGTTAATTTATTAATTCATATACTAATTGGTCTTATTTTCTTTTCAGATGTCTTCCAATTTATCGCTCCAGTCACTTCTCGATAACGAGAAGTTAAAGGGTCATAACTTCGATAGTTGGTATCGAAGATTGAGAATGTTCTGGAGCATGAACGGATCCTTATGTGATAACGGATCCGGCACCTGAAATCCCTCCCGCTAATGCACGGAGTGCGGTCAGAGACGCTTATCTGAAGTGGGTCTCTGATCGACTACTGTCCGTTGCATTAAATTAGCGGCGATGAACGACGAGTTCACTCGCAAATTCGAGGAGGCCCAACCTGATGAAATCCTTCAAAAGTTGAAGGAATCCTTCGGCACCCCGGATGATGTAGAACGGTACAAAGTGTCTTGTGCCATCTACAACTCCAAGATGCCGAATGGCGGTTCAGTCACTGATCATGTATTGTACATGATCGAGTTGATTGAAAAACTGGGCAAACTCGGATGCCCTTGCACGAGCAGCTCGGCAAGGATGCGATCCTGAATTCTCTTCCCTCCTCCTATCTTGACTTTTTGATCATTATAGAATGAACAAGCCTGCAGTCAACTACCATGGTCTTTTGGGGTTGCTGCAGACTTTCGAGAAAGACCACCAACTGAATAAGGGGGTGGTGAATTTAGTGGGAGGAAGTAGAGGTCGTCGTCCCTTTAAGAAAGGGAAGAAGAAAATAAATAAGAAGGGAAAGAAGGTGCAGAATGCTCCTGGCCCTAGTCAGACCAGGAAGTATAAGGCTGATCAGTCTTCTGCAGAATGCTTCTACTGCAAGAAGAAGGGACACTGGAAGAGGAACTGTCCTCTTTATATTGCGTCCCTTGATCCGAACAGGCCGAGGAAGCAGAAGTCTGCTGAACAAGGTATTTATATGATAAAACCTTGTAATTACTCAATTGTTGATACTGCTAACTGGGTATTGGATACTGGTAGTCCAATTCATGTTTGTAATTCGTTACAGGGACTTCAAGTTAGCAGAAGATTTGAAGATGGAGAACAGTTTCTGAGCGTCGGGATGGAAATCGTGTTCCAGTACTGGCGGTTGGAGTCCTGCATCTTGTCTTTGAGTCTTGTACTGTCGAACTAGTCGACTGTCACTATTGTCCTAGTTTCATTATGAGCATAATCTCTGTAGGCCTTTTGGCCAATTGTGGTTTTGAACTATCAATAAAAGGAGATTTTTGCAATGTTATTTTGAATAACTCTGTTATAATGAAAGCTAGATTAAATAATGGCATATACGTACTATCAAGGCCTGTTAGTGTAATGTACACTTCTAGCAAATGCCCAAGGTTAGATAATGTCACGATTTGTATCTTTGGCACTGTAGGCTAGGTCATATTAACCAAAATAGGATAAACAAGATGCGAGGAGATGGACTTCTCGAGGTCAGTGATTCTGAATCACTGCCAATTGTGAATCCTGTTTACTTGGTAAAATGACCAAGTCACCTTTTACTGGAAAGGTGAACGAGCTACAGAACTTCTAAGTCTAATACATACTGATGTATGTGGACCGATGACAGTTAGTGCCAGAGGAGGATACAAATATTTCATTACTTTTACGACGACTTTTCAAGATTCGGTTATGTCTTTTTAATGAGACATAAGTCTGAGTCGTTTGAAATGTTCAAACGATACCGTAATGAAGTAGAAAAGCAAACTGGAAAAAGTATTAAAACCCTTCGATCTGATCGAGGTGGTGAATACTTATCTGGGCATTTTTGACATATCTTGAGGAGAATGGGATTCTCTCTCAGTGGACTCCTCCAGGAACACCACAGTTGAATGGTGTGTCCGAAAGGAGGAATCGAACCTTGTTGGACATGGTTCGATCCATGATGGGCTTTGCAACTCTGCCGCTATCCTTTTGGGGATATGCGCTTCAGACAGCCTGTTACTTATTAAATAATGTTCCAAGTAAATCTGTTGTCTCCACTCCGTATGAGATGTGGAATGGACGTAAACCATCAATCTCACACCTTCGGGTCTGGGGTTGTCCGGCTTACGTAAAGCGTTTAGACTCAGACAAACTTGGTCCTAGGTCTGATCGGTGTTTATTGTTGGTTATCCTAAGGAAACCAAAGGGTATTTCTTCTACTTGGAGAATGAACAAAAGGTGTTCGTTGCTCTTAGAGCTATCTTTTTGGAAAAGGAGTTCCTTGGAGAAGGAACTATAGCCTCTAAGATTGAACTTGATGAAGTTCAGCCAATAGAAGAACCTGCACACTCTAAGGACATCGTAGAACCGGCTGTGATTGAATCACACCCAGAACCCATTAGGAGATCCGGTAGAATACCGCGTCAGCCGGACAGATACTACGGTTTCTTGGTCCGGGATGGCGATCCCTTGAGCTCGATGAGAAAATGAGGATCCGATCACCTATATGGATGCACTTCAGAGATCTGACTCTGAGGCATGGCTTGGAGCCATGCGATCCGAAATGGAGTCCATGGAAATCAACAATTTGGACATTGGTTGATCCGCCTGAAGGAATAAAACCCATCGGGTGTAAATGGATCTTCAAGAGGAAAAGGGGCGCAGATGGGAAGGTAGAGACCTATAAAGCCCGTCTGGTTGCCAAGGGGTATCGTCAGCGATATGGTATCGATTATGACGAGACATTTCCCCTGTGGCAATGCTCAAGTCATTCGGATCATGCTTGCTTTGGCAGCATATTTTGATTACGAGATCTGGCAGATGGATGTCCGAACCGCTTTCCTAAATGGGGAGCTGGAAGAAGAGGTGTATATGATACAGCCTGAAGGGTTCACATCCACAGATGAATCAAAAGTATGCAAATGCAGAAGTCCATCTATGGACTCAAGCAAGCATCTCGAAGTTGGAACTTACGGTTTGATAGGTGTATCAAATCGTACGGCTTCGTTAAGAACGGGAGAAGAACCGTGCATCTATAAATGGGTTAATGGTTCTGTGATTGTATTCCTAGTACTGTATGTTGACGACATTCTCTTAATCGGGAATGACGTCGCAGCATTACAAGGAATAAAGGTCTGGTTATCATCTCAGTTCTCCATGAAGGACTTGGGTGAAGCTTCTTACATACTAGGTATGAAGATCTATAGAGATAGATCAAGAAGCTTTTGGGACTGTCCCAGTCTATGTACATAGACACCGTGCTGAAACGGTTCAGCATGGAAAATTCCAAGAAAGGCTATCTCCGATAGGTTCTGGAATTACTCTTTCCAGAAGGGATTGTGCGACAACTCCTGAGGAAAGAGAACGCATGAGTAGAGTACCTTATGCTTCTGCAGTAGGCTCTATCATGTATGCTATGACTTGTACTAGACCAGACGTGGCATACTCACTAGGAGTAGTGAGCAGATACCAGTCTGACCCAGGTGAGGCGCATTGGAAGGTGGTTAAGTCCATCCTTAAGTATTTAGAAATACTAAAGATCAATGGCTGATTTATGGAGAACCTGACTTGAAACTTGTGGGGTACACTGACTCTAGTTTCCAGTCGGATAGAGATGATAGCAAGAGTGTGTCAGGGTTGTTTTTACCCTGAATGGAGGAGCGATTTGCTGGAAAAGTTCTAAGCAGGCAACTGTTGCAGACTCGGTATGCGAAGCAGAATACATTGCAGCATCAGATGCAGCAAAGGAAGCTGTGTGGTTGCGGAAGTTCTTGGAGAGCTAGGGGTGGCACCTTCCTAGATGGTCCTGTTCCGGTGTACTGTGACAGCACTGGAGCCATTGCTCAAGCTAAGGAGCCTAAAGCTCATCACCGCACCAAACATATTTGCGGCGCTACCACCTCGTACGAGAGATCGTGGAACGAGGCGACATCAATCTTCTGAAGATCGATGGAAAAGAAAATTTGGCCGACCCCTTCACTAAAGCGCTGGAATAAAAGAGTTCGACTATTGTAAATGGAAATGGGTATTAGATACTCTTCTGATTGGCTTTAGTACAAGTAGGAGTTGTTGGGAATTGTGTCCCAAAGCCAATCGCCTGGGTTGTAGGTGGTTGTGCTCAGTATTGTATTCATTTTATGAATTAATAAAATATTATTTTTTGGCAGCTCATCACATTTGTATTTTCCTAAAATGAACTCTTCCATGTGATGAAGTCCTTAGGACTACACTGACTTCGATACAGAGAGGATGTATCGAGTGGTCCTTAAACCCAGTTCACAACCAAAGGATATATTGTACTGGATGGCAATATATCAAGTATAGGTTGTTGCAGTTCACATCGTTTGGTTGTCCTCTTGACCAAATGAGTGTGGTGACACTGATGTGATCTACAAGTGGGATATGTGGTATCTCATTGAACGTGACTCCATGCAGCCCCTCTCTGCCAAAGGGAACTCACGATTGGATATGGGTATATGTGTCCCTCTGACCTGAGGTCATCACGGTAGCTTGCAAGCAACTCCCTATGCTTTGGTGCCGGACTACCCGGATTTTTAATCCGGTGACGGAAGGTTTCTGGGTACAGGCAAGTACTTGTGGAGCAGTGATGGACCAAGATGGAATTGACCTGTCAAATAGTTTGGATTGAATGTCTCGCAGTATCTCAATTTAGCAAATCCTCGACCGGGGTAGTCCTAGTGAAGAGTCACTGGGCTTGCAAGGTTGAGACACGTAGTCGACTGACTCTGTCTGGGTTGGCAGCCCAATCTCAGTCGTCTCATGAGCATTAGAGGTCAAAAGGATGAATTATACGGTAACCATATGCTAGAGGTTCGATTGTTTGCTCCCGCATCTTCAACCTATCCGGACGCCGGGACCCATTGCTAGATGGTTTCCTGTGCTGGTACTAAAATGTTCTAGTGCTACCGTTTAGGTTCGAACCTATGAGGTCACACGCCACAGAGGATAACTCTCTGATCCGGATACTGATTACGATTGGGAATCGTCTCGGTTTTATAGTCATAGTATTTTTTGAGCACTCTTTTCTCCATTTTGCCCTTGTCTGTGTCGACCGAAAAATGTTCGGGTTGACCTGCTTGCGCCAGGATTTTTCTGAATCAGTTTTGAACTGATTCGGAGTTCGTTTCGGCCTCCAATTGGTTGTGAACCAATTTATTCCTGAACCAGGTTCAATTGGATTGAACCGTTTGGTTCAATGGGATTGAACCAAAAGGGTTGGTTTAAATGGTTTGAACCATATTTCCATGGACCGGTTTTGGCTCCATGGTTTTTCTCCCTTGTAAACGTTTACACGTTGTTATGCTGGGAATTTTTTCTAGCATTGGAAGAAGGCCAAACGACTTAAAAGCTCGCGTCTCTTCCTCTTCTCCCTCCACCATTGGTTTAATGTTTTTAATCCCTGTTAATGGCTGTTAATTGGGATTTATTGCAGCCCCTACCTCATGGCTCCCCCCCTCTCCGTTTTCCAATTCTCCCAATAGCCTATTTAAACTCCTGCAGCATCCCTGTTGTCAGCAAAGTTTTTTTTTCTTTTACCGTGAGAACGCTTGAGAGAAAAATAACTAGAGTGTTTGTGGCTTGTCCCATTCTTCTTCTTTTAGAGGCTTAAGGAGAGAGCTTTGGGACTGGGTTTAGGAGCTTTAGAGGGAGAGAAACAAGGTTTTTAATCCCATGTTTTGAAGTGCTCAGCTCTGCCCAACAGCAGAAAACCTGTGACGTGTGAACCATCTTCCGGCGGCTAGCACTGCACGTGGAGAGGGATCGGAGAGCCCCGGGTGTATCTCCCCTCTAGAGGGAGTATTGTTCTACTCCTCGGAGCAAACCACGCACGCCGGGATCGCTCCAGTTGCCCGAAATCCAACGACGAAGACAGCTACTCTGTTCTGCTGCCATTTTCGTGCAGCAGACTTCAGTGAATTTTTATGATTTATTGGCTTAGTTTTTCTTGCAGAAACTAGTGCCAAATCGAAGAGGACTTCCTTAAGAATCTACAGCTCAAATTTGGGAGCGATCGGAGGTCCGGAAGGCAGCGTTCCGGGGACTTTTCGGAAGCCCAGTTTTCAGCCCAAGGTGGAAGACGACTGGAATAACTTTATTCCAGTTATTCCAGTCTATTCCAGGTTTATCCCAGACTTATTCCAGCTGGGAATAAGGTATGTTTTTGGGTTTTAATTTCGGTGCATGTGTAGATCTAGATTTATTAAAATGTTTATAAATATTATATGTCCTGTATCATGCCAATACATGCATCTTGCATATGCTAGATCCTGTGCCGAGTAGGTATTTTCCGCACTTATTAAAAATGTTTTGAAATACTTACCTATTCCCTGTGCTGTTGCATGCTTAGCGTAGGCACCTTCACCCTTGTTTTTACTTTCAGTATGATCATGATGCCACCCTCTTAGGAAAATCCAACGCCTGACTTTAGTTTCAATGGGAAGAAAATCACAATCCATTCAGTCCCTCCTAAGGACAGGTAGATAAAGGAACCAATAAGGTCAGAGAAATGAAGACTGGAGTGAACCTAATTAGTGCCAAGGATCTAGAACAAGAAATTCATAGTGGTCACCCATTTGGATGTTGACTGCTAAGGAACTTAGGACTCCTACACCCTCAGAGCCTCCTCAGGAAGTTAGCCTTTATTAGAAGAATTGAGGATGTTTTCCTTGAGGATCTGCCAGACCACCTTCCACCTCTTAGGGATATTCAGCATTCCATAGATTTAGTCCCAGGAGCTACTTTTCCCAACTTCCCATTATAGGATGAATCCATCTGAGCATAAAGAACTGCAAAAGCAGGTTGGCGAATTATTGAGGAAGGGGTTCATCGAGAGAGGTCTTAGCCCTTATGCAGTCCCTGCACTTCTAACCTCGAAGAAGGATGGCACGTGGAGGATGTGTGTCGATAGTCGTGCCATCAATAAAATCACAATCAAGTATAGGTTCCCCATCCCTAAACTAGATGATATGCTAGATATGATGGCCGGTGCCATGGTTTTTTCTAAAATTGATCTCAAGAGCGGCTATCATCAGGTTAGGATTAGACCAGGGGATGAGTGGAAAACCCCTTCAAAACTAAGGATGGTCTCTTTGAATGGGTTGTTATGCCTTTTGGGTTGTCCAATGCCCCTAGTACTTTCATGAGGATTATGACCCAAGTACTTAGAGCTTTCAAAGGAAAGTTTGTAGTGGTCTATTTTGATGATCCTGATCTATAGTAAGACCCTGCAGATTACCTAGGCCACCTTAGACAAGTCTGTCAAGTTTTGAGGAATGATAGTCTCTACGGTAATTTCAAAAAGTGTGAATTTTGACCAGTAGAATTATCTTCCTTAGTTTTGTTGTAACCCCTGACGGCGTGGCTGCCGATCCTGAAAAGATTAGGTCCATAGTAGAATGGCTAGAGCCGACCAGTGTGCATGAAGTCAGAAGTTTCCATGGCTTGGCTACCTTCTATATGCGATTCATCAAGGGGTTTAGTACTGTAGTTGCTCCTATCACAGACTGTATTAGGAAGGGAGAATTTCAGTGGACTAAAGCAGCCCATAAGCCTTCCTAGATCTTAAGGATAGGATGACCCAGGCACCCATTTTGAGGTTACCGGACTTTTCAAAGGTATTTGAGGTTGCCTGTGATGCTTCAGGAGTAGGTATAGGTGGAGTCCTAAGCCAAGAGAACCATCCCGTAGCATTCTTTAGTGAAAAACTTAATGATGCTAGCTTAGGTATTCTACCTATGATAAGGAATTTTATGCGGTAGTGCAAGCTTTGCATTACTTGAGGCATTATTTGCTACGCAAGAATTTGTACTGTTTTGGACCATGAAGCTCTTAGATTCTTGAATTCTCAGAAGAAGAAGCAACCTAGGCATGCTAAGTGGGTAGAGTATATCCAGTCCTATACTTTTGTTTTGAAGCATAAGGCTGGGTCTGAAAATAAGGTAGCTGATGCCCTTAGTCGTCGATCTTTGTTGTGAATTCTGTTAGGGCTGAAGTCATAGGTTTGAGCAAATCAAAGAAGAATATGAGTCGTGTCCAGATTTAAGATTGTGTACCAGGATCTAACTCAAGGACCATCTAGTGAACATAAGGATTATTCCCTTTTAGATGGCTTTCTGTTCTTTAAGAATATACTTTGCATCCCTAGAACCTCTCTTATGGAATTTTTGATTTGGGAAGCTCATGCTGGAGGTTTAGCTGGCCATTTCGGAAAAGATAAGACCACCCTGGCTATTGAAGACCATTTTTTTTGGCCTAGCTAAAAAAGAGATATAGCACACATTGTGGCTAGGTGTCGGACCTGCGTTGTTGCCAAACAGCGAAAACAGAACACCGGCCTTTATACCCCACTCCCTGTCCCAGATCATCCTAGGCCAGATGTGAGCATGGACTTTGTGTTAGGTTTGCCTAAGACCCAGAGGAGGCATGACTCCATCTGTGTTGTAGTAGATCGATTTTCCAAGATGGCCCATTTCTTGCCTTGTTCCCAAACATTTGATGCGTCTAAGGTAGCCACCCTGTTCTTTAATGAAATAGTTCGACTCCATGGCCTACCCAAGACCATTGTTTCAGATAGGGATGTCCGGTTCACTAGCTATTTCTGGAAAACCCTTTGGCATAAGTTAGGGACAAAACTTAAGTTTTCAACTGCCTATCATCCCCAGACTGATGGCCAAACCGAAGAGTAGTGAACCGTAGTTTAGGCAATCTGTTAAGGTGTCTTGTTGGTAAAAACATTAGAACTGGGATTTGTACTTACCTAGAGCTGAATTTGCATATATGACTCGGTCAATAGGTCTACGGGTAAGAGTCCATTTGAAATTGTGCATGGTTACAAACCTCACACACCTCTTGACCTAGCTCCTTTACCAGTCCACACACGAGTCTCCGAGTCTGCCGAAGTTTTTGCACAGCATATAAAAGACTTGCATAAAGAAATTCAAGCCAAAATAAATTTAAGTAATGAAACTTATAAGAAATTGGCTGATTCTCAAAGGTGAGTCAAAACTTTTAATGAGGGAGACTATGTAATGATTAGGTTAAGGCCTGAACGGTTTCCTCCTGGAACCGTTAGAAAGTTACATGCTAGAGGAGCTGGACCATTTAGAGTGGTGAAGAGAGTAGGATCCAATGCCTATGTGCTCGAGTTGCCTCCAGAACTAGGCATTAGCTCCACTTTCAACATTACATACCTAGTAGAATATAGAGAGCCAGCTGTGATTCCCAATGAGGCTTTTGAACCTAATCCTACTCTTGAGAGTGAACCCAACCCTGTGTGTCCACCAACAAACTGGCCTGTGAGGAAAGAGCAGATTGAAAAGATCCTGGATGATCAGGTTATCTCTACTCGTAATCGAGGATACCAAAGATACCTAGTCCGCTAGCAAGGAAGGCCAGATTCTGATGACTCTTGGATCTCCCGAGAAGAATTACAAGAATTGGACCCAGACCTCTTGGAGAGATACCAGAGCCAACTTGATCCATACTCGACAGGGTCGAGTTCCTCCCACCCTGGGAGAATTGGTGCGGGCACCAGACTCAGAAGAAGACTTCAGAGCTCCATCTGGATCTCTGATTAACCTTGCCCGAAGAATTAGGGTTTTTGGTTTTGGCTGTAATAAGGGTTGACTTGATCAACTCATTTTAACTTGAGTCTGTATTACCTGCATTTTTATTTGGTTGAGTCATGTTGACTCAGTAGTGGACTAGGGCTTCAACCTGGGGTGTTACATTTTCTCCCAAGGCCAAGCAAGTGGGCGCCACACTCCCAGCCATACGCCTGAGTCCAGGGGGCACCACATCTCCATCCAGCAGGCTTTGGTCCCCACACCATAGATAGCAGCTCCTTCTTTCATGCGCCAATTGAGGAGGAAGCAACAAAGGATCCACAAAACAAGGGGGCGCCCAAGACTTCCATAAGAGCCAAACTATGAATGGGAAGAAAGTTTCTTGGAGAGAACTTCAAGGAGGCACCCATTACCTGCCAAAAATATCCAAAGCAAAGTTAGGAAGAACCATAACTTGGGGAGAAAGAAAAGGAGGTATCCAAAAAAAAGGTTGAGCCATGGAAGGAAGGAGATTTCTCTTGAAGAGCAAGGTTAGGAGGTGCCCTAGTCATTCCAAATAAAGCCAGATATAAAAGGGAAAAAATTCTCTTGGAGAGCAAGGTTAAGAGGCGCCAAACACTTCCAGATAAGGCCAAGCATAGAAGGAAAAAAATAATTTTCTTGGAGGTCAAGGCAAGGAGGCGCCACCCACTTTCCTTTTTTGAAGCCTCAATCATCTTATGGAATTATTTGGCCGGCCATATGAGTAGGGATTGATCCTACAATCCTAATTTGAAGATCCCCTCCTTTAGTCCCACATGGGAAGATGTAAAAACCCTACTCTCTTGTAATGTCCTATAAATTAAACCCCCATGTAAATTTGAAATCAAGCTGATGAATGAAACCAATTTTTTTAGTGAGCAAACTCTGTGTTTTCTCTCTTCCACACTTGCATCCAGGTGTTGAGCTCCGTGAGGGAGTAAATCCGGGTTCCCCAGGAACCTTGAGGATGTGTGAGATCTCCAAAACCCCAAACCCTAGGTTAGCCACTTCACTCCCAAACCCTAGCCGCCCATCACCCTTCTCTTTCCACAAAGCCCTAGCATATCCCCCCCTCTCACGGCCATCCTCTCCAAGTCCAGGCCGACCACCAGCATCCAGCTCCAGTCCGAATACTTCAGATCCAAAGCTCTTTCCAGAGGGAGTCGAATCAGCCTTCAAGAGAATTCGGATCTCAGCGACATCAGCCTTCAAGTTCTTCGAACTGGTAAATCCTTCCCTGAGTCTCTGAATCCATCACTTGTTTTGCTTCTTCCCAGATCTTGAGTTCTGGAGAAGCCGACCTAGCCACGAGACCAGTATTGGAGGATCCATTGCGAAGATAGCCGAATCAGAGGATCCAACAATCTGCTCGAGAGAGTTCTTCCACCCAAATTTTGTGAAGATCACTGTCTGTCTGGTGTAAACCATCTCTTCTCTTTATTTCTCATGTTGAAAGTTCGGAGCGAAACCCTAGGTCTGGGAGTTTCTCAACCCCCAGCGATCCGTTACTTCTGAATACTCTGATAACTTAGCTTCTTCTAAATTGTGCTTTCAATCCTCACCTAGTTTCCATCAACTTAGTTTAACTTTACTTTGAGTCAAAGCCAATTTCTGAAATATATAAAAAAAAAAGAATTAATCTTAATTTTACTTCCGCGTACGCTTCTTTGTTCTTTGTTTTGCATTAGCAAGGCCCTAGTTATCCCCCTTTCCATCGAGTCCCCCTCTAGGTCTTAGGGATTTTTCTTTACGGCCCCAGGTAGCGATTTGGGTGGGATGCCCTAGGCTCCGCGTGTAGTGAGACGGGTGGGATGCCCTAGACTACATGTAATGGGGTGGGTGAGATGCCCTAAAGGTGCGATGTCTCTTCGTGAAGGTAAGTCCCCAGTCCTAGAGTGTCCATGTTTCCTATCCTCCATTCCATGTTTCTCCATCCCGAAAAATTGAAAACCAAAAGAGTATGGCTATTTTAGGGTTTAGAGTCAGCTCACCCTAGTCTCGGGAGGCTTCTTAGCCCTCCCACGGTCCTAGTTTGTTTAGGTTTTCCTCTGTTTTCCTAATAAATCAGGTTACGTCTCATCTATCCTGCATTAGCTTGCCACCGGACCAAGTACCGCTAACAGTCTCTATCTTAGGTACCAATAGCTTGATCATCCAGAGCTCTTTCAATCTTTTCCTCACTTATAGGACAATTTGTATGTGGACACTTAGGGGTGGGTTCTCTCTTAAAGGGAGGGATAGGCTCAAGGTGCTCGCTAGGTATCACTGCTATCTCCCTAGATTCTATAAGATCTGAGATGATGAAGGTGGAGCTAATACCTTAATCAGGTAGTATCTCATGCACATAGGCATTGGGTCCATTACTCTTCATTATATTGGATGGGCCAGCTTCACGAGCAGAAAATTCCTTTATCATCACATATTCTGTGCATAAAATTCTTTAACTTTCCTTTGGGAATTAGCTAAGTTTTATTTAATTCATTACTTATGTTCAGCTTTTGACTAATTTCCTGATGCAAATGCTGTACAGAGGGTAGTATTGGTGTAGACATGCAGTTTAAGCTATGTATTTATTGGACTCAACTCATACGTAATAGACTCGACTAGACATCCCTATCAAAGGATGTTTTATTGGACTCTAAGAGACAAAACCTAACAGACTATAAATCTTTAGGTTTGACCCTAGCATGGCATGCACATAAGAACTTACTATGTACTCCTACTAGGTTCCATAGGGTTTTCCTAAAGTATGATGCAAACATGACATGAATAATGAACGACTGCAACATGCAAACTCCTATAAAATGCAACCTAATGGTAAAGAAAATAGAAGAAGTTTCTGGAAATGGTAAAAATAAGATGTGGATTCAGGGTTAGTCTGATTGATTGGAAAGTAAGAAAAGTGTTTTGGGTAAATTAGATAGACTAGGATATAAGAAGGGGTATCAGGGATTAATCCTAAACTAATAAAATTGACCTTTAAGGGTTGGTGTCTATCTACTGGGTCTGCCTTATAATAGAATGGGTCACTAATTTCGGGGAAAAGATCTTCAAATGGGATCAAGAAAGTGAGTTCATCTTGAGGGTACTAGGTGAGATAAGCCAAGTCCTCAATAAACTCTTTTGGCTCAAGAAATTCAGGACTAGGCTCTACAATTGGATCCTTTCTAAAGTCTCCTCTAATTACTCTTCCATTGCAACTTGGGTGTGATCTGGGTTATCTAACTCTGGGTCAGCCACTAACTGATTATGGTCAAGTTTAGCTAAATCTAGATTAGCTATTACTTGGATATGGTCAGGGTCAACTGATTCTAGGGTGGCTTCTACTTGGGTCTCTATTGATTCAACTAACACTAGATTGGCTTCTACCTGGGTTTGGTCATAATCAACTAATCTTGGGTCTTCTATAGGGTACTCTTCTAGATCTTCAGTAGACTTATACTCCTCTACCAGACTTGGGTCAACCTCATATATTTCTTCTTCTAAGTCATCTTGCTGAACCAATGGGGTGGTAAGAGGGGTTTGGCTAATGAGAAATTGATTAGGGTCTGGGATAACAGGGGTGGATAAACTAAGGGTTATGGGTTCAAAGGTTATGGTTAAAGGTTATGGGTTCAAAGATTATAGGTTCAAATCTTGGTTTATCAATCGTGTAGTGTTCAGGTTGACTGAGGGATAGTGGGTTACTACTGGGTTCATATCTACGGACTATGGGTTCCAGGGGTTCAGCTCTATGGGTCTTTCTTAGGGTTCCTACTTCATTGAGTCTTGGTTCATTTGGTCAAGCTGGTTATTCGGGTAGCCAATTGGGCATTCATTTGGGCTAATTGATTTTGGGTTTGGGTGTTGGACTGGTTTATTTGGGTAAGCTAAGCTAGGATGGCCTCCAAAGTGGGATCCATGGTTGGGCTGGGTTGGGGTTTAGACTTTTGATATGGGTCCCTAATCTGGTGGTCATGCAACAAGTCAATAATCAAAATGAAATGATGCAACCAAGTTTGCAAAAGAGAAAGAAAAGGCTAGTATAATCTAGGGTTTTTTAGACCTAGAGCCAGAAATTGGGTGGGTTAGCTCAAATTACACCTAACCTAATAACTAATCCTTCCACTGGCTAGGTAGGGGGTGGGAGTGTGGGAGCCGCCCTGCTTTCGCAGGGACCCAATTAAAAACCACAGCACCAATTAGGTCATTTGACTCTGGACCCCCAGCCTTAGACACAGCTTTCACTAATAGCTAAGAGGTTAAATGCACTAGTTGGCCCACATAGCTCGAACCTGACCTGTTGATGTCTCCTAGCCCACTAGGCAAATTAGGTCTAATTGATTTGAATTATGCTTTGGTTAGTATGATGATGGTGGTTTTGGGCCCTGGACAAGTGATGAAATCCAGCCCTGATCTTAAATAGAGAATTACCCTTAAGATTAGGTTAAGAATGATGGCAATCGATGGCCCTGATGCAATCTAACAATCAGAAAATAAAATATTTTTTTAATGATTTATGATGTGTCAAGTTAGGTTTAAGTTAACTAGGGTATCAAATAATGTTTGGCTTGGGATTAGGGGTTTGGTAGTTGATTAGGTTAGGTTGAGTCAAGATGCAGGATGTAGCAGAAATTAGTGAATTAGGGTTTTAGTTGTTGCAGAGTTTGATACAGATCCTGATTCATAAAAAATTCAATAAAAATATGGTACAAAAGATTGACGGTGATGATTAAACCTACCAAATTTCATGAAGAACAAAAATCATATGGTGATGTAAATCCTATGGTTTTTGGACTATTATAATAATTATCAGGATTCTTTTAGGGTTTCTAATAAGCTGGATTTTAGAAAATTATATTTTCAGTAAAATAAATAGAAATTTTGGTAATATTAGGACAGAATAGAGGACACACAGTGCAAATTTCACAGAAAATTAAAATTTTTAAGATGCCGAAATCAGATGAAAACTATCCTAAACCTGCTTCGATACCAAATGATGCGGAACTGTATATGCATGCAATTAATTTTTTTGTGTTTTTATGTATTAAGTTATGTGTTGAATCCTAAAGATCAAACCAAGGAATGATGTAAAGAGTTCTATATGAATATAACAAAAAAAGCATGCATGACAGGACCTAAAATGCAAAGGAAAGAGGACTGCCGAGGCTGAGAAGTCTCGATTGGGCCAGTTCATCTGCAATAAAGCATCTGGTATGAAGAGGGGGTGTACATGATAATGGTAGATGTGCCTGATGTAGATCATACATGAAGGGATTGCTCTCGCTCTTAGATGCGGCCTGAAAAATCAAGCTAGAGACCCGCAGATTCCCAGCTTTCTGCTCGGAGGTCCGACTGCGGCCCAGCTGGAGTCGTTGGATATGTCGGAGTCGAGGGACCTACAAAAACACCTTCCAATGGTTCTAAAACATAGTAGGGATGAAGTAATTGAGGGAAAATAGAAAGGAAAAGAGGTGTTTGAAGAGGGTAGCTAGGGTTTGGAGAGCAGGATGGCAGCTGGAGGCTGGGCACAGAACACCAGGAAGAAGAAGGGCTCACACAGAATCTCTTTTAGCACACAGCAGCTAGCACACAGCAATTAGAGAATTTCAATATTATTTCATGATAAAAATTTATTAAATCTTCATACAAGGGGTCCCTATATAGAGTCATGAGACTTAGGGCCCAAGCAAAAGAAAACAAGAAAATAAGGGGTGCCCACTTTCTTCCTAAAGTATGGGGCTGAATACATGGAAGAAAATACTCTCATGATACCAAACTGATGCGGGACAACTCTAAGACTACTAAACATGCATGGAAAATAGTAAAATAATTATTTATAATTTTTATAATTTTATTTTTAGGCTAGATTTCCAAAATAAAGTAAGAACTAGCGGAAAGTCTAGTAGTGCAAAGAATCATTGGATCGCACGCAAACTCATGCAAACTAATGAAATAGCTAGGACCCGAGAGTTGAGAAACTCACGATTTAGTATAGTTTATCTTCATCAAATCAGATAATAAGAGAAGGGAAGGTTTCTTATCAGTCAGAGATTAAAATTCAGCAACAGAAGGGATCACTCACACTCTTATTGGAGCCTAGAAGAAGAAGCCTCGGTTTCCTTGAATCTGATGGCTGATCTGGGTGATCCTGGAAGCAAAGAAGGCCTTCTCAGGGATTTTGCAAGCATCGGTGTCATTCAAAACAGCAATTAAATATAATAAATAAGAAAACTAGGGTTTAGAATTGAAATAACTAGATTAAGTGTGGATGTACCGGGGAAGAAGCAATTGCTAAATGGGGCAGCAGCTAGGGTGTCTTCCTCTGGGCATGGCTTATCTCCAAAGATGTAGATGAAATCTAGGGCAGTAGGAATTCGGCTAGGGCACACAAAGAAAGCACTCAAAGTAGAAAAAACCAAGCAAAGACACCAATCACAAATCAATAGCACAAAATTTCAGCAAGTTGTATTCATAAGAAGAGATGATTACAAGAGGGGGATGGGTGGTGTATTATTATAGTTCCCATGCCCTCTCCTAAAGGATTACAAGTCTTCTTTTAGATAGAATAGGTTTTAAAATTTAAGTGGGAGAAAAACTATAAAATAAACATAGAACTAAAAGTAAAAGTTGAATGAAATAAAAACTCAAACTCCTCCTTGTATTTAAACTCTTCCACCATGTTGGACTTGGTCAACTCTTGGAGGATGCATATCTTAGGTGTGTTGGGCTTCATGGGGCAAAAAGGGGTCATCCTCCTTTGGATTGGTGCATGGGCTTTGGGCCCTGAAAGCTGGGGTGTCTTGGTATCAGCATATTCTTGGAATCTTGGTTCTTCATGATTGGGCTTGCTTCTTGGGCTTGAAATTTTAAGGCTGGAATGCTAGAATAACCTAAAAACATGGGTTCCTAGTATATGAAATATTCCAGAAGCATATGGGGGAAATCAGGCATCTAAAATGGCATTGAAGGGAATCAGGGCACCTGGAAGGCATTTGGAGGGCATTTAGGGCTCCTAGGTTTCAATTGAGCTCCCATAAGCTGATGTAATTGCCTCTAGCTCATGAATGAGGCCTAGTAAAACTCCAAAATAGGGTAACATTTCTCTTTGTAAAAGATTTGGACTCTACTGATGTACAGGACTCAATATACTGGACTAGGTCGAAATAAATCAACTAGTCTCACCTTATTACAACTCAATCTTACTTTCTTACAAAATTGTGACACATGACTATGTAAATCACATAGGCCTAGTAATCTGTGTCTGATCCTGGTGCCCCCACCAAGGTTGACATGGCATTCAACAATGCTTGCTGAAGTGATGTCCTCCTTCGAATATTTTGTTGAAGTGGTTGAGTGCATCCAATCTTCAAGTGAGCTTGCTTATATTAACCAATTCCAAACTTCTCTTGGATCAACTACTTAACTCACTAATACAAGACTAATTTGACTCTATTTGTACTCAAAAACCTAAATGGACTTAAAGGAAACCAAATTGAAATAAACCCAACCTAATTACATGACTCAATTTAATTAAGAAGTAAAAATACTCTATTTACAAGACATAATTTTAATAAAGAATTAAAGCCATACTGAATTAGACTGAAGCCTCTTTCGAACATTGGTGCCCGCACTAGTTCTCCCGGGGTGGGAGAAACTCAACACTGTCAAGTATGGATTGGTCTGACCATCCAAGATACTTCAATCCTATCTCTCCGTTCTGGCTATGGAGCTGGTTGACACTCAGGTAGGTTTTCACTCTCAAAGGCTAGATAAGGTCCAAAAGGCTCGCTAGGAATTAATACCGACTCTTTATATTCTTTTAGAACATAAATATTAAATGTGGAACTAATGCCATAATCCGGTGGTAACTTTAACATGTATGCATTAGGTCCAACTCTCTTTAATACTTTGAAAGGTCTAGCTCCCTGGGCATGCAGTTTCTTCATAGTTCCCAACGAGAACCTTTCAGGTTTAAGTATAACCATTACAGATTCCCCTACATAGAATTCTTTCATTCGTTTACTTGAATTGGCCATATGCTTAAAGACTTCATTGCTCATTTGAATCTTTTTACTAATCTCCTCATGCAATTCCTTAATATACTGTGCATATGATTTTTGCGGACTCTAAGACTCATACTGACACTTGACAAAAATAGACTCAACTATGTATTCCTATTGAGAGAAATTTTATTGGACTCTCTAGGGCCTAACAGATTATCGACTCTCTAGTTTGACCCTAGTTTGGTATGCACATAAAAAATGACCATGGACCCTAGAAAATGCCATAAGGTCTTCCAAAAGTAGGTCGCAAATGGGATGGGCTCTAAGGATTCATGCAACCTGGTGATCTCAATATAATGTAATCTAATGGCTTTAGAGACATGTGTAGACTCAGGAAAGGGTAGGAAATAGAAATCAGAGTCTTGGGGTAATCTATAGGAAGCATGAAACAGACCTTGGTTATTCAGGATGATCTTAAAATTTGGACATTGATCTATGGGTGCACTTGTCCTAACCTTATGATTAGTATCAGGAAGATCTATAGGTGCAAGTTCTAGGGTAGGCTGGGTGTTCCAAAATGGTGGAAGGTCATCAGGAAGGTCCTTGGGAAGTCTATCTTGAAAGTCCTCTAAAATAATGTCTACTTCCTAGGGTTGTTCCTTAAGGATTTGTTCTTGGACCTCTTCTATGTAAAACTCTTACGAACCATCACTTTGATCTGATGTTTGATCCTGACTCAGTCACTCCTTTTTCAAATTCTATAGTGGGTTCAGGATCTTTTCTATTAGTTTCTTAGTGATCTCAACCTTGTATCCACCTTCATCATATTCCTCCACTACACTTAATTCATAGATGTCTTCTTTGGACTCTTTAGTGGACTTAGGAGTTTTTCTTTAGATTCTTAATGGGTTCAACCTTTTCTCCCTGAAACTCTTTAATAGGTTCTTCCTCTCCCTTCATATCCATTAATTAAACTCAATTCATCCTCATAAACTTCTTCCTCAGGCTCACTAATAGGTTCAGGGGTCTTTCCCTTGCAAACTAATGGGATAGGAGTAATAGGCTGGTTTGAAGGAATCTATCTAAGAATTGGCCTAGAGGTACTAGTCATGCTGGGCTTAGGCCGGCTGATCATGAGTTCTCTTTGATAGGACTCGAATTCTCTAGCAATCCAATAAGCTTCTTCTAGAGTATGAATTTTTCATTGAAGTAATTCCCTCTGGATGTCCTTACATAGGCATCCTCAAAATCTAGATATGGTCATGGTCATAGATTCGGTTGTGTTACATCTCTTGAAAAACCCCTAGAATTCCTAATATATTCAGGCACTGGTCTATTACATTGTCTCAGTTTGTACCATGTCTAAAAGTCTTTGCTCATAAAATCTACCTAGGTACTTTTATCTTAGCTTACTTCTCTTGGTTCTCCAGCTATGTATTATATCTCCTCTTGATAACATTCATCCTCAATAGCTGCCCAATGCCAGTTAGCATATCGGGTTAACCTACGTGTGGCCAATCTAAATTTCTCTAACTCTGACATCCTAGTGTACTCGAAATAGTGATCCATGCTCTCCTCCCAATTGATATACACCTCTTGTCTTCCATAAAAATGAGTGCATATGGTTGGGTGCTCCTAATGGGTCTCTCCTCGGAGTCAACCAAGTATGGGTATAGGCTCTTAGGGCTAGACTCAAGGGCAAGATCATGATCATAGGCTCTTGGATCAAGGGAATTGGGCTTAGAGGAGTTGAGTTTAGCATGGGCCTTGAGGGCTTATGCCCGTGCCCCTACTTGGGCCGTTTGATCAGTCATGCTTTGGTTGGTCTGGGCCAATTGGTCAACCTGGTTTTGGTTCAATCAGGCCATTTGATCATTCAGGATTTTCATCAAGGTCTCAAAATTTTGGTCCATGGTTGCACTTGATTGAGCTAGGTCTTACTAGTTAAATGTCCCTGATCTAGTTGTCATGAGCACACAAACTCAAACTCTGGCTAGGGGTTTGCTAGACCTAGAGTTCAAACCAAATGTTAGGTCAAAATGACAATCTTGGTTGTAGTAACTTGGCACCTGGCTAGGTAAGTGTAAGGTTAGTTGAGATCCCTTTTTGCTTGCCTTGGACACCAATTTAAAATTGACCAGGTAAGCATACCAACCCACCTTCCTTTGGGCTCTTGTCCCTGAACCACTTGCCTAGACACCAGATACACAAGCACACACAAACAAGTTATCTAAATTGGCTTGATACTTGGATCGACCTGACCTTGTGTGTGTCCCTAGCTCGCTAGAGCAAATTAAGTGTCTACTCAGTTTTTATTAAGGATTGGGTCCGATATGCAGGGTGGTGATTTTGGGCTAAGGATAGGTTATGAAATCTTGCCCCATGTCATACTGATGCCCTTAGATTGATTTCCATGAGATGGTGCAAACATGAATATGAACCCTAATCTCAGTAACAAAAATTTTATGTGTTTTAGTTCAAAGTGAGGCTGAGAAGTACTGTGTAATAGTCTCAAGAAAATTCAAAAATTTCACAGAAGACTGTTAACTTATAGATGATATGCCATATAAAAGAAATTTAAAAATAAAATTTGTGTTGTGCTGAGCAGATCCTGAAATTTAGATAATGTAAAAGGAATAGAACATAACGTATAGGAATCTCAGCAATAGTGATGGAGTTCAAGAATTTTTATTTTTTATGTGATTTTTTTTAGAGGATAAAATTATGCATGATGATAGCTAACTTAATATGGATCAGGAAAAAAATACTTCAATGAAAAACTAACTACTTTTTTAAGATATTTAAATTAATTACAGTCAGCCAAATTAGAAAAATAGCAAGCAGAAAATAGAAAGTTCTAAGTGCAGAAATTCAAAAATGAAACCTAACATGCTCTTTGTTTTATTTCATGGATCAATCACAATCGCACCCCGACATGCATTAGGAGATCCCCATGGAATGGGAAGAGAAGGTCTTGAAATCCTACTTTTCTCCTAGACAGGACGGCTTGGTGAAGCACTCGATCCAAGTACTTAAAGTACTTAACCCTAACCTACCATGCTCTGATATCAATTTGATGTAGGATGACATGGAATGATGTAATCTAGGAGGAGATAGTAGTAGTTAAATGAAAAATGAAGTAAAAAACTAGGCTACTTTTTCATGTAAACAAAAGTGAAATCTTAATGGAGGAATTTGCATGTTAAATTAAACCTAAATTAAAATCTTCAAAGTAGTAAAGAGAAAGGATCATTGTGGATAAGAAACACATAGGCTAGGGCTTAATTACTCTAATATTTTAGATCTAAAAGTATTAAAGAGGGATACCGGTCCATTAACATTTCAACAATTTGAATGTTTGTACTCAAGGATGAAGCTCTTTGGTGACAAGGAATTCCTCTAGATGGGAGGGCTTCTTGTTTTGTTTCTTAACTTGGAAAACCTTCTTCTATGGAACCTGGAAATCCCGGGGATCCTACACAAACCATATTAGAATTAGAAAGGAATTGAAAGATGGAATGCTAATAAAATGAGGATTGAAGTTGAGAAGAAGCTTGATTGAGTGGAAGTAGCTTGGCTGGCCTCCTTGTATGACTTCGTTGCACCCTTGAAGATGGAATGGGATGATTAGATGGAAGGAAAAATCCTTCTTGGCATGGAAGATTGATTGTAGTAGATAAGCGTCTCTCACCCACTCCCTCTCGAAGGACATTTGATAAGACAAATGGAATAGAAGAAACTTTGATTGTTTTCATTCATGTCATCATCCCTTTACAAGAGAGCTTGGAGTAGATTTTATAAGCCTCCAAAGAACTTTGAAAATTGAATTACATGGAGCTTTTCATAGAAAGTTCCTAGCTATAAGGGTGGAATTCGAATTACATGGAGATTTTCATGGAGCTAGCTATAATGGTGGAATTCAAAATAACCTTGGATGCCCCCTTTTAAATTTGAATTCCTTGGTGAAGTGGTAAATGGTGATGTTGCTTGATGAGTTGGACGCCAAGTGGTTGGGAGGTTGACTTGGTGTCCAACAATGCTTGCTGAAGAAGCATCCTCCTTGGAATATTTTGTTGAAGTGGTGAGTGCATCCAATCTTCAAGTGAGCTTGCTTACATTGAACCAATTCCAAACTTCTCTTCGACCCAACTACTAAACTCACTAAATAAAAGACTAATTTGACTTTAATTGGACTCAAAACTCAAATGGACTTGAAGGAAACCAAATTGAAATAAACCCAACCTAATTACATGACTCAAATTCAATTAAAAAGTAAAATTACTCTATTTACAAGACATAATTTTAATGATAGAATTAAAGCCATACTGAATTAGACTGAAGCCTCTTTCAAACTTTGGTGCCCGCACCAGGCCATGTCATTTTCAAAGTCTATATGGAAGACACCCAAACATGACACCTCACCTAGCTTTGGGCAGCCAAGAAGTGAATTCAAATTCAAAGAGGGCTACCATTTTCACCCCATATCAAGAATGGTTCAACTCCCCTTCCACATAGCTAGCAACATACCATGAAATTCTCCTTGTATTTCAAATTTTCAAATTGAATTGGAGGCGTATAAATAGCTCTCCAAACTCATCTTGTAAATACATTGTTGATGAATGAAAATTTCCAAAGTTCTTCTATTTGTGATAAGCAAGTGTCCTCCGAGAGGGAGAGAGTGAGGGCCCAAAAGCTATCCTAAGCCAACATAGCCACTTCCAAATTCCACCAAAAATCCATCAAGGTGCTTCCTTTTTCCATCAACCAAATCATTCCCCCATCCTCCATCACGCAGCCTACAATTTCAAGCTACAGGGTCAACCACTTCATTCTCCAGGATGCCTTCTTCAACACTACAAAGTTCCCTTCTTCATCCTTAAAGAGTTGCCACCTAAGTCCAGCAAATGGAATTCCATCCATCATACATTCAAGATGCCAAATCAACCTTTATGATCCCCTACAACTTCAACCAATCAACCAACTTCATACTTCTTAAACCCTTCACATTTCCACTTATTGCCATTCCAAGTCACTTATCCCTTTCCTTTTGAGGATCCCTAGGACTGCGAGTTGAAGAGGAGGTTGATCTTGCCTTTGGAGCCATCTACACTAGAAGTCTTCATCCCATGGTGTGACAGTTTCAAGTCCTATCCGAAGAGTGCTGAAATTGACTCACCTTTACACGTGTGGGACTTCAACATTGGTAAGTCAACCTTCCTTTATTCTTAGGTTTGAATATTTGAATGGTGTAAGCCCTAGTTAGGATGGTTTCTCGACCATTAGGTCCAATCTTCATGGAATAAACATGAAGCCCTAGTTTGATCTATCCTTATTTAGTTTTCCTTCATATGAATCCCTTGCTATTTTATGGATAATTTGTTTATGCTAGTAGGTTTTATTGCTCAACAAATTAATTAATCCTCTAAGTTAAAATTCATTCTTGCATGCTACATCAAATTTGGTATCAGAGCATGGATGCATGAATAATATATATTCATGTAGCAAGTATGTTTCTTTAAGTACTGGGATTGGGTGCTTCACAAAGGCCATCCGATCATAGGAGAGAAGTAGGGCTGCAAGACCCTCCTTTTATTCAATAGGATCTCCTATGGTGTGTAGGGATGCCATTGTGATTTGACCTGTGAAGAAGAAAACCAAGAGAACTCATTTAGGACAATTTCTACATCCCGCAATTCCAGTATATAGTGTGATAATTTAGTTGTTTCTGTATGTAAAAAATTTAGAAAATTACAATTCTTGCTGCACTAGATTCATCGCAATTGATCCAATTTTTTTGAATTTTCTCCTAATTTATTTCAGTCTATAGATTTTTTCATATCAGTTTTTCTACCTGAGAATAGTTCTGCCTTAAAATTCTTGCATATTTTGTTTGCACTGAAACTAAATCACATCCAAACCCCCAACCCCAAGCCACTTTTGCTTGATCACTTAACCAATTGAAACTCAAGTCTGACATGTCATAAAATATAAAAAAAATGATTATTATTTTGAATATTAGATTGCATTAGGGTTTCATATGTATGCCATCATATGCATAACATACTCTAAGGGCGACAATATCATAAGTAAGGAAAGCAGGTCATTACCTTTTCTTAGCCCAAAAACAATCACCCTTTCATTCGAACCTAAGTCTAATTTAAAATCTATTAGCAACCTAATAGCACTATGGACACCCCGAGTTCAGTTCATGTTATTTTGAAAAAAATAGTTGCACACAATTCGGCATGTGTCTTGAAGCTGGTGTCTAGGCTGGGGGTCCTGAGTCAAATGACCTAAACATTGTTATGGTTCCTTAATTGGTTCCTTGCGAAAGTAGGGGGCCTCCACACTCCCACCTCCTACCTGGCTAGTGGATCGCATAATTGTTGTCTCGGTTGTGATTTAATCAATCATTGTACTTGGGCTGCTAGGTCTAGCAAACCCTAGTACATTTTGTGTACTTGATTACATTGGCGACTAGATTAAGGGTTCAATATCAATGGTGTCAACCCAATCAGTCAATCCTTGGAGTCTAATGTTGAGATCTTACTCAGGACATGTATAGAACAATGTGCCCACATGAACAAAGATTTGATCAAATGGAATTGAGTATTGAAATGACCCATAGGACTCATGCCATACCTAGATCAACATCCTTCAATCCTAGAGTCCATCATCACCCCAAACCCAAATCATGATTTTGGGTACCAAGATAAAGAGGTTATTAAGAACATTAGGACAGAAGCTCCTTCATTTCACGGCAGTCTTGATCCTCGGGTTTACATTGCCTGGGAGGAAGATATGGACAATTATTTTAAGTGGGATGAAATGTTTGGGGATGGAAAGGTTATGTTCACCCAAATACATTTATGGGGTCAAGCCAAGTCTTATTGGAATAATGTTCAGGGAAAGATGGCGTTTTGGAGACACGAACCCATTAGGACCTGGAAGAAATGAAGAGTAAGCTTCGTGAAAAGGTATATCCCTGTGTCTACCAACAAAATCTCCCAGACCATTAGAGAGGTTGACCCAAGGTAATGGATTAGTCATTAATTATATTGATAGATTCGAGCACCTAAGCACTATATTGTGAATAAGGATCAATATTATATCTAATCTGATTTGAAGAAGTTTGATGAAAGATATCTGGAGAGAATTTTAGACATGATATCTTTACTTGGAGCAAGCCTACTGAGTAGCCCAAAACTGATGAGAGGTCCTTGAGGCATGCCAGATCAAGTACTTTGGACCTAAATCCGATCTCTATCAGCTTGAGTCAAAACCCTATTGGCCCGACACCAAGTGTGAACCAAACTTTTTGGTGGGACACCAAGATTAGACACTGATCACTAGATCCCATTTGGTTTACTAATTAGGATTTTAGAATTTTAGTCATGTGTCATAATTTTGTAACAAGTTGATTAAGTACTGTAATAAGTGAGACTAGTTGATTTGTCTCAACCTAGTCCAGTCATTGAGTCCTGTACATGTGAATGAGTCCAGTAAGAGTCCAATTTTTGTACAAGAGAAGAGGATACCCTATTTCGGTGTTCCACCAGGCCTCATTTAGGAGCCAAAAGCCTTCACAACAATTTATTGGCCTTGCTTGCCACCCCAGGGTCCAGATTCCTTCTAGATGCTCGAAATGCCCTATAGATGCCTTCCAGCTACCTTGATACCCTACAAATGCTAGAGAATTTTCAATATCAGGGCACCTATAATTTCTAGGAATATGCAAGCACCCAAGCCAAGAGATTCCAGGCCCACGAGTCAAGCCCATGAACCCTAGAACCAAGATTCCAGAGAATATGCTGATACCAGGGCATCCCAATTTCCAAGGCCCAAAGCGCATGCATTAAGCCCAAAGAAGGATGCCCTCCAGCTGCCTATGAAGCCCACATGCCCAATCCAATACATGTAGGTGTCCAAGCCCTTTGACCAAGTCCAAGCCTTTGACCAATTAAAAGGAGGTAGGAAATCCAGTAGAATAAGGAGAACTAGTTTCACTCAAAGTGTATTCTCCCAATCTTAATCAAACTTGTAATCCCTTTCCCTCTCTACTTTATATTTTTATCCTAAGAAGGAGAGGACTTGGGGAACTCTATAAATACCCCACCCCTCTTCCTCTTGTAAGTACTTCAATCATATGAAATAAAACCCTGCTGAAAGTTTGAGCTTGCGGGCTTGTTTTTGTGTTCTTGTGTTTTTGAGGTTGTTCTTGTGTGCCCTGGCTGACCCTTGCTACCAAACCCAAGTCTTCATCAGCCACACCAAGGAGAAGAAGCTTAGCAACCCAGAAGCCAAGGATCATCTCCTTCCCCAGGCCGCCAGCTCTAATAGCCCTAATCCTGATTCCCCAAAACCCTTGTTTCTTTTCTTTATTTATTTGTTTCTTGATTAACCTCTGACATGTGCAGGATCCTTGAGGTATTTTCCTCCCTAGAGGAGGCTTTCCTTGCCATCAAATTGGATGCAGATCGCCTTCAGATTCGGGAACCATGGGCTTCATCTTCCAGGCATCAAGGAGGAGCTGTGTGACCCCTTCATCAGCAAGTTCTTCAATCTCTGCCTGGTACAAACTTCTCACTCTTAATTTCTATTTGATTGAAGGTTAGCTATTCTAAGCTGAGAATTTCTCAATTCACATGTTCTGACTTTTAGTATTTTGCATGAGCATGCCTACGATTACGATTATTCTTTGCATTGCTTTAAATTATGCTAGTCTTTACTTGATTTTGGAAATTTAGCACACAAATTAAAATTATAAAAAAATTAGTTTACTATTTTTTCTACATGTTTAGCAATCTTAGAGTCATCCCGCATCACTTTTGTTGGTAAACCCTCACCTGTATCACCTCCAACCCAGATGGATGACATTGAGAAGGAATTAGGTTTGGCCGAGCCACGATTAGTTGACTAGAATGAAGCCAAAATGAAAGAACAATTCGCGAGGTGGAATTAGAAACCATTACAGAAGTATATGAGGCTGACATAAGTTTAGTAAACGGATATGAAGGAGAAGACTTTGAAGAGGATAACACTAGTACCTTACCCAAGGAAATCCTAGGAGAAGGTGAAATTGTAGAGCCTAGTCCTGAAGTGTCAGAATGACAGGAAATTAGTGAGGACTTGGTTCTATTAGTCAATACCCCAGGAAGTGCCCATCCTTTAACCTCAACCCGAGACCTCATTTAGTTCCCTTATAAAGAGTTCATTCATCTAACCCTGGTTAATTATCTTTTTTTGGAACTGACTAAGTCTTCTTTTCCTGAAATCCCTGCATTTGCAATGACCAAATTGTCTATCCTTCAATTTAACTTATGTCACCCATAGATCGATGCTCAAATCTTAAGGTCATCCCGAGTAACCAAGGTCTGTTTCATACTTTCAAGACTATCTCAAGACTCCGATATCCTGTCATACCCTAAGGTCTTGAATGTATCCCAAACTTTCAAATTATACTTTGTTGAGGTCATTCAGTTGCACCAGTTCTTTGAGTATGTTAGGTTTGTGACCTACTTTTTGAAGAACTTATGGAATTTACTAGGAATCCAATGTAAATTTTTGTGTGCATACCAAACCAGAGTCAAACCTAGAGAGTCTATAGTATGTTAAGTTTAGGCCCAAAGAGTGCAATAAAATTCCTCTCAATAGGAATGCATAGTTGAGTCTACATTTTGTTAGGTGTCAGTACGAGTCTTATAGTCTGCTAAATCACATGCACAACATATTAAGAACTTGCATAAAGAAATCAAGAAACAATAACAAAATCAACATGAGAATAAAACTTGCAGGTGTAGGGCTAATTCACATAGAAAATATAAAGAATTTTATGAAAAAGACTTCGTAATGGTTAGACTCAAACCCGAACGTTCCCACCGGGAACCAAGAAGAAATACATGCCCGCGGTGCAAGGCCATTCAAAATCCTAAAAAAAATTGGACCTAATGCGTATGTATTAGAACTACCATCTGACCTAGGTATCAGCTCGACCTTCAATGTTCAGACTTAGTAGAATATAAAGAGCCAATATTGATACCTAGTCAGCCTTTTGGGCCTAAACCTCATTCAAATATGACCCTACCCTCGAGTATCCACCAGCACTATACTAGAGCGGCGAGACCGATTTTAGAGAATTTTGATGACAAAATTATCACTACCAGGAATAAAAACTATCAGCACTATTTGGTGCAAAGGCAAGGCCAACCAAAATCTGATAACTCGTGGATCACTTGAGAGGATCTACAATAAATCAACCCGAAATTACTGGAGTACTATCAGAGTCAGAGTGATCCAAACTTGACAGGGTCGAGTCTTCCCCACCCCGGAAGAATTGGTGCGGGCACCATACCTCAAAAAAGAATTCAATCCAGTCTAATCAAGCCAGATTTATTATGGATCTTAGTGGAGTAAGTTTAGTCTACCTTGATTTTAATTTTATTTCTTTATTGAACATGAGTCCTGTAAATAAGGATGTTATTTCTTTGATTAAGTTTGAGTCTTGTATGTCAATTTTAATGAACATGAGTCCTGTAAATAGAGAAGTTTATTTCTTAATTAAGTTTGAGTCAGGATTAGGTCCATGTTAATTTGGTCTTTTGAGTCAAGTTCTGTTCAATTTGACCTTGTAACTAGTTGAGTTTTAAGTTGAGTCCAAGATGGGTTAGAATTGGGTTCTAATCAAAGCAAGAAGGCTTGAAGATTAAGTGCCACAAGATACTCCAACCAACCATGCCGAGTGGATGACACATCATCAAGCTACCTTCGAGGCCATGTCATTTTCAAAGTATACATGGAAGACACCCAATCATGACACCTCACCTAGCTTTGGGTGGCCAAAAAGTGAATTCAAATTCAAAGAGGGCCATCATTTTCTCCCCATATCAAGCATGGTTTAACTTCCTTCCACACAGTTAGCAACATCCCATGAAATTATCCTTGTATTTTGATTTTCAAATTGAATTGGAGGCTTATAAATAGCCCTCCAAACCCCTCTTGTAAAGACATTGTTGACGAATGAAAATATCCAACGTTCTTCCATTTGTGTTAAACAAGTGTCCTTCGAGAAGGAGAGGGTGAGAGGCCCAAAAGCTATTCCTTAGCTGACCTAGCCACTTCCAAATTCCATCAAGGTGCTACCTTTTCCATCACACAAAGCATTCCCCCATCCTTCCATCTGTAGCCTACAATATCAAGCTACAGGATCACCTACTTTATCCTCCAAGGATGCCTTCTTCAACACTACAAAGTGCCCTTCTTTATCCTTCAAGAGTTGCCACCTAAGTCCAGCAAATGGAGTTTCATCCAGCATACATTCAAGGCACCAAATCAACCTTTATGATCCCCTACAACTTCAACCAATCAACAAACTTCATTTCTTCTTAAACCCTTTCCATTTTCCTCTTCATGCCATTCCAAGTCACTAATCCCTACTTAGGAGTCAGGGGGGAAACCTCAAAGATCTAAAGCGCTCGATGCAGAGATTGCTCACTTTGGCGGATGTAGCCTGGATGATCGAGCCGTCAACCCTGTGGAGGCGCCAGCTGGCTGTTCGAAGATCTCGATGGCAAAAGGCAACCATCTCCATACTCGTGTCACCTGGAGGACCTGCGAGCATTAAATGAATAAAGGTTAAGTTTCAATTAGAAGGAAAGTAGTGGAAGAATGAAAGAAAGAGTTGTTGAAGTGATGGAGTTCTGCTTGATTCGGAGTCGGATGATGGTGTTGCAGAAGTGACGGTAGTTTGAGGCCTCACACCTCTCGACGCCCGAAGGTGAAGGCGCTCCCTCACGGAGATCGACGTTCCTAGCGAATGAAGGCAACTAGCAAGCGATTGGAACTCAAGGAATATAATTTTTCATTCATCAAAATTAAAATTTACAAAGGAGGGTTTAGGTCCTTTAAATAGGCACCTTAGGATCCTTTTGAATTTCAAATGAATGAATACAAGTTTTCTTGGACGAGCGCCCAAAAACCTTGACTTTCTTCTCTCTTTGGTCGACCAAGAGCTGATTTGATTGGGCATGGCAAGATGCAAGTCTTGGAGGAGGGATCTTGGTGATTTGAACTTGGAAAGTAACTCCTTTGTTTTGGAATAAAGCATGAAGTGAGGCTTGGAGCAAGGCATGTGTTCTTCTTCCTTCCTTGGTTGGGCTTCCCCTTTTGGTTCAAAGCTTGACATGGGGAGTGAGGTGGAGGTGCCCATGGATCTTGTTTCTTCCTTCCAAAGAAGTTCAACCAAATTGGGAAAAAGACTTGATTGGAGGGCTTGAAGCAAGGATTTGAATTTGCCCCCACTTCAACTCCAATGACCTTCTATTTGGCTGACCACCCTTCCTTGGAAAAGAGCTTGATAGGAGAGGGAAAAAGGGCTAGTGCCAAGTGATGTGTTCCTCCTCTTTGGGTGTCCAAGGATGACAAGTGTGCTGCCCACATGGCAAGATGTCATGGCACCATATAGGATGAAAAAGGTGGGCCCTGAGCTGACTTGGATTCCTTCCAGACTTGGCTCCAGGGAGACTAAATTTTAAGACCAATGACCCATACTTCCAACAGACTCAGACAGGACTTAATTACAGGACACAATTTGATCCAATTGGTCAAAGCACAGACTCAATTCAAAGCAAAAGGAAAATTACAAGGTTGAGGCTTGAAGCCTTATTACAAGACCCAAAAATTGGAATCCTAATTGGACATCCATAGAGGGTTGAAGTGCCTCTGTCAGATTCTAGTGCACACACCAATTCTCCCGGGGTGGGAGGAACTCGACCCTATCGAGTAAGAGTAGAGTTGATTTAGGTACTCTTCTAGAAGGTCGGGATCGAGGTGCTGCAAGTCCTCCCGGGTAATCCACGAGTCATCGGACTCAGGTCAGCCATGCCATCGGATAAGAAAATGTTGATAACCTTTGCCCCTGGTAGTGATATCTTGGTCATCAAGACAGGCTCGATCTGCTCTCCTCTCTTAGGTATAATTGGAGGTGGACACTCAGTTCGGGTTCACTCTCAAAAGAAATGTCAGGCCCAAATGGCTCGCTATGAATGTTTGCTGGTTCCCTGTACTTGACTAAGTCTGAGATATTGAAAGTCAAGCTAATGCCATAATTCGGGGTAGCTCAAGAATGTAATCATTAGGGACGACTCTCTTTATTACTTTAAAGGGACCATCTTCACAAGCATGAAGCTTCACAAGCATGAAGCTTCACAAGCATGAAGTTCAAACTCTTTGCTCGTTTTCGGGAATCAGCCATTTTTTTATATCCATTATTACTTAGATTAATTTTATTTCTAATTTCCTTATGTATGTCCCTAATATGCTGTGCAAAGGATTCGGCGGACTTAGAGACCGAGCATGGATAGGTAGGGGAATTGAATCAAGGGGTCGGTTAGGCTTGTAACCACTCACAATCTCGAAAGGACTTTTCTCGGTGGTCCTATTTGCAGAACTGTTGTAGGGAAACTCAGCTCGAGGTAAAGAAGATCCCAGTTTTTTGTATGTTCGCCTATCAAACATCTCAAGAGTTTTCTAGGCTATAGTTGACTACCTCATTTGGCCATCGATCTGCGGGTGGTAGGCAGTGAGAACTTAAGCTTGGTGCCTAGTAAGTGCCAAAGGATTTTCCAAAAGTAGCTAGTGAATCGGACATCCCTATCAGACACTATGGTTTTTGGAAGGCCATGTAACTTAACCACGTGATCAAGAAAAAGCTTGGCAACTTTGGAAGCATCTAGGATCTGGGAGCAGGGTATGAAATGGGCCATTTTTGAGAACCTATCTACCACTACACAAACTTAATCATGCTTCCTTGCGGTCTTGGGCAGTCCTACTACAAAGTCCATGCTAAGGTCTTCCCTAGGATGACTAGGCATAGGCAGAGGGGTATACAGGCCTGTATTCTATTTTTGTTGTTTGCCGACAGCACAAGTTCGGCACCGGGAAACAATATTAGCTACATCCTTCTTCAAGCTAGGACAAAAGAACTGCCTTGTATGCTAAGATGGTATTTTCCCCACCAAAGTGTCTAGCTAGGCCTCCTGCATGGGTCTCCCAAACTATGAATTCTCGAAGAGAGGTCTTGGGAATGAACCTATTTGCTTTGAAAAGATAACCATCTTGGAGGGTGTACTCACTAAAGGCACTAGATGGTTGGTGTTTCATAGATTGGAAAATATCTCCAAAGTCAGGACAGGTCTCGGATTGCTCTTTCAATCGGTCAAATCCTATAACCTCAGTCCTAACGATATTTAATAATAGGGCACGATAGCTAAGGATATCAGCTACCTTATTCTCGGTACCAGCACGATGTTTTAGCACAAGGTATAGGCCTGGATGTATTCTACCCACATAGGTGCTCGGGTTTAGTCTTTTCTGGGAGTTTAGGTACCGAAGGGCTTCATGGTCAAGAAAAGGACAAATTCTTGAGGTAAAAGATAATGCCTCCAATACCTCAGAGCCTGAACGACTACATAGAACTCTTTATCATAAGTCGAGTACTTAACTTTGGCCTCATTGAGTTTCTCGCTAAAGAAGGCCACAGGGTGATTTTCCTGACTAAGTACTCTCCAATGCCAACTCTCGAAGCATCACAAGCACCTCAAAAACTTTAGTAAAATTAGGTAATCTTAGGATAGGTGCTTGTATCATCTTATCTTTAATTTCTTGGAAGGCTTTATCTGCAGCTTTGGTCCATTGGAAGCCTTCCTTCTTGATGCAGTCAGTGATGGGTGCTACGATTGAACTAAATCCCGAATAAATCTCCTATAAAAGTGGCTAGGCCATGGAAACTAAGCAACATGGACACTAGTTGGGACTGGCCACTCAACTATGGCTCTAACTTTCTCAGGATCAGCGAAGACTCCTTTGGGGTAACTACAAAACCTAGAAAGATAACCCTTGTTATCATGAACTCACATTTCTTTGGGTTGGCATCAAGGCTATTCTTCCTAAGGGTTTAGCAGACTAACCTAAGATGGTTAAGATGGTCTTCTTTGGTCCTGCTGTAAATCAAAATATCATCGAAATAAACCACCAAAAATTTTCCAGCAAATTCTTTTAGGACTTGGTTCATGACCCTCATAAAGGTACTAGGAGCATTAGAAAGTCCAAAAGGAATCACTACCCATTCAAAAAGGCCATCCTTAGTTTTAAAAGCCATCTTCCATTCATCCCCAGGTCTGATCCTAATCTAGTGGTAGCCACTCTTAAGATCTATCTTAGGAAAGATAGTAGCTCCGGCCATCATGTCAAGCATATCATCTAAACGGGGGATGGGAAACCTATACTTGATTGTGATCTTGTTTATGGCTCTGCTATCTACACACATTCTCCAGGTTCCATCTTTCTTATGGGTTAGCAAAGCAGGGATGTCACAGGGACTAAACTCTCCCTAAGAAAACCATTCCTAAGCAACTCTCCCACTTATTTCTGCAATTCCTGTTGTTCGGTGGGGTTCATTCTATAATGGGGAAGGTTGTGTAAGGTTGCTCCTGGTACCAAATCTATAGCATATTGGATGTTCCTAAGAGGTGGTAGATGATCAGGTAATTCTTTGGGGAAGACATACTTAAATTCTTCCAGAACCTTAACTACTTCTTGGGGGAGCTCTATTTGAGTCGGTTCATGACTATCTTTGGTGGTCAAAATCCAAACAAGGGCTCCCTCAGCAATCTCTTTCTCCAGTTCCTTAGATTTGGTTAGGTTAACTCCAGGCTTCTTCTCCTGAAGACTACTTGATCCTCTCTTAGCCTGGTCTTTATGCTGAACTGGGTTAATGGTAAATTCTTCCTATGTTGATTGAAGGTACAATTATTGGTCCGACCGTAAATAGTAGCATCGTGATCATAAAGCCACAGTCATCCTAAGAAATACTATTGGCGCCATGGGAAGGACATCACACCAAATCTTCTCTTCATAAGACTATAATTTGATTAAGACTTGGCACCTAGATTTTATGGGTATAGAGGTTTAAATCAATCCAAGAGACCTTGTACGGGTTGGGGTGAGAAACTGAGATCAATCCTAGGGCTTTGACAGTACTAGAAGAGATAGCATTGATACAGCTCCCACTATCAACTATGATTTTGCAAACCTTATCCCCTAGTTTGACAAAGGTTTGTAGGATGTTTGTCCTACGCAATTCTTCCTGTACTACGTTTTGTGTAAGGATGCACCTAACTAACCCTAGAAGGTCTTCAGATTCAAATTGCTCTTCCTCTCCCTCATATTCTTCTAGTAACTGATCTTCTGGCTCATAGACTTCTCCTTCAAGATCAGCAATGGGTTCTATCTCACTCTCAGTTGGCTTCTATTACTAGGGTTGTGGAGGTGCACTACCAAGCTCGATGTCCAGGTTTATGACACCTAAAGCAAGTGTTTTGGGGAGTGGGACTCTTATGGGCTCCAACAGCTTTACCCTTTTCCTCTCTGCTAGATGGGGTCGGTTCAGATCTAGTCGGCTGGGGCTGGGTCGGCTGGGGTTGCGTCGACTTGGGTCAGGTCGGTAAGGATTGGGATGACTCGGGTAAGCCTGGATATACCCTGGGTTAGGTCCTGGGAGTCGACTAGGGGTTTTAAAGGGTTCAGGTTTATGATAGGTAGGGGTCCTCTGGAAATGCTCACAATTCCTTGCAACTTGGTAAGCATACTAAATTAGTGACCTCTCTAAAGTAAAGCTCTCTCTGGATGTCTGGGTGTAAGCCAGCCCTAAACCTAGATAGGGTCATAGAAGCAAATTCATTGACATGACATCGCATGACATACTCTCAAACTTCGCGATGTAGTCAGCCACACTCTTGTTCCCTTGACTCAGATTTTGCCATTGGTCTAATAAACTCTGGGTTTAAGAAAGTGGTTGGTACTTCTCCTTATGTTTGGTTTCATACCTCTCCAAGTTGCTATAGGTTCTTCATCTCTCTGTGCTACCAGCCTCTCAACACTATTCCAGAATAACCTAGCTTGGCGAACCAACCTAGTCTTAGCAAACTTAAACTTCATCCTTTCAGTCATGGTATACCACTCGAAATACTGCTCCATATCCTCCTCCCAATCTACATACAATTTAGGATCTAGACTACCATCGAAGGTAGGGGCTTCTAGCTTGATGTTCCTAAGGGCCCTTTCTTCTTGGTCTATGATCTTGGGATTGGGTCTCCTAGGTTCAAACTCTTGGGCTGGGTTAACACAGGGCATTCTCCTAGGTTCAGCCTCTATGGGTGGTTCATGGTGAGGATAATCCCTAGGGCAGAAAGGTGATCCAGACTCAGGCTCAATAAATGGCCGAGGACTATTCCTCTCTAAGGTTCCAACTCTTTCTTCAAGCCTCTCTAGTTTACTGTTCATCCTAGTCAATTGCTCCATAAGATCCTTAAGTTGAACTCTCTCCCGTTCTCCATAGGTTCACCAGATAGGAATGGTGGGGATGATTGGGTACTCTTGATCTAGTGGACATGGGTTAAGCACAAAAAAACATCTAAGATCTACTAGACTTAGAATCTCAACCAGTTGCCTAAGTCAGGGTGGGAAACGAGTCTGTAGTAACTCTATCCTTGGCCAGGTAGGTGTTGGGGAGTGGATGTCCCTGAACGCCAACCTTAGATACCAATCTAGGATTGGCCTGGTAGGCGGACCAAACTCACAAGCACTGAATCACCAATCCTATACACCAAGAGCAATAGCACACATAGAATAGGCTGATGCCAAGAAAAGACACTTAGTCTTGACTCGACCAATTGGTGTCCCTAAGCTCTCTAGAGCAAATTAAGTGTCTATTGGATTTTAGTTAGAGCTTGGGTTCGATATGCAGGTTAGTGATTTTTGGGCTAGGGACAGGTAATGTAATCCTGACCCTATGTCAAATTACCGCCCTTAAGTGATTTATGAAAATGAATGCAAGCAAATGATCTAATGAGAGGTCACTAAATTATGTTTTTATATTTTTTGATGTATGAAAATAGAGTTAAGATGATGGGAATGAAATGATATTACTCTAAATGCAAGATTAAACTAGATGACTATTGAAAACACAAGAAAATGCAAATTGCTAAAATTCTCTGAATAGAACTTGCTCTCAGGTAATATTTCAGCTTGTAGAAATTCTACAAACTGAAATAAAATCTGAGAAAATTACCAAAAAAACTTTGAATTATATATGATCTAACAAAATAGAAATACAAAATTTAGATATTTCTACAAATAGTAAAAACTAAAAAAACAGACCATGTACGGAACGGAAAAAATTACAGAAATTAAAGAAGCTATCTAAGATGCAAAAAAAATTTTGTTCTTTTTAAATCTATTCTTCTTGTATTCTCCTTCAAAGGCCTATCACAATGGCACCCCTACATGCCTTAGGAGATCCCCGTGGAATGGGAAGAGAGAGTCTTGAAACACTACTTTCTCCTAAGATCGGACCTTAGGAGATCCCCGTGGATGGGAAGAGAGAGTCTTGAAACACTACTTTTCTCCTAAGATCGGACGGCCTGGTGAAGCACCAAATCCAGGTACTTAAGAAGAGCTAAAGTTCTAACCATGCACTGATACCAGAAATGTTATGGGATAAAGCTTTGATACCAGAAATGATGGCAGACTAACTAAATACAAAATGAAGAATGATGCAAGTGATTTTTTATGGTTTTGAGATTTTAGATTTTAATGTTTTCTTTGGATTCTCAAAAATAAGTAAGAGATGATCTAGGGTTCTACAATAAGAAGAACTATCAAGAAGCAAGTAGTCCCTAAGCAGTGATAAAGAGAGGACCCTGGGATTGATAAACCCCATAGGACTTAGCTCTCCGATCAAGACCTACTTACGAGTCAGGGGGCAAACCTCAAAGATTTGAAGTGCCCGATGCAGAGATAGCTCACTTTGGCGGATGTGGCCAGGATGATCGAGCTATCAACTCTATGGAGGCGCGGTTGGCTGTTCAAAGATCTCGATGGCAAAGGCAACCGTCTCTGTACTCGTGTCACCTGGAGGACCTGCAAACATTCAAAGAAGATAAAGGTTAAGTTTTGTTGACCCTAAAATGATTTTGATGATAACAAAACATTGGATCATGTATTTGGTTATCTAACAACTCTTCAATGGTTGACAAGTTTTTGTAGGATGACTACTTTGACACATATCTTTAAACCTACAACCTTATTTCTTTGTGTTGAGTTGTAAGTAATAAAATCTTGTAAAGAGAAGACCCAACAAAATTATCTATTTGAATCAAAGATAAACGGTTACTTCTACTAGTTTTCAAGCTTCAATTTCTCTTGATATTGTTATAAGAAGATCTAAGGAAGTCTTCAAAGCTTGGCATGTATGTTCTGGAGAATTGAAATTGGTCTAGCTGAAGAACCAATCTCGAGCGACTAGATGGAGGAACCAGCCGACTTTGGCACTGGCACAAGGAAGAAAACCTTTGGCATGCAGACCAAGCCGACTGGCACCAAGTCCCAGCCAACTCGTCCAGAACTCGGTTTAAATTGTTCTGAGAACCTCAGGGATTCGAGCCGATTGGATTTCAATCTAGCCGACTCGTCTGGAGTGATCTATTTTCTTGACTGTTGAACCTAGCCGACTGGTATTCAACCCAACCGACCCAAAACTGATCTGAGCTGACTCGAAGATGACCAAGCCGACTGGAATGACGGGGACTTTCCAACGACTAGTTCCAGAATTTTGAGTTTGAATCCTAAAAGTGCTCCAACGGTAACCTATCACTTCCCAATGCTCTACAACGTTCAAATTCAAGGGAAGGCAGTTGAAGTCTCAATATATGAGATATTAGAATATCCTTAGAGAGACTAATGAGTTGTTGAACATTTATTGAATATTTACTGAAATAAGAAGAGAGAGCACTTGAGCTTTGAAGTCAGCCTTCAAGCCTTCACCAACTCTTATCAGAAGCTTGAAGCAACTTTTGAGGAAAGCAAGGAAGCCATTGAGTGCATTGAAGGGCATTCAATTGAGCTTCACTAGAGCTTCATTGGCAACCACCAGACAACTTAGTTTGTCATTTCTGTTGCTTTTCCTTTACTCTTAGAATACTTGGGTTATTGATGAGCCCGGTTGTAAAAAACAATAGGTTTCTTTGGTGAGCCTACTCAAAACCAAAGTGTAGGGTTCTAGGTGAGCCTGTGAAAACCTTGTGTGGGTTTCTTCGATGAGCCCAGTTTAAAAACCAAAGTGTAGAGGTTGGGATTGTGAGCCTATAAAACAATCCGACTGTATTCCGTTTGGAGGATATAGTGGAAATCCCAAGTGGTGAACTTGGGTAGTGGACGTAGGAGTTGGGTTGCTCCGAACCACTCTAAACTTGTTTTGTTTGTATTGTGCATTACTTACTTTTCAGCTTCTGTACTTATTCTCTGATTAACACAACACTCAACCATTAAAAGAAATTACTTGTGAACATATTTGCAAGAAATTTTGTAATTCCCAATTCACCCCCCTCTTGGGAAAAGCCACCTGGGCAACAGCTAGTATCAGAGCAGTGTCTCTAATTACTCGAGTAAAGATTGATGGCTCATCCTATGAGTGCCTCCTTTGACAAAGGCCAGTCAACAAAAAGAGCTCCACTATTCACTGGCACTAATTACTCTTATTAGAAAGCATGAATGAAAATTTACATTCAAACTGTTGATTTTCAATTATGGACGGTCTTCTTAGAAGGGCACACATTCCCACGATCAAAGTTGATGCATGGACATCCCTAAGCTTGAAGAGGACTGGGATGATCATGACATGAAAATGGGGGAATTGAATACCAAAGCAATGAACTTACTATACTATGCTTTGGATGCAAATGAGGTCAACCAAATTTTCACTTGCTCTTCAGCAAAGGAAATCTGGGACAAACTCGAAGTGACCCATGAGGGAATTTTCCAAGTGAAAACCTTAAAGATAAATCTTTTAGTTTACAACTATGAACTGTTTAAAATGGAACCTTCTGAAACAATCTGCCATATTCTCCAGATTTACAGATATTATTATTGGTTTGAAGAATCTTGGCAAGGTATACTCAAACGCTGATCTAGTTCAGAAGATACTCAGATCTTTACCTGACAAGTTGGATCCCAAAGTGACAGCAATCCAGGAGGCCAAAGACCTCAACACATTACTACTGGATGAACTACTGGGATCACTCATCACCCACGAGCTGACTATGCAGCACAGAACTGAAGACGAACAGAAGAAAAAGAAAACTATAGCCTTCAGAGCTGCTACCGAATCAAAGAGGATGATGATGAAGAGTCTGAAGAAGAAAGCACCTCCTCCAATGATAACCTGGAAGATGATGATATCGCAATGGTTGTGTGGAGATTCAGAAAGTTCATGGGAAGAAAGAAAGAAGGATTCAACCAGAAATTCCATAGGAAGGATTACAGAAAAGAAAAAGAAAAGGATAGAGAAAGATAAAGAAGTAGTCCCGACATGTATGAATGCAAGAAGCCGGGGCACATTCGTCCAGACTGTCCTTTATTGAAGAAATCCTATAGACAGAAAAAGAAGAAGAAAGCCATGGTTGCCACATGGTTCGATAGTGAAGAATCATCTTTGTCTGAAGAAGAAGAGACCACCAAGGCTGCAAATCTATGTTAATGGGTCACGAAGATGAGGTAATATCCTCTAGCAATTGCACTGAATTTATTTGATGAATTAAATTCTGCTTTTCATGATCTATTATCTGAATTTAGGAAGCTGGAGTAAATATAAAATCATTGAAAAATATGAATGACTCTTTACTTAAACAAAAAAATAAAATTTCAGAAAAGAACTTGTTATTGCAAAAAGAACTGCATGACTTTTCTGAAAGAAAAGAAAAGCTGAAAATGAAAATCTCTTATGTGAAAGGAAAAACAATGATTTAATTACTGAAAAATATTGAACTGAAAAAGAGGTTAAAAAACTCAAGCCTTTAGTTGGAAAACTTACTTTGTCTTCAAATAAGTTTGAGTTAATTTTAAAAGAATAATGAATTTCAGTAAATAAAGCTAGAATTGATTTTAAAACTTCTATTATGAATGAAATTTCAGCAACTGCCTTTGTGAAATCTAAAGTACCTGTCAAAATGTTTTATCACAAAAAGCTTTGGCTGCACCAAAAATTGTTTCAACTTCAAAATCTTTATTGTATGTTCCTAAGAACTTGAGCAAAAATGCTTATAATTCAAAAGTTCAAAATCTGCATCAATTGCATCAACTTTTAGAACTTCTAATTCTACTTTTATTAAAAACTATAATGTTATATGCCATGTTTGCAAAAGAATAGGACATAAAGCTTTTAATTGCAATAATTCTAGAAATGTCCATAAGAATGTAAGAAAAATTTGGGTTCCCAAAGGAACCACCTCTGCTGACCTGTAAGGCTCAAGGTAGCTTGGGTACCTAAAAGAATTCATTGATTGTTTTGTAGGAATGTCTTGCAACCCAAAAATTGAAGAAAAGGTGGTACTTAGATAGTGGCAACTCAAGACATATGACGGGTGACAAGGACCAGTTTATCACCCTTGAAATGAAAGAAGGAGGCATGGTCACCTTTGGAGACATTGGCGAAGGGAGAATAATCGATATTGGTAAGATCAAAATAACTCCCTTCACTTTTATTGAAAATGTTTGCTAGTAGACAAGTTAAAGCATAATCTTTTAAGCATACGTCAATTATGTGATAAAGGCTTCAAGGTTGTCTTTGAATCTTCTATGTGTATAGTAACTAACTCTTTAGATTTTAGCAATAAGTTTATTGGACATAGACTTGGGAATATGTATGTGGTAGATCTTAATGATCTTGCCATGTCAAGTAGCCCCAGTCTAGTTGCAATGAATGCTAAGACCAAAGAGTCGTGTTTACTATGGCATAGACGACTAGGTCATGCTAGCATGCATACTATTGCCAAATTGATTTCTAAAGATCTTGTTATAGGCATGCCTAAGTTCAAAGTTCATTTTGATCATGTTTGTGATGCATGCCAAATGGGTAAACAAACTAGGGGAAGTTTTAGATCAAAGAATATAGTTTCTACAACAAGACCACTTGAACTACTTCACATGGACCTTTTCGGACCTACTAGGACAACAAGCCTAGGAGGTATGAAATATGCTCTTGTGATAGTAGATGATTTTAAGATTTACTTGGATTTTGTTTATTGCTTCAAAAGATGAACCTTTCATGTTTTCAAAAAATTCCATAAAAAAGTTTCAAATCAAAAGAACATATCTTTAATTTCAATTAGAAGTGATCATGGAACTAAATTTGAAAATCATTTTTTTGGAGATTATTGTACTAAATTTTGCATTGATCATAACTTCTCCGCTCTTAGAACACCTCAACAAAATGGTATTGTAGAGAGGAAAAATAGGACATTGGAATAAATAGCTCGCACAATGTTGTGCGAAGGCAATCTTTCAAAGTACTTTTGGGAAGAAGTGGTGAACACTGCATGCTATATTTAAACCGCATTTTGATCTATCCTATTTTCAAGAAAACCCCCTATGAGCTTTGGAATGATAGAAAACCCAATATCAGGTATTTTCATGTGTTTGGATGCAAATGCTTTGTGCATAATAATGGAAAAGATAATTTAGGAAAATTTGATTCTAAAGATGATGATGCAATTTTCCTGGGAAATTCATTACATAGCAAAGCATATCGGGTTTTTAATAAAAGGACACTTACTGTTAAAGAGTCAATACATGTTGTATTTATTGAAATTAACCCTACACCTTCTAAACAAGAGAGTGCATAGATAATGATGTAGCTACGTTGCAAAAAGGAATGGAGGACTTGAGCATTCAAGATAAGGACACTCAAGATGAAGAAAAAACAGTAAGGATCACACTGATCTACCGAGGGACTGGAGGTATGTTACATCTCACCCTAAAGAATTAATCATAGGAGATCCTTCACATGGTGTTAGGACTCTGTCTGCACATAAGGATGCACATGATTATATAGCCTTTGTATCACAAATAGAACCCCATAGCCTAGAAGAAGCTGAGACTGACCCAAACTGGATGATGGCAATGCATGATGAATTAAACTGGTTTGAAAGGAATAGGGTATGAACACTTGTAGATAAACCTACTGACCATCCAATAATAGGAATCAAATGGGTCTATTGGAATAAATTAGATGAACAAGGAAGCATAATAAGAAATAAAGCTAAACTAGTGGCTAATGGATATAAACAAGAAGAAGGTATTGATTTCGATGAAACTAATGCACCTGTAGCAAGACTAGAAGCCATTAGATTACTACTTGCATTTGCTTGCTACATGAATTTCAAACTTTTTTCAAATGGATGTAAAGAGTGCATTTCTTAGTGGTTTTATCTCTTAGTTTTTGTGGAATAACTACCAGGTTTTGAAAATCACACATTTCCAAACCATGTATTTAATTAAACAAAGCATTGTATTGTTTGAAACAAGCACCTAGAGCCTGGTATGATCGACTTAGCACTTTCTTAATTGAAAATAATTTTCATGAGGAAATGTAGATAAAACTTATTATCAAAAGAAGAATAATGACATCTTAGTTGTATAAATATATGTTGATGATATCATTTTTGGTGCAACTAACGAATTTCTATGTAAAGAACTTGCTAAGCTTATGAAGGAAGAATTTGAAATGAGCATAATGGACGAACTAAACTGCTTCCTTGGACTTCAAGTAAAACAAACAAAGGAAGGCATCTTCATCGACCAAGCCAAATACATCAAAGAAATCATCAAAAAGTTTGGTATGGAGAGTAGCAAATCAATGAGCACACCCATGAGCCTAGCTTGCAGATTGGACAAAAATGAAAATGGATCCAATGTTGACCAAAAGCTATATAGAGGTATGATTGGATCCCTATTGTACTTGACTACAAGTAGACCTGACATATTATATAGTGTATTGTATGTGCTAGATTTCAGTCATCACCAAAAAAACACTTATGCTTGCTGTTAAGTGAATAATTAAATACTTGAAAGCAACATGTAATTTAGGAATTTGGTATTCTAAACATTCTACCGTGAATTTGATTGGATTCTCTGATACTAACTATGCTGGTTGTAAAATAGATAGAAAAAGAACTAGCGGTACATTCCAATTTCTAGGGTTGAATTTAATTTCATGGCACTTAAGAAGCAAAATCCGTAGCCTTGTCCACTATTGAGGCTGAGTACGTGGCTGCTGGTAGTTGTTATGCTCAAGTGTTATGGATTAAACAACAACTAGAAGCTTTGGTGTATCACAATCTAAAATTCCAATTAAATGCGATAACACAAATGCTATCAATTTAACAAAGAATCCAATTCAACACTCTAGAACCAAGCACATTGAAATTAGACTTCATTTTATTAGAGATCATGTTTCAAATGGTGATATAGTGCTTGATTTTGTTCCTACTGAAGATCAATTAGCTAATATATTTACTAAGCCACTTAATAAAGACAGGTTTGAACTAATTAGAAGTGATTAGGACTTTGTGATCCTTTTTAAATTCTCTAATCAAATTCCTTCAAATTTAAGGAAACATCATCTAGAGAACCTTCTAATTTCATTCTCTTTCATAGAACCTAAATTTCCATAGAAATTTTCTCCAAAAATCTCTCAGGTTTGTGATTAAATTTTCCAAAACCTGATTTCCCTATTCGAGTCAACTGGTTTTAAATCGAGTCGACTGGATTCTCTGTGTGTTTGGGGTGTGTTCTGGCCAAGCCGACTCGAGCCTTTCTATGGCCTTTTCGAGTCGACTGGGTTATCGTGCATGCGTTTGTTATTTTGGGACATAAACCACATTCCGAGCTTTCTAACCTCCATCTCATCTTTCTAATCATCTGTTCCTCTCCTAATCCTATTCCAAATATTCCTCTATCCCTTCTAAGCTCTCCATTCTCTCATCTCTTCAACTTTCCTAGCAATGGATCCTAAACGTGCTATCGAGAAACACTTTTTACGGGTCGCTCCGTCCGTGGAAAGGGAAAGAAGAACGAAGAGGCGTCAAGAAGAGCCGACTGCCACTGCTCATCGTGAAGAACTTGTGGAAGAACCTGCATGGGCTGCTCCAACTGCTCCAAGTCAAATCCCTTCAATGTCCACAAGACTGGTAATTTTCGGTCGTCGTATCAACTTTGAATTTTTTAAGGAAATAGGGTTGAAGAATGGTGATTTGATTGAGGACCAGGGCTGGAGGAAATTTTGCTCACTAAATGAAAAATCCTACCCCTCACTTGTTAAAAGATTTTATAAAAATTTGAGAGTAGGTACAAATCATGTAGAGTCTACAATTAAAGGAAGAAGAGTATTTATCAATGAAGAAGTTTTGCACAACCTACTAGATTTACCAATTGATGGGGTGAAATACCTATTAATTGACGATAGAGAAAAGACATTGAGAAATTTCCTAAACATGGAAGATGTTAGTGGGATTGGAACTGTCTTTGCCAATACTTTATCACTTGAAATGAGATTATTGCATAATTATTTGTAGGATATTTTTGCAAAGGACTGGAAGATTTGATCGGGTAAGTGAGAAGGACCTGTACCTTATGGAACATATCTCTGAAAAGACTCCTATGAATTTATCTCATATTATCATTATGCAAATGAGGAGACTATCAGAAAGTTTAAGGCTTGCTTACCTCATGGAATGATGTTAACCCTGCTATTCAAGTCTCAAAAAGTGAATTTGGAAGGTGAGGATGGAGTTTATCTGCACCATACTGACATCTACACCTCCAAGTCACTAGAAAGAATGGGTTACATTCAAGTTGAAGGTGTTTGGAGAAAGAAAGGAACTAATGTCAGGGCAATTGGTAGGTCAAGCAGTGAAGAAGAAGAACAAGAAATTGAAGAAACTACTGATACTGCTACTGCTGAAGCTGGAACTCTACTACACCTGCACCTGAACCAGAATCTCTCATTCTTGAACACGCTGCAACTTTTGAAGAGACCGGTGCACCTTTCCCTAAATTTGATATGCCGCACCTGAGTTCATGATAGCTGATGTACCTTCACCAGACTTCACTCTTGCCGCTTTACATCCTCCAAATATCCAAGGTCAAATTGAAGATCAGATGAAGACTTTGACTGATTCACTAACAGGGACTATCACTTCACTTTTTGGTGATCTCAAATAGTTAGTGGATAATAGACTATCTCAACTGGAAGAACATGTTACAAGTTTGCAAGGAAAAGTTTAAACAATAGAAACTTCGAGATCTGTAGCTCAAGTAGAACTTCAACCTATCCTAGACCTTATTTCTTCTAGTTCTGAAGCCATAAAAAAATCAATTGATGCAACCATAAATGAGTATAGAACTGAGTTGAATGAAATCAGATGCACTATGGGAACAATTGCAAAACAAGACAAATGGCAGATGACTACACACAAGGCATTGGAATTATTATATCAGAATTTGGAAGACTAAGAGGATCTGCTGAAGCTTTCGCTGATGTCCAAGCTTCTGAACTTTTGTTAATGCAAAAGGAAATTGGTGAAGTGAAAGAGGCTATGAACAAGGTACCTACAAGCCTCAAGGACATGGAACAACGACTTGGTGTATTCTGGATGGAGATGGTTTCACTCTATGGCACTGTTAGATCCATGGAGATCAGTGCTAGGACTAGACATTTATATGATCCTTCCCCTATTTCCTCTAGGGATCCTACCACTTCTCACCATCCTAGAGCACCTCCACCTCATGCATCTTCTAGTAGACCTCATAGACCTGCTTCTTGGTATGGTGCAAGTATGCCTATCAATGTACCTAAGGAAGAATCTGATAGTGTGTAGGTCTTTGGCATTTTCTGTACATTTTGAAAACTTTTTGAAGATTGTACTGAATCTTTTAATGCACTGAATCTTTTAATGGAAACACAATGAATATCCTTTTGGACACATGTGTGTACTTCTTGTATCTTGTTAACACTCTCTAAATTCTTTTTAAATAGGATTCTCTCTCTAAATTGAGAAAGTTAAATTACCTCAAACAAATCTTAATACAATCTCAATCTTCTTAAAATCTGAGCTTAATTGTATAACTTTTTGATTTGATGACAAAAAGGGGGAGAACTATTACAATGAAGTGCATGAAAGAAGAAACTTAATAGAATTGAATAGAACTGCTAAAGGTAACTAGACAGGCGGAGCTTAATGAATATTGCATACCTTTTCTAGTGAGCTTAATGAATATTGCATACATTTTCTGCTGAAGTGTTCAAATAAATGATAAAGGGGGAGAAATTTCACATTATTTAGAAATTTTATAAAAAGGGGGAGAAATACATGTTTAATTTACTTCAATGATTATTATTCTACTCTCTACTAATTACATTTAACTGTCAATGCTTGATGCTGCAGAGTTACATTTTATAAATTGGCTTTGTGTATAACTGTATAGCATACATTGATACTCATTTGAGAATATAGTTAATATTGTGATATGTCAAACAAGTGTAATGTTTACTAGATATACATCTATACTTGTGAATAGAATAGACTTTTTCATGCCCAGTATTTTGTCATCATCAAAAGGGGGAGATTGTTGATCCCTAAAGTGATTTTGATGATAACAAAATATGGAGCACGTATTTGGTTATCTAACAACTCTTCAGTGTTTACAAGTTTTGTAGGACAACTTTGACATATTTTTTAAACCCTACAACCTTTATTTCTTTGTGTTGAGTTGTAAGTAATTAGAATCTTGTAAAGAAGAACCCAACAAAATTTTCTATTTGAATCAAGATAAGGGGTTACTTCTACTAGTTTTCAAGCTTTAATTTCTTGATATTGTTGTAAGAAGATCTTAAGGAAGTCTTCAAAGCTTGGCATGTAACTTCTAGAGAATTGAAATTGGTTTGGCTGAAGAACCAATCTCGAGCCGACTGGATGGAGGAACCAGCCGACTCTGGCACTGGCACAAGGAAGACAACCTCTAGCATGCAGACCCAGCCGACAAGCACCAAGTCCCAGCTGACTCATCCAGAACTTGGTTGAAATTGTTCTAAGAACCTCAGGGATCCGAGCCGACTAGATTTCAACCTAGCCGACTCGTCCAGAGTGATCTATTTTCTCGATTGTGGAACCTAGCCGATTGGTATTCAACCCAGCCAACCTGAAGCTGATCCGAGCCAACTCGAAGATGACCGAGCTGACCAGAATGATGGGGACTCTTCCAACGACTAGTTCTAGAATTCTGAGTTGAATCCCAAAAGTGCTCCAACGGTAACCTATCACTTCCCATCGGTCTACAATGTTCAAATTTAAGGGAAGGCAGTTGAAGTCTCTATATATGAGTTATGAGAACATCCTTAAAGAGACTAATGAGTTTTTGAACATTTATTGAAGTAATAAGAGAGAGCACTTGAGCTTTGAAGTCAGCCTTCAAGCCTTCACCAACTCTTATCAAAAGCTTGAAGCAACTTTTCAGGAAAGCAAGGAAGCCATTGATGTGCATTGAAGGGCATTCAATGAGCTTCACTAGAGCTGCATTGGCAACCACCAGACAACTTAGTTTGTCTTTTTTGTGCTTTTCCTTTTACTCTTAGAATACTTGGATTATTGGTGAGCCCGGTTGTAAAAACCAAATTGGTTTCTTTGGTGAGCCTACTCAAAACCAAAGTGTAGAGGTTTTAGGTGAGCCTGTGAAAACCTAGCGTGGGTTTCTTCGATGAGCCTGGTTTAAAAATCAAAGTGTAGAGGTTGGGATTGTGAGCTTGTAAAATAATTCGACTGTATTCCAGTTTGGGAGATATAGTGGAAATCCCAAGTGGTGAACTTAGGTAGTGGACGTAGGAGTTGGGTTGCTCCAAACTACTCTAAACTTATTTTGTTTGTATTATGCTTTATTTACTTTTTAGCTTCTGCACTTATTCTCTGATTAATACAACAATCAACCGTTAAAAGGAATTACTTGTGAACATATTTGCAAAAAATTTTGTAATTCCCAATTCACCCTCATCTTGGGAAAAGCCACCTGGGCAACAAGATTCAATCAGAAGGAAATCAGTGGAAGAATGAAAGAAAGAGTTGTTGAAGTGATGGTGGAGTTCTTCTTGATTCGGAGTCGGATGATGGAGTTGCGAAAGTGACGGCAGAAGGCGAAGGCACTCCCTCACGTAGATCGACGTTCCTAGTGAACGAAGGCAACTAGCAAGAGATTGGAACTGAAGGAATATAATTTTTGATTCATCAAAATTAAAATTTACAAAGGAGGGGTTAGGTCCTTTAAATAGGCTCCTTGGACCCTTTTGAATTTCAAATGAAAGAATACAAGTTTTCTTGGATGGGCGCCCAAAACCTTGACTTTCTTCTCTCTTGGCCAACCAAGAGCTGATTTGATTGGGCATGGCATGATGCAAGGATTGGAGGAGGGATCATGGCGCTTTGAACTTGGAAAGTAACTCCTTTGTTTTGGAAGAAAGCATGAAGTGAGGCTTGGAGCAAGGCATGTGTTCTTCTTCCTTCCTTGGTTGTGCTTCCCCTTTTGGTACAAAGCATGACATGGGGAGTATGATGTGGAGGCGCCCATGGATCTTGTCTCTTCCTTCCAAAGAGGTTCAAACAAATTGGGAAGAAGACTTGATTGGAGGGATTGAAGCACGGGATTTGAATTCCCCACTTCAACTCCCGTTGACCTTCTATTTGGTCGACCACCCTTGAATGGAAAAGAGCTTGATAGGGCGAGGGTAAAAGGGCTAGTGCCAAGTGATGTGTTCCTCCTCTTTGGGCATCCAAGGATGACAAGTGTGCTGCCCACATGGCTAGATGTCATGGCACCATATAGGATGAAAAAGGTAGGCCCTGAGCTGACTTGGATTCCTTCCAGACTTGGCTCCAAGGAGACTAAATTTTAAGACCAATCGACCCATACTTCCAACATACTCACATGGACTTAATTACAGGACATAATTTGACCCAATTGGTCGAAGCACAGACTCAATTCAAAGCAAAAGGAAAATTACAAGGTTGAGTACTAAAGCCTTATTACAAGACCCAAAAATTGGAATCCTAATTGGACATCCACAGAGGGTTGAGGTGCCTCTGTCAGATTCTGGTGCCCAGACCAACTAGTTAGAATGGTTTCCCAACTATTAGGTCCAATCTTGATAGAATAAACATGAAGTCCTAGTTCGATCTATCCCTTATCTAGTTTTCCTTCATATGAATCCCTTGCTATTTTATGGATGAATTTGTTTATGCTAGTAGGTTTCATTGCTCAACAAATTAATTAATCTTTTAAGTTAGAATTCATTCTTGCATGCAATATCAATAAACTCTAGCATCCTCTCAGCAAGCCCCGAGTCGGGAGTGGTTGCAGCATCCGGCAGCTCAAGGGTGGACACCCTAGTTATCCTAGTACCTGACTCCATAGAAGTAGAAGGCCCTAGTGTTGCTGATGATGAGGGCCTAGTGTAGTGGATGGTGAGGACCCGGTGTTGGATTTGGTGACCAAGGTGGAAGCATGGAATTCAAAAATTTATTATGAAACTACTACCAAACCCTTAACCCAAGACCTCCTTACTAGGAATTAAAATATATAAATATGCATATATGATATAACAAAGTTTAGGCACCAACCTGAACCGCAAGTATCCAATCTGATGAAGAAAACCCTGATTCAGCCTTCTTCTCCACCAGGCGCCCAAACATTCACCCTCCAATGGTGATCCACACGGGGCTTGACCAAGACACCAGCACCTTCAAAGAACTTGGTTCCACCAACTAGACTTTCAAACTTAAGCCTAATAGGATTTGGGCAAATTCCAATCCAATGGACTAACTCTTCTTTGAATCAGCCTTTCTACTCCTTCCTTCTTCTTCCTCTTCTTCTCTTCTTTACTTTTCCTTAATTCCTCTCCTGATTTGAACACTCCTAGGCCTTCCAATGACCTTGTCCTAAAAGGTCTAGAGTATTTTGGACAAGAGGATAGGATAAAAATAAGAAAGAAAGAAGTCTTCGGGATCAAATCTATTTAACACCCCGAGAGGCTACGCTATTTATAGTGCACCAAGAGGCTTCTGAGATATCCATTCATGCCAGAAGACATGACTCTTCTATTAGGACACGAAGCTTGGCAAGTATTGCGATCCTTGGATTCAAAACTTCCGAGAAAAAGAAGCAGAGTGACCCTTTAAATCAAGAGTCACTTCTCTTCTTAAATCCAAACGCCATACTTTAAACCAAGCGACTTCTGGATTTTTAATCTATGCCCAAGAGGAGTTAGGACATGCACCAGAGGAGTCCATGCCATTTATCATTCTCAAAATGTGCATGAAAAAGAGGGGACGCCACTCTTAGCGCCAAGAGTCCCAAGGGGCGTGGACTCTTCTTTTTTGGCGTGAAGATGTGTCCAAAGGGGCGTGGAAGACTCCAAGAGGCGTGAAAGTATGTTTGACTTAGTCCTCTACTTAATGCAGAAGGACTCTTGGACAGGGGGTGCCTCTGGATTATTTTCTCATGCAATTTCTACGTAAAAACATGTTGGCGCCCAAGAGTCACACTTAGTCCAAAAATTTCACACGCCCAACTTACCCAATTGCTAAATGGATATCTTAGGTTAATTAATCCAAATTAGCTGACATAAACCTTGGTCTTCTAGCCAAGGACTGACCCAACACTTGAGCCAAATTTAATTTGACTTTATTAATCCAAATTAGCCCAAATCGGAACCTGATTCGAAACCAATTTGAATCTAGGTGCTAGGGTTTGCAACACGTGCTAGCATGTTCACCTGCAAACATGTTTTATCCAATTAAACACTTGATCAGAACCCTTTGTGTGTGACCCATTGGGTCCACATCTAGCCAGTAGTGAGTCCAGGTGTAACTTGACCTGATTCGATTGGATCACATCCAAACCGATTTAGGCCCGACTAGGTCAATTAGAATCCAATTCTAATTAAATGATTGAATTACCATAATTCAATCAAATCCCCACAAGACAAGATTGACGTCTAGCAACGTATCATGCCTACCCAGAAGATGTTGAATTTTGGTGGCATTACCAAAATACCCTTCAGTGGTGAGTTACCGGGCAATTTAGTCCTTCGATCAACTTGCACCCTGAATATTACTATGGATATGGATACTTGTCAAATCCAATTTTATATTCATTCCTAGCTCAATCTAATAATGATGATTCATTAATAAACCATTAGAAACTATTTCTAATGTCCATACTTTGATCAAAGATTTCCCAAATCTTCATTTGATCGAAATCAGCTGGATGCGATTCCCTCTTACTAGGGTTGATCGATTCCTTTTTGACCGACTCACGACCTCCATATGCAATCCACCATACCCAGTATCACCCATGCATGACTCAGTGTCATGATTGAGTGTGAACCAAAGTAAGGATTCATTATACAAGGTACCATGGTAGTCTCAAGACAAAGGACCACATGTACTACTCTTACTATGAGAAATATCAATTAACAAACAGATAAGGTTCCATTAGATGTTCTCAAGCTGGATCCATTCATGAACTCATTCTCTAATGAGTACCCTCATCCTAGTATTAGTGTCAAACATAAGTGACTGTGAGATCAGTCACCCTCTTCACCAAGTATATATAGGATGTGCAGGTCTTGCCAGAACATTAATCTCCTACTCAACGTCCAATCGACCAGGAATATTTTAGATTAGGGTTTTAAGGCTTTAGGTCTAACTAGTATGATCTCATCATAACCCTAGAACCATAGCCCTAATCTATGGGGTTCATCATATAATAATAAAATAATTAAGACACAGCGTATGATGAAAATAAAATGCCTTTATTAATTAATAATGTCAATACATTGGTTTGGGAAACAAAGGAAAATCCCATCAAATACAACATTTCGATTGGCCTTTAGGGCATAATCCTTTCAATCTCCCACTTGCACTAAAGCCAATCGCCTTTAAATTTTAACCCCATACAATCGAGGGTGGCGATCAAAATCCCACTATGGTAGAGCCTTAGTGAACGGGTCTGCTATGTTGTTCTTTGTTTCAACTCTTTTAATACAGACTTCTTGTCTTTCGACAATCTCTCGAACGAGATGGAAGCATCTCAAATGTGCTTTGATTGTGATGAGTTCTTGGTCCTTAGCTTGAGCGACGGCTCCAGTATTATCATAGTAAAGTGGTACTGGACCTTCAATCTCTGGAATAATGTCCACTCTAAGATGAACTTCTTCATCCAGACAGCTTCCTGGTAGCTTCACTAACATAAATGTATTCTGCCTCATTGTTGAGTCAGCTACAGTCTTCTATTTAGAACTCTTCCAGCTTACAGCTTCTCCATTTAGGGTAAAAAAATCCTGAAATAGACTTGCTATCATCTGGATCTGATTGAAAACTAGAATCTGAATAAGCTTTTAGTTTAAGATCAGATCCTCCGTATATTAGAAAAATATCCTTAGTCATTCTCAAGTACATAAGAATATTTTTCACAGCCTTCTATGATCCTCTCCTGGATCAGTCTGAAACCTGCTGACTATATTTAAGGCATATGCCACATCAGGCCTGGTACATAACATAGCATACATTTTAGACCCTACTGCCGAAGCATAAGGTATAGAACTCATTATATTTCTCTTTCAGTTGTCTTAGGAGACATCTTCTTAGAACGAGTATGCCATGAACCTATGGGTAAGTAACCTTTTTTATTTCCTCCATGCTAAATCTCTTTAGCATCTGGTCAATGTACCTAGACTGGGATAAGCCTAGCATCCTCCTAGATCTATCTCTATAGATCTTGATACCCAGTATATAGGATGCTTCTCTTAAGTCTTTCATGGAAAACTATTTAGATACCATACCTTGACTGATTGTAACATTGGGATATCATTCCCAATGAGGAGTATGTCATCCACATACAGAACCAAGAAAACTATGGCACTCCCACTAGTCTTCATGTACACATAAGGTTCATCAGTCATTGATAAAGTCAAACTCTTTGACTGTCTTATCAAATTGGATGTTCCAACTCCTGGATGCTTGCTTTAATCCATATGATAATTAAGAACAAACTGTGGAAAGACTCCGGAAGTGACTGCAGGATCAAATCTTGATTCAACTCTCCATTCATAACCAACTCAATTGACCTGATCGAGTGATCAGGTCAATAACTGGTGTGGGCACCAGGATCCGATAGAGGGCTCCTCAACCCTCTATGGATCTCAGATTAGGGTTCCCCCTTCTATGAGTCCTGTAATAAGGCCTTGAGCCCAAAGCATTGTCATAATTTTGTCAAGTTGTTTAGTCCTGTACCTTGACCAATTTGGGTCAAGTTAGGTCATGAGTCCTGTATTGTTCGAGTCTGTGGTTTGGACTGGGCCCAATCCCAATTGAAGTTACCCTGGTTTTCTTCACCAAATCAAGTTCTGGTGGGCCAACCCACCCTTCCACTTGGGATAATGCCAACTCAGGTGCCACCTCAGCTACCTACGTGGCGCCACATCAGCTACCACTTGGGCATCCAAGAAGGGAAACAAAGTGGCACCCCCATGCTTTCCACATGCCTTGGGTGACATTGGAAGGAAGAACACCATCCCCCTCTTCCCTCCCCCACATCACACCTTGTTCCATCAAAAGGGGCGTTGAAGATCCTTGAAGAAACCAAGCCTCAAAGCAAGCCCCCTTCCAAGCTTTCTTCTCAAAGTGTTCATGCAAGGAATGAAGGTCAAAGGACACACTCCCCTCTTCAAGCCCTCAACCATGCAATGCCCATGGAGCTCTCCCTTGGTCGGCCTTGAATCAATCCAAGAGATGGCGTTGAAGAGTCCAAGGGAACACATCCCTCCAAGCAAGCCATGCCCCACTCCTTCTTCCCAAAATAAGCATGCTAAGGAAGGAAGTCAAGGGACCAATCCCCCTCTCCAAGCATTCCCTCATGCCATGCCCAACCCCAATTTTTGGTCGGCCAAAGAGAGGGGATGATGGAAAATTTTGGGCGCCACCATGAATGTTGTAATTTGAAATTCAAATGGGCCTTGGGTGCCAATTTAAAGGACCCAATCCCTCCCTTGTAAAACTAATGAATGATTGAGTGATTAATGAAAAAGTTTGAGTTTCTTCCACCCTCCAACCATTGTCTCTTAGGCTAGGTTTGAGTGGAATTGCCTTCGTCCCCAGGGATGTCAAGTGGTGTGAGGCCACCTGTCCGTCGCCCCAGGGCGTCGCGAATCCTTCGTCCTCCAGGATGTCGCGTGGTGTGAGGCCACATTCCTTCATCCTCTGGGATGTCGTAGGGTGCGAGGCCCCAAGTTATCTCCATCTTCGACTTCAGAATCCAGCCAGACACCGGGCTCAGAGCTCCTTCCCAACTCCATCTCAATTCCTTTCCGTGCACCTCCACATTTCGCAGACCCTTCTTTGTTTGCCTACAGGTCCTCCTTGGCATTTTGGGCATTGGAGATAGTCAACTTTGCCATCGCGACCTCCCGACCCCAAGCCAGTGCTCCCACGGGTTCGACTGCTCATGCATCCAAGCCGCATCCACCGAGTTGAGCAATCTCTGCACCAGGCGCTCTAGAAGTTTGAGGTTTGCTTTCTCCTTATCTTTTAAGTAGATATTGTAGGTAGAGCTAGTCCTACCGGGGATTCTTACTCCCGTGGTCCTATTCTCATTTTCACTTTTAGGGCTTTGAACTGCTAGCGTAAGCTTTCATTACTATTCTTCGTATTTCTTACCTTTGCTTGTGATCGAGAATCGAAACCCTAAAAAATCTCTAAAACTCATCAAAAAAAAAAAAAAAAGAAATTCCTTGCATCATAAGCATCCATCTCAGCATCCCTAGCCCTAACCCCCTGCCCCTGCACCAATCTTGGTATCAGAGCAAGGCTAGGACTAGTGCATTTGTTTCATTTTCTAAATTCTGGTCAGTCTGTATTTGGTCTGATCATTGGATTGTTTCTCTCTGTAGAGACATCTAAATTTTATGATTTCTATTTTATTAGATCGCAATAATTTCAAAGTATTTTTTTTATTTTCTCAGATTTTATTTCAATCTGTAAAGTTTCTACAAGCCGAAATACTGTCTGAGAAAATCTCAGGTCTGATATTTCAGCAAGCATCTCATCCTTTGATTCATTCATCCATCTAGCTTGCTTCTTGCATGTTTTAATTCCTGCATTTTGTTTTGCATTCACCCATCTAAAAGACACAAAAGAACAAAAAATTTTAAGTCATTTCATTAGTCAATATTGTACTTCATTTTACATAACTTATCTTAAGGGTGTCAATTTAACATAGGGTCAGGATTTCATTACCTTTCCTAGCCCAAAACCACCACCCAGCATATCGAACCCTAACCATTAACTAATATCAATTAGACATTTAATCTGCTCTAGTGAGCTAGGGACACCCATGAAGTCGGGTCAACCCAAGTGCCGAGCCAAGCTAGATTGCTTGTTGGTGTGTGCTTGTGTAGCTGGTGTCTAGCCAAGTGGTTCAGGGACTAGAGCCCGAAGGGAAGTTGGTTGTTTCGCTTACCTGGCCAATTTCTAATTGGTGTCTTGGCAAGGAAAGAGGAACCTCCACTCACCTTACACTTACCTGGCCAGGTGCCAAGTTACTACTTCCAGGTTCATCTTCTTGACTTTTTATTTGAGAGATCTCCTAGGTCTAGCAAACCGTAACATCGTTTTGTTACATGTGCACTAGATCAGGAACCTCTTTTCGCCCACCTTCTCAACCCTCTACCGACACCATGGACCAACTGCAAGCTGACATTGGAGCCTTAACCAATCCATGACCCAGTTGATCAATAGGCTGGACCAGATGGAGACCAGACTGAGACCCCTAGAGGAAGCTGCTAGGCCCTGACCTGAACCCAGTCCTGAGTCCCCTCACCCAAGGAGGAACCTGCCATAAGACCCTTACTTTGAGGATGACTTTGGGAGAGACCCTGACCCCTTTGTTGATACCCGTCCTAGGAGACCCAATCTAGAGGACCGTGAAGAAAGAGCCCTTAGGAGCATCAAGCTTGAGGCACCCACTTTCGATGGTAGCTTAGATCCCAGGGTGTATGAAGATTGGGAGTCTGCTATGGATCAGTATTTTGACTGATACTCTATGTCTGAGAGAACTATGTTAAAGTTTGCCAAACTTAGGTTGGTTCACCAAGCTAGGTTGTTCTGGAATAGTGTTGAGAACTACATAGAGTAGAAAGGTCAATTACCCATAACCGCCTGGGGAGATGAGAGAAAAGCTTAGAAGGAAATACTTACCTGTGTCTTACACCCAGAAACTGTTGGACCAATAGCAGACCTTAAGTCAAGGGAGTAAGAGTGTGGCCGATTACATCGCCAAGTTTGATGAATATGTTATGTGATGTAAGGTTGTTGAATCACCTAAGGTAACCCTGTCTAGGTTTAGAGCTGGACTACACCCAGACATCCAGAGAGAGCTGTATTTTAGATCAACCAGAACATTGGAAGAAGCTTACCAAGTTGCTTGGCTCTGTGAGCGTTTCCAGAGAGCTCCCACCTATAGAAGATCTGAGCCCTTTAGAAACCCGAGCCGTATCCCTGGATCCACCCAAGGTTACAATCAAGCTTACCCGAGTCGACCAAACCCAAACCGAACTGACCCAAGTCGACCAAACCCAGCCTGACCCAGTCCTAGTCGTCCCAGCCTGAACCGACCCCAGTATAGTAGAGAGGAAAAGGGTAAGGCTATTGAAGTTCAGAGGAGACCTGATCCCGAAGGTAAATTCTTTAGGAGTCATAAACCTGGACATTTTGCTAGCCAGTGCACCGCCTCTGCCCTACTCATAGAAGAACCAACTGAGACTGAACCCGAACCAACCATAGAACCTAAAGAGGATGTCTATGATCCTGAAATCAGTTATTGGAAGGGTATGAGGGAGAGGAAGAAGTGTTTGAATCTGAGGACCTTGTAGGGGTAGTCCGATGCATCCTAGCCCAAAACATAGTACAGGAAGACTGGCATAAGACCAACATCCTACAGACCCTGATCAAGCTAGGAGATAAGGTTTGTAAGGTCATCATTGATAGTGGAAGCTATGTTAATGCCCTTTCATTGAGTATAGTTAAATCTTTAGGACTAGCCACAGTTCCCCACCCCAACCCTTACAAAGTCTCCTGGATAGATTCAACTTCAATCCCTGTAAAGTCTAGGTGCCAGATCAAGATCAAAATGAGTTCCTATGAAGAATCGATTTGGTGTGACGTCTTACCCATGGGTGTGGGAAGTATCATTCTAGGACGACCCTGGCTTTTCGACCATGATGCCACCCTTTATGGTTGATCCAATACCTGTGTCTTTCTCTACCAAGGAAAAAGATCACAATCAACCCAATCCAACCTAAGGACCCCATCAAGAAAGGATCTAGCAGCCTTAAGGAGAAGAAAGCATAAGTCAACCTGATCACACCTAAGGAGCTAGAGAAAGAGATTTTAGAGGGAGCCCCTGTTTTGATTCTAGCCACCAAGGAGAGTCGCGAGCCATCCAATATAGAACACCCCCAAGAGGTAGTAAAGACTTTGAAAGAATTTGAGGATGTTTTCCCGAAAGAATTACTTGATCAACTGCCACCCCTTAGGGACATCCATCATGCTATAGATTTGGTCCCAGGATCCACTTTGCCCAACCTTCACCACTATAGGATGAACCCCACTGAACATCAGGAGCTTCAGAAACAAGTGGGAGAGCTGCTTAGGAAGGGTTTTCTTAGGGAGAGTTTAAGTCCCTGTGCCGTCCCTACCCTACTTACCCCTAAGAAAGACGGGACCTGGAGGATGTGTGTTGATAGCAGGGCTATCAACAAAATTACAATCAAATATAGGTTTCCTATTCCCCGCCTTGATGATATGCTCGATATGATGGCCGGTGCCACTATCTTTTCAAAGATAGACCTCAAGAGTGGTTACCTTCAGATTAGAATTCAACCGGGGGACGAATGGAAACAACCTTTACGATTAAGGATGGTATGTTTGAATGGGTAGTGAATCCTTTCGGGTTGTCTAATGCGCCCAGTACCTTCATGAGAGTCATGACCCAAGTCTTGCATGAGTTCACTGGAAAATTCCTTGTAGTTTATTTTGATGACATCTTGATCTATAGCAAGACCAAAGAGGACCATCTTCACCACTTAAGGTTAGTCTACCAAATCCTTAGGGAGAATAGCCTTTACGCCAACCCTAAGAAGTGTGAATTTATGACAACTAGGATTATCTTCTTAGGCTTTGTAGTTACCCCTAAAGGAGTTTCAGCCGACCCCGAGAAGGTTAGAGCTATAGTTAAGTGGCCTATCCCTACTAGCATCCACGATGTACGTAGTTTCCATGGCCTAACCACATTTTATAGATGATTTATTCGGGGATTCAGTTCAATTATAGCACCGATAACTGACTACATCAGGAAGGGAGGTTTTTATTGGACTAAAGCTGCAGACAAAGCCTTCCTGAAATTAAGGATAGAATGGTACAAGCAACTATCCTAAGATTGCCAGATTTTCTAAGGTTTTTGAGGTTGCTTCTGATGCTTCGGGAGTTGGGATGGTGGAGTACTTAGTCAGGAAAATCACCCTGTGGCCTTCTTTAGTGAAACACTCAATGAAGCCAAACTTAAGTACTCGACTTATGATATGGAGTTTTATGCAGTGGTCCAAGCCCTTAGGTATTGGAGGCACTACCTTTACCCCATCAGTTTGTCTTGTTTTCAGACCATGAAGCACTTCGATACCTGAACTCCCAGAAGAGATTGAACCCTAGGCATGCTATGTGGGTCGAGTATATCCAAGCCTATACCTTTGTGCTTAAACATCGTGCTAGTACTGAAAATAAGGTACCTGATGCCCTTAGTCGTCATGCCCTTTTGTTGAACATGGTTAGGATTGAGGTTGTAGGATTTGACTTACTTAAGAAGCAATATGAATCTTGTCTTGACTTCAGTGAGATCTTCCAGTCTAAGCTTCAAGAACCATTTAGTGCCCATAGTGACTATACCTTATAGGATGGTTATCATTTCAAGGGTAATAAGTTGTGCATTCCCAAGACCTCACTCCGAGATTTTTAGTGTGGGAAACCCATGCGAGAGGCCTAGCTGGTCACTTTGGTAGGGAGAAGACCATTCTAGCTTTTGAAGACCAATTCTTTTGGCCTAGCCTTAAGAAAGATGTAGCCAATATTGTCTCTAGGTGCCGAACCTGTGCTGTGGCCAAGCAGCAGAAATAGAATACTGGCCTGTACACCCCCTTGCCCGTACCTAGCCACCCTTGGCAAGACCTCGCATGGATTTTGTGGTAGGATTATCCAAGACCGCAAGGAAGCATGATTCTGTCTTTATAGTAGTGGATAGGTTTTCCAAAATGGCTCATTTTATACCATGCTCCTGACCCTAGATGCTTCCAAAGTCGCCAAGCTTTTTCTGGAACATGTGGTTAAGTTACATGGGCTACCCAAGACTATAGTGTCCGATAGGGATGTCTGCTTCACTAGCTATTTTTGGAAAACCCTTTGGCACCTCCTAGGAACTAAGCTCCAATTCTACACTTCCTACCACCTGCAAACCGACGGACAAACTGAGGTGGTCAACCACAGCCTAGGAAACCTTCTTAGATGCTTGATAGGTGAACATACGGGAAACTGGGATCTTCTTTTACCTCGAGCCGAGTTCGCCTATAACAGCTCTATAAATAGGACCACCGGGAAGAGTCCTATTGAAGTTGTCTTTGGTTACAAGCCTAACCGACCTCTTGACCTAATTCCCCTACCCATCCATGCACGTGTCTCCGAGTCAGCTGATTCACTTGCACAGCATATTAGGGACATGCATAAAGAAATTAGCCAAAAATTAATATAAGTAATAACACATATAAAAGGCTGGCTGATTCCCGAAAGCGAGCAAAAGAGTTTGAGATAGGGGATTTTGTAATGATTAGGCTTCGGCCTAAACGGTTTCCACCAGGAACCGTTAAGATGCTTCACGCTCGTGGGGCGGGTCCCTTTAAAGTAATTAAGAGAATGGGCCCTAACGCCTGTGTGCTAGAACTACCTCCGGATTATGGAATTAGCTCGACATTCAATATCTTTGACTTAGTCGAGTATAGGGAACGCGCAAACATACCCAGTGAGCAGTTTGGGCCTGACCTCCCTTTTGAGAGTGAACCTGAACCTGAGTATCCACCTCCAAATATACCTGAGCAAGGAGAGCAGATCGAGCGAGTCTTGGATGACCAAGCCCTCACTACTCGGGGCAAAGGCTACTAGCGTTACCTGGCCCGATGGCAAGGCCGACCCGAATCTGATGACTCGTGGATCACACGGGAGGACTTGCAGCGCATCGACTCTGACCATGGTAAGTGAGGGCATGGGAACTCTATAAATAATCCACCCCTCCCCCTCTTGTAAGCATCTTTTTCTTTTGAATAAACCTTGCTGAAATTTTTTGAAATTATATTGAGTTTGAGTTTTGGTTCTCTCTTTGAGTGCTCTTCTTGTATTCCTGGATTGATACCCTACTACCCTAGCATCCCTTGGCATCCTTGGAGATCAGCCATGCCCAAGGAATTGAAGCCCTTGCTGCCATCCGAGTCCAAGAGCTTCTTCTTCCCCGACTGCCAGCTTTTAGCCCTAATCCCGAATCCCTTCAAACCCTAGTTCCTTTTCTAATTTTTATTTGCCGTTTGATTAACCTTTGATGCTTGCAGGATCCCCGAGGTGCTTCCCCTCCCCTGAGGAGACCTTCTTTGCTACCAGGACCACCCAAATTTGCCATCAGATTCGAGGGAAACAAGGCTTCTTCTTCCAAGCTCCGATCAGAGTTGTGAGTGATCTCTTCTACTGTTGGACTTCAATCTTTGACTAGTAAGAAACCTTCCCAACTCTTATTTTTTGATTTGATGAAGATAAACTATCATAAACCAGGAGTTTCTCTCGGGTCTTGGATATTTCATTGGTTTATATGGATATGCCTACGATCCGATGATTCTTTGCACTGCAAGTCTTTCCGATAGTTCTTATTTATTTCAGGAATCTATCCTGTAAATAAAATTAAAAAAATCATAAAAAAAATATTTTACTATTTTTCATGCATGTTTAGCAGTCTTAGAGTTGTCCTATATTAGTTTGGTTTCAGAGCAGGTTTAGGATAGTTTTTATCTGCTTTGCATTCACAAACCCTAATTTTTGCATCCTATCCACTGCATTAGGTATCTGTTTTGCATCTAATTTCGACAATATAAGAATTTTATTTTTATTGAAATTTCCATGAATTGTTATATGTCATATCATTTGTTTTATCAAAATTTTTAATTAATTTTATAGAAAACCTAAATCATTAAATTTGGCATATTAGAAACCCTAATAGAATCCAGAAAATTTCTGCAGTTGTTGACAAACCCGAGGGTTTCAATTATCATATGATTTTAGTTCTACATGAAATTTGGTAGCTGTTATCATCACTATCCGTCCTCTTTTATATAATTTCTTAGATTTTTTTTTACATTGGCAACTTTGTCAAATTCTGCATCATCTGAAACCCTAATTCTCTGATTTTTGCAAATTTTGCACTTGACTAACTCAAACCTAATCAACTACCAAACCCCCAATCCCAAGCCAAACATTGTTTGATAACCCTAGTTAACTTAAACCTAATTTGACACATCATAAATCATTTAAAAAATATTTCATTTTTGATTGTTTTAGATTGCATCAGGGCCATCGATTGCCATCATTCTTAACCTAATCTTAAGGGCATTTTCTATCTCAGATCAGGGCAGGATTTCATCACCTGTCCAGGGCCCAAAACAACCAACATCATACTAACCCAAGCCTAATTAAATCAACTAGTCCTAATTTGCCCTAGTGGGCTAGGAGACATCAACAGGTCAAGTCCGAGCTGTGTGGGCCAACTAGTGCATTAAACCTTTTAGCTATTACTGAAAGCTTGTGTCTAAGGTTGGGGGTCCAAAGTTAAATGACCTAAGTGGTGTTGTGGTTTGTAATTGGGTCCCTACGAAGAAGGGGGGACCTCCCACACTCCCACCCCCTACCTGGCCATTTGAAGGACTAGCTATGGGTTAGGTGTAAGTTGAGCTGACACACCCAATTTCCGACTATAGGTCTAGGAAACCGTAGATTATACTAGCATTTTCTTTCTCTTTTGCATGCTTGGTTGCATCATTTCATTTTGTTGTTTGATTTGTTGCATGACCTCTATATTAGGAACCCAATATCAAAAGTCCAAACCTCAGCCTAGCCCAACCATGAATCCCACTTTGGAGGCCATCCTAGCATAGCTTACCCAAATGAACCAAGCCAATACCCAAACCCAAGCCCAGCTTACCCAGTTAACTACCCAATCTCAAAACCAGTTTACCCAAATAAACCATTCCAACACCTAAACCCAAAATCAGCTTACCCAAATAGACCGTAGGTTTGACTAGTCTGATACTAAGCTTGACCAAATGAACCATAGATTCAACCAAGTAGGAACCCTAGGCAAGACCCATAGAGCTGAACCCTAAAAACCCATAGTCCCTAGATGTGAACCCAGTAGTAACCTACTATCCCTCAGTCGACTTGAAACTTATAGGATTGATACCCCTAGATTTGAACACATAACCTTTAAACCCATAGCCTATGAACCCATAACCCTTAGTTTACCCACCCCTATTACCCCAGACTTTAGCCAGGTTTCCTTTAGCCAAATCCCTCCTACTACCCCATTGGTTCACCAAGATGCCTTAGAAGAAGAGATATATGAGGTTGATCCAAGTTTAGTGGAGGAGAATGAAAATGATGAGTCTATTGTAGATCTAGAGGAAGAAACACCTATAGAAGACCCAGAAGTAGTTTACCATAACCAAACCCCAATAGAAACCAACCTAGAATTAGTTGAATCAATAGGTACCCAAGTAGAAGCCACCCTAGAATCAGTTGACCCTGACCATACCTAAGTAGTTGCCAATCTAGATTTAGCTAAACTTAACCATAATCAGTTAGTGGCCGACCTAGAATTAGATAACCCAGATCACACCCAAGTTGCAATGGAAGAGCAATTAGAGGAGACATTAGAAGAGGATCCAATTGTAGAGCCTAGTCCTGAATTTCCTGAGCCAAAAGTGTTTATTGAGGACTTGGCTTATCTCACCTAGTACCCTCAAGATGAAGTCACTTCTTAGATCCCAATTGAAGACCTTTTTCCTAAAATTAGTGACCTACTCTTCCATAAGGCAGACCCAGTAGATAGACACCAACCATTTAAGGTCAACCTTATTAGTCTACAATCAATCCCTGACATCCCATCTTACATCCTAGTCTATCCAATTAACCCTGAACCCTTTCCTTACTTTCCACCTAATCAGACTAACCCTGAATCCACTTCTTATTTTCTACCCTTTTCTGAAACTTTTCTTGATTTCTAACCCTTATATTGCATTTCGTAGAGGTTTGCATACTGCATTCATTCATCAAGTCAGTCATGTTTGCTTCCTACTTCTGGAAGACCCTCTGGCATCCACTAAGAGTTTATGTCACATTTTCCTGTGCTTGTCATGATAGGATCAAACCTAAAGAGTCTATAATCTATTAGGTTTTTTCCCTAAGAGTCCAATAAAATGTCCTTTGATAGGGATGTCTAGTCCAGTCTATTAGGTATTAGTTGAGTCCAATAAATGCATAGCCTGAATTACATGTCTGCACTTGCACCACCCTATACACAGTATATGGAAATTAGTCAAAAGCTGAACATAACTAATGAACTAACTAACAACTTCGCTAATTCCCAAAAGAGAGATAAAGAATTTTGAAGGGGATTTTGTAGTTGTAAAGAATTTTCTGCTTGCAAAGCTGGCCCATCCATGATAATGAATATCTGTGGACTCAATGCCTATGTGCATGAGATACTACCTGATTTAGGTATTAGCTCCACCTTCATCATCTCAGATCTTATAGAGTCTAGGGAGCCAGTAGTGATACCTATCGAGTACCTTGAGCCTATCCCTCCCTTTTGAGAGAGAACCCACCCAGAGTGTCCACATGCAATTGGCCAAATAGTGAGGAAAAGATTGAGAGAATCCTGGATGATCAAGCCATATCTACCCCAAAATTGAGGCTATCAAAGGTATTCAGTCTGGTGGCAAGGTCGGCCAGAATCTGAGGATACATGGATCACCGTGAGGATCTGCAGCGCCTCAACCTATACCTACTCGAGCACTATGAGAGCCAAGTTATCCCAAACTCGACGGGGTCAAGTTCCTCCCACCCCAGGAGAATTGGTGGGGGCACTAGGATCAGACACAGATTACTGGGCCCTATTTGGTATACCTAGCCATGTGTCAAATTTTCTAATCAACAAGAATTGAGTCCTGTAATAACTTGAGGTTAGTTGATTTATCTCAACCCTCAACCTAGTTCGTATTTTGAGTCATGTACATCAATTATGAGTCCAGTATGAGCCCAGTTTTTATACAAGAGAAGAGGTCACCCTATTTTGGAGTTTCACTAGGCCACATCCAGGAGTTAGAGGCCGCTACATCAGCCCATTGGATTTTGTGTGACAACCAAGGATCCAAGATTCTTTCAGAAACCCTGATTCTTTCCTGATGTCCATCCAGATGCCTAGATTCCTCCCCAATTGCAAGAGCATATTCCTAAACTAAGGCATCTATGATTTTAGAGGTCCACCAGCATTCCATCCCAAAGAAATCAAGCCCAGGTGCCAAGCCCAAGCGCTTAAGAAGCAAAATTCCAGGAAATATTTCTGCTACCACGTTACCAGGCCACCCCAGCTTCGAGGCCCAAACCCATGCATCCAAGCCCCTTTTGGCCAGCCCGTTGCTGCTCCTAGAGGCCCAACACACCCTCCTAGGCATCCTTGAAGTGTTGACCACGTCCAAAGAGGTTTGACCAAGTCCAAGTTGAAGAGAAGAAGGAGAAGACCAAGTTTATTCCTAACCAAGTTTGGATTTCTAATCCTTTTAAACTTTGTAATTCTAACCTAGCTAGGAGATGACATGTTTTCCAATTTGGAAGAGGATTTGTAATCCAAGTGTAACCATGCTTAGTGAGGACATGGGAACTCTATAAATAACCCACCCCTGCCCCTCTTGTAAGCATCTTTTTCTTATGAATAAACCTTGCTGAATTTTTTTGAAATTGTCTTAAGTTTGAGTTTTGGTTCTCTCTTTGAGTGCTCTCCTTGTATTTTTGGATTGATACCCTGCTACCCTAACATCCCTTGGCATCCCTGGAGATCAGCCATGCCCAAAGAATTGAAGCCCTTGCTGCCTTCCAAGTCCAAGAGCTTCTTCTTCCCCGATTGCCAGCTTTTAGCCCTAATCCTGAATCCCTTCAAACCCTAGTTCCTTTTCTAATTTTTATTTTTCTCTTTGATTTAACCTTTGATGCTTGCAGGATCCCTGAGGTGCTTCCTGGTGTGGGCACTAGAATCCAACAGAGGCTTCTCAACCATTTATGGATGTCCAATTAGGGTTCTAATTTTTCAGGTCTTAAAATAAGGCTTCAAGCCTAAACCTTGTAAATTTCTATTTTAGCTTTGAATTAAGTAGCTTTGAATTGAGTCTCATGAGTCTGTGTCTAGTCCTGTACTGAGTCCAGTCCTGTAGTCAATTGTGTCCTGTACTGAGTCCAGTCAGAGTCGGTTTGAAGTATGGGTCCAAGCAAGATTGGTCTTAAAATCCAGTCTCTTTGGAGCCAAGTTATGAAGGAATCCAACTCAGCTCAGGGGGCCACCTCCTCATCCTATGTGGCACCTTGACAACTTGCCATGTGGGTGACACACATTTCAGCTTTGGATGCCCAAAAGGGGGACACGTCACTTGGCTCACTCCCTCTTTCCCTCCCCCCTATCAAGCTTGTTTCTACATATGGGTGGCTGGTCAACAGAATGTCAAATGGGATTAAAGTTTGGATTTCAAATCCCTTACTTCAAGCCCTCCGATCAAGCTTTCTTCCCAAACTACATGAATAACTATGGAAGGAAGGCAAGAATCCATGGGCGCCTCCACCTCCCACTCCCCACATCTTGTCTTATTCCAATGTTGGATGCACAACCAAGGAAAGAAGGAGAATACAAGCCTTGCTACAATCCTCATCTTTTGTCATCTTCCAAAACAAAGGACCAACATTCCAAGTTCAAGGGTGCAAAGATTCCCCCTTCCAAGCCTCACATCAAGCCATGCATAATCAAATACAAGTGAAGGTCGGCCAAAGGATAGAAATCTGATTTTTTTTGAAATTTTTTGGCACCTCTCCAAAGAGGACTTGTAATTTTTATTTGAATTTCAAATGGGGTCCTATGGTGGCTATAAAAAGGACCTTACCCCTCCTTTGTAAGGGTAGTTTTCGATGAATGAAAAAACAAAGTTTCTTGAGATCCAATTTCTCTTTAGTTGCATCAGTTCACTAGGAATGTCGATCTCCGTGAGGGACCGCCTTCGCCTTTGGGCGTCGAGAGGTGTGAGGCCTCAAGTTACTGTCTCTTCCATAACTCCATCTTCCAACTTCGAATCGGAGTTCATTGGGATCATCCACCCGAGCGCCTAGCAAGAAGACTCCACCCATCATCACACCAACTCTTTTTCCTTCTTCTATTGATCGTCTCTTCCATAACTCCATCTTCCAACTTCGAATCGGAGCACATTGGGATCATCCACCCGGCCGCCTATCAAGAAGACTCCACCCATCATCACACCAACTCTCTTTCCTTCTTCTATTGCTATCTTTTGATCGAAATCTAAGTCTTCTTCTTTGAATGCTCGCAGGTCCTCCAGGTGACACGAACACTGAATCGGTTGCCCTTGCCATCGAGACCTTCAGACAGTGAGCTAGCGTATCCACGGGTTGAAGGCTCGATCATCCAAACCGCATCCGCGAGAGTGAGTGATCTCGGCATCGGGTGCTTCAGATCTTTGAGGTTTACCTCCCTGAACTCCTAAGTCGATATTGTTCTGAGAGCTAAGTCCTACAAGGTTTCTCAATCCCAGGGTCCTCTCTTTATCATTGCTTAGGAACTACTTGCTTGCCTGAGGTTCTTGTCAATATAGAACCCTAGATTTTTTCTTTCTTGTCTTCGGGAATCCTCAACTTAATTCAAAACCCTAAAAGTCCCAAAACAACAATTCACCTGCATCATTTCATCCTGGCATCTAGTTAGTTCCCCATCATTTATGGTATCAGAGCATGGTTAGGACTTTAGCTCTTCTTAAGTACCTGGATTAGGTGCTTCACCAGGCCGTCCGGTCTTAGGAGAAAAGTAGGGCTTCAAGATCCTCTCCTCCAATTCCACGGGGTCTCCTAAGGCATGTAGGGGTTCCACTATGATAGGCCTTTGAAAACGAACACAAGAAGAAAAAGATTTCAAAACCAAAAACAAAAAATCTTTTTGCATCTTTAGATCTCATCTACTTTTAATTTATGTAATTTTTCTTGCTGTACATGGTTAGTTTTTTTAGGCGTTGCTATTTGTAGTGACCTCCAAATCTTGTGATTTTTATTTTTTTAGATCACATATAATTCAAACTATTTTTTAAAATTTTCTTAGATTTTGTTGAAGCTTGTAGAATTTCTATAAGCCAGAATACTACCTGAGAAGAAGTTCGGATCTGAGAATTTAGCAATTACATTTTCTTATGTTTAGATTACTTAGATAGTTTAATTTGCATTTAGCTTCATCACTTATCATTTCCTTCATCTCATTTCTGCTTTCATCCTTACAAAAACCCAAAAATATAATGATGCAAACGAAGGCTCTGATACAAAAATGATGCAGAACAAATGAGATGATGCAATGCGGAAGTAAATTAAGACTATTTTTTTTTTTATATTTTCAGAAGTCAGCTTTGTCTCAAATGAAAGTTAAACTAAATTGAAAGAAACTATATAATAATTGAAAGCACAATTCAAAGAAACTAGATTATCAGAGTAGTTCAGAAGTAAAGGATCGCTGGGGGTTGAGAAACTCCCAGACCTAGGGTTTCGCTCTGAACTTTCAACAGGACAGAAGTAAAGAGAAGGGAAAGGTTATGTACCAGACAGTGATCTTCACAAGTTTGGTGGAAGGACTCTCTCGAGCAGATTGTTAGATCCTCGGATTCGGATATCTTCGCAATGGATCCTCCAATACTGGTCCTTTGGCAGAGTTGGCTTCTCCTGAACTCAGGATCTGGGAAAGAAGAAGAATAAGTTAAGAAACCAGATACTCAAAGAAAGGATTTACCAGATAAGAAGAACTTGAAAAATTGATGTTGCTGAAATCCTGATTCTCTTGGATGCTGATCTAACTTCCTCTGGGATTTGCTTTGTATTCGAAGTAGCCGATCTGGACCTGGATGCTGGTGGTCGGCCTCTACTTGGAAGAGAGGGGCCGTGAGATGGTGAGGTAGATTAGGATTTGGATGATTGGTGGAATGAAGAAGATGATGGGCGGCTAGGGTTTGGAATTGAAGTGGCTAACCTAGGGTTTTGGTAGGGTTATGGGTTTGGAGATCTCACACCTCCTCAAGGTTCCTAGGGAACCGGATTTACTCCTCACAGAGCTCAACACCTGAATACAAGTGCGGAAGAGAGAAACACAAAGTTGCTCAATGAAATTAATTTCATTCATCATTATATTCAAGAGTTACATAGAGTTGAATATATAGACATAACAAAGAAATAAAATTTTATACATTTCCCATGTGGGACTAATAGGACTAACCCACACTTTAGGCATCAAATTCTCTTCCCAAGACTCCTTCCATGAGTGGGCAGCCCAAAAACTCCAAGAAAACTTGAAAATCAGCTCCAAATGGCAGGTTATGGGGTTTCTCCTAGTATCTCTCCATGAATCAAGGATTTTCCCTTCATGGTTTGGCTCATTTGGACACCTCCTAGTCTTGCTCCACAAGTTTAGGCTTCTTCCTTTCATGGCTTTGGCACTTTTGGAAACTTTTGGGAACCTCCTTGAATTCCTCCCCAAGACATGCTCTCTTTCCTTTTATAACTTGGATTTTTATGGAACATTGTGGGGCACCTCCTTGATCCTCTCTTCAAGAAAAATCTTGCCATCCTGGCTTGGGTTTATCTGGAAAGAAATTGGCTCCTCCTTGGATTGAGGTATCTTGATGGATTTCTCTCCCAAGTGGTGCAAGAAAAAAAAGGAACTTACTTCTTGTGGTGTAGGGACCAAAGACACTGGATGGAGATGTGGCTCCTCCTGGACTCTAGCGTGTGGCTAGGAGTGTGGTGCCCACTTGCTTAGGCCTGGGAGAAAAAATGTGGCACCCTGGACCTTGAGTTGACTGAAAAAAAAGTGGCACCAACCTAGAGAAGACCTAGACCACTTCTAGGACTTGTATTGAGTCAACATGACTCAACAAAATTTAAATTGCAGGGAAATATAGACTCAAGACTAAAATTGAGTTGCCCAAGTCAACCCTTATTACAAAACCAGAAAACCCTAATTCTTCGGGCAAGGTCAATCAGAGATCCAGATGGAGCCCTGAAGCTTCTTCAGAGTTTGGTGCCCGCACCAATTCTCCCAGGGTGAGAGGAACTCGACCCTGTCGAGTATGGATCAAGCTGGCTCTGGTATCTCTCCAAGAGGTCTGAGTCCAATTCTTGTAATTCTTCTCGGGAGATCCAAGAGTCATCAGAATCTGGCCTTCCTTGCCAGCGGACCAGGTATCTTTGGTATCCTCGATTACGAGTAGAGATAACTGATCATCCAGGATCTTTTCAATCTGCTCTTTCCTCACAGGCTAGTTTTTTGGTGGACACATAGGGTCGGGATCACTCTCAATAACAGGATTAGGTTTCAAAGGCTTACTAGGAATCACAGCTGGCTCCCTATACTCTACTAAGTCTGTAATGTTGAAAGTGGAGCTATTGCCTAGTTCAGAAGGCAACTCGAGCACATAGGCATTGGACCCTACTCTCTTCACCACTCTAAATGGTCCAGCTCCTCTAGCATGTAACTTTCTAACGGTTCCAGGAGGAAACTGTTCAGGCCTTAACCTAATCATTACATAGTCTCCCTCAACAAAAGTTTTGACTCGCCTTTGAGAATCAGCCAACTTCTTATAAGTTTCATTACTTAAATTTATTTTGGCATGAATTTCTTTATGCAAGTCCTTTACATGCTATGCAAGTGCATCAAGAGACTTGTGTGTGTGGGCTAATAGTGAAATCAGATCAAGTGGTGTATGAGGCTTGTATCCATGAACAATTTCAAAGGGACTCTAGCCTATAGACCTATTGATCGAAACATTGAATGCAATTTCAGCCCTGGACAAAATACAAATCCCAATTCCTGGTGCTCTCAATCGAACCAAAATCTGAGCCAAAGCCTAGTAAAGGGTCAAGAAAAACTAAACTAGACTGACGACGCACTCCTAAAGAATGGATTTTATTCCAAAGGAACCCTAGGTCTAAACCTAACAAACTAAGGCTCTCTAGGTTTGACCTTGGGTCGGAGGAGGGCATGTAGTGCATGAAAACTTATTATGGATGCCTAGTAGGTGCCATAAGGTCTTCCAGAAGTAGGTGGCAAACCTAATAGGTTCTAAGGAGTCTTGCAACCTAGAGATCTCAGTAAAGTGTAATCCCATAGCTCTAGAAACATGAGAAGATCAGGGAAGGGTAGGAAATAAGAATTAGAGTTATGAGAGCTTATCGGAAACATGAAACAAACCTTGGTTATTCAGGACGACCTTAAAATGAGGACATTGTTCTATAGGTGCACTCATCCAAACCTCATGATTTTCTCTAGGAGGGTCTACAAGTGCAAGTTCTAGGATAGGCTGGGTGCTCCTAGAAGGTGGAAGGTTATCAGGAAGGTCTTTGGAATATTTATCTAGAAAGTCCTCTAAGTTACTATCTTTTTCTTGTTCTTGGACCTTCTCAATGGGCAATTCTTGTGAACCCCTTCCTTCTTCACACTTCTCTACCAGATTTGACTCAGGGGTGTGTCTTTGGATTCCACAATGAGTTCAGGGGTATTCTCACTTAAACTTTCATTTGGTGTAATTTCCTCTTCCTGAACTTCCTCAAAAGGGTCTTCTCTTAGGGTTAGCTCCTGAATTCCTTGAGTGGCATGGGTCCCCTCAATAACCCCATTAGGTAGGAGTTGGTTAATTGAATTTCGAGAGAGATATCCTCAAATTCTTCTTCTTCATATTCATCTATCAAACTTATGTCAGGCTCATATATTTCTTCCTCAATCTCACTGAAAGGTTCTAATCTATTCTCCTTTGATTCGTCTTTAAGTACGGCTCTGGTCGGGTCAACTAATTTTGGGATGGCCATGCCTAACTCCTTCTCAGTGTTATCCTTCTGGTCAAGAGGTGACACGAGTGGGAATTGACAAACAAAAGTCTGGTTCACTACGGATGTCGGATCAATCGGAACTTGACTCAAGTTGGTAGAGGTTGGCTTTAAGTCCAAAGTACTTGTTGGTTATATCTTAAAGACCACTCATAGTCTTGGGCTTCTTGGTAGGCTCGGTCTAACTTATTGGTCTTTTCAAGGCATAGCTTCCAATAAATGTCTGGGTGTAACCCAACCCTAAACCTCGATGTGATCTGAGCTTCGGTCTCAATGGTATTGCATTTCATGTCATACCACTGGAAGTCCTCGATATATTTAGACACAGGCCTATTACCTTGTCGCAATTTGTACCATTGGTCTAAAAGTCTTTTCTCATAGGATCTACCTAGGTACCTATCTCTCAACTTACTTCTCATATCTCTCCATGTATATATTCTCTTTTCTTTGATAACACTCACGCTCAATAGCATACCAACGCGACTTAGCATGTTTGGTGAACTTGGTTTTGGCCAACTTAACTTGTCCTAATTCCGATATGTTAGTGCACTCAAAATACCGATCTATTTATTCTTCCCACTTAATATATGTCTCTTGTCTTCATCAAAAGTGGGTGTATAAGGTTCGGTGTTCCTAACGGGTCCCTTCTCTGAGTCAACCAAGTATGGGTATAGGCTCCTAGGGCTAGACTCAGGGGCAAGATCATGGTCATAGGCTCTTAGATCAAACCTCCAATAATTAGGTTCAGGATCCCTCTATAAAGGTCTCCTAGGCTCTGGGTGTGGGTGAGGTTGGGGTCTACCAAATTCTGAGTCAGGGGTCCAATTTCAGTGCCTAGGCTCCTCAAGTACCTGGGCTCGGTCTTAAACTGGGAAACAGTATCAGTCATATCCTGACTCAATTTGGTGATACTTTCGGTAAGAGTTCTAATCATGGCCTCTAAATCAGGTTGGGTTTGACTAGGTTGGTAGGGTACTCCATTCCGGTGGACATGATGATGCAAGCAAGCACACCAAATGAGACTCGACTAAAATGACTACGGGCTAACTAGACCTAGAGCCCAAACTAGATGCCCAATCAGAGTGGTAAGCTAGCCTGTAGTAACTGGGGACTCAGCCAGGCAGGTGTAAGGGAGTGTTAGGTCCCTAATTACCAATCCTAGACACCAATCAGTGATTGGCCAGGAAGGCGGACCAGCACACAAGCCCATCGGGACGTAGTCCCTGAATCACCATTCTAGACACTGAGTACAAAGCACACACAAAGTAACCAAACAAACTGACTAAACCCTAGGCTGGACCTGACTAGTTGGTGTTCCTAGCCCACTAGGGCAAATTAAGTCTAATAAATTTTAAAATTAGGCTTAGGATCGAATGAATGGGTGGTGGTTTTGGGCTAAGGAGAGGTTATCAACTCCTTCCCTTATCTTAGATGCTCAATTGCCTTTAAGATGAATTAGGAGATGATCACTCAAAAAAAAATTGAATTGCAGAAATACAGAAATAGAATTGCTGTAATTTAACTCTTAGAAATTTCACAGAAACAATAAATTATAGTAAAATTATCTAAAATATTTCAATTATACTGGTTCCAACAAAATAAAAATACACAATTTGGAGTTACCTGTAATGAGAAATAATTTCTGCAACAAGATAGTTACAGACTAAAAATAGAATGCTTCCCCCGTTTACAATTCCTGCTACGAAGTTGTAACCTAGCGGATCCCCTACACGCCCTAGGAACACCCCATGGAATGGGAAGAGGAGGCTTGCACCTCGCTTCGTTCCTAGGACCGGACATCCTGGGGAGTCTACTTCGAGCAGACAAAGTAAAAAAGTGAGACACTCAAATCATGCAAGCAAGTCAGAAACCCTAGACAGGGCTCTGATACCAAAATGATGCAGAACGAAAGCTCTGATACAAAATGATGCAGAACAAATGAGATGATGCGATGCGGAAGTAAATTAAGACTAATTTTTTTTTTTTTATATTTTCAGAAGTCGGCTTTGTCTCAAATGAAAGTTAAACTAAATTGAAAGAAACTATATAATAATTGAAAGCACAATTCAAAGAAACTAGATTATCAGAGTAGTTCAGAAGTAAAGGATCGCTGGGGGTTGAGAAACTCCCAGACCTAGGGTTTCGCTCTGAACTTTCAATAGGACAGAAGGAAAGAGAAGGGAAGGGTTATGTACCAGACAGTGATCTTCACAGAGTTTGGTGGAAGGACTCTCTCGAGCAAATTGTTGGATCCTCGGATTCGGATATCTTCACAATGGATCCTCCAATACTGGTCCTTTGGCAGAGTTGGCTTCTCCTGAACTCAGGATCTGGGAAAGAAGAAGAACAAGTTAAGGAACCAGATACTCAAAGATACGATTTACTAGATAAGAAGAACTTGAAAATTGATGTTGCTAAAATCCTGATTCTCCTGGATGCTGATCTGACTTCCTCTGGATTTGCTTTGTATTCGAAGTAGCCGATCTGGATCTGGATGCTGGTGGTCGGCCTCTACTTGGAAGAGAGGGCCGTGAGATGATAAGGTAGATTAGGGTTTGGATGATTGGTGGAATGAAGAAGATGATGGGCGGCTAGGGTTTGGAATTGAAGTGGCTAACCTAGGGTTTTGGTAGGGTTATGGGGTTGGAGATCTCACACCTCCTCAAGGTTCCTAGGGAACCCGGATTTACTCCCTCACGGAGCTCAACACCTGAATACAAGTGCGGAAGAGAGAAATACAAAGTTGCTCACAATAAAATTGATTTCATTCATCATTATATTCTAGAGTTACATAGAGTTGAATATATAGACATAACAAAGAAATAAAAATTTATACATTTTCCATGTGGGACTAATAGGACTACGCCACACTTTAGGTATCAAATTCTCTTTCCAAGACTCCTTCCATGAGTGGGCAGCCCCAAAAACTCGAGAAAACTTGAAAATCAGCTCCAAATGGCAGGTTATGGGGGTGTCTCCTAGTATCTCTCCATGAATCAAGGATTTTTCCTTCATGGTTTGGCTCATTTGGAACCTCCTAGTCTTGCTCCACAAGTTTAGGCTTCTTCCTTTCATGGCTTTGGCACTTTTGGAAACTTTTGGGAACCTCCTTGAATTCCTCCCCAAGACATGCTCTCTTCCCTTTTATAACTTGGATTTTTATGGAACATGGGGCACCTCCTTGATCCTCTGTTCAAGAAAAATTCTTCCATCCTGGCTTGGGTTTATCTGGAAAGAAATTGGCTCCTCCTTGGATTGAGGTATCTTGATGGATTTCTCTCCCAAGTGGTGCAAGAAAAAAAAAGAACTTACTTCTTATGGTGTAGGGACCAAAGACACTGGATGGAGATGTGGCGCCTCCTGGACTCTGGCGTGTGGCTGGGAGTGTGGTGCCCACTTGATTGGGCCTGGGAGAAAAAATGTGGCACCCTAGACATTGACTTGACTGAAAAAAAAGTGGCACGAACCTGGAGAAGACCTAGACCACTACTAGGACTTGTACTGAGTCAACATGACTCAACAAAATTTAAATTGCAGGGAAATACAGACTCAAGACTAAAATTGAGTTGACCAAGTCAACCCTTATTACAAAACCAGAAAACCCTAATTCTTCGGGCAAGGTCAATCAGAGATCCAGATGGAGCCCTGAAGTCTTCTTCTGAGTCTGGTGCCCGCACCATATAATTAGAGACATTTCATTAGAGCATTTGCTTGCAATCATTTTCATAAATCGTTTTAAGTGCAGCAATTTAACATAGGGTCAGGATTCCATTACCTGTCCCTAGCCCAAAAATCACTAACCTGCATCACGAACCCAAGCTCTAATTAAAATCGAGTAGACACCAATTTTTCTCTAGAGATCTTAGGGACACCAACTGGTCGAGTCAACACTAAGTGTCTATTCTTGGCGTCAACCCATTCTGTGTGTGTTGCTGCTCTTGGTGTCTAGGCTTGGTGATTTAGGGCTTGTGAGTTTGGTCCACCTACCTGGCCAATCCCAGATTGGTGTCTAAGGTTGGCATTCAGGACCTCCACTCCCTGCACCTACCTGGCCAAGCCCAAGTTACAGACTAGTTTGCCACCCTGACTTAAGCAACTGGTTGAGATTCTAGGTCTAGTAGATCATAGAAGATTTTGTGTGCTTGACTCATGTCGACTAGATAAAGAGTCCCTTATCATCCCCACCATTCCCAATCAAGTGAACCTATGGAGAATGAATGAGAAGATCAACTCAAGGTTATTCTTGAGCAATTGGCTAGGATAAACAGTAGGCTAGACAAGCTTGATGATAGAGTTGGAGCCATAGAGAAGAATAGTCCTAGGCCATCTATTGAGCCTGAGTATGAATCACCTTTTTCCCTATGGATTACCCTCATCATGAACCATCCATAGAGGCTGAACCCAGGAGAATTCCCTATTGTAACCCAGCCCAAGAGATTCACCCTAGGAGACCTAATCAGGAGTTCCTGAACCAGGAAGAACTGCATGAGTCTGATAACCTATTAGGAGTAATTAGGTGCATCCTTACCCAGGACATAGTGCAAGAAGATTGGCATAGGACTAACATCCTACAAACCTTTGCCAGCTAGGAAATAAGGTATGCAAGATCATAGTTGATAGTGGGAGCTGTGTCAATGTCTTTTCTTCAAGTACTGCCAAATCCCTAGGATTGACCCCAGTTCCTTACCCAACCCTTATAAGGTCTTGTGGATTGATTCAACCTCCATACCCATAAATTCTAGGAGCCATGTCTTGATCATGTTGCAATCTTATGAAGAGATGATTTGGTGTGATGTCCTTCCCATGGGCGTCAGTAGTATTATCTTAGGACGACCTTGGCTATACGATCATGATGCCACCCTTCATGGTCAGACCAATACCTGTACCTTTAACCACCATGGGAAAGAAATTTACAATCAAACCAGTTCAACCTAAGGATCAGGTTAAAAGAGGATCAAGTAATCTAAAGGAAAAGATGCCAGAAGTTAACCTGATCAAGGACAATGAGTTAGAAGAAGAGATTCCGGGAAAGGACCCTTTAAAAAATTTCAGGTAGAGAAGGATGAACAATCTGAAAATTTGAATACAAAAACCCCTGAGCCCATTGAAGACTTTAAAGTTGAGCCCACTGAGAATCTAAGTGAAGAAACCCCTAAGCCTATTAAGGACTCCAAAGAAGACATCTCTAAATTAAGCCTAGTGGGGAAGTGTGATGTAGATGAACCCAAGGTTGAAGTCATCAAGGAATCAAAGGATAATGATCCTGAACCCACCACAGAATTTAAAGAAGAAATGACCAAGTCAGGATCAAACAAAGTCGATGATGGTAAAGGTTCTCAAGTATCGCCCATAGAGAAGGTCCAAGAACAAAAAGAAGATAGTAGTTTAGAGGATTTTCTAGATAAACATTCCAAAGACCTTCCTGATAACCTTCCACCTTCTCATCGGCTTTCGGATTATGCGCTGACGTTTATGCAATGCCACCCACTTGCACTGTCCTGCAAGTCTTTTATTTGTGGCTATTCCTGCACTTCACTTTGAACAACTGATTTTTCTTTTTGATCTTTCATCACAATAGTTCCTTTCTTGCCTAACTCTACCTCAACTGAAACACCCTTGCCAGTTGATGTAGATAGCCTATCCTCCACCTGTGAAGGATAGTCACTGCTGTTCACCTTTGAAGTTGGAGTTTCATTCATACTCTCCGATCTCTCAAAGATGCTCCTATCATCAAATATGATATCCCTACTAATCACTATCTTTTGAGTCTGCAGATCACACAGTAGGTAACCCTTGACTCGCCATGCATAATTGATGAAGATCATCTTCCTTGACTTAGGGTCCAACTTACTCCGTTCAGTTGCCTCCACATGTGCATAGGCTGAGCAACCAAACACCTTCAGGTGACAAAGCTCCACCTTCTTCCCACTCCAAGCTTTCTCTGGAAGTCATCCATCTAGTTTGAAATGAGGGGACCTATTTACAAGAAAACATGATTGAGTAATAGCATCACCCCAAAAGGTTTTCAGCAGTGATGACTGCAACCTCATACTCCTTGCCTTCTCTAATAGTGTCCGAGTCATCCTTTTCCACAACACCATTCTGCTGTGGGGTAATCCTTACTATGAATGGCGTTTAATACCATTTTCTCATAGTAAATCCTGAACTCTTTACAAGAGTACTCCCCACCATATCTGACCGAAGGCACTTCACATGTTTTCTTGTCTCCTTCTCTACCTAAGCCCTCCAGGCTTTGAATCGGGCAAATACCTCTGATTTTTCTCTCATCAGATACACCCACAATTTCTTAAAGAATTAATCAATGAAGGTAACAAAACACCTTGCTCCACCCTTGGATAAAATAGGTGCCGGTCCCCATACATCCGAGTGAATTAGTTCTAAAACATTCTCACTTTGCTTGGTACCGCAAGCAAACTTTATCCTATGCTATTTGCCATAAATACAAGGCTCACACAAGTAATTTCTATCCTACTTCAGTGCTGGAAGGTTTCCTCTTCTACTTAATTCCGTGGGCCCTCGATCACTTAAGTGACCCATCCGATAGTGCCATAACTGGTAGGAAAGTTTCTCCTCTTATACTGCTGCAAGCACCTCCGCACTATCATTCACCACTGAGCCTTTCATTTTGTATAGATTATTGCTCGGTCTTCTTCCTCTCATCACCACCAAAGCTTCCTTGGTTATCCTTAAACATCCACTAACAGACCGGTAACTGAAGGCCTAACCCTACTCTTCCAAGTAGCCCAAAGAAATCAAATTCTTCTTTAATTCTGGTACATGCTTGACATTTGATAGAGTCTTATCACTCCATCATATATTCTCACCCTAATGATGCCAACTCAAGCCACTGGACAAGGGTGATCATCACCAAGGCTTACACTACTTCCATCTAATTTTTTATAGGTATCAAACCACTCCCGATATGAGGTATAGTGATAAGAGCACACTGAATCCAATGTCCAAGTATTATCCCAATCAACCGATCCATCTGAAGCTATTAGTACATCTTCTCTACTGCCTTCAAATACACTAGCACCACTAGTGTTGGCCTTACCTTTCTCGATCTTCCAAAAAGGTTAATTCCTTTTGAAGTGACCATGCTGATGACATTTGAAGCACTTCAAGCCCTTCTTATTGCCTTGAGATTGTGATCTACCCCTTGATTTCTCCCTAACCCTTTCCTTTGATCTTCCTTTCCTTTCATTCATAGCAAGAACCTCTGAGTTAGGATTTCCTTTGTAGATCTTTTCCTTTGCTCATTTGATCTGAGTACTCCAACAACCTCTTCATAGATCAGGATTTCCTTCCCACACACTAAGGTTGTTATAAGACCATCATATGATCCCATGAACGAACACAACATCAACAATGCCCGATCCTCCTGATCAATTTTCATATCTAGACTCATAACCTCTGAACATACCTAGTTGAACCTCTAAATGTGAGCAACGAGGTCTCCTCCTTCAAGCATTCTCAGACTATACAACTGCTTCTTCAACCATAGTTGTTTTATATTCTTGCCCATGTATGTGTTCTCTAATCTCAGCAAAAGACCCTTTGCCATGGTCTTGGTACATACCTCTGGCTTAAACTTAATATCCAAACAACACATCCTGATGGTGCTAAAAACTATCTCTTCTAGCTCTTCGCAATCCTCAACATTTATCCTTTCCAGTCTCTCCCTAACCAAGACCTTATAGTGCTGGAATTGTGTCCCAAAGCCAATCGCCTGGGTTGTAGATGGTTGTGCTAAGTATTGTACTCATTTAATGAATTAATAAAATATAATTTTTTGGCAGCTCATCACACACTTAATTTCCTAAAATGAACTCTTTCAATGTGATGAAGTCCTTAGGACTACACTGACTTCGAAACAGAGAGGATGTATCGAGTGGTCCTTAAACCCTATTCACAACCAAAGGATATATTGTATTGGACGGCAATATATCAAGTATAGGTTATTGTAGTTCACATCGTTTGGTTGTCCTTTTAACCAAATGAGTGTGGTGACACTGATGTGATCTGCAAGTGGGATATGTGATATCTTATTGAACGTGACTCTGTGTAGTCCCTTTCTGCCAAAGGGATACTCACGATTGGATATGGGTATATGTGTCCCTCTGACCTGAGATCATCACGGTAGCTTGCAAGCAACTTCCTGTGCTTTGGTACCGGACTACCCAGATTTTTAATCCGGTGATGGAAGGTTTCTGGATACAGGCAAGTACTTGTGGAGCAGTGATGGACCAAGATGGAATTGACCTGTCCAAATAGTTTGGATTGAATGTCTCGCAGTATCTCAATTTAGCAAATCCTCGGCCGGGGTAGTCCTAGTGAAGAGTCACTGGGCTTGCGAGGTTGAGACACGTAGTCGACCGACTCAATCTGGGTTGGCAGCCCAATCTCAGTCGTCCTGAGCATTAGAGGTCAAAGGGATGAATATACGGTAACCATATGCCAGATGTTCGATAGTTTGCTCCTGCATCTTCGACCTATCCGGACGCCGGGACCCATTGCTAGATGGTTTCCTGTGCTGGTACTTGAAATCGTTCTAGTGCTACAGTTTAGGTTCAAACCTATGAGGTCACACGCCAGAGAGGATAACTCTCTGATCCTGATACCGATTATGATTGAGAATCGTCTCAGTTTTATGGTCACGGTATTTTTTTTAGCACTCTTTTCCCCATCTTGCCTTGTCTGTGTCAACCGGAAATTGTTCCGGGCTGACCAGCACTGCGCCAGGATTTTTCTGAATCATTTTGAACTGAACTAGAGTTCGTTTCTGCCTCCAATTGGTTGTGAACCAATTTTATTCCTTGAACCAGATTCAATTGGATTGAACCGTTGGTTTAATGGGATTGAACCAAAATGGGTTGGTTTAAATGATTTGAACCATATTTGCCATGGAACGGTTTTGGTTCCTTGTTTTTTCTCCCATGGCCGTTTCACACGGTGTTTTGTGGATGGCCAAATGAATGGAAAGGAAGTCCAAACGCTGGGAGAAAATTTCCAAACGTTGGAAAGGCCTAATGATCGAAACTCCCGAGCTCCCACCCACTATTTTTGAAGACCTTAATCCCCTGTTTAATGGATTAAAGGCTGATTAATTGGGTTATTTGCAACCAGCTGGCTCTTGGCCTTCCGTCGCTCCACCTCCCTCTCCCAGCAGCCTTTATAAACACCAAGCCCTCCCCTGTTTGTTTGGTAGAGTTTAAAACAAGAGAAAAATTTGTCTTCACCGTGAGAGAGGCTTAAAGAGAGAGAGATTTGGGTATTCTTTGAGAGGCTTAAGGATAGAACATCTGGGGCTGGGTTTAGGAGCTTTAGAGGGAGAGAAACAAGGCATTAATTCACTGTTTTGAAGTGCTCAAGTTCTGCCCAGTGCTGCAGAATTCTGTGACCCTAAAGCCCTCTTCCGGCGGCTAGCACCGTGCATGGAGGCGGATCCGAGAGCCCCGGGTGTGTCTCCCATCTAGAGGGAGTACCATTCTACTCCTATGAGCAAACCACGCTAGCCGGGATTGCTCTAGCTGCTCCGAAACGAAGGCCAAAGTCTGCTGCCCAGTTCTACTGCAGAAATCTGACAGTAGACTTTGGTGATTTATTTTAATTTTTTGGCTTAGATTTGATTGTAGTAATCTATGGCAAATCGAAGAAGACTTGTCCAAGTTGCTGCTGCTCAAATTTGGAAGCAAACGGAGGTTCGGAAGGTGGTGTTCCGACAACATTTTGTAAGCCAAAAACATAGTCCCAAGGAGGAAGACGACTGGAATAACTTTATTCCAGTTATTCCAGTCTACTCTAGGTTTATTCCAGAGTTATTCGAGGTAGAATAAAAGGTATGGAAAATTATTTTTTAATCATGCATGGATAGATTAAATTGTTTAATATTTTATAAATATTTTATATGTTTATTAATGCCTAAATGCAACTAGATTTAGATTAGTTCCTCGCGGAGTAGATTTCTGCTGCGTGAATTTTAAAAATATTTTAAAATCCAATCTGCTCCAGTAGATGTTTGCATGCCTAGTGTAGGATCTTGTAAAACCACCTGCAAAGTTTACTTTCAGTGGTATCAGAGCCAGGTTGCAATTGTAATCTAATCTAGTATGCATGTTAATAGATTAAAATTGTTTAATCTTAAAAATGTATCAAGTTTTCTTTTTGGAACCTAGTTGAGACCTTTACCATGACCGTGTGTCTTTGACATGATGCGGATAGTCTGTGTTGGCCTCTTCAGAAGGATCCTTAAAGAATATTAAAAATTAAAACTATTTTAATTTGCAGATACATGATTTAGGCCTGTTTTATAAATATTTGTAAAATATTTTTGATGTGCATGATTTGGTATGTAAAAATGTTTTACATAAAGACTTAATTAAAAAATATTTTAATTAAGTGATTGGCTTATTAAAAGATTTTTTTTGGTTTATGAAATCTAACACAATTTGCATAAGCCATTTTTGGGTTAATTGGGTTAGCTGACTAGTTGGGTCCAAAACTAGGTAGACCTAAGTTTAGTTAAAGCATATAATAAGAAGAAGATTAAACAAAAGTTGTTTAAGGTCTTTCTTTAGAACTATCTAATAGTTAGATTAGTTGATCCGTTCATCTAAATGGATCCAATTAGTGGCTCAGAGGATGCCCGAGTCTTTAAGCTAGTCTGATCGAGTCTGGTAAATCGACTGGTGTCGAGGTAGGTTTGGCCTTGTGATCATGGCTGTATGAGGCTACCTCTTTCCTGGCCAACTTGGTTGGTGTCTAGGAAAGATGGTTAATGGCGGATACTCACCCATGATCTCACCTACCTGGCTAGTCGAGTCGACCAGAACTGATTGGAAAAGCTCAATGACTCGAGTTAACCCATGTCACCCAGGTTGATCGGTCTGACTGATCTATAGGTGCCCATGGATCATTTGTTGATTTTTTTCAACCCTCTTGGAATCTGATTGATTCAATGGGAGGATGATCCATGTCCTTGTCTCTTTTCTTCTATCATATTAAAAAAATCCTCTAAATTATAGGTCCCTAAAAAGACTAAGTCAAGGAGTTGATAGTGTCTTAGCCTCCCATTAAGTTGGATAGAAATGTATCCACTAGCTTGGCGTGCATCGGCAGTTCCATAGAACCGGTGTACATCCGGCGACTGGAATTTCTATCTGATCGATGATGGTTCAGTGCAACCTCGTTAACGGGACCAGGTGGGACCGCCATAGTCGGGCTTCGTCTTTAGTTAGCTGGAAGCATTGGATTTATCATTTTAATGGTTGGACCTAATCAGAGACCTGCAATAGGAGGCCCCTAGGCTGATTGGGGTGCTCTCTGGGGCAAAATAAAATACTGAAAATTATTTAGGGAAAAATTGGTTTACGAACCTACCTTTAGGCTCGTATGGGTGAGCCGGCCATAGTCGGGCTCATGCGAGGCCTATTAGATTTCAGTACCCACTTGAGAAAAAGTATTTTCACGGATTGCAGTTAGAGGCTACCAATCTAAAAATTAGTGGGAGAAACCTTTAGACTAAAGTCCAAATCTTTTGGTTAAGTTATTAATTCATAAACTAATATGGTCTAATTTTTTTTCAGATGTCTTCCAATTTATCGCTCCGGTCACTTCTCGATAATGAGAAGTTAAAGGGTCACAACTTCGATATTGGTATCGAAGATTGAGAATTGTTCTGGAGCATGAACGGATCCTCTATGTAATAGCAGATCAGGCACCTGAAATCCCTCCCGCTAATGCACGGAGTGCGGTCAGAGACGCTTATCTGAAGTGGGTCTCTGATCGGACTACTGTCCGATGCATTATGTTAGCGGCAATGAACGACGAGTTCAGTCGCAAATTCGAGGAGAACCAACCTGATGAAATCCTTCAAAAGTTAAAGGAATCCTTCGGCACTCCGGATGATGTAGAAAGGTACAAAGTGTCTTGTGCCATCTGCAACTCCAAGATGCCGAATGGTGGTTCAGTCACTGATCATGTATTGTACATGATCGAGTTGATTGAAAAGTTGGGCAAACTCGGATGCCCCTTGCACGAGCAGCTCGACAAGGATGCGATCCTGAATTCTCTTCCCTCCTCCTATCTTGATTTTCTTGATCATTATAGAATGAACAAGCCTACAGTTAACTACCATGGTGTTTGGGGTTACTGCAGACTTTCGAGAAAGACCACCAACTGAATAAGGGGTGGTGAATTTTGTGGGAGGAAGTAGAGGTCGTCGTCCCTTTAAGAAAGGGAAAAAGAAAATAAATAAAAAGGGAAAGAAGGTGCAGAATGTTCCTGGCCCTAATCAGACCAGGAAGTATAAGGCTGATCAGTCTTCTGCAGAGTGTTTCTACTGCAAGAAGAAGGGACACTGGAAGAGGAACTATCCTTTTATATTGCGTCCCTTGATCCGAATAGGCCGAGGAAGCAGAAGTTTGCTGAACAAGGTATTTATATGATAAAACCTTGTAATTACTCAATTGTTGATACTTCTAACTGGGTATTGGATACTGGTAGTTCAATTCATGTTGGTAATTCGTTACAGGGACTTCAAGTTAGCAGAAGATTTGAAGATGGAGAACAGTTTCTGAGCGTCGGGAATGGAAATCGTGTTCCAGTACTGGCGATCGGAGTCCTGCATCTTGTCTTTGAGTCTTGTACTGTCGAGCTAGTCAACTGTCACTATTGTCCTAGTTTCGTTATGAGCATAATCTCTATAGGCCGTTTGGCCAATTATGATTTTGAACTATCAATAAAAGGAGATTTTTGAAATGTTATTTTGAATAACTCTGTTATAATGAAAGCTAGATTAAATAATGGCATATATGTACTATCAAGGCCTGTTAGTATAATGTACACCTCTAGGAAATGCCCAAGGTTAGATAATGTCAATGATTTGTATATTTGGCACTATAGGTTAGGTCTTATTAACCAAAATAAGATAAACAAGATGCGAGGAGATGGACTTCTCGAGGTCAGTGATTCTGAATCACTGCCCACTTGTGAATCCTGTTTACTTTGTAAAATGACCAAGTCAACTTTTACTGGAAAGGGTGAACGAGCTACTAAACTTCTAAGTCTAATACATACTGATGTATGTGGACTGATGTCAGTTAGTGCCAGAGAAGGATACAGATATTTCATTACTTTTACAATGACTTTTTAAGATTCGGTTATGTCTTTTTAATGAGACATAAGTCTGAATCGTTTGAAATGTTCAAACGATACCGTAATGAAGTAGAAAAGCAAACTGGAAAAAGTATTAAAACCCTTCGATCTGATTGAGGTGGTGAATACTTATCTGATGTTTTTTTGACATATCTAGAGGAGAATGGAATTCTCTCTCAGTGGACTCCTCCAAGAACACCATAGTTGAATGGTGTGTCCGAAAGGAGGAATCGAACCTTGTTAGACATGGTTCAATCCATGATGGGCTTGCAACTCTACCGCTATCCTTTTGGGGATATGCGTTTCAGACAGCCAGTTACTTATTAAATAATATTCCAAGTAAGTCTGTTGTCTCCACTCCGTATGAGATGTGGAATGGGCGTAAACCCTCAATCTCACACCTTCGGGTTTGGGGTTGTCCGGCTTACGTAAAGCGTTTAGACTCAGACAAACTTGGTCCTAAGTCTGACATGTGTTTATTCATTGGTTATCCTAAGGAAACCAAAGGGTATTTCTTCTACTTGGAGAATGAACAAAGGTGTTCGTTGCTCTTAGAGCTATCTTTTTGGAAAAGGAGTTCCTTGAGAAGGAACTATAGCTTCTAAGATTGAACTTGATGAAGTTCAGCCAATAGAAGAACATACACACTTTAAGGACATCGTAGAACCGGCTGTGATTGAATCACACCCAGAACCCATTAGGAGATCCGGTAGAATACCGTGTCACCCGGACAAATACTACGGTTTCTTGGTCCGGGACGGCGATCCCATTGAGCTCGATGAGAAAAATGAGGATCCGATCACCTATATGGATGCACTTCAGAGATCTGACTCTGAGGCATGGCTTGGAGCCATGCGATCCGAAATGGAGTCCATGGAAATCAACAATGTTTGGACATTGGTTGATCCGCCTAAAGGAATAAAACCCATCGAGTGTAAATCGATCTTTAAGAGAAAAAGGGGCACAGATGGGAAGGTAGAGACCTATAAAGCCCGTCTGGTTGCCAAGGGGTATCGTCAACGATATGGTATTGATTATGACGAGACTTTCTTCTCTATGGCAATGCTCAAGTCCATTCGGATCATGCTTGCTTTGGCAGCATATTTTGTTTACGAGATCTGGCAGATGGATGTCCGAACCACTTTCCTAAATGGGGAGCTGGAAGAAGAGGTGTATATGATACAGCCTGTAGGGTTCACATCCACAGATGAATCAAAAGTATGCAAGTTGCAGAGGTCCATCTATGGACTCAAGCAAGCATCTCGAAGTTGGAACTTACGGTTTGATAGGTGTATCAAATCGTATGGCTTCGTTAGGAACGGAGAAGAACCGTGCATCTATAAATGGGTTAATGGTTCTGTGATTGTATTCCTAGTACTGTATGTTGATGACATTCTCTTAATCAGGAATGATGTCGCAGCATTATAAGGAATAAAGGTTTGGATATCATCTCAGTTCTCCATGAAGGACTTGGGTGAAGCTTCTTACAAACTAGGTATGAAGATCTATAGAGATAGATCTAAGAAGCTTTTGGGACTGTCCCAGTCTACGTACATTGACATTGTGTTGAAACGGTTCAGCATGAAAAATTCCAAGAAAGGCTATCTTCCGATAGGTTCTGGAATTACTCTTTCCAAGAAGGATTGTGCGACAACTCCTGAGGAAAGAGAGCGCATGAGTAGAGTACCTTATGCTTCTGCAGTAGGCTCTATCATGTATGCTATGACTTGTACTAGACCAGACGTGGCATACTCACTAGTAGTAGTGAGCAGATACCAGTCTGACCCAGGTGAGGCGCATTGGAAGGTGGTTAAGTCCATCCTTAAGTATTTAAGAAATACTAAAGATCAATGGCTGATTTATGGAGAACCTGACTTGAAACTTGTGGGGTACACTGACTCCAGTTTCCAGTCGGAAAGAGATGATAGCAAGAGTGTGTCAGGGTTTGTATTTACCCTGAATGGAGGAGCAATCTGCTAGAAAAGTTCTAAGCAGGCAACTATTGCAGACTCGATATACGAAGCAGAATATATTGCAACATCAGATATGGCAAAGGAGGCTATCTAGTTGCGGAAGTTCCTTGGAGAGCTAGGGATGGCACCTTCCCTAGATGGTCCTGTTCCGGTGTACTGTGGCAGCACTGAGCCATTGCTCAAGCTAAGGAGCCGAAAGCTCATCACCGCACCAAATACATTTTGCGGTGCTACCACCTTGTACGAGAGATCGTGGAACAAGGCGACATCAATCTTCTGAAGATCGATGGAAAAGAAAATCTGGCCCACCCTTCACTAAAGCCCTGGAATAAAGATTTTGACTATTGTAAATACGAAATGGGTATTAGATACTCTTCTAATTGGCTTTAGTACAAGTGGGAGTTGTTGGGAATTGTGTCCCAAAACCAATCGCCTGGGTTGTAGGCGGTTGTGCTAAGTATTGTACTCATTTTATGAATTAATAAAATAATTTTTTGGCAGCTCATCACATACTTAATTTCCTTGAAATGAACTCTTTCAATGTGATGAAGTCCTTAGGACTACACTGACTTTGATACAGAGAGGATGTATCGAGTGATCCTTAAACCCTGTTCACAACCAAAGGATATATTGTACTGGACGGCAATATATCAAGTATAGGTTGTTGTAGTTCACATCGTTTGGTTGTCCTCTTGACCAAATGAGTGTGGTGACACTGATGTGATCTGCAAGTAGGATATGCGATATCTTATTCAACGTGACTCTGTGTAGCCCCTTTCTGCCAAAGGGATACTCACGATTGGATATGGGTATATGTGTCCCTCTGACCTGAGGTCATCACGGTAGCTTACAAGCAACTCCTTATGCTTTGGTGCCGGACTACCCGGATTTTTAATCCAGTGATGGAAGGTTTCTGGGTACAGGCAAGTACTTGTGGAGCAGTGATGGACCAAGATGGAATTGACATGTCCAAACAGTTTGGATTGAATGTCTCGCAGTATCTCAATTTAGCAAATCCTCGGCCGGGGTAGTCCTAGTGAAGAGTCACTGGGCTTGCGAGGTTGAGACACGTAGTCGACCGACTCAATCTGGGTTGGCAGCCCAATCTCAGTCATCCTGAGCATTAGAGGTCAAAGGGATGAATTATACGGTAACCATATGCCAGAGGTTCGATAGTTTGCTCCTTCATCTTCGACCTATCCGGATGCCGGGACCCATTGCTAGATGGTTTCTTATGCTGGTACTAGAAATATTCTAGTGCTACCATTTAGGTTCGAACCTATGAGGTCACACGCCACAGAGGATAACTCTTTGATCCGGATACCGATTACGATTGGGAATCATCTTGGTTTTATGGTCACAGTATTTTTTTGAGCACATTTTTTCCTGTCTTGCCCTTGTCTGTGTCAACTAGAATTGTTCCGGGCTAACCAGCACTGCGCCAGGATTTTTTCTGAATCAGTTTTGAACTGATTCGGAGTTCATTTCGGCCTCTAATTGGTTATGAACCAATTTTATTCCTTGAACCAGGTTCAATTGGATTGAACCGTTTGGTTTAATGGGATTGAACCAAAATGTGTTGGTTTAAATGGTTTAAACCATATTTGCCATGGACCAGTTTTGGTTCCATGTTTTTTCTCCCATGGCCGTTTCACAGGGTGTTTTGTGGAAGGCCAAATGAATGGAAAGGAAGTCCAAACGCTGGGAGAAAATTTCCAAACGTTGGAAAGGCCAAACGACCGAAACTCCCGAGCTCCCACCCACTGGTTTTGAAGACCTTAATCCCCTGTTTAGTGGATTAAAGGATGATTAATTGGGTTATTTGCAACCAGCTACCTCTTGGCCTTCTGTCGCTCCACCTCCCTCACCTAGCAGCCTTTATAAACACCAAGCCCTCCCCTGTTTGTTTAGTAGAGTTTAAAACGAGAGAAAAATTTCTCTTCACCGTGAGAGAGGCTTTAAGAGAGAGAGAATTGGGTATTCTTTGAGAGGCTTAAGGAGAGAACATATGGGGCTGGGTTTAGGAGCTTTAGAGGGAGAGAAACAAGGCATTAATCCATTTTTTGAAGTGCTCAAGTTCTGCCCAGTGCTGCAGAATTCTGTGACCCTAAAGCCCTCTTCCGGCGGCTAGCACCGTGCGTGGAGGCGGATCCGAGAGCCCCGGCTTGTCTCCCCTTTAGAGGGAGTACCATTCTACTCCTAGGAGCAAACCACGCGAGCCGGGATCACTCCAGCTGCTCCGAAATGAAGGCCAACGTATGCTGCCCAGTTTTGCTACAGAAATCTGGCAGCAGACTTTGGTGATTTATTTTAATTTTTTGGCTTAGATTTGATTGCAATAATCAGTGGCAAATCGAAGAAGACTTGTCCAAGTTGGTGCTGCTCGAATTTGGAAGCAAACGGAGGTCCAGAAGGCAGTGTTCCCGATGACGGTTTGCAAGCCAAAAACATAGTCCCAAGGAGGAAGGCGACTGGAATAACTTTATTCCAGTTATTCCAGTCTATTCCAGGTTTATTCCAGAGTTATTCAGGTGGAATAAAAGGTATGGAAATTTATTTTTTAATCATGCATGGATAGATTAAATTGTTTAGTATTTTATAAATATTTTATATGTTTATACATGCCTAAATGCAACTAGATTTAGATTAGTTCCTGGCGGAGCAGATTTTGCTGCGTGAATTTTAAAATTATTTTAAAATCCAATCTGCTCCCGCAGATGTTTGCATGCCTAGTGTAGGATATTGTAAAACCACCTGCAAAGTTTACTTTCATATAGATCCTTTGTTGAATCAGCAAGTCTTTTACTCTTTGTTGCCATAGAGTAAAATTCTCCTTGCCATCAAATTTCTCAAAATCTACCTTGAAAATGCTTGATGCCATTACCAAAATCAAGTAGAATCAATATGTACTATATCTTACCTTCTTGCACTTTTTGGATGCAGAGACTTTCTTCCTTCATGCAACCTTGCTCTGATATCAAATTGATGGTGAAACTCGTCCAACGAACAATTGTTAAAGAACGATCTGGCAAACCCATGCCCCGTGGAAGCAATCCAGGTGTGCAAATGATCTTCTGCCAGCAATCCAAAGATGATCATGGTAGGAGTAGGTCAAACAAAGATCAATTGATCCCTTGGATAGATCGAGAAGTGAAGGAGAAGGAAAGAAGAAGAAATGAGATCTGGAAGAACGGAGGGAGTTCTCGATGCCAATTGTTTCCTTGGACTGTTACAAATGTCCTTCTCTCTCTTGTCCTCACCCATAACCATCCCAACTTACATATATATATACCTAGATCTCAAAGGACCTAGCACCTTATAACTTCCCGTGTGGTAACACGTGATTCAAAAAATCTCGTCATCCGAGTCAGCTTGAACCCTTTGAATAGACTCCATGCTGCAGGAAGCACTCTGTATGAGTGACTCTTAGACCTAGAGCGACTCGTCCGAGCTGACTCTCAGCAGTACGAGCCGACTCCCAGTAGTCCGAGCCAAATCTCAGTAAAACTCTTCCCTGCATCCATGTCGTGCCAACCATTTAATGCAGGACAATTTTGGAAATTAATCAACTGATTATAAACCTAATTAGAAACGAAAAATAGAAATTAAAATTTTTAAATTTTTTGTTTTTTAAAGACTCAAGGAGATAATTAAAAAAACTAGTTTACTAGTTAATAACCCATAGAGCAAATATACCAAGTAACTTGAAAAATAGGATTTGGTGGCTAAGAAACCACCATAAACTAGGGTCTACTTTCAAAGGATCATAAACTAAGAGTTGGGATGGTTTTGAATATTTTTTTTTACCAACGAAGATGTTCCCTCTAAAGTAGATCTGGCTAGACTCTCAAAAATCTTGCAACAGGGATTCAAGGTCTCAATCTTCGGGCTCTGATCTTCTGTGATGCTAGTTCCAGGGCAAGAACACCTTGACTTTAGTTTCTAATCAACTGCAATCACTCAACAAAAGAAGATCTTAATTAGAAAATAGTAAAGAGGGAAAAGATTAGAAAAGTGGAAGGAAAGAGAAGGAAGTGGGCAGCTAGGGTTTCTCGGTGTCTAGATATGTATGGCCTCACACCCCGCAATGTTTCGAAGAACAAAGAAAAGGGCCTCACACCCTCGATGCAACAGCAAAGGAAAAGAATTGGATAAAATGTCACTTTATTTCATCAATAAATCATTAATAATATAGCACTCAAACTAATTAAACCAACCAAATAACTAAAGTCCCACTTGATAAATTATAACCTAATTGATCAAAAGGCAAGACATGTAAACAAATATTTCAACTTGGTAAAAAGGGTTTGGCCTAAAATGCTAGAAATAAAAATCCTAATTACAGTTGGTAAAAAGGCTAAACCCAACTAAGCCTAAATAATAGAATTTAAAATAAAATATTTATGGATAAAAGGGGTTTGGGATCAGGGCTTTATTCATAGGCAATCCATAGGGATGTGGATTCGACCTGTCGATCTTTTCTAGCCCTGGTGTCCACACCAATTCTTCCCAGGTGAGAGAAGCTCGACTCTGTCGAGTATGGATCAATTCTGCAATGGTAGCGCTCTAATAAGTCTTGGTCAACTCTCTACAAGTCCTCTCTAGTGATTCAAGAATCATTAGTCTCGGGTCATCCTTGCCAATGAACCATATATCGTTGATAATCTTTGCCCTGGGTAGTGATAATCTTATCATCCAAGATTGGCTCAATCCTGTCTCTGCGGGCTAGTGGTATGGCAGGTGGACACACATGGATTAGCTCACTCTCAAGGACTGGATTAGGTCCAAAAGGCTCACTAGGAATCAACATTGGCACCTTATGTTAATAAGGTCTGAATTGTTGAAAGTAGGACTAATACCTAGTTCAGGTGGCAATTCAAGCATGTAGACATTAGGTCCCATTTTTCTAATTACTTTGTATGGTCCACTACTATGGGCATGTAACTTTTTCATTATCCAGGTGGGAACCATTCAGGTCATAGTCTAACCTTGACAAAGTCTCCTTCATTGAATTCTTTGAGTCTTTTCTTGAATTAGCCATATGTTTATATGATTCTTATGCAATTCTTTAATATGTTCAACATATGACTCTACAAATGTCTAATAAACTCACTATGCATTACTAGTGAAGAAAATTTTTATTTATTATTATTATTATTTGGTCTTTTTAAGTCCTTAATTTTAATTCTGTGCTTGACCCTTGGTCGGTGGGTGACATGTAGATGAAATTTGACATGCATTCCTAATAAATGCCGTAAGGTTCTCCAAAAATAGGTGGCAAATCTAATAAGGCTAAAAGATTGATGAAACATGCTAACCTCAACAAACTGTAATCTAATGGTCCTAAAAATATGGAAAGCTTCATGAAAAGGTAGGAAGTAAGAAGTGTAACCGGGGTTAGACTGGAAATAAGAAGGGGTTTCAGGGAATAGTCCTAGACTAATAGGGTTGACCTTAAAGATTAGGCATTGAATTACATTTGTAGGCACTAAAAGTCCACTTAATGGAAGAATGGGTCAATCATTTCAAGGAAGAGATCTTCAATTGGTGTCAAATGGGTGACTTCAACCTAAGGGTACTAGACTAAATAAGTCAAGTGCTCACTAATTACTTCAGATTTGTGAATCTTCTGACTCGGCTCTAGGGTTTGACTCTCTTCTAATATTTTCTCAGGTATGGTCCTAGTAGTAGGGTTAGGCTCCTCATGAGTCTCTTTTTCTAAGGATCCTACCAGTACAGTTTCGGTCAGGGTATGATCATGGTCTATTAACTCTTGGCTGGCTTCAGTCTGAGTGCCTACCTGGTCAGCCATACGTGTTTTCCTCTTCTCCCTCATACTCATCTACTAAGTTCACCTTAGCTTCATACACTTCCACTTCAATGTCATCCTGGTGAACCAATAGGGTAGTAGGAGTAGGTTGGTTAAGAGAAATTGGCTAGGGGTGGGTTGGCTTGAATTAAGGTTGAGTCGGCTCGAGTTAGGATTGAGTCGGCTCAGGTGAGAATTGGGTCGACTCTGTTGAGGAATCGGTCGACTTGGGTGGATTTGACTAGATCCTAATTTTTATAAGGAGCACTATTCCTAATGGGTTCTAGCCAACTAAGGGAAACTTGACTAGCACTAGATTGATACCTAGGGGTTATTAGTTCTTACGTTCATAAGATATGGGATCATATCTATAAATCATGGATCTGGGTTCGTAGGAGCTGGGTTCAAAGGATCTGGGTCCATAGGAACTAGGTTCATTTGATCTAGGTAGGTACTTTTTTCTAAGTTCAAGTTTCATGTCACCCCAAATAGTTATGGGTATGTCTCTTCTTCGTCTGATCATTCTTTCAACATCATCCCAATAAATTCTAGCCTGGCGTACTAACTTAAGCTTAGCAATCTTAAACTTTCTTTCATTAGACACAAGCTCCCTCTCAAAATATAGATCCATACCTTCTTCCCAGTCAATATAACTTTCAAGATCAAGATCACCACCAAATTTAGGTGCTTCTATCCTAAAATTCCTAGTGGCTCTCTTATCCTGGTCTATAAAATCATAGTTGGATCTTTTATGTCTAGTCTTCCAAATTTGGTCTTGGTGTGGGTCTCTCCTATTGTGGGAGGTGTAGGACATGGGGTCTCAAGTTTAGGTTCAGGACGGGTCTTACGGGTTTTCTCTAGGTTACCTAATCTGTCATCTATACGGTCAAACTTAATGTTCATCAAGGAAAATTTTTCATTTATGAAACAAATAAAGGTTTCAAGGTTAGACTCCATGGTCAAGCTGGGCTGGGTTTGGGCTAATGATATGGTGTTTTTGATCTAGTAAACATGCAATGCAATCAAACAAAAAAATTGAACTAGAGTTTCCTAGACCTAGAGCTCAAGTAGAATGGGTCAGCTCAATTTACAACCAATTCAGCAATTATCCTATCCACTTGCCAAGTAAGAGGTGGGGTCGTGGGAGGCTCCCCCTGCTCTCATGGGGTCCTAATCAAAAACTATGAAACCACTTAGGACGTTTGCCTCTGGACTTCTAGCCTTAGACACCAGATTCAAGTGATAATCAAAGGATTGGGTGCAATAGCTTTCACATAATACTTGGAACCCGACCTGTTGGTGTCCCTAGCTCACTAGAGTAAATTAAGTCTAATTGATTTTAATTAGGCTGGGCTCAGATGTAAAAGAAGGTTGTTGTAGACCCAAGACAGGTGATGAAATCCTGCCATAATCTTAGATGTTCAAGTGCCCTTAAGATTAGGTTACTGGATGATGCAGTCACACAAATATGATACCCTAGATGCACTAAAATTAAAATAATTAAAAATAAAAAAAAAAAAATTAATTAAATTTCTAGTTATCTATAAAATTAATTATAGATCTGATTAGTTAAGATTTTTGATCTTGGGATATCACATCCGGTCGTAGCTCATTACTCCCACGGGTCGTCACAGTATACTTGCGTATACCCACTCAGGAGGCGTAATTTCCTTCTACCAAAAAATAGCATAATATTTTTTGAGATTAATATAGGATTACAAAGGATTATCAAAAAATTAATTACTAATTTTTTTGATTTTTTTAAATAGGTTTTATGTAGTTTTAATTTCAGCCTAGTTCTAGATATGAAGAAATTTCAGAACTAGCAATTAAACCCTAGTTTAACCTTCACTCTGATACAAAAACTAATGCAGGACAATTATAAAAACTTAATCTACTAATTACTAACCTAATTAGCAAAGAAAAAAAAGATTAAAATTTTTACAATTTTCAGTTTTTTTAAAGACTCAAAGAGATAATAAGGAAACTAGTCTACAAGTTAATAACCCGTGAGCAAATCTACCAAGTAACTTGAAAAATAGAATTTGGTGGCTAAGAAATCACTGTAAACTAGGGTCTACTTTCAAAAGATCTAAAACTAAGAGTAGGGATGGTTTTTGATTTTTTTTTTTACCAACAAAGATGTTCCCTCTGAAGTTGATCTGGCTGGACTGTCAAAAATCATGCGGCAGGGCTTCAAGGTCTCGATCTTTGGGCTTGATCTTCTGCAATGCTAGTTCCAAGGCAAGAACACCTCGACTTTAGTTCCTGATCAACTGCAATCACTCAACAAAGGAGGATCTCAGTTAGAAAATAGTAAAGAAGAAAAAAGAATAGAAAAGTGGAAGGAAAGAGAAGGAAGTGGGCGGCTAGGGTTTCTCGGTGTCTGGATATGTAAGGTCTCACACCCTGTGATGTTTTGAAGAATAAAGGAAAGGGCCTCACAACACAATGCACACAACAAAGGAAAAGAATTGGATAGAATGTTGCTTTATTTCATCAATAAATCATTATAATATAGGACTCAAACTAATTAAACCAACCAAATAACTAAAGCTCCACTTGATCAATTGGAACCTAATTTGATCAAAAGGCAAGACATGTAAACAAATATTTCAACTTGGTAAAAAGGGTTTGGCCCAAAAGGCTAAAAACAAAAACCCTATTTAGAGTTGGTAAAAAAGGCTAAACCTAACTAAGCCTAAATAACAAAATTTAAAATAAAATATTTACAAGTAAAAGGGGTTTGGGTTCAGGGCTTTATTCATAGGTGATCCACATGGATGTGGATTTGACTTGTCAATCTTTTCTTGTCCTAGTGTCCACACTGCCATTAGAGTCGACTCTGACCAGAACTGACCCAACTTTAATGTCCAGACTGACCAAAACTAAGTCTAACATCTAGGACTCATCCCGGACTCACTCCTAGCCCTAGATACATCATGTGTGACCATGATAACCCGGACCAATGTGAACCTTGCCCATCCCCCTGGAATCTTAGATGCACCAACTGAGACTCAACAAGGTAGTGATGCTGGATTGCATAGGTCCATGGAAGAGATGTCCCTGTATCCGTAGAGATTATGAGCAGAGTTTAGGACATTCGTATAACAGGTTCAATTATGGATGCTCTAGTAAACAGGATCAGTGGTCTTTGATGCATCTTTGAGATGGATATCTTTTGAGGGAGCCACTGTAGTTGCTTTGAGGTTGATGCCTGAGATGAGGTTACTGCACCATATCGTAGCCCAGATTCTTCTGTCAAAGACCAGATGATTCAACTTCATCACAGAGCATGAGCTTTTGGTCATGGTTTCTCTGGTACAACACACTCCAGTATGCCTCCCAGTGCTCATGGTACATCGATTGATTGAGGCATTAATCAGCCAGAGATTGTGTTTGCCCTACAGGATGGGTTGACATTACTATTTAGATCTTATGGAGTGTTCATAGATGAAAAGCCTTATAGATAGCTACTTCACACAGACGTTTATGACATCAGATCACTTCACCGAATAGGTTACCAACTTGTCAGAGGCCAGTGGAGAGACGTATATCTGGTTAGGCCACTGACAGAGATGATGATGTGGTAGAGGAGGAGCATATCTTTTCAGGTGAGGCAGTGCCCCAGAGCACATGGTGATATCCCTGAGGTCCAGCCCAAGCCTTCGACACAGCCAGAGCCTACTCGACACAGCCAGAGCCACATGGTGAGACAATCAAGAGCCTTGAAGTCCAACAACTTTTGAGCATTAATTGAGGCTTCATCGAATTGAAGACAAGCATCTTCATCGAACTTCAAAGAGATAACATTTTATTAGAAAGCTTTTCTTGTATACTTTACTTCATTTCATACTATGTTTGTAAAAATTTTTGGTGAGCCTAAGAACAAAACAAGGAGGTTTTTCGTTAGCCTAGTTGAAAATCAAAGAGATTTTTGGTTAGCCTAGTTGAAAACCATGGAGGTTTTTGGTTAGCGTTTGAAAACCAAGAGGTTTCTTTTAGTGAGCCTTTTGAAAACCAAAAGGGGTTTTCATTAGTGAGCCTGAAAAACTAATCGGCTATAATCATGTGTGATTATAGTGAGTTTTCAAGTAGACCTTGGGAGTGGATGTAGGTGCCTTGGAGAGCACTGAACCACTATACTTACCTTGTGTTATGGTTGATTGTTTACTCTCTACTTGCTCTTACTTTCATTGCATTTAAATTTCTACTGCATACTCTTAAAAGAACACTATACTTGCATCTCTCTAGCACTTGTTTTGTTTATTGAATTGGCACACTTACTTGCAAATAATTTTTAGAAATCCAATTAACCCCCCCTCTTGGGTTGCTTACTAGGCAACAAGGGCTAGTGTTAATTAGATTAACATGTTTAGATAGAAATATTTTATCTTCTTTTGCTGTGTCATGTTATTTAGAAAAGAATTTTAAATTGCTTATTTGGCCCTATGGCCCCTGAACCAACAGGATGAAATGCATGAAGTCCTCAACATAAAGGAAAGCAAACTTAGATGAATAACGATTCAAATTTATATTGCCTTTCCTTCCTGAAATAAGAGTAAAGAATATACTAAGAATGATTACAGGAGGATTAAAGATTGCAATCCCGCAAATTAAACTCAATCAAGCAATAAAGAAAGAAGGATCTTAAGCGTAGAGAAACCACTTACGATTAGGACTAGTAACTTCTTCAACAAGTCAGACCTAAGATCAGGGGTTTACACCAATCAATGATCTTTTCTTCGTAGTGGGATTTCTCAGCACTCATGGGGTTGGCGCTTGGATGAGAAGGCTTTACTCCTGCGGATTTGTCATGTTGACCCCTGGAATGATTGTGATGATAACAAAACATTGGAGCATGTATTTGTTTCTACATGTTTGAATGTTTGAGAAGTTTTTTGTAGGATGTTTCAAAAGAACAATCATTCTACCTATATTTCAGTAATCTGTGTACTATATCAATGTATCATGAAAATGTTCAAATATTGGAAAGCCCTAAATAACTTAAGTGTACATTCTTGTAAAAGGGGCAATTCTATGCAAATTTATGTTTAAGTTAGATTAGGATGGAAGAAGTTTGATAGTGTGTGGAGCTTTTTGAAGAAGTTTGGACTTAAGTCACTCGAGCTGACTCAAGCAAGAGACCCACTCATTGTTTTGGCATGGCACAAAGGTTTCTGGCACGTAGACATCCGAGCCCTCTCGAAGGAACCAGAGCCAACTCATCTAGAGTATCAAATGTTCATTTTCTAAAGTCAGACAATGGAGCTGACTAGTGCTACCAAGCCAACTCTTCCAGATTATGCAAAACTCAATTTTGGAATACTAGTCAAGCTGCCTGACTCGATTGAGAAGAGATGACTAAACCAAAGTGTACCTCAACATGACTGAGAATTTGAGCTGGCTCGATCCAACCAAGCTGACCCTAACACAATTTCAGTTGTATAATGGCTAGTTCCAAAATTGATTTTTTGAATCTAAAAAGTACTCAAAGGCCATATTTGCTTTCCAAGGCACTACAATTTTTTTTATCTTTCTACCTGGATTAGTTCTAGAGACTATAAAACGAAGGATTAAACTATTTTAAAGAACTTTTTAAGAAGAGAGCTTTAAGAGAAAAAGGAGAAAAGTTCAAGAGCATTCAGGAAGAACTCAAGTCCACACCTACTTTCATCAGCTACTAAGTCATCTATCAAAGAAGCAGGAAGCCTTGAAGAACATTAAATAAGCAATCAAAGAGGCTTCTCAAAGGGCATCAACTGCAACATCTGACAAAGTTTGGTTTGTCATTAGTATTCTCTATTTTTAACTCATTATTTGAGTTGTTCCAAGTGCAGCAGGGCTGTATCTTGGGGATTGTTTAAGATTTGTGGTGTGCCTTTGAAAACCAAGTTTAGGTTGTTTGTGAGCCCATGAAAACAAATATTGTATCGGGTTCTTGGTGATCATGGTGTAAAACCATGTTTGGGTTTTGGTTTGTGAGCCCGGTGTAAAATAAACTAGCTGTATTCCGAGGGTGAATATGAAGAAAAAATCCCAAGTGGTACCTTAGGTAGTGGATGTAGGAGCCAGGTTGCTCCAAATCTCTATAAATTGCTAGTGTTTGTGCTTCTGTGATTATGTTTACATACTTGCTTCCGCATCTCAAATTTAAATCACATCACTCACCACACCAAGTTTCTAAAAGAGCACATACTTATAAAAAAGTTTTAAAAATCAAATTCACCTCCCATTTTGGGTTGGCCATTCTAGGCAACAATTGGTATCAGAGCAATATCTCTGTAATTTTTTTTTCTAGAGAAAAGATCTATGGCAATCCCTATGAGTACCTCTTTGATCGAAGGCCAATCTACAAATAGACCTCCACTTTTCATAGGCACAAATTTTACCTACTAGAAAGCACGAATGAGAATTTATGTTCAAGTAGTAGATTTTTCAGTTATGGAAAACTATTCTAAAAGGACCTCACACACCTACAAAGAAGGTTAATGACATAGACATCCCAAAACCTGAAGAGGAACGGGATGAACATGGCATGAACATGGGTGATTAAATGCCAAAGCCATGAATCTTTATATTGTACTTTGGATGCTAAGGAGTTTAACCGAATTTCTACTTGCATGTTTATAAAAAAAAATTAGGATAAAGTTGAAGTAACTTATAAAGGAACCTCTCAAGTGAAAACTTCCAAGATTAATATTGTTATACATAATTATGAGTATTTAAGATGGAGCCCAACGAAACTATATTTTCCATATTCTTAAGATTTATAGATATAATTAATGGTTTAAAGAGTCTTGGCAGGACATATTCAAATGCAAACCTTGTTAGAATTTTAAGATCATTACCGGATAGATGGGATTTGAAGGTCACTACGATTCAAGAGGCCAAGGACCTCAACACTTGACCATTGGATGAACTCTAGGTTCCTTGCTCACTCACGAGCTTAATGCAACTCCAAAGTGAGGATGATATCAAGAAGAAAAAGGTCAATAGCCTTCAAAGCCACAGCTGAACTTAAGAAACAAAAAGAAGAATAGAAGAAGAAAGCCCTTCATCAGATGAAGATGAACTTGAAGATGATGATATTTCTTTAGTCATGAGAAATTCAATAAATTTATGGTAGAAAAAGGCAAGACATTGGAGGAAAAACTATAGAAAATGGGAATATAGCAAAGAGAAAGAAAAAGAAAAGGAAAGAGATAAAGAGCAATAGCCTATCTTCTACAAGTGCAAGAAAATAGGGCACTTCTAATTAGATTGCCCTACATTAAAGAAAGGATTCAGAAAGAAGAAGAAGAAGAAAGTGATGGTTGTGACGTGGAGCGACAATGACGAGTCTACATCAAATAAAGAGGAAGTGATCTAAAACTGCAAATATATCTCATGGGACTTGAAGACGAGGTAATTTCTCTTGACCTAACGATGAATACATTTGAAGAATTGAATACTACATTGTATGAACTTTGTTGCCCAGGTGGCCAACCCAAGAGGGGGGATGAATCAGGTAATTAAAATTTTTTTCAAGTATGTGCTCTTTCTTGGGCTCACTAACAACCCACACTTGGTTTTCAAAGGATCACCAAAAATCTATACAAACCCCAAGTTACAGACCCTGCTATACTTGGAACAACTCAATTAAGAGTTAAAATAGAGCAACACTAATGACAAACTGAACGTTTTTGGCTGGTCGCAGTTGTAGCTCTTGAAAAGCCTTCTTGATTCCTTCCTGAATGCTATTTAAGGCTTCTTATCTTCCTCAATAAATGACTCAAGAATCTGATGGGAGTTGATGAAGTCTTGAGTTTTTCTCCTGAAAGCTCTCTTGAATGTTCCTTAAAAACTCATTAAAAGCTCATAACTTTTTCAAAAGTTGTTCAAATCCCTTATATATAGTATCTTGAACTAATTCCAAGTGGATATAACCGTTGCAGACCATTGGGATTCAAAAAATGGTCATTGGATCACTTTTGGCTTCAAAATGATAGTTCTGGAACTAGCCATTATGCACCTGGAATAGGGATTCGAGTCAACTCGGATGGGTCGAGTCGGCTCAGATTCTCTGTCCTTCATAAATTGAACTCTGGCTGAGTCGGCTCTTCACCCTCGAGTTGGCTCCCTGACTGATTTTTTCAAAACAGATTTTTCCAAACTCTAGAGGAGTCAGCTTGGATTCTTCGAGTCAGCTCGGATTCTTAATACTTCAGAAATTAAACTCTACCTGAGTTGGCTTGGTTGTCTACGAGCCAAAACTCTTTGTTGTGATAGAACATTGAGTTGGCTCATCTACCTTGAGTTGGCTCGAGTGACTGGTTTTGCCAAAACCTTTCAATCTTCTCCTGAATTCTTCCAAAGGCTTCCAACCAACCTCAAAGATTCTCGAACACCTTCAAAGCCTAAACTAAGTAATTTAAACTTGAAAATTACATTGAATTGGCCCATTTTCGTGAATACACAAGTGACTTTTCTTTGCTCTACACTACATGATACTTTTTCAAAAAAATAATCTTGACTTACATTAATAATTTTAGAACTGTAGGAAGAGTGGTTGTTCATTCAAATCATCCTACAAAAATTTATAAAACACTTGAAAGTAGTTAGTACCAGATGCATTCTCCAATATTTTGTTATCATCAAATCATTACAGGGGTCAACAATCTCTTCCTTTTTAATGAAGATAAAACAATAGGCATGGAAAAAAAATTTACAATTATGAGTATATACACTTAAACGTATCAAGGTACCAGTGTATGATTTTGAATTGATGTATATTCATATGTATCAACAAGTGTCAAGAATGTATTAGAAAGTATCAGAGCTTATAAAAAATTATCAAAGCTTTTGTAATATATCCATTATGTATCAGAGTTAAAATTTATCAAAAGCTATTTTTGCTTAAAAATTTAAAGAAGTTAATAATGTATCAAGGTGAATTAGGTAGCCAAATGTATCAGATCAAGCAAAATGTATCAGAGCTATTAGAGTCGATAATGTAGCAGAATGTAATAGAGCTAATTCCATGAATATAGAGGCAAAATATGTTAAAGTTAATTAAGCATTCATAAGTATCAAAGTCAACTAAGGATTTTCATTGATTTCCATGCATAAAATGATTTCTCCCCCTATTTTGTGTTCTTTGAGTTTTCCATGCACATCATGAATATCACTCCCCTTTTTATCACAACAAAAATGTTAATAAAACATTCAAGGATTTTTGAAATAGAATAAGAATATTGTTATGATTTGAGATAATTTCACCTCTTTTATTTTTTTGATATTCTTATCAGAATTTCTTTTCTTTTTCAATGAAAGTTGTTTCATGTTTCCTATTTGAGTCCAAGTTGTAAGCATGATAGAGCAGTTAAAAGAAAAGAAGAAAATTAAACAAAGTGCACACATAGAGGAAGAACTATGTAGTCAAATATATATATTTATAATCAAGTGTTTGATACACCCTCAAAAAGATACAAGATACAATCATCAAAAGATACAAGATACATCCAACAAATGACAAGACTAATCCTCTTCCTCACTAAAGAAAGAATCTATCTCTAATACAGTAGAAGAGACCTTGGTTTTAAAGGTTTAAATCTAAGATCTTTAAATCTGGTTCTTGTACGAACCTTAGGTACTTTAGATTTGGCTTTAGGTCTAGATTTAGGTTTAGCTCTAATAGGTGTAGGCTCATCTTTGATGTCAATAGAAGGCATAGGGTCAGTCTGAGTAGGAGGTGGTGGCTATGTGGCAATAGGTGATGGTTGCCTAACAGGTGATGATCTCGGACTGGGAGTAGGCTAAGTAGGTGGGTATCCTAAAGTGGAAGCACCAGAGAGATGAAAAGGAATAGTGATCATCCTGGACTATATCCTCTGAACTCCTCTTGAATACACTGAAGAGTAGCAGTCTGCTGAGTGACAAATGACTCTGAGGCTCCTCGAGGTTGCCCAAAGTTTGAATGTAGGTCCCTGAGATCTGCGTTGTACTCATCCTGCAGCTTCTATCGCATCTCAACTGACTCCACCCTCATAGAAAGCTCTCTCATCTCTACTCAGAACTCCTGAAGTCCATGGTCCACTATCTGACGAAGCTCATCAAACATGGATCTGAAAGAAGCATCAGAGTGTCAGAAAAGTGAGTGAGCTACTCAGAGATATCAACATGAGTAGTAGTCAGTGGTGCTAAAGTCAATGGTCCAGAAGGTATAGGTGTAGCTGATGGAATAGGAGGTGTCCTAGGGCTATCTATCTATCCAGCCCATCCTTGGATCCTCTGATCAAAATCATCAGAGCTGCCACTATCAGACTCAGCATCTCTAATTGTCTCTCCAGCAACAGTCTCAATAAACTCAACAGCCTCACCCTCATCATCTATGTCAGTGTGATGTGCCACTCTCTGTCCGTATGTCTTCTTCACCCAAACACCCTTTACTTGGTGATATCCCATTCTATGGAGGGATTTCATCGAGTATCAGTCAGTATGGTGATGTGGCCATCCATCCTTCCATGTCAAATCAATGCTGGACTCCTGAAATAATAGAGTGAATACCATGCCATAAGCTAGGCAAGCCTTCGCTCTCTTCGATGCATCTCTAATCTATACTAACATAATAAATGGAAGACTGATGTCCTCCCCCTCAATCATATGTCTCATAAAAATCATGTCACGCTCACTAGCCCAGTTAAAGCAATCGATCCTGGGTAGGAAAATTTTGCCAATCATATTATGTAAGAGCCTCATCTCTAAGGATAGCATATTTTCCTGTATATTACTTATCACATCCATATTTCTTCTTTCCAATATTGTTCTAAGGGTCTTATGTTTATCTTTCAAAATCAAGTGGTGCAGTCAATCCTTAGGCATCTGTAATACCCTGCTAATCAACTCTTCATCAACTACCATTCTAACTCCTTAACTATGGATTCAACACAGTTCTCCCCAAGAGATAAATTTTCAAAGAAGTTTCTAACAAGATTGGGATAGGTGAGTGTATCCAAAGAATAAAAATCCCTAACCTTGATTTTTAATCCACTCACCAATTCTCAGTCCCAAACTTTCAAGGAATGTAAAATCACTTTCCTCCCACTAGTACAGGATGATTGGCCATAGAAATCACTTTCCTTGGTGGTGGTAGAGACACATTTCTCTACTCTTCTTGTTCTTCAGCTCAGGTCGACTCATCTTCCGCCACTTGGTTCTTCTTTCTATTTAGGAGCTTGATTTTGCATATCTAGGCCTTTTAGCAACTACCTTTTTTGGTGCCATTTGGAGGGAATCCAAGATGGGAGAAGGTGGATTTGATTGAATCTAAGGAGTGGAAGGGAAGTGGTCCCCCTAGGGTTTGGCACAAAATAGAGAACCCGACACTCGAGTCGACTCGACTGAGACCTTCCCTGCTCGAGTCAGCTCGACCTAAATTCAAGAAAATTGTTCAAATCTTAGCAAAATGTTTTTCAAGCCTATAAGCATACTATGTAAGGTGTTGGTAGCCTTAGATTGGTTAAGGAGGTTTTCTAGATAATTTTCCTTAATTTTAAAGAAATTAGGTCAAAAATTTTTAAAATGGGTCACACAAACCTAATTCTCCTCTAATCAGTTGAAATCTATCTTCATTAAGTGGTTTAGTAAAAATGTCAGCTAATTGATTTTCTGTTGGAACAAATTCAAGCTCAATATTTTCATTTTATACATGATCCCTGATAAAGTGATGTCTAATTTCTACATGTTCTGTCCTAGAATGCTGAATTGGATTTTTGTCAAATTAATAGCACTTGTGTTATCACATATGATAAGAATTTTTATCTGAATAATACCAAAGTCTTCTAGTTGTTGCTTAATCCATAACACTTGTGCACAATAACTCCTTGCAGCTACATACTTTGTCTCAGCAATAGACAGTGCTATAGAGTTTTGTTTCTTACAGTGTCATGAAATTAAGTTCAACTTTAGAAATTGACAAGTATTTAGCACTTCTTCTATTAATTTACATCCACCATAATCAACAACAAAAAATTCAATTAAATTTTATGAAGATTGCTTATAATACCATAGATCTAGATTACTTGTTCCTTTAAGATATTTTATGATTCTTTTGACTGCAAGTATATGTGATTCTTTAGGATTTTGATTGAAATCTAGTAATATATATACACTGAACAAGATATCAGGCCTACTAGCAATTAAATATAACAGTGATCCAATCATACCATGATAAAGCTTTTAATCAATGTTGTGTCCATTTTCATCTTTATCAAGTCTATGGAGGGGCTCATGGGTGTGCTCATTCTTTGACTGACTCCATACCAAACTTCTTAATGATCTCTTTGATATACTTTGCTTGGTTGATAAATTTTCCTTCCATTGTTTGCTTAATTTGGAGTCCAAGGAAGTAGGTCAGTTCACCCATCAAGCTCATTTCAATTCGCCCTCCATAAGCTTAGCAAATTCTCTATACAAATTTTTATCAGTTGCACCAAAAATAATATCGTCTACATAAATTTGTACAACTAACATGTCATTTGCTTTTCTTTAATTAACAAAGTAGTGTCAACATTTCCTCTAGAAATCATTTTCAAATAAGAACTTGCTTAGTCTATCATACCATACTCTAGGTGCTTGTTTTAAACCATATAATGCTTTATTAATTTGAAAACATGATTTAGAAAAGCATAATTTTCAAATCCTAGTGGTTGTTCTACAAAAACTTCTTCTGAAATAAACCATTTAAAAATATGTTTTACAGCCATTGAATAATTTGAAATCCAAGTAGCAAGTAAATGTAAGTAATAATATAATAGCTTCTAATCTTACTACAGGTGCATAGGTTTCATCAAAATCTATTCCTTCTTCTTGATTATATCCTTTAGCCACTAATCTAGCTTTATTTCTAATTACTTGGCCTTTTTCATCTAATTAATTTCTATAAACCCATTTAGTACCAATGACAGGATGATCAGAGGGTTTATTTACTAAGGTCCATACTTTATTTCTTCCAAATTGGTTAAGCTCTTCATGCATTGCCATCATCCAACTAGGATCATTTTAGCTTCTTCTATACTATGTAATTCTACTTGTGAAACAAATGCTAGGTAATCATGTGCTTCTCTAAGTGATGACCTAGTCCTAACACCTTGTAAGAATCACCAATGATGAAATATTTAGGGTGTGAAGTTACTTACCTCCACTCTCTTGGTAAATCACCATGATCTTTACTTACCATTTCTTCTCCTTGTGTTTGTTGGTCCTTTAGGCTCATGTCGTCCATAGCTTTATCGATTATACCTGCATCATTATCAATACGCTCTTCTTTTTTAGAAGGTGACGGGTTAGATTCATCAAAGATAACATGAACAGATTCTTCAACAATCAATGTTCTTTTATTAAATACTCTATAAGCTTTGCTAGAAGTTGAATAAGCAAGAAAAATTGCTTCATTAAATTTAGCATCAAATTTTCCTAGGTTATCCTTTCCATTGTTCAACACAAGTATTTACAACCAAAAATATGAAAGTAATGAATGCTAGGTTTTCTATCATTCCAAAGTTCATACGGGGTCTTCTTTAAAATTGGTCTTATCAAAACACAGTTCAAAAATAAACAGGCGGTGTTCACAATTTCTGCCTAAAAGTACCTTGGAAGATTGCCTTCACATAACATAGCTCGGGCCATCTCTTCCAATGTCCTATTCTTCCTCTCTACAACACCATTTTACTATGGTGTTCTAGAAGTGGAGAAGTTGTGATCAATACTATGCTCAGTGCTATATTCATCAAAATTTTGATTTTTAAATTCTATGACATGATCACTTCTAATAGAAATAACTGAAAGATTTTTCTAGTTTGAAACTTTCTTATTAAATTTTAAAATACTTTAGAAGCTTCATCTTTATGAGCAATAAATAAAATCCAAGTAAATCTCAAAAAATCATCTACTATCACAAGTCCATATTCATACTACCTAGGCTTGTGGTCTTAGTTAGTCCAAATAGGTCTATAGGTAGTAGCTCTAATGGTCTAGAAGTAGAAACCATATTTTTCGATTTAAAACTCTCCTTAGTTTGTTTACAAAATTAGCATGCCTCACAAACATGTTCAAAATCAACTTTAAATTTTGGTAAACCTCTAACTAGATCTTTGAAAATTAATTTAGCTATTGTATGCATGCTAGCATGACCTAATCTCTTATGCTAAAGTAAGCTAAACTCCTTGGTTTTAGTGTTCATTGCCATAAGATTTGTACTACTAGACAAGGCTAGATTATTTAAGTCTACCACATATATGTTTCCAAGTCTATGACCAATGAGCTTAGTTCTAGAATTAGGTGAGTTAGTTATAACGCACATTGAAGATTCGAAGACAACCTTGAAGCCTCTATCACATAATTGACTTAAATTTAATAAATTATGCTTCAATTTGTCAACTAGCAATACATTTTCAATAAATGTAGAAGGGATAATTCTGATCTTATCGATGCCAATGATCTTTCCCTTACCATTGTCACCAAAAGTGACCATTTCTCCATCCTTCATTTCTAGGGTGATGAATTGTTCTTTATCACCCGTCATATGTCTTAAACAGCCACTATCTAGATACCATCTTTTCTTTGTATTCTGAGCTGCAAGACATTCCTACAAGACAATCAAGTAGTTCTTTTAGGTATCCAAGCTTTCTTGGATCCTTGTAGGTTAGTAGGAGTGGTTCCTTTGAAATCCAAATCTTTTTAAGTTTACTTCTATCTTTCTTTTTTGTGTAGCATTCAAAAGCTTTATTATCAACCCCATTGCACGAATAACAAACAACTCTTGATATTTGAAAGGATGCAAATATTGAAACTCTAGATGCAAGAGATTTTTGAGTGGAAAACTTTGGTACATATGATTTTGAAGCATAAACATTGGAGCTGAAATTCTATTTGTATGCAAATGATTATAACCAATTCCAGCTTTGTTATTTGAATTCCTTTGGTTTTTCAAATAAGATCAAGCTTATTTGAACTCAAAGTTAATTTTTTAGCTAAAGGCTTGAATTTTCAACTTCTTTTTGCAAACGTATATTTTCTTCATGAAGAACCTTATTCTTCTCAGGATTTTCATTCTTTTCAGTTTCCAAAACACTACATTTTTTAGAAATACTCTTAAGTTCTTTTAAAAAATATTGTTCTTTTCTAAAATTTCATCTTTTTCTTTTATTAAAGCATCATTATTATTTTTCAAAGTCTTAATTTTTAAACCAGCCTTTTTATATTCAAATAATAGCTCATGAATTGCAGTATTCAATTCTTCAAATATAAATTTGTTTTTAGGTTCGAGAGACATTACCTCATCCTCAAGACCCATCAAACATATTATTGGCTTTAGCCCTTGATTTTGATGACTAGCAAAATGTTGATTATATGTTTTATACTAATGTTTTAATTGTAGTTATGAGTTTCAGGAAACAGCACCTCAAATTTTTAATATTAAAAGAATCAAAAGCACTCATTTGAAGCTATGTAACTTTCAGTATATAAAAAGACTTCTCATCTTGAAAAGCCCTAAAATAGGACAATCTGAGCTCTATGAAAAAGTATTTGGAGTTTTGTTGAAGAACACCTTGAATTTTGAGGGTTGGCACAAAGTTTTCAAGTGGCACAATCAAGTGTCAACTCATGGCATGCAAGGTGTCGCCACTTCAGGAAGAATGGCATGCAAAAACACTCCTTGGAATGCCAAGTGTCGACTCATAGAAGTCAGGTGTCGACTCACAGATGTCAAGTGTTGACCCACAGAAATAGAGTATCGACTTATGGCCTAGAAAAATAAAGATACAAAACTACCCCATTTTGAGAAGTTTTTTATCAAGTGTCGACTTAGAGGACTCAAGTGTCGACTCTGGTGTGGGCACCAGACTCAGAAGAAGACTTCAGAGCTCCATCTGGATCTCTGATTAACCTTGCCCGAAGAATTAGGGTTTTTTTTTGGCTTGTAATAAGGGTTGACTGGATCAACTCAATTTTAGCTTGAGTCTATATTACCTGCATTTTATTTTGTTGAGTCATGTTGACTCAGTAGTGGACTAGAGCTTCAACCTGGGGTGTTACTTTTTCTCCCAAGGCCAAGCAAGTGGGCGCCACACTCCAAGCCACACTCCCAGCCATACGCCTGAGTCCAAGGGGTGCCACATCTCCATCCAGCAGGCTTTGGTCCCCACACCACAGATAGCAGCTCCCCTCTTTCATGCGCCAATTGAGGAGAAATCCACCAGGGGTCCACAAATCAAGGGGGCGGCCCAAGACTTCCTAAAAGAAACAAACTATGAAAGGGAAGAAATTCTCTTGGGGAGAAATTCAAGGAGGCGCCCATTACCTGCCAGAAATACTCAAAACAAAGTTAGAGGAGCCATAACTTGGGGAGAAAGAAAAGGAGGTATCCAAAAAGGGTTGAGCCATGGAAGGAAGGAGATTTCTCTTGAAAAGCAAGGTTAGGAGGCGCCCTAATCATTCCAACTAAAGCCAGATATAAAAGGCAACAAATTTTCTCTTGGAGGGCAAGGTTAAGAGGCGCCCAAACACATCCAGTTAAGGCCAAGCATAGATGGAAAAAAATATTTTCTTGGTGGTCAAGACAAGGAGGCGCCACCCACTTTCCTTTTTTTGAAGCCTCAATCATCTTTGGAATTATTTGGCCGGCCATATAAGTTGGGATTGATCCTACAATCCTAATTTGAAGATCCCCTCCTTTAGTCCCACATGGAAAGATGTAAAACCCTACTCTCTTGTAATGTCCTATAAATTAAAACCCGTTGTAAGTTCTAAGGAATCGGATGAATGAAATCAATTTCTTTGTGAGCAACTTTGTGTTTCTCTCTTCCGCACTTGTATTCAGTGTTGAGCTCCATGAGGGAGTAAATCCGGGTTCCCTAGGAACCTTGAGGAGGTGTGAGATCTCCAACCCCAAAACCCTAGCTTAGTCCACCCATCTCTACTCCACCACCACCAAACCCTAATTTTCCATCTTCATCCCATAGCCCCTCTCTTCCACATCGAAGCCGGTCACCAGCATCCAGGTTCAGATCAACTGATTCAACTATAGAGCCAGTTCAAATGAGAGTCAGATCAGTATCAAGATCTTCGGAACTTCTACATCCAACAATCTTCATTAATCCTCAAGTCAGTGTCTTTCTTTGAGTTTCTAGTTCTTCTTTTGTTCTTCTTCTTCCAGATCCTGAGTTCGAGAAGGAGGCCAACCTTGCCATAGGACTACAATCCGAGGATCCATTGCGAAGATACCCCGTCTCCAAGGATCCTACAATCTGCTCGAGAGTGTCCTCCAATTGAAGCAACGAGAGATATCACTGCTAGGTAACAAGAACCTTCCCTTCTCACTTTGTCTGTTTCGTTGAAACTCAGAGCAAACCCTAGATCTGGGGGTTTCTCAATCCCCAGTGATCCTACTTTGAGTTACTCTGATAATCCACTCCTTTTTATTGTGCTCTCTGTCATTTCTTCGTTTCTTTCAACTTAGTTTAGCTTTACTTTGAGTCAAAGCCAATTTCTGAAATATAAAAAAAAAAGAAAAGAATTAATTTTAATTTTACTTCCGCATACGCTTCTTTGTTCTTTGTTCTACATCATTTTGGTTTCAGAGCTTCGTTCTGCATCAATTTTGGTATCAGAGCCCTGTCTAGGGTTTCTGTTTGATTGCTTGTTTGAGTCTCTATCTTTTTACTTTGTCTACTCGAAGTAGACTCCCCAGGACGTCCGGTCCTAGGAATGAAGCGAGGTGCAAACCTCCTCCTCCCATTCCATGGGGTGTTCCTAGGGCGTGTAGGAGATCCGTTGGGTTACAACTTCGTAGCAGGAATTGTAAACGGGGAAGTATTCTATTTTTAGCCCATAATTGCCCTGTTGGAGGAATTATTTCTCACTGCAAGTAACTCCAAATTCAGTGATTTTTATTTTGCTGAAACCAATATAATTGATGCTATTTTGCATAATTTTCTTTTGATTTATTGGTTTCTGTGGGATTTCTAAGAATTAAATTACTGCAACTCTATTTTTGTATTCTGCAATCCAATTATTTTTGAGTGTTCATCTCTTAATTCATCTTAAGGGCATTTGAGCATCTAAGATAAGGGGAGGAGTTGATAACCTCTCCTTAACCCAAACCACCACCCACTCATTCGAATCTAAGCCTTTAATCTAAAAATTGATTAGACCTAATTTGCCCTAGTGGGCTAGGGACATCAACAAGTCGGGTCAAGGCTAGTGTTGAGTCAGTTTGTCTGGTTACTCTGTGTGTGCTTTGTACTCATTGTCTAGAATGGTGGTTCAGGGATTCCATCTCGAAGGGCTTGTGTGCTGGTCCGCCTACCTGGCCAATCTCTGATTGGTGTCTAGGATTGGCATTTAGGGACCTAACACTCCCCTTACACCTGCCTGGCTGAGTCCCGAGTTACTACAGGCTAGCTTGCCACTCTGATTGGGCATCTAGTTTGGACTCTAGGTCTAGTGAGCCAGTAGTCGCTTTAGTCTAGTCACATTCTGTGTGCTTGCTTGCATCATCATGTCCACCCGGAATGGAGTACCCTCCCAACCTGGTCAAACCCAACCTGATTTAGAGGCCATGGTTAGAGCTCTTACTGAAAGTATGAACAAATTGAGTCAGGATATGACTGCTACTGTTACCCAGTGTAAAGAACAAGTCCATGAGAATTTTACCCAGCTTAGGGATCGAGTCCAAGTACTTGAGAAACGTAGACATCAAAATTGGACCCCTAATCCAAAATTTAATAGGCCCAAACCTCATCCATGCCAGGAGCCTAGGAGGACCTTATACCGTGATCCCGAGCATAACCTTAGGAAGCCTAACCATGATTTCTATAGTGTGGATCATGTCTATGAAAGGTCCTTACAATATTCTAGACCAGTCACTCAACAACCCAAGTCTTCTAGATCAAACCATTTAGATCCACATCCATGCCCAAGTAAGGTCTCTACTAGCTTGAAACCCAGTGTGACCGAGGTTCCTATATCGCAAGAATGTTTGTTTTGTAGAGAAAGAGGCCATAAATCTAGTCAGTGCCCATGCATAGGACTGGCTTGTGCACAGCTAAGTGGTAAAAATCCTAAGGATGACATTAATGAGGGAGAACCCAAGCCTACCAATGAGGAAGAAAGGTTAGGTATGACAAGCCTAGAATCAGTTGACCCGATTACCATTGACCCGAAACCCATTGAAGATGGCATCGAGGAAGTATATGATGCTGGCTTGAGTCTAGTTGATGAATATGAGGGGGAAGAACTTAAAGAATGTGACAACGATACTATTGGTTCCTTACCTGAGAAAATCTTGGAGAGCAACCAAGTGGTAGGACCTAGTTCAGAAATTCAAGAGATTTATGAGAATCAGGTTCCTTTAGTCAAATACCCCCAGGAAGAACTCATAGTGTTAGCCCGAGCTATCAGTTCGTACCCTCTAATGACAGTCATTCCCCAAGTACCAATTGAAGATCTTTGCACTGAACAGTTTAAGTTTTCCCACCCTATGGTAGATCCTCTCCTTAGGATGACTGAATCAAGCCTCTTACAATTGGACCTTGTCCCATGCCCAGCCACTAAGGTCTCTCCCGTAATCTCAGTTGAACATCCTTGTCTTGAGCGGATTGATTCACCCAGTCCTGTAGAAGTCCTCCTTATGGCCCCAGACCCCTTCCTTTGCATGACTGACCTACCCTTCTATAGAGTATACCTTTCCACACCCATAGGTCAAATTTCAAGTCTTGAGGTCATCATCCATAGGCCCTTCCATGAATCATTCTCTAATCCAGTTCTTGAGAAAGTGGATCATTATTTGCTTAGAGAACAAACCTTAACTATTGCAATCACATCTCCTAGGCTACTTCCCGAACCATCTCTTGATCCATTCCTGGGAGTAGCAAATTTTTACTTTCGTAAGGATGACCAGTTGACACTCATAGATCACCATTCAAACCTTTAGGTCACCACCTTTAGTCAACAGGTAATTCGAGACCCCACCTCATATCTCCTCCCTTTCTCTAGGACTTCCAATGCTTCTTACACCATCCAAGTATACTTTATCGAAGTCTTTAGAGTGAAGCACGTGTCAGAACCTATTAGGTTTGCCACCTACTTCTGGAAGACCTTATGGCACCTACTAGGCGCCCATGATAAGTTTTCATGCTCTGCATGCCATCCTCCGACCCAAGGTCAAACCTAAAGAGCCATAGTTTGTTAGGATTAGACCTAGGGTTCCTTTGAAATAAAGTCCATTCTTTAGGAATGCGTCGTCAGTCTAGTTTAGTTTTTTTCTTGACCCTTTACTAGGTTTTGACTCAGATTTTGGTTTGATTGAGAGCACCAGGAATTGGGATTTGTTTTTTGTCCAGGGCTTTGAAATTGCATTCAATGTTTCGATCAATAGGTCTATAGGCTAGAGTCCCTTTGAAATTGTTCATGGATACAAGCCTCACACACCACTTGATCTGATTTCACTATTAGCCCACACACACAAGTCTCTTGATGCACTTGCATAGCATGTAAAGGACTTGCATAAAGAAATTCATGCTAAAATAACTTTAAGTAATGAAACTTATAAGAAGTTGGCTGATTCTCAAAGACGAGTCAAAACTTTTGTTGAGAGAGACTATGTAATGATTAGGTTAAGGCCTGAGCGGTTTTCTCCTGGAACCGTTAGAAAGTTACATGCTAGAGGAGCTGGACCATTTAGAGTGGTGAAGAGAGTAGGATCCAATGCCTATGTGCTCGAGTTGCCTCTAGAACTAGGCATTAGCTCTACTTTCAACATTACAGACCTAGTAGAGTATAGAGAGCCAGCTGTGATTCCCAGTGAGGCTTTTGAACCTAACCCTGCTCTTGAGAGTGAACCCAACCCTGTGTGTCCACCAACAAACTGGCCTGTGAGGAAAGAGTAGATTGAAAAGATCCTGGATGATCAGGTTATCTCTACTCGTAATCGAGGATACCAAAGATACCTGGTCTGCTGGCAAGGAAGGCCAGATTCTGATGACTCTTGGATCTCTAGAGAAGAATTACAAGAATTGGACCCAGACCTCTTGGAGAGAAACCAAAGCCAACTTGATCCATACTCGACAGGGTCGAGTTCCTCCCACCCTGGGAGAATTGGTGCGGGCACCAGACTCAGAAGAAGATTTCAGAGCTCCATCTGGAAATCTGATTAACCATGCCCGAAGAATTAGGGTTTTTTTTGGCTTGTAATAAGGGTTGACTGGATCAACTCAATTTTAGCTTGAGTCTATATTACCTGCATTTTATTTTGTTGAGTCATGTTGACTCAGTAGTGGACTAGGGCTTCAACCTGGGGTGTTACCTTTTCTCCCAAGGCCAAGCAAGTGGGTGCCACACTCCCAGCCACACTCCCAGCCATACGCCTGAGTCCAGGGGGCGCCACATCTCCATCCAGTAGGCTTTGGTCCCCACACCACAGATAGCAGCTCCCCTCTTTCATGCGCCAATTGAAGAGAAATCCACCAGGGGTCCACAAATCAAGGGGGCGGCCCAAGACTTCCCAAAAGAAACAAACTATGAAAGGAAAGAAATTCTCTTGGAGAGAAATTCATGGAGGCGCCCATTACCTGCCAGAAACACTCAAAACAAAGTTAGAAGGAGCCATAACTTGGGGAGAAAGAAAAGGAGGTATCCAAAAAGGGTTGAGCCATGGAAGGAAAGAGATTTCTCTTGAAAAGCAAGGTTAGGAGGCACTCTAATCATTCCAACTAAAGCCAGATATAAAAGGTAACAAATTTTCTCTTGGAGGGCAAGGTTAAGAGGTGCCCAAACACTTCCAGTTAAGGCCAAGCATAGAAGGAAAAAAATATTTTCTTGGAGGTCAAGACAAGGAGGCGCCACCCACTTTCCTTTTTTTGAAGCCTCAATCATCTTTGGAATTATTTGGCCGGCCATATAAGTAGGGATTGATCCTACAATCCTAATTTGAAGATCCCCTCCTTTAGTCCCACATGGGAAGATGTAAAACCCTACTCTCTTGTAATGTCCTATAAATTAAAACCCCTTTGTAAGTTCTAAGGAATCGGATGAATGAAATCAATTTCTTTGTGAGCAACTTTGTGTTTCTCTCTTCCGCACTTGTATTCAGGTGTTGAGCTCCGTGAGGGAGTAAATCCGGGTTCCCTAGGAACCTTGAGGAGGTGTGAGATCTCCAACCCCAAAACCCTAGCTTAGTCCACCCATCTCTATTCCACCACCACCAAACCCTAATTTTCCATCTTCATCCCAAGGCCCCTCTCTTCCACATCGAAGCCGGTCACCAGCATCCAGGTTCAGATCAACTGATTCAACTATAGAGCCAGTTCAAATGAGAGTCAGATCAGTATCAAGATCTTCGGAACTTCTACATCCAACAATCTTTATTAATTTCTCAGGTCAGTGTCTTTCTTTGAGTTTCTGGTTCTTCTTTTATTCTTCTTCTTCCAGATCCTGAGTTCGAGAAGGAGGCCAACCTTGCCATAGGACTACAATCCGAGGATCCATTGCGAAGATACCCCGTCTCCAAGGATCCTACAATCTGCTCGAGAGTATCCTCCAATTGAAGCAACGAGAGATATCACTGCTAGGTAACAAAAACCTTCCCTTCTCACTTTGTCTGTTTCGTTGAAACTCAGAGCAAACCCTAGATCTGGGAGTTTCTCAATCCCCAGCGATCCTACTTTTGAGTTACTCTGATAATCCACTCCTTTTAATTATGCTCTCTATCATTTCTTAGTTTCTTTCAACTTAGTTTAGCTTTACTTTGAGTCAAAGCGAATTTCTGAAATATAAAAAAAAAAAAAGAAAAGAATTAATTTTAATTTTACTTCCGCATACGCTTCTTTGTTCTTTGTTCTACATCATTTTTGGTTTCAGAGCTTCGTTCTGCATCAGACTCACTTTATTCAAGTATCGACTCAAAGCTTCCAAGTGTTGACTCATAGCCTAGGAACAGAAAAAGAATAGAACATTGATTTTTTAGAAGTTTATACCTTGAGTGGACTCATGCTCATCCAAGTATCGATTCATGAAGACTCAAGTATCAACTCATAAACAAATCTATGTATCGACTCAAAGCTTCCAAGTGTCGACTCATAGCCTGAGAACAGAAAAATAATAGAACCTTGATTTTTTAAAAGTTTATACCTTGAGTCGACTCATGCTCATCCAAGTATCGACTCATGAAGACTCAAGTATCAACTCATAAACAAATCTAGTTATCGACTCACGGGTTCTGACAATAATAACGGTTATATTTTTTGAAGATCAAATTTTAACTTTACAAGCTCCAAATGGCTAGTTTTGCTCCACCAACGGTCATAAACCAAATTTTGAACGTTTTTGAAGAATCTAAGCATCACCAAACTCATTCATGAAGAACTAACTCACAAGAGACAAGACATTCCTTGAGAACTTCACTTCCAAAGTCAAAAAGAGAGCAAAAGAGAAGATTCCCATCGAAAAAGCTTACAAGCCTTCTTCAGTATCCAAAAGTGGTCTTTGAAGTGATTCCAAAGAGAAAACAACTCAAGCAGTCATCAAGAGCATCAAAACATCCATATTCCACTCTATAAGAGAGTTTGCTTGTGCTTTATTCTTGTATCTCTGGTTTTATTTATTATGACTATTTTCAAGGATGTTTGAAACTAGGTGTTAGGCCCTTCCAAACCTTGAATTGGAATCCAAGCCTAGGTTGGCTTGAGTATAGGTTATTGGTGAGCCTATGTGAGTAAACTAACTTTGGGTTTGACTTGTGAGCCCTTGAAAACAAGTTGGTTGTAATCTTGGTTGATTATAGTGAAATTTCCAAGGGGTAGCTTGGAAAGTGGATGTAGGTGCTTGGTGTGACTGAACCATTATAAACTTTTGTGTTTGTGTGTGCATTCTTTGCTCTTTTACATTTGCTACTCATATTCATAGCATTACATCTTATTCATTATTTGCTCATTTGCATTACTTCATAAACACTTTAAAGTGCAGCACATATTTGCTTTAATTTTTTAAAAAACCCAATTCACCTCCCCTTATGGGTTGCTATATTGGGCAACAAGTGGTACCAGAGCTTGGTACTTAGCATATAGGTCTAACACTCTTGAGTGGAAGATCTAAATGGTAGCCCAAATCGATATTAGAATTTTTAAGGGAGAAGCCTCAAATCGTCCCCCCTTGTTTAATGGTACAAATTAAACATATTGGAAAACACGAATGCACATTTATATTCAAGCGATTGATTATAACATTTGAAGGACCATTGTTAAGGGTCCTTATCAGCCTACCACCTTGGTTAATGGCATTCTCACTCCCAAGTTAGAAGATGAATGGGATGAGAATGACATTAAGTAAGTTGAGCTTAATGCTAAGGCTATGAATTTTTTGTTTTGTGCTTTAGACCAAAGTAAGTTCTATAGAATCTCAAATTGTCTCTCCGCTAAGAAAATATGGGACACACTTGAAGTTACCCATAAGGGTACACATTAAGTGAAGACTACCAAAGTTAACATGCTTATTCACACATATAAAATATTTAGAATGGAACCATCTGAATCTATTAGTAAAATGTACACTCGATTTACTAACATTGTGAATGGCATGAGAAGCTTGGATAAAGTCATTTCTAATGCTAAATTAGTGAATAAAATTCTTAGATCACTTCCTTCATCATGGGATCCAAAAGTGACAGCCATCGAAGAAGCTAAGGACGTCAACAAATTATCTCTTGAGCAGCTTCTAGGATCTCTCATGACATATGAGCTGTCATTGAAATAAAAGGTTGTGGACAATGACAAGAAAAAGAAGACCATAGCATTCAAGTCCACAACAAAGGAAGATACAAGTGATGATTCCAATGAGGAAGATGATGAAGATGAAACGGCTCTCATCTCAAGGAAGTTTAGGAGGTTCATGAGAAAGAAAAGGTATAGTTTCAAGAAAAAGCCTTAAAAGGGAGAGCCTAGTAAAAAAAAAGAAAAAGAGAAAGAAAGGGAGAAACCCTCTTGCTTTGAATGTAAGAAACCCAGTCACTTCAAGATGGACAGCCCCTAACTCAAGAAGAGTAGAAGGAAATTATGAAAGGAAGCCATGTTGGCTACCTGGAGTGAGAGCGAGGACTTGAGTTCAGATGAAGAGCTGCAAGAAGTTGCTAATTTTTGCTTAATGGCTAGTGATGAAGAAGTAAAATATGAACTTGCAGATGAATTTACATTTGAAGAATTGCATGATATTTTTGATGATTTAGTTGTTGAGTATCAAAAACATAAAATGAAAAACAAAGAGCTAAAGAAGCAAAATTTGAAATTGATTAAAACAAATGATAAGTCCTTGATTGAAAATGATTGTTTGCTTTAAGAAAACAAGAAGATAACTGATAAAATTATCTTTTAAAAAAAGAAAAGGAAGATTAAAAAAAGGATAAATCTTTTGCAATAACTAAAAATTTTGCTAAACAAAACAAAGAACTTTTGCAAGAAAACAAGAAGTACAAAGATGAGCTTGAAAAATTAAAATATTTTGTTGAAAAGTTTACTTATAGTTCTGGAAAACTCAATATGCTTTTAAATAATCAAAGGGCTATTTTCAACAAAGCAGGATTAGGTTTCAAACAACAAAAACAACAAAAATTTTTTAAGAATTTCTTTGTTCCTGCTTCATCTTCCATTACTTGTTATTCTTGTGGCAATGTAGGACATAATCCATATTTGTGTAACAGAAAGAAATTGAATAAAGTTAGAAAAGTTTGGGTTCCAAAAGGAACCATATCCACTAACCCTAAAGGATCCAAGATAGATTGGGTACCTATAGTCTCTACCTGATTTGTTCTTATAGGTATGTCTTGCAACCAACAAAAAAAGATTGTGGTACCTCGACAGCAGTTACTCAAGGCATATGACTGGAGATGTGGAGCAGTTCTCATCTCTTGAGTATCAAAATGATGGAAATGTAACCTTCGATGATAATGGAAAGAACAAAATCGTCGATTTTGGTAATGTCCATATCACCCCCTCTACTTATATAGATAATGTTCTTCTTGTTGATGGCCTAAAGCATAATTTACTTAGTATTAACCAGTTTTGTGACAAAGATTTTAAAGTTATTTTTGAATCTTTCATGTGCATTGTCTCTAGTCTTGATGATAATGGCATCAAGTTTATAGGTCATAGGTATGACAACATTTACATGGTTGATCTTGATGATTTATCAGTACAAAATGGTCAATACCTAGTAGCAATGGAAGCCAAGATTAATGAAACTAGTTGGCTTTGGCATCGTTGACTAGGACATGCAAGTATGCATTTGCTTTCAAAACTTAACAAAAAAAATCTCACAAAATATTTTCCAAAACTTAGTCTTGAAAAAGGTAAGATATGTAGTACTTGCCAACTTGGAAAATAAACTAAATCTTCTTTCAAATCTAAGGGAGTTGTCTCTATATCTAGACCCCTAGAATTATTTCATATGAACCTCTTTGGACCTACTAGAACAACTAGTTTGGGAGGTAAGAAGTATGGTCTAGTTATTGTGGATGACTTCTCACGTTTTACATGCATCATTTTTTTAGCTCATAAAGATAAAACTTTTTCTATATTCATTAAATTTCATAAAGAGTCTCAAATGAAATAGGTATTTCAATTATTTCTTTATAAAGTGATCATGGTACGGAATTTGAAATTCATGATATTGAAAAGTTTTGTAGTGAAAATGGTATTCATCACAACTTTTTTGCACCTAGGACACCTCAACAAAATGGAGTGGTAGAAGAAAAAAATAGAACTCTTAAAGAAATGGCATGCACTATGTGATGGGGACATCAGGTCAACCCTAGTTCACTATGGGTTCCTGAGTTTTGAGTTCCTTAGCCATGATTCCAATTTTGTCTTTGAGTCCAATAATCAAGTCCTATTAGTCCTTTGAGTCTTGTAAGTAGGGCTTAAGTCAGTTGAGTCACTTGAAGTCCTATAATTATGGTTTTGATCAGTTAAGCCCGATTGTGGCCATTGAGTCCTGTATTTGGGCCTTGAGCTCTGCTACACTTGAGTCCTATATCTAGAGTCGACTCATGCCATTAGGCTCATGAGTCAAGCTTGAGATTACATTCAAGCTTAGATGAGAGAGTCAGCTCACTATGAGCCATTTGTCAATTTTAAGCCCTTAATCATGTGTCAGTTTTGTAACTAATCCAGTCTAGTTAAGTTGAGTGAGTCCTGTAATAACTTGAGTTGTCTTAACCTTAGTCTAGTCTGATTGAGTCCTGTAAGAGTCCAATAAGTTGTGCTCTTTAAAAATTTTGTACAAGAGGAGGAGCATCAGCTAAAGTCTTCACTAGGATCTCAGAACAAAGTGAGTCCATAAAAAGATACCTGGGACCAAGAATATTCTTCCAGTATCCTAGCCCAGGGTTTCCAGCCCACCAAGATCAAGCCCATGCACCAAAGCTCTTTGGAGGCCGTCCAAGCCCATGTTGGAGATGCCCCTTGCTACCCTAAAGTCAAGCCCAAGTTCAATTAGGCGTCCAAGCCCAAGACACCAAGATTTTCAAGGAATATACTACCCCCAGGTGTGAAGGTGAAAAACACCTACACCAAGTATACATTATGCAAGAAACATGGCAGAAAAATATGCATTTTAAAATATTTTTAAGATATGCATAGAGGAAGGCTAGATAGATAGATCTAAACCATCTACCGATCTGCCCACAACAGGATCTAATATTTTTAAGATAACCAGACCTTTATTCCTTGCAGTGCTGCGATGTCATTCCTGAATAAGAGAATGTCATCCATATACAGTACAAGGAATACAATCACAGAACCATTAGCCCATTTGTAACTGCAAGGCTCTTCTATGTTCCAAACGAAGCCATACGACTTGATACACTTATCAAATCGCATGTTCCAACTCCTTGATGCTTGCTTCAATCCATAGATAGACTTTTGAAGCCTGCACACCTTTGACTCATTTGTGGATGTGAACCCTTCGGGTTGTATCATATACACCTCCTCTTCTAGCTCACCTTTAAAGAGAGCTGTTCGGACATCCATTTGCCAAATTTTATAATCAAAGTGTGCTGCAAAAGCAAGCATAATCTGAATGGATTTGAGCATTGCCACAGGAGAAAACGTCTTGTCATAGTCAATACCATAAAGTTGACGATATCCCTTGGCAACAAGATGAGCTTTATAGGTCTCCACCTGTCTGTCTGTGCCCCTTTTTCTTTTAAAAATCCATTTGCACCCAATAGGTTTTATCCCTTCAGGTGGATCAACCAATGTCCATACATTATTGATCTCCATAGACTCCATTTCGGATTTCATGGCTCCTAGCCATGACTCAGAGTCGGACCTTTGCAATGCATCCATATAGGTGATATGTTCCTCTTTGTTCTCATCGAGTTTAATGGGATCACCATCTCGGACCAAGAAACCGTAGTATCTGTCCGGTCGGCTCGGTACTCTACCGAATCTCCTTAATGGTTCTAGAGTGGGCTCTGGGTGTGATCTAATCATAACCGATTCTATGTGGTCGCTTAAATGTGTCGGTTCTTCTACTTGTTGAACTTCACTAAGTTCAATCTTAGCGGCTACAGTTCCTTTACCAAGGAACTCTTTTTCTAAAAAGATAGACCTAAGACTGATGAACAACTTTTGTTCCTTGGCTAAGTAGAAGTAATACCCCATAGACTATTTTGGATTCCCAACAAATAGGCACCGGTCAAACCTAGGTCCAGGTTTGTCCGTTTCCAAATGTTTTACATAAGCCGGGCACCCCCAGACCCGAAAGTGTGAATGTGTCAGCTTACGACCAGTCCACATCTCATATGGTGTTTTACTAACGGACTTACTTGGAGCCCTATTCAGAAGGTAACAGGATGATTCTAAAGCATATCCCCAAAACGATATCGGTAGAGAAGCAAAGCCCATCATGGACCAAACAATGTCTAACAGGGTTCGATTCCTCCTCTCAAACACTCCATTTAACTGGGGTGTCCCTGAAGGCGTCCACTGAGAGAGAATCCCATTCTCCTCAAGATATGTCAGAAACTCACCCAAAAGGTATTCACCACCTTGATCGGATCGAAGTGTTTTGATACACTTTCCAGTTTATTTTTTCACTTCATTATGATATCGTTTAAATATTTCAAATGATTCAGATTTATGTCTCATCAAGAAGACATAACCATACCTCGAAAGGTCTTCTATAAAAGTAATGAAATAACTGTACCCTCCCCTGGCACTAACATTCATGGGTCTGCATACATCAATATGTACTAGACTCAGAATTTCTTTGGCTCGTTCACCTTTTCCAGTAAAAGGTGACTTGGTCATTTTTCTAAGAAGACAGGACTCATAAGTTGGAAGTGAACTATCTTCACTAAAATCGAGGAGACCCTTGATTTTCAACCTATTTATCCTGTTCTTGTTTATATGACCAAGCCTACAATGCCATAGGTATGCTTCACTGACATTATCTATCCTAGGGCATTTGCTAGACATGTACATTACACTAACAGGTCACGATAGTACATAAATGCCATCACGCATTTGTCCATTCAAAATTACAGAACCATTCAAAATGATTTTGCAAATATCATTCTTTATTAATAATTCATAACCATACATGGCCAACTGGCCTACAGAAATGACATTCAAAATGAAAGGACAAAAATGACATTCATTCAAAATGATAGTACAAGACTCGAAAACTAGCTTAAGGACTCCTAACGCCAGAACTGGAACTCGGCTTCCATTTCACACATTCAAGAACCTCTCACCATCCTCGAATCTTCTACTAATCTAAAGTCCCTGCAAAGAATTACAAATATGAATTGAACTTCCTGTATCCAATACCCAGTTAGTAGTATCACAAACAGAGAAACTACAAGGTGTTATCATATAAATACCTTGTCCAGGATCATCCTGCTGCTTTCTCTTCTTGGACCTATTCGAATCAAGGGATGCAATATAAAGAGGACAGTTCCTCTTCCAATGTCCCTGCTACTTGTAGAAGAAGCACTCTGCATGAATCTGATCAACCATCACTTTCTTGGCCTGACTGGGCCCAGAAGCACAAAGCACCTTTTTCCCTTTATTCTTCTTCTTCCCTTTCATAAAAGGACGACGCCCTCCTGAGGAACCTCCCAATAGATTCACCTCCCCTTTATTCAACTGGTGATCTTTCTCAAAAGTCTACAGCAACCCCAATAGACCGTGGTAGTTGATTGCAGGCTTGTTCATTCTTTAATGATCGAGAAAGTCTAGATTGGAGGATGGGAGAAAATTAAAAATTGCATCTTTTCCAAGCTGTTCATGCAAGGGACAACCGAGCTTGCCCAGGTGCTAAATCATCTCGATCATGTATAATACATGATCAGTGATAGAGGCTCCATCACGCATCCGCGCTTTGTAGATAGCACAGGAGATCCTGTACCTCTCAACGTCATTTGATGTCCCAAATACTCCTTCAATTTTTGAAGGATTTCTTCCAGCTGGGCTTCCTCAAACTTGCGACTGAACTCATCGTTCATCACAGCCAACATGATGCATCGGACAGTGGTCCTGTCAGAGAGCCACTTCTGATAAGTGTCTCTGACCGAATCCCGAGCATTGACAGCAGGGATCTCTGGTGCCGGATCCGATATCACATATAGGATCCGTTTGTTCTCCAGGACAATCCTGAGCCTTCGATACTAGCTATCGATGTTGGGTCCTTGGAGCTTCTCATTATTGAGAAGAGACTAGAGTGACAGGTTAGAAGACATCTGAAAGGAAATTCATAACTAATTAGTGTATATGAATAATCAACCTAAAGACATAGACTTAAGTCTAAAGGTCCCTCCCACTTTTTTTCACAGATTTGTAGCCTCTACCTCCAATCCGAGGAACTACATTAATTCCTTAGCAGGTACTAGAGTCCAATAGACAACACATGAGCCCGACTTTGGTCGGCTCACCCATGCATGTCTAAAGGTAAGTTCTTTAACCGATTACTTATCCAAGTAACCTCTAATAATTGGGTTTTGCCCTAAGGAGCACTTCAATCAGCCTTTGGGCATTCTACTGAAGGTCCTGGTTAGGTCTAACCATTAACATGATGAAATTCAATGCTTCTAACTAATGAATGGCCAAGCCCAATTTTGGCCGGCCCACTTGACTACCATTAAGAGAGTCGCACTGAGCCATCATATTAGGAACAACAATTCCAATAGCCCGATGAACACCAGATCTTTGGATCTTAACCATTAACATGATGAAATTCAATGCTTCTAACTAATGAATGGCCAAGCCCAATTTTGGCCAGCCCACTTGACTACCATTAAGAGAGTCGCACTGAGCCATCATATTAGGAACAACAATTCCAATAGCCCAATGAACATCCGATCTTTGGATCTGCTGATGAACAACGAACTAATGGACACATTACTATCCCACTTGATGGGAGGTTAGGACTTGGTTATCTTTATAACTTTGTCTTTCTAAGGACCTAATAATTTAAAGGGTTTCAACTTTAATGTGACAGATGAAGAGAAAAGAAGACATGGATCAACCTCCTACTGACAACATCAGTAATCTAGGAGGGTTACACATAACAAATGATCCATGGGCACCTAAAATCAGTCAAGATTGATTAACCTTGGGTGATAAGGGTTAACACGAGTCAATGAGCTATCTAATCAATCCTGATTGACCACATTGGCCAGGTATGTGAGATCATGGGTTGGGTTCCACCATTAACCATCTTGCCTAGACACCAACAGAGTTGTCCAGGTAAGAGGTAGCCCCAAAGAACCATGATCACAATGCCAAACTTACCTCGACACCAATCGGTTCATCAGACTCGATTAGACTAGCCTAAAGACTTGGGCTTTCCACTGAGCTATAAATTATATCCATTTAGATTACGGACTAATCAATCTAACTATTAGATAGATCTAGAGAAGAAATCCTAACTCAACTTTTGATAAGATTAGTTCTCTAACTTGTCCAATAAATCTAAACCTAGGTCTAATGGTGTGGGCCCCAGGATCCGACAGAGGCTCCTCAACCCTCTATGGATCTCAGATTAGGGTTCCCCTTTTCTATGAGTCCTGTAATAAGGCCTTGAGCCCAAAAACATTGTTATAATTTCTTGTCAAAGTTGTTTAGTCCTGTACCTTGGCCAATTTGGGTCAAGTTAGGTCTTGAGTCCTGTATTTGTTCGAGTCCAAGTTTGGTCTGGGCCCAAGCCCAATTGAAGTCACTCTGGTTTTCTTCTCCAACTCAAGTTCTGGTGGGCCAACCCACCCCTTCTTCTTGGGATAATGCCAACTCAGGTGCCACCTTTGCTACCTACGTGGTGCCACATCAGCTGCCACTTGGGCATCCAAGAAGGGAAACAAAGTGGCCTCCTTTTGCTTTCCACACACCTTGGACAACATCCCCCTCTTCCCTCCCCCACATCAAGCCTTGTTCCATCTAAAGAGGGCGTTGAAGATCTTTGAAGGAAACAAGCACCAAAGCAAGCCTCCTTCCAAGTTTTCTTCCCAAAATGCTCTTGCAAGGAAGGAAGGTCACAAGATACACTCCCCTCTTCAAGCCCTCAACCATGCAAGCCCCATGGAGTTCACCCATGGTTGGCCAAGAATCAATCCTAGAAGATGGCGTGAAGAGCCCATGGGAACACATCCCTCCAAGCAAGCCATGCCCCACTACTCTTCCCAAATTAAGCATGCTAAGGAAGGAAGTCAAGGGACCAATCCCCCCCTCCAAGCCTTTGCTCATGCCATGCCCAACTCCAAATATTTGGTTAGTCAAAGAAATAGGGATGTGGAAAATTTTTGGCGCCACCATGAGATTTGTATTTTGAATTTCAAAAGGGCCTTGGGTGCCGATTTAAAGGACCCAATCCCTCCCTTTGTAGAACTAATGAATGAATGAATGAATGAATGAATGAATAAAAAATTGAGTGATTGAGTTTGGGTTTCTTCCACCCTCCAACCATTGTCTCTTAGGCTAGGTTCGAGTGGAATTGCCTTCATCCCCAGGGACGTCGAGTGGTGTAAGGCCACCTGTCCGTCGCCCCAGGGCGTCGCGAATCCTTCATCCTCCAGGACGTCGCGTGGTGTGAGGCCACATTCCTTCATCCTCCAGGACGTCGCGGAGTGCGAGGCCCCAAGTTATCTCCAACTTTGACTTCAGAATCCAGCCGGACACTATGCTCAAAGCCCCTTCCCAACTCCATCTCAGTTCCTTTCCATGCATCTCCACATTTCGCTGATCCTTCTTTTGTTTGCTTACAGGTCCTCCCTGGCATCTTGGGCATTGGAGACAGTCAGCTTTGCCATCGCGACCTCCCAACCCAAAGCTAGTGCTTCAACGGGTTCGACTGCTCGGGCATCCAGGCCGCATCCGTTGAGTTGAGTGATCTCTGCACCGCGCGCTTCAGAAGTTTGAGGTTTTCCTTCTCTTTATCTCCTAAGTAGATATTGTAGGTCGAGCTAGTCCTACGAGGGTTTCTTAATCCCAGGGTCCTGTTCTCGTTCTTACTTTTAGGGCTTTGAACTGCTAGCGTAAGCATCCCTTACTGCTCTTCATATTTCTTATCTTTGCTTGTGATCGGGAATCGAAACCCTAAACAATAAAGAAGAACAACAAGAAACATAACAAAAAAAATCATCAACCCTAAAACAAAAAAAAAAAAATAATTCCTTGCATCATAAGTATCCATCCCCAGGGCGTTGCGAATCCTTCATCCTCAAGGACGTTGCATGGTGTGAGGCCACATTCCTTCGTCCTCCGGGACGTCGCGGGGTGCGAGGCCCCAAGTTATCTCCAACTTCGACTTCGGAATCCTGCTAGACACCACGCTCGAAGCCCCTTCCCAACTCTAGTTCAACTCCTTTCCGTACATCTCCACATTCCACTGACCTTTCTTTTGTTTGCCTACAGGTCCTCCCTGGCATCTCGAGCATTGGAGACAGTCAGCTTTGCCATAGCGACATCAAGACCCAAAGCCAGAGCTCCCATGGGTTCGACTGCTCGGGCATCCATGCTGCATCCGCCGAGTTGAGCGATCTCTACACCGGGCGCTTCAGAAGTTTGAGGTTTGCCTTCCCTTTATCTCCTAAGTAGATATTGTAGGTCGAGCTAGTCCTACCAGAGTTTCTTAATCCCGGGGTCCTGTTCTCGTTCTTACTTTTAGGGCTTTGAACTACTAGCGTAAGCTTCCCTTACTGCTCTTCATATTTCTTATCTTTGCTTGTGATCGGGGATCGAAACCCTAAACAATGAAGAAGAACAACAAGAAACATAACAAAAAAATCATCAACCCTAAAACAAAAAAAAAAAAATTCCTTGCATCATAAGCATCCATCCCAGCATCCTTAGCCCTAACCCCTTGCCTCCGCATCATTTCTGGTATCAGAGCAAGGCTAGGACTAGTGCATTAGTTTCATTTTCTGCATTCTAGTCAGTCCATATATGGTCTGATCATTGGATTGTTTCTCCCTGTAGAGACATCCAAATTTCATGATTTCTATTTTTTTAGATTGCATTCATTTCAAAGTATTTTTTTTCTATTTTCTTAGATTTTATTTCAGTTTTTAGAATTTCTACCAACTGAAATACTGCCTGAGAAAATCTTAGGTCTGAAATTTCAGCAAGCATCTCATTTTGATTCATTCCTCCATCTAGCTTGTTCTTTTTAATTCCTGCATTTTGTTTAGCATTCACCCATCTAAAAGACACAAAAGAACAAAAAAAAAAAAAAATAACTCATTTCATTAGTCATCATTGTACTTCATTTTACATAACATATCTTAAGGGCATCAATTTAACATAGGGTCAGGATTTCATTACCTGTCCCTAGCACAAAAACCACCACCCGGCATATCGAACCCTAGCCATTAACTAAATTCAATTAGATATTTAATCTGCTCTAGTAAGCTAGGGACACCCACGAAGTCAGGTCAACCCAAGTACCGAGACAAGCTAGATTGCTTGTTGGTGTGTGCTTGTGTAGCTGGTGTCTAGGCAAGTGGTTCAGGGACTAGAGCCCGAATGGAAGTGGGTTGGTTCGCTTACCTGGCCAATTTCTAATTGGTGTCTAGGCAAGCAAAGAGGAACCTCCACTAACCTTACACTTACCTAGCCAGGTGCCAAGTTACTGCTTTCAGGTTCATCTTCTTGACTTTACATTTGGTGAGATCTCCTAGGTCTAGCAAACCGTTGCATCGTTTTATTACATGTGTACTAGATCAGGAACCTCTTTTCACCCACCTTCTCCACCCTCTATCGAAACCATGGACCAACTTCGAGCTAACATTGGAGCCCTAACTCAATACATGACTCAATTAAGCAACCAGTTGACTAATAGATGTGATCAAATATGGCCAGACAAAGACCCATAGAGGAAGCTGCTAGGCTCCGTGAGCATTTCCAGAGAGCTCCCACCTACAGAAGACTTGAGCCCTTTAGGAACCAGAGCCGTATCCCCAGATTCACCCAAGGTTATAGCCAGGCTTACCCAAGTCGACCAAGCCCGAACCGATCTGACCCCAGTCGACCAAGCCTAGCCCAACCCAGTCCTAGTCTTCCCAGTCTAAATCGACCCCAACACGGTAGAGAGGACAAGGGTAAGGCTATTGAAGTCTAGAGGAGACCCAATCCCCAAGGAAACAGCTATAGGTGCCATAAACCTGAGCATTTTGCTAGTCAGTGCACCGCCCCTGCCCTACTTATAGATGAACCGACTGAAACTGAACCTGAACCCATTGTTGAACACCTTGAAGACTTTAAGGTTGAACCCAATGAAAATCTAGGGAAAGAAACTCCTAAGCCCATTAAAGAATTGAAAAAAGATATCTGTGAATCCAGTTTAGTAGAATATGATGTAGATGGCCCCCAGGTAGAATTCATCGAGGAACCAAAAGAAAAAGATCCTGAACCAATTAGAGATTGTGAAGGAGTAATTGAGCCAGGATCGAACATTGTAGAGGATGGTGAGGGTTCACAAGTATTTCCCTTATAGGAGGTCCAGGAACAAGTCCCTATAGAACTACCCCAGGAGGTAGACATCAGTTTTGAGAACTCTCAAGATAACATTCCCAAAGACCTTCCTAATGACCTTTCACCATCTAGGAATACCCATCTAGCCTTGGAACTTGCACCTGTAGAACAATGTCCAAATCTTAAGATTATCCTGAACAACCAAGGTCTATTTCATGACGCCCAAAGATTACCCCAAGACTCCGACTCCTATTTTCTCCCCTTCCCAGAGCCGTCTCACATTTTTAGAGTCATGGGGTTGCATTTCGTTGAAATCACCAGGCTGCATGACTCATTAGAACACATCCCTTTTGCCATTTACTTTTGGTACACTTTATGGCATTTGTTAGGGATCCTTGATAATTTTTCTTGTACATACCAGACTAGGGTCAAACCTAGGGAGTCCATAATCTATTAGGTCTAGGCCCTAGAGCATCCAATAATTTTTTTTTTTTTCAATAGGGATGCATAAGTTTAGTCTGCATTTTGCATCATGTTAGGATTATGCATTAAATACAATTTTTAAAATAATTTGGCTGATTCCCGAAAGCGAGCCAAAGAGTTTGAAATAAGGGATTTTGTAATGATTAGGCTCTGGCCTGAGCGATTTCCACCGGGAACTGTTAAGAAGCTTCATGCTCGTGGGGCGGGTCCCTTTAAAGTAATTAGGAGAATGGGCCCTGACACCTATGTGCTAGAACTACCTCCGGATTACAGAATTAGCTCGACATTCAACATCTCTGACTTAGTCGAGTATAGAGAACCCGCAAACATGCCTAGTGAGCCGTTTGGGCCTGACCTCCCTTTTGAGAGTGAACCTGAACCTGAATGCCCACCTCCAAATATACCTGAGCGAGGAGAGCGGATCGAGCGTGTCCTAGAGGACCAAGCCATCACTACCCGGGGCAAAGGCTACCAGTGTTACTTGGTCCGATGGCAAGGCCGACCCGAATCCGATGACTCATGGATCACACGGGAGGACTTGCAGCGCATCGACCCCGACATCCTGGAAAGGTATCAAAGCCAAGCTAACCCTTAGTCGACAGGGTCGAGTTCCTCCTACCCCGGGAGAATTGGTGTGGGCCCTAGGATCCGACAGAGGCTCCTCAACCCTCTGTGGATCTCAGATTAGGGTTCCCCTTTTCTATGAGTCCTGTAATAAGGCCTTGAGCCCAAAAACATTGTTATAATTTCTTGTCAAAGTTGTTTAGTCCTGTACCTTGGCCAAATTGGGTCAAGTTAGGTCTTGAGTTCTGTATTTGTTTGAGTTCGAGTTTGGTCTGGGCCCAAGCCCAATTGAAGTCACTCTGGTGGGCCAACCCACCCCTTCTACTTGGGATAATGCAAACTCAGGTGCCACCTCAGCTACCTATGTGGCACCACATCAGCTGCCACATGGGCTTCCAAGAAGGGAAACAAAGTGGCCTCCTCTTGCTTTCCACATGCCTTGGACAACATCCCCCTCTTCCCTCCCCCACATCATGCCTTGTTCCATCTAAAGAGGGCGTTGAAGATCTTTGAAGGAACCAAGCCCCAAAGTAAGCCTCCACCCAACTTTTCTTCCCAAAATGCTCTTGCAAGGAAGGAAGGTCACAAGATACACTCCCATCTTCAAGCCCTCAACCATGCAATGCCCAATGGAGTTCACCCTTGGTCGGCCGAGAATCAATCCTAGAAGATGGCGTGAAGAGCCCAAGGGAACACATCCCTCCAAGCAAGCCATGCCCCACTCCTCTTCCCAAATTAAGAATGCTAAGGAAGGAAGTCAAGGGACCAATCCCCCCCTCCAAGCCTTTGCTCATGCCACGCCCAACTCCAAATATTTGGTCAGCCAAAGAAATAGGGATGTGGAAAATTTTTGGCGCCACCATGAGATTTGTATTTTGAATTTCAAAAGGGCCTTGGGTGCCTATTTAAAGGACCCAATCCAACCTTTTGTAGAACTAATGAATGAATGAATGAATGAAAAATTGAGTGATTGAGTTTGAGTTTCTTCCACCCTCCAACCATTGTCTCTTAGGCTAGGTTCGAGTGGAATTGCCTTCATCCCCAGGGACGTCGAGTGGTGTGAGGCCACCCGTCTATCGCCCCAGGGCATCGTGAATCCTTCGTCCTCCAGGACGTAGCATGGTATGAGGCCACATTCCTTCGTCCTCTAGGACGTCGCGGGGTGCGTGGCCCCAAGTTATCTCCAACTTCGACTTCTGAATCTAGCCAGACAACGGGCTTGAAGCCCCTTCCCAACTCCAGTGCAATTCCTTTCCGTACATCTCCACATTCCACTGACCTTTCTTTTGTTTGCCTACAGGTCCTCCCTGGCATCTCGAGCATTGGAGATAGTCAGCTTTGCCATCACGACCTCCAGACCCAAAGCCAGAGCTCCCACGGGTTCGACTACTCGGGCATCCATGCCGCATCCATCGAGTTGAGCGATCTCTGCACCCGGCACTTCAGAAGTTTGAGGTTTGCCATCTCTTTATCTCCTAAGTAGATATTGTAGGTCGAGCTAGTCCTACCAGGGTTTTTTAATCCCGTGGTCCTGTTCTTGTTCATACTTTTAGGGCTTTGAACTGCTAGCGTAAGCTTCCCTTACTGCTCTTCATATTTCTTATCTTTGCTTGTGATCGGGGATCGAAACCCTAAACAACGAAGAAGAACAACAAGAAACATAACAAAAAAATCATCAACCCTAAAACAAAAAAAAAAAAATTCATTGCATCATAAGCATCCATCCCAGCATCCCAAGCCCTAACCCCTTGCCTCTGCATCATCTAAGCTAATCAAGGACCTAATAAAAGCTAACCCATGACCCTTAAGGCTTATTGAAATGACTTAAGATCTTTGAATCACATTCCTAGAGTTCTTAGTCTATCATAATTCAAAATTAAGTTCAATATCCTTAAATAAATTAAAACAATTTTAATTTATAATGTAAAACAATTTTACAACAAATTCAAAATTTAAATTCACTATTTTCAGTTTTTTATGTAGTGAAGTGTCGACACATCAAGAGCAAGTGTCGACTCAAGGCTTGAGATAGGGAATAGAAAATAAAACAGTATGTTTTCTAGCACGTGCTCAAGTGCCGACACTTCAAGGGTCAAGTGTCGACACTTTAGGCTTAAGTGTCGACACTTCAGGGACAAGTGTCGACACTCCAGCCTGTCTTAGTACAAAAATAGAAACCAGATCTCAGGAGATTTTCCCATGAGTCGACACTTCAAAGTCCAAGTATCAACTAACAGCTTGAGACAACGAAAAAATAGTGATTTAAATTCAAATGTTTCTCCAAACATTCAAGCAAAACCGATCAAAAATAACACTTAGATCTTATCTAAAGTCATTTTATGATCATGTCATTAGATTAAAATATTTTTAACCTCAAAATTCTTTCTTCTTATTTTCTTTTTCATGAGCCTATCACAGTGGCACCCCTACACGCCATCGGAGACCCCATTGAATGGGAAGAGAGGATCTTGCAGCCCTACTTCTCTCCTATGATTGGACGGCTTGGTGAAGCACTTAATCCAAGTACTTAAGAAGAAAGAAGATGTTATTATATGCATGCTAGCATCATTACACTACAAAATGAACCTGGCTCTGATACCATTGAAGGTGAAAAACACCTACACCAAGCATACATTATGCAAGAAACAGGGCAGAAAAATATGTATTTTAAAATATTTTTAAGATATGCATAGCGGAAGGCTCGGTAGATAGATCTAAACTATCTACCGATCTACCTGCAATAGGATCTAGTATAATAACCTAGCATGCATATAAACATCAAAACAAGAGAAAACATAAAAGTACCATACCTTTACCACAAGGGAGAAGCCAAGGAAGTGCAGTGAGAAGGAGGAGGGTGCTCGAGCCACACATGCGTCTGGCCTCTACAGGATGTCCACACCTGGGCTCGACTTTGATCAACTCCCTCGGAGTGCTAGCTCTTCGGGATCTGTGGGCTGAACTTCTTCTTCCAGGAAGACAAGAAAGAGAGCAGGCACCCCTTCCCAAAACCACTTTCCCAAGACCTAGCTTGATTGCTTGGTGGCTCACACCCAATCCATAAACCTCTTACAAAACAATTCTTCTTCCTTTCTTTTCTTTTCTCTCTTGCTGTTCATATGTCTATAACCCCAGCAGCCACTACAAAGACCTATATTTATAGGGGCTGCCATGAGAGGGAGAAGAAGGAAGGATGAGAGATGGAGGGAGAGAATGGAGGAGAGGATTAAGGCCATTCCTAATGGGTCCAATCCATTAAGGTAAGTATGACATTCGTACCATAAAGCCTTGGAGCCAAAACTAGTTTGAATTCGAAATTCAAACCAGGTCAAAACCTGTTTAAATAAACTCCACGAAATCCTTCCAGAAAATAGTTTGTCACAGGAAGTGTCGACACTCGAAAATAGCCAAGTATCGATACTTCACCATGTGTAGACACCTGCAAAATTTCAAGTGTCGACACTTGGAACAAAGTCAATCATATTGACTTCGGGTGATGACAAACGATTCCTAATCATCGATAAGCCCAAAAGATCAGATAGAAATCCTCTATGGTGAGTGACCCCATAGGTTCGAACACTAAACCAGTAGCACTGGAATATTTCCAGTACCAATCAAGGTTCTCATCTAGTAATGATACCCGACGTCCGGATAGGTCGAAAATGCAGAGCACCTCACAAGAACCTCTAGCATATGGTTATCGCATAATTCATCCCTTTGACCTTACAATGCTCAAGATGACCTAGGGTTAGACTGCTAACCCTAATTTGGTCTATCCAGATAATGTCTGAGCCTTACAAGTTTTGTGACTCCTCACAAGAACCACTATGGCCAAGGTTTTGCTGAATTGAGACATAGTGAGTCATTCACTCCAAACTATTTGGAGAGGTTAATTCTATCTTGATCCACCACCGCTCCACAAGTACTTGACTATACCCAGAAACCTTCAGTCACTGGATTAGAAATCTAGGTAGTCCGGCATCAAAGTATAGTGAGTTGCTTGCAAGCTGTCATGGTGACCTCAGGTCTGAGGGACACATATACCCATATCCCTTCACGAGCAACCCTTTGGTAGAAGGGAGCTCCGTAGATGGTCACGTTTAGTGAAATGTCACACATTTCACTTGCATGTCATACCAGTGTCACCACACTCCTTGGTTAAGAGGATAACCAACAAATGTGACATACAACAACCTATACTTGATACATCGTTGTCTTATAACAATGTATCATTTGGTTGTGAACTGGTTTAAGAACTACTTGATATATCCTCTTTATATCAAATAATGTAGTTTCTAAGGACTCCATCACACAAGAATTCTTTATAGGAAAATAAATATGATGGATAGCCAAAAATAAATAACTTTTATTTATTGAAAATTCATATATAAAATATAAAATAGCACAACCGTCTACAGCCTAGATGATTGGCTTTGAGACATAATTCCCAACAAGGTGCCCCAACCCAGTAGGCCATAAGCAGTTAGCACCTCGAGCCCATTCATGACAAGTCCAAGCATCCAAGAGGAAGACCAGGTCAAAGGAAGGAATATTCCTTCCTAACCCAATAAGGAAGCCCCTTGACCAAGTCAAGGAAGGAGAAGAATCCACTTCTAACTAGAAGATTTTGTTTTATTTCTACTCAAATTATGTAATCCTAGTTCTAGGCCACTTTATAATCTTTCTCCCTATTAAAGTTTGTAATCCTATCCTAACTAGAAGAGGGCATGGGAACATCTATAAATACCCCACCTCTCCACCCTCTTATAACTAATGATCAATTATTATGAATTGTTATGAATGAGTTTTTCTTGAGTTTTTCACTAAATTCTGAGTGAATTTCTATGTAATTAAGGGTATCTGTGTGATCCCTCAAGGTTTCCTTATGATCACTGCGCCCTGCTTCCAAGCCGCCAACACTCTTCATCTTTGAGATGCCATCATCAAACCTCTTTCCCTTCTTCTTCTTTCAGTGATCTAATCCTTTTCTTCCTTATTTTCTAACCCTTGTAAGTGATTTGCAAGTCCCTCAGAGTTTATAAATCTAAGGATTCCATCTGACAAGCTTTCGAGTCACTGGATTGAAAGCCGCGAATCTACAAGGTCGATAGCTTTATTTTCCAGGCCACATCCAAGAGCATAAAGTGAACTCTTCATGGATCGAACTTCAAATCTCGACTAGGTACACCCCCTAGACTCCTCTGGTAGTAGTATTGTAGAAGAGCTAGTCCTAACCAGGGCTTCTTAGCCTTAGCGATCCTGTTTCATCACTTTTAGGATTTAATTCTATATGCCTGTGCTTCAAATTTTTTATAAATTTTTTACTTAATATCTTGGCTTGAAATTTAGGAGACAAACTCCTAACTTAATGCCTAATACATGAAAAAATAATTGGCATGCATGAATAGTCCCGCATCACTATGCTTTGCGAAAAAGATTTGCCTAGATATTTTTTGGCATAAGCCATTAATACTGCTTGCTATGTTTTTAATCATGTTTTAATATGGCCTATTTTAAAGAAAATACCATATGAGCTTTAGAAAGGTACAAAATCTTCAATTAAGTATTTTCAAATTTTTTGATGCTGTTATTTCATTTTAAATCATGGTAAGGACAATCTAAGCAAATTTGATGCCAAGTCAGATCAGGATATCTTTTTATGTTACTCTACATCTAGCAAGGCATACAGGGACTTCAATAAAAGAACACTTCTTATTGAAGAATCCTTCCATGTTGTATTTGATGAGACTAATCAAAAATCTTCTAGAAAAGAAGATATTCTTGATGATGAAATAGGTATTCAAAGAACTGAAAAAGTAAACATCAATGAAGAACCTTCCAAGGAGCAAGATGATAATCAAAATAATGAAGGAGAACAAATACAAGGAGCTAGTGAATCATCTACACCTAAAACATTACCTAAAGAATAGTGGTATGCTTATAGACACTCCAAAGAACTTATAATTGCTGATCCATCGAAAGGGGTAAGTACTCGTTCTTCTTTAAGAAATATACATGAGTACCTAGCCTTTGTTTCTCAAATAGATCCAAAATCTATTGAAGAAGCTAAAAATGATTATAATTGGATAAATGCTATGCAAGATGAACTAAATAAATTTAAAAGGAATAATGATTCGACTTTAGTTGAAAGACCTAATAATGATTCAATAATTGGTACAAAATGGGTTTTCAAAAATAAACTTGATGAAAATGAAATAGTTACTAGGAATAAAGCTAGGGTAGTTGCCAAAGGCTACAATGAAGAGGAAGGAATTGATTTTTATGAAACCTTTGCTCTTGTTGTTAGACTTGAGACAATTTGACTATTATTAGGATTTACATGTTTTATAGATTTTAAACTATTTCATATGGATGTCAAAAGTGCTTTTCTAAATGGATTTTTTGAAAAAGTTTATGTAGATCAGCCCCCTGGTTTTGAAAATCATGAATTTTTCAATCATGTTTTTAAACTTCATAAAGCTTTGTATGGTTTGAAAAAAGCTCAAAGAGCTTGGTATGATAGATTGAGTTCATTTCTACTTAAAAATAGTTTTTCTAGAGGAAATGTAGATACTACATTATTTTTGAAAAAGGAAAATAATGATCTCTTACTTGTACAAGTTTATGTCGATGACATTATTTTCAGTGCTACTAATGAATGTCTTTGTCAAGAGTTTGCAAAGTTAATGTAGGGAGAGTTCAAGATGAGCATGATGGGAGAGCATAATTTTTTTCTCGGACTCTAGATCAAGCAAACAAAAGAGGGGATCTTCATCAACCAAGCTAAGTATACAAGAGAAATCTTAAAGAAGTTTGGAATAGAGAATACCAGATCATTAGGTATGCATATGAGCTCCTCTTGTAAACTTGACAAAGATCAATCAGGTAAGAATGTTGATAAAAAATTATATAGAGGCATCATTGGTTAATTATTATATTTGACTACAAGTAGGCCAGATATAATGTTCAATATATGTATGTGTGCTAGATATTAGTCTGCTCCTAAAGTGTCTCATTTATTTACTGTTAAACGCAAACTTAGATACTTTTATGGAACTATAGATATTGGACTTTGGTACTATAGAGATTCATCATTTGAATTGATTGCATATTCTGATGCTGATTTTGCTGGGTGTAAACTTGATAAAAAAAGTATAAGTATAACTTGTTAATTCTTTGGAGTTAATTTGATTTCATGGAGTAGCAAGAAACAGAATTCAGTTGCTCTATCTACGACGAAAGCGCAATATATAGCAGCTAGAAGCTATTGTGCTAAAATCCCATTTATCAAACAATAACTCGAGGATTTTGGCATCAAATTAATTAAGACACCCATAAGATGTGATAATACTAGTACAATTAATTTAACCAAAAATCCTGTTCAACACTCAAGAAGCAAACATATTGAAATAAGACATCACTTCATAAGAGATAATGTGCAAAACTCAAATGTGATGCTTGAATTTGTTTGTACTGATAGTCAATTAGCTAATATTTTCACTAAACCCTTGAGTGAAGAAAGATTTTGTATGATTAGGATAGAGTTAGGTATATTTGATCCCTTTGTTTAAAACTCCTTCAAATCTTGTCAATGTGCTTAAAATCATCACATTCATGTCTTAAAACCTTCTCTAGAAACCTTATGATATTTGGAAATTTTATTAATTTTTTTTTCTTTTTGGGATTTCTTGGCCAAGTGTCGACACTTGATTTTTGGCCAAGTGTTGACTCATGCCAAGTGTCAACACTTGATCAAAATCGAAGTGTCGACTCACGGATGGAAATCTGATTTTTTAGGGCATCATCTATTCTTTCCGAAGCCACCTATCTTTTGTTTTTCCTTCGTCCTAGTGGTCCCCTAGTACTCTATTGATCTCGAAATAGTGATCTTCCATTGGTGTCCTTCGATTTTTTAATAATTTCCTCACTTTCTCCCCTCTTTTGGTCTGATTCCTCACTAATTTTTTCATGATTTTTGTTGATTCGACCCAAACCTTCTTCCCGATTTCTTTCCTCTCTTTCATCCACTTTTTCACTGATTTCTTGTGGATCAGCTTGAGCTATTCCATAATTTTTTTTGTATTTCTCCCTCTCCTTCCTTTTTGGTCCATTCTTCGATCGATTCTAGCTTGCATTAACCCCTTCTTCCCGTCGGCCTTTTCCCTCTTTTGGTCCTTTCCTCTTCTTTTTGGCCTTCTCCAGTTCACCCATTCCTTTCTTTGGTCTTTCCCTCTATTGATGATTATGGGACCCCGCAAATAGGTGGTATCAAGAAAAAGGTTGAGTCAAGGTTTTACCGAAAGGAGAACCAAGGCTCGATGTGACTCTGCCAGAGGTCAACAGCATGAGCATGAGAGAGTGGCACCCCCACGGTCCCCCACCATAGACAGAGTGTCGGGGAAGATCATCGCAGCTGGATGACGAGTAGACTTGGAGTTTTTCAACCATGAGGGTTTTCATCTTGGAGAGATTCTTGGGATAGCTAGTTTGACCTCTTTCTGCACTATGAAGGAGAAGTATTATCCGCATCTCATCAGAGAGTTTTATGGGAGTCTGGCTACCAGTGGATTGATGTGGAGCACTACAGTTAGAGGCTTGGAGATTCCAATGTCTGAGAGCACATTGAGCAGAGTCAGGGACATTCCTCTTCGTGGGATTGCTACCACGTGTATTGGAGATAGAGAGGCAGCATTTCAATATGTTTTGTAGACAAACGATTTATGCGGTGTGACTACTATCATTGTGAATCAGTTATCAGTCGAGATGTGCCTCCTTCATCACTTCATTACGAGGATACTTCTACTGAAGACTGGTCGCTTCGACTTTATCACAGAGTGGGAGATCATGTTGATGGTTTGCCTCACACAGAGGACTACCATCAACATCCTAGCCCTGATGATGAGCTAGATGGGAGAGGCTACGACATAGTGTCGTCTATGTCTACCATACAGGATGGGACTAACTCATCTATTTAGAGCTTACCATGTTCCTTTAGAGGAGGAGGCCTTAAAAGATATACTACACATTGATGTGTACACGAGCAATCCTTGCACTGTATGAGATATAGAAGGATTACTAGCAGATGGGTTCACAGGGAGTCTGGTCAGTAGCCAAATGAGGAGGATAAGCTACGAGCAGCAAAGGCAAGGCCATCTGGAACTTCTGAGCACTTTACACCTCTGAGACCTACACTAGTACCAGCTTCAGGATCTGAGCTAGCCACTTCAACACTAGTTCCTTCTCCAGCTACTGTTCCCCGTGCCATTACAGAGTCTACCTTTAATGAGGATATTAGACATCAGATTACTGAGGTCAGGGAGGAGGTTATTGCATTGGCAGTCAAGAATACACAGCTCAGGATAGAGGTACAGGGACGAGAGCACACATAGATGATTAGCTCTTAGGTATCATGGTGATGATGGAGGCTAGATTCACTGAGATACAAGATCTTTTGAGGTCTCTTTTGCCTCCAACAGCATCTCCAAGACCTCCACCTCCTTTGCTCGTAGATGACGATGACCACCATGACACACATGATGACACTCCAAGTGCTAGTGATAGAGATGGAGGTGGTGATGATGATAGAGGCACAGATATTCTTGATGGTGATGATAGTGATGGCAATGATGATAGAGCTGGAGATTATGAGATTATCAGCAGGGAGACTCAGACTCCAGATGCTACTACATATGCACCCAGAGATACTCATCTTGACACTGCCTCAGCATACCTGACACCAGCAGAGACCTTTTCTCCTACTAGATCTTCCAGGGTTGTACCCCATTTTGGACCTTCTACTAGGACTAGAAGTTGTACCCATAAGATCCCTAGACCTTCAGCATCTAGGACTAGATGTATGGCTCCTATTTACTTTGAGCTTCTATCTGATGAAGAGTAACCTCACAGACATCTGTTGTGCTTGTATTTTTTTTAATGATTGTATTCTTTGATTGTACATTTGCTTATCTGTTATGCTTGTGTTTCAGTTTATGCTTATCTTATGTAAGCATTTTTTTTATATTGAAACTCTTTTATATATATATGAAAGTTTATTTTTGTTTCATGATTACTCTTCTTTCTGTCAATTTGCTCTAATACCAACTGATATCAGCTAGTATATTGTCAGATCGATGCCCCTAACCTTTTTGTATGCTTGACTATGATAAAATGCATTAATTTAGGGAAAGAATACTCCTTTTAATGTTTAATGTTGACAAAAAGGAGTAAGATCTATATATAAGCATTTTCTATAAATTCTGAAATGTTTCATAACTCTAACATAGGAGGAGAAAAAATTAATTTCAACCTTGCTTGGCACTTCTCCTCTATGAAACTGTGTTGTATAAACTTTGATATGCTGAATTTAAATCAATTCTTATGAGTTGTAAGTGTATGCTCTCTTGAATGAGTGTTCAATATATATAATTGAATTTAATTGCTTATATACTCAAGGTTTTGTCATCATCAAAAAGGAGGAGATTGTTGGCTTTAGCCCTTGATTTTGATGACTAACAAAATGTTGAGTATATGTTTTATAGTAATATTTTAATTGTAGTTATGAGTTTCAGGATACAGGCACCTCAAATTTTTAATATTGAAATAATCAAAAGCACTCATTTAAAGCTATGAAATTCTTAATATAAAAGAATTCTTCTCATCTTGAAAAGTACTAAAATAGGATAACTTGGATTCTATGAAGAAGTATTTGGAGTTTTGTTGAAGAACACCTTGAATTTTAAGGGTTGGCACAAAGTTTTCTGAGTGGCACAATCAAGTGTCGACTCATGGCATGTAAGGTGTCGATACTTCAAGAAGACTGACATGCAAAAATACTCCTTGGCATGCCAAGTGTCAACTCATAAAAGTCAGGTGTCAACTCATAAAAGTCAAGTGTCGACTCATAGAAACAGAGTATCGACTCATGGCCTGAGAAAAATGAGGATACATAACTATGCCATTTTGAGAAGTTTTTTATCAAGTGTAGACTCAGAGGACTCAAGTGTCGACTCACTTTATTCAAGTGTCGACTCAAAGCTTCCAAGTGTCGACTCATAGCCTGAGAAAAGAAAAAGAACAAAACCCTAGTTTTTCAAAAGTTTATACCTTGAGTCGACTCTTGCTTATCCAAGTATCGACTCATGAAGACTCAAGTATCGACTCATGAACAAATCCAAGTGTCGACTTATGGGTTCTTACAGTAATAACGGTTATATTTTATGAAGCTCATATTTGAACTCTACAAGCTCCAAACGGTTAGTTTTGCTCCACCAACGGGCATAAACTATTTTTTGAAGGTTTTTGAAGTATTTATGCCTCACCAAACTCATTCATGAAGAACTAACTCATAAGAGATAAGACATTCCTTGAGAACTTCACTTCCAAAGTCAAAAAGAGAGCAAAAGAGAAGATTCCCACTGAAAAAGCTTACAAGCCTTCATTTCAGCATTCCAAAAGTGGTCTTTGAAGTGATTCCGAAGAGAGGACAACTCAAGCAATCATCAAGAGCCTCAAAGCTTCTATATTCTACTCAATGAGAGAGTTTGCTTGTGCTTTATTCTTGTATCTCTAATTGTATTTATTGTGACTAGTTTCAACGGTGTTTGAAACTAGGCGTTAGTTCCTTCCAAGCCTTGAATTTGAATCCTAGCCTAGGTTGGCTTAAGCAAAGGTAGTTGGTGAGCCTAAGTGAGAAAACTAACTTTGGGTTGACTTGTGAGTCCTTGAAAATAAGTTGGCTGTAATCTAGGTTGATTATAGTGAAATTCCCAAGGGATAGCTTGGGGAGTGGATGTAAGTGCTTGGTGTACACCGAACCACTATAAACCTTTGTATTTGTGTGTGCATTCTTTGCTCTTTTACATTTGCTGCTCATATTCATAGCATTGCATCTTGTTCACTGTTTGCTTATTTACATTGCTTTACAAACACTTTAAAGTGCAGCACATATTTGCTTTAATTTTTTAAAGAAGCCAAATTCACCCCCCCTCTTGAGTTGCTATGTTGGGCAACACATATGTTAGCAGTTTTTGTGGTCTCTTCTTCATCATTTCATGTAGACTCCTCGCTATCACTCTAAGTTGCAACCATTGCTTTCTTCTTCTTCTTTTTGTATACTTTCTTCAATGTTGGATAGTTTGATCAGAAATACCTTGGTTTCTTTCACTCGTAGCAGATGGGCTGTTGCTCTTTATCTTTATCTTTATCTTTTTCCTTATCTTTGCTTTGTTCCCCCTTTCAATAGTATTTTCTCCAATGTCTTGCCTTTCTTCTATCCATAAATTTCTTAAATCTCCTCACAACTAGTGAAATATCTTTCTCTTCAAGATCATCTTCGGAGGAGGGGCTTTCTTCTTCTATTTCTTCTCCTTGATTCTTCAATTCTATTGCAGCTTTAAAGGCTATAGATTTTTTCTTCTCGATATCATCCTCACTTATATACTGCATTGTTAGCTCATGAGTGATCAAGGATTCCAATAGATCATCCAGTGGTAGAGTATTCAAGTCCTTCGCTTCTTGGATAGTGGTGACCTTCGGATCCCATTTATCTGATAGAGATCTCAAGTTTTTTTGGCAAGAGGCTGCTTGGAATATGTCCTCCAAGACTCTTTAGACCGTTAATAATCTTAAAACCTGATAACGGATAGATATAGTCTCATTTTCGATTCCATTTTAAAAAAATTCATACTATGTAAAAGAAGATAATCTTAGAGGTTTTCACTTTGGAGGTTCCTTTATGGCTACTTCAATTTATCCTAAATTTCTTTGCAGACATGCAAGTAAAATCCAGTTAAACTCATTAGGATCCAAAGCACAATATAAGAGATTCATTGCTTTGACGTTCAGCTTACTCATTTTCATGTCATGTTCATCTCATTCCTTTTTAGGTTTTGGGATGTCCACGCCATCAACCTTCTTCATGGGTGTGTGAGGTCATTTTAAGATAATTTTTCATAACTAAAAATTTACTGCTTGTATGTAAATTTTCATTCGTGCCTTACAGTAGGTATAATTAGTGCCTGTGAAGAGTCGAGATCTATTTGTGGATTGGTCTTTGGCCAAAGAGGTACTCATAGGGGATGAGATTCCCATTGATGGATGTATGATCAAGCTCCAAGTCCCAAGACGCTGGCCACTTTCTTCTTCTTCTTCCTTTTTTTCTCTTATTTCCATTCCAACTCCAATTCTTCTTTTATGTCTAATCCCAAATTTTTTTGTAGGTTCTCTCAATTCTTAGGTCAAGGATGAAGGTCTCCATGCCATAGATCAAGGCCAAGATGAGTCTCAAAGTAGGGAGTGCCAATCTTGACTTCTAGGCCTCAATCCTTGAATGATGAGTGCTCCTTCCACCAAAAAATTAGTAATCATTATTGGTAGAAAACTCTTCCTAAGCTTTATTAGATCTCATCATTTAAAGGTTAACTTGCCCTAGTAGTAATGGTTTCCTTGCCATAAAGATCCTAATCCTGTGTTTTGAACTAGATCTACATTATGGATCTTAAAAATTAGATCAACTAGTCTCCTTATGAAATTCATTTCTGGATTAATTTAGTCCATTTATTTGATAATTAATTATTCAATTTTTCTTGCTAGTTAGCTTGCTAAAACTCTTTATTTATCATTTTATTTTTGTCACCCATCAATTTTTTGGTATCAAAGCTTATGGTTTACTAGGTCAAGTGTTTGATTGCTGAAATTTCTGTTCTAGTATTTACCTAACTTTTCTACAAATTTTAGTAATTCGTTTGCATAGGAAAAAAATCTATAAAAATACTTTTAGTACCTTATTATGCTGGAATTCGAAATATAAAATTAAAAAAATTATTTTATTTATATTTTTGGATTTAAAAATATTGGTTCTTAGATCATTTCTAAAGTTCTATCCTGAATTCTGTTTCTGCCTTCCATTTCATTAATTTTCAAAAAAAATTAAAAATATTTTTTCTAAATTTTAATCTTAGATCTGAGATCCAGAATTCGATTTTTATTATTTTCTACAAGAACTTTGAATTTTAGAAGGATTTAGAATTCAAAATTCAAAATTTGAATTCAGGTTGTTAAGAGTTAGGTAAACTGCTGGAACCTTCTAGCAACTATTTTCAAACTACCTTCTCAACCAAAATTTGAGTTAATCTAAAGTCAAAACTTTAAAATACAAGAATTCTTATCTGAGAGTTAACCAAATTAGTTTTATTTTGAATTTTTAAATTTTTTAAAAAAATAAATTTTTAATATTTAAAACTAGCTAGATGAAAATTGTTCTCTGCTGAAATTTTATTTTACAACAAGCTTTCAAATAGATTTCTTAACCACATTTCAGGAATTAAATTTCAAAATTTGGAAACTGGAATCTTCACTGAGAGATTTTACAATTCAAATATAAATTTAGTTTTTTTTTTAATTTTTAAATTTTAATTTTGAATTTTTAAAACTAGTTGATCCTAATTCAAGATTTAAATTTCAAAACTTGATTTCTAAATACTGGACTTCAAAATCTAAATTCTCTAATTAAATTTCTGAATTTAATAAAAAAAATTAATTCGGGTTTGAATCACATATTTGAGCTAGTGTAGATATCTTGTTAGCAAGTTGATTATTTGTGCATCCATTTCTTTATCCAATTAAGGGCATTCAATCATAACAAAATAGAAGGAGGTCATTACCTTTCCTTGGCCCGAAACAATCACCCACATTTGCATTGATTTAAAACCAAATTGAAATCGAGTAGGCACCTAAAACTAGGGACACCTACAAGTCAGGTTCAAGTGCAAGATGAGACCAAATATTAGTTGAGTTTGTACTTACTTCTTGAAATTGATGTCTAAGGCAAGAGGTCTACTGGCAAACACCTTAAGTGGACTTGCGGTTTTTTAATTAGACCTCGTGAAAGCAAGGAGAGCCTCCTACAACCCCGCCTCTTACCTTGCCAGAAAAATGTAATTACAACTTTAACTAATACTTAGTCAATTCCTGTATTTTAAACTTTTAGATCTAGGAGCCCTAAAAGTTAGGTTTGTACTGCTTGCCCATTTGATTTGAAGCCCTATACCAATAGTCCTACACATATTTATGGATTCCAATCTTGAATTCTTTATAAGGACCCTAACTAAAAATTTGATATCCTAACAAAATAATTAGGACAAGTGAACAAAGAGTTAGGGTAAGTAAATAATCAAATTGAAAACCTCGAAAAAGATCGCTTGACCCATACTAATCCTAAATCACCTCTCATTAGTCCAAGATCCCATTATCATGATCTCACCCCTAAGTAAAATTTAGATACCCCTGCCAAGGATTTATAGATCAGGAGGAGAGAGTCTTTGGGAGCAATCGACCATATGCACCCACTTTTGATGGAAACCCTGAGGTGTATGTCGACTGGGAGAAGAAAATGGATCAGTACTTTGAATTTGATGAAATGTTGGAAGTAAAGAAATGTCAATTTGTCAAATTAAAGCTAATACACACATTCTAAGTTATATGGGAACATGCTGAGCATAAAAATTATTATAATGGGGATAAAATAATTACTTGGAGAGATATGAAGAGTAAGATGAGAGAAAAGTACATAGACAAATCTTATAAGCAAAATCTTCCAACCCAATGGTACAAATTAAGACAAGATGATGAAATTATGTTTAAATATATTACTGAATTCAATAAGTATGAAGGAGATGAAGAAGAGACTAAACCCATGAAAGAATTAGAGAAAAAATCTCCTAAACCTATTGAGAATTTAAAGATGAAATAGAATTAAAATCTTGTCCAAATGAGGGTAGAAAGAAAAGATCCTAAAAATCCATTGAGAACCTAAGGAAGAAGTTTATGAAGCTGGGTGATGCAGAACAAATAAAGGGATGCGATGCGGAAGTAAATTAGATTAACTAATTTTTTGTGTTGTTTTTATATGTTTGTAGAAGTTGGCTTCAAATCAAAGAAAAGTTAACCTAACATTGAAAGATACTATATGATAATTGAAAGCACAATTTTAAGGAAACTAAATTATCAGAGTAGTTCAGAAGCAACGGATCGCTGGGGGTTGAGAAACTCCCAGACCTAGGGTTTCGCTCCGAACTTTCAACAGAACAGAAATAAAGAGAAGAGATGGTTTACCTAACCAGACAATGATCTTCACAGATTTTGGTGGAAGAACTCTCTCGAGCAGATTGTTGGATCCTCGGATTCAGATATCTTCGCAATGGATCCTCCAATACTGTCCTTTGGCGGGTTGGCTTCTCCTGAACTCAAGATCTGGAAGAGAAGAAAACAATTGATGGAATCAGAGAGTCAAGGGAAAAATTTACCAGGTTGATGAACTTGAAGATTGAAATTGCTGAAAACTGGATTCTCCTGGAAGCTGATGTGATTTTTCTTGGAACTTGCTCTGGATCTGAAGTAGCCGGACTGGATCTAGATGAAGGTGGACGGCCTGGACTTGTAGAGAGAGAGAGGTCGTGGGAGATGGAAGGAGCTAGGGTTTGATGGATTGAGAAAATGAAGGGCGGCTAGGGTTTTGGATTTTTAAGTGGCTAACCTAGGGTTTTGGATAAAGATGGAGATCTCTCACCTCCTCAAGGCTCCAATGGAACCCGGATTATCCCTCACGGAGCTCAACACTTAGAATAGTGCGGAAGAAGAGAAACCTAGGTTACTCAACACAAGAGAATAGCAAAAATAATTTTCTCATTCATAGATTGTTTTCAACTTACAAGAGGGATGTAATTTATAATGCTTTACAAGGGAGAAGGGTTTCATATTTTCCCATGTGGGACTAAAGGAGGGGATCTCCAAATTAGGGCAAATCCCTTACATATGGTTGGCCAAAATACCAAAAATTAGGATTTGGGGTATAAATGGCAGGTCGATGGCGCCACCTGCTTGGAATTTTCAAGAAAATTTTCTTCCTTTCCTGGATGAACTCTTTTGGACTCCTCCTTTTCTTCCTCCCTAAGTCAAGGCTCTTCCCATCTTTGTTTTAGGTTTTTTTGGCAGGTAATGGGCACCCCTTGATATTCTCTTCCAAGAAAAACTTCTTCCCTTATTTGCTTGGAATCACTTGGGAAAGTCTTGGGCCGCCCCCTTGATTTGTTCTCTTCTCTTTATCTGGTGCATGAAAGAAGGGAGTTGCCATCTGTGGTGGGGACCAAGGCTGCTGGATATGGATATGGCGCCCCCTGGACTGGGAGTGTGGCTGGGAGTGTGGTGTCCACTTGCCTTGTCTTGGGAGAAAATGTAACATCCCTGGTTGAAACCCTAGTCCACTACTGAGTCAACATGACTCAACAAAATAAAATGCAGGTAATGTAGACTCAAGCTAAATTGAGTTGATCTAGTCAACTCTTATTACAAACCAAACCCTAATTCTTCGGGCAAGGTTAATCAGAGATCCAGATGGAGCTCTGAAGTCTTCTGAGTCTAGTGCCCGCACCAATTCTCCCAGGGTGGGAGGAACTCGACCCTGTCGAGTAAGGCTCAAGTTGGCTCTGGTATCTCTCCAAGAGGTCTGGGTCCAATTCTTGTAATTCTTCTCGGGAGATCCAAGAGTCATCAGAATCTGGCCTTCCTTGCCAGCGGACCAGGTACCTTTGGTATCCTCGATTACGAGTAGAGATAACCTGATCATCCAGGATCTTTTCAATCTGCTCTTTCCTCACAGGCCAGTTTGTTGGTGGACACACAGGGTCGGGATCACTCTCAATGATAGGGTTAGGCTCAAAAGGCTCACTAGGAATCACAGCTGGCTCCCTGTACTCTACTAAGTCTGTAATATTGAAAGTAGAGCTAATGCCTAGTTCTGGAGGCAACTCGAGCACATAGGCATTGGATCCTACTCTCTTTACCACTCTAAATGGTCCAGCTCCCTAGCATGTAACTTTCTAACGGTTCAAGGAGGAAACCGTTCAGGCCTTAACCTAATCATCACATAGTCTCCCTCAACAAAAGATTTGACTCGCCTTTGAGTATCAGCCAACTTCTTATAAGTTTCATTACTTAAATTTATTTTGGCGTGAATTTCTTTATGCAAGTCTTTTTATATGCTGTGCAAAATCTCTCAGCAGACTCGGAGACTCGAGTGTGGACAGGTAAAGGGACTAGGTCAAGAGGTGTGAGGTTTGTACCCATGTACAATTTCAAATGGACTCTTATCCGTAGACCTATTGACCGAGTCATTGTACGCAATTCTGCCCTTGGTAGGTATAAATCCCAATTTCTGGTGTTTTCACCAACAAGACATCTCAGCAGATTTCCTAGGCTACGGTTCACTACTACTCAGTTTGGCCATCAGTTTGGGGATGATAGGCAGTTGAAAACTTAAGTTTTGTCCCTAACTTATGCCAAAGGGTCTTGCAAAAGTAACTGGTGAACCGGACATCCCTATCTGAAACGATTGTCTTAGGTAGGCCATGGAGTCTAACTATCTCATTGAAGAAAAGTGTGGCTACCTTAGACGCATCAAGGTTTGGAACAAGGCAAGAAGTGGGCCATTTTAGAGAATCGGTCGACTACGACACAGATAGAATCATGTCTCCTCTGGGTCTTAGGTAAACCTAACACAAAATCCATACTCACATCTTGCCAAGGACGATCTGGGACAGGGAGTGGGGTATAAAGGCCAGTGTTTTGTTTCGCTGTTTGGCAACAACGCAGGTTCGACATCTAGCTACAATATTTGCTACATCCCTTTTCAAGCTAGGCCAGAAAAGTGGTCTTCAATAGCTAGAATGGTCTTGTCTTTTCCAAAATGGCCGGCTAAACCTCCAGCATGGATTTCCCAAATCAAAAATTCCCTAAGAGAAGTTCTAGGGATGCAAAGCCTATTTTGAAGAACAAAAAACCATCTACAAGGGTATAATCCTAATGATTACTAGATGGTCCTTGAACTAGATCCTGATATACAGTTGTGAAATCCGGACAAGACTCATATTCCTCTTTGATTTGCTCAACCCTATGACCTCAGTTCTAACAGAAGTTAATAACAGAGATCGGCGACTAAGGGCATCAGCTACCTTATTCTCAACTCCAGCCTTATGTTTCAGGACAAAAGTATAGGACTGGATATATTCTACCCACTTAGCATGCCTAGGGTTAAGCTTCTTTTGGGAGTTCAGAAATCTAAGAGCCTCATGGTCCGAAAATAGTACAAATTCCTGTGGTAGCAAATAATGTCTCCAGTAACGCAAAGCTTGCACCACCGCATAAAATTCTTTATCATAGGTAGAATACCTAAGCTTAGCATCATTAAGTTTTTCACTAAAGAATGCTATGGGATGATTCTCTTGGCTTAGGACTCCACCTATTCCTACACCTGAAGCATCACAGGCAACCTCAAATACTTTAGAAAAATCGGGTAATCTCAGAATGGGTGCCTGGGTCATTTTATCCTTAAGATCTAGGAAGGCTTTATGGGCTGACTTAGTCCAATGAAATTCTCCCTCCTAATACAATCAGTGATAGGAGCAGCTAAAGTACTAAACCCCTTGATGAATCGCCTATAGAAGGTAGCCAAGCCATGGAAACTTCTAACTTCATGCACATTGGTTGGCTCTGGCCAGTCTACTATGGACCTAATCTTCTCAGGATCGGCCGCCACGCCGTCAAGGGTTACTACAAAACCAAGAAAGATAACTCTACTAGTCATGAATTCACACTTCTTAAGATTACCGTAGAGTCTATCATTCCTCAAACTTGGCAGACTGCTCTAAGGTGGCCTAGGTGATCTGCTGGGGTCTTACTATAGATCAGGATGTCATCAAAATAGACCACCACAAATTTTCCTATGAAAGCTCTAAGTACCTGGGTCATAATTCTCATGAAAGTACTAGGGGCATTGGACAACCCAAAAGGCATAACAACCCATTCATAAAGACCATCCTTAGTTTTGAAAGCAGTTTCCATTCATCCCCGGTCTAATCCTAACCTGATGATAGCCGCTTTGAGATCAATCTTAGAAAAAACCATTGCACCAGCCATCATATCAAGCATGTCATCTAGTCTAGGGATGGGAAACCTATATTTGATTGTAATTTTATTGATGGCACGACTGTCAACACACATCCTCCACGTGCCATCTTTCTTTGGGGTCAGTAAGGCTGGGACTGCACAAGGGCTAAGACTTTCTCTAATAAACCCCTTCCTCAATAATTGTCCAACCTGCTTTTGCAGTTCTTCATGCTCAGATGGATTCATCCTGTAATGGGGCAAGTTGGGCAAAGTCGCTCCTGGGATTAGATCTATGGCATGCTGGATATCCCTAAGAGGTGGAAGGTGGTCTGGCAAATCCTCGGGAAAGACATCCTCAAATTCTTTTAACACAGGTTTAACTTCTTGAGGAGGCTCTGAGGGTTCCGAAGTTCTAAGTTCCTTAGCAGTCAACACCCAGATGGGTGAACCACTATGAATTTCTTGTTCTAGATCCTTAGCACTGATTAGGTTCACTCCGTTTTCATCTCCTTAACCTTACCGGCCTTTAGTTACCTTGTCCTTAGGGGAACTGAATGGATCGTAATCTTCTTCCCATTGAAACTAAAGACACAGGTATTGATTTTCCTAAGAGGGTGGCATCATGATCATACAACCAGGTCTTCCGAGAATTATACTGCTCACCCCTGGGTAGACATCGCACCAAATCTTTTCGTGATAAGATTGCATTTGAATTTGGACTTGACATCTAGACTGGCATCTAGACTGGAGTAGATCCTAGAGTATGATGGATACCCCAAAAACCTTATAAGGGTTTTGGGATGGGGAACTGGATTAGCCTAACATCTTGACAGTGTGGGTGGGGACATGCAAGATGAGAATGCAACTATGCAACCCTAAAGGAGATTAGCAAAGATTAACTTAGCAATTTCTTATTTGCATATGATTAGTTCAGCATATAGTATCAAAGGAGGTCTAATAAGAGAACTCGAACGATCAAACGTAAACCTAATTAATAAGACTATCAAAATAACAAAGAAATAGGAATAAGATTCGAACCACACAAGTTAAGCTAGGCAAATTTAATATTTCAGACCTAATCGATACTAGAACATACCTAGCATTAATCTTTCAAGTAGATCAAGATCACTCATGAAGAGACCTCCCAAATGACAAGACCATACTACAAATTGAGGGCCCTTCTTGTTTTCTGGATTATGGCAAGTAATTCCTTCCTCTTGAGTTCGGAATCCCGGAGAACCCTACAACAAAGAAACCTTGAGATTAGGAACTTGGTAAAATACGTTAGTCATGAAATGGAGAAACTAAAGAAGAGTCGAGGAAGCAGTGTTGAAGAATAATCTTGGCGCCATGGTAGATCACTTGAAATGGATTTGGCCGGCCTCCTTGTGATGGTCTTCTTGATCAACCTTAGATATTGAAGAGCTAGCTTGAGATTGGAGAAGAAGAAGAGTGTCTTAGGCGTTGGAGATGGAGGAGGAGAAAGTAGGGTTGGCGTGGGATAGGGAGAGGAATTTAGAACTACCACTTAGGCACATAGAACTCACATAGAAGAAAACTTTTATTTTTTCTTTTCCATCCTTTCTTTACAAGAAGACTAAGAGTCTTTTATAGACTATTAAGCCATTTTGAATTCAAACTACACCAAATATCATGGAGAAAATTTGTGGAGAAAAATATGGGGCATCCCATGAGTAGTGGAGGAAGTTGTGGAGGAGTTGTAGCTAATTCAAATTCAAATTCCCCTTTTCTTCTCTTGGGTGGCAACCTTGGATGGTGAGGTGGCATGTGTGATGTGGCAGCAACCTTGGATGGTGAGGTGGTATGTGTGATGTGGCAGCAACCTTGGATGATGAGGTGGCATGTGGTCCCCACTTGAGGTGGCTTTGGTCTTGCTTTGGAGTATAAGTCTTGAGTCTTCTTTAGTCTTCAAATGGGTTTGGTTTGATTCTTCATGGATTGGACTTGACTCATTTGGACCCAACTCTCAAATACAAGATTAATCAGGCTGGACTAGTCCCACATAAAATGAAATGGACTCGAATTACATAATTATTTGGACTCAAAATTAAAGAAAGAAAAAAATTACAGGACTTTCTTTTACTCATCCAACCATAAGGACTCGGATTTGACTTGAATTGGTTGGAGTCTTTTCCTGATTCTGGTGCCCACACCAATTCTCCCGGGGTGGGAGGAACTCGACCCTATCGAGTGAGGGTTGGCTTGATAAGTTTCTAATGCATCCGGGTCGATTTGTTGTAGGTCCTCTCGGGAAATCTAGGAGTCTTCAGATTCAGGACATCCTTGCCATCTAACCAGATAACGTTGGTAGCCTTTATTTCTAGTAGTAATGATCTGGTCATCCAAGATCCTTTCAATTCTCTCCTTTCTCTCAGGAACACTTGGTGGTGGACACTCATTTGGTGTTTCACTCTCAAAAGAAACATTAGGACCAAAAAGCTCACTAGGTATCAATGCAGGTTCTTTGTATTCTTTTAAGTCTGAAACATTAAATGTTGAACTAATGCCATAACTTGGTGGTAATTCTAATACATAAGCATTTGGTCCAATTTTCTTTATTATTTTGAAAGGTCCGGCTCCCCGGGCATGGAGTTTCTTCATAGTTCCCGGCGGAAACCTTTCAGGTTTAAGTTTGATCATGACGGAGTCCCCTTCATTAAATTCTTTTAATCGTTTATGTGAATTAGTCATATGCTGATAGAGTTCATTGCTCATTTGAATCTTTGGGCTAATCTCCTTATGCAATTCCCTAATATGCTGTGCATATGACTCGGCAGACTCGACACCCGTGCATGTGTGGGTAAAGGAGCTAGGTCTAAAGGCTTCCTAGCTCTGTATCCATGGACCACTTCGAATGGACTTTTCCCAATAGACCTATTAACTGAGCTGTTATAGGCAAATTCAGCACAAGGAAGTAATAGGTCCCAGTTTCCTAGGTTGTCACCAACTAAGCATCTCAACATTTCCTAAGCTTCGGTTTACTACCTCAGTCTGGCCATTGGTTTGAGGATGATAGGCAGTAGAGAATTTCAGCTTGGTACCGAGCATGTGCCAGAGGTTTTCCAGAAATAGCTAGTAAATTTGACATCTCTATCGGACACAATGGTTTTGGGTAAACCATGAAGCCTAACGACCTGATCGAGAAAAAGCTTGGCCACCTTCGAAGCATCTAAAGTTTGAGAACAAGGAATGAAGTGAGCCATCTTGGAGAAACGATCGACAACCACAAAGACAGAATCATACTTCCTAGACGTCTTAGGGAGGCCTACTACAAAATCCATGCTGATATCCTGCCATGGACAATCAGGGACAGGTAAGGGTGTGTACAGACCGGTGTTCTGTCTTTGCTGTTTTGCAACAGCACAGATACGGCACTGAGCTACAATCTGGGCCACATTTCTTTTGAGACCAGGCCAAAAGAATTGGTCTTCTATTGCTAAGATGGTCTTATTCCTACCAAAATGTCCTGCTAAGCCCCCAGCATGAACTTCCCAGATCAGAAATTCCCTAACAGAGGTCTTGGGAATACACAACTGATTTTCTCTGAAAAGGTATCCATCTAAAATGGTATAATCACTATGCTCACTAGATGGTCCTTGTTGAAGGGATCGATAGATGTCACCAAAATCAGGGCATGTAGGATATTCCTCTTTTAATCTTTCAAACCCTACTACCTCAGTGCTCACAGAATTCAACAACATTGAACGACGACTCAATGCATCAGCAACCCTATTTTCAGTTCCGGCATGATGTTTCAGTACGAACGTATAAGCTTGTATGAACTCTACCCATTTCCCGTGCCTAGGGTTCAATTTCTTCTGAGAACTAAGGAACCTAAGAGCTTCATGGTCAGAAAATAGGACAAACTCTTGTGGTAGAAGATAATGCCTCCAATAACGTAATGCCTGAACTACCGCATACAGCTCCCTATCATAGGTGGAATACCTTAGTCTCGCTTCATTTAACTTCTCACTGAAATATGCTACTGGGTGATTCTCTTGACTCAAGACACCTCCAATTCCTACCCCAGAAGCATCACACGCAACCTCGAACACTTTGGTAAAATCGGGTAACCTCAAGACGGGTGCGTGTGTCATTTTTTCCTTAATTGTTAGGAAGGCTTTGTCTGCTGCTTTAGTCCATTCAAAAGTTCCCTTCCTAATACAATCAGTGATTGGAGCCACTATCGTACTGAACCCTCTAATGAATCTTCTATAGAAGGTGGCTAAACCGTAAAAACTACGGACATCATGGATACTCTTGGGTACAGGCCACTCTACTATTGATTTAATTTTTGCAGGGTCAGCGGACACTCCTTCAGATGTTACTACGAATCCTAGAAAGATAACTCTATGTGTTAAGAAATCACACTTCTTGATATTGGCATAGAGGCTATCCTTTCTAAGGACTTGGCAAACTTGTCTTAGTGGGGTTAAATGGTCTGCCTTAGTCTTGCTATAAATAAGAATGTCATCAAAGTAGACCACCACAAATTTCCCGATGAAAGTTTTCAACACCTGATTCATAATTCTCATAAAGGTGCTGGGAGCATTGGACAGACCGAACGGCATGACTAACCACTCATATAATCCATCTTTAGTCTTAAAAGCGGTCTTCCATTCATCTCCAGGCCTAACCCTAACCTGGTGATAGCCACTCTTTAAGTCTATCTTGGAGAAAATTGTTGATCCGGCTATCATATCTAACATATCGTCCAGTCTTGGGATTGGAAACCTATATTTGACAGTAATCTTGTTGATGGCACGGCTGTCTACACACATCCTCCAGGTACCATCTTTTTTAGGGGTTAACAAGGCAGGGACTGCACAAGGGCTTAAACTTTCTCTAACAAACCCCTTTCTAAGAAGTTCACTAACTTGCCTTTGTAACTCTTGATGTTCAGTTGGATTCATCCTATAATGAGGCAAATTAGGTAAAGTCGCGCCAGGAACTAAATCTATGGCATGTTGTATGTCCCTTAAAGGTGGAAGATTGTCGGGAAGATCCTCGGGAAACACGTCTTCAAAGTCTTTCAATAATTGGACCACCTCTTGAGGGTGTTCTACAGGGTGTGGTCCATAGTTTCCTTAGCAGCTACCATCCAAATAGGTGCTCCCTCATTAATGTCTTTTTCTAATTCTCTTGCACCTATCAAATTTAATCCAGTCCTTTTTTCTTTCAGGCTGCTAACTCCTCTTTTGGTGTTGTCCTTAGGCTGGGTTGAATGAATGACAATTTTCTTGCCATTGAAATTGAAAGCACAGGAATTTGATCGACCAAAAATTGTCACATCATGGTCAAACAGCCATGGCCTACCTAGGATGATGCTACTTACTCCCATAGGGAGTACATCACACCAGATTCGTTCCTGATAGGACTGAAGTTGGATTCGGACCTGACATCTCTGCTTGATTGGGATAGAAGTGGAATCGATCCAGGATACCTTATATGGATTGGGATGTGGTTCAGTGGGTAATCCTAGACTCTTGGCTGCACTAGTGGAAATGGCATTGACACAGCTTCCACTATCGATCACGATCTTACAGACCTTTTCTCCTATTTTGACAAATGTGTGTAGGATGCTAGTCCTACGCCAGTCTTCCTGCTCCTTGGTCTGTGTCATGATACATCTCACAACTCCTAACACATCTGATGAGTCTACATTTTCTTCATCTCCTTCATACTCATCAGCCAAGCAATACCCTGCTTCATAAACCTCCTCTTCAACATCTCTCCAGGGTTCTGATTCACCTTCTTCTGCCTCCCCTATATGTAAAGCTCTAGAGGGACATTGGCTCACGAAATGACCTGGTTTACGACACTTATAGCAAACTCGCTCCCTCTCACCTCGAACTTCAGGGCTCTTTCCTTTGTCTTCTCTAGGAATTGGGGAATGGCAGGGTTGGTCCTAGGGGTTGGATTCGAGCTGGATCTTGGTCTATTGGTTGTACCAGGGACTGAACTAGGTCGACTAACAGGAGGATTAAACCTAATGGGCTCAGGTCGCCTAAATGTAGCTCTCCTTTGAAACCTCTCATAGTCCATGGCAACTTGGTATGCCTGATCTAAATCATGGACTTCTCTCAAAATAGTTCCCCTTTTATATCTTCATTCAATCCTGATCTAAACCTCGACAATGTGGCTGCCTCAGACTCGACTACGTTGCATCGCATTACAAACTCATCAAATTTAGCAACGTACTCAGAAACGGTCTTATTTCCTTGTGTCAATCGTTGCCTGATCTAACAACCTTTGCTGATAAGACATAGGCAAATATTTCTCTCTAAGCTTTCTCTTCATGTCTCTCCAGGTCACTATAGGTAAGTCTCCCCTCTGCCTAGCTATGCGTTCGACATTTCCCCAATACAACCTAGCCTGACGGACTAGTCTGATTTTGGCAAACTTGAATCTTCTCTCCTCAGACATATCATACCAGTCAAAATATTGGTCCATGTCAGCTTCCCAGTCTATGTACACCTTAGGATCTAGGCTTCCCTCAAAGGTTGGTGCATCTAGATGTATATTCCTTAAGGCCCGATCATCCTGATCAAAAGTATCATGGCGAGGTCTTCTAGGATTTGGCTCCGGAGTGTGATCAATATAATCCTGATGTGGCCTTCTATGAATTGGATCAGGTGTATGTTCCTGTCGTTGGGCTCTAGGGCGAACTGAAGGTAATCTGGGTGAAGGTGTTCAGTTGGGGTCAACCTAGATTCCTCTAGGGTTCCTATCCTTTCCTCGAACTGGTCAAACCTAGCATCCAAACGGTCCATCTTCTCGATCATAGATCTCATAAGGCTTTCCATACTAGTATCCATGGATGAACTAGGTTGGGCTTGTGAAGGGTGGTAAGGTGTGCCTGACCTAGTTGTCATGCAAACAATTAGACTCAGACCCGAACTACGAGTTTTCTAAACCGGTTAGTCCAAATAAACTGAGTTGACTAGATACAATCAAATCAACAGCTACTCTCTTCACTGGCCAGTCAGGAGGTGGGTCTGTGGGAGGTTCCCCCCAGCTTTCACTGGGTCCTAATTAAAAACCACAAGAACCGCTTAGGCTTGAGCCACTTAACCTCTATCCTTGACACCAGCTTCCAATAATAGATGAAGAAATGGGTTGCACAAGCTTTCCCAATTGAATTGAACTGGACCTAGAGTTCCAAGCTAGTTGCCTAATCAAGGTGGCAAGCTAGATTGTAGTAACTCTATACTTGGCCAGGTTTTAGAACAAGGGGTGTGAGATCCTGTCTCTGGCCTACCTAGGCCCGGTGGAATTGGCCCGATAGACGGATCAGCACCCAGCCCTTAGTCCCATTCTAGACACCAAGTAATAGGGCACACACAAGACTAGTTGACACAATGAGTTGACAATAACCCGGGCTCGACCAAATTGATGTCCCTAACCCACTAGGGCAATTAATGTCAAATCAATTTTAGTTAGGGATTGGATCGATATGCAATTTGGTGATTTTTGGGCTAGGGACAGGTGATGAAATCCTGACCCTATGTCAATTTCATGCCCTTAATTTGATTTGTCATGAGATGCATGCAAATTTCAAATTTCAGGTGCAGAAGTAGTGTGTTTGCAGTTTAAATGTGGTATTGATAAGTGCAGAAAAAAATATCAGAAAAATCTAAAAATCACAGAAAATCCTAACTTATAAATGACATACCAGATGAAACAAAATTTCAAAATAAAATCTGTACTATTCTAGGCAGATTCTGAAATGAAGATAATGAAAAGAACAGAACAGAAACCTTAATTACACTGATGGACTGCAGGAATTTTCATTTTTTTTTTATAGTTTTTTCCTCAGATTGAAATTTAAAACGGTGATAAACAACTTAAAATGGAATAGGAAAAAAAATATTCCAACGAGGAATGTGAAACTTTCCTTTGGAGTTGCAGGCGGATTACAGTCAGCCTACAGAAAATACAGCAAGCAGAAAAACAGAACGTGACCAATACAAAATTCACAAATGAAATCTAAAAAGTCCTTTGGCTTTCTTTTTCACGGTCAATCACAATGGCACCCCGACACGCCTTAGGAGATCCCCGTGGAATGGGAAAGAGGGTGTTTAAACCCTACTTTCTCCTAAGACCGGACGGCCTGGTAACGCCCCCCGATCCAGTACTTCAAGGACTTAATGCTATGCAATCAGGAACTTATTCTACCATGCTCTGATACCAAGATTGGTGGGACATGCAAGATGAGAATGCAACTATGCAACCCTAAAGGAGATTAGCAAAGATTAACTTAGCAATTTCTTATTTGCATATGATTAGTTCAGCATATAGTATCAAGGAGGTCTAATAAAGAGAACTCGAACGATCAAACGTAAACCTAATTAATAAGAATCGATAACAAGAAAAGAAAAAGATTAAGAATCCGAACCACACAAGTTAAGCTAGGCAAATTTAATATTTCAGACCTAATCGATACTAGAACATACCTAGCATTAATCTTTCAAGTAGATCAAGATCACTCATGAAGAGACCTCCCAAATGACAAGACCATACTACAAATTGAGGGCCCTTCTTGTTTTCTGGATTATGGCAAGTAATTCCTTCTCTTGAGTTCGGAATCCCGGAGAACCCTACAACAAAGAAACCTTGAGATTAGGAACTTGGTAAAATACGTTAGTCATGAAATGGAGAAACTAAAGAAGTCGAGGAAGCAGTGTTGAAGAATAATCTTGGCGCCATGGTAGATCACTTGAAATGGATTTGGCCGGCCTCCTTGTGATGGTCTTCTTGATCAACCTTAGATATTGAAGAGCTAGCTTGAGATTGGAGAAGAAGAAGAGTGTCTTAGGCGTTGGAGATGGAGGAGGAGAAAGTAGGGTTGGCGTGGGATAGGGAGAGGAATTTAGAACTACCACTTAGGCACATAGAACTCACATAGAAGAAAACTTTTATTTTTTCTTTTCCATCCTTTCTTTACAAGAAGACTAAGAGTCTTTTATAGACTATTAAGCCATTTTGAATTCAAACTACACCAATATCATGGAGAAAATTTGTGGAGAAAAATATGGGGCATCCCATGATAGTGGAGGAAGTTGTGGAGGAGGTTGTAGCTAATTCAAATTCAAATTCCCTTTTTCTTCTCTTGGGTGGCAACCTTGGATGGTGAGGTGGCATGTGTGATGTGGCAGCAACCTTGGATGGTGAGGTGGTATGTGTGATGTGGCAGCAACCTTGGATGATGAGGTGGCATGTGGTCCCCACTTGAGGTGGCTTTGGTCTTGCTTTGGAGTATAAGTCTTGAGTCTTCTTTAGTCTTCAAATGTGGTTTGGTTTGATTCTTCATGGATTGGACTTGACTCATTTGGACCCAACTCTCAAATACAAGATTAATCAGGCTGGACTAGTCCCAACATAAAATTGAAATGGACTCGAATTACATAATTATTTGGACTCAAAATTAAAGAAAGAAAAAAATTACAGGACTTTCTTTTACTCATCCAACCATAAGGACTCGGATTTGACTTGAATTGGTTGGAGTCTCTTCCTGATTTGGTGCCCACACCACAGTGCTAGTAGAGATGGCATTTACACAGCTCCCACTATCTATGATGATCTTACATACCTTATCCCCTAATTTAAGAAAAGTCTGTAGGATGTTAGTCCTACCAATCCTCTTGAACTAGATTATGGGATAGGATGCATCTTACAACTCCTAATTGGTCAGATTCATTGGGTTCCTCCTCTCCTCATACTCCTCAAACCAAATTCATTCCTGCCCTCAAAACTTCTTCTTCAAATTCCTCACTGGGCTCGGAATTTTCATTCTCTCCCTCTTCTATGTAAAGGATCTACGTGGGCACTGGCTAGCAACATGACCTACCTTATGACACTTGAAACAGGCTATGGCAGTACACTGACTGGAAATGTGACCTGGTTTCTGACACTTAAAACAGGTGATATTTGAACTAGGGGTTCTCTGGTGTCAGGTGCCTTACCTTGTCCATGGCCTAGGGGTAGAAGTACCCTGAAAAGGTTTACTAGGGATAACTTGGCTAGGTCCATTCCTTGGGATTGGGGCACTAACCCTAGAAGGTATAGGTCCTCTCTGAAATTTCTCAGTGTTCAGTGCAATCTGGTAGGCTTGGTCTAGATCAGTAACCTCTCTCAGAAATAGTTCTCTCTTGATATCTTCCCTCAGTCCAGTCCTAAATCTAGACAAAGTGACTTCGTGGGCTTCACTCACATCACATCTCATTAGGTATTCATCAAAGTAGCTATGTAGTCTGAGACAGATCGGTTTCCTTGTTTCAGGTTTTGCCATTGTGTCTAACAGGTTTTGCTGGTATGAAATGGTAGGTATTTATCTCTCAGTTTTTCTTTCATACCCTGCCAAGTGGTTATGGCTCAACATTCCGTCTCTAGTGGTTAGCTCAATGTTCCCCCAGTATAACCTAGCTTGACGCACTAATTTCATCTTGGCAAACTTGTATTTCCTCTCCTCAGACATAGCATACCACTCAAAGTATTGGTCCATCTCACCCTCCCAATCAGAATACACCTTAGGGTTCAGACTACCATCAAAAGTGGGTGCATCTAATTTGATGTTCCTGATGAACCTATCATCTCTATCTTCAGGCTCTGGGTCAGGCCTCCTATGATTAGGTTCAGGATCTCTATATAAAGGCCTTCTAGGCTCCTGATGTGGGTGAGGTTGAGGCACATTAAAATCGGGGTCAGGAGTCCAATTCCGATGTCTAGGTTCTTCAAGTACTTGGACTCGGTCCCTAAGTTGGGTAAGATCCTCATGAATTTGTGCGCTAAACTGGGCCACAGTGTTTGTCATATCCTGATTCATTTTAGCCATACTTTCAGTAAGAGTTCTGATCATGGCCTCTAAATCAGGTTGGTTTGACCAGGTTTAATATGGCCTCCGTTTCTGGTAGACATGATGATTCGCAAGCACACAAAATGATCACTAGACTAAATCGTTTACATGGATCACTAACCTAGAGTCCAAACTAGATGCCAATTAGAGTGGCAAGCTAGCCTGTAGTAACTCAGGACTCAGCCAGGTAGGTGTAAGGGGAGTGTTAGGTCCCTGATTGCCAACCTAGACACCAATCAGTGATTGGCCAGGTAGGCGGACCAGCACACAAGCCCTTCGGAATGGATCCCTGAACCACCGTTCTAGACACTGAGTGCTAAGCACACACAGAATAACTCGGCAAACTGCTCAACACTAGCCTAGACCCGACCATTGGTGTCCCTACCCACTAGGGCAAATTAGGTCTAACTGATTTAAATTAGGTCTAGGTTCGAATGATGGATGGTGGTTTTGGGCTAAGGAGAGGTAATCAACTCCTCCCCTTATCTTAGATGCTCAATTGCCCTTAAGTAAATTATGAGATGATCACTCCAAAAAGAATTGAATTGCAGAACACAAAAAATAGAGTTGTTGTATTTTAATGCTCAGATTTTTACTGAAACCAATAAATCACAAAAAAATTATGGAAAATAGGATAAATTATACTGGTTTCAAATAAGCAAAAATCATGCAATTCAGAGTTTTATGCAGGAGAAATAATTTAGACAACAGGGCAATTACGGGCTGCAACTAGATGTCTTCCCCGTTTATAATCCCTGCTACGAAGTTATAACCCAATGGATCCCCTACACGCCCTAGGAACCCCCGTGGAATGGGAGGAGGAGGCTTGCACCTCGCTTAGTTCCTAGGACCGGACGTCCTGGGGAGTCTACTTCGAGCAGAAAAAATAAAAAGAGAAACAATCAAAACAAGCAAGCAAGCAAATCAGAAACCCTAAACCTGGCTCTGATACCAAAAATGATGCAGAACAAATAAAGGGATGCAATGCGGAAGTAAATTAAGATTAACTAATTTTTTTGTTGTTTTTATATGTTTGTAGAAGTTGGCTTCAAATCAAAGAAAAGTTAACCTAACATTGAAAGATACTAATATGATAATTGAAAGCACAATTTTAAGGAACTAATTATCAGAGTAGTTCAGAAGCAACGGATCGCTGGGGGTTGAGAAACTCCCAGACCTAGGGTTTCACTTCGAACTTTCAACAGAACAGAAATAAGAGAAGAGATGGTTTACCTAACCAGACAATGATCTTCACAGATTTTGGTGGAAGAACTCTCCCGAGCAGATTGTGGGATCCTCGGATTCAGATATCTTCGCATGGATCCTCCAATACTGGTCCTTTGGCGGGTTGGCTTCTCCTGAACTCAAGATCTGGAAGAGAAGAAAAACAATTGATGGAATCAGAGAGTCAGGGAAAAATTTACCAGGTTGATGAACTTGAAGATTGAAATTGCTGAAACTGGATTCTCTTGGAAGCTGATGTGATTTTCCTTGGAACTTGCTCTGGATCTGAAGTAGCCGGACTGGATCTGGATGAAGGTGGACGGCCTGGACTTGTAGAGAGAGAGAGGCCATGGGAGATGGAAGGAGCTAGGGTTTGATGGATTGAAAAAATGAAGGGCGGCTAGGGTTTTGGATTTTTAAGTGGCTAACCTAGGGTTTTGGATAAAGATGGAGATCTCTCACCTCCTCAAGGCTCCAATGGAACCCGGATTACCCCCTCACGGAGCTCAACACTTAGAATAGTGCGGAAGAAGAAACCTAGGTTACTCAACACAAGAGAATAGCAAAAATAATTTTTCTTCATTCATAGATTGTTTTCAACTTACAAGAGGGATGTAATTTATAATGCTTTACAAGGGAGAAGGGTTTCATATTTTCCCATGTGGGACTAAAGGAGGGGATCTCCAAATTAGGGCAAATCCCTTACATATGGTTGGCCAAAATACCAAAATTAGGATTTGGGGTTATAAATGGAAGGTAGATGGCGCCACCTTGCTTGGAATTTTTCAAGAAAATTTCTTCCTTTCCTGGATGAACTCTTTTGGACTCCTCCTTTTCTTCCTCCCTAAGTCAAGGCTCTTCCCATCTTTGTTTTAGGTGTTTTTGGCAGGTAATGGGCGCCCCTTGATATTCTCTTCCAAGAAAAACTTCTTCCCTTGTTTGCTTGGAATCACTTGGGAATGTCTTGGCCGCCCCCTTGATTTGTGCTCTTCTCTTTATCTGGTGCATGAAAGAAGGAGTTGCCATCTGTGGAGTGGGGACCAAAGGCTGCTGGATGTGGATATGGCGCCCCCTGGACTGGGAGTGTGGTTGGAGTGTGGTGTCCACTTGCCTGGTCTTGGGAGAAAATGTAACATCCCTGGTTGAAACCCTAGTCCACTACTGAGTCAACATGACTCAACAAAATAAAATGCAGGTAATGTAGACTCAAGCTAAATTGAGTTGATCTAGTCAACTCTTATTACAAACCAAAAACCCTAATTCTTCGGGCAAGGTTAATCAGAGATCCAGATGGAGCTCTGAAGTCTTCTTATGAGTCTAGTGCCTGCACCACTGGGTCTAACCTTATGGATGAGTATGAACAAGAATAATTGCTTGAAGATAAAATAATTACCCAGCCTAAAGAAATCAACAACGGGAATAATCAACTTGAAGAAAATGAAGTCCAGGGACAAAGCCATGAAGAACAATTCGAGGAGATAATAGAGGACCCAGAATTAATCAATGTTGAGGATTTAAATCTAGAGATTAATGAAGGATCACCTAATGGGGTATTGACCATCAAAGAAAATCTAGAACTAATTCCAAAGGAACAACCCCAAAAAATTGTAGAACCTACAATAGAATTTAACATGAGGATTGGAGTGAACAGATGGTAGGAATTGAAAGATGGAAATGGAAGAGATGAAAGATGGAAATTGTAATCCCTGATAATTTCCCTAAGCCTGACTCACCACTACGTTACATGCACTCTCCTATTCAACCAAGCTAGGACATCCACCATACCATTGATCTGGTCCCAGTAATATTCAATAATTACTTTTTTAAGACTTTATGATATATGTTAGGAACTAAATTAAGATTCACTGCCACTTACCTGAAGTTGTATGCTAGATCTTCAAAGTCATTTAGGAGAATATTGAAAATTAGGAACCTTGTTTCCTAGCCCAACACTAAAGTTTAGTCTATAGAAATAAAGTCCATTAGAGCTTGTTTTGCTTTTGTTTATCTTTTACTATTTAGTATCATTTATGTTTGTCTCTTGTCATTTGGTGTCCCATGCATAAGCATCCATGATTGTGAGAGTCATATGCATAGCATGATTAGTAAAACAAATTTTGAGCAATGAAATTAATAAGCATATGGCTAAATTTTGTAAAAAAAGCTAAAGAATTTCAGGAAGGAGACTATGTCTTGATTAGGCTCAAAACGATTATATGCCCGTGGTGTAGGTCCTTTTCAAAATAGTAAGAAAAATTGGACCTAATATATGCTAGATATACCATCTGATTTTCGTATCAGTTCCACTTTCAACATTTTAGATCTAGTAAAGTGATGCGTGACGGTCTCGATGAACCCTGAATTATTTGGAAAAGGGAAAAAACCCTAAACAAACTAGGACTGTGGGAGGGCTAAGAAGCCTCCCGGGACTAGGGTGATACTAAAACTAAACCTTAAAACAGTGGGTCTCTTTTGTTTTAAATTTTCTTGGTGGAGGTGGCAAAGGAAGGATGGAGATGGGAGACTGGGAATGGGAACTCATGGCCCTGGGACTCACTCTAACGGGGAGCTCTCCTCAAACCCATAATGCATACAGTAGGGCTCTCAAAGGGCATCCTGCTAGGGTGACTCTCAAAGGATATGAGGGGATAAGATGGGATATGGGACACCATGATGGGGGACCCGAAACCCATCCTGGTTTTCTTTTTCTTTTTATATTTTTTTATTTTTTAGTTTAAAAATACTTACCCCAACTATTCCTCTTATTCCCATTATCCTTACATTATACCGATGTTATTCCCAACTTATTCCATATCTATTCCTATCTTCTTCAACCTCCAGGAAATTACATAGAGTTCATTTTTCCAATTTTTTTTGCCCCACCGGTCCCCAATCAGCTGTGCACGACCCCCGGCCGCCCCGCCGGATCGCCACCAATGCTCACTGGCCCTCGCCCTCACCGAAGAAGTCGCCACTACCGCCCACGCCCGTGGGAAGACGAACGGATGTGGGAGGCATCCGTCCGCCCACCGGTGGTCATGTCGCCCTGTGCCGCCGATGGCCTGCTGCCCGCCGCCGTTCCCGCCACCCGCTGGCCCCTGCCCGGCCATCGGTGGGGTCCGTCGCTGCCCACGCCCGTGGGAAGACAAACGAACGTGGGAGGCATACGTCCGTGTGACACCGTCGCCGTGCCGCCCTGCCACCGCCGCCTGCCCGCTGGCATGCTGCTGTGCCGCCCCACCGCCGCCCGCTGGGCCGGCCACCGGAGATTCCTCGCTTTGGCTCGGCCGAGAGAGGGTTTGAAACGCTTCTCAAAGCAGCCCAAGGAAAGGCTATTCTGCACAATTTTTGGAGCTGCATGTTTTCAGAGCAGCACGATCTTCAGGGCCGCATGATTTCCAGAGCAGAGGGAGATTTCAAAATTCATATAACAGGATGTCTCTCCCTGTTTCCCCTCAGGATCTTGAGATTCATCCTAGCGCCTCCAAGTATCAAGGATGGCGTAATGCCATAGAGGTGAGAGGTCTCTTCAATAGGATGAGTCCCAAGGTCCATGAGTTCCAGTCCCCTGTCTCCCATCCATGTCCTTCCTTTGCCACCTCCGTCAAGAAAACTGAAAATCAAAAGAGTCTGGCTATTTTAGGACTTTCGGGGTCGTCCTATCCTTGTCCCGGGAGGCTTCTTAGCCCTCCCACGATCCTTGGTTTGCTTTAGGTTTTTTTTTCCATTTTCGAATAACCCCAGGTTTCTTCGTGTCCACCATCACCACATCAAATTGGTATCAGAGCTTTATTCCACATCATTATTGGTATCAGAGCTAGTAGTGGACTAAGATTTGCTTCGTCCTCAAACTCGTCGGAGTCGAGTTCTTCGTGCTGCAGGAGAATGATGGGGGACCCAAAACCCATTCGGGTTTTCTTTTTCTTTTTTTAGATTTTTTTATTTTTTAGTTTAAAAATACTTATCCCAACTATTCCTCTTATTCCCATTATCCTTACCTTATCACAATGTTATTCCCAACTTATTCCAGATATATTCCTATCTTCTTCAACCTCCAGGAAATCACATAAGTTCATTTTTCTGATTTTTTTTGCCCCACCGGTCCCCGATCCACCATGCCCGACACCCGGCCGCCCCACTGGACCGTTGCCGATGCTCGCTGGCACCCGCCCTCGTCGGAGAAGCCTCCACCGCCGCCCACGCCCGTGGGAAGACGAACGGACGCAGGAGGTGTCCATCCGCCCACCTGCGGCCGTGCCGCCCTGTGCCACCATCGGCCTGCTGCCCGTCGCCGTTCCCGCCTCCCGCCAACCCCCGCCCAGCCGCCGGTGGGGTCCGCCACCGCCCACGCCCGTGGGAAGATGAACAGATGCGGGAGGCGTCCGTCCGCCCCGTGCATCCGTGTGACACTGACACCGTGCCGCCCTACCCCCGTCGCCCGCCCGCTGGCGCGCCACCGTGCCGCCCCACCGCCGCCCGCTGGGCCGGCCGCTGGAGATCCCCCCTTTGGCTCGGCCGAGAGAAGCTTTGGCATGCTTCTCAAAGCACCCCAAGGAAAGTCTATTCTGCAAGATTTTTGGAGCTGCATGATTTTCAGAGCAGCACGATCTTTAGGGCTGCATGATTTCCATAGCAGAGGGAGATTTCAAAATTCAAATAACAGGAATTTATTTGGTATTTTTCATGACTGTAATGTGGGTTTAAAATGGAAATTTGGGATTTGGGTTTGAATTTGAATTCAAATCATTTTGAATTTGAATTCAAATATAGGGAGGATTTTAGGGAATTTTATTTTTGAATTTCAAAGAGATATGGGCATCTATAAATACCCATACTCCTCTTGTAATAAACTAGTTGAAAAAAAATGAATTTTTGAGAGTGTTTTTCCACTTGTGTGTGGATATGGGCTGAGGCCCGTTTGCCTTCGTCCTTCGGGACGTTGAGGGGTGTCAGGCCCCAACTTGCCTTCATCCTTCGGGACATCGAGGGGTGTGAGGCCCCAGGTATCCCCATTCTTTTCTCCTATCTTTATGTCTCTCCCTGTTTCCCCTCATGACCTTGAGATTCATCTTAGCGCCTCCAAGTATCGAGGATGGCGTAATGCCTTAGAGGTGAGAGGTCTCTTCGTTAGAATGAGTCCCAAGGTCCATGAGTTCCAGTCCCCTATCTCCCATCCCCGTCCTTCCTTCGCCAACTTCGTCAAGAAAACTAAAAATCAAAAGAGTCTGGCTATTTTAGGACTTTCGGGGTCGTCCAATCCTAGTCCCGGGAGGCTTCATAGCCCTCCCACGATCCTTGGTTTGCTTTAGGTTTTTCTTTCCATTTCCGAATAACCCCAGGTTTCTTCATGTCTGCCATCACCACATCAAATTGGTATCAGAGCTTTATTCCACATCACACCAGAGGCACCAGAATAAGACAGAGGCTTCTCAACCCTCCATGGATTACTTAGTCATATTCAAGTCCATTTGTAATAAAGCTTAGTTCATCTAAGTTATTTTTTTTATCACTTGAGTCCTGTACTAGTTAGCTCATGTTGAGCTAGTCATTTTTCGAAGTTCAATATTGTTGTACCATGACGGCTCACCCATAGCCAGAACCAGCCCAGAGGGCGTGCGCTCGGAGAGGCTCCACGTTGGTGGGTGAGCGCTGAGCTCGACCTCGACCACAGGGTACTAACCTCCGAGTGTCTCGCTCTGGAGGGCAGGAGGCGGACCCGGTCCAAAGGGCGCATGCTCGGAGAGGCTCCATGTTGGCAGGTGAGTGCTGAGCTCGACCTCGACCACAGGGCACTAACCTCCGAGGGTCTCGCTCTGGAGGGCAGGATGCATCTCCGACCTAGGCGTCCCGAGCTTGCGGGCCTGACCTGGCGGAGGACAGAGCTTGGCTCGCTGTCTTGAGGGAGCACAGCTCAGCTCGGTAGTAGAGTCTGGGCTGGAGAGTTGATGCGGCGTCCAATGCGGCGTCTTTTCTTGATGTGGCACCTACCGGTTCCTCCATGTCAGCGATCCCACCACATCAGCAAGGAAACCTATAGACAACCCTAAGGTTTTTGACCCTCTCTCGGGTCATGGCCGAAGGGATATCAAAAGGACTAGGTTCCCTATGACCATCAGCCAAAGCCATTCTAAGATGGATTTCAGAAAAGGAACGAGGTGGGGGAAGATGGAGACGGAACTGACCTGGTTCTTTGGATCTCTAAAAGAGCCTAAAAGCAGTGCAGGGAGGGAGGAGGCAACCTTTTTTTCCAGCATAAATGCAGCAACAGGTTCCTTCTAGGCGCTGCCCTCCTCCTTTTATAGGCATCCAGGGGCCGCGTCCCAATGCATCCCCCATGTGAAGAGATCCGACGGCAGTCACTTCAGTTCCCGAGTTAGACAGGAATCCGAGGGGACACGTCGGATCATATCCGGTCATGATCTGTGTGACAGTCGAAGCAACGGTGGATGGGCCGCCCTGGCAAGTGCACCAACCACTCTGATGGGGTTACGTGTCCCACGTCGCATCGAGAATCTGAACGGGCAGCTACCACATGCCGTACCAGCCATAACAAGCACTGACACCTGTCCCAGAGCCAAAAATTGGAGCAGTAGGTGACTGGATGCAGCACGCCGAACCAGATTCGCCATCATTTGAAAGGCCGATGCATTTACTGCCATTTAATGCCCTCGCCCTTCGAGCCTACGGACATGGTCGAAGCATAAGGGCAATGGGGACAACTGTTGTACCATGACGGCTCACCCACAGCCAAAACCTGCCCAGTCCTGCGATCCAACCCGGCCGCCCTTCTTAAGTCTCCAACTAAGAGGGGTCCGGCCTGTCGCTCTCCTTCAAAGGTTCGACCCACCAGAGCAGAGGTCTGAACGACCCTCTCTTGCTGGGGTCCAGCCCATCGCTCTCCTTCAGAGGTCCAACCCACCAGAGCAAAGGTCCGAATGACCCTCTCCTGCTTGGGTCTGGCCCATCGCTCTCCTTCAGAGGTCCGAACGACCCTCTCCTGCTGGGGTCCAGCCCATCACTCTCCTTCAGAGGTCCGACCCACTGGGGCTGAAGTTCGAACGACCCTCTCCAGATGGGGTCTAGCCCATCGCTCTCCTTCGGAGGCTTGGCCTTTGGTCCGACCGACCGACTGTCTCATGGCCGACGATCGACAGATGAGTCTAGCATCCAGGGTATTCCAGAAGCACATTTCTATTACTGTGGGATCCTGCTTTCCCAACGGCCCTGCTCCACTACTTCCACAACGCTGCCATATCCATGCGCCATGTGGCGACTCTCCAAATTCTCCTAGGGGCAGATCGATCTTTCTCTGCCTCTCCCCCAAAGGATTTTGGACTATTCTGCACCAATATAATGTACTTAGGGGACCCCGTTCGAAGGTAGAACAACTCTTCCCTTTGCACATGCCGTTGATCTTTTGATTCCTTCATTTCGTTGCCTTCAATATCCTGCTAACTTAAGCATCGGAGGGTCCCCCACCGGAACACCACCGGCGCCCTTTGGGGACTTTGTTGCAGGTTCTTACGGGAGGAAAGTGCTCCAGCCCATCCAGCCACCCCAGTTCCCGGTCCAGGAGTTGATGCCGCAACAAATACATATCTAGTAATGACTCATACAAGTGAGGACCAAGCCATCCAAGTGAAGACCAACCCAACTAAAGCTATGAGGATCATGGAAAGCCTAGGAGAAGAAATCAAAAGCCTGGGAGACAAGCCCGAAGCCCTGAAGCCCTGAAACGCAGTCCTGAAGCAAACTGGGCCAGCCCAAGCCCAAGAAGGGAGATAAGTGGTGCCAAGACCTTATTCTTACCACCCTTGGTCGTCCACTAGGGTCGCCTCACTTGGCCAACCAAGGAAAGAGGAGGGAGAGAAATTTTAGGGATATTTTCTACATATTTTTTTCTTATTTTCTAGATAGGGTTTGGGTGGGAATAAAACTCCTATGTAATTACTTCTGTATCCTTACTTGGAGCCCAAGACTATGGATCTATTTAAAGGAACCTAGTCTCTTGTATGAGAGTTAACTTTTGACATATGATTGATATTTGAGTTTTTTACAACTGCTGTGTGCTACCTTGCTGTGTGCTTAAGGGGTTTATTGGTGTCTTCTTCATTCTGGTGTTGCAACAGATTCCAGCCTTCCTCCAAGCCTCCTCTTCCCACACCCTTGCTATCTTTTCCTAAGTTTTTCTTTTGTTTTCAACCTTGCTTTCTCACCCTTGATGGTTGTTTGTAGGTCTCCAAGTTCCTACGTATCCAACGACTCCAACTGGGCCGCAATCGGACCACCTAGCAGAAAGCCGGGTATCTTCGGGTCTTTAGCTCAATTTTCCAGGCTGCATCCATTGAAAATGAGTGATCTCTTTGTTTTGATCTTCACCAGGCACATCAGATGTTGCCAGGTACACCCCCTCTGCCACCAGTAGTTTTATTGTAGGAGAACTAGCCCTAACCGAGGCTTCTCAGCCCTGGCGATCCCTCTTTACTGCTTTCCTAAGTTCTGATTTGCATGCGTAGCTTTTGAAATTCATATAGAATAATCTACATCATATTTTGATCTGATATTCAGGATTTAGCCACCTCATCCAACCCCTAAAATACAAAAAAATAATCACATGCATATTAGTTCTGCATCATCTGGTATCAGAGCTTAGATTAGGGCTTGTTTTCTGCATCCTTTACATTCCATATATACTCTATTCTTTTAATTGTTTGCTGGATTCAACTTAATTCATAATATTTTACATAATTTTTTTTAGATTTTAATTTGGTCTGTGCAGTTTTTGCAGGTCGAAATACAGCTTGCAAGTTTTCGGCTCTATTTTTCAGCAAGGCAAATTTGGAAGGTTTAGGGTTTTGTTTAGTATTTCTTTTGCATATCTTTTAATTTTAGTATATTTACTGCATATTAGGCCATAATTTGCAAGTTTTCTTCTATTTAAAAAATACCAAAATATAAAAAAAATATTATATATTCTCCAAAAATATCAAAAAAACATCTAAACCCTAATTTGCATCCTCATCTGCCTACCATCATTGCATAATTTACTTTAAGGGCACTCTCTTTATGCCAGATAAGGGAAGGAGATCATTACCTTTCCTTGGCCCAAAATCACCATCTTTGAATTCCATCCCAAGCCTAACTTAAAATTAACTAGACTTAATTTTGTCCTAATGGGCTAGGGACACCAACTGGTCGGGTCTGGGCTAAGTGTCAGATCATTGTGTCAGGCTAACCTGTGTGTGCCTTGTGCTTAATGTCTAGAACAGTGGTTCAGGGATTCAATCCCAAAGGACTTGTGTGCTAGTCCACCTACCTGGCCAATCTCTAATTGGTGTCTAGGATTGGCAATCAGGGACCTAACACTCCCCTTACACCTGCCTGGCAAGTACAGGGTTACTATAGGCTAGTTTGCCACCCTGATTGAGCATCAAGTTTGGACTCTAGGTCTAGGAAGCTATAGTTGGTTTGATCGAGTCTTGCATGTGCACTAGCTTAGGAGTCGATGTGTGTGTTTGATTGCATGACCATTAGGTTAGGAACCCAATGCCAGTAGACTTAATCCAATTCAACTAGTGTGACCATGGAGTCCAATCCTAGGAGAACCCAATACTCTGACCCATATGGGGAGTCCAATCCTAGGAGAACCCAATACTCTGATCCATATAGGGAGTCCAATCCTAGAAGAACCCAATACTCTGACCAATATAGGGAGTCCAATCCTAGGAGATCCCAATACTCTGACCATATAGGGAGCCCAACCCTAGGAGAACCCTATACCATGATCCATCCTTAGAACCTAACCATAGGAGACCCAATTATGATTACCTAAACCAAGATGAACGACCCATTAGGACCACCCAACCTTATGCACCCACTTTTGATGGAAGACAAGAATTGTATATTGATTGGGAGGAAAGAATGGATCAGTATTTTGGGTACACTAGGATGTCGGAGTTGGAGAATTTTAGAATGGCCCTACATAGTTTTACCTGATATGCTAAGGTGCATTGGGCAGTTATTGAAAATGAATGTTACCGAGGAGGAAATGAAATACGCACCTAGAAAGCCATGAGAAGTAAATTGAGAGAGAAGTACCTAGGTGAATTTTATGAATACAAACTTTTAGACCAATGGTACGAATTGAAGTAGGGTAATAAGATTGTGTCTAAGTACATTGACCAATTTAACGAGTTTAGTAGGAAATGTAACACAGTTGAACCTGAGTCTAAGATCATGGCTAGATTTCAAGATGGCCTACATAGGGGTATTCGGTGGGAGCTGTTTCATTGGCGAATTCAGGACCTAAAGGAAGCCTATCACCTAGCTAGGGAATTTGAGTTATATCAGAGGGAACTCATGATCAGTCAATCTAAGTCTAATAAGGTTAATTCCCTTAAATCTAAGTCCAAACCTAGCCGACTTCCTTTAGACCAGCCTACTACTCCTATCCCGTTAGTTTGCAAGGCAAAGATCCTAGAACCCATTAATGAGCCTGAGGTAGAAGTGTATGAGGATGATCCTAGTTTAGTTGATGAATATGAGGGAGAAGACTTTGAGGAGGATGAATTCCTTGAAAAATTAGAGAAAGAAAGTCCTGAGCCCATTGAGAAATCTAAAGAGGCCACCTATAAGTTAAGTCAAGTAAAGGAACCTGTAATGGAAGAACAACTAGGGGAGGAGAACTTAGATACTGCTATTAGAACCTTACCTGAGGAAACCGTGGAGGAGAGCCAAATTATAGAGTCTAGTCCTAAAATACAAGAACCAGAAGAATTTATTAAGGACTTTGGTGTGGGCACCAGGATCCGACAGAGGCTCCTCAACCCTTTATGGATCTTATATTAGGGTTCCCCCTTCTATGAGTCCTGTAATAAGGCCTTGAGCCCAAAGCATTGTCATAATTTCTTGTCAAAGATTGTTTAGTCCTGTACCTTGACCAATTTGGGTCAAGTTAGGTCATGAGTCCTGTATTTATTCGAGTCTGAATTTGGACTGGGCCCAAGCCTAATTGAAGTCACTCTGGTTTTCTTCACCAAATCAAGTTCTGGTGGGCCAACCCACCCCTTTGATTGGTGTAGGGGCAAGGGGGGTTAGGGCTAGGGGTGCTAGATGCTAGTAAGGATGCTTACGATGAAAAGGAATTCTTTTTTAGGGTTGATCTTTTTTTTATGTTTCTTGTTGTTCTTCTTTGTTTTTTTAGGATTTCGATTCCCGATCACAAGCAAAGGTAAGAAATACGAAGAAAAGTAATGAAAGCTTACGCTAGCAGTTCAAAGCCCTAAAAGTGAAAATGAGAACAGGACCCCGGGATTAAGAAACCCCGGTAGGACTAGCTCGACCTACAATATCTAGTTAGGAGATAAAGAGAAAGCAAACCTCAAACTTCTGAAGTGCCTGGTGCAGAGATCACTCAACTCGACGGATGCGGCCTGGATGCCCGAGTAGTCGAACCTGTGGGAGCACAGGCTTTGGGTCAGGAGGTCGTGATGGCAAAGCTGACGGTCTCCAATGCCCGAGATGCCAGGGAGGACCTGTAGGCAAACAAAAGAAAGGTCAGCGAAAGGTGGAGATGCACGGAAAGGAATTGAGATGGAGTTGGGAAGGGGCTTCAAGCCTGGTGTCCGGCTAGATTTCAAAGTTGAAGTTGGAGATAACTTGGGGCCTCGCACCCCGCGATGTCTCGGAGGATGAAGGATTGTGGCATCACACCACTCGATGTCCTGGAGGATGAAGGATACGCGACGCCCTGGGATGACGAACAGGTGGCCTCACACCACTCGACGTCCCTGGGGACGAAGGCAATTCCACTCAAACCTAGCCTAAGAGACAATGGTTGGAGGGTGGAAGAAACTCAAACTTTTCATTAATCACTCAATCATTCCTTCCACAAGGGAGGGATTGGGTCCTTTAAATAGGCACCCAAGGCCCATTTGAAATTCAAATTACAATATTCACGGTGGCGCCCAAAATTTTTCAACATCCCATCTCTTTGGCCGACCAAATAACTTGGAGTTGGGCATGGCATGAGCAAAGGCTTGGAGAGGTGGATTAGTCCCTTGACTTCCTTCCTTAGCATGCTTATTTTGGGAAGATGGAGTGGGGCATTGCTTGCTTGGAGGTATGTGTTCCCTTGGACTCTTCAATGCCATCTTCTTGGATTGATTCAAGGCCTACCAAGGGAGAGCTCCATGGGCATTGCATGAATAAGAAAGATGAGTAACGGAAGCTTACACTAGCAGTTCAAAGCCTTAAACGGTGAGAACGAGAACAGGACCCCGGGATTAAGAAACCCCGATAGTACTAGCTCGAAATACAATACCTACTTAAGATATAGAGAGAGCAAACCTTACACGTCTGAAGCGCCCGGTGCAGAGATCGCTCAACTCGGTGGATGCGGCCTGGATGCCCGAGCAGTCGAACCCGTGGGAGCACTGGCTTTGGGTCAGGAGGTCGTGATGGCAAAGCTGACGGTCTCCAATGCCCAAGATAATAGGGAGGACCTGTAGGCAAACAAAAGAAAGGTCAGCGAAAGGTGGAGATGCAAAGAAAGGAATTGAGATGGAATTTAGGGGCAAGAGGGGTTAGGTCTAGGGATGCTAGATGCTAGTAAGGTTGCTTACGATGCAAAGGAATTCTTTTTTAGGGTTGATGATTTTTTTTTATGTTTCTTGTTGTTCTTCTTTGTTGTTTTAGGGTTTCGATTCCCGATCACAAGCAAAGGTAAGAAATACGAAGAACAGTAATGAAAGCTTATGCTAGCAGTTCAAAGCCCTAAAAGTGAAAACGAGAATAGGACCCCGGGATTAAGAAACCCCGGTAGGACTAGCTCGACCTACAATATCTACTTAGAAGATAAAGAGAAAGCAAACCTCAAACTTCTGAAGTGCCCGGTGCAGAGATTGCTCAAATCGACGAATGCGGCCTGGATGCCCGAGCAGTCGAACCCGTGGGAGCACTGGCTTTGGGTCGGGAGGTCGTGATGGCAAAGCTGACGGTCTCCAATGCCTGAGATGATAGGGAGGACCTATAGGCAAACAAAAGAAAGGTCAGCGAAAGGTGGAGATGCACGAAAAGGAATTGAGATGGAGTTGGGAAGGGGCTTCGAGCCCGGTGTTCGGCTGGATTCCGAAGTCAAAGTTGGAGATAACATGGGGCCTCGCACCACCCGACATCCTGGAGGATGAAGGAATGTGGCCTCACACCACTCGATTTCCTGGACGATGAAGGATTCGCGACACCTTGGCACGACGGACAGGTGGCCTCACACCACTCGACGTCCCTGGGGACGAAGGCAATTCCACTCAAACCTAGCCTAAGAGATAATGGTTGGAGGGTGAAAGAAACTCAAACTTTTCATTAAGCACTCAATCATTCCTTCCACAAGGGAGGGATTGGGTCCTTTAAATAGGCGCCCAAGGCCTATTTGAAATTCAAATTACAATATTTATGGTGGTGCCCAAAATTTTTCAACATCCCATCTCTTTGGCCGACCAAATAACTTGGAGTTGGGCATGGCATGAGCAAAGGCTTGGAGAGGGGGATTGGTCCCTTGACTTCCTTCCTTAGCATGCTTATTTTGGGAAGAAGGAGTGGGGCATGGCTTGCTTGGAGGGATGTGTTCCCTTGGACTCTTCAACACCATCTTCTTGGATTAATTCAAGGCCGACCAAGGGAGAGCTCCATGGGCGTTGCATGGTTGAGTGTTTGAAGAGGGGAGTGTGTCCTTTGACCTTCCTTCCTTGCAAGAACACTTTGGGAAGAAAGCTTGGAAGGGGGCTTGCTTTGAGGCTTGGTTTCTTCAAGGATCTTCAACGCCCTCTTTTGATGGAACAAGGCGTGATGTGGGGGAGGGAAGAGGGGGATGGTGTTTCTTCCTTCCAATGTTGTCCATGGCATGTGGAAAGCATGAGGGTGCCACTTTGTTTCCCTTCTTGGATGCCCAAGTGGTAGCTGATGTGGCACCACGTAGGTAGCTGAGGTGGCACCTGAGTTGTCATTATCCCAAGTGGAAGGGGTGGGTTGGCCCACCAGAACTTGATTGGGTGAAGAAAACCAGAGTGACTTCAATTAGGCTTGTGCCAAGTCCAAATTTAGACTCAAATAAATACAGGACTCATGACCTAACTTGACCCAAATTGGTCAAGGTACAGGACTAAACAATCATTGACAAGAAATTATGACAATGCTTTGGGCTCAAGGCCTTATTACAGGACTCATAGAAGGGGGAACCCTAATCTGAGATCCATAGAGGGTTGAGGAGCCTCTATCGAATCCTGGTGCCCATACCAGACTTGATCTCTTTGAATCGGTATCCCTGAGATGAGCCCCCTCCCATAGTTTCCATTGAGGACCTCTTCCCAGAAATTGTTGACCCACCTTCCATAGCATGGACCTTTTCTTGCCTAGAGACATAACCCAATGCTCATACATTAAGGTCAGTCTCTTTAGCCTAGAACTAGTCCCTGAATCCCCTTCCTATTTCCTACCCTTTCCTGAGTCTTCTCATGTGTCTAGAACTATTAGGTTGCATTTTGTTGAGGTTACTATGTTGGAAGAATCCATAGAGCCCATCCCATTTGCTACCTACTTTTGGCAGACCCTCTGGCACCTATTAGGAGTTACTAGCAAATTTTCTTCTGTATGTCATCCATCAACCATACCCAAGTTGTAGTTAAGACCTAATAAACTTCTTTGGGTATGATTGCATAGTCGAGTCTATTAGGTTTAGGTATGAGTCCTTTGCATCATCTGTTAGGAGTCTGCTTGTGCCCAGCATGTTCATCACCTACACAAATTTTGAAACAAACTGACTAATTTCCCAAAGAAACGTCAAGGAATTTGATGTAGTGGATTCTGTCTTGATTAGGCTTAGGCCTGAGCAGTTCCCACCCGGGATCGTTAAGAAGCTTCAAGCTCGCAGAGCCGGACCTTTTAAAGTGATAGAGAGGTTGGACCACATGCTTATGTGTTAGATTTGCCTTCAGATTTGGGCATCAGTTCTACCATCAATATTACAGACCTGGTTGAGTACAGGGAACCGGCAGTGATACCTAGTGAGTCCTTTGGACCTATTCCTTTCCATTATGAGTGACCCTTACCCAGAGTGTCCACCAATTAATTGGTCTGAGAGAGGAGAATAGATTGAGCATATCCTGGACGATCAAGCCATTACAACTCAGGGCCGTGGCTATCAATGCTTCCTAGTTCGATGGCAAGGCTGGCCAGAGTCGGACGATTCATGGATTTCTCGAGAGGACTTGCAATGCATCAACCCAGACATTCTCGAGAGATATGTGAGCCAGCCTGATCTGCACTCGATAGGGTCGAGTTCCTCCCACCTCGGGAGAATTGGTGGGGACACCAGAGGCACCAAAATAAGATAGAGGCTTTTCAACCCTCTGTGGATTACTTAGTCATATTCAAGTCCATTTGTAATAAAGCTTAGTTCATCTAAGTTAATTTTTTTATCACTTGAGTCCTGTACTAGTCAGCTGATGTTGAGCTAGTCATTTTCCGGAGTTAAGTACATATCCAGTAATGACTCATACAAGTGAGGACCAAGCCATCCAAGTGAAAACCAATCCAACTAAAGCTATGAGGATCATGGAAAGCCTAGGAGAAGAAATCAGAAGCCTGGAAGACAAGCTCGAAGCCCTGAAGCCCTGAAACGCAGTCCTGAAGCCCTGAAATGCAGTCTTGAAGTAAACTGGGTGAGCCCAGGCTCAAGAAGGATGATAAGTGGCACCAAGACCTTATTCTTACCACCCTTGGTCGTCCACTAGGGTCACCTCCCTTGTCCAACCAATGAAAGAGGAGGGAGAGAAATTTTATGGATTTTTTCTACATATATTTTCCTTATTTTCTAGCTAGGGTTTGGGTGGGAATAAAACTCCAATGTAATTACTTTTGTATCCATACTTGGAGCCCAAGACTATGGATCTATTTAAAGGACCCTAGTCTTTTGTATGAGAGTTAACTTTTGATATATGAATGATAATTGAGTTTTCTACAACTGCTGTGTGCTACCCTGCTGTGTGCTTAAAGGGTTTATTGGTGTCTTCTTCTTTCTGGTGTTGCAACAGATTCCAGTCTTCCTCCAAGCCTCCTCTTCCCATGCCCTTGCTGCCTTTTCCTGAGTTTTTCTTTTATTTCCAACCTTTCTTTCTCAACCTTGATGGTTGTTTGCAGGTCCCCAAGTTCCTATGAATCCAACGACTCCAATCGGACCATTATCGGACCACCTAGAAGAAAGCAGGGTATCCACAGGTCTTTGGCTCGATTTTCCAGGCCACATCCATCGAGGATGAGTGATCTCTTCGCTGCGATCTTCACCAGGCACATCAGACATTGCCAGGTACATCTCCTCTGCCACCAGTAGTTTTATTGTTTGAGAACTATTCCTAACCGAGGCTTCTCAGCCCTGGCGATCCCTCTTTACTACTTTCCTAGGTCCAAGTCTGCATGCGTAGCTTTTAAAATTCATATAGAATTATCTATATTATATTTTGATCTGATATTCAGGATTTAACCACCTCATCCAACCCCTAAAACACAAAAAAATAATCGCATGCATATTAGTTCCGCATCATAAATTATAAGGAACCAACAATGATACCTAGTGAGCTATTCAAGTTTAATTCCACCTTTGAGAGTAAACCAACCCTTGACTATCCACCAGCCATATTATCAAAGTGGCAAGATAGGAATGAGCGAATCTTAGATGTCAAGATTGTCACTACTCAAAACAAAAACTATCAACACTACTTGGTTCACTGGCAAGGATGACCTGATTCCAAAGATTTATGGATCACTCAAGATGACTTACAAAGAATCGACCCTGACCTCTTAGAGTATCACCAAAGCCAGATGAATTCCTACTCGACAGAGTCGAGCCTTTTTTTCACCCCGGGAGAATTTATGGGGACATCCATAATAAGAATATATACTTTGATTAACTAACTTTGTTTTTGCAGCTATAGTTAATAAAATCTTGAGCCATGAAACAAGTCCCAAATTTTCTTGAAGCATACTCATGAGTCAACACATGGAAGAAGATAATTTTTCATGGGTCGACTCAAGCTCAAAGCATGATGGAAAGCCACCTCTTCAAAGCCCAATTCAAGCCATTCAAGTCCAATTCAAGCCAAGACTTGAAGCCAAAATTTTTACATAGGAGGACACCTCATCAAGAAACCTTGGGGGAGAAGAAATAACACTACATCAAGACTTTTATGGGAAACATAAAGATACCTTCCAACAAGTGATATATGGGATGCCACCTCTAATGACACCTAGGCGTCCATATCAGCTTTTGACAACAACTTGAAGACCTTATAGAATGCCACATGTCAAGTGGTTGTAATATTCTACTAATAATTTGTTTTTAGCTAAAACCACTTACCTAAAAATTATTGGAGCCAACTAAGCCATCCTTATCTCCTCCTCACCACCCTTGGATGAAATTTCTAGCATTGGAGCCTATAAATAGGGACCCTAGGCTCTTATTGTATTAATTCTATACTATGATTTGAATTAATGAAAGGATTATTTCCGTGTGTTCTAGTTTTCTTGAGTTCTTGTTTGGAGTAAAAGTTATCTAGCTAGTTTGAGTGTGTAGATTCTTATCCATGGTGAGAATGAGAGTTTTTAAAGTTTGAGTTTGAGAGTGAAGAGTTCTTTTGCAAGGAGTAAAGGATGGGATGCCTATTGATGGATCTATGATCAAGCTCCAAGTCCCAAGTCGTCGGCAACTTTCTTCTTCTTCCTTTTTTTTCTTTGCTTCCATTCCAACTCCAATTCTTCTTCTATATCTAATCCCAAATTTCATTGTAGGTTCTCTTAGGTTCCTAGGTCAAGGATAAAGGTCGCCACACCATGGATCAAGGGCAAGGTGAGTCTCAAAGTAGAGAGTGCCAATCTTGACTTCTAGGCCTCAATCCTTGAGTGATGAGAGCTCCTTCTTCCACCAAATAATTAGCCATCATTGTTGATAGGAAAACTCTTCTTAAGCTTCATTAGATCTGATCATTTAAAGGTTAGCATGCCTTAGTAGTGATGGTTTCCTTGCCATGAAGATCCTAATCCTTATTTTGAACTACATCTACATTGTAGGTCTTAAAAATTAGATAAACTAGTCACCTTGTAAAAATTCTTTTCTTGGATTAATTTAGCACATTTATTTGATAATTAATTGCTAAAGTTTGTTTACTAGTTAGCTTTCTAAAACTCTCCATTCATCATTTTATTTTCATCCCCCATCAAGGTAAATCAGGTAATTAAAAATTTTATTAAGTATTTGCTCTTTTTAGAATTCTTAGTATGGTGAGTGATATAAGTTAAGAATCAAATGCAGAAGCAAATTAAGATCACGAATTACACAAGCACAAACACAAGCAAATTATAGTGGTTCGAAGCAACCCAGCTTCTACATCTACTATCCATGATATCACTTAAGATTTCCACTATAATCACCTTGGAATATAGTCGGTTTGTTTTTCATCAGGATCACAAACGATAACCCAAACCTGGTTTTACACCAGGATCACCAAGAACCCAACACAACATTAATTTTCCTGGGCTCACTAACAACCCACACTTGGTTTTCAAAGGATCACCAAAAACCTATACAAATCCCAAGTTACAGACCCTGCTATACTTGGAACAACTCAAATTAATGAGTTAAAATAGAGAAACACTAATGACAAACTGATCATTGTCGATTGGTTGCAGTTGTAGCTCTTGAAAAGCCTTCTTAATTCCTTCCTTCAATGCTCTTTAAGGATTCTTATTTTCCTCAATGAATGACTCAAGAATGTGATGGGAGTTCGTAAAGTCCTAAGTTCTTCTCTTGAAAGCTCTCTTGAATGTTCTTTTAAAAACTCATTAAGAGCTCATTAACTTCTTCAAAAGTTGTTCAAATCACTTATATATAGTGTCATGAACTGATTCCAAGTGGATATAACCATCGTAGAATACTGGGATTCAAAAAATGGATGTTGGAGCACTTTTTGGATTCAAAAAGATAGTTTAAGAACTAGCTGTTATGTACCTAGAATAAGAATTCGAGTCGACTCGGATGGGTCGAGTCGGCTCGAATTCTCAGTCCTTTAGAATTGAACTCTAGCTGAGTCGGCTCTTCACTCTCGAGTCGGATTGCTTGACTGATTTTCTCAAAACTGATTTTTCCAAACTTTGGAGGAGTCGGCTTGGATTCTTTGAGTCAACTCGGATTCTCAGTACTTCAGAAATTGAACTCTACTTGAGTCGACTTGTCACTCTCGAGTCGGCTCGATTATCTGTGTGCTAGAAAACTCTATGCCGTGCTAGAACATTGAGTCGGCTCATCTGCTTTGAGTCGGCTCAAGTGACTGGTTTTGCCATAAACCTTCCAAACTTCTTTAGAATTCTTCCAAAGGCTTCCAACCAACTTCAAAGGTTTTCAAACTCCTTCAAAGCCTAAACTAAGTAATTTAAAATTGAAAAATTACATTGAATTGGCTCATTTTCATGAATACACAAGTGATTTTTCTTTGGGCTCTACACTATATGATACTTTTTCAAAAATAATCTTGACATACATCAATAATTTCATAACTGTAGGAAGAGTGGTTGTTCATTCAAATCATCCTACAAAAACTTATAAAATACATGAAAGTAGTTAGTACCAAATGCATGATGTTATGTTTTGTTATCATCAAAATCATTCCAAGGGTCAACAAACTTTTATCTGAATATAAAAAGGTTGATTAAAAATTAAGACTTTGAAAAATAATTGTGATACCTTGATAAACAAAAAAAATGAGATTGCTGAAAAGAACAATATTTTGCAAAAAGAACATAAGAGTATTTCTAAAAAAATAATGCTTTGCTAGTAGAAAAGAATGAATATCTTGAAAAGAATAAGGCTTTACATGAAGAAAATATAAATTTGCAAAAAGAAGTTAAGAAACTCAAGCCCTTAGTTGAAAAATTAACTTTGAGTTCAAATAAGCTTCAACTAATCTTGAAAAATCAAAGAGATTCAAATAATAGAGCTGGAATCGGTTATAATTCAATGCATACAAATAATATTTCAGCTACTAAGTTTTCAGTTTCAAAATCTTATGTACCAAAGTTTTTAGCTCCAAAATCTTGTAAATCAATGTTTTCCATATCTAAATCCTTTCAAAAACCAAATATAATCTATTGTTCTTGTAATGGGGTTGGTCACAAAGCTTTTAAGTGCAATTTAAGAAAAGATCTTATAAGTAAAGTAAAAAAAATTTGGGTTCCCAAAGGAACCACTCCTATTAACTTGCAAGGATCCAAGAAAGCTTGGGTACCTAAAAGAATTACGTGATTATCTTGCGGGAATGTCTTGTAGCTATGAATTAAAAAAAAAGAAGGTATCTGGACAGTGACTGTTTAAGATATATGATGGGTGACAAAGAATAATTCATCATCATAGAAATGAAAGATGGAGGAATGGTCACTTTTGGTGATAATGGTAAGAGAAAGATCATTAGCATTGATAAGATCCGAATTACCCCTTCTACATTCATTGAAAATGTATTGCTAATAGACAAGTTGAAGCATTTGTTAACTATAAGTCAATTATGGATAGAGACTTCAAGGTTGTCTTTGAATCTTCAATGTGTATAGTAACTAGTTCTCTTGATTCTAGCACTAAGTTTATTGATCATAGACTTGGAAACATTTATGTAGTAGATTTGAATGATCTAGCCATGTCCAGTAGTACAAGTTTTGTGGCAATTAATGCTAAAACCAATGAATCTAGCCTACTATGGCATAGAAGATTAGGTCATGCTAGCATTCATACTTTAGCTAAATTAATTTCCAAAGATCTAGTTAGAGATTTACCTAAATTCAAAATTGATTTTGAACATGTTTGCAATGCAAGCCTATTTGGTAAACAAAGGGGAGTTTTAAATCAAAAAATATGGTTTCAACTTCTAAACCTTTAGAACTACTATACATGGACCTATTGGGACCAACTAGGACTACAAAACTAGGAGGTATAAAATATGGACTTGTGATAGTAGATGATTTCTTAAGGTTTACAAGGATCGTGTTTATCGCACATAAAGATGAAGCTTTCAAAGTATTTCAAAAATTTTATAAAAGTTTCAAGTCAGAAAAATCTTTCAGTTATTTCTATTAAAAGTGATCACGTCACAAAATTTGAAAATCAATATTTTGAAGAGTATTGTGCTGAGCACGATATTGATCGCAACTTCTCCACTCCTAGAACAACATAGCAAAATGGTGTTATAGAGAAGAAAAATAGGACATTGGAAGAGATGGCATGAACTATTACGGGATGATCCTATGACTACCATGATTGCTGAAAAACAAAAACTAATTTTTTATATTTTTTTAGAATTTTAATTTGTATGCTAATAACCCAAAAACAAGTAAAGAATTGTAGGCAAACCTGTATCGAAAGAAACTACATACCCCTAAAAGACTCATGCAGAATAATAAAAGATAGGATCCCAAAAATTAAAAAACCCTCGATTTAGGATAGCATACCTTCAACCAGTCAGAAATCAGGAGGGGAAAGGTTTGTACCAAGCTGAGATTGAAGATCCACTTGATGAAGAGTTCCCTCAGCACTCTGGATGGCACCTGGAAGACAAGACTATAGTTCCTGATTATGACGATAATCTGGGATGATCTTGAAGGAAAAGAGGGCCTCCTCCTAGGAGGTGAATACCATAGAGATCCTGCAAGTGTCAGAGGATAATCAAAAAAACAAGTAAACAAAGGAAAGGAAATTAGGTCTTAGAAGAAAGAGGGATTAGGGTTTAGAATTGCTGGCAACCTGGGGAAGAAGGATGCTTCTTAGCTGGGGACGGCCAAGCTTCTTCTCCTTGGGGCGTGGAAGATGAAAGTTAGGGTAGCACTTGGGCATGGAAGATAGCTAGGGCCAAGATTCGGCTAGGGCACAGAATCAATCACCAAAAACTTAAACACAAAAGGCTAAACAAAATACCAGAGTTTTATTTCATCAAAAGTTGAATGCCTACAAGAGAAAAAGGGGTGGGGTATTTATAGTGTTCCCATTTCCTTTCCTAGATAGGATACAAGTCCTATCCTAGCTAGGTTAGAATTACAAGTCTTAAACAACTTAGGAAGAACAATCTTAACTAGGCTTGGAAAAGAATATTCTATGTTGACCAAGTCTTCTCCCTCCCTCCTTGGACTGGTCAAAGCTCCTGGATTCCACTTAATTTTGGCTTGGACCACTTGGGCTGTAGCAAGGGGTGTCCTCAAAGGGCATGGTGCATGGGCTTATGGGCCCTGGAAGCTAGGGCACCCTGGCATCAGCATATTCCCTTGTATCGCATATTCCTTGGAATCTTGGTTTTGGGGCTTAGGGCTTGACTCCTAGGCTTGGAATCTCTTAGCCTGGGTTGCTGTCATATTCCTGGAATCATGAGGCACCCTGGTCTGGGAATATTCTCTGGCATCTGGAGGGTATCAAGGGATCTGGAAGGCATTTGGAGGGCATCTACGGCATCTGGAACGAATCATGGACCTTAGGGTGGCAAACAAGGCCCAATTGGCTGATGTGAAGCCCTCTAGCTCCTAGGTGAGACCTGGTAGAATTTGAAAATAGGGTATCCTCTTCTCTTGTAAAAATTTAGACCGGTACGGGACTAATACTAAGGTACAGGATTTGAAGACTAGACTGCAATTGAGACAAATCAACTAGCATCAACTTATTACAAGACTCAATCTTAGTTGATTACAAAATTGGACACATGGCTAAGAAAACTAGATAAGGCTCAGTAATCAATGTCTGATCCTGGTGCCCCAACTAATTCTCCTAGGGCGGGAAGAACTCAACCCCGTCGAGTAAGGGTCAACTTGGCTCTCATACTTCTCAAGAAGGTCTGGGTTGAGGTGCTGCAGATCCTCACGGGTGATCCACGAGTCCTCAGATTCTAGCCGACATTGCCATCTAACCAAATATCGTTGATAGCCTTTCTTCCAGGTATTGACGGCTTGATCATCCAGGATGCGCTCAATCCTTTCCTCACTTATAGGCTAGATTGTAAGTGGACTCTCTGGAGTGGGTTCACTCTCAATGGAAGAGATAGGCTCAAAGTGCTCACTAGGTATTACTGTTGGCTCCCGGAACTCCACAAGGTCTGAAGTATTAAAGGTGGAACTAATACCTAATTTGGGTGGCAACTCAAGCGCATAGGCATTGGGTCCAACTCTCTTCATTATTCTGAACGGTCCATGGTGGGGACACCAAGATCAGACACAGATCATTGGATCTCATATGGTTTATTGATTAGGATTTTAGTTTTAGAATCTTAGTCATGTATCACAATTTTGTAAGCAATTAAGATTGAGTCCTGTAATAAGTTGAGGCTAGTTGATTTGTCTCAACCCTTAACCTAGTCAGTATATTGAGTCCTGTACTTCGGTTATGAGTCCAGTAGAAGTTCAATTTTCTACAAGAGGAGAGGATACCCTGCTTTGGATTTTCACCAGGTCTCATCCAGGAGCTAGAGGCTTCTACATTAGCCAATTGGACTTAGTATGCCATCCCAGGGTCCAAGATTCCTGCAAGATGCCCAGATGCCCTCCAGATCCTTTCTAGATGCTTAGATTCCCTCCAGATGCCAGAGTATATTCCCATACCAGGTCATAACATGATCCCAAAGACTTACTTGCATCCCAGCCCAAGTCAATGCAAGGTGCAGGTCCATGAAGAACCAAGATCCCAGGTATATTCCAGCTCAGAAACAAGATACCTGGAATATTCATGCTCCAGGCATCCCAAGCCTCCAGGGCCCAAAGCCCATGCGCCCAACCAATCATTGGCCACCCCTTGCTACCCTCCCATGACATCCAACATGTCCTTAAGGTTGACTTGGTCCAAGCTAAGATGAACAAATCAAGTAGAAGGAGGAAATCAAGTTCTTATTCTAGACAACCTTGTAATCCTAGTTCTAGGTTTATTTTGTAGTCTTTCTCCTAATTAAATTATGCAAACCTATTCAAACTAGGAGAAGACTTGTAATCCCTTTAGGAGAGGGCATGGAGCTCTATAAATACCCCATCCCTCCTCCTCTTGTAATCTATCAACACTTATGAATTAAACTCTGCTGAATTATTTTTAAGATTAGTGTTCTTGTGTTTTTGTTTTTGGGTTCTAGTTTTTGTTCTCTTGTGTTGGCTGACCTCTATCATTGCAATCCTCCATGCCCCAAGAAGCAAATCAGATCTCCAAACCTCAGCCATGTCCAATAGAGAAGCCTTGAAGATGCCCAGATCAAGAGCTCATCTTGCTTCCTTGCCGCTAGCCCTTTGCCCTAATCCCTTTCCTTCCTTGTTTCATTTTGTTATTTTTTCTTTGATTACCTAATTCATTCCTAACCTTGATGTTTTAAAGATCCCCAAGGTGTTTCCCTCCCTAGAGGATGCTTTCTTTGCTTTCAGACCGGATCCAGATCGCCTTCAAATTCAGGAACCAAAGGCTTGTTCTTCCAGGCACCATCCTGAGGCTGAGAGATCTCTTCATCGAAGAAACTATAATCACTGCCTGGTAAAAGTCTTCCCCCTCTTGAGTTTTGATCTGATTATAGGTGTGATATCCTAAACTAGAAGTTTCTCAACTCTCAGGTCCTAGCTATTTTTTATTCTGCATGAGTTTTTGTGGGTATGATAGTTTCTAGCATTATTAGTCTTCATGCTGATTCTTTACTTACTTTTTGATTTTTAGCCTATGAATTTAATGTCTAAAAAAATATTAAAAAATTATTTTACAGTTTGCATCAGTCTTAGGTTTGTCCTGTATTAGTTTGGTGTCAGAGAGGGTTTAGGATATTATTCATCTGCATTAGTATCACAAACCCTAATTTCTGCATCCTGCTAGCTGCATTAGGTATCTATTTTTCATCCGATTTCGACCACCTATAAATTTTGTTTTTTTTGTGAAAATTACATAAAGTGTTCTCAATCTTGTCCTCTATTTTATCATAATTCTTTATTAATATTATAGAAACCCTAATTCACTAAAATTTGGCATATTAGAACCCTAACTAAAATTTTGATATTTCTACATCAGTCCGAAAACACTAGGATTTGCATCATCATCTAATTTTTTTTTGCATCAAATTTGGTAGATCTCATCACCACCGTCCATCCTCTATTTTGTATTTTTTTGATTTTTTTTTCATCGATAACTATGTCAAATCATGCATCTTCTGAAACTCTAATTTCTTGAATTCTGCTAATTCTGCACTTTTACTTAACTAAACCTAACCAACTTCCACACACCCAAATCCCAAGCCCAATTTGTATGCTAACCTAATCAACCTAAACTTAACTTGCCACCTCATAAAACACACATAAAATATTTTATTTTTCTGATTATTTTAGATTGCATCAGGACCATTGATTGCCATCATCTACATTAAACTAATCTTAAGGGCACTTTCCCTATCTCAGATCAAGGCAGGAGGTCATAACCTGTCCTGGGCCCAAAACAATCTCCTTGCATTCTAATCCAAACCTTAATTAAAATTTATTAGACTTAATTCGCCCTAGTGGGCTAGGTGACACTAACAGGTTGGGTCCGAATTGTATAGGCCAACTAATGCATTCAATTGATCAACTATTATTAGAATCTGGTGTATAAGGCTGAGGGTCCATAGTCAAACGACTTAAGTGGTGTTGTGGTTTTCAATTGGGTCCCTGCGAAAGCAGGGGGGCCTCCCACACTCCCACCCTTTACCTTGCCAAAGGAAGGATTAGTTATTGAGTTGGGTGTAAGTTGAGCTGACCCACTCAGTTTTGGCTCTCGGTCTAGGAAATCCTAGATTGTACTAATCTTTTTTTTTTGCATGCTTGGCTACACCATCCAACTTTAATTGATTGTTTGTTGCATGACTATTAGATTAGGAACCCAATACCAATAGCCTCAACCCAACCCAACTAGTGTGACCATGGAATCCAACCCTAGGAGAACCCAATACTATGACCCATACTAGTGGGGACACCAGGATTAGACATAGATCACTGAATCCTATATGGTTCACTAAGTCATGTGTCAAAGTTTTGAAAATTTTGTAATCAATTAAGATTAAGTCCTGTAATAAGTTAAGGTTAGTTGATTTGTCTCAACCCTTAACCTTCGTCCAGTTTTGAGTCCTGTACTTCAGTTGTGAGTCCAGTATGAGTTCAAATTTTGTACAAGAGAATAGGTTACCCTAGTTTGGAGTTCTACCAGGCCACATCCAAGAGTCAGAGTGCACTACATCAACTTACTGGATTTTGTGTGACATCCTAGGATCCAAAACACTTCCAGAAACCCTGATTCCTTATAGATATTTTCTAGATGCCTAGATTCTAGTCCAGATGCCAGAGCATATTCCCAAACAAGGGCATCCATGATTTCAGAGGTCCACCTATGCCTAGCCAAGGAGAAATCAAGCCCAGGCGCCAAGCCCAAGTACTTAAGAAGCAAGATTCCTACCAAATTTCCTGGAATATGCTAGCCCACGCACCCAGCCCCTGGAAGCCAACCTGGGCCCCTCAAAAATTCATCCAAGCCCCTGAATGAGGCATCCTTGCTAATTTCCCAAGGTCTAAAACTGAATTTATTAAGTTTGACCAAGTCCAAGCCAATAGGAGGTGCCCATGAGTTGACTAGTCAAAGCATGAAGGGAGAAGGAAAAGACAAGTCTAAGTCCTAACCTCTTAAGGCTTTCTTTCCTAACCTATTAAGGATCTCTTTTCCTAATGTCTTAAGGAATGGTTATCTCTAACCTAAGTGTAATCTTAGTTAGGAGAGGGCATGGGAGCTCTGTAAATACCCCACCCCTCATCTTCTTATAATAACTTTTCTCTTATAAATACAATTTGCTAAAATTTTGAGTCATTGTCTTGCTCTTGTGTTGGCTCTTATTTTTGAGTGCTCTCCTTGTGTACCTTGGTCGAATCCCTGCTGCCCTAGCTTTTATCTACATCCTAGGAGATCAGCCACGCCCCAAGAAGTGAAGCCCTAGCTGTCATCCAAGACTAAGATCTTCTTCTTCCCAATCCATCCACTCCTAACCCTAATTCAGATTTCTCTTAAACCCTAGTTTCCATTCAAGTTTTTATTTGCTATTTTGATTGACCCTTGATGCTTCACCTTCCTAGAAGAGGCTTTCCTTGCCTCCAGGACCTCCCAAATCAGTCATCAAATTCAAGAAAACTGAGCTTCATCATCTAGACTCCAATCAGAGTACTGTGTGATCTCTTCGTCGGATGTTCTTCAATTCACTAATTGGTAACATCCTTCCCTTCTCTTAATCTCTGATTTGATGAAGAATAGCTATCCTAAACCAAAAGTTTCTCAAGTCTCAGGTCCTGGCTATTTATTATTTTGCATGAGTTTTTGCGGGTACGTTAGTTTCTTGCATTACTATCCTTTATGCTGATTCTTTACTTAATTTTGGGTATTTAGCCACTGAATTAAAAATCTTTAAAATCACAAAAAAATCAGTTTTCTATTTTTTCTGCATGATTAGCAATTTTAGAGTCATTCTACATTACATACTTAGAGCCCAACCCTCGGAGAACCTCATACCATGACCCATACCAGGAACCCAAACCCTACTACTCTAGCCCCATGCACCCAGATGTAATAACCCCAGATTCTAATGGAACAAACTTTTTGAACAATGGTGGGATTTGAGATAGGGTAACAAAATGGTGTCCGAATACATTGACCAATTTGATGAGTTTTATGGGGCATGTTACACAGTTGAACAAGAGTATCAAATCATATCTAGGTTTCGAGCTGGCCTACGTAAAAATATCCAGGGTGAATTATTTTGATGGCAACTTTGAGACCTAGATGATGCCTATGACATAGCCTTGGAATTCGAGTCAAAATAGAGGGAACTCATGTTCAGTCAACCTATGTCCAAAGAACCCATACCCTAAAGGTCTGAACCCATATCCTATGAGTCCTAGGAATCCAAAGTCTCTAGGTATCAGCTTAGTGCTAGTCAGGTTTCCATTAGTCAGCCTGAGCCCAATAAGATTAGTACCTCTAGATATGAACCCAGTGTTAGTCCACTTTCCTTTAGTCAACCTAAATCCACTAAGATTAGTGCCCATAGTTAGGAACCCCTTAGTCAACCCATCCATGTTATCCCAGTTAATAGCTAGTTTTTCTTTAGCCAAATCCCTCCTATTACCCCATTGGTTAACCAAGATGACATTGAAGAAGAGATATATGAGGCTGATCCAAGTTTAGTAGAGGAGTATGAAGATGATGAGTCTATTGAAGATCTAGAGGAAGAAACACCTATAGAAGACCTAGAAGTAGTAGACTATAACCAAACCCCAATAGAAACCAACCCAGAATTAGTTAAGTCTGAAGTTCAGTGTAACCAACCCAGTTCAACCATGGAGTCCAATCTAGAAACCCTCCTTAAAGCCCTAATTGAACAAGGGACCCAGAAAAATACCAAATTCCAAACCAATCAACCACCCAAACCAACCAATTGTCCCAAACCAACAACCAAGTAACCAATAGGTTGGACTAGTTAGAAGCCAATCCAGTGTTAGTTGATTCAGTAGATAACCAGTTAGTAGCCAACCCAGAGTTAGCTGACCCTGACCATACCCAACCTGTAGTGGAAGAATCATTAGTAGATGAAGACCATGAGGAACCCAATCCTACTAGCAGAATCTTATCTGAGGATCCACTAGAAGAAAACTCAATTAGAGAGCCCAGTCCTTTGATTTATGAGCTGAAGAATTTATTAATAACTGGATCTCCTTAAATCAGTACCCTTAGGATGAAATCATTCCATTGACTCCCATTGATCTCTTTCCTGAAATCAATGACTCTTTCTTCCATTATGCAGACCCTTTAGATGGGCATCAATCCCATAAGGTCAACCTCATTAGTATAGTCCTCATCCCTAAAATCCCTTCTTTTCTCCTATTCTACCCGATCAACCCAGAACCTCCTTCTTACTTTTTACTCTATCAGACTAACCCCGAATCCACCTCATATTTTTGTCTTTTCTTGAGTTTTCTTATATTTCCTTAACCATTCACCTGCATCATGTAGAGGTTTGCTTGTTGCATTCATTCATTGCACATGTTAAATTTGCATATTACTTTTAGTATACTTTGTGGAATTTGCTAGTACATAGTAAATTTTCATGTGCATGACATGCTAGGGTCAAACCTAAAGAGTTTAGAGTCTGTTAGGTTTAGGCACGAGAGAGTATAATAAAATTTCCTTCGATAAGGATGCTTAGTCGAGTCTATTAGGTGTTAGTCTTGAGTCCAATAAATCCATAGCCCTGTATCATCTATCTGCACCTACACTAGCCTCTGCACATCATCTGCATATGGATATTAATCAAAAGTTAAACAAAAATAATGAACTAAATAATAACTTGGCTAATTTCCAAAAGAGAGATAAAGAATTTTCTGCAGAGGATTTTGTGATTATAAAAAAATTTCATGCTCGTGAAGCTAGCCCATTCAGAATAACGAAGATTAGTTGACCAAATGCCTATGTGCGTGAGATACTATCTAATTTAGGTATTAGTCCCACCTTCAGCTTTTTAGACCTCATGGAGCATAGGGAGCCAGTAGTTATACCTAGCGAGCACCTTGAGCCAATTCCTTCCTTTATGAGTGAACCCATCCCAGAGTGTCCATATATAATTTAGCCAATAAGTGAGGAAAGGAGTGACAGAATCCTAGATGATAAAGCCATTAGTAATCGAGACAAAAGTTATTAAAGGTATTTGGTCAGATGGCAAGGTCAGCCAGAATCTGAGGATTTGTTGAGCATTGGTGAGGATCTACAATGCATTAACCCAGACCCTCCTTGAGTAGCCAAATTGACCCTTACTCGATGAGATCGAGTTCCTCCTGCCTTGGGAAAATCGGTAGGGACACCAAGATTAGATACAGATCACTGGGTAGTTTAAGAACCTTAGTCATGTGTCACAATTTTGTAATCAAATAAGATTGAGTCATGTAATAAGTTGAGGCTAGTTGATTTGTCTCAACCCTCAACCTAGTCAGTATATTGAGTCTTGTACTTTAGTTATGAGTCCAGTAGAAGTTCAATTTTGTATAAGAAAAGAGGATTCCCTACTTTGGAGTTCCACCAGGCCTCATCTAGGAGCCAAAGGCCTCTACATCAGCCAACTGGATTTTGTATGCCATCCTAGGGTCCAAGATTCCTACAAGATGCCCAGATGCCCTCCAGATGCTTTCTAGATGCCCAGATTCCCTCTGGATGCTAGAGTATATTCCTAGACTAGGTCATAACATGATCCAGAAGACTTACCTGCACCCCAGCCCAAGCGAATGCAAGGCCCAGGTCCATGAAGAACTAAGATCCTAGGTATATTCTAGCCCAGAACCAAGATACCTGGAATATTCCTGCTCCAGGCATCCCAGGCCTCCGGGGCCCAAAGCCCATGCGCCCAACCCATCTTTGGCCACCCCTTGTTGCTCCCCCATGAAGCCTAACATGTCCTTGAGGTTGACTTGGTCCAATCTAAGAAGAAGAATTCAAGTGGAAGGAGGAAATCAAGTTCTTATTATGGTCAACCTTGTAATCCTAGTTCTAGGTTTATTTTGTAATCTTTCTCCCACGTATATTATGCAAACCAATTCTAACTAGGAGAAGACTTGTAATTCCTTTAGTAGAGGGCATGGAGCTCTATAAATACCCCATCCCTCCTCCTCTTGTAATCTATCAACACTTATGAATTAAACTCTGCTGAATTATTTTTAAGATTAGTGTTCTTGTGTTTTTGATTTTGGGTTCTAGTTTTTGTTCTCTTGTGTTGGCTGACCTCTATCATTGCAATCCTCCATGCCCCAAGAAGCAAATCAGATCTCCAAACCTCAGCCATGTCCAAAAGAGAAGCCTTGAAGATGCCCAGATCAAGAGCTCATCTTGCTTCCTTGCCGCTAGCCCTTTGCCCTAATCCCTTTCCTTCCTTGTTTCATTTTGTTATTTTTTCTTTGATTACCTAATTCATTCCTAACCTTGATGTTTTAAAGATCCCCAAGGTGTTTCCCCTCCCTAGAGGAGGCTTTCTTTGCTTTCAGACCGGATCCAGATCGCCTTCAAATTCAGGAACCAAAGGCTTGTTCTTCCAGGCACCATCCTGAGGCTGAGAGATCTCTTCATCGAAGAAACTATAATCACTGCCTGGTAAAAGTCTTCCCCCTCTTGAGTTTTGATCTGATTATAGGTGTGATATCCTAAACTAGAAGTTTCTCAACTCTTAGGTCCTTGCTATTTATTATTCTGCATGAGTTTCTGTGGGTATGATAGTTTCTAGCATTATTAGTCTTCATGCTGATTCTTTACTTACTTTTTGATTTTTAGCCTATGAATTTAATGTCTAAAAAATATTAAAAAATTATTTTACAGTTTGCATCAGCCTTAGGTTTGTCCTGTATTAGTTTGGTGTCAGAGAGGGTTTAGGATATTATTCATCTACATTAGTATCACAAACCCTAATTCTGCATCCTGCTAGCTGCATTAGGTATCTATTTTTCATCCGATTTCGACCACCTATAAATTTTGTTTTTTTTGTGAAAATTACATAAAGTGTTCTCAATCTTGTCCTCTATTTTATCATAATTTTTGATTAATATTATAGAAACCCTAATTCACTAAAATTTGGCATATTAGAACCCTAACTAAAATTTTGATATTTCTACATCAGTCCGAAAACACTAGGATTTGCATCATCATCTAATTTTTTTTTGCATCAAATTTGGTAAATCTCATCACCACCGTCCATCCTCTATTTTGTATTTTTTTGATTTTTTTTGCATCAATAACTATGTCAAATCATGCATCTTCTGAAACTCTAATTTCTTGAATTCTGCTAATTCTGCACTTTTACTTAACTAAACCTAACCAACTTCCACACACCCAAATCCCAAGCCCAATTTGTATGCTAACCTAATCAACCTAAACTTAACTTGCCACCTCATAAAACACACATAAAATATTTTATTTTTCTGATTATTTTAGATTGCATCAGGACCATTGATTGCCATCATCTACATTAAACTAATCTTAAGGGCACTTTCCCTATCTCAGATCAAGGAAGGAGGTCATAACCTGTCCTGGGCCCAAAACAATCTCCTTGCATTCTAATCCAAACCTTAATTAAAATTTATTAGACTTAATTCGCCCTAGTGGGCTAGGTGACACTAACAGGTTGGGTCCGAATTGTATAGGCCAACTAATGCATTCAATTGATCAACTATTATTAGAATCTGGTGTATAAGGCTGAGGGTCCAGAGTCAAACGACTTAAGTGGTGTTGTGGTTTTCAATTGGGTCCCTGCGAAAGCAGGGGACCTCCCACACTCCCACCCTTTACCTTGCCAAAGGAAGGATTAGTTATTGAGTTGGGTGTAAGATGAGCTGACCCACTCAGTTTTGGCTCTCGGTCTAGAAAATCCTAGATTGTACTAATCTTTTTTTTTTGCATGCTTGGCTACACCATCCAACTTTAATTGATTGTTTGTTGCATGACTATTAGATTAGGAACCCAATACCAATAGCCTCAACCCAACCCAACTAGTGTGACCATGGAATCCAACCCTAGGAGAACCCAATACTATGACCCATACTAGTGGGGACACCAGGATTAGACATAGATCACTGAATCCTATATGGTTCACTAAGTCATGTGTCAAAGTTTTGAAAATTTTGTAATCAATTAAGATTAAGTCCTGTAATAAGTTAAGGTTAGTTGATTTGTCTCAACCCTTAACCTTCGTCCAGTTTTGAGTCCTGTACTTCAGTTGTGAGTCCAGTATGAGTTCAAATTTTGTACAAGAGAATAGGTTACCCTAGTTTGGAGTTCTACCAGGCCACATCCAAGAGTCAGAGTCCACTACATCAACTTACTGGATTTTGTGTGACATCCTAGGATCAAAAACACTTCCAGAAACCCTGATTCCTTATAGATATTTTCTAGATGCCTAGATTCTAGTCCAGATGCCAGAGCATATTCCCAAACAAGGGCATCCATGATTTCAGAGGTCCACCTATGCCTAGCCAAGGAGAAATCAAGCCCAGGCGCCAAGCCCAAGTACTTAAGAAGCAAGATTCCTGCCAAATTTCCTGGAATATGCTAGCCCACGCGCCCAGCCCCTGGAAGCCAACCTGGGCCCCTCAAAAATTCATCCAAGCCCCTGAATGAGGCATCCTTGCTAATTTCCCAAGGTCTAAAACTGAATTTATTAAGTTTGACCAAGTCCAAGCCAATAGGAGGTGCCCATGAGTTGACTAGTCAAAGCATGAAGGGAGAAGGAAAAGACTAGTCTAAGTCCTAACCTCTTAAGGCTTTCTTTCCTAACCTATTAAGGATCTCTTTTCCTAATGTCTTAAGGAATGGTTATCTCTAACCTAAGTGTTATCTTAGTTAGGAGAGGGCATGGGAGCTCTGTAAATACCCCACCCCTCATCTTCTTATAATAACTTTTCTCTTATAAATATAATTTGCTAAAATTTTGAGTCATTGTCTTGCTCTTGTGTTGGCTCTTATTTTTGAGTGCTCTCCTTGTGTACCTTGGTCGAATCCCTGCTGCCCTAGCTTTTATCTACATCCTAGGAGATCAGCCACGCCCCAGAAGTGAAGCCCTAGCTGTCATCCAAGACTAAGATCTTCTTCTTCCCAATCCATCCACTCCTAACCCTAATTCAGATTTCTCTTAAACCCTAGTTTCCATTCAAATTTTTATTTGCTATTTTGATTGACCCTTGATGCTTCACCTTCCTAGAAGAGGCTTTCCTTGCCTCCAGGACCTCCCAAATCAGTCATCAAATTCAAGAAAACTGAGCTTCATCATCTAGACTCCAATCAGAGTACTGTGTGATCTCTTCGTCGGATGTTCTTCAATTCACTAATTGGTAACATCCTTCCCTTCTCTTAATCTCTGATTTGATGAAGAATAGCTATCCTAAACCAAAAGTTTCTCAAGTCTCAGGTCCTGGCTATTTATTATTTTGCATGAGTTTTTGCGGGTACGTTAGTTTCTTGCATTACTAGCCTTTATGCTGATTCTTTACTTAATTTTGGGTATTTAGCCACTGAATTAAAAATCTTTAAAATCACAAAAAAATCAGTTTTCTATTTTTTCTGCATGATTAGCAATTTTAGAGTCATTCTACATTACATACTTAGAGCCCAACCCTCGGAGAACCTCATACCATGACCCATACCAGGAACCCAAACCCTACTACTCTAGCCCAATGCACCCAGATGTAATAACCCCAGATTCTAATGGAACAAACTTTTTGAACAATGGTGGGATTTGAGATAGGGTAACAAAATGGTGTCCGAATACATTGACCAATTTGATGAGTTTTATGGGGCATGTTACACAGTTGAACAAGAGTATCAAATCATATCTAGGTTTCGAGCTGGCCTACGTAAAAATATCCAGGGTGAATTATTTTGATGGCAACTTTGAGACCTAGATGATGCCTATGACATAGCCTTGGAATTCGAGTCAAAATAGAGGGAACTCATGTTCAGTCAACCTATGTCCAAAGAACCCATACCCTAAAGGTCTGAACCCATATCCTATGAGTCCTAGGAATCCAAAGTCTCTAGGTATCAGCTTAGTGCTAGTCAGGTTTCCATTAGTCAGCCTGAGCCCAATAAGATTAGTACCTCTAGATATGAACCCAGTGTTAGTCCACTTTCCTTTAGTCAACCTAAATCCACTAAGATTAGTGCCCATAGTTAGGAACCCTTAGTCAACCCATCCATGTTATCCCAGTTAATAGCTAGTTTTTCTTTAGCCAAATCCCTCCTATTACCCCATTGGTTAACCAAGATGACATTAAAGAAGAGATATATGAGGCTGATCTAAGTTTAGTAGAGGAGTATGAAGATGATGAGTCTATTGAAGATCTAGAGGAAGAAACACCTATAGAAGACCCAGAAGTAGTAGACTATAACCAAACCCCAATAGAAACCAACCCAGAATTAGTTAAGTCTGAAGTTCAGTGTAACCAACCCAGTTCAACCATGGAGTCCAATCTAGAAACCCTCCTTAAAGCCCTAATTGAACAAGGGACCCAGAAAAATACCAAATTCCAAACCAATCAACCACCAAAACCAACCAATTGTCCCAAACCAACAACCAAGTAACCAATAGGTTGGACTAGTTAGAAGCCAATCCAGTGTTAGTTGATTCAGTAGATAACCAGTTAGTAGCCAACCCAGAGTTAGCTGACCCTGACCATACCCAACCTGTAGTGGAAGAATCATTAGTAGATGAAGACCATGAGGAACCCAATCCTACTAGCAGAATCTTATCTGAGGATCCACTAGAAGAAAACTCAATTAGAGAGCCCAGTCCTTTGATTTATGAGCTGAAGAATTTATTAATAACTGGATCTCCTTAAATCAGTACCCTTAGGATGAAATCATTCCATTGACTCCCATTGATCTCTTTCCTGAAATCAATGACTCTTTCTTCCATTATGCAGACCCTTTAGATGGGCATCAATCCCATAAGGTCAACCTCATTAGTATAGTCCTCATCCCTAAAATCTCTTCTTTTCTCCTATTCTACCCGATCAACCCAGAACCTCCTTCTTACTTTTTACTCTATCAGACTAACCCCGAATCCACCTCATATTTTTTGTCTTTTCTTGAGTTTTCTTATATTTCCTTAACCATTCACCTGCATCATGTAGAGGTTTGCTTGTTGCATTCATTCATTGCACATGTAAAATTTGCATATTACTTTTAGTATACTTTGTGGAATTTGCTAGTACATAGTAAATTTTCATGTGCATGACATGCTAGGGTCAAACCTAAAGAGTTTAGAGTCTGTTAGGTTTAGGCACGAGAGAGTATAATAAAATTTCCTTCGATAAGGATGCTTAGTCGAGTCTATTAGGTGTTAGTCTTGAGTCCAATAAATCCATAGCCCTGTATCATCTATCTGCACCTACACTAGCCTCTGCACATCATCTGCATATGGATATTAATCAAAAGTTAAACAAAAATAATGAACTAAATAATAACTTGGCTAATTTTCAAAAGAGAGATAAAGAATTTTCTGCAGAGGATTTTGTGATTATAAAAAAATTTCATGCTCGTGAAGCTAGCCCATTCAGAATAACGAAGATTAGTTGACCCAATGCCTATGTGCGTGAGATACTATCTAATTTAGGTATTAGTCCCACCTTCAGCTTTTTAGACCTCATGGAGCATAGGGAGCCAGTAGTTATACCTAGCGAGCACCTTGAGCCAATTCCTTCCTTTATGAGTGAACCCATCCCAGAGTGTCCATATATAATTTAGCCAATAAGTGAGGAAAGGAGTGACAGAATCCTAGATGATAAAGCCATTAGTAACCGAGACAAAGGTTATTAAAGGTATTTGGTCAGATGGCAAGGTCAGCCAGAATCTGAGGATTTGTTGAGCATTGGTGAGGATCTACAGTGCATTAACCCAGACCCTCCTTGAGTAGCCAAATTGACCCTTACTCGATGAGATCGAGTTCCTCCTGCCTTGGGAAAATAGGTAGGGACACCAAGATTAGATACAGATCACTGGGTAGTTTAAGAACCTTAGTCATGTGTCACAATTTTGTAATCAAATAAGATTGAGTCATGTAATAAGTTGAGGCTAGTTGATTTGTCTCAACCCTCAACCTAGTCAGTATATTGAGTCTTGTACTTTAGTTATGAGTCCAGTAGAAGTTCAATTTTGTATAAGAAAAGAGGATTCCCTACTTTGGAGTTCCACCAGGCCTCATCTAGGAGCCAAAGGCCTCTACATCAGCCAACTGGATTTTGTATGCCATCCTAGGGTCCAAGATTCCTACAAGATGCCCAGATGCCCTCCAGATGCTTTCTAGATGCCCAGATTCCCTCTGGATGCTAGAGTATATTCCTAGACTAGGTTATAACATGATCCAGAAGACTTACCTGCACCCCAGCCCAAGCGAATGCAAGGCCCAGGTCCATGAAGAACTAAGATCCTAGGTATATTCTAGCCCAGAACCAAGATACCTGGAATATTCCTGCTCCAGGCATCCCAGGCCTCCGGGGCCCAAAGCCCATGCGCCCAACCCATCTTTGGCCACCCCTTGTTGCTCCCCCATGAAGCCTAACATGTCCTTGAGGTTGACTTGGTCCAATCTAAGAAGAAGAATTCAAGTGGAAGGAGGAAATCAAGTTCTTATTATGGTCAACCTTGTAATCCTAGTTCTAGGTTTATTTTGTAATCTTTCTCCCACGTATATTATGCAAACCAATTCTAACTAGGAGAAGACTTGTAATTCCTTTAGTAGAGGGCATGGAGCTCTATAAATACCCCATCCCTCCTCCTCTTGTAATCTATCAACACTTATGAATTAAACTCTGCTGAATTATTTTTAAGATTAGTGTTCTTGTGTTTTTGTTTTTGGGTTCTAGTTTTTGTTCTCTTGTGTTGGCTGACCTCTATCATTGCAATCCTCCATGCCCCAAGAAGCAAATCAGATCTCCAAACCTCAGCCATGTCCAATAGAGAAGCCTTGAAGATGCCCAGATCAAGAGCTCATCTTGCTTCCTTGCCGCTAGCCCTTTGCCCTAATCCCTTTCCTTCCTTGTTTCATTTTGTTATTTTTTCTTTGATTACCTAATTCATTCCTAACCTTGATGTTTTAAAAATCCCCAAGGTGTTTCCCCTCCCTAGAGGAGGCTTTCTTTGCTTTCCAGACCAGATCCAGATCGCCTTCAATTTCAGGAACCAAAGGCTTGTTCTTCCAGCACCATCCTGAGGCTGAGAGATCTCTTCATCGAAGAAACTATAATCACTTACCTGGTAAAAGTCTTCCCCTCTTGAGTTTTGATCTGATTATAGGTGTGATATCCTAAACTAGAAGTTTCTCAACTCTCAGGTCCTAGCTATTATTATTCTGCATGAGTTTTTGTGGGTATGATAGTTTCTAGCATTATTAGTCTTCATGCTGATTCTTTACTACTTTTGATTTTTAGCCTATGAATTTAATGTCTAAAAAAATATTAAAAATTATTTTACAGTTTGCATCAGTCTTAGGTTTGTCCTGTATTAGTTTGGTGTCAGAGAGGGTTTAGGATATTATTCATCTACATTAGTATCACAAACCCTAATTCTGCATCCTGCTAGTGCATAGGTATCTATTTTTCATTCGATTTCGACCACCTATAAATTTTGTTTTTTTTGTGAAAATTACATAAAGTGTTCTCAATCTTGTCCTCTATTTTATCATAATTTTTGATTAATATTATAGAAACCCTAATTCACTAAAATTTGGCATATTAGAACCCTAACTAAAATTTTGATATTTCTACATCAGTCCGAAAACACTAGGATTTGCATCATCATCTAATTTTTTTTGCATCAAATTTGGTAGATCTCATCACCACCGTCCATCCTCTATTTGTATTTTTTGATTTTTTTTGCATCGATAACTATGTCAAATCATGCATCTTCTGAAACTCTAATTTCTTGAATTCTGCTAATTCTGCACTTTTACTTAACTAAACCTAACCAACTTCCACACACCCAAATCCCAAGCCCAATTTGTATGCTAACCTAATCAACCTAAACTTAACTTGCCACCTCATAAAAAACACACATAAAATATTTTATTTTTCTGATTATTTTAGATTGCATCAGGACCATTGATTGCCATCATCTACATTAAACTAATCTTAAGGGCACTTTCCCTATCTCAGATCAAGGCAGGAGGTCATAACCTGTCCTGGGCCCAAAACAATCTCCTTGCATTCTAATCCAAACCTTAATTAAAATTTATTAGACTTAATTCGCCCTAGTGGGCTAGGTGACACTAACAGGTTGGGTCCGAATTGTATAGGCCAACTAATGCATTCAATTGATCAACTATTATTAGAATCTGGTGTATAAGGCTGAGGGTCCAGAGTCAAATGACTTAAGTGGTGTTGTGGTTTTCAATTGGGTCCCTGCGAAAGCAGGGGGGCCTCCCACACTCCACCCTTTACCTTGCCAAAGGAAGGATTAGTATTGAGTTGGGTGTAAGTTGAGCTGACCCACTCAGTTTTGGCTCTCGGTCTAGAAATCCTAGATTGTACTAATCTTTTTTTTTTGCATGCTTGGCTACACCATCCAACTTTAATTGATTGTTTGTTGCATGCCTATTAGATTAGGAACCCAATACCAATAGCCTCAACCCAACCCAACTAGTGTGACCATGGAATCCAACCCTAGGAGAACCCAATAATATGACCCATACTAGTGGGGACACCAGGATTAGACATAGATCACTGAATCCTATATGGTTCACTAAGTCATGTGTCAAAGTTTTGAAAATTTTATAATCAATTAAGATTAAGTCCTGTAATAAGTTAAGGTTAGTTGATTTGTCTCAACCCTAACCTTCGTCCAGTTTTGAGTCCTGTACTTCAGTTGTGAGTCCAGTATGAGTTCAAATTTTGTACAAGAGAATAGGTTACCCTAGTTTGGAGTTCTACCAGGCCACATCCAAGAGTCAGAGTCCACTACATCAACTTACTGGATTTTGTGTGACATCCTAGGATCAAAAACACTTCCAGAAACCCTGATTCCTTATAGATATTTCTAGATGCCTAGATTCTAGTCCAGATGCCAGAGCATATTCCCAAACAAGGGCATCCATGATTTCAGAGGTCCACCTATGCTAGCCAAGGAGAAATCAAGCCCAGGCGCCAAGCCCAAGTACTTAAGAAGCAAGATTCCTGCCAAATTTCCTGGAATATGCTAGCCCACGCGCCCAGCCCCTGGAAGCCAACCTGGGCCCCTCAAAAATTCATCCAAGCCCTGAATGAGGCATCCTTGCTAATTTCCCAAGGTCTAAAACTGAATTTATTAAGTTTGACCAAGTCCAAGCCAATAGGAGGTGCCCATGAGTTGACTAGTCAAAGCATGAAGGGAGAAGGAAAAGACTAGTCTAAGTCCTAGCCTCTTAAGGCTTTCTTTCCTAACCTATTAAGGATCTCTTTTCCTAATGTCTTAAGGAATGGTTATCTCTAACCTAAGTGTAATCTTAGTTAGGAGAGGGCATGGGAGCTCTGTAAATACCCCACCCCTCATCTTCTTATAATAACTTTTCTCTTATAAATACAATTTGCTAAAATTTTGAGTCATTGTCTTGCTCTTGTGTTGGCTCTTATTTTTGAGTGCTCTCCTTGTGTACCTTGGTCGAATCCCTGCTGCCCTAGCTTCTATCTACATCCTAGGAGATCAGCCACGCCCCAGGAAGTGAAGCCCTAGCTGTCATCCAAGACTAAGATCTTTCTTCCCAATCCATCCACTCCTAACCCTAATTCAAATTTCTCTTAAACCCTAGTTTCCATTCAAATTTTTATTTGCTATTTTGATTGACCCTTGATGCTTCACCTTCCTAGAAGAGGCTTTCCTTGCCTCCAGGACCTCCCAAATCAATCATCAAATTCAAGAAAACTGAGCTTCATCATCTAGACTCCAATCAGAGTACTGTGTGATCTCTTCGTGGATGTTCTTCAATTCACTAATTGGTAACATCTTCCCTTCTCTTAATCTCTGATTTGATGAAGAATAGCTATCCTAAACCAAAAGTTTCTCAAGTCTCAGGTCCTGGCTATTTATTATTTTGCATGAGTTTTTGCGGGTACGTTAGTTTCTTGCATTACTAGCCTTTATGCTGATTCTTTACTTAATTTTGGGTATTTAGCCACTGAATTAAAAATCTTTAAAATCACAAAAAAATCAGTTTTTTTTTTCTGCATGATTAGCAATTTTAGAGTCATTCCACATTAGATACTTAGAGCCCAACCTCGGAGAACCTCATACCATGACCCATACCAGGAACCCAAACCCTACTACTCTAGCCCCATGCACCCAGATGTAATAACCCAGATTCTAATGGAACAAACTTTTGAACAATGGTGGGATTTGAGATAGGGTAACAAAATGGTGTCCGAATACATTGACCAATTTGATGAGTTTTATGGGCATGTTACACAGTTGAACAAGAGTCTCAAATCATATCTAGGTTTCGAGCTGGCCTACGTAAAAATATCCAGGGTGAATTATTTTGATGGAAACTTTGAGACCTAGATGATGCCTATGACATAGCCTTGGAATTCGAGTCAAAATAGAGGGAACTCATGTTCAGTCAACCTATGTCCAAAGAACCCATACCCTAAAGGTCTGAACCCATATCCTATGAGTCCTAGGAATCCAAGTCTCTAGGTATCAGCTTAGTGCTAGTCAGGTTTCATTAGTCAGCCTGAGCCCAATAAGATTAGTACCTCTAGATATGAACCCAGTGTTAGTCCACTTTCCTTTAGTCAACCTAAATCCACTAAGATTAGTGCCCATAGTTAGGAACCCTTAGTCAACCCATCCATGTTATCCCAGTTAATAGCTAGTTTTTCTTTAGCCAAATCCCTCCTATTACCCCATTGGTTAACCAAGATGACATTGAAGAAGAGATATATGAGGCTGATCCAAGTTTAGTAGAGGAGTATGAAGATGATGAGTCTATTGAAGATAGAGAGGAAGAAACACCTATAGAAGACCCAGAAGTAGTAGACTATAACCAAACCCCAATAGAAACCAATCCAGAATTAGTTGAGTCTGAAGTTCAGTGTAACCAACCCAGTTCAACCATGGAGTCCAATCTAGAAACCCTCCTTAAAGCCCTAATTGAACAGGGACCCAGAAAAATACCAAATTCCAAACCAATCAACCACCCAAACCAACCAATTGTCCCAAACCAACAACCAAGTAACCAATAGGTTGGACTAGTTAGAAGCCAATCCAGTGTTAGTTGATTCAGTAGATAACCAGTTAGTAGCCAACCCAGAGTTAGCTGACCCTGACCATACCCAACCTGTAGTGGAAGAATCATTAGTAGATGAAGACCATGAGGAACCCAATCCTACTAGCAGAATCTTATCTGAGGATCCACTAGAAGAAAACTCAATTAGAGAGCCCAGTCCTTTGATTTATGAGCTGAAGAATTTATTAATAACTGGATCTCCTTAAATCAGTACCCTCAGGATGAAATCATTCCATTGACTCCCATTGATCACTTTCCTGAAATCAATGACTCTTTCTTCCATTATGCAGACCCTTTAGATGGGCATCAATCCCATAAGGTCAACCTCATTAGTATAGTCCTCATCCCTAAAATCCCTTCTTTCTCTTATTCTACCTGATCAACCCAGAACCTCCTTCTTACTTTTTACTCTATCAGACTAACCCCGAATCCACCTCATATTTTTGCCTTTCTTGAGTTTTCTTATATTTCCTTAACCATTCACCTGCATCATGTAGAGGTTTGCTTGTTGCATTCATTCATTGCACATGTTAATTTGCATATTACTTTTAGTATACTTTGTGGAATTTGCTAGTACATAGTAAATTTTCATGTGCATGACATGCTAGGGTCAAACCTAAAGAGTTTAGAGTCTGTTAGGTTTAGTTACGAGAGAGTATAATAAAATTTCCTTCGATAAGGATGCTTAGTCGAGTCTATAAGGTGTTAGTCTTAGTCCAATAAATCCATAGCCTGTATCATCTATCTGCACCTACACTAGCCTCTGCACATCATCTGCATATGGATATTAATCAAAAGTTAAACAAAAATAATGAACTAAATAATAACTTGGCTAATTTTCAAAAGAGAGATAAAGAATTTTCTGTAGAGGATTTTGTGATTATAAAAAATTTCATGCTCGTGAAGCTAGCCCATTCAGAATAACGAAGATTAGTTGACCCAATGCTTTGTGCGTGAGATACTATCTAATTTAGGTATTAGTCCCACCTTCAGCTTTTTAGACCTCATGGAGCATAGGGAGCCAGTAGTTATACCTAGCGAGCACCTTGAGCCAATTCCTTCCTTTATGAGTGAACCCATCCCAGAGTGTCCATATATAATTTAGCCAATAAGTGAGGAAAGGAGTGACAGAATCCTAGATGATAAGCCATAGTAACCGAGACAAAGGTTATTAAAGGTATTTGGTCAGATGGCAAGGTCAGCCAGAATCTGAGGATTTGTTGAGCATTGGTGAGGATCTACAGTGCATTAACCCAGACCCTCCTTGAGTAGCCAAATTGACCCTTACTCGATGAGATCGAGTTCCTCCTGCCTTGGGAAATTGGTAGGGACACCAAGATTAGATACAGATCACTGGGTAGTTTAAGAACCTAGTCATGTGTCACAATTTTGTAATCAAATAAGATTGAGTCATGTAATAAGTTGAGGCTAGTTGATTTGTCTCAACCCTCAACCTAGTCAGTATATTGAGTCTTGTACTTTAGTTATGAGTCCAGTAGAAGTTCAATTTTGTATAAGAAAAGAGGATTCCCTACTTTGGAGTTCCACCAGGCCTCATCCCGGAGCCAAAGGCCTCTACATCAGCCAACTGGATTTTGTATGCCATCCTAGGGTCCAAGATTCCTACAAGATGCCCAGATGCCCTCCAGATGCTTTCTAGATGCCCAGATTCTCTCTGGATGCTAGAGTATATTCCTAGACTAGGTCATAACATGATCCAGAAGACTTACCTGCACCCCAGCCCAAGCGAATGCAAGGCCCAGGTCCATGAAGAACTAAGATCCTAGGTATATTCTAGCCCAGAACCAAGATACCTGGAATATTCTGCTCCAGGCATCCCAGGCCTCGGGGCCCAAAGCCCATGCGCCCAACCCATCTTTGGCCACCCCTTGTTGCTCCCCCATGAAGCCTAACATGTCCTTGAGGTTGACTTGGTCCAATCTAAGAAGAAGAATTCAAGTGGAAGGAGGAAATCAAGTTCTTATTATGGTCAACCTTGTAATCCTAGTTCTAGGTTTATTTTGTAATCTTTCTCCCACGTATATTATGCAAACCAATTCTATCTAGGAGAAGACTTGTAATTCCTTTAGTAGAGGGCATGGAGCTCTATAAATACCCCACCCCTCCTTCTCTTGTAATCAATCAACTCTTATGAATTAAACTCTGCTGAATTGTTTTAAAGATTGGTGTTCTTGTGTTTTGTTTTTAGGTTCTAGTTTTTGTTCTCTTGTGATGGCCGACCTCTATTATTGCAATCCTCCATTCCCCAAGCAACAAATCAGTCCAAGCATTAGCCACGTCCAAAAGAGAAGCCTTGAAGATGCCTAGATCAAGTGCTCTTCATGCTTCCTTGCCACCAGCCCTTTGCACTAATCCCTTTACTTCCTTATTTCATCTTGTTATTTTTTCTTTGATTACCTGATTCGTTTCTATCCTTGGTGTTTTGTAGATCCCCAAGGTGTTTCTCCTCCCTAGAGGAGGCTTTCTTTTCCTTCAGACTGGATCCAGATCGCCTTTAGATTCAGGAACCAAAGGCTTGTTCTTCTAGGTGCCATCTTGAGGCTGAGAGATCTCTTCATCGAAGAAACTACAATCACTGTCTAGAAAAAGCCTTCCCCCTCCTGAGTTCTGATTTGATGACAGGTACATTATTCTAAACTAGGAGTTTCTTAACTCTCGGGTCCTGGTTGTTTATTATTCTACATGAGTTTTTATAGGTATGATAGTTTCTAGCATTACTAGTCTTCATGCTGATTCTTTACTTATTTTCGATTATTAGCCTATGAATTTAATGTCTAAAAAATTACAAAAATAATATTTTACTATTTGCATCAGTCTTAGGTTGGTTTTGCATCAGTCAACTCTATGAGCATGTAATTTCATGATGGTCCCTGGAGGAAACCATTCAGGGCTAAGCCTGATCATTACAAAATCCCCTGTGGAAAACATTTTAGCTCTTTTTCAAGAATTAGCCAAGTTCTTATACAGTTCATTAATTAGGTTTACCTTTTGACTAATATCCTGATGCAATGCTGTGCAGAGGTTCGTGTAGGTGTGGATAGATGGATTAGGTTTGTGGACTTATTGGATTCAAAAAATTCTACTCCTACACTACCTATATCCGGATCTCCCCTACAAAACTTGTGAACCCTCACTTTCAGCTACAGTGTTTGATCCTAGCTTAGTTACTTCTTTCTCAACTTTATAGTGGGTTCAGGATCATTTTCTAATAGGTTCTCACTGGGTCCACTTTTTAATTCTTCTTCTTCAGGTTCTTCTATTGGACTCAACTCATCGATGTACTCTTTAGATCCTTCAATGGGCTCAAGATTAACCTTAATTAGATTAACTCCTGGTTTCTTTTTTTAAGGCTACTAGAATCTCTCTTAACTGGATCTCTAGGTTGAGTCGATGAATCACAAATTTCTTCCCATGGTGACTAAAGATACAGGTGTTGGTTCAACCAGACTGGGTTGCGTCATGATCATATAGCCATGGTCTACCTAAGATGGTACTACTGGCTCCAATGGAAAGGATGTCACACCAAATCTTGTCTTAATATGTGATGGGGGACTAAAATGCATGCAATTCTTTTTGTATGTTTTATATGTGGGGTTAGGTGATTAATTCCTGAATCTCAGATCAAATTAGTTATAGAAAATTTTTTATAAATTTTGAAGCCAAGCATGCAGATTAGAACTAGAAAAGTACTAAAGAAGGATCGCCAGGGCGGAGAAGTTTCAGTTAGGGCAAGTTCTCCTATAATATAAAGACTGGAGGTAGGGGGGTGTACCTGACAATGTCTGAAGTATCCGGTGAAGATCACAGCGAAGGGATCTCTCGTTCCTCGATGGATGCGGCCTAGAAAATTGAGCCAAAGACCCGCGGATACCCGGCTTTCTGCTCGATGGTCCGATTGAGGCGTAGCTGGAGTCGTTGGATTCGTAGGAACTTGGGGACCTGCAAACGACCTATCAGGGGTTAGAAAACTTAGAGGAATTCAAGAAAACAAAGGAAAATAGAAAGGAAAAAAAAGTTTTGGAGGGGGCTAGAAGGATGGTTGGTGGCAGGAAGATGGTTGCAAACACAGGGAAGAAGAACTCTCAAACCCCTTTATGCACACAGCAGGGTAATCACACAAAGCAATTGAAGAACTCAAAGTTTTTTTCATATCAAAATCTCCCTTCATACAAGAGGCTAGGGTCCTTTAAATAAATCCTTAGCCTTGGGCTCCAAGTAAGGGCATATGTCTTTACATAAGAATCCTTTTCCCTCTCAAACCCTAGCTAGAAAATAAGGAAACATTTGGTAGAAAAATCCCTAAAAATTCTTTTGACTTGGCCAACACTCCAAGGATGCCTAGGGGGACGTGTTGGGCTTCTAGGAGTAGCAAGAGGCTGGCCAAAGGGGCTCGGGCGCATGGTTTGGGCCTCTGGAAGCTGGGGTGGCCTGGTAGCCAGGTAGCAGGAATATTCCCTGGTATCTTGCTTCTTAGGGGCTTGGGCTTGGCGCCTGGGCTTGATTTCTTTGGGCTAGGATGCAGATAGATCTCTAAATCATGGATGCCTTGGTATATGAATATATTTGGCATATGGAAGGTAATCTGGGCATCAGCAAGGAATCAAGGTTTTCTGAATTTTCCTCCTAGGGTCTTCAAATCTTCAAGCTGGGTTGGACTTGGGCTATACTTCCTTGTCTTCAATCTGGTTGGACTTGGTATTCACTTGTATGATATGGTCTTGAGTCTTCAATATGGTTGAATAGGACTCAAAAAATAAAATTAGCTTGACATGAGCTGACTAACACTGGACTGAACTAGCTCAACATGAGCTGACTAGTACAAAACTGAAACTCAAAAGACTCAAATAACAACTAAAATGGACTCAGATGGACTAAGCCCTTATTACAGATGGACTCATAAATTATTGATCAATTCATAGAGGGTTGAAAAGCCTCTGTCTTATTCTGGTGCCTCCGGTGTCCCACCAATTCTCCTAGGGTGGGAGGAACTCGACCCTGTCGAGTGAAGATCAGACTAGCTCACATATCTCTCGAGAAGGTCTGGGTTGAGGCGTTGCAAGTCCTCTCAAGAAATCTATGAATCGTCTGACTCTGGCTGGCCTTGCCATCGGACCAGGAAGCATTGATAGTCATGGCCCCGGGTCATCATGCCTTGATCGTCCAGGATACGCTCGATCCATTCTCCTCTCTCAGGCTAATTTGTTAGTGGACACTCTGGGTTAGGATCACTCACAATGAAAAGAAATAGGTCAAAAGGCCTCACTAGGTATCACTGCCGATTCCCTATACTCAACCAGGTCTGTAATATTGAAGGTAGAACTAATGCCCAAATCCGAAGGCAAGTCTAACACCTAGGCATTTGATCCAACCTTCTCTATCACTTTAAAGGTCCGGCTCTGCGAGCATGAAGCTTCTTTTAGGCCTAAGCCTAACCAAGATAGAATCCACTACATCAAATTCTTTGATCCATCTTCGGGAATTAGCCAGTTTGTTTAAAATTAGTGTAGGTGGTGAACATGCTGGGCACATGCAGACTCCTAACAAATGATTCAAAGGACTCATACTAACACCTAACAGACTTGACTATGCATTCCTATAGAAGGAAATCTTTTTGAACTCTTTGGTTCTAAACCTAATAGATTATAGGTTCCTTAGGTTTGATCCTAGCTTGACATGCACATAAAAATTTACAGTGAACTTCTAGCAAATTCCAAAGAGTATGCCAGAAGTAAGATGCAAAACTAACATGCGTGATGAATGCATGCAGTATGCTAATCTAGTTAAATGCAATCTAATAATCCAAGAAATGCTGGAGGTGTCAGGAAAGGGTAGAAAATAGGAAGTGGGTTCAGAAGTAGTTTGGTAGGGTAAGGAAAAAGGTTCAAAGTTAGTTGGATAAAGTTCGATATAAGAAGGCATGTCAGGGACTAATCCTAGACTAATGAGGCTAACCTTACGAGGTGCGGTATATCTATGGGGTTTGCATAAAGGAAGGATGGGTTACTAATCTCAGGGAAGAGGTCCTTAATGGGAACTATAGGAGGAGGCTCATCCTGAGGGTACTGATTCAAAGAGATCATGTCCTTAACAAATTCTTCTGGTTCTTGTATTTTAGGACTAGACTCTATAATTTGGCTCCCCTCTATGGTTTTCTAAGGTAAGGCACTAGTTGCAGTACCTACGTTCTCTTCCTCTATTTGTTCTTCCACTATAGCTTTAGGTTGGATGTGGTCAAGGTCAACTACCTCTAGGTTGGCTTCTACCTGGAAATCTATTGGGTTAGCTAATTCTAGGTCATCTAAAGGTGTCTCCTCTTCTCCCACATACTCATCCACTAAGTTTGCATCAGCTTCATACACTTCCGCATTAATGTAAGCCTTGTCAATCTCAGGAATGGTTGGAGAAGGTCGGCTAGGAAAAAATTGGCTAGGTCCTGGTTTCTGATTATGGACACTAATCCTAGTAGGTTCAGGTTGCCTAAGGGGTAGTGGCTCACTACTGGGCTCATATTTATGGGTGCTAATCCTTTGGGGTTCAAGTTGACTAAGGAAACCTGACTAGTACTAGATTGATACTTAGGGGTTATGGGTTCTCTGGGCTCATAAGACAAGGTTGCAAATCTATGGATCATGGGATTATAGGATCTGGGCTCATAGGATTTTGGGTCAGCTCTATGGTCAGGTTCTAAGGATGGATCATGGTATGGGGTCCTCCTAAGGTTGGGCTCTCTATATGGGTCAGGATATTGGGTTCTCCTAGGGTTGGACTTCCTATATGGTTCAGAATATTAGGTGTGGGTCTACTAGGCTCATGGGATATGGGTGCATAGGATCTATGATCATGGTCTACAAAATCCTGATTAGGCCTTCTATGATGAACCTCAGGGATTGGGTCAGGACGATAGCCTCTTCTAGGTTCAACCTCAAGATATGGATCAGGGTTTGGGGTCCTCCTGGGCTCAGGATTGTAGTATGGGTCAGGTTGAGGGGCTCTCCTAGGTTCGACCTCTTGGTATGGGTCAGGTTTGGGGTCCTCCTAGGCTGAGGGTTATAGTATGGGTCAGGATGAGGGGCTCTCCTAGGTTCGACCTCAGGGTATGGATTAGGGTTTGGGGTCCTCCTAGGTTGAGGGGAATCAGGATCTGGCTCAGACTGTGACCCATGGGTTTTTCCTGGGGTCCCTACTCGGAATTCTAACTGATCAAACCTATTGGCAAGATGGTCAATTCTGTCATTGGTTTGAATACCAGACTGAGTTAACTGGGACATCTGGGTAGTCATCTGGGTAGCCATCTGGGCCATTTGATCAGCTAGGGCTTTCATTTGGGCTTGCAATTTTCCATGGGTTCAGACATTTGTGAAGGAGGTGGGTGATATGAAACTCCTGATCTAGTGCTCATGCAAGACTCGATCAGACCGACTACAGTTGACTAGACCTAGAGTCCAAACTAAGGGCTCAATCAGGGTGGCAAACTAGCCTATAGTAACCCTGTACTCTGCCAGGCAGGTGTAAGGGGAGTGTTAGGTCCCTGATCGCCAATCCTAGACACCAATCAGAGATTGGCCAGGTAGGCAGACCAGCACACAAGCCCTTCGGGATTGAATCCCTAAACCACTATTCTAGACACCAAGCACAAGGCACACACAGGTTAGTCTTGACACAGTGATCTAACACTTAGCGCGGACCGACCAGTTGGTGTCCCTAGCCCACTAGAGCAAATTAGGTCTAGTTAATTTTAGGTTAAGGCTTGGGACCGAATGCAAGGGATGTGGTTTTGGGCTAAGGAGAGGTGATCAAATCCTCCCCCCATCTGACATAGCAAGAGTGCCCTTAAAGGTAGATTATGCAATGATGGCAGGCAGATGAGGATGCAAATTAGGGTTTAGATGTTTTTTTTGATATTTTGGAGAATATGTAATTTTTTTTGATATTTTATTAAATATAAGAAAACATGAAATTTATGCCCTAATATGTAGAAAATAAACTAAAATTAAAAGATATGCAAAAAATGCTAATCAAAATCCTAAAACTTCTAAACTTGTCTTGCTGAAAAAATAGAGCCAAAATTTGTAGGTTGTATTTCGGATTGCAGAAAATTCAAAGGCCATAATAAAATCTGAAAAAATTCTTAAAATTACTGTGAATTATTATGAATCTATAAAACAAATTTCAGAATTTTTGAAGTTTTTATCAGGGAGAAATAATTAAACAAAACAAGCATATACGGACTAAAAATTATGGAAAACAAGCCCTAATCTAAGCTCTGATACCAAATGATGGGGGGCTAAAATGCATGCAATTCATTTTTTATGTTTTATATGTGGGGTTAGGTCATTAATTCCCAATATTAGATCAAAATAAGTTGTAGGGATTTTTTATGAATTTTGAATTCAAGCATGCAGATTAGAACTAGAAAAGTACTAAAGAAGGATCGTCAGGGCTGAGAAGCCTCGGTTAGGGCAAGTTCTCCTACAATATAAAGACTGGAGGTAGAGCGGGTGTACCTGACAACGTCTGAAGTGACCGGTGAAGATTGCAGCGAAGGGATCTCTCGTTCCTCGATGGATGCGGCCTGGAAAATCGAGCCAAAGCCAAAGACCAAGGGATACCCGGCTATCTACTCAGTGGTCCGATTGAGGCGTAACTGGAGTCGTTGGATTCGTAGGAACTCAGGAACTTGCAAACGACCTATCAGGGGTTAAAAATTCAGAGGAATTCAAGAAAACAAAGGAAAACAGCAAAGGGAAGAAAGTTTTGGAGGGGGCTAGAAGGATGGTTGGTGGCAGGAAGATGGTTGCAAACACTGGGAAGAAGAACTCTCAACCCCTTTATGCACCAGCAGGGTAATCACACAAAGCAATTGAAGAACTCAAGGATTATTTCATATTAAAATTCCCTTCATACAAGAGGCTAGGGTCCTTTAAATAGACCCTTAACCTTGGGCTCCAAGTAAGGGCACATAAGTCTTTACATAAGAATCCTTTTCCCTCTCAAACCATAGCTAGAAAATAAAGAAACATTAGGTAGAAAAATCCCTAAAAATTCTTTGACTTGGCCAAAACTCCAAGGATGCCTAGGGGGGCGTGTTGGGTTCTAGGAGCAGCAAGAGGCGGCCCAAAGGGGCTCGGCGCATGGGTTGGGCCTTTGGAAGCTGGGCTGGCCTGGTAGCCAGGTAGCAGGAAATTCCTTGGTATCTTGCTTCTTAGGGCTTGGGCTTGGCGCCTGGGCTTGATTTCTTTGGGCTAGGATGCAGATGGACCTCTAAAATCATGGATGCCTTGGTATATGAATATATTTTTGCATCTAGAAGGGAATCTGGGCATCTGCAAGGAATCGGGGTTTTCTGAATTTTCCTCCTATGGTCTTCAAATCTTCAAGCTTGGTTGGCTTGGGCTATACTTCCTTGTCTTCAATCTAGATGGACTGGTCTTCACTTGTATGATATGGTCTTGAGTCTTCAATATGGTTGAATAGGACTCAAAAAAATAAATTAGCTCGACATGAGCTGACTAACACTGGACTGAACTAGCTCAACATGAGCTGACTAGTATAGAACTGAAACTCAAAAGACTCAAATAACAACTAAAATGGATCAGATGGGCTAAGCCCTTATTACAGATGGACTCATAAATTATTGATCAATTCACAGAGGGTTGAAAAGCCTCTGTCTTATTCTGGTGCCTCCGGTGTCCCCACCAATATGATTGCAATTGATCAAGATTTGGCACCTAGACTTGATTTGGATGGAGGTGGAATATATCCATGAAACTTTATAAGAGCTAGGATGGGGAACTGGGCTTAAGCCAACGATTTTAACTGCCTTAAGTGAGATGGCATCTACACAGCTCCTACTATCTATGATTATCTTGCATAACTTATCCCCAATTTTCACAAAGGTTTGTAGGATGCTAGTCCCATGCCAATCTTCTTGGGTCTGGGTCTGGGATGGGATGCATCTAACTACCCAACTAAGTCAGATTGATCAAAATCCTCCTCTTCTCCTTCATAATCTTTAATCAAGTCAGCTTCAGCTTCATAAACTTCTTCCTCATCATCATTATTGAATTCAGGCTCTTCCTCAAGCTCCCCTATATGTAAAGATCTGGTGAGACACTGGCTAGCAAAATGACCTACCTTATTGCACCTAAAATAAGCATTAGGACAAGGGCTTGGGGCTTTCTGAAATGCAGGTGCCTTACCCTTATCTATTCTAACTGGTATGGAATTACTAGAACTGGACTGGCCTGGACTCGGTGGGTCGAAGCTGGTTAAGGTTGGGACGGGCTGAGTTGGGATTGGATCGAATTGGGTTAGGGTTAGGTTGGACTGGGTTGGGATTTGATCTAACTGGATTGGGGCTAAACTGAACTGGGTTGGGATTGGGTCGGCCTTGGTAAACTTGGTTTGGATTTGGTTTTGGGAATGTGGCATTTTTCCTAATAGGTTCAGATTGCTGGAATGGAGGTCTCCTTTGAAATATTCATATGTCTAGCTATCTGGTATGCTTGCTCTAAATCATTGACCACTCTCATGTACAATTCTCTCTGGATATCTTCCCATAATCCAGTTTTAATCTTAGACAAGGTTTTTGCTAGAGACTCAGTTTCATTACACCTTTCAGCAAATTCATCAATTGGGTGATGTAATCATATACAGACCTATTCCCTTGACGAATTCTATTCCACTAGTCTAAGAGTTTCTGGTTGTAGGAATCAGGAAGGTATTTTTTCTTAAGCTTTTGTTTCATGTCTTGCCAGGTGGTGATGGGAGGAAGGCCTTGTTGTCTCCTAGTTCGCTCAAGGTTGGCCCAATGTAACCTAGCTTGGCGAACTAGCCTCATCTTTGCAAATTTACACTTCCTCTCTTCACTCATATTATACCATTCAAAATAATAATGCATATCTCCTTTCCAATCTACATAGACCTTGGGTTCTAGACTTCCATCAAAGGTAGGTGCTTCTACCCTAATGCTTCTCATGGCCCTCTCATCTTGGTCACAAGCTTGATGGTGGGGCCTTTTATGGTTGGGTTCTGGGAAAGGTTCTGGTTCTTGGGCTCTCCTAGGGTTGGGCTCCAGAGAGGGCTCTTGGTATTAGGGTCTCCTAGGATTGGGTTCCTGGTATAGTTCTTGGTGTTGGTCTTTCCTCGGATTGGGTTCCACAAATTGACTTTGGTTTGGGATCTCCTAAGATTAGGCTCCATAAATTTGTCATGATGTAGAGTTCCCTAGGGTTATGAGAGGTGGAACTGGGTGAATAAAAATCATTTCAGTATTGGACTCTTGGGTTCTTTCTATGGTACCTAATCTATTTTCTACTTCGTCCAATCTATTAGTTAACTGGTGAATCCTATGGGTTGCTTGGTTATTTGATTGGGTTATCTAACAAAACCTATTATACATTTGAATCAATTGGGCATTCATTTGGTTCATTTGGGTGGTCAATTGGATTTGGACATTGGATTGGTTCATTTGGGCAAGCTGGGTTTGGGTCTGGGTCTTTATCTTGGCAAACTGATCAGTCATGGCTTTCATACGGGTCTCAAAATTGGTCTCCAAGGTTGAACTTGGTTGGGGTCTAGACTGTTTATATAGGACTCCTGACCTAGTGGTCATGCAATCAAGAAAACAATCAAGGTGAAATGATGCAGCCAAGCATGCAAGGGTTAGTACAAGCTAGGAATTCCTAGACCTAAGGCTAAAACTGAGTGGGTCGACTCAACTTACACCCAACTCAACAATTAATCCTTCCTTTGGCCAGGTAGGGGGTGGGAGTGTGGGAAGCACCCCCTGCTTTCACATGAACCTAATTAAAAATCACAATACCACTTAGGTCATTTGACTCTGGAACCCCAGCCTTAGGCACCAGATTCTAGTATAGTTGGAGAATTGAATGCACTAGTTGGCCCACACAATTCAGCCACGACCTGTTGGTGTCACCTAGCCCACTAGGCCAAATTAAGTCTAATTAATTTTAAATAAGGCTTAGGTTAGGATGATTGTGGTTGTTTTGGGCCTAGGACAGGTGATGAAATCCTACGTGATCTGAGATATTGAATTGCCCTTAAGATTAGTTTAAAAGATGATGCACATTCAATGGCCCTGATGCAAACTAATAACAATCAAAAAAATAAAAAATATTTTTGATATATTATGAGATGGCAAGTTAGGTTAAGTTGATTAAGTTAGAAAATAGAATTGTGTTTGGAGATTAAGGAGTTTGGAAGTTGGTTAGGTTAGGTTGAGTCAAGTATGCAGGATTCATAGAATCAAAAAATTATGGGTCGGTTTGATGTAAAGTTTGACATATTTTTTGATGCAGGAAAAATCTCTTAAAAATTACAGAATTGAAGATGGACAGTGCTGATAATTCCTACCAAATTTGATGTAAGAAAAAATAAGATGATGATGCAACTCCTAGGGTTTGGACTGGTGTAGAAATCTCAAGATTTTAGTTAGGATTTCTAAGATGCCAAATTTTAAGACATTTTTATTTTATAAAAATAATTAAAAATTATCAAAACTAATAGGACATAACATGGGACACATAGTGTTAATTTCATAGAAAAATAAAATCTTTAGGTGGTCAAAATTGGATGAACTCTAGACACCTAATGTAGAAGATGGGATGTAGAAAATCAGAGATGCAAGTTTTTTTGTGTTTTGTTGAAGATGCAACTATCCTAAACTAGCTCTAATGCCAACTAATGTAAGATGATCCTAGGACTACCATGATTTTAGGAAAATAGAAACTAATTTTTTATTTTTTTAGAATTTTAATTTGTAGGCTAATAACCCGAAAGCAAGTAAAGAATTGCAAGCAAACCTGTATTGAAAGAAACTATCATACCCACAAAAGACTCATGCAGAATAATAAAAGATAGGATCCCAAGAATTGAGAAACCCTCGATTTAGGATGGTGTACCTTCAACTAGTCAGAAATCAGGAGAGGGAAGGTTCGTTCCAAGTAGAGATTGAAGATCCACTTGATGAAGAGTTCTCTCAGCACTCTGGATGGCGTCTGGAAGAGAAGCCTGTAGTTCTTGAATCTGAATGCAATCTGAGATGGTCATGAAAGCAAAGAGGCCCTCCTCCTTAGAGGCAAATACCACGGTGATCCTGCAAGCGTCAAAGGTTAATCAAAGAAACAAGTAAACAAAGGAAAGGAAACTAGGTCTTAGAAGAAAGAAGGATTATAGTTTAGAATGCTGGCGGCCGCCTGGTTAAGAAGGATGCTTCTTAGCTGGGGATGGCCAAGCTTCTTCTCCTTGGGGCATGAAAGATGAAGGTTAGGGCAGCACTTGGGCATGGAAGATACCTAGGGGCAGGGTTCAGCTTGGGCACAAAAACAATAACCAAAAAAACTTAAACACGAGAGGCTAAACAAAATACCAGTGTTTTATGTCATCAAAAGTTGAATGCTTACAAGGGAAAGAGGGTGGGGTATTTATGGAGTTCCCATACCCTCTCTTAGATATGATACAAGTCCTCTCATAGCTAGGTTGGAATTACAAGTCTTAAACAACTTAGGCAGAACAATTCTAACTCAGCTAGGAAAAGAATATTTTATGTTGACCTAGTCTTCTCCCTCCCTCCTTGGACCGGTCAAAGCTCTTGGATTCCACTTAATTTCATCTTGGACCTCTTGGGCTGCATCAAGGGGCATCCTCCAAGGGCTTGGCGCATGGGCTTATGGGCCTTGGAAGCTAGGGCACCCTGGCATCAGCATATTCTCTGGTATCAGCATATTCCTTGGAATCTTGGTTCTGGGGCTCAAGGGCTTGACTCTTGGGCTTGGTATCTCTATGCCTAGGGTGCTGGCATATTCCTAGAATCATGAGGTGCCCTTATTTGGGAATATTCTTTGGCATCTAGAGGATATCAAGCATATGATGGCATCTAGAAGGTATCTGGGGCATCTAGAAGGAATCTTGGATCCTAGGGTGGCAAACAAGGCCTAATTGGCTGATGTGATGGCCTCTTGCTCCTGGATTGGACCTGATAGAACTCCAAAATAGGGTATACCCTTCTGTTGTACAAAATAGGATTGGTACGAGACTAATACTGAGGTACAGGACTCAAAGATGAACTATGGTTAAGACAAATCAACTAGCCTCAACTTATTACAGGACTCAATCTTACTTGATTACAAAATTGGGCACATGGCTAAATAAACCAGATAGGCTGAGTAATTTGTGCCAGATCCTAGTGCCCCCACCATGAACTATGTTATGTGAAGGCAATCTTTCAAGATACTTTTGGACAAAAGCTGTAAACACTACCTGTTATATTTTGAACCTGTTTTGATTAGACCTATTTTAAAAAAAAAATCTTATGAACTTTGTAATGATAGAAAACCAAGTATTCATTATTTTCATGTATTTGGTTGCAAATGCTTTGTACTTAACAATGAAAAGGATAACCTTGAAAATCTTGATGCTAAATCTGATGAAGCAATATTTTTTAGTTATTCCACTTCTAACAAAGCTTATAGAGTATTTAATAAAAGAACATTGATTATTAAAGAATCTGTTTATATATATTTAATGAATCTAATCCCTCACCTTCTAGAAAAGAAGAGTGCACTGATAATGATGCAAGTATAATCAATAAAGCTAAGGAGGACATGAGCCTAAAGGACAAACCTACAGGACAAGGTGAAGAAATAGTATGTAAAGATCATGGTGATTTATCAAAGGAATGGAGGTATATAACATCACACCCTAAAGATTTAATTATTAGTGATCCCTCACAAGGAGTTAGAACTAGGTCATCACTTAGAGATGCACATGATGATGGGGGATAGGTGGGGGTTAGGATCGTTGGCGAGCTGAGAAGTTGCCAGGGATTAGGGTACCATAAAAAAAAAATTTATTTTCTTTTCTTTTTTTGAAAGAATGAGGCACCACATCCTTCCTAGTTTGCTGATTGAAAACATGCAAGGTGTTATACAATTCCCAAAGAAGTTCAAGAAAAATAAGGAAAGAAGGGGAAACCAAGGGAAGAACATGTGGGGTGCCAAACACCTGCTCTCTTGGGCTTAGGGTGGACCGCATCTTTCCTTAGTTGCTTGGCATGAATCAAGGGATTCATGTTTATCAACTTGACCTTCCTTCTTTGCTTCATGAGAGGGGAGCTTGCAGTGAGGTCTAGTTGCTCTCCTCTTGGACTTGACTTGATCAACCAAATAAATTGATGGATAGCTCTCGGATCCCTATGATTTCCTGGAGTAGTGAGAACTCGACTCCGTCGAGTTTGAAGATGACTTGGGTGGAACTAAAACCTATACATTATTTAAAATCCATGCAGTACTTGATGATTTTTTTGGATTGATCTGAGATCTGTGTAGCTTTGAAGATTGTGCAGTTTTGAGATCCATGCAGCTCTAAGATCCAGGATGTTGAAGTCGGTAGTGAGAAGAGGGTCTACTTTCATGTTCGGGCACCCGTTCATCTTCCTTATCTGGACTGAGCTAAAGATGGAACAGGGGATGCCTTGTGGGAAGAGAAATCTGGCGAAGCTTCACCGGCAAACTTGGAGGAAGCATCAATGGAGTAGAGGACGATCAACAGGACTAGTCTGAGATGGCATCCGGGGTTGGTAGAAGGTTGGATCAGTGGATTCGAATGGGGATTTTGCCTTTGGCCGACGACTCTCCGAGGCTTCACGAATGGAAGAAAGATGGTGGGGATCGATGATTTCCGGTCGGTGGAGGTGGATTTGGATGACCATGGAAGGGGAATGGCATCTATGATTGGGTTGTTGTTAGCTCCCGGTAGTGGACAGTGGCGGCGATGATGGAGGATCAGCACGGAAGCACTGGACTAGAGTAAGGTGGAGGCCAGAGTGTCGATTGGAGGTAGTAGGGGGCAGGGAGAAGATCCAGTGGGTGGTGAAATGGCTCGAAGAGATGGTGAGGTAGATCGATCTCTGCTTTGATGGGCATGCAGGACTTCGTCTCTTTGGTCGATGATGGTTCATGTGGCTGTGGGAGGTGTCGATCAAAGATGAGAGGCTTCACGGTAGGGATGATGGCACGGTCATGGCTCGGTGGTGGCGCTAGTGAGCCTATGATGGAGATGGTGGTGGATGGATCAAGGAAGGAGAGATGAGAATAACTCGAGGATAAATCAAGGATAAGCAGAGAATAGAGGGAATAACAGGAATAAGATGGGACAAAAAGGAATGGATACCTAAACATCTGGGCTCTGATACCAAAAAATGATAGGGGATAGGTGGACTGGGTAGGATCGTTGGTGAGCTGAGAAGTCGCCAGGGATTAGGGTACCACAAAAAAAATTATATATTTTTTTTATGGAGGTGGTGAAGGTAATAACTTGGATGGAAGGTAGGGGTTTGGACCGCCATGAACATGAAAACTCACACTCACAGAGAGGCCTCTCACCTCCAGGGTATCTCACCCACCTCACTAATAGAGCCATGAGGGTAACTTTCCAAGGCCATGGAGGGATAAAGAAGATGGACACTCTACGTACTTGGGACTTACATTCACGAAGAGACCTCTCACCTCTAGAGCATCTCACCCACCTCACTAATGGAGCCATGAAGGAAAAATCTCGAAGGCTGTGGAGGGGGAACTCAAAGGGGAAGGGATAACTAGGGTCTCACACCCCTCGATGCTCGAAAGCAAAGGTAGAAAATAGGCTTCTCACCCTCTCCATGTGGAGCGAAAAACTTAATCTAATTTTAATCATCCATTTTTTTTTTTTGTTTTTGGAGTTCCTTATTATAAGGACCAATTACTTGGAAAGCAAGTAAAGAAAACATGAAAGATATTAGGCACCATAATCCTTCCTGGTTTGTTGATTGAAAACATGGAAGGTGTTATACAACTCTCAAAGAAGCTCAAGAAAAATAAGGAAGGAAAAACCAAGGGGGGGACCATGTGGGGTGCCAAACACCTGCTCTCTTGGGCTTGTGGTGGACCACATCTTCTCTTAGTTGCTTGGCATGAATCAAGGGATTCATGTTTATCCACATGACCTTCATTCTTGGCTTCAGGAGTGCTTGCAAAGAGGTCCAGTGGCTCTCCTCTTGGACTTGACTTGATCAACCAAATAAACTACTGGATAGCTCTCGGATCCCCATCACATTATTATCTAGCATTTGTTTCACAAGTAGAACCAAATAGCATAGGAAAAATAGAAAATGACCCCAATTAGTTAATGGCCATGCATGAAGAACTTAATCAATTTCAAAGAAATAATATTTGGACTTTAGTGAATAGACCTTCTGATCATCCTGTTATAGGCATTAAATGGATTTATAAAAATAAGTTAGATAAAAAAGGAAATGTAATTAGAAATAAAGCTAGATTAGTGGCCAAAGGATATAATCAAGAAGAAGGAATAGATTTTGATCAAACCTATGCATCGGTAGCATGATTAGAAGCTATTAGATTATTACTTGCATTTGCTTGCTACATGAATTTTAAATATTTCAAATGGATATAAATTGTGCATTTTTGAATGGTTTCATTACAGTAGAAGTTTTTGTAGAACAACCACTAAGATTTGAAAACCATGCTTTTCCTAATCATGTTTTTAAACTTAATAAAGCATTATATGGTTTAAAACAAGTACCTAGAGCATGGTATGATTGATTGAGTAAGTTCTTGCTTGAAAATGATTTTATCAGAGGTAATGTAGATATCACTTTATTCGTTAAAAGAAAATAAAATGATATGTTAGTTGTATAAATTTATGTAGATGATATATTTTTTGTGCAACTAATGAAAATTTGTGTAGATAATTTGCTGAGCATATGTGGGATGAATTTGAAATGAGCATGATGAGTGAACTGACCTACTTTCTTGGACTCCAAATTAAGCAAACACGAGAAGGAATATTTATCAACCAAGCTAAGTATATCAAAGAAATTGTTGGCTCCACCCAGTGATTTTGATGAATAACTAAACATTGAGTGCATATTGTATACTAATGTGTATTTCAAGCTATGAGTTTTCAGGAAGAAAGCACCTCAAAATCTTAAAAGCTTATGTATCATGGCACGCTGTGGCACGGAGCATTTTTCATAATTATGGACATACTCTTCATGGAAAAAGGGCCTTTACATAATCAATTGTTATTTATTTATGTTCCATTTAAATTTTAAAATCAGTATTTGTGTTTTTGGCTCTAATTATACTTGATTATGAATTTTTCAGTATCAAGTGTCGACACCTGGGAAGCCAAGTATCGACACTTCAGCATTTGGCATGCAGAAAAACCCTTGGGATGCCAAGTGTCGACACCTAGAACTCAAGTGTCGACACCTGTATTTCAAGTGTCGACACTTAGGTTTCCAAGTGTCAACTTAAGGCCTGAGATTTTTGAAAATCTAGAACTTGGCCATTTGAAGGTTTTTGTGTCAAGTGTCGACACTTGTGCATCAGTGTCGACACTTGAAAATTCAAGTGTCGACACCAAGAAATCATGTGTCGACACCTGACAGCCAAGTGTCGACACCTGATGAGCCAAGTGTCGATACTTGAAGCTTGACAGCCCTAACGGATCTATTTTTTTGACTTACAGAACTTGCTTTTCAAGCTCCAAACGGCTAGATTCAAGGCTCTAATGGTCACAAACCATTTTTTGGAAGTTTCTTATTGTATTTAACCTCCACCAACTTCATTCCAAAGGCATTGAAGTGTATGAAGTCCATTCAAAGCCAAAAAGCCAATATTTTCTCAAGAACTTCATATCAAGAGCCTTTTATAGTGTGATTCCCTGAAAAAACCTACAAGCTCAACCTTACATCATTCCAAAAGAAGTTTTTGAAGGATATTCCAAGGAGGAGACAAGATAAAGCATCAACTTGAGCTTCAAAGCTTCCTTTCTACTCTTGAAGAGAGTTTGTCTTAGTTTTAAAAGTTATATATCTGCTTTTATCTTGTAATTTGACCTTGCTTTCAAGGTTGTCTTGAAAGAAGGTTGTTGTAGTTGTTGGTGAGCCAAAGGGATAAAACTAACTAGGGTTAACTTGTGAACCCGAAGACAAAAACAAGTGTAAAAGGTTGTTGGTCAGCCTAGGTGACAAAACCAACATAGGTTTTGACTTGTGAGCCTTTTGAAAAACATGTCGGCTGTAATCTTGATTGGATTATAGTGAAATTCCCAAGGGTGGCTTAGAGAATGGATGTAGGTGCTTGGTTTGCACCGAACCACAATAAATATTATGTTTGTGTGTGATTCCCTTCTTTCCCTCTTGCTCTTAGCTTATTACATTTGATTTACTGCTTTCCGCTGCATTTAATCTTGAGCATTGAATTTATTACTCACAAACACCACTAGACCTTCACATTACTGTTTTAATTTTAAAAGATCCAATTCAACCCCCCTCTTGGGCTCCATTTCTGGGCAACAATTGGTATCAGAGCGCCGGTACTCTCTTGTAGGTCCAAGGATCTTGAGTGAAAGATCATGGCAGCCCCAATAGGAATGGGTGTAATTGAAGGTCAAGCTTCAAATCGTCCCCCACTTTTCAATGGCATAAATTACACGTATTGGAAAACATGCATGCACATTTTTATTCAAGCTATTGATTATAATTTGTGGAGGACAATTGTAAAAGGTCCTCATCAGCCTACTATGTTGGTTAATAGAATTCTCACTCCAAAGATGGAAGATGATTGGGATGAGAATGACATTAAGCAAATAGAGCTTAATGCTAAGGCTATGAACTTGTTATTTTTCTCTCTTGACCCATGTGGATTAAATAGAATAGCTAATTATCTTTCCGCCAAGGAGATTTGGGATATACTTGAGGTTATCCATGAAGGTACACACCAAGTGAAAACAACCAAGGTTAACATGCTTATTCATACGTATGAAATGTTTAAAGTGGAACCTACTGAGTCTATTAGTGAGATGTATACTAGGTTCACAAATATTGTGAATGGCATGAGAAGCCTTGGAAAAATTGTTTCTAATGGTGAACTTGTAAACAAACTTCTTAGGTCTCTATCGGCTTCTTGGGAAGCAATGGTAATGTCTATTGAAGAAGCCAAGGATGTCAACACTCTTCCACTTGAATAATTGTTGGGGTCACTGATGACCTATGAGCTCTCCCTCAAGCAAAAGAATGTGGAAGTCGATAAAAAGAAGAAAGTGATCGCTTTCAAATCCACTACTACTAGAGAAGCATCAAGCGATGACTCCGAAGAAGATGATGAAGAAGATGAGACGGCTCTAATGGCAAGAAAATTTATAAGGTTTATGAGGAAGAAAAGATTCAAGTTCAAGAAGAAACCTCTGAAAGGTGAGCCAAGTAAAGAGAAAGACAAGGAGAAGGAGAAGAAGGAGCAGCCCACTTGTTTTGAATGCAAGAAACCCATTCATTTTAAGGTGGACTGCCCGTTGTTCAAGAAAAGCAGAAGAAAGTTAAGAAAGTAGCCCTGATGGGGCAACCGGAGTGATAGTGAGGACTCTAGTTCTGAGAAGAACAGCAGAGTGGCAAACTTTTGTCTGATGTCAGATCATGATGAGGTATATTCGAAAATCGAAAATGATTTACATTTGATGAACTTCATGAAGTTTTTGATAAATTAGTCATAGAATTTCAAAAACTAAAGTCAAAACATAAAGATTTGAAAAAGCAAAATTTGGATTTAGCCAAACAAATGATAAGCTTTCAAATAAAACTGAATGCCTTCTTCTTCAAATAGAAAATTAAATGATAAGATTTTAGTTCTTGAAAAGGAAAATAAGTTTTGAAAAAGAAAAGTTCTTCGTTTCAAATGAAAAACTTTCAAAACAAAGCAAAGAAATTTTGGATGAAAATAAAAGATATAAGGAAGAATTGAAAAATTAAAATCTTTTGTAGATAAATTTTACTTATAGTTCTGAAAATTAAATTTCTTTTGAATAATCAAAGAGCTATTTTTGATAGAGTAGATTTAGGTTTAGAACTCATAAGAAACAAAACTTTTCAAAAATTTCTTTGTGCCTGCATCTTCATCCATTACTTGTTATGCATGTCGTACAAAAGGGCATAAATCTTATATCTGCAACAAAAGAAGATTGAGTAATATTAAGAAAGTTTGGGTTCCAAAAGGAACCAATGCCACTAACCTAAAAGGACCCAAGATGACTTAGGTACCTAAAGTCTCCACATGATCATTATTGCAGGTATGCCTTGCAACCAACAAGAAAAGAATGTGGTACCTTGATAGTAGTTGCTCAAGGCATATGATAAGAGATGTGGAGTAGTTCTCATCGCTCAAATATCAAATGGTGGCAATGTGACTTAGGTGATAATGGAAAGGGAAAATTTATTGGTATTGTTAAGTCCATATCACCCCCTCTTCTTATATTGATAATGTTTTATATGTTGATGGTTTGAAACATAACTTGCTTAGTATTAGTCAGTTTTGCGACAAAGATTTTAAAGTTGTTTTTGAATCTTCTATGTGCATCGTTTTTAGTTTAGATGACAATGGCATCAAGTTCATTGGTCCATAGGCATGGCAATATTTATATGGTTGATCTTGATGATCTTCCGATTCAAAATGGTCAATGCTTAGTAGCAATGGAAGCCAAGATCAATGAAACTAGTTGGCTTTGGCATCGTAGACTAGGACATGCTAGTATGTATTTGATTCAAAACTTAGCAAAAAGATTGATAAAGGATTTTCCTAAGCTCAGTTTTGAAAAGACAAGATTTGTAGTGCATGTCAACTTGGAAAACAAACAAATCCTCTTTCAAACCAAAAGGAGTAATCTCTACATCTAGACCCTTAGAGTTGCTTCACATGGACCTCTTTGGGCTAACGAGAATATCTAGTTTGGGAGGTAAGAAGTACGGTCTAGTTATTGTAGATGATTTCTCAAGATTTACATGGGTCATATTTTTAGTACATAAAGATGAAACGTTTTCTGAATTCATTAGGTTTCATAAACGAGTTTCAAATGAAAAAGGTGTTTCAATCATTTCTTTGAGAAGTGATCATTGAACCGAATTTGAAAATGCTGATTTTGATAAATTTTGTATTAAAAATGGCATTCATCACAATTTTTCTGTACCTAGGATACCTCAACAAAATGGGGTGGTAGAAAGGAAAATAGAACTCTTGAAGAAATGGCACGCACCATGCTTTGTGAAAATGATTTACCTAGATATTTTTGGGCTGAAGCCATAAATACTACATGCTATGTTTTAAATCGAATTTTGATCTGACCAGTTTTAAAGAAAATACCTTATGAACTTTGGAAGGGTAAAAAATCCTCAATTTGTTATTTTCGTGTTTTTGGATGCCGTTGTTTCATTTTAAATAATGGTGAGGATAATTTAAGCAAATTTGATGCCAAATCAGATGAGGGAGTCTTTCTGGGCTACTTCACATCTAGTAAGGCATACAGGATCTTCAATAGAAGAACACTTGTTGTTGAGGAATCCATACATGTGGTATTTGATGAATATGACCAGAAATATTCAAGAAAAGAAGATGTGCCTTCTGATGAAACAGGTACCAAGAAAATTGAAAGTGTAAACAACAACAAAGAGCCATCCAAGGAACAAGAAGATGATCAAAACACTGAAGGAAATCAAGCACAAGGTAATGAAAACACATCTATAGTTGATCCACTACCAAAAGAATGGAGGTATACTCATGGATACCCAAAAGAACTAATTATTGGTGATCCATCTAAAGGTGTACGTACTCGATCATCCCTTAGGAATATCTGTGATTATTTAGCTTTTGTTTCTCAAATTGAACCTAAAACTATTGATGAAGCTGAATGTGATGGTAATTGGATAAATGCTATGCAAGATGAACTTAACCAATTCAAAAGAAACAATGTTTGGACATTAGTAGATAGGCCTTCAAATACTTCAATTATTGGTACAAAATGGGTTTATCGAAATAAACTTGATGAAAATGGTGTTGTTACTAGAAATAAGGCTAGACTAGTTGCCAAAGGATACAATCAGGAGGAAGGGATAGATTTTGATGAAACCTTTGCTCCTGTAGCTAGACTTGAGGCAATTAGGCTATTGTTGGCTTTTGCTTGCTTTATGAATTTTAAATTATTTCAAATGGATGTTAAAAGTACCTTTTTAAATGGTCTTATTTAAGAAGAAGTTTATGTTGAACAACCTCCTGGTTTTGAAAACTCTGAATTTCCAAATCATGTTTACAAACTTTATAAAGCTTTGTATGGTTTGAAACAAGCTCTTAGAGCTTGGTATGATCGTTTAAGCTCTTTCTTACTCAAAAATGATTTTGCTAGAGGTAATGTAGACAACTTTATTTTTGAAGAAAAATAATGATGATCTCTTAGTAGTACAAATCTATGTAGATGATATCATAATTGGTGCTACTAATGAATCTCTTTGTCAAGAATTTGCAAAGCTAATGCATGGTGAGTTCGAGATAAACATGATGGGAAAACTAAATTTCTTCCTTGGACTCCAAATAAGGAAAACCAAAGTGGGGATCTTCATCAACCAAGCGAAGTACACAAAAGAAATACTCAAGAAGTTTGGGATGGAGAACACCAAGCCTTTAGGTACCCCTATGAGTTCTACTTATAGACTTGACAAGGATGAATCAGGTAAATCCATTGACCAAAATTATATCGTGGCATGCTCGATTCATTGCTATATCTTATTGCCAATAGGCCAGATATCATGTTTAGCGTTTGTATGTGTGCTAGATATCAATCTAATCCTAAAGAGTCTCATCTTTTGGTTGTTAAACACATACTTAGATATCTATCTAGCATAATTGAAATTGGTTTGTGGTAGTCTAGAGATTCTTCATTTGAATTGATTGCTTATTCTGATGCTGACTTTGCTGGGTGTAAACTTGATCGTAAAAGTACTAGTGGAACCTGTCAGTTTCTTGGAATAAATTTGATCTCTTGGAGCAGCAAGAAACAGAATTCAGTTGCTCTATCTACGATAGAAGCCGAATATATAGCAGCTAGAAGTTATTGTGCTCAAATCCTTTGGATCAAACAATAACTCGAAGATTTTGGCATTAAACTAACTAAGACACCCATAAGATGTGACAATACTAGTGCAATCAATCTAACTAAGAATCCTGTGCAACATTCAAGAAGTAAACACATTGAAATAAGACATCATTTCATAAGAAATCATGTACAAAACTCTAATGTTATTCTTGAATTTGTGTATACTGATGATCAATTAGCTGATGTGTTTACCAAACCATTGAGTGAAAAAAGGTTCTGTCTGATTAGAAGAGAGTTAGGTGTCATTGACCCATTCTCCTAGAACTCTCACAAACTTCATCTTACCCAAGGCATTATACTCAAAATACACTTGCTTTGAGTCCCAAAAGCTTTTAAATATTTTCTTAGATCTTTTAAAAAATTTTTCAATTTTTTTTGGGATTTTCTTGGCCAAGTGTCGACACTTGGATTTTGTCAAGTATCGATACCCGACCAAGTGTCGACACTTGACAAATACTAAGTGTCGACACTTGCGAAACGAAATCTGTTTTTAAAACGACCGACCGATGGTTTTTGTTTTCACTTCCCTCCATCACTCTCAAGCTACAGTGGTCCCCTACACTCCAATTCCTTCCTCTTCCCGTTTGCACCTTCACATATCAGGTATTCCCTCTCTTAATTTCTCATTAATTTTCATTTTATTTTACTTATTGTCGGTTTCCCTTCGTCACCGTGAAGCCATACAATCTAAAAAGGGATTTTTTGACTATTTTTTGAGATTTCAATCGGATTTTCATGGATTTTATTGGTTTTCTAAAACTACATTTGAAGGAATGGTGGTCTAATGGCTTTTCTCTTAGATTTCCCACAATTTTTGGCCGTTTTCATGTTCATTCCATCTGAATTTGGGAAAAACAACTGTTTGATTGATTTTGGCCAGAAAATTTGGGTTTTCACCTATAATCTAGTGTTCTAAACTTAGTTCTATTGATTTATCATAGTTTGTCATGATGTTTTTGCGACATTTTCACCATTTTGCTAAAACCCTAATTGATTTAAGCCCAAATCCCATGTGTTTTGGTATTTAGACCCTACAAAATGTATTTTTACAAAAGTTCAAATATATTTTAACAACCAAAAACATTTTCTAGCTTGTAAAATTCCCACTTTCAAATTGTTTATAGATTTCCTAAATTTTTTAAAGAGTATTTTACAACCCAAAATTATTTTAAAACTGTCTTTGCACCTCTTGTGAAATGAATTTCTCCTTAACTGAACCTGTAGCCAGTCCCATAGCTCTAAGTTTGATTGAATCTATCTTTTTTTCTTTCCTATCCAGCTGGTTTGACATGGGTCCTAGGAAGAGACTAGCAGTTAGGAGACCGAGTCAGAGGATAGAGAGGAGAACAAAGGCTAGGCATGACACTGGTAAGTCGAGCAGTTCAGTTGCACCTGGTTCCCCTGCGAAGAGGATGGCAGGGAAGGCTGTTGCTTCCGATCGACGAGTGGACTTAGAGTTTTTCGACCGCCAGCATTTTCAGATCTGGCAGACCCTTACCGATGCGGGTTTGGTGCCTTTCTACACTATGCAGGAGACGTATTACCCCCATCTGGTACGTGAGTTCTATGGAACATTGGGTTGCTAGCGTATGACTTGGAGGACATCTGTGCAAGGTGTGGAGATTCTACTGACAGAGGAGCTCTTGAGCAAAGTTTGGGAGATACACACCGAGGGATTAGCATTTTCTCTGTGGGTGATAGGGAGGCCGCATTCCATTATATTTTGGAGCGAGAGGATGTTTGCAGTGTGACGGTAGTCACCGCGAACCAGCTATCGATGGAGATGTGGCTCCTTCATCACATCACGGCCCGTATTCTTCTACCGAAGATAGGGCATTTTGATTTTATCACAGAGAGAGAGCTTATGCTCATGGTCTTCTTGACATAGAGGATGCAGGTAGACATTCCTTCCATGATGCTGATACAGATGAGAGATATGGCCAGCTAGCATCGTCATTGTCTACCCTATGGAATGGGACTGACCCGACTATTCCGTGCATGTGTAGTATCCTTAGAGGGGGAGATCCCCAAGGAGATCTTACACACTGATGTTTATGATGAGAGGTCGCTCCATAGGATGGGATACAGAGTGGTTGGTGGCAGATGGATCAGGAGAGAGTCTGGCCAGGAGCCAGATGAGGAGGATGAGTTACATGAGGTCGAGGCAGGGCCATCAGGGCCGGTCAGTTCTCCTATTCATACAGCACATGCATCAGAGACCGAGCTTGTGATGCCTTCTGCCACACCGTCAGCAGCTCCTCCAGCTTCTACTAGAGTACACTTTGAGGAGTACTCATGTGAGCAGTTTGCAAAGGTGAGAGGCGAGCTTATCAGTCTGGGGGCTAGGACGACTCAGCTTCGGATCAAGATTGAGAGCTATAGAGCTCACACTATTGCTGAGCATGCCGAGATTTGCCAGACTATGGAGGCTGGTTTTGCGTGCATTGAGAGTTTGATCAGATCCTTGCTTCCTCCAGCTGCTCCTGCTGATCCTCCGAGTGATGATGATGATGATGGCAATGATCACCAGGATGACCATGATGATACTGTAGAGGGTGGTGATCGCACTGATGACAGGGCTACAGATGTTCTTGACGATGGCAGTGACAGTGATGATGGTGCCGATGGTTATGAGGTCGTCAGTCGAGAGCGGCAGTCCCCAGTTGTTCCTCCAGCTGATGCTGTTGACACTCCAGCTGCCACTGATCCAGTCTTTGTTACCCCCACTTAGACTCTACCCTCTCCTTCTTCTAGGACCTCTAGAGTTGCACCTCGTTTTGGGCCATCCACTAGGACTAGGAACCGTGGTATCCTCTGGTAGTCTAGCCATAGGACTAGAGTTACTGGTCCCATTTCTTTTGAGATTCCATCTGATGAGGATTAGCCTCACAAATGTCTCTTCTATTGTATGTTCTTTTTGTTTCATGCTACTGTTATATGACTCTGATACATTTTGTATGTTTCAGTTTTGCTAATAAGTCAGCAAATTTTGTATTGAAAACTCCACTTATTATATATATATTTCAGTTTGGATGTTTAAAAACTGTGATTCACTTTGATTGCTTGATTAGTTACATTTATTCTTTTTAGCTCTGATACTCTCTTTAGATCTTTTTGGCTCTGACACCTATCATATCTGATACTCTACCACTTTTTGTCTCCATGCTCATTTTGAGGAGGAGGTTATTTCCCTTTCTAATGATTGACAAAAAGGGAGAGTAATAGTATAGATTGTATGGGAGTATGGCATAAATATGGCATAAGTATGGCCTAAATTGTTTGTGAAATTTTTCAAAATTTTTCTAATTTATTTGTGTAAATTTTCAAAATTGATCTGCTTTGGTACCCTAGTATATCATATCATTTGTTCTAATTAGAAATATCAAATTGAGGGGGAGATTGATTCTTCCTAATGATGAAAACTATGGCTCATATCAAACTCATGAATTATCATAGTTGAAATTTGAAACTTAATGCTATTTTACTCAAGGTTTTGTCATCATCAAAAAGGGGGAGATTATTGGCTCCACCTAGTGATTTTGATGAATAACAAAACATTGAGTGCATATTGTATACTAATGTGTATTTCAAGCTATGAGTTTTTAAGAAGAAAGCACCTCAAAATTTCAAAAGCTTATGTATCATGGCACGCCGTGGCATGGAGCATTTCTCGCAATTATGGACATACTCTTCATGGGAAAAGGGTTTTTACATGATCAATTATTATTTATTTATGTTCCATTTAAATTTCAAAATCAATATTTGTGTTTTTGGCTCTAATTATACTTGATTGTGAATTTTTCAGTATCAAGTGTCGACACCTGGGAAGCCAAGTGTCAACACTTCAGCATTTGGCACGCAGAAAAACCCTTGAGATGCCAAGTGTCGACACCTAGAACTCAAGTGTCGACACCTGCATTTCAAGTATCGACATATAGGTTTTCAAGTGTCGACTCAAGGCCTGAGATTTTTGAAAATCCAGAACTTGGCCACTTGAGGGTTTTTGTGTCAAGTGTCGACACCTGTGCATCAAGTGTCGACACTTAAAGTTCAAGTGTCGACACCTAGAAATCAAGTGTCAACACCTGACAGCCAAGTGTCGACACCTGATGAGCCAAGTGTAGACACTTGAAGCCTGACAGCCCTAATGGATCTATTTTTCTGACTTGCAGAACTTGCTTTTCAAGCTCCAAATGGCTAGATTCGAGGCTCCAATGGTCACAAACCATTTTTTGAAAGTTTCTTGTTATATTTAACCTCCACCAACTTCATTTCAAAGGCATTGAAGTGTATTGAAGTCCATTCAAAGCCAAAAAGCCAATATTCTCTCCAGAACTTCACATCAAGAGCCTTTTATAGTTTGATTTCCTGAAAAAGCCTACAAGCTCATCCTTACATCATTCCAAAAGAAGTTTTTTGAAGGATATTCCATGGAGGAGATAAAACAAAGCATCAACTTGAGCTTCAAAGCTTCCTTTCTACTCTTGAAGAGAGTTTGTCTTAGTTTTAAAAGTTATATATCTATTTTTATCTTGTGATTTGACATTGCTATCAAGGGTGTCTTAAAAGAAGTTTGTTATGATTTGTTGGTGAGCCAAAGGGATAAAACCAACTAGAGTTAACTTGTGAGCCCGAAGACAAAACAAGTGTAAAAGGTTGTTGGTGAGCCTAGGTGACAAAACCAACATAGGTTTTGACTTGTGAGCCTTTTGAAAAACAAGTCAACTGTAATCTTGAATGGATTATAGTGAAATTTTCAAGAGTGGCTTGGGGAGTGGATGTAGGTGCTTGGTTTGCACGGAACCACTATAAATTTTGTGTTTGTGTGTGATTCCCTTCTTTCCCTTTTGCTCTTAGCTTATTACATTTGATTTGCTGCTTTCTGCTGCATTTAATCTTGAGCATTGAATTTGTTACTCACAAACACCAATAGACCTTCACATTACTGTTTTAATTTTTAAAAGACCCAATTCACCCCCCCTCTTGGGCTCCATTTCTGGGCAATAGAAATCATCAAGAAGTTTGGTATGAAGTCGTCAAAGAAATTGGCACACTCATGAGCCCCACTTGCAGACTTGACAAGGATGAAGATGGAAGCAATGTTGATCAAAAGCTCTATCAAGATATGATTGGATCATTATTGTATTTAACAGCTAATAGACCTGATATCTTGTTTAGCATTTGTATATGTGCTAGATTTTAATCAAATCGAAAAGAAATACATATACATGCTGTTAAAAGAATCATAAAATATTTAAAAGGAACAAGTAATCTAGGTCTATGATATTCTAAGCAGTTTTCATTGAATTTAATTAAATCTTCAGATGCTAATTATGGTGGATGTAAAATTGATAGAAAAAGTACTAGTGGTACTTGTCAATTTCTAGGGTTGAACTTAATGTCATGAAACATTAAGAAATAAAACTCTGTAGCACTATCTACTGCTGAGGCAGGTATGTGGCTATAGAGAGTTGTTGTGCACAAGTACTTTGGATTAAGAAACAACTAGAAGACTATGGTGTTATTCAAACTAAAATTCCTATCAAATATAATAACACAAGTGCTATTAATTTGATAAAGAATCCAATTCAGCATTCTAGGACTTGAAGACTCTAGCTTCCTACCCCCTCTCTACTCAAAGTTCCCTTTCCATATTTTTCTCTAGTTCAATAGGTGTGGAAGAGTCTTGGTGAGGAGGAAGCTTGTCACTTGGAGACTTGAAGGAGAATGCTTGATGGCTAGGGCTTAATGGAGGGACTATTGGTGGCTAGGGCTTGGAGGAGAGACTCTTGGTGGCTATGGCTTGGAGGAGAGATTATGGTTTGGAACCTAGAGAACAAGGTTGGTTTCGGTCTCACGCCCTCTCCCTCATGGAGCATCAATGCCAATAGCAAAGGAAATATAAGAAAATTCTTTCATTCATTCATCATAATTCATTCTTACAAAAAGAAGGGGGGGTACTTATCAATCACCCAAGACCCTTTTGAAATTTTAATACATGCCTAAAACAAGGAGAGAAAAAAAAGGGACGTCTTTCAAGCTTGGATGGTCAAGGATTTCCAAGTGGGACGTCTCTTTTGAATTTTAAAAACTTCTAAGTTGGTGGGAGAAGAAAGTGGGGTGCCCATTTAAATTTCATGCTTGGGATCTCCCTTGTTTGGCATGGAGATGTGGTGGGACCCTGCTTTTTGTGGAAGATGAGGTGGCGTCATGTGTGAGTCCTCTTTTGGGGTCAATTATTGTATGAAGATTGATGTGGCTTCACCTTTCATATGGTCATGCTTCAAGGTTCAGTCTTGGATCTATGTTGGTGGTCCTCTTGTGTTGACTTGACTCAAATGAATTATAGGACATTGACTTAATAATATAAACTTAAAAAAATAGCTTGACTCAATTTCAAGACTGATAGGACTTAATTATCTGTAATCGATAAAGAGGTTGGGTTGGTTTGAATTGAGTATAGCCTCTTTCGGATTTTGGGTACCCTCACCAAGTTAGCTTCGACATTTGTCACTTAACTACTTGCTTTAGATACCGGTTTTGAGAGTGGATTATAGGCTTAACTTATACTAAGTCTAAATAAACCATACGAACTAAATCAGTTGAACCCTAGGGCTAATGTCTAATTATTTTTATATTAAAGATTGGTTTCTGAGATGAAATTTAGTGGTTTGTGAGCTAAGGAAGGATGATGAAATTTTCACCTTATCTTATAATAATGGGTTTGCCCTTAATTATATTATAAATAATGCAATGCAGTGCAACCAGAATTTCAATAGAACAAGTTCATCCTTACAAGCCAAATTAAGAAATAACTTTGGCTTAAGTCTAGGATCAAACAATCAAGATTTGAAGTTCTATGAATCTAATTTCCAATAAAATAAGTTTTATAATTTTTAGATTTTTATATAATAAAATTTGAATTTTCTTCTACTACCTACATAGAATAAAGTCCTATGTGCAAATAACAGAGTTTATAGATAATTCGGACAACAAAATGATAGAGTTTTTTAAAAAAAATTTAAAGATGAATTTCTTATTGAATAAAGTTTTCAAAATAGTAAAAAAATATAATTTGTTTTGATTTTCTTGAAGATAGAAATAAATTTTGTAAGGACATTGCGCAAATAGAAAATAGTACAGAACAGAGTTATATACAAAATAATAAGGTTAACTAATAATTTTGGATAACAAAACGATAAAGTTTCAAAGAGAAATTTTAGGAATTGATTCCTTATTATTAAATGAGTTTTCCAAAATAGTAAAATTTATATTTTTTTAATTTTTTTGTAAATAAAGATAAATTTTGCAAGTACTATTATGTGAAATAGAAAATAGTGCAGAATGCAAAACCTAATCAAAATGCAGTGCTCTAATACCAATATGATGCAGGACAAGTATCCAAATGAAGGTGCAATTAACTTCTTTTTTCTCTCAAAGAAAATAGATAAAATTATAAATAATCAAAAATGATAAACAAAAGCAAATCTAACTATGATCTAAACTTTTTAAAAAGAAGAGCAATGATTAAAGTAAGTATATCTTCATAGCATATTGATGTCGCTTTGATCTTAGAAAGCTAGGATCGAAGGTGATTGAGAAATCTCCTTCTTGACTAGGCTTTGTAATTTAGATTCAAAAAATTCAAGAAACAAGTTTTACTTATCAATAATAACGACCTTCTTAATAGATTTATGAAGGTTTCGCTCAAATGATCACTCGATTAAATCTTAGAGATGTTAGACTTTGAAGATGATTGCAACCCTAATTCATGGAAGACCTCTGTGAATCTAGAAAATGGCACCATCAGTCGTCACTTGGAAATAATGTCTCAGATTATAGATGGTGTGTGGAGGGTTTGATGGGGACCCGAGAGCCCAGCCACCTCAGCAGCCACGTGGAGTCCCAGTCACATCCTCAATTGCACCACTTAGGATTACATTAAGGATCACATGAAGATGGCCCATGCATAACAACATGCCAGCACACCCCTTCCACCCTCCAGGCATATCAACTCCACATGCCATCAAGTGAGAAAGGAAGGTCATGTGGATAAACATTAATCCCTTGATTCATGCCAAGCAACTAAGGAAAGATGTGGTCCACCCCGAGCCCAAGAGAGTAGGTGTTTGGCACCCCACATGGTCTCCTCCTTCCCTTCTTTCCTTATTTTTCTTGAGTTTCTTTGGGAATTGTATAACACCTTCCATGTTTTCAATCAACAAATCAAGAAGGATTGTAGTGCCTCATATTTTTCATGTTTTCTTTACTTGCTTCCCAAGCAATTGGTCCCTATATAAGGACCCCCTCTTGTATTGAAGAACAATGATGGATGAATATAATTTCTATTATTCTGTGTGAAGGATCTGTGTTATCCTAGGATATCTGTGTGATCGCTATTATTCCTAAAGGTATCTGTGTGATCCCTTCCCCCTTCTTTTCAAGATATCTATGTGATCCCTAGAGCATATGTGTGAGCCCTTTGCTTTGTACTGTCCTCCTAGGGGAATCCATGTGAACCCCAGTTATCTTTCTAAATCCTTCGCCCTCTTCTTTTTTCTTTTAAACAAATCCTAATCCACTGGTGACTTCTCAGCTCGCCAGCAATCCAACCCGATCTCTGTCCTGCATCAGGGTTGGTGGCATATGTAAGTGTTTAGAATTTATGTTTTGGTGCAAGGATGCGAACAAGCATATAAAAAAGGAAAGCTTAAAGAGAGAGAGGAAGAATCAACAGTGATGCAGGACCTAAGATGCATGCAAGTGATTCTTTATTTTTGTGTTTTAATGGATTTACCAATTCCCAAAATTAAACTAAGAATAGATTTAGAGATTTGTATAATGACAAGAAACTCTAACATGCAAACATGAACCCTAAATAGCGATAAAGAAGGATCCCGTGATTGAAAAATCCTGGTAGGACTTAGCTCTAAATCAATTCCAGACTTAGAAGACTAGGGAGGGCAAACCTCTCGAAGCTCTGAAGCGCCCAATGCCTAGTTCGCTCACACTCATGGATACAGCTTGGATGATCGAGCCCTTGACCTCGCGGATTCGCCAACTTTTCATCCGGTGGTCCTGAAGGCATGGAAGACCGACTCCTTTGTCCATGGTACCTGAAGGACCTGCGAGCAACCGAGAGACAAGTTAGAAAATAAAGAAGGAATGGGAAGGCAAAGAAATAACAGAAAGGGTGAAGAGAAGGTGGTGATCAAGGTAAGCTCTTCTTGTTGGGCATCCAAGAGAATCCTCCAAGGGACATCCAAGCTTAGAAGAAGGGTTGGCGGCATGCATAAGAAGAAGGTTACCAAGGCCTCTCACCCTTCGATGTTCCGAAGGACAAAGGCACACTCTCTCATAGAGTTCCAAGCCTAAGACAAGGTCTAAGAAGAAAATTTCAGATTCTTTTTTTTCAATCATCAAAATTGTTTTATATAAGAGGGTTAGGGCCATACTGATGTAGAACGAAAGCTCTGATACCAAAATGATGCAGAACGATGGCTCTGATACCAAAAGCGATGCAGAACGAGAGCTCTGATACCAAAATTGATGCAGAATGGATATGTGGAATGCGAAAGCAAATTAAAATTAATGTATACTTTTATTTTTATTTTATTTTTTTTATATTTTCAGAAGTTGGCTTTGTCTCAAATGAAAGTTAAACTAAATTGAAAAAAACTATATAATAATTGAAAGCACAATTCAAAGAAACAAGATTATCAGAGTAGTTCAGAAGTAAAGGATCGCTGGGGGTTGAGAAACTCCCAGACCTAGGGTTTTGCTCTGAACTTTCAACAGGATAGAAATAAAGAGAAGGGAAGGGTTATGTACCAAGCAGCGATCTTCACAGAGTTTGGTGGAAGGACTCTCTCGAGTAGATTGTTGGATCCTCGGATTCGGATATCTTCGCAATGGATCATCCAATACTGGTCCTTTGGCAGAGTTGGCTTCTACTGAACTCAGGATCTAGGAAAGAAGAAGAACAAGTTAAGGAACCAGATACTCAAAGAAAGGACTTACTAGATAAGAAGAACTTAAAAAATTGATGTTGCTGAAATCCAGATTCTCCTGGATGCTGATCTGACTTCCTCTGGGATTTGCTCTGTATTCGAAGTAGCCGATCTGGACCTGGATGCTGGTGGTTGGCCTCTACATGGAAGAGAGGGGCCATGAGATGATGAGGTAGATTAGGGTTTGGATGATTGGTGGAATGAAGAAGATGATGGGCGGCTAGGGTTTGGAATTGAAGTGGCTAACCTAGGGTTTTGGGGTTGGAGATCTCACACCTCCTCAAAGTTCCTAAGGAACCCGGATTTACTCCCTCATGGAGCTCAACACCTGAATGCAAGTGCAGAAGAGAGAAACACAAAGTTTGCTCACACATAAATTGAATTCATTCATTAGTTGTCTTTAAAACTTACAAGAGGGGTTTATTTTATAGGTCTTTACAAGAGGTCAGGGTTTTATATCTTCCCATGTGGGACTAATAGGATGGATCCTCAAATTAGGCTTGTAGAATCAAATCCTTCTCATATGGCTGGCCAAGAGCTTCCATAAGTGTTGATTGGTGGCTCCAAATGATAAGTAGGTGGCGCCTCCTAGCCTTGCTCTTCAAGAAAATTTTTTTTTCCTTCCATGCTTGGTTTTATTTGGAAGTATTTGGGTGCCTCCTAGTCTTGCTCCATAAGTTTAGGCTTCTTCCTTTCATGGCTCAACTCTTTTGGACACCTCCTTTTCTTTCTCCTCAAGTCATGGCTCTTTCCAACTTTGCTTTGGTCTTTTTAGGCATGGATTGGGCGCCCCCTTGAAGTGCTCCCCAAGAAATGCCTCTTTCCTCCTTTAGCTTGGCCTTTTAAGGTATATATGGGGCGCCTCCTTGATTTTGGCTTCAAGAAAAATTCTTGCTCCCTTGGGTGTGGGGACCAAGACACTGGGATGGAGATGTGGCGCCCCCTGGACTCTGGAGTGTTGATGGGAGTGTGGTGCCCACTTACTTGAGCCTGGGAGAAAAATGTGGCACCTGGACCATGACTTGAAAAAGGTGGCACCAACCTGGAGAAGACCTACGCACTACTAGGACTTGTACTGAGTCAACATGACTCAACAAAATTTAAATTACAGGGAAATACAGACTCAAGACTAAAATTGAGTTGACCAAGTCAACCCTTATTACAAAACCAGAAAACCATAATTCTTTGTGCAAGGTCAATCAGAGATCCAGATGGAGCCCTGAAGTCTTCTTCTGAGTCTGGTTCCCGCACCAATTATCCCGGGGTGGGAGGAACTCGACCCTGTCGAGTAAGGATCAAGCTGGCTCTGGTATCTCTCTAAGAGGTATGGGTCCAATTCTTGTAATTCTTCTCGGGAGATCCAAGAGTCATCAGAATCAGGCCTTCCTTGCCAGCGGACCAGGTATCTTTGGTATCCTCGATTACGAGTAGAGATAACCTGATCATCCAGGATCTTTTTAATCTGCTCTTTCCTCGCAGGCTAGTCTGTTGGCGGACACACAGGGTCGGGATCACTCTCAATAACAGGATTAGGTTTCAAAGGCTTACTAGGAATCACAGCTGGCTCCCTATACTCTACTAAGTCTGTAATGTTGAAAGTAGAGCTATTGCCTAGTTCTGGAGGCAACTCGAGTACATAGGCATTGGATCCTACTCTCTTCACTACTCTAAATGGTCCAGCTCCTTTAGCATGTAACTTTCTAACGGTTCCAGGAAAAAGTCGCTCAGGCCTTAACCTAATCATTACATAGTCTCTCTCAATAAAAGTTTTGACTCGTCTTTGAGAATCAGCCAACTTCTTATAAGTTTCATTACTTAAAGTTATTTTGGTATGAATTTCTTTATGCAAGTCCTTTACATGCTATGCAAGTGCATTAAGAGACTTGTGTGTGTGGGCTGATAGTGAAATCAGATCAAGTGGTGTGTGAGGCTTGTATCCATGAACAATTTCAAAGGGACTCTAGCCTATAGACCTATTGATCGAAACATTGAATGCAATTTCAGTCCTGGATAAAATACAAATCCCAATTCCTGGTGCTCTCAAACAAACCAAAATCTGAGCCAAAGCCTGGTAAAGGGTCAAGAAAAACTAAACTAGACTGACAACGCATTCCTAAAGAATGGACTTTATTCCAAAGGAATCCTAGGTCTAAACCTAACAAACTAAGGCTCTCTAGGTTTGACCTTGGGTCGGAGGAGGGCATGCAGAGCATGAAAACTTATTATGGATGCCTGGTAGGTGCCATAAGGTCTTCCAGAATTAGGTGGCAAACCTAATAGGTTCTAAGGAGTCTTGCAACCTAGAGATCTCAGTAAAGTATAATCCCATAGCTCTAGAAACATGAGAAGATTCAGGGAAGGGTAGGAAGTAAGAATCAGAGTTTTGAGGTGGCTTATCGGAAACAAGAAACAAACCTTGGTTATTCAGGACGACCTTAAAATGAGGACATTGTTCTATAGGTGCACTCATCCAAACCACATGATTTGCTCTAGGAGGGTCTACAAGTGCAAGTTCTAGGATAGGCTGGGTGCTCCTAGAATGTGGAAGGTTATCAGGAAGGTCTTTGGAATGTTTATCTAGAAAGTCCTCTAAGCTACTGTCTTTTTCTTGTTCTTGGACCTTCTCAATGGGCAATTCTTGTGAACCCCTTCCTTCTTCACACTTCTCTACCAGATTTGACTCAGGGGTGTCTTCTTTGGATTCCTCAATGAGTTCAGGGGTATTCTCACTTAAACTTTCATTTGGTGTAATTTCCTCTTCCTGAACTTCCTCAAAAGGGTCTTCTCTAAGGGCTAGCTCCTGAATTTCTTGAGTGGCAGGGGTCCCCTCAATAACCCCATTAGGTAGGAGTTGGTTAATTGAATTATCGGGAGAGATATCCTCAAATTCTTCTTCTTCATATTCATCTATCAAACTTATGTCAGGCTCATATATTTCTTCCTCAATCTCACTGAAAGGTTCTAATCTATTCTCCTTTGATTCCTCTTTAAGTACGGCTCTGGTAGGGACAACTAATTTTGGGATGGTCATGCCTAACTCCTTCTCAGTGTTATCCTTCTGGTCAAGAGGTGACACAAGTGGGAATTGACAAACAAAAGTCTGGTTCACTACGGATGTCGGATCAATCGAAACTTGACTCAAGTTGGTAGAGGTTGGCCTTAAGTCCAAAGTACATGATTGGTTATATCTTAATGACCACTCATAGTCTTGGGCTTCTTGGTAGGCTCGGTCTAACTTATTGGTGTTTTCAAGGCATAGCTTCCTATAAATGTCTGGGTGTAACCCAACCCTAAACCTCGATGTGATCTGAGCTTCGGTCTCAATGGTATTGCATTTCATGTCATACCACTGGAAGTCCTCGATATATTTAGACACAGGCCTATTACCTTGTCGCAATTGGTACCATTGGTCTAAAAGTCTTTTCTCATAGGATCTACCTAGGTACCTATCTCTCAACTTACTTCTCATATCTCTCCAAGTATATATTTCCTCTTTTCTTTGATGACACTCATGCTCAATAGCATACCAATACGACCTAGCATGTTTGGTGAACTTGGTTTTGGCCAACCTAACTTGTCCTAATTCCGATATATTAGTGCACTCAAAATAGAGATCCATTTGTTCTTCCCACTTAATATATATCTCTTATCTTCCATCAAAAGTGGGTGCATAAGGTTCGGTGTTCCTAACGGGTCCCTTCTCTGAGTCAACCAAGTATGGGTATAGGCTCCTAGGGCTAGACTCAGGGGCAAGATCATGGTCATAGGCTCTTAGATCAAACCTCCAATGATTAGGTTCAGGATCCCTATATAAAGGTCTCCTAGGCTCTAGGTGTGGGTGAGGTTGGGGTCTACCAAATTCTGAGTCAGGGGTCCAATTTCGGTGCCAAGGCTCCTCAAGTACCTAGGCTCGATCTCTAAACTGGGCAACAGTATCAGTCATATCCTGACACAATTTGGTCATACTTTCGGTAAGAGTTCTAATCATGGCCTCTAAATCAGGTTGGGTTTGACCAGGTTGGTAGGGTACTCCATTCCGGGTGGACATGATGATGCAAGCAAGCACACCAAATGAGACTCGACTGAAACAACTACGGGCTAACTAGACCTAGAGCCCAAACTAGATGCCCAATCAGAGTGGCAAGCTAGCCTATAGTAACTCGAGACTTAGCCAGGCAGGTGTAAGGGGAGTGTTAGGTCCCTAATTGCCAATCCTAGACACCAATCAGTAATTGGCCAGGTAGGCGGACCAGCACACAAGCCCTTCGGGACGTAGTCCCTAAATCACCGTTCTAGACACTGAGTACAAAGCACACACAGAGTAACTAGGCAAACTGACTAAACCCTAGGCTGGACCTGACCAGTTGGTGTTCCTAGCCCACTAGGGCAAATTAAGTCTAATAAATTTTAAAATTAGGCTTAGGATCGAATGAATGGGTGGTGGTTTTGGGCTAAGGAGTGGTTATCAACTACTCTCCTTATCTTAGATGCTCAATTGCCCTTAAGATGAATTAGGAGATGATCACTCAAAAAATTGAATTACAGAAATACAGAAACAGAATTGCAGTAATTTAACTCTCAGAAATTTCACATAAACCAATAAATTACAGTAAAATTATGTAAAATAGAATCAATTATACTGGTTCAAGCAAAATAAAAATCATGCAATTTAGAGTTACCTGCAATGAGAAACAATTCCTACAACAGAGCAGTTACAGACTGAAAATGGAATGCTTCCCCCGTTTACAATTTCTGCTACGAAGTTGTAACCCTACACGCCCTAGGAACACCCCATGGAATGGGAAGAGGAGGCTTGCACCTCGCTTCGTTCCTAGGACCGGACGTCCTGGGGAGTCTACTTCGAGCAGACAAAGTAAAAAAGAGAGACACTCAAAACATGCAAGCAAGTCAGAAACCCTAGACAGGGCTCTAATACCAAAAAGATGCAGAACGAACGCTTTGATACCAAAATGATGCAGAACGATGGCTCTGATACCAAAAGTGATGCAGAACGAGAGATCTAATACCAAAATTGATGTAGAATGGATATGTGGAATGCGGAAGCAAATTAAAATTAATGTATATTTTTATTTTTATTATTATTTTTTTTATATTTTCAGAAGTCGGTTTTGTCTCAAATGAAAGGTAAACTAAATTGAAAGAAACTATATAATAATTGAAAGCACAATTCAAAGAAACAAGATTATCATAGTAGTTCAGAAGTAAAGGATCGCTGGGGGTTGAGAAACTCCCAGACCTAGTATTTCGCTCTGAACTTTCAACAGAACAGAAATAAATAGAAGGGAAGAGTTATTTACCAAGCAGTGATCTTCACAGAGTTTGGTGGAAGGACTCTCTCGAGTAGATTGTTGGATCCTCGGATTCGGATATCTTCGTAATGGATCCTCCAATACTGATCCTTTGGCAGAGTTGGCTTCTCCTGAACTCAGGATCTGGGAAAGAAGAAGAACAAGTTAAGGAACCAGATACTCAAAGAAAGGACTTACCAGATAAGAAGAACTTGAAAAATTGATGTTACTGAAATCCTGATTCTCTTGGATGCTGATCTGACTTCCTCTGGGATTTGCTCTGTATTCGAAGTAGCCGATCTGGACCTGGATGCTGGTGGTTGGCCTCTACTTGGAAGAGAGGGGCCATGAGATGATGAGGTAGATTAGGGTTTGGATGATTGGTGGAATGAAGAAGATGATGGGCGGCTAGGGTTTGGAATTGAAGTGGCTAACCTAGGGTTTTGGGGTTGGAGATCTCACACCTCTTCAAAGTTCCTAAGGAACCCAGATTTACTCCCTCACGGAGCTCAACACCTGAATGCAAGTGCGGAAGAGAGAAACACAAAGTATGCTCACACATAAATTGAATTCATTCATCAGTTGTCTTTAAAACTTACAAGAGGGGTTTTTATTTTATAGGTCTTTACAAGAGGTCAGGGTTTTACATCTTCCCATATGGGACTAATAGGATGGATCCTCAAATTAGGCTTGTAGAATCAAATCCTTCTCATATGGCCGGCCAAGAGCTTCCATAAGTGTTGATTGGTGGCTCCAAATGGTAAGTAGGTGGCGCCTCCTAGCCTTGCTCTTCAAGAAGAATTTTTTTTCCTTCCATGCTTGGTTTTATTTGGAAGTATTTGGGTGCCTCCTAGTCTTGCTCCACAAGTTTAGGCTTCTTCCATTCATGGCTCAACTCTTTTGGACACCTCCTTTTCTTTCTCCCCAAGTCATGGCTCTTCCCAACTTTGCTTTGGTCATTTTAGGCATGGATTGGGCGCCCCCTTGAAATGCTCCCCAAGAAATGCCTCTTTCCTCCTTTAGCTTGGCCTTTTAAGGTATATATGGGGCGCCTCCTTGATTTTATCTTCAAGAAAAATTCTTGCTCCCTTGGGTGTGGGGACCAAGACACTGGGATGGAGATGTAGCGCCCCCTGGACTCTGGCGTGTTGCTGGGAGTGTGGCGCCCACTTACTTGAGCCTGGGAGAAAAATGTGGCACCCAGACCTTGACTTGAAAAAGGTGGCACCAACCTGGAGAAGACCTAGGCCACTACTAGGACTTGTACTGAGTCAACATGACTCAACAAAATTTAAATTGTTGGGAAATATAGACTCAAGACTAAAATTGAGTTGACCAAGTCAACCCTTATTACAAAACCAGAAAATCCTAATTCTTCGGGCAAGGTCAATCAGAGATCCAGATGGAGCCCTGAAGTCTTCTTCTGAGTCTGGTGCCCGCACCACATACTTATAGGATCTAAAGTCCTCATTCAAAATTTAAAAAAAGGAGTTACAAAGCTTGATTTAAGGATGAGTCAAGGGGGGACCTAAATTTGAATTTGAAATTTTTTCTCCCATGAAGCATGGCCAAATTTTGATCTTCTCCTCTCATGAAGCTTGGCATCCAACTTTTGAAATTTTAACCTCTTCTTGGTCGACCATGTAGCTTGATTTGGGGTCATGGAGTGTGGATGTTGTTGGCTAGGATCAAGGGGTGGTTAACTTGGCTTTTGAATTTGACATTTTAGCTTGAACTTGGCCACCCAGGGTGCTTGGTGATGTGGCACCTCCCATGCCATGTGGAATTGATGATGTGGTACCCCATGAGCTGAAGTGGTGCCTCCCATGCCATGTGGCATTGATGATGTGGCACTCCATGAGTTGGCACTCCTACTTGGCATGGAGGAGAGGTGGCTTGACTCATCTCTAATTGGGCTTGACTAGCTTGAGAACATCTTCAAATTAACTTGAGCTTGAGAACCAATTCCACTAATTACAGGACTAATTGACCCTAACTAGACCAAATTGGCCAAATTACAAGGCTAAACAAAAAATTGAAACCAACTAGATACAAATTACATGGCTCAAAAGCAAATTACTTAGGCTTTAAGCCTTATTACAGGATCCAAAAGACATAGAATCCTAATCAAAGATCCATAGAGGGTTGATGAGCCTCTGTCTAATCCTAGTTCCCACACCAATTCTCCCGAGGTACGAGGAACTCGACCTTGTCAAGAAATGGTTGATCAAGCTTTGGTTTACTCAAGAAGATCGGGGTCGAGATGCTAAAAGTCCCCTTAGGTAATCCATGAATCATCGAATTTGGTTAGCCTTGCCAACGGACCAGGTAATGTTGATAACCTTTGCCCCGTGTTGTGATAGCTTGATCATCCAGAACATGCTCGATCAGTTCTCCTCTCTCAAGTAAAATTGGAGGTGGACACTCAAGGTCGGCTTCACTCTCAAAGGATAGGTCAGGCCTAAATGGCTCGCTTGGAATTGTTGCTAGCTCCTTATACTCGATAAAGTCTGAGATATTAAGAGTCAAGCTAATGCCATAATCTAGGGGAAGCTCAAGCACATAGGCATTAGGGCCAACTCTCCTTATCACTCTAAAGGGGCCAACTCCATAAGTATGTAGTTTCTTAATGGTGACTGGTGGGAACCGTTCAGGCCTAGAACTAATCATTACATAATCTCCTATTTCAAATTCTTTGGCTCGCTTTCAAGAATCTGCCAATTTCTTCTATGTATTATTACTTAAATTAATTTTTTGGCTAATCTCTTTATGCATGCTATGCGAATGACTCTACGGACTCTGAGACTCGTATTGATACCTAACAAATGCAGACTCAACCATGCATTCTTATTGAGAGAGATTTTATTGGACTCTTTGGACCTAAACCTATCAGACTATAGACTCTCTAGGTTTGACCCTAGTTTGACATGGATATGAAAATATACAATGGACTCCTAGTGAATACCATAAAGTATACAAGAAGTAAGATGCAAATGTAACATGCATAATGAATGTATGTATTATGCTTACTTCTTCAAACTGTAATCTATTAGTCAGAGGTGGTGTGGGCACCAGAATCAGAAGAAGACTTCAGGGTTTCATCTGGATCTCTGATTGACCTTGCCCGAGAAAATTAGGATTTGTAATAAGGATTGACTTGATCAATCCAATTTTGAGCTGTAATTTTGTCATTTCAATTTTTGTTGAGTCATGTTGACTCAGTCCAAGTCCAGGTCCAGGTTGGCGCCATTCCCTTTGCCATAGGGTGCCACATTTTTTCTTCCATGGTCCAGCTACAAGTGGGTGCCACACTCCCTGCCACATCTCCATCCAGAGTCTTTGGTCCCCACACCATAAGAAGTAAGTTCCCCATTTTCTTGCACCACTTGGGGAAGAAATCCAACAAGATACCTCAATCCAAGGAGGAGCCAACTTCTTTCCAGATAAACCCAAGCTAGGATGGCAAGAATTTTTCTTGAAGAGAGGATCAAGGAGGTGCCCCACAATGTTCCATAAAAATCCAAGTTATAAAAGGGAAGAGAGCATGTCTTGGGGAGAAAATCAAGGAGGCACCAAAAGTTTCCTAAAGTGCCAAAGCCAAGAAAAGAAGAAGCCTAAACTTGTGGAGCAAGACTAGGAGGTGTCCAAAAGAGCCAAACCATGAAAGGAAAATCCTTGATTCATGGAGATATACTAGGAGACACCCCCATAACCTACCATTTGGACCTGATTTTCAAGTTTTCTTAAAGTTTTTGGGGAACTCACTCATGGAAGGAGTCTTGGTTGGCCAAGGGAAGAGAATTTGATGCCTAAAGTGTAGATTAGTCCTATTAGTCCCACATGGGAACTTGTATGGTTTTGATTTTTCTTATAGGTCTATATATTAGACCCCTTTTGTAACTTGAACTTATCTTATGAAATCTTATGAATGAAATCCCTTGTTTTTTAGCAAAGTCTTGTTCTTCCGCACTTATTCTGAGTGTTGAGCTCTGTGAGGAAGTAAATCCGGGTTTCCTAGGAACCTTGAGGAGGTGTGAGATCTCCAACCCCAAAACCCTAGCTTAGTCCACCCATCTCCACTCCACCACCACCAAATGGTAGCCTCTACATCATCTCCAAGGTTCTTCTTCCAAAGGGTGGCTGACCACTAGGACCCCAGTCCAACAATCTTCAAGTCAGCTACCACTGCTTCAGAGTCCATCCAGCAGATCCAAGAGAAGATGTCCCAAATCCGCAGCCTAGGAGTTCCAGATCAGCTGAAGACCTTCAGATCCCATCCTTTCTTCTACTCGGGTAACTCTCTTTCCTGAGTCTCTTGTTCCTAACCTTGTTCTTCTTCTCTCCAGGATCCAAGGTTCAAGAAGAGGTCAACTTTGCCAAGGACCATTATTAGAGGATCCATTGCGCGATCCAATAATCTGCTCGAGAGAGTCTATTTTTTTTTTCACCCAAATGGAGAGATATCACTGCTAGGTAACAAGAACCATCCCTTCTCACTTTGTCTATTTCGTTGAAACTCAGAGCAAACCCTAGATCTGGGGGTTTCTCAATCCCCAGCGATCCTACTTCTGAGTTACTCTGATAATCCACTCCTTTTAATTATGCTTTCTGTCATTTCTTAGTTTCTTTCAACATTAGTTTATCTTTCCTTTGAGTCAAACCAGACTTCTGAAAATATATATAAAAAAAAAATATTAATTTTAATTTGCTTCCGCATTCCACATCTCTGTTCTGCATCATTTTTGGTATCAGAGCTTTCATTCTGTATCACGACCGCTCCAAGGCTTGAATCCTCTGGCACGACCTTCTTCTTGTGGGTGATGCAGATAGTAGGTTGAGGGGCACCGCGCCTCGAATGGGGCATTCATTCCCGATTGGTGTAAATTGGGGCCTGAGGAGATCCTGATGCTTTGGTAAGGCATCTCCATTCATAGGCCTCAGATGGTGGGCCATCGCCTGTCGGTCGTACCATCCCAGTGGTGGGGTCTTGATGAAGACAACCCCCTTTCCCGCCATGATTTGTGTCTCTGTCATCCTCCTTCCTTTAGTTGGTGGTTATATGAGCTCGACCCCAACTGGGAGCTGATCTCGGTAGGGGGCTCACATTGGCTCCTCGCTTGGGTGCCATGCTCAGGTGAAACCTCCACCTGCCAGCTGATAGATGGCATCTAGATGGACTCCACATCAGCTAATATAGTCGTATCAGTTGCCCAACACTCTTGAGCCCGGAAGACGATACGCCGCTCAGGGTGTGGAGAGTAATGATCATGCTGATGTAGATCAGGACGTCTCTTATGTTACAGACATCTCTACATGCTTGTGATTCATAGACCATGCCTTCTCATTGATGGAGGTTTCGTGGTGCTCAGCTTTTCGATGGTGGTCATAAATGCTTCTCTTGGGTCAATGCGAATCCTCTAGGAACGAAGCATTCGGGTTGCCCAGTGTAGTATGTGCATCTTCTGGCTGGTCCAGCAATTAATGAGGCACGTACCTTCAATTGGTACGAGGGAGCAGCAGGATTTGTTCTAGAGAAGCCATCCCCTGCCTTTTTAAGGGTAGGTGGATAGGCCTTCGCACAGTCTCCTCTTTTCTCCAATGCTTTTTCTCTTTAACTCTTCTCTCTTGGCTTGTGCTGAGGGAGGTCTTCCGGTGAGCTCCAGGTCCCTGAACTAAGGGCCGAGAGGCCACATGATGTTTCTCCGGGAACATCTAGTCGACATCCTGGCGGGGGCATCCCAGTCGAAGAAGAAGTTTGCTGAGCTCGAGATTCTCATGAAGGAGAAGAAAGTGGACAGGCCTTGGGGGGCAGAGAAGGTGGTTGCCCGTATGATGGGAGCAGCCTACCTGCAAACCTCCTGGGTGTGCCTGGTCATGCAATTGAATGTGGGGATGGCCATGGTCTCAGTCACCATGGAGAAGGCCATGGTTGCCACGGCACTACTGAGAGTGGCCTAATGAGGAGCGACTATAGCTGCTCTTGGAATCACCAGATTGGTGAAATCCAAGAAGGATGGTGTGATCAAGGAGGATGCATTGCTATACTCCTTCCTCAGGTGTTCACTTGAAGAATGGCACCTGCATCCTCGGGGTGATGGAGCCGATGTCGGGCTTTAGAGAGCCGATGAACTCCTGTGGAGGACAGCACGGTAGAGGCAGACACGTTGTCATCCTCCTTCCCAAGAAGCTCAATTGAGGGAGGGATTGGCGTACCTCCAGCTGCTTCCGAAAGTAGGATCCATAATTAGGGAGGATCCCTTCTTATCTGTAACTGAGATCTCCAAGAGGCTTCCTAACCTGTTAGGAACCTTCATAGGATGTAAGAGACTTTTGATCAATGAAGGCTTTTGTTTTGACCATTGTGCGCTTTTCCTTCTTATCTCCTTTCCTTCCTTCTCTTCTTCCATCTTTTTCTTCTCTTTTTCTTTTGTAGCTTTTTTGTGTGTTAAGTATTTACCCCTGGAGCGAAGAGCATTTAGGTGATGCAGCCTTCCACTTCCCTTCAACTGAAACATCTTGCATTCCAACTGCACCGTCTTGCATCTTCCTTCCCTTCTTTTCTTCGCTTGAGCTGTTCCAAAGGAGGCCCGCCAGGGGCCACGAAGGGCTTACTTCTATGACTTAGTTGAGGGGCCTTCAGGATTTGAAATTGAGTACTGGGCCATGATTGTGCCATCCATGGATGTGCACTTTGGGGGAGCTAGCCTAGTGGGAGAACTCGAAGAGAAATTTGGCTTCTGCTGGAGTCTCGACTTGGAAGGAGCCAACCCAGCAAAAGGTGGAGTTTGACTTCTGCTGGAGTCTCGACCTTGGAGGAGCCAACCCAACGAAAGGACTCGAAGAAGAATTTGGCTTCTGCTAGAGTCTCGACCTAGAGGGAGCCAACCCAGCAGAAGGTGCAATCTGATTTTGGCTAGAGTCTTGACCTAGGGGGAGCCAACCTAGTGGAAGGACTCGAAGAAGAATTTGGCTTTTGCTGGAGTCTCGTCCTGGGGGGAGCCAACCCAGCAGAAGGTGAAGTCCGACTTCGGTTGGAGTCTCGACCTGGGGAGAGTCAACCTAGTAGAAGGTGGAGTCCGGCTTCGGCTGGAGTCTCGACCTGGGGGGAGCCAACCCAGCAGAAGGACTTGAAGAGAAATTTGGCTTCTGCTGGAGTCTCAACTTAGGGGGAGCCAACCCAGCATAACGTGGAGAAATCCATCAAGATACCTCAATCCAAAGAGGAGCCAACTTCTTTCCAGATAAACCCAAGCCAGGATGGCAAGAATTTTTCTTGAAGAGAGAATCAAGGAGGTGCCCCACAATGTTCCATAAAAATCCAAGTTATAAAAGGAAAGAGAGCATGTCTTGGGGAGAAAATCAAGGAGGCACCCAAAAGTTTCCTAAAGTGCCAAAGCCAAGAAAAGAAGAAGCCTAAACTTGTGGAGCAAGACTTGGAGGTGTCCAAAAGAGCCAAACCATGAAGGAAAAATCCTTGATTCATGGTGAGATAGTAGGAGACACCCCCATAACTTGCGATTTGGCGCTGATTTTCAAGTTTTCTTGGAGTTTTTGGGCCGCTCACTCATGGAAGGAGTCTTGGTTGGCCAAGGGAAGAGAATTTGATGCCTAAAGTGTATATTAGTCCTATTAGTCCCACATGGGAACTTGTATGGTTTTGATTTTTCTTATAGGTCTATATATTAGACCCCTTTTGTAACTTGAACTTATCTTATGAAATCTTATGAATGAAATCCCTTATTTTTGAGCAAAGTCTTGTTCTTCCGCACTTATTCTGAGTGTTGAGCTCCGTGAGGGAGTAAATCCGGGTTCCCTAGGAACCTTGAGGAGGTGTGAGATCTCCAACCCCAAAACCCTAGCTTAGTCCACCCATCTCCACTCCACCACCACCAAACCCAATCCTCTACACCATCTCCAAGGTTCTTCATCCAAAGGGTGGCTGACCACCAGGACCCCAGTCCAACCATCTTCAAGATAGCTACCACTGCTTCAGAGTCCATCTAGCAGATCCAGGAGAAGAAGTCCCAAATCCGCAGCCTAGGAGTTCCAGATCAGCTGAAGACCTTCAGATCCCATCCTTTCTTCTACTCGGGTAACTCTCTTCCCTGAGTCTCTTGTTCCTAACCTTGTTCTTCTTCTGTCCAGGATCCAAGGTTCAAGAAGAGGCCAACTTTGCCAAGGACCATTATCAGAGTATCCATTGCGAAGATACCTTGACTCCCGGGATCCAATAATCTGCTCGAGAGAGTCTTTTTTTTTTCACCCAAATGGAGAGATATCACTGCTAGGTAACAAGAACCTTCCCTTCTCACTTTGTCTGTTTCATTGAAACTCAGAGCAAACCCTAGATCTGGGGGTTTCTCAATCCCCAGCGATCCTACTTCTGAGTTACTCTGATAATCCACTCCTTTTAATTGTGCTTTCTATCATTTCTTAGTTTCTTTCAACATTAGTTTATCTTTCCTTTGAGTCAAAGCCGACTTCTGAAAATATATTAAAAAATATATATATATACATTAATTTTAATTTACTTTCACATTTCGCATATTCGTTCTGCATCATTCTTGGTATCAAAGTTTTCGTTCTGCATCAAGAGGAGCATAAGAAGTTTTAGAAAAGGGTAGAAAGTAAGAGGTGGATTCAGGGTTAGTCTGGATGTTCCTAGATGATGGATGGTCATCAGGAAGGTCTTCCAGAAGTTTATCTTGAATGTTTTCTAAATTAATGTCTACTTCCTGAGGTTGTTCATTAGGGACTTATTCCTGGACATCTTCTATGGACAACTCTTGTGAACCCTCACTTTTATCTACTATATTTGATTCTGGCTCAGTCACTCCTTCAAATTTTATAGTGGGTTCAGGATCTTTTTCTATTAGTTTCTCAGTGATTTTAACCTTAGGTCCATCTTCATCATACTCCTTCACTAGACTTGATTCATAAAGGTCTTCTTTGGATCTTCAATGGGCTCAGGAGTTTTTCATTTAAATTCTCAGTGGGTCTAACCTTTCTTCCCAAGCTTGGACATCCCTGGAAGATCGTCTTGGATGCCCAACAAGAAGAGCCTTCTTTGATCGCCACCCTCTCTTCACCCTCCCTTATTTCATTGCCTTTCCCTTCCTTCTTGCTATTTTCTAACTCGTCTCTAGGTTGCTCGCAGGTCCTTCAGGTACCATGAAAAAGGAGTCGGCCTTCTTTGCCTTCAGGACCATCGGATGAAAGCCGCCTAATCCATAGGGTCGAGGACTTGATCTTCCAGGCCGCATCCATGAGTGTGAGCGAACTCGACATTGGGCGCATCAGAGATTTGAGGGTTTTGCACTCCCTAGCCTCCTAAGTAAGATATTGAATTAGAGCTAAGTCCTATCGGGGTTTCTCAATCCTAGGGTCATTTCTTTATCACTATTTAGGGACTATATCTGCATGCTACAGTCTCTTGTCATTATGCAAATCCCTAAATCTATTCTTACTTCGAATTCAAGAATCGGTCAATGCCCTCAAATATAAAAACAACAAAAGAAAATCACTTGCATGCATATCATCTCTCTTAGTAGTCCCGTATCATTTGGTATCAGAGCTTCATCCTACATCATGTTTGGTATTAGAGCTTCATCCCATATCATGTTTCCCCTTGACTCATCCTCAAATAAATCTTTGTAACTCCTCTTTTCAAATTTTGAATGAGGACTTGGGAGCCTATAAGTATGGCCCTAATCCTCTTGTAGAAAAAAATTTTGATGAATGAAAAAAAAGAATCTGAATTTTTTTCTCCTATGAAGCATGGCCGAATTTTGAACTTCTCCTCTCATGAAGCTTGGCATCCAACTTTTGAAATTTGAACCTCTTCTTGGCTGACCATGTAGCTTGATTTGGGGGCGTGGAGTGTGGATGTTGTTGGTTATGATCAAGGGGATGTTAACATGGCTTTTGAATTTGAAATTTTAGCTTGCACTTGGTCGCCTAAGGTGCTTGGTGAAGTGGCGCCTCCCATGCCATGTAGCATTGATGATGTGGCACCCCATGAGCTGAAGTGGTACCTCCCGTGCCATGTGGCATTGATGATGTGGCACTACATGAGTTGGCACTCCTACTTGCCATGAAGGAGAGGTGGCTTGACTCATCTCCAATTGGGCTTGACTAGCTTGAGCCCATCTTCAAATTGACTTGAGCTTATGAACCAATTTGGCTAATTATAGGACCAATTGATCCTAACTTGACCAAATTAGCCAAATTAAAAGACTAAACCAAAAATTGAAACCAACTAGATATTAATTACATGGCTCGAAAGCAAATTACTTAGGCTTTAAGCCTTATTACAGGATCCAAAATATAGAACCCTAATCAGAGATCTACAGAGGGTTGAGGAGCCTCTATCTAATCCTGGTGCCCGCACCAGTTTTCTCGAGATGGGAGGAACTCGATCCTTTCGAGTAAGGGTTGATCTGGCTTTGGTATTTCTCAAGAAGATTGGGGTCGAAGTGCTACATGTCCCCTCGGATAATCCATGAATCATCGGATTTCGGTCGGCCTTGCCAACAGACCAGGTAATGCTAATAGCCTTTGCCCCGGGTTGTGATAGCTTGATCATCCAGGATACGCTCGATCCATTCTCCTCTCTCATGTAAAATTGGAGGTGAACACTTAGGATCGAGTTCACTCTCAAAGGATAGGTCAATCCTAAATGGCTCGCTGGCTATTATTGCCAACTCCCTATACTCATTAAGTCTGAGATATTGAAAGTTGAGCTAATGCCATAATCAAGGGGTAGCTCAAGAACATAAGCATTAGGGTCAACTCTCCTTATCACTCTAAAAGAGCCAGCACCACGAGCATGTAGTTTTTTAATGATCCCTGGTGGAAACCGTTCAGGCCTAGGCCTAATCATTACAAAATCCCATTTTTGGAATTCTTTGGCTCACTTTCGGGAATCTGTCAATTTCTTGTATGTATTATTACTTAAATTAATTTTCTGGCTAATCTCCTTATGCATGCTATGCGAATGACTCTACGAACTCTGAGACTCGTACTGACACCTAACAAATGCTGACTCAACTATGCATTCCTATTGAGAGGAATTTTGTTGGATTCTTTGGGCCTAAACCTAATAGACTATAGACTCTCTAGGTTTGACCCAGGTTTGACATGCACATAAAAATTTACAATGGACTCCTAGCAAATGCCATAAAGTATACCAGAAGTAAGAAGCAAATCTAACATGCACAATGAATGTATGTATTATGCTTACTTTTTCAAAATGCAATCTATTAGTCAGAGGAGCATAAGAAGTTTTAGAAAAGGGCAGAAGTAAAAGGTAGATTCAGGGTTAGTCTGGATGTTCCTAGATCGTGGAAGGTCATCAGGAAGGTCTTCGAGAAGTTTATCATGAAAGCTTACTAAATTAATGTCTACTTCCTGAGGTTGTTCCTTAGGGACTTGTTCCTGGACCTCTTCTATGGACAACTCTTATGAACCCTCACTTTCATCTACTATGTTTGATCTAGTCTCAGTCACTCCTTCAAGTTCTATAGTGGGTTCAGGATCTTTTTCTATTAGTTCCTTAATGATTTCAACCTTGGGTCCATCTTCATCATACTCCTTCACTAGACTTGATTCATAGAGGTCTTCTTTGGATTCTTCAATGGGCTCAGGAGTTTCTTTATTTAAATTCTCAGTGGATCCAACCTTTTCTTCCTAAAATTTTATAGAGGGTTCTTCTTCTTCCCCCTCTTATTCATTAATTAGACTTGGTTCAGCCTCATATACTTCTTCCTCAGGCTTACTAATGGATTCATGAGTCTTTTCTTGCAAACTAGTGGGATAGCTGTAGTAGGCTGGTTTGAAGGAATCCTAGTAAGAATTGGCCTAGAGGTGCTAATCATACTGGGCTCATATCTAGGGATTCTAACCTTATGGGGCTCAAGTCGATGGCCTATGGTTCATTCTGCTTATAAGTCATGGGTTCAGATCTATAGGTCATGGGTCTATTGGGCTTATAGGGTGTGGGTGCATAGGTTCTAGACTCATAGGATCTGGGTAGGTAGGCTTCTCTAAGTTTTCTCTTCATGGCTATTCTGGTAGTTATGGGGATTTCTCCATTCTGTCTAGTCATTCTCTCAACTTTATCCCAGTATATCCTATCCTGGCAAACTAGTAGGTTTGGCAAACTTATATTTCCTTTCCTCTGACACCATCATTTTATCACCCTCAAAATATAGGTCCATATTTCTTTTCCAAACAAGATAATCCTCAAACTCAGGATCACCACCAAATTTAGGTGCTTCTAACACAAAAGTGCGGGCACCAGAATCAGAAGAAGACTTCAGGGTTCCATCTGGATCTCTGATTGACCTTACCCGAGAAAATTAGGGTTTGTAATAAGGATTGACATGATCAACCCAATTTTGAGTCTGTAATTTTGTCATTTCAATTTTTGTTGAGTCATGTTGACTCAGTCCAAGTCCAGGTCTAGGTTGGTGCCATTCCCTTTGCCATAGGGTGCCATATTTTTTCTTTCATGGTCCAGCTACAAGTGGGTGCCACACTCCCTGCCACATCTCCATCCAGTGCCTTTGGTCCCCACACCATAAGAAGAAAGTTCCCCTTTTTCTTGCACCACTTGGGGGAGAAATCCATCAAGATACCTCAATCCAAGGAGGAGCCAACTTCTTTCCAGATAAACCCAAGCCAGGATGGCAAAAATTTTTCTTGAAGAGAGGATCAAGGAGGTGCCCCACAATGTTCCATAAAAAATCCAAGTTATAAAAGGGAAGAGAACGTGTCTTGGGGAGAAAATCAAGGAGGCACCCAAAAGTTTCCTAAAGTGCCAAAGCCATGAAAAGAAGAAGCCTAAACTTGTGGAGCAAGACTAGGAGGTGTCCAAAAGAGCCAAACCTTGAAGGAAAAATCCTTGATTCATGGAGAGATACTAGGAGATACCCCCATAACCTGCCATTTGGAGCTGATTTTCAAGTTTTCTTGGAGTTTTTGGGTTGCTCACTCATGGAAGGAGTCTTGGTTGGCCAAGGGAAGAGAATTTGATGCCTAAAGTGTAGATTAGTCCTATTAATCCCACATGGGAACTTGTATGGTTTTGATTTTTCTTATAGGTCTATATATTAGACCCCTTTTGTAACTTGAACTTATCTTATGAAATCTTATAAATGAAATCTCTTATTTTTTAGCAAAGTCTTGTTCTTCTGCACTTATTCTAAGTGTTGAGCTCCATGAGGGAGTAAATCCGGGTTCCCTAAGAACCTTGAGGAGGTGTGAGATCTCCAACCCCAAAACCCTAGCTTAGTCCATCCATCTCTACTCCACCACCACCAAACCCTAGCCTCTACACCATCTCCAAGGTTTTTCATCCAAATGGTGGCCGACCACCAGGACCCCAGTCCAACCATCTTCAAGTCAGCTACCACTGCTTCAGAGTCCATCCAGCAGATCCAGGAGAAGAAGTCCCAAATCCGCAGCCTAGGAGTTCCAGATCAGCTGAAGACCTTCAGATCCCATCCTTTCTTCTACTCTGGTAACTCTCTTCCCTGAGTCTCTTGTTCCTAACCTTGTTCTTCTTCTCTCCAGGATCCAAGGTTCAAGAAGAGGCCAACTTTGCCAAGGACCATTATCAAAGGATCCATTGCGAAGATACCTTGACTCCCGGGATCCAATAATCTGCTCGAGAGAGTCTTTTTCCACCAAATGGAGAGATATCACTGCTAGGTAACAAGAATCTTCCCTTCTCACTATGTCTGTTTCGTTGAAACTCAGAGCAAACCCTAGATCTGGGGGTTTCTCAATCCCCAGCGATCCTACTTCTGAGTTACTCTGATAATCCACTCCTTTTAATTATGCTTTCTGTCATTTCTTAGTTTCTTTCAACATTAATTTATCTTTTCTTTGAGTCAAAGCTGACTTCTGAAAATATATATAAAAAAAATATATATTAATTTTAATTTGCTTCATCATTCCACATATCCGTTCTGCATCATTTTTGGTATCAGAGTTTTCGTTCTGCATCATTTTTGGTATTAGAGCATTGATTCTGCATCATTCTGGCATCAGAGCCCTGTCTAGGGTTCTTGCTTGTTTGATTATTTTTTCGTTCCTTTTTACTTTTGCTGCCTGGAGTAGACTCCCCTGGCCGTCCGGTCCTAGGAATAAGCAAGATGCAAGCCTCCTCCAACATTCCACGGGGGTTCCCAGGGCATGTACGGGTGCCACTGGGTTATAACTTCTAGGTAGGGATTGTAAACGGGACACACATTCTATTTTCTGCCAGTAACTGCTCTGTTATTCGAATTGTTTCTCCCAGCAAAAAATTCTAAATTAAGTAATTCATGTTTTGTTAGAACCAGTATAATTGAAAATAATTTACATAAAATCTTCATGATTTATTAATTTCTTTAGATTTTCTGAGATCAATTTTACTACTGTTCTTCTTTTATTTTCTACAAGCTGTGTTTTTATTTGAGTGTGCATAAATTGAATCTATCTTAAGGACACCGAAGTTGGAACATAAGGAGAGGATTGAGACCCTCTCCTTAGCCCAAAACCACCTCCCGTGCATTCTGGTGCGGGCACCAGGCTCAGGAAGAGGCTTCAGCTAATGCCAAGTTCTTTATGGATAGAAGACCAGAAATTTAAGTCCTGTAATAAGTCTATGAGTCCTGTATTTATTTTATTTGAATAATTGAGTCCTGTTTTATTTTAATTTGGATCCAATTAGAGTTAAATTGGCTTTGTATTGAGTCGGGTTCAAGATCTACTTGCATTGGGCATCAATTAAGCAAGAATGAGTGTAACCAACTTCACCAACTACTTGGAGCACCACATCATCAAAGCACCATGCCACCTTGGAAGACAAGTCATGCCAACTTGGAGGATAAATCATGCCATATCACCAAGACACATCAACCATGAATTTTCAAATTTGAATGAAGCTCCACTCTTTATGGGTGCCCACCTTGTAATTAGGAGATTTAAATTTGAATGGGCCACTCCTATCTTCATGGGACACCCCTTGATTTTCTCCATGAAAAGTGTTGCATTTTGAATTTGAAAAGGAGCTTAAGGTTTATAAAAGCTCCTAGAATTCTCTTGTAATGAAAATGATGAATGAAATGAAATTTTTTTTCTAAGAAAGCTTTCTACCTTTGCTAGCCAAAGACCCTTGAGAGAAGGTAGGTGTGAGACCTAGGATACTTAACCAAACAAGCCACTAGTCCCTTTTCCAATCCCATTCGGCCACCCTAGAAGAACTCTTCATCAAGACCATTTCTTCGAGCCAAATCCTAGGAGACCCAATCCTGATCGAGTCCATGACCCAAATCCTAGGATAGCACACCATGATCCAGTCTATGAGCCAAACCCTAGCAGACACAATCAGGATCACACAGACCGTGATGCGCGAGCCCTTAGGAGTATTAGATTGGAAGCACCAACATTCGATGGAAATCTGGATCCTAAGGTTTACATAGATTGGGAGGGAGAGATGGATCAGTACTTTGATTGGTATGACATGACAGAGGAGAGAAAATGCAAGTTCGCGAAGCTTAGGTTAATTCGTCAGGCTAGGCTGTACTGGGGAAATGTCGAGAGGTTCATTAGGCAAAGAGGTGATGTTCCCTTAGTAACCTGGAGGGCAATGAAACTTAGGCTTAGAGAGAAGTACCTTCCTATGTCCTACCACCAGAGACTTCTAGACCAGTGGCAGAGATTGACCCAGGGAACCAAGAGTGTAGCCGAATACATTGCCAAATTTGATGAATTTGTAATGAGATGCAATGTAGATGAGTCTGAGTCAGTTACTTTGTCGAGATTTAGGGCAGGATTGAGAGAAGAGATCCAGAAAGAGTTATTTCTGAGAGAAGTCCATGACTTAGAGCTAGCTTACCAGGTAACACGAGATGCCGAGAGATTTCATAGGGGACCATTTTATCGCAAACCCGAACCCCCTAGAACTAGTGCACCTAGTCAGCAGCCAGGAACAAATCAGATGCGACCCAGTCGACCCAACCCTAGCACCCCTCTGACCCATAGAGATGATAGGGGTAAAGCACCAGAAGTTCAGAGGACTCCAAATTCTAATGTGGCTTGCTATAGATGTCATAAGTTAGGCCATTACGCTAGCAATTGTCCAACTAGGGCCTTACACATAGGAGAATTAGAAGAAAGTGAGTCTGAACCCAAAGAACCCCTAGGTGATAATGTCGAGGAAGTATATCAGGCTGAGGACAATTTGGCTGAAGAGTATGAAGGAGACGAGGAACAAATAGAGCCTGATATGTTGGGAGTAGTTAGATGCATCCTTACCCAAAATGCGACACAGGAAGATTGGCGTAGGACTAACATCCTACAAACATTCATCAAGTTAGGGGATAAGGTATGTAAAATAATCATAGATAGTGGGAGTTGTGTAAATGTCATATCCACTAGTGCTGTCAAAATGTTAGGCTTGTCCACAGTTCCCCATCCGACTCCATATAAGGTTTCTTGGATAGACTCCACTTCGATTCCTATCAAACATAGGTACCTAGTCCAAATCCAGTTATAGTCCTATCAGGAGAAAGTGTGGTGTGATGTCTTACCAATGGGAGTGAGCAGTATCATCCTAGGTCGACCCTGGTTATTTGACCATGATGCGACCCTATACGGCCGATCAAATTCTTGCTCATTCATGCACCTAGGAAAGAAGTTTGTGATTAACCCAACACCACCTAAGGACACTGTTAAGAGAGGATCAAGCCACCTAAAGGAAAAGAAAATGGGAGTCAATTTGATCACTGAAAGGGAAATTGAGAAAGAACTCACTGAGGGTACACATGTTTGGATTTTAACCACTAAGGAAATTCAGGAGCCTTCCCAAAAAGAACGCCCTCAGGAAGTGGCTAAAGTGTTAGAAGACTTTAAGGATGTATTTCCAGATGACCTACCTGACCAGCTTCCACCACTTAGGGACATCCAGCACGCCATTGACTTGGTCCCAGGAGCCACCCTACCCAACCTTCCACACTATAGGATGAACCCTACCGAACATTTAGAGTTACAAAGACAAGTAGGGAATCTCCTTAGGAAAGGATTTATTAGAGAGAGTTTGAGTCCCTGTGCAGTACCAGCATTACTGACCCTAAGAAAGATGGCACTTGGAGGATGTGCGTTGATAGTCGTGCCATTAATAAGATCACAATGAAATATAGGTTTCCCATACCCGTTTGGATGACATGTTAGATATGATGGCCGGAGCAACAATATTTTCAAAGATTGACCTTAAGAGTGGCTATCATCAGGTTAGGATTAGACCAGGGGATGAGTGGAAGACTGCATTCAAGACCAAGGAGGGTCTTTTTGAGTGGGTAGTAATGCCTTTCGGACTGTCCAATGCTCCTAGTACCTTTATGCAGATTATGAATCAAGTCCTATGGTTATTTATAGGAAAGTTTGTCGTAGTTTACTTCGACGACATTCTTATATATAGCAGGACCCAGAAGGACCATTTGGACCACTTGAATCAAGTCTGTTTAGCTCTTAGGGAAAATAATCTCTTTGCAAACCTTAAGAAATGTGACTTTTTTACCCATAGAGTCATTTTTCTAGGTTTTGTTGTCACACCTGACGGAGTTTTTGCTAACCCTGAAAAGATCAAATCAATTGTTGAGTGGCCAGTGCCAAAAAGTATTCATGAAGTACGAAGTTTTCATGGCCTAGCTACTTTTTATAGAAGATTCATTCGAGGGTTTAGTACTATAGTTGCGCCAATCACAGATTGCATTAGGAAAGGCCAATTTGAATGGACAAAAGCTGCTGATATGGCCTTCCTAGATGTTAAGAAGAAAATGACACAAGCACCTATCTTAAGATTGCCTGATTTTTCCAAGGTTTTTGAGGTTGCTTGTGATGCATCTGGAGTTGGAATAGGTGGAGTTTTAAGCCAAGAGAGCCATCCCATAGCTTTCTTTAGTGAAAAATTAAATGAAGCCAAGCTTAAGTATTCCACCTATGATAAAGAGCTCTATGCGGTAGTGCAAGCTTTAAGGTATTGGAGGCACTATCTACTACCGCATGAATTTGTCCTGTTTTCTGATCACGAGGCCCTTAGATTCCTTAGTTCCCAGAAAAAGCTGAATCCTAGGCATGCCAAGTGGGTCGAATACATCCAGGCCTACACGTTTGTCCTAAGACATCATGCTGGAACTGAGAATAAGGTGGCCGATGCATTAAGTCGTAGAGCCCTGCTTCTGAACTCGATTAGCACTGAAGTCGTTGGATTTGAAAGACTTACGGATGAGTATGATAATTGTCTAGACTTTAGTGAAGTTTACCAAGCTCTGAAATTAGGACCATCTAGTGACCACAGTGAGTACACCCTTTTAGATGATTATCTATTTAAGGAAAACAAGCTTTGTGTTCCGAAGACTTCCTTGAGAGATTTTCTAATTTGGGAAACCCATGCTGGAGGTTTGGCTGGCCATTTTGGTAGAAACAAGACCATATTGATAATTGAGGAAAAATTTTACTGGCCAGGCCTTAAGAGACAAGTAGCCAATATTGTTGCCCGATGTAGGACATGTGCGGTTGCCAAACATCAGAGACAAAACACCGGGTTATACACTCCTTTACCTGTGCCGGATTGTCCATGGCAGGATCTTAGCATGGACTTCGTTTTAGGACTGCCCAAGACCCTTAGAAAACATGATTCAATCTTTGTAGTGGTCGACAGATTTTCGAAAATGGCCCATTTTATACCCTGTTCCCAAACTTTTGATACCTCCAGGGTAGCCAAGCTTTTTGTCGATCAAGTAGTCAAGTTACATGGGTTACCTAAAACCATTGTTTCAAATAGGGATGTCCGTTTCACAAGCTATTTTTGGAAAACTCTTTGGCACCTACTAGGAACAAAACTAAAATTCTCAACTGCTTACCACCCTCAGACTGATGGACAAACTGAAGTTGTAAATAGAAGTCTAGGGAACTTATTAAGGTGCCTTGTTGGAGAGAATCTGGGAAATTGGGATTTACTTTTACCTCGTGCTGAGTTCGCATACAACAGCTCGGTCAATAGGTCTACTGGTAGAAGTCCCTTTGAGATTGTCCATGGTTACAGACCTAGGAGACCTATCGACCTTATCCCATTACCCACACACGCACGTGTATCTGAGTTTGCCGAGTCATATGCACAGCATCTTAAAGAATTACATAAGGAAATTAGTAAGAAAATTCAAATGAGTAATGAAGTTTATAAGCATGTGGCTGATTCACATAAACGGATAAAGGAATTTAATGAAGGGGACTCTGTCATGATAAAACTTAGACCTGAAAGGTTTCCTCCGGGAACTATGAAGAAATTGCATGCCCGGGGAGCTGGACCTTTCAAAATAATTAAGAAAATAGGATCTAATGCATATGTATTAGAGTTACCACCTGATTATGGCATTAGCTCCACTTTTAATATTTCTGATCTGAAAGAATTTAAAGAACCGGCATTAATTCCAAGAGAGCCTTTTGAACTTCACCCTGCCTTTGAGAGTGAAACCCTACCTGAGTGTCCACCAGCAATTTCACTAGACCGGAGAGACAAGATTGAATGTATCTTAGATGACCAAGTGATTACTACTAGAAATAAGGGTTATCAGCGTTATCTGGTTCGTTGGCACGGTCGACCAGAATCTGAAGACTCTTGGATTACCCGAGAGGATCTACAACAAATTGCCCCAGATATATTAGAAAAATACCACAGTCAAACCGATCCTTACTCGACAGGGTCGAGTTCCTCCCACCCGGGGAGAATTGGTGCGGGCACCAGGCTCAGGAAGAGGCTTCAGCTAATGCCAAGTTCTTTATGGATAGAAGACTAGAAATTTAAGTCCTGTAATAAGTCTATGAGTCCTGTATTTATTTTATTTGAATAATTGAGTCCTGTTTTATTTTAATTTGGATCCAATTAGAGTTAAATTGGCTTTGTATTGAGTCGGGTTCAAGATCTACTTGCATTGGGCATCAATTAAGCAAGAATGAGTGCAACCAACTTCACCAACTACTTGGAGCACCACATCATCAAAGCACCATGCCACCTTGGAAGACAAGTCATGCCAACTTGGAGGATAAATCATGCCATATCACCAAGACACATCAACCATGAATTTTCAAATTTGAATGAAGCTCCACTCTTTATGGGTGCCCACCTTGTAATTAGGAGATTTAAATTTGAATGGGCCACTCCTATCTTCATGGGACACCCCTTGATTTTCTCCATGAAAAGTGTTGCATTTTGAATTTGAAAAGGAGCTTAAGGTTTATAAAAGCTCCTAGAATTCTCTTGTAATGAAAATGATTAATGAAATGAATTTTTTTTTCTAAGAAAGCTTTCTACCTTTGCTAGCCAAAGACCCTTGAGAGAAGGTAGGTGTGAGACCTAGGATACTTAACCAAACAAGCCACTAGTCCCTTTTCCAATCCCATTCGGCCACCCTTGAAGAATCCTCTTCAAGCCTCTCCAATTTCAACCTTCCCATCTTCCAAAAGAGGTCATCTATAATGGAGTTCTCCATGCCAACAATTGAAGATGATTCACGCAAAGGATGCCAAAGGAGATCTACTTAAAGCCAAATCTAAACCATTTCTTCCATTCCTAATTTCCTCTTCCATTTCTCCATTCTTCCACCTAAATCTTTTAATTTTACTATGTATCTATGCAGGATCCCCGGGTCTCCTAGTTTTCAAGGTGAAGGTTTACTGTGCCAAGGAATCATAAACAAGGTGCCTTTAGATCTATAGTAACTCCTTGCTATTCTTAGTACTTCATCTTGAGTGTCCCTTTTCTGAATTTCAGATTATTAATAGCCGGATAGCCATCTTTATAATATTCTTTCAGATCTGAAATTGGAAAGTAGGCTAGCCCTAACCTGTGTGGTTTCCTAACCATGAAGATCCCTTCTTAATTACTTTGAGAGATTCTTTTCTAGTCTAGTTCTTTTCCTTATGTTCCTTTCATATAATTCTATTTCTTTTACGTAGAATAGCTACATGTTTATCTATTTCATTTTCATTTAGTCCATCTAATTCTTCAAATGCATCATTCGATACATGTCCCCCATCACATTCGAACCTAAGCCTTTAATCTTAAAATAATTAGACCTAATTTGTCCTAGTCGGCTAGGGACCTAACACTCCCCTTACACCTGCCTGGCTGAGTCCCGAGTTACTACAGGCTAGCTTGCCACTCTGATTGGGCATCTAGTTTGGGCTCTAGGTCTAGTTAGCCCATAGTCGTTTCAGTCAAGTCTCATTTGGTGTGCTTGCTTGCATCATCATGTCCACCCGAAATGGAGTACCCTACCAACCTAGTCAAACCCAACTGATTTAGAGGCCATGATTAGAACTCTTACCGAAAGTATGACCAAATTAAGTCAGGATATGAATGAGGGTTTTGCCCAGTTTAGAGACCGAACCCAGGGACTTGAGAAACGTAGACATCAAAATTGGACCCCTGATCCAAAATTTAATAGGCCCCAACCTCACCCATGCCAGGAGCCCTAGGAGGACCTTATACCGTGATCCCGAGCATAACCCTAGGAGCCTATACCCATACTTGGTTGACTCAGAGAAGGGACCGGTTAGGAACACTGAACCTTATGCACCCACTTTTGATGGAAGACAAGAGACATATATTAAGTGGGAAGAACAAATGGATCGGTATTTTGAGTGCACTAACATATCGAAATTAGGACAAGTTTGGTTGGCCAAAACCAAGTTCACCAAATATGCTAGGTCGCATTGGTATGCTATTGAGCATGAGTGTTATCAATGAAAAGAGGAAATATATACTTGGAGAGATATGAGAAGTAAGTTGAGAGATAGGTACCTAGGTAGATCCTGTGAGAAAAGTCTTTTAGACCAATGGTACCAATTGCGATAAGGTAATAGGCCTGTATCTAAATATATCGACGACTTCCAGTGGTATGACATGAAATGCAATACCATTGAGACCGAAGCTCAGATCACATCGAGGTTTAGGGTTGGGTTACACCCAGACATTTATAGGAAGCTATGCCTTGAAAAGACCAATAAGTTAGACCGAGCCTACCAAGAAGCCCAAGACTATGAGTGGTCTTTAAGATATAACCAATAAAGTACTTTGGACTTAAAGCCAACCTCTACCAACTTGAGTTAAGTTCCGATTGATCCGACACCCGTAGTGAACCAGACTTTTGTTTGTCAATTCCCACTTGTGTCACCTTTTGACCAGAAGGATAACACTGAGAAGGAGTTAGGCATGGCCATCCCAAAATTAGTTGACCTGACCAGAGCTATACTTAAAGAGGAATCAAAGGAGAATAGATTAGAACCTTTCAGTGAGATTGAGGAAGAAATATATGAGCCTGACATAAGTTTGATAGATGAATATGAAGAAGAAGAATTTGAGGATATCTCTCCCGATAATTCAATTAACCAACTCCTACCTGATGGGGTTATTGAGGGGACCCCTGCCACTCAAGGAATTTAGGAGCTAACCCTAAGAGAAGACCCTTTTGAGGAAGTTTAGGAAGAGGAAATTGCACCCAATGAGAGTTTAAGTGAGAATACCCCTGAACTCATTGAGGAATCCAAAGAAGACACCCCTGAGTCAAATCTGGTAGAGAAGTGTGAAGAAGAAAGGGGTTCACAAGAATTGCCCATTGAGAAGGTCCAAGAACAAGAAAAAGACAGTAGCTTAGAAGACTTTCTAGATAAACATTCCAAAGACCTTCCTGATAACCTTCCACCTTCTAGGAGCACCCAGCCTACCCCAGAACTTGCACTTGTAGACCCTCCTAGAGCAAATCATGAGGTTCGGATGAGTGCACCTATAGAACAATGTCCTCATTTTAAGGTCATCCTGAATAACCAAGGTATGTTTCTTGTTTCCTATAAGCCACCTCAAAACTCTGATTCTTATTTCCTACCCTTCCCTGAATCTTCTCATGTTTCTAGAGCTATGGGATTACACTTTACTGAGATTTCTAGGTTGCAAGACTCCTTAGAACCTATTAGGTTTGCCACCTACTTCTAGAAGACCTTATGGCACCTACTATACACTCATGATAAGTTTTCATGCTCTGCATGCCATCCTCCGATCCAAGGTCAAACCTAGAGAGCCTTAGTTTGTTAGGTTTAGACCTAGGGTTCCTTTGAATTAAGTCCATTCTTTAGGAATGCGTCGTCAGTCGAGTTTAGGACATTGACTCAGATTTTGGTTGAGTGAGATTACCAGGAATTGGGATTTGTATTTACCCAGGGCTGAATTTGCATTTAATGACTTGGTGAATAGGTCTATAGGTAAAAGCCCTTTTGAGATTATTCATGAGTACAAGCCTCACACACCACTTGACCTAGTTCCTTTGCCAGTCCACACACGAGTCTCCGAGTCTGCTGAAGACTTTGCACAGCACGTAAAGAACTTGCATAAAGAAATTCATGCCAAAATAACTTTAAGTAATGAAACTTATAAGAAGTTGGCTAATTCTCAAAGGCGAGTCAAAACTTTTGTTGAGGGAGACTATGTAATGATTAGGTTAAGGCCTGAGCAGTTTCCTCCTGGAACTGTTAGAAAGCTACATGCTAGAGGAGCTGGATCATTTAGAGTGATGAAGAGAGTGGGATCCAATGCCTATGTTGCCTCCAGAGCTAGGCATTAGCTTCACTTTCAACATTACAGACCTAGTAGAGTACAGGGAGCTAGCTGTGATTCCTAGTGAGCCTTTTGAACCTAATCCTGTTATTGAGAGTGATCTCGACCCTATGTGTCCACCAACAAACTGGACTATGAGGAAAGAGCAGATTGAAAAGATCCTGGATGATCAGGTTATCTCTACTCGTAATCGAGGATACCAAAGATACCTGGTGCACTAGCAAGGAAGGCCAGATTTTGATGAATCTTGGATCTCCCAAGAAGAATTACAAGAATTGGACTCAGACCTCTTCGAGAGTTACCAGAGCCAGCTTGATCCATACTCGACAAGGTCGAGTTCCTCCCACCCCGGGAGAATTGGTGCGGGCACCAGAATCAGAAGAAGACTTCAGAGTACCATCTGGATCTCTGATTGACCTTGCCATAGAAAATTAGGGTTTGTAATAAGGATTGACTTGATCAACCCAATTTTGAGTCTGTAATTTTGTCATTTCAATTTTTGTTGAGTCATGTTGACTCAGTCCAAGTCCATGTCCAGGTTGGTGCCATTCCCTTTGCCATAGGGTGCCACATTTTTTCTTCCATGGTCCAGCTACAAGTGGGTGCCACACTCCCTGCCACATCTCCATCCAGTGTCTTTGGTCCCCACACCATAAGAAGTAAGTTCCCCTTTTTCTTGCACCACTTGGGGGAGAAATCCATCAAGATACCTCAATCCAAGGAGGAGCCAACTTCTTTCCAGATAAACCCAAGCCAGGATAGCAAGAATTTTTCTTGAAGAGGGGATCAAGGAGGTGCCCCACAATGTTCCATAAAAAATCCAAGTTATAAAAGGGAAGAGAGCAAGTCTTGGGGAGAAAATCAAGGAGGCACCCAAAAGTTTCCTTAAGTGCCAAAGCCATGAAAAGAAGAAGCCTAAACTTGTGGAGAAAGACTAGGAGGTGTCCAAAAGAGCAAAACCATGAAGGGAAAATCCTTGATTCATGGAGAGATACTAGAAGACACCCCATAACCTGCCATTTGGAGCTGATTTTCAACTTTTTTTGGAGTTTTTGGGCCACTCACTCATGGAAGGAGTCTTGGTTGGCCAAGGGAAGAGAATTTGATGCTTAAAGTGTAGATTAGTCCTATTAGTCCTACATGGGAACTTGTATGGTTTTGATTTTTCTTATAGGTCTAGTTATTAGACTCCTTTTGTAACTTGAACTTATCTTATGAAATCTTATGAATGAAATCCCTTATTTTTGAGCAAAGTCTTGCTCTTCCGCACTTATTCTGAGTGTTGAGCTCCGTGAGGGAGTAAATCCGGGTTTCCTAGGAACCTTGAGGAGGTGTGAGATCTCCAACCCAAAACCCTAGCTTAGTCCACCCATCTCTACTCCACCACCACCAAACCCTAGCCTCTACACCATCTCGAAGGTTCTTCTTCCAAAGGATGGCCGACCACCAGGACCCCAGTCCAACCATCTTCATGTCAACTACCATCTTCATGTCAACCATCTTCAAATCCGTAGCATAAGAGTTCCAGATCAGCTGAAGACCTTCAGATCCCATCCTTTCTTCTACTCTGGTAACTCTCTTCCCTGAGACTCTTGTTCCTAACCTTGTTCTTCTTCTCTCCAGGATCCAAGGTTCAAGAAGATGCCAACTTTACCAAGGACCATTATCAGAGGATCCATTGCGAAGATACCTTGACTCCCGGGATCCAATAATCTGCTCGAGAGAGTCTTCTTCCACCAAATGGAGAGATATCATTGCTAGGTAACAAGAACCTTCCCTTCTCACTTTGTCTGTTTTGTTGAAACTCAGAGCAAATCCTAGATCTGGGGGTTTCTCAATCCCCAGCGATCCTACTTCTAAGTTACTCTGATAATCCACTCCTTTTAATTGTACTTTCTGTCATTTCTTAGTTTTTTTCAACATTAGTTTATCTTTCCTTTGAGTCAAAGCCGACTTCTGAAAATATATATAAAAAAAATACAATAATTTTAATTTGCTTCCGCATTCCACATATCCATTCTGCATCATTTTTGGTATCAGAGTTTTCATTCTGCATCATTTTTGGTATCAGAGCATTCATTCTGCATCACATAATGTACCTAGTGGTTCTCTTATCCTAGTCAAAGAAATCATGATTGGATTTTCTTGCACTAAGATTCCAGATTGGTTCAGGGTGTTGGGCTCTCCTAGGGCTATACTCAGGGGAAAGATTATGATAATAGGCTCTTGGATCAAGAGAATTGGGCCTAGATGATTTACATTTAGCATGGGCCATACGGGCTTCTACCCTTGTTTCAGCTCTATCAAATTTTTGGTTCAAGTTGGTAGTTTGCTCAGTGAGGAGCCTAATTTGATTTTCGAGGTTGTTCTCCATGGGTACACCTCATTGAGAGATGTGGATGATACTAGACTCCTGACCTGGTTGATATGCAATGTTGCCGATCTCGTCGCCATGCCTTTGGCTTCGGAGCCGCCGATCCGACTAGACCGTCTCACCCCTGGGGTCTCCTAGCTCCTCGAACCTGTAAGGCATGGTCAGAAGCCCTGGCCGGGGGTCCCGGTGAGGGAGCTCCAACGGTCAAGTTAGTAGACTGCGAGAGGGAACAGAGTCTCTGAGACTGGCCCCGAAGGAGTCCCAGACTTAGAGATCGTTCTAGCAAGAAAAGTCCTAGAAAGAATAGAAACCCGGCCGGGTTCTTCCGCCGAGCTCACGCCAAAGGGCCCCCTCTTGGGACCTTGGATCCTGCTATCGGGGTGGAGTCTCCTTTCCCAGTGTTTGTTTCTTGCAAACCTTGTCATCTATTCTCTCCTTCTTTTTAACTTCTTGTGTGGCCTTCTCGTTCCCCGCCCCTAGGAGGCTCCCTCGTCACTTTCACCTCGTCCCTTCCGTCTCTTTCCCTTTTCCCTTCCAGATCAAAGAGCCAAGCGGCTTCCCGACCTTGCTTGCCGAGCCTAGCGAGGAAAGAGTAGGGGAGGGGGGCGCCGGTCAGACCGTCGACCAGACCTCGGGCAGAGCGTGAGCGCTCTCTTTCCCAGGCACCGATGTTGTCCGTTATCGGGTCCTGTTTTGTCAGGGCCCCGCCTCTCGACTGCGGAACCTGTCGGGCCGATGTAAGCGATATTTCGCGTGTCGCTGCCGACCGTACGGGTGCTGTTCTCGGGGCACGGCGCGCACGGCTCGAGGGATAGTCTTGGAGCTCGTGCTCCTGTTCCTCGGAAACTTCTTCGCACAGGTTGGCCTGCCTCGACCGAGGTGGGACCATCTTAGGGCACCACCTGGTGAGGGAGCAGGGAGGCCGCCCGACTTCGGCCGAGGTGGACCCCTCCTGGGTGCACACCTGGCGGAGCGATAGAGGGGCACTCAACTTCGACCGAAGTGGTCCCGTCTCCGGGCGCCACCTGGCGAAGGAGCGAGGGGCCCGACTCGACCTCGGCCGAGGTGGGACCGTCTCAGGGTGCCACTTGGTGAGGGAGCAGGGAGGCTGCCTGCTTCGACCGAGGTGGACCCCTCCTAGGTGGACACCTGGCGGAGCGGCTGAGGGGCGCTCGACATCGGATGAAGTGGTCCCGTCTCCGAGCACCACCTGGCAAAGGAGCGAGGGGCCCGGCTCGACCTCGTCGAGGTGGGACCATCTTAGGGTGCCACCAGGCGAGGGAGCGGGGAGACCGCCTGCTTCGGCCGAGGTGGACCCCTCCTGGGTGGACACCTGGCGGAGCTGCAGAGGGGTGCTCAACTTCGGTCGAAGTGGTCCCATCTCCGGGCACCACCTAGCGAAGGAGCGAGGGGCCCGGCTCGACCTCGGTCGAGGTGGGACCGTCTCAGGGTGCCACCTGGCAAGGGAGCGGGGAGGCCACCAGCTTCGGCCGAGGTGGACCTCTCCTGGGTGGACACCTAGCGGAGCGGCAGAGAGGTGCTCGACCATGGCCGAAGTGGTCCCGTCTCCGGGCGCCACCTGGCGAATGAGCGAGGGGCCCGACTCGACCTCGATCGAGGTGGGACCGTCTCAGGGCGCCACCTGGCAAGGGAGCGGGGAGGCCGCCGGCTTCGGCCGAGGTGGACCCCTCCTGGGTGGACACCTGGCGGAGCGGCAGAGGGGTGCTCGACTTTGGTCGAGGTGGTCTCGTCTCCGGGTGCCACCTAGCGAAGGAGCGAGGGACCCGGCTCGACCTCGGCCGAGATGGGACCGTCTCAGGGTTCCACCTGGCGAGGGAGCGGGGAGGTCACCGGCTTCGGCCGAGGTGGACCCCTCCTGGGTGAACACCTGGCGGAGTGACAGAAAGGCCTGGACCGACCTCGACTTCAACCGAGGCGGTGCCAGATCTGACTTTGCCGAAAAAACTCCACGTGTCTCGAATCATGCCCAGCAAAATCTGAGACATGCCATGTCATCGTAACGGCCGTAACATGCAACATACAAAAGAAGGTACTTCAGTTTTGCTAGACCAAGGAGTTCAAACAGAATGGGTTAACTTAGATGACACACAGCACAACAACTAGCCCTTTCACCGGTCAGGTAAGTGGTTGGAGTGTGGGAGGCCCCCCTGCTATTCTCAGGGGCCCAATTAAGGAACTACAATACCACTTAGGTTGTTTGACACTAGACCTCTTGCCTTAGACACCAGCTTCCTAGTGCTAATTAAAGGGTTGTATGCACTAGTTTTTCACAATAGTTAAACACGACTCGTTGATGTCCCTAAGCTATTTGGTTGCTAATTGGTTTTAAGTTAGGCTTAGGTTCGAAATGCAAGGATGGTTATTTTTGGGCTAAGGAAAAGTAATGATTTCCTTCCCTTATCTTATGATATTGTCGCCATTAATATAAGTTATTTATATGATGGCATACACATGAAACCTACTGAAGTGTACTAAAGTTTTTTTGTGTTTTGATATGTATAGATAGAAATATGAGTTGCTGAAAATTAAATGAGATGAACCTAGGTGCAGAAATTAAACTATGCAGAAATGAAAGTATGTTGAAATTGGACTTGCTGGAATTTTAAGACAGAATTATTTTCAGGTAGTAATCAGGTGTGTAGAAAATCTACAGACTGAAATAAATTCTAAAAAAAATTTGAGAAATATTATCAATTATGTAGAATCCAGCAAAATAAGAACCAGTAGTTTTGGAGTTTCCTACATGCAGAAATAATTAAAAAAATAGACCATGTACTGGGTTAGATATAATGCAGAATTTTATGATGCAGAAATATAATGTTGCAAAATTTAATTATGTAAAAATTTTCTTTAGGACCTAAGATACCTATGTCCTTGTTTTCTTATTCATGGGTCAATCACATCGGCACCCCTATACACCATAGAAAATTCTCTTCGAATGGGATGTGAGGGTCTTGTAGCCCTACTTTTTTCTATGATTGGACGGCCATGGTAAAGCACCCGATTCGAGTACTAAAGAAAAACTAAGTCCTAACCATGCTCTGTTATCAAACATGCTGTGGGACCTAAGATGCATGCAAGTGATTCTTTATTTTTGTGTTTAATGGATTTATCGATTCTCGAAATTAAACTAAGAATAGATTTAGAGATTTGTACAATGACAAGAAACTCTAGCATGCAAATATGGACCCAAATAGTGATAAAGAAAGACCCCGAGATTGAGAAATCCTGGTAGGACTTAGCTCTAAATAAATACCCTACTTAGAAACTAGGGAGGGCAAACCTCTCGAAGCTCTAAAGCGCCTGATACCGAGTTCACTCACACTCATGGATGCGGCCTGGAAGATCAAGCCCTCGACCCTGCGGATTTATTGGCTTTCCGTCCGGTGGTCCTGAAGGCAAGGAAGACATACTCCTTTATCCGTGGTACCTGAAGGACCTGCGAGCAACCAAGAGACAAGTTAGAAAACAAAGAAGGAATGGGAAGGTAAAGAAATAAGAGAAAGGGTGAAGAGAAGGCGGTGATCAAGGCAAGCTCTTCTTGCTGAGCGTCAAGGAGAATCTTCCATGGGGCGTCCAAGCTTGGAAGAAGAGTTGGCCGGTTGCGTAGGAAGAAGGTAACCAAGGCTTCTCACCTCTCAATGTCCCGAAGGATAAAGGCACATTCTCTCACATAGTTCCAAGTCAAAGACAAGGGGTAGGAAGAAAATTTTAGATTCTTTTTTTTCATTCATCAAAATTGGTTTCTACAAGAGGATTAGGGCCATACTTATAAGCTCCCAAGTCCTCATTCAAAATTTGAAAAGGGGAGTTACAAAGCTTGTTTTGAGGATGAGTCAAAGGGGGGACATAAATTTGAATTTGCAATTTTTTCTCCCATGAAGCATGGCCGAATTTTGAACTTCTCCTCTCATGAAGCTTGGCGTCCAACTTTTGAAATTGAACCTCTTCTTGACCGACCATGTAGCTTGATTTGGGGGAGTGGAGTGTGGATGTGTTGGCTAGGATCAATGGGAGGTTAACATGGCATTTGAATTTGAAATTTTAGCTTGAACATGGCCGTCCAAGGTGCTTGGTGATGTGGTGCCTCCCATGCCATGTGGCACTGATGATGTGGCACCCTATGAGCTGAAGTGGCACCTCCCATGCCATGTGGCATTGATGATGTGGCACTCTATGAGTTGGCACTCCTACATGGCATGGAGGAGAAGTGGCTTGACTCATCTCCAATTGGGCTTGACAAGCTTAAGCCCATCTTCAAATTGACTTGAGCTCGAGAACCAATTCGGCTAATTACAGGACCAATTGATCCTAACTTGACCAAATTAGCCAAATTACAACACTAAACTTAAAATTGAAACCAACTAGATACTAATTACATGGCTCGAAAGTAAATTACTTAGGCTTTAAGCCTTATTATAAGATCCAAAAGACATAGAACCCTAATCAGAGATCCACAGAGGGTTGAGGAGTTTCTGTCTAATCCTAGTGCCCGCACCAAAGAGGGAAAGAGAATCTTTAAATTATGAAAGAAAGTAGTAGCTTTTCTTTCAAAAATTTATTTATTCTTTCATTCCAAAAAGCTACAATACATAGTTATTTTTAAACAAATAACAAGAGTCTAAAACAATCCAAATGTTAACAATTTAAATAATCCAAATACTAACGAGCGAATCCTACTTGAAGTATGGGTGGCGTCATCTTGTAATAAACTTAATCCATGTCTCGTACTAATCAATGGCTACTATGTTGACTTCTTTGGCTAATCTTCTAATACTCTAGATGTGGCTCATTAACAAAATAGGTCTCCTAGATTTGGCCCGAACCCTGAATAAGGGTTATCCTGAAGTGGCATCAACATAATGTCTTATTCACTTGGGCTTCTTATGGCATAGATCAGGTGAGTGGGACTCTCTTTTGGATGGCATCGGGAGTCTATTAAGGCTCTAACTTAAATGATAATGTAGTGCAGAGGTGGTATCTAAGTTGTATATATAGTGGTATGAAATTGTAGTTGCTAAAAACTAATACACTGGAAAAATAATAATTTACTAAAAATTGAAAACTCTTGCTAATGAAATTACAAGATTATTAAGTCTACCTTAGTCAAGCCAGATGATGACTTGCGAACTGGTATACGCATCATATAATATATATATATATATATAGTTCATTATTTTTAGAATAAGTAATAATATTCTTGTCTTTTCTTAAGAAATATACAAGCAAGCAAATATATCTACCTAACTATTTGTTTCGGCTGGCCATGCAATTCATCCTATGTGATGACCCAGGTCATATTGAAACTGGGTTAACCTAAGAGCCATCCTCTTAAACCATGATGTGAATACCAGCCCTTATTTTGCAACTCAAATGCTCTCTCTCTATTTCCTTTTTCTTTCATTCTACAGATGCCCTCCCATCCTAAGCCCTCGCTTGAAACCCCACCCACCATTGAATCCAAATGGAACTTCTTTTATTTCTTCATTTCGTGCACGCTTCTTTTCCCATCAAAATCTGACCTCTTCCCACCACCTATGCCGCCAGCATTAGAGAGCCAGCTCCCACACCTGTGCCTCACTCCTCCCTTCAAAACCAACCACCGCTTCCAATGCTCTATTTCTCTCACCAGCTTTATTCAACCAACTCAACCCCTCTTCATTCTTCTTTGTTCCCCACCGAGGACTTGTTCGGATATTCCGACAAGATTGGGCTCAAGCATGACATACTAACCTTATTGGAGCATTAAACCAACAGCGACATACTTGCTAATTTATTGGTTTCTGTGGCCTATTATCCACTGTTGTTTTAAGAAATACAATGATATTGATTACAGCATATCATAGTAGTAACTGACAAGGTTGACATTTTAGCTCGAATGTTACTAAAAGATGAAGATGGAGTTTTGCACTGCAAAACAAATCATCCTTGTTTATATCATATTATGTACTACTACTTTTGTTGCCATTGTTGCTGTAAGCTAATTAATTTGTAGTAGGCTCCATTCCCTTTCTCCAGCAAGCTTGAATGATTTCCTTGTTCTATGATTTTTCCCTCTTGCAGGACTGAAATGATATCGGCATTCTGAATAGTAGACAGCCTATGTGCCACCACAATGGTGGTGCGGCCCTTCATGATTCTGACCAGTGCTTGTTGGACCATGCGCTCAGACTCGAGGTCAAGTGCACTTGTAGCCTCATCAAGGAGCAAGATGGCAGGATTTCTGATGACGGCCCGTGCAATGGCTACCCGCTGCTTTTGCCCACCTGAAAGCTGAACCCCTCGATCCCCAACCTCGGTCGAGTAGCCGTCCGGCAAGGCACTGATGAAGGAGTGGGCATTAGCAAGCTTGGCAGCTTCAACGACCTCGCTCTCCGTGGCACCATCCTTGCCATATGAGATATTTTCATAGATTGTTGTAGCAAATAGAGCTGGTTCTTGTTGAACCAGGCCAATGTGTTTTCGGATGGACTTCAACCGAAGCTTCTTGATATCCTTACCTGTCAGGATCATTGATTAAAAGAAGTTACAATAAGACCGAGCATGCAAATAAAATTTGCTACAAGAAGAAGATGGCATACCATCAATCATCACTTTCCCAGCAGTTGGATCATAGAATCTTAATATAAGAGCGAGCACCGTGCTCTTGCCAGACCCGCTTGTCCCAACCAAAGCCATGCTCTTGCCAGCCTTTATTCTCAAATCAAAATCCTTGAAAACCGGAACATCAGGCCTTGAAGGGTAGTGAAACTCAACTCTTCTCAACTCAATTGCCCCCTTGACCATCCCTACATCCTCACCAATGTCACCGTCCACCTCAGTCTTCCTATCGATAACTTCAAACACTAATGATGCCATCTGATTTCCCTTCATGATGTCGGGGCCTAGGCCAATGGTGTCTCCTGTGACTGCTGCCGTTACCATCAAGATGATAAAGCTTTTGATGACAGACTCAAAGCTTGCGAGCCCCTTGCCCATTAGGACAGATCCATACCTGCAAGAACAGAGATGATGAATTCTTATCCATACCCATTGTTGGACAAATAAACACAAGCCAACTGCATTATGGGTGCCCAACAACTAACTGAATTGATGCAATGCAAAAATACGACTGCACCGATTACATAGAGGTTCGTACATTAATCTCCATTGTTGAATCTGTCCTAGCCTATCTTACCTGAGATCTTTAATTAAATTAGGTTTGCATGCTAAGCTACTGAATTCCAAAATACTGCGCTAGATAGGTTCCACGAAAGTTCACTCTGTCCAAATGTATGCTAAAATCTTGACAATTTCAAATTAACTGAATCTATCTCTTTCAAACCTGTTTACTATAAGAAATTACGTGGTTTCACAGGACAAAGCTAGAAATCAAGAGAGGCTTACCGAAATCTCTGCGGATTTTTTTTTTTTTTGAGGAAAACCGTAAATCCTAGTTAAAAGTCATTTATGCTATTAAACAAGCTTATTTAGTGGGATAATTCTGGAAATCTAACGTAGAATATCTAATCCAAGCTCCAGTTCAAACTTAATCCACTCGGATCATCTAAAAATTTAATCAAGATTAATTCAGTGATGAATAAAGCTTGGGATTCCTATTGACACAAAGACGCATATTAAAATAAGTTCGTGTACGTTGGTAGCATCTTTAGCATACCACAAGGCAAGGCCATAGGAAGAGAAAAGGAAGCACTGAGAAATGCCACAAAAAAGGCCTGCAATCTGTCCACGTAGGAAAGAGCTCCTGGAGGGTTCCTTGAGCTCACGGGCATAGAGCTCAACAACCTTCTCTTCCAAGCAGAAAGCAGCCACCATGCGGATATTGCTTGCAGCCTCAGCAGCAAGTGTGTTGGCTTTCAGGTAGGCCTTGCTCAAGTTCAACCCATAACCTCGCACGAATAGTTTCTGTGAGATGAAGCATATGGATATATGTGTATCAATAAATCAGAGTGGGTGCTCAAATATGTTCACAAATACTAGGACAAGGGAATTCACACCTCACTAATATGCCCAGCGACGGCCAATGGGTATATGGCCAATATAACTAGAGTTATCCGCCAATTCAAAGTGAAGGCAACGGCTATTGATGCCACAATCATTCCAGCGTTCTGTAGGAGGATCGATGAGCGGTCAACAATGATTGTTTGTATCAGAGTGGCATCAGTTTCCAATCGAGATGACAGCATCGAGCTGGTATTTCTCATGTCATCAAACCATCCAATCTCATTTCGTAACATCGCTGGCATTGAATTATCCAAATACAAGAGCATCAAATGATCATACCTACTCTACTTTAAGTAGGGAAATTGGGCAAAAAATTACCTGCAAACATTCTTTCACGAACGCGAAGTGTAAGTCTGTGCCCAAGAACTCCAAAGCTGAGGTGCTCGGTTGAATGAGAGAATATGGCGACAATAGCAGCACCACAGAAAAGGCCTACAAGCTTCCTAATTTCTCTTTGTGTGGTCTCCCAATCCATGTAGTAGGCAACTAGAGCTTGCGTAATTCCAAGAGCAAAGAGTGGTATTTGGATACCAACGATAAAGGCACTTATGGTTCCCAGCAACCCAAATATCCAATCGGGATTAGCCATGGAATATAATCTTCTCATAGAAATCGGCCTCACCTTTGGCGAGCCATCTGCATCTGGATCATAATATGTGATGGAGTCCTTCTCAGAGCGAAAGCTACTTGTCCATCTACTTGATAATTCTAGTGAAGATCTCATGCTAGAAATGTAAAAGAAGAAAAAAAGAATCAAGTCAATATAATGGCGCATAAATGACATAGATGAGACTTAAACTTGGAGTGCATTTGAATCTGCTGCAACATTATTCCGTTAACTTGCAATACTTAGAGAGCCATTGGGATACCAATTTCCATTTTAAAGTTCTTCTGCTGTAAGGCATTTCTGTTTAACAAGAAGCCCTATTAAATGTGAGAAAGATTGTTCTTAGGAGGAACTTGTAATTAAGGTTCTCTACCGTTTGAAATTTCAAAATTCTGAATTAGACTAAGTCAAGCACGGTGCACGAGGCTAGGGAAAAACTTTTGACTGAGGACTAAGCTAAAACCTTGGAGTTCGTTCAGCATTGACATCCTCCAAGTGGAGTGGTTGCTGCGCTTGTAGCCTAGCAAGCGAGAAATAGGCACCCTGCTGGTCTACAATGAGCTCCTCATGAGTCCCAATCTCCATGATCTTTCCACCTTCAACAACAGCCACGACGTCTGCCTTTCTGACCGTAGACAGTCGATGGGCTACCAAGACCGTTGTGCGACCCACCATGATCCGGTCAAGAGCCTCTTGAAGGTTCTTCTCAGACTCAGCATCCAGTGCACTCGTGGCCTCATCGAGGAGAAGAATTGCAGGGTTTTTTAGTATTGCTCGAGATATCGCAATTCGCTGCTTCTGTCCTCCTGAAAGCTGGATGCCTCTCTCACCTACCTGGGAGATTTGTGCATTTATATGCTTCAGAATTGTATTAAAATGGAGACAAATGCTGCTATTATAAAACAAATAAAATAAACACCTGCGTCTCATATCGATCAGGAAGGTTCTCAATGAAGGCTAGTGCCCCTGACAGCTTAAGAGCATTGGTGATCTCATCATTAGTTGCATCATATTTCCCATAGAGGATGTTCTGTAGAATGCTTGTGGCAAAAAGCACAGGTTCTTGACTGACCAAACCAATCTGCAGCCTGAGCCACTTGAGCTCGAGGTCCTTGATGTTGCATCCGTCTAGTAATATGGTTCCAAGAAGGGGCTCGTACAATCGCTCGATGAGCGAGATCACCGTGCTCTTTCCTGTTCCGCTTCCGCCCACGAGAGCAATGCTCTTTCCTGATGGTATGTCCAAATTGAACTCATCAAGGACAAGAACGGATGGTCGCGATGGGTAGCTAAAGCTCACATTGCAGAACTGGATGTGCCCATCCACACTGGCTAATGTCTTGCTAACATTACACTTGTTTTGACTACTGTTTGCCTCTTTATCATCTCAAATATGGGATGTGCAATGGTTCGTGCTTTAATGAATGCGGAAACACTTGGTCCTACCTGTCCAAGGGACCTGTATGGTATTTTAAATAGCAAATTGTGTTACGCTCGTATTACATCATCAGAAATAGATTTGTTCCGTGCATAAAGGATAAAAGTTACATAGCACTTGAGACTGAGACTGTTAGGTACTCCAGGTTGGAAACTTGCAATTCACATATATAGAAAACATGAAACAATATTAGCAATTTGTGCTAATCTATATCTTACATAAATAAACCACGAGTTCACTAAAGTCTCGAAGTAAAAACAGTGTTGTCTACGAATTTCCTTATACTTGTTTGCGTCTACTAAAATTTTCCTTTTTTTCCTTTTTTTTTTTTTTTCTTTCTCATAGGTGGGTAGAATTTTCAAATAAATAAAACTAGCAAGGTAAAATTAGGCCATGCAACTTTTAAACGTAATGCAAAACTATAACAGAACGCATAAAAGCATAGAAAGACAAGAAGAAACAAGAAAATTTATTCCTTGCAAACTGATTTTATAGTAAAATTTCATCTAATTTATCATTCAACAATTTACAGATGATTCATTTCTTAACTATATATAAGAAGTATCTCCGCATCTATTGTCTATCACTAGAAACAATACAAGATGTATAAACGCTATTCAACATAATTTCCTTTTTTAGACTCCTTTAGGTCTCCATGACCAGCAATGATTTTCTAGTAGTTAATAAATTTTTTAGTTTTCTGAGCAGGAAACAATACCAATTAAAATGTTAAGATCGCATACAGAATTGACCATATACTTAACATTCACAAACTTCAATTAATGGATAAGGTTTGCAGTTTGCTGGGTTTGGTGAAAGTCTAAACCCATTAATTTGACCCGCATGTGCGGAATAATGTTAATTTGCTACCTAGGGTTAAAGTCTTTGAGGATTAATTAACGTAGATTTAAGAGCAGAAAAAAGATTTAATTATTGGGATCTATCTTAAATTATTTGAATTACATATTAGACAAAGTTCCTCTCCATTTGGGAGAGGTCCAGGGCTCGGAGGTCGCATCCCCACTTTACTTTCTTAAAAATATTAAGATTTCTCCCATATACCACTTCCATATCATAATGGACTAATTTTATAAATTATAAATAACCAAACAATAATGTCATGAAATCTTGGACGTACAGGCCAGCAATGACGACGTTGAGCGTGGTGGCAAATGCCTCCCCTCCGTTGGATAAGCCCTTATGGATGACAACACTGCTATACCATAAATTAGTGCCCATGAGGAGAAAAGAACGAAGTACGTGGATCCAACGCCCAGGCCCTGGCTAGCCCTGCCTTCTTCCCGTACTTGTATGTTTGCAAAAGTGCGTTCTTGTATGATTTCACAGCCTTCTCTTCTCCCACGAATGCTTGGACCGTGCGAACATTCCCAATCACCTGCATCCATAAAATTTATTAGAGCAGCTTAGCATGGTTTACATGGCAACCATTTTGGCATAGAAAATTTCTGACGAAAATATCCACCTCCTCGGCTATTTCTCCGGCATAAACATAAGATTTTCGAACTCCAGCAAAAAGACCAGTAGCAATGTAAACGTATGTCCCACCAAAAATGGCTATCAAGGGGACTACAGACAGGGTCACAAGGCTGATTTGCCAAATATGGGAAAATCCAATTGCAAATCCCGCAATGAAACGGGTCATGAAGTCCAAGAAGTTTCCAACCTGCAAAGAAGTTAAACCAAAAATTCACATCACGAAAGTGTGCTAAACGTGCATCTATGACTCATTACAACATGAAAAATTAATTGTTACTCTTGAGGCTGGGTTCTAATATCATCACAAAATCCTTGATATACATGAAAATTAAAATAGCCCAACCAAATATTTAGTGATCCAAATGCGAGTCAAATGTTTTCCCTTTGATTGTTAGAACTTCCTTTTCACATATTTTTTCGTTACTATAGATAGAACAATTTTAACAATTATTTATTTTTCCTACTTTACTATTCTAAATTGGTCTGCGTTTTAAAATTTATGGTAGTGTTCCATGAGTAGTTAAATACACCTAAAACTAAATTTGTTGGGCATATGGTCGCTTTCAAAATTGGTCTATAGATGATACTTATTTTGAAGGCCTAGTTTGGCGCAGTCTATTTGACTAGCCCAACTTGGGAGTTATCTCAACTGTCCAAGTATGTTACTCGAGTAGCAAGAAATTGGAAAGACTCCTTCTGGATGTCTTTCTCTTCTCTAATGATTTCGAGTGGAAATCAAAGGCCCCGGGCAACCCAAATCTTAGGTCTCCTCTATAACTCAGAACCTTTCTCCTCTAGGACCCTCCAACGAAGAGCATCGCGCCTCCTCTTTCTTTCTGCATCTTTTTTCAAATTTCCACCGCTACTTTTCACCATGCTCGAAGGAAATCATAACCAAAGACACCACCAGAGCCAAGGTAACGCCCCGATCCCGTGGCCTTTGGCACCATCTCCAGCCACTAATTAACCATAGAGCAAGAATAAAACAACTCCCTATTTTCACAGCCATCTTTTTCCTTATTCTAGCCATCAGTGCTATCATCTTTTGATGCCGGTCCTTTGATCAGGTCCCACGGCCTCTCCATGATCTTTGACATATTCCTTGGCTACCGGCAAGCAGCCAATAGCCAAGACCCAAGAAATAAGCTTGGATCCCCAATTTTCCAAGCTTCATCACCCTGGTTCTCTTGACAGCTATTACTTCCTTTGGCCATTCACCACTACCCACCATACATTAGTCGGTCCGCTAGCTGCACCCCCAGATCAAGACGATGGCCTCCTATATTTTGACAAAGAAGAAAAAAAGAGGAAAAAGGAAAATAAAAGTGCTGCAGCGTCAACTCCTAGACCGGGGTCGGCTGGATGCTGGAGCGCTCCTCTCCAGGGTGAATCTGCAACAAAGGCCCCAAGGGCGCCGGTGGTGTTCCGGCGGGAGACCCTCCGATGCCTAAGTTAGCAGGAGGTTGAAGGCAACATAATGGAGGAATCAACCAAAGAACAGTGTATGTAGAGGGAAGAGCCCTTCTCTCTCCAAACGGGGTCCCTCAAGTACCTTATATAGGCGCAGAATAGTCCAAAATCCGTTAGGGGAGAAGCTGAGAAAGACCAGTTTGCCCTTAGGAGAATCTGGAGAGTAGCCACGTGGTGCGCAGAAATGGCGACATCGTGGAAGTAGTGGAGCAGGGCTGTTGGAATGGTAGGATCCCGCAGTAACAGAAAGGTGCTTCTGAAATTTCCTGGTTGCTAAGGCATGCTTGTCGGACGTCGGCCAAGGGAAAGCCGATCGGCCGGACCAAAGGCCAAACCATTGAAGGAGAGCGATGGGCTGGACCCCAGTGCGAGAGGGTCGTTCGGACCTTTGCTCCGGTGGGTCGGACCTCCGAAGGAGAGCGACAGCCGGACCCCAGCAGGAGAGGGTTATTCGGACCTCTGCTCCGATGGGTCGGACCTCTGAAGGAGAGCGACGGGCCAGACCCCAGAAGGAGAGGGTCGTTCGGACCTTTGCTCTGGTGGGTCGGACCTCTGAAGGAGTAGCAGTCGGAGCCTTGAAGGGGTGGCCCGGTCGAACAGCAAGAATGGGCCGGTTCTGGCTGAGGGTGAGCTGTCAAGGTACAACAATTGTACCCCTTGCCCTTGTGCTTCGAGCGAGTCCGTAGGCTCGAAGGGCGAGGGCATTAAATGACAGTAAATGCATCAGTCTTTCAAATGATGGCGAATCCGATTCGGCGTGCTGTGACCAAATGCCTTATGTTCCGATTTTTGCTCCTGGACAGGTGTCAACATCTGGTTGGTGAAGATAGGGGGAGCAGTTTTTGCTGATACGGTGCATAGTAGCTGCCCGTTTGAATTCTTGACATGACATGGGGCACGTGGCTTCATCATAGCGGTTGGTGCACTTCCTGCAGTGATCCATCCGCTGTTGCTTCGACTATCACATGGATCGCAGTCGGATATAATCCGGCGCATCCCCTCGGATTCTCATCTAACTCGAAAACTGAGTTGCTAGCCGTCGGGTCATGGCACATGGGCGAAGGCATTGGGAAGCTACCCCCAGGTGACTATAAAAGGGGGGTATTAGGGCCCAGAAGGAGCTTTCCACCATGCTTGCGCTTGAAGAGAAGGCAACCTCCTTCCTCTTTACTTTAGCCCCTCTTAGAGAACCAGGGAACCAGGTTAGTTTCGTCTCCACCTTCCTCCATCTTCTTCATTTACTGCAACTCCCTTTAGAATGGCTTCTGGGAGTTGGAGTTTGGCTCATGGACATAGGGAGCCCGACCCTTTCGACATCTCTTCGACCATGACCCGAGAGAGGGTCGAAAATCTTAGGATGGTATATAGCATTCCCTCCACCCTACATCTAACCATCCCCAGTCGCGAGGGTAGAGTGAACGGACCTTTAAACTTAGGAGCTCTCCCTCTATATGAAGACTACCCGAAGGCGGGCCTTCGTTTCTCGATCCACAGTTTCTTTATCCATGTCTTCAACACGTATAGAATTACTCCTTCCCAACTGACCTCGAATAGCATTCGGGTTCTCTGTGGCTTCGTGGTTCTATGTCGGGAGGCCAACATCGAGCTGACGGTGTCCTTGTTTTCAAATTTCTTCTTGTTGAAGTAGGACTTCCGGAGTCAGGAGTGGTGGATGTTAGTCCGTGCCCTGGCCGGAAGATACTAGCGGGGCTTCCTCTACCATTCATGGATGGAAGTTTCGATACTTTTTTGTAGATAGTTTAGAGCCATGGGACTTCAAGACGACATGGAGGGAGCCGAGGCCGAATGCTTTGAATGGGAGGAAGATCTCGAGGGCCGATGAGGCCGACTTCCATAAACTGGATGATGAGGACCCGAGGTTCATCGGCTTCATGCTCCATGAGGGGAGTCTTCATCAGGCTGGACTCAGCCAGCACCAGACGATGGGTAGGACGAGAGCCATAGAGAGAGAGACCCACTACTTTATCTTCTGTCGACTTTGCAACCATATCATACTTCAATTGTGTTTGTTGACAGGTGAAAAAATGAAGCCAGATCGGGTGACCCTTTCGGGCACGATCTGCATAGCGAAGGGCTGTCCACATTACGGAACCGACCCCGCAAGAGCCGAAGAAGCGGGCAACAGAGTCGGTGCTTGAGAAGCCGGTGCCTGAGAGGTCGAAGAAACAATGGATGGCATAACCATCCATCATGGTGGTGTCGGTCGAGTCGGGGGATGACAAGCCTCTGGCTGAACGTCGAAGGGCGATGGCGTCCAAGCAATCCTCCTCGGTTGGGCCAGTCAGTTACCCGGGCAGAGAAGAGGCTTCCGACACCGACCGGGGCGAACGCGGCTCCTCCATCTCCGCCGTTGAAGCTGACTGAGGTGGCCTCCCCGACAGTCAGGGGAACTCATGCAGAGGAGGGGCCATCGACCGTTGATGAGAGGGCCGACGATGCTGTGATGAGGAGGAGCGCCAGAAGTGGCACGATGCTGAGAAGGCCAAAGAGCTGCTTTAGAGGGCCACCCCCGACGATGACGGGCAGTCGGTGAGTGAGGCCTCTAGGAGTTCCCTCTGCCATCTTCTAAGGGTAAGTGTTAAAACTAATCCTTCGGTTTCGAACTCACCGGTTGCAACTATCTAACTATGTGTGTCTATCGGCAACTTATCAAAGATACCCAGCTGATGGACTGCCCTAAAGCCTCTGCCAACTGAGTTGGCCTTTCGAAAGTGGGCTGCCCTAGAGCCTCTACCAACCAGAGTCGAACTTTCGGAAGTGCTTCGTAGAAGAATTATGGAATTTACTGATAATACTTATGGAGGTTGTCTACATTCCACAGACGCGCCATCCATCGTCCATCCAAATATTCAAGTTGGTAGGTGCCAGCTCAAACCACTTCTATGACTTGATAAGGTCCTTCCCAATTTGGAAAAAGCTTGCCTTGCTTGATCGGCTTCAAAATCTTCGTTCTTCGCAAGACCAAGTCTCTAACTCGGAAAGCTCGTGCCTTGACTCGTGAGTTGTAATATTTCACCATCTTCTGGCTGTAGACCGCCATCTTCATGCTTGTCTGAAGTCTAGTTTCTTCAAGCAAATCTAAGTCAGCCCTTCACTGTTCGGAGTTGGCCGGTTCGGCATAGTGGTCGATACGCAGAGATTGAAGAGAGGTCTCGACAGGGATGACAGCCTCGCTTCCATAAGTGAGGTTGAATGGAGTTTCACTGGTTGACGTTCTGGCGGTCATCCGATATACCCATAATACTGAGTGGAGTTCCTTCGCCCAAAGCCCCTTGGTCTCATTCAGTCGGGTCTTCAGCCCGTGCAAGATTATCCGATTGGTGACTTCAGCCTCCCCGTTGCACTGAGGGTGGCCGACCGACGTGAGTCGGTGAGAGATATGATATTGCTGACAAAAATCTTGAAACTTAGAGTTATCAAACTATCTTCCATTATCAGTAATAATCGTCCAAGGAATGCCGAATCGAATGATGATGTTATTCCGAATGAAGTTCTCCACCTTGACCTCTATTATCTGTGCTAGTGGATCGGCCTTCACCCACTTGGTGAAGTAGTCGATGGCCATAAGCAAAAATTTTCGTTGCCCGGACACCGAGGGAAAGGGTCCCAAGATATCCATCCCCGACTGTGCAAATGGCCATGGGGCAGTGATCGAAGTCAGCTGATTGGCAGGCCTCCTTTTAATAATGGAGTACCTTTGACACGCGTCACACCTTCGGATGAAGTCCGACATGTCCTTCTGAATGGTAGGCCAGTAGTACCCCTATCAGATGATCTTGTAAGCTAAGGATCTTCCTCTGAGGTGGTTGCCACAGATGCCTTCATGGACTTCTTTGAGTGTATAATCGGTGTCTGTCGGCCCTAAGCATTTCAGCAGTGGCTGTGAGAATGACCGCTTATACAGGATGCTGTCAAGGATGATGTACTTAGAGGCCGTCGAGCGCACTCGCTTGGCCTCCGTCGGATCTTCCGAAAGAGTTTCCTTAGTTAGGAAAGCAAGGATCAGATCCATCTAAGAAGTTTCTTGTTCTACCTGGTGGACCTCAGTCTGCTCTTCCGTAATACTTGGGTGCTCCAGATGCTCTACAAAAGTTTGGTCGGAAGTGCTGATGGCAGCCATAGCTAACCTAACAGAGCGTCTGCCTGAGAGTTCTGTAGATGAGGTATGTGGAGGACTTCAAAAATCTAAGCCGCGAGATAAGGTTTTGTACCTTGTTTAAGTATTTTGCCAAGGTCAGATCCCTCGCTACAAATTCTTCCTTTACTTGATTAACCACCAGTTGGGAGTCGGAGAAGACTCTGAGTCGGCTGATGCCCAGTTCATTGACGATTCATAGCCCCACGAGGAGGGCTTCGTACTCTGCCTGATTGTTTGACATATGAAATAAAAAATGCAATGCATACTCTAGGTTCTCTCCATCTGGGTCAGCTAGGATCAATCCGGCCCTCTAGCCCGCAAGGTTGGACGCTCCGTCCACATGGAGGGTCCAGGCTGCTTCGGCTTCGTAGATGGCATCGGCTTCAAGTACTTTGGCCATTTGAGGAGGTGTCTCCGATCTCCATGTATATTCTGCAATGAAGTTAGCAATTACCTGGGCCTTCAAGGCAGATCGTGGTTGAAAAGAGATGTCGAATTTGCCTAGCTTGACAGCCCACTTGGTGAGCCAACCAGATGTGTCTGGGCTCCGAATGATTGCCTTGAGTGGTTTGTCGGTCATCACCACAATCGGATGTGCCTGGAAATATGGTCAAAGCTGCTTAGCGAACATGACCAAAGAATATATCAACTTTTGCATCTTGGGGTACCTTGTTTCGGTATCATGGAGGACTTTGCTGATATAATAGATAGGCTTCTGCTGTCTGTCCTCTCTGACTCGCAAGAGGATGGCGTTGATCGCTTCGTCCGATGCCAAAGGATAGAGGTACAAAGGTTTCCCCTCCGTCAGCTTGGCCAACAATGGAGGGTTCTTCAAGTACTCCTTCAGGGCTTCGAAAGCCGAACAACATTCGTGAGTCCAAACAAAACTTTCCGACTGGCATAGGGATTTGAAGAATGGCGGAGACTTTTCAGCTGAACGAGAAATGAAACGGCTGAGAGAGGTGATTCGGCCGGTGAGCTCTTGCACCTGCTTTTTGTTGGTCGGATGTGCCATCTCAGTGACAGCCTTTATCTTATCGGGGTTCACTTCAATTCCCCTTCGTGTAACCAGAAAACAATGAACTTGCCAGAGGTTATCCCAAAAGTACACTTTGTGGGGTTCAGCTTCATCCGATGGCACTTGAGTGCATCAAAGGAATCCTGCAAGTCCCTGATGTGGTTGACCTTAGGGAGGCTTTTCACTATCATGTCATCCACATAGACCTCCATATTCTGGCCCAGCTGACCTTCAAACACTCGGTTGATCAGCCTTTGAAAAGTAACATCGGCATTCTTCAAGCCGAAGGGCATCATCCGATTGTAGTACAGACCCTTGTCGGTGACAAAGGCAGTCTTCTCTTCATCTTCCAAATGCATCTTGATTTGGTTGTAGCTGGAGAAGGCATCCATAAAGCTAGAAGCTGGTGGCTGGCCATGGCATCCACCAGCTGATCAATCTTAGGCACTAGGAAGCTATCCTTCGGACAAGCCTTATTGAGGTCGGTGTAATCTACACAGATCCTCCATTTCCTGTTGGCCTTCTTCACCATAACAACATTCGCTAGGCACTCAGGATAGTTGACTTCTCTGATGAAGCCAGCATCACAGAGCTTCTTCACTTCCTCATCGACGGCTTTCTGCCTTTCGGTGGCAAAGCTTCTCTTCTTCTGTCGGACAAGTCGGTAGGTCTGTAGGTCGGATCCACCTTGAGCTGGTGAGTGTTGACCTCCGATGGTATCCCAGGCATGCCCGACACCGACCAAGCAATGACGTCGACGTTACTCCTGAGGAAGCCGATCAATTCTGACTTAATGTTTTCATTGAGGGAACCTCCAATCTAAAGGACTTTGGTGTGATCATCCTCTCGAAGGGGGACAAATAGAATCCTTTCTCCTGGCTGACCAAGGCCATCGGCCTCAGCCCTCGGGTCATGTTGCTCCAGAGTGGGATGGCCTTCTGACTATTGGTTCAGAATGGTCAGACACTGCTTGTCCATCAGACGATCTCCCCTCATCACTCCGACCCCGCTCCTGGTTGGGAATTTTGCCAACAAATGATAAGTGGACACAATGGCTCTGAATTTGTTAAGGACCGGTCAACCCAGGATAGCATTGTAAGGCAAGGTCATTCGAACAACCACAAAGTTGATAGTGAGTGTTTTCTGTAAAGTCTCCATCCCGATCATCACAGGGAGAACTATCTCCCCTTTTACTCCGATGGAGTTTCCCCCGAAGCCTATCAACGGCGCGGGGGATTCCTATAGCATGGACCTGGACAAATTCATTCTCACAAAAGCATCGTACAGCAACACCTCTATTGAGCTTCCATTATTTATAAGTATTCTCCTTAAATCGTAGTTGGCAATCACTGCCGACATGATTACAGGGTCATTTTCAAAAATATGAGTCTCCAAAAGATCTTCATCAGAGAAGGTGATCGCATTGGAGCCCTTGGACCTTTTAGCAATATCGGGCCTGTCCTCGTAACTTCCTCCGGACTGTCGATGCAACATGCCGACATCCCCACCGGTCAGCCTCTGATTGGGGAGCTCCATCTCTTCCGAAGGGTTTCTGGCGTTTGATGCTCTGGCCCGATCCTAATGGGGTTGGACATACTTGCACAGGTACCCCCTCTAGATGAGGTCTTCAATGGCATCTTTCGGTTGCAGGCACTCTTCAGTACTGTGCCCGTGGTCCCTATGGAACTTACAGAATTTATCTTTGTTTCTTTGGGCAGGAGGGCACCTCATCAATCGAGGCCTTTGCAGAAAGGTCTCATTCTCGATCTCCATGAAGATCTTCTCTCTTGGCAAGGATAGAGGCGCATAAGTCTCGAACCTTCAGGAAAAATCCCTCGGCTTCGGACTTTGGCATTGGGCCGACCGTCGGCTATCATTCAGAGGTCGGACCTCAAGAGCCTTATCGCCCCGCTTCTTGGGGGTCGGCCTTCCCTCTGCTTGACATCGGCTGGCATCTTGCTCTTCTGCCAGGGAATTCTTCTACGCTCTGGCCAAGAGTTCGCTGTAGCTTGTCAAAAGTTTCATGTCCAGGGAGAAAGTCAGCCTAGATGAGCAGAGCCCTCTCTTTATGGCCGACATGGCTATAGCTTCATTCAAGTCCGGGACTTCCATGGCCGTTGAGTTGAAATGGGCCATGAAACTTCGAAGAGTCTCTCCCTTCTTTTTATAGCACAAGGAAGAGGCAGTCGGTATTCCTCGGGGTCCGACTACAGGTCATGAAATGAAAAAGAAAAAGTGATTCGAGTTAAGGAAAGGAGTTGATCATACCTGTCTGGATGGCGGAGAACCACATCCGAGCGGTCTTCTTAAGGGTGGCAGGGAAGGCGATACAGTGGAGGGCGTCGGAGGTGCCTTGTACCATCATATGGGCTTTGTATATGCCCAGATGGTCCATCGGGTTGGTGGTACTGTCGTAGGGGTCCACCTGTAGAATTTTGAAGTGGCGGGGAATCGTCTCCGCCAGAATCTCATCAGAGAATGGGGGACGGGAGTCGTATACCTGTCCTCCTTCGGCCTTCTACCAGATGGCGATTATGGCAATGCGCTCCTCCATGCGCATGATCTTGCTGGCATAATCCCTTGGGGGTTCGACAGCAGGCCGACCGCCGACCGGGATGGATTCGATGTAGGAAGGCGAAGCAGACCGGGCGCTTTTGCCATCGATGTGATCGCCCATGCCCTCCGGGGCTCTATGATGATGTGAGAACAATGCTGAGGGACCTCCGGCCATCAGCTTCCCTCAACAGCAATTGGAGGATTGGTGCAAGAAATAGCTGGTAGTTGCTGCCGGTTGTCGGCTGCTTCTTGAAAATACTGAACCACAGTAGTAAGCATTTCGATGCGATTCACTAACATTTGGAACTGCTGCAACCCCAGTGTGATGGTAGGTTTAGCAGCAGTAGCGACGATGGCGGCGGTATGATTCTTCCTGGGAGGTTCCTCAGACTTGGAAGGGGAGATACCTCTTATGGCAGTGGCATTTGGAGCTCTTCCCTTAGCCATGTTGTAGCAAGGGTGATGGATTCCTCCTTTTAGAGAAAGGAAGCCCCCTTCCTCTAGCGCCAATTTGTTGCGGTGTCAACTCCTGGACCGGGGTCGGCTAGATGCTGGAGTGCTCCTCTTCCAGGTGAACCTGCAACAAAGTCCCCAAGGGCGCCGGTGGTGTTCTGACGGGGGACCATCCGATGCCTAAGTTAGCAGGAGGTTGAAGGCAACATAATGGAGGAATCAACCAAAGAATAGTGTATGTAGAGGGAAGAGCCCTTCTCTCTCCAAAGGTACCCCGAGTACCTTATATAGGCGTGGAACAGTCCAAAATCAGTTAGGGGAGAGGCTGAGAAAGATTGGTCTACCCCTAGGAGAATGTGGAGAGTGGCCACGTGGCGCGCAGATATGACGACATCATGGAAGTAGTGGAGCAGGGCTGTTAGGATGGCAGGATCCCGCAGTAACAGAAAGGTTCTTCTGGAATTCCCTTGATGCTAAGGCATGCTTGTCGAACGTCGACCGAGAGAAAGTCGGTCGACCGGACCAAAGGCCAAACCACTGAAGGAGAGCGACGGGCCAGATCTCAGTGTGAGAGGGTCGTTCGAACCTTTGCTTCGATGGGTCGAACCTCCGAAAGAGAGCGATGGGCCGTACCTTAGCAGGTGAGGGTCGTTCGGACCTCTGCTCCGGTGGGTCAGACATCTGAAGGAGAGCGACGAGCCAGACCCCAGCAGGAGATGGTCGTTTGGACCTCTGCTTCGGTGGGTCGGACCTCTGAAGGAGAGTGATGGCCTAGACCCCAGCAAGAGAGGGTCATTCGGACCTCTCCTTCGATGAGTTGGACCTCTGAAGGAGAGCGACGGGTCGGACCCCAGCAGGAGAGCGACGGGCCTGACCCCAGCAAGAGAGGGTCGTTTGGACCTCTGCTCCGGTGGGTCGGACCTCTGAAGGAGAGCGACGAGCTGGACCCCAGCAAGAGAGGGTCATTCAGACCTCTGCTCCGGTGGGTCGGACCTCTGATGGAGTAGCAGTCGGAGCCTTGAAGGGGTGGCCCGGTTGGATCGCAAGAATGGACCAGTTCTGGCTGAGGGTGAGCCATCAAGGTACAACAGAAAGAAAAAAAGAAAAGAGAAGACAAGCTCTCTCTCATATCTTTCCTTCTCTCTAAAAATTTTCTCTGAACTCTCTCTTTCTTTCTTTCTCTCTCTAACTTCCCTCTAAAATTATTTCTCTCATACTTTCTGTCTCCAAGACCTATGCAAAATCTTGTTCCCTTATCTATGGACTCTAGTTAACCCAAAGAGACTTGGAAACACCATGATGCTCAGGTAGCCTACCAGATAGACCACTCGATCAGCCTGTTCATATTACTTAATTTTATTAAATTCATTGAATACAAAATTAATTATATTTTTTGTATGTTAAATAGGATTAGTAAATTCACCTAATGAAGTCAAAAAATTTAGGAGGAACGAGATAAGTAAATCTTACACTCCTTATTTATTTAAATTATCATTTTTAATGCATAAGATCTATTATTGATAAAATCATGTTTTTCAAAAAATAAAGAATCGATCAACATATGTATTATGAAGATTTTCTTTATGATAAAAAAATGATTTCATGAATATTTTAATGAAAATGGCATGTTTATAAATTATGAATTTGATCATGTTATTTAGTTATTTTTCATCTATTTATATATATATTTAAAAAAAAGTATAAAAATTTTAAAGGCTCTCAAATAACTATGAACGTATAGCTAGAATTAGAAAGGTCAATGTTGTGGCTTCGTCGAAGATGTGCTAATCGGCTAGATGTCACTATATCAATGCATACAGCTCTTGGAATCCCTTTGAGGTATGCGAAAATTTTTTAACTTGCAAAAATAAACAAGACACAAAAGTCTAGCTATGATGGGGGGTTTTCTGGTAGTGGACCCTCCAATATCTAAGTTAGTTTCCCATAGAAGTAAATAGAAGGAATGTGCTTGTGGATTCTAGGTACTGGAAGAGATGAAAGACTACGGTGAGTGGATGGAGCAGAGTGAGGTAAAGTAGTTAGGAAATGAGACAAAGTGATAGAGATGTGAGGTGAAGTGGTGGAGATGGCAAATGGATGTGACAGAAGGCAGGTTAGGCTTGAAAGAGAGTGGGCGAAGCTTGGAAGAAGCAGGCAAGGATTAAAAGAGAGACAAAGCGATTGTACAAGGAGGTGTGCCAAAGCTTGCAAGAGTGCAAGGGAAACTCGATGCGCTCCGTTTTGGGCTTCTCTTGGCTTCAGCTCCTCACCTCATCTCACATGGGCTCTCCAAGACCTAGCTTCTACCAAAGCTTCAGATTTGCAATTAAGAGGCTTGGAGAGAATTTTTGAGACTTCTCGAATGTTTACTCTAGAGGCAAAGGAACTTACCTAGAGCTATGGTCCATAAGGAATAGTTTTTATAAGTAGGTATATGGACTTATTATCTAAGGGATGTTCAATGATGCAAGAAATGGTAGCTGGCATGTCTTCGTAGCAGGCATGCTTCTGTAGAGCATATGTCCCTGAAAGAGCAGCTAATATAGTTAGAGACAGTGAGGAGCTCATCCCTTGGCAAGCATATCTCTGTAGAGCACATGTACCTATGAGAGTGGTTGGGAATAGCATGGTGTACATCTTCACTATAGGCACACTTTCGTTTGGCACATGTCCTAGAGTTGTAGGTGTCAAAAGGGTGTGATGGTAAGTTACTTGCTTTCTTACGAAGAGAGAGGCATGCAAGATTTCTTTTAGCATAACTTCTGAAGATTACGTGGCAGGATCTAATAAATCTGCTCTTTGTACTTAGTTGGCAGGTGATGTAGCAAGCCATGCTAGAGTCCATGTAGGCCTAATCATTCCAGGTGCATCAATCGGCATCCATAGTTAGCATTTATAGGAAACATAGCCCTATTAATGAATATAAAGTTGGCACATAAAACAAGAACTTTGTTGATTAACAAAGATAGTCTTGTCATGGATACAAAATAATCATAACACGAATATCTATGAGCATTATTTTAAAATATGATATGAATACAAAATAAGAATTATTATGAATTTTATAACAATCATGTTTATGAAGTATTCATGAATTCTATATACATGGTTATCTTTATGACTAGTTTTTATTATACTATGCTATGAAATACTTTACTTTGTAATAGCAATTAATTTCATAATTATTCATTATTCATGAAAAACTTATGTTTGATCTGATAAGGAAATGTAGGTTTTACTTACTAAAATGATGTAGCGCATAACTTTTTTCCTTTCTTTATTTTTCCAAAAAATATGATTACTAGGGATGAGGATAGTTCTAGCTTTGGAGATTATGTTAGCAAAATAATTTTGTGGTAGAACGTAGTTCTCTAATTGATTATCAATTTAGAGTCGGAGACTTTATAAAATTTAAAACTATAGGTTGTGAAATTTTATTTCAAATTTAGTCGCTCTAAGCTACTATTATTTAATTATTAAATAGATAATAGTTTGATCCTTTATTTTTATTTAAGATTATGAATTATTAGTTTTGTGTTTCGTGGGTTGTACCCCTCGATAGCATGGCTATGTTATATCTTGGATTTAGGACATGATTTTTAATGGTATCAGAGCTTAGACTATAATCATTAGGGACTTTGACTTAAATTGTATTTGAGTTGAAGGTTATAATCGCTTAGGATATGATAGTTGTAGAAGAAATGAAATCAAAGTTTGCATTTCTAATCACTAGGTATTGTGATAATTCTTCCATAGGGTTTGGCATAAGAAGAGTGTAAAAGATCTACTTGATTATTATCTTCGATCTTAGTGGTATGGTTGATTTAAGATGAATTAATGAGAGTTAGATGAGTTATGCTTCTAATTTTGATTAGTATGACAGACTTAAGGTGGGTGCAAGAGGTATTGGCTAGTAAGTCATATTGTGGCATGTGTACTTATTCAGTTTATAATAGAAATTCCAAACTTGATATGGGTACAAACCATGATGACATTCTATTTTTTTTGGTTGCAAATTTGAGCTTATCAACAAAAAGAAGTTGTTTAGAGTATGACCTAAGAAAAAATTTTATTTATGAAAGAGGAATATTCTTCAAGCATCAAACCTATAAGATGATCATATATGAAACTCTTATATAGATGAAAAATTTATCTGGTTATATTGGTGGATTAGATTTTATTATGAGAATATGGATATTCATCTTGATGGAATCTTTGATTATTTAGATTACTATATCTAGATAGGATTACTTGATTTTCTATATATTTATTGCAGATTATGGGGTGTTTTGAATTTTAAATCCTAATTTAGGCTTATAAGTGGATCTAAGATATCTTGTTACCATTGTTGAATTAAATAGAGAAATTAGTTTTAGAACATTGGTATGAGTTTAACATAAGGGACAAGATTTCACATAAGTGTATTGATTGATGTTAGGGATCATGGTGCAGGTAGTTCTATAAAAAATAATACGACTAATTCTACTCATATAGGCTGTTGACTCCATTATTGATTTTGATGATAAGCAAAACGGTTAAGTATAAGTTGAGAACTAATGATTTCTTTGAAGTATATTTTTTGTTGAAAAATGTGCTTACAAATTTGAAGAAGCTTATTTGTTTGAAGAAGCCAAGTTTGAATAAAAAGGATTACTCAAAAAGGACTTGGAAACTCAAGAATTGCTTGATTGCATGGTTAAGTTAAAGTGAAAATGTGTTTTAGCTCAAGTTCAGCCTTTCTGTTAAGTTTTCAATGAGGTGTCGACTAAAAGTATCGACACATGACACCAAGTATTGACACATGAAAGTGAAGTGTCGACTCAAGCCGATATGCAATGATATTTCAATTGGCATGGTTGAAGTGTCAACTCATGGACCTAAAGTGTCGACTCAAAATGTTGACACATACATCAACACATTGCCTGAAATTTTCAAGCAACAAAACTTGTAGAAAATGAAGAACAGCTAAAGGTCGACACATGGAAGCAAGGTGTCGACTCAACTAAGTAAGTGTTGACACATCTGAGATTTCCAGAGAATCAGATTAGAGATATTTGAATTGGATGTCAACTCAAGAAGTTCAAGTGTCAACCTTATGTGTCGACTCATAGTCTGAAGTGTCGACACATGAAGTTCTGACAATAGTAATGGCTAGTTTTTCAAGCATAGAACTCGCCCATTTTGCCCTCAACAACTAGTTTTTCATGTCTAATGGCTAGAAACGGGATATGAGGCCTTGGAAAAGTATTTATATGCTCCAAATCAAATCAAATTGAAATCTATGGAAGTTTATTAAAGACCATTAAAGAGTTTTGAGAAGAGAGAAGAAAAGAGAGCTTTAACTCCTATTCTTTGAAGATTTAACTACTCTCAAGCAAAAGCAAGCCTCCAAGCATTCAAGATCCTTGAAGAGCATTAAAGATCAACCATTCTTGAGTATTCAAGAGGCTTCAACAAGTTCAAAGTACTTTTATATCGAACTTCAAAGAAATACCCGCTTTATTTTAGAAAGCTTACTTTGTCTCATTACTTCTAAACTTTATTTGTTGTAAGGGTTCTTGGTTAGCCTATTATAAAACCAAGTGAGGTTATTGGTGAGCCTTTGAAAACCAATTAGGTTGGTGGTTAGCCTGCAAAACCACTTAGATTCTTGGTTAGCCCGGAAAATCAAGGAAGGTTATTGGTTAGCCTTTAAGAACCAATTAGGTTCTTGGTTAGCCCGTAAAACCAAGTGAGGTTTTGACTTGTTGGCTTTGTGAAAACAAGTTGGGTTTTTGATTAGTGAGCCTGTAAAACTATTCAATTATAATCGGGTGTGATTATAGTGAGTTCCCAAGGGGATCTTCGAGAGTGGATGTAGGTGCATTGGATAGCACTGAACCATTATATTTCTTGGTCTTTGTGATTGATTGATCTCTCTACTTGCTTTTCTTTCATTACTCTTTATTTTCGCTGCACTTTTATTTAAGAGCATTACATTTGAATTAATAGTACCTTGCATAATTAATTGATGAATTGGATTACATTGCATCTAGTAAAGTAATTTCTAATTTTTAGAGACCCAATTCACCCCCCCTCTTGGGTTGCTTACTAGGCAACATAGGCATTGACTTAGAGTTATCTTATTTGCTAGAGTTTGGTGTTAGCCATCTAAGAGAAAAGCTAACCTTGATTTCCTAATAGAACTATCAAGATTAATTCAAATTGGATTATAGTTATTGAGACATGGAAGGATGGTGAGTTTATGCAATGGTTTCAAACCTAAAAAGTGGTTCAAGTTGTAATATTGATGTAGAATGCTTAAGGCATAACAAGGGCAAAGTGACTGGAAATTTTTGCTCTAGTTGTATTTAAAAATTTAAAATATTGATTTATTTTATATCTAATATAAAGTAGTATTTTTATAAAAATATATTTAAAGAACCTTGAGGGTTCGGTGAATTTAGATCAAAATACACATGACAGTATAGTAGGTTAAGTTATTTTAAAACTAGTTAAGAAACATGAATTCTAACTTAATAAGTATTATTATAGGCAATTTGATTTGAATTTCAATAAAGAGACTTTCACTGAAGTATGAAAGGTGAATATTATTAATTCTTAAGCCAATGTAGATGATGTAGTACCATCTTCAGTGATAAGTTATTTTCTTGTGGATAATGATAAGAAGAACATTGGATATTTTAAGTTTAGGATTTAATGAATTGATAATCCTTAATTGGGTTCAAATTTAGAATGTTGTAGCATAGATCTCCTTCCGGATGCCTTAACATTGTTATTTTATCTACTTGAAGAGACATGAGAATTTTCTGTGATAAAGGTCTAATCATTAAAACATGAGAAAAATTCAGTGAAGAAGGGAGGTTATAAATTATAAGAAGTGTATGATGTTCAAACCTTCTTCTATTTTACTTAATAATAGTTTGGACCATCATGATTTAATATTGAATTGATCAAGAGTAATTAATTTCTGATATAAGAAATTATGATATTGGAATCCAAGGTTGGGAGGTTAGTACACGTTCTTTTGAAAGAGATTAAGAGAATTTGATATATACTATTGTTGATGCTGAATCTCTGTCGACTGGATGGAGTGGTTCTTCCTTCTTCTGCTGGATTGTCGTCGACCAGAACCTGCAAAATAGATCCCTGATCGGAGATTTTCTATCGAGGGATACTCTGATGACAAAGTCAGAAGAAAACTCAGGCAGTAGCAGAATGGAGAGTTTTGAAAGTAGAGAGGGAAGAGGGTAAAGCGAAATGCAAGAATGAGCCCGAATCTTCCTTGAGTGTCCCCTCTTACCAGTATTTATAGGCTCCAACATAACTACTTACGGTTATGAGAGTTGGTGAACGCAACCTCCACATAACTGTAAGTAGTGGCATCGGAAAATTAGTTACACTTGGAGTTTATCCAATCTGAGGTTTTGGGCCATTTGGTGGTTGCAACAACTAAAACAGATTTCAATTGTTTTGGTGTTCAAGAATCCTCCTTCTTCAATAGTAAATCTGAAGTGAGCTCAACATTCTCTTTAGTAATGCTCCTAAAGGGAATGTTAGCTATATACTTCAAAGAGGTCTATTTCAGGAATAATGAAAGCAAACACTTATAGTCTAAAAAATGAGATCATACGCTCTTCGGATTATGTTGAAGGAATAAAGCGAAGATTTCGCTTGAGAATGCCAGTACTTCGGATTAAGGTGGCAGTACGAACTGAAACATAGAGTTAAGAAGCTTGCTTGAAAGTATAGACAAAGGGTTAGGCTAAGTCTTCAGAGCCAGATATAGTACGAAGCCGAAGATCGTTAATAGCTTGGCTTGCAACCATAGATAAAATCTTTTGGCCTGGTCTCTGGACCAAGCAAATCAATACGAGCATAAATATCAGGCATGGTCTTTGGGACTAAGGATACCATAACGAACCGAGACCCTAAGTTAATAACCTATCTCCTGGAATAAGATAAATATGAAGCCAGTAGATATTAGACATAGTCTTCGGACCAAGATAACTATACGAAGCCCCAGAATGCTTCCTTTCTAAGTATGATTTGACCATAAGCAAAACGAAAAATTAAAATTGGTTCAGAGAGCGACCCAAATAGATTAATTGAAATAAGATAATAAGGTAATTATCATGACAGCACTGTCCCCCCACTCCAAGTTCAAAAATGATTTAATTTCAGAATGGGAAGTATTTAAGTTTTGTCCTCTAAGTGATGAAATGACTAACCGAATAATAAATGGCGCCTATCTGACAGTTGCCAGTTTTTTTGCCATACTTAAACTGCCTGGTGATGCGAAAAATGTGGTGAAGACATGCTCATCCTGTCATTGGCTGTCTCAAAAGAATGCCTCGATTCTGAAAAATCCTGAAATCTTTTGAAAAAAGAATCTTTATTCAAACCGAGATAGGACACGTGGCAACCATCTGGAGACTGATCCCAATTGAGGCATTATCACAACCAATGGCGGTATTTCATGCGAATCATGGTTGCTTGTCTCATTAATAAATTTTTTGGAGAGCCGTACCATACGATTGTAACTGCCGATACAGTGCACGATCGAAAAATATCTCCGAACTGTGTCAAAATCCCTCAACTTTTACCTATAAAAGGGGGAAGAACCTCTCGAGAAGAATTTTTTTTATTGCTTTCGCACTTCTTCTTCCTGCTCCGCACCGCAGCCCGCCATTCTCCTAACTTCCAAAGGTTAAAAGCCCTTTCTTCCTTTTTCCTTTCTTCTTCCTCCTTTGTAATGTTAAAGTCCGGTAGGAATCCCTTTTCTAGCAGAGGTCATCAGGAGGTAAAGCTGATAGGGAAATACCAGGAAGGGAAACCGAGAGGAGTTCACCGGAGGTGGGTCCGATATGGGTTCACCGGGGGGCGAAACCAGTAGAGGGAGAGGTTTGGATAGGAAGAGGAGTTCGGAAAGATCACCTGACTCTGTTCCAAGTTCCTTTATGCTTGCTAATATGGAGGAGGTCAAGCAGCACTTCCATATCCCTCGAACCTTCAAGCTCATCCTTCCAAAACTCGAAGAGAGGGTAGATAAAGTTCACATGCATTTAATCGCCATATACGAAGACCACCTCAAGGCTGGTCTTCAGCTTCCACTTCACCCTTCTTCACAAAGGTCTTCAATCTTTATCAAGTGGTCCTGGCTCAACTAACTCCCAATAGCTGTAGGAATATCTGTGGATTTTTAGTTCTTTATAAACTATGGAATGTAGAGCCGAAGACCACCGTATTTACCTCTCTTTTCATGTTGAAAAGAGATTTCCACGATAAAGGGTGGTGGGTTATAGGTCCTCGGCCTAGCTGAAGACTAATGAAAGGAACCCCTAGTGCCATACAGGGTGGAAACCCAGTTACTTTTTTGTATATTATACCCATTGGGATTCAATACCGAATGGAAAATCCCACGTTTGGATGCAAACGCCAGGAAGAAAATCCTAAAAGCCGATGCAAAAGACTTTGACACCTTATCAAACCCAGAGATCCCCTTATTTAAAGAGTTACTGATGAGAGAAACCTTCACCGAGCCCATATCAGCGAGGTCCCATCATTAGGTATAGAAATAATAGTCTTCGGACTTTTCTTTTTCTCTTCATCTTTCTCTTATGCACATAGATATAATAATTCCTTCCTTTGATTGCAGGTGAACCAATGAAGCCTCAGCTTGAAAGAGTCCGACAAGCTTCCAGAAAGAGGGCGGTGCCTGTTCCAGCAACTTCCGAAGTCCGAAAGAAAAGGAGAGCCGAAGAGGGCTCAAGTACTCCGAGAAGTCCTACATCGGACGAAGAAGCACCTCCCACCATACCAAGTGCTCCTGAAATCGCCAGGAGTCCATCTCTGAGGAGGCCCAGCCCTCCTCCTCCGATGCTGCCTCCGGATCAGCACGATGTATCATTTGATAAAGAAACGTTACTTGTGCCTTCGAAGGGAAAGGGGAAAGAAAAGGCCAAGTACAGATCCAAAGATGACCCCAAGTGGAATGCATCCTTAGAGGGAGGGTGCAACATAGACTTCACCATCTTTTTGGATAGGGAAGGCCTAGAGAGCCCCGAAATGGCCAGAGAACTTATGAAGCGTACGCTTCTCCCCAAGGACTGGGAAAATACTAAGTCCTGATGCATCGAGGATGTTTCTGATTCAATGTTCTCATCGGCACTGAAGGTAAGCTTTAGATTTTGCACTTTCAAAATATAAAATTGTTGTTGCTAATTCTTCAATTTGCCAATGCAGATGATGCACGATATTGCCCTAATGGAGGAAAGCATTTTCGATTTTAGGGATAATTATAAAAGTATGAAGGATAATATAAAGGTAGCTGAGGTTGGAAAATTAAAAGTCGAAGAAGAAAAACAAGCTGTGGAGGAGAAGCTTGCTCAAAGTGAAGCTTTGGTTCAGAGTCTGCAAGCTGATGCAGAGAAAATCCAATCGAAATACTCCGAACAAGAGGCAAAGTTCAAGAGGAGGAAGAATAAGATCTGGTCCCTGCAAGCTTTACTCAAGGAAGCTAATCAAATTTTCGAAGAGGCTTTTAAGAGGAATGAAGAAGTTGTTGAAGAGATATGATCCTTGAAGGATCAATTGGGGAGGGCAATAGAAGATTACAAAGCATCTCCAGCTTTCGATGCCAAAATGGTTGAAGCCGGGACTCACAGTTATAAAGGAGGCTTCAACGATGGAGTGGAGGAGGTGCGAAAGCTTTACCCAGACTTGGACATTTTGAGGATTCAATTGTTCTATCCTGAAAGTCCAAATGAGCCTGAACCCCAAAAGGATCATGAAGCACCAACAACGGCCGAAGAGGTGGCGGGTCCGATTGATCTTTTGATGATACCCCGATAGTGGATAACTTGTAACTTTTTCCCTTCTCTCCGCTTTTTGGAAAGATGTAAGAAATGAAAATCTTTTCTAGAATTTTTGAATGCATATGCGAATGGATGAGATTTTTTCGAGTATAGGGTCTTCGGATAATTAAGGACTCCGAGGTATACAAATGATACTAAGTCTTCGGACTTAGGAATAATTTCATATAACCAAATCTTCACCCAAAAGATAGTCATCGGACTAAAAATATACTAAGTCTTCGGACTTAGAAATATTTTAGATAATTATGACAAAAATTAAATTTCCAAATAAAGATCAAGTCTTCGGACTTGAGAATATGCTAATACTTCGGACTTAGGAATAAAAGAATGTTAAATTTTCAGATAAAGATCAAGTCTTCGATCTTGAGAATATGCTAAGTCTTCGGACTTAGGAATAAAATAAACCATGTGGGTCACCTGCATCTTTGATTTGAATGATAGGTTGATTAACCTCTGGCACTTTTGAGGGATATATTGCTTGAATCACCTTTGTGCTTTTTGATCAAGTACTAAGATAGTGATCAGGCCCACCTTGCATTTAGTATAGTAGATCACGAAGATCATTCTCATGCCTTTTTGTGTTGGAATTAAGATAGGCTGATCATGCCCATCTCGGCACTTCATGAGATAGATCACTGGGATCATCCTCTTGCCTTTTTGATTAAGATGGACTGGTTTAAGCCCAACTCAGTACTTCGTAGGAAGATCATGAGGATCATCCTTATGCCTTTTTGATTAGATGGACTAGTTTAAGCCTAACTCGGTACTTCATAAGGTAGATCATGAAGATCATCCTTATGCTTTTAAGAGAGTGGAAAATAAGATAGGCTAGTTATGCTTACCTCGGCATTTCGTATGGTAGATCATGGAGATCATCGTTATGCCTTTAAGAAATAGAATTAAGATAGAAAGACAAAATCTATCTTGATGACCTTTGAATAAAACCTTTATTGATAATATTTGCGGAGGTTTTATATATTCTAAGGTCGAGGTAATAGAATACCCTCCAAGGTTCGCACCGATAAGTTTCGGGTCGAATAACCTCTTTGATTTGATTGGTCCTTCGCATGTAGGAGAGAGTTTATCCTGCTCAGTTGGTTTGGATACTTCAGACTTTCGCAGAACTAGATCTTCAAGATGAAAGGTCCATTCTTTCACATGAGAGTTGTAGTATCTTGCCATTTTCTACTGATACGCAGCCATTTTCAACTATGCCTGGAGTCGTGTACCTTGTAGTAAATCTAGGTCAACTCTTCGGCGTTCAAAATTTTCGGGCTCTTCCTAGTGATCAATTCATAGAGACTACAAAGAGACCTCAATAGGAAGGACTGCTTCAGTACCATAAGATAGATGGAATGGAGATTCACCAGTAGCTGTTCTAGGAGTAGTCCGATGTGTCCAAAGAACTGAGTTTAACTCATCGGCCCATAAGCCTTTAGCATCATTCAATCTAGTTTTAAGGCCATGAAAAAGTCCTATTTGTCACTTCAGCTTTTCCATTACATTGAGGATGTGCCACTGAAGTAAACTTATAAAGAATGTGATACTGAGTGCAGAAGCTCCTGAATTTCAAGTTATCAAACCGTCTTCCATTGTTAGTTATTATAGAATAGGAAATCTCAAAATGTAAGATAATGAAATTTCTCACAAAAGTTTCAACTTTTGTCTCAGTAATTTATGCCAATGCTTCAGCTTCGACCCACATTGTGAAGTAATCAATAGCTACAATAAAAAATTTTCGCTGCCTAGAAGCTAGAGGAAATGGACCAAGAATGTCCATTCCCCATTGTGCAAAAGGCCAGGGAGCTGTCAACGGAGTTAATTGATTTGCAGGTCATCTTTGTACATTGGCGTATCTTTGACAATGATCACATCTTCGGATAATTCTATAGAATCCTTTTTGGATGGTTGGCCAATAATAACCTTGATGGATTATTTTATATGCCAAAGATCTGCCCCCCAGATGATCTCCACATATTCCTTCATGCACTTTTCTAAGTGCATAATCTGCATCGGATGGACCCAAACATTTCAGCAAAAGTTATGTGAAGGACCTTTTATACAATGCTTCATCCAAGATTTATATTGAGAGGCTGTCCATCGAAGCCGCTTGGCTTCTAGCTTGTCTTTGGATAAGGTGCCTTCTCTTAAAAACTTAAGAATTGGATCCATCTATGAAGGTTGTTCAACTTGACAGATTCCAACTAGGGATTCTGATATGCTGGGATCTTCAAGATATTCTACATATGTCTTACCTAGAGAATTTGGTGTAGTAGTTGCAAGTCTTGAAAGAATCAGCCTGATAATTTTCTGATCTTAGGACTTGAACAATCTCAAAATGCTCCAACCCAGATGTCAGGCTTCGGACTATTTCTAAGTATTGGATCATGTTTGGATTCCGAGCTTCGAAATCACCTTTCACTTAATTCACCACTAGCTGTGACTCAGAAACAACTTTGACCCTTTTGATCTCTAATTTTTGGGAGATTCTATGTCCAGCAATGAGTGCTTCATACTCTGCCTGATTGTTTGAAGCTTGAAAAGAAAACCGAAGAGCATATTCAATAACTTGCCCATTCGGACTAGCCAGAATTAAACCTGCACCACAACCATTGGCATTCAAAGTACCATCAACATGTATCATCCAAACAAACTCCAGATTATCCTGTACCTTTTTTTTTGGCTCTTGGCTGGTCCTCTTCGGATCCCCATGTGCACTCAGCTATAAAATCAGCTAAAATTTGAGCCTTCATTGCTGACCTAGGTTGATAATCAATATCAAACTTCCCTAATTTAACAGCCCACTTAGCTATCCTTCATGAGGTGTCAGGACCATGAAGTATGGCTTTCAAAGGTTGATCTATCAGAACCACGATAGAATGTGCTTAAAAATAAGGTCGAAGATGTTTTACTGCTACCACTAGAGAAAAGATAATCTTTTGTACTCCGGGGTATCGAACTTCAGCTTCATGCAACACTTTGCTAGTGTAGTAGATCGATTTTTATGAATGATTGGCATCTCTTTGTACCAGAACCAAACTGACTGCTTCATTTGTAGCTGATAGATACAAATAAAGTGTTTCTCCTTCACAGGCTTTGAGAGCAGTGAAGGATTTTCCAAATATTCTTTCAGCTTATCAAAGGCAATTCTGCAATCCTCTATCCATTCAAAATTTTGAGTCTGGCGAAGAACCATAAAGAAGGGTAAACACCTTTCAGCAGAATGAAAAAAAAACTGGCTTAGGGAAGCAACTCTCCCTGTCAACCTCTGAACTTCCTTCTTGCAAGTGGGATGCCTCATTGTTCGAAGTGCCTGGATCTTTTTTGGATTGACTTCAATACCTCGCTTGGTGACCAAGGACCCCAGGAATTTCCCAGAAGTTACACCGAAGACATTTGATGGGATTTAACTTCATTCGATGATGTCTGAGAGCATCAAAAGACTCTTTTAGATCTGTGAGGTGATCAGACTTCTGAAACTTTTCACAATCATATCATCAACATAAGCTTCTATATTTCTCCTAATCTGATTTTTGAAGACTTTGTTGATGAGCCTTTGAAAAGTTGCCCCAGCATTCTTCAAACCAACGGCATCACCTTATAATAGTAAAGCCCTTTCTCTATAACAAAAGCAGTCTTCTCTTCATCCTAGGATCCATTCGGATCTGATTATAGCCTGAGAAGGCATCCATAAAACTCAGCATTTGATGACCAGCCGTAGTGTCAACCAACAGATCAATTTTGGGCAAAGAAAAATTGTCCTTTGGACATGCATTTTTAAGATCCATATAATCTATACAAATCCTCCACTTGCCTTTTGATTTCTTCACCATGATCCTATTTGCTAGCCAATTCGGATATTGGACCTCTCTTATGAAGTTTGCTTCAAGGAGTTTATTAACTTCTTCATCAATTGCCTTTTGCCTTTTTGGAGTAAAATCTCTCTTCTTCTGTCGTACAGGCTTATAGTTGGGAGATACTTCTATGTGATGTGTAATCACTTCCGAAATTCCAGGCATGTCTGAAGCTGTCCAAGCAAAAATATCAGCATTATCTCGAAGAAAGAAAATTAACTTTATCTTTGACTTTTCATCAAGCAAGCTGCCAATTTGCAGAAGCTTGGTTGGGTCATCTTCGGATAATGGTACAAAAAGTGTTTTCTCCATTAGTTCTCCAGAGTCTTCGAACTCATCTCTTGGATCCAGCAGGTCAAGTGCCAAAGGCTTGGATGCTTATTTTTTTTTGAATCATTAAACACTGGTGATCGATCCTTTGATCTCCCCTTACTTCTCCAATGCCTGTCCTAGTTGGAAACTGAACCAACAAATGGTACGTTGAGACTATGGACTTGAATTTTTTCAATGCTGGATGCCCTAAGATTGCATTATAAGCTGAAGATGTTCTAGCCACAATAAAATTGATTGGAAGAGTCCTTTGGAATGGTTCAGACCCAAAAGTTACAGGCAACACCATTTATAGGAATGAGAGATCTCTGCAATTCACATCCAAATAATTCCATTCGAAGGAAAGCATCATACATCAACACATCAATTGAACTTCCATTATCAATCAATATTCTTTTTATATCAAATTTGAAAATAATTGCCGAGACTACTACAAGGTCATCATGCGGAAGTTTTATTCCTTGAACATCCTCATCGAAAAATGTAATAGATTTTTTCCTTTGAAACCTCTTCGGGACATTCTCTTTAGCTTCAATGTCCCATGCCAATGACCGATGAAGCATTCCAACATTTCTGTCAGTTGGTTTTTGGTGAGGCAGATCGTCTTCATCAGATATTCTTGGAATGGCGGCTGCTTCGGCTTGAGATTCTGGGTGATTGTCATACTTTCCCAGATATCCTCTTTTTATCAAGTCCTCAATGGCATCCCGAAGCTGAAAACACTCTTCGGTGTTGTGGCCGTGATCCCGATAGAATCGATAGTATTTGCCCTTGTCCCTTGCCTTTGCAGATTTCTTCAAGGGATGTGGCCTTTGAAAGTTTTTTTTTTTTCAATCTCCAGTAGAATCTTTTCCTAGGCAAGTTGAGGAGTGTGTAGGCATCGAACTGTTGTTCTGCTATCTGGACCTGGGGCTACGCATGGGGGGTGAAGCGTTGTAAGAAGATGTTTCCATGTTCGGTCCTTCGGCATTCTTCTTCTTAGAAAGGAACCTCCCTTCCGCTAGTCTTCGGCTTGCCGCTTGCTCCTCAGCGGCAGCATACTTCTGAGCCCTTGCCAACAGTTCGGCATAGCTCGTTGGAAACCTTTTGTCTAGGAAAAAAGTGATCCTGGATGATTTTAAGCCTTTCTTCAAGGCAGACATGGCCACATGCTCATTTAAATTTGGGATTTCCAGAGTGGCCGAATTGAAGTGGTAGACAAATCCCTTCAAGCTTTCTCCTTCTTGTTACTGGAGAAGAAATAAACTGTCAGTGTTGCGTGGCATCCTCTAGCACGTCTTGAAGTGCGAGACAAATTGCCGCTCTAACTCAGCAAAGGAGTGAATTGACTTCAAGGGTATGCTCGAATACCACTTTCGAGCAGATTTTTTCAAAGTAGCAGGAAAAGCAATATAGTAGAGAGCATCGGTTGCTCCTTGTATCATCATATGAGCCTCGTAGCTTCCCAAATGGTTGAGAGGATCTAAAGTCCCATCATAGGCTTCTAACTGTGGGATCTTGATGTGCTTAGGGATAACCTCATCCATAATATCATCAGAAAAAGGGGGCTGAGAGTTGAAGGTGACGACCTCATCATTCCTTCTCAGTTCTGAAATTTTTGCTATCTGTGCCTGCATGGACTTGAGTTTTTCCTGAAACTCATAGTTGATCACCCTTTGCTTAGCCCCTTATGGTACACAACTTCTAGAAGAAATAGAGGGAGAGCACCAGACTCTTTTCTTTCTACCATGATTCCCTACTTGTCGATCTGGTGGAGAGGCATAACAATCACGAGATGACCGGATATGTGAGTTACTGGGGTTGATCTCTCGGCATTGATCTTTTCCCTTCTCAGGTTGATAGCTTGATTGTGGAATGGGTGGAGGGCTTTGCTTTTGAGCTGTAGCTTCATGCAGGTGTTGTACCAGTGCCGTCAAGGTCTCTACCTTGTTTATCATATTTTCGAATTGCTGCTACTCCACCATAATCATAGGGGGTTGTGATCCCTAAATTGCGAGAAGATTACTGACCGGAGGTCCATTTGACAAAGGAGCTTGCTGCTATTGACTTGTAGATGCATTCTTGGCTTTCCCTTTCATCATTTTTGCTTATCTAAGGTCTCCTTCAGAAAAGAGGAAATGGATTTCTGCCCCTACCTCGCATGCCAATCTGTTGATGCTGAATCTCTACCGACCAGATGGAGTGGTTCTTCCTTCTTTCGCTAGATTGCCATCAATCAAAACCTACAAAACAGATCCCTGATTAGAGATTTTCTAGTGGGAGACACTCCGATGCCAAAGTTAAAAGAAAACTCAGGCAGTAGCAGAATGGAGAGTTTTGAAAGCAGAGAGGGAAGAGAGAAAAGCGAATTGCAAGAATGAGCCCGAATCTTTCTTGAGTATTTTCTCTTACCAGTATTTATTGGCTCCAACGTAACTACTTACGGTTATAGGAGTTGGCGAATACAACCTCTACATAACTATAAGTAGTGGCTGTCGAAAAATTAGTTACACTTGGAGTTTATCCAATTTGAGGTTTTGGGCCATGTGGGTGGTTGCAACAACTAAAAAGATTTCAATTATGTTGGTGTTAAAGAAATTCACATGTTCAAGAATCCTCCTTCTTCAAGAGTAAATCCGAAGTGAGCTCAACATTCTCTTTAGTAGCGCTCCTAAAGGGAATGTTAGCTATACACTTCAGAGAGGTCTATTTCAGGAATAAAGAAAGTAAATACTTACAGTCCAAAAAATGGGATCATACGCTCTTCGGATTATGTTGAAGGAATAAAGCCGAAGATATTCACTTGAGAGGCCAAGTCTTCGAATTAAGGTGGTAGTACGAAGCCGAAGACATAGAGTTAATAAGCTTGGCTTGAAAGTATAGACAAAGGTGTTAGGCTAAGTCTTCAGATCAAGGTGATAGTACGAAGCCGAAGACAGTTAATAAGCTTGGCTTGCAACCATAGATATAAAGATGTTAGGCATGGTCTTCGGACCAAGACAAATATACGAAGCCATAAATATCAGGCACAGTCTTCGAACTAAGATAACCATACGAAGGAAGACCCAGAGTTAATAAACCCATCTCGTGGAATAAGATAAGAATATGAAGCCAAAGATATTAGGCGTAGTCTTCGGACCAAGATAACTATACGAAGCCGAAGACGCTTTCCTTTGTAAGTTGATTTGACCAATAAACCAAAAAAGAAAAATTAAAATTGGTTCATAGAGCGACCCAATAATTAATTGAAATAAAATCGAGATATCATAACAACAATAAAAAAAATAAATGTTTGGGATGTCACATTATTCTTTATGCTAAGTTTTGGTATACTTTAATAAAAGGTACATACGGGAGCACTAATGACTAGCTATCTTGGGAGGAGTTTAAGAAGACATTTTGTGATTAGTATTTTTCAAAGTCGGTGAGATTAGTAAAGAAGAATGAGTTCTTAGCTTTGAGGTAGAAAGATGATATAATAGTACCAAAGTATTTAAACAAATTTAATGAGTTAGGCCATTTCCATCCGTAACTCATGCAGTTTTGAAGAAGCAAAGCTAACAGATTTGAGCAAGTTTTAAGACTTGAGATTCGGTCTTGCTTATCTTTTCATCTTTTTAATATTATAAAGATGTATTGGAACAAGCTTTAAAATTAGAATCATAGATGAAATGAACGAAATAGGAGAGAGGTAACAAAAAGAGACAAAGACCAATTAATGTTTTAAATGACAAATGGGAAAATTCAACTAATAACTTTGATATGAATAAAAAAGCTATGAGTTGTAGATATTGTGACAAAAATCATAATGGACCTTTCCTAAATCAGTTGGAAGCATACTTTCTATGTCGCTAGGTAGGGTATTTTTCTCGAGATTGTCCTAACAAGAAAAATAATAGTTCAAAGTCTTCCAAACTAGCTGATATGAAATTAAAAGAAAATGCATGGGTGTTTGTTTTGACCCAGTAGAATACTAGTGCAAGTGATAAGTAGTTACAAGTATCATCAAGTGATAAGTAGTTACAGTATCATTCTAGTCAATCCATAGATGCTTATTTACTATAGATTGTCTTAACAAGAAAAAGAATAGTTCAAAGTCTTCCAACCAGTTGATATGAAACTAAAAGAAAATGCATGGGTGTTTGTTTTGACCCAGCAGAATACCAGTGCAAGCGATAAGTAGTTACAAGTACCATTCTAGTCATTCCATAGATGCTTATTTACTATTTGATTGTGATTCTTCTTATCTTCTAAGTATACTATCTGTTTTAACTACATATTTGAAGAATTGAAAAGCCATTGCATATTGCCACTTCTTTTAGGAGAGTTAGTCACACTAATCTTTTGTTTAAGAATTGCAACTTAGATAAAAAATTTAGGGTTAACAAAAATTGTCCTAGAGTATTGAGTTATAGAAGCATAGTTTAGATAAGAATTTAGTACAAGTATATGGAATATCAGGTGAAGACAAGCTTCATTATTTGTTTAAAAATGAAGGTACAATAACTTTTGAGTATGAAACGTTTCAAGAGAGAAGAATGAGATGGCCCAAATCTAGGCCCAGTCTACTTGATTAGCCTAACATGGGGCTTAGCCTTTCTACCCATGCATGTTACACTTGTAGCTAAAAATTGGGAAGACTCATAGAAGTATTGTTCCTCTTGTCCAATAATTTCATGTAGGAATTGAAGACCTAGGGCTACCCAAATCCTAGGTCTCCTCTATAACTTACTGTTAGATGTATGCCCTAAAAGCCATGTTGGCTTGACACATTTTAATTTTAGGGCATGAACTTTGTACTTAATTTTTCTTATTAATTAAAAGGGATTAGTTTCATTCATATTGTTGTGTCTATGAATCGTCCATGGAGTTAATGGACAATGACACATATTCTCAAGAGTTGAGAATCTGAGACATGTGTCTTTATAGATTAACTCCTAAAGTCTCCTGATTGTTGGAATATCATGAGGACGGTGATTGATCCATTAAAATTGGTACACAAATCACTTCCCTTTCTGGGTAGATGAGTCTCTGACCTATAGTGTAGTGACATTGGAGTGAGAGTGCAGGTAGTTGATAGAGATCAACGGTACTGAGCATGACCAAGTACAAGAAGTTATATGGATGACTATTCACTCGTTGATAACTTCCTGATGCTGTAGTTGTGTGAATAGTTCCTTAGCCAAGAGTGTCTCGGCTACTCATAATAAGGTTGCTGTAGTTTGACAGCACAATCACATGGTTCCTATCCATACAGGACCTTGCGGTGTTCGTTGGCTATAGTAATTTTATTGTAGGAGTAGGGTGTTCACTTGTAGGGATCTATCAGCCCTAGTAGTAAGGTATAGTCCTTTGCAAGCTTAATGAGACAAAGTCCAGAAGTCTATGGCCATAGTAGGGTGATAATGAAAAGGTGTTTTCATTAGTATCACAATTGGACTTGAGTCGATTAGGTTAATCATATAACTGATGGGTTTGACGAGTATCCGTAACCAACATCATGTCGAGATTTTGATAGAGGAACCAAATCACATGGTAACTACACCTGGGGGTTCCAATCTTATTCTGCTGGGTTGCCCTTACATACTGCTAGGTGTCACTGGTGGATTATGAAAGCCCGTTAGGATCATTCTCGGATCGATGATCCTAATTAGGGTCGAGCTGAATTGTTTCAGTCCATCGAAAGGAGTTTCGATGATATATAATATAGATTATAGCATGTCTTATTACCAGACAGGATAGGACCTGAGGGGTCACAAAAATTAGGAGCTCAAGTAACCAATCAGCAAATCAATTGGACCTAATTGTAAGTATTACAGTTAATATTTGACCTAATTGTAAATGTTACAATTAATTGATTATGAATTAATTATTAATTAATTTAAATTAGATTTAATTTAATTGAGTTAGACTCAATTATTAATCTTAATTGATTCGGGTCAATGTCCGCTTTGAAATGGTTCGATCGGATTTAAAATCAGCTTCAGTTTGACTGTAAAATCATTACATTTGGATCAAGACCTAGAGTCCAGTTAGATTGGGACTCTCTATCTTTGTCTCCCCTTCCCTCCACACACCAAAGTGGGCCCCATTTATTTTGTGCGACAAATGAAGGATGGGGCATGATTAGGTGGGTGGTAATAGAGTTTAGGCGTGTTGAAATTAAGAGAGGGAAGGGTCCTTCTCTTCCACTCCTCTTAAAATTCAAACCTAAACCAGATTAGACCAAACCCTTTATCTATACCACGTAGAATTGGGAAGATTTACCATGAAAGAAATAAAAGAAGGGAGAAATGGGTGGCCAAACACATGTTTTTATTTTTGGCATGAATTATTTTGGCGTCATCTCTCTTAGGCATCTTTTCTCCTAAGAGTCTCTCTCCTGGCGCATAGTATTCTTCTTCCTTCTAGTTTATTTCTTCCTTGAGATATTCAAGAGTGTTGAGAGATCTTCTACATAAAAGAAAGAAGAGGAAAATGGTCCAAGGTGTTGCAGATCTAAGATTGCAAGATAGAAGCCGAAAGCCGGTTCGGATTCGGATCGGCATAGTTTTTAAAGCCGATGATTTGCTGAAAGAGAAGAGGGTTGCAAGGATCTAGCAGTCCAGTGCCCTCTATGACTTAGTTGCGAGATCTTCATGTGGATACCACAGGCCAGGCGATTGCGCACCTCCGATAGAATCCCGACTTTTTAGTAGCGGATATGCATGCTTTTCAAAGCAGGCCCAGATAGCGATCGAGTTAAGTATTTTATGATTAAAATAATTTTTATTTTAGATCTAATATTTTTCATGTTATTTAGCATGTTAGGAATTTATGAAAATAAATTAGATTTATTTATGATTTGCATGATTGATATAAAATCAATTTTATATTTGCTTTTGCTGGTCAGGCTTTTGATGCCTGATTTTATGCAACATACTTTCCTGTTCTTGGGAGAATTCCAACAGTGGTATCAGAGCTGCGGTTCTCTCTTTAACATGCATGCATGAGAATCTGACCTAAAAACAATCAGATCAGATAGATAATTATGATTGTATTAGATCTATGTTCAACATAAGATTGTTATAGCATAGAATTTTATGTTTTGAAAATTTATTTTCGAAATTAAAATCATAATTTTCAAATCTGAAATTAAATTTAATAATCTAAAATTAAATTGATCAAAGGTTGTACAAAGTGACATAAGGTTGTCCTGCTATAGGGTTTACCCCCTATAGTGCATAGGTTGTCCTACTTTGATGTATACCTGTTTGAAAAATAATTTTCAAAAAGGTTTTGATCGATTTTTGATTATTGATATTGATGTATGTGATGCACCAATTTAGGGTTTAGATCTTAAATGTGATTCATGATCATAAGCCTTTAAAATCATGCACTTGAACCTAATTTTAAAACTAATTTGATCTAGAAAGTCAAATTAGGTGCATGAGGGTTTGGGTTGAACAAATTAGTTCTAGAGATTGGGCTACGTGATTAGGGCTTGATTAAATCAACTAATAACCTTAATATGATTTCTAGCAAGTGACTTAACCTAATCGGATAATGATTAGGGTTAGGTCAAGTGTGCTCAAGATTGTTTTTAGATGTAGTCTGGTTTGTTCGATTCACGATAGTGAATTGATAAGTTAAGACCTAATTTGGCTCAGTGACAAGCCCAGATCATTAGATAACCTAATTAAACCTTATCAGTCAATTGGTGTCTAAGGAAGGTTTCAATCATGGTTTGCTAATTAGGGCTAACTCTTTCTCAACCAACTAGTTTGGCAAAAAGTGGGTATATTAATAAACCCTCCCATGGATCAAACTGACCTGGCAAATTTGGTTGATTAAGTTTCAAAAGGGTCACTTTTGATTTGAGTTCACCCATGCTAACTATTTTTAGTCAGACATGAGATTGTGCTAACTCGATGTAATTTGTCAGACATGAGATTATTCTAACTTAATGTAATTGGTTAGTCATGATTTGGCTAATCAATTTAGAAGAAACTTGAACCTAAGCTTCTAATAAATATTAAGTCATAGGTCTTCCACCATTGTAGGTGTGCAGGTGTCCTACTGGTGTTGATTATTCTCAGCTGGTTATAGTGGTCTAGTTGCATCGGGAAGACATAAGCACCCTATTAGGCATGAGATGTTGCTAGGGACTGATGGGGTTGGGCCCAATAAATGGGCATATTATGGACTTAATGATGGCTTTGTCTAGCAGGAATGGTGGGTCTGACCTAACTAATGATTGGACCAATAAATGAGCATGTTGAGGTTCCATGATTTAGAGATCAGGAGCTACAATTTGTATTAGATACATTGGACAAAATTTGGCCACTTATTGGTGTAGCATGTTACCAATAACCGGATACGGTTAGGTGCCGCACATCGATGGGACCTTAGCACCCACTAGAAATCTAGAGTCGTAGGGTTTTCGCATCTCCATTGGGAGTGTGAGAGATCTGAGAAAATAGTGAGAATTCTAAAATTATTTTTTAAAGACCTAAGAATAATTTTTATGATTAAGTATAAAGCATCTAATTTGAATCTTTTACTCTTGCAGTTAACCATGTCTGCTTCAAATCCCTTAATCCGGATTCTAGAGACAAACCGACTAGTAGGCCTTAATTTTAAAGATTGGTTGAGAAACTTTAAAATTATTTTGTGTTCTGAGAAGTTGGGCTATGTGCTTGACCAGGAACCCTCTATCTTACCTGACCATCCAAATGCTCGTCAAACGACTGCATATGAGAAATGGATGGAAGATAATAATAAGATTAAGTGTTATATGTTGGCCTCAATGTCAAATGAATTGCAGAGCCAACATGAGGATATGCCAATTGCTAAATCAATTTTGATTCACCTACAAGAGTTATATGGTGAACAAAGTCGGATTACATGCTTTGAAGTGTTGAAAAGGCTTTTCAACAACAATATGCGTGAATGGCAGTCAATGCATGATCATTATTTGACAATGATCAAGGATATTGAACAGCTTGAGAAGATGGGCATTCCTATTCATAAGGAGCTTCAGGTGGATTTGATCCTCCAGTCCTTGACTAGTTCATATGCTCAGTTTGTAATGAACTATAATATAAACAAGTTAAATACACTTTGCCTAAATTATTGAACATGTTGGTAAGTAATGAGGGGACCCTGAAGAGTTCAAGGGGCTCTATTTTCTCTATGGAGCAGTCTTCCTCCAAAAGAAAGTCTACTTGGAAAAAGAAGAAATCTGCGAAGAAGCAGAAGAAGGAGAACAAACAGAAGGACACTCCCAAGATAGCCAAGGTTAGCAAAGGGAAATGTTTCTACTACAACATAGATGGCCACTGGAAAAGGAATTATCTTCTCTACTTGGAAAGCCTAAATAAATAGAAGGAGGATGTGCCCTCTGAAAGGTAAGCCTTTGCCCATTATTGAATCTAACCTAATGGTTTCATCTACTTCTAGCTAGATTTTAGACTCTGGCTTTAGTACTCATATATGGATTTCAATGTAGGATCTGGAAAGAAGTAGAATGCTGAGAGAAGGTGAGATGGTTCTACGTGTCGAAAATGGAGCAAAAGTTGCTGCTCAAGCCGTTGGATCATATTCTCTGATGTTACCTTTAGGATTTAGATTAGTTCTTAGTGACTGTTATTTTGTGCTTGGAGCTAGTAAAAATTTGATTTCTGTCTCTATGCTAGCACAGGAAGGATTTGAATTTATATTCAATAAAGACTTTCGTAGAATTTATTTCAGAAATAAATTGGTTGCAAAAGCTATTTTAATTGACAGTCTCCATCATTTGCATGCCGATGCATCTTTGAACATTAACGAGAAAATTAAACTGAATGCCATAGGACATAAACATCCTAGAGATGACATAAATGATAAATTTATGTGGCATCTAAAGCTCAGTCATATAGGTTAGGATAGAATTAATAAATTGAAAAGGGATGGGATCTCAGATTCAGTTAATTCTGAATCATACCCACCTTGTAAGTCATGTCTTCAAGGTAAAATGATCAAGTTACCCTTTGTAGGACATGAGGAGAGGACCATAGAATTACTTGCCCTAGTACACACTGATGTGTATGGTCCATTTGATGTGCAGTCCGAGGATGGTTTATTCTACTTCATAACCTTTAATGATGATTATTTACTGTATGGTTATGTGTTTCTTATGAAACACAAATATAAAGCTTTCGAAAAGTTCAAAGAATTCAGAAATGAGGTAGAAAAATAAACAGGTAAAACTCTTAAGGTTCTTCGATCAGATTAAGGAGGAGAATACCTTAGTAAGAAATTTTTAGGTTATATTATGGACAATGGCATAGTCTCACAATGGACTCCACCAGGTATGCCTCAGCTTAACGGGATGTCTGTGAGGAGAAATAAGACATTATTAGATATGGTCCGATCCATGATGAGCTTCATTGACTTGCCTTTATTTCTTTGGGGAGATGCCCTACAAATTTTATTTTATATTCTAAATAGGGTTCCATCTAAATCTGTTTCTACCATACCATATAAGATTTGGCATGGTAAGAAACCAAGTCTTGCTCATTTCAAGATTTGGGGATGTCCAGCTTATGTCAAAAGGCTAATGGTGGACATGTTGGAATCTAGATCTATGAAAGCTTGGTTTATAGGATATCCTAAAGAAATTTTATGATATTACTTTTACCTTCCAGAGGATCATAATGTGATTGTGAGTGACATGCCATATTTCTTGAAAAATAGTTTATTCAGGAAGGTGGTAGTGGGAGGTTAATTGAGCTCGATGAGAAAGTCTCTGAACAGTAACCAGTTATAGAATAGATCAAACCTAATCAACCATTACACGTAAATGCTCTTCCACCTCGTAGGTCTATTAGAGTCTCCATACCTCTTGAAAGATACTTGGGTATGCTTACTGAGGATATAAAGGAAATGTTTCTTGTTGGGGACAATGATCAATTGATTGATCCTAAGACTTATGATGAGACGATGTCAGACATCAACTCTGAGAAATGGTTGAATGCTATGAAGTCAGAAATTGATTCAATGAATTCTAACCAAGTTTGGTCCTTAGTGGATCTACCAGAGGGTATTGTATCTATTGGTTGTAAATAGATCTACAAAAGAAAAATAGGTGTAGATAACAGAATCCTCCAAGATCATTGTGGATCATCAATGAGTAGTTGTTTTATCTTAATTTCAGCTTGAGTCCTGTAAATAACATTAGTTTACTTTATTTTTCAAATTAGTCAAATTAGGTTTGCTTGAAGTTGAGTTTTATAATTGAATGAGTTGATAGAGTTCAAGCTCAATTGTTGACCAAGGCCAAGCACAGTTATTGAAGCCATGTCACCATCATGTCACATCACCTTTATGGAACAATTCCATGACAAAAGAAGGTTGTCCAAAAATTTTATCCAGACATCGAGATATCCAGACATCCAGACATTGAGACATTGGGACATCCAGACATCGAGACAATGGGATATTGGGACATCAAGACATTGGGACAATTTTAAGTTTCAAGTTTATCCAAAAGAGGCACCATTCAATTTCCTTCTCATCACCCTTTTTAAATCCAAGAAGATGCCATTTAAGAGAAGTAAAGCAGAAGGATTCTACTTCTCATCTAGCACCCCTTCCATCCTCGAATTGTCACCCACTCCAGATGGACGCCCACTCAAGGAATCATTCAAATTTAAATGGAGTCCATTCAACATTCAAAGGTGTTTTATTTAAATGAAAGGAGTTATCATCTATCTACTTTAAATTCAAGGAGTCCAATTCAAATGGAGGGCCTTTTTATCTACCATTCAAAATTGAAAACCAGGAAAGTTCACACCAAGAGGAGAATGGATTAGCGCTATTTGAGAAGGGATTAAGGGTGGCACCTGTTCACATTTCTTTTGTCACCACATTCTTCTTAAAATTATGGAAAGCCTCTTTCACCACCCAAGCCATGGAGAAGTCTAATTACAAGAGGTGTCTACTCAATTTAAATTACCAAGAGTCTTCATCAAGGTCAAGAAGGAGAGTAGAGTCTAACATAATCTCTAATTATCATGAATTCAAAAGAATTCTATGCTATCATCCTACCTTGTATGGAGGGTCTATAAATACCACTCAGTTCTACTCCCTTGTATCCAACTTATGATTAATTATTTAAACTCTACGAGTTTCCTTTCTCCAATTGCTAGGTAAGTGTTGAGTGTGCAATTGCTGGTTAAGCAATTATAATGTGTGAGTGCTCCGCTGGTTAAGCATTGCACTGGTGTGTGTAGAGAACTAAAGTCTGAGTTCTCTCTTGAGTCCAAGATCTAAAAGCCCGGCACAACCATCTTCGGCATCCAATCTAGATCCAGAACCAATCCAACAATCCCTTTTTCCCTCTCTCATTTTAGACTTCCACTCCATTTCCACCATTTTAATCAAGTTCTTTTGCATGAACTCTAGAGTACTTGATCAGAGGAGGAGGTTTCCCTTGCCATCCAACCATCAACAGGAAAATCTACTCTGAATGACTGAAGTTTGCAATCATTCCACGAGATCACAAGAATTGAATTTAGATCTGTTGAAATAGAGGAGGGAAAAGTGTTGTTGGTAAGTAACCATCCAAGTCTCATTAGATCTGGTTGATTGAAGTCAGGACATCCTAGTTTTGGTGGTTTCTCAATCATCGAATCTAGGATTCTTTGTGATTGCATGCTAATTATATTACAGGTAGTTAGTAGACGCTTAGTCTAATTTTTATTAAATTAATTTGATAGTTTATTTGAGTTTCCTGGCATTGCTCATCAAAATTAAATTTTAATTATTAGAATTAGTCTTTGCATCCATCCTGCATCAACACTAGTTCAATCAAGGTTCAATCAGTATCATGTCTTGTATGGATACCAACAGAGGCCAGGCATGTGTGCGGCTTAGATAGAAATCTTGGGAATCCCTTAGATCCAACCTAATCAAGGTAGAAAAGGAAAGTGGTTAAGGTAAAGTTCAACGTCTTTCTTTCTAACTTTTATGATTTCATATTTGAATTATTTTGTTGATTTATGCATGCTAAATAGATCCATAAATGATTAAAATAATTAGATCATGCATACAAGGATTAAATAATTTTAATCTATATCTGCTGTTAACTTTTTAGAACTCTAAAATTTTTTTTAACATGAAATCACCTATGAAATCCAATAGTGGTATTAAAGCCCTGATTTATCTTACATGCATGAATAGATTTAGATCTGATTTGATTTCAGACCTAAAAAATTTAAGATCAATCTTGTACTGAAATAAGGTTATCCTACTATAAGGTTAACCCCTTATAGGACAAAGGTTGTCCTAGCACCCAGTTTTAAAAATGGTTTTCAAAACTTAAAACCAATAACTTAAGATCTAAATTTAAGATGTATGAGATATGTCTTTTTCATAATTAGATTTGAAATTAAATGATTAAGGTTTACATTGGATTGACATAGGGCTGTCTTGCTATAGGTTAACCTCTTATAGTGCAAAGGTTGTCCTAGTATAGTGTGAATTGATTTTTAAAAAAATATTTTTAATTATTAATTTAGATCTAATTTGCATGTATGTGATATGTGATTAACTGGTTTTAGATCCAAAATTGTATATATATAGTATATTAGTTGTTTTTAGATCTAAAATATCATATATGAAATATTTGACATTAGGTTTAGATCTAAAAATATTTCGAGATCATAAATCTTTAAGTCATGTACTTAAATATAATATAAAAAAATTGGGTGCCAAGTTCTATGTTTATGGATGAGAGCATGGATAGAACAATTAGATTAATAATTGGACTACATCTTAGGATTTTGACTAGGTCAAGTTAGAACCTTATTTGGGTTTGAGTAGTTGATCTAACCTAATCAATGGTTGATTAAAGTTAGGTCAAAGGGGCTCGAGATTGAGTTATAGTAGGCCACATGGATTCACATTGGATATGAATCGATTAACTAAAGGCCTAATTTTGCTTAGTGCATCAAGCTTGAGTTGCTAGGCTAATCTATTCAATTATAATTGACCAATTAGCGCCTAAGACAAGTCTCGATTGATGGTTTTTAATTGGAATCATGCTTTCCTGACTAACTCAGTTGGTGTCTAAGATAAGCATTGGGTTGCCTCCCATCGATATAACTTACCTAACCAACTTGGTCGATTAAGTTTTAAATAATGTTGCTTATTGATTCTTATTCACCTATGCTACCTAGATTTGTTAGACATGAGATGTACTAAGATGAAAAAGATTAGTTAGATATGAGATGTACTAAGCTAAACCAAGTTAGTCAGACATGAGATATATTAACCTAAATCAAGTTAATCAGATATGAGATGTGCTAACATAAACCAGGTTAGTCAAATATAAGATATGCTTGTTGGGAATTATGTCCCAAAGTCAATCATCTAGACTGTAGGCGATTATGCTATTTTGTAATTGTATATGAATTTCTTAATGAATAAAAAATATTCTTTTAGCTGTTCACATGTGCATTTTCTTGAAAAGAACTAATGCATGATGGAGTCCTTAGAACTACATTATATTTGATATAGAGAAGATATATCAGTAGTTCTTAAACTGGTTCACAACCAAAGGATACATTGTTATAGGACGATGATGTCAAGTATAGGTTGCTGTATCTCATATTGGTTGGTTGTCTTCTTGACCAAAAAGTGTGGTGACACTGATGTGACATACAAGTGAAATGTGTGACATCTCACTGAACGTGACCATTTGTGGAGCTCCCTTCTGCCAAGGGTTGCTTGCGAAGGGATATGGGTATATGTGTCCCTCCGACCTGAGGTCACCATGGTAGCTTGCAAGCAACTCACTATACTTTGATACCATAATACCTGGATTTCTAATCCAGTGACGAAAGGTTTCTTGGTATAATCAAGTACTTATGGAGCAGTGATGGATCAAGATGGAATTGACCCCTCCAAATAGTTTGGAGTAAATGACTTGCTGTGTCTAAATTTAGCAAAACCTTGACCAGGATAGTTCTTATGAGGAGTCATAGAACTTGTAAGGTTGAGACACGATCTGGATGAACCAAATTAGGGATGGCAGTCAAACCCTAGGTCATCCTAAGCATTATGAGATCAAAGGGATGAATTATGCGGTAACCATAAGCCAGAGATTCTAGAAAATTGCTCTACAATCTTCGATCTATCCGGACATTGGGTATCATTGCTAGATGAGGACTTTGACTGGTACTGGAAGTGATCCAGTGCTACCGACTTAGTGTTCAAACCTACGGGTCATACATAATCGAGGTTTGTATTTGATCTAAAGGCTGATCGACGATTGAGAATCATTTGCCATCATTGGAGGTCAATGTGATTAACCATATTCCGAGTGTCGGCACTTCCAAGTGTTGACACTTGGAAGTGTCGACACTTGCAAGTGCAAAACTTGGCTGTGACGAGCAAAAATTTTGGCATGATTTATGGAAAGGTTTTGACTTCAAATTTTGAATTCAAATTTTGAAATCTGGCTTGTTTTGGCTCCAAGCTTTCATGGAATGATGGTCATTCTTGCTATTTAAGCTTGGAACCTATTTGGTATAGCCCTCAACCTTCTCCCCCAATCACTCCTCCTTCCACATTCTCCCTGTCATGGCTGCCTCTATAAATAAGGTTTGTTTTAGGGTTGCCAAGCTAGATAAAACTCATTTTTCTATTGAAGAGTTTTCTTGTTGAATGAGATTACTAAAATTCTGAGAGGGAAAAGAAAAGGGACTTGGGATGACTAGGGTTTTGGGTGTGTGACTACCTAGCACTCAAGCTAGGTCATGGAAAGAGAGCTAGTTAGGAAGGGTTCCACCTCTCCTCGTCTTCCAAGAAGAAGTAGATCGACCTCAAGGATCCCTAGGAGCTAGCACTTTGAGGGAGTTTATCAGAATCGAGCCCTAGTGTGAACTACCCATAGAGGCCAAACACGTGTGTGGCTCGAGGGCTTTTCACAACCTCCTCCTCAAGGTATAACTGTAAGATATCCTTATACCTTTTGATTCTCTTTTTGCTTATGATATCTTTTGTATGCTACATTATCATACTTTTTCCGGTTGCAGGCAGATTAGTAGATCATTTTGATCGATCTACCAAGCCTTCCACTGTGCTTATTTTAAAATTATTTTAAAATATATTTTTCTATCATGCATGCTTGCCTGCATTTTTTACCTTCAATGGTATCAGAGCCTAGTTTTCATATTATAATAATGCTGGCATGCTTTAACATCATAGTTTTCTTTTAAAGTACTTGGATTGAGTGCTTCACCATGGCCATCCCGTCATAGGAGAGAAGTAGGGCTGCAAGACCCTTTCTTTTCATTCAATGGGATCTCCTATAACATGTAGGGGTGCCACTTGTGATTACTAATGAAGAAGAAAAATAAAAAAATATAGATTAAAATATCTTAATCTAATATTATGATCTTAAAATAAATTAAGATGAGATCTAAGAGTTTTGTTTTGATCAGTTTTGATTAAAGTTCTTAAAAAAAGTTTTAGATTTGAAATCACTATTTTTGCCATGTGATAGGCCTTGAGTCAACCCAAGTGTCGACACTTGAGTCGACTCATGCATGCATACAAAAAATATGACTTTCTATTAATACTCTGTCTCGGGCCTTAAGTCGATACTTGAGTTGACTCATGAATGCAATGTGTCGACACTTGATGTGAGAATGCAAAAAAATAATGAATTCAAATTCTGATTTGTTGTAAAATTGTTTTACGATATAAATTAAAATTATTTTAATTTATAAAGTTTATTGAACTTAATTGAGAATTAAGTTATCTTGAAAGATAAAGAACTCTAAGAATATGATTCAAAGATTTTAAGTCATTTCAATAAGCCTTAAAGGTGATGGGTTAGCTTCTATTAGGTCTTTATTGGGTTAGACCTAAGTTTAGATGTATTGAACTATGTAGAGAACTAATCTAGTCAAATGTTGAGTTAGGATTTCTTCTTTATAGATCTCTGTAATAGTTAGATTGATTAGTCCATAAATTTAAATGGATCTAATTTATGGCTTAGTGGATAGCCCTTGTCTTTAGGCTAGTCTAATCAAGTCTGATGAACCAATTGGTGTCCAAGGTAAGTTTGGCAGTTTGATCTTGGTTCTTTGGGACTACCTCTTACCTAGCCAACTCGATTGGTTTTTAAGGCAAGACGGTTAATGGCAGAACCCAACCCATGATCTCACTTACCTAGCCAATGTGGTCGATCAGAATTGATTGGATAGTTCACTGACTCGTGTTAACCCATGTCATCCAAGGTTAATCAGTCTTGACTGATTTTAGGTGCCCATGGATCATTAGTTATGTGTAACCCTCCTTGATAACTGATGTGGTCAGTGGGTGGTTGATCCATGTTTTCTCATCTCTTCTTCTGTCATATTAAAACTATACCCTCTATGTTATTAGGTCCATAAAAAATGAAGTTATGAGACTAACCAAGTTTTATCCTCCCATTAAGTGGGATGGTAATGGGTCCAATATTTGGATGTTCATCGACAGATCCAAAGATCGGGTGTTCATCGGGCTATTAAAATTGCTATTTCAAATATGATGGCTTAGTGCGACTCTCTTAACAATGGTCAGCTGGGCTGGCCAAAGTCGGGCTTGACTATTTGTTAGTTAGAAGCATTAAATTTTTTCATGTTATGGTTTGACCTAATCGAGACCTTCAATAGGAGGCCCAAAGGCTGATTGAAGTGCACCTTGGAAATAAAAATCTAAATACTAGAGGTTACTTGGAGAAGTAATCGATTGAAGAACCTACCTTAGATGTGCATGGATGGGGCGACCAAAGTTGGGCTCATATGTTGTCTATTGGACTCTAGTACCCACTAAGGAATTAAAGTAATTCCTAGGATTGGAGGTAGAGGCTACCAATATGAACAAAATAATGGGAGGGGCCTTTAGACTAAAATCCATGTCTTAGGTTAATAATTTATATACACTAATAAGTTTTCGTTTTCCTTTTAGATGTCTTCCAACCTATTGCTCCGGTCTCTTCTCGACAATAAGAAGCTCAAGAGTCCTAACTACCATAGCTAGTATCGAAGGCTCAGGTTTGTCCTCGAGCATAAAACAGATCCTGTATGTGATATCAGATCTAGCACCTGAAACTCCTGCTCCCAATACTCGGGGTTTGGTCAAAGATACTTATCAGAAGTGGCTCTCTAATATGACCACTATCTGATGCATTATGTTGTAGTGATGAACGACGAGTTCAGTCACAAATTCAAAGAAGCCCAGTTGGAGGAAATCCTTCAAAGGTTGAAGGAGTCTTTCGGCATACCATATGATGTTGAGAGGTACAGGATCTCTTGTACTATCTACAATGCACTGATGCATGATGGGGCCTCAGTCACTGATCATGTTTTGTATATGATCGAGATGATTGAGTACATGGGCAAGCTCGGATATCCCTTGCATGAACAGCTCGAGAAAGATGCGATACTGAATTCCTGTCATCTTCCTATCTAAACTTTCTTGATCATTTTAGAATGAATAAGCCTGCAGTTAACTACCACAGCCTGTTGGGGTTACTGCAGACTTATGAGAAAGACCACCAACTGAACAAAGGGGTGGTAAATCTAGTGGGAGGATCTTCGACAGGGCATCGTCCCTTCAAGAAAGGGAAAAAAAAAAGATAAAGGGAAAAAGATGTGAAATGCTTTTGGGCCCAATCAGGCCAAGAGGGTGAAGACTGATAAGAGCCAAGTGGAGTGCTTCTTCTATATGAAGCAGGGTTATTAGAAGAAGAACTGTCCTCTTTATGTTGCATCCCTTGACCCGAAGAAGAGAAAGCAGCAGGATGGTGCTGGACAAGGTATTTATATGATAACACCTTGTAGTTTCTCTATCTGCGATACTAATAACTGGGTTTTAGAAGTCCAATTCATATTTGCAATTCTTTATAAGGACTCCAAGTTAGTAGAAGATTTGAGGATGGCAATAGATTATTGAACATGGAAAATGGAAACCAAGTTCCAATCTTTGCGTTGGGAGTCCTCAAATTAGTTTTCGAGTCTTGACAATCATTTTGAATGAGTGTCATTATTATCCATCTTTCATCTTGAATGTCATTTCTGTAGGCCAATTGGCCATGTATGGTTATGAACTATCAATAAAGAATGACATTTGCAAAATCATTTGGAATGGTTGTATTGTGATGAATGGATATATGAACAATGGCATTTATGTACTACCGCGACCTGTTAGTATAGTGTACATGTCTAGCAAATGCCCAAGGATAGATAATGTTAGCGATGCATACCTATGGCATTGTTGGCTAGGTCATACTAACAAGAACAGGATAAACAGGCTGACAAGTGAGGGTCACCTCGAGATTAGTGAAAGTGGTTCACTACCAACCTGTGAGTCCTGTCTTCTTGGAAAGAAGACAAAATCACCTTTTAGTGAAAAGGTGAACAGGCCAAAGAGATTCTAAGTCTGGTACATACTGATATGCAGACCCATGAATATTATGCCAGAGGTGGGTACAATTATTTCATTATATTTATAGACAACCTTTCAAGGTATGGTTATGTTTTCTTGATGAGACATAAATCTGAATCATTTAAAATGTTCAAACGATATCATAATGAAGTAGAAAAATAAATTAGAAGGTATATCAAAACCCTCCAATCATATCGAGGCGGTGAATATTTTTGGTGAGTTTCTGACATATCTTGAGGAGAATGGGATTCTCTCTCAGTAGACAACTCTAGGGATACCTCAGTTAAATGGAGTGCTGAAAGGAGAAATCGAACCTTGTTGACATGGTTCGATTTATGATGGGCTTTGCTTTTCTACCGCTATCCCTTTAGTGATATGCTCTGGAATCATCCTATTACCTTTTAAATATTGCTTCGAGTAAGTCCATTAGCAAAACCCCATATGAAATATGGACTGGACGTAAGCCGACATCTCACACCTTCGGATCTGGGGTTGCCCAGCTTATGTAAAATGTCTAGGAACGGATAAACTTGGATTTAGGTCTACTATTGCCAATTTTTTGGATATCCAAAAGAGTCTCAGGGGTATTACTTCTACTTGGCTGAAGAACAAAAGCTGTTCGTCAATCTTAGGGCTATCTTTTTGGAAAAGAAGTTCCTTGGTGAAGGATCTATAGCCACTAAGATTGAACTTAGTGAAGTTCAACAAGTAGAGGAACTGACACACTTAAGAGACAACATAGAACTAGTTGTGATTAGTTCACACCCGAGCCCACATAAGAACCATTAAGGAGATCTGGTAGGGTACTGAGTCAACCAGATAGATATTATGGTTTCTTGGTCCAGGACGATGATCCTATTGAACTCGATGAAAACAATGATGATCCGATCTCCTATATGGATATGATGCAGAGGTCTGACTCTGAGAAATGGCTAGGAGCCATGAAATTCATAATGGAGTCCATGGAAATCAACGATGTATGGACATTGATTGAACCACCTTAGGGGATAAAATTTATTGGGTGCAAATGGATTTTCAAAAGCAAAAGGGGTGCAGACGGGTAGGAAGAGACCTATAAAGCCTATCTGGTTGCCAAAGGGTATCATCAACATTATGGTATTGACTATGACGAGACGTTCTCTTCTGTGACAATGCTCAGATCTATTCAGATCATGCTTTCTTTAGCGGCACACTTTGACTATGAAATCTAGCAAATGGATGTCCGAACAGGTTTCTTGAATGGTGAGCTAGAAGAGGAAGTGTATATGATTCAACCTAAAGGGTTCACATCCACAAACAAGTCAAAGGTGTGCATGCTTCAAAGGTCTATCTATGGACTGAAACAAGTATCACAGAGTTGGAACATGTGATTTGATAAATGTATCAACTCGTATGGCTTCATCGGAATGGAGAAGAACCTTGCATTTACAAATGGTTTAATGGTTCTGTGATTGTGTTCCTTTTGTTGTATGTGGATGACACTCTCTTGATCGGGAATGATATCCTAGCACTACAAGGAATAAAGGTCAGTTATCAACTCAATTCTCTATGAAGGACTTAGGGAAGCCTCTTACATACTGGGTATGAAGATATGTAGAGATAGATCTAAGAGGGTTCTGGTACTGTCCCAGTCTATGTACATCAGCACAGTGTTGAAGCGGTTCAGCATGAAAAATTCCAAGAAAGGCTCTTCCAATAGACACCGAAATTGCTCTCCCCAAAGGGATTGTGCGACAATTCCTGAGGAGAGAGAGTATGAGTAGAATCCCGTATGCTTCGGTAGTGGGTTCTATCATGTAGCCGAAATGTATTAGACCAGATGTGGCATACTCACTAGGCATAGTGAGCAGATACTAGTATGACCCAAGTAAATCTCATTGGAAAGTGATAAAGACCATCCTTATGTATTTGCGATATACTAAGGACCATGGCTAGTTTATGGAGAACCCGACTTAAAACTTGTAGGGTATACTGACTCCAATTTTCAGTCAAATAGAGATGACAGCAAGAGTGTGTCAGGATTTGTCTTTACCTAAATGGAGGAGCGATCTGCTGAAAAAGTTCTAAGCAGCCTACTATGATGGACTCAGTATGCAAAGCAAAATATATTGCAGCATCAGATATAGCAAAGGAAGAAGTGTGGTTACAAAAGTTCTTTGGCAAGGTGGGAGTGGGACCTTCCCTGGATGGTCCTATTCTGATATGTTGTGACAGCACTGGAGCCATTGCTTAAGCCAAAGTGCTGGAGTCTCTTCACTGCACAAAACATATTCTACGTTGCTATCATCTTATAGAGAGATCATGGAATGAGGTGACATTGACCTTCAGAAGATTGATGGAAAGGAGAACCTGGTCGAGCCCTTTACTAAAGCTGTCGGAGTTTAAGAGTTTGATAGTTGCAAACGGAAAATGGGAATAAGATTCTATACTGATTTGCTTTAGTCCAAGTGGGAGTTGTTGGAAATTATATCCCAAAGCCAATCATCTAGACTGTAGATGGTTGTACTATTTTGTAATTATTATGAATTTTTTAATGAATAAAAGTTATTCATTTTGGCTGTTCATCACATGTACATTTTCCTGAAAAGAACTCTTGTGTGATGGAGTCCTTAGAATTACATTATATTTAATATAGAATGATATATCAAGTAGTTCTTAAACTGGTTTCACAACCAAAGATACATTGTTTAGGATGATTAGTATCAAGTATAGGTTATTGTATCTCACATTGGTTGATTGTCCTCTTGACCAAGGAGTATAGTGACACTGATGTGACATACAAGTGAAATGTGTGACATCTCATGACATTACCATCTGCAGAGCCCCCTTCTACCAACGGGTTTGCTCATGAAGGGATATGGATATATGTGTCCCTCAGACCTGAGTCATCATGGTAGCTTGCAAGCAACTCACTTACTTTGGTATGGACTACCTAGTTTCTAATCCAGTGATGAAGATTTCTGGATACAGTCAAGTACTTATGGAGCGGTGGTAGATCAAGATGGAATTGACCCCTCAAATAGTTTGGAGTGAATGACTCACTGTGTCTCAATTTAGCAAAACATTGGCCAGGATAGTTCTTGTGAGAACTTGTAAGGTTGAGACATGATCTAGATGAAGCAAATTAGGGTGCAAGTCAAACCCTATGTCATCTTGAGCATTATGAGGTCAAAGGGATGAATTATGCGGTAGCCATATGCCAGAGGTTCTAGAAAATTGCTCTGCAATCTTTGACCTATCCGGACTTCGAGTATCATTGCTAGATGATGACTTTGATTGGTATTGGAAGTATCCAGTGCTACCGGCTTATTGTTCAGATGTATAGGTTCATACACCGTAGGGGTTTCTATCTGATCTAAAGGCTGATCAACGATTGAGAATCGTTTGCCATTACTGGAGGTCAATGTGATTGAAGATGTTCCAAGTGTCGACACTTGGCTGTGATAAGAAGAAATTGTGGAAAGATTTTTAGAAAGGTTTTGACTTCAAATTTTGAATTTGAATTTCAAATTTTGGTTGGTTTTAGCTCCAAGCTTTCATGGAATGATAGGTCATTCTTCCCATTTACACTGGAACCTATTTGGTATAGTCCTTAACCTTCTACCCCAATCCCTCCTCCTTCCTTATGCTCCCTCTCATGGCTGCCTTATAAATAATGGTTGTTTTAGGGCTACCTAGCTGGATAAAAACCATTTTCCTATTGAAGATTTTTCTTGTTGAATGAGATTACTGAAATTCTGTGAGAAAAGAAAAGGGACTTGGGGTGACTAGGGTTTGGGCATGTGACTACCTAGCACTCAAGCTAGGTCTTGGAAGAGAGCTAGTTAGAAAGGGTTCTACCTCTCCTCCTTGTCTTCCAAGAAGTAGATCAGCTTCAAGGATCTTAAGGAGCTAGCACATTAATGGAGTTGATCAGAATCGAGCCCTGGTGTGAACTACCCGTAGAGGCCAGACATGTGTGTGGCTCGAGGGCTTTTCACAACCTCTTCCTAAAGGTATAACGGTAAGGTATCCTTATGCCCTTCGGTTCTTTTCATGCTTCTGTTTTCTTTTGCATGCTACATTATCATACTTGTTCTGGTTGCGGCAGATTGGTAGATTATTTTGATCGATCTACCAAGCCTTCTGCTATGCTTATTGTAAAATTATTTTAAATATTTTTTCTGACATGCATGCTCGTTTTGCTTTCCATTCAATGTTAACTAAATAAGATGAAACCTATTACCACCAAGATCACTGCGTTCCTGTAGCTACGTCGTGCCGGGGTGCTCCTCCTCTCCCACCATCATGTGTCCTCCCTTCCTTCCTACAAAATAGGGGAGACCGGGCCGAGGATTCCAGTGAGGACACTCCGATGATCAAGTCAGTGGGATGATCGAGGGAAACAGACAAGATCTCTACAGCATAGGGCTTGGGGGACCCGTTCACCGGGAGGGTGTATCTCGAGATGAAAATGTAAAGGGAATGGAAAGAGTGGGATCGAGAGCAGGGAATGGGGACTTACCTCTCCCTCACCTTCCCCCGCATTCTTACCTTTCTTACCTTCCTCCGTTTCTCTGGAGGTGGGGCTGAGGCTCTCTCCGAGAAGGGGTCACATGGAGCCTAGAGGCTCTGGATGTCCCCCTTCCCTCTTTGGGGGTAGGCGGAAAAAAAACCGCCTGTCCCCCCGTGGAAACCCCATCTCTTCTTTCTTCTCCCGTGCCCCTTATAGGAGGGGCACTTCTACTTCAGAAGGGACACCCAAGCATTGCAAGTCCTGGGGCTTTTGCTAGACCCCTTTCTTGGGGAAGCTAGGGGTATCGTGCCGCGATGGTGGGCGGCCATTGGTGGTACAGCTATGGGCATGGTAGTATGCCAACAAGCCTGGGGCATGGGGTTGCCTGTACCATACCTTTTGTTTAGCTGGCACCACCTGCAGAGGGCTGCAGGTGGCCAGGCTTTTATGGTGGCATGGTTTGAATATTTGCTTTCTAGTAGGAACTCCATGCCTAGACTTCGCCTGGGATTGGAGTGCGGCCCTGGCCGGGTGCCGACCTCAGATATGGGTGCACCTCATGAGCCTAACTTCGGTTGGAAGCTTGACCTCAGACGGGGGGCTCACCCAATGAGCCCGACCTCGGTTGTGGGCTTGACTTCAGTAGGGAGGCTGATTTCAGATGGGGGGCTCGCCCAATGAGCCCAGCCTCAGCTGGGAGCTTGACCTCAGCAGGAAGGTAGACCTCGGACCGGGGGGCTCGGCCGATGAGATTGACCTCAGCTGGGAGCTTGACCTCGGCAAGGAGGCTATCCTTAAATAGGGGGCCTCACCCATAATCCAGGCCTCAGCTTGGAGCTTGACCTTGGTAGGGAGGCTGACCTCAGACAGGGGCCTCGCCTAATCAGCCCAGTCTCGGCTCTTCACCATGCCACCATACCTGGTGGCGGGTCTCCTATCATCATGGCCATCCATGTGCTCCACATCAGCGGATGTCTCCACAACAAACCCGAACCAAACCTCCCCACAAATATTAAGTCTATAAGACTTTCATAGTTGTAGAGATGTGGGCATCTTTTTGAGATTAATTATTCTTAGCTAGATACAATGGCTCAATTACATCAGGAGGTGCAACCACTATATTACATGACATGTTATGGGATTAAGATATGGTTAGGCCAAATAACTGTTAGGTAAGGGATCAATGATGGCTTCACTTTCACATTGAATGGTGGGTCTAACTTAACTAAAGAGTGTGGGCAATAACATTTAGATGAGTTCACATAACTTAGAGATTGAATTATTGCAACATACTTGAGAAGTATTAAACAAGAGTTGTCCACTCATTGGTTTATGTATTTAATAATAATTAGATAAGATACCCAAAATCAATGGAACCATTGTATCCACTAAGAACCCTAGTCATGTAGGAGTTTCCACATTCCACAGAGGAGTGTGAGAGATCCATGAAAATAGTGAAAGTTTAATTTATATCTTAAAGACCCTAGAATAAATTTAAGATTAAATAAAACTATCTAACTAGAATCTTTACTCTCTATGGATTAAAATTAGCTTCCAACACTCTTAATTCTTAGATCAATTGATTAATTAAAACCTATTATAATGCCTAATCAACTTGAAGATTGATTAGAAAGATTGAGTACTATAATAAATCAGGACTATCATACGTTACTAAGCTATTTGTTGGCTGATATAAATGCAATTTGTCCATGATCATTGTTTAACAATGATTAAGGATTAGGAGTTTGAGAAGCTTGGGCATGATAATGCATAATGGATTGTATATGGATTTAATTTAGCAATCTTTATCTAATTCATATAGATAGTTTATTATTAACTATTATTTGAATGGGATTGAAATAATAAGGTCAACATATCGATGACTATTAAAGTGACTTTGAATAGTTCAAGGGACATGTTTCTCAATGCGAAGCAGACTTTCTCTTCCAAAAGGAAGAGCCTAAATGAAAGAACTGGCTTGTGAAGAAGCAAAAGATTGAAAGGAAGCATTATAAGGGATATTCAAAGGAGATGGCCATTGATAATAGAAAGTTATTTCCACTTCAAAGTTGATGATCATAAGAATTATCCTTATGCCTGGAATCCTTGATGAATAAATTGGACATAGCTTTGGAAGGTAAGTTAGCTACTCAAAACTAAAATAACCTTACACTTTCTTCTACTTCTAGTTGAGTTATGGACTCTATATAGGGTCTATAGGAAAATAAAGGCTAGGTACACTATGGATGGATAACAGGATAATAGTTATGATTGTTGACACCTATCCTTTGTAATTACCATTTAGTTAAAGAATCATTACCTACTAAAAGTAGAAATTTTATTTCCATTTGGCATAAAAATCACTGATCCATTTATTTTAGAAATAAATTGGATGTAGTGGTTTTATAAACATTAGTCTCTATATGCTAAGCAGTTAGTAAGTATCATAGGATCTGAGAGATCCTACAAAATGATGTTAACTTGAAGTATATATGTGGTACCAGGTTTGGTCATGTTGAAAAGAAATGATAAATAATTTAAAAACCATAAGCAACTATGGGCTTTTTAGTTGATTGACTATTTAGTCATTTCGAAGTTGTGAATCCTATATTGAAGAATGTTGACTAAGCTACCTTTCATGATGGATGTAGGTAAGGACCACTAGTATACATGCCTTGATACACATTGATATGTGTAGCACATTCGACATGCAGGTTAAGAAGGTTATATTTACTAGTATATATGATGGTTTTGATAGGTTCAAGAAGTTCAAATAATAAGTATAGATGTAAAATGAAAAAACTCATTAAAGTTCTTCAATTAGATCAAGAAAGTAAATACCTTAGAGAAAAATTCTAGAATTATCTTAAGTTGTTCAACATAGTCTCACAATAGACTCCTCTTATATTTCAAGCTCAATGGGTTGTCTAAGCAAAGTGATTGAATCCTATTGGATATAGTTCAATCTATTATGAGAGTCACTAATTTATCTTTAAGGATATGTTTATATAACATAGCTTATCTATTTAATAGGTTCACTCTAAATTTGTTCTTACCACACTTATACAAGATATAGCATAGTAAGAAGCCATGTCTTGATCATTTCAGGATTACAGTGTTCGCCTATGTCAAACAACTATAGGCAGACAAGTTAGAGTTTAGGTTGCTTATGGCTTGTTTAAATATCCTAAAGAGTTATTAAGATACAACTTTCTAATGGATTATAAGTTGTTGTGACCCAATATCTATATTTATAGTTAAATAGTTTGTCCTGATATAGTAGTAGGAGGACAATAAGCTCAAGGAGAGAGTCTCTGAAGAGCAACAGGCCATAAAATCAATAAAAACTATTTGAGCAAATCCAATGCATATAGTTCCTCCTCCATCTCATAGATCTCCTATCCTTCTGAAGGATACTTAGGTATGCTTATGAAGGATCTAGAGAAAGTGTTCCTACAGGAGATAGGGATCATAAATATTATCTCAAAAACCTACAATAAGACGATGTCATACATCGATTCATAGAAATGATTGAATGCCATGAAGTTAGACTCTATACACTCCAACCAAGTATGGACCTTAATAGATCCATCAAAAAGTATAGTACCCATTGCAAATAGATCTATAAAAGAAAATAGATAGAGATTTATAAGGCAAGGCTTAGGCAAAAGGTTATGATCCTTGCCAAAGCATTGACTATTAGGAAACCTTTATACCTATGACCATGCTGAAATCCAAGCTAGTTCTATTTTAGTTCACCATGATGAGATCTAGTAGAGGGATAGTGATGGAGATCACAAGGTCTACAAGCTACAAAGGGCTAATGTAAATTGACTAAAGTAAATAGCTCAAAGTTATAATACTCATTTTTATGAAATGATCAAATCATTTAATTCTACCAAGAATAAGAGGAACTATGTATTTATAATGGGTTAGTGAGAGTATGTAATTCCTCGTATTGTACATAGATAATATTCTTCTATTGGGAATGTGATTCATATGCTAACCTAGGTTAGGTTATAATTATCTAGAGAATTCTCCAGTAATGACATTTAGAAAGCATCCTAATTTAAGAATATAGGTCTATGAGATAGATCTTGGAGGATGCTAATCTTTCATAGAATTTGTAGATTAAGGAAGTGCTAAAGAAGTTCAGAATGGAAAGTCTAATAGGGGATTTGACTCTTTAAGTATGGAATTAATCTTTCTAATAAAATATTCCCCAATACATTTGAAGAGATCTTGCATATGAGCTAGATCCTTTTGTGCTTTAGCTATAGGGAGCCTTATATAAACCATGCCATGTATATGACCTGATTTTTGCTATAAGTGTCATAAGCAAATATTAATCGAATCCAAGTTATGAGCACTGGATAAACATTCTTTACTTCTTGGGAAGTACTAAAAATATGTTTAGGTCTTTAGACTGAGAGAATTGATGGAAAATGGATATATGCAAACTATGTGTCATATGATAATGTCAGAAGGTCTACATCAGGATGTATTCTAGTATAGTGGTGGTTTGGAAGATTCCTAAGAATCAAACATTGTAGATTAGACTAGGGAAGCTAACTACATTGTCACTTGTAAAGGTACTAGGATGTATTTTGGTTAACTGATTATTACAAAAATGAATCAGATATCATCAGATGATACAATACTTTACTATAACAACAATGGTGCCTTTGCTCTAGCTAAGGAACCAAGGTCTCATTAGAAGAAGTCTAAATACATAGACAGTGATTTTATTCATGATTACCTTATTAAGATGCAAAGAATAAACTCTACATGAGATGTGGTAGACCTACTAGCTTAGCATGCTTTAACTAGTAGAAGACTAAAGCGCATCTAAGAAGATGGATTGAAGTGTATGGCTAATTAGCTTTAGTGCAAGTGCAAGTTTGTTAGATATATACTATAGAAGCCAACTTGCAGACAAATATTTTCTTTCTAGGATATAATTTTATATTTAATATTCTAAATTGGATATTTTATTCAAACATGTTGCATATGTGTCTATGTATCATCTAAGAAATTAATGGACAATCACACATATTCTTAAGAGCTGAGAATTTAAAACATGTGTCATTATACATTAACTTCTAAATACTCCTGATCATTGAATCATCATGGGGATGGTGATAGATATGCCAAGATTGGTGCATAGATCGCTTCTCTTTTAGATAGTGAATCTCGAGTCTACATTGTAGAGATACTGGAGTGAGAGTGCAATTGGTTATTAGAGAACAACGATATTAATTGAGATAAAGTATGATAAGTTACATGGATATCTACTCACCATCAGTGACTATCTTGATGCTATAGTTGTATAAGTGGTTCTTGACCTAGGATGCCTTAGCCACTCAGAGTTGGGTTACTGTAGTTTGATAGTATATAAATATGGTCTCTAGCAATTCGGGGCCTTGCAGTGTTCATTGGCTATAGTAGGTTCATTGTAGAAGGAGGATGTGCACTTATAGGAGATCTATCGATCTTAGTAGTTGAATAGTAGTCCTATGCAATTTAAAGGTTGAGCTCTTAATGTTAGGAAATATATCCTAAAGCCAATCATCTGGGTTAAACGATTGAGTTGTTCATAATTTTACATGATTCATTAATAAATAGAAGTTATTTTTTGGTAGTTCATCGCTATATGTACATCTTCTTGTATGAACTCTTTTATAGTGAAGTCCCTAAAACTACTTTTAATCGATAAAGAAGGAATAATCGTGTAGTTCTTAACCTATTTGCAACTAAATGATATGTTATTACTTGAGACGACAATATCTATTAAGTATAGATCATTGTGTGCTATATAGGTTGGTTGTCTTAATAACCAAGAGTATGGAAACACTGGTATGCCATGTAGGTGAGTACAAGAGTATAGTGCACTGAATGTGACAATACTATAAAGTACTTTGCTATCAAGAGTATATCTTAGAAGGATATGAGTATAAATATCCCTTCGACATGAGATCACCATAGTGACTTGCAAACAACTCACTGTACTTAGATGCTAGACTACTTGGATTTCTAATCCAGTGTTGGAAGGTTACTGAGTGCAGTCAAGTACTTGTTAAGTCAGTGTATGAGTCAAGATGGAATTGACCACTCCAAGGTATTAGAAAAAATGCTCTACTATATTTTAATTTAGCAAGACCATGGCCAGGCCAATCCTTGTGAGGAGTCATAGATTTGTTAGGTTGAGATACATCTGGATGCACTATTTTGGAGCTAGCAGTTGACTCTGAAGTCATCCTGAGTATTAAATCAAAAGGATGAATTATAAGGTAACCATATGCCTTGATTTTTGATGTTACATTGCAATCATTCAACCTATGCGGATGTTGGGTATTATTGCTAGATGATCACACTAATTATTTCAAGAATTAGTTCCTAGGCTACCAGTTTAATGTTCGAACCTATGGGTTCATATACATTAGATGTTTCTAACGGATCATGATGGTGATTAATAATTAAAAGTCATTCAAGGATATAATTATCAATTTGATTGATAATTAACCTAAAACAAATATTATAAATACATAATTAATTAATTATTATTTAATTAGAAGAGGATTAATTAATTTATATTACTAATTATCTTAATTTGATTAAGTAAAGAGGTTTAAGTCAAGCCTAATTGAATTTGGTTTAATTGGGTTTCACTTGATTAGATTATATGATGACCTAATCTCTAAGGGTTTTGACCTTTATTTAATTTAGATTTAGACTTTTTTTTTTAACTAAGTTTATTTGGAGCATAATTAGATTAGGTTCAAATTATTTAAATAGATAAAACCAAATTAAATTGAGATTATGATCAATTTTGACCAAGTCAAATTAAGAACCCACTTAGCGCTCACTTATTTCTCCTAAAAATTCTCCATGCCCATTTTTTTTCCATGAAGTTTTTAATACCAAAATATAGATTGTTAGCCTCCATGTCTCTATTTAAGATGTGGACTAGATGTGGATAAATTTTCATTTAAATCTAAACTTGTTTTGAATTTAAATGGATAGAGTTTCAGTAGGACCGAAACACCTAATCCTTATCCTAATTGATCTGTCACCAACTAATCTAAATCTCTCTTGGATGCCTAATTTAATTATATGTTTTTTTGGATTGGGTGACACATCTAAGAGCTTTTATAACATAAAATCCAATAGAGAAACCATGAAAATAAATTAGAGAAGGGAGGAATTAGCATGAAAAATAATTGGGCATGGAGGGGTTATAGCACTAGGTTTTCTATAGGAAGAGGAAAGAAAAAAATAAGAGAGGTTCTTTATATCTTTTTATGTCTCTCACCTCTTGATCTTAAATCCTTCATTTTTTGATCTTCTTGGAGGGTTTAACAAGATTCAAAAAATATGTTTATTTCAGGTATCCGATGGCCTTCGCACGGATCTAGCAGTGCAAAAAGATTGATCATGTTGAGACTTTGTGTGGATGATTCATAGAGGCCGGACATCCTATGTGGCTGTGAAATAACATGGAGAGCCCTCATCACATACCATCAATAGTGGAAATCATTGACCCTTGATCAAGTACAAGATTTGATCTCATAGTCATAGTAGATATGATCTACAGCATGCATCAATTAGATCGATGCATGCTGATTTTGATTTTAATATTACATATCATATTATGATCTTTGTAGATTTTTTAGATTTAATGTATATCCATGATTTTGTATTTAAAATAGTTTTAAAGTAGATTTACTTCTACTATAAATTATAAAAAATATCATGCATGAAATCCTAGGTGTTTTCTATTAGTGGTATCAGTATGATCATTTTTATTACATAATATGTAAATATAGAATCATACATATTAGATGTAATCTAAATCTAAGTAACTACTTTAGATTGGGTTGATCACTATGTCCATCAGATCATAATAGAAAAGTAGGGTTTAAATATCCTCTCTTCCCATTTCATGGAGTCTCTTATAGCAGGTAAGGATGCCACTATGGTTATATCCCATGAACAAGTGAGGTGAAAAAGTTTTTATTAAAATTATTTTAATTATTAGATCTAATTTTTAATAATTATATTAATTAATTTACTTTTTGTATCAAAAATTAATTCATTGAAATTTAATTTTATGTTTGGAACATGAACATAATATTAATTTCAGTATATGACTTTATCATATAGATTTAAAACTATTTAATGTATATGAAAAGCATATAATTATTTAGAAATAAATTTAGCAAATTTAATCTTGATTAGTTACTAGAATTAAGAGGTCTAAGATTGGATCTTGAATTATAAATTAAATATCTAATCACATTTCATAAATTATGGATTTTGATTTAGCTTGAATCAAGTCAAATAAATAGGTTAGATCTAGGGTTTGAATTTTAAATAATATGGACCTAATAGAGAATTGGATTTAACCTAACTAAAAATTGATTAGGATTAGGTCATAGATTCTCTAGATCAAATTGTATAGTGATTTTGATCAGTCCATATTATATCAATTGGACCTATTTATGGCTTAGTGGTTGGACTGAGTCCTTAGGCTAGTCTAATTGAATTTGATAAACTGATTGGTGTCCAAGATAAGTTGGCATTTAGTCATGGTTATTAATTAGGGCTACCTCTTACCCACTCCAACTTGTTAATGTCTAGGAAAGAGGTTAAAGGTAGAACCCGCCCATTGATATCACTTACCTAACAAATGTGGTCAATTAGATATTGATCAGGTAGCTTATTGACCATTAACCCTTGCTAATAAGGATGATTAGCTTGATTGATCTAGGTGACCTTGGATGAATTTTGTCTTCAACCCTCATCATAGACTTGGTAAAGTAAGTGGGAGGATTGGTCCATGTCTTCTTCTCTCTTCTGAACCGTTAATAAAAATCTTTAAATTAGAATCCTAAAATGACTAAGTTATGGAGATAATCAAGTCATAGTCTCCCATTAAAAGGATGGTAATAGGTTCAATAATTAAGATGATCATTGGAGGTCTAAAGATCTATTGCTCATATAGCTATTCGAGTTATCATTCATATTATGATTATTTAGGTGTGACTCTCTTAACAGTGATCTTACTCGGACTTGGTCATTCATTAGTTAGAAACACTAAATTATGTCATATTAATAGTTGGACCTATTGAAGACTTTTAGTGGAGGCACCATACATTGGAGGTCTAAAGATCTATTTCTTATATAGCTATTCGAGTTATCATTCATATTATGATTAAGATGATCATTGGAGGTTCAATAATTAAGATGATCATTGGAGGTCTAAAGATCTATTGCTCATATAGCTATTCGAGTTATCATTCATATTATGATTATTTAGGTGTGACTCTCTTAACAGTGATCTTACTCGGACTTGGTCATTCATTAGTTAGAAACACTAAATTATATCATATTGATGGTTGGACCTATTGAAGACTTTTAGTGGAGGCACCATACCCTACTGAACGGATGCCTAAGGCAAAATTGAATACTAGAAGTTGTTTAGAGAAACAATTAGTTGAGAACCTACCTTCAGATCCACATGCATGGATCAAGCCATACCTGGGCTCTGGAGCGGACCACACCAATTTTTCTAAGGAGCCAAAAAATATAAAAATAAATAATATTAATAAATAATTTAAATTAATTTAAATATTTGTTATAAATATTATTTAAATTATACTTATCTTATTTCATAAGATTAAATTCATTATAATGAAATCTACCACAAAATTTTCAGCTATCTTCTTATCGATATAAGTGGCTAAAAATCGATAAAAAAATTGTCTTCCATCTTGTTGCATAATTTGGTCTTGATAATCTTCATTTTTAAAAATTTTTTCTCTGTAGTAGTAGTTGAAACCAGAAGAGTAATAAGTATTACGGACTCACAGAGGATGCGCATGCACCGGAGTAGTGGCAGTGTCGTGTCGAGTACCGTTGGTGTTGCACAATGGGATGTGACATCCATTGAGCGACGGTGCCAAAGATGATGGGATGTGAGTGCAGTAGTATTGGTGGGAGCCTGAGGCATGATGGGCACCCACCCGTCCGTGCCCTCCAAGATCCGATTATATTACGTGATGGATCAAGTTGCTAAGATGGTGCGCGGCCTCATCACACACAGTGTTCGTCAGTGCGATGAAGCTGACGAAGGCTATCAAGATGGTAGTCATAGTCCAGCGCATCAGTGGTATCCGACCTTATGTATGCACAACCGCCTGGTCTCATCGTGGGAGAATTCTCGTCGATCACATCACTTGACAAGTCTAGCCACCATTTTATCCATCGATGTGGTGAATGGGATGGTTCCTATTGCGTGCAGTGGCTTCGACCATGGCGAATTCTGGAGACGGGCACTGGTCGAGTAATAAAAAGAAAATTCTATCTTCTTCTAAAAAATTATGATAAAAAATAATGAAAATAAAAAATAAAATCTTAGTGATCCAACTTTCAACTAAAGAAAGTTGATTTATAGTATTTATTTTATTTTAAAAAAATTTTTTAAAGATTCTTCAAGTTATATTTAATATCCCAAAATTTAGAAGGGCCAAATATATAAATATATATTTATTTAAAGTTTACATAAAATCTTAATTTATAAAAATAAATAAATAAATTAGGGGGGACCAAGGGCCTCCCTCCCCTCCCAGCGGTTCATCCTTGTATATATTTAAAAGTTTACAGAAAAATCTTAACATTTAAAACAAAAATTAAAAAAAATTAGGGGGGAAAAGGCCCCACCTTGCCCCCCTAGCGGTCCGCCACTGCTTGGGCTCATGTATAGTCTATAGGATTCTACTACCTACTAGGGATTAACGTAATTCCTCGATTGGAGGTAGAGGTTACCAATTCATACAAAATAGTAGGACCTTGAAACTAAAGTTTAAATTTTTAGGATTAAATAATTCATTACTAATAGGTCTTGTTCTTTTTTCTTTTCAGTGCTAAACATGGCCAATACAGTATTGCTCCATTCATTGTTGGACAATGAAATGTTGACGGGATGCAATTTTGATAATTGGTATCAAAAGTTAAAAATTATCCTAGATTATGAATTGATCTTATATGTGCTAACAAATCCAACACTTGAGGAACCCACTTAAAATGTCTGAGGTTTAGTTTGAGACACTTACCATAAGTGGCTCAACGACTGAATCATGGTCCATTGCATTATGCGAGCTTCCATAAATGATGAGTTTAGTCACATATTCGAGGATACTTAGCTAAAAGATATACTACACGTGTTGAAATAATCCCTCGATACTCCCGATGACATTGAAAGGTACAAAATATCTTGTACCATTTTTAATGCTAGGATGAGGGAAGGGACATCGATCACTAATCATGTACTATACATGATCGAATGATCAAGCACCTAAACAAACTTGGATTTTCCCTGCATGAATAGTTGGAAAAGGATGCAGTTCTAAATTCCCTATCAAAGTTCTTTCTTGACTTTCTCATCATTATAGAATGACTAAGCCTGCAGTCAACTACCACAGTCTGATAGGATTGATACAAACTTTTGACAAGGATCATCAGCTCTACAAGGGTCAATGAATGTAGTAGGAGGATCAACTTCGAAAGGGTGTCATTCCTTTAAAAAAGAAAAAAAAAATAAGAAGGTGCAACATGCTCAGCTAAGTCAGACCCAAGAAATGTCCAACCAGAGTCATGCATAGTTCTTCTACAAGAAGCAAGGTCACTAGAAGATGAACTATCCTCTTTACATTACCTCTTTAGACCTGAATAGGCTAAGGAAGAAGAACTAGCAAGTGTTGCTAGATAAGGTACTTATATGATAATACCTTATAACTTCTTGATAAGTAGTACTATTGCCTGGGTATTAGATATTGGAAGTCTTATTAATATTTATAATTTATTACATGGACTTTACGTTAGTAGAAGATTTGATGATAAGAGATTCCTAAATGTTGGAGATAGAAGATCAGTTTTAGTTCTAGCTTTAGAAATTGTCAAGCTTATTTTCATTGTTTATGTCATTAGTTTAGTATTATCACTATTATCCTAGTTTTATGATGAATATAATTTATATTAGCCTTTTGGCCAAGAACAAATTTTATTAATCAATAAAAGAAATTATTATGATATCACTATGAATGATGTTACTATTATGCATGAATAATTAAAAAATAATATTTATATTTTATCATAGCATATTAGTGTAGTGTACACATCGAGCAAACATCCTAGGTTAATGTCGGTGATACTTATCTTTGGCACTATAGGCTAGGTCATATTAATAAGAATACGATAAACATGTTAAGACAAGGTCTCCTTGAGGTCACTGATGTGAATCATTATCAACCTGTGAATCTTGTTTTCTTGAAAAGATGATCAAGTTACCTTTTACTAGAAAAGGTAAAAGAGCCATTGAGGCTCTAAGTCTAATACATACTGATGTATGCAGACCAATGAACTCAATGCCAGGGTGGGTATTTTTATTTTATTATATTTATAGATGATCTTTCAAGGTTTAGTTATGCCTATCTTATGAGACATAAATCTAAATCATTTGAAATATTCAGACGATATCATAATAAGATAGAGAAACAAACCAAAAAGTGTGTTAAAATCTTTCGATCGGATCGAGGAAGGGAATACCTTACTAGAGAGTTTCTATCTTATCTAGAGAAAAATGGGATTCTCTCTTAATTGACATATGTAGGGACACCTCAATTAAATAAAGTGTCTAAAGGAGGAATCAAACTTTGTTAGACATGGTTCGGTCCATGATGAATTTTGTTAGTCTACCGATCTCCTTTTAGTGATATGCTCTTGAGTCAGCCTATTACTTAGTAAATAAGGTTGACTAAGTCTATCGATAAAATAACATATGAGATATGGACAAGGCATAAGTCGATGCTTTGACACCTAAGAGTCTGGGGGTACCCGACTTATGTCAAACAATTAAAAACAAACAAACTCAAACCTAGGTCTAACAAGTGTATTTTCATAGGGTACCCAAAAGAAACTAAGGGATATTAATTCTATCATACTGATAAACAAAAGTGTTCATCAGTAATAGGGCAATCTTTTTAAAAAGGAGTTCCTTGGAGAAGGAACTAATGCTACTAGGGATGAACTTAAAAAGTTCAATAGGTTAAAGAACCAACACCATTGACTGAACCTGTAGAATTGGATTTGATTGGATAAAACCCGAAGCCTATTATAGATGCATCATTAAAAAGATCTGGTAGAGTACTATATCAACTAGATAAATACTATGGTTTCTTAGTCCAAAATTGTGATCCTTTTGAACTTGATGAAAACAACAAGGATCTGATCACCTATATAGATGCAATATAGAGTACCATCTTTGATAGATGGCTAGAAGCTATGAAATCTAAAATGGACTCCATGAAAGTCAATGATATATGGATAGTCATTGATCCACCTGAAGAGATATAATCTATAAGGTGTAAATGGATTTTCAAAAGAAAAAGGAGACCTATAGATCCTATTTGGTTGCCAAAAGATATTATCAACATTATAGTATTGACTATGATGAGATGTTTCTGGTTATGGCAATACTCAAGTCCATTTGGATCATGCTTGTGATAGTGGCAATCTTGATTTTGAGATTTGGCAAATAGATATGAAAATCACTTTCATAAATAGAGAGCTGGAAGAAGAGGTATATATATAGAACCTGAAGGGTTCACATCCATAAATGAATCAAAGGTATGTAAGCTACAGAGTTCTATTTATAGATAGAAGCAAGCATCTCGGAGTTGGAACATGCATTTTAATAAGATGATCAAAATGTATAGCTTTGTTAGGAATGGAAAAGAACCTACATTTTTAATGGGCTAATGGTTCAGTAGTAATATTTCTTGTTTTGTATATGGATGGCATTCTCTTAATCAGGAATGACATTTCTATATTGCAAAGAATAAAAGTATGGTTATCTTTTCAATTCTCCATGAAGGACTTGGGAGAAGCATCCTACATCCTAGAGATGAAGAGCTATAGGGATAGATCTAAAAGGTTGCTAGGGTTGACCCAGTCCATATACATTGAAGCCATGTTGAAATGGTTCAGCACTGTAAATTCCAAGAAAGGCTACCTTCCAATAGGCTATAGAATTAATCTTTCAAAGAATGATTGTCCAACAAATCCTCAAGAGAAAGTGTATGAATAGGATTTCATATGCCTTAATAGTGGGATCTATTATGTACACTATTGTTGAGTCTCAGGTGGTGCATTCAAGGCTTGTTGGGCCAATGTCCCTGTATTGGTCTAGTTTATCATGGTTGTCCATGATGTATCTATAGCTAGGAGTAAGTTCGGGGTGAGTCCTAGGTGTTTAGATTCAGTTTTGGTCAATCTAGGTCTTAGAGTCGACTCCTCTGATGTAAGAGTTGACTCTGCTAGTTGGCATGGCTCAGAATAGGGGGTTGTGTTCTAGTCGAGTCGGCTTGTTGGGTTTGAGTCGGCTCGATTACATTGTCAAGAAATCCTGTGGTCTGGTCGAGTCGTCTCGGATGGGTTCGAGTCAGCTCAGTTACACAATCAGAAAATCCTGTGGTTTGGATGAGCCAGTGGTGTGGACACCAGAAGCAGAAGCAAAATAAAACCCCACTCAAATAAGGTTAACCTGATTCCACTTTGGATCGAAGATCACTAGGTTAAATTTTCTTCTAAAGGGCAATTTACTTTCAAGAGTCCCGTAATTACTTAGTTTCAATTTCATGAATCCTGTAATTATGTCCAATCGAGTCCTGTAATTATGTCCTGTCTCAATCTGGGTTCAAATAAGAACTCAATTAGAGTTCCATTAGGTTTATTTAAATCAAGTCCAAGCTACTTCAAGTTGAGATTCACCAAACCACTTGGAGCTTCCAAATCAAGACCTTGGTCCACCAAGCTGGAATTCCACATCAGCATGCCAACAAAGCAGTCACCAGGGATGCCACATCATCAGCCACGTCACCTTCAAATGGCACCTAAAGGGGAGATCGACCAAGCATTTTAAATTCAAAGAAACCGGCCAATCTCCATGAATTTCTCCTTATCCCATGTAACAAGGCCCCATATCCTCCAACCTCCCTTGTAATCCCCACAATTTGGGGAGAATCTCCATGAATTTCTCCTTATCCCATGTAACAAGGCCCATATCCTCCAACCTCCCTTGTAATCCTCCACAATTTGGGAGTTTTCAAATTTCAAAAGTTTTGTAAGGCTATTAAAAAGCCTTGGATGCCCCATTGTGAAGGGAATTTGATTTTTGGAGATTAATGAAAGTTGAAGTTGAATTGAAGTTTATTATTTTGAGTGATTATCTCTAAGCCCCTCTTCCACACCAAACTATTCTCTCTTCCAAGCATCCAACGCCCAAGTCAAGAAGAAGGACTTGGAGTCGGTCAAGCCATCTCAAATCTCTTTCTTTGCTCACAAATTTTCCATCCCTTCTATATGCATGCCTTTCTTCTTCCTTAACTCTTATTCTTTATGTGCAGGGTCCTTCGAGGTTTTCAAGTTGCAAGCAGGGTCTTCCTTGACAAGGAACCAACAAGCTAAAGCCCAAGTCCAGGGTTCTGATCTCTGTTATCCAGGTTCTTCAGTTCTGAGCGTTGGTAGTTTCAAGGTATGAATCAAAAGAAGGTTGGAAAGCTCATCACGGTAAGTCCACAATCATTAGCCCTTATTATCTAGATCTTCTTCCTTCTTAGTTTAGGATTGTGTCTAATCAAGTAAAAGTTCCATTTCATGTAATCCTTAAGTCTTATATGATGAGTACAATGCTAGTGTAATTAGGTTTCATTGCTCTACAAACCATAATCTAATATTAATCATATGCTTGCCGCATCAGCCAGCTCTGATGCTTAGAGTCGACTCTATTCTAAGGTTGAGTCGACTTTAGTGTCTGGAGTCGGCTCAAATGACAGGTAAGCTATTTTTCAAGCGATGCCAACTGGAGAGAATTTTGGGGTACTCGGGCACGTGTGACCAAAGTATATATATTATAACTTCTTGAGAGGTTGGAGGGTTGTTATTGAACTTCTCGGACGTGGAATCAAGAAAATACCCTTTCTCTAGAGAATTCTGACTTCTTCTCTCTTCTTCTCCCATTCTTGAATCTTGAGTTGATTGATCTTCAGAGACCTATATCCTATCATGTTCTCCAAGGAGATCGCTGGCAGAGGGTCATCCATATCTTGTTGTATGCTTCAACTATTGCTTTGTAGATCAAGGCGCTCGTTCTTGATTGGATACAAGGCTGCTTTTGGGCATTTGGGTTCAACATTCGGACTGAAGTTGGATCAAAATTCTTAACATTTGGTATCAGAGCAAGGTTCGTGGAAGGAAGATCTCAAGATCAGAGGGTTGGAAGGAAAGCTTCTTATAGGTACGATTTTTAGATCTCTTGATTTCTTGATTATGGTAATGGCATCAAGTGGGATCAAAGTAGATTTTGAAAAGTATGATAGCAAGGGGAACTTCACCCTGTGGTAGTAGAGGGTTAAAGATTTGCTGGTTCAACAAAGGATCTATAAGGTCTTGGTTAAAGAAAGATCGAAAAAGATCAATGTTGAAGAATGAGAAGAGTTAGAAGAGATTGCATTTAGCACCATCAGGATGTGTTTGGCTGATCAGGTTTTACCTGAGATTTGTTCAGAGACTACAGCAAAAGGTCTTTGGAGAAGACTGGAGAACACATACAAGGGAACGAACATGATGAACAAGCTATGGTTGAAGAAGCAACTATATAGCTTAAGAATGCCTGGAGGAGGAGATTTCGTTGCTCACATTCAAAGGTTCAATCAGATATGTTCTGAGGTGATGAGTCTGGATATAAAATTGATGAGGAGGATCGGGCATTGTTGCTTTTATGTTTACTCCCTGGATCGTATGATGGTCTCATAACAACCTTGGTAAATGGGAAGGAAACCCTGAATTATGAAGAGGTTGTTGGTGTGCTCAGATCTAATGAGCAAAGGGAAAAGATCTACAAAGATAATCCTAACTCAGAAGTTCTTGCTGTGAATGAGAGGCAAGGTAGACCAAAGGTAAGAGCTAGGAGAAAATCCAAGGGCAGTCTCATTCTCGGGACCTTAAGAACTTGAAATGTTATAAGTGTCATCAGCTTGGGCATATCAAGAAGCAATGTCCCCTTTGGAAGACAGAAAAGGGAAGAGACAACACTAGTGGTGCTAATGTATCAGAAGGTAATGGAGGAGATGTACTGATTGTATCAGATGGATCAGTAGATTGGGATAATATCTGGATTCTGTATGGTCATACCATTATACCTCACATCGAGAATGGTTTTACACCTATAACAGGTCAAATGGAGGTAGTGTAAGCCTTAGTGATGATCATCCTTGTATGGTGGCTGGAGTTGGCATCATTAGGATGAGGATGTATAATGGAGTGATAAGGACTCTGTCAAATGTCAAACATATACCAGAGTTGAAAAAGAATTTAATTTCTTTGGGCTACTTGGAAGAGCAGGGCTACGCTTTTAGTTGCCAATCTGGTAGTGGATGTTTGAGAATAACCAAGGGGGCTTTGGTGGTAATGAGAGGAAGAAGATTGAGCAACAATCTGTATAAGATGAAAGGCTCAGTTGTGAATGATAGTGTGGAGGTACTTGCAGCGACACAGGAGGAACAATTGACATATAAACTATGGCACTATCGGATGGGTCATATGAGTGACCGAGGGCTCATGGAGTTAAGTAAAAGAGGGAACATTCCAGCTTTGAAAAAGGGTAGAAATGATCTTTGTGAGCCATGTATCTTGGATAAACATCATAGGTAAAATTTCCTGCTTGTACCAAGCCAAGTGAAGGAGTGCTAGATCTGGTGCACTCGGATGTATGGGGACCAGCACTTGTTTTATCCAGGGGTGGAGCAAGGTATTTTGTTACATTCATCGATGACTTATTTAAGAAATTATGGGTGTATCTGATGACGAAAAAATAGATGTATTTGCCCAGTTCAAAGCCTAGAGGGCTGAAGTAGAGAAGGAGACAAGAAGACATGTGAAGTACCTTCGGTCAGATAATGGTGCGGAATACTCTAGTAAAGAGTTCAGGAGTTACTATGAGAAAATAGGATCAAACACCATTACAAAGTAAGGATGACCCCATAGCAGAATGGTGTTGTAGAAAGGATGAACCGAACACTATTAGAGAAGGCAAGGAGTGTGAGGCTACAATCATCACTGTCGAAAATATTTTGGGGTGATGCTATTACTCTATCATGTTTTCTTATAAACAGGTCCCCTCACTTCAAATTGAATGGAGGACTTTCAGAAGAAGCTTGGAGTGGGAAGAAGGTGGAGCTTAGCCACCTGAAAGTCTTTGGTTGCTTGGCCTATGTACATGTGGAGGCAACTGAAAGAAGCAAGATGGATCCTAAATCAAAGAAGATGATCTTCATCAGGTATCCACAAGGAGTCAAAGGTTACCTACTGTGGGATCCTCAATCACAAAGGACAGTGATTAGTAGGGATATCATTTTTGGTGAAAGGAGCATCTTGGAGAAATTGGGGACTGCAGTTGGAAGTGCAATCACAAAGATGAGCAACAGTGAGTGCCCTTTACAGGTGGAGGATAGGCCATCAACATCAATTGGAAATGAAGTTTCAGTTGAGGTGGAGTTGGGCAGGAAAGACTCTTCAGGAGTGAATGAGAAGCAAGGAGAACCAGCTATTCAAAGGGAGGTATAGGAGGAGCGTCAAACAGGAGACTTGCAGGACAGTGCAAGGGAAGTGACACTGCACAAGCCTTAATGCACAATTGGAAGCTGGTGAGATAAGGTATGGATGAAACTATATCATATACTCTTATATCTGTTAATCGAGATCCAGAAAATTTTGCAGAAGCCATGGAAAGTCTTGATAAAGAATCATGGATGCAAGGCATGATAGAAGAGATGGAATCTCTTAAGAGGAATCAGACATGGCAGTTGGTGGATCTACCTATAGATGCTCATGCAATTGGCTCCAAATGGTTGTTCACAAAGAAATCAGTACCTTTAAAGCAAGGTGGAGTGAGATACAAGGCAAGGCTGGTAGCAATGGGATATTCACAAAGGTAAGGAGTTGACTACATAGAAGTGTTTTTTCTTGTGGTGCACCATACTTCAATTCAGGTGTTATTGTCCTTGGTAGCAAAACATGATATGGAATTGGAGCAGATGGTTGTGAAGACAGCCTTTTTACATGGAAGTTTGGAAGAGAAGATCTACATGAAGCAACCTGATGGCTTCATTGAGATTGGACAGGAGAACAAGGTATGTCTACTCCAGAGGTCATTATATGGTTTGAAATAATTACCTCGTCAGTGGTATCACAGATTTGATACATTTATCTTGAGCCTTGGGTTTCTCAGATGTGAACATGACCATTGTGTTTATGTCAAAGATGTGGATACTATGGATGCTCTCTATTTACTTATGTATGTGGATGATATGTTAATAGCTAGCAGAAGTATGAAAGCTATGAAAGAGCTGAAGAGAGCATTATCTCATGAATTTGAGATGAAAGATTTGGGATCAGCACAGAAAATCCTTGGAATGGAGATTTGTAGAGATAAATGCAAAGGAATACTCCATTTATCAAAAGGTGGTTACATCAAAAGGGTACTCGAGAGGTTTGGGATGGAGAAGGCCAAATCAGTAGATACACCATTACCAGGGCATATTTCTCTCTCAAAAAATTAGAGCCCCCATACAGAGATGGAGAGAGAGTACATGGAAAGAGTTCCATATGCCAATGTAGTGGGCAATGTGATGTATGCTATGGTTTGTTGCAGGCCAGACATAGCATATGCTGTAAGCTAGGTGAGTAGATATATGGCTAGTCCTGGGAAGGAATACTGGAAGGCATTGATGTGGATTTTGTAATATTTGCAAGGGACTCAAAAGCATGGACTGGTATTTGGTGGGTAGCCAGAAGGACATGAATGAAACTCTATAGAGTCAGGTGAATATTCAGGTCCTTTGGAAGGGTTTGTTGATGTAAGATATGTAGGTGATCTTGATACAAGAAGGTCTACAACAGGTTATATCTTCTGTATGTATGGTGGACCAGTTTCTTGGAGATCAACCCTTCAACCTATTATATCTTTGTCATCAATGGAAGTAGAGTATATAAGGATTACTGAGGCTGCAAAGGAAGCACTATGGCTGAGAATGCTGTTGGTTGAAATGGGGGTGAAACAGTGTATGGTGGTTCCGCATAGTGATAGCCAGATTGCCATACACTTAACTCAAAACCTAGTCTATCATGCTCGCACCAAGCATATAGATATGAGATACCACAGAGTCAGAGAGCTGGTGGAGGAAGGAGAAGTGATGCTGGTGAAGGTCCACACAAAGGAGAACCAGGCAGATGCACTTACAAAAGCTCTACCAAGGGAAAGCTTCTATGCTTGTATGTGGTTGATGGGTTTGAGGAGTCTGGCATATGTGGCCTTAAAGAACCAAGGTGGAGATTATTGAGTCTCGAGTGGTGCGTTCAAGGCTTGTTGGGCTAATGTCCATGTATTAGTCTGGTTTACATTGGTTGTCCATGATGTATCTAGGGCTAGGAGTAAGTTCGGGGTGAGTCCTAGGTGTTTAGGCTCAGTTTTGGTCAGTCTGGGTCTTAGAGTTGGCTCCTTTGATGTAAGAGTCGACTCTGCTAGTTTGCATGGCTCGGAACAGGGGGTTGTGTTTTGTTCGAGTCAGCTCAGTTACATAGCCAGGAAATCCTATAGTCTGGTAGAGTCGGCTTGGATTGGTTCGAGTTGGCTCAGTTACACAGTCAGGAAATCTTGTGATCTGGATGAGCCATCTCTGATGCTTAGAGCCGACTCTGTTCTAAGGTCGAGTCGACTCTAGTTTCTGGAGTCAGCTCGAATGACGGGTAAGCTATTTTTTAAGCGATGCAACTGGAGGGAGTTTTGAGATACTCGGGCACGTGCAACCGAGATATATATTTTGTAACTTCTTGAGAGGTTCGAGGGTTGTTATTCAACTTCTCGGACATGGAATCAAGAAAATCCCCTTTCTCCAAAGAATTCTCTCTTCTTCTCTCTTCTTCTCCCATTCTTGAATCTTGAGGTGATTGATCTTCAAAGACCTGTATCCTACTGTGTTCTCCAAGGAGATCACTGGTAGAGGGTCATCCACAACCTATGGTATGCTTCCACTATTGCTTTGTGGATTAGGGTGCTAGTTCTTGATTGGATACATGGCTACTTTTAGGCATTTGGGTTCAACGTTCGGACTGAAGTTGGATCGAAATTCTCAACAACTATGACATGCATGAGACCAAATGTGGCATACTTACTATGAGTAGTGAGTAGATACCAATCTGACCTAGGTGAGAACCATTGAAAGGTCATAAGAACCATCCTTAGGTATTTAAGAAATACTAAGACCTATGGCTCATTTATAAAGATTTTGACTTGAAACTAGTGGGTTATATTTATTCCAGTTTTCAATTAATAGAGAAGACAACAAATGTATATCGGATTATGTATTTACCCTGGATAGAGAGCAATCTATTGAGAAAGTTCCTAACAAGATACTTTGGCTGATTCTGTATTCAAGGCAAAGTATATTGCAGCATCTAAAAATGCAAAGGAAATTGTTTGGTTACGAAAGTTGATCGATGAGCTTGGAGTGGCAACCTCTATAAATGGTCTAGTTGTTCTATATTATGATAGCACCAGAGCCATAACTCAAGCGAAGGAACCAAAGGGTCATCAACAGACCAAGCATATTCTACATCGTTACCACCTTATTCGGAAGATTATGGATCAAGATGATGTTGACCTTTAGAAGATTGATGAAAAGGAAAACTTGGCTGATCCATTTACTAAAGCTCTCGGAATTAAAGAATTTGATGATCACAAGTGAAAGATGGGTAAATAGCACTATTCTAATTAGCTCTAGTCCAAGTGGAAGTTATTAGAAAATATGTTCTAAAATGAATCATATAAGTTATAGATGATTGAATTCCTTATAATTTATACATGATTCATTAATAAATGTAGTGTTCTTCTTTGATGAAGTCCCTAGAACTACTTTTGATCGATAAGGAGGATTTGTCATGTGGTTCTTAAACTTGGTTCCAACCAAATGATATGTTGTTACTTGGGATGATGATGTTTATCAAGTATAGGGTATTGTGTGCTAGATAGGTTGTCTATTCTCATAACCAAGGGTGTGGATACACAATTACAACATGTAGGTGAGTGTCCGAGTACACTATATTGAACACGACTAATACTGTAGAGTACTTTGCTGTCAAGAGTATCTTTTAAAAGGATATGGGTATAAATATCCCTCTAACTTGAGATTACCATGGTGACTTACAAGAAGCTCACTTTACTTACATGCAACACTACTTGAATTTTTAATCTAGTGATGAAAGGTTACTAGGTATAGTCAAGTACTTGTTAAGTCGATGGGTGAGTCAAGATGGAATTGACCACTCCAAGATGCTGGAGAAAATGATTTACCATGTTTCAATTTATCAAGACCTTGGCCAGGGCTGCCCATATGAGGAGCCATAGGATTTGTTAGGTTATGATACATCTAGATCTATTATTTATGAGTTAGCAGTTGACTATAAAGTCATCTTAAGCATTAGGTCAAAGGGATGAATTATACGATAACCATATGCTTGGATTCTTGAATGTTGCTTTGCAATAATTTGACCTATCCAAACATCAGGTATCATTGCTAGATGGTCACATCGATTAGTTTAGAAATTGGTTCTTGGGCTACTGGCTTAGTGTTTAAACCAATGGATTCATACACATCAGAAGTTTCTAACCAATCATGATGGCTGATTAATGATTAAGAGTCATTTAAGGATATAATTATCAATTTGATTGATAATGAATCTAATATAAATATTATAAATAAAAAAAAATTATTATTAATTAATTAAAAGATAATTAACTAGTAATTAGATTATTAATTAGCTTAATTTAATTAAGTAAATAGGTTTAGTCAAGCATAATTGAATTTGGTTCAATTGGGTTTCACTCGATTAGTTATACGATGAATTAATGGCTAAGGAATTTTGATCTTGATTTAATTTAGATTTAGACTTGATTAATTAATTATTAATTAAGTTTATGTGCAGCCTAATTAGATTATGTTTAAGTTATTTAAATAGATCGAATCATATTAAATCAGTATTAGGATCAATTTTGACCAAGTCAAAATAAGGAACCCACCTAGAGCTCACTTGTTTATTTCTCCTAAAATTTCTCCATGCCATTTATTTTTTCAGCAAAGTTTCTCATGACAAAATTTAGATTGTCCCCCTCTATTTAACTCTTTAGGATGTGGATTAGATGTACATAAGTTTTCATTTAAATTTGAATTATTTTGATTTTAAATGGCCAGAATTTCAGTATGACTGAAATACCAAATCCTTATCCAGATCTATCCCTGTCGCCATCTTATCTAATCTCTTTTGGATTCCTAATTTAATTAGATTTTCTATAGGATTTTGTGACACATCTGAGAGCTTTTCTACCATGAAAACCATGATAGAAACTATAAAAATAAATTTGGGAAGGGAGAAATTAGCAAGAAAAATAATTGGGTGTGGAGAGATTCTAGTGCTAGGTTTTTTAAAGGGAGAGGAAGAAAAAAAAAAAGAGGGTCTTTATAATTTTTTGTGTTCCACCTCTTGATTTCTTATCCTCCACTTCTTGATCTTTTGGAGAGTTTAAGAAGATCTAGGAAATATTTTTATTTTAGCCATTCGGTGACCTTCATGTGGATCTAATAGTCTGAGAAAGTTGATCGCGTTGGGGTTTCATATGGATGATTCATGGAGGTCGGATAGCTTGTGTTGGGTTGCAATTGTACAGTGAAAGACCAAATTTCAAAATTTTAATCCTTGAAATCCTTGTCAACCAAAATCCTAGATCCATGATTCTTAATTATATCAATTAACAAGACAAAATATTAAAAAATAAAAGAATACTTGTAATGCTAATATCCTTTATTCCACTAGATGCACATGTATAAAACCTACAGATGATCCACATAAGAACTTAATCAAGGAAGCACTCCTCTAGCATGCTTGACTAGAAACTCTTCTCGGTAGCCTTTCTTCCTTTAACAACCTTTCATCTCTTCTAGGACTTTTTTCTTTCGAAGAGTACCTCAAAACCTCTATAAAATCTCACTTCTATCATATTATCCTTTATAATTCTCTTCCTAAGCCTTTATATTAAAATGGCAGACTTGTCTTAAAATAAAAGACTTGTCCTAACAAGGAAAGGAAGAGAGTTGTCAAAACAAACTTCGGATGATGTGGTTTCAATCATCAAAGCCTTTAAATAGGAAGAGAGGAGGCACTTAAAATACCCTTTCATCAGCCCCTAATCTGACATATAACATATTAGATAAAATCCTTTAAGCAGAAGGAGTCTCAAAGTAGAAAGGTGCTAAGTGAAACATATGTTGTTTTACAAATATTATGCACCAAGAGTTGCTTATCGCAACTCTTCAAAAAAAATCTGATAATTAGTCTTTAATTTAAGAATTAAAGAGTTGGTCCAGCATCCCAATAGGCGTATAAACTAGAGAGGCTTATCTAGGAAAGGTGATTGATAAGCAGAAGGACTCTAGTCCATGCTATGCACCATATATCCCAAGCATTGCATCCGTTCAAGCACCCACATGGAATCATGCCCATAATTTCTCCATTTGATCAATCAAATCCAATCTAATTGGGTGACGATTAGAGAGGATAGATCTAAGGTTTATAACTAAAAAGGTGATTAATTGTAGAAGGACTCTTGGTCCTTTTGCACCCCTTAATATTGCGCACACCAATATTGGCACCAAGAGTCCCGAGCCCTTAGGACTCTTGGTTTAATACATGGATAAAGGCTATAAAATTAAGATAAATCCTAATTTGTTTATCCCAATTAAGGCTTAACCAGATTTAAGTCCCACTAAAATTAGTTAGCCTACATAGTGATGCTGGATGGGATGGTAATGAATGATGTGCCATGCTTATCTTGATTTTTATATATATATTTATATATATATTTTTGTATTTTGAGAGCAATAACTGCTGATATCCTAACAGCAAAAGCAAACAGGAAGACCTAAAGAAAATAAAGTGACAACAAGTTATCGAAATTACCTACCCGCATGCGGATCTTATCAAACAATTGTAAGGAAGGATCGCGGTGATTGAGAAACCACCCTAGACTAGGTTACCTACTTTGAAGTTTCAGATCTAGAGGAAGGGAAGGGGTTTAGATTTAATATACGCTTTGAAATTCTCTCGATTGAAGATCTAGATCACAACACTCTAAAGTTGATGAACCAACTTCAAAACCGACCAATCCGGTGTCTAGACTCCAATCACAACAGTTCTAAAGCAAGGACTCCGATCTTCAGAGTTGGATCTTGAAAAGGCGGTTGATTATGCTTCCAGGATCTTCTTCTTCAATTTGCTTCAGAAATCTCTTCAAAGGATTAGATACAGACCTTAAGGAACCTTCAAATGGCAAACTTGATAAAAGAACCAGAACTGATAACTATAGAGCGTCGCACCCTACGAAACTTGGACGTCGCATCCAAGTTGTTTTAGGTGTCTCACCTAGCACCTTCAAGCAAGCTAGCTATGGAGGAATTGGAAACTTGGACGTCACACCCAAGTTGTTCTAGGCGTCTCACCTAGCACCTTCAAGCAAACTAGCTATGGAGGAATTGGAGAAACTGCAACAACACTTTATCTTTTCATTACTCAAAATATCATTGCTTACAAAGAAGGGCTTTGGACTCTATTTATAGCCTCATTACAAGTAGAAAGATGGGTTGAAATTTAAATTCAAAATAAAAGAAGAGAAAATTACAATTAAGGTTTTGGAATAGGTGCCAATGCTTCATAAAGATGGTTATCTTGATATGATCTTCTACCTTCCAATTTGATCTTCTCCCTATTTTCTTTCCTTGGCTGATTGAAGTTAAATTGCTGCATTTTATTGAGAGTGGAGCCCACTTAAACACCTCCAAGAGAAAATTCGTGGGGAAGGGAAGAGAATTTGTAAAATGTAGTAAAGCTTTAACCAACTCTCTTAAATGCCTTCAAAACTTGTGCCATTTAATGCTTTCAAAGCTTGTGCCATTTAATGCCTTCAAAGCTTGTGACATTTAATTCTTCATTTAAGACTCCTTGATTGATGCCTTCTTTAAGAAACTCCCTCCACCTTTAAAGCTTCTTAATTAATACCTTCATAAAGCTTTCTTCAAGAAACTCCCTCAACTTTAAAGTTCCTTCCACCGATTTTAATTCTTTTTTTGTGAGAGAATACTTGAAAGGCTTTCTTGGAGAAAAGAGTAGGCGTGGAGCTTTCTTTCTTCAAGTAGCTAACCTAGTAAATGTGGATGTGGTCTCCTCTTTACTTCCTTCATGTTATATAGACTTGGTTAACTCCATACAAAAATAACTCAGGTCCCATTAAACCCAAAATGGATCCAAGGACTAATTATTAGACCCAAACAACAATTTAGACCCAACTGAGACCAATTTGGACCAATTACCATTTAATAAAAGAGATGAGGTGTCATAGGTGCTTCTTTCTGGCTCTGGTGTCCCCACCACATAGCAAGCATTTAAATCCTAACTAATTGGTTAGGAGTTAGGCTAGCCAACATATGCTATTATGATAATTAGCTTGCCGATTAGGATCCTATAACTCTAATAAAATATAAATAGCTTCCTTGATCAATTCTTTAATCTGTGTGACCCTTTGGGATCCTCATCTAGCTAATAATAGGTCTAGGTTCATGTCAATTTAGTTCAATTAGAAATCAACTAATCAAATTTGGTCAAATTGAGTTAATCCTAGCTTCCAATTTGAATTATCTTTCAAATTGACTCATGAATTCAATAAATTTAATTCATAAAAACTTACAAGATATGATTGACACCTAGAAACATATCATGCCTACCTAAAAGATGAGAAATTTAATAAAATTATTAGAATACCCTTCAGTGATAAGTTACCGTGCAATTCAATCCTTCAATCTTTCCTTATACCGAATAAGTATGGAATTATAAGACCCTCATATTTTAGTCATTCAAACTTAAATCACTTATAGAGACTTAACTAGTGAAATGGTGCGGGCACCAGACTCAGAAGAAGACTTCAGAGCTCCATCTGGATCTCTGATTAACCTTGCCCGAAGAATTAGGGTTTTTGGTTTGTAATAAGAGTTGACTAGATCAACTCAATTTAGCTTGAGTCTACATTACCTGCATTTTATTTTGTTGAGTCATGTTGACTCAGTAGTGGACTAGGGTTTCAACCTGGGGTGTTACATTTTCTCCCAAGGCCTAGCAAGTGGGCGCCACACTCCCAGCCACACTCCCAACCATACACCTGAGTCCAGGGGGCACCATATCTACATCTAGCAGCCTTTGGTCCCCACACCACAGATAGCAGCTTCCTTCTCTCATGCGCCAGTTGAGGAGAAATCCACCAGGAGTCCACAAATCAAGGGGGCGGCCCAAGTCTTTCCCAAAGAACCAAACTAAGAAAGGAAGAAATTCTCTTGTAAGAGAACTTCAAGGAGGCGCCCACTACCTGCCAAAAATATCCAAAACAAAGATGGGAAGGGCCTTGACTTAGGGAGGAAGAAAAGGAGGAGTCCAAAAGAGTTGATCCATGGAAGGAAAGAAATCCTCTCTTGAAGACCCAAGCAAGGAGGTGCCATCTACCTACCTTTTATAACCCAAATCAAATTTTTTGGTACCTTGGCCGACCATATGTGTATGGATTATCCTAATTTGTAGATCCCCTCCTTTAGTCCCACATGAGAAGATGTAAAACCCTACTCCCTTGTAAAGCCCTATAAATTAAATCCCTTTTGTAAGTTTAAAGAAATCAGATGAATGAAACCAAATTTTTTTGTGAGCAAACATTGTGTTTTTCTCTCTTCCGCACTTGCATCCAGGTGTTGAGCCATGAGGGAGTAAATCCGGGTTCCCCAGGAACCTTGAGGAGGTGTGAGATCTCCAAAACCCAAACCCTAGGTTAGCCACTCCACTCCCAAACCCTAGCCACCCATCACCCTTCTCTTTCCACCAAGCCCTAGCATATTCCACCTCCCACGGCCTCTCTCTCCAAGTCCAGGCCGACCACCAGCATCCAGCTACAGTCCAGGTACTTCAGATCCAAAGCTCTTTCAAGTAGAAGTCGAATCAGCCTTCAAGAGGATCCGGATCTCAGCGACATCAGCCTTCAGTCATGTTCATCGACTGGTAAATCCTTCCCTGAGTCTCTGAATCCTCACTTGTTTTCTTCTTCCCAGATCTTGAGTCCAGGAGAAGCCGACCAAACCATAAGACCAGTATTGGAGGATCCATTGCGAAGATAGCCGACTCCGAGGATCCAACAATCTGCTCGAGAGAGTTCTTCCACCCAAATTCTGAGAAGATCACTGTCTGGTTAGTAAACCATCTCTCCTCTCTATTTCTGTCCTGTTGAAAGTTCAGAGCGAACCCTAGTCTGGGAGTTTCTCAACCCCTAGCGATCCGTTACTTCTGAACTACTCTGATAATTTAGTTTCTTCTAAATTGTGCTTTCGATCCTTACCTAGTTTCCTTCAACTTAGTTTAGCTTTACTTTGAGTCAAAGTCAATTTCTGAAATAAAAAAAAAAGAAGAAATTAACCCTAAATTTACTTTCGCATACGCTTCTTTGTTCTTTGTTCTGCATCATTTTTGGTATCAGAGCCCTGTCTAGGATTTCTGTTTTGATTGCTTGTTTGAGTCTCTCTCTTTTTACTTGTCTGCTCGAAGTAGACTCCCCAGGACGTCCGGTCCTAGGAACGAAGCGAGGTGCAAACCTCCTCTTCCCATTCCACGGGTGTTCCTAGGGCGTGTAGGGGATCCGTTGGGTTATAACTTCGTAGCAGGAATTGTAAATAGGGAAGTGCTCTTTTTCAGCCTGTAATTACCCTGTTGCAGGAATTATTTCTCACTGTAGGTAACTCCAAATTGGGATTTTTATTTTGCTAAAACCTATATAATTGAACCTAATTTCTTAATTTCTTTCATGATTTATTGGTTTCCGTGTGATTTCTGAGAATTAAATTACTGCAACTCTATTTTTGTGTTCTGCAATCCAGTTATTTTTGAGTGTTCATCTCTTAATTCATCTTAAGGGCATTTGAGCATCTAAGATAAGGGGAGGAGTTGATAACCTCTCCTTAGCCCAAACCACCACCCACTCATTCGATCCTAAGCCTAACTTAAAATTTATTAGACTTAATTTGCCCTAGTGGGCTAAGGACATCAACAAGTCGGGTCAAGGCTAGTGTTGAGTCAGTTTGTCTAGTTACTCTGTGTGTGCTTTGTATTCAATGTCTAGAATGGTGGTTCAGGGACTACATCCCGAAGGGCTTGTGTGCTGGTCCCTACCTGGCCAATCTCTGATTGGTGTCTAGGATTGGCATTCAGGGACCTAACACTCCCCTTACACCTGCCTGGCTGAGTCCTGAGTTACTACAGGCTAGCTTGCCACTCTGATTGGGCATCTAGTTTGGGCTCTAGGTCTAGGTAGCCCGTAGTCGTTCAGTTGAGTCTCATTTTGTGTGCTTGATTGCATCATGTCTACCCGGAATGGAGTGCCCTACCAACCTGGTCAAACCAACCTGATTTAAGGCCATGGTTAGAGCTCTTACTGAAAGTATGAACAAACTGAGTCAGGATGTGACTACCACTGTTCCCCAGTTTAAAGAACAAGTCCATGAGGATTTTGCCCAGCTTAGGGATCGAGTCCAAGTGCTAGAGGAACCTAGACATCGGAATTGGACTCCTGACCCAGATTTTAATGTTCCAACCTCACCCACACCAAGAGCCTAGAAGACCTTTATACCGAGATCCTGAACCTAATCATAGGAGGCCTGACCCAGAACCTGAGGATAGAGATGATAGGTTCATTCGGAACATCAAGTTAGATGCACCCACTTTTGATGGTAGCTTAAATCCTAAGGTGTATTCTGATTGGGAGGGTGAGATGGACCAGTACTTTGAGTGGTATGCCATGTCTGAGGAGAGGAAATTCAAGTTTGCCAAGATGAATTGATACGTCAAGCTAGGTTATACTGGGGGAACATTGAGCTGACCACTAGAAGACGAAATGTAGAGCCCATAACCACTTGGCAGGGTATGAAAGAGAAACTTAGAGACAAGTACCTACCCATTTCATACCAGCAAAATCTGTTAGACCAATGGCAGACTTTGAAACAAGGGAACCGATCTGTTTCAGACTACATAACCACCTTTGATGAATACCTGATGAGATGTGATGTGAGTGAAGCCCATGAGGTCACTTTGTCTAGATTTAGGGCTGGACTTAGGGAAGATATTAAGAGAGAGTTGTTTCTGAGAGAGGTTACTGACCTAGACCAAGCCTATCAGATTGCACTGAACACTGAGAAGTTTCAGAGAGGACCCATGCCATCTAGGGTTAGTGCCCCAATCCCAAGAAATGGACCTAGCCAGGTTACCCCTAGCAAGCCTAATCAGGGTATTCCCATCCCTAGGCCCATGGACAAAGGTAAGGCACCTGACACCCAGAGAACCCCTAGTATCATCTGTTTTAAGTGCCAGAAGCCCGGTCATATCTCCAATCAGTGCACAGCCATAGCTTGTTTTAAGTGTCATAAGGTAGGTCATGTTTCTAGCCAGTGCCCTCGTAGATCCCTATATATAGAAGAGGGAGGAGGAGAGAATTTCGAGCCTAATGAGGAGTTTGAAGAAGAAGTTTATGAGGCGGAATGAATTTGGTTGATGAGTATGAAGGAGAGGAAGAATCCACAGAGTCTGACCAATTAGGGTTGTGAGATGCATCCTGTCCCAGACTAAAGTTCAGGAAGATTGGCGTAGGACTAACATCCTACAGACTTTCCTTAAACTAGGGGATAAGGTTGTAAAATCATCATAGATAGTGGGAGCTGTGTGAATGCCATTTCTACTAGCACTGTCAAAATGTTAGGCTTAACCCAGTCCCCCACCCAACCCCTATAAAGTTTTCTTGGGTAGACTCTACTCTATACCCATCCAGTCTAGATGTCAGGTCCAAATCCAAATGCAATCCTATCAAGAGAGGATTTGGTGTGATGTCTTGCCCATGGGGGTGAGCAGTATAATTCTTGGAAGACCTTGGTTGTATGATCATGATGCCACCCTCTTAGGAAAATCCAACACCTGTGTCTTTAGTTTCAATGGGAAGAAAATCACAATCCATTCAGTCCCACCTAAGGACAAGGTAGCTAAAGGAACCAGTAAGGTCAGAGAAATGAAGACTGGAGTGAACCTAATTAGTGCCAAGGATCTAGAACAAGAAATTCATAGTGGTTCACCCATTTGGATGTTGACTGCTAAGGAACTTAGGACTCCTACACCCTCAGAGCCTCCTCAGGAAGTTAAGCCTTTATTAGAAGAATTTGAGGATGTTTTTCCCGAGGATTTGCCAGACCACCTTCCACCTCTTAGGGATATTCAGCATTCCATAGATTTAGTCCCAGGAGCTACTTTACCAACTTGCCCCATTATAGGATGAATCCATCTGAGCATAAAGAACTGCAAAAGCAGGTTGGCGAATTGTTAAGGAAGGGGTTCATTAGAGAGAGTCTTAGCCCTTGTGCAGTCCCTGCACTTCTAACCCCGAAGAAGGATGGCACGTGGAGGATGTGTGTTGACAGTCGTGCCATCAATAAAATCACAATCAAGTATAGGTTCCCCATCCCTAGACTAGATGACATGCTTGATATGATGGCCGGTGCCATGGTTTTTTCTAAAATTGATCTCAAGAGCGGCTATCATCAGGTTAGGATTAGACCAGGGGATGAGTGGAAAATAGCCTTCAAAACTAAGGATGGTCTCTTTGAATGGGTGTTATGCCTTTTGGGTTGTCCAATGCCCTAGTACTTTCATGAGGATTATGACCCAGGTACTTAGAGCTTTCATAGGGAGTTTGTAGTGGTCTATTTTGATGACATCCTGATCTATAGTAAGACCCCTGCAGATCACCTAGGCCACCTTAGACAAGTCTGTCAAGTTTTGAGGAATGATAGTCTCTACGGTAATCTCAAAAAGTGTGAATTTATGACCAGTAGATTATCTTCCTTGGATTTGTTGTAACCCCTGACGGCGTGGCTGCCGATCCTGAAAAGATTAGGTCCATAGTAGAATGGCCAGAGCCGACCAGTGTGCATGAAGTCAGAAGTTTCCATGGCTTGGCTACCTTCTATAGGCGATTCATCAAGGGGTTTAGTACCGTAGTTGCTCCTATCACAGACTGCATTAGGAAGGGAGAATTTCAGTGGACCAAAGCAGCCCATAAAGCCTTCCTAGATCTTAAGGATAGGATGACCCAAGCACCCATTTTGAGACTACCGGACTTTTCAAAGGTATTTGAGGTTGCCTGTGATGCTTCAGGAGTAGGTATAGGTGGAGTCCTAAGCCAAGAGAACCATCCCGTAGCATTCTTTAGTGAAAAACTTAATGATGCTAAGCTTAGGTATTCTACCTATGATAAGGAATTTTATGCGGTAGTGCAAGCTTTGCGTTACTGGAGACATTATTTGCTACCGCAAGAATTTGTTGTGCTGTTTTCGGACCATGAGGCTCTTAGATTCTTGAATTCTCAGAAGAAGCTTAACCCTAGGCATGCTAAGTGGGTAGAGTATATCCAGTCCTATACTTTTGTTTTGAAGCATAAGGCTGGGTCTGAAAATAAGGTAGCTGATGCCCTTAGTCGTCGATCTTTATTGTTGAATTCTGTTAGGGCTGAAGTCATAGGGTTTGAGCAAATCAAAGAAGAATATGAGTCATGTCCGGATTTTAAGACTGTGTACCAGGATCTAACTCAAGGACCATCTAGTGAACATAAGGATTATTCCCTTTTAGATGGCTTTCTGTTCTTTAAGAATAGGCTTTGCATCCCTAGAACCTCTCTTAGGAATTCTTGATTTGGGAAACTCATGCTGGAGGTTTAGCTGGCCATTTCGGAAAAGATAAGACCACCCTGGCTATTGAAGACCATTTTTTCTGGCCTAGCTTAAAAGAGATGTAGCACACATTGTGGCTAGGTGTCGGACCTGCGTTGTTGCCAAACAGCGAAAACAGAACACCGGCCTTTATACCCCACTCCCTGTCCCAGATCGTCCTTGGCAAGATGTGAGCATGGACTTTGTGTTAGGTTTGCCTAAGACCCAGAGGAGGCATGACTCTATCTGTGTTGTAGTAGACCGATTTTCAAGATGGCCCATTTCTTGCCTTGTTCCCAAACATTTGATGCGTCTAAGGTAGCCACCCTGTTCTTTAATGAGATAGTTCGACTCCATGGCCTACCCAAGACCATTGTTTCAGATAGGGATGTTCGGTTCACCAGCTATTTCTAGAAAACCCTTTGGCATAAGTTAGGGACGAAACTTAAGTTTTCAACTGCCTATCATCCCCAGACTGACGGCCAAACCGAAGTAGTGAACCGTAGTTTAGGCAATCTGCTAAGGTGTCTTGTTGGTGAAAACATTAGGAACTGGGATTTGTACTTACCTAGAGCTGAATTTGCATATAATGACTCGGTCAATAGGTCTACGGGTAAGAGTCCATTTGAAATTGTGCATGGTTACAAACCCCACACACCTCTTGACCTAGCTCCAGTCCACACGAGTCTCCGAGTCTGCCGAAGTTTTTGCACAGCATATAAAAGATTTGCATAAAGAAATTCAAGCCAAATAAATTTAAGTAATGAAACTTATAAGAAATGGCTGATTCTCAAAGGCGAGTCAAAACTTTTGATGAAGGAGACTATGTAATGATTAGGTTAAGGCCTGAACGGTTTCCTCCTGGAACCGTTAGAAAGTTACATGCTAGGGAGCTGGACCATTTAGAGTGGTAAAGAGAGTAGGATCCAATGCCTATGTGCTCGAGTTACCTCCAGAACTAGGCATTAGCTCCACTTTCAACATTACAGACCTAGTAGAGTATAGGGAGCCAGCTGTGATTCCCAGTGAGGCTTTTGAACCTAATCCTGCTCTTGAGAGTGAACCTGACCCTGTGTGTCCACCAACAAATTGGCCTGTGAGGAAAGAGCAGATTGAAAAGATCCTGGATGATCAGGTTATCTCTACTCGTAATCGAGGATACCAAAGATACCTGGTCGCTGGCTAGGAAGGCCAGATTCTGATGACTCTTGGATCTCCCGAGAAGAATTACAAGAGCTGGACCCAGACCTCTTGGAGAGATACCAGAGCCAACTTGATCCATACTCGACAGGGTCGAGTTCCTCCCACCCTGGGAGAATTGGTGCGGGCACCAGACTCAGAAGAAGACTTCAGAGCTCCATCTGGATCTCTGATTAACCTTGCCCGAAGAATTAGGGTTTTTGGTTTGTAATAAGAGTTGACTAGATCAACTCAATTTAGCTTGAGTCTACATTACCTGCATTTTATTTTGTTGAGTCATGTTGACTCAGTAGTGGACTAGGGTTTCAACCTGGGGTGTTACATTTTCTCCCAAGGCTAGCAAGTGGGCGCCACACTCCCAGCCCACTCCCAGCCATACGCCTGAGTCCAGGGGGCACCATATCTACATCCAGCAGCCTTTGGTCCCCACACCACAGATAGCAGCTTCCTTCTCTCATGCGCCAGTTGAGGAGAAATCCACCAGGAGTCCACAAATCAAGGGGCGGCCCAAGTCTTTCCAAAAGAACCAAACTAAGAAGGGAAGAAATTCTCTTGGAGAGAACTTCAAGGAGGCGCCCACTACCTGCCAAAAATATCCAAAACAAAGATGGGAAGGGCCTTGACTTAGGGAGGAAGAAAAGGAGGAGTCCAAAAGAGTTGATCCATGGAAGGAAAGAAATCCTCTCTTGAAGACCCAAGCAAGGAGGCGCCATCTACCTGCCTTTTATAACCCAAATCAAATTTTTTGGTACCTTGGCCGACCATATGTGTATGGATCCTAATTTGTAGATCCCCTCCTTTAGTCCCACATGGGAAGATGTAAAACCCTACTCCCTTGTAAAGCCCTATAAATTAAACCCTCTTGTAAGTTTAAAGAAATCAGATGAATGAAACCAAATTTTTTTGTGAGCAAACTTTGTGTTTTCTCTCTTCCGCACTTGCATCCAGGTGTTGAGCTCCGTGAGGGAGTAAATCCGGGTTCCCCAGGAACCTTGAGGAGGTGTGAGATCTCCAAAACCCAAACCCTAGGTTAGCCACTCCACTCCCAAACCCTAGCCGCCCATCACCCTTCTCTTTCCACCAAGCCCTAGCATATTCCACCTCCCACGGCCTCTCTCTCCAAGTCCAGGCCGACCACCAGCATCCAGCTACAGTCCAGATACTTCAGATCCAAAGCTCTTTCCAGTAGAAGTCAAATCAGCCTTCAAGAGAATCCGGATCTCAGCGACATCAGCCTTCAAGTTCTTCGAACTGGTAAATCCTTCCTGAGTCTCTGAATCCCTCACTTGTTTTTCTTCTTCCCAGATCTTGAGTCCAGGAGAAGCCGACCAAACCATAAGAACAGTATTGGAGGATCCATTGCGAAGATAGACTCCGAGGATCCAACAATCTGCTCGAGAGAGTTCTTCCACCCAAATTCTGAGAAGATCACTGTCTGGTTAGTAAACCATCTCTCCTCTCTATTTCTGTCCTGTTGAAAGTTCAGAGCGAAACCCTAGGTCTGGGAGTTTCTCAACCCCCAGCGATCCGTTACTTCTGAACTACTCTGATAATTTAGTTTCTTCTAAATTGTGCTTTCGATCCTTACCTAGTTTCCTTCAACTTAGTTTAGCTTTACTTTGAGTCAAAGCCAATTTCTGAAATATAAAAAAAAAAAAAAAAAAGAAATTAACCCTAAATTTACTTCCGCATACGCTTCTTTGTTCTTTGTTCTGCATCATGAAAGATTAGAATTTTTTTTCTAATTTCATCCTACTTTGACCAAAGACTCATGGGTCATCATTTGATGAGATTACATAGGAGAAATACTCCTATTACTAGGAGTGATCGATTCTTTGTTGACTTACTTATAACCTTCATATTAATTCAACTACCAGAACATCTCATACATGACAAGTCATGAATGAGTATAACTAAAACATGAACTTATGCACATAAATACCATAGTGAACTCAGGTTTAAGGATCACTTGCATAACTCCACTAAAAGATAATCTTTTGACAAGTAAGACTTCCATAAGATGTTCTCATGATAAACCAATTCAGTGAACTCATACCCTGATGAGCACCCACATCTTTGTATTAGTATCCTTATACAGTAGTCATGAGACCATCTACTCTTTCCATCATGCATACATAGGACATGCTAGTCTCTCCGGAAACATCGATCCCCGATTAGATGATCCTATAACTAGAAATATTTTATAAAATCTTAGGTCTCACTATTATGAACTCCATCATAATCTTAGAATCATTGCCCTAATCTAAGGGGTTCATCATAATCTTAAAATAACAAAGTATAAGACACAACATATGATGAAATAAAATACCTTTATTAATATCATACATGAGCTAGGAAAATTTTACAAAAATGCCCTTAATACATAAGAAATATGATTGGCTTTTAGGGCACTATTTCTTCGATGTCCCACTTGCACTAAAGCCAATTGCCCTTGTATTTAATTTCCATACAATCTAAATGGCAATCAAATTACTATTGAGGAAGGGTCTTACTAAATGGGTCTTCTATGTTGTTATTTGTATCTATTCATTCTAAAATCATATCTTATCTATCAATAATTTTATGAATGAGATGGAAGTGCCTTTGGATGTGCTTGGACTTTTGATGAGATCTTGGTTCCTAAGCTCATGCAACAGCCTTAGTGTTATTATAATAATGTGGCATCAATTGTTGTATATAGGAACTACATCCAATTATGATGTGAATTTCTTCATCCGGACAGGTTCCTTAGTGGCTTCAATAGCAGCTATATATTTTACCTCAATAACAAGTTAGCTCGAGTTTGCTATTTGGTACATTTTCAACTCACTACACCTCCATACAGAGTAAACATATACCTTGATGTAGATTTAGTATCATCTAGATCTGATTGAAAACTAGAGTCAATATAGCTTTCTAGTTTTAAATCTGATCCTCCATCTATCAGAAAAATATCTTTAATCTTTTAAGATTTTTAAGAATGTCTTTCGTAGCTTTCTATGACCCTCTCCTAAATCAGCCTTGAATATGCTTGCTATGCCTAAGATATAAGCAACACCAAGCTTGGTACGTAACATGGCATACATGATTGATCCTATAGCCGAAGTATATGAAATCTTACTCATCCTTTCTCTCTCTTTAGATATCTTAAGTGACATTTTTTTAGAAAGATATATACCTTGACTCATGGGCAAGTAACCACTCTTACTCCCCTCCATATTAAACATTTTCAATATTTAGTCAATGTACCTGGATTGGGATAATCTGAGCATCCTCTTAGATCTATCTCTATAGATCTTTATACCTAGTATATAGGATGCTTCTCCCAAATCCTTCATGAAAAACTATTTAAATAGCCAAGCTTTGATCGATTGCAATATTGGAATATCATTTCCAATGATAAGTATGTCATCAACATACAATATTAAGAAGACAATGGCACTCCCATTTTTCTTCTTATGCATACATGGTTCATCCAGATTTTTAATGAAACCAAATTCCTTGATTATTTTATCAAATTGGATGTTCTAACTCCTCGATGCTTGCTTTAATCCCATAAAGGATTTCTTAAGCTTGCATACTTGGTTTGGTCCCCCACGGAGGCAAACCTTTTGGTTGTCACATAGACTTCTTCTTGAAGATACTTATTGTGGAAGGCAATCTGTACATCCATTTTTCATATTTCATAATCATAGTATACAACTATAGAAAGCAAAATTTTAATGGACTTGAGCATAGCTACTGGTGAAAATATCTCATCATAGTCAATTCCATATCTTTGTTTGAAACCTTTTACCACTAACCTAGCCTTGTAGGTGTTCTACTCGGCCATTTTCTCTAATCTTTCTTTTAAAGATCCATTTGCACCCTATCGGGTTTACTCCCTCAAGTGGACTAACCAAGGTCCAAACCTAGTTTGAATACATAGAATCCATTTTAGATTTCATGGCATGAAGCCATTTATCAGTCTTTACTCTTGACTTTTCCGTAAAGTCAAACAATCATCATCTTGAATGATATTGGCTTCATTGTCCTTTCTAATGATGAAGCCATATCTAAAAGGTGCATTTCGTACTCTCTGTGACCTATAGAGGGGAGGTGTGCATTGTAGTTGTACCTTATTAATAGGTACTTGTGGTTAAGGAATTTGAGGTTGATTGTCATTAGCAGTAGGTTATAGATCTTGAACTTCACTAAGGTAAATTATCCTCCCACTGCCTCCTTTTTGGATAAATGCTTTTCTAAGAAAATTGCATACCTAATGACAAAAAGATTTGTTAGTAGGATGATAAGAGAGGTATCTAATATCCTCTCAGGGATAACCCATGAAACTACATTTATTAGCCCTAGCATTGAGCTTATGTCCAAAAATATTTCTAACATAAACTGGGCTACTCCAAATCATAAGATATTTAAGACTTGTCTTTTACCTTTCCATAACTCATTTGGAGTGCTGGCTACTAATTTTGATAGTACTCTGTTTAGTATAAGTAGCAGTTTCAAGGGCATAATCCCAAAAGGATATAGGAAGATCAATGAAGCTCATCATGGACCTTACCATGTCTAACAAGGTACAATACCTCCTTTCTACTACACCATTTAATTGTGGTGTATATGGAGATGTCCATTCTGAGAGAATGCCTTTGTCCTTAAGATGATTAAGAAATTCACTAAATAAGTATTCTCCTCCTCGATCTGATCAAAGGATTTAATACTCTTCTAGTTTGTTTCTTACCTATACTTTGATACTCTTTTAAATTTGTCAAAGGTTATGGATTTATATTTATAAGATACAAAATCCAAACCTAGATAAATTATTAGTAAAGGTGATGAAATAAGAATATCCTCCTCTAGCTTTAGTGACATAGGTCCACATACATCTGTATGTATTACCTAATAACTCAGATGCCCTATCTCCATGACCAGTAAATAGAGATTTGGTCATTTTATCCATGAGACAAAACTCATAAGTTCCTAATGACTAATAATTATAAGGATCAAAGAATTTATCTTTGTATAATTTATTTATCATAGACTTACTAATATGACCTAATCCGCAATGCTAGAGAAAAGTGATATTGTTATCTTCTCTCTTTGTTTTCTTGTTTTCAATAATAAAACATTCATTGAGTGAAAGAAAGGTTTCACCAGCATCAACTTCAGATTAGCAAGATATAACTTGCAGTTCTTCTTCCAGTGTCCCTGCTTGTTGCAGTGAAAACTTGTTCCATCAATAGAGGGCTTCTTTGCCTTCTTCATCTTCTAGATGCTTCTTTTAATATTCCATTTTTTCTTTGAACCCTTCTTCATTATTATTTTCTTCTTCCCATCAATTAGAAGAAGATGAGCCTTGTCCCCTTTAAAATGGCTCTCAGCTATCTTAAGCATGTTAAGCAGCTCAGGTAATGAAAGTTTCAGTTTGTTCATGTGATAGTTCATTACAAATTGAGAGAATAAATCTAGGAGTGATTGCGAGATCAATTCTTGATTAAGCTCTACATCCATAACAAACCCTAATTGACCAAATCGAGTAATAATTCAATCATCTTTAGTACATGAACTTGAACGATGAGCCCTCACTCATATGTGCTCGAAAAAAACTACTTCGATATTTCATATCAAGTAGCCCTGGTTTGCTCTTCATAAAGCTCTTAAAGATTGAGTAGTATGGACTGAGGTTCCATTTCTTTTTGTTACCTTTGCAATTCATTACTCATAGAGGCCAGCCTAGTACACTTCATATTTAAACTATCATTCTGCCACATTTTATATGTAGCCCTTTTCTCCTTTGAAGCATCGTCTTTGATCAGACCTAGATCAGAAAAATCGAGGATGTAGGATACCTTCTCCTAAGTTAAGATAATTCTTAGGTTCCTTAACCAATCTATATAATTGAGATCAGTCAACTTATTGGCATCTAAAATATCCTAGGTGATAAAGTAGAAGCTATAATTTTAATAAATAAAGAACAATATATAAACAAACCACTAAAGATGATATACATAACTAGATAAGGACTTATTAATCTAATTATGTCTCCCACTATTTTTTTATTAATACCATAGCCCTCACCTATGTTAAGCAAGAAACCTAACAGGGTTTCTTTAATAGGTTTGAGATCCCAATTACTCATAATTTCCTTGTGTTGCATAATAAATATTTATGAGTTCAAGGGTAGAAAAATTTCTTTTCCAATTGCATCATATGCAACTCTCAACATGACATCTACCTCTACGACACTTACAACCTTGTATTAAACAACAAACTATAATATCTTAGTTTAGTCAGACCCTTCATTTTATATAGTTATGTTTGAATAATGTTGCCGTTATATTACACAATAAAGCAATACCATCAATCATGCTATAAAGCATTAGATGCACCAAGACAAATTTCATATCATGCTATTAATTAACTTTTTTTAATTCAAGGTCTAAATCAATCAAATTGGCCAGGTAGGCGGGAGAGAGGTGGGAGGCCCCCCGTGCTTGCCTTAGATACCAAAAATTTGTCTAGGTAAGCAACGGATCCAGATGAAAACCACATTCTCTTTACCTTTCCATAATTACTTTCTTATACACAATTCATTAATCAAATCCTAAATGGATTTGCATTATGATTTTATGACACTATGACTAAATATAATTTTAAAGGGAGCTTTCGTAGTCTCTACCATCCTAATACTACAAACTATGTAACAAGCATATTACACTACAACATTATACATGCCATGTATGTCATCTTTCTAGGACAACCTTACAACATAGTAAATATCTACTACTATGTTAAGACAACCTTATTTCAGAATGATGATTGAATAATCTAAATATATCTCTATATCGATTAGGGTTTAAGTGAAATACCTAATCAGTGGTATACATCAACCAATATATGCTACAACTATTATGCTATAGCATATGATCATTCAAATATTTAGTTGACTATTAATTGAATGAATAAAGGTGGCTCTGATACCATTATTGGGTTACAATTATGCAATGGAAGATTGGATTTCAAAATTTTAATCCTTAAAATCATAGTCAACCAAAACCATATAACCAAGGCCCCTTTGATCATATCAATTAACAAGATAAAATATTAGGAAATAAAAGAATATTTGTAATACTAATATTCTTTATTCGACTAGGCACATATGTGTATCCCTCTAGAGGTGATCCATACAGGAACTGGATTAAGGAAGCACTCCTCTTGCTTGCTTGACTAGAAACTCTTCTCAATAATCTTTCTTCCTTTAGCAACCTTTCCTCTCTTCTAGGACCATTTTATTTTGAAGAGTATCTCAAAATCTCTTTGAAAACTCTTTTATTATTCTATTATCCTTTTTAATTCTCATTATGCCCTTGTCATAAAATGACAAATTGTCTTAAAAAAAAGACTTGTTCTAACAAGAAAAGGAAGAGAGTTGTCAGGACAAATTTTGGGTGATTTGGTTTTAATCACCGAAGTCTTTAAATAGGAAGAGAGGACATGCTTAAAATATCCTTTCATCAGTCTCTAATCTAATATTTAACATATCAGATAAGACTTTTCAAGCAAGTGTCTCTAGGTGAAAAGGTGCTAAGTGAAACATACATTATTTCACAATGTTTTAAACCAAGAATTGCTTATCACAACTCTCGAAAAAAAATTGATATTTACTCTTTAATTTAAGAATTAAAGACTTGGTCCAGCAACCCAATGACACATAAACTAGAGAGGCTTATCTAGAAAAGGTGATTGATAAGTAGAAGAACTCTAGTCCATCCCATGTGCCGTAAATCCAAAGCATCGCATTGCTGGAAATTCCAAGCACTGTTCGGACCAGCACCTATACGTAGCAGTATCAATCTAGAAGAAAATAGTCCAATAACCTATTCTTGTATTCAATATCAAGCAACAATGAATTTATATAGAAAAGATGTAGGAGAAAAAGAGAGATTGCTTTATTAATACTTTGGAGAAGAACCCTTGATACAATAAAGATATAACCTCGGCACCTCTTTTGAAAAACAGAAGCTTCTTGCCATCCCGCATGTCTTCTCTCTTGCAGGCCCCAAGAACCCATGTATGGCCATGCACGGATAATACCTCAACATGCATCTCTCACCTGTAGACAAAACCTCGATGCAAATGTCCCTTCTACAAAGCCCCGTGGAACATCCCACGGTACCAAGCCCTCCATGTGATATCTCCCTCGTGTATGCCTCTCTGCAAGCCCATCACCATGACCGTGCCTCCTCTCACTAGAAAGAGCTCCACATACAGATTTCCCATGGCCATGTCCCCACGCAGAATCTCCCACCATGTGGCCTCTTAAAAGTCCTCCATCGTGGCCTCCTTGTACCTAGAGGTCTCCTACAGTCTCCATGCCAAAGGGGGCATTCCAAGTACCTCATGCTCTTCACAGTCTTCATGACTGTGAGGAGGTCTTCATGCTTCAAGCACCGTTGGCCCTCTGAAGTGAGAAGCCTTCCATGCGCTACCTTGATGCACCGAACCAGATAGATAAGGGCCGGCCCCTTAGACCATACAAACCGCATGCCCCATCCTTAACTCTTAGGGCCCTGGGGAAAATGCCAGAAATCCCCTGGAATACCTCCAGGACAACTTGGGACACGCCCCCAAGTCCCAAGGATCACCTCTAGCATCCCTGCCATGGTTTTCCAAGTCTCTCCAAAGCTTGGGAGCTCCACCAAATCCCTACAATCTCCACCTTGGTGCCCCAAGCTTTGGCAAACCTGGCCATGCCCTCAATGCATAATTTCGCTGCAACTATGTATCCTGACGGCACTGTGCGGACATCCTCACCTCTACCAATGGCCTTCAGCTACTATGTGACGTTGGATGAAATGGAATAATGCAATCTAAGAGGAGATAGTAGTAACTAAATGAAAAATGAAGTGAAGCTAGGCTACTTTTCCATGTAAAAGAACAGAAATTTTAATGAAGGGATTTGCATGTTAAACTAGACTTGAATGAAAACCTTGAAAGTAGTATAGAGAAAGGATCTTTGTGGATAAAAAAACCACACAAGCTAGGACTTAGTTAGTCTAATATTTTAGATCTGAAAACATTGAAAGAGGGGTACCCGGTCATTAACATTTCAGTGATTGGAAGGATTACACTCAAGGATGAAGCTCTTGGATGAAAATGAGATTCCTCTAGATGGTAGGACTTCTGTCTCTATTTCTTGTCTCGGAAGACCTTCTTCTTTTGAACTTGGAAATCCTGGGGATCATACACAAACCATTTTAGAGTCAAGAAGGAAATTGAAAGGTGGAATACTAATGAAATGAAGGTTGATGTTGAGAAGAAATTTTGGTGGAGTGGAAGTAGCTTGCCCGACCTCCTTTGTATGGTCTCCTTGCACCATGGAAGATGGAATGGAATGATAGGATGGAATGGAAAATATGCTAATGGCTCTTGGCATGGAAGATGTTTTTTTTGAAGTAGCTAAGGGCCTCTCACCCACTTCCTCTCAGAGGACATTTGATAACACAAATGGAAGGGAAGAAACTTAATTTTTTCATTCATATCATGTCACCTTTAAAAGAGAGCTTGGAGTAGTACTAATAAGTCTCCAAGGAACTTTTGAAAATTTGAAATATATGGAGCTTTTCATGAGAAGTTACTAGCTATAAGGGAGGAAATTCGAAATACATGGAGATTTTCATGAAGATTGCAACCTTAGCTAGCTATAAGGGTGGAAAGTTGAAATACTTGGCTGGCTCCCTTTGAATTTGAAATCCTCTTGGTGATGTGGCATGTGGTGATGTCGCTTAATGAGGTGTACACTAAGTGGTGACATGGCATCAAATAATACTTGCTGAAGTGGCGTCCACCTTGGATAATTGGTTGGAGTGGTTGAATGCATCCAATCTTCAAGTGAGCTTGCTTATATTGAACTAATTCAAAATCTCTCTTAGACCCAACTACTAAACTCACTAAATATAAGATCAATTTGACCCTAATTGGACTCAAAAACCAAAGTGGACTCAAAAGAAACCAAATTGAAATAAACCCAACCTAATTACATGACTCAAATTCGATTAAAGAAGTAAAATTACTCTATTTACAAGACACAAGTTCAATGAAAGAATTAAAGGCATACTGAATTAGACTGAAGCCTCTTTCGAAACTTCGGTGCCCGCACCAGTTCTCCTGGGGTGAGAGGAACTCGACCCTTTCGAGTATGGACTGGTCTGACTTTGATACCTTTCTAGCAGGTCAATGTCAGTTTCCTACAGATCCTCTGGGTGTAGTCCAGGAATCCTCGGATTCGGGTCATCCTTTCCATTGAACAGATAACGTTGTCAGCCCTTATTCTGGTGGTAATTGCATGGTCATCCAAGATACTTTCAATCCTATCTCTCCATTCTGGTTGAAGTGCTGGTGGACACTCAAGTAGGGTTTCACTCTCAAAGGCTGGATACAGTCCAAAATGCTGACTAGGAATTAATGTAGGCTTTTTGTTTCTTTCAGATCAGAAATATTAAATGTTGAACTAATGCCATAATCTAGTGGTAACTCTAACACGTATGCATTAAGTCCAACTCTCTTTAATACTTTGAAAGGTCCAGCTCCTCGGGCATGCAGTTTCTTCAAAGTTCCCAAGAGAACCTTTCAGGTTTAAGTTTAGCCATTACAGAGTCCCCTACATTGAATTCTTTCAATCGTTTACGTGAATTGGCCATATGCTTATAGACTTCATTGCTCATTTGAATTTTTTACTAATCTCCTTATGCAATTCCTTAATATGTTGTTCATATGACTCAGCAGACTTAGACATTCATGCATGAGTGGGTAATGGAATGAGGTTGATAGGTCTCCTAGGTTTATAACCATGGACAATCTCAAAGGGACTCTTACGAATAGACATATGATCGAGAAGTTGTTGTAAGCAAATTCAGCATGAGGTAATAGAAAATCCTAGTTTCTCAGACTCTCTCCAACAAGACAATTCAAGAAGTTTCCTAGACTTCTCTTTACTACTTCGGTCTGTCCATCAGTCTAGGGGTGGTAAGCAGTTGAGAAGTTATTTGTTCCTAGTAGGTGCTAAAGGGTTTTCCAAAAGTAACTCGTGAAATGGACATCCCTGTCAGAAACAACGGTCTTAGGTAATCCATGTAATTTGACTACTTGATAGAGAAAATGCTTGGCTACCCTAGAGGCATCAAAAGTTTTGGAATAGAGTATAAAATTGGCCATCTTTGAAAATCTGTCGACCACTACCAAGATTGAATCATGTTTCCTAAGGGTCATGGGCAATCCTAAAATAAAGTCCATGCTAAGATCCTGCCATGGACACCTAGGCACAGGTAAAGGAGTGTATAACCCGGTATTTTGTTTTTGATGTTTGGTAACAGCACACGTCCTACATCGGCCACAATATTGACTACGTGTCTCTTAAGGCCTGGCCAGTAAAATTTCTCCTCAACTATTAATATGGTCTTATTTCATCCAAAGTGGCCAACCAATCTTCTAACATGAATTTCCCACATTAAGAAGTCTCTAATCGATGTTCGTGGAATACATAGCTTATTGTCCTTGAAAAGAAAACCATCATATAGAGTGTAATCACTAAATATGCTAGATGGTTCATGTTGTAGAGTTTGATGAAGTTCACTAAAGTCAGCACAATTGGGGTATTCTTCCTTCAACCTATCGAATCCTATGACTTCAGTGCTGACTGATGTCAAAAACAAGGATCGACGACTCAGTGTGTCAGCTACATAGTTTTCAGTCCCAGCACGGTGTTTCAAAACAAAGGTGTATGCCTGAATGTATTCTACCCACTTACCATGCCTATGGTTTAGTTTCTTCTGAGAATTGAGGAACCGGAGTGCTTCATGATCAGAATAAAGGACAAACTCCTACAGTAAAAGGTAGTGCCTCCAATACCTTAAAGTCTAGACTACCGCATAAAGTTTGTTATCATAGGTGGAGCATTTTAATTTAGCCTCATCAGTTTTTCACTAGAAAAGCTACAGGATGATTTTCTTGGCTCAAAACTCACCAATACCTACTCTAGAGGCATCACGAGCCATCTCAAAAACCTTGGAAAAATCAGGCAATCTTAAGATAGGTGCTTGTGTCATTTTTTTTTAATGTCTAGGAATATCCTATCAGTAGCTTTGGTCCATTCAAAATGGCCCTTCCTAATACAATCCGTGATTGGTGCAACTATGGTGCTAAACCCCCGAATGAATCTTCTATAAAAAGTAGCTAGGCCATGAAAACTTCATACTTTATGAACACTATTTGGCATAGGCCACTCTACAATTGACTTAATCTTTTCGGGATCAGCAAAAACTCAGTCAGGTGTGATAACAAAACCTAGGAAAATGACTCTATTGGTGAGAAATTCATACTTTTTCAAGTTTGCATAGAGACTATTTTTCCTAAGAGCTAAACAGACTTGCTTCAAATGGTCCAAATGATCCTCCTGGGTCTTGCTAATATAAGAATGTCATCGAAGTAAACTACGACAAACTTTCCTATAAATAATCGTAAGACTTGGTTCATAATCCACATAAAGGTGCTAGGAGCATTGGACAATTCAAAAAGCATCACTATCCATTCAAAAAGACCCTCCTTGGTCTTAAATGCAGTCTTCCACTCATCCCCAGGTCTAATCCTAACATGATGATAGCCACTCTTAAGGTCAATCTTTGAAAATACTGTTGCTCCGGCCATCATATCTAACATGTCGTCCAAATAGGATATGGGAAAGCTATATTTAGTTGTGATCTTATTAATGGCACGACGGTCAATGCACATCCTCCAAGTGCCATCTTTCTTAGGGGTCAATAATGCGGGTACTGCACAAGGGCTCAAACTTTTCCTAATAAATTCTTTCCTAAGGAAGTCCCCTACTTATCTTTGTAATTCTAGGTGTTCGGTAGGGTTCATCCTATAATGTGGGAGGTTGGGTAGGGTTACTCCTGGGACCAAATCAATGGCGTGTTGGATATCCCTAAGTGGTGGAAGGTGGTTAGGTAGATCGTTTGGAAATAATCCTTAAAGTCCTCTAACACTTCAACCACTTCTTGAGGGTGTTCTTTCTGGAAGGCTCTTAAATTTCCTTAGTGGTTATGACCCAAACAGGTGTACCCTTAGTGAGCTCTTTCTCAATTTTCTTTGAAGTTATCACGTTGACTCTAGTCTTCTTTTCTTTTAGGTGGCTTGATCCTCTCTTAATAGTGTCCTTAGATGGTGTAGGGTTGATCACAAACTTCTTTCCAAAGTGCATGAGTGCACAAGAATTAGATTGGCCATAAAGGGTTGCATCATGGTCAAATAACCAGGGTCGACCTAAGATGATACTACTCACTCCCATTGGTAGGACATCACACTACACCTTCTCCCGATATGGACTGTAATTGTCTTTGGACTAGACACCTAAGCTTGATAGGAATTGAGGTGGAGTCTATCCAAGAAACCGTATAAGAATTTGGATGGAAAACTATGGAAAAGCCTAAAGTTTTGACTGCACTAGTGGATATGGCATTCACACAACTCCCACTATCTATGATTATCTTAAACACCTTATCTCCTAACTTGCAAAGGTTTGTAGGATCTTAGTCTTACGCCAATCTTCCTGGGTCTCAATCTGGGTATGGATGCATCTAACTACTCCCAAAAGGTCAGGCTCTACGTGATCCTCATCACCTTCATACTCATCTGCCAAATTATCCTCAGCCTGATATACTTCCTCAACACAATCATCTAGTAACTCTATGGGTTCAGACTCATTTTCCACTAATTCTCCTATGTGCAAGGCTCTAGTTGTGCAATTGTTAACAAAATGGCCTATCTTATGACATCTAAAACAAGGAGCATTAGGGTTTGGGGTTCTTTGAATTTCTGGTGCTTTACCCCTATCATCTCTATGGGTCAGAGGTGTACTAGGGTTTGGTCATTTGTTCGCATCTAACTTGGTCCTGGCTACTGAGTAGGTGCACTAGTTCTAGGGGTTATGGTCTACGATAAATTTGTCCCTTATTAAATCTCTCAGCATCTCATGCTACTTGGTAGGCTAGCTCTAAATCTTGGACTTCTCTCAAGAACAACTCTTTCTAGATCTCTTCCCATAATCCGGCTCTGAACCAAGACAGGGTAACTGATTCAAACTCATCGACATTGCATCTCATCACAAACTCATCAAATTTAGTAATGTACTCAGCAACACTCTTGGTTCCCTGGGTCAATCTCTGCCATTGGTCCAAAAGTCTTTAGTGGTAGGACATGGGAAGGTACTCTCTCTAATCCTAAGCTTCATTGCCCTCTAGGTTACTATGGGAATATCACCTCTTTGTCTAACAAATATCTCGACATTTTCCTAGTAAAGCCTAGCTTGATGGATTAACCTAAGCTTCGCAAATTTGCATTTCCTCTCCTAAGTCATGTCATACCACTCAAAATACTGATCCATCTCTCCCTCCTAGTCTACATAAACCAAAGGATTTAGATTTCCATCAAAAGTGGGTGCTCCAACCTAATGTTCCTAAGGGTTCAGTCATCATGGTCCATTTGATCCAAATTGGGTCTCCTAGGATTTGGTTCATAAACTGGGTCATGGTGTGCTCTCTTAGGGTTCAGGTCATGGACTCGATCAGGGTGGGGTGTCCTAGGATTTGGCTCAAAGAAAGGGTCTTGATGAGGCCTCCTAGGATTGGGTTCAGGGAAAAGCTCTTGGTGTGGAGCCCTTCTAGGGTTGATGGGTGTATCAAACTCTGGTTCAGGATCTTATTCATTATGGACTTCATGGGTCCTTCCAGGGGTACGAGCCTCTAATTGGTCAAGCCTAGCAGTGATGAGGGCTGTATGATCGTCATGCTTGGTTGGTCTGGGTCAATTGTTCAGTCAGGTTTTGGTTCAATCTGGCCATTTGATCATTCAGGGTTTTCATTAAGGTCTCAAAATTTTGGTCCATGGTTGCACTCGATTAAGCTTGGTTTCATTGATAGGGTGCTCCTGATCTAGTTGCCATGTGCACACAGACTCAAACTTAGGCTAGGGGTTTGCTAGACCTAGTAGCTCAAGTAAGGTGAGTTGACTAGGCACAACCAAATCAACAGCTATCTTGTCCACTGGCAAGGTAAGGGGTGGATCTGTGGGAGGCTCCCCCAGCTCTTTCTGGGTCCCAATTAAAAAACACAAGAGCTTCTTAGGGCATTTTCCACTTGACCCTAGCCTAGACACCAGCTTTTAGAAATAGATGCAGGAGTGGGTGCACTAGTTTTCCCAAATGACTTGAACTAGACCTGTGCGTATCCCTAGGAATTAGAGTACTATTCAGTCTTTTAATTAAGGATGGGTTCACTATGCATGGCGGTGGTTTTGGCTAGTACAGGAAAGAGAATCCTGCCACCATATTCATATGATGCCTTAAATGATTTACCATGAGATGTGTGCCAACATGCATATGAACCTAAATTAGGTGCAGATTTTTTGTTGTGCAGTTATAAGTAGGGCAAAAAAGTGTTATGTATTAATCTTAAAAAATTCTGAAAAAAGTCACAGAACCCTATAACTCATCGAGATATGCCAGATGATCTCCAGATGAAACGGAAATTAAAAAATAAAATCTGTGCTATGCTGGGCAGTTCCTGGAACTTAAGCAATGCAAACAGGACAAAATAGTAGAAATTTTAAGATGCTAGATTCCAATGATGCAAAACAAATTTGTGATTTAAAACTTATCTTCTTGTGTTCTCCTTCAAGGGTCAATCACATCGGCACCCCTACATGCCATAGGAGATCCCCATTGAATAAGATGAGAGGGTCTTGTAGCCTTTCTTTTCCTATGATAGGACGGCCATGGGTGAAGCATCCAATCCAAGTATGAAAAGGATGCTAAGCCATAACCTACCATGCTCTAATACCAATTTGATGTAGGATGAAATGGAATGATACAATCTAAGAGGAGATAGTAGTAACTAAAAGAAAAATGAAGTGAGGCTAGGCTACTTTTCCATGTAAAAGAACATAAATTTTCATGAAGGGATTTGCATGTTAAACCAGACTTGAATGAAAACATTCAAAGTAGTATAGAGAAAGGATCTTTGTGGCTAAGAAACCACATAGGCTAGGACTTAATTACTCTAATATTTCAGATTTGAAAGCATTGAAAGTGGGGTACCCGATCATTAACATTTCAGCGATTTGAAGGATTACACTCAAGGATGAAGCTCTTGGATGACAAGGAGATTCCTCTAGATGGTAGGACTTCTTGTCTCTATTTTTTGTCTCAGAAGACCATCTTCTTTAGAACCTGGAAATCCCGGGGATCCTACACAAACCATGTTAGAGTCAAGAAGGAAAATGAAAGGTGGAATACTAATGAAATGAAGGTGGATGTTGAGAAGAAATTTGGTGGAGTGGAAGTAGCTTGCCCAGCCTCCTTTGTATAGTCTCCATGCACCTTGGAAGATGGAATGGAATGATTGGATGGAATGGAAAATATGCTAATGGCTCTTGGCATGGAAGATGTTTTTTCTTAAAGTAGCTAAGGGCCTCTCACCCACTCCCTCTCGGAGGACATTTGATAACACAAATGGAAGGCAAGAAACTCAATTTTTTCATTCATATCATGTCACCTTTAGAATAGAGCTTGGAGTAGTATTAATAAGTCTCCATGGAACTTTTGAAAATTCAAAATACATGGAGCTTTTCATGGGAAGTTGCTAGCTATAAGGGTGGAAATTCGAAATCCATGGAGCTTTTTTTGGAGATTGCAACCTTAGCTAGCTATCAGGGTGGAAAGTTGAAACACTTGGCCGGCTCCCTTTGAATTTAAAATCCTCTTGGCGATGTGGCATGTGGTGATGTGGCTTGATGAGGTGTACACCAACTGGTTGACATGGCATTCAATAATACTTGCTGAAGTGACATCCACCTTGGATTAATTGGTTGGAGTGGTTGAATGCATCCAATCTTCAAGTGATCTTGCTTACATTGAACCAATTCCAAATCTCTCTTGGACCCAACTACTAAACTTACTAAATACAAGATCAATTTGACCCTAATTGGACTCAAAAACCCAAATGGAATTAAAAGAAACCAAATTGAAATAAACCCAACCAAATTACATGACTCAAATTCAATTGAAGAAGTAAAATTACTCTATTTAAAAGACACAAGTTCAATGAAAGAATTAAAGCCATACCGAATTAGATTGAAGCCTCTTTCAACTTTGGTGCCCGCACCACACGCATTCCTAGAGGCCTTTGGGATGACCACCTTCACAGTGAAGAACCTCACTTCTATCCTGGCACCATGATTGTAGCCTTCCTTCTACCCGGTAGCTACATCAGACTTTTCCTTGGACTTCCCTAAAGAGAACCCAGCGAACCTGAACTAGCACTCACTGTAACTGGAGCTCTACTTGATACAATCTTCTCAAAGACAAGCTAATCTCTACACACTATACTCCACCTTGCTATGTGTGCCCCTAACTCTCATGCTAGGACCTGGCCAGTATCCTTACACCTCCTGCTCTAAACTTGTGTCGAATCCTGCTCCACCCATGAAGCAACCTCTCCCCGGTGCTCCACCTAAAACTAATGTCCACCTGATGCCACAGAAAGAAACCCTGAGGCCAGCAACTCAACACTATCCTATTGAGCTTGCACCTAAACCTCGTATCCAGTCACTGCCTCCTCGGATCCTTCCCACACACAACCCCTCCGAGATCATTTTGGATACGCTGCAACCTCGCAGGCATCTCCAAAACCAAGAGCTCATCCCAACTCTTCCGCTAACCCAGTGACTGAACCTAGCAACCATCTCCACATGGCGCTGCATCATGTCCTAGCTTGTCTTCTGGCTGCATGATGTCCCTAGCACTCCCTGAGACCTGTCCATCGATCTCCCTGAGCTACCTTCCCCATCAGCTGCAGTCTCTATCCCTACACGAATGCCGCCATATCGGGACACTCCCAACTACCCGATACCCCCGGCGTTCCATGAGTTGCCTCTGGCACCGTCTCTACTGATGTACTCCAGTGAACCAGAGAAAACTGACTTTTCTTTTCTCCATTTCTTGACAAGCTCCACATGACCATCTGTACCCTTCTTTCTATCTCTAGAGCTGACATCTTCTCATCGAATCCACTTCGCCTCCCTAGCTGGAACATCAACCTGTGCTCCATAGCTCCTGAGACTCATGCTCCACTGCATTCCTGACCTTGAACTGATGTCTTCCTGCTCCGTCCCTGTGATAACAACACCAACCTGTGCTTCTGCTGTACATCCAGACAACTTTGCAAACCTAATGCCAATGTCAGATCTCTTCTCCATCCATGCGGGATACCACACCCACATACAGCTCCTTGAATCCTTTTCTTCCAATTTCAAATCCTGCGGTTCGAGCAATGGCTCAAACCAAGCTCTGATACCAATTGTTGGAAATTCCAGGCACAGTTCTGGACCAGCACCTATACATAACGATAGCAATCTGGAAGAAAATAGTCCAACAATATTCTTGGATTCAATATCATGCAACAATGAAGTTATTGAGAAAAGATGTAGAATAAAAAGAGAGATTGCTTTATTAATCATTGGGAGAAGAATCCTTGATACAATCAAGATATAACCCAAGCATCCCTTCTGAAAATCCAGAAGCTTCTTGCCATCCTGAATGTCTTCTCTCTTGCAGGCCTCACACCCGAAGAACCCACGTATGGCCATGCACGGACAATACCTCAACGTGCATCTCCTACCTACGGATAATACCTCGATGCAGATGTCCCTTCTCCAACGCTCTGTGCAACACCCCACAATACCTAACCCTCCACGTGATATCTCCCTCATGTCTGCCTCTCTACAAACCCATCACCATGACCGTGCCTCCTCTCACCAGAAATAGCTCCACCTATGGACTCCTTCATGCAGGACCTTTTTATGCACATGTCCCCATGCGGAATCTCCCTCCACGTGGCCTCTCAGAAGTCCTCCACCATGGCCTCCTTGTACCAAGGAGGTCTCCCACAGTCTCCATGCCAAAGGGGGCGTTCCAAGTACCTCATGCTCTTCACGGTCTCCTCATGACTGTGAGGAGGTCTTCATGTTCCAAGCACCATCGGCCCTCCTAAGTGAGAAGCCTTCCACGTGCTACCTTGATGCACTGGACCATGACCCATAAGGGTCGGCCCCCTTGGACCATACAAACCGCACACCCCATCCCTCCTATTTATAGCATATGGGGCAGTCTCTCCTCATATGTGGGTGTCATGGACTCCTTCTTGGTCTTGGGCTCAACCACTTCTTGATTAGTTAGGACTCAATCACACGGGCTCAACTAATTCTTGGTGGTTACAATCACATGGGTGGTTAGGACGTGTCTTGGGCCAAAAACAAACTGATTAGGATACCTCACATGGTTGGGTTCCCAATTGGTTACAACCAACCAATTCGTTCTAGGTGGTTAGGCTACCCAACCAAGCAACTAACTACTTAACCAACTAAGCTAACCTCCTAACTAATTTAACAACCTAGACACAAATCCCATAACCTAATTGGGTTATATTACAATCTCTCAAAAAACTTTTCCTAAAAAATCAATGTACCTTGGGTCAAAACCCCCTGACCCAACTTGACTCCCAAGGCCCTAGGAAAAATCCCAAAAATCTCCTGGAATACCTCCATGATAGCAAGCCCTAGGAATTGCCTCCAACATCCCTGCCATGGTCTCTCAAGTCTCTCCAAAGCTTGGGAGCACCACCAAATCCTTACATGCATCCCTTCATGCACCCATAGGAAATTGTGCCCATAATTTCTCCATTTGATCGATTAAATCTAGTCTAATTAGTCAAGGGTGAGAGAGGATAGGAGCTAAGATTTATTACCAAAAATGTGATTTAATTATAAAAGGACTCTTGGTTCATCTGCACTGCTTAATATGTGCTCATGCCAAGATGGCAGCAAGAGTTCCAAGCCCTTGGGTCTCTTAGTTTAATACATGGATAAAAACTATAAAATTAGGATAAATCCAAATTGGCTACCCACTTAAGGCTCAACCCAATTTAAGTCCCACTCAAATTAGTTAGCCCAAATAGCAAGCTTTTAAACCCAAGCTAATTAGGTTAGGAGTTAGGCTAGCCAAATAGGATCTCATGACACTAATAAAAATATAAATAACTTTCTTAACCAAATCCTTAACATGTGTGACCCCTTATGCTCTCATCTAGCAAGTAATAGGTCTAGGTTTTTGTTGATTTAGTTTGATTAGAAATTGACTAATCAAATTCGGTTAAATCAAGCAAACCCTAGTTGCCAATATCATCTTTCAAATTAATCATGAATTCAATCAATTTAATTCATAAAAACCTACAAGATATGATTAACATCTAGCAATGTATCATGCCTACCCAGAAGATGAAGAATTTGATTAAAATTATCAAAATACCCATCAGTTGAAAGTTATCATGCAATTCAATCCCTCGATCTTTTCTTATCCTGAATAAGTGATGGGTATGAAAAATTATCAAATCATCATACTTTATTCGTTCAAACCTCAAATCATTAGAAATACTTTTTTAATTTCATTCTACTTTGATCAAAGACATTCTAAGTCATTATTTGATGAGATTATATGGGATAAATACTTCTCTTACTAGGGGTGATCGATTCCTTATTGATCAACTTATAACTTTCATAACAATTTACCATATCCATGAACATCCCATACATGACTAAGTCACGAATGAGTATAAACCAAAATATAGATTCATGTGTATAAGATACCACGGTGATCTCAGGTCTAAGAATCACTTGCATAACTTTCACTAAGAAATTCATCTTTTGATAAGTAAGACTTCCATGAGATGTTCTCGTGATAGATTAATTTAGTGAACTCATACCCTGATAAGCATCCATATCATTATATTAGTGTCCCTACATAAGTGGTCATAAGACCAACCATTCTCTCCATCGAGCATACATAGGATGTGCCAGTCTCTCTAGAAATATTAATCCTCGACTCGATGATCCTATGACTAAAAATATTTTAGATTAGGACTTATAAGATCTTAGGTCTCACTATTATAAACTCCATCATGATCCTAAAATCATTGTCCTAATCTATAGGATTCATTATAATCGTAAACAACAAAGTATAAGACATAGTATATGTTGAAACAAAATGCATTTTATTAATATCATACATAAGTCAGGTGAATTTTATAAAAATGCCCCGAATATGTAAGAAATATGATTGACATTTAGGGCCCTATTCTTTCATCTTGTGTAGCTGGGAAGCAACATGGAGAGCCCTTAACACATAACATCGATAACAGTGATCATCGATCCATAATTAGGTATGGAATTTGATCTCATAGTCTTAGTAGATATGATCTATAATATGCATCGATTAGATCGATGCATACTAATTTTATTTTTGGTTACATATCATGTTACAATCCTTGTAAGATTTTTTAGATTTGATCTATATATATATTTTTTATTTAAAATAGATCTACTTCCATTGTAAATTATAAAAAATAATATCATGCATGAAATCCTAGGTGTTTTCTAACATTTAAATCTATGGCCATAATAGTGTGATAATGGAAAGAGTTTCCATGGAAATCATGATTGGGCTCAAGCTGATTAAGTTTTATAAATAATGGATGCTTAGGGTTTGACTATTTTTCATGACCTACATCTTGTCAGGACTCTCGGCAAAAAAAACTTGATCCTATAGTGACTACACCTAGGGATTTATCTTTCTATTTTACTAGATTACTGCTATATACTGCTAGGTATCATTGATAGATTATAGAACTTACTAGGATCATTTTTAGATCAATGATCATTGTTAGGATCGAGTCTGAATCATCCTAACCTATTGGAAGAGTTTTGATGATTCTATGATAAAGATCAAGGTATGTCTTACTGCCAGATAAAATCAAACCTAAGAGATCACATACAAAAGTGCTTGTCATGATCAAGAGCAAAGATCAAAACCAAGTTATCAATAGAATTGATGATTTGGATTAATCTATAAGAGCCTACTAAATGTTAGCACAAGAGACTAATTACAAGTGTTACAATATAATCAAGCTTAACTAAAATTATGAATCAAATCCTAATTAATTTAAATTAGATTTAGTTTAATTGGACTTAACCTAATTCGAGGATAATTGAGTTTAATTATCTATGTTGAACTTGGATTGTAATCCTAATTGGATTAGGATTAACAACCTTTTCAAATTCAATTAGAATTAGGTTCAAGTTGGACTCAAAATGAATCCAAATCAAAACCCAATTAAAATAGGACATCTTGACCCAAAGGGATGGAATCTTCTCTCTTTTTATGCATGTGGAACGGGGGTGGGGCACTGGTGGCTCCCCCCTCATTTGCAAGCACGAAAAGGAAGAGGTGGCAATAGTTGGTGCCTCCCCATTCTGTTTGGGACTCTCACCTGATAACAATTAATCCTAATCTATTCTAATTCAAATTAGGATTAGTTAGGATCAATTAAGATCAATTCTTATCAAAATGGTGTGGAAATGCTAAAGGGTTTGTGCGACAAACATAAAAAGAGAGGAAGAGAGGGGCTGCAAACATCTTTCTTATCGTAGAATTTTTTTGGCCTCATCTTCCTAGCTACAAGTTTCAAACCCTTCCTCTTCTTATTTCTTGTTTCCCATGACCAAATCCTAAGAGAAAGATAGTTCTAGAGAGATGATCAGGGAGAAGAAAAGTTTTCTTTTCCCCTTGGCATCTATAAAAGAAAGTCCCATCAATCTGCAAAGAATTCCTGAAAGGCTACAGATTTTCTTCAAGATCTAGAGGAAGATCCAGATCAAGCCCAAAAGGCCATGCTTGCAAGGTGCTAGCACTCGATGCACTTTAGGTTGATTAGCATACTCTTATGTGGATACCAGTAGAGGCGGGGTATATGTGTGGCTCCGATAGAAATCTTGAGAATTCACCGGATCCAACCTGATCAGGTAGAAAAAGGAAAGTGGTTAAGGTAAAGTTCAACATCTCCTATATAATTTTATGATTTTAGATATGAATTATTTTTATCGATTTAGTATGTTAGATAGATCTGTAAGTGATTAAATGATTAGATCCTGCATGACAGGATTAAATACTTTAATTTGTATCCATTGCTAGGATTTAGAAAGCTAAAAATTTTTTTAGCATGTTATCACCTATGAAATCCAACAGATTTAAACTCCACATAATGATGCAGTTTTCATCTCCATGACAGTAATCAAATATGATGTAAACAAATTTTGGTGAAAGTAAAAACTTTGCCAACATCTTATTCTATGATACTTTCCACAAAATGAAAATATCAATGAAAAGGATAAAAAAGGTATATATTCCACTCACCAGATTTTTTGGAAACTCAGTTATCATAGAAGGATAGATCGTGGTACCAATTACCATAGACCAGTCGCCAAGATAAGAAATAGTCCTCCCTTACTTTTTGGTTGTCCAAATACCAAGGTTAAATGTGTTGAAGGCAATAATCTGCACTTACTACCTACTCATTTGCTTCAACCAAAAGCATAAGTTAGAACTTAGAGGAGATCAATGTTTTCTTGTAACTATCAAAGTCCAGAAATAGATCGGGAGCTCGCAAGTAGATGAGTTGGATGTCAAACAAGGCACTACCGCAAATAGAGGGGAACTTTTGGAGCAGTTGATAAGCATTCAGCTAGAAGATGGCCTAGATGAAGCTATGCAGATCATCTCTTTTGGCTTCTAAAGTTAGCGAAGGGCCGATCTTCTTCCTTCAAACCAATGCTAATGTCTTCACCTAAATAGCTACTAATATGTTAGGCATTCTTGCTAATGTCATCATCCACAAACTTAGTGTGGACCCTCACTTCCCTACTAGAAAATAAGAGAAGTTTTACACTAGAAAGGCCAAGGGTCATTAAAGAGGAGGGGACAAGCTTCTAAAGGCTAATTTCATCAGGAAAACTCATTATCCAAACTAGATAGCCAATAGGTTATGATCACGAAGATGAATAGCAAATAGAGCATATATTGACTACATGATCTTAATAAAGCCTACCTAAAGATAGCCATGCTCTACAAAGAATTGAGCAATTGGTAGTACTACTTCTAGGCATGAATTACCTAGCTTCATGGATTCTTTCTCAAGATGTAACTAGATCTGGATGGTGAAAGAAGATGAAGGTAAATGGCCTTTGTTATAGAAATAGGGCCCTATTATTACAAATAATATTTTTGGGCTAAAAGGCACTAGGATAACTTCCCAAACTCAGGTTAATAAAGTGTTCAAAAGCCAGATATGGAGAAATATGAAGGTCTAGTAGACGATATGCCTGCAAGTCACAAAGGATCCCACAGTGATCTGGAGAAGCCTTCATTGAATGAGGCCACATCAGATGAAGCTTATCCCAACATGTGTGCATTTGATGTTACATCAGGGAAGTTCTTAGGTTCATGGTGACATAGAAATGAATTGAAGCCAATGCTAAAAAGATATGGGTACTTTTAGAAATGAAGTACCCTCAGAATAAAAAGAATGTTCAATGCCACATGGTCAAATCACTCAATTAGCTAATTTATCTCCCAATCAACTAAAATGTGCCTATCTTTTTTGAAATTTTAAGGCATACCGACAACTTCGAGTGGTCGAATAACTGCCAATAAGCTTTTGAAGATTTAAAAAAGTATCTTGGCTCTCTTCTATTGCTATCAAGGCAAAGAGAAGGTTAGCCCATTTATATTTACTTATCTATTTTTTTTTAATGCCATTAGCTCTATTTTGATGACAATGTGTTAGTTGTACCAAAGCCCATCTATTATACTAGCAAAGGATAAGAGATGTAGAAGTAAGATTACCAAAGCAGAGAAAATGATCTATGCTCTTGTCACTACATCAAAGAGACTTCGACCAATTTGCAGTCCCATTTTATGGTTGTCTTAATCGATTAGTCTTTAAAATCTATACTTCAAAGGCTAGACATGTCAGGATGTCTAGCCAAGTAGGCTATTAAATTGGAAGAATTTGATATTTAATACAAACCTTGTCCTACTATGAAAGCTCAAATCTTTACTAATTCATCATTGAATGCACAATACCTAAAGAAGAAAGAGCAGATTGGAAGAAAGATTGACCACTCCTTATTGGGTTTTGCATGTCGATGGTGTTGGAATTGTGTCCTAAAGATAATCATCTAGGTTTAGATGATTGTGCTATCTTGTAACTATATATGATTTTGAATGAATAAAAGTTATTCTTTTCTTATGGCTGTTCATCATATTTACATTTTCTTGAAATGAACTCTTGTATGATGGAGTCCTTAGAACTTTGATATAGAGAGGATATATCATGTAGTTCTTGAAGTGGTTCACAACTAAAGGATACATGTTATAGGACGATAATGTATCAAGTGTAGGTTGTTGTAAGTCACATGTTGGTTATCCTCTTAACCAAAAAGTATAGAGACACTGGTGTGATATGCAAGTGAAATTTATGACATCTCACTGACATGACCATCTGTGGAGCTCCCTTTTGCCAAAGGGTTGCTCACAAAGGGATATGGATATATGTGTCCCTCAGACTTGAGGTCACCATGGCAGCTTGCAAGCAACTCACTGTACTTTGGGGCCGGACTACCTAGATTTCTAATCTAGTGATAGAAGGTTTCTGGGTGCAGTCAAGTACTTGTGAAGTGATGGTGGATCAAGATGGAATTGACCTCTCCAAATAGTTTGGAGTGAATGACTCACTATGTCTTAATTTAGCAAAATCTTGGCTAGGGTAGTTCTTGTAAGGAGTCACCGAAGTTATGAGGTTGAGACATGATCTGGATAAACCAAATTAAGGTTGGCAGTTGAACCCTAGGTCATCCTGAGCATTATGAGGTCAAAGGGATGAATTATGCGATAACCATATGCTAGAGGTTCTTGTGAGGTGGTCTACATCTTTGACCTATCTGGATGTCGGGTATCATTACTTGATGAAGACTTTGACTGGTACTGGAAATGTTCCAGTGCTACTGGCTTAGTGATCGAAATTATAGGGTCACACACCATAGGGGATTTCTATCTGATCTTAAGGCTAATCAATGATTGAGAATCGTTTGCCATCATTAGAATTCAATATGATTGACTTTGTTCCAAGTGTCGACACTTGGCAATTTTCATGAGTCGACACCTCTGGATGAGCAAATTTCTGGGAAGAAATTTTAGAATGATTTTGGACAAGTTTTGACCTGATATGAATTTCGAATTCAAACCAGTTTTGGCTCTAAGGTATTTGGTATGATAGTCATACTTACTTCTTGGGTGGACACATTTGGTATGGCCTTGATCCTCTGCCATTCTCTCCCCTTATCTCTCCTCTTCCTCTTTCTCCCTCTCATGGCTGCACCTATAAATGAAGGTCATTCTATAGGCACAAGGGTTACAATAACTAGAGAGACACAACAGAGAAAAGATAGAGATAGAGAAGGGTTGTAAGAGGTCTAGGATTGGGTGTGAGAACTAGTATTCTAGCTAGGTCTTGGGAAGAGAGTTCTCTTGGAAAAGGGTTCCAGCTCTCCTCCTTGTCTTCTTGGAAGAAGAAGATTGGCCCAAGGATCCCAAAGAGCTAGCACTCCGAGGGAGTTGATAAAAGTCGAGCCCAGGTGTGGATTACTTGTAGAGGCCAGATACGTGTGTGGCTCGAGTGCCCTCCTCCTTCTATAACTTTCTCCAATATAAAGGTATGGTACTTTTATATTGTGTTTCTATCTTGCTTTAATTTATGATGCATGCTATTACATTTTGCTAGATCCTGTTGCAGGCAGATCGATAGATCATTAGATCTATATACCGAGCCTTCTGCTGTGCAAATTTTAAAATTATTTTAAAATGCATTTCTACCCTGCTTTCGTGAATGCATGTTTGTATATTGGATGCTTCGTAGATGCACTTCACCTTCAATGGTATCAAAGCAATAGGTTCTCTTTTGTAGTATAATGATTCTAGCATGCAATAACATCACTTCTTAGTACTTGGATGAGTGCTTCACCATGGTCGTCCGGTCATAGGAGAGAAGTAGGGCTGCAAGACCCTCTCTTCCCAATCAATGGGGTATCCTATGCATGTAAGGGTGCCGATATAATTGACTCTTGAAAAGGAAAATAAGAAGCAAGAAAATGTAGATTAAAAATGTTTAATCTAAGGAGATGATCATAAGACAACTTTAGATGAGATCTAAGAGTTTTTATTCATCGATTTTGATTAAATATTTGGAGAAACATTGGATGAAATCATTGTGTTTTCACTATCTTAAGCTATGAGTCGACACTTGGCCTTGTAAGTGTCAACATGAGAAAATTTCCTAAGATCTGGGTTCTGTTTTTTTTCCTGTAATAGGCTAAAGTGTCGACACGTGACCAGGAATTATCGACACTTAGGCTCGTGAGCTAACACTGGCCTTGTAAGTGTCAACTCATGAGCACTTGCCAGAAACTTGGTTTTCTGTTTCCTCCTGTCTCAGGCCTTGAGTCGATCCAAGTGTTGACACTAGGTGTCGATACTTGCTCCTAATGAGTCGACACTTGGGATGAAAATACAGAAAACTAGTGAATTCAAATTTTAAATTTTTGTAAAATTATTTTACATCTATAAATTAAATTTATTTTAATTTAATTAAGCCTATTGAACTTAATTGAGAATTAAGAATGACTAAGAACTCTAGGATTATGATTCAAAGATTTTAAATCATTTCATAAGCCTTAAGGGTCATGGGTTAGCTTCTATTCGGTCCTTGATGTGTTAGACCTAAGTTTAGATGCATTGGATAAATTAAAAAATAATCTAATCAAATGTAAGTTAGGATTTCTTCTCTAGATCTATCTAATAGTTAGATGATTAGTCCATAATCTAATGGATCTAATTGTGGCTTAGTGGAAAGCTTGAGTCTCTAGGCTAGTCTAATTGATCTGATGAAACGATTGGTGTCGAGGTAAGTTTGGCATTTTGATCATGGTTCTTTGGGGCTACTGTTACTAGCCAACCCTGTTGGTGTCTAAGGCAAGATAGTAATGGCGAAACCCAACCCATGATCTCACTTACATGACCAATGTGGTCGATCAAGATTGATTGGATAACTTATTACTCGTGTGTTAACCCTTGTCACCCAAGGTTAATCAGTCTTAATTGATTTTAGGTGTCCATGGATCATTTGTTATGAGTAACCCTCCTAGATTACTGATTTGGTCAATGGGAGGTCGATCCATGTCTTCCTATCTATTCATCTGTCACATATTTAAAAAACTCTCTAAATTATTATGATGGGGGACATGTATCGAATGATACATTTGAAGAAAGAATTAGAGGACTAAATGAAAATGAAATAGATAAACATGTAGCTATTCTACGTAAAAGAAATAGAATTATATGAAAGGACATAAGAAAAGAACTAGACTAGAAAAGAATCTCTCAAAGTAATAAGAAGGGATCTTCGTGGTTAGGAAACCACACAGGTTAGGGCTAGCCTACTTTCCAATTTCAGATGTGAAAGAATATTATAAAGATGGCTATCCGGCTATTAATAATCTGAAATTCAGAAAAGGACACTCAAGATGAAGTACTAGAATAGCAAGGAGTTACTATAGATCTAAAGGCACCTGTTTATGATTCTTGGCACAGTAGACCTTCACCTTGAAAACTAGGAGACCCGGGGATCCTGCATAGATACATAGTAAAATTAAAAGATTTAGGTGGAAGAATGGAGAAATGGAAGAGGAAATTAGGAATGGAAGAAATGGTTTAGATTTGCTTTAAGTAGATCCTTTGGCGTCCTTTGCGGAATCATCTTCAATTGTTGGCGTGGAGAACTCCATTATAGATGACCTCTTTTGGAAGATGGGAAGGTTGAAATTGGAGAGGCTTGAAGAGGATTCTTCAAGGGTGGCCGAATGGGATTGGAAAAGGGACTAGTAGCTTGTTTGGTAAAGTATCCTAGGTCTCACACCTACCTTCTCTCAAGGGTCTTTGGCTAGCAAGGAAGAAAGCTTCTTAGAAAAAAAATTTCATTTCATTCATCATTTTCATTACAAGAGAATTCTAGGAGCTTTTATAAACCTTAAGCTCCTTTTCAAATTCAAAATGCAACACTTTTCATGGAGAAAATCAGGGTGGTCCCATGAAGATAGGAGTGGCCCATTCAAATTTAAATCTCCTAATTACAAGGTGGGCACCCATAAGAGTGGAGCTTCATTCAAATTTGAAAATTCATGGTTGATGTGTCTTGGTGATATGGCATGATTTATCCTCCAAGTTGGCATGACTTGTCTTCCAAGGTGGCATGGTGCTTTGATGATGTGGTGCTCCAAGTAGTTGGTGAAGTTGGTTGCACTCATTCTTGCTTAATTGATGCCCAATGCAAGTAGATCTTGAACCCGACTCAATACAAATCCAATTTAACTCTAATTGGACCCAAATTAAAATAAAACAGGACTCAATTATTCAAATAAAATAAATACAGGACTCATAGACTTATTACAGGACTTAAATTTCTAGTCTTCTATCCATAAAGAACTTGGCATTAGCTGAAGCCTCTTCCTGAGCCTGGTGCCCGCACCAATTCTCCCCGGGTGGTAGGAACTCGACCCTGTCGAGTAAGGATCGGTTTGACTGTGGTATTTTTCTAATATATCTGGGTCAATTTGTTGTAGATCCTCTCGGGTAATCCAAGAGTCTTCAGATTCCGGTCGACCGTGCCAACGAACCAGATAACGCTGATAACCTTATTTCTAGTAGTAATCACTTGGTCATCTAAGATACATTCAATCTTGTCTCTCCGGTCTAGTGAAATTGCTGGTGGACACTCAGGTAGGGTTTCACTCTCAAAGGCAGGGTGGAGTTCAAAAGGCTCTCTGGAATTAATGCCGGTTCTTTAATTCTTTCAGATCAGAAACATTAAAAGTGGAGCTAATGCCATAATCAGGTGGTAACTCTAATAATATGCATTAGATCCTATTTCTTAATTATTTTGAAAGGTCCAGCTCCCCGGGCATGCAATTTCTTCATAGTTCCCAGTGGAAACCTTTCAGGTCTAAGTTTTATCATGACAGAGTCCCTTCATTAAATTCCTTTATCCGTTTATGTGAATCAGACACATGCTTATAAACTTCATTACTCATTTGAATTTTCTTACTAATTTCCTTATGTAATTCTTTAAGATGCTGTGCATATGACTCGGCAGACTCAGATACACGTGCGTGTGTGGGTAATGGGATAAGGTCGATAGGTCTCCTAGGTCTGTAACCATGGACAATCTCAAAGGGACTTCTACCAGTAGACCTATTGACCGAGCTGTTGTATGCGAACTCAGCACGAGGTAAAAGTATATCCCAATTTTCCAGATTCTCTCCAACAAGGCACCTTAATAGTTCCCTAGACTTCTATTTACAACTTCAGTTGTCCATCAGTCTGAGGGTGGTAAGCAGTTGAGAATTTTAGTTTTGTTCCTAGTAGGTGCCAAAGAGTTTTCCAAAATAGCTTGTGAAATGGACATCCCTATCTGAAACAATGGTTTTAGGTAACCCATGTAACTTGACTACTTGATCAAGAAAAAGCTTGGCTACCCTGGAGGCATCAAAAGTTTGGGAACAGGGTATAAAATGGGCCATTTTCGAAAATCTGTCGACCACTACAAAGATTGAATCGTGTTTTCTAAGGGTCTTGGGCAGTCCTAAAATGAAGTCCATGCTAGATCCTGCCATGGACAATCCGGCATAGGTAAAGGAGTGTATAACCCAGTTTTTGTCTCTGATGTTTGGCAACCGCACATGTCCTACATCGGGCAACAATATTGGCTACTTGTCTCTTAAGGCCTGGCCAGTAAAATTTTCCTCAATTATCAATATGGTCTTGTTTCTTCCAAAATGGCCAGCCAAACCTCCAGCATGGGTTTCCCTATTAGAAAATCTCTCAAGGAAGTCTTCGGAACACAAAGCTTGTTTTCCTAAATAGATAACCATCTAAAAGGGTGTACTCACTGTGGCCACTAGATGGTCCTAATTTCAGAGCTTGGTAAACTTCACTAAAGTCTGGACAATTATCATACTCATCCGTAAGTCTTTCAAATCCAACGACTTCAGTGCTAATCGAGTTCAAAAGCAGGGCTCTACGACTTAATGCATCGGCCACCTTATTCTCAGTTCCAGCACGATGTCTTAGGACAAACGTGTAGGCCTGGATGTATTCGACCCACTTGGCATGCCTAGGATTCAGTTTTTCTGGGAACTAAGGAATCTAAGGGCCTCATGATCAGAAAACAGGACAAATTCATGCGGTAGTAGATAGTGCCTCCAATACCTTAAAGCTTGCACTACCGCATAGAGCTCTTTATCATAGGTGGAATACTTAAGCTTGGCTTCATTTAATTTTTCACTAAAGAAGCTATGGGATGGCTCTCTTGGCTTAAACTCCACCTATTCCAACTCCAGATGCATCACAAGCAACCTCAAAAACCTTGGAAAAATCAGGCAATCTTAAGATAGGTGCTTGTGTCATTTTCTTCTTAACATCTAGGAAGGCCCTATCAGCAGCTTTTGTCCATTCAAATGGCCTTCCTAATGCAATCTGTGATTGGCGCAACTATAGTACTAAACCCTCGAATGAATCTTCTATAAAAAGTAGCTAGGGCATGAAAACTTCATACTTCATGAATACTTTTGGCACTGGCCACTCAACAATTGATTGATCTTTTCAGGGTTAGCAGAAACTCCGTCAGGTGTGACAACAAAATCTAGAAAAATGACTCTATGGGTAAAAAAGTCACATTCTTAAGGTTTGCAAAGAGATTATTTTCCCCTAAGAGCTAAACAGACTTGATTCAAGTGGTCCAAATTCCTTTCTCTGGGTCCTGCTATATATAAGAATGTCGTCGAAGTAAACTACGACAAACTTTCCTATAAATAACCGTAGGACTTGATTCATAATCCGCATAAAGTACTAGGAGCATTGGACAGTCCGAAGGCATTACTACCCACTCAAAAAGACCCTCCTTGGTCTTGAATGCAGTCTTCCACTCATCCCCTGGTCTAATCCTAACCTTGATAGCCACTCTTAAGGTCAATCTTTGAAAATATTGTTGCTCCGGCCATCATATCTAACATGTCATCCAAACGGGGTATGGGAAACCTATATTTCATTGTGATCTTATTAATGGCACGACTATCAACGCACATCCTCCAAGTGCCATCTTTCTTAGGGGTCAGTAATGCTGGTACTGCACAGGGACTCAAACTCTCTCTAATAAATCCTTTCCTAAGGAGATTCCCTACTTGTCTTTGTAACTCTAAATGTTCGGTAGGGTTCATCCTATATTGTGGAAGGTTGGGTAGGGTGGCTCCTGGGACCAAGTCAATGGCGTGCTGGATGTCCCTAAGTGGTGGAAGCTGTCAGGTAGGTCATCTGGAAATACATCCTTAAAGTCTTCTAACACTTTAGCCACTTCCTGAGGGCATTCTTTTTGGGAAGGCTCCTGAATTTCCTTAGTGGTTAAAATCCAAACATGTGTACCCTCAGTGAGTTCTTTCTCAATTTCCCATTCAGTGATCAAATTGACTCCCGTTTTCTTTTCCTTTAGGTGGCTTGATCCTCTCTAACAGTGTCCTTAGGTGTGTTGGGTTAATCACAAACTTCTTTCCTAGGTGCATGAATGAGCAAGAATTTGATCGGGCCGTATGGGTCGCATCATGGTCAAATAACCAGGGTCGACCTAGGATGATACTGCTCACTCCCTTGGTAAGACATCACACCACACTTTCTCCTGATAGGACTGTAACTGGATTTGGACTAGGCACCCTATGTTTGATAGGAATCGAAGTGGAGTCTATCCAAGAAACCTTATATGGAGTCGGATGGGGAACTGTGGACAAGCCTAAGTTTTGACAGCACTAGTGGATATGGCATTTACACAACTCCCACTATCTATGATTATTTTACATACCTTATCCCCTAATTGATGAATGTTTGTAGGATGTTAGTCCTACGCCAATCTTCCTGTGTCGTGTTTTGGGTAAGGATGCATCTCACTACTCCAACATATCAGGCTCTATTTGTTCCTCATCTCCTTCATACTCTTCAGCCAATTGTCCTCAGCCTGATATACTTCCTCGACATTATCACCTAGGGGTTCTTTGGGTTCAGACTCACTTTCTTCTAATTCTCCTATGTGTAAGGCCCTAGTTGGACAATTGCTAGCGTAATGGCCTAACTATGACATCTATAGCAAGCCACATTAGAATTTGGAGTCCTCTGAACTTCTGGTGCTTTACCCCTATCATCTATGGGTCAGAGGGGTGCTAGGGTTGGGTCGACTGGGTCGCATCTGATTTGTTCCTGGCTGCTGATTAGGTGCACTAGTTCTAGGGTGTTCGGGTTTCGATAAAAGGGTCCCCTATGAAATCTCTCGGCATCTCGTGCTACCTGGTAAGCTAGCTCTAAGTCATGGACTTCTCTCAGAAATAACTCTTTCTGGATCTCTTCTCTCAATCCTGCCCTAAATCTCGACAAAGTAACTGACTCAGACTCATCTACATTGCATCTCATTACAAATTCATCAAATTTGGCAATGTATTCGGCTACACTCTTGGTCCCTGGGTCAATCTCTGCCACTGGTCTAGAAGTCTCTGGTGGTAGGACATAGGAAGGTACTTCTCTCTAAGCCTAAGTTTCATTGCCCTCCAGGTTACTATGGGAACATCACCTCTTTGCCTAATGAACTCTCGACGACATTTCCCCAGTACAGCCTAGCCTGACGAATTAACCTAAGCTCTGCGAACTTGCATTTTCTCTCTATCTCTGTCATGTCAACCAATCAAAGCACTGATCCATCTCTCCCTCCCAATCTATGTAAACTTAGGATCCAGATTTCCATCGAATGTTGGTGCTTCCAATCTAATACTCCTAAGGCTCGCTCATCACGGTCTGTGTGATCCTGATTGTGTCTGCTAGGGTTTGGCTCATAGACTGGATCATGGTGTGCTATCCTAGGATTTGGGTCATGTACTCGATCAGGATTGGGTCTCCTAGGATTTGGCTCGAAGAAATGGTCTTGATGAAGAGTTCTTCTAGGGTTGATGGGTGTCTCAAACTCGAATTCAGGCTCTAACTCATTTTGGACTTCATGATTTCCTCCAGGGGTATGAGCTTCTAATCGATCAAGTCTAGCAGTGATGTGGGTTATCTGATCAGTCAAGTTTTGATTGGTCTGGGCTAATTGATCAGTTAAGTTTTGGTTCAGCCTGGTCATTTGGTCATTCAAGGTTTCATTAGACTCTCAAAGTTTTGTTCCATGGTTACACTAGATTGGGCTTGGGTTTGCTGATAAGGTGCTCCTGATCTAGTTGCCATGCACACAGACTCAACTCGGACTAGGGTTTTTGCTAGACCTAGAGTACAAATCAAATATAAGGTCAAATTGACAATCCGGGTTGTAGTAACTTGGCACCTGGTCAGGTAAGTGTAAGGTTAGTGGAGGTTCCTCTTTGCTTGCCTTAGACACCAATTTGAAATTGGCCAGGTAAGCGAACCAACCCACTTTCCTTCGGGCTCTAGTCCCTGAACCACTTGCCTAGACACCAGATACAGGCACACACAAACAGGGTGTCAAAGTTGGCTTGACACTTGACTCGACCCGATCTTGTGGGTGTCCCTAGCTCGCTAGAGAAATTAAATGTCTAATCCATTTTAATTAGGGTTGGGCTCGTTATGCAAGTTAATGATTTTGGGCTAGGGACAAGTAATGAAATCCTGACCCTATGTCAATTTGATGCCCTTAATTTGTTTACCATGAAATGAATGCAACAAACATATGGATCCAATTTCAGGTGCAGAATTAGTGTGTTGCAGTTCTCAAGTGATGGAAAAGTGCAATGTAACAGATTCAAAAAAATTTAAAAACTCACAGAAGATTGCTAACTTCTAGATGATATGCCATACAAAAGAAATTTAAAAATAAATTTTATACTATGCTGAGCAGATACTGAAAACTAGATAAAAAAACAGGACTGAACATAAAGAATTTCAGTGATAGTGATGGGATGCGAGAATTTTTATTTTTTGTAATTTTTTTCTGAAGATGAAATTTTACGTGATGATAACTGACTTAATATGGAGTAGAAAAAAAATTATTTAAATAAAAATTAACTACTTTCATTCAGACTTTTATGCAAATCTCAGTCAGCTCATCAGAAATATAGCAAGCAGAATTTAAACAAACAAAGGCATTTACATACCAAACTTCAACCTAAAAATTCACGTCCGGCCAGGGCTCATTATTCCCATGGGTCGTGACAGTGTACTGGTGTACACCCGCTCAGGAGGCGTGAATTTTAGATCTAGATTGGATTTTAAAAAATAACTAACTAAGTAGTATGTATGAATGCTATGCATGCAGAAAATTTCAGCAACCTACCTAAATGCACAAATTCAAAGTAACCTAACCTACCATGCTCTGATACCAAAAATGATGGGGGACATGTATCGAATGATACATTTGAAGAATTAGATGGACTAAATGAAAATGAAATAGATAACATGTAGCTATTCTACGTAAAAGAAATAGAATTATATGAAAGGAACATAAGGAAAAGAACTAGACTAGAAAAGAATCTCTCAAAGTAATTAAGAAGGGATCTTCGTGGTTAGGAAACCACACAGGTTAGGGCTAGCCTACTTTCCAATTTCAGATGTGAAAGAATATTATAAAGATGGCTATCCGGCTATTAATAATCTGAAATTTAGAAAAGGGACACTCAAGATGAAGTACTAAGAATAGCAAGGAGTTACTATAGATCTAAAGGCACCTTGTTTATGATTCCTTGGCACAGTAGACCTTCACCTTGAAAACTAGGAGACCCGGGGATCCTGCATAGATACATAGTAAAATTAAAAGATTTAGGTGGAAGAATGGAGAAATGGAAGAGGAAATTAGGAATGGAAGAAATGGTTTAGATTTTGCTTTAAGTAGATCTCCTTTGGCGTCCTTTGCGTGAATCATCTTCAATTGTTGGCGTGGAGACTCCATTATAGATGACCTCTTTTGGAAGATGGGAAGGTTGAAATTGGAGAGGCTTGAAGAGGATTCTTCAAGGGTGGCCGAATGGGATTGGAAAAGGGACTAGTAGCTTGTTTGGTTAAGTATCCTAGGTCTCACACCTACCTTCTCTCAAGGGTCTTTGGCTAGCAAAGGAAGAAAGCTTCTTAGAAAAAAAATTCATTTCATTCATCATTTTCATTACAAGAGAATTCTAGGAGCTTTTAATAAACCTTAAGCTCCTTTTCAAATTCAAAATGCAACACTTTTCATGGAGAAAATCAAGGGGTGTCCCATGAAGATAGGAGTGGCCCATTCAAATTTAAATCTCCTAATTACAAGGTGGGCACCCATAAAGAGTGGAGCTTCATTCAAATTTGAAAATTCATGGTTGATGTGTCTGGTGATATGGCATGATTTATCCTCCAAGTTGGCATGACTTGTCTTCCAAGGTGGCATAGTGCTTTGATGATGTGGTGCTCCAAGTTTGGTGAAGTTGGTTGCACTCATTCTTGCTTAATTGATGCCCAATGCAAGTAGATCTTGAACCCGACTCAATACAAAGCCATTTAACTCTAATTGACCCAAATTAAAATAAAACAGGACTCAATTATTCAAATAAAATAAATACAGGACTCATAGACTTATACAGGACTTAAATTTCTAGTCTTCTATCCATAAAGAACTTGGCATTAGCTGAAGCCTCTTCCTGAGCCTGGTGCCCGCACCATATTAGGTCCTTAAAAGGACAAAGATATAGGGGTAACCAAGTCCTAGCCTCCCTTTATGTGTGATGGTATGGATCCAATAGTTGGGTGTTCATCAATAGATCCAAAGATCGGGTGTTCATCAGGCTATTGGAATTGCTATTCCTTATATGATGGCTCAGTACGACTCTCTTAACGGTGGTCAAGTGGGCCGGCCAAAGTCGGGCTTAACTATTTGTTAGTTAAAAGCATTAAATTTTGTCATGTTAATGGTTGGACCTAACCGAGACCTTCAATAGGAGGCCAAAAGGTCGATTGAAGTGCTCCTTGGGGCAAAACCCACATACTAAAGGTTACTTGGAGAAGTAATCGATTAAAGAACCTACCTTTAGACATGCATGGGTGGGCTAGCTAAAGTCGAGCTCATGTGTTTTCTATTGGACTCTGGTACTCATTAGGGAATTAAAGTAATTCCTTGGATTGGATGTAGAGGCTACCAGCCTGAGCAAAATAGTGGGAGGAACCTTTAGACTAAAGTCCATGTCTTTTTAATAATTCATATACACCAATTAGCTTTGGTTTTCCTTTTAGATGTCTTCCCACCGGTCACTCTGGTCTCTTCTTTATAACAAGAAGCTCAATGGACCCAACTTTGATAGCTGGTATGGAAGGCTTAGGATTGTCCTAGAGCATGAACTGATCCTGTATGTGATATCAGATTCGGCACCTGAGATCCCTGCTACCAATGCTCGGGGTTCGTTCATAGACACTTTTAGAAGTGGCTCTCTAACAGGACCACTATCCAGTGCATAATGTTGGCTATGATGAATGATGAGTTTAGTCGCAAGTTCTAAAAAGCCTAGCCGGAAGAAATCCTTCAAAGGTTGAAGGAGTCTTTCTGAACACTAGACAATGTTGAGAGGTATAGGGTCTCTTGTGCTATCTACAATGCACGGATGCATGAGGGGCCTCGGTCACTAATCATGTACTGTACATGATCCAGATGATTGAGCACCTGGGCAAGCTCAGCTGTCCCTTGCATGAACAGCTTGGGAAATATGCGATACTGAATTCTCTTCCTTCTTCCTATCTAGATTTTCTCAATCATTATACAATGAATAAGCCTGCAATTAACTACCACGATCTATTGGGATTGCTGCAGACTTATGAGAGAGACCACCAATTGAATAAAGGGGTGGTGAATCTAGTGGGAGGACCTTCGGAGGGCATCGTCCCTTTAAGAAAGGGAAGAAAAAAAATAAAGGAAAAAGTGCTAAGTGCTTCTAGGCCCAGTCAAGCCAAGAAAGTGAAGGCTGATCAGAGTCATGTAGAGTGCTTCTTCTGCAAGAAGCAGGGTTACTGGAAGAAGAACTATCCTCTTTATATTGTGTCCCTTGACCCGAACAAGTCCAAAGAAGAAAAAGCTGCAGGATGGTCCTGGGCAGGTATTTATAAGATAACTCCTTGTAATTTCTCTGTTTGTGATACTACTAACTAGGTATTAGATACTGGAAGTCCAATTCACATTTGTAATTCTTTGTAGGGACTTCATATTAGTAGAAGATTTGAGGATGGTGAGAGATTCTTGAATGTGGAAAATGGAAGCCGAGTTCTAGTCCTGACGTTGGGAGTCCTTAAACTTATTTTTGAGTCATGTATTGTCATTTTGAATGAGTGTCATTTTTGTCTATCTTTTATTTTGAATGTCATTTCTGTAGGCCAATTGGCCATGTATGGTTATGAACTATCAATAAAAAATGACGTTTGCAAAATCATTTGGAATGATTCTGTGGTTTTGATTGGACAAATGCGTGATGCCATTTATGTACTATCGTGACCTGTTAGTGTAATGTAAACGTCTAGCAAATGCCCAAGGATAGATAATGTCAGCGAAGTGTACCTATGGCATTATAGGCTAGGTCATATTAACAGGAACATGATACATAGGTTGAAAAGCGAGGGTCTCCTCGATTTTAGTGAAGATAGTTCACTTCCAACCTGTTAGTCATGTCTTCTTGGAAAAATGACTAAGTCACCTTTTATTGGAAAAGGTGAATGAGCCAAAGAAATTCTGGGTTTAGTACATACTGATGTATGTGGACCCATGAATGTTAGAGCCAATGGTGGGTATGGTTATTTCATTACATTTACAGACGACCTTCGAGGTATGGTTATGTCTTCTTGATAAGACATAATCTAAGTCATTTGAAATGTTCAAATGATATCATAGTGAAGTAGAAAACAAACTAGAAAGTGTATCAAAACCTTTTGATCCGATCGAGATGGTGAATACCTTACGGGTGAGTTTCTAGCATATCTCGATGAGAATGGGATTCTTTCTCAGTGGACACCTCTAAGGATACCTCAATTAAATGGAGTGTCTGAGAGGAGAATCGAACCCTGTTAGACTTGGTTCAGTCCACGATAGGCTTTGCTTCTCTTCCGGTATCCTTTTGGGGATAAGCTTTAGAATCAGCCAGCTACCTTCTGAATAGTGCTCCAAGTAAGTCCGTTTGTAAAACACCATATCATATATGGACTGGACATAAGCCGACACTATCACATAAGTCGACACTATCACACCTTCGGGTTTGGGGGTGCCCGGCTTATATAAAATATTTGAAAATGGACAAACTTTGACCTAGGTCTGACCGGTGGCTATTTATTAGGTATTCAAAGAATCTAAGGGTATTACTTCTACTTAGCTGAGGAACAAAAGTTCTTCGTTGGTGTTAGGGCTATCTTTTTGAAAAGGAGTTCCTTGGTGAAGGGACTGTAGCCACTAAGATTGAACTTAGTGAAGTTCAACAAGTAAAAGAACCAATACACTTAAGGGACAACATAGAACTGGCAGTGATTAGATCACACCCACATCCCACTCAGGAACCATTAAGGAGATCAGATAGAGTACCGAGCCGACCGGACAGATACTACAATTTCTTGGTCTGGGATGGGATCCCTTGAACTCGATGAGAACAATGAGGATCCGATCAACTATATGGATGCAATGCAGAGGTCCGACTCTAAGAAATGGCTAGGAGCCATGCGATCTGAAATGGAGTCCATGGAGATCAATAATATATGGACATTGGTTGATGCACCTGAAGGGATAAAACAAATTGGGTGCAAATAGATTTTTAAAAGGAAAAGGGGCGCAGACGGGCAGGTAGAGACCTATAAAGCTCATGTGGTTGCCAAAGGATATCGTCAACATTATGGTATTGACTATGATGAGACGTTCTCTCCTATGGAAATGCCAAATCCATTCAGATTATGCTTGCTTTAGCAGTACACTTTGACTATGAAATCTGGCAATTGGATGTCCGATATCTTTCCAGAATGGTGAGCTGGAAGAGGAGGTGTATATAATACAACCTGAAGGGTTCGCATCCACAGACGAGTCAAAGGTGTGCAGGCTTTAAAAGTCCATCTATGGACTGAAGCAAGCATCAAGTGGGGGGACACCTGGATCAGACATAGATCCCTGGATCCAATATGGTTTAATTAGTCATGTGTCAAAGTTTTGAAACTTTTGTAATCAATTAAGATTGAGTCCTATAAAAAGTTGAGGTTAGTTTATTTGTATCAACCCTCAACCTAGTCAGTATTTGAGTCTTGTGCATCAATTATGAGTCCAGTACAAGAGAAAAGGTTATCCTATTTTGAGTTCCACCAGACCACATCCAGAAGTCAGAGGCCACTACATCAACCCATTGGATTTTATGTGACAACCCAGGATCCAAGATGCTTCCAGAAACCCTGATTCTTTCCAGATGTCTTCCAAATGACCATATTCCTCCCTAGATGCCAGAGCATATTCCTAAACAAGGGAATCCAAGATTCCAGAGGTCCACCTGCATCCAAGTCCATTGAAATCAAGCCCAGGCACCAAGCCCAAGCCCTAAAAAAGCAAGATTCCATGGAATATTCATGCTACCAGGCTACCAGTCACCCCAGCTTCCAAGTGGCCCAAGCCCATGCACCAAGCCCTTTGGGCCAGTCTATTGCTGCCCATAGAAGCCCACATGCCCTCCTTGTCATCTTTGAAGTGTTGACCAAGTCCAAGAGGTGTCCTTGAGTGGAATAGTCAAAGCATGAAGGGAGGAGAAGACTAGGTCAAATCCTAACCTAGTTGGCACTTATGCTCCTAATTGTTTTAAGATTTATTTTTCTAACCTAGCAAGGAGAGGACTTGTAACCCAAATGTGTAACCCTAGTTAGAGGACATGGGAACTCTATAAATACCCCACCACTCCCCCTCTTGTTAGAAATTTTTATTCATGATATCAAACCCTGGTAAATTTATTTGAGCTTGCGAGCTTGTGTTATTTTGCTTTTGTTCTTTGGTTTGTGTTCTCTTGCTTGGCCGAATTCCTTTCTACCCTAGCATCCTTCCATGCCCTAACTCACTACCATCCAAGCCTTCAAACGTCCAAGAAGGAGTGCCCTAGGCCACCAAGCAAGGAGATCTTCATCAAGCTTCAAGCCGTCCAGCTTTTAAACCCTAACCTGATTCCTTCTAAACCTAGTTTTCTTTCTTTTTCATACTTGCTGTTTTGATTGACCCTTGACATTTTGTAGGATCCCTGAGGTATTTCACCTCCCAGAGGAGGCTTTCCTTGCCTCCAGGGTCATCCAAATCAGTCATCAGTTCAAGGGAAACCAAGCTTCATCATCTAGACTCCAATCAAAGTGTTGTGTGATCTCTTCATCGTAAGTTCTTCAAATCACTGATTGGTAACCTTCCCTTCTTATAATTTATGATTTGATAAAGATAAGCTATCATAATCTGAGAGTTTCACAGTTCTCGGGTCCTGGTTATTTATTATTTTGCATGAGTTTGCCTACAATATGATGATTCTTTGCATTGCTACTATATTTGCTAGTTCTTTGCTTAACTTTGGAATTTAGCCTACAAACCTAAATTATAAAAATCACAAAAAATTAGTTTACTATTTTTCCTACATGATTAGCAATCTTAGAGTCATCATGCATCAGTTTGGTATCAGAGTGGGTTTAGGATAGTTTTTATCTGCTTTGCATTCACAAACCCTAATTTCTGTATCCTATCCACTGCATTAGGTGTCTAGATTTCATCTTATTTTGGAATCTTAAAAATTTATTTTTCTATGAAAATCTCATGTCATGTACACTCTTCTGTCTTAATAGTTGTCATAAATTGTAATTAATTTTACCAAAACTTATTTTTTTAAAATCTAGCATATTAGGAACCCTAACAAAAATCCTAGGATTTCTATAGCAATCTGAGATCCCTAGGATTCAAATCATCATTTGATTTTTGTTTTGTATCAAATTTGGTAGAGTTCATTAGAACCGTCAATCCTCTGTTATAAGATTTTTTTGATTTTTTTATGCATCTAAATCTATGTCAAAATCTAGATCTTCTGAGACCTTAATTTCTCGAATTTTGCTATTCTGCATACTTGTTCAACCAAAACCTAATAAACTTCCACCCCCCCCCCCCCAATCCCAAGCCTAACATTGTTTGATAACCCCAGTTTTCTTAAACCTAACTTGACACATCATAAATCATTAAAAAAATATTTTGTTTTTTGCTATGTTTTAGTTTGTATCAAGACCATTGAATGTTCATCATCTTTTAATCTAATCTTAAGGGCAATCAATATAATATCAAGACAGGAAGTCATATCCTGTCCTAAGCCCAAAACAACTACCCAGCATTTCTACCTAAGCCTTAATTAAAATCAATTAAACCTAATTTACCCTAGAGGGCTAGGTGACACCAACAGCTCAGGTCTGAGCTGTGTGGGCCAACTAGTGCATTTAATCATGTGGCTATTACTAAAATCTGGTGTCTAAGTCTAATGGTCCAGAGTCAAATGACTTAAGTGGTGTTGTGGTTTTTAATTAGGTCCCTGCGAAAGCAGGGGGGGCCTCCCACACTCCCACACTCTAACTGGCTAGAGGAAGGATTAGCTACTAGGTTAAGTGTAAGTTGAGCTGACCCATTCAGTTTTGACTCTAGGTCTAGCAAGCCCTAGATTGTACTAACTTTTTTCTTTTGCATGCTTGGCTGCATCATTCCACTTTGATTGTTTGATTTGTTGCGTGACTACTAGATTAAAAACACAATACCAAAAGTCCAAACCTCAACCCAGCATAACCATGGATCCCAATTTTGAAGCCATCATGAAGCAGCTTGCCTAGTTAACTACCCAATCCCAAAACCAGTTAGCCTAAATGAACTGTAGGTTTGACCAATTCGACACTCAAACCCAAGATCAATCATCCCAAATGACCCAAATTAATGCTAAACGTGACCAAACCAATAACCAGATAACCCAATTGACCCAATCCTAGAATCAAATGAACCATAGATTCAACCAAGTAGACAACGATTTGACCGAGCAACCACTGGGATCGACCAATTAGCCACTAATTTTGACCATGTAGGAGATCGATTAGGAAACCTAGACAAGACCCATAAGACTGAACCCATAACTTATGAACCCATAACCCTTAGTCAACCTGAGCCCAATAGGATTAGTACCATTAGATATGAACCCAATGTTAGTCAGGAAAACCTTAGCCAACCCACCCTTGTCACCCCAATCATTAGTCAGTTTTTCCTTAGTCTACCCCCTCTTACCACCTCATTGGTTCACCCAAATGGCCTTGAAGAGGAGGTATATGAGGCTGACCCAAGCTTAGTGGAATAGTATGAGGAGGAAGAAGAGGAGTTCCCCATAGATGACCTAGGATTAGTTGACCCTGACCATACTGAGGTAGAAACCACCCAAGAATTAGTTGACCAAGTAGATAACCAAGTAGAAGACCACCCAACATTATTTGAACCTAACCACACCCAAGCTGAACCAGTAGTAGAAGAAAGTTAAACGAAGAGAATCCAATTGTAGAGCCAAGTCCTGAATTTCTTTAGCCAAAAGAATTTATTAAGGACTTGATTTCTTATCAGTACCCTCAAGATGAATTCACTCTTTTGACTCCCATTGATCTCTTCCCTGAAATTAGTGACCCATTTCTCCATCATGCCAACCCAGTAGATATACCTTAACCTCATAAGATCAACCTCATTAGTATAGAACTTATCCCTGAAACACATTCTTGTCTCCTAGTTTATCCAATTAATCCTGAACCCTTTTCTTACTTTCCATCCAATCAGACTAACCCTGAACCCACCTCTTATTTTCTACCATTTCTGAAAACTTCTTCTGTTTTCTTTACTATTAGGTTGCATTTTATAGGAATTTACATGATGCATTCATTCTTCAAGCATGTCATATTTGCAACTTACTTTAGGAGAACCCTATGTCACCTAGTAAGAGTATATAGTAAGTTCTCATGTAAATGCCATACTAGGGTCAAACCTAAATAGTCTATAATCTATTAAGTATTGTCCATTAGAGTCCAATAAAATTTCTTTGATAGGAAAGTCTATTCGAGTCTATTAGGTGTTAATTGAGTCCAGTAAATCCATAGCCCCAAATTATCTGTCCACACATGCACTATCTCTGCATAGCATTTGCATCCAGAAATTAGTCAAGAGCTGAACATAATTAATGAACTAAATTATAACTTGGCTAATTCCTAGAAGAAAGTTGAAGAATTTTCTGCAGAGGAATATGTGACTATCAAAGAATTTTCTGCTCGCGAAGCTGGCCCATCCAAAATAATGAATAGTAGTGAACCCAATGCCTATGTGCCTGAGATATCACTTGATTTAGGTAATAGCTCCACCTTCATCATCTCAGACTTTGTAAAGTCTAGGGAGCCAGCAGTGATACCCAGCGAGCCCCTTAAGCCACTCCCATTATTTGAGAGAGAACCTACCCCAGAGCGACCACATACAATTTGGCCTTTTGGTGAGATAAAGATTGAGAGAACTCTGGACGATCAAGCTATCGGCACCTAGAATAGAGACTGTCAGCAGTATTTGATCCGATGGCAAGGTCGGCCAGAATTTGAAGACTTGTGGAATACTGGTGCAGATCTGCAACACCTCAACCCAGACCCTCCTTGAGCCAAATTGACCCATACTCGACGGGATCAAGTTCCTCCCGCCCTGGAAGAATTGGTGGGGACACCAGGATCAAACATAGATCCCTGGATCCCATATGATTTATTAGTCATGTATCAAGTTTTGAAAATTTTGTTATCAATTAAGATTGAGTCCTGTAAACAGTTGAGGTTAGTTTATTTATCTCAACCTTCAACCTTGTTAGTATTTTGAATCATGTATATCAATTATGAGTCTATTATGAGCCTATTTTTTATAAAAGAGGAGGTTACCCTATTTGGAGTTCCACCAGGCCACATCCAGGAGTCAGAGGCTACTACCTAGATGCTTCCAGAAACCATAATTCATTCCAGATGTCCTCTAGATGCCTAGATTCCTCCCTAGATGCCAAAGATATTCCTAAACCAGGGCATCTATGATTCCAGAGGTCCACCTGCATTCCATCCCAAGAGAATCAAGCCCTGGCACTGATGAGGACATCGCCAGCACTAATCCCGGAGCAGCACTGATCTCGAAGCAGCACAGGTTTCAATAAATTTATTTAGGATTTATCTTTATCTTTTGAATTTTGAATTATGATTTGGTTGGTTAGGATTGAGATATGGATAGGCTTATCTTATCCTATCTTATATTTGAATTTGAATCATCTCTATCTTTTTATCCTATATTTAAATTCAAATGAGGGTGGGATAGGTCTATAAATACCACCCTCAGTCCTTTGTAAAAAAAATGTTTTGAAGGAAAAGAAAATTGAGTTTTTAGAAGAGTGATTCTTCTTGCCTTTGCCTTCGGGCATGGGCGTGATGCCCTAGTTATCCCCCTTCCCATTCCATCTTCTTTATCCCCTCGTGACCTTTGAGATTCAACCTAGCGCTTCCAAATATCGAGGAGGGTGTAATGCCCTAGAAATGAGAGGTCTCTTCGTTAGGGTGAGTCCCAAAGTCCATGAGATTCAGATCCCTGTCTTCCAATCCCACTATTCCTTCACCACCCCTAGAAAAAAAATTCAAAAAAAATAGTACCCTAATTTAGGTGACTTCTAGGCTCACCAACGGTCCTACCATCTGTCCCCCATCAATTTTGGTATCAGAGCCTAGAAATAATTAGGGTACCCCAGATTCCCTTCTATCCCGCCAGCCCTCATCATCCCCGTCCTCCATCTTCCACCCTGTCCAGCACCCCTTGGTCGCCTCCCCATCTACCTCCTTTCCTTCCCATCGGTCGCCATTGTTTCGTCGGACCATGACCGGCCGCTGCAAACATCTTCTTCCTCAAACCCATGCTCGTCCGCTCGCATCCGCCATGGCCCAAGCCTCTCATCATCTGTAAGATCCCTCCGAAGCATCCCCTGTTCCTCCATTCCTACCATCACACCATCTTCCTACCTCCATTCATTTAGATTAGGAATCAAGTCTCCCTTCCACATCATTCATATTTTTTCCATGCCCTGAACTAGAGCCATTTATCTTCCTCCATCCTATCCTCCCATGCCCAGTTAAGCCTTCAGCCCATCGATCCTTCATGCCCATTCACCATACTCGCACACAACATCATCACCTCTCCACCATCCCGCGTAGTAGCCTCCCAGCTCCCTTATTCCATGAAGCCCCTGTTCACACGTCCAAAGAAGCCCATCTGTAAACCTCCTCCCGGCTTCTCCATCATTAGATCTCCTTCTCTGGTCCTTCCCCATCGCCGAATCTCCTTCCTCCGGTCCGCTCGAAGTTGTCCACACCTCCATCAGCCTCCGCCCAGACCGAGCCCCCCCTCCTCTCTGCCTCCCGTGAAGCCCGTCTTCGCCAAACACCAACAGCTGCCCCTCTCTTCGCCCACTACTGGCAAATAGATGCTCCACTGTCATCAACATTTTTAGCCAACTCCCAATCCCATTCGAAACCCCTATGTCATAGATCCGCTCAATAGTGCCCTACCGGTGTTCTCCTCCAAATCCCCTGCCGATTTTTTCTCCCCACCGTGCTGCCGTCAATCACAGGGATGGATCCATGCCTCCCCTCCCCCAAACCCCACTCTGACTCCAGCTCTGTCACCGGAGGAGAGCCCGTCGGATCTGCCCTCCAAGGACCGAACCTCGTGTTCTGCATGCTCATCAAAGCAGATAGCCCTGGGTACGAACGTGAAAGCAGCATCCTTTGCATGCTTCTCAGGGCAAAGCCGATTTCCTCTTGCCGAGTTCAAGCTACATAGATTTTAGAGTTGCACGATTTTCGGTGTTGCATGATTTTTGGAGCTGAATAGATCTCACAGCATAGCCCCTTTGATTGATTGGATTCAGTTTCACCAATGTCTCCCATGATTTTGACTCGACAGAGTCGAGTTTTCCCCACCTCAGGGGTATGATGGGGAGATCGACGCCAGCACTATCCCAGAGCAGCACCGTCCATAGTAGCACACATTTCAATAAATTTATTTAGAGTTATTTTCTCTTTTGAATTTTGAATATGATTGGTTGGTTAGGATTGAGATATGGATAGGCATATCTTATCCTATCTTATATTTAATTTGAATCATCTCTATCTTTTTATCATGTATTTAAATTCAAATGAGGTTGGACAGGTCTATAAATACCACCCTCTCCTTGTAAAAAGAATGTTTGAAGAAAAAAAATTTAGTCTTTAGAAGAGTGATTCTCTTGCATTCGCCTTCGAGCATGGGCGTGATACCCTAGATATCCCCCTTCCCATTCCATCTTCTTTATCCCCTTGTGACCTTTGAGATTCAACCTAGCACCTCCAAGTATCAAGGAGGTGTAATGCCCTAGAGATGAGAGGTCTCTTCGTTAGGGTGAGTCCCAAAGTTCATGAGATTCAAATCCCTGTCTTCCAGCCCCACAATTCCTTCGCCACCCCTAGAAAAAAAATTTTAAAAAATAGTATCCTAATTTAGGTGACTTCTAGGCTCACCAATGGTCCTACTCATCCCATCCCCCATCAGGCGCCAAGCCCAAGCTCTAAAGAAGCAAGATTCCATGGAATATTCTTGCTACAAGGACACCCCAGCTTCCAAGAGGCCCAGCCCCTGTGCCAAGCCCCTTTGGGCTAGCCCCTTGCTACCCTAGAAGCCCAACATGCCCTCCTAGGCATCCTTGAAGTGTTGACCAAGTCTAGGAGGTGTCCTTGAGTGGAATAGTCAAATCATGAAGGGAGAAGGACAAGACTAGGTCAAATCCTAACCTAGTTGGGACTTATGCTCCTAATTGTTCTAAGATTTGTTATTCTAACCTAGCTAGGAGAGGACTTGTAACCCAAGTGTGTAACCCTAGTTAAAGGACATGGGAACTCTATAAATACCCCAACCCTCTCCCTCTTGTAAAATTTTATTCATGATATCAAAACCCTAGTGAATTTATTTGAGCTTTTGAGCTTGTGTTATTTTGCTTTTGTTCTTCAGTGTTGTGGGCACTAGAATCTGACAGAGGCTCCTCAACCCTCTGTGGATGTCTAATTAGAGTTCTAATTTTGTTTGGGTCTTGTAATAAGGCTTCAAGCATAGTCTCAAACTTGTAATTTTCTTTTTGTTTGAATTTAGTCTCATGTCTAGTCTGTACTTTGACCAATTAGGTCAAATTGTGCCCTGTACTGAGTCTAGCCACAATTCGAGTCCAGTCTAAGTCTATTGGAAGTATGGGTCCATTGCAAGTGTTGGTCTTAAAATTTAGTCTCCTTGGAGCCAAGTCTGAAAGGAATCCAATCAGCTCAGGGCCCACCTTTTCATCCTATGTGGCGCCATGACGTCTTGCCATGTGGGCAGCACACTTGTCATCCTTGGATGTCCAAAGAGGAGGAACACATCACTTAGCACTAGCCTTTTTTCCCTCCCCGTATCAAGCTCCTTTCCAAGCAAGGGTGGTCGGCCAAAGAGAAGATCAATGGGAGTTGAAGTGAGGATTCAAATTTCTTGTTTCAAGCCCTCCAATCAAGTCTTCTTCCCAAATTGTTTGAACCTCTTTGGAAGGAAGAGACAGGATCCATGGGCACCTCCACCTCACACTCCACATGTCATGCATTGTACCAAAAAAGGATGCACAACCAAGAAAGGAAGAAGAACACAAGCCTTTCTCCAAGCCTCTCTTCATGCTTTCTTCCAAAACAAAGAAGCTTCTTTCCAAGTTCAAGGTGCCAAGATCCCTCCTCCAAGCCTTGCATCATGCCACACCCAATCAAATCAGCTCTTGGTCGGCCAAAGTGAGAAGAAAGTCAAGGGTTTTGAGCACCCATCCAAGAAAACTTGTATTCTTTCATTTGAAATTCAAAAGGTTCCTAAGGTGCCTATTTAAAGGACCTAACCCTTCTGTAAATCTTAATTTTGATGAATGAAAAATATTTCTTCTTGAGTTCCAATCTCTTACTAATTGCCTTTGTTCACTAAGAATGTCGATCTCCGAGAGGGAGCACCTTCGCCTTCGGGCGTCAAGAGGTGTGAGGCCTCAAACTATCGTCACTTTCGCAACTCCATCATCCGACTCCGGATCAAGTAGAACTCCACCAGCTCAACAACCCTTTCTTTCATTCTTCCACTACTTTCCTTCTAATTGAGAATTAACCTTTATCTTTTTGAATGCTTGCAGGTCCTCCAGGTGACACGAGTATGGAGACGGTTGCCTTTGCCATCGAGATCTTCGGGCAGTCAGCCTGCGCCTCCGCAGGGTTGACGGCTCGATCATCCAAGCCGCATCCACCAATGTGAGCGATCTCTGCATCGCGCGCTTTAGATCCTAGAGGTTTGCCCCTGACTCCTAAGTAGGTCTTGATCGAAGAGCTGAGTCCTACGGGGTTTCTGAATCCCGGGTCCTCTCTTTATCATTGTTTAGGGACTACTTGCTTGATGGATATTTCTTATTTCTATAGAACCCTAAATCCTCCTATTTTTTTGGGAATCCAAAAAAATCTTAAAACTTAAAATTCACAAAAGCCTAAAAAGTCACTTGCATCATCATTTCATCCTCGCATTTAGTTAGTCCCCCATCATTTCTGGTATCAGAGCTTTATCCCACATCATATATGGTCTCAAAGCCTGGTTAGGACTTTATCTCTTCTTAAGTACCTAGATTATAGGTTCTTCACCAAGCCATCCGGTCTTAGGAAAAAGTAGGGTTTCAAGACCCTCTCCTCCCATTCCACGGGGATCTCCTAAGGCATGTAGGGGTACCATTGTGATAGGCCTTTGAAGGAGAATACAAGAAGAACAGATTTAAAAAAACAAAAAATAATTTTTTGCATCTTAGATCACTTCTTTAATTTCTGCAATTTTTCCTTTCCGTACATGGTCTATTTTGTAGTTTTTAATGTTTGTAGGAATCTCCAAATTTCATGATTTTGTTTTGGTATATCACATATAATTCAAAGTATTTTTGGTAATTTTTTCAAATTTTATTTTGGTTTGTAGAATTTCTACATTCCGAAACATTACATGAGAGCAAGTTCTATTCTGAGAATTTCAGCAATTTGCATTTTCTTGAGTTTTCAATTGTCATCTAGTTTAATCTTGTATTTAGAGTAATATCATTTCATTCTCATCATCTTAACTCTTTTTTCGTACATCAAAAACACAAAAACATAATTTAGTGACATCTCATTAGATCATTTGCTTGCAGTCATTTTCATAAATCACTTAAGGGCGGCATTTGACATAGGGTCAGGATTTCATTACCTGTCCCTAGTCCAAAAATTACTAACCTGCATATCTAACCCAAGCTCTAACTAAAATCCAATAGACACTTAATTTGCTCTAGAGAGCTTAGGGACACCAATTGGTCGAGTCAAGACTAATTGTCTATTCTTAGCGTCAGCCCATTTTGTGTGTGCTGTTGCTCTTGGTGTGTAGGCTTGGTGATTCAGGGCTTGTGAGTTTGGTTTGCATACCTGGCCAATCCCAGATTGGTGTCTAAGGCTGGCCTTCAGGGACCTCCACTCCCCTATACCTTCCTGGCCAAGGACAGAGTTACTATAGACTGGTTTCCCGCCCTGACTTAGGCAACTGGTTGAGATTCTAGGTCTAGTAGATCTTAGACGTTTTTGTGTGCTTAACCCATGTCCACTAGATCAGGAGTACCCTATCATCCCCATCCTTCCCAACCAAGTAAACCCATGGACAACACCCGAGGAGATCTATTAAAGGCCATCAAGGAACAATTGGATAAGATGGACAATAAGCTTGATAAGTTTTATCAAAGTGTAACAAGACTAGAAACTTGGGTTAGGGCCCAAATGCCTCACACTAAATCGAAGTTTAAATCACTTCCCCATCCTAGGAGTTTCCCTCAACATGATCCCTCCTTAGAGGCTGAGTCCAGAAGATTCCCACATCAAGGGGGCAGGAGTGTGGCCGAATACATCATAATGTTTGATGAGTATATCATGCGATATAATGTCAATGAATCAGAATCTGTAACCCTGTCTAGGTTTAGGGCTGGCCTACATCCAGATCTTCAAAGGGAGCTTTATTTTAGAGAGGTCAATAATTTAGAGCAGACTTACCACACTGCGAGGTATTGTGAGCATTTCAAAAGGGCCCTCACCTATTAGACCTGAAGCCTTTAGGAACCCTAGCCGAGCCCTAAGAACTAGCCATGAGTATGGTCAGGTCTACCCGAGTCGACCTAGTCCAAACTGATCTGACCTGAGTTGACCCACCCCTGCTACCCCATGTGTTCACCAGGGTAACATTTAAGAGGGAGCGTATATTGCTGACCTAGGATTGGTTGACCCAAAAAACACCCAGGCGAAAGCTACTTTGGAAGACCCTTAGAAAATCTTGAACCCCCCAGTGTGCCTGAAGTAGAAGTATATGAAACTAAAGCACACTTAGTGGATGAATATAAAGAACAGTTAAAGGATGAGACTACTGAGGGAACCCCTACTACTAAAGAGACTCATGAACCACCCAGAAAGAGGAACCTTCTAAGAATTCAGGGAGAAGAGATTGAGCCCACTGAGAATATAAGTGAAGAAACCCCTAAGCTTATTAAGGAATCCAAAGATGACATCTCGAAGTCAAGTCTAATGGTGAAGTGTGATGTAGATGAACCCAAAGTTGAAATCATTGAGGAATCAAAGGAAAATGAACCTGAACCCACTACAAAATTTGAAGAGGAAATGACCAAGCCAGAATCACATCTAGTAAATGAACATGAGGATTCACCAGTCTTTTGCACAGGAGTTCCAGGTCCAGCCCTTAATGAACTGATTCAAAGAGAACATCCTCAAGAGATGGTTGAAGCTCAGAAAGAAAATGAGGATGTAGTTCCTGATCAGTTACCTGATCAGTTACCGTCTTTGAGGAACAACAAGCCTGCCCTAGAACTTGGACCCATCGATCAATGTCCAAATTCTAAAGTCATCCTGATTAACCAAGGTCTACCTCATGCTTCTCATAGATTGCCCCAACACTCCGACTCCTATTTTCTCCCCTTCCTGAGCCTTCTCACATTTCTAGAGCCATGGTGTTGCATTTTGTTGGAATTACGAGGTTGCAAGACTTCTTAGAACCCATCCCTTTTGCCATTTACTTCTGGTATACTTTATGGCATTTGTTAGGGATCCTTGATAATTTTTCTTGTACATACCAAACCAGGGTCAAACCTAGAGAGTCCATAATCTGTTTGGTTTAGACCCTAGGAATCCAATAAAATTATTTCCTCTATAGAAATGCTTAGTTAAGTCTGCATTTTGCATCATGTTAGGATTATGCATTAAATATAATTTTTAAAATAATTTGGCTGATTCCCGAAAACGAGCTAAAGAGTTTGATCAAAGGGATTCTGTAATGATTAGGCTTAGGCCTGAATGGTTTTCACCAGGAACTGTTAAGAAACGTCATGCTCATGGAGCGGCCCATTTAGAGTGATAAAGAGAGTCGACCCTAATGCCTACGTTCTTGAGCTACCCCCCCGAATTATGGCATTAGCTCGACTTTCAATATCTCATACTTAGTCGAGTACAGAGAACAAACAAACATACCTAGCGAGCCATTTGTTCCTGACCTTTCTTTAGAGAGTGAACCTGAACCAGAGTGTCCACCTCCATATATACCTGAGAGAGGAGAGCGGATCGAGCATGTCCTGGATGACCAAGCTATCACTACCTGGGGCAAAGGTTATCAACATTTCTTAGTCTGATGGCAAGGCAGACCTGAGTCCGATGACTCGTAGATTACCCGGGAGGACTTGTAGCGCCTCGATCCCAACCTTCTGGAGGAGTACATAAGCCAAACCAACTCTTACCCGACAAGGTCGAGTTCCTCCCACCCCGGGAGAACTGGTGTGGGCACCAGAATCTGACAGAGGCTCCTTAACCCTCTATGGATGTCCAATTAGGGTTCCAATTTTTTTTTGGTCTTGTAATAAGCTTCAAGCCTAGTCTCAAGCTTGTAATTTTTTTTTGTTTTGAATTTAGTCTCATGTCTAGTCTGTACTTTGACCAATTAGGTCAAATTATGTCCTATACTGAGTCCAGCATAATTCGAGTCCAGTCTGAGTCTATTGGAAGTATTGGTCCATTGTAAGAGTTGGTCTTAAAATTTAGTCTCCTTGGAGCCAAATCTGGAAGGAATCTAGGTCAGCTCAGGGCCCACCTTTTATCCTATGTGGCGCCATGACATCTTGCCATGTGGGCAGCACACTTATCATCCTTGGACACCCAAGAGGAGAAACACATCACTTGGCACTAGCCTTTTTTACCTCCCCCTATCAAGCTCCTGTCCAAGCAAGGGTGGTCGGCCAAAGAGAAGGTCAATGGGAGTTGAAGTGAGGAATTCAAATCTCTTATTTCAAGCCCTCCAATCAAGTCTTCTTCCCAAATTGTTTGAACCTCTTTGGAAGGAAGAGACAAGATCCATGGGCGCCTCCACCTCACACTCCCCATGTCATGCCTTGTACCAAAAAGGATGCACAACCAAGGAAGGAAGAAGAACACAAGCCTTGCTCCAAGCCTCTCTTCATTCTTTCTTCCAAACAAAGAAGCTTCTTTCCAAGTTCAAGGCACCAAGATCCCTCCTCCAAGTCTTGCATCATGCCACGCCCAATCAAATCAGCTCTTGTTCGGCCAAAGAGAAAAGAAAGTCAAGGGTTTTGGGCACCCATCCAAGAAAACTTGTATTTTTTCATTTGAAATTCAAAAGGGTCCTAAGGTGCCTATTTAATGGACCTAACCCCTCCTTTGTAAATTTAATTTTGATGAATGAAAAATTTTATTTCTTGAGTTCCAATATCTTTCTTGTTGCCTTCGTTCACTAGGAACATCGATCTCCGAGAGGGAGTGCCTTCGCCTTCGACCGTCGAGAGGTGTGAGTTCTCAAACTATCGTCACTTCCGCAACTCCATCATCTGACTCCGGATCAAGCAGAACTCCACTGATGGGGACACCAGAGGCATCAAAATAAGGCAGAGGCTTCTCAACCCTCTGTGCATCACTTAATTAATATTTGAGTCCCTTGTAATAAAGCTTAGTCCAGCTACATTTGAGTCCTATAATTTGTCCAGCTCTTGTTGAGCTAGTTCAGTTCGTTCAGTACTAGTCAGCTCATGTTGAGCTAATTTCAATTTTTGAGTCCTGTCCAATCAAATTGAAGACTCAAGACCACATCATACAAGTGAAAACCAAGTTCAACCTAATTGAATACATAAAAGTTTAGCCCAAATCCAACCCAGCTTGAAGATTTGAAGACCCTAGGAGGAAAATTCAGAAAACCCTGATTCCTTGCAGATGCCCTCCAGATGCCCAGATTTCCTTCCAGATGCTAAAGTATTTCATAGATAAGGGCATCCATGATTCCAGAGGTCCATCTGCATCCTAGCCCAAAGAAACCATGCCCAGGCACCAAGCCCAAGCCCCTAAGAAGCAAGATACCATGGAATATTCCTGCTACCTGGCTACCTGGCCACCCCAGCTTCCAGAGGCCCAAACCCATGCACCCGGGCCCCTTTGGGCCGGCCCCTAGCTGCTATTAGAAGCCCAACACGCCACCCTAGGTGTCCTTGGAGTGTTGGCCAAGTCAAGAGAAATTTTAGGAATTTTTTCTACCTAATGTTTCCTTATTTTCTAGCTAGGGTTTGAGAGGGAAAAGAATTCTCATGTAAAGACTAATGTGCCCTTACTTGGAGCCCAAGATTAAGGGTCTATTTAAGGGACCCTAGCCTCTTGTATGAAGGGAGAACTTTTGATGAATGAACCTTGAGTTCTTCTATTGAGTTGTGTGATACCCTGCTGTGTGCATAAAGCGGTTTGCGAGAGTTTTTCTTCCCAGTGCTGCAATCATCTTCCTGCTGCCAATAAGCATCTTAGATCCCTGGACGCCCTCTCCAAAAAAGCCTTCCCTTGCTATTTTTCCTTTGTTTTCTTGTTCCTTTGTGAGTTTTCTAACCCCTGACAGGTCGTTTACAGGTCCCTGAGTTCCTACGAATCCAACGACTCCAGCCAAGCCTCAATCAGATCACCGAGCAGAAAGCCGGGTATCCGCAGGTCTTTGGCTCAATTTTCCAGGCCGCATCCATCGAGGAACGAGAGACCCCTTTGCTATGATCTTCACAGATATTGTCAGGTACACCCCCTCTACCTCCAATAGTTTTATTGTAGGAGAACTTTCCCTAACCGAGGCTTCTCATCCCCGCGATCCTTCTTTTCTACTTTTCTAGGTCCTAATCTGCATGCTGATCTTTTAAAATTCATATAATATTCCCTACAACTTATTTTAATCTAAAACTCAGGAATTAATCACTAAACCCCACATATAAAACATACAAAAGAATTTTATGCATATTAGTCCCCCATCATTTGGTATCAGAGCATAGATTAGGGCTTGTTTTCTGTAATTTTTTAGTCCGTATATGCTCTATTATTTTAATTATTTATCTTTATAAAAACTCTAACAATTCTGAAATTTATTTTCTTGGATTTATCATAATTCACATTAATTTTAAGAACTTTTCCAGATTTTATTATGGCCTATGAATTTTATGCAAGCCAAAATATTGCCTGTAAATTTTTGGCTCTGTTTTTTCAAAAAGACAAGTTTGGAAGTTTTAGGGTTTTATTTAGCATTTTTTGCATATATTTTAATTTTAGTATTTTCCTGAATATTAGGATAATTTGCAAGTTTTCTTCTATTTAGGAAAATACGAAAAAAAATAAAATAAATTACATATTCTCCAAAATATATCAAAAATATCTAACCCTAATTTGCATCATTTGCCTGCCATCATTGCATAATCTACTTTTAAGGGCACTCTTGCTATATCAGATGGGAGGAGGAGTTGATAACCTCTCCTTAGCCCAAAACCACATCCCTTGCATTCAGTCCCAAGCCTTAACCTAAAATTAACTAGACTTAATTTGCCCTAGTGGGCTAGGGATACCAACTGGTCGGGTCCGGGCTAGTGTTAGATCACTGTGTCAAGTTAACCTGTGTGTGCCTTGTGCTCAGTGTCTAGAACGGTGGTTTAGGGATTCAATCCCGAAGGGATTGTATGCTGTTCTGCCTACCTGGCCAATCTCTGATTGGTGTCTAGGATTGGCAATCTGGGACCTAACAATCCCCTTACACCTGCCTGGCTGAGTACAGGGTTACTATAGGCTAGTTTGCCACCCTGATTGAGCATCTAGTTTGGACTCTAGGTCTAGTCAGCTATAATCGGTCTGATCGAGTATTGCATGAGCACTAGATCAGGAGTTTCATATCACCCATCTCCTTCACAAATGTCTGAACCCATGAAAATTTACAAGCCCAAATAAAAGCCCTAGCTGATCAAATGGCCCAGATGGCTACCCAGATAACTACCCAGATGATCCAGTTAACTCAGTCTGGTACCCAAACTAACAATAGAATTGACCATCCTGCCAATAGGTTTGACCAGTTAGGAGGCCATGTAGGGACCATAGAAAGAACCCATGGGTCACAGTCTGAGCCAGATCTTGAGTCCCCTCAACCTAGGAGGACCCCAAACCCTGATCTATACCATGAGGTCGAACCTAGGAGAGCCCCTTATCCTGACCCGTACTATAATCGTCAACCTAGGAGGACCCTAAACCATGATCTATACCATGAGGTCGAACCTAGGAGAGCTCCTTATCCTGACCCATACTACAATCCTCAACCTAGGAGGACCCAAACCCTGATCCATACTGAGAGGTTGAACCAAGGAGAGCCCCTCAGCCTGACCCATACAATAATACTGAACCTAGAAGAACCCCTTACAATAATACTGAACCTAGAAGAACCCCTTACCATGACCCTTATTATGATACTGAACCTAGAAGAACCCCTTACCATGACCCTTATTATGATACTAAACCCAGGAAAACCCAATACTCTGACCTATATAGGGAGTCCAATCCTAGGAGAACCCAATACTCTGACCCATATAGGGAGTCCAATCCTAGGAGAACCCAATACTCTGACCCATATAGAGAGCCCAACCCTAGGAGAACCCAATATTCTGACCCATATAGAGAGTCCAACCCTAGGAGAACCCAATATCCTGACCCATATAGGGAGCCCAACCTTAGGAGGACCCCATACCATGATCCATCCTTAGAACCTGACCATTGAGCTGACCCAAAATCCTATGACCCGAGATCCTCTAATTCCATGACCCATAGATCTGCACCCTTGTCCTATGAGCCCAGAGAATCCATAACCCCTAGGTATCAATCTAGTACTAGCCATGTTTTCCTTAGTCAACTTGAACCACATAGGATTAGTACCCCAAAATATGAGCCCAGTAGTGAGCCACTATCCCTTAGGCAACCTAAACCTACTAGGATTAGTGTCCATAATCAGAAACCAGGACCTAGTCAATTTTACCCTAGCCGACCTTCTCCAACCATTCCTGAGATTGACAAGGCTTACATTAACGCGGAAGTGTATGAAGCTGATGTGAGCCTAGTGGATAGTATGAAGGAGAGAGGAGACACCTTTAGATGACCTAGAATTAGCTGACCCAATAGATACCCAGGTAGAAGCCAACCTAAGGGTAGTTGACCTTGACCACATCCAACCTAAAGCTATAGTGGAAGAACAAATAGAGGAAGAGAACCTAGGTACTACTACTAGAGCCTTACCTGAGGAACCATAGAGGAGAGCCAAATTATAGAGTCTAGTCCTAAATACAAGAACCAGAAGAATTTATTAAGGACTTAATCTCTTTGAATCAGTACCTTCAGGATAAGCCTCCTCCTATAGTTCCCATTAACGACCTCTTTCCTGAGATTAGTAACCCATCCTTCCATTATGCAAACCCCATAGATATACCGCAACCTCTTAGGGTTAGCCTCATTAGTCTAGGATTAGTCCCTGACATGCCTTCTTTTGTTGAACTTTATCCAACTAACCTTGAACCTTTTTCCCTACCCTACCAAACTACTTCTGAACCCACTTCCTATTTTCTGCCCTTTCCTGACACCTCCAGCATTTCTAGGATCATTAGATTGCATTTAGCTGAGATTAGCATATTGCATGCATTCATCACGCATGTTAGGTTTGCATCTTACTTCTGGCATACTCTTTGGAATTTGCTAGGAGTTCACTGTAAATTTTCATGTGCATGTCAAGCTAGGATCAAACCTAGAGAACCTATAATCTATTAGGTTTAGATCCAAAGAGTTCAATAAGATTTTCTTCTATAGGAATGCATAGTCGAGTCTGTTAGGTGTCAATATGAGTCCTTTGCATCATTTGTTAGGAGTCTGCATGTGCCTAGCATGTTCACCACCCGCACTAATCTTAAAACAACTGGCTAATTCCAGAAGAAGGGTCAAAGAATTTGATGTAGTGGATTCTATCTTGGTTAGGCATAGGCCTAAAAGAAGCTTCATGCTCGTAGAGCCGGACCTTTTAAAGTGATAGAGAAGGATTGGATCAAATGCCTATGTGTTAGAATTGCCTTCGGATGTGGGCATTAGTTCAACCTTCAATATTACAGACCTGGTTGAGTATAGGGAACTGGCAGCGATACCTAGTGAGGCCTTTGGACCTATTTCTTTTCATTGTGAGTGACCCTAACCCAGAGTGTCCACTAACAAATTGGCCTGAGAGAGGAGAACGGATCGAGCATATCCTGGATGATCAAGCCATCATGACCCAGGGCCATGACTATCAACGCTTCCTTGTCCGATGGCAAGGCCGGCCAGAGTCGGACAATTCGTGGATTTCTTGAGAGGACTTGCAACACCTCAACCCAGACCTTCTCGAGAGATATGTGAGCCAGTCTGACCTTCACTCGACAGGGTCGAGTTCCTCCCACCCCCGGGAATTGGTGGGACACTAGAGGCACCAGAATAAGCAGAGGCTTCTCAACCCTCTGTGGATCACTTAGTTAATATTTGAGTCCCTTGTAATAAAGCTTAGTCCAGCTACATTTGAGTCCTGTAATTAGTCCAGCTCTTGTTAAGCTAGTTCAGTTCGTTCAGTACTAGTCAGCTTATGTTGAGCTAATTTCAATTTTTGAGTCCTGTCCAATCAATTGAAGACTTAAGACCACATCATACAAGTGAAGACCAAGACTTAAGACCACATCATACAAGTGAAGACCAAGTTCAACCTAATTGAAGACATAAAAGTTTAGCCCAAGTCCAACCCAGCTTGAAAATTTGAAGACCCCAGGAGGAAAAATTTAGAAAACCCTGATTCCTTGCAGATGCCCTCCAGATGTCCAGATTTCCTTCCAGATGCCAAAGTATATTCATAGATAAGGGCATCCATGATTCCAGAGGTCCATCTGCATCCTAGCCCAAAGAAATCAAGCCCAGGCGCCAAGCCCAAGCCCCTAAAAAGCAAGATACCAGGGAATATTCCTGCTACCTGGATACCAGGCCACCCCAGCTTCTAGAGGCCCAAACCCATGCACCCGGCCCCTTTGGGCCAGCCCCTTGCTACTCTTAGAAGCCCAACACCACCCTTAGTGGTCTTGTGAGTGTTGGCCAAGTCAAGAGAAATTTTAGGGATTTTTTCTACCTAATGTTTCCTTATTTTCTAGCTAGGGTTTGAGAGGGAAAAGGATTCTCATGTAAAGACTAATGTGCCTTTACTTGGAGCCCAAGGTTAAGGGTCTATTTAAGGGACCCTAGCCTCTTGTATGAAGGGAGGATTTTTGATGAATGAAATCCTTGAGTTCTTTTATTGAGTTGTGTGATACCCTGACTGTGTGCATAAGGGGTTTGCGAGAGTTTTTCTTCCCAGTGCTGCAATCATCTTCCTGCTGCCACAAGCATCTCAGATCCCTGGACGCCCACTCTAAAAAAGCCTTTCCTTGCTATTTTTCCTTTGTTTTCTTGTTCCTTTGTGAGTTTTCTAACCCCTGACAGGTCGTTTACAGGTCCCTGAGTTCCTACGAATCCAACGACTCCAGCCAAGCCTCAATCGGATCACCAAGCAGAAAGCCAGGTATCCGCGGGTCTTTGGCTCGGTTTTCTAGGCCGCATCCATCGAGGAACGAGAGACCCCTTTGCTGCGATCTTCACAGATGTTATCAGGTACACCCCTCTACCTCCAGTAGTTTTATTGTAGAACTTGCCCTAATCGAGGCTTCTTAGCCCCGACGATCCTTCTTTTTTACTTTTCTAGGTCCTAATCTACATGCTGATCTTCTAACATTCATATAAAATTCCCTACAACTTATTTAATCTAAAATTGGGGATTAATCACTCAACCCCACATAAAACATACAAAAACAAAAGAATTGCATGCATATTAGTCCCCTCATCCACCATCTCAACAACCCTTTCTTTTATTCTTCTACTGCTTTCCTTCTAATTGAGACTTAACCTTTATCTTTTTGAATGCTCGCAGGTCCTCCAGGTGACACGAGTACGGAGATGGTTGCCTTTGCCATCAAGATCTTCGGACAGTTAGCCACACCTCAACAGGGTTGACGGCTCGATCATACAGGCCGCATCCGTCAAGTGAGCATCTCTGCATCGGGCGCTTCAGATCTTAGAGGTTTGCCCCCTAACTCCTAAGTAGGTCTTGATCGGAGAGCTGAGTCCTGCGGGGTTTCTCAAACCCAGGATCCTCTCTTTATCATTGTTTAGGGACTACTTGCTTGCTGGATATTTCTTATTACTACAGAATCCTAAATCAACTCCTATTTATTTTCGGGAATCCAAAAAAATCTTAAAACTTAAAAATTCACAAAACCCTAAAAAGTCACTTGCATCATCATTTCATCCTCGCATTTAGTTAGTCCCCCATCATTTCTGGTATCAGAGCTTTATCCCACATCATTCAGTTTGTGTTCTCTTACTTGGCCAAATTCCTTGCTGCCCTATCATCCTTCCATGCCCTAACTCACTACCATCCAAACCTTCACACATCCAAGGAGTACCCTAGGCTGCCAAGCAAGAAGATCTTCATCAAGCTTCAAGCCGCCCAGCATCTAAACCCTAACCTGGTTCATTTTAAACATAGTTTTCTTTCTTTTTCTTACTTGCTATTTTGATAGACCCTTGATATTTTGTAGGATCCCCGAGGTGTTTCACCTCCCCAGGAGGCTTTGGTTGCCTCCAGGATCGCCCAAATCAGTCATCAGTTCAAGGGAAACCAAGCTTCATTATTGGTGCGGGCACCAGACTCAGAAGAAGACTTCAGAGCTCCATCTGGATCTCTGATTGACCTTGCCCGAAGAATTAGAGTTTTCTAGTTTGTAATAAGGGTGACTTGATCAACTCAATTTTAGCTTGAGTCTGTATTCCCTGCAATTTATTTTGTTGAGTCATGTTGACTCAGTAGTGGTCTAGGACTTCAACCTGGGGTGTCACATTTTCTCCCAAGGCCAAGCAAGTGGGTGCCACACTCCCAGCCACACTCCCAGCCACACGCCTGAGTCCAGGGGGGCCACATCTCCATCCAGTATGCTCTGGTCCCCACACCACAAGATAGCAGGTCCCTTCTCTCATGCGCCATTTGAGGAGAAAGCAATATGGGATCCACAATTCAAGGGGGCGGCCCACAATATTCCATAAGAGCCAAGCTATGAAAAGAAAGAAACTCTTCTTGGAGAGTACTTCAAGGGGGTGCCCATTCCATGCCAAAATGCCGAAAGCAAAGATGGGAAGAACCATGACTTAGGGAGAAAGAAAAGGAGGAGTCCAAAAGAGTTGAGCCATGGAAGGAATGAAATTCTCTCTTGAAGAACAAGGCTAGGAGGCGCCACTTACCTTCCTTTTAAAACCTCCAATCCACTTTTTTTGGAACCTTTGGCCGGCCATATGTGTATGGATTGATCCTACAAACCTAATTTGAAGATCCCCTCCTTTTGTCCCACATGGGAAGATGTAAAACCCTACTCTCTTGTAAAGTCCAATAAATTAAACCCCTCTTGTAAATTTTAAAGTAATCTGATGAATGAATTCAAGTTTTTGTGTGAGCAAACTCTGTGTTTTCTCTCTTTCGCACTTGCATCCAGGTGTTGAGCTCCGTGAGGAAGTAAATCCGGGTTCCCCAGGACCTTGAGGAGGTGTGAGATCTCCAAACCCCTAAACCCTAGGTTGCCACTTCAACTCCAAAACCCTAGCCGCCCATCATCCACTTCAATCCACCAAACCCTAGCCTATCCCACCTCCCACGACCTCTCTCTCCAAGTCAAGGCTGACCACCAGCATCCGGGTCCAGTCCGGATACTTCAGCTTCAGAGCAATTTTAGAGGGAGCCAGATCAACCTCCAGGAGAATCCGGATTTCAGCAACATCAGCTTTCAAGTTCTTCAATCTGGTAAATCCTTCCTTGAGTATCTGATTCCATCACTTGTTCTTCTTCTTTCCCAGATCTTGAGTCCAGGAGAAGCCGACTCAGCCACAGGACCAGTATTGGAGGATCAATTGCGAAGGTATCCGAATCCGAGATCCAACAATCTGCTCGAGAGAGTTCTTCCACCAAACTTTGTGAAGATCACTGTATGGTTGGTAACCCATCTCTTCTCTTTATTTCTGTCCTGTTGAAAGTTCAGAGCGAAACCCTAGGTCTGGAGTTTCTCAACCCCCAGCGATCCGTTACTTCTGAACCACTCTGATAACCTAGTTTCTTTTAAATTGTGCTTTCAGTTATTACCTAGTTTCTTTCAATTTAGTTTAGCTTTCCTTTGAGTCAAAGCCAATTTCTGAAAATATATAAAAAAAGAAGAGAATTAATCTTAATTTATTTCCGCATCGCATCATCTCTTCTTTTGTTCTACATCATTTTTGGTATCAGAGCCCAGTCTAGGGTTTCTGTTTTGATTGCTTATTTTAAGTCTCTCTCCTTTTACTTTGCCTGCTCGAAGTAGACTCCCCAGGACGTCCGGTCCTAGGAACGAAGTGAGGTGTAAACCTCCTCTTCCCATTCCACGGTGTGTTCCTAGGCGTGTAGGGGATCCGTTGGGTTACAACTTCGTAGCAGGAATTGTAAACGGGGAAGCACCCTATTTTTAGTCTATAACTATCCTGTTGCAGGAATTGTTTCTCATTGAAGATAACTCCAAATTACATGATTTTTATTTGCTGGAACCAGTTTAATTGACTATATTTTATATAATTTTCCTGTGATTTATTGGTTTCTGTAAAATTCTGAGAGTTAAATTACTGCAACTCTGTTTCTGTGTTTCTGCAATTCAATTTTTTGAGTGATCATCTCCTAATTCATCTTAAGGGCATTTGAGCATCTAAGATAAGGGGAGGAGTTGATAACCTCTCCTTAGCCCAAACCACCATCCACTCATTCGATCCTATGCCTAATTTTAAAATTTTTTAGACTTAATTTGCCCTAGTGGGCTAGGGACATCAACAAGTCGGGTCAAGGCTACTGTTGAGTCATTTGTCTAGTTACTCTGTGTGTGCTTTGTACTCAGTGTCTAGAACGGTGGTTCAGGGACTACGTTCCGAAGGGCTTTTATGCTGGTCCGCCTACCTGGCCAATCACTGATTGGTGTCTAGATTGGCAATTAGGGACCTAACACTCCCCTTACACCTGCCTGGCTGAGTCCCAAGTTACTACAGGCTAGCTTGCCACTCTGATTGGGCATCTAGTTTGGGCTCTAGGTCTAGTTAGCCCGTAGTCATTCAGTTGAGTCTCATTTTGTGTGTTTGCTTGCATCATCATGTCTACCCGGAATGGAGTACCCTACCAACCTGGTCAAACCCAACCTGATTTAGAGGCCATGGTTATAGCTCTTACTGAGAGTATGAACAAATTGAGTCAGGATGTGACTGCCACTGTTGCCCAGTTTAAAGAACAAGTCCATGAGAATTTTGCCCAGCTTAGGGATCGAGTCCAAGTACTTGAGGACCCTAGGCATCAGAATTGGACTCCTGACCCAGATTTTAATGTGCCTCAACATCACCCACACCAAGAGCCTAGAAGACCTTTATATAGAGATCCTGAACCTAATCATAGGAGGCCTGACCCAGAACCTGAAGATAGAGATGATAGGTTCATTCGGAACATCAAATTAGATGCACCCACTTTTGATGGTAGCTTAAACCCTAAGGTGTATTCTGATTGGGAGGGTGAGATGGACCAGTACTTTGAGTGGTATGCCATGTCTGAGGAAAGAAAGTTCAAGTTTGCCAAGATGAAGTTAGTACGTCAAGCTAGGTTATACTGGGGGAACATTGAGCTGACCACTAGAAGACGAAATGTAGAGCCCATAACCACTTGGCAGGGTATGAAAGAGAAGCTTAGAGATAAATATCTACCCATTTCATACCAGCAAAATCTGTTGGACAATGGCAGACTTTGAAACAAGGGAACCGATCTGTATCAGACTACATAACCACCTTTGATGAGTACCTGATGAGATGTGATGTGAGTGAAGCCCATGAGGTCACTTTGTCTAGGTTTAGGGCTGGACTTAGGGAAGAAATAAAGAGGGAGTTGTTTCTGAGAGAGGTTACTGACCTAGACCAAGCCTATCAGATTGCACTGAACACTGAGAAGTTTCAGAGAGGACCTATACCTTCTAGGGTTAGTGCCCCAATCCCAAGAAATGGACCTAGCCAAGTTAACCCTAGCAAGCCTAATCAGGGCATCCCCACCCCTAGGCCCATGGACAAAGGTAAGGTGCCTGACACCCAGAGAACCCCTAGTATCATCTGTTTTAGTGCCAGAAGTGCGGTCATATCTCCAACCAGTGCACAGCCATAGCTTGTTTTATGTGCCACAAGTAGGTCATGTTTCTAGCCAGTGCCCTCGTAGATCCCTCTACATAGAAGGAGGAGAAGAGAATTCTGGACCCAATGAAGAGTTTGAAGAAGAAGTTTATGAGGCCGGAATGAATTTGGTCGATGAGTATGAAGGAGAGGAGGAATCCACAGAGTCTGACCAATTAGGGGTTGTGAGATTCATCCTGTCCCAGAATAGAGTTCAGGAAGATTGGCGTAGGACTAACATCCTACAGACTTTCCTTAAACTAGGGGATAAGGTATGTAAAATCATCATAGATAGTGGGAGCTGTGTGAATGCCATTTCTGCTAGCACTGTCAAAATGTTAGGCTTAACCCCATCCCCCACCCCAACCCTTATAAGGTTTCTTGGGTAGACTCTACCTCTATACCCATCCAGTCTAGATGTCAGGTCCAAATCCAAATGCAATCCTATCAAGAGAAGATTTGGTGTGACGTCTTGCCCATGGGGGTGAGCAGTATAATTCTTGGAAGACCTTGGTTATATGATCATGATGCCACCCTCTTAGGAAAATCCAACACCAGTGTCTTTAGTTTTAATGGGAAGAAAATCACAATCCATTCAGTCCCTCCTAAGGACAAGGTAGCTAAAGGAACCAATAAGGTCAGAGAAATGAAGACTGGAGTGAACCTAATTAGTGCTAAGGATCTAGAACAGGAAATTCATAGTGGTTCACCTATTTGGATGTTGACTGCTAAGGAACTTAGGACTCCTACACCCTCAGAGACTCCTCAGGAAGTTAATCCTTTGTTAGAAGAATTTGAGGATATTTTTCCCGAGGATCTGCCAGACCACCTTCCACCTCTTAGGGATATCTAGCATTCCATAGATTTAGTCCAGGAGCTACTTACCCAACTTGCCCCATTATAGGATGAATCCATCTGAGCATCAGGAACTGCAAAAACAGGTTGGAGAATTATTGAGGAAGGGTTCATTAGAGAGACTCTTAGCCCTTGTGCAGTCCCTGCACTTCTGACCCCAAAAAAGGATGGCACGTGGAGGATGTGTGTTGATAGTCGTGCCATCAACAAAATCACAATCAAGTTTAGGTTCCCCATCCCTAGACTAGATGACATGCTAGATATGATGGCCGGTGCAACGGTTTTTTCTAAAATTGATCTCAAGAGCGGCTATCATCAGATTAGGATTAGACCAGGGGATGAGTGGAAACCACTTTCAAAACTAAGGATGGTCTCTATGAATGGGTTGTTATGCCTTTTGGGTTGTCTAGTGCCCCTAGTATTTTCATGAGGATTATGACCCAGGTACTTAGAGCTTTCATAGGAAAGTTTGTAGTGGTCTATTTTGATGACATCCTGATCTATAGTAAGACCCCTGCAGATCACCTAGGCCACCTTAGACATGTCTGCCAAGTTTTGAGGAATGATAGTCTCTACGGTAATCTCAAAAAGTGTGAATTCTTGACCAATAGAGTTATCTTCCTTGGTTTTGTAGTAACCCCTGACGGCGTGGCTGCCGATCCAGAAAAGATTAGGTCCATAGTAGAATGGCCAGAGCCGACCAGTGTGCATGAAGTCAGAAGTTTCCACGACTTGGCTACCTTCTATAGGCGATTCATCAAGGGTTTAGTACTGTAGTTGCTCCTATCACAGACTGTATTAGGAAGGGAGAATTCTAGTGGACTAAAGCAGCCCATAAAGCCTTCCTAGATCTTAAGGATAGGATGACCCAGGCACCCATTTTGAGGTTACCCAACTTTTCAAAGGTATTTGAGATTGCCTGTGATGCTTCAGGAGTAGGCATAGGTGGAGTCCTAAGCCAAGAGAACCATCCCGTAGCATTCTTTAGTGAAAAACTTAATGATGCAAAGCTTAGGTATTCTACCTATGATACGGAATTTTATGCGGTAGTGCAAGATTTGCATTACTGGAGACATTATTTGCTACTGCAAGAATTTGTGCTGTTTTCGGACCATGAGGCTCTTAGATTCTTGAGTTCCCAGAAGAAGCTTAACCCTAGGCATGCTAAGTGGGTAGAGTATATCCAGTCCTATACTTTTGTTTTGAAGCATAAGGCTGGGGCTGAAAATAAGGTAGCTGATGCCCTTAGTCATCGATCTTTGTTGTTGAATTCTGTTAGGGCTGAAGTCATAGGGTTTGAGCAAATCAAAGAGGAATATGAGTTGTGTCCGGATTTTAAGACTGTGTACCAGGATCTAACTCAAGGACCATCTAGTGACCATAAGGATTATACCCTTTTAGATGGCTTTCTGTTCTTTAAGAATAGGCTTTGCATCCCTAGAACTTCTCTTAGGGAATTTTTGATTTGGGAAGTCATGCTAGAGGTTTAGCTGGCCATTTCGGAAAAGACAAGACCACCCTGGCTATTGAAGACCACTTTTTCTGGCCTAGCTTAAAAAGAGATGTAGCACACATTGTGGCTAGGTGTCGGACCTGCACTGTTGCCAAACAGCAAAATAGAACACCGGCCTTTATACCCCACTCCCTGTCCGATCGTCCTTGGCAAGATGTGAGCATGGACTTTGTGTTAGGTTTGCCTAAGACCCAGAGGAGGCATGACTCTATCTATGTTGTAGTCGACCGATTTTCCAAGATGGCCCATTTCTTGCCTTGTTCCCAAACATTTGATGCGTCTAAGGTAGCCACCCTGTTCTTTAATGAGATTGTTCGACTCCATGGCCTACCTAAGATAATTGTTTCCGATAGGGATGTCCGTTCACCAGCTATTTCTGGAAAACCCTTTGACATAAGTTAGGGACAAAACTTAAGTTTTCAACTGCCTATCATCCCCAGACTGATGGCCAAACCGAAGTAGTGAACCGTAGTTTAGGCAATCTGTTAAGGTGTCTTGTTGGTGAAAATATTAGGAATTGGGATTTGTACTTACCTAGAGCTGAATTGCATACAATGACTCGGTCAATAGGTCTACGGGTAAGAGTCCATTTGAAATTGTGCATGGTTACAAACCTCACACACCTCTTGACCTAGCTCCTTTACCAGTCCACACACAAGTCTCCGAGTCTGTCGATGTTTTTGCACAGCATATAAAAGACTTGCATAAAGAAATTCATGCCAAATAAATTTAAGTAATGAAACTTATAAGAAGTTGGCTGATTCTCAAAGGCGAGTCAAAACTTTTGATGAGGGAGACTATGTAATGATTAGATTAAGGCCTGAACGGTTTTCTCCTGAACCGTTAGAAAGTTACATGCTAGAGGAGCTGGACCATTTAGAGTGGTGAAGAGAGTAGGATCCAATGCCTATGTGCTCGAGTTACCTCCAGAACTAGGCATTAGCTCCACTTTCAGCATTACAGACCTAATAGAGTATAAAGAGCCAGCTGTGATTCCTAGTGAGCCTTTTGAGCCTAATCCTGCTCTTGAGAGTGAACCCAACCCTGTGTGTCCACCAACAAACTGGCCTGTGAGGAAAGACCAGATTGAAAAGATCCTGGATGATCAGGTTATCTCTACTCGTAATCGAGGATACCAAAGATACCTGGTCCGCTGGCAAGGAAGGCCATATTCTGATGACTCTTCGATCTCCCGAGAAGAATTAAAAGAATTGGACCCAGACCTCTTGGAGAGATACCAGAGCCAACTTGATCCATACTCGCAGGGTCAACTTCCTCCCACCCCGGGAGAATTGGTGCGGGCACCAGACTCAGAAGAAGACTTCAGAGCTCCATCTGGATCTCTAATTGACCTTGCCCGAAGAATTAGGGATTTCTGGTTTGTAATAAGGGTTGACTTGATCAACTCAATTTTAGCTTGAGTCTGTATTCCCTGCAATTTATTTTGTTGAGTCATGTTGACTCGGTAGTGGTCTAGGACTTCAACCTAGGGTGTCACATTTTCTCCAAAGGCCAAGCAAGTGGGCGCCACACTCCCAGCCACACTCCCAGCCACACGCCTGAGTCCACGGGGTGCCACATCTCCATCCAGTATGCTCTGGTCCCCCACACCACAAGATAGCAGGTCCCTTCTCTCATGCGCCATTTGAGGAGAAAGCAATCTGGGATCCACAATTCAAGGGGGCGGCCCACAATATTCCATAAGAGCCAAGCTATGAAAAGAAAGAAACTCTTCTTGGAGAGTACTTCAAGGGGCGCCCATTCCATGCCAAAAATGCCCAAAGCAAAGATGGGAAGAACAATGACTTAGGGAGAGAAAAGGAGGAGTCCAAAAGAGTTGAGCCATGGAAGAATGAAATTCTCTCTTGAAGAACAAGGCTATGAGGTGCCACTTACCTTCCTTTTAAAACCTCCATCCACTTTTTTGGAACCTTTGGCCGGCCATATGTGTATGGATTGATCCTACAAACCTAATTTGAAGATCCCCTCCTTTAGTCCCACATGGGAAGATGTAAACCCTACTCTCTTGTAAAGTCCTATAAATTAAACCCCTCTTGTAAATTTTAAAGTAATCTGATGAATGAATTCAAGTTTTTGTGTGAGCAAACTCTGTGTTTTCTCTCTTCCGCACTTGCATCCAGGTGTTGAGCACCATGAGGGAGTAAATCCGGGTTCCCCAGGAACCTTGAGGAGGTGTGAGATCTCCAAACCCCTAAACCCTAGGTTAGCCACTTCAACTCCAAACCCTAGCCGCCCATCATCCACTTCAATCCACCAAACCCTACCCTATCCCACCTCCCACGGCCTCTCTCTCCAAGTCAAGGCCGACCACCAGTATCCGGGTCCAGTCCGGATACTTCAGCTTCAGAGCAAATTTCAGAGGGAGCTAGATCAACCTCCAGGAGAATCCGGATTTCAGCAACATCAGCTTTCAAGTTCTTCAATCTGGTAATCCTTCCTTGAGTATCTGATTCCATCACTTGTTCTTCTTCTTTCCAGATCTTGAGTCCAGAGAAGCCGACTCAGCCACAGGACCAGTATTGGAGGATCCATTGCGAAGGTATCCGAATCCGAGGATCCAACAATCTGCTCGAGAGAGTTCTTCCACCAAACTTTGTGAAGATCACTGTCTGGTTGGTAACCCATCTCTTCTCTTTATTTCTGTCCTGTTGAAAGTTCAGAGCGAAATCCTAGGTCTGGGAGTTTCACAACGCCCAGCGATCCATTACTTCTGAACCACTCTGATAACCTAGTTTCTTAAATTGTACTTTTAGTTATACCTAGTTTCTTTCAATTTAGTTTATCTTTCCTTTGAGTCAAAGCCAATTTCTGAAATATATATATAAAAAAAGAGAATTAATCTTAATTTATTCCGCATCGCATCATCTCTTCTTTTGTTCTGCATCATCATCCAGACTCCAATCAGAGTACTGTGTGATCTCTTCATCGGAAGTTCTTCAAATCACTGATTGGAAACATCCTTCCCTTCTTTTAATTTCTGATATGATGAAGATAAGCTATCATAATCCAGGAGTTTCTCAATTCTCGGATCCTACTTATTTATTATTTTGCATGAGTTTGCCTGCGATATGATGATTCTTTGCATTGCTACTCTATCTGCTAGTTCTTTGCTTAACTTTGGAATTTAGCCTACAAACATAAATTACAAAAATCATAAAAAAAATCAATTTACTATTTTTCCTGCATGATTAGCAATCTTAGAGTCATCCCGCATCATCAAGGAGTTGGAACATGCGATTTGATAAGTGTATCAAGTCGTATGGCTTTGTTAGGAACATAGAAAAACCTTGCATTTATAAATGGGATAATGGTTTTTGTGATTATATTCCTTGTGTTGTATATGGATGACATTCTTTTAATCGGGAATGACATCCCAGCACTACAAGGAATAAAGGTCTAGTTATCATCTCAGTTCTCTATACATACTGGGTATAAGATCTATAGAGATAGATCAAAGAGGCTTCTAGGACTGTCCCAGTCTTCGTACATCGATACCATGCTGAAACGGTTCAGCCTGAAAAATTTCAAGAAAGGTTTCTCCTGATAGGCACTAGAATTGATCTTTCCAAAAGGAATTTTGTGACAACTTCTGAAGAGGGAGAGCGTATAAGTAGAATCCCATATGCTTTGGCAGTGGGTTCTATCATGTACACCATGACATGTACTAGACCAGACGTGGCATACTCACTAGGCATAGTGAGCAGATACCAGTCTGACTCAGGTGAAGCTCATTGGAAAGTGGTAAAGACCATCCTTAAGTATTTACCAAATACTAAGGACCAATGGTAATTTTATGGAGAATCTGACTTGAAACTTGTATGGTATACTAATTCCAGTTTTCAATCAGATAAGGATGATAGCAAGAGTGTGTCAGGATTTATCTTTATCCTAAATGGAGGAGCTGTCTACTAGAAAAGTTCCAAGCAGCCTACTATGGCAGACTCAGTATACGAAGCAGAGTACATTGCAGCATCAGATGCAACGAAGGAAGCTGTGTGGTTATGGAAGTTCCTTGGCGAGCTGGGAGTAGCACGTTCCCTGGATGGTCCTATTCTAGTGTATTATGACAACATTGAAGCCATTGCTCAAGCCAAAGAGCCGAAGTCTCATCACCGCACAAAGTATTTTCTACGATGCTTTCATCTTGTTTGAGAAATCATAGAATGAGGTGACATTGACCTTCTGAAGATTGATGAAAAGGAAAACCTGGCTGACCACTTGGTGTGGGCACCAGGATCCGACAGAGGCTCCTCAACCCTCTGTGGATCTCAGATTAGGGTTCCCCTTCTATGAGTCCTATAATAAGGCCTTGAGCCAAAGCAATTTCATAATTTCTTGTCAAAGTTTGTTTAGTCCTGTACCTTGACCAATTTGGGTCAAGTTAGGTCATGAGTCCTGTGTTTGTTCGAGTCTGAGTTTGTATTGGACCCAAGCCCAATTGAAGTCACCCTGGCTTTCTTGACCAAGTCAAGTCCTTGTGGGCCAACCCACCCCTTCCACTTGGAATAATGCCAACTCAGGTGCCACCTCAGCTACCTACGTGGCGCCACATCAATTGCCACTTGGGCATCCAAGGAGGGAAACAAGGTGGCACCCTCATGCTTTCCACACGCCATCCCCTTGCCTTTTTCTCTTGGACGACATTGGAAGGAAGAAATACCATCCCCCTCTTCCCTCTCCCACATCACGCCTTGATCCATCAAAAGAGGGGCTTTGAAGATCCTTGAAGAGACCAAGCCACAAAGCAAGCCCCCTTCCAAGCCTTCTTCCCAAAGTGTTCATGCAAGGATGGAAGGTCAAAGGACACACTCCCCTCTCTAAGTCCTCAACTATGCAACAATGCCCAAGGAGCTCTCCACTTGGTCGGCCTTGAATTAATCCAAAAATGGTGTTGAAGAGTCCAAGGGAACACATCCCTTCAAGCAAGCCATACCCCACGCTTTCTTCCCAAAATGAGCATGCTAATGAAGGAAGTCAAGAGACCAATCCCCCTCTCCAAGCCTTCCCACATGCCATGCCCAATCCAAGTCTTTTGGTCGGCCAAAGAGAAGAGAAGATGAAAATTTTGGGCGCCACCCAAGAAAGCTTGTAATTTGGTTTCATTTGAATTTCAAATGGGCCTTGGGTTCCTATTTAAAGGACCCAATCCCACCCTTGTAGAGCTATTGAATGATTAATGAAAAAAAAAAGATTGAGTTTTCTATCCTCCAACCATTGTCTCCTAGACTAGGTTTGAGTGGAGTTGCTTTTTTCCCCAGGGACATCGGTGGTGTAAGGCCACCTGTCCGTCGCCCCAGGGCGTCGAGAGTCCTTCGTCCTCCTGAACGTCGAGTGGTGTGAGGCTACATTCCTTCATCTTTCGTGACGTCGCGGGGTGCGAGGCCCCAAGTTATCTCCAACTTCCACTTCGGAATCCAGCCGGACACCGGGCTCGAAGCCCCTTCTCAACTCCATCTCAGTTCCTTTTCGTGCATCTCCACATCTCGCTGATCCTTCTTTTGTTTGCCTACAGGTCCTCCCTGGCATCTCGGGCATCGAAGATAGTCAACTTTGCCATCACGACCTCCCGACCCAAAGCCAGTGCTTCCACGGGTTCGACTACTCGGGCATCCAGGCCACATCCACCGAGTTGAGCGATCTCTGTACCGGGTGCTTCAGAAGTTTGAGATTTGCTCTCTCTATCTCATAAGTAGGTATTGTATGTCGAGCTAGTCCTACCGAGGTTTCTTAATCTCGGGGTCTTATTCTCGTTTTCACTTTTAGGGCTTTGAACTGCTAGCGTAAGCTTACATTACTCTTCTTTTGTATTTCTTGCCTTTGCTTGTGATCGGGAATCGAAGCCCTAAGAAAAAAAACAACAAGAACATAAAAAAACTCATCAACCCTAAAAAGAATTCCTTTGCATCGTAAGCATCCTTACTAGCATCTAGCATCCCTAGCCCTAACCCCTTGTTCCGCATCAATCTTGGTATCAGAGCCAGGCTAGGACTAGTGCATTTTGTTTCATTTCTGCATTCTAGTTAGCCCATATATGGTCTGATCTTTGGATTGTTTCTCCTGTAGAGACCTCCAAATTTCATGATTTCTATTCTGTTGGATAGCATTTAATTCAATTATTTTTTTCTGTTTTCTTAGATTTTATTTTAATTTGTAGAATTTCTACAAGCCAAAATACTACCTGAGAAATCTCAGGTCTAAAATTTCAGCAAGCATCTCATTTCTTACTTCATTCATCCATCTAGTTTATTTCTTGCATTTAGGGGCATATTTTAATTCCTGCATTTTGTTTAGCATTCACGCATCTGAAAGACACAAAAAATAAGAAAATTTTAAGTCATTTCATTAGTCATTTTTGTGCATCATTCTCCATAACTTATCTTAAGGGCGACAAATTAACATAGGGTCAGGATTTCATTACCTGTCCCTAGCCCAAAACCACCACCCGACATATCGAACCCTAGCCATTAACTAAAATCGATTAGATGTTTAATCTGCTCTAGTGAGCTAGGGACACCCATGAAGTCGGGTCGACCCAAGTGCCGAGCCAAGCTAGATTGCTTGTTGGTGTGTGCTTGAGTAACTGGTGTCTAGGCAAGTGGTTCAGGGACTATTGCCCGAAGGGAAGTGGTTTGGTTCGCTTACCTGGCCAATTTTTAATTGGTGTCTAGGCAAGCAAAGAGGAACCTCTACTAACCTTACACTTACCTGGCCAGGTGCCAAGTTACTGCTTTCAGGCTTATCTTCTTGACTTTATATTTGGAGAGTTCTCCTAGGTCTAGCAAAACGTAGCATCGTTTTGTTACATGTGCACTAGATCAGGAACCTCTTTTCACCCACCTTCTCCACCCTATACCGAAACCATGGAACAACTGCGAGCTGACATTGGAGCCCTAACTCAATCCATGACTCAATTAAGCATCCTTTGAATAATAGATGTGATCAAATAGAGGCCAGACTAGGACCCATAGAGGAAGCCGCTAGGCACCGTGATCGTTTCCAGAGAGCTCCCACCTATAGAAGACCTGAGCCCTTTAGGAACCAGAGCCGTATCCCTAGATCCACCCAAGGTTATAGCCAGGCATACCCCAGTCGGCCAAGCCCGGACTGATCTAACCCCAGTCGACCAAGCCTAGCCCGACCCAGTCTGAATCAACCCCATACAGTAGAGAGGACAAGGGTGAGGCTATTGAAGTCCAGAGGAGACCCGATCCCCAAGGTAATAGCTATAGTGCCATAAACCTGAGCATTTTGCTAGTCAGTGCACCTCCCCTGCCCTACTTATGGATGAACCGACTGAAACTGAACCCAAACCCATTGTTGAACCTGAGGAAGACTTGAAGGTTGAACCCATTGAAAATCTAGGAAAGAAACTCTCATGAGCCCATTAAAGAATTGAAAGAAAGCATCTATGAGTCAAGTTTAGTAGAAGATGGGCCCAAGGGTGAAATCATTGAGGAATCCCAGGAAATGATCCTGAACCCACTACAAAATTTGAAGAGGAAATGACTGAGCCAGGATCACATCTAGTAAATAAACATGAGGATTCACCAATCTTTTCAACAGAGTTCAGGAACCAACCCTTAATGAACCGATCCAAAGAGAACATCCTCAAGAGATGGTTGAAGCTCGGAAAGAAATTGAGGATGAAGTTCTTGATGAGTTACCTGATCAATTTCCACCCCTGGGTGACATCCATCATACTATAGACATGGTCCCAGGATCCTCTTTAACAGACCTTCCTCACTGTGCGATTGACCCTAGCAAGCCCCAAGATCTACCGGAACAAGTGGACCATATGACACCTATAGAACGATGCCCAATTTTAAGGTCATCCTGAATAACCCAGGTATGTTTTATGTTTCCATAAGCCACCCAAGACTCTGATTCCTATTTCCTACCCTTCCTGAACCCTCTCACATTTCTAGAGCCATGGGGTTACATTTTATTTAGATTAGCAAAATGCGTGACTCCTTAGAGCCCATCCCTTTTGCCCTCTACTTCTGGTATACTTTATGGCATTTGCTAGGGATCCTTAATAATTTTTCTTGTGCATACCAAACTAGGGTCAAACCTAGAGAGTCAAAAGTCTGTTAGGTTTAGACCCTAGGAGTCCAATAAATTTTGTTCTCAATAAGATTGCATTATTGAGTTTGCATTTTGCATCATGTTAGGATTATGCATTAAATACAATTTTTAAAATAATTTGGCTGATACCCGAAAGTGAGCCAAAGAGTTTGAGATAAGGAATTTTGTAATGATTAGGCTCCGGCCTGAACGGTTTCCACCGGAACCGTTAAGAAGCTTCATGCTCATGGGGCAGGTCCCTTTAAAGCGATTAGGAGAATGGGCCCTAATTCCTATGTGCTAGAATTATCTCCGGATTATTGAATTAGCTCGACATTTAATATCTCTGACTTAGTTGTGTATAGAGAACCCGTAACATACCCAGTAAGCCGTTTGAGCCTGACCTCCCTTTTGAGAGTGAACCTGAACCTGAGTGTCCACCTCCAAATATACCTGAGCAAGGAGAGCGGATCGAGCGTATCCTGGATGACCAAACCATCACTACCCGGGGCAAGGGCTACCAGTGTTACCTGGTCTGATGGCAAGGCCGAACCGAATTCGATGACTCGTGGATCACACGGGAGGACTTGCAGCACATCGACCCTGACATCTTAGAGAGGTATCAAAGCCAAGCTAACCCTTACTCGACAGGGTCGAGTTCCTCTCATAGCGGAAAAACTGGTGTGGGCACCAGATCCGACAGAGGCTCCTCAACCCTTTGTGGATCTCAGATTAGGGTTCCCCTTCTATGAGTCCTGTAATAAGGCCTTGAGCCAAAGCAATTTCATAATTTCTTGTCAAAGTTTGTTTAGTCCTGTACCTTGACCAATTTGGGTAAAGTTAGGTCATGAGTCCTGTATTTGTTCGAGTCTGAGTTTGGACTGGGCCCAAGCCCAATTGAAATCACCCGGGCTTTCTTGACCAAGTCAAGTACTTGTGGGCCAACCCACCCCTTCCACTTGGAATAATGCCAACTCAGGTGCCACCTCAGCTACCTACGTGGCCCACATCAGTTGCCACTTGGGCATCCAAGGAGGGAAACAAGGTGGCGCCCTCATGCTTTCCAATACATGCCATGCCCCTTGCCGTTTTCTCTTGGGCGACATTGGAAGGAAGAAACACCATCCCCACTTCCCTCCCCCACATCACGCCTTGATCCATCAAAAGAGGGCGTTGAAGATCGTTGAAGAGGACCAAGCCACAAAGCAAGCCCCTTCCAAGCCTTCTCCCCAAAGTGTTCATGCAAGGATGGAAGGTCAAAGGACACACTCCCCTCTCCAAGCCCTCAACTATGTAATGCCAAGGAGCTCTCCACTTGGTCGGCCTTGAAAATCCAAGAAATGGTGTTGAAGAGTCCAGGGAACACATCCCTTCAAGCAATCCATACCCCACGCTTTCTCTCCAAAATGAGCATGCGAATGAAGGAAGTCAAGAGACCAATCCCCCTCTCCAAGCCTTCCCACATGCCACGCCCAATCCAAGTCTTTTGGTCGGCCAAAGAGAAGAGATGATGAAAATTTTGGGCACCACCCAAGAAAGCTTGTAATTTGGTTTCATTTGAATTTCTTTAAAGGACCCAATCCCTCCCTTGTAGAGCTATTGAATGATTAATGAAAAAAAAAAGATTGAGTTTTCTATCCTCCAACCATTGTCTCCTAGACTTGGTTTGAGTGGAGTTGCCTTCGTCCCAGGGACGTCGAGAGGTGTGAGGCCACTTGTCCGTCGTCCCACGACGTCGCGAGTCCTTCGTCCTCCTGGACATCTAGTGGTGTGAGGCCACATTCCTTCATCCTCCGTGACATCACGGGGTGCAAGGCCCCAAGTTATCTCTAACTTTGACTTCGGAATCCAGCCGGACATCGGGCTCGAAGCCCCTTCTCAACTCCATCTCAATTCCTTTCCGTGCATCTCCACATCTCACTAATCCTTCTTTTGTTTGCCTACAGGTCCTCCCTGGCATCTCAGGCATCGGAGACAGTCAGCTTTGCCATTGCGACCTCCCGATGGCAAAGTCGACTGTCTCCGGTGCCCGAGATGCCAGGGAGGACCTGTAGATAAACAAAATAAGGATCAGCAAAATGGGGAGATGCACGGAAAGGAACTGTGATGGGGTTGAGAAGGGTCTTCGAGCCCGGTGTCCGGCTGGATTCTGAAGTCGAAGATGGAGATAACTTGGGGCTTCGCACCCCGTGATGTCCCGGAGGATGAAGGATTGTGGCCTCACACCACACGACGTCCAGGAGGATGAAGGATTCGCGACGCCATGGGGCGACGGACAGGTGGCCTCAGACCACTCGAGGTCCCTGGGGATGAAGGCAACTTCACTCAACCCTAGCCTAAGAGACAATGGTTGGAGGATAGAAAACTCAAACATTTTTTCATTAATCATTCAATAGCTTTACAATGGAGGGATTGGGTCCTTTAAATAGGAACCCAAGGCCCATTCGAATTTCAAATGAAACAAAAATACAAACTTTCTGGGTGGGCGCCAAAAGCCTTGACTTTCTCCTTTCTTTGGCTACCAAAGGGACCTTGGATTGGGTGTGGCATGATGCATGGCTTGGAGTGAGGTTCTTGGTGCCTTGAACTTGGTAAAAATCTCCTTGGTTTTGGAAGAAGGCATGAAGAGGGGCTTGGAGCAAGGCATGTTCTTCCCCCTTCCTTTGTTGGTGTTCTTTCTTTGGTACAAGGCTTGACAAGGGGAGTGTTAGGTGGAGGCATCCAAGGCTCTTGTCTTTTCCTTCCAAGAGGTTGAAGCAAATTAGGAAGAAGGATTGATTGGAGAGCTTGAAGTAAGGGATTTGAATTCCCTCCATTATCTTCCATAGAATTCTTCCTTGGCTGACCACCCTAACATGGAAATTAGCTTGATGGGGGGAAGGGACAAAGGCTTGACCCAAGTGATGTGGTCCTCCCCATTGGGCGTCCTTGCATGCCACGTGTGCTGCTCACATGGCGAGATGTTATGGCGCCATGTAGGATGCATAAGTGGGCCCTGAGTTGACTTGGCTTCTTTCCTTACTTGCTTCCAAGGAGACTAAATCTTAAGACCCACTCTTGCAATGGACCCATACTTCTAAGAGACTCAGACTAGACTCGATTTATGACTCGACTTAGTACAGGACTCAATTTGACCTAATTGGTCAAGGTACAGACTCAATTTAAAGCAAAAGACAATTACAAATTTGAGGCTCGAAGCCTTATTACAAGACACAAAGAAGTGGAACCCTAATTTGAGATCCATAGAGGGTTGATGAGCCTCTGTTAGATCCTGGTGCCCACACCATGTTTCCAACTCCAACCTCGACCCGGAGGGGGTTCAGTCTGGGGAGGAAGTCTAAGTTGAAGGTCTCCAATCCCAACCTAAGTCGATGAAGTCCTTACTGCACAGATTGACAAGCTGCTTCAATCCTTGTGTTGGTCCCCTGTTGGAAATTGTATCCCAAAGCCAATCGCCTGGGTTATAGGCGGTTAAGCTCAGTATTGTACTCTTTCTATGAATTAATAAAATATTTTTTATAGGCAGCTCATCATATTTTGAATTTCCCTGAAATGAACTCTTTCCATGTGATGAAGTCCTTAGGACTACACTGACTTCGATACAGAGAGGATGTATCGAGTGGTCCTTAAACCCTATTCACAACCAAAGGATATATTGTACTGACGGCAATATATCAAGTATAGGTTGTTGTAGTTCACATCGTTTGGTTGTCCTCTTGACCAAATGAGTGTGGTGACACTGATGTGATCTACAAGTGGGATATGTGATATCTCATTGAACGTGACTCCGTGCAGCCCTTTCTGCCAAAGGGATACTCACGATTGGATATGGGTATATGTGTCCCTTGACCTGAGGTCATCACGGTAGCTTGCAAGCAACTCCCTGTGCTTTGGTGCTGGACTACCCGGATTTCTAATCCGGTGATGGAAGGTTTCTGGGTACAGGCAAGTACTTGTAGAGCAGTGATGGACCAAGATGGAATTGACCTGTCTAAACAGTTTGGATTGAATGTCTCGCAGTATCTCAATTTAGCAAATCCTCGACGGGGTTGTCCTAGTGAGGAGTCACTGGGCTTGCGAGGTTGATACACGTAGTCGACTGACTCAGTCTGGGTTGGCAGCCCATTCTCAATCATCCTGAGCATTAGAGGTCAAAGAGATGAATTATACGGTAACCATATGCCACAGGTTTGATAGTTTACTCCCGCATCTTCGACCTTTCCAGACGCCGGGACCCATTGCTAGATGGTTTCCCGTGCTGGTACTAGAATTGTTCTAGTGCTACCGTTTAGGTTCGAACCTATGAGGTCACACGCCACAGAGGATTACTCTCTGATCCGGATACCGATTTCGATTGAGAATCATCTCGGTTTTATGGTCACGGTATTTTTTTCTGAGCACTCTTTTCCCCATCTTTCCCTTGTCTGTGTCAACCGAAAATTTTTCTGGGCTGACCTGGACTGCACCAGGATTTTATTGAATCAGTTTTGAATTGATTCGGAGTTCGTTTTGGCCTTCAATTGGTTGTGAACCAATTTTAATCCCTTGAACCAATTTTCTTGGGTTTGAATCGGTTCAATTGGATTGAACCATCACTTGGTTTAAAAGGATTTGGACCGGTTAATTGAACTAGCATTTGCTTTTCTACCGTGTAACCGGTTTACACATTGAAATCCAAGCGCATGGAAACCAAAACGACCAAACAAACCATACATCGCTGGGCGTCTCTTCCTCTCCCCCACCTGCTGCTTTAAACCTTGTATAATGGATGTTTAATTGGGAGAACGGCAACGCTACCTCTTGATTTCCCGGCCTCCCTGCCTTTCCCTTTTCCCTGTTGTCTTTATAAACAGCTATACCCTTTTCAGCGAACAAGAGGAATAGCAAGTTTAAACCGGGCGTTGTTCTTCTTTTTGAAAGGCTGAGTGAGATCTTTCATTTTGAGAAATCATTCCTTCATTCCATTGAGTATTCTTTGGGCTGGGTTTTAGAGTGTTTGAGGGAGAGAAACAAGGCCATTTCCTTTGTTGTTTCTTGTGCTCAAATCTGCACTGCAGCAAAGGTGTGTTGCTGCCATCTACCTGTGAACATGTCTCCTTCCAGCGGCTAGCACCGCGCTTGAAGGCGGATCCGAGAGCCCCAGGTGTGTCTCCCCTCTAGAGGGAGTACTCTTCTACTCCTGGGAGCAAGCAAGGTGAGCCGGATTTGCTGCTGTTGCTCCAAACACGAAGAAAGAAGCTGCTATCCTATTATGCAGCAAACTTCTGGCAGCAGATTTTGGGTGAATTGTACATCGTTTTTGCTATTTTTTGCTTGCAGATCTCGGTGGAAAAACGAAGACCACTTCATCCCCTTGCTGTAGCTTCGATTCGGGAGGAAACTGAGGTCCGGAAGGTGGTATTTGGATGATGTTTTGAAAGCTCAAAACAGGGTATCCCACGGTCCAAGGAGGAAGAAGGTTGGAATAGATTTATTCCAGCAATTCCAGCCTATTCCAAGTTTTATTCCTGAGTTATTCGAGGCGGAATAAAGGTATGGAAAATTTTTTTTTTTTTAATCATGCATAAATAGATTTATTTGTTTAATATTTGTAAATATTTTATATTATCATACATGCCTACATGCAACATGATAGGTTAGGTTCTAGGCGGAGCAGTTTTCGCTGCGAGAATTTTTAAAAAAGATTTAAAATCTATTCTGCTCCCGTTGCTGTTTGCATGCCTAGTGTAGGATCATGTCAAACCACCTGCACCTATTTCTTTCAGTGGTATCAGAGCCAGGTTGCATGTGTAATCTATTCCTGTATGCATGTTTATAATTAAAAATTATTTAATCTATATATGTATCCTGATTTATTTTGGAACCTAGTTGAGACCTTCACCATGACCGTGTGTTTTGACACGATGCGGATCATCTGTGTTGGCCTCTTCAGAAGGATCCTTAAAGAATATTAAAATTAAAAAGGTTTTAATTTGTTGATACATGTTTTTAGGCATGTTTTATATTGGATATAAAATATTTGTAAAATTTTGAATCTAGATGCATGATTAGTTATGTAAAATTGTTTTACATAGTGACTTAATTAAAATTATTTTAATTAAGTGTTTGGCTTATTAAAATTTTTTTTAGGTTATGAAATCTAATACAATTTGCATAAGCCATTTGGGCTTTAAATTGGGGTTAGCTGACTAGTTGGTCCTTAAATGGGTTAGACCTAAGTTTAGTTGAATGGATAATAAGAAGATTAAACAAAAGTGTTTAAGGCCCTTCTTTAGAACTATCTAATAGTTAGATTAGTTGATAGTTCATCTAAAAATGGATCTAATTAGTGGCTCAGTGGATGCCCAAGTCTTTAGGCAAGTCTGATCGAGTCTGGTAAAACCGACTTGTGTCGAGGTAGGTTTGGCATTGTGATCATGGTTGTATGAGGCTACCTCTTTCCTGGCCAACTTGGTTGGTATCTAGGAAAGATGGTTAATGGCGGATACTCATCCATGATCTCACCTACCTAGCTAGTCGTGTCGACCAGAACTGATTGGAAAAGCTCATGACTCAAGTTAGCCCATGTTACCCAGGGTTGATCGGTCTGACTGATCTATAGGTGCCCATGGATCAATTGTTGATTTATTTCAACCCTCCTGGAATCTGATTGATTCAGTGGGAGGATGATCCATGTCCTTATCTCTTTCTTCTGTCACAATTAAAAATTCTCTAAAATTTTTAGGTCCTTAAAAAGACTAAGTCAAGGTGTTGACAGTGTCTTAGCCATCCATTAAGTTGGATAGAATGTGTCCACTAGCTTGGTGTGTATCGGCAGTTCCATAGAACGGGTGTACATCCGGCGATTGGAATTTCTATCTGATCGATGATGGTTCAGTGCAACCTCCTTAACGGGACAAGGTGGGCCGACCATAGTCATGCTTGGTCTTTAGTTAGCTGGAAGCATGGATTTGTCATTTTAATGGTTAGACCTAACCAAAGACCTGCAATAGGAGGCCCCTAGGTCGATTGGGGTGTTCTCTGGGGAAAAATGAAATACTGAAAATTGTTTAGGGAAACAATTGATTTACGAACCTACCTTTAGGCTCGTATGGGTGAGCTGGCCATAGTCGGGCTCATCATGCGAGGCCTATTGGATTTCAGTACCCACTTGAAAAAGTGTTTTCACGGAATCGAGTTAGAGGCTACCAATCTGAAAAATTAATGGGAGAAACCTTTAGACTAAAGTCCAAGTCTTTTGGTTAAATTATTAATTCATACACTAATTTGGTCTTATTTTCTTTTCAGATGTCTTCAAATTTATCGCTCTGGTCACTTCTCGATAACAAGAAGTTAAAGGGTCGCAACTTTGATAGTTGGTATCGAAGATTGAGAATCATTCTGGAGCATGAACGGATCCTCTATGTGTTAACGGATCCGGCACCTGAAATCGCTCCGCTAATGCACGGAGTGCGATCAGAGACGCCTATCTGAAGTGGGTCTCTGATCGGACTACTGTCCGGTGCATTATGTTAGCAACGATGAACGACGAGTTCAGTCTCAAATTCGAGAGGCCCAACCTGATGAAATCTTACAAAGTTGAAGGAATCCTTCGGCATCCCGGATGATGTAGAACGGTACAAAGTGTCTTGTGCCATCTACAACTCCAAGATGCCCAAGTGGTTCAGTCACTGAACATGTATTGTACATGATCGAGCTGATTGAAAAATTGGGCAAACTCGGATGCCCCTTGCACGAGCAGCTCGGCAAGGATGTTATCCTGAATTCTCTTCCCTCCTCCTATCTTGATTTCTCGATCATTATAGAATGAATAAGCCTGCAGTCAACTACCATGGTCTTTTGGATTGCTGCAGACTTTGAGAAAGACCACCAACTAAATAAGGGGGTGGTGAATTTAGTGGGAGGTAGTAGAGGTCGTCGTCCCTTTAAGAAAGGGAAGAAGTAAACAAAAAAAAGGGAAAGAAGGTGCAGAACGCTCCGGCCCTAGTCAGACCAGGAAGTATAAGGCTGATCAGTCTTCTGCAGAGTGTTTCTACTACAAGAAGAAGGGACATTGGAAGAGGAACTGTCCTCTTTATATTGCACCCCTTGATTCGAACAGGCCGAGGAAGCAAAAATCTGCTGAACAAGGTATTTATATGATAAAACTTTGTAATTACTCTATTGTTGATACTGCTAACTGGGTATTAGATACTGGTAGTCCAATTCACGTTTGTAATTCATTACAGGGACTTCTAGTTAGCAAAAGATTTGAAGATGGAGAATAGTTTCTGAGCGTCGGGAATGGAAATCGTGTTTCAGTACTGGCGGTCAGAGTCTTGCGTCTTGTCTTTGAGTCTTGTACTGTCGAACTAGTCGACTATCACTATTATCCTAGTTTCATTATGAGCATAATCTCTGTAGGCCTTTTGGCCATTGTGGTTTTGAACTATCAATAAAGGAGATTTTTGCAATGTTATTTGAGTAACTCTGTTATAATGAAAGCTAGATTAAATAATATCATATATGTACTATCACGGCCTTTTAGTGTAATGTACACTTCTAGCAAACGCCCAAGACTAGATAACGTCAACGATTTGTGTTTTTGGCACTATAGGCTGGGTCATATTAACCAAAATAGGATAAACAAGATGTGAGGAGATGGACTCCTCGAGGTCAGTGATTCTGAATCACTGCCCACTTGTGAATCCTGTTTACTTGGTAAAATAACCAAGTCACTTTTACTAGAAAGGTGAACGAGCTACAGAACTTCTAAGTCTAATACATACTGATGTAATGAATCGATGGCAGTTAGTGCCAAAGGAGGATACAAATATTTCATTACTTTTACAGACGACTTTTCAAGGTTCGGTTATGTCTTCTTAATGAGACATAAGTTTGAGTCGTTTGAAATGTTCAAACGATACCGTAATGAAGTAGAAAAGCAAATTGGAAAAAGTATTAAAACCCTTAGATATGATTGAGGTGGTGAATACTTATCAGGTGAATTTTTGACATATCTGAGGAGAATGGAATTCTTCTCAGTGGACTCCTCCAGAAACACCACAGTTGAATGGTGTGTCCGAAAGGAGGAATCGAACCTTATTGGACATGGTTCGATCCATGATGGGCTTTGCAACTCTGCTGCTATCTTTTTGGGGATATGCGCTTCAGACAGCCTGTTACTTGTTAAATAATGTTCCAAGTAAGTCTGTTGTCTTCACTCCATATGAGATGTGGAATGGACGAAAACCCTCAATCTCACACCTTCGGGTATGGGGTTGTCCGGCTTACGTAAAGCATTTAGACTCAGACAAACTTGGTCCAAGGTCTGATCGGTGTTTATTCATTGGTTATCCTAAGGAAACCAAAGGATATTTCTTCTATTTGGAGAATGAATAAAAGGTGTTCCTTGCTCTTAAAGCTATCTTTTTGGAAAAGGAGTTCCTTGGAGAAGAAACTATAGCCTCTAAGATTGAACTTGATGAAGTTCAGCCAATAGAAGAACCTGCACACTCTAAGGACATCGTAGAACTGGCTATGATTGAATCACACCCAGAACCCATTAGGAGATCTGGTAGAATACCGTGTCAGCCGGACAGATACTACGGTTTCTTGGTCTGGGACGGCAATCCCATTGAGCTTGATGAGAACAAGGAGGATCCGATCACCTATATGGATGCACTTTAGAGATCAGACTCTAAGGCATGGCTTGGAGCCATGCGATCTGAAATGGAGTCCATGGAAATCAACAATGTTTGGACATTGGTTGATCCGCTTGAAGGATAAAACCCATCGGGTGTAAATGGATCTTCAAGAGGAAAAGGGGCGTAGATGGGAAGGTAGAGACCTATAAAGCCTATCTGGTTGCCAAGGGGTATCGTCAGCGATATGGTATCAATTATGACGAGACTTTCTCCCCTGTGACAATGCTCAAGTCCATTCGGATCATGCTTGCTTTGGCAGCATATTTTGATTATGAGATCTGGTAGATGGATGTCCGAACCACTTTCCTAAACGCGGAGCTGGAAGAGGAGGTGTATATGATACAGCCTTAAGGGTTCACATCCATAGATGAATCAAAAGTATGCAAGTTGCAGAGATCCATTTATGGACTTAAGCAAGCCTCTCGAAGTTGGAACTTACGGTTTGATAGGTGTATCAAATTGTATGGCTTCGTTAGGAACGGAGAAGAATCGTGCATCTATAATTGGTTTATGGTTCTGTGATTGTATTCCTAGTACTGTATGTTGACGACATTCTCTTAATCGGGAATGATGTCGCAGCATTACAAGGAATAAAGGTCTGGTTATCATCTCAGTTCTCCATGAAGGACTTGGGTGAAGCTTCTTACATACTAGGTATGAAGATCTATGGAGATAGATCTAAGAAGCTTTTGGGATTGTCCCAGTCTACGCACATTGACACCGTGCTGAAACGGTTCAGCTTGGAAAATTCCAAGAAAGGCTATCTCCCGATAGGTTCTGGAATTACTCTTTCCAAGAAGGATTGTGCGACAACTCCTGAGGAAAGAGAGCGCATGAGTAGAGTACCTTATGCTCTACAGTAGGCTCTATCATGTATGCTATGACTTGTACTAGACCAGACATGGCATACTCACTAAGAGTAGTGAGCAATACTAATCTGACCCAGGTGAGGCGTATTGGAAGGTGGTTAAGTCCATCTTAAAGTATTTGAGTAATACTAAAGATGAATGGCTGATTTATGGAGAACCTGACTTGAAACTTGTGGGGTACTCTGACTCCAGTTTCCAGTCAGATAGAGATGATAGCAAGAGTGTATCAGGGTTTGTATTTACCCTGAATGAAGGAGCGATCTGCTGGAAAAGTTCCAAGCAGGCAACTATTGCAGACTCGGTATGCGAAGCAGAATACATTGTAGCATCAGATGCAGCAAAGGGAGCTGTATGGTTGCAGAAGTTCCTTGGATAGCTAGGGGTGGCACCTTCCCTAGATGGTCCTGTTCGGTATATTGTGATAGCAATGGAGCCATTGCTCAAGCTAAGGAGCCTAAAGCTCATCACCGCAATAAGCACATTCTGTGGCGATACCACCTCATACGAGAAATCGTGGAATGACGCGACATCAATCTTCTGAACATTGATGGAAAAGAAAATCTGGCCGACCCCTTCACTAAAGCCCTCGGAATAAAAGAGTTCGACTATTGTAAATGGAAATGGGTATTAGATACTCTTCTGATTGGCTTTAGTACAAGTGGGAGTTGTTGGGAATTATGTCACAAAGCCAATCGCCTGGGTTATAGGCGGTTAAGCTCAGTATTGTACTCTTTCTATGAATTAATAAAATATTTTTTTTGGCAGCTCATCACATATTGAATTTCCCTGAAATGAACTCTTTCCATGTGATGAAGTCCTTAGGACTACACTGACTTCGATACAGAGAGGATGTATCGAGTGGTCCTTAAACCTTGTTCACAACCGAAGGATATATTGTACTGGACGGCAATATATCAAGTATAGGTTGTTGTAGTTCATATCATTTGGTTGTCCTCTTGACCAAATGAGTGTGGTGACACTAATGTGATCTACAAGTGGGATATGTGATATCTCATTGAACGTGACTCCATGCAGCCCCTTTCTGCCAAAGGGATACTCACGATTGGATATGTGTATATGTGTCCCTCTGACCTGAGGTCATCACGGTAGCTTGCAAGCAACTCCCTGTGCTTTGGTGCCGGACTACCCGGATTTCTAATCCGATGACGGAAGGTTTCTGGGTACAGGCAAGTACTTGTGGAGCAGTGATGGACCAAGTTGGAATTGACCTGTCCAAACAGTTTGGATTGAATGTCTCGCGTAGTATCTCATTTAGCAAATCTCAGCAAGGGTAGTCCTAGTGAGGAGTCACTGGGCTTGCGAGGTTGAGACACGTAGTCGACTGACTCAGTCTGGGTTGGTAGCCCAATCTCAGTAGTCCTGAGCATTAGAGGTCAAAGGGATGAATTATATGGTAACCATATGCCACAGGTTCGATAGTTTGCTCCCGCATCTTCGACCTATCCGGATGCGGGACCCATTGCTAGATGGTTTCCCATGCTGGTACTAGAATTGTTCTAGTGCTATCGTTTAGGTTCGAACCTATGAGGTCACACGCCACAGAGGATTACTCTCTGATCCAGATACCGATTTTGATTGAGAATCATCTCGATTTATGGTCACGGTATTTTTTTCTGAGCACTCTTTTCTTCGTCTTGCCCTTGTCTGTGTCAACCAGAAATTGTCCAGGCTGACCTGGACTGCACCAGGATTTTATTGAATCAGTTTTGAACTTTTGGAGTTCGTTTTGGCCTTCAATTGGTTGTGAACCAATTTTAATCCCTTGAACCAATTTTATTGGGTTTGAACCAGTTCATTTGGATTGAACCATCACTTGGTTTAAATTGATTTGGACTGGTTAATTGAACCAGCATTTGCTTTTCTACCGTGTAACCGTTTTACACGTTGAAATCCAAGCGCATGGAAACCAAAACGACCGAACGAACCATACATCACTGGGCATCTATTCCTCTCCCCCACCCGCTACTTTAAACCTTGAATAATGGCTGTTAATTGGGAGAATGACAGCCGCTATCTCTTGATTTCCGGCCTCCCTGCCTTTCCCTTTTCCCTGCTGTCTTTATAAACAGCTATCCCCTATTTCAGCGAACAAGAGGAACAGCAAGTTTAAACCGGGCGTTGTTCTTCTTTTTGAAAGGCTGAATGAGATCTTTCATTTTGAGAGATCATTCCTTCATTCCATTGAGTATTCTTTGGGCTGGGTTTTAGAGTGTTTGAGGGAGAGAAACAAGGAATTTTCTTTGTTGTTCTTGTGCTCAAATCTGCATTGCAGCAAAGGTGTGTTGCTGCCATCTACCTGTGACCGTGTCTCCTTCTTGTGGCTAGCACCGCGCATGAAGGCAGATCTGAGAGCCCGGGTGTGTCTCCCCTCTAGAGGGAGTACTCTTCTACTCCTGGGAGCAAGTAAGGTGAGCCAGATTTGCCACTGTTGCTCCAAACGCGAAGAAAGAAGCTGCTGTCCTGTTCTATAGCAAACTTCTGGTAGCAGATTTTGGATGAATTGTACACCGTTTTTGCTATTTTTTGCTTGCAGATCGTGGTGGCAAAACGAAGACCACTTCATCCCCTTGCTGTAGCTTCGATTCGGGAGGAAACTGAGGTCTGGAAGGTGGTATTTGGATGACGTTTTGAAAGCTCAAAACAGGGTATCCCACGGTCCAAGGAGGAAGAAGGCTGGAATAGATTTATTCTAGCTATTCCAGCCTATTCCAAGTTTTATCCAGAGTTATTCCAGGTGGAATAAAGGTAGGAAAATTTTTTTTTTTTAATCATGCATAAATAGATTTATTTGTTTAATATTTTGTAAATATTTTATATTATCATACATGCCTACATGCAACATGAATACGTTAGTTCTGGGCGGAGCAGTTTTTCGCTACGAGAATTTTTAAAAAGTTTTAAAATCATTCTGCTCCCGTTGCTGTTTGCATGCCTAGTGTAGGATCATGTCAAACCACCTGCACCTATTCTTTCATCCCCTCCTCCTGATGTTTAGGAATTGAGTAGCTCTAGACCTTGTATCTCTTCTTTACTTTCTTCCAAGGTGTAATTAACAAATTTTATGAATTTCCAAATGGCTTCTTGAACTTTCAAGTAGTTTTCGGGGCTCCCAAGTAACTTTCTGCATGCATGTGTTATATTCTTGAACATGGTTTAGACAAGGTTGCTAGCCTTGGTGAGGGTTTGACATTCATCACTTCTTCTCCCTTTTGGTTGAAAAGTCGAAGCCGATGGTCGTCTGACCTTTGGCTAGTGTCGAAGACGAATTCCTAAGCAAAATCGTATTATCGTTGCCGATGATTGACCATGATCATAGTCGATGACTGATCGTGATCGTAGCCGATGACTGACCGCGATCATAGCCGATGACTGGCCGTGATCGTAGCCAGGCTAACGCTGGTCTTTCATCATCGTAAGGAAACTGGCCATTCCAGAATAGACACGATGGACAAGTGTCACCTTCTTGTTGACAGTTGATTAAGGGACATTGATCACGATCTCGCTTCTCGCATTGAGCGTGTCGATATTCGAACAGTCGCATTCCCCTGCATCCCAGGTGCCGCCATATCCTTCCTTTCCGAAAGGGGACCATTAATGTTGTCGCCATCCGATGAGGATTATTTTGAATTCGAAGTGTTGTCGATCTCCATTCTTGAGAGCGGTTATTGGTGATCACGCCGCTTTCGCGCGGCCACCTAGGATTTCGGAATGTCGCTTTAACATGTGGCATTCTTTTGTACGCCTAGGAAAAGGTGTGGACCACGTTCCCTTCTGGCCGTTCATGGATGCCAGGTTCTTATAAATTGGACCCTGTCTTCCCTGTCAAAAGCCATCGTAGCACAGACCCTTCCTTTGAAACATTTCTTCCCTTGACAAATCTGCTATAATGAAGTTCAGCATTCTGGAACTTCGGAGGGTGGCAAAGAAGAGGGACATCAGCGATGGAGCAGGGGGCAGCCCAATGTCCTTCGGGCTGGGCGACGATGAAGGCCCGGTCATCGATCGCCTGGAGAGGAGGATTCGTGTCGTGGAGGCCCAACTAGAGGAGGCCAGGACCCAGGTGGAGGCAGCCAACGTGGAGGTGGCGGAGGCCAAGAAGAAGATGGTGGATGCCATTGTGGACTTCAAGGCATCCCTTGCTTTCAAGGAGGAGGTCGCCGGGGTGGCTCTGGATGCCTACCATCAGGGGTTTCAGGAATGTAGGGGTAAGGCCTTCAAGTTTTATAACTTGAAGGGCCTTGACAACATCAAGCTCTCAGTTCCCTTCCCTGGGCATGAATACGACTCTGACTTTGAGGAGTCGGATTTTGATCTAGAGAGGAACCCTGGGGCCCCTTCATCCTCCTTCCAAAACTCCCCCTTCCAGCATGGGAAAGGGGGGCGGGCGGTTATTGAATGTGCTTTCCAAATTCCTGGAATCTCCTTTTTTTTTTTGTAAAAAATTTAGAAAAGAAATGGAATACCTTAACTTTTCCTACCTTTTCCCGCGTCTCCACTGTGATTTGTTGAATTATAGTACACCGAGAGCATAGACCTTTCAGACAACTTGTGATCCATGAAGGAGAGATGAGATCAGCTAGGCTATCTCATGAATGTTTTGTTGCTGATAGGAAGGACAACATAGGTCCATTTGAGGACATTTTCAAGTTTACCTTTGGGTATGGCATCTATGCTATTCCAGTGCATTTCTGTCATTATCAGAGTAGGCTATTCAGGCCCGCCCCAGCACGTCCTCAGAATTTCCATAGGGTAGGTTATGAAAACATCCCTGCGCCTTCTTTAGTATAAGGTAGGCTGGTTAGCCACCCTGGCACATATTTGAATTTTTCATAGGGTAGGTTACGAAAACCATCCCTGTGCCTTTGATCCTTTTGGTGGTCCGATGGGGCCATCCGTTGCTCTCGTCGGTCATGACGATGAGGTGAGTGGATCAGAATCTCCTTGCAGCATTGGCAGATTGCTCAGATCGTGCCATTTGAGTTGTTGTCATTTTGTTAATGTAACAAGCCATCTAGATTTGGGCAAGTTTGCACAAAAACTTGGAGGTCAGTTTATTGATAGTATTTGCGAAGGTTTTGTACATTCCATGGCCAGGATAGAATTTCTCTTTCTAAGGTCTTGAGCCGATATGTCCCTGGGCATATGACTTCTTCAACCAGGTATAGGCCTTCCCAGTTGGGGGAAAGTTTACCTGCTCTATTGGCCTGGAAATCTCTGTTCTTCGGAAAACTTGCTCCCTTACTCTGGAATTGTAGTACTTGGTGACCTTTTGCTGGTATGTCGCCAATTTCAGTTGAGCTTGGAGCCTATCACTTGGTAACAGATCCAAATCAACCCTCCTGTGTTTGGATTTCTCAGGCTCTTCATATCTGTCGATTCTCGAAGACTGGAAGGAGACCTCGATAGGGAGAATGGATTCGGTACCATATGCTAGGTTGAACGGAGACTGGCCAGTGGCCGTTCTTGGGGTAGTTCTATATGCCCAGAGAATGGACATCAGCTCTTCGGCCCACAATCCTTTAGCAGCATTCAACCTTGTCTTAAGACCATGAAGAATGGTACGATTAGTCACTTCGTTTTCTTTGGATTATGGATGGGCACAGAAGTTAGCCTGTGTTGTACGTGGTACCGAGCACAGAAGTCTCTGAACTTCAAATTGTTGAACTATCTCCAATTATCAGTAATTATTGTATGTGGGATCCTGAATCGAAATATGATAGAATTCTTGACAAAATTACAACCTTGCTCTCCGTGATTTGAGCCAATGGTTCAGCCTCAACCAACTTTGTGAAGTAGTCGATCGCTACGAGGAGGAATTTCCTCTATCCCAGTGTAGGTGGAAAAGGGCTAAGAATGTCCATTTCCCATTGGCCAAAAGGCCAGGGGGCTATCAGCTGGGTCAGGTGACTCACTAGTTGCCTTCGAATGTTGGCATATCTTTGGCACTGATCACATCTCCGCACGAAGTCGGCAGAGTCCTTCTGGATGGAGGGCCAATAATATCCTTAGCGTATAATTTTATAATCTAAGGACCTACCCCCCAAGTGATCACCACATATCCCTTCATGGACCACCCTCAAGGCGTAGTCAGCATCTGATGGTCCCAAGCACTTCAGCAGGGGCTGAGAGAATGACCTTTTATAGAGGATCCCATCCAAGATGGCATATTGAGATGCCATCCAATGGGTCTTTTTAGCCTCGACTTTATCTTCTATTAGCACACCCTCGTTCTAAAACTTAACGATGGGATCCATCTAGCTTGGTTCAATTTCTATCTGGTGCACTTCCCCAGCTTCTTCAGCTATACTTGGGCCTCAAGATGTTCAATGAAAGTGCGATCGAGGGATTCTGGGGTTGTTGCGGCAAGTTTAGATAACACATATGCCCGGGAATTCTCTGAACGGGGGACATGAATGACTTCAAAGTGTTCGAGTTATGAAGACAAGATCCATACCTTTCTAGGTATTGTGCCATGGTAGGATCTCTGGCTTCGTAGTCCCCTTTAACTTGATTTACAATCAACTAGGAGTCCGAAAAGGCTTGGAGCTTTTGAATCCCCCAACACTTGGCGATTCGAAGTCCTACAAGGAGGGCTTCGTATTCGGCCTGATTATTTGAAGCTCTGAAGGAGAATCAGAGTGCGTACTCCATTGTATGGCTGTCGGGTTTAGCTAGTATGAGACCGGCTCCACATCTAGCAAAATTGGAAGCTCCGGCTACATGGAATACCCAGACGGACTCCCTACTCTTCGGATCTCCTTCTTCGAATGGAGATGCTTCGTCTTTGGTCTTCCAAGTGTATTCGGCCAGAAAATCCGAAAGCACCTGGGCCTTCATAGCCGATCGGGGCTGAAAACTAATGTCAAACTCGCTTAGTTTCATGGCCCATTGGCTATCCATCCTGAGGTATCAGGGCATCGGAGAATAGCCTTGAAAGGCTGATCCATTAGTACTACAACGGCATGGGCATGGAAGTAAGGCCGTAGTCGCTTTGCCGCAATTACAAAGAGTAAATCAGCTTCTGCATCTTGAATATCTTGTTTTAGCATCATGCAGAACTTTGCTGATATAATAGATTGGCTTGTAAGAGCCGTCCTCTTCCCTCCGGACAAGGATCGAACTGACGGCTTCATCCGAAGCGAAGAGGTATAAGTAGAGCACCTCCCCCTCTGAGGTTTGGAGAGTAGAGGCGGGGTTTCCAAGTACTTCTTTAATTCTTCGAAGGCAGTACAGTAGTCTTTGATCCATTCAAAACTTTGAGACTGTCGAAGTACCTTGAAAAAGGGAAGACACTTCTCGATTGAACGAGAGATGAATCTACTCAAGGAGGTGATACTTCGAGTTAATTGTTGTACCTCCTTCTTACAGGATTGGTGTTTCATGTCCTTGAGGGCTTGAATCTTTTCAGGATTTGCTTCAATCCCTCATCTGGTTACAAGAAAACCTAGGAATTTATCCGAAGTGACCCCGAATGCACACTTCATGGGGTTTAGCTTCATTCGGTGATGCTGTAAGGCACTGAATGATTCTTCTAGGTCTTGGATGTGACTTTCCTTAAAGTGGCTATTGACGATCATGTCATCAACATAGGCTTCCAGATTTCTCCCCATCTGCTCTTTGAATACCTTGTTGATTAGCCTTTGGAATGTTGCCCCAGCATTTTTGAGCCCGAATGTTTCATCTTGTAACAGTATAAGCCTTTGTCGGTGACAAAGCCTATCTTCTCTTCATCTCGAGGGTCCATTCGAATCTGATTGTAGCTGGAGAAAGCATCCATGAAACTTAGCAGTTGATGGCCGGCGGTGGCGTCAACCAGTTGATCAATCTTTGGGAGAGGAAAATTATCTTTTGGGCAAGCTTTATTGAGGCTGTATAGTCGATGCAGATTCTTCACTTACCACTAGATTTTTCACCATGACCATGTTGGCTAACCAATTGGGGTGGTGGGCTTCCTGGATGAACCTTGCTTTGAGGAGCTTGGTCACCTCTTCATCTATGGCCTTTTGCATTTCTAGGACAAAGCTCCTCTTCTTTTGTTGGACCTACTTGTATCCAGGAGCGACCTCCAGCCGATGAGTGATCACTTCAACAGGATTTCCTGGCATGTCCGAAGCCGACCAAGCGAAGATTTCAGCATTGTCTTTGATGAATCTGATTAGCTCGGCCTTCATTTTTTCATCTAGCATGCTTCCGATTTGCATGACCTTGGTGGGGTCTTCCTTGGTTAAGGGTACAGAAATAGTCCTTTCCATGGGCTCACCAGAATCTGTAGTTGTGTCTCTTGGGTCTAGGTAGTCTCTAGATGTAGGGTCATTGGAATGCTTCTCCTGGATCATCAGGCATTGTCATGCCGCTCTCTGGTCTCCTCTAAATACTCCAACACCATTCCTGATGGGGAAGCGCACTAAGAGATAATAAGAAGACACCACAGTCTGAAACTTGTTCAAGGCAGGCCATCCCAAAATAATGTTGTAGGCCAAGGGGGATAGAACTACCATGAAGTTGATTGGTAGTGTCTTTTGTCAAGGTTCGGTGCCAAGAGTTACAGGTAGTACTATCTCTCCCCAGCATCAACTTGATTACCCCCGAAGCCAGTGAGTGGAATGGGGGATCTCCACAGTTGATGTCTAGGCAAACATATTTTAGAGAATGCATCATAGATCAAGATATCAGTCGAACTTCCATTATCAACTAAGACTCGTCGTACATTATAGTTGGCCACAATGGCTGAGATTACAATGGGGTCATCGTTCGAGAGCCGAACTCCTACAAGGTCATCATCAGAGAAGAGAATGGCATTGTTGTCCTTGAGTTGCTTCAGGACATCGTCTTCATCCCTTCTCCAACTGGTAGGTCGATGTATCATCCCAACACCTCTGTTGGTAGGCCTTTGATTCGGTAGTTCGACCTCTTTGGGGGTTGGTTGGGGAGCAGCAGCTTCTGATCGAGGTCCTTGGCGAACAATATACCACCCAAGGTACCCCCTTTTGATAAGATCCTCTATTACATCTCTTAGTTGGATGCAGTCTTCAATGTTATGGCCATGGTCTCGGTGGAATCGAAAGTATTTGTTCCTATTCCATACAGAAGAGGATGCTTTCATGGGATGGGGCCACTGAAGAAAGTTTTCTTTCTTAATCTCCATGAGGATTTTTCTCGAGGGAGGTTGAGGGGGGTGTAGGAGTCAAATCTTCCACCCGATGCTCTTGACCTGGGGGAACTCCTTCGACGATCAGTATAGTTGTTGTTGTTGGAAGTTGGGGGACCTTGTCCCCTTTGGTTTTTCTTTTTTGAAGAGGGCTTCCCTTTGATCAGTCGTTGGTTTGCCACCTGCTCTTCAGCATCGACATATTTCTGAGCCCTTGCGAGCAGCTCAGCATAGCTTTTAGGAAACTTCTTATCCAAGGAGAAGGTAAGCCTGAACGTGCGAAGTCCCTTCTTCAGTGCTGACATGGCCACATGCTCATTGAGATCAAGGATCTCGAGTGTGGCCGTATTAAACCTGGAGATGTAATCGCGCAGGCTCTCTCCTTCGTTTGGTGAAGGAGGAATAGTGTGTCCATATTCCAGGGGGTCTTGCGACAGGACCTGAAATGCAAGACAAATAATTTTTCTAACTCGGAGAAGGAATCGATGGTACATAGGCATATGCTCGAGTACCACATCTCAACCACTTTTTTTAGGGTAGCTAGGAATGCGAGGCAGTACATCACATCCGAAGCCTCCTGGATCGTCATATGGGCTTTAAAACTGCCCAGGTGGTCAAAAGGATCAGAGGTGCCATCATAGGGCTCCATCTGGGGAACCTAGAAATGATGATGAGTGACTTCGACCATGATGCAATCAGTAAAGGGCGGGCGCAGATCACATACCGCCAAGTCGTTGTGACATCTTTGCTTCCGCATCCTTGCCATAACGGATTCGATGGCTTTGAACTTTTCGTCATAATCAGGAAAAGCTTGCTTTGGCCCTTTCTCTATGGAGAAGCAGTAGGCCTAGGTTCCCCTGAACTTCGACCTTCGAGGGAAGGCCGTGGGCGAAGGGAGAAGTGTGTGGACCCCTCGCGAGGGGCTCTCTTCTTCTGAGATCTGAAACTATGTCCGAAGGTGGGCGGCGGATGAGCCACCTGGAAGGTTCTGTTGCAGAAATCCTGAACCATGGCCGGGTGGTTGGCAACCTGGTTCAAGAGGGCTTCAAACTGTTGCTATCCCATGATAATTTTGGGAGGTGGAACTTCATTCTCTTAGGGGGTGCATCCCCATGAGATGGAGCACGATTTTCACTGGTCAAGGCGATCTAAGCTTTTCCTCTTGCATTGACGATATCTTTCTTCCCCTTTACCAATGGAGGGAGCTTAACAATGCGATTTGCACTCTGCCCCCCTACCTGGTGCGCCAATCTGTTTGCGTCGAACCCCTTCTTCCACTGGGTGGAGCTACTGGATTGCGGGGCCGCTCCCTGGATCACCTGCAAAACAGATCCCTTGCGGAGATGCTTCGGCGGGGGACACTCTGATTCCTAAGTCAGTGGTAGGCTCTAGCCAGAGAATGGGGAAGATGGAGAAGGAAAAAACTCTGATATGGTTAAGGGTGTTAAGCCTCTTACCTCCTGTGTTCCCTCTTACCATTATTTATAAGGAGTTGTCCCGCCTACGGTTTTCTTTGTCCCCCCAGCAGTTACGATAGGGGAGTTATTTCCTTTCCCTTAATCAGGGATCATGGGTGGTTATTGGGGTGGTTATGGTGGCCTGGCTGGGGGTGCTGCTGCTGGAATCACATGCCATGGTCATGCTGAAGAAAGTCGAGGATAACCGTTGCCCATTTTCGTAGAGATTTGAGACAGATCGGATGTCGTGTCCTTAGCGCGTGTCATGGACTTGATCCTTGTCGTAGGCTGAAGACTGTGTCTTCGACGTGGTCCAAAAATCGTTTCTTCGGAGGTTGTACTCTGGTCCAGGCTGAGGACTTGGTCTTCTGGAGCCATGGACTTGTCAAAAGCTTTCATTTGCTTGTGGTTATTTAGCCTTCTACGAATATCTAAGCCTGGTGCTCATGGTTCGGAGGGAATGTCTTCAACCGATGGTCTTCGGCTGGTTGAATCGGCGACCGGTCCATGCCTAGGCTGACATATCCCAACAGATAGGTTAATTCCACATCCCTCAAGATCACCTGTGAAAAAAGCCCTAAGCCCAAGCCCCAATTCACTTGTAAATATTTATTTTAAATATTATTATTTTAGCCCGTTGGTTTTAGCCCTAAATCCCAAAATTGATTCTGTGAAAAAAAACCCCTAGACCCAAAATTGAGTTTGTGAAAAAAACTCCTGGACCCAAAATGAGTCTGTAAAAAAACCCTTGAACCCAAATGAAACCAGTATATACATATAAACCCTGTTTACCTAGTTGAGTCAAACCCTATTTACTAAGTTAAAATAATTTTTTAGTGGATTATGTCTTTTGATCAAATTGGGTTCCAGTTGATCAAGTTGGGTTTTACATTAGTTTCAATTGAGTCCTTTAGATATTTAGTTGGTTGAGTCATGTGATTAGTTATTTTAATTTAGTCCTGTAATACAAAAGGGGACCCAAATCAAGACCCCATGAGACACCATGTGCCAGCCCAAGTCAAGCCATGCCTTGGTGCCACATGCCAAGTAATTATTGGTGCCACCTCATCAAATTTTGGACAATGTCACATGCCACAAGCTACATCACTTGCCACATCATGCAACCTTGGATGCCCAAGCCACTTCACATGCCATGTCACATGCCACCATATGCCATGACACATCACATGGTCTGCCACAGGAGATCATATGGGTTGCCAATCATGAATCAAGAAGTCCAACTTATTTTGATTTCAAGACATCAGGATATCAGACTTGCAAACATCTAGACATCATGACATTAGACATCCGGACATTCAGACAACATTCAAGTTTATCCAAAAGCACCCATGAATTAAATTCTTATGTATTGCCCATTTAAATTTGGTGCAGGCACCAGACTCAGAAGAAGACTTCAGAGCTCCGTCTGTATCTCTGATTAACCTTGCCCAAAGAATTAGGGTTTTTTTTTGGCTTGTAATAAGGGTGACTTGATCAACTCAATTTTAGCTTGAGTCTATATTACCTGCATTTTATTTTGTTGAGTCATGTTGACTCAGTAGTGGACTAGGGCTTCAACCTGGGGTGTTACATTTTCTCCCAAGGCCAAGCAAGTGGGCGCCACACTCCCAGCCACACTCCCAGCCATACGCCTGAGTCCAGGGGGCGCCACATCTCCATCTAGCAGCCTTTGGTCCCCACACCACAGATAGCGCTCCCTTCTCTCATGCGCCAATTGAGGAGAAATCCACTAGGAGTCCACAAATCAAGGGGGCAGCCCAAGACTTTCCTAAAAGAACCAAACTATGAAAAGGAAGAAATTCTCTTGGAGAGAACTTCAAGGAGGCGCCCATTACCTGCCAAAAATATCCAAAACAAAGATGGGAAGGACCTTGACTTAGGGAGAAAGAAAAGGAGGAGTCCAAAAGAGTTGAGCCATGGAAGGAAAGAAATCCTCTCTTGAAGAACCAAGCATGGAGGCGCCATCTACCTTCCTTTTATAACCAAATCAAATTTTTTGGAACCTGGCCGGCATATGTGTATGGATTATCCTGATTTGTAGATCCCCTCCTTTAGTCCCACATGGGAAGATGTAAACCCCTACTCTCTTGTAAAGTCCTATAAATTAAACCCCTCTTGTAAGTTTAAAGGAATGAGATGAATGAAACCAAATTTTTTTGTGAGCAAATTGTGTTTTCTCTCTTCCGCACTTGCATCCAGGTGTTGAGCTCCGTGAGGGAGTAAATCCGGGTTCCCCAGGAACCTTGAGGAGGTGTGAGATCTCCAAAACCCAAACCCTAGGTTAGCCACTTCTACTCCAAAATCCTAGCCGCCCACCATCCACTTCAATCCACCAAACCCTAGCCTATTCCACCTCCCACGGCCTCTCTCTCCAAGTCCAGGCCGACCACCAGCATCCAGCTATAGTCCGGATACTTCAGATCCAAAGCTCTTTCCAGAGGGAGTCGAATCAGCCTTCAAGAGAATCCGGATCTCAGCGACATCAGCCTTCAAGTTCTTCGAACTGGTAAATCCTTCCTGAGTCTCTGAATCCATCACTTGTTTTCTTCTTCCCAGATCTTGAGTCCAGGAGAAGCCGACCCGGCCACGAGACCAGTATTGGAGGATCCATTGCGAAGATAGCCGAATCTGAAGATCCAACAATCTGCTCGAGAGAGTTCTTCCATCAAATTCTGTGAAGATCACTGTCTGGTTGGTAAACCATCTCTTCTCATTATTTCTGTCCTGTTGAAAGTTCAGAGCGAAACCCTAGGTCTGGGAGTTTCTCAACCCCCAGCGATCCGTTACTTCTGAACTACTCTGATAATTTAGCTTCTTCTAAATATGCTTTCAATTCTTACCTAGTTTCCATCAACTTAGTTTACTTTACTTTGAGTCGAGGCCAATTTCTGAAATATAATAAAAAAAAAAGAATTAATCTTAAATTTACTTCCGCATACGCTTCTTTGTTCTTTGTTCTGCATCAAAATCCATCCTAGTTTTTAAGAGGAGTAAAATGGAAGGACTCTATATCTCATTTAACATCTCATCTTACCTTCTTTTTGTCACCCAAGTTCAAGGGAATCGCCAATGTATTTCAAGGAGTCGTTGGAAGAAGGGAGTCTAATCTATCTACTTCAAAAGAGTCCAAAGAAAATATTAGTCCAACCTTACCTAACTTTTGTTTAGATAATCTTCATCTATTTTCAAATGCAATGAGAACAAATTGAAGTCCAAGATGAATTAACAACAAGAAGAGAAGGATTACCACCCACTTCTCATTTGAGAATTACTTTTGTCGCACATTTAAATGAGCACCTTATTTATCTCTTGTCTCCCACCATAATCCAAGTGTTGTCGCCAAATGGAAGAAGCCCAAGAAGAGATAAATGCCAAGAAGCCAAGATTTCCAAGAAAGGATTCAAAGGTCTTTGATGCCCAAGGGAAGCCAATTCCAAGAAGTGCTAGCCTCTTCAACAAGAACTCAATACTTTGTATCCCTTACAATTCTTATTGTTTGTCTATAAATACCACCCCTAAACCGCCTTGTATGACATCTTTTTTTTTATGAATAAAGAGAGATTTTTTTCTCCAATTCCTTCTGTGATGGCATCGTGGGGTGTGAGGTCCTAAATTCATTTATTCTTTGGAATCACGGGGTGTGAGGCCCTAGTTATCCAACTATCCATCTTCCATCCATCTAACAAACCCTAAAACCACCACTTTCTTTTTCTTCTTCCTTCCTTCCAAACTTTCCTTCTTTCTTGCTTTCTAAATTATTTTCTTGAGAATGGTTCAAGTGATTAAGATTGGAAGTGAGGTGTTTTTGCTTTGAAACCAGTCTCGTTGTAGATCTGAGCCTGAGAATGAAAATCCTGAAGTCCTGCCGCGAAATTCTAGAGTGTTCATCCAGATCCACATCAAAGAGTGACAAATCTTTGTTGGTAAATCTAAATTCTTCCTTTCTCTTAAGATCTGATTCCTTGAAAGTTTAAATCCTAGTTACATTGGTTTCTTAATCACCAAGATCCTTTCCTACATAGATTTGTTAGATCTACATTGCGGGCTTGAAACTAATTGACTTGTTTTCTTGCAATTAATTACTTTGAGTCTTATTTATGATAAATTCAAGAAAAATTAATTGCTATTTAATCTCTGATAAATAGATCTAAAATCAAAATAATATTGTTTGCATATTTTATCCCGCATCATCTTTGCATCCTATTTCTGGAAAACACTATGGCATCTATTAGGAGTTCATGTCAAGTTTCCATTTACATGTCACCCATCGACCAAGGGTCAAGCACAGAATTGAAATAAAGACTTAAAATAAATAAATAAATAAATTTTCTTCACCAGGAATGCGTAGTTGAGTCTATTAGATGTTTGCTGAGTCATATGCTGAGCATGTTAGAGAGTTGCATTAGGAAATAAGTAAAAAAAATTAATGAAAGCAACGAATCTTATAAACATATGGCTGATTCTAGAAAAAGACTCAAAGAATTCAATGAAGGAGACTTTGTCATGGTTATACTATGACTTGAATGATCCTCACCTGGAACCATGAAGAAGTTACATGCCCATAGTAGTGGACCATACAAAGTAATTAAAAAAATTGGTCCTAATGCCTATGTGCTTGAATTATCCCTGAGCTAGGTATTAGTCTATTTTCAACGTTTCAGACCTTATAGAGTAGGGAGCCAACATTAATACCTAGGAGCCTTTTGGGCCTAATCCAATCCTTGAGAGTGAACCAACCCATGTATGTCCACCTGCATACTACCAGCCTAGAGAGATAGGATCGAGCAGATCTTGGATGACAAGATTATCGCTACTCAAAGCAAAGACTATCAACGATATCTAGTTCGTTGGCAAGGATGACCCAAGTCTGACAATTCTTGTATCACTAGAGAGGATTTGCAAAGGATTGATCCTGACTTACTAGAACATTATCACAGCAAAGTTGATCCATACTCGATAGGGTCGAGTTTCTCCCACCCGGGGAGAATTGGTGCAGACACCAGGGCCAGAAGGAATTGACAGGTCAATTCCATCCTTGTGGATCACTTATGAAGTAAGCCCTAAGACCAAGCCCCAGATCACTTGTAAATATTTATTTTAAATTATGTTATTTAGTGCAGTTGGTTTTAGTCCTAAATCCCAAATTGATTTTGTGAAAAAAAAAAAACTGGACCCAAAATAGAGTCTATGAAAAAAATCATTAGACCTAAAATTGAGTCTGTAAAAAAACCCCTGAACCCAAATGAAAATGATGAGGGGCAGGGATAGGATCGTTGGTGAGCCTAGAAGTCACCAAAATTAGGGTATCATATTTTTTTGGAATCTTTTAGGTAAAGGGTGGCAAAGGAATAATGGGGCTAGAAGACAGGGTTTGGAACTCATGGACTTTGGGACTCACCCTAACGAAGAGACATCTCACCTCTAGGGCATTACACCTCCTCGATACTTGGAGGTGCTAGGATGAATCTCAAGGTCACGAGGGGATAAAAAGAGGAATGGGAAAGGAGATAACTAGGGCATCACGCCCCATGCTCGAAGATAAGAAGAATCACTCTTCTAAAAACTCAAATTTTTTTTCTCAAAAGCCTTTTTTTACAAAGGACTGAGGGTGATATTTATAGATCTGTCCAACCCTCATTTGAATTTGAATACAAGATAAAAGATAGGAATGATTCAAATTCAAATACAAGATAGGATAAGATAAGCCTATCCATATCTAAATCCTAACCAACCAAATCCTAATTCAAATTTCAAATAAAAGATAAATCCTAAATTTATTCTAGATATGCTCCAAGATTTGTGCAGCTCCAAGATTTGTGCTTGCTCCGAGATTCATGTTGGTGAGGTCCCCATCATTCTCCCGAGGTTGGGAGAACTCGACTCCATCGAGTCATGATCAGGGGGGACGTTGGTGAAACCGAATCCAATCAATCAAAGGGCTCTGCCCTGAGATCTATGTAGCTTCAAGAATTGTGCAGCACTGAAAATCGTGCAACTCTGAAATCTGTGTGATATTGTGCATCTCTAGAAACTATCCTAAATTATTTTTCTCGATTTTTTTTCATTCATTTTTTCACTCTTTTTTTTTCTCTCCTTTTTTCCTTTATTTCCTGCCTAATCCTGAAGCGGGTGGAATGGCAAAGAATGGTTTGCTTTAAGGAACGTGCAATGCTTGAAGTCGATAAAGAAAGCTGATTTAGCTTTCACATTTGTGCAACTCGAACCAAGAACAGGGGCTTGCGGAGGGGTGTCGCTGGTGTCAGTGCTGGACGGAGTCGGTCGGGCAGGGCGGTGGTGGTGTGGTGGAGTCGGCTGCGGCTGGCAATGGCAGCAGGGAGGAGATCCGGTGGGACGGGTGTCACGTGGATCTATGGCATAGGGGCTTGCGGGGGGGGCTTCGGACGGGACCTCCACCGGTGTTCTCGAAGGAGCCGTCGCCAGAGAAGGGGTGGCACAGAGATCTATACCAAAGGACGAAGCTGCTTCCATTCGGTTACAGGATGCGGAAATGATGGGCTTCTTCATGGAGCATTGCGAGGTGGAGTAGGGGAGGCAGTCCGATCGGGACGGGCAGACCTGGACGAGTGAAGGTCGGGCAGAGTATCGTCAATGGATCCCCGGTCGTCAGCTGCTGATGATGGAGGCGGTGCCGTGTTCCCTGTTGGAGGCGGAGAAATGGGGCTTAGGGAAGTAGCGTCGGTGAGCTTCATCCCGCGAGAGGCGAGGGCACCGAGCTTGGTAAGGGCGATTGCTCTTGCGATGGGTGTTCGCGGCAGCAGGGAGATGGGCGGAGCATCCGGAAGATGTGGCTGTGGGTGACTCCAGGCGACATACTAGGTCTCCGGCGGTGGAAGAGAGAGAAGGACCTCGGGGATGTGGAGTGGGGTGGGCGGAAGCGAGGGATCGCTGACCCTTGATCCGGTGAAGGGAGATGAGGGGGATGCAGCAGTGGCGGTGGGCTCGACACGGTGGCCTCGGGCAGGATGGCGGAGGTGGCGACTTCAGCCTCCTTGATCTTCTGCTTGGGAGGAGAGCAGTCGGAAGGCTCCGGATGAAGGATCGTGGCAGCGCAGGCGGAGGAAGATGAGGGGCTCGACGTAGTGGCCTCGGGCGGGATAGCGGAGGTGGTGACTTCTTCTTCCCTGGTCGGTGACTAGGAGGGGAGGAGATGACAGAGGCGTTGAGTGGGAGGCGGACGAGGTCCTCGCCGGTGGGGAGGAGGGATTCGTTAGTGGCGAAGGTGGCAGGTTTTTCTTTTTTTTTAGGTGACGGCGATAAACTGGTTGGGAGATTTGATTTTTTTTTTTTTTTGAATCTGGAAAGTAGAGGGACGGCCGGTAAAAGAAAATCTAAGATGATATGAAGGTACCATAATTTTCTGGGCTCTGATACCATAATTCGCGCAGCTCCAAGATTTGTGCTTGCTCCGAGATTCATGCTGGTGAGGTCCCCATCAGAAACCTCTATATATATATAAACCCTATTTACCCAATTGAGTCAAACCCTTTTTATCAAGTTAAAATATTTGTTTAGTTAATTATGCCTTTTGATCAAATTGGGTTCCAATTGATCATATTGCATTTTAAATTAGCTTCAATTGAGTCCTTTAGATATTTAGTTGGTTGAGTCTTGTGATTAGTTATTTTAATTGAGTCATGTAATACAAGAAGGGACCCAATCAAGACCCCATGCAAGAAGGGACCCAATCAAGACCCCATGTGATTCCATGTGCCATCCCAAGTCAAGTCATGCCTTAGAGCCACATTCCAATTAATTCTTGGCACCACCTCATCAAATTTTAGACAATGTCACATGCCACAAGCTACATCACTTGCCACATCATCCAACCTTGGATGCCCAAGCCACCTCACATGCCATGTCACATGCCACCACATGCCATGACACATCACATGTCTGCCACAAAAGACCCATGTAGGGTGCCAATCAATAATCAAGAAGTCCAACTTATTTTGATTTCAAGATATCAAGACATCAGACATCCAGACATCGGACATCTAGACATCGGGACATCAGACATCCGGACATTCAAACAACATTCAAGTTTATCCAAAAGGAGGCACCCATGAATTAAATTCTTATGTATCACCCATTTAAATTCCATCCTGAATTTTAAGAGGAGTAAAATGGAGGAACTCTATATCTCATTTAACACCTCATCTTACCTTTTTTTATCACCCAAATTCAAGGGAGCACTAATGTATTTCAGGGGAGTCCATGGAAGAAGGGAGTCTAATCTATCTACTTCAAAGGAGTCCAAAGAAAATATTAGTCCAACCTTACCTAACTTGTGATTGGATTATCTTCATCTATTTTCAAATGCAAGGAGATTAAATTGAAGTCCAAGATGAATTGACACCCAAGAAGAGAAGGATTACCGCCCACTTCTCATTTGAGAATTATTTTTGTCGCACATTTAAATAAGCACCTTATTTATCTCTTGTCGCCCACCATAATCCAAGTGTTGTCGCTAAGTGGAAGAAGCCCAAGTAGAGATAAATGCCAAGAAGCAAAGATGCCCAAGAAAGGATTCAAAGGTCTTTGATTCCCAAGGGAAGCCAATTCCAAGAAGTTCTTGTCTCTTCAACAAGAACTCAATACTTTGTATCCCTTACAATTCTTATTGGTGGTCTATAAATACCACCCCTAAACCTCCTTGTATGACATCTATTTTTTTACGAATAAAGAGAGAATTTTCTTCTTCAATTCCTTTGCTGTGATGGCATCACGGGGTGTAAGGCCCTAAATTCCTTTGTTTTTAAGAGCATCATGGGGTGTGAGGCCCTAGTTATCCAACTATCCATCTTCCATCCATTCAACAAACAAAAAAACCACCACTTTTTTTATCTTCTTCCTTCCTTGCAAACTTCCTTCCTTTCTTGCTTTCTAACTTATTTTCTTGAGAGTGTTCCAAGTGATCAAGATGGAAGTGAGGGTGTTTATGCTTTGGAACTAGTCTCGTTGCAGATCCGAGCCCGAGAATGAAAATCCTGAAGTCCTGCCATGAAACCTAGAGTACTGATCCTGATCCACATCAAAAAGTGACAAATCTTCGTTGGTAAATCAAAACTCTTCCTTTCTCTAAGATTTGATTCCTTGAAAGTTTAAATTCTAGTTTACAGTGGTTCTTAATCACCAAGGTCCTTTCTTACTTAGATTTGTTAGATCTACATTATGGGCTTGAAACTACTTAACTAGTTTTCTTTCAATTAATTGCTTTGAGTCTTATTTCTGATAATTCTAGAAAAATTAATTATTGTTTAATCTTTGATAAATAGATCTAAAATCGAAGTAATTTAGTTTACATATTTTGTCCCGCAACAATCAGGCCTCTCGACCCCCTCCATCAAGCCTCTCAGCTCCAGCCGCCATGCTCACAGTCCAGAGATGTTCACCAGGAGATCCCAGAAGTCCTAGCCATCGACCACCTAACTCGTAGCTTGGTGCATCAGGCCCCTCTGCCTCCTTCATTAGGCCCCTTAACCTCCTTCATCAAGCCTCTCGATCCCATCCATCAGGCCTCTCGGCCCCGTCCACCAAGCCTCCCGGCCTCAGCCACCTTGCTCACACTCCAGAGATGCCGGTCGAAAGACTCCAGAAATCCGACCATTTACTACCTAACTCATAGCTTGGTAGATCCAACCTCTCGACCTCAATCGCCTTGCTTACAATCCGGAGATGCCAGCCGGAAGACTCTAGAATTTTAGCCATCTACTGCCTGACTCACAACTTGGCAAATCAAGCCTCTCGGCAGTTCAACCAAACCTGGGAGTGCTAGAAGGTCCAAGAATTCTAAAAGTCCAGCACCCGGACTAGTGCAACTTGGAGGCCAAAAATGGGGACGGGATGCCCCCTAAATCTTTTGTGCCAGCTCTAAGCTCATGAGGCTGGCCTGAAGCAACCAAGGCCTAAGAATGGCATGCTCTTCCTTCAAAGGCAAAGCCTGGGCTGAATGCTCCAACCGGGCCAGATTGCATCCCCATGGCAAAGGACTCATGGAAGGTCATTCAAAAAAAGAAAAAGGAAAAAAAAGAAAAGGAAAAAAGAAAAAGAAGAAACGGAAGCTAGAGGAATAGAAGACAGAAGGATATTTGATGATAGAAAAAGATGCTTTCATTAATCATAAGTCTCTTACATCAAGGGAGATTTCGATAGGCCAGGGGAATCTCTCAAAAGCTAGATTACAAATGGAAAGGGAAGGAAGCTTGGTCCGCTTCGGCCCTAGCCCTGGCCTTAAACTCTGTGATTGGTGCAGAGGGCACTAGCAGGACAGGTCGAGCCCATAGGGGCCCTTCCTAAGGTGTTGTCGGATCTCTAGAGTCCGGCATCGGTTCCACCACCTCCTCAGATTTCACCAATCCTGTGATCTAAGGGTAGATACAGTAGCCCCTCATTATGCCACCTCTGATGAAATTAGAGGGGTCATGATTTGTCGCACAATGGCCACACCTCAGCCGCCATCTCTTCATCGAAGACCTTCGATCTTGTAAACTGAGGGGAGGCTCGGGTGACCTCTTTATCCTTCTTCTGTTCTTCCCTAGCTGTGCGACCGAAGGCTCTCCCCCTTGTCCTCCTTGGAGGATGTTTTCAAGCTCAGTGGATTTCTTCTCCAAGCCAGACACATCGCCTTGATGACCAGTCGATCCCTCCCAAAGGGTCTTCACTCGACTCTCCGATTACTTGGTTGAGAGCCTAAAGTCCACCAAGAACCCTCCCTTGGTGTAGCCCGAAGGAGAGGGAGTGAAGGAAGAAAGCATGGGGGAAGGATCTAGCCTATCAAGAGCTCTCAACACTCGAGTAGGAGAAGAACTAGAGAAAAAAGGAGCACACTACAGAATATTACTGCCCAGTGCTCAAGGACTCTTTTAAAGGGGGAGGATGCAGACCCTTTGCAGTAAAGGTCACCACCCACCGTCGCCTCATCCTGATGCAAGTTACGCACCCTCTCAATTATTTGGCCAACAAGAGACTGCCATGTGGCCCAGCCAAATGCCTCAGGTATGTCAAACCTATGGTAATCGCTTCGACCCAAATGGAGCATTCATGATCCTTCATTAGAAATCGAACAAAGCATCTCTTCGTTCGCATGGGAGCATGATTTTCGGGGTGCAGGTGCCTGAGACATAATGGCACAGTAGGAACAAAACCCCACATTAGTGGGATCATTACTCCCTTCGCCCCGAGTGCTACCTCATCCTCTAGGCTCGGGAGTGGGGGCATCTGATGTGGCAACATCCACTGACATGGATCCCATGAATGGCCATGATGATAAGAGACCCACTACTTGGAGAGGCGATCTGATGAGGACCCAAGAAAGGCCCCCCATCTGAGGTCAAGCTTCCAACCGAAGCAAGGCTCTAAGGCACACCCCTATCTGAGGTCAGCTCCCAGCCAAGGTGATGCTCATGTTCCAAGGCAGAGTCCAGGCTTGGAGTTCCCACCAGAAGAAGACATTCAAATCATGCCATAGAAAAAGCCTGGCCACCCACAGCCTTCTACAAGCGGTGCCAGCCCTACCAGAGGTATGATATGGGCCCGAGGCCCCAAGATGGTATGTCTACCTAAATTAGTAGCATTACAAAAAAAGTTTTACAATGCCTCTGTTCAGATGCTTGCATCCTTCAAAAGCAAAATATGCCCTTTGAGAAGTTTAAGAAGGCATTTATGATAGTCATAACAAAGGAAGAATATTAGCCTACAAAGTCCTCAAGCAAGAATTTTGCTGGCCGACTATCCGACAAGATTCTATATACTTTTCCAAAAATATAATCAATACTAGAAGTTTGCTAATATCCAAAGGAAGCCATCGATGTCAATCACTCAAATTCTGGTCCCTTGGTCATTTCATACGTGGAAATTGATATACTTGGACATTTCTAATGGTAATTGGGCAAAGGAGGTTCTTATTAGTGGCAATCAACTACTTCACCAAATAGGTGAAAGTTGAATCCTTGGCCTAGATAACTTAGAAGAAAGTTCAAGATTTCATCTAAAAGTCCATCATCTACTAATCTAGATTGCCCAAATATATTATCTCCAATAATTAAAGGTAGTTTGATGATAAAAGATTTTGAGAATTCTACTCAAACTTGCATATTGGACAAAGATTCACATTAGTACGACACCAACAATCCATCGGGAAGGTGGAATAACTAATCTGACCATTCTTCAAGACATGAAGTCTAGACTAAACAAGCAAAAGGCCTCCGGGTGTTTTTATTCTATCGAATAACTCTTTATACTCCAACTAGTGAAACACCTTTCAAATTGACCTTTAGAGTATAAGCCATCATTCTTTTAGATATCATCTTGGTTTTTAATCAAATTAAGGAGTATGATGAATGTACAAATCAAGAAAAATTATGAGCAGGCCTTGACCTTTTGGAAGAAGTCTAAAAAAAGGCCTATATCAAGATGGTAGCTTATAAATAGAGGGTTGACTAATATTACAGCTCCAAATTAAAATCAAAGTCTTGCAACAAGGAGATCTTGTCCTTCGAATAGCTAAAGTCTCAAAGCCAACAGAATAAGAGAAACTTGCATCCAATTAGGAAGGAGCTTTAAAATATCAAAGGTCATCAAACCTAGAGCATATAACTTGAAAACATGGATGGAACTCCAATTCTAAGATCATGGAATTCTAATAATTTGAGACAATATTATCAATAATTTTTTTTTTTAAAGAAGATGTCTCTTTATTCCCTATCAAAGTAATCGGATAGAGGGTACAAGTTTTTCCAGATTTTTAATCAATTATCTCTATCAAAGGATCGGGTAGAGGGCATAGGTTTGTCCAAACTTTTGATCAGTTATTCTTTATCAAATTAATCGAGTAGAGGGCATAGTTTTTTCAACATTCATTCAATTATTCTTAATCAAAGTAATCAAGTAGAGGATAGAGGTTTGTCCAATCTTTTAATTAGTTATTCTCTATCAAAGTGATCAAGTAGAGGGTACAGATTTATCCAAACTTTCGATCATGTATTATCTCTCAAAGTGATTAAGTAGAAGGCGTAGGTTTGCCTAAACTTTTGATCAGGTATTCTCTATCAAAGTAATTGGATAGAGAGTATAGGTTTCTCTAATCTTTTGATTAGGTATTCTCTATCAAAGTGATTATATAGATAGGATAGGTTTGTCCAAACACTCAAATAGGCTCTTTATCAAAGTGATCGGGTAAAGATAACAGCATCGCCCAAACTCCTAATTAGGTTTTCTTAATGTTAACTAAAGTGGTTAGAAAAGGCTTGAGTAGTTCGTATATTCTCAAAAAAGTGATTAGAAAAAGCTATATGAAGTATGTGTTTCTCAAAGCCAACTAGAAAAGAACTTATATAGCTTAAAAAGTCCAAGATTCATTTCCTAAATTTAGTTATAGGAATGCAGCTAAATGATTATCTAAGTTTCATACAGATATTTTACAAAATATCTCAAAGCTCAAGGAGTTGTATACATTTTTCATATATAGAACCTTAGAAACAAAAATGCAAAATTCTTCATTGATCTCAGAAGATTTTTTATAGAGTACATTAATGAGATTTTTCAATAATCTCTATGTATTACACCAACAAAGAAAAAAAATTTTTTTTCTCTTTGACCTAGGATCCCTTGGATGCTTAGCAAATGAGGGATTGGGACCTTTATCTTCCTTGGTGCTTGAAGTCTTGCATGTTCTAAAGGAGGATCATCTTCAACTAGTGGACCAGAAGCTACTATCTCCATTCCCACATCCAAAATAATGCTAGTAGTGACTATAAAGGAGTATGGATCTCCCCCTAATACCTCTTATATTAAGGACTAAAAGTCCAAGTCTGTTAAGGTGAGGAAATTTGTAACTATATATGGAAAGAATTTCTTTGCCTTTCAAATGCATCTATTGAAACCTAATTCAGTGGAAAAAAGAAGACATCTTATTCTCAACAATTGCTTTATATCTTATCGTATCAGCCTTAATATCTCTGGGGCTATCCTTTTTGCTTCAAAAGTGGCTACTTTCTTCCTAATCTATGTCTCAGTCAAAGACCTTGGGAAATCACCAACCACTTCTTCAAGTGAACCCTCTAAGAAATCAAATGTTCCTAAAGGGTCCCCAATCTCTTTTCCTAAGTTCTTGGAAATGCTTTGACCACTTTGTCTATGAAGATGGCCATCATATTATCGCAGGCTATGGAAGTGATCTTATATGACTTCATACATTCAAAGTATTAAAAAAATAGAATAAGAAAATATTGATTTGGAAATAGATATTTCATTTCTTTAATCATGTTCACAAAGAAAAATGTTTTCAAGATCCTAGTGGAAAGAAAAAAAGCTAAAAGAAAGCAAAAAAGCAAAAACAAAGTGCAAAAAATAAGTTTTCATAATTTTGTTTCTTCTAGTAGACCTTCAGGCTAAGTCTCCATAGGTGCTTCAATGTGGGATGGTGCCTTGGTACTGGTGTAGTATTTGAAGTGACCAGTAAAGGGGCTTCAGCAAGTGTACTAGTGCCTTGAACCTCCATTGCTTCTCTTGCCATTGGATAGGCCACACTTGGGATAATGAGTGCAGTGTCAAAGGTTGGGGAGAGTTCCTTCACCTTGTTTTGGCAATCCCTAAATCCCTCATATAAAACACTCAATGATCCCTCAGCAATGTCATCCAAGAAGTCCTTGGATGATTTATATTCTTTATAGCCTTCTTCTTGGCTTCTTTGATCTCTTTCTCTAACCTCTCCATTTTTTCCCAAAGTTTTAGGATGGAGGCTCGAGTTATTTCAATCTCTTTATTGGCATCAAAGAGGCTGATTTCTAAATAGTTTATTTCTATGGTGGTTGCAACCTCTAACTTAGCCTTTTGGGCCTCAGCAATACTTTTCTAGGCCTCTATAGTATTTTTTAAAGCCTCTATAGCATCCTTTTGGGCTTCTATAAAACTCTCCCGGGCATTAGCTGCTTCAGCTTTGTTGGCTAGCTTCTTCACCACTTCATTGGGGCTGAAAACATTTTATTCAAAGTTCCTTTTTACCTCACCATATATGATGATGAAGTTTCAAGATCACTAACATTGGGGAGAAGCTAGAGAAAGAAACATGAAGATTAATTTAGAATGAAGACAAGAAAAGTAGAAAGAAAGAAAGTAACCATGAAGAAAAAACTATGTGGAAGATTGTAAGATAGCTATCATCGAGCACTTAGGAAAGAGGATGTGTTTCCTGCTCTGCTCTATTGAGAGGAAGTATAATCATCTCTAAAAGTTCCTGAGCGAACTTTGGATTTCCATGAATGAATCAATTACCCTCAGTCTCTTTTGCAAAATAAAGCACACACCTTGACCACCCGAAGACTAACCGGTATCAACGGATCATAGTGATTGGATAGTTTTTGAAAACATTACAGGATTGGTCATTGGAAGTAGTCAGATGGCCTCCGATGACCTTGTAGGACTAGTCATCAGAGATGATCATATAATTTTCAATGACCTAGTGTTGGTCATCAGAGGATTGGGCACTAGCACCTCTATTGGTGCAGTGGATTGGCTGTTTCCTGATAAGGGGTACTCGTGAAAGATATCAGCAAGGAAGACTCCTGCTAGCTTCTTTTGGCTTCCACCCTCTTCCTCTTAGTAGCTTTCTGAAGTCTTTCTATACCAAACTTCATCTTTGCAGACATAATAACTCAAATAATGGTTAAGATATTGGCAAAATCTAATGACTATGTAAAAAAAAAAAGAAAAAAGAAAGCACAAAGTGGTTGACATACTTTAGGAAATGACTAGACTAATGCCTACGTCATACTAGGCTTGATCAGGTAGAAGAAATTTGAACTCTGGGACTTGGACCTCAAGCAACTTATTATAATTGTCTAGGTCTTCCCTCAAGGGAGTCTTATTAAAGTTAGGTTTAGTCCAGGCTCAACCTTAGGAGGACCCAATACATAAAGGCTAGTCTAAAAAAATGTAAAAGAACCTATTCTTCCATCCATGGATAGAAGAGAGGATGCCTTCTATAAGTTTTCAAGGCTGTCTATGGATAAAATAAAATCATTGTTTATCATATAGGTAAGATTTTAACATGTAAATGGCTCAGAATAAAGAACATCTTAGTTTTGTTTTACATAAATCACAAAGGATGAAACTTATAATCACCCTAAAGCTATTTATAGAAAATTTGATCAGGGTTTGTGATAAAGGGATAAAGAAGGAAACATACTCTAATATTGAATAAATCTTCATAAAAGGCAATGCACCTAGATGGATGAGCCAAAACTATATCATTAGAGCCTAGTATAGTCATCTAAGTACTATTTAGGATGGAATACTTATCCATAAGTTTTTAGAGATCTGCTTCCTTAATTTTTCAAACCTTTCTTGCTCAAGGCCTAGGGAGGCCCTCCTATGTCACTTAACAAGAACCTCAAAAGGAGCAAGGTGTCCTTTCTCAGTTATAACAAGACTTAATGTGGTCTCGATGGGGTCTACCCTAGAAGTCTTCACCTTCTTAATAGCTATTTTCTTCTTAGGGGCCAGGGCTACAAGATAAGAAACTATGGAAGAAAGAGAGAACTAAGGTCTCTTATCGAGGGATATTGGATCCTAGGTGTCTTGGAGAAAATAAGCCAAACTCTAAAGAAGGGTCACCTACTACCTCTCTTGGAAACGAAGGCAAAATAATAGAATGACAAAGGATCCATATTGTAAGATGAAACTACTATTTTTAATGGTGCTCAATGGTCAAATTAAATTATTATACCATTAGATGTCAACCATGTTGCTCAATCCCCAAATCAAAGTGTGGGCTACCTCTTCATGACATGTGGGTATCCTTGTTAACTAGAAGGCAAGCCCCATGGATTAAGGGATCATTGTCATTCAAAAACTGCCCACTGCCAGACCTAGTAATATTTTTGCAAAAAGTGCATGCAACATTAAAAGCCATATTGCAAAATGGTGACATGAAAAGTAATCAATTATCTTTTTCTCTATCAAAGGCCGTGGAAATCTTTTGTTATACTTCTAGGTTGAATTGAGTAAATCACCTTGAACTTGAAAGTAGGTGTCAACTATTAAGATAAAAGACCTACTATAAGTAATTGCTAGTATGTAAAAAAGTGTTTGACAAAAAAAGTATTCAATAAGGAGCCAATCACTTATTTGAGGTACAGGATGCCAATAACCAGGAGCCAATCACTTATTTAAGACATAGGGTACTAGATGGTCAGGAGCTGATCACTTATTTGAGGCACAGGGTGCCCGATGGCCAGGACCTAATCATGTATTTTAGGTAAAGGATGTTTGATGGCCAACTGCTGATCACTTTTTGAGGCAGAGGATGCTTGATAACCCAATGCTGATCACTTATTTAGGCACAAGATGCCTGATGCCAAGGAGCCAATCACCTATTTAAAGTATAGGATACCCAATGGCCAGTAATCAATTACTTATTTAAAGTATAAGTTGCTAATCTATTCATTGGACAAGTGCTGATCACTTATCTAAGCTAGATACAAAGTTTTATAACTTCATTTAATATGAAGCATGTCATAAAATCATTAGAGCCATTATGACAAGGTTGGTAAGTTGTTATTATCAAAAAGTGCAATGGAGCACTAATAAACTATTTCACAAACTCACTTCTTAATAGCAACCGATAACAACTTTTTTAATAATGCAACAATCTCACAAATGGTTATAACCACCTAACCAACTTGACCCTATGCCTCTATAAATAGAGAACCAAGGAAAACTCCGAGGGACTTCTCTTGCACACTCATACTCTCTCCATTTTTTCTCACTATGCTCCCTCTTTAAGTTGGCTTAAGCATCAAAGGGTCCCACGTTGGAGAAATCCCATTAATTTGTCCAACATCGAGGACTTTTTTGCAAGTCAAGAAGCTAATCAAGCTAACCATGAAAGTCATCAGCCAGTTTTTGAAGATCCTTAGAAGTCCAAAGCTACTGTAGTATATCCAATTTATTTAGATTGGAGAGGTGCAGCAACACTTGGTACTATATAAGTAACAAAGATCTCTCAAAATATAATGTCAGACTAAATACACATCTGCATGAGCTCTCACATGGAAAGGAGAGGAAAAAAAGAAAACAAATGAGGTAATTTCTTACTTATTACTAGAAGGAAAAAAAAGGAAAAGAGAAAAAACATAAAGAAGAACAATGGAGGGAAATTTTGTGCATTCTGTTCTACCCCTTTTTAAAAGAATTTCTTGCTCAAAATCTTTTGACCACCAAGTTATTAAAAGATTTGGATACATTTTGAATTTACTGTTTTAGCTTTCCTTCTCATCCTCTTGTTTGCCAATCAAAGCAAGCACCATCACCCTCCTTTCCTTCCATTTTCTACATTCTCCTATTTCTTTATTTTATTTTCTATTCTCAAGACAACCAGACTACTAGCCCAAGGGAGGGGGCACACACCTTTCCTTAATTCCTCTTTTCGTTCTTCATGGCTCACCAGTTGAGGAGGGGGCTAGGTTCCCCTTTCTTTTCTTGATTGCTGGACAACAAGAGGTGGCATGTGAGTTTTCCCATCCCAACTTTCTTGTCAGCTATCATTCAAGGAGGGGACCATATCCCCTCCCCATTTCTTTCCACATGCGTCAACCATGGCCAAGGGGGATGTGGTTAGTGCACACACCCTTCTCCCTTTTTCTTATTTTCTGCTCACATTCCATGTTTCCCTTTTGTTTTGTTTGTCTTCTTCTTTATAATTTTATTTTAATTTTGCATGTGGATGCAATGACTCATGACCCAACCTCTTATTTGCATGCTAGCACCCTCCCTCTACCTTTTTCTTCTTTCTACTCTACATGCTCCTTCCCTTCTCTCTCTAATCTACACAACCCAACTCCCTTAATTTACTACTTATTTCTTCTTTTTTCTTTACTTATGTTTTTAATTCCCTTAGCTTTTCCTATGATGTCAATAGATATCTCTCATATTGTTGGCCATCATTGGAGGCTTCTCTTTGTTACTAACTCTTTCTATTTATATTGGTATAAGAGGTTTGACTGAATAGGAGGTTGGGGCCCTGAATAACTAAGGAGCATCCAACTTGGGATTCAAATCCCACATCCAAGGTAATCATTAACCCCTAATAAGCAATAGTTAATTTTGTTATCTTATATTTTAATAGGTTCGAACTCTAGACTAATCCTTGGATCAAGAGATAAATAGGACCTTTAGATGCTAGGCTAGGCAATTTGAAATGTGCTTATATCTAGGCTCTACCTTACATAGATAGAGACATTGATTCGCTGATCTAGGATCACCATCCTCGATAAAGAATGATCCTAACTTGTGTAGCCATAGGAGGGTCTCGCATACTAGTAGGACATTTCTTATACTTAAATATGAAGGAATATTTAAGGGTTATGACTTTAGAGTTTTGAATGAAAGCCTAATAATTTTGGGTATTCGTCTTGGGTCATGTGTAGCCATGTAAGGAGGAAATTTGTGGACATTGTTAATCCATATCCATATGTACCTGTATCACCCTAGTGTTTTTATTATGCATTTCACATAATATAATTGGAAGTTTACTTTTGAAGCTTGTTCTTGAATCAATGATATCATTATATCTAAATGCCTAGTTTCTATATATGTGTTTTGTAAATAGCTATAAAAATAGTTCTTAAAAACAAATTTATGAAAATTTCTAATAGAAACTTCATGAATAAATTAAATACTATTAGCATTCTATACAAGGAAATGATTTTAAAATACAGATCAAGCATGAAAAACTCTAATTAAGCATTATAGGAGATTTATATATATCAACATGATTGATCCTACATGATGGAAATATATAAAATGAGTTGTCAAATCCTATTCGATAGTTCAAAGATATTGAAAGCTTTATGTTCATTAAGTGACTAATAAATTATTTTTTAGAATGAGTTTAATGATCTCTATAATCTGACATATAATTCGAGCCTAGCTAATGGGGCTATTCATTGGCATCCGATGTTCAATAACTAGTTTCTTTTAGTCCTAGCAAGTAGAATAAATGCTGGCAAATTATGTATTTCAGAACTAGCCTCTTTCAAGCCTTGTCACATAATTAATCATGGTTGTAGTCACATGGACTAATAGAGCAAAATATTTAATTTTTTTGTTTAAAAGTCCATAAAATAGATTTATTTTTGTGTGATGTATTAAATCTAGGCTTTGTACTTGTATTTTAAAAGGTGAATGATTATATAGACAAACTTCTATCTGCATTTCTAAAAGTCCTTGAAAGTTGCAAATTTATTCTCTTGAAATTAATGATAATATTTATATTTATATGAATATTTCTATAATTATATATTTATGCTTGATCCAACACAAGAAGTAAAGAAAACTTACTAGGTTATTAGCTCACTATTATTTTCCTTGTTCTATTTCAAATATTGAGTTGCACAAATAGAGTCATGGGTTATGCTAATGAGCTTAAGATCAAAGTATGGTTATTTGTTCAAAGTTTTTGTTATGAATTGAAAAATCTATATTGATCCAATCATGATTTGAAGATAAAATTAATGAAAATTCTTAAATGGTTGATCTAAATGATTTTTGAATTTTCACTGCCTATTCAGATTTGTATTAAGACACTACAACAAAATTAGCAATTCCTAACATACGAACAATATCCTATAACATAAAAAAATTTTATCCATTATATGATCAGTGTTTACAAAAATGCCAAAAATATGTCAATTAATCTAGTATAAAAGATTATAGTACTATTTTTTCCAGCATTTATAGAATGTGAGGCATTTACTGCATTGGCAACAATTTATGTTTATGTATACCAACAATTCTAAGTGCTAACAATGCCATCCATAATAGTTGTTCTCATGGATCCAAGCCCAACTAGATTTGTGACCATTCATCATGTGCCTAACTAGTACCAATAGATCAAGGTGTGACATAATATATATGCAATCCAATGTGTTATGTGCTTACTTCAATAGTCTAGAAATTTAGCTTCTTTTGATTGACATCTTCCACCTATGAGTTTTGTCAAGATATTTTTTCATATTTCATTGCAATCTATATAGAACAAAATGACATGTTCATCAAGTGTGTATAAAGAAAAAGCAATTGCGGCCCATTTAGCTCCATCAAATCTTATTTCACATCAGTGTTTTGTATTTTATGAAGTGTATAGTTAACAAATCAAACTTAATCCAAAGCATATTAATGTTTTACAATCGTTGTAAAGAGGTAGTGGGTGCACCCCAGGATTGCATTGCCTCTATGTGCATGGCTTTCTCTCCACATCCAAAATCCAACAGCCTTACCTTCAAAACTAATCCAAAACCCTATAATCCTTACCATAGAAACTAACTGGAGGGTGGAGGGAGGTTTATGAGAACCAACATTCCCATAATATAATGATACATATCTTAATACAACCTCATCAAATAAGATGTTAATTACTATTATAAGGAAAACAATGACTAATTTTTTCTTGATTTGTTCAAGCAACCTTTGACAAGACTTTTGACAATAAAAAATGGTCATAATTCGCTTGTGTGGATTTTACATAAAATATCCACTTTTCTATTGATTTTTCATGAAATGGTTAGACATCCTTTTTGGAGAACGGATGAACACACTTAAGGATCTCAAGTGATTTTGTCTTGGATTTGAATATGAGGCTAGTGATGGTTTAAACATATTTATATTGGATATTTACAATATGTGTACCAAGCATCCAATGAATGCATATTAAATGTTTAGAAAATGTATATCAATCATCTTGGAAAGAAATCCAAGAGCAAAATCATTGAATGACCCTAAAAAGTATATCATGTGGTTTGTTCATCAATAAAATGGAATTGCATCTCTAGACTTCAAAGCACCATCATGGGGTCTCATGGTGTGGTTGTGGACTTTATGCAATAGCCCATTACATTAATGATTGGCATCATAAGAACCTAGGCTTTGGAAAGATATGGCAATCATCACTAACCTATGAGTTTCCAACATTCTCTAAGCCTATAAACCCTTCTTTGACCACTCTTTGTTTTTTGATAATAAAATGAAAGATTTTAGATTCTGTGTAATGATACTTGGAATTTGAGTAATAAATTGTGTCTTATCCTAATAATGAAACCCCTTTGCAAAGTACAAGCCTTGAATGATGCATCTCTAAAAAATAGGAGTATGGTAATTATAAAATGGTTGTTGCCCTTCCTTTCTCTATTAGAAAAGTAGTTGGAATAGAAGTAGGTTTATTAAATATCAGTTATATTATAGCTCTTCATGTTATTGTTTCTAGTCCCATTTTAGTACTCAGGACCAATATATGGGTGCATATAGTTGACAATCATGAATTGGTGGGTCCAAGGATTATATTTGTTTTTTCTTAAAAAGTTTAATGCAAGTTTTTGAGGAAAAGAGTTACAAAATGCTGACCTAAATCATTAGGCAGTGTGCATATGAAGTTAAGGTATGAGTTGATAGAAACATGTGCTTTAAAAAGTGAAGGCCCAATCTTTAAATAAGAACATAATATTGAAGCACCAACTTAATTAGGCTAGTTGGCTTCAAATTTGATAACCACGTTTCGCTCCTTCCAAAAGCAGCAACAGATAATAGTAGCTAACCATTCCTAGCCAGAAAAGAATTTTAATGGCTTAAAAGGATCTCTATAATGTATTCATAATTTCTAGATAGTATTTGTTGAAAAAGATATTATATTAAGGATATTTGCCACAGTTTTAGGAATAAATGGTCCATGGTTTTTTTGCTTGAACATCCTAGGCGGCAATGCTCAAGTTTGTTCTAGCCTTTATTAACCAAGTTCTCAATAATCTGATATTTTTGATGGAAAATAATCAAGTAAACACCTTCACCTTTCCAAGCAATAGAAGCTAAAAGGAATGGATCCCTCCATTGGTGAAGAAATAAATGTAGCTCTTAACCATGAGTGTATTTTTTATATTCCACTTCCACAGTACTTCATCCTCTCTATTAAGGCTAGGAATTTCTTGCAAATGTTGGCTAGCACTAGAGTTTTCACATGACTTTCTAACCTAAAGGTTGTGCAATATTATTCAAGTAGTTGTCAATGGCCATGAAGTTTGACAAAGAGATGCTTTGCTAGATAACTAACAAAAAATAAGATAGCAATTCACAATCCAGTTATCATATCAAAAGAAATTTGCTACTCATTGATAGTCAAGAATGATATACATTGTAACAATTGCAAACAAACTTAATAGAAGAGAGATTAGAAGAATGGCTAGTTTCTATTGTTATAATACAAAATTGAGCAAAACCATTTCATGAGCAGAGTTCTTGAATGAGTTAGGTCTAGTATTCCCTATCTACCAAACTTCTTAAACCGATATATATGTTCCCTTCCAAACCTCCATTGAAATTTCTCAAGCCCTAATGTCAAAAGGATATTTTGATCCCAACAATCCTTTTAAAGGTGCACAAAGAAAATAATATTGAGGTAGGTTTGCCTAATAGTTATTTGCATATTTAGTACAAATAGAACTTAAAAACTTTTGGCCATCTCTAATCTATTCATAGGTACATAAAGCAAATGTGTCACACATTGGTCATAAATTCAGAAAAGAGCCTACAAGTACTCCAAAAGGTATATCCAAGCAATTTTTATGAGTAGACATTTCTATATGCTCAAATATGTTCACTATTATGGGTACAATTAGGCATTGTAGTCATAAGGTTGTTATGATGAATAATGAGTTTATGAAGTTTTTCTTTCATAGAGGTGAAATCTTGCATTGAGATCCTTGTTTCCATCACACTAAATTGTCAATACTAGAAATTGATCTCATAAAGTACTATCAAGTAGAGGTAGAAACTAGGTGCATAAGCTTAAACGTATTCCCTTGACTTGTATAATAGGATATCATGTTGTATTCTAGAAATCAATGATACCCTTGGTTATATCCTTAATAGGATTACAATGGTCAACTAAACCCAAATGTGAGTAAAGGTCAAGTTATCCAACATTTAAACCTTTATTAGGGTATAGTCTCCATCTTAGAATAAAGACATGGTCAGAGACATATTAAAGATATTCAAATAGTAACTTCAAATATTTTGGAAATAATTATTTTATAAATATTATAGTTGCTAATTAATTTTGTTCAAATGAGATTCATGCAAATAGATTTCACATGGTAGAGATTGCACCAATCCTACTTAACACTTCTATTATGAATGCTCCCAAGAATCTCAATGAAATAAGTCCTATAGGTCTTTCAATGTTTGTTAGATCTATTATGGTATTAACTAGGTCTTCCAATTGATGGTCAGTGGCTTTTTTTTCTTATTACTAGCACTGATATGGAAAAATTTTGTATTTTTATCCTCTTCTTTCAACAAATGGACTATAGTTCTTTGATTCAGGTTTCTTTTAAAATCAATACTAATTCTTGCTAAACTTGAATATTGTATCTTTTTCCCTTTGATCTTTAATGAAGCTTCTTACTTCTTTATCTTTAGGAAGATTTCTTACTTCTTGATTGCCAAGCTAGTCAATATGCAAAAGGATTGTCTCTTGCTTCATCAGGATGTTTCCAAATTGCTCTTGCTCTAGCTCTTTAATTTTAAGAATATAAAGTTTGTTTACAAAGTCATGACATTAAGAGAGTTTAAGGAAATATGCTACTAAGATTTAATTAGGTTATTAAAGTTAGAGTAGGTATGAAAGAATAGTGCCTTGCAAGCCAATCATATAAGTGATGTAATAGGATTATCTTTGTTTTATCATGTGTTGCATCTTATTGCTTACTAAGATTATGGTGAACCTTATAGATTGGGATAATAATTTTAGGACCATGATAAGGTCATGCCAGTGAGATCTAAAATCTTGATAGCTCTAATTTAAAATATTCTTAATCATAGGATCATTGAATTAATGATTAATAATTTAATAAGACTAGCACATCTTATATATGCTCCATGGAGAGGGTGATTGATCTCACAATCGCTTATATGATGATACTAATACAAGAATATGGATACTTATTGAAAAATGAGTTCACCAAATTGATCTACAGAGAGAACATCTAATAGAGCCTTATAAGCATGTCAGTAGATGGTTCTCTAGTAGGAGTAGTGTAAGTAATACTTAGACCTGAGATCACCATAGTCACTCATATATAGATCTATGTTTCATTTCATATCCTGGTATGACATTTCGAGATAAGTATGGGATGCTCTAGATATGGTGAAGTATGTATAGAGGGTGTGAGTAGTCAACAAGGAATATATCACTCCTTATAAGAGGAGAGACATACTATATGATATCATAGGATGATGACTCAAGAAGTCTTTGATCAAAGTAGGATAAAAATTAGAAAGAATTTTAATATTTTATCAACCAAGTCATCATCATTAGATCAAGATATTTATAGATAAACATTTGGGATTGACATGTTCCATGCCCATTACTTATCTAGGCATTGTTTGATCAAAAAATTAAATTACATGGTAACTCATCATAGAAGGATATTTTATTATTTTTTATTAATTTTATGTCTTTTAGGTAGTCATAATAGGTTGCTAGATGTCAATCTTGATCTATAAACTTGTAAGAATTAAAGAGTTTAATTCAATAATTAATTAGAAAAGTTTTAATTTAATTAGATTTGATCTAATTTCGATTGTTTCAATCGAGCTTGACCTAATTTCAGTTGGGTTATAGCGTGAGTCTACTACTAGCTAGATATAGAACCCAATGGATCACATACATTAGAAATTAATCAAGGATCTATATATTTGAATTTATAAGAAATCTTATAGATTTAATAACATGCTGTATGTTAGTTAGTCTAAGTTTCAAATCTAACTTGACTTTATTTTCCTTAAGATTGATTACCACAAGGTGTTGTGTGTCCAAAAAAAATGGGACACCTATTTTTCCTCATGCATAAGAGAGAGAGATCCCTCATAAAATTAGAGAAAGAGGGGATACCCAAGGATCCCTACTTTGACTAGTTTTTTGAAAGAGGGGATGCCCAAGGATCCCTACTTTGACTAGTTTTTTGACCAAGTCAAAGAGTTCCACACACTATCCTATAACTAGCTAGCATCGATGGGATTTGCGCCAAGGTGGATTTGTGACCTTATTAGAGTAGATTTTTGAACCAAACATTGATTGGTCAAAGGTGGCTCATGCCCCTTACTTTATCTATGCCCCTTACCTTCCTAACATGGAAGAATTTCATGCAAAAAAAGAGGTTCCATGCCTTTATTTTTGGCACACAAAAGAAGAGAGGAAGAGTCCCTCTCTTCTGCAACTCTTCCTTCCCCCTCATGCCCAAATTAAATGCCATATTTAGGCTCAACGTGAAAAGGATTTTCACATATTTTTTAGAGGCTAAACAACATTTTTATTGGCTGATGTTTATGGTATTTAAGAAGGGTTAATTGTGCCATACATCTCCTTATTTCCCACACCCATGAAGACAAATTTCAGACATTTTTCTCTTACTCCAAAACTATATAAAAATGTGGCACTCTACCTAGATTTCCAACAAAGGAAAGCAATCCAATGAAAGTAGGAAATCTAAACGTTGGGAGGGAGAAGGAAAGAGAGAGGGTCCAAGGGTTGGGTGGCTAGAAAAGGGAAGAAAGAAAAGCTATTTGCTTTTCTTAAAAGGGGCTGAGTTTCAAGAGTTGGGATCCAAAGAAAGGAAGAGTTTTGTGGGAAATCTAGAGGGTTGGGATCCAAAGGAAAGAGAAGGAGTTTTGTGGGGGAAAATTCTCTCTGTCAAAGAGAGGGACCATTGGATCTTATCAAAAAAGGAAAAGAAGGGTTGAGATTCTCTAGAAGAAATTTAGCAAAATTAGATTGGGAAGGTCCTTGACTAGGGTCCTTATGGACTACCATTGGAGAACACATACTTGAGTGCCTGTGGAAATCGAATCAAATCAGATAATGATCTAATTCTACATATTTGAATAATTATTTTATAATTATAATATTTGATTGTACATCTACAAGAGACTCTTGGATTTGGGTTTTAGTTTAGCATAGTTTTTATTAGATGACTATAAATAAAAAATTTTAAAATTTACTCCTACTGCGCAACCTTAAAACCTACAGTAAACTACGTATTTTTGAATCAGAACATCTTTAAGTTTGATGCTGCTAGTTGAACATGAGAAGTAGGTAAACAGGATCAACAGTAGTTCTAACATGAGAATATAGAGTAGAAAGTAGGGAATTTTGAAGCCTAGTCTGAAAATTGATATAATGGTCATGTCTAGCCAAACTTGATTATTCTTTGAAGTTTGTCAAAAAACTTGCAACTATGTTTGATCTCTAGGAGACCAAGAATGCAAATGAAGTAGTTAAACTTTTAGGATGTGGCCAAGCTGATGCTCCTTTGGTCTATGAGTTTTAATAAGTAATGTTAAAATTTTACCACTAATACATAGGAGCCTTGCTAGTATTATCTTATAGCATTCAGTTTGTCAAAAAAATTTAATCATTTCTTATTTTCATTCAATGCATACATAATAGAAGGAACCCAATAAGAGTTATCATACCTGAAAATAAATATTCCTTTTAAAGAGTAAAAGCCTTTGCAAATTAGACATCCGATAGCAAAGTCAAAGTCACACATGTTAGGACACCTACGTATCCAATTGTATCCACTTCCTAATTATAGAAGATAAAGTCACAAATTGACTTTGGGGTTTTGGGGTCAAAATATGTTGACCAGAGTAGCAACCTAAGAGGATGGGTGAATTGAGATTTTCAAAACCTTTGGCATTTTAAAAATGTGTGTCCTATCTACCAATTTTAATGTATTTGTGAGTACAAGAAGATAGATATATAAGCAATGGAATCTAAAAATAAACAATCACACAATCACAAACAAAAAAATATATATAATAGTTGTATGCTAACATAGTACCTATGTCCACTCTCCAAGTCTCTCTACATGGAAATTCAACAATAATCACCAAAATTACAATCCAATTATTTTGATAGGGAACACAATCAATCTAGTTGGTTATTCATAGGTTCACCAAACAAAACCTTCATAACTAAGCTTCCTTAACTTAGTCAAATATAACCATTCAATTTTATCTTAGACTAGCCTAAATCTCTGAGTGTATATATCTAAGAAACTGTCACAAGCTCAAGAATATGAAAGTAACAATTCAGAGTTTAAGAAATAAAAACTCTTTATAGCTTAGGGAAGTGATGTTCATGTTTCTTGAATGCAAGGACTTCCTTGTTGAATGCTTGAGAGAAGGTTGGTTCAATGGTTGAAGTTGATGGTCTAGCTAATAGGTCACTCAATCAATACTTTTAAGGTTCCTTCTCAATTGAATTAAATGCTGAAAGATTACCTTGAATGCTCTATTAAGTGGTCTTCCTTCTTTTCTTTAGATTTTTCCTTTCTTTTTTCAAAATCTTTTAAAAGAATTAATTTCCAATTAAATTCATTCCTTATATAAGTCCCAAATTGACTTGAATGAAGAATAAGACTATTAGATAGCTCAAAATAGTTATTTCTAGCTATGAAAGAATTTTTTTTTAAAACTAGCTATTATACTATCAAAATGCAAATGAATCCACTCTAAATTATGAGGAGTCAACTTGGCTTCTTAGGGTTGGCTCAGCTCTTTAGGAGTCAACTCACAGTCCATAGTATCTTAGTATAGTTCTTTGTCCTTTGACTATAGTCATTTTGGGGTCAACTCAGCTTTTACTAGGATTAACTTGTCTAGAAGAAGTAGCTCACGATTTCTTTAGAGTCAGCTCAAGTTGTGCTTAATTTTTCACTTCTCTCTGTCTATGCCTTGAGAAGATTTAGGCTCGACTCATAATTTAGTGGGATCAACTTATCTATTGAGTTGACTCATGAATTTTTAAAGTTGGCTCATATTCACAACATCTTTTAGCTACTTTGTATCTTGTCCCTTGAGATTAGATTAGAGTTTCTCTTATTCTATTAGTGCTGACTCATCTAGTGAAGTCCAACTTGTGATTTCCTAGAGTTGGTTGATGTTCAAAACATCATTTTTTGCTATTCTCTATCTAGCACCTCGGAACAATGCAAGAGCCGACTTTTGATTCAATGAAGTTTCATTTTAGTGTGCTAGAGTTGACTCAAATATATCATGGACAACTCTAATCCTCTGACCTTTATTGAGCACATTGAGCAACTTTTTCTTAGCAAGTTTTGAAAGACTTCTTCTTGATTGTTTGTGCAACCTATAAGCATCAAAAAATTTCCTACAAGAATTCTCTCAAGTTGTATTAATATCAAACATATTTAAGTATTTTTAGTATTATCAAAATCAATCTTTGGATGAACAAAGGAGTTAAGTTTATCATATATATATATAAATATATACTTTGATGAAAAGATAATGTCTCGAACCATGCATCATCTAGGATAGAGACTTGCATTTATGTAAACACAGCATGCAAAGATTTTTTTAGAATAAGCAAATTAACATTAAGAGACTTGAATTATAGCCAATAGGAGGAGTTCATCATACATGGAAGCTTTAAAGTGTAATTATAGTATTTGTCTTATCAAAAACTGCTAGTAGAAACAGACAAGCTAAGCATTCCTAATGGTCATGAAAGAATAAGCAAAACAAGTGAAATAATATGTAACATATTTGTGAAGAAATGCTAGTTGTGGTTGCATGGAGGATGGGAAGATGGGAATCTTAACTAAAATGTATGCTAGCCTTAACCATGCTCAAGTAAGTCAAAGCCTAATCCTGAAGAGAACATGCTTTCTACATGGTAGTAATTCAAGATTCTTCAAATTTAAAATAGTAGAGCCCAAGCTAGGGCATTTTAATAAAGTCCATAATGCTCTTTGGTTGATAAGGTCACCTAAAGTATCGATGTTGATGAATATAATGTATTCTTCATTAAGGTTGGGTGCTTTAGTCATAAAATGTTCACTTTTTTGGAATAGTTAGACATTTCTTTCATTTCCTAGCCTGGAGAGTGGAGATTGCCAAGCAGCCAAAAAGGAGGGAGTGATTGAGTGAAATGGGAGGTAACCCTATCTAATGGTATATGGGAGCATGGATAGCTAGGTTAAGGTGGGTGCAATTTTAAGGTAGGTGTTGATCAAGCATATCACTAGGGAACATAGCTCCTGCTTCAAGGTAGGTGATGGATCTGGCACATCACTATGAAAGGCTAAGGTAGGATGGGGTCAGTTTCAAGATAGACGGTAGATTGGGCACATCAACATAGGCCAGTACAAAGAGTACATCCTAGATGGAAGCTATAATGCAAAATTATAGTATTTCTCTAACTCCTATCAAAAACATCTAGTAAATCCAAACGAGCCAAGAATTACAAATGGCTACAAAAAAACAAGCAAAATGAGGAACAAAATAATATGTAACATTTTTGTGAAGAAATGCCAGTCGTGGTTGCTTGGAAGATGGAAATCTCAGCTAAAATGTATGCAAGTCTTCAAGCCACCTTAAGCAGGTCAAAGCTTGATCTTAAAGAGTTCATGCTTTTTGTGCAGTAGCAATTCAAGGTTCTTCAATATCCAAACAGTAGAGCCCAAGTGAGAGCATTTTAACAAAGCCCATAATAATTCTTGTTGATAAGGTCTCCTGAAGTGAAGAAGTTGATGGATAGAACATATTCTTCATTAAAGTTGGTTTTCTTAAATCATAGAAGGTTCATTTTTGGGATAATGTTAGATACTTCTTTTATTTCCCAATCTAGAGGTTGGGGCTTGCCAAATGATTGACGTAAGATTTGATTTTGATGAGTAACAAAATATTTGAGTACATAAAATGGAACTAATAATTTATTAAAATATTAATTAATTATTTTAGGAAGCATTAAACCCTTTCAAGAATAAATGATCAATTGCTCAAGATGAAGCTCAGTAAGACCATGTTTGAAGCTTACATAATATGAAAAAATCCAAAAAAACAAAGGTTGGAAGGATACTTGAAAAATGAATGACAAGGAGCCGACTCAAAGCCTCAAAGAATTATCTTTGGCATGCAAATTTAGATAGCACACAATCTTAGTCAACTCAAATTTAATTTGAGTCAACCCCCTCAAAGGTTTCAAAGAGATAGAAGGCTTATTTTTCAAAACTATAAATTAAATCACTTCAAGTAGAATCCAAGTCAACTCAAGGTTGGATCTATGTCAACTCAAATATCCAAGTCGATATCTTAGAAAAGGATAGAGAACCATATTTTTGGACAAGACTTGTGTCAAATGAATCCAAGTCAACTCATAGGAAAAGAGTCAACTCAAATGTGGCTTGAGTCAACTCCACGTTGTTTGGCAGCTCTAATAGCGAGTTCTGTAGCTTAGATATAAATGTGCAAAACTTGTCTAATGGCTACTTTTCAACTTATAACGATCAAAAATGGCTAGTTTGGTTTTTTAATGGCTTAAATATCTACTAAACTCATTGAAGAAGTAAGAGAATCCCAGAAATATTAAAAGAAAATAAAAGAAAGCTAGAAAAAAAGAAATATAGCCAAAAGCATTCAAGAGTGTAAATTTATATCCCAACCACCAAAGAATTCAAATCTTCAAAGGCTTTCAAGAAAGAAGAAAAGATCTTCAACTCCAAAGCTTCCTTGATAACTTTCCAAGTGCTTCATTGATATTTGTTTGCTAATTTAAATGCACTTTTGTTTAGTTACTTCTATGTTCTTCATTCCTTTGCTATAACAACCTTTAATTAAAGATTAAAACTTGGAGTTAGGCCTATCCAAGCCTAAATTGGAATGTAAATTAGGGATTGGCTAGTGGATAGGTTTTGGTTGGTGAGCCCATGAAAAACCAACTATGTTTTAAATTATGAACCTGGAAAAAAATCTAGTAATAATTTTAGATAAATTATAATGAAAACTTCTAAGAGAAGTTTAGGGAATGGATCTTGGTATAAGGTTGGCACCAAATCATTATAAAACTATAGTGTTTGCTTATGGATTGCATGTTCTTTTTTACATTCCATTTGTATCACATTTTCTTAAGTTTGGCATATTATTTGTCCAACAGCTTTACTTTATTATTTTCAAACATATACATACTTGCTTTCAATTTTGAAAACTCAAGTCATCCCCCTCTTGGATTATCTTGCTAGGCAAAACATGCCAAAGAGGTAGGAGTAGTTGAGTGGAAGAAGAGGTAAGAGATGTAGGTGAAATGCAATAGGAAATCTTTATTTTAATACAAGTGAAAAGCATCTAGAAAAGCAAAGAAAACCCTAGCAAATTGTATCGATGAGCTAGGATGGCTAGGGTATAGTTAGGGCAATTTCAAGGTTGGTGTGGATTAGGCACAATCAATAGGGAACTCCAGTTTTGAGGTAAGTAATGGATCGGGCACATTGCTAGGGAAGGCTAGGATAGGATGGGGTCAGTTTCATGTAGGTGGTGGATCAAGAACATCAAGAGGGGACTTAGCTCAAATAGCCACAAAGTTGAAAAGTTTTAGGTTGGATGAAAGCAGGAGAAGATATGGTTTTAACATAATAATGGGAAGAGATAGCATGCTTGCATTGGGATCCTATTCTTGCAAGAGAGGGAAAGAAACTAGTGAAATCATTTTAGGTTTAGAGGAGTCAAAATGGTCATTGTGGGGCCATTTTAATTTTGACTAGTGGTATGCCTTTCAAAAGATCTTTTGCTAGAATGGTTCCTATGATGATGCCATGAACCACTTTATGATGACCATTCTAGAACTTTTGGTCCTTATCACCTTCATGATCTTTTTCTAAAGAAGAGGAGATAGCACCTTCTTGGGATTTCTTTCCATGGTGAAACCATTCATTATCTTCAATATGTAAGTGTAAGGCCCTATGCTAACATCAACAAGCTTTGGAATTGTTTTAAGATCTTTGCATAAAATAGTGGCCATCAAAGTTGCTAAATCCTCCCAATGAAGTCTAGATTGTCTAGCATAGTGGTGCACTCTAATAGGTATAGCCTTAGCATTCTAATAGATGAATGGGAGATGCTCTCACAAACCTTAAAGCAAAAGTTGTGAGTAATGCCACCTTGAAATTGATCCATTGGTTGAGTAACAAAGAGAATCCATCCCCTCACATGTGTCCTACAGCCATCAAATTATAGCCACAAAGTTAGAGGGGTAGGAGACAAAGAATTCATTGTTTCTAGTCTAGTAATCAATAATCCATGAGCCTACCCTCTTTGCATCAAGGGCAAGGCTTGTGGCAATGTATTCCACCTTAATAGGATGACCAAGGCCTCCACAAAGGCAACCCATTTGATATAAAAGGAGATCTTGTATATTTTAGCAAAGCATCAGAGGAAAACTTTGACATGGGGGATTCTTAGTAGTGATATTTGTTTAGGATTCATGCGTGTAGGTTGAGAGGTTTGATTGAAAGTTTTAAAGGAATGGCCAAAAAAATGATATGCAAAGAACTTAAGCGGGCTCTTATATCTAGAATTTTAGTGCTTGGGCTCCCCATAGTAGAAACAAAGGCCTTTCTTAAATAGCTTGAAAATAGGATAGAGAGTGTGCAAAGTTGAGGTTAGCAATAGTTAGGGCTTTAGGAAGTAAGGATAGAATGGTTACTATTGAAGCAGTGAGGAAAGGTGAAGGTACCATTCTAATGAAAGAGAGGGAAGGAACATAAAGTTGAACTGTGTAAGTGTGATCTAGAGATTCACTGGTATCAATATGGATTACTTTGACCATCAAGAGTATAGCTAGATAGGGTCTAGAAGTAAGATTCAAAGCATTGGGAAGCTAAGTCATAAGTTAAACTTCTAAAGGCCATAATTTGCATATAATGCCCGATTTAGGTAATCTTGTTTTTACTCAAATCTAGTATGTTTTCAAGATCTAGAACTTTTGGCCAACCATCTTAGAGGTTGAATCAAGCCCAAATTTCATCATTTGGGGCCCAAAATGGAATAGTCAAAGTGAAACTAATTTTGAAAGAGACATTGATTGAAGATTATCTTTCAATCTATGAAAAATTAAATTGAACAATACAAGGCAAAATTGATGTACAAGTCAAAAAATACATTTTATAAAATTTAGAATTTTTTATGTTATTTATATTAGTCATTTTGTAAGTGACCTAGTCTTATTTGAACTAGAAAGAGGAATCCAATTCAAATTACGTGAAGATAGATATCCTTCTAAAAAGTAGAAAGAAAAATCTAAATTAAATTATGTAAGGATAGACCTCACTATTACACATAGAGGATATATATCTTATTTTGAAATCAAGCAATTAAAGAAAATGTAACTTAAACCTTACTTTTATAATTCTTCTCTAGTTTTTATTTTTCAAGATTCTAGTTGAGTGGATTGAAGAAGCCTTCCTTTTCTCCAATTGGATCAATGGCTTTAGTTCATGACCAGTTGTGTGAGCAATAGAAGGGCTATTCATGCTTCATGTACATCAAAAGACAAGGAAATGTCTACTAGTTCTTTCAGATGGATGATAAGATGATGGAATGTCTTATAAACTTAAGAAGAAGATTGCTTAACTATCCAAGATCACCTCTTGATGGAATACTTTCAACATAAGTAATGATAACTTCTATTACAACGCTATATCCTACATCTAAAGATAAAGATCGTTCATCCAACGAGGAGGATGACCAATCCACAGGTGTGCAAAATCTCTCTCTTCAACTATTTAAAGTTGAAGCTCAAATTGAGATCACCATATAGACTAGCTAGAGACCTACTTTGTCATTATAGATATTCCAGCATCTAAAGGTAGCTTTTATTGGTCCCAAGCTTTCTAATCATTCTCTATCTAGTAAAATTTGTACATGAAAAAAATAATAGCATTTCTAATATAAAATAGAGCAAATTTAGAGTTCTAGTTAAGAAAAAATTTTATCCAATTAGCCACAAGGTAGATTGATGGATCAAGTGATAGAACCTATAGTAAAAGTATGTTCAATTCATCTAGGACTATACCAACAAGTGTACAAGAAAATGATTTTTTCTGGAATATCTATCAACAATCATGTAATTTTCATAAAGTATATTGGAGGAGTTGAAGCTCTTCAAAGTTGAAGATTTCAGTGAAGCTAGTGTGAAGGCTATAGGCATTAAGGAATTAGCTTAAGAAAGACAAGAAGATGACAAGTTAAAGAAAAGTAATGAAATCCAAGTCAAGTAGAGCAAAGCAGAGGAAGCACATCAACTTGACTCAAAATACTTATTATTGTCATTTTAGCCTTCCAAATAAACTAAGGAAAAATGGTGGAAACTTAACTCTAACTTGAACCCAAAGGATAATGATTCCAAAAAATAAAGAAAAGATAGTTGTTCTAAGTTGTAATAGTTTGCAGAACTTACCTAAGCTTAAGAAAGCAGACTCTAAAATTGTTTGATGGTAAGGAAACTTGAGACGATAAGAGGGGCAAATCTAGAGGTGTGTGAAAAACTTATCTATTCAAAGATCTAGATGAAGTAGAACATCATCAAGGATTTTAGATCCTGAATGCCAAAAGAACCTCATCTTGAGAATCTGGTTTGGAAAGAATATAAACCAAGCCTTATCACCTTTCTAAGCCTCAGTTTAATTCATAAAGATGCTGAGTTGAAAACTACCAATAAATATACTTCAATTTCAGCATAATTGAAAGATATATTAACAAGATAACTTTTGAAGTAGTTTTTTTTGGATATTTATTAGGTCATCATTGGGAGCTCATGCCTTTGGAATCATGATGCAATCTTCTATAAGTAACAAAGAAAATATCCTCTCATAAAAGATAGGAAGGAGTTTATGATGAATACCTCCAAAACTACAAGGTAATATTAATCTTGCATCTATTGTGTAGGTAAAGCAACTTGTTAATGTCTCCAACAAGTTTATGATATACAGTACAAGAATCCAATACTATTTATTAGAGACCAACTACTGCCCCTTGGCTCCACAAACTAATCAATATTTGCAATTGCGATCAAGATTAAGGAGTTGCTTTAGTCATCGTCAATAAGGAAGAATGGCAAAAAATATCACTATTATAAAGTCTAAATGTGAGAGTGGATGAAGTGGCACAATCAAGTGTAAAGAAAAGCAAGATTATAAATTATTTTTTAGCAATGCTAGATAGTTCAATCATGAGATAGGGAAGAAGACATTTCTCCATTATTAGTTCTAAATCAGTGGAAGCTAAATCCTCTAAATAGGATCCAATAGAATTGTAAGATTCGATATGGATTACTTTGAACACTACAGATATGGTTGGATAAAGCTCAAAATCAAGATCTATGATATCAAGAAACCTAGTTGCTGGCTAAATTTCTATATGCTATAACTTGGTCAAGCAATGCCTAATTTAAATAATTTTTTTTCTAAAATGGAATATCTTTGCAAAATCTAGAAATTTTAGGGCTAACCCTCTATGGGTTGAATCGAGTTAATTATTATTGTTTGGACCCTATAACAAGCTACCCAAACCAAAACTTTTCTTTAGGAAAGACATTCACTAGAGGTTATTTTCTACTCTGTGAAGAATTAAGTAGAGTGATAGAAGACAAAGTTAATATACAAAATGAGATCTATCTTCTATAAAACTTTAGTATTTTATAATTATTTATATTAGTCATATATTTTTTGAGATCAAATTGTATTCAAACTAGAAATTCAAAATAGGAATAGAATTTTGACTTCAATTTTGCAATGATGGATGTCCTTCTAGAGACTAAAAAAATGAATCCAATCCAAATTGGGCATAGATTGATCTTATTATAAATAGAAGTTACGTATCATAATTCTAATCAATAATAAAAACAAAATGAACTCAAACCCTAATTTTAATTCTTCCTTAGTTTTCTTTTGTGAGATTTGAGTTGAGTGGGTTGAAGGAAATCTTCATTCTCTCAAATCAAATCAAGGTGGAGTGGGGGAATTGTGAAAGCCATAGAAGGTAGAGTGATGATGGTTTTTTTGTATCTTCCTTAAGACCTTCAGCAAGGATGTTTTAGATGTAGAACAAGGGTGGTAGGAAGTAGGATGGCAATGAGGATGGTGGTGCTGGGGTGGGGATGCCAAGGATGTTGGCATGGGGGTTAAGGATGAAATCGAAGGAGAAAACATAGGAATGAGTGGAGGGCTAGGGAGGACTAAAATAAGGAGCTTATCATCACTGAAATACAACTTCTTTGAGGTAGATGAAATTCTAATGTAGGGATATTAAGAATGGCAAGGATTGAGTAAACTATCAAGGCTACAGATTGCACCTAGTGTGAGAATCATTTTAAAAAAAATACTTTAGAGTTGCCTTCCTACCTTTATTGTATAAAGCATAGCCCCGATGCTTCATGCTCCTTGTGTAGCTCATACCATGAAACTATTCAACATATACTTTTCGAATGCTATTATGTTGCCTATGTTTGGCCTATGAATCTAAAAGGAAATATCAATCCGAATGCAAAGATGCTGGTATATTGCTCAAGATAAGATTGTTATTTTATTTTCTTCAATTTCATAGCAATTTAGGAAATAAAATTATTTATCGTCCATGTTAGAGTGAACAGTCATTAAAAATAGCATCCTACACAACCTACGGCTAGTAGGTCTAAGTATAAATCAAAGGGATGCCCATTCTTCATGGCTAAAATATTAGGAGTTGGAAATTGTAACCTGATCCAAGAATCCAATCTATAACCAGCCTACTTTAACCATAATTGATTTTGGCATAAATAAGTCCAAGTCATAAATGGCTTGATCTAGTTAACTTGTTTATTAAATGAGTTTGGTTCAATTTAGGAGTTTCAATTAGCTACTTAACCTGTCCTATCTAATGGTTGGTCTAGTCATGATCTAACTCATTTAACTAGTTCAAGACTTGCTAAACATATTAAAAACCCACTTAGCCCATTTCAGACCCACTTAACTATTTAACCTAATTTGGCCCATATATTAAACCAGCTATGTAGGATCACCTATTTAATAAGAAGTTAGGTTAGATTTAGTCCTAGATTTTTGACTTGTTTAATAAATAAGTCAAGTTCAATTAATGTTTAGACCAGCAGTGTCCAACCCATCATATACCGAGATGAACTGACTTGGTAGTTACCCTGGGTGAAATGGAAACCTCCACCTCGTGCTTGGGCCAAGGCTAAATATAGATGGGAGAGAGTCTTTGTAAACCATACCTGGTGGAGAAAAAAACACCACACAATCTTATTGGGCCATGTAAATTTACTTTTCAATGTGCATTTAATATTTGCAACTTTTACTTTTTTAAAAAATATTTAAATGATGAAAATGCCCTTCTCTTAAAAAAAATTATGATATATCTTGGTTTGTATATTATGATCCGTTGGCTTGGATTATCATACCTATGTATCATAAAACGAAAGATATTTTTATCAATAAAAAAGTTTATATTTTTTAATGATGAAAACACCCTCGGTCTTATGATATCCTGTTATCCTGTTCATAAATGAATATGATAAGGAAAGGACATTTTCATCATTCAAATATATATTTAATGCCTACGATTTATTTTTTCATTGAAAATTTAATGCTGTGCAACTTCATAATGGAGCTTATAGTGGTTTTCTTGCTCACGCCTATGCTAGAATAATGCCAAACGATCACCACTTCGTTTTGCTTGCGGCCATGGCCAACTTTTTACCGAGGCAAGGCTGCCAGAGAAGCCATTCCAATGGCTATGCATCCCATTCTTAGTGATTCCCTTATCTTAGCTCCCTTTTTGGTTTTTTGTCATTTATAGGAGGGCCTACAGGCAATGTGCTAAAACCACTAGTAGCTTCTTTCTCCAAATACTGACCCTCTAAACCTAGTGAAGAATAGATCCAATTTTCGGGTAGTTGGCCTAATTGCCAAGAACTTTATTAGCTTGAAATCTTGGTACCATTTGGGCTAAATAGGATTAGAGAATACCTAGGTAGAAGATATTTGATACTATAAAGAACTTTGTAGAGGTAAAATTCCAAAAAAAATGAAATAAAGAGAGCAACACAATTACTGACTTGTTACAAACCAAGAAAGGACCAGGGACGTTCACTATGCTATACTTTTATCTTATTTGAAAAGATCAATTTCAGGGCAGTTGGCCCAACTGCCAAGAACTTTACCAGCTTAAATGTGGTACCATTTGAGCTAAATAGGATCAGAAATACCTAGGTGGAAGATATTTGATACTATTAAGAACTTGTAGAGGTTAAATTCCAAAAAAATGTAATAAAGAGAGTAACATAATTACTGACTTGTTTACAACCAAGAAAGGACCGGGGACATCGACCATGCTATTACTTTTATCTTACTGCACATGCATCCTTGTTATTTATATGTAGTTCTCAGCCCATCCCTGCTAGTAACATAGAGCCATTCAAAAGTCAAAAAAATTGTATCATTCAAAATACAAATTAGCTGGTGCACTCAAAAATCGTTATTAACTAGTAATTTTTATTAAATAATTTCCCTGAACTCCAAGATTTTGCTCAAATGGACATGTTGCCTGTATTTATTCTCGAGTGAGATTTTTCTTCATAAAACTATTTTGTATTGTACATTAGAAATAATGGCACTATTTGTTTGAATTTAATCTTTTGAGAATAAAGTACAAATAATTATAATGACAAATCATGTTCAACACCATAACAAAAAAATAAATAATTATAAATTGTTACTTCATGTGATAGCTTTTACAACAAGATAATGGTTTCATGTAAACATAACAAGCAGCTTCCAAAGTACTGCAAGGACTATTATTTTCTAGCCATTTAGGTGAACTTGCTTCATATACATTGTGGTTTTGGTTTAGATAGGTTTATTTTTTAGTTAAGGTTATTGCGCGACTTTGATCCTAAATAAAGATGCCAAAGAGGCATACGATTATATTTATTTCAAAGAGATTAAAAGATTTTTTTTTTTTGAATACTGGAAAGAGCATAAATGAACATAAACTTATAGATAGGCCAAGCTAGTTTACTAACCTTTTCACATATAGCATCTTGTATCACAATAATACATTGGTAATGGAGGCAATCACCTCTACTGTCGAAGCTTCGGTATCAAATACTGCTATTTCTTGATTCAACATAGCTCGAAGATATGCCAATCTAATCTTTGACACTTGCCTCTCACCTGTATGCATCAACAAGCCACCTCTACAAGAAATTATGATTTAAGAAAATTATAAAAAGGAATAACATAAAACATACAAACACATATTTATGTGTTTTGTATATGTATGTATATATATATATATATATCAACAACGTTCTAGTACAAATTCTTTGTGATATTCAATTTACTATGTTTTACTCTACTTTTATGAATTTATTGGTACTCTAATTTAGTAAAACATGTCCTTTTTTAACTTTTTTTTGCACTAACATAAGTAAGTATGTGTGTGTATATATATGTATATGTATGCAAAGATGTATGTATGCATATACGTTATGAGAGATGGTGACTGTACATATCTTTTGGTCAATAGCAAGTGACCTGAAAAATAAATATTGACAGACCAAAAGTAAATAAGAAAGTGGGAGAAGCAGGAAGAAAGAGGGAAATGGAACTCAAAGGAGAGAGGGATAGGCCAAAACTAATGTCCCCAACTCCGTAACAACCACAAGATAGCCTTAACTATATAGCAATCAACTAGAACAAAAGCAAAAGCAAAATATCCCAACATTAAATTCTATGGGTTAGAGTCTCCTTCCTGCTAAGGCTTGTGATAAACATGATTTAGGTGTTCACATTTCACCATGGCTTGGATTCCTGGCAGGTGAATTTTTATCATAAATAATTACTGTATCCCAAAAAATCATTACAGTGTCAGTAGTATTGTTAGTGATAAACTCAAATAACAGAGAGTTTTTTAAACAGGATCAAAGTCTTTATGTTGTTTAGTCTTGCCGTCTTAGGATTCTAGGTTTTTTTTTGAGTCTGTAAAATTAGGACTCTAGTATTTCGTTTTGGTTTGAATAAGCCTTTAGGGCTATATAAGTAATGGTTCCCATGTAAAAAGTGCAGCAGTTCCTCTTTTGAATAAAAATTTTGATCTCCGCGTGATACATCTCCCTCTCCCATTTTTCTCTTCCGAAAATTTTTTCCCGATGTTAACAATCTAGTATCAGAGCCTTAGGAAAATCCAAGCTGGGAAAAGATTAAAAGGCGTCATTAATCTGTGATCCAAGAAGGGAAGAAGATGGTTCGATAGGACGAGTGACGGCAAACGGATCGAAACTAGAAGACGTGGTCGACTCTCCTTCTGGCAAGATCTCACCAGATCTGCCCCTCCGAAGTCGTTACCAGCCAATGCCGACGTCCCCCTACGGCCGGCAGCTTCTCCATCGCCGAAGCTGAGACAAAGTTCCCTCCATCCACCACACAGCCTGCAGCCGCGCCCTCCACGACTGCCATGACTGCTACCGAGGCCACCCTGACGTAGAAGACAGCTCGACGCCCTGCCACCGGATCTCCCTCACCTAAGCCCTTCTCGCGCTGTCCCTGTCCAGCTGCAAAGTCACCGCAAACCCCACTGCAAGGCCTTTGCCCCCCTGTTTCTCCTCTTTGTCCGACCAAAGAAAAAAAAGAGGGCAGCACGAATGTGAAAGCATTCACGTTCACTACTGCCGACTTCAAAATCTATGATGAGGCCATCGTGGGCCATGCGGAGAGGAAGAAAATAGGGCTTTAGAGACGGGTCGAGAGCGAGTTTTTTGGGAGATCAATTTCTAAACACAGAAATTCTTTAGGAATCCGTGTCACCTCGTAAATTCTTTTATGCCCTAGTAAAGGGCAGAGTCCGATTATCACCAGTCAAGGAGAGTAATTATGAAGTATGGGAGTACATCACTGGGGCTGATGTCGCTGCCATGACTCCCGAAGTCGAACGACAATTGGAGTATAGATGCGTGCATGCTTGGTGCACAAGATGCATGGGATGTAGTCGAGAATGGCTACATAGAGCTGGAAGATATTGAAAGTATGATAGTAACTCAATTAAAGACGTTGAAAGAAATGTGTATGAAAGACAAGACCGCTCTCTATTTCCTATTCCAAGTGGTAGAGAGTCGGGGTTCGAGAAGATTGTCGGAGCAACTACTTCAAAGGAGGCATGGGAGATTCTGCAAAAGGTCTTCAAAGGCGCCGACCGAGTTAAACAAGTGCGACTTCAAACTTTGCGAGGCGAGTTGGAGTCCATGAAGATGAAGGAGTCAGAGGAGTGTCTGACTATATCACGCGGGTTGCAGACAGTGGTAAATCAACTCAAACGCAATGGAGAAATCCTAACTGATGCAAGGGTGGTTGAAAAGATTCTGCGATCATTGATAGATAATTTGAGAATGTTGTATGCATTATCGAGGAATCAAGGAATTGGGAAGAGATGACCATCGATGATCTCACCGGTTCACTCGAAGCGCATAAACAACATAAGAAGAAAAAGAAACAAGAGTTGCTCGAAGAGGCCTTGCAAAGTAAGGCAACTATCAAAGAGGACAAGGCGATGTATGCACACCAAAACCCAGGTAGAGGTCGCAGTCGTGGTAGCCATGGTGGTCGTGGTGTTGATCACAGTAGAGGTCGCGAACATGGGACAACTTCGATGAAAAGGGCCATCCAAGCCAACATAATTGGCATGGTCGAGGTGCGGTCATGGTAGAGGTGCGGTCATGGTAGAGGCGGCGGTCATATCATCAAAATGTCGAGTGCTACAACTAGGAAAGTATAGACACTATGCAAAAGAGTGCTATTCCAAAAAAAGAGTAGAAGAAAACAAGAATCTAGTCACGGAAGGGGAGACAAGAGATGAAGGTGTTCTCATGCTGACCCATAAAGACACTGCTCCGGTCAGCGATACGGTATGGTATCTTGATACTGGTGCTAGTAATCACATGAGCAGGCACAAACACCTCTTTATGGAGATACATGAAATAGAAGATGGGCACATCATTGGCGATGCACCGAAGGTTCAAGTCAAGGGCGAGAGGTAAAATTAGTTTTTCTGAAAAGAATGGTAAGTAGGGTCTATTGAAGATGTATTATGTGCCCAATATGAAGAGTAATATTCTTAGCATGGGGCAATATTAGAGAAGGGATATTCGATTTTCATGAAAGACCGGATGTTGGACTTGAAGGACAAAGAGGCCGGTTACTTGACAATGTGAAGATGACCGAGAATCAAATGTTCAAACTCAACTGAGGAACATCCGAGAAAAATGTTTACAAGTCAACAAACAAGATAAAGCTTTATTGTGGTACTTACGACTCGGATACTTACATTATGATGGCCTAAGAAAGTTAGCAAAGAAGAATATTGCCTATGGGTTACCAGACATAGACTACACCAGAAAATTTTGCGAGGGATGTGTACTTGGCAAGCATGCAAGGAGCATTTTTCTTAAAGGTGCGCAATATCGTGCAAGGCGTTCTCTCGAGTTAGTACACACCGATATATGTGGCCCGATCACTCCAAAGTCATTCAGTGAGAAGAGATACTTTCTCTCGTTTATTGATGATTTTACAAGAAAAACATGGGTTTATTTTCTGAAAGAGAAGTCCGAGGCACTCGAGGTATTCAAGAAATTTAAGGTGTTAGTAGAGAAGATGACGGGCTTTTATATCAAGCTCTACGGTCGGATAGAGGCGAAGAGTATACGTCAATTGCCTTCATAAGCTATTACGAGGAACATGGGATTAAGAGATTCTTAACTGCACCTTACTCATCTCAGCAAAATGGTGTAGCCGAGAGAAAAAATCAGACCATTCTAGACATGGTTCGATCAATGTTGAAGACCAAAGACATGCCAAAAGATTTTTGGGCAAAAGCTGTACAATGTGCTGTCTATGTGCAACATCGATGCCCACATGCAAATTTGATGGATCAAACACCGTAGGAAGCTTGGAGTAGACTGAAACCTACTATATCACACTTTAAAATATTTGGTAGTATCGCCTACACACATGTACCGGATCAAAGAAGAACCAAGCTAGATGATAAGAGCAAAAAGTACGTGTTCATCGGGTATGACGAGAAGACAAAAGCTTTCAAATTATTTGATCCAATTGAAAAAAGGTGGTGATAAGCCGAGATGTATGAGTAAATGAAGAAGATGCATCGGATTGGAACAACCAAAAGGAGGTAGCGCAAGAGGAAGAAAAATGAGAATCCTCAACTACTGCACCAATTATCACACAGTCAAGCCCACTAACATCTGATGATGATGAAGAACCAAGACAATCAGGATGCGAATCCTGGGAGATTTATATGAATCAACAAGTGAAGTTCATTTGGTATGCCTTCTAGCAGATACCGAGGATATTTGTTTTGAAGAAGCAGTAAGAGATAAGAAATGGCAAGATGCAATGGATGAAGAGATAATGCATTTGAAAGAAATGGAACTTGGGGGATGAGTTGCTAAAAGGACATCAACCTATAAAAGTGAAATGGGTATATTAAAAAAAGATGAATCCCAAGGCGAGATAGAAAGGTATAAGGCCCGGCTAGTTGCAAAGGATTATAGACAAAAGGTAGGGATTGACTATGATAAAGTCTTTGCTCCAGTTGCAAGAATGGAAACAATAAGGCTTCTTAATTCCCATGCAGCCCAATTCAGGTGGCCAATCTATCAGATGGACACAAAATGTATTTTTAAATGGTGTACTTAAAGAGGAAGTATATGTGGAGCAACCACCCGGATACATGAAAGCCGGGAAAGAACAAATGGTGTTGAAGTAATGGAAGGCACTATATGGGCTAAAGCAAGCACCTCGAGCATGGAACACTCATATCGACACCTACTTCAAGAAGAATGGGTTTCATCCAGTATCCATATGAGCATGCATTGTACGTAAAGAAAGATAACGGTAACTTGTTATTTGTTGCTCTTTACGTTTATGATCTTATATTCATGGGAAATGATGAGAAGATGATAAAAGATTTTAAAAGGCTATGACTCGGGAGTTCGAGATGAGACAGATATGGGGTTGATGAAATACTTCCTTGGTCTTGAAATTAGACAAGGAAAATCGAGAATATTTGTGTCATAAGAGTGTATGCGAAAGATATTTTGAAAAAAAAACAAGATGGAGGAATGCAATCCTGTAGCAACATCGATGGAACTTGGTTCAAAACTCTCTAAGTTAAGGAAGGAAATAGAGTAGATGCAAGCAAATACCGAAGTTTAATTGGGGGCCTACGGTATCTCACGTGCACAAGGCTGGATATTGCATATAGTGTCAGCATAGCAAGTCGATACATGGAGGAACCAAATATTCGTATTTGAAGGCTATCAAAAGAATTCTTCAGTATATCAAAGAAACAGAGTCACTCGGATTATTCTACTCGAAGACAATGATTACAAACTAGTCGGGTACTCCGATAGTGATTGGTGCGGAGATGTAGATTATTGGAAAAGTACCTCTGGATATGTGTTCTACATGGGAGATACGTCTTTCACTTGGCTCTCGAAGAAGCAGCCAATAGTCACATTGTCAACTTGCGAGGCAGAATATGTAGCAGCATCTTGGTATGTTTGCCATGCAATATGGCTAAGAAATCTACTTTATGAGCTAAAACTTCAGCAACATGAGGTAACTGAAATCAGAGTAGATAATAATCTGTAATTGAGTTGGTAAAGAATCCAGTGCACCATGAGAGAAGTAAATACATAGATGTTCATTTTCATTTTATATGGGAACATGTGAAGGAAGGAAATGTGCGAATGAGTCACGTTGCGAGTCATGACCAAGTGGCGGATATTTTTACAAAGCCGCTACCAAAAAAGCTATTTGAGAAGTGCAAAATGATGATTGGAATAAAGGACATAAAACATTTGAGTTTAAGGAAGGAATTTGTTAGTAATAAACTCAAATAACAGAGAGTATTTTTAACAGGATCAAAGTCTTAATGTTGTTTAGTCTTGCCGTCTTAGGATTCTAGGTTTTTTTGAGTCTGTAAAATTAGGACTCTAGTATTTTGTTTGGTTTGAATAAGCTTTTAGGGCTATATAAGTTATGGTTCCCATGTAAAAAGTGCAGCAGTTCCTCCTTTGGATAAGAATTTTGATCTCCGCGTGATACATCTCCCTCTCCCATTTTTCTCTTTCGAATATTTTTTTTCCCGGTGCTAACAGTTGGCAATCCCTTGTAAAGTGATACTAAAGATTAGATTTAGTCTAAATTAGCAAGAGCTATGAAAGTGATGACAATTATGATATGGAAAACATGAAGGATATAAAGATACCAAGTATTAAAAATATTTAAAAATAATGATGATATGTTAGTTTGGATATATGGATGATCCTTTTATGCACTAGACATGTTTTTACATATACGTAATAACTTCTCATCTTTTTGGGTAAAGACAACTTCTTCTCGTTGCTAATAAAGTTTTTCTCATAATTTGTTATCCAAGGAAGAAAATTTCACTGATAAAGTGGTTTTCTTAGACAATTAACATTTATTGTTTGCACTCTTGGGCCTCTACTTAAATATGGGTTTTATGTATATTCATACCTAACAAAAGTGACAGGTCTTTTTCCCTTTCATTTCTTTTGGAGACAAATTATTGAGCCATATTTAAGTGAAATTTTACACCTTTCATTTACATGGAGGAACGAAAAATAATAGAGCTGGAGGCGGTTCTAGTTGGTTTGGGAACTTGCTACCCAAATTCCAATCTATATTTGAATTAGGTTAAAAATATAATCCATGTCTAATCCATTTTCCACTTCAAGTTAAATCAGTTTAACTATTTATTCTACCAATTTATCACTTTTTAAATTAAATTAGCTAAAAGATACTGCACACAAACTATAATACATACCTAATATGACGACCAAATGTATCATAAAATATTTGCAATAGAATAAAATAAGCTATAGACATTATCAACAACCTATTCTACATAAGATTTGTTATGTTGACAACCAAAAAGAAGTTGCAAGCAAGAATGTAAAGTAGTGACTAGCAATATTAATTTATTACTAAAGTAAGATTAGTATCTTATATCCAAAAAGAGTTTGAAATAATGGCATATAAGTTTAGATTAGTTGAGTTAATTGAAGTTTAGAGAGGAAAGTGATCTAACCTCAATCCATATTCCAACAAGTCATATTATTCTATCTATTGCCATCTCAAGTTGGCTTGAGAATTAGAGAGCTAAACGAGGTGCTATGTGACTAGAAGAATGAGTCCCTTAGTATAGTTACTATGTGATTGAGTTCTTCTATCGAGAGTCTCAACAAGATGCAAGTCATCGATACTCGCCAAACCTAAGCATCTATTATACGCATGATTTAATCAACTCTAGTCTAAATTATGAAAGCTCAAGAAACTCTTTCTATCATTGATATTGCCATGGCCACTATCTTAAGGACTTAGTTTTTTTAAATGTATAGGACTACACCTTAACTACAAGATCGATAGATCTTTTATAAGTACACTTCTAACTCTTATAATGAACTTACTGCAGCCAATGAATACCACAAGGCCCAAATGGCTAGAATCAATATTTTGTATTATCAAATTATAACAATCCCACTATGAGTAGCTAAGGTATTGTAGGTCAACGAACCACTCACACAGCTACAGCATTGAGAAAATCACCAACGAGCGAGTAAACATCTATGTGACTTCTCATGATGGTCATGCTCAATACCATCATTCTCTAACAATCACCTACACTCTTGCTCTAGTGTTCCCATACTATAGAGTCAAGACTCATCTATCCTAAAAGAAAAGCAATTGATGCATCAATCAAATTAGATCAATCACCATCTCCATGATATTCTACGATCGGGAGTATTTAGAAATTAATCTATGATAAACATGTCTCAAATTCTCAACTCTTGGTAATATATATTATTATCCATTAATTTCTTGGTTGATACATGGATACATATTGAACATATATAAATAAAAATTAAATATTAAATATAATTTTATATCATAAAATTAAAATGTATTAGCTAGATTGACTTCTAGAATATATATCTAACAATCTCCTACTTGCACTAAAACCAATTAGCCATACATTTCAACCCCATCTCATGTGCTTCAATTTAGCTAGTCAAAGCATACTAAGCTAGTGCATCTACCACTCATGTAGAGTTTACACTATGCACCTTGATAAAGTAGTTACAAATAAAATCATGCTCTATGTGTTCGGACTTCTAGTAAGAACTTTTTTTCTTAACTAGAGCTATAGAACCATTGTTGCTATGATAGAGTATTATGTCATCTCATGACATCTCACTATTTCTATAATAATCTATGAACTAGAATATATCCTTGCACCTTAGGGATGAAGATTTAGTTGGTCTCCGTGGTTAAATCTAAAATAATCAGTTCCAAACTACCATTGTTCAAGAACATAGTACATATATCCTTCTTCCTTAATTCTCCCACTATAAAGATCTAAACATATCATTAGTACTTCTCATATTAAAGATGTTATCATAGTTATCCAGCACTCATAGCCTAGATTTATTGATATTTGCTCGTAACATTCATAGTAAAAATTAGGTCATATACATGAAATCATTCATATGAGGCTCCCTATGAACTTCAAGTACATAAGAGATCATTTCCATGCGTAAAGAGTCAAATCTCTAGTTGAATTTTATAGGCTAAACATCTTCAGCACTTTCTTAATATACAACTTGTGATAAGCTTAGTATCCTCCTTGATCCATCTCATAGACCTACATTCTAAATGTAGGATGCTATCTAAAGGTCTTTATCAGAGAATTACCTAGATAAATATAACCTAACCTAGGTTAGGAATCACATTCCCAATAGTAGAATATTATCTACATATAACAGACAGAATTAAATACTCCTATTGACCTTTTATAAATACGTAGTTTCTCTTCTCATTCTTGGCAGAATCAAACAATTTAATCATGTCATAAAAATGAGCATTTCAATTCTAAGTTATTTGCTTTAGTTTGTTTACATAGGCCTTTTGTAGATTAGAACTAGTAATCTCATCATGGTTAACTGCAATAGTAATTAGTGTGGATTTTAGCATGGTCATAAGTGAAATAGTTTTCATAGACTATAACCTTTTCCCTAATGCTTGTCCTTATAGATCTTTATCTATTTTCCATTTATAGATCCATTGCATCCATTAAGTACTATACCTTTGAATAGATCTATTAAGGTCTATACTAGGTTGAAGCACATCGAATCTAACTTCGTGGGATTCAACTATTCTTAGAATCGATGTCTGACATCGTCTCATTATAGATTTCCAAGATCATCTCTATGTTCTCTTGCTCTTATATGGAACACTTCCTTGAGCCCTCTGTAAGCTCTATACCATTTGGAGGATGGAAGAATATACTAGACTTACGAGGTGGTAGAGGAGCTAATGTACTGGCCCTGCCCGAATGGATTCAATATTTTATGGCTCGTTGCTCTTCCAAGACTATCTCTTTGAGCTTAATCATCCTTCCACTACTATATTTATGTTAAACTATTTAATTATAAATATAGATATTGGATCACAATAACTTGTGATCCATTAGGAAGAAGTATCCTAATAGCTCTTTAGGATACTAGACATTAGTGACCTAATCTCTAACTCACCACCTATATCTCATATAAATGTGATAAAGGGATTTAGGATGAACCCTATTAATAGATCGACTGAGTTATGTAATCAAATCCTTAAAGAAAATTAGTAACTTTTATAATGGTTTGAACCATATCCAATGGGGTTCAATTTCTTTACTCAAACACCTCATTGAGCTTGAAATATAGGAGTCCATTATGAGGCTATGCTGAATAACTAGAGATGATTTTGGAATTATCTTCAAAGTTATTTACTTCCTCGATCTCATTGAAGAATCTTAAGGAGATTTCTTGGCTTGCATGTCGAATGTGCTACACACATTAATGTATTCACAGGCAGCATATCATGGACCTTACTATATTCTATCTTATAAAAGGTAGCTCAGTCAACAGTCTTGAAGATTGGATTCATAAATTATAAATGATTTAATAGTCAATTAGCCAAAAGATCCATGGTTGCCCATGGTTTCCAAATTGTTTGTCCTTTCTCTTCGACTTGACCAAAACTGAGATGCTCCTATATACTTTAGGTTGACATTATTTCATAGGATCTCTTAAATCTCATGGTACTCACTTACTGCAAATGTATCATATGCACATAGAGAATGATACTTAAAAATCAATTGAATCTAATTCATTCTAAAAATAAATGGATCAGTGATTTCATTCTAAGCATAAATTAAATTTTTCTCAAGATAAAAGTCTTTTTGAGCTATTGATGTACCTTCCAAAGGTGCATTATATTTATTCTTCAAGGATTTCAAGTACAACGATAATTCTTATGGTCATTGAGCTTAACTTGGAATAACTTTCCATTATAATAGCCATCTACATAGAAGATTTGATCTCTTGCTTCTTTATAAGCCTTTTCTTTCAATTAAACTCTCTTTTGGAAGAGAAGGTTGTTTGCATCAAGAAGCATATCCCTAGAACTTTTCTAGGTCCCTATAATATTCACTAATTTATTGACTTCATTATCTCAATCTTATTCAAATGGTAGTTTATAATAAATTATCTACATAAATTAGATGAAGATAATTGGATCAAATCCATTTACAATCCTTTATGCATCCATATACCCAAGCTTCTCAAACTCATAATCCTTGATTATTATGAAACAATGATAATAGATCGATTGTGTTTAGGTTAGCGTAAATGGCTTGGTAACATAAGGGTAATCCTAGTCTATTAGTATACTTAGCCAGTGTAATTAATTTTCAATTTAAGCTAGTCTTTATAATAGATTATGGTTAATTGATTAATCAAAGGATTAAGAGGGCTGGAAGCTAACTTTTATTTGTAGAGAGTAAAGATTCTAGTTAGATATTTGTATTTAATTTTAAATTTATTTTAGAGACTTTAAGAATCAAATTAGGCCTCCACTATTTTTATAGATCTCTCACATTCTTCAATGTAGATGTGAAAACTCCAACATGACTAAGATCCCTAATAGGTACTGCGATTCTGCCAATATGCAGTACCTCACTATCTCCAATTATTAGTACATTCTATATCGATGAATGAACAACTCTTGTCCAATACTTCTCAAGCATGTTGCAATGACTCAATTTCTAAGTCATGTGGGCTTATCTGATAGTTATTACCCATACTCCCTAGTAAGTCAGACCCCCCTTCATAAAAAATGAAGCCATCATTGGGTCCCTCACCATGCCCAGTTATTAGGCCCAACTTAATTTTCACCATACACATCTCATATTAATAGAGTGGTTAGACCTCTCTTATATAACTAAACTACTATATCTAGTTAATAATAATCAACACTCGAGAGACACTTGTAGCTCTACAATGGCAGAAGACCTATGACTTAATATTAACAAGGAGGTTTGGATTTAGGTCTCTACTTTATTAGTCAGCATAATCTCATGTCTGGCTAACTTTTTAACTAAACTTATTTAGGCTAGCTCAATTTTAAAATCCTTTCACACTTCTTCATGTGTCAAATCATAGTGGCACCACTACATATTATAAGAAAATCCCATCGAATAGGAAGAGAGGGTATTTAAACCTTACTTGCTCTTATGACCAGATGGCCATGGTGATGCACTCAATCTATGTACTAAGCTAAAGGTTCATATTATATATGAAATAGGTTTAGGTCAGCACATCTTATGTTTGATTTATCTTATTTGGGTTAGCACATCTAATGTTACATTAAGCTACTTTGACTCAGCACATCTAATGTCTGACTCACTTCGTTTAGGTTAGCACATCTTATGTCTGGCTAACCTAGTTCGTGCCAACGCATCTAATGTCTAACACACCTAGATTGGGTTAGCACATCTCATGTCTGACTGATTTAGATCCACACATTTTATGTCTTAGTGACCTGGTACATGTCACATCTTAATTAGTCATCCCATCTCATGTTTACCTAATCAAGATGGCATGGGTGAATTCGAATCAATAAGCAACCTTATTCAAAACATAATCAACCAAATTAACTAGGTAAGTAAGATAGATGGGAGGATACTGCCATTTAACCTCTTTCTTAGACACCAACTAAGTTGTCCAGGTAAAAGTTAGCTCCAATTAAAAAACAAGATTGACACTCATCTTAGACACTAATTAGTTTATCAATTTCAAAATTGGTCAGCTTAATCAATTCAGCTTGAACACTACGCCAAATCAGGTTTTTAGGTTCAATCAATTGATGTCAATCGAATTAACTAGCTTAGACCATTGCAATGGTCCTCAGCACTCTTGACCTAATCCTAATCAACTCTTGATTTAGTTTGATTAAGAGTTCAATCGATTATATTTGACCTAACTAAAAACTAGATGCAATCCAATTGCATGACCTAATCGATTCGACCCATGCCCTATCCCCCATGTTTTATATTTTAGATAAGATATTAATTCTTAATTTTAAATCTAATAACCTTAATTTTAGATATCAAATAATTGATTTAAATCATGAAAATCATTTTCAAAATGGGTCAATCTTGTACTAGGATAACCTTGTACTATATGGGATTATCCTTATAGTTGGACAACCTTATATCATCACCTTAGATCAAACCAATTCTAATTTTAGATTTTTAATCAGGTACATTATAAACATAAGGGTTTAATATAGATGTCAAAACTAATATCTAATCTTAACAATTAGGTTTAATCATCTCATGAAAAACATAATAGACATGAAAGTTTCAAACCTAGAAAATTCAGCACTCATACATTCAAAATTTTATAACATTAAATTTAAAAATAATTTTTAAGATCTATCAAATGAATATGAACCATAACTTCCCAATATAAATTTAGATATAAAAATAAAATTTTTTAAATCTGATTTTTAGATCAATTTGATTGAAATCTTAGATCAAGTGCAGATCTAGATAGCAGAAATTTTAGATCTAAAATCTTGGTTTTCAACAAAAACATTAAATTTGAATTTCATGATAAAAAATTCTGAATTTCTAGATCTAATTTCAGATCTAAGACTCCTTTCTATATTTAAATCCTAAAATCAAAAATTAAAATTTTTAGATCTGATTATAGATTTAAACATGTTCATGAAGCATGGCTCTGATACCATTTGAAGGAAATATCGTATAATCCTAGGATTGTATGCAAGTTTTTCAAAACTTTTAGTTAATTAAAATTAAATTATAACGAAATTAAATCTAATCTAAGCATGTATAGTAGAATTTATTAAAAAATATGTAGATCTATAAATAAAAAAAAACTACTATATAGAACAAATCTACTTACCTGTTGTGCTACTCCGTCTTTATTAGATCGAATTTGATGGATGCCTCGGGTTTTTTAAGCCATGCATGCACCCGGCCTCTACTGGTATCCATATGAACATGGCTTGATTGAAGTTACAAGGTTACTAGACTGCTAGTATCTTACAGGCCTCTCTTTGACCATTGGATCATATCTCCCTTCTTTTCTTTTTCTCTACACTAAAAATCAAAGAAAGAAGATTGATCTCTTCTAAAGAAATCAAGGGAGAATATTTTTCTCTTGAGCTAAACTTTTCATTCAAGATCGAGAGGAGGATCATAAGGGGTGATGAATTTTCTCTCTTTTTGTTTTTTTATTTGTGCAATAGAGTATAAGAAAGATGGGATGGTGGATGTAAGATCTAATCTCATGTTAAAGGAAAACAAATCCCATAACAATTAGCATGTGCATCCCATTTTTTTATTCCTATCTTACACCACATTAAAATTCTTTTCTTACTAAAACCCCTTATCAACTAGGATTAGGACAAGAGTTTTAAATCAAGTTCAAGCTCCTAGAAATAGATGGATAATGATAAGATTTAGGGAGAGAAACTTGGAGTGCCCAACATCCTTTTGTGCATCCTACCTATTATTTCATGACAAAACCATTTTCATGTGAATTTCTGTTGCCGCCAAGATCGTTGTGGCCTGTAGCTACTGTTGAGATCGAATCACCCTTCTTGCGCTCTTGGGATGTCTTTGTTGACCCCATAAGTGATTTTGATGATAACCAAACACTGGAGCATGTACATTTATTTCTAACAACTCTTTAAGTATTTGACAAGTTTTGTATGATGAATAACATGTTCAAACTTCATCTCCTACACTTCTATTTTCTTTGTTGAGTTGTATTGTAAATATTTTTGTAAAGAAGAACCCAATCAAAATGCTAAGAAAAAAATCAATTAAAAGGGTTACTTCTGTGATTGTGTGTGCCATGAATTTTAGTTTGAGTTGGTATTGTGTGAAGAGCCGACTCTTCCAGAGCTTTCCATCAAGTCGGCTCACCTGGCTATTCTCAGAAATCTTCAAGGAATGGACTCTAGAGGAGTTGGTTGGCTTTCCATCAAGTCAGCTTGGATTGCTACGTTCCAAAAGAGTCGGCTCTGGAAGAGTCGGCTCTTCACACAATACTAACTCAAACTAAAATTCATGGCACACACACTCATAGAAGTAACCCTTTAATTTGAGTTGGTATTGTGTGAAGAGCCAACCCTAAGTAATGAAGAGCCGACTCTGATTACTGGTACACAGCAAGGATTCTGGAACGTAGCAATCAGAGCTGACTTGATGGAAAGCCAATCGACTCCTCTAGAGTCCATTTCCTGAAGATTTCTGAGAACAGCCAAGCGAGCCGACCAGAACCAAAAAGAGCCGACTTTGCCATACCTAATTCTGAAAGCCTAAGAAAGTGGGTTGACCCGAATTGCATCGAGCCGACTCTTCCAGAGTGAGGTTTTTCGAACCTGAGAAGAAGAGCTGATCTAAGTTGAAAAGAACCGACTCCTCGAGTTCAAGATTTTCAAGATTCAAGTTCGAGCCGACCCGAGCTACAAAGAGCCGACTAATCCAGAGTGATATTTTGTGCCTTGAGACAAAGAGCCGACTGCATTGAATATTTGGTGACTCGACCCATCGACTCGAAGGATCCGAGCTGACTCGAAGGAATCCGAGCCGACTTGAATGTCGCTTTCAGGAATCCAACGGCTAGTTCTAGAATTTATTTTTGAATGCTAAAAAGTGCTTCAATGATCAAAAATTATTCTCCAACAGTCTACATTGGCTAGAACTACCTTGGGATGATGGAAGATTTTAAATTTAAAGGATTTGAACTTTCTTGAAGCAATGAATGAGAGAGTTCTTCAAAGAAGAGAGCTTCATTGAATATCCTACCTATCAACAGCAAAAGAGCACAAGAGCATTCAAGTCAAGCTTTCAAGTCTTCACCAACTCCAATCTGAAGCTTGAAGCAACTTTGAAAAGAAACCACTGAAGTAATTAAAGCCTATTCAAGTGCATTCAAGTGGATTTCCAACAAGCTGCACCGACAACTATCCGATAAATTGAGTTTGTCATTTTTGTTGCATTTCTTTCAATTCAATCTTTCAATAGTTGGGTTATTGGTGAGCCTAGTTGAAAAACCAAATAGGTTCTTGGTGAGCCTTATTAAAAGCAAGGGTTAGGTTCTTGGTGATCCTGTGAAAACCAAGTTGGGATTCTTTGATGAGCCTATTAAAACCAAAGGGTGTTGGATTTTCTTTGGTGATCCCGTAAAACCAAAGTGTAGATATTTTGGATTATGATCCTATAAAACAATCCTACTGTATTCGGGTATGAATATAGTGGAAATCCTAAGTGGTATCTTGGATAGTAGACATAGGAGCTGGGTTGCTCCGAACCACTATAAATTTGGTGTGTTTATGTTATGCTTTCTTGACTCTGTTGAGCTTCTGCATCTTATAATTCTATCACAGCACATACCACTTGCAAAGAATTTTGAATTGCACATTACTTGTCTTTAATTTTTTAAAAGATCCAATTCACCCTCCCTTTTGTGTAGCCACCTGGACAATAACTGGTATCAGAGCAGAGTCTCTGAATATATTAGAGTAAAGATTGATGGCTCATCCAATGAGTACATCCTTGGTGGAAATCCAATGAACTAATAGACCTCCACTCTTCACTAGCACAAATTAAGCATATTGGAAAGCTAAAATGAAGATCTATATTCTAGCAGTTGATTTTTAGTTGTAGAAGGTCATTCTAAAGGGTCCTTATATCCCCATGGTTAAAATTGATGGAGTGGATGTTCCTAAACCTAAAAGAGGATTGGGACGAACATGACATGAAGATGGGAGAGTTAAACACCAAAGCCATGAACTAGTTATACTGTGCTTTGGATTGTAATGAGTTTAATCGAATTTTAATTTGCTCTTCGGCAAAAGAAATTTGGGATAAACTCGAAGTGACCCATGAAGGAACTTCATAAGTGAAGTCTTCTAAAATTAATCTTCTTGTACATAGTTATGAATTATTTAAGATGGAATCAAATGAAACAATCTCTGCCATGTTTTCACATTTCACTAACATTATTAACGGCTTAAAAAGTCTTGGCAGGGTATACACTAATGCAGATCTAGTGCAGAAGATTCTAAGATATCTTCTGGACAAGTGGGATCCGAAAGTGACTGCCATCCAGGAAGCAAAAGATTTGAATACCTTATTGCTGGATGAACTGCTAGGATCTCTCATCACCCATGAACTGACCATGCAGGACCGAACTGAAGATGATCAAAAGAAAAGAAAATCGATCACCTTTAAAGCTGCTACAGATTCTAAAAGGGATGAAGAATCGGAAGAAGAAAGCTCCTCTACTAAAAGCGACATGGAAGATGAAGACGTTGCCATGGTCGTCAGAAAGTTCAAAAGGTTCTTGGAAGAAAGAAAGGAAGATATTTTTGAAAATTCCACAAGAACAAAGAGTTCAATAAGGAGAAGGACAAGGAAAAGGAGAAAGAAAAAGAAGTGCCCACATGTTATGAGTGCAAAAAGCCAGGGCACATCAGACCTGATTGTCCTCTATTGAAAAAGAGATTTAAGAAAAGGAAAAAGAAAGCAATGGTAGCGACGTGGAGCGACAGCAAAGCGTCCTCATCAAATAAAGAAGAAGAGGCTCTGAAATCTACGAATCTTTGCTTGATGGGTCTCGAAAATGTGGTATCATCCCTTGAGCTTCAAACTGAATTTACATATGATGAACTAAATTCTGCATTTCATGATTTACTCATCGAATTTAAGAAAGCTGAGGTTAAAATTAAGTCCTTAAAGAAACAAAACAATGTTTCATTAAAAGACAAGGATGAAATTTTTTAAAAGAATAACATTTTGCAAAGAAAATTGAATAACCTTTCTGAAAATGTTATAGTCTTGAACAATGAAAAAATTATTTTATATGAGACAAACAATATTTTAGTTGTCGAAAATACTGATTTGAAAAAGGAGGTTGAAAAGCTTATGCCTTTAGTAGAAAAGTTGACCTTGAGTTTAAATAAGCTTGAGCTAATTTTGAAAGAACAAAAAGACTCAAAAAATAAAGCTGGAATTGGATTTAATGCTATAAATGCTAAAGGAATTTCAGCAACAAAATTTGTATCTTCAAAAGCTTCAGTTGTAAATGCTAAATTTGAAAAAGATTTTCCATCGAAATCAATTTCAAATGGCTTGAAATATGTTCCTAAGAATACTATGCTAAAACCCTTCAAATCAAGTATTCCTGTTTCTGCATCTGTTATAGCTTCAAAGCATGCATCATTCAAAAATGACAAAATTATTTATTATGCATGTCATAGATTTGGGCATAAATCTTATCAATGCAATACCTTGAAAAATTAATGAGTAGTGCATTGAAATATAGAACCATTTGGGTTCCAAAGGAAACCAATGTTGCTAACCCGAAAGGACCCAAGTTATCTTGGGTACCTAAAATCACTCCTTGATTGTTTTGCAGGATTGTCTTGCAGCCCAAAAATCAAAGAAAAGATGGTATCTTGACAGTGGCTATTCAAGGTATATGATGGGTGACAAGGATTAATTTATCACCCTACAAATGAAAGAAGGAGGATCGATTATTTTTGAAGATAATGCCAAGGGGAGATTAATCGGAATCGGTAAGATTAAAATAACCCCCTGTACTTCTATTGAAGATGTGCTGCTAGTAGATAAATTGAAGCATAATTTATTAAGTATTAGTCAATTATGTGATAAAGGCTTCAAAGTTATCTTTGAATCATCTATGTGTATAGTAACTAACTCTCTTGACTCTAGCAACAAATTCATTGGCCATAGACTCAGAAATATTTATGTGGTAGATCTAAATGATCTAGCCATGCCTAGTAGTTCCAATTTAGTTGAAATGAATGCTAAGACCAAGGAGTCATGTTTATTATGATATAGACGATTAGGTCATGCTAGCATGCATACTATTGCCAAATTAATCTCAAAGAATCTAGTTAGAGGTTTGCCTCACTTCAAAGTTGATCTTAATTATGTATGTGATGCTTGTCAATTATGCAAACAAACTAGGGAGAGTTTTAAATCAAAAAATGTTATTTAAATGACTAGACCCCTTGAGCTACTTCACATGGACTTATTTGGACCAACTAGGATACAAGCCTAGGAGGTATGAAATATGGCCTTGTGATTGTAGACGACTTTTCTAGATTCACATGGATATTATTTATTTCATATAAAGATGAAACTTTTGATGTATTTCAAAAATTTTATAAAAAGGTTTCAAATGAGAAAATCTTTTTGTTATCTCTATTAGAAGTGATCATGGAACTGAATTAAAAAATATTCTTTGATGAATATTGCATTGAGCATGGCATTGATTACAACTTCTCGGCTCCTAGAACACCACAACAAAATGGTGTTGTAGAGACAAAGAATAGGACTTTGGAAGAGATGGCCAGAATGATGTTATGTGAAGGTAATCTTCCAAGGTACTTTTGGGCAGAAGTCGTGAACACTGCCTGTTATATACTAAACCAAGTTTTGATACGACCAATTTCAAAGAAAACCCCCTATGAGCTTTGGAATGGAAGAAAACCAAATATTAATTATTTTCATGTTTTTGGGTGTAAATGCTTTGTGTTAAATAATGGTAAGGATAATCTAGAAAGTTTGATGCAAAATCTGATGAATCTATATTCCTTGGTTATCATTACATAGCAAAGCATATAGAGTGTTTAACAAGAGGACTCTTACTATAGAAGAGTCAATTCATGTTGTCTTTGATAAAGCTAACCCCTCAACATCTAGAAAAGATGAGTGCATAGATAATGATGCAGGTACATTATAAAAGGAAATGAATGATCTAAACCTTCAAGACAAGCCAATGCAAGATGGAAGTGAAATGGTAAGCAAGGATCATGCTGATTTACCAAAGAAATGAAGGTATATAACTTCACATCCCAAAGATCTAATCATTGGTGATCCTTCTTATGGTGTTAGGACTAGGTCAGCACATAGAGATGCACATTACTACCTAGCCTTTGTCTCTCGAATTAAACCGTTTGAAAGGATTAATGTTTGGACACTAGCTAGTAAACCTACAGACCATCCTATAATAGAAACCTAATGGGTCCATAGGAACACACTGGATGAAAATGGTAAAATAATTGGAAATAAAGCAAGGTTGGTAGCAAATGAATTCAATCAAGAAGAAGATATCGATTTTGATGAAACTTATGCACCTATAGCAAGACCTGAGACCATTAGATTACTTCTTGCATTTGCTTGCTACATGAACTTTAAACTCTTTCAAATGAATGTCAAAAGAGCTTTTCTAAATGGATTTATTTTTGAACAAGTTTTGAAGAATAGCCATCAGGATTTAAAAATCATGTTTTTCCAAATCATGTGTTTAAGTTGAACAAAGCTTTATATAATTTGAAACAAGCACCTAGGGCCTGGTATGATAGATTGAGCATGCTTTTACTTAAAAATGATTTCAAAAGAGGAAATGTTGACAAAACTCCTTTTAATAACATGTCAACTGTACAGATATACATTGATGATATTATCTTTGGTACAACTAATGAAAGTTTTCATGAAGAATTTACTGAGCTAATACTGGTTGAGTTTGAAATGAGCTTTATGGGTGAGCTCAACTACTTCCTTAGATTACAAGTCAAACAAATGAAGGAAGGAATCTTTATAAGCCAAGCCAAGTACATCAAGGAATTAATCAAAAAATTTGGCATGAAAAAAAGCAAAGAGGCTAGCACACCCATAAGTCCTACTTGCAGGCTACACAAAGGTGAAAGTGGATCCAACATTGACCAAAAGCTATATAAAGGTATGTTCAAATCCCTTTTATATTTGATAGCCGGTAGACCTGATATCTTGTACAGTATATGTGTCGATGCTAGATTTCAAGGTAATCCTAAAGAAACACATATGCTTGCTATTAAAAGAATTTTCAAATACTTGAAAGGTACAAGTAACTTAGGTCTTTGTTATTCTAAAGAATCATCCTTGAATGTGCCAACTGAAAACCAACTTGCTGATATCTTTACCAAACCATTGAATTTAGATAGGTTTGCAATGATCAGAAATAAACTAGGATTATATGATCCTATCTAGAACCACCTCCAGAGTCTTAAGGACAATGTATTTAGATAACCTTCTGATCAAAATCCCAAAATGTTATGAGCCTTGATTGAAATACAAAAAATATTTTTTTTGAGCTCCCTCTGCTCGAGCCGACTCGAGTAGATGAACTGTTGGTCGAGCTGGCTCGGATGTCGAGCCATCTCTTTTTTAATTCGAGCAGTAGGGTTTTGTTCTTATCATTCTTGCTCCTAAACCCTATTCCATTCCCTCCAAGAAACTTTCCAAACATCTCTAAACTTCCATAAACCTCCTCTAAGCTCAATTTCTTCACTATGGCACCAAGGAGAGTAGTTGGGAAGAAATCTAGGAGAATTGGTGAAGCTGCTCCACAAGAACGAAGAATGAAGTTCTGAGAAGATAATGTCTTCGGAATGAACCACAGCCTGAAGAAGAAGAAAGCCCTATTTCTCCAAGCCGCTAAATGTCCCTAGGTATGCGACCAATCACTACTGGCCAATGTATTTTGTTCGAATATCTAAGGGAAATTGGTTTTGTGATTGGAGATCTTATTGAGAACCAAGGCTGGAAGAATTTGTGTTCATTGGATATCAAGACCTATCCAAACCTAGAAAGAATGTTCTATGAAAATTTAAGGTTTGGAGAGAATTTCATTGAGTCCTCAATTAAAGGAAAGAGGATAATTATCTCTGCTGAAATCCTAGGACGTGTTTTGGAAATGCCTTTTGAAGGCACAGAATATCTTGTACTGAAGGATAGAACCAGGCATTGCAGACAATTTTGGAAAGAGCTGAGATAAATGAGATTGGGATTCTCAAAGCAAGCATGTTGTCCATTGAAATGAGACTCCAACATAACTTTATTAGCCAAATCTTCTTACATTGAACAGGTTGATTCGATTGGGTAAGTGAAAGGGAATTATGTTTTATGGAACTCTTAATTAATGGAGAAAAGATTAATTTGCCTGCAATTATGATTAGCCAAATGAAGGAGGCAATCAGGAAAGTTAAAGCCTGCTTGCCATATGGAATGATTCTTTCAATCTTCTTTCAAAGAGCAAGTTTAGACTTGACAGGAGAAGACAGTAAGGCATTCTCCACACCAACACATACACAGCCAAGCCCCTTCAGAGAATGGGATACTTGTTAACAGAAGGTACCTGAAAGAAGAAAACTAACACTCCTATTGTTGAAGAGACTAAAGAAGTCCAAGAACAAATAGAAGAAGCAGCTGGTGAAGGCATCACAATGCACATCCCTGAGCCACAGCCACAACAGGAATCCCCTGTCTAGATGGACTTCGATACTTCTTTTCCAGATTTTTATATCACTGACTAGCCTGACATGCCATACAGCACACCTACCTTTGATCAGGCTACAAACATTCCAAGTCATGATCAAGCTGCTACTGCTCCTACCATGAACACTTCAATGATACAAGACTTCTTTGCACAACAAATGAACAATATGACTGAATCCATTAAGTCATTTATGGGTGAAATGTTTGGAGTATTTCAAAAATCAGTCGATGACAGGCTAACCCAGTTTGGAGAACAAATAAATGATCTAAAAGGAAGAATTGAAAATATTGAAACCTCCAAAGCTACAGCAACCAGTACAACTAGTACAACCGTGATAGATGTCCAACCGATCCTTCAATTGATTACATCAAGTTCAGACTCTATCAAAAGCTCAGTCACTCAAATCCTTGAAGCCTACAGAACTGAGATGGATAACTTAAGGGTCAGAATGGGATCACTTGAAGCAAGAAAAAGGATGGAGGAGGATTATATGAAAGGTATTAGTATAATTAGAAGTGAATTTGGAAGATTAAGAGGTTCAGCCGAAGTATTTGCCAATGTTCAAGCTTCAAAAATGCTTTCATTACAAAAAGAAATGGCAGTAATCAAAGAAGGAATGGAAGACTTGGCTGCTTCTAGAAGTGTAAAGAAAGTTGAAGCCGAATTGAAGTCAATGAGCTGCTTTCTGTGGAAAATGATGGACAAGATTGAAGATATCTTAGCTACTCTCAAGACTCTCTCTAGATCTTTTCCTAGTCACTCAGGCCATCCAAGACAATCGGCTCCACACATCAGAATACCTGGATCTCATGATATTCCATAATTCATTGATCGTATTGCTTCTCTACCTCCTGAAATTCAAATTCCTGGTCAAACTTCCTCAAAACCTAGCATAGACATAGACAGTGACTAAGTGTATTACCTTTTGTACTTTGTACTAAACTTTTGAAATGAAATGAAAGTATATCTTTTGTCTAATGATTTCTTCAATTTCTCAATGAATTGAATATTTGATTGATCTTACAATGATTAATATTTTAATTAGAATTTCAAGATAAATATGAGAAAGTGAAATTTTCTCAAACAATTTTAATTACTTTTTCAATCTATTTTAAAATTTGAGCTTAATTCTGACTCAACCTTTTTGATTGATTGATAAAAAGTGGGAGAGAATGGTGGGGACACCGGAGGCACCAGAATAAGATAGAGGCTTTTCAACCCTCTGTAAATTGATCAATAATTTATGAGTCCATCTGTAATATGGGCTTAGCCCATCTGAGTCTATTTTAGTTGTTATTTGAGTTTTTTGAGTTGTTATTTCAGTTCTATACTAGTCAGCTCATGTTGAGCTAGTTCAGTCCAATGCTAGTCAGCTCATGTTGAGCTAATTTTATTTTTTTGAGTCCTGTCCAAGCATACTGAAGACTTAAGACCACATCATACAAGTGAAGACCAAGTCCAACTAGATTGAAGACATAGAAGTTTAGCCCAAGTCCAACCCAGCTTGATGATTTGAAGACCCCAGGAGGAAAATTCAGAAAATCATGATTTCTTACAGATGCCCTACAGATGCCCAGATTCCCTTCTAGATGCCAAAGTATATTCATAGACCAGGGCATCCATGATTCTAGAGGTCCATCTGCATCCTAGCCCAAAGAAATCAAGCCCAGGTGCTAAGCCCAAGCCCTAAAGAAGCAAGATACCATGGAATATTCCTGCTACATGGCTACAAGGCCACCCCAGCTTCCAGAGGCCCAAACCCATGCATCAGAGCCCCTTTGGGCTGGCCTCTTGCTGCTCCTAGAAGCCCAACACGCCCCCCTAGGCATCCTTGGAGTGTTGGCCAAGTCAAGAGAATTTTAGGGATTTTTCTACCTAATGTTTTCTTATTTTCTAGCTAGGATTTTAGAGGGAAAAGGATTCTTATGTAAAGACTTATATGCCCTTACATGGATCCCAAGGTTAAGGGTCTATTTAAAGGACCCTAGCCTCTTGTATGAAGTGACTTTTGATATGAATTAAAACCTTGAGTTCTTCTATTGAGTTGTGTGATACCCTGCTATGTGCATAAAGGGGTTTGTCAGAGTTTTTCTTCCCGGTGTTTGCAATCATCTTCCTGCTGCCAACAAACCCTCCAGATCCCTGGATGCCCACTCCAAAAGAAGCCTTCCCTTGCTGTTTTTCCTTTGTTTTCTTGTTCCTTGTGAATTTTCTAACCCTGACAAGTCGTTTGCAGGTCCCCGAGTTCCTACGAATCCAACAACTCCAGCCAAGCCTTAATCGGACCACCGAGCAGAAAGCCGGGTATCCGCGGGTCATTGGCTCGGTTTTCCAGGCTGCATCCATCGAGGAACGAGTGATCCCTTCGCTGCGATCTTCACAGACGTTGACAGGTACACCCCTCTACCTCTAGTAGTTTTATTGTAGGAGAACTTGCCCTAATCGAGGCTTCTCAGCCCCGACAATCCTTCTTTGTTACTTTTCTAGGTCCTAATCTGCATGCTGATCTTCAAAAATTCATACAAAATTCCCTACAAATAATTTTGATCTGAAATTCAGGAATTAATCACCTAACTCAACATGTAAAACATACAAAAATAATTGCATGCATATTAGTCCCCCATCAGAGAAAGTATTGCTGAAAAAGATAAAATACTGATACTTCAAAGCTTCGATACACATTTGCTACATATTTTCTCTGATACTTGAAATGAACATGTATTGATATTTAAAGCTCTGATGCTTTAAGTTCTGACTTACAATCCTGAATTACATTTTTTTTACAAACTCTATTACATAATGACTCTGATACATAATGTTTTACACTTCAACATTTGTTAGCTCTATTGATCAAGGCTTTTGAGCTTTGAAATGTAAAATTGAATGAAAAGTTTGCCAAAACATGGAGTATTTTATTGAGGGGGAGATTATCTCTCTAAGCCCTAATTCTCCTCTTATTGTTTGGCACTAACTGAAGTCAATTTGCTCTACTTGTTCATATACTCTTGCAAATATTATTAAATAAGCACTTGTAAAGTTTTATATTGATATTTCATACCCAGTGTTTTGTCATCATCAAAAAGGGGGAGAACCCATAAGTGATTTTGATGATAACCAAATATTGGAGCATGTACATTTATTTCTGACAACTCTTAAAGTGTTTGACAAGTTTTTGTAGGATGAATAACTTGTTCAAACTTCATCTCCTACACTTCTATTTTCTGGGTTGAGTTGTGTTGTAAATATTTTTGAAAAGAAGAACCCAATCAAAATGCTAAGAAAAAAATCAATTAAAAGGGTTACTTCTGTGAGTGTGTGTGCCATGAATTTTAGTTTGAGTTGGTATTGTGTGAAATTGTAAAAGAGTTGGTGAGAGTTTTCTTTAAGTTCAATTATAAAAATCTTGAAGAAGACACTCGAGCCGATCCCAAGTAATGAAGAGCCGACTCTGATTAATGGCATGCAGTAAGGATTCTGGAATGTACCAATCTGAGCCGACTCGATGTAAAGCGAGCTGACTTCTCCAGAGTCCATTTCCTGAAGACTTCTGAGAACAGCAAGGCGAGTCGACCCGAACCAAAAAGAGCCGACTCTACCAGACCTAATTCTAAAAGCCTGAGAAAGCGAGCCGACCCAAACTGCATCGAGCTGACTCTTCCAGAGTGAGGTTTTTCAAACCTGAGAAGAAGAGTCGACCCAAGCTGAAAAGAGCTGACTCCTCGAGTTCAAGATTTTCAAGATTCAAGTTTGAGCTGACCCAAGCTACAGAGAGCGAACTCATCTAAAGTGATGTTTTGCGCCCTGAGACAAAGAGCCGACTGCATTGAAGATTTGGTGACTCAACCCATCGACTCGAAGGATCCGAGCCAACTCAAAGGAATCAAAGCCAACTTGAATGCCACTTTCAAGCGTCCAATGGCTAGTTCCAGAATTTGTTTTTGAATGCTAAAATATGCTCCAATGGTCAAAAATCACTCCCTAATGATCTATAACGGCTATAACTGCCTTGGGATGATTGAAGACTTTAAATTTGAAGGATTTGAACTTCCTTGAAGCAATGAATGAGAGAGTTCTTCATAGAAGAGAGCTTCATTGAATATTCTACCTACCAATAGCAAAAGAGCACAAGAGCATTCAAGTCAAGCTTTCAAGTCTTCACCAACTCCAATATAAAGCTTGAAGCAACTTTGGGAAGAAACCACTAAAGTAATTAAAGCATATTCATGTGCATTCAAGTGGACTTCCAACAAGCTGCACCGACAACTATCTGACAAATTGAGTTTGCCATTATTGTTGCATTTCTTTCAATTCAATCTTTGAATTGTTGGGTTATTGGTGAGCCCAGTTAAAAAACCAAATAGGTTCTTGGTGAGCCTTATTAAAACCAAGGGTTAGGTTTTTGGTGATCCTGTGAAAACCAAGTTAGGTTTCTTTGGTGAGCCTGTTAAAATTAAAGGGTGTAGGAATTTCTTTGGTGATCCCGTAAAACCAAAGTGTAGAGGTTTTGGATTGTAGTCTGTAAAACAATCCTACTATATTCGGGTGTGAATATAGTGGAAATCTCAAGTAGTATCTTGGGCAGTGGATATAGGAGCTGGGTTGCTCCAAACCACTATAAATTTGGTGTGTTTGTGTTGTGCTTTCTTGACTCTATTTAGCTTCTGCATCTTATAATTCTATCACAGCAAATACCACTTGCAAAGAATTTTGAATTGCACATTACTTGTCAATAATTTTTTAAAAGACCTAATTCACCCCCCCACTTGGGTAGCTACCTGTGCAATAGTCTTGCTCCTTTGGACCTGCAAAAATGGTGTTAGAGACCTGGGCCAGGGATTCTAACGGGAGCACTCTAACGAGTAAGTCAATGATGATCCAAGAGAACAGATCCTCCTGGTCAAGCCCCTCTTGATGGACTCCTTTCTAGAAGTGAGTAGTGTGAGAGTGGGGTGCAAATGTGTCGAGATGATGGTGGCCGAGCTAGAGGGATTCTCTATGCGGCCTCTCCCCCTTGACTTTCCTGAGTTTGGTGGTAAGATTGCGATATTCTCTGGTTGAGTTTTCACTTTGCATACCTCTCCCCTTTTAGGGGTGTCGAACGTTCCTTTAAGTCCAGGTGACTGTTGAGCACCTACATTGGGATCTCCCCCAGGCTGTCAGGCATGTGCGGCGATGTTCTGTGCCATGGATGGGATGCCTTTCCCGATCCATGATATGGGAGACTATCATGTGTTCTGACATTCCTTCCGGTCACCCCACTTCGGGAAGCCTTGCAGTGCCTAGGATTCGAATCTCCTGGTTGACTTCCTCTTTTAGGAGGTGCAGGTAGTTGGTGCAGATCGCAGAACCTCGGTCAGTGGGCTTCCTGCCTTTCTTGTGTAAGCGATGGCTGTAGATGGCTATCATGGCTTGATAAGTGCTCATTCGCGGTCTCCGGGTGGCTCGCCGGTGCTTCGGGGAGGTGGCTTCACACCTTTGTTGGTTGGTGGTGCCGTTCAAGCTGGTTGCCAAACTAGAGAGCCGGGACTCAGCTCCGACCCAGGAGGCTCGATCTCTTAGGGGATCAACCTGGTGGAGGAGGGCTGAGCTCGACTCTGGCTCAGGGAGCATGACCTCGGAGGGGCTTGACCTGGCAGAGGAGAGCTGAGTTCGACTCCGGCTCGGGGAGCTCAGCCTCGAAGGGGCTCGATCTAGCGAAGGTCGTCACTTAGCTCCGGCCTAAGCACCTCGAGCTCACGGGTGCTGACCTGGCAGAGGATGGAACTTGGCTCTGATGGGCCACCTCGTTGATTTAGAGGAGCTTGGCCTGGCCAAAGGAGTCCGAGATGGGGTGTCCACTATGGTGGACTTCCTGACATGGCATCTGACAGGATTTTACATGTCAGCACTTCAGTTTCTTGCCACATCATTTTCCCCCCACTCCAAAGTCCTATCGATGTTGGGCACTCAGGGCGAAGGGAATAAATGCGCTGCTGACATGGAAAGGTTGAGATATGCCATAATGATGACCGCAATCGGCGACTTGTTGGGAGACGGTTTCTTCCACCTACCCAGAGGGGCCATGTGGCCACGTCCGAGGAGCAGTTATTACAGCCACAGAATCCAAAGCGACCGTAGTCGAAGCCAGACGTTAGCCCTGTCGATGAGTGATGCATGGCATAGATCCGATGGTGGAGACTCATAACGGTATTGTCGGGCACCGATCATTTAGAAAGGAAAAGTTACCTTTCCTGAAATGTGCCTTCTTTTCGCTATACCGAAGCTCTTCTTCCATCCGTCCGGTCATCCTTGTCCTCTAGAGCTTTTAGCAGGTCAGTCCTCTTCTTCCTCGCTAGGTCGAGTAGGACCTTCTCCTTCTTCCTTTGGTCTTCTTAGGGCTAGGCTTGCCTCAAGACCGTCATCTATTTTCTTCTTTTTCCTTCGATCTTTCTCTGCCATGTTCTGTTTCGGGCCTGGTTTCTGTCCTTCGACCAATCAAGGTGATGCCGAGCCTTCTAGGCCGAGGCTGCCATCATCTTCTTTTGATGAAGAGGGAGATGGGATGTGCTTCGAGCTTAGGAGGAGGAGCCCCCCTGGGGGTATAGTCATTAAGGAGCCCGATCTCAACCCTTCTAGTTCTTCTCATCCTCCTCCCCCATCTGAACCGATCTTTGAGCCTGTCCGGTTAGCAGGTCCTGGCAGGGTCGCTTCAATGATCTCTACTGAGGAACTGGGGACCATCCAGGATGTCTATGGCATCCCACACTCTGTCCGACTTTTAATCCCTCGACCAGGGGACCGGGTCACTTCCAGTGGCCCGGGCCAAATTGCTTTTTATGAGGAGAACTTCTCGGGAGGGTTCCACTTCCCCTTCCATCCGTTCTTTTTGTCCGTGCTAAGCAACTACCGCCTGGTCCCTGCTTAGCTTGTTCCCAATGTTGTTAAAACTATCTTCTGCTTTATTGTACTCTGCCACTTCCACGGGATTGTCGCCCGTTTTTCCCTCTTCAGAGCCTTCTTCACTCTCAAGCGCCATCCTACCGAAGATGGGTGGTGGTCCCTCTCTTCTCATCCGAGGGGGATCAAATTCGTGTCCCTTCTTCCATCAAAGGGTGGAAGAGCAAGTTGTTTTTCACCATAGTTGAGGAGATCGACTAGGTGTGGAGCGACCCAGATCGATCTCCCAATAAGAATTCTGCAGTCAAAGCAACCGACAAAGATGTTTACGAGCAGCTCTGAACTGCTCATATTCCTTCTCTCGAGGTTTTGTTATCAGACCAAAACCTCCCCGAGGCCAGGGTTAGCCCAACAGGAGAGTTGGGTGAGTTCAGCTCGAGTTCCTTTATGTTCCTTTTAACTTGTTCCTTTCGAACTAGAGCTGACATACTGTTCTCTGTCTTCCGCATGCAGGTATGAGGTTCTCCATGGAAGACTTGCTCTCCATCACCCAGAAGAGGCGTCTGACAGGACTGGCAGAGGAACCCTCTTTGAAGAGGTCCAATAGCGAGGGCGCATCGATGGCCGCCCCCACCGAGCAGACCGAGCCGAGGAGGCGAGAGCCCAAGGCCGCTCCTGCACAGAAAGGGGGATGGCGGTTGCCACACCAACACCAGAGCCAGAGCAGAGGGTGGCCCGGCCTATTGTGGGGCAATTGAGGAGACGAGAGTCGGTCCCCACTCCGGAGCCCGAGGTAGTCGTCCGAGCCAGGGCTGCCACAGCAGCTGCCACCTTCGTGCCGCCCCCTTCTCCAGAGCTCGTCGTTGTCGAAGAGGTGGTGCGAGAAGGAGTGGACCTAGCACTGGGAGCACTGTCGGAGGGTGTGCCGAGCTCTCGACTCGCCCTTGAGGCCTTTGCTGGCGGAGGTGCGGGCGACCCCGCCTCGGGGTTAGGCAGGAAGGAAAGGGATTATCATCGGATCTTGTTCAGAATGGGGCCCGACGTGTCATTGCTTCGGTACCCGAAGCTGGCCGAATGCATGATGGATTTCTCCATCCAAGCATGTGACCGGCGAGGGATGGCCGGAAAGGTATTGGGGGACGCGATCAGTAGCATCTTCCCGCTACTCTTCATGGTAAGCGGTCTTAAGCTTCTGGTGCTTTCTTGGTGTGGACACCAGATCTCTGATTAGGATTTAATTCTCGGGTCTTGTAATAAGGCTTCAAGCCTAAACCTTGTAATTTTTCTTAGCTTTGAATTGAGTCTCATATATCTATATCTAGTCCTGTACTTTGACCAATTGGGTCAAATTGTGTCCTGTACTGAGTCCAGTCAAAGTCGGTTTGAAATATGGGCCCAAGCTAGATTGGTCTTGAAATCTAGCCAAGATTTGAAAAAAACCAACTTAGCTCAGGGGCCCACCTCTTCATCCTACATGGCACCACTTCACCATGCCATGTGGGCGTCACACAATTCAGCTTTGGATGCCCAAAGAGGGGACACATCACTTGACACACTCCCCCTTTCCCTCCTCCCTATCAAGCTTGTTTCTACATATGGGTGGCTGGCCAAGAGAAGGTCAAATGGGAGTTAGAGTTTGGAATTCAAATCCCTTGCTTCAAGCCCTCCAATCAAGCTTTCTTCCCAAACTACTTGAACCTCTTTGGAAGGAATGGCAAGATCCATGGGCGCCTCCACTTCCCACTCCCCATATCATGCTTTGTACCAAAGATGGATGCACAACCAAGGAAAGGAGGAGGACACAAGCCTTGCTCCAAGCCTCGCTTCATGTTTTCTTCCAAAATGAAGGACCAACATTCCAAGTTCAAGGGCGCCAAGATCCCTCTTCCAAGCCTCACATCAAGCCAAGCCCAATCATGTTCAACTTCATGGTCGGCCAAGGAAAGAAAAATTCTGAAATTTTGGGCGTCCCTTCAAGAAGACTTGTATTTTTAATTGAATTTCAAATGGGGTCCTAAGGTGCCTATTTAAAGGACCTTACCCCCTCCTTTGTAAAGCTAATCTTTGATGAATGAAAAACCAAGTTTCTTGAGATCCAATTTCTCTTTAGTTGCCTTCGTTCACTAGGAACGTCGATCTCCGTGAGGGAGCACCTTCGCCTTCGGGCATCGAGAGGTGTGAGGCCTCAAGTTATCGTCACTTCAGCAACTCCATCCTCCAACTTCGAGTCAAGAAGAACTCGGCCATCACCACAACAACTCTCTTTCCTTCTTCTATTTCTTTCTTCCAATTGAAACCTATCCCTTCTTTGAATGCTCGCAGGTCCTTCAGGTGAAATGAGTACGGAGTCAGTTACCCTTGCCATCGAGATCTTCGGATAGCCAGCCGGCGCATCCGTAGGGTTGACGAATCGATCATACAGGCCGCATTTGCCAGAGTGAGTGACCTCGGCATCGGGCGCTTAAGATCTTTGAGGTTTGCCCCCTGACTCCTGAGTAGTATTGATTTGAGAGCTAAGTCCTACAGGGTTTCTCAATCCTGGGGTCCTCTCTTTATCATTTCTTAGGGACTGCTTGCTTGCTTGATAGTTCTTATAATTATTGAATCCCTAGAATTATTCTCTCTTGTCTTCAGGAATCATCAACCTAATTTAAAACCCTAAAAATCACCTGCATCATCCTATCGTCTAGTTAGTCCTCCATCATTTCTCCCCTTTTTCCTTCTCTTTTTAACATCTTGTTCAGTGTAGGTCAGAGCCGAGACACTCCTTTTTAGGGATTGCTGCTGGAACTGGTTGAAGAACAACCAACAACTCACAACCAAAGTTGAGTCCCTGAAGGCCGAGCTGAAGGAGAAGTTCGAAGCCTCCCGAAAGCTCGGGAAGAATGAGGAGCTCAAAAGGGGTCTCGCAGGTGTTGAGAGGAGCATTAAAGGGCTCCAGGAGGAGCTTGACTGGGAGTGGGGTCGGTCAAAGAGAAAGATCGAGGAGCTCGTGGCTACCGAAAAAAGGCTGAGCTCATTCAATGCTGAGGCGGTCCGGCAAAAAGAGATCGCGCAGTCCCTCCAGTTTGAGCTGGATGTGGCGAAGGGGAAACTGGCCGCGGCTGAGAGGAGGCAGCATAAGCGACCAGATCGGTGGTGGTAGCAAAGGCACAAGCCGTCGAAGTGAGGAAGGAGGCTAAAGGGGCCATAGAAAAGTACAAGGCCTTGGAGGAGTTCGTCGTCGAGTTCTATCAGACAGTGTTGGACTCCTTCTAAAAGGGTTTCATGTACCTACATGACCAAATTGACGGGTTCATCCCCGACGAGGGTCACAGCCGGCTCAGATTTCCTCGGGCCCCGGGCATTGAGCTGGGTGATGCAGAGGGGTCAGCCACCATCCCTGATCTTCTCCCATCGGTGGCAGCCACCAAAGCCGAAGCCGAGCGATTGAAAGCTGCTGGGGATGGAGCTCCATTGCCGCAAAGCCCCGCCGACAAAGCCACTTGAGTAGACTAGGCCTTTACTTTTTTGTTTCCAAGCATTGGCCTAGGTCGCCTGGCATGTTGGGGGCCCGGGTACATTTGTAAATGAACAGTGGGCTTTTAATGAAACCAGTTCCATTCGAGTAATTCTAGCCTCGGTACTTTTCTCTTCTCTTTTCCTTTCTCTTTTATTTTTGTCATCTTCCCCCTCTCTTCTTTCTTTTTTTTTATGTATGCATACAATGGGGTAAGAAGAGAGATTTATGCCTTGTTGCTGGACGTCCTGGACTCCAGTGTTGTAGAACTGATCTCTGGGTTTCGATGTCTCGGAGCTGGGCTCAAAGACATAGTGGCCAGAGATCTGAGCTTCGGGTCTTAAGGTCTTGGTGCTGGGCCCTAAGACCTGGTAGCCAGAAAAATTGGTTCCGGGTTTTGATGTCTTGGAGTTGGGCTCGAAGACTTGGAGGTCTTGGTGCTAGGCTCTGGGACCTGATGGTTGGAAATCTTCGTTCTAGGATTTGATGTCATGTAGCTGGGCTCAAAGACTTGGAGGCCAGAGAGCTTCGCTCCAGGCTTGGATTATCTTGGAGCTGGGCTCAAAAACTTGGAGGTCTCAGTGCTGGGCTCTGGGACATGGTGGCTAGAAAGCTTGGTTCTGGGCTTTGATGTCTTGGAGTTGGGCTCGAAGACTTGGTGGTTGGAGTGCTTGGCTCCAGGCTTGGATTGTATTGGAGCTAGGCTAGAAGACTTGGTGGTTAGAGAGCTTGGCTCCGGGCTTGGATTATCTTGGAGCTGGGCTCGAAGACTTGGTGGCCAGAGAGCTTGGCTCTGGGCTTGGATTTCTTAGAGCTGGGCTCGAAGACTTGGTGGCTAGAGAGCTCGGCTCCGGGCATGGATTATCTTGGAGCTGGGCTCAATGACTTGGTGGCCGGAGAGCTTGGCTCCGGGCTTGGCTGGCCTAGAGCTAGGCTCAAAGACTTAGTGGCCGAAGAGCTTGGCTCCATGCTTGGATTGTCTTGGAGCTGGGCTTGATGACTTGGTGTCTAGAGAGCTTGGCTCCGAGCTTGGCTATCTTGGAGCTGTTCTCGAAGACTTGGAGGTCTCGATGCTGGGCTCTGGGACCTGGTGGCCAGAAAGCTTCATTCTGGGCTTTGATATCTTGGAGCTGGGCTCGAAGACTTGGTGGCCGAAGAGCTTGGCTCCGGGATTAGATTGTCTTAGAGCTGGGCTCAAAGACTTGGTGGCCGGAGAGCATGGCTCCGGGCTTTGATTATCTTGGAGTTGGGCTCGAAGACTTGGTGGCTGGAGAGCTTGGCTCCGGGCTTGGCTATCCTGAAGCTTGGCTCGAAGACTTAGATGCCGGAGAGCTTTGGCTCTGGGCTTGGATTGTCTTAGAGCTGGGCTCAAAGACTTGGTGGCCTGAGAGCTTGGCTCCGGGCTTGGCTCTCCTTGAGCTGGGCTCGAAGACTTAGGGGCCGGAGAGCTTGGCTCCAAGCTTGGATTGTCTTAGAGCTGGGCTCGAAGACTTGGTGGCCGGAGAGCTTGGCTCCAGGCTTGGCTATCCTGGAGCTGGGCTCGAAGACATTGTGGCTGGAGAGCTTGCCTCCAGGCTTGGATTATCTTGGAGTGGGGCTCAAAGACTTGGTGGAGATTCTCCTTCAAAGTAAGAAATGTTTGCACAAGGGGTACCTTAATCGCCGATGAGAAAGGATCTTACGTTATTGGCATCGAAGAATTGGGCCTCGCATTTTGAGATCGGGGAATTGTTCTCCAGGTTTCGGCGTGCCCGGCCTTAGGCCGGGTAGCGGTATTCATACAAAGTAAAAGGCAATCTGTATAAAAGAGGGCCTTCATTATGTTAAAAGATGAGCCTTACATTACTGATAGTACTTTCTCAAGTTGCAGGCATTCCATGTTCGTAGGAATCTGGCATCGTCCAGATCTGCGAGATAGTAGGCTCTATGCAAAAGAGCTTCGACCACCTTATAGGGACCTTCCCAATTTGGCAAGAGTTTGCCGCTCTCTTGGGGCTGAGATGCTTTAGCTCGGCGGAGCACCAAGTCGCTAGTTTGAAAGACCTTAGGTTTTACTCGGGCATTATAATATCGGGCAACTCGTTGCCGGTATGCTGCCATTCGGAGTCGAGCTTTATCTCTGGTTTTCTCGAGAAGGTCCAAGTTGAGCAGAAGGTGCACCGACTTCTGTGCTTCATCATATTGCTGCACTCGCAGCATTGGCAAGCTGAGCTCGACTGGACCATAGCCTCGGCATCGAAGACAAGGTTGAAGGGTGTCTCGTCGATCGTTGTCCTGGGCATTGTATGGTAGGCCTAAAGAATGCTTGGGAGTTCCTCCACCTACTTGCCCTTGGCTTGGTCCAATCTGGTCCTGAGTCCTTGAAGGATGGTTCGATTGGTCACTTCGGCTTCTCCATTTATCTAGAGTTGAACGACCGAGGTAAAGCGATGTTGGATGCTGTGCTCAGTGTAAAATCCTTTAAACTACCGGTTATCAAATTGTCGCCTATTGTCGGTGATGATATAGTGGGGGAGTCCGAAGTGGCCGATAACTGACTTCCAAAAGAATTGGTAGACATTGCTTCAGTGATCTGAGTTAGCGGTTCCACCTCGACCCACTTGGTGAAGTAGTTAATTGCCACTAGCAGGAACCTTCGTTATCCCGATGCAGGAGGAAATGGTCCAAGGATGTCCATTCCCCACTGAGCAAAGGGCCAAGGGGATGAGAGCTGGGAGATCGGTGCCGTCGGCTGGCACTGTATATTGGCATGGCACTGGTACTTGTTACACCTCCTAACGAAGTCGACGGCGTCCTCCCTCATGGTTTTCCAGAAGTACCCTTGCCGAAGAGCTTTGTATGCCAGTGTTCTCCCTCCAACATGGTTCCCATAGAGGCCTTTGTGTATCTCCTGAAGTACGAAGGCCACCTCCATGGGCTTGAGGCACTTCAGGAGCGGGTAGGAGTGAGATCGGCAGTAGAGCTGGCCTTCTATCAAAACGAATCGGGAGGCCTTCTTCTTGATGAGGCCGGTTTCCTTGTGGTCCTCTAGCAAGGTGCCATCAGTGACGTACCTGACATACCTGTCCATCCAGCTCAGCTTCGGGGTGACCTGCTGCACCTCTTCTGGGCCTTCGTAGCTTGGGTTCTCGAGGTACTCGATGTAGGCGCGCCCCAGCGATGAGTTTGACAGGGTCGCGAGCCTCGATAGTGCATCCACGCGTGCATTCTCATCCTGGGGGATGTGGAAATTGTTGAAGTGCCAGTAGCCTGTCGTGCTTAAATGGACCTGTTCTAGGTACTTCATCATCTAAGGGTCTCTAGCCTCATATTCTCCGGAGACTTGCCCGGCAACTAGTTAGGAGTCGGTAAAGACATTCAAGCTTTGCATGCCCAGCTCGTGGGAGACTTTCAGACCCGCGAGGAGTGCCTCATACTCCGCCTAGTAATTTGTTGCGGCAAACTTGAAGCGGAGAGCACATTCTGTCACCACCCAATCGCTGTTGGCGAGGATAAGGCCTGCTCCGCTCTCGCCAGAATTGGACATGCCATCCATGTGGAGTATCCAGGGCTCCTCCTCTGGTCTGAGCTCTGTTTGGTGCTCCGTCCTTGTTTGCTCTGGCTCCTCAGCGTGCCCTGTGCATTTAATCACAAAGTCAGCTAGGACTTGGGCCTTCTGTGAAGGCCTCGATCAATATGTTATGTCGAACTCGCTCAGCAGCAGGGACCACTTGGCCAGTCTCCTGGAGGTTTCAGGGCAACTAAGTATGGTCCTTAGAGGCTAGTCAGTCACGACAACGATGGGGTGTGCTTGGAAATAGGGCCCGAGGTGCTTAGCAGACATTATTAGTGCAAAATGAGTTTCTCAGAACGAGTATACCTGATCTCTGCGTCATGGAGGATTTTGCTGGTATAGTATACTGGCTTCTGGGATCCATCCTTGTCTGCATGGATGAGGACCGAGCTGACTGCTCTAGGTTAATTGCTAGATAGAAAAGGAGCTCCTCCCATTCCTCCAGTCTGGAGAGTAGCGGAGGAGTGGCCAGCAACTCCTTCAATCCTTCAAAGGCCATTTTGCACTCCTCCGTCCAGGTAAAGTCATGCATCTTGCGCAGCGCCTTGATGAAAGGGAGGCAGTGATTAACCAACCTCGAGATGAACCGGCTCAGTACTGTGATCCGCCCTGTCAAGTGCTAGACCTTGTTCTTGGATGTCGGGTGCTCCATGTCGATGATCGCTTGGACCTTCTCTGGGTTGGCTTCAATGCCCCTCTGAGTGACCATGAAGCAAAGGAACTTTCCCGCCACTACTCCAAAGGTGCACTTCGTCGGGTTCAGCTTCATTTGGTACTTTCGGAGATTATGGAAGGCTTTGGTGAGGTCGGTGATGTGGTCCGAGCTTGTCTTGCTCATGATAAGGATGTCATCCACGTACACCTACATGTTCCAGCCAATCTATTTTTTGAAGACCCTATTGACCAGACGCTGGTATGTGGCCCCGGCATTCTTCAGACCAAAGGGCATCATTTTGTAGTAGTATGTTCCTTGGTCGGTGATGAAGGCGGTGTGCTCCTCGTCCTCTGGGTGCATCCAGATCTGATTATATCTGGAGAATGCATCCATAAAAGAAAGGAGCTTGTGACCTGAGGTGGCATCCACCAACTGATCGATTTTCGATAGAGGGAAGCTATCCTTTGGGCACACCTTGTTGAGATCGGTGTAGTCCACACAGATCCTCCATTTGCCATTGCTCTTCTTTACCATTACCACATTCACCAGCCAGCTCGGATATTGCACCTCCATAACGAAACCAGTGGTGATGAGTTTATCTACTTCTTCATTGATGGTCGCTTGCCTCTCCAGGATGAAGCTTCTCTTCTTTTGCCAAACTAGTTGGTGCTTTGGATCAATGCTCAGCTTATGGGTGATAATGTCAGGGGGGATACCTGGCATGTCTATTGCTGTCCGGGAAAACACATCTACATTCATCCATAGGAACTCCAAAAGGTCGGCCCCCACCTCATCCTGCAATTGGGCTCCAATCTGCACCGTATTTTCCTGATCTATTCTGAGCAGAAAAGATAGTAGGTGCTCGACCGGGCTGCCTCTGGGGTGCTACACCATTTGGTCGAGCTCATCTACTCTGGGGTCATCCTCGGAGAATTTGGTACCCGGAAGGTTTTGGAAGCAGTGTTGGATTGGCTGAGGTGCACCTCTCATTTCACCAACCCCGTAAGGAGTTGGGAACTGCACCAGCAATCGCTTCATGGAGACGACGTCATCGAGCAGGTTGAGTCTGGATCGGTCCAGGATCACATTATAGGGAGAAGGGAGTCTGACTATTATGAAGGTCATGATGATAGTGCTCTGTCGAGGTGGGGTCCCAGCGGTGACCGAAATGGTGATCTCTCCCTCAACCCTCACAGAGTTCCCTGTGAAATCGACAAGGGGTGTATGCACAGACCTGAGCTATGTAGGAGACAGATTCATTCTGGAGAAAACATCATAAGAAAGCATATCCATGGAGCTTCCACTATCAACCATGATGCATTTTACAGGATGCTTCGTGATCGTCATCTCGATGACCACGGCATTGTTATTAACATTCTTCCACCAACCTTCCCCTTCCCTCATAAAGGGGAGTACATTTTTAGATTTTCCTGCACCCTGGGCCTTCTTGGATGCGCGCTCGGCTCCCCAACTGATCATCCCCATTGGCTTCTCAGTAGGGCAGTTATCCACTATAGGAGCTGGCGGGAGAGCGACGAGCGACTGAGGTTCTGCTTGAGGTCTGCCCCCCACGTACCTTCCAAGGTAGCCTCTCTTGATGAGTTCCTCGATCTCCTTCTTGAGGTTGTGGCATTCCTCAGTGTCGTGGCCGTGGTCGCGATGGTAGCGATAGTAATTCATCTTGTCACGGCTAGAGGATGGCCTCATCAGAGGTGGGCGCTTCAAATAGGGCTCGCCTTCGATCTCCATCAGGATATTCATCCTCGGGGCTAGGAGAGGGGTGTAACTCCCCTCAGGAATCAGAGCGCTTCTCATCCTTAGTCCCTACTGGAAGCTCGGAGCTGGAGGTCTTGGCTTCCGCATCCCTGATGCCTCGATGGGGGATGGTTTTTTCTGCAACTTCCCGTCGAGCTCCTGCCTCGTACAATCCGCCTCCTCGGTGTAGATGTACTTTTGAGCTCAGAGGAGGAGCTCGAAGTAGCTCTTGGAGGGCTTCTTATCAAGTGAGTAAGTCAGGCGGGAGGTCTTGAGCCCTCGCTTCAGAGCCAACATGGCAACTGGCTCCTCGAGATTGTAGATCTCCAACGCGGTGACCTTGAAGTGGCCCACATAGTCTCACAGGGGCTCTCGATCATGCTGCTTGATGGAGAAGAGGCTATCTGCCTCTCGCGGCATCTTTAGGCAGGCATCGAAGTGGGCCACGAACTTCTGCCCCAGCTGGGTGAAGGAGCTGATGCTCTCCGGCTCTAGACGGGTGAACCACACCCGGGCTACCTGCTAGAGAGTGGTAGGAAAGGTGATGCTGAAGAGTGCATCGGTATCCTCTTGAACCCTCATGAGGGTCCTGTAGCTTTCCAGGTGGTCCAGGGGTCGGTGGTTCCATCATAAGGGTCACCTACGGCATATGGAGTCGATCTGGGATCGGCTCTTCTTAGACTTCTTGAGAGAAAGGGGGACGGAAGTTGTAGCCCGTTGGCTCGCTAGTGGAGCCCGGTAAATTGGCAAACTGGTAGGATAATTTTGCTAGCTTGTGGTCATGCTCTTCCAGGCGCTTCTCCGCCATGCGCCTGATGGCTTCATTAGTGGACCCCTCCACCGAAGGAGACGGAGAAGGTGATATGGGTGCATGGCACCCATGGTGGGGGGTCTTGCTTTTTTTGCCTTGGAGGGGTTTGGACACCACCCGCTCAAGGTTTGGTGAGTGGCTCTCCCTGTCGGTAGACCAAGCTCGTTATCTTTTCATCGGGGTTTGGTGGCTACCCTGGTTATCAATGATGGCCCGTGGCTGCAAAGTCCTCCCTTGAAAGGATCGCAGGCTATCGTGGGGTGCGGCAGCATGAGCCGCGGGGGTTCCTGGCTGCTAGGGTGTGGCCAAGGACCACTGCTGGTGCTGAAGCTGGAGCACTGCCATGGCAAGGATCTGTATCTACTGGGTGAGTGCAGCCAACTAGGATTTTGGTGGAGGTGGTTGAGCTGGAGCTGGTGGTTCCACCCCTGGGTTGTGTGGGTTCCCCCAGGAAGGGGAGTCCCCCGCACGACTAGTGGAGACCTCTCTCACCCGCATCTCACCATCCTTCTGTCAGACTGCTTATAGGGGGCTCAAGCAGGATCAAAGACCACTCCATCTCCTACCTGGCATGGCAATCTATTGCCACCAAGATCGTAATGGCCTGTAGCTGCTATTGAGATCGAACCGCCCTTCTTGCACTCTTGGGATGTCTTGCTCCTTTGGACCTACAAAAATAGGGTTAGCGACCCGGGCTAGGGATTCCTGTAGGGGCACTCTGACGATCAAGTCAGTGACGATCCAGGGGAACAAATCCTCCTGGTTGAGTCCCTCTTAATGAACTCCATGCTAGGAGGAGTGAGTAGTGTGAAAGTGGGGTGCAAGTGTGTCGAGAGGATGGTGGCCAAGCTAGAGGGATTCTTTGTGTGGCCTCTCTTCCTTGACTTGCCTGAGTTTGGTGGTGAGATTGCGGTATTCTCTGGTTGAGTTTTCACTTTGCATACCTCTCCCCTTCTGGGGGTGTCAAACGTTCCTTTAAGTCCATGTGACCGTTGAGCGCCTACCATGGGATCTCCCCCAAGCTGTCATGCATGTGTGGTGACATTCCGTGTCACGGATGGGATGCCTTTCCCGATCTGTGATAAGGGAGACTATCATGTGTTCTGACATTCCTTCCGGTCACCCCATTCTGGGAAGCCTTGTAGTACCTCGATTGGAGGGCCGCTGCTCCCGGGATTCGAATCTCCTAGTTGACTTTCTCTTTCGGGTGGAGTAGGTAGTTGGTGGAGAGTGCAGCACCTCGGTCAGGGGGCTTCCTGCCTTTCTGGTGTAAGCGGCTGTTGTAGATGGCTATCATGGCTCGATAGGTGCTCCTTCGCGGTCTCCGGGCAACTCACTAGCATTTCGAGGAGGTGGCTCCGCCCCTTTGTTGGTCAGTGGTGTCGTCCGAGCTGGTCACCAAACTAGAGAGCCGGGACTCAGCTCCGACCCAGGAGGCTCAACCTCCGAGGAGCTCGACCTGGCGAAGGAGGGTTGAGCTCGACATCGACTCAGGGAGCTTGACCTCGGAGGGGCTTCACCTGGCAGAGGAGGGTTGAGTTCAACTCCGGCTCAGGGAGCTCAGCCCTAAAGGGGCTCGATTTGGAGAACGTGGTCGCTCGGCTCTGGCCTGGGTGCCCCAAGCTCGTGGGTGCTGACCTGGCGGAGGATGGAGCTTGGCTCTGACGGGCTTCCTCATTGATCCGTAGGAGCTTGGCCTGGCCAAAGGGGTCCGAGATGGGGTGTCCACTATGGCAGACTTCCTGACATGGCATTTGACAGGATTTTACATGTTAGCACATCAGTTTCTTGCCACATCAGGTCCTAATCCTTCTTTCTTACACATTAAAAAGAGAGAGAGAGGTGTGGGGAGTAGAGAGAAAATAGTTAGGAATTACTTCAACCAACTAACTAACTAATTCTAACCCTATTAGGATTCTAACAAACTTAACTCCTAATCCTATTAGGTTTAGGTCAAAATCCATGACTAATTAGGAATTAGATCCTAATCAAATTAAGACCACTATATCCAATAAGAATAGATTAAGCTTAACTAAATTAAATTAGATTTAATTTAGCTATGATTAGATAACCAATTAGGTCTAATCAAATTGGCTCGCAATACTTGCAATTATGTTAGTTCAAACCCTAATTGGTCTAGGGCATCACCCAAACTCAACCAAATCAAATCCAATTTAATTTATATCAAGTCTAATCATAATTCAATAATCAAATCATCTAATTTAATTATAACTCTTGAAAAAAAATCCTCCTTGCTAAAATTATTAGGTGGCAAAATTAGCAAGTGCTAAAATAAATGGTTCCAAATTTGTAACCCTTACAAATTTAGACTTTCTAAATACATAACTCTAATAGATTTTGATCTAACTATATGATCAGGTCAAGATCCTATAATGTATGACCCCTTAGTTTCCATTTTATTTGGTAGTGAGACACAATCTCTATTATATATCATCAAAATCTTTCAATGGACTAAAACAATTCCAGCTCACCCTATCAAGGATCATTGATTCGAAATGATCCTAGTGTGCTCTCATAATCCACCAATGATGCTTAAGAGCATGTAGTGGCAACCCAGCAGAATAGACAAATGAACTCCTAGGTATAGTTACCATATGATTAAGTTCTTTTATCAAGAGTCCTGATAAGATGCAGGTCAAGGAAACTCACCAAATCATAAGCATCTATCATGTACATGATTTAATCAGCTCAAGACTAAATTATGAAAGCTTATGAAAATTCTTTTAACATTACCGTGGCCACTGTCCTAAGGACTTAGTTCTTAAATCACATAGGGCTATATCTTAATTACTAAGATCGATGATCCCTTATAAGTACACTCCCAACTCCTATAATGAACCTATTATAACCAACAAATACCACAAGAGCTCAAATAGCTAGGGCCAATATTTTATGTTGTCAAACTACAGTTACCCTACTATGAGTGGCTGAGGTACTATAGGTAAAAGAACCACTCATATAATTATAACATTAAAAAAATCATCGATGAGTGAGTAGACATCCATGTAAGTTCTCATGATAGTCATGCTCAGTACTGTCATTCTCTAATAACCACATGCACTCTCGCTCTAGTATCCCCACATTGTAGACCTGAGACTCATCTATCCTAAAAAGAAAGCAATATATGCACTAATCAAACTTAATCAATCACTGTTCCAATGATATTCTATGGTCGAGAGTATTTAGGAATTAATCTATGATTACACATGTCTTAAATTCTCAACTCTTGAGAATATATATCATTGTCCATTAATTTCTTGGATAATATATGGATACATATTGAACATGTATAGATAAAAATTACATAAATTAAAATAATAAATATAATTTTATATCCTTGAATTAAAATATGTATCAGCTAGATTAGCTTGTAGGATATATATATCTAACACTTAGCAAGGAGACAAGCTTTAAAGATTTCATGCATTCCTAGAGTCTCCTTTTTAGTGCATTAGTGCTCTATTTATACTCATTTTAAGGAGCTTTATATTCATATTCTAATTTCTTGGTTCTTTTGCTTTCTAATTTTAGTTGGAGATTGAGTTTAGGTGGTTAGCTAGGGATTGGCTATAAATGGTTTTGGACGTGAGCCTGGTAAAATATCTGGCTATAATCATCGAGAGATTATAGTGAAAATTTTCAAGAAGAGACTTGAAAACTAGATGTAGGTATTGGGTATACCGAACCATTATAAAATCTTATACATTTACGTATGCTCTCTTGTTTGCTTGCTCTTACTTTTAGCATTTTATTTTAATTTTGCCATAGTGCATATTTCTACTCGCCATCACTTTATAAGTTTTTAAAGGTAACACATACTTAAATTAAAATTTTGAAAAACCTAATTCACCCCCCTCTTAGGTTGTATAACCAGGCAACAAGTGATATTAGAGTTTGGTACTCAGTTGTAAATGATCCAACGGTCTAGAGTTAAGATCAAATGGTAATCCAACTTAGTATGTCTCTTACCAAAGGACAATCTTCAAACCAATCTTCCTTATTCACCGAAACAAATTATATTATTGAAAAGCTTGCATGCGTATCTATGTTCAAATACTTGACTATCAACTTTGGATAGTTATAGTTAATGAGCCATATACATCCACATTTAAAATAGATGGAGTTGATGATCCTAAACCTAAAAATGACTATGATAAGCAAGATATGAAGTTAATAGAGCTGAATGCCAAAGCTATGAATATTTTATATTATACTTTAGGTGTCGATGAGTTCAAAAGAATCTTAACTTGTAGCTCCGCTAAGGAGACTTAAGATAGATTAGAAATTACCAATGAGGGTACCAACCAAGTTAAAGAAACCAAAATTAATATACTTATACATAAGTATGAATTTTAAAAAATAGAGTCTAATGAGACCATTACTAGCATGTATACTAGATTTACTGATATTATTAATATATTAAAGAGTTCGGGAAGGACATATACTAATAGTGTTCTTGTTTAAAAATTTCTTAGATTCTTTCCAAAGTCATGGAAAGCAAAATTGACCACCATCCAAGAGCAAAGGATCTTAGCACTCTTCCATTTGAAGAACTCATTAGGTCTCTTATGACTTGAGCTTACCATCAGATAAAATGATGAAAAGGAGTCTAAGAAAAAGAAGACTATTGCCTTAAAGTCAACAACTAATAAAGATAAGGAAAGTGATGAGTTAGAGGAAGAAGAAGATGATGAGATGGCTCTTGTGGCATGAAAGTTTAAGAGGCTTATAGGAAGATAGAGACCATGCTTCAAGAAAAGCCATATAAGGGTGAAGCAAGCAAGGATAAGGAGAAAGCAAAAGAGAAGTAGCCCATTTATTTTGAATGTAAGAAACCACGATGCTTCAAAATAGATTATCCTCAATTCAAGAAGTCTAAGAAGTATGAAAAAAAATATATGATGGCCACATGGAGTGATAATGAAGACTCATACTCCGAAAAAGAAACTTACGAAATAACTAACCTATGTTTCATGGTACAAGAAAATGAGGTAACATCTAAAAATTCTTTAGATAATTATGACCTTCAAACAACATTTTTTGATTTTTTAAGTGAATTTGAAAAATTATGTAAGACTAATAAAGAATTAAAAAATAAAGTACTTAATTGTTAATGGAAAAAGAAATGATTTCAAAAAATAATGAGAATATTCTACAAGAAAATCAAATTTGAAAAAGGAGTTGCAAAAACTGAAACCTTTTGCTGAAAAATTTACTCTTAGCTCTGAAAAACTATAAATGATTTTGAGTGGTCAAAGAGCAATTTTTAACAAAGTCGGTTAGGCTATAATACTCAAAATAACAAAGATATTTGAAGAAATTTTTTTGATAAATCCCCTATTAGTTTTACTTCAAATATTACACACTTTTTTTTTGGAAAAGTAGAGTATAAAGCTTATCTCAATAATTTTAGAAAATCAATAAAAAATGATTAAGAAGGAATGGATTCTAAAAGGAACTAACAAGACTAATCCAGTAGGATCCAAGATAACTTGGGTACTTAAAGCTAACACTTGCTTTTTTTATGTAGATGTATCTTGTGACCCAAGGAGGAAAAAGAAATTGGCATCCTGATAGTGGGTACTCAAGATACATGGTGTGTAACAAAACTCAATTCATTACCTTTGAAGCTAAACAAGAAGGAATAGTAAAATTCAGAGACAATAAAAAGGGGCACATACTTGGCATTGGTAAAATTTATATCTCCCTTTCTATATTTATTAAAAATATTTTACTAGTAGATGGTTTAAAGCATAATCTTCTTAATATAAGTCAATTATATGATAAAGGTAGTGAAGTAGTTTTTGAATCATCTAAATACATTTTATTTTATCCAGTTAGTATAGTATAGTATTCATTGAACATAGACATGGCAATATCTATATAGTAGATCTAGATGATCTATCTTTGAAGATTGGTCATTGTCTAGTTTTGATGAATATTTAAAATAATAAATTTAATTATTTATGGAATCATAAGTTAGGATATGCAAGTAGGAATTTACTTTTAAAACTTATTAAAAGAGATCTTGTAAAAGGTTTACCAAAACATAAGTTTGAAAAGAATCATGTTTGTGATGCATGTTAATTTGGAAAATAATCCAGGTATTCCTTCAAACCAAAAGTCATGATTTTAACTAGTAAACCTTTAGAGCTGCTTCATATGTATTTGTTTGGACCTACTAGAACTGTAAGTCTGTGAAGCGAATGATATGGATATGTTATTATTGATGATTTTTTTAGATTTACTTGAACTTTTAGCTTAGCATAAAATGATGAAATATTTTCTATTTTTATAACATTTTATTATAAAGTTTCAAATGAAAGAACTTTTTAATTATATCAATTTCTAGTGATCATAGAACGAAGTTTGAAAATTAAAATTTTGAAAGCTTTTGTAATAAAAAAAATAAATATAATTTTTTTGCATTTAGGATACCTCAACAAAATAGGATGGTAGAAAGAAAAATCATACTTTAAAAAAAATAGCATATACTATATTATATGAACGCAACCTCCCTAGATACTTTTAGGTAGAAGTAATAAATATAACATATTATATTTTAAATCATATTTTGATTTATCCAATTTTAAAGAAAATATCATATGAGCTTTGAAAAATAAATCATCTAATATTAGCTACTTTCATATTTTTGAATGTTGATGCTTTATATTGAATAATAGTAAAGATAATTTAGAAAAATTGATACTAAGTTGGATAATAGATTCTTCTTTGGTTACTCATCATCTAGCAAGGTATATAGAGTCTTCAATCAAACGATACTTGTTGAAGAAACAATTCATGTTATATTTGATGAAATTAATATTAATCCTTCAAGAAAGGAGGATCATTTAGATGATGATATAGGAATTTTAAGCAAGAAGGTGGAGGACCTCGTATTAAAGAGTCATCCCCTAGAAATAAATATGAAGACTCAAAGAAAGAGAATAATGAAGGAATGATAGCTTAACAAAAGCAAGATGATCTATCCAAGAAATGGACATATGCATATGGTCATCTGAAAGATCTTACTATTAGTAATCCATCTCAAGGGATAAGAACTCGATCATTCTTGAATGATTATTATAATTATTTAACTTTTGTATCACAAATAAAACCAAAATCTATAAAAGAAGTTGAAAGTTATTTTGAATGGATTAATGCAATGCAAGAAAACTTAATCAATTTAAAAAAAATAAAGTATTGACTCTTATAGATAAACCTATAGACTACCCTATTATTGAAACCAATTAGATTTTTTAAAATAAATTAGATAAATATGGTATTGTTATATGAAATAAAGCTAGATTAGTTATCAAAGGATATAATTAAGAAGAAGGAATTAATTTTGATGAATCTTTTACACCATTAGCTAGATTAAAAGCTATTAGACTATACTTACTTTTGCATGCTTTATGGATTTCAAATTTTATCAAATAGATGTTAGAAGTATATTTATAAATAATTTTATTTTTAAAGAAGTGTATGTTGAACAACCATTTAGATTTGAAAATTATGACTTTCTAATTCATGTTTACAAACAACATAAAGTACTATATAATTTAAAATGAGCCCCTCATGCATGGACAATTAAGCAAATTTTCATTTCAAAAAAAAATTATTTAAGAAAATGTAGATACTACCTTATTTTTAAAAAAGAAAAATGATGATTTGCTAGTTGTTTAAATCTATGTAGACAACATTATCTTTAATGCTACTAGTGATCATCTTTGTCATAATTTTATCAAGTTAATACAAGGAGAGTTTGGAATGAGCATGATGGGAGAACATAACTTCTTCCTCAGAATCCAAATAAAATAAAATAAATGAATGAATCTTCATCAACTAAATAAAGTATACAAGGAAAATACTCAAAAAGTTTATGATAGAGAATTCTAAAAAATTTGGCACTCCAATGAGCTCCTTATGTAAGCTTAATAATGATGAAAAAGGTAAGAGAATATATCAAAAACTTTATAGGGATATGATTGGATCATTACTCTACCTTATTTCTAGTAGACCAAATATAATATTTAGTATATATATCTATCCAAAATGTCAATCTAATCCTTAAGAATCATATTTACTTGATGTTAAAATGATCTTTAGATATTTATCTAGCACTATTAATACTAGCTTATGGTATTCAAAATAAACTTTTATTAAATTAATTAGAAGTTCTGATGCTAATTTTGCTGGTTGCAAGTTAGATAGAAAAGTACTAGTAAAATTTGTTAATTTCTTGGAGTTAACTAAATCTCATAGTTTAGCAAGAAACAAAGTTCAGTGGCATTGCCTTATAGTCAAGGCCAAATAAATTACAATAAAAAATCTTATAGATTAAATAGCAACTTGAAGATTTTGGCATCAAACTAAACAATATTTCCATAAAATGTGATAATAATAGGATAACAAACTAACTAAAAATTCAATTCAGCAGTCGAGAACTAAACACATTAAAATAAGATATCATTTCATAAAATATCTACTCAAAATGATGTAATGCATGATTTTGTTAGTATCGATAGAAAATTAACTGATATTTTTACCAAACCCTTGAGTGAGGATAAGTTTAATATGATTAAAGAGAGCTAGGCATTTGTGATCCTTTTGATTAAATCTCTTCTTCTATACTAAGACCTACTTCTCTTATTTAGGAGAATTCTTATAAATTTGATCTTTTTAGAATCCCCAAAAACCTCTTTGAAATCTTTCAAAATTCATTTTTGACTGAATTATGAAATTTTTCCCTGACTTGGGTCTAAGATGACTTGAATCCTAAATCTAACTCGACTCGAGTTCAAGCTTTCTCAATAGTCCATTCAAGTCAACTCGAGGATGAGATTTTCATTTTGAAAAAGGGACCTGAAAGCTCCATTTTTGGTTGAGTTGGTCATGTTCTAGCCCTAGAACAATGACCCCCTTCATCCCATATCAAAATCTCCTTGATTTATCACTATTATCTTCGTTTCCTTCAAATCCCTATAGTTGAAGCAACTTGCTCGATGGTTGAAACATTGCTAGACAGAGATGGTGCATGCAGTTAGGAAAAGAGAAAGGCAAAGGAGAGAAGCAACTCGAGCAAAGCAATCTCCACTAACCTAGCAAATTGAGCTTACCATCTAGCATTGGTACCTTCCCCTTCTCAACCTACAACTAAAAGAATGGCCAGTAAGATAGTTACTACTAGAAGATGAATAAATTTCAAATTTTTGGATGATAGTGGTTTCCTTTGTGGTCAATGGATTAGAGTCCAGGGATGGGAAGGGTATTGTAAGATAAACATTTGACCTATTGTGGGCTAGTGAGGGAATTTTATGGAAATTTGAAAAGAACTTTCGGAGGTGTTTCTTCATCTATCAAAGGTACTAAGATTACATTGACTGATACTATCATAGGATTAATCCTTGGTGTCTCCTCTTAGGGTGTTGTGCCTGAGAGATTAGCTAAAAGGAAGAATGGTCCAAGATGTGTTCTATATCGTGACGATGTAGGTGGGATTAAAGATCTTTGGCAAATACTTTATCTACTGATTTGAGGCTTTTGCATCATATTATTAGATGGATTTTTCTTTTGAATACTAGTAGGTTTGACTTTGTTTATGAAAGAGTGCTGGCCCTCATATATCATCTAATTTAGGGTACTTCGATGGTTTTCCAAAGCATAATGCTAATTTAAATGAGAGAGCCAACTGAGAGAGTGAAGGCCTATCTACCTTATGGTGATACTGAGTTGGATGTTTAAGGTATTTGATATCTCTTTTTAAGGTAGTTCTTGAAGAAGCTATTGATCTACAATGAGTACTACAACCAGACCCTTCATAAAATAGGATACCAAAAGATTGGTGGCCACTGGATTAGGAGGATATATAGTAAAGAGAGACAAAAGACACTGAGTCTCCTTAAAGAGTTGAGCCATCCTCTCCACCTAAAGCACATGATGTAGCTCTAGGATGTTCAACAGTTCCAGCCACATCCCTTAGGACTCCCGACACTTCTCGCTACTTGAGCAAATTAGATGACTAGACGGTGTAGAAGATTATCAAGATTGTGAGTTGATATATCAGGATTGAGATTTAGGCATTATCTGACTGAGTTGATGAGCTGCAGATTGAGATATGACTATATTTTGAGTAGCAGCCCGGAGGCTCCTTAGTATGTACTGACCCTAATAGACCTAGGCAACGGCTTAATGATGGATTTTTAGATATTTGGTCTACCATTGATAGGCTTGGGATGTCTTAGTGAGTGAGTCTTTGTTGTATCTCTCATACTTTATCTCATCTCACTAAGGTGCTAGTAGAGCATGTAGCCTAAGCAACACCAACGGCTCCAATAGCATCTCCATCATCCTCTTCTACGGTTGCAGCTTCTAGCAGGCAACTTCCTAGGACCTCTTCTTCCATGCAAAATAGCACATTCTCAACCAGCCAAGATAGTCATCCCCCATCATAACCTATCACAAATCTTCTATGAGATGTCCACCCCTAGCCATAGGACCAGCCACTAGGACTTGGAGCTAGATAGCTCATCCTTCATCTTCCATAATAGGCTCTATAGCTACCTTAGAGATTCACTTTGATGACCAGAGCTAGATATTTAGGGTCTTTTAGATATATCCTAGGTTACCTTCTATGTACTGCTTTAGGGTTGTATTCTATGTTTGGCACTTGTTATATCGAAATGTACTTTTTGATCGTATCAGTTTTTTATATGAAGTGCACTTATTTGTAATGCAAAACTTCTTGCTATGTTATGAATGATATCTATGTTATGATATTTATCTAATGATATCTTTGATACTTTGAATGATCTTTGATTGCTTTTATAATTTTACATAGAGGGAGTTATTTTTTCCTTATGACTTTTGGATGATGATGACAAAAAGGAGGAGAAAAATAAATAAATAAATAAGACAAATGATGGTATCAATATATATGAATATATAATTAAGGCAAATGGTATAATACTATAAATTAATAGTATAGATTCTTGAGATTTCTTGCTAATTTCTTGCTTTGATCATTAATATTTTAATGCTCTGATACTTTAATATGATATGATATTTTAATACCTCGATATTTTTGAAATTTCTAAGATGCTTATATTTTAATATTTTTATAATTTGCTCTAATACTTCAATATTTTGATAACTATATCTTGCAAAATGTTTTGATACTATAGTCATTTATTCTGATACTTTGGCATTATGCACTAATACTTTGAACCTATCTTTGATACTATGCTTGATACTCTTTGAGTATATCAATGATGCCTTGATAAATGCTAAAGTATACTTTGATACTCAATTTGTATGCTCGATACTTAATCTGTAATTCATATACCTTGATGGTCTCTAAGAAATTCTTTAAAAGATTGCTCTCATAACTCAAAAATATTCTAATACTTAAATAACGAAAATATATAAGGTGAATGATATCATAAATTCTTGCAAAATAATACTTTTTGAGCAATTTTGATTTATTCTAAAATTTTCAAGAATGCTATTTCTATTTTGATATTGTTTGCTTATATACTCTAATTAAAGTTTTATCATCACCATCAAAAAAGGAGATATTGTTGGCCCCAAGGATTGAGTTTGATGAATACAAAATATTTGAATATATAATGTAACTAACATGTTGAATAAGTTCATGTTTTAGAAAATATTAAACCACTAAAAAAGGATTAAGGGTAATAAATTTTTGATTTGAAAGATACATTTTCAAAGATCCAAAGAAAAGGAAAAGCCAATAATATTTAAGTAAAAAACAAGGTATTGGGATATGGAGTTAAGAATTTTTTGAAGGATCAAAGTTTTAAGTCCAAAGCTAAAGAGTTTTAGCTTGTCATAGAAAATTTCAAGAACATAGCTGAGCTGACTCAAATGAAAACTAAGTCGACTCGATAGAGGGAGCTGAATATATAGAAGCTATATTTCTGAAGACTGACAACTAAGCCAACTCGTATAGAAATCAAGTTAACCCCATAAATCTGAGCTGACTCAATAGTACTCTGTAGAAAACTAATTTTCTAATGGAATGGCAATCAAGTCAATCTTAATAATTTAAGTTAACTCAATAATAAAAAATAGAAAGATAATTTTTGGTGAACTGTGACTAAGTCTACTTATTTAAGGACTGAGCCAACTCAAATGGAATCTGAATCAACTCAATAATGATCCGAGTCAACTCGAAGACTGCTGACAAGTATAATGGCTAGTTTTGTAGAATGTTCAGAATGACCTAGATTTGAATCTAACAGCTTTATTTCATCCTTCAACAACTAGAAATAGTTACTTTGACTTTAGAAACATGTTAAAATCTCACCAAACTTATTGAAGAATAATAACAAACTTAGAATATTTCAAGTGTCATCAAGAACAAAGAGAAAATACTAAGAGTATTGATTTGAGAGCTTCCACTCCCAACCACCAGAAATATTCTTCTAATTATTGGCCTCTTAACAGGAAGACAAGATTTGAAGATTCTATACATTTCTAAGAGTCTCCATTTTAGTGCATTGTTAGTTTATTTATCCTCATTTCAAGAAGCTATGTATTCATATTCTCCTTTTTTGGTTCTTTTGCTTTCTAACTTCAATTGGGGATTAATGTTAGGTATTTAGTCAAGGATTGGCTATAAAGGATTTTGGATTGTAAGCTTGGTAAAATAGTCTGGCTATAATTGTAGAGAAATTATAATAAAAAATTTTAAGAGAAGGCTTGAGGAATGGATATAGGTGTTAGGTATACCAAACCATTATAAAATCCTTTTCTTTATGTGTGCACTTTAATTCTCTTGCTCTTACTTTTAGAATTTCATTCTGAATTTGCCATAGTATATATTTTTGCTCACTATAACTTCACAAGTTTTCAAAGGCATTACATACTTGAGTTAAATTTTGAAAAACTAAATATACCCCCCCTCTTTGATTGTCTAGCTGGGCAACAAGGTCGGAATTGAAGCCGATTTTCATATTCTACTATTAAGTTTTACCTTGCAATGCTTCAATATGTTGTTGCATCTCCTAGATTCTTCTCTCCACCTTAGCATCCTTGGTACTATATGGCCTTGGTGCTAAGGGGAGAAGCTACTCAAGATAGAATCTTTTTCTAACTATGGGATCGGTGGTGCCTACATTGTCCCTGTGCTAGGCTCTTAGGTAGCTATGCCATTTGTGTCCCTACCGTGGACTACGAGGAGGTGATTACTAACCTACTAGTTGAGCTTGGTCTTAGCAAGGTGCATTTGATGCAGGCCGAGCCGTAGTGTCCTGGTACATCCCTTGCACCATAGTGTTAAGGTGTACACCTACCTAACAAGGCTATTGAACTAGTTATTAGTGACCACTGGTGCTGGATAACGAGGAGATAGTACTTGGGATAATTTTGACACCATGACCTCCAATTGAACATTGTTGGGCTATGCACCATTAGAATGATACAGGGTATTTGAAGCTCCTCTTCTCAATCTCATGATGAAGCTATCTTTCAAAATGGATTTTAAACATGGTCTTTCCTCTAATACCAATCTATTACTTTAAAAATCTAGACTAAAATTGGGGCCAGCCTAGACTTTTCGGTAGAAACTGAGGTGATGGGATCCGCGACCAAGGATGAGGTGTGCTAGACATGCTGCCTCTAGGATGCTGGAGCCGAACCTACAAAAAATCTTTAACCAAAAGGATTTTTGGTGGGGACCATTCAATGCTCAAGTCAGTTATGATTTTAATAGCATGGAGAGAGAGCAGGGAGAGGAGAAGAGCATCTTTAGGGCTCGAGAGACGTGCTTGAGATCCCTTTCTCTCCTTTATTTATAAGGGGAGAGTCGTGACAATGCATATTATGGCCATTAGCCATTTATGAAAAGTGCACGAGGATTATGTTGATAGGAATCTTACGACTTGTGGCTGCCTTATCTATAATCGACCGAATCTACATAGTTGTACCTGTCTTATCTAGCACTTCAGTGCTCGAGGAAAAGAATTCTTACAAAAAAGTAATAGACTTGCTCAATTGAGACTAGATCCTCTGCTTGTGTAATGTTGGACGTAAATGATCCTCATATATCTAGGCCAAAACAGAGGTCTAGGTTAGCGGGGAGAAGGGGGTGAAGATTTGCAATAATAATCATGATGGCAACAATGACATTACACCATCAAATTAAATAACTAAAACAATGCAATAAAGATTTTTATTTATTTTGTACCCCACAAAAGATTTTTATTTATCATTTATTTATTTATTCAATGATGTGCCTGTTTGGAGGCACAAGTATCCTTCACATCTGTATGGTAAAAGAGATTTGCAACTTACCTAGCCATGCCGAAACCAGTGTTGCAATGCCCAAATAAAGAAAATCCAGTGCGTACTGCAAAAACAGAAGAACAAATCTAACAATTTTTCAAAAAACATTTCGAAAGTTATATAAATCAGAAGCCCACAAAGTTATATTGAACCAAAAGCCAATTCATATTTTGTACAAAACGAGCAAAAACGCCATAGGATATATTGCATATGAAAATTTTGTGAAGTAAATGCCATTTCATATTTCTTCTGGCTTCTTATTTCTCTTTTGCAACACACACTCTCTCTCCTACATCTTTAACTTTATGTAATCATTTATATAATTTAACTTCAAATCTGTCTACATGCATTTTGAAATCAGGAAAACCCTTAAAGCCTTGCCGAGTCAAAATCCAATCCACTAATTGAAACAAGCAAACCAACAGATTGAGTCATTAAAGCCAGGGTTATGCCATTATAACTGACTTTCTTGATACCTTTGCAACTTTATGCGAAACTGAGCCAGGGTGGATAGAGGCAACTGCAACAACATCTACGAGCTTCCCGAAGAAGATGAAGAAGATAGGCACGGAGGCCCCATGCACACATGCACTCACTGACCCCAAGGCCATAAGGATGTAATCCCATGCATCAGAGAAGGCAAAGAGCTTAAAGAAGGGAATCTTTTGAGCTTTCCTCTGTTCTCCTTCGTGGCTGTTCTTGGGACCCTCCCGTTCCATAGTTTTGCTGTCCGGGAAGAGCAGAGAGAATTTTAAGAGTGCAAGTGACAGGAAAAATACCAGAGCCGCAAGCTCTTAAGGGAGCGGGATCCTTAGTAATAAAAAAAAAAAGGCAGAAAGGAAACGTGACGTCTCTTGCCATTAATTCGACAGCAACACTAGCTACCGGCCCACCAAGTTGTTGGGCGTTACTCATCAATATGAAAGTAAACTATACTGGAAATCCAACATGCCATGGCTACTTTAGGTAAAGCCATGTTTGACTGCAAATCTGTGGCAAGCATTCTTGTAGGAGATTCTAATGATTAGGTTCCATGGTAATATTTTACAGATTTTAAATATTACTTTAGTGTTTGTCCAATCACCCGGGATATATTTCATTGGGAGAGTTGGACCAGCTAAAACAGGAATGTGAACGAGTGATTCCTATTCTGATTTCAAAACGAACGAAAATATATTTCTTAATTTTTCAAAATTCTAACTCTACTCTTTTTTAGTATTTAAATTTTATTTCGATTTCGATTTCGATTTCAGTTACCAACCTCATAGATATGGCCATTTCAATTTTCATTTCAATGCATTTCAGTTATGATTCCACCCTTGGGTTTCATTTGCTTGGAGGATGGAAAGTGAGGGGACAGCTATTCTTATCTGTAAGTATTCCTCCAGGAGTTCATGGGATAACTTAGATCTTTGGTTGGCCAATAATATTGCATGAATAATTCAAATATAGTATAAACGTAAGAAAAAAATAAAACGCAATGGCCAAAGGATTACTGCAAGGGCTATCTTTTGGCTCAAATTGGAGGACAAAACTATTCCATCCCTCTCTCTTTAATAATTTTAACACCAAGAAGGGATAAAACTCTTTGACCAAAATAGCACTATTCTTCAGTATGGTATTCTGTTAGGCAGGATAAACCTGAATAGGGGACATATTTGGACTACCTTGCAACTAAATGGACCCTTAATCCTGAGGATCAGGGTTTGAATGAAGAAAAAGAAATTCCTTTTTTTTTTTATTTGGCCCATCAAGATTTGTCATATACGTACCACCATGCAGTCCTAATTTAATATAATTATAATTAAATGGTTCATGAAATTTGGAAAACTAACAAGTCATTACCTTGTGAATGAATTATTTAAACAAGCTTATTTCTTTTAATTAACTGGGGCTTACCTTAGTAGCTTCATCCAGTACTACTTGGCATTTGGAAAATCTTCATGCTAACCCAAAAATGTTGGAGATTATTCATGATTTCAGTCTCAAATGGTGAATCCCTAAACAACTGTTGCCTTCTGGGATGCCCTTTGCCATGGTTAAAAGGAGAATATGTGAATCAGTTAAGCCGAAGTAGATTGGCAATACTTAGTAAACATGGTATGGGAAGTCTCAAATTTGCATTCATTACACATATGTTTGCTCTTCTAGTCTTATCCGACGATGCCACGGAAGTTATTAGCTAAAAAGGGTGATAAGTCAAATAGAAATTGATGAATAGATGCATTGTCATACCACTATTGTTAGAGCAAATAAAAAAATGGTAATTGAAAGGAGGATATAACAGTAGCCCCACTTGACATTCAAGAATATTTGTCACCATCATACTTGATACGATTAGGGAGAAGGAAGATTTTCTTCAACTTGCTCTAGTCAAATCATACAAAGAAAAAAAAAAAAAGATAGAAGAAGACAATTTTTGAAGATTTACCTTCTCTCTATTTTTTGTTGGTTAAGAAAAAATGAGATACATACTCTATTTATAGCCATGAGGTCCATCCTTATACACCTTGGGTCAGATTCCACTTTTTAGATTAGAGATAAACTTTTGTTCAAAAATAAATCAGGCCAAATTGAACTAACTAGTTCTTATAAGACTCTTTTACCTAAAATAGGTGTGTCTAGTAGAAATAATTTGGATAAAGTTTGATAGATCTCGATTTCTACATCAACTTAGCCTTTTATTGCTTCAACTGATTCTTCTTAGATTGAAAGTTATTCTTAATTAAAATTCTATCCAATAGAGAAACTTTTGGATTGACTGGTCTATTTCAGGCCCCAAATGAAGCAATTTCAACCTGATTGCTGAGGGCACTATCCCTTTGAAGGGGTTGCATCATGGCACAGGTCATGAAAATGTTAAGTGTATTCCCTAGAAATGAATTTGGCTGACACATTGTAACATATCTTGGACATTTTTTTGTACTAAATTAATTTTTCTATCAATAAATGGGTATTTTTTATCCATTACTATATAATGTATCCTTGAATCATCCAAGAAATTAATAGTTAATGACACATATTTTTAAAAGTTAAGAATTTGAGACATCTATTTGATGTGGCACGATCGCTGACGTGGAGTAGCTGTCAGATGCCACATCAGATACTCTACTCGAGCTCCTTCGCCGAGCTGAGCTCCCTCAATGTAAGGGGGCAGCCCGTCGAAGCCGAGCTCCATCCTTCGCCAAGTCAGGCCCGCGAACCCGAGACTTTTAGGCCGGAGCCAAGCGGCATCCCCCAAATCGAGCCCCTCGAGATCGAGTCCTATGTTCTGGAGTCGAGCTCAGCCCTCCTCTGCCTCGTGGAGTCTCTCTGAGGTCTAGCCCTCTGAGCCGGAGCCGTGCTCCGCCCTCCGCTAGATTAAGCCCCTCGAGATCGAGCCCTGTGGTCCGGAGTCGAGCTCAGCCCTCCTCCGCCACTTGGAGTCTCTTCAAGGTGGTGCCCTCTGAGCCAGAGCTGCCCTCTGCCAGATCGAGCCCTATGGTACGGAGTCGAGCTCAGCCCTCCTCCACCACGTGGAGTCTCTCCGAGGTCGAGCCCTCTAAGCTAGAGCCACGCTCTGCCAGATCGAGCCCTACCTTCCTTGCTCAGCCTCGAGCTCGGGCAAAGACACCGACGAACAGAGAGACGGCACCACCATCCTAAGACACCGGCGAGTCGCCCGAGGATCGTCGCAAGATGCCCACCTGGTAGCAATAACTACATGCGGCTCCCACTTGCACTTGAAAGGGGAGGGGCCCTCTGATCGAGATGCCACGCTCTTCACCAACCACTTGAACCACTCAAAAGAGGAAGTCAACCAGGAGATTCGAATCCCGGAGGTGGCAGCCCCCTGATCGAGGCGCAGCCATGCTTCCTGGAATGGGCGACAAAGAGGAATGTCAGAATACATAACAGCTTCCATTAGCACGAATCCAGAAAGATGTCCCGTCCACGGCACGGGACACCGTCGCACGCGCCTGCCAGTCCAGTGAAGGTCTCGAGGTAGGCACCCAACGGTTACCTTGGCTACAAAGAATGTTCGACACCCTCGAGAAGGGGAGGTATGCAAATGCAAATGCAAAACATAACTGCAAGCTCAACCAGAGGGCAAAGCACCACCAGAAAAACTAGCCAAGGGAAGGAGGAAAGGCTATATAGAGAATCCGTCTAGCTCAGTCACCATTCTCCCGACGCACTTGCACCCCACTCTCACACCACACACTCCTCCTAGCATGGAGTCCATCAAGAGGGGCTCGACCAGGAGGATATGTTCCCCAGGATCGTCACTGACTTGACCATCGAAGTGCCCCCGCCGGAATCCCTGGCCCGGGTCACTAATCCCTGTTTTGCAGGTCTAGAACCATAGGACCACAAGCCATCGGAAGGAGCGCACTCCGGCGCCGACAGCAGCTGCGGGCCACAACGATCTTGGTAGCAACAGATTGGCACGCTACGAAGGGGGAGAGAAGCGATCTCTGATCTACCTTTAACCCCCCCTTTACAAGTAGCCTGGCAGAAGGATGGTGACGACAAGGACGAGAGAGGTCTCCACCAGCCATGCAGGGGATTCCCCCTCCCGGGAAAACCCGTGCGATCCAGAGGTGGAGCCATCGCCCCAGTTCAACCACCTCCACCAGAATCCTAGTTGGCCGCACTCACCCAATAGATGCAGATCCTTACTGTAGCAGTGCACCAGCTTCAATATCAGCACCGATCCTTGGGCACTCACCAGCAGCCAGGGACCCCCACGACGCATACTGCAGACCCTCGTGATAGCTTGCATTCCTTCAAAGGAAGGCCTTCATAGTCGTGGGCCATCACTGACAACTGGGGTAGCCATCAAACTCCAGCGAAAAGATAACGAGCTAGGTCTACCAATAAGGAGAGCCACTCACCAAACCTCGAGCAGGTGGCATCCAAGCCCTGTCGAGGTAGAAAGGGCAAAACCCCCCGCCATGGGCACCAGGCACCCATGTCACCTTCTCTATCTCCTTCGATGTAAGGGTCTATTGATGAAGCCATCATGCGTGTAGCAGAAAAGTGCCTAGAGGAGCATGACCACAAGCTGACGAAGTTATCCCACCAGTTTGCCAATCTATCGGGCTCCACCAACAAGCCAGTGGGCTATGACGCCCATCCCCCATTCTCCCAGGAAATCCAAGAGGAGCCGATCCCAGGTCGGTTATGTATGCCGCAGGTGAATCCTTACGATGGGACCACCGACCCCTTGGACCACCTGGAAAGCTACCGGGCCCTCATGAGGGTCCACGGGGCCACTGACGCACTCATGTGCATCGCCTTTCCTGCTACTCTCCGGAAGGCAGCCCGAGTGTGGTTCACCTATTTAGAGCCAAAGAGCATTAATTCCTTCACCCAGCTAGGGCAGAAGTTCGTGGCCCACTTCGATGCCTGTTGAAAGATGCCACGGGAGGCAGATAGCTTCTTCTCCATCAGGCAGCAGGATCGCAAGCCACTGTGGGACTACGTGGCTCGCTTTAAGGCTGCCGCGTTAGAGATCTACATCCTTGAGAAGCTAGTTGCCATGCTGGCTCTGAAGCGAGGGCTCAGGACCTCCTTTCTGACCTACTCACTCGACAAGAAGCCCCCAAGGACCTACTCCGAGCTCCTCCTTTGGACCCAGAAGTACATCCACACTGAGGAGGCAGATCGTACGAGGCGGGAGCTCGACGGGAAGCCACTGAAGAAGCCAACCCTCGCCGAGATGTCTGGGGTATTGAAGCGGAACCCCCGGCTTGGAGCTCCTGGCAAGGACCAAGGCTGAGAGGTGCTCCCATTCCAGAGGAGAGTTACACCCCCTTCCTCACCCCGAGGATGAAGATCCTCATGGAGATCGAAGGTGAGACCTACCTATAATGCCCACCTCCGATGAAGCCATCCTTTGGCCATGACAAAACAAAGTATTACCGCTTCCACCATGACCACGGCCGTGACATCGTGGAATGCCGCAACCTCAAGTGGGAAATCGAAGAGCTCATCAAGAGGGCCTACCTCGAAAGGTTTATGGGGGGCAGACCTTGAGCAGAACCCTAGGTGCTCGTTGCTCTCCTACCAGTTCCAGTATTCGACAACCATCCTACCGAGAAGCCGGTGGGGATGATACGCTGGGAGGCCAAGCATGCCACCAAGAAGGCCCAGGGGACAGGGCATTCTGAAAATGTACTCTCCTTTTTAAGGGAAGGAGAAGATGGGGCAAAAAATGTAAATAATGATGCCGTGGTCGTTGAAATGATGATCGTGAAGCATCCTGTAAAATGCATCATGGTTGATAGTGGAAGCTCCACAGATGTGCTTTTCTACGATGCTTTCTCTAAGATGAATCTTTCTCATGCTCAACTTAAACCTGTACACACACCCCTTGTCGGTTTCACAGGTGATTCTGTAAGGGTGGAAGGAGAAGTTACTCTCTCAGTCACTACCAGGATCCCACCCCGACAGAGCGCTGTCATGATGACTTTCACGGTTGTCAGGCTTCCTTCAGCCTACAATATGATTCTAGGCTGACCAAAACTCAACCTGCTCGACGTCGTCATCTCTAATAAGAGGCTACTTGTACAGTTCCCAACTCCTTATGGTGTCAGAGAAATGAGGGGAGCACCCTAGCCGGTGCAGCACTACTTCCAAACCATTCCAGGGGCCAAGGTCCCAGAGGGCGACCCTAAGGCGGACGACCTCGACCAAAGAGCTCAAGATTCTAGGGGAATCACGGTCGAGTGCTTGCTCTCTTACCCAATCGAGAATGATCTTGCGAAGACGGTGCAGATTGGAGCCTAGCTACTTGAGGAGGAGAGGGCTCAGCTATTGGAGTTCCTACGGACAAATGCATATGTGTTTGCCTAGACAGCGACAGACATGCTAGGTATTCCCCCTGACATCATCACTCATAAGTTGAGCATTGACACAAAACACAGGCTAGTTCAGAAGAAGAAGAGGAGCTTCACCCCGGAGAGATAAGTAGCTATCAACGAGGAGGTGGACAAACTCCTCGCCGCCGGTTTTGTTCGGGAGGTGCAATATCCGAGCTGGCTGGTGAACGTGGTGATGGTAAAAAAGAACAATGGCAAATGGAGGATCTGTGTAGATTACACTAACCTCAACAAGGCATGCCCGAAGGATAGCTTCCCTCTGCCAAAGATAGACCAGCTGGTGGATGCCACTTCGGGGCACGGGCTGCTCTCCTTCATTGATGCATTTTTTGGATATAATCAGATCTGAATGTACCCTGAGGATAAGGAGCATACCGCCTTCATCATTGACCGGAGGGATATACTGCTATAGGATGATGCCCTCTGGTTTGAAGAATGCTGGCGCCACATACCAGCACCTGGTCAATAAGGTCTTCAAAGACCAGATTGGCCGGAACATGCAGGTGTACGTGGAAGACATGCTTGTCATGAGCAAGTCGAGCTCAGATCACATCACCAACCTCATCGAAGCCTTCTACAACCTTCGGCAACACCAGATGAAGCTGAACACGATGAAGTGCACCTTCGGAGTGGTAGCAGGAAAATTCCTCGGCTTCATGGTCACTCAGAGGGGCATTGAAGCAAACCCGAAGAAGGTCCAGGCGATCGTCAACATGGAGCACCTGACGTCCAAGAAGCAGGTCCAGCGCTTGACGGGGCGTATTGCTGCCCTGAGCCGGTTCATCTCGAGGTCGGCTGACCGCTGCCTTCCTTTCTTTAAGGTGCTGTACAAGATGCATGACTTCACCTGGATGGAGGAATGCAGGGCGACCTTCGAGGAGCTGAAGGAGTTACTGACTTCTCCCCCGCTACTTTCTAGGCCGGAAGAAGGGGAAGAACTTCTACTCTATTTGGCAATTACACCTAGAGTTGTCAGCTCGGTCCTCATTCGCACAGACGGAGATGGATCCCAGAAGCCAATGTACTACACCAGCAAAATCCTCCACGATGTGGAGATCAGGTATACTCGTTCCGAGAAACTCATTTTTTCACTAATAATATTTGCTAAGCACCTCAAGCCCTATTTCCAAGCACAACCGATCGTGGTCGTGACAGACCAGCCGCTGATGGCCATACTTAGCCACCCTAAAACCTCTGGGAGACTGGCGAAGTGGTCCCTACTCCTCAGCGAGTTCAAACATAGCGTATCGATCGAGGTCATCGCAGAAGGCCCAAGTCCTAGCCGACTTCGTGGTCGAATGCACAGGGCTTGCGGAGGAGCTAGAGCAGACAATAATGGAGCTCCAAACAGAGCTCAGACCAAAGGAGGATCCTTGGATCCTCCATGTAGATGGCGCATCCAACTCCGTCCGAAGCAGAGCAGGCCTCATCCTCACCAACAATGATGGGGTGATGATGGAATGTGCTCTCCACTTCAAGTTCGCCGCGATGAATAACCAGGCAGAGTACGAGGTGCTCCTCGTGGGTCTAAAAGTCTCCCGCGAGCTAGGCATGAAAAAATTGAAAGCCTTTACCAGCTTCCAACTTGTTACCGGGCAAGTCTTCGGGGAATATGAGGCTAGAGACCCCCAGATGATGAAGAACCTTGATCAAGTCCGCTCCAGCATTGCAAGCTTTCGATGCTTTACCATCTCCCACATCCCCCGAGGGGAGAATGCACGCGCAGATGCAATGTCGAGGCTCGCGACCCTTGTGGACTCATCATTGGGGCATGCCTACATTGAGTACCTCCAGAATCCAAGTTATGAAGGCCCAAAAAAGGTGCACCAAGTCACCCCCGAGCCAAGCTGGATGGACAGGTATGTCAGATACATCACTGATTGCACCATGCCAGAGGACCGCATGGAAGCAGGCCTCATCAAGAAGAAAGTCTCCTGGATCGTTCTGATGGAATGCCAGCTCTACCGTCGGACTTATTCCTACCCATTCCTGAAATGCCTCAGGCTCGCAGAGGCAACCTTCGTGCTCCAGGAGATAAACGAAGGCCTCTGTGGGAACCATGTGAGAGGAAGAACACTGGCTTATAAAGCACTTCGCTAGGGGTACTTCTACGAGAGCATGAGGGAAGACGTAGCCGATGTCATCAGAAAGTGCGACAAATGCTAGAGCCACACCCACATACAGTGCCAACCGGCAGTGTCGATCTCCCAGCTCTCATCTCCTTGGCCCTTTGCTCAGTGGGGAATGGACATGCTAGGACCATTTCCCCTGCATCTAGACAGCGAAGATTCCTGCTGGTGGCGATTGATTACTTCACTAAGTGGGTTGAAGCGGAACTGCTAGCTCGGATCACCGAAGCCAATGTCCGCCAATTTTTCTGGAAGTCTGTTATCTTCCATTTCGGACTCCCTCACTGCATCATCATCGATAACGGGCAGCAGTTCGACAACTAAGAGTTCGAAAGGTTCTACGCGGAGCATGGCATTCAACATCGCTTCACCTCAGTAGCTCACCCTCGGACAAATGGGGAGGCTGAGGTGACCAATCGGACCATCCTCCAAGGGCTTAGAACCAGGTTAGATCAAGCAAAAGGCAGATGGGCGGAAGAACTTCCGAGCATTCTATGGGCCTACCACACAATGCCCAGGATGGCGACTAATGAGATGCCCTTCAGCCTTGTCCTCAGATTCGAGGCAGTCATTCCGGTTGAGCTCAACGTGCCCATGCTACGAGTGCAGCAATACGATGAAGCACAGAACTCAGCACACCTCCTACTCAACCTAAACCTCCTTGAGGAATCAAGGGACAAAGCCCGGCTCCGGATGGCAGCATACCGGTAATGAGTGGGCCGGTACTACAATGCACGGGTGAGGCCGAATGTCTTTAGACCCGGGGATTTGGTGCTGCACCTAGCCGAAGCATCTCAGCCTCAAGAGTGTGACAAACTCTCGCCAAATTGGGAAGGCACCTACAAGGTGGCCGAGGTCTTCTCACATGGGGCCTACTACCTCGAGGATCTCGGTGATGTCAAGTTCCCTCGAATGTGGAATGCCTGCAATCTGAGAAGATTCTATCAATAATGTAAGGTTTTCTTCCAGTAATAATAAAAATTTTCTTTTGCACGAATAGCTATCAGCCTTGCAGGAAAATCTCCAAGATGTCTTGGAGCCCAGCTCTAAGACACCAATAACTCCGGAGCCCAGCTCTCTAGCCAAGATGTCTTCGAGCCCAGCTCTAAGATGCCAACAACTACAGAGCCCAGCTCTCTAGCCATGATGTCTTCGAGCCCAGCTCCAAGACACCAACAACTTCGAAGCCCTGCTCTTCGTTCAAGATGTCTTCGAGCCCAGCTCTAAGATGCCAACAACTCCGGAGCCCAGCTCTCTGGCCAAGATATCTTCGAGCCCAACTCCAAGACACCAACAACTCTGGACCCCCGCTCTTTGGCCAAGATGTCTTCGAGCCCAGCTCCAAGACACTAACAACTCCAAAGCCCAGCTCTCCGGCTAAGATGTCCTCGAGCCCAGCTCCAAGACACCAACAACTCCGGAGCCCAGCTCTCCAGCCAGGATGTCTTTGAGCTCAGCTCCAAGACACCAACAACTCCGGAGCCTAGCTCACTGGCTAGGATGACTTCAAGCCCAGCTCCAAAACACCAACAACTCCAGAGCCCAGCTCTCCAGTCAAGATGTCTTCGAGCCCAGCTCAAAGACACCAACAACTCAGGAGCCCAACTCTCCGGACAAGATGTCTTCGAGACCTGCTCCAAGACACCAACAACCCCAGAGCCCAGCTCTCCAGTCAAGAAGTCTTTGACCCCAACTCCAAGATAGCAAGACCTGAGCCTAGCTCTCAGAAGAACAAGACTTGGGGCCCAGCTCTCCGGATGGCATGTCTTCGAGTCTAGCACCAAGACAACACATGAGCCCAGCTCTCAGGCAACCCTTGGACCAGGGCCCAGCTCTCTGGCCAAGAAGGTCTTCGAGCCTAGCTCTGAGACACCAAGAACTGAGCCCAGCTCTCAGGCAAATCTTGGATCGGGGCCTAGCTCTCCGGCCAAGAAGTCTTTGAGCCCAGCTCTAAGACACCAAGACTTGAGCCCAGCTCTCAGGCAAACCTTGGGCCGAGGCCCAGCTCTCAGGCCAAGAAGTCTTCGAGCCCAACTCCAAGACACCAAGACCTGAGCCCAGCTCTCGGGCAACCTGGACTGGGGCCCAGCTCTCTAGCCAGCTAATCTTGGAGCCCAGCTACTCCCAAACTGCCAGAGTCCTGAGCTCGATTCACCAACACTGGAGCTTGAAGAACGAGCCCCAGACAAGACAGAACTTTTCTCTCTCATCTCGCTGCAAACTCCAAAAAAAAAAAGAAGAAAAGAAGGGAAGGAAAAGAGAGAAGGGTCAAATGATGCTCAGGAACAGATGGCAAGAAAATTTCTACTTCATTAATAGAAGGTGTTTACAAGCATCTTTGGGCCCCGACATGCCGAGCGACCCAGATCAAATGCAAAATTAGGTGGAAGGCTACTCCGCTTTGACCGGCCCCCCAGTAGGGCCATGAGGCTGCGAGGTCCCATTCTTGGGGACCCTCGATTGGGCAGATCCAGCCTCAGCTGGCCCAGTTCTGGTTTCGACTGACGGAGAAACTTCGGGAGCAGCCGCTTCCTCGATGACCGCCTCCAGGTTCGACTCCATGTCCGAGGCTTGGGGATAACTGAGGTGGCAGCGACCCACGTTAGGAACGAACCCCTCAATTCGGTCGTGCAAGTACATGAAGTCTTTGAAAAAGGAGTCCGATGCCATTTGATGAATGTCGATGATGAACTCCTCCGAGGATCTGTACCTGGCCACTACCTCTTTAGCATCCTTCCTTGCCTTGATGGCATCCCCCTTGGCAACCTCCATCGAATTAGCCGACTCCCCTGCCACCCTCTCAGCCATGGCCAACCTCTCCTTCGCCGTCGCCATTTTGGTTTGAAGAGATCAAGCAATCTCCCTCTACCAGACTGCCTTGGCATTGAACAGCCCATGCCTTCTCTCAGCTTCAGTGAGCTCTTCAGCCTTCTTCTTCGACCCACTCTGGGTTGAGGCCCTCTAGGAGCTCCTTTACTCACCCCTCAATGTTGGTGAGCTTCCCCTCGAGGTTCTTGACCTTCTGATCGAGCACCCCATTTGTGTCGATCTTCTTCTTCAGGTCAGCCTTTAGTGACTCGACCTCAGTTGCCCGTTACTGGTCATTCTTTTTCCAGTTCTAGAAGCAGTCCTTTATGAAGAGGGCCTCGGCACCAATCTGCATTATGCAAAAGGTTAAAAAAAAAAAGAAGAAGAAAGAAAAAGAAGAAAGTAAAAGGGATAACTCACCGAGAAGAGCTTGGGGAAGATGTTGCTAATCACATTCCCCAGCCACTGACCAGCCATCCCTTGCCGGTCGTATGCCTGGATTGAGAAATCCATCATGCACTTGGTCAGTATGTTGTTCCAGAGCAGAGAGCTCACCAGCCCCAGCTTGAATGGAAGCTAGCGCCATGCCTCCTCCCTCCTGCTCTCCCCAGGAGTAGGGTCGCTCACTACACTGGCAGCTGAGCCCCCAAAAGCGGGCTGTGGGCCCGGCACCTTCTCAAGCGATGCCTCAGTCACAGGCCCAGCCCTAGCTCGAACCTCCCACTTGACCTCAGTTATAGCTAGGCTCGTGGAGCTGGGGGACACGGCGGTGGCAGCGACTATGGCCCTGGCCTAGACAACCACTTCTGGCTCTGGGGCAGGGGCCGTATCCTGTTGCCTGGGCCTCTCAGGAACCTTCCAGACTGCTCGCTGATTTGGCCCTAGCACCAACGACGTCGCCCTCTCTACTGGTGCAGGGGCAGCTTCGGCCTCCCTCCTACTCAGGATGTCCGGTGCTACGGGAGAGGCCATCGATGTGCTCTCCCCTCGGGCCCGTCTCGGTGGAGGCTCATCGGCCAGCCCGGCTGGCGGCCTCTTCCTGATGATTGCAAGCAGGTCACTCTCCATGAAGATCATTCCTGCATATAGATCATACAATGGTTAGAGCTCAGAAGGGTCAGTATGAAAGCATAGAGGAAAAAAGAAAAAATGAGATCGAAGCCGGACTCACCCAACCCTCTCGTTGTGTCAACCCTGGCATTGAAAAGGTTTTGCTCTAATAGCAGGACCTCAAGGGAAAGAAACCTGGGTAGTGCGGAGCTGCTCGTAGTCATCTTGGTCAGCCGCATCGACCGTAGAGATTCTGTTATGGGACTAATCTGGATCACTCCAGACCCAGTCAACCCTCTCGACCATGGCAAAGAAAAATTTGCTCTTCCATCCCTTGATGGAAGAGGGGAGTTCAAACCTAATGCCTTTCGGACGAGAAGACAAGGACCATCACCCATCCTCGGTGGGGTGGTGCTTCAGGGTGAAGAGTGCCCTGAACAAGGAAAAGCGGGCGACGAACCCGTGGAAGTGGCAGAGTATGATGAAGGAGAAGATGGTCCTAATGGTGTTGGGACCAGCTGAGCGAGAACCAGATGGTAGTTGCTCAGCGCAGACATGAAGAAGGGATGAAAGGGGAATCGGATCCCTCCCGAAAAGGTCTCCTCATAAAAGGTGATCCGGCCTGGGCTGCTCAAAGTGACCTTGTCCCCTAGTTGGGGGATCAGAAGCCGAACAGAGTGAGGGATGTCGTAGACATCCCGGATGGTCCCTAGCTCCATAGCAGAAATCGTCGAAGTGATCCCACTGGGACCTATTGACCGGACAGACTCGGAGATAGGTTCGGGTGGGGGAGGAAGACGAGAAGGATGGGAAGGACCAGACCCTGGTTCTCTTATAGATACAAGGCCAGGAGGATGCCTCCTACTAGACTCGAAGCACGCCCCATCCCCCTCCTCATCGGAGGAAGAAGATGGCATCCTTGGCCTAGAAGGACAGGCTTCGTTCGGATTGGTGGAAGGATGAAAACGAGGCATATTCAAAAGAAGAAGAAGAAGCAGGGAATCCAAGGAGCAGAAAGGATGAACTCGGCTGGGGGAAGGCCATAGACTCAGAAGAAGAACCCTACTGTGATGGGAAGAAGAAGAAGAGAAGGAAGACTAATCTGGTTCCTTAGGGGGGCTGAGTCAATCAGGAAGAAGGGGAAGCTTGGGTAATACAGCGGGTGCGAAGAATTCGAAAGAATAGATATTTTGGATAAAAACCTCTTTTCATTTCGAAGCGACCCAACACATCCATATCGTTACAACCTCTTCGCTAACAGATTCTCACCATGTGCCAGCCATCAGTGAGAAAGGAATCCCGGACACTCTGGGTTTTGTGCTGGCAATAACTACTCCTTGGATGTGGCCACGTGGCACCAGTGCAATGGTTTGGGAAACCGTCTCGTGAACCACCAGTTATTATGGCCATAATTATGCCGGATCTTCACCTTTCCACAACAGCGATGCAATTACTCCCTTCGACCCGAGCACCGCGCACTAACAGGCCTCGGAGTGGAGGGCAAATGATGTGGCACGATCGCTAACGTGGAGTAGCTGTTAGATGCCATGTCATATACTCTACTCAGGCTCCTTCACTGAGCTGACCCCCTCAGTGTAAGGGGGCAGCCCGCCAAAGCCGAGCTCCATCCTCCGCTAGGTCGGGCCCGCGAGCCCAGGATGCTTAGGTTGTAGCCGAACGACATCCCCTAGATCGAGCCCCTCGAGATCGAGCCCTATGGTATGGAGTTGAGCTCAGCCCACCTCTGCCACATGGAGTCTCTCTGAGGTCGAGCCCTCTGAACCAGAGCCGTGCTCTACCCTCTGCCAGATGGAGCCCCTCGAGATCGAGCCTTGTGGTCCGGAGTCGAGGTCAGCCCTCCTCCGCCACATGGAGTCTCTCCAAGGTCGTGCCCTCTGAGCCGTAGCCACCCTTCACGAGATCGAGCCCTGTGGTTCGGAATCAAGCTCAGCCCTCCACCACATAGAGTCTCTCCGAGGTAGAGCCCTCTGAGCAGTAGCCGCGCTCTGTTAGATCGAGCCCTCCCTTCCTTGCTCAACCTCCAACTCGAGCAAAGACATCGATGAATAGAGAGACGGCACCACCACCCTAGGACACCGGTGAGCCACCCGAGGATCGCAGCAAGATGCCCACCAAGCCGCAATAACTACCCATGGCTTCCACTTGCACCAGAAAGGGGAGGGGCCCTCTGATAAAGGCACCATGCTCTTCACCAACCACCTGAACCACCCGGAAGAGGAAGTCAACCAAGAGATTCGAATCCCAGGGGCAGCGACACCTTGATCAAGGTGCAGCCAGGCTTCCCGGAATGGGACGACAAGGAGGAATGTCAGAACACAAGACAACTTTTCTTAGCACGAATCCAGAAAGATGTCCCATCCACAGCACGGGACACCGCTGCATGCTTCTGCCAGTCTAGCAAAGGTCTCGAGGTAGGTGCCCAACGGTCACCTTGGCTACAAAGAACGTTTGACACCCCCGAAGAGGGGAGGTATGCACATGCAAAGGCAAAACACAAGTGCAAGCTCAACCAGAGGGCAAAGCACCACCAAAAAACCCAGGCAAGGGAAGGAGGAAAGGCCACCTAGAGAATCCCTCTAGCTCGGTCACCATTCTCCCTACACACTTGCATCCCACTCTCACACCACTCACTCCTCCTAGCATGGAGTCCATCAAGAGGGGCTCAACCAGGAGGATCTGTTCCTCTGGATCGTTACTGACTTGATCGTCGGAGTGCCCCTTCCGGAATCCCCATCCCAGGTCACTAACCCCTGTTTTGCAGGTCCAGAACCACGAGACCACCAGCCATCGAAAGGAGAGCACTCCGGTGCTGACAGCAGCTATGGGATACGACGATCTTGGCGGCAACACTATCATTTTAGGTTAATTCTTTAATTATTTCTGCTCATTAGATCATCATGAGAACGGTGATCGATTTGTCAAGATTGGTATATAGATTACATTTTTAGATATACGAGTCTCAAGTTTATAGTCTAAAGATATTGGAATGAGAGTACAAGTGATTATTAGAGAACAACGGTACTGAGCAAGACCATATGAAAAGTCACTGGATGTCTACTCACTTGTTAGTGACTTTCTTAATGTTGTGGTAGTGTGAATGGTCCTTTGACCTCGGCTACTCACAATGAATTTGATATAGTTTGACTATATAATTACTTGGTTTTCTAGTCATTTTGGATCCTTGCGAAGATATTAGATGCATTAGGTTAGCTATAGAAGTAGGTTGTCATCTAGATAGGATCTATCAATCTCAGTGATAGGATCTATCAATCTCAGTAAAAGAGTAATCCTATTTGATTTAAGAAGCTAGATTCTTAAGATTGTAGCCACATCAACATGAATGATGAAAAAGAGTTTCTATAAAATTTCATAATTTAGACTTAAGTTAATTAAATCTAGCATATAAAAGATGAAGGGATTTGACGAGTGTTCCATAATCTCTGTCTTATCAAGATTTATGATAAAAGAATTGAATCACATGATAACCACATATAGAAATTATGTATATTCTCTTCTATTGGAATTGCCACTACATGCTGCCAAGCATCACTATGAATTGTAAAAACTCACTTGGATCATTTTCAGATCAATGATTCTTATAAAAATGAGTTGAAATCATTCCAATCCATTGAAAGGAGTTTTGATGATACCATGAAAGAGATTATAATATATCTCACTACCAAATAGAATTGTAATTATAGGATCATATACAATAGAGGTTTAGACTTGATCAGTTGGTTGGATCATAACCTAATTATTATTATGATTGACAATTAGGATTAATTTATAATTTTACAATTAGAGAAATTATAAAGAAGATCTAATTGCAATAGTTGCAATACAATTTGATTTGATCAAATTAAGATTCAAATCTTAATTGAATTAAATCAGATTTAACTTAATTTGGCTAGGTTTAATTGAGTCAAATTGAATATTTTAGTCTAATTAGGAATTGGATTTAAATCCTAATCGGATTAGGATTAGGTTTTGGCTCAAAGCAATTTTGAATCGGGTTAGAATTTGGCTAGGATTTGTTCCTAATTGGATTAGGAATTAGAGACTCAATTGATTGGGGCTCTTTGTCACTTCCCATGCTGAAGGAGGTGCACAAAATTAGATATGGCATGAAGAGAGTGGCATAAAAAAGAATGTGCAATGAAAATATTTTTGTCAAAGAAAAATTCATGCACCAAGGAGTTGGCCCCCCACCACTCAAAGGCCTTCTAGTTAGTGGTGGGGGCACCAGGATCAGACATAGATTATTAGGCCTATTTGGTTTACATAGCCATGTATCAAATTTTGTAATCAACTAGAATTGAGTCCTGTAATAAGTTGAGGATAGTTGATTTGTCTCAACCCTCAACCTAGTCATTATTTTGAGTCCTGTATATCAGTTATGAGTCCAATATGAGCTCAAGTTTTTTATAAGAGAGGAGGTTACCATATTTTGGAGTTCCACCAGGCCACATCCAAGAGTCAGAGGACACTACATTAGCCCATTGGATTTTGTGCAACAACCCAGGATCTAAGATGCTTCCAGAAACCCTGATTCCTTCCTGATGCCCTCCAGATACCCAGATTCCCTTCCAGATGCCATAGCATATTCTCAGAATAGGGCACCCATGATTTTAGAGGTCCACCTGTATCCATGCCCAAAGAAATCAAGCCCAGGTGCCGAGCCCAAGCTCTTAAGAAGCAAGATTCCAGGGAATATTCATGCGACCATGCTACCAGGCCACCCCAGCTTCCAGAGGCCCAAACACATGCACCCAATCCCCTTTGGGCAGGCCCCTTACTGCTCCTAGAGGCCCAACATGCCCCCCTAGGCATCCTTGAAGTATTGACCACATCCGAAGAGGTTTGACCAATTCCAAGTTAAAGAGAAGAAGGAGAAGATGAAGTTTATTCCTAACCTAGTTGGGATTTCTAATCCTTTTAAACTTTGTAATTCTAACCTAGCTAGGAAAGGACTTGTATTCCAATTTAGAAGAGGACTTGTAACCCAAGTGTAACCACGATTAGTGAGGGCATGGGAACTCTATAAATACACCACCCCTTCCCCTCTTGTAAGCATCTCTTTCTTATGAATACAATTTGCTGAAATTTGAGTTATTGCCTTGTGTTGGTATTTTGTTTTGGTTCTTTGATTTGTGTTTTTGTGCTTGGACAAATTCCTTGCTGCCCTAGCTTCCTTCCACACCCTAACTCACTGCCATCCAAGCCTTCACACGTCCAAGAAGAAGTGCCCTAGGCCGCCAAGCAAGGAGATCTTGAACAAACTTCAAACAACCATCTTCTAACCCTAATCCTGATTCCTTTCAACTCATAGTTCCTTTTCTTATTTTTTAATTGCTGTTTTGATTAACCTTGACAATTGTAGGATCCCCGAGGTGCTCCCACTCTCCTGAGGAGGCCTTCTTTATTGCTCGAACCACCCAGATTCGCCATCAGATTCAAGGGAAACAAGGCTTCGTCTTCCAGGCTCCGATCAGAGTGCGTGTGAACCCTGCTGCTTTTGAATTTCAATCTCTGACTGGTAAGAAACCTTCCCAACTCTTATTTTTTGATTTAATGAAGAAAAGCTATCCTAAACCGGGAGTTTCTTAACTCTTGGGTCCTGGCTATTTCATTAGTTTTTATGAGTTCGCCTGCGATCTGATGATTCTTTGCACTGCTAGTCTTTCCGCTAGTTCTTGCTTTATTTTGGAAATCTAGCCTGCAAATAAAATTATAAAAATCATGAAAAAGTTATTTTACTATTTTCCATGCATGTTTAGCAGTATTAGAGTCATCCCACATCAGTTTGGTATTAGAGCAGGTTTAGGATAGTTTTTATTTGCATTGCAATCACAAACCCTAATTTCAGCATTCTGTCCACTGCATTAGGTATTAGTTTTGCATCTATTTTTGACCATCCAAAAATTTTATTTTTCTCTAAAATTGGCATTAATTGTTCTTTGTTGAGTCCTCTATTTTATAAAAATTCTTAATTAATTTTATAAAAAACTAAATTATAAAAAATTTGGCATATTAGAAACCCTAATAGAATTCTGATAATTTCTGTAGCAGTCTAGAAAACCATAGGTTTGCATCATCATATGATTTTTTTTCTATATTAAGTTTGGTAGGAATCATCAACACTGTCCATCCTCTATTGTAGATTTTTTTTGAATTTTTCTACATCGGGATCTATGTCAAACTCTACAACAATATAAATCCTAATTCACTGATTTGTGCTACATTCTGCATACTTAACTCAACCTAACCTAATCAACTTCCAAACCCCCCAATCCCAAGACAAACCTTGTTTGCAAACCCTAGTAAACTTAAACTTAACTTGACATCTCATAAATTAATTAAAAATTATTTTATTTTTTGATTGTTTTAGATTGCACTAGGACCATTGAATGGCATCATCTCTTTAATCTAATCTTAAGGGCAGTCAATATAACATCAGGGCAGGATTTCATCACTTGTCCTAGGCCCAAAACCACCATCATCATACTAACCCAAGACTAATTAAAATCAATTAGACCTAATTTGTCCTAGTGGGCTAGGAGACATCAACAGGTCGGGTCCGAGCTGTGTGGGCCAACTAGTGCATTTAACCTTTTAGGTATTACTGAAAGCTGGTGTCTAAGGCTGGGGGTCCAGAGTCAAACGACCTGAGTGGTGCTGTTGTTTTTAGTTGGGTCCCTGCGAAAGCAGGGGGAGCCTCCCACACTCCCACCCCTTACCTGGATAGTGGAAGGACTAGCAATTGGGTTAGGTGTAAGTTGAGCTGACCCACCCAGTTTCTGGATTTAGGTCTAAGAAACCCTAGATTATACTAGCCTTTTCTTTCTCTTTTGCATGCTTGCTTGCATCATTTCATTTTGATTGTTTGATATGTTTCATGACCACTAGATTAGGAACCCAATATCAAAAGTCCAAACCCCAGCTCAGCCCAACCATGAATCCCACTTTGGAGGCCATCCTAGCACATCTTATCCAAATGAACCAAGCCAATACCCAAACCCAAGCCCAGCTTGCCCAGTTAACTACCCAAATGGACCAAGCCAATATCCAATCTCAAAATCAGCTTACCCAAAAAGACTGTAGGTTTGACCAATCCAATACTATGCTTGACCGAATGAACTATAGGTTCAACCAAGTAGGAACCCTAGGCAAGACCCATAGAGCTGAACCTCAGGAACCCATAGTCCTTAGATATGAACCCAGTAGTAACCCATTATCCCTTAGTCAACCTGAACCTTATAAAATTTATACCCCTAGATTTGATCCCATAACCTTTAAACCCATAACCTATGAACCCATAACCCTTAGTTTACTCACCCCTGTTACCCCAGACCCTAGTTAATTTATCATTAGCTAAACCCCTTTTACCATCCCATTGGTTCCCCAAGATGATTTAGAAGAAGTGATACCTATAGGTGACAATAGTTAGGAGTCAACCCAGAATTAGTTGACCCAGTAGAAACCCAATTAGAAGTCGACCTAGTGTTAGTTGATCCAGTAGAAACCCAGGTAGAAGCCACCCTAGAGTTAGCTTACTTTAACCACACCCAACCTATAATAGAAGAACCATTAAAAGAAGAAGACCATGAGGAATCCAATCCCACTATTAGAGCTTTATCCGAGGAGCCACTAGAAAAAAGCCTAATTAGAGAACCCAGTCCTTTGATTTATGAACCAGAAGAGTTTATTAAGGACTTAATTTCTTTAGATCAATGCCCTCGAGATAAAGTCACCTTTTTGACTCCACTTGATCTTTTTACTGAAATCAATGACTCTTTCTTCCATTATGTAGACCCTTTAGATAGACATCAACCCCATAAGGTAAACCTCATTAGTCTAGGACAAATTCATGACACACCTTCTTGCATTCCATTCTATCCAATCAATCCCGAACCCTTTTCCTGCCAGACTAACCCCGAATCCACCTCTTATTTTTTGCCTTTTCTTGAGTTTTCTTATATTTCTTTAACCATTCACCTACATCATGTAGAGGTTTGCGTGTTACATTCATTCCTTGCACATGTTAGGTTTGCATCATACATTTTGCATACCCTTTGGCATTTACTAGAAGCACATAGTAAGTTTTCATGTGTATGCCATGATAGGATCAAACCTAAAGAGTCTATAATCTATTAGGTTTTGTCCCTTAGAGTCTAATAAAACATCCTTTGATAGGGATGTTTAGTCGAGTCTATTAGGTATTAGTTTTGAGTACAATAAAATTCATAGTCCTAAATTACAAGTCTACACCTGCACTACCATCTGCACAGCATATGCATATGGAAATTAGTCAAAAGCTGAACATAACTAATGAACTAACTAACAACTTGGCTAATTCCCAAGAGAGAGATAAAGAATTTTGTAGGAGATTTTGTAGTTGTAAAGAATTTTCTGCTCGCGAAGCTGGCCCATCCAAGGTAATGAATATCTGTGGACCCAATGCCTATATTCATGAGATACTACCTGATTTAGGTATTAGCTCCACCTTCATCATCTCAGATCTTATAGAGTATAGGGAGCCAGCAGCGATACCTAGTGAGCACCTTGAGCCTATCCCTCCCTTTGAGAGAGAACCCACCCTAGAGTGTCCACATACAATTGGCCAAATAGTGAGGAAAAGATTGAGAGAATCCTGGATGATCAAGCCATATGTACCCGGAATAGAGGCTATCAGAGGTATTTGGTCCGGTGGCAAGGTCGGCCAGAATCTGAGGATCGTGGATCACTCGTGAGGATCTGCAGCATCTCAACCCAGACCTACTCAAGCACTATGAGAGCCAAGTTATACCACACTCGACGGGGTCGAGTTCCTCCCACCTCGGGAGAATTAGTGGGGGCACTAGGATTAGACACAGATTACTGGGCCCTATTTGGTTTACCTAGCCATGTGTCAAATTTTGTAATCAACTAGAATTGAGTCCTGTAATAAGTTGAGGTTAGTTGATTTGTCTCAACCCTCAACCTAGTCATTATTTTAAGTCCTGTATATTACTTATGTGTCAAATATGAGCTCAATTTTTATACAAGAGAGGAGGTTACCATATTTTGGAGTTCCACCAGGCCACATCTTGGAGTTAGAGGCCACTACATCAGCCGTTGGATTTTGTGTGACAACCCAGGATCCAAGATGCTTTCAGAAACTCTGATTCCTTCCAGATGCCCTCCAGATGCCCAGATTCCCTTCCAGATGCCAGAGCATATTCTCAGAATAGGGCACCCATGATTCCAGAGGTCCACCTGCATCCAAGCCCAAAAAAATCAAGTCCAGGTGCCAAGCCCAAGCCCTTAAGAAGCAAGATTTCAGGGAATATTCCTGCTACCAGGCCACCCCAGCTTCCAAAGGACCAAACCCATGAACCCAAGCCCCTTTGGGCTTATTAAACCACGTTTTTGAAGTAAGTTCTTCAAACCTAGCTAGGATAGGACTTGTATTCCAGTTTGGAAGAGGAATTGTAACCCAAGTGTAACCATGATTAGTGAGGGCATAGGAACTCTATAAATACCCCACCCCTTCCCCTCTTGTAAGCATCTCTTTCTTATGAATACAATTTGTTGAAATTTGAGTTATTGCCTTGTGTTGGTGTTTTGTTTTGGTTCTTTGGTTTGTGTTTTTGTGCTTGGATGAATTCCTTGCTGCCCTAGCTTCCTTCCACACCCTAACTCACTACCATCCAAGCCTTCACACGTCCAAGAAGAAGTGCCCTAGGCTGCCAAGTAAGGAGATCTTCAACAAGCTTCAAACAGCCATCTTCAAACCCTAATCCTAATTCATTTCAACCCATAGTTCATTTTCTTATTTTTTAATTACTATTTTGATTAACCCTGATGCTTGTAGGATCCCCGAGGTACTTCCCCTCCCCTGAGGAGGCCTTCTTTTCTGCCCAAACCACCCAGATTCACCATCAGATTCAAGGGAAATAAGGCTTCTTCTTCCAGGCTCCGATCAGAGTGCATGTGAACCTTGCTGCTTTTGAATTTCAATCTCTGACTGGTAAGAAACCTTCCCAACTCTTATTTTCTGATTTAATGAAGAAAAGCTATCCTAAATCGGGAGTTTCTCAACTCTCGGGTCCTGTCTATTACATTAGTTTGTATGAGTTCACCTGCGATCCGATGATTCTTTGCACTGCTAGTCTTTCTGCTAGTTCTTACTTTATTTTGGAAATCTAGCCTGCAAATAAAATTATAAAAATCATAAAAAAAATATTTTACTATTTTCCATGCATGTTTAGCAGTCTTAGAGTCATCCCGCATAAGTTAGGGACTTTGGCTCTTATCCTAACCTCATGTTAGAATTTGAATTCTAATTTCAATTTGAGTTTAAATTGGTTGTTAGATGGGGTCTATCTTGAGGAGTATTGCAACATTAAAAGAGTGGTTCTTTCTTCCTTGTGCCTAAGATCTTAATTCATTGACAAAAGTTCTCCAACACAAAAGCCAAAGAGGAGAAAAATTCTTGGTGCCCCATCCCTCCTTCCTTATGCCACCTTAGAGAGAAAGTGAGAGAAAGAAAGAGAGAAAGTGCTCTCTCTTCATCCTAGTCTTCCTCCTTCCTCCACCTAGCATGAAAAAGTTTATGCGACAGCCTTCTTCAAGTTGTTGCCTTTCTTATTTCATTCTTGAAAGGAAGTGAAGTAGAAAGCTTGATCCGTCCATTTGGAAGACATATCTGCAACAGAACTAGCACCTTGGTGATCTTGGGTGCTTCGAATCAAATTGGCCTCGTGTGGATAGCCATAGAGGCAGGAAAACTGAATGGCTTCAAGGGAACTCACTAGACATCCAAATCTAAATCGATCGAAGAAGGATTAAGCACATAAAGTATGAGTCATAATCTTTTGAATTTCAGATTTTTAGATTTAGATTTGCTTTGTTATGAACTAGATCCATTGGTGCAATTAGATTAGATCTAGAATGCTTTAGATTGAAGTGTTTAATCTTCCTTTTCCACTACAAATAAAATTCTATTTTAAAATTCTACATGCTATACTTATAAGAAACTAGCAATGATATTAGAGCCATGGATTCATATGCAAGATTATAAATAAAATATAAAATTTGAATTTTAGATATAAGGGTTTTGATTACAATGTTTGAAGTTAATGTGAAATAAGGTTGTCCTGGCTTAATGGTTACACATTATGCTGAAAAGGTAGTCCTAGATCAACTTTGAAGTTTTTAAAAAGAGTTTTCATGCTTTCTTATTCAAATATTTAGGTCTAATCTTTTGATTATGTATGAGATATATATCAAGTTCTTAAATCTGAAATCTTGAATAAAAGTTTTAACATTGATCTGAAATAGGGATGTCAAAGAATAAAGTTTCATATTGTATTGAAAAGGTTGTCCTAAATTATTGTAGAACATTCTTGAAAATAGTTTTCATGCAATGTTTAATCAATGAAATTAGATCTGGGTTTTTTAGTGCATGTGTAAGATATATGGTATGATATGAATTCTTAATTAATTGTTCAACATCAAACTAATATTAGATTGTCTTGGCATAATATTTATATTCATTATGTCATAAAGGTTGTCCTAGTTTGATATTAAATATTCTTGAATATTGTTTGATATTTGTTTAATTGAATATTTTAGATCTGAATTTCAATGTACATATATGAGATATATGTTGTTGTAATTTAGATCTGAATTTAAGTTCATATAAAAGATATATGTAATATTAATTTAGATCTAAATTTTCATGTTGAGTCATGCATAAATTTAAAAGAAGAAGAGAAATGTAGACTCCATTGTAGGGGTTCTTTGGCAAGATAAGCTTTCTCCTCAGACCGGCACTCTTGAGAACCCTGCAAGCAAGAAGAGAACTTAGCAAAGATGAAGAAATGTAGAAAACAACTTAAAAAATTAAGGAAGGATGGAGAGTGATGGCTCGAAGAGTGCTTGGCACCTTGATGAAGACTAGACCGGCTGCTCCATTGAAAGGAGAGTCAACTCCATGGATTACGAAGTGAACGTCAACACCAAGGTATGGTAGATGGGAGATGAATGAATTATGGGAACTAGATGGTAGATTGGGTCTCATACCCGCTCCCTCTCTAAGGACGATGCATCTCACACCGCAAATGAAAACTCACATAATGGTTGCTCAAAAGAAAATTAGTCTTTCATTCAAAAATAGCTTCTTTTTAAAAAGAGATTAGGGCCCTATTTATAGCCTTCTATGCTCCATTTGAAATTCAAATTTTACATGAAAAGAGGGGGAAAGGTAGTTACAAATTTGAATTTCAAATTTCATGAAAAGGGGGTGTCAAGTGTCTCCATGGTTTCAAAATGGGGTGCCAAAGCTAAAAATCTGCATGCATGGATGCCACTTTGCATTTGGGTCATCATGGGTTAGGCGCCACTTGGCATTCATGAGGGTATTCATGTGTCATCATGTGTTGGGCGCCACTTGGCATTCATGAGGGCATTCATGTGTGATCATGTATTGGGCACTACTTGGCGTTCATGAGAGCATTCATGTGTCATTATGTATTAGGCACCACTTGGCATTCATAAGGGCATTCATGTGTCATCATGTGTTGGGCAACAATTGGCATTTGGGTGCACACCTTGGTCTTCTTCGATATAATGCTTCTTCACTTGGTCAAGGCTAGCTCACTGGTTATAGGAATCGAACTTTACCGGACTCAATTAAAAAAATGTAATGGACCAATTGATAGGATTCAAAGAAAATTGGCTAAGCATTAGTCAAACCAAATTGAATTGAGTCTCCTTCAAATCCTGGTGCCTGCAAGCTTAAATATGAATGCACAATCAAGTTAACACACAAGCTTTTAATAGATTACTTAAGTTCAACCTTTCTTTAGGGATTTTATATGGTATATACATACATACATATATATATATATTCTCTTTTTATTTTTTCTAAAGTCACTGGTTTCAGATCTGAGAATGAAAGTGCAGGTGTGGTGTGTTTGAACATAAATAAAAAAAAATGTAACAAGTGTGATGGAGAAGTAATGAACTAGCAAGCAAGAAAAACGTAATTACAGAAATTTCAGGATGTAACAGTGATAGAAAATAAATTGCAGAAAAATACTTTTTTGTGATATTGATATGAAATTTTAACTGGTAATTGTAGACTTACTGATGGTTAATAAAAAAATAATGTCAAGCAAAAAGAATTAGATCTAGTAGGGTTTCAATGGATATGAATCTCAGGCATGTGCAGAATTACTGGGTGCAGAAATTACAGCAATGAACATGAAAACTAGCCCTACTCTAACAAGCTCTGATACCAAAAATTGATGCAGGATGAAAGGCCTAACGAAGGTTTTGATGATTATAGTAATGAATCAGATTTTTATATTTTGTTAATTTTTCCGTAAAAGATAAAAAGGAGCTATCTAAAGAAAACTACAAAGAGAGAAGTAACGACATGCTCATAACTAGTCTTCTAAGTGTAAAAAACCAAGGACCTAGAAGGATTAAGAAATCCCTCAAGAATAGGGCTAAGGCTACCTTCAACAGATAGAGCAAGAGTAAGGGGGGGTGATACCAAGCAGCGATTCGATCTGCTCCTAGAAGAAGGTACTCTCTCCTCCGGATCTGACATCTAAGATGAAGAAATCAACACTTCCTGGATAGTAGACTCCATTGTAGGGGTTCTTTAGCAAGATAAGCTTCCTCCTTGGACCGGCACTCTTGAGAACCCTATAAGCAAGAAGAGAACATAGCAAAGATGAAGAAATACAGCAAACAACTTAAGAAAATAAAGAAGGATGGAGAGTGATGGCTTGAAGAATGATTGGCGCCTTGATGAAGACTAGACTGGCTACTCCATGGATAAGGGTGTCAACTCCATGGATTAGGGGGGAACGTCAACACCAATGTATGGTAGATGGGAGATAGATGAACTATGGGAACAAGATGGAAGATTGGGTCTCACACCCTCTCCCTCTTAGAGGATGATGCATCTCACACAGGAAATGAGAACTCACAATAATGGGAGCTCAAAAGAAAATTAGTCTTTCATTCAAAATAGCTTCATTTTACAAAGAGATTAGAGGCCTATTTATAGCCTTCTAAGTCCTATTTGAAATTCAAATTTTATATTGAAAGAGGGGGAAAGGTAGTTACAAATTTGAATTTCAAATTTCATGAAAAAGGGTGCAAAGTGTCTCCATGGTTTCAAAATAGGGTGCCAAAGCTGAAATCTGCATGCATGGGCGCCAAGTGTCTCTATGGTTTCAAAATGGGGTGCCAAAGCTGAAATCTACATGCATGGATGCCACTTGGCATTTGGGTCATCATGGGTTGGGCACCACTTGGCATTCATGAGGGCTGATAATCTGCATGCATGGATGCCACTTAGCATTTTGGTCATCATGGGTTGGGTGCCACTTGGCATTCATGAGGGCATTCATGTGTCATCATGTGTTGGGTGCCACGTGGCATTCATGAGGGCATTCATGTGTCATCATGTGTTGTGCGCCACTTGGCATTTTGGTGTACATCTTGGTCTTCTTAAATATATTGCTTCTTCATTTGGTCAAGGCTTGCTCACTGGTTATAGGACTAAATCTTTACAGGACTCAATTAAAAAAATATAATGGACCTGTTGACAAGATTCAAAGAAAAATGACTAAGCATTAATCAAACCAAATTGAATTGAGTCTCCTTCGAATCCTGGTGCCCGCACCATTTAGGATCTAAATTTTTTATGTTTCTATATGACAAATGGTTATGGGTAAATCAAATTAGGTTTGTAATATGATTACAATTTGGATTTTTGATTAACACATAATTGAATAAATCAACAAGAGCAATTGATCAAACACAATCAAGAGTTGATTAGGATTAGGTAAAGAGTGCTCTAGATCCAATAAATAATTGTAGTTGATCGAGTCGATTAATACCTATATGTTTTGAGATTGATTAATCCAAATAGACTTATTCTAGCTTAGTGGTCAAGCTTGAATCACTCAAGCTAACTAAGTTGAAATTGATTGACCAATTGGTGTCTAAGGCTAGTGCTTGAAAGGTGGTTACTTAATTAAAACACATTTGCTTACATAGTCAATTCATTGGGGTCTAAGGAAAAGAAATGGGGATTGGACTTGGATTAAATTTCTTGGTGGTTCAAGTTCACCCATGCCATTAAGTTAGTCATTTATATAAAGATGTAGAAGACTAATTAAAAGTGTCCTAAATTAAATCTCATCATAAATATTAAGTCCATAGGTCTTCCACCATTATAGGAGTGTGGGCATCCTATTAGTGTTGACTGTTCTTGACTGGTTATGGTGGTTCAGTTGCATCAGAAAGATGCAACCACCCTATTAATATGAGATGTAGTAGGTGAAGATGGGGTTTGGTCCAATAACTATTAGGTAAGGGACCTAATGATGGCTTTATACCTACTTTGAGCGATGGATTCAATTTAACTAAGAAGTATCACTAATAACTATTAGATGAGATTGATATGACCTAGAGACTGAGTCACTACAATATGTTTGAGAAGCATTGGACAAGAGTTGTTCACTCATTGGTTTACATGTCACTACTAATTGTTAGGTTAGGTGCACGTAGATCAGTAGGACCACAGTAGCCGATAGAAATCTTAGTCACATAGAAATTTTTGCATCTTCACTAAGGAATGTGAAAAACCTAAAAAAATAATGGGAGTATTTATTTGTTTCTTAAAGTTCCTAAAACAAATATAATTATTAAGTACAAATATCTAATTTGAATTTCTTTTCTCTTCAGTTCACAATGTCAGCTTCAAAACCCTTAGCTCAAATTATCGATTCCAACTATCTGACTAGTACAAACTACAAGGATTGGATTAAGAACTTGAAAATGGTTCTAAATTTAGAAAAGCTAGGGTATGTCATAGACCAGGAATAACTTACATCCTACTATCGATCAAAGGGCTACTTCTAAAAAATGGACAGAATATGATAAAAAGGTAAAGTGCTATATCTTGGCATTAATGTCCAATGAGCTTCAATGCAAGCATGAGGCCTTCTTGACTACCAGGACTATTGTTGACTCTGGTCTTGATTTTGATAATTGAAAAAATACTTAAGTATATATGAGTACTAATTGTGTTTTAGTATGTTCATCAGATATTAGTACTCATCCACGTTGAATGAAGAAATGCTTATATTTCAATTGAAGAAGTCCTTCAAATTCATGGAATTTTAAGTTATAAGGACTTTGGAATATAAGGAAGACTTGGAAGGACTTAAAGTTTGATTTTGGAGAAGTTTCAGTACTAGCACACTCAAGTGTTGACTCATGAAGAAGTTCAAGTATCGACTCAAGGCCTGAGAACAAGAAAAACCCAAAACTATGAAAATCTAGAATTTTTGCCTTGAGCTGACCCAGGTGTCGACTCACAAAAACCAAGTGTTGATTCACAGAACTCAAATATCGACTCACCAGATTCAAGTGTCGACACTTGGAGTAATGGCTAGTTTTTCAGAAGTGCAGAATTATTTTCAACTTGCTAAATGACTAGTTTTTCATCTCCAATGGTCATAAACGATCATTTATAGTTTGGAGAGCTATATAAATACCAAAAATCAAATGGAGAAGCAGTCATTTGGTGAGATTATTAAATATCTTTCAATGATTCAAGAGTTGAGTGGTTCAAGCCTTCAAGCTTTCAAAGATAATAGAGTGCATCCAAGTTCACATCATCAAGCTGTAATCAAAGGATTCAACAACTTGAAGACAAGTTCTTTATCAACAATCAAGGGCTTGAAAGAGATATTTTTTTTGTTTAAGAAAACTTTTATTGTGTTCTTTCATATTGTGCTTACTTTGTTTCTCAACCCCCAGCGATCTGTTACTTCTGAACTACTCTGATAATTTAGTTTCTTCTAAACTGTGCTTTCAATCCTTACCTAGTTTCCTTCAACTTATTTTACCTTTACTTTGAGTCAAAGCCAATTTCTAAAATATAAAAATAAAAAAAATAAAATAAAAAAAGATTAATCTTAATTTTACTTCCGCATTGGTGCGGGCACCAGACTCAGAAGAAGACTTCAGAGCTCCATCTGGATCTCTGATTAACCTTGCCCGAAGAATTAAGGTTTTTGGCTTGTAATAAGGGTTGACTTGATCAACTCAATTTTAGTTTGAGTCTGTATTACCTGCATTTTTTATTTTATTGAGTCATGTTGACTCAGTAGTGGACTAGGGTTTCAACCTGGGGTGTTACATTTTCTCCCAAGGCCAAGCAAGTGGGCGCCACACTCCCAGCCACACTCCCAGCCATACGCCTGAGTCCAGGGGGTGCCACATCTCCATCCAGCAGGCTTTGGTCCCCACACCACAGATAGCAGCTCCCCTCTTTCATGCGCCAATTGAGGAGAAATCCACCAGGGGTCCACAAATCAAGGGGGCGGCCCAAGACTTCCCAAAAGAACCAAACTATAAAAGAGAAGAAATTCTCTTGGAGAGGAATTCAAGGAGGCGCCCATTACCTGCCAGAAATACTCAAAACAAAGTTAGAAGGAGCCATCACTTGGGGAGAAAGAAAAGGAGGTATCCAAAAAGGGTTGAGCCATGGAAGGAAGGAGATTTCTCTTGAAAAGCAAGGTTAGGAGGCGCCCTAATCATTCCAACTAAAGCCAGATATAAAAGGCAACAAATTTTCTCTTGGAGGGCAAGGTTAAGAGGCACCCAAACACTTCCAGATAAGGCCAAGCATAGAAGGAAAAAATATTTTCTTGGAGGTCAAGACAAGGAGGCGCCACCCACTTTCCTTTTTGAAGCTTCAATCAACTTTGGAATTAATTGGCCAGCCATATGAGTAGGGATTGATATCCTAATTTGAAGATCCCCTCCTTTAGTCCCACATGGGAAGATTTAAAACCCTACTCTCTTGTAATGGCCTATAAATTAAACCCCCATGTAAGTTTGAAAAGTAATCAGATGACTGAAACCAACTTTTTTTTTGTGAGCAAACTCTGTGTTTTCTCTGTTCCGCACTTGCATCCAGGTGTTGAGCTCCGTGAGGGAGTAAATCCGGGTTCCCCAGGAACCTTGAGGAGGTGTGAGATCTCCAAAACCCAAACCCTAGGTTAGCCACTCCACTCCCAAACCCTAGCCGCCATCACCCTTCTCTTTCCACCAAGCCCTAGCCTATCCCACCTCTCACGGCCTCTCTCTCCAAGTCCAGGCCGACCACCAGCATCCAGCTACAGTCCGGATACTTCAGATCCAAAGCTCTTTCCAGAGGGAGTCGAATCAGCCTTCAAGAGAATCCGGCTCTCAGCGACATCAGCCTTCAAGTTCTTCGAACTGGTAAATCCTTCCCCGAGTCTCTGAATCCATCACTTGTTTTTCTTCTTCCCAGATCTTGAGTCCAGGAGAAGCTGACCAAACCACAAGACCAGTATTGGAGGATCCATTGCGAAGATAGCCAAATCCGAGGATCCAACAATCTGCTCGAGAGAGTTCTTCCACCCAAATTCTGTGAGATCACTGTCTGGTTGGTAAACCATCTCTTCTCTTTATTTCTGTCCTGTTGAAAGTTCAGAGCGAAACCCTAGGTCTGGGAGTTTCTCAACCCCCAGCGATCCGTTACTTCTGAACTACTCTGATAACTTAGCTTCTTCTAAATTGTGCTTTCAATCCTTACCTAGTTTCCATCAACTTAGTTTAACTTTACTTTGAGTCGAAGCCAATTTCTGAAATATAAAAAAAAAAAAAAAAAAAAAAGAATTAATCTTAATTTTACTTCCGCATACGCTTCTTTGTTCTTTCGTTCTGCATCATGCATACGCTTCTTTGTTCTTTGTTCTACATCATTTTTGGTATCAGAGCGCTGTCTAGGGTTTCTGTTTTGATTGCTTGTTTGAGTCTCTCTCTTTTACTTTGTCTGCTCGAAGTAGACTCCCCAGGACGTCTGGTCCTAGGAATGAAGTGAGGTGCAAACCTCCTCTTCCCATTCCACGGGGTGTTCCTAGGGCGTGTAGGGGATCCGTTGGGTTATAACTTCGTAGCAGGAATTGTAAACGGGGAAGTGCTCTATTTTCAGCCCGTAATTTTCCTGTTGCAGGAATTATTTCTCAATGAAGGTAACTCCAAATTTGGTGATTTTTGTTTTGATGAAACCAATATAATTGAAACTAATTTACATAATTTTCCTATGATTTATTGGTTTCCGTGCGATTTCTGAGAATTAAATTACTACAACTCTGTTTTTGTATTCTGCAATCCAATTATTTTTGTGTGTTCATCTCTTAATTCATCTTAAGGGCATTTGAGCATCTAAGATAAGGGGAGGAGTTGATAACCTCTCCTTAGCCCAAAACCACCACCCACTCATTCGAACCTAAGCCTTTAATCTAAAAATTGATTAGACCTAATTTGCCCTAGTGGGCTAGGGACATCAACAAGTCGGGTCAAGGCTAGTGTTGAGTCAGTTTGTCTAGTTACTCTGTGTGTGCTTTGTATTCAGTGTCTAGAACGGTGGTTTAGGAACTACGTCCCGAAGGGCTTGTGTGCTGGTCTGCCTACCTGGCCAATCACTGATTGGTGTCTAGGATTGGCATTTAGGGACCTAACACTCCCCTTACACCTGCCTGGCTGAATCCTGAGTTACTACTAGCTAGCTTGCCACTCTGATTGGGCATCTAGTTTGGGCTCTAGGTCTAGGTAGCCCGTAGTCATTCAGTTGAGTCTCATTTTGTGTGCTTGATTGCATCATGTCTACCCGGAATGGAGTGCCCTACCAACCTGGTCAAACCCAACCTGATTTAGAGGCCATGGTTAGAGCTCTTACTGAGAGTATGAACAAACTGAGTCAGGATGTGACTGCCACTGTTGCCCAGTTTAAAGAACACGTCAATGAGGATTTTGCCCAGCTTAGGGATCGAGTCCAAGTGCAGAGGAACCTAGGCATCGGAATTGGACTCCTGACCCAGATTTTAATGTGCCTTAACCTCACCCACACCAAGAGCCTAGAAGACCTTTATACCGAGATCCTGAACCTAATCATAGGAGGCCTGACCCAGAACCTGAGGATAGAGATGATAGGTTCATTCGGGAACATCAAGTTAGATGCACCCACTTTTGATGGTAGCTTAAATCCTAAGGTGTATTCTGATTGGGAGGGTGAGATGGACCAATACTTTGAGTGGTATGCCATGTGTGAGGAGAGGAAATTCAGTTTGCCAAGATGAAATTAATATGTCAAGCTAGGTTATATTGGGGGAACATTGAGCTGACCACTAGAAGACGAAATGTAGAGCCCATAACCACTTGGCAGGGTATGAAAGAGAAACTTAGAGACAAGTACCTACCCATTTCATACCAGCAAAGTCTGTTAGACCAATGGCAGACTTTGAAACAAGGGAACCGATCTATTTCAGACTACATAACCACTTTGACGAATACCTGGTGAGATGTGATGTGAGTGAAGCCCATGAGATCACTTTATCTAGGTTTAGGGCTGGACTTATGGAAGACATTAAGAGAGAGTTATTTCTGAGAGAGGTTACTGACCTAGACCAAGCCTATCAGATTGCACTGAACACTGTGAAGTTTCAGAGAGGACCCATGCCTTCTAGGGTTAGTGCCCCAATCCCAAGAAATGGACCTAGCCAGGTTACCCCTAGCAAGCCTAATCAGTGTATTCCCACCCCTAGGCCCATGGACAAAGGTAAGGCACCTGACACCCAGAGAACCCCTAGTATCGTCTGTTTTAAGTGCCAGAAGCCCGGTCATATCTCCAATCAGTGCACAACCATAGCTTGTTTTAAGTGTCATAAGGTAGGTCATGTTTCTAGCCAGTGCCCTCGTAGATCCCTTTATATAGAAGAGGGAGGAGAAGAGAATTCCGAGCCTAATGAGGAGTTTGAAGAAGAAGTTTATGAGGCCGAAATGAATTTGGTCGATGAGTATGAAGGAGAGGAAGAACCCACAGAGTCTGACCAATTAGGGGTTGTGAGATGCATCCTGTCCCAGACTAAAGTTCAGGAAGATTGGCGTAGGACTAATATCCTGCAGACTTTCCTTAAACTAGGGGATAAGGTTTGTAAAATCATCATAGACAGTGGAAGCTGTGTGAATGCCATTTCTACTAGCACTGTCAAAATGTTAGGCTTAACCCCAGTTCCCCACCCCAACCCCTATAAGGTTTCTTGGATAGACTCTACCTCTATACCCATCCAGTCTAGATGTCAGGTCCAAATCCAAATGCAATCCTATCAAGAGAAGATTTGGTGTGATGTCTTGCCCATGGGGGTGAGCAGTATAATTCTTGGAAGACCTTGGTTGTATGATCATGATGCCACCCTCTTAGGAAAATCCAACACCTGTGTCTTTAGTTTCAATTGGAAGAAAATCATAATCCATTCAGTCCCACCTAAGGACAAGGTAGCTAAAGGAACCAGTAAGGTCAGAGAAATGAAGACTGGAGTGAACCTAATTAGTTCCAAGGATCTAGAACAAGAAATTCATAGTGGTTCACCCATTTGGATGTTGACTGCTAAGGAACTTAGGACTCATACACCCTCAGAGCCTCCTCAGAAAGTTAAGCCTTTATTAGAAAAATTTGAGGATGTTTTTCCCGAGGATTTGCCAGACCACCTTCCACCTCTTAGGGATATTCAACATTCCATAGATTTAGTCCCAGGAGCTACTTTACCTAACTTGCCCCATTATAGGATGAATCCATCTGAGCATAAAGAACTGCAAAAGCAGGTTGGCGAATTGTTGAGGAAGGGGTTCATTAGAGAGAGTTTTAGCCCTTGTGCAGTCCCTGCACTTTTAACCCCGAAGAAGGATGGCACGTGGAGGATGTGTGTTGACAGTCGTGCCATCAATAAAATCACAATCAAGTATAGGTTCCCCATCCCTAGACTAGATGACATGCTTGATATGATGGCCGGTGCCATGGTTTTTTCTAAAATTGATCTCAAGAGTGGCTATCATCAGGTTAGGATTAGACAAGGGGATGAGTGGAAAACAACCTTCAAGACTAAGGATGGTCTCTTTGAATGGGTTTTTATGCCTTTTGGGTTGTCCAATGCCCTAGTACTTTCATGAGGATTATGACCCAGGTACTTAGAGCTTTCATAGGGAAGTTTGTAGTGATCTATTTTGATGACATCCTGATCTATAGTAAGACCCCTGCAGATCACCTAGGCCACCTTCGACAAGTCTGTCAAGTTTTGAGGAATGATAGTCTCTACGGTAATCTCAAAAAGTGTGAATTTATGACCAGTAGGATTATCTTCCTTGGATTTGTTGTAACCCCTAACGGCGTGGCTGCCGATCCTGAAAAGATTAGGTCCATAGTAGAATGGCCAGAGCCGACCAGTGTGCATGAAGTTAGAAGTTTCCATGGCTTGGCTACCTTCTATAGGCGATTCATCAAGGGGTTTAGTACCATAGTTGCTCCTATCACAGACTGCATTAGGAAGGGAGAATTTCAGTGGACCAAAGCAGCCCATAAAGCCTTCCTAGATCTTAAGGATAGGATGACCCAGGCACCCATTTTAAGACTACCGGACTTTTCAAAGGTATTTGAGGTTGCCTGTGATGCTTCAAGAGTAGGTATAGGTGGAGTCCTAAGCCAAGAGAACCATCCCGTAGCATTCTTTAGTGAAAAACTTAATGATGCTAAGCTTAGGTATTCTACCTATGATAAGGAATTTTATGCGGTAGTGCAAGCTTTGCGTTACTGGAGACATTATTTGATACCGCAAGAATTTGTGCTATTTTCGGACCATGAGGCTCTTAGATTCTTGAATTCTCAGAAGAAGCTTAACCCTAAGCATGCTAAGTGGGTCGAGTATATCCAATCCTATACTTTTGTTTTGAAGTATAAGGCTGGGTCTGAAAATAAGGTAGCTGATGCCCTTAGTCGTCGATCTTTATTGTTGAATTCTGTTAGGGCTGAAGTCATAGGGTTTGAGCAAATCAAAGAAGAATATGAGTCATGTCCAGATTTTAAGACTGTGTACCAGGATCTAACTCAAGGACCATCTAGTGAACATAAGGATTATTCCCTTTTAGATGGCTTTCTGTTCTTTAAGAATAGGCTTTGCATCCCTAGAACCTCTCTTAGGGAATTCTTGATTTGGGAAACTCATGCTGGAGGTTTAGCTGGCCATTTCGGAAAAGATAAGACCACCCTGGCTATTGAAGACCATTTTTTCTGGCCTAGCTTAAAAAGAGATGTAGCACACATTATGGCTAGGTGTCGGACCTGCGCTGTTGCCAAACAGCGAAAACAGAACACCGGCCTTTATACCCCACTCCCTGTCCCAGATCGTCCTTGGCAAGATGTGAGCATGGACTTTGTGTTAGGTTTGCCTAAGACCTAGAGGAGGCATGACTCTATCTGTGTTGTAGTAGACTGATTTTCCAAAATGGCCCATTTCTTGCCTTGTTCCCAAACATTTGATGCGTCTAAGGTAGCCACCCTGTTCTTTAATGAGATAGTTCGACTCCATGGCCTACCCAAGACCATTGATTCAGATAGGGATGTTCGGTTCACCAGCTATTTCTGGAAAACCCTTTGGCATAAGTTAGGGACGAAACTTAAGTTTTCAATTGCCTATCATCCCCAGACTGACGGCCAAACCGAAGTAGTGAACCGTAGTTTAGGCAATCTGCTAAGGTGTCTTGTTGGTGAAAACATTAGGAACCGGGATTTGTACTTACCTAGAGCTGAATTTGCATATAATGACTCGGTCAATAGGTCTACGGGTAAGAGTCCATTTGAAATTGTACATGGTTACAAACCCCACACACCTCTTGACCTAGCTCCTTTACCAGTCCACACACGGGTCTCCGAGTCTGCCGAAGTTTTTGCACAGCATATAAAAGACTTGCATAAAGAAATTCAAGCCAAAATAAATTTAAGTAATGAAACTTATAAGAAATTGGCTGATTCTCAAAGGCGAGTCAAAACTTTTGACGAAGGAGACTATGTAATGATTAGGTTAAGGCCTGAACGGTTTCCTCCTGGAACCGTTAGAAAGTTACATGCTAGGGGAGCTGGACCATTTAGAGTGGTAAAGAGAGTAGGATCCAATGCCTATGTGCTTGAGTTACCTCCAGAACTTGGCATTAGTTCCATTTTCAACATTACAGACCTAGTAGAGTATAGGGAGCCAGCTGTGATTCCCAGTGAGGCTTTTGAACCTAATCCTGCTCTTGAGAGTGAACCTGACCCTGTGTGTCCACCAACAAATTGGCCTGTGAGGAAAGAACAAATTGAAAAGATCCTGGATGATCAGGTTATCTCTACTCGTAATCGAGGATACCAAAGATACCTGGTCCGCTGGCTAGGAAGTCCAGATTCTATTGACTCTTGGATCTCCCGAGAAGAATTACAAGAGCTGGACCCAGACCTCTTGGAGAGATACCAGAGCCAACTTGATCCATACTCGACAGGGTTGAGTTCCTCCCACCCTGGGAGAATTGGTGCGGGCACCAGACTCAGAAGAAGACTTCAGAGCTCCATCTGGATCTCTGATTAACCTTGCCCGAAGAATTAGGGTTTTTGGTTTGTAATAAGAGTTGACTAGATCAACTCAATTTTAGCTTGAGTCTATATTACCTGCATTTTTGTTGAGTCATGTTGACTCAGTAGTGGACTAGGGCTTCAACCTGGGGTGTTACATTTTCTCCCAAGGCCAAGCAAGTGGGCGCTACACTCCCAGCCACACTCCCAGCCATACGCCTGAGTCCAGGGGGTGCCATATCTACATCTAGCAGCCTTTGGTCCCCACACCACAGATAGCAGCTTCCTTCTCTCATGTGCCAGTTGAGGAGAAATCCATCAGGAGTCCACAAATCAAGGGGGCGGCCCAAGACTTTCCTAAAAGAACCAAACTATGAAAGGGAAGAAATTCTCTTGGAGAGAACTTCAAGGAGGCGCCCACTACCTGCCAAAAATATCCAAAACAAAGATGGGAAGGGCCTTGACTTAGGGAGGAAGAAAAGAAGGAGTCCAAAAGAGTTGATCCATGGAAGGAAAGAAATCCTCTCGTGAAGACCCAAGCAAGGAGGCGCCATCTACCTGCCTTTTATAACCCAAATCAATTTTTTTTGGTACCTTGGCCGACCATATGTGTATGGATTATCCTGATTTGTTGATCCCCTCCTTTAGTCCCACATGGGAAGATGTAAAACCCTACTCCCTTGTAAAGCCCTATAAATTAAACCCCTCTTGTAAGTTTAAAAAATCAGATGAATGAAACCAAATTTTTTTGTGAGCAAACTTTGTGTTTTCTCTCTTCCGCACTTGCATCCAGGTGTTGAGCTCCATGAGGGAGTAAATTCGGGTTCCCCAGGAACCTTGAGGAGGTGTGAGATCTCCAAAACCCAAACCCTAGGTTAGCCACTCCACTCCCAAACCCTAGCCGCCCATCACCCTTCTCTTTCCACCAAGCCCTAGCATATTCCACCTCCCATGGCCTCTCTCTCCAAGTCCAGGCCGACCACCAGTATCCAGCTACAGTCCAGGTACTTCAGATCCAAAGCTCTTTCCAGTGGGAGTCGAATCAGCCTTCAAGAGAATCCGGATCTCAGCGACATCAGCCTTCAAGTTCTTCGAACTGGTAAATCCTTCCCTGAGTCTCTGAATCCCTCACTTGTTTTTCTTCTTCCCAGATCTTGAGTCCAGGAGAAGCCGACCAAACCACAAGACCAGTATTGGAGGATCCATTGCGAAGATAGCCGAATCCGAGGATCCAACAATCTGCTCGAGAGAGTTCTTCCACCCAAATTCTGAGAAGATCACTGTCTGGTTAGTAAACCATCTCTCCTCTCTATTTCTGTCCTGTTGAAAGTTCAGAGCAAAACCCTAGGTCTGGGAATTTCTCAACCCCCAGCGATCCGTTACTTCTGAACTACTCTGATAATTTAGTTTCTTCTAAACTGTGCTTTCAATCCTTACCTAGTTTCCTTCAACTTAGTTTAGCTTTACTTTGAGTCAAAGCCAATTTCTGAAATATAAAAATTAAAAAAAAAAAAAAAAAAAGATTAATCTTAATTTTACTTCCGCATACGCTTCTTTGTTCTTTGTTCTGCATCACTTAGGATGGGCATGGAGGTCCTTGGGAGTACCTCGCCCTTTTTTCTTTGATCTTTGAGGCCACTTGGGCCAGGATACAAGATCTCTGGATCTTCATGCTTCACCGTGTTGTGAGTCACGCGGTGGATAGCATCTTGGTGCCACCCCCAGCTGTGAGCATGACTATGGTGAGCGCAAGCTTGATGAGGGGGGAGTGCCAAGCTTGCTGATGAGGGTGTCAAGCTTCTCGATTGGCCATGTTGTGAGTCACATGGTGGACGACCTTTTTAAGCCGCCTTCGGGCTGTGAGCATGGCCATGAGGCTATGGGGTGCCAGAGTTGTAAGTGAGCCATGTTGTGAGTCAGGCGGTAGATGGAGGGATTACTTGAGGCCCCCATCGACATCTACGGACCGTGAGCAAGGTGGTAGTGTGTCCCTGGACCTCAGAGGTGGAGCTACTAGCATCTCCTAACCTTGGAGGTGGGACTTCTAGCTTTGAGTGCCGGGCTTCGTAAGTTTCCTGGCTTAGAGTGCTAGGCTTCGTAAGTTTTTGGGCTTAGGGTGCTGGGCTTCGTATGTTTTCGGGCTTAGAGTGCCGGGCTCCATAACTTTTTGGGCTTAGAGTGCCGGGCTTCATAAGTTTTTTGACTTAGAGTGCCGGGCTTCATAAGTTTTCGTGCTTCGTAAGTTTTTGAGCTTAGAGTGCCAGGCTTCGTAAGCTTCCGGGCATAGAGTGCTGAGCTTCATAAGTTTTTGAGCTTAGATTACTGGGCTTCAAAAGTTTCCGGGCTTAGAGTGCCGGGCTTCAAAGGTTTCTAGGCTTAGAATACCAGGCTTCGTAAGTTTTCGGGCTTATTCCGCTGGACTTGGAGTCGAACGTGCAAGTTCTTGCAAAGGTGAAAAATAAGGAACTTTAATTTATTAGGGAGGGACCTTACATCATTGGTAGTATATTCTTGAGTTGCTAGCATTTTAGGTCCATGTGAATCGGGCACCGTCAACCACAGCGAGGTCGTAGGCCCCACCTTGTAAGGCCTCCACCATTTTGTAGGGTCCTTCCCAATTCGGGGAGAGTTTCCCACACTCTCCCGGTTGGGATACCTTTATTCTCCTAAGGACGAGGTCGCCTGGACGGAACACTTTGGACCGCACGTGGGAGTTGTAGTAGCATGCAACTCACTACCGGTATTCCGCCATCCAAAGCCAGGCTTTATCTCTTGTCTCATCCAGCAAGTCCTGGTTAAGGAGGAGACGAGCCGAATTTTCTGCTTCATCATATTGCTTTATTCGTAACATAGGCAGGCCAAGTTTCACTGGAATCACAGCTTCAGCACCGAAGACAAGGTTGAAGGGCATCTCGCTAGTGGCTATATGGGGCATGGTGTGGTAGGCCCACAACACGTTAGGTAACTACTCAGCCCATCGGCCCTTGGCTTCGTCCAGCCTTGAGCAGAGAGTCCTTGCTGGATGGTCTGGTTGGTCACCTTGGCTTTGCCATTGGTCTGAGAATGGGCCACCAAAGTGAAGTGACGGTGGATGCCGAGATGAGCGTAGAATTCTTTGAAAGCCTGGTTGTCGAATTGCCTCCCATTGTCGGTGATAATCGAGTGCGAGAAGCCAAATCGACAAATTATGGACTTCCAGAAGAATGACCAGACCTTTGCCTCCATTATCTAGGCTAATTGCTTGGCCTCGACCTACTTGGTGAAGTAGTCGATGGCCATAATTAAGAACTTTCATTGCCAGGATGTAGCAGGAAATGGATCCAAGATGTCCATCCCCCACTGGGCAAACGGCCACGAGGTTGATAGTTGAGAGAGTGGGGATGTCGGTTGCCACTGAATATGGGCGTGATGTTGGCACCGGTACACTTCCTCACGAAGTTGATGGTGTCCACGCACATTATTTCCCAAAAATACCCTTGTTAGATTGCTTTGTAGGCCATAGCTCTACTCCCCACATAGTTCCCGCAGATGCCTTCGTGTATCTCCTGGAGCACATAAGCGGCTTTTGAGGGCTTCAAGCACTTTGGTAGGGGGTAAGAGTAGGACCTTCGGTACAGCTGCCCATCCATCGTCTCGTAATGTGTGGCCTTCTTCTTGAGCATGTTGGCTTCTTTTCAATCAACCGGCAAGGGGCCACCAATAATATACTTAATATAGGTGTCCATCTAGCTAGCTTCGGTAGCAACCTGCTGGACTTCGGCTGCAAGCTCATAACTGGGGGTCTCGAGGTATTAGATGAAAGTACACCCAAGCGAGGACTCAGGTAGGGTGGCTAGCCTAGAATGAATGTCCGCCTGGGCATTCTCTGCAAGCGGGATATGGGAGATACTGAAGTGCTGAAGGAGCACCATATGCGAGCGCACTCGATCAAGATACTTTGCCATCATGGGGTCTCGAGCTTCATAATTGCCAAAGACCTGACCCACTACTAGCTAAGAGTCAGTGAAGACATTTTGTTCTTGACGCCCAGCTTGTGGGACACCTTTAGCCCTACAAAGAGCACCTCATACTCAGCTGATTATTAGTCACCTTGAAGAGGAAGCGCAAGGCATACTTTGTAATGACCCCGTCAGGATTGGCGAGGGTGAGGCTGGTCCAACTCCCACCAGTGTTAGATGTGCCATCGACATGAAGTATTCACGTCACCTCTATTGGGGTCGGGTCCGACCTGGCTTTGATCTGCTGGTCTGTCTCCACTTGGCCCTTCTCCACCTAAGTGCATTCCACCAAGAAACCATCCAAGACTTAAGCCTTCTACGCCAGTCGCAGGCGATAAGTGATGTCGAACTTATTAAGTTTCAGCTCCCACTTGGCCAGGCACCTTGAGGTATCAGGGTGGTTGAGGATGGACCTTAAAGGCTGATCGGTAAGGATGATAATGGGTTGCACTTGGTAGTAGGGTCCCAGGCACTACACAGACATTATTAGTGAAAAAATGATTTTTTCTAACCAGGTGTACCTGGTTTTAGTGTCGCGTAGGAACTTGCAAAAGTAGTAGACTTGCCACTGGATGCCGTCCTTATCAACGCGGACTAGCACCGAGATAACCATTTCAGGTGACACCGCCAGCCACAGGAGAAGTTCTTCTCTAGGCTTCGGTCTGGATAGCAATGGCGGTGAGGTGAGAAGACTCTTCAGCCACTGAAATGCCTCTCGGCAATATTTCATCCAAGTGAAGCTATTTATCTTCCGCTATGCCTTGAAGAATGGCTGGCAGCACTTGGCAGAGCATGAAATGAAATGGCTTAGTGCCGTAATGTGCCCAGTCAAGCGCTATACCTCCTTCATGGAGGTAGGGTGCCTTATATTGATGATCACTCAGATCTTCTCTCGATTGGCATTTATTCCTCTTTGGTTGACCATGAATCCCAGAAATCATCCAGCCGTGACCCCAAAAGCACACTTGGCAGGGATCAGCTTCATCTAGTGGGAGTGGAGGTTATTAAAGGCTTTCGCCAGGTTAGCGACATGGTCCAACTCTGGGCTACTCATGACAAGCATGTCATCAACGTACACCTGCATGTTACGGCCGATCTGATCCTTGAAGGCCTTATTGACTAGGAGTTGATATGTGGCCCTCGCATTCTTAAGGCTGAACGGCATCATCCTGTCGCAATACATACCTCCCACAATCACAAACACCATATGCTCCTCGACTTTCGGATGCATTCGGATCTAATTGTATCCGAAGAACGCATCCATGAAGCTGAGGTATTTATGACCTGAGGTCACATCCACCAGTTGGTCGATCTTGGAGAGTGGAAAGCTATCCTTCGGGCATGCCCGATTAAGATCGGTGTGGTCCACACAGATCCTTCACTTCCCAGATGCTTTCCTAACCATCACCACATTAGTGAGCTAATCAGGATAGCGTACCTTACGGATGAAACCTGTTGTGAGCAATTTCTTGACCTCTTCATTGATAGCCTTCTGATGCTCCAAGGCAAAGCTCCTCTTCATTTATCAAATCGGGTGATGACATGGATCGACGTTCAGCCTATGACTAATCACCTCTGGTGGGATGCCGGGCATGTCGGTGGCAGTCCAGGCAAAAACATCCACATTGGCCCATAAAAAGCCAGGCAGATGAGATCTCTCTTCTTTAGGCAGCAGGGCACCCATTTTCACCATCCTTGAAGGATCCTCCCTTAAGGGAAGAGATAGCAAGGGCTCACTTGGTCCACCTATTAGCTCTGGGTCTACCAGGTTCGGCTGGTCGATCGGTGGGCTCGAACTGGTGCCTCGAGGCCCCGGAACGGTTTGCATACAGTGCGAAACCGGCTGGCACGACCCCCTTATCTCTCTAATCCCCCATGGGGTCAGGAACTAAATGAGGAGGCACGTTGTGGAGATGGTGGTGTCGAGCTGGTTGAGTCTTGGATGCCCAAGGATGGCATTGTAAGGCGAGAGGAGCCTTACGATGGTGAAGGTTTTCAGCACAATACTCTATCAGGGTGGAGTTCCGGTAGTTATTGGGAGTGTAATCTCTCCCTCCACCCCAACTAAATCTCCGGTAAAGTCCACCAGGGGTATAAATACTGGCCTTATTCGATTAGCAGACAAACTCATCCTTGCAAAAGCATCATAAAAAAGGATATCTGCTGAGCTTCCACTATCAACCATAATTCTCTTTACAGGGTGCCTCACTATCATAATCGTGATGATGATGGCATCATTATTGTAGTTGTCAACCCCAGCAGACCCCTTTCCATGCAGGGGAGTACATTGTCACTCTCCTCCCTTCTCCTATCCCATTTCGGGGTTTCCCTGCCCCCTAGGATATCATCCCGATCGGCTTCTTAGGGGGGTGATTATCGATGGCGAGGGTCGAGGCTCCTTGCTTCGGTCCATCGGGGGCAATCCTCCATCTACATACTTGCTGAGGTAGCCATGCTTGATCAGCTCTTCTATCTTCCTCTTCAGGTGGCGGCATTCCTCGGTGTCATGGCCGTGGTCTAGGTGGAAGCGGCAGTAACAAGACCATCGCATCCAGTGAACGACCTCAAGGGTGGGGGATGGTGCAAGAAGCGCTCGCCCTCGATCTCCATCAGGATCTTTGCTCTAGGGCCAAGGAGAGGACTGAACTTCTCTTCTTTGATGTGGTCAATTCTAGGTCTTGGCTCCAACAGCTGGACTGGCACTGTCTTTTAGACTGGGAGAGCAGATGCTTCTCTGATGGCCTGCCTCTTTAGTGGCCTCCCATAAAGCTCCCTCCTGGTACGGTCTGCCTTCTTAATGCGGATGTACTTTTATGCCCGGAGGAGGAACTCTGAGTAAGTCTTTGGAGGCTTCTTGTTGAGGGAGTAGGTGAAGTGGGAGTTCTGTAATGCCCTCTATAAAGCCAGCATCGCAACTGACTCGTCGAGATTGTAGATCTCCAAGGTGGCAGTTTTAAACTTGGACATAGTCCCGAAGAAGATCTCGATCCTGCTATCGGATTGAGAAGAGGCTGTCAGCCTCACGTGGCAGCTTACTGCATGCATCAAAGTATGCCACAAACTTCTTCTCCAGCTAGGAGAAGGAGTCGATGCTCTTGAACTTGAGCTTGGAGAACCAGACTCGAGCGGCCTTTTGTAGGGTGGCCGGGAAGGTGATGCATAGGAGAGCATCGGTGGCTCCCCGGACCCTCATGAGGGCCTTCTAGCTTTCCAAGTGGTCCAAGGTGGTGGGGGCACCAGGATCAGACACAGATTACTGGGCTCTATTTGACTTACCTACCCATGTGTCAAATTTTGTAATCAATTAGAATTGAGTCCTGTAATAAGTTGAGGTTAGTTGATTTATCTCAACCCTCAACCTAGTCAGTATTTTGAGTCCTGTACATCAGTTATGAGTTTAGTATGAGCTGAATTTTTATACAAGAGAGGAGGTTACCCTATTTTGGAGTTCTACCAGGCCACATCCAGGAGTCAGAGGCCACTACATCAGCCCATTGGATTTTGTGTGACAACCCAGGATCCAAGATGCTTCCGGAAACCCTGATTCCTGCCAGATGCCCTCCAGATGCCTAGATTCCATTCCAGATGCCAGAGCATATTCTCAGAATAGGGAACACATGATTCTAGAGGTCCACATGAATCCAAGCATAAAAAAATCATGCCCAAGCGCCAAGCCCAAGCCCTTAAGAAGCAAGATTCCAGGGAATATTCCTACTATCAGGCTACTAAGCCACCCCAGCTTCCAGAGGCCCAAACCCATGCACCCAAGCCCCTTTGGGCCAGCCCCTTGCTGCTCCTAGAGGACCAACATGCCCCCCTAGGCATCCTTGAAGTGTTGACCAAGTCCAAGTGGTGTCCTTGAGTGGAATTGTCTAAGCATGAAGGAAAAAGGAGAAGACTAGATTTATTCCTAACCTAATGGGGATATGTTTTTCTAACCTAGCTAGGAAAGGACTTGTATTCCAATTTTGAAGAGGACTTGTAACTCAAGTGTAACCATGGTTATTGAGGGCATGGAAACTCTATAAATATCCCATCCCTCTCCCTCTTGTAAGCATCTCTTTCTTATGAATACAACTTGCTGAAATTTTGAGTTATTGCCTTGTTTTGGTATTTTGTTTTGGTTCTTTAGTTTGTGTTTTTGTGTTTGGATGAATTCCTTTCTGCCCTAGCATCCTTCCATATCCTAAATCACTACCATCCAAGCCTTCACACATCCAAGAAGGAGTGCCCTAGGCCACTAAGCAAGGAGATCTTCAACAAGCTTTAGACAGCCATCTTCTAACCCTAATCCTGATTCCTTTCAACCCATAGTTCCTTTTCTTATTTTTTAATTACTGTTTTGATTAACCCTGACGCTTGTAGGATCCCCGAGGTGCTTCCCCTCCCTTGAGGAGGCCTTCTTGTTCTTCCCAAACGACCCAGATACCCACCAGCGTCAAGGAACTACGGCTACTTCTTCTAGGCTTCCGATCAGAGTGCGTGGTGAACCCTGCTATTTTTAATTTCATCTCTGACTAGTAAGACACCTTTCCTTCTCTGATTATCTGATTTAGATGAAGATAACTATCCTAAACTGAGAGTTTTTCAACTCTCAGGTCATGGATATTCATTGGTTTGCATGAGTATGCCTGCACCCGATGATCTTTTCTTGACTGCTATCTTTCACCTAGTTTTTACTTTATGTTGGGAATCTAGTCTACAACACAATTATAAAAATCACAAAAAACATATTTTACTATTTTCATGCATGTTTAGTAGTCTTAGAGTGTCCCACATCATTTGATAGAGAGCAGGTTTAGGATAGTTTTTAACTGCATTGCAATCTCAAACCTAAATTCAGCATTCTGTCCACTGCATTAGGTATCATTTCGCATCTATTTTTGACCATCAAAAATTTTATTTTCTCTAAAATTTGAATGAATTGTTCTCTGATGAGTCTTTTGTTTTATAAAACTTTTTATTAATTTTTTAGAAAACTAAATTATAAAATATAGTATATTAAAAATGCTAACAGAATCCTGATATTCAGCAGAAGCAAACACAAAAACTATTTTGCATTCATAGGTTTCATCATCTGATTTTCTCTCTGCATGAAATTTGGTAGGTTTTATCATCACCATTCTTCCACTGGTCCAGATTTTTTTTGATTTTTTTTATGTGTTGGGATCTGTACAAACTTCTGCATCATCTGAACCCTAGTTTTTCTGATTTCTGCTAAATTCTGCATCTTGACTCAACCTAACCAATCAACTTCCACACACCCCAATCCCAAGACAAACTTTGTTTGCTAACCTCAGTTAACTTAAACCTAACTTAACACATCATAAATTATTAAAAAAAATATTTTATTTTCTGATTGTTTTAGATTGCATCAGGGCCATCGATTGCCATCATTCTTAACCTAATCTTAAGGGTAATTCTCTATCTCAGATCAGGGCAGGACTTCATTACCTGTCCTGGGCCCAAAGCCACCATCATCATACTAACCCAAGCCTAATTAAAATCAATTAGACCTAATTTTTCCTAGTGGGCTAGGAGACATCAACAGGTCGGGTTCGAGCTGTGTGCGCCAACTAGTGCATTTAACCTTTTAGCTATTATTGAAAGCTGTGTCTAAGGCTAGGGGTCCAGAGTCAAACGATCTAAGTGGTGTTGTGGTTTTTAATTAGGTCCCTGTGAAAGCAGGGGGGCCTCCCACACTCCAACCCCCTACCAGGCCAATGGAAGGATTAGCTATTAGGTTAGGTGTAAGTTGAGCTGACCCACCTAGTTTCTGGCTCTAAGTCTAGGAAACCCTAGATTATACTAGCCTTTTCTTTCTTTTTTGCATGCTTGGTTGCATCATTTTATTTTTATTGTTTGATTTATTGCATGACCACTAGATTAGGAACCTAATATCAAAAGTCTAAATCCCAACCAAATCCAACTATGGATTCCAATTTTGAGGCCATGATGAAGGCCATGAGTGATCAGATTATCTCCCAAATGAACTTCAAGCTTGACCGAACCCAAAATCAACTAGCCCAAATAAACCGTAGGTTTGACCTATCCGATTCTAAGCTTGACCGAATGAACCAAAGATTCAACAAGTTGGAACCCTAGGCATGACCCATAGAGCTAAACCCCAGGAACCCATAGTTCCTAGATATGAACCCAGTAGTAACCCACTATCCCTTAGTCAACCTGAACCCTATAAGTTTGATACTCCTAGATTTGAACCCATAACCTTTAAATCCATAATCTTTGAACCCATAACCCTTAGTTTACCTACCCCTGTTACCCTAGACCTTAGTCAATTTCCCATGAGCTAAACCCCTCTTACTACCCCATTGGTTCACTAAGATGACTTTGAAGAAGAAATATATGAGGCTGACCCAAGTCTGGTAGAGGAGTATGAGTCTATTGAAGATCTAGAAGAGTACCCTATAGAAGACACAGGATTACTTGATTATGACCAAACCCAAATAGAAACCAATCCAATGTTAGTTGATCTAGTAGAAATCAGGTAGAAGCCACCCTAGAGTTAGCTGACTTTAACCACACCAATCTGTAGTGGATGAACCATTAAAAGAAGAAGACCATGAGGAATCCAATCCTACAATTAGCATCATACCGAGGAGCCACTAGACGAAAGCCCAAGTATAGAGCCCAGTCATAAATTTCTTGAACCCGATGACTTTATTAAGGATTTGGCTGATCAGTACCCTCAGGAAGAATCTCATCCTGTAGTTCCCATTGATGACCTCTTCCCTGAGATTAGTGATCCATTCTTCCGTACTGTAAACCCTGTAGGTACCCATCAACCCGATAAGGTAAACCTTATTAGTCTAGGACTAATTCATGACAAACCTTCTTGCATTCCATTCTATCCAATCAATCCCGAACCCTTTTCCTGCCAGACTAACCCCGAATCCACCTCTTATTTTTTGCCTTTTCTTGAGTTTTCTTATATTTCATTCCTTGCACATGTTAGGTTTGCATCTACATCATTGCATACCCTTTGGCATTTACTAGAAGCACATAGTATGTTTTCATGTGCATGTCATGCGAGGGTCAAACCTAATAAATCTACAGTCTATTAGGTTTTGTCTCGAGAGTTCAATAAATTTCTTTTAAAAGGATGTCTAGTCGAGTCATTTAGGTGTCAATCTCGAGTCTAATAAAATTCACAGTCCAAACCCGTTTGTCTGCACCTGCACTACCCTCAACAACAAATGCATATGGAAATTAGTCAAAAGCTGAACATAACAAATGAACTAACTAATAACTTGGCTAATTCCCAAAAGAGAGATAAAGAATTTTGTAAGGGATTTTGTAGTTGTAAAGAATTTTCTGCTCGCGAAGCTGGCCCATCCAAGATAATAAATATCTGTGGACCCATTGCCTATGTGCATGAGATACTACCTGATTTAGGTATTAGCTCCACCTTCATCATCTCAGATCTTATAGAGTCTAGGGAGCAAGCAGTGACACCTAGCGAGCACCTTGAGCCTATCCCTCCCTTTTGAGAGAGAACCCACCCAGAGTGTCCACATACAATTGGCCAAATAGTGAGAAAAAGATTGAGAGAATCCTGGACGATCAAGCCATATATACCCGAATAGAGGCTATCAGAGGTATTTGGTCCAGTGGCAAAGTCGGCTAGAATCTGAGGACTCGTGGATCACCCGTGAGGATCTGCAGCACCTCAACCCAGACCTACCGAGCACTCTGAGAGCCAAGTTATCCACACTCGACGGGGTCGAGTTCCTCCCACCCCGGGAGAATTGGTAGGGGGCACCAGGATCAGACACAGATTACTGGGCCCTATTTGGTTTACCTAGCCATGTGTCAAATTTTGTAATCAACTAGAATTGAGTCCTGTAATAAGTTGAGGTTAGTTGATTTGTCTTAACCCTCAACCTAGTCAGTATTTTGAGTCCAGTACATCAGTTATGAGTTCAGTATGAGCCCGGTTTTTGTATAAGAAAAAAGGTTACCCTATTTTGGAGTTCCACCAGGCCACATCCAGGAGTCAGAGGCCACTATATCAGCCCATTGGATTTTGTGTGACAACCCAGGATCCAATATGCTTCCAAAAATCCTGATTCCTTCCAAATGCCCTCTAGATGCCTAGATTCCCTTCTAGATGCCAGAGCATATTCTCAGAATAGGGCACCCATGATTTTAGAGGTCCACCTGCATCCAAGCCAAAAAATTCAAGCCCAGGTGCCAAGCCCAAGCCCTTAAGAAGCAGATTCTAGGGAAATTTTTTACTACCAGGCTACCAAGCCACCCTAACTTCCAGAGGCCCAAACCCATGCACCCAAGCCCCGTTAGGCCAGCCTCTTGCTGCTCCTGGAGGCCCAACATGCCCCCCTAGGCATCCTTGAAGTGTTGACCAAGTCCAAGAGGTGTCCTTGAGTTGAATAGTCAAAGCATGAAGGAAAAGGAGAAGACTAGGTCATTTCCTAACCTAACGGGGATTTGTTTTTCTAACCTTGCTAGAAAGGACTTGTATTCCAATTTGGAAGAGGACTTGCAACCCAAGTGTAACCATGGTTAGTGAGGGCATGGGAAGTCTGTAAATACCCCACCCCTCTCCCTCTTGTAAGCATCTCTTTCTTATGAATACAACTTGCTGAAATTTTGAGTTATTGCCTTGTGTTGGTGTTTTGTTTTGGTTCCTTGGTTTGTGTTTTTGTATTTGGATGAATTCCTTGCTAACCTAGCATCCTTCCATGCCCTAAATCACTGCCATCCAAGCCTTCACACGTCCAAGAAGGAGTGCCCTAGGCTTCCAAGCAAGGAGATCTTCAACAAGCTTCAAACAACCATCTTCTAACCCTAATCCTATTTCTTTCAACCCATAGTTCCTTTTCTTATTTTTTAATTGCTATTTTGATTAACCCTGATGCTTGTAGGATCCCCGAGGTGCTTTGCCTCCCTTGAGGAGGCCATCTTTGCTACCCAAACTGCCCAGATCGACCATCAGATTCAAGGAAAACAAGGCTTCTTCTTCCCGGCTCCGATCAGAGTGCGTGTGAACCCTGCTACTTTTGAATTTCAATCTCTGACTAGTAAGAAACCTTCCCTTCTCTAATTATCTGATTTAGATGAAGATAAACCATCCTAAATCGGGAGTTTCTCAACTCTTGAGTCCTGGATATTTCATTGGTTTGCATGATTATGCCTGCAACCATGATTCTTTGCACTGCTAGTCTTTCAGCTAGTTTTTACATTATTTTGGGAATCTACCCTACAAATAAAATTATAAAAATCATAAAAATATATTTTGCTATTTTTCATGCATGTTTAGCAGTCTTAGAGTCGTCCTGCATCACAGGGGGTTGGTCAACCCATCATAGGGATCAACTTGCGGCATATGGAACCAGCTGGGGATCGTTTCCTCTTGGATTCTCTGGAAGAAGAGAGGATGGGTGTCATAACCCACGGGCTAGCTTGGGGAGCCCTGAACATTTGCAAATCGGTGGGCTAGATCCGCCAGCTTGCACTCATGCTCTTTGAAGCTGGTGGGGTCACCAAGATCATACACGGATTACTGGGCCCTATTTGGTTTACTTAGCCATGTGTCAAATTTTGTAATCAAGTAAGATTGAGTCCTGTAATAAGTTGAGGCTAGTTGATTTGTCTAAACCCTGGTCCAGTCGTTAAGTCTTGTACTTGTGTATTAGTCCAGTACCAGTCCAATTTTTGTACAAGAGAAGAGGTTACACTGTTTTGGAGTTACACCAGGCCTCATCTAGGAGCCAGAGGACTTCACATCAGCTTATTGGGCCTTGTTTGCCACTCAAGGGTCCAAGATTCCTCCCAGTTCCCTTCTAGATACTTTCATACCCTTCGAATGCTCCAGAACATTCCCATACCAGGGTACCTCATGATTCCAGGGATATGCCAACACCTTAGGCCAAGAGATTCCAAGGCCATGAGCCCTAGAACCAGATTCCAAGGAATATGCTGATATCAGGGAATATGCTGATGCCAGGGCGCCCCAGTTTCCAGGGCCCATAAGCCCATGCACCAAGCCCTTGGAGGATGCCCCTTGCTACATGCCAAGAGGTCCACACCAAATTCAAGGAGTTTCCAAGAGCTTTGACCAGTCCAAGGAGGGAGGAGAAGACTAGGTCAACATGGTATATTCTTTCCTAGCCTAGTTAGGATTGTTCTTCCTAAGTTGTTTAAGACTTGTAATTCTAACCTAGCTAGGAGAAAACTTGTATCTTATCTAGGAGAGGGCATGGGAACTCTATAAATAACCCACCCCTCTTCCTCTTGTAATAATTAATCTTTATTCATGAAATCAAAACTCTAGTAAATTTTGTTCAAGTTGTTCTTGTGTTCTTGTGTTGATGTGTGAGTGTACTTTTAAGCTCCAGTTCCTCCAAGCCCTAGCCGACCAAGCTACCTTCATCCAACCCTAAGACACCCAAGGAGAAAGCCCTATCCGACCTCAAGCAAGAAGCTTTCATCCATCTTCCAGCCACCAGCTCCAGCACATCCTGCTTCTTCCATCTTTCAAACCCTAATTCCATCTTATTATTTCTTTTATTTGCTTTCTAGCTAATCCCCAATGTTTGCAAGATCTCTCCAGTGCCACGCCCTTGGATGACGTCTTCCTTGCCTCTGAACACAACCAATAAAAAGCTGGCAGATTCGTGGGACAATGACCGGATCATCCAGGCACAAATTTGAGTTGAGATCTCTCTTCTACAACATAAAGGCATCATTGCTAGGTATGTAAAGCCCATCCCACCTCACTTTTTATATTTTGTTGAAGATTAAAACATGCATCGAATAGGCCTTCTTAGACTTAGGATCCTTTAGTTTTTTTATTTCTTTGATAGTTCTAGCATGTGGGTAGGAATTCTAATTGTTGCATGAAACCCTTAGTCTGGTCTTTTTCTCGGGAATAAACGAATAACATAATATGAATCGTTGTTTATTTTAATCTAATTCTCTAGTACTTCTCATGTCATTCATCTACATGCATCATGTTAGAGTTCCATCCTGCATCATTTTTGTATCAGAGCTAGTTTAGGATAGTTGCATCTTCATCAAAAACACAAAAAAAATTGCATCTATGATTTTCTGCATTCTGTCTTTTGCATTTGGAGTCTAGTTTTTGTCCAATTTCGACCACCTAGGGATTTTATTTTTCCATGAAATTTTCACTACGTGTCCTATATTTTGTCCTTATAATTTGAGAATTCTTAATTATTTTTACAGAAATTAAAAGGTCCTAAAATTCATCATCTTAGAAACCCTAACTGAATTCATGAGATTTCTGCACATAGTCCGAAAACCCTAGGAGTTTCATCAACATATGATTTTTTTTTTTAATAAAATTTGGTATGGATTATCATCACCGACCATCCTCTATTTTTTAATTTTTTTTAGATTTTTTCTGAATCAAAATTCATATCAAACATTGCATCAAACCGAACCCTAATTTTTTGATTCTGTGAGTTATGCATACTTGACTTAATCTAACCTAACCAACTGCCAACCCCTCCAATCCAAAGCCAAATTTTGTTTGCTAACCTAATTAACTTAAAACTAACCTGAAATTTCATAAAAAGCCCAAAAATATTTTTATTTTTTTGATTATTGTTAGTTTGCATCAGGGCCATTGAATGTGCATCATCTTTTAAACTAATCTTAAGAGCAATTCAGTATCTCATTAGGGCAGGATTTCATCATCCATCCTGGGCCCAAAACAACTACCTTCATCCTAACCTAAGCATTAATTAAAATTAATTAGACTTAATTTTCCCTAGTGGGCTAGGTGACATCAACAGGTCGGGTCCGAATTGTGTGGGCCAACTAGTGCATTCAATTCTCAAACTATTATATGAATCTGGTGTCTAAGGTGGGGGTCCACAGTCAAATGACCTAAGTGGTATTGTGGTTTCTTAATTGAGTCCCTGTGAAAGCAAGGGGGCCTCCCACACTCCCACCTGCTACCTAGCAAGAGGAAGGATTAGTTGTAGAGTTGGGTGTAAGTTGAGTCGACCCACTCAATTTTGGCCCTAGGTCTAGCAAACCCTAGAACGTACTGATCCTTGCATGCTTGACTGCACCATACCACTTTGAGTGATTGATTGCATGACCACCAGGTTAGGAGTCCAGTACAACCAGTCTAGGCCCAAACCTAGTTCAACCATGGAGCCTAATTTTAAAACTCTCATGAAAGCCATTACTGATTAGTTTGCCTAGATGAAAACCCAAACCCAAATCTAGTTTGCCCAGATAACCACCCAATCCCAAAATTAGTTTGCCCAATTAACCATCCAGATCAACCAATTGATCCAATTAAATATCCAAGAAACCCATAGTATTGACCAATTAACCAATAGGTTGGACCAAGTAGAAAATTGATTAGGAACCATAGAAAGAATCCAGGAGTCCAATACTGAGCCTGATCCTGATTCACCACTTTCCACTTCTCATAATCCCAGGAGAACCCAAACCCATGATCCATTTATAGAAGCCAACCCTAGGAGAGCCTAAACCCATGATCCATTTGTAGAACCCAACCCTAGGAGAGCCCAAAACCGTGATCCATTTGTAAAGCCCAATCCTAGGAAAGCCCAAAACCATGACCCATTGAAGAGCCCAATCCTAGGAGAGCACAATGCTAGGAACCCTTTCAGGATCCAAACCCTAGGAGACCCAATTATGATGATTAGGACCATGATGATAGAATCTTTAAGAGCATCAGAGTAGATCCACCCCTTTTTGATGGAAACCTAGATCCTAAGGTGTACATAGATTGGGAGGAAGGCATGAAGAGATACTTTCAATGGTATGCCTTGAGTGATGAGAGGAAGTGTCAGTTTGCCAAGCTTAGGTTATCAGATCAAGCTAGGTTATACTGGGAACAAGTAGAGTGCCTTTGTAGACAAAGAAACCATCCACCAATTGTCACTTGGGAAGCCATTAAACTCAACATAGAGAAAAGTATGTTCCCCCATACTACCAATAGTGCCTTCAAGACCAGTAGCAAAGACTTAGATAGGGAGCCAAGACTGTTAGAGAATACATAACCCAGTTTGATGAGTGTGCCCTTAGGTGTGGCCTAAATGAACCTGAGTCAATTATCCTATCTAGGTTTAGAGCTGGCCTTAGAGAGAATATTCAAAGAGAGCTGTACCTTAGGGGAGTTGAAAACATAGACCAAGCCTATCTGGTAGCTAAAAACTTTGAGAGATTCTAGAGAGTACCTGTAGTCGGAAGACCTAAACCCTTTAGGGTCAAAACTCCTGGCTTTAGGCCAACCCAGAACCAATCCTACACAAAGCCGTCCCCTGATAGCAAGCTTTCTTCTTCTCCAGGTTGCCAGCACTCCTAAACCCTAATCCCATACTTCTTCATATCTTGTTTCTTTCCTTTGATTAATTATTTCTTGCCTAACCTTTGACACTTGCAGGATCCCCGAAGTGTTTCCCCTCTAAAGAGGAGGCCTTCTTTTCCTCCAAGAACATCCTAAATTGCCTTCAAATTCGGGAACTACAAGCTTGTCTTCCGGCACCATCCAGAGTGCTGAGAGAACTTTCATCAAGTGGATCTTCAATCTCTGCCTGGTACAATCCTTTCCCCTCCTGACTTTTGACTTAATGAAGGTATGCTATCCTAAACTGGGAGTTTCTCTATTCCAGGGATCCTATCTTTTATTATTCTGCATAAGTCTTTTGCAGGTTTGATAGTTTCTTTCAATACAAGTTTTCCTGCAATTCTTTACTTGCTTTCGATTATTAGCCTACAAATTAAAATTCAAAGAAAATTATAAAAAAATTAGTTTCTATTTTTCTGCAATCATGGTAGTCTTAGGATAATCCTGCATCAGAAGCATTTCTCGACTCGATGGTGGATGTCTCATCTATCGACCCTCGATGGAAATGTCAGGGTGAGGGAGGGCTAAAGTTGAGGAACTCTCGCCTGAGTTTCCAGCCATGCCGACACTACTGGTGCGAGGGTGCATAGCGGTCCGAGACCAGGGAGCTACTCTCCTGGTTGATTCGATCATGCTGTGGCCGCTTTCCATTTGCCTGGTGGGCCTCCCAGGGGTGGGGTACCGCATGCAGGGATCCCTCTTAGAAAGCCCATAGGCTGGTATAGTGATTGGTGGCATGGGCCATCGGAGTCCCTGATTGCTGCTGAGTTTCCAAGGACTGGTGCTTTTGGTGGAGTTGATGCAACGCTATAGCCAAGGCATGGACCTGCTAGGCCAGTGTAGCAATTTGGGGGTCCGCTGAAGGTGATGGTGGTGGAGCAAGGAGCTCCTTCTCCAAGCACTGATTGCCATAATGAGAGGGATCCCCCGCCCAACCGACGGAGGCTTCTTGTGCTCGTGTGGTCAACATCATGCTGTGGGTTTCCAAGAATGTCTTTCTCGCAGTGGGGTGACCTGCTATCTAACCAGTTAGTTTTCTATGTTCACCCCCTACCTGGCATGCCAATATATTGCTGCCAAGATCATTATGGCCCACAGCTCTGATGCATCGGGCCCCGCAAGGCACTCGCTCTTTCTCTTCTCAGCTGGCTCCCTCATTCGGAGGCCCTACAAATTAGAGGAGACCCATGCTTGGGATTTCGGTGGGGACACTCTGACAATCAAGTCAATGGAACGATCGAGAGGAACAAAACCTCTATGGTGGAGAGCTTGGGGGACTCTTCATGTCGAGAGGGTGGAAAAGATAAGGTAAGATGAATTCTATGAAGGAAGATAATCAAGAAACATGAGAGCATGTCTGTGGCTTACCTCTTTTACTTACCTCCTTGATTGATTTTATATAGATAGGGCAGCCTAGAAAATGTCTGGGGCTTTCTATTATTTGTTGTTGCTTCCCTGTCGGACCTATCTTTCATGAGAAAGCCTCCCATTCTGGGCATTCACCAAGCCTCGAGCCTTGATCAAGCATTTCCATTTTAGGGGAGACCATCGGAGTGTCGCAGGGCCAGGCCCATAGCAGAATACCCTTTTTGGGAAAGGTGCAGGCCCCCTGTCATGGAGGTTATGGTCTTTCGATTGTGCAGTCGTCGATGTGGCAGTATATTACAGGGCTGGGAACCTTGTGGAGCTTGCATCATGCAGGTCATGCACGAGGTGTGCTGCAGGACCTACACTCATGTCAAGGCATGCGCCACCTCCTAGAGGCTGTGGATAGTTTGGCTCCTCCCTGCCATAATTTTGAACTTCTACAGGTCCTCATTTCGCCACTGGTGGGAGCCATTACTCACACTGTATGGGGGATGGAGCCCTGCATCGGAGACCCGGCTCTTGAAAGCATGGGCTCAACCCTTGCTGGGAGCTGACCTCGATCAAAGGGCTCACCTTATGAGCATGACCCCGGCCATGAGCTGACCTTGGCAGGATGGCTTTGTCTAGGAAGCATGGGCTCGACCCTTGTCAGGAGCTGACCTCAGTCGGGGGGCTCGCCCTGTGAGCACGATCCCGACTGGGTGCTAATCTTCGTAGGATGGCTTTATCTTGGAAGCATGGGCTTGACCCCTACCGGGAGTTGACCTCAGTCGGGGGCTCCGCCTGTGAGCACAACCCTGGCTAGGCACTGACCTCGATAGTACTGCTTTGTTTTGGATCTTTACCTAGCCGCTGAGCCCAGATGGCAGGTCCTTCAGTAGTGTGGCCGCCTGCATATTCCACGTCATCAAATGTATCACAACGTATTACATTAACTACTATATCTAGTGATGAGTCAGGATCATATCCTCGATGATCAAGGATAATTATTTCATGGAAAAAAAATAACAAGAATGTTATTTTTAAAAATTAGATTAAGAGTAGTAGTTATTAAAAGATAACTACTAATTTCTTTAATAAATCAAGATATCAAGAGAAGTAACATAAGAATCCATATCCACCATACAAACAAGTTTTATCTTCTTTTCTTTATATTGCAATATCAATAATTATTACAAATTTAGGATTATAATAACTTATCTCTTGTTGGGCATGGGCCATATCCGGAGATCATGACACATATACTTAAAGTATATACTATCTTATTGATTTGCAAGCTTAGGGATCTAATCTACAAAACTATGTCAACCTCTCTGAGGTATGAACCATATCCTGAGATCACGGTATGTCGATAGAGGATGTAGGCTATATATGCTAGATCAAATCACCGATCAGAAAAAATAACTCAAAAGATATATAAAAGAAGAGCAACAGTTTTATTGCATAGAAAACAAGTATAGAAAGAGAGATGAAACTTTATTATAGGCTTTATCTTCATCCCAGGTTGAAGGAGTCTAGCCGTGCATCGCTATCCCCAGCTTTCCCTCCATAATTCTTTTCTTTTCTAAGCCTAATTTATAATAATCTAAATAAGAAAAAATTAAATTAGTACAAAATTTGCTGAAGAAATTGATGCCCAGACTACTACCTAGGGTCCTCCTTTATAGAGCTCATCTAGGGCTTTCTTTCGATCAAATATGGAGTCAATCAGGCTCAAGATCAGCTAGATATCGTGAAAAAATTTCTCAGCCATCCATTCTACATCACAGGCCTTAGCTTGCACTGAAAATAATATGAAATCGTTCTTCCCTCCTCAAGCAAATGGAGTCCAAACTGGACTTCGTCAAATCCCAGATCCCCTTCTTCCAATCGGACTCCACTACTAGCCTCCCCCCAATCCTTGATGATGGTGATGAGGATCGATCAATGTAAGGTGGTGGCATGAGGTGTTGACGGTGCTGGTGATGATCATCTTTGAACCAAGAGTAGAGGCTGGAGGAAATAGGAAGAAGATGGTGTTGGATGAAATCAGGAAGAAGTTGGCTGATCTGTAGGTGGACAGGCACCCAGGTAGCCATGGCGAAGATGGGACGAAGGTCAACCAGCAACAATAGGTAGACAACGACAAGGGTGATGTCTGAATAAGGAAGAGGAGAAAAAAACATGAAGGATGGTGCTTGAGTGCCTCTCATTGCTGGAAATAGCTCCTGGCATCTCCTTTGGCCACATGCAATGACCGGATGGCATCTTCGACAGTCAATGGCTCAACACGGCAAAGATGGTCCATAGATAGGATCCGTGGACTAGCAATAATGGCTACCTAAGGACCATAGGGCCTTCTGTAGACCAGGCAGCCGGTCCATGGTGGACTGAATGCTCTAAAACGCATACAATTCTATATTAAACTTCAAGTTCAATTCCGAGATTATTCAAACTCTGATTTGAGTGTTGTTTGTATCGTTGAACTTCAAAAATTGATCTCTTTCAATCTGAGCTCTTTTTCCATGAAACATTAATAAAAAATATCAATTCTTAATGATTATCAGTTAATTAATATTTATTTTAATGATTAAATTGGTATAATTAATAGAATTATTGATGGGGTGATGGCAGACATGAAGAAACTTGGGGTTATTCGGAAATGGGAAAGACATAAAGCAAACGAAGGATCGTGGGAGGGCTAAAAAGCCTCCTGGGACTAGGATAGAACGACCCCTGAAAAAAAAACCTAAGATGGCTGGACTCTTTTGTTTTCAAATTTTCTTGGCGAAGGTGAAGAAGGAAGGATGGGGATGGGAACTGGGGACTGGACTCATGATCTTTGGGACTCACCCTAATGTAGAGACCATCCACCTCTAAGGCATTACGCCCTCCTCGATACTTGGAGGTGCTAGGATGAATATTAAGGTCACGAGGGAAAGCAAAGAAAGACATGAAGGTGGGAGAGAGAATGGAGATACCTGGAGCCTCACACCCCTCGTCGTCCCGAAGGACTAAGGCAAGTTGGGGCCCACACACCTCGACATCCTGAAGGACGAATGCAATGAGCCTCAGCCCAGAACCACAAACAAGTGGAAAAGAAACCTCAAAAATTCATTTTTCAACTACTTTATTACAAGAGGAGTATGGGTATGTATAGATGCCCATATCCCTTTTGAAATTCAAAAATAAAATCCCCTGAAATCCTCACTTGATTTGAATTTAAATTCAAAATCAAAAATCCCAAATTTCCCTTTTAAACCCAACACATTCATGAAAAAAAATACCAAATAAATCCCTTTTTATTTGAATTTTGAAATCCCTCTGCTTTGAAATTCACGATGCTCCAAAATTATGCAAACAACTCCTCTCCCAGCTACTTTGAGAAGCGTGCAGAATTTCTTGGTTGGGTTGCTTTGAGAAGCATGCAGAAACTCTTCACGGCGAGCAACAGGTGGTCTTCACGGTCGTGCAACAGGGGGGCCGGATCTCCGGCAACCGCCTGGCGGGCGGCGGCGGGGCGGCACGGTGGTGCGCTGGCGGGCGAGCGGAGACGTCGAGGCGGCATGGCGGCACGGACGGGAGTCACGGGGCATCACGGGTGCCCATTCACCTTCTGCTGCCGTGGGCGGTGGCTGGGCACCGGTTAGGCCTCTAGCCGGCCAGGCGAGGGCCAGCGGGCAGCAGGGCGATAGGCGGGCGCGGGGTGGCACGGTGGCGCGGACAGGCATCGTGGGGCGTTACAGGTGCCCGTTCGCCTTCCGCAATCGTGGGCGGCGGCTGGGCACCGACGGGGTCTCCGGCGGTCGGGCGGGGGCAAGCGGCGGCGGGCGGCAGGGTGGTAGGCGGGTGGCGATGGCTGTGCGGCACTGTGAGGGCAGCATGACGGTTCATCTCCCGCGCACGTTGGGGGGCTTTCCGCGACTCTCCGGCGCTTAGGGTGGTTCTCTGGTGAGAGGGAAGACAGGCGAACACCAGCGGCCGGCTGCGGGGGCGACCGGGTCGGGTAGCTCGGAAGGGGGGAAGGGGATGGCGGCTAGGTTTTTAAAAGAAAAAATCTTTACGGGATCTTAAGGTTGAAGATGGAATAAGCTGGATAACATTTGGATAAACCTGGAATAACATTGAAATAATAGGAATAGGCAGAATAGCAAGCATAAAAACGTAAAAAAATCTAGAAAATTAGAAGAAAACCCAGATGGGTTTCGGGTCCCCCATCAATTATCACATCCCCCAACTTAATCATTGCTAGTTCCTTAGTAATGCCATTAAAAAAAAGATCATGTGTCACTAAGATCCTCCTTTGCAAAACTAGAAGAAGTCAGCTAGTATCACTAACTAAGTAATGAGTTTTCAAAATAAATTTCGTAGTCAGAACTATTAAAAACTTTCTTAGAGTTTATCCAAAGATCTACAGCATATATGTTTGTGATGGCTAACTTAGAATTTTAGTATTAGCTTTTAAAGAATAATGGTATCTTTGCTTATCATCTATTTTTGTCAATTTTTTATACACCATCAATTTAGTACATGAGCCGAGGTAGCTTTTACACTACCTGACTTTTTTTTTTGGCGATATCTTCATAATGCCTACTTTTTGATGTGAAAAACAATACTTAAATGAAGGTGCCTGGTTACTCGATGGGAAACCAATATTCATAACTTATCTTTTTTCAAGTAGGGATCTCTTTCCTCAAATTCATGTTTCTCTCAATAGTGTGTATATCAATTATCAATTTTTAGTAATAATTGAATCTCCAATAACCTTACAACTAATACCTAGTTTACCTTGTTAGTGTGTATATGCGATAGAAGTTCTAGTAGCCTTAGTTTCCTATGTGGGCTACTAAATGTCTAACTAGTTAGTCTACTCCTTGGCTCGCTACAATAATTAGCCAATACTTTCTAACCTTTTCCTAGTCTATTTTGCTCAAAATTTCTTTCATGTCATATGGTTTATAAAGTTTTTTCAAAATTTTTCAAAGATTGACCAGGTGTTTAAAATATTATATATATTAAAAGGTTCCCTTACCCCCAACTTAATTTTATTGTCCTAATGGAGTAAGGAAGAATAAAACAAGAAGAAATACCACCTAAATGAGATATGCCTCATGTTATGTCAGGAGTGACCATGCGAAACAATCTCTTATTCCTAAAAATATGAATCATTAAAATAGAGGTCAGAAAATAAAAATTTGGATTGCCTCTTAAAAGTGCTAAGTTTAATGTCTTTAGCCAGACATCTAAGGATTCTCATCCTATTCTTGCATGAATCTTCATGCAAATTTGTAATTCCAAATGTAATTCGGGTTTAGTATAGAGTATTTTTTGCATGGGACCATTAGGTAGCTCATTTCCCTAATGGATAACAATTCTTGATTTATAATTAGATCTTGGTATAACTTAAGTACCAGTCGGGGTACTAATGGATCTAGCTCTATATAATTGATGTGCCAAAGGAGTACCTCGAGATCTCTATTTGATGCCTCTTTCTTTATAGGCAAAGGTTCAACCAGCATAATGAAAGGTTCAGCTAATAATTTAGATCTTGGTACAAGTCCTTTCCAATCTATAACTTAGCACTTTTTCTAAATCAATATCAACTCTATCTCCGTGCATCATTTTAACACTATAGATAAATTTTGGAGGCAGTTCTCAAAAGTAGTGCCAAATATAGAAAAATTAGATATAAAAGTTTAACTCATTATCCCCTATATGTGCAATGTCCCATCCAACAACTTCTTTATATACTTTCAGAATACCTATAGTTTGGGCTTCCTAATTATGTTTTACCAAGTATCAGTAGATGCAGCAGGAAGTGACTTCAATTTTGGATAAGGTGGTGATTCTTACAAGGGAGCTATTGGGGGTATAGGTGATGGCTCATGTTGCTCATCCAAAGTGGGGTGGTGTTGTGATAGGATATTTCTACTTGGTCATTCATCTTTAGGGACATCCCTTTATATCAAGCTCATCCACCTCAAAGTGAGCCAAACTAGGGTTTGAATCATGGGGAGAACTTTCATGCCTAACTTCCTTTATTACATTATGCATTGGTGATTCTTAATTGATTCCATCATTGCACCTATTTGTTATTCCTTTCCATTAAAAGTAAATGACGATTCTAAGGTTCTTGGGATTGGGATCATACGTAAGTTGGCTGATGATGGAAATGGTCTGTCCCTCCTTTCTAATTTATCTTCATAAGTTTCTGCCTTAGTCAAATTATCTAGGTTGGTCTCTTTGGTTGTGTAGGGTTATTCTATGACCAATTCACTCCCTAGAGTTATAATCTATTGGTTAGGGATGGTCACATAGATATTAAATTTTAGTTAGGTATTGTTCTCTCAAGATAACTCTTGGGTTGACTAGGTAGCTCTTCTCTATATATAGCTATGGCTAATGGTTCCAATTTCATCTCCAAATGGGCACAAGGATGGTGTGTGGGAGTTATACATTGGTCCATGGCTTGCATGAAACTATTTAAGGTAGCATTAGTTATCTTAATTGTAGCTTCAAAATCAACATGGGATTTAGCCAAAGATTCTATGGCTTTTTCTAAAGGACTAGGTTCCTCCTCAAGATCTAAACCTGGTTGATTATTTAGTACTTGGCTAGGCCTAGGATAAGGATGATCAAAATTAGGGCCTCCTAATGTCACATCTTGTGACTTTATAGAATTAGGGTGATGATCCCACCTTGAGTTATAGGTTGGGAAAAAGTTCAGTCATGTATATGTTATTGGATACAGTCTCCTGTGTGAACCCATTTTGGGTTGGGTGCATCAAGTAAGGACATTCCTCTACAACATGGTCTGGTGCATCATATGCCATGCACATAGGTGCTGGTACATAGTAAAAATGGGTATATCCTTTAGGTTCTAAGACTTCCTCAATAGTAAAAATGGGTATATCCTTTACATTCTAAGACTTCCTCAAGACTATGGATCATAGATGCCAGTGTAGATCCTAGGGTTCTTGGTTAAAAGGTCAAAGAGCATACCCAAAATATCACCTAGTAGAGTGGCTATCCTTGCTCTTTCAACCATGGTATACCCCAATGATCCTTTAGCTTCGGTTGATGTAGTAGTAGTGTCACACCTATCTCCTATAAGACTCTCAAGGAGTCTATTTTCGACTAAGCCTGTATTAGTTATTTCAATGCATTGGAGCCAGGGCGAGCAAAGTATGCTTAGCTTACTAGCCTTAATACACTAGGGTAGAAGACAGCACGTACAGGCCTGACATAAACGTAGCAGAAGGATAGCTTAAGAATAGCTCCCCTTCTTTGTTAGGCAAGCCTACATCCCTTCCACTTCCCTTTCCCACCCACCGCCCTTGGTTCCCGGGATAACTAATCACTAACATAATTGGATGATTTATCGGAACCAAAATAAAATTCAGCTATAGGATGGGAATTGTACCTGATATCAAGTTCAGCTCAAGACAGTCGCTCAATTGCACCTTCATGCACCATTCTTCTGAGCTGCTTAGCGAGCATAGCCTCTCTTCGTCATTGAGAATTTCTTCTGTTCTAGCCAAACCCTTTTTTTTAAAAAGCAAAAAAGTAGTAGCAACTATTTTTGCTAGGGACATCGAGTCATCACGTTTCTCTTTTAGCTAGCTGCTCGACAACTATGGCTTGTAGATTCATAAAACAAAAGAAGAAGTTCACTCTGACTTGTGCACTACAAAAAGGCAGCCAATGACTTCATACGTACTCCATCTTTTGAGCCTTTGTTTAGCTTCAAAAGAAGGTGCTAGTACAATGAACGCTATTTTGGTGCATCCCACCCCAACTAACTAGTTCTTGACTTGACTCTCCCCCACGTCCTATCCAGTGAATAAGGAGAAGGCCGGCCTATCGATGACCGAGCCAGTCTAATCTCTTTTATACTTACCTCACACAACGAGCAAAGTCGAGATGTTGATGAGAAAGGAGTGAGTCTCAAGGCCAAAGAGTGCCCTTTGAATGCTACTATGCATCCTTACAAATACAAGAGTGGTTCTTTGGGTTATAGCAGGAAACTGTCAATGAAGGGCCGAAAAAAAGGCCGAACTAATTTCGTATAGAAACAAAGATGTGTCAAGTTTGGATCGAAATAGAATCTCTGAAAATGTATCTTCGAATCTCATAAATTTCGGATGCATATCAATCTGTTATGTTCGATACATAGAATTATTAGCTTGGGCTTTCATTCTAAATGGTGGTCAGAGTCAATCTTATACCAATACTTTTGTAGGGTTTGAGGTCATTCAATAGAATCAGGGTAGTAGTAATCCATTAGACTTTTGGGTCATCTAGTGGTATCCATGATCTTTTAATCTTGTATGGTTTAAACTGTATCTAACCAATCATCTTTTTGGTTAAATCCTAGATCTGCATCTCCCAATTGGACTCTACTACTAGCCTCCCCCTAATCCCTGATGACGGTGATGAGGATCGGCCAGCGTGAGGTAGCAGTGTGAGACATTAATGATGGTGGCGATGATCATCTTGGAACCAAGAGCACAGGCGGGAAGAAACCGGGAAGAAGATGGCTAGTCTTTAGGTGGATAGGTTCCCAAGTGGCCGTGGTGGAGATGGGACGAAGGTCGGCAGGCAAGGGTGGTGTCTGAATAAGGAAGAGAGAAAAAAAACATGAAGGACGGTGCTTGAGCAGCTCTCGTGGCCGAAAATAAGCTCCCGGCATCTCCTTCAGCCATAGGCGGTGACCGGACGGTATTTCCAGCGCTCGGTGGCTCAACATGGCAAAGATGGTCCATGAACAGGATTCATGGACTGATAGCAATGGCTACATTTGGACCACAAGGCCTTCTATAGACCAGGCAGTCGGTCCATGGTAGTCCGGATGCTCTAAAATTCATGTAATTCTATAATATTTTTAAAATTTAATTCCAGGCTCATTCAAACTCTGATTTGAGTGTTGTCTATGCTGTTGGACTTCAAAAATCAAGCTCTTTTAATCTATGGTCTTCTTTTCTATAAACATTAATAAAATGTATCAATTCTTAATGATTATCAATTAGTTAATATCTATTTTAATGGTTAAATTGGAATAATTGATAGACTTATCACACCCCCTAACTTAATTTTGCTAGTCCCTTTGTAATGTCATTAAAATAGAATCATGTGTTAATAAATCCTCCTTTGCAAAACAAGAAGAAGTTAGCTAGTATCAGTAACTATGTAGTTTCTAAAGTAAATTTCATAGTCAGAACTATTAGAAACTTTCTTAGAGTTCATCCAAAGATGTACAACATTTGTATTTCTGATAGCTAACTTTCATCATCTGCCAAAATACAACATAAGATATGGTTGCTCAAAGTTCAAAAAGCAATCGACAAAAAAACAAATACAAACAAAGACATGAGCATAAAGAATTTTTTTCATTTTCATTGATAAAATTTGATTACATGTCCTTCTAGCCATGCCACTATTACATGATTTATAGCCTCATGGCATAATGCTATTTCCTAGATTTCTAAAGTATAAGAAAAATGACAAATGATGCTTGTTGAAGAACTGGAGGATTCTAAAACTCCCAAGCTCTTCTATAATGCTAGGAGGAAGCCTTGTACATGTCCTAAAAGTGCCCAAGTGCTCAACTTATAGTAGGATTGCCAACAGGTATTGCATGAAGGCACCCAGCAACCCCTGACTCATAACGATGCCATCAGAGGAGGGGTATCACCAAGACATGAGCAAACTAAAGTTAAGAACATGGCTCCACTTCTAGCATTGCCAATGTGATGAAGAGCACATGCAACAACTCCAGCAAGAAAGGTATCACTCAGTAAGGTAGGAGTCGACAAGTTGAGGAAGCTGATCGAGAATTGGGAAACTACCCCTTACCTACACTTGGGCCTATATTCCTTGGTGCGGGCGGCACCAGACTCAGAAGAAGACTTCAGAGCTCCATTTGGATCTCTGATTGACATTGCCCGAGAAATTAGGGTTTGTAATAAAGGTTGACCTGGTCAACCAGTTTATTTTTTTTATTTATTTCTTGAGTCACCATTTAAATTTTGTTGAGTCATGTTGACTCGGTGCAAGTCCCAATGTGGTTTCAATTTGGTCCAAAATGGTGCCACATTTCTCTTCCAATCAACTCAAGGTTCAAGCAAGTGGAGGCCACACTCCAAGCCACACGCCCAGCCACACTCCGAGCACACGCCAGAGTCCAGGAGGCGCCATAGAGGCATCCCAGTGTCATGGTCCCCACATCCAAAGAAGAAAAAATCAAATTGGAGGCTAAATTAAAGGAGCGCCCACACCTGCCTATTTACCTAAGCAAAGAAGGAAGAAAACTTCTCTTGAAGAAGAAATCAAAGAAGGACATCCAACCTACTCCTAATTGAAGTTCAAATCAAATCAAAGAGCTTAACTTGGAGTGGAAGAAAAGAAGAAATACCATAAGAAGAAGAGGACTCCAATCCAAATCCAACTCCAAAGGAGGTGCCATAAAAGTTCCAAAACAATTCCTTTATGGCCGTCCCAATTTTTTTGGACTCTTGGTCGGCCAAGGGAGAGGATTTTCTACCTAATCTAGGGTTGGAAGAGTTTAGTCCCACATGGGAATTTGTACAAGCTAGGAGAAAATTTTAGGTCTATATAATAGACCTCTCTTTGTAACTTTGAAAATCAATGAAGAAAATTATTTTTTTGCTACTCTCTTGTGTTAAGTGACCTAGGTTTCTCTTCTTCCGCACTATTCTAAGTGTTGAGCTCCGTGAGGGGTAATCCGGGTTCCATTGGAGCCTTGAGGAGGTGAGAGATCTCCATCTTTATCCAAAACCCTAGGTTAGCCACTTGAAATTCCAAAACCCTAGCCACCCTTCATTATATTCAATCCATCAAACCCTAGATCCTCCCATCTCCCACGGCCTCTCTCTCTCTACAAGTCCAGGCCATCCACCTTCATCCAGATCCAGTCCGGCTACTTCAGATCCAGAGCAAGTTCCAAGGAAAATCACATCAGCTTCCAGGAGAATCCAGTTTTCAGCAATTTCAATCTTCAAGTTCATCAACCTGGTAAATTCTTTCCTTGACTCTCTGATTCCATCAATTGTTTTTCTTCTCTTCCAGATCTTGAGTTCAGGAGAAGCCAACCCGCCAAGGACCAGTACTGGAGGATCCATTGCGAAGAAATCTGAATCCGAGGATCCAACAATCTGCTCGGGAGAGTTCTTCCACCAAAATCTGTGAAGATCATTGTCTGGTTAGGTAAACCATCTCTTCTCTTTATTTCTGTTCTGCTGAAAGTTCGGAGCGAAACCCTAGGTCTGGGAGTTTCTCAACCCCCAGCGATCCGTTGCTTCTGACTACTCTGATACTTTAGTTTCCTTAAAATTGTGCTTTCAATTATCATATTAGTCTCTTTCAATGTTTTAACTTTTCTTTGATTTGAAGCCAACTTCTACAAACATATAAAACAACAAAAAAATTAGTTAATCTTAATCTACTTCCGCATCGCGTCCCTTTATTGTTCTGCATCATTTTTGGTATCAGAGCCCAGTCTAGGGTTTCTGATTTGCTTGCTTGCTTGATTGTTCTCTTTTTATTTTGTCTGCTCGAAGTAGACTCCCTAGGATGTCCGGTCCTAGGAACTAAGCGAGGCGCAAGCCTCCTCCTCCCATTCCACGGGGTGTTCCTAGGCGTGTAGGGATCCATTGGGTTATAACTTCGTAGCAGGGATTATAAACGGGGAAGACAATCTAGTTGCAGCCCGTAATTTCCCTGTTATCGGAATTATTTCTCCCTGCATAAAACTCCGAATTGCATGATTTTTTCTTCGTTGAAACCAGTATAATTGAACCTATTTTCCTTAATTTTTCTGCGATTTATTGTTTCGGTAAAAATCTGAGAATTAAAATACAACAACTCTATTTTTTGTGTTCTGCAATTCATTCTCTTTTTTGGAGTGATCATCTCATAATTTACTTAAGGGCAATTGAGCATCTAAGATAAGGGGAGGAGTTGATTACCTCTTCTTAGCCCAAAACCACCACCCAATCATTCGAACCTAGACCTAATTTAAAATCAGTTAGACCTAATTTGCCCTAGTGGGCTAGGGACACCAATTGGTCGGGTCTAGGCTAGTGTTGAGTCAGTTTGCTGAGTTATTCTGTGTGTGCTTAGCACTCAGTGTCTAGAACGGTGGTTCAGGGACTACGTCCCGAAGGGCTTGTGTGCTGCTGGTCCGCCTACCTGGCCAATCACTGATTGGTGTCTAGGATTGGCAATCAGGGACCTAACACTCCCCTTACACCTGCCTGGCTGAGTCCTGAGTTACTACAGGCTAGCTTGCCACTCTGATTGGGCATCTAGTTTGGACTCTAGGTCTAGTGATCCAGTAGTCGATTTAGTCTAGTCTCATTTTGTGTGCTTGCTTGAATCATCATGTCTACCAGAAACGGAGTGCCATATCAACCTGGTCAAACCCAACCTGATTTAGAGGCCATGATCAGAACTCTTACTGAAAGTATGGCTAAAATGAATCAGGATATGACAAACACTGTGGCCCAGTTTAGCGCACAAATTCATGAGGATCTTACCCAACTTAGGGATCGAGTCCAAGTACTTGAAGAACCTAGACATCGGAATTGGACTCCTGACCCCGATTTTAATGTGCCTCAACCTCACCCACATCAGGAGCCTAGAAGGCCTTTATATAGAGATCCTGAACCTAATCATAGGAGGCCTGACCCAGAGCCTGAAGATAGAGATGATAGGTTCATCAGGAACATCAAATTAGATGCACCCACTTTTGATGGTAGTCTGAACCCTAAGGTGTATTCTGATTGGGAGGGTGAGATGGACCAATACTTTGAGTGGTATGCTATGTCTGAGGAGAGGAAATACAAGTTTGCCAAGATGAATTAGTGCGTCAAGCTAGGTTATACTGGGGGAACATTGAGCTAACCACTAGAGACGGAATGTTGAGCCCATAACCACTTGGCAGGGTATGAAAGAAAAACTGAGAGATAAATACCTACCCATTTCATACCAGCAAAACCTGTTAGACCAATGGCAAAACCTGAAACAAGGAAACCGATCTGTCTCAGACTACATAACTACTTTTGATGAATACCTAATGAGATGTGATGTGAGTGAAGCCCACGAAGTCACTTTGTCTAGATTTAGGGCTGGACTGAGGGAAGAAATCAAGAGAGAACTATTTCTGAGAGAGGTTACTGATCTAGACCAAGCCTACCAGATTGCACTGAACACTGAGAAATTTCAGAGAGGACCTATACCTTCTAGGGTTAGTGCCCCAATCCCAAGGAATGGACCTAGCCAAGTTATCCCTAGTAAACCTTTTCAGGGTACTTCTACCCCTAGACCCATGGACAAAGGTAAGGCACCTGACACCCAGAGAACCCCTAGTTCAAATATCACCTGTTTTAAGTGACAGAAACCAGGTCACATTTCCAGTCAGTGTACTGCCATAGCCTGTTTCAAGTGTCATAAGGTAGGTCATGTTGCTAGCCAGTGCCCACGGAGATCCCTTTACATAGAAGAGGGAGAGATGATAATTCCGAGCCCAGTGAGGAATTTGAAGAAGAAGTTTATGAGGCCGGAATGAATTTGGTTGAGGAGTATGAAGGAGAGGAGGAACCCAATGAATCTGACCAATTAGGAGTTGTAAGATGCATCCTATCCCAAAATCTAGTTCAAGAGGATTGGCGTAGGACTAACATCCTACAACTTTTCTTAAATTAGGGATAAGGTATGTAAGATCATCATAGATAGTGGGAGCTGTGTAAATGCCATCTCTACTAGCACTGTCAAGATGTTAGGCTTAATCCCAATTCCCCATCCCAACCCCTATAAGGTTTCTTGGGTAGATTCTACCTCCATACCCATCCATCTAGATGTCAAGTCCAAATCCAAATGCAATCTTATCACGAAAAGATTTGGTGCGATGTTTTACCCATGGGGGTGAGCAGTATAATTCTCGGAAGACCTTGGTTGTATGATCATGATGCCACCCTCTTAGGAAAATCCAATACCTGTGTCTTTAGTTTCAATGGGAAGAAGATTACGATCCATTCCGTTCCCCCTAAGGACAAGGTAACTAAAGGAGCCGGTAAGGTTAAGGAGATGAAAACTGGAGTGAACCTAATCAGTGCTAAGGATCTAGAACAAGAAATTCATAGTGGTTCACCCATCTGGATGTTGACTGCTAAGGAACTTAGAACTTCGGAACCCTCAGAGCCTCCTCAAGAAGTTAAACCTGTGTTAAAAGAATTTGAGGATGTCTTTCCCGAGGATTTGCCAGACCACCTTCCCCCTCTTAGGGATATCCAGCATGCCATAGATCTAATCCCAGGAGCGACTTTGCCCAACTTGCCCCATTACAGGATGAATCCATCTGAGCATGAAGAACTGCAAAAGCAGGTTGGAGAATTATTGAGGAAGGGGTTTATTAGAGAAAGCCTTAGCCCTTGTGCAGTCCCAGCCTTACTGACCCCAAAGAAAGATGGCACGTGGAGGATGTGTGTTGACAGTCGTGCCATCAATAAAATTACAATCAAATATAGGTTTCCCATCCCTAGACTAGATGACATGCTTGATATGATGGCTGGTGCAATGGTTTTTTCTAAGATTGATCTCAAAAGCGGCTATCATCAGGTTAGGATTAGACCCGGGGATGAATGGAAAACTGCTTTCAAAACTAAGGATGGTCTTTATGAATGGGTTGTTATGCCTTTTGGGTTGTCCAATGCCCCTAGTACTTTCATGAGAATTATGACCCAGGTACTTAGAGCTTTCATAGAAAATTTGTGGTGGTCTATTTTGATGACATCCTGATCTATAGTAAGACCCCAACAGATCACCTAGACCACCTTAGAGCAGTTTGCCAAGTTTTGAGGAATGAGAGACTCTACGGTAATCTTAAGAAGTGTGAATTCATGACTAGTAGAGTTATCTTTCTTGGTTTTGTAGTAACCCCTGACGGCGTGGCGGCCGATCCTGAGAAGATTAAGTCCATAGTAGACTGGCCAGAGCCAACCAATGTGCATGAAGTTAGAAGTTTCCATGGCTTGGCTACCTTCTATAGGCGATTCATCAAGGGTTTAGTACTTTAGCTGCTCCATCACTGATTGTATTAGGAAGGGAGAATTTCATTGGACTAAGTCAGCCCATAAAGCCTTCCTAGATCTTAAGGATAAAATGACCCAGGCACCCATTCTGAGATTACCCGATTTTTCTAAAGTATTTGAGGTTGCCTGTGATGCTTCAGGTGTAGGAATAGGTGGAGTCCTAAGCCAAGAGAATCATCCCATAGCATTCTTTAGTGAAAAACTTAATGATGCTAAGCTTAGGTATTCTACCTATGATAAGGAATTTATGCGGTGGTGCAAGCTTTGCGTTACTGGAGACATTATTTGCTACCGCAGGAATTTGTACTATTTTCGGACCATGAGGCTCTTAGATTTCTGAACTCCCAAAAGAAGCTTAACCCTAGGCATGCTAAGTGGGTAGAATATATCCAGTCCTATACTTTTGTCCTGAAACATAAGGCTGGAGTTGAGAATAAGGTAGCTGATGCCCTTAGTCGCCGATCCCTGTTATTAACTTCTGTTAGAACTGAGGTCATAGGGTTTGAGCAAATCAAAGAGGAATATGAGTCTTGTCCGGATTTCACAACTGTGTATCAGGATCTAGTTCAAGGACCATCTAGTAATCACCAGGATTATACCCTTGTAGATGGTTTTTTGTTCTTCAAAATAGGCTTTGCATCCCTAGAACTTCTCTTAGGGAATTTTTGATTTGGGAAATCCATGCTGGAGGTTTAGCTGGCCATTTTGGAAAAGACAAGACCATTCTAGCTATTGAAGATCACTTTTTCTGGCCTAGCTTAAAAAGGGATGTAGCTAATATTGTAGCTAGATGTCGAACCTGCGCTGTTGCCAACAGCGAAAACAAAACACTGGCCTTTATACCCCACTCCCTGTCCCAGATCGTCCTTGGCAAGATGTGAGTATGGATTTTGTGTTAGGTTTACCTAAGACCCAGAGGAGACATGATTCTATCTGTGTCGTAGTCGACCGATTCTCTAAAATGGCCCACTTCTTGCCTTGTTTCCAAACTTTTGATGCGTCTAAGGTAGCCACACTTTTCTTCAATGAGATAGTTAGACTCCATGGCCTACCTAAGACAATCGTTTCAGATAGGGATGTCCGGTTCACCAGTTACTTTTGGAAGACCCTTTGGCATAAGTTAGGGACAAAACTTAAGTTTTCAACTGCCTATCATCCCCAAACTGATGGCCAAACTGAAGTAGTGAACCGTAGCCTAGGAAATCTGCTGAGATGTCTTGTTGGTGAAAACACCAGAAATTGGGATTTATACCTACCAAGGGCAGAATTTGCGTACAATGACTCGGTCAATAGGTCTACGGGTAAGAGTCCATTTGAAATTGTACATGGGTACAAACCTCACCACCTCTTGACCTAGTCCCTTTACCTGTCCACACTCGAGTCTCCGAATCTGCTGAGAATTTTGCACAGCATATAAAAGACTTGCATAAAGAAATTCATGCCAAAATAAATTTAAGTAATGAAATAAGAAGTTGGCTGATACTCAAAGGCGAGTCAAATCTTTTGTTGAGGGAGACTATGTGATGATTAGGTTAAGGCCTGAACGGTTTCCTCCTGGAACCGTTAGAAAGTTACATGCTAGGGGAGCTGGACCATTTAGAGTGGTAAAGAGAGTAGGATCCAATGCCTATGTGCTCGAGTTGCCTCCAGAACTAGGCATTAGCTCTACTTTCAACATTACAGACTTAGTAGAGTACAGGGAGCCAGCTGTGATTCCTAGTGAGCCTTTTGAGCCTAACCCTATCATTGAGAGTGATCCCGACCCTGTGTGTCCACCAACAAACTGGCCTGTGAGGAAAGAGCATATTGAAAAGATCTTGGATGATCAGGTTATCTCTACTCATAATCGAGGATACCAAAGGTACCTGGTCCGCTGGCAAGGAAGGCCAGATTCTGATGACTCTTGGATCTCCCGAGAAGAATTACAAGAATTGGACCCAGACCTCTTGGAGAGATACCAGAGCCAACTTGAGCCTTACTCGACAGGGTCGAGTTCCTCCCACCCTGGGAGAATTGGTGCGGGCACCAGACTCAGAAGAAGACTTCAGAGCTCCATTTGGATCTCTGATTGACATTGCCCGAGAAATTAGGGTTTGTAATAAAGGTTGACCTGGTCAACCAGTTTATTTTTTTTATTTATTTCTTGAGTCACCATTTAAATTTTGTTGAGTCATGTTGACTCGATGCAAGTCCCAATGTGGTTTCAATTTGGTCCAAATGGTGCCACATTTCTCTTCCAATCAACTCAAGGTTCAAGCAAGTGGAGGCCACACTCCAAGCCACATGCCCAGCCACACTCCGAGCACACACCCAGAGTCCAGGAGGCGCCATAGAGGCATCCCAGTGTCATGGTCCCCACATCCAAAGAAGAAAAAATCAAATTGGAGGCTAAATTTAAAGGAGGCGCCCACACCTGCCTAATTTACCTAAGCAAAGAAGGAAGAAAACTTCTCTTGGAGAAGAAATCAAAGAAGGATATCCAACCTACTCCTAATTGAAGTTCAAATCAAAATCAAAGAGCTTAACTTGGAGTGGAAGAAAAGAAGAAATACCATAAGAAGAAGAGGACTCCAAATCCAAATCCAACTCCAAAGGAGGTGCCATAAAAGTTCCAAAACAATTCCTTTATGGCCGTCCCAATTTTTTTTGGACTCTTGGTCGGCCAAGGGAAAGGATTTTCTACCTAATCTAGGGGTTGAAGAGTTTAGTCCCACATGGGAATTTGTACAAGCTAGGAGAAAATTTTAGGTCTATATAATAGACCTCTCTTTGTAACTTTGAAAATCAATGAAGAAAATTATTTTTTTGCTACTCTCTGTGTGTTGGTGACCTAGGTTTCTCTTCTTCCGCACTATTCTAAGTGTTGAGCTCCGTGAGGGGGTAATCCGGGTTCCATTGGAGCCTTGAGGAGGTGAGAGATCTCCATCTTTATCCAAAACCCTAGGTTAGCCACTTGAAATTCCAAAACCCTAGCCACCCTTCATTATTTCAATCCATCAAACCCTAGATCCTCCCATCTCCCACGGCCTCTCTCTCTACAAGTCCAGGCCGTCCACCTTCATCCAGATCCAGTCCGGCTACTTCAGATCCAGAGCAAGTTCCAAGGAAACACATCAGCTTCCAGGAGAATCCAGTTTTCAGCAATTTCAATCTTCAAGTTCATCAACCTGGTAAATTCTTTCCTTGACTCTCTGATTCCATTAATTGTTTTTCTTCTCTTCCAGATCTTGAGTTCAGGAGAAGCCAACCCGCCAAAGGACCAGTACTGGAGGATCCATTGCGAAGAAATCTGAATCCGAGGATCCAACAATCTGCTCGGGAGAGTTCTTCCACCAAAATCTGTGAAGATCATTGTCTGGTTAGGTAAACCATCTCTTCTCTTTATTTCTGTTCTAAAAGTTCTTGAATAAAGTTCGACCGAAACGAAACCTAGTTCCTCCTCGTCTTCTCCCTCTCCATATCCTCTCTTCCTCTTCCATTCCCTTCATTTCTTTCTCTATTCTTCATCAATAGTAAGCGAAACCCTAGGTCTGGGAGTTTCTCAACCCCCAGCGATCTTGCTTCTAACGTCTGATACTTTAGTTCCCTAAAATTGTGCTTTCAATTACATATTATCTCTTTCAATGTTAGGTTAACTTTGATTTGAAGCCAACTTCTACAAACATATAAAAACAAAAAAATAGTTAATCTTAATCTACTTCCGCATCGCGTCCCTTTATTTGTTCTGCATCATTCCTGCCTACAACTTGAGGTGGGGGTTTTTGATCTGCCTTTACATTTAGACACTGATACCCCCTGAGGAAGGTTTGGATGATGAAGCATACAACCTGAACCCTCCTCCTCATGTTAAGTCCATCGATCGGCTACACCAATAGTGATGCAACTAGTGCACTGGTCATTAAGTCGCCAACTAGTGTAGAACAATGACCATTCTTGATACCCCCATCCCAAGGTGGGCATACACTAGCTTGTACATGAGGTGACCTTCTTGGGGAGACCCCTTCCTTGAGAAAGGAAACCTCATAACTAAGATGGCCTCACCAGGGACTAGGTGTGCCAACCTCTTGAACATCTCAAATGATGGAAAGATGTTATAGAAATTGGTTGCTCCCTTTGCTCCATTTATAATGAGGTTGAAAGGACCAACCACACATTTGCCTAACAAGCATAGGCCGAATGTTATCCTCTTGGGAAACAAATGACTCTAGGAAGAGAAGCTAAGATGGCAAATGCCCTCATTAAAACTCCAACATCCTAGGGACTCACTCAATCAAAGCTCCTTGGAAATCATATTCTATGATAAATGGTGCTCGCTAACCACAGGACATTCCTAAGGGATGGGGATACCAAGGTGTCCACTAGATAAGGTGTTGAGGTATCAAGGACAAGCTGAGAAAAGGCGATCAATCCCCATGGCCCCAAGGACCAATTCATGATCGATCAAAACTTTTAGATGATCAGTGCCCATGGCTCTAAAAGATCGATTCAAAATCAGTCAGAGCCCTAAAGCAAACAACACCTCCTGCTCCAAGTGACTGATTCACAATTGGTTAGAGCTGATGGAAATTCTCCCAGGGTGCCAGGGATCATGCAGCATGTAGAATTGACTTTCAAAATAAAATTTCATATCATGATACCCTAACATGTATAACATGTATAGAAAACCCTAATTCCCAGGAACCCCTTGGGCAATTACAACTAATGTATCATCAAATAAAGTCAAGAAAATACCTGGATCATTGAAATCTAACTTTTTCCACAAGGCTCACAAGCAAAAACCCTCCAATGGTGATCCACTCGAACTCGGACCAAGGAAGAACTCCTTCAAGTTGCTTGGAGAAGTGGAACTCTTTCGACATCCTTTGGTTTATTGACCACTGTAGGACATCCTGTCCTACTGAAGGGCACTCAAGACATTATCCTAAACCACTGTAGGATCTAGGACTACCCTTCTCTAGGACCCTATAAGCTTATGTCCTAAAACCAAGCCTTCTTGGTCCGGGCACCAGACTCAGAAGAAGACTTCAGAGCTCCATCTGGATCTCTGATTAACCTTGCCCGAAGAATTAGGGTTTTTGGCTTGTAATAAGGGTTGACTTGATCAACTCAATTTTAGTTTGAGTCTGTATTACCTGCATTTTTATTTTGTTGAGTCATGTTGACTCAGTAGTGGACTAGGGCTTCAACCTGGGTGTTACATTTTCTCCCAAGGCCAAGCAAGTGGGCACCACACTCCCAGCCATACGCCTGAGTCCAGGGGCGCCACATCTCCATCCAGCAGGCTTTGGTCCCCACACCACAGATAGCAGCTCCCTTCTCCCATGCGCCAATTGAGGAGAAATCCACAAGGAGCCCACAAATCAAGGGGGCGGCCCAAGACTTCCCAAAAGAACCAAACTATAAAGGGAAGAAATTCTCTTGGAGAGAAATTCAAGGAGGCGCCCATTACTTGCCAGAAATACTCAAAACAAAGTTAGAAGGAGCCATAACTTGGGGAGAAAAGAAAAGGAGGTATCCAAAAAGGGTTGAGCCATGAAAGGAAGGAGATTTTCGCTTGCAAAGCAAGGTTAGGAGGACCTAATCATTCAAACTAAATCCAGATATAAAAGGCAACAAATTTCTCTTGGAGGGCAAGGTTAAGAGGTGCCCAACACTTCAGATAAGGCCAAGCATAGAAGGAAAAAAATATTTTCTTGGAGGTCAAGACAAGGAGGCGCCCCACTTTCCTTTTTGAAGCTTCAATCAACTTTGGAATTAATTGGCCGGCCATATGAGTAGGAATTGATATCCTAATTTGAAGATCCCCTCCTTTAGTCCCACGGGAAGATGTAAAACCCTACTCTCTTGTAATGGCCTATAAATTAAACCCCCATGTAAGTATGAAAAAAAAATGATGAATGAAATCAATTCTGTGTGAGCAACTTTGTGTTTCTCTCTTCCGCACTTGTATTCAGGTGTTGAGCTCCGTGAGGGAGTAAATCCGGGTTCCCTAGGAACCTTGAGGAGGTGTGAGATCTCCAACCCCAAAACCCTAGCTTAGTCCACCCATCTCTACTCCACCACCACCAAACCCTAATTTCCGTCTTCATCCCACGGCCCCTCTCTTCCACATCGAAGCCGGTCACTAGCATCCAGGTTCAGATCAACTGTTTCAACTACAGAGCCAGTTCAAAGGAGAGTCAGATCAGTATCAAGATCTCCGGAACTTCTACATCCAACAATCTTCATTAAGTACTCAGGTCAGTGTCTTTCTTTGAGTTTCTGGTTCTTTTTTTTGTTCTTCTTCTTCCAGATCTGAGTCCGAGAAGAAGAAGGCAACCTTGCCATAGGACTACAATCTGAGGATCCATTGCGAAGATACCCATCTCCAAGGATCCTACAATCTGCTCGAGAGTGTCCTTCAATTGAAGCAACGAGAGATATCACAGTCAGGTATAAAACCTTCTCTTCTCTCTTCGTCTGTTTCTTGAAAGAGGAGTAAACCCTAGGTCTGGGTTTCTCAATCCCAGCGATCCTACTTCTGAGTTACTCTGATAATCCACTCCTTTTAATTGTGCTTTCTATCATTTCTTAGTTTCTTTCAACATTAGTTTATCTTTCCTTTGAGTCAAAGCCGACTTCTGAAAATAAATAAATAAAAAAAATACATTAATTTTAATTTACTTTCGCATCGCATCATCTCTTTTGTTTCGCATCATTTTGGTATCAGAGCTTCCGTTCTGCATCATTTTTGGTATCAGAGCTTCGTTCTGCATCATTTTTGGTATCAGAGCCCTGTCTAGGGTTTCTGTTTGATTGCTTGTTTGAGTCTCTCTCTTTTTACTTTGTCTGCTTGAAGTAGACTCCCAGGACGTCCGGTCCTAGGAACGAAGTGAGGTGCAAACCTCCTCTTCCCATTCCATGGGGTGTTCCTAGGGCGTGTAGGGGATCCGTTGGGTTATAACTTCGTAGCAGGAATTGTAAACGGGGAAGTACTCTATTTTCAGCCTGTAATTGCTTTGTTGCAGGAATTATTTCTCATTGTAGATAACTCCAAATTTGGTGATTTTTGTTTTTCTGAAGCAGTATAATTGAATCTATTTTCATAATTTCTGTGATTTATTGGTTTCCATGGAATTCTGAGAATTAAATTACTGCAACTCTATTTTTGTGTTCTGCAATCCAATTATTCTTGAGTGTTCATCTCTTAATTCATCTTAAGGGCATTTGAGCATCTAAGATAAGGGGAGGAGTTGATAACCTCTCCTTAGCCCAAAACCACCACCCACTCATTCGACCCTAAGCCTTTAATCTTAAAATTAATTAGACCTAATTTGCCCTAGTGGGCTAGGGACATCAACAAGTCAGGTCAAGGCTAGTGTTGAGTCAGTTTGTCTGGTTACTCTGTGTGTGCTTTGTACTCAGTGTCTAGAATGGTGGTTCAGGGATTCCATCCCGAAGGGCTTGTGTGCTGGTCCGCCTACCTAGCCAATCTCTGATTGGTGTCTAGGATTGGCATTCAGGGACCTAACACTCCCCTTACACCTGCCTGGCTGAGTCCTGAGTTACTACAGACTAGCTTGCCACTCTGATTGGGCATCTAGTTTGGGCTCTAGGTCTAGTTAGCCCGTAGTCGTTCAGTTGAGTCTCATTTTGTGTGTTTGCTTGCATCATGTCTACCCGGAATGGAGTCCTACCAACCTGGTCAAACCCAACCTGATTTAGAGGCCATGGTTAGAGCTCTTACTGAGAGTATGAACAAACTGAGTCAGGATGTGACTACCACTGTTGCCCAGTTTAAAGAACAAGTCCATGAGGATTTTGCCCAGTTTAGGGATCGAGTCCAAGTACTTGAGAAACGTAGACATCAAAATTGACCCCTGATCCAAAATTAATAGGCCCAACCTCATCCATGCCAGGAACCTAGGAGGACCTTATACCGTGATCCCGAGCATAACCTTAGGAAGCCTAACCATGATATCTATAGTGTGGATCGTGTCTATGAGAGGTCCTTACAATATTCTAGACCAGTCACTCAACGACCCAAGTCTTCTAGATCAAACCATTTAGATCCACACCCATGCCCAAGTAAGGTCTCTACTAGCTTGAAACCCAGTGTGACCCAGGTTCCTATATCTCAAGAATGTTTGTTTTGTGGAGAAAGAGGCCATAAATCTAGTCAGTGCCCATGCATAGGACTGGCTTGTGCACAGCTAAGTGGTAAGAATCCTAAGGATGACATTAATGAGGGAGAACCCAAGCCTACCAATGAGGAAGAACGGTAGGTATGACAAGCCTAGAATCAGTTGACCCGATTACCACTGACCCGAAACCCATTGAAGATGGCATCGAGGAAGTATATGATGCTGGCTTGAGTCTAGTTGATGAATATGAGGGGGAAGAACTTGAAGAACGTGACATTGATACTATTGGTTCCTTACCTGAGGAGACCTTGGAAAACAACCAACTGGTAGGACCTAGTTCAGAAATTCAAGAGATTTGTGAGAACCAGGTCCTTTAGTCAAATACCCCAGGAAGAACTCATAGTGTTAGCCCGAGCTATTAGTTCGTACCCTCTAATGACAGTTATTCCCCAAGTACCAATTGAAGATCTTTGCACTGAACTTTTAAGTTTGCCCACCCTATGGTAGATCCTCTCCTTAGGATGACTGAATCAAGCCTCTTACAATTGGACCTTGTCCCATGCTCAGCCACTAAGGTCTCTCCCGTAATCTCAGTTTGACATCCTTTTCTTGAGCGGATTGATTCACCCAGTCCTGTAGAAGTCCTCCTTATGACCCCAGACCCCTTCCTTCGCATGACTGACCTACCCTTCTATAGAGTATACCTTTCCTCACCCATAGGTCAAATTTCAAGTCTTGAGGTCATCATCCATAGGCCCTTCCATGAATCATTCTCTAATCCATTTCTTGAGAAAGTGGATCATTATTTGCTTAGAGAACAAACCTTAACTGTTGCAATCACATGTCCTAGGCTACTCCCCGAACCATCTCTTGATCCATTCCTGGGAGTAGCAAACTTTTCCTTTCGTAAGGATGACCAGTTGACATTCATAGATCACCATTCAAACCTTCAGGTCACCACCTTTATCCAGCAGGTAATTCGAGACTCCACCTCATATTTCCTCCCTTTCTCTAGGACTTCCAATGCTTCTTACACCATCCAAGTATACTTTGTCAAAGTCTTTAGAGTGAATCACGTGTCAGGATCTATTAGGTTTGCCACCTACTTCTGGAAGACCTTATGGCACCTACTAGGCACCCATGATAAGTTTTCATGCTCTGCATGCCATCCTCCGACCCAAGGTCAAACCTAGAGAGCCATAGTTTGTTAGGTTTAGACCTAGGGTTCCTTTGAATAAAGTCCATTCTTAGGAATGCATCATCAGTCGAGTTTAGGACATTGTCTCAGATTTTGATTGAGTGAGAATACCAGGAATTGGGATTTGTATTTTGTCCAGGGCTGAAATTGCATTCAATGTTTGATCAATAGGTTATAGGCTAGAGTCCCTTTGAAATTGTTCATGGATACAAGCCTCACACACCACTTGATCTGATTTCACTATTAGCCCCCACACAAGTCTCTTGATGCACTTGCAAAGCATGTAAAGGACTTGCATAAAGAAATTCATGCCAAAATAACTTTAAGTAATGAAACTTATAAGAAGTTGGCTGATTCTCAAAGGCAAGTCAAAACTTTTGTTGAGGGAGACTATGTAATGATTAGGTTAAGGCCTGAACGGTTTCCTCCTGGAACCGTTAGAAAGTTACATGCTAGAGGAGCTGGACCATTTAGAGTGGTAAAGAGAGTAGGATCCAATGCCTATGTGCTCGAGTTGCCTCCAGAACTAGGCATTAGCTCCACTTTCAACATTACAGACCTATAGAGTATAGAGAGCCAGCTGTGATTCCCAGTGAGCCTTTTGAGCCTAGTCCTGCTCTTGAGAGTGAACCCAACCCTGTGCGTCCACCAACAAACTGGCCTATGAGGAAAGAGCAGATTGAAAAGATTCTGGATGATCAGGTTATCTCTACTCGTAATCGAGGATACCAAAGATACCTGGTCCGCTGGCAAGGAAGGCCAGACTCTGATGACTCTTGGATCTCCTAAGAAGAATTACAAGAATTGGACCCAGACCTCTTGGAGAGATACCAGAGCCAACTTGATCCATACTCGACAGGGTCGAGTTCCCACCCTGGGAGAATTGGTGCGGGCACCAGACTCAGAAGAAGATTCAGAGCTCCATCTGGATCTCTGATTAACCTTGCCCGAAGAATTAGGGTTTTTGGCTTCTAATAAGGGTTGACTTGATCAACTCAATTTTAGTTTGAGTCTGTATTACCTGCATTTTTATTTTGTTGAGTCATGTTGACTCAGTAGTGGACTAGGGCTTCAACCTGGGGTGTTACATTTTCTCTCAAGGCCAAGCAAGTGGGCGCCACACTCCCAGCCATACGCCTGAGTCCAGGGGGTGCCACATCTCCATCCAGCAGGCTTTGGTCCCCACACCACAGATAGCAGCTCCCTTCTCCCATGCGCCAATTGAGGAGAAATCCACCAGGAGCCCACAAATCAAGGGGGCGGCCCAAGACTTCCCAAAAGAACCAAACTATAAAAGGGAAGAAGAATTCTCTTGGAGAGAAATTCAAGGAGGCGCCCATTACCTGCCAGAAATACTCAAAACAAAGTTAGAAGGAGCCATAACTTGGGGAGAAAGAAAAGGAGGTATCCAAAAAGGTTGAGCCATGAAAGGAAGGAGATTTTCTTGAAAAGCAGGTTAGGAGGCGCCCTAATCATTCCAACTAAAGCCAGATATAAAAGGCAACAAATTTTCTCTTGGAGGGCAAGGTTAAGAGGCGCCCAAACACTTCCAGATAAGGCCAAGCATAGAAGGAAAAAATATTTTCTTGGAGGTCAAGACAAGGAGGCGCCACCCACTTTCCTTTTTGAAGCTTCAATCAACTTTGGAATTAATTGGCTGGCCATATGAGTAGGAATTGATATCCTAATTTGAATATCCCCTCCTTTAGTCCCACATGGGAAGATGTAAAACCCTACTCTCTTGTAATGGCCTATAAATTAAACCCCCATGTAAGTATGAAAAAAAATGATGAATGAAATCAATTTCTGTGTGAGCAACTTTGTGTTTCTCTCTTCCGCACTTGTATTCAGGTGTTGAGCTCCGTGTGGGAGTAAATTCGGGTTCCCTAGGAACCTTGAGGAGGTGTGAGATCTCCAACCCCAAAACCCTAGCTTAGTCCACCCATCTCTACTCCACCACCACCAAACCCTAATTTTCCATCTTCATCCCACGGCCCCTCTCTTCCACATCGAAGCCGGTCACTAGCATCCAGGTTAGATCAACTGTTTCAACTACAGAGCCAGTTCAAAGGAGAGTCAGATCAGTATCAAGATCTCCGGAACTTCTACATCCAACAATCTTCATTAAGTACTCAGGTCAGTGTCTTTCTTTGAGTTTGGTTCTTTTTTTGTTCTTCTTCTTCCAGATCATGAGTTCGAGAAGAAGGCCAACCTTGCCATAGGACTACAATCCGAGGATCCATTGCGAAGATACCCCATCTCCAAGGATCCTACAATCTGCTCGAGAGTGTCCTTCAATTGAAGCAACGAGAGATATCACAGTCAGGTATAAAACCTTCTCTTCTCTCTTCGTCTGTTTCTTGAAAGAGGAGTAAACCTAGGTCTGGGGTTTCTCAATCCCCAGTGATCCTACTTCTGAGTTACTCTGATAATCCACTCCTTTTAATTGTGCTTTCTGTCATTTTTAGTTTCTTTCAACATTAGTTTATCTTTCCTTTGAGTCAAAGCCGACTTCTGAAAATAAATAAATAAAAAAAATACATTAATTTTAATTTATTTCCGCATCGCATCATCTCTTTTGTTCCGCATCATTTTTGGTATCAGAGCTTCCGTTCTGCATCATTTTTGGTATCAGAGCTTCCGTTCTGCATCACTTCTCCTAGTGTAGAAGAATGTCTTAACAAGATAAGTCTTGTCCTAAAACAAGAAAGAGGGAGGGAGAAAGTGGAAGAACACTCAGACTCTGGGAAAATAAAAACACTCAGACTCTCAGAAGATCGAAGTCCATATTTCTCATTTCACTATACCCCTATTTATAATCTCAGATGGGGCATGAAATGCATCTTGACAACACTTATCAGATATGAAACATCATATCTGATAAGACTCTTCAGGAATGGAGAGTCATATCTGTATTCTTTCACTTACCAAATCAATCCCCATCATGTCATGTGTCAAATACTGATTTCTGAGATAGGGAGATGCCTCTTCTAATCCAAAGTAACATGAGGCTTGAAAAGTTTTAGAGGCAGAATGACTCTGCCCTCTGTTGTGCAGGAGCATATGAAGAGGCACAACTCTTTATGTTCACGCCACATTTCACACATCTTCATGCTATCCCTTTAAACTTTAAACCCGCTATTAGACTTTTTAAGATTGTGGGGATAAAATGAAGAGGTGCCTTCTTGATGAAACTCTTAGAGTCTCATCTGTAGAAGGACTCTTAGTCTTTCTATGCGCCACTTATTTTCCGGGTGCGCCAAAAGGTGCAAATAGTCTTTTCCTTTCCATTTAGTCCGCACAAATAATCAAATTGACTTGGTCAAACATATGCAATATGTTGTCATTAGAAAGGGCATCAAATAAGCTTTCTGACTATATCTTCTATTTTTAGATCAGAGGTCTATAAGCTCTTCGATGCCCTTTTGAAGTTAAGGTATCATTTAGGTACCAAGAGTCCCATGCCATTAGGAGTCTTCATATACAGCACCTAAAATGCCCTTAAGTCCAAATTAAATCTGATTAAGCTCTAATTTGGCTAGCCCCAAGTAGGAATCAACCTAATTTAGGTTTCCCATAATTAGTTTAGCCCAATTAGCAAGAACCCGGACCCAATCCAATTGGGTTAGGAATTAGGTTAGACTACATATTCTAGTATGCAATCAGGCTAACCAATAATGATCCTATGACCCTAATTAAATCTTGAATGACTTCCTTGGCCAAGTCTCTATTGTGTGTGACCCATTGTGTTCCACATCTAGCCAGCAATAGGTTTAGGTTTGAGCCGATTCGATCCGATCAAACCTGATTGAACTAATTAGGTCAAATTGGCTCACCTAATTGTCCAATTCGAATCACACATCGAATTGATTCAAAAAACAAATCAATTGGTTCATGAAAACCTACAAGACAAGATTGACATCTAGAAATATGTCATGCCTACCTGAAAGATAAGAGATTTGGTAAAAAATATCAAAATACCTTCAGTAGTAATTACCGTGCAATTCAATCTTTCGATCTCCCATTATCTCGATTAAGTAATAGGTTTGGATATATGTAAAACCCTAATACTTAATCAAACAAATATCAGCTCGATCATGAGGACTCAGTTGATGACTGATTAGATTCCACTAATCCATCCAACTTTGATCAAAGGCTCCTTGAGTCACTCATCGAAGAGTTTGCATGGGATAACAATTCATTTAACTAGGAAGATCGATTCCTTGTTGGTCCACTCACATCATTCGTACACCATCCACCATACCCAGACACCCCGTACATGTCGCAATGGCATGAATGAGTATGAACCAAAGTATGGCTTAGTATGCACAAGGAACCATGGTGACCTCAGGTCTAAAGATCACATGCACAACTTCTACTTTGGGATCTATCTTGATAAGTAGTAAGACTTCCATAAGATAATCCCGGTGTGGATCAGTCCAGTGTACTCATACCTTAATGAGCACCCTTATCCTAGTATTAGTGTCTCTACACAAGTGGTTGTGAGATCAACCACCCTCATCAACTGAGCATACATAGGATAAGCTAGTCTTTCCGGATTCATCGATTCGCGAATCAATGGTCCAACGACTAGGAACATTCTAGGTTATGGTTTATAGGAAATTAGATCTCACTATTATGAACTCCATCATAATCATAATTCCATTGCCCTACTCTATGGGGTTCATCATAATTAATAAAAACATGACACAGCAGTATATGATGAATCAAATACCTTTATTAATATGAAAGTATGTCATACATGAGCTGGAAGTTTACAAAAAGGCCCTCATAATGATTGGCTCTTAGGGCACTTTTCTATCAAACTCCCACTTGCACTAAAGCCAATCGCCCTTGTATTTTTGCCCATACAATCTAAGTGATGATCTAACTACTACTTGGCTAAAGCTGTAGTGAATGGATCTGCTATATTGTTCTTTCTGTTAACTCGTTCAATGACGACATCTTGTCTTTCAAGAATCTCTCGAATGAGGTGGAACCGTCTTAGAATGTGCTTGGACTAGTGATTAGACCTCGGTTTCTTAGCTTGTGCAACAGCCCCAGTGTTATCACAGTATAATGGCACTGGCTATTATACATCTAGAACCATGCCCAATTCCATGATGAATTTCTTCATCTAGACAGCTTCCTTCGTGGCTTCACTAGCAGCTATGTACTCTGCCTCAGTAATCGAGTCAGCTATTATTGGCTGCTTTATACTCTTCCAACTCACTGTACCACCACTCAGGGTGAAGACATACCCCGATGTGGATTTGCTATCATCTGGATCTGATTGAAAACTAGAATCTGTATATCCTTCTAGTTTCAACTCAGATCTCCATATACTAGAGAAAATCTTTAGTCCTTCTCAAGGTACTTAAAAATATTTTTCATAGCTCTTCAATGATCCTCTCCTGGATCTGCCTGAAACCTGCTCAATATGCCCAAGGCATATGCAACATCAGGTCTGGTATATAATATGGCATACATTATCGATCCTACAGTCGAAGCATAAGGAATCATAGCCATCCTCTCTCTTTTTTCTGATGTCTTAGGAGACATTTTCTTAGAGAGATATATGCCTTGACTTATAAGTAAGTAACCTTTCTTACTTCCATCCATGTTGAATCTCTTCAACACTAAGACAATGTACCTGGATTGGATCTATCTCTATAGATCCTTATACCTAATATATAGGATGCTTCTCCCAAATCCTTCATGGGAAATTTTGATGATAGCCAAGTTTTAACCGACTGTAACATTGGGATATCATTCCCAATGATCAGTATGTCATCCATAAATAAATCCAAGAAAACAAGTGCACTCCCACTTGTCTTCTTGTACACACATAGTTCATCTATATTTTTGATAAAACCAAGTCCTTTGATTGTTTCATCAAAACGGATGTTCCAACTCCTCGATGCTTGTTAAGTCCATAAATGGACTTCTTTAATTTGCATACCTAGTTTGGTCTCCCACATGAGAAAAAACCTTTTGGCCGTGACATGTAGACTTCTTTCTCAAGGTATGCATTAAGGAAAGCAGTCTTTACATCCATTTGCCAGATCTCATAGTCATGGTATGCTACTATTGCAAGCAATATCCAAATAGACTTGAGCATGGCTACTGGAGAAAAAGTTTCATCATAGTCTATACCATGTTTTTGCATGAAACCTTTTGCTACCAGTCTAGCCTTGTAGGTCTCAACTTGAAAATCTACTCCAATCTTTTTCTTGATGATCCATTTACATCCAATTGGATTAATTCCTTCATGTGGATCTACTAGAGTCCAAACCTGATTGGAATATATAGAGTCCATTTCAGATTTCATGGCACCAAGCCATTTGTCTGAGTCTTTACTCTCGACAGCTTCCGAATAGGTCACAGGATCATCATCCTGTATGATACTGGCTTCATTGTCATCCCCGATGACAAAGCCATATCTGAGATGTGCTCCCCGCACCCTCTCTGACCTTTGGAGAGGAGGTGTGTATTATGGTTGTTCTTGATCTATAAGAACCTTTGGTTGAGGAACTTCACTTGATAGCTCATTGGTTTGTTGGTTCTGTTCTTCATATAACTCAAGTGAAGAATCACTACATTCTTCTTGGATAAATTGTTGTTCCAAGAATGTAGCATGTCTACTGACAATTATCTTTTATTCAGTAGCATTATAAAAGAGGTATCCCATACCTACTTTTCGGTAACCAACAAATCTACACTTGTCAGCTCTAGCACTTAACTTATGTCCAAAGTTATTCTTGACATAAGCATGACAGTTCCAAATCTTCAAATACTTAAGACTTGGTCTTTTGCCATTCCATAACTCATATGGATTGCTACTTACTGACTTAGATAGAACCCTGTTTAATAGATGTGCTGCAGTCTCCAGGGCATGTCCCAAAAAGGAAATGGGAAGATCTGTGAAGCTCATCATGGACCTCACCATATCCAATAAGGTGCGATTTCTCCTTTCTGCCACTCCATTTAAATAGGGTGTATAAGGCGGGGTCCATTCAGAAATAATGCCTATCTTTTAGATGGTTTAGGAACTCACTAGATAAGTATTCTCCTCCTCAATCAGACCGAAGAGCTTCAATACTAAGTCCAGTTTATTTTTCAACCATACTCTGATATTCTTTAAACTTATCAAAGTCTTCAGACTTGTGTTTCATAAGATACACATGACCGTACCTTGATAAATCATCAATACAACTGATGAAATAAGAATATCCTCCTCTGGCCTAAGTTGACATAGGTCAACATACATCAATATGCACTAGACCTAACAATTCAGTTGCCCTTTCTTCATGTCCAGTGAATGGAGACTTGGTCATTTTTTCTTTTAGACAAGATTCATAAGTTCCTAATGACTGGAAATCATTAGAGTTAAAAAAATTATCTTTGACCAACTTTTTTATTCTTGACTCACTGATATGACCCAATCGGCAGTGCCAGAGATATGTGACATGATCATTATCTTTGTATCTTGACAAACCTTTAGATGCACCACTTGCATCTTACTTCACATTTTCAAGGTAAACCTTGCAGTTCTTCTTCCAATGCCCAGTCTTGCTGCAATGGAAATAGGCTCCATCAGCCTTCTTAACTTTCTTGTTCTTCTTCTGGATGATCTTCTTAGGGTTGAATTTTCTCTTCATACCCTTTTTCATTGCCTACTTCTTTCTATCAACAAGAAGCACGTGAGCCTTATCTCATTTAGAGTGGCTCTCAGCTATCTTAAGTATGTTAAGCAGCTCTGGTAATGAAATGTTCAATTTGTTCATATGGTAGTTGAGAACAAACTGAGAGAAGGAATCTGGAAGTGATTGCAGGATCAAGTCCTGATTGAGTTCACCATCCATGACAAACCTAATTGACCCAATCGAGTGATTAAGTCAATCATTTTCAGCACATGGGTTTGCATAGGTGAACCCTCACTCATCCGAGCACGGAACAACTACTTTGATATCTTGTATCGAGCAGCCCTACTTTGCTCTCCATATAGCTCCTTTAAATTGAGCGATATGGACCGAGGTTCCATGCCTTCATGTTGCCTCTAGAGCTCGTTGATCATTGAGGCCAACATGATGCATCTGACAGTTGTACTATCATTTTGCCACATCCTGTTTGTGGCAATATCCTCCTCTGACGCATCCTCTCTGATCAAGACTAGATCCGGAGAATCAAGTATATATGAAAGCGTCTCCTGAGTTAATACAATTCTCAGGTTCCTCAACCAATCCACATAATTTGGACCGGTTAACTTGTTGGCATCCAAGATGCCCCTTAGTGATAAGTTTGAAGCCATTATCTAAATATCCTATATTTAATTAAAGAACAATATTAGCAGACCACTCAATTATGACATTCATAATTAGATAAGGACTTTATATCTAATTATGTCTCCCACTATTTTTTTCAAATACCATAACACTCAACTATGGTAAGCTAGAAACCTTTCTGGTTTCCTTAGTGGGGTTGAGATCCTTATTCCTCATGAGTTCCTTGTGTGTACACAACAAACACACATGAGTTCAAAGGTAGGACAACCTTTCCAATTGCAACCGTGAATTCTCAACAATTATCTTTGCCTCTAGGATACTTATGGCCTTGTGTGTACACAACAAACCATAATATCTTAGTCTAGTCGAACCCTTCATTTCCATATAGCCATGATTAAATAATGTTGCCCTTGTGTGTACACAACAAAGCAACATATCCAAACATGCTATAAAGCACTAAGTGCACCAAGACAAATCTTATATCAATTCCTAGAGTAGGCCTTGTGTGTACACAACAAAACATACTATAGTTTTGACATAAATTTGGCTTAGCATGAAGGAAGGCAAATTATAGTATACTTAACCAATTAGCATTACCAAATTAAGATTTAGATATAACCAAATTGGCCAGGTATGTGGGAGGGTTGAGGGGGTCCCCATTGCTTTCCTTAGACACCAATTAGATTGGCCAAGTCAAACAATAGAACCAATTAAAAACCTCATTCCCTTTACCTTCCCAAAATCACTTGCCTAGACACCGATTGGTTGATCAAACCCTAACTGGTTTTGCTTCTTGACTAAGTTTTATACTATGACTAAATACGATTTTTGATGAGGACTTTGATGGTCTCAAAACACATTCTAAAACTATCATGATAATAATGTTTATTACTACTAGTATAAACATAGAGATGATAACCAAGTTTATAACAAATATAAACACAATGCATATCAATCTAGCATATGCATTAAATTTCATATTGACATAATATAATACATACGAACATGATCGAGTTGACTCGATAAGGTTCGGGTCTGCTCGGTAGTGGAATTTAATCAAACTCAAAATGATTCATAATCGGAATGCCACAAGGATGGCTCTGACACCACTGATGAAAATTTTTTTAGGATGCTAGGGATCATGCAGCATGCGGAACTAACTTTCAAAATAAAATTTCAAAGCATGATACCCTAATATGTATAACATGTATAGAAAACCCTAATTCCCAGGAACCCCTTGGGCAATTACAACAATGAATCATCAAATAAAGTAAAGAAAAATACCTAGATCAATGAAATCCAACTTTTTCCACAAGGCTCATAAGTGCAAGCCCTCCAACGGTGATCCACACGAAACTCGGACCAAGGAAGAGCTCCTTCTTCAAGTTGCTTGGAGAAGTGGAACTCTTTCAGCAGCCTTTGATCTATTGACCACTATAGGATACCCTGTCCTATTGAAGGGCACTCAAGACACTATCCTAAACCACCGTAGGATCTAGGACTACCCTTTTCTAGGAATTTACAGGCTTATGTCCTAAAACCAAGCCCTGTCCTAGTGTAGAAGAACTTGTCTTAACAAGACAAGTCTTGTACTAAAACAAGAAGGAGGGAGGGAGAAAGTGGGAAGAATACTCTGACTCTCACAAAAATAAAACACTCAGACTCTCAGAAGACCAAAGTCCATATTTTTCATTTCATCGTACCCCTATTTGTAATCTCAGATGGAGCATGAAATGCATTCTGACAACACTTATCAGATATGAAACATCATATATGATAAGACTCTTCAGGAATGGAGAGTCATATCTGTGTTCTTTCACTTACTAGATCAATCCCCATTGTGCCATGTGTCAAATATCGGTTTTTGAGATAGGGTGATGCCTCTTCTAATCAGAAGTAACGCGAGGCTTGAAGAGTTTCAGAGGTAGAAGGACTCTGCCCTCTGTTGTGCACGCACATATGAAGAGGCACGACTCTTTATGTGCACGCCACATTTCACACCTCATCAAGCCATCCCTTTAAACTTTAAACTGGCTATTAGACTTCATAAGACCATGGGGATAAAATGAAGAGGTGCCTTTTTGATGAAACTCTTAGAGTCTCATCTGCAGAAGGACTTTAGTCCTTCTGTGCACCACTTATTTTTTCGAGTGCGCTAAAAGGTGCCAATAGTCTTTCCCTTTCCATTTAGTCCACCCAAAGCATCAAATTGACTTGGTCAAACATATGTAATATGGGTGTCATTGGTAATAGCATCAAATAAGCTTTCTGGCCATATCTTTTATTTTTAGATCAGAGGTATGTAGGCTCTTCGGTGCCCTTTTGAAGTTAAGGTATCATTTAGGTACCAAGAGTCCCATGCCATTAGCACTCTTCATATATGGCACCTAAAATGCCCTTAAGTCCAAATTAAAATCAGATTAAGCTTTGATTTGGCTAGCCCCACTCAGGACTCAACCTAATTTTGGTTTCCCATAATTAGGTTAGCCCAATTAGCAAGCAACCGGATCCAATCCAATTGGGTTAGGAATTAGGTTAGCCTACATATGCTAGTATGCAATCTCGCTAACCAATTATGATCCTATGATCCTAATTAAATCATGAACGACTTCCTTGGTCAAGTCTCTATTGTCTATGATCCATTGGGTTTCACATCTAGCTAGTAGTAGGTTTAGGTTTGAGCCGATTCAATCCGATCGAACTCGATTGACCTAATTAGGTCAAATTGGCTCACTTAACTGTCCAATTCGAATCTCACATCGAATTGACTCATGAAACCAAATCAATTGGTTCATGAAACCTACAAGACAAGATTGACATCTAGCAATGTTTCATGCCTACCTAGAAGATGAAAAATATCAAAATACCCTTCAGTAGTAAGTTACCATGCAATTCAATCTTTCGATCTCCCATTATCTCGATTAAGTGATACGTATGGATATATGTCAAACCCTAACACTTAATCATATCGAATCTCAACTCGATCATGAGGACTCAACTGATGACTGATTAGATTCTACTAATCTCATTCTGCTTTGATCAAAGGATCCTTGAGTCACTCATCGAAGAGATTGCATGGGATAATAATTTCTCTTACTAGGAATGATCGATTCCTTGTTGGTCCACTCACATCCTTCATACACCTTCCACCATACCCAGAACACCCCGTACATGTCGCAATGGCATGAATGAGTATGAACCAAAGTATGGCTTAGTGTGCACAAGGAACCATGGTGACCCCAAGTCTAAAGATCACATGCACAACTTCTACTTTGGGATCTATCTTTTGATAAGTAGTAAGACTTCCATAAGATAATGCCGATGTGGATCAGTCCAGTGTACTGATACCCTGATGAGCACCTTTATCCTAGTATTAGTATCTCTACACAAGTGGTTGTAAGATCAACCACCCTCATCAACTGAGCATACATAGGATAAGCTAGTCTTTCCGGATTCATCGATCCCCGAATCGATGGTCCAACGACTAGAAACATTCTAGATTAGGATTTATAGGATATTAGGTCTCACTGTTATGAACTCCATCATAACCCTAGTTCCATTACCCAACTCTATGAGATTTATCATAATCAATAAAAATATGACACAGCAGTACATGATGAATCAAATGCCTTTATTAATATGAAAGTATGTCATACATGAGCTGGAAGTTTACAAAAAGGCCCTCATAATGATTGGCTTTTAGGGCACTTTTCTATCAAGAGCTTTAAGGTGATTAATGCCCAAGGCTCCAAAGGATCATTTCATGATCAGTCAGAGCCTTAAGGTGATCAACACCCACAACTCCAAATAATCGATTTGTGATTGGTTAGAGATTCAAGGTGATTAGATGCCCATAGCTCTAAATGGCTGATTCAAGATTTGTTAGAGCCCCAAGGAAATAAATACCCCCAACTCGAAATGACTGATTCATAATTGGTCAAAGTTTTATGGTGATCAGTACCCATGACTCTAATGGATTGATTCACGATCTGTCAAAGCCCAAAGGCAATCAATGACCCCAGCTCCAAATGACTAATTTATGATCAATTAGAGCTATAAGGTGATCAATGCCTATAGCACCAAAGGATTGATTGGCAATCGGTTAGAGCCCTAAGGTGATCAACACCCCAAGCCCCCAATGATCAATTTGCAATCTATCAGAGCTTCAAAGCGATTAGTGCCCATGGCTCCAAAGGACCGATTCATGAACAGTCAGAGTCCTAAGGCATTCAATGGCCCCAGCTCCAAATGACTGATTCATGATCAATTAGGGAATTAAGACAATCAGCACCCATGACTCCAAAGGATTGATTCGTATTTAGACAGAGCCCTAAGGTGATCAATATCTCCAGCTCCAAATGATTGATTCACAATCAGTCAGAGCTTTAAGGCAATCAGCACCCATTGCTCCAAAGGATTGATTCGTGATTAGTTAGAGCCTTAAGGTATGTTAGGTTATTGTTGCATAGAAGAAGACCAAATTTTAAAATTTTAATCTTTGAAACCCCAGTCAAATGGAATCTTAGACCCAGGACCCCTTGATCATATAAATTAACAAGATAAAATATTAGGAAATAGAAAAATACCTGTAATGCTAATATCTTTTATTCCACTAGGTACACAAGTATATGCTCTCTAGAGGTGATCCACATAGGAACTGGATCAAGAAAGCACTCCTCTTGCTTGCTTGACTAGAAACTCTTCCCGATAGCCTTTCTTCTTTTAGCTACCTTTCATCTCTTCTAAGACCTTTTTTCTTCCAAAGAATATCTCAAAATCTCTCTGAAAACTCTCTTACTATCCTATTATTTTTTTAATTTTCTTCTTAAGCTCTTGTCTTAAAATGATGGACTTGTTTTAAAATAAAAGACTTATCCTAACAAGAAAAGGAAAAGAGTTGTGAGGACAAACTTTAGATGATTTGGTTTCAATCATTGAAGCCTTTAAATACGAAGAGAGGAGGCACATAAAAAATCTTTTTATCAGCACCTAATATGATATTTCACATATCAGATATGACTCTTCAAGCAAAAGGAGTCTTCAGGTAGAAAGGTGCTAAGTGAAACATATATTATTTTACAAATATTTTATGCCAAGTGTTGCTTATCTCAACTCTTCATTAGTCTTTAATTTAAGAATTAAAGACTTAGTTTAACACCCCAATAAGTGCATAAACTAGAAAGGCTAATCTGGAAAATGTGATTAATAAGCAAAAGGACTCTTGTCCATCCCATGCACCATATATCCCAAGCATCGCACCCTTTATGCACCCATATAAAATCATGCCCATAATTTCTTAATTTGATTGATCAAATCAAGTCTAATTGGGCATGGATGAGAGAGGATAGGGGCTAAGGATTATCACTAAAAAAGTTAATTTAATTATAGAAGGACTTTTGGTCCTTTTATGCCCCTTAATATGTGCGCACACTAATATTGGTTCCAAGAGTTCCAAGCCCTTGGGACTCTTGGTTTAATACATAGATAAAGGCTATAAAATCAAGATAAATCTCAATCAAATTAGCTAAGGCTCAACCTAATTTTAGCCCCACTCAAATTAGTTAGCCTAAATAGCAAGCATTTAAACTCAATCTAATTAGCTTAGGAGTTAGGCTAGCCAATATATGCTAGTATGTCAATTAGCTAGCCAATTAGGATCCTATAACCCTAATTAATAACTTCCATAATCAATTTCCTAATATGTGTGACCCTTTGGGCTCCTCATCTAGCTAGCAGTAGATCTAAGTTCATGTTGATTTAACTTTTTTAAAAATCAACTAATCAAATTAGGTCAAATGCTAATTCTAGCTACCAATTTGAATCACCTTTCAAATTGACTCATGAATTCAATTAATTTAATTCATGAAAACCTACAAAACAAGTTTGATGTCTAGTAATGTATCCTAGAAGATGAGAAATGTTGTAGAAATTATCAAAATATCCTTCAGTGATAAGTTATTATGCAATTCAATCCTTTGATTTTTCTGATCTTGAATAAGTGATGAGTATGGAAAATTATCAAACCCTCACACTTTATTCATTCAAACCTTATATATCTAATGAAATCTCGATCGATGAAAGATTAAAATTTTTTTCCTAATTTTATCCTGCTTTGATCAAAGACTTCTTGAGTCATCATTTGATGAGATTATATGGGATAAATACTCTTTTTACAGGTGTGATCGATTCCTTATTAACCTACTCGTAACCTTCATACACAATTTACTATATCCATGAACATTCTGGACATGACTAAGTCATGAATGAGTATGGATTCATATGTATAAAATACCATAGGTGTTGACCCTGGAATGATTTTGATGACCACAAAATATTAGAGCATGTATGCTTCACTAATTCTTTCAATTACTATAGAAGTTTTGCAGGAAAATGTTTATCTTTACCTTAGTTGGTTTACTATTTGGTTGAAAGTTGTTCCAATATTGTATAGACTCTTATATACTTCAAATTGTAAAAGCCCTAATTTTTTTTATTTATGTAATCTTGTAAAAGGGCTATAAAATTATAAAAAAAAGAGTGAAAGATTAGTTCTTGTTGGAATCATGTTTTGAAAAAAATTGGAGAAGTTTGAAGCTTTAATGAAGTTTTTGTAAGAGCCGACTCCTTCTGGCACGGCACAAAAAATTTTAGATTTTCAGTACCTCGAGCTGACTAGAGCCCCAAGAGCCAACTCAATGAAGAATCGATGTTTTTAAAGACTGAGACCTCAAGCCTACTCAAGCCTAGAAGACCAACTCATCCAGAGTTAGGTTTGTTGGTGACTGTGACTTCGAGCCGACTCAACCTTGAAGAGCTGACTCAATGAAAATTTGAATTTATGTTGATTGAGAGTTCGAGCCAACTCTGCCTTAAAGAGTCGACTCGCATAGAATTTTTGTTTGGGCTGTCTAAGACTTCAAGCCAACTAATGAACCTCGAGCCGACTCAAGTGACCATTTTTTTCAGTCTAATGGCTAGTTGTAGAATGTTATTTTTGAACTCAAAAAGCCCTTTAACAGATCTTTTTCAATTCCCTAGGCCCTACAACGGCTACTTTTGATGGAAGACTATAAAGGGGAGTATTTATGAAGATTTAAAATAAGTTTTGAGGATTATTCATTGAATTATTCTTTGGAAGTTGAAAAGTCTTCAAGTCTTTCACTGACTCACTTCAAGAGCATTCAAATAGGATTCAAAGCTCCACCAACTGTTCTTCATCATTGAATCCACCTTTGAAGAAGTAAAGAAGCAGCTTGAAGAGCATTAAAGAGCATTCAAGGCTAGGCTTCACTTTGATCTTCATCGATAACACTAAACAAACTCGATTTGTTGTATAGTTGCTTCACATTTTGATATATCTTTGTTTTCTCTCTAAGAACAGCAAGGTGCAATGTCTTAAAAGAGGGTTAAAGGTTTTTAGGTGAGCCTTTTGAAAACCTAATTTGGATTCTTGGTGATCCCGGTATAAACCAAGATTATGGTTTCTTTGGTGATCCTGTTTAAAACCAAAGGGTGTAGGGTTTTTTTGGTGATCCTGTTTAAAACCAAAGGGTGTAGGGTTTCTTTGGTGATCCTGTTTAAAACCAAAGGGTGTAGGGTTTCTTTGGTGATCCAGTAAACCAAAGTGTATAGATTTGGATTGTGAGCCTGTTAAAACAATCTGACTGTATTTTGTTGGGGGATATAGTGGAAATCCCAAGTGGTATCTTAGGTAGTGCATAGGAGCCGGTTGCCCCGAATCACTCTAAATTCCTTGTTTTTGTGATTATTCTTTACTTTTTTGCACTTATTTAAGTACTTTCGTATTGCATATTGCACCACAACACCAAAATGATTTTTAAATTGCACATACTTGCTAAAGTTTTTATAATTCCAATTCACCCCCCTCTTGGGAAGCCACATGGGTAACAAGTGGTATCAGAGTAGAGTCTCTGAAAATTACTTAGAGTAATGATTGATGGCACATCCCATGAGCGCTTCTTTGGCTGAAGGCCAATCCACAAATTGACCTCCACTTTTCACTGGAACCAATTATACATACTGTAAGGCTAGGATGAAATATACATTCAAGCCATAGCTTTCATTTATGGAAAATTCTTCTAAAAGGAGCTCACATGCCCACTATTAGAATCAATGATATTGAGGTTCCCAAACTTGAAGAGGAATGGGACGAGAATAATATGAAATTAACTGAGCTGAATGCCAAAGCTATGAATTTACTTTATTGTGCCTTGGACCCAAATGAATTTAATAGAATTTTCACTTGCAATTTTGCTAAAGAAATTTGAGATAAGCTTAAGATCACACATGAGGGGCACATCACAAGTTAAAACTTCAAAAATCAATTTCTTGTGCACAATTATGAATTATTCAAAATGGATCCTAGTGAAACTATATCTACTATGTATACCCATTTTACTGATATTATCAATGATCTTAAAATCTTGGTAGGACTTATACTAATGCTGATCTAGTCCAAAAGGTTTTGAGATCTTTGCCAGATAAATGGGAAGCTAAAGTGACAGCAATACAAGAGGCAAAGGACCTGAATACCCTACCATTGGATGAGTTGCTGGGTTCATTAATTACTCATGAGTTAGCCATGCAACAAAGAACTGATGAAGATTCAAAAAGGAAGAAAGCTATAGCATTTAATGCTATTGAAGAGGACAAAGATGAAGATCTAGATTCATCTATGATGATGATCTTGAAAATGATGAGATAGCCCTAGTAATGAAAAGATTTATAAGGTTTATGGGCAAAAGAAGAACAAATAGATGGAGAAAGCAATTTAGAAGAGGAGATTTTGGAAAAGAAAGAGAAAAGGATAAGGACAAGGACAAAGATCAAATTCCAATCTACTATGAGTGTAAGAAACTGGGTCATATACGTCCTGATTATCTAGAGATTAAGAAAAGATGATTAAAAGAAAGAAAAAGAAGGCCATGCTTGCAACATGGAGTGATAGTGACGAATCTACATCAACTGAAGAAGATGAAGATACAACAATGACTGCTTAGATCTATCATGTGGATTTGGAGGATGAGGTAACTACTTCTAAACTTAATCTAGAATTTACTTATGATGAGCTTCATAAAGCTTTTTGTGAATTACTGTAGAATACAAAAAGGTTGATTTGAAAATTAAAAATTTGAAAAATAATTGTGATATGATTGAAAAGGATAAAAATGAAACTTGTGAAAGAAATAAGATTTTACAAAGAGAGTTATATTTGATTTATGAAAGACTTAAAACTACTCAATTTGAAAAAGAAGAACTTCTTGAGAAAAATAAAACTTTGCAAAATGAAAATACTGATTTAAAAAGGAAGTCCAAAAGCTTAAACCATTGGTTGAAAAATTAACCTTAAGCCTTACAAACTTGAATTGATTTTGAAAGATCAAAGTGATACAAATAAAAAGTTTGGAATGGTTATAAGGTTCAAATTTGAATAAATTTTTTGCATCCATATCGTATGCTCCTAAGTTCATTACATCAAAACAATATAGACCTAAATTTGCATCATCATATACTTTTTATTCAAAGTCAAAATTGCATGCTATGCTTGTAATAATGTTGGTCATAAAGTATTTGAGTGTCATTTGAAATATAATGTCAAGAAGAAAATCAAAAAAATTGGGTTCCAAAAGGAACGAATTCTACTAACTTGCAAGGATCCAAGAAAGCTAGGGTACCTAAATCTATTACCTGATTATTTTGTAGGGATGTCTTGTAGCCATAAATGTAAAGAAAAGATGGTACCTAGATAGTGGATATTCAAGATACATGACGGGTGACATTGATCAATTTTTCATCCTAGAATAAAAAGATGGTAGCATGGTAACCTTTGGTGATAATCGCAAAGGAAGGATAATCGGTATTGGTAAAATAAAAATTACTCCTTCTACAAGTATTAAGAATGTGTTAATTATAGAAAAGTTAAAGCATATTCTTTTGAGTATTAGTCAACTTTGTGATATTAGTTTTAATATTTCTTCAAGTCTTCAATGTGTATAGTAGTTGATCCACTTGACTTTAGTACAAAGTTCATTGGATATAGACTTGGTAATATTTATGTAGTAGATTTCAATGATCTAGCTATGTCTAGTAATACAAGTCTTGTAGCAATGAATGACAAGAGCAAGGAATCAAGTTTACTATGGCATAGGCGACTTGAACATGCTAGTATGGATACTATTGCAAAACTTATTTCAAAAGATTGGTTAAAGGTTTTCCAAAGTTAAAGTAAATTTTGATTATGTCTGTGATGCATGTCAATTAGGAAAGCAAGTGAGGGAAAGTTTTTAATCCAAAATATTGTTTCTACTACTAGACCCTTAAAGCTACTTCACATGGACCTATTTGGACCTACTTGGATAACAAGCCTAGGTGGTATGAAGTATGGCCTTCTGATTGTAAATGATTTCTCAAGATACACTTGGGTTTTATACATTACACATAAAGATGAGACTTTTAAAGTATTCAAAAAGTTTTATAAAAGAGTTTCAAATTTGAAAAATCTTTTTGTTATTCTATTTGTAGTGATCATGGCACGAAATTTGAAAATCAACATTTTGATCACTTTCGCATAAAGCACGGTATTGATCACAACTTCTCAGCTCCTAGATACCACAGCAAAATGGTGTTGTAGAAAGAAAGAATCAAACTTTGAAAGAGATATCTAGAACAATGCTTTGTGAAGGAAATCTTCTAAAATACTTTTGGACAGAAGCTGTAAATACTGCTTGATATATTTTGAATAGAGTTTTAATTAGTCCTATCATTAGAAAAACCCCTATGAACTGTGGAACAATAGAAAGCCCAATATCAATTACTTTCATATTTTTGGCTGTAAATGTTTTGTTCCTATAATGGTAAAGACAATCTTGGAAAGTTTGATGCAAAATCCAATGAGGCTATCTTTCTTGGTTATTCTTCAACTAGTAAAGCTATCGAGTTTTCAATAAAAGAACTTTGATTGTGGAAGAATCAATATATATAATTTTCAATGAATCTGACATTACATCTTCTAGAAAAGAAGATCATGCTGACGATGATGTAGGTGCACTTGAACATGGATTGAAGGATTTGACTCTCGAAGACAAATAAACAAGTGAACAACATGAAGAAGTGGTAAGCAAAAATCATGATAATATACCTAAAAAATGGAGGTATGTACACTAACATCCTAAAGAACTTATTATAGGAGATCCATTTCAAGGTGTTAGAACTAGAGCTACATATAGGGATGCACATGATTTGATTGCTTTTGTATCTCACATAGAACCACATACTATAGAAGAAGCTAAAACTAACCCTAATTGGATGTTAGCTATATATGATGAGTTAAACCAAATTAAGAGAAATAATATTTGGACAATTATAGAAAGACCAAATGACTACCTTGTTATAGGTACTAGATGGGTTTATAGAAATAAACTTAATGAGCAAGGTAATGTAATTAGGAATAAGGATAGACTGGTAGCTTAAGACTATAATCAAGAAGGAATAGATTTTGATGAGACCTATGCACCGGTAGCTAGGCTAGAGGCTATTAGATTACTCTTGGCATATGCATGTTTTATGAATTTCAAATTATTTTAAATAGATGTAAAGAGTGCATTTCTAAATAATTTCTTATCTGAAGAAGCTTTTGTCGAACAACCACTGGGTTTTATCGATCACACATTTCCAAATCATGTTTTTAAATTGAATAAAGCTTTATATAGTCTTAAACATGCACCTAGAGCCTGGTATGACAGATTAAGTAAGTTTTAATTGGGATGATTATATAAGAGGTAGTGTTGATACTACACTATTTATTCAAAGAAAAGATAGATATTTTAGTTGTTCAAATTTATGTTGATGATATAATATTTGGATCTACTGATGAATCTTTGTGTCAAGACTTTGCTAAGTTAATGTAGGATGAATTCGAAATGAGTTTGATGGGTGAGCTGAGTTACTTCCTCAGACTTCAGATCAAACAATCAAAGGAAGGAATTCTGATCAACCAAGCCAAATATATTAAAGAGATTATCAAAAAGTTTGGCATGGAATCAAGTAAAGAAATTGGAACACCCATGAATCATGCATGTACACTTGATAAAGATAAAAATGGCATAAATATTGATCAAAATTGTATAGGGTATGATCGGTTCTTTACTTTATTTAAGTACCAGTAGACCAGATATTTTGTTTAGTATTTGTATGTGTGCACATTTTTAATCTAATCCGAAGAATCACACATCATTGCTGTTAAAAGAATCATCAAGTATCTTAAAGGCACATGCAATCTAGGATTACAGTATTCTAAGCATTCATCTTTAAAATTAATTTGTTATTCTGATGCTGATTATGAAGGCTATAAAATTGATAGAAAAAGTACATGTGGCACTTGTCAATTTTTAGATGTTAACTTGATTTCATGGCACTATCATAAACAGAACTCTGCAGCACTATCTACTACTGAAGTAGAATATGTGGCTGTGAGGAGCTATTGTACACAAGTGTGTGGATCAAACAATAGCTAGAATATTATGGTGTTATCCAATCTAAAATTTCTATTAAATGTGATAACACTGGTGCTATTAATTTATCTAGAAATCCAATTCCATTCTCGAACTAAGCATATAAAAATTAGACATCATTTCATTCCAGATGATGTTTTGAATAATATTGTGGAATTAGAATTTGTGCCTACAGAAGATCAACTTGCTGACATTTTCAACAAACCACTTAGCCAAGATAGATTTGAAAAGATTAGAGGCGAGTTAGGTCTGTGTGACCCATATTGAATGTTTTAACCTAATTTTTCAAAAAATAAGGAAAAATCATCTAGATATTTCAAAAAATTTTTAGAGCTTATGACCACCTTCTCTAGTACTAAGAAACCTTTAGAATTTTATTTTGCTATTTTCCCAGCTTTAACCTAGATTTGTGCTCGAGTCGACTCGAGCACCTGCTACTTTGGTGAGCCGACTCGAGTGTCAAGCCGACGCTTTTTAAATAGATCATAGGTTTCAAATTGTAATTTCTTTCCGCTCTTCCTATTTTGCCTTAGCCATTTCCTATTCCTAGCCTAAGAAAAACTCTTAGAACACCTCTAAACCCTTCCAAAATCCTAATCTAATCTAGATGGCACCTAGGAAAGCCATAGCGAAGAAGCCTAGAAGGATTGTATTGTCCGTGGAAGAGGAACGGAGGACCAAGAGGAGGCTTGGCATCTCAAATCCTGTAGTAAATCCACAGGAAGAGAAGAAGAGGAACCGGAAGCTCCAAGGTAGGTAGTTTTGATGGGCAATAGGCAAGTAACCTCAAGCCATTGCATTGATTTCACTTTTTTAGAACAGGAGAATCTGAAAATTGGTGAGTGGCTTGTGACAAAAGATGGAAGCAATTTTGTAGGCTAAATCTACCTGCATTTCCTAATCTTGACTGACAGTTTTTTGAGAATATGTCTCTTGATGCTTTTCATATAGAATCTATTTTGAAGGGAAGCACATTGAAGCAAGTGAACAGAAATTATATGATATTCTCCAAATACCTAAAGAGGGAGAAATCTTTTTGGTTCTAAAAGAAAAGAAGAAAACATTGAGGATCATTCTTGAGAGAACTAATGTGACTGGTGTGATGTATGTCAGAGCTAACCAACTCTCATTGGAGATGAGGTTGTTACATAACATCATTAGTCACATTTTTCTATCCCAAACAGGGAGATTTGACTGGGTGAGCGAGAGGGACCTAGTCTTTATGAGATGTTTAGTTGAGGGAGAGGCCCCCAACTTACTTTTTATCATGTTATCCCAGATGAGGGAAGCTACTCGTAGGGCACGAGCATGTCTTCCGTATGGTATGGTTTTTACCTTACTATTTCAGGATGCTCAGGTTGATTTGTCTGGAGAGGATAGTAGACCATTATTGTATACAGACAAATACAACATTAAATCTTTGACCAGGATGGAATTCTTAAAGGTAGAGGGTCACTGGACCAGGAAGAGTTCAAGACTTCCAGTGACACATTCTGATGAGGATTCAGTAGATGATGATCAGGCAGGACAGGGACAAGATGCCAAGGCTAAGCCACATGCTGAGTGGCTGGACCTTCTGAGCCAGCTCCTTCGATACCTCGATTACCTATCAGAGGATCTGCTAGTGTTGAATCAGGTGATGATGGCAGACTGCAACTGATACTGTATGAGATATCTCTAGTCTTCAGAGGGGGAGATCGGAGATAGATGCCAGGATACTAGCACTTCAGATAGAGATGCATCATGGTTTTCAAGAGATTCTATCAATTCTTCAAGGATCAGAGCAGTCAGTCACTCTGCTCCTCCTCCTTCTTCAGCAGGACCGGATATTGACACAGATTATGGATAGAGAAGGCAGTACACTCTTCTGACATTCCTACAGCTGCTACTCCTGTTGAGCTTGGCACTGGTACCGAGGATCCAAGTACTGATGTTAGAGACACTTCGATGACAGAGATTTTATCGACTACCAGCACCTTTGCCTTATCTGTTGATCCTCCGTCTGCATGACCTACTCCTATAATGATTTCTTCTAAGCCTCCAGCTAAAGCTAAAACCAGAACTTCTAAGACTACATCCTCTGTTAGGACCAGACATAGAGACCTTAGGCCTAGGTTCCCTAAATTCAAACCTGCTCCTGGTATCTTAGAGGTCATTTCTTCTTCTAGTGAGGAAGAGCCTAGTGATGATGACCCTAGTCCATCATTTTGATTCTTAGGACTTTATGTTTAGCATGTTCTGTTATTTGTGATACTACTTTTGATGTGCTATGGCACTTTTGTATTGTATCACTCTTGTATTGACACTGTTTTCATATATATATCTCTCTCTTTTATGTTCCATCTGATACATGATGTGAATGATTTAATTTGTGAATGAATGTTCTTATTATTATATACTTTTGTGTTGATGACAAAAAGGGGAAGAAAGGAGAGAAGAGTGTGCATGAAAATGTGAGATTAGATAAATATGAATGTGAGCTTGTGCATGAAAATTTGAGCTTGTGACTATGAAAATGAGTTAAGTATGAAAATATAAAAAAATATTATTATATTAGTAAGGGGGAGCTTGTGTTAAGCCTTTACTAAACTCACTTCTAATACAAATTAATATTGTGATGTTTTGATACTTAGTGCATGGATGATATAGATGATACATTGTGTTGATACTCTTCAGTTTAACAATTTGATACTTGATATGGTTTGATGCACACTACGTTAAATATTCTTTAATACATGTGAATATGATACATAGTAATTGTAAAGTATTTTAAATCCTACTCATGCCTAGTATTTTGTCATCATCAAAAAGGGGAAGATTGTTTACCCGTGGAATATATTTGATGATCACAAACATTGGAGCATGTATGCTTCACTAATTCTTTCAATTACTCTAGAAGTTTTGCAAGAAAATGTTTATCTTTATCTTAGTTGGTTTTCTAATTGGTTGAAAGGTACTCCAACATTGTTTAGACTCTTATGTACTTCAAATTATAATGTCCTAATTTTTTTTTTATTTATGTAATATTGTAAAAGGGCTATAAAATTATAAAAATAAGAGTGAGTAGATTAGTTCTTGTAGGAATCTTGTTTTGAAGAACATTGGAGAAGTTTGAAACTTTAAATGAAGTTTTTGTAAGAGCTGACTCATGGATCAAGAGCCAACTCCTTCTGGCATGACAAAAAAAAATTAGAGTTTCAGTACCTCGAGCCGACTCAAGCCCAGAAGAGCTTACTCGTCCAGAGTTAAGTTTGTTGGTAACTATGACTTCGAGCTGACTCAACCTTGAAGAGCTGACTCGCACAAAATTTTTGTTTGGGCTGTTTGAGACTTCGAGCTGACTCGTGAACCTCGAGCAGACTCGAGTGACCACTTTTTTCAGTCTAACGGCTAGTTGCAGAATGTTATTTTTGAGCTCAAAAAGCCCTCCAATAGCTCTTTTTTCAATTCTCTAGGCCTTACAATGGCTACTTTTAATGGAAGACTATAAAGGGACTATTTATGAAGATTTATAATAATTTTTGAGGATTGTTCATTGATTATTCTTTGGAAGTTGAAAAGCCTTCAAGTCGTTCACCAACTCACTTCAAGAGCATTCAAATAAGGATTCAAAGCTCCACCAACTGTTCTTCATCATCGAATCCAACATTTGAAGAAGTAAAGAAGTATCTTGAAGAGAATTAAAGAGCATTCAAGGCTAGGCTTCACTTTGATCTTCATCGGCAACACTAAACAAACTCGGTTTGTTGTATAGTTGCTTCACATTTTGAAATATCTTTGTTTTCTCTCTAAGAATAGCAAGGGGCTGTATCTTAAGAGAGGGTTAAAGGTTCTTAGGTGATCCTTTTGAAAACCTAATTTGGGTTCTTGGTGATCCCGATATAAAAAATATTAGGGTTTCTTTGGTAATCCTGTTTAAAACTAAAGGGTGTAGGGTTTTTTTGGTGATCCTGTTTAAAACCAAAGGGTGTAGGGTTTCTTTGGTGATCCTATTTAAAACCAAAGGGTGTAAAGTTTTCTTTGGTGATCTCGGTAAAACTAAAGTGTATAGGTTTGGATTGTGAGCCTGTTAAAATAATTCGATTGTATTTCGGTTGGGGGATATAGTGGAATTTCCAAGTGGTATCTTGGATAGTGGACGTAAGAGCCGGTTGCATCAAACCACTCTAAATTCCTTGTGTTTGTGATTATGCTTACTTTACTTTATTGCACTTATTCAATTGCTTCTGCATTGCATATTGCACCACAACACCAAAAGGATTTTTAAATTGTACATACTTGCTAAAGTTTTCATAATCCCAATTCACCCCCATTTTGGGAAGACACCTGGGCAACAATAGAATCTCAAGTCTAAGGATCACTTGTACAACTCTCACTAAGAGAATCATCTTTAGACAAATAAGACTTCCATAAGATTTTCTCATGATGGATCAATATAGTGAACTCATACTGATGAGCACCCATTTTCTTATATTAGTGTGCATACTCAAGTAATCATAAGACCAACTACTCTCTCCATCGAGCATACATAGGATGTGTCAGTCTTCGAAAATATCATTCTAACTCGATGATCCTTTGACTAAAATATTTTTTATTTGGATTTATAAAATCATAAGTCTCACTATTATAAACTCTTCGTAACACTAAACCATTGTCCTAATCTATGAGTTTTTTCATAATCTTAAAAATAACGAAGTATAAGGCATAGAATATGATGAAACAAAATACCTTTTATTAATATCATACATGAGTCAGGAGAATTTTATATACATAAAAAATATTGTTGACTCCTGTATTGATTTTGATGAATAATAAAATACTTAAGTATATTTGAGTGCTAACTATATATTAAAAGTGTATTAATCAGAATAGGATACTCACATGTTCAATTACCTGCCATCTTGTTGAAGAAGTCAGTTTTATAGATGAAATTTCAAGTTAAATGGACCTTGGTACATAAGAATAACCTTGAAGGATTCAAACTTAAGTTTAAAGAAGTTTTAGCAGAGTTTCTAAAGAGTTTCAGTAAAGTTTCAGCCAAGGGTTGAATCATGAAAGTAAAGTGTCGACTCAAGGTACCGACTTATAGAAGTTGGAGCTGATACATAGAAGAAATTTTAGCTAGCATGCATGAAGTGTCGACTCACGAAGACCATGTGTCGACTCAAGGTCTGAGACAAAATTGATATAGAACATGCTAAATCATGTCTTTTCTCAAGTGTCGACTCATGAAGATGAAGTATCGACTCACTAGAAGAAATGTCGATGTACCAGTGCATTCTTGAGAGTTTCAGAAAGCATTTTTGACCTAGTGTTGACTCAAGTATTGTTACTCCATAAGTGATTTTGATGATAACCAAACATTGGAGCATGTACATTATTTCTAACAACTCTTCAAGTGTTTGACAAGTTTTTGTAGGTGAATAACATGTTCAAACTTCAACACCTACACTTCTATTTTCTTGGTTGAGTTGTGTTGTGAATGTTTTTGTAAAGAAAACCCAATCAAAAATGCTAAGGGTTACTTCTATGAGTGTGTGTATGCCATGAATTTTAGTTTTAGTTGGTTTGTGTGAAATTGTAAAAGAATTGGTAAGAGTTTCCTTTAAATTCAATTATAAAAATCCTGAAGAAGACACTTTAGCCGACCCCAAGTAATGAAGAGCCGACTCTACTTATTGGCACGCAGCAAGGATTCTGGAATGCAGCAATCCGAGCCAACTCTATGGAAAGTGAGGCGACTCCAGTGAATCCAAGTCGACTGGAATCAATCCGAGCCCACTCCTCTAGAGTCTAATTTTCTGAAGATTTCTGAGAATAGTCAGACGAGCCGATCCGAACCAAAAAGAGCTGACTCTACCAGACCTAATTTTGAAAGCCTGAGAAAAGCAAGCCGACCCAAACTGTATCGAGATAACTCTTCCAAAGTAAGGTTTTTTGAACCTGAGAAGAAGAGCCGACCCAAGTTGAAAAGAGCCGACTCCTCGAGTTCAAATTTTTCAAAGAAAGAAGTTTGAGCTGACCCGAGCTATCAAGAGCCGACTCGTCCAGAGTGATGTTTTGCACTCTAAGATAAAGAGCCAACTGCATTAAAGATTTGGCGACTCGACCTATGGACTCGAATGATCCAAGCCGACTCGAAGGAATCCAAGCCGACTCGAACATCATTTCCAACTATTTAATGGCTAGTTCCAGAATTTTTTTTGAATGCTAAACGGTGCTCCAACGATCAAAAATCATTCCCCAACGGTCTACAATGGCTAGAACTACCTTAGGATGATGGAAGAATTTAAATTTGAAGGATTTGAACTTCCTTAAAGCAATGAATTAGAGAGTTCTTCAAAGAAGGGAGAGCTTCATTGAATATCCTACCTACCAATAGCAAAAGAGCACAAGAGCATTCAAGTCAAGCTTTCAAGTTTTCACCAACTCCAATCTAAAGCTTGAAGCAACTTTGGGAAGAAGCCACTGAATTAATTAAAGTCTATTCAAGTACATTCAAGTGCACTTCCAACAAGCTGCACTGGCAACTATCCGACAAATTGAGTTTGTCTTTCTTATTGCATTTATTTTCAATTCAATTTTTGAATTATTGGGTTATTGGTGAGCCCATTTAAAAACCAAATAGGTTCTTGGTAAGCCTTGTTAAAACCAAGGGTTAGGTTATTGGTGATCCTTTGAAAACCTAGTTGGGTTTCTTTGGTGAACCTGTTAAAATTAAAGGGTGTTGGATTTTCTTTGGTGATCCCGTAAAACCATAGTGTAAAGTTTTTAGATTATGATCCTATAAAACAATCCTACTGTATTCGGGTGTGAATATAGTAGAAATTGCAAGTGGTATCTTGGGTAGTGGATGTAGGAGCAGGGTTGCTCCGAACCACTATAAATTTGGTGTGTTTGTGTGTGCTTTCTTGACTCTGTTTAGCTTCTGCATTTTATAATTCTATCACAGCACATACTACTTCCAAAGGATTTTAAATTGCATATTACTTGCCTTCAATTTTTAAAAGGCCCAATTCACCCCCCTCTTAGGTAGCCAACTGTGCAACAATTGGTATCAGAGCAGTGTCTCTGAATACATTATAGTAAAGATTGATGGCTCATCCAATGAGTACGTCCTTGGCGGAAGGCCAATCAACAAATAGACCTCCACTCTTTACTGGCACAAATTATGCATATTATAAAGCTAGAATGAAGATCTATATTCAAGCATTTGATTTTCAGTTGTGGAAGGTCATTCTAAAGGATCCTTATATCCTCATGGTTAAAATTGATGGAGTGGGTGTTCCTAAACCTGAAGAGGATTGGGACGAACACGACATGAAGATGGGAGAGTTAAATGCCAAAGCCATGAACTTTTTATATTACGCTTTGGATAGTAATGAGTTTAATCAAATTTCAATTTGCTCTTCGGCAAAAAAATTTGAGATAAACTCAAAGTGACCATGAAGGAACTTCACAAGTGAAGTCTTCTAAAATTAATCTTGTTCATAGTCATGAATTATTTAAGATGGAACCAAATGAAACAATCTCTGCCATGTTTTCATGTTTCACTGACATTATTAATAGCTTAAAAGGTCTTGACATGGTATACATTAATGCAGATCTAGTGCAGAAGACTCTAAGATCTCTTCTGGACAAGTGGGATCCGAAAGTGACTGCCATCCAAGAAGCAAAAGATTTGAATATCTTATTACTAGATGAACTGCTAGGATCTCTCATCACACATGAACTGACCATGCAGTACCGAACTGAAGATGATCAAAAGAAAAAAAGATCGATCGCTTTTAAAGCTGCTATGGATTCTAAAAGGGATGAAGAATCAGAAGAAAAAAGCTCCTCTGCTGAAAGCGACATGGAAGATGAAGATGTTGCCATGGTCATCAAAATTCAGAAAGTTCTTGGGAAGAAAGAAAGGAAGATATTTTAGAAAATTCCATAAGAACAAAGAGTTTAGTAAGGAGAAAGACAAGGAAAAGGAGAAAGAAAAAGAAGTGCCCACATGTTACGAGTACAAAAAGCCAGGGCACATCCGACCAGATTATCCTTTATTGAAAAAGAATTTAAGAAAAAGAAAAGAAAGCAATGATAGCGACGTGGAGCGATAGCGAAGCATCTTCATCAAATGAAGAAGAAGAGGATCCGAAATCTGTGAATCTTTGCTTGATGGGTCTCAAAAATGAGGTATCATCCTCTGAGCTTCAAACTGAATTTACATATGATGAATTGAATCCTGCATTTCATGATTTACTCATCGAATTCAAGAAAGCTGGGTTTAAGATTAAGTCCTTAAAGAAACAAAACAATGTTTTATTAAAGAAAAATGAAACTTTTGAAAAGAATAACATTTTGCAAAGAAAATTGAATAAACTTTCTGAAAATGTTATTGTCTTGAACAATGAAAAAAACTGTTTTAAATAAGACAAACAATATTTTAGTTGCCAAAAATACTGATTTGAAAAGGAGGTCGAAATGCTTAAGCCTTTGGTAGAAAAACTGACCTTGAGTTCCAATAAGCTTGAGCTAAATTTGAAAGAACAAAAGGACTCTAAAAGTAAAGCTGGAATTGGATTTAATTCTATAAATGTTAAAGGAATTTCAGCAATAAAATTTATATCATCAAAAGCTTCAACTGTAAATGCTAAATTTGAAAAAGATTTTTTATTGAAATCAATTTCAAATGGCTTGAAATTTGTTCCTAAGAATACTATGCAAAAATCCTTCAAATCAAGTATTCCTGTTTCTGCATCAGTTATAGCTTCAAAGCATGCATCATTCAAAAATGACAAAATTATTTGTTATGCATGTCATAGATTTGGGCATAAATCTTACCAATGCAATTCCTTGAAAAATTCCATGATTAGTGCATTGAAATATAGAACCATTTGGGTTCCAAAGGGAACCAATTTTACTAACCCGAAAGGACCCAAGTTAGTTTGGATACCTAAAACCACTCCTTGATTGTTTTGCAGGATTGTCTTGTAGCCCAAAAATTAAAGAAAAGATAGTATCTTGACAATGGCTGTTCAAGGCATATGACGGGTGACAAGGATCAGTTCATCATCCTACAAATGAAAGAATGATGATTAGTTACCTTTGGAGATAATGGCAAGGGGAGAATAATCGAAATTGGTAAGATTAAAATAACCCCCTGTACTTTTATTGAAGATGTGCTGCTAGTAGATAAATTGAAGCATAATTTATTGAGTATTAGTCAATTGTGTGATAAAGGCTTCAAAGTTATCTTTGAATCATCTATGTGTATAGTAACAAACTCTCTTGACTCTAGCAATAAATTCATTGGCCATAGACTCGGAAATATCTATGTGGTAGATCTAAATGATCTAGCCATGCCTAGTAGTTCCAGTTTAGTAGCAATGAATGCTAAGACCAAGGAGTCATATTTATTTTGGCATAGATGATTTGGTCATGCTAGCATGCATACTATTACCAAATTAATCTCAAAGAATCTAGTTAGAGGTTTGTCTCATTTCAAAGTTGATCTTGATTATGTATGTGATGCTTGTCAATTAGGCAAACAAACTAGGAGGAGTTTTAAATTGAAAAATGTTATTTCAAAAACTAGACCGCTTGAGCTACTTCACATGACTTATTTGGACCAACTAGGACCACAAGCCTAGGAGGTATAAAATGGCCTTGTGATTGTATATGACTTTTCTAGATTCACATGGGTATTATTTACTGCACATAAAGATGAAACTTTTGATGTATTTCAAAAATTCATAAAAAGGTTTCAAATGAGAAAAATCTTTCAATTATTTCTATTAGAAGTGATCTGGAGCTGAATTTCAAAATCAATTCTTTGATGAATATTGTACTGAGCACGGCATTGATCACAACTTCTCCACTCCTTGAACACCATAGCAAAATGGTATTGTAGAGAGAAAGAATAGGACTTTGGAAGAGATGGCCAGAATAATGATATATAAGGTAATCTTCCAAGGTACTTTTGGATAGAAGCCGTGAATACTGCTTGTTATATACTAAACAGAGTTTTGATATGACCAATTTCAAAGAAAACCCCCTATGAGCTCTGGAATGGAAGAAAACAAAATATTAATTATTTTCATGTTTTTGGGTGTAAATGCTTTGTGTTAAATAATGGTAAGGATAATCTAGAAAAGTTTGATGCAAAATCTGATGAATCTATATTTTTTGGTTATTCATTACATAGCAAAGCATATAGAGTGTTTAACAAGAGGACACTTGCTGCAGAAGAGTCAATTCATGTTTCCTTTGATGAAGCTAACCCCTCACCATCTAGAAAAGATGAGTGCATAGATAATGATGTAGGTACATTACAAAAGGAAATGAACGATCTAAACATTCAAGACAAGCCAATGCAAGATGGAAGTGAAATGGTAAGCAAGGATCATGCTGATTTACCAAAGGAATGGAGGTATGTTACTTCATATCCCAAAGATTAAATCATTGGTGATCCTTCTCATGGTGTTAGAACTAGGTTAGCACATAAAGATGCACATGACTATCGAACCTTTGTCTCTCAAATTGAACCACACAGTTTAGAAGAAGCTAAAAATGATTATAACTGGATGATGGCCATGCATGATGAATTAAACCAGTTAGATAGGAATAATGTTTGGACACTAGTTAGTAAACCTACAGACCATCCAATAATAGAAACCAAATGGGTCTATAGGAACATACTAGATGAAAATGGTAAAGTAATTAGAAATAAAGCAAGGTTGGTAGCAAATGAATTCAATCAAGAAGAAGATATCGATTTTGATGAAACTTATGCTCCGGTAACAAGATCTGAGACCATTAGATTACTTCTTGCATTTGCTTGCTACATGAATTTTAAACTCTTTTAAATGAACGTCAAAAGTGCTTTTTTAAATGGATTTATTTCTGAACAAGTTTTTGTAAACAGCCACCAGGTTTTGAAAATCATGCTTTTCCAAATCATGTGTTTAAGTTGAACAAAGCATTATATGGTTTGAAACAAGCACGTAGGGCCTGGTATGGTAGATTGAGCATGTTTTTACTTGAAAATGATTTCAAAAGAGGAAATGTTGACAAAAATCTTTTTATTAAGAACAAAGGAAATGACATGTTAGTTGTACAAATATACATTGATGATATTATCTTTGGTACGACTAATGAATGTTTTCATGAAGATTTACTGAGCTAATGTAGGTTAAGTTTGAAATGAGCTTTATGGGTGAGCACAACTACTCCTTTGGATTTCAAGTCAAACAAATGAAGGAATCTTTTAAGCCAAGCTAGGTACATCAAAGAATTAATCAAGAAATTTGGCTTGGAAACAAGCAAAGAGGCTAGCACACCCAAGAGTCCTACTTGCAGGTTAGACAAAGATGAAAGTGGATCCAAAGTTAACCAAAAGCTATATAAAGGTATGATCGGATCCCTTTATATTTGATAGCCAGTAGGCCTGATATCTTGTACAGTGTATGTGTTTGTGCTAGATTTCAATGTAATCCTAAAGAAACACATATGCTTGCTGTTAAAAAAATTTTCAAATACTTGAAAGGTACAAGTAACTTAGATCTTTGGTATTCTTAAGAATCATCTTTGAATTTAATTGGTTTTTCTGATGCTGACTATGCTTGGTGAAAAATTGATAGAAAGAGCACTAGTGGTACATGCCAATTTCTAGGGTTGAATTTAATTTTATAGCACTGTAAGAAGCAAAACTCTGTAGCATTATGTATCGCTGGTGTAGGGCGGTTGTCAAATGCCTGCAGCGACCAAAACCCCGGCTCTGCGAGAACGGGTTCTGAGAATTCTTGGATGCTAGGATTGAGCAAGATGGGAAAGATCCTTTGAAACCTACAACGATCAAGCACTGGAAGGGCCGCGTGATTCCTCACGTTGCCAGCCCTCTACCGGATTTCAATCCGGGTCTTCATGAACGGAAGGGATGAATGATGGATTTCTCACCATGAGTCCCTGTTCTTTTCTTTCTTTTTTTTTTATCAAGAACTTGGAACGGAAGGAAGAGATTCCTCACGGAATCGTCTTCTCCCAATCAGGCTTCGACCTGGTACGCGCGAAGGGAAAGAAGAGAGGCCGGCGGCCTTTCACGGAAAAACAACAGCACCGTCCAATACCAAATTCCACAAAAAAAAAATGCTCTTCTCCTTGGGTTCTATTTTTTTTTTTAAAGCATCATTACAAGAGGTAAAGTCCTCCACGTGACTAAAGGGAGGAAAAACAACAAATGTAAACAACTCAACACGCTGACTCTTGCATGAAAACTTCAAACGGATTTTTTTTTTTAAAAAAAAAAATCAAGAGATCACGCCACTAATAAATAATAATAATAATAATAATAAGAGTAAAGACTCCGGTGTTTTCCCCAGATCCGAAACTCCACGGGCGCTAATAGTGTATTGGGCCTTCGGCCCAATTCCCAATTAATTATTTTCATCCCAAAAAATTTGAAGGTCTTGCTTCCTTGAAGGCGTCTGGACCTGCGCATGTTTCATGCTGGCGAGGCTGGTGACCCCAAATCATCATGGGCCGGAAGCTGTACCGAAACGTCTGGGTTGGGCTTCGCTGAACTATCACCGGGCTGTCCTGATATATGAGTCAGCTGATCAGGTTCAATATTCATCTCGATGTCTGCATCACTCTCCCCTTCCTCTGAAAAGCTTGTCCTCAAGCTTGAATTATCACCTGCATAAGGGGTTAGATGTCGAATATTGAATACAACAGAAATAAGGACATCGTCTGGTAATTCAACTCGGTAGGCATTGTTACTAAATTTCTCCAAAACCTGTCAAGGACCAATTTTCTTTGTTTGAGTTTGGTGTAGGCCCCCTGTGGATATCGTTCTCTTGGAAAGAAGACCCATACCAAATCACCAATCTCAAAAGTCTGCTGTCGACGCGTCTGATTAGCCTTAGCCTTATACTTGGCATAATTTTGCTCTAGATTGGCTTTAACAGTTGCGTGCACCTCACGGAGATCAGCCACTCATTCTTCTATTTTCTTACTTGATTTGTTTGGCACAACAACAGGTAAAATATCAAGTGGTCCTCTTGGCAGAAATCCATACAATACCTGAAAGGGTGCAAAACCAGTAGAACGGTTCACCGAAGAATTCAACTCAAACTCAATCTTTGGCAACATACATTCCAGTTTTAAATTCTTGCACATTCACTCTCAACAATTTACCAAGACTTCGGTTGACAGTCTCGGTTTGCCCATCAGTCTGAGGATGATAGGGACTACTGAATTTTAATTTTGTATCTAATTTTTTCCACAATTCATGCCAGAAATGCCCTAGAAAATTGCTATCTCGGTCCGAAACTATCGACGATGGTAACCCATAATGTCGAACAACTACAGAAAAATAAAGATCAGCTACTTTCGACGCATCAAATATTATTTTGCATGGCAAAAAATAATCAATCTTGCTGAACCGATCTACGACTACCATAATTGAGTCTAGACCTCTCACTGTCCGTGGTAAACCTACAACAAAATCCATAGATACCTCTCGCCACGACTCATTGGAATTGGTAAAAAGGTATATAAACCTTGATTTGTATATGATCCTTTGGATTCCTGACACAAACGGCGTCTCTTCACAAAGTTTTTGACATCTCGGTCAAGCCCAGGCCAATAAAACCGTTGACGAATTAACCATGCAGTTTTGTCTATTCCAAAATGTCCTTGATTATGCAGCTCCTGAATAATCAATACACACAGTGAAGTGTTAGGAATACAGAGGCAATTACCATGGAACAAATATCCATCATGTAGGACGAAGTCAGATCGACCTCCAGCTTCCAATTCAGTCACAATGCTCTGGAAATGCTCATCTGCACGGATATCATCCTTCATGCTTTCAAACCCAAGGGTATATACTTGCATAGCACCAATCAATAAACTCCGTCTACTTAAAGCATCTGCCACTTTGTTCAAAGTTCCTGACTTATGCTTGATGCTAAAAGTATATTCCTGTAGAGTACTTACCCATTTTGCATGTCTGGAGCTCAACTTATGCTGTCCCTGTAGAAATTTTAATGCTTTATGATCTGAGTACAGCACAAATTCTTGCTGGATCAAGTAATGTCGCCAATGTTGCAATGACCTCATAATGGCGTATAGCCCAAATCATAAACCGAATACAACAGTTTGGCACCTCCAAGCTTCTTACTGTAGAAAGCAACGGGTCTCCCATCTTGGCTGAGTACTGCGCCAATCCCAGTCTTCGAAGCATCACAATCCACTTCGAATACCTTGTCAAAATCTGGAAGAACCAATAGTGGTGCTTGGGTCAACTTGACTTTCATCTCATCAAATGCTGCCTGAGCAAAGTCATTCCATCCAAACTAATTTAATTTCAACAAGTCTGTTAAGGGTGCAGCAATCTCACTATACCTCTTCACAAACCTTCTGTAAAAACCCGCAAGACCCAAAAGGATCTCAATTCAGTCAAAGTTGTAGGTGCTGGCCAGTCCACTATCGCTCGCACCTTACTTTCATCTGGAAGAATCCCATCACCAGTAACAACATATCCCAGAAAAATTAATTTGTCTACCATCCAAATACACTTCCCTGGGTTAGCAAAAAGCTGGTTTTCACGTAATACTGTTAGAACTTGTGAAACATGCTCAACATGTTCTTGTGATGTCTTACTGTATATCAATATATCATTAAAGTATGCAATAACAAAAGAACTAAGGAATGGACGCATAACCTGGTTCATTACTCGCATAAACGTTCTAGGAGCATTAGATAGCCCGAATGGCATCACCAACCATTTATACAGGCCTTCCTTTGTCTTGAAGGCTGTCTTCCATTCATCACCTGGCTTCATTCTGAGCTGATAATACCCACTTTTCAAATCAATCTTAGTAAAGAACACGGCACCACTCAACTGATCTAGCATATCATCCAGCCTCGGTATTGGAAATCTATATTTCATAGTAATTCTATTTATTGCCCGGCTGTCAACACACATACACCATGAACCATCCTTTTTTGGCACCAAAAGTGCTGGTACCGTGCACGGGCTAATGCTTTCCCGTACAAAGCCATTGTCTAAAAGATCTTGAACCTGCCTCTTCAGCTCCTCATGCTACTGTGGGATCATTCGGTAATGAGCCTTATTCGGCAACATAGAACCCGGAATCAGATCAATCTCATGCTGAATATCTCGAAGTGGTGGCAAACCCACAGGAAGCTCACTCTGTACAACATCCTGAAATTCCTCCAAAACTGACACGAACTCCTGAGAAAGATCATGTAGCTCCTGCTCCCCATTCTGGCCAAACTCTTCTGGCTTACTAACCAGGACAAAATAGAGATCTTCTCCCTCTAGACTCGCCTCAAACTTCCTGCTTGGCAAACAAATTACTACCTTCTGTTCAGCCATGTCCTGTAGTGGTTTCAAGATCACTTTTCTCCCATCTGGTTGCAGCATATAAGTATGAGTGTAACTATTATACACTTCTTTATTATCAAACTGCCAAGGTCATCCCAAAATGATGTGTGTCACATCCATCGGTACAACATCAGCTACTATTGACGTCTCAAGCTGAGGACCAAAAGACAAGGCCAACCTACAACGTCGACTGACCTGAATATCTGCATCCCGATTCACCCAGCCGAGCTTGTATGGTTGAGGATGGGGCTTTGTCATCAACCACAATTTCTTCACAACTTTCTCAACAATCACATTCTCCCAACTTCCAGAATCAATAATTACCTTGCAAGTTTTACCAGCTACGGTGCACTTTGTTGAGAAAATATCGTGTCGACACCAATCTCCACCAGCTCTTGGTGCAAGACACATCCTCCTAATGATCAGACTCTCTCCCTGGATGTGGTCTGGGTCAATCACATACATCTCATCCTCGAACTCCTCATCCTCGAGAAATTCAACTTCCTGCTCCTCCTCCATAAGTAACTGGGTACGCGCCTTGGGGCACTCATTTTCATAATGTCCTAGGTCATAACACCGATGGCAGCGAACATTGGCTCGATTGCCGCCCACCCACTGCTGGGGACCTGAAGCCCCACTAGGCACTATGTAGGTCTCGGAGGAACTGCCGAAGTTTGTTGCCTCACCACAGGAGGTGCACTCCTACTACCAGAACTCTGCCCCGAAAACTGACAAGTAATTTTCCTCTACTCTGGAACCCTCTATTCCGCATCAAGCTCCGATCCACTACTTGCGCCCGCATGTGAGCATCACCAACACTGTCAATCCGATGCAGAGCCAATGCATCCTGGATCGGGATGCGAAATCAGTCCAATCAAATACATGGCTATCAACCTCGGTTCTGACTCCATCATCATTTGAGCCACCAGTCGTAGAACTCTGTAGTATAATCTTCCACGCTTCGAATTCCTTGTGTAAACCATGCATTTAGAATAAAGGATCTGTTCATGGATCTGAGGAAGGAACTCTCGATTCATCTCCTACTTCAAGGCTGTCCATGATGCAATTGGTGGCCTCCCATCCATATACCTCCAGTAGTGCTGTGATGCCACCAAGCCGTTGCTCGACTCTCGAATCGGATTGTGATAAGTGGCACTTGCTTGTCCAAAGGCACTTCTTTCGGCCGGAAAACATCATCAACCTGTTGGATCCAATCCACATACTCATCAGGATTCAAACCACCTCTGAACTCCGGTATTTCAATCCGAAACCCGAACTCCCAACGAGTCTGATTGTCATGCACAGGTGACGGTCCGAAATCCCTGGGAAGCGCTACATCACGCCGCGGTTGCAATGGTGGAGGATCTTCAATATTCTGGAAAGGATCGGCATCACCTTCTCGATGTTCGTCAGGTACATTGCGATCTGATAAGTATAGCATGATCTTGCACCTCCAACCATGCCATCATTGCTTGCAAAACAGCCAACATCTGCTGCTGGGTCACCACAACGTCATGAAGAGAAGGCTCCTCGTTGTTCCGCTCCATGGTTGCCGACATAATTTTTTTTTTTTTAATCAAGAACGGATCAAGGATAGATCAAGAATGGATCAAGGACAGATCAAGAACAAGAACGGATTCAAGGCTCTGATACCAAGCTGGTGCAGGGCGGTTGTCAAACGGCTGCAGTGACCAAAATCCCAGCTCTGCGAGAACGGATTCTGAGAATTCTTGGATGCTAGGATTGAGCAAGATGGGAAAGATCCTTTGAAACCTGCAACGATCAAGCGCTAGAAGGGCCGCGTGATTCCTCACGTTGCCAGCCCTCTACCGGATTTCAATCCGGGTCTTCACGAACGGAAGGGACGAACGATGGGTTTCTCACCGTGAGTCCTGTTTTTTCTTTTCTTTTTTTTTTATCAAGAACTTGGAACAGAAGGAAGAGATTCCTCACGGAATCATCTTCTCCAACCAGGCTTCACCTGGTACGTGCGAAGGGGAAAGAAGAGAGGCCGGCGACCTTCCACGGAAAAACAACAGCACCGTCCAATACCAAATTCCCAAAAAAAAAAATGCTCTTCTCCTTGGGTTCCTTTTTTTTTTTTTAAAGCATCATTACAAAGGTAAAGTCCTCCACGTGACTAAGGGAGGAAAAACAACTAACGTAAACAACTCAACACATTTTTTTTAAAGCATCATTACAAGAGGTAAAGTCCTCCACGTGACTAAAGGGAGGAAAACAACTAACGTAAACAACTCAACACGCTGACTCTTGCGTGAAAACTTCAAACGGATTTTTTTTTTTAAAAAAAAAAAATCAAGAGATCACGCCACTAAAATAATAATAATAATAATAATAATAATAATAAGACTAAAGACTCCGGTGTTTTCCCTGGATCCGAAACTCCACGGGTGCTAATAGTGTATTGGGCCTTCGGCCAATTCTCAATTAATTATTTCATCCAAAAATGGGTTTAGATTTGAAACTTGCTTCCCTTGAAGCCGTCTGGACCTGCGCACGTTTCCTGCTGGCAAGGCTGGCAACCCCAATTCGTCATGGGCCAGAAGCTGAACCGAAACGTCTGGGTTGGGCTTCGTCGAACTATCACCGGACTGTCCTGATATATGAGTCAGCTGATCAGGTTCAAATCATCTCGATGTCTGCATCAATTCCCAAGGCAGAATACGTTTCTGCTAGTAGTTGTTGTGCTCAAGTGTTATGGATTAAACGACAGCTAGAAGATTTAGGTGTTACACAATCTAAAATTCCAATCAATTGTGATAACACAAACGCCCTTAATTTGACAAAAATCCTATTCCGCATTCATGAACTAAACACATTGAAATTAGGCACCATTTTATAAGAGAAAATGGTTTGAATAATGATATTACTCTTGAATATGTGCCAACTGAAAACCAACTTGCTGATATATTTACCAAACCATTGAATTTAGATAGGTTTGCAATGATTAGAAATGAACTAGGATTTGTCATCCTATCTAGAAACACCTCCAGAGTCTTAAGGACAATGTATCTAGATAACCCTCTGATCAAATCCCAAAATTTTATGAGCCTTGATTGAAATATAAAAATTATTTTTTTTGAGCTCCCTCTGCTAGAGCTGACTCGAGCAGATGAATGTTGGTCGAGCCAGCTCGGATGTTAAGTCATCTCTTTTTAATTCGAGCCATAGGGTTTTGTTTTTACCATTCTTACTCATAAACCCTATTCCATTCGCTCCAAGAAAACTTTCCAAACTTCACTAAACTTCCATAAACCTCCTCTAAACTCAATTTCTTCACTATGGCACCAAGGAGAGTAGTTGAGAATAAATTTGGGAGAATTGGTGATGCGGCTCTGCAAGAACAAAGAATGAAATTCTGAGAAGATAATGTCTCCCAGAATGAGCCACAGCCTGAAGAAGAAAGAATCCCTATTTCTCCAAGCCACCAAATGACCCTAGGTATGAGACCAATCACTACCGGTCGATGTATTTTTTCAATTATCTAAGAGAAATCAGTTTTGTGATTGGGGATCTTTTTGAAAACCAAGGTTGGAGGAATTTGTGTTCAATGGATATTAAGACCTATCCAAACCTAGTAAGAATATTCTATGAAAATTTAAGGTTGGAGAGAATTTCATTGAGTCCTCTGTTAAAGGAAAGAGGATAATTATTTTTGCTAAAATCCTGGGAAGTGTTTTGGAAATGCCTTTTGAAGGCACAAAATTCTTGTACTGAAGGACAGAACCAAGGCATTGCAGATAGTTTTGGAAAGAGCTGAGGTAAATGAGATTGGGATTCTCAAAGCAAGCACATTGTCCATTGAGATAAGACTCCTACATAACTTCATAAGTCGGATCTTCTTACCTAGAACAGGTCGATTCGATTAGGTAAGTGAAAGGGATTTATATTTTATGGAGCTCTTAATTAATGGAGAAAAGATTAATTTGTATGCAATTATGATTAGCCAAATGAAGGAGGTAATTAAGAAAGTTAAAGCCTGCTTACCATATAGAATGATTCTTTCAATCTTCTTTCAAAGAGCAAGTTTAGACTTGATAGGAGAAGACAATAAGGCATTACTCCACACTAACACTTACTGGTGGGGGCTCCAGGATCAGACACAGATTACTGGGGTCTATTTGGTTTACCTAGCCATATATCAAATTTTGTAATCAACTAGAATTGAGTCCTATAATAAGTTGAGGTTAGTTGATTTGTCTCAACCCTCAAACTAGTCGGTATTTTGAGTCCTGTACATCAGTTATGAATTCAGTATGAGCCTAGTTTTTATACAAGAGAGGAGGTTACCCTATTTTGGAGTTCCACCAGGCCACATCCAGGAGTCAGAGGCTACTACATTAGCCCATTGGGTTTTGTGTGACAACCTATGATCCAAGATGCTTCCGGAAACCCTGATTCCTTGCAGATGCCCTCCAGATGCCCAGATTCCCTTCTAGATGCCAGAGCATATTCTCAGAAATAGAACTAATGATTCCAAAGATCCACCTACATCCAATACCAAAGAAATCAAGCCCAGGTGCCAAGCCTAAGCCCTTAAGAAGCAAGATTTCAAGGAATATTCCTGCTACCAGGCTAACAGGCCACCCCAGCTTCCAGAGGCCCAAACCCATGCACCCAAGCCCCTTTGGGCCGGCCCTTGCTGCTCCTAGAGCCCAACATGCCCCCCTTAGGCGTCCTTGAGGTGTTGACCACGTCCAAAGAGGTTTGACTAGGTCCAAGTTGAAGAAAGTGGGAGAAGACCAAGCCTTTTCCTAACCTAGTTAGGATTTTTAATCCTTTTAAACTTTGTAATTCTAACCTAGCTAGGAAAGGACTTGTATTCCAATTTGGAAGAGGACTTGTAATCCAAATATAACCATGGTTACTGAGGGCATGGGAACTCTATAAATACCCCACCCCTTCCCCTCTTGTAAGCATCTCTTTCTTATGAATACAATTTGCTGAAATTTGAGTTATTGCCTTGTGTTGGTGTTTTGTTTTGGTTCTTTGGTTTGTGTTTTTTTGCTTGGATGAGTTCCTTGCTGCCCTAGCTTCCTTCCACACCTTAAATCACTTCCATCCAAGCCTTCACACGTCCAAGGAGGAGTGCCCTAGGCTGCCAAGCAAGGAGATCTTCAACAAGCTTAGAACAGCCATCTTCTAAACCTAATCCTGATTCCTTTCAATCTATAGTTCCTTTTCTTATTTTTAATTGCTATTTTGATTAACCCTGACACTTGTAGGATCCCCAAGGTGCTTCCTCTCCCTTGAGGAGGCCTTCTTTGCTGCCTGGATAGCCCAGATTTGCCATCAGATTCGAGGGAAACAAGGCTTCTTCTTCAAGGCTCCGATTAGAGTGTTAGTGATCTTTTCTGCTAATGAATTTTAATCTCTGACTGGTAAGAATCCTTCCCTTCTCTTATTATCTGATTTAATGAAGAAAAGCTATCCTAAAGTAGGAGTTTCTCAACTCTCGGTCCTGGTTATTTCATTAGTTTGCATGAGTTCGCCAGCGACCCGATGATTCTTTGTACTACTAGACTTTCCGCTAGTTCTTACTTTATTTTTGGAATCTAGCATGCAAATAAAATTATGAAAATCATAAAAAAATTATTTTACTATTTTCCATGCATGTTTATAGTCTTAGAGTCATCCCGCATCACTTACACAGCCAAGACCCTTTAGAGAATGGGATACTTGTTAACAGATGGTACCTGGAAGAAGAAAATTGACACTCTTATAGTTGAAGAGACTGAAGAAGTCCAAGAACAAATAGAAGAAGAGGTGGTGAAGGTACCACTTTGCACATCCCTGAGCCATAGCCACAGTAGGAATCTCCTGTCCAGATGGACTTCGATTCTTCTTTTCCAAATATTTCAATCCCTGACTTGCCTAACATGCCATACATCACACCTACCTTTGATCAGGCTCCAAACATTCCAAGTCATGATCAAGCTATTACTGCTCCTACTATGAACACTTCAATGATACAAGACTTCTTGGCACAACAAATGAATAGTATGACTGAATCCATTAAGTCTTCTATGGGTGAGATGTTTGGAGTATTTCAAAAATCTGTTGATGACAAGCTAACCCAGTTTGGAGAATAAATAAATGATCTAAAAGGAAGAATTGAAAATATTGAAACCTCCAAAACTGCAACAACTAGTACAACTAAGACAGATGTCCAGCCGATCCTTCAATTGATTACATCAAGTTCAGATTCTATCGAAAGCTCAGTCACTCAAATCCTTGAAGCCTACAGAACTGAGATGGATGACTTAAGGGTCAGAATGGGATCACTTGAAGCAGGAAAAAGGATGGAGGAAGATTATACCAAAGGTATTGGTATAATTAGAAGTGAATTTGGAAGAATGAGAGGTTCAGCCAAAGCATTTGCCAATGTTCAAGCTTCAGAAATGCTTACACTACAAAATGAAGTGGCAGAAATCAAAGAAGGAATAGAAGACTTGGCTGCTTCTAGAAGTGTAAAGAAAGTTGAAGTCGAATTGAAATCAATGAACAGTTTTATGTGGAAAATGATGGGCAAGATTGAAGACATCCTAGCTACTCTCAATGCTTCTTCTAGATCCTTTCCTAGTCATTCAGGCCATCCAAGACAACCTACTCCACACATTAAGGCACCTAAATTCCATAATATTCCATAATTTATTGATCCTATTGCTTCTCTACCACCTGGCATTCAATTCCTAGCCAAACTCCTTCAAAACCTAGCATAGATATATATAGTGACTAAATGGATTACCCTTTTGTACTTTGTACTGAACTTTTGAAATGAAATGAAAGTACATCTTTTGTCTTACAATTCTTCAATTCTCTATGAATTGAATGTTGGATTGCTCTTACAATGATTAATCTTTTAATTAGAATTTCAAGATAAATATGAGAAAGTGAAATTATCTCAAACAATTTTAAATACCTTCTCAATCTATTTGAAAATATGAGCTTAATTCTTTCTCAACCTTTTTGATTGATTGACAAAAAGGGGGAGAATGTATTGTAGGAAAATGATAAAATATTGAGATACTTCAAAGCTCCGATACATATTTACTCTGATACTTGAAGAGAACATGTATTGATATTTCAAGCTCTGAAACTTTAAGTTCTGACTTATAATGTTTAAAGCCTTGAATTACATTTTTTTTACAAACTTAGATACATAATGTTTTACACTTCAACATTTGGTAGCTCTGTTGAATAAAGTTTTTGAGCTTTGAAATATAAAATTAAATGAAAAATGTTGCCCAGGTGGCTACCCAAAGGGAGGGTGAATTGGGACTTTTAAAAAATAAAGCAAATAATGTGCAATTCAAAATCCTTTGCAAGTGGTAGGTGCTATGATAGAATTATAAAATACAGAAGCTAAATAGAGTCAAGAAAGCACAAACATACATACCAAATTATAGTGGTCCGGAGCAACCCAGCTCTTACATCCACTACCCAAGATACCACTTAGGATTTCCATTATATTCACACCCGAATACAATAGGATTATTTTACAGGATCACAATCCAAGAACCTCTACACTTTGGTTTTACGGGATCACCAAAGAAACCCAATATCCTTTGGTTTTGATAGGCTCACCAAAGTAACCCGACTTGGTTTTCACAGGATCACCAGAACCTAACCCTTGGTTTTAACAAGGCTCACCAAGAATTTATTTGGCTTTTCAATCGGGCTCACCAAAACCAACAATTCAAAGATTGAATTGAAAATAAATGCAATAAGAATGACAAACTCAATTTGTTGGATAGTTGCCGGTGTAGCTTGTTGGATGTCTACTTGAATGCACTTGAATAAGCTTTAATGAATTCAGTGGCTTCTTCCTAAAGTTTTCCTAAAGTTGCTTCAATCTTCAAATTGGAGTTGGTGAAGACTTGAAAGCTTGACTTGAATGCTCTTAAGCTCTTTTGCTGTTGGTCGGTAGGATATTCAATGAAGCTCTCTTTCTTTGAAGAACTCTCTAAATCATTATTTCAAGAAGGTTCAAATCCTTCAAATTTAAAGTCTTTCATCATCCCAAGACAATTCTAGCCGTTGTAAATCATTGGGAAATGATTTTTGACCGTTGGAGCACCTTTTAGCATTCAAAAACAAATTCTGTAACTAGCCGTTGGATACCTGAAAAAGTCATTCGAGTTAGCTCAGATTCCTTCGAGTCGGCTTGGATCCTTTGAGTCGATAGGTCGAGTTACCATTTCTTCAATGCAGTCGGCTCTTTGTCTCAGGATGCAAAACCACACTCTAGACGAGTCGGCTCTTTATCACTCGGGTCGGCTCGAACTTGAATCTTGAAAATCTTAAACTCGAGGAGTCGGCTCTTTTGAGCTTGGATTGTCTCTTCTTCTCAGGTTTAAAAAACCTTACTCTAGAAGAGTCGGCTCGATGCAGTTTGGGTCGGCTCACTTTCTCAGGCTTTTAGAATTAGGTCTGGCAGAGTCGGCTCTTTTTGGTTCGGGTCAGCTCGCTTGACTGTTCTCAGAAATCTTCAGAAAATGGACTATGGTGGAGTCGGCAGACTGATTCCAGTCGACTTAGATTTAATGGAGTCAGCTCGCTTTCAATCGAGTCAGCTCGGATTGCTACATTCCAGAATCCTTGCTGCGTGCCCGTAAGTAAAGTCGGCTCTTCTTCACTTGGGGTCGGCTCGAGTGTCTTCTTCAGGAATTTTATAATTGAAGTTAAAGAGAACTCTCACCAACTCATTTACAATTTCACACAAACCAACTCAAACTAAAATACATGGCGCACACATATTCATAGAAGTAACACTTTTAATTGAATTTTCTTAGTATTTTGAATGGGTTCTTCTTTACAAAAATATTTACAACACACTCATCAAGAAAATAAAAGTATAGGAATTCAAGGTTGAACATGTTATTCATCCTACAAAAACTTATCAAACACTTGAAGAGGTGTCAGTAATAAATGTACATGTTCCAATGTTTGGTTATCATCAAAATCACTTATAGGGTCAACAATCTCCCCCTTTTTGATAATGACAAAACATTGGGCATGAAAAATCGATAAAAAACTTTACAATTAATGTATAATAGTATTTACGAGAGTATATGAACAAGTAGAGCATTTGACTTCAATTAGTGCCAAACATGAGAGGAGAATTAAGGCTTAGCGAGATAATCTCCCCCTCCATAAGATACTCCATGTTTTGGCAAACTTTTCACCCAATTTACATTTCAAAGCTCAAAACTTTGAACAATAGAGCTAACAAATGTTGAAGTGTAAAACATTTTGTATCTGAGTCATTATGTATCAGAACTTGTTAAAAAGATTGTAATTCAAAGCTTTAAACATTAGAACTTAAAGCATTAGACCTTGAGATATCAATACATGTTCTTTTTCAAGCAATAGAGCAACATGTAGCACATATGTATCGAAGCTTTGAAGTATCAATGTTGTATTGTGTTTTATTTTATCTTTTTCATGTAGTACTTTCTCCATGCAATACATTATACCATTCTCCCCCTTTTGTGTCAATCAATCAAAAAGGTAGAGTAAGAAATAGATTGAGAAAGTAAAATAGATTAAGAAAGTGTTCAAAATTGTTTTAGATAATTTCACTTTCTCAAATGTATCTTGAAATTCTAATTAAAATATTAATCATTGTAAGAGCAATCAAACATTCAATTCATAGAGAAATTGAAGAATTTGTGAGGCAAAAGATGTATTTCATTCCATTTCAAAGGTGCAGTACAAGGTACAAAAAGGTGATACACTTAGTCACTGTCTATATCTATGCTAGGTTTTGAAGCAGTTTGGCCAGGAATTTGAATTCCAGTAGGTAGAGAAGTAATAGGATCAATGAATTATGGAATTTCATGAGATCCAGGTGTCCTAATGTGTGGGGCAAGTTGCCTTGGATGGCTTGAGTGACTACGAAAAGATTTAGGAGTTTTGAGAGTAGCTTGGATGTCTTCAATTTTTTCCATCATCTTCCACAGAAAGCTACTCATTGACTTCAATTCGGCTTCAACCTTCTTCACACTTCTAGAAGCTGCCAAGTCTTCCATTCCTTCTTTGATTACTGCCATTTCTTTTTGTAGAGTAAGCATTTCTGAAGCTTGAACATTTGCAAATGCTTCGGCTGAACCTTGCAGTCTTCCAAATTCACTCCTAATTATACCAATTCCTTTGGTATAATCATCTTCCATTCTTTTTCCTGCTTCAAGTGATCCCATTCTGATCCTCAGGTTATCCATCTCTATTCTGTAGGCTTCAAGGATTTGAGTAACTGAGCTTTTGATAGAGTCTGAACTTGTTATAATTAATTAAAGAATTGGTTGAACATCTGTCACAGTTGTGCCCATATATTGGTTGCTGTAGCTCTAGAGGTTTCAATATTATCAATTCTTCCTTTTAGCTCATTTATTTGTTCTCCAAACTGGGTTAGCTTGTCGTCAACTAATTTTTAAAATACTCCAAACATCTCACCCATAGAAGACTTAATGGATTCAGACATACTATTCATCTATTATGCCAAAAAGTCTTGTATCATTGAAGTGTTCAAAGTAGGAGCAATAACAGTTTGATCATGACTTGGAATGTCTGTAGCCTGATCAAAGATATGTGTACTGTGTGGCATGTCAGGCAAGTTAGGAATAGAAATATCTGAAAGAGAAGTATCAAAGTCTATCTAGACAGGGAATTCCTGCTGCAGCTGTGGCTTAGGGATATCCATTGTAGTGCCTTCTCCAGCCACATCTTCCATTTGTTCTTGGGCTTCTTCAGTCTCTTCTACTGTAGGTGTGTCAATTTTCTTCTTCCAGGTACCATCTGTTAACAAGTATCCCATTCTCTAAAGGGTCTTGGCTGTGTATGTGTCAGTGTGGAGTAATGCCTTACTGTCTTCTTCTGTCAAATTTAAACTTGCTCTTTGAAAGAAGATTATGAGGACCATTCCATATGGTAAACAAGCTTTAACTTTCCTAATTGCCTCCTTCATTTGGATAATCATAATTGTAGGCAAATTGATATTTTCTCCATTAATTAAGTGCTCCATAAAACATAAATCCCTTTCACTTACCCAGTCAAATCGACATGTTCTAGGTAAGAAGATTTGGCTAATGAAGTTATGTAGGAGTCTCATCTCAATTGACAACATATTTGCCTTGAGAATCCCAATCTCATTTACCTCAGCTCTTTCCAAAACTGTCTGCAAAGCCTTTGTTCTGTCCTTCAGTACAAGATATTATGTGCCTTGAGAAGGCATATCCAAAATATTTCCTAGGATTTTGGCAGAAATGATTATTCTCTTCCCTTTAATTGAGGATTCAATGAAATTTTTCCCAAACCTCAAGTTTTCATAGAATGTTCTTACTAGGTTTGGATAGGTCTTAATGTCTAGTGAACATAAATTCCTCCAACCCTGATTCTCAATAAGATCTCCAATCACAAAACCAATTTCTCTTAGATATTCGAATAAAATATGTCAGCTAGTAGTGATTGGACGCATACCTAGGGACACTTAGTGGCTTGTAGAAACTAGACTTGCTTCTTCCTCAGGCTATGGTTCATTCCAGGAGACATTATCTTCTCAAAATTTCGTTCTTCGTTCTTGTGGAGCAGGTTCACTAGCTTTCCGAGATTTCTTCCAAACTACTCTCCTTGGTGCCAATGCAAAGAAATTGAGTTTAGAAGAAGTTTTTCGAAGTTTGGAGAAGTTCGAAAAGTTTCTTGAAGGGAATGGAATAGGGTTTAGGAGTAAGGAAAGTAAAAACAAAACCCTATGGCTCGAACTAAAAAGAGATGGCTCGACATCCGAGTCGGCTCGACCAACAGCATATCTGCTCGAGTCAGCTCGAGCAGAGGGAGAAAAAACAATAATTTTTGTATTTCAATTAGGCTCATGAAATTTTGGGATTTGGATTAGAAGGATATCTAGATATATTGTCCTTAAGACTCTGGAGTTATTTCTAGGTAGGATCACATAATCCTAGTTCATTTCTAATTATTGCAAACCTATCTAAATTCAATGGTTTGGTGTAGGCATCAAGTTGGTTTTCAGTTGGCACAAATTCAAGAGTAACATCAATATTCAAAACATGTTCTCTTATAAAATGGTGCCTAATTTTAGTATGTCTTTAAATCAATTTTGCAACCAATATAGTCAGTATCAGAAAAATTAATTAAATTCAAAGATGATTCTTTAGAATATCAAAGATTTAAGTTATTTGTTCCTTTCACGTATTTGAGAATTCTTTTAATAGCAAACATATGTGTTTCTTTAGGATTATATTGAAACTTGGCACAATCACATACATTGTACAAGATATCAGGCCTACTGGCTATCAAATATAAAAGAGATCCGATCATACCTTTGTATAGCTTTTGGTCAACATTGGATCCATTTTCATCTTTGTCTAGCCTGCAGGTAGGACTCATGGGTGTGCTAGCCTCTTTGCTTGTTTCCCTGCCAAATTTCTTGATTAATTCCTTGATGTACTTGGCTTGGCGTATAAAGATTCCTTCCTTCATTTGTTTGACTTGTAAACCAAGGAAGCGGTTGAATTCACCCATAAAGTTCATTTCAAACTCATCTTGGATTAGCTCAGTAAATTCTTCATGAGAATTTTCATTAGATGTACCAAGATAATATCATTAATATATATTTGTACAACTAACATGTCATTTCTTTTGTTCTTAATAAAAAGAGCTTTGTCAATATTTCCTCTTTTGAAATCATTTTGAGTAAAAGCATATTCAATCTGTCATACCAGGTCCTAGGTGCTTGTTTCAAACCATATAAAGCTTTGTTCAACTTAAACCTATGATTTGAAAAAGCATGATTTTCAAAACCTGATGATTGTTCTATAATAACTTGTCCAGAAGTAAATCCATTTAGAAAAGCACTTTTGACATTCATTTGAAAAAGCTTAAAGTTCATGTAGCAAGCAAATGCAAAAAGTGATCTAATGATCTCAGGTTTTGCTATAGGTGCATAAGTTTCATCAAAATCGATATCTTCTTCTTGATTGAATTCATTTGCTACTAACCTTGCTTTATTCCTTATTACTTTACCATTTTCATCCAGTGTGTTCCTATAGACCCATTTGGTTTCTATTAATGGATAGTCTGTAGATCTACTAACTAGTGTCCAAACATTATTTTTTTTGAACTGATTTAATTCATCATGCTTGGCCATCATCCAGTGACGATTATTTTTAGCCTCTTCTAAGCTATGTGGTTCAATTTGAGAGACAAATGCTAGGTAGTCAGGTGCATCTCTGTGTGCTAACCTAGTCCTAACACCATGAGAAGGATCATCAATGATTAAATCTTTAGGATGTGAAGTAACATACCTCCATTCTCTTGGTAGATCAGTATGATCCGTACTTACCATTTCACTTCCATCTTGTGTTGGTTTGTCCTGAATGTTTAGATCTTCCATTTCTTTTTGTAGTGTACCTGCATCATTATCTATGAACTCATCTTTTCTAGATGGTGAGGGGTTAGCTTCATCAAAGACAACATGAATTGACTCTTCTACAGTAAGAGTCCTCTTGTTAAACACTCTATATGCTTTGCTATGTAATGAATAAACGAGGAATATAGATTCATCAGATTTTGCATCAAACTTTCCTAGATTATCCTTACCATTATTTAACACAAAGAATTTACACCCAAAAACATGAAAATAATTAATATTTGGTTTTCTTCCATTCCAAAGCTCATAGGGGGTTTTCTTTGAAATTGGTCTCATCAAAACTCGGTTTAGTATATAACAGGCAGTGTTCATGGCTTCTGCCCAAAAGTACCTTGGAAGACTACATTCACACAACATTGTTCAGGCCATTTCTTCCAAAATCCATTTTTTCTTTCTATAACACCATTTTGTTGTGTTGTTCTAGGAGTGGAGAAGTTGTGATCAATGCCGTGCTCGGTGCAATATTCATCAAAGAATTGATTTTGAAATTCAGTTCCATGATCACTTCTAATAGAAATGACATAAAGATTTTTCTCATTTGAAATCTTTTAATGAAATTTTTAAAATACATCAAAAGTTTCATCTTTATGCACAATAAATAATATCCATGTGAACCTAGAAAAGTCATCTACAATCACAAGGCCATATTTCATACCTCCTAGGCTTATGGTCCTAGTTGGTCCAAATAAGACCATGTGAAGTAGCTCAAGGGGTCTAGTTGTTGAAATAACATTTTTCAATTTAAAGCTCCCCCTAGTTTGTTTGCCCGATTGACAAGCATCATATACATAATCAAAATCAACTTTAAAATGAGGCAAACCTCTAACTAGATTCTTTGAGATTAATTTGGAAATAGTATGCATGCTAGCATGACCTAATCATCTATGCTATAGTAAATATGACTCCTTGGCCTTAGCATTCATTGCTACTAGACTGGAATTACTAGATATGGCTAGATCATTCAGATCTATCACATAAATATTTTCGAGTCTGTGGTCGATGAATTGTTGCTAGAGTCAAAAGAGTTAGTTACTATACACATAGATGATTCCAAGATAACTTTGAAGCCTTTATCACACAATTGACTAATACTCAATAGATTGTGCTTCAACTTATCTACTAGTAGCACATCTTCAATAGAAGTACAGGGGGTTATTTTAATCTTACCAGTTCTGATTATTCTTTCCTTGCCATTATCTCCGAAAGTAACTAATCCTCCTTCTTTCATTTGTAGAGTGATAAATTGATCTTTGTCACCCGTTATATGCCTTGAATAGCCACTATCAAGATACCATCTTTTCTTTGATTTTTGGGCTGCAAGAAAATCCTACAAAACAATCAAGGAGTGATTTTAGGTACCCAAGCTAACTTTGATCCTTTCGGGTTAGCTACAATGGTTCCTTTAGGAACCCAAATGGTTCTATATTTCAATGCACTAATCATGGAGTTTTTCAAGAAATTGCATTGATAAGATTTATGTCCAAATCTATGACATGCCTGACAAATAATTTTGTTATTTTTGAATGATGCATGCTCTGAAGCTATAACAAATGCAGAAACAGGAATACTTGATTTGAAGGATTTTTGCAAAGTATTCTTAGGAACATATTTCAGGCCATTTGAAATTGATTTCAATGGAAAACCTTTTCAATTCTAGCATTTATAGCATTAAATCCAATTCCAGCCTTATTTTTTGAGTCTTTTGTTCTTTTAAAATTAGCTCAAGCTTATTTGGACTCAAGGTCAACTTTTCTACTAAAGGCTTAAGCTTTTCAACCTCCTTTTTCAAATCAGTATTTTTGGCAACTAAAACATTGTTTGTCTCATATAAAATAGTTTTTTCATTGTTCAAGACTATAACATTTTTAGAAAGGTTATCCAATTTTCCTTGCAAAATGTTATTCTTTTCAAAAATTCATCCTTGTCTTTTAATAAAACATCGTTTTGTTTCTTTAAGCACTTAATTTTAACACCGGCTTTCTTGAATTCAATAAGTAAATTATGAAATGTTGAATTCAGTTCATCATAAGTAAATTCAGTTGGAAGCTCAGGGGATGATACCTCATTTTCGAGACCTATTAAATATTAAACAAAGATTCGTAGATTTTGGAGCCTCTTCTTCTTCATTTGAATAGGAAGCTTCGCTGTCGCTCCACGTCGCTACCATTGCTTTTTTCTTCTTAAATCCCTTTTTCAATAAAGGGCAATCTAGTCTGATGTGCCCTGGCTTTTTGCACTCATAACATGTGGGCACTTCTTTTTCTTTCTCCTTTTCCTTGTCCTTCTCCTTACTGAACTATTTGCTCTTGTAGAATTTTCTAAAATATCTTCTTTTCATTCTTTCCAAGAACTTTCTGAATTTTCTAACAACCATGGCAACGTCTTCGTCTTCCATGTTGCTTTCAGTAGAGGAACTCTCTTCTTCCGATTCTTCATCTCTTTTAGAATCCATGATAGCTTTAAAGGCGATCAATTTTTTTTTCTTTTGATCATTTTCAGTTCGATGCTGCATGGTCAGTTCATGTGTGATGAGAGATCCTAGCAGTTCATCCAGCAATAAGGTATTCAAATCTTTTACTTCCTGGATGGCAGACACTTTCGGATCCCACTTATCTAGAAGAGATCATAGAATCTTCTGTACTAGATCAGCATTAGTATATACCCTGCCAAGGCTTTTTAAGCCGTTAATAATATCAGTGAAACGTGAAAACATTACAGAGATTGTTTCATTTGGTTCCATTTTAAATAATTCAGAACTATGTATAAGAAGATTAATTTTAGAAGACTTTACTTGTGAAGTTCCTTCATGGGTCACTTCGAGTTTATCCCAAATTTCTCTTATCGAAGAGCAAATTGAAATTCGATTAAACTCATTGCTATCAAAAGCACAATATAACAAGTTCATGGCTTTGGCATTTAACTCTCCCATCTTCATGTCATGTTCGTCCCAATCCTCTTCAGGTTAAGGAACATCCACGCCATCAATTTAACCATGGGGATATAAGGACCCTTTAGAATGACCTTCCATAACTAAAAATCAACTGCTTGAATATAGATCTCCATTCTAGCTTTCCAATATGCATAATTTATGCCAGTGAAGAGTGGAAGTCTATTAGTTGATTAGCCTTCGACCAATGACGTACTCATTGGATGAGCCATCAATCTTTACTTTTAATGTATTCAGAGACACTACTCTGATACCAGTTGTTGCATAGGTGGCTACCCAAGAGGGAGGGTGAATTGAGTCTTTTAAAAAATTGAAGCAAATAATGTTCAATTCAAAATCCTTTGCAAGTTGAAGGTGCTATGATAGAATTATAAAATGCAGAATCTAAATAGAGTCAAGAAAGCACAACACAAACATACCAAATTTATAGTGGTCCAGAGCAACCCAGCTCCATACCACTACCCAATATACCACTTATGATTTCCATTATATTCACACTCGAATACAATAGGATTATTTTACAGGATCACAATCCAAGAACCTCTACACTTTGGTTTTACAGGATCATCAAAGAAAGCCCAATACCCTTTGGTTTTGATAAGCTCACCAAAGTAACCCGACTTGGTTTTCACAGGATCACCAAGAACCTAACCCTTGGTTTTAACAAGGCTCACGAAGAATTTATTTGGTTTTTCAATCGGGCTCACCAATAATCCAACAATTCAAAGATTGAATTGAAAATTAAATGCAACAAGAATGACAAACTCAATTTGTCGGATAGTTGCGGTGTAGCTTGTTGGAAGCCTACTTGAATGCACTTGAATAAGCTTTAATGAATTCAGTGGCTTCTTCCTAAAGTTGCTTCAAGCTTCAAATTGGAGTTGGTGAAGACTTGAAAGCTTGACTTGAATGCTCTTGTGCTCTTTTGCTGTTGGTGGGTAGGATATTTAATGAAGCTCTTTCTCTTTGAAGAACTCTCTAAATCATTATTTCAAGAAGGTTCAAATCCTTCAAATTTAAAGTCTTTCATCATCCAAAGGAATTCTAGCCATTGCAGACCATTGGGAAATGATTTTTGACCATTGGAACACCTTTTAGCATTCAAAAATAAATTCTGGAATTAGTTGTTGGATTCCTGAAAGCATCATTCAAGTCGGCATGGATTCCTTCGAGTCAGCTCGGATCCTTTGAGTTGATAGGTCGATTCGTCATTTCTTTAATATAGTCGGCACTTTGTCTCAGGGTGCAAAACCTCACTCTGGATGAGTCGGCTCTTTGTCACTCGGGTCGGCTCGAACTTGAATCTTGAAAATCTTGAACTTAAGGAGTCGGCTCTTTTCAACTTGGGTTGGCTCTTCTTCTCAGGTTCAAAAAACCTTACTCTGGAAGAGTCGGCTCGATGAAATTCGGGTTGGCTCTCTTTCTCAAGCTTTTAGAATTAGGTCTGGCAGTCGCCAAATCTTCAATGCAGTTGGCTCTTTGTCTCAAGGTGCAAAACATCACTCTAGAAGAGTCAGCTCTTGATAGCTCGGGTCGGCTCGAACTTCTTTCTTTGAAAAATTTGAACTCAAGGAGTCGGCTCTTTTCAGCTTGGGTCGGCTCATCTTCTCAGGTTCGAAAAACCTTACTCCGGAAGAGTCGGCTTGGTGCAGTTCGGGTCAGCTCACTTTCTCAGGCTTTCAGAATTAGGTCTGGCAGAGTCAGCTCTTTTTGGTTCGGGTCGGCTCACCTGGCTGTTCTCAGAAATCTTCAAAAAATGGACTCTGAAGGAGTCAGCTCGGACTGATTCCAGTCGACTCGGATTCACTAGAGTCGGCTTGCTTTCCATCGAGTCAGCTCGGATTGCTACATTCCAGAATCCTTGCTACGTGCCCGTAAGCAGAGTTGGCTCTTCTTCACTTGGGGTCGGCTCGAGTTTCTTCTTCAGGATTTTTATAATTGAACTTAAAGAGAACTCTCACCAACTTATTTACAATTTCACACAAACCAACTCAAACTAAAATACATGGCACACACATAATTATAGAAGTAACCCTTTTAACTGATTTTTCTTAGTATTTTGATTGGGTTCTTCTTTACAAAAATATTTACAACACAACTCAATCAAGAAAACAGAAGTGTAGGAATTAAAGGTTGAACATGTTATTCATCTTACAAAAACATGTCAAATACTTGAAGAGGTGTCAGTAATAAATGTTCATGCTCCAATGTTTGGTTATCATCAAAATCACTTATGGGGTCAACAAAAAAGTATGCCAAAACATGGAGTATTTTATTAAGGGGGAGTTTATCTCTCTAAGCCCTAATTCTCCTCTCATGGTTTGGCACTAATTGAAGTCAATTTGTTCTACTTGTTTATATACTCCTGTAAATACTATTATACAAGTAATTATAAAGTTTTATATGATTTTTCATGCCCAGTGTTTTGTCATCATCAAAAAGGGGGAGATTGTTGACCCCATAAGTGATTTTGATGATAACCAAACATTGGATTATGTACATTTATTTCTGACAACTCTTTAAGTATTTGACAAGTTTTTGTAGGATGAATAACATGTTCAAACTTCAACTCCTACACTTCTGTTTTCTTGGTTGAGTTGTGTTGTAAATGTTTTTGTAAAGAAGATCCCAATCAAAATGCTAACGGTTACTTCTGTGAGTGTGTGTGTGCCATGACTTTTAGTTTCAGTTGGTTTGTGTGAAATTGTAAAAGAGTTGGTGAGAGTTTTCTTTAAATTCAATTGTAAAAATCCTGAAGAAGACACTCAAGGCGACCCCAAGTGATGAAGAGCCGACTCTACTTATTGGCATGCAGCAAGGATTCTGGAATGCAGCAATCCGAGCTGACTCGATAGAAAGCGAGCCGACTCCAGTGAATCCGAGTCGATTAGAGTCAGTTCGAGCTGACTCCTCCAGAGTCCATTTTTTAAAGATTTCTGAGAACAGTTAGGCAAGCCGACCCGACCCAAAAAGAGCTGACTCTGCCAGACCTAATTCTGAAAGCCTGAGAAAGTGAGCTGACCCGAATTGCACCGAGCCGACTCTTCCAAAGTAAGGTTTTTCGAACCTAAGAAGATGAGCCGAACCAAGCTGAAAAGAGCCGACTTCTTGAGTTCAAATTTTTCAAAAAAAGAAGTTTGACGACCCGAGCCATCAAGAGCCGACTCTTCTAGAGTGATGTTTTGCACCCTAAGACAAAGAGCTGACTGCATTGAAGATTTGGTGACTCGACCTATCGACTCGAAGGATCCGAGCTGACTCGAAAGAATCCAAGCCGACTTGAACATCATTTCCAATTATTTAATGGCTAGTTCCAGAATTTATTTCTGAATGCTAAAAGGTGCTCCAATGATCAAAAATCATTCCCCAACCATCTACAATGGCTATAACTACCTTGGGATGATGGAAGATTTTAAATTTGAAGGATTTGAACTTTCTTAAAGCAATGAATTAGAGAGTTCTTCAAAGAAGAGAGAGCTTCATTGAATAGCCTACCTACCAACAACAAAAGAGCACAAGAGCATTCAAGTCAAGCTTTCAAGTCTTCACCAACTCCAATCTGAAGCTTGAAGCAACTTTGGGAAGAAGCCACTGAATTAATTAAAGTCTATTCAAGTGCATTCAAGTGGACTTCCAACAAGCTGCACCGATAATTATCCAACAAATTGAGTTTGTCATTCTTGTTGCATTTATTTTCAATTCAATTTTTGAATTGTTGGGTTATTGGTGAGCCCGATTGAAAAACCAAATAGGTTCTTGGTGAGCCTTGTTAAAACCAAGGATTAGGTTCTTGGTGATCTTGTGAAAACCAAGTATGTTCTTTGGTGAGCTTGTTAAAAACAAAGGGTGTTGGATTTTCTTTGGTGATCCCGTAAAACCAAGTGTAAAGGTTTTGGATTGTGATCCTGTAAAACAATCCTACTATATTCAGTGTGAATATAGTGAAAATCCCAAGTGGTATCTTGGGTAGTGGACGTAGGAGCTGGGTTGCTCTGGACCACTATAAATTTGGTGTGTTTGTGTTGTGCTTTCTTGACTCTGTTTAGCTTCTGCATTTTATAATTCTATCACAGCAATACCACTTGCAAAAGATTTTAAATTGTATATTACTTGCCTTCAATTTTTAAAAGGCCCAATTCACCCCCCTCTTGGGTAGCCACCTAGGCAACAAGTATCGACTCATGTATCGATTCATGACCTGAAGTGTCGACATTTGCAGGTCTGGATGAACAGTAACGACAAGTTTTTTGAAGCACATAAATGGTTCTTTTCATCCCTAATGGCAATTTTCTCCTCTCTAACGATCAAAAATAGTCATTTAAGGCTTGAAAAGGTATTTAAAGTGGACCAAACTCAAGAGAAAAGCAACTAATGAAACACTAATGAAAATTTATTGAGTATATTCACTACATTTGAGTGAAATTGAGCCTTCAAGCATTTAAGAGCTTTTAAGAAGCATTCAAGTCCATCCTTTAAGCATCCATTATGACTTCAACAACTTGAGGACATCTTTCTCAATAGCAATCAAAGAGCTTCAAAGAGATATTTGCTTTATTTTTGAAAGCTTATTGTATTCTTATTTTAAACTTAAATTTATTGTTGTTCCTAGTTTCAAGTGGATTAAAACTAGTGCTTGGGTTGTTGGTGAGCCTTGTTTCAAAAATCAATTTAAGTTGTTGATGAGCCTTGTGGAAACCAACTAGCTTTTTGGTTATCTCAGAAAATCAAGAGTTTTTGGTGAGCCTTGAGAAAATCAAGATGTTTTTGGGTTAGCTTTGTGAAAACCAAAGGGTTGTGATTAGTGAGCCCGGAAAACTAATCGACTGTAATCAAATGGGATTATAGTAAAATTTTCAAGTGGATCTTGAAAACTGGATGTAGGTGCTTTGTTGTGTACCGAATCTCTATATATCTTTGTATTTTTGGTTGCCTGCTCTTTCTTATTATTTGATCTTATTTATTCTGTATTTATTTTACTAATTTTGTTGCATATGTTCATGCACACATACACTTGAATCACTAGCACCTTCATTGTATTTGAATTGGCACATGCTTGTTTAAATCTTAAAAAAAGTTTTAAAAACCAATTCACCCCCCTCTTGGATTGCTTTGTTGGGCAACAAGTGGCATCAGAGCCACGTACTTAGCCTTTAAGTCTAACTGCTTTGAGTTAAGATCTATGGTAGCCCCTTTAGGTTCTAGTATTGTTGAGGGTCAAGCCTCAAATAGACCACCTTACTTTAATGGTATAAATTATGCGCATTGAAAACTCGTATATGAATTTATATGCATTCTATAGATTACAATCATTAAAAAGTTGTTGATAAAGGTCCACATATTCCTTCAATCATTGTTAATGGCATTTCCATTTCAAAACTTGAAGAGGATTGGGATGAAAACAACATTGAGCAATCCAAGCTTAATACTAAGGCAATGAACTTGCTCTATTGTGCATTGGATCCTACTAAATTTAATAGAATTTTCACATGCACCTTTGCGAAGGAAATATGGGATACACATAATGTTACTCATGAGGATACCAATCAAATAAAAAATATTAAATTAAATATGCTTGTACATGCATATGAGATGTTTATAATGGATCCTAATGAATCTATTACTGATATGTATACTAGATTTACTAATATTGTAAATGGTATGAAAAGTCTTGGAAGGTTATGTCTCATGCTAATCTTGTAAATAAGATTCTCAGATCATTTCCAACATCTTGGGATCTGAAAGTCATAGAAATTCAAGAAGTTAAAGATGCTAAGACACTTCCCTTGGAGCAACTTGTTGGTTCACTCATGACTTATGAGTTGAACATGAAGCAAAAGGTAGGATAGAATAAAAAGTAGATAGCATTCAAATCCACTACACCAGATGAACCTTCAAGTGAATATTCTGAGGAAGGAGAAAATGAGGATGAAGAGGAACTTATTGCAAAAAATTCAAAAGATTCATAAGAAAGAAGAAATTTCCATACAAAAAGAAGCCTCAGCCAAGCTAGGAAAAAGGAAAAGAAAGGAAAAAGAGGTGAAGGATCAACCAATTTGCTTCGAATGCAAGAAGCCTGGACACTTCAAGATTAATTGTCCTCTCCTAAAAAAATAAAGAAGAAGTTCATAAAGAAGACAATGATGGTAACATGGAGTGACAATGAAGACTCTAGCTCAGAGGAAGAATAATTAGAAGTTACTAATCTTTGCCTCATGGCTCAAGAAGATGAGGTATAATCTGAATTTGTACTTGATTTTATATTGATGAAATTAGAGATGCTATTGATGAACTCATGCATGAATATAAATTGTTGAAGATTGAGAATAAAAAGCGGAAGAAGCATGCTAATTCATTTTCTCATGAAAACAATCTTGCAAATAAAATAATAATAAAATTAAGATTGATATTTTAGAAAAATAAAAGAATGCTTTATCAATGAAAATAAAAGTTTTAAAAAGACTCAAGGTTGTTATTTCAAATAATAAACTTTTAAAGAAAAATAAAGACCTTGAGGTAGAAAATAAGAAACTCAAAGATAAGTTTGACAAAGTTAAACTATTTATTGAAAAATTTACATATAGTTATGAAAAATTAAATTTATTATTGAACAATCAAAGAGTTGTATTTGATAAAGTAGGACTTGGTTATAAGCAGCAAAAGAAACAAAAGTTTCAAGAATTTTTTGGTTCCTGCATCACCTAATATTACTTGTTTTAGTTGTGGAAAACTTGGGCATAAATCATATCAATGTGATCTAAGAAAGTAAATAATTCTAGAAAGGTTTGGGTTCCTAAAGGAACCACCCTTCGTACTAATCCAAAAGATCCATGATGGCTTGGGTACCTAAATAAAAATTTGATATGTTTTTCATGTGTGTCTTGCAACCAAAGAAAAGAAAAGATTATGGTATCTTGACAGTGGTTGCTCAAGACACATGACAGGAGATGTAAGCAATTCACATCTCTTGAGACTCTGAATGGAGGGAGTGTAACTTTTGAAAATAATGATAAAGAAAAAATCATTGGTATCGGTAAATTTTACATCTTCCCTTCCACTTTCATTGATAATGTTTTATTAGTTGAAGGATTAAAGCATAATCTACTTAGTATTAGTTAATTTTGTGATAAAGGCTTTAAAGTAATTTTGAATGTTTTCTATGCATGGTTTCTTGTCCTGATAGTAATGGAGTGAAATTCATTAAAAATAGGCATGGTAACATCTATCTTATTGATCTTGACAATTTACCATTACAGATGGTGAATTTCTAGTTATAATGAATTCCATAATTAAAGAGATTAGTTGGCTGGCATCATAGATTAGGTCATGCAATCATGAATCTACTTTATAAATTATGCAAAAATGATTTAGTTAAAGATTTACCAAAACTTAGATTTGATAAAGAAAAAATTGTGAAGCCTGTTAATTTGGAAAACAAACAAGAACATCTTTTAAAATTAAAGGAATGGTTTGAATTTCTAGGCAGTAGAACTACTCCATATGGATCTCTTTGGACCAACTAACAATATAAGCCTAGGAGGCAAGAGATATGGATTAGTCATAGTGGATGATTTTTCATGATTTACATGGGTTTTATTTTTAGCTCATAAAGATGAATCCTTTTTGGCTTTCATGAAGTTTTATCGAAAAGTTTTAAATGACAAAGGTACTTTTTTTGTTGTATTCGAAGTGACCAAGGAACTAAATTTGAAAATCAAGATTTTAAAAACTTTTGTAATGAAAAAAGAATTGAGCATAATTTTTCTACACCTAGGACACCTCAATAGAATGGGATGGTAGAAAAAAAAAAATAGGACTTTAGAAGAAATGACATGCGCAATGCTTTGCAAAAGTGATCTTCCAAGATATTTTTGGACAGAAGCTATTAATATTGCCTATTATATTTTAAACCATATTTTAATTAGATCAATTTTAAACAAAACTCTATATGAGCTTTGGAAAGAAAGAAAACCTACCTTAAGATATTTTGGATTTTGGTTGTCGATGTTTTATTTTGAATAATGGAAAAGATAATTTAGGCAAATTTGATGCCAAGTCAAATGAAGCTATCTTCTTAGGATACTCTACATCTAGCAAGATATATAGAGTTTTAATAAAAGAATACTTGTAGTAGAAGAGTCCATGCATATAGTATTTGAAGAGTCTATAAACAAGTCCCCTAGAAAAGATGATTTTTCCTGATGAATGTGTAGGTTTTGAAGGACTTAAGAAGCTTACTTTGGATGATCCCCCTACCAAAGAGAGTGAAAAAGATCAAAATAAGAAGAATGAAGAATAAGCCACAAGATCTTCACCAAAGGATCTACCTAAAGAATGGAGGTATGCTCATGGACATCCTAAGGAATTAATCTTAGGTGATCCATCGAGAGGGGTAAGAACAAGATCCTCTTTTACAAATGAATGTGATTATATTATTTTTGTTTCTCAAATTGAACCTAAATGTATTGAAGAAGCTGAAAAAGATCCTAATTTGATAATTACTATGCAAGAGGAACTAAATCAATTTGAAAGAAATAATGTTTGGACACTAATAAAAAAACCATCTAATGCTTCTATAATTAGTACAAAATGAGTATATAGAAATAAATTAGATGAAAATGGAATAGTAACTAGAAACAAGGCTAGCTAAGGGTATAATCAAGAGGAAGGAATTAATTTTGATAAAACCTTTACTCCAGTAGCTAGACTTGAATCTATTAGATTTTTAACATTTACATGTTTTATGGATTTCAAACTATTTCAAATAGATGTTAAAAGTTTATTTTTGAATGGTTATTTTGTTGAAGAAGTTTTTGTTGAACAACCACCTGATTTTGAAAATCATGCATATCATGATCATGTTTTCAAATTATATAAAGTACTTTACGATTTAAAGCAAGCCCCCGTGCATGGTATGAAATACTTAGTAAATTTTTTATTGAAAATAGTTTTTCTAGAGGTCATGTTGATACTACATTATTTTTAAAGAAAAAAGTTGATGATCTTTTAGTAGTATAGATCTATGTTGATGATATTTCTTTGATGCCACTAATGAATCTCTTTGTCAAAATTTGCAAAGCTAATGTAGGGAGAGTTCAAAATGAGCTTGATGGGAGAATTGAACTACTTCCTTGGATTCCAGATTAAGCAAACAAGTGAAGGGATCTTCATTAACCAAGCTAAATACATAAAGGAGATCTTGAAAAAGTTCGGATGAAGAAGACTAAACCAATCGGTAGACCTATAAGCCTTCATGTAAGCTTGACAAGGATGAGTCTGGTAAGAAAGTTGATCAAAAATTTTATAGAGGCATTATTAGATATTACTATATATAACCGCTACTAGACCAGATATTATGTTTAGCATATGCATGTGTGCTAGATATTAGTTTGAGCCTAAAAAATCACATTTATTGGCTGTTAAGTGCATACTTAGATATTTATACTGTACTGTTGATATTGGTTTGTGGTACTCTAAGAATTCAGCTATTGACTTAATTGCATTTTCTGATGTTGATTTTGCTAGCTATAAATTAGATAGAAAAAGTATATCTGGAACTTGTTAATTTCATGGAGTTAATTTAATCTCATGGTTTAGTAAGAAACAAAATTTAGTTGCACTATCTACAGCTAAGGCGGAATGTATTGCAGTTAGAAGTTGTTATGTTCAAATATTGTGGATTAAACAATAACTCAAGAATTTTGGTATTAAATTAACTAAGACACCAATAAGATATAACAATACTAGTGCTATAAACATAACTAAAAATTTTGTTCAACATTCTAGAGTTAAGCACATTGAAATTAGACATCATTTTATTAGAGATCATGTTTAGAATAATGATGTTATACTTGAATTTGTTTATACTGAAAAGCAACTAGCTGATATACTGACCAAGCCTCTCCATGAAGATAGATTCTGTGTAATTAGAAGGAAATTAGAGGTTATTTATCCTTTTGATTAGATCTCGATCTCTTTATGACCTTTCAAATTCCATTTGAAAATTTCTGGATCAAATATCCTTGAAAATCATTTTTAATCATTCATAGATTATTGAAATTAGATTCTACAATTTTTTTATGATTTTTTTATTTTCTCTAGATTTTTATCAAAGTATCGGCACTTCGAAGTGTCAACACCTCTAAGTATCGACAGTTTGCCTGAAGTCGTGAGTCGACACTTGAACGGCAGGAACCTGAGAACAAAAAGAGAAAATTGATCATTTTCTCTCATTTTTTCTTCTAATCCTTGAGCCAACTCATCCCTAAAATAGTATTCCAACCTCAGTTTACCTCCAATCACTATTCCAACTATCTAATTCCTTATTTGAGCAAGTTTCTTCCCTATTTTTTACTGTTCTTCCTATTTTCTTATGGTTTTACCATGAAATCTCTGTCCATTTCACCCTAGATATTTCTTCTATTCTTTTCTCTCTGGAAGATGGGGCCTTGGAAGCAAGTTTTCAGGAGACCTCGTCCATCTACATAGGATATAAAGCGGCGCATGAAGGCGTGCCACGAGGATCAAATAGTGGAGGCACCTGTTCAGCATGAAATTCTAGTCAGACCGCCCATCCATGGAGTAGACAGGATGGCCTCCAAGGACATTATTAAAGGATGATGAGTATATTTTGACTTTGTGGACTATCATCATTTTCGTATAGGACAGTGGTTGAGAGATGCTGGGTTGGCCAACATCTACTCGCTAACTAAGAGATTTTATCTTGGCCTGATTCGAGAGTTCTATGTTACTTTAGCTAGATGAGAAGATGGATGGATTGTTGAGATCCGAGGGATAGCAATTCTAATCACTGAAGAAATTGAGCAGGGCTTGGGAGATCCCTATGAGGGGCATCATAGCAAATTCTTTGGTAGACAGGGTGAGCATATTCTGATGTATTTTTAAGATAGAGGATCTTAAAGAGGGAGCCACAGTGGTAGCCTCCAGACTCATACCGGAGATGAGATTGCTCCATCACATCGTTGCCCGGATACTTCTACCAATGATCGGATGCTTTGATTTCATCATGGAGGGAGAGTTGCTGGTCATGGTATCTTTGATCTGATGGACTTCAGTATGCCTCCTAGTTCTCATAACACATCAAATGACTAAGGCTGCTACTAGTCGGAGGCTATGCTTTCCATACAGCATGCATCTAACCAGCCTATTCTGAGCTTATGGAGTTGTCATAAATGGAGAGACTTTTAGGCAGTTACTTCACACAAACATCTACGATGAGAGATTGTTACATAGGATGGGATATCATCTACATAGAGGACAGTGGAGATGGAAGGTATCTGGACAAACCACTGATGTAGATGATGAGGACATTGTTGAGGAGGAGCAGATTTATAGAGATAAGGCCAGGCCATTTGAGCCACCGAGAGACATTCTTGATACTCAGCCCGTGCCATCAGTTCGGCATAGCTAGAGGTGCCACCTCCTACTAACAACATTGAGGATAGGATCACTCAACTGGAGATAGAGATGATGATCATCAGATAGCTAGTAGATCAAATGCACTTGGAGATGAGGGCATGTCACTAGGAGTTGAGAGATGGCTTTTCTACTATCCTGGCTGCACTAGATAGATTGACATCTACCAGGGCACCTTCACCTCCCTCATCAGACTCTCCGCCAGCATCTCCAACACCTTGAGCTCCAGCTCCAAACACAGACATATGAGATGGTCAGAGAGATTCTTCTGCTGATTTTGATGTGGCGACTATATAGCATACCCTGAGCCAGACATCGCAGCAAGCAGCATCCTAAGAGGACTTTTGAGACTGCTCCTACTCTATCCAGTCCATCTCATCAGACACCTATTCTTCCCAGCACCCCAGTGATTTTTTCTAATCATGATATCTCTACCCCTGTTTTGTACTCTGATCCACTAGACACTCTTGTTGATCTTCTTACTCCAGTGATTCCCTCCTCTACCCTATATACTTCTTCATTGATCTAGGAACTAGGGTTTTACACACCTAATTTCCACATTCTCTTTTCTGGACCCATTTTTGATGTTACTCCATCTGACCTTGTCACATCTTCTGTTCCTACCACTAACATTGCATCTTCTTCAACACTAGTACAAGGGAGAGCACATGCCAAATGCAGAAGCCGAAGCTGTGACAACATTCCTAGACCTATTAGGACTAGACATTTAGATCTCTAGCCGATGTGGCCACAACCCGATCCTTTTAGGGTTACAGGGCCTATTATTTTGGAGATCAGGTCTTCCTCTGATGAGGAAAGCACCCCTTTGGGTCAGTGTACTAGGCAGTATCATTTCACTTTAATGTATATTCTTTTTTGTGTATGTTTACTTTGTTATGAATCTTGTATCAAGTTTTGTATCAAGTATATCAAATATATGAAATTTTTTATATAAAATATCTTTATGGTGACTCTTGGTATTCTTATCTCTTTATTACTGCAATGTCTTATTTCCATCTTATTCCATTCTTTTTCGTACCATTTTTCATGATGACAAAAGGGGGAGTAATTAATGATGTAATTAATGAATGAAATAAAGAGGGAGCAATTTTCGAAAAGATTTTTAAAAAATGGTAGAGCAAAAAGTAAGGGGGAGAGAAATTTCTAATTCTTTCGAAATTTTCTTTTGAAATGCTAAAAGTTGTAAGTTTTGAAAGTTGTTTTCAGATCATACATTGAGCGGGAGCATTTATTCTATGCTATGATACAATTCATGTTTATGCTCTTATTCCTATTTGTTATGTTCTGATATTTTTTTTTCTTATATATATATATATGCTTTGATACTCCTTATTTTCATGCTCTAATACACTTCATGAACTAACAATTTTTCTCTTATACTTTCTTTTTGTGCTGACATGCTCTGACATCCTTCAAGTATTGATGCTCTTAAAGCTTGTCTTTGTTGTTTTAGCTCTGATACTCTTCATGATTCAATCTGTTTTTGCTGAAGTGTCTATCTTTTAAATACATTTTAGCTCTGATACACCTCTTGAGCATTTTACATATACAACTTAGCTCCGATACTTTTTAATCATAACTCTGATACTTCATAATTTCTAACTCTGATACATTATAATTATAGCTCTGACATTGAAGCTATATGAATTGAATTCATTCTCATACATACATCAAGCTCTGATACATTGTAAACGGGTCTTTTCTCTTTATAATCATTATGAATTTAGACTCTAATACTTATCATCATTAGCTTTGATACTTATAGAAAATGCTCTATACCTATTACAATTCTTTTGAACTTACTATGTATATTGTACTTAAAGGTTTCATTATCATCAAAAAGGAAGAGATTGTTGACTCCTATATTAATTTTGATGAATAACAAAATATTTAAGTATATTTGAGTACTAATTGTGTTAAAAGTATATTTATTAGAATAGGGTACTCACATGTTCAATTGCTTGCCATCTTGTTGAAGAAGTTAGTTTTATGGATGAAATTTCAAGTTAAATAGACCTTGGTACGTAAAAATAACCTTGAAAGACTCAAAACATAAGTTTAAAGAAGTTTCTACAAAGTTTCTGAAGAGTTTCAAGAAAGTTTTAGCCAAGTGTCGACTCATAAAAGTGAAGTATCAACTCAGGTTGTCGACTCATAGAAGTTTGAGTTGATATGCAGAAGAAATTTTAGCTGGCACACATGAAGTATTGACTCATGAAGACCAAGTGTCGACTTATGTGTCGACTCAAGTGTCGACTCAAGGCCTGAGACAAAATTGATACAGAACATGCTGAATTCAATTCATTTCTCAAGTGTCGATTCATAAAGATGAAGTATCGACTCAAGTATCGACTCACCAGAAGAAGTGTTGATGCACCAGTGCATTCCAAAGCGCTTCAGAAAGCATTTTTGACATAATGTCGACTCAAGTGTTGACTCATGTGTCGACTTATGACCTAGAGTGTCGATACTTGAAAGTCAGGATGAACTTAATGGCTAGTTTTTTGAAGTACAAGAAAGTTCTTTTCATCTATAATGACTATTTTTTCCTCTCTAACGGTCAAAATGGTCATTTAAAGCTTGGAAATGTATTTAATGTAGACCAAACTCAAGAGGAAGAAACAAATAAAACACTTATGAGAATTTATTGAGTATTCACTATATTAGAGTGAAGTTGAGCCTTCAACCATTTAAGAGATTTAAGAAGCATTAAAGTCCATCCTTCAAGCATCCTTTAAGGCTTCAACAACTTGAGGATAAGCTTTCTCAATAGTAATCAAAGAGCTTCAAAGAAATATTTGCTTTATTTTTGAAAGCTTATTGTATTCATATTTTAAACTCAAATTTGTTGTTGTTCCTCGTTTCAAGTGGATTGAAACTAGTGCTTGGGTTATTGGTGAGCCTTATTTCAAAATCAACTTAGGTTTTTGGTGAACCTTGTGAAAATCAACTAGATTTTTATTATCCTGAAAAATCAAGAGGTTTTTGGTGAGTCTTGAGAAAACCAATAGGCTTTTTGGTTAGCCATGTGAAAACTAAAGGGTTGTGATTAGTGAGCCCAGAAAACTAATCGGCTTTAATCAAGTAGGACTATAGTGAAATTTCAAAGTGGATCTTGGGGAGTGGATGTAGGTACTTTGGTGTGCACCGAACTACTATATATCTTTGTATTTGTGGTTCCTTGCTCTCTATCATTATTTGGTCTTATTTATTTTGCATTTACTAATTCCACTGCATATCTTCAAGCACACATACACTTGAATCACTAGCACCTTCATTGTACTTGAATTGGCACATACTTGTTTAAATCTTTGCAAAAAGTTTTTAAAACCCAATTACCCCCCTCTTGCATTGCTTTACTGGGCAACAAAAATGATTAGCTTTTAAGATGCTATTCTATCAATCTCCCACATATGCTAAAGCTAATTACCCGTGTATTTAATTCCCATATAATCTAAATGGCAATCAAATTGCTATTGAGGAAGGGCCTTAGTGAATGGTCTACTATGTTGTTCTTTGTATCTACTCATTTTTAAATCATATCTTGTCTATCAATTATTTCATGAATGAGATGAAAGCACCTTAGGATATGCTTGGACTTTTGATGAGACATTGGTTCCTTAGCTTATGTAACAGCTCCAGCATTATCAGAAAAAAGTGGCATGATTGTTGTATTGTAGAAACTACACCCAACTCTGAGATAAACTTCTTCATCCAGATAGCTTCCTTAGAGGCTTCACTAGCAGCTATATATTTTATCTCGGTAATTGAGTCAGCTATAGTTTGTTGCTTGGTACATTTCCAACTCACTACATCTCCATACAAAGTAAAGATATATCCTGATATGAATTTACTATCATCTGGATCTGATTGAAAACTAGAGTCAGTACAGCCTTCTAGTTTTAAATCTGATGCTCTATATATCAGAAAAATATCTTTAGTCCTTTTAAAATATTTTGTGCGGACACCAGAGGCACCAGAATAAGACAGAGGCTTCTCAACCCTCTGTGGATCACTTAATGACATTCGAGTCCACTGTAATAAAGCTTAGTCCAGCTGAGTTGAGTCTTGTTTTAGTCAGCTCATGTTGAGCTAGTCTAGTCTAGTATTAGTCAGCTCATGTCGAGCTAATTTTATTTTTTGAGTCCTGTCCAAGCATACTGAAGACTCAAGACCACATCATACAAGTGAAGACCAAGTCCAACTAGATTGAAGACATGGAAGTATAGCCCAAGTCCAACCTAGCATGAAAACTTGAAGATCCCAAGAGGAGAAAATAAAAATAAATACAAACCTGAAGCCCTGGACCAGCCGGAAGGAAATTAGGCCAGCCCAGGCCTAGAAAGAGCTAGGGCGCCATTCCTTATGGTGACTCTCCTCTTGGTTGGCCACTTTAGTTCACCCCCTTAGCCGACCAAGGAAAGGAGAGGGAGAGCAAATCTTGGGATTTTTTCTACCTATGTTGCCTTATTTTCCTAGCTAGGGTTTGAGAGGAAAAGGATTCCTATGTAAAGTCTAATGTACCGTTACTTGGGGCCCAAGACTAAGAATCTATTTAAAGGACCCTAGTCTCTTGTATGAGGATTGATTATTGATATGAATTAAACTTGAGTTCTCTTCTACTGCTTTGTGCTTAAGGGGTTTTATTGGTGCTTTCATCCTCCTGGTGTTACAACAGAATTCCTGCGCCAACCATCCTTCCAGAGCCCTGGCCGCCCCCTCCAAAACTCGATTCCCCTTTGTTATTTTCCCTTGTTTCCTTGTTCCCTAGTGAGTTTTCTAACCCTTGATAAGTTGTTTGCAGGTCTCCAAGTTTTATGAATCCAATGACTCCAGCCAAGCCTCAATCGGATCACCGAGTAGAAAGCTAGGTATCCGCGGGTCATTGGCTTGGTTTTCTTGGCTGCATCCATCGAGGAACGAGAGATCCCTTCGCTGCGATCTTCATCTGGCACTTCAGACATTGTCAGGTACACCCCCTCTGCCATGAGTAATTTTATTGTAGGAAAACATGCCCTAATCGAGGCTTCTCAGCCCCAGCGATCCTTCTTTATTGCTTTTCTAGGTCCTAATATGCATGCTTGACTTCTAAAATTCATATAGAATTTCCTACAACTTATTTTGATCCAATTTTTGGGATTTAATCACTTAACTCCACATATAAAACACACAAAAATAATCGCATGCATATTAGTCCCGCATCAATATTTAGGATATTTTTCATAGCTTTCCAATGATCCTCTCTTAGATTAGCCTAGAATCTATTTGCTATGCCGAAGGCATAAGCAACATTAGGCCTGGTATATAACATGGCACACATGATTGATCCTATAGCTGAAGTATAATAAATCTTATTCATCCTTTATCTTTCTTCAGGTATATTAGGTAACATTTTTAGAAAAATGTATGCCTTGACTTATAGGCAAGTAACCCCTTTTACTCTCCTCGATATTGAATCTTTTCAATATTAAGTCAATGTACCTTGATTAGGATAAGTCAAGCATCCTTTTAAATCTATCTCTGTAGATCTTATACCTAGTGTATAGGATGCTTTTCCCAAATATTTCATGAAAAATTATTTAGATAGCTAAGCTTTGACTAATTGCAACATTGAAATATCATTCCCAATGATAAGTTTGTCATCAACATAGAATATTAAGAAGACAATGTTACTCTCACTTGTCTTCTTATGCACACATGGTTCATCCGCATTTTTGATGAAACCATATTACTTGATTGTTTCATCAAAGTGGATGTTCTAACTCCTCGATGCTTGCATTAATCCATAAATGAATTTCTTAAGCTTTATACTTTGTTTGGTCTCTCACTTAAGATAAATCCTTCTAGCTGTGACATATAGACTTCTTCCTCAAGATACTTATTAAGAAAGGTAGTATTTACATCAATTTGCTATATTTTATAATCATAGTATGCAGCTATAACAAATAAAATTCTAATGGATTTGAGCATAGCTACTGGTAAAAATGTTTCATCATAGTCAATTCCATGTCTTTGTTTAAAACCTTTTGCCACTAACCTAGCCTTGTAGGTTCTTACTTGGCCATCTATTTCAATCTTCTTTTTGAAGATCCATATGCTCCATATTGGATTTACTCCCTTAAGTGGATTAACCAAGATCCAGACTTGGATGGAATACATGGAGTCAATTTATATTTCATGGCATCAAGCCATTTATCAGAGTCTTTACTCTTGACTGCATTTGTATATATCAAAAGATCATCATCCTGAATGATGCTGGCTTCATTGTCATTTCCAATGATAAAGTCATATCTGAGAGGTGCATTCTGCACTCTCTATCCTATGGAGAAGAGGTAAGTGTTATGGTTGTACCTGATTAATAGGTTCTTATGGTTGAAAAAATTTGAGGTTGATTGTCTATAAGAATAGGTTGTAGATCTTGAATTTTACTAAGTTCAATTATCCTCTCACTGCCTCCTTCTTGAAATAAATTTCTTTTTCAAGAAAATGGCATGTCTACTGATAAAAACCTTTTATTCAGAAGGATGATAAAAGAGGAATCTGACACCCTCTCATGGATAACCTATGAACCTATATTTGATCAACCCTAGCACTCAGCTTATGTCCAAACCTATTTGATACGGGTCTAAATATGCATGCAAAGTATTTTTGTATTTTTATATGTTGAGTTAGGTGTCCAAATCCCTAAAATAAAGCCAAGATCTAAAGTAGAGAGTTCTACAAAAATTTTAGAAGCAGTTGCATGCAAAATAGACCCTAAAATAATAGAGAAGAGGACAGCCGAAGCTGAGAAGCCCCGGTTGGGCTAGTTCTCCTTTAATATGGCTACTGGTGAGTCGAGGGGGTGTACCTAACAGGATTTTGGTTTAAGAACTTATTATTTGTGTTGGTGTTGGAGTTTTTGTGTTTCTTTGGTTACTTTATGTGCCCTAATCATCCTTGCTACCCTTTCATCCTTCCATGCCCTAGCTTGCTTCCATCCAAGCCTTCACACGCCCAAAGGAAGAGTGCCTTAGGCCATCCAAAGAAAATAACAACATCCTTATCCAAGCCGCCATATACAAACCCTGATTTCAGATTTCTACAAAACCTAATCTCCTTCTATTATTTTGTTGTTGCTGTTTTGATTGACCCCTGACATTTGCAGGATCCCCAAGATGTTTTAGCTCTCTAGAGGAGGCTTTCTTGCCTACAGGACCGCCCATATCAGTCATCAAATTAAGGGAACCGAGCTTCATCATCCAGGCTCCAATCAGAGTGCTGTGTATTCCCTTCATTGAAAGTTCTTCAATCACTGATTGGTAACATCCATCCCTTCTCTTGATATATGGTTTGATGAAGATTAGCTATCATAAACTGGGAGTTTCTCAATTTCAGGTCTTGTCTCTTTTCATTATCTTGCATGAGTTATTTTGCGATACAATAATTCTTTGCATTGCGCTCATATTTGCTAGTTCTTTACTTTTATTGGGAATATAGCCTGCAAAACTTAAATTATAAAAATCAACAAAAAAAAAATTAGTTTACTATTTTTTTGCATATTTAGTAATTCCTAGAGTCATCCCGAAATAGTTGGTATCAGAACCAATTTAGGATAGCCCTTCATCTATATTAGGATCATAAACCCTAATTTCTGCATCTGCTAGCTGCATTAGGTGTCTATTTTTCTTCTGATTTGACCACCTAAGATTTATTTTTCCATGAAATTTGCATGAATTGTTTCTATCTTGTCCTATGTTTATCATAATTTTTAATTAATTTTAAAGAAACGCTAATTCACTAAAATTTGGCATATTAGAAATCCTAACTAAAATCATGAGATTTCTGTATCAATCCAAAGACCCTAGGATTTGCATCATCATCTGATTTTACTTTGCATCAATTTTGGTATAGTTCATCAACACCTTCCATCCTATTTTCTAAAATTTATAGATGACTTTTTCTGCATTGGTGACTTTGTCAAAACCTGTATCTTTTGAAACCCTAATTTCTTGAATTCTGCTATTTCTACACCTTGACTATTTCTACACCTTGACTCAACCAAACCTAACCAACTTCCACACACCCCAATCCCAAGCCTAATTTGTTTGCTAACCTAATCAACCTAAACTTAACTTGCCACCTCATAACTTGTCCAATTTGTTTTAGATTGTATCAGGACCATGGATTGCCATCATCTGCATTAAACTAATCTTAAGGGCATTTTCTCTATCTCAGATCAGGGCAGGAGGTCATTGTTGGGAATTGTGTCCCAAAGCCAATCACCTAGGTTGTAGACGGTTGTGCTGAGTATTGTATTTTTTTATGAATTAATAAAATATATTTTTGTAGCTCATCATATATGTATTTCCCTGAAATGAACTCTTTCATGTGATGAAGTCCTTAGGACTACACTGACTTCGATACAGAGAGGATGTATCGATTGGTCCTTAAATCCTGTTCACAACCAAAGGATATATTATACTGGACGGCAATATATCAAGTATAGGTTGTTGCAGTTCACATCGTTTGGTGTCCTTTTGACCAAATGAGTGTTGTGACACTGATATGATCTGCAAGTGGGATATGTGATATCTCATTGAACGTGACTCCGTGCACCCCCAATCTGCCAAAGGGATACTCACGATTGGATATGGGTATATGTGTCCCTCTGACCTGAGGTCATCACGGTAGCTTGCAAGCAACTCCCTGTGCTTTAGTGCTGGACTACCCGAATTTTTAATCTGGTGATGGAAGGTTTCTGGGTACAGGCAAGTACTTGTGGAGCAGTGATAGACCAAGATGGAATTGACCTGTCCAAATAGTTTGGATTGAATGTCTCGCAGTATATCAATTTAGCAAATCCTCGCCGGGGTAGCCCTAGTGAAGAGTCACAGGGCTTGCGAGGTTGAGACACGTAGTCGACTGACTCAGTCTATGTTGGCAACCTAATCAGTCGTCCTGAGCATTAGAGGTCAAAGGGATGAATTATACGGTAACCATATGCCAGAGGTTCGATAGTTTGCTCCTGCATCTTCGACCTATCCGGATGCCGGGACCCATTGCTAGATGGTTTCCTGTGCTGGTACTGGAATTATTCCTGTGCTACCATTTAGGTTCAAACCTATGAGATCACACCCACAGAGGATTACTCTATGATCCGGATACCGATTACGATTGGGAATCATCTTGGTTTTATGGTCAGTATTTTTTTAACACTCTTTTCCTCATCTTGCCCTTGTCTGTGTCAACCGGAAATTGTTCTGGGCTGACCAAAATTGCGCCAGGATTTTTCTGAATCAGTTTCAAACTGATTCGGAGCTCGTTTCGGCCTCCAATTGGTTATGAACCAATTTTTCCCTGAACCAAATTTTAAACCGGTTCAATTGGATTGAACCACTTGGTTTAAATGGGAATGGACCGGATTTGTTTGAGCAGGTGATTTATTCTCCCATGTGACCGTTAACACGATTTTAACATTGAAATTTTCCATTCACTGGAAGGAATGCCAAGCATCCGAAGAAGCCAAAATGTCCCAAGCATCGACGCTGGCTGTGGACGCTTCTTCTTCTCCACCCGATGGCATTCATTTGCTGTTAATAGGGTGATGGCACTGCTGCCTCTTCCTCTCCCTGTCTCTCCACCTCCCTCTCTCTCTTGCTGCCTATAAAAACTCCAGCATATGCCCTGTTTCACCGTGTTGATTTTCACCGTGTGAAGAGCTGAAAATCTGTAGTCCACATTGAGTGTTTGAGAGGCTTTGAGGCTTGATCCATTCTCCATTTTAGAGTGCCTTGAGGCTGAATTTTGGAGGGTGTGAGAGAGAGTTACAAGGTCCATTTCATTGTCCTTAGAGTGCTCAAAAGTCTGGACTGCAGCAAGGCCTGGTTGCTGCCATCCATTGTGATTGAGTCTCCTTCCAGCGGCTAGCACCACACGTGAAGGTGGATCGGAGGGCCCCAGCATGTCTCCCCTCTAAAGGGAGTACCCGTCTATCCTGGCAGCAGTCTTTGGCAAATTTCTATACATTTTTGGCTGACTTTTTCTTGCAGATTTCGATTGGAGATCGAAGACCGCTTGTCCCTCTTGCGCTGCTAAAATTTGGGAGCAAACGGAGGTCCGGAAGCCATCGTTCCGGCGATGTTTTTCAACCCTAAAACAGAGTTTTCTGCAGTCCAAGAAGAAGAAGAAGACTTGAATAAGTTTATCCCACTTATTCCAGCCTATTCCAGCTTTATCCTAGAGTTATTCCAGCCAGAATAAGGTATGAAAAAATTAATTTTTATCATGCATGATTTGAATTTTTAATTAAATATTTTATAAATATTTTATATCATTTTACATGCCTGTTTGCAACTAGAATTAGATTAGTTTCTGGACGGAGCAGATTTTCGCTGCATAGATTTAAAAAATATTTTTAAAATCCAATCTGCTCTCGCAGTTGTTTGCATGCCTAGTGTAGGATCATGTCAAACCCTCTTGCACCTGTTTCTTTCAGTCATAACCTATCCTAGGCCTAAAACAATCTCCTTGCATTCTTACCCAAACCTTAATTAAAATCAATTAGACATAATTTGCCCTAGAGGGCTAGGTGACACTAATAGGTCGGGTCCGAATTGTGTGGGCCAACTAGTGCATTTAATCCTGTGGCTATTACTGAAATCTGGTGTCTAAGGCTGAGGGTCCAGAGTCAAACGACCTATTTGGTGTTATGGTTTTTAATTAGGTCCCTGCGAAAGCAGGGGGGCCTCCCACACTCTATCTCTCTACCTGGCCAGAGGAAGGATTATCTACTGGGTTAAGTGTAAGTTGAGCTGACCCATTCAGTTTTGGCTCTAGGTCTAGGAAACCTTAGATTATACTAACATTTTTTCTTTTGCATGCTTGGCTGCACCACATCCCTTTGATTGATTGTTTGTTGCATGACCACTAGATTAGGAACTTAATACCAAAAGTCCAAACCTCAACCCAGCTCAGCCATGGATTCCAATTTGGAGGCCTTCATGAAAGCCATGACTGATCAGTTTGCCCAAATGAACCATAGGTTTGACCAATCTGATACCCAGAGGGACCTCAAACATGATCAAACCCAAAATCAGTTAGCCTAGATAAACACTAGGTTTGACCAATCCGATACCTAGATGAACAAAACCCAAACCCAGCATGCCTAGTTGACCACTCAGATCAACCATATAGCCCAAACAAACAACCAAACAACCACTACCATCGACCAATTAGCCACTAGTTTTGACCAAAGTAGGAGATCGGTTAGGAACCCTAGACAAGACCCATAGGACTGAACCCATAACCTATGAACCCATAACCCTTAGTCAGCCTGAGTCCAATAGGATTAGTACCCTTAGATATGAACCTAGTGTTAGTCAGGAACACCTTAGCCAACCCTCCCTTGTCACCGAGTCATTAGTCAGATTTTCCTTAGTCTACCCCTCTTACCACCTCATTGGTTCACCCAAATGATCTTGAAGAGGAGATATATGAGGCTTATCCAAGCTTGTTGATGAATATGAGGAGGAAGAAGAGGAATTCCCCATAAAAGACTTAGAGTTAGTTGAATCAATAGATACCCAGGTAGAAGCCATCCTAGAATCAATTGACCCTGACCATACCCACATAGTAGTCGACACAGAGTTAGATGGTCCAGATCACACCCAAGCTACAATGGAAGAGCAATTAGAGGAGACTTTAGAGGAGGATCCAATTGTAGAGCCTAGTCCTAAATCTCCTGAACTAGAAGAGTTTATTGATGACTTGGCTTATCTCACCCAGTACCCTCAGGATGAAGTCACTTCCTTGATCCCAATTGAAGATCTTTTCTTGAAATTAGTGACCCATTCTTCTATAAGGCATAACCAGTAGATAGACACCAACCCCTTAAGGTCAACCTTATTAGTTTAGGATTAATCCCTGACACCCCTTCTTATATCCTACTCTTTTAAATAATCCTGAACCCTTTTCTTACTTTCTACCTTACCAGACGTACCCTGAATCCACCTCATATTTTCTACCTTTTCATGAATTATCTTATGTTTCTTTAACCATTCATTTGCATTTTACAGAAGTAAACATACTGCATACATACATTTTGCATGTTAGGTTTGCATCTTACTTATTGCATACCCTCTGGCATTTAGTAAGTGTATATAGTAAATTCTCATGTGCATGCCATGCTAGGGTCAAACCTAAAGAGTTATAGTCTGTTAGGTTTTTTCCCGTAGAGTCCAATAAAATTTTCTTTGATAGGGATGTCTAGTCAAGTCTATTAGGTATTAGTTGAGTCCAATAAATTCACAGCCTGAATTAACTGTTTGCACCTACACTAGCCTCTGCATATCATATGCATCATGAAATTAGTCAAAAGCTGAACATAAGTAATGAATTAAATAAAAACTTAGCTAATTCCCAAAGGAAAGATAAAAAATTTTATGCAAAGGAATATGTGATGATAAAGGAATTTTTGCTCGCGAAGCTGGACCATCCAAAATAATGAAGAATAATGGATCCAATGCCTATGTTCCTAAGATATCACCTGATTCAGATTAGCTCTACCTTCATCATCTCAGATCTTATAAAGACTAGGGTGCTAGCAGTGATACCGAATGAGCTCCTTGAGCCACTCCCTTTTTTCGTGAGTGAAACCCACCAGAGCGACTACATACAATTTGGCCTTTTAATGAGGAAAAGATTGAGAGAACCCTAGATGATCAAGACATCTATACCTGGGATGGAGATTGTCAGTTGTACTTGATCGAGTGGTAAGGTCAGCCAGAATTTGAGGGCTTGTGGAATGCTGGTGCAGATCTGTAGTGCATCAACCCAGACCCTCCTTGAGCCAAATTGACCCTTACTCGACGGGGTCGAGTTCCTCCTGCCTCGGGAGAATTGGTGGGGACACCAGGATTAGAAACAGATCACTGGATCCCATATGATTTATTGATTAGGGTTTTAATTTTATAACCTTAGTCATGTGTCACAATTTTGTAATCAATTAAGATTGGGTCCTGTAATAAGTTGAGGTTAGTTGATTTGTCTCAACCCTCAAACCTAGTCAGTATTTTGAGTCATGTACTTCTACCATGAGTCTAGTATGAGTTCAAATTTTATACAAGATAAAAGGTTACTCTATTTTGGAGTTCCACTAGGCCACATCTAGGAGTTAGAGATCACTACATCAGCTTGTTGGATTTTGTGTGACACCCCAGGATCCAAAATGCTTTCCAGACACCCTGAATCCTTCAGATGCTTTCCGGATGCCCAGATTTCTCCAGATGCCAAAGTATATTTCTAGACCTGGTCATATCATGCAACTAGAGGTTCATCTATGCCTAGCTCTGGAGAAATCAAGCTCAGGCACCAAGCCCAAGCCCTTAAGAAGCAAGATTCCAAGTAATATTCCTACTACCAGGCTACCAGGCCATCCCAGCTTCCAGGAGGTCCAAGCCCATGCGCCCTTCACCTCTTGGATGACCCTTGCTGCCCCCATGAAGCCCAACATGCCTAAGAGAGGCATCCTCACATGGTTGACTTGGTCCAAGGGTTGGTTGAAGACTAGGTCAAAGCATGAAGGGAGAAGGAGAAGACTAGTCAAAGTCCTAACATCTTAAGGCTTTCTTTCCTAACCTATTAAGGATTACTTTTCCTAATACCTTAAGGAGAGTTAGTCCTAACCTAAGTGTAACCCTAGTTAAGAGAGGGCATGGGAGCTCTATAAATATCCCACCCCTCACCCTCTTGTAATAACTTTTATCTCATGAACTAAATCTTTGCTAAAATTTTGTTTAAGAACTTTTGTTTTTGTGTTGGTGTTGGAGTTTTTGTATTTCTCTGGTTACTTTGTGTGCCCTAATCATCATTGTTGTCGTAGCATCCTTTTATTCCCTAGCTTGCTGCCATCCAAGCCTTCATACACCCAAAGGAAGAGTGCCCTAGGTCACCCAATGCAAAGAACAACATCCTTCTTCCAGCTGCCACATACAAACCCTAATTTCAGATATCTACAAAATCTAATCTCCTTCTTTTGTTATTGCTATTTTGATTGACCCATGATGTTTGCAGGATCCCGAGATGTTTCAACTCCCCACAGGAGGCTTTCCTTGCCTCCAGGACTGCCAAAATCAGTCATCAAATTCAAGGGAACCGAGCTTCATCATCTAGGCTCCAATCAGAGTGCTGTGTGTTATCTTCATCGAAAGTTCTTCAAATCACTGATTGGTAACATCCTTCCCTTCTCTTGATATCTAATTTGATGAAGATTAGCTATCTTAAATGGGAGTTTCTTAATTCCCAGATCCTGTCTTTCATTATCTTGCATGAGTTATTTTGTGATACGTTGATTCATTGCATTGCTATCCTATTTGCTGGTTCATACTTTTATTTGGGAATATAGCCTGCAAACTTAAATTATAAAAAAACAAAAAAAATTAGTTTACTATTTTTGTGCATATTTAGCAATTCTTAGAGTCATTGGTGCGGACACCAGAGGCACCAGAATAAGGCAGAGGCTTCTCAACCCTCTGTGGATCACTTAGTTAATATTTGAGTCCCTGTAATAAGGGCTTAGCCCATCTGAGTCCTTTTTTTAGTTGTTGTTTGAGTCTTTTGAGTTGTTATTTCAGTTCTGTACTAGTTAGTTATGTTGAGCTAGTTCAGTCCAATGCTGGTCAGCTCATGTTGAGCTAATTTTATTTTTTGAGTCCTGTCCAAGCATACTGAAGACTCAAGACTATATCCTACAAGTGAAGACCAAGTCCAACTAGATTGAATACTTGGAAGTATAGCCCAAGTCCAACCCAGCTTGAAGATTTGAAGACCCCAGGAGGAAAATTCAGGAAAACCCTAATTTCTTGCAGATGCCCTCCAGACGCCCAGATTCCCTTCCAGATGCCAAAGTATATTCATAGATAAGGGCATCCATGATTCTAGAGGTCCATCTGCATCCTAGCCCAAAGAAATCAAGCCCAGGTGCCAAGCCCAAGCCCCTAAGAAGCAAGATACCAGGGAATATTCCTGCTACCTGGCTACCAGGCCACCCCAGCTTCCAAAGGGCCAACCCATGCACCCGAGCCCCTTTGGGCCGGCCTTTTGCTGCACCTAGAAGCCCAACATGCCACCCTAGGCGTCCTTGGAGTGTTGGCCAAGTCAAGAGAATTTTTAGGGATTTTTCTTCCTATATTTTCTTATTTTCTAGCTAGGGTTTGAGAGGGAAAAGGATTCTTATGTAAAGACTTATGTGCCCTTACTTGGAGCCAAGGTTAAGGGTCTATTTAAGGGACCCTAGCCTCTTGTATGAAACCTAATTTTTGATATGAATTAAAACCTTGAGTTCTTCTATTGAGTTGTGTGATACCCTGCTGTGTGCATAAAGGGGTTTGTGAGAGTTTTTCTTCCCAGTGCTGCAATCATCTTCCTGCTGCCAACAAGCATCTCAGATCCCTGGATGCCCACTCCAAAAAAGCCTTCCCTTGCTATTTTTCATTATTTTCTTGTTCTTTTGTGAGTTTTCTAACCTCTGACAGGTCATTTACAGGTCCCCGAGTTCCTACGAATCCAACGACTCCAGCCAAGCCTCAATCGGATCACCGAGCAGAAAAGGGTATCCGTGGGTCTTTGGCTCGGTTTTCCAGGCCGAATCCATCGAGGAACAAGAGACCCTTTGCTGTGATCTTCACAGACATTGTCAGGTACACCTCCTCTACCTCCAGTAGTTTTATTGTAGGAGAACTTGCCCTAACCGAGGCTTCTCAGCCCCGGCGATCCTTCTTTTCTACTTTTCTAGGTCCTAATCTGCATGCTAATCTTCTATAATTATATAAATTCTCTACAATTTATTTTAATCTGAAATTTGGGAATTAATTACTCAACCCACATATAGAACATACAAAAAAAAATTTCATGCATATTAGTCCCCCATCATTTGGTATCAGAGCTTAGATTAGGCTTGTTTTCGGTAATTTTTTAGTCCGTATATGCTCTGTTATTTTAATTATTTCTCCCATTTAAAAACTCCAAAAATTTTATATTTTGTTTATCTGGATTTATCATAATTTAGAGTAATTTAAGAATTTTTCAGATTTATTTCGGACTGTGAATTTTCTTCAAGCCGAAAACAGCCTGCAAATTTTGACTCTATTTTTTATTTTTCAGCAAGACAAATTTGGAAGTTTAGGTTTTTGTTTAGCAATTTTTGCATATCTTTTAATTTTAGTATATTTCCTGTATATTAGGCCATAATTTGCAAGTTTTCTTCTATTTAAGAAAATACCAAAAAAAAAATTACATATTCTCCAATAATACCAAAATATCTAAACCCTAATTTGCATCCTCATCTGCCTGCCATCATTACATAATTTACTTTTAAGGGCACTCTTGCTATATCAGATAAGGGGAGGAGTTGATAACCTCTCCTTAGCCCAAAATCACATCCCTTGAATTCGGTCCCAAGCCTTAACCTAAAATTAATTAGACTTAATTTGCCCTAGTGGGCTAGGGACACCAACTGCTCGGGTCTGGACTAGTGTTAGATCACTGTGTCAAGTTAACCTGTGTGTGCCTTGTGCTCAGTGTCTAGAACGGTGGTTTAGGGATTCAATCCCGAAGGGTTGTGTGCTGGTCCACCTACCTGGCCAATCTCTGATTGGTGTCTAGGATTGGCAATCAGGGACCTAACACTCCCCTTACACCTGCCTCGCTGAGTACAGGTTACTATAGGCTAGTTTGCCACCCTGATTGAGCATCTAGTTTGGACTCTAGGTCTAGTCAGCTATAGTCGGTATGATCGAGTCTTGCATGAGCACTAGATCAGGAGTTTCATATCACCCACCTCCTTCACAAATGTCTGAATCCATGGAAAATTTACAAGCCCAAATAAAAGCCCTAGCTGATCAAATGGCCCAGATGGCTACCCAGATAACTACCCAAATGACCCAGTTAACTCAGTCTGGTATTCAAACCAATGATAGAATTGACCATCTTGCCAACAGGTTTGATCAGTTAGAAGTCCGGGTAGGGACCCCAGGAAAAACCCATGGTTCACAGTCTGAGCCAGATCCTAATTCCCCTCAACCTAGGAGAACCCCAAATCCTAATCCATACCCTGAGGTCGAACCTAGGAGAGCCCCTCATCCTGACCCATACTATAACCCTCAGCCTAGGAGGACCCCAGACCCAGACCCATACAAAGAGGTCGAACCTAGGAGAGCCCTCAACTTGACCCATACTACAATCCTGAGCCCAGGAGGACCCCGAACCCTGATCCATATCTTGAGGTTGAAACTAGAAGAGGCTATCGTCCTGACCCAATCCCTGAAGTTCGTCATAGAAGGCCTAATCAGGATTTTGTAGACCAGGAGGACCGATCCTATAGACATGTCAAGCTTGATGCTCCAACTTTTGATGGTTGTCTAGATCCTAAGGTCTATATAGATTGGGAGGCAGAGATGGATCAATATTTTGAATGGTATGATTGACAGAGGAGTGTAAATTTAGGTTTGCTAAGCTTAAGTTGATTCGGGAAGCCAGGTTACAATGGGCTAGTGTTGAGAGAACCCTAATCTAGGAGGGCGTGATCCTATAACCACCTGGTGGGCCATGAAGGGTAAGCTTAGGACAAGATACGTTCCAGCTTCATATCATAGTGGGTTACTAGATCAATGGCAAAGATTTAATCAGGTAACAAGAGCATAGATGAGTACATTGCAAAATTTGATGAGTATTCCATGCGATGTGATTTGAGGGAGTCTGAGGATGTTGTCTTATCTTGGTTTAGGGCTGGATTAAGAGATGACATTAAGAAAGAGCTCTACATGAGAGAGGTTAGAGACCTGGACCATGCTTACCAGATTGCTAGGGATCATGAACGTTTCCATAGAGGGCCGTTTACCGTCGACCTGAGCCCACTAGATACCCTAGTTAGTATCCGGGAGCTAGCCAGCCCCTTCAGAGTCGACCCATACCCAGTCGACCCAATCCTAGTCTACCAGGCCCAAACCGACCCAGTCCTAGTCAGCCAGGTCCGAGTCGACCCCAGCCTAGTAATTCTTTGGCCCGCAAGGATGATCGAGGAAAATCTGTAGAAGCTAATAAGGTTACACTCCCCAGAAGACCTGTTTTAGATGTCATAAGCTAGGCCACTTTATGAATCAATGTCCAGTTAGTACTTTACATCTAGGTGAATTACAAAAAGAAGAGCCTGAGTCTGTAGTCGAACCTGAGGGAGAAGTTTATGAGGCTGATGATCAATTAATAGAGGAGTACGAAGGTGAGGAGGATGAACCTGAGTTTGAGAACCAATTAGGAGTGGTTAGGTGCATCCTAGCCCAAACCCCAGTTAAGGAAGATTGGCGTAGGACTAGCATCCTACAGACTTTTGTTAAGATAGGGGATAAGGTTCTTAAGATAATCATAGATAGTGGGAGTTGTGTCAATGCCATCTCTGCCAAGACAGTTAAATCTTTAGGATTGACCACAGTTCCTCATCCTAGCCCGTACAAAGTTTCTTGGGTAGATTCCACCTCCATCCAAATTCAAATTAGGTGCCAAATCTTACTTAGATTGCAGACCTATGAGGAAAAGATTTGGTGTGATGTTATCCCCATGGAAGTAAGTAGTATTATTTTAGGTCGACCTTGGCTATTTGATCATGATGCAACCTTGTATGGTCGAACCAATGTTTGTACCTTCAACTACCATGGGAATAAGTTTGTTATCAATCCAGCTCCCCCTAGGATCCCAATAAGAGGAGTTCTAGTAGCCTTAAGGACAAGAAACCTGGAGTTAACCTGATTAAGGCTAGGGAGTTAGAACAAGAGATTGTTGAGGGTAACCCTGTTTGGATCTTGACCTCCAAAGAAATATTAGAGCCAACCGAAAGGAACACCCTAAAAAAAAAATTGTTGAAGCTCTGAAAGAATTCGAGGATGTCTTCCTTGAGGATTTACCTGATCAATTGCCACCCCTTAGGAACATCCAGCATGCAATAGACTTAGTTCCAGGAGCCACTTTGCCAAACCTTCCTGCTATAGACTGAATCCAGTGAGCATCAAGAATTACAGAGACAAGTGGGAGAATTACTTAGGAAGGGTTTCATTAGAGAGAGCCTGAGTCCATGTGCAGTCCCTGCTCTACTGACCCTAAGAAGGATGGTACCTGGAGGATGTGTGTAGATAGTAGAGCTATCAACAAAATAACTGTGAAATATAGGTTTCCCATCCCCCGGTTGGATGATATATTAGACATGATGGTCGGAGCCAGAGTTTTCTCCAAGACAGACCTTAAGAGCGGCTATCATCAGGTGAGAATTAGACCTGGGGATGAGTGGAAAACTGCTTTCAAGACTAAGGATGGCCTGTTTGAGTGGGTTGTAATGCCCTTTGGACTTTCCAATGCACCAAGTACCTTTATGAGGATTATGACCCAGGTCCTGAGAGAGTTTACTGGAAAATTCGTTGTGGTCTACTTTGACGATATCTGATTTATAGCAGGACTTAGAAGGACCACCTTAGTCATCTAAGACTAGTATGCCAAACCCTTAGGGAGAATAACCTTTATGCCAACTTTAAGAAGTGTGATTTCATGACACATAGGGTCATCTTCCTAGGTTTTGTTGTCACCCCTGAGGGAGTTTCTGCAGATCCTGAAAAGGTTAGGGCGATTGTTGAGTGGCCTACACCCTCTAATGTCCATGATGTACGTAGTTTCCATGGCCTAGCAACCTTTTACAGGAGATTTATTAGGGGTTTTAGCACAATCATCGCACCTATCACCGATTGCATTAGGAAGGATACATTTGAGTGGACCAAAGTAGCTGATAAGACCTTCTAGAGCTTAAGGATAAGATGACCCATGCACCCATCCTTAGATTACCTGACTTTACTAAGGTGTTTGAGGTCGCTTGCGACACCTCGGGAGTAGGAATAGGCGGGGTACTAAGTCAAGAGAACCACCCTGTAGCCTTCTTCAGTGAAAAGCTAAATGAGGCTAAACTTAAGTACTCTACCTATGACAAGGAATTTTATGCGGTAGTCCAGGCCCTTAGATATTGGAGGCATTACTTACTACCACAGGAGTTTGTTTATTTTCTGACCATGAGGCACTCCGATTCCTGAACTTCCAAAAGAAACTGAATCCTCGGCATGGTAAATGGTTGAGTACATTCAGGCCTACACTTTCATCCTGAAGCACCGTGCTGGCACTGAAAATAAGGTAGCAGATGCCCTGAGCCATAGGTCTTTACTATTGGGATCAGTTAGCACCCAACTCATAGGGTTTGATAGGTTAAAGGATGAATATGAAGCCTGCCCAGACTTTGGAGACATTTACCAGACCCTCAGGCTAGGACCATCTAGTACCCATAGTGAGTATACCCTTCAGGATGGTTACCTTTTCCAGAATAATCGACTCTGTATACCCAAAACTTCCCTTAGAGAATTCCTAATCTGGGAAACCCATGCTGGAGGTTTAGCTGGTCATTTCGGTAGAAATAAGACGATCTTAGCAATAGAGGACCAGTTCGTTTGGCCAGGATTGAAAAGGCACGTTGCACAGATTGTAGCCAGATGTCGAACTTGTACTGTTGCCAAACAGCAAAAGCAAAACACTGGTCTTTACACACCTTTACCAGTGCCTGATCGTCCTTGGCAGGATCTAAGTATGGATTTCGTGCTAGGATTACCTAAGACCCAAAAGAAACATGACTCAATCTTTGTAGTGGTCGATAGGTTCTCTAAGATGGCTCACTTCATTCCCTGTTCCCAGACCTTTGATGCATCTAGGGTAGCCAAACTCTTCTTAGATCATGTGGTCAAACTCCATGGCCTACCCAAGACCATTATATCTGATAGGGATGTTAGGTTCACTAGTTATTTCTGGAAGACCTTATAGCACCTATTAGGGACCAAGCTTAAGTTTTCTATAGCCTACCACCCTCAAACAGATGGCCAAACTGAAGTAGTGAACTGAAGTTTAGGAAACCTCCTTAGATGCCTGGTAGGTGAACATGTTGGAACATGGGATTTGTTATTACCTAGAGCAGAGTTTGCCTACAACAGTTCAGTAAATAGGACAACGGGTAAGAGCTTTTGAGATAGTCCATGGGTACAAGCCTAATCGCCCCATTGATTTGATTCCTTTACCTATTCATGCACGAGTCTCAGAGACCGCAGAGTCATTTGCACAGCATATTAGAGACTTGCATAAAGACATTAACCAAAAGATAAACTTAAGCAATGAAACTTATAAAAAATTGGTTAATTCCCGAAGAAGGATCAAAGAATTTGATGTAGGGGATTCTGTCATGATTTGGCTTAGGCCTGAACGGTTCCCACCTGGGACGTTAAGAAGCTTCATGCTCGGGGAGCCGGACCTTTAAAGTATTAAAGAAGGTTGGATCAAATGCCTACGTGCTAGACTTGCCTTCGGATATGGGCATTAGTTCTACCTTCAATATTACAACCTGGTAGAGTACAGGGAACCGGGAACGATACCCAGTGAGGCTTTTGGACCTATCCCTTCTGTTGAGAGTGATCCTTACCCAGAGTGTCCACAATTAATTGGCCTGAGAGAGGAGAACGGATCGAGCGTATCCTAGATGATCAAGCCATTACGACCCGGGGCCGTGGTTATCAACGCTTCCTAGTCCGATGGCAAGGCCGGCTAGAGTCGGACGATTCTTGGATTTCTTGAGAGGACTTGCAACGCCTCAACCCAGACCTTCTTGAGAAATATGTGAGCCAATCTGATCTTCACTTGACAGGGTCGAGTTCCTCCCACCCCGGGAGAATTGGTGCGGACACCAGAGGCACCAGAAAAGGTAGAGGCTTCTCAACCTCTATGGATCACTTAGTTAATATTTGAGTCCCCTGTAATAAGGGCTTAGCCCATCTGAGTACTTTTTTTAGTTGTTGTTTGAGTCTTTTGAGTTGTTATTTCAATTCTGTACTAGTTAGCTTTGTTGAGCTAGTTCAGTCCAATGCTAGTCAGCTCATGTTGAGCTAATTTTATTTTTTTGAGTCCTGTCCAAGCATACTGAAGACTCAAGACTATATCCTACAAGTGAAGACCATGTCCAAATAGATTGAAGACATGGAAGTATAGCCCAAGTCCAACCCAGCTTGAAGATTTGAAGACCCCAGGAGGAAAATTCAGGAAAACCCTGATTTCTTGCAGATGCCCTAGATGCCCAGATTCCATTCCAGATGCCCTCCAGATGCCTAGATTTCCTTCCAGATGCCAAAGTATATTCATAGATTAGGGAATCCATGATTCCAGAGGTCCATCTGCATCCTAGCCCAAAGAAATCAAGCCCAGGTGCCAAGCCCAAGCCCCTAAGAAGCAAGATACCAGGGAATATTCCTGCTACCTGGCTACCAGGCCACCCCAGCTTCCAGAGGCCCAAACCCAAGCACCCGAGCCCCTTTGGGCCAGCCTTTTACTGCACCTAGAAGCCCAACACGCCCCCCTAGGCATCCTTGGAGTGTTGGCCAAGTCAAGAGAATTTTTAGGGATTTTTCTACCTATTATTTTCTTATTTTCTAGCTAGGGTTTGAGAGGGAAAAGGATTCTTATGTAAAGACTTATGTGCCCTTAATTGGAGCCCAAGGTTAAGGGTCTATTTAAGGGACCCTAGCCTCTTGTATGAAACCTAATTTTTGATATGAATTAAAACCTTGAGTTCTTCTATTGAGTTGTGTGATACCCTGCTGTGTGCATAAAGGGGTTTTGAGAGTTTCTTCCCAGTGCTGCAATCATCTTCCTGCTGCCAACAAGCATCTCAGATCCCTGGATGCCCACTCCAAAAGAAGCCTTCCCTTGCTGTTTTCCCATTGTTTTCTTGTTCCTTTATGAGTTTTCTAACCCTGACAGGTCGTTTACAGGTCCCCGAGTTCCTACAAATCCAACGACTCCAGTCAAGCCTCAATCGGATCACCGAGTAGAAAGCCGGGTATCCGCGGGTCTTTGGCTCGGTTTTCCAGGCCGCATCCATCGAGGAACGAGAGACCCTTTGCTGCGATCTTCACAGACGTTGTCAGGTACACCCCCTCTACCTCCAGTAGTTTTATTAGGAGAACTTGCCCTAACCGAGGCTTCTCAGCCCCGGCGATCCTTCTTTTCTACTTTTCTAGGTCCTAATCTGTATGCTGATCTTCTAAAATTTATATAAAATTTCCTACAATTTATTTTAATCTGAAATTCGGGAATTAATCACTCAACCCCACATATAAAACATACAAAAAAAAATTTCATGCATATTGGTCCCCCATCAGTCATCCTGCATTAGACCAAAATCGGACGAGTCATGGATTTCTCGAGAGGTCTTGCAGTGCCTCGACCCAGACCTTCTCAAGAGATATGTGAGCTAGTTTGATCCTTACTCAACAGGATCGAGTTCTTCCCACCGTGAGAGAATTGGTGCGGACATCAGAAGCACCAGGATATGACAAAGGCTTCTCGACCCTCTATGGATTACTTAGTAGTGTTTGAGTCCAATTTGTAATAAGGGCTTAGCCTAATTGAGTTTTCCTTTGGCCCCTGAGTCATGTTCTTTTTGGGCCTTCATCATTTGAGTCATGTATTTAGAGTTTGATTCATACCATTAGGGTATAGATCAGTTAGTCAAGTCAGCTCATGTTGAGCTAGTCATATTCACAGTCTTGTAAATTTTAGTCCAAGTCCAATGAAGACTCAATACAATTGAAGACCAACCCAGCTTGAAGTCATGAAGACCATGGAAGACCCAATAGGAGAAATTGAAGGCCTGGAACCCTGGATCGTAGCTTAGAGCCCTGGACCACAGCCTGATGCAAACTAGGGCACCTAAGGCCCATTAGGAGTACCTAGGGGCACCACACTTTTATGGTCTCCTCCCCTTGCTCTGCCACTTAGGGTCACCTCCCTTGGCCGACCAAGGCAAGTGAGAGAGGGAGAGTTTGAGGGAAAGAGGCTTTTGACTGCCATGTATTCTAGCTAGGGTTTGGGTGGGATTCAAATTCCTATGAATTATCTTTTATATCCTTACTTGGGGGACAAGTTTGTGAGCCTATTTAAGAGGCCCCCCTCTCTTGTATTCAGAGCTAATTATTCATGAAATATATTGAGTCTTTACTTTATTGCTGCGTGCTTGCTGTGTGCTAAGGGGAATCTATGTGAACCCCTTCTTTTTAGCCTCCTGCACCGTGCCTCCATCCACCATCAAATCCCTTTGAAGCAACCTTCTCCAACCTTGGCCGCCCAACACAAAACCTCTTCTTTCTTTGCTATTTTCTAATTTTTTTCTCATCAGTTCATCGATTTCTAACTCTTGACAGGTGATTTGTAGGTCCCTTGAAGCCAACGAATCCAAGATTCCAGTCAAATAACTTTCGGGCCAGCAGCTTGAAAGCCGCAGATCCGCGGGGTCTTCGGCTTGATCATCCAGGCTGCATCAAGGAGTGAAGAGAGACCTCTACAAGGATTCATCTGAAGATCCTATCAGGTACACCCCCTATACCTTTCAGTAGCAATATTGAAGGGGACCTAGCCTAAACGGGGCTTCTCAGCCTCGGCGGTCCTTCTTCCTTATCATTTAAGGGTCTTCTTGCATGTTGTTGCTTTTTTTTTTTGTATAGCACTCTCTACTTTAATTCTTGGCCTTATTTTCAAGATTTAGATATCTAACTCAACATCGAAAAATATAAAATTACTTTGCATGCATATTTAGTCTTGCATCAATATGTCAAACATAAGCTGGGCTACCCTAAATATAAGATATTTAAGACTTGATCTTTTGCCTTTCCATAAATCATATGAAGTTCTAACTACTGATTTTGATGGTATTATGTTTAGTATATGAGAAGCAATTTCTGTGACGTAACCCCAAAAGGAAATAAGAAGATCAGTGAAGCTCATCATGGACCTTGCCATATGTAATAAGGTACGATTCCTCCTTTCTACTACACCATTTAATTATGGTGTATATGGAGGTGTCCATTCTAAGAGAATGTCTTTGTCCTTAAGATGATCAAGAAAGTTACTAGATAAGTATTCTCCTTCTCAATTTGATCAAAGGATTTTAATACTCTTTCTAGTTTATTTCTCAACCATACTTTGATACTCTTTAAATTTATCAAAGACTTTGGATTTATATTTCATAAGATACAAATATCCAAACCTAGCTAAATCATCTATAAAATTAATGAAATAAGAGTATCCTCCTCTAGCTTGAGTTGACATAGGTCTATACATATTTGTGTGTATTAGCCCAAATAACTCAGTTGCCTATCTTCATGATCAGTAAATGGAAATTTGATCATTTTATCCATGAGACAGGACTTATAACTTCCTAATGATTAATAATCATAAGGATTAAAGAGTTTATCATTGTATTACTTATTTACCTAGACTCATTAATATGACCAAATCAACAATGCTAGAGAAAAGTGACATTGACATCTTCTCTCTTTCTTTTCTTGTTTTCAACAAGTAAAACTTCATCATTGAGTGAAAGAACTAAAAGACCATTAACAAATAAACCAGTTCCAAAGAAATTATTAAAATAATAAATAGAGTATCCACTACTCTTTATATTAATTTCAAAACCTTGTTGTAATAACAAAGGTACAAAAATAATATTTTTAATAATATTTGGAATACAGTAACAGTTTTTAAATTCTAAAGTTTTGCCCGAAGGTAAAAATAATAGATTGGTACCCACAGCTTTCACTTGAACAGCTTTACCACTTGTACTATAAAGCTTGAAGTCACCTTTTTTATGCTCCATTTTTTTGAAGTCCTTGCAAAGACCTGCATATATGAGACCCACATGTAGTGTCCAATATCCATGAATCAAAAGCCGAAGTACTCAATGACAAGTTAGTTTGTATTATGTACAAACCTTTTAATACTCTACCAGTATCAAGCTTACTAGCAAGATATGACTTGAAGTTCTTCTTCCAGCATTCCTACTTATCATAGTAAAAATAGATTCCATCAGCAGAAGGCTTCTTTGCCTTCTTCCTCTTCTAGATACTTTTTTAAGGGTTTTATTTTCTCTTTGAATGCTTCTTCATTACTACTTTCTTCTTCCTATAAATTAGAAGAAGATGAGCCTTGTCGCCTTTAAAATGGCTCTCAGATGTCTTAAGCATGTAAAGCAGCTCAGGTAATGAAAGGTTTAGTTTGTTCATGTGATAGTTCATGATAAACTGAGAGAAGGAATCTAGGAGTGATTATAGGATCAAGTCCTGATTAATCTCCCCACCCATAAGAAATCCTAATTGACCTAATCGAGTGATTAAGTTAATCATCTTTAGTACATGGACTTGAATAAATGAGCCCTCACTCATACATGCTTGGAATAACTACTGTGATATTTTGTATCGGGCAACCTTACTTTGTTATCCATAAAGCTCTTTAAGATTGAGCAGTATGGATCAAGGTTCCATTTCTTCATGTTATCTCTACAATTCATTGCTCATAGAGGCCAACATAATGCACTTGATAGTTCATCTATCATTCTGCCATATTTATGTGGCCCTTTCCTCTTCCAAAGCATCATCTCTGATTAGATCTAGATCAGGAGAATTGAAGATATAGGATACCTTCTACGGAGTTAAAACAATTCTTAGATTCTTTAACCAATCCATATAATTAGGACCGATCAACTTATTGGCATCTAGAATATGTCGTAGTGATAAAGTATAAGCCATAATATTAATCTATAAAAAATAAAGAACAATATATAAGTAGAATGTTAGGTTCCTCTCCTGGATCAACCTAGAAGCTGCTTACGATGCCCAAGGCATAAGCAACAACAGCCTTGGTACATAACATGGCATACATAATTGATCTTATAGTCGAAGCATAAGGAATCAAACTCATTCTCTCTCTCTTGCTTCTGGGGTCTTAGGAGACATCTTCTTGGAGAGATGTATGCCTTGACTCATGGGTAAGTACCCTTCTTACTTTCCTCCATGTTGAATCTCTTTAATACTAAGTCAATATACCTAGATTAGGATAAGCCAAGCATCCTCTTAGATCTATCTCTATATCTTTATACCCAGTATATAAGATGCCTCTCTCAAATCCTTCATGAAAAACTACTTTGATAACCAAGACTTGATCGATTGTAATATTGGAATATCATTCCCAATGATGAGTATGTCATGATATACAAAACTAAGTAAACAAGGGCACTCCCACTTATCTTCTTGTGCACATACGGTTCATCCACATTCTTGATGAAACCAAACTCTTTATCAAAGTGGATGTTCCAACTCCTGGATGCTTGCTTCAATCCATAAATGGATTTCTTAAGCCTGCATACTTGGTTTGGTCTCTCACTTGAGACAAACCCTTTAGTTTTGATTTATAGACTTCTTCCTCAAGATATCCATTAAGGAAAGCAATCTTTATATCCATTTGCCAAATTTCATAGTCATAGTATGAAACTATGGCAAGAAGTATTCGAATGGACTTGAGCATGGCTACTGGTAAAAATGTTTTATCATAGTCAATACCATGTCTTTGTACAACTTGTTTATCCTAGACACGTTGATATGACCCAAATGGCAATGCTAGAGATAAGTGACATACACATCATCTCTCTTTCTTTTCTTGTTTTCAACAAGCAAACCTTTATCATTGAGTGACAGAATCAAAAGATCATTAGCAAATGTAGCACAACCAAAGAATTTTTTTAAAAAGAAAATCGAGCATCCATGGCTTGACAAATTTATTTCATAACCTTGTTTTAACAACTAAGGTACAGAAATAATATTCTTTATAATGTTGGGTACATAATAACAATCTTTTAATTCAAAAAGATTATCCGATGGCAATAACAAAAGATAGGTGCCAACAGCTTTAGCCTGAATGAGATCACCACTCATGCCAAATAGCTCGAAATCACCCTTCTTCAAGCTTTAAGGTCTCTATAACCCTTGCAATGACTTGCAGATATGAGATCCACATGTGGTATCCAATACCCATGTATCAGAAGCTAAAGAACTCAATGACAAGTTCATTTGTATCATGTACAAACCTTTTGATGCTCCACCAGCATCATGCTTCATACTTGCAAGATACAACTTGCAACTCTTCTTCTAGTGCCCTTGCTTCCCACAGTGATAGCATGTCCCATCAACAGAGGGCTTCCTTGCATTCTTCCTCTTCTAGAAGCTACTCTTAAAGTTCCTTTTTCTCTTTGAACCCTTCTTCAATGCCTGCTTCTTCTTTCCATCAACTAGAAGAAGCTGAGCCTTATCACATTCAAAGTGGCTCAATACTGTCTTGAGCATATTCAACAGCTCAGGCAATGACATATTCAATTTGTTCATATGATAATTCATGAAAAATTATGAGAAGGAATCTGTGAGTGACTATAGGATCAAGTCTTGATTAAGCTCTCCATCCATCACAAATCCAGTTGACCTAATCAAGTAATCAGGTCAATTATCTCGAGGTCACATGCCTGAACAGAAGAGCCCTCACTTATCCATGCATGCACAACTACTTCAATGTCTCATATCGAGCAGTCCGACAATGCTCTTCATAAAGCCCTTTAAGATTAAGTAAAATGTATTGAAGTTTCATTTTCTATTGTTGCATCTATAATTCATTGCTCATTGTGACTAGCATGATGCAGTTTATAGTCATGCTATCATTCTATCATATTTTATATATGGCTCTTTCCTCCTCAGTAGCATCTTGTCCTATCAGATCTAGGTCAGGAGAATCTAGGATATAGACAATCTTTTCTTGAGCTAATACAATCTTTAGTTTCCTCAACCAGTCCACATAATTCAAACCGGTCAACTTGTTGGCATCCAAGATACATCACAGTGAAAGAGTAGAAGCCATAGTGTAAAATCTACATTAAGTAAAGAACAATTATAAGTAGACCGCTCATGATGATATTCATAATTTGACAAGGACTTTGTATCTAATTGTGTCTCCCACTATTTTTTTTGAATACCATAACCCTCAACTATGGTAAGTGGGAAACCCTACCAAGGCTTCCTTAGTGAGGTTGAGATCCCAATTCCTCATGAATGCCTTGTGTTAATTACAACAAAACCCTATAAGTTCGTGGCTAGGAAAAATCCTTTCCAATTGCAACCCCTGCAACTCTCAACATAATACCAGCCTCTAAGACACTTATAGCCTTATATTAATCACAACAAATTATGATGTCTTAATTTAGTCAGACCCTTCATTTCCATACAGCCATGTTTGATAAATGTTGCCCTTGTATCAATCACAACAAAGCAACACCACGAATCATACCATAAAGCATAAAAATGCACCAAGACAAAATCATATCAAACTCTAGAGTATGTCTTATGTCAATCACAACAAACCTACTATAGTTTTTGGCATGGATTTGGCTTTGTATGAAGGAAGGCAATTTGTAGTGTGCTTAATCACATAACATTTCCAACTTAGGATTTAGAAATGACCAAATTTACTAGGTAAGTGGAAGAGATGAGAGGTTCCCCCCATTGCTTTTCTTAGATACCAATTAAATTGGCCAGGTTATACAATGGAACCAATTAAAAACCTTATTGCCTTTACCTTCCAAGAATCAAGTGCCTAGACACTAATTGGCTGATCAAGCCCTAATCAGATATGCATCACGATTAACTTACACTATGACTAAATATAATTTTTTGAGGGCTTTTACGGTGTCAAATACATCCTAATTAGTCATGTCATCATGACACTTATTCCAGCAAACAAGCATATTAACCCTAATATGCATATCATGATCATGATTATAATAGTAATCCATTCACCTCACTTATTCATGGGATAGGCCACAGCGGCATCCTTACATGCCATAGAAGACCCCATTGAATGGAAAGAGAGAGCCTTTAAACACTAATTAGCTCAAACACTAATTAGCTCCTATGACCGATGGCCATGGTGACTAACCCAATATGAAGCAGTTACTAGGATGTAACATATCTCATATGTAATATGAACTAATCATGCATTAATTCATAGCAAAGCAAGCAATCAACAATAAAGAGAATACTAATTACATACATCAAGGTAGTTCTGATACCACTGTTGGGTTCTAGGTAGGGTGTAGCAGAAGACTGGGTTTCAAAATTTTCAAATATTGAAATCCTGACTGGTCAAAATCCTAAATCCTAGGACAACTTGATCATGACAACTGCATAGTAAACTGATGCAGAACAAATAAGATGATGCAATGCAGAAGTAAATTAAGACATTTTTTTTTTTTTGGTTTTGTTAGAAGTTGGCTTGACTCAAAAACAAGGCTAACTAATATTGAAAGAAAATATGCACTAAAAGAAAGCACAATTCAAAAGAGTAGATTATCAGAGTAATAAAGAAATAGGATCGCTGGGGATTGAGAAACCCCCAGACCTAGGATTTACTCCTCTTTCAAGAAACAGATGAAGAGAGAAGAGAAGGTTTTATACCTGCTTGTGATATCTCTCTTTGCTTCAATTGAAGGACACTCTCGAGCAGATTGTAGGATCCTTGGAGACGGGGTATCTTTGTAATGGATCCTCGGATTGTAGTCCTATGGCAAGGTTGGCCTTCTTCTCGTACTCTGGATCTGGAAAACATGAAGAACAAGATAAGGATGTAAGAAACTCAAGGAAGAGACCTTTACTTGGGATAGCTCCGGACTGCTCGAACTTTGAAGATGAGGGAAGAGTATGGAGGTGGCGGTGGAAGATGGAATGGATTTAGGGTTTGGCTGGTAGGGCAGTGACTTGCAGATGAAAAGGACCTAGGGCTTGATATAGTGGGCGGTGGCTTGGAGAAGGAGATGGCGGCCTTGATGAAGTGGGACTAGGGTTTAGGAATTTGGGTGTTGGCGGCTAGGATGATGAAAGGAAATTAGGGTTGGCGGCTAGGGAAGAAAGCGGGAAAGGGTTTTGGTAACTTTGGAGATCTATCACCTCCTCAAGACTCCAATGGAACCGGATTTACTCCCTCACGGAGCTCAACACTCAAAGAAGTGCGGAAGAAGAGAACACAAGGTTGCTCAACACAAGAAAAGATTTCATTTACTCATTCTCATCAAAAAAGTACATAAGGGTCCAATATATAGACCTTGCAAGAGAAACAAAATTACACTACTTCCCATGTGGGACTAAACATTCATCCTAAGCATGAAAACTTTCCATTGACCAACTAGGCTTCTTTCCTTGGAGTGGGCGGCCTCAAATGCAAGGTGATGGCTTCATATGGCAGGTATGTGGGGCACCTCCTAGTTCTTCTCCTTAAGTCATGGGTTTTCCTTCCATGACTTGCTCTTTCTTGGAAAAAAATACTCATCTCCTAGTCTTTCTCCCCAAGACTAGGCTCCTTCCATTCATAGCTAGGTACTTTAGGCAGGTGTGGGCACCTACCTTGAAGTCCTCTCCAAGAAAAATCCCCTGCTCCTTTAGCTTGGTTACTTTAGGCAGCTTGTGGGCGCTTTCCTTGACTTCTCCTAAGAAAATTTTCTTGCTCTCTTGGGTGTGGGGACCAGGGACACTGGGATGATGTGGCAACAACTGGTCCTAGGAGTGTGGCTGGGAGTGTGGCGTCCACTTGCATTTGGCCTTGGAAGAAAAAAATGATGCCCTAGGGAATGGCGCCAACCAGGAATTGACTTGGACTTAGATGGAGTCAACATGACTCAACAAAATGAAATGCAGACTCAAAGAAATAAAATAATCTGGTTGACCATGTCAACCCTTATTATAAACCATAATCTTCAGGCAAGGTCATTCAGAGATCCAGATGGAACCCTGAAGTCTTCATCTGATTCTGGTGCCTGCACCAATTCTCCCGGGGTGGGAGGAACTCGACCCTGTCGAGTAAGACTCAAGTTGGCTCTGGTATCTCTCCAAGAGATCTGGATCCAGCTCTTGTAATTCATCTCGGGAGATCCAAGAGTCATCAGAATCTGGCCTTCCTTGCTAGCGAACCAGGTATCTTTGGTATCCTCGATTACGAGAAGAGATAACCTGATCATTCAGGATCTTTTCAATCTGTTCTTTCCTCACTGGCAAGTTTGTTGATGGACACACAGGGTTAGGTTCACTCTCAAGAATATGATTAGGCTCAAAAGGCTCACTGGGAATCACAGCTAGCTCTCTATACTCTACTAGGTCTGTAATGTTGAAAGTGGGGCTAATGCCTAGTTCTGGAGGCAACTCGAGCACATAGGCATTGGATCCTACTCTCTTCACCACTCTAAATGGTCCAGCTCCTCTAGCATGTAACTTTCTAACGGTTCCAGGAGGAAACCATTCAGGCCTTAACCTAATCATTATAAAGTCTCCCTCAACAAAAGTTTTGACTCGTCTTTGAGAATCAGCCAACTTCTTATAAGTTTCATTACTTAAATTTATTTTGGCATGAATTTCTTTATGCAAGTCTTTTATATGCTGTGCAAAAACTTCAGCAGACTCGGAGACTCGTGTGTGGACTGGTAAAGGGGCTAGGTCAAGAGGTGTGTGAGGTTTGTACCCTTGCACAATTTCAAATGGACTCTTACCTGTAGACCTATTGACCGAGTCATTGTATGCAAATTCAGCCCTAGGTAAGTACAAATCCCAATTCCTAGTATTTTCACCAACAAGACATCTTAGCAGATTGCCTAAGCTATGGTTCACTACCTTGGTTTGGCCGTCAGTTTGGGGATGATAGGCAGTTGAAAACTTAAGTTTTGTCCCTAACTTAAGCCAAAGGTTTTCCAAAAATAGCTGGTGAACCGGACATCCCTATCTGAAACAATTATCTTAGGTAGGCCATGGAGTCTAACTATCTCATTAAAGAACAGGGTGGCTACCTTAGATGCATCAAAAATTTGGGAACAAGGCAAGAAGTGGGCCATCTTAGAAAATCGGTCGACTACGACATAGATAGAGTCATGCCTCCTCTGGGTCTTAGGCAAACCTAACACAAAGTCCATACTCATATCTTGCCAAGGACGATCTGGGACAGGGAGTGGGGTATAAAGGCCTGTGTTTTGTTTTCGCTATTTGGCAACAGCGCAGGTCCGACACCTAGCCACAATGTGTGCTACATCTCTTTTTAAGCTAGGCCAGAAAAAGTGGTCTTCAATAGCCAGGGTGGTCTTGTCTTTCCAAAATGGCCTGCTAGACCCCCAGCATGAATTTCCCAAATCAAAAACTCCCTAAGAGAAGTTCTAGGGATGCAAAGCCTATTCTTAAAGAACATAAAGCCATCTAAAATGGTATAATCCTTATGATCACTAGATGGTCCTTGAGCTAGATACTGATACACAGTCTTAAAATCCGGACACGACTCATATTCCTTTTGATCTGCTCAAACCCTATGACTTCAGCCCTAACAGAATTCAATAACAAAGATCGACGACTAAGGGCATCAGCTACCTTATTTTCAGTCCCAACCTTATGTTTCAAAACAAAAGTATAGGATTGGATATACTCTACCCACTTAGCATGCCTAGGGTTAAGCTTCTTCTGGGAATTCAGGAATCTAAGAGCCTTATGGTCCGAAAATAGCACAAATTCCTGCGGTAGCAAATAATGTCTCCAGTAATGCAAAGCTTGCACTACCGCATAAAATTCTTTATCATAGGTAAAATACCTAAGCTTAGCATCATTAAGTTTTTCACTAAAAAATGCTATGGGATGATTCTCTTGGCTTAGGACTCCACCTATACCTACACCTGAAGCATCACAGGCAACCTCAAATACTTTAGAAAAGTCGGGTAACCTCAAAATGGGTGCCTGGGTCATCCTATCCTTAAGATCTAGGAAGGCTTTATGGGCTGCTTTAGTCCACTGAAATTCTCCCTTCCTAATACAGTCTGTGATAGGAGCAACTACAGTACTAAACCCCTTGATGAGTCGTCTATAGAAGGTAGCCAAGCCGTGAAAACTCCTAACTTCATGCACACTGGTCGGCTCTGGCCATTCTACTATGGACCTAATCTTCTCTGGATCAGCAGCCACACCGTCAGGGGTTACTACAAAACCAAGGAAGATAACTCTACTGGTCATGAATTCACACTTCTTGAGATTACCGTAGAGACTATCATTCCTCAAAACATGGCAGACTTGTCTAAGATGGCCTAGGTGGTCTGCAGGGGTCATACTATAGATCAGGATGTCATCGAAATAGACCACTACAAACTTCCCTATGAAAGCTCTAAGCACCTGGGTCATAATCCTCATGAAAGTACTAGGGGCATTGAAAAACCCAAAAGGCATAACAACCCATTCGTAGAGACCGTCCTTAGTTTTGAAAGCGGTTTTTCCACTCATCCCCTGGTCTAATTCTAAACTGATGATAGCCGCTCTTGAGATCAATTTTGGAAAAAACCATTGCACCGGCCATCATATCTAGCATGTCATCTAGTCTAGGGATGGGGAACCTATACTTGATTATGATTTTGTTGATAGCACGACTATCAACACACATCCTCCACGTGCCATCTTTCTTGGGGTCAGTAGTGCAGGGACTGCACAAGGGCTAAGACTCTCTCTAATGAACCCCTTCCTCAACAATTCTCTAACCTGCTTTTGCAGTTCCTCATGCTCAGATGGATTCATCCTATAATGGGGCAAGTTGGGTAAAGTAGCTCCTGGGATTAAATCTATGGAATGTTGGATATCCCCAAGATGTGGAAGGTGGTCTGGCAGATCCTCGGGAAAAACATCTTCAAATTCTTCTATCAAAGGCCTAACTTCCTGAGGAGGCTCTGAGGGTGTAGGAGTCCTAAGTTCCTTAGCAGTAAACATCCAAATGGGTGAACCACTATGAATTTCTTATTCTAGATTCTTAGCACTAATTAAGTTCACTCCAGTCTTCATCTCTTTTGACCTTATTGGGTCCTTAAGCTACCTTGTCCTTAGGAGGGACTGAATGGATTGTGATCTTTTTCCCATTAAAACTAAAGACACAGGTATTGGATTTTCCTAAGAGGGTGGCATCATGATCATATAACCAAGGTCTCCCAAGAATTATACTACTCACGCCCATGGATAAGACATCACACCAAATCTCTCTTGATAGGATTGCATCTGGATTTGGACCTGACATCTAGATTGGATGGGTATAGAGGTAGAGTCTACCCAAGAAACCTTATAGGGGTTGGGGTGGGGGACTGGGGTTAAGCCTAACATTTTGACAGTGCTAGTATAAATGGCATTCACACAACTCCTACTATCTATGATGATCTTACATACCTTATCCCCTAATTTAAGGAAAGTCTATAGGATGTTAGACCTACGCCAATCCTCCTGAACTCTACTCTGGGACAGGATGCATCTCACAACTCCTAACTAGTCAGACTCTGTGGGTCCTTCTCCTTCATACTCATCAACCAAGTTCATTCCGGCCTCATAAACTTCTTCTTCAAATTCCTCATTAGGCCCGGAATTCTCTTCCTCTCTCTCTTCTATGTAAAGGGATCTACGTGGGCACTGGCTAGAAACATGACCTACCCTATGGCACTTAAAACAGACTATGGCTGTACACTGGCTAGAGATATGACCTGGTTTCTGACACTTAAAATAGGTGATACTAGAACTAGGGGTTCTCTAGGTGTCAGGTGCCTTACCTTTGTCCATGGGCCTAGGGGTGGGAATACCCTGAAAAGGTTTGCTAGGGGTAACTTGGCTAGGTCCATTTCTTAGGATTGGGGCACTAACCCTAGAAGGTATAGGTCCTCTCTGAAATTTCTCAGTGTTCAGTGCAATCTGATAGGCTTGGTCTAGGTCAGTAACCTCTCTCAGAAAAACTCCCTCTTAATGTCTTCCCTAAGTCCAGCCCTAAATCTAGACAAAGTGACCTCATGGGCTTCACTCACATCACATCTCATCAAGTACTCATCAAAGGTGGCTATGTAGTCTGAGACAGATCGGTTCCCTTGTTTCAAGGTTTGCCATTAGTCTAACAGATTCTGCTGGTATGAAATGGGTAGGTACTTATCTCTAAGCTTCTCTTTCATACCCTGCCAAGTGGTTATGGGCTCAATATTTCGTCTCCTAGTGGTTAGCTCAATGTTCCCCTAGTATAACCTAGCTTGATGCACTAACTTCATCTTGGCAAACTTGAACTTCCTTTCCTCAGACATGGTATACCACTCAAAGTACTAGTCCATCTCACCCTCCAATCAAAATACACCTTAGGGTTTAAGCTACCATCAAAAGTGGGTGCATCTAATTTGATGTTCCGGATGAACCTATCATCTCTATCTTCAGGCTCTGGGTCAGGCCTCCTATGATTAGGTTCAGGATCTCTGTATAAGGTCTTCTAGGCTCCTGGAGTGGGTGAGGTTGAGGCACATTAAAATCTGGGTCAGGAGTCCAATTCTGATGTCTAGGTTCCTCAAGTACTTGGACTCGATCCCTAAGCTGGGTAAGATCCTCACGGACTTGATCCCTAAACTGGGCAACAGTATTGTCATATCCAGACTCAATTTGGTCATACTTTCGGTAAGAGTTCTAATCATGGCCTGTAAAACAGGTTGGGTTTGACCAGGTGGTAGGGTACTCCGTTCCGGGTGGACATGATGATGCAAGCAAGGACACCAAATGAGACTCGACTGAAATGACTACGGGCTAACTAGACCTAGAGCCCAAACTAGATGCCCAATCAGAGTGGCAAGCTAGCCTGTAGTAACTCGGGACTCAGCCAGGCAGGTGTAAGGGGAGTGTTAGGTCCCTAATTGCCAATCCTAGACACCAATCAGTGATTGGCCAGGTAGGCGGACCAGCACACAAGCCTTCGGGATAGAATCCCTGAACCACGTTCTAGACATTGAGTACAAAGCACACACAGAGTAACTAGATAAACTGACTCAACACTAGCCTAGACCGACCAGTTGGTGTCCCTAGCCCACTAGGGCAAATTAGGTCTAATTAATTTTAAGATTAAAGGCTTAGGTTCGAATGCACGGGAGGTGGTTTTGGGCTAAGGAGAGGGTCTCAATCCTCCCCTTATGTTGCAACTTCGGTGCCTTAAGATAGATTTAATTTATGCACACTCAAATAAAAAAACAGCTTGCAGAAAATAAAAAGCACAACAGCAGTAAAATTTATCTCAGAAAACCTACAGAAACTAATAAATCATGGAAATTTATGTAAATACATTCAATTATACTGGTTCCAACAAAATAAGAATTACTTAATTTGGGATCTTTTGTAGGGAGAAATAATTCAAATAACAGGGTAGTTACTGGCAGAAAATAGAACGTGTGTCCCGTTTACAATCCCTGCCTAGAAGTTATAACCTAGAGGCACCCCTACACGCCCTAGGAACCCCCGTGGAATGGGAGGAGGAGGCTTGTATCTCGCATGTTCCTAGGCGGACGGCCAGGGGAGTCTACTCCAGGCAGCAAAAGTAAAAAGGAATGAAAAAAATAATCAAACAAGCAAGAACCCTAGACAGGGCTCTGATACCAAAAATGATGCAGAACAAATAAGATGATGCGATGCGGAAGAAAATAAGACTATTTTTTTTTTTGGTTTTGTTAGAAGTTGGCTTGACTCAAAAACAAGGCTAACTAATATTGAAAGAAAATATGCACTAAAAGAAAGCACAATTCAAAAGAGTAGATTATCAGAGTAATAAAGAAGTAGGATCGCTGGGGATTGAAAAACCCCAGACCTAGGGTTTACTCCTCTTTCAAGAAATAGACGAAGAGAGAAAAGAAGGTTTTATACCTGACTATGATATCTCTCTTTGCTTCAATTGAAGGACACTCTCGAGCAGATTGTAGGATCCTTGGAGACGGGGTATCTTTGTAATGGATCCTCGGATTGTAGTCCTATGGCAAGGTTGGCCTTCTTATTGTACTCTAGATCTGGAAAAGATGAAGAACAAGATAAGGATGTAAGAAACTCAAGGAAGAGACCTTTACCTGGGATAGCTCCGGACTGCTCGAACTTTGAAGATGAGGGAAGAGTATAGATGTGGCGATGGAAGATGGAGTGGATTTAGGGTTTGGCTGGTAGGGCAGCGACTTGCAGATGAAAAGGACCTAGGGCATGATATAGTGGGCGGTGGCTTGGAGAAGGAGATGGCGGCCTTGAATGAAGTGGGAATAGGGTTTAGGAATTTGGGTGTTGGCGGCTAGGATGATGAAAGGAAATTAGGGTTGGCGGCCAGGGATGAAAGCGCGGGCAGGGTTTTGGTAACTTTGGAGATCTCTCACCTCCTCAAGGCTCAATGGAACCCGGATTTACTCCCTCACGGAGCTCAACAATCAAAGAAGTGTGGAAGAAGAGAACACAAGGTTGCTCAAACAAAAAAGATTTCATTTACTCATTCTCATCAAAAGATTACATAAGGGTCCAATATATAGACCTTGCAAGAGAAACAAAATTACACTACTCCCATGTGGGACTAAACATTCATCCTAAGCATGAAAAACTTTTCCTTGACCGACCAGGCTTCTTTCCTTGGAGTGGGCAGCCTCAAATGCAAGGTGATGGCTTCATATGGCAGGTATGTGGGGCACCTCTTAGTTCTCCTTAAGTCATGGGTTTTCCATCCATGACTTTCTCTTTCTTGGAAGAAAATACTCATCTCCTAGTCTTTCTCCACAAGACTAGGCTCCTTCCATTCATAGCCAGGTACTTTAGGCAGGTGTGGGCACCTACCTTGAAGTCCTCTCCAAGAAAAATCTCCTGCTCCTTTAGTTTGGTTACTTTTGGCAGCTTGTGGGTGCCTTCCTTAACTTCTCCTAAGAAAATTTTCTTGCTCTCTGGGCATGGGGACCAGGGACACTGGGATGAAATGTGGCACCAACTGGTCCTGGGAGTGTGGCTGGGAGTGTGGCGTCCACTTGCATTTGCTTGGAAGAAAAAAATGATGCCCTAGGGAATGGCGCCAACCAGGACTTGACTTGGATTTAGACTGAGTCAACATGACTCAACAAAATGAAATGCAGGCTCAAAGAAATAAAATAATCTGGTTGATCAGGTCAACCTTATTACAAACCCTAATCTTCGGGCAATGTCATTCTGAGATCCAGATGGAACCCTGAAGTCTTCTTCTGATTCTGGTGCCCGCACCATAAACAATCCAGGAGGGGGGGTGAATTGGGTTTCTGAAACTTTTTGCAAGGTATGTGCCAATTCAAAAACAATTCAAGTGCTAGTGCAATACAAGTGTTATGTGCTCTTCAAGAGCATGCAGTGGAAAATAGATAAGCAAATGCAATAAAAGTAATAGCAAGTAATGACAGAACAAGCAACGATAAATACAAAGTAGCATAATGGTTTGGTGCACACCAAGGCACCTACATCAACTCTCCAAGCTTCCCTTGGAAATTCACTATAATCACTCTTGATTATAGCCGAATAGATATTTGGGCTCACTAATCTAAGCCCAACTTATTTTCACCAGGAATACAAGTCAAACCCCTTTGATTTTCCGAGCTAACCAAAAACTTAGTTGGTTTTGTAACTTAGGCTCATCAACAACCTTCTTGGTTTTCACAAGGCTAACCAAAAACTTCTTTGGATTTCACAAGGATAACCAAACACCTATGTTGGTTTTAATATATAGGCTCACCAACCAACCTCAATAAAAGTCAAGTAAGAATATAAGAAATACAAGAAAGCTTTCAAATAAAAGTTGTTATCTCTTTAAAGCTCTTTGAAATTGCTTATCTTCAAGTTGTTGAAGCCTTAATCAATGCTCAAAGAGTTGGTCTTGAATGTTCTTGAGTGCTTTGGATGCTTAAAAACTTCTTTTCACTTGAAAGTAATTGCTCTCAATGAATATTGGAGTGAATGCTCTTCTTTTTTTTTCTTTGTTTCATTGGTTACTTCCCACTTAATATTAATCCACTTTAAATACTATCCCAAGGCTTATGTTTATGAACATTGAAGAGGTGGAACTAGCCATTGGGGTTGAAAAGGATAAGTTTTGTATTTAAAAAAACTAGCCATTACTATTCAACAGAATTTCAAGTGTCGACACTTCAAGTCATAAGTCGACATCTTGAGTCGATACTTGGTCTCCATGAGTCGATACTTAGTTCAAAAATATTCCTTGAATCTCTCTAAAAATCTCAGGTGAGTAATACTTCATCTGGGGAGTCGATACTTGGCTTCCATGAGTCGACACTTGAGGAAAGTCTGAAATTCAGTATGTTCTGTATAATTTTTATCTTAGGTCTTGAGTCAATCCTTGAGTCAACACTATGAGTCGATACTTAAGCTCCATGAGTCAACACTTGGAGTGTGCCATCTAAAACATCTTTCGCATATCAGCTCAAGCTTCTGTGAGTTGACTTCACATCCATGAGTCGACACTTGGTTAAAACTTTTTGAAATTCAGTTGAAACTCTGCTAAATCTTCTTCAACCTTAAAACTTAAGCCCTTCCAAGATATTCTTATGTACTTAAGTCCATTTAACTTTACAAATTCATCCATAAGGAGACTTCTTCAACTATTTGATAAGCAATCAATCAACTAACTTGATGAGCACCTTTTTCTGATAAAACATACTTTAACAAATAGTTAGTACTCAAATGTACTTAAATATTTTATTAATCATCAAAATCAATACAAGAGTCAACAATCTCCCCTTTTTGATGATGACAAAACCTTTGAGTATACACCAATGAAAATCTAAAAAGATTTTCAACAAGAATAGAGCTTTTGGCAAAAAGGATCATAGCTAAGTATGATAAGTATCAGAGTCTAAAAAAGTATTGATTGTCAAGAATTGAGACTCACTGATAATGCATCAGAGCTGTATATATATATGAAGAATGATAAAATTTTGTAAATTGACAATACCAGAGCAGTGATTATAATGCATCAAAGCTATAGATTATGAAATGTCAAAGTTATGATTAAAGAGATATCAAAGCTAAGATATATATCATGCTCAAAGGTGTATAAAACACTCCATAAGATAGTCATTTCAGCATGAAGAAAAATAGCAAGGAGAACTTTTTAAGAGTATTAAGGCTTAACCATATGCCAAAAGATTATATAGTATTAAAGTATGACAATCAATAAATATCAAGCATAGAAACAGAGTATCAGAGCAAGACAATGGAAGTATAGATCAAGGAGATAGCAAACTCAAAACTCCCCCTCAATATATGATCCGAAAAACCAATTTTCAAAAGATTCAAGAACATTTCCAAAAACTTATAGCTTTAGTAAATTTCTTTCTCTCTCCCTCGATCTCATTACTTTAATTAAATGGCAAGAGTCTTCATCAAATCACCTTGATACTTAATATTAACAATCTTGCACAAATCATGCACTTTTCATAAAATCTTTCAAATCAATATACCATTCTCCCTCTTTTGTCATCATTAAAAAAGGTAGGGAAAATAAGTATATTTTAATAAATAAAAAGTAAGATCCATTACATTTCAAGAAGAGTGCATTCATAGAAGTCAAGAAGTCAATATAAATTGATCTTATAGATTCAAACATTTGATACATTTGATAAAGTTTGATACATCAATTAAACAAAATTTGATACATCAAATGCTGATACAAAAAAGTATATAGAACTAAAATACAGACATACATAGAACATAAAACATACTAAGCACTGAGATACAGACTAGCTGTGGTATAGATCAATCCGAAGCAGTACTCTCATCATCGGAGGAGGACCCGATCTCAAGAATGATGGGACCTGTAATCCTAGAGGTCTAGGTCTCGGCCATATTGGTTGAAGATTAGATAGTCTGGTCCGGGTACATCTTGATGTAGTGCCATGACCTCTGCCTCTACATCTGGTATATGTCCTTCCTCTAGCAAATGCTGAAGAGGAGGAGGGAATATTAGAAATAGTAGCAGTGATGACAAGGTTAGTAGCTATATCAGTGGATAAGGGAGTATGATCAAAAATAGGACCAAGAGAAAGGATATGGGAATCGGAAGTATAATACCCTAGTTCCCGAATCAGGGAAGATGAGGAAGGTATAGGTGGAGTCCTGGTAGAAGTACTAAAGATAGGATTAGGTAAGTCAACATCATTGGGATTTGTGTACAATACAGGTATGGGAGTAAAAGAGACGTGCTACAGGAGGGGTAGGTTTGGAACTGGGGAAGACTGGTGTTTGGAATGAGGAACTGGAAGGATCCTGAATTGGTGTCCTCAAAACATCCTCTACTATAGCCTCTGGCTCGGGCTCTGCCATAAAATCTCTGACATCGAACTCGGCGGAAGACTCACCCTGACCATCTCCTGTATCTGGTCTTGGGGATGATGGTGCTGGAGGTGCTGGAGGCGAATATGGTGAACAATGAGATGAAGGTGCTGGACCTCTCGTAGAAGTCAACCTCTTTAGAGCAACCAAAATAGCAGTAATACTTTGTCTAAAACCCTGGTGGTCTGCTCTCATCTCCACATGAATCTGGTTAACTCGCTATCGGATAATCATAATCTCTATCTCTATGTGAGTGACCCTCTCGTCTATGCTATCTCTAGTTCCATCAGTATGTGTAGGAGTAGCTGGCTCAGGCTGAGCTTCAGGCTCGGGCTATGTCTCTGGAATATCTCTCTATGGCTCAAATGGCCTGGCCTCACCAGTGAAAATACGCTCCTCCTCTACTGCCTTCTCATCTGCATCAACGGTCTGACCTGATACTAATCATCTCCATTGACCTCTGACCAAATGAAAGCCCATGCTATGGAGCGATCTCTCATCATAGACGTCCATATATAGTAATAGTCTATAAGGCTCTCCATCAGCAATGACTCCGTATGCCCTGAATAAGATCGTCAAACCCATACCATAAGGCAAGCATAGTCTCCTACTAGTCGCTACCTATGTCATTTGATAAACCATGAGCAATGGCAAGCACCGGAGTGTGCTGAATCAGTGACAGCATGACTAGTAGCTCTTGTTCTATGATAAAGTCAAATCATCCGGTCTTCTATAGGAGAATCCAGGCAATGATATAATCTGGTAGCCTCATCTCAGGCGAGAGTCTGGATGCAACTAAAGTGTCCCTCTAGAAGATCATCTATCTCAAAGATACATCGGAGTCAACTCATGCGATCCACTAATGAGTCCGCTACTGATCCTCTCATAGGTATCTGCCATACCCTGCTTAGTATCTTGGTAGTAAGCAAAACCTCAATACCTCAGACTATTGCTATCCACCCGTCAGCACCTCTGGCTAAAGTACCATAAAACTCTCTGATCAAGCTAGGGTAGAACCTCTCAGACAATGTGTAGAACTATGATAACTTAGCATCTCTTAACCACTGTCCGATCCAAAAATGTTGTTGGTCAAGGAAGTCAAAATTGACTCACCATCCTTCGACTATGGCCTTAGAGGCCATTTTATTAGCTACTGGAACTGGCGATCTAGTAGGAACATCTGGCTGGACATCAGGCTCTACTACCACTAAATAATCATGCCTAGCCTTCATCTGTCACTCTACCTCCTAAACAAATGGTCGAGGCCTCTGGACAACTTATTTTCGAGGACCCGTTTCCAAGGAATCAAGAGAATGAAGCAAATATAGGGAGAAAATAGGAGTTTTTACGATGAAAAACCATAAGAAATGAATGAGGTGAGTGAGAAAGAGAGGAAAATGACTTCAAACAAAGAATCAAAGCAAAGGAACAATGATTGAAAGGAATTGGAAGGTTGGGAATGGCTTATGGATGAGTCGGCTTAGGTTATTTTGGAGAAAATGTGAAGCAAAAAATTGGATTTCCTTATTTCTTCTTGGAATCCCGCTGGTCAAGTGTCGACTCATGATTGCAGGTCAAGTGTCGACAATTGCAAGTATTGACACTTTGAAGTGTTGACACTTTGACAAAGATCTAGAAAAAATGAGATAAAATCATAGAAAATAACAGAGATAATTTCAAAGTATTATGAAAGGTTTAAACAAGATTTTTAAGCAAATTTGATCAACAAAAATTTTAAAGAAATTTGAAGAGTCATGAAATGATCGAAATCTAATCAAAAAAATTGATGACCCCTAGTTCCGTTCTAATCATACAGAACCTATCTTCTTGAAGAGGTTTGATCAATATGTCAGCTAATTACATTTTAGTGTATACAAATTCAAGCATAATATCATTATTTTCAGTATGATCTCTAATAAAATGGTGCCTAATTTCAATGTGTTTACTTCTAGAGTGCTAAACAAGATTTTTAGTTAGATTTATAGCACTAGTTTTATCACATCTTATGGGTGTCTTAGTTAATTTGATTCCAAAATCTTCAAGTTGTTGCTTAATCCATAAGATTTGAGCACAACAACTTCAAGCTGCAATATATTCAGCCTCAGCTATAGATAATGCAATCGAAGTTTGTTTCTTGCTAAACCATGAGATTAAGTTAACTTCAAGAAATTGACAAGTTTTACTAGTACTTTTTTTATCCAATTTACATCTAGCAAAATCTATTTCCCAGGTGTCTTAACCCAAGAAAGGGGTGAATTGGGAATTACAAATTTTTGCAAGTATGTGCACAAGTAATTCCTTTTAGTGGTTAAGTGCTATGTCAAACAGAGTATGAACGCAGAAGCTAAAGGTAAATCAAACACAACACAAACAAGACAGATTTATAGTGGTTCGGAGCAACCCAGCTCCTATGTCCACTATCCAAGTTCACCACTCGGGATTTCCACTATATCCCCCAAACCAAAATACAGTCGAATTATTTTATAGGCTCACAATCCCAACCTCTAGACTTTGGTTTTTGAAACTGGGCTCACCAAAGAAACCCAAGCTAGGTTTTTACAGGTTCACCTAAAACCTCTACACTTTGGTTTTTAGATAGGCTCACCAAAGAAACCTCTACACTCTAGTTTTAAAGGATCACCAAAGAAACCTGTTTGGTTTTAACAACCGGGCTCACCAATAATCCAGATATTCTAAAAGATAGAATAAAGAAGCAACAATAAAGACAAACTCTGTTATCAGGGTGGTTGGCAATGCAGCTCGAGTAATGATCCACTAAATGCTCTTCAATGCACTTCAATGGCTTCCTTGCTTTCCATAAAACATGCTTCGAGCTTCTAGTAAGAGTTGTTGCAGGCTTGAAAGCAGACTTTAAAGCTCTAGTGCTCTCTCTTCACTTCAATAAGTGTTCAATAAATGCTCAATAATTTATTAGTCTCTTCAAAGATGTTCTCATGCCTTATTTATAGAGACTTCAACTTCCTTCCCTTGATTTTAAATGTTGTAGACTGTTGGGAGGTGACAAGTTACCGTTGGAGCACTTTTGGAATTCAAAAACTGAGAACTAGAACTAGCCGTTGGAGGTGACCCCGTCATTCCAGTCAGCTCGGACAAACTTCGAGTCCGCTCGGACCAAGTTCGGGTCGATTGGGCTGAGTGCCAGTCGGCTAGCTTCCATAGTTGAGAAAATACCTCACTCTAGACGCGTCGGCTAGGTTGGAATCCAGTTGGATCAGATCTCAAAGGCTATTAGACTATTCTCAACCAAGTTCTGGACAAGTCGGCTAGGCTAAATTCCAGTCGGCTCGAATCCCTGAGAATCTCAGAACATTCTTAACCATGTTCTGGATGAGTCGGCTAGGCCTTGGTGCCAGTCAGCTGGATCTGTGTACTAGAGAACTTCTTTTCTGTGCCAGTGCCAGAGTCGACTGGGTCCTCCATCCAGTCGGCTCGAAGGTGGTTCTTCAGTCAGATCAACTTCAAACTTCTAGAACACTTGTCCCAAGCTTTGAAGTCTTCTTCAAGCACTTATTTCAATAAATTCGAGAAAAATTGAAGCTTGAAAGACTACTAGAAGTAACCTTTAAACTTGATTTTAATAGAAATTTTTGTAGGGTTCTTCTTTACAAGATTCTAAAGACTTTACAACTCAACACAAAACATTAAAGATTGTAGGATTTAGAAAGTGTGTCAATGTAGTTGTCCTACAAAAACTTGTCAATCATTTTAAGAGTTGTTAGATAACCAAATGTATGCTCCAATGTTTTGTTATCATCAAAATCACTTTAGGGGTTAACAATCTCTCCCCTTTTTGATGACGACAAACACTGGGCATGAAAAGAATCTAATCTATTCATAAGTATGTAAGCATTTACATTTGTTTGACAATTTATAAAATCAACTATAATCTCAAATGTATATCAGTATGTGCTATACAATTATGCACAAGGTTAAATTCATAAACTGTAAATATCAAAGATTGATTGCTTGTATGTATCAAGCAGCATTAAGTATCACTGATGGATATAATAAGTCGAGAGCATCATAGTAATCATTGAGGCATGTAAAGTAAGCATGTATATCTCCCCCTTTTTATAAAATTTCTAGGCAATATGAACTTTCTCTAAGTTTCTCCCTCTTTAACATTCATTTGAATATTTTATCAAATAATATGCAAGAAATTATTCATAAATGCCTTAAAAACTCCCCCTATCTACTTTACTTTAGTAGTTTTATTGCAATTCATTAAGCTTTTCCTTTCATGCACTCTATGATTCTCCCCTTTTTGTCATCAATTCAAAAAGGTTAAATAGATAAGCTTAGAATTTTAAATAGACTGAGAAAATTTCAAGATTTGTTTGAGATATTTCACATTCTCAACTTAGAGAGAGAATTCTTATAAAAAGAAGAGAGTGTAAACAAGATAACACATATACACACATTACACAGTGATTAAAAAGATGTTCATTTCATTTCTGTCAAAAAGGTTCAGTACATTAACCATTCAAAAGTTTCAAAAAGCATCCAAAAGTACTGAAACTACAAAATGTTTAATCAGAATCATCTCTAGGAACATTGGCACCATACCAAGAAGTGGGTCTAGGTGATCGACTAGATGAAGCATAAGGAGGAGGAGCCCTAGGGTGATGAGAGGTGCTAGGAGCCCTAGTGGAAATGGGAGGTGGATCATACAATGGTCTGGTCCTAGGTGGGACCTCCAAGGATCTGACAGTGCCACAGATAGACACCATTTCCATCCAAATTGCGCCTAACTGTTGCTCCATGTACTTGAGGCTAAATAGCACTTTGTTCACTGCCTCCTTCATTTCATATATTTCTTCTGCATAGATACAAGCTCAGATGCATGGACATTGGCGAATGCTTCAGCTGAACCTCGAAGTCTGCCAAGCTTCGACCTGATGATCCCAATGCCTCTAGTATAATCCTCTGCCATAGCTCTTGTATCTACAATAGTTCCCACTTTGCCTCTAAGTTCCTTCAACTCAGCTTGATATTCATTCAAAGTGGCATCCACTGACTTCAAAATTGTTTCAAAACTTGAAGAGATACAACTAAGAATTGGTTGAAGGTTTATCTGAGGTGCAAACCTTGAAGCTTCTATAGCTTCAACCTTTCCTTGTAGACTTGCCACATGCTCTTCCAGTCTGTCCAATCTGCTGTGCACTGACTGTTTCAAATAATTAAATAAAAAATTAGTATACCTGTCAATGAATTTGTCAAGCTTCTTAACTGTTCCTCAATCTGAACTTGAACAATTGGAGGTTATGGAGCTGCAGTAGGGTAGTCAGGTAAAGGAACATCAGCTGTAGGCAAGTCAAACTCTGGTGCAAGCAAATCGAACTCTGCTGCAGGCATATCAAACATAAGAGAAGGTGCTCTGGTCTCCTCAGTAATAGCAGCAGGCTCAGATACAAATGACTCAAGCTACGGTACTGGTGTAGAAGAAGTTCTAGTAGCTTCTATATTTTCTTCCTCTTCTTCTTCTTCACTACTATTGGAGCTGCCAATAGCCCTTACATTTGTGCCTTTCTTTCTCCACACTCCTTCCACTTGGAAATACCCCATTCTCTCTAGAGTCTTGGAAGTGTAGATATCAGTGTGATGCAATTCTAATCCGTCTTCACCATCCAAACTGACTCTATGAGATTTAAACAAACAATGTAAGCATCATTCCATAGGGTAAACAGGATTTAGCTTTTCATATTGTCTCTTTCATTTGCATGATTATAATGTATGGTAGATTGACAGGAGTTTTCTCTAGAATGTTCTCCATAAGGCATAAATCCCTTTCACTCACCCAATCGAATCTACCAGTTCTTTGCAAGAAAATTCTACAAATGAAGTTGTGAAGTAATCTCATTTCTAGTGATAGGGTGTTAGAAAACACAGTACCAATACCACCAACATCTTCTTTGTTTAATATTGTTCTCAAGGTCTTTTTCCTGTTTTCAATTACTAGAAATTTTACTCCCTCTGAAGGTAAATCCAACACACCTTGTAGGAATTCCTCATTGACTATTATCCTCTTTCCTTTAACAGTGGAATCCACATGATTCATTCCCAGTCTTAAATTTTCATAAAAGCTTCTAACAAGAGTGGGATAGGTCTTTTCATTCAATGAACAAAATCTTCTCCATCCTAAGTCTTCAATCAGATCTCCTATTCTTAATCCAATGCCTTTAAGAAACTCAAAACTAATTTGGTGGCCGGAAGTTACCGGACGCGTAGACATCGAAGGCATTTGGCTAGGAGCAGTGGAGGATCTCTTGCGGCTTCCTCTGCAAATTCTTCATTGTAAGTGGCACTACTTGGCTCTTATTGCCTCCTTTTGGACCTTCTTTCCTTTACAACCGATGGAGCAACCCTAACGGAGCGTTTACCTGTCGCACGCTTGGGTGCCATAGCTAAGAAAGATGGAAAATCAAGAAATGGAGTGCTTGGAAGGGAGAAGGAAGTCTTTGGAGTAGGTTTTGAGATGAATGAACCGTTAAAGAAGAAACATAAAGGCTAAATAGTTCGGTGAAGAGTTTATAACCTAAGGAAAATGCTTCAGCATGAAATTCCAGTCGACTTGAGTAGCCCTAAAAAAGCTCGAGTCAGCTCAGCCAGAGCTCTCCTAACACCATCAGAAATTCCAGTCAACTCAAAATTGTTCGAGCCGGCTAGGCCAGAACAAGCTCAAAACTCTTAGAGAAATCCAGTCGACTCGGATTAAGATCCAATCGACCCGAATAGAGAAATGGAGTTTTGAACAATTTGAACAAACCACAAGAATTTTGAAAGGAATTTTCAAAGGATATCAAAGCTCAACAAATTAGAATAATTGAGGAGGTTTTCTAGATGAGATTACCTTAGAATTGAAGGAATTAGGTTAAAGAATCTAGAAGGGATCACAAAGTCCTATTCACTCCTAATTAGCTCAAATCTATCTTGATTGAGTGGCTTAGTAAATATGTAAGCCAATTGATCTTTAGTAGGCACAAAGTCAAGTACAATATTACCATTTGAAACATGATCTCTAATAAAATGATGTCTAATTTCAATGTGCTTGGTTCTAGAGTGTTGAATTAGATTCTTTGTCAAATTGATAGCACTTGTGTTATCACAATTAATTATAATTTAGATTGTGATACACCAAAGTCTTCTAGTTGTTGTTTAATCCATAACACTTAAGCACAACAACTACCGGCAGCCACGTACTCAGCCTCTGCTGTGGACAAGGCTACAGAGTTTTGCTTCTTACAGTGCCATAAAATTAAATTCAATCCTAGAAATTGGCATGTATCGCTAGTGCTTTTTCTATCTATTTTACAACCAGCATAATCAGCATCAGAGAATCCAATCAAATTCATAGTAGAATGTTTAGAATACCAAATTCCTAAATTACTTGTTCCTTTCAAATATTTAATTATTCTTTTTACAGCAAGTATATGTGTTTCTTTTGGTGATGACTGAAATCTAGCACATACACATACACTATATAATATGTCAGGTCTACTTGCAGTCAAATATAATAAGGATCCGATCATACCTCTGTATAGCTTTTGGTCAATATGGGATCCATTCTCATCTTTGTCTAATCTGCAAGCTGGGCTCATGGGTGTACTCATTGTTTTGCTACTCTCCATACCAAACTTTTTGATGATTTCCTTGATGTATTTGGCTTGTTGATGAAGATGCCTTCCTTTGTTTGTTTTACTTGAAGTCCAGGAAGTAGTTCAGCTCGCCCATTAAGCTCATTTCAAATTCTCCCTGCATAAGCATAGCAAATTCTTTACATAGAGATTCGTTAGTTGCACCAAAAATGATGTCATCAATATATATTTGTACAACTAAGATGTCATTATTTTTCTTTTGATAAACAATTTTGTCTACATTACCTCTTTAAAAATTATTTTCAATTAAGAAAGTGCTAAGTCTATCATACCAGGCTATAGGTACTTGTTTCAAACCAAACAATGCTTTGTTTAATTTGAATACATGGTTTGGAAAGGTGTGATTTTCAAAACCTGGTCGTTGTTCCACAAAATCTTGTTCAAAGATAAAATCATTAAGAAATACACTTTTTACATCCATTTGAAAGAGTTTGAAGTTCATGTAGCAAGCAAATGCAAGTAGTAATCTAATGGCTTCTAGTCTTGCTAGGGTGCATAGGTTTCATCAAAATCAATAACTTCTTCTTGGTTATATCCCTTAGTCACTAATCTAGCTTTGTTCCTTATAATATTTCCTTGCTCATCTAATTTATTCCTATAGATCCATTTTGTTCCTATAATTGGATGGTCTATAGGTCTATCTACAAGTGACCATACCTTATTTCTTTCAAACTGGTTTAATTCTTCATGCATTGCCATCATCCAGTTTGGGTCAATCTCAGCCTCTTCTAAGCTATGAGATTTTATTTGTGATACAAAGGCTAGGTAATCATGTGCATCCTTATGTGCAGCCCTAGTCCTAACACCATGTGAAGGATCTCCTATTATTAATTCATAGGGTGAGATGTAACGTACCTCCAGTCCCGCGGTAGATTGGTGTGATCCTTACTTACTGTTTCTTCTCCATCTTGAGTGTCTTTGTCTTGAATGCTCAAGTCATCCATTCCTTTTTGTAATGTACCTGCATCATTATCTATGCACTCTTCTTGTCTAGAAGGTGTAGGGTTAGTTTCAATAAATACAACATAAATTGACTCTTCAATAGTAAGAGTCCTTTTATTAAAATTCTTATATGCTTTGCTGTGTAATAAATAACCCAGGAAAATTGCATCATCAGCTTTAGAATCAAATTTTTCAAAATTATCTTTTCCATTGTTATGCACAAAGCATTTACAACCAAACACATGAAAATAACTAATATTGGGTTTCTTGTCATTCCAAAGCTCATAGAGGGTTTTCTTTAAGATAGGACGGATCAAAATATGGTTTAAAATATAACATACAGTGTTCACCGCTTCTGTCCAAAAGTACTTTGGAAGATTGCCTTCACACAACATTGTACGAGCCATTTCTTCCAATGTCCTATTTTTTCACTCTACGACACCATTTTGTCAAGGTGTTCTATGAGCGGAGAAGTTGTGATCAATGCCAAATTCAGTACAATAGTCTTCAAAAAATTGATTTTCAAATTCAGTTCCATGATCACTTCTAATTAAAATCAAAGATAAGTTCTTTTGGTTTGAAACCTTTTTATGAAATTTTCAAACAACATAAAAAGTTTCATCTTTTGAGGCAATGAACAAACCCATGTAAATCTCGAAAATCATATACTATCACAAGAGCATATTTCATCCCTCCTAGGCTTGTGGTCCTAGTAGGTCCAAAAAGATCCATGTGAAGTAGTTCAAGAGGTCTTGTTGTAGAAACTATATTCTTTGATTTAAATCTCCCCCTAGTTTATTTACCCATTTGGCATGCATCACAAACATGATTTAAATCAACTTTAAACTTAGGCATGCCTCTAACAAGATCTTTAGAAATTAATTTGGCAATTGTATGCATACTAGCATGACCTAATCATCTATGCCATAGTAAGCCTGACTCTTTGGTCTTAGCATTCATTGCAACTAGACTAGGACTACTAGACATGACAAGATCATTAAGATCTACCACATAGATATTCCCGAGTCTATGTCCAATAAATTTATTTCTAGAATCTAAAGGGTTAGTTACTATGCACATAAAGACTCAAAGACAACCTTGAAGCCTTTATCACATAATTGACTTATACTTAAGAGATTATGCTTCAATTTGTCTACTAGCAAAACATTTTCAATAAAAGTGAAGAGAGTAATTTTGATCTTACCAATACCGATTATTCTCCCTTTGCCATTATCTCTAAAGGTGACCATACCTCCTTCTTGCATTTCAAGGGTGATGAATTGGTCCTTGTCACCCGTCATATATCTTGAGCAACCGCTGTCCAAGTACCACCTTTTCATCAATTTTTGGACTGCAAGACATTCCTGCAAAATAGTCAATGAATTCTTTTAGGTACCCAAGCTACCTTGGGTCCTTGCAGGTCAGTAGAGGTGGTTCCTTTGGGAACCCAAATCTTTCTTACTTTTTTAAGGATATTTCTAAGATTATTGCATTCAAAAGCTTTATGTCCTATTCTTTTACAAGCATAGCAAACAACTTTAGAATTTTTGATGGAAACAGAATTTGAAGTTCTAAAAGTTGATGCACTTGATGCAGATTTTGAACTTTTTGGAATGTATGCATTTTTGCTCAAATTCTTAGGAACATATGATAAGGTCTTTGAAGTAGAAACAGTTTTTGGTGTGGCTGAAACTTTTTGAGATAAAATATTTTGAGCAGGTGTTTTGGATTTCACAAAAGTCATTGTTGAAATTCTATTCATAAAAGAAGTGTTGAAACCACTTCCAGCTTTATTTCCTGAAATCCATTATTCTTTTAGAATTAGCTCAAGCTTATTTGAAGATAGAGTGAGTTTTTCAACCAAAGGCTTGAGTTTTGTAACCTCCTTTTTCAATTCATTATTTTCAGCAAGTAAATCATTGTTTTTCTTTTCATATGAAAGATTCTCATTTTTCAAATTTTCAAATTTTTCAGAAAAGTCATGCAATTCCTTTTGTAATAAACTATTCTTTTCTGAAATTTCATCCTTTTGTTTGAGTAAAGAATCATTCATATTTTTCAATGATTTTATCTTTACTCCAACTTTCTTAAATTCAGAAAGTAAGTCATAAAAAGCATAATTTAATTCATCAAAAGTAAATTCAGTGTAATTGTTAGGGGATGTTACCTCATCTTCAAGACCCATTAAGCAAAGATTTGCAGTCTTGGTGGTCTTCTTTTTCAGATGATGATGAGTCTTCACTGTCGGACCATGTGGCAACCATGGCTTTCTTTTTCTTCTTTTGTCTGAAGGATTTCTTTAGTAGTGGACAGTTTGGACGTATGTGCCCTGGCTTCTTGCATTCGTAGCATGTGAGGACTACCTCTTTATCTTTCTCTCTATCCTTTTCTTTTTCCTTTCCATAATCCTTCCTATGAAATTTCCAGTTGTACCTTCCTTTCTTTCTTTCCATAAATTTTCTGAATCTCCTCACAACCATAGCGATGTCTTCGTCTTCTAGGTCATCATTAGAGAAGGTGCTTTCTTTTCATATTCTTCATCATCCCTCTTTGAATCGGAAGCATCTTTGAAGGCTATTGTCTTCTTTTTCTTCTACTCATCTTCTGTTATGTGTTGCATTGTCAGCTCGTGGGTGATTAGTGATCCCAGCAGTTCATCCAGCATCAATGTGTTGAGATCTTTGGCTTCCTGGATTGCAGTTACCTTGGGATCCCATTTGTCAGGCAAAGAATGAAGGATCTTCTGAACTAGATCTACATTAGAGTATACCCTGTCAAGACTCTTTAAATCATTGATAATATCTATAAATCTAAAGAACATGGCAGATATTGTTTCAGAAGGTTCCATTTTGAATAATTCATAATTATGAACTAAAAGATTTATCTTGGAGGTTTTCACTTGGGAAGTTCTCTCATGGGTCACTTCGAGTTTATCCTAGATTTCCTTTACTGAAGAGCAAGTGGAAATTCGGTTGAACTTGTTTGCATCCAAAGCACAATATAATAAATCATTGCTTTGGCATTCAATTCCCCCATCTTCATGTCATGATCATCCCAGTCCTCTTCAAGCTTAGGGATGTCCACGCCATCAACTTTAATTATGGGAATGTGTGGCCCTTTCAAGATGACATTCCATAATTGAAAATCTATAGCTTGTTTGTAAATTTTCATTCGTGCTTTCCAATATGAATAATTAGTGCCTGTGAATAGTGGAGGTCTATTTATTGATTGGCCATCGGCCAAGGATGTACTCATGGGATGAGCCATCAATCTTAACTCAAGTAATCAGAGACACTGCTCTGATACCAGCTGTTGCCCAGGTGTCTTAACCCAAGAGGGGGTGAATTGGGAATTACAAATTTTTGCAAGTATGTGCACAAGTAATTCCTTTTAGTGGTTAAGTGCTGTGTCAAACAGAGTATGAATGCAGAAGCTAAAGGTAAATCAAACACAACACAAAAAGAGAGATTTATAGTGGTTCAGAGCAACCCAGCTCCTACGTCCACTACCCAAGTTCACCACTCGGGATTTCCAATATATCCCCCAAACTGGAATACAATCAGATTGTTTTATAGGTTCACAATCCCAACATCTAGACTTTGGTTTTTAAAACTGGGCTCACCAAAGAAACCCAAGCTAGGTTTTTACAGGTTCACCTAAAACCTCTATACTTTGGTTTTTAGATAGGCTCACCAAAAAAACCTCTACACTCTGGTTTTTAAAGGCTCACCAAAGAAACCTATTTGGTTTTTATAACTGAGCTCACCAATAACCTAGATATTCTAAAAGATAGAATAAAAAAGCAACAATAAAGACAAACTCTGTTGTCAGGGTGGTTGCTAATGCAGCTCGAGTGAAGATCCATTGAATGCTCTTCAATGCACTTCAATGGCTTCCTTGCTTTCCTCAAAAGATGCTTCAAGCTTCTGGTAAGAGTTGTTGTAGGCTTGAAAGCAGACTTTAAAGCTCTATTGCTCTCTCTTCACTTCAATAAGTGTTCAATAAATGCTTTATAATTCATTAGTCTCTTCAAAGATGTTCTCATACCTTATTTATTGAGACTTCAACTGCCTTCCTTTGATTTTGAATGTTGTAGACCATTGGGAGGTGACAGGTTACCGTTGGAGCACTTTTGGAATTCAAAAATTGAGAACTGGAACTAGCCGTTGGAGGTGACCCCGTCATTCCAATCGGCTCGGACAAACTTCGAGTCTGCTCGGACCAAGTTCGGGTCCACTGGGCTGAGTGCTAGTCGGCTAGCTTCCATAGTTGAGAAAATACCTCGCTTTAGACGAGTCAGCTAGGTTGGAATCCAGTCGGCTCGGATCTTAGAGACTATCAGACTATTCTTAACCGAGTTGTGGACGAGTCGGCTGGGCTGAATTCCAGTCGGCTCAGATCCCTAAGAATCTCAGAACGTTCTCAACCATGTTCTGGACAAGTCGGCTGGGCCTTGGTGCCAGTCGGCTAGATCTGTATGCCAGAGAACTTCTTTTCTATGCCATTGCCAGAGTCGGCTGGGTTCTCCATCCAGTCGGCTCGAAGGTGGTTCTTCAGCCAGATCAACTTCAAACTTCCAGAACACTTGTCCCAAGCTTTGAAGTCTTCTTCAAGCACTTATTTCAATAAATTCAAGAAAATTGAAGCTTGAAAGACTACTAGAAGTAACCCTTAAACTTGATTTTAATAGAAAATTTTTGTAGGGTTCTTCTTTACAAGATTCTAAAGACTTTACAACTCAACACAAAACATTAAAGACTGTAGGATTTAGAAAGTGTGTAAATGTAGTTGTCATACAAAAACTTGTCAATCATTTGAAGAGTTGTTAGATAACCAAATGTATGCTCCAATATTTTGTTATCATCAAAATCACTTTAGGGGTCAATAAAATCAACATCAGAATAGCCAATTAAATAAATTGAAGAATCTCTAGAATATCATTGACCAATATCAATAGAACCAGATAAGTATCTAAGAAGGAACTTAGCCAATAAATGAGATTCTTTAGGAGTAGACTGATATATAGCACACATATAAATACTACAAATAATATCTAGTCTACTAGCAGTCAAGTATAGTAAAGAACCAATGATACCCTTGTATAACTTTTGATCAACACCTTTATCACATTCATCTTTATCAAGTTTACAAGAAAGGCTCATAGGTGTACCTATTGGCTTGGTAGTCTCCATCCCAACTTCTTTAAGATTTCTCTTGTATACTTAGCTTGGTTGATGAAGATCCATTCTTTAGTTTGCTTGATTTGGAGCCCGAGGAAGAAGTTTAGTTCACCCATCATACTCATCTCAAACTATCCCTGCATGAGCTTGGCAAACTCTTGACAAAGTGATTCATTAGTAGCACGAAAAATAATATCATCAACATAAATTTGTACTATTAATAGATCATCATTTTTTTTTCCAGAAATAAGGTAGTATCAATATGGCCTTTAGAGAATTCATTTTCAATAAAAAATTAACTAAGTCTTTCATACCATGCATGGGGTGCTTGTTTTAAACCATAAAGTGCTTTGTGCAATTTGAAAATATAATAAGGATGTGCATGATTTTCAAATCCAGGTGGTTGTTCAACAAAAATATCTTCAGCTAAATAACCATTTAAAAATACACATTTAACATCCATTTGAAAAAGTTTGAAATTCATTAAACATGCAAATGGATTATAACCCTTGGCTATCAGTCTAGCCTTGTTTCTAGTCACTACATTATTTTCATCTAGTTTATTTCTATATATCCATTTTGTAGCAATAATTGAAATATGATGGTCTTTCTATTAGTTTCCAAACTTTATTTCTTTCAAATTGATTTAACTCTTCTTGCATAGCAATTATCCAATTAGGATCTTTTTCAGCTTCTTCAATATATTTAGGTTCAATTTGAGAAATAAAAGCAATGTAATCACATTCTTTTCTAATAGATGATCTAGTTCTTATCCCTCTCGATGGATCACCTAAGATCAATTTCTTAGGATGTCCATGAGCATACCTTCACTCTTTAGATAGATCTTTGAGCTTTGGTAAGATCTTATGGCTTCTTCTCCATCCTTCTTGTTTTGATCTTCTTCATCATCTTTGGAAAGGGGATCATCCAAAGTCAGCTTCTCTAGGCCTTCAGCACCTGCACAAACATTAGAAGTATCCTCTTTTCTTGAGGATTTGTTAGTATATTCTTTAAATACTAAATGCACTGATTCTTCCACAAGCAATGTTCTTTTATTTAATAGTCTATATGCCCTACTAGATGTAGAGTATCTAATGCAGGACGAACCTAGGACTGGTGCAGATGAAGGAAAAATAAAAAATCTAACTTTTTGTAATTTTATGGATTTATGTTTGTAGGCTAATAACCCGAAAGCAAGTAAATAATTGCAAGCAAATATGTAATGAAAGAAACTATCATACCCGTAAAAAGATACATGTAGAATAATAAAAGATAGGATCCCAAGAATTGAGAAACCCCTAGTTTAGGATAGCATACCTTCAACCAATCAAAAATCAGGAGGGAAAAGGTATGTACCAGGCAGGGATTGAAGAACCACTTGATGAAGAGTTCTCTTAGCATTATAAATGGCACCTAGAAGATAAGCCTTTGGTTCCCTGAATCAGAAGGCAATCTGTATCAGTCCAGAAGGTAAGAAAGGCCTCCTCTGGGGAGGGGTGATACCTCGGGGTTCCTGCAAGTGTCAAGGTTAGGCACAATACATGTATTCAAAGAAAGAAACAAATATGAAAGAAGAAAGAAAGAAGATTAGGGTTAGGGTGCTGGCTACCTGGAGAAGAAGATAGCTCTTGATCAAGGGTAGCTCTGGGATTCTTCTCAAGGGCGTGGCAGATGCTTGAGGCATGGAAGGATTGCAAGGGCATGGAGAAAGGAAGTTGCAGGAGTTCGGCCAGGCAAAGGAACAAGAAACAGAAAAAAACAACACCAAACTTAAACCTGAACTCGAGAAAATTTTCACCAGAATTTTATTTCATAAGAGTTGAATGCTTACAAGAGGAAGAGGGCTAGGGTATTTATAGAGTTCCCATGCCCTCTCCTTGATAGATTAGAAGTTCTCTCCTTGATAGGTTAGGAATACACAATTAGATTAGGAATACAATCTTAAGTCCTTAAGGAATTAGGAAGAGAGCTCCTTAAAAGGTTTGGAAAGCATATTCCATGGAACCTTGGACTTTTCCTCCTTCCATCTTGGATTGGTCAAGGCTTGGATGCCTCATGTGTTGGCATGTGGGCTTCAAGGGCTGCAAGGGTGGATGGCCTCTTTTGGATTGGCGCATGGGCTTTGGGCCCTAAAAGTCGGGGTTGCCTGCTATAAGGTATATCCGAGCATCTTGGTTCTGGGGTGCATGGGCTTGACTCCTGGGCTTGGGATCTCTTGGCCTGGAATGCTGGCATATTCCTGGAATCATGAGGTGCCCTGGTCTAAGAATATTCTCTAGCATCTAGAGGGTATCATGGCATCTGGAAGGCATCTGGAGGGCCTTTGGTGTAATTAGAAGGAATCTTGAATCCTGGAGTGGCAAACAAGGTCCAATTGACTGATATGAAGGCCTCTGGCTCCTAGATAAGGCCTGGTAAAACTCCAAAATAGGGTATCCTCTTTTTTTGTACAAAAATTGGACTAGTATGGGACTAATACTGAGGTACAGGACTCAAAGAATGGACTAGGGTTGAGACAAATCAACTAGCCTCAACTTATTACAACACTCAATCTTACTTGATTACAAAATGGACACATGGCTAAGTAAACTATATAGGGCCTAGTAATTTATGTCTGATCCTAGTGCCTCCACTAGTATCCTAAAATGATCCCTTCGTCTTGAAAGAAAAGTGCCCTAAAAGCTAATCTTTGTGAGGGCATTTTTGTAATCTTCCAACTCTTGTATGACATTATTGAATTAATAAAAGGCATTTTTTGTTTCATCATACTGCTGTGTCTTATTTAAAGATTATGATGAACCCTGTAGATTAGGATAAAGGAATTAGGATTATGATGAAGATCATAACAGTTAGACCTAAGTTTCTATAAATCCTAATCTAAAATGTTCCTAGTCATTGGATCATCGATTTGGGGATCGATGCTTCTGAAAAAACTAGCTTATCCTATGTATGCTTGATGGAGAGGGTGGTTGGTCTCATAGCCACTTGTGTAGAGATACTAATACAAGGATAGGGGTGCTCATTAGGGTATGAGTTCACTGAACTGATCAGCACTAAGAATATCTTATGGAAGTCTTACTACTTGTTAAGAGATAGTTCTTATAGCGGGAGTTGTGCAAGTGATCTTTAGACCTGAGATTACCATGGTTCCTTATGCATATTAAGCCATATTTTGGTTTTTACTCATTCTTGACATTGAGTCATGTACGGGGTGTTCTCAGATATGGTAGAAGGTGTATGAAGGATGTGAGTGGATCAACAAGGAATCGATCATTCCTAGTAAGAGGAAATGTTATCCCATGTAATCTCTTCGATTGATGACTCAGGGAGTCTTTGATCAAAGCAGGATGAGATTTGAAATGGTTTCTAATCAGTCATCAACAGAGTCTTCATTATCGAATTGAGATTTGAAATGACTAAGTGCTAGGATTTGACAATTATCCATACCCATCACTTATTTGAGATAAAAGAAGATCGAAAGATTAAATTATATGGTAACTTTCCACTGAAGGATATTTTGGTACCTTCCATCAAATTCCAAATCTTTCAAGTATGCATGACATGTTGCTAGATGTCAATCATGTCTTATAGGTTTCATGAATCATTCGATTGGATTCATGAGTTAATTTTGTTTTGTACTAGAATAAATAGGGTGCAGAAAGGACCTAGAGTCCTTCTTATGTCTAATTTTGTTGGCTAATTATTGGTAGAAAAGAAGGTTGGCTAGTGAAGTAAGTTGGCACGTTAAGTAAAGGGTTGCATCCCTTCACTTTGTTACCACAACATTTCAAATCCAAGAGTCTTTCTTAATGAAGGAACTCATCTCTTGGATAAAACACTTGATTCCACACCATCTGAAGACTCTTCTCTACCAGTTGCATGCCACATGGCATGAGAACAAAAGCCAGGAATTATCCAGGAGACATAAATAAGTCATTTTGCATGATAGATCTTGACCATTCAAGATAAGACTACTTCTTAATGAAGGGTCTTATGTGATATGTTATTTGATAGATCAAGGGCTGATGAAGAGCCATAATTGGTGCTTCTCCATCTCCTACAAATAGCCTTCGGTGTTTAGGTCGAAAGCAATCTAATTTCCTTCTTTCTTACACTCTTACATTCTCTCACTCTATCCACCTTGTCTCTTCTTTCCCTTGTTTGGACATAGGTCTTGCCTTAAGACATGTCCACCATTTTAAGACAAGGATTTAGGAAGAGAATTAGGAAGTGATAAAAAGAGTGAAGAAAGGTTTTGGAGTGGGCTCAGAGTGCTCTACTGGAGGGCAAGGGTTTGAGCAAGGAAGGAGAAGCTGCCAAAGGAAGAAAGGCTATCAAAAGAGTCCCAATAGTTTAAGCAACCTGCTAAGGAATGATTCCTGGTTCAATTTCTATGTGGATCACCTTTGGAGGGCATGCACTTGTGTGCCTAGTAGAAAGAAGAAGGAATTAGCATTCCAAGTATTTTTCCAAACCCTATTTAAATGACTTGTTAATTGTAATGAATAAGGGATCTTTGGCTTAGGGTTTCTAGTTGTTTAGAGTTTCAAAATAAAAAATTTTGAAATCCATTTTTCCACTATGCCATTGAAACCCAACACATCTGACTTGGCATCAAATTTTTCTAAATTATCTTTACCATTGTTCAAAATAAAGCAACGGCATCTAAAAGCTTAAAATATTTCAAAGTAGGTTTTCTTTCTTTCCAAAGATCATACGGGTTTTCTTTAAAATTGATCGAATCAAATATGATTAAAAATATAACAGAAATATTAATAGCTTCTACCTAAAAATATCTTGGAAGACCATTTTCAGAAAGTATTGTGCATGCCATTTCTTCTAAAGTATGATTTTTTCTTTCTACCACCCCATTTTGTATAGATGTTATAGGTGTAGAAAAATTGTAATCAATTTCTCTTTCATTACAAAAGTTTTTAAAATCTTGATTATCAAATTCAGTACCATGGTCACAATCAATACAAACAACTGAAGTACATTTTTCATTTGAGATTTTTTGATAAAAATTTAAGAATGCTGAAAATGATTCATCTTTATGAGCTAAAAATAAAATCCATATAAATCGAGAGAAATCATCCACTATAACTAATCTATATCTCTTGCCTCCTAGGCTTGCTATCCTAATGGTCCAAAGAGAAGTAGCTCTAATGGCCTAAAAATTATAACAAAACCTTTTGGTTTGAAAGAAGTTTTTGCTTGTTTTCTAAATTGACATGCTTCATATATTTTATCTTTTTCAAAACTAAGTTTTGGTAAATCTCTTACTAAATCCTTTTTGCATAATTTGAAAGAAGATGCATGCTTACATGACCCAATCTACACTGCTGAAGCCAACTAGTCTCACTAATAGTGGAATTCATAGCAACTAGGCATTCACCATCATATAAAAATAAATTGTCAAGATCAACAACATAGATGTTACCATGCCTATTTCCAGTGAATTTCATTCCATAACATTTACGACTAGCAACCATGCAGACAGATGATTCAAAAATAACTTTAAAACCTTTATCACAAAACTAACTAATACGAAGCAAATTATGTTTCAATCCTTTAACTAATAAATATTACAATATATGTAGAAGGGAAGATGTAAACTTTACCAATACCAATGATTTTTTCTTTTCCATTATCTTCAAAAGTTACACTCCCTCTATTCAGTGCTTCAAGAGAGTGAATTGCTTCACATCTCCTATCATGTGTCTTGAGCAACCACTGTCGAGATACCATAATATTTTCTTTTCTTTGGTTGCAAGACACACATGCAAAACAAATTAAGTTTTGATTTTAGGTATCCAAGTCACCTTGGATCCTTTAGGGTTAGTTTTAAGAGTGGATCCTTTTGAAATCCAAATCTTTCTAGAATAGTTTATCTTTCTATTATCACATTGATATGCTTTGTGGCCTAACTTTTTGCAAGAATAACATGTAATACTAGATGATGCAGGTATGAAAAAATTTTGAAATATTATTGCTATTTTTGAGGTATAAAACCTAATCCAGCTTTATTGAAAATTGCTCTTTGATTGTTCAAAGTAAATTTAACTTTTCAAAATTATAAGTGAATTTTTCAACCAAAGGTTTAACATTTTCAAGCTCATTTTTATATTTCTGATTTTCTTCTTCAAGGTATTTATTTTCTTTAAAAGTTCATTGTTTGAAATTATGACCTTGGATCTTTTTAAAACTTCATTTTCCATTGACAAAGCATTCTTTTGTTTTTCTAAAACATTAATCATAGTTTTCAATTCATTATTTTCATTTGAAAGATTGGTATTTTCATGACAAAATAAATTTGCATGCTTTTTCAACTTTTTATTTTCAATTTTATCAATTTATAATCATGCCTGAGCTCATCAAAAGCATTTCTAAGTTCATCAATGTAAAGTCAATTTCAAATTCAGATTGTTCCTTTTCTTCTTGTGTCATGAAGCAAAGATTGGCTACTTCTTGTTGCTCTTCCTCCGAGCTTGAATCTTCGCTATCGCTCCAGGTAGCCATCATTGCCTTCTTTCTAAATCTTCTCTTAAACTTCTTTAAGGAGGACAATCATATTTGTAATGCCCAGGCTTCTTGCACTCGAAGCTTATTGGTAGTTCCTTCTCCTTGTCCTTCTATTTTTCTTTTCTTTTGCCTTTTTCCTTTTCCTTGCTTGGTTGATCCTTCTTTTTGAAAAGGAATTTTTTATTCTTCATAAATCTTTTGAATTTTCTTGCGATGAGAGCCTCTTCATCATCATTCTCTTTTTCTTCAGATTCATCACTTGAAGACTCTTCTCATGTTGTAGACTTGAAAGCTAGTCTTCTTCTTCTTGTCCATGTCCGTTACCTTTTGCTTCAAGTTCAACTCATTAGTCATAAATCAACCTATTAGTTTCTCTAATGGCGCTTCTTAACATCTTTGGCTTCTTGAATAGCTATCACTTTAGGATCCCAAGATGTTAGTAGTGACATGAGGATTTTATTTATAAGGTCAGCAATAGTCATAGTTTTACCAAGACTTCTCACGTCATTTACAATATTTGTAAATCTAGATACATATCAGTAATAGATTCATTAGGTTCCATTCGAAACATCTCATAAGTATGTACAAGCATATTAACTTTAATATTTTTCACTTGATCGATATCTTGATGAGTAACCTCGAGTGTGTCCTATATTTCCTTAGCAGATGTGCATGTGAAATCCTATTGAATTCACTAGGATATAATGCATAATAGTAGATTCATAGCTTTTGCATTGATCTCGGATTGTTTAATATCATTTTCATCCCAATCCTCTTTAACTTTTGGGCTGGAAATGGCATTAATAATGATTGAAAAAATATGAGGACCTTTGTCTACAACCTTCCATAGACTAAATTCAATTGAATGCTTATAGATTCTCATGCGTATTTCTAGTATGTGTAATTAGTACCATTAAAATAAAGAGGTATATTTGAGGCTTGTCCCTCAACTACTCTAGAACCAAGTGGGGCTGCCATAGATCTTTACTCAAAGTGGTTAGACCTATAAACTGAGAACGTGGCTTTGATACCACTTGTTGCCTAGTAAGCAATCCAAGAGGGGGGTGAATTGGGTTTCAAAATTTTTTTGCAAGGTATGTGCCAATTCAAAAACAATTCAAGTGCTAATGTAATACAAGTGTTATGTGCTCTTCAAGAGTATGCAGCAAAAAATAGATAAACAAATGCAATAAAAGTAAGAGCAAGTAATGAGAGAACAAGCAATCACAAACACAAAGAAGTATAGCTGTTCAGTGCAAATCAAGGCACCTACATCCACTCACCAAGCTTTCTTTGGGAATTCACTATAATCACTCTTGATTATAGCTAATTAGTTTTCCAGGCTCACTAATCTAAACCCAACTTGTTTTTACCGGGAATACTAGTCAAAATCTCTTTGGTTTTCCAGGCTAACCAAAATCTAGTTGGTTTTATAACTTAAGCTCACCAACCCTCCTTGATTTTCACAAGGCTAACAAAAATCTCTTTGGTTTTCATAAGGATAACCAAAAATCTCTTTAGTTGTCACAAGGATAACCAAAAACCTTTATCAATTTTAATATATAGGCTCACCAACCAACTTCAAACAGAGTCAAATAAGAATGTAAGAAATACAAGAAAGCTTTCAAATAAAAGCTGTTATCTCTTTGAAGCTCTTTGAAGTTGCTTGTGTTTAAGTTGTAGAAGCCTTAATCAATGCTCAAATAGTTAGTCTTGAATTCTCTTGAGTGCTTTGGATGCTTGAATGCTTCTTTTCACTTAAAAGTAGTTGTTCTCAATGAATATTGGAGTGAATGCTCTTCTTTTTCTTTTTCTTTTTCATTGGTTACTTCCCACTTGAGATGAATCTACTTTAAAAACGATCCCAAATGGTAGTTTATGACCATTGGAGAGGTGGAACTAGCCATTGGGCACAAAAAGGACAAGTTTTATGTTTGAAAAAACTAGCTGTAACTGTTCAGTAGAACTTCAAATGTGACATTTCAAGTCATGAGTCGACACCTTGAGTCGACATTTGGTCTCCATGTGTCACACTTAGTTCAAAAATGTTGCTTGAAGCTCTCTGGAAATCTCAGATGAGTCAACACTTCATCTGGTGAGTTGACACTTGAGTCAACACTTGGCTTCCATGTGTCGTCACTTGAGAGAAGTCTGAAATTCAGCATGCTTTATATAATTTTTATCTCAGGCCTTGAGTCGATCCCTGAGTCGACACTGTGAGTCGATACTTGAGCTCCATTAGACAACACCTAGAGCATGCCATTTAAAACATCTTCTGTGTATCAGCTCAAGCTTCTATGAGTCAACACTGTGAGTCGACACTTCACATCCACGAGTCAACACTTGGCTGAAACTTTTTGAAATTTAGTTGAAACTCTTCTGATTCTTCTTTAACCTTAAAACTTAAGCCCTTCCAAGACATTCTTATGTACTTAAATCCATTTAACTTTATAAATTCATCCATAAGGGGACTTCTTCAACTATTTTGATAAACAATCAATCAACTAACTTGATGAGTACCTTTTTTTGATAAAACATACTTTAACAAAAATAGTTAGTGCTCAATATACTTAAGTATTTTGTTAATCATCAAAATCAATACAACAGTCAACAACAACTAATAAATCAAAACTTTAGGATTATAGAAAAATACCTGAAGTGCTATACTTCTTAATTTCTATGAGAAATACAAGTATATGCCCTCCAAAGGTGATCCACATAGTAACCAAACCAAGGAAGCACTCCTACCAGGTTTCTTATTTAACTAAGACTCTTTCGGCAGCCTTTCGGACTTCTCCCTCTATTGGAACCCCTACCCTCCAGTAGGGCACTCAGAGACTTCTCTGAATTCTCTCTCATAATTTGAATATATCTTTTAATTTTTTATCTAGGCCGTTATCTTAAATAGATAGGCATTGTCTTAAAAGGACAAGTCTTGTCTTAAAAGGACAAGCCTTGTCTTAAGATGGAAGAGAAAATAGAAAGTAGATTTCTTCATATCAAAATTGAATTGCTTGGCATCAGATTACTGATGCATATTTATTAAGAGGGATGAGGCACTTGATAAGTCTTTTTCTCAGCCCCTTGATAAGACCCTTCACGTAGGAGTCTTTTGGATGAGAGGACTTATCATGAAATGTCCCTTCATGTGCCAAGAGACATATAAATGTCTCTTCATAATTCCATCAAATTTTCCACATGCCATGTGGCATATTACTAATTAGATATTGGACAAAGGGTGTGGGCTCCCAAGGGACATATCGAAGAAACCAGATGCCTTCAAATAGAAGGCATCTGGATTTTAAAATCAGCACCATATGGTGAAGAGACAAAACCCTTCATTATGCATGCCATATTTATCATGCCAATTGCCACATTTTGACCGGTCAAGCCCATCCATTTGGGCATGGAGATAAAGGAGAGGGGCTTAAAGATTATCTGGAAAAGGTGATTTAGAAATAGAAGGACTCTTGGATTTTTTGTGCCCCTTCATTCTTAGCGCATGCCAAACTTGGCACCAAGTGTCCCTTCCACCTTGGACTCTACCATAAATAAAAGATAATGCCTAATAAAATCTAGATAATTATTGATTAATGCTATCCCACTTAGAACTCAACTCAATTTAAGTTTTACTTAAATTGGTTAGCCCAAATAGCAAGCTAACAGACCCAATCCAATTGGGCTAGGAGTTGGGCTAGCCAACATATGATAGTATGTCAATTAACTAGCTAATTAGGATCCAATGACCCTAACAAAAATATAATTGACTTCCTTGGCCAATTTCCTAATATGTGTGATCCTTTGGATTCCATATCTAGACAGTAGTAGGTCTTGGTCCAAGCCAATTTGATCCAATCAAACCTGATTGACCTAATTTGGTCAAATTAAGCTGACCTAAGTTGCCAATTCAACCAGCTTCTGCATTGACTCATGAATCTAATCAATTTGATTCATGAAAACCTACAAGACATGATTGACATTTAGTAATATGTCATGTCTACCCAGAAGATAAAAAATTGGTGGAAATTATCAAAATACCTTTCAGTAAAAAATTACCGTGCAATTCAATCATTCGATCTTTCTTTATCCCGAATAAGTGATGGGCATGGGTAAATGTCAAACCCTAGCACTTAATCCTTTCAAATCTTAATTCAATAATGAAGACTCGATCGATGAAAGATTAGAAACCCTATCTAATATCATCATAATTTGATCAAACAGTTCTTGAGTCATCATTCAAAGAGATCACACGGGATAACTTCTTCCCTTACTAGGAATGATCGATTCCTTGTTGACCTACTTATTTCCTTCATACACAATCCACCATATCCAGAAGCACCCCGTACATGACTTAGTTGCCATGAAAGAGTATGCACCATAACATGGGTTCATGTACAAAAGATACTATATTAGTCTCAGGTCTTAGGATCATATGCACAACTCCCACTAAGAGAACATTCTTTTGACAAGTAAGAAGACATTTGTTTGATGTTCTCTTATCGAATCAGTTCAGTGAACTCATAGTCAATGAGCACCCACATTCTAGTATTAGTGTCCCTACATAAGTGGTTGTGAGACCAACCACCTTCTTCATTGAGCATACTAGGATGTGCTAGTCTTTCCGGAAACACCGATCCTCAAAAAGATGATCCAATGACTAGGATTATTTAGATTGGGAATTTTAGGAACTTAGATCTCACCATTATGATTTCCATCATAACCCTAATTTATTGCCCTAACCTATGGAGTTCATCATAATCTTGATAAGATGCAACAGTATGATAAATCAATAGCCTTTTATTAATAAATAATATCATACATAGACTAGAATATCATAGAAATTCTCATACAAAGATTGGCTTTTAGGGCATAATTTTCACAAACCACTCAAGATGATATACACAACTAGATAAGGATTTATCAATCTAATTATATCTCCTACTATTTTTTCTATGAATACCATATCCCTCACCTATGGTAAGCGAGTAACCTTAATAGGATTTCTTTAGTGGGGTTGAGATCCCAATTCCTTATAAATGTCTTGTGTTACACAATAAACATTTATGAGTTCAAGGATAGAAATTCTCTTTTCTAATTACCCATGCAACTCTCAACATGAATGCTACCTCTAAGACACTTACAGCCTTGTATTAAACAACAAATTATAATATCTTAGTTTAGTTAGACCCTTCATTTTTATATAGTCATGTTTGAATAATGTTGCCCTTGAAGGTGAAAAGCATCTACACCAAGCATACAATATGTAAGAAAAATAAGACAGAAGGAATGCATTTTAAAATAATTTTAAAGCATGCACAGCGGAAGGCTCGGTAGATAGATCTAAATAATTTATCGAATTGCCTATAACAAGATCTAGCATAATGTAATAGCATGCATCATAACATCAAAGCAAGACAGAAATACAAATATAAAAGTACCATACCTTTATACCAGAGAAAAGCTATAGAAGGAGGAGGGTGCTCGAGTCACATACGTGTCTGGCCTCTACAGATAATCCATACCTGGGCTCGACTCTGATCAACTCCCTCGGAGTGCTAGCTCTCCGAGATCCTTGGGCCGATCTTCTTCTTCCGGGAAGACAAAGAGGAGAGCTGGAACCCTTTCCCAAAGACTCTCTTTCCAAGACCTAGCTAGAATACTAGGTAGCACACACCCAATCCCAAGAGCTCTCACAACCCTTCTTAATCTTCTTCTCTTAAAAGTTTTTCTCAAAATATGTTGTAGCCTCTAAAATGACACTCATTTGTAGGGGCAGCAAGGAGAGGGAGAAAGAGAAAGGAGGAGAAATGGAGGGAGAGAATGGGGGAGAGGATCAAGGCCATACCAAATGGATCCAACCCATTGAGGTAAGTATGACTATCATACCAAATAACCTTGGAGCCAAAACTGGTTTGAATTCAAAATTCAAACCAGGTCAAAATTTGCCCAAAATCCCCAAAAATGTCTTCCCAGAATTCTGCTCGTCATAGGAAGTGTCGACACATGAAAATTGCCAAGTGTCGACACTTCACCAAGTGTCGACAACTGCAAAATTCCAAGTGTCGACACTTGGAACAAAGTCAATCATATTGACTTCCAGTGATGGAAAATAATTCTCAATCATCGATTAGCCTTAAGACGAGATTGAAATCCTCTATTGTGTGTGAACCCATAAGTTTGAACACTAAGCCGGTAGCACTGGAACATTTTCAATACCAGTCAAAGTCCTTATCTAGCAACGATACTTGATGTCTGGATAGGTCGACGACGTAGAGCACCTCACAAGAACCTCTGGCATATGGTTGCCGCATAATTCATCCCTTTGACCTCATAATGCTCAGTATGACCTAGGGTTCGACTGCCAACCCTAATTTGGTTTATCCAGATCATGCCTCAACCTCACAAGTTCTGTGACTCCTCACAAGAACTACCCTAGCCAAGGTTTTGCTAACTTGAGTATAGTGATTCATTCACTCCAAACTATTTGGAGAGGTCAATTCCATCTTGATCCACCACCGCTCCACAAGTACTTGACTGCAACCAGAAATCTTCTATCCCTGGATTAGAAATCTAGGTAGTCCAATACCAAAGTACAGTGAGTTGCTTGCAAGCTGCCATGGTGACCTCAGGTTTGAGAGACACATATACCCATATTCCTTCGTGAGCAACCCTTTGGCAGAAGGGAGCTCCGCAGATGGTCACGTTCAGTGAAATGCCATACATTTCACTTGCATGTCACACCAGTATCTCCACACTTCTTGGTTAAGAGGACAACCAACAAATGTGACATGCAACAACCTACACTTGATATATTATCGTCCTATAACAATGTATCCTTTGGTTGTAAACCACTTTAAGAACTACATGATATATCTCTCTATATCAAATAATGTAGTTCCATGGACTCCATCATATAAGAGTTCATTTCAGAAAAATGTAAATATGATGAACAACTAAAATAAATAACTTTTTATTTATTAAAATAATTCATATATAAAATACAAGGTAGCACAATCGTCTATAACCTAGATGATTGGCTTTGGGACATAACTCCCAACAACTCCTACTTTGACTAAAGCCAATCAGTATAGAATCTCATTCCCATTTTTCCTTTTTCAACTGTTGAACTCTTGAACTCTGACGGCTTTAGTGAAGGGGTCAGCTAGGTTTTCCTTTCCATTGATCCTCAGAAGGTCAATGTCACCTTGTTCCATGATCTCTCGTACAAGGTGATATCACCGCAAAATATGCTTTATGCGGTGATGAGACTTTGGCTCTTTGGCTTGAGCAATGGCTCCAGTGTTGTCGGAGTACACCAAAATAGGACCATCCAGGGAAGGTGCCACTCCCAGCTCGCTAAGGAACTTCTGCAACCACATAGCTTCCTTCGCTGTATCTGATGCTGCAATGTACTCTACTTCGTAAACTGAGTCCGCCATAGTAGGCTGCTTGGAGCTTTTCCAGCAGACAGGTCCTCTGTTATCATCCTTATCTGATTGGAAACTGGAGTCATTATACCACCACAGTTTCAAGTCAGATTCTTCATAAATTAGCCATTGGTCTTTAGTATTTCTAAATACTTAAGGATGGTCTTTACAACTTTCTAATGAGCTTCACCTGGGTCAGACTAGTATCTGCACACTACACCTAGTCAGTACACATCTGTCATGGCATACCTGATAGAATCCGCTGCCGAAGCATATGGGATTCTACTCATACGCTCTCTCTTCAGGAGTTGTCGCACAATTTCTTTTGGAGAGATCAATTCTAGTGCCTATTGGAAGATAGCCCTTCTTGAAATTTTTCATGCTGAACCGTTTTAGCACGGTATCGATGTACATAGACTGGTACAATCCCAAAAGCCTCTTAGATCTATCTCTATAGATCTTCATACCTAGTATGTAAGAGGCTTCACCCAAGTCCTTCATGGAAACTGAGATGATAACAAGACCTTTATTCCTTGTAGTGCGGGGATGTCATTCCCGATTATAGGAATGTCATTCACATACTACACAAGGAATACAATCACAGAACCATTAGCCCATTATAAATGCAAGGTTCTTCTCCGTTCCTAACGAAGCTATATGACTTGATACACTTATCAAATCGCATCTTCCAACTCATTGATGCTTGCTTCAGTCCATAGATGGACTTTTGAAGCTTGCATACCTTTGACTCGTCTGTGAATGTGAACCCTTCAGGTTGTATCACATACACATCCTCTTCCAGCTCACCATTTAGGAAAGTTGTTCGGACATCCATTTGCCAGATTTCGTAGTGTTGCTAAAGCAAGTATAACTCGAATGGTTTTGAGCATTACCATAGGAGAGAATGTCTCATCATAGTCAATACCATAACATTGACTATACCCCTTAGCAACCAGACAGGCTTTATAGGTCTCTACATGCCCGTTTGTGCCCCTTTTCCTTTTGAAAATCCATTTGCACCCAATGGGTTTTATCCCTTCAAGTGCATCAACCAATGTTCAAACATTGTTGATCTCCATGGACTCCATTTCGGATTTCATGGCTCCTAGCCATTTCTCAGAGTCAGACCTCTGCATCGCATCCATATAGGTGATCGGATCCTCATTGTTCTCATCGAGTTCAATGGGATCACCGTCCAGGACCAAGAAACCGTAGTATCTATCTGGTTGGCTCGGTACTCTACCAGATCTCCTTAATGATTTTTGAGTGGGCTCTGGGTGTGATCTAATCACAGTTGGTTCTATGTTGCCCCTTAGGTGTGATAGTTCTACTTATTGAACTTCACTAAGTTCAATCTTAGCGACTATATTCCCTTCACCAAGGAACTCCTTTTCCAAAAAGATAGCCCTATGACCGATGAACATTTTTTGTTCCTCAGCTATGTAAAAGTAATACCCCTTAGACTCTTTTGGATACCCAACAAATAGGCACCGGTCAAACCTAGGTCAAAGTTTGTCAGTTTCCAAATATTTTACATAAGCCGGGCACCCCCAAACCCAAAGGTGTGATAGTGTCTACTTACGTCCAGTCCATATCTCATAAGTTGTTTTACTAACGGACTTACTTGGAGACCTATTCAGAAGGTAACAGGCTGATTCTAGAGCATATCCCCAATAGGATACCGATAGAGAAGCAAAGCCCATCTTGGACCGAACCATGTCTAACGGGGTTCGATTCCTCCTCTCAGACACTCCATTTAATTGAGGTGTTCTTGGAGGTGTCCACTGAGAGAGAATCCCATTCTCCTCGAGATATGTCAGAAACTCATCAAAAAGGTATTCACCGCGCCTCGATCGATCAAAGGGTTTTGATACACTTTCCAGTTTGTTTTTCTACTTCACTACGATATCGTTTGAACATTTCAAACAACTCAGATCTATGTCTCATCAAGAAGACATAACCGTACCTCGAAAGGTCATCTGTAAAAATAATGAAATAATTGTATCCACCCCTGGCACTAACATTCATGGGTTCGCATACATCAGTATGTATCAGACTCAGAATCTCTTTGGCTCGTTCACCTTTTCCAGTAAAAGGTGACTTAGTCATTTTTTCAATAAGATAGGACTCATAGGTTGGAAGTGAACTATCTTCATTAAAATCGAGGAGACCCTCGATTTTCAACATGTTTATCCTGTTCCTATTGATATAACCTAGCCTACAATGCCATAGGTACACTTCACTAACATTATCTATCCTAGGGTGTTTGCTAGACGTGTACACCACACTAACAGGTCATGATAGTACATAGATGCCATCATGCATTTGTCCAGTCAAAATTATAGAACCATTCCAATGATTTTGCAAATGTCATTCTTTATTGATAGTTCATGACCATACATGGCCAATTAGCCTACAGAAATGACATTCAAAATGAAAGACGGACAAAAATGACATTCGTTCAAAATGACAGTATAGGACTCGAAAACATGTTTAAGGACTCCCAATGCCAGAACTGGAACTCGGCTTCCATTTCCCATGTATCAAGAAACCTCGCCGTCCTCGAATCTTGTCTTAATTTAATCCCTGCAAAGAATTACAAATATGAATTGGACTTCCGTATCCAATACCCATTTAGTAGTATAAAAGCAAACAGAGAACTACAAGGTTTTATCATATATATCTTGTCCAGACCATCCTGCATCTTTCTCTTCTTGGACCTATTCGGGTCAAGGGATGCATATCAGAAGATAATTCTCTTCCAATGACCCTGCTTCTTGCAGAAGAAGCACTCTGCACGACTCTGATCAGCCTTCACTTTCTTGGCCTGACTGGGCCTAGAAGAACTTAGCACCTTTTTTCCCTTATTTTTCTTCTTCCATTTCTTAAAGGTACGACGCCCTCCTGAAGATCCTCCCACTAGATTCACCACCCCTTTAATCAATTAGTGGTCTTTCTCATAAGTCTGCAGCAACCCCAATAGACCATGGTAGTTAACTACAAGCTTATTCATTCTATAATGATCGAGAAAATCTAGATAGAAAGAAGGGAGGGAATTTGGTATCGCATCTTTTCCAAGCTATTCATGCAAGGGACAACCGAGCATGCCCAGGCGCTCAATCATCTCGATCATGTACAATACAAGATCAGTGACCGAGGTCCCATCACACATCCGCACATTGTAGATGGCACATGAGACCCAGTACCTCTCAACGTCATCTGGTGTTCCGAAAGACTCCTTCAACCTTTGAAGGATTTCTTCTGGCTGAGCTTTTTCAAACTTGTGACTGAACTTGTCGTTCAGCATAGCTAACATGATGCATCAGACAGTGGTCCTATTAGAGAGCCACTTCTGATAAGTGTCTCTGACCGAACCCCAAGCATTGGTAGCAGGGATCTCAGGTACCGGATCCGATATCACATATAGGATCCATTTATGCTCCAAGACAATCCTGAGCCTTCGATACCAGCTATTGAAGTTGGGTCCATTAAGTTTCTCATTGTCGAGAAGAGACCAAAGTGACAGGTTGCAAGACATCTGAAAGGAAAATCAAAGCTAATTAGTGTATATAAATTATTAACCTAAATACATAGACTTTAATCTAAAGGTCCCTCCCACTATTTTGCTCAGATTGGTAGCCTCTACCACCAATCTGAGGAATTACTTTAATTTCCTAGTGGGTACCAGAGTCCAATAGACAACACATGAGCCTGACTTTAGCCGGCCCACCCATGCATGTCTAAAGGTAGATTCTTTAACCGATTACTTCTCAAAGTAACCTCTAGTATTTGGGTTTTGCCCCAGGGAGCACTTCAATCGACCTTTAGGCCTCCTATTGAACGTCCCGGTTAGGTCTAACAATTAACATGATAAAATTTAATGCTTCTAACTAATGAATAGTCAAGCTCGACTTTGGCCGGCCCACCAGACCACCGTTAAGAGAGTCGCACTATGCCATCAAATTAGAATATCAATTCCAATAGCCTGATGAACACTCGATCTTTGGATTTGTCGATGAAAACCCAACTATTAGACCCATTATTATCCCACTTAATTACAGGCTAGGACTTGGTTATCCCTATAACTTTGTCCTTTTAAGGACCTAATAATTTAGAGGATTTTTAAATAATACGACAGATAAAGAGATGAGAAGAAATGGATCAACATCCCACTGACCAAATCAGTAATCTAGGAGGGTTACTCATAACAGATGATCCATGGGCACCTAAAATTAGTCAAGACTGATTAACCTTGGGTGACAAGGGTTAACACGAGTCAATGAGCTATCCAATCAATCCTGATCGACCACATTGGCCAGATTAGTGAGATCATGGATTGGGTTCCACCATTAACCGTCTTGCCTTAGATACCAACAGGGTTGGCCAGGTAAGAGGTAGCCCAAAAGAACCATGATCAAATGCCAAACTTACCTCGACACCAATCAGTTCATCAGACTCGATTAGACTAGCCTAAAGACTCGAGCTTTTCACTGAGCCACAAATTAGATCCATTTAGATTATGAACTAATCAATCTAACTATTAGATAGATCTAGAGAAGAAATCCTAACTCAATATTTGATTAAATTAATTCTCTAATTTGTCCATGGATCTAAACTTAGGTCTAACCCAATTAAGAAACTAATAGAAGCTAACCCATGACCCTTAAGGCTTATTGGAATGACTTAAAATCTTTGAATCACATTCCTAGAATTCTTAGTCATTCTTAATTCAAATTAAGTTCAATAGCCTTAATTAAATTAAAACAATTTTAATTTACAAGTGTAAAATAATTTTACAACAAAATAAAACTTGAATTTACTATTTTCTACATTTTCTGCTGCCAAGTGTCGACACATCCTGGTCAAGTGTCGACACTTAGCCTGAGATAGAAAAATAGAATGCCATATTTCTGACACACACCTGTGAGTTGACACCTACAAGGCCAAGTGTTGGCTCACGAAACCGAAGTGTCGACACTTCCTGTTCAAGTGTCGACACTTCACCCGAGACAAGGAAAAAATAGTGATTTCAAATCCAAAGTTTCTCTAAACTTTCAATCAAAACCGATTAATAAAAACTCTTAGATCTTATCTAAATTTATTTTATGAAATTTCATTAGATTAAAATAATTTTAAACTACATTTTCTTGCTTCTTATTTTCCTTTTCAAGAGTGAATCATATCGGCATCCTTACATGCCATAGGAGACCCCATTGAATGGAAAGAGGGGTCTTGCTGCCCTACTTCTCTCCTATGAACCGGACGGCCATGGTGAAGCACTCAATCCAAGTACTTAAGAAGTGATGTTATTAGCATGTTAGCATCATTGGTGGGGATACCAGGATCAGATAAAGATCACTAGATCCCATATGATTTATTTAGTCATGTTTCAAAATTTTGTAATTAATAAGATTGAGTCCTATAATAAGTTGAGGTTAGTTGATTTATCTCAATCCTCAACCTTGTAAGTATTTTGAGTCCTGTACATCAATTGTGAGTCCAATATGAGTCCAATTTTTGTACAAGATAGAAGGTCACCCTACTTTGGAGATCCACCAAGCCACATCCAGGAGTCAGAGGCCACTACATCAGTCCATAGGATTTTGTGTGACAACCCAGGATCCAATATGCTTCCAGAAACCCTAATTCCTTCCAGATGCCCAGATTTCCTTCCAGATGCCAGAGTATATTCCCAGACCAGAGCATCCATGGTTCCAGAGGTCCACCTACAACCTAGCCCAAAGAAATCATGCCCAGGTGCCAAGTCCAAGCCCTTAAGAAGTAAGATTCCATGGAATATTCCTGCTACCAAGTCACCCTAGCTTCCAGAGGCCCAAGCCCATGTGCCCAAGCCCCTTTGGACCGGCCCTCGCTGCTCCTAGAAGCCTAACACGCCCTCCTAGGCATCCTTGAAGGGTTGACCAAGTCAAATATCAAAGGGAGATGTCCTTAAGTGAGAAGGAGAAGACTAGTCTAACCTAGTTAGGATTCCTAGTTCTTTTAAGCTTTATAATTCTAAGGAAAGGACATGAAATCTAACTAGGAAAATGCTTGTTAACCTATGTGTACCCTAGTTAAGAGAGGGTTTGGGAACCTTATAAATACCCCAACCCCTCCCCTCTTGTAATCATCTCTTTTTTTATGAATACAACTTGCTAAAATTTGTGATATCGCCTTGTGTTTGGAGTTCTAGTGTTGGTTCTCTTGTTCTTGTGTGCTCTCTTTGTGCTCCCGGCCCACTGCCCTAGCTTCCATCTGCATCTTTGGAGATCAGCCAAGCCTAGAGGAAGATGCCCTAGATGCCCCAATCAAGTAACTGCTTCTTCCCTAGGACATCCACACCTAAACCTAATTCTTTCAATTCTAAACCTTAGTTTCTTATTCCTTTGTTTAATTGCTATTTTGATTGACCCTGATACTTGCAGGATCCCTGAGGTGCTTCACCTCCCCTGAGGTGGCCTTCTTTGCTTCTAGGATCACCCATCATATTCAAGGGAACCGAGGCTTCCTCTTCCAGGCTCCAATCAAAGTGTGAGTGATCCTTTCCACTCCAAAGTTTTCAATCTCTGACCGGTAAGAAACCTTCTCTTTTCTTGATATCTATTTTGATGAAGATAAACTATCTTAAACCGGGAGTTTCTCAACTCTCGGGTCCTGGCTACTTATTATCTTTTATGAGTTCTTTGCGATCATGATGATTCTTAGAATTGCTGAATATCCTGCTAGTCTTTACTTAACTTTGGAAATTTAGCCCAAAATTTAATATTTAAAAATATAAAAAAATTTAGTTTACTATTCTTGCCACATATTTAGCATTCTTAGAGTCATCCTACATCAGTTTGGTATCAGAGCAGGTTTAGGATAGTTTTATCTACTTTGCATTCACAAACCCTAATTTCTGCATTCTGTACACTGCATTAGGTGTCTATTTTGCATCTAATTTTGACCATCTAAGAATTTTGTTTTTCTATAAAATTTTCATGAATTGTTATATAGCGTGTTCTATATTTTAATAAGTTTTTTAATTATTTTACAAAATACCTAAGTCATTAAAATTTAGCATATTAGATACCCTAATAGAATCCTAAAAATTTCTGTAGCAGTTCAAAAACCCTAGTATTTGCATCATTATTTGATTTTTCTTTTGCATTAAATTTAGTAGGACATCATCAACACTGTCCATACTCTATTATTAGTTTTTTTTGAATTTTTTTACATCGGTACTATGTCAAATCTTGCATCAACTGAAATCCTAATTCTTTGATTTTTGCTAATTATGCACCTTAACTCAACCTTCCTAATCAACTTCCACACACCCTAATCCCAAGTCTAATTTGATTGCTAACCTAATCAACTTAAACCTAATTTCTCATTCCAAAAAATATACATAAAATATTTTTGTTTTTCTGATTATTTTAGATTGCATCAGGACCATCGATTGCCATCATCTTTAACCTAATCTTAAGGGCAACATAATATCTTAGATCGGGGCAGGATTTCATCACCTATCCTGGGCCCAAAACAACTATCATCATACTAATCCAAGCCTAATTAAAATCAATTAAACCTAATTTGCCATAGAGGGCTAGAGACATCAACAGGTTAGGTCCGAGCTGTGTGGGCCAACCAGTGCATTTAATCCTTTAGCTATTACTGAAAGCTGGTGTCTAAGGCTGGGGGTCCAGAGTCAAATGACCTAAGTGGTGTTATGGATTTTAATTGGGTCCTTGTGGAAGCAGGGGAGCCTTCCACACTCCCACCCCCTACCTGGCCAGTGGAAGGATTAGCTACTGGGTTAGGTGTAAGTTGAGCTGGCCCATTTAGTTTTGACTCTAGCTCTAGCAAACCCTAGATTTTACTAACCTATTCTTTTGCATGCTTGGCTGCATCATTTCATCTTGATGACCACTAGGCTAGGAACCCAATACTAGAAATCCACACCCCAAACCAATTCAGCCATGGATTCTAATTTTGAGGCCATCATGAACCAGTTAGCCTAACAAAACTCAATCCAATATCTAGACCCAAAATCAAGTTACCTAGATGAACCAAGCCCATACCCAAACCCAAGCCCAGCTTACCCAAATAGACCACAGGTTTGACCAATCCGATACTAAGCTTGACCAACTAATCCAATCAAGTATTCAAACAACTCAAAGTTTTGACCAAGTAGGTGACCAATTAGGAACCCTAGGCAAGACCCACAGAGTTGAACCCTGTAGGATTGATGCCCCTAAGTTTAAACCCATAACCTATGAACCCATAACCCTTAGTTTACCTACCCCTATTATCGCAGACCTTAGTCAATTTTGATAGAAAAGTGCCCTAAGAGCCAATCATTATGAGGGCCTTTTTGTAAACATCCAGCTCATGTATGACATACTTTCATATTAATAAAGGCATTTGATTCATCATATACTGTTGTGTCATGTTTTAATTGATTATGATGAACCCCATAGAGTAGGGCAATGGAATTAGGGTTATGATGGAGTTCATAATAGTGAGACCTAATTTCTTATAAACCCTAATCTCGAATGTTCCTAGTCATTGGACCATCGATTCAGGGATTGATGAATCCGGAAAGACTATATTATCCTATGTATGCTCAGTTGATGAGGGTGGTTGATCTCAATACCACTTGTATAGGGACACTAATACTAGGATAAGGATGCTCATCAGGGTATGAGTACACTAGACTGATCCACACCAGGATTATCTTATAAAAGTCTTAGTACTTTTCAAAATATAGATCCCAGAGTAGAAGTTGTACATGTGATCTTTAGACCAGAGGTCACCATGGTTCCGTGTGCACACTAAGACATACTTTGGTTCATACTCATTCATGCCATTACAACATGTACGAGGTGTTCTGGGTATGGTGGAAGGTGTACGAAGGATGTGAGTGGACCAACAAGGAATCGATCATTCCTAGTAAAAGAAATTGTTATCCCATGCAATCTCTTCGATGAGTGACTCAAGGAGCCTTTGATCAAAGCAGGATGAGATTAGTGAAATCTAATCAATCATCAACTGAGTCCTCATGATCGAGCTGAGATTCGATATGATGAAGTGTTAGGGTTGGCATCTATCCATACCTATCACTTAATCGGGATAATGGGAGATCGAAAGATTGAATTGCACGGTAACTTACTAGTGAAGGGTATTTTAGTATTTTTATCAAATTCCTCATCTTCTGGGTAGGCATGATACGTTGCTAGATATCAATCTTGTCTTATAGGTTTTCATTAACTAATTGGTTTGGTTTCATGAGTCAATTCGATGTGTGATTCGAATTGGACAATTAGGTCAGCCAGTTTGACCTAATTAGGTCAATCAGGTTCGATCGGATCGAATCGGCTCAAATCTAAACCTACTGCTGGCTAGATGTGAAACCCAATGGGTCACACACAATAGATACTTGGCCAAGGAAGTCATTCATAATTTAATTAGGGTTGTAGGATTTTAATTGGTTAGCCGGATTACATACTAGCATATGTAGGCTAACCTAATTCCTAACCCATTTGGATTGGACCCGGTTGCTTGATAATTGGGCTAACCTAATTATGAAAAACCTAAATTAGGTTGAGTCCTAAGTGGGGCTAGCCAAATCAGAGCTTACTCTGATTTTAATTTGGACTTAAGGGCATTTTAGGTGCCATATATGAAGAGTCCCAATGGCATGGGACTCTTTGTACCTAAATGATACCTTAACTTCAAAAGGGCACAAAAGGGCCTACAGATCTCTGATCTAAAAATTAAAGATATGGTCAGAAAGCTTATTTGATGTCCTTTCCAATGACACCCATATTGCATATGTTTGACCAAGTCAATTTGATGCTTTGGGTGGACTAAATGGAAAAGGAAAGACTATTGGCACCCTTTTGGTGCACTCAGGAGAATAAGTGGCGTGCAGAAGGACTAAGAGTCCTTCTGCAGATAAGACTCTAAGAGTTTCATCAGAAAGGTACCTTTTCATTTTATCCCCATGGTCTTAAGAAGTCTAATAGCCGGTTTAATGTTTAAAGGGATGGCTTGAATAGGTGTGAAAGGTGGCGCACACATGAAGAGTCGCGCCTCTTCATATGCGCGCCACAACAGAGGGCAGAGTCCTTCTGCCTCTGAAACTCTTCAAGCCTCGCATTACTTCAAATTAGAAGAGGCATCTCCCTATCTCAAAAACTGGTATTTGATACATGGCACGATGGGGATTGATCAGGTAAGTTAAAGAACATAGATATGACTCTCCATTCCTGAAGAGTCTTATTATATATGATGTTTCATATTTGATAAGTATTGTCGGGATGCATTTCATGCCCCATCTGAGATTATAAATAGGGGTATGGTGAAATGATAATTACATATTATTATGATAGACTTCGATCTTTTGAGAGTCAGAGTGTTATATTTTCTCGAGAGTCAGAGTGTTCTTCCACTTTCTCCCTCCCTCCTTGTTTTAGGACAAGAATTGTCTTGTTAAGACAAGTTCTTCTACACTAGGACAAGGCTTGGTTTTAGGACATAAGCCTGTAGGGTCCTAGATAAGGGTAGTCCTAGAATCTAAAATGGTTTAGGACAGTGTCTTGAGTGCCCTTCAGTAGAACAGGATGTCCTACAGAGGTCAATAGACCAAAGGCAGCCAAAAGAGTTCCACTTCTCCAAGCAACTTGAAGGAGTTCTTCCTTGGTCCGAGTTTCGTGCGGACCACCATTGGATGGCTTGCGCTTGTGAACCTTGTGAAAAAGTTAGATTTCAGTGATCCAGGTATTTTTCTTGACTTTATTAATGATTCATTAGCTGTAATTGCCCAAGGGGTTCCTGGGAATTAGGGTTTTCTATACATGTTATACATGTTAGGGTATCATGCTATGAGATTTTATTTTGAAAGTCAATTCCGCATGCTGCATGATCCCTGGCACCCTAGGAGAATTCCCATCAGTGGTATCAGAGCCAGGTTTGTGGCATTCTAATTATGAATCATTTTGGAGTTTGATTAAATTCCACTACCGAGTCGACTCGACCATGTTCATATGTATGATATTATGTCGACATGAAATTTAATGCATATGCTAGATTGATATGCATTGTGTTTATATTTGTTATAAACTAGGTTATCATGTCTATGTTTATACTTGTAGTAATAAACATTATTATCATGATAGTTTTAGAATGTGTTTTGAGACCATCAATGCCCTCATCAAAAATCATATTTAGTCATAGTATAAAACTTAGTCAAGAAGCAAAATCGGTTACGGTTTGATCAGCCAATTGGTGTCTAGGCAAGTGGATCTGGGAAGGTAAAGGGAATGACATTTTTAATTGGTTTCGTTGTCTAACCTGGTCAATCTAATTGGTATCTAAGGAAAGCAATGGAGGGACCCCCTCACCCCTCCCACTTACCTGGCCAATTTGGTCATATCTAAATATTAATTTGGTAATGCTAATTGGTTAAGTATACTATAATTTGCCTTCCTTCATGCTAAGTCAAATTTTTGTCAAAACTATAGTAGGTTTGTTATGTACACACAAGGCCTACTCTAGGAATTGATATAAGATTTGTCTTAGTGCATTTAGTGCTTTATAGTATGTTTGGATATGTTGCTTTGTTGTGTACACACAAGGGCAACATTATTTAATCATGACTACATGGAAATGAAGGGTCCAACTAAACTAAGACATTATGGTTTGTTGTGTACACACAAGGCCATTTGGTGCGGGCACCAGAATCAGAAAGAGACTCCAACCAATTCAAGCCCATTCCGAATCTTTATGGTTGGACTAGAGAGTCCGGTAACCTTTCTTTATTTTGAGTCCAAAAGAATCATGTAAGTCGAGTCCATGTTGGGTCCTGTAATCTTTCTTTTGAGTCCAAAATAATCATGTAAGTCGAGTCCATGTCGGGTCTAGTCTTAGTCCAATCCAAATGGGTCAACTAGCATCTAGCCTAAAGAAGACTCACAATGTACCCCAAATCAAGACAAAAGCCAACTCAATTGGGACCACATGCCACATCACTTGCGCCACCTCAACTTGGGACCACATGCCATGTCAAGAGGGGACCACATGCCACCTCACATGCCACCTCACCACAAGAGGGTGCCATCCCAAGTTCAAATTCAAGGAAGTTGGCCAAGGAGGATTTCAAGAAAGAAAATCAGCCCTCTCCCCTTATATTACTCCACTTGTTTGGGGATTTGAAATTTCAAATTTGTGAGGCTTTATTTAAAGCCTTGGACGCCCCTTGTAAAGAAAGATTGATGAATGAATACAAATTTTCAGAAATTCTCTATGTGTTTCTATGTGCCTATGTGGATCTTTGTGCCTAAGTGGACCTCTCCTCTCCTCCATCATTTCTTCTCCCTAACCCTTCTCTTTACTCTTCATCTTCCAAGCAATCCTCTTCCTTCAAGGCGAATTAAGGACATCCTCACAAGAAGAAGATCAACACCAACACAAGCTTCCACCATGGCGCCATGGATCATTTCCAACAAAACCTCTCCTTTTGAGTTCCATCAATCTTCTCATTTCTAATTAAGCTTCTAATCATCTTGGTTTCTTTGTTGCAGGGTTCTCTAGGTTCCAGATCCAGGAGGAAGGATTACTTGCTACAAACCAGAAAGTTAGATAGCCCATCTTATGTGGTATGACCTTTCATTTGAGAACCTTAAGAGCAAATCCCTTGTGCTTGAGATTTCAATGCTCGAACTCCTAGTCTTTTAAGATCGGGATCATTAAATAGGGCTAGCTTGACTTGTGTGCGAATTCTAATCTTGTCCTATTTCTTTAAGCTTTTGATAGTCCTCCTAGCTGGGTTTAAGTATAAGCATTTAGGGTTTCTTATTTAGATCTCCTTGAACTTATATGTTGAATCACTCATATGCAAGTAGGAATTGCTATTTAAATTTTGGTTAATCTCCTTTAGAGTCACATGATTGCATCCTCATCATGCATACCACACCAATCTTGGTATCAGAGCATGGTAGAATAAGTTCCTGATTGCATAGCATTAAGGCCTTGAAGTACTTGGATCGGGGGTGTTACCAGACCGTACGGTCTTAGGAGAAAGTAGGGTTTAAACACCCTCTCTTCCCATTCCACGGAGATCTCCTAAGGTGTGTCGGGTGTCATTGTGATTGACCCGTGAAAAAGAAAGCCAAAGGACTTCTTAGATTTCATTTGTGAATTTTGCATTGGGCATGTTCTGTTTTTCTGCTTGCTGTATTTTCTGTAGGCTGATTGTAATCCGCCTGCAACTCCAAAGGCAAGTATCACATTCCTCATTGGAATATTTTTTTTCTGCTCAATTTTAAGTTTCTTATCACCGTTTTAAATTTCAATTTGAGAAAAAATTTACAAAAAAATGAAAATCCCTGCAGTCCATCAGTGTTATTAGGGTTTCTGTTCTGTTCTGTTCTTTTTCATTATCTTCATTTCAGAATCTGCCTAGAATAGTATAGATTTTATTTTGAATTTTGTTTTCATCTGGTATGTCATCTAGAAGATAGGAGTTTTCTGTGATTTTTTTAGATTTTTCTGATATTTTTTTCTGCACTTATCAACACCACTTTTAAACTGCAACACACTATTTCTGCACCTGAAATTTGAAATTTGCATGCATCTCATGACAAATCAAATTAAGGGCACGAAATTGACATAGGGTCAGGATTTCATCACCTGTCCCTAGCCCAAAATTACCAAATTGCATATCGACCCAATCCCTAACTAAAATTGATTAGACATTAATTGCCCTAGTGGGTTAGGAACATCAATTTGGTCGAGCCCGGGTTATTGTCAACTCATTGTGTCAACTAGTCTTGTGTGTGCCCTATTACTTGGTGTCTAGAATTGGGACTAAGGGCTTGGGTGCTGATCCATCTATCGGGCCAATTCCACCGGGCCTAGGTAGGCCAGAGATAGGATCTCACACTCCCCTTGTTCTAAAACCTGGCCAAGTATAGAGTTACTACAATCTAGCTTGCCACCTTGATTAGGCAACTAGCTTGGAACTCTAGGTCCAGTCAATTCAATTGGGAAAGCTTGTGCAACCCATTTCTTCATCTATTATTGAAAGCTGGTGTCAAGGATAAAGGTTAAGTGGCTCAAGCCTAAGCTGTTCTTGTGGTTTTTAATTAGGACCTAGTGAAAGCTGGGGGAACCTCCCACAGACCCACATCCTGACTGGCCAGTGGAAGAGTGTAGCTGTTGATTTGATTGTATCTAGTCAACTTAGTTTATTTGGACTAACTGGTTTAGAAAACTCGTAGTTCAGGTCTGAGTCTAATTGTTTGCATGACAACTAGGTCAGGCACACCTTACCACCCTTCACAAGCCCAACCTAGTTCATCCATGGATACTAGTATGGAAAGCCTTATGAGAACTATGATCGAGAAGATGGACCGTTTGGATGCTAAATTTGGTCAGTTCGAGAAAAGGGTAGGAATCCTAGAAGAAGCTAGGTTGACCCCAACTGAACCACCTTCACCCAGATTACCTTCAGTTCATCCTAGAGCCCAACGATAGGAACACACACCTGACCCAATTCAAAGAAGACCGCATCAGGATTATGTTGATCATACTCCAGAGCCACCTCCTAGAAGGCCTCACTATGATACTTTGATCAGGATGATCGGGCCCTAAGGAACATCCGTCTAGATGCACCAACCTTTGAGGGAAGCTTAGATCCTAAGGTGTACATAGACTGGGAGGCTGACATGGACCAGTATTTTGACTGGTATGATATGTCTGAAGAGAGAAGATTTAAGTTTGCCAAAATCAGACTAGTTCGTCAGGCTCGGTTATATTGGGGAAACATGGAACGCATATCAAGGCAAAGGGGAGATTTACCTATAGCAACATGGAGAGATATGAAGAGGAAACTTAGAGAGAAATATCTGCCTATGTCTTATCAGCAAAGGTTATTAGATCAGTGGCAATGATTGACACAGGGTAACAAGACCGTTTCTGAATACGTTGCTAAATTTGATGAGTTTGTGATGTGATGCAACGTAGTCGAGTCTGAAGCAGCCACTTTATCAAGGTTTAGATCAGGGTTGAATGATGATATAAAAGGGGAACTGTTTTTAAGGGAAGTCCATGATTTAGATCAGGCATACCAAGTTGCCATGGACTATGAGAGGTTTCAAAGGAGAGCTACATTTAGACGACCTGAACCTATTAGGTTTAACCCTCCTGTTAGCAGGCCTAGTTCAGTCCCTGGTACAACCAATAGACCAAGATCCAGCTCGAATCCACCCCTAGGCATAACCCTGCCATTCTCCCAATTCCTAGAGAAGACAAAGGAAAGAGCCCCGAAGTTCGAGGTGAGAGGGAGCGAGTCTGCTATAAGTGTCGTAAACCAGGTCATTTCGTGAGCCAATGTCCCTTTAGAGCTTTACATAGAGGGGAGGCAGAAGAAGGTGAATCAGAACCCCTGGAGAATGATGAAGAGGAGTTTATGAAGCAGGGGATTGCTTGGCTGATGAGTATGAAGGAGATGAAGAGAACATAGACTCATCAGATTTTCTAGGAGTTGTGAGACGTATCATGACACAGACCAAGGAGCAAGAAGACTGGCGTAGAACTAGCATCCTACACACATTTGTTAAGATAGGAGAAAAGGACTGTAAGATCATCATCGATAGTGGAAGCTGTGTCAATGCCATTTCCACTAACGCAGCCAAAAGTCTAGGATTACCCGTTGTACCACATCCCAATCCATATAAGGTGTCCTGGATCGATTCCACTTCTATACCAATCAAGTCAAGATGTCAGGTTCAAGTCCAGCTTCAATCCTATCAGGAAAAGATCTGGTGTGATGTGCTTCCTATAGGGGTAAGTAGCATCATCTTAGGCAGGCCATGGCTGTTTGATCATGATGTGACCATCTTTGGTCGATCAAACTCCTGTGCTTTCAATTTCAATGGCAAGAAAATTGTCATTCATCCATCCCGCCTACGGATAATGTCAAGAGAGGAGCTAGCAGCTTGAAAGATAAAAAGACTGGATTAAATTTAATAGGTGCAAATGAATTAGAGCAAGATATCATGGAAGGAGCACCTATTTGGGTAGTAGCTGCTAAGGAAATTAAGGACCACAGCCCTGTAGAACACCCTCAAGAGGTGGTCCAATTATTGAAAGAATTTGAGGATGTGTTTCCAGAAGATCTCCCCGATAACCTCCCACCTTTAAGAGACATACAACATGCAATAGATTTAATCCCTAGAGCGACTTTACCTAATTTGCCTCACTATGGGATGAACCCAACTGAACACCAGGAACTGCAAAGGCAAGTGGGTGAACTTCTTAGGAAGGGGTTTATTAAGGAAAGCTTAAGTCCATGTGCAGTCCCTGCTCTGCTGACCCCTAAAAAGATGGCACCTGGAGGATGTGTATAGATAGCTGTGCCATTAATAAGATCACTGTAAAGTATAGATTCCCAATCCCAAGATTAGACGACATGTAGATATGATAGCTGGATCGATAATTTTTTCCAGATAGACCTAAAAAGTGGCTATCACCAGGTTAGGGTTAGGCCTGGAGATGAATGGAAGACCGCTTTTAAGACTAAAGATGGATTATATGAGTGGTTAGTCATGCCGTTCGGTCTGTCCAATGCACCTAGCACTTTTATGAGAATAATGAATCAGGTGTTAAAGGTTTTTATCGGAAGATTTGTAGTGGTCTATTTTGATGATATACTTATATATAGCAAAACAAAGGCAGACCACTTAACCCACCTGAAGCAAGTTTGTCAAGTCCTGAGAAAAGATAGTCTCTATGCCATATCAAGAAGTGTGATTTCCTAACAAATAGAGTTATCTTTCTAGGATTCATAGTCACATCTGAAGGGGTGTCCGCTGACCCTGCGAAAATTAAGTCAATAGTAGAGTGGCCTGTACCCAAGAATATCCATGATGTCCGTAGTTTCCACGGTTTAGCCACCTTCTATAGGAAATTCATTAGAGGGTTCAGTATGATAGTGGCTCCAATCACTGATTGTATTAGGAAGGGAAATTCGAGTGGACTAAAGCAGTAGGTAAGGCCTTCCTAACAATTAAGGAGAAAATGACACAAGCACCTGTCTTAAGGTTACCCGATTTTACCAAGGTGTTTGAGGTTGCTTGTGATGCTTCTGGGGTCGGAATTGGAGGTGTCTTGAGTCAAGAGAATCACCCAGTAGCATACTTCAGTGAAAAGTTAAATGAGGCGAGACTAAGGTATTCCACGTATGATAAGGAACTGTATGCTGTAGTTCAAGCTCTACGATATTGGAGGCATTATCTTCTACCCCACGAGTTTGTCCTGTTCTCTGATCACGAAGCTCTTAGGTTCCTTAGTTCTCAAAAGAAATTAAACCCTAGGCACGGAAAATGGGTAGAATTCATACAAGCTTAAACGTTCGTTTTGAAACATCGTGCCGGTACTGAAAATAGGGTTGCTGATGCGTTGAGTCGCCGTTCTATGTTGTTAACCTCTGTGAGCACTGAAGTAGTATGGTTCGATAGATTGAAAGATGAATATCCCACATGTCCTGATTTTGGTCACATCTATCAATCCCTCCAACAAAGACCATCTAGTGAGCCTAGTGATTATACACTGTTAGATGGATACCTTTTCAAAGGAAATCAGTTGTGTATTCTCAAGACCTCTGTTAGGGAATTTCTGATCTGGGAAGTCCATGCTGGAGGTTTAGCAGGACATTTTGGCAGGAACAAAACCATCCTAGCAATGGAAGAACAATTTTTTTGCCTGGTCTTAAAAAGAATGTTGCCCAGATCGTAGCTCAGTGTCGGACCTGTGCTGTTGCAAAACAGCAAAGACAGAACACCGGTCTGTACACGCCCTTACCTGTCCCTGATGGTCCATGGCAAGATATCAATATGGATTTTGTGGTAGGTCTACCTAAAACTTCTAGGAAACATGACTCTGTTTTTGTGGTTGTCGATCGTTTCTCCAAAATGGCGCACTTCATCCCGTGTTCTCAAACTTTAGACGCTTCAAAAGTGGCCAAGCTTTTCTTAGATCAGGTGGTTAAGCTTCATGGTTTACCCAAGACCATTGTGTCAGATAGAGATGTCAAGTTCACTAGCTACTTCTGGAAAACCCTCTGGCACATGTTAGGTACTAAGCTGAAATTCTCTACGGCCTATCATCCTCAAACTGATGGCCAAACTGAAGTAGTAAACCGAAGCTTAGGAAATCTCTTAAGATGTTTAGTCGGTGACAACCTAGGAAACTGGGACTTACTACTTCCTCGCGCTGAATTTGCCTACAACAGTTCGATTAATAGGTCTATTGGGAAAAGTCCATTCGAAGTGGTCCATGGATACAGACCTAGGAAACCTTTAGACCTAATTCCATTACCAGTACATACACGAATATCTGAGTCTGCTGAGTCATATGCACAGCATGTTAAGGGTTTGCACAAGGAGATTAGTCAGAAGATTCAAACAAGCAATGAACTCTATAGGCATATGGCTAATTCACATAAACGGTTAAAGGAATTTAATGACGGAGACTCTGTAATGATTAGGCTTAAACCAGAAAGGTTTCCTCCGGGAACTATGAAGAACTCCATACCCGGGGAGCCGGACCCTTCAAAATAATAAAGAAAATTGGACCTAATGCTTATGTAGTAGACTTACCCCCTAGTTATGGCATTAGTTCTACATTTAATGTTTCCGATCTGAAAGAATACAAGGAACCTGCATTGATACCGGATGAACCTTTTGGTCCTAACACTTCTCTTGAGAGTGAAATGCCAATTGAGTGTCCACCACCAAATATTCCTGAGCGAAAGGAAAGAATTGAAAGGATCTTGAATGACCAGATCATCACTACTAGAAATAAGGGCTACCAACGCTATCTGGTTCGATGGCAAGGACGTCCTGAATCTGAAGATTCCTGGATCACCAAAGAGGAGCTACAACAAATCGACCCGGATATATTAGAAACTTATCACTCGACAGGGTCGAGTTCCTCCCACCCGGGGAGAATTGGTGCGGGCACCAGAATCAGAAAGAGACTCCAACCAATTCAAGCCCATTCCGAATCTTTATGGTTGGACTAGAGAGTCCGGTAACCTTTCTTTATTTTGAGTCCAAAAGAATCATGTAAGTCGAGTCCATGTTGGGTCCTGTAATCTTTCTTTGAGTCCAAAATAATCATGTAAGTCGAGTCCATGTCGGGTCTAGTCTTAGTCCAATCCAAATGGGTCAACTAGCATCTAGCCTAAAGAAGACTCACAATGTATACCCCAAATCAAGACCAAAGCCAACTCAATTGGGGACCACATGCCACATCACCATTTGTGTCCTAGAGGCAAATATAATTGTTAAGAATTGCATGTGTTATAATTGGAAAGGTTGTCCTACCTTTGAACTCATGTGTGTTTGTTGTGTACACACAAGGCACTCGTGAGGAACAAGGTTCTCAACCCCACTAAGGAAACCAGGAAGGTTTCTCGCTTACCATAGTTGAGTGTTATGGTATTTGAACAAAATAGTAGGAGACATAATTAGATATAAAGTCCTTATCTAATTATGAATGTCATAATTGAGTGGTCTAATAATATTGTTCTTTAATTAAATGTAGGACATTTAAATAATGGCTTCAAACTTATCACTAAGAGGCATCTAGGATGCCAACAAGTTAACCGGTCCAAATTATGTGGACTGGTTGAGAAACCTGAGAATTGTATTAACTTAGGAGAAGCTTTCATATATACTTGATTCTCCAGATCAAGTGTTGATCAGAGAGGATGCATCAGAGGATGATATTGCCATATATAGGATGTGGCAAAATGACAGTACAACTGTCAGATGCATCATGTTGGCCTCAATGAGCAACGAGCTCCAAAGGAAACATGAAGGCATGGAACCTCAGTCCATATTGCTCAATTTAAAGGAGCTATATGGAGAGCAAAGTAGGGCTGCTCGATACGAGATATCGAAGCAATTGTTCCGTGCTCGGATGAGTGAGGGTTCACCTGTGCAAACCCATGTGCTGAAAATGATTGACTTGATCACTTGATTGGATCAATTAGGGTTTGTCATGGATGGTGAACTCAATCAGGACTTGATCCTGCAATCACTCCTAGATTTCTTCTCTCAGTTTGTTCTCAACTACCTTATAAACAAACTGAACATTTTATTGCAAGAGCTGCTTAACATGCTTAAGACAGTTGAGAGCCACTCTAAAGGAGATAAGGCTCACGTGCTTCTTGTTGTCAAAATGAAGCAGGCAATGAAGAAGGGCATGAAGAGAAAATTCATTCCTATGAAAAGCATCCAGAAGAAGAACAAGAAAGCTAAAAAGGCTGATGGAGCCTATTTCCATTGCAGCAAGACTGGGCATTGGAAGAAGAAGTACAAGGTTTACCTTGCAAGTATGAAGCAAGATGCAAGTGAAGCATCTAAAGATTTGTACATGATACAAACTAATTTATCATTGAGTGCTTCCACTTCTAATTCATGGTTATTGGATACCGCATGTGGATCTCATATATGCAATTCGTTGCAGGGACTCCACAGAATTAGAAGATTGAAGAAGGGTGACTTTAAGCTGCATGAGGTAAGTGGTGAAGCCATACATGCTGAAGCTGTGGGTACCTATCTTTTTTTATTACCTTCGGGTGATGTAATAAAGATAGAAGAATGCTTCTATGTACCAGATATTATTAAAACATTATTTCTATACCCTTGTTATTACAACAGTGATATAAATAAGTGTAAAGAGTAGTGGCTGCACTATTCTTCATAATAATAAAATATTTGGACATGGATCTTTTGTAAATGGTCTTCTAACTTTACAACTCAATGATAATATTTCCCTATTAATAATAAGAAGAGGAAAAGAGATAATGACAATGTCACATATCTCAAGCACTACCAATGGGTCATATCAATGAGTCAAGAATAAACAAGTTGGTCAAAGATAATTACTTTAACTCTAATGATTTCCAATAATTAGGAACTTATGAATATTGTCTCAATGGAAAAATGACCAAGTCTCCATTCACTGGACATGGAGAAAGGGCAACTGAATTGTTAGGTTTAGTGCATAATGATGTATGTTGACATATGTCAACTCAGGCCAGAGGAGGATATTCTTATTTCATCACTTTTATTGATGATTTATCAAGGTACGGTCATGTGTATCTTACGAAACACAAGTCTGAACCCTTTGATAAGTTTAAAGAATATTAGAGTATGGTTGAAAAATAAACTGGACTTAGTATTAGAGCTCTTCGGTCTGATCGAGAAAGAGAATACTTATCTAGTAAGTTCCTAAACCATCTAAAAGACAAAGGCATTATTTCTGAATGGAACCCTCCTTATACACCCTAGTTAAATGGAGTGGCAAAAAGGAGAAATCGCACCTTATTGGACATGGTGAGGTCCATGATGAGCTTCATAGATCTTCCCATTTCATTTTGGGGACATGCCTTGGAGACTACAGCACATATATTAAACAAGGTTCCATCTAAGTCAGTAAGTAGTACTCCATATGAGTTATGGAATGGCAAGAGATGAAGTCTTAAGTACTTGAAGATTTGGGTTGCCATGCTTATGTCAAGAATAACTTTGGACATAAGTTAAGTGCTTGAGCTGACAAGTGTAGATTTGTTGGTTACCCAAAAGTAGGTATGGGATACCTCTTTTATAATGCTACTAAACAAAAGATAATTATCAGTAGGCAAGCTACATTCTTGGAACAAGAGTTTATCCAAGAAGAATGTAGTGATTCTTCACTTGAGTTATGTGAAGAACAGAACCAACAAACCAATGAGCCTTCAAGTGAAGTTCCTTAACCAGAGGTTCTTATAGATCAAGAACAACCACAATACACACCTCCTCTTTGAAGGTCAGAGAGGGTGCGGGGAGCACCTCTCAGATATGGCTTTGTCATCCGGGATGACAATGAAGCCAGTATCATACAAGATGATGATCCTGTAACCTATTCAAAAGCTGTTGAGAGTAAAGACTCAAACAATGGCTTGGTGCCATGAAATCTGAAATGGACTCCATGTATTCCAATCAGGTTTGGACTCTAGTAGATCCACCTGAAGGAATTAATCCAATTGGGTGTAAATGGATCTTCAGAAGAAGATTGGAGCAGATGGTCAAGTTGAGACCTACAAGGCTAGACTGGTAGCAAAAGGTTTCAGACAAAAACATGGTATAGACTATGATGAAACATTTTCTCCAGTAGCCATGCTCAAGTCCATTCAGACTTTGCTTGTGATAGTAGCATACCATGACTATGAGATCTGGCAAATGGATGTAAAGACTGCTTTCCTCAATGGATACCTTTAGGAAGAAGTCTACATGTCATGGTCAAAAGGTTTTGTCTCAAGTGGGAGACCAAACCAGGTATGCAAATTAAGAAGTCCATTTATGGACTTAAGCAAGCATCGAGGAGTTGGAACATCCATTCTGATTAACAATCAAAGGATTTGGTTTTATCAAAAATATAGATAAACCATGTATGTACAAGAAGACAAGTAGGTGTGCACTTATTTTCATGGTTTTATATGTGGATGACATACTGGTCATTGGGAATGATATCCCAATGTTACAGTCAGTTAAAACTTGGCTATTATCAAAATTTTTCATGAAGGATTTGGGAGAAGCATCCTATATACTAGGTATAAGGATCTATAGAGGTACATCCAAAAGGATGCTAGGCTTATCCCAATCCAGGTACATTGACTTAGTGTTGAAGAGATTCAACATGGATGGAAGTAAGAAAGGTTACTTACCTATAAGTCAAGGCATACATCTCTCTAAGAAAATGTCTTCTAAGACATTAGAAGAAAGAGAGAGGATGGCTATGATTCCTTATGCTTCAGCTATAGGATCGATAATATATGTCATATTATGTACCAAACCTGATATTGCATATGCCTTAGGCATAGTGAGCAGGTTTCAGGCATATCTTGGAGAGGATCATTACAGAGCTGTGAAAAATATTCTTAAGTACCTGAGAAGGACTAAAATAATATTTCTAGTATATGGAGGATCTGAGTTGAAACTAGAAGGATATACAGATTCTAGTTTTCAATCAGATCCAGAAGATAGTAAATCCACATCGGGGTACATCTTCACCCTGAATAGTGGTGCAGTGAGTTGGAGGAGTACAAAGCAGCCAACAGTAGCTTACTCAGTCACTGAAGCAGAGTACATAGCTGCAAGTGAAGCCACGAAGGAAGCTATCTGGATGAAAAAATTTATCATGGAATTGGGCATGGTTCCAGATGTACAACAGCCAATCCCATTATACTGTGATAACACTAGGACTGTTGCACAAGCTAAGGAACCAAGGTCTTATCACAAGTTGAAGCACATTCTAAGACGATTCCACCTTTTTCGAGAGATTATTGAAAGACAAGATATAATCATTGAACGAGTTGACACAAAGAACAATATAGCAGACCCATTCACTAAAGCTTTAGCCAAGCAGCAGTAAGATCGTCACTTAGATTGTATGGATATAAAATACAAGGGCGATTGGCTTTAGTGCAAGTGGGAGTGTTATAGAAAAGTGCCCTAAGAGCCAATCATTATGAGGGCCTTTTTGTAAACCTCTAGCTCATGTATGACATACTTTCATATTAATAAAGGCATTTGATTCATCATATACTGTTGTATCATGTTTTTATTGATTATGATGAACCTCATAGAGTAGGGCAATGGAATTAGGGTTATGATGGAGTTCATAATAGTAAGACCTAAATTTTATAACCCTAATCTAGAATGTTCCTAGTCGTTCGACCATCGATTCGGGGATCGACGAATTCGGAAACTAGCTTATCCTATGTATGCTCAGTTGATGAGAGTGGTTGATCTTACAACCACTTGTTTAGAGACACTAATACTAGGATAAGGGTGCTCATCAGGGTATGAGTACACTGGACTGATCCACACCGAGATTATCTTATGGAAGTCTTACTACTTGTCAAAAGATAGATCCCAAAGTAGAAGTTGTGCATGTGATCTTTAGAACTGAGATCACCATGGTTCCTTGTGCACACTAAGCCATACTTTAATTCATACTCATTCATGCCATTGCGACATGTATGGGGTGTTCTAGGTATGGTGGAAGGTGTATGAAGGATATGAGTGGACCAACAAGGAACCAATCATTCCTAGAAAGAGGAATTGTTATCCCATGCAATCTCTTCGATGAGTGATTCAAGGAGCCTTTGATCAAAGAAGGATGAGATTAGTAGAATCTAATCAGTCATCAGTTGAGTCCTTTTGATCGAGCTGAGATTCGATATGATGAAGTGTTAGGGTTTGACATTTATCCATACTTATCACTTAATCGGGATAATGGGAGATCGAAAGATTGAATTGCACGATAACTTACTATTGAAGGGTATTTTAATATTTTTCATCAAATTCATCATCTTCCGAGTAGGCATGACATGTTTCTAGATGTCAATCTTGTCTTGTAGGTTTTCAAGAACCAATTGGTTTGGTTTCATGAGTCAATTCGATGTGTGATTCGAATTGGACAATTAGGTAAGCCAATTTGACCTAATTAGGTCATTCGGGTTCAATCAGATCGAATCGGCTCAAACCTAAACCTACTGCTGGCTAGATATGAAACCCAATGGATCACACACAATAGAGACTTGGCCAAGGAAGTCATTCATGATTTAATTAGGATCATAGGATCCTAATTGGTTAGCCGGATTACATACTAGCATATGTAGGCTAACCTAATTCCTAACCAATTGGATTGGGTCCGATTTCTTGCTAATTGGACTACCCTAATTATGGAAAGCCTAAATTAGGTTGAGTCCTAAGTGGGGCTAGCCAAATCAGAGCTTAATCTATTTTTAATTTGGACTTAAGGGCATTTTAGGCACCATATATAAGAGTCCCAATGGCATGGGACTCTTGGAACCTAAATGATTCCTTAACTTCAAAAGACACAGAAGGGCCTACAAACCTTTGATCTGAAAATAAAAGATATGGAAAAAAAGCTTATTTGATGACCTTTCCAATGACACCCATATTGCATATGTTTGACCAAGTAAATTTGATGCTTTGGATGGACTAAATTGAAAGGGAAAGACATTGGCACCCTTTTGGCGCACCCAGGAGAATAAGTGGCGCGCAGAAGAACTAAGAGTCCTTCTATGATGAGACTCTAATAGTTTCATCAGGAAGGAACCTCTTCATTTTATCCCCATAGTCTTAAGAAGTATAATAGCCAGTTTAAAGTTTGAATGGATGGCTTGAAGAGGTGTGAAAGGTGGCACGCACATGAAGAGTCGCACCTCTTCATATTCGCGCACACAACAGAGGGCAGAGTCCTTCTACCTCTGAAACTCTTCAAGCTTCGCATTACTTCAGATAAGAAGAGGTGTCTCCCTATCTTAGAAACTGGTATTTTATACGTGGCATGATGGGGATTGATCTGGTAAGTGAAAGAACACAGATATGACTCTCCATTCTTGAAGAGTCTTATCAGATATGATGTTTCATATCTGATAAGTTTTGTCGAGATGCATTTCACGCCCCATCTGAGATTATAAATAGGGATACAGTGAAATGAGAATTATGTATTATTATGATGGATTTCAGTCTTCTGAGAGTCTGAGTATTTTATTTTCCCGAGAGTCAGAGTGTTCCTCCACTTTCTCCCTCCCTCCTTGTTTTAGGACAAGACTTGTCTTGTTAAGACAAGTTCTTCTACACTAGGGCAAGGCTTGGTTTTAGGATATAAGCCTGTAGAGTCCTAGAGGAGAGTAGTCCTAGATCCTATAGTGGTTTAGGACAGTGTCTTGAGTGCCCTTCAGTAGCACAGGGTGTCTTATAGTGGTCAATAGATCAAAGGCTGCCGAAAGAGTTCCACTTCTCCAAGCAACTTGGAGTTCTTCCTTGGTCCGAGTTTCATGTGGATCACCGTTGGAGGGCTTACGCTTGTGAGCCTTGTGGAAAAAGTTGGATTTCAATGATCCAGGTATTTTTCCTGACTTTATTTGATGATTCATTAGTTGTAATTGCCCAAGGGGTTCCTTGGAATTAGGGTTTTTTATACATGTTATACATGTTAGGGTATCATGCTATGAAATTTTATTTTGAAAGTTAATTCCGCATGCTGCATGATCCCTAGCACCCTCGGAGAATTCCCACCAAATTTTTCATTAGCCAAACCCCTCTTACCACCCTATTGGTTTACCAAGATGACTTAGAAGAAGAAATATATGAGGCTGACCAAAGTCTGGTAGAGGAGTATGAAGATAATGAGTCTATTGAAGATCTAGAAGAGTACCCTATAAAAGACCCAGAATTAGTTGATTATGACCAAACCCAGATAGAAACCAATCCAGTGTTAGTTGATCCAATAGAAACCCAAGTAGAAGCCACCCTAGAGTTAGCTGACTTTAACCACACCTAACCTGTAGTTGAAGACCCTTAAAGGGAGAAGACCATGAGGAATCCATCCCATTATTAGAGCGTTACCTAAGGAACCACTAGAAGAAAGCCAAATTAGAGAGCCGAGTCCTTTGATTTATAAATCAGAAGAGTTTATTAAGGACTTAACCTTTTTAAATTGGTACCCTCAGGATGAAGTCACCTCTTGACTCCACTTGATCTCTTTCCTGAAATCAACAACCCTTTCTTCCATAATGTAGACCCTTTAGATATGCCTCAAACCATAAGGTAAATCTCATTAGTATAGGACTCATCCCTGAAACACTTTCTTGTCTCTTAGCTTATCTGATTAACCCCGAACCCTTTTCCTACTTTCCACCCAATCAGACTAACCTTGAATCCACTTCTTATTTTCTACCTTTTTCTAAAACTTCTCCTAATTTTTTCATTACTAGATTGCATCATGTAGAGGTTTGCATGTTGCATTCATTCGTTGCACATGTTAGGTTTGCATCTTACTTCTTGCATACCCTTTGGCACCTAGTAGGCATACATAGTATGTTCTCATGTGCATGCCATGCTAGGATCTATTGTAGAAAGTCTATGATCTGTTAGATTTTGTCCTTAGAGTCCAATAAAATTTTCTTTGATAGGAAAGTCTAGTCAAGTCTATTAGGTGTTAGTTGAGTCCAATAAATCCATAGCCCTGAATCATCTGTCCACACCTATACTAGCCTCTGCATAGCATCTGCATCTGGAAATTAGTCAAGAGTTGAACATAAGTAATGAACTGAATAATAACTTGGCTAATTCTCAAAGGAAAGATAAAGAATTTTTTGCAGAGGATTCTGTAATTGTAAAGGAATTTTCTCCTCGTGAAGCTGGCCCATCCAAAATAATGAAGAGTAATGGACCCAATGCCTATGTGCCTGAGATATCACCTGATTTAGGTATTAGCTCCACCTTCATCATCTCAGATCTTATAGAGTCTAGGGAGTTAGTAGTGATACCCAATGAGCCCCTTGAGCCACTCCCTTTCTTTGTGAGTGAACCCACCCCAGAGCGACCACATACAATTTAGCATTTTGGTGAGGTAAAGATTAAGAGAACTCTAGATGATCAAGCTATCAGCACCTAGAATAGAGACTATCAGTGGTATTTTGGTTCGATGGCAAGGTCAGCCAGAATCTAAGGACTCGTGGATCACCCGTGAGGATCTATAGTGCCTTAACATCACTTTGAGAGCCAAATTGACCCTTACTCGATGGGGTCGAATTCCTCCTGCCCTGAGAGAATTGGTGGGGACACCAAGATCAGACACATATTACTAGATTCAATATGGTTCACTTAGTCATGTGTCAAAATTTTGAAAATTTTGTAATCAATTAAGATTGAGTCCTGTAATAAGTTAAGGTTAGTTGATTTGTCTCAACCCTCAACCTAGTCAGTATTTTGAGTCCTGTACATCAATTATGAGTCCAGTATGGGCCCAATTTTTGTACAAGAGAGGAGGTCACCCTACTTTGGAGTTCCACCAAGCCACATCCAGGAGTCAGAGGCCACTACATCAGCCCATTAGATTTTGTGTGACAACCTAGGTTCCAAGTTGCTTCGAGAAATCCTGATTCCTTCCAGATGCCCTCCAGATGCCCGGATTCCCTTCCAGATGCTAGAGTATATTCCCAGACCAGGGAAACCATGATTCCAAAGGTTCACTTGCATCCTAGTCCAAAGAAATCAAGCCCAGGTACCAAGCCCAAGCCCTTAAGAAGCAAGATTCCATGGAATATTCCTGTTACCAGGCTACCAGGCCACCCCAGCTTCCAAAGGCCCAAGCCCATGCGCACAAGCTCCTTTGGGCCAGCCCCTTGCTGCCCCTAGAAGCCCAACATGCCCTCCTAGGCATCCTTGAAGGGTTGACCAAGTCAAAGCTCAAAGGGAGATGTCCTTAAGTGAGAAGGAGAAGACTAGTCTAACCTAGTTAGGATTCCTAGTTCTTTTAAGCTTTGTAATTCTAACCTAGCTAGGAAAGGACATGTAATCTTACAAGGAAATGGCTTGTTAACCTATGTGTAATCCTAGTCAAGAGAGGGCATGGGATCTTTATAAATACCCCACCCTCCCCCTCTTGTAATCATCTCTTTCTTATGAATACAACTTGATGAAATTTGTGATATCGCCTTGTGTTTGGAGTTACAGTATTGGTTCTCTTGTTCTTGTGTGCTCTCTTTGTGTTCCTGGATTGAAATCCTGCAGCCCTACCTTTCATCTGCATCTTTGAAGATCTGCCACACCCAGAGGAAGACACCTTAGCTGCTGCCCTAATCAAACAACTGCTTCTTCCCTAGGACATCCACACCTAAACCAAATTCTTTCAATTCTAAACCTTAGTTTCTTATTCCTTTGTTTAGTTACTATTTTGAATGACCCTAATGCTTGCAAGATCCCCGAGGTGCTTCACCTCCCCTGAGGAGGCCTTCTTTGCTTCCAGGACCACCCATATCAGCCATCAGATTCAAGGGAACTGAGTTTTCTTCTTCCAGGCTCCAATCTGAGTGTGAGTGATCCTTTCCACTGCAAAGTTTTCAATCTTTGACTGGTAAGAAACCTTCCCTTCTCTTGATATCTATTTTGATGAAGATAAACTATTCTAAACTGAGAGTTTCTCAACTCTCGGGTCCTGGATACTTATTATCTTGCATGAGTTCTTTGCGATCATATGATTCTTAGAATTGCTGAATATCCTGCTAATCTTTACGTAACTTTGAAAATTTAGCCTACAAATTCAATTTTTAAAAAATAAAAAAATTAGTTTAATATTTTTCCTGCATATTTAGCATTCTTAGAGCCATCCCGCATCAATCATTATACTACAAAAAGGAACCTATTGCTTTGATACCATTGAAGGTGAAAAGCACCTACACCAAGCATACAATATGCAAGAAAAATAAGGCAGAAGGAATGCATTTTAAAACAATTTTAAAGCATGCACAACGGAAGGCTCGGTAGATAGATCTAAACGATCTACCGATCTGCCCACAACAGGATCTAGCATAATGTAATAGCATGCATCATAACATCAAAAGATAGAAACATAAATATAAAAGTACCATGCATTTATACTAGAGAAATGCTGTAGAAGGAGGAGGGCGCTCGAGCCACACACGTGTCTGGCCTCTGTAGGTAATCCACACCTGGGCTCAACTCTGATCAACTCTCTCGGAGTGCTAGCTCTTCGAGATCCTTTGGCCGATCTTCTTCTTCCAGGAAGCAAAAGAGGATAGTTGGAACCCTTTCCCAAAAACTCTCTTCCCAAGACCTAGCTAGAATACTAGGTAGCACACACCCAATCCCAAGAGCTCTCACAACCCTTCTCAATCTTCTTCTCTCAAAAGTTTTTCTCAAAATATGTTGCAGCCTCTGAAATGACTCTAATTTATAGGGGCAGCAAGAAGAGGGAGAAAAATGAAGGAGGAGAGATGGAGAGAGAGAATAGGGGAGAGGATGAAGACCATACCAAATGGGTCCAACCCATTAAGGTAAGTATGACTATCATACCAAATAACCTTGGAGCCAAAACTTGTTTGAATTCAAAATTCAAACCAGGTCAAAACATATCCAAAATCTTCCCAAAAAAGTCTTCCCAAAATTATGCTCGTCATAAGAAGTGTCGACACATGAAAATTGCCAAGTGTCGATAATTCACCAAGTGTTGACACCTGCAAAATTTCAAGTATCGACACTTGGAACAATGTCAATCAATCGACTTCCGGTGATGGCAAACAATTTTTAATCATCGATTAGCCTTAAGATGAGATAGAAATCCTCTATGATCTATGACCCCATAGGTTCGAACACTAAGCCGGTAGCATTGGAACATTTCCAGTACCAGTCAAAATCCTCATCTAGCAATGATACCCGACGTCCAGATAGGTCGAAGATGCAGAGCACCTTACAAGAACCTCTGGCATATGGTTGCCACATAATTCATCCCTTTGACCTCATAATGCTCAAGATGACCTAGGGTTCGACTATCAACCCTAATTTGGTTTATCTAGATCATGTCTCAACCTCACAAGTTCTGTGACTCCTTACAAGAACTATCTTGGCCAAGATTTTGCTAACTTGAGATAGTGAATCATTCACTCCAAACTATTTAGAGAGGTCAATTCCATTTTGATCCACCACTGCTCCACAAGTACTTGACTGCACCTAGAAATCTTCTATCACTGGATTAGAAATCCAGGTAGTCTGGTACCAAAGTATAGTGATTTGCTTGCAAGCTACCATGGTGACCTCAGGTCTGAGGGATACATATACCCATATTCCTTCGCAAGCAACCCTTTGACAGAAGGGAGCTCCATAGATGGTCACGTTCAGTGAATATCATACATTTCACTTGCATGTCATACCAGTGTCTTTACACTCCTTGATTAAGAAGACAACCAACAAATGTGACATACAATAACCTACACTTGATACATTGTCATCCTATAACAATGTATCCTTTGGTTGTGAACCACTTTAAGAACTACATGTTATATCCTCTCTATATCAAATAATGTAGTTTTAAGGACTCCATCATACAAGAGTTCATTTCAGGAAAATGTAAATATGATGAACAACCAAAATAAATAACTTTTATTTATTAAAAAAATTCATACAAAATATAATGTAGCACAACTGTTTACAACCTAGACGATTGGTTTCGGGACATAATTCCCAACAACCTTGTGTTACACAACAAAGTAACACTATCGATTATGCTATAAAGCATAGATGTACCAAGAAAAATTTCATATCAAACCCAAGAGCAGGCCTTGTATTATATAACAAACCTACTATAATTTTTTGACATTAATTTGGCTTAGCATGAAGGAAGGCAATTAGTAGTATTTTAATCAATTAGTATTTTTAATTCAAGGACTAAATCAATCAAATTGGCAAGGTAAGTGGGAGAGAGGTGGGAGGCCCCAATGCTTGCCTTAGATATCAAAAATTTGGCCAGGTAAGCAATGAATCCAATTAAAAACCATGTTCTCTTCATCTTCTTAGAACTTCTTTCCTATATACCAATTGATCAATCAAACCCTATATGGATTTGCATTTTGATTTTATAATACTATGACTAAATATAATTTTTAAAGAGGGCTTTCAAGTCTCATGCTCATCCCAATATTACAAACTATTTAATAGGCATATAACACCACAACATTATGTGCCAAGTATGTCATCATTTTAGGATAACCTTAGCATAGTAGATGTCCACCACTATATTAGAACAACCATATTTTAGAATGATGACTGAATAATTTAAAAATATCTTTATGCCATCAGGATTTAAGTGAAACACCTGATAAGCAACATACATCAACCAACATACTATAACTATTATGGTAGATATAATTACATAGATATAATCATTCAAATATTTAATTGGCCATTAATTAAATGAACCAAGGTGGCTCTGATACTACTTTTGGGTTACGGTTGCACATCATAAGTCTAAATTTCAAAATTTTAATCTTTAAGATCCTAGTCAGCCAAAACCCTAGACCCAGGATCTCCTTGATCATATCAATAACAAGGCAAAATATTAAAAATAGAAGAATACATATAATTCTAATATCCTTTATTCTACTAGGCACATAAGTGTATGCCCTCTTGAAGCGATTCACAAAGGAACTAGATCAAAGAAGCACTCCTCTTGCTTGCATGATTAGAAACTCTTCCCGGTAACCTTTCTTCCTTTACCAGCATTTCTTCTCCTTTAGGACCTTTTTCCTTTCGATGATGTTGCCCAGAAATGGAGTCCAAGAGGGGGGATGAATTGGATCTTTGAAAAATTTAAATAATTATGTGCTGGCCTTGAAGTGTTTGTGAAAAAAAATGATTAGCTCTAAGAGATATGCAGCAGATTATAGTAAATTAAATAAAAGTAATAAAAAGCAAGTAGGAAAGAGAGCAATCACACACAAACACAATGTTTTATAGTGGTTCGGTGCACCCAAGCACCTACATCCACTTTCCAAGCTTTCCGTTGTGAATTTTACTATAATCTCTTCAAGATTACAGCCGACTTGTTTTCCAAGGCTCACAAGTTAAAACCTAAGTTGGTTTTATCACCTAGGCTCACCAACAACCTTTACAAGTTATTTTGTCTTTAGGCTCACAAGTCAAATCCTAGTTGGCTTTATCCTTTAGCTCACCAACAACCTTTACAACCTAGTTTCAAAAACCTTGAAACCTAGGTCAACAAAGCAAGAACAAGAATATAATAAAGAGCATAACAAAAGCTCCTAGAATGAGCTGAAATGAAGATCGTTGAAGCTCTCTTAATTGCTTGAGTTGACTTATTCTTGGAATCTCTTAAATGCATAATTATGGCCAAGCACTTGAAACCTTAACAACTCAGAAATGGAAGGCTTTTGTAAGGAAATCTCTTTAAACACACTCTTCTTATTTTTCAAATGATTGGAGTTTGTCTCATATGAATTCACTCCTCCTTCCTTGACTTTATGAGATTGGTGAGTGTTAAATATCTCAAGTCCACTAAAAAGACCATTGAAGATCATTAGAATTCGAAAAATAGCCATTTGGAACCGTTTGAAAGCAAGTCTGAAATTTTGAAAAATTAGCCATTAGACCTTGAGTCGACCTTATGAGTCGACACTTGATCCATGAGTCGATCTCATGAGTCAACACTTGATGCAAAATCCAGAGGACTTGAAGTTCTGTCCCAAAAATTTTCTCAGGCGAAGAATCGACCTCATGAATCAACACTTGGTGTGTGAGTCGACCTCATGAGTCGACACTTGAGTGTGCCACTTCAGATTTGCAAGCTGGTCTTCTGAAACTCTGAATTTTTCTTCATGAGTCGACCTTGTGAGTCGACACTTGCTTCAGTCCCATCCAAAAAACATGCCAAACATGAATTCCTCAAGGATTTGTGCATGAATCCATTTGATCATTCTTCATAAAGTCCAAAGAGATTGTTTTGACGATGTTCCAAGGTGAAAAACTCAATCAACCATAAGAAACTTCTTGCTCTCCAAATTTTAAACTTTGTTACCTTCTTGTTGGAGAAATTGATGTACCCATGGTCTGAAATTCATACTCCAATTGAAACATTAGTTCAAACATATAGTCAGCATTTTATTATTCATCAAAATTAAGGAGCTAAAGCCAACAATCTCCCCCTTTTTGATGATGACAAAACCTTGAGTATATAAGCAAATAAATTTCAAAGATTGATAAGTATGGTATTAATAATTTTGGAAATATATGAATTTTTCAAAGTATCTTCATATTTGACAACAAACAAGGTTCATACACTGATTTTAGTGAGAAAAGATCAGATTTTTAGTTCATATACCAAAGTTTCAAAGAGTTTCAAGGTGAGAGAAAATAAAAGTCTCCCCCTATCAAAAGAAATCTGTGAAACATTAAAAAAATTCTTTATTATTTGCTTTATTATCTTCCTTACTTCCCCTTTTTGTCAACATCAAGTATTAAAAAGAAGTAATCTCCCCTGAATTAATGCATTAAGGTAAACAAAGAAGGTTAGAGGCTAATATCAGCAAACAACAGTTAGTATCAAAGCAAATAGATAAGAGAAAAGTAATAAAAGTAAGTTTTCATATATAATGAGTGAATTTCAGTACAAATTGCTGATACAGCAAACACTGAAATAAGTCTATCATCTGATATAGTAAAGACAAACTAACACATAAACAAACATAACAAGATAAATATCTGTGAGGCTACTCCTCATCAGAAGGAAGATCAAGAAAAAAGGGAGCACTAATCCTAGTCCTAGATGCAAGGGCTCTAGGGGTCTTATAGATGCTCTGGCTCCTGGTCCTAAGGGCAGGTCCAGAATGGGAGTAGACACTAGGGGACCTAGAGGAAGAAGTAGGCAAAGACTCTGCTGGAGTCATAAAAGCAAGTGCAGTCAAATTCTGATCATCAGAAGGATCAACTGGAGGTGCAACTGGACTTTGGATCTCTTGGCTGACTATCTCATAGTCTCCTGCTCTGTCATCATCACTGCCATCAGAACTATCTGAATCTCTCCCAGCCTCATCGCCACCATCACCATCATGAGTATCATCATGTTGATATGGGTGGTCATCATCATCATCTACTAGTAGAGAAGGAGGTGGACCTAAAGGTGCTACTAGAGGTAAAAGTGATCTCAACGGATCTCTTATCTCGGTAAAGCCTGCCTCCATGGTCTGCCGAATGCCTCAGAGCTGAGTGTTAGTATGAGCTCTCAATCCCTCAATCTCAATCCTGAGCTAGGTAGACCTGATTGCCAGACCCAAGATCTCGCTCCTAACCTCAGTGAACTCCTACCTAACATGGTCCTTAAAAGATGTCTCTGTAGCTAAAGGAGGAGCAGTAGGTGAAATAGCTAGTGCAGGTGTGACAGGCTTAGACTCAGATGCTACTGCTGGTGCTGATCTAGGAGGTGTATGATAATCAAAAGGCCAAGATGGCCCGGCCTCTACCACTCAAGGCTCATCCTCCTCATCTGGCTCCTGGCCAGACTCTCTGTGCACCCACCGACCACTGATCTGTCTAAACCCCATCCTATGAAGAGATTTATCTCTATATGTGTCTATATGGAGGATCTCTTTGGAGGGCTCCCCCTCCAATGGAACTCCAAAATCTCTGAAAACCTGGGTCAGTGCCATGCCATAAGGCAAACATAATCTCCGCTGGGTGGCAGCCTCACCCATCTGATGGATCATAATCATAGGTAAGTTGATGGGGTTTGCTGTCTCAGAGCAACCATTAGAACCAAAGGGTTTGCTGTCTCAGAGCAACCATTAGAACCAACTCTCTCTCGGTAATAAAATCGAATCGCCCGATCTTCGGAATCAGAATCTGAGCAACGATATGATGAAGTACTGGCATCTCGATCGAGAGATGGTTCGTCGAAACAACTAAAATGCCAGCCACATCATCCCTCTCCAAAATACACCAAAAAGATACCTCTTGGTTCCCAACACAGTTTGTGGCTCTACCGCGAAGTGGGATCTGCCATATCCTGTTAATCACCTCAGGGATAACCTGTATCTTAACTCCCTAGACTATAACTATCCAACTAAGGCCATCAGTGGCCATACTGCCATAAAACTCCCTGATAAGATAAGGATAATAGCGCTCTCGCATAGTACAGAAATGTATAAGGCCAGCTGCCCTCAGTAAATCTCCAATGATAAAGCTTTGTGAATCCCAAAAATGAATGTCTACTTGCCTACCACAAGCGACGGTCTTTCCCATGATTCTAGCTGCTCCAAGGGAAGAAGGAGAAGACTGCACCTGAGTAGCATGCCCTGTCTGCTCAGCTAAATCCTAATGGGCCTTAGTCCTCCTCTTGCTAGACTATCGCTACTCTGTTCTTCTTTTTCTGAATGCCAGCTGCTTCTAGGGACCCATTTTCAAGCAACACCGAGAAGAGGAACATGAAAGTGGAAAGAAGGCTAGGAAAAATAAGAGAGGGGAGAGCAACAGATCAAAAGAAAACCAAAGATGGAGAAATGGGCCAAAGAAGTGAGAGAGGGTTGGAATGTGGGCATAATCGAGAGAAAAATGAAACAAGGAAAGAGGAGAAAGGGGAACTGAGCAACTCACGAGCCAAAGAAAGCCAAAGGAATAGGGACCGGCTCGGTTAAAGGGAAAAATTATGGGAGAATCATGGATTTCGGCCAAAAATCATAGTGAAGATACACGATTTGGACCAAATCAAAGAAGAAAAGAAGGAAAAAAAGGGGCTACGGTCCGACCAAAAAATCCATGTAAAAAGGAGGGGAATAACTAAAATCCGAGGGTTAGAAGAGGCAATCCACTGTTCTTGGAGGTTTGGAGAGAGTTTGGGGACCACATGCCGCTAGGGAGAGGAAGAAAATTAGGATGTTAAAAGGGGTTTACATAAGCCTTTAAAAGCTCAGCCCCCGATATCATGAGTCGACACTTTGAACAACGCTCAAGTGTTGACACTTCACATGAGTCGCATGGCAATTTTTCAAGTGTCGACACTTGATCCAGGAAAACCAAATTAATTTTGAAAAAATTCAAAAAATTCTAGGAAAATATTTAGAAGATATTATAAGAGATATTTTGGGAATTTTGAAACATTTTAAAGGATTTTAATAAGAATTTGAAGGGGTTTAGGCAAAAGGATCAATGACACCGAGCTCCCTTCTAATCATGCAAAATCTATCTTCACTAAGAGATTTTGTAAAAATATCTACTAATTAATTATCAGTACACACAAAATCAAGTATTACATTACCATTTTGCACATATCTCTTATGAAATGATGTCTTATTTCAATGTATTTGCTTCTTGAATATTGCACATATTCTTAGTTAAATTGATTGCACTAGTATTGTCACATCTTATGGGTGTCTTAATTAATTTAATGCCAAAATTCTCGAGTTATTGTTTGATCCATAGGATTTGAGCATAATAGCTTAGAGCTGCTATATATTCGGCTTTCACCGTAGATTGAGCAACTGAATTCTGTTTCTTGCTACTTCAGGAAATCAAATTAACTTCAAGGAATTCATAAGTTCCACTAGTACTTTTTCGATCAAGTTTATACCTAGCAAAATCAGCATCAGAATAAGCAATCAATTCAAATGAAGAATCTTTAGAGTACCATAAACCAATATTAATAGAACTAGATAGATATCTAAGTATGCATTTAACAGCCAAAAGATGAGACTCTTTAGGGGCAGACTGATATCTTACACATACACAACACTGAACATAATATCTGGCCTACTAGCAGTTAGATAAAGCAATGAACCAATCATGCCTCTATATAATTTTTGGTCTAAAGATTTACCTGATTTATCTTTGTCAAGTCTACAAGAGGAGCTCATAGGCATACCTAATGGCTTGGTGCTCTCCATCCCAAACTTTTTTAATATTTCTTTTATGTACTTGGTTTGGTTGTTAAAGATCCCCTCTTTTGTTTGCTTTATTTGGAGTCCGAGGAAGAAGTTAAAATCTCCCATCATGCTCATCTCAAACTCTTCCTGCATTAACTTTACAAACTCTTGACAAAGATATTTGTTAGTAGCACCGAATATGATATCATAACATAAACTTGTACTACAAGAGATCATCATTCTTCTTTTTCAAAAATAAAGTAGTGTCTACATTTCCTCTGAAAAAATTATTTTTAAGTAAGAAAGAACTCAATCTATCATACCAAGCTCTTGGAGCTTATTTCAAACCATACAAAGCTTTATAAAGTTTAAAATCAAGATCCGAAAATTTATGATTTTCAAAACTGGGAGGTTGTTCAACATAAACTTCTCTGATAAAACCATTCAAAAATATACTTTTGACATCCATTTAAAATAGTTTAAAATCCATAAAACATGCAAATTCCAATAATAGCCTAATTGCCTCAAGTCTAGCAATAGAAAAAGGTTTCATCAAAATCAATTCCTTTCTCCTGATTGTAGCCTTTGGCTACAAGCCTAGCTTTATTCCTAGTGACCAAACCATTTTCATCAAGCTTATTTCTAAAAACCTATTTTGTACCAATTATTGAAATATTAGAAGGTCTTTCAACTAAAGTCCAAACATTATTTCTTTTAAATTGATTTAGTTCATCTTGTATATCATTCATCCAATTACAATCAGATTCAGCTACTTTAATAGATTTAGGTTTTACTTGAGAAATAAAAGCTAGATAATCACATACATTTCTGAGAGATGAACGAGTACTTATCCCTTTTGATGGATCACCAATTATAAGTTCTTTGGAATGTCCATGAGCATACCTCCAATCTTTAGGAAGTGGATTTTGTGTTGAGGATACTTCAGCTCCTTGTACTTGTTCTCCTTCATTGTCTTGAATGTTATCTTGCTCCTTGGAAGGTTCTTCATTGTTGTTCACTTATTTAGATCTTTGCATACCTGTTTCATCATCAACAACATCTTCTTTTCTAGAAGATTTTTGATCAATCTCATCAAAAACTACATGAATGGATTCTTCAACTAGAAGTATTCTTCTATTGAAGACCCTGTATGCCTTATTAGAAGTAGAGTATCCTAAGAAGATACTCTCATCTGACTTGGCATCAAGTTTGCTGAGATTATCTTTACCATTGTTTAGAATAAAACAATGGCATCCAAAAATATGAAAATACTTAATAGTAGGTTTTCTGTTTTTTCAAAGTTCATAAGGTGTTTTCTTTAGAAGAGGACAGATTAAAATATGAATTAAAATATAGCAAGCAGTGTTTATGGCTTCCGTCCAAAAATATCTTGGCAAATCATTTTTGCAAAGCATAGTGCATGCCATTTCTCAAAGAGTTCTATTTTTTCTTTTTATTATCCCATTTTGTTGAGATGTCCTAGGTACAAAAAAGTTATGATGAATACTATTTTCACTACAAAACTTTTCAAAATCATGATTTTCAAATTCTGTACCATGATAACTTCTTAAAGAAATAATTGAAATACCTTTTTCATTTGAGACTCTTTTATGAAATTAATGAATGCAGAAAAAGTTTCATCTTTATGAGCTAAAAACATGTCCCATGTAAAACATGAGAAATCATCAACAATAACTAGACCACACTTCTTACATCCCAAATTAGATGTTCTAGTTAGTCCAAAGAGGTCCATATAAAGTAATTATAAGGGTCTAGATGTAGAGACTACTCCTTTAGGTTTAAAAGATGATTTTGTTTGTTTTCCAAGTTGACAAGCAATACAAATCTTATCCCTTTCAAAACTAAGTTTTGTCAAATCTTTTATTAAACTCTTTTTGCAAAGTTTTGAAAGCAAATACATACTAGCATGTCCTAGTCTACGATGCCAAAGCCATCTAGTTTCACTAATCCTAACTTCCATAGCTACCAGGCATTGACCATTTTGAATTGGAAGATCATCATGATCAACCATATAAATATTGCCATGCCTATGACAAATAAACTTGATGCCATTGTCATCGAGACTAGAAACAATGCACATGGAAGATTCGAAAATAACTTTGAAATCTTTGTCACAAAATTGTCTAATGCTAAGTAAATTATACTTTAAACCATTAACATAAAAAACATTATCTATATATGTAGAAGGGATGATATGAACTTTACCAATGCCAATAATTTTGCCTTTTCCATTATCCCTGAAAGTTACATTTCCATCATTTTGATATTCAAGTGAAGAAAAATGCTCCACAACTCCAGTCATGTGCCTTGAGCAACTGCTATCGAGCTACTACATTTATCTTTTGTTGGTTGCAAGGCACACCTACAACAACAAATTAGGTGGAGACTTTAGGTACCCAAGTCATCTTGGGTCCTTCAAAGTTAGTTGTTATGGTTCCTTTTGGAACCCAAACCTTTTTAACTTTTAATTTTCTTCTATTGCACAGATATAATTTATGTCCTATATCGCCACAAGAATAACAGGTAATAGAAGATGAAGTAGGCACAAAGAGATTCTTGAAAAGCTTTTGTTGTTTTTGAGTTTTGAAGCCTAATCTAGCTTTGTTGAAAATAGCTCTTTGATAATTTAAAAGCATGTTATGTTTTTAGAACTATAAGTAAATTTCTTCATAAAAGGTTTTAATTTTTCAAGCTCATCCTTGTACTTCTTATTTTCATGCAAAAACTCTTTGTTTTGTTTAGTAAAATTTTCATTTGAAACAAAAGATTTTATCTTTTTCAAATCTTCCCTTTCCTTTTCCAGAAAGATAATTTTAGCATTTAGCCTTTTGTTTTATTGGATCAAACAACCATTTTCAATCAAATACTTATCATTATTTTAAGCAAATCCAGATTTGCTTTCTTAGTTCCTTGTGTTTTATTTTATGTTTTGAAATTCAACTACTAATTCATCAAAAACTTCATGCAATTCTTCAAAAGTAAATTCTTCTTCAGGTTCAGACATTACCTCATCACTGTTGGCCATTAAATAGAAATTTGCAACCTCTTGTTGTTCATCGAAACTTAAGTCCTCGCTATCGCTCCAGGTTGCCATCATTGCTTTCTTTCTTAATCTTCTCTCTACTATTTTTGAGTAGGGGCAGTCTAACTTGACGTGGCCAGGTTTCTTGCACTCAAAGCATGTGGGCTGCTCTTTTCTTTCTCTTTTTCTTTCTTTTTGCTAGGCTCTCTCTTTTGAGGTTTCTTCTTGAAATTGTATTTCTTCTTTCTCATAAAACTCCTAAACTTTCTTTCTATAAGAGCCGTCTCATCTTCATCATTCTCTTCTTCAGATTCTTCACTTGACTCTTCTTTTGTAATGGACTTGAAGGTAATTACTTTTTTCTTCATATCATTGTCCACGGTCTTTTGTTTCAAGGAGAACTCATAAGTCATTAATGAGCCCAAAACTGCTCGAAAGAAAGTGTGTTGACATCTTTTGCTTCTTCTATGACGGTGACTTTAGTATCCCATGAAGTCAGAAGAGACCTGAGAAGTTTATTTATAAGTTCACCATTAGAAATAACTTACTTAAACTTTTCATACCATTTACAATATTAGTGAATCTAGTGTACATTTGACTAATAAATTCAGAAGGTTCCTTTCTAAACATTTCATAGGTGTGAATAAGCATGTTCACTTTGGTAGTCTTCACTTGATGTGTACCCTCATGGGTAACTTTAAGCGTGTCCCATATTTTCTTGGCAGAGAGACAATTTAAAATTTTATTGAATTCACCAGGGTCAAGTGCACAAAATAATAAGTTCATAGCTTTAGCATTGATTTCAGCTTGCTTAATGTCATTCTTATCCCAATCTTCTTCAAGTTTAGGAGTGAGAATGCCATTAACCAAGTGAGTGGGCTGATTAGGCCCTTTAACTATAATTCTCCACATATTGTAATCAATAGCTTGTAAATAAATGCACTTGCATGTCTTCTAGTATGTGTAATTTATGCCGTTAAATAATGGGGGATAGTTAGTGGCTTGCCCTTCTACAATACCCATACCAATTAGAGCTGCTATAATCTTTCACTCAAGATCTTTGGACCTACAAGTAGAGTACCGATGCTCTAATACCACTTGTCCAGAAATGGAGCTTAAGAGGGGGGGAGAATTGGGTCTTTAAAAAATTAAAATAATTATGTGCTATCCTTGAAGTGTTTGTGAAATAAAATGATTAGCTCTAAGAGATATGCAATGGATAACAGCAAATTAAATGCAAGGAATAAGAAACAAGTACGAAAGAGAGCAATAACACACAAATACAATATTTTATAGTGGTTTAGTGCACACCAAGCACCAACGTCCACTCCCCAAGCTTCACCTTGGGAATTTCACTATAATCTCTTCAAAATTACAACCGACTTGTTTTCCAAGGCTCACAAGTTAAAACCTAAGTTGGTTTTATCACCTAGGCTCACCAGCAACCTTTACAACTTGTTTTGTCTTCGAGCTTATAAGTCAAATCCTAGTTGGTTTTATCCTTTGGCTCACCAACAACCTTTACAACCTCATTTCAAAAATCTTGAAATCTAGGTCAAAGAAGCAAGAACAAGAATATAATAAAGAGCATAATAAAAGCTCCTAGAATGAGCTAAAATGAAGATCATTGAAGCTCTCTTGATTGCTTAAGTTAACTTCTTCTTGGAATCTCTTGAATGCATAATTATAGCCAAGCACTTGAAACCTTAACAACTCAAAAATGGAAGGCTTTTGCAAGGGAATCTTTTTAAACACACTCTTCTTATCTTTTTAAATGATTAGAGTTTGTCTCATGTGAATTCGCTCTTCCTTCCTTGACTTTATGAGGTTTGGTGAGTGTTAAATACCTCAAATCTACTAAAAAGACTATTGAAGACCGTTAGAATTTGAAAAATATCCATTTGGAATCGTTTGGAAGTAAGTCTGAAATTCGGAAAAACTAGCTATTAGACCTTGAGTAGACCTCATGAATCGACACCTGATCCATGAGTTGACCTCATAAGTTGACACTTGATGCAGAATCAAGAAGACTTGAAGTTCTGTCCCAGAAATTTTCTCAGGTGATGAGTCAATCTCATGAGTCGACACTTGGTGTGTGAGTCGGCACTTGGGCATGCCACTTCATATTGCATGCCATCTTCTAAAACTCTAAATTTTTCTTCATGAGTCGACCTTGTGAGTCGACACTTGCTTCTATCCCATCCAAAAAATATGCCAAACTTGAATTCCTCAAGGATTTGTGCATGAATCCATTTGACCATTCTTCATAAAGTCCAAAGAGATTGTTTTGATGATGTTCCAAGGTGAAAAACTCAATCAACCATAAGAAATTTCTTTCTCTCAAAATTTTAAACTTGTACCTTCTTGTTGGAGATATTGATGTACCCAAGGCCTGAAATTCATGCTCCAATTGAAACATTAGTTCAAACATATACTCAGCATTTTGTTATTCATCAAAATTAAGGAGCCAAAGCCAACAGAAGAGTATTTCAAAATCTTTTTGAAAACTCTCTTATTATTTTATTATCCTTTCTAATTGTCTTCATAAGCCATTGTCTTAAAATGGACTTATCTTAAAATAAAAGACTTGTCTTAATAAGGGATGGAAGAAAGTTATTAAGATAAACTTTAGATGATTTGGTTTCAATCATCAAAGCCTTTAAATAGGAAGAGTTGAAGTGCTTAAAATAACCATTTATCAACCACAAAGTTGATATGTAACATATCAGATAAGACCCTTCAAGTAGGAGTCTCTAAGTAGAAAGGTGCTAAGTAAAACATATATTATTTCATAAATATTTTACACCAAGAGTTGTTTATTGCAACTCTTTAAAAAAAATTTGATAATTAATCTTTAATTTAAGAATTAAAGACTTGGTTTAACACCTCAATAGGTGTATGAACTAGAAAGATTTATCTAAAAAAGATGATTGATAAGCAGAAGAACTCAGGTCCATCCCATGTGCTATATATCCCAAGCATCGCATCCTTTCATGCACCCACATGAAATCATGCCCATAATTTCATAATTTGACTGATCAAATCCAGTCTAATTAGGCATGGATAAGAAAGGATAGGGGCTAAGGTTTATCACCAAAGAGGTGATTTAATTATAAAAGGACTCTTGGTCCTTCTGCATCCCTTATGTTGCTCAGGTGGCTTCCCAAGAGGGGGGTGAATTGGGATTATAAAAACTTTAGCAAGTATGTGCAATTTAAAATCCTTTTAGTGTTGTGGTGGATTATGCAATGTGGAAGCAAATAATTAAACACAATCACGGCAATCAAAAACATAAGATATTTAGAGTGGTTTGGAGCAACCCGCTCCTACGTCCACTACCCAAGCACCACATTGGATTTCCACTATATCCCCCACCGGAATATAGTCGGATTATTTTGACAAGCTCACAATCCAAACCTCTATACTTTGGTTTTAATATAGGATCACCAAAGAAACCCCACACTTGGTTTTAACATAGGCTAACCAAGAACCTAACTTCCTTTGGTTTTTTTTTAGAACTGTGCTCACCAAAGAAACCCAACGCACTCTCAAGACACAGCCCCTTGCTGCTCTTAGAGAGAAAATAAGATATATCAAATAGAAATAGCAACTTTATAATAAACCAAATTTGTTTGGTAGTTGTCGATGAAGATCAAATTGAAGCCTAGCTTTAAATGCTCTTGAATACTCTTCAAGCTGCTTCTTGACTTCCTCAAAAGGTTGGATTCAAGAATGAAGATCAGTTAGTGAAGCTTTGAATCCTTTCTTGAATGCTCACTTAAAGTTGGTTGGTGAAAGACTTGAAATCAACTTGAATGCTCCTTAACTTTAATGAATAATCAATGAATAATTGTTTAATCCATCAGAAATACTCCCTTTTATAGTTTTTAAGCAAAACTAGCCAGTGTAGGGCCTAAAAAACCAGAATATAGCCGTTGGAGCCTCTTTAGAATTCAAAAAAAACTGTTTTAGCAACTATCCATTACAAGCCAGAACCCGACACTCGAGTTGGCTCGAGAACCAGGAGTTGGCTTGATGTCTCAAACAATGGAAAAATATACTCTGAAGGAGTCGACTCTTCAAGGCTTAGTCAGCACGAAGTCTTAGTCACCAAAAATACAAACTCTTGATGAGTCGGCTCTTCTGGGCTCGAGTTGGCTAGAACTTTCAGTCAGGAAAAACACAAGTTCTGGTCGAGTCGGCTCTTAAGGCTCGAGTAGGCTCGAACTTTTAAAACTTTGAAGTTTTCATGCCATGCTAGAACAAGAGTCGGCTCTTGGTCCACGAGTCGGCTCAAGCAAAAATTCTTCTAATGCTTTCAAATTTCTCCAAGCTTCTTCAAATCAAGATTCCAACAAAAGAAAGTCTTCAAAACAATTCAAAGAGCTTACAACACATGTCTAACCTACGTACACTCATTTTTTACTAATTTATAGCCCCTTTTACAATATTACATGGATGAAAAATTAGGGCTTTACAACTTCAAAATGTACATGAGTTCATATAATACTGGAATACATTTCAACTGAATAGAAAACCAACTGATATAAAGATAAATACTTTCTGCAAAACTTCTTAAGTAATTGAAAGAATTAGTAATGCATACATGCTCCAATATTTTGTAATCATCAAAATCATTCCAGGGGTCAACATATCCCCTTTTTTGATGATGACAAAACACTGGGCATGAAAGGGTTTAGAACACTTTACAATTACATGTAATGACATACTATGTACCATATTCACATGTATCATGGTGTATTCAAAGTAGTGTGTATCAAAGCAAATAAAGTATCAAGATGTTGAAATGAAGCAGTATCAAAACAAACATTTCAACATGTTTTAGGGCAATAAGTTTACTATACTAGTCATGAACTAAAATTGTATGTAAGTATCAAATCATCACTATAGTAATTTTCAGCTTTAGTTAGGAGAACTTTTCACTTTGCATTTGAAAGAAATTTTAATAAATGCTCAATAAATGCTCCCCCTTTCTCATATAATAGAAATTTATACTTGATATACAATTACTTCTTGTTTTATCATACCTTTCTATTCATTTTCATCTTTCCCTATTTTTTATGCTCTTCTCATTTTTTTATTCTCATTTTTCATGCTCTTTTCATTTTTCAAGCTCATTTTTAGCTTTCGTCTCATTTTCATTCTCATTTTTAGCTCTCTTCTCATTTTCATGCTCTTCTCCAGTAAGGGTTTTGGTGACCAGGGTGGAAGCGTGGATTTCAAAAAATTATTATGAAACCACTACCAAACCCTTAACCCAAGACCTCCTTACTAGGAATTAAAATATACAAACATGCATATATAATATAAACTAGAGTTTAGGCACCAACCTGAACTGCTAGTATCCAATCTGATGAAGAAAACCCTGATTCAGCCTTCTTCTCTACCAGGCGCCCAAATGTTCACCCTCCAACGTGATCCACACGAAACTTGAACCAAGGAAGAACTCCTTGTTCAAGTTGCTTGGAGAAGTGAAACTCTTTCGGCAGCCTTTGGTCTATTGACCACTATAGGACACCCTGTCCTACTGTAGGGCACTAAAGATACTCTCATAAACCACTCTTCATTTTAGTACAACCCTCCTCTAGGACCCCTTATGCTTATGTCCTAAAATAAAGCCTTGTCCTAGTAGAGAAGACCTTGTCTTAACAAGATAAGTCTTGTCTTAAAGAAAGAAGGAGGGAGAGAGAGACACTCAGAATAGTACTTCGGTAGAATTCTTAATTATCACACTCATTTCATCGCCTCCTATTTATAGATACAAGAGGGGCGTGTGATATGTTCTCCCATCAACTTATCAGATATGATTTTTCAAGACCGAAGAAAAGTTATCTGGCTTAAAAAATCATATCTAATAAGCCCATTCATGCACCAAAGGCCTTATTCACATCCCTTCTTTTATCTGGACGAATTCTCACTTGCCATATATCAATCACTAGTCCCTAGGAAGCCAAGAGATGCCTCTTCAATCTCCAAACATCGGAGATTATGAAGAGTCCTGATAGTAGAAGGACTCTCCATCAGAACTGCCGCTACATGAAGAGATGCGACTCTTCATGCACCGCGCGCGCCATCCTTCTTCCACGCAAATTTCAAAAAATGTTGACCAGTCAAAATATAGGCAATATGGGTGTCATTGGAAAGAGCATAAAATTTTCTTTCTGACCATATAAATTATATTCAAATCAGAGATCTATAGCTCATTCTGTGTCCTTTTGAAGTTAAGGTATCATTTAGGTACCAAGAGTCCCATGCCATTGGGACTCTTCATGTATGGCACCTAAAATGCCCTTAAATCCAAATTAAAATCAGATTTAGCTCTGATTAGGCTAGCCCCACTTAGAACTCAACCTAATTTAGGTTTCCCATAATTAGGTTAGCCCAATTAGCAAGCAACCAGACCCAATCCAATTGGGTTAGGAATTTGGTTAGCCTATATATGCTAGTATATAATCCGGCTAACCAATTAAGATCCTATGACCCTAATTAAATCATGAATGACTTCCTTGGCCAGGTCTTTATTGTATGTGACCCATTGGGTTCCACATCTAGCCAGCAGTAGGTTTAGATTTGAGTTGATTCTATCCAATCAAACCCGATTGACCTAATTAGGTCAAATTGGCTCACCTAATTATCCAATTCGAATCACACATCGAATTGACTCATGAAACCAAATCAATTGGTTCATGAAGACCTACAAGACAAGATTGATATCTAGCAATGTATCATGCCTACCTGGAAAATGAGAAATTTTTGTGGATTTACCAAAATACCCTTTAATGGTGAGTTACTGGGCAAATCGGTCCTATCTACTTGCACCCTGAATATGACTATGGATATGGATACTTGTCAAATCAAATTTCATATTCATTCCTTGCTCAATCTGATAATGATGATTCATTAATGAACCATTAGAAACTATTTCTAATGTTCATACTTTGATCAAAGATTTTTCGAATCTTCATTTGATTGAAATCATCTTGATGCACATCCCTCTTACTAGGGTTGATTGATTCCTTTTTGACCTACTCACAACCTCCATATGCAATCCACCATACCCAGTATCACCCCATGCATGACTCAGTGTCATGATTGAGTGTGAACCAAAGTATGGATTCATGCATACAAGATACCATGGCAATCTCAGGTCAAAGGACCACATGCACTACTCCCACTATGAGAACTATCTCTTGACAAACAGATAATGTTCCATTAGATGTTCTCAAGCTGGATCCGTTCAGTGAACTCATTCTCTAATGAGCACCCACATCCTAGTATTAGTGTCAAATACAAGTGACTGTGAGATCAGTCACCCTCTTCACCAAGCATACATAGGATGTGCTAGTCTTACCGGAAACATTGATCCCCTACTCAATATCCCATCGACCAGGAATATTCTAGATTAGGGTTTTAAGGCTTTAGGTCTCACTGGTATGATCTCATCATAACCCTAGAACCATAGCCCTAATCTATGGGGTTTATCATATCTTAATAAAATTAATAAGACACAGCGTATGATGAAAATAAAATGCCTTTATTAATTGATAATGTCAATACACTAGTTTGGGATACAAAAGAAAATCCAATCGAAATACAACATTTCAATTGGCCTTTAGGGCATAATCCTTTCAATCTTTCACTTGCACTAAAGCCAATCGCCTTTAAATTTTAACCCCATACAATCGAGGTGGCGATCAAACTCCCGCTATGGTAGAGCCTTAGTGAACGGGTCTACTATGTTGTTCTTCATTTTTACTCTTTTAATGCAGACTTCTATCTTTCAACAATCTCTCAAACGAGATGGAAGTGTCGTAGAATGTGCTTTGATTTATGATGAGCTCTAGGTTCCTTAGCTTGAGCGATGGCTCCGGGATTATCACAGTAAAGTGGTATTGGACCTTCAATCTCCAGAACAATTCCGAACTCTGAGATGAACTTCTTCATCCAGACAGCTTCCTTGGCAGCTTCACTAACAGCAATGTATTCTGCCTCAGTTGTTGAGTCAGCTACAGTCTGTTGTTTGAAACTCTTCCAGCTTACAGCTTTTCCATTTAGGGTAAAAACATATCCTGAAATAGATTTGCTATCATCTGGATCAGATTGAAAACTAGAATCTGAATAAGCCTCCAATTTAAGATCAGATCCTTCGTATATCAGAAAAATATCCTTAGTCCTTCTCAAGTACTTAAGAATATTTTTCACAGCCTTCTAGTGATCCTCTCCTGGATCAGCCTAAAATCTATTAGCTATACCTAAGGCATATGCCACATCAGGCCTGGTACATAACATAGCATACATTATAGATCTTATAGCCGAAGCATAAGGTATAGAACTCATTCTATTTCTTTCTTTAGGTGTCTTAGGAGACATCTTCTTAGAAAGATGTATGCCATGACCAATGGGCAAGTAACCTCTTTTACTTCCCTGCATGCTAAATCTCTTTAGCACTTGGTCAATGTACCTAGACTGGATAAGCCTAGCATCCTCCTAGATCTATCTCTATAGATCTTGATACCCAGTATATAGGATGCTTCTTCCAAGACTTTCATGGAAAAATGTTTAGATAACCATACCTTGACTGATTGTAACATTGGGATATCATTTCCAATAAGGAGTATGTCATCCACATACAAAACTAAGAAAACTATGGCACTCCCACTAGTCTTCTTATACACATTAGATTCATCCTCATTTTTGATAAAGTCAAACTCTTTGACTGTCTTATCAAATCGGATGTTCCAACTCCTGGATGCTTGCTTTAATCCATAAATGGATTTCTTCAGCCTACATACCTGATTAGGTTTAGTCTCCAAGACAAAACCTTCTGGCTGTGACATATAGACCTCTTCCTCAAGGAAACCATTAAGGAATGCAGTTTTCACATCCATCTGCCAGATTTCATAATCCTGATATGCTGCTATAGCAAGCATGATCCGAATAGATTTGAGCATGGCAATAGAAGAAAATGTTTCATCATAATCTATTTCCTGTTTTTGTCTGAAACCCTTAGCCACTAACCTGGCTTTATAAGTTTTGAATTGGCCATCTACCCCAATCTTTTTCTTATATACTCATTTGCATCCAATAGGGTTAACACCCTCTGGTGCATCAACCAAAGTGCATCAACCAAAGTCCACACTTGGTTGACATACATGGAGTCCATTTTGGATCTCATGGCTTCCAGCCATCTGTTTGAGTCCCTACTCATGACAGCATCCGTATAGGTTAGAGGCTCATCATTTTCAATGATCCGGGCTTCATTATTTTCAATAATGAACCCATACCTCTTAGCTACATGACGCACCCTATCAGACCTATGGATAGGAGTGGTGTGTTCTGGTTCTATACTAACTATGTTATCATTTGGTTGAGATGTATCTATTTGTTGAACTTCTTCAAGTTCAATATTTCTCCCACTGCCCTTTTGTAGGATGAACTCTTTCTCCAGAAAAGTGGCATGCCTACTGACAAAAACTTTTTGTTCAGTAGGGTGGTAGAACAGATATCCTATATTATCTTTAGAATATCCTACAAATAGATACTTATCTGCTCTAGCATCCAGCTTATGTCCAAAATTTCTTTTGACATCAGCTGGACATCTCCATATCTTAAGATACTTAAGATTGGGTTTCTTACCCCTCCATATCTCATATGGAGTGCTAGAGACAGATTTAGATGGTACTCTATTTAAGATATTAGCTACGATTTCCAAGGCATATCCCCAGAAGAAAACAGGTAACTCTGTGAAGCACATCATAGTCCGTACCATATCTAATAAGGTACGATTCCTCCTTTCAGCAATACCATTTAATTGTGGTGTGTAAGGAGGGGTCCATTCAAAAATAATCCCCTTTTCTTTAAGGTGATCGAGAAACTCGGTGGATAAGTATTCACCTCCTCAATCTGATCGAAGGATTTTAATACTTTTCCCTGTTTGTTTCTCTACCATACTTTGATACTCTAAAAATTTATCAAAGGCTTCGGACTTATGTTTCACAAGAACACAAATCCGTACCTTGAAAAATCATCAGTAAACGTGATGAAATAAGAGTATCCACCCTTGGCCTGAGTTGTCATAGGCCCACATACATCTGTTTGTATGAGTCCTAATAACTTAGTTGTCCTTTCTCTATGTCCACTAAATGGAGTCTTGGCCATTTTACCCATGATACATGAGTCACAATTCCTAATGATTCATAATTATAAGGATTAAGGAATTTTCCTTGTATAACTTGCTAATCCTAGTCTCACTAATATGTCCAAGCCGACAGTGCCAGAGTAAAGTATTGTTTACATCATCTCTCTTTCGTTTGTTACTTACATGAAGTATATTGTCATTAGTGGATAGAGTTAAAAGACCATTGCAAAATATGCCACAACATATAATTTCATTAGAAAAGCTGATTGAGCAACCATTGCTCATCACATTCATAATTTAACCTTGTCTAAGTAACAAGGATACAGATATGATATTTCTAATGACCTTAGGCATATAGTAACAATATCTCAGATCTAAAATCTTCCCCGAAGGTAACTTCAAGATATAAGTCCCTATGGCCTCTGCTTGGATGGACTCTCCTCCAACACCGTAGAGCTCAAGTCTCCTTCCTTCAATACTCCAAGCCTCTGTAGCCCCTGCAATGATTTGCAGATATTATGACCATAGGCGGTATCCAATACCCAAGTATTTGAAATTGAGGAATCCAATGACAAAATAGTATGAACTTCTTTCATACCTTTTGGTGCATCCGATACACCAGGCTTCACACCTGCAAGGTAAGCCTTGCAGTTCCTCTTCCAATGACCCAGCTTGCCACAGTGAAAGTAGGTCATCTATCCGGAGGCCTTCTTTCCTTTCTTCTTCTAGATGCCCCTTTTTTGGGTTCAATCTTCTCTTGGAACCCTTTCTGCCTGACTTCTTCTTGTTGATTCCATCCATAAGAAGAAGTGGAGCCTTATTTTTCTTTAAATGGCTCTCTACTGTTTTTAACATGTTTAACAGCTCAGGCAAGGAAGTGTTAAGTTTGTTCATATGATAATTAAGAATAAGCTATGAAAATGACTCCGTGAGTGATTGCAGGATCAAATCCTAATTCAACTCCAAATCCATAACAAAACCCAATTGACCTAATCGAGTGATCAGGTCAATAACCATCAGTACGTGATCTTGTACGGATGTACCTTCTATCATTCTCGTACGGAACAACTGCTTAGATATCTCATATCTAGTAGTTCGACTATGTTCTCTATATAGCTCTTTTAGATTGAGCAGTATGGAGTTAGTATCCATGCTATCATGTTGCCTCTGTAACTCATTGGTCATAGAGGCAAGCATGATACATTTGACAGTGAGTGAGTCATTTTGCCACATCTTGTATGTGGTCTTTTCCTCTTGCGAGGCATCTTTCACTAAAGGTTCCAAGGTAGGGGTATCAAGAATGTAAGAAAGTTTTTTCTGGTTGAGACTATCTTTAGGTTTCTCAACCAGTCAACATAGTTCAGTCCAGTCAATTTATTGGCATCAAGTATACTACAAAGTGAGAGTGAAGAGGCCATTTAATCTACATTAACAAAGAACATAACATAAGCAAGCAACAAATGTTGATAAAACATAATTAAATTATGACTTTAACTTAATTATGTCTTCCACTATTTTATCAAGCATCATAACCCTCTATATGATGATCGAGAAATCCTAATTGATTTTCTTAGTAGGGTTGAGATCCTAATTCCTTATAAAAGACCTTGTGTGTATACAACAAATCTTTTATAAGTTCAAAGGTAGGAAAACTCTTTCCAATTGTATCTCATACAATTCTCAACAAAACCTGGCCTCTAAAATATTAAAGCCTTGTATGTGCACAACAAACTATAATATCTTTAGTTAAGTAAGACCCTTCATTCCTTTATAGTCATGATTGTAATAATAATACTCTTGTATGTTCACAACAAAGTATTATATTAAATCATGCCATAAACATCAAATGCACCAGGCTAAAATTGTGTTAGTTACCATAATAGGCCTTGTGTGTACACAACAAACCTAATACGGATCATAACATAATAATGACCTAGCATGAAGGAAGGCCTAATGTAGTGAATATTACACTAAGCATATCAATCAAGAATTAAGTTAATCTTATCGGCTAGATAAGTGGGAGAGTAGTGGGAGTCCCCCCGTTGCTTTCCTAGACACCAATAAAAATTGGCCAGGTCAATCAACGGAACCAATTAAAAACTACGTGCTCTTTACCGATCATGAACCACTATTCCTAGACACCGAATGATCAACTAATCATCTTGATTATTTTGCTTTTGGTATATGACACTACAACTTAATATAATTTTAATAGAGGGCAATTCAAACAGAAGCACATTCTAATATTACCATTCATCAACCATGCATCATATATCATTTTATAATGTGCCAAGTGGTCATCATACTAGGACAACCATCTACCACATAATGGATCCACCATTATGCCAGGGCAACCTTATTTTAGTATGATGACTAGAAAGCTAAACATATCTCTATATCAATTAAGGTTTAAGTAAAAACCCTAACCAGTGACAAACATATATGCATAAACATATCAATCATATGTAACTTTAAACTTTTGTAGAGTCCTAAAAAATTGAGCAACTTCAAATTTTGTAGAGTCCTACAAAAATGGACAACCTCAAGAGTCCTACAAAATTGGGAAACTTTAAATTTTGTAGAGTCTTACCAAAATGGGCAACCTCAAGAGTCCTACAAAAATGTGTCAACTTCAATTTTGTAGAGTCCTACCAAAATGAGCAACCTCAAATTTTGTATGATTTAGCCCAAATAAGGTGGCTCTGATACCACTGTAAGGGTTTTGGTTACCAGGGCAAAAGCGTGGATTTCAAAAATTTATTATGAAACCAATACCAAACCCTTAACCCAAGCCCTCCTTACTAGGAATTGAAACATACAAACATGCATATATAATATAAACTAGAGTTTAGGCACCAACCAGAACCGCTAGTATCCAATCCGATGAAGAAACCCTGATTTAGCCTTCTTCTCCACAAGATGCCTAAATGTTCACCCTCCAACGTGATCCACATGAAACTCAGACCAAGGAAGAACTCCTTTTTCAAGTTGCTTGGAGAAGTGGAACTCTTTAGGCAGCCTTTGGTCTATTAATCACTGTAGGACACCCTGTCCTACTGTAGGGCACTAAAGACACTCTCCTAAACCACTCTTGGTTTTAGAACAACCCTCCTATAGGATCCCTTAGGCTTATGTCCTAAAACAAAGCCTTGTCCAAGTAGAAAAGACCTTGTCTTAACAAAACAAGTCTTGTCTTAAAGAAAGGAGGGAGAGAGAGACACTCAGAATAGTACTTCGGTGGAATTCTTAATTATCAGACTCATTTCACCACCCCCTATTTATAAATACAAGAGGGGCGTGTGATATGTCCTCCCATTAACTTATCAGATATGATTTTTCAAGACCGAAGAGAAGTTATCTGGCTTGAAAAATCATATCTAATAAGCCCATTCAGGCACCGAAGGCCTTATTCACATCCCTTCTTTTATCTGGACGAATTCTCAATTGCCACATGTCAATTACCAGTCCCTAGGAAGCCAAGAGGTGCCTCTTCAATCTCCAAATATCAAAGATTATGAAGAGTCCTAATAGCAGAAGGACTCTCCATCAGAACCGCGCGCTACATGAAGAGTTGCGACTCTTCATGCACCACGTGCGCCATCCTTCTTCCAGGCAAATATCAAAGAATGATAAATAGTAAAAACATAGGTAATATGAGTTTCATTGGAAAGAGCATAAAATTTTCTTTCTGACCATATAAATTATATTCAAATCAGAGATCTATAGCTCATTCTGTGCCCTTTTGAAGTTAAGGTATCATTTAGGTACCAAGAGTCCCATGCCATTGGGACTCTTCATGTATGGCACCTAAAATGCCCTTAAATCCAAATTAAAATTAGATTTAGCTCTGATTAGGCTAGCCCCACTTAGAACTCAACCTAATTTAGGTTTTTCATAATTAGGTTAGCCCAATTAGCAAGCAACCGGATCCAATCCAATTGGGTTAGGAATTTGGTTAGCCTACATATGCTAGTATGTAATCCGGCTAACCAATTAGGATCCAATGACCCTAATTAAATCATGAATGACTTCCTTGGATAAGTATCTATTGTGTGTGACCCATTGGGTTCCACATCTAGCCAGCAGTAGGTTTAGGTTTGAGCCGATTCGATCCGATCGAACCTGATTGACCTAATAAGGTCAAATTGGCTCACCTAATTGTCCAATTTGAATAACACATCAAATTGACTCATGAAACCAAATCAATTGGTTCATGAAGACCTACAAGACTAGATTGACATCTAGCAACGTGTCATGCCTACCGGAAGACGAGAAATTTTGGTGGATTTACCAAAATACCCTTCAGTGGTGAGTTACTGGGCAATTCAGTCCTTCGATCTACTTGCACCCTGAATATGACTATGGATATGGATACTTGTCAAATCAATTTCATATTCATTCCTTGCTCAATCTGATAATGATGATTCATTAATGAACCATTAGAAACTATTTCTAATGTTCATACTTTGATCAAAGATTTCATGAATCTTCATTTTATTGAAATCGTCTAGATGCGCTTCCCTCTTACTAGGGTTGATCGATTCCTTTTTGACCTACTCACAACCTCCATATGCAATCCACCATACCCAGTATCATCCCATGCATGACTCAGTGTCATGATTGAGTGTGAACCAAAGTATGGATTCATGCATACAAGATACCATGGCAGTCTCAGGTCAAAGGACCACATGCTCTACTCCCACTATGAGAACTACCTATTGACAAACAGATAAGGTTCCATTAGATGTTCTCAAGCTGGATCCATTCAGTGAACTCATTCTCTAATGAGCACCCACATCCTAGTATTAGTGTCAAACACAAGTGACTGTCAGATCAGTCACCCTCTTCACCAAGCATACATATGATGTGCTGGTCTTACCGGAAACATTGATCCCCTAATCAATATCCTATCGACCAGGAATATTCTAGATTAGGGTTTTAAGGCTTTAGGTCTCACTAGTATGATCTCATCATAACCCTAGAACCATATCCCTAATCTATGGGGTTCATCATATCTTAATAAAATTAATAAGACATAGCGTATGATGAAAATAAAATACCTTTATTAATTGATAATGTCAATACACTGGTTTGGGATACAAAAGAAAATCCCATCAAAATACAATATTTCGATTGGCCTTTAGGGCATAATCCTTTCATCTCCCCCTTTTTGTCATCAACAAAATATACAATCATAATCATTCACAATCATTTATATATATATCAATTAAAACATAAAACTTTCAAAAGATATATAGATATATATGGAAAGTCAGTGCAGGATGTGATACAGTATAAAAGTGCTAAAGCACACCAAAATAGTATCACATACAAGGGAGAATGCAGAAAAATAAAGTCCTAATGGTCAGAAAGAAGGACTGGACTCATCTTCACTTGAAGAAGAGCCAATTTCTTGAATGCCATGTGCAGGTTTAAATTTAGGAAGTATGGGTCTAAGGTCCCTACGTCTAGTCTTAACAGGAGCAGAAGGTTTAGGAACTCTAGGTCTAGACTTGGTTAGAGGTTCTGAAGAGATCAAGATGAGTGTAGGTTGCATAGAGGGAGGATCGATAGAATTTGAGTCACTGGAGTGTCTGATACACCAGTGCTCTGTCCCTGAGTACTAGTACCATGCCTAATAGTAGGAGTAGCTGCAATAGGAGTGTTAGTAGAATGCTCAGTCTCTCCCTATGCATAGTTCGCGACATTATCATCTAGTCCTGCTGAAAGGTGGAGGAGGTGATGAATGGCTACCTGTACTAATCTGCTGAAGAACTGATAAGATCTACTGAATGCCATTTCACATCTCGGTCTGAAGAGCAACTATCTTGGTATCAGTCTCTACCCTACCTCACTGCAAAGTAGAGAGCTCCTCCAAGATAAACTACAATTTGCAATCATTTCCCAAACCACCAGAAGCGGACCCTCTCATAGGGGAATGAGGTGTAGAAGGTGCTAGTTCAGAGGATCCAACCTCATCAGTCAGTCTCTCTACCTCATGCCTTGTGCCTGACCAGCCATATCATCCTCATCAAACTCCTCATCAGAATGTGTAGCTAGTAGCCCGAAAGTCTTCCTAAACCAATGTCCATCTACCTTCAAAAATCCCATTCAAATTAAAGATTTTACATTATACCTGTCAGTGTGCAAAAGAGGTCTCCTGTCCTCACCTGATAGATCAACATCAGCATCCTGATAAAGAAGTGAAAAAACCATACCATATGGAAGGCAAGCTCGTGCCCTGCGAGATGCTTCCCTCATCTGAGATATCATGAAGTAAGGCAAGTTGGGGCCTCCCCCTCAATCAAACATCTCATAAATACAAGATATATTTCACTTACCCAGTCAAACCTCCCGGTTTTGGGTAAGAATACACGGCTAATAATGTTGTGAATTAGCCTCATCTCCAAAGATAGTTGATTTGCCCTAACATGAACAATTTCTGAAACATCATTCCTCTATAGGACTGTTCTCAATATCTTCTGCTTCTCTTTCAATACCAAGAAACATTCTCCTTCTTTGGGAATCTGAAGAATACTACTCAGTTTTTGCTCATTTACTAAAATGTGTTTACCTTTAACTATGGATTCAACATGAAAAGTACCCAGGGATAGGTTTTTCAAAAAATTATCTCACTAGGGTTGGATATGTCGGTAAATCCAGCATGCAAAATGATTTCCACCCTTGAGCAATAAGCCATTCTCCTATCCTTAGGTTCTCTTATTATAAAAAATTAAAATCCACACATCTTCTGGAAGTTACTTGCCTATTTCCCATAAGAAAGATCTGCTTGGGGGCTTCCAGAGATTCTTGTTGCTCTTCCATGGGATGTGAAGTGTCTAATCTCCTCTTTGTTGTTCGTTCTTCCGCAACCGTCCGAACAACCCTTTTTGCTCTATTCCCAACAGCCTTCCTAGGACCCATCTTACTCGAATTTGAGGTTTGGTGGGGTTCTATAGTTTTTTCTAAGGTTTGGAAGAGGGAATGGTTGGAGTAGAATAGGAAAGCAGAAAGAAAATGAGTTTAAAAACCTATGGAACCCTATTTAAAAAGCTTGAACCTGTTCTTCGAGTCGGCTTGATAGAACAGGGGTTTTCAAGAGTCGGCTTGAGCAAAAATGAAGGTTAAAGCTCAAAGGTTTAAAAAGAAAAATCTATAGGTAACTTAGCACTAGATGAAGTGGTCATTAGCTCTAAAGTGAATTTTGAAAAGTCTAGTTAATTATTTCTTATTTTTGAAGAATTAGGTCAATACTCTTAATATGGGTCACATAGACCTAACTCACCTCTAATCTTTTCAAATCTATCTTGGCAAAGAGGTTTAGTGAAAATATCAGCAAGTTGATTTTCTGTAAGCACAAATTCTAATTATACAACATTATTTAAAACATGGTCTCTAATGAAATGATGTATAATTTCTATATGCTTTGTTCTAGAATGCTGAATTAGATTTTTAAATAAATAAATAGCACTCGTGTTATCACATTTAATAGGAATCTTAGACTTGATAACACTGTAATCTTCTAGCTGTTGCTTAATCCATAACACTTGTGCACAACAGCTCTCCACAGCCACATATTCTACCTCAGCAGTAGACAGTGCTATAGAGTTTTGTTTATGGCTGTGCCATGAAATCAAGTTGACACCTAGAAATTGACAAGTGCCACTGGTGCTCTTTCTATCAATCTTACAGCTACCATAATCAACATCAGAATAACTAATTAACTTTAAAGATGAATGCTTGGAATACCATAATCCCATATTACATGCACCTTTAAGATACTTAATAATTCTTTTAATAGCAATAATGTGTGATTCTTTTGGATTTGATTGAAAACGTGCACACATACAAACACTAAATAGAATATCAAGTCTATTGGCAGTTAAATAAAGTAGAGATCCAATCATACCTCTATACAATTTTTGATCAACAGTTGTGCCATTTTCATCTTTATTAAGTCTGCATGCAGGACTCATGGGTGTTCCAACTTCCTTGCTTGATTCCAAGCCAAACTTTTTGATAATCTTTTTAATATATTTGGCTTGGTTGATTAGAATTCCTTCCTTTGATTATTTGATTTGAAGCCCGAGGAAGTAGTTTATCTCATCCATTAAACTCATTTCGAATTCACCCTGCATTGACTTAGCAAAATCTTAGCACAAAGATTCATCAGTATATCCAAATATTATATCATCAACATAAATTTAAACAACCAAAATATCATTATTTTTTTTGAATAAATAAGGTAGTATCAACACTACCTCTTAAAAAATTATTTTCAAGCAAAAACTTGCTTAATCTATCATACCAGGCTTTAGGTGCCTGTTTAAGACCATATAAAGCTTTATTCAACTTAAAAACATGATTTGGAAAAGTGTGATCAATAAAACTGGGTGGTTGTTCCACAAAAATTTCTTCGGATAGAAAACCATTTAGAAAAGCACTCTTTACATCCATTTGAAATTATTTAAAGTTCATAAAACATGCATATGCCAAGAGTAAACTAATAGCTTCTATCCTAGCTACTAGTGCATAGGTCTCATCAAAATCTATTCCTTCTTCTTGATTGTAACCTTAAGCTACCAGTCTAACCTTATTCCTAATTACATTACCTTATTCATCTAACTTGTTCCTATAAACCCATCTCGTACCTATAATAGGGTAGTCATTTGATCTTTCTACAGGTATCCAAACACTGTTTTTCCTAAATTAGTTTAACTCATCATGCATAGCTAACATCCAATTTAGGTTGGTTTCAGCTTCTTTTATGGTGTGTGGTTCTACATGAGATACAAAAGCAATCAAATCATGTGCATCCTTATGTGAATCTCTAGTTCTAACCCCTTGTGATGGATCTCCTATAATAAGTTCTTTAGGATGTGAGTGTACATACTTCCATTCTTTAGGTATATCTTCATGATCTTTGCTTACCATTTCATCATGTTAGTCACTTGCTTGCTTATCTTTGATAGTCATGTCCTTTAGTCCATGTTCAAGTGTACCTGCATCATCATCAGCATAATCTTCTTTTCTAGAAGATGTCATGTTAGTTTCATTGAAAATAACATAGATTGATTCTTTCATAGTTAAAGTTCTTTTATTGAAAACTCGATAGGTTTCACTATTTATAGAGTAACCAAGAAATATAGCCACATCGGATTTAGCATCAAACTTACCAAGATTATCTTTATCATTATTGAGTACAAAACATTTGCAACCAAAAATATGAAAATAATTTATATTTGGTTTTCTATTATTTCACAGTTCATAAGGGATTTTTCTTATAATAGGTCTGATAAAACTTTGTTTAAAATATAGCAAGCAGTATTTATAGCTTCTGCCTAAAAGTATTTTGAAAGATTTCCTTCACAAAGCACTGTTCTAGATATTTCTTCCAAAGTTCTATTCTTTCTCTCTACAACACCATTTTGTTGTAGTGTTCTAGGAGCGGAGAAGTTGTGATCAATACCGTGCTTTGTGCAAAAATGATCAAAATATTGATTTTCAATTTTTGTACCATGATCACTACAAATAAAAATAATAGAAAGATTTTTCAAGTTTTAAACTCTTTTGTAAAACTTTTTGAATGCTTTAAAAGTTTTATCTTTATGTGCAATGAATAAAACCCATGTATATCTTGAAAAATCATCTACAATCACAAGACCATACTTCATACTACCTAGACTTATTATCCTAATAGGTCCAAAGAGATCCATGTGAAGTAGCTCTAAAGGTCTAGTGGTAGAAACAATATTCTTGGATTTAAAACTCTCCTTCACTTGCTTTCCTAATTGGCATGCATCACATATATAATCAAAATTTAATTTAAACTTTGGTAGACCTTTAACCAAATCTTTCGAAATAAGCTTTGTAATAGTATCCATACTAGCATGTCCAAGTCGTCTATGCCATTGATGGGGACCTGAAGTCTATTACAGTTTTGTCGAGTCCTGTAGTCTATTAGTCCTGAGTTACTTGATTCCTTTACTTGTTGCCCAGGTGGCTTCCCAAGAGGGGGGTGAACTGGAATATGAAAAACTTTTCAAATTATATGTACTTTGAAGTTCTTTTGTGTTATGGTGCAATATGCAATGCGGAAGTAATTAAATAAAAATAATAGAGCAATAAGAACACAATCACAAACACAAGGAAATAGAGTGGTTCTTAGCAACCGGCTCCTACATCCACTACCCAAGCACCACTTAGGATTTCCACTATATCCCCCAATCAGAATACAGTTGGATTGTTTTACCAGGCTTACAATCCAAACCTATACACTTTGGTTTTACGGATTACCAAAAAAACCCTAACTCCCTTTGGTTTTAAATGGGATCACCAAAGAAAACCCTAACACTTGGTTTTAGACCGGGATCACCAAGAACCCAACTTAGGTTTTACAATGTTCACCTAAAAACCTTCAACCCTCTCTTAAGACATAGCCCCTTGCTGTTCTTAGATAGAAAACTAAGATAAAAAAATAATAAACTAGCAACTACAACAAACCAAGTTTGTTTAGATATTGCCGATGTAGATCAAGATGAAGTCAAGCCTTGAATGCTCTTTAATGCTCTTCAAGCTGCTTCTTCCCTTCTTCAATGAGTGGATTCAATGATGGAGTAGAGTTGGTGAAGCTTTGAATCTAACTTGAATGCTCTTTGAGGTAGGTAGTTGAATGACTTGAATGCTCTTTGATTTCTCAAGATAATTCCACAATAATGCTTTAATAAATATTTAATCCTTCAAAAACCATCCCTTTTATAGTTTTCCAAGAGATATGGCCATTGTAGGGCCTTGGGATTGGTGAAATAGCTGTTGGAGATGAAATGGAATTCAAATTTTAACTTCAACAACTAGCCATTGGAGTGCAGAAAATGGCTCCACCAGTCGGCTCGAGGTCCAAGAGTCAGCTCGAAGTCTTAGACAGCCCAAAATAATTTTTTATGAGAGCCGGCTCTTCTGGCTGGAGTCGGCTCTTGACTTCAGTCAAGTCAAAACCATGAATACCTAGAGTCGGCTCTTTAGGGCAGAGTCGGCTCTTGGTCTCAGACCTTCAAAATGCATGACTCTGGAAGAGTCGGCTCTTGGGACAGGAGTCGGCTCTTGATACTGAAACATTGAAACTTCCTCCATGCCATGCCACCATGAGTCAGCTCTTAATCCAAGAGTCGGCTCTTGCAAATCTTCAAAAAATGCTTCAAGCTTCTCCAAAAATCTTTAACATTGAATCAAATAGAAGCTAATCTACATACTCTATAATTTTACAATTTTTCAGCCCATTTTACAAGATTACAAGATTGATAAAACTATGGCTTTTATAAGTTCAAGTTTATAAAACTTTATATACAATTGAATACCTTCCAATCAGTTTGAAGACTATTTTAAACTAAAGGTAATCAATTTCCTGCAAAACTTTGAGAAGAATTAGTATCAAATACATGCTCCAATATTTTGTGATCATCAAAATCATTCCAGGGGTCAACAATCTTCCACTCTTTTATGATGACAAAATACTAGGCATGATTTGAATTTAAAACACTTTATAATTATCATATATTCATATTTATCAAAAGATATTAAACAAAATGTGTATCACACAGATTAAGTATCAATGTATCAACACAGTGTGCCACAATATATCATATGTATCAAGTGTATCAAGTGTATCGAAATATGATGTATTTATACATGATGTATCAAGAATATCATTTATACACTACGTATCGAAACTTATGAAATTACCAATCATTTGAAGTGAATTTAATGAAAATATTTGAAGTAAAGCCCCCCCTTACTATTTTCAATATTATTCTTTCTAAATTCCATCAAATTTTCATGAATCATTCCAATTTTCATTTCAACATTCATATTTTCATAACAATTAACATCTATATATCATTTTCATATATAAAATCTTCAAAGTATCATAATCTTTTCAAATTTTCAATAAAATTTGTAAATTAAACATTCATTAAACATTCATATTATAGCTTTTTTCATGCACACTCTCCGTTCTCCCCCTTTCTGTCATCAACAAAAGGCATATAAGAGAACATTTATTCACAGTACTTTAAGATGTGTAGCATAAAATAATAGACATGTAGCATAAAAAGTGATCTCGATATATATATAATAAGTCAGTACAAATGTGATACATTACATATGTGCCTCGGCATAACAAAATTGTATCACAACAACCAAAACATAACAACATAGAGTCCCCAAAACATCAGGATAAAAAGCCTAAATATCAAAATGATGCGCTAGGATCATCACTATCTGGTTCTTCTTTGTCAAAGGAGGAACTAACTTCTAGGATCCCTGGGCTAGGTTTGAACTTAGGGAACCTAAGTCGAAGATCCCTAATCCTAGTCCTAGTAGGAGTGACTGTCCTAGACGCTTTAGTTTTGGCATTAACTTTGGCTTTGGACTCTGAAGATATAACAATAGGTGTAGGTCTAGCAGTCGACGGATCAAAAGATAGTGCCAAGATGCTGGTGGTCAAAAGTATCTAAGTAGCCAGAGTCTGTCCAACCTCAGATCCTGTATGCTCCATACCAGCCTCAGGCTCAACATCAGCAGGTGGGGCATTAGATGGTACATCACTAGAATGTGTCACCGGTGCCTGCTCTCCATCAATGCCAGTGCCAGTGCCAGGTGCTGTGGAAGTCGGTGGTACATGCTGGCTGGCTGTAGAAAGCTGTCTCAAAATGGTCATGATCTCCTGAAATCCATGCTGCATCTTAGACTGAAGTAAAGTAATCCTCCTATCAATGTCAGTCCTAAGACAAGATATCTCCTCCAAGACTCTCTGAAGTCTGTCATCTGTATCATGTCCAACAGCTTTGGGAGTCCTGACTTGTGAGTGAGGCATGGTAGAAGCTGGCTCTGACAGTCCAGCCTCATCAGCCTGTGTATCAATCTCCTCACCAATCCTCTGAGCAGCCTGAGCATCATCATCTGAGTCATCTGAATATGCCACAGGGACACCTGAAGACTTCCTGATCCAATTGCCATTAACTTTAATAAATCCCATTCTGATAAGGGATTTCATAGTGTACCTGTCGGTGTGCAGCAACAGACGGCTATCCTCTCCAGTCAGATCTACATGAGCATCCTAGAATAATAGTGTAAACACCATCCCGTAAGGCAAACAAGCCCGTGCCCTATGTGCTGCCTCCCTCATCTGAGATATCATAATAAATGACAAGTTGAGGGCTCCCCCTCAATTAGCCGCCTTATAAACAAAAGGTCTTGCTCGCTGACCCAGTCGAATCTCCCCGTTAGGGGCAAGAAAATCCTACTAATAATATTGTGCAATAGCCTCATTTCTAATGATAGCTGATTTGCACTTACATGTGCAGTATCTTTTACATTGGTTCTCTCCAGTATAAGCCTGAGGGTCTTCTGTTTTTCTTTTATAACCAAATAACATTCTCCTTCCTTTGGTATTTTAAGTAAACTTGAAAGCTTCTGCTCACTTATCTCTATGTGCTTCCCTTATATTGTTCCTTCTAAGTGAAAAGCTCCCAATGACATGTTCTCAAAAAACTAACGAACTAGATTAGGATAAGTTGGAACATTCAGCAAACAAAAATCTTTCCATCCTTGTTTTTCAAGCCAATCACCTATATGTAAATGTTCTTGCTCAAGAAATTTGAAATCGATGCACCTACCTGGGGTAACTTGATGATTTCCCATAAGGATTACTTGCCGGGGTGCTTGAAGCTCTTCTTCCTACTCAATAGGTTGTTCTTCTTCTGAAATCGAAGTATCTAACTGCCTCTTGGTCCTCCGTTCTTCCGTGACAATCCGAACTACCCTTTTTGCTTTCTTGGCCATGGCCTTGCGGGGTGGCATTTAGCTAGGATTAAAGGATTCAAGGGGTTTGAGAGAGTTTTTGGAAGGTTTTCTAGAGTGGAATGTGGAGTCGGCTAAGAGGAAATGACCAAAACCTAGAAATACAATGAATAGGAAACACAGAAACCCTATTTAAAAAAGGTTCAGCCTGACCTTCGAGTCGGCTCACCGAGCGCCCAAATAACTCGAGTCGGCTCGAGCGAAAAACCAATCTAAAGGTCAAGATAGGTCAAACTCAATTTCTAAAGTTTCCTTAAGTCTAAACTAGGTTGTCCTATGCTCAAAAGAAAAATTTAAAACATTTAGATAATTTTTCCTTAATTTTCAAAAATTAGGTCATACAGGTTCAGAATGGATCACATAGCCCTAATTCTCCTCTGATCTTTTCAAATCTATCTAGACTTAATGATTTAGTAAAAATGTCTGCTAGTTGATCTTCAGTAGGTACAAATTCTAGTTCAACAACATTGTTTAAAACATGAGCATGAATAAAATGATGTCGAATTTTAATGTGCTTAGTTCGTGAGTGTTGAATTGGATTTTTAGATAAATTAATGCACTAGTATTGTCACATTTAATAGGAATTTTAGATTGGACAACATCATAATCTTCTAGTTGTTGCTTGATCCATAACACTTGTGCACAACAGCTCCCAGCAGCCACATATTTTGCTTAAGCAATAGATAGCGCTACAGAGTTCTATTTGTAATAGTACCAAGAAATCAAGTTAACACCTAGAAATTGACATGTACCACTTGTACTTTTTCTATCAATTTTACAGCCTCCATAATCAGCATTAGAAAAACTAATCAACTTCAATGATGTGTGATTAGAATACCATAAACCTACATTACATGTGCCTTTCAGGTATTTAATGATTCTTTTAACAGCAATAATGTGTGACTCTTTGGGATTAGATTGAAAACATGCACACATACAAACATTAAATAATATATCAGGTCTACTAGCTGTCAAATAAAGTAATGAACCGATCATACCTCAGTACAGCTTTTGATCAACATTTGTGCCATTTTCATCTTTATCCAGTCTACATGCAGGACTCATGGGTGTTCCACATACTTTGCTTGATTCCATGCCAAATTTCTTGATTATCTCTTTGATGTACTTGGCCTGGTTGATCAGGATACCTTCTTTAGTTTATTTGATTTGAAGTCCAAGAATGTAACTCAGCTCACCCATCAAACTCATTTCGAATTCTCCCTGCACTAGCTTTGCAAAATCTTGATAATAAGATTCATCAGTAGATCCAAAGATAATGTCATCAACATATATTTGAACAACTAAAATATCATTATTCTTTTTTTGAATAAACAATATGGTGTCCACACTACCTCTTACAAAATCATTAGCAATCAAAAATTTACTTAGTCTATCATACTAGGCTCTAGGTACCTGTTTCAAACCATACAAAGCTTTATTTAGTTTGAAAACATGATTTGGAAAAGTATGATCAATAAAACCTGGTGGTTACTCAACAAAAACTTTTTCAGATAAAAATCCATTCAAGAAAGCACTCTTTACGTCCATTTGAAATAATTTAAAGTTCATAAAGCATGCATAAGCTAATAATAATCAAATAGCTTCTAGTCTCACTACCGATGCATAGGTTTCATCAAAACCTATTCCCTCTTCTTGATTATATCCTTGTGCAACCAGTCTAGTCTTATTTCTAATTACATTTCCATCTTCATCTAATTTATTTCTTTAAACCCATCTAGTACCTATAACAGGATAGTCATTAGGTCTTTCTACTAGGGTCCAAACATTATTACTCCTAAATTGATTTAATTCATCATACATTGCTAACATCTAATAAGGATCAGTTTTGGCTTCTTCTATATTGTGTGGTTCTACTTGTGAAGCACAAGCAATTAAATCATGTGCATCTCTACGTGTAGATCTAGTTTTAACACCTTGAGATGTGTCTCCTATAATTAATTCTTTAGGGTGCGATTATACATACCTCCATTCTTTAGGTATATCATCATGTTCTTTGCTCACCTCTTCTTCATGTGGTTCACTTGTTTGTTTGTCTTTGAGAGTCAAGTTGTTGGCTTTGGCTCCTTAGTTTTGATGATTAACAAAAGGTTGAGTATATGTTTGGACTAATGTTTCATTTCAAGATAAAGTTTATGGACTTAGGTTATTCAAAAAGAGTATGAAGAGTACAATGATGAAACCAAGCTTGCTTGATTTTAGAAAGAGCTTTCCTACTTTGAACAAGATCAAATTTCTCATATTGGACCTTCTTATTAAAAATTAATTGACAAAAGAAACAAAGGCTTAGAGAAACTCAAGCATGGCACGCACCTCTCCAAGAGTTTCAGAAAAATTCAGACCAGAGGTCGACACCTTGCCAAAGGTCGACCACCAGAGGTCGACTCATGAAGAAAAAAAAAGTTCAGCTAGGCCGGCATGGCAAAATTTCAGTGGCACGCTTCTGAGGTCGACACCAAAGGTCAACACCTGTCCAGAGGTCGACACCAGAGATCAACACCTGTCCAGAGGTCGACACCAGAGGTCGACTCATCGCCTGAGATTTCAAACTAGGCAGAACTATGGTTTTCTAGATTTTTGCCTAAGATAAACTAGAGGTCGACTCATGAGGTCGACACTTGATCCAGAGGTCGACTCATGAGGTCGACTCATGGCATAACGGCTAGTTTTTCTAAACTTTTGATTTGATTTCTAACGGCCATAAATGACCATATTTTTTATTCTAACGGTCTTGTGGAGTTGTTTCAGCTTGAATGAGGTATTTAACCTCCACCTAACTTCAAAAAAGGAAAGGAGACAAAGTGAAAAAGAAGAGAGTGAAAGTACAAAGCCTTCAATCAATTCTAAGCCAAAAAGTGTGAGAAAACCAAGAGATTCCTTAGCCAAAAGCTTTCCATCTTTGAGGAATCCAACTTTCAAGTGTTTGGCATTTAGTGAGGTCCAAGATTCCAAGAGAAAGGCTTGAAGAGTCTCCAACAAGAGCTACATCGAATTATTTTTTGCTCAAAAAAGGAGTTTGTCTTGTTTTATTCATTGTATTCATTCTTTATTTGTGGTAGCCTAGTTTCAAGGGAATTTGAAACTAGTGTGAGGTTTGTTGGTGAGCCAATTGATAAAACCAACTAGGGTTGCTTGTAAGCCCGAAGCCAAAACAAGTGTGTGAGGTTTGTTGGTGAGCCAATTATTAAAACCAACTAGGGTTATGTTGCCCAGAAATGGAGCCCAAGAGGGGGGGCTGAATTGGGTCTTTAAAAATTTAACACAATAAAGTGAAGGTCTAGTGGTGCTTGTGAGCAATAATAAATTAGATGCAAGATGATAGCAATTAATTAAAGAATATGAGAGGAAAAGAACAATCACAAACAAACACAAGGTTTATAGTGGTTCGGTGCAAACCTAGCACCTACATCCACTCCCCAAGCCACCCTTGGGAATTCCACTATAATCCACACCAGATTACAGTTGACTTGTTTTTCACAAGGCTCACAAGTCAAAACCTAAGTTGGTTTTATCACCTAGGCTCACCAACAAACATAAATACTTGTTTTGTCTTCGGGCTCACAAGTTAAACCTAGTTGGTTTTAACACTTTAGCTCACCAACAAATCACAATAACATTCTTTCAAGACACCCTTGAAAGCAAGGTTAAAGCACAATAAAACATATACAAAATTTAAAAGCTACAACAAACTCTCTTCAAGAGTAGATTGGAATCTTTGAAGCCCAAAGGATGCTTTGACTTCACTCTTCTTCAAGTTGCCTCCTTTTGGAATGTAGTAAAGTTGAGCTAGTAGGCTTTTTCAGTGAAATCAAGCTAGAAGAGGCTTTTGATTTGAAGTTTAGAGAGAATATTGGCTTTTTTGGCTTTTGAGTGGACTTGAATGCTCTTGAATAGACTTCTCTCTTCTTTTCTTTTCATTTCTTCACTTCTCTTCACATCTCTTCTTTTAAAATGAGGTTGGTGGAGATTAAATACACCAAAAACCTTCTAAAAATGGTTTGTGACCATTGGAGCATTGGAAATAGCCGTTTGAAGCTTGAAAACTAGTTTCTGTAAGCAAGAAAAATAGATCCGTTAGAGCTGTCAGGCTGCAAGTGTCGACACTTGGCTGTCAGGTGTCGACACTTGGCTATCAGGTGTCGACACTTGATTTCTGGGAGTCGACACTTGAACATTCAAGTATCGACACTTGATGCACAGGTGTCGACACTTGACACAAAAATCCTTGAACCAACAAAGTTTTGTATTTTCAAAAATCTCAGGCCTTGAGTCGACACTTGGAACGTAAGTGTCGACACTTGGTGTCGACACTTGAATATAGGTGTCGATACTTGGCATGCCAAGGATTTTTGTCCGTGCCAAATGCTGAAGTGTCGACACTTGACTGTCCAGGTGTCGACACTTGAGACTGAAAATATCCAGATTCAAGTGTAAAAGCCTCAAAATCAAAAATAAAGTTCATGAATGCATAAACACATAATAGTTAAGTAATTATAAGCCCTTTTTCAATAAAGTGGATGCCCGGATATGTGAAAATTGCTCCATGCCATTGCGTGCCATATACCATAAGTTTTTAGAATTTTGAGGTGCTTTCTTCCTGAAAACTTACAACTTGAAATCCTCATTAGAATACAATATGTACTCAATGTTTTGTTATTCATCAAAATCACTAGGTGGAGCCAACAGGTTGCTTGTAAGCCCGAAGCCAAAACAAGTGTGTAAGGTTTTGACTTGTGAGCCTTGTAAAACAAGTCGGCTGTAATCTAGAGAAGATTATAGTAGAAATTCCCAAGTGGAGCTTGGGGAATAGATGTAGGTGCTAGGTGCACCGAACCACTATACTTCTTATGTGTTTGCATTGGTTTACTCTTCTTTTGCTCTTTAATTGTTGTTATCTTTCATTGCTTCCATTGCATAATTTCTTGAGCACTATCACTCTTCACTTTTGAACTTGATAGCACATATATTGCTTTATTTTTTTTAAAATATCCAATTCACCCCCCCTCTTGGGTACCATATCTGGGCAACAAGTGGTATCAGAGCACCGGTACTCTCTTGTAGGTCTAACGATCTTGAGTGAAAGATCATGGCCACCCCAATTGGAATGGGTGTAGTTGAAAGTCAAGCATCAAATCGCCCTCCTTTCTTTAATGGCACCAACTACACATACTGGAAAACTCGTATGCGTATTTATTTACAAGCTGTAGATTATCATATATGGAGAGTAATTACTAAAGGGCCTCATCAGCCCACTCACTTGGTTAATGGCATTATCACCCAAAATCTAAAGAAGAATGGGATGACAATGACATCAAACAAGCTGAGTTAAATGCTAAGGCGATGAATTTGCTATTCTGTGCACTTGACCCTAGTGAATTTAATAGAATATCAAATTATATTTCTGCCAAAGAAATTTGGGAAACACTTGAGGTTACCCATGAGGGTACACAACAAGTGAAGACCACAAAGGTGAACATGCTCATTCATACATATGAGATATTCAGGATGGAACCAACTGAAAGTATAAGTGAAATGTATACTAGATTTACCAATATAGTAAATGGTATGAGGAGTTTGGAAAAAATTATATCTAATGGTGAACTGGTTAACAAACTTCTCAGGTCTCTTCCGGCTTCATGGGATGCGAAAGTAACAGCCATAGAAGAAGCCAAGGATGTCAACACTCTACCTCTTGAGCAGCTTCTTGGATCACTGATGACTTATGAGCTTTCACTAAAGCAGAAGATAGTGGACAATGATAAGAAAAAGAAAGCCATAGCCTTCAAGTCCACTACAAAGGAAGAGTCAAGTGATGAATCAGAAGAAGAAGCTGATGATGATGAGACAGCCCTCATTACAAGAAAATTCAAAAGATTCATGAGAAAGAAGAAAGGCTTCTACAAGAAAAGGCCACAAAAAGGTGATCACAATAAGGATAAAGAGAAAGAAAAAGAAAGGGATCCACCCATCTGCTTCGAGTGCAAGAAGCCTGGACATTATAAAACGGATTGCCCCTTGCTTAAAAAGAGTCGAAGTATGTTGAGAAAGAAAGCCATGATGGCAACCTGGAGTGAGAGTGAGGACTCGAGCAGTGATGAAGAGCAGCAGGTAGTCACCAACCTGTGTTTCATGGCCAATGAAAATGATGAGGTAAATTCTGAACCTAAAGTTGAATTTACTTTTAATGAATTACATGATGCTTTTGATGATTTAGTTATGGAATATGAAAAACTAAAATTGAAAAATAAGAAATTAAGAAAGCTAAATCAAGAACTTACCAAAAATTCAGACAAGTTTTCAACTGAAATTGAAAATTTAATTCAAGAAAACAAGAAATTAACTTAACATGTAAAGACCTTGAAAAATGATAAGGACAATCTTTTAAAAGAAAATGATTCTTTGAAAAATAATAGAAGTTTTGAAACTAATAAGAAAATTGAAAAACAAAACAAAGAACTGTTGCTTCAAAACAAGAATTACAAAGAAGAGTTAGAAAAAGTAAAACCTTTTGTAGAAAAGTTTACTTATAGTTCAAAAAAATTAAGTATGCTTCTAAATAGTCAACATGCAGTTTTTAACAAAGCTGGACTTGGATTTAAGCCACAGAATCAGCAAAAACTTTACAAAAACTTTTTCATACCTGCATCTTCTAATATTACCTGCTATGCATGTGGTAAGTTAGGACATAAATCATATATTTGTAATAGAAGAAAATTAAATACCTTTGGAAAGATTTGGGTTCCAAAAGGAACCAATTTGACTAACCCTAAAGGACCCAAGATGACTTGGGTACCTAAAGTTTCAACTTGGTTAATTTTTGCAGGTGTGCCTTGCAACCAAAAATAAAAGAAGAATGTGGTATCTGGATAGTGGTTGCTCAAGGCACATGACTGGGGATGTGAAGCAATTCTCATCACTAGCAGCTATTGATGGTGGAAACGTTACTTTTGGTGATAATGGAAAAGGCAAAATCGTCGGAATTGGTAAAATCCATATCACCCCTAATGCTTATGTAGATAATGTATTATTTGTTGATGGCATGAAGCATAATCTTTTTAGCATTAGTCAGTTTTGTGATAAGGGTTTTAAAGTAATTTTTGAATCATCTTTGTGCATGGTATCTAGTCTAGATGTCAATGGCATTAAGTTCACTGGTCATAGGCATGGAAACATTTACATGGTTGATCTTGATAATCTAGCCATGGAAAGTGGTCAATGCCTAGTGGCTAGGGAAGCCAAGGCAAGTGAAACTAGTTGACTTTGGCATCGTAGGCTAGGGCATGCTAGTATGCAGTTGATTTCAAAATTAAGCAAAAAGAATCTTGTAAAAGAATTGCCAAAACTCACATTTGAAAAAGATAAGATTTGTGCTGCATGTCAATTTGGAAAACATACTAAATCTACTTTCAAACCTAAAGAAGTAGTATCTACTACTAGACCCTTGAATTATTGTATATGGACCTCTTTGGACCAACCAGAACAACTAGTTTGGGAGGTAAGAAATATGGGCTAGTAATTGTAGATGATTACTCACGATTTACTTGGATAATGTTTTTAGCTCATAAAGATGAAACGTTTTCAGCTTTTGTTAAGTTTCATAAAAGGGTTTCAAACAAAAAAGATCTCACTATTGTTTCTTAGCGTAGTGATCATGGAACTGAATTTGACAATCATGATTTTGAAGCTTTTTTTAATGAAAATGGCATTAGTCATAATTTTTCTGCACCTAGGACACCTCAACAAAATGGGGTGGTAGAAAGAAAGAACAGGACTCTTGAAGAAAGGCACGCACAATACTTTGCGAAAATGATTTACCTAGATATATTTGGGCAGAAACCATTAATACTTCTTGTTACATTTTAAATCATGTTTTAATTCGACCTATTTTGAAGAAAACACCATATGAACTTTGCAAAAATCGAAAACCTAATCTTAAATATTTTCGTGTATTTGGTTGCCGCTGTTTCATATTAAACAATGGCAAAGACAATATCAGTAAATTTGATGCCAAGTCAGATGAGGGTATCTTCTTAGGATACTCTACTTCTAGCAAGGCATACAGGGTCTTCAACAGAAGAACTCTTCTAGTTGAAGAATCAATTCATGTAGTGTTTGATGAATCTAACGAAAAATCTTCTAGAAAAAAAGATTCTATTGATGATGAAACAGGTACAAAGAAGCTTTAACAATTGACAATCAATGAAGATGAGCCCAAAGGAGATGATGATCAAGAAAATGAAGATCAAACTCAAGAGATCAATGCAACTTCACCAAAACCTTTACCTAAAAAGTGGAGGTATGCACACGGACACCCCAAAGAGCTAATAATTTGTGATCCATCAAAGGGAGTAAGTACACGCTCTTCTATTAGAAATGTTTGTGATTATTTAGCTTTTGTATCTCAGATAGAGCCTAAGTCAATTGAAGAAGCTGAAAAAGATTGTAACTGGATTAATGCCATGCAAGATGAACTAAATCAATTTAAAAGAAATAACGTTTGGACTTTAACTGAAAGACCCCCTAATGTTTCTGTAATTGGCACAAAATGGGTTTTTAGAAATAAACTTGATGAACATGGTATTGTAACTAGAAACAAAGCTAGACTTGTTGCTAAAGGCTACAACCAGGAAGAAGGGATTGACTTTGATGAAACCTTTGCTCCTATTGCTAGACTGGAAGCAATTAGACTTTTACTTGCTTTTGCTTGTTTTATGGATTTCAAGTTATTTCAAATGGATGTTAAAAGTGCTTTTTAAATGGATTTATTGAAGAGGAAGTTTATGTTGAACAACCTCCTGGTTTTGAAAATCATGAATTTCCTAACCATGTTTTTAAATTGCATAAAGCATTGTATGGTTTAAAGCAAGCTCCTAGAGCTTGGTATGATAGATTAAGTTCTTTTTTGATGAAGAATGATTTTTCTAGAGGTAATGTAGATAATACATTATTTTTGAAAAAGAAAAATGATGATCTCTTAGTAGTACAAATCTATGTAGATGATATTATTTTTGGTGCTACTAACGAATATCTTTGTCAAGAGTTTGCAAAGTTAATGCAGAGTGAATTCAAGATGAGCATGATGGGAGAACTCAACTTCTTCCTCGGACTCCAAATTAAGCAAACCAAAGAGGGGATCTCCATCAACCAAGCCAAGTACACAAGGAAAATATTGAAAAAGTTTGGGATGGAGACTACCAAACCAATAGGTACCCCTATGAGCTCTTCATGTAAATTAGACAAAGATGAATGTGGTAAATCAGTAGACCAAAAATTATATAGAGGCATGATTGGTTCATTGCTATATCTAACTGCCAGTAAACCAGATATAATGTTTAGTGTTTGTATGTGTGCACGTTTTCAGTCTGCTCCTAAAGAATCACATCTCTTAGCTATAAAACGTATATTTAGATACTTATCTGGGTCAATTAAAATTGGTCTTTGGTACTCTAGAGAGTCATCATATGAATTGATTGCATATTTTGATGCTGATTTTGCTAGGTGTAAACTTGATCGTAAAAGTACTAGTGGAACTTGTCAATTCCTAGGAGTTAATTTGATTTCATGGAGCAACAAGAAATAGAATTCGGTTGCTCTATCTACGGCGGAAGCCGAATATATAGCAGCTGGAAGCTGTTGTGCTCAGATTCTATGGATCAAACAGCAACTCGAGGACTTTGGCATCAAACTAACTAAGACACCCATAAGATGTGATAATACTAGTGCAATCAATTTAACGAAAAATCCTGTACAACATTCAAGAAGCAAACATATTGAAATAAGACATCACTTCATAAGAGATCACGTTCAAAACTCTAATGTGTTGTTAGAATTTATTTGTACTGATTATCAATTGGCTGATATATTCACAAAACCATTGAATGAAGATGGATTTTGTATGATCAGAAGAGAACTGGGAGTCATTGATCCTTTTGCTTGAAACTCTTCAATTTTCATCAAAATTCCTCAAAAAATGATTTATAAATTCTCAAATTGTTTAAAGCTTATTTTTTAAATTTTATCAATTTTTTAAATTTTACCAAATTTTATTTTGGCTAATTTATTTTTTGGAGGTCGACACTTAAGTTTTCGGAGGTCGACACTTGAGGTCGACCCCTGAGATTTTTTAGAGGTCGACACTTGAACGAAAATTTTGTTTTTTTAAAACCCGTCCGCAAGCCTTTTTTCTTCCATTTCCTTCCTTTTCTCCTTCGTGTGGTCCCCCTCCATTGCTCCTAAACCTCTAAACAGTGGATTTCCAACACTCTCCTTCCTCTTTTTGGGTAATCTTCTCCTCTCCTCTTGTTCTCTTTTGAACCAAACCATTTTTGACCGTGTCTTTTATCTTTGGACAACCGAAAGCTTTTGCCTCTATCCACCCTCTAATATCGGTTGTTTTTCAATTGAAATCACTTATTTCTTTCCTCCATTTCTTGCATTTCCTCCATTTACTCTCGATTTTCTCCATTTTCACAAACCCTATCTTACCATTTCACCATTTCTTCTTTTGCTCAACCCGTGAACCTCTCTTCTCCTCTCTTTTCTTGGTTCCTTCCCTCTTAGCTCTGCATTATCCTACTTCTCCCTAATTTACCCCTCTTCCATCCATATGGGTCCAAGAAAGCACTTGGCAGTAAGAAAAATGAGAATGGAACAAGGCCAAAGTAGCACTGAGCGAAGAAGAAAGGTCAGACATGAGCATGAGCCGACCCCAGAGCCACCTGCACCAGTGCCAGCCAGCTTAGTACGGAAGAGCATTGCGAGCGGGAGACGTGTGGACATACCTTTCTTGGATCAGCATCACTTTTTTATAGGAGATGTGCTGAGAGATGCAGGTCTGGTTCACTTCTGCACGATGACTGAGAGATTCTACCCAGACCTCATCAGGGAGTTCTATGCATCCATGGCCACTGATGGCATTGGATGGTCAGCTACTGTTCGTGGGATCGAGATTCCAGTGACACCGGAGGTCATCAGTCGTGTTTGGAGGATTCCACTTCATGGCACAGCTGCCACTTCTATCAGTGACAAAGAGCGCGCCTTCAGATGTATCCTAGAGCACGAGGATGTTAGAGGCATTTCCACAGTAGCCGCTAACCAGCTTTCACTGGAGATGAGAGTGCTGCATCATATCATCGCCCGCATCTTGATTCCAAAGAGCGGGAGATTCGACTTTATTACTGAGCATGAGCTGGTGTTGATGGTGTCCCTGAGACAGCGGACTCCCATCAACCTTCCCAGGATCATGCTTCAGTAGATGGGTGAGGCAGCATCTCACAGGAGACTAGTTCAACCATATGGCATGGGGCTGACACAGTTATTCAGGGAGTATGGAGTTTCATTTGATGGTATACCTTTCAGTCAGCTGCAGCATACTGATACATATGGAGAGAAATCCCTGCATAGGATGGGATTTTGACTGATAGGTGACCGTTGGGTGCGACGAGAGTCTGGTCAGGAGCCAGATGAGGAGGATGAGATTCGAGCTGCTGAGGCAGGGCCTTCAGAGCCTACTGATCATGGTACACCTCCTCGCCCAGCACCAGAGTCAGAGACTGTGAAGCCCGAGCCATTCACGCCACCACCCTCATCAGCTCCAGCACCTACTGCTACACCACGGAGGACTACAGCGAGCATATCGGACTTTGAGCAGAGAGTGACTGATCACATTTCAGAGGTCCGGACAGAGATTGCTGGTGTACGACAGAAGCTACATGGTCTGCGGATCCACCCAGATATGTATATTGGAGCTCTCTCAGCTAGTGTAGATGAAGGATTCCGATAGATCCTCAGCCTACTGAGATTAGCATTGCCACCAGGGACTGTAGATCCGACAGTACCTCCTCCACATTCTGATAATGATGATGATGACTCCAGTGGATACAGTGACAGTGATGGAGATCAGCCTGGAGCAGGTAGCTCTGATGTTCCACCTGCAGATCCGATTCCAGAGATTCCCCCTTCTGCTGATCCTCCTTCTACTGATCTTCCCAGTACAGATCCTCCAGCTACAGATGTGCCAGTAGACACTGAGATTACTGAGTCACTTTTTGAGATTATTACAGGGATTCCGGATGATAGAGATGAGCATACAGAGACATATATTGATGATCCCACTGCTTATGAGCTTGTCAGCATGCACACTCCAGCTCAGTCTACTCAGCAAACTGATCCATCTACTCCTTTTGCTACTGCTTCTGTTAGGACACCTGTGGAGTCTTTTTCTCGGACCTATAGATCTCGTAGGACTACCCCTATGTCTGGTCCCTCTCTGAGAACTCGGAGTCTCGCTCATAGGACTCCAAAATCCTCATCTAGGATCTCGGCTCCTATCTCTTTTGATATACCTTCTGATGAGGAGTAGCCTCATAAATTTGCTTGATGTATGATGTACTAGTTTACTTTGTATGATCTGTTGTATCAGTGTTTTGTGCTTACTATGTAAGCAATTTTGTAACTAAATACACTCATTTATATACTTATCTACATTGTGATATTTTATTGTCTGATACCACCTCTTAGCATTTATCCTTTTAAACCCTCAAGTTAGCATGTTTTTGTTATATCGAATGCACAAATTGAGGGGGAGCATGTATCTTATGCAACTAAGTACTTCATTGTAATGGAACATAATTTTCTTTAATATATCTTTTACTACAAAGAATGCACTTTTTGATTCTTGACAAAAAGGGGGAGTATAGTAAATAGTAAAGTTTGTAAAGTATATATGGTAAAGTATAGTAAAGTATATATGGTTCTTATGACTCTTTCATAGAGTAGAGTAAAGCTATTATGGTTCTTAACTCTTTTGAATCATGAGAATGTTTTCACAAAAAGAAAGAAGTAAATGAAAAGTAAAATTTTTATGATATACTCATATATGTGAGGGTTCTTTGAAAATTTTTATTATTGCTATATTTTGCTTTTGGACTTAATTGCATATATACTCAAGGTTTTGTCATCATCAAAAAGGGGGAGATTGTTTGCTTTGGCTCCTTAGTTTTGATGATTAACAAAAGGTTGAGTATATGTTTGGACTAATGTTTCATTTCAAGATAAAGTTTCAGGACTTAGGTTATTCAAAAAGAGTATCAAGAGTACAATGATGAAACCAAGCTTGATTGATTTTAGAAAGAGCTTTCCTACTTTGAACAAGATCAAATTTCTCATATTGGACCTTCTTATTAAGAAGTAATTGACAAAAGAAACAAAAGCTTAGAGAAACTCAAGCATGGCACGCACCTCTCCAAGAGTTTCAGAAAAATTCAGACCAGAGGTCGACCCCCAGAGGTCGACACCTTGCCAAAGGTTGACCACCAGAGGTCGACTCATGAAGAAAAGAAAAGTTCAGCTAGGCCGGCATGGCAAAATTTTAGTGGCACGCTTTTGAGGTCGACACCAGAGGTCAACACCTGTCTAGAGGTCGACACCAGAGGTCAACACCTGTCCAGAGGTTGACACCAGAGGTCGACTCATCGCCTGAGATTTCAAACTGGGCAGAACTATGGTTTTCTAGATTTTTGCCTAAGATAAACTGGAGGTCGACTCTTGAGGTCGACACTTGATCCAGAAGTCGACTCATGAGGTCGACTCATGGCATAACGGCTAGTTTTCTGATCTTTTGATTTGATTTCTAATGGCCATAAATGGCCATATTTTTATTCTAACGGTCTTATGGAGTTGTTTCAGCTTGAATGAGGTATTTAACCTCCACCTAACTTCAAAGAAGGAAAGGAGACAAAATGAAAAAGAAGAGAGTGAAAGTACAAAGCCTTCAATCATTTCTAAGCCAAAAAGAGTGAGAAAACCAAGAGATTCCTTAGCCAAAAGCTTTCCATCTTTGAGGAATCAAACTTTTAAGTGTTTGGCATTTAGTGAGGTCCAAGATTCCAAGAGAAAGGCTTGACGAGTCTCCAACAAGAGCTACATCGAATTATTTTTTGCTCAAAAAAGGAGTTTGTCTTATTTTATTCATTGTATTCATTCTATATTTGTGGTAGCCTAGTTTCAAGGGAATTTGAAACTAGTGTGAGGTTTGTTGGTGAGCCAATTGATAAAACCAACTAGGGTTTCTTGTAAGCCCGAAGCCAAAACAAGTGTGTGAGGTTTGTTGGTGAGCCAATTATTAAAACCAACTAGAGTTGCTTGTAAGCCCGAAGCCAAAACAAGTGTGTAAGGTTTTGACTTGTGAGCCTTGTAAAACAAGTCGGCTGTAATCTAGAGAAGATTATAGTAGAAATTCTCAAGTAGAGATTGGGGAGTGGATGTAGGTGCTAGGTGCACCGAACCACTATACTTCTTGTGTGTTTGCATTGGTTTACTCTTCTTTTGCTCTTTAATTGTTGTTATCTTTCATTGCTTCTGTTGCACAATTTCAGAGCACTATCACTCTTCACTTTTGAACTTAATAGCACATATTTTGCTTTATTTTTTTTAAAATACCCAATTCACCCCCCCTCTTGGGCACCATATCTGGGCAACACAAGTCTTTCATTCCACATTGTAAAGTACCTGCATCATCATCTATAAAATCTTCCTTTCTCGAGGATGTAATGTCAGATTCATTGAAAACAACATAAATAGATTCTTCAACAGTTAAAGTTCTTTTATTGAAAACTTGATAGGCTTTACTATTTAATGAATATCCTAGAAAAATATCCTCATCGGATTTTGCATCAAATTTACCAAGATTGTCTTTTCCATTATTAAGAACAAAATATTTGCATCCAAAAATATGAAAATACTTAATATTGGGTTTTCTATTGTTCCAAAGCTCATAGGGGGTTTTTTTGATAATAGGTCTAATCAAAACTCTATTTAAAATATAGCATGCAGTATTCACAGCTGCTCTCCAAAAGTATTTTGGAAGATTTTTTTCACAAAGCATTGTTCTGGACATCTCTTCCAAAGTACAATTCTTTCTTTGTACAACACCATTTTACTGTGGGTTTTAGGTGCAGAAAAGTTATGATCAATACCGTGCTTTGTGCAAAAGTGATCAAAATACTGATTTTCAAATTCAGTGCCATGATCACTATGAATAGAAATAACAGATAAATTTTTCAAATTTGTAACTCTTTTACAAAACTTTTTGAATACATTAAAAGTTTCATCTTTATGTGCAATAAACAAAACTCATGTGTATCTTGAAAAATCATCTACAATCACAAGACCGTATTTCATACCACCTAGGCTGGTAGTCTTAGGAGGTCCAAATAAGTCCATGTGAAGTAGCTCTAAGGGTCTAGTAGTAGAACTATATTTTAGATTTAAAACTTCCCCTCACTTGCTTTCCTAACTGACATGCATCACAAACATAATCAAAGTTAACTTTAAATTTTGGCAAACCTTTGACTAAATCTTTTGCAATAAGTTTAGTTATTGTGTCCATACTAGCATGACCAAGTCACCTATGCCATAGTAAACTTGATTCCTTGCTCTTGTCATTCATTGCTACAAGACTTTTGTTGCTTGACATAGCTAGATCATTAAGATCTACCACATAAATATTTCCAAGTCTGTGTCCAATGAATTTAGTACTAGAGTCAAGTGGATCAACTACTATACACATTGATGACTTGAAGTAAACATTAAAACCAATGTCACATAGCTAACTAATACTCATAAGATTATGCTTTAATTTTTCTATAAGTAACACATTTTCAATAAAAGTAGGAGTAATTTTGATTTTACCAATATCGATTATCCTTCCCTTTCGATTATCACCAAATGTTACCATTCCACCATCCTTCTGTTCTAGGGTAAAGAATTGATCAATGTCACCCATCATGTGTCTTGAACGGTCACTGTCCAGATACCATCTTTTCTTTATAATTGTGGTTGCAAGACTTCCCTGTAAAACAATCATTTAGCAAATTTAGGTATCCATGCTTTCTTAGATCCTTGCATGTTAGTGAAAATAGTTCCTTTTGGAACCCAAACTTTTTTAATTTTTTTTCGTCATTATATTTCAAATGACATTCAAAAGCTTTATGACCAATGTTATTACATGCATAGCACATAATTTTTGATTTTGAGTAATAAGTATGAGATGATGCAAGTTTAGGTCTAGATTTGAACTAATAAATTTAGGAGCATATGAAGTGGATGCTGAAAATTTGGTTGAAATAGAACCTTTATAACCAATTCCAAATTTATTATTTGATTCTTTTTTATCTTTCAAAATTAATTCAAGTTTATTAGAACTTAAGGTTTGTTTTTCAGCCAAAGGTTTTAGTTTTTGAACTTCCTTTTTAAATCATCGTTTTCATTTTTCAAAACTTTATTTTTCTCAAAAAGCTCTTGTTTTTCAAACTGAACAACATTGAGTCTTTCACAAACTAAGTTTAGTTCTCTTTGTAAGAGTTTGTTTCTTTTACAAGATTCATTTTTATCTTTTTCAAATACATCACATTGATTTTTTAAATCCCTCATTTTAAACCAGCTTTTTTGTATTCTACCAATAGTTCACAAAAAGCATTACGCAATTCATCATAAGTGAATTCTAAATTAGGTTCAGAAGTATTTACCTCATCCTCCAAACCCATAAGACAGATTTGTGCAGTTTTTGTTGTCTCTTCATCCTCTTCAGTGGATATGGTTTCGTCACTATCACTCCAAGTAGCAAGTATTGCTTTCTTCTTATTTTTGGTGAACATCTTTTTCTTCGTTACAGGATAATCTGGACGGATGTGTCCTAGCTTCTTGCATCCATAACATATAGGAACTTGATCTTTATCTTTATCATTTCTTTTTCTTTATCTCTTTCTTTTTATTTTCCAAAATCACTTTTTCTATATTGCTTTCTCCATCTGTTTATTTTCTTCTACCCATAAACTTTTTAAATTTTCTCATGACAAGGGCAATTTCATCATTTCCAAGATCATCATCATCGATGAGTCTGATTCTTCATTCTTATCTTCTTCAGTAGCTTTAAATGCAATGGCCTTCTTTCTTTTTGTATCTTCCTCAGTCCTTTGTTGCATAGCCAATTCATGTGTGATCAAATATCCAAGCAATTCATCCAAAGATAGTGTATTTAGGTCCTTCGCTTCTTGAATTGCTGTCACTTTGGCTTCCCACTTATCTGGCAAAGATCTTAAAACTTTTTGGACAAGATCAGTATTAGAATAAGTTCTACCAAGGCTCTTGAGACCATTTATAATATCAGTAAAATGAGTATACATTGCAGATATAGTCTCACTAGGATCCATCTTAAATAGCTCATAATTATGTACAAGAAGATTGATTTTTGATGTTTTAACTTGAGATGTGCCTTCGTATGTGATTTCTAGCTTGTCCCAAATTTTTTTAGCAGAATTATAAGTTGAAATTCTGTTAAACTCATTTGGATCCAAAGTACAATACAGTAAGTTCACTGCTTTGGCATTCAGCTCAGCTAATCTCATATCATTCTAGTCCCATTCCTCTTCAGGTTTGGGAACCTCTACATCATTAACTTTAATTGTGGGTGTGTGAGGTCCTTTCAGAATAATCTTCCATAAATGAAAATCTATGGTTTGAATGTATATTTTCATTCTTGCCTTCAAATAGGTATAATTGGTTCCGGTGAAAAGTGGAGGTCTATTGGTAGATTGACCTTTGGCTAATAAAGTACTCATGGGATGTGCCATATGTCTTTACTTTAAGTAACTTTCAGAGACTCTACTCTGATGCCACTTGTTGCCCAGGTGGCTTTCCAAGAGGAGGGGTGAATTGGAATTTGAAAAACTTTTCAAATTATATGCACTTTGAAGTTCTTTTGTGTTGTGGTGCAATATGCAATGCGGAAGAAATTAAGTAAAAGCAATAGAGCAATAAGAACACAATCACAAATACAAGGAAATAGAGTGGTTCGGAGCAACTGGCTCCTACGTCCACAACCCAAGCACCACTTGGGATTTCCACTATATCCCCCAACCAGAATACAATCGGATTGTTTTACCAGGCTTACAATCCAAACCTATACACTTTGATTTTACCAGGATTACCAAAGAAATCCTAACTCCCTTTGGTTTTAAACGGGATCACCAAAGAAAACCCTAACACTTGGTTTTAGACCGGGATCACCAAGAACCCAACTTAGGTTTTACAAGGTTCACCTAAAAACCTTCAATCCTCTCTTAAGACACAACCCCTTGCTGTTCTTAGAGAGAAAACTAAGATAACAAAAAAATAAACAAGCAACTACAGCAAACCAAGTTTGTTTAGATGTTGCCGATGTAGATCAAGATGAAGTCAAGCCTTGAATTCTCTTTAATGCTCTTCGAGCTGCTTCTTCCCTTCTTCAATAAGTGGATTCAATGATGGAGTAGAGTTGGTGAAGCTTTGAATCCAACTTGAATGCTCTTTGAGGTAGGTAGTTGAATGACTTGAAAGCTCTTTGATTTCTCAAGATAATTTCATAATAATGCTTTAATAAATGTTTAATCCTTCAAAAACCATCCCTTTTTTTGTTTTCCAAGAGATATGGCTATTGTAGGGCCAATTGGTGAAATAGCTCTTGGAGATGAAATGGAATTCAAATTTCAACTTCAACAACTAGCCGTTGGAGTGTAGAAAACGGCTCCACGAGTTGGCTCGAGGTTCAAGAGTCAGCTCGAAGTCTCAGATAACCCAAAATAATTTTCTATGAGAGCCGGCTCTTCTGGCTGGAGTCGGCTCTTGCCTTCAGTCAAGTCAAAACCATGAATACCTAGAATCGGCTCTTTAGGGCAAAGTCGGCTCTTTGTCTTAGACCTTCAAAATGCATAACTCTGGAAGAGTCAGCTCTTGGGGTAGGAGTCAGTTCTTGATACTGAAACATTGAAACTTCCTCCATGCCATGCCACCACGAGTCAGCTCTTGCAAATCTTCAAAAAATGCTTCAAGCTTCTCCAAAAATCTTCAACATTGAATCAAATAGAAGCTAATCTACATATCCTATAATTTTACAATTTTTCAGCCCATTTTACAAGATTACAAGATTGATAAAACTAGGGCTTTTACAAGTTCAAGTTTATAAAACTTTATATACAATTGAATTACCTTTCAATCAGTTTGAAGACTATTTTAAACTAAAGGTAATCAATTTCCTGCAAAACTTTGAGAAGAATTAGTATCAAATACATGCTCCAATGTTTTGTGATCATCAAAATCATTCCAGGGGTCAATAGTACTGAGTAAGTCAATTGAGTCCTGAGTCATGTAATAATGTGAGACAACTGAGTTCAGTCTACTTAGTCAGGTATGGTTATTTTTAGTTCAGTCAAGTTCGATCGAGTCCCTTCAAGTTTTGTACAAGAGGAGAGTCAGCAACTAGGAGATTCACCAAACCCCTCCAACCAGAGCCGGCCTTCTTGAACCTAGGCCCTTTCATGCCGCCAAGCCCGCAAGAGAGAGCTCCAGTCCAAGATAAAGGCCCACTGTTGACCAGGTCTACCAGCATTTCTTGTTCCATAAGTCATGGTTTCATGGCCATCAAGTCATGTACCATATGGTAAATCTATAAATACCATCCCTCCCCTCTTGTATGAAGTATCTTCTTCTCATGAAAACAAATTTAAAAAATTATTTTGTCTGAGTTTTGAGTTTTCTCCGGATTGGAGTGGGTGTGACGTCCTGGTTCCCAGTTCTTGAGTACAAGCCCTAATCCCTTGGTGACTTCTACACTCGCCAGCGATTCCTCGCCTCCTAGTCCCACATCAGCCATAGTAGACTTGATTCCTTGCTCTTATCATTCACAACTACAAGACTTGTATTACTTGATATAGCTAGATCATTAAGATCTACTACATATATATTGCCAAGTCTATGTCCAATGAACTTTATTCTAGAGTTAGGAGGATCAACTACTATACACATTAAAGACTTGAAGAAAATATTAAAACCAATATCGCAGAGTTAACTAATGCTTAAAAGATTATGCTTTAATTTCTCTACAAGTAGTACATTCTCAATAAAAGTGCAAGGAGTAATTTTGATTTTATCAATACTGATTATCTTTTCTTTGCGGTTATCACCAAAGTTTACCATGCCACCATCTTTTTTTTCTAGGGTAAAGAATTGATATATATCGCCTGTCATATGTCTTGAATAGCTACTATCAATGTACCATCTTTTTTTTGCATTCATGGCTGCTTGAAATCCCTGTAAAATAATCAAGTAGTTGATTTAGGTACCCAAGCTCTCTTGGGTCCTTGCATGTTAGTAGGATTGGTTCCTTTTGGAACCCAAATTTTCTTGATTTTCTTTTTGTCATTATATTTCAAATGACATTCAAATACTTTATGACTAATATTATTGCATGCACAATAAACAATTCTTGACTTTGAATAAGAAACATGTGATGCAAACTTAGGTCTATATTGTTTTGGTCTATTGAACTAGGGAGCATAAGATGTGGATGCAGAAATTTTATTTGAATTTGAACTTTTATAACCAATTCCAAACTTGTTATTAGAATCTCTTTGATCTCTTAAAATCAGTTTAAGTTTGTTAGAGCTGAAAGTTAATATTTCAACCAAGGGTTTTAGCTTTTGAACTTCTTCTTGTAAAATAGTATTTTCATTTTGTAAAGTTTTATTCTTTTCAAGAAGTTCTTCCTTTTCAAATTAGATAGATTTAAGTCTTTTACAAATCAAACTTAATTCTCTTTGTAAAATCTTGTTTCTTCATAAACTTCATTTTTATCTTTTCCAACTACATCACAATTATTTTTCAAATACTTCATTTTCAAACTAGCCTTTTTGTACTCTATCAATAATTCACAAAAAACATTATGAAGCTCATCATAAATAAATTCTAGATTAGGTTCAAAAGTTATTACCTCATCCTTCAAACTCATAAGGCAGATTTGAGCTATCTTTGTTGTATCCTCTTCTTCTTCGGTTGATGTAGATTCATCACTACCGCTCCATGCCACAAACATTGCTTTCTTTTTCTCTCCTAAATAACTTTTTCTTGATTTCTGGACAATCAGGACGTATGTGTCCTCGTTTCTTGCATTCATAATAAATTAGAGTTTGATCTTTTTCCTTATCCTTTTCTTTAACTTTTTCTTTTTTTTTCATAGTCTCCTCTTCTGAATTGCTTCCTCCATCTGTTCATTCTTTTTCTACCCATAAATCTCTTAAACTTTCTCATAACTAGGCAAATTCATCTGAAATTCCTAGGGCACTAAGAGGGGGGTGAATCAGTGACTCCTAAATCTTTTTATCAAATTATAACTGCTGAACCTGTAACAAAAATTGTACAACCTACAAGCAACAGTACTACCACTCCTCTGCTCTTCCCTGTACTGATCTCAGGAAAGCGGAGTCAACCCGGTAGGCTCTCCACAACACAACATATCTCCAGATATAGATCAATCACAATACAAACAAAAGTTTTACCATAGTTCGGTCGTAGCCTACGTCCACAAATGATCACCCTCACTGGGTGGCTCTCACTGAGCAAAAAAATGATCTAGAAGATCTGCTCCTCACTGAAGCTCATGATCTTCAAGATCTACTCTTCACTAGAGTTCTTTTGATCTCATTGATCTTATAGAGTTTACTTTTAATTGATACATACACAGTTACCTCTTATTTGAGGTCTTACTAATTGAAACACCGTTCAAGATAGATCAAGAATCAAGAAAAAGATATCCTCCTTTGATCTCACAGATCAAACAACATAATTCATCCCATAACCAATGAACTGTAAAGAAATGGATGAAGGGGATCTTACCAATTTCAGATCACTGCTGAAAGAATACCACACACTTGCTATTGCTGAAACAGATTTGCAATCACCAAAGATTTTCATTGATCTGCTCCTCACTGAAGCATCTTTTCTCAATCAATGAAAATCATCTCTTTAATCTTTAAAGCTGAATCTAGAAACCACACCCTCAGCTCTCATCAACAGCAATTTCAGCATCATCTCTCATTTCTGAATTCTGCTCAATCTCTTCTTTTTCAGCATAGCCCAGCTCCTTTTTTCATTTCTTCTCCTCAGCTATTTTTCTTCCTTTTTTTTTTTATTCTCAAGAAGAGTTCGTTCTCCAACCACCGACGTTCTCTATGAAGTTCCAATATATATACTTCAGCCCCATATGATCGAGAACCCCATAAAACTACCTCCTGCTGGCACCGTTAAAATAGCCTACCTGTCATCTGAGTCGACTGGAATTTCACTGAGCCAACTCTTCCAGACCATAGGATTCGAGACTGTCAAATCCAGCTGACTAGAATTTCACCCAGCTGACTCTTCTAGACCACAAGATTCCAGACTGTCAAATCCAGCTGACTGGAATTTTACCCAGCTTACTCTTCTAGACCACAAGATTCTAGACTGTCAAATCCAGCCGACTAGAATTTCACCGAGCTGACTGGATCCCCTGTTCTAAAATAAATTATTTTTCATCAAATGTCAGTTTACCTTTTAAAATAGTCAAAATTGATCTTGTCATTAATAGAGAACTTATAGATCTTTGAAAGAGCTTTCCAACAAGCCTAAGAACAACAAAAACTAAGCTCTATACAGAAAGATATGATCATTTAAAGATAACAGCAACCTGGAATGAAATGTACCAACGGAAAAAATTGATTTACCTTTAACCATCAATTCACCTTCTAAATAAAAAGAATTTGATCTTATAATCAACAGAGAAGTTGTAGACCTTTGAAAGAGCTTTCCAAAAATCCTAAGAATAGCTAAAACAAAGCTCTTTGTTGAAAGATATGATCATTTAAAGATTACTGTGTTCTGAGATTTTTCTGCTATCACTCTACGGTCTTCACTGATGCAATTTCCACTGATTAAACAGATGCTACACTATAATCTCCCCCTTTTGAGATAAATCATAGTAACCAGACACCTGCATACCCAACTTGGGTAATCATTTCATATCAACACATCTGTGCACTGTATGGGTACTTATTTGTGCCGTGCCATTTGCAATGCCAACAACTATAACTCAATCATCACTGAGAACAACAATCTCCCCCTTTGGAGTTGTTGGCAACTACAATGCAACTACTATGCAAAGGTAACCACCATACATTTGATACCAAGCATGCACAAATATCTCCCCCTTTGACGACAAAACCAAAGGGAACTCCCCCTAAAACTCAACTCTCCCTGAATCTCAGGCAATTGAGAGTGAATAGTCAAAGCAAACTTTTCACCTCTACTCACTCCCCCTGCAGCTATGATACCCGACAGGTGATATTTCCATTTCTGATCAATGAGATGGTACAACCCCTAAGAGAGTCCTAAGCCTCTCAAATACATCCTTCGCTAGAGGCTTGGTGAAGATGTCTGCAACCTAATCAGCTATGGGTATAAATTCAAGCTTCACTTCATTTGAGCTACCTGATCCTTCAAAAAGTGATATCTGATATCTATATGCTTTGTTCTGGAGTGTTGCACAGGATTCTTAGATATATTAATGGCACTACTATTATCACACTTGATAATTATGGGGCTTTGACACTAAATTCTTAAATCTTCAGTCTATCTTTTCATCCAAATAACTTGTGTGCAAGTCGCTGTAGCTATAATAAATTCTGCTTCTGCAGTAGACAATGCAACTGACTCTTGCTTCTTGCTATGCCATGATACCAAATTCTGTCCAAGATAGAAAGCACCTCCACTTGTGCTTTTCCTATCATCCATACATCCTGCCCAATCTGCATCTGAGTATGCAACTAATGTAAAATTCTCATATTTGATATACCAAAGCCCAAAATTCATAGTACCCTTCAAATATCTCAGAATTCTTTTTACTGCCACCATGTGTGCCTCTCTAGGATCTGCTTGATACCAAGCTACGAGACATACTGAGTGTAAGATATCTGGCCGTGATGCTGTGAGGTATAGAAGGCTTCCTATCATTGATCTGTATAGTGTCTGATCAACTTTAGGACTATTTTCTTCCTTGCTAAGCTTGCATCCGGTCACCATAGGAGTACTCACAGGTCTACAATCATGCATCTGAAACTTACTGAGTATTTCTCCTACATATTTCTGTTGAGATAAGAAAATTCCATCTCTCTTTTGATGAACCTGTAACCCAATGAAGAAGGATAATTCTCCTAACATAGACATCTCAAATTCTTGTTTCATAATAGTGGCAAACTTCTCACACATCTCTTCACTATCACCTCCAAAGATGATATCATCTACATATACAATGACAATCAATTGTTTATTCTCTTCTGTAAAATTATAAAGATTGCTGTCAACTAATCCTCTTCTGAAGCCAATCTGATGAAGATATGTGTCCAATCATGAATACCATGCCCTTGGTGCCTGCTTTAGTCCATATAAAGCTTTCCTCAATCGACACACTATATTTGGATCATCACTGAGTATAAATCCATCAGGCTGCTCTATGAACACTTCTTCTTCAAGATTACCATTTAAGAAAGATGACTTCACATCCATCTGATAAATTTTGAAACTTTTGTACACTGCTAGAGCAAGAAACATATGAATAGACTCCAATCTAGCAACATGTGCAAATGTCTCGTCGAAGTCAATTCCTTCTATCTGAGCATAACCTTTGCATACCAAACGAGCCTTGTTTCTAATGATTTTTTCATTCTCATCCAACTTGTTTCTAAAAACCCACTTAGTACCAATGACATTCTTTTGTGAAGGTCTTGGAACAAGTTCCCATGTTTGGTTTTTTCAATCTGATCAAGCTCTTCATTCATGGTTTTAACCCAATTTTCATCTTTTGCAGCTTCAGCTACACTTCTAGGCTCTACTTGAGACAACAAAGAGTACACACTCTTCATTCTGCGTGTCTGAATACCAACATTAGGATTTTCAATAATCTGATCCCGGGGATGATCCCTTTGAAATATAGCATTTCTTGGTCTAAAATCTGTTTCTGTATTAGAATCATCTGCTGCACTTTTCTTTGAGAGCTCAGGAGAAATATCATCTTGCTCATGCACCTGACTTTCATCAATTTCAGTATCTTCCACATTTGAATCATCATCAGAGGCATACACACCATGTTCAGCCACTTTTACATCTGTGCTTTCAACTATCTTCTTTAGCTGCTTGTTATAGCACTTGTAACCCCTACTTTTAGTTGAGTATCCAAGAAAAATACCCTCATCTGCTTTATCTTCAAATTTTCCCAAATTTGCATTCTTGTTTTTGATAAAGCACTTACTTCCAAACACTTTAAAGTATTTAACTGTTGGTTTTCTACCAAACCACAATTCATAGAGAGTCTTGTGAGTGTGAGGTCTGAAAAGACAGCGATTCTGAATATGCACTGCTGTTCCAACTGCTTCTTTCCAAAACTAATGACTTATATTATTTTCTATCATCATTGTTCTTGCCATTTTAGCCACTGCTCTATTCTTCCTTTCAATAACTCCATTTTGTTGTGGAGTCCTCACACATGAGTGTTGAAGTCGAATCCCATGCTTCTTACAATATCCAGAGAATTCACTCCAAGTAAATTCACTTCCTTGATCAGCTCTAATAGACTTGATTCTCTTGCCAATGGAATTCTCTATTTCTCTTTTAAAATTCTTCAAACATTCAAGTGTCTCATCATTCTTCTTCAAAAATGAAACCCAGGTCATTCTAGTAAAATCATCAATGAATAACATCAAATAATATTCTCCATTTGTAGCCTGAGTTCTCATAGGACCACATAAGTCTGTATGGATGAGATCTAATGGCCTTCCAGAATAAAATTCTTTAAGCTTGTGATGACTCACAGTTTGTTTGCCTTTTTGACATGAACCACAAACTTCATCCCTCAATCTCTTCACATCTGGAAGATCTCTAACTCCATGCCAATTACATAGCTTGGCTAAATTCTTGTCACAAATATGACCCAACCTCTTATGCCATAGCTTTGCTTCATCATCCCTTGTTAGCAAACATTCATTATTGTTCTTTTCATTCAGCACATACAAATTATTGGAAGTTCTCTTTCCCTTACCAATCTACTTGCCTGTTTCAATATTTCTGATAACACGGCCTTTATTTGAAAATACCACATTGTGACCAACTTTACACAATTGGCTTACACTCAACAGATTGTGCTTCAAACCATCAACATAAAGCACATTGTGACATAGGATTTTGCCACCATTTAAACTCACATATCTTTTTCCCACAATCTTATCATCATCATTGTTGCCAAACTTGACCGACCCACCATTGAAATTATTCATGTCACTCAATTTGGTCTTGTCCCCTGTCATATGCGATGTGCATCCACTATCAAGAATCCAAGATGTTTTCTTTGTTTGCACTTTCAAAGCAGCTTGCACCAACAAAGATTTACTTTTCACTCTCCAAATAGCCTTTTTAGCAATTGTCATGGGCTTAGGTAGCCTTTGTCTATCAACAATCTGATTTCTTTGTTTATCTTTGATTTTCTTTGCAACTTTTCTGAGAGGAATCTTCTTCTGAATTTTTTGTGAAGGCAATATAGTCCTGCAATCTCTAGCAATATGTCCAAAGATATGACATCTATAACATTCTATCCAATTTTGCTGCATACAATTCCAAGCATAGTGTCCCAATTTTCTGCATTTAAAACATTCTATGCTGATATCTTCCATACACTTCCTTCCTATATGTCCAATCTGCCATATCGAAAGCATTCAACTTCTTTGTTCTCAAGAACTGCAAATATATTATTTGTAGATATTCCTTCAATTTTCTTAATCACCTTGCAGTTAGATGGTTTGTGACCATAAGTATTGCACTTCAAGCAATAACCATTGAACCTCTGCATTATAATTTTCTATTGAAACTTTTGTTGAATGTTCTTTTTCTGAACATCTTTGATTTGAGATGAGCTCTTCTTCTTTTCAATTACTTTAAGCTCTTCTACTATACCCTTACCCTTAGCTTTTTCAATACTAGGGCAATATCCAAGGCCAGCTTTTCCCTTATAGTATTTTGTGATTCAATGAGTATTCCAAGGTTCTTCTATGATTCTTGCATCTTGGCACAATTCAAACATTCTTTCACATTTGAAGATGCTGAAGGTTCTTCTTCTAGAATCTCGTGTACTCTATCAACTTCTACTTGTAGAAACACTATCCAGTTTTCAAGCTCCTGAATCTGACTAGCACTTTTGGCATAAGCATTATCCTTTTCTTCAATAATTATCTTCATTTCCTCCAAACTAGTCTTCAAATGAATTACTTGATATTCTGAAACTTTCAACAGTTTGACATAGTCCATGCTTATTGAAAGGAAACTGATGCAGGTGGTTTGACAAGATCCTACACTAGGCATGCAAACATCTGCGGGAGCAGATTGGATTTTAAAATAATTTTTAAAATTTGCGCAGCGGGTATCTGCTCCGCCAGGAACTAGTCTAAGTCTAGTTGCATTTAGGCATGCATGATCTTATAAAATATTTATAAAATATTAAACAATTTAATCTATCCATGCATGATAAAAAAAAATTAATTTTCCATACCTTTATTCTGCCTGGAATAACCTTGGAATAAACCTGGAATAGACTGGAATAACTGAAATAAAGTTATTCCAGTCGTCTTCCTCCTTGGGATGAAGTTTTTGGCTTGCAAAACGTCGTCGGAACACTACCTTCCGGACCTCCGTTTGCTCCCAAATTTGAGCAGCGGCTTCTTGGACAAGTCTTCTTCGATTTGCCACTGGTTGCTGCAATCAAATCTAAGCCAAAAATATTAAATAATTCACCAAAGTCTGCTGCCAGATTTCTGCAGCAGAACTGGTTAGCAGACTTTGGCCTTCATTTCGGAGTAGCTGGGGCGATCCTGGCTCACGTGGTTTGCTCCTAGGAATATAGTGGTACTCCCTATAGAGGTGAGACATGCCCGGGACTCTCGGATCCGCCTCCACGCACGGTGCTAGCCACCGGAAGAGGGCTTCACGGTCACCGGTTTTCTGCTGCAGTGCAGAACTTTGAGCACAACAAAAACAAGGGATTAAGGGCTTGTTTCTCTCCCTCACACACTCCTAAACCCATCCCCAAGATCACTCCAAAAGTGCCTCTCAAGGAAGAAGAATACCCTGAGATTTTTGTTGCTTTCCCTCAATTCTCACACGTGGAATAAACACTTATCTCTCGTTGAAAACTTAACCAAAAACCAATAGGAGATGGCATGGTGTTTATATAAGCTGCATGGAGAAGTGAATGGATAGGGAGGGAGGCCAAGAGGTGGAGTTGCAATTTATTCCATTTAACAGCCATAATCAGGGGATTAAAGCCATTAATCAGCCTTAAACGAGGGAGAGTAGAAGACGAGATGCCAGGGAAAAAGAACGGACGTTTTGGCTTCTTCCAATGCAAAAAAAAATCACAGCAAAACACCATGAAAACGGTTACAAGGAGAGAAAATTCAACGGTTCAACCAAAACCGGTCCAAGCCAAAAATAAGTCCAATCCCATTAAACCAATTTGGTTCAAGCCCAACGGTGGTTCAATCCAATTGAACCTGGTTCAGGAAAAAAAATTGGTTCACAACCAATTGGAGGCCGAAACGAACTCCGAATCAGTTCAAAACTGATTCAGAAAAATCCTGGCGCATAACTGGTCAACCCGGAATATTTTCCGGTCGACACAGACAAGAGCAAAATGGGGAAAAGAGTGCTCAAAAAATACTGTGACCATAAGAGCGAGACGATTTCCAATCGTAATCGAAATCCGGATCAGAGAGTTATCCTCTGTGGCATGTGACCTCATAAGTTCGAACCTAAACGGTAGCATTAGAACAATTTCTAGTACCAGCATAGGAAACCATCTAGCAATGGGTCCCGGCGTCCGGATAGGTCGAAGATGCGGGAGCAAACTATCGAACCTCTGGCATATGGTTACCGTATAATTCATCCTTTTGACCTCTAATGCTCAGGACGACTGAGATTGGGCTGCCAACCCAGACTGAGTCAGTCGACAACGTGTCTCAACCTCGCAAGCCCAGTGACTCTTCACTAGGACTACCCCGGCCGAGGATTTGCTAAATTGAGATACTGCGAGACATTCAATCCAAACTGTTTGGATAGGTCAATTCCATCTTGGTCCATCACTGCTCCACAAGTACTTGACTGTACCCAGAAACCTTCCATCACCGGATTGAAAATCCAGGTAGTTCGGCACCAAAGCACAGGGAGTTGCTTGCAAGCTACCATGATGACCTCAGGTCAGAGGGACACATATACCCATATCCAATCGTGAGTATCCCTTTGGCAGAAAGGGGCTGCACGGAGTCACATTCAATAAGATATCACATATCCCACTGGCAGATCACATCAGTGTCATCACACTCATTTGGTTAAGAGGACAACCAAAAGATGTGAACTACAACAACCTATACTTGATATATTGCCGTCCAGTACAATATATCCTTTGGTTGTGAACAGGATTTAAGGACCACTCGATACATCCTCTCTGTATCGAAGTCAGTGTAGTCCTAAGGACTTCATCACATGGAAAGAGTTCAATTTTAGGAAAATACAATATGTGATGAGCTGCCAAAAATAATATTTTATTAATTCATAAAATGAATACAAAACTCAGCACAACCGCCTACAACCCAGGCAATTGACTTTGGGACACAATTCCCAACAACTCCCACTTGTACTAAAGCCAATCAGAAGAGTATCTAATACCCATTTCCCATTTACAATAGTCGAACTCTTTTATTCCGAGGGCTTTAGTGAAGGGGTCGGCCAGATTTTCTTTTCCATCAATCTTCAGAAGATTGATGTCGCCTCGTTCCACGATCTCTCGTACGAGGTGGTAGCGCCGCAAAATGTGCTTGGTGCGGTGATGAGCTTTCGGCTCCTTAGCTTGAGCAATGGCTCCAGTGTTGTCACAATACACCGGAACAGGACCATCTAGGGAAGGTGCCACCCCTAGCTCTCTAAGGAACTTCCACAACCACACAGCTTCCTTTGTCGCATTAGATGCTGCAATATATTCTGCTTCGCATACCGAGTCTGCAACAGTTGCCCGCTTAGAACTTTTCCAGCAGATCGCTCCTCCATTCAGGGTAAAAACAAACCCTGACACACTCTTGCTATCATCTCTATCTGACTGGAAACTGGAGTCAGAGTACCCCACAAGTTTCAAGTCAGGTTCTCCATAAATCAGCCATTGATCTTTTGTATTTCTTAAATACTTAAGGATGGACTTAACCACCTTCCAATGCACCTCACCTGGGTCAGACTGGTATCTGCTCACTACTCTTAGTGAGTATGCAACGTCTGGTCTAGTACAAGTCATAGCATACATGATAGAGCCTACTGCAGAAGCATAAGGCACTCTACTCATGCGCTCTCTTTCCTCAGGAGTTGTCGCACAATCCTTCTTGGAAAGAGTAATTCCAGAACCTATCGGAAGATAGCCTTTCCTGGAATTTTCCATGCTGAACCGTTTCAACACAGTGTCGATGTACATAGACGGGGACAGTCCCAAAAGCTTCTTAGATCTATCTTTATAGATTTTCATACCTAGTATGTAAGAAGCTTCACCCAAGTCTTTCATAGAGAACTGAGATGATAACCAAATCTTTATCCCTTGTAATGCTGCGACATCATTCCCGATTAAGAGAATGTCGTCAACATACAGTACTAGGAATATGATCACAGAACCATTAATCCATTTATAGATGCATGGTTCTTCTCCATTCTTAACGAAGCCATACAATTTGGTACACCTATCAAACCGTAAGTTCCAACTTCGAGATGCTTGCTTGAGTCCATAGATGGACCTCTGCAACTTGCATACTTTTGATTCATCTGTGGATGTGAACCCTTCAGGCTGTATCATATACACCTCTTCTTCCAGCTCCCCATTCAGGAAAGCGGTTCGAACATCCATCTGCCAGATCTCGTAATCAAAATATGCTGCCAAAGCAAGCATGATCTGAATGGACTTGAGCATTGCCACAGGGAAGAAAGTCTCGTCATAATCGATACCATATCACTGATGATACCCTTTGGCAACCAGACGGGCTTTATAGGTCTCTACCTTCCCATCTGCGCCCCTTTTCCTCTTGAAGATCCATTTACACCCTATGGGTTTTATTCCTTCAGGCGGATCAACCAATGTCCAAACATTGTTGATTTCCATGGACTCCATTTCGGATCGCATGGCTCCAAGCCATGCCTCAGATTCAGATCTCTGAAGTGCATCCATATAGGTGATCGGATCCTCATTGTTCTCATCGAGGTCAATGGGATCGTCGTCCCGGACCAAGAAACCGTAGTATTTGTCCGGGTGACGCGGTATTCTACCGGATCTCCTAATGGGTTCTGGGTATGATTCAATCATAGCCGGTTCTACGATGTCCTTAGAGTGTGTAGGTTCTTCTATTGGCTAAACTTCATCAAGTTCAATCTTAGAAGCATAGTTCTTTCTTCAAGGAACTCCTTTTCCAAAAAGATAGCTCTAAGAGCAACGAACACCTTTTGTTCATTCTCCAAGTAGAAGAAATACCCTTTGGTTTCCTTAGGATAACCAATGAATAAACACCTGTCAGACTTAGGACCAAGTTTGTCTGAGTCTAAACGCTTTACGTAAGCCGGACAACCCCAAACCCGAAGGTGTGAGATTGAGGGTTTACGCCCATTCCACATCTCATACGGAGTGGAGACAACAGACTTACTTGGAACATTATTTAATAAGTAACAGGATGTTTGAAGCGCATATCCCCAAAAGGATAGCGGCAGAGTTGCAAAGCCCATCATGGATCGAACCATGTCCAACAAGGTTCGATTCCTCCTTTCGGACACACCATTCCATTGTGGTGTTCCTGAAGGAGTCCACTGAGAGAGAATTCCATTCTCCTCAAGATATGTCAAAAAATCACCAGATAAGTATTCACCACCTCGATCAGATCGAAGGGTTTTAATACTTTTTCCAGTTTGCTTTTCTACTTCATTACGGTATCATTTGAACATTTCAAACGATTCAAACTTATGTCTCATTAAAAAGACATAACCGAATCTTGAAAAGTCATCTATAAAAGTAATGAAATATTTATATCCTTCTCTGGCACTAACTGTCATCGGTCCACATACATCAGTATATATTAGACTTAGAAGTTCTGTAGCTCGTTCACCTTTTCCAGTAAAAGGTGACTTGGTCATTTTACCAAGTAAACAGGATTCACAAGTGGGCAGTGATTCAGAATCACTGATCTCGAGAAGTCCATCTTCTCGCATCTTGTTTATCCTATTTTGGTTAATATGACCTAGCCTACAGTGCCAAAGATACAAATTATCGACATTATCTAACCTTGGGCGTTTGTTAGAAGTGTACATTACACTAACAAGCCTTGATAGTACGTATATGCCATTATTTAATCTAGCTTTCATTATAACAGAGTTATTCAAAATAACATTGCAAAAATCTCCTTTTATTGAAAGTTCAAAACCACAATTGGCCAAAAGGCCTACAGAGATTATGCTCATAATGAAACTAGGACAATAGTGACAGTCGATTAGTTCGACAGTACAAGACTCAAAGACAAGACACAGGACTCCAACCGTCAGTACTGGAACACGATTTCCTTTCCCGACGCTCAGAAACTGTTCTCCATCTTCAAATCTTCTGCTAACTTGAAGTCCCTGTAACGAATTACAAACATGAATTGGACTACCAGTATCCAATACCCAGTTAGCAGTATCAAAAATTGAGTAATTACAAGGTTTTATCATATAAATACCTTGTTCAGTAGACTTTTGCTTCCTTGGCCTGTTCGGATCAAGGGATGCAATATAAAGAGGACAGTTCCTCTTCCAGTATCCCTTCTTCTTGCAGTAGAAGCACTCTACAGAAGACTGATCAGCCTTATACTTCCTGGTCTGACTAGGGCTAGGAACATTCTACACCTTCTTTCCCTTCTTATTTATTTTTTTTTCCCTTTCTTGAAGGGACGACGACCTCTACTTCCTCCCACTAAATTCATCACCCCCTTATTCAGTTGGTGGTCTTTCTCGAAAGTCTGCAGCAACCCCAAAAGACCATGGTAGTTGACTGCAGGCTTGTTCATTCTGTAATGATCAAGAAAGTCAAGATAGGAGGAGGGAAGAGAATTCAGGATCGCATCCTTACCGAGCTGCTCGTGCAAGGGGCATCCGAGTTTGCACAGTTTTTCAATCAGCTCGATCATGTACAATACATGATCAGTGATTGAACCACCATTTGGCATCTTGGAGTTGTAGATGGCACAAGACACTTTGTACCGTTCTACATCATCCGGGGTGCCGAAGGATTCCTTCAATTTTTGAAGGATTTCATCAGGTTGGGCCTCTTCGAATTTGCGACTGAACTCGTCGTTCATCGCCGCTAACATAATGCACCGGACAGTAGTGCGATCAGAGACCCACTTTAGATAAGCATCTCTTACCGCACTCCGTGCATTAGCGGGAGGGATTTCAGGTGCCGGATCCGTTATCACATAGAGGATCCGTTCATGCTCCAGAACAATTCTTAACCTTCGATACCAACTATAGAAGTTGTGACCCTTCAACTTCTCGTTATCGAGAAGTGACCGGAGCGATAAGTTTGAAGACATCTGAAAAGAAAATAAGACCAAATAAGTTTATGAATTAATAACTTAACCAAAAGACTTGGACTTTAGTCTAAAGGTTTCTTCCACTAATTTTTAGATTGGTAGCCTCTAACTCCAATCCATGAAAATACTTTTTCTCAAGTGGGTACTGAAATCCAATAGGCCTCGCATGAGCCCGACTATGGCCGGCTAACCAATACGAGCCTAAAGGTAGGTTCGTAAACCAATTGTTTCCCTAAACAATTTTCAGTAATTTTATTTTGCCCCAGAGAGCACCCCAATCGGCCTAGGGGCCTCCTATTGCGGGTCTCTGGTTAGGTCTAACCATTAAAATGACGAATCCAATGCTTCCATTTAACTAAAGACCAAGCCCGACTATGGCCGGCTTACCTGGTCCCGTTAAGGAGGTTGCACTGAACCATCATCGATCAGATAGAAATCCCAGTCGCCGGATGTACACTCGTTCTATGGAACTGCCGATGCACACCAAGCTAGTGGACACATTTCTATCCAACTTAATGGGAGGCAAAGACACTATCAACTCCTTGACTTAGTCTTTTTAGGGGCCTAATAATTTTAGAGAATTTTTAATTGTGACAGAAGAAAAGAGACAAGGACATGGATCATCCTCCCACTAAATCAATCAGATTCCAGGAGGGTTGAAATAAATCAACAAATGATCCATGGGCACCTATAGATCAGTCAGACCGATCAACCTGGGTGACATGGGTTAACTCGAGTCATTGAGCTTTTCCAATCAGTTCTGGTCGACTCGACTAGCCAGGTAGGTGAGATCATGGGTGAGTATCCGCCATTAACCATCTTTCCTAGACACCAACCAAGTTGGCCAGGAAAGAGGTAGCCTCATACAGCCATGATCACAATGCCAAACCTACCTCAACACCAGTCGGTTTACCAGACTCGATCAGACTAGCCTAAAGACTCGGGCATCCACTGATGCACTAATTGGATCCATTTTAGATGAACGGATCAACTATTCTAACTATTAGATAGTTCTAAAGAAGGACCTTAAACAACTTTTGTTTAATCTTCTTCTTGTTATCCGGTTCAACTAAACTTAGGTCTAACCCAGTTTTGGACCTAACTAGTCAGCTAACCCAATTAACCCAAAATGGCTTATGCAAGTGTTTTAGATTTCATAAACCTAAAAGATTTTAATAAGCCAAAGATTTAATTAAAACAATTTTAATTAAGTCATAATGTAAAACATTTTTACATAACCAAAAAAAAAAAAAAATCATGCATCAAAAAAAAAAATTTTACAAATATTTTATAAAACATGCCTAAAACTATGTATCATCAAATTAAAACATTTTTAATTTTAATATTCTTTAAGGATCCTTTGAAAAGGCCAACACAGACGATCCACATCGTGTCAAAGACACACGGTCATGGAGAAGGTCCAACTATGTTCCAAAAAGAAATCTGGATACATATTAAGATTAAACAATTTTTAATCTATAACCATGCATACTAGATTAGATTACAAATTATAACCTGGCTCTGATACCATTGAAAGAAAACTGATGCAGGTGGTTTGACAAGATCCTACACTAAGCATGCAAACATCTACGGGAGCAGATTGGATTTTAAAATAATTTTTAAAATTCACACAGCGGGTATCTGCTCTGCTAGGAACTAATCTAAGTCTAGTTGCATTTAGGCATGCATGATCTTATAAAATATTTATAAAATATTAAACAATTTAATCTATCCATGCATGATAAAAAAAAATAATTTTCCATACCTTTATTCTGCCTGGAATAACCTTGGAATAAACCTGGAATATACTGGAATAACTGGAATAAAGTTATTCCAGTCGTCTTCCTCCTTGGGATGAAGTTTTTGGCTTGAAAAACGTCATCGGAACACTGCCTTCCGGACCTCCGTTTGCTTCCAAATTTGAGCAGCGGCTTCTTGGACAAGTCTTTTTCAATTTGCCACCGGTTGCTGCAATCAAATCTAAGCCAAAAAAATTAAATAATTCACCAAAGTCTGCTTCCAGATTTCTGCAGCAGAACTGGTTAGCAGACTTTGGCCTTCGTTTCGGAGCAGCTGGGGCTATCCCGGCTCGCGTGGTTTGCTCCTAGGAGTAGAGTGGTACTCCCTCTAGAGGGGAGACACGCCCGAGACTCTCAGATCCGCCTCCACGCATGGTGCCAGCCACCGGAAGAGGGCTTCATGGTCACAGGTTTTCTGCTGCAGTGCAGAACTTTGAGCACAACAAAAACAAGGGATTAAGGGCTTGTTTCTCTCCCTCACACACTCCTAAACCCAGCCCCAAGATCACTCCAAAAGAGCCTCTCAAGGAAGAAAAATACCCTGAGATTTTTGTTGCTTTCCCTTAATTCTCACACGTGGAATAAACACTTCTCTCTCGTTGAAAACTTAACCAAAAACCAACAGGAGATGGCATGGTGTTTATATAAGCTGCATGGAGAAGTGAACGGATAGGGAGGGAGGCCAAGAGGTGGAGTTGCAATTTATTCCATTTAACAGCCATAATCAGGGGATTAAAGCCATTAATCAGCCTTAAACGAGGGAGAGTAGAAGACGAGACGCCAGGGAAAAAGAAAGGACGTTTTGGCTTCTTCCAACGCAAAAAAAAATCCTAGCAAAACACCGTGAAAACGGTTACAAGGAGAGAAAATTCAACGGTTCAACGAAAGCCGGTCCAAGCCAAAAAAATGTCCAATCCCATTAAACCAATTTGGTTCAAACCCAATGGTGGTTCAATCCAATTGAACCTGGTTCAGGGAAAAAAATTGGTTCACAACCAATTAGAGGCCGAAACGAACTCCGAATCAGTTCAAAACTGATTCAAAAAAATCCTAGTGCAGAGCTGGTCAACCCAGAACATTTTCCGGTCGATATAGACAAGGGCAAAATGAGAAAAAGAGTGCTCAAAAAATACTGTGACCATAAGACCGAGATGATTCCCAATCGTATTCGATATCCGGATCAGAGAGTTATCCTCTGTGGCGTGTGACCTCATAGGTTCGAACCTAAATGATAGCATTAGAACAATTTCTAGTACCAGCACAGGAAACCATCTAGCAATGGGTCCCGGCATTCGGATAGGTCGAAGATGCGGGAGCAAACTATCAAACCTCTGGCATATGGTTACCGTATAATTCATCCTTTTGACCTCTAATGCTCAGGACGACTGAGATTGGGCTGCCAACCCAGACTGAGTCAGTCGACAACGTGTCTCAACCTCGCAAGCCCAGTGACTCTTCACTAGGACTACCCTGGCCGAGGATTTGCTAAATTGAGATACTACGAGACATTCAATCCAAACTATTTGGATAGGTCAATTCCATCTTGGTGCATCACTGCTCCACAAGTACTTACCTGTACCCAGAAATCTTTCGTCACCGGATTAAAAATCCGGGTAGTCCGGCACCAAAGCACAGGGAGTTGCTTGCAAGCTACCATGATGACCTCAAGTCAGAGGGATACATATACCAATATCCAATCGTGAGTATCCCTTTGGCAGAAAGGGGCTGCACGGAGTCACGTTCAATAAGATATCACATATCCCACTAGCAGATCACATCAGTGTCATCACACTCATTTGGTCAAGAGGACAACCAAACGATGTGAACTACAACAACCTATACTTGATATATTGCCATCCAATACAATATATCCTTTGGTTGTGAACAGGATTTAAGGACTACTCGATACATCCTCTCTGTATCGAAGTCAGTGTAGTCCTAAGGACTTCATCACATGGAAAGAGTTCATTTTTAGGAAAATATAATATGTGATGAGCTGCCAAAAATAATATTTTATTAATTCATAAAATGAATACAAAACTCAGCACTGCCTACAACCCAGGCGATTGGCTTTGGGACACAATTCCCAACACTTATTTCACTTGCTATGTCAATGCTTTTCAAATGTTCCATTTCCTTTACCTTGTCTAGAAAACATTCATCTTTTTCATTTAACAAGTTTTCAACATTTCTTAGTTGCTCTTTTAATTCAAGAACTTGTTTCTCAGTTTGCTTGTTTCTCATTTAACAAGTTTTCAACATTTCTTAGTTGCTCTTTTAATTCAAGAACTTGTTTCTCAGTTTGCTTTAGGAGCTTAGCAAACTCCTTTCTCTTCTTTGTCTCCTTATCAAGGTAATCAAGAGCCAAAACTAGCTCTTTCTCATAGTCAATTACTCCTTGAGCATCAGACTCATCATCACTAGTCACTTCTTCAACATACTCTTTTTGTTTAACACTCTTTTTGCATGAAGAGTTCTTTGCCATAAAGACATATTGCTCCCTAGAAGACTTGTTCTTTCCAATTTTCTTTTCGAACATCATACTATCTTCATCTGAAATTTTATCACCACTTGAAAAATCTTCATTTGAAGAATCATCATTCTCCATTGACATTAAGTTTTTCTTTCTGTACTTTTCAATCTTCTTCAACTTAGAGAATTTTCTATTCTTATCATTGAAAGATTTCTTTCTTTTCTTATTATCATCATCATCTGAATTATCACCTTTCTTCTTCTTTTTGCACTTAGCAGCAAAATGGCCTATATCACCACATCTAAAACAAATAAAGGGCAGAGTACCATTGAACTTTCCTTTTCCTTTCTTCAGACCTTTTGAGATATATGCTAGAAATTCTTTTCTCTCATCATTAGAATCATAATCATCCTCATCAGATAACTTTAGCTTCTCCATGGTTTGAAATGCCACCTCCTTGTTAGATTTAATTGAACTAGGCATCTCCATGCGCATCTCATATGCTACCATGGTGCTTTGCAATTCATCAAGACTAACTGTACTCAAGTCCTTGTCTTCCAACAATGAAACCTTTGGATTGTATATAGGAGGTAAAGATCTATGAATCTTATTTACAACAATTATCTCTAGAAGATCCTCACCAAGGCTTCTAATGGCATTTACTACCTTAAACACTCTTTTCATGTAGCCTTGAAAGTTCTCATTACTAGACATCCTCAAAGCTTCATATTCACTACGATGTACTTGAAGTTTGGCTTCTTTGATCTTAACATCACCTTCATGAAAACTTCTGAGTTTGTCCCAAATCTGTTTGGCTGATTTCAAGTTCATCACACGCGTGTATTCATGTGGAGAAAGAGCGCTCAACAAAGCATTGGCTGCCTTGGCATTGTTTTCATGCTGCTTCATTTCTCTTTCATCTGTTACTTCAGTCAAGGATGGAATGAATTGAACATTAATCATATTCCAAACTGAAAATCCAAGAGACATCAAATATTGATCCATCCTGTTACTCCATCCATGATAATATGTTCCTTCAAAGAATGGGATCTTACTGGAATGAGCCATCTGAACCTCTCTGATGTAGTAACCCTGACTGTCAAATCAATTCTGGGTAAACTGGCTCTGATACCAATTGAAATTCCCAAGGCACTGAGTGGGGGGGTGAATCAGTGACTCCCAAATCTTTTTATCAAATAATAACTACTGAACCTATAACAAAAATTGTACAACCTGCAAGCAACAGCACTACCACTCCTCTGCTCTTCCCTGTACTGATCTCAGGAAAGCGGAGTCAACTAGGTAGGCTCTCCACAACGCAACATATCTCCAGATATAGATCAATCACAATACAAACAAAAGTTTTACCGTGGTTTGACCGTAGCCTACGTCAACAAACGATCACCCTCACTGGGTGGCTCTCACTGAGCAAAAAAACGATCTAGAAGATCTGCTCCTCACTGAAGCTCATGATCTTCAAGATCTACTCTTCACTAGAGTTCTTTTGATCTTACTGATCTTACAGAGTTTACTTCTCATTGATACATACACAGTTGTCTCTTATTTAAGGTCTTACCAATTGAAACACCATTCAAGATAGATCAAGAATCAAGAATAAGATATCCTCCATTGATCTCACAGATCAAACAACATAATTCATCCCATAACCAATGAACTGTAAAGAAATGGATGAAGGGGATCTTACCAATTTCAAATCACTGCTGAAATAATACCACACACTTGCTGTTGCTGAAACAGATTTGCAATCACCAAAGATTTTCATTGATCTGCTCCTTACTGAAGCATCCCTTCTTAATCAATGGAAATCATCTCTTCAATCTTTAAAGCTGAATCTAGAAACCACACCCTCAGCTCTCATCAACAGCAATTTCAGCATCATCTCTCATTTCTGAATTCTGCTCAATCTCTTCTTTTTCAGCACAGCCCAGCTCCTCTTTTTATTTCTTCTCCTCAGCTATTTTTCTTCCTTTTTTTTTTATTCTCAAGAAGAGTTTGTTCTCCAACCACCAACATTCTCTATGAAGTTCCAATATATATACTTCAGCCCCATGTGATTGAGAACCCCATAAAACTACCTCCAGCTAGTACCATTAAAATAGCCTACCCATCATCCGAGCTGACAGGAATTTCATCGAGCCGACTCTTCCAAACCACAGGATTCCAGACTGTCAAATCAAAATGACTGGAATTTCACCCAACCGACTCTTCCAGATCAAAGGATTCCAGACTGTCAAATCCAGCTGACTGGAATTTCACCCAACCGACTCTTCTAGATCACAGGATTCTAGATTGTCAAATCTAGCTAACTGGAATTTCACCGAGCTAATTGGATCCCCTGTTCTAAAAAAAAACTATTTTCCTTCAACTATCAGTTTACCTTTTAAAATAGTCAAAATTGATCTTGTCATCAATAGAGAACTTATAGATCTTTGAAAGAGCTTTCCAACAAGCCTAAGAACAGTAAAAACTGAACTCTATACAGAAAGATATGATCATTTAAAGATGACAGCAACTTGGTACGAAATGTACCAGCGAAAAAACTGATTCACATTTAACCATCAATTCACCTTCTAAATCAGTAGAATTTGATCTTATAATCAACAGATAAGTTGTAGACTTTTGAAAGAGCTTTCCAAAAAGCCTAAGAACAGCTAAAACGGAGCTCTATGTTGAAAAATATGATCATTTAAAGATTACTGTATTATGAAGTTTTTCTGCTGTCACTCTACAGTCTTCACTGATGCAATTTCCACTGATTAAACAGATGCTATACTATAATCTCCCCCTTTTGAGATAAATCATACTAACCATACACTTGCATACCCAACTTGGGTAATCATTTCATATCAACATATCTGTGCACTGTACTAACATATTTGTGACGTGCCATGTGCCATGCCATTTGCAATGCCAACAACTACAACTCAATCATCACTGAGAACAACATCATCATCTTCCATATCATCATAAGAGGTTTTTGAATCTCCATCTTTTTCTTCTTCAGTTTCTTTAAATGTAATAGCTTTTTTCCTTTTTGAATCTTCTTCTATTCTTTGCTGCATGGCTAGCTCAACAGTGATCAATGACCCCAGCAGCTCATCTACTGGTAGTGTGTTTAAGTCCTTTGTCTGTTGAATAGCTGTAACTTTTGCTTCCCATTTTTCTGGCAAAGATCTCAAAACCTTTTGGACTAGATTAGCATTAGTATAAGTCCTACCAAGATTTTTAAGACCATTTATAATATCAGTAAAACATGTATACATAGAGATATAGTTTTATTTGGATCCATTTTGGACAATTCATAATTATGCACAAAAAGATTGATTTTTGAAGTCTTAACCTGTGATGTGCCTTCGTGTGTGATTTCAAGCTTACCCCAAATTTTTTTAATAGAATTACATGTAGAAATTCTATTAAATTCATTTAGGTCCAAAGCACAATAAAGTAAATTTATGGCTTTGGCATTTAGCTCGGCCAATTTCATATCATTCTCGTCCTATTCCTCTTCAGGTTTGGGAACCTCAACATCATTAATTTTAATAGTGGGTGTGTGAGGTCCTTTATAATTATTTTTTATAAATGAAAGTCTATGGCTTTAATGTATATCTTTATCCGAGCCTTCCAGTATATGTAATTAATTCCAGTGAAAAGTGAAGGTCGATTTGTAGATTAGCCTTTGGCCAAGGAGGTACTCATGGGATGTGCCATTAATCTTTACTCTAAAAAATTTTCAGAGACTCTGCACTGATACCACTTGTTGCCCATTTGGCTTCTCAAGGAGGGGGGTGAATGGGGATTATAAAAATTTTAGATGTATGTGCAATTTAAAATCCTTGAGTGTTTGGTGGATTATGTAATGCGGAAGCAAATAATTAAACACAATCAAGGCAATCACAAACACAAGAGATTTAGAGTGGTTCGGAGTAACACACTCCACATCCATTACCCAAGTATCACTTAGGATTTCTTCTATATTCCCCACCGGAATACCGTCGGATTGTTTTGACAGGCTCACAATCCAAACTTCTACACTTTGGTTTTAATACGGGATCATCAAAGAAACCCCACACTTGGTTTTAACACAGGCTAACCAAGAACCTAACTCCTTTTAGATTTTTTTTAGAACTAAGCTCATCAAAGAAACCCAACACACTCTCAAGACATAGACCCTTGCTACTCTTAGAGTGAAAACAAGATATATCAAATGAAATAGCAACTTTACAACAAATCAAATTTGTTTGATAGTTGTTGATGAAGATCAAATTTAAGCCTAGCTTTAAATACTCTTGAATACTCTTCAAGCTGCTTCTTGACTTCCTCAAAAGGTTGGATTCAAGAATGAAGATCAGTTGGTGAAGCTTTGAATCTTTTCTTGAATGCTCACTTGAAGTTAGTTGGTGAAAAACTTGAAATCAACTTGAATGCTCCTTAACTTTAATGAATAATCAATGAATAATTGTTTAATCCATCATAATACTCCCTTTTATAGTTTTCAAGCAAAACTAGCCATTGTAGGGCCTAGGGAATCGGATATAGCCATTGGAGCCTCTTTAGAATTCAAAAAACTATTTCAGCAACTAGCCGTTACAAGCCAGAACCGACACTCAAGTTGGCTCAAGAACTAGGAGTAGCTCGAAATCTCAGACAATGGAAAAACAGACTTTGAAGGAGTCGGCTCTTCAAGGCTTAGTCGGCTTGAAGTCTCAGTCACCAAAAATATAAACTCTAGATAAGTCGGCTCTTCTGGGCTCAAGTCGGCTCAAACTTTCAGTCAGGAAAAATACAAGTTCTGGTCTAGTCGGCTCTTAAGGCTCGAGTCGGCGAACTTCTGAAACTTTGAAATTTTCATGCCGTGCCAGAACAAGAGTCGCTTTGGTCCACGAGTTGGCTCAAGCAAAAATTCTTCTAATGCTTTCAAATTTTCCCAAGCTTCTTCAAATCAAGATTCCAACAAGAGCAAGTCTTCCAAACAATTCAAAGAGCTTACCACATATGTCTAACATACTTACACTCATTTTTTATTAATTTATAGCCCTTTTTACAAGATTACACGGATGAAAAATTAGGGCTTTATAACTTGAAATGTACATGAGTTCATCCAATATTGGAATACATTTCAGCTGAATAAAAAACCAACTGATATAAAGATAAATACTTCCTGCAAAATTTTTGATTAATTGAAAGAATTAGTAATGCATACATGCTCCAATATTTTGTAATCATCAAAATCATTTTAGTGGTTAACACCTTAATATGTGCGCACACCAATATTAGCACCAAGAGACCCAAGCCCTTAGGACTCTTGGTTTAATACATAAATAAAGGCTATAAAATCAAGATAAATATCAATTTGACTTCCTCACTTAAGGCTCAACCCAATTTAAGTCTTACTCAAAATAATTAGCCTAAATACCAAGCATTTAAACATAGTCTAATTAGGTTAGGAGTTAGACTAGCCAATATATGCTAGTATGTTAATTAGCTAGCCAATTAGGATCCCATAACCATTATAAATAACTTCTTGATCAATTTCTTAATGTGTGACCCTTTGAGCTCCTCATCTAGCTAGCAGTAGGTCTAGTTATGTTAATTTAGTTCAATTAGAAATCAACTAATCAAATTAGTTCAAATCGAGCTAATCTTGGCTACAAACTTGAACCATCTTTCAAATTGAATCATGAATTCAATCAATTTAATTCATAAAATTCTACAAGATATGATTGACATCAAACAACATATCATGCCCACCCAAAAGATAAAAAATTTAATAGAAATTATCAAAATACCCTTTAGTGGCAAGCTACCGTGCAATTCAATCCTTCAATCTTTTTTTATCTTAAATAAGTGATTGGTATAAAAAATTGTCAAACCCTCATACTTTATTCATTCAAATCTTAAATCACTAATGAAGACTCGACTGATAAAAGATTAGAAATCCTTTTCTAATTTCATTACACTTTTATCAAAGACTTTCTAAGTCATAATTTGATAAGATTACATGGAATAAATCTTCTCTTACTAGAAGTGATCGATTTCTTGTTGACCTACTCATAACTTTCATACACAATTCACCATATCCATGAACATTCCATACATGACTAAGTCATAATTGAGTATGAACCAAAATTGGATTCATGTGTACATGATACCATGGTGATCTTAGGTTTAAGGATCACTTGCACAACTCCCACTAAGAGAGTCATATTTTGACAAGATTTTCATAGGATGTTCTCATGATGGATCAATTCAGTGAACTCATTGTTGAGAATTGTGTCCCAAAGCCAATCGCCAAGGCTGTAGGCGGTTGTGCTCAGTATTAAAATTTGTATATGAATTAATAAAATTATTTGGGCAGCTCATCACATTATTCATTTCCCTGTAATAAACTTAATTATATGATGAAGTCCTTAGGACTGCATTGACTTTGACATAGAGAGGATATATCAAGTGGTCCTTTAAATGGTTCACAACCAAAGGATATATTGTACAGGACATCAATGTATCAAGTGTAAGTTGTTGTGGTTCACATCGTTTGGTTGTCCTCTTGACCAAAGGAGTGTGGTGACACTGATGTGATCTGCAAGTGGGATGTGTGGCATCTCATTGAACGTGACTCCGTGGAGCTCCTTTCTGCCAAAGGATTGCTCGCGACTGGATATGGGTATATGTGTCCCTCCGACTTGAGGTCACCATGGTAGCTTGCATGCAACTCCCTGTGCTGTGGTGCCCGACTATCCAGATTTCTAATCCGGTGATAAAAGATTTCTAGGTATAGGCATGTACTTGTGGAGCAGTGGTAGATCAAGATGGAATTGACCTGTCTAAATTGTTTTGATTGAATGACTCGCAGTGTCTCAATTTAGCAAATCCTCGGTCGGGGTAGTCATAGTGATGAGTCACTGGACTTGCGAGGTTGAGACATGAGAATGTTGTGGATTAACTCAGTTAGAGTTGGCAGTCTAACCCTAGGTCATCTTAAGTATTGGAGGTCAAAGAGATGAATTATATGGTAACCATATGCCAGAGGTTCGATAGATTGCTCTCACATCTTCGACCTATCCGGATGCCGGGATCCATTGCTAGATGGTATCTTATACTGTTATTGGAAGTATTCCAGTGCTACCGTTTAGGTTCGAACCTATGAGGTCACACACCATAAAGAATTTCTTACAGATCCAAGAGCCGATCAATGATTGGGAATCGTTTCGATATAAGGTTAAACAGTTTAATTAAGCATACATTGGAATTTTCTAGTCTGATTTGGATCGACCTGGATGGATTTGGGTCAACCAGGAATTGTTCATGAAAGACCAGGACCGGACCCATTTTTCTTATTGACCGGGTTTGATCAAACTGGGGTTTGTTGAACCGATTATGGGTTTTTATTGTACCGATTTTATTACATGGCTTGGTTTCACGAGTTCTCTCAGGACTTTCAAACACCGGAATTGCTTGGCTTCCCCTGTTTTGATTTTGCCGTGTTCACCGCTTGAATGGGATTAGCACTGCATGATGATCGGATCAGATTGCAACTTCAGATTTCAGATTTTATTCTCCTATCCACCGTGAACTGGTGGTTTTCTCTCGGTGTTTACACGGCCTTCACGCGTTTACTTTGCCCACGGTATTTTAGCACTAGCGTTCTCATCTTTCAACGTTTTGAACCAATTCAAGTGCCTATCCAAAAGGGTTTGGATTTGATCTGCTCCTCTCTCTCGCGTCTTCCCAGCTTTCAAGGTGGTTATGTTGTTATCCCAGCCATCACGGGTTTTCACGTTTTCTTTTTGGACTTCATGGATTACCTCGGCCTCTTATTTTTTCCTGGGGTAGGCCGTGAGCGATGAGAAGAGGAACAGGGGTATGCAAGCGAGAGAAGTAGGGCATGAGAGAGAGAGAGGAAGGAAGAGGGTTCTCGATGCTCTTCACGGCTTTCACGCGTCTTTCCAGCCTTCCACGGGATTTCTCAGCAGTTCTTTGTTCTCTAGGTCGCTGGTTTTTATGGTGTTATAGCCTGCGATTTTATTTTTAGTTTGGAGACCGTGAGTTGTATATGAGAAGAAAAACAGGGCATTAGAGAGGGAGCCCTCCGGTTTGTTGCAGGCTGTAGTGCTTGCGGCAAGAGGGGAAGATGAACAGGGCATTTGTTTTGGGAGGAGCAGAGAGCTTGTTTTTTGTGACAGATCTCTGCGTGCAGTTTTATTCTACGTCCGTGTAATCCTTCCCGATTTTGTTTTAAGTTCTATATTATGTTCTCTTGGTTGAGTTTCGGCGATCTTGGAGAAGACCGTCCGTGGGGAACTTTTTAGTTTTTCCTGCTGCACCTATCTATGACTTGCTTTTGGATTCCTGGAGTATTAGCATCCTCCCGAGAGTCGGATCAGCGAGAGCCCGTGCATGAATACTTTAGAGGGTGGACACTTAGATACCTTAGAGACTGGATCGATCCTCTCCTCTTCTTGCTGTGTTGCAGATCTGATTTGCTATTGATGAAGTTCAACCGGTCGCTGATTAATTCTGAAGACTGAGCGAGTTGACTTCTTCCTCCTTCGATCATGTATATCTTATTTTGGTTATAATGCATATCTAGATCTAGTTGTTATTATATGATTTTTATTATATTGTACTTGCCTATACATGCCTGTATATTTTGTTACATGCATCATGATATGTTAGATCCTGTATTTGAGTAGGTTTTTTCATATGCTAATTAAAAAATTTTAATTATACAATACCTGCTCCCTAGTGTTGCACTCCTAGGGTAGGAGTCCGCTGCACCAGGTTTTCCCTTCAGTGGTATCAAAGCCACAGGTTCCTGTGTAGCATATCATGATTGCATGTATTTAGATTTGTATCTAGATTAGAGATTACTTTTAGGAACCTAGTTGAGATCTTCACCATGGCTGTGTGTCTGTAGAGATTAATCAGGATTTAAAACTCCTGAGTTTCTATGGCACGAGGCGGTTCGTTTGTGTTGGCCTTTTCAGAAGGATCCTTAAAGGAAACCTACGGTATTAAAAATGTTTTAATCCCAATACATAAACATTAACATGTCTAAAATTATTAAGGCTTGTAATATTATAAATGATATGATAGGACTAGATATGATGCATGAAAAATGAAAAAGGATTTTACATGAATTTAATTAAAAATATTTTAATTAAAAGTTGGCTTATAATCTAACAATTATGAATTGAAAGATTAATTAAATGACAAGCCAAATTAGGGTTTATGAAACCTAATGCCATTTGAATAAGCCATCCAGGCTAAATAGGTTAGTTATCTGATTGGGTCCATTTTATTGGGTTAGACCTAAGGTTAGTTGAATTGGACTTAAGAGAACTAATCAAATATTGATTAAGGACCTTCTCTTTAGTATCTATTTGATAGTTAGATGGGTTAGTCCATTCTTCTTAAATGGATCTAATTAGTGGCTATGTGGTAAGCCCGAGTTCCTAGGCTGATCTAATCAAGTGTGGTAAATCGATTGGTGTCTAGGTAGGTTTGGCAATTTTAATCATGGTTGCATGAGGCTACCTCTTTCCTGGCCATCTTGGTTGGTGTCTAGGAAAGATGGTTAATGGCGGATACTCACCCATGATCTCACCTACCTGGCTAATCCAGTCAACCAGAACTGTTTAGAAGAGCTTATTGATTCGAGTTAACCCATGTCACCCAAGTTTATCAGCTTGACTGATCTTTAGGTGCCAGTGGACCAACTTGTTGAATTTAATTCAACCCTCTTGAGAATTGATTTGATCAGTGGGAGGTTGATCCATGTTCGTCTCTCTATTCTTCTGTCATATTTTAATTAAAATCCTCTAAAATTATTATATCCTGAAAAAGACTAAGTTAATGAGTTGATGGTGTCTTAGCCTTCCATTAAGTAGGTTAGTAATGAGTCCTTTAGCTTGATGTACATCGATAGTTCCAAAGAATGGGTGGGCATCCAGTTACTGGGATTACTCTCCCATAGATGATGGTTCAGTGCAACCTTCTTAACGGTGATTAGGTGGGCTAGCCAAAGTCGAGCTTGGTCATTCGTTAGCTGGAAGTATTGGATTTGTCATATTGATGGTTGGACCTAACCAGAGACCTGCAATATGAGGCCCAAAGGCTGATTGGAGGTTCTGTGGGGCAAAACTTATTACTGAAAATTGCTTAGGAAAGCAATTGATTAGAGAACCTACCTTTAGGCGCATATGGATGAGCCAGCCAAAGTCGAGCTCATACGTGGTCTATTGGATTTCATTACCTACTATGAAATGGTGATTTCATGGATTGGAGTTAGAGGCTCCCAATCTGAAAAATTAGTGGGAGGGATCTTTAGACTAAAGTCCAAGTCTTTTGGTTTAATTGATTAATTCATATACTAAATTAGTCTTAATTTTCTTTTCAGATGTCTTCAAACCTTTCGCTCCGGTCATTTCTCGATAGTGAGAAGTTAAAGGGTCCCAATTTTGATAGATGGTATCGAAAATTGAGAATTGTCCTAGAGCACGAGCAGATCCTTTATATGATAACGGATCCAGCACCCGAAATCCCTTCTGCCAATGCTCGGAGTTCCGTTAGGGACACTTATTTGAAGTGTGTTTCTGATCGGACTACTGTCCGATGCACAATGTTGGCGGCTATGAACGACGAGTTCAGTCACAAATTCGAGGAAGCCCAGCCAGATGAGATCTTTCAAAAATTGAAGGAATCTTTTGGCACACCAGATGATGCAGAGCGGTACAAAGTATCTTGTGCCATCTATAATGCCAAAATGCAGAATGGCGGTTCGGTCACTGATCATGTATTGTACATGATCGAGATGATCAAACGATTGGGCAAGCTCGGATGTCCCTTGCATGAGCAACTAGGCAATGATGCGATTTTGAATTCTCTACCCTCCTCCTATCTTGATTTTCTCGATCATTATAGAATGAATAAGCCTACAGTCAATTACCATGGTTTGATGGGTTTGTTACGGACTTATGAGAATGACCACCAACTAAATAAGGGGGTAGTGAATTTAATGGGAGGTTCTAGAGGTCGTCATCCCTTTAAGAAAGGGAAGAAGAAAGGTAAGGGAAAGAAGGTGCAAAGTGCTCTTGGCCCAAGTCAAACCAAGAAAGTGAAAGCTGATCAAGCTAGTGCAGGTGCTTCTATTATTAGAAGCAGGGACACTGGAAGAGGAACTGTCCTCTTTATCAAGCGTCCATAGACCTGAACAACATAAGCATAGAAAATGTCAGTGACTTGTATTTATGGCACTATAGACTAGGTCATGTTAACCAGAATAGGATAAACAAGTTGCGAGGAGAAGGCCTCCTCGAGGTCAGTGATTCTGACTCTCTGTCCACTTGTGAATCATGTTTGCTTGGTAAAATGACCAAGTCACCTTTTACTGAAAAAGGTGAACGAGCTATAGAACTTCTGGGTCTCATACATACTGATATATGTGGACCCATGATAGTTAGTGCCAGAGGTGGATACAGATATTTCATTATATTTATAGACGACCTTTCTAGGTATGGTTATATCTTCTTGATGAGACATAAATCTGAGTCATTTGAAATGTTCAAACGATATCGTAATGAAGTGGAGAAAACAAACTGGAAAGAGTATTAAAACCCTTTGATCTGATCGAGGCGATGAATACCTATCTGGTGAGTTCATGATATATCTTGAGGAGAATGGGATTCTCTCTTAGTGGACTCCTCAAGGAACATCCCAATTGAATGGTGTGTTCGAAAGGAGGAATCGAATCCTGTTGGACAAGGTTCGATCCATGATGGACTTTGCAACTCTACCGCTATCCTTCTGGGGATATGCACCTGACACAGCTTGTTACTTGAATAATGTTCTGAGTAAGTCTGTTGTCTTCACTCCATATGAGTTATGGACTGGACGTAAGCCCTCAATTTCATACCTTCGAGTCTAGGATTGTCTGGCTTATGTAAAGCATTTAGACTCAGATAAACTTGGTCCTAGGTCCGATTGGTGCTTGTTTATTGGGTACCTTAAAGAAACAAAAGAGTATTTCATTTACTTGGAGGACGAACAGAAAATGTTCATTGCTCTTAGGGCTATCTTTTTGGAAAAGGAGTTCCTTGGAGAAGGAATTGTAGCCTCTAAGATTGAACTTGATGAAGTTCAACCAGTGGAAGAACCTACACACTCTAAGGACATCATAGAACCGGCTATGATTGGATCACACTTGGAACCCATTATTAGAAAATTCGGTAGAGTACCGCGTTGCCAGATAGATACTATGGTTTGTTGGTCCGGGATAGTGATCCCATTGAGCTCGACGAGAACAATGAGGATCTGATCACCTATATGGATACACTTCAAAGATCTGACTCTAAGGCATGGCTTGGAGCCATGCGATCCGAGATGGAGTCCACGGAGATCAACAATGTATGGACATTGGTTGATCCATGTGAAAGGATAAAACTCATCGGGTGTAAGTGGATTTTCAAGAGAAAAAGGGGTGCAGATGGGAAGGTGGAGACCTATAAAACCCATCTAGTTGCCAAGGGGTTTCGTCAGCGATATGGTATCAATTATGATGAGACGTTCTCCCCTGTGGCAATGCTCAAGTCCATTCGGATCATGCCTGCTTTGGCAGCATATTTTGACTATGAGATCTGGCAGATGAATTTCCGAACTGCTTTCCTGAATAGGGAGCTAGATGAGGAGGTGTATATGATATAGCCTGAAGGGTTCACATCCACAGGCGAGTCAAAAGTGTGCAAATTGCAGAGGTCCATTTATGGACTCAAGCAAGCATCTCGAAGTTGGAACATGCAATTTGATAGGTGTATCAAATCGTATAGCTTCGTTAGGAGCGGAGAGGAACCCTACATCTATGAATGGGTTAATGGTTCTGTGATTGTATTCTTGGTATTGTATGTTGATAGCATTCTCTTAATCGGAAATGATATCGCAGCATTACAAGGAATAAAGGTCTGGTTGTCATCTCAGTTCTCAATGAAGGACTTGGGTGAAGCTTCTTACATACTCGGTATGAAGATCTATAGAGATAGATCTAAGAGGCTTATGGGATTGTCCCAGTCTACGTACATTGATACCGTGCTGAAATGGTTCAGCATTGAAAATTCCAAGAAAGGCTATCTCTTGATAGGTTCTGGAATTACTCTTTCCAAGAAGGATTGTGCGACAACACCTGAGGAAAGAGAGAGCATGAGTAGAGTTCTTTATGTTTCAGCAGTGGGCTTTATCATGTATGCTATAACATGTACTAGACTAGACGTGGCATACTCACTAGTAGTAGTGAGCAAATATCAGTCTGACCAAGGTGAGGTGCATTGGAAGGTAGTTAAGAACATCTTGAAGTATTTGAGAAATACTAAGGACTAATGGCTGATTTATGGAGAACCTGACTTGAAACTTGTGGAGATACTGACTCCAGTTTCCAGCCAGACAGAGATGATAGCAAGAGTGTGTCAGGGTTAGTGTTTACCCTGAATGGAGGAGCGATGTGCTGGAAGAGTTTCAAGCAGGAAACAGTTGCAGACTCGGTATGCGAAGCATATTATATTGCAGCATCAGATGCACCAAAGATGCCATGTGGTTGAGGAAGTTCCTTGGAGAGCTAGCCAGGGGTGGCACCTTCCCTAGATGGTTCTTTCCGTGTAATGTGATAGCATAGGAGCCATTGCTCAAGTTAAGGAGCCAAAGTTTCATCACCATGCTAAGCACATTCTGCGGCGCTATCACCTTGTGTGAGAGATCATGTATCGAGGCGACATCAATCTTATGAATATTGATGGAAAGGAGAATCTGGTCGACCCCTTCACTAAAGCCCTCACAATCAAAGAGTTCGACTATTGTAAAAGGAAAATGGGTATTAGATACTGTTCTGATTGGCTTTAGTACAAGAGGGAGTTGTTGGGAATTGTATCCCAAAACGAATCATCTAGGCTGTAAGCGGTTGTGCTCAGTATTGAAATTTGTATATGAATTAATAAAATTTTATTTTGGCAGCTCATAACATTATTCATTTCCTTGTAATGAATTTAATTTATGTGATAAAGTCCTTAGGACTGCATTGACTTTTATATAGAGAGGATATATCAAGTGGTCCTTTAAAAGGTTCACAACCAAACGATACATTGTACAGGATGGCAATGTATCAAGTGTAGGTTGTTGTGGTTCATATCATTTGGTTGTCCTCTTGACCAAAGGAGTGTAGTGACACTATGTGATCTGCAAGTGGGATGTGTGACATCTCATTGAACGTGACTCCATGGAGCTTCTTTCTGCCAAAGGATTGCTCACGATTGGATATGGATATATGTGTCCCTTCGACATGAGGTCACCATGGCAGCTTGCAAGCAACTCCCTGTGCTTTGGTGCCGGACTATCTGGATTTCTAATCTGGTAACGGAAGGTTTCTAGGTACAGGCAAGTACTTGTGGAGCAGTGGTGGACCAAGATGGAATTGACCTATCCAAATTGTTTGGATTGAATGACTCGTGGTGTTTTAATTTAGTAAATCCTCGACTGGGGTAGTCCTAGTTAGGAGTTACTGGACTTGCAAAATTGAGACATGTTGTGGATTAACTCAGTTAGGGTTGGCAATCTAATCCTAGGTTATCTTGAGCATTGGAGGTCAAAGGGTAGAATTATACGATAACCATATGCCAGAGATTCGATAGATTGCTCTCGCATCTTCTGCCTATCCGGACACCGGGATCCATTGCTAGATGATATCTTGTACTGATACTGGAAGTGTTCTAGTACTACCATTTAGGTTCCAACCTATGAGGTCACATGCCATAGAGGATTTCTTCCTGATCCGGGAGCCGATCAACGATTGGGAATCATTTCGATATTAAGGTCAAATGGTTTAATTGAGCACATTATGATTTTTCTGGTCTGATTTGGATCGATCATGATGGATTTGCATCAACCAGGAATTGTTCCTAGAAGAGCAGGACTGGACCCATTTTTCTTATTGATCGGGTTTGGTCAGATCAGGATTTGTTGAACCGATTATTGGGTTTTTATTGAACCGGTTTTATTACATGGCTTGGTTTCACGAGTTTTCTCCGAGGACTTTCAAACTCCGGACTAGGTTGGCTTCCCTTGTTTTTGTTTTGCCGTGTTTCACCGCTTGAATGGGATTTGCACTGCATGGTGATCGGATTGGATTGCAGCTTGAGATTTCAGATTTTATTCGCCTATCACCGTGAACTGGTGGTTTTCTCTCGGTGTTTACACAGCCTTTACGCGTTTACTTTGCCCACGGTATTTTAGCACTGGTGTTCTCATCTTTCATCATTTTGAAACTAATTCAAGTGCCTATCCAAAAGAGATTGGATTTGATCTGCTCCTCTCTCGCATCTTCCCAGCTTTCACGGTGGTTATGTTCTTATCCCAGCCATCACGGGTTTTCACGTTTTCTTCTTGGATTTCATGGATTACCTCGGCCTTTTTTTTTCCTAGTGGTAGGCCGTGAGCGATGAAAAGAGGAATAGGGGTATGCGAGAGAGAGAAGCAGGGCGTGAGAGAGAGAGAGGAAGAGGGCTCTCGATGCTCTTCACGGCTTTCACGCGTCTTTCCAGCCTTCCACGGGATTTCTCAGCAGTTCTTTGTTCTCTCGGTCGTTGGTTTTTATGGTGTTATAGCCTGCGGTTTTATTTCTGGTTTGGAGACCGTGAGTTGTATATGAGAAGAAAAACAGGGCATTAGAGAGGGAGCCCTCCGGTTTGTTGCATGCTGTAGTGCTTGCGTTAAGAGGGGAAGATGAACAGGGCATTTGGTTTGGTAGGAGCAGAGAGCGTGCTTTTTTGGGACGGATCTCTGCGTGCGGTTTTTGTTCTGCGTCCGTGTAATCCTTCCCGGTTTTGTTTTGAGTTCTATATCGTGTGCTCTTGGAGGAGTTTCGGCGATCTCGAAGAAGACCGTTCGTGGAGAATTTTTTAGTTTTTCCTGCTCCACCAACTCTGATCTATTTTTGGATTTCTGGAGGACTAGTATCCTTCCGGGAGTCGGATTCACTGATCCCATACATGGATACTCTAGAGGATGGATACTTGGACACTTTGAAAGACTGGACCGATTATCTCCTTTTCTTGCTGTGTTGTAGATCTGATTTGCTGTTGAAGAAGTTCAACCGGTCGCTGATTAATTCTTCTTGCTTCGATCAGATATATTTTATTTTGGTTATCATGCATACTAGATCTAGTTATTATCATATGATCTATTATTATTGTACTTGCCTATACATGCCTGTATATTTTGTTATATGCATTACGATATGTTAGATCCTCTACATGAGTAGGTTTTTCTGTATGCTAATTAAAAAATTTTAATTATGCAATACTTGCTCCCTAGTGTTGCATTCCGGGTAGGAGTCCGCTGCACCAGGTTTTCCCTTCACTCATATCCTGATAAGCACCTACATCCTTGTATTAGTTCCATACATAAGTGGTCATGAGATCAATCACTCTCTCCGTCAATCACTCTCTCCATCAAGCATACATAGGTTGTACTAGTCTCTTTGGAAACATCATTCCCTGACTCATACATAGGTTGTACTAGTCTCTTTGGAAACATCATTCCCTGACTCGATGATCATCTGATAGGAAATATTTTAGATTAGGATTTATAAAATCTTAGATCTCACTGTTATGAACTACATCATAATCATAAAACCATTATCCTAATCTATGCAGTTCATCATAATCTTAAAAACAATAAAGTATAGGATAGAACATATGATGAAACAAAATACTTTTTATTAATATTATACATGAGTCAAGAGAATTTTATAAAAATGCCCTGATATATAAGAAATATGATTGCTTTTTTCAAGGTGATCAATGCCCCCAGCTCCAAATGACTGATTTGTGATCAATCAAAGCTTTAAGGTGACTAGTGCCCATGCTCCAAATGATCGATTCATGATCGATTAGAGCCCTAAGGTGGTCAATATCCTCAACTCTAAATGACTGATTCATGATTGGTCAAAGCTTTAAGATGATCAGTGCCCATTGATCCAAAGGATCGATTCTTGATTAGTTAAAGGTCTAAGGTGATCAACACCCCCATCTCCAAGTGACCAATTTATGATTGATCAGAACTTTAAGGTGATTAGCATCTATGGCTCTACAAAACCAATTCATGATCGATAAAAGTTCTAAGATGAACAACACCCATGGTACAAATAAATGGTCCTAGCCACTCAAAAACACTGAAGTCAGAACCTATGACCCCCAAAAAATCATCAAATAACCAGGGCTTGGGCCCTTTGAATAGCCATCAGTTGAGCAAGGTCTTAAGGCCTTTGATTGATCACAGGGGAGATAAAGAAATAAAAGTAAAGATTTCATTATTTCATGATGTAAGTGCCTGAAGGCTACAAAAAGATGATAGTAAACAAACTCAAAACACACAAATAGGATGATGGTCATCCGATTTCCTTCTTTGAGTGCTAGTTGATCCCTACCCTTTGAGTCCGAAGGCTCCAACTCACCAAACATTTCACTAAGAAGCTGATCCCCTTCAATCTCTAGATCCTCCAAAGGTCTCGATGGATGATGCTCCATGTGGCGGGGAATCGCAAACTCTCTTGAGAAGTTGTATGGATTCAGGTTGTTCACTTGAGTCTCCATGAAGAATGAGTGGCATCCATTTTGAAGGGAGGCAAATGATCAAGATTGAGATATAGATAGAGGACTTCAACCAAGCCCATGCAATTATGGTAGCTAATAAAGTGGTCGATGGTGAACACATTATGTATCCTTTGTGTGAGACACTCTAGCCATGCCTCCTATGATTCTTGAGCATCCCTCGCATAGTGATGCCACCTTGATCAGGACCACCTACTTGACGATGAGTAGCCCTCACCTGCTGTGCTGACTCGGTCTCAAGATCAGTTGATGCACTTTTACTAGTTGGGTGATGTCTCTTTGAGTGAGATAGCCTGCTCAGCTAAGCAGTCACTATTGCAAGTTGTCTCGACCTAGCTATGCTACCAACCACTTGCAACCGCTCACTCAATGAAGGATGTTGGCCTGACATGGGTGGCACGACAGATAAAGGAACAATGACCAGCAATGCCATCTCAACCTCTAAGCTAGTCACCACATCTTTGCCCTTGGATGATCGTTCTAGCCTAGTTATCTCCTCCTGGGCCAAGTGCAATTCATTTTGAAGTTCTAACATTCATGCAGCAAACTCATATCTCATTCTCCTTGATTAGAGTATTGACTCTAAGCATGAGATCTCTGCTCAAGTTGATTGACGCTAGCTCTGTAGCTGAGCCACTTGGACAGCCAAGTCCTAGGTCACCTTGGAGATCATCTCCCATGATTTTCTCAATTCTTTCTTGAATTTGGTCTTTCCAAAGGCATGTGACTTGGCCATCGCATGAAAGTATTCACTCTCCTTCACCCACCTGAGTGCTTCTTGCATCTTCAATGGCCTCCTTTTTCGATTGGTAGCATTTTTTTTGCTACTTGAGCTTTAGCCTATTGTTCTTGGATGAAAGCTCTAATTTCTATAGGATCATGAAGATATCGGGTGAGCATAGGTGTTGCCTAGGTGGCTACCCAAGAGGGGGGTGAATTGGGTCTCTTAAAAAATAAAGATAAATAATGTGCAATTCAAAATCATTTGCAAGTAGTAGTTGCTGTGATAGAATTATAAAATGCAGAAGCTAAACAGAGTCAAGAAAGCACAACACAAACATACCAAATTTATAGTGGTTCGGAGCAATCCAGCTCCTACGTCCACTATCCAAGATACCACTTAGGATTTTTACTATATTCATACCTGAATACAGTAGGATTGTTTTACAAGATCACAATCCAAAACCTCTATACTTTGGTTTTATGGGATCACCAAAGAAAACCAATACCCTTGGGTTTAACAGGCTCACCAAAGAAATCCAACTTGGTTTTCACAGGATAACCAAGAACCTAACCCTTAATTTTAACAAGGCTCACCAAGAACCTATTTGATTTTTTAACCAGGCTCACTAATAACCCAATAATTCAAAAATTGAATTGAAAATAAATGTAACAAGAATGATAAACTCAATTTGTCGGATAGTCATCGGTGCAGCTTGTTGGAAATCCACTTGAATGCACTTGAATAGACTTTAACTAATTTAGTGGCTTCTTTCCAAAGTTGCTTCAAGCTTCAGATTGGAGTTGGTGAAGACTTGAAAGCTTGACTTGAATGCTCTTGTACTCTTTTGCTGTTGGTAGGTAGGATATTCAATAAAGCTCTCTCTTCTTTGAAATATTCTCTAATTTATTGCTTTAAGGAAGTTCAAATCATTCAAATTTAAAGTCTTCCATCATCTCAAGGTAGCTCTAGCCATTGTAGATCATTGGGAAAGATTTGTGATCGTTAGAGTGCCTTTTAGCATTCAAAAATAAATTCTGGAACTAGCCATTATATACCTTGAAACAACATTCGAGTTGGCTCGGATTCTTTCGAGTCGGCTCGGATCCTTCGAGTCGATGGGTCAAGTCACCAAATCTTCAATGCAGTCGACTCTTTGTCTCAGGTGCAAAACATGACTCTAGACGAGTCGGCTTTTTGTGGTTCGGGTTGGCTCGCCTGGCTGTTCTCAGAAATCTTTAGAAAAATGGATTCTAGAGGAGTCAGCTCAAACTGATTCCAGTCAACTCGGATTCACTAGATTGGGCTCACTTTCCATCGAGTCGGCTCGGATTGCTGCATTCCAAAATCCTTGCTGCATGCCAAAAAGCAGAGTCGGTTCTTATCACTTGGGATCGGCTCGAGTATCTTCTTCAGGATTTTTACAATTGAATTTAAACAAAACTCTCACCAACTCTTTTACAATTTCATACAAACTAACTCAAACTAAAATTAATGGCACACACACTCACAGAAGTAACCCTTTTAATTATTTTTCTTAGCATTTTTGAATGGGTTCTTCTTTACAAAAATATTTGCAACACAACTCAACCAAGAAAATAGAAGTGTAGGAGTTGAAGTTTGAACATGTTATTCATCCTACAAAAACTTGTCAAATACTTGAAGAGTTTTTAGAAATAAATGTACATACTCCAATATTTGGTTATCATCAAAATCACTTATAGGGTCAACAATCTTCCCCTTTTAATGATGACAAAATACTGGGCATGAAATTTTTTTATACTTTAATGTATAATAGTATTTAAGATTTAAATATTCACATGTAGCAGAGCTAATGGAATTAGTAAATAAATATCAAAACTCAAGAGATGATATCATAGTATATCATCAAGGTATTAAACTTCTCATGCTTCATGATATATAATTAGCACAAAACATGGAGTATCAGAGTTCCAAAAAGAAATTGATAGAATTAACATCCATTTGTAAATCAGATCATGCAATAGTAATCAGAGCATTAAGATAATAATTAGAGCAATATCATTCTAAGAGAATCTCCCCCTCTCTAGACTTTAAAGTAGTTTAAGCAGTGCTATCATTTTTGTGCTCCCCCTTTTTCACTCTTTTTGTGCACCTTAAGAGTAGTTGGTAGGAAGCTCAACATATATACTAATTTTCCATTCTTTTCATATTTCTCCCATCTTTCTTTTCACATTTTTCATAACTCTCATTTTTCATAATTCTTCCCCTTTTTGTCAATCAATCAAAAAGGTGATTTCAAATAAAGCTCAGATTTTAAAATAGATTGAGAAAGTTTTTAATATTTGTTTGAGATAATTTCACATTCTCAACTTGAAAATTCTAATTAAAATTTCATTATAGTTGTACTATAACAAGTGCAAAGATTGAATCATCGTACATGACAGAAAAGAAAAACAAAAGATACTTTATTGATAAGATTTTCATACAAGTTCAAAATGAAAGTACATTCATATTGCAGAATATAAAAAGTATAACATTGATAAATTTAGAAACAACCAAAAGACTAACTAAAAGATCTATTCTTCTTCTTCTTCATTAGAAGAAGAGGAGCCCACCTCTATAACTCTATCAGAGGTCTTAGTTTTCAGGGGTTTAAACCTTAAATCCCTGAATCTAGTTCTAACAGGGGCTCTAAGAACTTTAGTCTTCTTGGTTTTGGGTTCTTTCTTGGTCTTAGTAGGTTTAAGTGGATCAGATAAAGGAACAGGAGAAGGAATGTCAAGTGATTCCTTGATGATCTATTCAGGAGCATCTTTAGTGGGAACAGTTTCTTTTGTGATTGCAGTATGATGCTTCTGATCTCTTCCTTGAAGTCTTCCATTTCCTTATCCAATTTTTGCTGGTGAAGCTCTTGTTCAGATCTTAATTTCTGTAATCTAATGTCAACTGACTTTCTGATTTCCTCAATTACAAAATTCATATGATCAGTCAAAGAGTTGGAGATATTTTCATCTTTTGAAGTAAAAGATTTTTTAGCTTAGATGGAGTAACCATTGTTTCTTCAATCCCTTCTTCATCAGCAGCTTCATCTTCTTCAGAAATGGTAGCAGCAACCTAACTAGGCATTTTTTATCCATTCTCCTTCTTGTAACTTGTATCCCATTCTTTTTAGTGAATTGAAGGAGTAGATAGTGGTGTAATGGCTTGCCTATTTCATTTGATAAGTAAATTCCTGCTTCTTCGAATAACAAAGTAAAGATCATACTGTAGGGTAGACAGGCATTGACCTTTCTTGCTGCTTCAGTCATTTGGATCATCATTATATAGGGAAGGTTGAGAGGCTTTTCTACAATTAAGTGTCCCATAACTGTCATATCCTTTTCACTAACCCAATCAAAGCGGCCATTTCTTGGAAGAAATATCCTGCTGATCATATTATGTAGCAGCCTCATTTCCTTCGATAGTAGATTAGCTTGTACATGTTGGACTGTGCTCACATCTTCTTTCTCCAAAATTAATTTTAGAATGTGTTCCTTGTCCGGTAGAAGAAGCTCAGTAGCACCATTCGTTGGCATTTGCAAGCAATCTGGCCAATCTTTCTTCGTCTACTATAACTATTTTTCCCTTGACTGTAGATTCCAAATGAAATTCTTTAATGATAATGTTTCTATAAAACATCCGTACCAGTGAAGGGTAGGTCAATGTATCCAAAGAACATAAATGCTTCAACCCTTGACTCTCTATCTAGTTTTCGATTTTCATCCCCATTTCTTCTAGGAATGCAAAGTCGATCCTTCTTCCGCAAGTGACAGGACGATTGATCATTGAGACATGCTGTCCAAGAGGAGGAGTTTCTTCATCTTGCTGGACTGGAGTAGACCTTTTTCTATTCTCCCTTGTTCCTCTTGCATCTATACTCCGAATGCTTGATTCGCCGATTTGAAGAACCTTCTTTGCAGATCTTCGAGGAGCCATTGTAGAGGGATTAAAGAATTTTAGGCCCTAGAGAATGATTTTTTTTGGGAGAATAGTAAAGCTTCCGAGGGAAGTGAAGTGTGTTCAAAGTAAAGTAAAAGAGTGAAGTACTTAGAAAAGACAGTTCAGAACTTTCTAAATAGTGATTTTCTGACTTTTGAGTCGGCTCGCTCAGCCCTAAAAATATCCGAGTCGGCTCGACCAGAGCGAACTTAGAACAACCAGAACACCGAGTCGGATAAGCAAAGACTTAGTCGGCTCGACCAGAGCAAGAGTACGAGACTCAGATATTCGAGTCGACTCGAACAGAGCAAAATTGCTCGAGTCGACTCGAACATAAACTTTTCACATGAAATCAAATGGTCTAGAAATTGAATTCGATATACTGAATAATTCAAGGAAAGTTTTTCAAAAAATTATGAGTAATTGTAGGAGGTTTTCTAGATAATTTTCCTTAATTCTTGAAGGAAATTAGGTTTACTAAATCTAGAAAGATAACATAGTCCTAATTCTCCTCTAAGCAACTCAAATCTATCCTGATTTAGTGGCTTGGTAAAGATGTCAGCTTGTTGTTTTTCTGTTGAGATAAATTCTAGTTCTATGTCACCATTCAAAATATGATCTCTAATAAAATGGTATCTAATCTCTATGTGCTTTGTCCTAGAATGCTGAATAGGATTTTTAGATAAATTTATAGCACTTGTGTTATCACACTTAATAAGAATTTTGCATTGAGAAACACCAAAATCTTCTAGTTGTTGTTTAATCCACAACACTTGCGCACAACTCCCTATAGCAGCATACTCTGCCTCAGCAGTAGAAATTGCTACCGAGTTTTTATTTCTTGCAGTGCCATGAGATTAAATTCAATCATAGAAATTGACAAGTTCCACTAGTGCTTTTTCTATCTACTTTACAACTAGCATAATCAGCATCAGAAAATCTGATTAAATTTAAAGATGATTCTTTTAAAAACTAATGACCAAGATTACTTGTACCTTTCAAGTATTTTAATATTCTTTTAACAGGAGCATATGTGTTTCTTTGGGATTATATTGAAATCTAGCACATACACATACACTATACAAGATATCTGGTACTTGCAGTTAAATATAATAAGGATCCGATCATACCTCGATATAGCTTTTGGTCAACATTGGATCCACTTTCATCTTTGTCCAATTTGCAAGTTGGGCTCATGGGTGTATTTATTTGTTTGCTCGTCTCCATACCAAACTTTTTAATGATTTCTTTGATGTATTTGGATTGGTTAATGAAGATCCCTTCCTTTGACTATTTTACTTGAAGTCCGAGGAAGTAATTCAGTTCATCCATTAGGCTCATTTCAAATTCTCCCTGCATTAGCTTAGCAAATTCTTCACAAAAATTTTCATTAGTTGCACCAAAAATAATATCATCAACATAAATTTGTACTACTAATATATCATTATTTCTTTTTAATAAAAAGAGTTTTATCAACATTTCTTCTTGAAAAATCATTTTCAATTAAGAAAGTGCTAAGTCTATCATACCAAGCTCTAGGAGCTTGTTTCAAACCATATAAAGCTTTATTGAGTTTAAACACATGGTTTGGAAAAGCATAATTTTAAAATCAAGTGGTTATTCTATAAAAACTTGTTCAGTGATAAAACTATTTAAAAATATACTTTTCACATCCATTTGAAAAAGTTTGAAATTCATGTAGCAAACAAATGCAAGAAGTAATCTAATGGCTTCTAATCTTACTATAGGTGCATAAGTTTCATCAAAATCTATACCTTCTTCTTGACTGTATCCCTTAGCCACTAATCTCGCTTTGTTTCTAATGACATTTTCTTGTTCAACTAATTTGTTCCTATGGACCCATTTGGTTCCTATAATTGGGTGGTCTTTAGGTCTATCAACTAATGTCCAAACCTTATTTCTTTCAAACTAGTTCAGTTCTTCATGATGGCTAACATCCAGTTTGGGTTATTTTCTGCTTCTTCTAAGGTGTGAGGCTCTATTTGAGATACAAAGGCTAGGTAATCATGTGCAGTCCTATGTGCAGATCTAGTCCTTATACCTTGAGAAGGATGACCAATAATTAATTTTTTAGGATGGGAAGTAGAGTACCTGATGCGGGACTAAAATCAATGTAACCCTGGATTATTTAGGAAAGGAAAACAACTAAACAAACTTGGACCGTGGGAGGGCTAAGATGCCTCCCGAGACTAGGGTGACACTGAAACTAAAATCCTAAAATAGCTGATCTCTTTTGGTTTTCAATTTTCTTGGTGGAGGTGGCGAAGGAAGGATGGAGATGAGAGATTGGGAACTGAAACTCATGGCCTAGGACTCACTCTAAAGGGGAGACACACACAGAAAGTCAGGGGTCAAAGCGTAAAGCTACCCTCCCAAGGGATCAAAGCACATAGCTACCCTCCCGAGGGATCACAGCACCAGCTATCCTGAGCTCTAATCGAACCCATCATTCACATAGTAGGGCTCTCATAAAGGTCGCTAAGGTGACTCTCAAAGGACACGAGGGGATAAAGAATATGAGATAGGGGATAACAAGGGTGCTCGAACCCATCATCCACAAAGTAGGACTCTCACACCCCCGAACGAACCCATTATCCACACAGTAAGGAACGAAGGCAAATAGGCCTCAGCCCAGAACAAGAACCAATAGAGAACCTCAAAAATTTATATCAAATCATCTTATTATTATAGGGGGAGAGGGGCCTTTATATAGAAAAACCAAAACCTTCAGTTTCTCAGCCTCTACGAAAACTAAAAAAGGAAAATAAAATACTACAAAATTCGTGTTGCATCAAAAGTGGTGCTGATCTACTCTGAGAAGCATGTCGGCTTGATGATCTGCTCGAGAAAGCATGCTGCTCTGAAAATTGGACTGCTCTGAAATCCATGCAAACTCATCTCAAGGTCATGGAAGGGAGGGAACCAACTCCGGCGGGGCACCAGCGGACGGCGAGCGACGGACGACTGGCGGTGGGCTGCAGGCGAGGCGGCACAGGGGGGCATGGCACGCCCTGTGCATGACGTTTGGCCTTTTCTCGGTGTGGGATCTCCTGGACGCCAGCGAGGGCTCCGGTGGCCGGGCCTTGGTCGGTGGACGGCAAGGCGGCGGGACAGTGGCAAGCGGGCGGCGGCGGCGGTGTCAGGCGGTGGGCAGTGGCGTCACACGGATGCACTGGGCAGACAGATGCCTCCCGCGTCCATTCGTTTTCCCATGGGCGGGGCGGTGGCGGACCCACCGGCAACCGGGCGAGAGCCGGCGGGCTATGGGAATAGCGGCTCGCAGCAGGCCAATGGTGGCGGTGACAGCAGTGGCTATGGGCCATGGCAGGTGGATGCCTCCGCATCTGTTCATCTTCCCACGGGCGTGGGCGGACGGTGGCGGCGACTTCTCCGGCGAGGGCGGGGGCAGCAAGCGTCGATGGCAGTCCGGCGGCGGTGACCGGGGGTCGGGCAGCCCAGATCTGGGGCTGGAGGGGGCGGAGGCTAGGGTTTGGGCGTTTAAAAAATTCATGGGAGAAGGATGTAGGAGATGGAATAAGGCTGGATAACTCGGGGATAAACCTAGAATAAAATTAGAATAGCGGGGATAGGTGGAATAGCAGGATAGGAAAATAAAAAAATGCGAGAAAATAAAAAAAATGGGAAAAATATCCAGACGACTGCTGGATCCCCATCAATACCTCCATTCAGTTGGTAGATTGGTATGATCTTTACTTACCGTTTCTTCTTCTTCTTCAATTAGTCTTTGTTGAATACTAATGTCTTCCATCTCCTTTTGAATGGTACCTGCATCGTTATCAATATACTCATCTTTTCTAGACGGTGATGGATAGTAGTTTCATCAAGAATGACATGCATCGACTCTTCAACAGTAAGAGTCCTTTTATTAAAAATCCTATATGCTTTGCTATGTAGTGAATAATCAAGGAAAATAGCTTTATCAAATTTAGCATCAAACTTTCCTAGATTATCCTTACCATTGTTATGTACAAAGCATTTTCATCCAAACACATGATAATAATTTATATTGGGTTTCTTTTCATTCCAAAGTTCATTGGAGGTTTTCTTCAAAATAGGACTGATCAAAATGCGGGTTAAAATATAACATACAGTGTTTATCGCTTCTGCCCAAAAGTACCTAGGGAGATTACTTTCACACAACATTGTTTGGGCCATTTCTTTCAAAGTCCTATTTTTCTCTCTACAACACCATTTTGTTGTGGTGTTCCAGGAGCGGAGAAGTTGTGATCAATGCCATTTTCAGTATAATAATCATCAAAAAATTGATTTTCAAATTCAGTTCCGTAATCACTCTAAATTGAAATTATAGAAAGATTTTTCTGATTTGAAATCTTTTTGTGAAATTTTCTAAATATTTTGAAAGTTTCATCTTTGTGTGTAATAAACAAAACCCATATAAATCTGGAAAAATTATCTACAATCACAAGGGCATATTTCATACCTCCTAGGCTTGTGATCCTAGTTGGTCCAAATAAATCCATGTGAAGTAGTTCTAAAGGTCTAGAAGTTGAAATCAGATTTTTGGATTTAAATCTCCCATAGTTTGTTTACCCATTTGACATGCATCACAAACATGATCAAAATCAACTTTAAACTTATGCATGCCTCTGACAAGATTTTTGAAATCAACTTGGCAATAGTATGCATGCTAGCATGACCCAATCATCTATACCATAGTAAGCAAGACTCTTGGTCTTAGCATTCATTGTAACCAAACTGGAGCTACTTGACATGACCAGATCATTTAGATCTACCACATAAATATTTCCTAGTCTGTGTCCAATGAATTTACTACTAGAGTCAAGAGAGTTTGTTACCATACACATAGATGATTCGAAGATAACATTGAATCCTTTATTACATATTTGACTAATACTCAATAGATTGTGCTTCAACTTATCTACTAGCAATACATTTTCAATAAAAGTACAGGGGGTTATTTTGATCTTATCAATTTTGATTATTTTCCTTTGCCATTGTCTCCGAAAGTAACCATACCTCCTTCTTTCATTTCACGGAGATAAATTGATCCTTGTCACCCGTCATATGCCTTGACAGCTACTGTCAAAATACCATCTTTTCTTTGATTTCTGGGCTGCAAGACATTCCTGTAAAAAAATCAAGGAGTACTTTTAGGTACCCAAGCTAATTTGGGTCCTTTCAAGTTAGCTGAGGCGGTCCCTTTAGGAACCCAAATTTTTTTTGATGTTCTATGGACATTTTTAAGAATATTGCAATTAAAAGCTTTATGTCCTAATTTTTTGAAAGCAAAACATCTACTTCTAAAATTTTGAAATAATTTAGACTTTGAAGTTCTATATGCATGAAGTGCAGAAATAGCAGGTTTTGTTTTAAATTCTTAGGAACATATACAACAGGTTTTGAAATAGAAATAGAGTCTTTTGTAATAAAGGTTTTATGAGAAATAAACTTGGGAACAAAATCTTTTTGTTTCATAAATGTAGTAGCTGAAATGTAATTTGAATTTGGAACATTAAAACATATTATAGCTTTATTTCCAGAAATTTTTTGATCTTTAAGAATTAACTCAAGCTTATTAGAAGATAAAATTAATTTTTCAACAAATGGCTTGAGTTTTTCAACCTCCTTTTTCAGCTCATTATTTTCTTTCATCAAAATATTGTTTTTGTCATGAAATTCTCTATTCTCAGTTTTCAAGGCATTACAATTTTAAAAAAGGTATGAATTTCTTTTTGCAATAAATTGTTCTTTTCTGAAATCTCATCTTTTTCTTTGAGTAAAGAATATTGATATACTTAATGATCTAATCTTTACTCCTGCCTTTTAAATTCAAATAATATATCATGGAATGTAGAATTTAATTCCTCAAAAGTAAATTCAATTTGTATGTCGGGTAAATTTACCTCATCCTCGAGACCCATTAGACATAAATTTGTTATTTTCATAGTCTCTTCTTCTTCATTGAGGTGGAGTCTTCACTATCGTTCTACGTGTCAACCATCACTTTCTTTTTCTTCTTTCTGAAAAATTTCTTTAATTGAGGACAATCTTGATGAATGTGTCCCAATTTCTTACATTTATAGCAGGTGGGAACTTGTTCCTTATCCTTATCTTTGTCCTTGTCCTTTTCTTTTGATTGTTCTCCTTGTTTATGGAATTTTCTGTTATATCTTCCTTTCTTCTTTTCCATAAACTTTCTGAATCTTCTCACGACTATTGCAATATCTTCATCTTCAAGATCATCTTCGGAGGAGGTAGAGTCATCTTCCGTCTCTTCATCATCTTTTGATTTCGATGCAGCTTTGAATGCAATTATTTTCTTCTTTTTCTGATCATCATCCGTTCTATGCTGCATGGCTAGTTCATGTGTGATGAGAGATCCAATTAATTCATCCATTGATAGAATGTTTAAATCTTTAGCTTCCTAGATGGCAATGACTTTAGGATCCTATTTATCCGGAAGTGATCTCAAAATCTTCTATACTAAATCAGCATTAAGTATACCTGCCAAGACTTTTCAAACCGTTAATAATATCTATAAATCTAGTATACATGGTAGAAATAATTTAATTAGGCTCCATTTTAAATAATTCATAGTTATAAACTAAAAGATTTATCTTTGAAGTTTTCACTTGTGAAGTTCCTTCATGGGTCACTTAAAGTTTATCCCAAATTTTCTTTGCTGAAGAGCAGATGGAAATTCGATTAAACTTGTTTGAATCCAAAGCACAGTAAAGCAAGTTCATTGCTTTGGCATTCAATTCCTCCATCTTCATGTCAGTCCTCTTCAGGTTTAGGGACATCCACGCCATCAATTTTAGTCATTGGAACATGTGGCCCTTTGAGAATGACCTTCCATAACTGAAAATCAACAGCTTGAATATAGATTTTCATTCATGCTTTCCAATAAGAATAATTTATGCCTGTGAAAAGTGGAGGTCTATTAGTTGACTGGCCTTCAGCCAAAGATGTACTCATGGGATAAGCCATCAATCTTTACTCTAAGATAATCAGAGACACTGCTATGATACCAGTTATTGCCCAGATGGCTATCCAAGAGGGGGTGAATTGGATCTCTTAAAAAATTAAAGGCAAGTAATGTGCAATTCAAAATTCTTTGCAAGTGGTAGGTGCTGTGATAGAATTTAAAATGTAGAAGCTAAATAGTGTAAAGAAAGCACAACACAAACACACCAAATTTATAATGGTTCGGAACAACCCTGCCCCTACGTCCACTATCCAAGATACCACTTGGGATTTTCACTATATTCACACCCGAATATAGTAGGATTGTTTTACAGGATCATAATCCAAAACCTCTACACTTTGGTTTTACGGGATCCCAAAAAAAACCCAACATCCTTTGGTTTTAACAGGCTCACCAAAGAAACCCAACTTGGTTTTCACGGGATCACCAAGAACCTAACCCTTGGTTTTAACAAGGCTCACCAAGAACCTATTTGGTTTTTCAACTGGGCTCACCAATAACCCAACAATTCAAAAATTGAATTGAAAATAAATGCAACAAGAATGACAAACTCAATTTGTCGAATAGTTACAGATGCAGCTTGTTGGAAGTCCACTTGAATGCACTTGAATAGACTTTAATTAATTCAGTGGCTTCTTTCCAAAGTTGCTTCAAGCTTCAAATTGGAGTTGGTGAAGACTTGAAAGCTTGACTTGAATGCTCTTGTGCTCTTTAGCTGTTGGTAGGTAGGATATTCAATAAAGCTCTCTCTTCTTTAAAGAATTCTCTAATTCATTGCTTTAAGGAAGTTCAAATCCTTCAAATTTAAAGTCTTTCATCATCCCAAGGTAGTTATAGCCGTTGTAGACCGTCGAAAAATGATTGTGACCATTGAGACACCTTTTAGCATTCAAAAATAAATTCTAGAACTAGCCGTTAAATACCTGAAAATGATGTTCGAGTCGGCTCGGATTCCTTCGAGTCGGCTCGGATCCTTCGAGTCGATGGGTCGAGTCACCAAATCTTCAATGTAGTCGACTCTTTGTCTCAGGGCACAAAACATCACTCTGGATGAGTCGGCTCTTTGTGGTTCGGGTCGGCTCGCCTGGCTGTTCTCAGAAATCTTCAGAAAAATAGACTCTAGAGGAGTCGGCTCGGACTGATTCTAGTCGACTTGAATTCACTAGAGTCAGCTCTCTTTCCATCAAGTCGACTAGGATTGCTGCGTTCCAGAACCTTACTGCATGCTAATAAGCAGAGTCGGCTCTTCATCACTTGGGGTCGGCTTGAGTGTCTTCTTTAGGATTTTTACAATTGAGTTTAAAGAAAACTCTCACCAACTCTTTTACAATTTCACACAAACCAACTCAAACTAAAATTCATGGCACACACACTCACAGAAGTAACCCTTTTAATTGATTTTTCTTAGCATTTTTGAATGGGTCTTCTTTACAAAAATATTTGCAACATAACTCAACCAAGAAAATAGAAGTGTAAGAGTTGAAGTTTGAACATGTTATTCATCCTACAAAAGCTTGTCAAACACTTGAAGAGTTTTCAGAAATAAATGTACATTCTCCAATGTTTGGTTATCATCAAAATCACTTTTGGGATCAATAATAGGTTTCATTGATGGAAGTTCAGTGTCTTGGAATAATCATGATTGATTAATAAATGGCATGAAATGTGAAGACAAAATATCATTCCATTGCATTAAAAGGTTTTCTTACAATGGTGAAAAATGAAGAAAAAAAATTACAAATTCCAAAAGGTGCTACAAGCTTAAAAAGAAAGTAAAAATCATAAAACTAATTTTTTACCTCTCTTGAAGGGTCGGCAAGATTGGGAGCATCTTCTAGGGGAGGAGCAATCTCTCCAATCGAAGAAGGCCCAGTTGGAGTAGAAGGATCAACATAGATAGGCTCTGGAATGGTAGCGGGCTCGACTAAGGGTGCTTCAGTTGTCGCCTCAACAAGCTCCCCCTTAGGCTCTTCTTCCTTATCCATGATCGAAGTCCGAAGCTCAAGTTCCCCTATCCTGAAGCCTTCCTCATAGGCCTCCTAGCTAAATGCCTGGCAGTTGGTGAAGTCCTCTAATTTATGGAAGTCTGACATTGCCTAAGCATTCTCTTCCATAAAATCATTGGAAGCTATATATTTCTCAATGGCCCCCATAGCCTCTTTCTTGGCCTCAGCCAAGCTCCAACTTGGCCTTCACTATCTCTAGCTCCATCTTCCCATTCTGTGAGGCCCAGTTAGTCTTGGCTTTGACTAGATCAGCCTTCACTTTGGATAGCTCCTTTTCATCACCTTGGCCCTCTGATGCACCCCTGCGATGGTGCTCTTAACTTTCTTGATGGTGTCACCCATGTCAAAGGTTTGGTTCAACAAATCAGCCACACATGTGTCAATTGTAGCAAGACTAGGTTAGAAAAGGCAAATTTAAGGATGAAGAATAAAGGTTGAGTAGGAGGTACCTCTAGAACCGACATCACCATCTTCTTCTCCAAGTTGTCAAATGTCAGTACCCATAACTCCTCTAGCTTCTTTGCAAATAGGTTTTTCTTAAAAACATCCTAAGTGATCCCCTAGTCTAAGGGACTTGCACTAGCCAGATCTCCTTCTGAGGGAAGCTCATCGTCAAGTCCACTGAGCATCCCTCAACCATGGTGGAGGAAGATGAGGGATGGGTGATCAGCATTGAAGGTGCAATTGGAGAGGAAGATATAGCGACAGTAGTTGATGAGGCAACCTTAGTCACCTTAAAAAAGCCTGACCCAGTTGGGGCCCCTTTGGTTGGGTTTAGTAAATTTCACCTTCTTCCTCAATCTAGCAAAAGAGATCAAAGCCTTCCTTTTTTGGGCCAGTACTTTCCTAATCATGTCCCAATCTTCTGGCCTTATGCCTGCAAGCAAGTTACTGGTCAACAAGGAGAGGAGAATAGGAAAAGCAAAAAAGAAATAATATGGAACCCCTATACTCACTCATAGGTGGATGACAAGCCCTGTGTTGCAAAAGGTTTCTTCAGAGATAAGATGCTTCAAAGCAAGAACTTTGAATTCCCTTATGATCCTGAAATGGTTTTCCTCCTCGATATTTAGTTTGGGGAAATCCAAAATAGCAGCTACTGGCCAACCCCATTCATCCATGGAAGAGTAGGAAATGAATAGGAATCGCTCATCCATCCTTTAATGGCCGAAGGAGTGTCCTTGATCAAAGGCTTTACCCCCTTCTACGTGGTGAGAAGGCATGAAACAAAAAGAAAGAAGGTCAAATTTTAGTCAAGAAACAAATAATCAAAAACCCTACAATGTGCCTAATGAAGTTTGGGGTTAAATTACACAAAGGAATTCCATAGGATCTAAGAAATTCTAGAATGAGTGGACAAAGAGGGATCTTAACCTTACTTCAAACACCTCCTCATAGACTCCAAGTTTACCAGGAGGAGGATTATCTATTCGGGCATCAGGACTGGGCAACTCTAGCTCAAAGTCCTCAAGAATGCCAGATGTGACCCAAATGTGAGAAAGGTCTTCTTAGTCCATCATGGACTGATACTCATTTAGGCTTAGGGACTTTTGCTTCACGTGCTTACTGGTTGGAATGACAGGGTCCTTTGACCCTTCTCATTTGGCACCCCTCTTCGCTATCCTTTCCTTCCTAGACCCTAGCATCTACCTAAACCCAAGAAAGAGAAACAAAAAGAGCAGAAAGAGAGGACAGCTAACATCGGAATGAGGCGGGGCAAAAGGTTGAGGACAATGGGCTCTCCTAAAAGACCATAGGAGAGGAGAACAAGAAGGAAGAAGGGATCAATAGCAGCAAAATGCCTCGAAGAAAAAGACTCTAAAAACTGGGGCACGGAAGTAGTCGAGGTAATAAGCAAAATAGCCTTTTCAAATGAAGCTTACAATCCCAGGCCATATCAAGCCATTTGGCTACCGACACATAGTGAATTCTAGGTGAAATCGCCTTTTTAGATGAAGCATGCAATCCCAGGCCATGTTAAGCCATTTGGCTACCACCACATAGTGAATTCTTACTTGCACCCTACAACTGCTAGTCATCCAAAATAAATACCACATAGCAGTTGAACCACCACTAAGAGCTTCAAATCATGGTCTACCATTGCCCCTTTCCATTTGTATATGTCTTGAAGCCCACGCACCACTGAGTTTAGAAAAAGGATACTCATGTCCCTAACCCTCTTTTTCTGAGTACTTCCATGATCTGATTGAAGTCTAGATTAAAAAGTAGGAGGGTATCCATTGGTAGGGATTATGTTCATGTAGGGACATGGGGCCTATAGTAGCAAAAGTGGCCTGTTGGCCAAAGAGTATGATTATTGATCAAGGATATAAAGCCCAAGTGTGGGTTAGGTCCAATAGCTTAATAGCACGTGTCGTCCGACTACACATCAAATTAGTTGTAGTAGCATCGACAGAGCCCACCAGGGAGTTTCTGACCGTAAGCTGGGTCAAACCTCCTGTAAAGGTGGACAGCACTTCATTGCTAATAGGTGACTCCAATACTGGTGCACCAACTGTCCACCAGAGAAGGCCCTTGATCAAGGGTGATTATCGACTCTATTGCCATTAGGCATGGTAACGCTAATAGCATGAAGTCAACTTGACCATTCAACTGACCCCTCATCAAGAAGAATGATGCCTCTCATAGTCGATAGACTAACTGCTAAGCCTTTGAGCCAACTAGCCTAGACCAAGCTTAACCACCCTTTAGTAAGGTGCTCAGACATAAACATTCGAGGGACCCTCAGTAAGTTCTCGAAAGTGTCCAAGTTAAGCCTTGGCGGGGGCCAACCCTTATACCTATAAGGTATCAGCAAGTCCTTTCTGACCTTTCGCTAGGCTAAGCCTTAGCAGGGGCTAACTCTTATATCCATAAGGTATCAGCAAGTCTCGCCGACTATTCACTAGGCTAAATCTTAGCAGGGGGCAACTCCTTTATCCAAAAGGTATTAGTGGGCTCTCGTCGACCATTCACCAGGCTAAGCCTTAGTGGGGTCCAACTCCTATATCCATAAGGTATCAGCAAGCCCTTACCGACTGTTTGCTAGGCTAAGCCTTTGCAGGGGCCAACTCCTGTACCCATAAGTTACCAGCAAACCCTCGCCAACTGTTTGCTAGCTAAGCCACAACAGGGACTAACTCTTGTACCCATTAGGTATTAGAGAGCCCTCACTGACTGTTCATCAAGTTAGATCGTGTACCCAACATGCAGTGGCCTATTCACCCAAGACACCCTACCTGACAGGTCCTTGGACACCAGCATGCTTGGACAAGCTATCCAAGCCAATCAAACCCCAAGCATCTTGAAAACTCCCAGGCTGACATATCCTTAAGCGATAAATTTGTCCAAAAGACCCCAAGGCACAGCACTCCGACACCCATTAACATAGTTTCCAATACAAAGCAAAACTCTCAATCATATCCTAAAATTTCCAATCATTTCTAGATCCAAGCAATTAGGGGAGCATGCTCAAGTCGCATAGTTACCTGTGCTACGATTAATGGATCATGGTATGCTAAAGGCAAACAACAAGGACACATTTTGCGACATTTAAAGAGTCTTACCACTATTCAGTAGATTCACCAGAACCCGTATCATTATAGGGATATCTCTGGTTCACTAAATACAAGAAGGGCTTCATGTAAGTCCCTAAGATATGCATGCTCTACCACTAATGCTCCTCACACTGTTGGTCTAAATACTGACTTGAGCATCGGAGTGCCTTCGCTGGGACCATCCCGATAGAATTTTTGCAAGTATTGCTTTTTAGAAAGCCGCCTATGTCATCTACTACATCACCACCTCTAGCACCTCCTCTTGCGCTCGACCATTTCAGCACCAACACCGGTCATAGGCTAAAAGGAAGGCCATAGTTAGCCCAAAATATAAAAATAATTATTGGTTAATCTGGATTTTGTTAATGAGACATGGATAATAAGTCATATGAAATCACTAGTAATATTTGAGATGAATTGTGATAAAATTTTATGCATGTTATATGCAATATAATTATTGAATTATATTGGATGCTTGATATATATGAAATTTCATAGTTTAAATTTTTACTTTGATGCTATTCTTTTGCTATTTTTGAATCATATTATTGCATTAGTGAACGTACTGATTTGTATAGGGCTGTAATGCTAACACCACCCCTTTCGGTTGCTTCTCAAAGTTGTAGGATACATAATATTAGTCTGTGTTGCCCAGGTGGCTTCCCAAGAGGGGGGTGAATTAGGATTAAAAACTTTTCACAATTATATGCACTTTCAAATTCTTTTAGTGTTGTGGTGCAATATGCAATGCGAAAATAATTAAATAAAAAAATAAGACAATAATAGCACAAGCACAAATACAAAGAGATTTAGAGTGGTTCGGAGCAACCGGCTCCTACGTCCACTACTCAAGCATCACTTGGGATTTCCACTATATCCCCCAACCGGAATACAGTTAGATTATTTTACCAAGCTCACAATCCAAACCTATATACTTTGGTTTTACCGGTATCACCAAAGAAACCCAAACTCCCTTTGGTTTTAGACGGGATCACCAAAGAAACCCTAACACTTGATTTTATACCGGGATCACCAAGAACCCAACTTAGGTTTTTACAAGGCTCACCAAAAAAACCTTCAACCCTCTCTTATGACACAGCCCCTTGCTTTTCTTAGAGAGAAAACAAGGATAAAGAGAAAATAAGCAAGCAACTACAACAAACCGAGTTTGTTTAAGTGTTGCCGAAGTAGATAAAAAATGAAGCGTTGCTTTGAATGCTCTTTAATGCTCTTCAAGCTACTTTTTTGCTTCTTCAATGAGTGGATTCAATGATGAAGTAGAGTTGGTGAAGCTTTGAATCCTATCTTGAAAGCTCTTGAAGTAGGTAGGTGAAAGACTTGAAGACTCTTCAATATCTCAAGATAAATTAATAATAATACTCTAATAATTGTTTAATCCCTCAAAAACAATCCCTTTTATAGTTTTCCATTAGATATGCCGTTGTAGGGCCTAGGGATTCGTGAAAGTGCCATTGGAGATGAAATGGAATTCAAAAATCACTTTCAGCAACTAGTCATTGGAGTGCAGAAAATGGCTACTCGAGTCGCCTCGAGGTCCACGAGTCGGCTCGAAGTCTCAGACAACCCAAAATAAATTTTATAAGAGTCGGCTCTTTAGACTGGAGTCAGCTCTTGCCTTTAGTTAATTCAAAATGACAAATACCCAGAGTCAGCTCTTCAAAGCAAGTCGGCTCAAGTTCTTAGTCCATCAAAATTCATAACTCTAGACGAGTCGGCTCTTGGGATAGGAGTCGGCTCGAGATCTCAAGTTCAAAAAAAAGTATTCTTCCATGAGTCGGCTCTTGGGACATGAGTCAGCTCTTAATACTGAAACTCTGAAATTTTTTCTATGCCGTGCCATAAGGAGTCGGCTCTTAATCCATGAGTCAGCTCTTGCCAAGTCTTCAATTGATGCTTCAAGCTTCTCCAAAACTCTTCAACACTTAAATCAAATAAGTGCTAATCTACATACTCTCAATTTTATAATTTTTTAGTCCATTTTACAAGATTACAAGATTGACAAAACTAGGACTTTTACAAGATAAAGTCCATATATAATTGAGTTACCTCTCATTCAATTTGAAAACTAATTAAAGCTAAAGGTAACCAATTTCCTGCAAAAACTTCTCAAGTAATTTGAAAGAATTAGTATCAAATACATGCTCCAATATTTTGTGATCATCAAAATCATTCCAGGGTTAACAATCTTTTCCTTTATGATGATGACAAAATACTGGGCATGATCAAATTAAAAGCACTTTATAATTACTGTATATTCACATTTATCAAATGATATTGATCATAGTATGTATCACACAGATTGAGTATCAAGGTATCAACACAGTGTGTCACAAAGTATCATATGTATCATATGTATCAAATATATGAAACCAAAAATTATTAACATAAAGTATCATATATATCGATACACTGTATGGTGGGGACACCAGAGGCACCAGAATAAGACAGAGGCTTTCAACCCTCTGTGGATCACTTAGTTAATATTTGAGTCCCCTGTAATAAAGCTTAGTCCAGCTACATTTAAGTCCTGTAATTAGCCAGCTCATGTTGAGCTAGTTCAGTTCGTTCAGTACTAGTCAGCTCATGTTGAGCTAATTTCAATTTTTGAGTCATGTCCAATCAAATTGAAGACTCAAGACCACATCATACAAGTGAAGACCAAGTTCAACCTAATTGAAGACATAAAAGTTTAGCCCAAGTCCAACCCAGCTTGAAGATTTGAAGACCCTAGGAGAAAAAAATTCAGAAAATCCTGATGCCTTGCAGATGCCCTCCAATGCCCAGATTTCCTTCCAGATGCCAAAGTATATTCATAGATAAGGGCATCCATGATTCCAGAGGTCCATCTGCATCCTAGCCAAAGAAATCAAGCCCAGGCGCCAAGCCCAAGCCCCTAAGAAGCAAGATACCAGGGAATATTCCTGCTACTGGCTACCAGGCCACCCCAGCTTCCAGAGGCCCAAACCCATGCACCCGGGCCCCTTTGGGCCGGCCCCTTGCTGCTCTTAGAAGCCCAACACGCCTCCCTATGTGTCCTTGGAGTGTTGGCCAAGTCAAGAGAAATTTTAGGGATTTTTTCTACCTAATATTTCTTAATTTCTAACTAGGGTTTGAGAGGGAAAAGGATTCTCATGTAAAGACTAATGTGCCCTTACTTGGAGCCCAAGGTTAAGGGTCTATTTAAGGGACCCTAGCCTCTTATATGAAGGGAGACTTTTGATATGAATTAAAACCTTGAGTTCTTCTATTGAGTTGTGTGATACCCTGCTGTGTGCATAAAGGGGTTTGTGAGAGTTCTTCTTCCCGGTGTTTGCAATCATCTTCCTGCTGCCAACAAACCCTCCAGATCCCTGGATACCCACTCCAAAAGAAGCCTTACCTTGATGTTTTTCCTTTGTTTCTTGTTCCTTTGTGAATTTTCTAACCCCTGACAGGTCGTTTGCAGGTCCCTGAGTTCCTACGAATCCAACGACTCCAGCCAAGCCTCACTCGGACCACTGAGCAGAAAGTCGGGTATCCGCGGGTCATTGGCTTGATTTTCCAGGCCGCATCCATCGAGGAACGAGAGACCCTTCACTGCGATCTTCACAGATATTTTCAGGTACACCCCTCTACCTCCAGTAGTTTTATTGTAGGAGAACTTGCCCTAACCGAGGCTTCTCAACCCCGGCGGTCCTTCTTTGCTACTTTTCTAGGTCCTAATCTGCATGCTGATCTTCAAAAACTCATACAAAATTCCCTACAAATAATTTTGATCTAAAATTTGGGAATTAATCACCTAGCTCAACATGTAAAACATACAAAAAGAATTACATGCATTTTAGTCCCCCATCATTTGGTATCAGAGCTTAGATTAGGGCTTGTTTTCTGCAATTTTTTAATCCATATATGCTCTATTTTTTAAATTATTTCTCCCTTTTTAAAACTCAAAAAATTTGAGATTTATTTTTGGATGCATCATAATTAACAGTAATTTTATTAATTTTTTCAGATTTTATATTGGAATTTTTGCGCCAAATACAGCCTGTAAATTTTTGGCTATGTTTTTTTCAACAAGACAAGTTTAGTTTAGGGTTTTATTTAGCATTTTTTGTATATATTTAATTTAGTATATTTCCTGTATTAGACCATAATTTGCAAGTTTTCTTCTATTTAATAATACCAATTACATATCTCCAAAAATACCAAAACATTTAAACCCTAATTGCATCCTCATCTGTGCCACCATGCATAATTTTAAGGGCACTCTTGCTATATCATAGGAGTTGATAACCTCTTTAGCCCAAAACACATGCATTTGGTCCCAAGCCTTAACCTATTAACTAGACTTATTTGCCCTAGTGGGCTGGACACCAAGTCAGGTCCTTAGTGTTAGATACTTGTAGGTTAACTATGTTTTTGCTCATGTCTAGAACGGTGGTTTAGGGATTCAATCCTGAATGCTGGTCGCCTACCTGCCAATCTTTGATTGTTGTCTAGGATTGACCTAACATTACACCTACTGAGTACAGGGTTACTATAGGCTAGTTTGCCACCCTGATTGAGCATTAGTTTAGACTCTAGTCTAGTAGCTGTACTGATCAAGTCTTGCAGACACTAGATCAGGGGTCAATCACCATCACAATGTCTGAACCTATGGAAAATTTGCAAGCCCAAATAAAAGCACTCATGAGCATCTAACCCAATCCATGGCCAATTGACTACCCTAACTCAGTCTAGTACCCAAACCAACAATAGAATTGCATCTTGCTGATAGGTTTGCCAGTTAGAAGGCCATGTAGGGACCATAGAAAGAACCATGGGTCACAGTCTGATCCAGATCCTAAGTCCCCTCATCCTGACCCGTACTACAATCCTGAACCTAGGAGGACCCCAAACCCTGATCCCTACCGAGAGGTTGAACCTAGGAGAGCCCATTGTCATGACCCATACTATGATACTGAACCTAGGAGGACCCCAAACCCTGATCCATACCTTGAGGCTGAACCTAGGAGAGCCCATCGTCATGACCCAATCCCTAAGGTTAGTCCTAGAAGACCCAATCAGGATTTTGTAGACCAAGAAGATAGATCCTATTTACCCTCTCCCTATAAGCCTAGTATACCCACAACCTATAGATCTTATGACTCCAAATCCTATGAACCTAGAACCAATGAATCTTGAACCTATGAACCTAGATCCTATGACTCTAGATCCCATGATCATAGATCCTATGCACCCACACCTATGAGCCTAGTAGACCCAACACCCAATATTTTGACCCATACAGGAGTCCAACCCTAGGAGAACCCAATATTCTGACCCATATAGGGAGTCCAACCCTAGGAGAACCCAATATTCTGAACCATATAGGGAGTCCAACCCTAGGAGAACCCAATATTCTGACCCATATAGGGAGTCCAACCCTAGGAAACCCAATATCCTGACCCATATAGGGAGTCCAACCTAGGAGGACCCCATACCATGATCCATCTTAGAACCTGACCATAGAGCTGACCCAAAATCCTATGATCCCAGATCCTATAATCCCATGACCCATAGATCTGCACCCTTGTCCTATGAGCCCAGAGAACCCATAATCCCTAAGTATCAATCTAGTACTAGTCATGCTACCCCTAGTCAACTTGAACCCCATAGGATTAGCACCCTAAATATGAGCCCAGTAGTGAGCCACTACCCCTTAGGCAACTTGAACCTACTAGGATTAGTGTCCATATTCAAAACCAGGACCTAGCCAATTATTCCCTAGCCGACCTTCTCCAACCATTCCCGAGATTGACAAGGCTTACATTAATGCGGAAGTGTATGAAGCTGATGCGAGCCTAGTGGATGAGTATGAGGGAGAAGATGAGATACCTATGATGACCTAGAAATAGTTGGCCTAGTAAATACCCAGGTAGAAGCCAACCTAGAGGTAGTTGACCCTAACCACATCCAACCTAAAGCTATAGTGGAAGGACAAATAGAGGAAGAGAACCTAGGTACTGCTGTTAGAGCCTTACCTGAGGAAACCATAGAGGAGAGCCAAATTATAGAGTTTAATCCTAAAATACAAGAACCCGAAGAATTTATTATGGACCTGATCTCTTTGAATCAGTACCCTCAGGATGAGCCTCCTCTTATAGTTCCCATTAAGGACCTCTTCCCTGAGATTAATAACCCATCCTTCCATTATACAAACCCCATATATATACCGCAACCCGTAAGGTTAACCTCATTAGTCTAGGATTAGTCCCTGATGACCCTTCTTTTATCTTACTTTATCCAACTAACCTTGAACCTTTTTTTCTACCCTACCAAACTAATTCTGAAACCACTTCCTATTTTCTGCCCTTTCGTGACACCTCCAGCATTTCTAGGATTATTATATTGCATTTAACTGTGATTAGCATACTACATGCATTCATCATGCATGTTAGGTTTGCATCTTACTCCTGGCATACTCTTTGGAATTTGCTAAGAGTTCACTGCAAATTTTCATGTGCATGTCAAGCCTAGATCAAACTAAGGAACCTATAATCTGTAGGTTTAGATCCAAAGAGTTCAATAAAATTTCCTTCTATAGGAATGCATAGTCAAGTCTAATAGTGTTAGTTTGAGTCCTTTGCATCATTTGTTAGGAGTCTGCATGTGCCCAGCATGTTCACCACCTATACTATTTTAAACAAACTGGCTAATTCCCGGAAGATGGATCAAAGAATTTGATGTAGTGGATTCTATCTGGGTTAGCTTAGGCCTAAAAGAAGCTTCATGCTCGCAGAGCCGGACCTTTTAAAGTGATAGAGAAGGTTGGATCAAATGCCTAGGTGTTAGACTTGCCTTGGATTTGGGCATTAGCTCTACCTTCAATATTACTGACCTGGTTGAGTAAGGGGAACCGACAGTGATACCTAGTGAGGCCTTGGACCTATTCCTTTTCATTGTGAGTGACCCTAACCTAGAGTATCCACAACAAATTTGGCCTGAGAGAGGAGAAGGATCGAGCGTATCCTGGACGATCAAGCCATCACGACCAGGCCATGACTATCAACGCTTCCTGGTCCGATGGCAAGGCCGGCCAGATCGGACGATTCGTGGATTTCTCGAGAGGACTTGCAATGCCTCAACCCAGACCTTCTCGAGAGATATGTGAGCCAGTCTGACCTTCACTCGACAGGGTCGAGTTCCTCCCACCCCGGGAGAATGGTGGGGACACCAGAGGCACCAGAATAAGGCAGGCTTCTCAACCCTCTATGGATCACTTAGTTAATATTGAGTCCCTGTAATAAAGCTTAGTCCAGCTACATTTGAGTCTTGTAATTAGTCCAGCTCTTGTGAGCTAGTTCAGTTCGTTCAGTACTAGTCAGCTCATGTTGAGCTAATTTCAATTTATGAGTCCTGTCAATCAAATTGAAAACTCAAGACCACATCATACAAGTGAAGACCAGTCAACCTAATTGAATACATAAAAGTTTAGCCCATGTCCAACCAGCTTGAAGATTTGAAGACCCCAGGAGGAAAATTCAGAAAAAACCATGATTCCTTGCAGATGCCCTCCAGATGCCAGATTTCCTTTCAGATGCCAAATATTTCATAGATAAGGGAATCCATGATTCAGAGGTCCATCTGCCTCCTAGCTAAAGAAATCAAGCCCAAGCGCCAAGCCCAAGCCCCTAAGAAGCATACCAGGGAATATTCCTGCTACCTGGCTACCAGGCCAACCCAGCTTCCAGAGGCCCAAACCCATACACCCGGGCCCCTTTGGGCTGGCCCCTTGCTGCTCTTAGAAGCCCAACACGCCCCCTATGTGTCCTTGGAGTGTTGGCCAAGTCAGAGAAAATTTTAGGGAATTTTTTACCTAATGTTTCTTATTTTCTAGCTAGGGTTTAGAGGGAAAGGATTCTCATGTAAAGACTAATGTGCCCTTACTTGGAGCCCAAGGTTAAGGGTCTATTTAAGGGACCCTAGCCTCTTGTATGAAGGGAGACTTTTGATATGAAATTAAACCTGAGTTCTTCTATTTAGTTGTGTGATACCCTGCTGTGTGCATAAAGGGGTTTGTGAGAGTTCTTCTTCCCGTGTTTGCAATCATCTTCCTGCTGCCAACAAACCCTCCAGATCCCTGGATGCCCACTCCAAAAGAAGCCTTCCCTTGCTATTTTTTCTTTTGTTTTCTTGTTCCTTTTGAATTTTCTAACCCCTAATAGGTCGTTTGCAGGTCCCTGAGTTCCTACGAATCCAACGACTCTAGCCAAGCCTCAATCGGACCACCGAGCAGAAAGCGGGTATCCGCGGGTCATTGGCTCGATTTTCCAGGCCGCATCATTGGGAATGAGAGACCCTTCACTGCGATCTTCACAGACATTATCAGGTACACCCTCTACCTTCAGTAGTTTTATTGTAGAGAACTTGCCCTAACCGAGGCTTCTCAGCCCCGGCGGTCCTTCTTTGCTACTTTTCTAGGTCCTAATCTGCATGCTGATCTTCAAAAACTCATACAAAATTCCCTACAAATAATTTGATCTAAAATTTGGGAATTAATCACCTAACTCAACATGTAAAATATACAAAAAGAATCTGCATGCATTTTAGTCCCCCCATCACTGTATTATCTGTATCATATGAGCAATAAGTATCGAAACATAATATATCAAATTGTATCAAGTATCAAAACATAATGTATTAATACATAATGTATCAAGAGTATCGTCTATACATTGCGTATCGAAACTTACAAAATTAACAAGTATTTGGGGTGAATTCATAAAAAACTTGACAAAAACTTGATAAAGCTCCCCCTTACTAATGTAATAGTCAAATTTTCATATGACATACTTATAAACATTTATAATTTAACATTCATTCATTCAACTTCGCAATTTCATATTCATATTCAAAGTTTCATATATTCATGCACATTCATTCTCCATAACATAGCCTTTTCATGCACATCTCCCTTCTTCCCTTTTTGTCATCAACAAAAGGTAGAAAAGATAGGAGAACATACATTCATAATGAGTCATTCACAACAAAGATAGTACATGAGTGTATCATAAGAAGATATTAGTATAAAAGTGATATATATATATATATGAAAAGTCAGTACATAGGTGATACATTACAAATGTGCCTTGGCACAACAACATAGTATCGCAACATCAAAATATACTAATATAGAGTTCTAAAAACATCAAGATAAAAGACTAAAGACATCAAAATGATGGGCTAGGATCATCACCACTAAGGTCTTCCTTATTGAAGAGGACCAACCTCTAAGATGCCTAGACTAGGCTTAAACTTAGGAAACCTAGGTCTAAGATCCCTGATTCTAGTCCTAGTAGGAGTGGTGGTCCTAGAAACTTTGGTTTTGCCTTTAGCTTTTACTTTGGACTCTGAAGAAATGATAATGGAAGTGGGTCTGACAGACGGAGGATCAAAGGACAATGCCAAAGTGATGATGTGATAATATCCTGTAGCTGGAGTCTATTCAACATCAGATCCTGTAACCTCAATACCAGCCTCGACCTCAATATCAGCAGCAGTGGCATGTGAAGGAATGTCTCTAAAATGTGATGCCTATCCCTGCTCACAATCAGTGCCAGTGCCAGTGTCAGGTGCTGCTGTGGAAGTCATCGATACAGACTGGCTGGCTACAATAAGCTGTCTAAGAATGGACATGATATCATGGAATCCCTGCTGCATCTCAGACTAAAGTAGAGCTATCTAGGTATCAGTATCAGATCTGAGACAAGATATCTCATCCAGTACTCTCTATAGTCTGTCGTCTGCATCAGGTCCAACAGCTGTAGATCTCATGACTGGTGAACGAGGAGTGGTAGGAGCTAGCTCTGACGGTCCAGCCTCATCAATATGTGCATCTACCTTCACCATGTCCCTTTGCTGCCTGAATGTCCTCCAACAAATCATCCTCTGAGTGTGCTACTAGAATACCTGAAGTCTTCCGAATCTAGTGACCGTCTACTTTAATAAATCCCATCCGACTAAGAGATTTCATAGTGTACCTGTCAGTGTGTAGAAGTAGCCTGTTGTCCTCACCTGTCAAGTCAACCAGGGCATCCTGAAATAGAAGTGTGAAGACCATTCCATACGGTAGATAAGCTCGTGCCCTGCGAGTCGCCTCTCTCATCTATGAAAGCATAATAATGATAAGTTGAGGACCTCCCCCTCAATCAGACATCTCATAAAAAACTAGGTCACGCTCACTGACCCAATCAAACTGCCCTATCTGGGACAAGAAAATTGACTGATAATGTTGTGCAATAATCTCATTTCCATGATAATTGATTTGCACTAACATGAATAATATCCTTTACATTTGTTCTTTCCAGTACTAGTCTTAGGGTCATCTGCTTCTTCAAACTAGGTAACATTCACCTTTTTGAAATGGAAGGATGTTTGACAATTTTTGTTCACTTATTTCAATGTGTTTTCCTTTCACAGTCCATTCGATATGGAATGCACCTAAGGACATACTTTCAAAAAATTGTCTGACCAAATTAGGATAAGTGGGTACATTCAATGATGTAGAACATATATATGCATGCAATTATATTTTTTTTGTATGTTTTAATTCAAGTTATGAATCTAATCCCAAAGAACAGATCAAGTATTTAAGCAAGAAAAACTATGCAAGAAAGAAACTAAAAGCATGCGAAATAGGATCTATGAGCATCGGAAAGAGAAGGACCGCTAGGGTTGAGAAGCCTCGGTTGGGCTAGTTCTTCTATAATAATGCTAATGGTGGCAGAGGGGGTGTACCTGGCAACGTCTAAAGAGCTTGATGAAGATCGCAGCGAAGAGATCACTTGTCCTCGATGGATGCGGCCTGGAAAATCAAGCCAGAGACCCACGGATTCCCGGCTTTCAGCTCGATGGTCTGATGGAGACCTGGCTGGAGTCGTTGGATTCATCAGAGTTGAGGGACCTGCAAACGACCTATCAGGGGTTAGAAAATTCAAGGGAGAAGAAGAAAATAAGAGAAAATAGCAAAGGAAAAGGAAGTTTTGGAGTGGGCAGCCAAGGTTTGGAGGACAGGCTGGCGGCAGGAATCTGTTGCAACACCGGAAGAAGACCAATAAACCCCTTAAGCACACAGCAGTTGTAGAAAACTCAATTATCATTCATATATCAAAGTTTTTCTTCATACAAGAGACTAGGGTCCTTTAAATAGACCCATAGCCTTGGGCCCCAAGTAAGGATACAAAAGTAATTACATAGGAGTCTTATTCCCACCCAAACCCTAGCTAGAAAATAAGGAAATATTAGGTAGAAAAAATCCCTAAAATTTCTTCCTCTCTCCTTTCCTTGGTCGGTCAAGAGCGTAACACTAAGTGGCCGACCAAGGGGTGGTCACCATAAGCTCTTGGTGCCCTAGCTCCCTCCTGGGCCTAGGCTGGCCCAATTTGCTTCCGGTTGGTCCAGGGCTTTAGGGTTTCTGATTTCTCCTCCTGAGATCTTCAAATCTTTAGGCTGGGTTGGACTTGGGCTTCACTTATATGTCTTTAAACTAGTTGGACTTGGTCTTCACTTGTATAATGTGGTCTTGAGTTTTAAGTGTACTTGGACAGGACTCAAAAGAATAAAATTAGCTCAACATGAGCTGATTAATACAGGACTCAAATAAAGACAACTTAAATGAACTAAGCTTTATTATAATGGACTTGAATGTAGCTAAGTGATCTACAGAGGGTTGAGAAGCCTCTGTCTTATTATGGTACCTCTGGTATCCCCACCAATTCTCCCGAGGTGGGAGGAACTCGACTCTATCGAGTGAAGATCAGGTTGGCTCACATATCTCTCGAGAGGTCTAGGTTGAGGCACTGCAAGTCCTCTCAAGAAATTCACAAATCGTTCGACTCTGACCAACCTTGCCATCAGACCAGGTAGCGTTGATAGCCATGCCCCCGGGTCGTTATGTCTTGATCATCCAGGATACGCTCAATCTATTCTCCTCTCTCAGGCCAATTTATTGGTGGACACTCTGGGTTAGGGTCACTCACAATGAAAAGGAATAGGTCCAAAGGCCTCTCTAGGTATCACTACTGGTTCCCTGTACTCAATCAGTTTGTAATAGAAGGTAGAACTAATGTCCAAATCTGAAGGCAAATCTAACACATAGACATTTGGTCCAACCCTCTCATCACTCTAAAAGGTCCGACTCTGTGAGCATGAAACTTCTTTTAGGCCTAAGCCTAACCAAGATAGAATCCACTACATCAAATTCCTTGGCCCTTCTTAGGGAATTAGCTAGTTTCTTTCAAAATTAATGCAGGTGTGAACATGCTGGGCACATGCAGACTCCTAACAAGTGATGCAAAAGACTCATACCTACACCTATCAGACTCAACTATACATTCCTATCGAAGGAATTTTTATTAAACTCTTTGGACCTAAACCTAGCAGATCATAGTTCTCTAGGTTTGGTCCTAGCTTGACATGCACATGAAAACTTATAATGGGCTCCTAGCAAATTTCATAGGGTATGCCATAAGTATAATGCAAACCTAACATGCGTAATGAATGCATGCAGTATGCTAATCTCAACTAAATATAATCTAATGATCCTAGAAATGCTGGAGGTGTCAGGAAAGGGTAGAAAGTAGGAACTGGGTTCTAAATTGTCTGGTAGGGTAGGGAAAATGGTTGAAGGTTAGTTGGATAAAGTGGGAAAAGAAGGGGCATCAGAGAATAATCCTAGACTAATGAGGTTAACCTTATGAGGTTGAGGTATACTTAAGGGTTTGCGTAATGGAAGGATGTCTTAATAATCTCAGGGAAGAGGTCCTTAATGGGAACTATAGGAGAAGGCTCATCCCGAGGGTACTGATTCAAAGAGATCAGGTCCTTAATAAATTCTTCTGGTTCTTGTATTTTAGAACTAGACTCTATAATTTGGCTCTCCTCTATGGTTTCCTCAGGTAAGGCTCTAGCAGCAGTATCGAGGTTCTCTTCCTCTAATTGTTCTTCCACTATAGCTTTAGGCTGGGTATAGTCAAGGTCAACTAACTCTAGGTTGGCTTCTACCTGGGTACCTACGGGGTCAACTTCTTCTAGGTCTTCTAGAGGTATGTCCTCTTCTCCCTCATACTCATCCGCTAAATTCACATCAGCTTCATACACTTCTGCATTAATGTAAGCCTTATCAATCAAAAGGATGGTAGGGGAAGGTCAGCTAAGGAAAATTAGCTAGGTCCTGGTTTCTAATTATGGGCACTACTCTTAGTAGGTTCAGGTTGCCTAAGGGGTAGTGGCTTACTATTGGGTTCATATTTAGGGGTACTAATCCTATGGGGTTCAAGTTGACTAAGGAAAACCTGACTAGTACTAGGCTGATACCTAGGGGTTATGGGCTCTCTGGGCTTATAGGACAAGGGTGCAAATCTATGGGTCATGGAATTATAGGATCTGGGGTCATAGGATTTAGGTTCAGCTCTATGGGTCTTGGGTCTACTGGGCTCATGGGATATGGGCTCATAGGTTCTAGAGTCATAGGATTTGGAGTCATAAGATCTATAGGTTGTAGGTATACTAGGCTTATAGGGAGAGGGTGCATAGGATCTATGTTCATATAATTTGGGTAGTGCGGGTAATGGTGGCTTAGGTTTGGATCTAGTCTGGGTCCTATGGGTTTTCTCTAGGGTTCTTAGTCAGGCATCTATTTGATCAAGTCTATGGGTCAACTGGGCATTTGATTGATCAAGCCTAAGATTGATGGATTAGGCTAGTTGATCAGTAAGGGCTTCCATTTAGGCTTCAAAGTTATCCATGGGTTCACTCAAAGGTGAAGATGGTGGGTGATATGATTCTCCTGATCTAGTGCTCATGCAAGACTCGATCAAACCAACTACAGCACCCTAGACCTAGAGTCCAAAACTAGATGCTCAATTAGGGTTGCAAACTAACCTATAGTAATCATGTACTCAGCTAGGCAGGTGTAAGGAAAGTGTTAGGTCCCTGATTGCCAATCCTAGACACCAATCAGAGATGGCCAGCTAGGCGGACCAGCACACAAGCCCTTCAGGATTGAATTCCTGAACCACCGTTCTAACACTAAGCACAAGGCACACACAGGTTAGCTTGACACAGTGATATGACACTTAGCCTAGACCCGACCAATTGGTGTCCCTAGCCCACTAAGGCAAAATTAAGTCTAGTTAATTTGAAGTTAGGCTTGGGATAGAATGCAAAGATGGTGGTTTTGGGCTAAGGAAGGTAATGACATCTTTCCCTTATCTGGCATAAAGAGAGTGCCCTTAAAGTAAATTATGCAATGATGGCAGGCTGATGAGGATGCAAATTAGGATTTAGATATTTTTGGTGTTTTAGATTATATGTATTTTTTTTTTTTTAGAATTTTCTTAAATAGGAAGATGTTTGCAGATTATGCTCTAATATGCAGGAAATATACCAAAATAAAAGATATGCAAAGAAATACTAAACAAAACCCTAAATCTTCCAAAATATCTTGCTGAAAAAAATAGAGCCAAAAATTTATAGACTGTATTTCGGCTTGTAGAAACAGCATAAACTAAAATAAAATCTGAACAAATTCTATAAAATACTCTGAATTAGATGAGAAGCAAAATAAGTTTTAGATTTTTGGAGTTCTGATCAGGGAGAAATAATTAAAAGAACAGTACATATATAGACTATGAAGGGTGCAGAAAATGAGCCCTAATCTAAGCTCTGATACCAAATTGATGCAGAACCTATACATGCATGCAATTATATTTTTTTTGTATGTTTTAATTCAAGTTGTGAATATAATCCCAAAGAGCAGATCAAGTATTTAAGCAAGGAAAACTATGCAAGTAAGAAACTAAAAGCATGTGAAATAGGACCTATGAGCATCGGAAAGAGAAGGGCCGCCGGGGATGAGAAGCTTCGGTTGGGCTAGTTCTTCTACAATAACACTACTGGTGGTAGAGGGGGTGTACCTAGCAACGTATGAAGTACCTGATGAAGATCGTAGTGAAGAGATCACTCATCATCGACGGATGCGGCATGGAAAATCAAGCCAGAGACCCACGAATTCCCGGCTTTTGCTCGGTGGTCCGATGGAGACCTGGCTGGAGTCGTTGGATTCATCAGAGTCGAGGACCTGCAAATGACCTGTCAGGGATTAAAAACTCAAGGGAGAAGAAGAAATAAGAGAAAATAGCAAAGGGAAAGGAAGTTTTGGAGTGGGTGGCCAAGGTTTGAAGGACAAGCTGGCGGCAGGAATCTGTTGCAACACCGAGAATAAGAAGACACCAATAAACCCCTTAAGCACACAGCAGGGTAGCACATAGCAGTTGTAGAAAACTCAATTATCATTCATATATCAAAGTTTTTTTTCATACAAGAGAGGGCTCCAAATAAGGATACAAATGTAATTACGTAGGAGTCTTATTCCTACCCAAACCCTAGCTAAAGGAAACATTAGGTAGAAAAAATCCCTAAAATCCTCCCTCTCTCTTGGCCTTGGTCGGCCAAGAGGGTGACTCTAAGTGGCCGACCAAGGGGTGGTCACCATAAGCTCTTTGCGCCCTAGCTCCCTCCTAGGCCTGGGCTGGCCTAATTTTCTTCTGGCTAGTCCAGGGCTTCAGGTTTCTGATTTCTCCTCCTAAGGTCTTCAAATCTTCAGGCTTGGTTGGACTTGGGCTTCACTTCCATGTCTTCAAAATGGTTGGACTTGGTCTTCACTTGTATGATGTGGTCTTGAGTCTTCAGTGTACTTGGACAGGACTCAAAAGAATAAAATTAGCTCAACATGAGCTGACTAGTATTGGGCTGAACTAGCTCAACATGAGCTGACTAAACAGGACTCAAGTAAAGACAACTTAAATGAACTAAGCTTTGTTACAATGGATTTGAATGTAGCTAAGTGATCTATAGAGGGTTGAGAAACCTCTGTCTTATTCTGATGCCTCTATATTCTGGTGCCTCTAGTGTCCCCACCATTCAACAGACAGAATTTTTTCCAATCCTGTTTATCCAACCAATCCCCAATATATAATTGTTCTTGCTCCAAGAAATTGAAATCAATGCATCGACCAGGAGTAACTTGATGATTACCCATTAGAATCACTTGACTGGGTGCCTGTGGCTCTTCTTCTTGCTCAATTTGCTATTCTTCTTTCGAATTGGAGGTGTCCAAGCACCATTTTGTTCTCCTTTCCTCCGCAAACCGTCTGAACTAACCACCGGGGTTTCTTAGCTATGGCTTTACGGGTGCTATCTAGTTAGGGTTAAGAGTTCGGAGGGATTAAAGAGTGTTCTAGGAATTTTTCCTATGATGGAAAGAGGAGTCGGCTAAGTGGAAGAGAGCAAAACCTAAAAATACAGTGAAAACAAACTAACAAAACCCTATTTAAAAATATTCGGCCTGACTTTCGAGTCGACTTGCCGAATAGCCTAATGACTCGAGTCGGCTCGAGCCAAAAATCAGCCTAAAATCAAAAAGGTCAAAATCAATTTCTATGGTTTTCTAGACACTAAATAGGTTGTCTTAAGCTCTAGAGAAAAAATTGAAATTCCTAGATAATTTTTCTTATTTTTCAAAATTAGGTTAGAATGTTTAGAATGGGTCACACAGCCTTAATTAGCCTTTAATTTTCTCAAATCTATCTAGACTAAGGGGTTTAGTAAAAATGTCAGCAAGTTGATCTTTAGTGGGTACAAATTCTAGCTCAATAACATTTTTAAAACATGATCACAAATAAAATGATGTCTAATTTCTATGTGCTTAGTTCGTGAGTACTGAATTGGATTTTTGGATAAATTAATAGTACTAGTATTGTCACATTTATAAAAATTTTAGATTAGACAACACCATAATCTTCTAGTTGTTGCTTGATCCACAACACTTGAGCATAACAGCTCCCAGTAGCTACATATTCTACCTCAGCAGTAGATAGTGCTATAGAGTTCTACTTGCGATAGTGCCATGAAATCAAGTTAACACCTAGAAATTGACAGGTGCCACTTGTGCTTTTTCTATCAATTTTATAGCTCTATAATCAGTATCAGAATAACAATTAATTTGAAAGATGTGTGCTTAGAATACCATAAACCTACATTCATGTACCTTTCAGATATTTAATGATTCTTTAATAGCTATGATGTGTGACTCTTTTGGATTAGATTAAAATCATGCACACATATAAATACTAAATAAAATATCAGGTCTACTAGCTATCAAATAAAGTAATGAACTGATCATACCTTAGTACAGCTTTTGATCAACATTTATGCTATTCTCATCTTTATCAAGTCTACATACATGACTCATGGGTGTTCCAATTTCTTTGCTTGATTCCATGCCAAATTTTTTGATAATCTCCTTGATGTATTTGTCCTGGTTGATCAGGATACCTTCTTTAGTTTATTTGATTTGAAGTCCAAGAAAGTAACTCAGCTCACCCATCAAGCTCATTTTGAATTCTCCTGTATTAGCTTAGCAAAATCTTGACACAAAGATTCATCAGTATATCCAAAAATATATCATCAACATAGATTTGAACAACTAAAATATCATTATTTTTTCTTTGAATAAACTGTGTGGTGTCAACACTACCTCTTACAAAATTATTTCAATTAAAAATTTATGTAGTCTATCATACCAGGCTTTAGGTGCCTGTTTCAGACCATACAAAGCTTTATTCAATTTGAAAACATGATTTGAAAAAGAATGATTAATGAAACCTGGTGGTTGCTCAACAAAACTTCTTTGAATAGAAAACCATTCAAAAATGCACTCTTTACGTTCATTTGAAATAATTTAAAATTTAAAGCATGCATAAGCTAGTAGTAATCTAATAGCTTCTAATCTAGCTACTAGTGCATAGGTTTCATCAAATCTATTCCCTCTTCTTGATTATATCCTTGTGCTACCAGTCTAGCCTTTTTTTTAATTACATTTCCTTCTTCATCCAGTTTATTTCTATAAACCCCCTAGAACCTATAACAGGATAGTCATTAGGTCTTTTACTAGGGTACAAACATTATTTCTCCTAAATTAGTTTAATCATCATGCATTGCTAGCATCCAATTAGGATCAATTTTAGCTTCTTTTATAGTGTGTGGTTCTACATGAGAAACAAAAGCAATTAAGTCATGTGTATCTCTATGTGCAGCTCTAGTTTTAACATCTTGAGATAGGTCTCCTATAATTAATTCTTTAGGGTGTGATTGTACATACCTCCATTCTTTGGGTATATCATCATGATTTTTGCTTACCTCTTCTTCATGTGGTTCACTTGATTGTTTATCTTTGAGAGTCAAATCTTTCAATCTATGTTCTAGTGTACCTGCATCATCATCAACAAAATCTTCTTTTCTAGAAGATGTAATTTCATATTCATTAAAAACAACATATACAAATTCTTTTACAGTCAAAGTTCTTTTATTGAAAACTCGATAGGCTTTACTATTTAAAAAATATCCAAAAAAATAGCCTCATCAGATTTTGCATCGAATTTACCAAGATTATCCTTTCATTATTAAGAACAAAACATTTACAGCCAAAAATATGAAAATATTTGATATTAGGCTTTCTATTATTCCAAAGTTCATAGGGATTTTTCTGATAATCGGTCTAATCAAACTCTGTTCAAAATGTAGCATGCTGTATTTACAGCTTCAGTCCAAAAGTATTTTAGAAGATTTCTTTCACAAAGCATTATTCTGGAATCTCTTCCAAAGTACGATTCTTTCTTTCTACAATACAATTTTGTTGTGGTGTTCTAGGTGCAGAGAAGTTATGATCAATACCGTGCTTTGTGCAAAAGTGATCGAAATATTGATGTTCAAACTCGGTGCCATGATCACTACGAATTGAAATAACAGATACATTTTTCAAATTTGTGACTTTTTTATAAGACTTTTTGAATACTTTGAAAGTTTCATCTTTATGTGCAATGTGTATCTTGAAAAATCGTCTACAATCACAAGGCCATATTTCATACCACCTAGGCTTGTAGTCCTAGTAAGTCCAAATAAGTCCATGTGAAGTAGCTCTAAGGGTCTAGTAGTAGAAACATATTTTTGGATTTAAAACTCTCTCTCACTTATTTTCCTAATTAACAAGTGTTACAAACATAATAAAAATTAACTTTAAATTTTGGCAATCCTTTAGCTAAATCTTTTGAATAAGTTTAGCTATGGTATCCATACTAGCATGTCTAAGTCGCCTATGCCATAGTAAACTTGATTCCTTGCTCTTGTCATTCATTACTACAAGACTTGTGTTGCTTGACATAGCTAGATCTTAAGATCTACTACATAAATGTTACCAAGTCTATGTCTAATGAATTTAGTACTAGAGTCAAGTGGATCAACTACTATACACATTGATGACTTGAAAAAATATTAAAACTAATGTCACATAGCTGACTAATACTCAAAAGATTATGCTTTAACTTTTCTACAAGTAATACATTTTCAATAAATGTAGGAGTAATTTTGATTTTACCGATACTGATTAACCTTCCTTTTCGATTATCACCAAATATTACCATTCCACCATCTTTTTGTTCTAGGGTGAAGAATTAATCAATATCACCCGTCATGTGTCTTGAATAGCCACTATCCAGATACCATCTTTTCTTTATATTTGTGGCTGCAAGACATCCCTGCAAATAATTATTTAATAAATTTAGGTACCCAAGCTTTCTTGGATCCTTGCAAGTTAGTGAAAATGGTTCCTTTTGGAACCCAAACTTTCTTAATTTTTTTTTTGTCATTATATTTCAAATGACACTCAAATGCCTTATGATCAAAGTTATTACATGTATAGCATACAATCCTTGACTTTGAATAATAAACAAGACATAATGCAAATTTAGGTCTAACTTGTTTTGAAGTAGTAAACTTAGGAGCATGTGATGTACAGAAAATTTGTTTGAAATAGAACCTTTATAACCAATTCCAAATTTATTATTTATTTCTCTTTGATCTTTTAAAATTAATTCAAGTTTGTTAGAACTTAATGTTTTTTTTCAACCAAAGGCTTGAGCTTTCGAACTTCTTTCTTTAAATTATCATTTTCATTTTTCAAATCTTTGTTTTTCTAAGAAGCACTTCTTTTTCAAATTGAATAATCTTAAATTTTTCACAAACTAAATTTAATCCCCTTTGCAAGATTTTATTTCTTTCACCAAAATCATTTTTGCCTTTTTCAATGTATCATATGATTTTTTAGAGTTTTCATTTTCAAACCAGCTTTCTTGTATTCTACCAATAATTCACAAAATGCATTATGCAGCTCATCATATATAAATTCTAAATTAGGTTCAGAAATAGTTAGCTCATCCTCCAAATCCATAAGACAGATTTGTGCAGTCTTTGTTGTCTCTTCATCCTCTTCAGTGGATATAGATTCATCGCTGTCACTCCATGCTGCAAACATTGCCTTCTTCTTCTTTGGTGTTCATCTTTTTCTATATTTCAGGACAGTCAGGACGAATGTGTCTTGGCTTCTCGCATCCATAGCAGATAGGTACTTGATCTTTATCTTTATCCTTCTCTTTTTCTTTTTCTTTTTCTCTTTCTTTCCCAAAATCTCCTTTTCTGAATTGCTTTCTCCATCTATTTGTTTTTCTTCTACCCATAAATCTTTTAAATCTTCTCGTTATAAGGCTATCTCATCATTTTCTAGATCATCATCATCTGATGAGTCTGAGTCTTCATCCTTTTCCTCTTCTATAGCTTTAAATGCTATAGCTTTCTTTTTTTTGGTATCTTCATCAATCCTTTGTTGCATAGCTAGTTCATGTGTGATTAGTGATCCAAGCAGTTCATCCAGTGGTAGAGTGTTTAGGTTTTTTAACTCTTGAATAGCTGTCACCTTAGCTTCCCATTTATCTGGCAAGGATCTCAAAACTTTTTGGACAAGATCAGCATTAGAGTAAGTTCTACCAAGACTTTTGAGACCATTTATAATATCAGTAAAGCGAGTATCATAGCAGATATAGTCTCACTAGGATCCATCTTAAATAACTCATAGTTTTGCATAAGAAGATTAATTTTTGATATTTTGATTTGTGATGTGCCTTCATGTATAATTTCTAGCTTGTCCCAAATTTTTTTAGCAGAATTATAAGTTGAAATTTTGTTAAACTCATTTGGATCCAAAGCACAATACAATAAATTCATCGCTTTGGCATTCAGCTCGGCTAATTTCATATCATTCTCATCCCAATCCTCTTCTAGTTTGAGAACCTCTACATCATTAACTATAACAGTGGGTGTGTGAGGTCCTTTCAAGATAATTTTCCATAAATAAAAATTTACAGCTTGAATGTATATTTTCATTCTTGCCTTCTAATATGTATAATTGGTTTTGGTGAAAAGTGAAGGTCGATTTGTGGATTGACCTTCGGCTAATGAAGTGCTCATGGGATATGCCATATATCTTTATTCTATGTAATTTTCAGAGACTCCGCTCTGATACCACTTGTTACCCAGGTGGCTTCCCAAGAAGGGGGTGAATTGGGATTAAAAACTTTTCACAATTATGTGCACTTTCAAATTCTTTTAGTGTTGTAGTGCAATATGCAATGCGGAAGTAATTAAATAAAATAATAAGACAATAAGAGAACAAGCACAAACACAAAGAAATTTAGAGTGGTTCGGAGCAACCGGCTCCTACGTCCATCACCCAAGCACTACTTGAGATTTCCACTATATCCCCCAACCGAAATACAGTTGGATTGTTTTACCAGGCTTACAATCCAAACCAATACATTTTGGTTTTACCGGGATCACTAAAGAAACCCAAACTCCCTTTGGTTTTAGACGACATCGCCAAAGAAATCCTAACACTTGGTTTTTTACCGGGATCACCAAGAATCCAACTTAGGTTTTTACAAGGCTCACCTAAAACACCTTCAACCCTCTCTTAAGACATAGTCCCTTGCTGTTCTTAGATAGAAAACAAGGACAAAGAGAAAATAAGCAAGCAACTACAACAAACCAAGTTTGTTTAAGTGTTGCAGATATAGATCAAAACAAGCCTTGCTTTGAATGCTCTTTAATGCTCTTCAAGTTGCTTCTTTGCTTCATCAATGAGTGGATTCAATGATGAAGTGGAGTTGGTGAAGCTTTGAATCCTATCTTGAAAGCTCTTGAAGTAGGTAGGTGAAAGATTTGAAGGCTCTTCAATATCTCAAGATAAATCAATAATAATGCTCTAATAATTATTTAATCCCTCAAAATAATCCCTTTTATAGTTTTCCATGAGATATGGCCATTGTAAGGCTTACGAATTCATGAAAGAGCTGTTGGAGATGAAATGAAATTCAAAAATCACTTTCAGTAACTAGCCATTGGAGTGCAGAAATGGCTACTCGAGTCAGCTCGAGGTCCACGAGTCGGCTCGAAGTCTTAGACAGCCCAAAATAAATTCATGTAAGAGTCGGCTCTTTAGACTAGAGTCGGCTCTTGCCTTCATTTAATTCAAAATGATAAATATCTAGTGTCGGCACTTCAGGGCAGAGTCGGCTTGAGTTCTCAGTCCATCAAATTCATAACTCTGGACGAGTCGGCTCTTGGGGTAGGAGTCGGCTCGAGATCTCAGGCTTCAGAAAAAAATATTCTTCCATGAGTCAGCTCTTGGGACAGGAGTTAGCTCTTGATACTGAAACTCTAAAACTTTCTCTGTGCCATGCCACAAGGAGTCAGCTCTTAATCCATGAGTTAGCTCTTGCCAAGTCTTCAATTGATGCTTCAAGCTTCTCCAAAACTCTTCAACACTTGAATCAAATAAGAGCTAATCTACATACTCTCAATTTTATAATTTTTTAGCCCATTTTACAAGATTACAAGATTGACAAAACTAGTGCTTTTACAAGATCAAGTCCATACATAATTGAGTTACCTTTGATTCAATTTGAAAACTAATTTAAGCTAAAGGTAACCAATTTCTGCAAAAACTTTTCAAGTAATTTGAAAGAATTAGTATCAAATACATGCTCCAATATTTTGTGATCATCAAAATCATTCCAGGGTCAACAGTCTGGTATTTGAACTTTGTAATAGCATAAGTTTTTATTTATTATGAATTAAGATTCTTATTATTTATGGATCTTGAGATTGTAATGAATTTCTAGTTTTGTATATTCTCCGTGAACTTGTCCAAGGAAGTGTATGGCCTAGCCATATAGCCAATCTGAATGGCAAGATGGGGATATAACATATCTAATTGATTGGACAATGAGCATCAGTCTACAATATTTACCACTTTATGGCAGGAAATAGTTGATAGTAATTAGTTCTTGATCTAAAATTCATGCTCGGACTACTTTGAAAAGCAGTCCGGGCATGGTCTGGTAGGGAGGGGTCCCCAGTGAGGATAGCTACGATGGAACTTATCTCCTCCCTTTCCTTTTGGTTTATCAAAAAAAAAAAGCATCCTATTAGCTAATGCATCAATCTTTTATTAATTGTTATTGAGAAATTTTACATAAGCAATACAGGAAATCATTTTTCTAAATAATTACTAATTATTTTTTTATTAAAAAGAGTCCATACATATTCAACACCACCACCAAGTACTCCAGAGGCATAACAAAATCTTCTAGACATTCGACACATTGGTTCCTCCAATTGATTGACCTAAATAATACCTTTTGATTTCCTTGTAGGATTTTTAAGTAGTTTCTCGGTTTCTTTGAGAAGTAGATGATTATTTATCTTCTTGTATTCCAAGTATAGCCCAAATACAATAGTGTGCTACAGGCTAGATTGAAGTCTATTACCAAGTTGCTTCATTTCATGCAGACAGCCAATTGACTGCATTAATACAATCGATCCCTCCATAGCACAGCCATTGACTGCATTAATACAATTGACTGCATTAATACTCTATGGTCTTTGGCGGAGGATAAAGCTCCAGGACCTGATGGTTATCCACCTTTCTTTTTCCGAGCTATCTGGGAGATTCTGAGGGCTGATATGGTAGCGGCTATTCAGCTCTTCTTTAATACAGCTATCATGCCCCTGATTGGAAGCATACTTATATTGCTCTTATTCCAAAGCGTCGGGATCCTTCTATGCCTTCACATTATAGACCTATCAGTCTTTGCAACACTCTCTACAAAGTTTGTGCTAAACTTCTGGCGAATAGAATGAGATTCATTCTTCCAAAGATTATCAGCCTTGAACAAGGTACTTTTATAGGAGGACGTAATATCTCCGACAACATTCTTATTGCCCAGGAATTTATGCACGACCTTCATGCCGCTTCGCGCCGCCAGAGTCTGATGGCTATTAAGCTCGACATGGAGGGAGCCTATGATTGTGTTGACTGGTACTTTCTTATTAAAGCTTTGGAGGATTTTGGTTTTCAATCATCCTAGATTTTCAAAATTATGTCTTGTATAAAGGTCCCTGCATTCTTTATTCTCATCAATGGATCCCCTACGGAGTTCTTCCAATCATCCCATGGGCTGCGCCAAGGTTGCCCCCTATCTCCCTATTTATTTATTATTTGTGCTGATTTCCTATCTAGATCCATTTCCCAGGCAGTGCGAGATTCTCAGATCCATCATTATATTGTGGGACCGGGAATATTCCCGGTCTCCCATCTTTTATTTGCGGACGACTGCCTGTTGCTTGGCCGGACTTCCCTGGCTAATGCGAGGGGCTTCAGGAGGATAGTGGAGCAGTACTGTCAGGCTTCAGGCTAGAGGGTTAATTTTTAAAAGTCTAGGATATACTTTAGTCCAAAACTACCCTCGGCGTCCGGACTAGGATCACCCACATGTTGGACATTCAGGAGCGTCAAGGACTGTTGCATTATCAGGGTATTCCTATTTCAGGTTTCAGGCTCACCATGCTTGACTGCGCTCCCCTTGTGGCTTCTGTCGCGGACAGGATTGGAGGTTGGCATGCCAGATCTTTATCAGCCATGGGCAGGCTCACTCTCGTCCTGTCGGTATTGGCTTCTCTTCCTATTTATCTTCTCTCTAATTCCTTTATTCCCAGGAGGGTCATACTCAAGATTGAGCAGATGATTCGGGCTTTTCTCTGGAACTCCTCTTTTGATCACAGAATGATACATCTTATGAGCTGGAAAATGTCTGCCGACCGATGCATGAGGTGGGGTTGGGCATCACTTCTCTTCTTGCAAGGAGAGAGGCTTTTATGACCCGGCATGTCGCCAGGTTTTTTCTATGTCCGGACACCATGTGGTCTTCTTTCATGAGGGCCAAATATGGCGACATACCTCTGTATCCCGGTGATTGCTCTACTTCTGCGAGGAGGCCATCGATTGTTAGGAGAGAGATGATTTCCAGAGCCCTGATTGTCGCCACCCAATCTCCTGGGTGCTTGGAGATGGCCGATCTGTTAGCTTCATGAATGATTCCTAGATATCGGACATTCCTTTAAGCAGATGGCCCACCTTCATCTCTATTATAACTCCGACCGCTATTACCGTAGCTAACCTCCACACACCGAGTCTTTCTTCTTGGACAAGGATAGGGTTTGTCAATTTTGGGGACATCCTTGGACACCGGGTCCTGTCTTTTCCACTCCCGGTCCATCCTTGCTCTGATATTAGAGTTTGGAGACACACTACCTCGACCAGGGTGCCTATTGGGGATCTCACTCCTACGCCTGATCGAGATCTTTATATTTCTAGGAGCTATCGATGGATTTGGACCCTCCCGGTGCACCCTAGAGTTTCACTCTTCATATGGAAACTCGCTTGGCACCGGCTCCCCACGCGGGAGTTTATCACATCTAGAGGGGTCTATATCACTCCTGAATGCCCCTTTTATGGGATTCAGGTGGAGACGCAGACTCATGCCATATTCCATTATGGTCGTGCTAGTCGGATCTGGGCTCTAGCGGGTTTTTGTGGTATACCGGCTCAGCTTGATCACATTCTGGATACTTTTTATACCTTGCTACGGACGGCGCCTATTATCCATGTTTCATTTATTGCTTATCTAGCATATCATATTTGGAGTTCTAGGAATGATCGGATTTTCACATCTTTGAGGCATTTCCCTATGATTCTGGTTGAGATGGCTAGGATAGCTGCGATGGAGTATTGTAGGTCGGCCGTGATGTCGGCTGGGATCTAGGGTTCCCCTCTCGCTCTTCGAGCGACCCGAAGGATTTTTATTACCTGGGAACCCCCTCCTCTGTCCTTTGTCACTATTAGTTTTGATGGGAACCTCAGCTATAGGATGGGCGGAGCTGGTTTCATTTTATTCATCGTTGGGTTTCTTGGTGGCTGGGGTACCCCTTGTTTTGACTCTTCAGTGCCGGCCTTTGAACTTTATGCTGTATGGGCTGGGATCAGTTATGCTCGTTGGGTACTAGGCCTAGACCATCTTATCATTGAGGAAGATTCTGCCACCGTCATTTCATAGTTCTCGCAGACTTCCTCCATACAGGTGGCTCATCCGATCGTCAGGGATATTAGACTGATGCTTCAGGCTTGCTCTTCACTGACGATCAGACACATTCAGGAAGGCTAACTCAGTAGCCGACTAGGTAGCCTCTTATGTTGCTCAGCACACAGACTCTATTTTGTGGACTGATTGACAGATAGCCCCTGTACAGCTTAGGAATATTTTGCTCTTTGACTCCTTAGGTTGTATATTCATCTACGTTCAATTTAATGAATACACCATTTTATCAAAAAAAAAAGATTAAATATCAAATAGACACATTTAAGAAAATATTGAATTAATGACACTTCAAAATTTCTAATTTAATAAAATTTTGTAGTCCAATAACCCAATAAATTTCATAGAATTGAGTAAGATTTACCATAGGTACCGAACTTTTAGCTGCTCAACCTAGTTTCTTCATTTATCGTCATCTTAGCCTAAATTTTACATGTAAGCTTGTTGGCTTAAAAAAGATTAGTGATATATATATATTTTTTTTCACCATTCCCATTTGATATTGGTTGGACAGGTATTGGGCTGGCATAGGCCTATACAAATAGACTGTCTACTTCATCATCCAGCCAAAAATTCAATCTAATCTTGCTGAAATTTTCAAACAGGTCTCAACCAATTTATTTCCGGAAGAAATCTGTCCTTTTCATGATAATTTTGGATAGACAATTTTTATTTGAAAGGTTTACTGTTGAATTTGATGTAACATAGGAGCAGCTGGACGCTGCGCATTATTTTTAAATGGTGCTTCCTATCAAATTAACATGAACCGTACAGATATCAGGGTATCATGCATATATTTCCCAAGCATGATAGGATTTTTTTTAATTAATGAGGCAAAGTTATCAATGAAAGATAATGGAATTTATATATGGAAATAAATCTGCTAAATATGCTATAATTTTATTTTGCCTGAATTGGCATGATCAATAGCTAGCTGAGAAGTAATGAAAAAAATTATATATATATATAATAAAGTGATGGACTAGCAATGTTGAATAAGTACATTATCTGGCCAATCATACGGAATTGTCTTCGATCGGATTAGCACCATCCTGTCCCAGATCTAACCCACATTATATATATATATATATATATATATATATATATATATATATATATATATATATATATATATATATATATATATATAATAAAGTGATGGACAAGTAAAGTTAATTACGTACATTACGTGGCCAACCATACGGATTGTCTTTGGTCGGATTGACACCAACCTGTCCCGGATGTAACCCACGTCCCATCTCTAGACAATGACATGGATATGGAGCCGATACCCCTCAGCTAATTAATTGAACGCATGCGGGACGTTGATAACAGCTGGAAATGTGGCTGAAAACATAAACCTGGGGTGTCCTGGAAATCTAATCACCAGGTAGGTTCGGCTCTCGGCAACTAGCGGATCTAGATGGATATCAGCCACCGCATTTTTAAGAACGTGGGATAATAGATCAATTAAGAAAGATTCTTACCTTTCTCCGAGGAACGGAAAGTAAGAAGGTATGTAGATATTGGTACTGAATTTTTATAATTGAATGGAGCAGCTGGATTACTGATTCATCTTTCAGAATTTTTGTAAAATAAGTTTCTGATCAAATTTTTTTGACAGAAATATTTTGATGTCTAAATCTATAAGGATCCAGATAATAGAATGAAGATTCTGAGAGAGTGGAGTAGAATAGAGTGAAGTGAAAGGAAAGGTAAGTTTGAGCGGCATTTAAGAATGAGTCCTGGACTGGCACTGTTGTGCTCTTGGATCCCTTACTTTTAGAATCTCCTCTTATCGATATTTATAAAAGTAATCATAACATAATGTGGTTGAGCCCACTTGAGTTTAGTTAGGAGAGTCAGTTAGTTTAATATCCCCGTAACAGAATGTGGTTGTTGTCGAATGTTGGTTAACTTAATATTGTTGAAGCCAGAGTTGTTGACCATGTGGTTGGTTATAATAACCGAACCCACTTCCGGTAACTCTAGGTTGAGATTAATCAAGGATTTACTTCAGAGCCATTCTTCCAGAATGGACCGAAATTGGTCATTTGCCTTGTACCTATCTTTTTCGGAGTAAGCCGAAGATATCTTAGCCATTTGTTTCGGAGCTGCCTTCTTCGAAATAGGCTGAGTGTCTACTTCGGACTTGTCCTCTTCGAAGCAAGTTGAGAGATGAGTTAACTTCCTTCTTCAAACTAGTCTTCTTCGGACTGACACGAAGGAGTTGCTAATCGTTCTGAGGCAGCGTAGGTCTCAGGTATGCTTTAGAACTAGCCTCTTCGGCGCAATTCGAAGACTTACCTTCTGCTGTGACTAGTATGGAAATGTCGAATCGCTGCTTTATCGGGCTTCGGAGTAATATTTAGGTCTTTTGGCTTGGGCGACCGATATAGAAAGGATCAATGGGGCCCCTGAACTAGTAATGTGTCTTCACTGAGCCGGTTTATCATAACAGTTGTCCCCTACTCCAAGCTTCAAAATAGTTATTTATTTTGAAAAGTGAGAGTATTTATGGGTTGTCGTTTTCCGACGAAAAAAGTGTGGCTAATGATGGCAAATCTTTGAATCGATTAGTTGCAATAACTGCTCTCTAATTCGATCGTCATGCTGAGGACAGGTGTCGCTTCCTTGTTGGCTCCTGGAAAGGACACGGCATGTTGTCGAGTCATGTTTCTTCCTGTCATCATGACGATCCGGTTGACTCTTCAGCTTCGATCTGGATGGAGGACGTGGCATCATCTCATCCGCTTGGTATCATGTACGAACTCCATCTTGGCTGTCAGACGCGGTCACATAGATAGTGGCTAACAGTTTGGTTTTTCTTCTGTCGAATCGATTGACGCCCTATAGGTCTTCACACTTATGATTGGCGCCTCCATACGTGGCATGATCGGAGAGGTACCTCTTCTTTCGAGGAGATCATCTGAACTGTTCTCGCACCTTATATAAAGGGTGGGAGCCTAGCAGTGGAAGCTTCTTCACCTCCATCAAGCTTTTTCCCTCTTTTACTTGTTCCGAATTTGCTCCTCTTCCTCAGGGTATCTTTTTTCTATTCATAGGTAGAATTCTTTTTTTCTTATTGCTATCATGTCTTAGTTATTAGGCAACCCCTCCATCAGCGAAGCTCCACTGGGCAGAGAAAGAAACAAACCTTCCATTACTGTAGGTCCTTCTGGGAGAGGACTTACCGAGTCTTCTCCAGAATCCATTGCGAGTTCCATTTCATTTACTAGGCTAGCAATCCTCAGGGAGCATTATTGTATCCCTTCGAATTTTCATATGTTAGTTCCCATATCCAAAGAGAGGGTGATCCATCCACCTTCTGGAGCCATAGCCATCTACGAGGATTACCTGAAAGCTGAACTTAGGTTTCCTCTATATCCCTTCTTCGCAAAAATATTTCAATTGTACTATATAGTCCCAGTCCAACTAACTCCGAATAGTATCTAGAATATTAGTGGGTTTTTAGTCTTTTGTAGTGTTCGTGGAGTGGAACCAAGAACTTCTCTATTCACATCTCTCTTTGTACTGAAGAAAGATTTTCACGACTAGGGATGGTGGGTCATCGGCCCCCGTCCTGGCCGGAGATTGATTCGGGGTATGCCTAGTACGATTCACGGGTGGAGACCCTATTTTTTCTTCATATATTCTTTTCGAGTATGGGGATTCAATATCGAATGAAGGACTCTTCACCTGGATGCGAATGCAGGCAAGAAGTTTTGAAGTCCGACCAAAATATTTTGAGATGCGAATTGGGTCTGAGGTTCTCCTAGCTAAAGAGCTACTAGAAGAAAAAAACTCCATCTCTCTCGTATCAGCAAGTTTCCGACATTAGGTATGGTAGATGGCTGGCTTCTGCTTTGTCTGACTTTATTTGCTTTCTAAAGACTAACTTTGATAATTGAAATTGTCGATAGGTGGCAAAATGAAACCGGATTTCAATAAGCTCCATCAAATCGCCAAGAAGAGGGCAGTACCTATTCCACAAGGGGGGTTAGAGACCAGAAAGAAAGCTCGGGCTGAGGAGGCCAGTAGGAACATTTCCCCAGCAAGGGCATTATCAGGGGGTGATGGTGCCCCTTGTGCGGAGTCTCCTTCAAGGGGCTTCACCCCATCTCATTTTTTGGAGCAAACAACCCCGACTCCGGTTGTTGATGCGCCACTGGTTCATCCTTCTCCGAAGGACAAAGGCTAGACCCCCCAAGCTGAAGAGGGGTTAGGAAGGGATACACTAATAGAGTAGGACTATGATTTAAATTTTATGAGGTTCTTAGATGCACAGGGTTTAGTGCACTTAGAAGTAGCCAAATAGGTACTAAAGGCTACCCTCCTTCCCCGATATTGGAAAGCCACAAGGACCGTCACCTTAATGAAGTGTCAACTTCAGTGTACCCTACTATACTGAGGGTAAAAATGATAGAAAAATGCCCTAAGAGCCAATCATTGTTTAGACCTTTTGTAAACTTCCAACTCATGTATGACATCATTATTTATAATAAAGCATTTGATTCATCATATACTGCTATGTCATGTTTTTGACTATGATGAACCTCATAGAGTAGGGCAATGGAATCGGCTCAAACCTAAACCTATTGCTAGCTAGATGTGGAACCCAATGGATCACACACAATAAAGAGTTGGCCAAGGAAGTCATTCATAATTTGATTAGGGTCATGGCATCTTAATTGGTTAGCCAGATTGCACACTAGCATGTGCAGGCTAACACAATTCCTAACCCATTTGGATTGGGTCCGGTTGCTTGCTAATTGGGCTAATCTAATTAAGGAAAACTTTAATTAGGCTGAGTCCTAAGTGGGGCTAATTAAGTCTAAGCTTTATCTGATTTTATCTTGACCTATTGACCGATTTATGGAAGAGTCCCTGGGGCCAGGGACTCTTGGAGCCTCTTGGCACATGCGGGAAAGATGTTGGCGCGCAGAAGGACAAGAGTCCTTCTGCAGATGAAACACTAGAGTGTTTCTAATCAGGGGCACCTTCTCATCATATCCCCATGCCTCTTGGAGTCATTTGACCGATCAAAGAATGTAAGAGGATGGCATGAAAGCAGATGAAAAGTTGGCACACAGATGAAGAGTCTCATCTTTTCATCTGCGCACGGTTCTAAGGCAGAGTCCTTCTGCTCTCAGAACTCTGCTTATTCCATGGTTTTCAGATATTATAGGATGCCTCCTTTACTTCTTCATAACCGGTAGATGCCACATGGCACATGGGGAATTAATCTGGAAAGGGAAAGAACTCATATAAGACTCCTGAATCCTGAATAGTCTTATCATATAAGAAGAAGCATATCTGATAAGAACCTTTGAGATGCTTTCATGCCCTTTTGGCATCTATTTAAGGGTGTTCAGGTGAATAGAGAAAAAATAATTAATAGAGTATTCTTTAGATATCTAAAATGTGAGCCCAACTTCACCAAGAGTCTTGTCTAAATATCTCTTTGTCTCTCTCTCCCTTCTTTTAAGACAAGACTTGTGTTGTTAAGACAAAGTCTTATCTATTAGGACAAGGCTTTGTTTTAGGACATAAGCCTAAGGGGTCCTAGAGGGGGGTTATGCCTAAACCAAGAGGTTTAAGAGAATATCCAGAGAGCCCTATAGTAGGACAGGGTGTCCTATAGTGGTCAAAGGTCCAAAGGCTGTCTTAAGAGTTCTGTTGAAGCAAGTACCCTGGCAGGGATTCTTCTTTGGTACCATTCTCATGTGGATCACCATTGGAAGGCTTGCACTTTTGAGCCTCATGGAAAGGATTGGATTTTGGTGACCCATGTATATTTTTCTGACTCTATTTATGTTTCATTAATTGGTATTGCAAAAGGGGTTCCTGGGAATTAGGGTTTTCTAGCCAATTAGGGTTTCATGCTTAAAATTTTTGTTTTGAAATTCACTTCGTATGCTGCATGATTCCTGACACTCTGGAAGAATTTCCATCATTATTGGTGAGGCAGTTATTATCCAGATCATGGTATGGCAGCGACCGGAATCATTAAAGCTGCACGCTTCTGGGATCGGATCAATCGTAACCTTCTAAATTCCCATAATCGTCTATAGATGGATCGAGACCATTATTCCCTCCTTTATTTATTAAGGTGGGTGCACATGGTGCAATCAAAGGGCCTCTTGAAAAGTTGAGTAGGAAATCCAGACCGTAGGTGGCCTTTATATAAGGGATTTGTGGCCTTAAAGATTAAACTTTTTCAGATGCTTACAACATCATCCCCTTCGAGCAATCTTTCTTTCCAAGGATCCTTTTACTGGCAACCTTTCTCCTTCTTCCTCCACTAGCAAACCTCAGGAGTTTGTCAATTATTAGGCCAAACGCAGCACAACTTTGAGATGCAGCGAGGGAAGAGGTCGGTGACAAATATTCCACTGAGAAGATCGGACCAAAAGCAGGTTCATGTTCAAGCTCTCCCACAAGTTTCGGCTGGGTGTCAGGTCCTCATCAACATAGAGTCTTCCTCAAAGAGAGAGCAAATTCTTTCACCTGGAAACTCGATTGAATGTTTGGCAAGATCTCCCATAACAGGGCCATCTGGGGAGCCAGGCTTGCCGGATAAGGGTAAATAGGCTCTCGTTATTGATGAAGATTCAAGCCTGAGCTCCAAACCGCTAAAATGGTGGGCTTGAGAAGCTACAGTATATTTGCTGCCGATGCGAGTCTTGACAATCAGAGGCTGGCGAAGACTTTGTTGAAGGCGGTCTTCCTCTGGATGGACTGGGAGGAGACCAAAAAGCAAGGACTGTAGGATACTCTTTCCTCCATTTATCCCAGAATCTTACAAGTATGTGTTGAGATAGTTCATAAAAATTTCTTTAGTATATCGCTGTCGATAGGGTGACTTCATATATGTTTTCTTCGACAGATTATCCACGATGTTTCTCTACTAGAAGAGAATATTCGTGGATTCACTATCCTCGATGATGGCCTCAAAAGCCAGCTAGCTTCGGCCTTAGTCGAAAGAGAAGCCATCAAAGAACTTTAAGTTTTCACCGAACAAGAATTGAGTCAGAGCACCATCACCAATTATTCCCTAGAGAAGGAATTAAAAATGGTTCAGACGTATGCGACTGAGCTGGAGACTGACCTAGATAAGAGGTGGAAGAAGTTAATCTCGGTTGAACTATTATTAAAGGATAGCCTTAGGACTACCGAAGAGGCGGCGGCTTGTAGAGCCGAACTAGAGAATAGAATCACTACTCTAGAGCAGGAGGTAATATTTGCCAAACAAAAAGTAGAATAGGCCAAGGAGGGCACTCTCCAAGCTGTTGAGAGGTACAAACAAATCTAAGGCCTTCATCGATGAAATATATGAAACTGGAGTAGAGAGCTATCGCATCGGCTATATGGACTGCCTTGAAAAAGTCATGGAGATGTATCCGAATTTAGATGCCTCACTCCTGGCCATATCTATTGGTGATGAGGGGAAAAGAAGTGAAAGATCTGATTGACAAAGTGCCAGCTTCCCTACTAATGAAGATGATGCAAAGGAGACTCCTACTCCAGCCTCTGAGAAAAAATAGCCTTTCGGTGTAATCTTCCTTTTTTTCTAATTAAGTGGGGTGTACCATTTCTCTCTATTGAATGAAAATCTCCTTTGTTTGTAATAAAACTTTTCTTCTGATGGATGAATGCACTCCAATATATTGCTAAGTATAAACTCTTCAGCATCATAAATACCGAACTAGGGCATTTATAAAGAATCCCAAGATTTCCTATTAGCCTTGATCAATTATCTTTGCTTAGACTGAAAGAATCGGAGCTTGTTGAAGTCGTGGAGAGATTTATCCGCTTGCCTTAATCGGACTTGCCATTAGGGTCAGCCGAAGAGGCTATCCTTAGGCATTTTTATTGATAGTAATGGGGTAGGCTGGTTAGGCCCACCTCGACATGTCTTCGGTTCTTTCATAGGGTAGGTTGTTTAGACCATCCCTATATCTTTGGTTGATAGTACGATAGGCTGTTAGGACCACCTCCGCACATCATCGAATTTATTGTGGGGTAGTTCACATAGACCATCCCGTGCCTTTGCTTGGTAGTAAGACAGGCTGATTAGCCCACCTTGGCACGTCATCGAATTTACCATAGGGTAGATCACTTAGACCATCCCTGTACCTTTGATTGGTAGCAAAACAGGCTAATTAGGCCCACCTTAACATGTCATCAAATTTATCATAGGGTAGATCACTTAGACTATCCCTGTGCTTTTGTTTGGTAGTAAGATAGGATGATTAGGCCCACCTCAGCACATCGTCATATTCACTGCAGGGTAAATCACTTAGACCATCCTTGTACCTTCGATTGGTAGTAAGACAAGCTGATTAGGCCTACCACGACACGTCATCAGATTTACCGTAGGGTAGATCACTTAGACGATCCATGTGCCTTTGTTTGGTAGTAAGACAGGCTGATTAGACCCACCTCGTGATGGGAGACCCGAAACTCATCCGGGTTTTCTTGTTCTTTTTTTAGATTTTTTTAGTTAAAAAATACTTATCCCAACTATTCCTCTTATTCCCATTATCCTTACCTTATCCCGATGCTATTTCCAACTTATTCCAGATCTATTCCTATCTTCTTCAACCTCCAGGAAATCACAGAGAGTTCAATTTTTCTGATTTTTTTTGTGCCACCGGTCCCCGATACGCCGTGCCCGACCCTCGGCCGCCCTCACCGGATCGCCGCCGATGCTCGCTGGCCCCCGCCCTCGTCGGAGAAGCCGCCACCGCCGCCCACACCCGTGGGAAGATGAACGGATGCGGGAGGTGTCCGTCCGCCCACCTGCGGCCGTGCCGCCCTGTACCGCCGCTGGCCTGCTGCCCACCATCATTCCCGCCGCCCGCCAGCCCCCGCCCGACCGTCGGTGGGGTCCGCCGCTGCCCATGCCCATGGGAAGATGAACGGACGCGGGGGGCGTCCGTCCGCCCCGTGCATCCGTGTGACGCCACCGCCGTGCCGCCCCGCCACCGCACCCGCCCGCCGGCGCGCGCCGCCGTGCCGCCCCATCGTCGCCCGCTGGGCCGGCCATCGGAGATCCCCCCCTGTGGCTCGCCGAGAGAAGCTTTGGCATGCTCCTCAAAGCACCACAAGGAAAGGCTGTTCTGCACGATTTTTGGAGCTGCACGATTTTCAGAGTAGCATGATTTTCAGAGCAGCACGATCTTCAGGGCCGCATGATTTCCAGAGCTGATGGAGATTTCAAAATTCAAATAACATGAATTTATTTGGTATTTTTTCATGATTGTAATGTGGGTTTAAAATGAAAATTTGGGATTTGGGTTTTGAATTTGAATTCAAATCATTTTGAATTTGAATTCAAATCTAGGAAGGATTTCAGGGGATTTTATTTTTGAATTTCAAAAGAGATATGGGCATCTATAAATACCCATACTCTTCTTGTAATAAACTAATTGATGAAAATGAGTTTTTGAGTGTTTTTCCACTTGTGTGTTGTTATGGGCTGAGGCCCGTTTGCCTTTGTCCTTCGGGACGTCGAGGGGTGTGAGGCCCCAACTTGCCTTCGTCCTTCGGGACGTTGAGAGGTGTGAGGCCCCAGGCATCCCCATTCTTTTCTCCCATCTTCATGTCTCTACCTGTTTCCCCTCGTGACCTTGAGATTCATCCTAGCGCCTCCAAGTATCGAGGAGGGCGTAATGCCTTAGAGGTGAGAGGTCTCTTCATTAGGATGAGTCCCAAGGTCCATGAGTTTTAGTCCCCTGTCTCCCATCCCCGTCCTTCCTTCGCCACCTCTTCCAAGAAAACTGAAAATCAAAAGAACCTATCTGTTTTAGGACTTTCGGGGTCGTCCTATCCTAGTCCCGGGAGGCTTCTTAGCCCTCCCACGATCCTTGGTTTGCTTTAGATTTTTTTTTCATTTCCGAATAACCCCAGGTTTCTTCGTGTCCGCCATCACCACATCAAATTGGTATCAGAGCCAGCAGCGGACTAGGATTTGCTTCGTCCTCAAACTCGTCGGAGTCGAGTTCTTCGTGCTGCAGGAGAATGATGGGAGACCCGAAACACATCCGGGTTTTCTTTTTCTTTTTTTAGATTTTTTTTAGTTTAAAAATACTTATCCCAACTATTCCTCCTATTCCCATTATCCTTACCTTATCCTGATGTTATTCCCAACTTATTCCAGATTTATTCCTATCTTCTTCAACCTCCAGGAATCACAGAGAGTTCATTTTTCGATTTTTTTTTGCCCCGCCGGTCTCCGATCCGCCATGCTCGACCCCCGGCCACCCCCGCCGGACCGCCGTCGATGCTCGCTGGCCCCCGCCCTCACCGGAGAAGCCGCCACCACCATCCACGCCCGTGGGAAGACGAACGGATATGGGAGGCGTCTATCCGCCCACCTGCGGCCATGCCGCCCTGTGCCACCGCCGGCCTGCTGCCCACTGCTGTTCCCACCGCCCGCCGGCCCCCGCCGCCGGTGGGGTCCGCCATCGCCCACGCCCGTGGGAAGACGAACGGATGTAGGAGGCGTCCTTCCACCCCGTGCATCCGTGTGACGCCGTCGCCGTGCCGCCGTGTCGCCTCGCCACCACCGCCTGCACGCCGACGCACACCGCCGTGCTGCCCCATCGCTGCCTGCTGGGCTGGCCGCCGGAGATACCCCCTGTGCTCGGCCGAGAGAAGCTTTGGCACGCTTCTCAAAGGAACCCAAGGAAAGGCTATTCTGTATAATTTTTGGAGCTGCATGATTTTTAGAGGCACGATTCATGCCGCATGATTTTCAGAGTAGCACGATCTTCATGGCCGCATGATTTCCAGAGCAGAGGGAGATTTCAAAATTCAAATAATAGGAATTTATTTGGTATTTTTTCATGGTTGTAATGTGGGTTTAAAATAGAAATTTGGGATTTGGGTTTGAATTGGAATTCAAATCATTTTGAATTTGAATTCAAATCATTTGAATTGCATTCAAATCATTTGAATTTGAATTCAAATCATTTGAATTTGAATTCAAATCATTTGAATTGAATTCAAATCTAGGGAGGATTTCATGTGATTTTATTTTGAATTTCAAAAGAGATATGGGCATCTGTAAATACCCATACTCTCTAGTAATAAACTAGTTGATGAAAATGAATTTTGAGAGTGTTTTTCCACTTGGGTGTGGTTATGGGCTGAGGCCCGTTTGCCTTCGTCCTTCGGGACGTCGAGGGGTGTGAGGCCCCAGGTATCGCCATTCGTTTCTCCCATCTTCATGTCTCTCCCTGTTTTCCCTCGTGACCTTGAGATTCATCCTAGCACTCCAAGTATCGAGGAGGGCATAATGCCTTAGAGATGAGAGGTTTCTTTTCCATGAGTTCCAGTCCCCTGTCTCCCATCCCCATCCTTCATTCGCCACTTCCACCAAGAAAACTGAAAATCAAAAGAGTCTGGCTGTTTTAGGACTTTCGGGATCATCCTATCCTAGTCCTGGGAGGCTTCTTAGCCCTTCCACGATCCTGGTTTCTTTAGGTTTTTTTTCCCATTTCCGAATAACCCCAGGTTTCTTCATGTCCGCCATCACCACATCACCTCGGCATGTCATCGGATTTACTATAGGGTAGATCACTTGACCATCCTATGCCTTTGTTTGGTAATAAGGTAGGCTAGTTAGGCCCGCCTTTGCATGGACGTTTCACTGAAGTTTTTCGAAGAGAAACCTTTTATCGATAGTACTTGCGAAGGTTTCTACATTCCAAGGCCGATGTAGTAGTGAACAGTCCAGAGTTTCAAGCCGATAAGCTCTCGGGCATATGACTTCTCTGATTCGATAAGGGCCTTCCCAGTTTGGGGAAAGCTTGCCTTGTTCCATCGACTTGGACACTTTGGACCTTCGCAGCACTAAATCTTCGAGTCAGAAGACTCGTTCCTTTACCCAGGAGTTGTAATATTTGGTGACTTTTTGGCGGTATGCCGCCATCTTCATCAGGCACAAAGCTTGGTGCCTTGTAGTAGATCCAGATCCATTCTTCGGTGCTCCAAATTTTTAGGTTCCTTGTAGTGGTCAATCCTTAAGGATTGCAAAGTGACTTCCACGGGGAGGAATGCTTCGATGCCATGAGCTAAATAAAATGGAGATTCGCAGTAGCTATTCTAGGAGTTGTTCGATAAGCCCAAAGAACTGAATACAACTCTTCGGCCCAGAGCCCCTTGGCATCATTTAGCCTGGTCTTAAGACCATGGAGGATAGTCATGTTCATCACTTCGGCTTCCCCGTTTGATTGTGAATGACCGATGGAGGTTAGTTTGTTGACTATATGGTATGAGGCACAGAAGTCTTCAAACTTTGGATTGTCGAATTACCATTGGTTGTTAGTGATGATGACATGAGGTGATGCAGGATGACTCTAAGATTGCTAAACATGCAGGAAAAATAGTAAAATAAATTTTTATGATTTTTATAATTTAGTTTGTAAGCTAAATTTCTAAATAAAAGTAAGAACTAGCAAGAAGAAGAGCAATGCATAGAATCATTGTATCGCAGGCAAACTCATGCAAAATAAAAAACTCCAGGACCCGAGAATTGAGAAACTCCTAGATTAGGATAGCTATTCTTCATTAAATCAGAAATTAAAAGAAGGAAAGGTTTCTTACCAGTTAGAGATTGAAAACTTTGTAGTGGAAAGGATCACTCACACTCTGATTGGAACCTGGATGAAGAAGCTTCAGTTCCTTGAATCTGAGGCAGATCTGGACTCAGTCTGAAGGCAATGAAAGCCTCCTCTGGGGAGGTAAAACACCTTGGGGACCCTACAAGCATCAAGGGTCAATCAAAACAGCATGTAAGAAAAAGAAAGTAAACTAGGTTTAGAAGGAATCAGGTTTAAGGATTAGAAGCGGGGCGGCTTGAAGCTTGATGAAGATCACCTTGCTTGGCAGCCTAGGGCACTCCTTCTTGGACGTGTGAAGGCTTGGATGGCAGTGAGATAGGGCATGGAAGGATGCTAGGGCAGCAAGGAATTCAGCCAAGCACAAGAACACAAACAAAAACCAAAAGAAAGAGTAACACAAGCTCGCAAGCTCAAAATAAATTCACAAGGGTTTTGATATGATGAATAAAAGTTGATTACAAGTGGGGAAGGGGTGAGGTATTTATAGAGTTCCCATACCCAAACTAACCATGGTTACACTTGGGTTACAAGTCCTCTTCCAAATTGGAATACAAGTCCTTTCCTAGCTAGGTTTGAAAAACAAATCTCCATTAGGTTAGGAATTGACCTAGTCTTCTCCTTCTTCCTTCATGCTTTGACTATTCCACTCAAGAACACCTCTTGGACTTGGTCAACACTTCAAGGATGGCTAGGAGGGCATGTTAGGATTCTAGGGATAGCAAAGGGCCAGCCCAAAGGGGCTTGGGTGCATAGGTTTGGGCCTCTGGAAACTGGGATGGCCTGGTAGCCTGGTAGCAGGAATATTTTATGGAATCTTACTTCTTTAGGCTTGGGCTTGGCACATGGGCTTGATTTCTTTGGGCTAGGATGTAGAAATACCTCTAGAATCATGGGTTCCCTAGTTTGGAAATATGCTCTGGCATTTGGACTGGAATCTGGGCTTCTGGAAGGAATCAGGATTTCTGGAAGCATCTTGGATCCTAGGTTGTCACACAAAATCCAATGGGCTGATGTAGTGGCCTCTGACTCCTAGATATGGCCTGATGAAATTCGAAAAAAGGGTGACCTCCTCTCTTGTATAAAAATTGGGCTCATACTGGACTTATAATTGATGTACAGGACTCAAAATACTGACTAGGTTTAGGGTTGAGACAAATCAACTAACCTCAATTATTACAGGACTTGATCTTAATTGATTATAGAATTTTCAAAACTTTGACACATGACTAATTAAATCATATGGGATCCAGGGATTTGTGTCTGATCCTGGTGTCCCCACCAATCCTCCCGGGGCGGGAGGAACTCGACCCCATCGAGTATGGATCAATTTGGCTCAAGGAGGGTCTGGGTTGAGGCGTTGCAGATCCGCACCAGTGTTCCACAAGTCCTCAGATTCTGGCTTACCTTGCCACCAGACCAAATACTGCTGACAGTCTCTATCTTGGGTACCGATAGCTTGATCATCCATAGCTCTTTCAATCTTTACGTCACCATAAGTCCAAATTATATGTGGTCGCTCTGGGATGGGTTATCTCTCAAAGAATGGGAGTGGCTCAAGGGGCTCGCTAGGTATCACTATTGGCTCCGTAGACTTTATAAAGTCTGAGATGATGAAGGTGGAGCTAATACCTAAATCAGGTGATATCTCAGGCACATAGGCATTGGGTCCACTACTATTCATTATTTTGGATGGGCCAGCTTCGCGAGCAGAAAATTCTTTGACAGTCACATATTCCTTTGCAGAAAATTCTTCATCTTTCTTTTGGGAATTAGCCAAGTTGTTATTTAGTTCATTAATTATGTTCATCTCTTGACTAATTCATGATATATATGCTGTGCAGAGACTAGTACATGTGTGGACAGGTAGATTGGGTCTGTAAATTTATTGGACTCTAGACTAACACCTAATAGACTTGACTAGACTTCCCCATCAAAAAAAAATTATTAAACTCTAGGGACAAAACCTAACAGACTATTGACTCTTTAGGTTTGACCCTAGCATGGCATGCACATGAAAACTTACTATGTATGCCTATAAAATGCCAAAGGGTATGCAAGAAGTAGGATGCAAACCTAACATGTACAATAAATGAATGCAACATGCAAATCTCTACATGATGCAGGTGAATGATTAAAGAAATATAAGAAAATTCAAGAAAAGGCAGGAAATATGAGGTGGATTCTGGGTTAGTCTGGTAGGATAGAAAGGGTTCAAGGTTGATTAGATAGAATAAGATGTAAGAAGGGGTGTCAGGGATTAAATCTAGACTAATAAGATTGACCCTATGGGGTTGATGTCTATCTACTGGGTCTGCCTTATGGAAGAATGGGTCACTAATTTTAGGAAAAAGATCTTCAATTGGGAGCAAGGAAGTGACTTCATCCAGAGGGTACTGGGTGAGATAAGCCAAGTCCTCAATAAACTCTTCTGGCTCAGGAAATTCAGGACTAGGCTCTACAATTGGATTCTCTTCTAAAGTATCCTCTAATTGCTCTTTCATTGTAGCTTGGGTGTGATCTGGGTCATCTAACTCTGGGTCAACTACTATGTGGGTATGGTCAGGGTCAACTAATTCTAGGATGGCTTCTACCTGGATATCTATTGATTCAACTAGCTCTAAGTTTTCTATGGGGAACTCATCTTCTTCCTCATACTCGTTCACTGGGCTTGGGTCAGCCTCATATATCTTCTCTTCAAGGTCATTTGGGTGAACCATTAAGGTGGTATGAGGGGGTAGACTAAGGAAAAACTTACTAATGACTGGGGTGACAAGGATAGGTTGGCTAAGGTGCTCCTGACTAACACTGGGTTCATATCTAAGGGTACAATCCTATTGGGCTCAGGTTGATTGAGAGATAGTGGGTTACTACTGGGTTCATATCTAGGGACTATGGGTTCCTGGGGCTCATAAGGAAAGGGTTCAACTCTATGGGTCTTGCTAGGGTTCCAAACTAATCTCATACTTGGTCAAAACTATGGATTAACTGGTTGATCGTAGTGGTTGCCTTGTCAAATCATTGGTCTACTTGGTTGAATCTATGGTTCATTTGGTTCTGGGATTGGGTCAATTGGGTTATCTGGTCTTGGGTTTGGTCAAGTTTAGCATTAATTTGGGCATTGGATTGGTTTAGTTGGGCAGTTAATTGGGTAACCATCTGGTCATTCATGGCTTTTATAAAAGTCTCAAAATTGGGATCCATGGTTGGGTTTGGTTAGGGTTTAGACTTTTGATATTGGGTTCCTAGTCTAGTGGTCATACAATCAAGCAATCAGTCAAAATGAGATGCTGCAGCCAAGTAAGCAAAATTGGGTTAGCTTAATGTAGGGTTTCCTAGACCTAGAGCCAAAACTGGGTGAGTCAGCTCAACTTACACTTAACCCAGCAGCTAATCCTTCAACTGGCCAGGTAGGGGGTGGGGTGGTGGGAGGCTCCCACTGCTTGTCACAGGGTCCTAATTATAAACCACCAGTCCACTTAGGTCGTTTGACTCTGGACCCCCAGCCTTAGACACCAACTTTCAGTAATAGCTAAAGAATTAAATGCACTAGTTGGCCCACATGGTTCGGACCCGACCTGTTGGGTATCACCTAGCACACTAGAAAAAATTAAGTCTAATTAATTTTAATTAAGGCTTGGGTGGAAATGCTGGATGGTTGTTTTGGGCATAGGACATGTTATGACCTCCTGCCTTGATGTTATATTGATTGCCCTTAAGATTAGATTAAAAGATGATGAACATTCAATGGTCCTGATGCAATCTAAAATAATCAAAAAATAAAATTATTTTTAATTAATTTATGAGATGTCAAGTTAAGTTTAAGTTTACTGGGGTTAGCAACCAAAATTTGGCTTGGGATTGGGGGTTTGGAAGTTGATTAGGTTAGGTTGAGTCAAAATACAAAAATAGCAGAATTCAAGATATTAGGGTTTCAATCGATGCAAAGTTTGACAGAGACTTTGATGCAAAAAAAAAAATTAAAAAATTCTAACACAGTGGACAGACGGTGATAATTCTACCTACCAAATTTCATGCAGAAAAAAAATCAAATGTTGATGTAAATCTTAGGGGTTTTGAACTGCTATAGAAATTTTCAGGATTCTATTAGGGTTCCTATGATGCTATTTTTAGGACTTTAGAATTTCTATAAAAATAATTAAAAAATTATGATAATTACTAAGATAGAACATAGGACATGAAGTACAAATTCATAGAAAAATAAAATATTTAGGATGTCGAAATCAAATAAAACCTAGACACCTAATGCAGTGGACAAAATGCAGAATTAGGGTTTGTGAATGCAAAGCAAATAGAAAACTATCCTAAACCTTCTCTAATACCAAACTAATGCAAGATGACTCTAAGATTGCTAAACATGCAAGAAAAATAGTAAAATAATTTTTTTGTAATTTTATAATTTAGTTTGTAAGCTAAATTTTCAAATAAAAGTAAGAACTAGCAAGAAGAAGAGCAATGCATAGAATCATTATATCGCTGGCAAACTCATGCAAAATAATAAATTCCAGGACCCAAGAATTGAGAAACTCCCAGATTAGGATAGCTATTTTTTATCAAATCAGAAATAAAAGAAGGAAAGGTTTCTTACCAATTAGAGATTGAAAACTTTGTAGTGGAAAAGATCTCACACTCTGATTGGAACTGGATGAAGAAGCTTCAGTTCCTTGAATCTGAGGCAGATCTGGACCTGGTTTGAAAGTAAGAAAAGCCACCTCTGGGAAGGTGAAACACCTCAGGGATCCTGCAAGCATCAAGGGTCAATCAAAACAGCAAGTAAAAAAAAGAAAGTAAACTAGGTTTAGAAGGAATCAGGTTTAAGGATTAGAAGCGGGACGGCTTGAAGCTTGATGAAGATCTCCTTGCTTGGTGGCCTAGGGCACTCCTTCATGGATATGTGAAGTCTTGGATGGCAGTGAGATAGGGCATAGAATGATGCTAGGATAGCAAGGAATTCGGCCAAGCATAAGAACACAAACCAAAAACCAAAAGAATAGAGTAACACAAGCTTGCAAGCTCAAAATAAATTCACTAGGGTTTGATATCAAGAATAAAAGTTGATTACAAGAGAAAGAGGGGTGGGGTATTTATAGAGTTCCCATGCCCTCACTAACCATGGTTACACTTGGGTTACAAGTCTTCTTCTAAATTGGAATACAAGTCCTTTCCTAGCTAGGTTAGAAAAAAAATCTCCATTAGGTAAGGAATTGACCTAGTCTTTTCCTTTTTCCTTCATGCTTTGACTATTCCACTCAAGAACACCTCTTGAACTTGGTCAACACTTCAAGGATACCTAGGAGGGCGTGTTGGGCTTCTAGTGGTAGCAAGGGGCCGGCCCAAAGGTGATTGGGTGCATGGGTTTGGGCCTTTGGAAGCTGGGGTGGTCTGGTAGGCTGGTAGCAAGAATATTCCATGGAATCTTGCTTCTTTAGGGCTTGGGCTTGGCACATGGACTTGATTTCTTTGGTCTATGATGTAGAGAGACCTCTGAATTATGGGTGCCCTGGGTTGGGAATATGCTCTGGCATTTGGACTGGAATCTGGGTATCTGGAGGGCTTCTAGAAGGAATCAGGGTTTCTGGAAGCACCTTGGATCTTTGATTGTCACACAAAATCCAATGGGCTGATGTAGTGGCCTCTGACTCCTAGATATGGCCTGGAAAAACTCCAAAATAGGGTGACCTTCTCTCTTGTACAAAAATTGGCCTCATACTGGATTCATAATTGATGTATAGGACTCAAAATACTGACTAGGTTGAATCAACTAACCTCAACTTAATACAGGACTCGATCTTAATTTATTGCAAAATTTTTAAAACTTTGATACATGACTAATTAAACCATATAGGATCCAGGAATTTGTGTCTGATCCTAGTGTCCCCACCATGAGGGATCCCAGACCAAAAGATAATGGAATTCCTCACAAAACCTTCGACTTTTCCTTCGGTAATATGTTCCAAAAGGTTCAGCTTCTATACATTTGGTAAAGTAATCACTAGCTACGATGAGATACTTCCATTGTCCCAAAGCTGGAGGGAATGGCTATGGTGCAATTAACTGAGTCAGTTTACTAGCCGGTCGCCTTTGAATAATGGAGTACTTTTGGCATTCGTCGCATCTTCGGACAAAGTCAGCAGTCTTTCTGAATAGTTGGCCAATAATAACCTTGGCATATTATTTTGTATGCCAGAGATCTACCCCCCATGTGGTCATGCATATACCTTCATGCACCTCTCTTAGGGCATAGTTAACTTCTGACGGCCCCAGACATTTCAATAAAGGCTAAGAAATAGATATCTTATATAGAGTTCCATCCAAGATAACATATTAGGATGCCATCCAGCAAACTTGCTTGGCCTTAGTCTTGTCTTCGGGCAAAATACCTTTGTCCAAGAACTTGAGAATTGGATCCATTCAACTAGGCTCATGCTCAATTTGATGTACCTTCAATGTTTTCTCCACTATGCTTATAGTTTTGAGATATTCTATGAAGGTGTGGCTAAGGGAGTCTGGAGTAGTAGTGGCGAGCCTGGACAGGGCATCGGCTCAGGAGTTCTCCATTCATGGCACATGGGCAATCTTAAAGAGTTATAGCTAAGAATTTCAAAAGATTTGAATCTTTCGAATCCTTAATTCCTTGATGATTCGGAGTCCTGCTAACAGGGCTTCATATTCTGCTTGATTGTTAGAAGCATGGAAGGATAAATAGAGAGCGTACTCTATGGTGTGCCCATTCGGATAAGCTAGTATTAGACCAACTCCACACCCTATAGAATTGGAGGCCCCATCTATATGAAGTATCCATATGGATTCAAAATCATTGTTGATGGCTTCCTCTTCTTCGGCATTCTGCAGATTGTCCTCTTGCTCCCATGTGCATTCGGCTAGGAATTCGGCTAATACTTTTACCTTTATTGTGGATCTAGGTTGGAAGATAATGTCGAACTCACCTAGCTTAACAGCCCATTTGGCTATCCTTCCGGATGTATCTGGACATTGGAGGATTGCTTTTAGGGGTTGATCTGTAAAGATTATGTGGTGTGGGCTTGGAAGTAGGGTCGCAAGCATTTCGCCGCAATCACCAGGGACTAGACAAGCTTTTACACTCTTGGATATCTCACTTCGGCATCATGCAATACTTTGCTGGTATAATAGATCATCATGTAATACTTTGCTGGTATAACATAAATGGAATAGAAGAAACTTTGATTTTTATTCATATCATCATCCCTTTACAAGAGAGCTTGGAGATTTTATAAGCCTCCATAAAACTTTGAAAAATCGAATTACATGGAGCTTTCATGGGAAGTTCTAGTTCATATAAGGTGGAATTCGAATTACATGGAGATTTTCATGGGAGCTAGCTATAATGTTGGAATTCAAAATAACCTTGGCCAGCTCCTTTGAATTTGAATTCTCCTTGGTGATGTGGCTTGATGAGGTGGACGCCAAGTGGTTGGGAGGTTGACATGGTGTCCAACAATGCTTGCTGAAGTGGCATCCATCTGGAATATTTTGTTGAAATGGTTGAGTGCATCCAATCTTCAAGTGAGCTTGCTTACATTGAACCAATTCCAAATCTCTCTTGGACCCAACTACTAAACTCACTAAATACAAGACTAATTTAACTCTAATTGGACTCAAAAATCCAAATGAACTTAAAGGAAACCAAATTGAAATATACCCAACCTAATTACATGACATAAATTCAATTAAGAAGTAAAAATACTTTATTTACAAGACACTAGTTTAATGAAAGAATTAAAGCCATACTGAATTAGACTGAAGCCTCTTTCGAACTTTGGTGCCCGCACCAGTTCTCCTGGGGTGGGAGAAACTCGACCCATCGAGTATGGATTGGTCTAACTTTGATACCATTCTAGTAGGTCTGGATCAATTTGCTGTAGATCCTCTCGGGTGATCTAGGAGTCCTCAGATTCGGGTCTTCCTTGCCATCGAACCAGATAATGTTGATAGCCCTTATTTTTGGTGGTAATTACTTGGTCATCCAAGATACTTTTAATCCTATCTCTCCATTCTGGCTGTGGTGCTGGTGGACACTCAGGTAGGTTTTCACTCTCAAAGGCTGGATAAGATCCAAAAGGCTCACTAGGAATTAATGCCGACTCTTTATATTCTTTCAGATCAGAAATATTAAATGTTGAACTAATGCCAAAATTTGATGGTAACTCTAACACTTATGCATTAGGTTCAACTCTCTTTAATACTGAAAGGTCCAGCTCCTCGGGCATGCAGTTTCTTCATAGTTTCAGAGTGAGAACCTTTCAGGTTTAAGTTTAACCATTACAAAGTCCTACATTGAATTCTTTCATTCATTTACGTGAATTGGCCATATGCTTTTAGACTTCATTGCTCATTTGAATTTTCCTACTAATCTTTTTATGCAAGTCCTTAATATACTGTGCATATGACTCGACAGACTTAGACATTCATGCATGAGTGGGTAATGGAATGAGGTCATAGGTGTCCTAGGTTTATAAATATGGATAATCTCAAAGGGACTCTTACCTGTAGACCTATTGACTGAACTGTTATAAGTGAATTCGGCATGAGGTAATAGCAAATCCCAATTTCCCAGACTCTCTCCAACAAGACACCTCAATAAGTTCCCTAGACTTCTGTTAACTGCTTCGGTCTGTCCATCAGTCTGGGGGTGGTAAGCAGTTGAGAAGTTAAATTTTGTTCCTAGTAGGTGCCAAAGGGTTTACCAAAAGTAACTTGTGAAATGGACATCTCTATCAGAAATAATGGTCTTAGGTAACCCATGCAATTTGACTACTTGATCGAGAAAAAGCTTGGCTACCCTAGAGACATCAAAAGTTTGGAACAGGGTATAAAATGGGCCATCTTTGAAAATCTGTCGACCACTACAAAGATTGAATCATGTTTCCAAAGGGTCTTGGGCAATCCTAAAACAAAGTCCACGCTAAGATCTTGCCATGGACACTCAGCCACAGGTAAAGGAGTGTATAACCCAGTGTTTTGCCTTTAATGTTTTGCAATAGCACACGTCCTACATCGGGCAACAATATTAGCTATGTGTCTCTTAAGGCCTGGCCAGTAAAATTTTTCTCAACTATCAATATGGTCTTATTTCTTCCAAAGTGGCCAGCCAATCCTCCAGCGTGAATTTCCCACACTAAGAAGTCTCTAATCGATGTTCATGGGATACATAGCTTATTGTCCTTAAAAAGAAAACCATCATGTAGAGTGTAATCGCTAAATATGTTAGATGGTCCATGTTGTAGAGTTTGATGAACTTCACTAAAGTCAGGACAATTGGGGTATTCTTCCTTCAACCTATCGAATATTATGACTTTAGTGCTGACTGATGTCAAAAACAAGGATCTACGACTTAGGGCATCGGCTACACGATTTTCAATCCTAGCATGGTGTTTCAATAAAATGTGTATGCCTGAATGTATTCTACTCACTTACCATGCCTAGGGTTCAGTTTCTTTTGAGAATTGAGGAACTAGAGTGCTTCTAATCGGAGAAAAGGACAAAACTACGTAATAAGTACGCCTTCATCCTAGCCTCGACTATCACGCTAAAGTAGTCGCATAAATTCCTTTACAGGAGTATTTTAATTTTGCCCTTCTCTGTTTTTCACTAAAAAAGGCTACAGGGTATCTTGGCTCAAAACTCCACCATACTCTAGAGAGCATCACAAGCTACCTCAAGAACCTTGAAAAAATCAGGCAATCTTAAGATAGGTACTTGTGTCATTTCCTTCTTAATGTCTAGGAAGGCCCATCAGCAGCTTTGGTCCATTTAAAATAGCCCTTCTTAATGCAATTCATGATTGGAGCAACTATGGTGCCAAACTCCCGAATGAATCTTCTATAAAGTAGCTTAGGCATGAAAACTTCGTACTTCATGAACACTATTTGGCACAGGCCACTCTATAATTGACTTAATCTTTCGTTCGAGGTCAGCAAACTCCGTGAGGTGTGATAACAAAACCTAGGAAAATGACTCTATTGGTGAGAAAATCACACTTTTTTATGTTTGCGTAGAGACTATTTTCCTAAGAGCTAAATAGACTTGCCTCAAATGATCCCAAATGATCCTCTTGGGTCTGCTATATATAAAATATCGTCGAAGTAAACTACGACAAACTTTTCTATAAATAAGCATAAGACTTGGTTCATTATTCGCATAAAAGTGCTAGGAGCATTGGACAGTTGAAAGGCATTACTATCCATTCAAAAAGACCCTCCTTGTCTCAACAGCAGTCTTCCACTCATCCCCAGGTCTAATCATAACCTGATGATAGCCACTCTTAAGGTCAATCTTTGAAAATACTGTTGCTCCGGCCATCATATCTAACATGTCATCCAAAACGGGTATGGAAAATCTATATTTAGTTATGATCTTATTAATAGCACGACTATCAATGCACATCCTCCAAGTGCCATCTTTCTTAGGGGTCAATAATGTAGGTACTGCATAAGGGCTCAAACTTTTCTAATGAATCCTTTCCTAAGGAGCCCCCTACTTGTCTTTGTAATTCTCGGTGTTTGGTAGGGTTCATCCTATAATGTGGGAGGTTGGGTAGGGTTGCTCCTGGGACAAAATCAATGGCATGTTGGATATCGCTAAGTGGTGGAAGGTGGTCAGGTAGGTCATTTGGAAACACATCCTTAAAGTCCTCTAACACTTCAAGCACTTCTTGAGGGTGTTCTTTCGGGGGAGGCTCTTAAATTTCCTTAGAGGTTAAGATCCAAAGGTGTACCCTTAGTGAGCTCTTTCTCAATTTCATTTGCGGTTATCAGGTTGACTCCAATTTTCTTTTTCTTTAGGTGCTCGATCCTCTCTTAATAGTGTCCTTAGGTGGTGTAGGGTTGATCACAAACTTCTTTCCAATGTGCATGAATGCACAAGAATTAGATCGGCCATAAAGGGTTGCATCATGGTCGAATAACCAAGGTCAACCTAAGATGATACTACTCATGCCCATTGGTAGGACGTGACACCACACCTTCTCCTGAAAGGATTGCAATTAGATTTGGACTAGACACCTAAGATTGATAGGAATTGAAGTGGAGTCTATCCAAGAAACCTGATAGGGATTTGGATGAGGAACTGTGGATAAGCCTAAAGTTTTGACAGCACTAGTGGATATGGCATTTACACAACTCCCACTATCTATGATTATCTTACATACCTTATCCCCTAACTTGATGAAGGTTTGTAGGATGTTAGTCCTACACCAATCTTCCCGAATCTTAGTTTGGATAAGGATGCATCCAACTACTCCCAAAAGGTCAGGCTCTACATGATCCTTATCACCATCATACCCATCTGCCAAATTATCCTCAGCCTGATATACTTCCTCAACACAATCGTCTAAGGGCTCTAAGGGTTCAAACTCATTCTCCGCTAATTCTCCTAAGTGTAAGGCTCAAGTTGGGTAATTGCTAGCATAATGGCCTATCTTATGACATTTGAAGCAAGGAGCATTAGGGTTTGGGATGCTCTGAACTTCTGGTGCTTTACTCCTATCGTCTCTAAGGGTCAGAGGTGTATTAGGTTTGGGTTAGTTGGGTCGCATCTGACTTGGTCCTGGTTGCTGACTAGGTGCATTAGTTTTAGGGGGTTCTGGTCTACGATAAATTGGTCCCCTATTAAATCTCTCAGCATCTCGTGCTACCTGGTAAGCTAGCTATAAGTCATGGACTTCTCTTAAGAACAACTCCTTCTAGAACTCTTCTCTTAATCCGGCTCTGAACCTAGACAAGGTAATTGATTCAGACTCATCGACATTACATCTCATCGCAAACTCATCAAATTTTGCAATGTATTCAGCTACACTCTTGGTTCCCTGGGTCAATCTCTGCCACTGGTCTAGAAATCTTTGGTGGTAGGACATGAGAAGGTACTTCTCTCTAAGCCTAAGCTTCATTGCCCTCCAGGTTACTATGAAAACATCACCTCTGTGTCTAATGAACCTTTCAACATTTCCCTAGTAAAGCCTGGCCCGTCGGACTAGCCTAAGCTTTGTAAACTTGCACTTCCTCTCCTTAGTCATGTCATACCAATCAAAATACTAGTCCATCTCTCCCTCCCAATCTATATAAACCTTAGGATCTAGATGCCCATCAAAAGTAGGTACTTCCAACCTAATGTTCCTAAGAGTTCGGTCATCATGGTCCATTTGATCCTGATTGGGTCTCCTAGGATATGGCTCATAAGATGGGTCATGGTGTGCTCTCCTAGGGTTCGTGTCATGGACTCGATCAAGGTTGGGTCTCCTAGGATTTGGCTCAAAGAAAGGGTCTTGATGAGGCCTCCTACGATTGGGATTAGGAAAAAGGTCTTGGTCCAGAGCCCTTCTAGGGTTGATAGGTGTATCAAACTCTGGTTCAACCTCTAATTCATTTTGGACTTCTTGAGTTCTTCCAAGGGTACGAGCCTCTAATTGGTCAAGCTTAGCAGTGATGAGTGCCATTTGATCAGTCATGCTTTGGTTGGTCTGGGCCAACTGGTCAGTTAGGTTTTGGTTCAATCTGGTCATTTGATCAATCAAGGTTTTCATTAGGGTCTCAAATTTTGGTCTATGGTTATACTCGACTGAGCTTGGGCTTGTTGGTAAGGTGCTCCTGATTTATTTGCCATGAATACACAGACTCAACTCGGGCTAGGGGTTTGTTAAACCTAGTAGCTCAAGTAAGGTGAGTCGACAAGGTACAACCAAATCAACAATTATCTTGTCCACTAGCCAGGTAAGGGGTGGATTTGTGGGAGGCTCTCCCAGCTCTCACTGGGTCCTAATTAAAAACCACAAGAACTTCTTAGGGTGTTTGCCACTTGACCCCTAGCCTAGACACCATCTTTCAAAAATAGATGCAGAAGTTGGTGCACTAGTTTTCCCAAATGACTTGAACTAGACCTGTGCGTGTCCCTAGAAATTAGATTATTACTCAATTTTAATTAAGGATTGGGTTTTCTATGTAGGGTGGTGGTTTTGGGCTAAGGACAGGTGATTAAATCCTGCCCCCATGTCATATAGATGACCTTAAATTGATTTGTCATGAGATGAGTGCAAACATGCAAATGAACCCTAATTTTAGGTGCAGAATTATGTGTTGCAGTTCTGAAGTGGGACAGAAGAGTGATATGTAACAGCGTCCGAAAATTCAGAAAAAATCATAGAACATTCCTAACTCATAGTTGATATACAGATGAAAGGAAATTAAAATACAAAATCTATGCTATGCTGGGCAGATCTGGAACTCAGATAATGCAAACAAGACAGAACAACAGAAATTTAAAGATGCTAGATTCTAATGATGCACACATTTTTTAGGATTAAAAAAAAAACTTATCTTCTTGTGTTCCCCTTCAAGGGTCAACCACATCGGCACCCCTACATGCCATAGAAAATCCCCGTGGAATGGGATATGAGGGTCTTGTAGCCCTTCTTTTTCCTATGACCGGACGGCCATGGTGAAGCACCCAATCCAAGTACTGAACAAGATGCTATGCCCTAACCTAACATGCTCTGATACTAATTTGATGTGGGATGAAATGGAATGATGCAATCTAGGAGGAGATAGTAGTAACTAAATGAAAAAATGAAGTAAAAACTAGGCTACTTTTCCATGTAAACAAAACTGAAATCTTCATGAAGGGATTTGCATTTTAAACTAAACTAGAATGAGAATCTTCGAAGTAGTAAAGAGAAAGGATTGCTGTGGTTAAGAAACTACATAGGCTACCGCTTTAATTACTCTAATATTTTAGATCTAAAAATAATTAAAGAGGGATACCCAGTCATTAATATTTCAGTGATTGGAAGGATTACACTCAAGGATGAAGCTCTTGGGTGACAAGGTAATTCCTCTATATAGTAGGGCTTCTTGTCTCTGTTTCTTGTCTTAGAAGACCTTCTTCTTTGGAACCTGGAAATCCCGGGGATCCTACACAAACTATATTAGAATTAGAAAGGAATTTGAAAGGTTGGATGCTAATGAAATGAAGGTTGAAGTTGAGAAGAAGCTTGGTGGAGTGGAAGTAGCTTCATCGGCCTCCTTGTATGATCTCCTTGCACCTTGGAAGATAGAATGGGATGATTAGATGGAAGGGAAAATAACTCTTGGTGTGGAAGATTGATTGTAGTAACTAAGGGTCTCTCACCCACTCCCTCTCGGAGGACATTTGATAACTGATACAGGATGACTCTAAGACTGCTAAACATGCATGAAAAATAGTAAAATAATTTTTTTATAATTTTTATAATTTTAATTGCTAGATAGATTCCCAAAAAAATAAAAACTAGCAGAATGACTAGCAGTGCAAAGAATCATCGGGTCGCAGGCATACACATGCAAACCAATGAAATATCAAGGACCCGAGAGTTGAGAAACTCCCAGTTTAGTATAGGTTATCTTCATTAAATCAAAAAATAAGAGTTAGAAAGGTTTCTTACCAGTCAGAGATTGAAATTCAAAAATAGTAGGGTTCACATGCACTCTGATCGGAGCCTGGAAGAAGAAGCCTTGTTTCCCTCAAATTTGATGGCTGATTTGGGCGGTTTCAGATGCAAGGAAGGCCTTCTTAGGGGAGGGAAAGCACCTCGGGGATCCTACAAGCATCAAGGATCAATCAAACCTGTAAGTAAGTAAAAAAAAGGAATTCGATTTAGAAGGAATCAGGTTATGGTTTAGAAGCTGAGCTGTTTGAAGCTTGTTGAAGATCTCCTTGCTTGGCAGCCTAAGGCACTCCTCCTTGGACGTGTGAAGGCTTGGATGGTAGTGAGTTAGGGTGTGCAAGGAAGCTAGGGTAGCAAGGAATTCGTCCAAGTACAAAAACACAAACCAAAGAACCAAAACAAAACACCAACACAAGGCAATAACTCAAATTTCAGCAAATTGTATTCATAAGAAAGAGATGCTTACAAGAGGGGGAGGGGTGCGGTATTTATAGTGTTCCCATGCTCTCACTAACCATGGTTACATTTGGGTTACAAGTCCTCTTCCCAATTGGAATACAAGTCCTTTCCTAGCTAGGTTAGAAAAATAAATCTCCATTAGGTTAGGAATTGACCTATTCTTCTCATTTTTCCTTCATGCTTTGACTTTTCCACTCAAGGACAGCTCTTGAACTTGGTCAACACTTCAAGGATGCTTAGGGTGGTGTGTTGGGCCTTTAGAAGCAGCAAGGGGCTGGCCCAAAGGGGCTTAGGTGCATGGGTTTGGGCCTGTGGAAGCTGGGATGGCCTGATAGCCTGGTATTGAGAATATTCCTTGGAATCTTGCTTCTTAAAGGCTTGGGCTTGGCACCTGGGCTTGATTTCTTTGGGCTGGGATGCAGGTAGACCTCTGGAATCATAGATGCCCTAGTTTAAGAATATGCTCTGGCATTTGGACTGGAATCTGAGCATGTAGAGGGCATTTGGAAGGAATCAGGTTTCTGGAAGCATCTTGAATCTTGGGTTGTCATACAAAATCAACTGGACTGATGTAGTGGCCTCTGACTCCTGGATGTGGCCTGGTGGAACTCTAAAATAGGGTAACCTCCTCTCTTATACAAAAATTGAGCTCATATTGGACTCATAACTGATATACAGGACTCAAAATAATTACTAGGTTGAGGGTTGAGACAAATCAACTAACCTCAACTTATTACAAGACTCAATTCTAGTTGATTATAAAATTTGACACATGACTAGGTAAACCAAATAGGGTCCAATAATCTGTGTTTGATCTTGGTGCCCCCACCAATTCTCTCAAAGTGGGAGGAACTCGACCCCATCGAGTGTGTGATAACTTGACTCTCATAGTGCTCGAGTAGGTCTGGGTTGAGGCGCTGCAGATCCTTAGGGTGATCCACGAGTCCTCAAATTTTGGTCGACCTTGCCACCAGACCAAATACCTCTGATAGCCTCTATTTCGGGTACATATGGCTTGATCATCCAGGATTCTCTCAATCTTTTCCACACTATTTGGCCAATTATTTGTGGACACTCTGGGCTAGGTTCTCTCTCAAAGGGAGGGATAGGCTCAAGGTGCTCACTAGGTATCGTTGCTGGCTCCCTAGACTCTATAAGATCTAAGATGATGAAGGTAGAGCTAATACCTAAATTAGGTAGTATCTCATGCACATAGGCATTGGGTCCATAGATATTCATTATCTTTGGGCCAGCTTCACAAGCAGAAAATTCTTTACAACTACAAAATTCCCTGCAAAATTCTTTATCTCTCTTTTGGGAATTAGCCAAGTTGTTAGTTAGTTTATTAGTTATGTTCAGCTTTTGACTAATTTCCATATGCATATGCTGTGCAGAGGGTAGTGCAGGTGTAGACATGTAATTCAGCTTATGCCTTTATTGGACTCAACTAACACCTATTAGACTCGACTAAACTTTCCTATTGAAGGAAATTTTATTGGACTTTCTAGGGTCTAACCTAACACACTATAGACTCTCTAGGTTTAACCCTAGCATGGCATGCACATGAGAATTTACTATGTATGCCTACTAAATGCTAAAGGGTATGCAAGAAGTAAGATGCAAACTTAACATGTGCAAGAAATGAATGTAACATGCAAACCTCTACATAATGTAGGTGAATGGTTAAAGTAATATAAGAAAGCTCAAGAAAAGGCAAAAAATATGAGGTGAATTTGGGGTTAGTCTGGTTGGGTGGAAAGTAAGAAAAGGGTTCATTAATTGGATAGACTAAGATATAAGAAGGGGTGTCGAAAATTAATCCTAGACTAATGAGGTTTCCCTTATGGGTTTGATGTCTATCTAAAGGGTCTACATAATGGACAAAAGGGTTGTTGATTTCAGGAAAGAGATCAAGTGGGGTCAAAGAGGTTACTTCATCCTGAGGGTACTGATTCAAAGAGGTCAAGTCCTTAATAAACTCTTATAGCTCATAAATCAAAGGACTGGGCTCTCTAATTAGGCTTTCTTCTAGTGGCTCCTCATGTAAAGCTCTAATAGTGGGACTGGATTCCTCATGGTCTTCATCCTTTAAAGGTTCTTCCACTACAGGTTGGGTGTGGTTAAAGTCAGCTAACTCTAGAGTGGCTTCAACCTGGGTATCTACTAGATCAACTAACATTAGATTAGCTTCTACCTGGGTTTCTACTAGATCAACTAACATTGGATTGGCTTCTAATTGGGTTTTCACTGGATTAGCTAATTCTGGGTTAACTCCTAACTCTAGGTTACCTATAGGTATCTCTTCTTCTAAATCTTCAATGGACTCATTATCCTCATACTCTTCTACCAAACTTGGATCAGCCTCATATATTTCTTCTTCTAAGTCATCTTGGTGAACCAATGGAGTGGTAAGAGGGGTTTGGCTAATGGGAAATTGACTAAAGTCTGGGGTAATAGGGTTGGGTAAACAAAGGGTTATGGGTTCCTGGGGTTCAGCTCTATGGGTCTTGCCTAGGGTTCCTACTTGGTTGATTCTTTGGTTCATTTGGTCAAGCATAGTATCGGATTGGTCCAACCTACGGTTTATTTGGGCATTGGATTGGTTATTAGATAAATTGATTCGGTTAAGTCATTCGATCATAGGTTTCATGAAAGCTTCTAGACTAGGTGTAGGGTTCGATGGCAAGGCGGAAACATAGATTTCAAAATTTTTATCTTTATGAAATCTTCACCAAACCTTTAACCCAATATCTCCTTAAAAGAATTAAAACATATAAGATGTATATATAAGATTTAATCTCAAATTAAAATACTAACCTGTATCGCAAAAATCCAAACTCTGAATCTCCACCAGGTGCCCAAATGTTCACCCTCCAATGGTGATCCACACAGAAAAAGATGAAGACAACAATTTCTAGTTCTTGGCTCCTCTTTTTGAATTCTTTTACAAGAATTCATTTCTTGGACTTTTAGGCTGAAATTTTCTTTCTTGAAAATTTCTTTTCTTCTTCTTTCCTCTTCTTGAATTTTTTTTCAAGAATTCCCTTTCTTGAATTCCTTTTTTTGAATTGAATTGGAAGAAAAATTAAGATAGGCAAAGTCTTAATTCAAGAAGGAAAAGAAGAAGAACAGATCCTTTCCTTTTTCTTTCCTATACCGTTCAAGACCTTCTTATTCTTGTTTAGGGTCAGAGTTTCGACAGAGGATACCTCTGTAAGGGAAACAATACCCAACAAGAACAAGGGGAAGGAGTATTCTGGAGAGGAAGAAAAGGAATCTGATCTCTGAATTATGTTACGTGAAATCCCCCGAGAACCCAACCCTATTTATAGATCTCAGAGGGGCGTCTTCTCAAAACAACGCAACCCTCTGAAACCCCAGGAATCACGATCCCTCATTCCTCACGCGTCCCCTCAACCAAAAATCATGATTCTCTGATTTAATTTTTGTTTTTCCGACGAGGAGGACTCTCGGAAAAACTTCAGGAAGAATCGTGACTTTTGGAGACGGATTTGCGACCGAAAAACATGGATCTTTTCCTTAATTTTTTTGGCCATCATATCTAGATCCAAGGGCACTAGACAAGGATCTGAATCGCCCCTTTTTCAGATTTTTCTTCGATGTTATTTTCTTTCTCACGCGCATGAAGAGGAGTCCACGCGCGTGGACTCTTCTTCTTGGCGCGCGCGGGTGAGAAAGGGAGAGGGCGGCTTGGAGAAAGGGTCTCAGTGAACTTAATTCACTTGGGTTCAGCCATGGGTTAGCCCAATGTCCTAAAAATTAAATTGGGCCTTAATCTGGTTCAATTAGAACCCAATTAAGCCCAATTCGGAACCAAATTCGAATATGATTCGAATAGAAATTTGGTCTGCAACACATGCTAGTGTGTTTATCCTGCAAACATGATTTAATTCCAAATTAAATCCTTCATCAATTTTCTTTTGTATGTGACCCATTGGGTTCCACACCTAGCCAGCAGTAGGTCCGAGTGCTATTTGACTTAATTCGGTTAGATCTCAACTAAGCCGATTTAGGTCAACTCAAACTAGCTCGACTCGGTCAATTAGAATCTAATTCTAATTAACTGATTTGAATTACCATGACTCAATCATATACCTACAAGACAAGATTGACATCTAGCAACGTATCATGTCTACCCGGAAGATGTGGAATTTTGGTGAAATTACCAAAATACCCTTCAGTGGTGAGTTACCGGGCAATTCAGTCCTTTGATCAACTTGCATCCCGAATATGATTATGAATATGGATACTTATCAAATCCAATTTCATATTCATCCCTAGCTCAATCTTTATAATGATGATTCATTAATGAACCATTAGAAAATAACTCTAATGTTCATACTTTGATCAAAGGTTTCATGAATCCATCATTTGAAATTAGCTGGATGCAATTCCCTCTTACTAGGGCTGATCAATTCCTTGTTGACCTACTCACAACCTCCATATACAATCCACCATAACCAGTATCACCTCGTGCATGACTCAGTGTCATGATTGATTGCGAACCAAAGTATGGATTCATATATATAAGGTACTATGGTAGTCTCAGGTCAAAGGACCACATGCACTACTCCCACTATGAGAATTATCTATTGACAAACAGATAAAGTTCCATTAGATATTCTCAATCTGGATCAATTCAGTGAACTCATTCTCTAATGAACACTCACATCCTAGTATTAGTGTCAAACACAAGTGACTGTGAGATCAGTCACCCTCATCACAAAGCATATATAGGATGTGCTGGTCTTGCCGGAAACATTGATCCCCAACTCAATGTCCCATCGACCAGGAATATTTTAGATTAGGGTTTTAAGGCTTTAGGTCTCACTGGTATGATCTCATCATAACCCTAGAACCATAGCCCTAATCTATGGGGTTCATCATAAAATCATAAAGACACAGCGTATGATGAAAATAATGCCTTTATTATAAAATGTCAATTCATTGATTTTGGGATCAAAATACAATATTTCGATTGGCTTTCAGGGCACAATCTTTCAATCTCCCACTTGCACTAAAGCCAATTGCCTTTAAATCTTAACCCCATACAATCAAGGTGGTGATCAAACTCTCGCTATGATAGAGCCTTAGTGAACGGGTCTGCTATGTTGTTCTTTGTTTCTATCCTTTTAATGCAGACTTCTTGTCTTTCGACAATCTCTCGAACGAGATGGAAGCGTCTCAAAATGTGCTTTGATTTGTGATGGGCTCTTGGTTCCTTTGCTTGAGCAACAGCCCCCGTATTATCACAGTAAAGTGATACTGGACCTTCAATCTCAGGAACTACGCCCAACTCTGATATGAACTTCTTCATCCAGACAGCTTCCTTGGCAGCTTCACTAACAGCAATGTACTCTGCCTCAGTTGTTGAGTCAGCTACAGTTTGCTGTTTAGAACTTTTCCAGCTTACAGCTCCTCCATTAAGGGTAAAAACATACCCAGATATAGATTTGCTGTCATCTGGATCTGATTGAAAACTAGAATCTGAATAAGCTTCTAGTTTAAGATCAGATCCTCCGTATATTAGAAAAATATCCTTAGTTCTTCTTAAGTACTTAAGAATATTTTTCACAGCCTTCCAACGATCCTCTCCTGGATCAGCCTGAAACCTGCTGGCTATACCTAAGGCATATGCCACATCAGGCCTAGTACATAGCATAGCATACATAATAGACCCTACTGCCGAAGCATAAGGTATAGAATTCATTCTATTTCTTTCTTCAGGTGTCTTAGGAGACATCTTCTTAGAAAGATGTATGCCATGACCAATAGGTAAGTAACCTCTTTTACTTTCCTCCATGCTAAATCTTTTTAGCACTTGGTCAATGTACCTAGACTGGGATAAACCTAGCATCCTCCTAGATCTATCTTTATAGATCTTAATGCCTAGTATATAAGATGCTTCTCCCAAGTCTTTCATGGAAAACTATTTAGATAACCATACCTTGACCGGTTGTAACATTGGGATATCATTCCCAATGAGGAGTATGTCATCTACATACAGAACCAAGAAAACTATGGCACTCCCACTAGTCTTCTTGTACACACAAGGTTCATCCTCATTTTTGATAAAGTCAAATTCTTTGACTATCTTATCAAATCGGATGTTCCAACTCCAAGATGCTTTATTTAATCCATAAATAGATTTCTTTAGCCTACATACCTGATTAGGTTTAGTCTCCAAGACAAAACCTTCTGGCTGTAACATATAAACCTCTTCCTCAAGGAAACCATTGAGGAATGCAGTTTTCACATCCATCTGCCAGATTTCATAATCATGATATGCTGCTATAGCAATCATGATCCGAATAGATTTGAGCATGGCAACAGGAGAAAATATTTCATCATAATCTATTCCCTGTTTTTGTCTGAAACCCTTAGCCACTAATCTGGCTTTATAAGTTTCAACTTGGCCATCTGCCCCAATCTTTTTCTTATAGACCCATTTGCATCCAATAGGGTTAACACTCTCTGGTGCATCAACCAAAGTCCAGACTTGGTTGACATACATGGAGTCCATTTCGGATCTCATGGCTTCCAGCCATTTGTCTGAGTCACTACTTATGACAGCATTCGTATATGTTAGAGGCTCATCATTATCAATGATTCGGGCTTCATTATTTTCAATAATGAACCCATACCTTTCAGGTGCATGTCGCACCCTATCAGACCTACGGATAGGAGTGGTGTGTTCAGGTTCTATACTAACTATGTTATGATTTTGTTGAGATATATCTACTTGTTGAACTTCTTCAAGTTCAATATTTCTCCCACTGCCCTTTTGTAGGATGAACTCTTTCTCCATAAAAATGGCATGCCTACTGACTAAAACCTTTTGTTCAGTAGGGTGGTAGAATAGATATCCTATACTATCTTTAGGATATCCAACAAATAGATACTTTTCTGCTCTAACATCAAGCTTATGTCCAAAATTTCTTTTGACATAGGCTGGACATCCCCATATCTTAAGGTGCTTAAGATTGGGTTTCTTTCCCCTCCATAACTCATATGGAATGCTAGATACAGATTTGGATGGTACTCTATTTAAAATATTAGCCGCTGTTTCCAAGGCATATCCCCAGAAAGAAACAGGTAAGTCTGTGAAGCACATCATGGACCGTACCATATCTAATAAAGTACGATTTCTCCTTTCAGCAACACCATTTAATTGTGGTGTGTAAGGAGGAGTCAATTCAGAGATGATTCCCTTTTGTTTAAGGTGATCAAGAAACTCGGTGGATAAGTATTCACCTCCTCTATCTGATCGAAGGATCTTAATACTTTTTCCCGTTTGTTTCTCTACCATACTTTGATACTCTAAAAATTTTTCAAAAGCTTCGGACTTATGTTTCATTAGATACACAAATCTGTACCTTGAAAAATCATCAGTGAATGTGATGAAATATGAGTATCCACCCTTGGCTTGAGTTGTCATAGGTCCACATACATCAGTGTGTATGAGTCCTAATAACTCTGTTGTCCTTTCATTATGTCCACTAAATGGAGTCTTGGTCATTTTATCCATGAGACATGATTCACAAGTTCTTAATGATTCATAGTCATAAGGATTAAGGAATTTTTCCTTGTATAACTTGTTAATCCTCTGCTCACTAATATGTCCAAGACGATAGTGCCAAAGTAAGGTATTGTTTACTTCATCTCTTTTTCATTTATTACTAACATGTAGTATATTGTCATCAGAAGATAAAGTTAAGAGACCATTGCAAAATATGCCATTAAATATTATTTCATTAGAAAAATTGATTGAGCAGCCAGTGCTCATTACATTCATAATATATCCTTGTTTAAGTAACAAGGGTACAGATATGATGTTTTCAATGATTCTAGGCATAAAATAATAATTTTTTAACTCTAAAATCTTCCCAGAAGGCAGCTTCAGCATATAAGTCCCTACAGCTTCTGCTTGGATGGAATCTCCTCCAGCACCGTAGAGCTCAAAGTCGCCTTCCTTCAAAACTCTAATGTTCTGTAGTCCCTGCAATGATTTGCAGATATGATGACCACAAGCAGTATCCAATACCCAAGAGTTTGAATTAGAAGAGTCTAATGAGAAAATTGCATGTATCTCATACATACCTTTTGGTGCATCACTAGCACCAGGCTTCACACTTGCAAGGTAAACCTTGCAGTTTCTTTTCCAGTGACCCGGCTTGCCACAATGAAAGCAGGTCATTTGTCCGGAGGCCTTCTTTCCTTTCTTTTTCTTGATGCCCCCTTTTGGGCTCAACCTCCTCTTGGAACCCTTTTTGCCTATTTTCTTCTTGTTTACACCATCCACAAGAAGAAGTGGAGCCTTATTTTTCTTTAAATGGCTCTCTGCTATTTTTAACATATTCAATAGCTCAGGCAAGGAAGTGTTAAGTTTGTTCATATGATAATTAAGAACAAACTGTGAAAATGACTCTGGGAGTGACTGCAGGATTAAATCCTGATTCAACTCCCCATCCATAACAAAACCCAATTGACCCAATCGGGTGATTAGGTCAATAACCTTTAATACATGTCTTGTACGGATGTACCTTCTGTCATCCTTGCACGGAATAACTGCTTAGATATTTCATATCTTGCAGTTCGACTATGTTCTCCATAAAGTTCTTTTAAATTGAGCAATAGGAGTTTGTGTCCATGCTTTCATGTTGCCTCTGTAACTCATTGGTCATAGAGGCAAGCATTATACACTTGACAGTAAGTGAGTCATTTTGCCATGTGTTATATGTGGTCTTATCCTCTTGTGAGGCATCTTCCCCTAATGGTTCCAAGGTTGGGGTATCAAGAATATAAGAAATTCTTTCTTGGCAGAGTACTATCTTCAGGTTTCTCAACCAATCAACATAGTTTGGTCCAGTCAATTTATTTGCATCAAGAATGCTACGGAGTGAGAGTGAAGAGGCCATTTAATCTACATTAACAAATAACATTACATAAGCAAACAATCAATGTTGGCAAAACATAATTAAATTAGGACTTTAACTTAATTATGTCTCCCACTATTTTATCAAGCATCATAACCCTCAATGTGATGATCGAGAAAACCCTAATTGGTTCTCTTAGTGGGGTTGAGATCCTAATTCCTTATAAAAGACCTTGTGTGTACACAACAAATCTTATATAAGTTCAAAGGTAGGAAAACTCTTTCCAATTGTAATTCATACAATTCTCAACTTATCTTGGCCTCTAAAATATTAATAGCCTTGTGTGTACACAACAAACTACAATATTTTAGTTAAGTTAGACCCTTCATTGCTATATAGTCATGATATTAATTATAATACCCTTGTGTGTACATAACAAAGTATTATATTAAATCATGCCATAAATATCAAATGTACCAAGCCAAAATTATGTTAGTCATCAAAAAAAAAAAAAAAGGCCTTGTGTGTACACAACAAACCTAATATGGATCATAACATAATAATGACTTGGCATGAAGGAAGGCCATATGTAGTGAATATTACACTAAGCATATCAATCAATAATTAAGTTAATCATATCGGCCAGGTAAGTGGGAGAGTGGTGGGAGTCCCCCCGTTGCTTTCCTTAGACACCAATAAGAATTGGCCAGGTCAGTCAACGGAACCAATTAAAAACCACGTCCTCTTTACCGATCATGAACCACTTTTCCTAGACACCGAATGATAAACTAATCATATTGATTATTTTTGCTTTTGGTATATGACACTACAACTTAATATGTTTTTAAAGAGGGCTTTATTAAAACAAAGCACATTCTAGCAAATATGTGCCATAGTGTGCCATCATACTAGGACAACCATTTACCACATAATAGATCCACCATTATGCCAGGGCAACCTTATTTCAGTATGATGACTAGAAGGCTAAACATATCTCTATACAAATTAAGCTTTAAGTGAAAACCTTAATTAGTGGCATACATCAAACATATATGCATAATTAACACAAATATGTGATTTGTGTGTCATCATACTAGGATAACCATTTACCACATAATGGATCCACCATTATGCCAGGGCAACCTTATTTTAGTATGATGACTAGATCTCTAAACATATCTCTACAACAATTAGGGTTTGAGTGAAAACCCTAATTGGTGACATTACATCAAACATATACTACATCTCATGTTACTTATATAAATATGCATCTAAAAATTAGCATATATATTTTAATCTTAATAAGGAGGCTCTGATACCACTGTAGGGTTCGATGGCAAGGCGGAAACATAGATTTCAAAATTTTTATCTTTATGAAATCTTCACCAAAGCTTTAACCCAAGATCTCCTTAAAAGAATTAAAACATATAAGATGTATATATAAGATTTAATCTCAAATTAAAATACTAACCTGTATCGCAAAAATCCAAACTCTGAATCTCCACCAAGTGCCCAAATGTTCACCCTCCAATGGTGATCCACACAGAAAAAGATGAAGACAACAATTTCTAGTTCTTGGCTCCTCTTCTTGAATTTTTTTTCAAGAATTCAATTCTTGGACTTTTAGGCTGAAATTTTCTTTCTTGAAAATTTCTTTTCTTCCTTCTTTCCTCTTCTTGAATTTTTTTCAAGAATTCCCTTTCTTGAATTCCTTTTCTTGAATTGAATTGGAAGAAAAATTAAGACAGGCAAAGTCTTAATTCAAGAAGGAAAAGAAGAAGAACAGATCCTTTCCTTTTTCTTTCCTTTACCGTTCAAGACCTTCTTCTTATTCTTGTTTAGGGTCAGAGTTTCGACAGAGGATACCTCTGTAAGGAAAACAATATCCAACAAGAACAAGGGGAAGGAGTATTCTGGAGAGGAAGAAAAGGAATCGGATCTCTGAATTATGTTACGTGAAAACCCCCGAGAACCCAACCCTATTTATAGATCTCAGAGGGCATCTTCTCAAAACAATGCAACCCTCTGAAACCCCAGGAATCACGATCCCTCATTCCTCACACGTCCCCTCAACCAAAAATCATGATTCTCTGATTTAATTTTTGTTTTTCCGATGAGGAGGACTCTCGAAAAAACTTCAGGAAGAATCACGACTTTTGGAGACGGATTTGCGACCGAAAAGCGACGGATCTTTTCCTTAATTTTTCCTGGCCATCAGACCAGATCTAAGGGTGCCAGACATGGATCTGAATCGCCCCTTTTTCATATTTTTCTTCGATGTTATTTTCTTTCTCACGTGCATGAAGAGGAGTCTACGCGCGTGGACTCTTCTTCTTGGCGCGCACGGGTGAGAAAGGGAGAGGGCGGCTTGGAGAGAGGGTCTCAGTGAACTTAATTCACTTGGGTTCAGCCATGGGTTAGCCCAATGTCCTAAAAATTAAATTGGACCTTAATCTGGTTCAATTAGAACATAATTAAGCCCAAATCGGAACCAAATTCGAATCTGATTCGAATAGAAATTTGGTCTGCAACACATGCTAGTGTGTTTATCCTGCAAACATGATTTAATTCCAAATTAAATCCTTCATCAATTTTTTTTTATGTGTGACCCATTGGGTTCCATACCTAGCCAGCAGTTAGTCCGAGTGCTATTTGACTTAATTCGGTTAGATCTCAACTAAGCCGATTTAGGTCAACTCAAACTAGCTCGACTCGGTCAATTAGAATCTAATTCTAATTAATTGATTTGAATTACCATGACTCAATCATATACCTACAAGACAAGATTGACGTCTAGCAACGTATCATGTCTACCCGGAAGATGTGGAATTTTGATGGAATTACCAAAATACCCTTCAGTGGTGAGTTACCGGGCAATTCAGTCCTTTGATCAACTTGCATCCCGAATATGATTATGAATATGGATACTTGTCAAATCCAATTTCATATTCATCCCTAGCTCAATCTTTATAATGATGATTCATTAATGAACCATTAGAAAATAACTCTAATGTTCATACTTTGATCAAAGGTTTCCTGAATCCATCATTTGAAATTAGCTGGATGCAATTCCCTCTTACTAGGGCTGATCAATTCCTTGTTGACCTACTCACAACCTCCATATACAATCCACCATAACCAGTATCACCTCGTGCATGACTCAGTGTCATGATTGATTGCGAACAAAGTATGGATTCATATATATAAGGTACTATGATAGTCTCAGGTCAAAGGACCACATGCACTACTCCCACTATGAGAATTATCTATTGACAAACAGATAAGGTTCCATTAGATATTCTCAATCTGGATCAATTCAGTGAACTCATTCTCTAATGAACACTCACATCCTAGTATTAGTGTCAAACACAAGTGACTGTGAGATCAGTCACCCTCATCACAAAGCATATATAGGATGTGCTGGTCTTGCCAGAAACATTGATCCCCAACTCAATGTCCCATCGACCAGGAATATTTTAGATTAGGGTTTTAAGGCTTTAGGTCTCACTAGTATGATCTCATCATAACCCTAGAACCATAGCCCTAATCTATGGGGTTCATCATAAAATCATAAAGATACAGCGTATGATGAAAATAATGCCTTTATTATAAAATGTCAATTCATTGATTTTGGGATCAAAATACAATATTTCAATTGGCTTTCAGGGCACAATCTTTCACTAGGGTCCATGGTTGAGCTAGGTTGGGGTTTAGATGTTTGATATTGGGTTCCTAATCTAGTAGTCATGCACAAATCAAACAATCAAAATGAAATGATGCAACCAAGCATGCAAAAGAGAAAGAAAAGACTAGTATAATCAAGGGTTTCCTAGACCTAGAGCCAAAAACTGGGTGGGTCAGCTCAACTTACTCCTAACCCAATAGCTAATCCTTCCACTGGCCAGGTAGGGGGTGGGAGTGTGGGAGCCCCCCTGTTTTCACAGGGACCCAATTAAAAACCACAACACCACTTAGGTCGTTTGACTCTGGACCCCCAGCCTTAGACACCAGCTTTGAGTAATAGCTAAAAAGGTTAAATGCACTAGTTGGCCCACACAGCTTTGACCCGACCTGTTGATGTCTCCTAGCCTACTAGGGCAAATTAGGTCTAATTGATTTTAATTAAGATTTGGGTGGAAATGCTGGGTGGTTGTTTTGGGCCCAGGACACGTTATGACCTCCTGCCCTGATGTTATATTGATCGCCCTTAAGATTAGATTAACAAATGATGAACAATCAATGGTCCTGATGCAATCTAAAACAATCAGAAAATAAAATAATTTTTAATTAATTTATGAGATGTCAAATTAAGTTGAAGTTTTCTAGGGTTAGCAAACAAGGTTTGGCTTGGGATTGGGGGGTTTGGAAGTTGATTAGGTTAGCTTGAGTTAAGTATGCAGAATGTAGCAGAAATCAGTGCATTAGGGTTTCTATTGTTGCAGAGTTTGGAATAGCTCCTGATGCAGCGAAAATTAAAAAAAAATATAAAATAGAGGATAGATAGTGATGATGAGTCCTACCAAACTTCATACAGAAATAAAATCATATGATGATGCAAACATAGGGTTTTCTAGACTGCTACAGAAATTATCAGAATTCTGTTAGGGTTTCTAATATGCCAAATTTTCTTATAAATTATTTTTCTATAAAATTAATTAAGATTTTTTATAAAATAGAGGACTCAACAAAGAACAATTCATGCAAATTTTAGAGAAAAATAAAATTATTAGATGGTCGAAAACATATGCAAAACGGATACCTAATGCAGTGGACAGAATGCTGAAATTAGGGTTTATGATTGCAATACAGATAAAAACTATCCTAAACCTGCTCTAATATCAAACTGATGCGGGATGACTCTAAGACTGCTAAACATGCATGGAAAAAAGTAAAATAATTTTTTTGTGATTTTTATAATTTCAATTGCAAGCTAGATTCCCAAAATAATGTAAAAACTAGTAGAAGGACTAGCAGTGCAAAGAATCATCGGGTCGCAGGCATACTCATGCAAACCAATGAAATATACAGGACTCGAGAGTTGAGAAACTCCTAGTTTAGGATAGGTTATCTTCATTAAATCAGAAAATAAGAGTTGGGAAGCTTTCTTACCAGTCAGAGATTGAAATTCAAAAGTAGTAGGGTTCACACGCACTCTGATCGGAGCCTGGAAGAAGAAGCCTTGTTTGTCACACCCACTCCAATCTGGAGAAAACTCAAAACTCAGATCAAAATAATATTTTGTTTGTATTCATAAGAAGAAAGATGTTTAATATAATAGGGGAGGGGCGATATTTATAGATTCATCCCAGGGTACATTACTTGAGGGCTAAGAAACCCTAACTTGTGGGCCACGAAACCCTGGTGGACCAGTCAACAGTGGGCCTGTCTTGGACTGGAGCTCTCTCTTGTGGGCTTGGCAGCATGAAAGGGTCCAGGTGCATGAAGGCCGCTCTAGTTGGAGGGGTATGGTGAATCTCCTTGTTGCTGATGACTCTCCTCTTGACTTGAACAACTTAACTGGACTCTTGACTGAACTAAAATGACTGGACCTGACTAAGGGGACTCAACTGACTCAGTTATCCGACTTTATTACAGGACTCAATTGGCTCACTTTGACTAAAGTGACACAGAACTAATGGACTCAAATAAAATAAAATAGACTCTCGGTCAACTTTGGATCCCCATCATTCCCCTGCGGTGGGGAGAACTCGACTCCGTCGAGTCAAGCTCAGCGGAGTTTGATGTAATCGGAACTAACCAAAACAAAACAAAAAGGCTAGTTTCATTATTTGTCCACCTTTTTTTTCTCCTTTTTTTGTTGCTGCTCTGAGATCAGTGAAGTTTTGAAGATTATGCAGCGCTGAGATCTGTGCTACTCCAGAAAGCGTGCTGCTCTAGAAACTGTGCAATGAAGTTGGCAACAGTGAAGGCATTTGCCTTCACGATCGTGCTGTCCCTCCCTCTCTCATAGACCGAGCCAGGAAAATAGGGGAAGGCTTCCCGGTGGGCTTCGCCGGTGATCGGCGCTGGGCAGAGGCCGATGGCGGTATGGGATGAGGATGGCCGGACGAACGGAGCTCTGGTTGCTGGCGGCGTCATGCAGCGGTTGGCGATGGCGTAGATCGGGCAGTGCTCCCTTTCTTCTTTGGTGGCGATGGCATAGATCTTTTTGCTGCTGGAGGTGTAGTAGCCATGGGTGAGGTGGCCGCCAGATGAAAGGTTGAGGCCCTTGATGCGGTCATGGTGGTTGAGGCATCGATCTGGTGGCCCGAAGGGGAGAGAAGGTGGATCCCCGGTCGTCGACTACAGGCAAAGGATCCGGCGGGAGGCACCGTTCGGGTCTAGGTTTGAACGAGGGGGGCAGACAGGATGCTGCGGCTGGCAGTGCGGTGTGGGGATCGGCCATGCCAGAGGGTACATCGACTGCTGTTGGAGGCTTTGGAGGCACTGGTCATGGTAGTCACGGCCGTAGGGGTCTGACGGGAGATGCCAATCGGGTGCTGGGATAGATCCGGCGGGAGGGGTGGATTGGATGTCGCGATCGGCTGTGCGGCCGAGGCGGGGGTTGGCGAGGGCGAAGGCGGCGCCCTGGTCCTTGGCACGGGACTCGTCTGCTGGATGTTGGGTTGGGTCACGGGACGGTGGTGGATGGTTGGAGATTGACTTCATGGGCGGGAACTTCTGGATCGGCATCGGTGGAGGCATGCTTCACAGGCGATGGCAGCAGGGGAGAAGAGCTCGGGTGCACGGCGTTGACGGATGTCGATGGCTGACCAAGGTTTGAGAAGCCTTGCACCGAAAGATTTGAACATGAGGAACGATGGGAAGCCGGGGAGGAGGAGAAAATCCTAATCCGCTGGGCTCTGATACCAAGTTGATGCGGAACAGAGGCGGGGAAGGATCGCTGGCGAGCGTAGGAGTCAGCAGAAGATTAGGGCTTGTACTCAAGAACTAGGAACCCTAGCGTCACACCCACTCCAATCCGAAGAAAACTCAAAACTCAGATCAAAATAATATTTTGTTTGTATTCATAAGAAAAAAGATGTTTAATAAAAGAGGGGAGGGGCGATAATTTTAGATTCACCCCAGGGTACATTACTTGAGAGCAAAGAAACCCTAACTTGTGGGCCAAAAAACCCTGGTGGACCGATCAACAGTGGGCCTGTCTTGGACTGGAACTCTCTCTTGCGAGCTTGGCGGCATGAAAAGGTCCAGGTGCATGAAGGCCGCTCTGGTTGGAGGGGTCTGGTGAATCTCCTGGTTGCTGATGACTCTCCTTTTGACTTGAACAACTTAACTGGACTCTTGACTGAACTAAAATGACTGGACCTGACTAAGGGGACTCAACTGACTCAGTTATCCCACTTTATTACATGCCTCAATTGGCTCACTTTGACTAAAGTGACACAGGACTAATGGATTCAAATAAAATAAAATAGACTCTCGGTCCACTTCGGATCCCCATCAATAACACAAATGGAATAGAAGAAACTTTGATTTTTCATTCATATCATCATCCCTTTACAAGAGAGCTTGGAGTAGATTTTATAAGCCTCCAAAGAACTTTGAAAATTTGAATTACATGGAGCTTTTCATGGGAAGTTCCTAGCTATAAGGGTGGAGTTTGAATTACTTGGAGATTTTCATGGGAGCTAGCTATAATGGTGGAATTGAAAATAACCTTGGCCGGCTCCTTTGAATTTGAATTCTCCTTGGTGATGTGGCTAGATGAGGTGGATGCCAAGTGGTTTGAAGGTTGACATGCCGTCCAGCAATGCTTCCTGAAGTGGCATCCTCCTTGGAATATTATGTTGAAGTGGTTGAGTGCATCCAATCTTCAAGTGAGCTTGCTTATTGAACCAATTCCAAACCTCTCTTGGACCCAACTACTAAACTCACTAAATACAAGACTAATTTGACTCTAATTGGACTAAAAAACCCAAATGGACTTAAAGGAAACCAAATTGAAATAAACCCAACCTAATTACATGACTCAAATTCAATTAAAGAAGTAAAAATACCCTATTTACAAGACACAAGTTTAATGAAAGAATTAAAGCCATACTGAATTAGACTGAAGCCTCTTTCAAACTTTGGTGCCTGTATCAGCGCTCCCTCACGGAGATCGACATTCTTAAGGAATGAAGGAAAACTAAAAGAATATCACTCAAACTTTTCTTTTTTCATTCATTCAAAATTAGTTCATCAAGGGACGGGTAAGGCCCTTTATATAGGCACCTTAAAATCCATTCAAATTCAAATGAAAAAATACAAAGCTTCATGAAGAGGGTGCCCAAATTCAGATTTCTTCTTCTCTTGACCGACCAAGGTTTTGTGGCTTGATTTGGGGCTTGAAAGATGGGACTTATCTCCTTGATTTTTGGGTCAATGCATTTCTTCCATAGCCGACCAAGCTCTTTAGGAAGTAAGCTTGGTATGGGGCTTGAAACAAGGATCATGTCACCATTATCCATTGACCTTCTTTGGTTGCCCATAGCTTCTTTGGAAAGAGGTTTGATAGGTGGAGGGAAGAGAGGAAAGAATCAAGAAATGGCACCCCCAAATTCAGCATTTCCATCTTACCTTGGCAGCCCACTTGTCATGGTGATGTGGCGCCACATGGGATGGATGAGGTGGCACTTAAGGGCTGAAGTGGCATCTTTCAAAAATTGGGAGATGGTTTGACCTTTTAATAAATGGACTAGATTTAATGACCACTCCAAGCTTGGGCCCAATCTTTAAGTAAACTTGTACTAGAACCAACTTAGCTAAATACAGGACCGAGTGACCCAACTTGACCAAATTGATCAAGGTACAAGACTAAAACAAAAATACATGACTTAAATTAAAAATTGCTTAGGGTTGAAGCCTTATTACAGAACCCAACAGACTAAACCCTAGTCAGAGATCCACAAAGGGTTGAGGAGCCTCTGTCTGATCCTGGTTCCCGCACCAACTGATAGCCTCGTCCAAAGCGGAGAGGTATAAATAGAGAGTTCCCCTTCCTGAGGCTTGGAAAGTAGAGAAGGATTTTTCAGGTATTTCTTTGGTTCTTCGAAGGCAAGCCGACAGTCTTCAGACCATTCAAAACCTTAGGATTGACGAAGAACTTTGAAGAAAGGAAGACATCTTTCAGCCAATCGGGAGATGAATCAGCTTAGAGAGGTAATCATTTCCGTCAATTGCTATACTTCTTTTTTGCAAGAAGGATGCCTCATGCTTCGGATAGCTTGAATTTTTTCTGGATTAGCTTCTATTCCTTGTTTAGTAACCACGAATCCTAGGAATTTCCCTGAAGATATCTCGAAAATGCATTTGGTAGGATTCAGCTTCATCCGATGACATCGCAGGGCATCGAAAGATTCTTCTAAATCTTTGATGTGATCATCTTTAAGGAGGCTCTTCACAATCATATCATCAATGTATGCCTCCATGTTCCTTCCCAACTACCTTTCAAAAACTTTGTTTATCAGTCTTTGGAATATCGCTCCAACATTTTTTAATCTGAAGTGCATTACCTTATAGCGGTAAAGCCCTTTCTCTATTATAAAGGCTATCTTATCTTCATCTTCGGGGTCTATTTGGATCTAATTATATCCAGAAAAAGCATCCATGAAGCTCGATAACTGATGTCCTGCAATGGCATCGACCAGCTGATCTATTTTTGGAAGAGGAAAGCTATCCTGCGGGCAAGCTTTGTTAAGATCCGTATAATCAATATAGATCCTTCACTTACCATTAGCTTTCTTTACCATTACAATGTTGGCTAGCCAATCAGGATAGTATATTTTTTTGATAAATCTAGCTTTAAGAAGCTAGTTGACTTCTTTGTTGATCACTTTCTATCTTTCACGGGCAAAGTTCCTCTTCTTCTATCAAACTGGCTTGTAACCAGAGATAACTTCTAGCCGATGAGTGATTACTTCGGCCAAAATTCCTGACATATTCAAAGCCGACTAGGCAAAGGCATGGCATTACTCCAAAGAAAGAGGATTTCCTTGCCTTTGTTTTTTCATCTAGCAGACTCCTAATCTGCATGGTTTTTGTTGGGTCATCTTCAGTTAGAGGTACGAACATAGTTCTTTCTACGGGCTCCCCATAATCTTCAGTCTGATTGATGGAGACCAAAAGTCTATTTTATTTTATTTTATTTGAGTCCTATAATAAAGTGAGACAACTGAGTCTAGTTGAGTCCACTAAGGCAGGTCTAGTCTTTTAGTCCAGTCAAGTCTAGTCGAGTCTCCAGTCGAGTCAATGTAGTTTCATTCAGGTCATGTACAAGAGGAGAGTTCATAGCCAGGAGATTGACCAGGCCCCCCAACCAGAGCTGGCCTTCATGCACTTGGGCCCTTTCATGCCGCCAGGCCTGCAAGAGAGAGCTCCAGTCCAAAACATAAGGCCTACTATTGACCAGGTTTATCAAGGTTTCTTGGTCCACAAGTCAGTAATTCTTAGCCCTCAAGTCATGTACCCTGGGATGAATTTATAAATACCACCCCTCCCCTCTTGTATGAAACATCTTTTCCTATAAATACATATTAAAGTTATTTTGATCTGAGTTTTGAATTTTTCTCCTGATTGGAGTGGGTTTGACGCCCTGGTTCCTTGTTCTTGAGTGTAAGCCCTAATCCCCTGCTGACTTCTACACTCGCCAGCGATCCATCCCCGTGCATCTCTCCCGCATCAACTTGGTATCAGAGCCCAGCAGATTAGGGTTTTCTCTTCCTCCCCGGCTTCCCATCGTTCCTCTTGTCCAGATCTCCCTATGCAAGACTTCTCAAACCTCGGTCAGCCACTGAGGTCTGTCAATGCCCTACACCCGAGCCCCTCTCCTCTCTGCCGCCCATGAAGCCCGTCTCCAGCATCACCTCCAATCAGGTATCCCCCTCCACCTCCATCCTGTGACCATCCCCAATGCCTCCACCCGTGAAGCCCAATCGCATCCCATGGCTGCTACATGCCCACCACCGCTACCCATGTTGCAAGTCCACACCGCTGGTCTCCAGCCCCCGCCGGGTCTGCCATGGCCACCGCCATCGACGAAGCACGCCATAAGACCCTGCTCTGCCAAGCCATAGATGGTGGAGACCTTCCTGTGCCACAGATCCGCGTGACACCGCCTCCCGCTTGATCTCCTTCTCGCTGCCATCACCAGCCGCTAGAAGCAGAGCTGTCGTGTCTGCCTCCGAACCAACAAGAAGCCGCTCCTCCTCCGGCACACCCAATCCCCTGTAGCCATGACTCCCGTGACCATCACCCAGCCGCCATCGACGTCGATCTGGACCATCCACCGCATGCACCCACTACCACCGCATGCCCTACCGGACCATCCTCTACCTAGCACCAACATCGACGAGTCCCTCCGCCAGCCTCCCTGTTCCCTGCTGTCGGTCTGTGAGAAAGGAGAAAGGGGAGGAGGGGCACCGCACGAACGTGAAAGCAGTTGCCCCTCCCCTTTAATAACTTCTATGTTGCACGCTCCTCAGAGTAGCACAGATCTCAATGCCACATGCCTTTCATAGCTGCACAGATTGCAAAGCCATGCAGATCTCAGAGCAGCCAATAAAAAAAGAAAATATGAAAGAAAAATTTGGAATTTGTTTGGAAAAAAAAGAAAAAAGTAAAAGTGAACATAGTATTTTTTTTTATGTGATTAGTTTCGGTTCCATCAAACCCCCGCCAAGCCTGACTCGATGGAGTCGAGTTCTCCCCACCACAGGAGAATGATGGGGACCAAAAGTCCATTTTATTTTATTTTATTTTATTTGACTCATGTAATAAAGTGAGACAACTAGTCCAGTTGAGTCCACTTAGGCAGGTCCAGTCTTTTAGTCTAGTCGAGTATCCAATCGAGTCAATGTAGTTTCATTCAGGTCATGTACAAGAAGAGAGTTCGCAGCCAGGAGATTCGCTAGCCCCCCCCAACCAGAGCTGGCCTTCATGCACCTGGGCCCTTTCATGTCGCCAGGGCTGCAAGAGAGAGCTTCAATCCAAGACAAAGGCCCACTATTGACCAGGTCTACCATGGTTTCTTGGCCCATAAGTCAGGATTTCTTAGCCCTCAAGTCATGTACCATGGGGTGAATCTATAAATACCACCCCTCCCTTCTTGTATGAAACATCTTTTTTCTATGAATACAAATTTAAGTTATTTTGATCTGAGTTTTGAGTTTTTCTCCGGATTGGAGTGGGTGGGACACCCTAGTTCCTTGTTCTTGAGTGTAAGCCCCAATCCTCGGTGACTTCTATGCTCGCCAGCGATCCATCACTGTGCATCTATCCTGCATCACTGATCTCTTGGATCCAATTGATCTAGTGTCATGGGATTAGATGATTGCTTATCTTGTATCAGTAGGCATTGCCGGGTGACTTGCTGATCTCCTTTTGCTTCTTCGATACCATTTTTAGTGGATAACTACACCAGAAGATGATATGTCGAGATTATGGCTTGAAATTTATTTAAAGCGGGCCATCCTAAGATGGCATTATAAGTTGATGGTGTTTGCACTACTATGAATTTGATGGGGAGCGTTTATGTCGAGGGTTATAAGTAAGATTATTTCTCCTTCAACTCTGACTTTGTTGCCTCCGAACCCAGTCAGAGGCACAGAAGACTTTTGTAGTTGATTTCATGGCAAACCCATTCGAAGAAAGGCATCATACAGCAAAACTTTAGTAGAACTTCCATTATCCACCAAGATTCTCCTTACATGTATTTGGCTATGACAACCAAAATTACAACAAGGTCTTCGTGGGGGACATGGATTCCTTGTAGATCATCATCGAAGAAGTATATGGGATTGTTGCTTTTGAGTCTCTTCAGAGCATCTTCTTCAACTCCACTTCTCCAGCTAGTTCATCGGTGGAGCATGCCTACCCGTCCATCGGTTGGCCACTAGTTGGGTAGTTCAACTTCTTCCATAGTCCTCTAAGAGACGTAACTTCAGTTCTAGGTTCTGGGTGATTGACATACTTCCCCAAATACCCTTTCTTGATCAAGTCTTGTATGGCATCCTTTAGTTAGAAGCATTCTTTGGTATTGTGGACGTGATCCCTATGGAATCGGCAATATTAATTCCTGTTCCTCATAGTGGAAGATGTCTTCATAGGGCACGGCCTTTGCAAATAGCTTTCTTTCTCTATCTCCATCAAAGTTTTTTTGCTCGGATGGTTCAGAGGAGTATAGGAATCAAATCTTCCACTGTTGCCCAGGTGGCTTTTTCCAAGAGGGGGGTGAAATGGAAATTACAAAATTTCTTGCAAATATATGCACAAGTAATTTCTTTTAGTGGTTGAGTGTTGTGTTAATCACAATTAAGTGCGGAAGTTGAAAAGTAAGTAAAGCACAACACAAACAAAACAAGTTTAGAGTGGTTCGGAGCAACCCATCTCCTACGTTCACTACCTAAGTTCACCACTCAAGATTTCCACTATATCCCCCAAATCGGAATACAGTCAGATTATTTTCAGGCTCACAATCCCAACCTCTACACTTTGATTTTGAAAGGGATCACCAAAGAAAACCAAAACTAGGTTTTCATAGGCTCACTTAGAACCTCTACACTTTGGTTTTAAGTAGGCTCACCAAAGAAACCTATTTGGTTTTTACAGCCGGGTTCACCAATAACCCAAGTATTCTAAGAGTAGAATGAAAAGCAATAGAAATGACAAACTAAGTTGTCTGGTGGTTGCCAATGTAGCTCTAGTGAAGCTCAATTGAATGCCCTTCAATGCACTTCAATGGCCTCCTTGCTTTCCTCAAAAGTTGCTTCAAGCTTCTGATAAGAGTTGGTGAAGGCTTGAAGGCTGACTTCAAAGCTCAAGTGCTCTCTCTTCTTACTTCAATAAATATTCAATAAATGTTCAACAACTCATTAGTCTCTCTAAGGATGTTCTCATACCTCATTTATAGAGACTTCAACTGCCTTCCCTTGATTTTGAAAGTTGTAGACCGTTGGAAAGTGACAGGTTACCATTGGAGCACTTTTGGAATTCAAAATCAGAAATCTAGAACTAGCCGTTGGGAAGAGACCCCGACATTCCAGTCGGCTCGGACATCTTCGAGTCAGCTCAGATCAGGTTCGGGTCGGCTGGGTTGAATATCAGTCGGCTAGGTTCCACAGTCGAGAAAATAGTTCACTCTAGACTAGTCGGCTAGGCTGAAATCCAGTCGGCTCGGATCCTTGAGGTTCTTAGAACATTTTCAACCAAGTTCTAGACGAGTCGGCTAGGACTTGGTGCTAGTCGGCTGGTTTTGCGTGCCAGAGATTTTCATTCTTGTGCTAGTGCCAGAGTCGGTTGGTTCCTCCATCCAGTCGGCTCGAGATTAGTTGACCTTGACCACATCCAACCTAAAGCTATAATGGAAGAACAAATAGAGGAAGAGAACCTAGGTACTGCTGCTAGAGCCTTACCTAAGGAAACCATAGAGGAGAGCCAAATTATAGAGTCTAGTCCAAAAATACAAGAACTAGAAGAATTTATTAAGATCCTGATCTCTTTGAATCAATACCTTCAAGATGAGTCCCCTCCTATAGTTCCCATTAAGGACCTCTTCCTCGAAATTAGTGACCCATCCTTCCATTATGCAAACCCTGTAGATATAGCTCAACCTTGTAAGGTTAACCTCATTAGTATAGGATTAGTTCCTGACACCCCGTCTTTTATCCTACTTTATCCAACTAACCATGAACCTTTTTCTCTACCTTACCAAACTAATTCTGAACCCACTTCCTATTTTCTGCCCTTTCCTGACACCTCCAGCATTTCTAGGATCATTAGATTGCATTTAGTTGAGATTAGCATACTGCATGCATTCATCACGCATGTTAGGTTTGCATCTTACTTCTGGCGTACTCTTTGGAATTTGCTAGGAGTTCACTGTAAATTTTCATGTGCATGTCAAGCTAGGATCAAACCTAGAGAACCTATAATCTATTAGGTTTAGATCCAAAGAGTTCAATAAAATTTCCTTCGATAGGAATGCATAGTCGAGTCTGTTAGGTGTCAGTATGAGTCCTTTGCATCATTTGTTAGGAGTCTGCATGTGCCTAGCATGTTCACAACCCGCACTAATCTTAAAACAACTAGCTAATTCCCGAAGAAGGGTCAAAGAATTTGATGTAGTGGATTCTATCTTGGTTAGGCTTAGGCCTAAAAGAAGCTTCATGCTCGCAGAGAAGGACCTTTTACAGTGATAGAGAAGGATTGGATCAAATGCCTAGGTGTTAGACTTGCCTTCGGATTTGTGCATTAGTTCTACCTTCAATATTACAGACCTGGTTGAGTATAGGGAACCGACAGCGATACCTAGTAAGGCCTTTAGACCTATTCCTTTTCATTGTGAGTGACCCTAACCTAGAGTGTCCACTAACAAATTGGCCTGAGAGAGGAGAACGGATCGAGCGTATCCTGGATGATCAAGCCATCACGACCCGGGGCCGTGACTATCAATGCTTCCTGGTTCGAGGTCAAGGCCAACCAGAGTCGCACGATTCATAGATTTCTCGAGAGGACTTGCAATGCCTCAACCCAGACCTTCTCGAGAGATATGTGAGCCAGTCTGATCTTCACTTGACAGGGTCGAGTTCCTCCCACCCCGGGAGAATTGGTGCGGACACCAAAGGCACCAGAATAAGGTAGAGGCTTCTCAACCCTCTGTGAATTGATCAATAATTTTTGAGTCCATCTGTAATAAGGGCTTAGCCCATCTGAGTCCTTTTTTTAGTTGTTGTTTGAGTCTTTTGAGTTGTTATTTCAGTTCTGTACTAGTCAGCTTATGTCGAGCTAGTTCAGTCCAATGCTAGTCAGCTCATGTTGAGCTTATTTTATTTTTTTGAGTCCTGTCCAAGCATACTGGAAGACTCAAGACTATATCATACAATTGAAGACCAAGTATAGATGTATATTCACAAGTATAGATGTATATTGGGCATGAAAAAATCTATTCTATTCACAAGTATAGATGTATATCATAGTAAGCATTTATACTTGTTTGACGTATCACAATATTAACTGTATTCTCCAATGAGTATCAATGTATGCTATACAGTTATACACAAAGCCAATTCTATAAAATGTAAGTATCAGAGAATAAGTGCTTGTGTGTATTAAGCGACATTAAGCATTGACTGTTAGACGTAATTAGTAGAGAGCAGAATAGTAATCATTGAAGCAAATTAAACATGTATTTCTTCCCCTTTTTATAAAATTTCTAATCAATGTGAAATTTCTCCCCCTTTATCAGTTATTTGAACACTTCAGCAGAAAAGGTATGCAATATTCATTAAGCTCTCCCTGTTTAGTTAACTTTAGCAGTTCTATTCTAAAAGGTATGCAATATTTATTAAGGTCCACCTGTCTAGTTAACTTTAGCAGTTCTATTCCAATTCTATTAAGTTTCTTCTTTCATGCACTTTATTGTATAATAGTTCTCCCCCTTTTTGTCATCAAATCAAAAAGTTATACAATTAAGCTCAGATTTTTAGTAGATTGAGATTGTATTAAGATTTGTTTGAGATAATTTAACTTTCTCAATTTAGAGAGAGAATCCTATTTAAAAAATATTAGAGAGTGTTAACAAGATAAAAGAAGTACACACATGTATCCAAAAGGATATTCATTATATTTCCATTAAAAGATTCAGTACATTAAACATTGCATAATCTTCAAAATTTTTTTTTAGAAAGTACATAAATTACCAAAGACCTACTCAATATCAGATTCTTCCTTAGGTATATTGATAGGCATACTTGCATCATACCAAGAAGCAGGTCTAGGAGGTCTACTGGAAGATGCATTAGATGGAGGTGCTCTAGGATGGTGAGAAGTGGTGGGACCCCTAGAGAAAATAGGAGGAGGATCATATAAAGGTCTAGTCCTAGCAGTGATCTTCAAAGTCCTAACAGTGCTACAGAGTGAAACAATCTCCATCCAGATTGCACCAAGTTGATTTTCCATGTCCTTGAGGCTTGTAGGTACCTTGTTCACAGCCTCTTTCACTTCACCAATTTCTTTTTGCATTGACAAAAGTTCAGAAGCTTGGATATTAGCAAAAGCTTTAGCAGGTCCACTTAGTCTTCCAAGTTCTGATCTGATAATTCAAATGCCTTGTGTTTAGTCATCTGCCATTTGTCTTGTTTCTATAATTGTTCCCATAGTGCATCTGACTTCATTCAACTCAGTTCTATACTCATTTAAGGTTGCATCAACTGATTTTTTTATGGCTTCAGAACTAGAAGAAATAAGGTCTAGGATAGGTTGAAGTTCCACTTGAGGTGCAGATCTCAAAGTTTTTATTGCTTCAACTTTTTCTTACAAACTTGTAACATGTTCTTCCAGTTGAGATAGTCTACTATCCACTGACTATTTTAGATCACCAAAAAGTGAAGTGATAGTCCCTGTCAGTGAATCAGTCAAAGTCTTCATCTGATCTTCAATTTGATCTTAGATATTTGGAGGATGTGAAGCTGCAGGAGTGAAGTTTGGTAAAGGTAGATCAGCTATCATGAACTCAGGTGCAGGCATATCAAATTTAGGAAAAGGTGCATCAATCTCTTCAAAAGTGGCAGCAGGTTCAGGAATGAGAGATTCTGGTTCAGGTGCAGGTGCAGTAGAGGTTCCAGCTTCAGCAGTAGCAGTACTAGCAGTTTCTTCATTTTCTTCTTCTTCTTCTTCTTCACTGCTTGACCTACCAATTGCCCTGATATTAGTTCCTTTCTTTCTCCAAACACCTTCAACTTGAATGTAACCCATTTTTTCTAGTGACTTGGAGGTGTAGATGTCAGTATGGTGCAAATCAACTCCATCCTCACCTTCCAAATTCACTCTCTAGGATTTGAATAGTAGGGTTAACATCATTCCATAAGGTAAGCCAGCCTTAGCCTTTCTGATAGTCTCCTTCATTTGCACAATGATAATATGAGATAAATTCACAGGAGTCTTTTTCATGATATGTTCCATAAGGCACAGGTCCTTCTCACTTACCCAATCAAACCTTCCAGTCCTTTGCAAAAAGATCCTACTAATGAAATTATGCAATAACCTCATTTCAAGTGATAAAGTATTGGCAAAGATAGTTCCAATCCCACTGACATCTTCCTTGTTTATGATAGTTCTCAAGGTCTTTTCTCTATCCTTAATTACTAGGTATTTCACCCCATCAATAGGTAAATCCAGTAGGTTGTGCAGAACTTCTTCATTGATAAAAACTCTTCTTCCTTTAATTGTAGACTCTACATGATTTGTACCTCCTCTCAAATTTTCATAAAATTTCTTAACATGTGAGGGGTAGGTTATATCATTTAGAGAGCAAAATTTCCGCCAGCCCTGATCCTCAATCAAATCACCAATCTTCAACCCTATTTCCTTAATAAATTCAAAGATGATATGATGGCCAGAAGTTACCGGTCTTGTGGACATTGAAGGGATTTGACTTGGAGCAATTGGAGCAGCCCTTGCAGGTTCTTCCACAAGTTCTTCATGATGAGCAGTGGCAGTCGGCTCTTCTTGATGCCTCTTTGTTCTTCTTTCTCTTTCCACGGATGGAGCGGCCTGTAAAGAGCATTTCCCGGTAGCATGTTTAGGAGCCATTGCTAGGAAAGAGGAAGAGATGAGAGAATGGAGAGCTTAGAAGGGAGAGAGGAATATTTGGAATGGATTAGGAGAGGAACAGACGATTAGAAAGATGAGATGGAGGTTAGAAAGCTCGGAATGGGGTTTACGTCCTAAAATAAAAAACTTAGGCGCGATAAGCCAGTCTACTCGAAAAAGCCCTAGAAAGGCTTGAGCCGGCTAGGCCAGAACTCGCCCAAAACACATAGAGAATCCAGTCGACTCGGTTTAAGAACCAGTTGACTCAAACAGAGAAGTCAGGTTTTGGAAAATTCAATCACAAACCTGAGAGATTTCTGGAAAAAAACTCTAAGGAAATTTAGGATCTATGATAGAGAATGAAATTAGGAGGTTCTCTAGATGATGTTTCCTTAAATTTGAAGGAATTATATTAGAGAATTTAAAAAGGATCACAAAATCCTAATTCAATTTTAATTAGTTAAAACATAAGTAGCTTAGTAAATATATCAGCTAATTGATCTTTAGTAGGAACAAAATCAAGCACAATATCACCATTTGAAACATGATATCTAATAAAATGATGTCTAATTTCAATGTGCTTGGTTCTAGAGTGTTGAATTGGATTCTTTGTCAAATTGATAGCACTTGTGTTATCACACTTAATTAAAATTTTAAATTGTGATACACCAAAGTCTTCTAGTTGTTGTTTAATCCATAACACTTAAGCACAATAATTACCAGCAGCCACGTACTCAGCCTCAGCAGTGGACAAGTCTACGGAGTTTTGCTTCTTACAGTGCCATGAAATTAAATTCAACCCTAGAAATTGGCATGTACTGCTAGTGCTTTTTCTATCTATTTTACAACCAGCATAGTCAGCATCAAAAAATCCAATCAAATTCAAGGTAGAATGTTTAGAATACCAAATTCCTAAATTACTTTTTGCTTTCAAGTATTTAATTATTCTCTTAACAACAAGCATATGTGTTTCTTTTGGTGATGACTGAAATCTAGCACATACACATACACTATATAATATGTCAGGTCTACCTGTAGTCAAATACAATAGGGATCCGATCATACCTCTATATAGCTTTTGGTCAACATTGGATCCATTTTCATCTTTGTCCAATCTGCAATCTGGGCTCACAGGTGTGCTCATTGATTTGCTACTCTCCATACCAAACTTTTTGATGATTTCTTTGATGTATTTGGCTTGGTTGATGAAGATGCCTTCCTTTGTTTGTTTTACTTGAAGTCCAAGGAAGTAGTTTAGTTCGCCCATTAATCTCATTTCAAATTCTCCCTGCATAAGCTTAGCAAATTTCTTACATAGAGATTCGTTAGTTGCACCAAAAATGATATCATCAACATATATTTGTACAACTAAGATATCATTATTCTTCTTTTTTGATAAATAAGGTTTTATCTACATTTCCTCTTGAAAAATCATTTTCAATTAAGAAAGTGCTATGTCTATCGTACCAGGCGCTAGGTGCTTGTTTCAAACCATACAATGCTTTGTTTAATTTAAATACGTGGTTTGGAAATGAGTGATTTTCAAAACCTGGTGGTTGTTCCACAAAAACTTGTTTAGAGATAAATCCATTAAGAAATGCACTCTTTAGATCCATTTGAAAAAGTTGGAAATTCATGTAGCAAGCAAATGCAAGTATTAATCTAATGGCTTCTAGTCTTGCTACAGGTGCATAAGTTTTATCAAAATCAATACCTTCTTCTTGGTTATATCCCTTAGCCACTAATCTAGTTTTCTTTCTTATTATGTTTCCTTGTTCATCTAATTTATTTCTATAGACCTATTTGGTTCCTATTATTGGATGGTCAGTAGGTCTATCTACAAGTGTCCATACCCTATTCCTTTCAAACTGGTTTAATTCATCATGCATTGCCATCATCCAGTTTGGGTCAGTCTCAGCTTCTTCTAGGCTTTGGGGTTCTACTTGTGATACAAAGGCTAGGTAATCATGTGCATCCTTATGTGCAGACCTAGTCCTAACACCATGTGAAGGATCTCCTATGATTAATTCTTTAGGGTGAGATGTAACATACCTCCAGTCCCTCGGTAGATCGGTGTGATCCTTACTTACCATTTCTTCTCCATCTTGAGTGTCTTTATCTTGAATGCTCAAGTCGTCCATTCCTTTTTGCAATATACCTGCATCATTATCTATGCACTCTTCTTGTCTAGAAGGTGTAGGGTTAGTTTTAATAAATACAACATGTATTGACTCTTTAATAGTAAGAGTCCTTTTATTAAAAACCTGATATGCTTTGCTATGTAATGAATAACCTAGGAAAATTGCATCATCAGCTTTAGAATCAAAATTTCTTAAATTATCTTTTCTATTGTTATGCACAAAGCATTTGCATCTAAACACATGAAAATAACTGATATTAGATTTTCTATCATTCCAAAGCTCATAGGGGGTATCTTTAAAATAGGACGGATCAAAACGTGGTTTAAAATATAGCATGTAGTGTTCACCGCTTCTGCCCAAAAGTACTTTGGAAGATTGCCTTCACACAACATTGTGCGAGCTATTTCTTACAATGTCCTATTTTTCCTATCTACAACATGCCTTCACACAACATTGTGCGAGCTATTTCTTACAATGTCCTATTTTTCCTCTCTACAACACCATTTTGTTGAGGTGTTCTAGGAGCGGAGAAGTTGTGATCAATGCCAAATTCAGTATAATAATCTTTAAAAAATTGATTTTCAAATTCAGTTCCATGATCACTTCTAATTGAAATTAAAGATAAGTTCATTTGATTTGAAACCTTTTTATGGAATTTTCTGAAAACATGAAAGGTTTCATCTTTTGAAGCAATAAACAAAATCCAAGTAAATCTTGAAAAATCATCTACTATCACAAGAGCATATTTCATACCTCCTAAGCTTGTAGTCCTAGTAGGTCCGAAAAGGTCCATGTGAAGTAGATCAAGTGGTCTTGTTGTAGAAATTATATTCTTTGATTTAAATCTCCCCCTAGTTTGGTTACCCATTTGGCATGCATCACAAACATGATCAAAATCAACTTTACACTTAGGCATGCTTCTAACAAGATCTTTGGAAATCAATTTGGCAATAGTATGCATGCTAGCATGACCTAATCATCTATGCCATAGTAAACACTACTCTTTGGTCTTAGCATTAATTGCAACTAGATTGGGGCTACTTGACATGGCAAGATCATTAAGATCTACCACATAGATATTCCCAAGTCTATGTCCAATGAACTTATTGCTAGAATCTAAAGAGTTAGTTACTAGATACATAGAATATTCAAAGATAACCTTGAAGCCTTTATCACATAATTGACTTATGCTTAAATGATTATACTTCAACTTGTCTACTAGCAAAACATTTTCAATAAAAGTGAAGGGAATTATTTTGATCTTACCAATACCGATTATTCTCTCTTTGTCTTTATCTCCAAAGGTGACCATGCCTCCTTCTTTCATTTCAAGGGTGATAAATTGGTCCTTGTCACCCATCATATGTCTTGAGTAGCCACTGTCTAAGTACCACCTTTTCTTCAATTTTTGGGCTGCAAGACATTCTTGCAAAACAATCAATGAATTCTTTTAGGTACCCAAGCTTCCTTGGGTCAATAGAGGTGGTTCCTTTGGGAACCAAGATTTTTCTTACATTCTTATGGACATTTCTAGAATTATTGCAGTCAAAAGCTTTATGTCCTATTCTTTTGCAAACATGGCATACAACTTTAGAGTTTTTAATAAGAGCAGAATTAGAAGTTCTAAAAGTTGATGCAATTGATGCAGATTTTGAACCTTTTGAAATATAAGCATTTTTGCTCAAGTTCTTAGGAACATATAATAAAGATTTTGAAGTTGAAATAGTTTTTGGTGCAGCCAAAGCATTTTGTGATAATGTATTTTGAATAGGTACTTTAGATTTCACAAAGGTAGTTGCTGAAATTCCATTCATAATAGAAGTTTTAAAACCAATTTCAGCTTTGCTTCCTGAAATTCGTTGTTCTTTTAAAATTAGCTCAAGCATATTTGATGACAAAGTAAGTTTTTCAACTAATGGCTTGAGTTTTTTAACCTCCTTTTTCAGTTCAATATTTTTAGTAATTAAATCATTGTTTTTCCATTCACATAAGAGATTTTCATTTTTCAGCTTTTCATTTCTTTCAGAAGAGTCATGCAGTTCTTTTTGCAATAAAAGGTTCTTTTCTGAAATTTCATTTTTCTATTTGAGTAAAGAGTATTTCATATTTTTCAATGATTTATATCTTTACTCCAGCTTTCTTAAATTCAGATAATAGATCATGAAATGCAGAATTTAATTCGTCAAATATAAATTCAGTGCAATTACGAGGGGAAGTTACCTCATCTTCAAGACCCATTAAACACATATTTGCAGCCTTGGTGGTCTCTTCTTCTTCAGACGAAGATGATTCTTTACTATCAGTCCATATGGCAACCATGTCTTTCTTCTTCTTTTTCTGTCTGAAGAATTTCTTTAATAGAGGACAGTTTGGATGAATGTGCCCCGGCTTCTTGCATTCATAGCATGTGGGGACCACTTCTTTATCTTTTTTTCTATCCTTTTCTTTATCTTTTCCATAATCCTTCCTATGGAATTTTCGGTTGAATCTTCCTTTCTTTCTTTCCATGAACTTTCTAAATCTCCTCACAACCATTGCAATATCATCATCTTCTAGGTCATCATTGGAGGAGGTACTTTCTTCTTCAAACTCTTCATCATCCCTCTTTGATTCGGTAGCAGCTCTAAAGGCTATAGTTTTCTTTTTCTTCTATTCATCTTCAGTTCTGTGCTGCATAGTCAGCTCGTGGGTGATGAGTGATCCCAGTAGTTCATCCAGTGGTAATGTGTTGAGGTCTTTGGCCTCCTGGATTGCTGTTACTTTGGGATCCCACTTGTCAGGTAAAGATCGGAGTATCTTCTGAACTAGATCAGCATCTGAGTATACCCTGCCAAGACTCTTCAAACCATTAATAATATCTGTAAATCTAGAGAACATGGCAGAAATTATTTCAGAAGGTTCCATTTTAAATAGTTCATAGTTGTGAACTAAAAGATTTATCTTTGAGGTTTTCACTTGGGAAGTTCTCTCATGGGTCACTTCGAGTTTGTCCCAGATTTCCTTTATGGAAGAGCAAGTGGAAATTCGGTTGAACTCATTTGCATCCAAAGCACAGTATAGTAAGTTCATTGCTTTGGCATTCAATTCCCCCATTTTCATGTCATGATCATCCCAGTTCTCTTCAGGCTTAGGGATGTCCACGCCATCAACATTGATCATGGGAATGTGTGGCCCTTTTAAGATGACTTTCTCTAATTAAAAATCAACAGCTTGAATGTAAATTTTCATTCGTGCTTTCTAATAAGAATAATTAGTGCCTGTGAATAATGGAGGTCTATTTGTTGACTGGCCTTCGGCCAAGGATGTACTCATAGGATGAGCCATTAATCTTTACTCGAGTAATCAAAGACACTACTCTGATACCAGCTGTTGCCTAGGTGGCTTTTCCCAAGAGGGGGGTGAATTGAGAATTACAAAATTTCTTGCAAATATGTGCACAGGTAATTCCTTTTAGTGGTTGAGTGTTGTGTTAATCAGAATTAAGTGCGAAAGCTGAAAAGTAAGTAAAGCACAATACAAACAAAACAAGTTTAGAGTAGTTCGGAGCAACCCAGCTCCTATGTCCACTACCCAAGTTCACCACTCAGGATTTCCACTATATCCCCCAAACCGGAATACAGTCGGATTATTTTTCAGGCTCACAATCCCAACCTCTACACTTTAGTTTTGAAAGGGATCACCAAAGAAACCCAACACTAGGTTTTCACAGGCTCTCCTTGAACCTCTACACTTTGGTTTTAAGTAGGCTCACCAAAGAAACCTATTTGATTTTTAGAGCCGGGTTCACCAATAACCCAAGTATTCTAGAAGTAGAATGAAAAGCAATAGAAATGATAAACTAAGTTATCTGGTGGTTGCCAATGCAGCTATAGTGAAGCTCAATTGAATGCCCTTCAATGCACTTCAATGGCTTCTTTGCTTTCCTCAAAAGTTGCTTCAAGCTTTTGATAAGAGTTGGTGAATGCTTGAAGGCTGACTTCAAAGCTCAAGTGCTCTCTCTTCTTACTTCAATAAATATTCAATAAATATACAACAACTCATTAGTCTCTCTAAGGATGCTCTCATACCTCATTTATAGAGACTTCAACTGCCTTCCCTTGATTTTGAATGTTATAGACCGTTGGAAAGTGACAGGTTACCATTGGAGCACTTTTGGAATTCAAAATTAGAAATCTGGAACTAGCCATTGGGAAGAGACCCTGACATTCCAGTCGGCTCGGACATCATCGAGTAGGCTCGGATCAGGTTCGGGTTAGCTGGGTTGAATACCAGTCGGCTAGGTTCCACAGTCGAGAAAATAGTTCACTCTGGATGAGTCGGTTAGGCTGAAATCGAAACGGCTCGGATCCCTGAGGTTCTCAGAACATTTTCAACCAATTTCTGGATGAGTCGGCTTGGACTTGGTGCCAGTCAGCTGATTCTGCATGCCAAAGATTTTCTTTCTTGTACCAGTGCCAAAGTCGGCTGGTTCCTCCATCCAGTCGGCTCGAGATTGGTTCTTCAGCCAGACCAATTTCTATTCTCCAGAACTCACATGCCAAGCTTTGAAGACTTTTTTAAGATCTTCATACAACAATATCAAGAGAAATTAAAGCTTGAAAACTAGTAGAAGCAACCCTTTATCTTTGATTTAAATAGGAAAATTTTTTGTTGGGTTCTTCTTTACAAGATTCTAATTACTTACAACTCAACGCAAAGAAATAAAGGTTGTAGGGTTTAAAAAATATATCAAAGTAGTCATCCTACAAAAACTTGTCAACCATTTGAAGAGTTGTTAGATAACCAAATATATGCTCCAATGTTATGTTATCATTAAAATCACTTCAGGGGTCAACATCCACCTAATGCCTTGGGCTTGGGACTGCATCATCAAGTAGAGTCATCATTGTTGGGGGGTACAGGGGGATTTGACTCCTTGTTGCTCTTCTTCTTGGGAATGGACTTTCCTTCAGCCAGGCATCAATGCATCGCTTGTTCTTCAGCATCTACGTACTTTTGGGCTCTTGATAAGAGTTCGGTGTAACTAATTGGAAATCTCTTATTCAGGAAAAATGTGAACTTGGATGATTGGAGGCCTATTTTCATGGTAGACATGGCCATGTATTCTTTGATATTGGGGATCTTAAGGGTGGCAGGGTTGAACCTTGCAATATAATCTCTAAGAATTTCTCTTTCATTCTGGTGGAGGAACAAACTGTCCGTATTACAGGGTGCTTTACGATAGGTCCTGAAATGTGAGATGAATAATTTTTCTAATTCAGAAAAAGAATTGATGGTACCTGGGCATATGATCAAATACCATATTCGAGCCCCCTTCTTCAAAGTTGCCAAAAAAGCTAGGCAACGTAATGCATCGGAGGCTCCTTGCACCATCATGTGGCTTTGAAACTGCCCAGATGGTCTAGAGAACCAGTGGTCCCATCATAAGATTATATCTAAGGGACCTTAAAGTGTCGTGAAACAATTTGCTTTATTATTCTGGACATAAAAGGAGACCGTGAGTCATAAATCGTGATCTCGCTATCCCTTTGTTGATCACGAAGCCTCACGATCTATGATTCACGCATCTTGAACTTCTCTTCATAATCATAATAAGTCTCTTTCTGCCCAACATCTTTAGGCATAGAATCTTCAGAAGAGATCGAGGGAGATTGCTCGGTCCTCTTCTTGTCGGGTTGGCTATTGGCCCGTCTCTGATGCTGAGAGCTTCTCTCTTCATGAGAGAGGTCTCGAGGAGAGTGTCGGGCAGATTCGTGATGATGGTCTCCTCTCATTTTGGATTGGTGACTGAGTCTGGAGTTGGCTAGCAGGTATCTTGCTTGGAGTGCCACCTCTTGGAAGTTCTGAACCATGGTTGTCAAAGCATCAACCTAGTTCATGAGAACCTCAAATTGCTATAGTCCCTTAGCAAGTGCAGGTGGTGGCATGTTGTTTTTCGCCGAAGGATTGTCCCTCTGAGAGAAAGGGCATTCCCTGCTAGCTGAAGCATTTTGGGCCTTTCCTTTTACCATTCTTTCTTATTAGAATCCTCCTTTCCAAGAGGGGAATGTCGTGCTCCAGTGCCCCCTTCCTGGCATGCCAATCTGTTGGTGCTGAATCCTCGCAGACCGGATGTAGCAGCGAGATTGCTAGTTCGTATCCTAGAGTCGCTGCAAAATAAGTCCCTGATCGGATTTGCTCCGATGGTGGACACTCCAATGCCTAAGTCAGTAAGGATCCAGGCAATAGAATGGAGAATTCTAAGAGAGTGGAGTAGTGTAGAGTGAAGTGAAAGGAAAGGTGAGCTTGAGCGGTGTCCAAGAGTGAGCCCTGGACTGGCTCTATTGTGCCCTTGGATCCCTTACCTTAGGGATCCCCTTTTACTAATATTTATAGGAGTAATCGTAACAAAATGTGGTTGAGCCCACTTGAGTTTAGTTAGGGGAGTCAGTTAGTTTAACATCCCCATAACAGAATTTGGTTGCTGTCGAATGTTGGTTATCTCAATATTGTTGAAGCCAGAGTTGTTGACCATGTGGTTGGTTATAACAACCAAACCCACTTCCTGTTACTCTAGGTTGAGATTAACCAAGGATTTACTTCATAGCCATTCTTCTAGATGACCAAAATTGGTCATTTGCCTCGTACCTATTCTTTTTGGAGTAAGCCGAAGACATCTTAGCCATTCGTTTCGGAGCTGCCTTCTTCGGAATTGGCCAAAGTGTGTACATCAGACTTGTCCTCTTCATAGCAAGTTGGGAGATGAGTTAACTTCCTTCTTTAGACCAGCCTTCTTTGGACCGACGCGAAGGAGTTGCTAATCATTCTGAGGCAGCGTAGGTCTTAGGTATGCTTCGGAACTAGCCTCTTCAGTGCAATCCGAGCACTTACCTTTTACCGTGACTAGTATATGAAAGAAACCGATGCAGGTGGTTTGACATGATCCTACACTAGGCATGCAAACAACTACGGGAGCAGATTAGATTTTAAAAACTTTTTTAAAAAATCCGCGCAGCAGAAATCTGCTTCGCCCAGAAACTAATCTAATTCTAGTTGCAAACAGGCATATAAAATGATATAAAATATTTATAAAATATTTGAATTAAAAATTCAATTCATGCATGATAAAAAAAATAATTTTTTCATACCTTATTTTGACTGGAATAACCCTGAGATAAAATTGGAATAGGCTGGAATAAGTGGGATAAACTTATTCCAGTCTTCTTCTTCCTTGGACCGCAGAAAACCTTGTTTTGGGGTGGAAAAATGTCGCCGAAACGATGGCTTCCGGACCTCTGTTTGCTCCCAAATTTCAGCAGCGGCAAGGGGGACAAGCGGTCTTCGATCTCCAATCGAAATCTATAAGAAAAAGTTAGCCAAAAGGTTGTAGAAATTCTGGTGCGGACACCAGGCTCAGAAGAAGACTTCAGGGCTCCATCTGGATCTCTGATTGACCTTGCCCGAAGAATTAGGGTTTTCTGGTTTTATAATAAGGGTTGACTTGGTCAACTCAATTTTAGTCTTGAGTCTGTATTTCCTTGCAATTTAAATTTTGTTGAGTCATGTTGACTCAGTACAAGTCCTAGTAGTGGTCTAGGTCTTCTCCAGGTTGGTGCCACTTTTTTTTCAGTCAAGTCAAGGTCCAGGATGCCACATTTTTTCTCCCAGGCCCAAGCAAGTGGGCGCCACACTCCCAACTACATGCCAGAGTCCAGGAGGCGCCACATCTCCATCCAGTGTCTTTGGTCCCTACACCACAAGAAGTAAGTTCCTTTTTTTTCTTGCACCACTTGGTAGAGAAATCCATCAAGATACCTCAATCCAAGCAGGAGCCAATTTCTTTCCAGATAAACCCAAGCCAGGATGGCAATAATTTTTCTTGAAGAGAGGATCAAGGAGGTGCCCCACAATGTTCCATAAAAATCCAAGTTATAAAAGGGAAGAGAGCATGTCTTGGGAAGGAATTCAAGGAGGTTCCCAAAAGTTTCCAAAAGTGCCAAAGTCATGAAAGGAAGAAGCCTAAACTTGTGGAGCAAGACTAGGAGGTGTCCAAATGAGCCAAACCATGAAGGGAAAATCCTTGATTCATGGAGAGATATTAGGAGACACCCCCATAACCTGCCATTTGGAGCTGATTTTCAAGTTTTCTTGGAGTTTTTGGGATGCCCACTTATGGAAGGAGTCTTGGGAAGTGAATTTGATACCTAAAGTGTGGGTTAGTCCTATTAGTCCCACATGGAAAATGTATAAAATTTTATTTCTTTGTTATGTCTATATATTCAACTCTATGTAACTCTTGAATTTAATGATGAATGAAACCAATTTGTTTGTGAGCAACTTTGTATTTCTCTCTTCCGCACTTGTGTTCAGGTGTTGAGCTCCATGAGGGAGTAAATCCGGGTTCCCTAGGAACCTTGAGGAGGTGTGAGATCTCCAACCCCAAAATCCTACCAAAACCCTAGGTTAGCCACTTCAATTCCAAACCCTAGCTGCCCATCATCTTCTTCATTCCACCAATCATCCAAACCCTAATCTACCTCATCATCTCACGGCCCCTCTCTTCAAAGTAGAGGCCGACCACCAGCATCCAGGTCCAGATCGGCTACTTCGAATACAGAGCAAATCCCAGAGGAAGCCAGATCAGCATCCAGGAGAATCAGGATTTCAGCAACATCAATTTTTCAAGTTCTTCTTATCTGGTAAATCCTCTCTTTGAGTATCTGGTTCCTTAACTTGTTCTTCTTCTTTCCCAGATCCTGAGTTCAGGAGAAGCCAACTCTGCCAAAGGACCAGTATTGGAGGATCCATTGTGAAGATATCCGAATCTGAGGATCCAACAATCTGCTCGAGAGAGTCCTTCCACCAAACTCTGTGAAGATCACTACCTGGTACATAACCCTTCCCTTCTCTTTATTTCTGTCCTGTTGAAAGTTCAGAGCGAAACCCTAGGTCTGGGAGTTTCTCAACCCCCAGCAATCCTTTACTTCTAAACTACTCTGATAATCTAATTTCTTTGAATTGTGCTTTCAATTATTATATAGTTTCTTTCAATTTAGTTTAACTTTCCTTTGAGTCAAAGCCGACTTCTGAAAATATATATAAAAAAAACAAAGAATTAGTCTTAATTTACTTTCGCATCGCATCATCTCTTTTGTTCTGCATCAAATTCACCCAAAATCTGCTGCCAGAAGTTTGGTGCAGAACAGGATAGCAGCTTCTTCCTTCGCATTTGGAGCAATAGCAGTGAACCCGGCTCGCCTCGCTTGCTCCCAGGAGTAGAAGGGTACTCCCTCTAGAGGGGAGATACACCCGGGGCTCTCGGATCCGCCTTCACGTGCGGTGCTAGCCGCTGGAAGGAGCAACGTCATGGTGGATAACAGCAACCGTTGATTGCTGTAGTCTTGGTTTGAGCACAACAAAGAGGGGTGAAATGGCCCTTGTAACACTCCTTCACACTCTCCAAAACCCCAAGAACACTCGATGGAAGAAGAGATCAAGTTTGAATGAGGCTCCCAAAGAACAACACCCAAATTCCTATTGCTGGCTATTGCACGGTGATAAAAAACATTGCTGAAACAGGGCAATAGCTGGTATTTAAAGGTAGCAAGGAGGAGGGAGATGGAGAGGCTGGGAAACTAAAAGACACCGGCAGTCGATCACCCATTAAACCATCCATTAAACAGGGTTAAAGCCAGTGGGTCAAGGAGAGGAAGAGACGCCAGCAACGTTCGGATGAATGGGCTTCGATCATTTTGGCCTTTGGGTTTCTCCCAGCGTTAAGAAAAAAAATCCAATGATAAAATACCATGTAAACGGTCACATGGGAGAATAAATCACCGGTTCAAACAAATCCAGTCTATTCCCATTTAAACCAAGTGGTTCAATCCAATTGAACCGGTTCAAAATTTGGTTTAAGGGAAAAATTGGTTCACAACCAATTTGAGGCCGAAACGAGCTCCGAATCAGTTCAAAACTGATTCAGAAAAATCATGGCAAGTCCTGGTCAGCCCAGAACAATTTTCGGTTGACATAGACAAGGGCAAGACGGAGAAAAGAGTGCTCAAAAAAACTGTGACCATAAAACCAAGATGATTTCCAATCGTAATTGTTATCCGGATCAGAGAGTTATCCTCTATGGCGTGTGACCTCATAGGTTCGAACCTAAACGGTAGCGCAGGAACAATTCCAGTACCGGTATAGGAAACAATCTAGTAATGGGTCCCGATGTCTGGATAGGTCGAAGATGCAGGAGCAAACTATCGAACCTCTGGCATATGGTTACTGTATAATTCATCCCTTTGACCTTTAATGCTCAGGACGACTGAGATGTGGCTGCCAACCCAGACAGAGTCAGTCCACTACATGTCTCAACCTCGCAAGCCTAGTGACTCTTCACTAGGGCTACCCTGACCGAGGATTTGCTAAATTGAGATACTGCGAGACATTCAATCCAAATTGTTTGGATAGGTCAATTCCATCTTAGTCCATCATTGCTCCACAAGTACTTTCCTGTACCCAGAAACCTTCCATCACCGGATTAAAAATTTGGGTAGTCCGGCACCAAAGCACAGGGAGTTGCTTGCAAGCTACCATGATGACCTCAGGTCAGAGGGACACATATACCCATATCCATTCATGAGTATCCCTTTGGCAGAAAGGGGCTGCATGGAGTCACGTTTAATGAGATATCACATATCCCACTTGTAGATCACATCAATGTCACCACACTCATTTGGTCAAGAGGACAACCAAACGATGTGAACTACAATAACCTATACTTGATATATTGCCGTCCAGTACAATATATCCTTTGATTGTGAACAGTGTTTAAGGACCACTCGATACATCCTCTCTGTATCGAAGTCAGTGTAGTCCTAAGGACTTCATCACATGGAAAGAGTTCATTTCAGGGAAATAATATGTGATGAGCTGCCAAAAATAATATATTATTAATTCAAAGAAAGAGTATAATATTTAGCTCAACCACCTACAACCCAGGTGATTGGCTTTGGGACACAATTCCTAACAACTCCCACTTGTACTAAAGCCAATCAAAAGAGTATCTAATACGCATTACACATTTACAATAGTTGAACTCTTTATTCCGAGGGCTTTAGTGAAGCGGTCGGCCAGATTTTCTTTTCCATCGATCTTCAGAAGATTGATGTCGCCTCGTTCCACGATATCTCGTACGAGTTGGTAGCGCCGCAGAATGTGCTTGGTGCGGTGATGAGCTTTAGGCTCCTTAGCTTGAGCAATGGCTCCAGTGCTGTCACAGTACATCGGAACAGGACCATCTTGGGAAGGTGCCACCCCTAGCTCTCCAAGGAACTTCCGCAACCATACAGCTTCCTTTGCTGCATCTGATGCTGCAATGTATTCTGCTTCGCATACCGAGTCTGCAACAATTGCCTGCTTGGAACTTTTCCAGCAGATCGCTCCTCCATTCAGGGTAAATACAAACCCTGACACACTCTTGCTATCATCTCTATTTGACTGGAAACTGGAGTCAGAGTATCCCATAAGTTTCAAGTCAGGTTCTCCATAAATCAGCCATTGATCTTTTGTATTTCTTAAATACTTAAGGATGGACTTAACCACCTTCCAATGCATCTCAGCTGGGTTAGATTGGTATCTGCTCACTACTCCTAGTGAGTATGCCACGTCTGGTCTAGTACAAGTCATAGCATACATGATAGAGCCTACTGTAGAAGCATAAGGTACTCTACTCATGCGCTCTCTTTCCTCAGGAGTTGTCGCACAATCCTTCTTGGAAAGAGTAATTCCAGAACCTATCGGGAGATAGCCTTTCTTGGAATTTTCCAAGCTGAACCGTCTTAGCACGGTGTCAATGTACGTAGACTGGGACAATCCCAAAAGCTTCTTAGATCTATCTCTATAAATTTTTATACCTAGTATGTAAGAAGCTTCACCCAAGTCCTTCATTTAGAACTGAGATGATAACCAGACCTTTATTCCTTGTAATGCTGTGACATCATTCCCGATAAAGAGAATGTTGTCAACATACAGTACAAGGAATACAATCACAAAACCATTAACCCATTTATAGATACACAGTTCTTCTCCGTTCCTAACGAAGCCATACGATTTGATACACCTATCAAACCGTAAGTTCCAACTTCGAGATGCTTGCTTGAGTCCATAGATGGACCTCTACAACTTGCATACTTTTGATTCATCTGTGGATATGAACCCTTCAGGCTGTATCATATACACCTCCTCTTCCAGCTCCCCATTTAGGAAAGCGGTTCGGACATCCATCTGCCAGATCTCGTAATCAAAATATGCTGCCAAAGCAAGCATGATCCGAATGGACTTGAGCATTGCCACAGGGGAGAAAGTCTCGTCATAATCGATACCATATCGCTGACGATACCCCTTGGCAACCAGACGGGCTTTATAGGTCTCTACCTTCCCATATGCGCCCCTTTTTCTCTTGAAGATCCATTTACACCCGATGGGTTTTATACCTTTAGGCGGATCAACCAATGTCCAAACATTGTTCATTTCCATGGACTCCATTTCGGATCGCATGGCTCTAAGCCATGCCTCAGAGTCAGATTTCTGAAGTGCATCCATATAGGTGATCGGATCCTCATTGTTCTCATCAAGCTCAATGGGATCGCCGTCCCGGACCAAGAAACTGTAGTATCTGTCCGGCTGACATAGTATTCGACCGGATCTCCTAATGGGTTCTGGGTGTGATTCAATCATAGCCGGTTCTACGATGTCCTTAGAGTGTGCAGGTTCTTCTATTGGCTAAACATCATCAAGTTCAATTTTAGAAGCTATAGTTCCTTCTCCAAGGAACTCCTTTTCTAAAAAGATAGCTCTAAGAGCAATGAACACCTTTTGTTCATTCTCCAAGTAGAAGAAATACCCTTTGGTTTCCTTAGGATAACCAATGAATAAACACCGATCAGACCTAGGACCAAGTTTGTTTGAGTCTAAATGCTTTACGTAAGCCGGGCAACCCCAGACCCGAAGGTATGAGATTGAGGGTTTACGTCCAGTCCACATCTCATATGGAGTGGAGATAACAGACTTACTTGTAACATCATTTAATAAGTAACAGGCTGTCTGAAGCGCATATCCCCAAAAGGATAGTAGCAGAGTTGCAAAACCCATCATGGATCGAACCATGTCCAACAAGGTTCGATTCCTCCTTTCGGATACACCATTCAACTGTGGTGTTCCTAGAGGAGTCCACTGAGAGAGAATTCCATTCTCCTCAAGATATGTCAAAAATGTACCAGATAAGTATTCGCCATCTCAATCAGATCGAAGGGTTTTAATACTTTTTCCAGTTTGCTTTTCTATTTCATTACGGTATCGTTTGAACATTTCAAATGACTCAGACTTATGTCTTATTAGAAAGACATAACCGAACCTTGAAAAGTCGTCTGTAAAAGTAATGAAATATTTGTATCCTCCTCTGGCACTAACTGTCATCGGTCCACATACATCAGTATGTATTAGACTTAGAAGTTCTGTAGCTCGTTCACCTTTTCCAGTAAAAGGTGACTTGGTCATTTTACTAACTAAACAGGATTCACAAGTGGGCAGTGATTCAGAATCACTGACCTCGAGGAGTCCATCTCCTCGTATCTTGTTTATCCTATTTTGGTTAATATGACCTAGTCTACATTGCCAATGATACAAATCGTTGACATTATCTAACCTTGGGCGTTTGCTAGAAGTGTACATTACACTAACAGGCCTTGATAGTACGTATATGCCATTATTTAATCTAGCTTTCATTATAAAAGAGTTATTCAAAATAACATTGCAAAAATCTCCTTTTATTGATAGTTCAAAACCATAATAGGCCAAAAGGCCTACAGAGATTATGCTCATAATGAAACTAGGACAATAGTGACAGTCGACTAGTTCAACAGTACAAGACTCAAAGACTAGACGCAGGACTCCGACCGCCAGTACTGGAACACGATTTTCATTCCTGGTGTGGTATGCATGATGAGGATGCAATCATGTGACTCTAAAAGAGATTAACCAAAATTTAACTAGCAATTCCTACTTGCATATGAGTGATTCAACATATAAGATCAAGGAGATCTAAATAAGAAACCCTAAATGCTTATACTTAAACCCAGCTAGGAGGACTATCAAAATCTTAAAGAAATAGGACAAGGTTAGAATTCGCACACAAGTCAAGCTAGCCCTATTTAATGATCCCGATCTTAAAATACTAGGAGTTCAAGCATTGAAATCTCAAGCACAAGGGATTCACTCTTAAGGTTCTCAAATGAAAGATCATACCACATAAGATGGACCTTCTAACTTTCTGGTTTGTAGCAAGTAATCCTTCCTCTTAGATCTGGAGCCTAGAGAACCCTGAAACAAAGAAACCAAGATGATTAGAAACTTAATTAGAAGTGAGAAGATTGATGGAACTCAAAAGGAGAGTTTGTTGGAAATGATCCTTGGTGCCATGGTGGAAGCTTGTGTTGGTGTTGATCTTTTTCTTGTGAGGATGTCCTTAATTCGCTTTGAAGGAAGAGGATTGCTTGGAAGATGAAGAGTAAAAGAGAAGGATTAGGGAGAAGAAATGATGGAGGAGAGGAAGAGGTTCACTTAGGCATAAAGATCCACATAGGCACATAGAAACACATAGAAAATTTCTGAAAAAAAATTGTATTCATTCATCCATCCCTTTTTACAAGAAGACTAAGAGTCTTTTATAGACTATTAAACCATTTTGAATTCCAACTACACCAAATATCATGGAGAAAAATTTGTGGAGAAAAATATGGGGCATCCCATGAAGAGTGGAGGAAGTTGTGGAGGAGGTTGTAGCCAATTCAAATTCAAATTCCCCTTTTCTTCTCTTGGGCGGCAACCTTGGATGGTGAGGTGGCATGTGTGATGTGGCAGCAATCTTGGATGGTGAGGTGGCATGTGTGATGTGGCAGCAACCTTGGATGATGAGGTGGCATGTGTCATGTGGCATGTGGTCCCCACTTGAGGTGGCTTTGGTCTTGCTTTGGAGTATAAGTCTTGAGTCTTCTTTAGTCTTCAAATGTGGTTTGGTTTGATTCTTCATGGATTGGACTTGACTCATTTGGACCCAACTCTCAAATATAAGGTTAATCAGGCTGGACTAGTCCCAACATAAAATTGAAATGGACTCGAATTACATAATTATTTAGATTCAAAATTAAAGAAAGGTTACCGGACTCTCTAGTCCAACCATAAAGATTCGGAATGGGCTTGAATTGGTTGGAGTCTCTTTCTGATTCTGGTGCCCGCACCAATTCTCCCCGGGTGGGATGAACTCGACCCTGTCGAGTGATAAGTTTCTAATATATCTGGGTCGATTTGTTGTAGGTCCTCTTTGGTGATCCAGGAATCTTCAGATTTAGGACGTCCTTGCCATCGAACCAGATAGCGTTGGTAGCCCTTATTTCTAGTAGTGATGATCTAGTCATTCAAGATCCTTTCAATTCTTTCCTTTCGCTCAGGAATATTTGGTGGTGGATACTCAATTGGCATTTCACTCTCAAGAGAAGTGTTAGAACCAAAAGGTTCATCCGGTATCAATGCAGGTTCCTTGTATTCTTTCAGATCGGAAACATTAAATGTAGAACTAATGCCATAACTAGGTGGTAAGTCTACTACATAAGCATTAGGTCCAATTTTCTTTATTATTTTGAAGGGTCCGGCTCCCCGGGCATGGAGTTTTTTCATAGTTCCCGGAGGAAACCTTTCTGGTTTAAGCCTAATCATTACAGAGTCTCCTTCATTAAATTCCTTTAACCGTTTATGTGAATTAGCCATATGCCTATAGAGTTCATTGCTTGTTTGAATCTTCTGACTAATCTCCTTGTGCAAACCCTTAACATGCTGTGCATATGACTCAGCAGACTCAGATATTCGTGTATGTACTGGTAATGGAATTAGGTCTAAAGGTTTCCTAGGTCTGTATCCATGGACCACTTCGAATGGACTTTTCCCAATAGACCTATTAATCAAACTGTTGTAGGCAAATTCAGCGCGAGGAAGTAGTAAGTCCCAGTTTCCTAGGTTGTCGCCGACTAAACATCTTAAGAGATTTCCTAAGCTTCGGTTTACTACTTCAGTTTGGCCATCGGTTTGGGGATGATAGGCCGTAGAGAATTTCAGCTTAGTACCTAACATGTGCCAGAGGGTTTTCCAGAAGTAGCTAGTGAACTTGACATCTCTATCTGACACAATGGTCTTGGGTAAACCATGAAGCTTAACCACCTGATCTAAGAAAAGCTTGGCCACTTTCGAAGCGTCTAAAGTTTGAGAACACGGGATGAAGTGCGCCATTTTGGAGAAACGATCGACAACCACAAAAACAGAGTCATGTTTCCTAGAAGTTTTAGGTAGACCTACCACAAAATCCATACTGATATCTTGCCTTTGGAGTTGCAGGCGGATTACAGTCAGCCTACAGAAAATACAGCAAGCAGAAAAAAAAATAGAACGTGCCCAATGCAAAATTCACAAATGAAATCTAAGAAGTCCTTTGGCTTTCTTTTTCACGGGTCAATCACAATGGCACCCCGACACGCCTTAGGAGATCCCCGTGGAATGGGAAGAGAGGGTGTTTAAACCCTACTTTCTCCTAAGACCGGACGGCCTGGTAACGCCCCCGATCCAAGTACTTCAAGGACTTAATGCTATGCAATCAGGAACTTATTCTACCATGCTCTGATACCAAGATTGGTGTGGTATGCATGATGAGGATGCAATCATGTGACTCTAAAGGAGATTAACCAAAATTTAACTAGCAATTCCTACTTGCATATGAGTGATTCAACATATAAGATCAAGGAGATCTAAATAAGAAACCCTAAATGCTTATACTTAAACCCAGCTAGGAGGACTATCAAAATCATAAAGAAATAGGACAAGATTAGAATTCGCACACAAGTCAAGCTAGCCCTATTTAATGATCCCGATCTTAAAATACTAGGAGTTCAAGCATTGAAATCTCAAGCACAAGGGATTCACTCTTAAGGTTCTCAAATGAAAGATCATACCACATAAGATGGACCTTCTAACTTTCTGGTTTGTAGCAAGTAATCCTTCCTCTTAGATCTGGAGCCTAGAGAACCCTGCAACAAAGAAACCAAGATGATTAGAAACTTAATTAGAAGTGAGAAGATTGATGGAACTCAAAAGGAGAGTTTGTTGGAAATGATCCTTGGCGCCATGGTGGAAGCTTGTGTTGGTGTTGATCTTTTTCTTGTGAGGATGTCCTTAATTCACTTTGAAGGAAGAGGATTGCTTGGAAGATGAAGAGTAAAAGAGAAGGATTAGGGAGAAGAAATGATGGAGGAGAGGAAGAGGTTCACTTAGGCACAAAGATCCACATAGGCACATAGAAACACATAGAAAATTTCTGAAAAAAAATTGTATTCATTCATCCATCCCTTTTTACAAGAAGACTAAGAGTCTTTTATAGATTATTAAACCATTTTGAATTCCAACTACACCAAATATCATGGAGAAAAATTTGTGGAGAAAAATATGGGGCATCCCATGAAGAGTGGAGGAAGTTGTGGAGGAGGTTGTAGCCAATTCAAATTCAAATTCCCCTTTTCTTCTCTTGGGCGGCAACCTTGGATGGTGAGGTGGCATGTGTGATGTGGCAGCAATCTTGGATGGTTAGGTGGCATGTGTGATGTGGCAGCAACCTTGGATGATGAGGTGGCATGTGTCATGTGGCATGTGGTCCCCACTTGAGGTGGCTTTGGTCTTGCTTTGGAGTATAAGTCTTGAGTCTTCTTTAGTCTTCAAATGTGGTTTGGTTTGATTCTTCATGGATTGGACTTGACTCATTTGGACCCAACTCTCAAATACAAGGTTAATCAGGCTGGACTAGTCCCAACATAAAATTGAAATGGACTCGAATTACATAATTATTTGGATTCAAAATTAAAGAAAGGTTACCGGACTCTCTAGTCCAACCATAAAGATTCGGAATGGGCTTGAATTGGTTGGAGTCTCTTTCTGATTCTGGTGCCCGCACCAATTCCCGATGCTCAGAAACTGTTCTCCATCTTCAAATCTTCTGCTAACTTGAAGTCCCTGTAACGAATTACAAACATGAATTAGACTACCAGTATTCAATACCCAGTTAGCAGTATCAACAATTAAGTAATTACAAGATTTTATCATATAAATACCTTGTTCAGTAGACTTCTGCTTCCTCGACCTGTTCGAATCAAGAGATGCAATGTAAAGAGGACAGTTCCTCTTCCAGTGTCCCTTCTTCTTATAGTAGAAACACTCTACAAAAGATTGATCAGCCTTATACTTCCTAGTCTGACTAGGGCCAGGAGCATTCTGCATCTTCTTTCCTTTTTTATTTGTTTTCTTCTTCCCTTTCTTAAAGGGACGACGACCTCTACTTCCTCCCACTAAATTTACCACCCCCTTATTCAGTTGGTGGTCTTTGTCGAAAGTCTGCAGCAACCCCAAAAGACCATGGTAGTTGACTGTAGGCTTGTTCATTCTGTAATGATTGAGAAAATCAAGATAGGAGGAGGGAAGAGAATTCAGGATCGCATCCTTGCCGAGCTGCTCGTGCAAGGGGCATCCGAGTTTGCCCAGTTTTTCAATCAGCTCGATCATGTACAATACATGATCAGTGACTGAACCACCATTCGGCATCCTAGAGTTGTAGATGGCACAAGACACTTTGTACCGTTCTACATCATCCGGGGTACCGAAGGATTCCTTCAACTTTTGAAGGATTTCATCAGGTTGGGCCTCCTCAAATTTGTGACTGAACTCGTCGTTCATCACCGCTAACATAATTCAATGAACAGTAGTCCGATCAGAGACCTACTTCAGATAAGCATCTCTGACCATACTCCATGCATTTGCGAGAGGGATTTCAGGTGCCTGATCCGTTATCACATAAAGGATCCATTCATGCTCCAGAACGATTCTCAACCTTCGATACCAACTATCGAAGTTGTGACCTTTTAACTTCTCATTATCGAGAAGTGACCGGAGCGATAAATTAGAAGACATCTGAAAAGAAAATAAGACCAAATTAGTGTATGAATTAATAATTTAACCAAAAGACTTGGACTTTAGTCTAAAGGTTTCTCCCTCTAATTTTTTAGATTGGTAGCCTCTAACTCCAATCCGTGAAAACACTTTTTCAAATGGGTACTGAAATCCAATAGGCCTCGCATGAGCCCGACTTTGGCCGGCTCACCCATACGAGCCTAAAGGTAGGTTCGTAAACTAATTGCTTCCCTAAACAATTTTCAGTATTTCATTTTGCCCCAGAGAACACCTCAATCGGCCTTGGGGCCTCCTATTGCGCGTCTTTGATTAGGTCCAACCATTAAAATGACAAATCCAATGCTTCTAGCTAACTAAAGACCAAGCCCGACTTTGGCCGGCCCACCTGGTCCCGTTAAGGAGGTTGCACTGAACCATCATCAATCAGATAGAAATTCCAGTCGCCGGATGTACACCCGTTCTTTGGAACTGCCGATGCACACCAAGCTAGTGGATACATTTCTAACTGACTTAATGGGAGGCTAAGACATTGTCAACTCCTTGACTTAGTCTTTTTAAGGACCTAATAATTTTAGAAGATTTTTAGTTATGACAGACGAAAAGACAAGGACATGGATCATCCTCCCATTGAATCAATCAAATTCCAGGAAGGTTGATTTAAATCAACAAACAATCCATGGGTACCTATAGATCAGTCAGACCGATCAACCTGGGTGACATGGGTTAACTCGAGTCATTGAGCTTTTCCAATCAGTTATGGTCGACTCAACTAGCCAGGTAGGTGAGATCATGGGTGAGTATCCGCCATTAACCATCTTTATTAGACACCAACCAAGTTGGCCAGGAAAGAGGTAGCCTCATACAACCATGATCACAATGCCAAAACTATCTCGACACCAGTCGGTTTACCAGACTCGATCAGACTAGCCTAAAGACTTGGGCATCCACTGAGCCACTAATTGGATCCATTTTAGATGAATGGATCAACTAATCTAACTATTAGATAGTTCTAAAGAAGGGCCTTAAACAACTTTTGTTTAATCTTCTTGTAATCCGGTTCAACTAAACTTAGGTCTAACCTAGTAAAGGACCCAATTAATCAGCTAACCCAATTAACCCAAAATGGCTTTTGCAAATTTTGATTAGATTTCATAAACCTAAAAATTTTTTAATAAGCCAAACTCTTAATTAAAATATTTTTTAATTAAGTCTCTATGTAAAATAATTTTACATAACAAAAAATCATGCATCAAGATATTTTACACATATTTTATATTCATATTAAACATGCCAAAAACATGTATCACCAAATTAAAATAATTTTTAATTTTAATATTCTTTAAGGATCCTTCTGAAGAGGCCAACACAGACGATCCGCATCGTGTCAAAGACACATGGTCATGGTGAAGGTCTCAACTAGGTTCCGAAAAGAAAATTTGGATACAAAATTAGATTAAACCATTTTTAATCTATTAAACATGCATACTATATCAGATTACATATGCAACCTGGCTCTGATACCATTGAAAAAAACCGGTATAGGTGGTTTGACATGATCCTACACAAGGCATGCAAACAACTGTGGGAGCAGATTGGATTTTAAAAACTTTTTTAAAAAATCCGCGCAGCGGAAATCTGCTCCGCCCAGAAACTAATCTAATTCTAGTTGCAAACAGGTATGTAAAATGATATAAAATATTTATAAAATATTTGAATTAAAAATTCAATTCATGCATGATAAAAAAAATTAATTTTTTCATACCTTATTCCGGCTGGAATAACCCTGGGATAAAACTGGAATAGGCTGGAATAAGTGGGATAAACTTATTCCAGTCTTCTTCTTCATTGGACTGCAGAAACCCTGTTTTGGGATGGAAAAACGTCGCCGGAACGATGGCTTTCGGACCTCCGTTTGCTCCCAAATTTCGGCAGCGGTAAGGGGGACAAGCGGTCTTCGATCTCCAATCGAAATTTGCAAGAAAAAGTCAGCCAAAAGGGTGTAGAAATTCACCCAAAATCTGCTGCCAGAAGTTTGGTGCAGAACAGGACAACAGCTTCTTCCTACGCGTTTGGAGCAATAGCAGCGAACCCGGCTCGCCTCGCTTGCTCCCAGGAGTAGAAGGGTACTCCCTCTAGAGGGGAGACACACCCGGGGCTCTCAGATCCGCCTTCACGCGCGGTGCTAGCCGCTGGAAGGAGCAATGACATGGTGGATAGCAGCAACCGTTGATTGCTGCAGTCCTGGTTTGAGCACAACAAAGGGTGGTGAAATGGCCCTTGTAACACTCCTTCACACTCTACAAAACCCAACCCCAAGAACACTCGATGGAAGAAGAGATCAAGTTTGAATGAGGCTCCCAAGAATAGCACCCAAATTCCTATTGCTTGCTGTTGCACGGAGATAAAAAACATTACTGAAACAGGGCAATAGCTGGTATTTAAAGGCAGCAAGGAGGAGGGAGATGGAGAGGCTAGGAAACTAAAAGACACCGGTAGCCGATCACCCATTAAACCATCCATTAAATAGGGTTAAAGCCAGCGGGTGAAGGAGAGGAAGAGACGCCAGCAACGTTCGGACGAATGGGCTCGGTCGTTTTGGCCTTTGGGTTTCTCCCAGTGTTAAGAAAAAAAATCCAACGATAAAATACCGTGTAAACGGTCACATGGGAGAATAAATCACTGGTTCAAACAAATCCGGTCTATTCCCATTTAAACCAAGTGGTTCAATCCAATTAAACCGGTTCAAATTTTGGTTTAAGGGAAAAATTGGTTCACAACCAATTTGAGACCGAAACAAGCTCTGAATCAGTTCAAAACTGATTCAGAAAAATCCTGGCGCAGTCCTGGTCAGCCCGGAACAATTTTCGGTTGACACAGACAAGGGCAAGATGGGAAAAAGAGTGCTCAAAAAAATTGTGACCATAAAACCGAGACGATTCCCAATCGTAATCGGTATCCAGATCAGAGAGTTATCCTCTGTGGCGTGTGACCTCATAGGTTCGAACTTAAATGGTAGAACAGGAACAATTCCAGTACCAGCACATGAAACCATCTAGCAATGGGTCCCGGCATCCGGATAGGTCAAAGATGCAGGAGCAAACTATCGAACCTCTGGCATATGGTTACTGTATAATTCATCCCTTTGATCTCTAATGCTCAGGATGACTGAGATTTGGCTGCCAACCTAGACAGAGTCAGTCCACTATATGTCTCAACCTCACAAGCCCAGTGACTCTTCAGTAGGGCTACCTCGGCCGAGGATTTGCTAAATTGAGATACTGCGAGACATTCAATCCAAACTGTTTGGACAGGTCAATTCCATCTTGGTCCATCATTGCTCCACAAGTACTTGCCTGTACCCAGAAACCTTCCATCACCGGATTAAAAATCTGGGTAGTCCGGCACCAAAGCACAGGGAGTTGCTTGCAAGCTATCGTGATGACCTCAGGTCAGAGGGACACATATACCCATATCCATTCGTGAGTATCCCTTTGGCAGAAAGGGGCTGCACAGAGTCACGTTCAATGAGATATCACATATCCCACTTGTAGATCACATCAGTGTCACCACACTCATTTGGTCAAGAGGACAACCAAACGATGTGAACTACAACAACCTATACTTGATATATTGCCGTCCAGTACAATATATCCTTTGGTTGTGAACAGTTTTTATGGACCACTCGATACATCATCTCTGTATCGAAGTCAGTGTAGTCCTAAGGACTTCATCACATGGAAAGAGTTCATTTCAGGGAAATAATATGTGATGAGCTGCCAAAAATAATATATTATTAATTCAAATAAAGAGTACAATATTTACCTCAACCGCCTACAACCCAGGCGATTGGTTTTGGGACACAATTTCCAACAGTATGGAAATGTCGAATCATTGCTTTATCGGGCTTTGGAGTAATGTTCAGGTCTTCTAGTTTGGGCGACCGGTCTAGAAAAGATCAATGGGGCCCCTAAACCAGTAATGTATCTTCATTGAGCTAGCTTATCATAACAATATATATATATGTATATATATATATATGAATTCTATTTCTATTTTTTCAAGAGATTGAATAAGAATCTTGGTACTATTTACAAGATATTTTTATCCAGATCGACACATGGGAGATATTTTGTTAAAGTGGCAACATGTTGAGAAAATAATAGGTACAATATTTTTCGGGAGGTAGACCATAAAAGAATATGCAGCTAGATGTGAGCCGATTAAAAGCATCTCACTCGAGATCAAAATTGCCATGCATTTTAAAATAGACGTAACTACAACCATCGATAATGGACAGTTACCATATACTAGCATAAATAATAAAATTATACTTTTTTAAAACAATTTAATAATTAAATTATTTAAATTATTTTTATCTTTATCTTTGTTATATCCTTATCTTAGTAACTAAAAAACTTTATCATATTCTAGTACTATACACTTACCTAGTTTAGCACTACACCTCTAGCATAATGTAGTACTAATACAACTTCCATAGTCCAGCACTACATCCTCATTAACGTTCGGTGCTACACACTTATTAATTTCCATCCCCTTCAAATGATAGTGATGTGGGGACAAAACACATCTCTAGATCTTGAAGATGCTAGAACTGGACATGGATTGACCGAACCTATTTCATAACAAGCTGAAACTGTACTTAGTACTTTCCATTTATTTTTACTTATGATGTCAGGTTTATAATACTTCGGACATGCGATTACCTACATGATCTAGAAATGGTCGAACCTACATAATCAACATAGTATGCTATTGGGTTCCGGGCCGGGTGCAGCGGAAGATCGGGTTTCAAAATTTTTATTATTGAAACCTTAATTGGCTAGAATCCTAAATCCTAGGACCACTTGACCATGACAACTAATAAATCAAAACTTTTGGGTTATAGAAGAATAACTGGAGTGCTATACTCCTTATTTTCATAAGGCACACAAGTGTATGCCCTCTAGAGGTGATCCACACAGGAACCGGACCAAGGAAGCATACCTACCAAGCTTGCTTATTTGACTAGGACTCTTTTAGCAGCCTTTCAAACTTTTTTCCTTTGCTAAAACCCCTACCCCCTGTAGGGCGCTTAGAGATCTCTCTAAATCATCTCTCAAAATCCAAATACCCCTCCTAATTTTCTTCCTAGGTCCATATCTTAAATATACTGGTGTTGTCTTAAAAGGACAAGCCTTGTCTTAAGATGGAAGATAAAATAGAAAGTTGATTTCTTCGGATCAGAATTCAACTCCTAGCATCAGATTACCGATGCCTATTTATAGAGAGGGATGAGATGCCTTATAAGTCTCTTTCTCAACCCCTTAATAAGACCCTTCAAGCAGAAGGAGCCTTTTGGGTGAGAGGACTTATCATTAAATGTCCTTTCATGCACCAAGAGACATAAATATCACTTTATTTTTCTAGCCAATTTCTCTACCTGTCATGTAGCATATGTCCAATCAGATAATAGCAAAGGGGCGTGGGAACCCAAAAGGTATATCAGAGAAAATTAAGAGTCTTCAAACTTAAGGACTCTGACCCCTTGAATTTGTGCCGAAATGAAGGGCCGCGATCCTTCATCTTGCACACCAATTTTCTTCATGCCATTTTCCCTTTATTTGATCGATTAAGCCCCTTCCAAAGGGTGTGGAGATAAAGAAGAAGAGCTTAGAGATAATCTAGAAAAGGTGATTTAGAAGCAGAAGGATTCTTGGCCCTTCTGCGCCCCTTCATTCTTGGCGCACACCAAACTTGGTGCCAAGTGTCCCTTCCACCTTGGACTCTACCATAAATAAAGGATAAAGCCCAATAAAATCTAGATAAATGCTGATTAAGGCTGCCCCACTTAGGACTCAACCCAATTTAAGTTTTACTTAAATTGGTTTGTCCAAATAGCAAGCTAACTTACCCAATCTAATTGGGCTAGGAGTTGGGCTAGCCAACATATGCTAGTGTGTCAATTAGCTAGATAATTAGGATCCAATGATCCTAATAAAAATATAACTGACTTTCTTTGACAATTTCCTAATATGTGTGATCCTTTTGATTTAATATCTAGCCAGCAGTAGGTCTAAGTCTAAGCCATTTTGATTTAATCAAAATTGATTGACCTAATTAGGTCTAATCAAGCTGGCCTAAATTGCCAATTTGAACCAGCTTCCAACTTGACTCATGAATTTGATCAATTTGATTCATGAAAATCTATAATACATGATTGACATGTAGCAACATATCAAACCTACTCGGAAGATAAGAAATCTGGTTAAAATTCTTAAAATATCCTTTAGTGAAAAGTTACCGTGCATTCAATCCTTTGATCTCCCTTTATCCTGAATAAGCGATGGGCATGGATAAATGTCAAATCCTAGCTCTTAATCCTTTCGAATCTCAATTCAATAATAAAGACTTGATCAATAAAAGATTAGAAACCCTATCTAATCTCATCATGCTTTGATCAAAGACTACTTGAGCCATCTTTTGAAGAGATCACATGCATAACTTCTTCCCTTACTAGGAGTGATCGATTCTTTGTTGACCTACTCATTATCTCCATACATAATCCACCATATTTAGAAGCACCCTGTACATGACTTAATTGCCATGAATGAGTATGCACCAAAACATGGATTCATCTACACAAGATAATATGGTAGTCTCAAGTTTAAGGATCACAAGCAAAACTCTCACTAAGAGAATATTTTTTTGACAAGTAAGACTTCCATTTGATGTTCTCGTATCGGATTAGTTTAGTGAACTCATAGACTAATGAGAACCCACATCCTTGTATTAGTATCTCTACGCAAGTTGTTATGAGACCAACTACCCTCTTCATCGAGCATACATAAGATGTGCTAGTCTTTTTGGATTCATCAATCTTTGAAACGATGATCCAACGATTAATACATTTTAGATTAGGATTTATAGGAACATAGCTCTCATCGTTATGATCTCCATCATAACCCTAATTCCATTACCTTAACCTATGGGATTCATCATAATTTTGATAAAATACAGCAGTATGATAAATCAAATATATTTTTATTAATAAATAATATCAAACTTGAGATGAAAGATCATAGAAATGCCTATACAAAGATTGGCTTTTAGGACATGATTTTTTCAATCTCCTACTTGCTTAAAGCTAATCGCCTTTGTATTTTACACCTGATGTGGAGACATTCGCTGATGTGGAGCATGTAGGCAGCCATGGCGATAGGAGACCCACCATCCTGGTGTGGCAGCTTGGTGAAAGGTCGAAGCTGGGCTCATTGGGTGAGCCCCACATCTAAGATCAGCCTCCCTATGGAGGTCCAGCTCCTAGTCCAGGCTGAGATCATTGGGCGAGCCCCCCATCTGAGATCAGCTTCCTTGCTGAGGTCAAGCTCCCATCTAAGGCTGGAATCATTGGGTGAGCTCCCAGTCTGAGATCAGCCTCCCTATAGAGGTCTAGCTACCAATCGAGGTCGGGCTCATTGGGCGAGCACCTTATCTAATATCAGCCTCCCTACCGAGGTCCAGCTCCCAGCCAAGGTTAGGCTCATTGGGCGAGCCCCATATCTGAGATCAGCTTCCCTACCGAGGTCAAGCTCCCAGTCGAGGTCAGGCTCATTGGGTGAGCTGCCCACTGAGATCAGCCTCCCTGCCAAGGTCCAGCTCCCAGCAAAGGCCAGCCTCATTGGGTGAGGCCCCCGTTTGAGATTAGCCTCCCTACCGAGGTCAAGCTCTTAGCCAAAGCTGGGCTCATGAGGCATGCCCCTGTCCAAGGTCATCTCCCGGTCGGGGCCACACACACTCAAAAAGCGGAGTCCCAAGTATGGAATTCCTACTAGAAAGTAGATGTTCAAATCATGCCGCAGCAAAAGCCTGGCCACTCTTAGCTTTCTGCAGGCTGTACCAGCCCTACTAGAGGTATGATACAGGTGCCCCCAGGCTGCAGGCCCAATGGCATGCTGCCATGCTAATGGCCATATCACCATGGCATGACACCCAGAGCCTCCCCAAGAGAGGAATCCAGCCAAAGCCTTAAGACTTACAACGCCTGGGTGGTCCCTCTTGAAATAGAAGCGCCCCTCCTATAAAGGGGGGAGCGAAGGAAGAATGGATTTTTTTCTCTTTCAAATGGGGCTTTTCCTTCCCTTCGGAGAGAGGGAAGAAGGTAAGAAAGGTAAGAACGTGGAGGAAGGCGAGGGAAAGGTAAGTCCCCATCCACCACTCTCGATCCCGACTCCTTCCATTTCCTTTATATTTGCGCATTGAGTCGCACCCTCTCGGTGGATGGGCCCCCCAAGCCCTATACCATAGAGGTTTCTTCTGTTCCCCTCAATCATCCCACTAACTTGATCGATGGAGAGTCCTCGCCCAGCCCGGGTCTCCCTGTCTTGCAGGAAGGAAGGGAGGGCGTGCGATGCCAGTGTAAAAGGAACGCCCCGGCGCGACCGAGCTGTAGGCCACGGTGATCTTAGTGGCAATAGATTAGAGTGCCAGGAAGGGTTAAGTTTCAAGATCCTGGTGACCAACAGATTGGCGTGCTAGGTAGGGGTAAGTTTCAAGATCTTGGTTACCAATAGATTATCGTACCAGGTAGGGGTAAGTTTCAAGATCCTGGCGACCAACAGATTTGCCCGCCAGGTAGGGGTAAGTTTCAAGACTTTGGCAACCAACATATTGGTGTGCCAGGAAGGGATAAGTTTCAAGATCCTGGAGACCAATAGATTGGCATGCCAGGAAGGGATAAGTTTTAAGATCCTAGTGACCAACAGATTGGTTCACCAGGTAGGGGTAAGTTTCAAGATCCTGGCGACCAATACATTAGCGCGCTAGGAACAACGGCCACCATCCCCACCCCTGGTGGGAAGACCAGGGGCACAACAGGGGAAGACGATCGTATCTTCCCAAAAGACAGTCGCCTTCCACAGCACCCTCTAGTGCGAGCTGGCTTTACCCATCTCTCCTTAAGATGATAGTCAACGAGTTTGACCCGAGCTCCACTAAAGGAGTTGCACACTCCCATCCATGCAACCAGAGTCTGATGGATAATTTTTTAATAGAAAAGTGCCCTAAGAGCCAATCATTATGAGGGCATTTTTGTAAATTTTTAGCTCATGTATGACATATTTCATATTAATAAAGGCATTTGATTCATCATATACTGCTGTGTCATGTTTTTTATTGATTATGATGAACCCCATAAAGTAGGGCAATGGAATTAGGGTTATGATGGAGTTCATAGTAGTGAGACCTAATTTCCTATAAATCCTAATCTAGAATGTTCCTAGTCATTGGACCATCAATTCAGGGATCGATGAATCCGGAAAGACTAGCTTATCCTATGTATGCTCAGTTGATGAGGGTTGTTGATCTCTGTGTGGAGACACTAATACTAGGATAAGGGTGCTCATCAGGATATGAGTACACCGGACTGATCTACACCAGGATTATCTTATGGAAGTCTTACTACTTGTCAAAAGATAGATCCCAAAGTAGAAGTTGTGCATGTGATCTTTAGACCTGAGGTCACCATGGTTTTTTGTGCACACATAGCCATACTTTGTTCCATACTCATTCATGCCATTGCGACATGTACGGGGTGTTCTGGGTATGGTGGAAGGTGTATGAAGGATGTGAGTGGACCAACAAGGAATCGATCATTCCTAGTAAGAGAAATTGTTATCCCATGCAATCTCTTCGATGAGTGACTCAAGGAGCCTTTGATCAAAGCAGGATGAGATTAGTGGAATCTAACCAATCATTAGCTAAGTCCTTATGATCGAGCTGAGATTCGATATGATTAAGTGTTAGGGTTTGACATATATCCATACCTATCACTTAATCGAGATAATGGGAGATTTAAAGATTAAATTGCACGGTAACTTACTATTGAAGGGTATTTTTGTATTTTCTACCAAATTCCTCATCTTTCGGGTGGGCATGACATGTTGCTAGACATCAATCTTGTCTTGTAGGTTTTAATGAACTAATTGGTTTGGTTTCATGAGTCAATTCGATGTGTGATTCGAATTGGACAATTAGGTGAGCCAATTTGACCTAATTAGGTCAATTGGGTTCGATCGGATCGAATCGGCTCAAATCTAAACTTACTGCTGGCTAGATGTGGAACCCAATGAGTCACACACAATAGAGACTTGACCAAGGATGTCATTCATGATTTAATTAGGATCATAGGATCCTAATTTGGTGTGGGCACCAGGATCCGACAGAGGCTCCTCAACCCTTTGTGAATCTCAGATTAGGATTCCACTTCTGTGAGTCCTGTAATAAGGCTATGAGCCAAAGTAATTTTATAATTTTTAGTCTTGTACCTTGACTAATTTGGGTCAATTTTAGGTCATGGGTCCTGTATTTATTTTTGGTTCGAGTCTAAGTTTGGATTGGGCCCAAGCCCAATTGAAGTCAACCTGGCTTTCAAGACCAAGTCAATTTCCTTGTGGGCCAACCCACCTCTTTCACTTGGAAAGATGCAAACACAGGTGCCACCTCAGCCCCTATGTGGCACCACATCAGTTGCCACTTGGGCATCCAAGGAAGGAAACAAAGAGGCGCCCTCTAGCATTCCACATGCCCTCTCCATGCCATTTTTGCTCGGGCAACCTTGGAAGGAGGAGACATCATCCCCCTCTTCCCTCCCCCACATCATGCCATGATCCATCAATAAATGGGGCATTGAAGATTCATGAAGAGACCAAACCACAAAGCAAGCCATCTTCCAAGCCTCCTTCCCAAAGTAGTCACACAAGAGAGGAAGGTCAAGGAGCACATTCTCTACTCCAAGCCATCAAATTTGCAATGCCCAAAAGCTCCCTCCTTGGTCAGCCATGACTCATTCCATCTAGGTATGGAAGAAACCCAAAAAAGACACATCCCTTGAAGCAAGCCTTGCTCCTTGTTTTCTTCCCAAAATGAGCATGCAAAGAAGGAAGTCAAAGGGCCAATCCCCCTCTCCAAGCCCGCCCACATGCCACGCCAAAAGCTCCTCCCTTTGGTCGGCCATTAAAACCTTTCCCCATCCATGGGGCGCCAATTTTTTTGGGTTGTAATTTGGGTTCAAGGGTTTAATTTATTTTGAATTCAAATGGGCCTTGAGTGCCTATTTAAAGGACCCAATCCCACCATTGTAAAGCTATTGAATGATTGAATGAAAAGAGAGTTTGAGTTTGTTTATCCTCCAACCATTGTCTCCTAGAATAGGTTTGAGTGAAGTTGCCTTCATCCCCCGGGACGTCGAGTGGTGTGAGGCCACCTGTCCGTCACCCCAGGGCATCGCTAGTCCTTCGTCCTCCTGGACGTCGAGTGGTGTGAGGCCACAATCCATCATCCTCCGGGATGTCGCGTGGTGCGAGGCCCCAAGTTATCTCTTTCTTCGACTTCGAAATCCAGCCGGACACCGGGCTCGAAGCCCTTTCTCAACCCCATCTTAGTCCCTTTTAGTATATCTTTCCATTTTGCTAATCCCTATTTTGATTTCTTACAGGTCCTCCTTGGCATCTCAGGCACCAGAGACAGTCTACCTTGCCATCGTGACCTTCTAACCGAAAGCCAATGCTTCCGCGGGTTCGACTGCTCGGGTATCCAGGTTGCATCCGTCGAGTTGAGCGATCTCTACATCGGCCGCTTCAGACATGTAAGGTTTGCTCTCTCTATCTCCTAAGTAGGTATTGTATTTCGAGCTTAGTCAAACTGGGGTTTCTTAATCCCGGGATCCTATTCTCGTTTTTTCTATTTAGGGACTTGAATTGCTAGTGTAAGCTTCTGTCATTCAGCTTCTCTTATTTCTTGTCTTTGCTTGTGATCGGGATTCAAAACCCTAAAAAAAAAAAAACATCTAAAACTCATCAACTAAAAAAATTTCTTTGCATCATAAGCATCCATACTAGCATCCCTAACCCTGTTATACATCATTTTTGGTATCAGAGCAAGGCTAGGACTAGTGCATTATTTTTGTTTCTTTCATTTTCTGCATTCTAGTCAGCCTGTATATGGTCTGATCATTGGATTGTTTCTCTCTATAGAGATCTCTAAATTTTATGATTTTTAATCTTTTAGATTGCATTTAATTCAGAGTATTTTTATCTATTTTTTTAGATTTTATTTCAGTTTGTAGAATTTCTACAAGCCGAAATACTACCTAAAAAAATCTCAAGTCTGAAATTTTAACAAGCATCTCATTTCTTGCTTCATTCATCCATCTAACTTATTTATTGCATTTAGGGGCATATTTTAATTCTTGCATTTTGTTTAGCATCCACACATTTGAAAGACACAAAAAAACAAGAAAATTTTAAGTCATTTCATTAGTCATTTTTGTGCATCATTCTCCATAACTTATCTTAAGGGCGTCAAATTAACATCGGGTCAGGATTTCATTACCTGTCCCTAGCCCAAAAACCACCACCCGACATATCGAACCCTAGCCCTTAACTAAAATTGATTAGATGTTTAATCTGCTCTAGTGAGCTAGGGACACCCACGAAGTCGGGTCGACCCAAGTGCCGAGCCAAGCTAGATCACTTGTTGGTGTGTGCTTGAGTAGCTGGTGTCTAGGAAAGTGGTTCAGGGACTAGATCCTGAAGGGAAGTGGGTTGGTTCGCTTACCTGGCCAATTTCCAATTGGTGTCTAGGCAAGCAAAGAGGAACCTCCACTAACCTTACACTTACCTGGCCAGTTGCCAAGTTTCTACTTCTAGGTTCATCTTCTTGACTTCACATTTGGTGAGATCTCCTAGGTCTAGCAAACCATAGCACCGTTCTATGTGTGTGTTACATGTGCACTAGATCAGGAACCTCTTTTCACCCACCTTCTCCACCCCCTACCGAAGCCATGGACCAACTTCGAGCTAACATTGGAGCCCTAACTCAATCCATGACTTAATCCATGACCCAGTTAGGCAACCAGTTGACCAATAGACTGGATCAAATAGAGGCCAGACTAAGACCCCTAGAAGAAGCTGCTAGGCCCCGACCTGAACCCAGTCCTGAGTCCCCTCATCCCAGGAGAAACCTGCAACAAGACCCTTACTTTGAGGATGAATTTGGGAGAGACCCTGATCCCTTTGTTGATACCCGTCCTAGGAGACCCAATCTGGAGGACCGTGAAGAAAGGGCCATTAGGAGCATCAAGCTTGAGGCACCCACTTTCTATGGAAGTTTAGATCCCAGGGTGTATGAAGATTGGGAATCTGCTATGGAGCAGTATTTTGACTGGTACTCTATGTCAGAAAGAACTAAGTTTAAGTTTGCCAAGCTTAGGTTGGTTCACCAAGCTAGGTTGTTTTGGAATAGTGTTGAAAATTACATAGAGCAGAAAGGACAGTTATCCATAACCGCCTGGGGGGAAATGAGAGATAAGCTTAGAAGGAAATACCTACCTGCATCCTACACCCAGAAACTATTGGACCAATGGCAAACCCTAAGTCACGGGAGTAAGACGATGGCCGATTACATCAACAAGTTTGATGAATATGTTATGTGATGTAAGGTTGTAGAGTCACCTGAGGTAACCCTGTCTAGGTTTAGGGCTGGCCTACACCCAGACATTCAGAGAGAGCTATACTTTAGAGCAACCAGAACCTTGGAAGAAGCTTACCAAGTTGCTAGGCTCTATGAGCGTTTCCAAAGAGCTCCCACCTACAGAAGACCTGAGCCCTTTAGGAACCAAAGCCGTATCCCTAGATCCACCCAAAGTTATAGCCAGGCTTACCCAAGTCGACCAAGCCCAAACCGAACTGACCCAAGTCGACCGAACCTAGCCCGACCCAGTCTTTGTCGTCCCAGCCTTAATCGACCCCAATACAGTAGAGAGGAAAAGGGTAAGGCTATTGAAGTCCAGAGGGGACCCGATCCCCAAGGTAAATGCTTTAGGTATCATAAACCTGGACATTTTGCTAGTCAGTGCACCGCCCCTGCCCTACTCATAGATGAACCAATTGAGACTGAACCCGAACCAATCATTGAACCTGAGGAGGAAGTCTATGATCCCGAAAATTAGTTGTTGGAAGAGTATGAGGGAGAGGAAGAAGTGTATAAATCTGAAGACCTTGTAGGAGTAATCCGATGCATCCTAGCCCAAAATGTAGTACAGGAAGACTAGCGTAAGACCAACATCCTACAGACCCTGATCAAGCTAGGAGATAAGGCATGTGAGGTGATCATTGATAGTGGAAGCTGTGTTAATGCCCTTTCCTTGAGTACAGTCAAATCTTTTGGACTAGCCACAGTTCCCCACCCCAACCCTTACAAAGTCTCTTGGATAGATTCAACTTCAATCCCAGTAAAATCTAGGTGCCAAATCAAGATAAAAATGAGTTCCTATGAAGAATCGATTTGGTGTGACATCTTACCAATGGGTGTGGGTAGTATCATTCTAGGACGACCCTGGCTTTTCGACCATGATGCCACCCTTTATGGTCGATCCAATACCTGTGTCTTTTTCCACCAGGGGAAAAAGATCACAATCAACCCAATCCAACCTAAGGACCTCGTCAAGAAAGGATCTAGTAGCCTTAAAGAGAAGAAAAAAGGAGTTAACTTGGTCACACCTATGGAGCAAGAGAAAGAGATATTAGAGGGAGCCCCTGTTTGGATTCTAGCCACCAAGGAGAGTCATGAACCAACCAACGTAGAACACCCCCAAGAGGTAGTGAAGACTCTAAAAGAATTTGAGGATGTTTTCCCGGAAGAATTACTTGATCAACTGCCACCCCTTAGGGACATCCAGCACGCTACAGATTTGGTCCCAGGATTAACTTTGCCCAACCTTACCCACTATAGGATGAACCCCACTGAACACCAGGAACTTTAGAAACAAGTGGGAGAGCTGCTTAGGAAGGGTTTTCTAAGGAAGAGTTTAAGTCCCTGTGCCGTCCCTGCCCTACTTATCCCTAAGAAAGATGGGACTTGGAGAATGTGTGTTGATAGTAGGGCTATCAAAAAAATCACAATCAAATATATGTTTCCTATTCCCCGCTTGGATGATATGCTCGATATGATGGCTGGTGCCACTATCTTTTCCAAGATAGACCTTAAGAGTGGTTACCACCAAATTAGGATTCGACCGGGGGATGAATGGAAGACAATGTTTAAGACTATGGATGGTCTGTTCGAGTGGGTAGTGATGCCTTTCGGGTTGTCTAATACACCCAGTACCTTTATGAGAGTCATGACCCAAGTCTTGCACGAGTTCACTGGAAAATTCCAAGTAGTATATTTTGATGACATCTTGATCTATAGCAAGACCAAAGAGGACCATCTTAACCACTTAAGGTTAGTCTGCCAAACCCTTAGCAAGAATAGCCTTTACGCCAACCCTAAGAAGTGTGAATTATGACAACTAGGGTTATCTTCTTAGGCTTTGTAGTTACCCCTAAAGGAGTTTTCGCCGACCCCGAAAAGGTTAGAGCTATAGTTGAGTGGCCTGTCCTTGCTAGTATCTATGATGTACGTAGTTTTCATAGCCTAGCCACATTTTATAGACATTTCATTCGGGGATTTAGTTCAATTGTAGCACCTACAACTGACTGCATCTGGAAGGGAGGTTTTCAATGGACTAAAGTTGCTGACAAAGCCTTCCTTGAAATTAAGGATAGAATGATACAAGCACCTGTCCTAGGATTGCCAGATTTTTCTAAGATTTTCGAAGTTGCTTGTGATACTTCGGGAGTTGGGATTGGTGGAGTGCTTAGTCAGGAAAATCACCCCGTGGCCTTCTTTAGCGAAAAACTTAATGAGGCCAAAATTAAGTACTCGACTTACGATAAGGAGTTTTATGCAGTCGTCCAAGCCCTTAGGTACTGGAGGCACTACCTGTTACCCCATGAGTTTGTCCTATTTTCAGACCATGAAGTCCTTCGATACCTGAACTCCCAAAAAAGATTGAACCCTTGGCATGCTAAGTGGGTTGAGTATATCCAAGCCTATACCTTTGTGCTTAAACATCGTGCTGGTACTGAGAATAAGGTAGCTGATGCCCTTAGCCGTCGTGCCCTTTTGTTAAACACAGTTAGGACTGAGGTTGTAGGATTTGACCGAGTTAAGGAGCAATATGAATCTTGTCCTGAATTTAGTGAGATCTTCCAGTCTAAGCTTCAAGAAACATTTAGTGCCTATAGTGACTATACATTACATGATGGTTATCTTTTCAAGAGTAATAAGTTGTGAATTCCCAAGACTTCACTCCGAGATTTTTTAGTGTGGGAAACCCATGCGGGAGGCTTAGCTGGTCACTTTGGTAGGGAAAAGACCACTTTAGCTGTTGATGACTAGTTCTTTTGGCCTAGCCTTAAGAAAGATGTCACCAATATTGTCTCTAGGTGCCGGACCTGTGCTGTGGCCAATCAGCAGAAACAGAATACTGGTCTTTACACACCCTTGCCCGTACCTAGTCACCCTTGGCAAGACCTTAGTATGGAATTTATGGTAGGATTACCCAAGACCGCAAGGAAGCACGATTCTGTCTTTGTAGTAGTGGATAGGTTCTCCAAAATGGCTCATTTTATACCCTGCTCCCAGATCCTAGATGCTTCCAAGGTTGCCAAGCTTTTTTAGGAACATGTGGTTAAGTTACATGGCCTACCCAAGACCATAGTGTCTGATAGGGATGTCCGCTTCACTAGCTATTTCTGGAAAACCCTTTGGCACCTCCTAGGCACCAAGATCCAGTTCTCCACTGCCTACCACCCGCAAACTGATGGACAAACTGAGGTAGTCAAGCACAGCCTAGGAAACCTTCTTAGATGCTTGATAGGCGAACATACGAGAAATTGGGATCTTCTTTTACCTCGAGCTGAGTTTGCCTACAACAGTTCTGTGAATAGGACCACCGGGAAGAGTCCTTTTGAAGTTGTCTGTAGATACAAGCCTAACCGACCTCTTGACTTGATTCCCCTACCCATCCATGCACGTGTCTCCGAGTCCGCTGATTCACATGCACAGCATATTAGGGACATACATAAAGAAATTAACCAAAAAATTAATATAAGTAATAACACATATAAAAGGCTGGCTGATTTCTGAAAGTGAGCAAAAGAGTTTGAAATAGGGGATTTTGTAATGATTAGGCTCTGGCCTGAATGATTTCCACCGGGAACCGTTAAGAAGCTTCATGCTCGTGGGGTGGGTCCCTTTAAAGTGATTAGGAGAATGGGCCCTAATGCCTATGTGCTAGAATTACCTCCGGATTATGGAATTAGCTCGACATTCAATATCTCTGACTTAGTCGAGTATAGGGCACCCGCAAACATACCCAGTGAGTCGTTTGGACCTGACCTCCCTTTTGAGAGTGAACCTGAACCTGAGTGTCCACCTCCAATTATACCTGAGCGAGGAGAACGGATCGAGCGTGTCCTGGATGACCAAGCCATCACTACCCAGGGCAAGGGCTATCAACGTTACTTGGTCCGATGGCAAGGCCGACCCGAATCCAATGACTCGTGGATCACACGGGAGGACTTGCAACGGATCAACCCCGATATCCTGGAGAGGTACCAAAGCCAAACTAACCCTTACTCGACAGGGTCGAGTTTCTCCCACCCCGGGAGAACTGGTGTGGGCACCAGGATCCAATAGAGGCTCCTCAACCCTCTATGGATCTCAGATTAGGGTTCCACTTCTGTGAGTCCTGTAATAAGGCTATGAGCCAAAGTAATTTTATAATTTTTAGTCTTGTACCTTGACCAATTTGGGTCAAGTTTAGGTCATGGGTCCTATATTTATTTTTGGTTCAAGTTTGAGTTTGGATTGAGCCCAAGCCTAATTGAAGTCAACCTGGCTTTTAAGACCAAGTCAAGTTCCTTATGGGCCAACCCACCTCTTTCACTTAGAAAGATGCCAACACAGGTGCCACCTCAGCCACCTATGTGGCGTCACATCAGTTGCCACTTGGGCATCCAAGGAAGGAAACAAAGAGGTGCCCTCATGCATTCCACATGCCCTCTCCATGCCATTTTCTCTTGGGCGACCTTGGAAGGAGGAGGCATCATCCCCCTCTTCCCTCCCCCACATCATGCCATGATCCATCAATAAATGGGGCGTTGAAGATTCTTGAAGAGACCAAGCCACAAAGCAAGCCATCTTCCAAGCCTTCTTCCCAAAGTAGTCACACAAGAGAGGAAGGTCAAGGAGCACATTCCCCACTCCAAGCCATCAAATTTGCAATGCCCAAAAGCTCACTCCTTGGTCGGCCTTGACTCACTCCATCTAGGCGTGGAAGAAACGCAAAGGAGACACATCCCTTGAAGCAAGCCTTGCTCCTTGTTTTCTTCCCAAAATGAGCATGCAAAGAAGGAAGTCAAAGTGCCAATCCCCCTCTCCAAGCCCGCCCACATGCCACGCCAAAAGCTCCTCCCTTTGGTCGGCCATGAAAATCTTTCCCCATCCATGGGGCGCCAATTTTTTTGGGTTGTAATTTGGGTTCAAGGGTTTAATTTATTTTGAATTCAAATGGGCCTTGGGTGCCTATTTAAAGGACCCAATCCCTCCATTGTAAAGCTATTGAATGATTGAATGAAAAGAAAGTTTGAGTTTGTTTATCCTCCAACCATTATCTCCTAGACTAGGTTTGAGTGAAGTTGCCTTCATCTTCAGGGATGTCGAGTGGTGTGAGGCCACAATCCTTCATCCTCCGGGATGTCGTGGGGTGCGAGGCCCCAAGTTATCTCCTTCTTTGACTTCGTAATCCAGCTGGACACCAGGCTCGAAGCCCCTTCTCAACCCCATTTTAGTCCCTTTCAGTACATCTCTCCATTTCATTAATCCCTATTTTGATTGCCTACAGGTCCTCCTTGGCATCTCGGGCATCGGAGACAGTCTGCCTTGCCATCGTGACCTTCCAACCGAATGCCAGTGCTTCCGCGGGTTCGACTGCTCGGGTATCCAGGTCGCATCCACCAAGTTGAGCGATCTCTGCATCGGGCGCTTCAGACGTGTAAGGTTTTCTCTCTCTATCTCCTAAGCAGGTATTGTGTTTCGAGCTTAGTCCTACCGGGATTTCTTAATCCCGGGATCCTGTTCTCATTTTCACTATTTAGGGACTTGAATTGCTAGTGTAAGCTTCTTGGTGCAGGCACCAGACTCAGAAGAAGACTTCAGAGCTCCATCTGGATCTCTGATTAACCTTGCTCGAAGAATTAGGGTTTTTGGTTTGTAATAAGAGTTGACTAGATCAACTCAATTTAGCTTGAGTCTATATTACCTGCATTTTATTTTGTTGAGTCATGTTGACTCAGTAGTGGACTAGGGCTTCAACCTGGGGTGTTACATTTTCTCCCAAGGCCAAGCAAGTGGGCGCCACACTCCAAGCCACACTCCCAGCCATACGCCTGAGTCCAGGGGGCGCCATATCTACATCCAGCAGCCTTTGGTCCCCACACCACAGATAGCAGCTTCCTTCTCTCATACGCCAGTTGAGGAGAAATCCACCAGGAGTCCACAAATCAAGGGGGCGGCCCAAGACTTTCCCAAAAGAACCAAACTATGAAAGGGAAGAAATTCTCTTGGAGAGAACTTCAAGGAGGCGCCCACTACCTACCAAAAATATCCAAAACAAAGATGGGAAGGACCTTGACTTAGGGAGGAAGAAAAGGAGGAGTCCAAAAGAGTTGAGCCATGGAAGGAAAGAAATCCTCTCTTGAAGACCCAAGCAAGGAGGCACCATCTACCTGCCTTTTATAACCCAAATCAATTTTTTTTGGTACCTTGGCCGACCATATGTGTATGGATTATCCTGATTTGTAGATCCCCTCCTTTAGTCCCACATGGGAAGATGTAAAACCCTACTCCCTTGTAAAGCCCTATAAATTAAACCCCTCTTGTAAGTTTAAAGAGATCAGAAGAATGAAACCAAATTTTTTTTGTGAGCAAACTTTGTGTTTTCTCTCTTTCGCACTTGCATCCAGGTGTTGAGCTCCATGAGGGAGTAAATCCGAGTTCCCCAGGAACCTTGAGGAGGTGTGAGATCTCCAAAACCCAAACCCTAGGTTAGCCACCCCACTCCCAAATCCTAGCCGCCCATCACCCATCTCTTTCCACCAAGTCCTAGCATATTCCACCTCCCACGGCCTCTCTCTCCAAGTCCAGGCCGACCACCAGTATCCAGCTACAGTCCAGGTACTTCAGATCCAAAGCTCTTTCCAGTGGGAGTCGAATCAGCCTTCAAGAGAATCCGGATCTCAGTGACATCAGTCTTCAAGTTCTTCGAACTGGTAAATCCTTCCCTGAGTCTCTGAATCCCTCACTTGTTTTTCTTCTTCCTAGATCTTGAGTCCAGGAGAAGCCGACCAAACCACAAGACCAGTATTGGAGGATCCATTGCGAAGATAGCCGAATCCGAGGATCCAACAATCTGCTCGAGAGAGTTCTTCCACCCAAATTCTGAGAAGATCACTGTCTGGTTGGTAAACCATCTCTCCTCTCTATTTCTGTCCTGTTGAAAGTTCAGAGCGAAACCCTAGGTCTGGGAGTTTCTCAACCCCCAGCGATCCGTTACTTCTGAACTACTCTGATAATTTTGTTTCTTCTAAATTGTGCTTTCAATCCTTACCTAGTTTCCTTCAACTTAGTTTAGCTTTACTTTGAGTCAAAGCCAATTTATGAAATATATATAAAAAAAAAAAAGAAATTAATCCTAAATTTACTTCCGCATACGCTTCTTTGTTCTTTGTTCTGCATCATTTTTTGGTATCAGAGCCCTGTCTTGGGTTTCTGTTTTGATTGATTGTTTGAGTCTCTCTCCTTTTACTTTGTCTGCTCGAAGTAGACTCCCTAGGACGTCTGGTCCTAGGAACGAAGCGAGGTGCAAACCTCCTCTTCCCATTCCACGGGGTGTTCTTAGGGCATGTAGGGGATCCGTTGGGTTATAACTTCGTAGCAGGAATTGTAAACGGGGAAGTGCTCTATTTTTAGCCTGTAATTACCCTATTGCAGGAATTATTTCTCACTGCAGGTAACTCCAAATTTGGTGATTTTTATTTTGATGAAACCAATATAATTGAAACTAATTTGCATAATTTTCCTATGATTTATTGGTTTTCATGCGATTTCTGAGAATTAAATTACTGCAACTCTATTTTTGTGTTATGCAATCCAATTATTTTTGAGTGTTCATCTCTTAATTCATCTTAAGGGCATTTGAGAATCTAAGATAAGGGGAGGAGTTGATAACCTCTCCTTAGCCCAAAACCACCATCCACTCATTCGAACCTAAGCCTTTAATCTAAAATTTGATTAGACCTAATTTGCCCTAGTGGGCTAGGGACATCAACAAGTCGGGTCAAGGCTAGTGTCAAGTCAGTTTGTCTAGTTACTCTGTGTGTGCTTTGTATTCAGTGTCTAGAACGGTGGTTTAGGGAATACGTCCCGAAGGGCTTGTGTCCTTGTCCACCTACCTGACCAATCACTGATTGGTGTCTAGGATTGGCAATTAGGGACCTAACACTCCCCTTACACCTGCCTGGCTGAGTCCTGAGTTACTACAGGCTAGCTTGCCACTCTGATTGGGCATCTAGTTTGGGCTCTAGGTCTAGTTAGCCCGTAGTCATTCAGTTGAGTCTCATTTTGTGTGTTTGCTTGCATCATGTCTACCCGGAATGGAGTGCCCTACCAACCTGGTCAAACCCAACCTGATTTAGAGGCCATGGTTAGAGCTCTTACTGAGAGTATGAACAAACTGAGTCAGGATGTGACTACCACTGTTGCCCAGTTTAAAGAACAAGTCCATGAGGATTTTGCCCAGCTTAGGGATCGAGTCCAAGTGCTAGAGGAACCTAGGCATCGGAATTGGACTCCTGACCCAGATTTTAATGTGCCTCAACCTCACCCACACCAAGAGCCTAGAAGACCTTTATACCGAGATCCTGAACCTAATCATAGGAGGCCTGACCCAGAACCTGAGGATAGAGATGATAGGTTCATTCGGAACATCAAGTTAGATGCACCCACTTTTGATGCTAGCTTAAATCCTAAGGTGTATTCTGATTGGGAGGGTGAGATGGACCAGTACTTTGAGTGGTATGCCATGTCTGAGGAGAGGAAATTCAAGTTTGCCAAGATGAAATTGAAACGTCAAGCTAGGTTATACTGGGGGAACATTGAGCTGACCACTAGAAGATGAAATGTAGAGCCCATAACCACTTGGCAGGGTATGAAAGAGAAACTTAGAGACAAGTACCTACCCATTTCATATCAGCAGAATCTGTTGGACCAATGGCGGACTTTGAAACAAGGGAATCGATCTGTTTCAGACTACATAACCACCATTGATGAATACCTGATGAGATGTGATGCGAGTGAAGCCCATGAGGTCACTTTGTCTAGATTTAGGGCTGGACTTAGGGAAGACATTAAGAGAGAGTTATTTCTGAGAGAGGTTACTGACCTAGACCAAGCCTATCAGATTGCACTGAACACTGAGAAGTTTTAGAGAGGACCCATGCCTTCTAGGGTTAGTGCCCCAATCCCAAGAAATGGACCTAGCCAGGTTACCCCTAGCAAGCCTAATCAAGGTATTCCCACCCCTAGGCCCATGGACAAAGGTAAGGCACCTGACACCCAGAGAACCCCTAGTATCGTCTGTTTTAAGTGCCAGAAACCCGGTCATATCTCCATTCAGTGCACAGCCATAGCTTGTTTTAAGTGTCATAAGGTAGGTCATGTTTCTAGCCAGTGCCCTCGTAGATCCCTTTATATAGAAGAGGGAGGCGAAGAGAATTCCGAGCCTAATGAGGAGTTTGAAGAAGAAGTTTATGAGACCGGAATGAATTTGGTCGATGAGTATGAAGGAGAGGAAGAACCCACAGAGTCTGACCAATTTGGGGTTGTGAGATGCATTCTGTCCCAGACTAAAGTTCAGGAAGATTGGCGTAGGACTAACATCCTACAGACTTTCCTTAAACTAGGGGATAAGGTTTGTAAAATCATCATAGATAGTGGAAGCTGTGTGAATGCCATTTCTACTAGCACTGTCAAAATGTTAGGCTTAAACCCAGTTCCCCACCCCAACCCCTATAAGGTTTCTTGGGTAGACTCTACCTCTATACCCATCCAGTCTAGATGTCAGGTCCAAATCCAAATGCAATCCTATCAAGAGAAGATTTGGTGTGATGTCTTGTCCATGGGGGTGAGCAGTATAATTCTTGGAAGACCTTGGTTGTATGATCATGATGCCACCCTCTTAGGAAAATCCAACACCTATGTCTTTAGTTTCAATGGAAAGAAAATCACAATCCATTCAGTCCCACCTAAGGACAAGGTAGCTAAAGGAACCAGTAAGGTCAGAGAAATGAAGACTGGAGTGAACCTAATTAGTGCCAAGGATCTAGAACAAGAAATTCATAGTGGTTCACCCATTTGGATGTTGACTGCTAAGGAACTTAGGACTCCTACACCCTCAGAGCCTCCTCAGGAAGTTAAGCCTTTATTAGAAGAATTTGAGGATGCTTTTCCTGAGGATTTGCCAGACCACCTTCCACCTCTTAGGGATATTCAGCATTCCATAGATTTAGTCCCAGGAACTACTTTACCCAACTTGCCCCATTATAGGATGAATCCATCTGAGCATAAAGAACTGCAAAAGCAGGTTGGTGAATTGTTGAGGAAGGGGTTCATTAGAAAGAGTCTCAGCCCTTGTGCAGTCCCTGCACTTCTAACCCCGAAGAAGGATGGCACATGGAGGATGTGTGTTGACAGTCGTGCCATCAATAAAATCACAATCAAGTATAGGTTCCCCATCCCTAGACTAGATGACATGCTTGATATGATGGCCGGTGCCATGGTTTTTTCTAAAATTGATCTCAAGAGCGGCTATCATCAGGTTAGGATTAGACCAGGGGATAAGTGGAAAACAGCCTTCAAGACTAAGGATGGTCTCTTTGAATGGGTTGTTATGCCTTTTGGGTTGTCCAATGCCCCTAGTACTTTCATGAGGATTATGACCCAGGTACTTAGAGCTTTCATAGGGAAGTTTGTAGTGGTCTATTTTGATGACATCCTGATCTATAGTAAGACCCCTGCAGATCACCTAGGCCACCTTAGACAAGTCTGTCAAGTTTTGAGAAATGATAGTCTCTACGGTAATCTCAAAAAGTGTGAATTTATGACCAGTAGGATTATCTTCCTTGGATTTGTTGTAACCCCTGACGGCATGGCTGCTGATCCTGAAAAGATTAGGTCCATAGTAGAATGGCCAGAGCCGACCAGTGTGCATGAAGTCAGAAGTTTCCATGGCTTGGCTACCTTCTATAGGCGATTCATCAAGGGGTTTAGTACCGTAGTTGCTCCTATCACAGACTGCATTAGGAAGGGAGAATTTCAGTGGACCAAAGCAGCCCATAAAGCCTTCCTAGATCTTAAGGATAGGATGACCCAGGCACCCATTTTAAGACTACCGGACTTTTCAAAGGTATTTGAGGTTGCCTGTGATGCTTCAGGAGTAGGTATAGGTGGAGTCCTAAGCCAAGGAACCATCCCGTAGCATTCTTTAGTGAAAAACTTAATGATGCTAAGCTTAGGTATTCTACCTATGATAAGGAATTTTATGCGGTAGTGCAAGCTTTGCGTTACTGGAGACATTATTTGCTACCGCAAGAATTTGTGCTGTTTTCGGACCATGAGGCTCTTAGATTCTTGAATTCTCAGAAGAAGCTTAACCCTAGGCATGCTAAGTGAGTCGAGTATATCCAGTCCTATACTTTTGTTTTGAAGCATAAGGCTGGGTCTGAAAATAAGGTAGCTGATGCCCTTAGTCATCGATCTTTATTGTTGAATTCTGTTAGGGCTGAAGTCATAGGGTTTGAGCAAATCAAAGAAGAATATGAGTCGTGTCCGGATTTTAAGACTGTGTACCAGGATCTAACTCAAGGACCATCTAGTGAACATAAGGATTATTCCCTTTTAGATGGCTTTCTGTTATTTAAGAATATGCTTTGCATCCCTAGAACCTCTCTTAGGGAATTCTTGATTTGGGAAACTCATGCTGGAGGTTTAGCTGGCCATTTCGGAAAAGATAAGACCACCCTGGCAATTGAAGATCATTTTTTCTGGCCTAGCTTAAAAAGAGATGTAGCACACATTATGGCTAGGTGTTGGACCTGCGCTGTTGCCAAACAACGAAAACAGAACACCAGCCTTTATACCCCACTCCCTGTCCCAGATCGTCCTTGGCAAGATGTGAGCATGGTCTTTGTGTTAGGTTTGCCTAAGACCCAGAGGAGGCATGACTCTATCTGTGTTGTAGTAGACCGATTTTCCAAAATGGCCCATTTCTTGCCTTGTTCCCAAACAATTGATGCGTCTAAGGTAGCCACCCTGTTCTTTAATGAGATAGTTCGACACCATTGCCTACCCAAGACCAATGTTTCAGATAGGGATGTTCGATTCACCAGCTATTTCTGGAAAACCCTTTGGCATAAGTTAGGGACGAAACTTAAGTTTTCAACTGCATATCATCCCCAGACTGACGGCCAAACCAAAGTAGTGAACCGTAGTTTAGGCAATCTGCTAAGGTGTCTTGTTGGTGAAAACATTAGGAACTGGGATTTGTACTAACCTAGAGCTGAATTTGCATATAATGACTCGGTCAATAGGTCTATGGGTAAGAGTCCATTTGAAATTGTACATGGTTACAAACCCCACACACCTCTTGACCTAGCTCCTTTACCAGTCCACACATGGGTCTTCGAGTCTGCCGAAGTTTTTGCACAGCATATAAAAGACTTGCATAAAGAAATTCAAGCCAAAATAAATTTAAGTAATGAAACTTATAAGAAATTGGCTGATTCTCAAAGGCGAGTCAAAACTTTTGACGAAGGAGACTATGTAATGATTAGGTTAAGGCCTGAACAGTTTCCTCCTGGAACCGTTAGAAAGTTACATGCTAGGGGAGCTGGACCATTTAGAGTGGTAAAGAGAGTAGGATCCAATGCCTATGTGCTCGAGTTACCTCCAGAACTAGGCATTAGTTCCACTTTCAACATTACAGACCTAGTAGAGTATAGGGAGCCAGCTATGATTCCCAGTGAGGCTTTTGAACCTAATCCTGCTCTTGAGAGTGAACCTGACCCTGTGTGTACACCAACAAATTGGCCTGTGAGGAAAGAGCAGATTGAAAAGATCCTGGATGATCAGGTTATCTCTACTCGTAATCGAGGATACCAAAGATACCTGGTCCGCTGGCTAGGAAGGCCAGATTCTGATGACTGTTGGATCTCCCGAGAAGAATTACAAGAGCTGGACCCAGACCTCTTGGAGAGATACCAGAGCCAACTTGATCCATACTTGATAGGGTCGAGTTTCTCCCATCCTGGGAGAATTGGTGCGGGCACCAGACTCAGAAGAAGACTTCAGAGCTCCATCTGGATCTCTGATTAACCTTGCCCGAAGAATTAGGGTTTTTGGTTTGTAATAAGAGTTGACTAGATCAACTCGATTTAGCTTGAGTCTATATTACCTGCATTTTATTTTGTTGAGTCATGTTGACTCAATAGTGGACTAGGGCTTCAACCTGGGGTGTTACATTTTCTTCCAAGGCCAAGCAAGTGGGCACCACACTCCCAGCCACACTCTCAGCCACACTCCCAGCCACACTCTCAGCCATACGCCTGAGTCCAGGGGGCGCCATATCTACATCCAGTAGCTTTTGGTCCCCACACCACAGATAGCAGCTTCCTTCTCTCATGCGTCAGTTGAGGAGAAATCCACCAGGAGTCCACAAATCAAGGGGGCGGCCCAAGACTTTCCCAAAAAAACCAAACCATGAAAGGGAAGAAATTCTCTTGGAGAGAACTTCAAGGAGGCGCCCACTACCTGCCAAAAATATCCAAAACAAAGATGGGAAGGACCTTGACTTAGGGAGGAAGAAAAGGAGGAGTCCAAAAGAGTTGATCCATGGAAGGAAAGAAATCCTCTCTTGAAGACCCAAGCAAGGAGGCGCCATCTACCTGCCTTTTATAACCCAAATCAATTTTTTTTGGTACCTTGGCCGACCATATGTGTATGGATTATCCTGATTTGTAGATCCCCTCCTTTAGTCCCACATGGGAAGATGTAAAACCCTACTCCCTTGTAAAGCCCTATAAATTAAACCCCTCTTGTAAGTTTAAAGAGATCAGATGAATGAAACCAAATTTTTTTTGTGAGCAAACTTTGTGTTTTCTCTCTTCCGCACTTGCATCCAAGTGTTGAGCTCCGTGAGGGAGTAAATCCGGGTTCCCCAGGAACCTTGAGGAGGTGTGAGATCTCCAAAACCAAAACCCTAGGTTAGCCACTCCACTCCCAAACCCTAGCCGCCCATCACCCATCTCTTTCCACCAAGTCCTAGCATATTCCACCTCCCACGGCCTCTCTCTCCAAGTCCAGGCTGACCACCAGTATCCAGCTACAGTCCAGGTACTTCAGATCCAAAGCTCTTTCCAGTGGGAGTTGAATCAACCTTCAAGAGAATCCGGATCTCAGCGACATCAGTCTTCAAGTTCTTCGAACTGGTAAATCCTTCCCTGAGTCTCTGAATCCCTCACTTGTTTTTCTTCTTCCCAGATCTTGAGTCCAGGAGAAGCTGACCAAACCACAAGACCAGTATTGGAGGATCCATTGCGAAGATAGCCGAATCCGAGGATCCAACAATCTGCTCGAGAGAGTTCTTCCACCCAAATTCTGAGAAGATCACTGTCTGGTTGGTAAACCATCTCTCCTCTCTATTTCTATCCTGTTGAAAGTTCAGAGCGATACCCTAGGTCTGGGAGTTTCTCAACCCCCAGCGATCCGTTACTTCTAAACTACTCTGATAATTTTGTTTCTTCTAAATTGTGCTTTCAATCCTTACCTAGTTTCCTTCAACTTAGTTTAGCTTTACCTTGAGTCAAAGCCAATTTCTGAAATATAAAAAAAAAAAAAAGAAATTAATCCTAAATTTACTTCCACATACGCTTCTTTGTTCTTTGTTCTGCATCACTTCTGTTATTCAGCTTCTCTTATTTCTTGTCTTTGCTTGTGATCGGGAATCAAAACCCTAAAAAAAAAAAAACATCTAAAACTCATCAACTAAAAAAATTTCTTTGCATCATAAGCATCCATACTAGCATCCCTAACCTTATTACACACCATAATTGTTTAGCCAGATTGCATACTAGCATATGTAGGCTAACCTAATTCCTATCACAATTGGATTGGGTTCAGTTGCTTTCTAATTGGGCTAACTAATTATGGGAAATCTAAATTAGGTTATGTCCTAAGTGGGGCTAGCCAAATCAAAGCTTAATCTGATTTTAATTTAGAATTAAGGGCATTTTAGGTGCCATATATGAAGAGTCCCAATGGCATGGGACTCTTGGTACCTAAATGATACCTTAACTTCAAAAGGGCATAGAGGGGCCTATAGACATCTGATCTGAAAATAAAAGATATGGTTAGAAAGCTTATTTGATGCCCTTTCCAATGACACCCATATTGCATATGTTTGACCAAGTCAATTTGATGCTTTGGGCAGACTAAATGGAAAGGGAAAGACTTTTGGCGCCATTTGGTGCACCCGGGAGAATAAGTGGCATAAGATAAGACTCTAAGAGTTTCATCAAGAAGGCGCCTCTTCATTTTATCCCCACAGTCTTAAGAAGCCCAATAGCTAGCTTAAAGTTTAAAGGGATAGCTTGAAGAGGTGTGAAAGGTGGCGTGCACATGATGAGTCGCGCCTCTTCATATGCGCGCGCATAACAGAGGGCAGAGTCCTTCTGTCTCTAAAACTCTTTAAGCTTCGCATTACTTCAGATTAGAAGAGGCATCTCCCTATCTCAGAAACCGATATTTGACACATAGCACAATGGGGATTGATCTGGTAAGTGAAAGAACACAGATATGACTTTCCATTCCTAAAGAGTCTTTTTAGATATGATGTTTCATATCTGATAAGTGTTGTCGGGATGCATTTCACATCCCATCTAAGATTATAAATAGTGGTATGATGAAATGATAATTTTTTTTTTTAATGGACTTCAATCTTCTGAGAGTCTGAGTGTTTTTTTTCCCCAAGAGTCAGAGTGTTCTCCCTCCCTCCTTGTTTTAGGATAAGACTTGTCTTGTTAAGACAAGTTCTTCTACACTATGACAAGGCTTGGCTTTAGGACATAAGCCTGTAGGATTCTAGAGGAGGGTAGTCGTAGATCCTACAGTGGTTTAGGACAGTGTCTTGAGTGCCCTTCAGTAGGACATGATGTCCTACAGTAGTCAATAGACCAAAGGCTGCCAAAAGAGTTCCACTTCTCCAAGCAACTTGAAGAAGGAGTTTTTCCTTGGTCCGAGTTTTGTGTGGATCACCATTGGAGGGCTTGCGCTTGTGAGCCTTGTGAAAAATGTTGGATTTCAGCGATCCAGGTATTTTTCTTGACTTTATTTGATGATTCATTAGTTATAATTGCCCAAGAGTTTCCTGGGAATTAGGGTTTTCTATATATGTTATACATGTTAGGGTATCATGCTATAAAATTTTATTTTGAAAGTCAATTCTACATGCTGCATGATCCATGGCACCCTGAGAGAATTCCCATCATTTTCTTCCCCTATTACTCTTATAATATGAAGAGTTGTGTGATAGGTTTGCAGGAGAAGCTTCTGTCTCATCACCGATGGTAGGTATTGCAATCTAACACCTGCCGCCGAGCCCATGGCCTAGGGATGTCAACCGGGAAGCTCGAGGGGCCCCCGTCATCTACCACCAAACTCTCAGTTTAGCTCTTGCATTGCTCATAGTATGGAGATGTCTGCGGTGACTCAATGAAGTCCTATCATCTATCACGAGGCTTACAGTTTGGCAACTACTGTGCTAACATTTTGAAAAAGTATGCAGAGACTCTAAAAGGCCCCCACCATCTACCGCCCGACTCTATGTTCAGCTCTTGCCTTGCTCATAGTTCGGAGATATTCATGGTGACTCAACAAAGTCTCACCATCTACCGTGAGGCTCACAGCTCGGCATCTACTGTGCTCACAGTCCGAAGATGTTCACGAGGAACCCCGATGACCCCATTGTCCACCGCTTGGCTCGCAGACCGGCACCCATTGCACTAACGGTCCTGAGATGTCCACAGAGATGCTAGAAGCTCCATCATCTGACTCGCAGCATGGTCAACCAATGATCCAAACCCTCTCGATGGGCCCGCATCAAAGCTTTTAGCTCAGAGCAGTCCGCCACCTTGCCAAGGATGTAAGACTCACCCTTTGATTATTGAAACTCACTTTTAGTGCAACCTTGTCTTCTGTCTCTGTGGGCACTTGTCCAGTCGACCTAAAGCCTGCCTAAGCCCAGAAACTTATGAAGCCTGGCACTCTAAGCCCGGAAACTTATGAAGCCCAGCACTCTGAGCCCCGAAACTGTCGAAGCTCGACACTCAAAGCCTGGAAACTTATGAAGCCCGGCACTCTAAGCCTAGAAATATATGAAGCTGATGGGAAACAAATATCAAATGATGCATTTCTAAAGGAATTAAAGAGACTAAATGATAAGGAAGCAAATATGTATGTAGCTATTCTACGTAAAGGAAGCGGAATTACATGAAAGGAACGTAAGTGAAAAACATGACTAGAAAAGAGCCATTTCAAAGTAATTAAGAATGGACCTTTGCGGTTAAGAAACCACACAGGTTACGGCTAGCTACTCTAATATGTCAAATCTGAAAAGAAAGATTTTAAAGATGGTTACCCGGCCATTAATACTCTGAAATGTGGCAAAGGGGACACTCAAGAAGAAGTATTAGGATGGCAAGGGGATTACTCTAGGTTTTAGGGCACCTTGTTTCTGATTCTTTAGCATAGTAGACCTTCACCTAGGAAACCTGGAGACCCGGGGATCCTGCACGAATAAATGAAGAGATTAGAAGGTTTAAATGGAAGGTTGGAGGAATGGAAGAGGAAAGTTTTGAAATGGAAGAAAGAGGCTTAGGATTGATTTGTAGTGGATCTCCTTTGGCGCCCTTGGCATGAACCTTCTTCACTTGATGGCATGGAGAACATCATTGTCGATGAAACTCTTTGGAAGAGGAGGATGACGAGCTTGGTGTGGCTTGAAGATGGGTCTTCATGGTTGGTCGAATGGGGGATGGAAAGAGGGATTAAATATTTGATTGGAACAAGGTAACCTAGGCCTCACACCTACCTTCTCTCAAAGGACTTTAGCTATCAAAGCAAAAGAAATTTTCAAGAAAGTAATTCATTTCATTCATCATCTCCATTACAAGAGGGTTTAAGAGTCTTTTATAGACCTTAAGCTCCCTTTCAAATTCAAATTAAATCTCCTTTCATGGAGAAATTCAAGGGGCATCCCATGAAGGAATGGCCCTTTCAAAATTCAAAACTCCTAATTACAAGGTGGGCATCCCATGAAGAGTGGAAGCTTAATTCAAATTTGAATTTATCTTGGGCGAAATTCATGGTTGAAGTGTATCAATGATGTGGCATGACTTGTCCTCCAAGTTGGCATGACTTGTCCTCTAAGATGGAATGGTGCATTGATGATGTGGTGCTCCAAGTAGTTATGGTTTGTTGGTGAAGCTAGTTGCACTCAATCTTGCTCAATTGAAACCCAAATCAAGTAGCTCTTTATCCCAACTACTTATACTTACTCAATACAAAGCCAATTTAACTCTAATTGGACTTGAGAACCCAAATTGAAATAAAACATGACTCAATTATTCAAATGACAACAAGTACACGACTCATAGACTTATTATAGGACATAAATTCTTAATCTTCTATCCATAAAGAACTTGGCATTGGTTGAAGCCTCTTCCTGAGCCTGGTGCCCACACCAATTCTTTCCGGGTAGGAGGAACTCGATCCTGTTGAGTAAGGATCGGTCTGACTATGATATTTTTCTAATAGATCTGGATCAATTTGTTGTAGATCCTCTCGGGTGATCCAAGAGTCTTCAGATTCTGGTCGGCCTTACCAAAGGACCAGATAACGTTAATAACCCTTATTTCTAGTGGTAATCACTTGGTCATCCAAGATACATTCAATCTTGTCTCTCCGGTTTGGTGGAATTGCTGGTGGACACTCAGGTTGGGTTTTGCTCTCAAAGACATGGTGAAGTCCAAAAGGCTCACTAGGAATTAATGCCGGTTCTTTATATTCTTTCAGATTAGAAATATTGAATATGGAGCTAATGCCATAATCAGGTGGTAACTCTAACACATATGCATTAGATCCAACTTTCTTAATTATTTTGAAAGGTCCAGCTCTCCGGGCATGCAATTTCTTTATAGTCCCCGGTGGAAACCTTTCAGGTCTAAGTTTTATCATGACAGAGTCCCCTTCATTAAATTCTTTTATTCGTTTATGTGAATCAGCCATATCCTTATAAATTTCATTACTCATTTGAATCTTCTTACTAATTTTCCTATGTAATTCTTTAAGATGCTGTGCATATGACTCAGCAGACTCAGATACACGTGCATGTGTGGGCAAAGGAATGAGGTTGATAGGTCTTCTAGGTTTATAACCATGGACAATTTCAAAGGAACTTTTGCCAGTAGACCTATTGACCGAGCTGTTGTACATGAATTCAGCATGAGGTAGAAGTAAATCCCAATTTCCCAGACTCTCTACAACAAGGCACCTCAATAAGTTTCCTAGACTTCTATTTACAACCTCTATTTGTCCATCAATCTGAGGGTGGTAAGCAATTGAGAATTTCAGTTTTGCTCTTAGTAGGTGCCAAAGGGTTTTCCAAAAGTAGCTTGTGAAACGGACATCCCTATCAGAAACAATGGTCTTAAGTAACCCATGTAACTTGACTACTTGATCAAGAAAAATCTTGGCTACCCTGGAGGCATCAAAAGTTTGGGAGTAGGGTATAAAATGGGCCATTTTCGAAAATCTATCGACCACTACAAAGATTGAATCATGTTTTCTAAGTGTCTTGCGCAGTCCTAAAATAAAGTCCATGCTAAGATCTTGTCATGGACAATCCGGCATAGGTAATGGAGTGTATAACCCGGTGTTTTGTCTTTGATGTTTGGCAACTGCACATGTCCTACATCGGGCAACAATATTGGCTACCTGTCTTTTAAGGCCTGGCCAATAAAATTTTTCCTCAATTAACAATATGGTCTTGTTTCTTCCAAAATGGCCAGCCAAACCTCCAGCATGGGGTTCTCAAATTAGAAAGTCTCTCAAAGAAGCTTTTGGAACACAAAGCTTGTTTTCCTTAAATAGATATCCATCTCAAGGGGTGTACTCACTATGGTCACTAGATGGTCCTAATTTCAAAGCTTGGTAAACTTTACTAATGTCTGGATAGGTATCATACTCATCTGTAAGTCTTTCAAATCCAATGACTTTAGTGCTAATCGAGTTCAGAAGCAGGGCTCTACGACTCAATGCATCGGCTACCTTATTCTCAGTTTCAGACGGTGTTTCAAGACAAATGTGTAGGCCTGGATGTATTCTGCCTACTTGGTGTGCCTAAGATTCAGCTTTTTCTGGGAACTAAGGAATCTAAGGGCCTCGTGATCAGAAAACAGGACAAATTCATGCGGTAGTAGATAGTGCCTCCAATACGTTAAAGCTTGCACTACTGCATAGAGCTCTTTATCATAGGTGAAATATTTAAGCTTAGCATCATTTAACTTTTTACTAAAGAAAGCTATGGGGTGGCTCTCCTGGCTTAAAACTCTGCCTATTTTGACTCCAGATGCGTCATAAGTGACCTCAAATACTTTGGAAAAATCGGGCAACCTCAAATTTGGCGCTTGGGTCATCTTATCTTTTATCCTTAGGAAGGCTCTATTGGCTGCTTTGGTCTAATCAGAGCTACCCTTTCTAATACAATTTGTTATTGGTGCAACAATGGAGCTAAAGCCTTGAATGAACCTCCTATAGAAGGTGGCTAAACCATGAAAGCGATGAATATCATGAACAGTTTTTGGAACATGCCACTCAACTATGGATTTGATCTTTTCAGGATCAGCTGAAACAACATCAAAGGTAACAATGAAACCTAGGAAAGTGACTCTAGGGGCCATGAATTCACACTTCTTCAAATTGGAATAGAGACTCTCTTTCCTAAGGGCTGAACATACTTGCCTAAGGTGGTCTAAGTGGCTTTTTTTAGTCCTATTGTAAATCAAAATATCATCGAAGTAAACCACAACAAATTTTCCCATAAAAGATCGTAGGACTTGGGTCATGATCCTCATAAATGTACTCGGTGCATTGGACAATCCAAAAGGCATCACTACCCATTTAAATAACCCATCCTTAGTCTTAAATGCAGTCTTCCATTCATCTCTTGGTCTAATTCTCACTTGGTGGTAGCCACTTTTAAGGTCGATCTTAGAAAAGATAGTAGCTCCAGCCATCATATCCAACAAGTCATCTAATCAAGGAATAGGAATTCTATATTTCATAGTGATTTTGTTGATGGCATGACTATCAGCACACATCCTCCAGGTGCCATCTTTCTTAGGTCTCTATAAAGCTGGGATTGCACAAGGACTCAAACTCTCCCTAACAAATCCTTTCCTAAGGAGGTCCCCTACTTGTCTTTGTAATTCTAGATGTTCGGTAAGGTTCATCCTATGATGTGGGAGATTAGGTAAGGTTGCTCTAGGGACTAAATCAATGGAATGTTGGATGTCCCTAAGTGGTGGAAGGTGGTCAGGTAGGTCATATGGAACTACATCCTTAAAGTCTTCTAATACTTCAACCACTTCCTGAGGGTGTTCTTTCTGGGATGGCTCTTGAATTTCCTTAGCGGTTAAAACCCAAACAGGTGTACCCCTAGTGAGCTCTTTCTCAATTTCCTTTGCAGTTATTAGATTGACTCCATTTTTTTTCTCCTTTATGTGGCTCGATCCTTTCTTATCAGTGTCCTTAGGTGGTGTGGGGTTGATCACAAATTTCTTTCCTTTGTGCATGAATGAGCAAGAGTTAGATCGACCATAAAGGGTTGCATCATAGTCAAACAACCAAGGTCGACCTAGGATGATACTACTCACTCCCATAGGTAAGACGTCACACCACACTTTCTCCTGATAGGATTGAAATTGGATTTGGACTAGACACCTAAATTTGACAGGAATTGAGGTGGAGTCTATCCAAGAAACCTTATAGGGATTTGGATGGGGGGCTGTGACTAATCCTAGAGTCTTAACTGCACTAGTGGATATGGCATTCACACAACTCCAACTATCGATGATTATTTTACATACCTTATCACCTAACTTGATAAAGGTTTTTAGGATATTAGTCCTACGCAAATCTTCCTGGGTCTTAGTCTGGGTAAGGATGCACCTAACTACTCCCAAAAGGTCAGGCTCTATATGATCCTCATCTCTTTCATACTCATCTGCCAAATTATCCTCAACCAGATATACCTCCTTAACACTATCACCTAGGGGTTCTATGGGTTCAGACTCATTCTCTTATAATTCTCCTATGCGTAAGGCCCAAGTTGGATAATTGCTAGCATAATGGCCTAACATATGACATTTGAAGCAAGACACATTAGGGTTTGGAGTCCTCTGAACTTCTAGTTGATGGGGATCCAGGGCAGGTCCGGGTATTTTTCTATTTTTTCTTATTCAGATTTTTTTATTTTTTCTTATCCCGCTATTCCATCTATCCCCACTATTCTGGTTTTGTTATCGATTTATCCCCGAGTTATCCCAGCTTTATTCTATCTCCTGCAACCTTTCTCCCGTGAATTTTTTAAAAGTTTCGAACCCTAGCCCACCGCCCCTTCGGCCCCAGATCCGGGCCGCCCGCCCTCCGGCCGCCCCCGCCGGAACACCGCCGAAGCTCGCCGGCCCTCGCCCTCACCGGAGAAGCCGTCGCCACCGCCGCTGCCGCCCACGCCTGTGGGAAGTTGAACGAATGCGGAGGCATCCGCTTGCCATGGCCCATGGCCGACGCTGCCACCGCCACAGCCGCCGGCCCGTTGCCAGTCGCCATTCCCGCCACCTGCCGGCCCGCTGCCAGCCACCGTTCCCGTCGCCTGCCTGCCCTCGCCCGGCCACCGGTGGGGTCTGTCACCGCCCACTCCAATAGGAAGACGAACGGACGTGGGAGGTGTCCGTCCGCCCGTGTGCGGCCGTGTGGCACCGCCGCCCACCGCCTGACACCGCCGCCCATCGCCTGACGCCGCCGCCCGCCTATCCACCGGACACCATCCCGCCGTCCCCGGCCTCCCCCGCCATCTACCGGCCATTCTCGGCGCCCGGGAGGTCTCCCACAACCGTGGGAGAGCAAACGACACGCTGGGCGTGCCGTGCCACCCATGTGCCACCTCGCCTGCGACCGCCGCTAACCACCCGCTGGCCCCGTCCGCCGCCTGCATCCTGGTCACCGGCCGTGTGCTCCATCGGGCGATCGGTCCTCCGCATGGTCGTGAGATGGAGTTGCACGAATTTCAGAGTGGCCCATATTTCAGAGCAGCACACTTTCTGGAGCAGATTATCAAGCCAATGCGCTTTTCAAAGCATATCAGCACTATTTTTGATGCAACACAAATTTTGATATAATTTGTTTTCCTTTTTTAGTTTTCTTAGAGGCTAAGAAACTGAGGGTTTTGGTTTTTCTATATAAAGGCCCCCTCTCCCCCTGTAATAATCAGAGAGAGTTGATATAGATTTTTGGGTTGGTTCCGGTTCTGGTTCTGGGCTGAGGCTCATTTTTCTTCGTTCCCTGCTGTGTGCATTCTGGGTTCGATGAGGGGTGTGAGACGTTCCCTACTGTGTGCAATATGGGTTCGATGAGCACCCTAGTTATCCCCTATCTCGTCTTTTTTATCTCCTCGTGTCCTTCGAGAGTCATCCTAGCGCATCTATGTGAGAGCCCTGCGTGTGCATTATGGGTTCGATGGGAGCTCAGGGTACCTGGTGCTGTGACCCCTTCGGGAGGGTAGCTTTATGCTCAGGGTAGCTGGTGTTGTGATCCCTCAGGAGGGTAGCTTTAGGCTTTGACCCCTGACTTTTTGTGTGCGTTCCCCGCTAGAGTGAGTCTCAAGGCCATGAGTTCCACTTCCTGGTCCCCCATCTTCATCCTTCCTTCACCACATCCACCCAGAAAATTGAAAACAAAAGAGATCAGCTGTCTTAGGATTTTATTATCAGTATGCCCTAGTCCCGGGAGGCTTCTTAGCCCTCCCACGGTCCTAGTTTGTTTAGTTGTTTCACTATTTTCCAAATAACCAGGTTACATCGATATTTTTCACCCCGCATCAATTTGGTATCAGAGCTTAGATTAGGGCTTATTTTCTGCAATTTTTTAGTCTGTATATGCTCTGTTATTTTAATTATTTCTCCCTGATAAAAACCCCAAAATTTCTGAAATTTGTTTAGCTGGATTCATCATAATTCACAGTAATTTAAGAATTTTGGCAGATTTTATTATATCATGTGAATTTTCTGCAAACCGAAATATAGCCTGCAAATTTTTGGCTCAGTTTTTTCAGCAAGACAAGTTTGGAAGTTTTAGGGTTTTGTTTAGAATTTTTTGCATATCTTTTAATTTTAGTATATTTTCAGCATATTAGGCCATGATTTGTAAGTTTTCTTCTATTTAAAAAATACCAAAAAAAATATATATTCTCAAAAATATAATAAAACATCTAAACCCTAATTTGCATCCTCATCTGCTTGCCATCATTGCATAATTTACTTTTAAGGGCACTCTTGCTATATCAGATGGGGGGAGGATTTGATCACCTCTCCTTAGCCCAAAACCACATCCCTTGCATTCGGTCCCAAGCCTTAACCTAAAATTAACTAGACTTAATTTTCCCTAGTGGGCTAGGGACACCAACTGGTCGGGTCCGGGCTACATGTCAGATCATTGTGTCAAGATAACCTGTGTGTGCCTTGTGCTCAGTATCTAGAACGGTGGTTTAGGGATTCAATCCCGAAGGGCTTGTGTGCTGGTCCGCCTACCTGGCCAATCTCTGATTGGTGTCTAGGATTGGCAATTAGGGACCTAACACTCCCCTTACACCTGCCTGGCTAAGTACAGGGATACTATAGGCTAGTTTGCCACCCTGATTGAGCATCTAGTTTGGACTCTAGGTCTAGTCAGCTGTAGTCGGTCTGATCGAGTCTTGCATGAGCACTAGATCAGGGATTTCATATCACCCACCTCCTTCACAAATGTCTGAACCCATGGAAAATTTGCAAGCCCAAATAAAAGCACTCACTGAGCAACTAACCCAATCCATGGCTCAGTTAACTCAGTCTAGTACCCAAACCAACAATAGAATTGACCATCTTGCCAATAGGTTTGACCAGTTAGAAGGCCATGTAGGGACCCTAGGAAGAACCCATGGATCACAGTTTGAGCCAGATCTTCAGTCCCCTTAACCTAGGAGGACCCCAAACCCTGATATATACCATGAAGTCGAACCTAGGAGAGCCCCTTATCCTGACCCGTACTACAATCCTCAACCTAGGAGGACCCCAAACCCTGATCCAAACCGAGAGGTTGAACCTAGGAGAGCCCCTCAGCCAGACCCATACTATAATACTGAACCTAGAAGAACCCCTTACCATGACCCTTATTATGATACTGAACCTAGAACAACCCCTTACCATGACCCTTATTATGATACTGAACCAAGGGGAACCCAATACGCTGACCCATATAGGGAGCCCAACCCTAGGAGAACCCAATATTCTGACCCATATAGGGAGTCCCCCTAGGAGAATCCAATATCCTGACCCATATAGGGAGCCCAACCTTAGGAGGACCCCATACCATGATCCATCCTTAGAACCTGACCATAGAGCTGACCCAAAATCTGATGACCCATAGATTTGCACCTTTGTCCTATGAGCCCAGAGAACCCATAACCCCTAAGTATCAATCTAGTACTAGTCAGGTTTTCCTTAGTCAACTTAAACCCCATAGGATTAGTACCCCTAAATATGAACCCAGTAGTGAGCCACTACCCCTTAGGCAACCTGAACCTACTAGGACTAGTGTCCATAATCAGAAACTAGGACCTAGCCAATTTTCCCCTAGCCAACTTTCTCCAACCATTTTTGAGATTGACAAGGCTTACATTAATGTGGAAGTGTATGAAGCTGATGCGAGCCTAGTGGATGAGTATGAAGGAGAAGAGGAGACACCTTTAGTAGACCTAGAATTAGCTGACCTAGTAGATATCCAAGTAGAAACCAACCTAGAGCTAGTTGACCTTGACCACATCCAACCTAAAGCTATAGTGGAAGAATAATTAGAGGAAGAGAACTCTGATACTGGAATTTTACCTGAGGAAACACTAGAAAAGGATCTAATTGTAGAGCCTATTCCTAAATTTCATGAACAAGAAGACTTTATTCAAGATTTGGCTTACTTAACCCATTGCCCTCAGGATGAATCCCTTTCTGCCATTCCTATTGAAGATCTCTTCCCAGAAATTGTTGACCCATCCTTCCATAGCATGGACCTTTTCTTGTCCATAGATATTCCACAATCTCGTAAGATTAGCCTCATCAGTCTAGGATTAGTCCTTGATGCCCCTTCTTTTATCCTACTTTATCCAACTAAACTTTTTTCTCCACCCTACCAGACTAATTCTGAACCCACTTCCTATTTCCTACCCTTTCCTGAGTCTTCTCATGTGTCTAGAACTATGAGGTTACATTTTGTTGAGGTTACTAGGTTGCAAGGATCCATAGAGCCCATCCCATTTGCTTCCTACTTTTGGCAGACCCTCTAGCACCTATTAGGAGTTACTAGCAAATTTTCTTCTGCATGTCACCCATCAACCACGACTCATGCCCCCATGCCCAAGTGGTAGTTAGGACCTAATAAACCTCTTTAGTCGAGTCTGTTAGGTGTAGGTTTGAGTCCTTTGCATCATCTTGTTAGGAGTCTGCATGTGCCTAGCATGTTCACCACCTACACTAATTTTAAACAAACTGGCTAATTCCCGAAGATGGATCAAAGAATTTGATGTAGTGGATTCTATCTTGGTTAGGCTTAGGCCTAAAAGAAGCTTCATGCTCGCAGAGCCGGACCTTTTAAAGTGATAGAGAAGGTTGGATCAAATGCTTATGTGTTAGACTTGCCTTCGGATATGGGCATTAGTTCTACCTTCAATATTATAGACCTAGTTGAGTATAGGGAACCGGCAGTGATACCTAGTGAGGCCTTGGGACCTGTTCCTTTTCATTATGAGTGATCCTAACCCAGAGTGTCCACTAACAAATTGGCCTGAGAGAGGAGAATGGATCGAGCGTATCCTGGACGATCAAGCCATCACGACACGGGGCCGTGACTATCAACGCTTCCTGGTCCGATGGCAAGGCCAGCCAGAGTCGGACGATTCATGGATTTCTCGAGAGGACTTGCAATGCCTCAACCGAGACCTTCTCGAGAGATATGTGAGCCAGTCTGATCTTCACTCGAAAGGGTCGAGTTCCTCCCATCCCGGGAGAATTGGTGGGGACACCAGAGGCACCAGAATAAGACGGAGGCTTTTCAACCCTCTATGAATTGATCAATAATTTATGAGTCCATCTGTAATAAGGGCTTAGCCCATCTGAGTCCATTTTAGTTATTATTTGAGTCTTTTGAGTTTCAGTTCTATACTAGTCAGCTCATGTTGAGATAGTTCAGTCTAGTGTTAGTCAGCTCATGTCGAGCTAATTTTATTTTTTTGAGTCCTATTCAACCATATTGAAGACTCAAGACCACATCATACAAGTGAAGACCAAGTCCAACCAGATTGAAGACATGGAAGTATAGCCCAAGTCCAACCCAGCTTGAAGATTTGAAGACCCTAGGAGGAAAATTCAGAAAACCCTGATTCCTTGCATATGCCCTCCAAATGCCCAGATTCCCTTCCAGATACCAAAATATATTCATATACCAAGGCATCCATAATTTTAGAGGCCCATCTGCATCCTAGCACAAAGAAATCAAGCCCAGGCGCCAAGCCCAAGCCCCTAAGAAGCAAGATACCAGGGAATATTCCTGCTACCTGGCTACCAGGCCATCCTAGCTTCCAGAGGCCCAAACCCATGCGCCCGAGCCCCTTTGGGCCGGCCCCTTGCTGGTCTTAGAAGCCCAACACGCCCCCCTAGGTATTCTTTAAGTGTTGGCCAAGTCAAGAGAATTTTTAGGGATTTTCTACCTAATATTTCCTTATTTTCTAGCTAGGGTTTGAGAGGGAAAAGGATTCTTATGTAAAGACTAATGTGCCCTTACTTGGAGCCCAAGGTTAAGGGTCTTTTTAAAGGACCCTAGTCTCTTGTATGAAGGGAGAGATTTTGATATATGAAATAAACCTTGAGTTCTTCAATTTGTTTGTGTGATTACCCTGCTGTGTGCACAAAGGGGTTTGAGAGTTTTTCTTTTCGGTGTTTGCAACCATCTTCCTGCCGCCAACCATCCTTCCAGCCCCTCCTAAACTTTCTTCTCTTTGCTATTTTCCTTTATTTTCTTGATCTCCTTAAAGTTTTCTAACCACTGACAGGTCGTTTGCAGGTCCCCGAGTTCCTACAAATCCAATGACTCCAGCCAAGCCTCAAACGGACCACCGAGCAGAAAGCTGGGTATCCGCGGGTCTTTGGCTCGATTTTCCAGGCCGCATCCATCGAGGAACGAGAGATCCCTTTGCTGCAATCTTCACCGTGCACTTCAGATGTTGTCAGGTACACCCCCTCTACCTCCAGTCTTATTATTGTAGGAGAACTTGCCCTAACCGAGGCTTCTCAGCCCCGGCGATCCTTCTTCGGTACTTTTCTAGGTTCTAATCTGCATGCTTGGCTTCAAAAATTCATACAAAATTCTCTACAACTAATTTTGATATGAAATTAAGGAATTAATCACCTAACCCCACATATAAAATATACAAAATGAATTGCATGCATATTAGTCCCGCATCATTTGGTATCAAAGTGAGTTGTGGATTAGAGTGTGCTCCATCTTTCGAACTCGATGGAGTCGAGTTCTTTGCGATCGAGGAGAATGATGGGGATCCAAGGCAGGTCCGGGTATTTTTCTATTTTTCTTATTTTTTCATAATTTTTTTTTTTTCCTATCTCGCTATTCCATTTATCCTCGCTATTCTGGTTTTGTTCTCGGTTTATCCCCGAGTTATCCCAGCTTTATTCTATCTCCTGCAACCTTTCTCCCGTGAATTTTTTAAAAGTTCCGAACCCTAGCCCACCGCCCCTTCGGTCCCAGATCCGGGCCGCCCGCCCTCCTGCCGCCCCCGCCGGAACACCGCCGAAGCTCGCCGGCCGCCACCCTCGTCGGAGAACCTGCCGTCACCGCCGCTGCCGCCCACGCCCGTGGGAAGCCGAACGGACGCAGATGCGTCCGCCCGCCATGGCCCACGACCGACGCTGCCACCGCCGCCACCGCCGGCCCGCTGCTAGCCACCGTTCCCGTCGCCCGCCTACCCTCGCCCGGCCGCAGGAGTGGTCCACCGCCGCCCATGCCCGTGGGAAGACAAACGGATGCGGGAGGCGTCCATCCACCCGCGTGCGGCCGTGTGGCATCGCCGGCCACCGCCTGACGTAGCCGCCGCTGCCCGCCTATCCGCCGGACACCATCCCGCCGTCCTCGGCCTCCCCCACCGTCCACCAGCCATTCCCGGCACCCGGGAGTTCTCCCACGGCCCTGGGAGACCAAACGGCATGCTGGGCATGCCGTGCCAGCCATGTGCTGCCTCGCCTGCGACCGCCGCTGGCCATCCGCTGCTCGCCACCCGCTGGCCACGTCCGTCACCTACTTCCCAGTCACCGGCCGTGTACTCCGTCGGGAGATCGGTCCTCCGCATGGTCATGAGATGGAGTTGCATGGATTTCAGAGTGGCCCATATTTCAGAGCAGCACGCTTTCTGGAGCAGATTATCAAGCCAACATGCTTTTCAGAGCATATCAGCACTATTTTTGATGCAACATGAATTTTGATGTAATTTATTTTCCTTTTTTAGTTTTCTTAGAGGATAAGAAACTCAGGGTTTTGGTTTTTCTATATAAAGTCCCCCTCTCCCCCTGTAATTATCAAAGAGAGTTGATATAGATTTTTGGGTTGGTTTCGGTTCTGGTTCTGGGCTGAGGCCCGTTTTTCTTCGTTCCTTGCTGTGTGCATTATGGGTTCGATGAGGGGTGTGAGACATTCCCTGCTGTATGCATTATGGGTTCATTGAGCATCCTAGTTATCCCCTATCTCGTCTTCTTTATCTCCTCGTGTCCTTCGAGAGTCATCCTAGCGCATCTATGTGAGAGCCCTACTATGTGCATTATGGGTTCGATGGGAGCTCAGGGTACCTGGTGCTGTGACCCCTTCGGGAGGGTAGCTTTATGCTCAGGGTAGCTGGTGCTATGATCCCTTAGGAGGGTAGCTTTAGGCTTTGACCCCTGACTTTCTGTGTGCGTTCCCCGCTAGAGTGAGTCTCAAGGCCATGAGTTCCACTTCCCAGTCCCCCATCTTCATCTTTCCTTCGCCACATCCACCCAGAAAATTAAAAACAAAAGAGATCAGCTGTCTTAGGATTTTAGTGTCAGTATGCCCTAGTCCCGGGAGGCTTCTTAGCCCTCCCACGGTCCTAGTTTGTTTAGTTGTTTCACTGTTTTCGAAATAACCAGGTTACATCGATATTTTTCATCCCGCATCACTAGTGCTTTACCCCTGTTGGCTTTGGCTCCTTAGTTTTGATGATTAACAAATGGTTGAGTATATGTTTGGACTAATGTTTCATTTCAAGATAAAGTTTCAGGACTTTGGTTTTTCAAAAAGAGTATCAAGAGTACAATGATGAAACCAAGCTTGCCTGATTTGGGAAAGAGCTCTTCTACCTTGAACAAAATCAAATTTCTCATATTGGACCTTCTTATTAAGAAGTAATTTATGAAAGAAACATAGGCTTAGAGAAACTCAAGCATGGCATGCACCTCTCCAAGAGTTTCAGAAAAATTCAGACCAGAGGTCGACCACCAAAGGTCGACACCTTGCCAAAGGTCGACCACTAGAGGTCGACTCATGAAGAAAAGAAAAGTTCAGCTAGGCCGGCACGGCAAAATTTCAGTGGCACACTCCAGAAGTCGACCACCAGAGGTCGACACCAGAGGTCGACTCATCGCCTGAGAATTCAAACTGAGCAGAACTATAGTTTTCTGGATTTTTGCCTAAGATAAACTAGAGGTCAACTCATGAGGTCGACACTTGATCCAGAGGTCGACTCATGAGGTCGACTCATGGCATAACGGCTAGTTTTTCTAAACTTTTGATTTGATTTCTAACGGCCATAAACGGCCATATTTTTTATTCTAACGGTCTTGTGGAGTTGTTTCAGCTTGAATGAGGTATTTAACCTCCACCTAACTTCAAAAAGATAAGGAGACAAAGTGAAAAAGAAAAGAGTGAAAGTACAAAGCCTTCAATCAATTCTAAGCCAAAAAGAGTGAGAAAACCAAGATATTCCTTAGCCAAAAGCTTTCCATCTTTGAGGAATCCAACTTTCAAGTGTTTGGCATTTAGTGAGGTCCAAGATTCCAAGAGAAAGGCTTGAAGAGTCTCCATCAAGAGCTACATCGAATTACTTTTTGCTCAAAAGGAGTTTGTCTTGTTTTATTCATTGTATTTATATTCTTTTTGTCCTAGGCTAGTTTCAAGTGAATTTGAAACTAGTGTGAGGTTTGTTGGTGAGCCAATTGATAAAACCAACTAGGGTTGCTTGTAAGCCCGAAGCCAAAATAAGTGAGTGAGGTTTGTTGGTGAGCCAATAGTTAAAACCAACTAGGGTTGCTTGTAAGCCCGAAGCCAAAACAAGTGTGTAAGGTTTTGACTTGTGATCCTTGGAAAACAAGTCGGCTGTAATCTAGAAAAGATTATAGAAGAAATTCCCAAGTGGAGCTTGGGGAGTGGATGTAGGTGCTAGGTGCACTAAACCACTATACTTCTTGTGTGTTTGCATTGCTTTACTCTTCTTTTGCTCTTTGATTGTTGCTATCTGTTATTGCTTCCATTGCACAAATTACTTGAGCACTATCACACTTCACTTTTGAACTTGATAGCACATATATTGCTTTAATTCTTAAAATATCCAATTCACCCCCCCTCTTGGGCACCATTTCTGGGCAACAACCCCTATCATCTCTATGGGTCAGAGGGGTGCTAGGGTTGGGTTGGCTGGGTCGCATCTGATTCGATCCTGGCTGCTAACTAGGTGCACTAGTTCTAGGGGGTTCGGGTCTACGAGAAAGTGGTCCCCTATGAAATCTCTCACCATCTCGTGCTACCTGGTAAGCTAGCTCTAAGTCGTGGACTTCTCTCAAGAATAACTCCTTCTGGATCTCTTCTCTCAATCCTGCCCTAAACCTAGACAAGGTAACCAATTCAGATTCTTCAACATTGCATCTCATTACAAACTCATCAAATCTTGCAATGTATTAGGCTACACTCTTGGTTCCCTGGGTCAATCTCTTCCACTGGACTAGAAGTCTCTGGTGGTAGGATATGGGAAGGTATTTCTCTCTAAGCTTAAGTTTCATTGCCCTCTAGGTTACTATGAGAACATCACCTCTTTGTTTGATGAACCTCTTGACATTTCCCCAGTAAAGCCTAGCCTGATGAATTTACCTAAGCTTTGCAAATTTGCATTTTCTCTCCTCAGTCATGTCATACCAATCGAAATATTGATCCATCTCTCCCTCCCAATCCATGTAAACCTTAGGATCTAGATTTCCATCAAATGTTGGTGCTTCCAGCCTAATACTCCTAAGGGTTTGCTCGTCACAGTCCGTTTTATCCTGATTGTGTCTCCTAGGGTTTGGCTCATAGGCTGGGTCATGGTGTGCTATCTTAGGGTTCAGGTCATGGACTCGATCAGGATTGGGCCTCCTAGGATTTGGCTCAAAGAAATGGTCTTGATGAAGAGCCCTTCTAGGGTTGATGGGTGTCTCAAACTCAGGTTCAGGCTCTAACTCATTCTGGACTTCATGAGTTCCTCCACGGGTATGAGCTTCTAATCGATCAAGCCTAGCAGTGATGAGGGTTATCTGATCAGTCATGTTTTGGTTGGCCTGGGCTAATTGATCAGTTAGGTTATCATTTTATCGGGTCATTTGGTCATTCAAAGATTTCATCAAGTTCTCAAAATTTTGGTCCATGGTTACACTTGATGAAGCTGGGGATTGCTGGTAAGGTTCTCCTGATCTAGTTTCCATGCACACATGGACTCTAACTCGAGCTAGGGGTTTGCAAGACCTAGAGTTCAAACCAAATGTCAGGTCAAGATGACAATCCTAGTTATAGTAACTTGGCACCAGGCCAGGTAAGTGTAAGGTTGGTGGAGGTTCCTCTTTGTTTGCCTTAGACACCAATTTGAAATTGGCCAGGTAAGTGAACCAACCCACCTTCCTTCGGGCTCTTGTCCTTAAACCACTTGCCTAGACACCAGATATACAAGTATGCACAAACAGGTTGTCTAAGTTGGCTTGACACTTGATTCGACCCGACCTTGTGGGTGTCCCTAGCTCGCTAAAGCAAATTAAATGTCTACTTAGTTTTAATTAAAGGTTGGGTTCGCTATGCACGGTGGTGATTTTGGGCTAAGGATAGGTGATGAAATCCTGCCCCCATGTCATAATGATGCCCTTAGAGTGATTTGCCATGAGATGTGCAAAACATGAATATGAACCTTAATCTCAGCAATAGAAATTTTATGTATTACAGTTCAAAGTGGGGCTGAGAAGTGCTATGTAAAAGTTTCAAAAAAAAATTAAAAAATTCATAGAAGACTGCTAACTTCTAGATGATATGCCATATAAAAAGAAATTTAAAGATAAAATCTATGCTATGTTGAGTAGATACTGAAATTTAGATAATGTAAAATGAACAGAACAGAACATCCAGGAATTTTAGCAACAATGATGGAGTACAGGAATTTTTATTTTTTTTGTGATTCTTTTCTGAAAATGAAATTTTAGATGCTGATAACTAACTTAATATGGAGTAGGTGAAAAATTATCTCAACAAAAAATTAATTACTTTCATTCTAACTTTTATGCGAATCACAGTCAGTCTACTCAGAATACAGCAAGCAGAATTTAAACAAATAAAGGTATTTACATACCAAACTTCAACCTAGAGATTCACGTCCGGCTAGGGGCTCATTATTCCTGCGGATCATGACAATGTACTGGTGTACACCCGCTCAGGAGGCGTGAATCTTAGATCTGGATTGGATTTAAAAGATAACTATGTAGCAAGTATGAATGCTATGCATGCAGAAGATTCCAGCAGCCTACCTAAATGCAGAAATTTAAATTAAACCCTAACCTACCATGCTCTGATACCAAGATGATGGGGAAAAAATATCAAATGATGCATTTCTAAAGGAATTAAGGAGACTAAATGATAAGAAAGCAAATATGTATGCAGCTATTCTACGTAAAAGAAGCAGAATTACATGAAAGGAATGTAAGTGAAAAACATGACCAGAAAAGAGCCATTTCAAAGCAATTAAGAATGGACCTTTGTGGTTAAGAAACCACACAGGTTAGGGCTAGCTTACTCTAATATGTCAGATCTGAAAAGAAAGATTTTAAAATGGTTACCCATTCATTAATACTCTGAAATGTGGCAAAGGGGACACTCAAAAAGAAGTATTAGGATGTAAAGGGGATTACTCTAGATTTAAGGGCACCTTGTATCTGATTCTTTAGCACAGTAGACCTTCACCTTGAAAACCTGGAGACGCAGGGATACTGGACAAATAGATGGAAAGACTAGAAGGTTTAAATGGAAGGTTGGAGGAATGGAGGAGGAAAGTTTTGAAATGGAAGAAAGAGGCTTTGGATTGATTTGAAGTGGATCTCTTTTGGCGCCCTTGGCATGAACCTTCTTCACTTGATGGTGTGGAGAACTTCATTGTGGATGAAACTCTTTGGAAGAGGAGGATGACGAGCTTGGTGTGGCTTGAAGAAGAGTCTTCAACGTTGGTCGAATGGGGGATGGAAAGAGGGATTAAATGTTTGATTGGAACAGGGTAACCTAGGCCTCACACCTACCTTCTCTCAAGGGACTTTAGCTATCAAAGCAAAGAAAATTCTCAAGAAAAAACTTCATTTCATTCATCATCCCCATTACAAGAGGGTTTAAGAGTCTTTTATAGACCTTAAGCTCCCTTTCAAATTCAAATTACATCTCCTTCCATGGAGAAAATCAAGGGACATCCCATGAAGAGCGGAATGGCCCTTTCAAAATTCAAAACTCCTAATTACAAGGTGGGCGTCCCATGAAGAGTGGAAGCTTAATTCAAATTTGAATTTGTCTTGGGCAAAACTCATGGTTGAAGTGTCTTGGTGATGTGGCATGACTTGTCCTCCAAGTTGGCACGACTTGTCCTCCAATATGGCATGGTGCATTGATGATGTAGTTCTCCAAGTAGTTATGGTTTGTTGGTGAAGCTGGTTGCACTCAATCTTGCTCAATTGAAACCCAAATCAAGTAGCTCTTGATCCCAACTACTTATACTTACTCAATACAAAGCCAATTTTACTCGGACTTGAGAACCCAAATTTAAATAAAACAGGACTCAATTATTCAAATGATAACAAGTACAAGACTTATAGACTTATTACAGGACTTAAATTCTTAATCTTCTATCCATAAAGAACATGGCATTGGTTGAAGCCTCTTCCTGAGCGTGGTGCCCGTACCAGAAGCCCGACACTCTAAGCCTAGAAACTCTCAAAGCCAGGAACTCTAAGCCTGGAATCTCACGAAGCCCGGTACTTCAAGACCGGAAACTTATGAAGCTCGGTACTCTAAGCTTAGAAACTTACGAAGCCCGGTACTCTAAGCCTGGAAACTCCTGAAGCCCGACACTCTAAGCCCAAAAACTCCTGAAGCCCAGTACTCTAAGCCCAGAAACTTATGAAGCCCGACATTCTAAGCCCGGAAACTCTGGAAGCACAGCACTCTAAGTCCAAAAACATTCGAAGCCCAGCATTCTAAGCCTAGAAAACTCCCGAAGCCTTGTGTTTAGGATCAGAAGCTCAGCCAGCCTCTCATATCCAACCATCTTGCTCATAGTCTGGAGATGTCCACCAGGAAACTCCAAAAGTTTTTGAAATCTACCATCTGACTTAGAGCTTGGCGCATCAGGCCTCATGGCCTCCTCCTTCATCAGGCCTCCCGACCCCTTTTATTCAACCTCTCAACTCTGGCCACCTTGCTCACAATATGGAGATGTTTGCCGGGAAACTCTAGAAGTCCTGACCATCTGCTGCCTAACTCATAACTTGGCACATCAAACCCCTTGGCCTCCTTCATCAGGCCTCTTGGCTTCCTTCATTAGCCCTCCAGGCCTATTTCATCCAGCCTCTTAACTCTGGCCACCTTGCTCACAATTCGGAGATGTCCACTGAGAAACTCAAGAAGTCCCTGAAGGAGAACCTGGTGCAGCAGGAGCCTACTCTAGGCATTCAACACTAGGGAGCAGGTATTGCATAATTAAAATTTTTTTAAGCATGCAGCGGAAAGTACCTACTCATACACAGGATCTAACATATCATGATACATGTAACAAAATATACAGCCATGTATAGGCAAATGCAATAATATAAATCATATGATAACAACTCGATCCAGGCATGTATGATAACCAAAATAAAATATATCTGATCGAAGTCGACTCCCTCAGTCTACAGATCAGATCAGCTGCAACCGGTTGAACTCTTTCAATAGCAAAATAAGATCTGCAACAGCAAGAAGAAGAACGATCCGACCTCTCGAGGTGTCCAAGCATCTACCCTCTAGAGTATCCATGCACGGGCTCTCACTGATCCGATTCCCAGATGGATGCTAGTCCACCAGGAATCCATAAATCGATCATGGATAGATGGAGCAGGGAATATCAAATAATCCTCATAGACGGTCTTCCCCAATCCGCCGAAAACCCACCTTGAGCACACCAAGGAAATAACCCAGGGAAAGAATAAACAAAGAACTTCCAATGAAATTCTGCACTCAGATTTTTCTAAAAATCATGGCTTGCAACCAACGGTCGCTAACTCGTGACCTCCACTTTTGCACACCCTGTTTTCCCTCTTCCTATTACATCTCATGGCCCAAACAAAAACGTGAATAAAACCGGTGCACTATTTTTTTTCCTCTTCATATGGCATCCCCTGTTTAACAAAACAAAAAAACCACAGGCTATGAAAATTGAGAGCATCAAACGGAGGTGGAGCAGGGAACCGAAGGCTTGCTACTCCAATCGCAAGTTGCTCCTCTCTTTGATATATCACGGCCTTCATCTCTAATCGTGCACAGCCTGCTGCATCATCTCATGGTGTTGCATGTCACTTCCTTAGAACTTCATGCTGCCATGACAAACCGTGAAGGAGTGAAGATGCCCAAGAAGGCCAGGAAGATGCTGTGAAGCCCAAAGGAAAAATCCTATGAGCCCCTGTTCTTCTCTTCTTTGTCATGCTCTACTTTTCATCTCTATTGCTTCTCTCTTGCACCTCCAAGCGTTGAACCATCAAGCTATATTTATAGGAAGAGAATTCAATCCATGAAGGCAAGGGAAAATGATGGAAGAGCAGTCCAGATAAAACACCGGAGAGGAAACCTCGATAAATCCAAACTCATGGATCAATTAGAATCGGTTTACAATTTCTGGGAATAGGAGCTACTGCTGGAAAATCACCGTGAAGAAGAGACGTGCGGGAGGGAAGAACAGAGGACGTGTGGGAGATCACCACCGAGAGACGGAGAAGAGCCAATCCAAATTACAGCCGAACTCCATGAGATCTCATCTCATTTGAATCGGAGAAACAGGGAAGGGAAACCATGTTGACCATTCACTATGTAAACCAACCCCAGAAGATACCGGTTCAACTATTCCAAATAAAACCTGGTTCACCAATTTAAAAAATTGGTTTAATAAAATCCTGTCCGACTAAACCCAATCAGTAATAAAACTCGGTTTAGTCCTGGTCTACTAGGAACAATTCCTGTTTGACCCAATCAGACCAGAAAAATCCAATGTGTGCTCAAGAGACCATTTGACCTTAATATCGAAATGATTCTCAATCATTGATCGGTTCCTGGATCAGGAAGAAATCCTCTATGGCGTGTGATCTCATAGGTTTAAACCTAAACAATAGCACTGGAACACTTCCAGTACCAGTACAAGATACCATCTAGCAATTGGTCCCGGCGTCTGGATAGGCCGAAAATGCGAGAGCAATCTATCGAACCTCTGGTATAGTTATCGTCTAATTTATCCCTTTGACCTTCAATGCTCAAGATGACCTAGGATTAGACTACCAACCCTAACTGAGTCAATCCATAACATGTCTCAACCTTGCAAGTCCAATGACTCCTCACTAGGACTACCTTGGCCAAGGATTTGCTAAATTGAGACGTTGTGAGACATTTAATCCAAACAATTTGGACAGGTCAATTCCATTTTGTTCCACCACTGCTCCACAAGTACTTGCCTATATCCAGAAAGCTTCTGTCATCGAATTAGAAATCCGGGTAGTCTGGCACCAAAGCACAGGAGTTGCTTGCAAGCTACCATCGTGATCTCAGGTCAGAGGGACATATATACCCATATCCAATCGTGAGCAATCCTTTGGCAGAAAGGAGCTCAACGGAGTCACGTTCAATGAGATGTCACACATCCCACTTGCAGATCATATCAGTATCACCACACTCCTTTGGTCAAAAGGACAACCAAATGATGTGAACCATAACAACCTACACTTGATACATTGCTGTCCTGTAAAATGTATCCTTTGGTTGTGAACCTTTTAAAGGACCACTCTATATCCTCTCTATATCGAAGTCAGTGCAGTCCTAAGGACTTCATCACATAAATTAAGTTCATTACAGGTAAATGAATGATGTGATGAGCTACCAAAATAATGTTTATTAATTCATATACAGATTATAATATTGAGCACAACCGCCTACAACCTAGGTGATTGACTTTGGGACATAATTCCCAATAACTCCCACTTGTACTAAAGTCAATCAGAATAGTATCGAATACCCATTTCTTTTTTATTCTGAGGGCTTTTTTGAATGGGTTGATCAGACTTTCCTTTCCACTGATCTTCATAAGATTGATGTCGCCTCGTTCCACGATCTCTCGCATGAGGTATAGCATCACAGAATATACTTAGTACAGTGATATGACTTTGGCTCCTTAGCTTGAGCTATGGCCCCTGTGCTATCACAATACACAGGAACAGGACCATCTAGGGATGGTGCAACCCCTAGCTCTCCAAGAAATTTCTGCAACCACATGACTTTCTTTGCCGCATCTGATGCTGCAAAGTACTCTACTTCGCTTACCGAGTCTGCAACTATTGCTTGCTTGGAATTCTTCCAGCAGATTGCTCCTTCATTCAGGGTAAACACAATCCTGATACTCTCTTGCTATCATCTCTGTCAGACTGGAAACTGGAGTCAGTATACCCCATAAGTTTCAAGTCATGTTCTCCATAATCAGCCATTGGTCCTTAGTATTTCTTAAATATTTCAGGATGGTCTTAACCACCTTCCAATGTGCCTCACCTAGGTCAAACTAGTATCTGCTTACTACTTCTAGTGAGTATGCCATATCTGGTCTAGTACATGTCATAGCATACATGATAGAGCCCACTGTCGAAGCATAAGGAACTCTACTCATGCGCTCTCTTTCCTCAGGAGTTGTCGTACAATCCTTCTTGGAAAGAGTAATTCCAGAACCTATCGGGTGATAGCCTTTGTTGGAATTTTCCATGCTGAACCGTTTCAGCACGGTATCAATGTACGTAGACTAGGACAATCCCAGAAGCCTCTTAGATCTATCTCCATAGATCTTCATACCCAGTATGTAAGAAGCTTCACCCAAGTCCTTCATGGAGAACTGAGATGACAACTAGACCTTTATTCCTTGTAGTGCTAAATGCCATTCCCGTTTAAGAAAATATCATCAACATACAGTACCAGGAATACAATCACAGAACTATTAACCCACTTATAGATGCAGTGTTCCTCTCCATTCATAACGAAACCATATGATTTGATACACCTTTCAAAATGCATGTTCCAACTTCGAGATGCTTGCTTGAGTCAATAAATGGACCTCTATAATTTGCACACTTTTGACTCGTCTGTGGATGTGAACCTTTCAGGCTGTATCATATACACCTCCTAATCCAGCTCTCCATTAAGGATAGCAGTTCGGACATCCATCTGCCAGACCTCATAGTCAATATGTGCTGCCAAAGCAAGCATGATCCGAATGGACTTGAGCATTGCCACGGGGACAACGTCTCGTCATAATCGATACCATATCGTTAATGATATCCCTTGGCAATCAGACGGGCTTTATAGGTCTCCAACTTCCCATCTGCGCCCCTTTTCCTCTTAAAAATCTATTTGCACCTGATGGGTTTTATCCCTTCAAGTGGATCAACCAATGTCCATACATTGTTGATCTCCATAGACTCCATTTCGGATCGCATGGCTCCAAGCCATGCCTTAGAGTTATATCTCTGAATTGCATCCATATAGGTGATCGGATCCTCATCGTTGTAGTCGAGCTCAATGGGATCACCATCTCAGACCAAGAAACTGTAGTATATGTGTGGCTAATGCGGTACTCTATCGGATCTCCTAATCATGGGTTCTGGGTGTGATTCAATCATAGACGGTTCTATGATGTCCTTAGAGTGTGCAGGTTCTTCCACTGGTTGAACTTCACCAAGTTCAATCTTAGAAGCTATAGTTCCTTCTCCAAGGAACTCCTTTTCGAAAAAGATAGCCCTAAGAGTAACGAACACTTTCTATTTGTCTTCCAAGTAGAAGTAATACCCTTTTGTTTCCTTAGAGTACCTAATAAACAGGCACCAATCAGACCTAGGACTAAGTTTTTCCGAGTCTAAACGCTTTACATAAGCCGGACAACCCCAGACCAAGAGGTGTGAAATTGAGGGCTTATATCCAATCCATAGCTCATATGGAGTGGAGACAAGAGACTTACTCGGAACTTCATTCAGCAAGTAACAAGCTGTCTCAAGTGCATATCCCTAGAAGGATAGCGGCAGAGTAACAAAGCCCATCATGGATCGAACCATGTCCAACAAGGTTCGATTCCTCCTTTCGGACACACCATTCAACTGGGGTGTACCTGGAGGAGTCCATTGAGAGAGAATCCCATTCTCCTCAAGATATGTCATGAACTCACCAGATAAGTATTCATTGCCTCGATCAAATAGAAGAGTTTTAATACTCTTTCCAGTTTTTTTCTTCACTTCATTATGATATCGTTTGAACATTTCAAATGACTCAGATTTATATCTCATCAAGAAGACATAACCATACCTAGACAGGTCATCTGTAAACGTAATGAAATATCTGTATTTACCTCTGGCACTAACTTTCATGGGTCCGCATACATCAGTATGTATGAGACTCAGAAGTTCTGTAGCTCATTCACTTTTTCTAGTAAAAGATGACTTGGTCATTTTACCAGGCAAATATGATTCACAAGTGGGCAGTGAGTCAAAATCACTGACCTCAAGAAGGCCTTCTCCTCGCAAATTGTTTATCCTATTCTGGTTAACATGACCTAGCCTACAGTGCTATAGATACAAAAATACTAACATTTTCTATCCTTGGGTTGTTCGGGTCTAAGGACACCTGATAAAGAGGACAGTTCCTCTTTCAGTGTCCTTGCTTCTTACAATAGAAGCACTCTACACTAGCTTGATCAGCTTTTACTTTCTTGGTCTGACTTAGGCCAGGAGCACTTTGCACCTTCTTTCCCTTACTTTTCTTGTTCCCTTTCTTAAAGGGATGACGACCTCTATGACCTCCCACTAAATTCACCATCAGTTGGTGCTCCTTATCGTAAGTCTACAGCAACCCCATCAAATCATGGTAATTAACTACAGGCTTATTCATTCTATAATGATCGAGAAAGTCAAGATAGGAAGAGGGTAGAGAATTCAGAATCGCATCCTTGCCGTGTTGCTCGTGCTAGGGACATCCGAGCATGCCCAATCGTTCGATCATCTCGATCTTGTACAATACATGATCAGTAACCGAACCACCATTTTGCATTTTGACATTGTAGATGGCACAAGACACTTTGTACCGCTCTACATTGTTTGGCATGCCGAAAGATTTCTTCAACTTTTGAAGGATCTCGTCTGGCTGGGCTCCTCGAATTTATGACTGAACTCGTCATTCATCACCGCCAACATTATGCATCGCACAGTAGTCCGATCAAAAACCCACTTCAAATAAGTGTCCCTGACCGAACTCCGAGCTCTGGTAGAAGGGATTTCGGGTGCTGGATCCATTATCACATAAAGGATCCGCTCGTGCTCCAAGACAATCCTTAATCTTCAATACCAGCTATCGAAATTAGGACCCTTTTACTTCTCGCTACCAAGAAGTGACCGGAGCGAAAGGTTTGAAGGCATCTAAATGGAAAATCTAGACCTAATCAGTATATGAATTAATCAATTAAACCAAAAGTCTTGGACTTTAGTCTAAAGGTCCCTCCCATTAATTTTTCAGATTGGGAGCCTCTAACTCCAATCCGTGAAATCTTCATTTCATAGTGGGTACTAAAATCCAATAGACCACGTATGAGCCCAATTTTGGCCGGCTTACCCATACGCGCCTAAATGTAGGTTCTCTAAGCAATTGCTTCCCTAAGCAATTTCCAGTAATAAGTTTTGCCCCATAGAACCCCCAATTAGCCTTTTAATTAGATTATGATAGAAGAATTGAGAGAAGAACATGGATCAACCTCCCACTGATTAAATCAATTCTCAGGAGGGTTGAATTAAATTCAACAGTTGGTCCATGGGCACCTTAAGATCAGTCAAGCTGATCAACCTGGGTGACATGGGTTAACTCGAATCAATTAGCTTTTCTAATCAGTTATGGTCGACCGGATTGGCCAGGTAGGTGAAATCATGGGTGAGTTTTCACCATTAACCATCTTTCCCATACACCAACCAAGTTGGCCAGGAAAGAGGTAGCCTCATGCGGCCATGATCAAGAATGCCAAACTAGCCTAGACATCAATCAGTTTACCAGACTTGATTAGACCAGCCTAAAAACTCGGGCTTACCACAGAGCCACTAATTCGATCCATTTTAGATGAATGGACTACCCATCTAACTATTAGATAGATACTAAAGATAAGGTCCTTAATCAACATTTGATTAGTTCTCTTAAGTCCAATTCAACTAACCTTCGGTCTAACCCAATTAATGGACCCAATCAGACAGCTAACCCAATTAACCCTGATGGCTTATTCAAATGAAATTAGGTTTCATAAACCCTAATTTGGCTTGTCATTTAATTAATCTTTCAATTCATAATTGTTAGATTATAAGCCATCTTTTAATTAAAACATTTATTATTAAATTCATGTAAAACTCTTTTTACATGTTTCATGCAACATATCTAGTTTCATCGTATCAATTACAATATTGCAAGCCCTAAACATTTTAGACATGCCAATGTACATAAATTAGGATTAAAAAAAATTTAATACCATAGGTTTCCTTTAAGGATCTTTCTGAAAAAGGCCAACATAGATAAACTGCCGCGTGCCATAAAAATTAGGGGTTTTAAACCTTGATTAATCTGGACACACGGCCATGGTGATGGTCTCAACTAGGTTCCTAAAAGTAATCCCTAATACATGCAATCATGATATGCTACACAGGAATCTATGGCTCTGATACCACTGAAGGAAAAACTGGTGCAGGAGGAGCCTACTCTAGGCATGCAACACTAGGGAGCAGGTATTGCATAATTAAAATTTTTTTAAGCATGCAGCAGAAAGTACCAACTCATGCACAGGATCTAACATATCATGATGTATGTAACAATACATACAGGCATGTATAGGCAAATGCAATAATATAAATCATATGATAATAATTGGATGTAGGCATGTATGATAACCAAAATAAATTATTTCTAATCAAAGTCGACTCCCTCAGTCTTTAGATCAGATCAGCAGTAACCGGTTGAACTCTTTCAATAGCAAAATAAGATCTACAACAGCAAGAAGAAGAATGATCCGACCTCTCGAGGTGTCAAAGAATCCACCCTCTAGAGTATCCACGCATGAGCTCTCACTGATCTGACTCCCAGATGGATGCTAGTCCACCAGGAATCCATAAATCAGTCACAGACAGATGGAGTAGGGAATATCAAATAATCCTCACAAACGATCTTCTCCAAGATAGCCGAAAACCCACCTTGAGCATACCAAGGAAATAATGATACCAGGAAAGGAATAAACCCTGAACTTCTAAAGAAATTTTGCACTCAGATGTTTCTAAAAATCATGGCTTGCAACCCACGGTCGCTAACTCGCGGCCTCCACTTTTGCAAGCCCTATTTTCCCTCTTCCTATACATCTCACGGCCCAAACAAAAATGTGAATAAAACCGGTGCACTTTTTCTTTTCCTCTTCATATGGCATCCCCTGTTTAACAAAACAAAAAACAATAGGCTGTGAAAACTGAGAGCATCAAACAGAGGTGGAGCAGGGAACCGAAGGCTTGCTGCTCCTATCGCATGCTACTCCTCTCTTTGATCTATCACGGCCTTCATCCCTAATCGTGCACAGCCTGCTGCTTCATCTCATGGTGTTGCACGCCACTTCCTTAGAACTTCATGCTGCCATGACAAACCGTGAAGGAGTGAAGACGCCCAAGAAGGTCGGGAAGATGCTATGAAGCCCAAAGGAAAAATCATATGAGCCCCTGTTCTTCTCCTCTTTGTCATGCTCTGCTTCTCATCTCTATTGCTTCGTGAAGGAGTGAAGACGCCCAAGAAGGTCGGGAAGATGCTATGAAGCCCAAAGGAAAAATCATATGAGCCCCTGTTCTTCTCCTCTTTGTCATGCTCTGCTTCTCATCTCTATTGCTTCTCTCTTGCACCTCTGAGCGTTGAACTGTATTTATAGGCAGAGAATTCAATCCGTGAAGGTAAGGGAAAACGAAGGAAGAGCAGTACGGATAAAACACCAGAGAGGAAACCCCGATAAATCCAAACTCCTTTAGATCAATTAGAATCGGTTTACAATTTCTGGGAACAGGAGCTGCTGCTGGAAAAACACAGTGAAGAAGAGACGTGCGGGAGTGAAGAACAGAGGACATGTGGGAGATCACCACCAAGAGACGGAGAAGAGCCAATCCAAATTGTAGTCAAACTCCATGAGATCTCATCTCATTTGAATCGATGAAACAGGGAAGGGAAAACCACGTCGAACCATTCATCATGTAAACCAACCCAAGAAGAGACCGGTTCAACTATTCCAAATAAAACCTGGTTCACCAATTTAAGAAATTGGTTTAATAAAATCTTGTCCGACTAAGCCCAATCAGTAATAAAACTCGATTTAGTCCTGGTCTACCAAGAACAATTCCTGGTTGACCCAAATCAGAGCAGAAAAATCCAATGTGATCTCAAGAGACCATTTGACCTTAATACCGAAATGATTATCAATCATTGATCGGTTCCTAGATCAGGAAGAAATCCTCTATGGTGTGTGACCTCATAGTTTCGAACGTAAACGGTAGCACTGGAACACTTCCAGTACCAGCATAAGATACCATCTAGCAATGGATCCCGGTGTCCGGATAGGCGGAAGATGCGAGAGCAATCTATCGAACCTTTGGAATTTGGTTACCGTATAATTCATCTGATGGGGACCCGCAAACCTATTTTCTTTTATTTTATTTGAGTCCAATAGTCTTGTGTCACTTGATTCAAAGTTAGCCACTTGAGTCCTGTAATAAAATGGGACAATTGAGATAGTTGAGTCCACTTAGTCAGGTCAAGTAGTTTTAGTTCAGTCAAGAGTCCAGTTAAGTTGTTAAGTCAAGAGGAGAGTCATCAGTAGCTTGGAGATTCACCATATCCCTCCAAACAGAGCCGGTGATGTGGTGATGGCGGACATGAAGAAACCCGGGGTTATTCGGAAATGGGAAAAAAAACCATAAGCAAACCAAGGATCATGGGAGGCTTCGGCTAAGAAGCCTCCCGTGACTAGGAAAGGACAACCCCGAAAGCCCTAAAATAGCCAGACTCTTTTGATTTTCATATTTCTTGGTAGAGGTGGCGAAGGAAGGATGGGGATGGGAGATAGGGGACTGGAACTCATGGACCTTGGGACTCATCCTAACGAAGAGACCTCTTACCTCTAAGGCATTACGCCTTCCTCGATACTTGGAGGCACTATGATGAATCTCAAGGTCAAGAGGGGAAACAGGGAGAGACATGAAGATGGGAGAAAAGAATGGAAATACCTGGGGCCTCACACCCCTCGACGTCCCGAAGGACGAAGGCAAACGGGCCTCAGCCCATAACCACACATAAGTTGAAAAACACTCTCAAAAACTCATTTTCATCAACTGCAAATACAAAAGGGATGCCTTTTTATAGCCATTAGAACTCATACATGAAAATTTTATTTTATTTTACTTTGTTATATATATATATATTTTTCAAAACCTAAATCATGTAGCTTTAAGATCCGTGCCAGTTCTTCCACTCTGAAATCTGTGCATGTCTCTCTCTCCCGTGACCGTGGAACAGGGGATCACATGTGGAGATCGTAGACGAGGTGGAGGATGCGGGCTAGCAAATTTGGAGGAGGATGGCATATTTGGAGGAGGCCGGCAGATTTGGAGGCGGAACTCGCATGTGAGGCGGATGGACCGGAGGGGTTGGAGCGCCACAGCACCAGGACAAGGCTCAAGCTTGCGAGCTGGGCAGAAGGCGAACGAGCTGGCGGATCCAGCGAGATTTGATTACATTGATGGCGGCTGGGCGGTGGTTGTGGGAGAGTGGGACACGGCACGGAGATGGGAGATGGGCTTCACGGTTGCAGACAGTATGCAGACGGTCTTGACGAGCGGAGGAGTTCCCGGTTGCATGCGTGGCTTCACGGATGGAGGTGCGGTGGCAGCGGGGCGACACGGTGGCACCCAGCGGCTGGGGACGGTGGCGACACCCGACGGCTAGGGAAGGTGGTGGACCATGGCGGGGAGGGCGTCGTGCCAACGGATGAACGAGCTTGCGGAGGTCCCCCACGGTGGTTAGACCCACCGTGAGCTTGGCCCCTAGAAGATCTACCCGAAGGGCGAGGCCAGCGAGTGGTGGGACACGGCCGCGGGCGTTGGCGGGAGGTGGACGAGTGGGTGGCTCCTAGGGGATGGTCGTGACAGCATGGGGGCAGACCACGAAGATCGGACGGCTATGAGCGCGGGTGACCGAGCGGGGAAGAGGGCACAGCACGAGGAAGCTCGAGCCAGTGGAGACGGCTCGGGCGTGGCAGATCCAAGACCGGCGGCAAAAAAAATGGAGTTCTAGGCGATGGTTTGGAGTAGGAAGAAGACAGGAATAGCAGTGGAATAACTCGGGGATAAACCTGGGATAACATTGGGATAATAGGAATAGGCAGAATAGCAGGGATAAAAAATTTTAGAAAAATCTAGAAAACTAAAAGAAAATACAGGTGGGTTTTGGGTCCCCATCATTCTCCTGCAGTGTGAAGAACTCGACTCCGTTGAGTTTGAAGACGAAGCAAATCCTAGCAGCGGCTGCTAGCTCTGATACCAATTTGATGTGGTGATGGCGGACATGAAGAAACCTGGGGTTATTCGAAATTGGAAAAAAAAATCTAAATCTAACCAAAGATCGTGGGAGGGCTAAGAAGCCTTCTAGAACTAGGATAGGACGACCCCGAAAGCTCTAAAACAGCTAGACTCTTTTGATTTTCAGTTTTCTTGGCAGAGGTGGCGAAGGAAGGACGGGGATGGGAGACAGGGGACTGGAACTCATGGACCTTGGGACTCATCCTAACAAAGAGACCTCTCACCTCTCAGGCATTATGCCCTCCTCGATACTTGGAGGCACTGGGATGAATCTCATGGTCACGAGGGGAAATAGGGAGAGACATGAAGATGGGAGAAAAAAATGGAGATACCTGGGGCCTCACACCCCTCGACGTCCAGAAGGTCGAAGGCAAGTTGGGGCCTCACACCCCTCAACGTCCCGAAAGACGAAGCCAAGTTGGGGCCTCACACCCCTCGATGTCCCGAAGGACGAAGGCAAATGGGCCTTAGCCCATAACCACACACAAGTGGAAAAACACTCTCAAAAATTCATTTTCATCAACTGCAAATACAAAAGGGATGCCTTTTTATAGGCATTAGAACTCATACATGAAAATTTTATTTTATTTTACTTTATTATATATATATATATTTTTATTTTTTTTTAAAACCAAAATCTTGTAGCATTAAGATCCGTGCCAGTTCTTCCGCTCTGAAATCTATGCATGTCTCTCTTTCTCCCGTGATCGTGGAACAGGGGATCACATGTCGAGATCACAGGCGAGGTGGAGGATGCGGGCCAGCGAATTTGGACGAGGATGGCATATTTGGAGGAGGCCGGTGGATTTGGAGGTGGAACTCGCGTGCGAGGCAGACGGACCGAAGGGGTTGGAGTGCCATAGCATGAGGACGTGGCTCAAGCTCGCAAGCTAGGCAGAAGGCGGACGAGCTGGCGGATCCAGCAAGATTTGATGGCATTGATGGTGGCTGGGCGGTGGTTGCGGGAGAGTGGGACGTGGCACGGAGATGGGAGATGGGCTTCATGGTTGCAGACGGTATGGAGATGGTCTTGACGAGCGGAGGGGTTCCCGGTTGCAGGCAAGGCTTCACGGACGGAGGTGCGGTGGCAGCGGGGCGGCACGTTGGCACCCGGCGGTTGGGGACGGCGGTGGCACCCGGCGGCTGGGGAAGGCGGTGGACCATGGCGGGGATGGCATCATGCCAATGGACGAACGGGCCTGCGGAGCTCCCCCACGGTGGTCAGACCCATAGTGAGCCTGGCCCATGGAAGATCTACCCGAAGGGAGAGGCCGGCGGGCGGTGGGACACGGTCACGAGCGTCGGCGGGAGGTGGACGGGCAGGTGGCTCCCAGGGGACGGTCGTGACGGCATGGGTGCAGACCATGAAGATCGGATGGCTATGAGCGTGGGCGGCCGAGTGGGGAAGAGGGCACAGCACGGGGAGGCTGGAGCCTGTGGAGAAGGCTTGGGCGTTGCAGATCTAAGATCGGCGCAAAAAAAAATGGAGTTCTGGGCGATGGTTTGGAGGAGGAAGAAGACAGGAATAGCAGTGGAATAACTCAGGGATAAACCTGGGATAACACTGGGATAATAGGAATAGGTGGAATAGCAGGGATAAAAAATTTTAAAAAAATATAGAAAATTAAAAGAAAATACAGGTGGGTCTTGGGTCCCCATCATTCTCCTGCAACACGAAGAACTCGACTCCGACGAGTTTGAAGACGAAGCAAATCCTAGTCCGCTGCTAGCTCTGATACCAATTTGATATGGTAATGGCGAACACGAAGAAAACTGGGGTTATTCGAAAATGGAAAAAAAATCTAAAGCAAACCAAGGATCGTGGGAGGGCTAAGAAGCCTCTCGGGACTAGGATAGGACAACCCCGAAAGCCCTAAAACAGCCAAACTCTTTTGATTTTTAGTTTTCTTGGCGGATGTGGGGAAGGAAGGACAGGGATGGGAGACAGGGGACTGGAACTATGGACCTTGGGACTCATCCTAATGAAGAGACCTCTCACCTCTAAGGCATTACGCCCTCCTCGATACTTGGAGGTGCTAGGATGAATCTCAAGGTCACGAGGGGAAACAGGGAGAGACATGAAGATGGGAGAAAAGAATGGAGATACCTGGGGCCTCACACCCCTCGATGTTCCGAAGGACGAAGGCAAATGGGCCTCAGCCCATAACCACACACAAGTGGAAAAACACTCAAAAATTCATTTTCATCAACTGCAAATGCAAAAGGGATGCCTTTTTATAGGCATTAGAACACATACATGGAAATTTTATTTGATTTTACTTTATTAAATATATATATTTATTTATGTATTATTTTTTTTTAAAACCTAAATCCTGTAGCTTTAAGATCAGTGCCAGTTCTTCTGCTCTGAAATTTGTGCATGTCTCTCTCTCCCATGACCGTGGAACAAGGGATCACATGTCGAGATCGCAGGCGAGGTGGAGGATGCGGGCCAGCGAATTTGGAGGAGGATGGTAGATTTGGATGAGGCCGGCAGATTTGGAGGCGGAACTCGTGTGCAAGGCGGACGGACCGGAGGGGTTGGAGCGCCACAACGTGAGGACGTGGCTCAAGCTTGCGAGAACGAGATCTGATGGCATTGATGGTGGCTGGGCGGTGGTTACAGGAGAGTGGGACGCGGCACAGAGATGGGAGATGGGCTTCACGGTTGTAGACCGTATGGGGACGGTCTTGACGAGCTGATGGGTTCCTGGTTGCAGGCGTGGCTTCACGGACGGAGGTGCGGTGGCAGCAGGGCGGCACGGTGGCACCCGGCAGCTGGGGACGGCGGCGGCACCCGGCGGCTGGGGAAGGTGGCTGACCATGGCGGGGAAGGCGTCGTGCCAACGGACGAACGGGCTTGCGGAGGTCACCCATGGTGGTCAAACCCACTATGAGCTTGGCCCCTGGAAGATCTACTCGAAGGGCGAGGCCAGCGGGCGGTGGGACACGGTCGCGGGCGTCGGCGCGAGGTGGACGGGCATGCGGCTCCCAGGATACGGTCATGACAGCATGGGTGCAGACCACGAAGATCGGACGGTTGTGAGCATGGGCGGCCGAGCGGGGAAGAGGGCATAGCACGGGGAGGCTGGAGCCGGTGGAGATGGCTTGGGCATGGCAGATCCAAGACCGGCGGCAAAAAAAATGGAGTTTGGGTAACAGTGGGATAATAGGAATAGACGGAATAGCAGTGATAAAAAACTTTTAAAAAATCTAAAAAATTAAAAAAAATATAGGTGGGTTTTGGGTCCCCATCAGGATTTCTGGCGAGCGTAGAAGTCACCAGAAGATTAGGACTTGTACTTAAGAACCAGGAACATGGGCGTCACACCCACTCCAATTCAGAGAAAACTCAAAACTCAGACAAAATAACTTTTTAAGTTGTATTCATGTGAAGAAGATGTTTAATACAAGAGGGGAGGGGTGGCATTTATAGATTCACCCCAGGGTACATTACTCGAGGGCTAAGAAATCCTAACTTGTGGGCCAAGAAACCCTGGTGGACCGGTCAATAGTGGGCCTGTCTTGGGCTGGAGCTCTCTCTTGCGGGCTTGGCGACATGAAAGGGTCCAAGTGCATGAAGGCCGGCTCTGGTTGGAGGGGTCTGGTGAATCTCCTAGCTGCTGATGACTCTCCTCTTGACCTAAAACCTTAACTGGACTCTTGACTGCACTAAAATGACTGGACCTGACTAAGTGGACTCAACTGACTCAATTGTCCCACTTTATTATAAGACTCAAGTGGCTCACTTTGACTCAAGTGACACAGGACTAATGGACTCAAATAAAAAAAAATAAAATAGGTTTTCGGGTCCCCATCATTCCCCTATGGTGGGGAGAACTCGACTCCGTCGAGTCAAGTTCAGCGGTGTTTGACGGAATCGTAACTAACCAAATCAAAACAAAAATGCTAGTTTCATTTTTTTTGTTTTTTCACCTTTCTTTCTTTTTTTTGGTTTTCCTCTATTTTTTTTTGCTGCTCTGAGTTCAGTGCGGCCTTGGAGATTGTGCAGTGCTGAGATCCATTCATTTCCAGAAAGCGTGCTGCTCTAGAAAGCACGCGGTGAAGTCGGCAACAGTGAAGGCATTTGCCTTCATGTTCTGCGCTGGATTTCCCTCTTGCCCACGGATCGAAAGTGGGAACAGGGGAGGTCCTCCAGCAGTGAAAACCGGCATGCCTTCACCGGCGATGGCGACGGAAGGAAGGCTGCGGACGGGGTCGGTGGACGGCGAGCGGTGGACGGCTGGTGGCGGGCTACAGGCGAGGCGGCAAGGGGGGCATGGTACGCCCTGTGCGTGCCGTTTGGCCTTCCGTGGCGTGGGAACTCCTAGGCGCCGGCGAGGCCTCCTTCAGCCGAGCCTTGGCCGGCGAACGGCGGTACGACGGCAGGAGGGCGGCGGCGGCGGCGTCAGGTGGTGGGTGGCTACGTCACACGGATGCAAGGGGACGGAGGACGCCTCTAGCATCCGTTCGTCTTCCCACGGGCATAGGCGGCGGCGGACCCTACTAGCAGCCGGGTGAGGGCCGGCAGGCGACGGGAACGGTGGCAGGCAATAGGCCAGCGACGGTGCAGGGCAGCACGACCGCAGGTGGGCGAACGGACGCTTCCCGTATCCATTCATCTTCCCACTGGCGTGGGCGGTGGCTTCTCCGGTGATGGCGGGGGCCGGCGAGCATCGGCGGCAGTCCTGCAGGGGCGGCCCGGGGTCGGGCATCTTGGATCTGGGGCCGGAGGGGGCGGTGACTAGGGTTCTGAAGTTTTAAAAAAATCACGAGAGAAGGATGGAGGAGATGGAATAAGGCTGGGATAACTCGGGGATAAACGAAGAATAAAACCAGAATAGCGGGGATAGATGGAACAGCGGGACAAGGGAAATATATAAAATATGAGAAAATTAAAAAAAAATTAGGAAAAAATACCCGGACAATGGCGGATCCCCATCATTCTCCTCGACCGCAAGAACTCGACTCCGTCGAGTTCGTAAAATGAAGCACACCCTAATTCACTACTCGCTCTGATACCAAGTTGATGCGGGAAAGAGTGGGGAAGGATCGTTGGCGAGCGTAGAAGTCACCAGAAGATTAGGGCTTGTACTCAAGAACTAAGAACCCGGGCATCACACCCACTCCAATCCAGAGAAAACTCAAAACTCAGACAAAATAACTTTTTAAGTTGTATTCATGAGAAGAAGTTGTTTAATACAAGAGGGGAGGGTGGTATTTATAGATTCACCCCAGGGTACATTACTTGATGGCTAAGAAACCCTAACTTGTGGACCAAGAAACCCTGGTGGACCGGTCAACAGTGGGTCTGTCTTGGCCGGAGCTCTCTCTTGCGGGCTTGGCGGCATGAAAGGGTCCAGGTGCATGAAGGCCGGCTGATGGGGACCCAAAACCCACCTGTATTTTCTTTTAATTTTCTAGATTTTATTAAAGTTTTTTATCCCTGCTATTCCGCCTATTCCTATTATCCCAGTGTTATCCTAGGTTTATCCTCGAGTTATTCCACTGCTATTCCTGTCTTCTTCCTCCAAACCATCGCCAAGAACTCCATTTTCTTTGCCGCCGATCTTGGATCTGCCACACTCGAGCCGTCTCCACCCGTTCCAGCCTCCTTGTGCTGTGCCCTCTTCCTCGCTCGGCCGCCCATGCTCACAACTGTCCGATCTTCGTGGTCTGCACCCATGCCATCACGACCGTCAGCTAGGAGCTACCCGCCCGTCCACCTCTCGCCGACACCCGCGGCCGTGTCCCACCACCCATTGGCCTCGCCCTTCGGGTAGATCTTCCAAGGGCCAGGCTCATAGTGGGTATGACCACCGTGGGGGACCTCTACAGGCCCGTTCATCCGTTGGCACGACACCCTCCCCACCATGGTCCGCCGCCTTCCCCAGCCGTCGGGTGCCACCGCCGTCCCCAGCCGCAGGGTGCCACCATGCCGCTCCGCTACCACCGCACCTCCGACCGTGAAGCCATGCTTGCAACCGAGAAGCCCTCCGCTCATCAAGACCGTCTCCATACTGTCTGCAACCATGAAGCCCATCTCCCATCTCCGTGACGCGTCCCACTCTCCCGCAACCACCGCCATCAATGCCATCAGATCTTGCTGGATCCTCCAGCTCGTCCACCTTCCGCCCAGCTCGCGAGCTTGAGCCACGTCCTCACGCAGTGGCACTTCAAACCCTATGGTCCGTCCGCCTAGCACGCGAGTTCCGCCTCCAAATCCGCTGGCCTCCTCCAAATTTGCCATCCTTCTCCAAATTCGCTGGCCTGCATCCTCCACCTCGCCTGTGATCTTGACATGTGATCCCCTGTTCCACGGTCATGAGAGAGAGAGACATGCACAGATTTCAGAGCGGAAGAACTAGCATGGATCTTAAAGCTACAGGATTTAGGTTTTTAAAAAAAAATAATAAATAAATAAATATATATATATAATAAAGTAAAATAAAATAAAATTTCCTTGTATGAGTTCTAATGCCTATAAAAAGGCATCCCTTTTGTATTTGCAGTTGATGAAAATGAATTTTTGAGTGTTTTTCCACTTGTGTGTGGTTATGGGCTGAGGCCTGTTTGCCTTCATCCTTCGAGAGGTCGAGGGGTGTGAGGCCCCAGGTATCTCCATTCTTTTCTCCCATCTTCATGTCTCTCCCTATTTCCCCTCGTGACCTTGAGATTCATCCTAGCACCTCCAAGTATCGAGGAGGGCATAATGCCTTAAAGGTGAGATTTCTCTTCGTTAGGATGAGACCCAAGTTCCATGAGTTCCAGTCCCTTGTCTCCCATCCCCGTCCTTCCTTCGCCACCTCCACCAAGAAAACTGAAAATCAAAAGTGTCTGGCTATTTCAGGGCTTTCAGGGTCATCCTATCTTAGTCCTAGGAGGCTTCTTAACCCTCCCACGATCCTTGGTTTGCTTTAAGTTTTTTTTCCCATTTCCGAATAACCCCAGGTTTCTTCGTGTCCACCATCACCACATCAAATTGGTATCAGAGCTAGTAGCGGACTAGGATTTGCTTCGTCTTCAAACTCGACGGAGTCGAGTTCTTCGCACTGCAGGAGAATGATGGGGACCCAAAACCCACCTATATTTTCTTTTAATTTTCTAGATTTTTTTAAAGTTTTTTATCCCTGCTATTCCGCCTATTCCTATTATCCTAGTGTTATCCCAAGTTTATCCCCAAGTTATTCTACTACTATTCCTGTCTTCTTCCTCCTCCAAACCATCGCCCGGAACTCCATTTTTTTTGCCACCTAACATGGATGTGCCATGCCCGAGCCGTCTCCATCGGCTGTAGCCTCCCCGTGCTGTGCCCTCTTCCCCGCTCGGCCACCCATGCTCATAGCCATCCGATCTTCGTGGTTTGCACCCATGCTGTCACGACCGTCCCATGGGAGCTGCCCGCCCATCCACCTCCCGCCGATAACCGCGATCGTGTCCCACCACCCTCCGGCCTCGCCCTTTGGGTAGATCTTTTAGGGGCCAGGCTCACGGTGGGTCTGACCACCATGGGGGACCTCCGCAGGCCCGTTTGTCCACTGGCATGATGCCCTCCCTGCCTTGGTCCACTGCCTTCCCCACCCACCGGGTGTGGCCGCCGTCCCCAGCCATCGGGTGCCATCGTGCCGCCCCGCTGCCACCGCACCTTCGTCCGTGAAGCCACGCCTACAACAGGGAACCCCTTCGCTCGTCAAGACCATCTCCATACCGTCTGCAACCATGAAGACCATCTCCCATCTCCGTGCCACGTCCCACTCTCATGCAACCACCGTCCAGCTGCCATCAATGCCATCAGATCTTGCTGGATCCTCCAGCTCGTTCGCCTTCCACCCAGCTTGCGAGCTTGAGCCACGTCCTCGTGCTGTGGCGCTCCAACCCATCCGGTCCATCTGCCTCGCATGCGAGTTCCGCCTCCAAATTCGCCGGTGGTGTGGGAACCAGAATCCAGAAAATACTCCAACCTATTCAATTCAAGTCTGAGTCCTTATGGTTGGATTAGTCCTGTAATTAGTCCTGTAATTTCTCTTTCAATTTTGAGTCCAAATAATCTTGTAATTAATTTCGAGTCCATATGGGATCTAGTCTAGTTGAAGTCAAAGTCTTAGTCCAATTAATTTCGAGTACATGCTGGGTCGGGTCCAATTTGAAGCCTTAGTCCAGTTGAAAGTCAGATTTTGAAGCATCAAGACAAGTCCAAAGCCAAGTGGTGCCACATGGCACTTGCCACCTCAGCGCCACATCAGCTACCACTTGCCACCTCAGCACCATCTCAGCTAGAAGCCACCTCATCAAGTGGTCCCCACTTTGGTGCCACTTGTCATGGGTTGAAGGAACTCCAAGAGGGCGCCCAAGAAGAAAGTTTGAATTCAAAATGATGGTTGGCCACCCTCTTCCACAAATCAAGCATCAAGGCCTACAAATCCTCTAACTCTCCTTGTAATCCTCCATATTTTAGGGATTTTCAAATTTTAAAGATTTGTAAGGCTCCTATTAAAGACTTTGGGATGCCCCATTGTAAGGGTAATAGATGAATAAAATTTTTGGCTTGGATTATTCTTTCTATGTGATTGTCTTTGTGTCTTTGTGGTTTAGTCTTTCTCCTCTTCCACGCCCACTCTAGTTCCTCCCTTCTTCCATCTCCAACGCCCAAGGACTCCTTTCTTCCTCTCCAATCTCAAGCGAGCCTTCAACATGCAATGGTGAATCAAGAGGATCAACACAAGGAGACCAACCTGTTCCATCTCAAGCACTCCACCATGGCGCCTAGAAGGATCCCCATCAATGCTTCATCCACCTCTCTTCCCTTTCTCCATTTCATGTTTTGTTAAGTTCTTTCATCTTGGGGATTTCTTTGTTGCAGGGTTCTCTGGAATTTCGACTTCAAGAGGAAGGATCTCTTGCCACCAATCTAGAAAACAAGAAGAGTCTCCAACCTGTAGCATGGCCTGGTCATCTGGAAGATCCCCTCAAGAGTGATCTTATTCTTATTGGAAAATCAATGCCAGGTAAGTCAGTATCAATTAGGTCTGAGTCATTAATCTGACTAGCATGACTGGTGGTTTTAATTCTGTCCTATTTCTTTATTATTTCGAAGTCTCGGTAATTAGGGTTATGCATGATCATTCAAGTTTGCTTCATTAACTTATCTTTGATAAATTATGCTGAACTCTTCATATGTCGATAGAACTTGCCAATTAATCTTCGATAATCTCCTTTAGAGTTGCATAGTTTCATCTTCACTTTGCATCCCCTACCATTCTTGGTATCAGAGCATGGTTGCATTAGGGTAGAATAGTTTTCTCTTAAATCCAAACTAGATCAAAAACTCACGCCTCCAGAGCGGGTGTACTGCAGTACACTGTCATGACCCATGGGAGTAATGAGCCTCCAGGCCGGACTTGAAGTTCTATATTAGAGTTTGGTAAAGCATCACAATTCCTTTAATTTCTTTTTTTCTGTGAATCTGAATCTGCTGGCTGTGATCAAAAAAAAAAAATCAAAAACAAAAAATAGTACATTTTGCATTGATATTTTTTTTTTGATTCCATATATGGTTAGTTATAATCACACAAAGTTTCAGCATCAGAATAAATTTACAGAAAATACTAAAATTCCTACTTCAATCTTCTATCCTTCTGAAATAGTCTGCAGTACATGGTCTGTTGTTTTTATTGTTTCTCTATATAGACAGATCAAAATTTTCTGATTTTTATTTTGCTGGGATCCTCATAATTTATATTATTTCTTAAAAATTTTTTAAATTTTATTTCAATTGTTAGAATTTCTAGCATTCGAAATACTCTCTGAGATTCAATCTGAACTGAAATTCCAGCAAGAACCAATCTCAGAAAATTTTTGAATTTGAAGTTCAAATTTTAAATTTTAAAATTTTAAAATTCTGACATTATAGAATCTAAAACTTGGAGTTTGAAATTTAAATTTTAAAATTTAAGTTTTAATTTGAAATTGTTTGAAAACTAATCAAGTCAATTAATTAAGTCAGCTCATAAAACACAAAAAAAAAAAAAAAAAAAAAAATTGCATTCATTTGAAAACATCTTAAGGGCATCAATATGACATGGGGGCAAGAGTACATCACTTGTCCTTAGCCCAAAACCACAACCCATCATCTCGATCCCAATCCTTAATTAAAACCAATTAGACTTAATCACCCTAGTGGGTTAGGGACACCAACTAGTCGGGTTCGGATTAGGGTCAAGTTGATTGTGTCCACTAATTGGTGTGTGCTTACAAGGTTGGTGTCTTGGATTGGTGTATTAGGGCTTGTGGGTTGCTCCGCCTACCTGGCCAATCACAGATTGGTGTCTAAGGTTGGCAGAACAGGGACCTCCACTCCCCTTCCCACCTACCTGGCTAAGTCACGTAAGTTACTACTAGTTAGTTGGTCCTTTTAATTAGATCTCTAATTCATACTCTAAGTCTAGAAATCCTTAGCCCGAGTTTGAGTCAAATTGTTTGCATGACAACTAGATCAGGAACTCCTTACCACCCTTCACAAGACCAACCAAGTTCATCCATGGACACTAGTATGGAAACCCTTATGAGATCTATGATTAAGCGACTTGAACGTTTGGATTCTAGGTTTGATCAATTCGAGGAAAGGATAGAAAACCTAGAGGAATCTAGGTTGACCCCAACTGAACCACCTTCACCCAGATTACCTTCAGTTCGTCCTAGAGCCCAACGACAGGAACATACACCTGATACAATTCATAAAAGGCCACATCAGGATTATGCTGATCACACTCCAGAGCCATATCCTACAAGACCTCGCCATGATACTTTTGATCAGGATGATCGGGCCTTAAGGAATATCCATCTAGATGCACCAACCTTTGAGGGAAGCCTAGATCCTAAGGTGTACATAGACTAGGAGGCTGACATGGAACAATATTTTGACTGGTATGATATGTCTGAAGAGAGAAGATTCAAGTTTGCCAAAATCAGACTAGTCCGTCAGGCTAGGTTGTATTGGGAAAATGTCGAACGCATAGCTAGGCAGAGGGGAGACTTACCTATAACGACCTGGAGAGACATGAAGAGAAAGCTTAGAGTGAAATATTTGCCTATGTCTTATCAGCAAAGTTTGTTAGATCAGTGGCAGCGATTGACACAAGGAAATAAGACCATTTCTGAATACGTTGCTAAATTTGATGAGTTTGCAATGCGATGCAATGTAGTTGAGTCTGAGTCAGCCACATTGTCAAGGTTTAGATCAGGATTGAATGAAGATATAAAAGGGGAACTATTTTTGAGAGAAGTCCATGATTTAGATCAGGCATACCAAGTTGCCATGGACTATGAGAGGTTTCAAAGGAGAGCTACATTTAGGCGACCTGAGCCCATTGGGTTTAATCCTCCTGTTAGTCGACCTAGTTCAGTCCCTGGTACAACCAATAAACCAAGATCCAGCTCGAATCCAACCCCTAGGCCCAACCCTACCATTCCCCCAATTCCTAGAGAAGACAAAGGAAAGAGCCCTGAAGTTCGAGGTGAGAGGGAGCGAGTCTGCTATAAGTGTCGTAAACCTGGTCATTTCGTGAGCCAATGTCCCTCTAGAGCTTTACATATAGGGGAGGCAGAAGAAGGTGAATCAGAACCCCTGGAGAATGATGAAGAGGAGGTTTATGAAGCAGGGGATTGCTTGGCTGATGAGTATAAAGGAGATGAAGAAAATATAGATTCATCAGATGTGTTAGGAGTTGTGAGATGTATCATGACACAGACCAAGGAGCAGGAAGACTGGCGTAGGACTAGCATCCTACACACATTTGTCAAAATAGGAGAAAAGGTCTGTAAGATCGTGATCGATAGTGGAAGCTGTGTCAATGCCATTTCCACTAGTGCAGCCAAGAATCTAGGATTACCCACTGAACCACATCCCAATCCATATAAGGTATCCTGGATCGATTCCACTTCTATCCCAATCAAGCAGAGATGTTAGGTCCGAATCCAACTTCAGTCCTATCATGAACGAATCTGGTGTGATGTGCTCCCTATGGGAGTAAGTAGCATCATCCTAGGTAGGCCATGGCTGTTTGACCATGATGTGACAATTTTTGGTCGATCAAATTCCTGTGCTTTCAATTTCAATGGCAAGAAAATTGTCATTCATCCAACCCAGCCTAAGGACAACACCAAAAGAGGAGCTAGCAGCCTGAAAGAAAAAAGGACTGGACTAAATTTGATAGGTGCAAGAGAATTAGAAAAAGACATTAATGAGGGAGCACCTATTTGGATGGTAGCTACTAAGGAAACTAAGGACCACACCCCTGTAGAACACCCTCAAGAGGTGGTCCAATTATTGAAAGAATTTGAAGACATGTTTCCCGAGGACCTACCCGATAGTCTTCGACCTTTAAGGGACATACAGCATGCCATAGATTTAGTCCCTAGCGCGACTTTACCTAATTTGCCTCATTATAGGATGAATCCAACTGAACATCAGGAGTTACAAAGGCAAGTTAGTGAACTTCTTAGAAAGGGGTTTGTTAGAGAAAGTTTAAGCCCATGTGCAGTCCCTGCCTTGTTAACCCCTAAGAAGGATGGCACCTGGAGGATGTGTGTAGACAGCCGTGCCATCAACAAGATTACTGTTAAATATAGGTTTCCAATTCCAAGACTGGACGATATGTTAGACATGATAGCCGGATCAACGATTTTCTCCAAGATAGACTTAAAGAGTGGCTATCACCAGGTTAGGGTTAGGCCTGGAGATGAATGGAAGACCGCTTTAAGACTAAAGATGGATTATATGAGTGGTTAGTCATGCCGTTCGGTCTGTCCAATGCACCCAGCACCTTTATGAGAATTATGAATCAGGTATTGAAAACCTTCATCGGGAAATTTGTGGTGGTCTACTTTGATGACATTCTTATCTATAGCATGACTAAGGCAGACCATTTAACCCACCTAAGGCAAGTTTGCCAAGTCCTTAGAAAGGATAGCCTCTATGCCAATATCAAGAAGTGTGATTTCTTAACACATAGAGTAATCTTTCTAGGATTCGTAGTCACATCTGAAGGAGTGTCCGCTGACCCTGCGAAAATTAAGTCCATAGTAGAGTGGCCTGTACCCAAAAGCATCCATGATATCCGTAGTTTCCACGGTTTAGCCACCTTCTTTAAGAGATTCATTAGAGGGTTCAGTATGATAGTGGCTCCAATCACTGATTGTATTAGGAAGGGAACTTTTGAGTAGACTAAAGCAGCAGACAAAGCCTTCCTAACAATTAAGGAAAAAATGACACACGCACCTGTCTTGAGGTTACCCGATTTTATCAAAGTGTTTGAGGTTGCTTGTGATGCTTCTGGGGTAGGAATTGGAGGTCTCTTGAGTCAAGAGAATCACCTAGTAGCATATTTCAGTGAAAAGTTAAATGAAGCGAGACTAAGATATTCCACCTATGATAGAGAGCTATATACGGTAGTTCAGGCATTACGTTATTGGAGGCATTATCTTCTACCGCAAGAGTTTGTCCTATTTTCTAACCACGAAGCTCTTAGGTTCCTTAGTTCTCAGAAGAAATTGAACCCTAGGCACGGGAAATGGGTAGAGTTCATACAAGCTTATACGTTCGTACTGAAACATCATGCCGGTACTGAAAATAGGGTAGTCGATGCGTTGAGTCGTCGTTCCATGTTGTTGACTTCTGTGAGCACTGTGGTAGTAGGGTTTGATAGATTGAAAGAGGAGTATCCTACATGCCCTGATTTTGGTAACATCTATCGATCCCTTCAACAAGGACCATCTAGTAAGCATAGTGATTATACCCTTTTAGATGGATACTTTTTCAAAGGAAATCAGTTGTGTATTCCCAAGACCTATGTTAGAGAATTTCTGATTTGGGAAGTTCATGATGGAGGCTTGTCAGGACATTTTGGTAGGAATAAGACCATCTTAGCAATAGAAGACCAATTCTTTTGGCCTGGTCTCAAAAGAAATGTGGCCCAGATTGTAGCTTAGTGCCATACCTGTGCTGTTGCAAAACAGCAAAGACAAAACACCGGTCTGTACACACCCTTACTTGTTCCTGATTGTCCATGGCAGGATATCATCATGGATTTTGTAGTAGGCCTCCCTAAGACGTCTAGGAAGCATGATTCTGTCTTTGTGGTTGTCGATCTTTTCTCTAAGATGGCTCACTTCATTCCTTGTTCTCAAACTTTAGATGCTTCGAAGGTGGCCAAGCTTTTTCTCGATCAGGTCGTTAGGCTTCATTGTTTACCCAAAACCATTGTGTCTGATAGAGATGTCAAATTTACTAGCTATTTCTAGAAAACCCTCTAGCACATGTTAGGTACCAAGCTAAAATTCTCTACTGCCTATCATCCTCAAACCAATGGCCAGACAGAGGTAGTAAACCGAAGCTTAGGAAATCTGTTGAGATGTTTGGTTGGTGAAAACCTTGGAAACTGGGACCTATTACTTCCTCGTACTGAATTTGCCTACAACAGCTCAGTTAATAGGTTTATTGGGAAAAGTCCGTTCGAAGTGGTCCATGGATACAGACCTAGGAAACCTTTAGACCAAGCCCCATTACCCACACATGCACGAGTGTCTGAGTCTGCTGAGTCATATGCACAGCATATTAGGGAATTGCATAAGGAGATTAGCCAAAAGACCCAATCGAGCAATGAACTCTATTAGCATATGACTAATTCACATAAACGGTTAAAAGAATTTAATGAAGGGGACTCCGTTATGATCAAATTTAAACCTGAAAAGTTTCCGCCGAGAACTATGAAGAAACTCCATGCCCGAGGAGCCGGACCCTTCAAAATAATAAAGAAAATTGGACCCAATGCTTATGTATTGGAATTACCACCAGGTTATGGCATTAGTTCTACCTTTAATGTTTCAGACTTAAAAGAATACAAAGAACCTGCATTGATACCCAGTGAGTTTTTTGGTCCTAATGTTTCTTTTGAGAGTGAAACACCAATTGAGTGTCCACCACCATGTGTTCCTGAGAGAAAGGAGAGAATTGAAAGGATCTTGGATGACCAGATCATTACTACTAGAAATAAAGGCTACCAACATTATCTAGTTAGATGGCAAGGATGTCCTGAATCTGAAGACTCCTGGATTTCCCGAGAGGACCTACAACAAATCAACCCGGATGCATTAGAAGCTTATCAAGCCAACCCTCACTCGATAGGGTCGAGTTCCTCCCACCCCGAGAGAATTGGTGTGGGAACCAAAATCTGGAAAAGACTCCAACATATTCAATTCAAGTCTGAGTCCTTATGGTTGGATTAGTCATGTAATTAGTCCTGTAATTTCTCTTTCAATTTTGAGTCCAAATAATCTTGTAATTAATTTCGAGTCCATATGGGGTCTGGTCCAGTTGAAGTCAAAGTCTTAGTCCAATTAATTTTGAGTCCATGCTGGGTCGGGTCCAATTTGAAGCCTTAGTCCAGTTGAAAGTCAGATTTTGAAGTATCAAGACAAGTCCAAAGCCAAGTGGTGCCACATGCCACTTGACACCTCAGTGCCACATCAGCTACCACTTGCCACCTCAACGCCATCTCACCTAGAAGCCACCTCATCAAGTGGTCCCCACTTTGGTGCCACTTGTCATGGGTTGAAGGAACTCCAAGAGGGTGCCCAAGAAGAAATTTTGAATTCAAAATGATGGTTGGCCAACCTCTTCCACAAATCAAGCATCAAGGCCTGCAAATCCTCTAACTCTCCTTGTAATCCTCCACATTTTAGGGATTTTCAAATTTTAAAGATTTGTAAGGCTCCTATTAAAGACTTTGGGATGCCCAATTGTAAGGGTAATGGATGAATAAAATTTTTGGCTTGGATTATTCTTTCTATGTGATTGTCTTTGTGTCTATGTGGTTTAGTCTTTCTCCTCTTCCACGCCCACTCTAGTTCCTCCCTTCTTCCATCTCCAACGCCCAAGGACTCCTTTCTTCCTCTCCAATCTCAAGCGAGCCTTCAACATGCAATGGTGAATCAAGAGGATCAACACAAGGAGACCAACCTGTTCCATCTCAAGCACTCCACCATGGCGCCTAGAAGGATCCCCATCAATGCTTCATCCACCTCTCTTCCCTTTCTCCATTTCATGTTTTGTTAAGTTCTTTCATCTTAGGGATTTCTTTGTTGCAGGGTTCTCTGGAATTTCGACTTCAAGAGGAAGGATCTTTTGCCACAAATCCAGAAAACAAGAAGAGTCTCCAACCTATAGCATGGCCTGGTCATTTGGAAGATCCCCTCAAGAGTGATCTTATTCTTATTAGAAAATCAATGCCAGGTAAGTCAGTATCAATTAGGTCTGAGACATTAATCTGACTAGCATGACTGGTGGTTTTAATTCTGTCATATTTCTTTATTATTTCGAAGTCTAGGTAATTAGGGTTATGCATGATCATTCAAGTTTGCTTCATTAACTTATCTTTGATAAATTATGCTGAACTCTTCATATGTCGATAGAACTTGCCAATTAATCTTCGCTAATCTCCTTTAGAGTTGCATAGTTTCATCTTCACTTTGCATCCCCTACCAGCCGGCCTCCTCCAAATCTGCCATCCTCCTCCAAATTCACTGGCCCGCATCATCCACCTCGCTTGCGATCTCGACATGTGATCCCCTGTTCCATGATCACGGGAGAGAGAGACATGCACAGATTTCAGAATGAAAGAGTTGGCATCGATCTTTAAGCTATAGGATTTAGGTTTTTTTTTTTAAATATATATATATATATATATATATATATATATATATATATATATATATATATATATAATAAAGTAAAATCAAATAAAATTTCCATGTATGAGTTCTAATGCCTATAAAAAGGCATCCCTTTTGTATTTGCAATTGATGAAAATGAATTTTTGAGAGTATTTTTCCACTTGTGTGTGGTTATGGGCTGAGGCCCGTTTGCCTTCGTCTTTTGGGATGTCGAGGGATGTGAGGCCCCAACTTGTCTTCATCCTTCAGGACGTCGAGGGGTGTGAGGCACCGGGTGTCTCCATTCTTTTCTCCCATCGTCATGTCTCTCCCTATTTTCCCTCATGTCCTTGAGATTCATCCTAGCGCCTCCAAGTATCGAGGAGGGCGTAATGCCTTAGAGATGAGAGGTCTCTTTGTTAGGATGAGTCCCAAGGTCCATTAGTTCCAGTCCCCTGTCTCCCATCTCCATCCTTCCTTCGCCACTTTCGCCAAGAAAACTGAAAATCAAAAGAGTCTGGTTGTTATAGAGCTTTTCGGGTCGTCCTATCCTAGTCCCGGGAGGCTTCTTAGCCCTCCCACGATCTTTGGTTTGATTTAGGTTTTTTTTTCCCATTTTCGAATAACCCCATGTTTCTTCGTTTCTGCCATCACCACATCAGATCCTTCCCCACTCTGTCACGCACATCATCTCTTTGACCTTCAATGCTGAAGATGACCTAGGGTTAGACTGCCAACCCTAACTGAGTCAATCCACAACATGTCTCAACCTTGCAAGTCCAATGACTCCTCACTAGGACTACCTTGGCCAAGGATTTACTAAATTGAGAAATTGTGAGACATTTAAATAAAACAATTTGGAGAGGTCAGTTCCATCTTGGTCCACCACTGCTCCACATGTACTTGCCTGTACCCAAAAATCTTCCATCATCGAATTAGAAATCCGGGTAGTCCGGCACCAAAGCACAGGGAGTTGCTTGCAAGCTACCATCATGACCTCAAGTCGGAGGGACACATATACCCATATCCAATCATGAGCAATCCTTTGGTAGAAAGGAGCTCAACGGAGTCACGTTCAATGAGATGTCACACATCCTACTTGCAGATCACATCAGTGTCACCACACTCCTTTGGTCAAGAGGACAACCAAACGATGTGAACCACAACAACCTACACTTGATACATTGCCATCCTATACAATGTATCCTTTGGTTGTGAACCTTTTAAAGGACTACTCAATATATCCTCTCTATATCAAAGTCAGTGCAGTCCTAAGGACTTCATCACATAAATTGAGTTCATTACAGGAAAATGAATGATGTGATGAGCTACCAAAATAATGTTTTATTAATTCATATATAGATTATAATACTGAGCACAACCGCCTATAACCTAGGTGATTAGCTTTGGGATACAATTCCTAATAGTCCCGGCCATCTATCGCCTGACTCACAGCTTGGCACTGCAGACCTCTCGGCCTCATTCATCAGGCCTCTCAGCCTCCTCCTTCATCTGGCCCCATCGACCTCCTTCATCAAGCCTCCCGGCCTCTTTCATCTGGCCACTCAGCTCCAGCCACCATGCTTGCAGTTCAGAGATGTCCATCGGCAAAATTCAGAAGTCCTGACCATCTGTCACTTGACTCATAAATTGGCTTATCAAGCTCCTCAGCCTCCTTCATCAGGCCCCCTGGCCACCTTCATCAGCCCCCCCGGCCTCCTTCATCAGGCCTCTCGGCCTCCTCCTTCATCTGGCGCCCAAGGCCTCCTACCTCTTTCATCCGACCTCTTGGCTCTAGCCTCCATGCTCGAGTCTGAAGATGTCCACCGGGAAACTCTAGAAGTCCCAGCCATTTGCTGCTTGACTTGCAGCTTGGCGCATCAGACCTCTCAGCCTCCTCCTTCATCAGGCCTCCTGTCATCCATCATCAGGCCTCTGGGCCTCCTTCATCAGGCCCCTGGGCCTCCTTCTTCATGCTCTTCGACCTCCTCCAACAGGCCTCCTAACCTCCTTCAATAGGCCTCTTGGAATCCTCCTTCATCGACCCCCCCGGCCTCCTTCATCAGGCCTCCTAACCTCTTTCATCCAGCCTCTTGGCTCTAGCCGCCTTGCCCACAATCTGGAGATGTTCGCCAAAAAACTCCAGAAGTCCTGGCCATCTACCGCCTAACTCATAGCTTGGCACATCAGGCCCCTCGGCCTCCTTCATCAGGCCCACCGACCTCCTTTATCAGGCCTCCCGGCCTCTATCATCCGGCCTCTTGACTCCAACTGCCTTGCTCGTAGTTTGAAGATATTTGCTGGGATACTCTAGAAGATCCAACCATCTATCACTTGATTCATAACTTGGCACTTCAGGCCCCTTCGCCTCCTTCATCAGGCCCCCCAACCTCTTTCATCTGGCCTCTTGGCTCCGGTTGCCTTGCTCGTAGTCTGGAGATGTTTGTCGAGAAACTCCAAAAGTCTTGGCCATCTTGATGCAGCACGAAAGCTCTGATACCAAAAATGATGCAGAACAAAGAACAAAGAAGCGTATGCGGAAGTAAAATTAAGATTAATTTTTTTTTTTTTTTATATTTTTTTCAGAAATTGGCTTTGACTCAAAGTAAAGCTAACTAATTTGAAGGAAACTAAGGATTGAAAGCACAGTTTAGAAGGAACCAAATTATCAGAGTAGTTCAAAAGTAACGGATCGCTGGGGGTTGAGAAACTCCCAGAACTAGGGTTTCGCTCTGAACTTTCAACAGAACAGAAATAGAGAGGAGGGATGGTTTACTCACCAGACAGTGATCTTCTCAGGATTCTGGTGGAAGAACTCTCTCGAGCAGATTGTGGGATCCTCGGAGTCGGCTATCTTCGTAATGGATCCTCCAATACTGGTCTCATGGTTTGGTCGGCTTCTCCTGGACTCAAGATCTGGAAAAGAAGAGGAATAAACGATGGAATTCAGAAACTCAAGAAAAGATCTCACCAAGTTGAAGAACTTGAAAGCTGAAGTTGCTAAAATCGAATTCTCCTGGAGGCCGATCTGACTTCCTCTTAGAATTGTTGTGGATCTGCAGTATCTGGACTGGAGTCGGATGCTGGTGGTCGGCCAGGACTTGGAGAAGGTGGCCGTGAGAAGAGGAAAAGACTAGGGCTTGGTGGAAAGAGAAGGGTGATGGCGGCTAGGGTTTGGGAATTGAGTGGCTAACCTAGGGTTTAGGGTTTATGAGATCTCTCACCTCCTCAAGGTTCCAGGGGAACCCGGATTTACTCCCTCATAGAGCTCAACACTTAGAAGCAAGTGCGGAAAAGAGAAAACATAAGTTTGCTCATAAAAAAATTTCTTTCATTCATAGATTGTTTTCAACTTACAAGAGGGATGTAATTTATAATGCTTTACAAGGGAGAAGGGTTTCATATTTTTCCATGTGGGACTAAAGGAGGGGATCTCCAAATTAGGGCAAATCCCTTACATATGGTTGGCCAAAATACCAAAAATTAGGATTTGGGTTATAAATGGCAGGTAGATGGCGCCACCTTGCTTGGATTTTTTCAAGAAAAATTTTCTTCCTTTCCTGGATGAACTCTTTTGGACTCCTCCTTTTCTTCCTCCCTAAGTCAAGGCTCTTCCCATCTTTGTTTTAGATGTTTTGGCAGGTAATGGGCGCCCCTTGATATTCTCTTCCAAGAAAAACTTCTTCCCTTCTTTGCTTGGAATCACTTGGGAAAGTCTTGGCCGCCCCCTTGATTTGTGCTCTTCTCTTTATCTGGTGCATGAAAGAAGGAGGTTGCCATCTGTGGAGTGGGGACCAAAGGCTGCTGGATGTGGATATGGCACCCCCTGGACTGGGAGTGTGGCTGGGAGTGTGGTGTCCACTTGCCTGGTCTTGGGAGAAAATGTAACATCCCCGGTTGAAACCCTAGTCCACTACTGAGTCAACATGACTCAACAAAATAAAATGCAGGTAATGTAGACTCAAGCTAAATTGAGTTGATCTAGTCAACTCTTATTACAAACCAAAAACCCTAATTCTTCGGGCAATGTTAATCAGAGATCCAGATGGAGCTCTGAAGTCTTCTTTTGAGTCTGGTGCCCGCACCAATTCTCCCAGGGTGGGAGGAACTCGACCCTGTCGAGTATGGATCAAGCTGGCTCTGGTATCTCTCTAAGAGGTCTGGGTCCAGCTCTTGTAACTCTTCTCGGAAGATCCAAGAGTCATCAGAATCTGGCCTTCCTAGCCAGCGGACCAGGTATCTTTGGTATCCTCGATTACGAGTAGAGCTAACCTGATCATCCAGGATCTTTTCAATCTGCTCTTTCCTCACAGGCCAATTTGTTGGTGGACACACAGGGTCAGGTTCACTCTCAAGAGCAGGATTAGGTTCAAAAGCCTCACTGGGAATCACAGCTGGCTCCCTATACTCTACTAGGTCTGTAATGTTGAAAGTGGAGCTAATGCCTAGTTCTGGAGGCAACTCGAGCACATAGGCATTGGATCCTACTCTCTTTACCACTCTAAATGGTCCAGCTCCCCTAGCATGTAACTTTCTAACGGTTCCAGGAGGAAACCATTCAGGCCTTAACCTAATCATTACATAGTCTCCTTCGTCAAAAGTTTTGACTCGCCTTTGAGAATCAGCCAATTTCTTATAAGTTTCGTTACTTAAATTTATTTTGGCTTGTATTTCTTTATGCAAGTCTTTTATATGCTGTGCAAAAACTTCGGCAGACTCGGAGACCCGTGTGTGGACTGGTAAAGGAGCTAGGTCAAGAGGTGTGTGGGGTTTGTAACCATGCACAATTTCAAATGGACTTTTACCCGTAGACCTATTGACCGAGTCATTATATGCAAATTCAGCTCTAGGTAAGTACAAATCCCAGTTCCTAATGTTTTCACCAACAAGACACCTTAGCAGATTGCCTAAACTACGGTTCACTACTTCAGTTTGGCCTTCAGTCTGGGGATGATAGGCAGTCGAAAACTTAAGTTTCGTCCCTAACTTATGCCAAAGGGTTTTCCAGAAATAGCTGGTGAACCGAACATCCCTATCTGAAACAATGGTCTTGGGTAGGCCATGGAGTCGAACTATCTCATTAAAGAACAGGGTGGCAACCTTAGACGCATCAAAGGTTTGGGAACAAGGCAAGAAATGGGCCATCTTGGAAAATCGGTCCACTACAACACAGATAGAGTCATGCCTCCTCTGGGTCTTAGGCAAACCTAACACAAAGTCCATGCTCACATCTTGCCAAGGACGATCTGGGACAGGGAGTGGGGTATAAAGGCCGGTGTTCTGTTTTCGCTGTTTGGCAACAGCACAGGTCCAACACCTAGCCACAATGTGTGCTACATCTTTTTTTAAGCTAGGCCAGAAAAAATGGTCTTCAATAGCCAGGGTGGTCTTATCTTTTCCAAAATGGCCAGCTAAACCTCCCGCATGAGTTTCCCAAATCAAGAATTCCCTAAGAGAGGTTCTAGGGATTCAAAGCCTATTCTTAAAGAACAGAAAGCCATCTAAAAGGGAATAATCCTTATGTTCACTAGATGGTCCTTGAGTTAGATCCTGGTACACAGTCTTGAAATCCAGACACGACTCATATTCTTCTTTGATTTGCTCAAACCCTATGACTTCAGCCCTAACAGAATTCAATAACAAAGATCGACGACTAAGGGCATCAGCTACCTTATTTTCAGACCCAGCCTTATGCTTTAGAACAAAAGTATAGGACTGGATATACTCTACCCACTTGGCATGCCTAGGGTTAAGCTTCTTCTGAGAATTCAAGAATCTAAGAGCCTCATGGTCCGAAAACAGCACAAATTCTTGCGGTAGTAAATAATGTCTCCAGTAACGCAAAGCTTGCACTACCGCATAAAATTCCTTATCATAGGTAGAATACCTAAGCTTAGCATCATTAAGTTTTTCACTAAAGAATGCTACGGGATGGTTCTCTTGGCTTAGGACTCCACCTATACCTACTCCTGAAGCATCGCAGGCAACCTCAAATACCTTTGAAAAGTCCGATAGTCTCAAAATGGGTGCCTGGGTCATCCTATCCTTAAGATCTAGGAAGGCTTTATGGGCTGCTTTGGTCCACTGAAATTCTCCCTTTCTGATGCAGTCTGTGATAGGAGCAACAACAGTACTAAACCCCTTGATGAATCGCCTATAGAAGGTAGCCAAGCCATGGAAACTTCTGACTTCATGCACACTGGTCGGCTCTGGCCATTCTACTATGGACCTAATCTTTTCAGGGTCGGCAGCCACGCCGTCAGGGGTTACAACAAATCCAAGGAAGATAATTCTACTGGTCATAAATTCACACTTTTTGAGATTACCGTAGAGACTATCATTCCTCAAAACTTGACAGACTTGTCTAAGGTGGCCTAGATGATCTGCAGGGGTCTTACTATAGATCAGGATATCATCAAAATAGACCACTACAAACTTCCCTATGAAAGCTCTAAGTACTTGGGTCATAATCCTCATGAAAGTACTAGGGGCATTGGACAACCCAAAAGGCATAACAACCCATTCAAAGAGGCCATCCTTAGTTTTGAAGGCGGTTTTCCAATCATCCCCTGGTCTAATCCTAACCTGATGATAGCCGCTCTTGAGATCAATTTTAGAAAAAACCATTGCGCCGGCCATCATATCAAGCATGTCATATAGTCTAGGGATGGGGAACCTATACTTAATTATGATTTTATTGATGGCACGACTGTCAACACACATCCTCCACGTGCCATCCTTCTTCGGGGTTAGAAGTGCAGGGACTGCACAAGGGCTAAGACTCTCTCTAATGAACCCCTTCCTCAACAATTCGCCAACCTGCTTTTGCAGTTCTTTATGCTCCGATGGATTCATCCTATAATGGGGCAAGTTAGGTAAAGTAGCTCCTGGGACTAAATCTATGGAATGTTGAATATCCCTAAGAGGTGGAAGGTGGTCTGGCAGATCCTCAGGAAAAACATCCTTAATTCTTCTAATAAAGGCTTGACTTCCTGAGGAGGTTCTAAGGGTGTAGGAGTCCTAAGTTCCTTAGCTGTCAACATCCAAATGGGTGAACCACTATGAATTTCTTGCTCTAGATCCTTGGCACTAATTAGGTTCACTCCAGTCTTCATTTCCCTAACCTTACTGGTTCCTTTAGCTACCTTGTCCTTAGGAGGGATTGAATGGATTGTGATTTTCTTCCCATTGAAACTAAAGACACAGGTGTTGGATTTTTCTACGAGGGTGGCATCATGATCATACAACCAGGGTCTTCCAAGAATTATACTGCTCACCCCCATGGGCAAGACATCACACCAAATCTTCTCTTGATAGGATTGCATTTGGATTTGGACCTGACATCTAGACTGGATGGGTATAGAAGTAGAGTCTACCCAAGAAACCTTATAGGGGTTGGGGTGGGGAACTGGGGTTAAGCCTAACATTTTGACAGTGCTAGTAGAAATGGCATTCACACAGCTCCCACTATCTATGATGATTTTACAAACCTTATCCCCTAGTTTAAGGAAAGTCTGTAGGATGTTGGTCCTACGCCAATCTTCTTGAACTTTAGTCTGGGACAGGATGCATCTTACAACCCCTAAGTGGTCAGATTCAGTGGATTCTTCCTCTCCCTCATACTCATCAACCAAATTCATTCCGGCCTCATAAACTTCTTCTTCAAACTCCTCATTAGGCTCGGAATTCTCTTCTCCTCCCTCTTCTATATATAGGGATCTATGAGGGCACTGGCTAGAAACATGACCTACCTTATGACACTTGAAACAAGCTATGGCTGTGCACTGAGTGGAGATATGACCGGGCTTTTGACACTTAAAACAGACAATACCAGGGGTTCTCTGGGTGTCAGGTGCCTTACCTTTGTCCATGGGCCTAGGGGTGGGAATACCCTGATTAGGCTTGCTAGGGGTAACCTGGCTAGGTCCATTTCTTGGGATTGGGGCACTAATCCTAGAAGGCATGGGTCCTCTCTGAAATTTCTCAGTGTTCAGTGCAATCTGATAGGCTTGGTCTAGGTCAGTAACCTCTCTCAGAAATAACTCTCTCTTAATATCTTCCCTAAGCCCAGCCCTAAATCTAGACAAAGTGACTTCATGGGCTTCACTCACATCACATCTCATCAGGTATTCATCAAAGGTGGTTATGTAGTCTGAAACAGATCGGTTCCCTTGTTTCAAAGTCTGCCATTGGTCTAACAGATTCTGTTGGTATGAAATGGGTAGGTACTTATCTCTAAGTTTTTCTTTCATACCCTGCCAAGTGGTTATGGGCTCTACATTTCGTCTTCTAGTGGTCAGCTCAATGTTCCCCCAGTATAACCTAGCTTGACGTATTAATTTCATCTTGGCAAACTTGAATTTCCTCTCCTCAAATATGGCATACCACTCAAAGTACTGGTCCATCTCACCCTCCCAATCAGAATACACCTTAGGATTTAGGCTACCATCAAAAGTGGGTGCATCTAACTTGATGTTCTGAATGAACCTATCATCTCTATCCTCAGGCTCTGGGTCAGGCCTCCTATGATTAGGTTCAGGATCTCGGTATAAAGGTCTTCTAGGCTCTTGGTGTGGGCGAGGTTGAGGCACATTGAAATCTGGGTCAGGAGTCCAATCCCGATGCCTAGGTTCCTCAAGTACTTGGACTCGATCCCTAAGCTGGGCAAAATTCTCATTCATATCCTGACTTAATTTGTTCATGCTTTCTGTAGGAGCTCTAACCATGGCCTCTAAATCAGGTTTGGCTTGACCAGGTTGGTAGGGTACTCCATTCCGGGTAGACATGATGCAATCAAGCACACAAAATGAGACTCAACTGAATGACTACGGGCTAACTAGACCTAGAGCCTAAACTAGGTGCCCAATCAGAGTGGCAAGCTAGCCTGTAGTAACTCAGGACTCAGCCAGGCAGGTGTAAGGGGAGTGTTAGGTCCCTAAATGCCAATCCTAGACACCAATCAGAGATTGGCCAGGTAGGCGGACCAGCACACAAGCCCTTCGGGATGGAATCCTTGAACCACCATTCTAGACACTGAGTACAAAGCACACACAGAGTAACCAGACAAACTGACTCAACACTAGCCTTGACCCGACTCGTTGATGTCCCTAGCCCACTAGGGCAAATTAGGTCTAATCAATTTTAGATTAAAGGCTTAGGTTCGAATGAAGGGGTGGTGGTTTTGGGCTAAGGAGAGGTTATCAACTCCTCCCCTTATCTTAGATACTCAAATGCCCTTAAGTTGAATTAAGTGATGAACACTCAAAAATAAAAGGATTGCAGAACACAAAAATAGAGTTGCAGTAATTTAATTCTCAGAAATCGCACAGAAACCAATAAATTATGATAAAATTATGTAAATTAGCTTCAATTATAATGGTTTCAGAAAAAGAAAAATCACTGAATTTAGAGTTACCTGTAGTGAGAAATAATTCCTGCAACAGGATAATTACGGGCTAAAAACAGAGCACTTCCCCGTTTACAATTTCTGCTACGAAGTTGTAACCCAACGGATCCCCTACACGCCCTAGGAACACCCCATGGAATGGGAGGAGGAGGTTTGCACCCTGCTTCGTTCCTAGGACCGGACGTCCTGGGGAGTCTACTTCGAGCAGACAAAGTAAAAAGAGAGGGACTCAAACAAACAATCAGACAGAAACCCTAGACAGGGCTCTGATACCAAAATTGATGCAGCATGAAAGCTCTGATACCAAAAATGATGTAGAACAAAGAACAAAGAAGCGTATGCAGAAGTAAAATTAAGATTAATTTTTTTTTTTTTTTATATATTTTTTTCAGAAATTGGCTTTGACTCAAAGTAAAGCTAACTAATTTGAAGGAAACTAAGTAAGGATTGAAAGCACAGTTTAGAAGGAATCAAATTATCAGAGTAGTTCAGAAGTAATGGATCGCTGGGGGTTGAGAAACTCTCAGACCTAGGGTTTCGCTCTGAACTTTCAACAGAACAGAAATAGAGAGGAGGGACGGTTTACTCACCAGACAGTGATCTTCTCAGGATTCTGGTGGAAGAACTCTCTCGAGCAAATTATGGGATCCTCGGAGTCGGCTATCTTCGCAATGGATCCTCCAATACTGGTCTCGTGGTTTGGTCGGCTTCTCCTGGACTCAAGATCTGGAAAAGAAGAGGAACAAACGATGGAATTCAGAAACTCAAGAAAAGATCTCACCAGGTTGAAGAACTTGGAAGCTGAAGTTGCTGAAATCGAATTCTCCTGGAGGCCGATCTGACTTCCTCTTAGAATTACTGTGGATCTGCAGTATCTGGACTGGAGTCGGATGCTGGTGGTCGGCCAGGACTTGGAGAAGGTGGCCGTGAGAAGAGGAAAAGACTAGGGCTTGGTGGAAAGAGAAGGGTGATGGCGGCTAGGGTTTGGGAATTGAGTGGCTAACCTAGGGTTTAGGGTTTTGGAGATCTCTCACCTCCTCAAGGTTCCAGGGGAACCCGGATTTACTCCCTCACGGAGCTCAACACTTAGAAGCAAGTGCGAAAAAGAGAAAACATAAGTTTGCTCATAAAAAAATTTCTTTCATTCATAGATTGTTTTCAACTTACAAGAGGGATGTAATTTATAATGCTTTACAAGGGAGAAGGGTTTCATATTTTCCCATATGGGACTAAAGGAGGGGATCTCCAAATTAGGGCAAATCCCTTACATATGGTTGGCCAAAATACCAAAAATTAGGATTTGGGTTATAAATGGCAGGTAGATGGCGCCACCTTGCTTGGATTTTTTCAAGAAAAATTTTCTTCCTTTCCTGGATGAACTCTTTTGGACTCCTCCTTTTCTTCCTCCCTAAGTCAAGGCTCTTCCCATCTTTGTTTTAGGTGTTTTGGCAAGTAATGGGCGCCCCTTGATATTCTCTTCCAAGAAAAACTTCTTCCCTTCTTTGCTTGGAATCACTTGGGAAAGTCTTGGCCGCCCCCTTGATTTGTGCTCTTCTCTTTATCTGGTGCATGAAAGAAGGAAGTTGCCATCTGTGGAGTGGGGACCAAAGGCTGCTGGATGTGGATATGGCGCCCCCTGGACTGGGAGTGTGGCTGGGAGTGTGGTGTCCACTTTCCTGGTCTTGGGAGAAAATGTAACATCCCCGGTTGAAACCCTAGTCCACTACTGAGTCAACATGACTCAACAAAATAAAATGCAGGTAATGTAGACTCAAGCTGAATTGAGTTGATCTAGTCAACTCTTATTACAAACCAAAAACCCTAATTCTTCGGGCAAGGTTAATCAGAGATCCAGATGGAGCTCTGAAGTCTTCTTCTGAGTCTGGTGCCCGCACCACATCTACTGCCTCACTTACAGCTTGGCGCATTAGGCCCCTCGGCCTCCTTCATCAGGACTCTCGACCTCTTTCATCTAGCCACTCTACTCCGGCAACCTTGCTCGTAGTCTGGAGATGTCTACCGGGAAACTCCAGAAGACTGGGCCATCTGTCGCCTAACATATAGCTTGGTGCATTAGGGCTCTCAGCCTCCTCCTTCATCAGGCTTCCTGGCCTCCTCCATCGGGCCTCCCAGCCCCCTTCATCAGGCCTCCCGGCCTCCTCCATCGGGCCTCCCGGCCTCCTCCATAGGCCCTCCCAGCCCCCTTCATCAGGCCTCCCGACCTCCTCCATCGGGCCTCCTGGTCCCCTTTATCAGGCCTCATGGCCTCCTTCATCAAGCCCCTCGGCCTCCTCTAGTAGGCCTCCTGGCCTCCTTCATCAGGCCTTTCAGCTTCCTCCTTCGTCAGGCCTTTCAGCTTTTTCCTTCATCAGGACCCCTGGCCTCCTTGATCAGTACTCCTGATGAGGGACAGGATTCTAACATGTTGCAGGATGATATGCAAGGGATGAACATGAGAAAAATCAGATTAAAGTAAATAAATATTCTTAGATTTTAATTGATTTATTCTCGAAAAGGAGACTAGACTAGGTTAGGGTTATCCTATATCAATTAGCATCCTACCCACATGCTAGATCAATCAAAGAAAAAAGAAAGCTAGGATCCTAGGACTAAGAAGGCCTGTTAGGAGCATGCTCAACTTCAAGAAATTTGACAAAAAGAGCTGAAAATTTGACTGAACATACCAGATAATGATGTCTTGATACCACAGATGAGATCACTCCACTCAGATCGGTGCCTGGATGATCTTGTCACTTTCCCATGGATACACCGACGTTTTATCATATCGGTTCGGAGAAAAGAAGACTTCATCTAGAGGCTCGCTTCTCCTGAGGGATCCTGCACATGTCACGGGTTAGGCTGATAGATGAAGAAAAAAATATGAAATAGTAAGAAAAAAGAAGAGAGAAAGATGGGCTATCTGGAGTGGTTGGCGGCCTGCTTAGGGAAGAGGATGCATGGCTTGGATGATGGGTGGCCTGGCAGCAAGGAGGGGCTCCTGAGATGGAGTGCTTGGTAGCCTAGAAGCCAAGGGATGCCTGGAAGGGAGAGGGTGGGGGCGGCCAAGGGCAGGAGCACTTGGATGTTGGCGAGTTGATGGAAGATGGAAGATATGGGTGGCGGCTTGGGCTCTTAGGGCTTGGCATGTTAGTGTTTGGTGATAGGGGTTGGGACAGCTAGGGTTTGAGGGAAGAGAGAGGGTAGCAGGGGTGGCTAGGGTTTGCACACATAGAATGTAACCACGGGTCTCTCACCCACTCCAAGATGGCGGATAATAATTGAATAACTCAATCAAATTTTATTTCATGAAAAAGAGGTACCCATACAAGAGCGGAGGGGGTGGGTATTTATTGAGTTACCCAGGTCCCTGGACTCTTACACAAACTAGGATTACAAGACTTAAAGGCCAAGAAAGCTCTTTATGGGCTAAACTGAGGGCCAAGAAACTCTCTTTGGCTTGGTCTGCTTCACTCCTTGCTGGGCTGGGATGACTTCTTCTTTGATTGGGTCAAACCCTGGGGTGTCAACTTCATGATGTGCTGGGAGGGTTGCCTATGCTTTGTTAATCTGGGAGGGGCGCCAAGGCCTGGGAAGAATGAAGGGCGCCAAGGGCTTGGGCTTGGGCCTGGTGTGCCATATGCTTGGACTGCTGGGCACCTTATCCTGGTGGGCTAGGGTGTCAACTCCTTGGTCTTGTAGGCTTGAATAGAGGGCCAAGGTGCTTGAAATCTAGTACTGGTTAGGAAGGGCCTGGTGAATCTCCTGATCTGGTGACTCTCCACTTTATTGAAAGTTACAGGACTCACTGAACTGAACTTGAATGAAGGACTTATAGGACTTAAGTAAACTTTATAAACTGGAAGTGGACTCTTTCAACTTATACTTACCTGAACAAATAAGCTCAAGTAATAGGACTCAGCTGATGGACTAACTTTATTATAGGACTTTGTTGCCCAGGTGGCTTTCCCAATAGGGGGTGAATTAGGAATTTTAAAAAATCAAAGCAAGTATGTGCTCTTTAAAAACTTCTTTGGAGTGTTAAGTGCTATGGTTCAAATAATTAAAAGTAGAAGCAAAAGCAGTTAGAGAAAACACAATACAAACAAAAAGAAATTTATAGTGGTTCGGAGCAACCCACTCTTATATCCACTACCCAAGATTACCACTTGGGATTTCCACTATATCTCCCACCAGAATACCATCGGATTGTTTTAACAAGCTCACAATCAAAACCTAACTCTCTTTGATTTTAAACCAGGCTCACCAAAGAAACTTTTACACTTGGTTTTACCAGGATCACCAAGAACATAACACTTGATTTTAACAGGATCACCAAGAACCTAACACTTGGTTTTACATAGGCTAACCAAGAACCTATAAAATTTTTAAATCAGGCTTACCAATAACCCAACAATTCAGAAAAAGAATTGTAAAGAGAAAGCAATGAAATGATAAACAGATGTTGTCGGATGGTTGCTGATGCAGCTCAAGAGAAGCCCTTTTGATTTCACTTCAATGCACTTGAATGGCTTCTTAAACTTTTTCAATAATTGCTTCAAGCTTCTGATGAGAGTTGGTGAAGACTTGAAGACTATCTTGAATGCTCTTTAGTGCTTTCTTGCTCTCAAGGTTTCTTTGATATTCAAAATAAGCATTCTCCTTTCAAAAGTTATCCCAAATCTTTATTTATAGTGTCTTGTACTCTTCTCAGGTAGTTTTAGTCATTGTAGACCTTTGGGATGTGACACTTGACCATTGGAGTACTTTTTGGATTCAAATTCCAAGTTTTGGAACTAGCCATTTTATGCTTGAAATCGACCTTCGAGTCGGCTCGGATCCATAGAGTAGTTATGGTCGAGTCACCTCGCTTCATTCGGGTTGGCTCGATTTCTCAGTAGCTTGATGCCTTACTCTGGAAGAGTCATCTCACCTTACTTCGAGTCTGCTCGGATTCACAGGCATTCAAAACTATACTCTAGAAGAGTCAGCTCGGATTCATTAGAGTTGACTCGGTTGGTTGTTTACTCAAAACTCATCTTTCTGGACTCTGGAGGAGTCAACTCGAGTCTCTAAAGAGTCAGCTCGGATGTTTGATAGAATAATGTAGTTAGCTCGGACTTCCTTCGAGTCAGCTCGGTTGTCTGATTCAAAAAATCATGTTTTGGACAAGTCAGCTCAGGTCCCTTATAGTCAACTCGAATATCTATATGCCAGATCCTTCATGCATGCCTTGTGCCAGAGTCGGCTCCTTTGCTTCGAGTTGGCTTCGATGAGTTCTTCAGTGAAATCTCAGTTCTTCTCTAGAATTCATCCAGTAAGACTTTAAACATTCAAGATACTTTCAAACTCTTCTAATAACATTCTCTAAGAAATATTAAGCTTGAAACATATCTAGAAGTAATCCATTTTCATGATTTTTTCTTAACTTTTCTTTGGATTCTTCTTTACATGATATACTTTAACACAACTTATAACATAAAATAATATTGTAGGAGTTGGATTTTGACCATATAAATCATCCTATAAAAACTTATAAAATACTTGAAGAGTTGTTAGCAAAACAAATACATGCTCCAATGTTTTGTTATCATCAAAATCACTCAAGGGGTCAATAATCTCTCCCTTTTTGTTGATGACAAAACACTTGGCATGAAAAATTTTTACAATTTATGTATAACTATATTTGAAAGTAAGCATTAACATGTATTAGAGCTAACTATATTTGACAGTAAGTATTGACATGTATCAGAGATTCTGTATTGGAAAAATTATACATGTATCAGTGTCAGTGCTTTATATGTTCAGAGTATCAGAGCTTGTATGTATCAAAGTATCAGAGCTAGCATGAACACAAAGAATCAGAGCTCAAGTTTGCAGTGTATCAAAACCTTTAGAAATGTATCAGATAGTTTCTAAAAATGTCAGAGTTAATTCTTGAGCTAATTTTTGATGTATTCAGAGCAAATTACAAGTTTTGACTAAAGCCATTCATTTTCAACAATTTTTCTCCCCTTTTGTATGTTCTTAAAATATTGAAACATGAAACATTTTCATCTCAATAATATTTTTTTTCATGCACACAGTCATATATGTCTCCCCCTTTTTGTCAACAATTAAAAAGGTATTCATTTGATTTTTCAATGCTCAATTTTTGAAATAGAATGAGAAAGTTGTTAAGACTTATTTGAGATAATTTGACTCTCATATCAATTTTGATAATCTAATTAAAATTGATATTGATTTGCATTGTATCAAGTTAAAATATCATTGAAAAGCATTGTATAATCATAATTCATACACAGAAGTAAGATACCAAAAGATGCTTTCATTTCATTTTTAGAATTTTCAATACAAGTTACAAAATATTGAAAGCAAAGATAGAATCAATCTATTTAACTATCACTAGGTTCATCTACCTTAGTGCTAGTGGATGGTCCAAAAGGTGGTCCAAAAGATGGCATCGAGGCTATAGGATCCACATATTGTGGCTCAGAATCTTGGGGCTTAAGGTGTGGTGCGCTACCTAGGATGTGCAGAAGGTTAAGTAGGTGTAGGTACAGGCTGAGGTCTAGGAGTAGCAAAATATGCAATGACTAAAGCCTTTAGCTTAGTGAGGGTCACCAAAATAGAACTAAGCTTTTCCTCCATCTTTTTTATCCCAGTATTCAGTGCAAGCTATTCAGTAGCTTGGGCATTAGCAAAAGCTTCAGATGACCCCGTGAGTCTACCAAACTCGGATCTCAGTATTCCAATGCCTTTGGTGTAATCTTCTTCCATCTTTTTTGCTTGCTCCATAGAACCCATTCTGTAGCTCATCTTTCGAAGTTCTGTTCTGAACTCTTCAATACTCTGATCAACTAATTTTTTAATGGTTTCAAAAGCAGTCTTGAGAGTATCTGATATGGGCTGAATGTTAACCTAGGGTACTGGTCTACTGGACTATATCAGGTCAACTCTAAAGTGTAGCTCTCTAACCTCACCACCAATCTTATCTAATCTGCTATCAACTAATTGGCGAAGCTCGCCGAACATAGAAGTCATGGAACTGGTCAGAGTATAGTCAGTGACCTTATTTGCTATGCAATGTAATCCTGAGTCATTGAAACACCTGATCTGTCAATAGATGGTCCCTGTGCAGAAGATCTTGGAGCAAAAAGTGTAGTTGGAACAAATGGCGAGACTAGTACTAGTGGAGAACTAGGTGATGGAGAGAATCTGGGACTCCTATACTCAGTGTGCATAGTCTCCACAACCTCAGTAGTATAAGCAGGCTCAGTCTCAGCAGTGCATCAATAGGCACATCAACAATAGGCTCTGAAGCTGTAGTACCAGTAGGCTCAAGTATAGGAGGTCCAATAGTAATCTCTCTAGGCAGCTCCTCACTATCACTATCATCCTCACTACTGCTAGAGCCTTCTATAGCTCTTACTTCAGATCCTTTCTTTTTCCAAATTTCCCCACTAAGGTGATATCCCGTTCGAAGCAAAGACTTGGAGGAATATGTGTCTGTGTGATGTAGGGGTCGTCCATCTTCCCCATCTAAACTTACTCTTGAGGCCTAAAATAGCAATGTAAGCACCATACCATAGGGTAGACATGCTTTAACTTTTCTTATTGCCTCTCTCATTTGCATTATCATTAAATATGGTAAATTGAGGGCCTCCTCCTCAATTATGTGCTCCATAAAACATAAGTCCCTTTCACTGACCCAGTCGAATCTGCCTATCCTCGGAAGAGAATAATGAAATTATGTAGGAGTCTCATTTTAATAGATAAAGTGTTGGCCATAACATTTCCAACACCACTAATGTCAACCCTATTCGGTACAGTCCTGAGGGTCTTCTCTTTATCCTTTAGTACTAAGTGTTTTACACACACTTTCACATTTCCAACAAGCTACTCAGTCTTTCCTCAATGACAATAACTCTTTGTCTTTTCATAGAAGATTCTATGTGTAGAGCTTCAAGTCTTAGATTTTCATAAAAAGTTCTTACTAGGGTTGGAAAAGTTAGCTCATTTAGAGAACAGAAAAAGCTCCACCCTAGTTATTTAATTGAATCACCTATCCATAACCCTATTTCTTTGAGAAATGAAAAAATTATTCTCCTACCACTGGTTATGGATCGTTTGATGTGGATATAACCTGTCTCAAATAAGGAGCTATAGCCATTTCCCTTACTTTAGTGATTTCCTGCTGTTCTTCCCTTTCTTCTATCTGAGTTGGCTCCTCTTGCTGACATTTGGTTCTTCTTTCAGTCTCAGTTGAAAGAACAACTCTCTTTGATCTTTTTCCCATGGCCATTTTGGGTGTCATTGCTCTGATTTGGGAAGAAGGATGGAATTGGAGCTTAAGGAAGTGGATTTCTTAGGTTTTGGAAGTGTTATCAAGTGGAATTCTAGGGTTTAGAGTGAGAATGAAGAGCATAAAAGATCGGAATAAGTCAATCAGCTCTAATAAAAAATAGTTTGCCCGACATTCGAGTTGACTCGACAAGCCCTCAATTGCTCGAGTTAGCTCGAGCAGAGAAAGTTAGACTCAATCAGAAATCCAAGTCAGCTCGAATCAAGAGCAGAAGCCCGAGTGACTCGAATCAAGATTCTTCAAAAGAGTCAAAAAGAGATTAAAAAAATGAAAATAAATTCCAAAAAATTTTAGGGAGAGATAGTCAAAGATCTTAAATCAATGTAGGAGGCTTTCTAGATGATGTTTCCTTAGATCTGAGGGAATTTAGGTCAAAAAAATCCTAAAGAGGGTCACAAAGTCATAGTTCTCCTCTAATCATTTCAAATCTATCTTTATCAATAGGTTAGTAAAAATATCAGTAAGTTGATTATCAGTTGAAACAAATTCAAGCATAACATTACCATTTAAAACATGATCTCTAATAAAATGATGTCTAATTTCTATGTGCTTTGTTCTAGAATACTGAATTGGATTCTGAGATAAATTAATAGCACTTGTGTTATCACACTTGATAGGAATTTTAGCCTATGTAACACCAAAGTCTTCTAGTTGTTATTTTATCCATCATACTTGTGCACAACAACTTCCTGTAGCAAAATACTCTGCCTCAGTAGTAGATAGTGCTACCGAGTTTTGTTTCTTACACTGCCATGAGATTAAATTCAACCCTAAAAAGTGATATATGCCCCTAGTACTTTTTCTATCTATTTTGCATCCACCATAATCAGTATTAGAATAATGATGCAGGATGACTCTAAGATTGCTAATCATGCAAGAAAAATAATAAACTAATTTTTTTATGATTTTTATAATTTTATGTGCACACTAGATTCTCAAAATAAAATAAGAACTAACATAAGAAGTAGCAATGCAAAGAATCATTGTATCGCAAGAAAACTCATGCAAAATAATAAATTCCAGGACTCGAGAATTGAGAAACTTCCAGATTAGGATAGCTTATCTTCATCAAATCAGAAATTAAAAGAAGGAAAGGATGTTACCAATCATTGATTTGAAGAACTTCCGATGAAGAGATCACACAGCACTCTGATTGGAGTTTGGATGATGATGTTTGGTTCCCTTGATTAGATGGTAGATTTGGGCGGTCCTGGAGGCAAGGATAGCAACCTCTGGGGAGGTGAAACACCTCGAGGATCCTGCAAAACGTCAAAGGTCAATCAAAATAGCAAGTAAGAAAAAGTAAAGAAACTAAGTTTAGAAGGAATAAGGTTAGGATCTAGAAGTTGGGAGGCAAGGATGTAGATGAAGTTGTTGATTGAGGCATCTTCAAGGCTACTCTTCAAGGACATGGTTGATGATTGGAAGCTTGGTTTGCTGCTGTGGGCATGGAGGATTGCAAGGGATGGTCAGCCAAAACAAGAACAAGGAATCACAAAAAAATAAAGTTGGTGGGGACACCAAGATCAGACACAGATCACCAAATCCCATTTAATTTCATTAGTCATGTGTCAAAGTTTTGAAAATTTTGTAATCAATTAAGATTGAGTCCTGTAATTAGTTGAGGTTAGTTGATTTGTCTCAACCCTCAACCTTAGTCCAGTTTTGAGTCCTGTACATCAATTATGAGTCTAGTAAGAGCCCAATTTTTATACAAGAGAAGAGGTTACCCTACTTTGGAGTTCCACCAGGCCACATCCAGGAGTCAGAGACCATTACATCAGCCCATTGGATTTTATATGACAACCTAGGATCCAAGATGCTTCCAAAAACCTTGATTCCTTCTAGATGCCCTCCAGATGCCCAGATTCCAGTCCAGATGCCAAAGCATATTTCCAAACTTGGGCATCCATGATTCCAGAGGTCCATTTGCATTCCAGCCCAAGGAAATCAAGTCCAAGCACCAAGCCCAGGTCCATTAAGAAGCAAGATTCCAAGAATATTCCCTTATCAGGTCATTCCAACTTCCAAGGCCCAAATCCCAAGCGCCCAAGCCACCCTTGGCCGGTCCACTTGCTGTCCATGAAGCCTAACATGCCATTCCAAGAGGGATTAGGCATCCTCACATGTTGACTTGGTCCAAATCCAAGTGGAGAGAGGAAATAAGAAAAGACTAGGTCAAATTTTAACCTAGTTGGGAATACTTTTAAGCCTTGTAATTCTAACCTAGCTAGGAAAGGACTTGTTGTCTAACTAGGAAGAGGACTTGTAACCTAAGTGTAACCATGGTTAGAGAGGGCATGGGAACTCTAAAATACCCAACCCCTCCCCTCTTGTGTTATCTCTTTCTTATGAATACAACATGCTGAAATTTGTGTTATTGCCTTGTGATTGGTGTTTTTGTTTTGGTTATTTACTTTGAGTGCTCTCCTTGTGTGCCCTAGCCAAATCCCTGCTGCCCTAGCATTTTTTTTCATCCTTGGAGACCAGCCATGCCTAAGGAAAAGAAGCCCTAGCTACCATCCAAGACAAGGAGCTTCTTCCTCCTCGGCTGCCATCTCCTAAACCTAATCCCGATTCCCTCAAAACCATAGTTTTTTTTCACTTTTCCTATTTGCTGTTTTGGTTGACCCTGATGCTTGCAGGATCCTTAAGGTTCTTTGCCTCCTTAGAGGAGGCCTTCTTTGCTTCCAGGACCACCCAGATCAGCCATCAGATTCATGGGAATCGAGGCTTCTTCTTCCAGGCTCCAATCAGAGTGTGAGTGATCATTTCCACCACAAAGTTTTCAATCTCTGACTAGTAAAAACCTTTCCTTCTTTTAATTTTTGATTTGATGAAGATAAGCTATCCTAACTGGAAGATTTTTAACTCTCGGGTCTTGGCTACTTATTATCTTGCATGAGTTGTTTGCGATCATGATGATTTTATGCATTGCTATTCCTCTCGCTAGTTCTTTACTTTAGTTTGGAAAATTAGCCTACAAATATAAATTATAAAATCATAAAAAAAAAATATTTTGCTATTTTTCTTGCATGTGTAGCAATCTTAGAGTCGTCTCGCATCAAAAGTAATACAAACACAAGCTCGCAAGCTCAAATAAATTTCACCAGGGTTTTTTTGATATCATGAATAAAAATTTGATTACAAGAGGGGAGGGGTGGGGTATTTATAGAGTTCCCATGCACTCTCCTTGTTAGAATAGGAATACAAGCTAGATAGGGAGAAGGATTACAAGTGGAGTAGGAATAGGTACACAAGTTGAATAGGAATATGTTCTCCTTGTTTGATATGGATTTCCTTCCTCCTTTGACTTGGTCAAAGGGCCTTGGACCTGGTCAAATCTCCTTTTCTTGGGCTTGGATTCCTCTTGGCTTGGACTTGGGCTCTTGGTTAGCAATTGGGGCATCCAAGGATGGGTTGGGTGCATGGGCTTTGGGCCTTGGAGGCTGGGATGTCTGGAGCAGGAATTTCTAGGTATCTTGGTTATAGGCTGGAATATACCTGGAATCTTGGTCCTTTATGGACCTGGGCCTTGCATTCACATGGGCTGGGATGCTGGTGGACCTCTAGAATCATGGATGCCATGTTTTAAGAATATGCTCTGGTATCTGGGAAGGAATCAGGGCATCTAGAATGCATCTGGAAGGAATCAGCATTTCTAGAAAGCATTTTGGATCCTGGGGTGTTACACAAATCCAACAAGCTGATGTAGTGGCCTTTGACTCCTGGATGTAGCCTAGTAGAACTCCAAAATAGGGTAACCTCCTCTCTTGTATAAAAATTAGACTCATACTAGACTCATAACTGAAGTACACGACTTGATATATTGACTAGGGTTGAGGGTTGAGACAAATTAACTAACCACAACTTATTACAGGACTCAATCATAATTGATTACAAAATTATGACACATGACTAAGGTTCTAAAATTTAAAACCCTAATCAATAAACTATATGGGATCCAGTGATCTGTATCTGATCTGGTGTCCACACAATTTCTCTCAGGACAGGAGGAACTCGACCCCATCGAGCAAGGATCAATTTAGCTCAAGGAGGGTCTAGGTTGAGGCACTGTAGATCCTCACCAGTGCTCTACAAGTCTTCAAATTCTGGCTAACCATGCTAGTGACCAAATACCTTTGATATCCTCTATCTTGGATGCGATAGCTTGATCATCCAGGATTCTCTTAATCTTTTTCTCACCAAAAGGCCATATTGTTTGTGGACACTCTGGGGTGGCTTAACTCAAAAAGAAAGGGAGTGGCTCAAAGGGCTTGCTAGGTGTCTCTACTGGGTCCCTATACTCTACAAAGTCTAAAATAATGAAGGTGGAGCTAATACCTAAATCAGTTTGTCTTTAAGCACATAGGCATTAGGTTGACTACTCTTCATTAATTTGGATGGGCCAGCTTTGCAAGCATGAAATTCTTTAACAATCGCATGATCCTCTGCAAACTCTTTATCTCTCTTTCTTTAATTAGCCAAGTTCTTGTAAGGTTCATTAATTATGTTCAGCTTTTGACTAATTTCTAGATGCAAATGCTATGCATGGCTAGTGCATCTGTGGACAGATGAATCAGGGCTGTAAATTTATTGGATGCAAAACTAACACCTAAAAGACTCGACTAGGCTTTCCTATTGAAGGAAATTTTGTTGGACTCTTTAGAACAAAACCAAACAGACTATAGACTCTTGAGGTTTGATCCTATCATAACAAGCACATAAAAATTTTCTATGTATGCCTACTAAATGCCAAAGGGTATGCAAGAAGTAAGATGCAAACCTAACATGCATAATGTATGATTGCATTATGCTTACTTTTATAAAATGCAAATGAATGGTTAAAGAATCATAAAAAAATTCATGAAAAGATAGAAAATATGAGGTGGATTCAGGGTTAGCCTGATCGAAAAAGGGTTCGGGGTTAATCAGGTAGACTAAGAGACAAGAAGGTGTTTCAGGGATGAGTCTTGTACTAATGAAATTTACCTTATGGGTTTGAGGCATATCTAAAGGGTCTATATAATGGAAGAAAGGATTGTTGATTTCAGGGAAGAGACCAAATTGAGTCAATGCTATGATTTCATCCTAATGGTATTGATTCAAAGATGTCAAGTCCTTTATAAACATTTCTGGCTCATAAATCAAAGGACTGGGCTCTGTAATTGGGCTTTCTTCTAGTGGCTCCTCAGGTAGGATTCTAATAGTAGGATTGGGTTCCTCATGGTCTTCTTCTTTTAAGGGTTCTTCCACTACATGGTCAGCTAACTCTATGTTAGTTACTATTTGGGTATGGCTAGCGTTAGCTAAATCTATGTTTGCTCCTACTTGGGTATGGTCAGGTTCAGCTAATGTTGGGTGGTCTTCTACCTGGTCTTCTAATGGTTCAATCCTGGGTCATTTGGTTATTTGATTGGATCAGTTGGTCAAACATTTTATTTCTTCGATTACCGGATAGGTCGAAGATGTGGGAGCAAACTATCGAACCTCTGGCATATGGTTACCGTATAATTTATCCCTTTGACCTCTAATGCTCACGATGACTGAGATTGGGCTGCCAACCCAGATTGAGTCAGTCGACTACGTGTCTCAACCTCGCAAGCCCAGTGACTCTTCACTAGGACTACCCCGGCCGAGGATTTGCTAAATTGAGATACTGCGAGACATTCAATCCAAACTGTTGGATAGGTCAATTCCATCTTGGTCCATCACTGCTACACAAGTACTTGCCTGTACCCAGAAACCTTCCATCATCGGATTAAAAATCGGATAGTCCGGCACCAAAGCACAGGGAGTTGCTTGCAAGCTACCGTGATGACCTCAGGTCAGAGGGACACATATACCCATATCCAATCGTGAGTATCCCTTTGGCAGAAAGGGGCTGCACGGAGTCACGTTCAATAAGATATCACATATCCCACTTGCAGATCACATCAGTGTCATCACACTCATTTGGTCAAGAGGACAACCAAACGATGTGAACTACAACAACCTATACTTGATATATTGCTCTCCAGTATAATATATCCTTTGGTTGTGAACAAGGTTTAAGGACCACTCGATACATCCTCTCTGTATCGAAGTCAGTGTAGTCCTAAGGACTTCATCCCATGAAAAGAGTTCATTTAAGGAAATTAAGTATGTGATGAGCTGCCAAAAATAATATTTTATTAATTCATAAAAAGAGTATAATACTGAGCACAACCGCCTACAACCCAGGCGATTGGCTTTGGGACACAATTCCCAATAGTTATCAATCAGTGTTTGAAGAACTCCGATGAAGTGATCACACAGCACTCTGATTGGAGTCTGAATTATGAAGCTCGGTTTCCTTGATTAGATGGCTGATTTGGACGGTCTTGGAGGCAAGGAAAGTCTCCTCTGGGGAGCTGAAACACTCGGGGATCCTGCAAAACATCAAGGGTCAATCAAAATAGCAAGTAAGAAAAAGAAAAGAAACTAGGTTTAGAAGGAATCAGGTTAGGTTTAGAAGTTGGGCGGCAATGAAGCACATGAAGCTGTTGATCGGGTGTCTTCAAGGTTGCTCTTCAAGGACATGGCTGATGTGTGAAAGCTTGGTTTGTTACTGTGGGTGTGGAGGATTGCAAGGGATGGTTGGCCAACACAAGAACAAGAAACCACAAAAAAAACAAAGTAACACAAACACAAGCTCTCAAGCTCAAATAAATTTCACCAGGATTTTTTTTGATATCATGAATAAAAATTTGATTACAATAGGGGGAGGGGTGGGGTATTTATAGAGTTACCATGCCCTCTCCTTGTTATAATAGGAATACAAGCTAGATAGGGAGAACGATTACAAGTGGAGTAGGAATAGGTTCACAAGTTGAATAGGAGTAGGTTCTCCTTGTTTGATACGGATTTCCTTCCTCCTTTGACTTGGTCAAAGGGCTTTGGACTTTGTCAAATCCCTTTTTCTTGGTCTTGGATGCCTCTTGGCTTGGACTTGGGCTCTTGGGCAGCAATTGGGGTGTCCAAGGATGGGTTGGGTGCATAGGCTTTGGGCCCTGGAGGCTTGGGATGCCTAGAGTAGGAATATTCCAGGTATCTTTGTTCTGGGTTGGAATATACATGGAATCTTGGTTCTTAATGGACCTTGGCCTTGCATTCACCTGGGCTGGATGCAGGTGGACCTCTGGAATCTTGGATGCCCTGGTTTGAGAATATGCTTTGGTATCTGTGGAGGAATCTGGGCATCTGGAAGGCATTTAGAAGGAATCAGGGTTTCTAGAAAGCATTTTGGATCCTGGGGTGTTACACAAAATCCAACAAGCTAATGTAGTGGCCTCTGACTCCTGGATGTGGCCTGGTGGAACTCCAAAATAGGGTAACCTCCTCTTTTGTACAAAATTTAGACTCATACTGGACTCATAACTGAAGTATAGGACTCGATATACTGGCTAGGGTGAGGGTTGGGACAAATCAACTAACCTCAACTTATTACATGACTCAATCTTAATTGATTATAAAATTGTGACACATAACTAAGTAACTAAAATTTGAAACCCTAATCAATAAACTATATGGGATCCAGTGATCTATGTCTGATCCTGGTGTCCCCACCAAATAACCAAGTAAATTTAATGAAGAATGTTTTGAATACCATATACCTAAATTACATGTTCCTTTTAGATATCTTATTATTCTTTTCATAGCAAGCATGTGCAGTTTTTTGGATTAGATTGAAATCTAGCACAAACATATATGCTAAACAAAATATCAGGTCTGGTTGCAGTTAAGTACAACAAGGATCCAAACATACCTCGATATAACTTTTGATCGATGTTGTTGCCTTCTTCATCTTTATCCAATTTGCAGGTTGAGCTCATAGATTTGTCCATTTCTTTGCTTATCTCCATACTAAACTTCTTGATAATTTTTTTGATGTACTTGGCTTGGTTTATGAAGATCCCTTCCTTTGTTTGTTTTACTTGATTCCAAGGTAGTTGTTCAATTCACCCATTAGACTCATTTCAAATTCATTCTGCATTAACTTAGCAATTTTATACAAAAAATTTTGTTTGTTGCACCAAATATAATATTATCAGCATAAATATGTACAACTAATATATCATTGCTTTTCCTTTTCATAAAAAGAGTTTTATCAACATTTCCTCTTATAAAATCATTTTCAAGCAAGAAAGTGCTAAGTCTATCATACCAGGCCCTAGGTGCTTGTTTCAAATCATATAAAGCTTTATTAAGTTTAAAAACATAATTTGAAAAAGCATGGCTTTCAAAGCCTAGTGGTTGTTCTACAAAATTTGTTCAGAAATATGACCATTTAAAAATGCACTTTTCATATCCATTTGGAAAAGGTTAAAATTCATGTAGCAAGCAAATGCAAGAAGTAATCTAATGGCTTCTAGTCTTGCTACGAGTGCGTAGGTCTCATCAAAGTCTATACATTGTTCTCGGTTATATCCTTTGGCTACTAGTCTAGCTTTGTTTCAACTACATTTCCTTGTTCATCTAATTTATTTCTACAGACCCATTTGGTTCCTATGACAGGATGGTCTGATGGTCTTTCAACTAAAGTCTATACACTATTTTTTTTAGATTGATTTAGTTCTTCATGCATGGCCATCATCAATTTTGGATCAGATTCAGCCTCTTCTAAGCTATAAGGTTCTATTTGTAACACAAAGGCTAGGTAATCATGTGCATCTTTATGTGATGACCTAGTCCAATACCTTGTGAAGGATCATGAATAATCAAATCTTTAGGATGAGAAGTTACATACCTCTATTCCCTTGGTAGATCAGCATGATCCTTAATTACCATTTCTTCTCCTTCTTAAGTTGGTCTTTCTTGTATGCTCATGTCTTCCATTTCATTTTGAAGTATACCTGCATCATCGTCTATATACTCTTTTTCTTAAAGGTGAGGGGTTAGTTTCATCAAAAATTACATGCATTGATTCTTCCATAGTTTGAGTTCTTTTGTTAAATACTCTATATACTTTGCTATGTAATGAATAACATAGGAAAACTGCTTCATCAGATTTAGTATCAAATTTTTCTAGATTATCCCTACCATTACTAAGAACAAAGCATTTACAACCAAATACATGAAACTAATTAATGTTGGGTTTCTTTCATTCCAAAGCTCATAGGAGGTTTTCTTTAACATTGGACGAATCAAAACATGGTTCAAAATATAACAAACAATATTCATGGCTTCTGCCCAAAAGTATCTTGGAAGATTGCTTCACAAAACATTGTTCGGGCCATCTCTTTCAAAGTTCTATTTTTTCTCTCTACAACACCATTTTGTTGTGGTGTTCTAAGAGCGGAGAAGTTGTGATCAATGCCATTTTCTGTGAAATAATCATCAAAAAATTGATTTTCAAAATTATGCTGTGATCACTCCTAATTGAGACTATTGAAAGAATTTTTTGATTTGAAAATTTTTTATAAAATTTTGAAAGACTTTAAAAGTTTTATCTTTATGAGTGATAAGAAAACCCAAGTAAATCTAGAGAAATCATCTACTATCACAAGAGCATATTTCATACCACCTAGGCTTGTGGTCCTAATTGGTCCAAATAAGTCCATGTGAAGTAGCTTTAGGGGTCTAGTAGTTGAAATCATATTTTTAGATTTAAAACTCTCCTTAGTTTGTTTACCTATGTGGCATGCATCGCAAACATGATTAAGATCTACTTTAAACTTAGGCATGCCTCTAACTAGATTCTTGGAAATTAACTTGGCAATAGTATGCATACTAGCATGACCTAATCATCTATGCCAAAGTAAACAAGACTACTTAGTCTAAGCATTTATTGCAACAAAACTGGAACTACTAAACATAGCTAGATCATTAAGATCTACTACATAAATATTTCCAAGTCTATGTCCAGTGAATTTATTGCTAGAATTAAGAGAGTTTGTTATAATATACATAGATGATTCGAAAACAACCTTAAAGCCTTTATCATAAATAACTAATGCTTAACAAATTATGCTTCAATTTGTCTACTAGCAATACATTTTCAATAAAAGTACAGGGGGTTATTTTGATCTTACCGATTTGGATTATTTTTTCGTTGCCATTATCTCCAAAAGTAACCAGACCTCATTCTTTCATCTCTAGGGTGATGAGTTGATCTTTGTCACCTGTCATATATCTTGAGCAGCCGCTATCTAGATACCATCTTTTCTTTAATTTCTGAGCTCAAGATATTTTTGCAAAATAATCAAGGAATTCTTTTAGGTACCCAAGCTATCTTAGGTACTTGCAAGTTAGTAGAGGTGGTTCCTTTGGGAACCCAAATCTTTTTTATTCTATTTTTAGAAGTGTATTTTTCATTAATGAGTTACATTGAAAGAATTTTGTCCAATCTCATGACATACATGACAAACAATTCTAGCATTTTGAAAGATGTATGATTTGGAGTTCTAGATGTTGATGCAGATGTAAATCTTTTTCTTATAAAAGATTTTCTATTTAAATTCTTAGGTACATACATTGTAGCTTTAAAAATGTATGTAGAAGGATAGATACAAAAGCTTCTTGAGATATTGATTTTGGAACATAAGCTTTTGAAGTTATGAATTTAGTAGCTGAAATTCCATTTGAACTAGAAGAATTGAAACCAAAACCAGCTTTATTTCTAGAAATTATTTATTTCTTTAAAATTAACTCAAGCTTTTTTAAAGATAAAGTAAGTTTTTAACTAGTGGCTTGAGTTTTTCAACCTCCTTTTTCAAATCATTATTTTTAATAGTCAAAGCTTTGTTTTTCTCAATACATGCATTTTTTTAGTTTCCAAAGCTTTGTTCTTTTCAAAAAAGGCATGTAAATCTCTTTGCAATAAATTATTCTTTTCTAAAATTTCTTCCTTCTCTTTTTATAAAGAATCATTTATTTCTTTAGAGCTCGTATCTTTACTCCAGTCTTTTTATATTCAGATAATTTATCATGAAAAGTAGAATTCAATTCTTCGAATGTAAATTCTATTTGAGGATCGGGGATGTTACCTCATCTTTGAGACAAATTAGGCATAGATTTGCACTCTTTGTGGTCTCTTCTTCTTCGATTGAAGTCGACTCCTCGTTGTCGCTCAATGTAGCAACCATTGCTTTCTTCTTCTTTTTCTTAAACATCTTTTTTAGTAGAGGACAATTTGGATGGATATGCTCGGGCTTCTTGCATTCATAGCACGTGGGCATCTGTTCTTTTTCTTTTTTTCTTTCTTTGTCCTTCTCCTTAGAGTGCTCACCTTGTTTATGGAGTTTTTTTATAGTATCTTTCTTTTTTTTCCATAAACCTTCTAAATCTCCTCATGACCATAGCAATATCTTCATCTTCCAAATCATCTTTGGAGGAGGAGCATTCATCTTCTGATTCCTCATCTTTCTTTGAATCCAATGCAGCTTTGAAGGCTATTATCTTCTTTTTCTTCTGATCATCATCAGTTCTATGCTGCATGGCAAGTTCATGTGTGATGAGTGAACACATCAATTCATCTAGAGGAAGTGTTTGTTTAGATCTTTCGCTTCCTAGATGGCAGTCACTTTGGGGTCCGACTTATCCAAAAGTGATATGAAAATCTTCTATACTAGATAGCATTTGAATAGACCCTACCAAGACTTTTCAAACCATTAATAATATCGATAAAGCGAGAAAGCATGGTAGAGATAGATTATTTTGTTCCATTTTAAACAACTCATAGTTGTGTACCAGAAGATTAATTTTGGAGGTCTTCACTTAGGAAGTTCCTTCATAGGTCACTTCGAGTTTATCCCAAATTTCCTTTCCTAAAGAGCAAGTGAAAATTCGATTGAACTCATTAGCATCCAAAGCACAGTATAATAAATTCATGGCTGTGGCATTCAATTCCCCCATCTTCATGTTGTGTTCATCCCAGTCCTCTTCAGGCTTTGGGACATCCATGCCATTAATTTTGATCATGGGTATATATGGCCTTTTAGAATGACCTTCCACTATTGAAAATTGATAACTTGAATGTATATTTTCATTCTAGCTTTCCAGTAAGAATAATTTGTGCCAAAAAAAAGTGGAAGTCTATTAGTAGATTTGCCTTCGACCAAAGATGTACTCGTGGGATGAGCCATCAATCTTTACTTTAAAAGTATTCAGAGACACTGCTCTGATACCAGTTGTTGTCCAGGTGGCTTTCTCAAGAGGAGGATAAATTGAGAATTTTAAAAAAATAAAGTAAGTATGTGCTCTTTAAATACTTCTTTGGAGTGTTAAGTGCTGTGGTTCAAATAATAAAAGTTGAAGCAAAAGTAGTTAGAGAAAGCACAATGCAAACAAAAAAAAATTCTAGTGGTTCAGAGCATCCCGCTCCTACGTCCACTACCTAAGATTACCACTTGAATTTCTATTATATCCCCCATTGGAATACAGTCAGATTATTTTAACAAGCTCACAATCCAAATCTAACTCCCTTTGGTTTTTAAACCGGGCTCACCAAAGAAACCCAACACTTATTTTTACCAGGATCACCAAGAACCTAACACTTGGCTTTACATAGGCTAACCAAGAACCTATTTGGTTTTTAAACTGGGCTTACCAATAACCCAACAATTTAGAAAAAGAATTATAAAGAGAAAGCAAGGAAATGACAAACAGATGTTGTCGGATGGTTGCCGATGTAGCTCAAGAGAAGCCTTATTGATTTCACTTCAATGCACTTGAATGGCTTCTTTAACTTCTTCAATAATTTCTTCAAGCTTTTAATGAGAGTTAGTGAAGACTTGAAGACTATCTTGAATACTCTTTAGTGCTCTCTTGCTCTTAAGGTTCTTTGATATTCAAAATAAGCATTCTCCTTTCAAAAGTTGTCCCAATTCATCATTTATAGTGTCGTGTACTCTACTCAGGTAGTTTTAGTCATTGTAGAACTTCGGGAAGTGACACATGACTGTTGGAGCACTTTTTGGAATCAAATTCCAAGTTTTAAAACTAGACATTATAAGCCTAAAATCGACCTTCGAGTCAGCTCGGATCCACTCGAGTCGGCTCGGATCCATAGAGTAGTTCTGATCGAGTCTCCTAGCTTCATTCGGGTTAGCTTGGTTTCTTAGTAGCTTGATTCCTTACTCTAGAAGTGTCGGCTCGCCTTACTTCAAGTCGGCTTAGATTCATAGGCATTCAAAACTATACTGGAAGAGTCGACTCGGATTCATTAGAGTCGGCTTGGTTGGCTGTTTACTCAAAACTCTTCTTTTTGGACTCTGGAGGAGTTGGCTCGAATCTATGAAGAGTCGGCTCGGATATGTGACAGAATAATGTAGTCGGCTTGGACTTTCTTCGGGTCGGCTCGATTGTCTGATTCAGAAAATCATGTTCTGGATGAGTCGGCTTGAGTCCCTTAGAGTTGACTCAGATATCTGCATGCTAGATCCTTCACGCTTGATATGTGCCAGAGTCGGCTCCTTTGATTCGAGTCGGCTCGAATGAGTTCTTCATTGAAATCTCAATTCTTCTCCAGAATTCATCCAGAAACACTTTAAACATCAAGATGCTTTCAAACTTTTCTAACAACATTCTTTAAGAAATTTTAAGCTTGAAACACATTTAGAAGTAACCCATTTTCATGATTTTTTTTAAACTTTTCTTTGGATTCTTTTTTACATGATATATTTTAACACAACTTATATCAGAAAATAAGATTTTAGGAGTTGGATTTTGACCATATGAATTATCCTACAAAAAAAAATACTTGAAGAGTTGTTAGCAAAACAAATTTGCTCTAATTTTGTTTTCATCAAAATCACTCAAGAGGTCAATAGACTCAAAATTAAATTCCATTACAGGACTCAACAAAAATTGACCAACACATGACTTAGAGAACAAAGTAAAGCTTGAAGTCTATGTCTGATCTGATATCCTCATCAATTCTCCCGAGGTGTTAGAAACTTGACCCTTTCAAGTAAGAAGGTCATTCTAGCTCAGGTACTGCTTTGACGGGTCTAGGTTGAGGCGTTGTGGATCCTCTCAAGTGATCCATGAATCCTCAGATCTCGGTCGACCTTGCCAATGAACCAAGTGATATGGAAGCCTTTGTTCCGGGTACTAGTGCCTTGGTCGTCCAAGATACACTTAATCTTTCCTCTCACGGGCTAAATTGATGGTGGACACTCGGGGTTGGGTTCGTTCTCAAAGAAATGGTCAGGCTCAAAACTCCCTGGGTATCATTGCTGGCTCCCTATACTCAACTAACACTGAGATACTGAAGGTTGAGCTTAATGCCTAATTAGGTAACTTAGGCACAAGGTCCAACTTTCTTTATCACTTTGATGGATTGGTGCGAGCACTAGGATCCGACAATGATTGCTGGGCCCAATCTGGTTTAATGGTAAGGATATCTGAGTCCTGTAGTCCTTAATAATGTGCCACTTGAGTCTTGTAATACAAGTGAACCAATTGAGTCCTGTAATAAAGTGGACATGTGAGTCAATGTAAGTCAAGTCGAGTTTAGTTCCATGTCAAGAGTCCTGTAATTTTGATTTCATCCAAGAGGAGAGTCACCAGGCCCCTCCACCATAGCAAGAGATCAAGTACCCAGGCCCCTACTCTGGCCCCCAACCTTGATGCCCAATAGGTGGGCCTTCATGCCCCAAGCCCAGTGTAGGTGCCCATCCAGATGGCGCCCTCCTTCAGTCCAGCTCCCTGCCAGGTCCAGACCAGTTGGCACCCTCCTTCAAGCCCAAGATGCCCTGGCCCATCGAGAGAAGGCACTCATCCCAGGCTTTGCTACCACCTCTAGGGTTTCATGATTGGTGCCCCAGTCCAAGTGCTCTCAAGTTGGCGCCCCAGCATAAGAAGAAGGCCTGCAACTGACCTAGCCCACCAAAGTTACTTGGCCCCCAAAAAATGTAATTTTAATTTGTTTTGGAGTCCAGGGACTTGGGTAACTCTAAAATACCCACCCCTAACCTCTTGTATGAATATCTTTTTTCATGAATATAAACCTTGATTGATTTCTTTCAATTGTTCCTCCTTCTTGGAGTGGGTGTGAGACCCGTGTGTGTGCAAACCCTAGACACCCTGCTACTCTCTCTCCTCCCTCAAACCCTATCCATCCTAGCCTCCATCTCCAATCCCTAATCCGCCAATCCCAAGAACCCTCTAGGATGCCACCTGTCTTCCACCTTCCATCCAACCCGCCACCATCCAAGTGCTCCAAGCCTTGGCCGCCCTTCCATCATCCTTCTAGGTAATCCTTGGCATCCAAGCCACCAAGCACCCATCCCAGGCACCCTTCTCTACTACCAGGCTGCCCCTCATCCAAGCCCGACATCCTCTTCCTCAAGCAGGCCACCAACTTCAGCAATAGCCATCTTGCTTTCTCTTCAATCTACTTCCTATTCTTATTTTTCATGACATCCTTGCATCTAACTTGTGACGTGTGCAAGATCCTTCTGGCGACCACCTCTGATGCAGGATGACTCTAAGATTACTAAAAATAGTAGAAAATAGTAAACTAATTTTTTATATTTTTTTTATTATTTAATTTGCAAGCTTGATTTCCAAAATAAGTAAGAACTATCATAAGGAATAGCAATGCAAAGAATCATCGTATCGCGGGCAAACACATGCAAAATAATAAATTCCAGGACTCGAGAATTGAGAAACTCCCGGATTAGGATAGTTTATCTTCATCAAATCAGAAATTAAAAGAAGGGAAGGATGTTACCAATCAGTGATTTGGAGGACTTCCGATGAAGAGATCACACAGCACTCTGATTGGAGTCTAGATGATGAAGTTCGGTTCCCTTGATTAGATGGCTGATTTGGATGGTTCAGGATGCAAGAAAAGCCTCCTCTCGGGAGGTGAAACACCTCGGGGATCCTGCAAAATGTCAAGGGTCAATCAAAATAGCAAGTAAGAAAAAAGAAAGGAAACTAGGTTTAGAAGGAATCAGGTTAAGGATTAGAAGCGGGGTGACTTGAAACTTGATGAAGATCTCCTTGGTTGGTGGCCTAGGGCACTCCTTCTTGGATGTGTGAAGGCTTGGATGGTAGTGAGTTGGGGCATGGAGGGATGCTAGCCCAACAAGGAAACACAAACACAAACCACAGAACCAAAAAAATAAAGTAACACATGCTCGCAAGATCAAATAAATTTCACCAGGGTTTTGATATCATGAATAAAAGTTGCTTACAAGAGAGGGAGGGGTAGGGTATTTATAGAGTTTCCATGCCCTCACTAACCATGATTAGACTTGGGTTACAAGTCCTCTTTCAAATTAGAATACAAGTCCTTTCCTAGCTAGGTTAGAATTACGAAGTTTAAAAGGATTAGAAATCGCAACTAGGTTAGGAATAAACTTGGTCTTGTCCTTCTTCTCTTCAACTTAGACTTGGTCAAACCTGTTTGGACATGGTCAACACTTCAAGGATGCCTAGGAGGTGTGTTGGGCTTCTAGGGGCAGCAAGGGGCCATCCCAAAGGAGCTTCAGTGCATGGGTTTGGGCCTCTGAAAGCTGGGATTTCCTGGTAGCAGGAATATTCCATGGAATCTTGCTTCTTTAGGGATTGGGCTTGGCACCTGGGCTTGATTTCCTTAAGCTAGGATGTAGGTGGACCTCTGGAATCATGGATGCCTTGGTTTAGGAATATGCTCTTGCATATGAAGGGAATCTGGGCATTGGAAGGAATCAGGGTTTCTGGAAGCATCTTGGATCCTTGGTTATCACATAAAATCCAATGGACTGATGTAGTGGCCTCTGACTCCTGGATATGTCTTGGTGAAACTCCAAAATAGGGTGACCTCCTCTCTTTTAAAAAAATGGACTCATATTGGACTCATAATTGATGTATAGGACTCAAAATACTGACTACATTGAGGGTTGGGACAAATCAACTAACGTCAACTTATTACAGGACTCGATCTTAATTTGTTACAAAATTCTCAAAACTTTGACATATGACTAATTAAACCATATGGGATCCAAGGATCTGTGTCTGATCCTTGTTTCCTCACCAATTCTCCAGGGTTAGGAAGAACTCGACCCCATCGAGTATGGGTCAATTTGGCTCAAGGAGGGTCTGGGTTGAGGCACTGTAGATCTGCACTAGCGTTCCACAAGTCCTCAGATTCTGGCTAACCTTGCCACCAAACCAAATACCGCTGACAGTCTCTATCCGGGTTTCGATAGCTTGATCATCCAGAGCTCTTTCAATCTTTACCTCACCATAAGGCCAAATTATATGTGGTCGCTCTGGGGTGGGTTCTCTCTTAAAGAATGGGAGTGGCTAAAGGGCTCGCTGGGTATCACTGCTGGCTCCCTAGACTTTATAAAGTCTGAGATGATGAAAGTGGAGCTAATACCTAAATTAGGTGATATCTCAGGCACATAGGCATTGGGTCTACTACTATCATTATTTCCGATGGGCCAGCTTTGCAAGCAAAAATTCTCTGACAGTCACATATTCCTCTGCATAAAAATCTTTATCTTTCTTTTAGGAATTAGCTAAATTATTATTTAGTTCATTAATTAGGTTCAGCTTTCGACTAATTTCTATATGCATATGCTGTGCAGAGGTAAGTGCAGGTGCAAACAGATGATTCAAGGTTGAGGATTTATTGGACTCAACTAATACCTATTAGACTTGACTAAACTTTCCTATCGAAGGAAATTTTATTAGACTTTCTAGGGTCTAACCTAACACACTATAGACTTTCTATGTTTGACCCTAGCATGGAATGCACATGAAAATTTACTATGTATGCCTACTAAATGCCAAAGGGTATGCAAGAAGTAAGATGCAAACCTAACTACACAATGTATGAATGTAGTATGCTTACTTCTATAAAATGCCAATGAATGGTTAAAGAAACATAAAAAAATTCATGAAAAGGTAAAAAATATGAGGTGGATTCAGGGTTGGTTTGGTAAGGTAGAAAGTATGAAAAGGGTTCAGGGTTATTTGGAAAGAGTAGGATATAAGAAGGGGTATCAGAGATTAATCCTAGACTAATGAGGTTAACCTTATGGGGTTGATGTAGTCCTACAGGATTTTCATGATGGAAGAATGGGTCACTGATCTCAGGGAAGAGTTCTTCAATGGAAACTATAGGATTGGATTCTTCATGAGGGTACTGATAAGCCAAATCCTTAATAAAGTCATCTAGATCAAGAAATTTAGGACTAGGCTCTATAATGGGTCCTTTTGTATAGTTTTCTCAGGTGGTGCTCTAGTAATAGGATCTGGGTTCCCTTCCTCTAATTACTTCCATTATTGCCTATGTGTGATTTGGGCCATCTAACTCTGGGTCGACTACTATGTGGGTATGGTCAGGGTTAACTGATTCTAGGGTGGCTTCTACCTGGGTGTCTATTGATTCAACTAACTCTAAGTCTTCTATAAGGAACTTCTCTTCTTCCTTCTCATACTCCACCACTAAGCTTGGGTCAGCCTCATATATCTCCTCTTCAAGGTCATTTGGGTGAACCAATGAGGTGGTAAGAGGGGGTAGATTGAGGAAAAACTGACTAATGACTAGGGTGACAAGGGTGGCTAAGGTGCTCCTGACTAACACTTGGTTCATATCTAAGGGTACTAATCCTATTGAGCTCAGGCTGACTAAGGGTATGGGTTCATAGGTTATGGGTTCAGTCTTATGGGTCTTGCCTAGGGTTCCTAACTGATCTCCTACTTGGTCAAAACTATGGATTGCATGATTACATGATTGGATCAGTTGGTCAAGCTTATCGTTCAATTGGGTAGTGGATTGGTTAATCTGGGTGGTTAATTGGGCAACCATCTGTTCATTCATGGTTCTTATGAGAGCTTCAAGACTAGACTCCATGGCTAAACTAGGTGGGGTTTAGACTTCTGATATTGAGTTCCTAGTCTAGTGGTTTTGCAATCAAACAATCAATCAAAGTAGAATGGTGCAACCAAGCATGCAAAAAGAAAAAAGGTTAGTACAATCTAGGGTTTCCTAGACCTAAAGCCAAAACTGGATGTGTCAGCTCAACTTACACTTAACCCAGCAGCTAATCCTTCCAATGGCAGGTAGGGGTGGGGTGGTGGGAGGCTCCTCTTGCTTGTCACAGGGTCCTAATTATAAACCACCAGTCCACTTAGGTCGTTTGACTCTGGACCCCCAGCCTTAGACACCAGCTTTCAGTAATACCTAACGGATTAAATGCACTAGTTGGCCCATACGGTTCAGACCCGACCTATTGGGTGTCACCTAGCAACTAGAGAAAATTAAGTCTAATTAATTTTGATTAAGGCTTGGGTGGAAATGCTGGATGGTTGTTTTGGACCCAGGACAGGTTATGACCTCCTGTTCTGATGTTGTATTGATTGCTCTTAAGATTAGATTTAAAGATGATGAACATTCAATGATCCTGATGAAATCTAAAACAATCAGAAAATAAAATGATTTTTAATTAATTTATGAAATGTCAAGTTAAGATTAAGTTTAATAGGGTTAGCAAATAAAATTTGGCTTGGGATTGGGGGATTTCGAAGTTGATTAGGTTAGGTTGAGTCAAAATGCAGAAATAGCAGAATTCAGGATATTATGGTTTCAACCGATGCAGAATTTGACATATCCTGATGCATAAAAAAATCAAAAAAAATCTGGAACAGAGGATGAATAGTGCTTATGAAGCCTACCAAATTTCATTCAGAAACAAAATCAGATGGTAATAGAAACCTAGGGTTTTTTAGACTACTATAGAAATTATTAGGATTCTATTAGGGGTTTATTATGCCAAATTTTAGAGATTTTTGTTTCCAGTAAAAATAATTAAAAATTTTTATAATTACTAGGACAAAATAGAGGATATTCATTGAAATTTCACTGAAAAATAAAATGTTTATGATGCTGAAATCAGATAAAATCTAGACACCTAATGTAGTGGACAGAATGTAGAATTAGGGTTTGTGAATGCAAAGCAAATAAAAAACTATCCTAAACCCGCTCTGATACCAAACTGATGCAGGATGACTCTAAGATTGCTAAAAATAGTAAAAAAATAGTAAACTAATTTTTTTAATATTTTCTTATTATTTAATTTGTAGGCTTGTTTCCCAAAATTAAGTAAGAACTAGCATAAGGAATAGCAATGCAAAGAATCATCATGTTGCAGGCAAGCTCATGCAAAATAATAAATTCTAGAATCCAAGAATTGAGAAACTCCCGGATTAGGATAGATTATCTTCATCAAATCAGAAATTAAAACAAGGAAAGGATGTTACCAATCAGTGATTTGAAAGACTTTCGATGAAGAGATCATACAGCACTCTGATTGGAGTCTAGATGATGAAGTTCGGTTCTCTTAATTAGATGGCTGATTTGGATGGTTCTGGATGCAAGGAAAGCCTCCTCTGGGGAGGTGAAACACCTCTGGGATCATGAAAATGTCAAGGGCCAATCAAAATAGCATGTAAGAAAAAAGAAAAAAAACTAGGTTTAGAAGGAATCAGGTTAAGGATTAGAAGTGGGGCGGCATGAAGCTTGATGAAGATCTCCTTGCTTGGTGGCCTAGGGCACTCTTTCTTGGATGTGTGAAGGCTTGGATGGCAGTGAGTTAGGGCGTAGAACGATGCTAGGCCAACAAGGAAACACAAACACAAACCAAAGAATCAAAAAAATAAAGTAACACATGTTCGCAAGCTCAAATAAATTTCACCAGGGTTTTGATATCATGAATAAAAGTTGCTTACAAGAGGGGGAGGGGTAGGGTATTTATAGAGTTCCAATGCCCTCACTAACCATGGTTACACTTGGGTTACATGTCCTCTTCCAAATTAGAATACAAGTCCTTTCCTAGCTAGGTTAGAATTACAAAGTTTAAAAGGATGAGAAATCCCAACTAGGTTAGGAATAAACATGGTCTTCTCCTTCTTCTCTTCAACTTGGACTTGGTCAAACCTCTTTGGACGTGGTCAATACTTCAAGGATGCCTAGGGGGGCATGTTGGGCTTCTAGAGGCAGCATGGGGCCAGCCCAAAGGGGCTTAGGTGCATGGGTTTGGGCCTCTGAAAGCTGGGATAGCCTGGTAGCCTGGTAGCAGGAATATTCTTGGAATTTTGCTTCTTTAGGGCTTGGGCTTGGCACCTGGGCTTGATTTCCTTGAGCTGGGATATAGGTGGACCTCTGGAATCATGGATGCCTTGGTTTAGGAATATGCTCTGGCATCTAGAAGGGAATCTGGGTATCTGGAAGGAATCAGGGTTTTTGGAAGCATCTTGGATCCTGAGTTGTCATACAAAATTCAATGGCTAATGTAGTAGCCTCTGATTCCTGGATATGGCCAGGAGAAACTCCAAAATAGGGTGACCTCCTCTCTTTTACAAAAATTGGACTCATACTGGACTCATAATTGATGTACAGGAATCAAAATACTGACTAGGTTGAGGATTGAGACAAATCAACTAACCTAACTTTTTACAGGACTCGATCTTAATTGATTACAAAATTTTCAAAACTTTGACACATGACTAATTAAACAATATGGGATTCAGGGATCTTTGTCTAATCCTGGTGTCCCCACCATCCTCCGAGGAAGAAGCTTTCTTCACCATAAGGACCAACTGAAGAAAACTATTGATCCACTGAGTAGATGATGATCATCTATGCTCCAATCTAGAGCATTGAGTGACCCTATCTCCGGCAGGATCAAACATTGTTGCAAGGTAAACACCCAACCCTCTTTTAAGTTATGATTTTCTTGAAGGTACATCTATCCTAATCGAGGGTTTCTCGATCCTCAAGGTCCTGTTCTTTATTATTTTGCATGATCCTAATTGCGGGTATCGTGGACATGTCATTACCTTTTCTTCTACTGAACTTTACTATTCTTTGAGATTTTAGCCTCTAAAATTAAATCTTAAAAAATTACAAAAAAAACTAGTTACTATTTTTCAGCATACATATCATCATTAGAGTTACCTCGCATCAGTTTGGTATTGGAGCAAGTTTAGGATAGTCGTGCATCATTAAAAACACAACACAAAAACCCTAAACAGAATTATGCATCCTATCATCTTCATTAGGGGTCCGAGTTTAGGTTTGTTTCAACAGCATAGGTATACTATTTTTTCTAAAATCTGCACTGATTAATATCTGATTAGTTGCCTTAATTACTTTGATTTTTTCATATTTTACAAAACCAAAAAACACAAAAAAAATATGCATCGTAGAAACCCTAACCAGAAACCAAATTTTTTGCATAGTAGAAACCCTAGAATTTGCAGCATCATTCCATTTTTGTATTAAATGAAATTTGGTAGGAGTCATCATCAGACATAACCCTCAGTCCTGAATATTTTTTTAGAATTTTTCTGCTATAAAATCCATTGTAACCTCTGCATCAAATTAGAACAAAAAAAATTTCAATTTCTGTTGTCATGCATACTTGACATGATTAAACCAAATCAACAACCAAACCCCACCCCACCCAAGCCAACTTGATTGATCACTTAACCGACTTAAATTTAAGTTAGCCACATCATAAAAAAAGACAAAAAATTTTTTTTTTTCTATTTTGTTACTAGCTTGCATTAGGGTTCATTGATTGTGCATCATCTCATCTAAACTAATCTTAAGGGCAATTTTCCTCTATCAGATCAGGATAGGATTTCTTCACCTATCTTGGGCCCAAAACCACCTCATTGCATACATTTCCAAATGTTAATTAATATTAACTAGCAACTTAATTGATTTAGGGACACCAACAGGTCAGGTCTGAGTTTTGTGGGTACACTAATGCACCCAACCCGTCACCTATTATCGGAAGATGGTGTCTAAGGCTAGAGGTCCAGTGGCAAATGCCCTAAGCGGACTGGTGGTTACTTAATTAGGACCCTGTCATTGGCAAGGGGAGCCTCCCACCACCCCATCTCTTACTTGGCCAGTAAAAGGATTAGGTGTGTTGTGTGAGTGTAAGTTGAGTTGACCCATTCAACTTTGGCTCTAGGTCTAGCAAACTCTAGAACATGCTAACTCTTGTGTGCTTGACTGCATCATAACCTCTTGATTGATTGATTGCATGACCACTAGGTCAGGAGTCCAGTATAACCATCTTAACCCCCAACCTAGCTCAGCCATGGACAATGACTTTGGTGCTCAACTGAGGGCCTTTGCTGATCAAATAGCCTGAATGAATACTCAGATGACCAATAGGTTTGACCAAATGGAAACCCATTAGAAAATGTAAAAAGAACCCAAGAGTCCCATACTGAACCCGAGCCTGACTCACCCGTTCCCGCACCACCTAACACTAGGAGAGCCCAATGCCATGACCTATTCCAAGAACCTAGCCCTAAGAGGCCCAATCAGGAGCACTAGGACCAAGAAGAGAGACTTTTGAAGAGCCTCAGGATAGATGCACCCACCTTTGATGGCACCCTAGATTCCAATACCTACATAGATTGGGAAGGAGGCACGAAATAATTTTTTGAATGGTATGACTTGAGTGAGGAAAAGAGGTGTAAATTTGCCAAACTTTGGTTAACCAGCCAGGCCAAGTTACACTGGGAAAACATAGAATGCCTAACAACAAAAAAATGAAGCCCCCATAGATACCTGGATGACCATGAAGTTGAAACATAGAGAGAAATATGTTCCCCCATCCAACCAAAAGAGACTTCTAGACCAATGGCAAAGAATAAATCAGGGAAGTAGGTCTGTGACAGAGCACATAGCCAAGTTTGATGAATGTGCCATAAGGTGTTGCCTAGACGAACCCTCATCAGTGACCCTATCTAGGTTTAGGGCTGTCTTCATGAAGATATCCAAAAAGAATTATACTTAAGGAGAGTCACTGAACTAGATCAAGCCTTCCAGGTAGCTGAGAATTATGAGAGGTTCCAGAAAGCACCCATAGCCCGTAAGCATGAACACCTTAGGTTTAATGCCCCTAGTTCTAAACTCAACCCTAACATAGCATACGTAGGCCGACCCAACCCTAACCCTGCATACCCAGGCCGACCCAACCCAAACCTAGCATACCCAAGCCAACCCAACCCTAGTTCAAATCACCCAAACCCTAACCCACATCATCCCAACCCTAGCCTGAGTCGATCCAGTTCTAGCAACCTAGTACCGTATAGGGATGATAAGGGTAAGTCACTTGAAACCCAGAGAAACCCGAGTCCCAACCCAAATGCCTATTTTAGATTTCATCAGATGAGACATTTTCCTAGCTAATGCCCAACCAGATCCCTGCATATAGGAGAAGTAGAGGAAGAAGAGTCTGAACCTAATGATGAAATTGGAGAGGAGATCTATGAAGCTAAGGAGAACCTGATAGATGAATATGAAGGAGATGAGGAGCTTCTTGACTAGTCTGACCTATTAGGGGTAGTTAGGTGCATCCTAGCCCAGACTAAGATAAAAGAGGATTGGCATAGAACTAACATCCTACAAACTTTTGTTAAATTAGGGGACAAGGTATGCAAAATCATTATGGATAGTAGGAACTATGTGAATGCCATTTCACTCAAGGCAATCAAAACCTAGGCTTGAGCCCAGTTCCCAATCCTAGCTCCTATAAGGTTTTTTGGATAGACTCCACATCCTTACCCATTAAGTCCAGATGCCAAGTCCAGATCCAGCTTCAGTCTTACAAAGATAAGGTGTGGTGTGATGTTATACTCATGGAAGTTAGTAGCATAATTATAGGTAGACCTTGTCTTTATGACCATGATGCTACCTTGTTTGGCCGATCCAATTCATTCTCATTTAATTTTCATGGAATGAAGATTACGATTAACCTAACCCCACCTAAGGACAAAGTTAAGAGAGGATATAGCTCATTGAAGGAAAAGAAATCTGGAATCAATTTAATTACTACTAAGGAGCTAGAGAAAGAGATTTCTGAGGGGACTATACTTTGGATGATAGCTGCTAAGGAAATACTTGATCCGATCCATAAAGAGTACCCTCAGGAGGTTAAGGAAATCTTAAGTGAATTTGAAGACGTATTTCCTAAAGATTTACCTGACCAGTTAGCACCACTAAGGGACATCCAGCATGTTATAGACTTAGTCCCAGGAGGTACCCTACCCAACCTGTCCCACTATAGGATGATCCCAGCTAAACATCTAGAGCTGTAGAAACAAGTAGGAGAACTTCTAAGAAAAAAGGTTTATTAGGGAGAGCTTAAGTCCTTGTGCTGTACCAGGCCTATTAACCCCTAAGAAAGATGGCACATGGAGAATGTGTGTTGACAGTCATGCCATAAATAAAATTACTATGAAATATAGGTTTCCCATCCCCTGGTTGGATCATATGTTAGATATGATGGTCGGTGCAACCATTTTCTCAAAGATTGACCCGAAGAGTGGCTATCATCAGGTGAGAATCATACCAGGGTATGAGTGGAAAACTGCATTCAAAACCAAGGATGGTCTTTATGAATGGGTTATCATGCATTTGGGTTGTCCAATGTCCCTAGCACCTTTATGAGAATCATGACCCAAGTCCTAAGAATGTTCATAAAAAATTTGTAGTGGTTTATTTTGATGACAACCTGATCTACAGTAGGACTAAGAAAGACCACCTAGATCATCTGAGACAAGTCTGCTAGATCCTTAGGAAGGAGAATCTCTATGCCAATATGAAGAAGTATGATTTTTTGATCCTTAGTCATCTTCCTAGCATTTGTGGTGACCCCCGAAGGAGTGTCAGTTGACCCTAAAAAGATTAGATCCATTGTAGAGTGGCCAGACCTACTAGTGTCCTTGATGTATGTAGTTTTCATGGTCTAGCCACCTTCTATAAGAGATTTATCCAGGGAATTAGCACCATTATAGTACCCATAATTGACTGTATTAAGACGGGAAGTTTTGAATGGACCAAATCTGCTGATAGAGCCTTCTTAAGGATTGAGGATAAGATGACATAAGCACCCATTCTGAGGTTACCCGATTTTTCCAAAGTCTTTGAGGTAGCTTGTGATGCTTATGGGAGTAGGCGTTGGATGAGTTTTGAGCTAAGAGAGCCACCCAGTAGCCTTCTTTAGTGAAAAATTGTTGCCTAGGTGGCTTACACAAGAGGGCAGTGAATTGGGTATTTAAAAATTTCTTCAAGTATGTGCTCTTTTGAAATCAATGTGTGAAGAGTGAAGTGATAATTGAGTTAGCAGCAGAAGTAAAAGCACAACACAGAAATTCACAAAACAAACACTAAGAGATTTATAGTGGTTCAGAGCAACTCAGCTCCTACGTCCACTACCCAAGATATGACTTGGGATTTTCACTATATTCACCCACGGAATACAGCCGGATTATTTTCACGGGCTCACAATCCAAAACCCAAACTTGGTTTTAAATAGGCTCACTAAGAATCCAAACTTAGTTTTGACCGGGCTCACCAAAAATCCAAACTTGGTTTTGTTCAGGCTCACCAAAAACCACTACAATGTTAGTTTTAATCATGATCACCAACAACCTAAAACACTTGGTTTTCAAGGCTTACCAAGAACCTAACAAACTCAAATAAGATTTAAAAAATACAAAACAACTTTTTGACAAACCAAAGTTATTGGATGGTTGTAGTTGTAGCACTTGAGAAGCCCTTGATTTCACTTTGAATCCTCTTCAAAGCTTCTTAACTTCTTCAGTAAATGCCTCAAGAAACTGATAAGAGTTGGTGAAGACTTGAGTGCTTGCTTTGAATGCTCTCTAGTGTATACTCTTGAATGTTCAATGAAAACTCTTCACTCTCACATTAACTTATTATTCTTCCTTCAAAAGTGATTCAAATCCCTTAAATATATTCTCTTTCACTGATTTTAGAAGGTTATAGATTTGTATAGACCATTGGGATTCGAAAATAGAGCTGTTGGAGACCATTTTGGATTTAAAATAAGAATTCTGGAACTAGCCATTACTAACCTGAAGCTCTCACTCGAGTCGGCTCGGATAGCTTTAGTCAGCTTGGATCGTTAGGTAGGTCAAATTGTCACTCTGCTCGAGTCGGCTATTTTCCATCAATTCAGATCACCTGGTTGGTTCTTCAGGACTAAGATTTTCAGAACTTTGGATGAGTCAGTTCTTCAATAATCGAGTCAGCTTAGATGTCTGTCTGAGAAAACTGCACTCTGGATGAGTCAGCTCGGATCCCCTTGAGTAGGCTCGAATTCTCAGAACTTCAGAATTAGACTCTACCTAAGTTGGCTCTTCTGACTCGAGTCGGCTCGAATGTCTGTGTGCTAGAAAATAGTGTGCCATGCTAGACGTCGAGTCGGCTCTTCTTCTTTGAGTGGGCTCTAGTCCAAAACTTGTCAAACTTGTCAGGCTTTGTTCCAATGACTTCCAAACAACTCAAAGCCATTCCAACTCATTCAAGGATAGAACTTGAGACAATTAAACTTAGAAGTACATAGAAGCAGCCCTCTTATAGGAGTAAACAATTGATTTTTCTAGGGGGCTCTCTTTACATGAACTTTTAACAAAAATAGACTTAACTTACTACCATGTTGTAGGAAGTAGGGTTATTCAATGAAATCATCCTACAAAAACTTTGAGAATACTTGAAATAGAGTTAGTAAACAAATACATGCTCCAATGGTTGGTTATCATCAAAATCATTCCAGGGGTCAACAATCTCCCCCTTTTTGATGATGACAAAACATTGGGCATGGAAAAACTTTGCATATTTCAATAAATGTATCAGTGTAACTTGTATATGATTATCATATTGAGATGTTTCACATCTATCAACAAGTATCACTTGTATATTGAAAGTATCAAGGCTTATCAACAAAGTATCAATTTTTTGAAATTGATCCAATATGTATAAGAGCAAATTTTAGATCAAAAGTTGCTTTTGCCTATCATGAATTAAAATAAAAAAAGATGTCAGAGCTTAGAGAAATACCAAGATAGAATGTATCATAGGAAAAGCACAAAATGTATTAGAGCTTATGTATCAGAGAATATCAGGGATGAGTTAAACAAAAGTCAAATTTATAATATCTGGTTTGTATTAGAGTTATTATAAAAAGCATCAAAGGTATTCAGAATGTATCAGAGCTATTTTATTAGCAATTAGAGATCTGAATGAATTAAGATTGAATTTGAGTACCATAGCAAGATATGATCCATTTAAGTGCTAGAGTAAACAAATTTGAACAAAATTCATACTCATTATGCCAATTCATTTAATTTTACACATCAATATGCCAATTCATTTCCATGCACATCAAACACTCCCCCTTTTTGTCATTAATCAAAAAGGTTTTCACAAAGCATATTTTTTTAAAAGAGTAGGAATAATGATAATATTGTTTGAGATAATTTCACTTTCTCATATAATTTTCATGTTGAAATTTTTCAAAAATTCAAGTGAAGGTTCTCCCCTTATTAGGTTAAACATTGAGATCATTCAAAAAAGTAATAAGATGTATAATAGGGAAAAGTGGTAGTCAATTGGCAAGTTATTGATACACCATTAGGGAGTAAGAATTACAAGCATAAAAGAGCTTTTCCTTTATCCCCCGGTGTGAAGATATTGTGAATCATTTGTGAAAAAGAGGAGGAGCCTACATCTAGTACAGTACCTGAAGTCTTAGTTTATTAGGGTTTAAATCTTAGGTCTCTAAATCTAATTCTAGCATGGGCCTTAGGTGTCCTAGCTTTTTGTTTACCCCTAGATTTTTGTTTAGCCTTAGATGGAGTAGGTTCTACTTTAACTCTAGAAGGCATAAAAGGGTCAGTGAGTGGTATAAAAGAAATAGGGTCAGGATCAAAAATCCGGGAGGTACAAAAGGTGGTGGCTGAGCTGGTGGTGATGGTGGGTGTGCTGGTGGCTCCCTAGAGGTCTGAGCTGAAGAAGCCTCAGTAGTGGATGTAAGCTTGTGTAGATGTAACCAAACAGCTCGAAGCTCATCCTTGTGACCTTCCAGTCCTCTCTGCATGCCTTGCTCTCCACAGCCTACTGTGCCTTGAAATTGTCTATAGCTCCCTTTAGTCTGTTATAGTTCGCATGTAGCTCTTTGATATTAGAATTGATATCCTCCTGCTGATGCGATCTATTATCTATAGCTTCGACCCTGGTGGTCAATTGCCCTAGCTATGCCGTAATGTCCTGTAGATTAGTGTCAACTATCTGGCATAGCTCACCAAACATCGAACTAATGGAGCTCGTCAGGGACTCTGAGAAAAGCCTGATATGCTAGGCTATAAAGGCCTGTGAAGCTGATGGTGCTGTAATCGAAGGTCTGAGAGCGGGTCTAGTTGAAGGTCCAGGAGGTGTCCTAGGACTGTTAGGCACTCTCTGTCTAACCTTTCTCATCAACATCAGCATGTGTACCATCATCTATTGCTGCAGTAGCATCAGTGTCACCAGTTGGAAGCTTAGTCTACTCCTCATGCTCATCATCATCATCAAAAGAAGAACTAGCAACCCTCTACCCAGATATATTTTTGACCAATTCCTTCAACTAGATGGTATCCCATCCTTTGAAGTGATTTTGCCGAATAGGTGTCTGTGTGGTGAAGAGGTCTGCCATCCTCACCTATGAGGTCAATCCTGGCATCCTGAAACAATAGCGTAAAGACCATGCCATAGGGTAGACATGCCTTTACCTTCCTTGCTGCCTCTCTCATTTGAACAATCATAATATAGGGCAGATTGAGGGCCTCCCCCTCAATCAAATGCTGCATGAAAACTAGATCCTGCTCGCTCAACTAGTCAAAGCAACCGATTCTATGTAGAAAGATCTGACTAATGATGTAGTGCAGCAATCACATTTCTAGTGAGAGCATATTGGCTTGAACATTTTTTATAGTATCAACATCTGATCTCTCCAGAATCAATCTCAGTGCTCTCTGCTTATTCTTTAATACCAAATGTTTGTACCATCTGTGGGCATCTATAGAATATTACTCAGCTTCTCTTCATCCACAACATTCTTACTCCTTTCACAATTGACTCAATATGGTATTCACCAAGAGTAAGATTTTCAAAGAAAGTACTTACTAAATAAGGATAGGTTGGGGTATCTAAAGAACAAAAGAAGCTCCAACCATGATGTTCTATCCAATCTCTAATTCTTACACCCAATCCTTCCAAAAATGTGAAAACAATCCTTCTTCCACTTGTGACTGGCCGATTGGCCATAGAAATAACTTGCCTTGGTGGAGAAGGTGCTTATACTTCTTCCATTTCTTCATATTCTTCCTCTTCTCATCTCTTACTTCTTCTTTCCTTGTGGGCACTCAAGTTGACTAGATGAGAGCACTTCTTCACTGCCCTTTTGGGAGCCATCATGAAAAACAAATAGGGAAGGAAGTGGAAATACGAGGAAAATGGAATGGGAGGAGAGGTCACTTAGGTTCGGAAGAGTTTTTGGGATTTTGGTCAAGGTTCAACAATATAAGCAAACCCTAGCTCAAACTTATGGATTATATATGAAAAGGCCTAACCTAATAATCGAGTCGACTTGGCCAGAGCCTTGTCTACTTGAGTTGGCTCGAGCAAAAATGCTTGAAAAAGTGCTAAAAAGCTAAGAAAAAAATTCTTAAGGATAATAACACACTAGATAAGGTGGTCATTATCCTTAAATTGATATTGGAGGTCTTCTAGATAACTTTTCTTAATTTTAGAAGAAATTAGGTCAAAGTTTCTAAAAAGGATCACACAAACTTAATTCACTTCTAATCATCTCAAATCTTTCTTTATTAAGTGGCTTAGAAAAGATGTCAGCAAGTTAGTTTTCAGTTGGAATGAATTCAAGTTTAGTATCACCATTTTGTACATGATCCCTAATAAAGTGATGTCTAATTTCAATATGCTTTATTCTTGAATGCTGAATTGGGTTCTTTGTAAGACTTGTGTTATCACATTTGATAGGAATTTTAGATCGAATAACACCAAAATCTTCTAGCTATTGCTTAATCCATAACACCTATGCATAACAACTCCTGCAGCCACATACTCTGCCTTAGTAGTGGATAGTGCTACGGTGTTTTGTTTCTTACAGTGCCATGTAATTAAATTCAACCCTAGAAATTGATATGTTCCACTAGTGCTCTTTCTATCAATTTTACATCCACCATAATCAGCATCAGAAAAGCCAATTAAATTTAATGAAGATTGCTTAGAATATCATAGACCAAGATTTCTTATTTCTTTAAGATATTTTATAATTCTTTTAATAGCAATATGTGTGATTCTTTAAGATTTGATTGAAATCTAGCACATATGCATACACAGAACAAGATATCAGGCCTACTAGTAGTTAAATACAATAGTGATCCGATCATACCTTTATAAAGCTTTTGATTAATGTTGTTGCCATTTTCATCTTTATCTAATCTTTATGTAGGGCTCATGGGTGTGCTTATTTCTTTAGATGACTTCATGCCAAACATCTTAATGATTTTCTTGATGTACTTTGCTTATTGATAAAATTCCTTCTCTTATTTGCTTAATTTGGTGTCCAAGAAAGTAAGTTAGTTCACACATTAAGCTCATCTCAAATTCATCCTGCATTAACTCAACAAATTCTTTACAAAGATTCTCATTAGTTGCACGAAAAATGATGTCATAAACATAAATCTGTACAAAATATATCATTCTCTTTCTTTTTGATAAATAAAGTTGTATCTACATTACCTCGTACAAAATTATTCTCAAGTAAGAACTTGCTTAATCTATCATACCATGCTCTAGGTGCTTGTTTTAAGCCATGTAATGCTTTATTAAGTTTGAAACAAGATTTGGCAAAGTATGACTTTCAAAATTTGGTAGTTACTCTACAAAAACATCTTTAGATATAAAACTAATAAAAAATGCACTCTTTACATCCATTTGAAATACTTTGAAATTCATGTAGCAAGCAAATGCAAATAATAGTCTAATGGCTTCTAGTCTTGCTATGGGTGCATAGGTCTCATCAAAATCTATCCTTCTTCTTGTTATATCCTTTTGCCATTATTCTTGCCTTATTTCTAATTACATTTTCTTTTTCATCTAGCTTATTTCTAAAAACCCATTTGGTTCCTATGACAGGATGGTCTAAGGGTCTATTTACTAAGGTCCACACATTTTCTTTTAAATTGGTTAAATTCTTCATAAATGGCCATCATCCAATTAGGATCATTTTTAAATAGGTTAAATTGGTTTACTTATGAGACAAAGGCTAAATAGTCATGTGCATCTCTAAGCAAAGATCTAGTCCTAACACCTTGAGAGGGATGATGCAGAACGAAAATGTGGAATGCGGAAGCAAATTAAAATTATATATATATTTTTTTTAATATTTTCAGAAGTCGGCTTTGACTCAAAGGAAAGATAAACTAATGTTGAAAGAAACTAATAAATGACAGAAAGCACAATTAAAAGAAACTATATTATCAGAGTAGTTCAGAAGTAAAGGATCGCTGGGGGTTGAGAAACTCCCAGACCTAGGGTTTCACTCTGAACTTTCAACAGGACAGAAGTAAAGAGAAGAGAAGGGTTACAGACCAGGCAGTGATCTTCACAGAGTTTAGTGGAAGGACTCTCTTGAGCAGATTGTTGGATCCCCGGATTTGGATATCTTCGCAATGGATCCTCCAATACTGGTCCTTTAGCAAAGTTGGCTTCTTCTGAACTCAAGATCTGGGAAAGAAGAGAACAAGTTATGGAACCAGATACTCAAGGAAGGATTTAGATAGAAGAACTTGAAAGTTGATGTTGCTGAGATCCTGATTCTCCTAGATGCTGATCTAACTTCCTCTGGGTTTGCTCTGTATCCGAGGTAGCCGATCTGGACCTGGATGTTGGTGGTCAGCTTCTACTTGGAGAGAGGGGCCGTTGGAAGATGGGGTAGATTAGGGTTTGGTGGAGTGAAGAAGATGATGGGCGGTTAGGGTTTGGAATTGAAGTGGCTAACCTAGTGTTTTGGGTTGGAGATCTCACACCTCCTCAAGGTGCCTAGGGAACCCGGATTTACTCCCTCACGGAGCTCAACACTTGAATGCAAGTGCGGAAGAGAGAAACACAAAGTTGCTCCCACAAAATTTGAATTCATTCATCAATGTCTTTTAAAACTTACAAGAGGGGTTTATTTATAGGTCTTTACAAGAGGTCACGGTTTTACATCTTCCATGTGGGACTAATAGGATGGATCCTCAAATTAGGTTTGTAGAATCAATCTCTTCTCATATGGCCGGCCAAGAGCTTCCATAAGTGTTGATTGGTGGCTCCAAATGGTAAGTAGGTGGCGCCTCCTAGCCTTGCTCTTCAAGAAAAAATATTTCCTTCCATGCTTGGTTTTATTTGGAAGTATTTGGGCACCTCCTAGCCTTGCTCTTCAAGAAAAATTTTCTTCCTTCCATACCTGGTTTTATTTGGAAATATTTGGGTGCCTCCTAGTCTTGCTCCCTAAGCTTTGCTCCTTTCTTTTCATAGCTTGGCTCTTACGGAAATATTTTGGGCGTCTCCTTGGATTGAGGATCCTAAATTGATTTCTCCTTAAGTGGTGCTTGAAAGAAGGGACCTGCTTTCTTATGGTGTGGGGACCAAAGTACACTGGATGGAGATGTGGCGCCCCTTGGACTCTGGCGTGTGGCTGGGAGTGTGGCGCCCACTTACTTGAGCCTGGGAGAAAATGTGGCACCCTGGACCTTGACTTGAAAAAGGTGGCACCAACCTAGGCCACTACTAGGACTTGTACTGAGTCAACATGACTCAACAAAATTTAAATTGCAGGAAATACAGACTCAAAAATTGAGTTGACCAAGTCAAACCTTATTACAAAACCAGAAAACCCTAATTCTTCGGGCAAGGTCAATCAGAGATCCAAATGGAGCCCTGAAGTCTTCTTCTGAGTCTGGTGCCTGCACCAATTCTCCCGGGGTGGGAGGAACTCGACCCTGTCGAGTAAGGTTCAAGTTGGCTCTGGTATCTCTCCAAGAGGTCTGTGTCCAATTCTTGTAATTCTTCTCAGGAGATCCAAGAGTCATCAGAATCTGGCCTTCCTTGCCAGCGGACCAGTATCTTTGGTATTCTCGATTACGAGTAGAGATAACCTGATCATCCAGGATCTTTTCAAATCTCTTTCCTCACAGGCTAGTTTGTTGGTGGACACACTGGGTTGTGTTCACTCTCAAGAGCAGGATTAGGCTTAAAAGGCTCACTAGGAATCACAGCTGGCTCTCTATACTCTACTAGGTCTGTAATGTTGAAAGTGGAGCTAATGCCATGTTATGAAGGCAACTCGAGCACATAGGCATTGGACCCTACTCTCTTCACCACTCTAAATGGATCAGCTCCTCTAGCATGTAACTTTCTAATGGTTCCAGGAGGAAACCGTTCAGGCCTTAACCTAATCATTACATTGTCTCCCTCAACAAAAGTTTTGACTCGCCTTTGAGAATCAGCCAACTTCTTATAAGTTTCATTACTTAAATTTATTTTGGCATGAATTTCTTTATGCAAGTCTTTTTATGCTATGCAAAAACTTCAGCAGACTCTGAGACTCGTGTGTGGACTGGTAAAGGAGCTAGGTCAAGAGGTGTGTGAGGTTTGTAACCATGCACAATTTCAAATGGACTCTTACCTGTAGACCTATTGACCGAGTCATTGTATGCAAATTCAGCCCTAGGTAAGTACAAATCCCAGATTCTAATGTTTTAACCAACAAGACACCTTAACAAATTGCCTAAACTACGGTTCACTACTTCGGTTTGGCCATCAGTTTGGGGATGATAGGCAATTGAAAACTTAAGTTTTGTCCCTAACTTATGCCATAGGGATTTCCAGAAATAGCTGGTGAACCGGACATCCCTATCTGAAATAATTGTCTTAGGTAGGCCATGGAGTCGAACTATCTCATTAAAGAACAGGGTGGCTACCTTAGACGCATCAAATGTTTGGGAACAAGGCAAGAAATGGGCCATCTTAGAAAATCGATCGACTACAACACAGATAGAGTCATGCCTCCTCTGGGTCTTAGGCAAACCTAACACAAAGTCCATGCTCACATCTTGCCAAGGACGATCTGGGACATGGAGTGGGGTATAAAGGCCGGTGTTCTGTTTTCGCTGTTTAGCAACAGCGCAGGTTCGACACCTAGCCACAATGTGTGCTACATCTCTTTTTAAGCTAGGCCAGAAAAAGTGGTCTTCAATAGCCAGGGTGGTCTTGTCTTTTCCGAAATGGCCAGCTAGACCTCCAGCATGAATTTCCCAAATCAAAAATTTCCTAAGAGAAGTTCTAGGGATGCAAAGCCTATTCTTAAAGAACAAAAAGCCATCTAAAAGGGTATAATCCTTATGATCACTAGATGGTCCTTGAGTTAGATCTGGTACACAGTCTTAAAATCTGGACACGACTCATATTCCTCTTTGATCTACTTAAACCCTACGACTTCAGCCCTAACAGAATTCAATAATAAAGATCGACGACTAAGGGCATCAGCTACCTTATTTTAGTCCTAGCCTTATGTTTCAAAACAAAAGTATAGGACTGAATATACTCTACCCACTTAGCATGCCTAGGGTTAAGCTTCTTCTAGGAATTCAAGAATCTAAGAGCCTCATGGTTCGAAAACAGCACAAATTCCTGTGGTAGCAAATAATGTCTCCAGTAACGCAAAGCTTGCACTACCGCATAAAATTCTTTATCGTAGGTAGAATACCTAAGCTTAGCATCATTAAGTTTTTCACTAAAGAATGCTACGGGATGATTCTCTTGGCTTAGGACTCCACCTATACCTACTCCTGAAGCATCACAGCAACCTCAAATACTTTAGAAAAGTCGGGTAACCTCAAAATGGGTGCCTGGGTCATCCTATCCTTAAGATCTAGGAAGGCTTTATGGGCTGCTTTAGTCCACTGAAATTCTCCCTTCCTATTACAGTTTATGATAGGAGCAACTACAGTACTAAACCCCTTGATGAATCGTCTATAGAAGGTAGCCAAGCCATGGAAACTTCTGACTTCATGCACACTGGTCGGCTCTGGCCATTCTACTATGGACCTAATCTTCTCTGGATCGGCAGCCACGCCGTCAGGGGTTACTACAAAACCAAGGAAGATAACTCTACTGGTCATGAATTCACACTTTTTGAGATTACCATATCGACTATCATTCCTCAAAACTTGGCAGACTTGTCTAAGGTGGACTAGGTGGTCTGCAGGGGTCTTACTATAGATCAGGATGTCATCAATATAGACCACTACAAACTTTCCTATGAAAGCTCTAAGCACCTGGGTCATAATCCTCATGAAAGTACTAGGGGCATTGGACAACCCAAAGGGCATAACAACCCATTCGTAGAGACCATCCTTAGTTTTGAAAGTGGTTTTCCACTCATCCCCTAGTCTAATCCTAACTTGATGATAGCCGTGGTGCGGGCACCAGACTCAGAAGAAGACTTCAGGGCTCCATCTGGATCTCTGATTGACCTTGCTCTAAGAATTAGGGTTTTCTGGTTTGTAATAAGGGTTGACTTGGTCAACTCAATTTTAGTCTTGAGTCTGTTTTTCCCTGCAATTTAAATTTTGTTGAGTCATGTTGACTTAGTACAAGTCCTAGTAGTGGTCTAGGTCTTCTCCAGGTTGGTGCCATTTTTTTTTCAGTCAAGTCAAGGTCCAGGGTGCCATATTTTTTCTTCCAGGCCCAAGCAAGTGGGCGCCACACTCCCAGCCACACGCCAGAGTCCAGGGGGTGCTACATCTCCATCCTAGTGACTTGGTCCCCACACCCAAGGGAGCAAGAATTTTTCTTGAAGCCAAAATCAAGGAGGCGCCCCATATATACATTAAAAGGCCAAGCTAAAGAAGGAAAGAGGCATTTCTTGGGGAGCACTTCAAGGGGGCGCCCAATCCATGCCTAAAAAGACTAAAGCAAAGTTGTGAAGAGCCATGACTTGGAGAGAAAGAAAAGGAGGTGTCCAAAAGAGTTGAGCCATGAAAAGAAGCCTAAACTTGTGGAGCAAGACTAGGAGGTGCCCAAATACTTCCAAATAAAACCAAGCATGGAAGGAAAAAAATTTTCTTGAAGAGCAAGGTTAGGAGGCGCCACCTACTTACCATTTGGAACCATCAATCAACACTTATGGAAGCTCTTGGCGGCCATATGAGAAGGATTTGATTCTACAAGCCTAATTTGTGGATCCATCCTATTAGTCCCACATGGAAAGATGTAAAACCCTGACCTCTTGTAAAGACCTATAAAATAAACTCCTCTTGTAAGTTTTAAAGAACAACTGATGAATGAATTCAAATTTTGTGTGAGCAACTTTATGTTTCTCTCTTCCACACTTGTATCCAGGTGTTGAGCTCCATGAGGGAGTAAATTCCGGTTCCCTAGGAACCTTGAGGAGGTGTGAGATCTCCAACCCCAAAACCCTAGGTTAGCCACTTCACTTCCAAACCCTAGCCGCCCATCATCCTCTTCACTCCACCAAATCCTAGCCTACCCCATCTCTCACGGCCCTCTCTCCAAGTAGTGGCCGACCACCAGCATCCAGGTCCAGTTCGGCTGCTTCGAATACGAAGCAAATCCCAGAGGAAACCAGATCAGCATCCAGGAGAATCAGGACTTCAGCAACATCAACTTTCAAGTTCTTCTATCTGGTAAATCCTTTCTTGAGTATCTGGTTCCATAAATTATTCTTCTTCTTTCCTAGATCTAGAGTTCAGGAGAAGCCAACTCTGCCAAAGGATCAGTATTGGAGGATCCATTGCGAAGATATCTGAATCCGGGGATCCAACAATCTGCTCAAGAGAGTCCTTCCACTAAACTCTGTGAAAATCACTGCCTGGTCTGTAACCCTTCCCTTCTCTTTACTTCTGTCCTGTTGAAAGTTCAGAGTGAAACCCTAGGTCTGGGAGTTTCTCAACCCCCAGCGATCCTTTACTTCTAAACTACTCTGATAACCTAGTTTCTTTAAATTGTGCTTTCAATTATTACAAAGTTTCTTTCAATTTAGTTTAACTTTCCTTTGAGTCAAAGTCGACTTCTGAAAATATTAAAAAAAAAACAACAAAAAAAAGAATTAGTCTTAATTTACTTCTGCATCGCATCACCTCTTTGTTCTGCATCATTTTTGGTATCATAGCATCCGTCCTGCATCAAGCCACTCTTGAGATCAATTTTGAAAAAATCATTGCACCGGATCATATCTAGCATGTCATCTAGTCTAGGGATGGGGAACCTATACTTGATTGTGATTTTGTTGATGGCACGACTATTAACACACATCCTCCACGTGCCATCCTTCTTTGGGTCAGTAGTGCAGGGACTGCACAAGGGCTAAGACTCTCTCTAATAAACCCCTTCCTCAACAATTCTCCAACCTGGTTTTGCAGTTCCTTATGCTCAGATGGATTCATCCTATAATGGGGCAAGTTGGGTAAAGTAGCTCCTGGGATTAAATCTATGGAATGCTGGATATCCCTAAGAGGTGGAAGGTGGTCTGGCAGATCCTCGGGAAAAACATCCTCAAATTCTTCTAACAAAGGTCTAACTTCCTGAGGAGGCACTGAGGGTGTAGGAGTCCTAAGTTCCTTAGCAGTCAACATCCAAATGGGTGAACCACTATGAATTTCTTGTTCTAGATCCTTAGCACTAATTGGTTCACTCTAGTCTTCATCTCTCTGACCTTATTGGGGCCTTTAGCTACCTTGTCCTTAGGAGGGACTGAATGGATTGTGATTTTTTTCCCATTAAAACTAAAGACACAGGTATTGGATTTTCCTAAGAGGGTGGCATCATGATCATATAACCAGGGTCTCCCAAGAATTATACTGCTCACCCCCATGGGCAAGACATCACACCAAATCTTCTCTTGATAGGATTGCATTTGGATTTGGACCTGACATCTAGACTGGATGGGTATAGAGGTAGAGTCTACCAAGAAACCTTATAGGGGTTGGGGTGGGGGACTGGGGTTAAGCCTAACATTTTGACAGTGCTAGCAGAAATGGCATTCACACAGCTCCCACTATCTATGATGATCTTACATACCTTATCCCCTAGTTTAAGGAAAGTTTGTAGGATGTTAGTCCTACTCCAATCCTCCTGAACTCTACTCCGAGACAGGATGCATCTCACAACCCCTAACTGGTCAGACTCTGTGGATTCCTCCTCTCCTTCATACTCATCAACCAAATTCATTCCGGCCTCGTAAACTTCTTCTTCAAATTCTTCATTGGGCCTGGAATTCTCTTCCTCTCCTTCTTCTATGTAAAGCGATCTACGAGGGCACTGGCTAGAAACATGACCTATCCTATGGCACTTAAAGCAAGCTATGGCTATGCACTGGCTGGAGATATGACCGGTTTCTGGCACTTAAAACAGGTGACACTAGGGGTTCTCTGGGTGTCATGTGCCTTACCTTTGTCCATGAGCCTAAGGGTGGGAATACCCTGACTAGGTTTGCTAGGGGTAACTTGGCTAGGTCCATTTCTTGGGATTGGGGCACTAACCTTAGAAGGCATAGGTCCTCTCTAAAACTTCTCAGTGTTCAGTGCAATATGATAGGCTTGGTCTAGGTCAGTAACCTCTCTTAGAAACAACTCCCTCTTTATGTCTTCCCTATGTCTAGCCCTAAACCTAGACAAAGTGACCTCATGGGCTTCACTCATATCACATCTCATCAGGTATTCATCAAAGGTGGTTATGTAGTCTGATACAGATCGATTCCCATGTTTCAAGGTCTCCATTGGTCTAACAGATTCTGCTGGTATGAAATGGGTAGGTACTTATCTCTAAGCTTCTCTTTCATACCCTGCCAAGTGGTTATGGGCTCAACATTTCGTCTTCTAGTGGTTAGCTCAATGTTCCCCCTGTATAACCTAGCTTGACGTACTAACTTCATCTTGGCAAACTTGAACTTCCTTCCTCAGACATGGCATACCACTCAAAGTACTGGTCCATCTCACCCTCCCAATCAGAATACACCTTAGGGTTTAAGCTACCATCAAAAGTGGGTGCATCTAATTTGATGTTTCGAATGAACCTTTCATCTCTATCTTCAGGCTCTGGGTCAGGCCTCCTATGATTAGGTTCAGGATCTTGTATAAAGGTCTTCTAGGCTCCTGGCGTGGGTGAGGTTGAGGCACATTAAAATCTGGGTCAGGAGTCCAATTCTGATGCCTAGGTTCCTTAAGTACTTGGATTCGATCCCTAAGCTGGGTAAAATTCTCATGGACTTGTTCTTTAAATTGGGCAACAGTAGCAGTCATATCCTGACTCAATTTGTTCATACTTTTAGTAAGAGTTCTAACCATGGCCTCTAAATCAGGTTGGGTTTGACCAGGTTGGTAGGGTACTCCATTCCGGGTAGACATGATGATGCAAGAAAACACACCAAATGAGACTCGACTGAAACAACTACGGGCTAACTAAAACCTAGAGCCCAAACTAGATGCCCAATCAGAGGGCAAGCTAGCCTGTAGTAACTCGGGACTCAGCCAGGCAGGTGTAATGGAAGTGTTAGGTCCCTAAATGCCAATCCTAGACACCAATCAGAGATTGGCCAGGTAGGCGGACCAGCACACAAGCCCTTCGGATAGAATCCCTGAACCACCGTTCTAGACACTGAGTACAAAGCACACACAGAGTAACTAGACAAACTGACTCAACATAGCTAGACCCGACTTGTTAGTGTCCCTAGCCCACTATGGCAAATTAAGTCTAATAAATTTTAAAATTAGCTTAGGATCGAATGAATGGGTGGTGGTTTTGGGCTAAGGAGAGGTTATCAACTCCTCCCCTTATCTTAGATGCTCAATCTCCCTTAAGATGAATTAGGAGATGATCACTCAAAAATTGAATTGCAGAAACACAGAAACAGAATTGCTGTATTTAACTCTCAAAATTTCACAAAAACCAATAAATTACAGTAAAATTAGATAAAATAGTATCAATTATAATGGTTCCAGAAAAATAAAAATCATCTAATTTGGAGTTACCGCAATGAGAAACAATTCCTACAACAGAGTAGTTAAAGACTGAAAATGGAATGCTTCCCCCATTTACAATTCCTGCTACGAAGTTGTAACCCAGCGGATCCCCTACACGCCCAAGGAACACCCATGGAATGGGAAGAGGAGGCTTGCACCTCGCTTCGTTCCTAGGACCAGACGTCCTGGGGAGTCTACTTCGAGCAGACAAAGTAAAAAAGAGAGACTCAAAACATGCAAGCAAGTCAGAAACCTAGATAGGGCTCTGATACCAAAATGATGCAGAACGAAAATGTGGAATGCGGAAGCAAATTAAAATTAATATATATATATTTTTAATATATTTTTAGAAGTTGGCTTTGACTCAAAGGAAAGATAAACTAATGTTGAAAGAAACTAAGAAATGACAGAAAGCACAATTAAAAGAAATTAGATTATCAGAGTAGTTCAGAAGTAAAGGATCGCTGGGGGTTGAGAAACTCCCAGACCTAGGGTTTCACTCTGAACTTTCAACAGGACAGAAGTAAAGATAAGAGAAGGGTTACAGACTAGGCAGTGATCTTCACAGAGTTTAGTGGAAGAACTCTCTTGAGCAGATTGTTGGATCCCCAGATTTGGATATCTTCGAAATGGATCCTCCAATACTGGTCCTTTGGAAGAGTTGGCTTCTTCTGAACTCAAGATCTGGAAAGAAGAAGAACAAGTTATGGAACAAGATACTCAAGGAAGGATTTACCAGATAGAAAAACTTGAAAGTTGATGTTGCTGAGATCCTGATTCTCCTGGATGCTGATCTAACTTTTCTGGGGTTTGCTCTGTATCCGAAGTAGCCGATCTGGACCTGGATGTTGGTGGTCGGCCTCTACTTGGAGAGAGGGGCCGTTGGAAAATGGGGTAGATTAGGGTTTGGTGGAGTGAAGAAGATGATGGGCGGCTAGGGTTTGGAATTGAAGTGGCTAACCTAGGGTTTTGGGGTTGGAGATCTCACACCTCCTCAAGGTTCCTAGGGAACCCGGATTTACTCTCTCATGGAGCTCAACACCTGAATGCAAGTGCGGAAGAGAGAAACACAAAGTTGCTCCCATAAAATTTGAATTCATTCATCAATGTCTTTTAAAACTTACAAGAGGGGTTATTTTATAGGTCTTTACAAGAGGTCAGGGTTTTACATCTTCCCATGTGGGACTAATAGATGGATCCTCAAATTAGGTTTGTGAATCAATCTCTTCTCATATGGCCGGCCAAGAGCTTCCATAAGTGTTGATTGGTGGCTCCAAATGATAAGTAGGTGGAGCCTCCTAGCCCTGCTCTTCAAGAAAAAATATTTTTCCTTCCATGCTTGGTTTTATTTGGAAGTATTTGGGCGCCTCCTAGCTTGCTCTTCAAGAAAAATTTTCTTCCTTTCATACCTGGTTTTATTTGGAAATATTTGGGTGCCTCCTAGTCTTGCTCCCTAAGCTTTGCTCCTTTCTTTTCATAGCTTGGCTCTTATGGAAATATTTTGGGGCCTCCTTGGATTGAGGATCCTAAATTGATTTCTCCTTAAGTGGCGCTTGAAAGAAGGGACCTGCTTTCTTATGGTGTGGGGACCAAAGTACACTGGATGGAGATGTGGCGCCCCTTGGACTCTGGCGTGTGGCTTGGAGTGTGGCGCCCACTTACTTGAGCCTGGGAGAAAATGTGGCACCCGGGACCTTGACTTGAAAAAGGTGGCACCAACCTAGGCCACTACTAGGACTTGTACTGAGTCAACATGACTCAACAAAATTTAAATTGCAGGGAAATACAGACTCAAAAATTGAGTTGACCAAGTCAACCCTTATTACAAAACCAGAAAATCTAATTCTTTGGGCAAGGTCAATCAGAGATCCAAAATGGAGCCCTGAAGTCTTCTTCTGAGTCTGGTGCCCGTACCAAGGGATCACCAATAATTAAATCTTTAGGATGTGAAGTAACATACCTCCATTCCTTTGGAAGATCACCATGATCTTTACTTATCATTTCTTCTCCTTCTTGAGTGGGTTTATCCTTCAAGCTCATATCTTCCATTGCTTTATCGATTGTACCTGCATCATTGTCTACACACTCTTCTTTTCTAGAAGGTGAGGGGTTAGCTTCATCAAAGATAACATTTACTGATTCTTCTACAGTTAATGTTCTTTATTAAACACTATATATGCTTTGCTATCAATTGAATAACCAAGAAATATTGCTTCATCAGATTTATCATCAAACTTTCCTAGGTTATCCTTTCTATTATTTAATACAAAGGATTCACAACCAAAAATATAAAAGTAATGAATAGTAGGTTTTTTTTCATTCCAAAGTTTATAGGGGGTTTTCTTCAAAATCGGTTTTATCAAAACATGATTTAAGATGTAGCAAGCAGTGTTCACCGCTTCTGCCCAAAAGTACCTTGGAAGATTGCCTTCACATAACATTGTTCGGGCCATCTTTTCCCAAGTCCTATTCTTCTCTCTACAACACCATTTTGTTATGGTATTCTAGGAGTGGAGAAGTTGTGATCAATGATGTGCTCAGTGCAATAATTATCAAAATACTGATTTTTAAATTCAGTCCCGTGATCAATCCTAATTGAAATCACTGAAAGACCTTTTTAATTTGAAACATTCTTATAATTTTTTTGAAAAACATTAAAAGCTTCATCTTTGTGTGCAATAAATAAAATCCAAGTAAATCTAGAAAAATCTTGTACAATAACAAGTCATATTTCATACCACCTAGGCTTATGGTCCTAGTTGGTTTAAATAGGTCCATGTGAAGTAGTTCAAGAGTTCTAGAAGTTGAAACCAGGTTTTTCGATTTAAAACTTCCCTTAATTTGTTTACCTAGTTGACAAACATCACAAACATGTTCAAAATCAACTTTGAATTTTGGCAAACATCTAACTAGATCTTTGGAAATTAATTTGGTAAAAGTATGCATGCTAGCAAGACCTAATCTTCTATGCCAAAATAAACTAGACTCTTTGATTTTAGCATTCATTGCCACTAGACTTGTAGTACTTGACATGGCTAAATCATTCAAATCTACCACATATATATTTCCAAGTCGGTGACCAATGAGCTTTGTGCTAGAATCAAGTAAGTTAGTTACTATACACATAGATGATTCAAAGACAATCTTGAAGCCTCTATCATATAATTAACTAATACTTAATAAATTGTGCTTTAGTTTGTTAACTAGCAATTCATTTTCTATAAATGTAGAAGGGGTTATTTTGATCTTACTAATTTCGATTATTTTGCCATTGCCATTGTCACCAAAAGTAACCATTCCTCCTTGTTTCATCTCTAGGGTGATGAATTGATCCTTGTCACCCATCCTATGCCTGAACACTATCCAGACTATCCCATCTTTTGCTTGAATTCTTGGCTGGAATTCTTGCAAGATAATCAAGGAATTTCTTTAGGTACCCAAGCTTTCTTAGATCCATGCAGGTTAGTGGAGGTGGTTCCTTTAGAAACCCAAATCTTTTTAATTTTACTTTTGATATTTCTATTATATTGCATTGAAATGCTTTATGTCCAACCCCTTGGCATGTATAATAAACAACTTTAGATGCATATTTTGAAGTTCTGAAAGCAACAGGTTTTGACGTGGAAAACTTTGTGATGACGGACGGGATTCTAATATGATGCAAGATGATGTGCAAGGAATGAACATGAAAAAAAATCAGATTAAAGTAAGCAAATATTTTTTTATGGTTTTATTCCCAAAATAGACAGATTAGGTTAGGGTTATCTTGTATCAATTAGCATTCTACCCACATGCTAGATTAATCAAAGAGAAAAAAAAATAGGATACTAGGTGTAAGTAGGTCTATTAGGAGCATGTTCAACTTCAAGAAATCAAACAAAAAGAGATGGAAATTAGAACATACCAAGCTAAGATTTTTAGTTGCTATGGAAGAGATCGCTCCGCTCAGATTTACACTTGGATGATTCGTTCACATTCGTGTTGATCCATCGACTTTTTATCAGCTTCATTTGGAGGCAAAGAAAACTTCATCCAAGGATGGTGTCACCGGAGGGATCCTATAAACATCAAAGGTTAGAGGTAAACAAGAAGGAAAAAATAAGAAACTAGAGATCGGGCTGAAAGATGATTGGAAGATGGAGTTGTAGGGGGTTGGCGACCTTGGAGGAAGCTTTGGGCTTCTGGATCTTGGAGAGGGCTGATGGTGGCATCTTAGGGCTCTTACTTGGATGGGCATTGGCTAGGGTTTAGTAATAAAAAAAAAAACAAGTCTCACACACACTTCCAAAGAACACAATTGTCACAAGAAAATTAACAAGAGTTTTAATTCATGAATAAGAGAATGATTACAAGAGGAAGAGGGGGTGGGTATTTATAGATTCATACAACCCTTTCCTTGTCAAACTAAGAGTACACAGTATGAATAGGATTAGGAGAATAATGTTGAGTAGAATAATGAGTACATAATTTGAATAGAATTGGTAGACTGAAATCCTCGTAGAACTTGGACATCAACTCCTGCTTGGACTTGGAAGCTTTGACTTTTCTCCATGGGCTTGGACTGGTATGAAGTTCTTGCTGGGCTTGGACTGGGTCAAAGTCTTGGACATCTTGGATTGGGTCAAAATATGGGGCGCCAACTTCATGATGGGCTGGGGGGCATCAACTGCTATGGGCCTTGGACTGGGGCACCAAGGATAGGGATCTAGGGTGGCACTTCTTCGTGAAATCTTGTGGACTTGAGGTGCCTAATGCTGCCATGCTAGGGCACCATCTCTTGGAGGGCTGGGCAGCATGAAGAAATCCAGATGCTGGGTTGGTGACTTAAGTGTGGGTCCAAAGGTCCTCCTCTTGAATAAAAATTACATGGACTCAAAAAGGCCTAACTGTCAACACTCAAAATAGGCCTAAATAAATAATGGACTCACTGAATAGATAAACATCACTCAATGGACTAAACAAGGAACTTCCACTGACTTAGTGAATCCAACTGGCTCACTTTATTATAGGACTCACAAAATTCGGGCTTCATTACAGGACTAATAAAAATTGACCAACACATGACTTAAAGGACAAATTAAAGCTTGAAGTCTACGTCTGATCTGATGTCCCCATAAATTCTCCCAGGGGTGGAAGGAACTCGACCCTGTCGTGTAGGTGATCGATCTGGCTCGGGTACTTCTCTAACGGGTTTAGATTGAGGCATTGTAGATCCTTTCGAGTGATCCACGAATCCTTAGATCTTAGTCGACCTTGCCAATGAACTAATTGATTGGTAGCCTTTGATCTGGGTACTAGTGGCTTGGTCATCTAGGATATGCTTAATCTTTTCTCTCACAGGCTAAATTGATGTGGATACTCAGGATTGGGTTCGCTCTCAAAGAAAGGGTTAAGGTCAAACTCATTGCGTATCATTGCTAGCCCTCTATGCTCAACTAAGTCTGAGATATTGAAGGTTGAGCTTAATGCCTAATTAGGTAACTTAGGAACTAGGCCCAACTCTCTTTATCACTTTGATGGATCCATCTTACAGGTATGTAGCCTAATTATTACAAAATTTTTCTAGCAAACTCTTAGACTCTTTTCGAGAATTGACTATATTTTCTTATAAAAATATTGCATACATTAATCTTATGATTAATTTCTCATGCAGATCTCTAATCATGAGTGCAAATGACACATAATAACTCCTATTGACATGTAGACAAAATACCTAATGCGGGCAAATAACTCATACCAACACTTATTGATATGCAAACTTAACTAACTGATGGGGACATCAAAACCCATTTTGGTTTTGCTTTTCTTTTTTTCATATTTTTTTATTTTAGATTAATTTTATCCCAGCTATTCCACGTATTCCCATTATTCCCATTTATCTCCATTTTATTCCTGACTTATTCCTTTTTATTTCTTTTTCTTCAACCTCCCAGAAAACTCCCAGAACTCCATTTTTTCTTCCCGTTCATCCTGGATCCGCCATGCCCGACCTCCGGTGCCACCCTCAACAGCCATCCACCTTCCCCCGGCATCGATCTTCTCATGGGAACGCCAACGAATCACACGAACCGCCCATGGACGTTCCCTTCATGCAGCTCCACCCATGGCCGTCTGCCCTTGCGCACCCACGGCTACCATCTTTCTCCCCAAACCATCCGTCGGCCGCCAGTGGAGCTGCCCAAAGTCCCGCCCAAAGCCCCATCACCCCGCCACTGTCCGCCCCTGCTTCTCCGCCCCTCTCTCTCCCTTCCCACCGTCACGCCTCCGCCTTCCCCAGCCCTGGAACCGTGCCACCACTCCTTCCCCAGTGCTGGCCCCGGCGAAGTCTCCCGCAAGCCCCCCTCTCCACCCCTCTATTCCATGGTCACTTGGTCAGTAATCTGCACAGATCTCAGAGCAGTAGAAAATAGCTTTGCACAAATCTCAGAGTAGCATGCTTCTCAAAGCAAGAATATTTTGCACATTTATCAAGTCACACAGATTTTAGAGCAGGCACTGATCTTGGTAAATTCAAAATATTCCTAATTTATTTATTTTAAAACTGGATGAATGGACAAGTTAAGATGTTTTTTTAAATTAGTTTTAGATTAGTTTGATTTTCCACCATATGGGGAGGGTTGTGTTTAGTTTTTTACCATGCTTTTAGGCTACAAACAAAGCAGGTTTGGGATGTCAACTTTTATGCTACATGCCTTGTATTCTTTATTTGGACCCCAAGTTTTGTAAGCCTATATAAAGGCACCCCCTCTCTTGAATAATATATGATGATGAATATGAATTTTTGAAAAGAGTGTTCTTGGTTCTGCCTCCGGGCATGAGGCTGATCTTTCCTTCACCTGCGAGTGTTGAGGGCTGTGAGGCCCTAGTTATTTTCTCCCTTGCTGAGTACCTTTTATGATCTTGGAGCTTCTCCTTCATAGCCCTAGGTAGCGATTTGGGTGGGATGCCCTAGGCTCCGCATGTAGTGAGATGGGTGGGATGCCCTAGACTACATATAGTGGGGTTCGTGAGATACCCTAGAGGTGCGACGTCTCTCCATGAAGGTAAGTCCCAAGTTCATAAAGTATTAATCATTCTTGTCCCCATATTTTTTTTTTGCCTTTTTGACCCTAATCACAGGAGACTTCTCACCTCTCCAACGATCCTCCTAGCCCCCCCTTTTGTCCCTCATCACTAACTCTAAACTATAGTTGTGGTTGACCCTTGTCAGGTGGGTGACATGCAGATGAGAACTTGATATGCACTCCTAACAGATGCCATAGGGTCCTCCAAAAGTAAGATGCAAACATGACATGCGTAATGAATGAATGCAGTATGCAAACTTCTACAAAATGCAATCTAGTGGTTAGAAAAAATGAAAAGCTTAAAAAAAGGGTGGAAAATAAGAGATAGGTTAAGGGTTAGCTTGGTAGGGTAGAAAGTAAGAAAAGGGTTTGGGGTTGATTGGATAGAATAGGATACATGAAGGAGTATCAAGGATTAGTCCTAGACTAATGAGGTTGACCTTATGGGGTTGAGGATTACCTACAGGGTCTACAGTATGGAAGAATGGGTCATTAATTTCAAGGAAGAGATCTTCAATGGGAACTATAGGAGGGAATTCAACCTAAGGTACTGATAAGCCAAATCTGCAATAAAGTTTTTTGGTTCATGAAATTTAGGACTAGGCTCTATAATTGGACTTCCTTCTAAAGTCTCCTCAGGTATAATTCTAACAATAGTATATGGATTCTCTTCCTCTAACTGGTCTTCCACTACAGGTTCAGTTTGGGTGTGGTTAGAGTCAGCTAACTTTGGGTTGGCTTCTATCTAGGTTTGGTCAGGGTCAACTAATTCTGGGTTGGCTTCTATCCGGGTTTGGTCAAGGTCAACTAATTCGGGGTCTTCTACAGGTATCTCTTCTTTTTGTTCCTCATACTCATCCATTAGGCTCACATCGGCTTTATATATCTCCTCTTCAAGGTCATTCTGGTAAACTAATGAGGTGGTAAGAGGGGGTTGGCTAAGGAAAAATTGACTAATGATTTGATAGGGGTGGGTTGACTAAAGGATGTGGACTAATACTGGGCTGATATCTAGGGATACTAATCCTATGGGTTGCTTGGTTACTGGATTGGGTTATTTGGATTATCTGGGTGGTCAATTAGGCAAATTAGTTTTGGGCTTGGGTATTGGACTGATTAATCTAGGTCGTTAATTGGGCAATGGATTGGGCATCAGTTGGTTCATCTGGTCAAATTGTTCAGTCATGGTTTTTTAGAAGATCTCAAAGTTGGATCCTATGGCTGAGCTAGGTTGGGGCTTAGACTGTTGATATTTGCTTACTGACCTAGTGGTCATGCAATCAATCACTCAAAGTGGTATGGTGTAGTCAAGCATGCAAAGATCAATACGTTCTAGGATTTGCTTGACCTAGAGCCAAAATTGAGTGGGTCGACTCAACTTACATCCAACTCAATAACTAATCCTTCCTCTGGTCAGGTAAGTGGTGGGGTAGTGGGAGGCTCCCCCTACCTATGACAGGGTCCTGATTAAGTAACCACCCATCCACTTAGGGTGTTTGCCTCTGGACCTCTGACCTTATACACCAGTTTCTAGTAATAGTTGGAGAATTGAATGCATTAGTTAACTCACACAACTCGGACCCGACCTGTTGGTGTCCCTAAGCTCACCAGAGAAAATTAGGTTACTAATTGATTTTAATCAAGGCTTGGGTTCTGATGCTGGGTGGTTTTTGGGCTCAGGACAGGTGATGAAATCCTACCCTGATATGATATAGGAAATTGCCCTTAAGATTAATTGAATGAGATGATGAACACACAATGAAACCTGATGCAATCTAATAACAATAAAAAAAAAAAAAAAAAATTTATGAGGTGACAAATTAAATTTGAGTTGGTGGTGCGGACAGCACGAGGCACCAGAATAAGGCAGAGGCTTCTTAACCCTCTGTGGATCAATTAGCAACATCAAAGTCCATTTGTAATAAAGATTTATCCCATCTGAGTCCATTTTAGTTGTTATTTGAGTCTTTTGAGTTGTTATTTCAGTTTTGTACTAGTTAGCTTGTTGAGCTAGTTCAGTACAATGCTAGTCAGCTCATGTTGAGCTATTTTTATTTTTTTGAGTCCTGTTCAACCATATTGAAGACTCAAGACCACATCATACAAGTGAACCAAGTCCAACCCAGCTTGAAGATTTGAAAACCCTAGGAGGAAATTCAGAAAACCCTGATTCCTTGCAGATGCCCTCCAGATGCCCAGATTCCCTTCCAGATGCCAGAATATATTCATAGACCAGGGCATCTATGATTCCAGAGGTCCACCTGCATCCTAGCCCAAAGTAATCAAGCCCAGGTGCCAAGCCCAAGCCCCTAAGAAGCAAGATACCAAGGAATATTCCTGCTACCTGGCTACCAGGCCGCCCCAGCTTCCAGAGGCCCAAGCCCCTTTGGGCTAGCCTCTTGCTGCTCTTAGAAGCCCAACATGCCCCCCTAGGCATCCTTGGTGTGTTGACCAAGTCAAGAGAATTTTTATGGATTTTTTCTACCTAATGTATCCTTATTTTCTAGCTAGGGTTTTAGTAGGAGTAGAATTCTTATGTAAAGACTAATGTATCCTTACTTGGAGCCCAAGACTAAGGGTCTGTTTAAAGGACCCTAGTCTCTTGTATGAGGATTGATTTTGATATATGAAATAAACCTTAATTTTTTCTATTGCTTTGAGTGTTACCCTGCTGTGTGCATAAAGGGGTTTGAGAGTTCTTCTTCCCAGTGTTTGCAACCATCTTCCTGCCGCAAACCATCCTTCCAGCCCCCTCCAATACTTTCTTCACTTTGCTATTTTCCTTTATTTTATTGATCTCCTCTGAGTTTTCTAACCCCTGACAAGTCGTTTGTAGGTCCCCGAGTTCCTACGAATCCAACTCCAGCCAATCCTCAATCGGACCACCGAGCAGAAAGCCGATTATCCGCGGATCTTTAGCTCGATTTTCCAGGTCGCATCAATCAAGAAATGAGAGAACCCTTTGCTGCAATCTTTACCGGCACTTCAGACATTGTCAGGTACACCCCTTCTACCTCCAGTCTTTATATTGTAGGAGAACTTGTCATAACCGAGGCTTCTTAGCCCCGGCGATCCTTCTTTAGTACTTTTTTAGGTTCTAAGTATGCTTGGCTTCAAAAATCATACAAAATTCTCTAAATTAATTTTGATCTGAAATTTGGAATTAATCATCTAACCCCACATATAAAACATACAAAAAGAATTGCATGCATATTAGTCCTGCATCATTTGGTATCAGAACTTAGATTAGGGCTTGTTTTCTGCAATTTTTCAGTCTGTATATACTCTGTTTATTTAGTTATTTCTCCCTGTCCTAAACTAGAAAAATTTTGAAATATACTTTTCATAATTCAACATAATTCAATGTATTTTCCAGAATTTTTTCAAATTTTATTTCGATCTGTGAATTTTCTTCAAGCCAAAATACAGCCTGCAAATTTTTGGCTCTATTTTTCAGCAAGACAATTTTGGAAGGTTTAGGGTTTTGTTTAGTATCCCTTTTGCATATCTTTTATTTTAGTATGTTTCTAGCATATTAGGTTATTTTCTGCAAATCATATCTCTGCAAATGAAAAAAGAAAATTAAAAAAAATCACATATATAAAAGCTACCAAAACATCTAACCCTAATTTGCATCATTTGCTTGCCATCATTGCATAATCTACTTTTAAGGGCACTCTTGCTATGTCAGATGGGGGGAGGATTTGATCACCTCTCCTTAGCCCAAAACCACACCTCCCTTGCATTTGGTTCTAAGCCTAAACTAAAATTGATTAGACTTAATTTGCCCTAGTGGGCTAGGGACACCAACTGGTCAGGTCTAGGCTAAGTTTCAGATCATTATGTCAAGCTAACCTGTGTGTACTTTGTGCTCGGTGTCTAGAATGGTGGTTTAGGGACTCAATTCTGAAGGGCTTGTGTTCTGGTACGCCTACCTGGCCAATCTCTGATTGTTGTCTAGGATTGGCAATCAGGGATCTAACACTCCCGTTACACCTGCCTGGCTGAGTATAGGGTTACTATAGGCTAGCTCGCTACTCTGATTGAGCCCTTAGTTTTGGACTCTAGGTCTAGTTAGTTGTAGTCAATTTGATCAAGCTTGCATGAGCACAATATTAGGAGCCCATTAGGCCATCAGCCCATGTCCTGTCTAGATTAGGAGCCCGTTAGTTCATATCCAGCCCAGTCTAGTCATGGAGTCTGGGGTTCAGGCCCAAATTTAAAGCCTTTACTGAGCAGCTAGCCCAATCCATGGTCCAAATGAACCATAGGTTTGATCTTCTAGATAACCGACTAGAAATCCTAGAGAAAACCCGTAGGACCCAAACTAGATCCAAACCTGAGCCACCTTTACCCTATGTATCCAAAACCTATGAACATAGATCCTATCCATCCACTCCTATAAACCTAGTATGCACACAGCCTATAGATCTTATGACTCCAAATCCTATGACTCTAGAACTTATGAGCCCATATCTCATGAGCCTAGTAGACCCACACCTAATATTCTGACCCATATAGGGAGTCCAACCCTAGAAGAACCCAATATCCTGACCCATATAGGGAGCATAACCTTAGGAGGACCCCATACCATGATCCATCCTTAGAACCTGACCATAGAGCTGACCCAAAATCCTATGACCCCAGATCCTATAATCCCATGATCCATAGATCTGCACCCTTGTCCTATGAGCCCAGAGAACCCATAACCCCTAAGTATCAGCCTAGTACCATTCAGTTTCCCCAGTCAACTTGAACCCCATAGGATTAGTACCCATAAATATGAGTCCATAGTGAGACACTACCCCATAGGCAACCTGAACCTACTAGGATTAGTGTCCATAATCAGAAACCAGGACCTAGCCAATTTTTTCCTAGCCAACCTTCTCCAACCATTCCTGAGATTGACAAGGCTCACATTAACGTGGAAGTGTATGAAGCTAATGCGAGCCTAGTGGATGAGTATGAAGGAGAAGAAGAGACACCTTTAGTAGACCTATAATTAGCTGACCCAGTAGATACCCAGATAGAACCAACCCAGAGCTAGTTGACCTTGACCACATCCAACCTAAAGCTATAGTGGAAGAACAATTAGAGGAAGAGAACTCTGATACTAGGATTTTACCCAAGGAAACACTAGAAAAGGATCTAATTGTAGAGCCTATTCCTAAATTCCATGAACAAGAAGACTTTATTGAGGATTTGGCTTACTTAACCCATTGCCCTCAGGATGAATCCCTTCCTACAATTCCTATTGAAGATCTCTTCCCAGAAATTGTTGACCCATCCTTCCATAGCATGGACCTTTTCTTGCCCATCCATAGATATATCGCAACCCTGTAAGGTTAGCCTCATTAGTCTAGGATTAGTCCATGACATGCCTTCTTTTATCCTACTGTATCCAATTAACCCGGAACCTTTTTCTCTACCCTACCAAACTAATTCTGACCCACTTCATATTTTCTGCCCTTTCCAGACATCTCCAGTATTTCTAGGATCATTAGATTGCATTTAGTTGAGATTAGCGTACTGCATTCATTCATTACGCATGTTAGGTTTGCATTATACTTCTGGCATACCCTTTGGCATTTGCTTGGAGTCCATTGTAAATACTCTTGTGCACACCACACTTGGATCAGACCTAGAGAGTCTATAGTCTCTTAGGTTTAGGCCCATAAAAGTCTAATAAATTTCTTTCGATAGGAATGCAAAGTCGAGTCTATTAGGTGTTAGTTTGAGTCCTTTGCATCATCTTGTTAGGAGTCTACATGTGCCTAGCATGTTCACCACATGCACTAATCTTAAAACAACTGGCTAATTCCCGAAGATGGACCAAAGAATTTGATGTAGTGGATTCTATCTTGGTTAGGCTTAGGCCTAAAAAAAGCTTCATGATCGTAGAGCCGGACCTTTTAAAGTGATAGAGAAGGTTGGATCAAATGCCTAGATGTTAGACTTGCCTTTGGATTTGGGCATTAGTTCTACCTTCAATATTATAGACCTGGTTGAGTACATGGAACTGGCAGCGATACCTAGTGAGGCTTCTGGACCTATCCCCTCCTGTTATGAGTGACCCTAACCCAGAGTGTCCACTAACAAATTTGGCCTGAGAGAGGAGAGCGGATCGAGCGTATCCTGGATGATCAAGCCATCATGACCTAGGGCCGTGACTATCAACACTTCTTGGTCTGATGGTAAGGCCGGCTAGAGTCGGACGATTCATGGATTTCTCGAGAGGACTTGCAATGCCTCAACCCAGACCTTCTCGAGAGATATGTGAGCCAGTCTGATCTTCACTCACAGGGTCGAGTTCCTCCAACCCTGGGAGAATTGGTGCGGAGCCAGAGGCACCAGAATAAGGCAGAGGCTTCTTAACCCTCTATGGATCAATTAGCAACATTAAAGTCCATTTGTAATAAAGATTTAGCCTATCTGAATCCATTTTAGTTGTTATTTGAGTCTTTTGAGTTGTTATTTCAGTTTTGTACTAGTCAGCTCATGTTGAGCTAGTTCAGTCCAATGCTAGTCAGCTCATGTTGAGCTATTTTTATTTTTTTGAGTCCTGCTCAACCATATTGAAGACTCAAGACCATATCATACAAGTGAAGACCAAGTCCAACCAGATTGAAGACATGAAAGTATAGCTCAAGTCCAACCTAGCTTGAATATTTGAGACCCCCAGGAGGAAAATTCAGAAAACCCTGATTCCTTGTAGATGCCCTTCAGATGCCTAGATTCCATTCCAATGCCAGAATATATTCATAGACCAGGGAATCCATGATTCCAGAGGTCCACCTGCAACCTAGCTCGTAGAAAACAAGCCCAGGCGCCAAGCCCAAGCCCCTAAGAAGCAAGATACCAAGGAATATTCTGCTACCTGGCTAGCAGGCCACCCCAGCTTCCAAAGGCCCAAGCCCATGCACCCAAGCCCCTTTGGGCTAGCCTCTTGCCGCTTTTAGAAGCCCAACACACCCCCATAGGCATCCTTGGTGTGTTGACCAAGTCAAGAGAATTTTTAGGGATTTTTTCTACCTAATATTTTCTTATTTTCTAGCTAGGGTTTGAGTAGGAGTAGGATTCTTATGTAAAGACTAATGTATCCTTACTTGGAGCCTAAGACTAAGGGTCTATTTAATGGACCCTAGTCTCTTGTTTGAGGATTGATTTTGATATATGAAATAAACCTTGAGTTCTTCTATTTCTTTGAGTGTTACCCTGCTGTGTGCATAAAGGGGTTTGAGAGTTCTTCTTCCTGGTGTTTGCAACCATCTTCCTGCCGCCAACCATCCTTTCAGCCCCCTCCAAAACTTTCATCTCCTTATTATTTTTCTTTATTTTCTTGATCTCCTCTGAGTTTACAAACCCCTGATAGGTTATTTGCAGGTCCCCGAGTTCCTACAATCCAACGACTCCAACCAAGCCTCAATCGGACCACCGAGCAGAAAGCCAGTTATCCGTGGGTCTTTGGCTTGGTTTTCCAGGCCGCATCGATCAAGAAATGAGAGAACCCTTCACTACGATCTTCACCGGGTGCTTCAGACATTGTCAGGCACACCCCTTCTATCTCCAGTCTTTATATTATAGGAGAACTTGTGATGCGGGACTAATATGCATGCAATTCTTTTTGTATGTTTTATATGTGGGGTTAGGTGATTAATTCCCGAATTTTAGATCAAAATTAGTTGTAGAGAATTTTGTATGAATTTGTTTGAAGCCAAGCATGCAGTTTAGAACCTAGAAAAGTACTAAAGAAGGATCGCCGGGGCTGAGAAGCCTCGGTTAGGGCAAGTTCTCCTACAATATAAAGATTGGAGGTAGAGGGGATGTACCTGACAATGTCTGAAGCACCCGGTGAAGATCACAGTGAATGGATCTCTCATTCCTCAATGGATGCGGCCTGAAAAACTGAGCCAAAGACTCGCGGATACCCGGCTTTTTGCTCTTTGGTCTGATTGAGGCTTGGTTGGAGTCGTTGGATTCGTAGGAGCTCCAGGACCTGCAAACCACCTGTCAGGGGTTAGAAAACTCAAAGGAGATCAAGAAATAAAGGAAACAGCAAAGGAGAAAGGAATTTTGGAGTGGGCAGCCAAGGCTCTAGAGGATTGGCTGGCAGCAGGATGATGGTTGCAGCACCGGGAAGAAGAACTTTCAAACCCCTTTATGCACATAGCAAGGTAATCACTCAAAGCAATAGAAGAACTCAAGGTTTATTTCATATATCAAAATCTCTCTTAATACAAGAGGCTAGGGTCCCTTAAATCGACCCTTAACCTTGGGCTCCAAGTAAGGGCATATTAGTCTTTACATAAGAATCCTTTTCCCTCTCAAACCCTAGCTAGAAAATAAGGAACATTAGGTAGAAAAATCCCTAAAAATTCTCTTGACTTGGCCAACACTCCAAGGATGCCTAGGGGGCATGTTGGGCTTCTAAGAGCAGCAAGAGGCCGGCCCAAAGGGGCTTGGATGCATGGGCTTGGGCCTCTGGAAGTTGGGATGGCATGGTAGCCAGGTAGTAGGAATATTCCTTGGTATCTTGCTTCTTAGGGGCTTGGGTTTGGTGCCTGGGCTTGATTTCTTTGGGCTAAGATGCAGATGGACCTCTGGAATCATGGATGCCCTGATCTATGAATATACTTTGGCATCTAAAAGGGAATTTGGGCATCTGGAGGGTATTTGCAAGGAATCAGGGTTTTCTGAATTTTCCTCCTGAGGTCTTCAAATCATCAAGCTAGGTTGGACTTGGGCTCTACTTCCATGTCTTCAATCAGGTTGGACTTGGTCTTCACTTATATGATGTGGTCTTGAGTCTTCAATATGGTTGAACAGGACTAAAAAAAAATAAATTAGCTCGACATGAGCTAACTAACAATGGACTGAACTAGCTCAACATGAGCTGACTAGTACAGAGCTGAAATAACAACTCAAAAGACTCAAATAACAACTAAAATGGACTCAGATGGGCTAAGCCCTTATTACAGATGGACTCATAAATTATTGATCAATTCACAGAGGGTTGAAAAGCCTCTGTCTTATTCTAGTTCCTCAAGTGTCCCCACCAACTTGCTCTAACCGAGGCTTCTCAGCCCTGGCGATCCTTCTTTAGTACTTTTCTAGGTTCTAATATGTATACTTGGCTTCAAAAACTCATATAAAATTTCCTACAATTAATTTTGATCTGAAATTCGGAATTAATCATTTAACCCCACATATAAAACATACAAAAAGAATTGCATGCATATTAGTCCCGCATCAGTTGGTTAAGTTATCAAACAAAATTGGCTTGGGTGAAGTGGGTTTGGTAGTTGATTATGTTTGGTTTAGCTAGATATGTAGAAACTGAAATTAGGGTTTGTTTGATGCAGAAGTTTGCATAGATTTCAATGAAAAAAAATTCTAAAAAATTTACAAAGCAGAGAATGACATGTATGGATTCTTCTTTCCAAATTTCATGCAAAACTAAAATAGTATTATGATGCAAAAACTAGGGATTTCTGACTAGTTGCAAGAAAACACAGAATTCTAGCTAAGGTTTCTAGGATGCCGATTTTTTATAAATTTTGGTTCTGTAAAATCTGAAAAAAATATTATTAAAACATAGAACTTAACGGAGATGATGTGATGCAAATTTCAAAGAAAAATAAATGCCATTGTTCAAGAAACAAATCTAAACTCATACCCCTATTGCAGATGATAGGATGCAGATTTTTGTTAGGATTTTACTTTTTGCTATTTTTTTGTTGATTTTAGGATTCGAAAAAAATCCACAGAAATATTAGAAAACAGAGACAAAAGGAGGATATTCACCATGAAAATCAAAAAGAAATAATGGGTGAAATGGTCCTAAGTTTTGAGGGGTTATACAGAAAATAGCATGCAGAAATCTAGACTATGATGCAAGAACATGTCCTAAACTGTGCTCTGATACTAAAATTGATGAGGGATGGGATTCAAGATGATATGCAAGAGATGAACATGAGGAAAATATAGATTCAAGTGAGCAAATACTTTTTTATTTTTTTATACCCAAATCTAGATATGATTAGGTTAGGGTTATCCTGTATCAATTTGCATCCTACCCACATGCTAGATTAATCAAAGAGAAAAAAAAATTAGGATCCTAGGTCTAAGAAGGCCTATTAGGAGCATATTCAAGATCAAGAAATCAGAGAAAAAGAGATGGGAAATAGGTTTAACATACCGGGCAATGATTTCTAGCTATTGTGGAAGAGATCGCTCTGATCAGATCTGTGCCTGGATGATCCAGTCACATTCCCATGGATCCACCAGCTTTTTATCAGCTTCGTTCAAAGACAAAGAAAACTTCATCTGAGGAAGGTTTCACCAGATGGATCCTGTAAACGAAAAGGTTAGAGATAAACAAGAAGAACAAAATAAGAAACTGGAGATCGGGCTGAAGGATGATTGGAAGATGGAGTTGCAGGGGGTTGGCGGCCTTGGAGGAAGCTTTGGGCGTCTGGATCTTGGAGAGGGCTGAGGTAGGCGTCTTAGGGCTCTTGCTTGGATGGGCAATGTGATGCGGGACGGACACGCGATGTAACCTAGGTTATTTGGAAAAGGGAAAGACCTAAACAAACTAGGACCGTGGGATGCTAAGAAGCCTTCTGGGACTAGGGTGAAATTGAAACAAAAATCCTAAAACAGCTGATTTCTTTTGTTTTCAATTTTCTTGGTGGAGGTGGCGAAGGAAGGATGGGGATGGGAGACTGGGATCTGGATCTCGGGGACTTTGGAACTCACCCTAACGAAGAGACCTCTCACCTCTAAGGTAACCCACCTCACTAATGGAGTCATCCAGAGATATCTTACATGTCTAGGGCATCCCATCCACCTTACTAATGGAGCCGTTTGGAGAGATCTCACACCTCTAGGGCATCCTACCTTCCTCGATACTTGGAGGTGCTAGGTTGGGTCTCAAAGATCATGAGTGGATAAGAAGATGGGATAGGGGATAATTGGGGCCTCTCACCCTCGACGCTCGAAGGCGAAGGCAAAATGGGCCTCAGCCTAGATCAAAACCGGAACCAGTGTCTAAACCAGAAATTTCTATTCAACTTAGTAATACAGGAGGGGAGGGGGCCTTTTTATAGGCAAACTAAAACCCCTCACTTACTTATCCTACAAGCAAACCAAAAATGAAAAATAAATTACATCAAAATCCATGTTGCATCAAAATGGGTGCTGATATGCTTTGAGAAGCATGTTGGCTCGATGAAGTGCTCTGAAAAGTTGCTGCTCTAAAACTGAACTTCTCCAAAATCCATGCAGACTCAACTCATGGCCATGGACAGAGGGAGGATTGATCTCCGCCGAGCACTAGCGGACGGCCGGTGGCCGGGAAGCGGTTGACGAATGGCGAGTGGCAGACGGTGGGTACGGGCTGCAGGTGGGGTCGCGGCACAAGGTGGGCACGGCATGCCTTGCGCATGGCGTTTGGTCTCCCACGGACGTGGGACCCCTGGGCATCGGCGAGGGCCTCCGACGGCCGGCATTTGGTCGGTGGTCGGCGGGATGGTGCAGTATGGTGGCCGACGGGCAGGCGGCGGTGGACGGCAGGCGGGGTGACGGCAGGCGGGGCAGCGTTAAGTGGAGGTACGGCATGTACAAGCATGTCGTTTGGCCTTCCTACAGCCGTGGGGCCCATGGGTGCCAGCGAGGACCTCCGGTGGCTAGAGAGCACTGGCGGGTGGCGGGACGGCAGTTGGCGTCGGCAGGTGGGCGGTGGGCAGTCGGCGGAGCTGCGGCCCGCCCACGCGGACCGTTCATCTTCCCACGGGCATGGGCGGTGGATGGCTAGTTTTTCGACGAGAGTGGGGCCGGCGTGGGTGAGCAGCGGGCCGCGTGGGTGAGCAGCGGGCCGCCGGGCGGCCGGTGGTCGGGCAGCCTAGATCTGGGGTGGCGGGGCAGTGGGCGAGGGTTTGGGAAATTTTCAAAATCACGGGAGAACGATGGAGGAAGATGGAATAAGGCTAGGATAAAGCATGAATAAGTTGGGGATAAAGCTAGGATAGTGGGGATAGGTCGAATAGTGGGAATAGGAACAATAAAAAATACGAGAAAATAAGAAAAACTTGTAAAAAAAATCCAGACCTGCCCTGGATCCCCATCACAATAGCTAGGGTTTAGTAAGAAGGAAAAAGAACAAGTCTCACACACACTTCCAAAGAAAATAATTGTCATAAAAAAATTCACCAGTGTTTTAATTCATGAATAAGAGATTGATTACAAGAGGGGGAGGGGGTGGGTATTTATAGATTCATCCAACCCTTTCCCTATCAAATTGAGTACACAGTATGAATAGGATTAGGATAATAAAGTTGAGTAGAATAAGGAGTACATAATTTGAATTGAATTGGTAGACTGAAATCCTTATAGAACTTTGACATCAACTCCTTCTTGGACTTGGAAGCTTTGACTTTTCTCCATGGACTTGGACTGGTATGAAATTCTTGCTAGGCTTGGACTGGGTCAAAGCCTTAGGCATCTTGGATTGGGTCAAAATATGGGGTGCCAACTTCATGATGGGCTGGGGGCATCAACTGCTATGGGCGTTGGACTGGGGCTCCAAGGATAGGGATCTGGGGTGGCACTTCTTCCTGAAATCTTATGGGCTTGAGGTGCCTAATGCCTGTTATGCTGGGGCACCATCTCCTGGAGGGCTTGGGCAGCATGAAGAAATTCAGATGCTGGGTTGGTGACTTAAGTGCGGGTCCAAAGGTCCTCTTAAATAAAAATTACATGGACTCAAAAAGGCCTAACTGACAAGACACAAAATAGGCCTAAATAAATAATGGACTCACTAAACAGATAAACATGGCTCAATGGACAAAACAAAAAACTTCCACCGACTTAGTGAATCCAACTAGCTTAGTTTATTACAGGACACACAAAATTTGGACTTCATTACAGGACTTAATAAAAGTTGACCAACACATAACTTAGAGGACAAATTGTAGCTTGAAGTCTATGTCTGATCTGATGTCTCCATCACTTTGAAGCATAAAATTTTGGTACTCGAAATCCTTGCACAAAAATTTAGAAGGTATAAACTTTGTAGCTGAAGTTCCATTTGTATGCACAGAATTAAAACCAATTCCAACTTTATTTCCAGATACTCTTTGATCTTTCAAAATATACTCAAGCTTGTTAGAACATAACATTAATTTTTTAACCAAAGGCTTAAGTTTCTCAACCTCCTTTTGTAAACCAATATTTTCTTCAAGTAAAGCTCAGTTTTTCTCAAAACAATCATTTTTTGAGTTTGTAATACTTTACATTTCTCAGAAAAGTCATTCAGATCATTTTGTAAAAGTTTATTCTTTTCTGAAATCTCTTCCTTTTCTTTTATCAAAATATCATTGCTGTTTTTCAAACTTTTGATTTTGAGTCCTGCCTTTTTGTATTCATATAGTAAATCATGAAATGCAGAATTCAACTCATCAAAAGTAAATTCATCTTGAGGTTCAGGAGATCTTACCTCATCTTCGAGACCCATTAAACATAAGTTTGTAGATTTTGTGGTCTCTTCCTCTTTAGTAGAAGTCGACTCCTCGCTGTCGCTTCAAGTTACAAACATAGCCTTCTTTTTCTTCTCCTTAAAAGTTTTCTTTAATAGTGGACACTCGGGATGAATATGCCCAGGTTTCTTGCACTCATAGCGAATGGACTGTTATTCCTTTTTTTTTCTTTCTGATGCGGGATGAACCTAGGACTGACATGAATGCAGAAAAATAGTAACTAATTTTTTAAGAATTTTTAGAGATTTAATTTGGAGGCTAAACTCCTGAAAGCAAGTAAAGATTAGCAGGCTTACTAGTAATGAAAGATATAACATACCCGCATATGGACTCATGCAAAATAATAAAAAGGAGGACCTTAAGGATTGAGAAACCCCTGGTTAGGATAGCATACCTTCAATAAATTAGAAATCAGGAGGGGGAAGGATTGTACTGAACAACAATTCAAAGATCCTACCGAAAATGGGGTCACACAACACTCTGGATCATCGACTGGAAGATAAGCCTATTATCCTCGGATCAGTCAGCTATCTTGGTTCGGTTGAGGAGGCAAAGAGGGCCTCCTCTTTGGAGGTGAACACCTCGGGCATCCTGCAAGTGTCAGAGATCAGTTAGGAAGCAACAAGAAAACAAAAGTATGGAAATTAGGGTTTGAAAGAAGGAAGAATCATGGTTGGCTGATGCTGGTGGCTTGGGGTGGAAGAAGTCTCTTTGCGTGTAGATGGCTAGGGCTTCTTCACTTTGGGCATCTTAGGATTTGGAAGAAGGTGCTTTGGGCGGCTAGGGCTAGAAGGAATTAGGGCACACAAGTCACTCACACTCACTTCAAAGAGCACAACAAGTTAAGAAAAAATTCTCCAAAATTTTATTTCATGAATATAGTTGATTACAAGAGGGGGAGGGGTGGGGTATTTATAGATGTTCCCACACCCTCTCCTAGTTAGGATAGGAATACAAAATTTGATAGGAAAAGGGATTACAATGTTGCTTAGAACTAGGAGTATAAACTTTGAGTAGAAATAAAATATGATCTCCTTGTTAGAAGTGGACTTCTCTCTTTTGACTTGGTCAAGGGGCTCCCTCTTGGGCTTGGATGCCAAAATGGATTGGGCATGGACTTTGGGTAGCCAAGGGGCAACCTCCAATGGGCTTTGGGTGGCCTCCAAGAAGGCTTGGCGCATGGGCCTCCTGGTGGGCTGGAAACTCTGGGCTGGGCTCTTGAAAGAATATTTTTAAGGTGGCATATGTAATCTACATATGTGGAGCTTAATGGGCTTGGGCTTCCTTTGTTCTGGGGAGGGCTTGGTGAAGGGTTTTGCTGGTGCTCCAACTCTTGTGTAAAACTAGACTTATACTGTACTTAACATAAACTTAGAAGACTCAATTGGACTGGACCGAGGTTGAGACAACTTAATTGGACTTCTTGTCTTAACTTATTACAGGACTCAACTTAACTCAACTAGACTAATTTTATTACAAAATTTGACATATTATTAAGGAATAAAAACCCTAATCAGTAAACCAGATAGGGCTTAGTAATCTATGTCGGATCTTGGTACCCCCACCAATTCTCCTGGGATGGGAAGAACTCGACCCTGTCAAGTAAGGGTCAACGTGGCTCTCATTTTGCTCAAGAAGGTCTGGGTTGAGGTGCTGTAGATCCTCTCAGGTAATCCACGAGTCCTCGGATTCCGATCGACCTTGCCATCGAACCAAATACCATTGATAGCCTTTATTCCGGGTACTGATGGCTTGATCATCCAGGATGCGCTCAATCCTTTCCTTACTAATAGGCTAGTTTGTAAGTGGACACTCTGGGGTGGGTTCACTCTCAAGGAAAGGGATAGGTCCAAAAGGCTCGCTAGGTATTGCTACTGGCTCCCGGTACTCTATAAGGTCTGAAATATTGAAGGTTGAACTAATACCTAACTCGGGTGGCAACTCGACCACATAGTCATTGGATTCAACTCTCTTTATTATTTTGAAAGGCCAGCTCCGTGAGTATGTAATTTTTTTACGATCCCTGGAAAGAACCACTCAGGCCTAAGCCTGATCATCACATAATCCCCTGCAAAAAACTCTTTAGCTCTTTTTCGATAATTAGCTAAGTTTTTATAGAGTTAATTACTAAAATTAAACTTTTTGCTAATGTCTTGATGCAAATACTGTGCAGAGGTCAGTGCAGGTGTGGATAGATGGATTAAGTCTATGGACTTATTGGACTCAAAACCAGATACTACTTCTTGGGGTTGTTCCATAGGGACTTGTTCCTAGACCTCCTCTATGGATAACTCTTTTGAACCCTCACTTTCATCTACCTGTTTGATCCTGGCATAGTCACTTTTTCTTCAAATACTATAGTGGGTTCAGGATAATTTTTCTTTGATTCTTCAATGGGTTCACTCTTTAATTCCTCTTCTTCAGGTTCCTCTACTGGACTCAACTCATCGATGTCCTCTTTAGATCCTTCAATGGGCTTATGAGTTTCCTTCTCTAATTCCTTAGCTTTAATTAGATTAACTCCTGGTTTCTTTTCTTTAAGGCTATTAGAATCTCTCTTAACTTGATCTCAAGGTTGAGTCGGATGAATTACAAATTTCTTCCCATGGTGACTAAAGGTATAGATGTTGGTTCGACCAAACAAGGCTGCATCATGATCGTAAAGCCATGGTCGACCTAAGATGATACTACTGACTCTCGTGGGAAGGACATCACACAAAATCTCCTCCTCATATGATTGTAGTTTGATCAAGATTGGCACTTAGACTTGATTGGAATTGAGGTGGAATCTACCCATGAGACCTTATAGGGGCTAGGATGGGGAATTGGTGTCAATTTTAAAGATTTAATTGTACCGACAGAGATGGCATTTACACAACTCCCACTATCTATTATAATCTTGCATACTTTATCCCCAATTTTTACAAAGGGTTGTAGAATGTTAGTCCTATACCAATCTTCCTGTGTCTTGGTCTGGGATAGGATGCACCTAACTACCCCTACTAAGTTAGACTGATCAAAATCCTCCTCATCTCCTTCATACTCCTCTATCAAGTATGCCTCAGCTTCATAAAACTTTTCTCCCTCTTCTTCATTGGGTTCAGGCTCCTTCTCCTTAAGCTCCCCTATGTGTAAAGATCTGGTGGGATATTAGCTAGCATAATGACCTTCCTTATTGCATCTAAAACAAGCATTGGGACTGAGGCTTGGGGCTTTCTGAAATGCGGGTTCCTGACCCTTACCCGTCCTAAAGGGTGCGGAATTGCTAGAACTAGATTTACTCGAGCTAGGGTTGGTTGAAGTGGGTTAGGGTTGGGACTGGTTGGGTTGGGATTGGGTCGAATTGGGTTAGGGTTCGATCGGACAAGGTTAGGGTTCGATCTGACTAGGTTGGGGTTGACTCAGACTGGGTTGGGATTGGGTCGACCTTGGTATACGTGACTTGGGTTTGGTTTTTGGAATGGAGCATTGTTCCTAAAAGGTTCAGATTGCTGGTATGTAGGTACCCTCTAAAATTATTCATAATGTCTAGCTATCTGGTATGCTTGCTCTAAATTGGTGACCTCCCTCATATGTAGCTCTCTCTAGATATCTTCATGTAATCCGGTTCTAAACCTAGACAAGGTCTGTGCGGGAGACTTGGGTTCATTACACCTAATGGCGAAGTCATCAAATTGGGTGATATAATCTGATACGGACCTATTCCCTTAATGTATCCTATTCCATTGGTCTAAGAGTTTCTGATTGTAGGATTTAAGTAGGTACTTCTCCTTAAGTTTTAATTTCATGTCTTGCTAGGTGGTTATGGGAGGAAGTGCTTGTTGTCTCCTAGTATGCTCAAGGTTGGCCTAATATAACCTAGCTGATGAACTAGCCTCATCTTTGCAAATTTATACTTCCTTTCTTCACTCATTTCATACCACTCAAAATAATAATCCATGTCTCCTTCCCAGTCTACATAGACCATTAGTTCTAGACTACATCAAAGGTGGGTGCCTCTACCATAATGCTTCTCATGGCCCTCTTATCTTGATCACAAACTTCATGGTGGGGCCTCATACGATTGGGTTCCTTAAAAGGGTCAGGGTCTTGGACTCTCCTATGGTTGGGCTCCTTATGTGGTTCTTAGCATGGAGCTATCTTAGGATTGGGCTCCAAAAAATGGTCCTTGTTTTGGGTTCTCCTGGGGTTGAGCTCCATAAATTGGTCTTGATTTTGGGCTCCCCTAGGGTTATAAGATGTTGAATATGGTGAATCAGGATCAGGTTCGATATTGGACTCTTGGGTTCTTTCTATGGTACCTAATCGATTCTCTACTTGGTTAAGCTTATTGGTTAATTAGTCAAGCCTATTGGTTAATTAGTCAAGCCTATTGGTTGCTTGGTTATTCGATTGGGTCAATTGGTCAAATCTATGTTTCATTTGAGTAACATGAGTGGTTAATTGGGCAATTTGATTTTGGGATTGAGTATTGGATTGGTCGAGCCTATGGTTCATCTGGTTCATTTGGGTGGTCAACTGTTCATTCATGGCCTTAATGAGAGTTTCAAAATTGGATTCCATGGCTGAGTTGGGTTGGGGTTTAGATCATTGTACTGGGTTCCTAATCTAGTGGTCACGCAATCAATCGTCAAGGTGTTAATGCAGTCAAGCACACAAAGGTTACTGTGGACTACAGTTTTCTAGACCTAGAGCCAAAGTGGAATGGGTCTATTCAACTTACATCCAACTTAACAACTAATCCTTCCACTGGCCAGGTAAGAGGTGGGGTGGTGGAAGGCTCCTCCTGCCTATGACAGGGTCCTAATTAAAACCACCAGTGCACTTAGGGCGTTTGCTTGTGGACCTCTGGTGTTAGACACCAGCTTTCAGTAATAGTTGAGGAATTGAGTGCACTAGTTTACCAACACAACTTGGACCTGACCTATTAGTGTCCCTAGCTCACTAGAGAAAATTAGGTTGCTAATTGATTTTAATTAAAGCTTGGGTTCTGATGCTGGATGGTTGTTTCGGGCCCAGGATAGGTGATGAAATCCTGCTCTGATCTGAGATACAAAATTGCCCTTAAGATTAATTGAATGAGATGATGAACACACAATGAAACCTGATGCAATCTAATATCAATCAGAGAATAAAAATATTTTTATTTTTCTATGATCTAACAAATTAAATTTGAGTTGGTTAAGTTAGCAAAGAATTGGCTTGGGTGAAGTGGGGTTTGAAAGTTAGTTAGGTTTGGTTTAGTCAGGTGTGCAGAAATCACAGAATCATAAATTAGGGTTTGGTTTGATGCAGCAGTTGTACAAGTTTCAGAGAAAAAAAAAATTCAAAGAAAATTAACATAGAGGATTAGTAGTGAAGATGATCCCAACCAATTTCATGTAAATTAAAATTCGGATGATGATGTAATACCTATGGTTTTCAGATTGTGTGCAGAAAATCAAGATTTCTATTAGGGATTCTAGGACGTAGATTTTTATAATTTTTTTTAGTAAAATAATTAAAGATTTTTACAATTATCAAGATTGAATGGAGAATATTCCACATGAATTTCAGAGGAAAATAAAATATCTAAGTTAATGAAATAGACTGAAACTCAGACCCCTAATGAAGATGACAGGATGTCGAAAAATAGATATGAGTGTTTTTGTTGTTTTAATGAAGATGCAAGCTATCCTAAACCCGCTCTGATACCAAACAAATGCAAGATGAACCTAGGACTGACATGAATATAGAAAAATAGTAACTAATTTTTTTTTTGATTTTTTAGAGATTTAATTTGGAGGCTAAAATCCTGAAAGCAAGTAAAGATTAGTCGGCTGCCTAGTAATGAAAAGATCTAACATACCCGCATATGGACTCATGCAGAATAATAAAAAAGTGGACCTCAAGGATTGAAAAACCCCTGGTTAGGATTGTGTATCTTCAATAAATCAGAAATCAGGAGAGAAAGGATTGTACCGAACAATGATTTGAAGATCCTGCCGAAGATGGGGTCACACAGCACTCTGGATCGTTGCCTGGAGATAAGCTTGTTGTCCTCGGATCAGTCAGCTATCTTGGATCGGTCCAGGAGGCAAAGAAGGCCTCCTCTTTGGAGGTGAACACCTCTGGGATCCTGCAAGCGTCAGAGGTCAGTTAGGTGGCAACAAAAAAGTAAAAGTATTGAAATTAGGGTTTGAAAGAAGGAAGAATCAGTGTTGGCTGATGGTGGTGGCCTAGGGTGGAAGAAGTCTCTTTGCTTGTAGACTGCTAGGGCTTCTTCACTTTGGGCATCTTAGGGTTTGGAAGAAGGTGCTTTGGGCGGCTAGGGCTAGAAAAAATTAGGGCACACAAGTTACTCACACTCGGTTCAAAGAACATGACATTAAGAAAAATTTCTTCAGAATTTCCTTTCATGAATAAGAGTTGATTACAGGTGGGAGAGGGGTGATGTATTTATAGATGTTCCCATACCCTCTCCTAGTTAGGATAGGAACACAAAATTTGATAGGGAAAGGGATTTCATGCGGGACTAATATGAATGCATTCTTTTTGTATGTTTTATATGTGGGGTTAGGTGATTAATTCTCGAATTTCAGATCAAAATTAGTCGTAGGGAGTTTTATATGAATTTTTGAAGCCAAGCATGCAGATTAGAACCTAGAAAAGTACTAAAGAAGGATCACCGGGACTGAGAAGCCTCGGTTAGGGCAAGTTCTCCTACAATAAAAAGACTGGAGGTAGAGGGGGTGTACCTGACAATGTCTGAAGTGCCCGGTGAAGATCGCAGTGAATGGATCTCTCGTTCCTCGATAGATGCGGCATGGAAAACCGAGCTAAAGACCCGTAGATACCCGGCTTTCTGCTCGGTGGTTCGATTGAGGCATGGCTGGGGTCGTTGGATTCGTAGGAACTCGGGGACCTGCAAACGACCTATCAGGGGTTAGAAAACTCAGAGGAAATCAAAAAAAATAAAGGAAAATAACAAAGGGAAGAATGTTTTGGAGGGGGCTAGAAGGATGGTTGGCGGCAGGAAGATGATTGCGAACACCGAGAAGAAGAACTCTCAAACCCCTTTATGCACACAGCAGCGTAATCACACAAAGCAATTGAAGAACTCAAGGTTTATTTCATATATCAAAATCTCTCTTCATACAAGAGGCTAGGGTCTCTTAAATAGACCCTTAACCTTGGGCCCCAAGTAAGGGTACAATTGACATTACATAAGAATCCTTTTCCCTCTCAAACCCTAGATAGAAAATAAGGAAACATTAGGTAGAAAAAATCCCTAAAAATTCTCTTGACTTGGCCAACACTCCAAGGACACCTAGGGGGCATGTTGGTCTTCTAGGTGCAGCAAGAGGCTGGCCCAAAGGGGCTCGGGCGCATGGGTTTTGGGCCTCTGGAAGCTGGGTGGCCTGGTAGCCAGGTAGCAGGAATATTCCCTGGTATCTTGCTTCTTAGGGGCTTGGGCTTGGCGCCTGGGCTTGATTTCTTTGGGCTAGGATGCAGATGGACCTCTAAAATCATGGATTCCTTGGTATATGAATATATTTTGGCATCTGGAAGGGAATGGGCATTTGGAGGGCATCTGCAAGGAATTAGGGTTTTCTGAATTTTCCTCTTGGGGTCTTCAAATCTTCAAGCTGGGTTGGACTTGGGCTATACTTCCATGTCTTCAATCTAGTGGACTTGGTCTTCACTTGTATGATATAGTCTTGAGTCTTCAGTATGCTTGGACAGGACTCAAAAAAATAAAATTAGCTCAACATGAGCTGACTAGCATTGGATTGAACTAGCTCAACATGAGTGACTAGTACAGAACTGAAATAACAACTCAAAAGACTCAAATAACAACTAAAATGGACTCAAATGGGCTAAGCCCTTATTATAGATTGACTCATAAATTATTGATCAATTCATAGAGGGTTGAAAAGCCTCGTTTTATTCTGGTGCCTCCGGTGTCCCCACCAGGATTACAAAGTTGCTTAGAACTAGGAGTACATACTTTGATTAGAAATAAAATAAGATCTCCTTGTTAGAAGTGGACTTCTCTCCTTCTTTGACTTGGTCAAGGGGCTCCCTCTTGGGCTTAGATGCCAAAATGGATTGGGTATGGACTTTGGGCAGCAAAGGGGCGACCTCCAATGAGCTTTGGGCGGCCTCCAAGAAGGCTTGGTGCATGGGCCCCTGGTGGGCTGGAAAACCTAGGCTAGGTGCTTGAAAAAATTTTTCTGGGGTGGTGCCTGAAATCCTTATATGTGGAGCTTCTTGGGCTTAAGCTTTCTTTGTTCTGTGGAGGGCCTAGTGAAGGCTTTGGTTGGTGCTCCCTGTTGTATAATACTGGACTTATACATGACTTAACATACACTTACAGGACTCAATTGGACTGGACTGAGATTGAGACAACTCAATTGGACTTCTTGTCTTAACTTATTACAAGACTCAACTTAACTCAACTGGACTAATTTCATTACAAGATTGACATATTATTAAGAGCTCAAAACCCTAATTAATAAACAAGATAGGGCCCAGTAATCTGTGTCAGATCCTGGTGCACCACCACTTTCTCCTTCTCTTTGTCCTTGCTTTGTTCACCTTTCCTATGGAATTTCTGAAGTATCTTCCCTTTTTCTTCCCCATAAACTTTCTGAATCTCCTCACGACCAGTGCTATGTCTTCATCTTCTAAGTCATCATCGGAGGAGGGGTATTCTTTTTCAGATTCTTCTTCTTGTTTTTTCAATTCTGATGCAGCTTTGCATGCTATTGTCTTTTTCTTTTTCAGATCATCTTCATTCCTATGATTCATGGTCAGCTCATGAGTAATCAGGGAACCTAGCTGTTCATCTAGTGGCAGTGTGTTAAGATCTTTAGCTTCCTAGATGGTAGTAACTTTTGGATCCCATATATCTGGTAGAGATCTCAAATTTTCTGTACAAGGTTAGCATTTGAATATATCCTACCAAGACTCTTAAGACCATTAATAATATCTGTAAATCTAGAGAACATGGCAGAAATAGTTTTATTTGGTTCCATCTTAAATAATTCATAATTAGGTATAAGAAGATTAATCTTAGAGTTTTCACTTGTGAAGTTCCTTCATGGGTAACCTTTAATTTATCCCAATTTTTTTTGCAGATAGGCAAGTAGAAATTCAATTAAACTCACTGGCATCCAAAGTACAATATAGAACATTCATGGCTTTGGCATTTAACTCACCCATTTTCATGTCATGATCATCCCATTCCTCAAAAGGTTTTGTGACATGCACGTCATCAACCATTTTCATGGTGTATGAGGTCCCTTAAGAATTATCTTCCATAATTGAAAATCAATGGTTGTATATATATTTTCATTCTGGCCTTCCAATAGTCATAATTAGTGCCAGTAAACAGTGTTGGGTTCCAGTGCAATGCAGCGGAAGTGTAATTTCAAAATTGAAACTAAATTCACACCAAAAACCCTAAACCAGGAACTCCTTAAATAAGACTAGAACATATGACAAGCATATCTATGCAAATTAGGATTAGGGTACCAACCTGTAATCGCTTATTCCAACAAACTTGAAGTTGAAGGGGCTAACTGAATTCACCAGGCATCCAGGTGTCCGCCCTCCGATGGTGATCCACACAGAGCGATGATCAAGAACACTATCTTCTTGTCCAATGGTTCCTCCTTTTGAGTTCTTCTTCCTAGAACTCAATTCTTCAGATTATGGCTTGAATTCTTCCACAAAAGAGGTAGCCTCCCTTTCCTTGATCTCTTCTCCTCCTTCCACTAAGACCTTGGCCCTTTAGACACCCTTGTCTTGAAGAAAAGACCTTGTCCTAAGAGGATATAGGCTTGTCTTAAGTTGGAGGAGAAATTAAGACAATAATGTCTTAATGTAAGAAAGAAGGAATAAATCAGAACTCCTTTCTTTCCTTTACCGTCGGAGACTTTCGCTCTTATTCTTGTTCAGTAGAAAAGTTTTGACAGAGGTGTACTCTGTAAAGGAAACATGCAAGAGCAAGAAAAGAGTGAAAGAGTCTTTAGGAGAGGAAGAAGGAATAAAAGAAAACATTACCGAGTTCTGATTTTCTCGACCCTTTAAATAGATCTTAGATAGGCGCCCACACATCTCTCCGTGAAAGACTTCTCACGCCCTTCTCATTTTTTCATGCCCCTTCCATCCTTCTCATGACCTTCTAGATTAAAACTCACGGCTTTTCCTAAAAGAAAAGTCATGAAATTTTAGAAGAAGGGAGTCGCGATGTTTCGGTCTGCGAAGAGACGTTATTTCGCGCAACGGGAAGAGTCTGCGCCTTTTGTCTTTCTCAAAAATTTCCCAACCACTGGATTCCATCCAAGGGCACACATGTGAGGCGCTAATAATGAGAAAGGAAGCCGCCCCATATAAAAACATCGGAGTTTTTTGGAGCACGCCAAGAGTCCATGCGCCATGGACTCTTCCAAATGGCACGCCAAGATTCCATTAGCGCATGGACTCTTGGCATTTTGGCATGAAAAATGCTAAGGGGTGGGTGGGGGGCTAGCCTAGGTTCATGGTTAGCCAATAGGGTTAGCCATAATTCCTATAACCTCAATTAGGGTCTAATTAGATCCAATTAGAACCCAAATTGAACCAATCCGGAACCCTAATTCGAATCCAATTCGAATAGAAGCTAGGGTTTGCAACACCTGCTAGAGTGTTATCATGCAAAGATGATTTAATTACAAATTAAACTCTTGATCAATCCTCTTAAGTGTGTGACCCATTGGGTTCCACATCTAGCAAGCAGTGGGTTCGAATACAATTTGACCTAATTTGATTAGCACTCTTTCTAATCGATTTAGGTCAAACCGGGCTTACCCGACTTGATCAATTAGGACTCTTCCTAATAAGTGATCTTTAAATTTGATCAACCCACAAGACAAGATTGACGTCTAGCAACGTGTCATGTCTACCCGAAAGATTTGGAAATTCTGGTGAAATACCAAAATTACCCTTCAGTAGAGAGTTACCGTATAATTAAATCTTTCGATCAGCCTATATCCAAAATATAACTATGGATATGGATATATGTCAAATCAAAATTATATTTATTTCTAGCTCAATCTTATATTGATGATTCAATTATCTTGATATTAGAAACCATCTCTAATCTTTACTTTGATCAAAGATTCCCTGAATCATCATCCGATTGTTAACTAGCTGGATGCTATCTCCTTTTACTAAGAGTGATCGATTCCTTGTTGACCTACTCATTACCTTCATATCCAATTCACCATTCCCAGTATCAATCCTGTGCATGACTCAGTGTCATGAGTCATGATTAGAATTGAACCAAAGCATGGGTTCATGTATATAAGGTACTTATGGTAGTCTCAGGTTAAAGGATTACTTGTACCACTCCCACTATGAGAACCTTCTATTGACATGTAGCTAAGACTCCATTAGATGTTCTCAAGTTGGATCAGATCAGTGAACTCATTCTCCAATGAGCACCCACATCCCAGTATCAGTGTCATACACAAGTGACTGTGAGAGCAGTCACCCTCTCCAGTATACATGGGATGTGCTAGTCTTACCGGAAAACCCTGATCCCCTACTTAGGGTTCCTTTGACTACGAATTTTTTTAGATTAAGGTTTTGAGACTTTAGGTCTCACTGGTATGATCTCATCATAACCCTAATTTATGGGGTTCATCATATAATATAAACACAGCGTATGATGAAAAATAATGCTTTTATTAGAATTTTGTCAATTACAATGGTTTGGGAGATACAACATAGATTGGCTTGTAGGGCATATCCCTTTCAATCTCCCTCTTGCACTAAAGCCAATCACCTTTAAATCTTAATCCCATACACTCGAGGTGGCGATCAAACTCTTGCTGTGGTAGAGCCTTAGTGAACGGGTCTGCTATTTTGTTCTTTGTATCAACTCTATTTATGTAGACATCTTGTCTTTCTACTATTTCTCGGATGAGATGGAAGCATCTCAGAATGGGCTTGGACTTATGATGAGCTCTTGGTTCCTTAGCTTGAGCAACAGCTCCAGTGTTGTCACAGTAAAGTGGCACTGGGTTTTCAATCTCAGGAACAACACCCAACTTTGTGATGAACTTCTTCATCCAGACTGCTTCCTTGGTGGCTTCACTAACAGCTATGTTTTCTGCCTCTGTGGTTGAGTCAGCTACAGTCTACTGCTTGGTACTCTTCCAACTCACTGCTCCACCATTTAGGATATAAACATATCCCGAAATGGATTTGCTATCATCAGGGTCTGATTGAAAACTAGAATCAGAATAAGCTTCTAGTTTAAGATCAGAACCACCATAAACCAGAAAAATATCCTTAGTCCTTCTCAGGTACTTAAGAATATTTTTAACTGCTTTTCAATGATCCTCTCCTGGATCAGCCTGAAACCTACTGACAATGCCTAAAGCATATGCCACATCAGGCCTGGTACATAGCATGGCATACATTATGGACCCTATTGCCGAAGCATAAGGTATAGAATTCATTCTATTTCTTTCTTCAGGTGTCTTAGGAGACATTCTTTTAGAAAGATGTATGCCTTGACTCATAGGAAGATAACCTCTTTTACTTCCATCCATGCTGAATCTTTTCAGCACTAAGTCAATGTACCTAGATTGGGATAAACCTAGCATCCTCTTAGATCTATCTCTAAAGATCTTAATACCTAGTATATAGGATGCTTCTCCCAAATATTTCATGGAAAACTGGTTTGATAGCCAAACCTTGACTGATTGTAACATTGGGACATCATTCCCAATGAGGAGTATGTCATCTACATACAGAACCAAGAAGACTATGTCACTCCCACTAGTCTTCTTATAAACACAGGGTTCATCCACATTTTTGATAAAACCAAACCTTTTAATAGTTTCATCAAAGCGGATGTTCCAACTCCTAGAAGCTTGCTTTAATCCATAAATGGATTTCTGTAGCTTGCATACTTGATTAGGTTTATTCTTTGAAATAAAACCTTCTGGCTGTGACATGTAGACTTCTTCCTCAAGGAAACCATTGAGGAATGCAGTCTTCACATCCATCTGCCAGATCTCATAATCATGGTACGCTGCTATAGCAAGTAAAATCTGAATTGATTTGAGCATGGCAACAGGTGAGAATGTTTCATCATAATCAATTCCCTGATTTTGTCTAAAACCTTTTGCCACTAATCTGGCTTTATAGGTTTCAACTTGGCCATCAGCCCCAATCTTTTTCTTATAGACCCATTTGCACCCAATAGGATTAACACCCTCTGGTGCATCGACCAAAGACCATACTTGGTTTACAGACATAGAGTCTATCTCGGATTCCATGGCTTCTTGCCATCTATCTGAATCAGTACTCAAGATAGCTTCCGTATAGGTCAGAGGTTCATCATTTTGAATGACTTGGGCTTCATTATTTTCAATAATAAACCCATACCTCTCAGGTGCCCGTGGCACTCTATCAGACCTACGGGGAGGAGTTTTGTGTTCTGGTTCTGTCCTAACTATATGTTCTAATGGTTGAGAACTGTCTATCTGTATTTCTTGTACTTCTCCAAGTTCAACAGTTCTACCATTGCCCTTTTCTAAAATGAACTCTTTTTCTAGAAAAGTGGCATGCCTGCTGACAAAAATCTTATGTTCAGTAGGATGGTAGAACAGATATCCTCTACCCTCTCTAGGATATCCTATAAATAGATATTTATCCGCTCTATGTTCTAACTTATGTCCATTTTAACATAAGCTGGACATCCCCATACCTTAAAATATTTAAGATACGGTTTCTTTCCACTCCAAATTTCATATGGAGTACTGACAATGGATTTAGAAGGTACCTTGTTCAGAATGTAAACAGCAGTTTCTAGGGCATGACCCTAGAAGGAAATGGGTAAATTTGTGAAGCACATCATAGATCGTACCATATCTAATAAGGTACCATTCCACCTTTCAGCTATACCATTTAGCTGTGGAGTATAAGAAGGGGTCCATTCAGAAAGAATTCCATTAACTTTAAGATAGTCTAAAAACTCCATTGATAATTATTCTCCTGCTCGATCAGAAGGAAGAACTTTAATACTTTTCCCGGTTTGTTATTCGACCATACTTTGATACTCCTTAAATTTATCAAAGGCTTCAGATTTATGTTTCATAAGATACACATATCCAAACCTAGATAAATCATCTATAAAAGTGATAAAATATGAGTATCCACCTCTGGCCTGAGTTGTCATTGGACCACACACAGCAGTATGTATAAGTCCTAATAACTCAGTTGACCTTTCTCCATGTCCGGTAAATGGAGTCTTGGTCATCTTACCCATGAGACATGATTCGCAAGTTCCTAATGATTCATACTCATAAGGATCAAGGAATTTTTCCTTGTATAACTTGCTTATCCTAGACTCATTAACATGACCAAGTCGATGATGCCAAAGTAAAGTATCATTAAAGTCTTTTCGTTTTCTTTTATTATTGACATGAAAAACACTATCATTGGAAGAAAGAGTTAAGAGGCCATTACTAAATATGCCAGAACAAATAACTTTATTAGACAACATTATCGAGCAACCAGTGCTCGTTACATCCATTACATATCCTTGTTTTAATAACAAAGGAATAGATATAATGTTCCTAATAATCTTAGGCATATAGTAACAATTTTCTAACTCCAAGATCTTCCCTGAAGGCAACTTCAGAATATAGGTCCCTACAGCTTCTGCTTGGATGATATCACCACTAGCACCATAGAGATTGAAGTCACCTTCCTTCAATACTTTAAGCTTGTGAGGTCCTGCAAAGATTTGCATATATGGTAACCACAAGCGGTATCCAATACCCAAGTATTTGATATAGACGAATTTAATGTCAATATAGCATGTATCTCATACATACCTTTTGGTGCATCTACCGCACCAGGCTTCACAGTTGCAAGGTTAGCCTTGCAATTCCTTTTCCAATGTCCAGCTTTGCCGCAAAAGAAACAGGTTGACTGTTTTGAGGCCTTCTTTCCTTTCTTATTCTTATTGATGCCACCCTTAGGGTTTAGCCTCCTATTAAAACACTTTTTGCCTGATTTCTTCTTATTGGTCTTATCAACAAGAAGAAGTGGAGCCTTTTCTTTCTTAACGTGACTCTCTGCTATTTTTAACATATTTAATAGCTCAGGCAAGGAAGTGTTCAGTTTGTTCATGTGATAATTCAAGACAAACTGAGAAAATGACTCCGGGAGTGATTGCAGGATTAAATCCTGATTCAATTCCCCATCTATAATAAAACCTAATTGACCCAATCTGGTGATTAAGTCAATTACCTTCAGAACATGATCCTGAATGGATGTTCCCTCTGTCATCCTAGCACGGAATAATTTCTTAGATATTTCGTATCTAGCAGTTCTGCTTTGTTCTCCATAAAGCTCTTTTAAATTGAGCATTATGGATTGAGTATCCATGCTTTCATGCTGTCTCTGTAACTCATTGGTCATAGAGGCCAGTATGAAACACTTGACAGTGAGGGAGTCATTCTGCCACATTTTGTATGTGGCCATATCTTCCTGTGTGGCATCGTCCCCTAGTGGATTAAGACTAGGGGTATCAAGAATATAAGAAAGTTTTTCTGAACTCAGCACAATCTTTAAATTTCTTAACCAGTCCACATAGTTTGGACCAGTCAGTTTGTTGTTATCTAAGATACTTCGCAATGATAATGAAGATGCCATTTATTTACATTTAATATAGAACATTACATAAGAAAACAACCTTGAAATGACTTGCATAATTAAATTAGGTCTTCAATTTAATTATGTCTCCCACTATTTTATCAAAAATCATAGCCCTCACTATGATAATCGAGAAGAACCCTGATCGATTTTTCTTAGTGAGATTGAGATCCTAATAACTTATAAAAGATCTTGTAGAAAACACAACAAATCTTTTATAAGCTCAAAGGTAGGAAACTCTTCCAATTATATCTCATATAATTCTCAAAAATAACTTGGCCTCTAGAACATTATCAGTCTTGCAGAAAAACACAACAAACCATAATATTCTAGTTACGTCAAGACCCTTTCATTTCTATACAGTCAGTACTTAAATATAATGCCCTTGCAGATAACACAACAAAGCATTATACTGAATATACTGTAAGCATATCTGTGCACTAGACTAGTATTATGTCAATCACCATATTAGGTCTTGCAGATAACACAACAAACCTAATATGGTTCATAACACAATAATGATCCAGCATGAAGGAAGGCCAATATATAGTATTTTTAACACTAAGCATTTTAGTCAAGATTTAAATATAATCAAATCGGCCAGGCAAGTGGAAGAGATGTGGGAGTCCCCCAGTTGCTTTCCTAGACACCAATAAAAATTGGCCAGGTCAATCAACGAAACCAATTAAAAATCACAATTCTCTTTACCTTCCCAGAACCACCTTTCTAGACACCAAATGATCAATTGTTCATCATGACTAGTGATGCTTATTAGTTAAATATACTATGACTTAATATAATTTTTAAGAGGAGGGTTTTATAAATTGCCAGCACATTCTTATAGAATATATCACAATCATATCATTCTGATAAACAAATATATGCTAAGTGTGTCATCATACTAGGACAACCATTTACTACATAATGGATCCACCATTATGCCAGGGCAACCTTATTTCAGAATGATGACTTCAAAACTAATCATATCTCTATAATAATTAGGGTTTGAGTGAAAAACCCTAACTAGTGGTATACATCAAAACATATATGCAATCAAAAATATGCTAACTGTAATAGCATATTAGGATTTAAAAAACCCTAATATGTAACACACAAACTATCATAGATTGTAGTCCTAATTAAGGTGGCTCTGATACCACTGTTGGGTTCCGGTGCAACGCAGCGGAAGTGTAATTTCAAAATTGAAACTAAATTCACACAAAAAACCCTAAACCAGGAACTCCTTAAATAAGACTAGAACATATGACAAGCATATCTATGCAAATTAGGATTAGGGTACCAACCTGTAATCGCTTATTCCAACAAACTTGAAGTTGAAGGGGCTAACTAAATTCACCAGGCATCCAGGTGTCCGCCCTCCGATGGTGATCCACACAGAGTGATGATCAAGAACACTATCTTCTTGTCCAATGGTTCCTCCTTTTGAGTTCTTCTTCCTAGAACTCAATTCTTCAGATTATGGCTTGAATTCTTCCACAAAAGAGGTAGCCTCCCTTTCCTTGATCTCTTCTCCTCCTTCCACTAAGACCTTGGCCCTTTAGACACCCTTGTCTTGAAGAAAAGACCTTGTCCTAAGAGGATATCGGCTTGTCTTAAGTTCGAGGAGAAATTAAGATAATAATGTCTTAATGTTAGAAATAAGGAATAAATCAGAACTCCTTTCTTTCCTTTACCGTCGGAGACTTTCGCTCTTATTCTTGTTCAGTAGCAAAGTTTCGACAGAGGTGTACTCTGTAAAGGAAACAATGCAAGAGCGAGAAAAGAATGAAAGAGTCTTTAGGAGAGGAAGAAGGATAAAAGAAAACATTACCGAGTTTTGATTTTCCCGACCATTTAAATAGATCTCAGATAGGCGCCCACACATCTATCCGTGAAAGACTTCTCATGCCCTTTCTCATTTTCTCATGCCCCTTCCCTCCTTCTCACAACCTTCCAGATTAAAACTCACGGCTTTTCCTAAAAGAAAAGTCATTAAATTTCAGAAGAAGGGAGTCGTGATGTTTCGGTCTCCGAAGAGACGTTATTTCGCGCAACCGGGAAGAGTCTGCGCCTTTTGTCTTTCTCAAAAATTTCCTAACCGTTGGATTCCCATCCAAGGGCATACATGTGAGGCACTAATAATGAGAAAGGAAGCTGCCACATATAAAAACATCAGAGTTTTTTATGGAGCGCGCCAAGAGTCCATGCACCATGGACTCTTCCAAATGGCGCACCAAGAGTCCATTAGCGCATGGACTCTTGGCATTTTGGCGTGAAAAATGCTAAGGGGCGGGTGGGGGGCTAGCCTAGTAGCATGGTTAGCCAATAGGGTTAGCCATAATCCCTATAACCTCAATTAGGATCTAATTAGATCCAATTAGAACCCAAATTGAACCCATCCGAAACCCTAATTCGAATCCAATTCGAATAGAAGCTAGGGTTTGCAACACCTGTTAGAGTGTTATCCTGCAAAGATGATTTAATTACAAATTAATCTCTTGATCAATCCTCTTATGTGTGTGACCCATTGGGTTCCACATCTAGCCAGCAGTGGGTTTGAATACAAGTTGACCTAATTTGATTAAAACTCTTTCTAATCGATTTAGGTCCAACCGGGCTTACCCGACTTGATCAATTAGGACTCTTCCTAATAAGTGATCATTAAATTTGATCAACCCATAAGACAAGATTGACGTTTAGCAACGTGTCATGTCTACCCGGAAGATATGGAAATTCTGGTAAAATATCAAAATTACCCTTCAGTAGAGAGTTACCGTACAATTAAATCTTTCGATCAGCCTGCATCCAAAATATAACTATGGATATGGATATATATCAAATCCAATATTATATTTATTTCTAGCTCAATCTTATATTGATGATTCAATTATCTTGATATTAGAAACCATCTCTTATATCTTTACTTTGATCAAAGATTCCCTGAATCATCATTCGATTGTTAACTAGCTGGATCCTATCTCCTCTTACTAAGAGTGAACGATTCCTGGTTGACCTACTCATTACCTTCATATCCAATTCACCATTCCCAGTATCAATCCTGTGCATGACTCAGTGTCATGATTAGAATTGAACCAAAGGATGGGTTCATGTACAAAGGTACTTATGGTAGTCTTAGGTCAAAGGATTACTTGTACCACTCCCACTATGAGAACCTTCTATTGACATGTAGCTAAGACTCCATTAGATGTTCTCAAGTTGGATCAGATCAGTGAACTCATTCTCCATTGAGCACCCACATCCCAGTATCAGTGTCATACACAAGTGACTGTGAGAGCAGTCACCCTCTCCAGTATACATGGGATGTGCTAGTCTTACCGAAAAACACTGATCCCCTACTCAGGGTTCCTTTGACTAGGAATTTTTTTAGATTAAGGTTTTGATACTTTAGGTCTCACTGGTATGATTTCATCGTAACCCTAAAATCATAGCCTTAATCTATGGGGTTCATCATATAATATAAACACAGCGTATGATGAAAAATAATGCCTTTATTAGAATATTGTCAATTACAATGGTTTGGGAGATACAACATAGATAGGCTTGTAGGGCATATCCCTTTCACTCAAAAGGTTTTGTGACATGCACGTCATCAACCTTTTTCATGGGTGTATGAGGTCCCTTAAGAATTATCTTCCATAATTGAAAATCAATGGCTTGTATATATATTTTCATTCTGGCCTTCCAATAGTCAAAATTAGTGCCAGTAAAGAGTGGTGGTCTATCGATAAATTGGCCTTCTTCCAAAGAAGTACCCATGGGAGTAGTCATCAATCTTTACTCTAATTAAAATTTAGAGACAATACACTGATAACAGTTGTTGCTAGGTGGCTTACCCAAGAGGGAGGTGAATTGGGTATTTAAAAAATTTCTTCAAGTATGTGCTCTTTTGAAATCAGAGTGTGGTGAGTGAAGTGATTAAATGAGTTGGCAGCAGAAGTAAAAGCACAGCACAGAAACTCACAACACACACCAAGATATTTATAATGGTTCGGAGCAACCCACTCTTATGTCCACTACCCAAGATACCACTTGGGATTTCCACTATATTCATCCATGGAATATAGCTGGATTGTTTCCTCGGGCTCACAATCCAAAATCCAAACTTGGTTTTAAACAGGCTCACCAAGAACCCAAACTTGGTTTTGACTTGGCTCACCAAAAACCTAAACTTGGTAATGTCCTGGCTCACCAAAAACCCACTACAATGTTAGTTTTAATCGAGATCACTAACAACCAAAAGTACTTGGTTTTCAAGGCTCACCAATAACCTAACAAACTCAAATAATAGTTAAAGAATACAAAGCAACTTTATGACAAACCGAAGTTATCAGATGGTTGCTGTGAATCCTTTTCAAGGCTTCTTAACTTCTTTAATAAATGCCTCAAGAAACTGATAAGAGTTGGTGAAGACTTTAGTGCTTGCTTTGAATGCTCTATAGTGTGTACTCTTGAATGTTCAATGAAAACTTTTCAATCTCACATTAACTCCTTATTTCTTCCTTCAAAAGTGATTCAAAATTCTTAAATATATTCTCTTTAACTGATTTCAGAAGGTTATAGCCATCGTAGATCATTGTGATTCGAAATAGAGCCGTTGGAGACCATTTTGGATTCAAAATAAGAATTCTAGAACTAGCCATTACTAACCTGAAACTATCACTCGAGTCAGCTCGGATCCTCAGGCAGGTCAAATTGTCACTCTAGTCGAGTCAGCTCTTCTCCTTCGAGTGGCTCACCTGGCTGGTTCTTCAGGACTGAGATTTTCATAAATCTAGATGAGTCGGCTCTTCAATACTTGAGTCGGCATGGATGTCTGTCTAAGAAAACTACACTCTGGATGAGTTGACTCGAATCCCCTTGCATCGGTTTGAATTCTTAGAACTTCAGAATTGGACTGTACCCTAGTTGACTCTTCTGACTCGAGTTGGCTCGAATGTCTGCATGCTAGAAAATAGTATGCAATGCTAGACTTCGAGTCGGCTCTCCTTCTTTTAGTCGGCTCTAGTCCAAAACTTGTCGAACTTGTCTAAACTTTCCTCCAATGGCTTCCAAACAACTCAAAGCTATTCCAACTCATTCAAAGATAGAACTTGAGATAATTAAACTTAGAAGTATATAGAAGTAGCCCTCTTACAAGAGTAAACAATTGATTTTTCTAGGGGGCTCTTCTTTACATGAACTTTTAACAAAAATAGACTTAACATACTACCATGTGTAGGAAGTAGGGTTGTTCAATTAAATCATCCTACAAAAACATTGAGAATACTTGAAATAGAGTTAGTAAATAAATACATGCTCCAATGTTTGGTTAGCATTAAAGTCATTCCAGGGATCAACAAAAACTTAATGAGGCTAAGCATAAGTACTCAACCTATGATAAGGAATTCTATACGATAGTATAAGCACTTGATACTGGAGACACTATATACTACCCCAGGAGTTTGTCCTTTACTCTGACGAAGAAGCACTCTGATTCCTAAACTTCCAGAAAAAGATAAACATAGGCATGCTAAGTGGGTAGAGTATATCCAAGCCTATACCTTTATGCTAAAACATCAGGTTGGAATCAAAAATAAGGTAGCTGATGCCCTTAGCCATCGTGCCTTACTTTTGAACTCTGTTAGTGGTGTGGAGTAAAGGGCTAAGGATGCTAGTATGGATTCTTATGATGCAAAGGATTTTATTTATTTATTTTTTTTTGAGTTAAAGAGTTTTAGATGTTTTCTTCTTAGGGTTTAGATACCCGATCACAAGCAAAGACTAGAAATAAGAGAAATGAATAATGGAAGCTTACACTAGCAGTTCAAATCCCTAAATAATGAAAACGAGAACACGATCCCGGGATTAAGAAACCCCAGTAGGACTAAGCTCGAAACACAATACCTACTTAGGAGATAAACAGAGCAAACCTCACACGTCTGAAGCGCCCGATGCAGAGATCGCTCAACTCAGTGGATGCGGCCTGGATGCCCAAGCAGTCGAACCTGCAGAAGCATTGGCTTTCAGTTGGAAGGTCGCGATGGCAAAGCAGACTATCTCCGGTGCCCGAGATGCCAGGGAGGACCTGTAGGCAATCAAAATAGGGATTAGCAAGATGGAGAGATGTACTGAAAGGGACTAAGATGGGGTTGAGAAGGGGCTTCGAGCCAGGTGTCCGGCTGGATTTCGAAGTCGAAGAAGGAGATAACTTGGGGCCTCGTACCTCGCGACATCCTGGAGGATGAATGATTATGGCCTCACACCACTCGACGTCCAGGAGGACGAAGGACTCGCGATGCCCTGGGGCAACGGAAAGGTGGCCTCACACCACTCGACGTCCCTGGGGACGAAGGAAACTTCACTCAAACCTAGTCTAGGAGATAATGGTTGGAGGATAAACAAACTCAAACACTCTTTTCATTCAATCATTCAGTTCCTTTACAATTGAGGGGGTTGGGTCCTTTAAATAGGCACCCAAGGCCCATTTGAATTCAAAATAATTCAAAACCCATGAACTCAAATTACAACTTCAAAAGTTGGCGTCCACATGGATGGGAAAGCTCTTCATGGCCGACCAAATGGAGGAGAGGATTGGCATGGCATGTGGTAGGGCTTGGAGAGGGGGAATTGGTCCCTTGATTTCCTTCTTTGCATGTTCAATTTGGGAAGAAAACAAGGAGCAAGGCTTGCTTCAAGGGATGTGTCTCCTTTGGGTTTCTTCCATGCCTAGATGGAGTGAGTCATGGCCGACCAAGGAGGGAGCTTTTGGGCATTGAAAGTTTGATGGCTTGGAGTGGGGAATGTGCTCCTTGACCTTCATCTCTTGTGTGACTACTTCGGGAAGAAGGCTTGGAAGATGGCTTGCTTTGTGGCTTGGTCTCTTCAAGAATCTTCAATGCCCCATTTATTGATGGATCATGGCATGATGTGGGGGAGGGAAGAGGGGGATGATGTCCCCTCCTTCCAAGGTCGCCCAAGAGAAAATGGCATGGAGAGGGCGTGTGGAATGCATGAGGGCGCCTCTTTGTTTCCTTCCTTGGATGCCCAAGTGGTAACTGATATGGCGCCACATAGGTGGTTGAGGTGGCACCTGTGTTGGCATCTTTCCAAGTGAAAGAGGTGGGCTGGCCCATAAGGAACTTGACTTGGTCTTGAAAGCCAGGTTGACTTCAATTGGCCTTGGGCCCAATCCAAACTCAGACTCGAACCAAAAAAAATAAATATAGGACCCATGACCTACACTTGACCCAAATTGGTCAAGGTACAAGACTAAAAATTATAAAATTACTTTGGCTCATAGCCTTATTACAGGACTCACAGAAGTGGAACCCTAATCTAAGATCCAAAGAGGGTTGAGGAGCCTCTGTCGGATCCTGGTGCCGACACCAGTTAGGGCTAAAGTCATTGGATTTGACCAACTAAAGGAAGAGTATGAGACCTGTCCAAACTTCAGTAAAATCATCCAAACCATTAGTCAAGGACCATCTAGTTCCCATAGCGAGTACACCCTCCAAGATGGTTACCTTTTTAGAAACAATAGATTATGTGTTTCTAGGACCTCACTTAGAGAATTCTTGATTTGGGAAATCCAAGAAGGAGCTCTAGATAGTCAGTTTGGTAGAAACAAGACCATTTTAGCTGTAGAGGACCAGTTCTTTTGGCCTAGTTTGAAAATGATGTTGCTCGCATAGTGTCCAGGTGTCGAACTTGTGATGTTACCAAGTAGCATAAGCAAAACACTACTTTATACACTCTTTTACCTATACTAGATCACCCATGGCAAGACCTTAGCATGGACTTTGTACTAGGACTACCTAAGATCCTTAGGAAACATGACTCCATCAGTGTAGTGATAGATAGGTTTTCAAAAATGGCCCATTTTATACCCTGCTCTCAGACCTTTGATGCCTCCAAGGTAGCCTGACGTTTCCTTGATCATGTAGTTAGGTTACATGGCCTTCCTAAAACCATAGTATTCGATAGGGATGTATGTTTCAGCAGTTACTTCTGGAAGACCCTTTGGCACTAGTTAGGAAGAAAACTTAAGTTTTCCATAGCCTACCACACTCAAACCAATAGCCAAATTGAGGTAGTGAATCGAAGCTTAGGAAACCTACTGAGATGCCTCGTAAGAGAAAACACCAGGAATTAGGACTTTCTTTTACCCAGAGCCAAATTTGCCTGTAATAGTTTAGTTAATAGGTCCATAGGTAAGATCCCATTTGAGGTTGTTCATGGTTACAAACCCAACAAACCTTTTGACATGATCCCTTTACCCTTGCATGCATGAGTCTCTGAGTTAGTTGAGTTATTTGCATAGCATGTTAGGGATTTCCATAATGAAATTAGTCAAAAGATTAACATAAGTAATGAACTCTATAAAAATTTGTCTAATTCTCGAAAAAGAGCTAAAGAATTTTCTGTAAGAGATTATGTAATGATCAGGATTAGGCTTGAGTGGTTCCTTCCAAGGACTGTAAAGAAACTACATGCTCGTGGAGCTGGACCCTTGAAAATAATAAAGATAATTGGACCGAATGCCTTTGTGCTCGAGTTACCACCTGAGTTACGTATTAGTTCAACCTTTAACATTTGGTGGGGACACCAGGATCAGACACAGATCCTTGGATCCCATATGGTTTACTGATTAGGATTTTTTTTAGAACCTTAGTCAGGTATCACAATTTTCTATGTAAGTAAGATTGAGTCCTGTAATAAGTTGAGACTTGTTGATTTGTCTCAACCTAGTCCAGTCCATTGAGTCTTGTATTTAAGTATGAGTTTAGTGAGAGTCCAATTTTTGTACAAGAAGAGAGGATACCCTATTTTGGAGTTTCTCCAGGCCTCACCTAGGAGCCAGAAGCATTTACATCAGCTTATGGGATCTTGTTTGACACCCTAAGGCCCTAGATACCCTCTAGATGCTCTCCAGATGCCCTGATTCCCTCTAGATGCCATTCCATATGCTAGATTCCTTTCAGATGCTCGGAATATGCCAGATGCCAGGTGCCCCATGATTCCAGGAATATGCCAGCACCCCAGGCTAAGAGATTCCAAGCCTAGGAGTCAAGCCCATGAGCTCCAAAACCAAGATTCCAAGGAATATGCTAATACCAGGGCACCCCAGCTTCCAGGGCCCAAAGCCCATGCACCAATCCAAAGGAGGATGCCCCTTGCTACCCTAAAGCCAAGCTCAACTCCATATTGGTGCCCAATCCCAAAAAGAGCCCTTGGACCAAGTCAAATGAGGAGATAAATCAAAGTAGAATATGGAGAACTAGTTTTATTTTCATTCAAAGTGTATTCTCCTAGTCTTAAGCAAACTTGTAATCTTTCTCCCTCCCAACTTTGTAATCCTATCCTAACTAGGAGAGGACTTGGGGAACATCTATAAATACTGTTGCCCAGGTGGCTTCCTAAGAGGGGGGTGAATTGGGATTTAAAAACTTTTCATAATTTTGTGCACTTTGAAATTCTTTTAGTGTTGTGGTGCAATATGCAATGCAGAAGTAAATAAATAAATGCAATAAACAATTAAAAGCACAAGCATAAACACAAAGAGATTTAGAGTGGTTCGGAGCAACCGGCTCCTACGTCCACAACCCAAGCACCACTTGGGATTTCCACTATATTTTCTAATCAGAATACAGTCGGATTGTTTTGCTAGGCTCACAAACCAAACCTAAACATTTTGATTTTACCGGGATTACCAAAGAAACCCAAACTCCCTTTAGTTTTGAACGGGATCATCAAAGAAACTCTAACACTTGGTTTTATACTGGGATCACTAAGAATCCAACTTAGGTTTTTACAAGGCTCACCTAAAAACCTTCAAACTTCTCTTAAGACACAGCTCCTTACTATTCTTAGAGAGAAAATAAAGATAGAGAGAAATAAACAAGCAACTACAACAAACCGTGTTTGTTTAAGTTTTGCAGATGTCGATCAAGATGAAGCCTAGCTTTGATTGCTCTTTAATTGCTCTTCAAGCTGCTTCTTTGCTTCTTCAATGAGTGGATTCAATGATGAAGTGGAGTTGGTGATGTAATGAATCCTATCTTGAAAGCTCTTGAAGTAAGTAGGTGAAAGACTTGAAGGCTCTTTGATTTCTCAAGATAAATCAATAATAATGATCTAATAATTGTTTAATCCCTAAAAAATAATCCCTTTTATAGTTTTCCATGACATATGGCCATTGTAGGGCCTAAGGATTCGTGAAAGAGCTATTGGAGATGAATTTCAATTCAAAAAATACTTCCAGCAACTGACTCCATGAGCCGGCTCGAAATCTCAGACAGCCCAATATAAATTTTTATAAGAGTCGGCTTTTTAGGATGGAGTCAGCTCTTACCTTCAATCAATTCAAAATAACAAATACCTATAGTCGGCTCTTCAGGGTAGAGTCGGCTGGAGTTCCTAGTCACCAAAAATTCAAAACTTTAGACGAGTCAGCTCTTGGGGCAGGAGTCGGCTCTTGACACTGAAACTCTAAAATTTTTTCGAGCCATACCATAAGGAGTTGGCTTTTGATCCATGAGTCAGCTCTTACTAAGACTTCAATTGATGCATCAAAACTTCTCCAAAACTCTTCAACACTTGAATCAAACAAGAGCTAATCTACATACTCTTAATTTTATAATATTCAGCCCATTTTACATGATTACAAGATTAACAAAATTAGCGCTTTTACAAGTTAAAGTTCATAAAAGTCCATACATAATTGAATTACCTTTCAATCAATTTGAAAACTAATTTAAACTAAAGGTAATCAATTTCCTGCAAAAACTTCTCAAGTAATTGAAAGAATTAGTTACAAGTACATGCTCCAATGTTTTATGATCATCAAAATCATTCCAGGGGTTAACAATCTCTCCCTTTTTGATGATGACAAAACACTGGGCATAAGCAAAATTAAAAAACATTTTGCAATTATTGTGTATCATATTCATAATTCAAATGATCTTAGACATAGTATGTATCAAACAGATTGAGTATCAAGATATCAATACAATGTATCAACATGTATCATATGTATAATGAAATTGAAAACCATCAACACAAAGTATCATATATATCGATACAATGTATCAACAATATCATATGTGCATCAAGTATCGAAAGCATAATGTATCATTATATAAAGTATCAAGGGTATCATCTATACATTGCATATCGAAACTTACAAAATTAACTAGTATTTGAAGTAAATTCAATGAGAATTTAACAAAAACATGACACAAGCTCCCCTTTACTAATTTAATAACATTTCTTCATTTCATACCATTTTCATGTTTTTATAAACATTTATAAACATTTATAAACATTTATACACATTTTTCATAAATTAGCATTCATATCATAACATTTTCATGCACATTCTCCCTTCTCCCCCTTTTTGTCATCAACAAAAGGTATATAGAATATGCGAACATACATTTACAGAAAATCATTCACAATGTGTATGATAAAGAAACATGTTTCATAAAAGATCATATGTATATATATATAAAAAGTTAGTACATAAGTGATACAGTACAAATGTGCCTCAGCATGATAAAATAGTATCACAACAACAAATCATAACAAGCATAAAGTCCCAAAAACATCAAAATGAAAGACTAAAATATCAAAAGGATGGACTAGGATCATCACCACTAAGGTTTTCCTCACTAGACGAGGAATCGACCTCTAAGATGCCTGGAGCAAGCCTGAACTTAGGGAACCTAGGCCTAAGGTTCATGAGTCTTGTCCTAAAAGGTGTGGAAGTCCTAGAAGCTTTGGTTTTGGCTTTAGCTTTCACTTTGGATTCTAAAGAAATGATAATAGGAGTGGGTCTGGCTGTGGGAGGATCAAAAGACAAGGCCAAAGTGCTGGTGGTAGATAATATCTTTGTAGCTGGAGTCTCTCCAATGTCAGATCCTATAATCTCGATACCAGCCTCAACTTCAGCAGGAGTGGCGTGTGAAGGAATGTCACTGAAATGTGCCGCCTATCCCTGCCTGCAATCAGTGCCAGTGCCAGTGCTAGTGTCAGGTGCTGCTGTGGAAGTAGTCGGTACAGACTGACTGGCTGTAGTAAGCTGTCGAAGAATAGTCATGATATCCTGGAAGCCCTGGTGCATCTCTAACCGAAGATCAGAAATCCTGGCATCAGTCTTAACTCTCCCTCTATGAAGGCTCAAGATCTCATCCAGTACCTGCTGCAATCGATCATTAGCATCAAATCAACAGCCATAGATCCTCTGACAGGTGAACGAGTAGTGGTAGGAGCTGGCTCTGAGGGTCCAACCTCATTAGTATGTACCTCTACCTCCTCACCATGTCCCTCTGCTGCTTGGATGTCCTCATATGAGTCATAGATTTTAGATTGTATCTGTCAGTATGTAGGAATGGCCGGCTGTCCTCACCAGTCAAGTCAACTAGGGCATCCTGAAACAGAAGCGTGAAAATCATGTCGTATGGTAGACATGCCCGTGCCCTACGAGCAATCTCTCTCATCTGTGAAAGCATAATAAATGGTAGGTTGAGGGCCTCCCCCTCAATCTGGCATCTCATAACGACAAGGTCCCACTCACTAACCCAGTCAAACCACCCCATCCGAGGCAAGAAGATACGACAAATGATGTTGTGCAAAAGTCTCATTTCTAATGATAATTGGTTTGCACTAACATAAATAACTCCCTTTACATTTGTCCTTTCCATCACTAATCTTAAGGTCTTCTACTTATCCTTCAAAACTAGGTAGCTTTCACCTTCTTTTAGAATGTGAAGAATGCTGGACAACTTTTGTTCACTAATTTCAATGTGTTTTCCCTTCATTGTACCTTCAATATGGAATGCACCTAAGGACATACTTTCAAAAAATTGCCTAACCAAGTTGGGATAAGTTGGAAAATTTAATAAACAGAAATCTCTCCAACCCTGTTTAGACAACCAATCCCCAATGTGCAAATGCTCTTCTTCCAAGAAATTGAAATCAATACATCTACTAGGAGTAACTTGTCTATTATCCATTTAAATAACTTGCCTTGGTGCCTCCGGCTCTTCATCATGCTCTATTTGCTTTTCTTCTTCTGGATTTGAGGTATCCAAATGTCGTTTTGTCCTTCTTTCCTCTGTAACCGTCCGAACCACTCTCCTAGGTTTTTTGGCTACGGCCTTACGAGGAGCCATCTAGCTTGGATTAAAAGTTTGGAGGATTTAGGAAGTGTTCTAGGATCTTATCCTAGGTTGGAAAGAAGAGTCGGCTAAGGAGAAGTGAGAAAAAAATGGAAAGACATAGTGAATACAAACTTACGAAACCCTATTTAAAAACCTTCGGCCCAGCTCTTGAGTTGGCTCGCCGAACTGCTTGATGACTCGAGTCAGCTCGAGCCAAAATTTAGCCTAAAATTCGAGAAAGGTTAAATTCAATTTTTATGGGTTTCTAGTCACTAAAATAAGTTGTCATAAGCTCTAGAGTGAAATTTTAAATATCTAGATAATTTTTCCTTATTTTTTAAAAATTAGGTCAAAATGTTCAGAATGGGTCACACAGGCCTAATTTGCCTCTAGTCTTCACAAATCTATCTAGATTAAGGAGTTTAGTAAAAATATCAGCAAGTTGATCTTCAGTAGGTATAAATTTTAGGTCAACAATATTATTTAAAACATGATCACGAATAAAATAATGTCTAATTTCTATGTACTTAGTTCGTGAATGCTGAATTGGATTTTTGGATAAATTAATAGCATTAGTATTGTCACATTTTATAGGAATTTTAGATTGGACAACACCATAATCTTCTAGGGAACCAGCAATGATACCTAGAGAGCCCTTTGGACCTAATCCTTTCCTTGAGAGTGAACACATCCCAGAGTGTCCATCCATAAATTGGCCTTTAAGAAAGGAAATAATTGAGCGCATCTTGGATGATCAAGCCATCAACACCTGGAACAAATGCTATCAATAGTATTCAGTCTGATGGCATGGCTGGCCAGAATTCGAGAACTCGTGGATCACCCGAGAGGATCTGTAGTACATCAACCCCAACATAGTAGAGCAGTACAAGAGTAGATATGACCCTTACTCGACGGGGAGAACTGGTGTGGCACTAGGATTCGACAACAATTGATGGGACCAATCTGGTTTTTAGATTAGATATTGAGTCCTATACTCCTTAGTAATGTATCACTTGAGTCTTGTAATACAAGTAAGCCAATTGAGACCTGTAATAAAGTGGACATGTGAGTCCATGTAAGTCCAATTGAGTTTAGTTCCAAGTCAAGAGTCTTGAAATTTTGATTTCATCCAAAGGGAGAGTCACCAAGAGTCACCAACCCCCTCTGCTAGTGCAAGAGATCAAGTACCCAGGTCCCTACTTTGGCTCCGAGCCTTGGTGCCCAAGAGGTGGACCTTTATGCCCCAAGCCTAATGTAGGCGCCCCTCCATATGGCGCCCTCCTTTAGCCAAGCTCCCTGCCAAGTCCACACCAGCTGGCACCCTCCTTCAAGCCCAAGATGACCTGTCCCATCAAAAGTAGGTGCCTATCCTAGGCCTTGCTGCCCCCTCCAGGGTTTCATGGTTAGCGCCCCAGTCCAAGCCATCTCAAGCTGGCACCCCAGCCTAAGAAGAAGGCCTGTAACTGACCTAGCCCACCAGAGTTACTTGGCCCTCAAGAAATGTAATTTTATTTTGTTTTGGAGTCCAGGGACCTGGGTAACTCTATAAATACCCACCACTCACCTCTTGTATGAATAACTTTTTCCACGAATACTAACCTTGACTGATTTCTTTCAATTATTCCTCCTTCTTGGAGTGGGTGTAAGATCCGTGTGTGTGCAAACCCTAGCTACCTTGCTACTCTCTCTCCTCCGTCAAACCCTAGCCATCCTAGCCTCCATCTCCAAGCCCTAATCCACCAATCACAAGAACCCTCCAGGTCACCACTTGTCTTCCACCTTCCATCCAACCCGCCACCATCAAAGTACTCCAAGCCTTGGCCGCCCCTTCCATCATCCTTCCAGGTAATCCCTGGCATCCAGGCCACCAAGCACCCATCCCAAGCACCCCTCTCTACTTCTAGGCCACCCCTCATCCAAGCCTGGAATCCTCTTCCTTAAGCAGGCTGCCAGCTTCAGCAACAGCCATCTCGCTCCCTCTTCAATCTACTTCATGTTCTTATTTTTCTTGACATCCTTGCATCTAACCCGTGATGTGTGCTAGATCCTTCTAGTGGCCTACTCTGAGGAAGAAGCTTTCTTTGTCGCCAGGACCAACTTAGGAAAAGCTTGCTAATCCATGGAGTAGATGATTGATCATCGAGGCACCAATCCAGAGCATTGAGCGACCCCGTCTTTTGCAGGATCAAACATCGTTGCGAGGTAAACACCCAACCCTCTCCTGAGTTGTGATTTTCTTGAAGGTACAACTATCCTAACTGAGGGTTTCTCAATCCTCGAGGTCCTGTTTTTTATTATTCTGCATGATCCTAATTGCAGGTATCGTGGACTTGTCATTACCTTTTCTTCTACTAAACTTTACTGTTCTTCGAGATTTTAGATTCTAAAATTAAATCTAAAAAAAATTAAAAAAATTAGTTTACTATTTTTTTGCATACATATCATCTTTAGATTCATCCCGCATCATGGATCTAGCTCATGGGTATGTACCCTAATCATCACAACATTTTTCTAGCAAACTCTTGGACTCTTTTTGAGAATTAACCATGTTTTTATAAAAATTATTATCCACATTAATCTGATGATTAATTCCTCATGCAGATCTCTAATCATGTAGTGCAAAAATTCATAACACCTAATGCAAGCAAATAACTCATGCCAACACTTATTGATATGCAAACTCGATTAAACCCTATGCTACAACTATGGGTTTAATCCTTTGTCAGGCGGATGACATGCGGATGAGAATGGTGCATGCACTCCTACTAAATGCCATAGAGTATGCTAGAAGTATGATGCAAACCAAACATACGCAATGAATGTATGCAACATGCTAACTTTTATAAAATGTAATCTAATAGTTAGAGAAACATGAGAAGCTTCAAAAAAGGGCAAAAGGTAAGAGGTAAATTTAGGGTTAGTCTGGTATGGTAGGAAAAAAGGTTCGGGGTTGATTGGATAAATTAGGATATATGAGGGGTCTTAGGGATTAGTCCTAGAATAATAAGGTTAACCTTACGAGGTTGAGGTATATCTACAGGGTCTGCCTTATGGAAGATTGGGTCACTAATCTCAGAGAAGAGATCTTTAATAGGGATCAAAGGGGTGACTTCTTCCTGAGGGTACCGGATTAAAGAGATCAAATCCTCAATAAATTCCTCTAGTTCATGAATTTCAGGACTGGGGTTTATAATTGGGATTTTTTTAGTGTCTCCTCAGGTAGAGTTGCAATCATAGGATCATGGTTCTCTTCCTCTAATGGTTCTTCCGCTACAGCTTTAGTTTCAATGCGGTCAAGGTCAGCTAATTTTTGGTTGGTTTTGGTCTGGGTAGGGTCAGGGTCAACTAATTCTAAGTCATCTATAGGTATCTCCTCTTCTTCCTCATACTCATCCACTAAGTTCATATCAGCTTCATATATCTTCTCTTTAATGTCTTCCTTGTGAACCAATGGGGTGTTAGGAGGGGGTTGGCTAAGGAAAAATTGACTAGTGTCTAGGGTAGTAGGGATGTGTCGACTAACGGGTACCTGCCTAATACTTGGCTCATATCTAGGGGTATTAATCCTATGGAGTTTAGGTATACTAGGGATTTTGGGTCCTTTGGGCTCATAGGATATCGGTTCAAAACTATGGGTTATGGGTTCAGAGGATGGTGCGGGCACCAGACTCAGAAGAAGACTTCAGAGCTCCATCTGGATCTATGATTGACCTTGCCCGAAGAATTAGGGTTTTCTGGTTTGTAATAAGGGTTGACTTGATCAACTAAATTTTAGCTTGAGTCTGTATTCCCTGCAGTTTATTTTGTTGAGTCATGTTGACTCAGTAGTGGTCTAGGACTTCAACCTGGGGTGTCACATTTTCTCCCAAGGCCAAGCAAGTGGGCACCACACTCCCAGCCACACTCCCAGCCACACGCCTGAGTCCAGGGGATGCCACATCTCCATCCAGTAGGCTTTGGTCCCCACACCACAGATAGCAGCTCCCTTCTCTCATGCACCATTTGAGGAGAAAGCAACCAGGGATCCACAAATCAAGGGGGCGGCCTAAGACCTTCCATAAGAGCCAAGCTATGAAAGGGAAGAAATTCTTCTTGGAGAGAACTTCAAGGAGGCGCCCATTCCCTGCCAAAAATACTCAAAACAAAGATGGGAAGGACCATGACTTAGGTAGAAAGAAAAGGAGGAGTCCAAAAGAGTTGAACCATGGAAGGAAAGAAATCCTCTCTTGAAGAACAAAGCTTGGAGGCGCCATCTACCTTCCTTTTAAAACCCAAATCAAATTTTTTTTGGAACCTTTGGCCGGCCATATGTGTAGGGATTGATCCTACAATCCTTATTTGAAGATCCCCTCCTTTAGTCCCACATGGGAAGATGTAAAACCCTACTCTCTTGTAAAGTCCTATAAATTAAACCCCCTTGTAAATTTAAAAGTAATCAGTTGAATGAATTCAAATATTTGTGTGAGCAAACCCTGTGTTTTCTCTCTTCCACACTTGCATCCAGGTGTTGATCTCCATGAGGGAGTAAATCCAGGTTCCCCAGGAACTTTGAGGAGGTGTGAGATCTCCAAACCCCAAACCCTAGGTTAGCCACTTCACTCCCAAACCCTAGCCACCCATCATCCTTCTCTTTCCACCAAGCCCTAGCATATCCCACCTCTCACGGCCATCCTCTTCAAGTCAAGGCCGACCCCAGCATCCAGGTCCAGTCCGGATACTTCAGATCCAGAGCAATTCCCAGAGGAAGTCAGATCAACCTCCAGGAGAATCCGGATTTCAGCACATCAACTTTCAAGTTCTTCAATCTGGTAAATTCTTCCTTGAGTATCTGATTCCATCACTTGTTCTTCTTCTCTCCTAGATCTTGAGTCTAGGAGAAGCCTACTCAGCCACAGGACCAGTATTGGAGGATCCATTGCGAAGGTACCCGAATCCAAGGATCCAACAATCTGCTCGAGAGAGTTCTTCCACCAAACTTTGTGAAGATCACTGTCTGGTTGGTAACCCATCTCTTCTCTTTATTTCTGTCCTGTTGAAAGTTCAGAGTGAAACCCTAGGTCTGGGAGTTTCTCAACCCCAGCGATCCATTACTTCTGAACTACTCTGATAACCCAGTTTTATTTAAATTGTGCTTTCAATTATTACCTAGTTTCTTTCAATTTAGTTTAACTTTCCTTTGAGTCAAAGCCGACTTCTGAAAATAAAAAAAAAAAAAACAAAAAAAGAATTAGTCTTAATTTACTTCCGCATCGCATCTTCTTTTGTTCTGCATCATTTTTGGTATCAGAGCATAGTCTAGGATTTCTGTTTTGCTTGCTTGTTTTAAGTCTCTCTCCTTTTACTTTGTCTGCTCGAAGTAGACTCCCCAGGATGTCCGGTCCTAGGAATGAAGCGAGGTGCAAACCTCCGCTTCCCATTCCATGGGGTGTTCCTAGGGTGTGTAGGGGATCCGTTGGGTTACAACTTCGTAGCAGGAATTGTAAACGGGAGAAGCACCCTGTTTTCAGTCCGTAACTACCCTGTTGCAGGAATTATTTCTTAGTACAGTTAACTCAGAATTGCATAATTTTTATTTTCCTGGAACCAGTATAATTGAGGCTATTTTATATAATTTTCTTGTGATTTATTGGTTTCTGTGAAATTTTTGAGAGTTAAATTACTGCAACTCTATTTTTGTGTTCTGCAATGCAATTATTTTGAGTGAACATCTCCTAACTCATCCTAAGGGCATTTGAGCATCTAAGATAGGGGGAGGAGTTGATAACCTCTCCTTAGCCCAAAACCACCACCCACTCATTCGAACCTAAGCCTTTAATCTTAAAATTAATTAGACCTAATTTGCCCTAGTGGGCTAGGGACATCAACAAGTCAGGTCAAGGCTAGTGTTGAGTCAGTTTGTCTAGTTACTCTGTGTGTGCTTTGTACTCAGTGTCTAGAATGGTGGTTCAGGGGCTACGTCCTGAAGGGCTTGTGTGCTGGTCCGCCTACCTGGTCAATCACTGATTGGTGTCTAGGATTGGCAATTAGGGACCTAACACTCCCCTTACACCTGCCTGGCTGAGTCCCGAGTTACTACAGGCTAGCTTGCCACTCTGATTGGGCATCTAGTTTGGGCTCTAGGTCTAGTTAGCCCGTAGTCGATTCAATTGAGTCTCATTTTGTGTGTTTGCTTGCATCATCATGTCTACCCGGAATGGAGTACCCTACCAACCTGGTCAAACCCAACCTGATTTAGAGGCCATGGTTAGAGCTCTTACTGAGAGTATGAACAAATTAAGTCAGGATATGAATGAGAATTTTGCCCAGCTTAGGGATCGAGTCCAAATACTTGAGGAACCTAGGCATCAGAATTGGACTCCTGACCAAGATTTTAATGTGCCTCAACCTCACCCACACCAGGAGCCTAGAAGACCTTTATACAGAGATCCTAAACCTAATCATAGGAGGCCGGACCCAGAGCCTGAAGATAGAGATGATAGGTTCATTCGGAATATCAAATTAGATGCACCCACTTTTGATTGTAGCTTAAACCCTAAGGTGTATTCTGATTGGGAGGGTGAGATGGACCAGTACTTTGAGTGGTATGCCATGTCTGAGGAAAGAAAGTTCAAGTTTGCCAAGATAAAGTTAGTACGTCAAGCTAGGTTATACTGGGGGAACATTGAGCTGACCACTAGAAGACGAAATGTAGAGCCCATAACCACTTGGCAGGGTATGAAAGAGAAACTTAAGGATAAGTACCTACCCATTTCATACCAGTAGAACCTGTTAGACCAATGGCAGACTATGAAATAAGGGAACCAATCTGTATCAAACTACATAACCACCTTTGATGAATACCTGATGAGATGTCATGTGAGTAAATCCCATGAGGTCACTTTGTCTAGGTTTAGGGCTGGACTTAGGGAAGACATAAAGAGGGAGTTGTTTCTGAGAGAGGTTACTGACCTAGACCAAGCCTATCAGATTGCACTGAACACTGAGAAGTTTCAGAGAGGACCTATACCTTCTAGGGTTAGTGCCCCAATCCCAAGAAATGGACCTAGCCAAGTTACCTCTAGCAAGCCTAATCAGGGTATTCCCACCCCTAGGCCCATGGACAAAGGTAAGGCACCTGACACCCAGAGAACCCCTAGTATCATCTATTTTAAGTGTCAGAAGCCCAGTCATATCTCCAACCAGTGCACAGCCATAGCTTGTTTTAAGTGCCATAAGGTAGGTCATGTTTTTAGCCAGTGCCCTCGTAGATCCCTCTACATAGAAGAAGGAGAAGAAGAGAATTCTGGACCCAATGAAGAGTTTGAAGAAGAAGTTTATGAGGCCGGAATGAATGTGGTCGATGAGTATGAAGGAGAGGAGGAATCCACAGAGTCTGGCCAATTAGGGGTTATAAGATGCATCCTGTCCCAGAATAGAGTTCAGGATGATTGGCGTAGGACTAACATCCTACAGACTTTCCTTAAACTAGGGGATAAGGTATGTAAAATCATCATAGATAGTGGGAGCTGTGTGAATGCCATTTCTGCTAGCACTGTCAAAATGTTAGGCTTAACCCCAGTCCCCCACCCCAACCCCTATAAGGTTTCTTGGGTAGACTCTACCTCTATACCCAACCAGTTTAGATGTCAGGTCCAAATCCAAATGCAATCCTATCAAGAGAAGATTTGCTGTGACGTCTTGCCCATGGAGGTGAGCAGTATAATTCTTGGAAGACATTGGTTGCATGATCATGATGCCACTCTCTTAGGAAAATCCAACACTTGTGTCTTTAGTTTTAATGGGAAGAAAATCACAATCCATTCAGTCCCTCCTAAGGACAAGGTAGCTAAAGGAACCAATAAGGTCAGAGAAATGAAGACTGGAGTGAACCTAATTAGTGCTAAGGATCTAGAACAAGAAATTCATAGTGGTTCACCTATTTGGATGTTGACTGCTAAGGAACTTAGGACTCCTACACCCTCAGAGCCTCCTCAGGAAGTTAAACCTTTGTTAGAAGAATTTGAGGATGTTTTTCCCGTGGATCTGCCAGACCACCTTCCACCTCTTAGGGATATCCAGCATTCCATAGATTTAGTCCCAGGAGCTACTTTACCCAACTTGCCCCATTATAGGATGAATCTATCTGAGCATAAGGAACTGCAAAAGCAGGTTGGAGAATTGTTGAGGAAGGGGTTCATTAGAGAGAGTCTTAGCCCTTGTCCAGTCCCTGCACTTCTAACCCCGAAGAAGGATGGCACGTGGAAGATGTGTGTTGATAGTCGTGCCATCAACAAAATCACAATCAAGTACAGGTTCCCCATCCCTAGACTAGATGACATGCTAGATATGATGGCCGGTGCAATGGTTTTTTCTAAAATTGATCTCAAGAGCGGCTATCATCAGGTTAGGATTAGACTAGGGGATGAGTGGAAAACCACTTTCAAAACTAAGGATGGTCTCTATGAATGGGTTGTTATGCCTTTTGGTTTGTCCAATGCCCCTAGTACTTTCATGAGGATTATGACCCAAGTACTCAGAGCTTTCATAGGGAAGTTTGTAGTGGTCTATTTTGATGACATCCTGATCTATAGTAAGACCCCTGCAGACCACCTAGGCCTCCTTAGACAAGTCTGTCAAGTTTTGAGGAATGATAGTCTCTACTGTAATCTCAAAAAGTATGAATTCATGACTAGTAGAATTATCTTCCTTGGTTTTGTAGTAACCCCTGACGGCGTGGCTGCCGATCCTGAAAAATTAGGTCCATAGTAGAATGGCCAGAGCCGACCAGTGTGCATGAAGTCAGAAGTTTCCACGGCTTGGCTACCTTCTATAGGAGATTCATCAAGGGATTTAGTACTGTAGTTGCTCCTATCACAGACTGTATTAGGAAGGGAGAATTCCAGTGGACTAAAGCAGCCCATAAAGCCTTCCTAGATCTTAAGGATAGGATGACCCAGGCACCCATTTTGAGGTTACCCGACTTTTCAAAGGTATTTGAGGTTGCCTGTGATGCTTCAGGAGTAGTTATAGGTGGAGTCCTAAGCCAAGAGAACCATCCCGTAGCATTCTTTAGTGAAAAACTTAATGATGCTAAGCTTAGGTATTCTACCTATGATAAGGAATTTTATGCGGTAGTGCAAGCTTTGCGTTACTGGAGACATTATTTGCTACCGCAAGAATTTGTGCTGTTTTCGGACCATGAGGTTCTTAGATTCTTGAATTCCCAGAAGCAGCTTAACCCTAGGCATGCTAAGTGGGTAGAGTATATCCAGTCCTATACTTTTGTTTTGAAGCATAAGGCTGGATCTGAAAATAAGGTAGCTGATGCCCTTAGTCGTCGATCTTTGTTGTTGAATTATGTTAGGACTGAAGTCATAGGGTTTGAGCAAATCAAAGAGGAATATGAGTCGTGTCCGGATTTTAAGACTGTGTACTAGGATCTAACTCAAGGACCATCTAGTGACCATAAGGATTATACCATTTTAGATGGCTTTCTGTTCTTTAAGAATAGGCTTTGCATCCCTAGAACTTCTCTTAGGGAATTTTTGATTTGGGAAAGTCATGCTGGAGGTTTAGCTGGCCATTTCGGAAAAGACAAGACCACCTTGGCTATTGAAGACCACTTTTTCTGGCCTAGCTTAAAAAGAGATGTAGCACACATTGTGGCTAGGTGTCGGACCTGCGCTGTTGCCAAACAGTGAAAATAGAACACCGGCCTTTATACCCCACTCCCTGTCCCAGATCGTCCTTGGCAAGATGTGAGCATGGACTTTGTGTTAGGTTTGCCTAAGACCCAGAGGAGACATGACTCTATCTGTGTTGTAGTAGACCGGTTTTCCAAGATGGCCCATTTCTTGCCTTGTTCCCAAATATTTGATGCGTCTAAGGTAGCCACCCTGTTCTTTAATGAGATAGTTCGACTCCATGGCCTACCCAAGACCATTGTTTCAGATAGGGATGTCCGGTTCACCAGCTATTTCTGAAAAACACTTTGGCATAAGTTAGGGACAAAACTTAAGTTTTCAACTGCCTATCATCCCCAGACTGATGGCCAAACCGAAGTAGTGAACCGTAGTTTAGGCAATCTGTTAAGGTGTCTTGTTGGTGAAAACATTAGGAACTGGGATTTGTATTTACCTAGAGCTGAATTTGCATACAATGACTCGGTCAATAGGTCTACGGGTAAGAGTCCATTTGAAATTGTGCATGGTTACAAACCTCACACACCTCTTGACCTAGCTCCTTTACCAGTCCACACATGAGTCTCCGAGTCTGCCAAAGTTTTTGCACAGTATATAAAAGACTTGCATAAAGAAATTCATGCCAAAATAAATTTAAGTAATGAAACTTATAAAAGTTGGCTGATTCTCAAAGGCGAGTCAAAACTTTTAATGAGGGAGACTATGTAATGATTAGGTTAAGGCCTGAACGGTTTCCTCCTGGAACCGTTAGAAAGTTACATGCTAGAGGAGCTGGACCATTTAGAGTGGTGAAGAGAGTAGGATCCAATGCCTATGTGCTCGAGTTGCCTCCAGAACTAGGCATTAGCTCCACTTTCAACATTACAGATCTAGTAGAGTATAGAGAGCCAGTAGTGATTACCAGTGAGCCTTTTGAACCTAATCCTGCTCTTGAGAGTGAACCCAACCCTGTGTGTCCACCAACAAACTGGCCTGTGAGGAAAGAGCAGATAGAAAAGATCCTGGATGATCAGGTTATCTCTACTCGTAATCGAGGATACCAAATATACCTGGTCCACTGGCAAGGAAGGCCAGATTCTGATGACTCTTGGATCTCCCGAGAAGAATTACAAGAATTGGATCCAGACCTCTTGGATAGATACCAGAGCCAACTTGATCCATACTCGACAGGGTCGAGTTCCTCCCATCCCTGGAGAATAGGTGCGGGCACCAGACTCAGAAGAAGACTTCAGAGCTCCATCTGGATCTCTGATTGACCTTGCCCGAAGAATTAGGGTTTTCTAGTTTGTAATAAGGGTTGACTTGATCAACTAAATTTTAGCTTGAGTTTGTATTCCCTGCAGTTTATTTTGTTGAGTCATGTTGACTCAGTAGTGGTCTAGGACTTCAACCTGGGGTGTCACATTTTCTCCCAAGGCCAAGCAAGTGGGCACCACACTCCCAGCCACACTCCCAGCCACACGCCTGAGTCCAGGGGATGCCACATCTCCATCCAGTAGGCTTTGGTCCCCACACCACAGATAGCAGCTCCCTTCTCTCATGCGCCATTTGAGGAGAAAGCAATCAGGGATCCACAAATCAAGGGGGCGGCCCAAGACCTTCCATAAGAGCCAAGCTATGAAAGGGAAGAAATTCTTCTTGGAGAGAACATCAAGGAGGCGCCCATTCCCTGCCAAAAATACTCAAAACAAAGATGGGAAGGACCATGACTTAGGGAGAAAGAAAAGGAGGAGTCCAAAAGAGTTGAACCATGGAAGGAAAGAAATCCTCTCTTGAATAACAAAGCTTGGAGGCGCCATCTACCTTCCTTTTAAAACCCAAATCAAATTTTTTTTGGAACCTTTGGCCGGCCATATGTGTAGCGATTGATCCTACAATCCTAATTTGAAGATCCCCTCCTTTAGTCCCACATGGGAAGATGTAGAACCCTACTCTCTTGTAAAGTCCTATAAATTAAACCCCCCTTGTAAATTTAAAAGTAATCAGATGAATGAATTCAAATATTTGTGTGAGCAAACCCTATGTTTTCTCTCTTCCGCACTTGCATCCAGGTGTTGAGCTCCGTGAAGGAGTAAATCCAGGTTCCCCAGGAACTTTGAGGAGTTGTGAGATCTCCAAACCCCAAACCCTAGGTTAGCCACTTCACTCCCAAACCCTAGCCGCCCATCATCCTTCTCTTTCCACCAAGCCCTAGCATATCCCACCTCTCACGGCCATCCTCTTCAAGTCAAGGCCGACCCCAGCATCCGGGTCCAGTCCGGATACTTCAGATCCAGAGCAATTCCCAGAGGAAGTCAGATCGACCTCCAGGAGAATCCGGATTTCAGCACATCAACTTTCAAGTTCTTCAATCTGGTAAATTCTTCCTTGAGTATCTGATTCCATCACTTATTCTTCTTCTTTCCCAGATCTTGAGTCCAGGAGAAGCTGACTCAGCCACAGGACCAGTATTGGAGGATCCATTGCGAAGGTACCCGAATCCGAGGATCCAACAATCTGCTCGAGATAGTTCTTCCACCAAACTTTGTGAAGATCACTATCTGGTTGGTAACCCATCTCTTCTCTTTATTTCTGTCTTGTTGAAAGTTCAGAGCGAAACCCTAGGTCTGGGAGTTTGTCAACCCCAGCGATCCATTACTTCTGAACTACTCTGATAACCCAGTTTTATTTAAATTGTGCTTTCAATTATTACCTAGTTTCTTTAAATTTAGTTTAACTTTCTTTTGAGTCAAAGCCGACTTCTGAAAATAAAAAAAAAAAACAACAAAAAAGGAATTAGTCTTAATTTACTTCTGCATCGCATTTTCTTTTGTTCTGCATCAGAGGATCTGGGTGCATAAGAGCTAGGGTCATAGGATCTAAGTGCATAGGAGCTAGGTTCATAGGATTTGGGAACATAGGATCTGGATTCACAGGATCTAGCTATCTGGTAGGCTTGCTCAAGATTATTGACTTTCCTCAAAAATAGTTCTCTCTGGATGTCATCATAAAGTCTAGCCCTAAACCTAGATAGGGTCACTGATTCAGATTCATTTATGCAACACCTTATGGCACACACTCATCAAACTTGGCTATGTATTCTGACACGGACCTACTTCCTTGACTTAATCTCTGCCATTGGTCTAGGAGTCTCTGTTGGTAGGATGGGGGAACATATTTCTCCCTAAGTTTCAACATGATGGCCATCCAGGTATCTATGGGAGGTTTGTTTCATTATCTGATTAGGCACTCTATGTCTCCCCAGTGTAACCTTGCATGGCTGGTTAACCTTAGTTTGGCAAATTTACACTTCATGTCCTCAGTCATCTCATACCGTTCAAAATTTTGTTCCATGTCTCCTTCCCAATCTATGTAGGTCTTAGGATCTAGGGTGCCATCGAACGTGGGTGCTTCTGGCATGAAGTTCCTAGTAGCTCTCTCATCCTGGTCTATGAACTCATAAATGGGTCTCCTATGATTGGACTCCCAGATTGGATCATGATATGGGAGTCTTATAGGGTTGGGCTCCAAGTATGGGTCAGGGTATGGGACTCTCCTAGGGTTGGGCTCAGCACGTGTCCTATAGGCCTTCTCTAGGGTTCCTGATCGATCTTTTACATGGTCCAACCTATGGATCATTTGGGTATGGGATTGGGTCAATTGGTCAAGTCTATGGTTCATTTGGGTCAGTTGGGCAAGTTGATCAGTAATGGTCCTTAGTAGCATTCCTACATCATATTCCATTGTCAAGTTGGGTTGGGTCGAGACTACTGGTATTGGACTCCCGGTCTAGGGGTCATGCAAACAAGCACACATATCGACTCCATGGTCAGACTTGGTTGGGGTGAGACTAATGTGGTTAGACAAAAATTGACTATGGTTTGTTAGATAAAATGTCCTAGTTAAAAACTACCAGTCCACTTAGGGCATTTGCCTATGGACCTCTAGCCTTAGACACTAGTTTCCAGTAATAAGTGGAGGGTTGAATGCACTAGTTTTTCCACTAGACTCGGACCCGACCTGTTGGTGTCCCTAAATCAATTAAGTTGCTAGTTAATTTTAATTAGGCTTAGGTACATATGCAAAGGTAGTTGTTTTGGGTCCAGGATAGGTGATGAAATCCTGCCCTGATCTGACAGAATAAAATTGCCCTTATGATTAGGTTAGATGCAGATGATGCACAACCAATGAAACCTAAATGCAATCTAATAACAAAATAGAGAATAATTTTTTTTTTGTCTCTTTTTATGAGGTGGCTGACTTAAATTTAAGTTGGTTAGGTCGTCAATCAAATTTGGCTTGGGTTGGGTGGGGTTTGGTTGTTGATTAGGTTTAGTCAAGTCAAGTATGCAAGAACAACATAAATTGAAAATTTTTGTTCTATTTTTGATGCAGAGGTTAGCATGGATTTTAGAGCATAAAAATTCTAAAAAAATTGCATAACAGAGGATTTCGTGTGAGGATGATTCCTATCAAATTTTATGCAAAACAAAAATAGTATGATGATGCAAAACCTAGGGTTTCTAACTGTGTGTAGGGAAAAATAGATTTTTGGTTAGGGTTTCTTGTTTTGCTGATTTTTTTGTCTTTTTTTAATCCATAGAATCTGAGAAAATAACAGTAAAATAGAAAACAACTCAAGGAATAACCAGTGCAAAAAAAACAAAATGATAGTATGCCTATGATGGAAAACTAGAACTATTTTTGGACCCCTAGTGCAGAAACAACATGCAGACTTTTTGTTAGGGTTTTGTTTTTACCATTTTTTGTTTATTTTTGGATCTGAAAAGATCCACAAAAGTAAAAAGAAAATATAGGACTAAACAGAGGATATCTACCATGAAAATCAAATAAAAATAGCAATGTTTGATGGGGAAAACTGTCCTATGTTTGGACTAGTTATGCTGAAAATAGCATGCAGAAATTCTACCTATGATGCAAGAACATGCCCTAATCCTATTATGATACCAAAATTGATGAGGGATGGGATGCTAACATGATGCAGGATGATATGCAAGGGAGCATGAGGAAAATCAGATTAAAGTAAACAAATATTCTCAGATTTTATTGATTTATTCTTAAAAATAAGACTAGACTAGGTTAGGGTTATCCTGTATCAGTTAGCATCCTACGCACATGCTAGATCAATCAAAGAAAAAAGAAAGCTAGGATCCTAGGACTAAGAAAGCCCATTAGGAGCATGTTCAACTTCAAGAAATCAGACAAAGAGAGTTGGAAATTGGACTGAACTTACAAAATAATGATGTCTTGATAACATAGATGAGATCGCTCCGCTCAGATCGGTGCCTGGATTATCCGGTCACTTTCTCACGGATCTGCTAGCTTTTTATCAGATCGGTTTAGAGCAAAGAAGACTTCATCCAGAGGCTCGCTTCTCTTGGGGAATCTTGCACATGTCACGGGTTAGGGTCACAAATGTAGAGAAAAATATGAAACATTAAGAAGAAAGATGAGAGAGAGAGATGGGTTGTCTGGAGTGGTTGGCAGCCTATATAGAGAAAAGGACACCTGGCTTGGATGATGGGTGGCCTGGCAGCATGGAGGGGCACTTGAGATGGAGTGCTTGGTAGCGTGGAAGCCAGGGGATGCCTGTAAGGGGGAGGGTGGGGGCGGCCAAGGGCAGGAGCACTTGGTTGTTGGTGAGTTGATAGAAGATGGAAGATATGGGAGGTGGCTTGGGCTCTTAGGGCTTGGCGTATTAGGGTTTGGTGATGGGGGCTAGAACAGCTAGGGTTTGAGAGAAGAGAGAGATGGTAGAAGGGGTCTCACACCCACTCCAAGATAAAGGAAAACAATTGAATAACTCAATCAAAATTTATTTCATGAAAAAGAGGTACCCATATAATAGGGGAGGGGGTGGGTATTTATAAAGTTACCCAGGTCCCTAGACTCCTACACAAACTAGGATTACAAGACTTGATAGCCAAGAAAGCTCCTCTTGGGCTATACTTGTGGGCCAAGAAACTCAATTGGGCTTGGTCTGCTTCACTCCTTGCTGGGCTGGGATGACTTCTTCTTTGACTAGGTCTAAGCCTGGGGCGCCAACTTCATGATGGGCTGGGAGGGGCGCCAAGGCCTGGTAAAGCTGGGAGGGGCACCAAGGCCTGGGAAGAATGAAGGGTGCGAGGGGCCTAGGCTTGGGCCTGGGGTGCCATATGCTTGGACTGCTGGGCGCCTTCACCTGGTGGGCTAGGCTGTCAACTCCCTGGTCTTATAGGCTTGAATGGAGAGCCTAGGTGCTTGAAATCCAAAACTAGTTGGGAAGTAGTGCGGACACCAAGATCAGACACATATCACTAGATCTCGTATGGTTTATTGATTAGGATTTTAATTTTAAAACCTTAGTCACGTGTCATAATTTTGTAATCAATTAAGATTGAGTCCTATAATAAGTTGATGTTAGTTGATTGGTCTCAATCCTCAACCTGTTAGTATATTGAGTCCTGTACTTCAGTTATGAGTCGAGTAGAAGTTCAATTTTGTACAAGAGGAAAGGATACCCTGCTGTGGAATTCCACTAGGCCTCATCCAGGAGCCAGAAGACCCCTCTTTAGCAAATTGGACTTTGTATGCCAACCCAGGGTCCAAGATTCCTGCAAGATGCCCAGATGCCCTCCAGATGCTTTCCAGATGCCCAGATTCTTTCCAGATGCCAGAGCATATTCCCAGACCAGGTCATAACATGATCCCAAAGACTTACCTGCACCCCAGCCCAAGTGAATGCAAGGCCCAGGTCCATGAAGAACCAAGATCCCAGGTATATTCCAGCCCAGAACCAAGATCCTTAGAATATTCCTGCTCTAGGCATCCCAGGCATCCAGGGCCCAAAGCCCATGCGCCCAACCCATCCTTGGCCACCCCTTGCTGCCCCAATGAAGCCCAATACGTCCAAAGTGTTGACTTGGTCCAAGCTAAGAAGGAGTAATTCAAATGGAAGAAGGAAACCTAGTTCTTATTCTATTCAACTAGTATACTCCAAATTATAGGTTTATTTTGTAGTCTTTCTCCGACTTAAATTATGCAAACCTATTCAACCTAGGAGAAGACTTGTAATCCCTTTAGGAGAGGACATGGAGATCTATAAATATCAACCCTCTTCCTCTTGTAATCAATAAACTCTTATGAATTAAACTCTACTGAATTGTTTTTAAGACTGGTGTTATCGTGTTTTTGTTTTTGGGTTCTAGTTTTAGTTCTCTTGTGTTGCCCAACCTCTATCATTGCAATCCTCCATGCCACAAGCAGAAAATCAGAACTCCAAGCATCATCCATGCCAAAGAAAAGCATCCTTGATGATGCCTAGATCAAGAGCTCTTCCTGCTTTCTTGCCCCCAGCCCTTTGCCCTAATCTCTTTTCTTCCTTGTTTCATCTTGTTGTTTTTTATTGCTTACCTATTTCGTGCCTAACCTTAATGTTTTGTAGATCCCTGAGGTGGTTCCCCTCCCTAGAGGAGGCTTTGTTTGCCTTCAGACCGGATCCAGATCGCCTTCAGATTCAGGAACCAAAGGCTTGTTCTTTCAGGCACCATCCTGAGGCTTAGAGATCTCTTCATCGAAGAAACTACAATCGCTACCTGGTAAAAGCCTTCCCCCTCTTGAGTTCTAATCTGATGATAGGTATACTATCCTAAACTTGGAGTTTCTCAACTCTAGAGTCCTGGCTTATTATTATTCTGCATGAGTTATCTTGCGAGTATGTTAGTTTCTAGCAGTACTAGTCTTTTCGCTGATTCTTTCTTATTTTTGGGTCTTTAGCAACTGAATTAACATCTAAAAAAATACAAAAAAATTAGATTTATTATTTTTCATCAGTTCTAGGTTTGTTTCGCATCAGTTTGGTATTAGAGTGGGTTTAGAATATGGTGGGGATACCAAAGGCACCAGAATAAGATAGAGGCTTTTCAATCCTCTATGGATTGATCAATAATTTATGAGTCCATCTGTAATAAAGGCTTAGCCTATTTGAGTCCATTTTAGTTGTTATTTAAGTTTTTTGAGCTGTTATTTCAGTTCTATACTAGTCAGCTCATGTTGAGCTAGTTCAGTCCAATGCTAGTCAGCTCATGTTGAGCAAATTTTATTTTTTCTGAGTCCTGTCCAAGTACACTCAAAACTCAAGACTCCATTATACAAGTGAAGAACAAGTCCAACCAGATTAAAAACATGGAAGTATAGCCCAAGTCCAACCCGGCTTGAAGATTTGAAGATCCCAGGAGGAAAATCAGAAACCTTGATTCCTTGCAGATACCCTCCGGATTTCCAGATTCCCTTCCAGATGCTAAAGTATATTCATAGACCAGGGCATCCATGATTCTAGAGGTCCATCTGTATCCTAGACCAAAGAAATCAAGCCCAGGCGCCAAGCCCAAGCCCTTAAGAAGCAAGATACCAGGGAATATTCCTGCTACCTAGCTACCAGGCCACCCCAGCTTCCAGAGGCCCAAGCCCATGAGCCCGAGCCCCTTTGGGTTATCCCCTTGCTACTCCTAGAAGCCCAACACGCCCCCCTAGGCATCCTTGGAGTGTTGACCAAGTCAAGAGAATTTTTAGAGATTTTTTCTACCTAATGTTTCCTTATTTTCTAGCTAGGGTTTGTGTAGGAGTAGGATTCTTATGTAAAGACTAATGTACCCTTACTTGGAGCCCAAGACTAAGGGTCTATTTAAAGGACCCTAGTCTCTTGTATGAGGATTGATTTTGATATATGAATTAAAGCTTGAGTTCTCTTCAATTTCTTTGTGTTACCCTGCTTTGTGCTTAAGTTGTTTTATTGGTGCTTTCTTCTTCTCGGTGTTGCAACAGATTCCTGCCGCCAACCAACCTTCTAGAGCCCTAGCCGCCCTCCCCCAAAACTTTCTTTTCGTTGCTGTTTTCTCTTGTTTCCTTGTTCCCTTGTGATTTTTCTAACCCCTGACAGGTTGTTTATAGGTCCCCAAGTTTCTACGAATCCAACGACTCCAACCAAGCCTCAATCGGACCACCGAGCAGAAAGCCGGGTATCCGCGGGTTTTTGGCTCAGTTTTCCAAGCCGCATCCATCGAGAAACGACAGATCCCTTTACTGCAATCTTCATCGGGTACTTCAGATATTGTCAGGTACACCTTCCCTGCCACCAATAAGTTTATTATAGGAGAACTTGCCCTAACCAAGGCTTCTCAGCCCCAGCAATCCATCTTTATTGCTTTCTTAGGTCCTAATCTGCATGCTTAGCTTATAAATTTCATATAGAATTCCCTACAACTTATTTTGATCCAATATTCAGGATTTAATCACCTCACCCCATATATAAAATTCACAAAAATAATTGCATGCATATTAGTCCCGCATCAACTAGTATCAGAGCTTAGATTAGGGCTAATTTTCTGCATCTTTTTTAGTCCATATATAATTTATTCATTTAGTTATTTCTCCTTTCTTTGAACTCCAAAATTCTAAAATTTGTATTTCTGGATTCACGTCAATTCAAAGTATTTTACAGAATTTTTTTAGATTTTGTTTCGGTCTGTGCAATTTTTGCAGGCAAAAATACAGTCTATAAAGTTTTAACTCTATTTTTTGACAAGATAATTTTGGAAGGTTTAGGGTTTTGTTTAGCATCTCTTTGCATATATTTTAACTTTAGTATATTTCCTGCATATTAGGCCATAATTTGTAAGTTTTCTTCTATTTAAAAAAATACCAAAATATAAAAAAAAATTACATATTCTCCAAAAATATCAAAAACATCTAAACCCTAATTTGCATCCTCATCTGCCTGCCATCATTGCATAACTTACTTAGGGGCACTCTCTTTATGCCATATAAGGGAAGGAGGTCATTACCTTTTCTTAGCCAAAATCCACAACCTTTGCATCCTATCCCAAGCCTAACCTAAAATCTATTAGACTTTATTTGCCCTAGTGGGCTAGGGACACCAACTGGTCGGGTTCGGGCTAGTGTTAGATCACTGTGTCAAGCTAACCTGTATGTGCCTTGTGCTTAGTGTCTAGAACGGTGATTCATGGATTCAATCTTGAAGGGCTTGTGTGCCGGTCCGCCTACTTGGCCAATCTCTGATTTATGTCTAGGATTGGCAATCAGGGACCTAACACTCCCTTTACACCTGCCTAGCTGAGTACAGGGTTACTATAGGCTAGTTTGCCACTCTGATTGAGCACCTAGTTTTGGACTCTAGGCCTAGGGAGCTGTAGTTGGTTTGTTCGAGTCTTGCATGTGCACTAGCTTAGAAGTCAATGTGTGTGTTTGATTGCATGACCATTAGGTTAGGAACCCAATACCAGTAGACTTAATCCAATTCAACTAGTGTGACCAAGGAGTCCAATCTTAGGAGAACCCCTCACCATGACCCTTATTATGATATTGAACCTAGAAGAACCCCTTATCGTGACCCTTATTATGATACTGAATCTAGAAGAACCCCTTACCATGACACTTATTTTGATATTGAACCTAGAAGAACCCCTTACCATGACCCTTATTATGATACTAAACACAGGAGAACCTAATACTCTGACCCATATAAGGAGTCTAATCCTAGGAGAACCCAAAACTCAGACCCATATAGTGGTGTGGGCACCAGGATCCGACAGAGGCTCCTCAACGCTCTGTGGATCTCAGATTAGGGTTCCACTTCTTTGTGTCTTGTAATAAGGCTTCAAGCCTCAAATTTGTAATTGTCTTTTGCTTTGAATTGAGTCTGTACCTTGACAAATTAGGTCAAATTGAATCCGGTACTAAGTTGAGTCACAAATCAAGTTCAGTCTGAGTCTATTAGAAGTATGGGTCCATTGCAAGAGTGGGTCTTAAAATTTAGTCTCCTTGGAAGCAAGTAGGGAAAGTGATGCGAAAAAAAAGGATGAGGTGATGAAGCTAACACGGATGATGTAAAGGTGGTTATATCTTGTTTTCTTTTTAGGGTTTTATCTTTGGTTCCCGATTGCAAGCAAAGAGAACCTAGGAAAACTGAAAGAAAAGAGGTCTATGCTAGCAGATCAATCCCTAAGAAATGATAGACCAGGACCCCGAGATTAAGGAACCCCGGGATTAGGACTAGCTCGATACACCCAATACCTACCTAGGAGATTGGGATGCAAACCTTTCAAATTCTGAAGTGCCTGGTGCAGAGATCGCTCCACTCGACGGATGCGGCCTAGATGTCCGAACAATTGCACCCGTGGATGCGCCGGTTCCCGATCATGTGGCCGTGATGGCAAGACGACCCATCTCCGACGTCCATAGCACCGAGGAAGACCTGTAGGAAGCAAGAGAAAGAACGGTTAGCGAAGAGATGAGAAGTGTTGAAGTTGAAAAAGGGTTAGGGTAGAGAAACAGGGCTTCGAGCCCGGTATCCGACTGGAGTCCAAAATCGAAGTTGATAACTTGGGGCCTTGCACCCCGCGACATCCGGAGGACAAAGGAATGTGGCCTCTCACCACGCGATGCCCTCAGGCGAAGGAATGTGGCCTCTCACCATGCGACGTCACGGAGGACGAAGGAAGCTCTCACTCAACCTAGCCTAAGAGACAAGGATTGAAGAAGAGGATGGAACACACAAGCTTTCTTTCATTAATCATCAATAATAATTACAAGAGGGGTTTGGGTCCTTTAAATAGGCACTCAAGAGCACTTTGAAATTTAAACTACCCCATTACGCTTGGCGCCCAAAATTTGGAGGAGAACTTCTTTGGCTGACCAACTTGGATTGGCATGAATCTTGGAGTTGCACCTTGACTTCCCTCTTTGGGTTGCTTGGTTTTGGTAGAAGGCGTGAATGGAGGCTTGATGTCTTCACCATGCCTTTCTTGTTTAACTTCATTATGGAAGGAGGCTTGAATGGAGGCATGCATCAAGGGATCATGCCTTTCTTGCTTAACTTCTTTATGGAAGAAGGCTTGAGTGGAGGCATGCATCAAGGGATTTGAAACATCTTTCCACTTGGAGAATGGAGGATGCCTTTCTTGCTTGACTTCTTTATGGAAGGAGTCTTGAGTGGAGGCATGCATCAAGGGATCATGCCTTTCTTGCTTAACTTCTTTATAGAAGAAGGCTTGAGTGGAGGCATGCATCAAGGGATTTGAAACTTCTTTCCACTTGGAGAATAGAGGATGCCTTTCTTGCTTGACTTCTTTATGGAAGGAGTCTTGAGTGGAGGCATGCATCAAGGAATTTGAAACTTCTTTCCATGACCGCCCATCCTAGATTGGAAGAGAGCTTGAAGAGGGGAGGGGAAGGGGGCATGGATCATGTGAGTGGTCCCCTTTCTTGGGTGCCCAAAACAAACCACATGTCATCACCTCAGTGCGCCACATAAACAGATAAGTTGGGCCCTGAGCTGACATGTCTCCTTGCCTTTGTTAGGCTTAAAAGAGACTTAACTTTTGAACCACTAAAGACTTCATCAGCTTAGACTCGGCCCGACTTATTACAAGACTCAGCTCGACCCGATGGGTCGAGGTACAGACTCAATTTAAGCAAATAAACTAGAGGCTGACAACCTTAATACAGGTCTCGATAAAAACAAAACCCTAATCAGAGATCCCCTGAAGTTTGAAGGGCTCAAGTCAAACCCTGATGCCCACATCAATTCTCCCGGGGTAGGAGAAACTCGACCCTGTCGAGTGGAAGTTGATTTGGCTTTGGTACTTCTCCAGCAGTCGGTGAATGGTAGGTCCTCCTTGGTGATCCACGAGTCATCAGATTTGGGGTCGGCCTTGCCAATGGACCAAGTAACCTGAAAGCCTTTGCCCTGGGCTGCAGTAGCTCAACCATCCAAGATACGCTCGATCCGCACTCCTTACTCTGGTCAATTTGGAAGTGGACACTCTGGTCAGGTTTACTCTCCAAAAAGGATTAGGCTCAAATCACTCGCTAGGTGGTTTGCTGGTTCCCTATACTCAACTAAGTGCAAGATTTTGAGAGTTGAGCTAATGTCCCAAATAAGAGTATTAGGGTCACTCTCCTATCACTCTAAGGGCCCAATTCAGCGAGCATAAAAACTTCTTTATTATTTCAGAATCCCCAAATCTCTACATAGCTTGCTTTCAAGAACAACCAAATTTTAATTATTAATTTTTGTGTCCATAGTATGCAATGCAAGAGATCATGTAGATTCTGAGGCTCAAGTAACACTCAACAAAAGCAAACCAAACTAAGTATTCCTAGTAAGAGGAATTTATTGGGGTCCTAGGGCCTAAACCTACTAGACCATTGGTTCTCTAGGCTTGACCCTAGCCTGGTATGCACAAGAAAAATTTTTTAGGATCCCTAACAGATGCCATAAAGTATACTAGAAGTAGAGGGCGAATGGGATGGGCTCTAAGGAGTCACACATTCTGGTAGTCTCAATAAAAAGTAACCTCCTGGCTCTAGGGATATGAGATGGCTTAAGAAAAGGCAGGGAATAAAAAGGAGACTCAGGGACTGGTTCGAAGTTTAGGCAGTTGACCATAATGTATGAATGAAGGTCTAAAGGTGTGCTCATCTTAACCTCATGGTCAGTACTAGGAGGATCGATAGGTGTAAGTCCTCGGGTAGGCGGGATGCTCCTAGATAGTGGAGGGCTTTCGGGAAGGTCTTTGGAACATTCATCTTGAGAATCTATACCTTCATCTATTTCGTTTGATCCTGGCTTGGTCAGTTCTACTACAAGGTCTATAGTGGACTCAGGATCATTATCATTTGGGTCCTTGCTAAGTTATGTGGTATCCTTAATGATTCCATCAGGTGGGAGCTGATCAATTAAATTATCAGGCGATACCTCCTCACATTCTTCTTCTTCTTCATATTCATTAATCAAGCTTATGTCAGGCTCATATATGACCTCTTCAAACTCACTGAAGGGTTCTATTCCTTTCTCCTTTGGTTCCTCTATAGGCACGACTATGGTTGGGTCAACTACTTTTGGGATGGCCATACCTAACTCTTCTCAGTGTTTTCTTTCTGGTCAAGAGGTGACAGGGTGGTGATTGATAATCAAAAGTCTGGTTCACTACAGATGTCGGATCAATCAGGATTTGATTCAAGTTGGTAGAGGTCGGCTTTAAGTCCAAAGTATTAGATCGAGTATATCTTAAAGACCACTCACAGTCTTGGGCTTCTTGGTAGGCTTGCTCTAACTTATTGGTCTTTTCAAAGTCTAATTTTCTATAGATGTCTAGGTGCAGCCAAGCCCTAAACCTCAATGTGATCTGAACCTCGGTCTCAGTGGTATTACATTTCATGACATACCACTAGAAGTCCTCGATATACTCAGACACTGGCCTATTACCTTGTCTCAATTGGTACCACCGGCCTAGAAGTCTTTGCTCATAGGATTCACCTAGGTACCCTGCTCTCAACTTACTTCTCATGTCTTTCCAAGTTACCTTAGACTCTTGTCTCTCATACTTCATTCTTCCTCTAACATCAAACCAATAACGTTCGGCTGAACCCTGAAGATGCATTTGGGCAAACCTGACCTTACTATCCTCACACAGATCGCTCCACTTAAAATATTCATCCATATCATCCTCCTAATCAATATAAACCTGACGATCATGACTTCCTCGAAAAGGATGAAACTGAGGATAGACTCTAGGGTTAGATGCCATGAAAATACTGACTAGCTAAAGGGTAGTTAGGCTAAAGGACTCCTAATTCTAGACTAGTCATGCAACACACAACGAACGTCTAAGATCTAATAGACATAGAATCATAACCAGTTGCCTAGGTCAGAGTGGCAAACCAGCCTGTAGTAGCCTTGTCCTTGGCCAGGCAGGTGGAGGGGAGTGGAGGTTCCTCTCTGCTTGCCTTAGATACCAATTTTGCAATTAGCCAGGTAAGCGAACCAACCCACAAGCCATGATTCACCAATCCTAGACACCAAGAACTCTGTACAAACAGATTAGGCTGTCACCAAGATTGGACACTTGGTCTCGACTCGACCAAATGGGTTTCCCTAATCTCTATAGAGAAATTAGGTGTCTAACTGATTTTAGTTAGGGTTTGGGTTTGGGACGCAGGTTAGTGGTTTGTGGGCTAGGGACAGGTGATGAACTCCTGACCCTATATCAAATTGCCACCCTTAAGTCTTTTATGAATAATGTAGGCACAGAAATGTCTAAGAAAAAATTTAATATATATATATATATTTATATTTTTTTGGATATATGGATGATAAGCAAAGTGCAAAAGAAGTCTAAATATGAACTAATTGCATGAACTAACTAAATGAGACAAGAAAGAGATGCTTGCTGAAACTGCAGGCCTGAGATTTTCTCAGATGGTATTTCGGCTTGTAGAATTTCTATAGGCTGAAATAAAATTTGAGAAAAGAGCCGAAGAATCCTCTAAATGCAGCAGATCCAGAAAAAGAAAAATCAAATAAAACAAAGATTCCTACAAAGAGAAAAAATTAAAATAGCTGACTATATATGGGCTGGACAAAATGAAGAGACCTAAATGCAAGAGCACTAGTCCTAGCCTAGGCTCTGATACCAAGAATGATGTGGAAAAAAAATGATAAGGTGATGATGCTAACATGGATGATGCAAAGGTGGTTATATCTTGTTTTCTTTTTAGGATTTTATCTTTTGTTCCCGATTGCAAGCAAAGAGAACCTAGGAAAACTGAAAGAAAAGAGGTATATGCTAGCAGATCAATCCCTAAGAAATGATAGACCAGGACCCTGAGATTAAGGAATCCCGGGATTAGGACTAGCTCGATACACCCAATACCTACCTAGGAGATGGGGATGCAAACCTTTCAAATTCTGAAGCGCCTGGTACAGAGATCGCTCCACTCGACGGATGCGGCCTGGATGTCCGAGCAATCGCGCCTATGGATGCGCCGGTTCCTGATCATGTGGCCGTGATGGCAAGATGACCCATCTCCGATATCCGTAGCACCGAGGAAGACCTGTAGGCAGCAAGAGAAAGAATTGTTAGCGAAGAGATGAGAAGTGTTGAAGTTGAAATAGGGTTAGGGTAGAGAAACAGGGCTTCGAGCCCGGTATCCGACTGGAGTCCGAAATCGAAGTTGATAACTTGGGGCCTCGCACCCCGCGATGTCCCGGAGGACTAAGGAATGTGGCCTCTCACCACACGACGCCCTCAGGCGAAGGAATGTGGCCTCTCACCATACGACGCCCTCAGGCGATGGAATGTGGCCTCTCACCACGCGACGCCCTCAGGCGAAGGAATGTGGCCTCTCACCACATTTAGAAGGGAAAGACAAGAGCCTTGGACGCTTCCACCTAACACTCCCCTTGCCAAGCCTTGTACCAAAAAAAGAACACCAACCAAGGAAGGAGGAAGAACACATGCCTTGCTCCAAGCCCCTCTTTATGCTTTCTTCCAAAACCAAGAAGATTCTTACCAAGTTCAAGGCGCCAAGAACCTCACTCCAAGCCATGCATCATGCCATGCCCAATCCAAGCTACCTTTGGTTGGCCAAAGAGAGGAGAAGGTCAATGCTTTTGGCACCCACCCAAGAAATTTGTAATTTTTTCATTTAAAATTCGAATGGGCCTTGGGTGCTATTTAAAGGACCCAATCCCTCCATTGTAAGGGGATTGAATGATGAAATGAAAAAAAGAGTTTGAGTTTTATTTATCCTCCAACCATTGTCTCCTAGACTAGGTTTTAGTGAAGTTTCCTTCGTCCCTAGGGACGTCGAGTGGTGTGAGGTCACCTTTCCATCACCCCAGGGTGTCGCATGTCCTTCGTCCTCCTGGGCGTCGAGTGGTATGAGGCCATAATCCTTCATCCTCCAGGATGTCACTGGGTGCGAGGCCCCAAGTTATCTCCTACTTCAACTTCGGAATCCAGCCAGACACCGGGCTCGAAGCCCCTTCTTAACCTTATCTCAGTCCATTTCAATACATCTCTCCATTTTGCTAATCCCTACATTGATTGCCTACAGGTCCTCCTTGGTATCTCGGGCACCGGAGACAGTCTGCTTTGCCATTGCGACCATCCGACCGAAAGCCAGTGCATCTACGGGTTCGACTGCTCGGGCATCCAGGCCGCATCCATCGAGTTGAGAAATCTCTACATCGGGCACTTCAGACGTGTGAGGTTTGCCCCTATCTCCTAAGTAGGTATTGTGTTTCGAGCTTAGTCCTATTGGGGTTTCTTAATCCCGGGATCCTGTTCTTGTTTTCACTATTTAGGGACTTGAATTACTAGTGTAAGCTTCTGTTATTCAACTTCTCTTATTTCTAATCTTTGCTTGTGACCGGGAATCAAAACCCTAAGAAAAACATCTAAAACTCATCAACTATAAAAAAATTCCTTTGCATCATAAGCATCCATACTAGCATCTTTAGCCCTTTTCCATATCATTTTTGGTATCAGAGCCCTACTCCACATCATATAGGGAGTCCAATCCTAGGAGAACCCAATACTCAGACTCATATAGGGAGTCCAATCCTAGGAGAACCCAATACTTTGACCCATATAGGGAGCCCAACCCTTGGAGAACCCCATACCATGATCCACCCTTAGAACCTAACCATAGGAGACCTAATTATGATTACCTGAGCCAAGATGAACGACCCATTAGGAGCACCCAACTTATGTACCCCTGTTTGATGGAAGACCAGATCCTAAGGTATATACTGAATGGGAGGATATGATGGATCAGCACTTTGAGTATAATGGGATGTCAGAGTTAGATAATATTAGTTTGGCTGCACATGGGTTAATCAGATATGCCAAGCAACATTAGAAATGTACTAAGGATGAATGTTATCGATGGGGGAATGGAACACATACCTGGAAAGCCATGAGAAGTAAATTGAGAGAAGAGTACTTAGGTGAATCTTATGAATACAAACTTTTAGACCAATGGAAAAAATTGAAACAAGGGAACATCACTGTGTCTGAGTATATTGACCAATTTAACGAGTTTAGTAGGAAATGTAACACAGTCGAACCTAAGTCTAAGATCATGGCAATATTTCAGGATGGCCTACGTAGGGATATCCAGTGGGAGCTATATCATTGTCAAATTAAGGACCTAGAGGAAGCCTATCACCTAGATAGGGAATTCGAGTTATATCAAAGGGAATTCAGGATCAATCAATCTAAGTCCAATAAGGATAATTCCCTTGAGCCTAAGTCCAAACCTAGCTAACTTCCTTTAGACCAGCCTACTACTCCTGTTTCATTAGGTTGCAAGGAAAAGATCCCAGAATCCATTAATGAGCCTAAGGTAGAAGTGTATGAGGCTGACCCTAGTTTAGTAGATGAATTTGAAGGAGAAGGCTTTGAAGAGGATGAACCCCATGAAAATTTTGATAAAGAAACTCCTGAGCCCACTAAGATATCTAAAGAGGCCACCTATGAGTTTAGTCTAGTAGAGGAACCTGTAGTAGAAGAACAATTAGAGGAAGAGAACCTAGATACTGTTGCTAGAGCCTTACCTGAGGAAACCATAGAGGAGAGCCAAATTATAGAGTCTAGTCCTAAAATATAGGAACCAGAAGAATTTATTAAGGACCTAATCTCTTTGAATCAGCATCCCCAGGATGAGCCCCCTCATATAGTTTCCATTAAGGACCTCTTCCCTGAGATTAATAACCCAACCTTCCATTACGTAAACCCTATAGAGATACCTCAACCTCGTAAGGTTAGCCTAATTAGTTTAGGATTAGTTCCTGACACCTCATCTTTTATCTTACTGTATCCAACTAATCCTGAACCTTTTTCCTTACCCTACCAGAATAATTCTGAACCCACTTCCTATTTTTTGCCCTTTCTTGACATCTCTAGCATTTCTAGGATCAATAAATTGCATTTAGTTGAGATTAGCATACTGCATGCATTCATTATGCATGTTAGGTTTTCATTATACCTCTAGCATACCCTTTGGAATTTGTTAGGAGCCCATTGTAAGTTTTCATGTGCATGTCAAGCTAGGATCATACCTAGAGAGTCTATAGTCTCTTAGGTTCAGGTCAAAAAGAGTTCAATAAAACTTCCTTCAATAGGAATGCATAGTCGAGTCTGTTAGGTGTAGGTTTGAGTCATTTGCATAATCTTGTTAGGAGCCTGCAAGTGCCCAGCATGTTCACCACCTGCACTAATTTTGAAACAACTGGCTAATTCCCGAAGATGGAGCAAAGAATTTGGTGTAGTGGATTCTAACATGGTTAGGCTTAGGCCTAAAGAAGCTTCATGCTCGTAGAGCCAGACCTTTTAAAGTGATAGAGAAGGTTGGATCAAATGCCTAGGTGTTAGACTTGCCTTCGGATTTGAGCATTAGTTCTACCTTCAATATTACACACCTGGTTGAGTACAGGAAACCGGCAGCGATACCTAGTGAGGCCTTTGGACCTATCCCCTCTTGTTATGAGTGACCCTAACTCAGAGTGTCCACTAACAAATTTGGCCTAAGAGAGGAGAACAAACGAGCGTATCCTAGATGATCAAGCCATCATGACCTGGGGCCGCAACTATCAACGCTTCCCGGTCTGATGGCAAGGCCGGCTAGAGTTGGCGATTCATTGATTTTTCGAAAGGACTTGCAACACCTCAACCTAGACCTTCTCGAGAGATATGTGAGCCAGTCTGATCTTCACTCGACAGGGTCAAGTTCCTCTCACCCCGAGAGAATTGGTGGAGACACCAGAGGCACCAGAATAAGATAGAGGCTTTTCAACCCTCTATGGATTGATCAATAATTTATGAGTCCATCTGTAATAAGTGCTTAGCTCATCTGAGTCCATTTTAGTTGTTATTTGAGTATTTTGAGTTGTTATTTTAGTTCTGTACTAGTCAGCTCATGTTGAGTTAGTTCAGTCCAATGCTAGTCAGCTCATGTTGAGCTAATTTTATTTTTTTTGAGTCCTGTCCAAGTACACTGAAAACTCAAGACTACATCATACAAGTGAAGACCAAGTCTTACTAGATTGAAGACATGAAAGTATAGCCCAAGTCCAACCCAGCTTGAAGATTTGAAGACCCCGGGAAGAAAATCAGAAACCCTGATTCCTTGTAGATACACTGCAGATGCCAGATTTCCTTCCAGATGCCAAAGTATATTCATAGACCAGGGCATCCATGATTCCTGAGGTCCATCTGCATCCTAGCCCAAAGAAATCAAGCCCAGGCGCCAAGCCCAAGCCCTTAAAAGCAAGATACTAGGGAATATTCCTGCAACCCAGCTACCAGGCCACCCCAGCTTCCAAAGGCCCAAGACCATATGCCCGAGCCCCATTGGGCTGGCCCCTTGCTGCTCCTAGAAGCCCAACACGCCCCCCTAGGCATCCTTGGAGTGTTGACCAAGTCAAGAGAATTTTTAGAGATTTTTTCTACCTAATGTTTCCTTATTTTCTAGCTAGGGTTTGAGTAGGAGTAGGATTCTTATATAAAGACTAATGTACAGGAGCCCAAGACTAAGTGTCTATTTAAAGGACCCTATTCTCTTGTATGAGGATTGATTTTGATATATGAATTAAAGCTTGAGTTCACTTCAATTGCGTTGTGCTACCCTGATTTGTGCTTAAGGGGTTTTATTGGTGCTTTCTTCTTCCCGGTGTTGTAACAGATTCCTGCCGCCAACCAACCTTCCAGAGCCCTAGCCGCCCTTCCCCAAAACTTTCTTCCCCTTGCTATTTTCTATTGTTTCCTTGTTCCCTTGTGAGTTTTATAGCCCCTGACAGGTCATTTACAGGTCTTCAAGTCCTACGAATCCAATGACTCCAGCCAAGCCTCAATCGGACCACCGAGCAGAAAGCCGGGTATCCGCGGGTCTTTGTCTCGATTTTCCAGGCAGCATCCATCGAGGAACGAGAGATCCCTTCGCTGTGATCTTCATCCGGTACTTCATACATTGTCAGGTACACCCCCTCTGCCACCAGTAATTTTATTGTAGGAGAACATGCCCTCACCGAGGCTTCTCAGCCCCGTCGATCCATCTTTATTGCTTTCTTAGGCCTTAATCGGCATGCTTAGCTTATAAATTTCATATAGAATTCCCTACAACTTATTTTGATCCAATATTTGGGATTTAATCACCTTAGACCATATATAAAATTCACAAAAATAATTGCATGCATATTACTCCTGCATCAGAATAGCACTTATCTGCATTAGGATCACAAACCCTAATTTCTACATCCTGCTAGCTGCATTAGGTGTATATTTATCATCTGATTTAGACCATCTAAAAAATTTATTTTTATATGAAATTTGATGAAGTAGTCTCTATCTTGTTGTTTGTTTTTTCATATATTTTAATTAATTTTATAGAAATTCTAATTCACTAAAATTTGGAATATTGGAAACCCTAACTAATATCTTAATATTTCTGTATCAATCTAAACACCCTATGATTTGCATCATTATCTGATTTTTATTTTACATAAAATTTGGAAGAGTTTATCATCACCACCCATCTTATATTCTTAAATTTTTAATTTTTTTTTTTGCATTAGTAACTATGTCAAATTCTATGTCTTCTAAAATCCTAATTTTCTAAATTCTGCTATTTCTGCACCTTGACTCAACTTAACCTAATCAACTTCCACGCACCCCAATCCCAAGCCCAATTTGTTTGCTAACCTAATCAACCAAAACCTAACTTGTCACAACATAAAATATTAAAAAATATTTTTATTCACTGATTGTTGCTAGTTGCATCAGGACCATTGAGTGCCATCCTTTGATTAACCTAATCTTTAGGGCGATCACTATCTAACATCAGGGCAGGATTTCATCCCCTATCCTGGACCCAAAACAACCTTCATCATTATGACCTAAACCTTAATTAAAATTAATTAGACTGAATTTTATCTAGGGGGCTAGGTGACACCAACAGGTCGGGTTCGAATTGTGTGGGCAAACTAGTGCATTCAATTCATCAACCATTACTGAAATATGGTGTCTAAGGCTGAGGGTCCAGAGTTAAACAACCTAAGTGGTGTTATGGTTTTTAATTGGGTCCCTATGAAAGTAGGGGGCCTCCCACTCTCCCACCCTCTACCTGGCCAGAGAAAGGATTAGTTATTGAGTTGGGTGTAAGTTGAGCTGACCCACTCAGTTTTGGCACTAGGTCTAGGAAATCCTAGAATTACCGATCCTTTGCATGCTTAGCTGCACCATCTCAATTTGACTGATTGTCTGATTGTATGACCACTAGATTAGGAACCCAATACCAGAAGTCTAAATCCCAACCCAGTTCAACAATGGAGTCCAGTCTTGAAGCTCTCATAAGAACCATGAATGAACAGATGGTTCCCCAATTAACCACACAGATTAACCAATCCAATACCTAATTGAACCATAAGCTTGAGGAACTGATCCAATCAAGTAATCAAGCAATCCATAGTTTTGACCAAGTAAGAGATCAGTTAGGAACCCTAGTGGTGTGGGCACTAGAATCCGATAGAGGCTCCTCAACCCTCTGTGGATGTCCAATTAGGATTCCAATTTTTCGGGTCATAAAATAAGGCTTCAAGCCTCAACCTTATAATTTTCTTTTACATTGAATTGAGTCTATACTTTGACCAATTAGGTCAAATTGTGTCCTGTACTGAGTCCAGTCTGAGTCTATTGGAAGTATGGGTCCATTACAAGAGTTGGTCTTAAAATTTTGTCTCCATGGAGCCATGTCTGGAAGGAATCCAAGTTAGCTCAGTGCCCACCTTTTCATCCTATATGGCACCATGATATCATACCATGTGGGTAGCACACTTGTCATCCTTGGACACCCAAAGAGGAGGAACACATCACTTGACACTAGCCCTTTTTCCCTCCCCCTATCAAGCTCCTTTCCAAGCAAGGGTGGTTGGCCATATAGAAGGTCAATGGGAGTTGAAGTGGGGAATTCAAATCCCTTGCTTCAAGCCCTCCAATAAAGTCTTCTTCCCAAAATGTTTGAACCTCTTCGGAAGGAGGAGACAAGATCCATGGGCGCCTCCACCTCACACTCCCCATGTCATGCCTTGTACCAAGAAAGGATGCACAACCAAGGAAGGAAGAAGAACACATGACTTGCTCCAAGCCTCTCTTCATGTTTTCTTCCAAAGCAAAGAATCTTCTTTCCAAGTTCAAGGTGCCAAGATCCCTCCTCCAAGCCTTGCATCATGCCACACCCAATCAAGCTAGCTCTTGGTCGGCCAAGGAGAGAAGAAAAGTCAAAAGTTTGGGCACCCATTCAAGAATTTTGTAATTTTTCATTTGAAATTCAAAAGGATCCTAAGGTGCCTATTTAAAGGACCTAACCACTCCTTTGTAAAAAAAAATTTGATGAATGAAAAATTATATTTCTTGAGTTCCAATCTATTGCGAGTTGCCTTCGTTCACTAGCAACATCGATCTCCATGAGGGAGCGCCTTCGCCTTCGGGCGTTGAGAGGTGTGAGGCCTCAAACTACCATCACTTTCGCAACTCCATCATCCAACTCCAAATCAAGCAGAACTCCACCATCACTTCAAGAACTCTTTCTTTCATTATTCCACTGCTTTCCTTCTGATTGAAACTTAACCTTTATCTTCTTTGAATGCTCACAGGTCCTCCAGGTGACACGAGTACGGAGATGGTTGCCTTTGCCATCGAGATCTTCAGACAGCCAGCCGGCGCCTCCATAGGGTTGACGGCTCAATCATCAAGGCCGCATCCACCAAAGTGAGCGATCTCTGCATCGGGTACTTCAGATCTTTAAGGTTTGCCCCCTGACTCCTAACTAGGTCTTGATCAAAGAGCTTAGTCCTATGGGGTTTCTCAATCACGGGGTCCTCTCTTTTTCATTATTTAGGGACTACCTGCTTGCTTGAATGTTCTTATTATTATTGAACCCTAGATCATCTCTTACTTGTTTTCGGGAATTCATAGAAAACCATAAAAATCTAAAATCCACAAAACCAACAAATCACCTGCATCATTCTTCATTCCGCATCTAGTTAGTCCCCCATCACCTAGGCAAGACCCATAGAGCTGAACTCTAATCCTATAATCCCCAGGAACCCAAAGTCCCTAGATATGAACCCAGTAGTAACCCACTATCCCTCAGTCTACCTGAACCCTATGGATTAGTAACCCTAGCTGTGAGCCTAGTATTGGTCCATTTTTTCTTAGTCAACCTCCTCTTACCACCCCATTGGTTCACCAAGATGACCTTGAAGAGGAAATATATGAAGCTGATGAGAGCCTAGTGAACGAGTATGAGGAAGAAGAGTAGCTCCCAATAGAAGACTTAGAGCTAGTTGAATCAATGGATACCCAGGTAGAAGCCATCCTAGAATCAGTTCACCCTGACCATACACACAGAGTAGTCGACCCAGAGTTAGATGGACCAAATCACACCCAAGCAATAATGGAAGAGCAGTTAGAGGAAGGGAACCCAGATCCTATTATTAGAGCACCACCTGAGGAAACTTTAGAAGAATACCCAATTAAAGAGCGTAGTCCTGAATTTCATGAGCCAGAAGAGTTTATTAAGGACTTGATCTCTTTAAATCAATACCCTCAGGATGTAATCACCTCTTTGACTCCACTTGATCTCTTTACTAAAATCAATGACTCTTTCTTCCATTATGGAGACCCTTTAATACACCTTAAACCCATAAGGTAAACCTTATTTGTATAGGACTAATCCCTTACACCCTTTCTTGCATCTTATTCTATCCAGCCAATCCCGAACCTTTTTCCTGCCAGACTAACCCTGAATTCACTTCTTACTTTCTACCCTTTTCTAAAACTTTACATGATTTTCTAACCCTTAGATTGCATTTTATAGGGGTAATCATATTGCATTCATTCATTGCATAGGTTAGATTTGCATTATATTTCTGGCATACCCTATGGATCCTCATAGGAGTACATAGTAAATTCTCATGTGCATGCCATGCTAGGGTCAAATATAAAGAGTCTATAGTGTGCTGGGTTAGACCCAAAGAATCCAATAAATTTCCTTTGATAGGAAGTCTAGTCGAGTCTATTAGGTGTTAGCCTTGAGTCCAATAAATTTACAACCCCGATTCATCTATCCACACATGCACTAACCCCTGCATAGCATTTGCATCAAGATATTTGTCAAAAGTTAAACAAAAATAATGAACTAAATAACAACTTGGCTATTTTCTGAAAGAGAGATAAATAATTTTCTGCAAAGGATTATGTGTTTGTAAAGGAATTTTCTGCTCGCAAAACTGGCATGTTCATGATGTGGGCACCAGACCTCTGGTTAGGGTTTCAATTTTTAGATCTTGTAATAAGGCTTCGACCATCAACCTTGTAATATATATATTTTTTCTTTGAATTGAGTCTCATGTCTAGTTTGTACTTTGACCAATTGGTTCAAATTATGTCCTGTACTGAGTCCAGTCATAAATCGAGACCAGTCTCAGTCTGTTGAAAGTATGGGCCCAAGCTAGATTGTTCTTAAAACTAAGTCACTTTTGGGCCAAGACATGATAGATGCCAAATCAACCCTGGGATGCCACATCATCATCCTATGAGACACCACTTCACTTGGCCATGTGGGCAACACAAAATCTGAATTTTGGAGGCTTAAAGGAAGACAACATCACTTAACACTAGCCCTCTTTCCCTCCCACTATCAAGTTCTTTTCCAAATAAGGGTGGTCAGCCAAAGGGTGGTCGGCCAAAGGGAAGGTCAAAGCGGAGTTGAAGATAGGAATTCAAATCCCTTGCTTGAAGCCCTCCAATCAAGTCTTCTTCCCAAATTGTTTGAACCTCTTTGGAAAGAAGGGACAAGATCCTTGGGCACCTCCCCACTCCCCATGTCATGCTTTGTACCAAAAAGGGATGCACAACCAAGGAAGGAGGAAAACACATGCCTTGCTTCAATCCTTACTTCATGCTTTCTTCCAAAACAAAGGAGCTACTTTCCAAGTTCAAGGCGCCAAGATCTCTCCTCCAAGCCTTGCATCATGCCATGCCCATTCAAACTCTAGCTCTTGGTTGGCCAAGGAGAGAAGAAAGTCAAAAGTTTTGGGCACCCATTCATGAAATCTTGTAATTTTTCATTTGAATTTCAAAAGGGTCCTAAGTTGCCTATTTAAAGGACCTAACCCCTCCTTTGTAAGGTTAATGTTTGAGAATGAAAAACTACATTTCTTGAGTTCCAATTTCTCTTAGTTGCCTTCGTTGACTAGGAACGTCGATCTCCGTAAGGGAGCGCCTTCGCCTTCGGGTGTCTAGAGGTGTGAGGCCTCATGTTACTGTCACTTCCGCAACTCCATCATCTGACTCCGAATCGAGAACTCTTCCATCTTCACTACAACAACTCTCTTTCCTCCTTCTATTGCTTTATTCCAATTGAAACCTAAACCTTCTTTGAATGTTCACAAGTCCTCTAGGTGACACGAGTACGGAGACGGTTTCCCTTGCCATCGAGATCTTCGGACAGTCAGCCAGCGCATCCACAGGGTTGACGGCTCGATCATCCATGCCGCATCTGCCAGAGTGAGTGACGTCTGCATCGAGCGCTTCAGATCTTTGAGGTTTGCCCCCAGAGTCCTAAGTAGGTATTGATCAGAGAGCTAAGTCCTACGAGGTTTCTCAATCCCGGGGTCCTCTCTTTATCATTGCTTAGGGACTAATTCACCTGCTTATAGTTCTTGTTATTATTGAATTCCTAGATCTGCTATTGTCTTGTCTTTGGGAATGCAAAACAAACAAAATCTTTAAAACTTAAAAACCACAAAACCAACAAATCACTTGCATCATTTTTTTCCTATTCGCATCTAGTTAGTCCCCCATCATTTCTGGTATCAGAGCATGGTTAGGACTTTAGCTCTTCTTAAGTACCTGGATTATGTGCTTCACCAGGCCGTACAGTCTTAGGAGAAAAGTAGGGTTTCAAGACCCTCTCCTCCCATTCCACGGGGATCTCCTAAGATGTGTAGAGGTGCCATTGTGATATGCCTTTGAGGAAGAACACAAGAAGAATAGGTGTAATTCAAAGTATAGGTGATATGCCATTTCATCTTTTAATTTCTGCAATTTTTCTTTCCGTACATGGTCTATTATTTTAGGTGGTACTACCTGTAGGAAACTCTAAATTTCATGATTTTTGTTTTTATAGATCTCCTATAATTCAAAGTATTTTTTCTAATTTTCTCAGATTTTATTTCAGTTAATAGAATTTCTACAAGCCAAAATATTACCTGAGAGCAAGTTATGTTCTGAGAATTTCAGCAATTGCATTTTCTTATGTTTTCATTTGTCATTTAATTTAATCTTGCATTTAGGGTCATATCATTTCATTTTCATTATCATAACTCTGTTATCATACATCAAAAACTCAAAAATATAATTAAGAGACATCTCATTAGATCATTTGCACGCAATCATTTTTCATAAATCACTTTAAGGGCGGCAATTTGACATAGGGTCAGGATTTCATTACCTGTCCCTAGCCCAAAAAATCACTAACCTGCATCACGAATCCAAGATCTAATTAAAATCTAGTAGACACTAATTTTGCTCTAGAGAGCTTAGGAACACCAACTGGTTAAGTCAACACTAAGGGTCTATTCTTGGCATCAGCCCATTCTGTGTGTGTTGTTGCTCTTGGTGTCTAGGCTTGGTGATTTAGGGCTTGTGAGTTTGGTTTGCCTACCTAGCCAATCCTAGATTGGTGTCTAAGGTTTGCGTTTAGGGACCTCCACTTCCCTACACCTACCTGGCCAAGGACAGAGTTACTACAGACTGGTTTGCCACCCTAACTTAGGCAACTGGTTGAGATTCTAGGTCTAGTAGATCTTAGACGTTTTTGTGTGCTTAACCCATGTCTACTAGATCAGGAGTCCCTTATCACCTCCATCATTCCCAGTCAAGTAAACCCATGGAAAACACCCAAGAAAATCACTTAAGAGTCATCACTGAACAGTTAGCTAGGATTAATAATAGGTTTGATAAGTTTGAACATAGAATTGGAGCCTTAGAAAAGAACATTAGACCATCCATCGAGCTTGAGTCTGAGTCACCACCTCACCCTAGGGAATATCCTTAGTGCAATCCTTCCTTAAAGTCTTAAGACCTTTTAGGAATAGTCAGGTCCATCCTTACCCAGGACATAGTGCAAGAAGATTGGCGTAGGACTAACATCCTACAAACCTTTATCAAGTTATGGGATAAGGTATGTAAGATCATAATTAATAGTGGGAGCTGTGTCAATGCTATCTCTTTGAGTACTGTAAAAGCCCTAGGATTGACCCCAGTTCCTCACCCCAACCCTTATAAGGTCTCATGGATTGATTCGACTTTCATACCTATCAAGTCTAGATGCCAAGTTTTGATCAATTTGCAATCATATGAGGAAGAGGTTTTGTGTGATGTCCTTCCCATGGGAGTCAGTAGCATTATCTTAGGTCAACCCTGGCTTTATGATCATAATGCCATTCTTTATGGTAAGACCAATACTTGTGCCTTTAGTCACCATGGGAAGAAATTTGTAATCAAATCAATTCAGCCTAAGGACCAAGTTAAAAGAGAATCAAGTAGCCTTAAGGAAGAGAAGCCTGGAGTCACCCTGATCAAGTTTAAGGAGTTAGAAAAAGAGGTTACTGAGGAAGAATCCTTTAACTAATTTCAGGGAAAAGAGGTTGAACATTCTGAGAATTTAAATGAGAAAAACCATGAGCCCATTGAAGTCTTTAAGTATGAAAGGGTTGACCCCATTAAAAATATAGGGAAAGAAACTCTGGAGCCCATCAAAGAATCCAACGAAAACATGTATGAGCCAAGTTTAGTAGAAGAGTATGGTGAAGATGGGCCCAAGGTTGAAATCATTGAGGAATCAAAGGAAAAAGATCCTGGACCCACTAAAGAATTTGAAGAAGAAACGACCGAGCCAGGATCACATTTAGTAAATGAACATGAGGGTTCGCTAGTCTTGTCAATAGAAGGAGTTCAGGAACAAACCCTTAATGAACCGACCCAAAGAGAACATCCTAAGGAGATAGTTGAAGCTCTGAAGGGATTTCAGGATGTACTTCCCGATGAGTTACCTGATCAACTTCCATCCCAGCGAGACATCTAGCATACTTTAGACTTGGTCCTAGGATCCTTTTTAACAGACCTTCCTCACTATGGGATTGACCCTAGCAAGCCCTAAGATCTACCGGAACAAGTGGACCATATGACACCTATAGAACAATGTCCAAATTTTAAGGTCATCCAGAATAACCAAGGTCTGTTTCACGTTTCCCAGAAGCCACCCCAAGACTCCGATTCTTATTTCCTTCCCTTCCCTGAGCCTTCTCACGTTTCTAGAGCCATGGGGTTGCATTTTGTTGAAATTGCTAGGCTGCATGACTCCTTAGAACCCATCCCTTTTGCCATTTACTTCTGGTATACTTTATGGCATTTGTTAGGGATCCTTGATAATTTTTCTTGTACATACCAGACCAGGGTCAAACCTAGAGAGTCCATAATCTGTTAGGTTTAGGCCCTAGAGAGTCCAATAAAATTTCTCTCAATAGGAACAGTCTGCATTTTGCATCATGATAGAATTCTGTATTAAATATAACTTTTAAAATAATTTGGCTGATTCCTGGAAATGAGCCAAGAGTTTGAAATTAGGGATTCTATAATGGTTAGGCTTAGGCCTGAATGGTTTCTACCAGGAGCCGTTAAGAAACTTCATGCTCGTGGAGCTTGCCCCTTTAGAGTGATAAGGAGAGTTGGCCCTAGTGCCTATGTACTTGAGCTACCCTCGAATTATGACATTAGCTCGACTTTCAATATCCAAACTTACTCGAGTATAGGGAACCAGCAAACATACCTAGGGAGCCATTTGGGCCTGACCTTTATTTTGAGAGTGAACCCGAACCTGAGTGTGCACCTCCAATTATACCTGAAAGAGGAGAGCGGCGAGCGTGTCCTGGATGACCAAGCTATCACTACCCGGGGCAAGGTTATCAACAATACTTAGTCCGATGGCATGGCCGACCTGAGTCTGATGACTCGTCGATTACCCGGGAGGACTTTCAACACCTCAATCCCAACCTTCTGGAAGAGTACCTAAGCCAACTCAACTCTTACTCGACAGGGTCGAGTTCCTCCCACCCCGGGAGAATTGGTGTGGGCACCAGATCTCTGGTTAGGGTTTCAATTTTTGGGTCTTGTAATAAGGCTTCAAGCCTCAACCTTGTAATTTTCTTTTTTTTTACTTTTAATTGAGTCTCATGTCTAGTCTATACTTTGACCAATTGGGTCAAATTGTGTCATGTACTGAGTCCAGTCATAAATCGAGTCCAGTCTGAGTCTATTGGAAGTATGGGCCCAAGCTAGATTGGTCTTAAAACCAAGTCACTTTTGGTCCTATACATGATGGATGCCAAATCAACCCTGGGATGCCACATCATCATCCTATGTGGTGCCACTTCACTTGGCCATGTGGGTGACACAAAATCTGAATTTAAGAGGCTTAAAGGAAGAAAACATCACTTAACACTAGCCCTCTTTCCCTCCCCCTATCAAGTTCTTTTCCAAGTATGGGTGGTCGGCCAAAGGGAAGGTCAAAGGGGAGTTGAAGTTGGGAATTCAAATCCCTTGCTTCAAGCCCTCCAATCAAGTCTTCTTCCCAAATTGTTTGAACCTCTTTGGAAGGAAGGGACAAGATCCTTGGGCGCCTCCACTTCCCACTCCCCATGTCATGCTTTGTAACAAAAGGGATGCACAACCAAGGAAGGAAGAAAAACACATGCCTTGCTCTAAGCCTCACTTCATGCTTTCTTCCAAAATAAAGGAGCTACTTTCTAGGTTCAAGGTGCCAAGATCTCTCCTCCAAGCCTTGCATCATGCCACGCCCATTCAATGTCCAGCTCTTGGTCGGCCAAGGAGAGAAGAAAGTCAAAAGTTTTGGGTGCCGATTCAAGAAATTTTGTAATTTTTCATTTGAATTTCAAATGGGTCCTAAGGTGCCTATTTAAAGGACCTAACCTATCCTTTGTAAGGTTAATGTTTGAGAATGAAAAACTACATTTCTTGAGTTCCAATTTCTCTTAGTTGCCTTCGTTCACTAGGAACGTCGATCTCCATGAGGGAGCACCTTCGCCATCGAGCGTTGAGAGTTGTGAGGCCTCAAGTTACAATCACTTCCACAACTCCATCATCCGACTCTGAATCGAGAAGAACTCCACCTTCATTACAACAACTCTCTTTCCTCCTTCTATTGCTTTATTCCGATTGAAACCTAACCCTTCTTTGAATGTTCGCAGGTCCTCCAGGTGACACGAGTACGGAGACGGTTGCCCTTGCCATCGAGATCTTCGGATAGTCAGTCGGTGCACCCGCAAGGTTGATGGCTCGATCATCTAGGCCGCATTCACCAGAGTGAGTGACCTCTGCATCGGGCGCTTCAGATCTTTGAGGTTTGCCCCTTGACTCCTAAGTAAGTATTGATCGGAGAGCTAAGTCCTACGGGGTTTCTCAATCCTGGGGTCCTTTCTTTATCATTGCTTAGGGACTAATTCACCTGCTCATAGTTCTTGTTATTATTGAATTCCTAGATCTACTATTGTCTTGTCTTTGGGAATCCAAATCAATAAAATATTTAAAACTTAAAAACCACAAAACCAACAAATCACTTGCATCATTTTTTTCATATTCGTATCTAGTTAGTCCCCCATCAATTCAGACTAATAAAGAGTAGTGGACCCAATGCCTATGTGCATGAGATGCTACCTGATTTAGGTTTTAGCCCAACCTTCAACCTTTTAGACCTTATAGAGAACAGGGAGCTAGCAATGATACCTAGTGAGCATCTTGAGCCAATTCCTTCCTTTGTGAGTGAACCCACCCTAGAGTGTCCACATACAATTTGGCCAATAAGTGAGGAAAGGAGTGAGCGAATCTTGGATGATCAAGCCATCAGCACCCAAGATGAAGGTTATCAAAAGTATTTGGTCAGATGACAAGTTCATCCAAAATTGATGACTTGTGGAGCACTGGTGAGGATTTGTAGTGCCTCAACTCAGACCCTCCTTGAGCAACCAAATTGATCCTTACTCGACGGGGTCGAGTTTTTCCCATCCTGGAGAATTGGTGGGGACACTAGGATCAGACACAGATCACTGGATTCTATATAGTTTATTGATTAGGGGGTTAATTTTAGAACTTTAGTCATGTGTCATAATTTTGTAATCAATTAAGATTGAGTACTGTAATAAGTTTAGGCTAGTTGATCTATCTCAACCCTTAACCTAGTCAGTATATTGAGTCCTGTACTTCAGTAATGAATCCAGTAGAAGTTAAATTTTGTACAAGAGGAGAGGATACCCTACTATGGAGTTTCACCAGGCCTCATCCAGGAGCCAAAAGATCTCACTTCAGCCAATTGGACTTTGTATGCCAACCCAGGGTCCAAGATTCATGAAAGATTCCCATATGCCCTCCAGATGCTTTCCAGATGCCCAGATTCCAGCCATATACTAGAGTATATTTTTAGACCAGGTCATAACATGATCCCAAAGACTTACCTAAGCGCCAGCCCAAGTGAATGCAAGAAACGGGTTTATGAAGAACCAAGATCCTAGGTATATTCTAGCCCATAACCAAGATACCTGGAATATTCCTGCTCTAGGCATCCCAGGCCTCTAGGGCACAAAGCCCATGTGCCCTACCCATCCTTGGCCACCCCTTGCTGCACCCATGAAGCCCAACACGTCCAAAGTGTTGACTTGGTCCAAGCTAAGAAGGAGAAATTTAAATGGAAGAAGGAAACCTAGTTCTTATTCTATTCAACTAGTATACTCCTAGTTCTAGGTTTATTTTGTAGTCTTTCTTCCACTTAAATTGTTCAAACCTATTCTAACTAGGAGAAGACTTGTAATCCCTTTAGGTGAGGGCATGGAGCTCTATAAATATCCCACCCCTCCTCTTGTAATCAATAAACTCTTATGAATTAAACTCTGCTAAATTATTTTTAAGCCTGGTGTTCTTGTGCTTTTATTTTTGTTCTCTTGTGTTGGCCAACCTCTATCATTACAATCCTTCATGCCCCCAGCAGCAAATCAGATCTCCAAGCTCAGCCATTGCCAAGAAAGCACCCTGAAGATGCCCAGATCAAGAGCTTTCCTACTTCTTGCCCCAAGCCCTTTGCCCTAATCCCTTTCCTTCATTGTTTCATCTTGTTATTTTTTTATTGATTACTTATTTCATGCCTAACCTTGATATTTTGCAGATCCCCAAGGAGTTTTCCCTCCCTAGAAGAGGCTTTCTTTGCCTTCAGACTAGATCCAAATCACCTTCAGATTCAGGAACCAAAGGCTTGTGCTTCCAGGCACCATCTTGAGGCTGAGAAATCTCTTCATCGAAGAAACTACAATCACTGACTGGTAAAAGCCTTCCCCCTCTTGCTTTCTGATCTGATGATAGGTACACTATCCTAAATTAGGTGTTTCTCAACTCTCGAGTCCTGGCTTATTATTATTCTGAATGGTTATGTTGCGGGTATGTTAGTTTCTATCATTACTAGTCTTTCTGCTGATTCTTTCTTATTTTCGGATCTTTAGCCACTGAATTAATATCTAAAAAATACAAAAAAAATAGATTTACTATTTTTCATCAGTCCTAGGTTCATCCCACATCAGGAAGGGCCTGGTGAATCTTCTGATCTAGTGACTCTCCTCTTGTACTTGAAAGTTACAGGACTCATTGCACTGATGATGTGGGACCAAGAGATACGAAGATGAGATAAGTGATGCAAGTAATTTGTCTTTTTTGTGATTTTTAAATTTTAATGGTTTTTTAGGATTCTCGAAGACAAGCAAAAAAGCAGATCTAGGAATTCTATAATAATAAGAACTTCTAGCAAGCAAATTTGCTCCAAAACAAGGATAATGTGAGGACCCCGGGATTGAGAAACCCTGTAGGACTTAGCTCTTAGAACAATTTCAACTTAGGAGTTTAGGGGGCAAACCTAAACAAACTCTGTTGCACCCGGTGCTGAGTTCAATCGCTCTCGCAGATGCGGCCTGGAGGATCAAGCCTTCAACCCTACCGATTCGTCGGCTTTCTATCCGATGGTCATGAAGGCAAGGGAGACCGACTTCGTTGTCCGTGGTACCTGGAGGACCTAGGAGAAACCAAGAGAAGGGTTAGGAGACAGCAAGAAACAAGCAAGAGATGAGGGAATGAAAGTTTAGATTGGTGGTGGATGGAGTTCTTCGTGCTAGGCACCCAAGTGGATCATCCAAATGGCATCCGAACTTGAAGATGGAAGTTGGCTTGCACGGAAGGGATAGTAACTCAGGCCATCACACCCCTCGATGCTCGAAGGTGAAGGCGCTCCCTCACGGAGATCCTAGTCTAAAAGACAAGGGCTAGAAGAATAACACTCAAGCTCTTTTTTAATTTCATAAGCATTAACCATACAAGGGACGGGTAAGGCCCTTTATATAGGAACTTAAGGCCCATTCAAAATTTGAATGAAAAACATTACAAGTCTTTAAAGATGATGGTGCCAAAAATCTGAATTTTCTTCTCCCTTGGCCGACCATAATCTTGCTTGTGCTTAGGCATGGCTTGATTTGAGGCTTGCATGGTGGATGTTGTCTACAAGATTCAAGTTGGCTTCTTTGGTCAATGAAATTTCTTCTATGGCTGACCAAGCACTTTGGGAAGGAGGCCTGATATGGGGGCTTGCAAAAAGGATCAAGTCTTCCCACATCTTCATTGTCTTCTATATTTGAATTGGTGCCCATGGTCAATGAATTTCTTCCATGGCCGACCAAGCACTTTGGGAAGAAGGCTTGATATAGGGGCTTGAAACGAGGATCATGTCTTCCCACATCTTCACTGCCCATTAACCTTCCTTGGCCGCCCATGGTACTAAAAACATGAGAAGACTCAAGGAAGGGTAGGAAATAGGAATCAGAGTCTTGGGACAATCTATGGGAAGCATGAAACAGACCTTGGTTATTCAGGATGATCTTAAAATTTGGACATTGATCTATGTGTGTCATATGGTCCACTTGTTTTGGTGGTTCTTGGGGCTCAGTAGGGTTAATCCCATAGCGAGGAAAGTCTGTTAATGAGGGTCCTGGGACCAAGTCTATAGCATGTTGGATGTCCCTCATGGGTGGTAATTGATCAAGTGAATCATTGGGTAAAACATCCTCAAACTCTTTCAGAGCATCAACTACTTCCTGGGGGTGTTCTTTTTGGATCGGCTCAGGAATCTCTTTAGTGGCAGGGGTTTTCTCAGTACTCTCATCGGGTGGTAGTTGATTAGGTAACTCATCGGGAAATACATCCTCAAATTATTTTAGATTTTCAACTACCTCTTGAGGGTGTTTTCTTTGGGTTAGCTCTTGGACCTCTTTAGTGGCAGGGTTAGGATATGGGACTCTTCTAGGCTCAGCCTTTAAGGAGGGATCATGTCGAGGGAATCTCCTAGGGTGGGGAGGTGATTCAAACTCTAGTTCAGTATGAGGATCCTGGGTCCTCTCCAGAGTTTCTAGCCTTGTTTCAAATCTATCAGCTCTTGATAACAATGCAAGCTGTTCAGTGATGATCCTAAAGTTGATTTTGCAGTTTCCCATTGGTTCACTGGATTGGGAGTGATGTGGTGATACTGGACTCCTAACCTAGTCGGCATGCAACACATACCGATGGTGCTATGGTTTGCTAACCTGAGGAGTTTCATCTGAATGGGTCAATGTAGAGATACACAATCACAACTAAGAGCCCTTTCATTAGCCGGTAAGAGGTGGAGTGGGTGAGGCCCCCCTTGCTTTCGCAAGGATCTAATTAAAGAACCAAACACCACTTAAGTCGTTTAAACGCTAAACCTCTTACCATAGACACCAGCTTCCTGGTACTAATTGAAGGGTTGCATGCACCCGCTTCTCCAAATGGTTAAATCCAACTCGTTGTTATCCCTAATCTATTAGGTTGCTACTAGATTTTAGATTAGTTTTGGATTCGAAATACAAAGGTGTGGTTTTGGACTAAGAAAAGGTAATGACCTCCTTCCCTTATCTGTGATATTGACACCCTTAAGTTAATTATGAAAATGATGGCATACACTTGACCAAATGAAATGTATCTAAGTTTACTTTTAGATTTTTGATGTATGCTAGCAGAAATAAGATGCTAGAAATAAAAAAATATGAACCTAAATGCAAAAATTAAACTATATGGAAATGAAAGTGTGATGAATGCACTTGCTGGATTTCAGAATAGATTTGCTATTAGGTAGTATTCCAGCATGTAAAAATTCTACAAACTACAATAAAATCTGAGAAAATTTTGAAAATACTCTAAAATTATGGAATGCAGAAAAATAAAAATCAACAAAATCAAAAATTCCTACAGATAGAAACAACTAAAATAACAGGCTATGTACTAGGTGGATAGAATGCAGAAATTTAAATATGATGAAATCTATTATGCAAAAAAATTTCTTTAGGGTTTAAACCTATCTCCTTGTGTTCCCTTCAAGGTCAATCACATCGCACCCCTACATGCCATAGGAAATCCCTGTGGAATGGATGTGAGGGTCTTGCAGCCCTACTTTTTTCCTATGATCGGATGGCCATGGTGAAGCACCAATTCAAGTACTTAAGAAGAACTAAGTCCTAACCATGCTCTGATACCATATGATCTGGGACTAAGAGATGCGAAGATGAGATGAGTGATGCAAGTGATTTGTCTTTGTGATTTTTAAGTTTTAATGGTTTTTTAGGATTCCCGAAGACAAGCAGAAAAGCAAATATAGGGATTCAATAATAATAAGAACTTCTAGCAAGCAAATTAGCCCCTAAACAAGGATAATGCGAGGACTTAGCTCTTAGAATAATATGAACTTAGGAGTTTAGGGAGGCAATCCTAAACAAACTCTGATATGCTAGGTGCTGAGTTCACTCGCTCTCGCGGATGCGGCCTGGAGGACCAAGCCTTCAACCCTGCCGATTCGCCTGCTTTCCATCCGATGGTCGTGAAGGCAAGGGAGACCGACTTCATTGTTCATGGTACTTGGAGGACCTATGAGTAACTAAAAGAAGGGTTAGGAGTCAGCAAGAAACAAGTAAGAGATAAGGGAATGAAAGTTGAGATTGGTGGTGGATGGAGTTCTTCTTGCTAGGCGCTCAAGTGGATCATCCAAATGGCATCCGAACTTGAAGATGAAAGATGGCTTGCATGGAAGGGATAGTAACTCAAAGCCTCACACCCCTCAAAGCCCAAAGGCGAAGGCGCTCCCTCACGAAGATCCTAGTCTAGAAGACAAGTGCTTGAAGAATAACACTCAAACTCTTTTTTCATTTCATAAGCATTAACCATACAAGGGATGCGTCAGGCCCTTTATATAGGCACCATAAGACCCATTCAAAATTTGAATGAATGAAAAAAGAAAAAGTGAGAATTTCTTCTTCTAATTGCCCTTGTCTTCTAGACTTGGAACTCTGTGAGAGTGCGCCTTTGGTCCCTCGAGACATCGAGGTGTGAGAGGCCCTGAGTTACCATGCTCCTTCGCAAGCCATCTTCCATCTTCAAGTCGGGATGCCATTTGGAAGATCCACCTAGACGCCCAACAAGAAGAACCCTCTTAGACCACCATCTTCGATTGCTTTTCTCCACCCTTTTCACTTTCTCATACCCCTCCTTGCTATTTTCTAACACTTCTCTTGGTTGCTCACAGGTCCTCCAGGTGCCATGGACAATGGAGTCGGTCTTCCTTGACTCCAAGACCATCAGATGGAATGCCGATGAATCCATAGGTTGAAGGCTTGATCCTCCTGGCCGCATCCACGAGAGTGAGTGAACTCGACATCGAACGCATCAGAGCTCTTCAAGGTTTGCATTTGTAATCTCCTAAGTTGGTATTGATCTAGAGCTAAGTCATACGTGGTTTCTCAATCCGGGGTCCTTTCCTTATCTTTGTTTAGGGGCCTCTTGCATGCTAGAAAGTTCTTATTTTTATAGAATCTTTAGATCTACTCTTTGCTTGTCTTCGGAAATCTTTAATCCTCTCAAAACATAAAAAAAATTAACAAGAAAAATCATTTGCATCAGAATGCATCTTAGCATCTCCTAGGTCCCACATCAACTGAACTTGAAGAAGGACTTACAGGACTCAAGTAAACTCATTAAACTGGACAAGTGGACTCACTCAACTTACACTTGCCTGAACAAATAGGCTAAGTAATAGGACTTAGCTGAGGACAAACTTTATTACAGGACTCAAAATTAAATTGCATTACAGGACTTAACAAAAATTGACCAACACATAACTTAGAGAACAAAGTGAGCTTCAGTCTATGTCTGATTTGATGTCCTCATCACCTCCCTGCATCTTTCATCTGGCCTCTCATCTCTGGTAGCTTTGCTCGTAGTCCAAAGATGTCCGTCGAAAAACTCCGAAAGTCCCGGCCATCTGCCGCCTAACTCATAGCATGGTGCATCATGCCCCTCGACCTCCTGCATCAGGCGCACCGGCCTTCATCAACAGGCCTCCAGGCCTCTTCATCCAGCCTCTCGGTTTTTGACCACCTTGCTCGTAGTCTGGAGATGTCCATCGAGATACTACAGAAGTCTCGACCTTCTACAGCAAACCATAGCTTGACGCATCAAGCCCCTTGGCCTCCTTCATCAGGCCCCCCGGCCTCCTTCATTAGGCCTCCTAGCCTTTTCATCCAGCCTCTCGACTCCAGCCACCTTGCTTGTAGCCTGGAGATGTCCACTGAGAATCCAAAGTCCAACCATCTGCCTCCTAACTCACAGCTTGGTGCATCATGCCCTCGACCTCATTCATCGGGACTCCTTGCCTCTGGTGCGGACACCAAAGGCCCAGAATAAGGCAGAGGCTTCTCAACCCTCTGTAATTGATCAATAATTTTATGAGTCCATCTGTAATAAGGGCATAGCTCATCTGAGTCCATTTTAGTTGTTATTTGAGTATTTTTAGTTGTTATTTCACTTCTGTACTAGTCAGCTCATGTTAGCTAGTTCAGTCCAATGCTAGTTAGCTCATGTTGAGCTAATTTTATTTTTTGAGTCCTGTCCAAGCATACTGAAGACTCAAGACTATATTATACAAGTGAAGACCAAGTCCAGCCAGATTGAAGACATGGAAGTTTAGCCCAAGTCCAACCCAGCTTGAAGATTTGAAGACCCCAGGAGAAAATCAGAAACCCTGATTCCTTGCAGATGCCCTCCAGATGCCCAGATTCCCTTCCAGATGCCAAAGTATATTCATAAATAAGGGCATCCATGATTCCAGAGGTCCATCTGCATCCTAGCCCAATGAAATCAAGCCCAGGTGCCAAGCCCAAGCCCCTAAGAAGCAAGATACCAGGGAATATTCCTGCTACCTGGCTACCAGGCCACCCCAGCTTCCAGAGGCCCAAACCCATGCACCCGGCCCCTTTGGGCCGGCCTTTTGCTGCTCCTAGAAGCCCAACACGCCCCCCTAGGCGTCCTTGGAGTCTTGACCAAGTCAAGAAAATTTTAGGGATTTTTCTACCTAATATTTCCTTATTTTCTAGCTAGGGTTTGAGAGGGAAAGGATTCTTATGTACAGACTTATGTACCCTTACTTGGAGCCCAAGGTTAAGGGTCTATTTAAGGGACCCTAGCCTCTTGTATGAGGAAATTTTTTAATGAATGAAAACCTTGAGTTCTTCTATGAGTGTGTGATACCCTGCTGTGTGCATAAAGGGGTTGCGAGGTTCTTCTTTCCAGTGCTGCAATCATCTTCCTGCTACCAACAAGCATCTCAGATCCCTGGACGCCCACTCCAAAGAAGCCTTCCCTTGCTGTTTTTCCTTTTTTTCTTGTTCCTTTGTGAGTTTTCTAACCCCTGACAGGTCGTTTGCAGGTCCCCGAGTTCCTACGAATCCAACGACTCCAGCCAAGCCTCAATCGGATCACCGAGCAGAAAGTCGGGTATCCGCGGGTCTTTGGCTCGATTTTCCAGGCCGCATCCGTCGAGGAACGAGAGACCCTTTTGCTGCGATCTTCACAGACATTGTCAGGTACACCCCTCTACCTCCATTAGTTTTATTGTAGGAGAACTTGCCCTAACCGAGGCTTCTCAGCCCGGCGATCCTTCTTTTCTACTTTTCTAGGTCCTAATCTGCATGCTGATCTTCTAAAATTCATATAAAATTCCCTATAACTTATTTTAATCTGAAATTCGGGAATTAATCACCCACCCCACATATAAAACATATAAAAAAAAATTGCATGCATATTAGTTCCCCATCATTTGGTATCAGAGCTTAGATTAGGGCTTGTTTTCTGTAATTTTTTAGTCCGTATATACTCTGTTATTTTAATTATTTCTCCCTGTTAAAAACTCCAAAAATTCTGAAATTTATTCTCCTGGATTTATTATAATTCACAGTAATTTAAAACTTTTTTCAGATTTTATTATGGCCTGTGAATTTTCTGAAAGCCGAAATAGGGCCTGCAAATTTTCGGCTCTATTTTTTTTAGCAAGACATGTTTGGAAGTTTTAGGGTTTTGTTTAGGAGTTTTTGCATATTTCTTATTTTAGTATATTTCCAGTATATTAGGTCATGATTTGCAAGTTTTCTTTTATTTAAAAAATACCCAAAAAAAATATATATATATATATACATATTTTCCAAAAATACCAAAAAAAAAAAATAAATATCTAAACCCTAATTTGCATCCTCATCTGCCTGCCATCATTGCATAATTTACTTTTAAGGGCACTCTGCTATATCAGATGGGGGGAGGATTTGATCACCTCTCCTAGCCCAAAACCACATCCCTTGCATTCAGTCCCAAGCCTTAACCTAAAATTAATTAGGCTTAATTTGCCCTAGTGGGCTAGGGACCACCAACTGGTCGGGTCCGGGCTAGTGTTAGATCACTGTGTCAAGTTAACCTGTGTGTGCCTTGTGCTTAGTGTCTAGAACGGTGGTTTAGGGATTCAATCCCGAAGGGCTTGTGTGCTGGTCCGCCTACCTGGCCAATCTCTGATTGGTGTCTAGGATTGGCAATCAGGGACCTAACACTCCCCTTACACCTGCCTGGCTGAGTACAGGGTTACTATAGGCTAGTTTGCCACCCTGATTGAGCATCTAGTTTGGACTTTAGGTTTAGTCAGCTATAGTCGGTCTGATCGAGTCTTGCATGAGCACTAGATCAGGAGTTTCATATCACCCACCTCCTTCATAAATGTCTGAACCCATGGAAATTTACAAGCCCAAATAAAAGCCCTAGCTGATCAAATTGCCGAGATAACTATCCAGATGACCCAGTTAACTCAGTCTCGTATTCAAACCAATGATAGAATTGACTATCGTGCCAATAGGTTTGATCAGTTAAAAGTCCGGGTAGGGACCCCAAGAAAAAACCCATGGTCACAGTCTGAGCCAGATCCTGACTCCCCTCAACCTAGGAGGACCCCAAACCCTGATCTATACCATGAGGTCGAACCTAGGAGAGCCCCTTATCCTGACCCGTACTACAATCCTCAACCTAGGAGGACCCCAAACCCGATCCATACCTTGAGGCTGAACCTAGGAGAGCCCATCATCCTGACCCAATCCCTAAGGTTAGTCCTAGAAGACCCAATCAGGATTTTATAGACCAAGAAGATAGATCCTATTTACCCTCTCCCTATAAGCCTAGTATACCCACAACCTATAAATCTTATGACTCTAAATCCTATGAACCTAGAACTTATGAATCCATAACCTATGAACCTAGATCCTATGACTCTAGATCCCATGATCATAGATCCTATACACCCATACCCTATGAGCCTAGTAGACCCAACACCCAATATTCTGACCCATATAGGGAGTCAACCCCTAGGAGAACCCAATATCTGACCCATATAGGGAGTCCAACCCTAGGAGAACCCAGTATTCTGACCCATATAGGGAGTCCAATCCTAGGAGGACCCAATATCCTGACCCATATAGAGAGCCCAACCTTAGGAGGACCCCATACCTTGGTCCAACCTTAGAACCTGATCATAGAGCTGACCCAAAATCCTATGACCCCAGATCCTATAATCCCATGACCCATAGATCTGCACCCTTGTCCTATGAGCTTAGAGAACCCATAACCCCTAAGTATCAGCCTAGTACTAGTCATGCTTCCCCTAGTCAACTTGAACCCTATAGGATGAGTATCCTAAATAGGAACCCAATAGTGAGCCACTACCTCTTATACAACCTGAACCTACTAGGAGTGGTACCCATAATCAGAGACCAGAACCTAACCAATTTCCTGCTAGCCGACCTTCTCCAACCATTCCTGAGATTCGCAAGGCTACATTAACGTGGAAGTGTATGAAGCTGATGTGAGCCTAGTGGATGAGTATGAGGGAGAAGAGAGACACCTTTAGTAGACCTAGAATTAGCTGACCCAGTAGATACCCAGGTAGATTCCAACCCAGAGCTAGTTGACCTTGACCACATCCACCTAAAGCTATAATGGAAGAACAAATAGAGGAAGAGAACCTAGGTACTGCTGCTAGAGCCTTACCTGAGGAAACCATAGAGGAGAGCCAAATTATAGAGTCTAGTCCAAAAATACAAGAACCAGAAGAATTTATTAAGGACCTGATCTCTTTAAATCAATACCTTCAAGATGAGTCCCCTCCTATAGTTCCCATTAAGGACCTCTTCCCCGAAATTAGTGACCCATCCTTCCATTATGCAAATCCTGTAGATATAGCTCAACCTCATAAGGTTAACCTCATTAGTATAGGATTAGTTCCTGACACCCCGTCTTTTATCCTATTTATCCAACTAACCATGAACCTTTTTCTCTACCTTACCAAACTAATTCTGAACCCACTTCCTATTTTCTGCCCTTTCCTGACACCTCCAGCATTTCTAGGATCATTAGATTGCATTTAGCTGAGATTAGCATACTGCATGCATTCATCACGCATGTTAGGTTTGCATCTTACTTCTGGCATACTCTTTGGAATTTGCTAGGAGTTCACTGTAAATTTTCATGTGCATGTCAAGCTAGGATCAAACCTAGAGAACCTATAATCTATTAGATTTAGATCCAAAGAGTTCAATAAAATTTTCTTCGATAGGAATGCATAGTCGAGTCTGTTAGGTGTCAGTATGAGTCCTTTGCATCATTTGTCTGCATGTGCCTAGCATGTTCACCACCCGCACTAATCTTAAAATAACTGGCTAATTCCCGAAGAAGGGTCAAAGAATTTGATGTAGTGGATTCTATCTTGGTTAGGCTTAGGCCTAAAAGAAGCTTCATGCTCACAGAGCCGGACCTTTTAAAGTGATAGAGAAGGATTGGATCAAATGCCTAGGTGTTAGACTTGCCTTCGGATTTGGGCATTAGTTCTACCTTCAATATTACAGACCTGGTTGAGTATAGGGAACGGCAGCGATACCTAGTAAGGCCTTTGGACCTATTCCTTTTCATTGTGAGTGACCCTAACCCAGAGTGTCCACTAACAAATTGGCCTGAGAGAGGAGAACGGATCGAGCGTATCCTGGACGATCAAGCCATCACGACCCGGGGCCGTGACTATCAATGCTTCTGATCCGATGGCAAGGCCAGCCAGAGTCGGACGATTCGTAGATTTCTCGAGAGGACTTGCAATGCCTCAACCCAGACCTTCTCGAGAGATATGTGAGCCAGTCTGATCTTCACTCGACAGGGTCGAGTTCCTCCCACCCCGGGAGAATTGGTGCGGACACCAAGGCACCAGAATAAGGCAGAGGCTTCTCAACCCTCTGTATTGATCAATAATTTATGAGTCCATCTGTAATAAGGGCTTAGCTCATCTGAGTCCATTCTAGTTGTTATTTGAGTATTTTTAGTTGTTATTTCACTTCTGTACTAGTCAGCTCATGTTGAGCTAGTTCAGTCCAATGCTAGTTAGCTCATGTTGAGCTAATTTTATTTTTTTGAGTCCTGTCCAAGCATACTGAAGACTCAAGACTATATTATATAAGTGAAGACCAAGTCCAGCCAGATTGAAGACATGGAAGTTTAGCCCAAGTCCAACCCAGCTTGAAGATTTGAAGACCCCAGGAGAAAAATCAGAAACCCTGATTCCTTGCAGATGCCCTCCAGATGCCCAGATTCCCTTCCAGATGCCAAAGTATATTCATAAATAAGGGCATCCATGATTCCAGAGGTCCATCTGCATCCTAGCCCAATGAAATCAAGCCCAGGTGCCAAGCCCCCAGCCCCTAAGAAGCAAGATACCAGGGAATATTCCTGCTACCTGGCTACCAGGCCACCCCAGCTTCCAGAGGCCCAAACCCATGCACCCGGGCCCCTTTGGGCCGGCCTTTTGCTGCTCCTAGAAGCCCAACACGCCCCCCTAGGCATCCTTGGAGTCTTGACCAAGTCAAGAAAAATTTTAGGGATTTTTCTACCTAATATTTCCTTATTTTCTAGCTAGGGTTTGAGAGGGAAAAGGATTCTTATGTACAGACTTATGTACCCTTACTTGGAGCCCAAGGTTAAGGGTCTATTTAAGGGACCCTAGCCTCTTGTATGAGAAATTTTTTGATGAATGAAAACCTTGAGTTCTTCTATTGAGTTGTGTGATACCCTGCTGTGTGCATAAGGGGTTTGCGAGAGTTCTTCTTCCCAGTGCTGCAATCATCTTCCTGCTACCACAAGCATCTCAGATCCCTGGACGCCCACTCCAAAAGAAGCCTTCCCTTGCTGTTTTTCCTTTATTTTCTTGTTCCTTTGTGAGTTTTCTAACCCCTGACAGGTCGTTTGCAGGTCCCCGAGTTCCTACGAATCCAACGACTCCAGCCAAGCCTCAATCGGATCACCGAGCAGAAAGCCGGTATCCGCGGGTCTTTGGCTCGATTTTCCAGGCCGCATCCATCGAGGAACGAGAGACCCTTTTGCTGCGATCTTCACAGACGTTGTCAGGTACACCCCTCTACCTCCATTAGTTTTATTGTAGGAGAACTTGCCCTAACCGAGGCTTCTCAGCCCCGGCGATCCTTCTTTTCTACTTTTCTAGGTCCTAATCTGCATGCTGATCTTCTAAAATTCATATAAAATTCCCTATAACTTATTTTAATCTGAAATTCGGGAATTAATCACCCAACCCCACATATAAAACATATAAAAAAACTGCATGCATATTAGTTCCCCATCAGCCTCTTTCATTCGGCCGCCTTGCTCGCAGTCTGGAGATGTCTGCCAGAAAACTCTAGAAGTCCTGGCCATCTACTGCTTGATTACACTTGGCACATCTGGCCTCTCGGCCTCCTTCTTCATCAGCCTCCTGGCCTCCTCCATTGGGCCTCCCCACCCCCTTCATCAGGCTTCCCGGCCTGCTTCATTAGACCCCTAGGCCTCCTCCAACAGGCCTCCAACCTCCTTCATCAAGCCTCTTGGCCTCCTCCTTCATCAGGCCCCCCCGATCTCCTCCTTCATCAGGCCCTCATGGCCTCCTTCATCAGGCCTCCCAGCCTCTTTCTTCCGGCCTCTCGGCTCTGGCCGCCTTGCTCATAGTTCAGAGATTTCTACCAAAAAACTCTCGATATCCTGACCATCTATCGCCTGACTCATAGCTTGGCACATCAGACCCCTCAGCCTCCTTCATCAGACCCCCAGCCGCCTTCATCAGGCCCCCCAGCCACCTTCATCAGCCCTCCCGGCCTCTTTCATATAGACTCTCGGCTCTGGCCACCTTGCTCGCAGTCTAGAGATGTCCACCGGGAAACTATAGAAGTCTCGGCCATCTACTCCTGACTAACAGCTTACACATCATGCCCCTCGGCTTGCTTCATCAAGCCCCCCAGCCTCCTTCATCAGGCCTCCTGGCCTCTTTCATCTGGCCTCTCAGCTACGGCCACCATGCTCACAGTCTGGAGATGTCCATCAAGAAACTCTAGAAGTCCCAGCCATCTACCACCTAACTCATAGCATGGCACATCAAGCCCCTTGGCATCCTTCATCAAGCCCCCGGGCCTCCTTCATCAAGCCTCCTATCCTCTTTCAACTAGCCTCTCGGCTCCAGCCACCTTGCTCACAGTCCGAAGATATCTGCCGGGAAACTCTAGAAGTCTTGATCATTCACCGCCTGACTCACAGCTTGGCATGGCAGGCCTCATAGTCTCCTTCTTCAGGCCTGTCAGATTCCTCCTTCATTTGGCCCTCCTGGCTTCTTTCATCAGGCCTCCTGGCCTTTTTCATCTGGCCTCTTGGCTCTGGCCACCTTGCTCAAAGTCTGGAGATGTCCGTCGAGAAACTCTAAAAGCCCAGCCATCTGCCATCTGACTCATAGCCTGGTGCATCAAGCCCGCCCGCCCTCCTCCTTCATCAGGCCTCCCGCCTCCTCCTTCATCAGGCCTCTTGGCCTCCTTCATCCAGCCTCTTGGCTCCGTCCACCTTGCTCACAGTCCGAAGGTGTCCATCGGGAAACTCCAGAAGACCCGGCCATCTATCGCCTGATTCACACAGCTTGGCGCATCAGGCCCCTCGACCTCCATCAGGCCTCCCAACCTCCACCATTAGGCCTCTCGGCCTCCCCCTTCCTCAGGCCTCCCGGCCTCCTCCTTCATTAGACCTCTTGACCCCTTCCATCAAGCCCCTAGGCTCAAACTGTCAGGCTCAATTGCAGTCCAAAGACCAGAACCGAAGGAGTCCGAGGTCTTGCTCAGCGGGTCAAGCGAGGGACCCCGGAAGCTTCAAAAACTAAAGGCCTTTGCATGGGCCCTAAGTCTCTAGCATCATCTTACGGGAGCTGAAAGTCTAGAACAAACTTGAGATTGCCCCAGAAATACACCTCCTTACTCTAAAGCCCAAAGAAGAGGAATAGGAGACCGAGATGGATCAGATAATGGAAAAAGATGCCTTCATTAATCAAAAGTCTCTTACACCAAGGGAGGTCCCCTATCGGTCGAGAAACCTCTCAAATTCCATATTACAAGCATGAAGGGAAGGAAGCTTGATCAGCTCTAGCCTTGGTCCTGATCTTATGAAGGGAAAGCAAAATGAGCATGCATAGAAGAAAAAAATTATTTCAAATAATTTTAAAATAATCACAGCAAAAGGCTTGGTAGATCGATCAAAATGATCTACCAATTTGCCCCCAACAGGAATAAGTATGATAATGTAGCATGCAAAGTACATCATAAGCTGGAAAAGAAACTAAAGGCATAAGGATACCTTACCATTATACCTTTAGGAGGAGGTTGTGAAAAGCCCTCGAGCCACACATGTGTCTGGCCTCTACGAGTAGTTTACACTAGGGCTTGATTCTGATCAACTCCCTCAGAGTGCTAGCTCCATGGGATCCTTGAGGCCGATATACTTCTTCTTGGAAGACAAGGAGGAGAGGTGGAACCCTTCCTAACTAGCTCTCTTTCCAAGACCTAGCTTGAGTGCTAGGTAGTCACACACCCAAAACCCTAGTTCTCCTAAGCACCTTTTCTTTTTCCTCTCAGAATTTCAGCAATCTCATTCAACAGTAAAACTCTTTTTCTCAACCAGCAACCCCTAAAACAATCCTTATTTATAGAGGTAGCCATGAGAGGGAGAAAGAGGAAGGAGGATTGATTGGGGGAGAAGGTTAAGGGCCAAACTAAATTGTGATGCAAAACGAAAGCTCTGATACCAAAAATGATGCAGAACAAAGAACAAAGAAGCGTATGCGGAAAGTAAAAATTGAGATTGAATCTTTTTTTTTTTTTTTTTTTTTATATTCAGAAATTGGCTTTGACTCAAAGTAAAGTTAAACTAAGTTGAAGGAACTAGGTAATGATTGAAAGCACAATTTAGGAAAACTAGGTTATCAGAGTAGTTCAGAAGTAACGGATCGCTGGGGGTTGAGAAACTCCCAGATCTAGGGTTTCGCTCTGAACTTTCAACAGGACAGAAATAGAGAGGAGAGATGGTTTACTAACAGACAGTGATCTTCTCAGGATTTTGGTGGAAGAACTCTCTCGAGCAGATTGTGGATCCTCGGATTCGGCTATCTTCGCAATGGATCCTCCAATACTGGTCTATGGTTTGGTCGGCTTCTCCTGGACTCAAGATCTGGGAAGAAGAGGAACAAGTGATGGAATTCAGATACTCAAGAAAAGATTTACCAGGTGAAGAACTCGAAAGCTGAAGTTGCTGAAGTCAGGATTCTCCTGGAGGCTGATCTGACTCCCTCTTAGAATTGCTGTAGACCTGAAGTATCTGGACTGGAGCTGGATGCTGGTGGTCGGCTGGACTTGGAGAGGGTGGCCGTGAGAAGTGAGATAGGCTAGGGCTTGGTGGAAAGAGAAGGTGATGGCGGCTAGGGTTTGGGAGTGGAGTGCCTAACCTAGGGTTTGGGTTTTGGAGATCTCACACCTCCTCAAAGTTCCTGGGGAACCCGGATTTACTCCCTCACGGAGCTCAACACCTAGATGCAAGTGTGGAAGAGAGAAAACACAAAGTTTTGCTCATAAAAAAATTTGGTCTCATTCATCTGATTTTTTTTAAACTTATAAGAGGGTTTAATTTATAGGGCTTTACAAGGGAGTAGGGTTTTACATCTTCCCATGTGGGCTAAAGGAGGGGGATCTACAAATCAGGAAAAATCATACACATATGGTCGCCAAAGTACCAAAAAATTTGATTTGGTTATAAAAGGTAGGTAGATGGCGCCTCCTTGTATGGATCTTCAAGAGAATTTTTTTTTCCTTCCATGGATCAACTCTTTTGGACTCCTCCTTTTCTTCCTCCCTAAGTCAAGGTCCTTCCCATCTTTGTCTTGGATTTTTTTGGCAGGTAGTGGGGGTGTCTCCTAGTATCTCTCCATGAATCAAGGATTTTCCCTTCATGGTTTGGCTCTTTTGGACACCTCCTAGTCTTGCTCCACAAGTTAAGGCTTCTTCCTTTCATGGCTTTGGCACTTTAGGAAACTTTTGGGTGCCTCCTTGATTTTCTCCCCAAGACATGCTCTCTTCCCTTTTATAACTTGGGTTTTTATGGAACATTGTGGGGCACCTCCTTGATCCTCTCTTCAAGAAAAATTCTTGCCATCCTGGCTTGGATTTTTCTGGAAAGAAGTTGGCTCCTCCTTGGATTGAGGTATTTTGATGGATTTCTCCCCAAAGTGGTGCATGAAAAAAGGGACCTGCTTTCTTGTGGTGTGGGGACCAAGGCACACTGGATGGAGATGTGGCGCCTCCTGGACTCAGGCGTATGGCTGGGAGTGTGGCTGGGAGTGTGGCACCCACTTGCTTGGCCTTGGGAGAAATGTAACACCCCAGGTTGAAACCCTAGTCCACTACTGAGTCAACATGACTCAATAAATTAAAAAATGCAGGTAATACAAACTCAAACTAAAGTTGATCAAGTCAACCCTTATTACAAGCCAAAACCCTAATTCTTCGGGCAAGGTTATCAGAGATCCAGATGGAGCTCTGAAGTCTTCTTCTGAGTCTGGTGCCCGCACCAATTCTCCGAGGGTGGGAGGAACTCGACCCTGTCGAGTATGGATCAAGTTGGCTCTGGTATCTCTCCAAGAGGTCTGGGTCCAGCTCTTGTAACTCTTCTCGGAGATCCAAGAGTCATCAGAATCTGGCCTTCCTTGCCAGCGGATCAGGTATCTTTGGTATCCTCGATTACGAGTAAAGATAACCTGATCATCCAGGATCTTTTCAATCTGCTCTTTCCTCACAGGCCAGTTTGTTGGTGGACACACAGGGTTGGGTTCACTCTCAAGAGCAGGATTAGGTTCAAAAGCCTCACTGGGAATCACAGCTGGCTCTCTATACTTTACTAGGTCTGTATGTTGAAAGTGGAGCTAATGCCTAGTTCTGGAGGCAACTCGAGCACATAGGCATTGGATCCTACTCTCTTCACCACTCTAAATGGTCCAGCTCCTCTAGCATGTAACTTTCTAACGGTTCCAGGAGGAAACCGTTCAGGCCTTAACCTAATCATTACATAGTCTACCTCAACAAAAGTTTTGACTCGTCTTTGAGAATCAGCCAACTTCTTATAAGTTTCATTACTTAAATTTATTTTGGCATGAATTTCTTTATGCAAGTCTTTTACATGCTATGCAAGTGCATCAAGAGACTTGTGTGTGTGGGCTAGTTGTGAAATCAGATCAAGTGGTGTGTGAGGCTTGTATCCATGAACAATTTCAAAGGGACTCTAGCCTATAGACCTATTGATCGAAACATTGAACGCATTTTAGCCCTGGACAAAATACAAATCCCAATTCCTGGTGCTCTCAATCAAACCAAATTCTGAGACAATGTCCTAAACTCGACTGACGATGCATTCCTAAAGAATGGACTTTATTCAAAGGAACCCTAGGTCTAAACCTAACAAACTACGGCTCTCTAGGTTTGACCTTGGGTCGGAGGATGGCATGCAGAGCATGAAAACTTATTATGGATGCCTAGTAGGTGCCATAAGGTCTTCCAGAGGTAGGTGGCAAACCTAATAGGTTCTGACATGTGGTTCACTCTAAAGACTTCGACAAAGTATACTTGGATGGTGTAAGAAGCATTGGAAGTCCTAAAGAAAGGGAGGAAATATGAGGTGGAGTCTTGAATTACCTGCTGATTAAAGGTAGTGACCTGAAGGTTTGAATGGTGATCTATGAGTATCAACTGGTCATCCTTACGAAAGGAAAAATTTGCTATTCCTAGAAATGGATCAAGAGATGGTTCAAGAGTAGCCTAGGACATGTGATTGCAACAGTTAAGGTTTGTTCTCTAGGCAAATAATGATCCACTTTCTCAAGAACTGGATTAGAGAATGATTCATGGGAGGGCCTATGGATGATGACCTCAAGACTTGAAATTTGACCTATGCGTACGGAAAGGTATACTCTATAGAAGGGTAGGTCAGTCATGCGAAGGAAGGCGTCTGGGGTCATAAGGAGGACTTCTACAGGACTGGGTGAATCAATCCGTTCAAGATAGGATGTTCAACTGAGATTACGGGAGAGACCTTAGTGGCTGGGCATGGGATAAGGTCCAATTGTAAGAGGCTTGATTCAGTCATCCTAAGGAGAGGATCTACCATAGGGTGGGCAAACTTAAACAGTTTAGTGCAAAGATCTTCAATTGGTACTTGGGGAATGACTGTCATTAGAGGATACGCACTGATATCTCGGGCTAACACTATGAGTTCTTCCTGGGGTGTTTGACTAAAGGATCCTTGTTCTCACAAATCTCTTGAATTTCTGAGCTAGGTCCTACCACTTGGTTGCTTTCCAAGATCTCCTCAGGTAAGGAACCATAGTATCAATGTCACATTCTTCAAGTTCTTCCCCCTCATATTCATCAACTAGACTCAAGCCAGCATCATATACTTCCTCGATGCCATCTTCAATGGGTTCGGGTCAGTGGTAATCGGGTCAACTGATTCTAGGCTTGTCATACCTAACCATTCTTCCTCATTGGTAGGCTTGGGTTCTCCCTCATTAATGTCATCCTTAGGATTCTTACCACTTAGCTGTGCACAAGCCAGTCCTATGCATGGGCACTGACTAGATTTATGGCCTCTTTCTCCACAAAACAACATTCTTGAGATATAGGAACTTGGGTCACACTGGGTTTCAAGCTAGTAGAGACCTTACTTGGGCATGGGTGGGATCTAAATGGTTTGATCTAGAAGACTTGGGTTGTTGAGTGACTGGTCTAGAATATTGTAAGGACCTCTCATAGACACGATCCACACTATAGATATCATGGTTAGGCTTCCTAAGGTTATGCTCGGGATCACGGTATAAGGTCCTCCTAGGTTCCTGGCATGGGTGAGGTTGGGGCCTATTAAATTTTGATCAGGGGTCCAATTTTGATGTCTACGTTTCTCAAGTACTTGGACTCGATCCCTAAACTGGGAAAAACCCTCATTCATGTCCTGACTCAATTTGGTCATACTTTTGGTAAGATTTCTAACCATGGCCTCTAAATCTGGTTGGGTTGACTAGGTTGGTAGGGTACTCTATTCCGGGTAGACATGATGATGCAAGCAAGCACACAGAATGTGACTAGACTAAAGCGACTACTGATAACTAGACCTAGAGCCCAAACTAGATGCCCAATCAGAGTGGCAAGCTAGCCTGTAGTAACTCAGGACTCAGCCAGGCAGGTGTAAGGGGAGTGTTAGGTCCCTAATTGCCAATCCTAGACACCAATCAGTGATTGGCCAGGTAGGCGGACCAGCACACAAGCCCTTCGGGATGTAGTCCCTGAACCACCGTTCTAGAAACTGAGTACAAAGCACACACAGAGTAACCTGACAACTGACTCAACACTAGCCTTGACCTGACTTGTTGATGTCCCTAGCCCACTAGGGCAAATTAGGTCTAATCATTTTAGATTAAAGCTTAGGTTCGAATGAAGGGGTGGTGGTTTGGGCTAAGGAGAGGTTATCAACTCCTCCCCTTATCTTAGATGCTCAAATGCCCTTAAGTTGAATTAAGAGATGAACACTCAAAAATAATTGGATTGCAGAACACAAAAATAGAGTTGCAGTAATTTAATTCTTAGAAATAGCACGGAAACTAATAAATCATGATAAAATTATGCAAATTAGTTTCAATTATACTGGTTTCAGCAAAATAAAATCACTAAATTTGGAGTTACCTGCAGTGAGAAATAATTCCTGCAACAGGATAACTACAGGCTGAAAACAGAGCACTTCCCCGTTTACAATTTCTGCTACGAAGTTGTAACCCAACGGATCCCCTACACGCCCTAGGAACACCCCGTGGAATGGGAAGAGGAGGTTTGCACCTCGCTTCGTTCCTAGGACCGACGTCCTGGGGAGTATACTTCGAGCAGACAAAGTAAAAAGAGAGGGACTCAAACAAACAATCAAACAGAAACCCTAGACAGGGCTCTGATACCAAAATTGATGCAGGATGAAGCTCTGATACCAAAATGATGTAGAACGAAAGCTCTGATACCAAAAATGAATGCAGAACAAAGAACAAGAAGCATATGCGGAAAGTAAAAATTGAGATTGATTCTTTTTTTTTTTATTTATTTTTAAATTTCAGAATTGGCTTTGACTCAAGTAAAGTTAAACTAAGTTGAAGGAAACTAGGTAATGATTGAAAGCACAATTTAGGAAAACTAGGTTATCAGAGTAGTTCAGAAGTACGGATCGCTGGGGTTTGAGAAACTCCCAGATCTAGGGTTTCGCTCTGAACTTTCAACAGGACAGAAATAGAGAGGAGAGATGGTTTACTAACCAGACAGTGATCTTCTCAGGATTTTGGTGGAAGAACTCTCTCGAGTAGATTGTGGATCCTCGGATTCGGCTATCTTCGTAATGGATCCTCCAATACTGGTCTGTGGTTTGGTCGGCTTCTCCTGGACTCAAGATCTGAGAAGAAGAGGAACAAGTGATGGAATTCAGATACTCAAGAAAAGATTTACCAGTTGAAGAACTCGAAAGCTGAAGTTGCTGAAGTCAGGATTCTCCTGGAGGCTGATCTGACTCCCTCTTAGAATTGCTGTAGACCTGAAGTATCTGGACTGGAGCTGGATGCTGTGGTCGGCCTGGACTTGGAGAGGGTGGCCGTGAGAAGTGAGATAGGCTAGGGCTTTGTGGAAAGAGAAGGGTGATGGCGGCTAGGGTTTGGGAGTGGAGTGGCTAACCTAGGGTTTGGGTTTTGGAGATCTCACACCTCCTCAAAGTTCCTGGGGAACCCGGATTTACTCCCTCACGGAGCTCAACACCTGGATGCAAGTGCGGAAGAGAGAAAACACAAAGTTTTGCTCATAAAAAATTTTGGTCTCATTTATCTGATTTTTTTTAAACTTACAAGAGGGGTTTAATTTATAGGGCTTTATAAGGGAGTATGGTTTTACATCTTCCCATGTGGGACTAAAGGAGGGGATCTACAAATCAGGAAAAATCATACACATATGGTCAGCCAAAGTACAAAAAAAATTTGATTTGGGTTATAAAAGGCAGGTAGATGGCGCCTCCTTGTATGGATCTTCAAGAGAATTTTTTTTTCCTTCCATGGATCAACTCTTTTGGACTCCTCCTTTTCTTCCTCCCTAAGTCAAGGTCCTTCCCATCTTTGTCTTGGATTTTTTTGGCAGGTAGTGGGGGTGTCTCCTAGTATCTCTCCATGAATCAAGGATTTCCCTTCATGGTTTGGCTCTTTTGGACACCTCCTAGTCTTGCTCCACAAGTTAAGGCTTCTTCCTTTCATGGCTTTGGCACTTTAGGAAACTTTTGGGTGCCTCCTTGATTTTCTCTCCCAAGACATGCTCTCTTCCCTTTTATAACTTGGGTTTTTATGGAACACTGTGGGGCACCTCCTTGATCCTCTCTTCAAGAAAAATTCTTGCCATCCTGGCTTGGGTTTTTCTGGAAGAAGTTGGCTCCTCCTTGGATTGAGGTATTTTGATGGATTTCTCCCCAAAGTGGTGCATGAAAAAAGGGACCTGCTTTCTTGTGGTGTGGGGACCAAGGCACACTGGATGGAGATGTGGCGCCTCCTGGACTCAGGCGTATGGCTGGGAGTGTGGCTGGGAGTGTGGCGCCCACTTGCTTGGCCTTGGGAGAAAATGTAACACCCCAGGTTGAAACCCTAGTCCACTACTGAGTCAACATGACTCAATAAAATAAAAAAATGCAGGTAATACAAACTCAAACTAAAGTTGATCAAGTCAACCCTTATTACAAGCCAAAAACCCTAATTCTTTGGGCATGGTTAATCAGAGATCCAGATGGAGCTCTGAAGTCTTCTTCTGAGTCTGGTGCCCGCACCAAATTGACTCTAAGCTTATAAGGCAAGAATGACCATCATTCCATGAAGGTTTAGAGACAAAACCAGCCAAAATTCAAAATTTGAATTAAGATCAAAACCTTCCAAAGAATGACCATCATTCCATGAAGGTTTAGAGCGAAAACCAACCAGAATTTAAAATTCAAATTGAGATCAAAACATTCCAATAATTCTTTCTAAAATTTTTGCTCATCACAGCCAAGTGTCGACACATCATAGTGTCGACTTTCCAAGTGTCGACACTTGGAAGTATCAACACTTGGAACATGGTCAATCATATTGATCTCCAGTGATGGTAAACGATTCTCAATCATCGATCAGCCTTTAGATCAAATAGAACCCCTGTGTTGTGTGACCCCATAGGTTCGAACACTAAGCCTGTAGCACTAAAACACTTCCAATACTAGTCAAAATCGTCATTTAGTATAGGTTGAAGATTACAGAGCAACTTTCTATAACCTCTGGCATATGGTTACCACATAATTCATCCCTTTAAACTCAAAATGCTCAGGATGACCTAGGGTTTGATTACCAACCTTAACTTGGTACATACAGATCATGTCTCAACCTTACAAATTCTGTGACTCCTCATAAGAACTATCCTAGCTAAGAATTTGCTAAATTAAGACATAGTGAGTCATTCACTCCAAACCATTTTGAAGAGGTCAATCCCATCTTGATCCACCACCTCTCCACAAGTACTTGACTATACCTAGAAGCCTTTCATCGCTAGATTAGAAATCCAGGTAGTCTGGTATCAAAGTACACTGAGTTGCTTGCAAGCTACCATTGTGACCTCAGGTCTGAGGGACACATATATCTATATCTTTTCTCGAGCAACCCTTTGGTAGAAGGGAGATAATGCTAGACTAAATATGCATGCCAATTATTTTTTTGTTATTAGGCATTAAGGTAAGAGTTTTTATCCAAAATTTCAAGCCATGATATTAAGAAGCGAGTTCTCTAAAAAATTTAGAAACACAGGCATGCAGAAATAAACACTAAAAGTGAAGAAACAGGATCGCCAAGACTGAGAAGCCCTAATTAGGACTAGCTCTTCTGCAATACCACTACTAGAGGAGTCCATAGGGTGTACCTAGTAGAGAATTGAAGTTCGATCAATGAAGAGTTCGCTCTACGCTCTGGGATGTGGCCTAAAAAATAAAGCTATCGACCATGCAGATTCTCGGCTTTCAATCTGGTGATCCAAAAGCTGGTCAGATGGAATTTTTGGATTCGTGAACTCTGAGGGACCTGCAAATCACCTTTCATTGATTAGGAAACAAGGAAAGGTAGCCTAGATAGCTAAAAGAAGAAGAAGGGGAAGAGGTTTGAGGAAGGCGGACAAGTGATGAAGAAGGCTGGTGGCTTGGAGGCAATGCGCAGGGATCACACAGAAACCCTGAGGGATCATACAGATATCCTTAATCATACAAAAATTTATACAGAATTTACATAAAAAGTTGAGAAGAACTCAAAAAAATTTTCATATATTCAATAGCATTAAATATACATGTGGGAGGGCCTTTATATAGGCATATAAGCTTGGGCTCCAAGTAATGGTATACATGTAAAACCCTAAGTATCCCTTTCCCACTCAAATACATGAAAGATCTCCTCTCCCAAATAGGCTCTCAATTCCTTTCTTAACTAGGATTATACCTTCTCTTTGACTTGGTCTCTCCCTCTCTTTGACTTCATCCAATGGGTGATAATTCTAAGGGTGGACAACCAAGGAAGGTGACCATAATGGTGGGGCACAATATCCAAGAAGGCTTTGGGCTTTGGATGGCCCACTTAAGTGCTGGGCTGGTTTTATGATTTCTTCGGTTGTCCTTCTTCCTAGCAGGCTGATGATGTTTTCTTGGTTTCAAGGATGATGATCTTCAATGTTCTTCTCATGCAATTCAAGTTGGCACATTCAAGTATGACTGGGACTCCTTGAAGTTGTCAAATTTTCATCCTGGCTGAGATCCATCAGTGTATCGAGTCTTCTTTGTACTAAACTGGACTAGACTCAACATAGAACTTGAATAAAAGTACAGGACTCAAATTGACACAAGATCCAAAATGACATAACATGACCAAAATGACTAAAGACATACAATGAGCTAACTTGGATGACTAAGCTCAACTGAGCTGAACATAATCCAAAACTTGGCTCATAAATTCTAATGGTGTGAGTCGACGCTAAATACAGGACTCAAGTGTAACAAGGCCTGAAAAATAAAATTCAATGGTACGGGCACCAGGCTCAGAAGAAGACTTCAGGGCTCCATCTGGATCTCTGATTGACTTTGCCCGAAGAATTAGGGTTTTCTTGGTTTTGTAATAAGGGTTGACTTGGTCAACTCAATTTTTTTAGTCTGTATTTCCCTGCAATTTAAATTTTGTTGAGTCATGCTGACTCAGTACAAGTCCTAGTAAGTGGTCTAGGTCTTCTCCAGGGTGCCACATTTTCTCCCAAGCCCAAGCAAGTGGGCGCCACACTCCCAGCCACACGCCAGAGTCCAAGAGGTGCCACATCTCCATCCCAGTGTCTTAGTCCCCACACCCGAGGGAGCAAGAATTTTTCTTGAAGGCAAAATAAAGGAGGCGCCCCATATATACCTTAAAAGGCCAAGCTAAAGGAGGAAAGATGCATTTCTTGGGAGCACTTCAAGGGGGCCCAATCCATGCCTAAAAAGACCAAAGCAAAGTTGGGAAGAGCCATGACTTGGAGAGAAAGAAAAGGAGGTGTCCAAAAGAGTTGAGCCATGGAAGGAAAATATTTTTCTTGAAGAGCAAGGCTAGGAGGCACCACCTACTTACCATTTGGAGCCACCAATCAACACATATGGAAGCTCTTGGCCGGCCATATGAGAAGGATTTGATTCTACAAGCCTAATTTGAAGATCCATCCTATTAGTCCCACATGGGAAGATGTAAAACCCTGACCTCTTGTAAAGACCTATAAAATAAACCCCTCTTGTAAGTTTTAGAGGACAACTGATGAATGGATTCAATTTATGTGTGAGCAAACTTTTTGTTTCTCTCTTCCGCACTTGTATTCAGGTGTTGAGCTCCGTGAGGGAGTAAATCCGGGTTCCCCAGGAACCTTGAGGAGGTGTGAGATCTCCAACCCCAAAACCCTAGGTTAGCCACTTCCATTCCAAACCCTAGCCGCCCTTCATCCTCTTCATTCCACCAAACCCTAGCCTACCCCATCTCTCACGGCCCCTCTCTCCAAGTAGAGGCCGACCACCAGCATCCAAGTCCAGTTCGGCTACTTCGAAGACAGAGCAAATCCCAGAGGAAGTCAGATCAGCATTCCAGGAGAATCAGGATTTCAGCAACATCAGCTTTCAAGTTCTTCTATCTGGTAAATCCTTCCTTGAGTATCTGGTTCCATAACTTGTTCTTCTTCTTTCCTAGATCTTGAGTTCAAAAGAAGCCAACTCTGCCAAAGGGCCAGTATTGGAGGATCCATTGCGAAGATATCTGAATCCGGGGATCCAACAATCTGCTCAAGAGAGTCCTTCCACTAAACTCTGTGAAGATCACTGCCTAGTCTTTAACCCTTCTCTTCACTTAACTTCTGTCCTATTGAAAGTTCAGAGCGAAACCCTAGGTCTGGAAGTTTCTCAACCCCCAGCGATCCTTTACTTCTGAACTACTCTGATAACCTAGTTTCTTTAAATTGTGCTTTCAATTATTACATAGTTTATTTCAATTTAGTTTAACTTTCCTTTGAGTCAAAGCCGACTTCTGAAAATAAAAAATAATAATAATAATAATAAAGAAAGAATTAGTCTTAATTTACTTCCGCATCGCATCATCTCTCTTTTGTTCTGCATCACTCAAGACCCAAATACAGGACTCAAATGGCTAACATAGCCAGATTATTGGACTCAAAGATAAAATTTGAATTATGGCTAATGGACTCGACTCAGGGACCCATAGTGAACTAGGGTTGACCTGATGTCCCCATCAATTCTCCCAATATGGGAGAAACTCGACCCTGTCGAGCTAGTCTTGTGCTGGCAGTAAGACTAGGATGAGGCATTATGGGATCCTCTCGAGTAATTCACAAATCACTGGATTATAGTCGACCTTTCCATCAGACCAGGTAGCGTTGATAGCCAAGGCCCTGGGTCGTGATAGCTTGATCGTCCAAGATATGCTCGATCTGTATTCCTCTCTCAAGCAAATTTAGTGGACACTCAGGTAAGATTTCACTCTCAAAGGATAGGTGAGGTCCAAAAATCTCACTATGAATCACTGCTAGTTCCCTATACTCAACCAATTCCGTGATATTGAAGGTAGAGCTAATGCCTAAATCCATGGGCAGATCAAGAACATAGGAATTCGGTTCCACTTTCTTTATCACTCTAAAGGGTCTAGCTATGCATATATTTTGATTCTTTGGGGCTCCAAGACCAAACCACTCAGGTCTAGAACTAATCTCTACAGAATCCTCTACATTAAATCCTTTGGCTTGATTTTAGGAATTAGCCATGTTATTACCAGTGTTCAAATGAATGCTAATGCCCTGATGCAAACTAATAACAATCAAAAAATAAAAAAATATTTTCTTGTCTTTTATGAGGTAGAAAATTAAGTTTAAGTTGGTTAAATTAACAAACAAAATTTGGGCTTCGGTGAGGTGGGGTTTGAAAGTTGATTAGGTTAGGTTAAGTCAAGTATGCAGTAATCACAGAAACAGAAATTAGGATTTGTTTTGATGCAGAAGTTAGCATGGATTTCAATGCAGAAAAATTATAAAAAATTTATAAAACTGAGAATGACGTGTGTGGATGATATTACTACCAATTTCAAGCAAAACAAAAATGGTAGGATGATGCAAAACCTAGGATTTCTAACTGGGTCCAGAAAAAACATAGAATTCTAGTTAGGGTTACTAGGGTGCTAACTTTTTTGTAATTTTTGGTTCTATAAAATCTAATAAAAATATCAGTAAAATAGAATGCTCAACAAAGATGACGTGATGCAAATATCAAAGAAAAATAAAATACCTAAGATGGTGAATCAGACCTAAACTCGGACCTCTAGTGCAAATAACAAGATGCAGATTTTTTGTTAGGGTTTTATTTTTACTATTTTTTGGTTTATTTTTGGATCTAAAAAAATCAACCAAACTAATAAGAAAACAAAAGACAAAATAGAGGATATTCAGGATGAAAATTAAAAAAAAATCTAAATATTGGATAGGGGAAACAGTCCTAGGTTTTGATAGGTTATGCAAAATTCAGGATGCAGAAATCTAAACTCGGATGCAAGAATGGTGGGGACACTAGAGGCACCAAAATAAGACAAAGGTTCTCAACCCTTTGTGGATTGATCAGTAATTTATGAGTCCATCTGTAATAAGGGCTTAGCCCATCTGAGTCCATTTTTGTTGTTATTTGAGTATTTTGAGTTGTTATTTTAGTTCAATATTAGTCAGCTCATGTTGAGCTAGTTCAGTCCAATGCTAGTCAGCTCATGTTGAGCTAATTTTATTTTTTTGAGTCCTATCAAAGTATATTTAAGACTCAAGACTACATCATACAAGTGAAGACCAAGTCCAACCAGATTGAGGACATGGAAGTATAGCCCAAGTCCAACCCAGCTTGAAGATTTGAAGACCCCAGGAGGAAAATTCAGAAAACCCTGATTCTTTGCATATGCACTCCAGATGCCCAGATTCCCTTCCAGATGCCAGAATATATTCATAGACCAGGGAATCCATGATTCCAGAGGTCCATCTGCATCGTAGCCCAAAGAAATCAAGCCCAGGCGCTAAGCCCAAGCCCTTAAGAAGCAAGATACCAGGGAATATTCCTGCAACCTGGCTACCATGCCACCCCAGCTTCCAGAGTTCCAAGCCCATGCGCCCAAGCCCCTTTGGGCCATTTCCTTGCTGCTCCTAGAAGCCCAACACACCCCCCTTGGCATCCTTGAAGTGGTAACCAAGTCAAGAGAGGAGGAGAGAATTTTTAGGGATTTTGCTACCTATGTTTCCTTACTTTCCTAGCTAGAGTTTGAGAGGGAAAATGATTCTTATGTAATGTCAATTGTACCCTTACTTGGGGCCCAAGACTAAGGGTCTATTTAAAGGACCCTAGTCTCTTGTATGAGGATTAATTTTGATATATGAAAAAATACTAGAGTTTCCTTCAACTTTGTGTGTTACCCTGCTTTGTGCAAAAAGGGGTTTTGAGAGTTTCTTCTTCTCGGTGTTGCAACTGCCTCCAGCCATCATCCAAGCCTCCTCTTCCCACGCACTTTCTACCTTGTTTCTGATTTTTTTCTTGTGCTCCCATCCTTGTTTTTTGACCCTTGATGGTTGTTTGCAGGTCCCCAAGTTCGTACGAATCCAACGACTCCAACCGGGCCGTAATCGGTTCACCGAGCAGAAACCCGGGTATCCACGAGGCTTTAGCTCGGTTTTCCAGGCCGCATCCATCGAGGAATGAGAGATCCCTTCACTGTGATCTTCATCGGGCACTTTATATGTTGTCAGGTACACCCCCTCTACCACTAGTAATTTTATTGTGGGAGAACTTGCCCTAACCGAGGATTCTCTGCCCCGGCGATCCATCTTTATACTTTCTTAGGTCCTAATCTGCATGCTTAGCTTCTAAATTTCATATAAAATTCCCTACAACTTATTTTGATCCAATATTCGGAATTTAATTACTTCACCCCATATATAAAATTCATAAAAATAATTGCATGCATATTAATCCCGCATCATATGGTATCAGAGTTTAGATTAGGGCTTGTTTTCTGCATTTTTATAGTTCTTATATGCTCTGTTATTTTAGTTATTTATCCCTGTTCAGAACTCCAATAATTCTAAATTTATTTTCTGGATTCATCATAATTCAGTATATTTTACAAAAGTTTTGTAGATTTTATTTCAGTTTGTGCAGTCTCTGCAAGCCAAAATACAGCCTACAAATTTTCAGTTCTATTTTTTCAGCAAGACAAGTTTGGATGTTTTAGGGTTTGTTTAGCATCTCTTTGCATATCTTTAATTTTTAGTATGTTCCTCGCATATTTGGTCATTTGATGCAAATCATATTTCTATAAAAAGAATAAAAAAAATTACATTTAATCAAAAAAATACTAAAAAAATATCTAAACCCTAATTTGCATCCTCATCTGCTTGCCATCATTGCATAATTTACTTTTACGGGCACTCTTGCTATATCAGATAAGGGGAGGAGTTGATAACCACTCCTTAGCCCAAAAGCACACCCCCTGCATTCAGTCCCAAGCATAACCTAAAATTAACTAGACTTAATCTGCCATAGTGGGCTAGGGATACCAACTGGTCGGGTCCGGGCTAGTGTTAGATCACTATGTCAGGTTAACCTGTGTGTGCCTTGTGCTTAGTGTCTAGAATGGTGGTTCAGGGATTCAATCCCGAAGGGCTTGTGTGCTGGTCAACCTACCTGGCCAATCTCTGGTTGGTATCTAGGATTGGCAATCAGGGACCTAACACTCCCTTTACACCTTCCTGGCTGAGTGCAGGGTTACTATAGGCTAGTTTGCCACCCTGATTAAGCACTTAGTTTTGGACTCTAGGTCTAATCAGCTGTAGTTGGTTTGATCGAGTCTTGCATGAGCACTAGATCAGGAACATCGTATCTGTCATCATCTCCATCTCCCTGAACCCATGGATAAGCTGGAAGCCATGATTCAAGCCCTTATAGACCAAGTAGCCCAGATGAACCATAAGTTTGACCAGATGGAGAATAGGATAGGAACCCTAGAGAAAACCGGTAGGATCCAGACTAGATCCAAACCTGAGCCACCTTTACCCGATGTACCCAAAACCTATGAACATAGATCTTATCCATCCACTCCCTATAAGCCTAGTATACCCACAACCTATAGATCTTATGACTCCAAATCCTTTGACTCTAGAACCTATGAGCCCATATCCCATGAGTCCCAGTAGACCCAAGACCCATAGAGCTGACCCAAAATCCTTTAACCCCATATCCTATAATCCCATGACCCATAGATCTGCGCCCATGTCCTATGAGCCCAGGGAGCCCATAATCCCTAGGTATCAGCCTAATACAAGTCAAGTTTCCCCTAGCCAACTTAAATTCCATAGGATTAGTACCCCTAAATATGAACCCAGTAGTAAGCCACTTCCCCTTAGGCAACTTGAACCTACTAGGAGTAGTGCCCATTATCAAAAACCAAGACCTAGCCAATTTTTTCTTAGCCAACCTTCCCTGATGGGGACATCATCCTGCATGAATCTCGGAGCAGCACAAATTTCAGAGCAGCAAATAAATTTGAAAAATAAATTTAGGATTTATCTTTTATTTGAAATTTAAATTAGGATTTTGTTGGTTATGATTGAGATATGGATAGGCTTATCTTATCCTATCTTTTATTTGAAATTTAAATTAGGATTTTGTTGGTTATGATTGAGATATGGATAGGCTTATCTTATCCTATCTTGTATTTAAATTTGAGTTATCCCTATCCTGTATTCAAATTCAAATGAGGGTTATGGAGGTTATAAATAACCCCTCATTCCTATTGTAAAAAGGGAGATGAAATTGAATTTTTGGGATTTGGTTTGTCAGTTGGTTTGGCAGTTGTTGTTCAGGGCTATGGCCCATTATGTCTTCACCTGCGGGTGTTGATGTTGTCTTTGTCCTTCGGGACATCATAGGGGCATGATGCCCTAGTTATCCCCCCATCTTCGTTTTCCTCACGTTCTTTGAAATCCCCCTCATGGCTCCAGGAGTGACCTGGGTGGCAGGTGAAATACCCTGGGCTCCGCGTGTAGTGAGATGGGTTGTAGGTGAGATACCCTAGACTGCATGTAGTGAGGTGGGTGGTAGGTATAATTCCCTAGAGGTGTGAAGTCTCTCTGTGAGAGTGGGTTTCAGGGTTCGTGGTAGTCCATCCTCATTATCCTCCATCCCTATTTTTTTCCTTCGTCACCACCATAAAGAAATCAGAAAATAGAAAAAAAATAGGATACCCTAATCTTCGGCGACTTCTTAGCTCGCCGACGATCCTATCCCTATCCCGTGCCCCATCAACTTGGTATCAGAGCCTAGACGGATTAGGGTACGTTTCTTTTTCCCAACTCTTTTCTATGTTGACACCCCCTGCTACCATCGCTCGTGAAGACCGTCTCCGTCGCCTGCAGCCAATCCAGAAGTTGTCGCCGACGGAGTCGAGTTCTCCCCACCTCAGGAGAATGATGGGGACATCATCCTGCATGAATCTCGGAGCAGCACAAATTTCAGAGCAGCAAATAAATTTGAAAAATAAATTTAGGATTTATCTTTTATTTGAAATTTAAATTAGGATTTTGTTGGTTATGATTGAGATATGGATAGGCTTATCTTATCCTATCTTTTATTTGAAATTTAAATTAGGATTTTGTTGGTTATGATTGAGATATGGATAGGCTTATCTTATCCTATCTTGTATTTAAATTTGAGTTATCCCTATCCTGTATTCAAATTCAAATGAGGGTTATGGAGCTTATAAATAACCCCTCATTCCTATTGTAAAAAGGGAGATGAAATTGAATTTTTGGGATTTGGTTTGTCAGTTGGTTTGGCAGTTGTTGTTCAGGGCTATGGCCCATTATGTCTTCACCTGCGGGTGTTGATGTTGTCTTTGTCCTTCGGGACATCATAGGGGCGTGATGCCCTAGTTATCCCCCCATCTTCGTTTTCCTCACGTTCTTTGAAATCCCCCTCATGGCTCCAGGAGTGACCTGGGTGGCAGGTGAAATACCCTGGGCTCCGCGTGTAGTGAGATGGGTTGTAGGTGAGATACCCTAGACTGCATGTAGTGAGGTGGGTGGTAGGTATAATTCCCTAGAGGTGTGAAGTCTCTCTGTGAGAGTGGGTTTCAGGTTCGTGGTAGTCCATCCTCATTATCCTCCATCCCTATTTTTTTCCTTCGTCACCACCATAAAGAAATCAGAAAATAGAAAAAAAATAGGATACCCTAATCTTCGGCGACTTCTTAGCTCGCCGACGATCCTATCCCTATCCCGTGCCCCATCATTCCCCTACCATCCCTTGGAGTGACAAGGCTTACATTAATGCAGAAGTGTATGAAGCTGATGTGAATTTAGTGGATGAGTATGAGGGAGAAGAGGACACACCTCTAGATGACCTAGAATTAGTTGACCCTGTAGGTACCAAAGTAGAAGCCAACCCAGAGGTAGTTGACCGTAACCACATCCAGCCTAAAACTATAGCAGAAGAATAATTAGAGGAAGAGAACCTAGATATTGCTGCTAAAACCTTGCATGAGGAAACCATAGAGGGGGGCCAAATTATAGAGTCTAGTCCTAAAATACAGGAGCTAGAAAAATTTTTTAAGGACCTGATCTCTTTGAATCAGTACCCTCAGGATGAGCCACCTCCTATAGTTCCCAAAAGGACCTCTTCCCCAAGATTGGCAACCCATCCATTCATTATACAAACCCCATAGATATACCGCAACCCCGTAAGGTTAGCCTCATTAGTCTAGGATTAGTCCCTGACATGCCTTCTTATATCGTACATTATCCAACTAACCTGGAACCTTTTTCTCTACCCTACCAGACTAACTCTGAACCCATTTCCTATTTTCTGCCCTTTCTAGACATCTCCAGCATTTCTAGGATCATTAGATTGCATTTAGTTGAGATTAGCCTACTGCATGCATTCATTACGCATGTTAGGTTAGAATTATACTTCTGGCATACCCTTTGGAATTTGCTAGGAGCCCATTATAAATTTTCATATGCATGTCAAGCTAGGATCAGACCTATAGAGTCTATAGTCTCTTAGGTTTAGGTCCAAAAGAGTTCAAAAAAATTTCCTTCGATAGGAATGCATAGTCCAGTTTTTTAGGTGTCCTTTGCATCATTTGTTAGGAGACTACATGTGCCCAGCATGTTCACCACTTGCACTAATTTTAAACAAACTGACTAATTCCTGAAGAACGACCGAAGAATTTGATGTAGTGGATTCTATCTTGGTTAGGCATAGGCCTAAAAGAAGCTTCATGCTCGTAGAGCCGAACCTTTTAAAGTGATAGAGAAGGTTGGATCAAATGCCTAGGTGTTAGACTTGCCTTCGGATTTGGGTATTAGTTCTACCTTCAATATTACAGACCTAGTTGAGTACAGGGACCCGACAGCGATACCTAGTGAGGCCTTTGAACATATCCCCTCCTGTTGTCAGTGACCCTAACCCAGAGTGTCCACTAACAAATTTGGCCTGAGAGAGGAGAACGGATCGAGCGTATCCTGGATGATCAAGCAATCACGACCTAGGGCCGTGGCTATCAATGCTTCCTGGTTCGATGGTAAGGCTGGACAGAGTCGGATGATTCATGGATTTCTCAAGAGGACTTGCAGCGCCTCAACCCAGACCTCCTCGAGAGATAAGTGAGCCAGCTTGATCTTCACTAGACTGGGTCGAGTTCCTCCCACCTCGGGAGAATTAGTGGGGCACCAGAGGCACCAGAATAAGGCAGAGGCTTTTCAACCCTCTGTGGATTGACCAATAATTTTTGAGTCCATCTGTAATATGGGATTAGCCCATTTGAGTCCATTTTAGTTGTTATTTGAGTCTTTTGAGTTGTTATTTCAGTTCAGTATTAGTCAGCTCTTGTTGAGCTGGTTCAATCCAATGCTAGTCAGCTCATGTTGAGCTAATTTTATTTTTTTGAGTCCTGTCCAAGTACACTGAAGACTCAAGACTGCATCATACAAGTGAATACCAAGTCCAACCAGATTGAAGACATAAAAGTATAGCCCAAGTCCAACCTAGCTTGAAGATTTGAAGACCCCAGGAGGAAAATTCAGAAAATTCTGATTCCTTGCAGATGCCCTCCAGATGCCCAGATTCCCATCCAGATGCAAGAATATATTCATAGACCTAGGCATCAATAATTCCAGAGGTCCATCTAAATCCTAGCCCAAAGAAATCAAGCCCAGGTGCCAAACCCAAGCCCTTAAGAAGCAAGATACCAGGGAATATTCCTGCTACCCGGCTACCAGGCCATCCCAGCTTCCAGAGGCCCAAGCCTATGCACCTGAGCCCCTTTGGGCCGGCCCCTTGCTGCTCCTAGAAGCCCAACATGCCCCCCTAGGTATCCTTGGAGTGTTGATCAAGTCAAGAGAGGAGGAGAGAATTTTTAGGGATTTTTCTACCTAGGTTTCCTTGCTTTCATAGCTAGAGTTTGAGAGAAAAAAGGATTCTTATATAATGTCAATTGTACCCTTTCTTAGGGACCAAGACTAAGGGTCAATTTAAAGGACCCTAGTCTCTTGTATGAGGATTGATTTTGATATATGAAAAAATACTTGAGTTTCCTTCAACTTTTGTGTGTTACCCTGCTGTGTGCATAAAGGGGTTTTGAGAGTTTCTTCTTCCCGGTGTTGCAACTGCCTTCAGCCATCATCCAAGCCTCCTCTTCCCACGCCCTTGCTGCCTTGTTTCTAATTTTTTTCTTGTGCTCCCAACCTTGTTTTCTCACCCCTGATGGTTGTTTGCAGGTCCCCGGGTTCCTATGAATCCAACGACTCTAACCGGGCCATAATCGGTTCACCGAGCAGAAAGTCGGGTATCCGTGGGTCTTTGGCTCGATTTTCAAGGCCGCATCCATCAAGAAATGAGAGATCCCTTTGCTGCGATCTTCATTGAGCACTTCAGACATTGTCAGGTACACCCCCTCTGCCGCCCGTAATATTATTATCGGAGAACTTGTCCTAACCGAGGCTTCTCAGCCCCGACGATCCATCTTTATTGCTTTCTTAGGTCCTAATCTGCATGCTTAGCTTCTAAATTTCATATAGAATTCCCTACAACTTATTTTGATCCAATATTTGAGATTTAATTACTTCACCCCTTATTTAAAATCCACAAAAATAATTGCATGCATATTAGTCCCGCATCAAAGAACATGCCCTAATCCCGCTCTGATACCAAACTAATGCGGGACTAATTATGTATGCCAATTATTTTTTTGTTATTAGAAATTAAGTTAGGAGTTTATAACCCAAATTTCAAGCCAAGATATTAAGCAGAAAGTTCTATAGAAAACTTAGAAACACAGGTATGCAGAAATAAATCCTAAAAGTGATGAAACAGGATCGCCAATGTTGAGAAGCCCTGTTTAGGATTAGCTCTTCTACAATTTCTCTACCAGAGGAGTCTAGGGGGTGTACCTGGTAGAGATTTGAAGTTTGATCCATGAAGAGTTTGCTCTACGCTCTTGGATGTGGCCTGGTAAAAAAGCTATCGACCTTGCGGATTCACGACTTTCAATCTGGTGACCCAAAAGCTGGTCAGATGGAATCCTTGGATTTGTGAACTTTGATGGACCTGCAAATCACCTTTCATAGGTTAGGAAACAAGGAAAGGTATGCTGGATAGCTAAAAGAAGAAGAAGTGGAAGAGGTTTGAAGAAGGCGGCCAAGTGATGAAGAAGGCTGGTGGCTTGGAGGCAAGGTGCAGGGATCACACAAAAACCCTAAGAGATCACACAGATATCCTTAATCACACAAAAATTCATGCAGAATTCACACAGAAAGTTGAGAAGAACTCAAGAAATTTTTCATATATTCAATAGCATTAAATATACAAGAGAGGGGGGGCCTTTATATAGGCATAAAAGCTTGGGCTCCAAGTAAGGGTATACATGTAAAACCCTAAGTATCCTTTTCCCACTCAAATACATGGAAGATCTCCTCTCCCAAATAGGCTCTCAATTCCTCTCCTAACTAGTATTTTACCTTTTCTTTGACTTGGTCTCTCCCTCTCTTAGACTTGGTCCAATGGGTGGTAATTCTAATGGTGGCCGACCAAAGAAGGTGACCATAAGGGTGGGGCACAATATCCAAGAAGGCTTTGGTGGTGCGGATACTAGAGGCACCAGAATAAGGCAGAGGCTTCTCAACCCTCTGTGGATCACTTAGTTAATATTTGAGTCCCTATAATAAAGCTTAGTCCAGCTACATTTGAGTCCTGTAATTAGTCCAGCTCTTATTGAGCTAGTTCAGTCCAATGCTAGCCAGCTCATGTTGAGCTAATTTCAGTTTTTGAGTCCTGTCCAATCAGATTGAAGACTCAAGACAACATCATATAAGTGAAGACCAAGTTCAACCTAATTGAAGACATAAAAGTTAAGCCCAAGTCCAACCAAGCTTGAAGACTTGAAGAGTCCAGGAAGAGAAGACAAAATCAGGAACAAATTCAAAATCCTGGACCAGCCGGATGGAATTTGGGCCAGCCCAGGCCCAGGAAGAATTTAGGGCGTCCCTCCCTAGGGTCACCTCCCCTCTTGGTCGGCCACTTATGGTCACCACCTTGGCCGACGAAGAGAAGGACAAGAGGGGAGTATTTTGAGTTAAAGTTTTCTACCTATTACCTTGTATTCCAATTAGAGTTTGAAAGGGAAAAGGAGTCCTATGTAAAGTCTAAAGTGCCCTTACTTGGAGCCCAAGGTTAAGGGTCTATTTAAGGGACCCTAGCCTCTTGTATGAAACCTAATTTTTGATGAATGAAAACCTTGAGTTCTTCTATTGAGTTGTGTGATACCCTGCTGTGTGCATAAAGGGGTTTGCGAGAGTTTTTCTTCCCAGTGCTGCAATCATCTTCCTGCTGCCAACAAGCATCTCAAATCCCTGGATGCCAACTCCAAAAGAAGCCTTCCCTTGCTGTTTTCCTTTTGTTTTCTTGTTCCTTTGTGAGTTTTTTAACCTTTGACAGGTCGTTTACAGGTCCCCGAGTTCCTACGAATCCAACGACTCCAGTCAAGCCTCAATCGGATCACCGAGCAGAAAGCCGGGTATCCGCGGGTCTTTGGCTCGGTTTTCCAGGCCGCATCCATCGAGGAACGAGAGACCATTTTACTGAGATCCTCACAGATATTGTCAGGTACACCCCCTCTACCTCCACTAGTTTTATTGTAGGAGAACTTGCCCTAACCGACGCTTCTCAGCCCCGGCGATCCTTCTTTTCTACATTTCTAGGTCATAATCTGCATGCTGATCTTCTAAAATTCATATAAAATTCCATAAAACTTATTTTAATCTGAAATTCAGGAATTAATCACTCAACCCCACATATAAACATAAAAAAAAATTGCATGCATATTAGTCCCCCATCATTTGGTATCAGAGATTAGATTAGGGCTTGTTTTCTGCAATTTTTCAGTCCGTATATACTCTGTTATTTTAATTATTTCTTCCTGATATAAACTCTAGAAATTCTGAAATTTGTTTTTCTGGATTCTTCATAATTCGCAGTAATTTATCAAATTTTTTTAGATTTTATTTCGGACTGTGAATTCTCCACAAGCCGAAATACAACCTGCAAATTTTGGCTCTGTTTTTTTCAGAAAGACAAGTTTGGAAGTTTTAGGGTTATTTTGCATTTTTGCATATCTTTTAATTTTAGTATATTTCCAGCATATTATGCCATGATTTGAAAGTTTTCTTCTTTTTAAGAAAATACCAAAAAAAAATAAAAATTACATATTCTCCAAAGATACCAAAAACATCTAAACCCTAATTTGCATCCTCATCTACCTGCCATCATTGCATAATTTACTTTTAAGGGCACTCTTGCTATATCAGATAAGGGGAGGAGCTGATAACCTCTCCTTAGCCCAAAACCACATTCCTTGCATTCGGTCCTAAGCCTTAACCTAAAATTAATTAGACTTAATTTGCCCTAGTGGGCTAGGGACACCAACTGGTCGGGTCCGGGCTAGTGTTAGATCACTATGTCAAGTTAACCTGTGTGTGCCTTGTGCTCAGTGTCTAGAATGGTGGTTTAGGGATTCAATCCCGAAGGGCTTGTGTGCTGGTCCGCCTACCTGGCCAATCTCTGATTGGTGTCTAGGATTGGCAATCAGGGACCTAACACTCCCCTTTCACCTGCCTGGCTAAGTACAGGGTTACTATAGGCTAGTTTGCCACCCTGATTGAGCATCTAGTTTGGACTCTAGGTCTAGTCAGCTATAGTCGGTCTGATCGAGTCTTGTATGAGCACTAGATTAGGAGTTTCATATCACCCACCTCCTTCACAAATGTCTGAACCCATGAAAATTTACAAGCCCAAATAAAAGCCCTAGCTGATCAAATGGCCCAGATGACTACCCAGATAACTACCCAGATGACTACCCAGATGACCCAGTTAACTCAGTCTGGTATTCAAACCAATGATAGAATTGACCATCTTGCTAGCAAGTTTGATCAGTTAGAAGTCCGGGTAGGGACCCAAGGAAAAACCCATGGGTCACAGTCTGAGCCAGATCCTAATTCCACTCAACCTAGGAGGACCCCAAACCCTAATTCATACCCTGAGGTCGAACCTAGGAGAGCCCCTCATCCTGACCCATACTATAACCCTCAGCCTAGGAGGACCCCAGACCCTGACCCATACCAAGAGGTCGAACCTAGGAGAGACCCTCAACTTGACCCATACTACAATCCTGAGCCCAGTAGGACCCCAAACCCTGATCCATATCTTGAGGTTGAAACTAAAAGAGGCTATCGTCCTGACCCAATCCCTGAAGTTCGTCATAGAAGGCCTGATCAGAATTTTGTAGACCAGGAGGACCGATCCTATAGAAATGTCAAGCTTGATGCTCCAACTTTTGATGGTTGTCTAGATCCTAAGGTCTATATAGATTGGGATGGAGAGATGGATCAATATTTTGAATGGTATGATATGACAGAGGAGCATAAATTTAGGTTTGCTAAGCTTAAGTTGATTCGGGAAGCCAGGTTACATTGGGCTAGTGTTTAGAGAACCCTTAATCTAGGAGGGCATGATCCTATAACCACCTGGTGGGCCATGAAGGGTAAGCTTATGACAAGATACGTTCCAGCTTCATATCGTAGTGGGTTACTAGATCAATGGCAACGATTTAATCAGGGTAACAAGAGCATAGATGAGTACATTGCAAAATTTGATGAGTATTCCATGCGATGTGATTTGGGGGAGTCTGAGGATGTTGTCTTATCTAGGTTTAGGGCTGGATTAAGAGATGACATTAAGAAAGAGCTCTACATGAGAGAGGTTAGAGACCTGGACCATGCTTACCAGATTGCTAGGGATCATGAACGTTTCCATAGAGGGCCCGTTTACCGTCGACCTGAGCCCACTAGATATCCTAGTCAGTATCCGGGAGCTAGCCAGCCCCTTCAGAGTCGACCCATACCCAGTCAACCCAGTCCTAGTCTACCAGGCCCAAACCGACCCAGTCCTAGTCAGCCAGGTCCAAGTCGACCCTAGCCTAGTAATTCTTTGGCCCGCAAGGATGATCGAGGAAAATCTATAGAAGCTAATAAGGGTTACACTCCCCAGAAGACCTATTTTAGATGTCATAAGCCAGTCCACTTTATGAATCAATGTCCAGTTAGTGCTTTACATCTTGGTGAATTACAAGAAGAAGAGCTTGAGTCTATAGTCGAACCTGAGGGAGAAGTTTATGAGGCTGATGATCAATTAATAGAGAAGTACGAAGGTGAGGAGGAAGAACCTGAGTTTGAGAACCAATTAGGAGTGGTTAGGTGCATCCTAGCCCAAACCCCAGTTAAGGAAGATTGGCGTAGGACTAGCATCCTACTGACTTTTGTTAAGATAGGGGATAAGGTTCTTAAGATCATCATAGATAGTGGGAGTTGTGTCAATGCCATCTCTGCCAAGACAGTTAAATCCTTAGGATTGACCACAGTTCCTCATCCTAGCCCGTACAAAGTTTCTTGGGTAGATTCCACCTCCATCCAAATTCAAGTTAGGTGCCAAATCTTACTTAGATTGCAGACCTATGAGGAAAAGATTTGGTGTGATGTTATCCCCATAGAAGTAAGTAGTATTATTTTAGGTCGACCTTGGCTATTTGATCATGATGCAACCTTGTATGGTCGAACCAATGTTTGTACCTTCAACTAGCATGGGAATAAGTTTGTTATCAATCCAGCTCCCCCTAGGGACCCAGTTAAGAGGAGTTCTAGTAGCCTTAAGGACAAGAAACCTGGAGTTAACCTGATTAAGGCTATGGAGTTAGAACAGGAGATTGTTGAGGGTAACCCTGTTTGGATCTTGACCTCCAAAGAAATATTAGAGCCAATCCAAAAGGAACACCCTAAAGAAATTGTTGAAGTTCTGAAAGAATTCGAGGATGTCTTCCCTGAGGGTTTACCTGATCAATTGCCACCCCTTAGGAACATCCAGCATGCAATAGACTTAGTTCCAGGAGCCACTTTACCAAACCTTCCTCATTATAGACTGAATCTCAGTGAGCATCAAGAATTACAGAGACAAGTGGGAGAATTACTTAGGAAGGGTTTCATTAGGGAGAGCCTGAGTCCATGTGCAGTCCCTGTTCTACTGACCCCTAAGAAGGATGGTACCTGGAGGATGTGTGTAGATAGTAGAGCTATCAACAAAATAACTGTGAAATATAGGTTTTCCATCCCCCGATTGGATGATATGTTAGACATAATGGCCAGAGCCAGAGTTTTCTCCAAGATAGACCTTAAGAACGGCTATCATCAGGTGATAATTAGACCTGGGGATGAGTGGAAAACTGCTTTCAAGACTAAGGATGGCCTATTTAAGTGGGTTGTAATGCCCTTTGGACTTTCCAATGCACCAAGTACCTTTATGAGGATTATGTCCCAGGTCTTGAGAGAGTTTACCGGAAAATTCGTTGTGGTCTACTTTGACGATATTCTGATTTATAGCAGGACCAAGAAGGACCACCTTAGTCATCTAAGACTGGTATGCCAAACCCTTAGAGAGAATAACCTCTATGCCAACTTTAAGAAGTGTGATTTCATGACACATAGGGTCATCTTCCTAGGTTTTGTTGTCACCCCTAAGGGAGTTTCTGCAGATCCTGAAAAGGTTAGGGCGATTGTTGAGTGGCCTACACCCTCTAATGTCCATGATGTACATAGTTTCCATGGCCTAGCAACCTTTTATAGGAGATTAACTAGAGGTTTTAAAACAATCGTCGCACCTATCACCGATTGCATTAGGAAGGGTACATTTAAGTGGACCAAAGCAGCTGATAAGGCCTTCCTAGAGCTAAAGGATAAGATGACCCATGCACCCATCCTTAGATTACCTGACTTTACTAAGGTGTTTGTGGTCGCTTGCGATGCCTCGGGAGTAGGAATAGGTGGGGTACTAAGTCAAGAGAACCACCCTGTAGCCTTCTTCAATGAAAAGCTGAATGAGGCTAAACTTAAGTACTCTACCTATGACAAGGAATTTTATGCGGTAGTCCAGGCCCTTAGATATTGGAGACATTATTTACTACCGCAGGAGTTTGTTTTATTTTCTGACCATGAGGCACTCCGATTCCTGAACTCCCAAAAGAAACTGAACCCACGGCATGGTAAATGGATTGAGTACATTCAGGCCTACACTTTCATCCTGAAGTACCGTGCCGGCACTGAAAATAAGGTAGCAAATGCCCTGAGCCGTAGGTCTTTACTATTGGGATCAGTTAGCACCCAAGTCATAGGGTTTGATAGGTTAAAGGATGAATATGAAACCTGCCCAGACTTTGGAGGCATTTACCAGACCCTCAGGCTAGGACCATCCAATACCCATAGTGAGTATACCCTTCGGGATGGTTACCTTTTCCAGAATAATCGACTCTGTATACCCAAAACTTCCCTTAGAGAATTCATAATCTGGGAAACCCATGCTGGAGGTTTAGCTGGTCATTTCGGTAGAAATAAGACGATCTTAGCAATAGAGGACCAGTTCTTTTGGCCAGGATTGAAAAGGCACGTTGCACAGATTGTAGCCAGATGTCGAACTTGTGCTGTTGCCAAACAGCAAAAGCAAAACACTGGTCTTTACACACCTTTACCAGTGCCTGATCGCCCTTGGCAGGACCTAAGTATGGATTTCGTGCTAGGATTACCTAAGACCCAAAAGAAACATGACTCAATCTTTGTAGTGGTCGATAGGTTCTCTAAGATGGCTCACTTCATTCCCTGTTCCCAGACCTTTGACGCATCTAGGGTAGCCAAACTCTTCTTAGATCATGTGGTCAAACTCCATGGCCTACCCAAGACCATTATATCTGATTGGGATGTTAGGTTCACTAGTTATTTCTGGAAGACCTTATGGCACCTATTATGGACCAAGCTTAAGTTTTCTACAGCCTACCACCCTCAAACAGATGGCCAAACTGACGTAGTGAACCGAAGTTTAGGAAACCTCCTTAGATTCCTGGTAGGTGAACATGTTGGAACATGGGATTTGTTATTAGCTAGAGCAGAGTTTGCCTACAACAGTTCAGTAAATAGGACAATGGGTAAGAGCCCTTTTTAGATAGTCCATGGGTACAAGCCTAATCGCCCCATTGAATTGATTCCTTTACCTATTCATGCACGAGTCTCAGAGTCCGCAGAGTCATTTGCACAACATATTAGAGACTTGCATAAAGACATTAACCAAAAGATAAACTTAAGCAACGAAACTTATAAAAATTTGGTTAATTCCCGAAGAAGGATCAAATAATTTGATATAGGGGATTCTGTCATGATTAGGCTTAGGCCTGAACGGTTCCCACCTGGGACCGTTAAGAAGCTTCATGCTCAGGGAGCCAGACCTTTTAAAGTATTAAAGAAGGTTGGATCAAATGCCTATGTGCTAGACTTGCCTTCGGATATGGGCATTAGTTCTACCTTCAATATTACAGACCTGGTTGAGTACAGGGAACCGGCAACGATACCCAATGAGGCTTTTGGACCTATCCCTTCTGTTGAGTGTGATCATTACCCAGAGTGTCCACCAATTAATTGGCCTGAGAGAGGAGAACGGATCGAGCATATCCTGGACGATCAAGACATTACGACCCGGGGCTGCGGTTATCAACGCTTCCTAGTCCGATGGCAAGGCCGGCCAGAGTCGGACGATTCATGGATTTCTCGAGACGACTTGCAATGCCTCAACCCAGACCTTCTTGAGAGATATGTGAACCAATCTGATCTTCACTCGATAGGGTCGAGTTCCTCCCACCCCGGGAAAATTGGTGCGGACACCAGAGGTACCAGAATAAGGCAGAGGCTTCTCAACCCTCTGTGGATCACTTAGTTAATATTTGAGTCCCTGTAATAAAGCTTAGTCCAGCTACATTTGAGTCCTGTAATTAGTCCAGCTCTTATTGAGCTAGTTCAGTCCAATGCTAGCCAGCTCATGTTGAGCTAATTTCAATTTTTGAGTCCTATCCAATCAGATTGAAGACTCAAGACCACATCATACAAGTGAAGACCAAGTTCAACCTAATTGAAGATATAAAAGTTAAGCCCAAGTCCAACCCAGTGTGAAGACTTGAAGAGTCCTGGAAGAGAAGACAAAATCAGGAAGAAATTCAAAACCCTGGACCAGCCGGAAGGAATTTGGGCCAGCCTAGGCCCAGGTAGAATTTAGGGCGCCCCTCCCTAGGGTCACCTCCCCTCTTGGTCGGCTACTTATGGTCACCACCTTGGCCGACCAAGAGAAGGACAAGAGGGGAGTATTTTGAGTTAAAGTTTTCTACCTATTACCTTGTATTCCAATTAGAGTTTGAAAGGGAAAAGGAGTCCTATGTAAAGTCTAAAGTGCCCTTACTTGGAGCCCAAGGTTAAGGGTCTATTTAAGAGACCCTAGCCTCTTGTATGAAACCTAATTTTTGATGAATGAAAACCTTGAGTTCTTCTATTGAGTTGTGTGATACCCTGCTGTGTGCATAAAGGGGTTTGTGAGAGTTTTTCTTCCTAGTGCTGCAATCATCTTCCTGCTGCCAACAAGCATCTCAGATCCCTGGGCGACCACTCCAAAAGAAGCCTTCCCTTGCTGTTTTTCCTTTGTTTTCTTGTTCCTTTGTGAGTTTTCTAACCTCTGACAGGTTGTTTACAGGTCCCCGAGTTCCTACGAATCCAACGACTCCAGCCAAGCCTCAATCGGATCATCGAGCAGAAAGCCGGGTATCCGAGGGTCTTTGGCTCGATTTTCCAGGCTGCATCCATCGAGGAACGAGAGACCCTTTTGCTACGATCTTCATAGATATTGTCAGGTACACCCCCTCTACCTCCAGTAGTTTTATCGTAGGAGAACTTGCCCTAACCGAGGCTTCTCAACCCCGGCGATCCTTCTTTTCTACTTTTCTAGGTCCTAATCTGCATGCTGATCTTCTAAAATTCATATAAAATTCCCTACAACTTATTTTAATCTGAAATTCGGGAATTAATCACTCAAACCCACATATAAAACATACAAAAAAAATTGCATTCATATTAGTCCCCCATCATTTGGATTTTGGGCGGCCCACTTCAGTGCTGGGCTGGTTCTAGGATTTTTTTGATTGTCCTTCTTCCTAGCAGGCTGATGCTATTGTCCTGGCCTTTAAGGATGACAATCTTTAACATCCTTCTCATGCAATCTAGGTGGCACATTCAAGTATGACTGGGACTCCTTGAAGTTGTCAAATTTTTACCCTAGCTGAGGTCCATCAGTGTCTTGAGTCTTCTTCTTACTGAACTGGACTGGACTTAACATAGGACTTGAATAAAACTACAAGACTCAAATTGACACAAGACCCAAAATGACATAACAAGACCAAAATGACTAAAGACTCACAATGAGATGACTTGAACGACTAAGCTCAACTAAGTTGAACATAACCCAAAACTTGACTCATAAATCCTATTGGTATGAGTCGACACTAAATACAAGACTCAAGTATAACAATGCTTGAAAAACAAAACTCAAGGGCCAAATACATGATTCAAATGGCTAACACAGCTAGATTATTGGACTCAAAGATAAAATTTGAATCATGGTTAAGGGACTCAAAACTCAGGGACCTATAGTGAACTAGGGTTTACCTGATATCCCCATTTGGAGCTCCACAGTTGGTCACATTTAGTGAGATGTCATACATTTCACCTGTATATCACATCAGTGTCTCTGATGGGGACATCAGAATTAACCCTAGTTCACTATGGAACCTTGAGTTTTGAGGTCCTTAGCCATTTTCCAGACTTTATCTTTAAGTCCAATAATCAAGTCCTGTTTGCCCTTTGAGTCTTATAAGTAGGGCTTAAGTCAGTTGAGTCATTTGTAGTCCAGTAGTAAGGGTTTTATCATGTGAGCCCAATGCAACACTTTGTGTTGGATAATTAGGGTTTTGTTCAGTTAAGCCTGATTGTGCTCACTTGAGTCCTATAATGAAGTCTAATTTTAAGTGAGCCAAGTTTTGTAATAAATATCCTATTGAGTCCTGTAATTAGTTGAGTTATCTCAACCTCTTATGTCCAGTCCAGTTGAGTCCAGTACAAGTTCAATTTTATATAAGAGGAGGAACACCAACCAAAGCCTTCACCAGGCCCTCCCAGAAAAGAGCAAGTCCAAGCCCATGAAGCCCCACATATGAGACTTCAGGCGCCACCCCAAGAATATTCTTCCAAGCCCAGAAGCCCAAGGCCCTTCAGGGAGTTCATGCACCAGGCCCATGCACCAATCTTTCTTAGAGGCTACCCAAAGCTCGTTGGAGGCTACCCCTTGCTGTCCAAAGCCCACACCCAAATCCACTTTGGCATCCAAGCCCAAAAAGTAGCCTTTGACCAAGTCCAAGAAGGAAAGAAGTCCACTTCAAACAAGGAGATTTGTTTTATTTCTACTCAAATTGTGTACTCCTAGTTCTATGCAACTTGTATTCCTTCTCCCTATCAAATTTTGTATTCCTATCCTAACTAGGAGAGGGCATGGGAATATCTATAAATACCCCATCCCTCCACCATCTTGTAGCAATTTTGAATGAATGATTGATTGAATGAATGTTTGTATTTTGAGAAGAAATTTGAGTATTCTTTCTTCTATTTTGCCTTTGTTCTTGTGAACATTGAGCTCCGTGAGTGAGTGTTGCCTTTGCTCTTTGAGCATCGAGAGGTGTGAGACCCTATTTTTTAAAACCCTAGCTTTCTTCCACCTTGGATGCCCAAAATCAAGCCTCATCTTGGCTGCCCCTACTACCCTTTCTCTTCCTTTCATCTTCAGCGATTCACCCCTATTTTCCTTAATTTTCTAACCCTCCTTTGGTGTTTTACAGGTCCCTCAAATTTCATGACGTTAGGGTTCTGTTTGTCTAGCCATCGCATCAGCGGATGAAAAGCCGATGGATCTGTAGGTATTCAGCTTGACTTTCCAGGACGAATTCGGGAGCGACGAGTGATCTCTTCATGAAAGCAATAGCAATCATTGCCAGGTATACACACCTTAACCCTCTAGATTGTGTTATTACAGAAGAGCTTGCCCTACCGGGGTTTCTTAGCCTTAGCGGTCCTGTTTTTATCTCTTTTAAGAGTTTTTTTGCATGCTTGTGGTTTAGAACTTCTATAAGATCACCCTTTTATCTATTTGACCTGAAATTTAGGAATTGAAACCCTAACTTAATTTTAATTTCATGAAAATTCCCTTGCAAGCCAATTATTTCCCCATCATTTGGTATCAGAGGACATTTAGGGCTAGTTTTTGGCATCCTGTAGTCTCTACATATAGTCTATTATTTTAGTTGTTTTTATATGTAGGTAAATCATTAAATCCTGATTATTATTTTTGTGTATTTCCCATAATCTATATTATTTACCATAATTTTTTAATGATTTATCTCTACCTATAGAATTTTTTCATGCCTATTTTCTTTGGCCCTAGAAAATCTTTGCATCCTGTCATTTCCATTAGGGGTTTGAGTTTTGGGTTGTTCATCATCTTAGATATTTTATTTTCAATTGAAGTTTGTATAGGATACTAAATGTTTAGTCTTTATAATTGTGATAATTTTTAATTATTTTTATAAAAACAAAAAAAATTATAAAAATTTACATCTTAGAAACCCTAACATAAATCCTGATTTTCTGCATATAGTCTAAAGTCCCAAGGTTTTACATCATCATAGGAATTTCTTTTTGTATGAAATTTGGTAGGAATCATCTTCACTACTAATACTATGTTTTGAAATTTTTTTTAGAATTTTTTTTGCATAGAAAGCTATACCAAATTCTACATCAAAACAAACTCTAATTTCTGATTCTGTGATTTCTGCACACCTGACTGAACCAAACCTAACTCACTTCCAAACCCCACTTCACCCAAGCCAATTTTGTTTGATAACTTAACCAACTTAAATTTAATTTGTCACCTCATAAAAAAATGAAAAAACATTTTTATTCTCTGATTGTTATTAGATTGCGTAAGGTTTCATTGTGTATTCATCATCTCATTCAATTAATCTTATGGGCAATTTCCTATCTCAGATCAGGGCAGGATTTCATCACCTGTGTTGGGTCCAAAATAATCACCCAGCATTAGAACCCAAGCCTTAATTAAAATCAATTAGCAACCTAATTTGCTCTAGTGAGCTAGCGACACCAACAGGTCGGGTCCAAGTTGTGTGGGTAAACTAGTGCATTCAATTTCCCAAATATTATTGAAAACCAATGTCTAAGGCTAAAGGTCCAGAGGCAAATGCCCTAAGTGGACTGGTGGTTTTTAATTAGGACCTTGTCACAGGTAGGGGGAGCCTCCCACCACCCCACCTCTTACATGGCTAGTGGAAGGATTAGTTGTTGAGTTGGGTGTAAGTTGAGTCGACCCATTCAATTTTGGCTCTAGGTCTAGCAAGCTATAGTACGTGTTAGACTTGTGTGCCTGACTACATCATACACCTTGTTTGATTGATTGCATGACCACTAGGTCATGAACCCAATATCATCAGTCTAGACCCCAACCTAGCTAAACCATGGAATCAAACCTTGAAACTCTCATAAAAGGCATAAATGAGCAGATGGTTTCCCAAATGACCACCTAGATGAACCAAATGAATACCCAATCCAAAAATTAGCTTGCCCAATTGACCACCTAGATGAACCACAAGTTCGTCCAATCCAATACCCAATCCCAAAACAAGCTTGCCCAGTTGACCACCCAGATGAACCAAATGAATCATAGGTTTGACCAACTTACCCAATCAAATAACCAAACAGCCAATAGAATTGACCATTTAACCAATAGCCTCAACCCCACCCAACCTAGTGTGAGCATGGAGCCCAACATAAGAAAAGACCAATACCCTGACCCATACTTGGAGCCTAACCCTAGGAGAGCCCTATACCCTAAGCCCAAGAGATCTACAACCTATAGGTCTGAGCCTAAATCCTATGACTCTAAAATCTATGCACCTAGATTCTCTGAACCCAGATCCTCTGTACCCAAGTCCTATAAGTCTAGGGAATCAATAACCCATAAATCTGAACCCATATTCTATGAGTCCAGTAAACCCAAGGCCCATAAAGCTGAACCCTTGTCCTATGAACCCCAGGAACCCATAATCCCTAGGTATCAGCCAAATGCCAGTCAAGTTTCTCCTAGTCAACCTGAAACCCATAAGATTAGTACCCCTAGAGCAGAACCAAGTATTAATCAGGTACCCCTTAGTCGACCTGAGCCCATTTGGACTAGTGCCCTTAACCTAAGACCAGGTTCTAGCCAAGCCCACCCGAGCCGACCCAACCTAAGCCGACCCGGGCCCAGTATCCCACTAATTCCCATAAATGATAGAGTGAGGACCCTGAAGTTCAAATTGATTACACCAAATTCAAGATTTAGGGTATCCTCGGGTTGAGGGGCTAGAAAAGAATTTGAGCAAGTCACCAGAGGTTCAGAAAAGATCCAATATCATGTGCTTTAGATGCCACAAATCGAGACACTATGCTAGCCAATGCCCAACCAAAGCCTTACATATAAGAGAGCTAGAGGAGAACGAGTCTGAACCCATTACTAAACATGAAGAATAGGTGTATGAGGCTGATCCAAGTCTAACAAAAGAGCATAAAGAAGATTAACTCATTAAAAGTTCAGAGAAAGAAACTCCAAAATCTAAAAAAGACACCAATGAATTGAGTCCAGTAAAGGAATGTGAAGAAGAGGAACAAGAGAGTGAACCCATTAAGGAATCAAAGGAAATAGATCTTGAACCCATTATAGAATTTGGAGGAGAAGTGACTGAGCGAGGATCGAACATAGTTGATGAGAGTGAGGGTTCACCAGAATTGTCTATTGAGAAGGACCAGGCACTAATCCCTAAGGAGCAATCCTAGAAAGTTGATATTATTTTAGAGGACATTCCTAATAAGCTTTTCAAAGACCTTCTTGATGACTTTCCATCAATAATGGATTCCCAGCCTACTCTAGAACTAGTGCCTATAAACCACTCTAGTGCCAAACATGTGGTTAGGACAAGCACCCAGTTAATTTCTTTTAAGAATAGGAGCCTGTTGAACCATGTCTACCCTAAGGACTTCCATGCTACGATCCATGTCCTACAACTCTGGAGAGAATATTTACTGCCCCTAGAAAAATTAAAGTACCCATACAAGAAGACTTTAAGGTTTTATGATTCCCATAAAATTTTAAGTTTAAGACCTGAAAGATGGATTGAATTTTGGGTCTACATCTTTAACATAGGGGATGTAGTAAGAATAAAGGATGAAGTGCTATGTGGTTTAAATTATGAAAGATCCCTAGGCCTAATCCCACTATTCAGACATGCACAGATCTTTGCACAGTATTTGCATCAAGACATTAGCATTCATTTGAATACTGATAATAACAAGGCTAATTCCCGAATTCAAGTCAAAGAGTATGCTGAGAAAGATCATGTAAAGATTACGTCAAACCAAAGTGGTTTCCTCTGGGAACCATTAAGAAGTTACATGCCTATGATGCTAGACCCTTACAAGTGATAAGGATAGTTGACCCTAGTGCCTATATGTTACCATCAGATTTAGGCATTAGCTCAACATCCAATATCTTGAGCCTAGTTATGCACAGGGCACCAGCAATGACACCCAGTAAGATTTTTGGACCTTACCCTATTCTTGAGAGAGAAACCTAACTTGAGTGTCCACTAAATTTCCCGGGAAGAGGAATACGGATCGAGCATGACCTGGATGGCCAAACTGTTATGACCCAGGACCAAGGCTATCCATCTCATTTGGTCTGATGGCAAGGCCAACAGGACTCTGAATGGTCATGGATCCCTCAAGAGGACCTATAGCACCACGACCCAACCCTTTTACCTGCACTAGATTGACCCTTACTTGATAGGGATGAGTTACTCCCACCATGGGAGAATTGATGGGGATATCAGGATCAACCCTAGTTCATTATGGGTCCTTGAATTTTGAGTCCCTTAGCCATTTTCCAGACTTTATCTTTGAGTCCAATAATCAAGTGCTATTTGTCCTTTGAGTCTTGTAAGTAGGGCTTAAGTCAGTTGAGTCATTTGAAGTCCAGTAATAATGGTTTTATCATGTGAACCCAAAGCAACCCTTTATGTTCGATAATTAGGGTTTTGTTCAGCTAAGCCTAATTGTGCTTACTTGAGTCCTGTAATGAAGTCTAATTTTGAGTGAGCCATGTTTTGTAATAAATACCCTATTGAGTCATGTAATAAGTTGAGTTATCTCAACCTCATAAGTCTAGTCCAGTTGAGTCCAGTGTAAGATTGTGTTAGTCTAGTACAAGTCTAGTTTATTATAAGAGGTGGAACATCAGTCAAAGCCTTCACCAGGCCCTCCGAGAATAGAGAAAGTCCAAGCCCATGAAGCCCCACACATGAAGATTCCAGGCTCCACCTGAGAAATATTCTTTCATGCCCAGAAGCCCAAGGCACCTAAAGATTTCAGCCCACCAGGGAGTTCATGCACCAGGCCCATGCACCAAGATTTCTTGGAGGTCACCCAAAGCCCATTGATGGGGGACTAACTAGATGCTAGGATGATGTAGGTGATTTTTTTTAGGGTTTTAAATTAGGTTGAGGATTCCTGAAGACAAGAGAGTAATTCTAGGAATTCAAAAATAATAAGATTTATCAAGCAAGCAAGTAGTCCCTAAGCAATGATAAAGAGAGGATCCCGGAATTGAGAAACCCCATAGGACGTAGCTCTCAGATCAATACCTACTTTGGAGTTAGGGGGCAAACCTCAAAAATCTGAAGCACCGAATACCGAGGCCACTCACTCTGGCAGATGCTGCCTGGATGATCGAGCTGACAACCCTACGGATGTGCCGGCTGGCTGTCCGAAGATCTCAATGGCAAGGGCAACCAACTCTGCACTCGTGTCACCTGGAGGACCTATGAGCATTCAAAGAAGGGTTAGGTTTCAATCGGATGAAAGCAATAGAAGAAGGAAAGAGAGTTGTTGTGGTGATGGCGGAGTTCTTCTTGACTCGAAGTTGGAGGATGGAGTTGCGGAAGTGACGGTAACTTGAGGCCTCACACCTCTCAACTCCCGAAGGCGAAGGTGCTCCCCCACGGAGATCGATGTTCCTAGTGAACGAAGGCAACTAAAGAGAAATTAGATCTCAAGAAACTTGGTTTTTCATTCATCAAATATTATAAATTACAAAGGAGGGGTAAGGTCCTTTTTATAGGCAACTTAGGACCCCATTTGAAATTCAAATGAAAATACAAGTCCTCTTTGAAGAGGTGCCCAAAAAAATTTCAGATTTCTCTCCCTTCGGTCGACCTTGACTTTGGATTTGATTGGGCTTGACTTTAGGCTTGGAAGAGGGATCTTGGCACCCTTGACTTCATAGGTGGAGTTCTTATTTTGGAAGAAGACTTGAAGTAGGGCTTGTAGCAAGGCAAGTGTTCTCCTTCTTTCCTTGGTTGTGCATCCATCTTTGGAACAAGGCAAGATGTGGGGGGTGGGAGGTTGAGGCACCCATGGATTCTTGCCTTCCTTCCATAGTTGTTGATGTAGTTTGGGAAGAAAGCTTGATTGGAAGGCTTGAAGCAAGGGGTTTGAATTCCAAACCTTAACTCCCATTTGACTTTACCTTGGCCGGCCACCCATATGTAGAAACTAGCTTGATGTGGGGGAGGGAAAGAGGGAGTGTTTCATGTATTGTGTCCCCCCTTTGGGCATCCAAGAAGAAATGTGTGCCGCCCACATGGCAAGTTTTCATGATGCCACATAGGAAGAAATGGTGGGCCCTGAGCTGAGTTGGATTCCTTTCTGACTTGGCTCCAAAGAGACTAAATTTTAAGATCAATTCTTGCTTGGACCCAAACTTCAAACTGACTCTGACTGGACTCAGTACAGGACACAATTGACTCACTACGGGACTGGACTCAGTACAGGACACAATTCGATCCAATTGGTCGAAGTACAGGACTAGACACAGACATAAGAGACTCAATTCAAAACTAAAGAAATTACAGGTTTTAGGCTTGAAGCCTTATTTGAAAACCTGAAAAATTGGAACCTTAATTGGACATCCACAAAGGGTTAAGGAGCCTCTGTCGGATTCTGGTGGCCACACCAGTTCTCTCAAGGTGAGAGGAACTCGACCCTGTAGTATAAGAGTTGAGATGGCTTAGGTACTCTTCCAAAAGGTCAAGAACGAGGTGCTGCAAGTCCTCCCGGGTATTCCACGAGTAATCGAACTCAGGTCGGCCTTGCCATCAAAATAAGAAACACTGATAACCTTTGCCCCGGGTAGTGATAGCTTGGTCATCCAAGACATGCTCAATTCGATATCCTCTCTCAGGTAAAATTGGAGGTGGACACTTTGGATCGGGTTTACTCTCAAAAGAAAGGTCAGGCACTAAAGGATCGCTAGGTATGTTTGCTGGTTCCCTGTACTCGACTAAATCTGAGATATTGAAAGTCGAGCTAATGCCATAATTCGGGGGTAGCTCAAGAATGTAGGCATTAGGGCCAACTCTCTTTATCACTCTAAAGAGGCCAGCTCCAAGAGTATGAAGTTTCTTAATGGTTCCAAGTGGAAACCATTCAAGCCTAAGCCTAATCATTACAGAATCCCCAATTTCAAACTCGTTGGCTCGTTTTCGGGAATTAGACATTATTTTAAAATTTATACTTAATGCATGATGTAAAATGCAGACTAAACAATGCATTCCTATAGAGCAGAATTTTATTGGACTCTCTACGGCCTAAACCTAACAGATTATTGACTCTCTATGTTAGACCCTGGTCTGGTATGTACAAGAAAAATTATTAAGGATCCCTAGCAAATGCGATAAAGTATAACAGAAGTAGAGGGCAAAAGGAATGGGCTCTGAGGAGTCACGCATTCTGGTAATCACAATAAAATGTAACTCCATGGCTCTAGAAATGTGAGAAGGTTCAGGGAAGGGTAGAAAATAGGAAGGAGACTCAGGGACTGGTTCAAAGCTAAATAGACTGACCTTAATGTGTGAATGTTGGCCTATGGGTGTGCTGGTCCTAACCTCATGATCAGTACTAGAAGGATCTATAGGTGCAAGTTTTAAGGCAGGCTGGGTGCTCCTAGAAGGTGGAAGGTCATCAGGATGGTCTTTGGAAAGTTTATATTGAAATCCCTTTAAACTAATTCTACTTCTTCTTCCTGGACCTTCTCTATGGGCAATACTTGAGAACCTTCAATTTCCTCTACTATGTTCGATCCTGACTTAGTTACCCTTTAAATTCTATAGTGGGTTCAGGATCTTTTTCTATGAGTTCCTTAGTGGTTTCAGCCTTGGGTCTATCTACATCACACTTCACCATTAGACTTGACTCCGAGATGTCTTCTTTGGATTCCTCAATAAGCTCAGGGGTTTTTTCACTTAGATTCTCAATTGGCTCAATCTTTTCTCCTTGAAATTCTTCAGAAGGTTCCTCTTTCTGGGTTGGTTCATGAGTCTCTTTAGTAGTAGGGGTTCCCTTAGTAGTCTCATCCTCTAACTGTTCTTCATATTCATCCACAAAGTATGCTTCAGCTTCATATACTTCTACTTCAGGCTCACTGGTGGGTTCAAGATTTTCTATTGGTCCTTCCAAAGTAGCTTACGCCTGGGTGTTTTCTGGGTCAACAAATCCCAGGTCAGCGATATACTCTCCCTCTTTAATGTTACCTTGGTGAACACATGGGGTAGCAGGGGTGGGTCGACTTAAGTCAGATCGGTTTGGACTAGGTCGACTCGGGTAGACTTGACCATACCCATGGCTAGTTCCTAGGGCTCGGGTAGGTTTCCTAAAGGGTTCAGGTCTACAATAGGTGGGTGCCCTTTGGAAATGCTCACAATACCTCACAGTTTGGTAAGCCTGCTTTAAATTATTGACCTCTCTAAAATAAAGCTCCCTTTGAAGATAGGGATGTAGGCATGCCCTAAACCTAGATAGGGTTACAGATTTTGATTCATTATATCGCATGACATACTCATCAAACATTGCAATGTATTCGGCCACACTCTTGCTCCCTTGATGTGGGAATCTTCTGGACTCAACCTCTAAGGGGGAATCATGTTGAGGGAAACTCCTAGAATGGGGAAGTGATTTAAACCCAGGTTTAACAAATGGTCTAGGACTATTCTTCACTAAGGCTCCAAGTCTATCATCAAACTTATCGAGCCTATTGTTCATCCTAGTTAACTGTTCAATGATGATCTTGAATTGATCCTTGCGATTGCTCTCCATGGACTAACTAGATTGGGAATGATGGGGATGATAAGGGACTCTTGATCTAGTCGACATGAATCAAGCATGCAAAATCGTCTATGATTTGCTAAACCTAGAATTTCAACCAATTGCCTAAGTCAGGGTGGCAAACTAGTCTATAGTAACTCTGTTCTTGGCCAGGTAGGTGTACGGGACTGGAGGTCCCTGAACGCCAACCTTAGACACCAATCTGGGATTGGCCAAGTAGGCGGACCAAACTGACAAGCCCTGAATCACGAAGCCTAGACACCAAGAGCAGCAGCACACATAGAATGGGCTGATGCCAAGAATAGACACTTAGTATTGACTCGACCAGTTGGTGTCCCTAAGCTCTCTAGAGAAAAATTAGTATCTAATAAATTTTAATTAGAGCTTGGGTTCATGATGCAGGTTAGTGATTTTTGGACTAGGGACAGGTAATGAAATCTTGACACTTGTTAAATTGCTGCCCTTAAAACGATTTATGAAAATGATTGCAAGCAAATGCTCTAATGAGATGTCTCTAATAATATTTTGGGTTTTTTTGAAGGATGAAAGTAGAAATGAGATGAAGGAAATGATAAGACATGATGCTAAATGCAAATTAAACTATCTAAGAAATGTAAACATAAGAAAATGCAATTGCTGAAATTTTCAGAATATAACTTCTTCTCTGGTAGTATTCCAGCTTGTAGAAATTCTACAAGCTGCAATAAAATCTAAGAAAATTAACAAAAATACAATGCATCATATGTGATCTAAAAAAATAAAAGTCATGAGATTTGGAGGTCTCTACAAAAAGTAATACCTAAAAAAACAGACCAAGTATGGAAAGGAAAAATTGCTGAAATTAAAAGTAGATGATATTTAATGATGCAAAAATTTCTTTCAATTAGGGTTTTGAAATGTTTTTCTTCTTGTGTTCCTCTTCAAAGGCCTATCACAGTGGAATCCCTACATGCCTTACGAGACCTCGTGGAATGGGAGGAGAGGGTCTTGAAACACTACTTTTCTCCGAAGACCGGACGTCATGGTGAAGCACCTTATCCAAGTACTTTAAGAAGTGCTAAGTCCTAACCATGCTCTGATACCAGAAATGATGGGGACTAACAAGATGATACGATGATGCAGGTGATTTTTTTAGGGTTTTAAATTAGGTTGAGGATTCCCAAAGACAAGAGAGAGTAATTCTAAGGATTCAATAATAATAAGAACTATCAAGCAAGCAAGTAGTCCCTAAGCAATGATAAAGAGAGGATCCTGGGATTGAGAAACCCCGTAGGACTTAGCTCTCAGATCAATACATACTTAGGAGTCAGGGGGCAAACCTCAAAGATCTGATATCCCGATGCCGAGGTCATTCAATCTAGTGGATGCAGCCTGGATGATCGAGCCGTTAACCCTGCGGATGCGCCGGCTAGCTGTCCGAAGATCTCGATGGCAAGGGCAACCGACTCCGTACTCGTGTCACCTGGAGGACCTACGAGCATTCAAAGAAAGGTTAGGTTTTAATCAGAAGAAAGCAATAGAAGAAGGAAAGAGAGTTGTTATGGTGATGGCGGAGTTCTTCTTGACTCGAAGTTGGATGATGGAGTTGCGGAAGTGACGGTAACTTTAGGCCTCACACCTCACGACGCCCGAAAGCGAAGGTGCTCCCTCATGGAGATCGACGTTCTTAGTGAACGAAGAAAACTAAAGAGAAATTGGATCTCAAGAAACTTGATTTTTTATTCATCAAAGATTAAAAATTACAAAGGAGGGGTAAGGTCCTTTTTATAGGCAACTTAGGACCCCATTTGAAATTCAAATGAAAATACAAGTCCTCTTTGAAGAGGCGCCCAAAGAAATTTCAGATTTCTCTCCCTTTGGTCGACCTTGACTTTGGGTTTGATTGGGCTTGACTTTAGGCTTGGAAGAGGGATCTTGGTGCTTTTGACTTGGTAGGTGGAGTTCTTATTTTGGAAGAAGACTTGAAGTAGGTCTTGTAGCAAGGCAAGTGTTCTCCTTCTTTCCTTGGTTGTGCATCCATCTTTGGAACAAGGCAAGATGTCGGGAGTAGGAGGTGGAGGCGTCCATGGATTCTTTCCTTCCTTCCATAGTTGTTGATGTAGTTTGGGAAGAAAGCTTGATTGGAGGGCTTGAAGCAAGGGATTTGAATTCCAAACCTTAACTCCCATTTGACTTTCCCTTGGTCGGTCACCCATATGTAGAAACTAGCTTGATGTGGGGGAGGGAAAGAGGGAGTGTATCATGTATTGTGTCCCCCCTTTGGGCGTCCAAGAAGAAATGTGTGCCGCCCACATGGCAAGTTGTCATGGCGCCACATTGGATGAAAAGGTGGGCCCTGAACTGAGTTGGATTCCTTCCTGACTTGGCTCCAAAGAGACTAAATTTTAAGACCAATTCTTGCGTGGACCCAAACTTCAAACTGACTCTGACTGGTCTCAGTACAAGACACAATTGTCTCACTACAGGGCTGGACTCAGTACAGGACATAATTCGACCCAATTGGTCAAAGTACAGGACTAGACACAGACATAAGAGACTCAATTCAAAACTAAAGAAATTACAAGTTTTAGGCTTGAAGCTTTTTTTCAAGACCTGAAAAATTGAAACCCTAATTGGACATCCACAGAGGGTTGAGGAGCCTCTGTCGGATTCTGGTGCCCACACCACCCATTGGAGGTTGCCCCTTGCTGCCCAAAGCCCATGCCCAAATCCACTTTGGTGTCCAAGCACTGTGCTGATGTACCTAGATTTGGATAGTCCCACAAGCCTCTTAGATCTGTCTCTAAAGATCTTCATACCCAATATATAAGAAGCTTCACCAAAGTCCTTTATAGAGAACTACGATGACAAACAAACCTTTATTCCTTGTAGTGCTGGGATGTCATTCCCGATTAAGAGAATGTCATCCAAATATAATACAAGGAATGCAATCACAAAAACATTAGCCCATTTGAAAATACAAGGTCCTTCTCTGTTCCTAACGAAGCCATACGACTTGACACACTTATCAAATCGCATGCTCCAACTCTGTGATGCTTGTTTCAGTCCATAAATGGACATTTGAAGCTTGCACACCTTTGACTTGTCTAAGGATGTGAACCCTTCAGGTTATATCATATACACTTCTTCTTCCAGCTCACCATTCAAGAAAGCTATTCGAACATCCATTTGCCAGATTACATAATCAAAGTGTACTACTAAAGCAAGCATAATCCAAATGGATTTGACCATTGCCATAGAAGAGAATGTCTCATTATAGTTAATACCATAACATTAACAATCCTATTTGGCAACCAAACAGGCTTTATAGGTCTCTACCTGCCCGTCTGCGTCCCTTTTTCTTTTGAAAATCTATTTGCACCTAATGGTTTTTATCCTCTCAGGTGGATCAACCAATGTCCATACATTGTTGATTTCCTTGGACTCTATTTCGGATTTCATGGCTCCTAGCCATTTCTTAGAGTCAGACCTTTGCATCGTATCTATATAGGAGATCGGATCCTCATTGTTCTCATCGAGTTCAACGGGATTACCGTCCGGGACCAAGAAATCATAGTATCTGTCTGGTCGACTCAGTACACTACTAGATCTCCTTAATGGTTCTTTTGTGGGCTCTGGGTGTGAACTAATCACAACCAGTTCTATGTTATCCTTTAAGTGTATCGGTTCCTCTACTTGTTGAACTTTACTAAGTTCAATCTTAGCAGCTACAGTTCCTTCACCAAGGAACTCCTTTTCCAACAAGATAGCCCTAAGACTGATGAATAGCTTTTATTCCTCAGCTAAGTAGAAGTAATACCACTTAGACTCTTTCGGATACCTAACAAATAGGCATCAGTCAGACCTTGGTCCAAGTTTATCCGTTCCTAGATATTTTATATAAGTCGGGCAACCCCAGACCCGAAGGTATGAGAGTGTCAGCTTACGTGCAGCCATATCTCAAATGGGGTTTTGCTAATGGACTTATTCGGAGCCCTATTCAAAAGGTAACAGGCTGTTTCCAGAGTATATCCCCAAAAGGATAGTGATAGAGAAGCAAAGCACATCATGGATCGAACCATGTTTAATAGGGTTCGATTTCTCCTATCAGACACTTCATTTAACTGAGGTGCCTTGGAGGTGTCCACTAAGAGAGAATCACATTCTCCTCAAGATATGTCATAAACTCACTAGAAAGATATTCACCGCCTTGATATGATCGAAGGGTTTTGATATACCATCTAGTTTGTTTTTCTACTTCATTACAATATCATTTGAACATTTCAAATGATTCAGATTTATGTTTCATCAAGAAGACATAATAATACCTCGAAAGGTCGTCTGTAAATATAATGAAACAACTATACCCACCTCTATCATTAATATTCATGGATTCGCATACATTAGTATGTACCAGACTTAGAATCTCTTTGGCCCATTCATCTTTTTCAGTAAAAGGTGATTTTGTCATCTTTCCAAGAAGACAGGACTCACAGGTTGGTAGTGAACCACTTTCACTAATCTCGAGGGGACCCTCGCTTTTTAACCGTTTATCCCGTTCTTGTTTATATGACTTGGCCTATAATGCCATAGGTATGCGTTGCTGATATTATCTATCCTATGACATTTGCTAGACATGTACACTACACTAACAGGTCATTATAGTACATAAATGCCATTATTCATTTGTCCATTCATCACAACAGAACCATTTCTAATGATTTTGCAAATATCATTCTTTATTGATAGTTCATGACCATAGATGGCCAATTGGCATACAGAAATGACATTCAAGATGAAAGATGGATAATAATGATACTCATTCAAAATAATTATACAAGACTCATAAACTAATCTGAGGACTCACAATTCCAAGATTGGAACTTGGCCTCTATTTTCCATGTTTAAGAATCTCCACCATCCTCGAATCTTTTACTAACATGAAGTCCCTACAAAGAATTGCAAATGTGAATTGGACTTCCTATATCCAATACCCAGTTAGTAGTATCGCAGATAGAGAAACAATATTGTGTTATCATATAAATACCATGTCCAGCACCATCCTACTACTTTCTTAATGCAGAACAAAAGAGATGATGCGATGCGGAAGTAAATTAAAATTAATGTACTTATTTTTTTTTATATATATTTTCAGAAGTCGGCTTTGACTCAAAGGAAAATTAAACTAAATTAAAAGAAACTATATAATAATTGAAAGCACAATTTAAAGAAACTAGATTATCAGAGTAGTTCAGAAGTAAGGATCACTGGGGGTTGAGAAACTCCCAGACCTAGGGTTTCGCTCTGAACTTTCAACAGGATAGAACTAAAGAGAAGGGAAGGGTTATGTACCAGGCAATGATCATCATAGAGTTTGGTGGAAAGACTCTCTCGAGCAGATTGTTGGATCCTCGGATTCGGATATCTTCGCAATGGATCCTCCAATACTGGTCCTTTGGCAGAGTTGGCTTCTCCTGAACTCAGGATCTAGGAAAGAAGAAGAACAAGTTAAGGAACCAGATACTCAAAGAAAGGATTTACCAGATAAGAAGAACTTGAAATTGATGTTGCTGAAATCCTGATCCTCCTGGATGCTGGTGGTCGGCCTCTACTTGGAAGAGAGGGGCCATGAGATGATGAGGTAGATTAGGGTTTGGATGATTGGTGGAATGAAGAAGATGATGGGCAGCTAGGGTTTGGAATTGAAGTGGCTAACCTAGGGTTTTGGTAGGATTTTGGGGTTGGAGATCTCACACCTCCTCAAGGTTCCTAGGGAACCCGGATTTACTCCCACATGTAGCTCAACACCTGAATACAAGTGCGGAAGAGAGAAATACAAAGTTGCTCACACAGAAATTGATTTCATTCATCATTAAATTCAAGAGTTACATAGAGTTGAATATATAGACATAACAAAGAAATAAAATTTTATACATTTCCCATGTGGGACTAATAGGACTAACCCACACTTTAGGCATCAAATTCTCTTCCCAAGAATCCTTCCATGAGTGGGCAGCCCAAAAACTCCAAGAAAACTTGAAAATCAGCTCCAAATGGCAGGTTATGGGGGTGTCTCCTAATATCTCTCCATGAATCAAGGATTTTTTCTTCATTATTTGGCTCATTTGGACACCTCCTAGTCTTGCTCCACAAGTTTAGGCTTCTTCCTTTCATGGGTTTGGCACTTTTGGAATCTTTTGGGAACCTCCTTGAATTCCTTCCCAAGACATGCTCTCTTCCCTTTTATAACTTGAATTTTTATGGAACATTATGGGGCACCTCCTTGATCCTCTCTTAAAGAAAATTCTTGCCATCCTGGCTTGGGTTTATCTGGAAAGAAATTGGCTCCTCCTTGGATTGAGGTATCTTGATGGATTTCTCTCCCAAGTGGTGCAAGAAAGAAAAGGAACTTACTTCTTGTGGTGTACGGACCAAAGACACTGGATGGAGATGTGGCGCCTCCTGGACTCTAGCGTGTGGCTGGGAGTGTGGCACCCACTTGCTTGGGCCTGGGAGAAAAAATGTGGCACCCTGGACCTTGACATGACTGAAAAAAAAGTGGCACCAACCTGGAGAAGACCTAGACCACTACTAGGACTTGTACTGAGTCAACATGACTCAACAAAATTTAAATTGCAGGGAAATACAAACTCAAGACTAAAATTGAGTTGACTAAGTCAACCCTTATTACAAAATCAGAAAACCCTATTTCTTCGGGCAAGGTCAATCAGAGATCCAGATGGAGCCCTGAAGTCTTTTTCTGAGTCTGGTGCCCGCACCATTTCTCTTCTTGAACCCGTTCGGGTCAAGGGATGCAATATAAAGAGGATAATTCCTCTTCCAATGACCCTGTTCTTATAGAACAAGCACTCCTCTTCCAATTCCTCTTCCAATTACTCTTGGCCTGTCTGGGCCTAGAAGAATTTTGTATCTTTTTTCTTTTATTCTTCTTCTTTTTTTTCTTGAAGGGATGATGCCCTACCGAATATCCTCCCACTAGATTTACCATCACTTTGTTCTGTTAGTGGTCTTTCTTATAAGTCTGCAATAACCCAAACAGATCGTGGTAGTTAACTGTAGGCTTATTCATTCTAAAATGATCGAGGAAGTCTAGATAGGAAGAGGGTAGAAAATTTAGAATGACATCTTTTCGAGCTGTTCATGCAAAGGACATCCGAGCTTGCCCAGGTGCTCAGTCATCTAGATCATATACAATACATGATCAGTGATTAAGGCCCCATCATGCATCCGTGCATTATAAATAGCACAAGAGACTTTATATCTCTCAACATCATCTGGTATGCTAAAGGACTCCTACAACCTTTAAAGGATTTCTTCTGGTTGGGCTTATTCAAATTTGTAACTGAACTCATCATTCATCGCTGCAAATATAATGCATCGAATAGTGGTCCTGTTGGAGAGCAACTTCTAATAAGTGTCTTTGACTAAACCCCAAGCATTAGTAGCAGTGGTTTCAGGTGCTGGATCCGATATCACATACAAGATCCATTTATGCTCCAGGATAATCCAGCTCCTTCGATACCAGCTATCAAAGTTGGGACCCTTGATGGTGTGGGCACCAGGATCCAACAGAGGCTCCTCAACCCTCTGTAGATCTCAGATTAGGGTTCCCCTTCTATGAGTCCTGTAATAAGGCCTTGAGCCAAAGCAATTTCATAATTTCTTGTCAAAGTTTGTTTAGTCATGTACCTTGACCAATTTGGGTCAAGTTAGGTCATGAGTCCTGTATTTGTTCGAGTCTGAGTTTGGATTGGGCCCAAGCCCAATTGAAGTCACCCTGGCTTTAATAGCCAAGTCAAGTCCTTGTGGGCCAACCCACCCTTTCCACTTGGAATAATGCCAACTCAGGTGCCACCCCAGCTACCTATATGGCGCCACTTCAGTTGCCACTTGGGCATCCAAGGAGGGAAACAAGGTGGCACCCTCATGCTTTCCACATGCCATCCCCTTGCCTCTTTCTCTTGTGTGACATTGGAAGGAAGAAACACCATCCCCCTCTTCCTTCCCCCATATCACGCCTTGACCCATCAAAAGAGGGGCGTTGAAGATCCTTGAAGAGACCAAGCCACAAAGCAAGCCCCCTTCCAAGCCTTCTTCCCAAAGTGTTCATGCAAGGATGGAAGGTCAAAGGACATACTCCCCTCTCCAAGCTCTCAACTATGCAATGCCCAAGGAGCTCTCCACTTGGTCGGCCTTGAATCAAACCAAGAAATGGCGTTGAAGAGTCCAAGGGAACACATCCCTTAAAGCAAGCCATGCCCCATGCTTTCTTCCCAAAATGAGCATGCTAACGAAGGAAGTCAAGAGACCAATCCCCCTCTCTAAGCCTTCCCACATGCCATGCCCAAATCAAGTCTTTTGGTCAGCCAAAGAAATGAGAAGATGAAAATTTTGGGTGCCACCACTACCCATCAAATTCTTTTAATAACCTAATTTCATAATTAATTTGGTCTTTCTTTCAAAACTAATTATTTTAAAAATATCTTTGAAAAATATGAAATTTTCATGAAAAATAGATTTCAAGTCAAAGCACCACACACCAATTTAAATGATTAATAAAATATTTAATAATTATAATTAATGATCATAGAATTGGAAAAATTAATAAGATTGAAACCCACCAATAGGTAGAGCTTGATTTATGGAATCCAACGATGCAAACGGTACTTAAATCAGGTTTGAAATGAAAAAGTTATGAATTTTCTAAGATTTTTGCACACATTTTGATGCTGCATGGTTTTTGGAGCAGCTGGTCCATCATGGACCGGCTGCTGGGTTTATTCACTGCAGCTTGGTCCACCGGCAGCCATTGCTTCCGGTCCATGGAACAGGGCGTGGACCACAGCCCTCCAGAGGCGCCGAAACTCGCCGGGAAGCACGCCGGCGGTGTCCCTGGCTGGAGGAGAAGCTCCGGCGATGGTTTGATGGGCAGTGGTGGCGATTTTTTGTGGCAAACGAGAGGAGCAGTCCATGTCTTCACGAGCTTCCTCCACGTGTGTTTCCAGAGTGCAGTCCACGGGCAAGTCCATTGCCGGAGGAGGAGCTCCACGGTGGCGTTGCCAAGCGATCTCCACGGTGGTGCAGCCCACGTTCTTCATGAGGCGTCCACGGCCGGAGGAGGAGCTCCACGGTGGCGCAGCCCACGCCGTCCACGAGCAGTCCACGGCTGGAGGAGAAGCTCCGGTGGTGGCGTTGCCGAGCCTCCATGCGCATTGCCGAGCTCCTCCACGCGCACGGCCAAGCTTCTCCACGCAGTCCACAGTGGTTCCACGAGCTAGCTTGCCAGAGCGCCATCCACGAGCCGTCCACAAGCATTCTCCATGAGCAGTCCACGGGCGAGCTCCACGGGCACGAGTGTTCTCCACGTTGCCGGAGCGTAGTCCACGGGCATGAGCAATCCGCGAGCCAAGCTTCTCCACGGGCGTTGCCAAGCGGTCGTCACGGCGTGATCTTGGCATTCTCCACGGGCTGACGGATGCTGGGCATTCTCCACGAGCTCCACTGCGCAATCCATGAGCTCCACGGCGTAGTCCACGAGCAGCATAATCAACGGAGCAGCAATGGCGGTCACGATATTCCTTTTGTCCCACATCGCTAGTGTGCCATGAGGTCTCCTCTCTGATCAATTATAAAATGAACCCCATAGCACAAGGCAGCGGGATCCCAGAGAAAAGACAAGGTACAGGGTAGAGGGCATTGCTTGGGTTATGGGTTGGCTTTTGGGAGTGAGGATTCTCAAAGGAGAGCGTGTCCCTACACCATCTTCCAGCCTTCTCTCTCTCTGAGATCAAGATTCGAAAAAGAAGATGCAGAGGAAGCCCAGTTCCCTCCACGAAGTACGAAGGAAGGAGCTATCTTCCCGACGAGGCTGCGCCGATCTGTTCTTATCTTTGTTACTTGTTTTGTTAATTTAGTTTTTTTTTTGCATTGTATTTAGACCTTAAATTTCAATCAATGCAATATCTCTTTTAACTCCTGTCTTTCGTCTTGTCTGAAAGTAGATGCTAGGATCTAAATAATAGATCCTAGTGCCAAGTTTACTTTTCCTGCATTTTTAATTTTTTATATTTTTTGACTTCAAATATTTTTTTTACAAGATCAAAAAGATTTCAAATCCTAAACACCGCCTTCTCTGTGGATTCGACCCGACTCCTCTTGCTATGCATTTTTAAATATTTTAAGAAGTCGAATTTTAAACTGATAGCCACGGTGTTTTAACGACAACCCCGTGGACCTACCAATCACTCCCTGGTAAATCCATTGAAGCTCTTAGATGAACTAGCCCTGAAGTGGAAGATTGGCATTCCAAAGAAACTAGCTTCATTCAACATTGATCTTTGGCAAAAGAACCCTTTCTTGAACTCCGAATCGTAGAAGGATCCTGCACAATGAATGGGTTAGACTGGGACCAATTTGAAAGATATCAAAACAGAGAAACCAAATAGGCAAGGGAACTTCGATGGAGGCATGGATCCCTAGAGGTGGATGTTGGCGTTGGACACTTGAAAGCTTGAGAAGAGAACATCAAACATAACCAAAGAAAACAAGATGATACTACCAAAAAACACCTTCTTCAACTACTACTTCACTTAAATTTTATTTCATCCAAAAAGCTTTACTTTACCATGGGCATACAAGAGGCTTTTAATGGCCTTTCAATCAATTTGAAATTCCCCATATCATGGAGAAATATTAGGGGGGGTTACATAAAATGTGGAGGATTTGGTGGAGGATTTGGTGGAGGGTTACATGGAATGTGGAGGATTTGGTGGAGCTGGTAGCATGATTTGTGGATAGAGTTGGCCGACCTCCTTTGAATTTGAAAACACTCCTTGGTCGACCACTTGTAGCTTTCATATAATTTAAAATTTGAATGATGTCACGTGGCAGGTGAGGTAGAAATGATGTGGCATGGCAAGCTGGCATGGTGACATGGCGCATCCTTCTCCATGGCACCCCTTGGAGATGACATGGCAAAGGTGATGTGACGTCCTCTGGTGATGAGTTGGCACCGGTGGTCCATGATGATGTGGCATTCCAAGTAAAGCTGGTCTGGCCCAATTTCAAGTAGCTCTTGAACTTGACTCAGTACAAAGCTTAATTGACTCAAATTGAACTCTTGATTGAATTCTAATTGAACTTTAAAACCCTAAAAGAAAATAAAACAGGACTCAATAAATATACAGGACTCATACGAGACTTGAGTTCCTAGTCTCAATCCATAAAGAACTTTGTATTAGTTGAAGCTTTTCTTTCTAAGCCTGGTGCCCCCACCAATTCTTCCTAGGGGGGAGGAACTCGACCCTGTCGAGTATGGTTCAGCCTGGCTTTGATATTGTTCAAATAAGTCCAGGTCCAGTTGTTGCAGGTCCTCTCTAGCAATTCAGGAGTAGTCAGATTTTGGTCTCCCTTGCCAACGTACCAAATATCGATAGTAATCCTTGTTTCTGGTAGTGACAATCTTATTATCCAGGATTTGTTCAGTTTTCTCTCATTTTTGAGGAATGGTTGTTTGTGGATACTCGGGTAATGGTTCACTCTCAAAATATGGTCAGGCCCAAAAGGCTCACTAGGTATCATCATGGATTCCTTATATTCTATCAAGTCTGCGACATTGAAGGTCCGGTTGATACCTAGGTCTGAAGGTAATTCCAAAATGTAAGCATTAGATCTAATCTTCTTTAGGACTTTAATGGGGCATGCACCACGGGTATGTAGTTTCTTGAAAGTCCCGGATGGGAACATGATCTCTCTCATAGAATTCCTTGACTTTCTTTCTTGAATTAGTCCTATGCTTATAGGATTCATTGCTCAAATTTATTTCATGATGCAAATCCTCAACATGCTATGCATAGGACTCAACAGACTCAGAAACTTACACAAGCACTTACGAAATGCAGACTGAACTAGGCATCCTTATTGAGAGAAATTTTATTGGACTCTCTAGGGCATAAACCTAACAGATTAATGACTCTCTAGATTTGACCCTGGTCTGGTATGCACATGAGAATTTATCATGGGTTCCTAGCAAATGCCATAAGGTTTATCAAAAGTAGGTAGCTAAAGGAATAGGCTTTAAAGGCTCATGCAACCTAGTAATCTCATCAAAATGAAACTTAATGGCTCTAAAATTAGGATAAGACTTAAGGAAAGGCAGGAAATAGGAATCCGAGTCTTGGGGTAATTTAGGGAAATCTTGAAACAGACCTTGGTTACTCATGATGACCTTAAGATTTGAATATTGATCTACAGGTGGGATGCTTCTAGGTAGTTGAAGGTCATCAGCAAAGTCTTCTAAAATAATAATTGGGTTCTTCTCAGGTAACTGAAGGAGTTCTTGTATCAAAGCTAAAGTATTGGGTTCTTCCTGAGGGCATTGTCATACGGGAACCAAGTCCTCACTAAATTTTGGTTGTTCTGATGTTTTAGGACTAGGCTCAATAATCTTTTCTTTACCAAAGGTTTCCTTAGGTAAGGTACTAAAGTTGTTCTCTTCACAGTCTTCCCCTTCATATTCATCTATTAAACTTATGTCAGTCTCATACACATATTTACAAGGTTCAGACTTGCCTTCTTCCTTCCCTAGCCCTTCAGTTTGAGGATATCCTAAGTCTTGAGTATTCATGAACTCAACTTGTACTTCAGGGTTCTTACCCCTGTCATTCATATGAGCTAATGGGATAGTAGGAGTTGGTTGGTCTAAGGAAAATTATTTAGCCAGTATTTGGTTCAATTGGGCCATTAGATCATTTAGGCTTTTCAGCATGGTTTCATGATTCGGGTCCATGGCTACACTGGACTGGGTCTGGACTGGTGAATATGAAGCTCCTGATCTAGTTTTCATGCATGCAAGTAGACTCAAGCTCGAGCTAAGGTTTCCTAGACCTAGAGCACAAATTAGAGGTCTAATTAAGTGAACCAACTTGCTATTAGTACTTATGGAACTTAGCCAGGTAGGTGGTGGGGAGTGAAGGTCCCTGATTGCCAACCCTAGACACCAATCTGAGATTGGCCAGTTATGCGGACCAAATCACAAGCCCTAATGCACCAATCCTAGACACCAAGCCAGTAAGCACACACCAATTAGCTGACACAATTAACTTGATCCTAACCTGAACCCAACTTGTTGGTCTCCCTAACCCACTAGGGCAATTAAGGTTCTAATCAATTTTAATTAGGGGTTGGGTTCGATGCACAATGTGGGTGGTTGTTCTTGGGCTAAGGACAGGTGATCAATCCTGCCCCCATGTCATATTGGTGCCCTTAATTTGATTAAAATTGATGCACACAATCATGCTGAAATTTATCATACTGAAATTTAAAGCAGAACAGTACAAGAATTACAGTCCAAAAACTCTATGATTAAATAAAAATCATGGAAAAATTATGGAAAATTCTATCAATTATAATGGATCTAACAAAATAAGAATCACTAAATTTGGTTTTTTGTCCTGTGAGAAATGAGTTAATGTTCAGACCATATTTGCGGAACTATTTACAATAGAATAGGGAAATGATGCAGGAATTTTCATTTTTTTTGTGATTTTTTTCTAATGATGAAATTTAATACAGTGATAAAAGAATTAAATGGGACATGAAAAAAATTATTTCAATGCAAAATATGTAACTTTCCTTTGGAGCTGCAGACGGATTACAATCAGCCTATACAGAAAAAAAAAAAAAATAGCAAGCAGACCCTAATACAGAAAATAGAAATTAACCCTAACCTAATGCAACCATGCTCTGATACCAATTTGATGCGGCACGATGAAGAGAATGCAATCTAAATGATGGATTGAGAAATGAGAGCAATGAAGCCTATTAACAGGTACTAAATTTCAGATCAAAAGTACTAAGGTAAAGCTATGGAAGGAGAACTGAAATTTGGAACTTACGCCGCGATGTAGTTATTTAAATCCTAGAGAAGATTAGGGCTAATGAATATTGAATTTAAACCTTAGCAACGATCTTCAATAACTCAGACTTAAGAGATTATGAGGTGTTATTTACCCAAGATGATCACTCCCTGGTAGATCCTTTGAAGCTCTTAGACGAACTAGTCCTGAAGTGGAAGATTGGCATTCCAAAGAAACTAGTTTCATTCAACATTGATCTTTGGCAAGAGAACCCTTTCTTGAACTCCGAATTGTAGAAGGATCATGTACAATGAACGGGTTAGACTGGGACCAATTTGAAAGATATCAAAACAGAGAAACCAAACAGGCAAGAGAACTTCGATGGAGGCATGGATCCCTGGTGTGGACACCAGAAACCGAAAGAATCTTCACTCCAACAAGATTAGCCTTATCCCAATTTGGATCGAAGATAATTAGGTTACCTTGTATCCTTTAGTTCAAAAATGTCTTATTTTCAAGAGCCATTTCCTTTTCAAGAGTCCTATAATTAATCAAGAGTGTTTATTGAGTCCTGTAATTACTTTTAAAAAAAAAAATTCCTGTATGTCCATTTCAAGTTTTAAAGTTTAGGTCAGTCAAGTCAGTTCAGTTGAGTTAAGTCTATTTCAGTTAATCAAGTCTTAAAGCAATGAAAGCCAGCAACAAGACTCAAATTCTAGACCCCAGAATGTGACCACATGAAGAAGAGAAGACACTTCAACCAAGCAAGAGAAAAGGACCATCAACTAGGACAACTTGGCGCCACATGTCATTCCATCATCCAAGCAAGAGAAAAGGACCATCAACTAAGACCACATGGTGCCACATGTCATTCCTTATCCAAGTAGAAGACCATCTCATCATGCCATGTCATCAGGCACCACCTCACTAGCCACCTCATCACTCTTTGGCGCCAACAAGGAAGATTCAAATTCAAGTAGGTTGGCCACACCCCTCCAAATCATCCAACCCCCCCCCCCATCCCTCCAAACTCTCCACCAAATCCTCCAACCCCCCTTGTAATCCTCCTCAATTTGGAGAGTTTTTAAATTTCAAAAGCTAGCTTTGTGAGGCTATTAAAGGCCTTGGATGCCCATTGTAAAGGGGATTGATTTTTGGAGATTAATGAAAGTTGAAGTTGAATTGAAGTTTTATGTTTTGAGTGATTGTCTCTAAGCCCCTCTTCCACACCAAACTATTCGCTCTTCCAAGCATCCAATGCCCAAGTCAAGAAGAAGGCCTTGGAGTCGGCCAAGCCATCTCAAATCTCTTTCTTTGCTCACAAATTTTTCATCCCTTCCATATGCATGCCTCTCTTCTTCCTTAACTCTTATTCTTTATGTGCAGGGTCCTTCGAGATCTTCGAATTGCAAGCAGGGTCTTCCTTGACAAGGAACCAACAAGATGAAGCCCAAGTCCAGGGTTTTGATATCTGTTATCCAGGTGCTTCAGTTCTGAGCGTTGGTAGTTTCAAGGTATGAATCAAAAGAAGGTTGGAAAGCTCATCACGGTAAGTCCACAATCATTAGTCCCTATTATCTAGATCTTCTTCCTTCTTAGTTTAGGATTGTGTCTAATCAAGTAAAAGTTCCATTTCTTGTAATCCTTAAGTTCTATTATGAAGAGTATAATGTTAGTGTAATTAGGTTTCATTGCTCCACAAACACCATATTCAAAACATTAATCATATGCATGCAGCATCAAATTGGTATCAGAGCATGGTTGCATTAGGGTAGAATAGTTTTCTTTAAATCCAAGCAAGAACTAAAATTCACGCCTCCTGAGCGGGTGTACTCCAGTACACTGTCACGACCCATGGGAATAATGAGCCCCTGGCTGGACGTGAAGTTTTTAGATTGAAGTTTGGGTAAGCCATTGCACTCGTTTGATTAGGTTCTGTTTTCTGAAAATTTGCATCTATTTACTGTAATCCGTCTGCAGCTCCAATGGCAAGTCGCTAATTTTTCGTTGAAATATTTTTTTCTTATTCTTTTTTAAGTCAGTTATCACCATATTAAATTTCATCATCAGAAAAAAAGTTATAAAAAAAATGAAAATTTCTGCAGTTTGACACTATTATTAGGATTCTGTTTTATCCTTTTTATTTATCTTCATTTGTAGGATCTGCTTAGAGTAGTACAAATTTTAGTTTTAAAATTCCTTTCATTTTCATTGAAACATTTAAGTTAGGAATCCTCTATGAGTTTTTCAGAATTTTTGGATATTTTTTTCATAACATTTTCCACACTTTCAAACTGCAACATACTTCTACAGCACCTTTGCATTTCATTCATCTCATGAGAAATCAAATTAAGAGCATCAATTTGACATAGGGTCAGGGTTTTATCACCTGTCCCTAGCCCAAAAATCACCAACCAGCATATCGATCCCAACCCGTTAATTAAAATTGAGTAGAACGTTAATTGCCCTAGTGGGTTAGGGACACCAACAAGTTGGGTTCAGGTTAAGGTCAAGTTAACTGTGTCAGCTAATTGGTGTGTGCTTACAGGCTTGGTGTCTAGGATTGGTGCATCAGGGCTTGTGATTTGGTCTGCCTACCTGGCCAATCTAAGATTGGTGTCTAAGGATTGGCAATCAGGGACCTTCACTCCTCACCACCTACCTGGCTAAGTCCCATAAGTACTACTATCTAGTTGGTTCACTTAATTAGACTTCTAATTTGTGCTATAGGTCTAGGAAACCTTAGCTCGATCTTGAGTCTACTTGCATGCATGAAAACTAGATCAGGAGCCTCATATTCATCAATCCAGACCCAGTCCAGTGTAGCCCTGGACCCGAATCTTGAAACCATGCTGAAAGCACTAAATGATCAAATGGCCCAATTGAACCAAATGCTGCCTAAACAATTTTCCTTAGACCAACAAACTCCTACTATCCCATTAGCTGATATGAATGATAGGAGTAAGAACCCTGAAGTACAAGTTGAGTTCATTAATACTCAAGACTTAGGGTATCCTCAAACTGAAGGGCTAGGGAAGGAAGAAGGCAAATTTGAACAACCTAGTAAATATGTGTATGAGACTGACATAAGTTTAATAGATGAATATGAAGGGGAAGACTGTGAAGAGAACAACTTTAATACCTTACCTAAGAAAACCTTTGGAAAAAAAAAGATTATTGAGCCTAGTCCTGAAACATCAGAATAACCAAAATTTAGTGAGGACTTGGTTCCTGTAAGACAATGCCCTCAGGAAGAACCCAATACTTTAGCTTCGACACAAGAACTCCTTCAGGTACCTGAGAAGAACCCAATCATTATTTTAGATGACTTTCCTGATGACCTTCTACTACCTAGAAGCATCCCGCCTGTAGATCAAAATTCTAATCTTAAGGTCATCATGAGTAACCAAGGTCTGTTTCAAGATTCCCCTAAATTACCCCAAGTCTCGGATTCCTATTTCCTGCCTTTCCCTGAGTCTTATCATAATTTTAGAGCCATTAAGTTTCATTTTGATGAGATTACTAGGATGAATGAGCTTTTAAAGCCTATTCCTTTTGCTACCTACTTTTGGAAAACCTTATGGCATTTGCTAGGAACCCATGGTAAATTCTCATGTGCATACCAGACTAGGGTCAAACCTAGAGAGTCATTAATCTGTTAGGTTTAGGTCATAGAAAGTCCAATAAATTTCCTCTCAATAAGGATGCCTAGTTCAGCCTGCATTTTGTAAGTGCTTGTGTAAATTTCTGAGTTTGCTGAATCTTTCGCACAGCATGTCACAAATTTGCATAAAGAAATCAGTAATAAGATCAAACTGAGCAATGAGACTTACAAACATTTAGCTGATTCACATAAGAGTGCTAAAGAATTCTGTGAATGGTATTATGCAATGATTAGGCTCAACCCTGAACGGTTCCCACCTGGAACCATAAAGAAGCTGCATGCCCGCGAAGCGGGACCTTTCAAGATCTTAAAGAAAATAGGGCCTAATGCATATGTTTTGGAACTTCCATCTGATAAGGGTATTAGTACAACCTTTAATGTTTCAGACCTAGTATAATACAAAGAACCAGTACTAATACCTAGTGAGCCTTTTGGGCCAGAAACTTTCATTGAGAGTGAACATATTTTCGAGTGTCCACCACCAACCCTACCTGAGTGGATAGAGAGGATTGAGAGAATCCTGGATGACAAGACCATTACTACCAAGAATAAGGACTATCAGCGATACCTGGTTCAATGGCAAGGTCGACCTGAGTCCGACAACTCTTGGATTACTCGAGAGGACCTGAAAGACTTAACCCAGACTTGTTCGAGCATTACCAGGGCAAAACTGAACCATACTCGACTGGGTCGAGTTCTGCTCACCCCAGGAGAATTGGTGTGGACACCAGAAACCGAAAGAAACTTCACTCCAACAAGATTAGCCTTATCCCAATTTGGATCGAAGATAATTAGGTTACCTTGTATCCTTTAGTTCAAAAATGTCTTATTTTCAAGATCCATTTCCTTTTCAAGAGTCCTGTAATTAATCAAGAGTGTTTATTGAGTCATGTAATTACTTTTAAAAAAAAATTTCCTGTAAGTCCGTTTCAAGTTTTAAAGTTTAGGTCAGTCAAGTCAGTTCAGTTGAGTTAAGTCTATTTTAGTTAATCAAGTCTTAAAGCAATGAAAGCCAGCAACAAGACTCAAATTCTGGATCCCAGAATGTGACCACATGAAGAAGAGAAGACACATCAACCAAGCAAGAGAAAAGGACCATCAACTAGGACCACTTGGCACCACATGTCATTCCATCAACCAAGCAAGAGAAAAGGACCATCAACTAGGACCACTTGGTGCCACATGTCATTTCTTATCCAAGTAGAAGACCATCTCATCATGCCACATCATCAAGCGCCACCTCACTAGCCACCTCATCACTCTTTGGTGCCAACAAGGAAGATTCAAATTCAAGGAGGTTGGCCACACCCCTCCAAATCCTCCACCAAATCCTCCAACCCCCCCCATCCCTCCAAACTCTCCACCAAATCCTCCAACCCCCCTTGTAATCCTCCTTAATTTGGGAAGTTTTTAAATTTCAAAAGCTAGCTTTGTGAGGCTATTAAAGGCCTTGGATGCCCATTGTAAAGGGGATTGATTTTTGGAGATTAATGAAAGTTGAAGTTGAATTGAAGTTTTATGTTTTGAGTGATTGTCTCTAAGCCCCTCTTCCACACCAAACTATTCTCTCTTCCAAGCATCCAACACCCAAGTCAAGAAGAAGGCCTTGGAGTCGGCCAAGCCATCTCAAATCTCTTTCTTTGCTCACAAATTTTCCATCCCTTCCATATGCATGCCTCTCTTCTTCTTTAACTCTTATTCTTTATGTGCAGGGTCCTTCGAGGTCTTCGAGTTGCAAGCAGGGTCTTCCTTGACAAGGAACCAACAAGCTGAAGCCCAAGTCCAAGGTTCTGATCTCTGTTATCCATGTTCTTCAGTTCTGAGCGTTGGTAGTTTCAAGGTATAAATCAAAAGAAGGTTGGAAAGCTCATCACGGTAAGTCCACAATCATTAGTCCCTATTATCTAGATCTTCTTCCTTCTTAGTTTAGGATTGTGTCTAATCAAGTAAAAGTTCCATTTCTTGTAATCCATCAGTTCTATTATGAAGAGTATAACGCTAGTGTAATTAGGTTTCATTGCTCTACAAACACCATATTCAAAATATTAATCATATGCATGCTGCATCAATCCCTAGAGGTGGATGTTGGCGTTGGATACTTGAAAGCTTGAGAAGAGAAAATCAAACACACCCAAAGAAAACAAGAAGATACTACCAAAAAACACCTTCTTCAACTAATTTGACGTGGCACGATGAAGAGAATGCAATCTAAATGATGGATTGAGAAATGAGAGCAATGAAGCCTATTAACAGGTACTAAATTTCAAATCAAAAGTACTAAGGTAAAGCTATGGAAGGAGCACTGAAATTTGGAACTTACGCTGCGATGTAGTTATTTAAATCCTAGAGAAGATTAGGGCTAATGAATTTTGAATTTAAACCATTGCAACGATCTTCAATAACTTAGACTTAAGAGAATAGGGGGTGTTATTTACCCAAGATGATCACTCCCTGGTAGATCCATTGAAGCTCTTAGACGAACTAGCCCTAAAGTGGAAGATTGGCATTCCAAAGAAACTAGTTTCATTCAACATTGATCTTTGGAAAGAGAACCCTTTCTTGAACTCCGAATCGTAGAAGGATCCTGCACAATGAACGGGTTAGACTGGGACCAATTTGAAAGATATCAAAATAGAGAAACCAAACAGGCAAGGAAACTTCGATGGAGGCATGGATCCCTAGAGGTGGATGTTGGCGTTGGACACTTGAAAGCTATAGAAGAGAAAATCAAACACACCCAAAGAAAACAAGAGGATACTACCAAAAAAATACCTTCTTCAACTACTACTTCACTTAAATTTCATTTCATCCAAAAATATTTTCTTTACCATGGGCGTACAAGAGGCTTTTAATTGCCTTTCAATCAATTTGAAATTTCCCATATCATGGAGAAATATTATGGGGGGTTAAATGAAATGTGGAGGATTTGGTGGAGGATTTGGTGGATGGTTACATGGAATGTGGTGGATTTGGTGGAGCTGGTTGCATAATTTGTGGATGGAGTTGGCCGACCTCCTTTGAATTTGAAAACACTCCTTGGTCGACCACTTGTAGCTTTCATGTAATTTAAAATTTGAATGATGCCACATGGCAGGTGAGGTGGCAATGATGTGGCGTGGCAAGGTGGCATGGTGACATGGCGCATCCTTCTCCATGGCACCCCTTGGAGATGACATGGCAAAGGTGATGTGACATCCTCTGGTGATGAGTTGGCACCGGTGGTCCATGATGATGTGGCATTCCAAGTAAAGCTGGTCTGGCCCAATTTCAAGTAGCTCTTGAACTTGACTCAGTACAAAGCCTAATTGACTCTAATTGAACTCTTGATTGAATTCTAATTGAACTTTAAAACCCTATAAGAAAATAAAATAGGACTCAATAAACATACAGGACTCATACGAGACTTGAGTTCCTAGTCTCAATCCATAAAGAACTTGGTATTAGTTGAAGCTTCTTCTTTCTGAGCCTGGTGCCCCCACCAATAGGGTGAGGGGAAAAAGGCTAGAGCCAAGTGAAGTGGTCCTCCCCATTGGGCATCCTTGCATGCCAAGTGTGCTGCCCACATGGCAAGATGTCATAGCACCATGTAGGATGCACAGGTGGGCCCTAAGCTGACTTGGCTTCTTTCGTTACTTGCTTCCAAGGAGACTAAATTTTAAGACCCACTCTTACAATTGACCCATACTTCTAAGAGACTCAGACTGGACTCGATTTATGACTCGACTTAGTACATGACTCAATTTGACCTAATTGGTCAAGGTACAGACTCAATTCAAAGCAAAAGACAATTACAAATTTGAGGCTTGAAGCCATGTTACAAGACACAAAGAAGTGGAACCCTAATCTGAGATGCACAGAGGGTTGAGGAGCCTCTATCGGATCCTGGTGCCCACATCAATTCTCCCGGGGTGGGAGGAACGCGACCCTGTCGAGTAAGGGTTAGTCTGGCTTTGGTACCTCTCCAGGATATCGGGGTCGATGCGATACAAGTCCTCCCGGGTGATCCACGAGTCATCAAAATCGGGTCGGCCTTGCCATCGGACCAAGTAACATTTATTGCCTTTGCCCCGGGTAGTGATAGCTTGGTCATCTAGGACACGCTCGATCCGCTCTCCTCGCTCTGGTATATTTGGGGGTGGACACTCAAGTTCAGGTTCACTCTCAAAAGGGAGGTCAGGCCCAAATGGCTTGCTGGGTATGTTTGCGGGTTCCCTATAGTCGACTAAGTCAGAGATATTGAATGTCAAGCTAATTCCATAATCTAGAGGTAATTCTAGCACATAGGCATTAGGTCTCATTCTCCTAATCACTTTAAAGGGACCAACCCCACGAGCATGAAGCTTCTTAACGGTTCCCGGTAGAAACCGTTCAGGCCGGAGCCTAATCATTACAAAATCCCTTATTTCAAACTCTTTGGCTTGCTTTCGGGAATCAGCCAAATTATTTAAAAATTGTATTTAATGCATAATCCTAACATGATGCAAAATGCAGACTTAACTATGCAATCTTATTAAGAAAAAAAATAATTTTATTGGACTCTTAGGGTCTAAACCTAACAGACTTTTGACTCTCTGGGTTTGACCCTAGTCTGGTATGCACAAGAAAAATTATTAAGGATCCCTAGCAAATGCCATAAAGTATGCCAGAAGTAGAGGGCAAAAGGGATGGGTTCTAAGGAGTCACACATTCTGGTAATCTCAATAAAAAGTAACCCCATGGCTCTAGAAATGTGAGAAGGTTCAGGGAAGGGTAGGAAATAGGAATCAGAGTCTTGGGGTAGCTTATGGAAAACATAAAACAGACCTGGGTTATTCAGGATGACCTTAAAATTTGGGCATCGTTCTATAGGTGTCATATTGTCCACTTGTTCTGGTAGATCTTGGGGGTCGCCAGGGTCAATCCCACAGTGAGGAAGGTCTGTTAAAGAGGATCTTGGGACCAAGTCTATAATATGATGGATGTTTCTCAAGGGTGGAAGTTGATCAGGTAACTCATCGGGATCTTCATCCTCAATTTCTTTCCGAGCTTCAACCATCTCTTGAGGATGTTCTCTTTGGATCGGCTCATTAAGGTTGGTTCCGGAACTCATGTGGAAAAGACTGGTGAATCCTCATGTTTATTTACTAGATGTGATACTGGCTCGGTCATTCCCTCTTCAAATTTTGTAGTGGGTTCAGGATCATTTTCCTTGGATTCCTTAATTATTTCACCCTCGGGCCCATCTTCTACTAAACATGACTCATAGATGCTTTCTTTCAATTCTTTAATGGGCTCAAGAGTTTCTTTCCCTAGATTTTCAATGGATTCAACCTTCAAGTCTTCAATGGGCTCAGGGGTTTTTGTATTCAAATTCTCAGAATGTTCTTCCTTCTCTCCCTGAAACTCTTTAAAGGGTCCTTTCCCAGTAATCTCTTCTTCTAACCCATTGTCCTTGATTGGGTTAACTTCAGGCTACTTGATCCTTTTTTGACTGGGTCCTTTGGCTGGATTGGGTTGATTGTAATCTTTTTCCCTTGGTGGAGAAAGATGCAGGTATTGGATCGACCATAAAGGGTGGCATCATGGTTGAAAAGCCAGGGTCGTCCTATGATGATACTACCCACACCCATGGGTAATATGTCACACCAAATCGATTCTTCATAAGAACTCATTTTAATCTTGATTTGGCACCTAGATTTTACTGGGATTGAAGTTGAATCTATCTAGGAGACTTTGTAAGGGTTGTGGTGGGGAACTGTGGCTAGTCCTAAAGATTTGACTGTACTCAAGGAAAGGGCATTAACACAGCTTTTACTATCAATGATGACCTTATAAACCTTATCTCCTAACTTGATCAGGGTCTGTAGGATGTTGGTCCTACGCCAGTCTTCCTGTATTATGTTTTGGGCTAGGATGCATCTGACTACTCCTAGAAGGTCTTCAGATTCATTTAGCTTTTCCTTTAGGGATCTTAGTCTGGCCTCTATCTGGTCCAGTCTATTGATCAACTAGGTCATCGATTGGGTTAAGGCTCCAATGTCGGCTCGCAGTTGGTCCATGGTGTCAATAGAGGGTGGAGAAGGTGGGTAAAAAGAGGTTCCTGATCTAGTGCACATGTAACAAAACGATGCTACGGTTTGCTAGACCTAGGAGATCTCTCCAAATGTAAAGTCAAGAAGATGAACCTGGAAGTAGTAACTTGGCACCTGGCCAAGTATGTGTAAGGTGAGTGGAGGTTCCTCTTTGCTTTCCTAGACACCAATTAGAAATTGGCCAGGTAAGCGAACCAACCCACTTCTCTTCGGGCTCTAGTCCCTGAACCACTTTCCTAGACACCAGCTACACAAGCACACACCAACAAGCAATCTAGCTTGGCTCGGCACTTGGGTTGACCCGACTTTGTGGGTGTCCCTAGCTCACTAGAGCAGATTAAATGTCTAATTGATTTTAGTTAATGGCAAGGGTTCGATATGCCGGGTGGTGGTTTTTTGGGCTAGGGACAGGTAATGAAATCCTGACCCTATGTTAAATTGGCGCCCTTAAGATATGTTATGTAAAATGAAGTACAAGAATGACTAATGAAACGACTTAAAATTTTTTTTTGTTCTTTTGTGTCTTTTAGATGGGTGAATGCTAAACAAAATGCAGGAACTAAAACATGCAAGAAACTAGCTAGATGGAGGAATGAATCAAAATGTGATGCTTGCTGAAATTTCAGACCTGAGATTTTCTCAGGCAGTATTTCGGCTTGTAAAAATTCTACAAACTGAAATAAAATCTGATAAAATAAAAAAAAATGCTTTGAAATTACTGAGATCTAAAAAATAGAAATCATGAAATTTGGATGTCTCTGCAGAGAGAAACAATCCAACAATCATACCATATACAGGCTGATCAGAATGCAGAAAATGAAAGAAAATAAAATGCACTAGTCCAAGCCTTGCTCTGATACCAGAAATGATGCGGGAGGCAAGGGGGTTAGGGCTAGGGATGCTGGGGTGGATGCTTATGATGCAAGGAGTTTCTTTTTTTTTTTTATGTTTGATGGTTTTTAGATATTTTTTTAGGGTTTCGATTCCCGATCACAAGCAAAGGTAAGAAATACGAAGAACAGTAATGAAAGCTTATGCTAGAAGTTCAAAGCCCTAAAAGTGAAAACGAGAACAGGATCCCGGGATTAAGAAACCCCGGTAGGACTAGCTCGACCTACAATATCTACTTACGAGATAAAGAGAAAGCAAACATCAAACTTCTGAAGCGCCCGATGCAGAGATCGCTCAACTTGACGGATGCGGCCTGGATGTCCGAGCAGTCAAACCCTTGGAAGCGCTGGCTTTGGGTCGGGAGGTCGTGATTGCAAAGCTGACTGTATCCAATGCCCGAGATGCTAGGAAGGACCTGTAGGGAAATAAAAGAAAGGTCAGCGAAATGTGGAGATGCACGGAAAGGAAATGAGCTGGAGTTGGAAAGGGGCTTCAAGCCTAATGTCTGGCTGGATTCTGAAGTCGAAGTTGGAGATAACTTGGGGCCTCGCACCCCACGACGTCCCGGAGGATGAAGGAATGTGGCCTCACACCACGCGACGTCCTGGAGGATGAAGGATTCGCGACACCTTGGGATGATGGACAGGTGGCCTCGCACCACTCAACATCCCTGGGGACGAAGGCAATTCCACTCAAACCTAGCCTAAGAGACAATGGTTGGAGGGTGGAAGAAACTCAAACTTTTCATTAATCACTCAATCATTCATTTTTTTTTACAATGGAGGGGTTGGGTCCTTTAAATAGGCTCCCAAGGCCCATTTTGAAATTCAGATGCAAGAATACAAAATTTATTCTTCTTTTTCTTGAATGGGTATGGCATGAAGCAAGGCTAGGAGGAGGGATCATGGTGCCTTGAAGTTGGAAAGAATCTTCATTATTTTGGAAAAAGACATGAAGAGGTGCTTGTAGCATGGCTTATGTTCTTCTTCCTTCCTTTGTTGCACACCCTTTCATTGGTATAAGGCTTGACATGGGGAGTGTTAGGTGGAGGCGCCCAAGGATCTTGTCTCTCCCTTCCAAAGAGGTTGAAGCAATTTAGGAAGAAGACTTGATTGGAGGGCTTGAAGCAAGGGATTTGAATTCCCCACTTCAACTCCCATTGACTTCCACCTAGGCCGACCACCCTTGCATGGCAATGAGCTTGATAGGGGGAGGGGAAAAAGGCTAGAGCCAAGTGAAGTGGTCCTCCCCATTGGGCATCCTTGCATGCCAAGTGTGCTGCCCACATGGCAAGATGTCATGGTGCCATGTAGGATGCACAGGTGGGCCCTGAGCTGACTTGGCTTCTTTCCTTACTTGCTTCCAAGGAGACTAAATTTTATGACCCACTCTTGCAATTGACCCATACTTCTAAGAGACTCAGACTAGACTCGATTTATGACTTGACTTAGTACATGACTCAATTTGACCTAATTGGTCAAGGTACAGACTCATTTCAAAGCAAAAGATAATTACAAATTTGAGGCTTGAAGCCTTATTACAAGACACAAAGAAGTGAAACCCTAATCTGAGATCCACGGAGGGTTGAGGAGCCTCTATCGGATCCTGGTGCCCACATCAGCGAGGCCCCACGTTATCTCTATCTTTGACTTCGGAATCCAGCCGGACACCGGGCTCGAAGCCCCTTCTCAACCCCATCTCAGTTCCTTTCTGTGCATCTCCCCATCTCGCTGATCCTTATTGTGTTTGCTTACAGGTCCTCCCTGGCATCTCGGGCGTCGGAGATAGTCGGCTTTGCCATCACGACCTTTCGACCGAAAGCCAGTGCTTCCACGGGTTCGACTGCTCGGGCATCCAGGCCGCATCCGCCGAGTTGAGCGATCTCTGCACCGGGCGCTTCACAAGTGTGAGGTTTTCTTTCTCTCTATCTCCTAAGTAGGTATTGTATGTCTAGCTAGTCCACCGGGGTTTCTTAATCCCGAGATCATGTTCTCGTTTTCACTTTTAGGGATTTGAACTGCTAGCGTAAGCTCACATTACCCTTCTTTCATATTTCTTGCCTTTGCTTGTGATCGGGAATCGAAACCCTAAGAAAAAAAAAAATAACAAGAAACATAAAAAAACAAATCAACCCTAAAAAGAATTCCTTTGCATCGTAAGCATCCTTACTAGCATCTAGCATCCCTAGCCCTACCCCCTTGTTCCACATCAATCTTGGTATCAGAGCAAGGCTAGGACTAGTGCATCTTTTCTTGTCATTTTCTGCATTCTGGTCAGCCCGTATATGGTCTGATCATTGGATTGTTTCTCTCTGCAGGGACATCCAAATTTTAAGATTTATATTTTTTTAGATCACAGTAATTTCAATGTATTTTTTTTTATTTTATCAGATTTTATTTCAGTTTGTAGAATTTCTACAAGCCAAAATACTACCTGAGAAAATCTCAGGTCTGAAATTTCAGCAAGCATCTCATCTTTTGATTCATTCATCCATCTAGCTTGTTTCTTGCATGTTTTAATTCCTGCATTTTGTTTAGCATTCAACCATCTAAAAGACACAAAAAACAAGAAAAAATTTTAAGTCATTTCATTAGTCATTATTGTGCTTCATTTCACATAACTTATCTTAAGGGCGTCAAATTAACATAGGGTCAGGATTTCATTACCTATCTGATGCCGGGGGGGGCAAGGGGGTTAGGGCTAGGGATGCTGGGATGGATGCTTATGATGCAAGGAATTTTTTTTTTTTGTTTTAGGGTTGATGATTTTTTTTTTTTGTTATGTTTCTTGTTGTTCTTCTTTGTTGTTTAGGGTTTCGATTCCGATCACAAGCAAAGATAAGAAATATGAAGAGCAGTAAGGGAAGCTTACTCTAGCAGTTCAAAGCCCTAAAAGTAAGAATGAGAACAGGAACCCAGGATTAAGAAAGCCCGGTAGGACTAGCTCGACCTACAATATCAACTTAGGAGATATAGAGAAGGCAAACCTCAAACTTCTAAAGCGCCCGGTGCAGAGATCGCTCAACTTAGCGGATGCGGCCTGGATGCCCAAGCAGTCAAACCCATGGGTGCTCTGGCTTTGGGTCTGGAGGTCGCGATGGCAAAGCTAACTATCTCCAATGCTCGAGATGCCAGGGAGGACCTATAGGCAAACAAAAGAAAGGTTAGTGGAATGTGGAGATGTACGGAAAGGAATTGAACTGGAGTTGGAAAGGGGCTTTGAGCCCGGAGTGCAGTTGGATTCCACTAACTTGGGGCCTCGCACCCTGGACGTCCCAGAGGACAAAGGAATGTGGCCTCACACCATGCGACGTCCTGGGGGATGAAGGATTCGCGCCGCCCTGGGGCGACAGACAGGTGGCCTCGCACCACTCGACATCCCTGGGGATGAAGGAAATTCCACTCGAACCTAGCCTAAGAGACAATGTTTGGAGGGTGGAAGAAACTCAAACTCATTCACTAAAAGTTTCATTCATTTATTCATTCATTAGTTCTACAAAGGGAGGGATTGGGTCCTTTAAATAGGCACCCAAGGCCCTTTTGAAATTCAAAATACAAGACTCATGGTGGCGCCAAAAATTTTCCACATGATGCAGAACAAAGAACAAAGAAGCATATGCGAAAGTAAAATTAAGATTAATTCTTTTTTTTTTTATATATATTTCAGAAATTGGCTTTGACTCAAAGTAAAGTTAAACTAAGTTGATGGAAACTAGGTAAGGATTGAAAGCACAATTTAGAAGAAGCTAAGTTATCAGAGTAATTCAGAAGTAACGGATCACTGGGGGTTGAGAAACTGCCAGACCTAGGGTTTCGCTCTGAACTTTCAACAGGACAGAAATAAAGAGAAGAGATGGTTTACCAACCAGACAGTGATCTTCACAGAATTTGAGTGGAAGAACTCTCTCGAGCAGATTGTTGGATCCTCGGATTCGGCTATCGTTCGGGCACCAGACTCAGAAGAAGACTTTAGGGCTCCATCTGGATCTCTGATTGACATTGCCCGAAGAATTAGGGTTTTCTGGTTTTGTAATAAGGGTTGACTTGGTCAACTCAATTTTAGTTTGAGTCTGTATTTCCCTGTAATTTAATTTTTTTTGAGTCATGTTGACTCAATACAAGTCCTAGTAGTGGTCTAGGTCTTCTCCAAGGTGCAACATTTTCTCCCAGTTTCAAGCAAGTGGGCGCCACACTCCCAGCCACACGCCAGAGTCCAGGAGGCGCCACATCTCCATCCAGTGTGCCTTGGTCCCCACACCACAAGAAAGCAGGTCCCTTCTTTCATGCGCCACTTGGGGGAGAAATCCATCAAGATACCTCAATCCAAGGAGGAGCCAACTTCTTTCCAGATAAACCCAAGCCAGGATGGCAAGAATTTTTCTTGAAGAGAGGATCAAGGAGGTGTCCTACAATGTTCCATAAAAACCCAAGTTATAAAAGGAAAGAGAGCATGTCTTGGGGAGAAAATCAAGGAGGCACCCAAAAGTTTCCTAAAGTGCCAAAGCCATGAAAGGAAGAAGCCTAAACTTGTGGAGCAAGACTAGGAGGTGTCCAAAAGAGCCAAACCATGAAGGAAAAATCCTTGATTCATGGAGAGATACTAGGAGACACCCCCATAACCTGCCATTTGGAGCTGATTTTCAAGTTTTCTTGGAGTTTTTGGGCTGCCCACTCATGGAAGGAGTCTTGGAAAGAAAATTTGATGCCTAAAGTATGGGTTAGTCCTATTAGTCCCACATGGGAAGTGTATGAAATTTTATTTTTTTGTTATGTCTATATATTCAACTCTATGTAACTCTTGAAATCAGATGAATGAAACCAATTTTTTTTGTGAGCAAAACTTTGTGTTTTCTCTTTTCCGCACTTGCTTCCAGGTGTTGAGCTCCATGAGGGAGTAAATCCGGGTTCCCCTGGAACCTTGAGGAGGTGAGAGATCTCCAAAACCCCAAATCCTAGGTTAGCCACTCCACTCCCAAACCCTAGCCGCCATCACCCTTCTCTTTCCACCAAGCCCTAGTCTATTTCCCTTCTCACGGCCACCATCTCCAAGTCCAAGCCGACCACCAGCATCCAGCTCCAGTCCAGATACTGCAGATCTACAACAATTCTAAGAGGAAGTCAGATCGGCCTCTAAGAGAATTCGATTTCAGCAACTTCGGCTTTCAAGTTCTTCAACCTGGTAAGATCTTTTCTTGAGTTTCTGAATTCCTTCACTTGCTCCTCTTCTTTCCCAGATCTTGAGTCCAGGAGAAGCCGACCAAACCATGAGACCAGTATTGGAGGATCCATTGCGAAGATAGCTGACTCCGAGGATCCCACAATCTGCTCGAGAGAGTTCTTCTACCAAAATCCTGAGAAGATCACTGTCTGGTTAGTAAACCATCTCTTCTCTCTATTTCTGTTCTGTTGAAAGTTCAGAGTGAAACCCTAGGTCTGGGAGTTTCTCAACCCCCAGTGATCCGTTACTTCTGAACCACTCTGATAAATTTAGTTTCTTCTAAACTGTGCTTTCAATCCTTACCTAGTTTCCTTCAACTTAGTTTAGCTTTATTTTGAGTTAAAGCCAATTTCTGAAATTTTTAAAAAAAAATAACAAAAGAAAATAAAAACAAAAAAAGGATTAATCTTAATTTTACTTTCGCATACGCTTCTTTGTTCTTTGTTCTGCATCATTTTTGGTATCAGAGCCCTGTCTAGGGTTTCTGTTTTGATTGCTTGTTTGAGTCTCTCTTTTTACTTTGTCTGCTCGAAGTAGACTCCCCAGGATGTCCGGTCCTAGGAACGAAGCGAGGTGCAAACCTCCTCTTCCCATTCCACGGGGTGTTCCTAGGGCATGTAGGGGATCCGTTGGGTTATAACTTCATAGCAGGAATTGTAAACGGGGAAGTACTTTATTTTCATCCCGTAATTTTCCTGTTGCAAGAATTATTTCTCACTGCAGGTAACTCTAAATTTGGTGACTTTTATTTTGCTGAAACCAGTATAATTGAAACTATTTTTCATAATTTTTATGTGATTTATTGGATTCTGTGAGATTTCTAAGGATTAAATTACTATAACTCTATTTTTGTGTTTCTGCAATTCAATTATTTTTGAGTGATCATCTCTTAATTCATCTTAAGGGCATTTGAGCATCTAAGATAAGGGGAGGAGTTGATAACCGCTCCTTAGCCCAAAACCACCACCCACTCATTCGAATCTAAGCCTTTAATCTTAAAATTAATTAGACCTAATTTGCCCTAGTGGGCTAGGGACACCAACAAGTCGGGTCTAGGCTAATGTTGAGTCAGTTTGTCTAGTTACTCTGTGTGTACTTTATACTCAGTGTCTAGAATGGTGGTTCAGGGATTCTATCCCGAAGGGCTTGTGTGCTGGTCCGCCTACCTGGTCAATCTCTGATTGGTGTCTAGGATTGGCAATTAGGGACCTAACACTCCCCTTACACCTGCCTGGCTGAGTCCCGAGTTACTACAGGCTAGCTTGCCACTCTGATTGGGCATCTAGTTTGGGCTCTAGGTCTAGTTAGCCCGTAGTCATTTCAGTCGAGTCTCATTTGGTGTGCTTGCTTGCATCATCATGTCCACCCGGAATGAAGTACCCTACCAACCTGGTCAAACCCAACCTGATTTAGAGGCCATGATTAGAACTCTTACCGAATGTATGACCAAATTGAGTCAGGATATGAATGAGGGTTTTGCCCAGTTTAGAGACCGAGCCCAGGGACTTGAGAAACGTAGACATCAAAATTGCATCGCTGATCCAAAATTTAATAGGCCCCAACCTCACCTATGCCAGGAGCCTAGGAGGACCTTATACCGTGATCCCGAGCATAACCCTAGGAGCCTATATCCATACTTGGTTGACTCAGAAAAGGGTCCTTTTAGGAACACCGAACCTTATGCACCCACTTTTGATGGAAGACAAGAGACATATATTAAGTGGGAAGAACAAATGGATCGGTATTTTGAGTGCACTAACATATCGAAATTAGGACAAATTAGGTTGGCCAAAACCAAGTTCACCAAACATGCTAGGTCGCATTGGTATGCTATTGAGCATGAGTGTTATCAAAGAAAAGAGGAAATATATACTTGGAGAGATATGAAAAGTAAGTTGAGAGATAGGTACCTTGGTAGATTCTATGAGAAAAGACTTTTAGACCAATGGTACCAATTGCGACAAGGTAATAGGACTGTATCTAAATATATCGAGGACTTCCAATGGTATGACATGAAATGCAATACCATTGAGACCGAAGCTCAGATCACATCGAGGTTTAGGGTTGGGTTACACCCAGATATTTATAAGAAGCTATGCCTTGAAAAGACCAATAAGTTAGACCGAGCCTACCAAGAAGCCCAAGACTATGAGTGGTCTTTAAGATATAACCAATCAAGTACTTTGGACTTAAAGCCAACCTCTACCAACTTGAGTCAAGTTTCGATTGATCCGACACCCGTAGTGAACCAGACTTTTGTTTGTCAATTCCCACTTGTGTCACCTCTTGACCAGAAGGATAACACTGAGACGGAGTTGGGCATGGCCATCCCAAAATTAGTTGACCTGACCAGAGTCGTACTTAAAGAGGAATCAAAGGAGAATAGATTAGAACCTTTCAGTGAGATTGAGGAAGAAATATATGAGCCTGACATAAGTTTGATAGATGAATATGAAGAAAAAGAATTTGAGGATATCTCTCCCGATAATTCAATTAACCAACTCCTACCTAATGGGGTTATTGAGGGGACCCCTGCCACTCAAGGAATTCAGGAGCTAACCCTAAGAGAAGACCCTTTTGAGGAAGTTCAGGAAGAGGAAATTACACCAAATGAATGTTTAAGTGAGAATACCCTTGAACTCATTGAGGAATCCAAAGAAGACACCCCTGAGTCAAATCTGGTAGAGAAGTGTGGAGAAGGAAGGGGTTCACAAGAATTGCCCATTGAGAAGGTCCAAGAACAAGAAAAAGATAGTAGCTTAGAGGACTTTTTAGATAAACATTCCAAAGACCTTCCTGATAACCTTCCACCTTCTAGGAGCACCCAGCCTACCCTAGAACTTGCACTTGTAGACCCTCCTAGAGCAAATCATAAGGTTTGGATGAGTGCACCTATAGAACAATGTCCTCATTTTAAGGTCATCCTGAATAACCAAGGTTTGTTTCTTGTTTCTGATAAGCCACCTCAAAACTCTGATTCTTATTTCCTACCCTTCCCTGAATCTTCTCATGTTTCTAGAGCTATGGGATTACACTTTACTGAGATCTCTAGGTTGCAAGACTCCTTAGAACCTATTAGGTTTGCCACCTACTTCTGGAAGACTTTATGGCACCTACTAGGCATCCATAATAAGTTTTCATACTCTGCATGCCCTCCTCCGACCCAAGGTCAAACCTAGAGAGCCTTAGTTTGTTAGGTTTAGACCTAGGGTTCCTTTGGAATAAAGTCCATTCTTTAGGAATGCGTCGTCAGTCTAGTTTAGTTTTTCTTGACCCTTTACTAGGGTTTGGCTCAGATTTTGGTTTGATTGAGAGCACCAGGAATTGGGATTTGTATTTTGTCCAGGACTAAATTTGCATATAATGTTTCGATCAACAGGTCTATAGGCTAGAGTCCCTTTGAAATTGTTCATGGATACAAGCCTCACACACCACTTGATCTGATTTCACTATTAGTCCACACACACAAGTCTCTTGATGCACTTGCATAGCATGTAAAGGACTTGCATAAAGAAATTCATGCCAAAATAAATTTAAGTAATGAAACTTATAAGAAGTTGGCTGATTCTCAAAGGCGAGTCAAAACTTTTGTTGAGGGAGACTATGTAATAATTAGGTTAAGGCCTGAACGGTTTCCTCCTGGAACTGTTAGAAAGTTACATGCTAGAGGAGCTGGACCATTTAGAGTGGTGAAGAGAGTAGGGTCCAATGCCTATGTGCTCGAGTTGCCTTCAGAACTAGGCATTAGCTCCACTTTCAACATTACAGACCTAGTAGAGTATAGAGAGCCAGCTGTGATTCCCAGTGAGCCTTTTTGAGCCTAATCCTGCTCTTGAGAGTGAACCCAACCCTGTGTGTCCACCAACAAACTAGCCTGTGAGGAAAGAGCAGATTGAAAAGATCCTGGATGATCAGGTTATCTCTACTCGTAATCGAGGATACCAAAGATACCTGGTCCGCTGGCAAGGAAGGCCAGATTCTGATAACTCTTGGATCTCCCAAGAAGAATTACAAGAATTGGACCCAGACCTCTTAGAGAGATACCAGAGCCAGCTTGATCCATACTCGACAGGGTCGAGTTCCTCCCACCTCGGGAGAATTGGTGCGGGCACCAGACTCAGAAGAAGACTTCAGGGCTCCATCTGGATCTCTGATTGACATTGCCCGAAGAATTAGGATTTTCTGGTTTTGTAATAAGGGTTGACTTGGTCAACTCAATTTTAGTTTGAGTCTGTATTTCCCTGTAATTTAAATTTTTTTGAGTCATGTTGACTCAATACAAGTCCTAGTAGTGGTCTAGGTCTTCTCCAAGGTGCAACATTTTTTCCCAGGACCAAGCAAGTGGGCGCCACACTCCCAGCCACATGCCAGAGTCCAGGAGGCACCACATCTCCATCCAGTGTGCCTTGGTCCCCACATCACAAGAAAGCAGGTCCCTTCTTTCATGCGCCACTTGGGGGAGAAATCCATCAAGATACCTCAATCCAAGGAGGAGCCAACTTCTTTCCAGATAAACCCAAGCCAGGATGGCAAGAATTTTTCTTGAAGAGAGGATCAAGGAGGTGTCCTACAATGTTCCATAAAAACCCAAGTTATAAAAGGGAAGAGAGCATGTCTTGGGGAGAAAATCAAGGAGGCACCCAAAAGTTTCCTAAAGTGCCAAAGCCATGAAAGGAAGAAGCCTAAACTTGTGGAGCAAGACTAGGAGGTGTCCAAAAGAGCCAAACCATGAAGGAAAAATCCTTGATTCATGGAGAGATACTAGGAGACACCCCCATAACCTGCCATTTGGAGCTGATTTTCAAGTTTTCTTGGAGTTTTTGGGCTTCCCACTCATGGAAGGAGTCTTGGGAAGAAAACTTGATGCCTAAAGTGTGGGTTAGTCCTATTAGTCCCACATGGAAAGTGTATGAAATTTTATTTTTTTGTTATGTCTATATATTCAACTCTATGTAACTCTTGAAATCAGATGAATGAAACCAAATTTTTTTGTGAGCAAAACTTTATGTTTTCTCTTTTCCGCACTTGCTTCCAGGTGTTGAGCTCCGTGAGGGAGTAAATCTGGGTTCCCCTGGAACCTTGAGGAGGTGAGAGATCTCCAAAACCCCAAACCCTAGGTTAGCCACTCCACTCCCAAACCCTAGCCGCCATCACCCTTCTCTTTCCACCAAGCCCTAGTCTATTTCCCTTCTCACGGCCACCATCTCCAAGTCCAGGCCGACCACCAGCATCCAGCTCCAGTCCAGATACTGCAGATCTACAACAATTCTAAGAGGAAGTCAGATCGGCCTCCAGGAGAATTCGATTTCAGCAACTTCGGCTTTCAAGTTCTTCAACCTGGTAAGATCTTTTCTTGAGTTTCTGAATTCCTTCACTTGCTCCTCTTCTTTCCCAGATCTTGAGTCCAGGAGAAGCCGACCAAACCATGAGACCAGTATTGGAGGATCCATTGCGAAGATAGCCGACTCCGAGGATCCCATAATCTGCTCGAGAGAGTTCTTCTACCAAAATCCTGAGAAGATCACTGTCTGGTTAGTAAACCATCTCTTCTCTCTATTTCTGTTCTGTTGAAAGTTCAGAGTGAAACCCTAGGTCTGGGAGTTTCTCAACCCCCAGCGATCCGGTACTTCTGAAACACTCTGATAAATTTAGTTTCTTCTAAACTGTGCTTTCAATCCTTACCTAGTTTCCTTCAACTTAGTTTAGCTTTATTTTGAGTTAAAGCCAATTTCTGAAATATAAAAAAAAATAAAAAATAAAATAACAAAAGAAAATAAAAACAAAAAAGGATTAATCTTAATTTTACTTCCGCATACGCTTCTTTATTCTTTGTTCTGCATCAGGCTATCTTCGCAATGGATCCTCCAATACTGGTCTCGTGACTAGGTCGGCTTCTCCTGAACTCAAGATTTGGGAAGAAGAAAAACAAGTGATGGATTCAGATACTCAGGGAAGGATTTACCAGTTCAAAGAACTTGAAGGCTGATGTCCCTGTGATCCGGATTCTCTTGAAGGCTGATTCGACACCCTCTGGAAAGAGCTATGGATCTGAAGTATCCGGACCGGAGCTGGATGCTAGTGGTCGGCCTGGACATGGAGAGAGAGGCCGTGGGAGGTGGGATAGGCTATGGTTTGGTGGATTTAAATGGATGCTGGGCGGCTAGGGTTTTGGAGTAGAAGTGGCTAACCTAGGGTTTGCGGTTTGGAGATCTCACACCTCCTCAAGATTCCTGAGGAACCCGGATTTACTCCCTCATGGAGCTCAACACCTGGATGCAAGTGCGGAAGAGAGAAAACACAGAGTTTGCTCACAAAAAAAAAGTTGGTTTCATTCATTAGATTTTTTCAAGAGTTACATAGAGTTGAATATATAGACATAACAAAGAAATAAAATTTCATACACTTCCCATGTGGGACTAATAGGACTAACCCACACTTTAGGCATCAAATTCTCTTCCCAAGACTCCTTCCATGAGTGGGCAGCCCAAAAACACCAAGAAAACTTAAAAATCAGCTCCAAATGGCAGGTTATGGAGGTGTCTCCTAGTATCTCTCCATGAATCAAGGATTTTCCCTTCATGGTTTGGCTCTTTTGGACACCTCCTAGTCTTGCTCCACAAGTTTAGGCTTCTTCCTTTCTTGGCTTTGGCACTTTAGGAAACTTTTGGGTGCCTCCTTGATTTTCTCCCCAAGACATGCTCTCTTCCCTTTTATAACTTGGCTTTTTATGGAACATTGTGGGGCACCTCCTTGATCCTCTCTTCAAGAAAAATTCTTGCCATCCTGGCTTGGGTTTATCTGGAAAGAAGTTGGCTCCTCCTTGGATTGAGGTATCTTGATGGATTTCTCCCCCAAGTGGCGCATGAAAGAAGGGACCTGCTTTCTTGTGGTGTGGGGACCAAGGCACACTCGATGGAGATGTGGTGCCTCCTGGACTCTGGCATGTGACTGGGAGTGTGGCGCCCACATGCTTGGGCCTGGAAGAAAAAAATTGGGCACCCTGGACCTTGACTTGATTTTAAAAAAATGGCACCAACCTGGAGAAGACCTAGACCACTACTAGGACTTGTACTGAGTCAACATGACTTAACAAAATTTAAATTATAGGGAAATACAGACTCAAGACTAAAATTGAGTTGACCAAGTCAACCCTAATTACAAAACCAAAAAATCCTAATTCTTCAGGCAAGGACAATCAGACATCCAGATGGAGCCCTGAAGTCTTCTTCTGAGTCTGGTGCCCGCACCAATTCTCCCGGGGTGGGAGGAACTCGACCCTATCGAGTAAGGCTCAAGTTGGCTCTGGTATCTCTCCAAGAGGTCTGGATCCAAATCTTGTAGTTCTTCTCGGGAGATCCAAGAGTCATCAGAGTCTGGCCTTCCTTGCCAGCGGACCGGGTATCTTTGGTATCCTCGATTACGAGTAGAGATAACCTGATCATCCAGGATTTTTTCAATCTGCTCTTTCCTCATAGGCCAGTTTGTTGGTGGACACACAGGATCGGGGTCACTCTCAATAACAGGATTAGGTTCAAAAGGCTCACTGGGAATCATAGCTGGCTCCTTATTCTCTACTAGGTCTGTAATGTTGAAAGTAGTGCTATTGCCTAGTTCTGGAGGCATCTCGAGCACATAGGCATTGGATCCTACTCTCTTCACTACTCTAAATGGTCCAGCTTTTTTAGCATGTAACTTTCTAACGGTTCCAGGAAAAAAACCACTCAGGCCTTAACCTAATCATTACATAGTCTCTCTCAACAAAAGTTTTGACTCGTCTTTGAGAATCAGCCATCTTCTTATAAGTTTCATTACTTAAAGTTATTTTGGCATGAATTTCTTTATGCAAGTCCTTTACATGCTAGGCAAGTGCATCAAGAGATTTGTGTGTGTGGGCTAATAGTGAAATCAGATCAAGTGGTGTGTGAGGCTTGTATCCATGAACAATTTCAAAGGGACTCTAGCCTATAGACCTATTGATCGAAACATTGAATGCAATTTGAGCCCTGGACAAAATACAAATCCCAATTCCTGGTGCTCTCAATCAAACCAAAATCTGAGTCAAAGCCTAGTAAAGGGTCAAGAAAAACTAAACTAGACTGACGACGCATTCCTAAAGAATGGACTTTATTCCAAAGGAACCCTAGGTCTGAACCTAACAAACTACGGCTCTCTAGGTTTGACCTTGGGTCGGAGGATGGCATGCAGAGCATGAAAACTTATCATGGGTGCCTAGTAGGTTCCATAAGGTCTTCCAGAAGTAGGTGGCAAACCTAATAGGTTCTGACATGTGATTCACTCTAAAGACTTCGACAAAGTATACTTGGATGGTGTAAGAAGCATTGGAAGTCCTAGAGAAAGGGAGGAAATATGAGGTGGAGTCTCGAATTACCTGTTGACTAAAGGTGGTGACCTGAAGGTTTGAATGGTGATCTATGAGTGTCAACTGGTCATCCTTACGAAAGGAAAAGTTTGCTACTCCCAGGAATGGATCAAGAGATGGTTCGGGAAGTAGCCTTGGACATGTGATTGCAATAGTTAAAGTTTGTTCTCTAAGCAAATAATGATCCATTTTCTCAAGAACTGGATTAAAGAATGATTCATGGAAGGGCCTATAGATGATGACCTCAAGACTTGAAATTTGACATATGGGTGCGGAAAGATATACTCTATAGAAGGGTAGGTTAGTCATGCGAAGGAAGGGGTATGGGACCATAAGGAGGACTTCTACAGGACTGGGTGAATCAATCCGCTCAAGACAAGGATGTTCAACTGAGATTACGGGAGAGACCTTAGTGGCTGGGCATGGGACAAGGTCCAATTGTAAGAGGCTTGATTCAGTCATCCTAAGGAGAGGATCTACCATAGGGTGGGCAAACATAAACAGTTCAGTGCAAAGATCTTCAATTGGTACCTGGGGAATGACTGTCATTAGAGGGTACGAACTGATAGCTCGGGCTAACACTATGAGTTCTTCCTGGGGGTATTTGACTAAAGGAACCTGATTCTCACAAATCTCATGAATTTCTGAGCTAGGTCCTACCACTTGGTTGCTCTCCAAAGTCTCCTCAGGTAAGGAACCAATAGTACAGATGTCACATTCTTCAAGTTCTTCCCCCTCATATTCATCAACTAGACTCAAGCCAGCATCATATACTTCCTCGATGCCATCTTCAATGGGTTTCAGGTTAGTGGTAATCGGGTCAACTGATTCTAGGCTTGTCATACATAACTTTTCTTCCTCATTGGTAGGCTTGGGTTCTCCCTTATTAATGTCATCCTTAGGATTCTTACCACTTAGCTGTGCACAAGCCAGTCCTATGCATGGGCACTGACTAGATTTATGGCCTCTTTCTCCACAAAACAAACATTCTTGCGATATAGGAACCTGGGTCACACTGGGTTTCAAGCTAGTAGAGACCTTACTTGGGCATGGGTGTGGATCTAAATGGTTTGATCTAGAAGACTTGGGTTGTTGAGTGACTGGTCTAGAATATTGTAAGTGGTGGGGACACCGGAGGCACCAGAATAAGATAGAGGCTTTTCAATCCTCTGTGAATTGATCAATAATTTATGAGTCCATCTGTAATAAGGGCTTAGCTCATCTAAGTCTATTTTAGTTGTTATTTGAGTATTTTGAGTTGTTATTTCAGTTCTGTACTTGTCAGCTCATGTTGAGCTAGTTCAGTCCAATGCTAGTCAGCTCAAGTTGAGCTTATTTTATTTTTTTGAGTCCTGTCCAAGCATACTGAAGACTCAAGACTATATCATACAAGTGTAGACCAAGTCCAACTATATTAAAGACATGGAAGTATAGCACAAGTCCAACCCAGCTTGAAGATTTGAAGACCCCAGGAGGAAAATTCAGAAAACCCTGATTTCTTGCAGATGCACTCCAGATGCCCAGATTCCCTTCCAGATGCCAAAGTATATTTATAGATAAGGTCATCCATGATTCCAGAGGTCCATCTGCATCCTAGCCCAAAGAAATCAAGCCCAGGTGCCAAGCCCAAGCCCCTAAGAAGCAATATACCAGGGAATATTCCTGCTACCTGGCTACCAGGCCACCCCAGCTTCCAGAGGCCCAAACCCATGCACCCAAGTCCCTTTGGGCCAGCCTTTTGCTTCTCCTAGAAGCCCAACACGCCCCCCTAGGCATCCTTGGAGTCTTGACCAAGTCAAGAAAATTTTTAGGGATTTTTCTACCTAATATTTCCTTATTTTCTAGCTAGGGTTTGAGAGGGAAAAGGATTCTTATGTAAAGACTTATGTACCCTTACTTGGAGCCCAAGGTTAAGGGTCTATTTAAGGGACCCTAGCCTCTTGTATGACGAGAATTTTTGATGAATGAAAACCTTGAGTTCTTCTATTGAGTGGTGTGATACCCTGCTGTGTGCATAAAGGGGTTTGTGAGAGTTCTTCTTCCCGGTGTTTGCAATCATCTTCCTACTGCCAACAAACCATCCAGATCCCTGAACGCCCACTCCAAAAGAAGCCTTCCTTTGCAATTTTTCTTTTGTTTTCTAGTCCCTTTGTGAATTTTCTAACCCCTGACAGGTCGTTTGCAGGTCCCTGAGTTCCAACGAATCCAACGACTCCAGCCAGGCCACAATCGGATCAACGAGCAGAAAGCTAGGTATCCGTGGGTCTTTGGCTCGATTTTCCAGGCCGCATCCATCGAGGAACGAGAAACCCCTTCGCTGCGATCTTCATAGACGTTGTCAGGTACACCCCTCTACCTCCAGTAGTTTTATTGTAGGAGAACTTGTCCTAACCGAGGCTTCTCAGCCCCGGCGGTCCTTCTTTGCTACTTTTCTAGGTTCTAATCTGCATGCTGATCTTCAAAAATTCATACAAAATTCCCCACAAATAATTTTGATCTTAAATTTGGGAATTAATCACCTAAATCAACATGTAAAACAAACAAAAAAAATGGCATGCATATTAGTCCCCCATCATTTGGTATCAGAGCTTAGATTAGGGCTTGTTTTCTGTAATTTTTCAGTCCATATATACTCTGTTATTTTAATTATTTCTTCCTGTTAAAACTCCAAAAATTCTAAAATTTATTTTCCTGGACTTATAATAATTCACAGTAATTTTAAAAATTTTTCCAGATTTTATTATGGCTTTTGAATTTTCTTAAAGCCAAAATAGGGCCTAAAAATGTTTGGCTCTTTTTTTTTTAACAAGACAAGTTTGGAAGTTTTAGGGTTTTGTTTAGGAGTTTTTGCATATTTCTTAATTTTAATATATTTCCAGTATATTAGGCCATGATTTGCAAGTTTTTTTCTATTTAAAAAACACCAAAAAAAAATATACATATTTTCCAAAAATATCAAAAAAAATATCTAAACCCTAATTTGCATCCTCATCTGCCTGCCATCATTGCATAATTTACTTTTAAGGGCACTCTTGCTATATCAGATGGGGGGAGGATTTGATCACCAACCACATCCCTTGCATTCAGTCCCAAGCCTTAACCTAAAATTAATTTGACTTAATTTGCCCTAGTGGGCTAGGGACACCAACTGGTCGGGTCCGGGCTAAGTGTTAGATCACTGTGTCAAGACTAACCTGTGTGTTCCTTGTGCTTAGTGTCTAGAATGGTGGTTTAGGGATTCAATCCCGAAGGGCTTGTGTGCTGGTCCGCCTACCTGGCCAATCTCTGATTGGTGTCTAGGATTGGCAATCAGGGACCTAACACTCCCCTTACACCTGCCTGGCTGAGTATTGGGTTACTATAGGCTAGTTTGCCACCCTGATTGAGCATCTAGTTTGGACTTTAGGTCTAGTCAGCTATAGTCGGTCTGATCGAGTCTTGCATGAGCACTAGATCAGGAGTATCATATCACCCACCTCCTTCATAAATGTCTGAACCCATGAAAAATTTACAAGCCCAAATAAAAGCCCTAGCTGATCAAATGGCCCAGATAACTACCCAGATGACCCAGTTAACTCAGTCTCGTATTCAAACCAATGATAGAATTGACCATCTTGCCAATAGGTTTGATCAGTTAAAAGTCCGGGTAGGGACCCCAGGAAAAACCCATGGGTCACAGTCTGAGCCAGATCCAGATTCCCTTCAACTTAGGAGGACCCCAAACCCTGATCTATACCATGAGGTCGAACCTAGGAGAGCCCCTTATCCTGACCCGTACTACAATCCTCAACCTAGGAGGACCCCAAACCCTGATCCATACCTTGAGGATGAACCTAGGAGAGCCCATCGTCATGACCCAATCCCTATGGTTAGTCCTAGAAGATCCAATCAGGATTTTATAGACCAGGAAGATAGATCCTATTTACCCTCTCCCTACAAGCCTAGTATACCTACAACCTATAGATCTTATGACTCCAAATCCTATGAACCTAGAACCTATGAATCCATAACCTATGAACCTATATCTTATGACTCTAGATCCCATGATCATAGATCCTATGCACCCACACCCTATGAGCCTAGTAGACCCAACACCCAATATTCTGACCCATATAGGGAGTCCAACCCTAGGAGGACCCAATATTCTGACCCATATAGGGAGTCCAACCCTAGGAGAACCTAGTATTTTGACCCATATAGGGAGTCCAATCCTAGGAGGACCCAATATCCTGACCCATATAGAGAGCCCAACCTTAGGAGGACCCCATACCTTGATCCATCCTTAGAACCTGATCATAGAGCTGACCCAAAATCATATGACCCCAGATCCTATAATCCCATGACCCATAGATCTGCACCCTTGTCCTATGAGCCTAGAGAACCTATAACCCCTAAGTATCAGCCTAGTACTAGTCGTGCTTTCCCTAGTCAACTTGAATCCCATAGGATTAGTATCCCTAAATATGAACCCAATAGTGAGCCACTACCTCTTATACAACCTGAACCTACTAGGAGTAGTACCCATAATCAGAGACCAGAACCTAACCAATTTCCTGCTAGCCGACCTTCTCCAACCATTCCTGAGATTCGCAAGGCTTATATTAACGTGGAAGTGTATGAAGCTGATGTGAGCCTAGTGGATGAGTATGAGGGAGAAGATGAGACACCTTTAGATAACCTAGAATTAGTTGACCCAATAGATACCCAGGTAGAAGACAACCTAGAGATAGTTGACCTTGACCACATCCAACCTAAAGCTATAGTGGAAGAACAAATAGAGGAAGAGAACCTAGGTACTGCTACTAGAGCCTTATCTATGGAAACCATAGAGGAGAGCCAAATTATAGAGTCTAGTCCTAAAATATAAGAACCAGAAGAATTTATTAAGGACCTTATCTCTTTGAATCAATACCTTCAAGATGAGTCCCCTCCTATAGTTCCCATTAAGGACCTCTTCCCCGAAATTGGCGACCCATCCTTCCATTATGCAAACCCTGTAGATATAGCTCAACCTCGTAAGGTTAACCTCATTAGTATAGGATTAGTTCCTGACACCCCGTCTTTTATCCTACTTTATCCAACTAACCATGAACCTTTTTCTCTACCTTTCCAAACTAATTCTGAACCCACTTCCTATTTTCTGCCCTTTCCTGACACCTCGAGCATTTCTAAGATCATTAGATTGCATTTAGCTGAGATTAGCATACTAAATGCATTCATCACGCATGTTAGGTTTGCATCTTACTTTTGGCATACTCTTTGGAATTTGCTAGGAGTTCACTGTAAATTTTCATGTGCATGTCAAGCTAGGATCAAACATAAAGAACCAATAATCTATTAGGTTTAGATCTAAAGAGTTCAATAAAATTTCCTTCGATAGGAATGCATAGTCGAGTCTGTTAGGTGTCAGTATGAGTCCTTTGCATCATTTGTTAGGAGTCTGCATGTGCCTAGCATGTTCACCACCCGCACTAATCTTAAAACAACTGGCTAATTCCCGAAGAAGGATCAAAAAATTTGATGTAGTGGATTTTATCTTGGTTAGGCTTAGGCCTAAAAGAAGCTTCATGCTCGCAGAGCCGGACCTTTTAAAGTGATAGAGAAGGTTGGATCAAATGCCTAGGTGTTAGACTTGCCTTCGGATTTGGGCATTAGTTCTAACTTCAATATTACAGACCTGGTTGAGTATAGGGAACCGGCAGCGCTACCTAGTGAGGCCTTTGGACCTATTCCTTTTCATTGTGAGTGACCCTAACCTAGAGTGTCCACAAACAAATTTGGCCTGAGAGAGGAGAACGGATCGAGCGTATCCTGGATGATCAAGCCATCATGACCTAGGGCCATGACTATCAACGCTTCCTGGTCCGATGGCAAGGCCGGCCAGAGTCGAACGATTCATGGATTTCTCGAGAGGACTTGCAATGCCTCAACCCAGACCTTCTCGAGAGATATGTGAGCCAGTCTGACCTTCACTCGACAGGGTCGAGTTCCTCCCACCCCGGGAGAATTGGTGGGGACACCGGAGGCATCAGAATAAGATAGAGGCTTTTCAATCCTCTATGAATTGATCAATAATTTATGAGTCCATCTGTAATAAGGGCTTATCTCATCTGAGTCTATTTTAGTTATTATTTGAGTATTTTGAGTTGTTATTTCAGTTCTGTACTTGTCAGCTAATGTTGAGCTAGTTCAGTCCAATGCTAGTCAGCTCATGTTGAGCTTATTTTATTTTTTTGAGTCCTGTCCAAGCATAATGAAGACTCAAGACTATATCGTACAAGTGAAGACCAAGTCCAACTAGATTGAAGACATGGAAGTATAGCACAAGTCCAACCCAGCTTGAAGATTTGAAGACCCCAGGAGGAAAATTCAGAAAATCCTGATTTCTTGCAAATGCCCTCCAGATGCCCAGATTCCCTTCCAGATGCTAAAGTATATTTATAGATAAGGTCATCCATGATTCCAGAGGTCCATCTGCATCCTAGCCCAAAGAAATCAAGCCCAGGTGCCAAGCCCAAGCCCCTAAGAAGCAAGATACCAGGGAATATTCCTGCTACCTGGCTACCAGGCCACCCCAGCTTCCAGAGGCCCAAACCCATGCACCCAAACCCCTTTGGGCTGGCCTTTTGCTGCTCCTAGAAGCCCAACACGCCCCCCTAGGCATCCTTGGAGTCTTGACCAAGTCAAGAAAATTTTTAGGGATTTTTCTACCTTATATTTTATTATTTTCTAGCTAGGGTTTGAGAGGGAAAAGGATTCTTATGTAAAGACTTATGTACCCTTACTTGGAGCCCAAGGTTAAGGGTCTATTTAAGGGACCCTAGCCTCTTGTTTGAGGAGAATTTTTGATGAATGAAAACCTTGAGTTCTTCTATTGAGTGGTGTGATACCCTGCTGTGTGCATAAAGGGGTTTGTGAGAGTTCTTCTTCCCGGTGTTTGCAATCATCTTCCTGCTGCCAACAAACCCTCCAGATCCCTGGACGCCCACTCCAAAAGAAGCCTTCCCTTGCTATTTTTCTTTTGTTTTCTTGTTCCTTTATGAATTTTCTAACCCCTGACAGGTCGTTTGCAGGTCCCTGAGTTCCTACGAATCCAACGACTCCAGCCAGGCCTCAATCGGATCAACGAGCAGAAAGCCGGGTATCCGCGGGTCTTTGGCTCGGTTTTCCAGGCCGCATCCATCGACGAACGAGAGACCCCTTCGCTGCAATCGTCATAGACGTTGTCAGGTACACCCCTCTACCTCCAGTAGTTTTATTGTAGGAGAACTTGTCCTAATCGAGGCTTCTCAGCCCCGGCGGTCCTTCTTTGCTACTTTTCTAGGTTCTAATCTGCATGCTGATCTTCAAAAATTCATACAAAATTCCCCACAAATAATTTTAATCTTAAATTTGGGAATTAATCACCTAACTCAACATGTAAAACATACAAAAAAAATGGCAAGCATATTAGTCCCCCATCAGTAAGGAACTCTCATAGACACGATCCACACTATAAATATCATGGTTAGGCTTCCTAAGGTTATGCTCGGGATCACGGTATAAGGTCTTCCTAGGCTCCTGGCTTGGATGAGGATGGGGCCTATTAAATTTTGGATCAAGGATCCAATTTTGATGTCTACGTTTCTCAAGTACTTGGACTTGATCCCTAAGCTGGGTAAAATTCTCATGGACTTGTTCTTTACACTGGGTAACAGTAGCAGTCAAATCCTGGCTCAATTTGTTCATACTTTCAGTAAGAGCTCTAACCATGGCCTCTAAATCAGGTTGGGTTTAACCAGGTTGGTAGGGTACTCCATTCTGGGTGGACATGATGATGCAAGCAAGCACACCAAATGAGACTCGACTGAAACGACTACGGGCTAACTAGACCTAGAGCCCAAACTAGATGCCCAATCAGAGTGGCAAGCTAGTTTGTAGTAACTCGGGACTCAGCCAGGCAGGTGTAAGGGGAGTGATAGGTTCCTAGATGCCAATCCTAGACACCAATCAGTGATTGGCCAGGTAGGCGGATCAGCACACAAGCCCTTCAGGATAGAATCCCTGAACCACCATTCTAGACACTGAGTATAAAGCACATACAGAGTAACTAGACAAACTGACTCAACACTAGCCTTGACCTGACTTGTTGATGTCCCTAGCCCACTAGGGCAGATTAAGTCTAATATATTTTAAAATTAGGCTTAGGATCGAATGAGTGGGTGGTGGTTTTCAGCTAAGGAGAGGTTATCAACTCCTCCCCTTATCTTAGATGCTCAATTGCCCTTAAGATGAATTAGGAGATGATCACTCAAAATAATTGAATTGCAGAAACACAAAAATAGAGTTTCTATAATTTAACTCTCAGAAATTTCACAGAAACCAATAAATCACAGGAAAATTATGTAAAATATTTTCAATCATACTGGTTCCAGAAAAATAAAAATCATACAATTTGGAGTTATGTACAATGAGAAACAATTTTTGCAACAGGGTAGTTACAGACTGAAAACAGATTGCTTCCCCCGTTTACAATTCCAGCTACGAAGTTGTAACCCAGCGGATCCCCTACACGCCATAGGAACACCCCGTGGAATGGGAAGAGGAGGTTTGCACCTCGCTTCGTTCCTAGGACTGGACATCCAGGGGAGTCTACTTCGAGCAGACAAAGTAAAAAAGAGAGACACTCAAAACATGCAAGCAAATCAGAAACCCTAGACAGGGCTCTGATACCAAAAATGATGCAGTACGAAAGCTCTGATACCAAAAATGATGCAAAACAAAGAACAAAGAAGCATATGCGGAAGTAAAATTAAGATTAATTCTTCTTTTTTTTTTTTATATTTCAGAAATTGACTTTGACTCAAAGTAAAGTTAAACTAAGTTGATGGAAACTAGGTAAGGATTGAAAGCACAATTTAGAAGAAGCTAAGTTATCAGAGTAGTTCAGAAGTAACGGATCGCTGGGGGTTGAGAAACTCCCAGACCTAGGGTTTCGCTCTGAACTTTCAACAGGACAGAAATAAAGAGAAGAGATGGTTTACCAACCAGACAGTGATCTTCACAGAATTTGAGTGGAAGAACTCTCTCGAGCAGATTGTTGGATCCTCGGATTCGGCTATCTTCGTAATGGGTCCTCCAATACTGGTCTCGTGACTAGGTCGGCTTCTCCTGAACTCAAGATCTGGGAAGAAGAAAAACAAGTGATGGATTCAGATACTCAGGGAAGGATTTACCAGTTCGAAGAACTTGAAGGCTGATGTCGCTGAGATCCAGATTCTCTTGAAGGCTGATTCGACTCCCTCTGGAAAGAGCTATGGATCTGAAGTATCTGGACCGGAGCTGGATTCTGGTGGTCGGCCTGGACTTGGAGAGAGAGGCCGTGGGACGTGGGATAGGCTAGGGTTTGGTGCATTGAAATGGATGCTGGGCGGCTAGGGTTTTGGAGTAGAAGTGGCTAACCGAGGATTTGGGGTTTTGAGATCTCACACCTCCTCAAGGTTCCTGGGGAACCCGGATTTACTCCCTCACGGAGCTCAACACCTGGATGCAAGTGCAGAATAGAGAAAACACAGAGTTTGCTCACAAAAAAAAAGTTGGTTTCATTCATCAGATTTTTTCAAGAGTTACATAGAGTTGAATATATAGACATAACAAAGAAATAAAATTTCATACACTTTCCATGTGGGACTAATAGGACTAACCCACACTTTAGGCATCAAATTCTCTTCCTAAGACTCCTTCCATGAGTGGGCAGCCCATAAACTCCAAGAAAACTTAAAAATCAGCTCCAAATGGTAGGTTATGGGGGTGTCTCCTAGTATCTCTCCATGAATCAAGGATTTTCCCTTCATGGTTTGGCTCTTTTAGACACCTCCTTTTCTTGCTCCATAAGTTTAGGCTTCTTCCTTTCATAGCTTTGGCACTTTAGGAAACTTTTGGGTGCCTCCTTGATTTTCTTCCCAAGACATGCTCTCTTCCCTTTTATAACTTGGGTTTTTATGGAACATTGTGGGGCACCTCCTTGATCCTCTCTTCAAGAAAAATTCTTGCCATCCTGGCTTGGGTTTATCTGGAAAGAAGTTGGCTCCTCCTTGGATTGAGGTATCTTGATGGATTTCTCCCCCAAGTGGCGCATGAAAGAAGGGACCTACTTTCTTGTGGTGTGGGGACCAAGGCACACTGGATGGAGATGTGGTGCCTCCTGGACTCTGGTGTGTGGCTGGGAGTGTGGCACCCACATGCTTGGGCCTGGGAGAAAAAAATTGGGCACCCTGGACCTTGACTTGATTTTAAAAAAATGGCACCAACCTGGAGAAGACCTAGACCACTACTAGGACTTGTACTGAGTCAACATGACTCAAAAAAATTTAAATTATAGGGAAATACAGACTCAAGACTAAAATTGAGTTTACCAAGTCAACCCTAATTACAAAATCAAAAAACCCTAATTCTTCAGGCAAGGTCAATCAGACATCCAGATGGAGCCCTGAAGTCTTCTTCTGAGTCTGGTGCCCGCACCACCATATCCCTATTTCTTTGGCCGACCAAATATTTGGAGTTGGGTGTGGCATTAGCAAAGGCTTGGAGAGGGGGATTGGTCCTTTGACTTCCTTCCTTAGCATGCTTAATTTGGGAAGAGGAGTGGGGCATGGCTTGTTTGGAGGGATGTGTTCTCTTGGGCTCTTCACGCCATCTTCTAGGAATGATTCTTGGCTGACCAAGGGAGAACACCATGGGGCGTTGCATGGTTGAGGGCTTGAAGAGGGGAGTGTGTCTTTTGACCTTCCTTCCTTGCAAGATCACTTTGGGAAGAAAACTTGGGAGGAGGCTTGCTTTGAGGCTTTGTTCCCTCAAGGATCTTCAATGCCCTCTTTAAATGAAACAAGACATGATGTGGGGGAGGGAAAAGGGGGATGTTGTCCAAGGCGTGTGGAAAGCAAGAGGAGGCCACTTTGTTTCCCTTCTTGGATGCCAAAGTGGTAGCTGATGTGGCACCACGTAGGTAGCTGAGATGGCACCTGAGTTGGCATTATCCTAAGTAGAAGGGGTGGGTTGGCCTACCAGAACTTGTGTTGGTGAAGAAAACCAGAGTGACTTCAATTGGGCTTGGGCCCAGACCAAACATAAACTCGAACAAATACAGGACTCAAGACCTAACTTGACCCAAATTGGCCAATGTACAGGACTAAACAACTTTGACAAGAAATTATAACAATGTTTTTAGGCTCAAAGCCTTATTACAGGACTCATAGAAAGGGGAACCCTAATCTGAGATCCATAGAGGGTTGAGGAGCCTCTGTCGGATCCTGGTGCCCACACCAATTCTCCCGGGGTGGGAGGAACTCGACCCTGTTGAGTAAGGGTTAATCTGGCTTTGGTACCTCTCTAGGATGTCGGGGTTGATATGCTGCAAGTCCTCTCGGGTGATCCACAAGTCATCGGATTCGGGTCGGCCTTGCCACAGACCAAGTAACGTTGATAGCCTTTGCCCCGGGTAGTGATTGCTTGGTCATCCAGGATACGCTCGATCTACTCTCCTCGCTCAGGTATATTTGTAGGTGGACACTCAGGTTCAGGTTCACTCTCAAAAGAAAGGTCAGGCTCAAATGACTCGCTAGGTATGTTTGCAGGTTCCCTATACTCGACTAAGTCAGAGATATTGAATGTCGAGCTAATTCCATAATCCAGAGATAATTCTAGCACATAGGCATTAGAGCCCATTCTCCTAATCACTTTAAAGGGACCCGCCCCACGAGCATGAAGCTTCTTAACGGTTCCAGGTGGAAACCACTCAGGCCAGAGCCTAATCATTACAAAATCCCTTATTTCAAACTCTTTGGCTCGCTTTCTGGAATCAGCCAAATTATTTTAAAAATTGTATTTAATGCATAATCCTAACATGATGCAAAATGCAGACTCAACTAAGCAATCTTATTGAAAAAAAAAAAAAAATTTACTGGACTCCTAGGGTCTAAACCTATCAAACTTTTGACTCTCTAGGTTTGACCCTAGTTTGGTATGCACAAGAAAAAATATTAAGGATCCCTAACAAATGCCATAAAGTGTACCAAAAGTAAATGGCAAAAGGGATGGGTTCTAATGAGTCATGCAGCCTGGTGATTTCAACGAAATGCAACCCCATGGCTCTAAAAATGTGAGACGGCTCTGGGAAGGGGAGAAAATAGGAGTCAGAGTCTTGGGGTAATCTTTGGGCATCATGAAATAGACCTTTGTTGTTCAGGATAATCTTAAGATTTGGACATTGTTCTATAGGTGCAAGTTCCAAGGCTAGATGGGTGTTCTTAAATGGTGGAAGGTCATTAGGAAGTTCTTTGGGAATGTTATCTTGAGAGTCCTCAAAACTGATGTCTATCTCCTGGGGGGGTTCTATAGGGACTTGTTCCTGGACCTCCTCTAAGGGCAATACTTGTGAACCCTCACCATCCTCTACAATGTTTGATCCTGGCTCAATTACTCCTTTATTATCTCTAATGGGTTCAGGATCTTTCCCTAGATTTTCAATGGGTTCAACCTTGAAGTCTTCCTCAGGTTCAACAATGGGTTCGGGTTCAGTTTCAGTCGGTTCATCCATAAGTAGGGTAGGGGCGGTGCACTAACTAGCAAAATGCTCAGGTTTATGGAACCTATAGCTGTTACCTTGGGGATCGGCTCTCCTATGGACTTCAATAGCCTCACCCTTGTCCTCTCTACTGTATTGGGGTCGATTCAGACTGGGAAGACAAGGACTGGGTCTGGCTATGCTTGGTCGACTGGGGTCAGATCGGTTCGGTCTTGGTCGACTTGGGTAAGCCTGGCTATAACCTTGGATGGATCCGGGGATACGACTCTGGTTCCTAAAGGGCTCAGATCTTCTGTAGGCGGGAGCTCTCTAGAAATGCTCACGGAGCCTAGCAGCTTCCTCTATGGGTCCTAGTCTGGCCTCTATTTGATCACATCTATTAGTCAACTGGTAGCTTAATTAAGTCATGTATTGAGTTAGGGCTCCAATGTCAGCTCGAAGTTGGTCCATGGCTTTGCTAGGGGGTGGAGAAGGTGGGTGAAAAGAGGTTCCTGATCTAGTGTACATGTAATAAAACGATGCTACGGTTTGCTAGACCTAGGAGATCTCTCCAAATGTAAAGTCAAGAAGATGAACCTGAAAGCAGTAACTTGGCACCTGGCCAGGTAAGTGTAAGGTGAGTGGAGGTTCCTCTTTGCTTTCCTTGACACCAATTAGAAATTGGCCAAGTAAGCAAACCAACCCACTTCCCTTCAGGCTCTAGTCCCTGAACCACTTGCCTAGACACCAGCTACACAAGCACACACCAACAAGCAATCTAGCTTGGCTCGGCACTTGGGTTGACTCGACTTCGTGGGTGTCCCTAGCTCACTAAAGCAGATTAAATGTCTAATTGATTTTAGTTAATGGCTAGGGTTCGATATGCCAGGTGGTGGTTTTTTTTGGGCTAGGGACAGGTAATGAAATCCTGACCCTATGTTAAATTGACGCCCTTAAGATATGTTATGTAAAATGAAGCCCAAAAATGACTAATGAAATGACTTAAAATTTTTTTGTTCTTTTGTGTCTTTTAGATGGGTGAAGTCTAAACAAAAAGAAGGAATTAAAAAAAAACAAGCTAGATGGAGGAATAAATCAAAATGCGATGCTTGCTGAAATTTCAGACCTTAGATTTTCTCAGGAAGAATTTTGGCTTGTAGAAATTCTACAAACTGAAATAAAATATGAGAAAATAGAGAACAATACTTTGAAATGAATGCGATCTAACAAAATAAAAATCATGAAAGTTTGATATCTCTACAAGGAGAAACAATCCAATGATCAGACCATATACGGACTGACCAGAATGCAGAAAATGAAACTAATGCACTAGTCCTAGCCTGGCTCTGATACCAGAAATGATGCAGGGGGGGGGGGGGGGGGGGGCAAGGGGGTTAGGGCTAGGGATGCTGGGATGGATGCTTATGATGCAAGGAATTTTTTTTTTTGTTTTAGGGTTGATGATTTTTATTTTTAGTTATGTTTCTTGTTGTTCTTCTTTGTTGTTTAGGGTTTTAATTCCCGATCACAAGCAAAGATAAGAAATATGAAGAGCAGTAAGGGAAGCTTACGCTTGCAGTTCAAAGCCCTAAAAGTAAAAATGATAATAGGACCCCGGGATTAAGAAATCCCGGTAGGACTAGCTCGACCTACAATATCTACTTAGGAGATATAGAGAAGGCAAACCTCAAACTTCTGAAGTGCCCGGTGCAGAGATCGCTCAACTCGATGGATGCGGCCTGGATGCCCGAGCAGTCAAACCCGTGGGAGCTCTGGCTTTGTGTCTGGAGGTCGCGATGGCAAAGCTAACTGTCTCCAATGCTCGAGATGCCAGGGAGGACCTGTAGGCAAACAAAAGAAATGTTAGTGGAATGTGGAGATATACGGAAAGGAATTGAACTGGAGTTGGGAAGGGGCTTCGAGCCCGGCATCCGGCTGGATTCCAAAGTTGAAGTTGGAGATAACTTTGGGCCTCACACCCCGCGACGTCCCAGAGGACATAGGAATGTGGCCTCACACCACGCGACGTCCTGCGGGACGAATGATTCTCGCCACCCTGGGGCGATGGACAGGTGGCCTCGCACAACTCGACATCCCTGGGGACGAAGGCAATTCCACTCGAACCTAGCCTAAAAGACAATGTTTGGAGGGTGGAAGAAACTCAAACTCAATCACTCAATTTTTCATTCATTCATTCATTCATTTGTTCTACAAAGGGAGGGATGGGGTCCTTTAAATAGGCACCCAAGACCCTTTTGAAATTGAAAATACAAGACTCATGGTGGCGTCAAAAATTTTCCACATCCCTATTTCTTTGGCCGACCAAATATTTGGAGTTGGGCATGGCATGAGCAAAGGCTTGGAGAGGGGGATTGGTCCCTTGACTTCCTTCCTTAGCATGCTTTATTTGGGAAGAGGAGTGGGGCATGGATTGCTTGGAGGGATGTGTTCCCTTGGGCTCTTCACGCAATCGTCTAGGAATGATTCTTGGCTGACCAAGGGAGAACTCCATGGGGCATTGCATGGTTGAGGGATTGAAGAGAGGAGTGTGTTTTTTGACCTTCCTTCCTTGCAAGATCACTTTGGGAAGTAAAATTGGGAGGAGGCTTGCTTTGAGGCTTGGTTCCCTCAAGGATCTTCAACGCCCTCTTTAGATGGAACAAGGCGTGATGTGGGGGAGGGAAAAGGGGGATGTTTTCCAAGGTGTGTGGAAAGCAAGAGGAGGCCACATTGTTTCCCTTCTTGGATGCCCAAGTGGCAGCTGATGTGGCACCACATAGGTAGCTGAGGTGGCACCTGAGTTGGCATTATCCCAAGTAGAAGGGGTGGGTTGGCCCACCAGAACTTTAGTTGGTGAAGAGAACCAGAGTGACTTCAATTGGGCTTGGGCCCAGACCAAACTCAGACTCGAACAAATACAGGACTCAAGACCTAACTTGACCCAAATTGGCCAAGGTACAGGACTAAACAACTTTGACAAGAAATTATAACAATATTTTTGGGCTCAAGGCCTTATTACAGGACCCATAGAAAGGGGAACCCTAATCTGAGATCCACAGAGGGCTGAGGAGCCTCTGTCGGATCCTGGTGCCCACATCACTGTCCCTAGCCCAAAAACCACCACCCAACATATCAAACCCTAGCTATTAACTAAAATCGATTAGACGTTTAATCTGCTCTAGTGAGCTAGGGACACCCACGAGTCGGGTCGACCCAAGTGCCGAGCCAACCTAGATTGCTTGTTGGTGTGTGCTTGAGTAGCTGGTGTCTAGGCAAGTTGTTCAGGAACTAGAGCCCGAAGGGAAGTGGGTTGGTTCGCTTACCAGGCCAATTTCTAATTGGTGTCTAGGCAAGCAAAGAGGAACCTCCACTAACCTTACACTTACCTAGCCAGGTGCCAAGTTACTACTTCCAGGTTCATCTTCTTGACTTTACATTTGGAGAGATCTCCTAGGTCTAGCAAACCGTATCATCGTTTTGTTACATGTGCACTAGATCAGGAACCTCTTTTCACCCACCTTCTCCACCCTCTACCGACACCATGGACCAACTGCGAGCTGACATTGGAGCCTTAACCCAATTCATGACTCAATCCATGACCCAGTTAGGCAACCTGTTGAACAATAGACTGGATCAAATAGAGGCCAGACTGAGACCCCTAGAGGAAGCTGCTAGGCCCCGACCTGAACTCAGTCTTGAGTCCCCTCATCCCAGGAGAAACCTACAACAAGACCCTTACTTTAAGAATGACTTTGGGAGAGACCCTGACCCCTTTGTTGATACCCGTCCTAGGAGACCCAATCTGGAGGACCATGAAGAAAGAGCCTTTAGGGGCATCAAGCTTGAGGCACCCACTTTCGATGGTATCTTAGATCCCAGGGTGTATGAAGATTGGGAGTCTGCTATGGAGTAGTATTTTGACTGGTACTCTATGTCTGAAAGAACTAAGTTTAAGTTTGCCAAGCTTAGGTTGGTTCACCAAGCTAGGTTGGTTCACCAAGCTAGGTTGTTCTGGAACAGTGTTGAAAATTACATAGAGCAGAAAGGTCAATTACCCATAACCGCCTAGGAGGAGATGAGAGATAAGCTTAGAAAAAAATACTTACTTGCATCCTACACCCAGAAACTTTTGGACCAATGGCAGACCTTAAGTCAAGGGAGTAAGAGTGTGGCCGATTACATCGCCAAGTTTGATGAATATGTTATGCGATGTAAGGTTGTTGAATCACCTGAGGTAACCCTGTCTAGGTTTAGGGCTGGCGTACACCCAGACATTCAGAGAGAGCTATATTTTAGATCAACCAGAACCTCGGAAGAAGCTTACCAAGTTGCTAGGCTCTGTGAGCATTTCCAGATAGCTCCCACCTATAGAAGACCTGAGCCTTTTAGAAACCCGAGCCGTATCCCTGGATCCACCCAAGGTTATAATCAAGCTTACCCGAGTCGACCAAATCCAAACCAAATTGACCCAAGTTGACCAAACCCAGCCCGACCCAGTCCTAGTCGTTCCAGCCTGAACCGACCCCAGTATAGTAGAGAGGAAAAGGGTAAGGCTGTTGAAGTCCAGAGGAGACCCGATCCCCAAGGTAAATGCTTTAGGTATCATAAACCATGACATTTTGCTAGCCAGTGCACCGCCCCTGCCCTACTCATAGAAGAACCAACTGAGACTGAACCCGAACCAACCGTAGAACCTGAAGAGGACATCTATGATCCCGAAAATCAGTTATTGGAAGGGTACGAGGGAGAGGAAGAAGTGTATGAATTTGAAGACCTTGTAGGGGTAGTCCGATGCATCCTAGCCTAAAATATAGTACAGGAAGACAGGCATAGGACCAACATCCTACAGACCCTGATCAAGCTAGGAGATAAGGTTTGTAAGGTCATCATTGATAGTGATGCAGAACGAAAGCTCTGATACCAAAAATGATGCAGAACAAAGAACAAGAAGCGTATGCGGAAGTAAAATTAAGATTAATTCTTTTTTTCTTTTTTTTTTATATTTCAGAAATTGGCTTTGACTCAAAGTAAAGTTAAACTAAGTTGAAGGAAACTAGGTAAGGATTGAAAGCACAATTTAGAAAAAACTAGGTTATCAGAGTAGTTCAGAAGTAACGGATCGCTGGGGGTTGAGAAACTCCCAGACCTAGGGTTTCGCTCTGAACTTTCAATAGGACAAAAATAGAGAGGAGAGATGGTTTACCAACCAGACAGTGATCTTCACAGAATTTGGGTGGAAGAACTCTCTCGAGCAGATTGTTGGATCCTCGGAGTCGGCAATCTTCGCAATGGATCCTCCAATACTGGTCTCGTGGCTGGGTCGGTTTCTCCTGAACTCAAGATCTGGGAAGAAGAAAAACAAGTGATGGATTCAGAGACTCAGGGAAGGATTTACCAGTTCGAAGAACTTGAAGGCTGATGTCGCTGAGATCCGGATTCTCTTGAAGGCTGATTCGACTCCCTCTGGAAAGAGCTTTGGATCTGAAGTATCCGGACTGTAGCTGGATGCTGGTGGTCGGCCTGGACTTGGAGAGAGAGGCCGTGGGAGGTGGGATATGCTAGGGCTTGGTTGAAAGAGAAGGGTGATGGGCGGCTAGGGTTTGGGAGTGAAGTGGCTAACCTAGGGTTGGGGTTTTGGAGATCTCACACCTCCTCAAGGTTCCAGGGGAACCTGGATTTACTCCCTCACAGAGCTCAACACTTGGATGCAAGTGCGGAAGAGAGAAAACACAGAGTTTGCTCACTAAAAATTGGCTTCATTCATCTGATTTTTTCAAACTTACATGGGGGTTTAATTTATAGGCCATTACAAGAGAGTAGGGTTTTACATCTTCCCATGTGGGACTAAAGGAGGGGATCTTCAAATTAGGATACCAATCCCTACTCATATGGCCGGCCAATTAATTCCAAAGTTGATTGAAGCTTCAAAAAGGAAAGTGGGTGGCGCCTCCTTGTCTTGCCCTCCAAGAAAATATTTTTTTCCTTCTATGCTTGGCCTTATCTGGAAGTGTTTGGGTGCCTCTTAACCTTACCCTCCAAGAGAAAATTTGTTGCCTTTTATATCTGGCTTTAGTTGGAATGATTAGGGCGCCTCCTAACCTTGCTTTTCAAGAGAAATCTCCTTCCTTCCATGGCTCAACCCTTTTTGGATACCTCCTTTTCTTTCTCCCCAAGTTATGGCTCCTTCTAACTTTGTTTTGAGTATTTCTGGCAGGTGATGGGCGCCTCCTTGAATTCCTCTCCAAGAGAATTTCTTCCCTTTTATAGTTTGGTTCTTTTGGGAAGTCTTGGGACGCCCCCTTGATTTGTGGACCCCTGGTGGATTTCTCCTCAATTGGTGCATGAAAGAGGGGAGCTGCTATCTATGGTGTGGAGACCATAGCCTGCTGGATGGAGATGTGGCGCCCCCTGGACTCAGGCGTATGGCTGGGAGTGTGGCTGGGAGTGTGGCGCCCACTTGCTTGGCCTTGGGAGAAAATGTAACACCCCAGGTTGAAATCCTAGTCCACTACTTTGTCAACATGACTCAATATAATAAAATGCAGGTAATATAGACTCAAGCTAAAGTTGAGTTGATCCAGTCAACCCTTATTACAAGCCAAAAAAAAAATAAAACCTAATTCTTCGGGCAAGGTTAATCAGAGATCCAGATGGAGCTCTGAAGTCTTCTTCTGAGTCTGGTGCCTGCACCAATTCTCCTAGGGTGGGAGGAACTCGACCCTGTCGAGTATGGATCAAGTTGGCTCTGGTATCTCTCCAAGAGGTCTGGGTCCAACTCTTGTAATTATTCTCGGGAGATCCAAGAGTCATCAGAATCTGGCCTTCCTAGCCAGCGGACCAGGTATCTTTGGCATCCTCGATTACGAGTAGAGATAACCTGATCATCCAGGATCTTTTCAATCTGCTTTTTCCTCACAGGCCAGTTTGTTGGTGGACACACAGGGCCAGGTTCACTCTCAAGAGTAGGATTAGGTTCAAAAGCCTCACTGGGAATCACACCTGGCTCTCTATACTCTACTAGGTCTGTAATGTTGAAAGTGGAGCTAATGCCTAGTTCTGGATGTAACTCGAGCACATAGGCATTGGATCCTACTCTCTTCACCACTCTAAATGGTCCAGCTCCTCTAGCATGTAACTTTCTAACGGTTCCAGGAGAAAACCGTTCAGGCCTTAACCTAATCATTACATAGTCTCTCTCAACAAAAGTTTTGACTCGTCTTTGAGAATCAGCCAACTTCTTATAAGTTTTATTACTTAAAGTTATTTTGGCAAGAATTTCTTTATGCAAGTCCTTTACATGCTATGCAAGTGCATCAAGAGACTTGTGTGTGTGGGCTAGTAGTGAAATCAGATCAAGTGGTGTGTGAGGCTTGTATCCATGAACAATTTCAAAGGGACTCTAGCCTATAGACCTATTGATCGAAACATTTAATGCAATTTCAGCCCTGGACAAAAAAACAAAATCCCAATTCCTGGTTCTCTCAATCAAACCAAAATCTGAGCCAAAGCCTAGTAAAGGGTCAAGAAAAACTAAACTAGACTGACGACGCATTCCTAAAGAATGGACTTTATTCCAAAGGAACCCTAGGTCTAAACCTAACAAACTACGACTCTCTAGGTTTGACCTTGGGTCGGAGGATGGGATGCAGAGCATGAAAACTTATCATGGGTGCCTAGTAGGTGCCATAAGGTCTTCCAGAAGTAGGTGGCAAACCTAATAGGTTCTGACACGTGGTTCACTATAAAGACTTCGACAAAGTATACTTGGATGGTGTAAGAAACATTGGAAGTCCTAGAGAAAGGGAGGAAATATGAGGCGGAGTCACGAATTACCTGCTGACTAAAAGTGGTGACCTGAAGGTTTGAATGGTGATCTATGAGTGTCAACTGGTCATCCTTTCGAAAGGAAAAGTTTGCTACTCCCAGGAATGGATCAAGAGATGGTTCGGGAAGCAGCCTAGGACATGTGATTGCAACAGTTAAGGTTTGTTCTCTAAGCAAATAATGATCCACTTTCTCAAGAACTAGATTAGAGAATGATTCAGGGAAGGGCCTATGGATGATGACCTCAAGACTTGAAATTTGACCTATGGGTGCGGAAAGGTATACTCTATAGAAGGGTAGGTCAGTCATGCGAAGGAAGAGGTCTGGGGTCATAAGGAGGACTTCTACAGGACTGGGCGAATCAATCCACTCAAGACAAGGATGTTCAACTGAGATTACGGGAGAGACCTTAGTGGCTGGGCATGGGACAAGGTCCAATTGTAAGAGGCTTGATTCAGTCATCCTATGGAGAGGATCTACCATAGGGTGGGCAAATGTAAACAGTTCAGTGCAAAGATCTTCAATTGGTACTTGGGGTATTACTGTCATTAGAGGGTACGAACTAATAGCTCGGGCTAACACTATGAGTTCTTCGTGGGGGTATTTGACTAAAGGAACCTGGTTCTCACAAATCTCTTGAATTTCTGAACTAGGTCCTACCAGTTGGTTGCTTTCCAAGGTCTCCTCAGGTAAGGAACCAATAGTATCAATGTCACATTCTTCAAGTTCTTCCCCCTCATATTCATCAACTAGACTCAAGCCAGCATCATATACTTCCTCGATGCCATCTTCAATGGGTTTCGGGTCTGTGGTAATCGGGTCAACTGATTCTAGGCTTGTCATACCTAACCGTTCTTCCTCATTGGTAGGCTTGGGTTCTCCCTCATTAATGTCATCCTTAGGATTCTTACCACTTAGCTGTGCACAAGCCTGTCCTATGCATGGGCACTGACTAGATTTATGGCCTCTTTCTCCACAAAACAAACATTCTTGCGATATAGGAACTTGGGTCACACTGGGTTTCAAGCTAGTAGAGACCTTACTTGGCCATGGGTGTGGATCTAAATGGTTTGATCTAGAAGACTTGGGTCGTTGAGTGACTGGTCTAGAATATTGTAAGGACCTCTCATAGACACGATCCACACTATAGATATCATGGTTAGGCTTCCTAAGGTTATGCTCGGGATCATGGTATAAGGTCCTCCTAGGCTCCTGACATGGGTGAGGTTGGGGCCTATTAAATTTTGGATCAGGGGTCCAATTTTGATGTCTATGTTTCTCAAGTACTTGGACTCGATCCCTAAATTGGGAAAAACCCTCATTCATGTCCTGACTCAATTTGGTCATACTTTCGGTAAGATTTCTATCCATGGCCTCTAAATCTGGTTGGGTTTGACTAGGTTGGTAGGGTACTCCATTCTGGGTAGACATGATGATGCAAGCAAGCACACAGAATGTGACTAGACTAAAGCGACTACTGGCTAACTAGACCTAGAGCCCAAACTAGATGCCCAATCAGAGTGGCAAGCTAGCCTGTAGTAACTCAGGACTCAGCCAGGCAGGTGTAAGGGGAGTGTTAGGTCCCTGAATGCCAATCCTAGACACCAATCAGAGATTGGCCAGGTAGGCGGACCAGCACACAAGCCCTTTGGGATGGAATCCCTGAACCACCATTCTAGACACTGAGTACAAAGCACACACAGAGTAACCAGACAAACTGACTCAACACTAGCCTTGACCCGACTTGTTGATGTCCCTAGCCCACTAGGGCAAATTAGGTCTAATCAATTTTTAGATTAAAGGCTTAGGTTCGAATGAGCGGGTGGTGGTTTTGGGCTAAGGAGAGGTTATCAACTCCTCCCCTTATCGTAGATGCTCAAATGCCCTTAAGATGAATAAAGAGATGAACACTCAAAAATAATTGGATTGCAGAACACAAAAATAGAGTTTCAGTAATTTAATTCTCAGAAATCCCATGGAAACAAATAAATCACAGAAAAATTATGAAAAATAGCTTCAATTATACTGGTTCCAGCAAAATAAAATTCACCAAATTTGAAGTTACCTACAGTGAGAAATAATTCCTGCAACAGGATAATTATGGGCTGAAAATAGAGCACTTCCCCGTTTACAATTCCTGCCACGAAGTTATAACCCAACGGATCCCCTACATGCCCTAGGAACACCCCATGGAATGGGAAGAGGAGGTTTGCACCTCACTTCGTTCCTAGGACCGGACGTCCTGGGGAGTCTACTTCGAGCAGACAAAATAAAAAGAGAGAGACTCAAACAAGCAATCAAAACAGAAACCCTAGACAGGGCTCTGATACCAAAATTGATGCAGAACGAAAGCTCTGATACCAAAAATGATGCAGAACAAAGAACAAGAAGCGTATGCGGAAGTAAAATTAAGATTAATTTTTTTTTTTTTTTTATATATTTCAGAAATTGGCTTTGACTCAAAGTAAAGTTAAACTAAGTTGAAGGAAACTAGGTAAGGATTGAAAGCACAATTTAGAAAAAACTAGGTTATCAGAGTAGTTCAGAAGTAACGGATCGCTAGGGGTTGAAAAACTCCCAGACCTAGGGTTTCGCTCTGAACTTTCAACAGGACAGAAATAGAGAGGAGAGATGGTTTACCAACCAGACAGTGATCTTCACAGAATTTGGGTGGAAGAACTCTCTCGAGCAGATTGTTGGATCCTCGGAGTCGGCAATCTTCGCAATGGATCCTCCAATACTGGTCTCATGGCTGGGTCGGCTTCTCCTGAACTCATGATCTGGGAAGAAGAAAAACAAGTGATGGATTCAGAGACTCAGGGAAGGATTTACCAGTTCGAAGAACTTGAAGGCTGATGTCGCTGAGATCCGGATTCTCTTGAAGGCTGATTCGACTCCCTTTGGAAAAAGCTTTGGATCTAAAGTATCCGGACTGTAACTGGATGCTGGTTGTCGGCCTGGACTTGGAGAGAGAGGCCGTGGGAGATGGGATATGCTAGGGCTTGGTGGAAAGAGAAGGGTGATGGGCGGCTAGGGTTTGGGAGTGAAGTGGCTAACCTAGGGTTGGGGTTTTGGAGATCTCACACCTCCTCAAGGTTCCAGGGGAACCCGGATTTACTCCCTCACGGAGCTCAACACCTGGATGCAAGTGCGGAAGAGAGAAAACACAGAGTTTGCTCACTAAAAATTGGCTTCATTCATCTGATTTTTTCAAACTTACATGGGGGTTTAATTTATAGGCCATTACAAGAGAGTAGGGTTTTACATCTTCCCATGTGGGACTAAAGGAGGGGATCTTCAAATTAGGATACCAATCCCTACTCTTATGGCCGGCCAATTAATTCCAAAGTTGATTGAAGCTTCAAAAAGGAAAGTGGGTGGTGCCTCCTTGTCTTGCCCTCCAAGAAAATATTTTTTCCTTCTATGCTTGGCCTTATCTGGAAGTGTTTGGGTGCCTCTTAACCTTGCCCTCCAAGAGAAAATTTGTTGCCTTTTATATCTGGCTTTAGTTTGAATGATTAGGGCGCCTCCTAACCTTGCTTTTCAAGAGAAATCTCCTTCCTTCCATGGCTCAACCCTTTTTGGATACCTCCTTTTCTTTCTCCCCAAGTTATGGCTCCTTCTAACTTTGTTTTGAGTATTTCTGGCAGGTGATGGGCGCCTCCTTGAATTCCTCTCCAAGAGAATTTCTTCCTTTTTATAGTTTGGTTCTTTTGGGAAGTCTTGGGACGCCCCCTTGATTTGTGGACCCCTGGTGGATTTCTCCTCAATTGGCGCATGAAAGAGGGGAGCTGCTATCTGTGGTGTGGGGACCAAAGCCTGCTGGATGGAGATGTGGCACCCCCTGGACTCAGGCGTATGGCTGGGAGTGTGGCTGGGAGTGTGGCGCCCACTTGCTTGGCCTTGGGAGAAAATTTAACACCCCAGGTTGAAGCCCTAGTCCACTACTGAGTCAACATGACTCAATAAAATAAAATGCAGGTAATATAGACTCAAGCTAAAGTTGAGTTGATCCAGTCAACCCTTATTACAAGCCAAAAAAAAAAAAAAACCTAATTCTTCGGGCAAGGTTAATCAGAGATCCAGATGGAGCTCTAAAGTCTTCTTCTGAGTCTGGTGCCCGCACCAGATAGTGGAAGCTATGTTAATGCCCTTTCCTTGAGTACAGTCAAATCCTTTGGACTAGCCACAATTCCCCACCCCAACCCTTAAAAAGTCTCCTGGATAGATTCAACTTCAATTCCTATAAAGTCTAGGTGCCAAATCAAGATAAAAATGAGTTCCTATGAAGAATCGATTTGGTGTGACGTTTTACCCATGGGTGTGGGTAGTATCATTCTAGGACGACCCTGGCTTTTCGACCATGATGCCACCCTTTATGGTCGATCCAATACCTGTGTCTTTCTCCACCAAGGGAAAAAGATCACAATCAACCCAATCCAACCTAAGGACCCCATCAAGAAAGGATCTTGTAGCCTTAAGGAGAAGAAAGCATAAGTCAACCTAATCACACCTGAGGAGCTAGAGAAAGAGATTTTAAAGGGAGCCCCTGTTTGGATTCTAGCCACCAAGGAGAGTCACAAGCCAACCAATGTAGAACACCCCCAAGAGGTAGTAAAGACTCTGAAAAAATTTGAGGATGTTTTCCCGGAAGAATTACCTGATCAACTACCACCCCTTAAGGACATCCAGCATGCTATAGATTTGGTCCCATGATCCACTTTGCCCAACCTTCCCCACTATAGGATGAACCCCACTGAACATCAGGAGCTTCAGAAACAAGTAGGAGAGCTGCTTAGGAAGGGTTTTCTTAGGGAAAGTTTATGTTCCTGTGCTGTCCCTGCCCTACTTACCCCTAAGAAAGACGGGACCTGGAGGATGTGTGTTGATAGCAGGGCTATCTAAAAAATTACTATCAAATATAGGTTTCCTACTCCCCGCCTGGATGATATGCTTGATATGATGGCCGGTGCCACTATCTTTTCAAAGATTGACCACAAGAGTGGTTACACCAGATTTGAATTCGACCGGGGGATGAATGGAAAACAGCATTTAAGACTAAGTGATGCAGAACAAATAAGATGATGCGATGCAGAAGTAAATTAAGACTATTTTTTTTTTTTTTTTGTGTTTTGTTAGAAGTTGGCTTGACTCAAAAACAAGGCTAACTAATATTGAAAGAAAATATGCACTGAAAGAAAGCACAATTCAAAAGAGTAGATTATCAGAGTAATAAAGAAGTAGCATCACTGGGGATTGAGAAACCCCCAGACCTAGGGTTTACTCCTCTTTCAAGAAACAGACGAAGAGAGAAGAGAAGGTTTTATACCTGACTGTGATATCTCTCTTTGCTTCAATTGAAGGACACTCTCGAGTAGATTGTAGGATCCTTGGAGACGGGGTATCTTTGCAATGGATCCTCGGATTGTAGTCCTATGGCAAGGTTGGCCTTCTTCTCGTACTCTGGATCTGGAAAGGATGAAGAACAAGATAAGGATGTAAGAAACTCAAGGAAGAGACCTTTACCTGCGATAGCTCCGGACTGCTCGAACTTTGAAGATGAGGGAAGAGTATGGAGGTGGTGGTGGAAGATGGAGTGGATTTAGGGTTCGGCTGGTAGGGCGGTGGCTTGCAGATGAAAAGGACCTAGGGCTTGATATAGTGGGCGGTGGCTTGGAGAAGGAGATGGTGGCCTTGAATGATGTGGGAATAGGGTTTAGGAATTTGGGTGTTAGCGGCTAGGATGATGAAAGGAAATAAGGGTTGGTGGCCAGGGATGAAAGCGGGGCAGGGTTTTGGTAACTTTGGAGATCTCTCACCTCCTCAAGGCTCCAATGGAACCAGGATTTACTCCCTCACGGAGCTCAACACTCAATGAAGTGTGGAAGAAGAGAACACAAAAAAGATTTCATTTACTCATTCTAATCAAAAGATTACATAAGGGTCCAATATATAGACCATGCAAGAGAAACAAAATTACACTACTTCCCATGTGGGACTAAACATTCATCCTAAGCTTGAAAAACTTTTCCTTGACCGACCAGGCTTCTTTCCTTGGAGTGGGCGGCCTCAAATACAAGGTGATGGCTTCATATGGCTGGTATGTGGGGCACCTCCTAGTTCTTCTCCTTAAGTCATGGGTTTTACTTCCATGACTTGCTCTTTCTTGGAAGAACATACTCATCTCCTAGTCTTTCTCCCCAAGACTAGGCTCCTTCCACTCATAGCCAGGTACTTTAGGCAGGTGTGGGCGCTTACCTTGAAGTCCTCTCCAAGAAAAATCCCCTGCTCCTTTAGCTTGGTTACTTTTGGCAGCTTGTGGGCGCCTTCCTTGACTTCTCTTAAGAAAATTTTCTTGCTCTCTTGGGCATGGGGACCAGGGACACTGTGAAGAAATGTGGCACCAACTGGTACTGGGAGTGTGGCATCCACTTGCATTTGGCCTTGGAAGAAAAAATGATGCCGTAGGGAATGGCGCCAACCAGGACTTGACTTGGACTTAGACTAAGTCAGCATGACTCAACAAAATGAAATGCAGACTCAAAGAAATAAAATAATCTGGTTGACCAGGTCAACCCTTATTACAAACCCTAATCTTCGGGCAAGGTCATTCAGAGATCCAGATGGAACCCTGAAGTCTTCATCTGATTCTGGTGCCCGCACCAATTCTCCCGGGGTGGGAGGAACTATAGACCCTGTCGAGTAAGGCACAAGTTGGCTGTGGTATCTCTCCAAGAGATCTGGATCCAGCTCTTGTAATTCATCTCGGGAGATCCAAGAATCATCAGAATCTGGCCTTCCTTGCCAACAGACCAGGTATCTTTGGTATCCTCGATTATGAGTAGAGATAACCTAATCGTCCAAGATCTTTTCAATCTATTCTTTCCTCTCTAGCCAGTTTGTTGGTGGACACACAGGGTTGGGTTCACTCTCAAGAACAGGATTATGCTCAAAAGGCTCACTAGGAATCACAGCTGGCTCTCTATACTCTACTAGTCTGTAATGTTGAAAGTGGGGCTAATGCCTAGTTCTGGAGGCAACTCGAGCACATAGGCATTGGATCCTACTCTCTTCACCACTCTAAATGGTCCAGCTTCTCTAGCATGTAACTTTCTAACGGTTCTAGGATGAAACCGTTCAGGCCTTAACCTAATCATTACATAGTCTCCCTCAACAAAAGTTTTGACTCGCCTTTGAGAATCAGCCAACTTCTTATAAGTTTCATTACTTAAATTTATTTTGGCATGAATTTCTTTATTCAAGTCCTTTATATGCTATGTAAAAACTTCAGCAGACTCGGAGACTCGTGTGTGGACTGGTAAAGGGGCTAGGTCAAGAGGTGTGTGAGGTTTGTACCCATGCACAATTTCAAATGGACTCTTACCTGTAGACCTATTGACCGAGTCATTATATGCAAATTCAGCCCTAGGTAAGTACAAATCCCAATTCCTAGTGTTTTCACCAACAAGACATCTTAGCAGATTGCCTAAGCTACAGTTCACTACCTCGGTTTGGGCATCAGTTTGGGGATGATAGGCAGTTGAAAACTTAAGTTTTGTCCCTAACTTATGCCAAAGGGTTTTCCAAAAATAGCTGGTGAACCGGACATCCCTATCTGAAATAATTGTCTTAGGTAGGCCATGGAGTCTAACTATATCATTAAAGAACAGGGTGGCTACCTTAGACGCATCAAAAGTCTGGGAACAAGGCAAGAAGTGGGCCATCTTAGAAAATCGGTCGACTATGACACAGATAGAGTCATGCCTCCTCTGGGTCTTAGGCAAACCTAACACAAAGTGTTGGGATTCGGTGCAACGCAGCGGAAGGGTAATTTCAAAAATTGAAATTAAATATGCACCAAAAATCCTAAACCAGTAACTCCTTAATAAGACTAGAATATATGAAAACAAACATTTCTATGCAAATTGAATTATAATACCAACCTGTAATCGCTAATTCCAATTTATGAAGACTTAAAACTTGAAGATCAACGGGCTATTTGAATTCACCAGGCGTCCAAGTGTCCGCCCTCGATGGTGATCCACACAGAGCAATGACCAAGAACACTATCTTCTTGTCCAATAATTCCTCGTATTGAGTACTTCTTCTAGAACTCAATCCTTCGGATTATGGCTGGAATTCTTCCACACAAGAGGTTGCCTCCTTTTTTTTTTTTTTCTTTTATCTCTTCTCCTCCTTCCACTAAGACCTTGACCCTCTAAGACACTCTTGTCTTAAAGATAAGACTTTGTCCTAAGGGGATTTAGGCTTGTCTTAAATTGGAGGAGAAATTAAGACAAGAATGTCTTAATGTAAGAAAGAAAGGAAAGAACAAAAACAGAACTCTTTCTTTCCTTTACCGTCAGAGACTTTCGCTCTTGTTCTTGTTCAGTAGCAGAGTTTCGACAGAGGTGTACTCTGTAAAGGAAATAATGCAAAAACAAGAAAAGGGAGAAAGAGTCTTTAGGAGAGGAAGAAGAATAAAAATACAATTTTTTTTAGAATCCCCGAAGTTCTGATTTCCATTCCTTTATATAGTTTTCAGAGAGGCACCCTCACAACTCTCCGTAAACATTTTTCTCATGCCCTTTTTCTTCTTCTCATGCCCTTTCCTTCTTCTCACGCCCTTCTTTTCTTTCTCACGGCCTTCTGGATTAATTCTCATGGCCATCCAGATCAATTCTCACGGCTTTTCTCGAAGGAAGAAGTCGCGACAATTGGGAGAAAGAAGTCGAGAAACTTGAATCTCCGAAGAGATACGATTTCGCGCACCTGGGAAGAGACAATGCTTTCTTTCTTTCTTAAAACCCCACCACCCGTTAGATTACCATCAAAGGGATGACACGTGAGGTGCTAAAAATGAGAAAGAATGCCACCCCATCTTAATTCATCGGAGAATTAAGTGGGCGCGCCAAGAGTCCATGCGCCCATGGACTCCTCCATATGGCCCGCCAAGAGTCCATAAGCACATGGACTCTTGGTGTTTTTGGCGTGCAAGGGCTAAGGGGCGGGTGGTATGATAGCATAAGTAATTGGTTAGCCAATTGGGTTAGTCATAATCCCTAAAACCTCAATTAGGGTCTAATTAGATCCAATCAGAACCCAAATTGAATCAATTCGGAACCCTAATTCGAATCCAATTCGAATAGAAGTTAGGATTTGCAACAATTGCTAGAGTGTCTTCATGCAAATGACTCTTGATCAATTCTCTTAAGTGTGTGATCCATTGGGTTTCATATCTAGCCAGCAGTGGGTTCGAATACAAGTTGACCTAATTTGATTAGAACTCTTTCTAATCGATTTAGGTCAAATCGGGCTTACCCGATTTTGATCAATTAGGACTCTTCCTAATAAATGATCATTAAATTTGATCAACCCACAAGACAAGATCGACGTCTAGCAACATGTCATGTCTACCCAGAAGATATGAAAATTCTGGTGAAATACCAAAACTACCCTTCAGTAGAAAGTTACCGTACAATTAAATCCTTCGATCAGCCTGCACCCAAAATATAATTATGGATATGGATATATGTCAAATCCAATATTATATTTGTTTCTAGCTCAATCTTATATTGATCATTCAATTATCTTGATATTAGAAACCATCTCTAATATCTTTACTTTGATCAAAGATTCCCTGAATCATCATCCGATTGATAACTAGCTGGATGCAATCTCCTCTTACTAGGAGTTTAATTCCTTGTTGACCTACTCATTAACTTCATATACAATTCACCATTCCCAGTATCAATCCTGTGCATGACTCAATGTCATGAATAGGATTGAACCAAAGGATGAGTTCATGTACATAAGGTACTTATGGCAGTCTCAGGTCAAAGGATTACTTGTACCACTCCCACTATGAGAACCTTATATTGACATATAGCTAAGACTCCATTAGATGTTCTCAAGTTGGATCATATCAGTGAACTCATTCTCAAATGAGCACCCACATCCTAGTATTAGTGTCATACACAAGTGACTGTGAGAGCAGTCACCCTCTCCAGTATACATGGGATGTTCTAGTCTTACCGGAAAAACCTTGATCCCCTACTCAGGGTTCCTCTGACTAGGAATATTTTAGATTATAGTTTTAAGACTTTAGGTCTCACTGGTATGATCTCATCATAATCTTAAAATCATAGCCCTAATCTATGGGGTTCATCATATAATAATAAACACAGCGTATGATAAAAAATAATGCCTTTATTAGAATATTGTCAATAACAATGGTTTGGGAGATACAACATAGATTGGCTTGTAGGGCATATCCCTTTCACAAAGTCCATACTCACATCTTGCCAAGGATGATATGGGACAGGGAGTGGGGTATAAAGGCCGGTGTTCTGTTTTCGCTGTTTGGCAACAGCGCAGGTCTGACACCTAGCCACAATGTGTGCTACATCTCTTTTTAAGCTAGGCAAGAAAAAGTGGTCTTCAACAGCCAGGATGGTCTTGTCTTTTCCAAAATGGCCTGCTAGACCCCCAGCATGAATTTTCCAAATCAAAAATTCCCTAAGAGAAGTTCTAGGGATGCAAAGCCTATTCTTAAAGAACCGAAAGCCATCTAAAAGTGTATAATCTTTATGATTATTAGATGGTCCTTAAGCTAGATCCTGATACACAGTCTAAAAATCCAGACACGACTCATATTCCTCTTTGATCTGCTCAAACCCTACGACTTCAGCCCTAACAGAATTCAATAACAAAGATCGATGACTAAGGGCATTAGCTACCTTATTTTCAGTCCCAGCCTTATGTTTCAAACCAAAAGTATAGGACTGGATATACTCTACCCACTTAGAATGCCTAGGGTTAAGCTTCTTCTAGGAATTCAGGAATTTAAGAGCCTCATGGTCCGAAAACAACACAAATTCTTGGATAGCAAATAATGTCTCCAGTAACGCAAAGCTTGCACTACCGCATAAAATTCTTTATCATAGGTAGAATACCTAAGCTTAGCATCATTAAGTTTTTCACTAAAGAATGCTACGGGATGATTCTCTTGGCTTAGGACTCCACCTATACCTACACCTGAAGCATCACAGGCAACCTCAAATACTTTAGAAAAGTCAGGTAACCTCAAAATGGGTGCCTGGGTCATCCTACCCTTAAGATCTAGGAAGGCTTTATGGACTGGTTTAGTCCACTAAAATTCTCCCTTACTAATACAGTCTGTGATAGGAGCAACTACAGTACTAAACCCCTTGATGAGTCGTCTATAGAAGGTAGCCAAGCATGGAAACTCCTAACTTCATGCACACTGGTCAGCTCTGGCCATTCTACTATGGACCTAATCTTCTCTGGATCGGTAGCCACGCCGTCAGGGGTTACTACAAAACCAAGGAAGATAACTCTACTGGTCATGAATTCACACTTCTTGAGATTACCGTAGAGACTATCATTCCTCAAAACTTGGCAGACTTGTCTAAGGTGGCCTAGGTGGTCTATAGGGGTCTTACTTTAGATCAGGATGTCATCGAAATAGACCACTACAAACTTCCCTATGAAAGCTCTAAGCACCTGGGTCATAATCTTCATGAAAGTACTAGTGGCATTGGACAACCCAAAAGGCATAACAACTCATTCATAGAGACCATCCTTAGTTTTGAAAGCAGTTTTCCACTCATCCCCTGGTCTAATTCTAACCTGATGATAGCCGCTCTTGAGATCAATTTTGGAAAAAACCATTGCACTGGCTATCATATCTAGCATGTCATCTAGTCTAGGGATGGGAAGCCTATACTTGATTGTGATTTTGTTGATGGCACAACTATCAACACACATCCTCCACGTGCCATCTTCTTTGGGGTCAGTAGTGCACGGACTACACAATGGCTAAGACTCTCTCTAATGAACCCCTTCCTCAACAATTCTCCAACCTGCTTTTGCAGTTCCTCATGCTCAGATGGATTCATCCTATAATGGGGCAAGTTGGGTAAAGTAGCTGCTAAGATTAAATCTATGGAATGCTGGATATCCCTAAGAGGTGGAAGGTGGTCTGGCAGATCCTCGAGAAAACCATCATCAAATTCTTCTAACAAAGGCCTAACTTCCTGAGGAGGCTCTGATGGTGTAGGAGTCCTAAGTTCTTTAGGAGTCAACATCCAAATGGGTGAACCACTATGAATTTCTTGTTCTAGATCCTTAGCACTAATTAGGTTCACTCCAGTCTTCATCTCTTTGACCTTATTGGATCCTTTAGCTACCTTGTCCTTAGGAGGGACTGAATGGATAGTGATCTTTTTCCCATTAAAACTAAAGACACAGGTATTGGATTTTCCTAAGAGGGTGGCATCATGATCAGATAACCAAGGTATCCCAAGAATTATACTGCTCACCCCCATGGGTAAGACATCACACCAAATCTTCTCTTGATAGGATTGCATCTGGATTTGGATCTGACATCTAGACTGGATGGGTATAGAGGTAGAGTCTACCCAAGAAACCTTATAGGGGTTGGGGTGGGGGACTGGGGTTAAGCGTAACATTCTGACAGTGCTATTAGAAATGGCATTCACACAGCTCCCACAATCTATGATGATCTTACATACCTTATCCCCTAATTTAAGGAAAGTTTGTAGGATGTTAGTCCTACGCCAATCCTCCTGAACTCTACTCTAGGACAGGATGCATCTCACAACTCCTAACTTGTCAGACTCTGTGGGTTCCTCCTCTCCTTCATAATCATCAACCAAGTTCATTCCGGCCTCATAAACTTCTTCTTCAAATTCCTCATTAGGCCCGGAATTCTCTTCCTCTCACTCTTCAATGTAAAGGGATCTATGTGGGCACTGGCTAGAAACATGACCTACTCTATGGCACTTAAAACAGGCTATGGCTGTACATTGGCTGGAGATATGACCTGGTTTCTGACACTTAAAACAGGTGATACTAGAACTAGGGGTTCTCTGGGTGTCAGGTGCCTTACCTTTGTCCTTGGGCCTAGGGGTGGGAATACCCTGAAAAGGTTTGCTAGGGATAACTTGGCTAGGTCCATTTCTTGGGATTGGGGCACTAACCCTAGAAAGTATAGGTCCTCTCTAAAATTTCTCAGTGTTCAGTGCAATCTGATAGGCTTGGTCTAGGTCTATAACCTCTCTCAGAAACAACTCCCTCTTAATGTCTTCCCTAAGTCCAGCCATAAATCTAGATAAAGTGACCTCATGGGCTTCACTCACATCACATCTCATCAAGTACTCATCAAAGGTGGCTATGTAGTCTGAGACAGATCGGTTCCCTTGTTTCAAGGTTTGCCATTGGTCTAACAGATTCTGCTGGTATGAAATGGGTAGCTACTTATCCTTACGCTTCTCTTTCATACCCTTCCAAGTGGTTATGGGCTCAACATTTCGTCTCCTAGTGGTTAGCTCAATGTTCCCCCAGTATAACCTAGCTTGATGCACTAACTTCATCTTGGCAAACTTGAACTTCCTTTTCTCAGACATGGTATACCACTCAAAGTACTGGTCCATCTCACCCTCCCAATCAGAATACACCTTAGGGTTTAAGCTACCATCAAAATTGGGTGCATCTAATTTGTTGTTCCGGATGAACCTATCATCTCTATCTTCAGGCTCTGGGTCAGGCCTCCTATGATTAGGTTTAGGATCTCTGTATAAAGGTCTTCTAGGCTCCTAGTGTGGGTGAGATTGAGGCACATTAAAATCTGGGTCAGGAGTCCAATTCTGATGTTTAGGTTCCTCAAGTACTTGGACTCGATACCAAAGCTGGGTAAGATCCTCACAGACTTGATCCCTAAACTGGGCAACAGTATCAGTCATATCCTGACTCAATTTGGTCATACTTTCGGTAAGAGTTCTAATCATGGCCTCTAAATCAGGTTGGGTTTGACCAGGTTGGTAGGGTACTCCGTTCCGGGTGGACATGATGATGCAAGCAAGCACACCAAATGAGACTCGACTGAAACGACTACGGGCTAACTAAACCTAGAGCCCAAACTAGATGCCCAATCAGAGTGGCAAGCTTGCCTGTAGTAACTCGGGACTCAGCCAGGCAGGTTTAAGGGGAGTGTTATGTCCCTAATTGCCAATCCTAGACACCAATCAGTGATTGGCCAGGTAGGCGGACCAGCACACAAGCCCTTCGAGATAGAATCCCTGAACCACCGTTCTAGACACTGAGTACAAAGCACACACAGAGTAACTAGATAAACTGACTCAACACTAGCCAAGACCCAACCAGTTGGTGTCCCTAGGCCACTAGGGCAAATTAGGTCTATTTAATTTTAAGATTAAAGGCTTGGGTCTGAATGCACGGGAGGTGGTTTTAGGCTAAGGAGAGGGTCTCAATCCTTCCCTTATGTTGCAACTTCGGTGCCCTTAAGATAGATTCAATTTATGCACACTCAAATAAAAAAATAGCTTGCAGAAAAAAAAAAAAACAAAAAGTTAAATAGTAGCTAAATTAATCTCAGAAAATCTACAGAAATTAATAAATCATGAAAATTTTATGTAAATTACTTTTAATTATACTGGTTCCAGGAAAACAAGAATTAATTAATTTAGAATTTTTTTCAGGGAGAAACAATTCAAATAACAGGGTCGTTACTGGCAAAAAATAGAACGTGTGTCCCGTTTACAATCCCTGCCTAGAAGTTATAACCCAGCGGCACCCCTACATGCCCTAGGAACCCCCGTGGAATGGGAGGATGAGGCTTGCGTCTTGCTTGTTCCAAGGACCTGACGGCCAGGGGAGTCTACTCCAGGCAGCAAAAGTAAAAAGGAACGAAAAAACAATCAAACAAGCAAGAACCCTAGACAGGGCTCTAATACCAAAAATTATACAGAACAAATAAGATGATGCGATGCGGAAGTAAATTAAGACTAATTTTTTTTTTTTTTTTTTTTTTTTTTTGTTTTGTTAGAAGCTGGCTTGACTCAAAAACAAGGCTAACTAATATTGAAAGAAAATATACAATGAAAAAAAGCACAATTCAAAAGAGTAGATTATCAGAGTAATAAAGAAGTAGGATCGCTGGGGATTGAGAAACCTCCAGACCTAGGGTTTACTCCTCTTTCAAGAAATAGATGAAGAGAGAAGAGAAGGTTTTATACCTGACTTCTTTCCTTGGAGTGGGCGGCCTCAAATACAAGGTGATGGCTTCATATGGCTGGTATGTGGGGCACCTCCTAGTTCTTCTCCTTAAGTCATGGGTTTTCCTTCCATGACTTGCTCTTTCTTGGAAGAACATACTCATCTCCTAGTCTTTCTCCCCAAGACTAGGCTCCTTCCATTCATAGCCAGGTACTTTACGCAGGTGTGGGCGCCTACCTTGATGTCCTCTCCAAGAAAAATCCCTTGCTTTTAGCTTGGTTACTTTTGGCAGCTTGTGGGTGCCTTCCTTGACTTCTCCTAAGAAAATTTTCTTGCTCTCTTGGGCGTGGGGACTAGGGACACTGGGATGAAATATGGCGCCAACTGGTCTTGGGAGTGTGGCTGGGAGTGTGGCGTCCACTTGCATTTGGCCTTGGAAGAAAAAATGATGCCCTAGGGAATGGCGCCAACCAGGACTTGACATGGACTTAGACTGAGTCAACATGACTCAATAAAATGAAATGCACACTCAAAACCCTAATATTCGGGCAAGTTCATTGAGAGATCCAGATGGAACCCTGAAGTCTTCTTCTGATTCTGGTGCCCGCACCACTAAGGATGGTCTGTTCGAGTGGGTAGTGATGCCTTTCGGGTTGTCTAATGCGCCCAGTACCTTTATGAGAGTCATGACCCAAGTCTTGCATGAGTTCACTAGAAAATTCCTTGTAGTGTATTTTGATGACATCTTGATCTATAACAAGACAAAAGAGGACCATCTTCACCACTTATGGTTAGTCTGCCAAACCCTTAGGGAGAATAGCCTTTACGCCAACACTAAGAAGTGTGAATTTATGGCAACTAGGGTTATCTTAGGCTTTGTAGTTACCCCTAAAAGAGTTTCAGCTGACCCCGAAAAGGTTAGAGCTATAGTTGAGTGGCCTGTCCCTACTAGCATCTACGATGTACGTACTTTCCATGACCTAGCCATATTTTATAGACGATTCATTCGGGGATTATGTTCAATTATAGCACCTATAACTGACTGCATCAGGAAGGGAGGTTTTCAATGGACTAAAGCTGTAGATAAAGCCTTCCTTGAAATTAAGGATAGAATGGTAAAAGCACCTGTCCTGAGATTGCTAGATTTTTCTAAGGTTTTTGAGGTTGCTTGTGATGCTTCGGGAGTTGGGATTGGTGGAGTACATAGTCAGGAAAATCACCCTGGGGCCTTCTTTAGCGAAAAACTTAATGAGGCCAAAATTAAGTACTCGACTTATGATAAAGAGTTTTATGCAGTCGTCCAAGCCCTTAGGTATTGGAGGCACTACCTTCTACCCCATGAGTTTGTCCTGTTTTCAGACCATGAAGCCCTTCGATACCTGAACTCCCAGAAGAGATTGAACCCTAGGCATGCTAAGTGGGTAGAGTATATCCAAGCCTATACCTTTGAGCTTAAACATCATGCTGGTACTGAAAATAAGGTAGCTGATGCCCTTAGCCGTCGTGCCCTTTTGTTAAACACAATTAGGACTGAGGTTGTAGGATTTGACCGACTTAAATAGAAATATGAATCTTGTCCTGACTTCGGTGAGATCTTCCAGTCTAAGCTTCAAGAACCATTTAGCGTCCATAGTGACTATACCTTACAGGATGGTTATCTTTTCAAGGGTAATAAGTTATGTATTCCCAAGACTTCACTCCGAGATTTTTAGTGTGGGAAACCCATGCGGGAGGCCTAGCTGGTCACTTTGGTAGGGAGAAGACCATTTTAGCTGTTGAAGACCAGTTCTTTTGGCCTAGCCTTAAGAAAGATGTCGCCAATATGGTCTCTAGGTGCTGAACCTGTGCTGTGGCCAAGCAGCAGAAATAGAATACTAGCCTTTACACCTTCTTGCCCGTACCTAGCCACCCTTGGCAAGAACTCAGCATGGATTTTGTGGTAGGATTACCCAAGACCGCAAGGAAGTACGATTCTGTCTTTGTAGTAGTGGATAGGTTTTCCAAAATGGCTCATTTTATACCCTGCTCCCAGACCCTAGATGCTTCCAATGTTGCCAAGCTTTTTCTGGAACATGTGGTTAAGTTACATGGCCTACCTAAGACTATAGTGTCCGATAGGGATGTCCGCTTCACTAGCTATTTCTGGAAAACCCTTCGGCACCTCCTAGGCACCAAGCTCCAATTCTCCATTGCATACCACCCGCAAACCGAGGGTCAAACTGAGGTGGTCAACCGCAACCTAGGAAACCTTCTAGATGCTTGATAGGTGAACATACGAGAAATTGGGATCTTCTTTTACCTCGAGCCGAGTTCGCCTACAACAGCTTTATAAATAGGACAACCGGGAAGAGTCCTTTTGAAGTTGTCTCTGGATACAAGCCTAACCGACCTCTTGACCTAATTCCCCTAACCATCCATGCACGTGTCTCCGAGTCAGCTGACTCACTTGCACAGCATATTAGGGACATGCATAAAGAAATTAGCTAGAAAATTAATATAAGTAATAACACATATAAAAGGCTAGCTGATTCCCGAAAGTGAGCAAAAGAGTTTGAAATAGGAGATTTTGTAATGATTAGGCTTCGGCCTGAACGGTTTCCACCGGGAACCGTTAAGAAGCTTCATGCTCGTGGGGCGGGTCCCTTTAATGTTATTAGGAGAATGGGCCCTAACACCTATGTGCTAGAATTACCTCCAGATTATTGAATTAGCTCGACATTCAATATCTTTGACATAGTCGAGTATAGAGAAGCCGCAAACATACCCAGTGAGCCATTTGGGCCTGACCTCCCTTTTGAGAGTGAACCTGAACCTGAGTGTCCACCTCCAAATATACCTGAGTAAGGAGAGCGGATCGAACGTGTCCTGGATGACCAAGCCATCACTACCCGGGGCAAGGGCTACCAGCGTTACTTGGTCCGATGGCAAGGCTGACCCGAATCCGATGACTCATGGATCACACGGGAGGACTTGCAGTGCATCGACCCCGACATCCTGGAAAGATACCAAAGCCAAGCTAACCCCTACTCGACAGGGTCGAGTTCCTCCCACCCCGGGAGAACTGGTGTGGGCACCAAGATCTGACAGAGGCTCCTCAACCCTCTATGGATCTCAGATTAGGGTTCCCCTTCTACGAGTCCTGTAATAAGGCCTTGAGCCAAAGCAATTTCATAATTTCTTGTCAAAGTTTGTTTTGTCCTGTACCTTAACCAATTTGGGTCAAGTTAGGTCATGAGTCCAGTATTTGTTCGAGTCTGAGTTTGGACTGGGCCCAAGCCCAATTGAAGTCACCCTGGCTTTCATAACCAAGTCAAGTCCTTACGGGCCAACCCACCCCTTCCACTTGGAATAATGCCAACTCAGGTGCCACCTCAGCTACCTACGTGGCGCCACTTCAGTTGCCACTTGGGCATCCAAGGAGGGAAACAAGGTGGCACCCTCATGCTTTCCACACACCATCCCCTTGCCTCTTTCTCTTGGGTGACATTGGAAGGAAGAAACACCATCCCTTTCTTCCCTCCCCCACATCACGCCTTGATCCACCAAAAGAGGGGCGTTGAAGATCCTTGAAGAGACCAAGCCACAAAGCAAGCCCCTTTCCAAGCCTTCTTCATAAAGTGTTCATGCAAGGATGGAAGGTCAAAGGACACACTCCCCTCTCCAAGCCATCAACTATGCAACGCCCAAGGAGCTCTCCACTTGGTCGGCCTTGAATCAATCCAAGAAATGGCGTTGAAGAGTCCAAGGGAACACATCCCTTCAAGCAAGCCATGCCCCATGCTTTCTTCCCAAAATGAGCATGCTAATGAAGGAAGTCAAGAGACCAATCCCCTTCTCCAAGCCTTCCCACATGCGACGCCCAATCCAAGTCTTTTGGTCGGCCAAAGAAAGGAGAAGATGAAATTTTGGGCGCCACCCAAGAAAGCTTGTAATTTGGTTTCAATTGAATTTCAAATGGGCCTTGGATGCCTATTTAAAGGACCCAATCCCTCCCTTGTAGAACTATTGAATGATTAATGAAAAAGAGTTTGAGTATTCCATCTTCCAACCCTTGTCTCTTAGACTAGGTTGAGTGAAATTGCCTTTGTCCCCAGGGACGTCGAGTGGTGTGAGGCCACCTGTCCATCGCCCCAGGGTGTCGCAAATCCTTCGTCCTCCTGGATGTCGCGTGGTGTGAGGCCACAATCCTTCGTCCTCCAGGATGTCGCGGGGTGCGAGGCCCCAAGTTATCTCCATCTTCGACTTCAGAATCCAGCCGGACACCGGGCTCGAAGCCCCTACTCAACCCCATCTCAATTCCTTTTGTGCATCTCCTAGTCTCGCTGATCCTTATTGTGTTTGCCTACAGGTCCTCCCTGGCATCTCGGTCATCGGAGATAGTCAGCTTTGCCATCGTGACCTTCCGACCGAAAGCCAGTGCTTCTACGGGTTCGACTGCTCGGGCATCCAGGCCGCATCCACCGAGTTGAGTGATCTTTACACCGGGCGCTTCAGAAGTGTGAGGTTTGCTTTCTCTCTATCTCCTAAGTAGGTATTGTATGTCGAGCTAGTCCTACCGGGGTTTCTTAATCCCGGGGTCCTGTTCTCATTTTCACTTTTAGGGCTTTGAACTGCTAGCGTAAGCTTACATTACTCTTCTTTCATATTTCTTGCCTTTGCTTGTGATCGGGAATCGAAACCCTAAGAAAAAAAAAAACAACAAGAAACATAAAAAAACTCATCAACCCTAAAAAGAATTCCTTTACATCGTATGCATCCTTACTAGCATCTAGAATCCATAGCCCTACCCCCTTGTTCCACATCACTTGAGCTTTTCATCATCAAGAAGAGACTGGAGTGACAAGTTGGAAGACATCCGAAAGGAAAACCAAAACTTATTAGTGTATATGAATTATTAAACTAAAGACATGGACTTTAGTCTAAAAGCCCTCCCACTATTTTGTTCAGATTGGTAGCCTCTACCTCTAATCCGAGGAATCACTTTAATTCCTTAGTGGGTACTAGAACCCAATAGACAACACATGAGCCCGACAATGGCCAGTTCACCCTTGCACATCTAAAGGTAGGTTCTTCAACTAATTACTTCTCCAAGTAACTTCTAGTATTTAGGTTTTGCCCCAAGGTGCACTTCAATAGGCCTTTAGGCCTCCTATTGAAGGTCCCAGTTAGGTCCAACCATTAACATGACAAAATTCAATGCTTCTAACTAATGAATAGTCAAGCCCAACTTTTGCCGACCCAGTTGACTACTGTTAAGAGAGTCACACTAAGGCATCATATTAGGAACAGTAATTTTAATAGCCCGATGAGCACCCAATCTTTGGATTTGTCGATGAACACCTAACTATTGGATTCATTACCACCTCACTTAATGGGAGGCTAAGACTCAGTTATCCCCATAACTTCATCTTTTTATGGACCTAATAATTTAGAGGGTTTAATTTTAATGTGACAGAAGAAGAGATGACAAGACGTGGATCAACCTCCCAATGACAACATCAGTTATCAAGGAGGGTTAAACATAACTAATGATCCATGGGAACCCAAAATCAATCAAGACTAATTAACCTTGGGTGACATGGGTTAACATGTGTTAGTGAGCTATCCAATCAATTCTGATCGACCACATTCGCCAGGTAAATGGGATCATGGCTTAGGTTCTGCCATTAACCATCTTGCCTTAGACACCAACCGAGTTTGCCAGGTAAGAGCTAGCCCCAAAGAACCAAGATCAAATTGCCAAACTTATCTTGGACACCAATTGGTTCATCAGACTCGATTAGACTAGCCTAAAGACTCACGCTCTCCATAGAGCCATAAATTTGGTCCATTTAGATTTATGAACTAATCAATCTAACTATTAGAGAGATCTATAGAGATAAAATTCTAACTCAACATTTGATTAGATTAGTTCTTTACATAGTCCAATGCATCTAAACATAGATCTAATCCAATTAAGGACCAAATAGAAGCTAACCCATGACCCATAAGGCTTATTGAAATAACTTAAAATCTTTGAATCATAATCCTAGCGTTCTTTGTCATTCAAGATAACTTAATTCTCAATTAAGTTCAATAGCCTTTATAAATTAAAACAATTTTAATTTATAATGTAAAATAATTTTACAATGAATCAGAATTTCAATTAACTATTTTTCTGCATTCTCAGGTCAATTGTCGACACTATGAGCTCATGAGTCAACTCAAGTGTTGATACTTTCCACTCATGAATCGACTCAAGGCTTGAGAAAAAGTGTTAAGAGAAAGTCATATTTTCTTTATGCACGCATGAGTCAACTCAAGTGTTGACACTTGGGTCAACTCAAGGCCCATCATAATACTAAAATAGTGATTTCAAATTCAAAGTTTTTTTTTAACATTTAATCAAAACGATCAAAAGAAAACTCTTTGATCTTATCTAAATTTGTTTTATGATCATAACATTAGATTAAAACATTTTAATCTATATTTCTTTTATTTTTCTTTTTTATTAGTCAATCACAAGTGGACCCCATACACGTCATAGGACACACCATTGAATGAGAAGAGAGGGTCATGCAACCATACTTCTCTCCTATGATCAGACGGCCATGGTGAAGCACTCAATCCAAGTATTTTAAAAGAAAACTATGATGTTAAAGCATGCTAGCATTATTATACAATGAAGAACCTCGCTCTGATACCATTGAAGAGAAAGCAAAATGAGCATGCATGGTAAAAAAAATATATTTTAAAATAATTTTAAAATAAGAATAGTAGAAGGCTTGGTAGATCGATCAAAGCAATCTACTAATCTACCAGCAACAGGAATAACTATGATAATGTAGCATGCAAAAGACATCATAAGAAGGAAAAGAACCAAAAGTCATAAGGATACCTTACCATTATACCTTTAGGAGGAGGTTATGAAATGCCCTCAACCCACACACGTATATGGCCTCTATGGGTAGTTCACACCATAGCTCGAATCTGATAAAATCCTTCAGAGTGCTAGCTCCTTAGGATCCTTAAGGCCGATCTACTTTTTCTCGGAGGATAAAGAGAGGTGGAACCCTTCTTAACTAGCTCTCTTCCCAAGACCTTGCTTGAGTGCTAGGTAGTCAAACAACTAAAACCCTAGTCCTCCCAAGCCCCTTTCTTTTTTCTCTCAGAATTTCAGCAATCTCATTCAACAAGAAAACTCTTTTTCTCAATCAGTAGCCTTGAAAACAATCCTTATTTATAGAGGTAGCCATGAGAGGGAGAAAGAGGTACGAGGAGTGATTAGGGGAGAAGATCAAGGGCCATACTAAATTGGCTCTAAGCTCATAAGGCAAGAATGAGAATCATTCCATGAAAGCTTGGAGCCAAAACTAGCCAAATTTGAAATTCGAATTAAGGTCAAAACCTTCTAAAGAATGACCATCATTCCATGAAGGTTTGAAGCCAAATTCGAAATTTGAATTGAGGTCAAAACTTTTCAAGAATCTTTCTATGAATTTTTGCTCGTCAAAGCCAAGTGTTGACACTTCTTAGTGTCCACTTTCCAAGTGTCAACACATGCAAGGTCGACACTTCCAAGTGTCGACACATGGAAGTGTCGTCACTCAAAATAGGGTCAATCATATTGACCTCCAATGTTGGCAAACAATTCTCAATCATTGATCAGCTTTTAGATCAGATAGAAACTGAAAGAAAAATGGTGCAGGTGGTTTGACATGATCCTACACTAGGCATGCAAATAGTTGCAGGAGCAGAATGGATTTTAAAAATAATTTTAAAAATCCGTGCAGCGAAAAACTTCTCTGCCCAGAACCTAACTATTCATGTTGCATGAAGGCATGTATGATAATATAAAATATTTGCAAAATATTAAACAAATAAATCTATTCATGCATGATAAAAAAAATAATTTTCCATACCTATATTCCATGTGGAATAACTCTGGAATAAACCTGGAATAGGCTGGAATAGCTGGAATAAAACTATTCTAGCCTTCTTCTTCCTTGGGCTGATTGAAAACTTTGTTTTGAGCATGAAAAACGTCGTCAGAACGATGGCTTCTGGACCTCCGTTTGCTCCCAAATTTGAGCAGCAGCAAGGTGGACAATCGGTCTTTGATTTGCCATCGATATCTATAATCAAAACAAGCTAAAACAGGTGTATAAAATCCCCAAAGTCTGCTACCAGAAGTTCTGCAGTAGAACAGGACAGCAGCTTCTTTCTTCGCGTTTGGAGCAACAGCAGCAAATCCGGTTTGCCTTGCTTGCTCCCAGGAGTAGAAGAGTACTCCCTCTAGAGGAGAGACATGCCGGGGGCCCTCCGATCCCTCTCCACACGTGGTGCTAGCCGCTAGAAGAACAAAAAGCCACAATGGACGGCAGTAAATTGGCTTTGCTGCAGTCCTGGGTTTGAGCACTCTAAGGGACAAGGAAAAGGTGCCTTAGACTCTCCCTCTCAACCTCCAAAACCCAGCCTATGAGTACCCAAAGGAAGCAGGAAAAATCTCTCTCAAATGGGCCTCTCTTCTCACGGTGAGATACTCTCTCAAAACAGGGTTGCTGGAAACCAAAACTCAAACAGAGAATGGCTGGGGTTGAATAAATAGAATAGCAGTGAGAAAAATGTAGAGACTGGGAGAGGAAGTGGCAGCCAGATGCGTTTCTCCCATTTACCAGCCATTTAACATGGATTAAAAGGACGGGTGGAGGAAGGAGAAGAGATGCCCAGCAACAGTGATTTCTCTTCAGTCGTTTGGCCTTGCTTTGGATGCTTAGGTTTCTCTCAGCGAAAGTTTGTTTTGGGACGTTAAGGCTTCTTCATTTAACGCTTGGACTCATTCCAGCACAAAAAAAAATCCAACATCAAAACCGTGTAAACCGGTCCAAGTGAGAGGAACACCGGTTCGATTAACCGTTCCAAGCCAATTTTGGTTCAAACCCATTTAAACCTATTAGTCCAACCCAATTGATTTTGGTTCAATTGGTTCACAACCAATTGGAGGCCGAAACGAACTCCGAATCAGTTCAAAACTAATTCAGAAAAATCCTGGCACAGTGCTGGTCAACCCGGAATAATTTTTGGTTGACACAAACAAGGGCAAGACGGGAAAAGAATGCTCAAAAAATACTGTGACAATAAAAGCGAGACGATTCGCAATCATAAACGGTATCCGGATCAGAGAGTTATCCTTTGTGCAGTGTGACCTCATAGGTTCGAACCTAAACGGTAGCACTAGAATAATTCTAGTACCAGCATAGGAAACCATCTAGCAATGGATCCCGGCATCCGGATAGGTCGAAGATGCGGGAGCAAATTATCGAACCTCTGGCATATGGTTACTGTATAATTCATCCCTTTGACCTCTAATGCTCAGGACGACTGAGATTGGGCTGCCAACCCAGACTGAGTCTGTCGACTACGTGTCTCAACCTTGCAAGCCCAATGACTCTTCACTAGGGCTACCCCGGCCGAGGATTTGCTAAATTGAGATACTGCGAGACATTCAATCCAAACTGTTTGGACAGGTCAATTCCATCTTGGTCCATCATTGCTCCACAAGTACTTTCCTGTACCCAGAAACCTTCCATCACCAGATTAAAAATCCGGGTAGTCCGGAATGAAAGCATAGGGAGTTGCTTGCAAGCTACCATGATGACCTCAGGTCGGAGGGACATATATACGCATATACAATCATGAGTATCCCTTTGGTGGAAAGGGGTTACACGGAGTCACGTTTAATAAGATATCACATATTCCACTTGTAGATCACATCAGTGTCACCACACTCATTTGGTCAAGAGGACAACTAAACGATGTGAACTACAACAACCTATACGTGATATATTGCCATCCAGTATAATATATCCTTTGGTTGTGAACAGGGTTTAAGGACCACTCATACATCCTCTCTGTATTGAAGTCAGTGTAGTCCTAAGGACTTCATCACATGGAAAGAGTTCATTTCAGGGAAATTTAGTATGTGATGAGCTAAAAATATATTTTATTAATTCAAAAAAAAAGTACAATACTTAGCATAACTGCCTATAACCTAGGCGATTGGCTTTGGGACACAATTCCCAACAACTTCCACTTGTACTAAAGCCAATCAGAAGAGTATCTAATACCCATTTCCCATTTACAATAGTTGAACTCTTTTTTCCAAGGGCTTTAGTGATGGGGTCGGCCAGATTTTCTTTTCCATTGATCTTCAGAAGATGATGTCGCCTCGTTCTACGATCTCTCGTACGAGGTGGTAGCACCGCAATATGTGCTTGGTGTGGTGTTGAGCTTTAGGCTCCTTAGCTTGAGCAATGGCTCCAGTGCTGTCACAGTACACCGGAACAGGACCATCTAGGGAAGGTGCCACCCCTAGCTCTCCAAGGAACTTCCACAACCACACAGCTTCCTTTGCTGCATCTGATGCTGCAATGTATTCTGCTTCGCATACCGAGTCTGCAACAGTTGCCTGCTTGGAACTTTTCCAGCAGATCGCTCCTCCATTCAGGGTAAATACAAACCCTGACACACTCTTGCTATCATCTCTATCTGACTGGAAACTGGAGTCAGAGTACCCCACAAGTTTCAAGTCAGGTTCTCCATAAATCAGCCATTGATCTTTAGTATTTCTCAAATACTTAAGAATGTACTTAACCACCTTCCAATGCACCTCACCTGAGTCAGATTGGTATCTGCTCACTACTCCTAGTGAGTATGCCACGTCTGGTCTAGTACAAGTCATAGCATACATGATAGAGCCTACTGTAGAAGCATAAGGTACTCTACTCATGCGCTCTCTTTCCTTAGGAGTTGTCGCACAATCCTTCTTGGAAAGAGTAATTCCAGAACCTATCGGGAGATAGCCTTTCATGGAATTTTCCATGCTGAACCGTTTCAGCACAGTGTCAATGTACATAGACTGGGACAATCCCAAAAGCTTCTTAGATCTATCTCTATAGATCTTCATACCTAGTATGTAAGAAGCTTCACCCAAGTCCTTCATGGAGAACTGAGATGATAACCAGACCTTTATTCCTTGTAATGCTGCGACATCATTCCCGATTAAGAGAATGTCGTCAACATACAGTACTAGGAATACAGTCACAGAACCATTAACCCATTTATAGATACACGGTTCTTCTCCGTTCCTAACGAAGCCATACGATTTGATACACCTATCAAACCGTATGTTCCAACTTCGAGATGCTTGCTTGAGTCCATAGATGGACCTCTGTAACTTGCATACTTTTGATTCATCCGTGGATGTGAACCCTTCAGGCTGTATCATATACACCTCCTCTTCCAGCTCCCTATTTAGGAAAGCGGTTTGGACATCCATCTACCAGATCTCGTAATCAAAATATGCTGCCAAAGCAAGCATGATCCGAATGGACTTGAGCATTGCCACAGGGGAGAAAGTCTCATCATAATCGATACCATATCGCTGACGATATCCCTTGGCAACCAGACGGGCTTTATAGGTCTCTACCTTCCTATCTGCACCCCTTTTCTTCTTGAAGATCCATTTACACCCGATGGGTTTTATCCCTTCAAGCAGATCAACCAATGTCTAAACATTGTTGATTTCCATGGACTCCATTTCGGATCGCATGGCTCCAAGCCATGCCTCAGAGTCAGATCTCTGAAGAGCATCCATATAGGTGATCGGATCCTCATTGTTCTCATCGAGCTCAATGGGATCGCCGTCCCGGACCAAGAAACCGTAGTATCTGTCCGGCTGATGCAGTATTCTACCGGATCTCCTAATGGGTTCTGGGTGTGATTCAATCATTGCCGGTTCTACGATGTCCTTAGAGTGTGCAGGATCTTCTATTGGCTGAACTTCATCAAGTTCAATCTTAGAGGCTATAGTTCCTTCCCAATGAACTCTTTTTCCAAAAAGATTGCTCTAAGAGCAACGAACACCTTTTGTTCATTCTCCAAGTAGAAGAAATATCCTTTGGTTTCCTTAGGATAATCGATGAATAAACACTGATCAGACCTAGGACCAAGTTTGTCTGATTCAAAATGCTTTACGTAAGCCGGACAACCCCAGACTCGAAGGTGTGAGATTGAGGGTTTATGTCTATTCCACATCTCATACGGAGTGGAGACAATAAACTTATCTGGAACATTATTTAATAAGTAACAGGCTGTCTGAAGCGCATATCCTCAAATGGATAGCGGTAGAGTTGCAAAGCCCATCATGGATCGAACCATGTCCAACAAGATTCGATTCCTCCTTTCGGACACACCATTCAACTATGGTGTTCCTGGAGGAGTCCATTGAGAGAGAATTCCATTCTCCTCAAGATATGTCAAAAATTCACTAGATAAGTATTCACCACCTCGATCAGATCGAAGGGTTTTAATAGTTTTTCCAGTTTGCTTTTCTACTTCATTACGGTATCGTTTGAACATTTCAAACGACTCAGACTTATGTCTAATTAAGAAGACATAACCGAACCTTGAAAAGTCGTCTGTAAAAGTAATGAAATATTTGTATCCTCCTCTAGCACTAACTATCATCGGTCCACTTACATCAGTATGTATGAGACTTAGAAGTTCTGCATCTCATTCACCTTTTCCAGTAAAAGGTGACTTGGTCATTTTACCAAGTAAACAGGATTCACAAGTGGGCAGTGATTCAGAATCACTGATCTTGAGGAGTCCATCTCCTCACATCTTGTTTATCCTATTTTGGTTAATATGACCTAGCCTACAGTGCTAAAGATACAAATCGTTGACATTATCTAACCTTGGGCTTTTTCTAGAAGTGTACATTACACTAACAGGCCTTGATAGTACGTATATGCCATTATTTAATCTATCTTTTATTATAACAGAGTTATTCAAAATAACATCGCAAAAATCTCCTTTTATTGATAGTTCAAAACCATAATTGGCCAAAAGGACTATAGAGATTATGCTCATAATAAAAGTAGGACAATAGTAACAGTCGACTAGTTCGATAGTACAAGACTCAAAGACAAGATGCAGGACTCCGACCGCCAGTACTGGAATACGATTTCCATTCCCGATGCTCAGAAACTGTTCTCCATCTTCAAATCTTCTGCTAACTTGAAGTCATTGTAACGAATTACAAACGTGAATTGGACTACCAGTATCCAATACCCAGTTAGCAGTATCAATAATAGAGTAATTACAAGGTTTTATCATATAAATACCTTGTTCAGCAGACTTCTGCTTCCTCGGCTTGTTCGGATCAAGGGACGTAATATAAAGAGGACAGTTCCTCTTCCAGTGTCCCTTCTTCTTGCAGTAGAAACATTCTGCAGAAGATTGATCAGCCTTATACTTCCTGGCCTGACTAGGGCCAGGAGCATTCTGCACCTTCTTTCCCTTTTTATTTATTTTCTTCTTCCTTTTCTTAAGGGGACGACGACCTCTACATCCTCCCACTAAATTCACCACCCCCTTATTTAGTTGGTGGTCTTTCTCGAAAGTCTGCAGCAACCCCAAAAGATCATGGTAGTTGACTGCAGGCTTGTTCATTCTATAATGATCGAGAAAATCAAGATAGGAGGAAGGAAGAGAATTCAGGATCGCATCCTTGCCGAGCTGCTCGTGCAAGGGGCATCTGAGTTTGCCCAGTTTTTCAATCAGCTCGATCATGTATAATACATGATCAGTGATTGAACCACCATTCGGCATCTTGGAGTTGTAGATGGCACAAGACACTTTGTACCGTTCTACATCATCCGGGGTGCCGAAGGATTCCTTCAACTTTTGAAGGATTTCATCAGGTTGGGCCTCCTCGAATTTGCGACTGAACTCGTCGTTCATCGCCGCTAACATAATGCATCAGACAGTAGTGTGATCAGAGACCCAATTCAGATAAGCGTCTCTGACTGCACTCCGTGTATTAGCCGGAGGAATTTCAGGTGCCGGATCCATTATCACATAGAGGATCCGTTCATGCTCCAGAACGATTCTCAATCTTCGATACCAACTATCAAAGTTGTGACCCTTTAACTTCTTGTTATCGAGAAGTGACCGAAGCGATAAATTTGAAGACATCTGAAAAGAAAATAAGACCAAATTAGTATATGAATTAATAATTTAACCAAAAGACTTGGACTTTCGTCTAAAGGTTTCTCCCACTAATTTTTCAGATTGGTAGCCTTTAACTCCAATCTGTGAAAACACTTTTTCAAGTGGGTACTGAAATCCAATAGGCCTCGCATGAGCCCGACTATGGCCAGCTCACCCATACGAGCCTAAAGGTAGGTTCGTAAACTAATTGTTTCCCTAAACAATTTTTAGTATTTTATTTTGTCCCAGAGAACACCCCAATCAGCCTAGGGGCCTCCTATTGCGGGTCTCTGGTTAGGTCCAACCATTAAAATGACAAATCCAATGCTTCCAGCTAAATAAAAACCAAGCTCGACTATGGCCGGCCCACCTGGTCCCGTTAAGGAGGTTGCACTGAACCATCATCGATCAGATAGAAATTCCAGTCGCCAGATGTACACCCGTTCTATGGAGCTGCCGATGCACACCAAGCTAGTGGACACATTTCTATCCAACTCAATGGGAGGCTAAGACACTGTCAACTCTTTGACTTAGTTTTTTTAAGGACCTAATAATTTTAGAGGATTTTTTTTTTTAGTTGTGACAGAAGAAAAAGACAAGGACATGGATCATCCTCCCACAGAATCAATCAGATTCTAGGAGGGTTGAAATAAATCAACAAATTGATCCATGGGCACCTATAGATCAGTCAGACCGATCAACCTGGGTGACATGGGTTAACTCGAGTCATTGAGATTTTCCAATCAGTTCTGGTCGACTCGACTAGCCAAGTAGGTGAGATCATGGGTGAGTATCCGCCATTAACCATCTTTCCTAGACACCAACCAAGTTGGCCAGGAAAGAGGTAGCCTCATACAACCATGATCACAATGCCAAACCAACCTCGACACCAGTCGGTTTACCAGACTCGATCAGACTAGCCTAAAAACTCGGGCATCCATTGAGCTACTAATTGGATCCATTTTAGATGAACGGATCAACTAATCTAACTATTAGATAGTTCTAAAGAATGGCCTTAAACAACTTTTGTTTAATCTTCTTGTAATCCGGTTCAACTAAACTTAGGTCGAACCCATTTATGGACCCAACTAGCCAGCTAACCAAATTAAACCAAAATGGCTTATGCAAATTTGATTAGATTTCATAAACCTAAAAAAATTTTTAATAAGCCAAACTCTTGATTAAAATAATTTTTAATTAAGTCACAAAGTAAAACATTTTTACATAACTAGTCATGCATCAAGATTCAAAATTTTACAAATATTTTATATCCAATAAAACATGCCTAAAATCATGTATCAACAAATTAAAACCTTTTTTAATTTTAATATTCCTTAAAGATCCTTTTGAAGAGGCCAACACAGACAATCCGTATCGTGTCAAAGACACACGGTCATGGTGAAGGTCTCAACTAGGTTCCAAAAAGAAATCAGGATACATATTTAGATTAAACAAATTTTAATCTATAAACATGCAAACAGGAATAGATTACACATGCAACCTGCTTTGATACCACTGAAAGAAAATGGTGCAGGTGGTTTGACATGATCCTACACTAGGCATGCAAACAGTTGCGGGAGCAGAATGGATTTTAAAAATAATTTTAAAAATCCGCGCAGCAGAAAACTGCTCCGCCCATAACCTAACCTATTCATGTTGCATGAAGGCATGTATGATAATATAAAATATTTGCAAAACATTAAACAAAAAAATCTATTCATGCATGATAAAAAAAATAATTTTCCATACCTTTATTCCACCTGGAATAACTCTAGAATAAACCTGGAATAGACTGGAATAGCTGGAATAAAACTATTCTAGCTTTCTTCTTCCATGGGCTAATTGAAAACTCTGTTTTGAGCTTGAAAAATGTTGCCGGAATGATGGCTTCCGGACCTCCGTTTGCTCCCAAATTTGAGCAGCAGCAAGGTGGACAATCGGTCTTCGATTTGCCACCAATATCTGCATTCTAAACAAGCTAAAACAGGTGTATAAAATCTCCAAATTCTGCTGCCAGAAATTCTGTAGCAGAACAGGAAAACAGCTTCTTTCTTCGCGTTTGGAGCAACAGTAGCCAATCCGGTTCACCTTGCTTGCTCCCAGGAGTAGAAGAGTACTCCCTCTAGAGGGTAGACATGCCGGGGGCCCTCCGATCCCTCTCCACATGCAGTGCTAGCCGCTGGAAGAACAAAAAGCCATAGTGGATGACAGCAAATTGGCTTTGCTGCAGTCCTTGGTTTGAGCACTCTAAGGGATAAGGAAAAGGTGCCTTAGACTCTCCCTCTCACCCTCCAAAACCCAGCCTATGTGTACCCAAAGGAAGCAGGAAAAATCTCTCTCAAATGGGCCTCTCTTCTCACGGTGAGATACTCTCTAAAAACAGGGCTGCTGGAAACCAAAACTCAAATAGAGAATGGCTGGGGTTGAATAAATAGAACAGCAGTGAGAAAAACGTAGAGACTGGGAGAGGAAGAGGCAGCCGGATGCGTTTCTCCCATTTAACAGCCATTTAACAGGGATTAAAAGGATGGGTGGAGGGAGGAGATGAGATGCCCAGCAACAGCGATTTCTCTTCGGTCGTTTGGCCTTGCTTTGGATGCTTGGGTTTCTCTCAGCGAAACTTTGTTTTGGGACATTAAGGCTTCTTCATTTAATGCTTGGACTCATTCCGGCGTAAAAAAAAATCCAACGTCAAAACCGTGTAAACCGGTCTAAGTGAGAGGAACACCGGTTCAATTAACAAGTCTAAGACAATTTTGGTTCAAACCCATTTAAACCTATTAGTCCAACCCAATTGAATTTGGTTCAATTGGTTCACAACCAATTGGAGGCCGAAACGAACTCCGAATCAGTTCAAAACAGATTCAAAAAAATCCTGGCGCATTGCTGGTCAACCCGGAACAATTTCTGGTTGACACAAACAAGGGCAAGATGGGAAAAATAGTGCTCAAAAAATACAATGACCTTAAAACCGAGATGATTTCCAATCGTAATCGGTATCCGGATCAGAGAGTTATCCTTTGTGGCGTGTGACCTCATAGGTTCGAACCTAATCAGTAGCACTAGAACAATTCTAGTACCAGCACAGGAAACCATCTAGCAATGGGTCCCGGCGTCTGGATAGGTCGAAGATGCGGGAGCAAACTATCAAACCTCTGGCATATGGTTACCATATAATTCATCCCTTTGACCTCTAATGCTCAGGACGACTGAGATTGGGCTGCCAACCCATACTGAGTCAGTCGACTACGTGTCTCAACCTTGCAAGCCTAGTGACTCTTCACTAGGGCTACCCCGGTCGAGGATTTGCTAAATTGAGATACTGCGAGACATTCAATCCAAACTGTTTGGACAGGTCAATTCTATCTTGGTCCATCACTGCTCCACAAGTACATGCCTATACCCAGAAACCTTCCATCACCGGATTAAAAATCTGGGTAGTCCGGCACCAAAGCATAGGGAGTTGCTTGCAAGCTACCATGATGACCTCAGGTCGGAGGGACACATATATCCATATCCAATCGTGAGTATCCCTTTGGCAGAAATGGGCTACACGGAGTCACGTTCAATAACATATCACATATCCCACTTGTAGATCACATCAGTGTCACCACACTCATTTGGTCAAGAGGACAACCAAACGATGTGAACTACAACAACCTATACTTGATATATTGCCGTCTAGTATAATATATCCTTTGGTTGTGAACAGGGTTTAAGGAGCACTCGATACATCCTCTCTGTATCGAAGTCAGTGTAGTCCTAAGGACTTCATCACATGGAAAGAGTTCATTTCAGGGAAATTTAGTATGTGATGAGCTACCAAAAAATATATTTTATTAATTCAAAAAAATAGTACAATACTTAGCACAACCGCCTACAACCCAAGCGATTGTCTTTGGGACACAATTCCCAACAGAAACTCCTATGGTGTGTGATCCAATAGGTTCGAACACTAAGCCGGTAGCACTGGAACACTTTCAGTACCAGTCAAATTCATCATCTAGCAATGATACCCGATGTGCAGATAGCTTGAAGATTGCAAAGCAACTTTCTAGAACCTCTGGCATATGGTTACCACATAATTCATCTCTTTGACCTCAAAATGCTTAGGATGACCTAGGGTTTGACTACCAACCCTAACCTGGTATATCCAGATCATTTCTCAACCTTACAGGTTCTGTGACTCCTCACAAGAACTATCCTAGCCAAGGTTTTGCTAAATTGAGACATGTTGAGTCATTCACTCCAAACAATTTGAAGGGGTCAATCCTATCTTGATCCACCATCACTCCACCGGTACTTGACTGTACCTAGAAGCCATTAATCACTAGCTTAGAAATTCAGGTAATTCAGCATCAAAGTATAGAGAGTTGCTGGTAAGCTGCCATGGTGACCTCAGGTCTGAGGGATAAATATATCCATATCCCTTCGCGAGCAACCCTTTGGCAGAAGGGAGCTCTGTAGTTGGTTACATTCAGTGTGATGTCATACATTTCACCTGTATGTCACATCAGTGTCTTTACACTCCTTGGTTAAGAGGATAACCAATAAATATGACATACAACAACCTACACTCAATACATCGCTATCCTATAAAAATGTATCCTTTGGTTGTGAACCAGTTTAAGAACTACTCGATATATCCTCTTTATATCAAATATAATATAGTTTTAAGGACTCCATCATACAGGAGTTCTTTCAAGAAAATGCATATATGATGAACAACCAAAAGAATAACATTTTTCATTAAGAAATTCATATATAATTACAAAATAGCACAACCATCGATAGTCATGATGATTAGCTTTAGGACACAATTTCCAACATCTTAACCTCCATGATCGGCCCAAAAGGCACTAGCAAGACAGGCTGAGTCCTTATGGGCCCTGCCTCCGGTGTCTGCTGAACCTCTAGACTCCGGCATTGGGTTTGCTGCCTCCCCCTTAGATTTTATCGATCTCGTGATTCCAAGGGTAGCTATAGTAGCCCCTCATTGTGCCACCTCTAACGCATCAGAGGGGTCGTGATATGTTCCAAAACGACCACACCCCGGCAGCCACCTCCCCGTCGAGAACCTCTGGTCTTATAAACTGAGGGGAGGCATGAGTGGTCTCTTTCTCCCTGCTCTATTATTCCCCAGCTGTGCAACCATAGGCTTTCCCCCTTATCCTTTTTGGGTGAAGTTTTCAAGCTCGGTGGGTTTCTTCTCCAAGCCAGATGCCATCATCTTGATGACTTGTCGATCCCTCCTAGAGAGTCTTCACTCGACTCCTCGATTCCTTGGCAGAGGACTTGAAGTCCACCAAGAGCCTTCTCCCAGCATGGCCCGAAGGAGGAGTAAAAGAAGAAATCATGGAAGAAAGGATCTAGCCTATCAGGAGTTCACAACACTCGAACGGGAGAGGAGCCAAATGAGAAGGAGTGCACGGTAATATTGTTGGCCAGCACTCAAGGACTCTTTAAATAGGGAGGATGCAGACCCTTTGCAGTAAAGGTCGCCACCCACCATCGCCTCATCCCAATGTAAGACATGTGCCCACTCAATCTTTTGGCCAATAGGAGACTACCATGTGGCTTAGCCGGATGTCCCAGATATGCCAAACTTATGACTATCACTTCGATCCAAATGGAGCATTCATGATCCTTTATTGGAAGTTCGAGCGTCACCTCGTTTGTATCAGGGGAATGATTTTCAAGCCACGGGTGCCTGAGGAATTAATGGCACAGCAAGTGCATCCCCCCACGTCAACGGGACTATTACTCCCTTTGCCTCGAGTGCTACCTCATCTTCTGGCCTTAAAAGTGGGGGGCAACTGATATGGCAACATCCATTGATGTGGAGCATGTGGGCAGCCACAGTAATAGGAGACCCGCCATCCGGGTGTGGCATCCTGACGAAGGGCCGAGGCGATGAGCCCCTATATGAGATCAGCCTCCTTATCGAGGTCCAGCTTCCAGCCGAGGCTGGGCTCATTAGGTGATCTAAGATCAGCCTCCCTGCTGAGGTTAAGCTCCTAACCGAGGTCGGGCTCATTGGACGAGCCCCCCATTTGAGATCAGCATCCCTACCGAGATCCAGCTCCTAGCCGAGGCTGAGCTGATTGAGCGAGCCCCCCGTCTGAGATCAGCCTCCCTACCTAGGTCTAGCTCTGAGTCGAGGCCAGACTCATTGGTTGAGCCCCCCATCTGAGATCAGCCTCCCTGCCAAGGTCAAGCTCCCATTCGAGGCCGGGCTCATTGGACGAGCCCCCTGTCATAGATCAAACTCCATGCCGAGGTCCAGCTCCCAATCGAGGTCGAGCTCATTGAGCGAGCCCCCATCTAAGATCAGCTTCCCTATCGAGGTCAAGCTCCCAGCCGATGCTGGGCTCACGAGGTGCACCACTATCCAAGGTCAGCTCCCGGTTAGGGCCACACTTGATGCGGGACTAATATGCATGCCATTTTTTTGTATGTTTTACATGTTGAGTTAGGTGATTAATTCCCGAATTTCAGATCAAAATTATTTATAGAGAATTTTGTATGAATTTTTGAATATCAGCATGCAGATTAGGACCTAGAAAAGTAGCAAAGAAGGACCGCCGAGGCTGAGAAGCCTCGGTTAGGGCAAGTTCTCCTACAATAAAACTACTGGACGTAGAGGGGTGTACCTGACAATGTCTGTGAAGATTGCAGCGAAGGGATCTCTCGTTCCTCGATGGATGCGGCCTGAAAAACCGAGCCAAAGACCCACGGATACCCGGCTTTCTGCTCGGTGATCCGATTGAGGCTTGGCTGGAGTCGTTGGATTCGTAGGAACTCAGGGACCTGTAAACGACCTGTCAGGGGTTAGAAAACTCATAAAGGAACAAGAAAACAAAGGAAAAATAGCAAGGGAAGGCTTCTTTTGGAGTGGGCATCTAGGGATCTGAGAGGCTTGTTGGCAGCAGGAAGATGATTGCAGCACTGGGAACAAAAACTCTCACAAACCCCTTTATGCACACCGCAGGGTATCACACAACTCAATAGAAGAACTCAAGGTTTTTATTCATCAAAAAATTCTCCCTTCATACAAGAGGCTAGGGTCCCTTAAATAGACCCTTAACCTTGGGCTCCAAGTAAGGGAACATTAGTCTTTACATGAGAATCCTTTTCCCTCTCAAACCCTAGCTAGAAAATAAGGAAACTTTAGGTAGAAAAAATCCCTAAAATTTTTCTTGACTTGGCCAACACTCTAAGGACACCTAGGGGGGGTGTTGGGCTTCTAAGAGCAGCAAGGGGCCGGCCCAAAGGGGCCCGGGTGCATGGGTTTGGGCCTCTGGAAGCTGGGGTGGCCTGGTAGCCATGTAGAAGGAATATTCTCTGGTATCTTGCTTCTTAGGGGCTTGGGCTGGCGCCTGGGCTTGATTTCTTTGGGCTAGGATGCAGATGGACCTCTAAAATCATGGATGCCCTGGTCTATGAATATATTTTGGCATCTGGAAGGAAATCTGGGCATCTGGAGGGCATCTGCAAGGAATCAGGGTTTCTGATTTTCCTCCTGGGGTCTTCAAATCTTCAAGCTGGGTTTGACTTGGGCTAATCTTCCCTGTCTTCAATCTGGTTGGACTTTGTCTTTACTTGTATGATGTGGTCTTGAGTTTTCTTTATGCTTGGATAGGACTCAAAAAAATAAAATTAGCTCAACATGAGCTGACCAATATTGGACTGAGCTAGCTCAACATGAGCTGACTAGTACAGAACTGAAATATCAACTCAAAAAACTCAAATAACAACTAAAATGGACTCAGATGAGCTAAGCCCTTTTTACAGATGGTCTCATAAATTATTGATCAATTTATAGAGGGTTGAAAAGCCTTTGTCTTATTCTGGTGCCTCAGGTGTCCCCACCAATTCTCCCGGGGTGTGAGTAACTCGACCCTGTCGAGTGAAGGTCAGACTGGCTCACATATCTCTTAAGAAGGTTTGGGTTGAGGCGTTGCAAGTCCTCTCGAGAAATCCATGAATCGTCTGACTCTGGCTGGCCTTGCCATCGGACCAGGAAGCGTTGATAGTCATGGCCCTGGGATGTGATGGCTTGATAGTCCAGGATACACTCGATCCGTTCTCCTCTCTTAGGCCAAATTTGTTTGTGGACACTCTAGGTTAGAGTCACTCACAATGAGGAATAGGTCAAAAGGCCTCACTAATCGATACCCAACCAGGTCTATAATAGGTCAAAAGGCCTCACTAGGTATCGCTACCGGTTCCCTATACCCAACCAGGTGAAGGTAGAACTAATGCACAAATCCGAAGGCAATTCTAACACCTAGGCATTTGATCCAACCTTCTCTATCACTTTAAAAGGTCCGGCTCTGCGAGCATGAAGCTTCTTTTATGCCTAAGCCTAACCAAGATAGAATCCACTACATCAAATTCTTTAATCCATCTTTGGGAATTAGCCAGTTGTTTCAAAATTAGTGCAGGTGGTGAACATGCTGGGCATATGCAGACTCCTTGATGCGGAACTAATATGCATGCAATTTTTTTATATGTTTTATATGTGGGGTTGGGTGATTAATTCCCGAATTTTAGATTAAAATAAGTTATAGGGAATTTTATATGAATTTTAGAAGATCAGCATGCAGATTAGGACCTAGAAAAGTAGAAAAGAAGGATCGCCGGGGCTGAGAAGCCTCGGTTAGGGCAAGTTCTCCTACAATAAAACTACTAGAGGTAGAGGGGTGTACCTGACAACGTCTGTGAAGATCGCAACAAAAGGGTCTCTCATTCCTCGATGGATGCGGCCTGGAAAATCGAGCCAAAGACCCGCGGATACCCGGCTTTCTGCTCGGTGATCCGATTGAGGCTTGGCTGGAGTCGTTGGATTCGTAGGAACTCGGGGACCTGCAAACGACCTGTCAGGGGTTAGAAAACTCACAAAGGAACAAGAAAATAAAGGAAAAACAGCAAGGGAAGGCTTCTTTTGGAGTGGGCGTCCAGGGATCTGAGATGCTTGTTGGTAGCAGGAAGATGATTGCAGCACTGGGAAGAAGAACTCTCGCAAACCCTTTATGCACACAGCAGGGTATCACACAACTCAATAGAAGAACTCAAGGTTTTCATTCATCAAAAATTCCCCTCATACAAGAGGCTAGGGTCCCTTAAATAGACCCTTAACCTTGGGCTCCAAGTAAGGGTACATAAGTCTTTACATAAGAATCATTTTCCCTCTCAAACCCTAGCTAGAAAATAAGGAAATATTAGGTAGAAAAATCCCTAAAATTTTTCTTGACTTGGTCAAGACTCCAAGGACGCCTAGGGGGGCGTGTTGGGCTTCTAGGAGCAGCAAAAGGCTGGCCCAAAGGGGCCCGGGTGCATGGGTTTGGGCCTCTGGAAGCTGGGGTGGCCTGGTAGCCAGGTAGCAGGAATATTCCCTGGTATCTTGCTTCTTAGGGCTTGGGCTTGGCACCTGGGCTTGATTTCATTGGGCTAGGATGCAGATGGACCTCTGGAATCATGGATGCCCTTATTTATGAATATACTTTGGCATCTGGAAGGGAATCTGGGCATCTGGAGGGCATCTGCAAGGAATCAGGGTTTCTGATTTTTCTCCTGGGGTCTTCAAATCTTCAAGCTGGGTTGGACTTGGGCTAAACTTCCATGTCTTCAATCTGGCTGGACTTGGTCTTCACTTGTATAATATAGTCTTGAGTCTTCAGTATGCTTGGACAGGACTCAAAAAAATAAAATTAGCTCAACATGAGCTAACTAGCATTGGACTGAACTAGCTCAACATGAGTTGACTAGTACAGAAGTGAAATAACAACTAAAAATACTCAAATAACAACTAAAATGGACTCAGATGAGCTAAGCCCTTATTACAGATGGACTCATAAATTATTGATCAATTACAGAGGGTTGAGAAGCCTCTGCCTTATTCTGGTGCCTTTGGTGTCCGCACCAATTCTCCCGGGGTGGGAGGAACTCGACCCTGTCGAGTGAAGATCAGACTGGCTCACATATCTCTCGAGAAGGTCTGGGTTGAGGCATTGCAAGTCCTCTCGAGAAATCTACGAATCGTCCGACTCTGGCTGGCCTTGCCATCGGATCAGGAAGCATTGATAGTCACGGCCCCGGGTCGTGATGGCTTGATCGTCCAGGATACGCTCGATCCGTTCTCCTCTCTCAGGCCAATTTGTTAGTGGACACTCTGGGTTAGGGTCACTCACAATGAAAAGGAATAGGTCCAAAGGCCTTACTAGGTATCGCTGCAGGTTCCCTATACTCAACCAGGTCTGTAATATTGAAGGTAGAACTAATGCCCAAATCTGAAGGCAAGTCTAACACCTAGGCATTTGATCCAATCCTTCTCTATCACTTTAAAAGGTCCGGCTCTGCGAGCATGAAGCTTCTTTTAGGCCTAAGCCTAACCAAGATAGAATCCACTACATCAAATTCTTTGACCCTTCTTCGGGAATTAGCCAGTTATTTTAAGATTAGTGCGGGTGGTGAACATGCTAGGCACATGCAGACAAATGATGCAAAGGACTCATACTGACACCTAACAGACTCGACTATGCATTCCTATCGAAGGAAATTTTATTGAACTCTTTGGATCTAAACCTAATAGATTATAGGTTCTCTAGGTTTGATCCTAGCTTGACATGCACATGAAAATTTACAGTGAACTCCTAGCAAATTCCAAAGAGTATGCCAGAAGTAAGATGCAAACCTAACATGCGTGATGAATGCATGCAGTATGCTAATCTCAGCTAAATGCAATCTAATGATCCTAGAAATGCTGGAGGTGTCAGGAAAGGGCAGAAAATAGGAAGTGGATTCAGAATTAGTTTGGTAAGGTAGAGAAAAAGGTTCATGGTTAGTTGGATAAAATAGGATAAAAGATGGGGTGTCAGGAACTAATCCTATACTAATGAGGTTAACCTTATGAGGTTGAGCTATATCTACAGGATTTGCATAATGGAAGGATGGGTCACTAATTTCGGGGAAGAGGTCCTTAATGGGAACTATAGGAGGGGACTCATCTTGAAGGTATTGATTCAAAGAGATCAGGTCCTTAATAAATTCTTCTGGTTCTTGTATTTTTGGACTAGACTCTATAATTTGGCTCTCCTCTATGGTTTCCTCAGGTAAGGCTCTAGCAGCAGTACCTAGGTTCTCTTCCTCTATTTGTTCTTCCATTATAGCTTTAGGTTGGATGTGGTCAAGGTCAACTAGCTCTGGGTTGGAATCTACCTGGGTATCTACTGGGTCCAGCTAATTCTAGGTCTACTAAAGGTGTCTCCTCTTCTCCCTCATACTCATCCACTAGGCTCACATCAGCTTCATACACTTCCACGTTAATGTAAGCCTTGCGAATCTCAGGAATGGTTGGAGAAGGTCGGCTAGCAGGAAATTGGTTAGGTTCTGGTCTCTGATTATGGGTACCACTCCTAGTAGGTTCAGGTTGTATAAGAGGTAGTGGCTCACTATTGGGTTCATATTTAGGGATACTCATCCTATAGGGTTCAAGTTGACTAGGGGAAGCATGACTAGTACTAGGCTGATACTTAGGGGTTATGGGTTCTCTAAGCTCATAGGACAAGGGTGCAGATCTATGGGTCATGGGATTATAGGATCTGGGGTCATAGGATTTGGGTCAGCTCTATGATCAGGTTCTAAGGTTGGATCAAGGTATGGGGTCCTCCTAAGGTTGGGCTCTCTATATGGGTCAGGATATTGGGTCCTCCTAGGATTGGACTCCCTATATGGGTCAGAATACTGGGTTCTCCTAGGGTTGGACTCCCTATATGGGTCAGAATATTGGGTTCTCCTAGGGTTTGACTCCCTATATGGGTCAGAATATTGGGTGTTGGGTCTACTAGGCTCATAGGGTATGGGTGTATAGGATCTATGATCATGGGATCTAGAGTCATAGGATCTAGGTTCATAGGTTATGGATTCATAAGTTCTAGGTTCATAGGATTTAGAGTCATAAGATCTATAGGTTGTGGGTATACTAGGCTTATAGGGAGAGGGTAAATAGGATCTATCTTCTTGGTCTATAAAATCCTGATTGGGTCTTCTAGGACTAACCTTAGGGATTGGGTCAGGATGATGGGCTCTCCTAGGTTCAGCCTCAAGGTATGGATCAGGGTTTAGGGTCCTCCTAGGTTGAGGATTGTAGTACGGGTCAGGATAAGGGGCTCTCCTAGGTTCGACCTCATGGTATAGATCAGGGTTTGGGGTCCTCCTAGGTTGAGGGGAGTCAGGATCTGGCTCAGACTGTGACCCATGGGTTTTTTCTTGGGGTCCCTACCCGGACTTTTAACTGATCAAACCTATTGGCACGATAGTCAATTCTATCATTGGTTTGAATACGAGACTGAGTTAACTGGGTCATCTGGATAGTTATCTGGGCAATTTGATCAGCTAGGGCTTTTATTTGGGCTTGTAAATTTTCCATGGGTTCAGACATTTATGAAGGAGGTGGGTGATATGAAACTCCTGATCTAGTGCTCATGCAAGACTCGATCAGACTGACTATAGCTGACTAAACCTAAAGTCCAAACTAGATGCTCAATCAGGGTGGCAAACTAGCCTATAGTAACCCTGTACTCAGCCAGGCAGGTGTAAGGGGAGTGTTAGGTCCCTGATTGCCAATCCTAGACACCAATCAGAGATTGGCCAGGTAGGCGGACCAGCACACAAGCCCTTCGGGATTGAATCCCTAAACCACCGTTCTAGACACTAAGCACAAGGCACACACAGGTTAACTTGACACAGTGATCTAACACTAGCCCGGACCCGACCAGTTGGTGTCCCTAGCCCACTAGGGCAAATTAAGTCTAATTAATTTTAGGTTAAGGCTTGGGACTGAATGCAAGGGATGTGGTTTTGGGCTTAGGAGAGGTGATCAAATCCTCCCCCCATCTGATATAGCAAGAGTGCCCTTAAAAGTAAATTATGTAATGATGGCAGGCAGATGAGGATGCAAATTAGGGTTTAGATATTTATTTTTTTTTTTTGGTATTTTTGGAAAATATGTATATATATATATATATTTTTGGTATTTTTTTTAAATAGAAGAAAACTTGCAAATCATGACCTAATATACTGGAAATATACTAAAATTAAGAAATATGCAAAAACTCCTAAACAAAACCCTAAAACTTCCAAACATGTCTTGCTAAAAAAAACAGAGCCGAAAATTTGCAGGCCCTATTTCGGCTTTCAGAAAATTCACAGGCCATAATAAAATCTGAAAAAAGTTTCAAAATTACTGTGAATTATGATAAATCCAGGAAAATAAATTTCAGAATTTTTGGAGTTTTTAACAGGGAGAAATAATTAAAATAACAGAGTATATACGGACTGAAAAATTACAGAAAACAAGCCCTAATCTAAGCTCTGATACCAAATGATGCGGAACTAATATGCATGCAATTTTTTTTAAATGTTTTATATGTGGGGTTGGGTGATTAATTCCCGAATTTCAGATTAAAATAAGTTATAGGGAATTTTATATGAATTTTAGAAGATCAGCATGCAGATTAGGACCTAGAAAAGTAGAAAAGAAGGATCGCCGGGGCTGAGAAGCCTCGGTTAGGGCAAGTTCTCCTACAATAAAACTACTGGAGGTAGAGGGGTGTACCTGACAATGTCTGTGAAGATCGCAGCAAAAGGGTCTCTCATTCCTCGACGGATGCGGCCTGGAAAATCGAGCCAAAGACCCGCGGATACCCGGCTTTCTGCTCGGTGATCCGATTGAGGCTTGGCTGGAGTCGTTGGATTCGTAGGAACTCGGGGACCTGCAAATGACCTGTCAGGGGTTAGAAAACTCACAAAGGAACAAGAAAATAAAGGAAAAACAGCAAGGGAAGGCTTCTTTTGGAGTGGGCGTCCAGGGATCTGAGATGCTTGTTGGTAGCAGGAAGATGATTGCAGCACTGGGAAGAAGAACTCTCGCAAACCCCTTTATGCACACAGCAGGGTATCACACAACTCAATAGAAGAACTCAAGGTTTTCATTCATCAAAAATTCCCCTCATACAAGAGGCTAGGGTCCCTTAAATAGACCCTTAACCTTGGGCTCCAAGTAAGGGTACATAAGTCTTTACATAAGAATCCTTTTTCCTCTCAAACCCTAGCTAGAAAATAAGGAAATATTAGGTAGAAAAATCCCTAAAATTTTTCTTGACTTGGTCAAGACTCCAAGGACGCCTAGGGGGGCGTGTTGGGCTTCTAGGAGCAGCAAAAGGCTGGCCCAAAGGGGCCCGGGTGCATGGGTTTGGGCCTCTGGAAGCTGGGGTGGCCTGGTAGCCAGGTAGCAGGAATATTCCCTGGTATCTTGCTTCTTAGGGGCTTGGGCTTGGCACCTGGGCTTGATTTCATTGGGCTAGGATGCAGATGGACCTCTGGAATCATGGATGCCCTTATTTATGAATATACTTTGGCATCTGGAAGGGAATCTGGCATCTGGAGGGCATCTGCAAGGAATCAGGGTTTCTGATTTTTCTCCTGGGGTCTTCAAATCTTCAAGCTGGGTTGGACTTGGGCTAAACTTCCATGTCTTCAATCTGGCTGGACTTGGTCTTCACTTATATAATATAGTCTTGAGTCTTCAGTATGCTTGGACAGGACTCAAAAAAATAAATTAGCTCAACATGAGCTAACTAGCATTGGACTGAACTAGCTCAACATGAGCTGACTAGTACAGAAGTGAAATAACAACTAAAAATACTCAAATAACAACTAAAATGGACTCAGATGAGCTAAGCCCTTATTACAGATGGACTCATAATTATTGATCAATTACAGAGGGTTGAGAAGCCTCTGCCTTATTCTGGTGCCTTTGGTGTCCGCACCAATTCTCCCGGGGTGGGAGGAACTCGACCCTGTCGAGTGAAGATCAGACTGGCTCACATATCTCTCGAGAAGGTCTGGGTTGAGGCATTGCAAGTCCTCTCGAGAAATCTACGAATCGTCCGACTCTGGCTGGCCTTGCCATCGGATCAGGAAGCATTGATAGTCACGGCCCCGGGTCGTGATGGCTTGATCGTCCAGGATACGCTCGATCCGTTCTCCTCTCTCAGGCCAATTTGTTAGTGGACACTCTGGGTTAGGGTCACTCACAATGAAAAGGAATAGGTCCAAAAGCCTTACTAGGTATCGCTGCAGGTTCCCTATACTCAACCAGGTCTGTAATATTGAAGGTAGAACTAATGCCCAAATCCGAAGGCAAGTCTAACACCTAGGCATTTGATCCAATCCTTCTCTATCACTTTAAAAGGTCCGGCTCTGCGAGCATGAAGCTTCTTTTAGGCCTAAGCCTAACCAAGATAGAATCCACTACATCAAATTCTTTGACCCTTCTTCGGGAATTAGCCAGTTATTTTAAGATTAGTGCGGGTGGTGAACATGCTAGGCACATGCAGACAAATGATGCAAAGGACTCATACTGACACCTAACAGACTCGACTATGCATTCCTATCGAAGGAAATTTTATTGAACTCTTTGGATCTAAACCTAATAGATTATAGGTTCTCTAGGTTTGATCCTAGCTTGACATGCACATGAAAATTTACAGTGAACTCCTAGCAAATTCCAAAGAGTATGCCAGAAGTAAGATGCAAACCTAACATGCGTGATGAATGCATGCAGTATGCTAATCTCAGCTAAATGCAATCTAATGATCCTAGAAATGCTGGAGGTGTCAGGAAAGGGCAGAAAATAGGAAGTGGATTCAGAATTAGTTTGGTAAGGTAGAGAAAAAGGTTCATGGTTAGTTGGATAAAATAGGATAAAAGATGGGGTGTCAGGAACTAATCCTATACTAATGAGGTTAACCTTATGAGGTTGAGCTATATCTACAGGATTTGCATAATGGAAGGATGGGTCACTAATTTCGGGGAAGAGGTCCTTAATGGGAACTATAGGAGGGGACTCATCTTGAAGGTATTGATTCAAAGAGATCAGGTCCTTAATAAATTCTTCTGGTTCTTGTATTTTTGGACTAGACTCTATAATTTGGCTCTCCTCTATGGTTTCCTCAGGTAAGGCTCTAGCAGCAGTACCTAGGTTCTCTTCCTCTATTTGTTCTTCCATTATAGCTTTAGGTTGGATGTGGTCAAGGTCAACTAGCTCTGGGTTGGAATCTACCTGGGTATCTACTGGGTCCAGCTAATTCTAGGTCTACTAAAGGTGTCTCCTCTTCTCCCTCATACTCATCCACTAGGCTCACATCAGCTTCATACACTTCCATGTTAATGTAAGCCTTGCGAATCTCAGGAATGGTTGGAGAAGGTCGGCTAGCAGGAAATTGGTTAGGTTCTGGTCTCTGATTATGGGTACCACTCCTAGTAGGTTCAGGTTGTATAAGAGGTAGTGGCTCACTATTGGGTTCATATTTAGGGATACTCATCCTATAGGGTTCAAGTTGACTAGGGGAAGCATGACTAGTACTAGGCTGATACTTAGGGGTTATGGGTTCTCTAAGCTCATAGGACAAGGGTGCAGATCTATGGGTCATGGGATTATAGGATCTGGGGTCATAGGATTTTGGGTCAGCTCTATGATCAGGTTCTAAGGTTGGATCAAGGTATGGGGTCCTCCTAAGGTTGGGCTCTCTATATGGGTCAGGATATTGGGTCCTCCTAGGATTGGACTCCCTATATGGGTCAGAATACTGGGTTCTCCTAGGGTTGGACTCCCTATATGGGTCAGAATATTGGGTTCTCCTAGGGTTTGACTCCCTATATGGGTCAGAATATTGGGTGTTGGGTCTACTAGGCTCATAGGGTATGGGTGTATAGGATCTATGATCATGGGATCTAGAGTCATAGGATCTAGGTTCATAGGTTATGGATTCATAAGTTCTAGGTTCATAGGATTTAGAGTCATAAGATCTATAGGTTGTGGGTATACTAGGCTTATAGGGAGAGGGTAAATAGGATCTATCTTCTTGGTCTATAAAATCCTGATTGGGTCTTCTAGGACTAACCTTAGGGATTGGGTCAGGATGATGGGCTCTCCTAGGTTCAGCCTCAAGGTATGGATCAGGGTTTGGGGTCCTCCTAGGTTGAGGATTGTAGTACGGGTCAGGATAAGGGGCTCTCCTAGGTTCGACCTCATGGTATAGATCAGGGTTTGGGGTCCTCCTAGGTTGAGGGGAGTCAGGATCTGGCTCAGACTGTGACCCATGGGTTTTTTCTTGGGGTCCCTACCCGGACTTTTAACTGATCAAACCTATTGGCACGATAGTCAATTCTATCATTGGTTTGAATACGAGACTGAGTTAACTGGGTCATCTGGATAGTTATCTGGGCAATTTGATCAGCTAGGGCTTTTATTTGGGCTTGTAAATTTTCCATGGGTTCAGACATTTATGAAGGAGGTGGGTGATATGAAACTCCTGATCTAGTGCTCATGCAAGACTCGATCAGACTGACTATAGCTGACTAAACCTAAAGTCCAAACTAGATGCTCAATCAGGGTGGCAAACTAGCCTATAGTAACCCTGTACTCAGCCAGGCAGGTGTAAGGGGAGTGTTAGGTCCCTGATTGCCAATCCTAGACACCAATCAGAGATTGGCCAGGTAGGCGGACCAGCACACAAGCCCTTCGGGATTGAATCCCTAAACCACCGTTCTAGACACTAAGCACAAGGCACACACAGGTTAACTTGACACAGTGATCTAACACTAGCCCGGACCCGACCAGTTGGTGTCCCTAGCCCACTAGGGCAAATTAAGTCTAATTAATTTTAGGTTAAGGCTTGGGACTGAATGCAAGGGATGTGGTTTTGGGCTTAGGAGAGGTGATCAAATCCTCCCCCCATCTGATATAGCAAGAGTGCCCTTAAAAGTAAATTATGTAATGATGGCAGGCAGATGAGGATGCAAATTAGGGTTTAGATATTTATTTATTTTTTTTGGTATTTTTGGAAAATATGTATATATATATATATATATATTTTGGTATTTTTTATAAATAGAAGAAAACTTGCAAATCATGACCTAATATACTGGAAATATACTAAAATTAAGAAATATGCAAAAACTCCTAAACAAAACCCTAAAACTTCCAAACATGTCTTGCTAAAAAAACAGAGCCGAAAATTTGCAGGCCCTATTTCGGCTTTCAGAAAATTCACAGGCCATAATAAAATCTGAAAAAAGTTTTAAAATTACTGTGAATTATGATAAATCCAGGAAAATAAATTTCAGAATTTTTGGAGTTTTTAACAGGGAGAAATAATTAAAATAACAGAGTATATACGGACTGAAAAATTACAGAAAACAAGCCCTAATCTAAGCTCTGATACCAAATGATGCGGAACTAATATGCATGCAATTTTTTTTAAATGTTTTATATGTGTGGTTGGGTGATTAATTCCCGAATTTCAGATTAAAATAAGTTATAGGGAATTTTATATGAATTTTAGAAGATCAGCATGCAGATTAGGACCTAGAAAAGTAGAAAAGAAGGATCGCCGGGGCTGAGAAGCCTCGGCTAGGGCAAGTTCTCCTACAATAAAACTACTGGAGGTAGAGGGGTGTACCTGACAATGTCTGTGAAGATCGCAGCAAAAGGGTCTCTCATTCCTCGACGGATGCGGCCTGGAAAATCGAGCCAAAGACCCGCGGATACCCGGCTTTCTGCTCGGTGATCCGATTGAGGCTTGGCTGGAGTCGTTGGATTCGTAGGAACTCGGGGACCTGCAAACGACCTGTCAGGGGTTAGAAAACTCACAAAGGAACAAGAAAATAAAGGAAAAACAGCAAGGGAAGGCTTCTTTTGGAGTGGGCGTCCAGGGATCTGAGATGCTTGTTGGTAGCAGGAAGATGATTGCAGCACTGGGAAGAAGAACTCTCGCAAACCCCTTTATGCACACAGCAGGGTATCACACAACTCAATAGAAGAACTCAAGGTTTTCATTCATCAAAAATTCCCCTCATACAAGAGGCTAGGGTCCCTTAAATAGACCCTTAACCTTGGGCTCCAAGTAAGGGTACATAAGTCTTTACATAAGAATCCTTTTCCCTCTCAAACCCTAGCTAGAAAATAAGGAAATATTAGGTAGAAAAATCCCTAAAATTTTCTTGACTTGGTCAAGACTCCAAGGACGCCTAGGGGGGCGTGTTGGGCTTCTAGGAGCAGCAAAAGGCTGGCCCAAAGGGGCCCGGGTGCATGGGTTTGGGCCTCTGGAAGCTGGGGTGGCCTGGTAGCCAGGTAGCAGGAATATTCCCTGGTATCTTGCTTCTTAGGGGCTTGGGCTTGGCACCTGGGCTTGATTTCATTGGGCTAGGATGCAGATGGACCTCTGGAATCATGGATGCCCTTATTTATGAATATACTTTGGCATCTGGAAGGGAATCTGGGCATCTGGAGGGCATCTGCAAGGAATCAGGGTTTCTGATTTTTCTCCTGGGGTCTTCAAATCTTCAAGCTGGGTTGGACTTGGGCTAAACTTCCATGTCTTCAATCTGGCTGGACTTGGTCTTCACTTGTATAATATAGTCTTGAGTCTTCAGTATGCTTGGACAGGACTCAAAAAAATAAAATTAGCTCAACATGAGCTAACTAGCATTGGACTGAACTAGCTCAACATGAGCTGACTAGTACAGAAGTGAAATAACAACTAAAAATACTCAAATAACAACTAAAATGGACTCAGATGAGCTAAGCCCTTATTACAGATGGACTCATAAATTATTGATCAATTACAGAGGGTTGAGAAGCCTCTGCCTTATTCTGGTGCCTTTGGTGTCCGCACCAATTCTCCCGGGGTGGGAGGAACTCGACCCTGTCGAGTGAAGATCAGACTGGCTCACATATCTCTCGAGAAGGTCTGGGTTGAGGCATTGCAAGTCCTCTCGAGAAATCTACGAATCGTCCGACTCTGGCTGGCCTTGCCATCGGATCAGGAAGCATTGATAGTCACGGCCCCGGGTCGTGATGGCTTGATCGTCCAGGATACGCTCGATCCGTTCTTCCACTATAGCTTTAGGTTGGATGTGGTCAAGGTCAACTACCTCTAGGTTGGCTTCTACCTGGCTATCTCTTGGGTCAGCTAATTCTAGGTCATCTAAAGGTGTCTCCTCTTCTCCCTCATACTCATCCACTAGGCTCACATCAGCTTCATACACTTCCGTATTAATGTAAGCCTTGCGAATCTCAGGAATGGTTGGAGAAGGTCGGCTCGCAGGAAATTGGTTAGGTTCTGCTCTCTGATTATGGGTACTACTCCTAGTAGGTTCAGGTTGTATAAGAGGTAGTGGCTCACTATTGGGTTCATATTTAGGGATACTAATCCTATGGGGTTCAAGTTGATTAGGGGAAGCATGACTAGTACTAGGCTGATACTTAGGGGTTATGGGTTCTCTAGGCTCATAGGACAAGGGTGCAGATATATGGGTCATGGGAATATATTATCTGGGGTCATAGGATTTTGGGTCAGCTCTATGATCAGGTTCTAAGGATGGATCAAGGTATGGGGTCCTCCTAAGGTTGGGCTCTCTATATGGGTCAGGATATTGGGTCCTCCTAGGATTGGACTCCCTATATGGGTCAGAATACTGGGTTCTCCTAGGGTTAGACTCCCTATATGGGTCAGAATATTGGGTTCTCCTAGGGTTGGACTCCCTATATGGGTCAGAATATTGGGTGTTGGGTCTACTAAGCTCATAGGGTGTGGGTGCATAGGATCTATGATCATGGGATCTAGAGTCATAGGATCTAGGTTCATAGGTTATGGATTCTTAGGTTTTAGGTTCATAGGATTTGGAGTCATCAGATCTATAGGTTGTGGGTATACTAGGCTTATAGGGAGAGGGTAAATAGGATCTATCTTCCTGGTCCATAAAATCCTGATTGGGTCTTCTAGGACTAACCTTAGGGATTGGGTCATGACGATGGGCTCTCCTAGGTTCGACCTCTTGGTATGGGTCAGGGTCTGGGGTCCTCCTAGGCTGAGGGTTATAGTATGGGTCAGGATGAGGGGCTCTCCTAGGTTCGACCACATGGTATGGATTAGGGTTTGGGGTCCTCCTAGGTTGAGGGGAATTAGGATCTGGCTCAGACTGTGACCCATGGTTTTTTCTGGGGTCCCTACCCAAACTTTTAACTGATCAAACCTATTGGAAAGATGGTCAATTCTATCATTGGTTTGAATACGAGACTGAGTTAACTGGGTCATCTGGATAGTTATCTGGGTAGCCATCTGGGCCATTTGATCAGTTAGGGCTTTTATTTGAGCTTGTAAATTTTTCATGGGTTCAGACATTTGTGAAGGAGGTGGGTGATATGAAACTCCTGATCTAGTGCTCATGTAAGACTCGATCAAACCGACTATAGCTGACTAGACCTAGAGTCCAAACTAGATGCTCAATCAGGGTGGCAAACTAGCCTATAGTAACCCTGTACTCAGCCAGGCAGGTGTAAGGGGAGTGTTAGGTCCCTAATTGCCAATCCTAGACACCAATCAGAGATTGGCCAGGTAGGCGGACCAGCACACAAGCCCTTCGGGATTGAATCCGTAAATCACCGTTCTAGACACTGAGCACAAGGCACACACAGGTTAACTTGACACAGTGATCTAACACTAGCCCGGACCCGACCAGTTGGTGTTCCTAGCCCACTAGGGCAAATTAAGTCTAGTTAATTTTAGGTTAAGGCTTGGGACCAAATGTAAGGGATGTGGTTTTGGGCTAAGGAGAGGTGATCAAATCCTTCCCCCATCTGACATAGCAAGAGTGCCCTTAAAAGTAGATTATGTAATGATGGCAGGCAAATGATGCAAATTAGGGTTAGATGTTTTTGATATTTTTTTTGGAGAATATGTAATTTTATTTATTATTTTTTTTTTTGATATTTTCTTAAATAGAAGAAAACTTGCAAATTATGGCCTAATATGCAGGAAATATACTAAAATTAAAAGATATGCAAAAATGCTAAATAAAACCGTAAAACTTCCAAACTTGTCTTGCTGAAAAAAAATAGAGTCGAAATTTTGCAGGCTGTATTTTGGCTTGCAAAATATTCACAGGCCTTAACAAAATATGAAAAAATCACAAAAATTACACTGAATTATTTTGAATCTATAGAAATAAATTTCAAAATTTTTTGAGTTTTTATTAGGGAGAAATAATTTAAATAACAGAGCATATACAGACTAAAAAATTATAGAAAACAAGCCCTAATCTATGCTCTGATACCAAATGATGCGGGACTAATATGCATGCCATTTTTTTGTATGTTTTAAATGTTGAGTTAGGTGATTAATTCCTGAATTTCAGATCAAGATTATTTGTAGAGAATTTTTTATGAATTTTTGAAGATTAGCATGCAGATTAGGACCTAGAAAAGTAGCAAAGAAGGACCGCTGGGGCAGAGAAGCCTCGGTTTGGGCAAGTTCTCCTACAATAAAACTACTGGAGGTAGAGGGGTGTACCTGACAACATTTGTGAAGATCGCAGTGAAGGGATCTCTCGTTCCTCGATGGATGCGGCCTGGAAAACCGAGCCAAAGACCCGCGGATACCCGGCTTTCTACTCGGTGATCCGATTGAGGCTTGGCTGGAGTCGTTGGATTCGTAGGAACTTAGGGACCTGTAAACGACCTGTCAGGGGTTAGAAAACTCATAAAGGAACAAGAAAATAAAGGAAAAATAGCAAGGAAAGGCTTCTTTTGGAGTGGGCATCCAGGGATCTGAGAGGCTTGTTGGCAGCAGGAAGATGATTGCAGCACTTGGAAGAAAAACTCTCACAAACCCCTTTATGCACACAGCAGGGTATCACACAACTCAATAGAAGAACTCAAGGTTCTTATTCATCAAAAAATTCTCTCTTCATACAAGAGGCTAGGGTCCCTTAAATAGACCCTTAACCTTGGGCTCCAAGTAAGGGCACATTAGTCTTTACATGAGAATCCTTTTCCCTCTCAAACCCTAGCTAGAAAATAAGGAAACATTAGGTATAAAAAATCCCTAAAATTTCTCTTGACTTGGCCAACAGTCCAAGGACACCTAGGGGGGCGTGTTGGGCTTCTAAGAGCAGCAAGGGGCTGGCCCAAAGGGGCCCAGGTGCATGGGTTTGGGCATCTGGAAGCTGGGGTGGCCTGGTAGCCAGGTAGCAGGAATATTCCCTGGTATCTTGCTTCTTAAAGGCTTGGGCTTGGCACCTAGGCTAGATTTCTTTGGGCTAGGATGTAGATGGACCTCTAAAATCATGGATGCCTTGGTCTATAAATATATTTTGGCATCTGGAAGGAAATCTAGGCATCTGGAGGATATCTGCAAGGAATCAGGGTTTCTGATTTTCCTCCTGGGGTCTTCAAATCTTCAAGATGGGTTGGACTTGGGCTAAACTTCCATGTCTTCAATCTGGTTGGACTTGGTCTTTAGTTGTATGATGTGGTCTTGAGTCTTCAGTATGCTTGGATAGGACTCAAAAAAATAAAATTAGCTCAACATGAGCTCACCAGCATTGGACTAAATTAGCTCAACATGAGCTGACTAGTACAGAACTGAAATAACAACTCAAAAACTCAAATAACAACTAAAATGGACTCAGATGAGCTAAGCCCTTATTACAGATGGACTCATAAATTATTGATCAATTTATAGAGGGTTGAAAAGCCTCTGTCTTATTCTGGTGCCTCAGGTGTCCCCACCAACACTCGCTCCCAATGCAGAGTTGTTGACCCCATAAGTTATTTTGAAGATAACCAAACATTGGAGCATGCACATATATTTCTACCAACTCTTCAAGTGGTACAAGTTTTTGTAGGATGACTTATTTGTTTAAACTTCAACTCCTACATCTTTACTTCTTATTTTGAGTTGTGTTGTAATCTTATCTTGTATAGAAGAACCCAATGAAAAAGTTATGAAAAATCTATAAAATGGGTTACTTTTATGTGGTTGTGTGCCTTAAAATTTATTTTGAGTTGGTGTGCATGAAAAGTTTAAAAATAATGGTGAGAGTCTTCTTGAAGTTGAATTGTAAAAATCCTGAAGAAGTTTCTCGAGCCAACCCAGCATGAAGAAGAGCCGACTCCACCTCATGGCATGCATCAAGATTTCTGGTACACAGCAATCCGAGCCGACTCGAAGGTAATCAAGCCGACTCCAGTATATCCGAGTTGACTAGAATAAGTCCGAACTGATTCTTCCAGACTCCAGTTTTAGAAATTTTCTTAGAACAGCCAGGTGAGCCAACCCGAACCTCAAAGAGCAGACTTTGCTAGAACAAATTTCGAAGACCTGAGAAAGTGAGCTGACCCGAACTGCAATGAGCCGACTCTTCCAGAGTAAAGATTTCAGAACCTGAGAAGAAGAGCCGACTAAAGTTCAAGAGAGCGGACTCTTCGAGTTCATGATTTTCAAAGATGAAAGTTTGAGCCGACCCAAGCTATAAAGAGCCGACCCGTCCAGAGTGAAGTTTAGCACCCTGAGACAAAGAGCCAACTGCAGTGAAGAACTAGCAACTCAACCTATCAACTCGAAGGATCCGAGCCGACTCAAAGGAATCCGAGCCGACTCGAATATCATCTTTAGGTACATAACGGCTAGTTTCAGAATTTTTTTTTGAATGCTAAAAAGTGTTCCAATAATCATATGTCACATTCCAATGGTCTACAACATCTTAAACTATCTCAGAGTGATGGAAGACCTTATATTTTAGGGTTTTGAACTTCCTTGAAAAAGTAATTAGTGAGTTCCTCAAAGTTTTGAAATCTTTATTGAATATCCTACCCACCAACAAGGAAAAGAGCATAAGAGCATTCAAGTCAATCTTCAAGTCTTCACCAACACTGATCTGAAGCTTGAAGCAATTTGGAAAGAAGCCACTGAAGCAATTAAAGCTCATTCAAGTGCATCCAAGTGGACTTCTCTCAAGCTATACTAGTAACTATCTGACAACTAGAGTTTGTCATTATTATTGCATTTATTTTTCAATTCATTTATGAATTGTTTGGGTTATTGGTGAGCCCGTTTGAAAAACCAAATAGGTTCTTGGTGAGCCTTTGATAAAACCAAGTATTGGATTCTTGGTGATCCTGGTAAAACCAAGTTAGGTTCTTGGTGATCCTATGAAAACCAAGTTGGGTTTCTTTGGTGATCTTGTTTAAAACCAAAGGGTGTTGGTTTTTCTTTGGTGATCCTATTAAAACCAAAGTATAGAGGTTTTGGATTGTGATCCTGTAAAACAATCCTACTATATTCGAGTATGAATATAGTAAAAATTTTAAGTGGTATCTTGGGTAGTGGACGTAGGGGCTGGGTTGCTCCGAACAACTATAAATTCTGTGTGTTTGTGTTCTGATTATTTGATCTTATTTAGCTTCTGTAAGTTATTATTTTGCCACAGCACCTAACACTTTATATGGGATTTTTATTTGCATATTATCTACTTAAATTTTTAAATTTCCAATTCATCCACCTCTTGGGTAGCCACCTGGGCAACAGGAGTCCTAGGTATGGAGTTCCTGCTAGAAAGTAGATGTTCAAATCATGCCTTAGCAAATTCCTAGCCACCCGTAGCCTTTTGCAAGCAGTGCCAGGCCTACCAGAGGTACGACACGGGCAGCCCCAAGCCACGGCACTAGTGGCGTGCTACCACGCCCATGGTCGTATTGCCAACGGTCGCCCACCACCACGGCACGACACCTAGAGCCTCCCCAAGAGAGGGATCCAGCCAAAGCCCCAGGACCTGCAATGCCTGGGCGGTCCCTCTCGAAATAGAAGCACCCCTCCTATAAAGGGGGGAAGTGAAGGAAGAAGGGGTTTTTTTTCCTTTCAAAGGGGGCTTTCCTTTCCCTTCGGAGAGAGGGAAGAAGGTAGGAAAGGTAAAAACATGGGAGAAGGTTAAGGAGAGGTAAGTCCCCATCCCCCACTCTCGATCTCTACTCTTTCCATTTCCTTTACATTTCTATATCGAGTCACACCCTCCCAGCGGACGGGTCCCCCAAGCCCTATGCCACGGAGGTCTCATCTGTTCCTCTTGATCATCCCACTGACTTGATCATCGGAGTGTCCTTATCGAAATCCCCGACTCGGGTCTCCCCTATCTTGCAGGAAGGAAGGGAGGGCACGCGGTACTGGCAGAGGAGGAACACCCCGGCATGATCAAGCTGCTAGCCACGGCGATCTTGGTGGCAACAACACCCATACAATCTAAGTGGTGATCAATTTGCTATTGTGGTAGTGCTTTAGTGAATGATTATCTATGTTATTTTTTATATATATACATTTGATGACAGCATCTTATCTTTAAACGAGGTGAAAGCATCTTAGGATGTGCTTGGACTAGTGATGAGACGTTGGTTCCTTAGCTTGTGCAAAAACTCTAGTGTTATCACAATAAAGTAGCACTAGTTGTTGTATAGTAGGAACCACATCCAATTTGTGATGAATTTCTTCATCCACATAGCTTCCCTTGTGGCTTCACTTGCAGCTATGATTTTGCCTCAATGACTGAGTCAACTACAGTTTGCTGCCTTGTACTCTTCCTACTCAATGCACTACTATATAGGGTAAAGACATACCTTGATATGGATTTACTATCATCTGGATCTGATAAAAAACTAGAATCTATATACCCTTCTAGTTTCAACTCTGATCAACCATATATTAGAAAAATATCTTTAGTCCTTCTCAGGTACTTAAGAATATTTTTCATAGCTTTGCAATGATCCTTCCATGGTCAGCCTCGAACCTGCTTACTATGCTCAAGGCATACAACATTAGGCCTGGTATATAACATGGCAAATATAATTGATCCTATAGTCAAAGCATAAGGAATCAATCTCATTCTCTCTCTCTTCTGGTATTTTAGGAGACATCTTCTTGGAGAGATGTATGCCTTGACTCTTGAGCATGTAACCTTTCTTACTTCCCTTCATGTTGAATCTCTTCAACACTAAGTCAATGTACATAGATTGGGATAAGCCAAGCATCCTCTTAGGTCTATTTCTATAGATCTTCATATGTAGTATATAGGATACCTCTCCTAAATCCTTCATGAAAAATTGCTTTGATAGCCAAGACTTGATCGATTACAACATTAGTATATCATTCCCAATAATGAGTGTTGACTCCTATCTTGATTTTGATGAATAACAAAATACTTAAGTATGTTTGAGTACTAATTGTGTGTTAAAAGTGTGTTTATCATAATAAAGTACTGATCAAAGTTATAATATGTTTAAGAGTTCAAAATGCTTGTCCTTTTATTGAAGAAGTCACTTATATTGATCAATTTTCAAGTTATATGGACCTTGGAACATAAAAATGACTTTTAAAGACTTAAACTTTAAAATTGGATAAGTTTCAAAAATGTTTCATCCAAGTGTCGACTCATGAAAATGAAGTGTCAACTTAAGATGTCGACTCATAGAACCTTGAACTGATATGCAAAAAATATTATAGCCGGCACATTGAAGTGATGACTCTTGAATTACCAAGTGTCGACTCATGGTCAGCCAAGTGTCGACTCAAGGCTTGAGACCAAAAAGAATATAGAACTTACTGATTTTAGGAATTTGCTCAAGTATCGACTCACCAAAAGAAGTGTCGACTCAAGTATCGACTCACCAAAAGTAGTGTCGATGCACTAGTGCATTCTAAAGAGCTTCAAAAAAATTTTTTGAACTAGTATCGTTCAAGTATCGACTCAAGTATCGACTCATGGACTTAAGTGTCGACACTTGTAGGTCTGACTAAACAGTAACGACTAGATTTTTAAAGTATAGAACTTCTCCAATTTATATTTAACAGTTATTTTCTCCTCTCCAATGGCTATAAAAAGTCTTTTAAGGCTTAGAAAGGTATTTAAAGTCCACCAAGTATAAGAGGAAAGTAATGAACAATGATTTATTGAAGAACTAATTAAGCATTCAATAGTTATGAATGAAGTTAAGCCTTTAAGCATTCAAGTCTCAAAGAGAGTATTCAAGTCCATATTCTCAATCATTGATTGAGGCTTCAACAACTTAAAGATAAGCTTCTCAATAGCATTCAAGAGCTTTAGTGAGTTTATTTGCTTTTTGAGAAAGCTTATTGTATTTTTACTTTATACTTGAGTTATTCTTGTTGTTACTAGTTTCAAGAGGATTGAAACTAGTTTAGAGGTTAGTTGGTGAGCCTTGAGTGAAAACCAACTAGGTTAGTTGGTGAGCCTTGAGTGAAAACCAACTAGGTTAGTTGGTGAGCTTTATGTGAAAAACCAACTAGATTTTTAGTTAGCCTTGTGAAAACCAAGGTGTTTTGATTAGTTCATGGGGATACCAGGATCAGACACAGATCACTGGATCTCATATAGTTTATTGATTAGGGTTTTAGAACCTTAGTCATATGCAATAATTTTGTAAGCAAGTAAGATCGAGTGTTGTAATATGTTGAGTGGTGGGGACACCAGAGGCACCAGAATAAGATAAAGGCTTTTAACCCTCTATGGATTGATCAATAATTTATGAGTTCATCTATAATAAGGGCTTAGCCCATCTGAGTCCATTTTAGTTATTATTTAAGTCTTTTGAGTTCTGTACTAGTCAGCTCATGTTGAGCTAGTCAGTCCAATGTTAGTCAGCTCATGTTGAGCTAATTTTATTTTTTGAGTCCTGTCCAAGCATACTGAAGACTCAAGACCACATCATACAAGTGAAAACCAAGTCCAACTAGATTGAAGACATGAAAGTTTAGCCGAAGTCCAACCCAGTTTGAAGACTTGAAGATCCCAAGGGGAGAAAATGAAAACAAGAACAAACCTGAAGCCCTAGACCAGCCGAAAGCAAACTGGGCCAGCCCAGGCCCAGGAAAGAATTAGGGTGCCATTTTTTATGGTGACCCTCCTATTGGTTGGCCACTTATGGTCACCCCCTTGGCCAACCAAGACAAGGAGAGGGAGAGCAATTTGTGTGGGATTTTCTACCTATGTTGCCTTATATTCCTAGTTAGGGTTTGAAAGGGAGGAGTCCTTTGTAAAGTCTAAAGTACCCTTACTTGGGGCCCAAGGTTAAGGGACTATTTAAGGGACCCTAGCCTCTTGTATGAAACTTGATTTTTGATATGAAATAAACCTTGAGTTTTTCTATTGCTTTGAGTGTTACCCTGCTGTGTGCATAAAAGGGTGTGGAGTTTTCTTCTTCCCGGTGCTGCAACCATTATCCTGCCGCCAGCCAATCCTCTAGAGCCTTGGCCGCCCACTCCAAAATTCCTTTTCACTTGGTTGTTTTCCTTTATTTTCTTGATCTCCTTTGAGTTTTCTTACCCCTGATAGGTTGTTTGTAGGTCCCCGAGTTCCTACGAATCCAACGACTCCAGGCAAGCCTCAATCGGACCACCGAGCAGAAAGCCGGGTATCCGCGGGTCTTTGGCTCGATTTTCCAGGACGCATCCATCAAGGAACGAGAGATCCCTTCACCGCGATCTTCACTGGGTGCTTCGGATGTTGTCAGGTACACCCCTCTACGTCCAGTCTTTATATTGTAGGAGAACTTGCCTTAGCCGAGGCTTCTCAGCCCCGGCGATCCTTCTTTAGTACTTTTTTAGATTCTAATCTGCATGCTTGGATTCAAAAATTCATACAAAATTCTCTATAACTAATTTTGATCTAAAATTCGGGAATTAATCACCTAACCTCACATATAAAATATACAAAAAGAATTTCAGGCATATTAGTCCCGCATCATTTGGTATCAGAGCTTAGATTAGGGCTTGTTTTCTATAATTTTTCAGTCCATATATGTTCTGTTTTTTTTGTTATTCCTTCCTGTTCTAAACTCCAAAAATTCTGAGATTTGTTTTGATAGATTTATCATAATTAAAATTAGTTTTTATAATTTTTACAGATTTTATTTTGGTCTGTGAATTTTTTGCAAGCCAAAACACAACCTAAAAATTTTTGGCTCTGTTTTTTTTTCAGCAAGACAAGTTTGGAAGTTTTAGGGTTTTGTTTAGCATCTTCTTGCATATCTTTTAATTTTAGTATATTTCCTGCATATTAGGCCATGATTGAAAGTTTTATTTTGTTTATGAAAATACCAAAATATACAAAAAAAATTACATATTATCCAAAAATACCAAAAAAAAAATATCTAAATCCTAATTTGCATCCTCATCTGCCTGCCATCATTGCATAATTTACTTTAAGGGCACTATCTTTATGCCAGATAAGGGAAGGAGGTCATTACCTTTTCTTAGCCCAAAACCATCACCTTTGCATCCTATCCCAAGCACAACTTAAAATTTATTAGACTTAATTTGCCCTAGTGGGCTAGGGACACCAACTGGTCGGGTCAAGGCTAAGTGTCAGATTATTGTGTCAAGCTAACCTATGTGTGCTTTGTGCTCAGTGTCTAGAATGGTGGTTCAGGGATTCAATCCCGAAGGACTTGTGTGCTCGTCCGCCTACCTGGCCAATCTCTGATTGGTGTCTAGGCTTGGCAATCAGGGACCTAACACTCCCCTTACACCTGCCTAGCTGAGTACAGGATTACTATAGGCTAGTTTGCCACCCTGATTGAGCATCTAGTTTGGACTCTAGGTCTAGTCAGCTGTAGTCGGTCTGATCGAGTCTTGCATGAGCACTAGATCAGGGGTTTCATATCACCCACCTCCTTCACAAATGACTGAATCCATGGATCATCTTGATGCTAAAATTGATGCCCTTTGAGAGAGGTTAGTCCAATCCATCAATCGTAGACTTGATCAACTAGATGCCCGACGAGGAACCCTAGATAAAACCCATAGGACTCAGACTAGATTCAAACCTGAGCCACCTTTACCCAAATTTTATGAACCTAGAACCTATGTAACCAAAACCTATGAACATAGGTCCTATGCACCCACTTCCTATAAACCTAGTATACCCACAACCTATAGATCTTATGACTACAAATCCTATGACTCTAGAACCTATGAGCCCATAGCCCGTGAGCCCAGTAGACCCAAGACCCATAGAGCTGACCCAAAATCCTTTAACTCCTGATCCTATAATCCCATGACCCATAGATTTGCGCCCTTGTCCTTTGAGCCCAGGGAGCCCATAACCCCTAGGTATTAGTCTAGTACTAGTCATGTTCCCCCTAGTCAACTTGAACCCCATAGGACTAGTACCCCCAAATCTGAACTCAGTAGTAAGCCACTACCCCTTAGTCAACCTGAACCTACTAGGATTAGTGCCCATACTCAGAAACTGGGACCTAGCCAATTTTTCACTAGTCGACCTTCCCCTACCATCCCTTTGATTGACAAGGCTTACATTAAAGCGGAAATATATGAAGCTGTCGTAAACTTTGGTGGATAGTATGTGGGAGAAGAGGAGACACCTTTAGTAGACCTCAAATTAGCTGACTTAGTAGATACCCAGGAAGAAACCAACCCAGAGCTAGTTGACCTTGACCACATCCAACCCAAAACTGTAATGGAAGAACAAATAGAGGAAGAGAACTCTGATACTAGGATTTTACTTGAGAAAACACTAGAAAAGGGTATAATTGTAGAGCCTATTCCTAAATTCCATGAACTAAAAGACTTTATTGAAGATTTGGCTTACTTAACGCATTGCCCTCAGGATGAATCCCTTCCTGCCATTCCTATTGAAGATCTCTTCCCAGAAATTGTCGACCCATCCTTCCATAGCATGGACCTTTTCTTGCCCAAAGATATACTGCAACCTCATAAGGTTAGCCTCAATAGTCTAGGATTAGTCCCTGACATGCCTTCTTTTATCCTACTTTATCCAACTAACCCGGAATCTTTTTCTCCACCCTACCAGACTAATTATGAACCCACTTCCTATTTCCTACCATTTCTTGAGTCTTCTCATGTGTCTAGAACTATTAGGTTACATTTTGTTGAGGTTACTAGGTTGCAAGGATCAATAGAGCCCATCCCATTTGCTACCAACTTTTGGCAGACCCTCTGGCACCTTTTAGGAGTTACTAGCAAATTTTCTTCTGCATGTCATCCATCAACCACGACTCATGCCCCCATGCCCAAGTGGTAGTTAAGACCTAATAAACCTCTTTAGTCAAGTCTATTAGGTGTTAGTTTGAGTCCTTTGCATCATCTTGTTAGGAGTCTGCATGTGCCCAGCATGTTCATCACCTGCACTAATTTTGAAACAACTAGCTAATTCTCGAAGATGGACCAAAGAATTTGATGTAGTGGATTCAATCTTGGTTAGGCTTAGGCCCAAAAGAAGCTTCATGCTCGTAGAGCCGGACCTTTTAATGTGATAGAGAAGGTTGGATCAAATGCATAGGTTTTAGATTTGCTTTCAGATTTGGGCATTAGTTCTACCTTCAATATTACAGACCTGGTTGAGTATAGGGAACCAACAGTGATACCCAGTGAGGCCTTTGGACCTATCCCCTCCTGTTATGAGTGACCCTAACCCAGAGTGTCCACTAACAAATTTGGTCTGAGAGAGTAGAATGGATCGAGCGTATCTTGGATGATCAAGCCATCATGACCCAGGGCCGTGGCTATCAACGATTCCTAGTCCAATGGCAAGGCCGGGCATAGTCGGACGATTCGTGGATTTCTCAAGAGGACTTTCAATTCCTCTACCCAGACCTTCTCAAGAGATATGTGAGCCAGTCTGATATTTACTCGACAGTGTCGAGTTCCTCCCATCACGGGAGAATTAGTGGGGACACCAGAGGTACCAGAATAAGACAGAGGCATTTTAATCCTCTCTGGATTGATCAATAATTTATGAGTTCATCTATAGTAAGGGCTTAGACCGTCTGAGTCCATTTTAGTTGTTATTTAAGTCTTCTGAGTTCTGTACTAGTCACCTCATGTTGAGCTAGTCAGTCCAATGTTAGTCAGCTCATGTCGAGCTAATTTTATTTTTTTGAGTCTTGTCCAAGCATACTGAAGAATCAAGACCACATCATACAAGTGAAGACTAAGTCTAACTAGATTGAAGACATGGAAGTTTAGCCCAAGTCCAACCTAGTTTGAAGACTTGAAGATCCCAAGAGGAGAAAATAAAAACAAGAACAAACCTGAAGCCCTAGACCAGCCAGAAGCAAACTGGGCTAGCCCAGGCCCAGGAAGGAATTAGGGTGCCATTTTTTATGGTGACCCTCCTCTTGGTCGGCCACTTATGGTCACCCCCTTGGCCAACCAAGACAAGGAGAGGGAGAGCAATTTGTGTGGGATTTTGTACCTATGTTGCCTTATATTCCTAGTTAGTTTTTGAAAGGGAGAAGGAGTCCTATGTAAAATCTAAAGTTCCCTTACTTGGGGCCCAAGGTTAAGGGTCTATCTAAGGGACCCTAGCCTCTTGGATGAAACTTGATTTTTGATATGAAATAAACCTTGAGTTCTTCTATTGCTTTGAGTGTTACCCTGCTGTGTTCATAAAAGGGTGTGAGAGTTTTCTTCTTCTCGGTGCTGCAACCATTATCCTGCCGCCAGCCAATCCTCCAGAGCCTTGGCCGCCCACTCCAAAATTCCTTTCCCCTTAGCTATTTTCCTTTAGTTTCTTGATCTCCTTTGAGTTTTCTAATCCACGACTCCAGCCAAGCCTCAATCGGACCATCGAGCAGAAAGCTGGGTATCCGCGGGACTTTATCAGGTACACCCCTCTACCTCCAGTCTTTATATAGTAGTAGAACTTGCCCTACCGAGCCTTCTCAGCCCCGACGATCCTTCTTTAGTACTTTTCTAGGTTCTAATATGCATGCTTGGCTTCAAAAATTCATACAAAATTCCCTACAACTAATTTTGATATGAAATTTGGGAATTAATCACCTAACCCCACATATAAAACATACAAAAAGAATTGCATGCATATTAGTCCCGCATCAAGCCGGTGGAGACAGCTCGGGCGTGGCAGATCCAAGATCGTCGACAAAAAAAATGGAGTTCTAGGCGATGGTTTGGAGGAGGAAGAAGACAGGAATAGTAGTGGAATAACTTGGGGATAAACCTGGGATAACAATGGGATAATAGTAATAGGAAAAATAGTAGGGATAAAAAACTTTAAAAAAAATATAGAAAATTAAAAGAAAATACAGGTGGTGATGGCGGACACGAAGAAACCTGGGGTTATTCAAAAATGGGAAAAAAAAGCCTAAAGTAAACAAAAGATCGTGGAAGGGCTAAGAAGCCTCCCAGGATTAGGATAGGACAACCCCGAAAGTCGTAAAACAACCAGACTCTTTTGACTTTCAGTTTTCTTGGCAGAGGTGGCGAAGGAAGGACGGGGATGGGAGACAGGGGACTGGAACTCATGGACCTTGGAACTCATCCTAACGAAGAGACCTCACACCTCTAAGGCATTTTTCCCTCCTCGATACTTGGAGGCGCTAGGATGAATCTCAAGGTCACGATGGGAAATAGGGAGAGACATAAAGATGGTAGAAAATAATGGAGATACCTGGGGCCTCATACCCCTCGATGTCCCAAAGGATGAAGGCAAGTTGGGGCATCACACCCTTCGACATCCTGAAGGACGAAGGCAAATGGGCCTCAGCCCATAACCACACACAAGTGGAAAAACACTCTCAAAAATTTATTTTCATCAACTGCAAATACAAAAGGGATGCCTTTTTATAGGCATTAGAACTCATACATGAAAATTTTATTTTATTTTACTTTATTATATATTTATTTATTTATTTATTTTAAAAAACTTAAATCTTGTAGCTTTAAGATCCATGCCAGTTCTTCCACTTTGAAATCTATGCATGTATCTCTCTCCCATGACCGTGGAACAGGGGATCACATGTTGAGATTGCAGGCGAGGTGGAGGATGCGGGCCAGTGAATTTGGAGGAGGATGGTAAATTTGGAGGAGGCCAGCGGATTTGGAGGCGGAACTCGCATGTGAGGCGAACAGACAGGAGGGGTTGGAGCGCCACAACGCGAGGACGTGGCTCAAGCTCATGAGCTGGGCGGAAGGCGGACGAGCCGGTGGATCCAGCGAGATCTGATGGCATTGATGGCAGTTGGGCGGTGGTTGCGGGAGAGTGGGATGCGACATGGAAATGGGAGATGGGCTTCATGGTCGCAGACGGTATGTAGATGGTCTTGACGAGCGGAGGGGTACCCGGTTACAAGCGTGGCTTCACGGATGGAGGTGCGCTGGCAGCGGGGCGGCACGGTGGCACCCGGTGGCTGGGGAAGGCGACGGACCATGGCGTGGAGGGTGTCGTGCCAACGGACGAACGAGCCTGCAGAGGTCCCCCACGGTGGTCAGACCCATCGTGACCCTGGCCCCTGGAAGATCTACCCGAAGAGGCCAGCGGGCGGTGGGACACGGCCGTGGGCGTCGGTAGGAGGTGGACGGGCGGGCGGCTCCTAGGGGACGGTCATGATGGCATGGGTGCAGACCACGAAGATCGGATGGCTGTGAGCATGGGTGGCCGAGCGGGGAAGAGGGCACAGCACGGGGAGGTTGGAGCCAGTGGAGATGGCTCGGGCATGGCAGATCCAAGACCAGCGGCAAAAATAATGGAGTTCTGGGCGATGGTTTGGAGGAGGAAGAAGATAGGAATAGTAGTGGAATAACTCAGGGATAAACCTGGGATAACATTGGGATAATAGGAATAGGAGGAATTGCAAGGATAAAAAACTTAGAAAACATCTAGAAAATTAAAAGAAAATAAGGGTGGGTTTTGGGTCCCCATCATTCTCCTACAGTGTGAAGAACTCAATTCCGTCGAGTTTGAAGATGAAGCAAATCCTAGTCCACTGCTAGCTCTGATACCAATTTGATGTGGTGATGGCGGACATGAAGAAACTTGGGGTTATTCGAAAATGGGAAAAAAAACCTAAAGCAAACCAAGGATCGTGGAAGGGCTAAGAAGCCTCCCGGGACTAGGATAGGACGACCCCGAAAGTCCTAAAATAGCCAGACTCTTTTGATTTTCAGTTTTCTTAACCGAGGTGGTGAAGGAAGGATGGGGATGGGAGATAGGGGACTAGAACTCATGGTCCTTGGGACTCATCCTATCGAAGAGACCTCTCATCTCTAAGGCATTACGCCCTCCACGATACTTGGAGGCGCTAGGATGAATCTCAAGGTCACCAGGAGAAACAGGGAGAGACATTAAGATGGGATAAAAGAATGGACATACCTTGGGTTTAACACCCCTCGACGTCCAGAAGGATGAAGGCAAGTTGGGGCCTCATACCCCTCGACGTCCCGAAGGACGAAGGCAAACGGGTCTCAGCCCATAACCACACACAAGTGGAAAAACACTCTCAAAAATTCATTTTCATCAACTGCAATACAAAAGGGATGCCTTTTTATAAGCATTAGAACTCATACATGAAAATTTTATTTTATTTTACTTTATTATATATATATATATTTTTATTTTTTTATTTTTTTAAAACCTAAATCCTGTAGCTTTTAGATCCGTGCCAATTCTTTCGCTCTAAAATCTATGGGTGTCTCTCTCTCCCGTGACCGTGGAACGGGGATCATATGTCGAGATCGCAGGCGAGGTGGAGGATGCGGGCTAGTGAATTTGGAGGAGGATGGAAGATTTGGAGGAGGCCGGCGAATTTGGAGGTGGAACTCGCATGTGAGGCGGACGGACCGGAGGGGTTGGAGTGCCACAGCGCGAGGACGTGGCTCAAGCTTGCGAGCTGGGCGGAAGGCGGATGAGCTGGCGGATCTAGCAAGATCTGATGGCATTGATGGCAGCTGGGTGGTGGTTGCGGGAGAGTGGGACACGGCATGGAGATGGGAGATGGGCTTCATGGTTGCAGAGGTATGGAGACGGTCTTAATGAGCGGAGGGGTTCCCGGTTGTAGGCGTGGCTTCATGGATGGAGGTGCGGTGGCAGCGGGGCAGCACGGTGGCACCCGGCGGCGGCACCCGGTGGCTGGGGATGGCGGCGGACCATGGCGGGGAGGGCATCGTGCCAACGGACGAACAGGCCTGCGGAGGTCCCCCACAGTGGTCAGACCCACCATGAGCCTTGCCCCTGGAAGATTTACCCGAAGGGCGAGGCCGGCGGGCGGTGGGACATGGCCTCGGGCATCGGTGGGAGGTGGACGGGCGGGCGGCTCCCAGGGGACGGTCGTGATGGCATGGGTGTAGACCACGAAGATCGGACGGTTGTGAGCATGGGCAGTCGAGTGGGGAAGAGGGCATAGCACGGGGAGGCTAGTGCCGGTGGAGACGGCTCGGGCATGGCAGATCCAAGACCGGCGCCAAAAAAAATGGAGTTCTGGGCGATGGTTTGGAGGAGGAAGAAGACAGGAATAGTAGTGGAATAACTTAGGGATAACCTTGGATAATACTGGGATAATAGGAATAGGCGGAATAGCAGGGATAAAAATTTTTAAAAAATCTAGAAAATTAAAATAAAATACTGATGGGTTTTGGGTTCCCATCAAATTAACTCCATACTCTATTGGAGGAGTTAATCCCATCTTTATCTAACCACTACTACATAAGTGCTTAACTTTACCCAGTAACTTTTCATCATCGGATTAGAAATCCAAGTAGTCCAGTACCTAAGCACAGTGAGTTGCTTGCAAGCTACCATGATGATTTTAAGTCAGAGGAATACTTATATCCATATCCTAATGTGACTAATTTTTGGCAGAAAGAATGTTCTACGGATTGGTCACATCCAGCAAAGTGTCATACACAACACTTGCGTGCCATACGCGTGTCTCTACACTCCTTGGTTAAGAGGACAATTAATAACTATGACATACAACAACCTACACTTGAAACACTATCGTCATGTGATAATGTATCATTTGGTCATGAACGAATTTAAGGACTAAATGATATATCCTATCTATATCATATCAAAGTAGTCCTAAGGACCTCATCATACAAGAGTTCATTACAAAAAGATATAAAATGTGTTGAAGAGCCAGAATAAACATTTTATTCAATATAATTTATATACAATTGTACCAATACCTCAACCGTCTACAAGCTAGACAATTGGCTTTGGGATACATTTTTCAACAAATCGAAACTAGTTTAAAAAAGTTTTCTGAAGCTCTCTGGAATGAACTAGTGCATTGACACTTCTTCTGGTGAGACGACACTTGAGTCGACTCTTCATCTTCATGAGTCGACACCTGAGCAAATTTCTGAAATCAGTAAGTTTTATCTTCCTTTTGGTCTCAGGCCTTGAGTCGACACTTGGTTGAACATGAATCAACACTTGAGTCAATACTTGGTAATTCAAGAGTTGACACTTCAGCATGTCGATTGAAATATATTTTGAATATCAGCTCAAGGTTCTGTGAGTCGATACCTTAAGTCGACACTTCATTTTCATAACTCAACACTTGGCTGAAACATTGCTGAAACTTATTCAATTTCAAAGTTTGAGTCCTTAAAAGTCAATCTTATGTGCCAAGGTCCTAATAACTTGAAAATCCAATAACATAAGTGACTTCTTCAACAAGATGACAAGCATTTTGAACTCTTCAATATATTATAACTTTGATAAGTACCTTATTCTGATAAACACACTTTTAATATATAATTAGTACACAAATATATTTAAGTATTTTGTTATTCATCAAAATCAAGATAGGAGTCAACAATCTCTCCCGTTTTGATGATGACAAAACCTTTAAGTATACAAACATAGTAAGCTCATAAGATTTGCAATTAATATCAGAGCAATTTAACTATAAGTATTAAAGCTATGTTGTAATGATTATCAAGAGCAAAAACTCATCATTTAATATGTAACTTGAATAAATCTATAATGTATCAAAGCTAAATATAAGAATGAGTTCAATTCATATAATTACAATGTGTCAGAGCATATGATTACATAAGATATTTAAAAGATGTATCAGAGCTATATATATTAGAATGTATCAGAGCATATGCATATATAAGATGGTTAAAAAGTGTATCAGAGCTAAGATAGATTTGGAAGAATGAGTATCAGAGCAAAAAAAAAAAAAGTTTGAAACATAATATGAGTGTTAGAGCAAAATCTTTAGAGTATCAGAGCAAATAATATAATATGAAGATGAGAGTATCAGAGCATATAAAAGAGAATATCAGAGCTAAAAATAGAGAGTATCAGAGCATGAAAATAGAGCTCCCCCTCAACATATGATCTAAAAATATTTTTCAAACTTTTCAAAAATAGCTTACATGTATTAGCATTTTTTTTAAAAAAAATATTTCCAAAAAAAAGTTTAGAAATCATTCTCTTTAATACTTCCTCCACTTACTTATTCTTCCTTCTTGTTTATTACTTATTGCTTTCTTCTCTCCCCCTTTCTTTTTACATATACTATTTGTTCTCCCCCTATGTTTACCATTTATAACATTCCCCCATTTTTGTCATTATAAAAAAGGTGAAGAGTAGTGCAAAGTGGAGAAAAAATTACAAAAGCTCCCCCTTAATGTAGAGATACGGTGAGAAGAATAGTAAGAGAGTATCAAAAGTAATATAAGAAAAGAGTGATGCATGAACACACGAGAGAGATTTGATAATGAAAACATCATTTATATATTTTCAAACATTTTGTGATACAAAAGAGATGTATAAAATAATACATCCAAAATTTGATACACTAATATAAAGTTTGATACAAAAATCTGAAACACTGATACAAACAATATACATCTAACTGACACCCTGACAAATCCTAGTTGGTGCAGTCCTCATCAAACGAAGACCCAATCTCTAATTTAATGGATCTTGTGGTCCTAGAAGGACGTGGTCGAGACCACATGGGCCAAAGATCTGCTAGTCTGGTATGGATGGCTCTAGGAGTGTATCCACTGGCTCTGCCTCTGCATCTAGCTCGTGTTCTCCCTCTGGCTTGTGCTGGAGGGGAAGCAATGTCAAGAACAGGGTCAGAAAGGGAGATAGGGTCAGTAGGTGTATGATCAAAGAAGGGACTGGTGGAAAGAATATGGAATCCAGGAGTGTAGAAACCTAACTCCCTGGATAAATAAGAACTAGGTAATGATATAGAATGTATTACTAATGTCCTATTGAAAGAAGGAGGGGGAATAGTAATAAATGGTGTAGGTAAGTCAATGAAAGTGTTAGATGGATAAGTAGGTAAAATAGGTGTGGATACATCAGGCTCAAAAGGATCAGATATGATAGGAGTACTGGTAGGATAGGCATATGAAGAGCTGGACTCAAAGGAATTAAAGCATCCTCAAAAGACAACATGACATCAGTCGCAGCAGACTTCGTAGAATCCATGACCTGATCAGCTCTTGCCTCAAGCTCGAGCTCCACTATAAAGTCATCAACATCAAAGTCTATTGATGGAATACCCTGATCATCTCCTATCCCAGTATCATCTGCTGGTGGAGCTAGTGATGCTTGTGGAGCATGTTGAGAATCTGGCAGTGGTGGAGTGGAAGATGGTCTACCAGGAGTCGATCTCTGTAAAGCAGCCATCACAGTTGCAAACCCCTCTCTCATCTTACCAAATCTAGTCCTCATCTACACAAGAATCTGATCAACTTGCTATCTCATAGTCTGCATCTCAGTCACTAAGCGAGTGATCCTATTCTCAGTGATGTCCACAGGATGTGGCACCTCAGTATGTGCTAAAATAAAAGGTTTGGGCTATCTCTCAGAATCTCTAAGTACCTCAAACGGCCATGCCTCATCTCCTTGTGTCTCCTTCTCTATAGAAGTATCCTCCTCATCATCCAAGTTAGTGTCAGGCACCTGTCCAGAAACTCTACACTTTCAATGACCTCAGTGTCTCTGATAACCCATCCTATGTAGAGACCTCTCATCATAAGTGTTGGTGTGCAGAAGCTCTCTCTAAGGCTCTCCGATGACATCAAGTCCATTGGCTCTAAATAGTTTGGTGAGACCCATGCCATAAGGAAAACAGAGTTGCCTACTCATCGCCACCTCTTTCACCTAATGAACCATAAGTACTGGCAAGAAAACGGGCATCTTTTGAATGAGTGCCACCATAACCAAAAGATCTATCTCTGTAATTAAGTTAAAATGCCCAGTCTTTGATAGAAGGATCCGGGCTATACTATGATGAAGAAGCCACATCTCCGATGATAACTGTGATACAACAACAGTGACTCCCTCACCCAGGTCATCTCTATCCAAAATGCATCTGAAATCACTCATCCGGTCTCCAAGAGAATCTACAACAATCCCCCTCATGGGTATCTCTCAAACATGGCTCAGAATCTCTACTGATAGTAGAATAAAGATGCCTCTAATCTCCTCGATCCATCCATTACTACCCTTGGCCAAGGTCCCATAGAACTCTCTCATCAGGGCAGGGTAAAATCTCTCATGGAGGGTACAAAACTGAACTAAACTAGCATCTCTCAACCAGTCTCCAATCCTGAAGTACTGCTGGTTGATGAAATCAATGTCCACCTAACATCCTCCTACAATGGCCTTGGAGGCCATGCGGTCTACTCTTGGGAGTGCTGGTGGTCATGCCGGAAGATCATGCTGCATTGGAGCCTCTATCTGCTGAGGAGAGTCATGTATAGCATTGGTGCGATGCTTCACACCCTGGGAAACTGATCGTTGTCTCCTCACTAGTTGCTTCCTGGGCCCCATTATCTAGAAAATGAAGAAATACCAAAAAGGAGAGGGAAACGGGCAATGGAGTCATGGTCAAACCTTGAAGAACAAGGAAATGCAAAGGAAAATGGTCTCAAAGCTCAAAATAGAAATGTTAGAATCCTAAACAGGAACTAACAAAGGCTAGGGCTCAAAGAGAAGAGGTGTCGGCTTAGAGAGAATGGGGGAGAAATGACATTGTTCACCTTATTTGATCACCATTTTCACCGGTCAAGTGTCGACTCATGAGTTAGTGCCAAGTGTCAACACTTCCAAGTGTCGACACTTTGGGAAAAATCAAAGAAAAAGGGCAAAAAATTATAGATAAGATCAAGAGTGTTGATTTAAATAGTCAATAATGATTGATCATAGGTTTGAAGAATATTAGGTTTAGAAATTTTCAAAGAGAATTCCTAAGGTCATAAGTAATGATCAAGATCTAATTAAAAGGATCAATGACCCTTAATTCTCTTCTACTCATATAGAATCTATCTTCATTAAGAGGCTTGGTCAGAATATCAGCTAGTTATTTTTCAATACAAACAAATTCAGGCAAAACATCATTATTTTGAACATGATCTCTAATGAAGTGATGTCTAAATTCTATGTGTTTACTTCTTAAGTGTCGCACAGGATTTTTAGTTAAGTTTATGGTACTTGTGTTATCACATCTAATAGGTGTCTTAGTTAATTTGAAGCCAAATATTTGAGTTATTATTTAATCCACAAGATTTGAGCACAACAACTTCCAGCTGCAATATACTCAGCCTTAGATGTAGATAGTGCAATTGAAATTTTATTTCTTGCTAAACCAGGAGATTAAATTTACTCCAATAAATTGATAGGTTCCAAATGTACTTTTTCTATCTAATTTATAATCAGCAAAAGTAGCATCAGAATAAGCAATTAAATCTATTACTGAGTCCTAAGAGTACCATAATCCAATATCAATAGTGCCAGATAGATATCTGAGTATGCATTTAACATCCAATAAATGTGATTATTTAGGTTCAGACTGATATCTTGTATACATGCATACACTAAACATGATATCTGGCCTACTTGTAGTTAAGTACAATAAAGAACCAATGATGCTTCTATAAAATTTATGATCAATACTCTTACCGAATTCATCTTTGTCAAGCTTACATGAAGGGCTCATAGGTATGCCAATAGGTTTATTCTTCTCCATCCCAATCTTTTTTAGAATCTCTTTTATGTATTTAGCTTGGTTGATGGAAATTCCTTCATTGGTTTGTTTGATTTGGAGTTTGAGGAAGTAGCTTAACACCCTATCATGCTCATCTCGAACTCATCCTGCATAAGCTTAGCAAATTCTTGACAATGAGTTTCATTAGTGGCACAAAAGATAATATCATCAACATAGATTTGTTCTACTAAGAGACCATCAGCCTTTTTCTTTAAAATAAGGAAGTATCTACATGACCTCTAGTAAAACCATTATCAATCAAAAATTTGCTTAACCTTTCATACAATGCACATGGGGCCTATTTTAAATCATAAGGTACTTTATACAGTTTGAAAACATGGTTAGGATGTACATGATTTTTAAAACCCGGTGGTTGTTCTACATATACTTTTTTAGTATTTATCCATTTAAAAATATATTTTTAACATCCATTTAAAATAATTTAAAATTCATAAATTATGCAAATGCTAGTAAAAGTCTAATTGCTTTAAGTCCAGCAATAATAAAAAAGTTTCATCAAAATCAATATCTTCCTCCTGATTATAGCCTTTAGCAACTAGTTTTGCCTTATTCCTAGCTACAATTCCATTTTCATCTAATTTATTCCTATACACCCATTTAGTGCCTATTATAGAAGTATTGGATGGTCTTTCTATTAGTATCCAAAGCTTATTTCTTTCAAATTGATTTAATTCTTCTTGCATAGCATTTAACAAATTAGGATCTTTTTTAGCTTTTTCTATGCTTTTAGGTTCTATTTGAGATACAAAAGCAAGATAATCACATTTATTTCTAAGAGAAGATCTAGTTCGTATCCCTTTTGATGGTTCACCTAAGATTAGTTCCTTAGGATGTCCATGAGCATACCTCCATTCCTTAGGAGGTCCTTGTGCTTCGGTGAATATTGTGTGACTTCTTCTTTCTCCTTGCTTTGATCATCCTCGCTTTCTTTGGAAGGAGGATCATTCAAAGTTAGCTTCCTGAGTCCTTGAATACCTGCAACATTATCAGAAGTATTCTTTTTTTTAGAAGACTTGTTAATAGATTCTTTAAATATAACTTGCATAGATTCTTCTACAAGAGTTCTTTTATTGAAAACCTAGTATGCCTTGCTAGATATTGAGTATCTTAAGAAGATACCTATATCTGACTTGGCATCAAATTTGCTTAAATTATCTTTGCCATTATTTAATTTGAAATACCGTCAACCAAATACACAAAAATACTTTAAAGTAGGTTTTCTTTCTTTTCAAAGTTCATAAGGAGTTTTCTTTAAAATCGGTCAAATTAAAATTCGGTTTAAAATTTAACAAGTAGTATTGATTGCTTCAGCCCAAAAATACCTAGGGAGGTCAAATTCACAATGTATTGTGCATGCCATTTCTTCTAAAGTTTTATTTTTTCTTTCTACTATCCCATTTTGTTGAGGTATTCTAGGTGTAGAAATATTATATTCAATATCTTTTTCATTGTAAAAATATTCAAAATCCTGATTTTCAAATTCAGTTCCATGATAACTTCGAATACAAATAATAGAAGTACCTTTTTATTTGAAACTTTCTTATAAAACTTTATGAAAGTAAAAAAAGATTCATCTTTATGAGCTAAAAATAAAATCCAAGTAAAACGAGAGAAATCATCAACTATAACTATTCCATATCTCTAGCCTTGTAGGCTTGTGGTCCTAGTTGGCCTAAAAACATCTATATGGAATAGTTCTAGTGGCCTAGTAGTTGAAACAATTTCTTTAGATTTAAAAGTACTTGTTTGTTTACCAAATTGGCAAGCATCACAAATCTTATCTTTTTCAAATCTATGTTTTGGTAAGTCTTTGACTAAATCTTTTTTGCATAATTTGAAAAGTAAATGCATGCTTGCATGTCCTAAACTATGATGCCATAACCGACTAGTTTCATTGTTTTGGCATTCATTGTAACTAGGCATTCACCATCTTGTATAAGAAGATTATCAAAATCAACTAGATAGATGTTGCCATGCCTATTTTCAATAAAGTTTAGCCCATCATCACCAAGACTAGATACCATGCAAAGAGATGATTCAAAGACAACTTTAAAACTTTTATTACAAAATTGACTAATACTTAGTAAAGTATGTTTTAATCCTTTAATTAATAACACATTATCAATAAAAGTATATGGAGAAATGTGAACCTTACCAACACTAATAATTTTGCCTTTCCCATTGTCTCCAAAGATCACATTCCCTCAATTTAAAGCTTCACGAGAGGTGAATTGCTTCACATCTCTCGTCATGTGTCTTGAACAACCACTATCAAGATACCACATTTTTCTTTTCTCCTTGGCTACAAGACACACCTGCAAAAAAGATCAGGCTTTTGCTTCAACTACCCAAGTCATCTTGGGTCCTTTAGGGTTAGTTGTGATGGTTCCTTTCGAAATCCAAACTTTTCTAAATTTGTCTACCTTTCTTAAATTACATTGATATGATTTATACCCAAATTTTTCATAATAATAATATATTATACTAGAAGATGTAGGAACAAAAGAGTTTTTGAAATACTTTTGTTGTTTTTGAGGTTTATATCCCAAACTGGCTTTGTTAAAAACTGCACGATGACTATTTAACAATAAATTCAACTTTTTATAACTAAACATGAATTTTTCAAAAAAAGGCTTGACTTTATTATGCTCTTCTTTAAACTTATTGTTCTTCAACTCAAGGTCATTGTTCTACTTCACAAACTCATCATTTGAAACAAAAAACTTTTGTCTTATTAAAACTTCTGTCCCTTTTAAGAAAGCATTCTTTTCCTTCTCGAAAATAGCAACCTTGGTTTTTAATTCTTTATTTTCATTTCTAAGATTACTATTTTCAAAAGAAAAAGAATCAGCTTGCCTTTTCAACTTCTTGTGTTCAATTTTTAATAACTTATATTCATGCACCAGTTCATCAAAAACATCTCTAAGTTCTTCAAATATAAATTCAGATTCAGATTATACCTCATTTTCATATGCCTTGAGGCAAAGATTGGCAACTTCTTGTTGCTCTTCCTCTGAAGTAGAGTCTTCACTTTCACTCCAAGTAGCCATCATTGCCTTCTTCTTGTATTTCTTTTTTAAGATTCTTGAGGGGAGGACAATCAAACTTATAATGACTGGGCTTCTTGCACTCAAAGCAAATAGGTTGGTCATTCTCCTTCTCCTTTTCTTTTTCTTTGTCCTTAACTTTACCCTTACTAGGCTCTCCTTTATATAGCTTCTTTTTGCATGAGTACTTCTTCTTTCTCATGAATCTCCTAGCCACTAGAGCCTCCTTGGTGGGGGCACCAATATCAGACATGGATTATTGGGCCCTATTTGATTTACCTAGCCATGTTCAAATTTTGTAATCAATTAAAATGAGTCATGTAATAAGTTGAGGTTAGTTGACTTGTCTCAACCCTCAACCTAGTCCAGTACATTGAGTCCTGTACATCAGTATGAGTCTAGTATAAGTCAAATTTTTGTACAGGAGTGGAGGCTACACTATTTTTGAGTTCCACCAGACTTCATTCTAAAGCCAAAAGCAGTTACATCAGCTTAGGGGAGCTCAATCGACACCCAGGTGCCCTGATTCCCTCCGGATGCCATTTCAGATGCCATATTCTCTATAGATGCTTCCAGTATATTTCATATGCCAGGAGCCCATGTTTTCAAATTTATCCCAGCACTCCAGGACTCCAAATTCAAGTCCAAGAAACAAGCCCATGCAAGAAGAACCAACATTCCCTTTTGATACCGGGAATATGCCAACCCAGGGAACCAGGCACCCCAACTTCCAGGGGGCCCAAGCCCATGCAACTTTGGCCCATGTTCGACCTCCCCCTTGCTGCCCTAAAGTCCACATACCCAAAGTAGTTGGCATCCAAGAGTATTTGACCAAGTCCAAGTTGAAGTGAAGAGGAAGAAGACCAAGTTTATTCGAACCTATCTAGGATTCCTAATCCTTTAAAACCTTGTAATTCTAACCTAGCTTTGAAAGGACTTGTAGTCTAATTTGGAAGAGGACTTGTAATCCAAGTGTAACCATGGTTAGTGAGGGCATGGGAACTCTATAAATACCCCACCTTTCCCCCTCTTGTAATCAACTTTTTCTTATGAATAAACCTTACTAAAATTTTGATTAATTGCCTTATGTTTGAGTTTTGGTTCTTACTTTGAGTGCTCTCCTTGTGTTCCTGGATTGAAACCCTGCTGCCCTAGCATCCTTTTGCATCCCTGGAGATTAGCCATGCCAAAGGATTGGAAGCCCTAGCTGCCATCCAAGACCAGGAGCTTCTTCTTCTTTGGCTGCCATCTTCTAACCCTAATCCCGAATCCTTCCAAACCCTAGTTCTTTTTCTCTTTTTTATTTACTGTTTTGATTGACCTCTGATACTTGCTGGATCCCTGAGGTGCTTCAACTCCCTTGAGGAGGCCTTCTTTGCTACCAGGACCACCTAGATCAGCCATCAGATTCAAGGGAGCTGAGGCTTCTTCATCTAGGCTCCGATCAGAGTGTGAGTGATCCCTTCTACTACTGAAGTTTAATCTCCGACTGGTATGAAACCTTCCCTTCTCTTATTATCTGATTTGATTGAAGTTAACTATCCTAAGCTATGAATTTCTCAATTTTTAGATCTTGTATTTTATTTACCTTGAATGATTTAGCCTATGACATGATGATTCTTTGAATTGCTGATTACCTGCTAGTCTTTAATTTACTTTTGAGCAATTAGCCTTCAAGCCTAAAATCTAAAAATCACAAAAAAAATTAGTTATCAATTTTTCCAGCATATCTAGCACTTTTATAGTCATCCTGCATCAGTTTCATATCAGAGCAGGTTTAGGATAGTTTTTTATCTGTTATGCATTCACAAACCTTAATTCTGCATTCTATCCACTACATTAAGTGTCTAGGTTTCATCTAATTTTGGCATCTTAAACATTTTACTTTTCAGTCAAATTTGCACTTCATGTCCCCTATTCTGTCCTAATGATTTTCATAATTTTTAATTAATTTTACCGAAACCCTAATTCTCTAAAATCCAGCATATTAGAAATCCTAACAGAATTTTGATAATTTCTATAGCAATCCAAAAACTCTAGGATTTGCATCATCATATGATTTTTTTTATATATAAAATTTGGTAGGTAAGATCAGCACTTTCCACACTCTGTTCGAGAATTTTTTGATTTTATTCAGCATTGTGATCTTTGCCAAATTTTGCATCATCTGAAACCCTAATTTTATTATTTCTGCTATTTTTGCATACTAAACTCAACCTAACCTAATCAACTTCCATACCCCCCAATCCCAAGCCAAACCTTGTTTGCGAACCCCAGTTAAGATGAATTCAATTTGTCACAGCAGAAAATAATTAAAGAAATAATTTATTTTTTGATTATTTTAGAGTGCATCAGGATCATCGATTGCCATCATCTTTAACCTAATCTTAAGGGCAACTCTATATCTCAGATCAGGGCAAGATTTCATCACCTGTCTTGAACCCAAAATAACCACCATCATACTGACCTAAGCCTAATTAAAATTGATTGGATTTAATTTACCCTAGTGGGCTAGGTGACACCCAACAGGTCGGGTCCGAGCTGTGTGGGCCAACTAGTGCATTTAATCCTTCAGCTATTACTGAAAGCTGGTGTCTAAGGTTGGGGGTCCAGGATCAAACGACCTAAGTGGTGTTGTGGTTTTTAATTAGGTCCCTGCGAAAGCAGGGGGGCCTCCCACACTCCCACCTCCTACCTGGCCAGTGGAAGGATTAGCTACTAGGTTATGTGTAAGTTAAGCTGACCCATTCAGTTTTGAATCTCGGTCTAGCAAACCCTAGATTTTACTAATCTTTCTTTTGCATGCTTGGCTGCATCATTTCATCTTGATTGTCTAATTGATTGTATGACCACTAGACTAGGAACCCAATACCAGAAGTCCACACCCCAAACTAATTCAGCCATGAAATCCAATTTTGAGGCCATCATGAACCAGTTTGCCCAACTAAACCAATCCAACACCCAAATCCAAAATCAGTTAGCCTAGATAAGCATTAGGTTTGACCAATCCAATACTAAGCATTACCAAATGAACCATAGATTCGACCAAGTAGGAACCCTAGGCAAGACCCATAGATCTGAGCCCACATCCTGTGAGCCTAATAGGAATAGTACCCTAGCTATCAGCTTAGAGCCAATCAAGTTTTCTTCAGTCAACCTGAACCCTATAGGATTGATATCTCTAGATTTGAACCCATAACCTTTAAACCCATAGCCTTTGAATCCATAACCCTTAGTTTACCCACCCCTGTTATCCCAGATCCTAGTCAATTTTTCATTAGCCAAACCCCTCTTACCACCCCATTGGTTCACCAAGATAACTTAGAAGAAGAAATATATGAGGCTGACCCAAGTCTGGTAGAAGAGTATGAAGATAATGAGTCTATTTATGATCTAGAAGAGTACCCTATAAAAGACCTAGGATTAGTTGATTATGACCAAATCCAAATAGAAATCAACCCATAATTAGTTGAACCAGAAGTCTAGTGTAACCAACCCAGTTCAACCATGGAGTCCAATCTAGAAACCCTCTTTAAGGCCATGATGAAACAATTTGACTAACTGAGCTGTAGGTTTGATCAAAGGAATAAAATGTTTGACCAACTGATCCAATCGAATAACCAAATGACCCATAAGATTGATCCATTAGATGACCAGGTAGAAAACCACCCAATATTAGTTGAACCTAACCATACCCAAGTAGGAGCAGACCTAGATTTAGCTAACCCTAGCCATACCCAAATAGTAGCCAACATAGAGATAGCTGACCATGTAATGGAAGAGAAGTTAGAGAAAGAGAACCCTAACATTGCTATTAGAGTCTTATCTGAGGAGCCACTAGAAGAAAGCCCAATTAGAGAGCCCAGTCCTTTGATTTATGAGCCAGAAGTGTTTATTAAGGACTTAATCTCTTTAGATCAATACCCTTAGGATGAAGTCACCTCTTTGAATCCACTTGATCTCTTTCTTGAAATAAATGTCCTTTTCTTCCATTATATAGACCCTTTAGATAGACATCAAACCCATAAGGTAAACCTCATTAGTCTAGGACTAATTCCCGACACTCCTTCTTACATCTTACTCTATCCAATTAACCCTGAACCCTTTTCTTACTTTCCACCCAATCAGACTAACCCTGAATCCACCTCATATTTTCTGCCTTTTCTTGAATTTTCTTATGTTTCTTTAACCATTCATTTGTATTTTATAGGGATAATCATACTGCATTCATTCATTGCACATGTTAGATTTGCATCATATTTTTGGCATACCCTATGGCACATAGTAAGTTCTCATGTGCATGCCATGCTAGGGTCAAACCTAGAGAATCTATGGTGTATTAGGTTAGACCCAAAGAGTCCAATAAATTTCCTTTGATAGGAAGTCTAGTCGAGCCTATTAGGTGTTAGTCTTGAGTCCAAAAAATTTGCAACCCTGATTCATCTATCCACACATGCACTGACCTCTGCACAGCATTTGCATCAAGATATTAGTCAAAAGATAAACAAAAATAATGAACTAACTAACATCTTGGCTAATTCCTGAAAGAGAGAGAATTTTTTGCAAAAAATTATGTGAGTGTAAAGGAATTTTCATGCTTGCGGACCTAACCCATTTAAGATAATAAAGAGTGTTGGACCCAATGCCTATGTGCTTGAGTTACCACCCGACTTAGGTATTAGTTCCACCTTCAACATCTTAGATCTTGTAGAGTATAGGGAGCCAGCGGTGATTCCCAGTAAGCCTTTTGGACCTATCCCTTCCCTTGATAGTGAGCCAGCCCCAAAGTGCCCACTAACCAATTGGCCATATAGCGAGGAAAAGATTGAGAGAATATTGGATGATCAAGCCATATGTACCTAGAATAGAGGCTATCAGAGGTATTTGGTCTGGTGGTAAGGTCGGCCAGAATTTTAGGACTCGTGGATCACCCATGAGGATCTGCAGTGCCTCAACCCAGACCTACTCGAGCACTATGAGAGCCATGTTATCCCATACTCGATAGGGTCAAGTTCCTCCCATCCCAGGAGAATTGGTGGGGGCACTAGGATCAGACACAGATTACTGGGCCCTATTTGGTTTACCTAGCCATGTATCAAATTTTGTAATCAATTAGGATTGAGTCCTCTAATAAGTTGAGGTTAGTTGATTTGTCTTAACCCTCAACCTAGTCCAGTACATTGAGTCCTGTACATCAGTATGAGTCTAGTATGAGTCCATTTATTGTACAAGAGAGGAGGCTACGCTATTCTGGAGTTTCACCAGACCTCATTCTGAAGCCAGAAGTAGTTACATCAGCTCAGGGAGCTCAATCGACACCTAGGTACCCTGATTCCCTCCGGATGCCATTTTAGATAATAGATTCCCTCTAGATGCTTTCGAAATATTCCATATGCTAGGAACCCATGTTTTTAAGGTTATCCCAGCACTCCAGGCCTCCAAATTCAAGCCTAGGAAGAAAGCCCAAGCAAGAAGAGCCAAGATTCACTTTTGATATCGGGAATATGCCAGCCCAAGGAACCAGGCACCCTAGCTTCAAGGGTGCCTAAGCCCATGCATCTTTGGCCCATGGCTGACATCCCCATTGCTGACCTAAAGTCCACACGCCTAAAGGAGTTGGCATCCAAGAGTGTTTGACCAAGTTCAAGTTGACATGAAGAAGGAGAAGACCAAGTTTATTCTAACCTAGTTAGGATTCCTAATCCTTTTAAACCTTGTAATTCTAACCTAGCTAGGAAAGGACATGTAGTCTAATTTGGAAGATGACTTGTAATCCAAGTGTAATCATGGTTAGTGAGGGCATGGAAACTCTATAAATACCCACCCCTCCCCCTCTTGTAATCAACTTTTTTTATGAATAAACCTTACTGAAATTTTGATTAATTACCTTGGGTTTGAGTTTTGGGTCTTACTTTGAGTGCTCACCATGTGTTCCCAAATTAAAACCCAACTGCACTAGCATCCTTTTGCATCCCTGGAGATTAGCTTCACCCAAAGATTGGAAGCCTGGTGTGGGCACCAGGATCTGACAGAAGCTCCTCATCCCTCTATGGATCTCAGATTAGGGTTCCCCCTTCTATGAGTCCTGTAATAAGGCCTTGAGCCAAAGCAATTTCATAAGTTCTTGTCAAAGTTTGTTTTGTCCAGTACCTTGACCAATTTGGGTCAAGTTAGGTCATGAGTCCTGTATTTATTCAAGTCTGAGTTTGGACTGGGCCCAAGCCCAATTGAAGTCACTTGATTTTCTTCACCAAATCAAGTTCTGGTGGGCCAACCCACCCCTTCCACTTGGGATAATGCCAACTTAGGTGCCACCTCAGCTACCTACGTGGCGCCACATCAGCTGCCACTCGGGCATCCAAGAAGGGAAACAAAGTGGCACCCTCAAGTTTTCCACATGCCTTGGGCAACATTGGAAGGAAGAAATACCATCCCCCTCTTCCCTCCCCCACATCATGCCTTATTCCATCAAAAGAGGGGTGTTGAAGATCCTTGAAGAAACCAAGCCTCAAAGCAAGCCCCCTTCCAAGCTTTCTTCCCAAAGTGTTCTTGCAAGGAAGGAAGGTCAAAGGACACACTCCCCTCTTCAATCCCTCAACCATGCAACGCCCATGGAGCTCTCCCTTGGTCGGCCTTGAATCAATCCAAGCCTTTCCTCATGCCACGCACAACCCCAAGTTATTTGGTCGGCCAAATAGAGGGGATGATGGAAAATTTTGGGTGCCACCATGAATATTGTAATTTGAATTTCAAATGGGCCTTGGGTGCCTATTTAAATGACCCAATCCCTCCCTTGTAGAACTAATGAATGATTGAGTGATTAATGAAAAGTTTGAGTTGTTGGGTTTCGGTGCAACGCAGCGGAAGTGTAATTTCAAAATTGAAACTAAATTCACACCAAAAACCCTAAACCAGGAACTCCTTAAATAATACTAGAACATATGACAGGCATATCTATGCAAATTAGGATTAGGGTACCAACCTGTAATCGCTTAGTCCAACAAACTTGAAGTTGAAGGGGCTAACTGAATTCACCAGGCGTCCAGGTGTCCGCCCTCCGATGGTGATCCACACAGAGCAATGACCAAGAAACACTATCTTCTTTTCAATGGTTCCTCCTATTGTGTTCTTCTTCCTAGAACTCAATTGCTTGGACTATGGCTTGAATTCTTCCACACAAGAGGTAGCCTCCCTCTCCTTGATCTCTTCTCCTCCTTCCACTAAGACCTTGGCCCTTTGGACACCCTTGTCTTGAAGAAAAGATCTTGTCCTAAGAGGATATAGGCTTGTCTTAAGTTGGAGGAGAAATTAAGACAATAATGTCTTAATGTAAGAAAGAAGGAATAAATGAGAACTCCTTTCTTTCCTTTACCATTGGAGACTTTAACTCTTATTCTTGTTTAGTAGCAGAGTTTCGACAGAGTGTACTTTGTAAAGGAAACAGTGCAAGAGCAAGAAAAGAATGAAAGAGTCTTTAGGAGAGGAAGAAGGAATAAAAGAAAACATTACCTAGTTCTGATTTTCCCGACCCTTTAAATAGATCTCAGATAGGCGCCCACACATCTCTCCGTGAAAGACTTCTCATGCCTATTCTCATTTTCTCACGCCCCTTCCCTCTTTCTCACGACCTTCCAGATTAAAACTCACAGCTTTTCCTTAAAGAAAAGTCATGAAATTTCAGAAGAAGGGAGTCGCGATGTTTCGGTCTTCGAAGAGAGGTTATTTCGCGCAACCGGGAAGAGTCTGTGCCTTTTGTCTTTCTCAAAAATTCCCCAACCGTTGGATTCCCATTCAAGGGCACACATGTGAGGCACTAATAATGAGAAAGAAAGCCACCCCATATAAAAACATCGAAGTTTTTTATGGAGCGCGCCAAGAGTCCATGCGCCATGGACTCTTCCAAATGGCGCGCCAAGAGTCCATTAGCGCATGGACTCTTGGCATTTTGGCATGAAAAAGCTAAGGGGCTGGTGGGGGGCTAGCCTAGGTGCATGGTTAGCCAATAGGGTTAGCCATAATCCCTATAACCTCAATTAGGGTCTAATTAGATCCAATTAGAACCTAAATTGAACCAATCCGGAACCCTAATTCGAATCAAATTCGAATAGAAGCTAGGGTTTGCAACACTTACTAGAGTGTTATCCTGCAAAGATGATTTAATTATAAATTAAACTCTTGATCAATCCTCTTAAGTGTGTGACCCATTGGGTTCCACATCTAGCCAGCAGTGCGTTCGAATACAAGTTGACCTAATTTGATTAGAACTCTTTCTAATCGATTTAGGTCAAACTGGGCTTACTCGATTTGATCAATTAGGACTCTTCCTAATAAGTGATCTTTGAATTTGATCAACCCACAAGACAAGATTGACGTCTAGCAATATGTCATGTCTACCCGGAAGATATGAAAATTCTGGTGAAATACCAAAATTACCCTTCAGTAGAGAGTTACCGTACAATTAAATCTTTCGATCAGCCTGCACCCAAAATATAACTATGGATATGGATATATGTCAAATACAATATTATATTTATTTCTAGCTCAATCTTATATTGATGATTCAATTATCTTGATATTAGAAACCATCTCTAATATCTTTACTTTGATCAAAGATTCCATGAATCATCATCCGATTGTTAACTAGCTGGATGCAATCTTCTCTTACTAAGAGTGATCGATTCCTTGTTGACCTACTCATTACATTCATATCCAATTAACCATTCCCAGTATCAATCCTGTGCATGACTCAGTGTCGTGATTAGGATTGAACCAAAGCATGGGTTCATGTACATAAGGTACTTATGGCAGTCTCAGGTCAAAGGATTACTTATACCACTCCCACTATGAGAACCTTCTATTGACATGTAGCTAAGACTCCATTAGATGTTCTCAAGTTGGATCATATCAGTGAACTCATTCTCCAATGAGCACCCACATCCCAGTATTAGTGTCATACACAAGTGACTGTGAGAGCAGTCACCCTCTCCAGTATACATGGGATGTGCTAGTCTTACCGAAAAACCTTGATCCCCTACTCAGGGTTCCTTTGACTAGGAATATTTTAGATTAAGGTTTTAAGACTTTAGGTCTCACTGGTATGATCTCATCATAACCCTAAAATCATATCCCTAATCTATGGGTTTCATCATAAACACAGCATATGATAAAAATAATGCCTTTATTAGAATTTTTTGTCAATTACAATGGTTTGGGACATACAACATAGATTGGCTTGTAGGGCATATCCCTTTCATGAGTTTCTTCCACCCTCCAACCATTGTCTCTTAGGCTAGGTTTGAGTGGAATTGCTTTCGTCCCCAGGGACGTCGAGTGGTGTGAGGCCACCTGTCCGTCGCCCCAGGACCTCGTGAATCCTTCGTCCTCCAGGATGTCGCGTGATGTGAGGCCACAATTCTTCATCCTCCGGGATGTCGCGGGGTGCGAGATTCCAAGTTATCTCCAACTTCGACTTCAGAATCCAGCCGGACACCGTGCTCGAAGCCCCTTCCCAACTCCATCTAAATTTCTTTCCATGCATCTCCACATTTCGCTGACCTTTCTTTTGTTTGCCTACAGGTCCTCCCTAGCATCTAGGGCATTGGAGACAGTCAGCTTTGCCATCGCGACCACCCGACCCAAAGCCAGTGCTCCCACGGGTTCGACTGCTTGGGCATCCAAGTTGCATCCACCGAGTTGAACGATCTCTGCACCGGGCACTTCAAAAGTTTGAGATTTGCTTTCTCTTTATCTCCTAAGTAGATATTGTAGGTCGAGCTAGTCCTACCGGGGTTTCTTAATCCCGGGGCCCTGTTCTCGTTTTCACTTTTAGGGCTTTGAATTGCTAGCGTAAGCTTCATTACTATTCTTCGTATTTCTTACCTTTGCTTGTGTTCGGGAATCGAAACCCTAAAAAAAATATCTAAAACTCATCAAACAAAAAAAAAATAATAATAATTCCTTGCATCATAAGCATCCATTCCAGAATCCCTAGCCCTAACCCCCCCTTGCACGGCACCAATCTTGGTATCAGAGCAAGGCTAGGACTTGTGCATTTTATTTCAGTTTCTGCATTCTGGTCAGTTCGTATATAATCTAATCATTGGATTGTTTCTCCCTGTAGAGACATCCAAATTTTGTGATTTCTATTTTGTTATATCGCACTAATTTCAAAGTATTTTTTTCTATTTTCTTAGATTTTATTTCAGTTTGTAGAGTTTCTACAAGCTGAAATACTGCCTGAGAAAATCTCAAGTCTGATATTTTAGCAAGCATCTCATCTTGATTCATACATCAATCTAGCTTGCTTCTTGCATGTTTTAATTCCTGCATTTTGTTTAGCATTCACCCATCTAAAAGACACAAAAGAACAAAAAATAAATTTAAGTCATTTCATTAGTCATTATTGTACTTCATTTTACATAACTTATCTTAAGGGCGTCAATTTAATATAGGGTCAGGATTTCATTACCTGTCCCTAGCCCAAAAACCATCACCCGGCATATCGAACCCTAGCCGTTAACTAAAATCAATTAGACGTTTAATCTACTCTAGTGAGCTAGGGACACCCACGAAGTTGGGTCAACCCAAGTGCCAAGCCAAGCTAGATTGCTTGTTGGTGTGTGCTTGTATAGCTGGTGTCTAGGCAAGTAGTTCAGGGACTAGAGCCCGAAGGGAAGTGGGTTGGTTCGCTTACCTGGCCAATTTCTAATTAGTGTCTAGGCAAGCAAAGAGGAACCTCCACTCACCTTACACTTACCTGGCCAGGTGCCAAGTTACTACTTCCAGGTTCATCTTCTTGACTTTACATTTGGAGAGATCTCCTAGGTCTAGCAAATTATAGCATCGTTTTGTTACATGTGCACTAGATCAGGAACCTCTTTTCACCCACCTTCTCCACCCTCTACCGACACCATGGACCAACTGCGAGCCAACATTGGAGCCTTAACCCAATCCATGACCCAGTAGATCAATAGACTGGACCAGATGGAGACCAGACTGAGACCCCTAGAGAAAGCTACTAGGCCCCGACCTGAACCCAGTCCTGAGTCCCCTCACCCAAGGAGGAACCTGCCACAAGACCCTTACTTTGAGGATTACTTTGGGAGAGACCTTGAACCCTTTGTTAATACCCATCCTAGGAGACCCAATCTGGAGGACCGTGAAGAAAGATCCCTTAGGAGCATCAAGCTTGAGGCACCCACTTTCGATGGTAGCTTAGATCCCAGGGTGTATGAAGATTGGGAGTCTGCTATGGAGCAGTATTTTGACTAGTACTCTATGTCTGAGAGAACTAAGTTTAGGTTTTCCAAGCATAGGTTAGTTCACCAAGCTAGGTTGTTCTGGAATAGTGTGGAGAACTACATAGAGCATAAAGGTCAATTACCCATAACCGCCTGGGGGGAGATGAGAGAAAAGCTTAGGAGGAAATACTTACCTGCATCTTACACCCAGAAACTGTTGGACCAATGGCAGACCTTAAGTCAAGGGAGTAAGAGTGTGGCCGATTACATCGCCAAGTTTGATGAATATGTTATGCGATGTAAGGTTGTTGAATCACCTAAGATAACCCTGTCTAGGTTTAATGCTGGCCTACACCCAGGCATCCAGAGAGAGTTGCATTTTAGGTCAACCAGAACCTTGGAAGATGCTTACCAAGTTGCTAGGCTCTATGAGCATTTCTAGAGAGCTCCCACATATAGAAGACCTGAGCCCTTTAGAAACCCGAGCCGTATCCCTGGATCCATCCAAGGATACAATCAAGCTTACCCGAGTCGACCAAACCCAAATCGAACTGACCCAAGTAGACCAAACCCAGCCCGACCCAGTCCTAGTCGTCCCAGCCTGAACCGACCCCAATATAGTAGAGAGGAAAAGGGTAAGGCTATTGAAGTCCAGAGGAGACCATATCCCCAAGGTAAATGCTTTAGGTTTCATAAACCTGGACATTTTGCTAGCCAGTGCACCGCCTCTGCCCTACTCATAGAAGAACCAACTGAGACTGAACCCGAACCAACCATAGAACCTGAAGAGGACGTCTATGACCCCGAAAACCAGTTGTTGGAAGGGTACGAGGGAGAGGAAGAAGTGTGTGAATCTGAAGACCTTGTAGGGGTAGTCTGATGCATCCTAGCCCAATACATAGTACAGGAAGACTGGCATAGGACCAGCATCCTACAAACCCTGATCAAGCTAGGAGATAAGGTTTGTAAGGTCATCATTGATAGTGGAATCTATGTTAATGCCCTTTCCTTGAGTACAGTTAAATCTTTAGGACTAGCCACAGTTCCCCACCCCAACCCTTACAAAGTCTCCTGGATAGATTCAACTTCAATCCCTATAAAGTTTAGGTGCCAGATCAAGATCAAAATGAGTTCCTATGAAGAATCGATTTGGTGTGACATCTTATCCATGGGTGTGGGTAGTATCATTCTATGACGACCCTAGCTTTTCGACCATGATGCCACCCTTTATGGTCGATGCAATACCTGTGTCTTTCTCCACCAAGGGAAAAAGATCACAATCAACCCAATCCAACCTAAGGACCCCGTCAAGAAAGGATCTAGCAGCCTTAAGGAGAAGAAAACTGAAGTCAACCTGATCACACCTAAGGAGCTAGAGAAAGAGATTTTAGAGGGAGCCCCTGTTTGGATTCTAGCCACCAAGGAGAGTCATGAGCCATCCAATGTAGAACACCCCCAAGAGGTAGTGAAGACTCTGAAAGAATTTGAGGATGTTTTCCTGGAAGAATTACATGATCAATTGCCACCCCTTAGGGACATCCAGCATGCTATAGATTTGGTCCCAAGATCCACTTTGCCCAACCTTCCCCACTATAGGATGAACCCCACTGAACATCAGGAACTTCATAAACAAGTGGGAGAGCTGCTTATGAAGGGTTTTCTTAGGGAGATTTTAAGTCCCTGTGCCGTCTCTGCCCTACTTACCCCTAAGAAAGACGGGACCTGGAGGATGTGTGTTGATAGCAGGGCTATCAACAAAATTACAATCAAATATAGGTTTCCTATTCCCCGCCTGGATGATATGCTCGATATGATGGCCGGTGCCACTATCTTTTCAAAGATAGACCTCAAGAGTGGTTACCACCAGATTAGAATTCGACCGGGGGACAAATGGAAAACAGTCTTTAAGACTAAGGATGGTCTGTTTGAATGAGTAGTGATGCCTTTCGGGTTGTCTAATGTGCCCAGTACCTTCATGAGAGTCAAGACCCAAGTCTTGCACGAGTTCACTGAAAAATTCCTTGTAGTGTATTTTGATGACATATTGATCTATAGCAAGACCAAAGAGGACCATCTTCACCGCTTAAGGTTAGTTTGCCAAACCCTTAGGGAGAATGGCCTTTACGCCAACCCTAAGAAGTGTGAGTTTTTGATAACTAGGGTTATCTTCTTAGGCTTTGTAGTTACCCCTAAAGGAGTTTTAGCTGACCCCGAGAAGGTTAGAGCTGTAGTTGAGTGGCCTGTCCCTGCTAGCATCCATGATGTACATAGTTTCCATGGCCTAGCCACATTTTACAGACGATTCATTCGGGGATTCAGTTCAATTATAGCACCGATAACTGACTGCATCAGGAAGGGAGGTTTTCAATGGACTAAAGTTGCAGACAAAGCCTTCCTTGAAATTAAGTATAGAATGGTACAAGCACCTGTCCTGAGGTTGCCAGATTTTTCTAAGGTTTTCGAGGATGCTTGTGATGCTTCGGGCGTTGGGATTTGTGGAGTACTTAGTCCGGAAAATCACCTTGTGGCCTTCTTTAGCAAAAAACTTAATGAGGCCAAACTTAAGTACTCGACTTATGATAAGGAGTTTTATGCAGTCGTCCAAGCCCTTAGGTATTGGAGGCACTACCTTTTACCACATGAGTTTGTCCTCTTTTCAGACCATGAAGCCCTTCGATACCTGAACTCCCAGAAGAGATTGAACCCTAGGCATGCTAAGTGGGTCGAGTATATCCAAGCCTATACCTTTGTGCTTAAACATCGTCCTGGTACAGAAAATAAGGTAGCTGATGCCCTTAGCCGTCGTGCCCTTTTGTTGAACACGGTTAGGACTGAGGTTGTAGGATTTGATCGACTTAAGGAGCAATATGAATCTTGTCCTGACTTCAGTGAGATCTTCCAATCTAAGCTTCAAGAACCATTTAGTGCCCATAGTGACTGTACCTTACTAGAGGGTTATCTTTTCAATGGTAATAATTTGTGCATTCCCAAGACATCACTCCAAGATTTTTTAGTGTGGGAAACCCATGCGGGAGGCCTAGCTGGTCACTTTGGTAGGGAGAAGACCATTTTAGCTATTGAAGACTAGTTCTTTTGGCCTAGCGTTAAGAATGATGTAGCCAATATCGTCTCTAGGTGCCGAACCTGTGCTGTGGCCAAGCAGCAGAAATAGAATACTGGCCTGTACACCCCCTTGCCCATACCTAGCCACCCTTGGCTAGACCTCGGCATGGATTTGTGGTAGGATTATCCAAGACCGCAAGGAAGCATGATTCTGTCTTTGTAGTAGTGGATAGGTTTTCCAAAACAGCTCATTTTATACCCTGTTCCCAAACCCCAGATGCTTCCAAAGTCGCCAAGCTTTTTCTGGATCATGTGGTCAAGTTACATGGCCTACCCAAGACTATAGTGTTCGATAGGGATGTCCGCTTTACTAGCTATTTCTTGAAAACCCTTTGGCACCTCCTAGGAACCAATCTCCAATTCTCCACTGCCTACCACCCGCAAACCAACGGACAAACTGAGGTGGTCAACTGCAGCCTGGAAAACCTTCTTAGATGCTTGATAGGTGAACATACGAGAAACTGGGATCTTCTTTTGCCTCGGTCGAGTTCGCCTATAACTGCTCCGTAAATAGGACCACCTGGAAGAGTCCTTTTGAAGTTGTCTCTGGTTACAAGCCTAACCGACCTCTTGACCTAATTCCCCTACCCATCCATGCACATGTCTCCGAGTCAACTGATTCACTTGCACAGCATATTAGGGACATGCATAAAGAAATTAGCCAGAAAATTAATATAAGTAATAACACATATAAAAGGCAGGCTGATTCCCGAAAGCGAGTAAAAGAGTTTGAAATAGGAGATTTTGTAATGATTAGGCTTTGGCCTGAACGGTTTCCATCGGGAACCGTTAAGAAGCTTCACGGTCATGGGGCGGGTCCCTTTAAAGTAACTAGGAGAATGGGCCCAAATGCCTATGTGCTAGAACTGCCTCCAGATTATGGAATTAGCTCGACATTCAATATCTCTGACTTAGTCGAGTATAGAGAACCCGCAAACATAGTCAGTGAGCCGTTTAGGCCTGACCTCCCTTTTGAGAGTGAACCTGAACCTGAGTGTCCACCTCCAAATATATCTGAGCGAGGAGAGCAGATCGAGCGTGTCCTAGATGACCAAGCCATAACTACCCGAGGCAAAGGCTACCAGCGTTACCTGGTCCGATGGCAAGGCTGACCCGAATCCGATGACTCGTGGATCACACGGGAGGACTTGCAACGCATCGACCCCGACATCCTGGAAAGGTATCAAAGCCATGCTAACCCTTACTCAACTGGGTCGAGTTCCTCCCACCCTAGGAGAACTGGTGTGGGCACCAGGATCCGACTGAGGCTCCTCAACCCTCTATGGATCTCAGATTAGGGTTCCCCCTTCTATGAGTCCTGTAATAAGCCCTTGAGCCAAAGCAATTTCATAAGTTCTTGTCAAAGTTTGTTTAGTCCAGTACCTTGACCAATTTGGGTCAAGTTAGGTCATGAGTCATGTATTTGTTCGAGTCTGAGTTTGGACTGGGCCCAAGCCCAATTGAAGTCACTCTGGTTTTCTTCACCAAATCAAGTTCTGGTGGGCCAACCCATCCCTTCCACTTGGGATAATGCCAACTCAGGTGCCACCTCAGCTACCTACGTGGTGCCACATCAGCTGCCACTTGGGCATCCAAGAAGGGAAACAAAGTGGCACCCTCATGTTTTACACATGCCTTGGGCAACATTGGAAGGAAGAAACACCATCCCCCTCTTCCCTCCACCACATCACTTCTTGTTCCATCAAAAGAGGGGCGTTGAAGATCCTTGAAGAAACCAAGCCTCAAAGCAAGCCCCCTTCCAAGCTTTCTTCCCAAAGTGTTCTTGCAAGGAAGGAAGGTCAAAGGACACAATCCCCTCTTCAAGCCCTCAACCATGCAATGCCCATGGAGCTCTCCCTTGGCCGGTCTTGAATCAATCCAAGAAGATGGTGTTGAAGAGTCCAAGGGAACACATCCCTCCAAGCAAGCCATGCCCCACTCCTTCTTCCCAAAATAAGCATGCTAAAGAAGGAAGTCAAGGGACCAATCCCCCTGTCCAAGCCTTTCCTCATGCCATGCCCAACCCCAAGTTATTTGGTCGGCCAAAGAGAGGGGATGATGGAAAATTTTGGGCGCCACCATGAATATTATAATTTGAATTTCAAATGGGCCTTGGGTGCCTATTTAAAGGACCCAATCCCTCCCTTGTAGAACTAATGAATGATTGAGTGATTAATGAAAAGTTTGAGTTTCTTCCACTCTCCAACCATTATCTCTTAGGCTAGGTTTGAGTGGAATTGCCTTCGTTCCCAAGGATGTCGAGTGGTGTGAGGCCACCTGTCCGTCACCCCTAGGCGTCGTGAATCTTTCATCCTCCAAGATGTCGCGTGCTGTGAGGCCACATTCCTTCATCCTCCAAGACGTCGCGGGGTGCGAGGCCCCAAGTTATCTCCAACTTCAACTTCGAAATCCAGCTGGACACCGGGCTTGAAGCCCCTTCCCAACTCCATCTCAATTCCTTTCTATGCATCTCCACATTTCGCTGACCTTTCTTTTGTTTGCCTACAGGTCCTCCCTGGCATCTCGGGCATTGGAAACAGTCAACTTTGCCATCACGACCTCTTGACCCAAAGCCAGTGCTCCCACTGGTTCGACTGCTCGGGCATCTAGGCCGCATCCACCGAGTTGAGCGATCTCTACACCGGGCGCTTCAGAAGTTTGAGGTTTGTTTTCTCTTTATTTTCTAAGTAGATATTGTAGGTCGAGCTAGTCCTACCGGGGTTTCTTAATCCCGTGGTCCTGTTCTCATTTTCACTTTTAGGGATTTGAACTGCTAGCGTAAGTTTCATTACTGTTCTTCGTATTTCTTACCTTTGCTTGTGATTGAGAATCGAAACCCTAAAAAAAAATATCTAAACCTCATCAAACAAAAAAAAAAAATAGAAATTCCTTGCATCATAAGCATCCATCCCAGCTTCCTTAGCCCTAACCCCCCTTGCACCGCACCAAAGCCCTAGCTACCGTCCAAGACTAGGAGCTTCTTCCTCCTCGATTGCCATCTTTCTAACCCTAATCCAGAATCCCTCCAAACCCTAGTTCCTTTTCTCTTTTTTATTTCCAGTTTTGATTGACCTCTGATGCTTGCAAGATCCCTGAGATGCTTCACATCCCATGAGGAGGCCTTCTTTGCTACCAGGACCACCCAGATCAGCCATTAGATTCAATGGAATTGAGGCTTCTATAGGGTTTGATGGCAAGGCGGAAACATAGATTTCAAAATTTTTATTTTTTATCTTTTGAAATCTTCACCAAACCTTTAACCCAAGATCTCCTTAAAAGAATAAAAACATATAAAATGTATATATAAGATTTAATCTCAAATTAAGATACTAACCTGTATCGCAAAATCCAAACTCTGAATCTCCACCAGGTGCCCAAATGTTCACCCTCCAATGGTGATCCACACAGAAAAAGATGAAGACAACAATTTCTAGTTCTTGGCTCCTCTTCTTGAATTCTTTTTCAAGAATTCAATTCTTGGACTTTTAGGCTGAAATTTTCTTTCTTGAAAATTTCTTTTCTTCCTTCTTTCCTCTTCTTGAATTTTCTTCAAGAATTCCCTTTCTTGAATTCCTTTTCTTGAATTGAATTGGAAGAAAAATTAAAACAGGCAAAGTCTTATTTCAAGAAGGAAAAGAAGAAGAACAGATCCTTTCCTTTTTCTTTCCTTTACCGTTCAAGACCTTCTTCTTATTCTTGTTTAGGGTCAGAGTTTCGATAGAGGATACCTCTGTAAGGGAAACAATACCCAACAAGAACAAGGAGAAGGAGTATTCTGGAGAGGAAGAAAGGGAATTGAATCTCTGAATTATGTTGTGTGAAAACCCCCGAGAACCCAACACTATTTATAGATCTCAGAGGGGTGTCTTCTCAAAACAACGCAACCCTCTGAAACCCCAGGAATCACGATCCCTCATTCCTCACGCGTCCCCTCAACCAAAAATCATGATTCTCTGATTTAATTTTCATTTTTCCGACGAGGAGGACTCTCGAAAAAACTTCAGGAAGAATCGCGACTTTTGGAGACGGATTTGCGACCGAAAAGCGACGGATCTTTTCCTTAATTTTTTCTGGCCATCAGATCCAGATCCAAGGGCGCCGGACAAGGATCTGAATCACCCCTTTTTCAGATATTTCTTCGACGTTATTTTCTTTCTCACGCGTATTAAGAGGAGTCCACGCGCGTGGACTCTTCTTCTTGGCACGCGCGGGTGAAAAAAGGGAGAGGGCGGCTTGGAGAGAGGGTCTCAGTGAACTTAATTCACTTGGGTTCAGCCATGGGTTAGCCCAATGTCCTAAAACTTATATTGGACCTTAATCTGGTTTAATTAGAATCCAATTAAGCCCAATTCGGAACCAAATTCGAATCTGATTCGAATAGAAATTTGGTCTGCAACACATGCTAGTGTGTTAATCCTGCAAACATGATTTAATTCCAAATTAAATCCTTCATCAATTTTCTTTTGTGTGTGACCCATTGGGTTCCACACCTAGCTAGCAGTAGGTCTGAGTTCTATTTGACTTAATTCGGTTAGATCTCAACTAAGCCGATTTAGGTCAACTCAAACTAGCTCGACTCGGTCAATTAGAATCTAATTCAAATTAACTGATTTGAATTATCATGACTCAATCATATACCTACAAGACAAGATTGACGTCTAGCAACGTATAATGTCTACCCGGAAGATGTGGAATTTTGGTGGAATTACCAAAATACCCTTCAGTGGTGAGTTACCGGGCAATTCAGTCCTTTGATCAACTTGCATCCCGAATATGATTATGAATATGGATACATGCCAAATCCAATTTCATATTCATCCTTAGCTCAATCTTTATAATGATGATTCATTAATGAACCATTAGAAAATAACTATAATGTTCATACTTTGATCAAAGGTTTCCTGAATCCATCATTTGAAATTAGCTGGATGCTATTCCCTCTTACTAGGGCTGATCAATTCCTTGTTGACCTACTCACAACCTTCATATACAATCCACCATAACCAGTATCACCTCGTGCATGACTCAGTGTCATGATTGATTGCGAACCAAAGTATGGATTCATATATATAAGGTACTATGGTAGTCTCAGGTCAAAGGAACACATGCACTACTCCCACTATGAGAATTATCTATTGACAAACAGATAAGGTTCCATTAGATATTCTCAATCTGGATCAATTCAGTGAACTCATTCTCTAATGAACACTCACATCCTAGTATTAGTGTCAAACACAAGTGACTGTGAGATCAGTCACCCTCATCACAAAACATATATAGGATGTGCTGGTATTGCCGAAAACATTGATCCCCAACTCAATGTCCCATCGACCAGGAATATTTTAGATTAGGGTTTTAAGGCTTTAGGTCTCACTGGTATGATCTCATCATAACCCTAGAACCATAGCCCTAATCTATGGGGTTCATCATAAAATCAAAAAGACACAGCAAATGATGAAAATAATGCCTTTATTATAAAATGTCAATTCATTGATTTTGGGATCAAAATACAATATTTCAATTGGCTTTCAGGGCACAATCTTTCAATCTCCCACTTGCACAAAAGCCAATCGCCTTTAAATCTTAACCCCATACAATCAAGGTGGCGATCAAACTCTCGCTGTGATAGAGCCTTAGTGAACGGGTCTGCTACGTTGTTCTTCATTTCTACCCTTTTAATGCAGACTTCTTTTCTTTCGACAATCTCTCGAACGAGATGGAAGCATCTCAGAATGTGCTTTGATTTGTGATGAGCTCTTGGTTCCTTTGCTTGAGCAACAGCCCCCGTATTATCACAGTAAAGTGATACTGGACCTTCAATCTCAGGAACTACGCCCAACTCTGATATGAACTTCTTCATCCAGACAGCTTCCTTGGCAGCTTCACTAACAGCAATGTACTCTGCCTCAGTTGTTGAGTCAGCTTCAGTTTGCTGTTTAGAACTTTTCCAGCTTACAGCTCCTCCATTAAGGGTAAAAACATACCCAGATATAGATTTGCTGTCATCTAGATCTGATTGAAAACTAGAATCTAAATAAGCTTCTAGTTTAAGATCAGATCCTCCGTATATTAGAAAAATATCCTTAGTTCTTCTTAAGTACTTAAGAATATTTTTCACAGCCTTCCAATGATCCTCTCCTGGATCAGCCTGAAACCTGCTGGCTATACCTAAGGCATATGCCACATCAGGCCTAGTACATAACATAGCATACATAATAGACCCTACTGCCGAAGCATACGGTATAGAAATCATTCTATTTCTTTCTTCAGGTGTCTTAGGAGACATCTTCTTAGAAAGATGTATGCCATGACCAATAGGTAAGTAACCTCTTTTACTTTCCTCCATGCTAAATCTTTTTAGCACTTGGTCAATGTACCTAGACTGGGATAAACCTAGCATCCTCCTAGATCTATCTCTATAGATCTTGATGCCTAGTATATAAGATGCTTCTCCCAAGTCTTTCATGGAAAACTGTTTAGATAACCATACCTTGACCGATTGTAACATTGGGATATCATTTCCAATGAGAGTATGTCATCTACATACAGAACCAAGAAAACTATGGCACTCCCACTAGTCTTCTTGTACACACAAGGTTCATCCTCATTTTTGATAAAGTCAAATTCTTTGACTGTCTTATCAAATCGGATGTTCCAACTCCTAGATGCTTGCTTTAATCCATAAATAGATTTCTTTAGCCTACATACCTGATTAGGTTTAGTCTCCAAGACAAAACCTTCTGGCTGTGACATATAAACCTCTTCCTCAAGGAAACCATTGAAGAATGCAGTTTTCACATCCATCTGCCAGATTTCATAATCATGATATGCTGCTATAGCAAGCATGATCCGAATAGATTTGAGCATGGCAACAGGAGAAAATGTTTCATCATAATCTATTCCCTGTTTTTGTCTAAAATCCTTAGCCACTAATCTGGCTTTATAAGTTTCAACTTGGCCATCTGCCCCAATCTTTTTCTTATAGACCCATTTGCATCCAATAGGGTTAACACTCTCTGGTGCATCAACCAAAGTCCAGACTTGGTTGACATACATGGAGTCCATTTCGAATCTCATGGCTTCCAGCCATTTGTCTGAGTCACTACTTATGACAGCATCCGTATATGTTAGAGGCTCATCATTATCAATGATTCGGGCTTCATTATTTTAATAATGAACCCATACCTTTCAGGTGCATGTCGCACTCTATCAGACTTACGGATAGGAGTGGTGTGTTCAGGTTCTATACAACTGTGTTATGATTTTGTTGAGATGTATCTACTTGTTGAACTTCTTCAAGTTCAATATTTCTCCCACTGCCCTTTTGTAGGATGAATTCTTTCTCCATAAAAATGGCATGCCTACTGACTAAAACCTTTTGTTCAGTAGGGTGGTAGAATAGATATCCTATACTATCTTTGGGATATCCAACAAATAGACATTTTTCTACTCTAACATCAAGCTTTTGTCCAAAATTTCTTTTGACATACGCTGGACATCCCCATAACTGAAGGTGCTTAAGATTGGGTTTCTTTCCCCTCCATAACTCATATGGAATGCTAGATATAGATTTGGATGGTACTCTATTCAAAATATTAGCCGCTGTTTCCAATGCATATCCCCAGAAAGAAACAGGTAAGTCTGTGAAGCACATCATGGACCGTACCATATCTAATAAAGTACGATTTCTCCTTTCAGCAACACCATTTAATTGTGGTGTGTAAGGAGGAGTCCATTCAGAGATGATTCCCTTTTGTTTAAGGTGATCAAGAAACTCGGTGGATAAGTATTCACCTCCTCTATCTGATCGAAGGATCTTAATACTTTTCCCCGTTTGTTTCTCTACCATACTTTTATACTCTAAAAATTTTTCAAAAGCTTCGGACTTATGTTTCATTAGATACACAAATCCGTACCTTGAAAAATCATCAGTGAATGCGATGAAATATGAGTATCCACCCTTGGCCTTAGTTGTCATAGGTCCACATACATCAGTGTGTATGAGTCCTAATAACTCTGTTGTCCTTTCATTATGTCCACTAAATGGAGTCTTGGTCATTTTACCCATGAGACACGATTCACAAGTTCCTAATGATTCATAGTCATAAGGATTAAGGAATTTTTTCTTGTATAACTTGTTAATCCTCTGCTCACTAATATGTCCAAGACGACAGTGCCAAAGTAAAGTATTGTTTACTTCATCTCTTTTTCGTTTATTACTAGCATGTAGTATATTGTCATCAGAAGATAAAGTTAAGAGACCATTGCAAAATTTGCCATTAAATATTATTTCATTAGAAAAACTGATTGAGCAGCCACTGCTCATTACATTCATAATATATCCTTGTTTAAGTAACAAGGGTACAGATATGATGCTTCTAATGATTCTAGGCATAAAATAATAATTTTTTAACTCTAAAATCTTTCCAGAAGGCAGCTTCAACATATAAGTCCCTACAGCTTCTGCTTGGATGGAATCTCCTCCAGCACCGTAGAGCTCGAAGTCGCCTTCCTTCAAAACTCTAATGTTCTGTAGTCCCTGTAATGATTTGCAGATATGATGACCACAAGCAGTATCCAATACCCAAGAGTTTGAATTAGAAGAGTCTAATGACAAAATTGCATGTATCTCATACATACCTTTTGGTGCATCACTAGCACCAGGCTTCACACTTGCAAGGTAAACCTTGCAGTTTCTTTTCCAGTGACCCGGCTTGCCACAATGAAAGCAGGTCATTTGTCCGGAGGCCTTCTTTCCTTTCTTTTTCTTGATGCCCCCTTTTGTGTTTAACCTCCTCTTGGAACCCTTTTTGCCTATTTTCTTCTTGTTTACACCATCCATAAGAAGAAGTGGAGCCTTATTTTTCTTTAAATGGCTTTCTGCTATTTTTAACATATTCAACAGCTCAGGCAAGGAAGTGTTAAGTTTGTTCATATGATAATTAAGAACAAACTATGAAAATGACTCTGGGAGTGACTGTAGGATTAAATCCTGATTCAACTCCCCATCCATAACAAAACCCAATTGACCCAATCGGGTGATTAGGTCAATAACCTTTAATACATGGTCTTGTACGGATGTACCTTCTATCATCCTTGCACAGAATAACTGCTTAGATATTTCATACCTTGCAGTTCGACTATGTTTTCCATAAAGTTCTTTTAAATTGAGCAATATGGAGTTTCTGTCCATGCTTTCATGTTGCCTCTATAACTCATTGGTCATAGAGGGAAGCATTATACACTTGACAGTAAGTGAGTCATTTTGCCACGTGTTATATGTGGTCTTATCCTCTTGCGAGGCATCTTCCCCTAATGGTTCCAAGGTTGGGGTATCAAGAATATAAGAAATTCTTTCTTTGCTGAGTACTATCTTCAGGTTTCTCAACCAATCAACATAGTTTGGTCCAGTCAATTTATTTGCATCAAGAATGCTACGGAGTGAGAGTGAAGATGCCATTTAATCTACATTAACAAACAACATTACATAAGCAAACAATCAATGTTGACAAAACATAATTAAATTAGGACTTTAACTTAATTATATCTCCCACTATTTTATCAAGCATCATAACCCTCAATGTGATGATCGAGAAAACCCTAATTGGTTCTCTTAGTGGGGTTGAGATCCTAATTCCTTATAAAAGACCTTGTGTGTACACAACAAATCTTATATAAGTTCAAAGGTAGGAAAACTCTTTCCAATTGTAATTCATACAATTCTCAACTTATCTTGGCCTCTAAAATATTAATAGCTTTGTGTGTACACAACAAACTATAATATTTTAATTAAGTTAGACCCTTCATTGCTAATAGTCATGATATTAATTATAATACCCTTGTGTGTACACAACAAAGTATTATATTAAATCATTCCATAAACATCAAATGTACCAAGCAAAAATTATGTTAGTCACCATAAAGAAAAAAGGCCTTGTGTGTACACAACAAACCTAATATGGATCATAACATAATAATGACTTGGCATGAAGGAAGGCCATATATAGTGAATATTACACTAAGCATATCAATCAATAATTAAGTTAATCATACCGGCCAGGTAAGTGGGAGAGTGGTGGGAGTCCCCCCGTTGCTTTCCTTGGACACCAATAAGAATTGGCCAGGTTAGTCAACGGAACCAATTAAAAACCACGTCCTCTTTACCGATCATGAACCACTTTTCCTAGACACCGAATGATAAACTAATCATATTGATTATTTTTGCTTTTGGTATATGACACTACAACTTAATATGTTTTTAAAGAGGGCTTTATTATAACAAAGCACATTTTAGCAAATATGTGCCATAGTGTGCCATCATACTAGGACAACCATTTACCACATAATGGATCCACCATTATGCCAGGGCAACCTTATTTCAGTATGATGACTAGAAGGCTAAACATATCTCTATGAAAATTAAGGTTTAAGTGAAAACCTTAATTAGTGGCATACATCAAACATATATGCATAATTAACACAAATATGTGATTAGTGTGTCATCATACTAGGACAACCATTTACCACATAATGGATCCACCATTATGCCAGGGCAACCTTATTTCAGTATGATGACTAGATCTCTAAACATATCTCTACAACAATTAGGGTTTGAGTGAAAACCCTAATTGGTGGCATTACATCAAACGTATACTACATCTCATGTTACTTATATAAATATGCATCTAAAATTCAGCATATATATTTTAATCTTAATAAGGAGGCTCTGATACCACTGTAGGGTTTGATGGCAAGGCGGAAACATTGATTTCAAAATTTTTATTTTTTATCTTTTGAAATCTTCACCAAACCTTTAACCCAAGATCTCCTTAAAAGAATTAAAACATATAAAATGTATATATAAGATTTAATCTAAAATTAAGATACTAACCTGTATCGCAAAATCCAAACTCTGAATCTCCACCAGGTGCCCAAATGTTCACCCTCCAATGGTGATCCACACAGAAAAAGATGAAGACAACAATTTCTAATTCTTGGCTCCTCTTCTTGAATTCTTTTTCAAGAATTCAATTCTTGGACTTTTAGGCTGAAATTTTCTTTCTTGAAAATTTCTTTTCTTCCTTCTTTCCTCTTCTTGAATTTTCTTCTAGAATTCCTTTTCTTGAATTCCTTTTCTTGAATTGAACTGGAAGAAAAATTAAGACAGGCAAAGTCTTAATTCAAGAAGGAAAAGAAGAAGAACAGATCCTTTCCTTTTTCTTTCCTTTACCGTTCAAGACCTTCTTCTTATTCTTGTTTAGGGTCAGAGTTTCAACAGAGGATACCTTTATAAGGGAAACAATACCCAACAAGAACAAGGGGAAGGAGTATTCTGGAGAGGAAGAAAGGAAATTCGATCTCTGAATTATGTTGCATGAAAACCCACGAGAACCCAACCCTATTTATAGATCTCAGAGGGGTGTCTTCTCAAAACAACGCAACCCTCTGAAACCCCAGGAATCACGATCCCTCATTCCTCACGCGTCCCCTCAACCAAAAATCATGATTCTCTGATTTAATTTTCGTTTTTCCGACGAGGAGGACTCTCGGAAAAACTTCAGGAAGAATCGCGACTTTTGGAGACGGATTTGCGACCGAAAAGCGATGGATCTTTTCCTTAATTTTTTCTGGCCATCAGATCCAGATCCAAGGGTGCTAGACAAGGATCTGAATCACCCCTTTTTCAGATATTTCTCCGACGTTATTTTCTTTCTCACGCGTATTAAGAGGAGTCCACGCACGTGGACTCTTCTTCTTGGCACGCGCGAGTGAGAAAAGGGAGAGGGCAGCTTGGAGAGAGGGTCTCAGTGAACTTAATTCACTTGGGTTCAGCCATGGGTTAGCCCAATGTCCTAAAAATTAAATTGGACCTTAATCTGGTTCAATTAGAACCCAATTAAGCCCAATTCGGATCCAAATTCGAATCTGATTCAAATAGAAATTTGGTCTGCAACACATGCTAGTGTGTTTATCCTGCAAACATGATTTAATTCCAAATTAAATCCTTCATCAATTTTCTTTTGTGTGTGACCCATTGGGTTCCACACCTAGCCAGCAGTAGGTCCGAGTGCTATTTGACTTAATTCGGTTAGATCTCAACAAAGCCGATTTAGGTCAACTCAAACTAGCTCGACTCGGTCAATTAGAATCTAATTCAAATTAACTAATTTGAATTATCATGACTCAATCATATACCTACAAGACAAGATTGACGTCTAGCAACGTATCATGTCTACCCGGAAGATGTGGAATTTTTGTGGAATTACCAAAATAACCTTCAGTGGTGAGTTACCGGGCAATTCAGTCCTTTGATCAACTTGCATCCCGAATATGATTATGAATATGGATACTTGTCAAATCCAATTTCATATTCATCCTTAGCTCAATCTTTATAATGATGATTCATTAATGAACCGTTAGAAAATAACTCTAATGTTCATACTTTGATCAACGGTTTCCTGAATCTATCATTTGAAATTAGCTGGATGCTATTCCCTCTTACTAGGGCTGATCAATTCCTTGTTGACCTACTCACAACCTCCATATACAATCCACCATAACCAGTATCACCTCGTGCATGACTCAGTGTCATGATTGATTACGAACCAAAGTATGGATTCATATATATAAGGTACTATGGTAGTCTCAGGTCAAAGGACCACATGCACTACTCCCACTATGAGAATTATCTATTGACAAACAGATAATGTTCCATTAGATATTCTCAATCTGGATCAATTCAGTGAACTTATTCTCTAATAAACACTCACATCCTAGTATTAGTGTCAAACACAAGTGACTGTGAGATCAGTCACCCTCATCACAAAACATATATAGGATGTGCTTGTCTTGCCGGAAACATTGATCTCCAACTCAATGTCCCATCGACCAGGAATATTTTAGATTAGGGTTTTAAGGCTTTAGGTCTCACTGGTATGATCTCATCATAACCCTAGAACCATAGCCCTAATCTATGGGATTCATCATAAAATCAAAAAGACACAGCAAATGATGAAAATAATGCCTTTATTATAAAATGTCAATTCATTGATTTTGCGATCAAAATACAATATTTCAATTGGCTTTCAGGGCATAATCTTTCAGCTTCTTCATCCAAGCTCTGATCAGAGTGTTAGTGATCCCTTCTGCTACTGAGTTTTAATCTCTGACTGGTAAGAAACATTCTCTTCTTTTATTATCTGATTTGATTGAAGTTAACTATCCTAAGCCAGAAATTTTTTAATTTTCAGGTCCTCTCTTTTATTTACCTTTCATGATTCAGCCTGCAACATGATGATTCTTTGAATTGCTGATTACCTGCTAGTCTTTATGTTGGCTCCTCCCAGTGATTTTGATGAATAACAAAACATTGAGTGCATATTGTATTCTAATGAGGATTTCAAGTTATGAGTTTTCAGGAAGAAAGCACCACAAAATTTCAAAAACTTATGGTGTATGGCACGTAATGGCACGGAGCAATTCTCACAAATCCGGGCATCCTCTTCATTGAAAAAGGGCATATAATTGTTTAAATATTATGTGGTTATGTATTCAAGAATTTTATTTATGTTTCTGAGGCATTTACACTTGAATTTGAATGTTTTCAATCTTAAGTGTCGATACCTGGACATTCAAGTGTCGACACTTCAGCATTTGGCACAGACAAAAATCCTTAGCATGCCAAGTGTCGACACCTATATTCAAGTGCCGACACCAAGTGTCGATACTTAGGTTCCAAGTGTCGACTCAAGGCCTGAGATTTTTGAAAATATAGAACTTTGTAGTTTTGAGAATTTTTGTGTCAAGTGTCGACACCTGTGCATCAAATGTCGACACTTGAATGTTCAAGTGTCGACACCCAAAAATCAAGTGTCGACACCTGACAGCCAAGTGTCGACACCTGACAGCCGAGTGTCGACAGTTGCAGCCTGACAGCTCTAATGGATCTATTTTTCTGGCTTGCAGAACTTGCTTTCAAGCTCCAAACGGCTATTTCCAAGGAACCAACGGTCACAAACCATTTTTTGAAAGGTTTTTGGTGTATTTAAGCTCCACCAACCTTATTTTAAAGGAAGAGAAGTGAAGAGAAGTGTATTCAAGTGCATTGAAGTCTACTCAAAAGCCAAAAAGCTAATATTCTCTCCAAACTTCACATCAAAAACCACTTCTAGCTTGATTCCATTGAAAAGCCTACAAGCTCATCCTTACTCCATTCCAAAAAGAGGCACATTGAAGGAGATTCCAAGGAAGAGAGAAGACAAAGCATCCCCTTGAGCTTCAAAGATTCCAATCCACTCTTGAAGAGAGTTTGTTGTATTTTTAAATTACATATCTGTTTTTATTGTGATTTGACCTTGCTTTCAAGGGTGTCTTGAAAGAAGGTTATTGTGGTTTGTTGGTGAGCCAAAGGGATAAAATCATCTAGGGTTAACTTGTGAGCCCGAAGACAAAACAAGTGTTAAGGTTTGTTGGTAAGCCTAAGTGACAAAACCAACTTAGGTTTTGACTTGTGAGCCTTGTGAAAAACAAGTCAACTGTAATCTAGTGTGGATTATAGTTAAATTTCCAAAGGTAGCTTGGGGTGTGGATGTAGGTGCTAGGTTTGCACCGAACCACTATAAACCTTATGTTTGTGTGTGATTACTCTCTTCCTCTCTTGCTCTTTAATTATTGCTAATATCTTGCATTGAATTTTTCATTATTCACAAGCATCACTTGACTCTTTCACTATTGTCTTAAATTTTTAAAAGACCCAATTCACCCCCTCCTCTTGGGCTCCATTTCTGGACAACAAGTGGTATCAGAGCGTCGGTACTCTCTTGTAGGTCCAAGGATCTTGAGTGAAAGATCATGGCAGCCCCAATAGGAATGGTTATAGTTGAAGGTCAAGCTTCAAATAGACCCCTACTTTTTAATGGCACAATCTACACATACTGGAAGACACGCAAGCGTATATTTATTCAAGCACTTGATTATAATCTGGGGAGAACTATTGTAAAAGTTCCTCATCAGCCTACAATGATGATTAATGGCATTCTCACTCCAAAAATGGAAGATGATTGGGATGAGAATGACATTAAGCAAATTGAGCTTAATGCTAAGTCAATGAACCTTTTTTTTGTTCTCTTGACCCTAGTGAATTTAATAGAATATCAAATTATCTCTCTGCCAAGGAGATTTGGGATACACTTGAGGTTATCCATGAGGGTACACACCAAGTGAAAACCACCAAGGTTAACATGCTAATTCACACATATGAAATATTTAAAATGGAACCTACTGAGTCTATTAGCGAAATGTATACTAGGTTCACAAACATTGTGAATGGCATGAGAAGCCTAGAAAAAATTATTTCTAACGGTGAACTTGTGAATAAACTTCTCAGGTCTCTGCCAACTTCATGGGATGCAAAGGTCACTACAATTGAAGAAGCTAAAGATGTCAACACTCTCCTGCTGGAACAACTGCTGGGCTCTTTAATGACTTATGAGCTCTCCCTCAAACAAAAGAATGGAGAGGTGGACAAGAAGAAGAAGGCGATTGCATTCAAATCTACTACTAGAGAAGACTCAAGCAAAGACTCTGAAGAGGATGACGAAGAAGATGAAACGGCTCTGTTAGCAAGAAAATTCAGAAGGTTCATGAGGAAGAAAAAGTTTAATTACAAAAAGAAACCTCTGAAAGGTGATCCGAGCAAGGAAAAGGACAAAGAAAAGGAGAAGGAGCAGCCTACCTATTTTGAGTGTAAAAAACCCGGGCATTTCAAGGTAGACTGCCCCTTATTAAAGAAAAGTTGAAGAAAGCTAAGAAAGAAAGCCATAATGGCAACCTGGAGTGAAAGTGAAGACTCCAGTTCTGAGGAAGAACAGCAGGAGGTAGCAAACTTCTGTCTCATGGCCGATCAAGAAGAGGTATGTTCTGAAACTGAAAATGAATTTACTTTTGATGAGCTTCATGAGGTTTTTGATGAACCAGTCATAGAATTTCAAAAGTTAAAATTAAAACATAAAGATTTAAAGAAGCAAAACTTGGATCTAGCCAAAATAAATAACAACCTTTCAAATGAAAATGAATGTCTTCAAATACAAAATAAAAAATTAATTGATAAGATTATGGCACTTGAAAAAGAAAAAGATATTTTTAAAAGGAAAAGTGACTTACTTTCAACTAAAAATCTGTCAAAACCAAGCAAAGAAATTTTAAATGAAAACAAAAGATATAAAGAAGAAATCGAAAACTAAAACCTTTTATTGAAAAATTTACTTACAGTTCTGAAAAATTAAATTTATTATTAAATAACCAAGAGCAGTATTTGACAAAGCTGGCTTAGGATTCAGAACTCATAAGAAACAGAAACTCTTTAAAAATTTCTTTGTGCCTGCATCTTCATCCATTACATGCTATACTTGTGGTATTAAAGGACATAAATCTTATATGTGCAACAAAAGAAAATTAAATAACATTAAGAAAGTTTGGGTTCCAAAAGGAACCAATGCCACTAACCAAAAAGGACCCAAGATGGCTTGGGTACCTAAAGTCTCCACTTGATCTTTATTGCAGGTATGTCTTGCAACCAATAAGAAAATGATGTGGTACCTTGATAGCGGTTGCTCAAGGCATATGATAGGAGATGTGGAGCAGTTCTCATCACTTACATATCAAAATGGTGGCAATGTAACTTTTGGTGATAATGGAAAGGAGAAAATTATCGGTATTGGTAAAATCCATATCACCCATACCTCTTATATTGATAATGTTTTATATGTTGATGGCTTAAAACATAACTTACTTAGCATTAGTCAGTTTTGTGATAAAAATTTTAAAGTTGTTTTTGAATCATCTTTGTGCATTGTTTCTAGTCTAGATGACAATGGCATTAAGTTCATCGGTCATAGGCATGGCAATATTTATATGGTTGATCTTGATGATCTCCCTATTCAGAAAGGTCAATGTCTAGTGGCAATGGAAGCCAAGATCGATGAAACTAGTTGGCTTTGGCATCGTAGACTAGGACATGCAAGCATGCATTTAATTTCAAAACTTAGCAAAAAGAACTTAGTAAAGGATTTGCCTAAACTCAATTTTGAAAAGAATAAGATTTGCAGTGCATGTCAACTTGGAAAACAAACAAAATCTTCTTTCAAACCAAAAGGAGTAATCTCTACATCTAGACCTTTGGAATTGCTTCATATGAACCTCTTTGGGCCTACTAGAACATCTAGTTTGGGAGGTAAGAAGTATGGTCTAGTCATTGTAGATGATTTCTCACGTTTTACTTGGGTCATGTTCTTAGCACATAAAGATGAAACATTTTTTGAATTTATTAGATTTCACAAAAGAGTTTTGAATGAAAAAGGTGTTTCAGTACTATCTTTAAGAAGTGATCATGGAACTGAATTTGAAAATGCCAATTTTGATAAATTCTGTATTGAAAATAGAATTCATCATAATTTTTCTACACCTAGGACACCTCAACAAAATGGGATAGTAGAAAGAAAAAATAGAACTCTTGAAGAAATGGCACGCACCATGCTTTGTGAAAATGATTTACCTAGATACTTTTTGGCGGAAGCCATAAATACTGCATGCTATATTTTAAATCGAGTTTTAATTCGACCGATTTTAAAGAAAACCCCTTATGAGCTTTGGAAGGGTAGAAAACCTTCAATTCGTTATTTTCATATTTTTGGATGCCGTTGTTTCATCTTAAACAATGGTAAAGATAATTTAAGTAAATTTAATGCCAAATCAGATGAGGGAGTCTTTCTAGGCTACTCCACATCTAGTAAGGCATATAGGATCTTCAACAGAAGAACACTTATTGTTGAAGAATCCATATATGTGGTATTTGATGAAACTAACCAAAAATCTTCAAGAAAAGAAGATGTACTTTTTGATGAAACAGGTACAAAAAAATTGAACAAATAAACAACAATGAAGGGCTTACCAAGGAACAGAACGATGATCAAAACACTAAAGGAGATCAAGCACAAGGTGATGAAAATACTTCAACTGTTGATCCATTACCAAAAGAAAGAAGGTATGCTCATGGACACCCAAAAGAACTAATTATAGGTGATCCATCTAAAGGTGTAAGTACTCGATCATCTCTTAGAAATATTGGTGATTACTTAGCTTTTGTATCTCAGATTGAACCTAAAACTATTGAGGAAGCTGAATGTGATAGTAATTGGATAAATGCTATGCAAAATGAACTTAATCAATTTAAAAGGAACAATGTTTGGACACTAGTGGATAGGCCTTCAAACACATCAATTATTGGCACAAAATGGGTTTTTCGAAATAAACTTGATGAAAATGGAATAGTAATTAGAAATAAAGCTAGGCTAGTTGCCAAAGGATACAATCAAAAGGAAGGGATAGATTTTGATGAAACATTTGCTCCTGTGGCTAGACTTGAGGCAATTAGGCTATTGTTGGCTTTTGCTTACTTCATGAATTTTTAAACTATATCAAATGGATGTTAAAAGTGCCTTTTTAAATGGATTAATTGAAGAAAAAGTTTATGTTAAGAAACCCCCTGGTTTTGAAAATTCTGAATTTCCAAATCATGTTTATAAACTTCATAAAGCTTTATATGGATTAAAACAAGCTCCAAGAGCTTGGTATGTTTGTTTAAGCTCCTTTTTGCTGAAAAATGATTTTACTAGAGGTAATGTAGATAAAACTTTGTTTTTAAAGAAATGGAATGATGATCTCTTAGTAGTACAAATCTATGTAGATGATATAATATTTGGTACTACTAATAACTCTCTTTGTCAAGATTTTGCAAGATTAATGCATGGTGACTTCGAGATGATCATGATGGGAGAACTGAATTTCTTCCTCGAACTCCAGATAAGGCAAACCAAAGAGGGGATCTTCATCAACCAAACAAAATATACAAAAGAAATACTCAAGAAGTTTGGGATGGAGAACACTAAGCCATTAGGTACCCCTATGAGCTCTACATGTAGACTTGACAAGGACGAATCAGGTAAGTCTATAGACCAAAAATTATATCGTGGCATGATTGGATCATTGTTATATCTTATTGCCAGTAGGCCAGATATCATATCTAGTGTCTGTATGTGTGCTAGATATCAGTCTAATCCTAAAGAGTCTCATCTTTTGGCTGTTAAACGTATACATAGATATCTATCTGGCTTAATTGAAATTGGTTTATGGTACTCTAGAGATTCTTCATTTGATTTAATTGCTTATTCTGATGCTGACTTTGTTGGGTGTAAACTTGATCGTAAAAGTACTAGTGGAACTTGTCAGTTTCTTGGAGTGAATTTGATCTCTTGGAGTAGCAAGAAATAGAACTCAGTTGATCTATCTACGGTGGAAGCCGAATATATAGCAGCTGGGAGCTGTTGTGCTCAAATCCTCTGGATCAAACAATAACTCGAAGATTTTGGCATTAAACTAACTAAGACACCCATAAGATGTGACAATACTAGTGCAATCAACCTATCTAAAAATCCTGTGCAACATTCAAGAAGTAAACACATTGAAATAAGACATCATTTCATAAGAGATCATGTACAAAACTCTAATGTAATTCTTGATTTTGTTTGTACTAATGATCAGTTAGCAGATGTGTTTACAAAGCCTTTGAGTGAGGATAGGTTCTGTCTGATTAGAAGAGAGTTAGGTGTTATTGATCCATTCTCCTAGAACTCTCTTAGTATCAATTTTACCTAAATCCTAAAGCTCAAAACCTATTGATTAAATCCCTAAAACTTTATCAAAATTTTTCCTATTTTTTTTCCGGATTTTCTCGAGTTTTTTGGCCAAGTGTTGACACTTGGAAAGTGTCAAGTGTCGACACCTGACCAAGTGTCGACACTTGACATATCCGAAGTGTCGACACTTGCGAATCTGAAACTGTTTTTAAAAGGACTGAATGAGGGTTTTTGAAATTTTCTTCCCCCCTTGATTTCTTGCAACAATGGTCCCCTCTGTCCAAATCCGTCCTTTCACCCCTCAATCCATCACAAATCAGGTATTTCCCTTTCTAATTTTGTTTTATTTTTCCTTGTTTTTAGTTTTGTTGTTTTCGAACCAAACAACCGTGTTTTGGATTTTCCGAGTATTTTTCATGAATCTAACCGAATTTTTGTGTGTTTTAGTGGATTTCTAAAACTCCATTTGAGGGAATAGTGTTTTAAACTTATTTTTCTCGGATTTCTCTCATCTTTTGGCCATTTTCACCCCTTTTGGAAAAATAAAACACTGTTTCATTAATTTTGGCCGAAATAAATTTGGTTTTCATCAAAATTAAACGTACTAAATCTATTTATTGATGATTTAGAAAGGTTTTTCGTGATACAGTTGCGACATTTTCACCTATTTGCTAAAACCCTAAGTGATTAAACCCAAATCCCATGGTTTTTGATTTTTTTTTTTTTAACCTTACAAAAATTATTTTTCCAATGATTCAAATGTGTTCTACCAAACAAAAATATTTTCTACAAATTTTGTTCGAAAGTTTGTCATTTGATCAAAATATATTTTCTACAAATATTATTTTTCAAACATTGTTGATTCTGATTTTCGAAACCAATCTGAACATTTATTCTAATCTTAACCTATAGCCAGTCCCTTGTTTTAAGCCTTTCTTCCTTTTTTCCTAATCAGTTGGCTGTAATGGGTCCTAGGAAGAGACTTGGAGTTAGGGAGAGGCCCAGTTTAGTACTGAGAGGAGGTCGAAGGCCAGATTTGATTCAGCACAGCCGAGCAGTACAACCACACCGAGCTCCTCCCCTATAAAGATGATGGCAGGGAAGTTTGTAGCTTCAGGGAGGAGAGTTGACTTGCAGTGCTTCGACAGGCACCACTTTGGTATTAGACAGATACTCACTGATGCAGGACTAGTACCCTTCTGCACCATGCAGGAGAGGTACTATCCTTACCTAGTGAGGGAGTTCTATGGTGCACTGGACTGTCAACGACTACTGTGGATGACATCTGTCAGGGGTATTCAGATTTCTTTGACTAATGAGCTTCTGAGCCGTGTATGGGAGATACCCCAGAGAGGAGTCTGTGCTTTTTCAGTGGATGATAGAAAGGTGGCATTTAGGTGCATCCTTGAGAGAGAGGATGCTCGCGGTATATCAGTGGTTACCACGAACCAGTTGTCATTAGAGATGCGCCTGCTGCACCATATTACTGCACGGATCCTACTATCGAAGACAGGCAGATTCGACTTCATCACCGAGAGGGAGTTGATGGTGATGACCAGTCTGATTGAGAGAAGACAGATAGATTTTCCTTCTCTGATGCTGACACAGATGTATGATGCTGCCACTCAGCGTCGACACTGTTTGCCATACGCCATGGCACTGACTCGACTTTTCAGAGCATTTGGAGTATCATTGGAGGGGGAGATCCCCAAGGAGATACTACACACGGATGTGTATGACGAGAGGTCATTGCATCGGATGGGATATAGATTAGTTGGAGGTCGATGGGTTCGCAGGGAGTCTGGCCAGGAGCCAAATGAGGAGGACGAGATTCGAGAGGCTGAGGTTGGACCATCTGAGCCAGCAGTTCTTCCTCCAATAGATGTACCATCGACACAGGCAGAGCACCTGTCTCCTGACACTTCAGCTCCTCCACCACCATCTACAGGACTATCTTTTGAGGAGCATGCTAGAGCACAATTCTCAGAGATCAGAGGTGAGGTGACTCAGCTGCGTAGCGAGGTCGAGCTTCTACAAGCACATACAACCTCAGAGCATGCTAAGATTCGCAGATCCATGGAGGAGGGATTTACTCGCATTGAGAGTCTGTTGAGATCACTTATACCTCCTGCAGCCCCTGCACTTGCACGATCTGACGATGATGACGATGATGATGATGATGGCGATGATCAGCAGAGCAACCATGCTGATTATGCTGAGGGTGGTGATCAGGATGTTGACAGAGCTACAGAGGTAGTGGGTAGTGACAGCGACAGTGTTGGCGGTGCCGATGCTTATGAGGTGGTCAGTCGAGATCCTCCTACTACACCAGCTCCTGCTACTGCCTTGGTTGACTCCACACCAGACCTTATTGTGCCAGCTGATCATCTTTCACCTCCTTCCACTAGATCTTCTAGGGTTGTGCCCGCCTTTGGTCCTTCCGGCCGTACTAGGAGTCGTAGAGCTTTAGCACCTCCCAGGGCATTAGCCACCAGATCTAGGATCAGTGCACCTTTCAGTCTTGATGTTCCATCTGATGAGGATTAGCCTCACGGATGTCTGTTTTAGCTCTTATATTGTATGTTTGATACTTGTTTGACTCTGATGATATATATATGTTTCAGCTCTTGCTAATGTCTCAGCAAATTTTGTATTGAAAACTTATCTTATATATATATATGTGTTTCTGTTCAGTACTCTTTTATCTTGGCAAATTTTGTGCTTCATCAGTTTACTATTCTTTGGCTCGATACTCCTTTATCTTGGTATATTTTAGCTCTGATACTATTTGAAATTAGCATAATTTTAGCTCTGATATCTATGTTATTTCTTTCTATACTATCTTTCTGTCTCCATGCTCATTGTGAGGGGGAGGTTATTTCTCTTTCTAATGATTGACAAAAAGGGGGAGAACATGTATTGATTTTGATTTTATTGATTTGTTGAGAAAAATGTGTATCACCTTGCAAGAATCTTTGATGTTTACCTTAATAAGAAGTATCTAATTAAGGGGGAGATTGTTTCTTCCTATCTATAAAGTTTTTCACTCTATTGAGACTAAAATTCATATTCATAAATTAAATGGTTAAAGTTTGAACTATATTGCCTTTTTTCTCAAGGTTTTGTCATCATCAAAAAGGGGAGATTGTTGGCTCCACCCAGTGATTTTGATGAATAACAAAACATTGAGTGCATATTGTATTCTAATGAGGATTTCAAGTTGTGAGTTTTAAGGAAGAAAGCACCTCAAAATTCCAAAAAATTATGGTGTATGGCATGTAATGGCATGAAGCAATTCTCACAAATCCGGGCATCCTCTTCATTGAAAAAGGGCATATAATTGTTTAAATATTATGTAGTTATGTATTCAAGAATTTTATTTATGTTTCTGAGGCATTTACACTTGAATCTGAAAGTTTTCAGTCTCAAGTTTTGATACCTGGACAGTCAAGTATCGACACTTCAGCATTTCGCACAGACAAAAATCCTTGGCTCGCCAAGTGTCGACACCTATATTCAAGTGTCGATACCAAGTGTTGACACTTAGGTTCCAAGTGTCGACTCAAGGCTTGAGATTTTTGAAAATACAGAACTTTGTAGTTTTGAGGATTTTTGTGTCAAGTGTCGACACCTGTGCATCAAGTGTCGGCACTTGAATGTTCAAGTGTCGACACCCAAAAATCAAGTATCGACACCTGACAACCAAGTGTCGACACCTGACAGCCAAGTATCGACACTTGCAGCCTGACAGCTCTAACGGATTTATTTTTCTGGCTTGCAGAACTTGCTTTTCAAGCTCGAAACGGCTATTTCCAAGGGACCAACGATTACAAACCATTTTTTGGAAGGTTTTTGGTGTATTTAAGCTCCACCAACCACATTTTAAAGGAAGAGAAGTGAAGAGAAGTGTATTCAAGTGCATTGAAGTCTACTCAAAAGCCAAAAGCCAATATTCTCTCCAAACTTCACATCAAAAGCCTCTTCTAGCTGATTCCATTGAAAAGCCTACAAGCTCATCCTTACTCCATTCCAAAAAGAGGCATATTGAAGGATATTCCAAGGAAGAGAGAAGACAAAGCATCCTCTTAAGCTTCAAAAATTCCAATCCACTCTTGAAGAGAGTTTGTTGTATTTTTAAATTACATATCTGTTTTTATTGTGATTTGACTTTGCTTTCAAGGGTGTCTTGAAAGAAGGTTATTGTGGTTTGTTGGTGAGCCAAAGGGATAAAACCAACTAGGATTAACTTGTGAGCCCGAAGACAAAATAAGTGTTAAGGTTTGTTGGTAAGCCTAAGTGACAAAACCAACTTAGGTTTTGACTTGTGAGCCTTGTGAAAAACAAGTCGATTGTAATCTAGTGTGGATTATAGTGAAATTCCCAAGGGTGGCTTGGGGTGTAGATGTAGGTGTTAGGTTTGCACCGAACCACTATAAACCTTGTGTTTGTGTGTGATTACTCTCTTCCTCTCTTGCTCTTTAATTATTGCTAATATCTTGTATTGAATTTTTCATTATTCACAAGCAACACTTGACTCTCTCACTATTGTCTTAAATTTTTAAAAGACCCAATTCCCCCCCCCCCTCTTGGGCTCCATTTATGGGCAACACTTTACTTTACTTTTGAGCAATTAGCCTTCAAACCTAAAATTTAAAAATTATAAAAAAAATTAGTTTTCTATTTTTTGTACATATCTATCATTATTAGAGTCATCCAGCATCACTCCTCATCTTTATCTTCACTTTCTTCTGACTCCTCACTTGAAGGTTTCTGTGGTGTAATGAATTTGAGGATAATTATCTTCTTCTTTTTGTCTGCATTCACTGCTTTTTGCTTTATGTTCAACTCATAGGTCATGAATGAACCAATGAGCTGCTCCAAGTGTAGGGTTTCAACATCCTTCACTTCTTGGATCGCTATCACCTTTGGATCCTATGAAGATGGCAAAGACCTGAGAATTTCGTTAACCAAATAAACATTAGACATTACTTTGTTGAGACTTCTCATTCCATTGAAAATATTAGTAAATCTTGTGTATATATCAGTGATGGATTCATTAGGCTCAATTCTAAACATTTCATATGTGTGTACAAGCATATTTACTTTTGTATTTTTTACTTGATGGGTATCCTCGTGTGTAAGGTCAAGTGTGTCCCATATTTTCTACGCTGATGCACATGTGAAAATCCTATTGAATTCACTAGGATCCAATGTACAATAAAGCAAGTTCATTACTTTGGCATTAAGCTCAGATTGCTTAATGACATTTTCATCCCAATCTTCTTCAAGCTTTGAAATGAAAACACCATTAGCCATAATTGAAGAAACACGTGGACCTCTAACTACTACTTCCCAAAGATTATAATCAATAAAAAGTATGTAAATATGCATTAGTGTTTTCTAATATGTGTAATTTGTGCCACTAAAAAATGGTGGTATATTTGAGGCTTGACCCTCAACAACACTAGTACCCATAGAGGTTGCCATAGATCTTTTATTCAAGGAAGTTAGACCTACTTAGTTGAATACCAAGCTCTGATACCACTTGTTGCCCAGCTAAAGTAATCCAAGAGGGGGGGTGAATTGGGTTTCTAAAACCTTTTTGCAAGAATTAAATACAGGTGCTAGTGTATATCCAAAATGTTTGTTTGCTTAATAAAAATATGCAGCAAAAGTAGTAAAGTAAATGAAGAAAGAGTAAATAGCTATCACAAACACAAGTTTTATAGTGGTTCGGTGTATTCCAAAATACCTACGTCCACTTCCTAAGCTTCCCTTGGGTATTTCACTATAATCCAACCTTGATTACAGTAAATTAGTTTTTTGGGCTCACTAATGATACAGGACGATCCTAGGACTGATGAAAAATAGAAAACTAATTTTTTTAGATTTTTTTTAGAATTTAATTCAGTGGCTAAAGATCCAAAAATAAGTAAAGAATCAGCAGGAAGACTAGTAATGCAAGAACTATCATACCCACAAAATAACTCATGCAGAATAATAAAGCTAGGACCCAAGATTGAAAAACTCCCAGCAGGAAGGCAGTGATTGCAGTTCCTTTGAAGAAGAGATCCCTCAATACTCAAGATGGCACCTGGAAGAACAAGCCTTTGGTTACCGAATCTAAAGGCGATCTGGACCCGATCTGAAGGCAAAGAAAGCCTCCTCATGGGAGGGGAAACACCTCGGGAACCCTGCAATATGTCAAGGTTAGGCACGAATAGGTAAGCAAAGAAAAAAATAAGAAGATGGAAGCAAGAAAGAGGGGATTAGGGTAAATGTTGCAGGCAGCCTGGAGAGATGGGATCTAGTAATCTGGGGCAGCTCCTGTAGTGCTTCCTAAGGCCGTGGCTACTGCTTGGATGCTTGGGAATAAGCTTAGGCATGGGGAACTCAAAGTAATAGGGGACGGAAAAGGAAAGAACAAGAACCAAAAACTAGACACAAACCAAACCCAAGAACACCAGACTTGCAAAACAATTCAGCAAAGTTTATTTCATAAGAGTTGATTGAAAACAAGAGATGGAGGGGTGGGGTATTTATAGAGTTCCCATGCCCTCTCCTTATTAGGACTTCATCCCTTTCTTAGTTAAGACAGGTTTACACACATTGAATGGGAGAAAAACTACACAAGTAACCTAAAACTAGGAGTATACAAGTTGAATGAAACATAAACGTGTTTTTTTTCTTTCATTTGGACTCTTCCACCATGCTTGGACTTGGTCAACTCATGATGGACGCTTCCTCTTGGCATGTTGGGCTTCAAAGGGCAGCAACAGATGGCCAGGAAGGGCTAGGGCGCATGGGCTTGGGCCTCATGGAAGTTGGGGTGCTTGGGGTCCTGGGGCAAGCATATTCCTGGTATCCAAAGAGCATCTTGGTTCTTAAGTGCTTGGGCCTTGCTCCTGGGCTTGAATTTCTTGGACTAAAATGCTGGTATCTCCTTGGAATCAAGCGGCACCCTGGATTAAGAATATTCCATGGCATCTAGATTGAATCTAGCATCTGGAATGGCATCCGGGGGGAATCATGACAACTAGAGAGCGTCTAGAGGGTATCTATGGCTCTGGAGTGTCAAATAAGATCCCACAAGGTGATGTAAATGCCTTTCGCTCCTGGGTGAGGCCTAGTGGAAATCCAAAATAGGGTAACCCCTTCTCTTGTACATGAACTGGACTAATACTAGACTCTTACTGAAATACATGACTCAATACTGGACTAAGGTTGAGACACAATCAACTAGTCTCAACTTATTACAAGACTCAATCTTACTTACTTACAAAATTATGACACATAACTAAGGTTCTAAAAGCCTAATCAGTAAACTATATGGGATCCAATGATTTATGTCTGATCCTGGTATCCCCACCAATTCTCCCGGAGCAGAAGGAACTCGACCCCATCTAGTAAGGGTCAATTTGTCTCTTATTTTGCTCAAGGAGGATTTTGGTTGAGTTGCTGCAGATCTCACTAGTGTTCCACAAGTCCTCAGATTTCGACCGACCTTGCCATCTGACCAAATACCTTTGATAACGTTTGTCTCGTGTACTGATGGCTTGATCATCCAAGATTCGCTCACTCCTTTCCTCACTTATTGGCCAAATTATATGTGGATACTCTAGGATGGGTTCTCTCTCAAAGAAAGGGAGTGGCTCAAAGGGCTCACTAGGTATCATTGCTGGCTCCCTGTGCTCCATAAGGTTTGAAATGCTGAAGGTGGGACAAATACCTTAATCAGGTAGCATCTCAAGTACATAGGTATTGGGTCCAACTCTTTTTATTATTCTGAATGGGCCAGCTTTGCGAGCATAAAATTCTTAACGATCACATAATCCTTTGGTTTACTTTCGGGAATTAGCCAAGTTCTTATATGTTCATTACTTAGATTAATCTTTGGCTAATTTTCTGATGCAGATGCAAACATCCTGACACATGCAAACTGACGATGCACGGGACACAGACATGCAGACTCAACTATACATCCCTATTAGACTTTATGGGCCAAAATTTTAATAGACTATAGGCTCTCTAGGTTTAACCTTGGTTTGGTATGCACATGAAAACTTACAATAGACTCCTAGCAAATAATGCAAAGTATACCAAAAGTAATATGCAAACCTAACATGTGCAATGAATGAATGCAACATGCAAGCCTCTACATGATGCAGGTGAATGGTTAATGAATCATAAGAAGATCCAAGAAAAGGCAAAAAATACAAGATGGACTCAGGGTTAGTCTGGTGGGGTAGAAAGTAAGAAAAGGGTTCAGGGTTATTTGGAAAGAGTAGGATATAAGAAGGCATGTCAGGGATTAATCCTAGACTAATGAGGTTGACCCTATAGGGTTGCTGTCTACCTAAATGGTCTACATAATGGAAGAAAGGGTCATTAATTTTAGGGAAAAGATCAAGTAGAGTCAAAGAGGTGACTTCATCCTGAGGGCACTGATTTAAAAAGATCAAGTCTGAAGTAGTTGATGCGGGATGGGAAGCAGGGGATCGCTGGCGAGCATAGAAGTCACCAGGGATTAGTGCTTGCACTCAAGAACAGGGAACCCGGGCATCACACCCACTCCAATTTAGAGAAAAACTCAAAACTCAGACCAAAATAATTTTTTTATTTGTATTCATAAGAAAAAGATATGTCATACAAGAGGGGAGGGGCGGTATTTATAGATTCACTCCAGGGTATATGACTTAAGGGCTAAGAAACCTTGACTTGTGGGCCAAGAAACCCTGATGGCCCTAGTCAATAGTGGGCCTTTGTCATGGGCTGGAGCTCTCTCTTGCGGGCTTGGCAGCATGAAAGGGTCCAGGTGCATGAAGGCCAGCACTAGTTAGGGAGGCCTAGTGAATCTCCTGGTTTGCTGACTCTCCTCTTGAACATAACTTGAATGGACTCGATCAAACTTGACTGAACTAAAAATGACTGGACCAAACTAAGTAGATTCAACTGACTCAGTTGTCTCACTTTATTATATGACTCAATTAGCTCACTTTGACTCAAGTGACACAGGACTAATGGACTCAAATAAAATAAAAGAAAATAGACTCCCGGTCCTCATCAAAATCCTTAATAAACTCTTCTGGCTCATGAAATTCAAGACTAGGCTCTATAATTGGGCTTTCTTTTAAAGTCTCCTCAGGTAGAGTTGCAGTCATAGGGTCATGGGTTTCTTCCTCTAATGATTCTTCCACTATGGGTTGGGTATGGTCAGGGTCAACTAACTCTGGATTGTCTTCTACCTGGTCCAACATATTAGTTAATTGGTCAAGCCTATTGGTTGCTTGGTTGTTGGTTTGGGTGGTTGATGGGGTAAACTGACTTTGGGATTGGTTGATCATCTGGTCAAGCTAGGCTTGGTTTTGGGTGTTCATCTAGGTCAATTGTTCAATCATGACCTTAAGGAGGGTTTCTAGATTGGACTCCATGATTGAACTGGGTTGGTTGCACTGGACTTCTTACTCGATCAATTAATTCTGGGTTGGTTTCTATCTGGGTTTGGTCATAATCAACTAATTCTGAGTCTTCTATAGGTGTATCTTCTGCTAGATCTTCATTAGACTCATCATCTTCATACTCCACCAAACTTGGATCAGCCTCATATACCTCCTGTTCTAGGTCATGCTGGTGAACCAATGGGGTAGGTAGTAGGAGGGGTTTGGCTAAAGGAAAAGTGGCTATTAACTGGGGTACAAGGGATTGGTTGACTAAGGGGTTCTTGATTAATACTAGGGTTCTGACTATGGGAACTAATTCTAGTGGGTTTAGGTTGACAAAGGAAAAGTGGACTAACACTAGGTTCATATCTAAGGGTACTAATCCTATTGCGCTTTGGCTGACTAAGGGTTATGGGTTCATAGGTTATGGGTTCAGTCCTATAGGTTGACTCGAATTCCAAAGCTATGTGATGGCATCATATAGGTCTTGAATTTGCCATCTAAACAGTTCCCATTGGATAACTCTACATAGGCCAGCTTTAAACCTAGATATGATTTTAGACTCAGGTTCAACTATGTAACATATCCCATAAAACTGATCAAATTGGTCAATGTATTCAAATATAGTTTTGTTATCCTGTCTCAAATACCACCACTGTACTAAAAATTTGCTATCATGGAATTTGGAGTCTGTGCATATGGGTAAATAGGGACTAGGGTAATACGGACTGGAAGGATAATAGGGCATGGGTTCTTGGTATGGGTCATGGTATGAGGTTCTCATAGGGTTGGGCTCTAAGTATGGGTCATAGTATTGGGTTCCTGTCCTAGTGGTCATGCAAACAGTCAATCAATCAAAGTGGAATGATGTAACCAAACATGCAAGGGTTAGTACAATCTAGGGTTTGCTAGACCTAGAGTCAAAACTGAATGGGTCAGCTCAACTTACACTTAACCAAGCAGCAAATCCTTCCACTAGCTAGGTAGGGGGTGGGAGTGTGAGAGGCTCCCACTGCTTAATGCATGGACCAAATTAAGTAACCACAGTACCACTTAGGTCGTTTGACTCTGGACCCCAAAACTTAGGCATCAGCTTCCAGTAATAGCTAAAGAATTAAATTCACTAGTTGGCCCACACAGCTCGGACCCGACCTTTGAGTGTCACCTAGCCCTCTAGGGAAAATTAGATCTAATTAATTTTATTTAGGCATAGGTCAGAATGATGATGGTTGTTTTGGACCTAGGACAGGTGCTGAAATCCTGCCCTGATGATAGATAGCACTTGCCCTTAAGATTTGGTTAATCAAATGATTCACATTCAATGAGTCCTAATGTAACTAATAACAATCAAAAAAATAAAATATTTTATTTGTATTTTTTTATGTGGCAAGTTAGGTTTGAGTTGATTAGGTTAGCAAACAAAATGGGCTTGGGATTGCGGGGTTTGGAAGTTGGTTAGGTTAGGTTTAGACAAGTATTCAGAGTTCACAGATTCAGAACATTAAGGATCACTTTGATATAGTGTTTTACATGGATTTCGATGCAGAAAAAATCAAAAAAGATTCTAGGATAGAGGATGGATGGTGGTGATGACCTCTACCAAATTTGATACAAAAAAAATCAAATGATGATGCTTCAGACTGATACAGAATTATCAAGATTTTAGTTAGGATTTCTAATATGCCAAATTTTAGGATTTTTATTTTTTTATAAAATTAATTAAAAATTAAAATAAAATAAAGGAAAAGAAAAAGAACATGTAATGCAAATTTCATAGAAAAATAAAATTCCAAGGTTATCGAAATCAGATGAAAAATAGACACTTAATATAGCTAGAAGGATGTAGAAATTATGGTTTGTGATACGAATGTAGATGAATGCTATCCTAAACCTGCTCTGATACCAAATTGATGCAGGACAATCCTAGGACTGATGAAAATTAGAAAACTATTTTTTTTAGATTTTTATTAGATTTTAATTCAGTGGCTAAAGATCCAAAAATAAGTAAAGAATTAGTAGGAAGACTAGTATTGCAAGAAACTATCATACCTGCAAAATAACTCAAGCAAAATAATAAAGCCAGGACCCGAGAATTGAGAAACTCCTAACTTAGAATAGTGTACCTATCACCAAATTAGAACTCAGGAGGGGGAAGGCTTTTACCATGCAGCGATTGAAGTTCGTTTGAAGAAGAGATACCTCAACACTCTAGATGGCACCTGGAAGAACAAGCCTTTGGTTCCCAAATCTGAAGGCGATTTGGATCCAGTCTGAAGGCATAGAAAGCATCCTCTGGGGAGGAGAAACACCTTGGAGATCCTGTAATACATTAATGTTTGGCACAAATAGGTAAGCAAAGAAAAAAATAAGATGGAAGAAAGAAGGAGGGGATTAGGGCAGATGTTATAGGTAGCCTGGAGAAGATGGGATCCAGTTATCTGGGGTAGCTCTTGGAGTGCTTCTCAAAGCCATGGCTACTGCTTGGAGGCTTGGGAAGATTCTTAGGCAGGCAAAACTCCAACAAATAGGGGATGGCCAAGGAAAGAACAAGAACCAAAAACCAAAGACAAATAAAACCTAAGAACCCCAGACTTGCAAAACAATTCGGCAGAGTTTATTTCATAAGAGTTGATTGAATACAAAAGGAGGAGGGGTGGAGTATTTATAGAGTTCCCATGCCCTCTCCTTATTAGGACTTCTGCCCTCTCCTAGTTAGGATAGGTTTACACACTTTGAATGGGAGAAAAAATACACAAGTAACCTAAAACTAGGAGTATACAAGTTGAATGAAACATAAACTTGTTTTCCTTCTTTCATTTGGACTCTTCCACCATGCTTGGACTTGGTCAACTCATGAAGAATGCTTCCTCTTGGCATGTTGGGCTTCAAAGGGTAGAAAGGGGTAGCCAAGAAGGGCTAGGGCGCATGGGCTTGGGCCTCCTGGAAGCTGGGGCGCCTGGGGTTCTAGGGCAAGCATATTCATGGTATCCAAAGAGCATCTTGGTTCTTAAGTACTTGGGACTTGCTCCCGGGCTTGAATTTCTTGGACTAAGATGCTGGTATCTCCCTGGAATCAAGGGGCACCCCTGGTTGAGGATATTCCATTGCATCTGGAATGGCATCTAGTGGGAATCAGGGCATCTAGAGAGCATCTAGAGGGTATCTAGGTCTCTGGGGTGTTAAACACGATCCCATAAGCTGATGTAAATCCCTTTGGCTCATGGGTGAGGCCTAGTGGAACTCCAAAATAGGGTAACCTTCTCTCTCATACATGAACTGGACAAATACTAGACTCATATTGAAATACAGGACTCAATACTGGACTAAGGTTGAGACATAATCAACTAGTCTAAATGATGTGGGACTAATATGCATGCAATTCTTTTTGTAAGTTTTATATGTGGGGTTAGGTGATTAATTCCCAAATTTCAGATCAAAATTAGTTTTAAGGAATTTTGTATAAATTTTTGAAGCCAAGCATGCAGATTAGAACCTAGAAAAGTACTAAAGAAGGATCGCCGGGGCTGAAAAGCCTTGTTTAGGGCAAGTTCTCCTACAATATAAAGACTGGAGGTAGAGGGGTGTATCTGACATTGCTTGAAGCGCCCGGTGAAGATCGTAGCGAAGGGATCTCTCATTCCTTGATGGATGCGTCCTGGAAAATCGAGCCAAAGACCCGCGGATACCCGGCTTTCTGCTCGGTGGTCCGATTGAGGCTTGGCTGGAGTCGTTGGATTTGTAGGAACTCGGGGACCTGCAAATGACCTATCAGGGGTTAAAAAACTCAAAGGAGATCAAGAAAATAAAGAAAAACAACCAAGGGGAAAGGAATTTTGGAGTGGGCAGCCAAGGCTCTGGAGGATTGGCTGGCGGCAAGATAATGGATGCAGCACCAGGAAGAAGAAAACTCTCACACCCTTTTATGCACATAGCAGGGCAACACTCAAAGCAATAGAAGAACTCAAGGTTTATGTCATATCAAAAATCAAGTTTCATACAAGAGGCTAGGGTCCCTTAAATAGACCCTTAACCTTGGGCCCCAAGTAAGGGTACTTTAGACTTTACATAGGACTCCTTCTCCCTTTCAAACCTTAACTAGGAATATAAGGCAACATTGGTAGAAAATCCCACACAAATTGCTCTCCCTCTCCTTGTCTTGGTCGGCCAAGGGGGTGACCATAAGTGGCCGACCAAGATGAGGGTCACCAAATAAAATGGCACCCTAATTCCTTCCTGTGACTGGGCTGGCCCAGTTTGCTTCCGACTGGTCCAGGGCTTCTGGTTTGTTCTTGTTTTCATTTTCTCCTCTTGGGATCTTCAAGTCTTCAAATTGGGTTGGACTTGGACTAAACATCCATGTCTTCAATCTAGTTGGACTTGGTCTTCACTTGTATGATGTGATCTTGAGTCTTCAGTATGCTTGGACAGAACTCAAAAAAATAAAATTAGCTCAACATGAGCTGACTAGTATAGAACTCAAAATACCTAAATAACAACTAAAATAGACTAAGATGGTCTAAGCCCTTATTACAGATGAACTCATAAATTATTGATCAATCCATAGAGGGTTAAAATGCCTCTGTTTTATTTTGATGCCTTTGGTGTCCCCACCACGGCTCCAGCCTCCCCGTGCTGTGCCCTCTTCCCAGCTCGGCCGCCCACGCTCATAGCCGTCCGATCTTCGGGGTCTGCACCCATGCCATCACGACCGTCCCCTGGGAGCCGCCCGCCCGTCCACCACCCGCCGACACCTGCGGCTATGTCTCACCGCCCGCAGGCCTCACCCTTCGGGTAGATCTTCTAGGGACCAGGCTCACGGTGGTACTGACCACCGTGGGGGACCTCCGCAGGCCCGTTCGTCCGTTGGCATGATGCCCTCCCCACTATGGTCCGCCGCCTTCTCTAGCCACCGGGTGCCACCGCCGGGTGCCACCGTGCCGCTCCGTTGCCACCGCACCGCCATCCATGAAGCCACGCCTGCAACCGGTAACACCTCCGCTCGTCAAGACCATCTCCATACCGTCTGCAACCGTGAAGCCCATCTCCCATCTCCGTGTCGCGTCCCACTCTCCCGCAACCACCGCCCAGCCGCCATCAATGCCATCAAATCTTACTCGATCCACCAGCTCGTCTGACTTTCGCCAAGCTCACGAGCTTGAGCCACGTCCTCGTGCTGTGGCGCTCCAACCCCTCTGGTCTGTCTGCATCGCATGCGAGTTGCGCCTCCAAATCCGCCGGCCTCATCCAAATCTACCATCCTCCTCCAAATTCACTGGCCCGCATCCTCCACCTCGCCTACGATCTCGACATGTGATCCCCTGTTCCACGGTCACGGGGGAGAGAGACATGCACAGATTTCAGAGCAGAAGAACTGGCACGGATCTTAAAGCTATAAGATTTAGGTTTTAATAAATAAATAAATAAATAAATATATAATAAAGTAAAATAAAAAAAAAATTCATGTATGAGTTCTAATGCCTACAAAAAGGCATCCTTTTTGTATTGTAGTTGATGAAAATGAATTTTTGATAGTGTTTTTCCACTTGTGTGTGGTTATGCGCTAAGGCCTGTTTGCCTTCATCCTTCGGGACATCGAGGGGTGTGAGGCCCCAACTTGCCTTCATCCTTCTGGACGTCGAGGGGTGTGAGGCCCCAGGTATCTCCATTCTTTTATCACATCTTCATGTCTCTCCCTGTTTCCCCTGGTGACCTTGAGATTCATCCTAGCACCTCCAAGTATCGAGGAGGGCATAATGCCTTATAGATGAGAGGTCTCTTCGTTAGGATGAGTCCCAAGTTCCATGAGTTCCAGTCCCCTGTCTCCCATCCCCGTCCTTCCTTCGCCACCTCCGCCAAGAAAACTAAAAATCAAAAGAGTCTGGCTGTTTTAGGACTTTCGGGGTCGTCCTATCCTAGACCCGGGAGGCTTCTTAGCCCTCCCATGATCCTTGGTTTGCTGTAGCTTTTTTTTTTCCATTTTCGAATAACCCCAGGTTTCTTTGTGTCCGCCATCACCACATCAAATTAGTATCAGAGCTAGCAGCGGACTAGGATTTGCTTCGTCTACAAACTCGACGGAGTCAAGTTCTTCTCGCTGCAGGAGAATGATGGGGACCCAAAACCCACCTGTATTTTCTTTTAATTTTCTAGATTTTTTTTAAGTTTTTTATCCCTGCTATTCCGCCTATTTTTATTATCCCAATGTTATCCCAGGTTTATCCATGAGTTATTCCACTGCTATTCCTGTCTTCTTCCTCCTCCAAACCATCACCTAAAACTCCATTTTTTTTGCCTCCGGTCTTGGATCTGCCACGCCAGAGCCATCTCCACCGGCTCTAGCCTCCCCATGCTGTGCCCTCTTCCCCGCTCGGCCACCCATGCTCACAGCCATCCAATCTTCGAGGTCTGCACCCATGCCGTCATGACCGTCCCCTGGGAGTAGCACGCCCGTCCACCTCCCACCGATGCCCGCGGCCGTTTCCCATCGCCCACCGGCCTCGCCCTTCGGGTAGATCTTCCAGGGGCTAGGTTCACGGTGGGTCTAACCACCATGGGGGACCTTCGCAGGCCCTTTGTCTGTTGGCACGATGCCCTCCATGCCATGGTCCGCCGCCTTCCCCAGCCGCCGGGTGCCACCATGCCGCCCCGCTGCCACCGCACCTCCGTCCGTGAAGCCACGCCTGCAATCGGGAACCCCTCCGCTCGTCAAGACTGTCTCCATAACGTCTGCAACCATGAAGCCCATCTCCCATCTCCGGGCCACGTCCCACTCTCCCGCAACCACCGCCCAGCCACCATCAATGCCATCAGATCTCGCTGGATCAGCCAGCTCGTCCACCTTCCACCCAACTCACGAGCATGAGCCACGTCCTCGCACTGTGGCGCTCCAACCCCTCCGGTTCGTTTGCCTCGCACGTGAGTTCCGCCTCCAAATCGGCCGGCCTCCGCCAAATCTGACATCCTCTTCCAAATTCACTGGCCCGCATCCTCCACCTTGCCTACGATCTCGACATGTGATCCCCTGTTCCACGGTCACGGGAGAGAGAGACATGCATAGATTTCAGAGTGGAAGAACTAGCACAGATCTTAAAGCTATAGGATTTAGGTTTTTAAAAAATAAATAAATATATATATATAATAAAGTAAAATAAAATAAAATTTCCATGTATGAGTTCTAATGCCTATAAAAAGGCATCCCTTTTGTATTTGCAGTTGATGAAAATGAATTTTTGAGAGAGTTTTTCCACTTGTGTGTGGTTATGGGCTGAGGCCCGTTTGCCTTCGTCCTTCGAGACGTCGAGGAGTGTGAGGCCCCAACTTGCCTTCGTCCTTCGAGACATCGAGGGGTATGAGGCCCCACGTATCTCCATTCTTTTCTCCCATCTTCATGTCTCTCGCGGTTTCCCCTAGTGACCTTGAGATTCATCCTAGCACCTCCAAGTATCAAGGAGGGCGTAATGCCTTAGAGGTGAGAGGTCTCTTCGTTAGGATGAGTCCCAAGGTCAATGAGTTTCAGTCCCCTGTCTCCCATCCCCATTCTTCCTTCGCCACCTCCACTAAGAAAACTGAAAGTCAAAAGAGTCTAGCTATTTTAGGACTTTCAGGGTCATCATATCCTAGTCTCGAGAGGCTTCTTCGTCCTCCCATGATCCTTGGATTACTTTAGGTTTTTTTTCCAATTTTTGAATAACCCCAGGTTTCTTCATGTCCGCCATCACCACCTATATTATCTTTTAATTTTCTAGATTTTTTTAATGTTTTTTTCCCTGCTATTCCACCTATTCCTATTATCCCATTGTTATCCCATGTTTATCCCCGAGTTATTCCACTGCTATTCCTGTCTTCTTCCTCCTCCAAACCATCGCCCAAAGCTCCATTTTTTTTTCCACCGGTCCTGGATCTACCATGCCCGAGATGTCTCCACCGGCTCTAGCCTCCCCGTGCTGTGCCCTCTTCCTCGCTCGGCCGCCCACGCTCATAGCCATCCGATCTTCATGGTCTACACCCATGCTATCACGACCGTCCCCTGGGAGACGCCCGCCCGTCCACCACCCATCGACACCCACGGCCATGTCCCACCGCCCCCCGACCTCGCCCTTCAAGTAGATCTTCCAAAGGCCAGGCTCAGGTGGGTCTGACCACCGTGGGGGACCTCCACAGGCCTGTTTGTCCGTTAGCACGACGCCCTACCTGCCATGGTCCACCACCTTCCCTAGTCGCCGGGTGCCGCCGCCGTCCCCAGCCGCCGGGTGCCACCGCCGTCCCCAGCCGCCGGGTGCCACCGTGCCGCCCCGCTACCATCGCACCTCCGTCCGTGAAGCCACGCTTGCAACCGGGAACCCCTCCGCTCATCAAGACTGTCTCCATACCGTCTGCAACCATGAAGCCCATCTCCCATCTCCGTGCTGCGTCCCACTCTCCCGCAACCACTGCCCAGTCACCATCAATGCCATCAGATCTCACTGGATCTGCCACCACATCCGCCTTCCACCCAGCTCGTGAGCTTGAGCCACGTCCTCGTGCTGTGGCACTCCAACACCTCTGGTCCGTCCGCCTCGCACGCGAGTTCCACTTCCAAATCCGTCGGCCTCCTCCAAATCTGCCATCCTCCTCCAAATTTGCTAGCCCGCATCCTCCACCTCGCCTGCAATTTTGACATGTGATCCCCTGTTCCACGGTCATGGGAGAGAGAGACATGCACAGATTTCAGAGCAGATGAACTGGCAAGGATCTTAAAGCTACAGGATTTAGGTTTTAAAAAAAAAAAAAATAAAAAAATATATATAATAAAGTAAAATAAAATAAAATTTCCATGTATGAGTTCTAATGCCTATAAAAAGGCATCACTTTTGTATTTGCAGTTGATGAAAATGAATTTTTGAGAGTGTTTTTCCACTTGTATGTGGTTATGGGCTGAGGCCCGTTTGCCTTCATCCTTCGGGACGTCGAGGGGTGTGAGGCCCCAACTTGCCTTCATCCTTCAGGATGTCGAGAGGTGTGTGGCCCTGGGTATCTCTATTCTTTTCTCCCATCTTCATGTCTCTCCCTATTTCCCCTCATGACCTTAAGATTCATCCTAGCACCTCCAAGTATCGAGGAGGGCATAATGCTTTAGAGGTGAGAGGTCTCTTCATTAGGATGAGTCCCAAGGACCATGAGTTCCTGTCCCCTGTCTCCCATCACCGTCCTTCCTTTGCCACCTCCACCAAGAAAACTGAAAATCAAAAGAGTCTAGCTGTTTTAGGACTTTTGGGGTCGTCCTATCCTAGTCCCGTGAGGCTTCTTAGCCCTCCCACAATCCTTGGTTTGCTTTAGATTTTTTTTCCCATTTCCGAATATCCCCAAGATTCTTCGTGTCCGCCATCACCACATCAGAATGACTTATTATGTCTCAGTTGAGTAAAACCTTAGGCAAGGTAGTCCTTGTAGGTAGTTACTGGAATTTTGAGTTTGAGACATATTGTGATGGACTATTCTAGGGTGGGCAGTTGAACCCTAAGTCATCCGTAGCATTGAGGCTTAAAGGAATGTATTATATGATTATCATATCCATTTGGTTCTTGATAGTTGCTCTAAAACCTTCAACCTATCCAGATGCTAGGTATCATCGCTAGATGGCGACTTTGCCTGGTATTGAAAGTATTCCAGTACTACCGGTTTAGTGTTGGAACCTATGGGGTCAAACACCATAGGGGTTTCTAATTGACCTAATGGCTATTGAATGATTGTGAATCATTTTTCGACTCTTAGCACAATTTGATTATCCATCTATATTTCTGAGTCGACTTGAGTTTTAAGTCAACTCAGGTTTGGGGATTTGATGATTTGTCAAATGTTGACACATCATGTTACAAATATTATGATAAAAGTTATAATTACTAAATGTTGGTAATTATATGGAGGGTTAGTGGCAATATGATTACTTGATTAACTCAATTTGATTAAGCAATCTAGTTTATGTCAAACCGAATGTGATATGATTTGTGCTCGGGTTAGGTCCAATGTGATTTGGCTTAATTATTGCATCCAATTTTATATTTGAGTTTGAATTTTGAATTCAAATTTTAATTTAAGTTTTAAATTCAAAATTTAGTTTGAATTTAAAAGGATGTAACCCCCATGGCCTTTGATGTTATGCAACCCCCATAACTTATGTAACTCTCCCATTTCCTTCTCTCCCCACATACCTACATATCGGGGCTTAATGAGGACGTGAATAAGAAGGTTTTTTGATGTTTATTTGCTGAAAAGTCTTTAAAAAAGAGAGGAAAAAGAAAAAAAAAAAAGAAAGCTTGAAACCTTTGTGTGGGAAGAAAGGTTTTGGGTTTGGGTGTGTGCTGCCTAGTGCTCTAAGCTTGGGAAGAGTGTCTTAGGAAGGATTCTTCAGTGCACTTCCTACATCCTCCATAGTGCTTCTTCATCTCTTGGAGCGTCTCGAAGAAGAAGAAGAAGAAGAGTCCATAAGCCAATTTGTTCCAGCAAAGCTAGCACATCAAAGGAAGAAGGTCAAGGAAGAACTCCAATGTGGATTACCTATAGAGGCCGAACACATATGCAGCTTCTAGAGTGATTATCTTCCTTGGTGATCTTTTCCTCAACCAGGCGAGTGTCGCATCGGATAAAAGGTAAGGCTCTTGGTGAGTTTTCTAAACAAGAGTTCTTTGGTATGTGCATCCAACATAGAATGATTTTATGGGATGCACAACTTTGTATGCTTGTATTGTCTTTCATTTACATGTTAATATTTATACATGATCCTATTTGAAGGCCTTTATTAAAAATGTTCTAATATTATATATTGATTAATATTATTAATCAAGTTTTTCACTACAATGCAAGGTTAAAAAATTTTAAAGTTGCATCACTATTGCCAACATAATGTTTCCTTACAGTGGTATCAGAGCAAGGTTCATTTGTTTGATTATTTAACATGTAGATATGAAATCTTAGTTTCCTTTCACATAGGAAGTACATGGATTAATGTGAATTCACTATGGCCGTCTGGTTATAGGAGAAAAGTAGGGTTTAAACGTGCTCTTTTTCCATTCAATGGGGTCTCCTATTGTGTGTAGGAGTGCCGCTTGCATCACGATCTAATGAAAATGAAAAGTGAAAGATTTAGTAGATTAAAATAGTTTTAATCTTGTATTTTAGATCTTTAATTTGTTTTGATATGATCTAATACAATGATATGATCTAAATCCACTGAAAATTTTAGTGAAAATCTTTGAATATTTTGTAAAATTGTTTCACATATTTGAAATAGTTTCAAATAAGAAGTGATTAATTAAAAAATGTTTCAATTAGAATTGATAAAGTTAATTATGAATTATGTTGTCTAATAACCTTTTAAGGTTTAGCAATGTGATTTAAAAATCTTGAGACATGATCATAACCTTGGGTTAATTAGGTTAGCTATAATTAGTCCTTAATTGGGTTAGGCCTAAGTTTATATGAAATGGATTAAATAGAGAATAAGTCTAATCAAATATTGTATTAGGTCACTTCTCTATAGATCACTCTAATTAGTTAGTTTGATCGGTCCATACATCTAAATGGACTTGATTCTTCGCTTTGTGGTGAGCCCAAGCCTTTAGGTTGGTCCAATTGAGTCTGGTAAACCAATTGGTGTCTAAGATAATTCTAGCATCTTGATCATGGTATTTTGGGGCTAACATTTATCTAGCTAACTCAAGATTGGTGTCAAAGGCAAGAGACTTTCTTGGCGCAACCCATCCCTTGATCTCACTTACATGGCCAATGTGGTGAACCATAATTGATTGGATAACTTATTAATTCGAGTTAACCCATGTCAACTAAGGTTAATCAGTCATGACTGGTTTTTGTTTTTTGGTGCCCAAGGACCAATTGATCATAAGCCCCTCTATGAGCTAGTGGGAGGTTTCATGATTACGTCTATATCTTCTCTTAATGTGTCACAATGAATTAAATCTTCTAAATTATTAGGTCCTTTAAAAGACAAAGTTATAGGATAACCTAGTCTTAGCCTCCGGATAAGTGGATGGTAATGAGTCCATTGGTAGGGTGATCATTGGTAGATCTAAAGATAGGATGGTCATCAAGCTGGTGGAATAGCCATTCATAATATGATGGCTTAGTGCAACTATCTTAACAAGTGGTTTAATTAGCCGGCCAAAGTCGGGCTTGATCATTCGTTAGTTAGAAGCATTGAATTCGGTCATGTTAATGGTTGGACCTGACCAGGACCATAAATTGGAGGCCTAAAGGTCTATTGATTGGCATCTTGGGGCAAAACATATATATTTGAAATTTTTTCGAGAAGTAATTGGTTGTGAACCTACCTTTTAGATAAACATGAGTTGCCTGGAGAAAGTTGGGCTCATGTGTAATCTATTGGATTCTAGTATCTACTAAGGAGTAAGTATTATTCTTTTGATTGGAGTGTAGAGGCTACCAATCTGTACAAAATAGTGGGAGAAACCTTTAGACTAAAGTCCATGTCTTTAAGATATTAATAATTCATATACACTAATATTTTTTTGGGGGTTTTCCTTTTAGATTATGTCTACCAGTTTGTTTCTCCAATCATTGCTTGATAATGACAAACTTATGGGTCCCAACTTTGATAATTGGTATTGAAGACTCATAATAGTTCTAGGGCATGAAAGGATTTTATTATGATATCAGATCCTGCACCTGAGAAACCTGTTGCCAATGCCTGTACTATAGTCAGGGATGCTTATCAGAAGTAGCTCTCTGACCGCACTACGGTGCAATGTATTATGTTGGCGATGATGAACGATGAGTTCGATCACAGGTTCGAGGGAGCCTAGCCAGAGGAGATTCTTTAAAAGTTGAAGGAGTCTTTTGGCACACCAGATGATTTTGAGCGGTACAAGATTTCCTCTGCCATTTTTAGCACTCGAATGCATGATGGAGCATCAGTCACTGATCATGTACAGTACATGATCAAGTTGATTGAGCATTTGGGCAAACTTGGATTTTCCTTGCATGAATAGCTGGGAAAAGATGCGATTTTGAATTCTTTACCCCCTCGTACTTGGACTTTCTTGATCACTACATATTGAATAGGCTTGTAGTAAACTACCATGGTTTGTTGGGTTTATTGCAGACCTATGAGAAAGATCATCAGCTTAATAATGGGTTTGTGAACCTAGTGGGAGGCAGTGCAGTAGGACATCATCCATTTAGGAAAGGGAAAAAGAAAAAGAATAAATCTAAGGAGGTGCAAAGTGGTGCGGGCACCAAGGTTTGAAAGAGGCTTTAGTCTAATTCAGTATGGCTTTAATTCTTTCATTAAACTTATATTTTGTAAACAGAGTAATGTTACTTCTTTAATTGAATTTGACTCTAGTAATTAGTTTGGGTTAATTCCAATTTGGTTTCTTTTGAGTATATTTGGGTTTTTGAGTCCAATTAGGGTTGAATTGGTCTTGTATTTAGTGAGTTTAGTTGTTGGATCTAAGAGAGGTTTGGAATTGGTTCAATGTAAGCAAGCTCACTTGAAGATTAGATGCATTCAACCACTCCAACAATTCAATCCAAGGAGGATGCCACATCAGCAAGCATTGTTGGATTCCATGTCAACCTCCTAACCACTTGGTGTACACCTCATCAAGCCACATCACCACATGCCACATCACCAAAGGGAATTCAAATTCAAATGAGCTTCCACCATTATAGCTAGCTCCCATGAAAATCTCCATGTAATTCGAATTCCATCCTTTTGGCTAGGAACTTCCCATGAAAATCTCCATGTAATTCGAATTCCACCCTTATAGCTAGGAACTTTCCATGAAAAGCTCCATGTATTTTGAATTTTCAAAGTTCTTTGGAGGCTTAAAAAATCTACTCCAAGCACTCTTGTAAATGGATGATGAATTGAATGAAAAAAAAAGTGAGTTTCTTTTTTCCATTTGGTGTTATCAAATGTCCTTCGAGAGGGAGTGGGCGAGATGCCCTAAGCTACTTCAAAAAAGATCATCTTCCATGCCAATAGCTATTAGGAAATCTACTAGTCCATCCAAGCACTCCATTCCAACGTTCAAGGTGCAAAAAAAGCTATTCCAAGAGAGCCGGCCAAGCTACTTCCACTCCATTAACTTCTTCTCAACTTCAACCATCATTTCATTAGTTTTCTACCTTTTAATCTCCTCTTAACTCTACTATGGTTTGTGTAGGGTCCCCGGGATTTCCAGGCTCTAAAGAAGAGGGTCTTCCAAGACAAGAAACAGAGACAAGAAGCCCCAACAACTGAAGGAATCTCCTTGTCATCCAAGGGCTTCATCCTTAAGTGTAACCTTTCCAATCTTTGAGATGTTAATGCCTGGTTACCCCTCTTTTAGTATTTTTTAAGATCTGAAATATTAGATTAATTAGGCCCTATCCTGTGTGGTTTCTTAACTACGAAGATCCTTTTTTCTTTAATATTGTGAAGGTTCTCTTTCAAGTCTAGTTTACATGCAAATCCCTTCATGATAGTTTCTATTCTTTTACATGGAAAGTAGCCTAGCTTTACTTCATTTTTCATTTAATTATTACAATCTCCTCTTAGATTGCATCATTCCATTCCATCCCACATCACAAAGTGCTAGGCCAGTTAGACGAGGAAGAAGGCTGACCAAAGTAAGGCAGAGTACTTCTATTTCAAGTAGCAGGATCATTGGAGGAGGAACTATCCTGCCTACCTTGCTACTCTTGACCCGAACAGGCCAAAGAAGAGAAAGTAGCAAGCTAATGCTGCACAAGGTAATTATATGATAACACCTTATAATTTCTTTATATGTAATACTATGAATTGGGTATTGGATGTCAGAAGTCCTATTCATATTTGCAATTCTTTTTAGGGGCTTCAAGTTAGTAGGAGATTCGAGGATGGTGAGAAATTCCTGAACATAGGAAATGGAAGTCAAGTTCCAGTCTTGGCTTAGGAGTTATCAAGCTAGATTTCGAGTCTTGTAGTGTTATTTTGAATGACTTGTTGGAAATTATGTCCAAAAGCTAATCGTCTAGGCTGTAGATGGTTGTGCTATCTTTGTATTTGTATATAAATTCTTTTTAATAAATAAAAGTTATTTATTTTGGTTGTCTATCATATTTACATTTTCTTGTAAAGAACTCTTATGTGATGGAGTCCTTAGAACTACATTGTTTGATATAGAGAGGATATATCAAGTAGTTCTTAAACCGGTTCACAACCAAATGATACATTGTTATAGGATGATGACGTATCAAGTGTAGGTTGTTGTACATCACATTTATTGGTTATCTTCTTAACCAAGAAGTGTGGAGACACTGGTGTGACATGCAAGTGAAATGTGTGACATTTCATTGAACGTGACCATTTGTGGAGCTCTCTTCTATCTAAGGTTGCTCGCGAAGGGATATGGGCATATGTGTCCCTCAGACTTGAGGTCACCATGGCTGCTTGCAAGAAACTCACTATACTTTGGTGCCGGACTACCTGGATTTCTAATCCAGTGATGGATTATTTCTGGGAGCAGTCAAGTACTTGTGGAGCGATGGTGGATCAAGATGGAATTGACCTTTCCAAATAGTTTGGAGTGAATGACTAGCTATGTCTCAATTCAGCAAAACCTTGGCCAGGGTAGTTCTTGTGAGGAGTCATAGAACTTGTGAGGTTGAGACATGATCTAGATAAACCAAATTAGGATTGGCAGTCTAATCCTAGGTCATCTAAAGCATTATGAGGTCAAAGGGATGGATTATGCGGCAACCAAATGCCAGAGGTTCTTGAGAGGTGCTCTACATCTTCGACCTATCCGGAAATCGGGTATCATTGCTAGATGAGGACTTTGACTGGTACTGAAAATGTTCCAGTGTTACCGGCTTAGTGTTCGAACCTATGGGGTCACACACCATAAAGGATTTCTATATGATCTTTTGGCCAATCGATGGTTGAGAATCATTTGACATTACCGAAGGTCAATTTGATTGACCAAGTTCTAAGTGTCGACACTTAGAATTTTGCAGGTGTCGACACTTGGAAATTTTCAAGTGTTGACATTTCCTGTGACGAACTGATTTCTGGAAGGATTTTGTGGAGAATTTTTGGACAGGTTTTGACCTGGTTTGAATTTTGAACTCAAACCACTTTTGGCTCAAAGGCTTTATGGTATGAAAGTCATACTTACTTTAATGGGTTGGACCGATTTGGAATGGCCTTGATCCTCTCCCCCATTCTCTCCTCTCATCTCTCCTCCTTTATTCTTCTCCCTCTCATGGCTGCACCTATAAATGAGGGTCGTTCTATAGGCTGTAGAGGTTACAACAATAGCAAAAGAAAAATTTGAGAGAGATAGAGAAGGGTTATGAGAGTTCTAGGGATTAGGTGTGAGCAACCTAGCACTCTAGCTAGGTCTTGGGAAGAAAGTTTTTAGGAAGGGGTTCCTGCTCTCCTCCTAGTCTTCCTGGAAGAAGAAGATCGGCCAATGATCTCGAAGTGCTAGCACTCTGAGGGAGTTATCAGAGTTGAGCCCAGGTGTGGATTTTCTGTAGAGGCTAGATGTGTGTGTGGCTCGAGCACCCTCTTCCTTCTCGCAGCACTTCCACTACTTCTCTCAGAGGTATAAAGGTATGGTACTTCTATATATATTCTCTTGCTTTTGATGTTATATGCATGCTATATCTTTATACTAGTTCCTGTTGCGAGCAAATCGGTAGATCGTTTAGATCTATCTATCGAGCCTTCCGTTGTGCATGCTTTAAAATTATTTTAAAATGCATATCCTTCTGCCCTCTTTTCTTGCTTATTGTATGATAGGTGTAGGTGCTTTTCACCTACATGACTATCATTACTTTCAACTTTTCTTATGAATGTCATTTTTGTAGGCCAGTTGGTCAATGAAAATTATAAATTTTTAATAAAGAATGATGTTTTTTCTATCATTGTGAATGGTGTGAGACATATGGATGTTCATTTAAGTAATGCCATATACTTACTATCGCGACCTGTTATAGTAATGACAACTTCTTGCAAACACCCTAGGATAGATAATGTTAGTGATACCTATTTCTGACACTGTAGGCTAGGTCATATTAATAAAAATAGGATCAACAAGTTAATTGTTGAAGGCCTCCTGAATATTAGTGATTGTGAATCACTGTCAACTTGTGAATCTTCTCTTATTAGTAAAATGACCAAATCACCTTTTACTAGAAAAGGTGAACAAGCCAATGATATTCTTAGTTTGGTACGTACTAATGTATGTGGATCGATGAATATTAGTGCTAGGGATAGGTATAACTATTTCATTATGTTTATAGATGACCTATCCAGGTATGGTTTGTCTTCTTAATGAGACATAAATCTGAGTCATTTGAAATGTTCAAACGATATCGTAATGAAGTAGAAAAATAAACTGGAAAGTTTATTAAAACCCTTTGATCAGATCGAGGTGGTGAGTATCTTCTGGTGAGTTTCAAGAGAATGGGATTCTTTCTCAATGGACTCATCCAAGGACATCTCAATTAATTGGAGTCTCTGAAAGGAGGAATCAAACTTTATTAGATATGGTCCGATCCATGATGGGCTAAGCCACTCTACCTATATCCTTTTGGGGATATGCTCTTGAGTCAGCATGTTATTATCTGAATATGGTTCCTAGTAAATCCGTTGACAATGCTCCATGTGAGATATGAACTAGGCGTAAGCCAACACTTTCACATCTTTGGGTTTGGGGATGTCCGGCATAAGTCAAATGTTTGTAGATGGATAAACTTGGACATAGATTTGATAGGTGCCTCTTTGTTAGGTATTCAAAGGAATCTAAAGGGTATTTCTTTTATCTACCTAAGGAATATAGAGTGTTCGTCAGTCTTATGACTACCTTTTTGGAGAGGAGTACCTTATTAAAGGCACTTGAGCTGCTGAGGTTGAACTTGGAGAAGTTCAATAGGTAGTGGAAAGAACACATCTAGGACTGCTATAGAACTAGATTTGATAAGATTTGAGCCCATTATGCAACTATTAAGGAGATCCAGTAGAGTATCAAGTCAGCCGGATAGATACTACAATTTTCTGGTCTAGGACGGTGATCCTATTAAGCTCGATGAGAACAATGAGGATCCGATCACTTATATGGATGCAATGCAGAGGTCTGACCTTGAAAAATGGCTTGAGTTCATGAAATCCAAAATGGAGTTCATGGAAGTCAACAATGTGTGGACATTTGATGCAGGATAGATGCACGGGGATGGATCGCTGGCGAGCATAGATGAAAGAGATATGCCCTACAAGCCAATCTATGTTATATCTCCTAAACCATTGTAATTGACAATATTCTAATAAAGGCATTATTTTTCATCATACGCTGTGATTATTATTATATGATGAACCCCATAGATTAGGCCTATGATTTTAGGGTTATGATGAGATCATACCAGTGAGATCTAAAGTCTTAAAATCTTAATCAAAAATATTCCTAGTCGAAGGAACCTTGAGTAGGGGATCAAAGTTTTTTTCCGGTTAGACTAGCACATCCTATGTATACTGAATAGGGAGACTGCTCTCACAGTCACTTGTGTAAGACACTAATACTAGGATGTGGGTGCTCATTAGAGAATGAGTTCACTGATATGATCCAACTTGAGAACATCTAATGGAGTCTTAGCTACATGTCAATAGAAGGTTCTCATGTGGGAGTGGTACAAGTAATCCTTTAACCTGAGACTGCCATAAGTACCTTATGTACATGAACCCATGCTTTGGTTCAAACCTAATCATGACACTGAGTCATGCACAGGATTGATACTGAGAATGGTGAATTGGATATGAAGGTAATGAGTAGGTCAACAAGGAATCGATCACTCTTAGTAAGAGGAGATTGCATATAGCTAGTTATCAATCGGATGATGATCCAGGGAATCTTTGATCAAAGTAAAGATATTAGAGATGGTTTTTAATATCAAGATAATTGAATCATCAATATAAGACTGAGCTAGAAATAAATATAATATTGGATTTGACATATATCCATATCCATAATTATATTTTGGGTGCAGGCTGATCGAAGAATTTAATTGTACGGTAACTATCTACTGAATGGTAATTTTGGTATTTCACCAAAATTTCCATATCTTTCGGGTAGACATGACACGTTGCTAGACGTCAATCTTGTCTTGTGGGTTGATTTGAATGATTACTTATTAGGAAGAGTCCTAATTGATCAAAATCGGGTAAGCCCGATTTGACCTAAATCGATTAGAAAGAGTTCAAATCAAATTAGGTCAACATGTATTCGAACCCACTGCCAGCTAGATGTGGAACCAAATGGGTCACACACTTAAAAAAATTGATCAAGAGTCATTTGCATGAAGACACTCTAGCAAGTGTTGCAAATCCTAACTCCTATTCGAATCATAATCGAATTAGGATTCCGAATTAACTCGATTTGGGTTCTAATTGGATATAATTAGACCTTAATTGAGAATTTAGGGATTATGGCTAACCCAATTGGCTAACCTATTAGCTAGGCCACTTCCCCACCCGCCCCCTTTCCCTTGCACACCAAAAACACCAAGAGTCCATGTGCTTATGGACTCTTGGCGCGCCATTTGGAGGAGTCCATGGGTGCATGGACTCTTGGCGCGCGCCCACTTAATTCTCCGATGAATTAAGATGGGGCGGCCTTCTTTCTTAGTATTAGCACCTCATTTGTCCACCCTTGGATGATAATAATAATCTAACGGGTGGAGAGGTTTTAAGAAAGAAAGAAAGTGCAGTTTCTTCCCGGAAGCGCGAAATCAGATCTCTTCGGAGATTCAAGTTTCGCGACTTCTTTCTCCCAATCGTCGCGACTTCTTCCTTTGAGAAAATCCATGAGGATTGATCTGGAAGGCCGTGAGAATTAATACAAGAGGCCGTGAGAAGAAGGAAAGGGCGTGAGAAGAAGGAAATGGTGTGAGAAAATTGTTTACGGAGAGTTGTGAGGGCGCCTCTCCGAAAACTATAAAAAAGGGGGTAGGAATCAGAACTCGGTGATGTGTTTTTTTTTTTTTTCTTCCTCTCCTGAAGACTCTTTCTCCCTTTCTTGTTTTTGCATTGTTTCCTTTATAGAGTAAAACTCTGTCGAAACTCTGCTACTAAACAAGGTTAAGAGAGAAAGTCTTCGACGGTAAAGGAAAAGATGAGTTCTGATCCAATTCTTTTCTTCCTTACATTAGGACATCTTTGTCTTAATTTCTCCACCAATTAAAGACAAGCATTAATCTTCTTAGGACAAGGCCTTACTTTAAAGACAAAGGTGTCCTAAAGGTTCTAAGTCTTGGTAGAAAGTGGAGAAGGGGTAAGAAGGAAGAAGACATACCTTTGAGTGCAAGATTTCCAGCCATAATCCAAGTATTGAATTCCTGGAAGAAGAATTCAATTGAAGGAACCATTGGAACAAGGAGTTAGGATCTTGGTCATTGCTTTGTATGGATCACCATCGGAGGGTGGACACCTGGATGCCTGGTGAACTCAAATAGCCCGTTCATCTTCAAGATTAAATCTTCATCAAATTGGAATTAGCGGTTACAGGTTAGTACTCTAATTCTAATTTGCATAAGAATGTTAGTCTTCATACATTTTAGTCTTATTAAGGAGTTCCTGGTTTAGGGTTTTGGTTTATATTAATTTCTATATTTTGAAATTACCCTTCCGCTGCGTTGCACCGGATCCCAACAGTAGTATCAGAGCCACCTTAATTAGGACTATAATTTATGATAGTTTCTATGTCACATCTTAGGATTTTTAAATCCTAATATGTTACAACACTTAGCATATCTTTGATTGCATATATGTTTTGATGTATGCCACTAGTTAGGGTCTTTCACTCAAATCCTAATTATTATAGAGATATGTATAGTTTTGAAGTCATCATACTGAAATAAGGTTGCCCTGGCATAATGGTGGATCCATTATGTGGTAAATGGTTGTCCTAGTATGATGACACACTTAGCACATATTTGTTTATTTATAAGAGTGATATGTTGATTGTGATACATTCTATAAGGATGTGCTGGCAATTTATAAATCCCTCATCTTATAAATTATATTAAGTCTTAGTATATTTAACTAATAAGCATCACTAGTCATGATGTACAATTGATCATTCAGTGTCTAGAAAGGTGGTTCTGGGAAGGTAAAGAGAATTGTTGTTTTTAATTGGTTCCGTTGACTGACCTTGCCAATTTTTATTGGTGTCTAGGAAAGCAACGGGGGGACTCCCACATCTCTTCCACTTGCCTGGCCGATTTGATTAAATTTAAATCTTGACTAAAATGCTTAGTTTTAAATATACTATATATTGGCCTTCCTTCATGCTGGATCATTATTGTGTTATGAACCACATTAGGTTTGTTGTGTTATCTGCAAGACCTAATATGGTGATTGACAAAATACTAGTCTAGTGCATAGATATGCTTACAGTATATTCAGTATAATGCTTTGTTGTGTTATCTGCAAGGGCATTATATTTGAGTTTTGACTGTATAGAAATGAAAGGGTCTTGACTTAACTAGAACATTATGGTTTGTTGTGTTTTCTGTAAGACTAATAATGTTCTAGAGGCCAAGTTACTTCTTGAGAATTATATGAGATATAATTGGAAGTGTTTCCTACCTTTGAGCTTATAAAAGATTTGTTATATTTTCTGCAAGATCTTTTATAAGTTATTAGGATCTCAATCTCACTAAGAAAAACCGATCAGGGTTCTTCTCGATTATCATAGTGAGGGCTATGATTTTTGATAAAATAGTGGGAGACATAATTAAATTGAAGACCTAATTTAATTATGTAAGTCATTTCATGGTTGTTTGCTTATGTATTGTTCTTTGTTAAATATAGATAAATGGCATCTTCATTGTCACTGCGAAGTATCTTAGATACCAACAAACTGACTGGTCCGAACTATGTGGACTGGTTGAGAAATTTAAAGATTGTGCTAAGTTCAGAAAAACTTTCTTATATTCTAGAAACCCCTAGTCTTAATCCACTAGGTGATGATGCCACAGAGGAAGATATGGCCACATACAAAATGTGGCAGAATGACTCCCTTACTGTCAAGTCTATCATACTAGCCTCTATGACCAATGAGTTACAGAGACAGCATGAAAGCATGGATACTCAATCCATAATGCTCAATTTAAAAGAGCTTTATGGAGAACATAGCAGAACTGCTAGATATGAAATATCTAAGCAGTTATTCCATGCTAGGATGACAGAGTGAACATCCGTTCAGGATCATGTTCTGAAGGTAATTGACTTGATCACCAAATTGGGTCAATAAGGTTTTATCATGGATGGGGAGTTGAATCAGGATTTAATCCTGCAATCACTCCCGGAGTCATTTTCTCAGTTTGTCTTGAATTATCACATGAACAAACTGAACACTTCCTTGCCTGAGCTGTTAAATATATTAAAAATAGCAGAGAGCCACATAAAGAAAGAAAAGGCTCCACTTCTTCTTATTAATAAGACCAATAAGAAGAAATCAGGCAAAAAGGGTTTTAATAGGAGGCTAAACCCTAAGAGTAGCATCAATAAGAATAAGAAAGGAAAGAAGGCCTCCAAACAATCAACCTATTTCTTTTGCGGCAAAGTGGGACATTGGAAAAGGAATTGCAAGGCTTACCTTGCAACTATGAAGCCTTGTGCATCAGATGCTCCAAAAGGTATGTATGAGATAGATGCTATATTGACATTAAATTTTTCAGTTTCAAATACTTGGGTATTGGATACCGCTTGTGGTTACCATATATGCAAATCTTTGTAGGGCCTCCACAAGCTTAAAGTATTGAAGGAAGGTGACTTCTATCTCTACGTTGCTATTGGAGATATCATCCAAGCAGAAGCTGTAGGGACCTATATTCTGAAGTTGCCTTCAAGGAAGATCTTGGAGTTATATAATTGTTATTATATGCCTAAGATTATTAGGAACATTGTATCTATTCCCTTGTTATTAAAACAAGGATATGTAATGGATGTAATGAGCACTGGTTGCTCGATAATGTTGTCTAATAAAATTATTTGTTCTGGCATATTTAGCAATGGGCTCTTAACTCTTTCATCCAATGATAGTGTTTTTCATGTCAATAATAAAAGAAAATGAGAGGACTTTAATGAAAGTTTACTTTGGCATCATCGACTTGGTCATGTTAATGAGTCTAGGATAAGCAAGTTATACAAGAAAAAATTTCTTGATCCTTATGCGTATGAATCATTAGGAACTTGCGAATCATGTCTCATTGGTAAGATGACCAAGACTCCATTTACTGGACATGGAGAAAGGTCAACTGAGTTATTAGGACTTATACATACTGATGTATGTGGTCCAATGACAACTCAGGCCAGAGGTGGATACTCATATTTTATCACTTTTACAGATGATTTATCTAGGTTCGGATATGTGTATCTTATGAAACATAAATCTGAAGCCTTTGATAAATTTAAGGAGAATCAAAGTATGGTCAAAAAACAAATCGAGAAAAGTATTAAAGTTCTTCGGTCTGATCGAGGAGGAGAATACTTATCCACGGAGTTTTTAGACTATCTTAAAGTTAATGGAATTCTTTCTGAATGGACCCCTCCTTATACACCACAGCTAAATGGTATAGCTGAAAGGAGGAATCGTACCTTATTAGATATGGTACGATCCATGATGTGCTTCATAAATTTTCCTATTTCTTTTTGTGGTCATGCCCTAGAAACTGCTGTTTACATTCTGAACAAAGTACCTTCTAAATCATTGTTAGTACTCCATATGAAATTTGGAGTGGAAAGAAACCGTATCTTAAGTATTTTAAGGTATGGGGATGTCCAGCTTATGTTAAAAGAAATTTTGGACATAAGTTGTAACCTAGAGCGGATAAATGTCTATTTGTAGGATATCCTAGAGAGGGTAGAGAATATCCGTTTTACCATCCAACTGAAGAAAAGATTTTTGTCAGCAGACATGCCACTTTTCTAGAAAAAGAGTTTATTTTAGAAAAGGACAATAGTAGAACTATTGAACTTGGAGAAGTACAAGAAACACAGATAGACAATTCTCAATCTATAGAACATATAGTTAGATCAGAACACAAAACTCCTCCCCGTAGGTCTGATAGAGTGTCACGGGCACCTGAGAGGTATGGGTTTATTATTGAAAATAATGAGCCCAAGTCATTCAAAATGATGAACCTCTGACCTATACGGAAGCTATCTTGAGTACTGATTCAGATAGATGGCAAAAAGCCATGGAATCCGAGATAGATTCTATGTATGTCAACCAAGTATAGACTTTGGTTGATGCACCAGAGGGTGTTAATCCTATTGAGTGCAAATGGGTCTATAAGAAAAAGATTGGGGCTGATGGACAAGTTGAAACCTATAAAGCTAGATTAGTGGCAAAAGGTTTTAGACAAAAATAGGGAATTGATTATGATGAAACATTCTCACCTGTTGCCATGCTCAAATCAATTCAGATTTTACTTGCTATAGCAGCATACCACGATTATGAGATCTGGCAGATGGATGTGAAGACTACATTCCTCAATGGTTTCCTTGAGGAAGAAGTCTACATGTCACAGCCAGAAGGTTTTATTTCAAAGAATAAACCTAATCAAGTATGTAAGCTAAAGAAATCCATTTATGGATTAAAGCAAGCATCAAGGACTTGGAACATCCGTTTTGATGAAACTATTAAAAGGTTTGGTTTTATAAAAAATGTAGATGAACCCTGTGTTTATAAGAAGACTAGTGGAGTGCCATAGTCTTCTTGGTTTTGTATGTAGATGACATATTCCTCATTGGGAATGATATCCCAATGTTACAATCAGTCAAGGTTTGGCTAACAAACCAGTTTTCCATGAAAGATTTGGGAGAAGCATCCTATATACTAGGTATTAAGATCTATAAAGATAGGTCTAAGAGGATGCTAGGTTTATCCCAATCTAGGTACATTGACTTAGTGCTGAAAAGATTCAGCATAGATGGAAGTAAAAAAGGTTATCTTCCTATGAGTCAAGGCATACACCTTTCCAAAAGGATGTCTCCTAAGACACCTGAAGAAAGAAATAGAATGAATTCTATACCTTATACTTCGACAATAGGGTCCATAATGTATGCCATGTTATGTACCAGGCCTGATGTGGCATATGCTTTAGGCATTGTCAATAGGTTTCAGGCTGATCCAGGAGAGGATCATCGGAAAGCAGTTAAAAATATTCTTAAGTACTTGAGAAGGACTAAAGATATTTTTCTAGTTTATGGTGGTTCTGATCTTAAACTAGAAGCTTATTCTGATTCTAGTTTTCAATCAGACCCTGATGATAGCAAATCCATTTCGAGATATTTTTTTATCCTAAATGGTGGAGCAGTGAGTTGGAAGAGTACCAAGTAGCAGACTGTAGCTGACTCAACCACGGAGGCAGAATACATAGCTGTCAGTGAAGCCGCCAAGGAAGCAGTCTGGATGAAGAAGTTCATCACAGAGTTGGATGTTGTTCCTGAGATAGAAAATCTAGTGCCACTTTACTGTGACAACATTGGAGCTGTTGCTCAAGCTAAGGAACCAAGAGCTCATCATAAGTCCAAGCACATTTTGAGACGCTTCCATCTCATACGAGAAATAGTAGAAAGACAAGATGTCTACATAAATAGAGTTGATACAAAGAACAACGTAGCAGACCCGTTCACTAAGGCTCTACCACAGCGAGAGTTTGATCGCCACCTCGAGAGTATGGGGTTAAGATTTAAAGGTGATTGACTTTAGTGCAAGTGGGAGAATGAAAGGGATATGCCCTACAAGCCAATCTATGTTGAATCTCCCAAACCATTGTAATTGACAATATTCTAATAAAGGCATTATTCTTCATCATACGCTGTGATTATTATTATATGATAAACCCCATAGATTAGGGCTATGATTTTATGGTTATGATGAGATCATACCAGTGAGACCTAAAGTCTTAAAACCTTAATAAAAAATATTCCTAGTCGAAGGAATCTTGAGTAGGGGATCAAAGTTTTTTTCTGGTAAGACTAGCACATCCTATGTATACTGAATAGGGTGACTGCTCTCACAATCACTTGTGTATGACACTAATACTAGGATGTGGGTGCTCATTAGAGAATGAGTTCACTGATATGATCCAACTTGAGAACATCTAATGGAGTCTTAGCTACATGTCAATAAAAGGTTCTCATAGTGGGAGTGGTAAAAGTAATCCTTTGACCTGAGACTGCCATAAGTACCTTATGTACATGAACCCATGCTTTGGTTCAATCCTAATTATGACACTGAGTCATGCACAGGATTGATACTGGGAATGGTGAATTGGATATGAAGGTAATGAGTAGGTCAACAAGGAATCGATCACTCTTAGTAAGAGGAGATTGCATCTAGCTAGTTATCAATCGGATGATAATTCAGGAAATCTTTGATCAAAATAAAGATATTAGAGATGGTTTCTAATATCAAGATAATTCAATCATCAATATAAGATTGAGCTAGAAACAAATATAATATTGGATTTGACATATATCCATATCCATAATTATATTTTGGGTGCAGGCTGATCGAAGGATTTAATTGTACGGTAACTATCTACTGAAGGGTAATTTTGGTATTTCACCAGAATTTCCATATCTTCCGGGTAGACATGACACGTTGCTAGACGTCAATCTTGTCTTGTGGGTTGATTTGAATGATCACTTATTAGGAAGAGTCCTAATTGATCAAAATCGAGTAAGCCCGATTTAACTTAAATCGATTAGAAAGAGTTCTAATCAAATTAGGTCAACCTGTATTCGAACCCACTGCAGGCTAGATGTGGAACCCAATGGATCACACACTTAAAAGAATTGATCAAGAGTCATTTGCATGAAGACACTCTAGCAAGGGTTGCAAATCCTAACTCCTATTCGAATCGTAATCGAATTAGGGTACCGAATTAACTCGATTTGGGTTCTAATTTGATCTAATTAGACCTTAATTAAGAATTTAGGGATTATGGCTAACCCAATTGGCTAACCTATTAGCTAGGCCACTTCCCCACCTGCCACCTTTCCCTTGCATGCCAAAAACACCAAGAGTCCATGCGCTTATGGACTCTTGGCACGCCATTTGGAGGATTCCATGGGCGCATGGACTCTTGGTGCATGCCCACTTAATTCTCTGATAAATAAAGATAGGGTGGCCTTCTTTCTTAGTATTAGCACCTCATTTGTCCACCCTTGGATGACAATCTAACGGGTGGAGAGGTTTTAAGAAAGAAAGAAAGCGCAGTTTCTTCCCGGGAGCACGAAATCAGATCTCTTCGGAGATTCAAGTTTTGCGACTTTTTTCTCCCAATCATCGTGACTTCTTCCTCTGAGAAAAGTCATGAGGATTGATCTGGAAGGCAGTGAGAATTAATCCAGAAGGCCATGAGAAGAAGGAAAGGGCGTGAGAAGAAGGAAAGGGTGTGAGAAAATTGTTTACGGAGAGTTGTGAGGGCGCCCCTACGAAAACTATAAAAAAGGGGGTGGGAATCAGAACTCGGTGATGTGTTTTTTTTTTTTTCTTCCTCTCCTGAAGACTCTTTCTCCCTTTTTTGTTTTTGCAATGTTTCCTTTACAGAGTAAAACTTTGTCAAAACTCTGCTACTAAACAAGGTTAAGAGAGAAAGTTTCCGACGGTAAAGGAAAAGAAGAGTTCTGATCCAATTCTTTTCTTCCTTACATTAAGACATCTTTGTCTTAATTTCTCCACCAATTGAAGACAAGCATTAATCTTCTTAGGACAAGGTCTTACTGATGGGGACATCTCAAGCATGGATCTTGGAGCAAGCATAATTCTTGGAGTGACACAGATCTTGAAGCATTTTGGAAAAAAATTATTTAGGATTTATCTTTTGTTTAAAATTTGAATTAGGATTTGGTTGGTTAGGATTGATATATGGATAGGCTTATCTTATCCTATCTTATATTTGAATTTGATTCGTTCTTATCTTTTTATCGTGTATTCAAATTCAAATGAGGGTTGAAAAATCTATAAATACCACCCTCAGCCTTTTGTAATGGGGGAGGATGGATGAATAAAATTTCTATTGTTCTGTATGAAGGATCTGTGTGATCCTAGGGTATCTGTATGATCCCTTTTCCATCATCCCAGGGTTTCTGTGTGATCCATGATTTTGGGGATCTGTGTGAGCCCAGGGCATCTATGTGAGCCCCTTTGCTATGTGCTTGTTCTTCTAGGGCATCTATGTGAGCCCCTTTGCTATGTGCTTGTTCTTCATGGAAAATCTATGTAAACCCCAGTACTTTTTTCTTAACCCTGCACCCTCTTCTTTCCTCCTTCTTTGCAAAACCCTAATCTCTGGTGACTTTCATGCTCGCCAGCGATCCAGTCCAATCTCTATCCCGCATCAAGTGGTATCAAAGCTAGAGGATTAGGGTTTCTTCTTCTTCCTCCCCGAGCCTGTTATCGAACCACCGTCAAGCATCCCGTGCAACCTCCTGTTTTGATTACCAGGGATGCCACTGTCAGCCAGATCTGCATCCTCCACCGCCTAATCCTCTTGCCCCAACAACTCATCTGTAGGTTCGAGATCTATGCCATCAACTCCTTATCCAACGGTAAGGAATCAGGGATTGAACACAAGGAGGAAGACGACGAAGTGGAGCTCCCCACCATGCTGCCCGTCCCACCAGCCTCGCGGCCTCCCTTTCCAAATGATGACGGCCGTTTGCTATCCGAGCCCCGTCGCCGCCCTTCCTAACCGAAGAGCCCACTGGAAGATCCCCTTCGTCTCGCTTGCTCTCTCCCATGGCGAACCGAGCTCTGCAACAGAGCCTCAAGACCGAGCCCAGCATCATGGTGCCGCAGCCAATTGCCGGAACAAGCCATGGCCGAAGTTCATGCCTTGGCCTCCTTCCCCCCACCGGTCCGATCCGGCCCACTTCAACTACGCCGCCATCTCCGATGGGTGCCCGCAATCATGCAGCCCCTGTGCAAGTCACCGCCAGGCCAGGGGCGCCGCTCGTGCCCGTCCCTGTGCCGCCACCCCCACAGATTAGGCTCGGCCCGCTGCCACCGACGAGGTCCAGGATGCGTTCCCCCACCGCCGCCCGCGGCCCCAACTACTGGAAAACCCTTTGTCGCAGGTTCGTGCGATGCCCCACTGGATTTCCGCCATGCTCCTCGTCGGCCATTTGTCTACTCTGCCTGCAACCGGAGATAGCCGATCAGACTGCTGCCTCTCATCGGAGGCTCTGTTCCACCCTGCATCGGACCATGGAGAAGATGAAGTCCCTTGCACAAACGTGAAGGCAAATGCCCTTCACGGTTGCTGGATTCAACCAGCACATTTTTTTGGAGTAGCACGGATTTTAGCACTGCACAGCATTCAAAGCTACACGAGTTTTAGTGCAGAGATGAAAAAAAAAAGGAAAAGAAGTTGACAAAAAAAAATAAAAAGGGGTGAACCCAGCATCGGAGTCCTTTTTGATTGGTTTCAGTTCCATCAACCTCGCTCAGCTTGATTCGACGGGGACGAGTACACCCCACCGTAGGAGAATGATGGTGACATCTCAAGCATGGATCTTGGAGCAAGCATAATTCTTAGAGTGGCACAGATCTCGAAGCATTTTTGGAATAAATTTATTTAGGATTTATCTTTTGTTTAAAATTTGAATTAGGATTTGGTTGGTTAGGATTGATATATGGATAGGCTTATCTTATCCTATCTTATATTTGAATTTGATTCGTTCTTATCTGTTTATCTTGTATTCAAATTCAAATGAGGGTTGGAAAATCTATAAATACCACCCTCAGCCTTTTGTAATGGGGGAGGATGGATGAATAAAATTTTTATTGTTCTGTGTGAAGGATCTGTGTGATCCTAGGGTATCTGTATGATCCCTTCTCCATCTTCCCAGGGTTTCTGTGTGATCTCTGATTTTGGGCATCTGTGTGAGCCCAGGGCATCTATGTGAGCCCCTTTGCTATGTGCTTGTTCTTCTAGGGCATCTGTGTGAGCCCCTTTGCTATGTGCTTGTTCTTCTTGGGGAATCTATGTGAACCCCAGTATTTTTTTCTTAACCCTGCACCCTCTTCTTTCCTCCTTTGAAAAACCCTAATCTCTGGTGACTTTCATGCTCGCCATCGATCCAGTCCAATCTCTATCCCGCATCAAGTGGTATCAGAGCTAAAAGATTAGGGTTTCTTCTTCTTCTTCCCCGAGCCTGTTATCGAACCACCGTCAAGCATCCCGTGCGACCTCCTGTTTTGATTACCAGGGATGCCACTGTCAGCCAGATCTGCATCCTCCACCGCCTAATCCTCTTGCCCCAAAAACTCATCTGTAGGTTCGAGATCTATGCCATCAACACCTCATCTAACGGTAAGGAATCAGGGATTGAACACAAGGAGGAAGACGACGAAGTGGAGCTCCCCACCGTGCTGCCCGTCCCACCAGCCTCGTGGCCTCCCTTTCCAAATGATGACGGCCGTTTTCCATCCGAGACCCGTCGCCGCCCTTCCCAACCGAAGAGCCCACTAGAAGATCCCCTTCATCTCGCTTGCTCTCTCCCATGGCGAACCGAGCTTTGCAACAGAGCCTCGAGACCGAGCCCAACATCACGGTGCCGCAGCCAGTGAACACCCCCACAGATCAGGCACGGCCCGCCACCACCGACGAGGTCTAGGATGCGTTCCCCCACCGCCGCCCGCGACCCCAACTGCTGGAAAACCCTTTGTCGTGGTCCGTGCGATGCCCCACCGGATTTCTGCCATGCTCCCCGTCGGCCATCCGTCTACTCTGCCTGCAACCGGAGACAGCCGATCTGACTACTGCCTCTCGTCGGAGGCTCTGTTCCACCCTGCATCGAACCATGGAGAAGATGAAGTCCCATGCACAAACGTGAAGGAAAATGCCCTTCACGGTTGCCGGCTTCAACCAGCACATTTTTTTGGAGTAGCACAGTTTTTAGCACTGCACAGCTTTCAAAGCTATACGAGTTTTAGTGCAGAGTTGAAAAAAAAAAAAGGAAAAGAAGTTGACAAAAAAAATAAAAGGGGTGAACCCAGCGTCGGAGTCCTTTTTTATTGGTTTCAGTTCCATCAACCTCGCTCAGCCTGATTCAATGGAGTCGAGTACACCCCACCGTAGGAGAATGATGGGGATATCTCAAGCACGGATCTTGGAGAAAGCATAATTCTTGGAGTGGCACAGATCTTGAATCATTTTTGGAATAAATTTATTTAGGATTTATCTTTTGTTTAAAATTTGAATTAAGATTTGGTTGGTTAGGATTGATATATGGATAGGCTTATCTTATCCTATCTTATATTTGAATTTGATTCGTTCTTATCTTTTTATCTTGTATTTAAATTCAAATGAGGGTTGGAAAATCTATAAATACCACCCTCAGCCTTTTGTAATGGGGGAGGATGGATGAATAAAATTTCTATTGTTCTGTGTGAAGGATCTGTGTGATCCTAGGGTATCTGTATGATCCCTTCTCCATCCTCCCAGGGTTTTTGTGTGATCCCTGATTTTGGGCATCTGTGTGAGCCCAGGGCATCTATGTGAGCCCCTTTGCTATGTGCTTGTTCTTCTAGGGCATCTGTGTGAGCCCCTTTGCTATGTGCTTATTCTTCTTGAGGAATCAATGTGAACCCCAGTATTTTTTTCTTAACCCTGCACCCTCTTCTTTCCTCCTTCCTTGCAAAACCCTAATCTCTGGTGACTTTCATGCTCGCCAGCGATCCAGTCCAATCTCTGTCCCGCATCAAGTTGTTTCAGAGCTAGAGGATTAGGGTTTCTTCTTCTTCCTCCACGAGCCTGTTATCAAACCACCGTCAAGCATCCCGTGCAACCTCCTGTTTTGATTACCAGGGATGCCACTGTCAGCCAGATCTGCATCCTCCACCGCCTCATCCTCTTGCCCCAACAACTCATCTGTAGGTTCGAGATCTATGCCATAAACACCTCATCCAACGGTAAGGAATCAGGGATTGAACACAAGGAGGAAGATGATGAAGCGAAGCTCCCCACCGTGCCGCCCGTCCCACCAGCCTCGCGGCCTCCCTTTCCAAATGACGACGGTCGTTTGCCATCCGAGCCCCGTCGCCGCCCTTCCCAACTGGAGAGCCCACCGGAAGATCCCCTTCGTCTCGCTTGCTCTCTCCCATGGCGAACGGAGCACTGCAACAGAGCCTCGGGACCGAGCCCAGCATCACGTTGCCGCAGCCAGTTGCCGGAACAAGCCGCGACCGAAGTTCCTGCCGCGGCCAACTTCCCCCCATCGGTCTGATCCAGCCCACTTCAACTCCGCCGCCATCTCCTCAACCCCGCCCTCCGCTCGGATTTCCCCAGCTCCCATGGGTGCCAGCCATCATGTGGCCCCTGTGCAAGTTGCCGCCAGGCTAGGGGAGCCGCTCGCACCCGTCCCCGTGCCGCCACCCCCACAGATCAGGCACGGCCCGCCACCACCGCCGAGGTCCAGGATGCGTTCGCCCACCGCTGCCCGTGGCCCCAACAGCTGGAAAACCCTATGTCACAGGTCCGTGCAATGCCCCACCGGATTTCCGCCATGCTCCCCGTCGACCGTCTGTCTACTCTACCTGCAACTGGAGACAGCCGATCTGACCGCTGCCTCTTGTCGGAGGCTCTGTTCCACCCTGCATCGGACCATGGAGAAGATGAAGTCCCATGCATAAATGTGAAGGCAAATGCCCTTCACGGTTGCCGGCTTCAACTAGCACATTTTTTTGGAGTAGCACGGATTTTAGCACTGCACAGCATTCAAAGCTACACGATTTTTAATGCAAAGATGAAAAAAAAAAAGGAAAAGAAGTTGACAAAAAAAAATAAAAAGGGGTGAACCCAGCGTCGAAGTCCTTTTTGATTGGTTTCAGTTCCATCAACCTCGCTCAGCCTGATTCGACGGAGTCGAGTTCACCCCACCATAGGAGAATGATGGGGACATCTCAAGCACGGATCTTGGAGCAAGCATAATTCTTGGAGTGGCACAAATCTTGAAGCATTTTTGGAATAAATTGGTGCGGGCACCAGACTCAGAAGAAGACTTCAGAGCTCCATCTGGATCTCTGATTAACCTTGCCCGAAGAATTAGGTTTTTTGGCTTGTAATAAGGGTTGACTTGATCAACTCAAATTTAATTTGAGTCTGTATTACCTGTAATTTTTATTTTGTTGAGTCATGTTGACTCAGTAGTGGACTAGGGCTTCAACCTGGGGTGTTACATTTTCTCCCAAGGCCAAGCAAGTGGGCGCCACACTCCCAGCCACACTCCCAGCCATACGCCTGAGTCCATGGGGCACCACATCTCCATCCAGCAGGCTTTGGTCCCCACACCACAGATAGCAGCTCCCTTCTCTCATGTGCCAATTGAGGAGAAATCCACCAGGGGTCCACAAATCAAGGGGGTGGTCCAAGACATTCCCAAAAGAACCAAACTATGAAAGGGAAGAAATTCTCTTGGAGAGAACTTCAAGGAGGCGCCCATTACCTGCCAAAAATACTCAAAACAAAGTTAGAAAGAGCCATAACTTGGGGAGAAAGAAAAGGAGGTATCCAAAAAGGGTTGAGCCATGGAAGGAAGGAGATTTCTCTTGAAGAGCAAGGTTAGGAGGCGCCCTAGTCATTCCAACTAAAGCCAGATATAAAAGGAAACAAATTTTCTCTTGGAGGGCAAGGTTAAGAGGCACCCAAACACTTCCAGATAAGGCCAAGCATAGAAGGAAAAAAATATTTTCTTGGAGGTCAAGACAAGGAGGTGCCACCCACTTTCCTTTTTGAAACATCAATCAACTTTGGAATTAATTGGCCGGCCATATGAGTAGGGATTGATATCCTAATTTGAAGATCCCCTCCTTTAGTCCCACATGGGAAGATGTAAAATCCTACTCTCTTGTAATGGCCTATAAATTAAACCCCCATGTAAGTTTGAAAAGAATCAGATGAATTAAAGAAATTTTTCTTGAGCAAACTTGTGTTTTCTCTTGTCCGCACTTGCTTCCAGGTGTTGAGCTCCGTGAGGGAGTAAATCCGGGTTCCCCTGGAACCTTGAGGAGGTGAGAGATCTCCAAAATCCCAAACCTTAGGTTAGCCACTCAATTCCCAAACCCTAGCCACCATCACCCTTCTCTTTCCACCAAGCCCTAGTCTATTTCCCTTCTCACGGCCACCATCTCCAAGTCCAGGCCGACCACAAGCATCCAGCTCCTATCCAGATACTGCAGATCTATGACAATTCTAAGAGGAAATCAGATCGGCCTCCAGGAGAATTCGATTTCAGCAACTTCGGCTTTCAAGTTCTTCAACCTGGTAAGATCTTTTCTTGAGTTTCTGAATTCCTTCACTTGTTCCTCTTCTTTCCCAGATATTGAGTCCAGGAGAAGCCGACCAAACCACGAGACCAGTATTGGAGGATCCATTGCGAAGATAGCCGACTCCGAGGATCCCACAATCTGCACGAGAGAGTTCTTCCACCAAAATCCTGAGAAGATCACTGTCTGGTTAGTAAACCATCTCTTCTCTCTATTTCTGTTCTGTTGAAAGTTCAGAGCGAAACCCTAGGTCTGGGAGTTTCTCAACCCCCAGCGATCCGTTACTTCTGAACTACTCTGATAATTTAGTTGCTTCTAAACTGTGCTTTCAATCCTTATCTAGTTTCCTTCAACGTAGTTTAGCTTTACTTTGAGTCGAAGCCAATTTCTGAAATATATATATATAAAAAAAAAATGAATTAATCTTAATTTTACTTCCGCATACGCTTCTTTGTTCTTTGTTCTGCATCATTTTTGGTATCAGAGCTTCCGTTCTGCATCATTTTTGGTATCAGAGCCCTGTCTAGGGTTTCTGTTTGATTGCCTGTTTGAGTCCCTCTCTTTTTACTTTGTCTGCTCGAAGTAGACTCCCCAGGACGTCCGGTCCTAGGAATGAAGCGAGGTGCAAACCTCCTCTTCCCATTCCACGGGGTGTTCCTAGGGCGTGTAGGGGATCCGTTGGGTTACAACTTCGTAGCAGAAATTGTAAACGGGGAAGTGCTCTGTTTTCAGTCCGTAATTACCCTATTGCATAAATTATTTCTCACTACAAGTAACTCCAAATTTAGTGATTTTTGTTTTTCTGAAACCAGTATAATTGAAACTAATTTTCGTAATTTTATCATGATTTATTGCTTTCCGTGTAATTTCTGAGAATTAAATTACTGCAACTCTATTTTTATGTTCTGCAATCCATTTATTTTTGAGTGTTCATCTTTTAATTCAACTTAAGGGCATTTGAGCATCTAAGATAAGGGGAGGAGTTGAAAACCTCTCCTTAGCCCAAAACCACCACCCCTTCATTCGAACCTAAGCCTTTAATCTAAAATTGATTAGACCTAATTTGCCCTAGTGGGCTAGGGACATCAACAAGTCGGGTCAAGGCTAGTGTTGAGTCAGTTTGTCTGGTTACTCTGTGTGTGCTTTGTACTCAGTGTCTAGAACGGTGGTTCAGGGATTCCATCCCGAAGGGCTTGTGTGCTAGTCCGCCTACCTGGCCAATCTCTGATTGGTGTCTAGGATTGGCATTCAGGGACCTAACACTCCCCTTACACCTGCCTGGCTGAGTCCTGAGTTACTACAGGCTAGCTTGCCACTCTGATTGGGCATCTAGTTTGGGCTCTAGGTCTAGTTAGCCCGTAGTCGTTCAGTTGAGTCTCATTTTGTGTGTTTGCTTGTATCATGTCTACCCGGAATGGAGTACCCTACCAACCTGGTCAAACCCAACCTGATTTAGAGGCCATGGTTAGAAATCTTATCGAAAGTATGACCAAATTGAGTCAGGACATGAATGAGGGTTTTTCCCAGTTTAGGGATCGAGTCCAAGTACTTGAGAAACACAGACATCAAAATTGGACCTCTGATCCAAAATTTAATAGGCCCCAACCTCACCCATGCCAGGAACCTAGGAGGACCTTATACCGTGATCCCGAGCATAACCTTAGAAAGCCTAACCATGATATCTATAGTGTGGATCGTGTCTATGAGAGATCCTTACAATATTCTAGACCAGTCACTCAACAACCCAAGTCTTCTAGATCAAACCATTTAGATCCACACCCATGCCCAAGTAAGGTCTCTACTAGCTTGAAACCCAGTGTGACCCAGGTTCCTATATCTCAAGAATGTTTGTTTTATGGAGAAAGAGGCCATAAATCTAGTCAGTGCCCATGCATAGGACTGGCTTGTGCTCAGCTAAGTGGTAAGAATCCTAAGGATGACATTAATGAGGGAGAACCCAAGCCTACCAATGAGGAAGAAGGGTTAGGTATGACAAGCCCAGAATCAGTTGACCCGATTACCACTGACCCGAAACCCATTGAAGATGGCATCGAGGAAGTATATGATGCTGGCTTGAGTCTAGTTGATGAATATGAGGGGAAAGAACTTGAAGAATGTGACATCGATACTATTGGTTCCTTACCTGAGGAGATCTTGGAGAGCAACCAAGTGGTAGGACCTAGTTCAGAAATTCAAGAGATTTATGAGAATCAGGTTCCTTTAGTCAAATACCCCCAGGAAGAACTCATAGTGTTAGCCCGAGTTATCAGTTCGTACACTCTAATGACAGTCATTCCCCAAGTACCAATTGAAGATCTTTGTACTGAACTGTTTAAGTTTGCCCACCCTATGGTAAATCCTCTCCTTAGGATGACTGAATCAAGCCTCTTACAATTGGACCTTGTCCCATGCCCAGCCACTAAGGTCTCTCCCGTAATCTCAGTTGAACATCCTTGTCTTGAGCGGATTGATTCACCCAGTCCTGTAGAAGTCCTCCTTATGGCCCCAGACCCCTTCCTTCGCATGACTGACCTACCCTTCTATAAAGTATACCTTTCCGCACCCATAGGTCAAATTTCAATTCTTGAGGTCATCATCCGTAGGCCCTCCCATGAATCATTCTCTAATCCAGTTCTTGAGAAAGTGGATCATTATTTGCTTAGAGAACAAACCTTAACTATTGCAATCACATGTCCTAGGCTACTTCCCAAACCATCTCTTGATCCATTCCTGGGAGTAGCAAACTTTTCCTTTAGTAAGGATGACCAGTTGACACTCATAGATCACCATTCAAACCTTCAGGTCACCACCTTTAGTCAACAGGTAATTCGAGACTCCACCTCATATCTCCTCCCTTTCTCTAGGACTTCCAATGCTTCTTACACCATCCAAGTATACTTTGTCGAAGTCTTTAGAGTGAACCACGTGTTAGAACCTATTAGGTTTGCCACCTACTTCTGGAAGACCTTATGGCACCTACTAGGCACCCATGATAAGTTTTCATGCTCTGCATGCCATCCTCCGACCCAAGGTCAAACCTAGAGAGCCATAGTTTGTTAGGATTAGACCTAGGGTTCCTTTGAAATAAAGTCCATTCCTTAGGAATGCGTCGTCAGTCTAGTTTAGTTTTTTTTCTTGACCCTTTACTAGGCTTTGACTCAGATTTTGGTTTGATTTAGAGCACCAGGAATTGGGATTTGTATTTTGTCCAGGGCTGAAATTGCATTCAATGTTTCGATCAATAGGTCTATAGGCTAGAGTCCCTTTGAAATTGTTCATGGATACAAGCCTCACACACCACTTGATCTGATTTCACTATTAGCCCACACACACAAGTCTCTTGATGCACTTGCATAGCATGTAAAGGACTTGCATAAAGAAATTCATGCCAAAATAAATTTAAGTAATGAAACTTATAAGAAGTTGGCTGATTCTCAAAGGCGAGTCAAAACTTTTAATGAGGGAGACTATGTAATGATTAGGTTAAGGCCTGAACGGTTTCCTCCCGGAACCGTTAGAAAGTTACATGCTAGAGGAGCAGGACCATTTAGAGTAGTGAAGAGAGTAGGATCCAATGCCTATGTGCTCGAGTTGCCTCCAGAACTAGGCATTAGCTCCACTTTCAACATTACAGACGTAGTAGAGTAAAGAGAGCCAGCTGTGATTCCCAGTGAGGCTTTTGAACCTAATCCTGCTCTTGAGAGTGAACCCAACCCTGTGTGTCCACCAACAAACTGGCCTGTAAGGAAAGAGCAGATAGAAAAGATCCTGGATGATCAGGTTATCTCTACTCGTAATCGAGGATACCAAAGATACCTTATCCGCTGGTAAGGAAGGCCAGATTCTGATGACTTTTGGATCTCCCGAGAAGAATTACAAGAATTGGACCCAGACCTCTTGGAGAGATACCAGAGCCAACTTGATCCATACTCGACAGGGTCGAGTTCCTCCCACCCTGGGAGAATTGGTGCGGGCACCAGACTCAGAAGAAGACTTCAGAGCTCCATCTGGATCTCTGATTAACCTTGCCCTAAGAATTAGGTTTTTTGGCTTGTAATAAGGGTTGACTTGATCAACTCAAATTTAATTTGAGTCTGTATTACCTGCAATTTTTATTTTGTTGAGTCATGTTGACTCAGTAGTGGACTAGGGCTTCAACCTGGGGTGTTACATTTTCTCCCAAGGCCAAGCAAGTGGGCGCCACACTCCCAGCCACACTCCCAGCCATACGCCTGAGTCCATGGGGCACCACATCTCCATCCAGCAGGCTTTGGTCCCCACACCACAGATAGCAGCTCCCTTCTCTCATGCGCCAATTGAGGAGAAATCCACCAGGGGTCCACAAATCAAGGGGGTGGTCCAAGACATTCCCAAAAGAACCAAACTATGAAAGGGAAGAAATTCTCTTGGAGAGAACTTCAAGGAGGCGCCCATTACCTGCCAAAAATACTCAAAACAAAGTTAGAAAGAGCCATAACTTGGGGAGAAAGAAAAGGAGGTATCCAAAAAGGGTTGAGCCATGGAAGGAAGGAGATTTCTCTTGAAGAGCAAGGTTAGGAGGCGCCCTAGTCATTCCAACTAAAGCCAGATATAAAAGGAAACAAATTTTCTCTTGGAGGGCAAGGTTAAGAGGCACCCAAACACTTCCAGATAAGGACAAGAATAGAAGGAAAAAAAATATTTTCTTGGAGGTCAAGACAAGGAGGTGCCACCCACTTTCCTTTTTGAAACTTCAATCAACTTTGGAATTAATTGGCCGGCCATATGAGTAGGGATTGATATCCTAATTTGAAGATCCCCTCCTTTAGTCCCACATGGGAAGATGTAAAATCCTACTCTCTTGTAATGGCCTAAAAATTAAACCTCCATGTAAGTTTGAAAAGAATCAGATGAATGAAAGAAATTTTTCTTGAGCAAACTTGTGTTTTCTCTTGTCCGCACTTGCTTCCAGGTGTTGAGCTCCGTGAGGGAGTAAATCCGGGTTCCCCTGGAACCTTGAGGAGGTGAGAGATCTCCAAAATCCCAAACCTTAGGTTAGCCACTCAATTCCCAAACCCTAGCCGCCATCACCCTTCTCTTTCCACCAAGCCCTAGTCTATTTCCCTTCTCACGGCCACCATCTCCAAGTCCAGGCCAACCACCAGCATCCAGCTCCTGTCCAGATACTGCAGATCTATGACAATTCTAAGAGGAAATCAGATCGGCCTCCAGGAGAATTCGATTTCAGCAACTTCGGCTTTCAAGTTCTTCAACCTGGTAAGATCTTTTCTTGAGTTTCTGAATTCCTTCACTTGTTCCTCTTCTTTCCCAGATCTTGAGTCCAGGAGAAGCCGACCAAACCACGAGACCAGTATTGGAGGATCCATTGCGAAGATAGCCGACTCCGAGGATCCCACAATCTGCTCGAGAGAGTTCTTCCACCAAAATCCTGAGAAGATCACTGTCTGGTTAGTAAACCATCTCTTCTCTCTATTTCTGTTCTGTTGAAAGTTCAGAGCGAAACCCTAGGTCTGGGAGTTTCTCAACCCCCAGCGATCCGTTACTTCTGAACTACTCTGATAATTTAGTTGCTTCTAAACTGTGCTTTCAATCCTTATCTAGTTTCCTTCAACGTAGTTTAGCTTTACTTTGAGTCGAAGCCAATTTCTGAAATATATATATATATAAAAAAAAAATGAATTAATCTTAATTTTACTTCCGCATACGCTTCTTTGTTCTTTGTTCTGCATCATAAATTTATTTAGGATTTATCTTTTGTTTAAAATTTGAATTAGGATTTGGTTGGTTAGGATTGATATATGGATAGGCTTATCTTATCCTATCTTATATTTGAATTTGATTCGTTCTTATCTTTTTATCTTGTATTCAAATTCAAATGAGGGTTGGAAAATCTATAAATACCACCCTCAGCCTTTTATAATGGGGGAGGATGGATGAATAAAATTTCTATTATTTTGTGTGAAGGATCTATGTGATCCTAGGGTATCTGTACGATCCCTTCTCCATCTTCCCAGGGTTTCTGTGTGATCCCTGATTTTGGGCATCTGTGTGAGGCCAAGGCATCTATGTGAGCTCCTTTGCTATGTGCTTGTTCTTCTAGGGCATCTGTGTGAGCCCCTTTGCTATGTGCTTGTTCTTCTTGGGGAATCTATGTGAACCCCAGTATTTTTTCTTAACCCTACACCCTCTTCTTTCCTCCTTTGCAAAACCCTAATCTCTGGTGACTTTCATGCTCGCCAGCGATCCAGTCCAATCTCTGTCCCGCATCACTTACTTTCAAGGCAAAGGTGTCCTAAAGGTTCTAAGTCTTGGTAGAAGGTGGAGAAGGGGTAAGAAGGAAGAAGAGACACCTTTGAGTGGAAGATTTCCCGCCATAATCCAAGTATTGAATTCCTGGAAGAAGAATTCAATTGAAGGAACCATTGGCACAAGGAGTTAGGATCTTGGTCATTGCTTTGTGTGGATCACCATCGAAGGGCGGACACCTAGACACCTGGTGAACTCAAATAGCCCGTTCATCTTCAAGATTAAATCTTCATCAAATTGGAATTAGCGGTTACAGGTTAGTACTCTAATTCTAATATGTATAAGAATGTTAGTCTTCATACATTTTAGTCTTATTAAGGAGTTCCTGGTTTAGGATTTTGGTGTATATTAATTTCTATATTTTGAAATTACCCTTCCACTGCATTGCACTGGATCCCAACAGTAGAAACACTAGGGATTAAGGTTTGCAGGGGATAAAAAAGAAGAGGGTGAAGGATAACTAGGGTTCACACAGATTCTCCAAGGAGGACAAGCACACAGCAAAGGGCTCACACAGATGCCCTAGGGATCACATGGAAATCCTAAAAAGTTCACACATAACTCAAGAAATCATATTCATCCATATCATTAAAAAATACAAGAGGGGGTGGGGTATTTATAGATTCACCCCAAAGTACATGACTTGAGGGCTAAGAAAGCCTGACTTGTGGGCCATGAAACCCTGGTGGACCTGGTCAACAGTGGACCTTTGTCTTGGACTAGAGCTCTCTCTTGTGGGCTTGGCAGCATGAAAGTGTCCAGGTGCAGGAAGGCTAGCTCTGGTTTGGGGGCATGGTGAATCTCTGAGTCTGCTCTCTCCTCATGGATCTAGACATGAATGAAAATTACAGGACTCGATCTAACTCAGTTGATTGGACTGAAAGGACTAAAAGACTTGACCCGCCTAAGTGGACTCAATTGGACTCAGTTGTCACACTTTACTATAGGACAGAAATAAAATAAGATAAAATAAAATGGACTTTTGGGTCCCCATCATTCCCCTATAGTGGGGAGAACTCGACTCCATTGAGTCTGGCTCAATGAGGTTGATAGAACCAAAACCAATCAAAAAAAGGACTCCGATGCTGGGTTCACCCATTTTTATTTTTTTATTTTTTCGTCAACTTCCTTTTTCATCTCTTCTTAAAAAACCATGCAACTTTGGAAGCCGTGCGATGCTGAAATCCAGGCTGCTCCAGAAATCGTGCACTGATGTCGGCAACAGGGGATGGCACTGCTTTCACGTTCATGCTTTCCCTCTCTTCTTCACGGATCGAACCAAGGAGCAGAGGTGCACTGTCAGAGGAGTTCGTTGGCGTCGGTGTTGGGCGGAGACTGTCTGGTAGAATGGCCATGGAGTCGATGTCGGCTGGCGATGGCAACGGGGAGGAGTTCGGTGGTCGACGAGGGTACTGTGTGGAGATGGCAGTAATGGTTCCAACGATGACAATGATGGCACGGTACCAAGAAGGGGAGCACCTGGATGGTGAAGATGGTGATGAAGGCGATGGTCCAACGAAGGGAAATGGTGAGCGATGAGGTCCCGATGGTAAAGGAGATCCATGGCCATGGGGGAGCGCCCAAGCGGGAGGAAGACAACGGTGGTGGTGGTGCTGGCATCCGTAGTGGTGGCGGCAGCAGCGACGAGGTCTTTGATAGTTTCGACATGGTAGCTTATAGGAAGAAGGTTCCAGTGAGGTTCCAGGCATGCAATTGGGTGGTGGTGGCAGTCTTGATGGCGATCTCCTAATAAGGGGCCTCCTAGAGATGGGAGTTGCAGCAGGAGGGGTCCTAGTAGAGGATGACCTCCTCAGAGGCATCGAGGTGGGCCTCAGCCTCATAGGGTTTGACATAGCCGACGTCGCTGGCGGAGCCAGAGGGGTAGTCATTGGCGGCAAGCGGAAACTCCGGCCATGGCTTGGATCTTCCAGATTGGTGTCGGTGGCTTTGGAGGCGCGTGCTGTCGAGGTCATTGTGGATGTGGGCTGGTCGGCATTGAACTGGGCGATGATGGCCTTGATGGCTGCAGGCAATGTGGAGATGGGCTTCACGGGGAAAGATGAGGCATTGGGAGCAGAGGAGATGGCTCGATGGGGGCAGGATCTGTCATGGAGGCTGTGGAAGCTTTGGATGAATTGATTTGGCATGGAAGATGAAGCATACCCTAATCTTCCGTGCTCTGATACCAAACTGATGTGGGAAAGAAGCACGGCGATGGATCGCTGGCGAGCGTAGATGTAACCAGGGATTAGGGTTTGTAGCAGAGAAAAAAGAAGAGGGTGAAGGATAACTGCGATTCATACAGATTCTCCAAGTAGGACAAGCACACAGCAAAGAGCTCATACAGATGCCCTAGGGATCACACAGAAACCCTGAAAATTTCACACATAACTCAAGAAATCATATTCATCCATAGCATTAAAAAATACAAGAGGGGGTAGGGTATTGATAGATTCACCCCAAGGTACATGACTTGAGGGCTAAGAAACCCTGACTTGTGGGCCAAGAAACCCTGGTAGACCTGGTCAGCAGTGGGTCTTTGTCTTGGACTGGAGCTCTTTCTTGTGGGCTTGGTAGCATGAAAGGGTCCAGGTGCACGAAGGCTAGCTCTGGTTGGGGGGCGTGGTGAATCTCCGTGTCTGCTCTCTCCTCTTGGATCTTGACATGAATGAAAATTACATGACTCGATCTAACTCACTTGATTAGACTGACTGGACTAAAAGACTGGATCCACCTAAGTGGACTCAACTGGACTCAGTTGTCTCACTTTATTACAGGACTCAAATAAAATAAAATAACATAAAATGAACTTTCGGGTCCCCATCAACATTGGTTGATCTGCTTGAAGGGATAAATCCCATAGGGTGCAAATGGATCTTCAAGAGGAAGTTGGGCACAGACGGGCAGGTGGAGACCTATAAAGCCTATTTGGTTGCCATGGGATATCATTAACGTTATGGTATATACTATGATGCGATGTTTTCCCCTATGGCAATGCTCAAGTCTAGTCAGATTATGCTTGCTTTGGCAGCATATCTAGACTATGAAATCCGGCAAATAGATGTTTGAGCGGCTTTCCTAAATGGTGAGCTGGAAGAGGAGGTGTATATGATGCAACCTGAAGGGTTCACATTCATAGATAAGTCTATGGTGTACAAGCTATAGATGTCCATTTATGGATCGAAGCAGGCATCTCAGAGTTGGAACATGCATTTTGATAAATGTATCAAGACATATGGCATCGTTAGGAACGAAGAAGAACCCTGCATATATAAATGGGCTAATGGTTTTGTTGTTGTATTTCTTGTTCTATATGTGGATGTTATTTTCTTAATCGGGAATGACATTCCTGCATTACAATGAATAAAGGTTTGGTTGTCATCTCAGTTTTCTATGAAGGACTTGGGTGAGGCTTCCTATATACTTGGTCTGAAAATCTATAGAGATAGATCTAGGAAGCTTTTAGGATTGTCTCAATTTATGTACATAGACACTGTGTTGAAATGGCATGGAAAATTTCAAGAAATGCTATCTTCCAGTAGGCCATGGAATTACTCATTCCAAGAAAGATTGTGTAACAACTGAAGGGAAAGCAAAACGAGCATGCATTGTAGAAAAAATATATTTTAAAATAATTTTAAAATAAGCAGGTGGAAGGCTTGGTAGATCGATCAAAACGATCTACCTATCTAACTACAACAGGAACAAGTATGACAATGTAGCATGCAAAAGACACTATAAGCAAAAAAAGAACCAAAAGGTATAAGGATACCTTACCGTTAAACCATTAGGAGGAGGTTGTGAAAAGCCCTCGAGCCACACACATGTCTGATATCTATGGATAGTTCACACCAAGGCTCAATTCTGATCAACTCCCTCAGAGAGCTATCTCCTTGGGATCTTCGAGACCAATCTACTTCTTCTTGGAAGACAAGGTGGAGAAGTGGAACCCTTCCTCACTAGCTCTCTTCCCAAGACCTAGCTTGAGTGCTAGATAGTCACATACCCAAAAACCTTTGTCCTCCCAAGTCCCTTTTCTTTTCCATCTCAGAATTTTAGCAATCTCATTCAATATGAAACTCTTTTTTTCCTTCCCCTAACCAGTAGCCCCTAAAACAACCCTTATTTATAGAGGTAGCCATAAGAGGGAGAAAGAGGAAGGAGGAGTGATTGGAGAAGAAGGTCAAGGGCCATACTAAATTTGCATTAAGCTCATAAGACAAGAATGACCATTGATGTGGCGAGATCGCTGATGTGGGATCCCTGTCAGATGCCATGTCGGGCGAAGCTGCCATATGGGATGCCTTTGCCCGGACTCCTTCACCCAGCTGTGCTCCCTTTGGGTTGAGATGTCGAAGCCAAAGTCAAGCTCTGCATTTCCTTCGCCTGGCTGCACTCCATCCTGGTCGAGATGCCGAGGCTGATGCCGAGCTCCATCCTCCTTCGCCCAACTGCGCTCCCTCTAGGTCGAGATGTCGAGGCCGAAGTTGACCTCCGCCCAGACTCCTTCACCTAGCCGTGCTCCCTTCAGGTCGAGATGCCGAGGTCGAAGTCGAGCTCCGCCCTCCTTCACCTGGTCGTGCTCCCTTCGGGTCGAGACACTGAGGCTGAAGTCGAGCTCCACCTCTCCTTCGATCGGCTGCGCTCCCTTCTGGTCGAGATGCCGAGGTCGATGTCAAGCTCCACTCGGACTACCTTGCCCAGTAGCGCTCCCTTTGGGTCGAGATGTCGAGGCCAAAGTCGAGCTTTGCCCTCTTTTGCCTGGCCGCCCTCCCTCCGGATCGAGACACCGATGCCAAAGTCGAGCTCTGCCCTTCTTTCCCGGCCGTGATCCCTACGGGTCGAGATGCCGAGGTCGAAGTCGAGCTCCACATCTCCTTCGCCCGGCCATGCATCTCTTGGTCCAGATGCCGAGGCCGAAGTTGAGCTTCACCTTTCCTTCACCCGACCGCACTCCCTCTGGGTTGAGATGCCGAGGCCGAAGACGAGCTCCACCTCTCCAAATCAGCTCCACCTCGGACGAAGAGATCTGTAGTCGAAGGAAGTCACTGCTCTTCCTAGATATCGGCCCAATGCCCGAGGACCATGAAAAGATGCCTGCTAGGCCACGATGATTGTCCCAGCTACCACTTACACCAAAATGGAAGGAATCCCCCAATCGAGGCTCTACATTCTCCACCAACCGTCTGCACCCTCCAAAAGATGAAGTCAACTAGCAGATATGAATGCAGGAGGCGGCAGCCCATCGATCAAGGCCCTGCTAAGTTATCCAAAAGGGAGCGACCAAAAGGAATGTTAGAGTAAACGGTAGCTTCCATACCACCAAAATGGAAAGGCCACCCATCCATGGCATGAAAAATCACTGCACACGCCCATAAGCATAGGGAAGATCTCGAGGTAAGTGGCGCGCAACACCCCCAGCTAAAATGGGACTCCCAGATTCAAACAAGGTAAGAAATTCAAGCTGAAAACTTATCCAAAAAATTCAGTCGAGTGAGGTACAATGAGCAAAAAAGGGGCAGTGCACAGGAAGACCACTATTCGAGGCTTCCACGAAACCCCCAAGTGGGGTCTTGATGGACATAGCCACTCAACTCGAGTTCTCCTCTGCTGCCACTCCCATACTTTGTTCTCAGCCCACTCGGACTCACTCACCTCTCAAATTCACCTCCTAGCATGGAGTCAACCCTCGAGGCTCAACCAGGAGGATCTGTTTCCCTAGATTGTTACTGACTTGAGCATCGAAGTGCCATCGCCGGATCCCAAACCCGGGTCTCTAACTTTGTTTTGCAGGTCTGGGCATCTGAGCAGGATCCCGAGCGACAGGAGCGCAATCCAGGCTTCACCTCATCTACAGGCCACAGTGATCTTGGTTGCAATAGACTAGCGCACCAGGTAGGGGGGTCAGGATGCATTTTGATCCAACTCAGTCCCCTTGCAAGCAGCCCACTGAGATGAAGGTGACGACGCGAGTGAGAGAAGTCTCCACCAGCCGTGAAGGAGATCTTCCTTCCCGTGGGGACTCACACAGTCTAGAAGGGGAGCACCCCGCTCAAGCTCAACCACTCCCGGTGGACGCTCAGCTGATCGCACTCACCCAGTAGATGCAGCTTCTCACTATAGCAGTGCACCAGCTCTAGCACCAACACAGGTCCTTGGCCACCCACCAGTAGTAAAGAGAAAAGATCGTTGTGGCTAAGAAACCACACAGGCTGGGGCTTAATTACTCTAATATCTCAGATCTAAAAGTATTAAAAGAGGGATACCTGACCATTAACTTTTAAACATTTGGAAGGATTATACTCAAGGATGAAGCTCTTGGATGACAAGGAAACTTTTCTAGATGGGAGAGCTTCTTGTTTCTGTTTCTTGACTTGGAAAACCTTCTTCTTTGGAACCTGGAAATCCCGGGGATCCTACACAAACAATAATAGAATTAGAAAAATATTTGAATAAAGAAAGGCTAATGGAATGAGGGTTGAAGTTGAGAAGAAGCTTGATGGAGTGGAATTAGCTTGGCCGGCCTCCTTGTATGATCTCCTTACACGTTGGAAGATGGAATGGGATGATTAGATGGAAGGGAAAATAACTCTTGGCATGGAAGATTGATTGTAGTAGCAAAGGGTCTCTCACCCACTCCCTCTCGGAGGACATTTGATAACACAAATGGAATAGAAGAAACTTTGACTTTTTCATTCATCATCCCTTTACAAGAGAGCTTGGAGTGAATTTTAGCCTCCAAAGAACTTTGAAAATTCAAATTACATGGAGCTTTTCATGGGAAATTCCTAGCTATAAGGGTGGAATTTGAATTACATGGAGATTTTCATGAGAGCTAGCTATAATGGTGGAATTCAAAATAACCTTGGCCGGCTCCTTTGAATTTGAATTCTCCTTGGTGATGTGGCAAATGGTGGTGTGGCTTGATGAGGTGGATGCTAAGTGGTTGGGATGTTGACATGGTGTCCAACAATGCTTGCTGAAGTGGCGTCCTCCTTGGAATATTTTATTGAAGTGGTTGAGTGCATCCAATCATCAAGTGAGCTTGCTTACATTGAACCAATTCCAAATCTCTCTTGGACCCAACTATTAAACTCACTAAATACAAGACTAATTTTACTTTAATTGGACTCAAAAATCCAAATGGACTTTAAGGAAACCAAATTAAAATAAACCAAACCTAATTACATGACTCAAATTCAATTAAAGAAGTAAAAATACTCTATTTACGAGACACAAGTTTAATGAAAGAATTAAAGCCATACTGAATTAAACTGAGGCCTCTTTCGAACATTGGTGCCCGCTCCAATCGACATGGAGCATCCGACCTCCAAGAAGCAAGTGCAATGCCTGACGGGTCGGATCGCCCCACTAAGCTGGTTCATCTTGAGGTCGGTGGACCGCTGCCTTCCTTTCTTCAAGGTGCTATGTAAGATGAGCGACTTCTCCTAGACAGTGGAGTATAGAGCAGCCTTCGAGGAGCATAAAGACTTCCTGGCATCACCACCACTACTCTTCAGGCCGGAGGTAGGAGAGGAGCTTTCGCTATACCTGGCAGTCACCCCGGGTGCTGCCAGTTCGGTCCTCATCTGCATGGATTAGGATAGATCACAGAAGCTAGTGTACTACACCAACAAGATCCTCCGGGATGCGGAGGTCAGGTGTACCCGATTTGAAAAGCTCATTTTTGGTCTTATCATGTTTGCTCAGTGTCTCAGGCCATACTTCCAAGCACAGCCGATCATGGTCCTGACAAACCAGCCCCTGAGGGTTGTGCTCAGCTACCCTGACACATATGGATGTTAAGCCAAGTGGGTGCTCAAGCTTAGTGAGTTCGACATCGGATATCGGCCAAGGTCGACTTAGAAGGCCTAGGTGCTCGTCGACATCCTGATCAAGTGCATGGGACTCATTGAAGAGCCAAAGAAAACAACACCAGAGCATCAGATGGAGCCCAGAACCGAGGAGGAGCCTTGGATCCTCCATGTCGACGGTGCATCCAACATGGGCGGAAGTGGAGTAGGCCTCATCCTTATCAACCTTGACAGGATTGTGGCTGAATGTGCACTCCGGTTCAAATTTGCCACCACGAACAACCAGGAGGAGTACGAGGCACTCCTCGCTGGCCTCAGGGTCTCCTGCGAGCTGGGTGTATCGAAGCTAAAGGTATTCACTGACTCCCAACCGGTGGCTGAACAGGTTATCAGAGAATATGAAGCCAGAGATCCCCAGATGATGAAGTACTTGAAGCAATTCTGCTCAAGCACGATAGGTTTTCGATGCTTCAGCATCTCTCACATCCTCCGAGGGGAGAATGCTCGTGCCCATAAACTGTCAAGACTTGCGACCTTCCTAAACTCGTCACTAGGGTGCGCCCACATCGAGTAACTTAAAAATCTAAGCAACGAAGCTCCTACAAAGGTGCAGCAAGTCACCCCGGACTGAGCTAGATCGATAGGTATGTTAGATACATCACTGACGGCACCTTGCCAGAAGATTGCATAGAGGCCGGCCTCGTCAAGATGAAGGCCCCGTGGTTTGTCCAAATGGAAGGGCAACTATACTACCGATCCTACTCCTACCCGCTCCTGAAGTGCCTGAGACCCACAGAGGCAACCTTCGTGCTCCAAGAGATACACGAAGGCCTTTGGAGAAACCATGTCAGGGGGTGGACACATGAATACAAGGCCCTTCAATAGTGGTACTTCTGGGAGACCATGAGGGAGGACGCCGCTGACTTTGTGAGGAGGTGTGACTGGTGCCAGCGCCATGCCCACATACAGCATCAACCAGCTATGCCACTCTACCAGCTCTCCATCTCATGGCCATTCACCCAGTGGGGAATGGACATCCTAGGTCCATTTCCGCCTACATCATGGAAACAGAAGTTTCTGATAGTGGCCATTGACTACTTCACTAAGTGGGTAGAAGCAGAGCCATTGGCATGGATCACGGAGGCCAAGGTCCACCAGTTCTTCTGGTAGTTGATCATCTACCGCTTTGGGCTTCCACACAACATCATCATTGATAATGGGCAGTAGTTTGACATCTAGGAGTTTAAAGAATTCTGTGTCGAGCTTGGCATCCAACATCGTTTCAGCTCGGTGGCTCACCCCCAGACCAATGGGGAGGCTGAGGTGACCAATAGGACCATCCTCCAAGGACTCAGGACAAGACTAGATCGGGCCGAGGGTAGGCTGGTAGAAGAACTTCCCAGTGTTCTTTGGGCCTACCACAGAACACCCCAGATGGCCTTGGATGAGATGCCTTTCAAGCTCATCTTCGATGCTGAAGCCATAGTTCCAGTCGAACTCGGCATGCTTACATTGTGGATACAGCAGTATGATGAAGCAGAGAATTAGGCATGCCTTCTTCTCAACCTAGACCTCCTTGAAAACCAGGGAGAAGGCTCGACATTGGATGGTGGCTTACCGATAGCGTGTAACCCGGTACTACAATGCATGGGTGAAGCCGAAGGTCTTCCACCCTGGCAACCTGGTGCTGCACCGAGATGAAGCGTCTCAACCCCGGGAGTGCGGCAAACTCTCGCCGAATCGGGAGGGCCCCTATAAGGTGGTCGAAGCTCTTCCACATGGAGCTTACTATCTTGTGGATCTAGACGGTGCTAGATTCCTGTGGACGTGGAATGCCTGCAACCTAAGAATATACTATCAGTAGTGTAAGGACTTTTCCTAGTAATAATAAAGATCATCTTTTGCACAAATTACTTTTGCCTTGCAGGGACATCACTGCCCGACCCAAGGTCTGGCACGTTCAAGCCAAAAGTCTAGCTCTCCATCATCGAAGCCCGAAGTCTAACCATCCGTGATGGGGGACGGGATAGGGGTAGGATCGTCGGCGAGCTGAGAAGTTGCCAAAGATTAGGGCATCTGATGTGGGACGAAAAATCGATGTAACCTGGTTATTTAGAAAACAGGGAAACAACTAAACAAACTAGGACCGTGGGAGGGCTAAGAAGCCTCCCGGGACTAGGGCATACTGACTCTAAAATCCAAAGACAGCTAATCTCTTTTGTTTTCAATTTTCTGGATGGATGTAGCGAAGGAAGGATGAAGATGGGGGACCAGGAACTGGAACTCATGGCCCTGAGACTCACTCTAGTGGGGGATGCACACAGAAAGCCAGGGGTCAAAGCCTAAAGCTATCCTCCCGAGGGATCACAGCACCAGCTACCCCGAGCATAAATCTACCCTCCCGAAGGGGTCACAGCACTAGCTACCCTGAGCTCTCATCGAACCCGTAATGCACACAGCAGGGCTCTCACATAGATGCGCTAGGATGACTCTCGAAGGACACGAGAGGATAAAGAAGACGAGATAGGGGATAACTAGGATGCTCATCGAACCCATAATGCACACTGCAGGGAGCGCCTCACACCCCTCATCGAACCCATAATGCACAAAGTAGGGAACGAAGGAAAACGGGCCTCAGCCCAGAACCAGAACCGGAACCAACCCAAAAATCTATATCAAATCTCTCTTTGATTATTACAGGGGGAGAAGGTGCCTTTATATCGAAAAACAAAAACCCTCAGTTTCTTAGCCTCTAAGAAAACTAAAAAAGGAAAATAAATTACATCAAAATTCGTGTTGCATCAAAAGTGGTGCTGATCTGTTCTAAGAAGCATGTCGGCTTGATGATCTATTCCAGAAAGCATGCTGCTCTGAAATTTGGGCTGCTCTGGAATCCATGCAAACTCCTCACACGGTCATGCGGAGGATGGATCACCGGACAGAGCAAATGGCCGGTGACCGGGAAGAAGGCGGCGGACGGGACCGACGGACGGCGAGCGGCGTACGGCTGGTGGCGGGTCGCAAGCGAGGTGGCACAGGGACTGGCACGACACGCCCAGCATGCCGTTTGGTCTCCCACGGTCATGGGAGACCTCCAAGGCAACGGTTGGCGTCCGGCTGCCAAACGGGCGGCGGACCAGTGGCGAGCGGCGGTAGGTGGGCGGTGGCACAGGCGGGCGGCGGTGCAAGGGTGGCGCACAGTGGCGGCATGTCACCGTGCCGCTTGGGCTTCCCACGGGCGTGGGGCCAAAGTCGTCGGCGGGGTGCTCTGGTAGCCGGGCGGGGGCCGGCGGACGGTGGACAGAAAGCTAGTGCAGGCCTGCGATTGCAAACGGCGGTGGCGGTGCATGGGCAGATCGATGCCTCCCGCGTCCGTTCATCTTCCTATGGGAGTGGGCGGTGGTGGCGGTGGTGGCGGCTTCTCCGACGAGGGCGAGGCCCGGCGAGCTTCGGCGGCGGTCCGGCGAGGGTAGCCGGGGGTCAGGCGGCTTGGATCTGGGGCCGGAGGGGTGGTGGTCTAGGGTTCGAAACTTTTAAAAATATTCACGGGAGAAAGGTTGTAGGAGGTGGAATAATGCTGGGATAACTCGGGGATAAATCGAGAACAAAACCAGAATAGCTGGGATAGGTGGAATAGCGGGAATAGGAAAAATAAAAAAATTCCAAAAAAATAAGAAAAAATAGAAAAATACCCGACCTGCCCTGGATCCTCATAATTCTCCTCGACCAAAAACAACTCGACTCTGTCGATTTCGAAAAATGGAGCATATCCTAATCCACAGCTAGCTCTGATACCAAAATTGATGCGGGACGAAAAATTGATGTAACCTAGTTATTTGGAAAACAGGGAAACAACTAAACAAACTAGGAACGTGAGAGGGCTAAGAAGCCTCCCGGGACTAGGGCATACTGACTCTAAAATCCTAAGACAGCTGATCTCTTTTGTTTTAAATTTTCTGGGTGGATGTGGCGAAGGAAGGATGAAGATGGGGGACCGAGAAGTGGAACTCATGGCCTTGAGACTCACTCTAGCGGGGAACACACACAGAAAGTTAGGGGTCAAAGCCTAAAGCTACCCTCCCGAGGGATCACAGCACCAGCTACCTCGAGCATAAAGCTACCCTCCCGAAGGGGTCACAGCACCAGCTACCCTGAGCTCTAATCGAACCCATAATGGACACAGCAAGGCTCTCACATAGATGCACTAGGATGACTCTCAAAGGACACAAGGGGATAAAGAAGACGAGATAGGGGATAACTAGGGTGCTCATCGAATCCATAATGCACATAGCAGGGAACACCTCACACCCCTCATCGAACCCATAATGCACACAGCAGGGAATGAAGGAAAACGGGCCTCAGCCTAGAACCAGAACAGGAACCCACCCAAAAATCTATATCAAATCTCTCTCTGATTATTACAGGGGGAGAGGGGGATTTTATATAGAAAAACCAAAACCCTCAGTTTCTTAGCCTCTAAGAAAACTAAAAAAGAAAAATAAATTACATCAAAATTTGTGTTGCATCAAAAGTGGTGCTGATCTGATTTGAGAAGCGTGTCGGCTTGATGATCTATTCCATAAAGCATGCTGCTCTGAAATTTGGGCTGCTCTGGAATCCGTGCAAACTCCTCACATGGTCGTGCGGAGGATGGATCACCGGACGGAGCACATGGCCGGTGATCGGGAAGCAGGCAGCGGACGATGAGCGGTGGACGGCTGGCAGCGGGCCGCAAGCGAGGCGGCACAGGGACTGGCACGGCACACCCAGCATGTTGTTTGGTCTCCCACGGCCTTGGGAGACCTCCTAGTCACCGACTGACCTCCGGCGGCCAAACGGGCGGTGGACCAGCGGCGACAGGCAGGCAGGGGCACAGGCGGGTGGCGGCGCAAGGGCGGCGCATAATGGCGGCACGGCACCGTGCTGCTTGGGCTTCCCACGGGTATGGGGCCCAAGTCATCGGTGGGGAACTCCGGCAGCAGGGCACGGGCCGGCGGACTGCGGACAGGCAGCCGGTGCAGGCCGATGGTGGAAAACGGTGGTAGCGGCGCGTGGGCGGATGGATGCCTCCCACGTCTGTTCATCTTTCCATGGGCATGGGCGACGGCGATGGCGGTGGCTTCTTCGGCGTGGGCGGGGGTCGGTGAGCTTTGGCGGTGGTCTGGCGAGGGCAACTAGGGGTCGGGCGGCCCGGATCTAGGGCCGGAGCGGCGGTGGCTGTTGGGATCCGGTGCAACGCAGCGGAAGGGTAATTTCAAAATATAGAAATTAATATACACCAAAACCCTAAACCAGGAACTCCTTAATAAGTCTAAAATGTTTGAAGACTAACATTCTTATTCAAATTAGAATTAGAGTACTAACATGTAACCGCTAATTCCAATTTGATGAAGATTTAATTTTGAAGATGAACGGGCTATTTGAGTTCACCAGGCGTCTAGGTGTCTGCCCTCCGTTGGTGATCCACACAAAGCAATGACCAAGATCCTAACTCCTTGTTCCAATGGTTCCTTCAATTGAATTCTTCTTCTAGGAATTCAATACATGGATTATGGCTGGAAATCTTCCACTCAAAGGTGTGTCTTCTTCCTTCTTACCCCTTCTCCACCTTCTACCAAGACTTAGAACCTTTAGGACACCTTTGTCTTGAAAGTAAGACCTTGTCCTAAGAAGATTAATGCTTGTCTTTAATTGGTGGAGAAATTAAGACAAAGATGTCTTAATGTAAGGAAGAAAAGAATTGGATCAGAACTCTTCTTTTCCTTTACCGTCGGAGACTTTCTCTCTTAACCTTGTTTAGTAGCAGAGTTTCGACAGAGTTTTACTCTATAAAGGAAACAATGCAAGAACAAGAAAGGGAGAAAGAGTCTTCAGGAGAGGAAGAAAAAAAAACACATCACCAAGTTCTGATTCCCACCCCTTTTTTTTTATAGTTTTCGGAGAGGTGCCCTCACAACTCTCCATAAACAATTTCTCATGCCCTTTCATTCTTCTCACACCCTTTCCTTCTTCTCATGGCCTTCTGGATTAATTCTCACGGCCTTCCAGATCAATCCTCATGGCTTTTCTCAAAGGAAGAAGTCATGACGATTGGGAGAAAGAAGTCGCGAAACTTGAATCTCCGAAGAGATCTGATTTCGCGCTCCCGGGAAGAAACTGTGCTTCCTTTCTTTCTTAAAACCTCTCCACCCATTAGATTATCATCCAAGGGTGGACAAATGTGGTGCTAATACTAAGAAAAAAGGCTGCCCCATCTTAATTCATTGGAGAATTAAGTGGGCGCGTGCCAAAAGTCCATGCGCCCATGGACTCCTCCAAATGGTGCACCAAGAGTCCATAAGCGCATGGACTCTTGGTGTTTTTGGTGTGCAAGGGAAAGGGGCTGGGTGGGGAAGTGGCCTAGCTAATAGGTTAGCCAATTGGGTTAGCCATAATCCCTAAATTATCAATTAAGGTCTAATTAGATACAATTAGAACCCAAATCGAGTAAATTCGGAACCCTAATTCGATTACGATTCGAATAGGAGTTAGGATTTGCGACACTTACTAGATTATCTTCATGCAAATGACTCTTGATCAATTCTTTTAAGTGTGTGACCCATTGGGTTCCACATCTAGCCGGCAGTGGGTTCGAATGCAAGTTGACCTAATTTGATTAGAACTCTTTCTAATCGATTTTGGTCAAATCGGGCTTACCCGATTTGATCAATTAGGACTCTTCCTAATAAGTGATCATTCAAATCAACCCACAAGACAAGATTGACGTCTAGCAACGTGTCATGTCTACCCGGAAGATATGGAAATTCTGGTGAAATACCAAAATTACCCTTCAGTAGAAAGTTACCGTACAATTAAATCCTTCGATCAGCCTGCACCCAAAATATAATTATGGATATGGATATATTTCAAATCCAATATTATATTTGATTCTAGCTCAATCTTATATTGATGATTCAATTATCTTGATATTAGAAACCATTTCTAATATCTTTACTTTGATCAAAGATTTCCTGAATCATCATCCGATTGAAAACTAGTTAGATGCAATCTCCTCTTACAAAGAGTGATCGATTCCTTGTTGACCTACTCATTACCTTCATATCCAATTCACCATTCCCAGTATCAATCCTGTGTCATGATTAGGTTTGAACCAAAGCATGGGTTCATGTACATAAGGTACTTATGGCAGTCTCAGGTCAAAGGATTACTTGTACCACTCCCACTATGAGAACCTTCTATTGACATGTAGCTAAGACTCCATTAGATGTTCTCAAGTTGTATCATATCAGTGAACTCATTCTCTAATGAGCACCCACATCCTAGTATTAGTGTCATACACAAGTGACTGTGAGAGCAGTCACCCTATTTAGTATACATAGGTTGTGCTAGTCTTACCAGAAAAAACCTTGATCCCCTACTCAAGGTTCCTTCGACTAGGAATATTTTTTGATTAAGGTTTTAAGACTTTAGGTCTCACTGGTATGATCTCATCATAACCCTAAAATCATAGCAATAATCTATGGGGTTCATCATATAATAATAATAACAGCGTATGATGAAAAATAATGCCTTTATTAGAATATTGTCAATTATAATGGTTTGGGAGATACAACATAGATTGGCTTGTAGGGCATATCCCTTTCAATCTCCCACTTGCACTAAAGTCAATCGCCTTTAAATCTTAACCCCATACTCTCGAGGTAGCGATCAAACTCTCGCTGTGGTAGAGCCTTAGTGAACGGGTCTGCTACGTTGTTCTTTTTATCAACTCTATTTATGTAGACATCTTGTCTTTCTACTATTTCTCGTACAAGATGGAAGTATCTCAGAATGTTCTTGGACTTATGATGAGCTCTTGGTTCCTTAGATTGAGCAACAACTCCAGTGTTGTCATAGTAAAGTGGCTCTAGATTTTCTATCTCAGGAACAACACCCAACTCTGTGATGAACTTCTTCATCCAGACTGCTTCCTTGGCGGCTTCACTGACAGCTATGTATTCTGTCTCTGTGGTTGAGTCAGCTATAGTCTGCTGCTTGGTACTCTTCCAATTCTCTGCTCCACCATTTAGGGTAAAAACATATCCCGAAATGGATTTGCTATCATCAGGGTCTGATTGAAAACTAGAATCAGAATAAGCTTCTAGTTTAAGATCAGAACCACCATAAACCAGAAAAATATCCTTAGTCCTTCTCAAGTACTTAAGAATATTTTTAACTGCTTTCCAATGATCCTCTCCTGGTTCAGCCTGAAACCTACTGACAATGCCTAAAGCATATGCCACATCAGGCCTGGTACATAACATGGCATACATTATGGACCCTATTGCCAAAGTATAAGGTATAGAATTTATTTAATTTCTTTCTTCTCGTGTCTTAGAAGACATCCTTTTGGAAAGATGTATGCCTTGACTCATAAGAAGATAACCTTTTTTACTTCCATCCATGCTGAATCGTTTAAGCACTAAGTCAATGTACCTAGATTGGGATAAACCTAACATCCTCTTAGACCTATCTCTATAGATCTTAATACCTAGTATATAGGATGCTTCTCCCAAATCTTTTATGGAAAATTGGTTTGATAGCCAAACCTTGACTAATTGTAACATTGGGATATCATTCCCAATGAAGAGTATGTCATCTACATACAGAACCAAGAAGACTATGGCACTCCCACTAGTCTTCTTATAAACACAGGGTTCATCCACATTTTTGATAAAACCAAACCTTTTAATAGTTTCATCAAAATGAATGTTCCAACTCCTTGAAGCTTGCTTTAATCCAAAAATGGATTTCCATAGCTTGCATACTTGATTAGGTTTATTCTTTGAAATAAAACATTCTGGCTATGACATGTAGACTTCTTCCTCAAGGAAACCATTGAGGAATGCAGTCTTCACATCCATCTGCCAGATCTCATAATCGTGGTATGCTGCTATAGCAAGTAAAATCCGAATTGATTTGAGCATGGCAACAGGTGAGAATGTTTCATCATAATCAATTCCCTATTTTTGTCTAAAACCTTTTGCCACTAATCTAGCTTTATAGGTTTCAACTTGGCCATCAGCCCCAATCCTTTTCTTATAGACCCATTTGCACCCAATAGGATTAACACCCTAGTGCGGGCACCAGACTCAGAAGAAGACTTCAGGGCTCCATCTGGATCTCTGATTGACCTTGCCCGAGGAATTAGGATTTTCTCGTTTTGTAATAGGGGTTGACTTGGTCAACTCAATTATAGTTTGAGTCTGTATTTCCCTGTAATTTAAATTTTGTTGAGTCATGTTGACTCAGTACAAGTCCTAGTAGTGGTCTAGGTCTTCTCCAGGGTGCCACATTTTCTCCCAGGCTCAAGAATGTGGGTGCCACACTCCCAGCCACACGCCAGAGTCCAGGGGGTGCCACATCTCCATCCAGTGTGCTTTGGTCCCCACACCACAAGAAAGCAGGCCCCTTCTTTCATGCGCCACTTAAGGAGAGATCAACTTAGGATCCTCAATCCAAGGAGGCGCCCAAACTATTTCCATAAGAGCCAAGCTATGAAAAGAAAGGAGCAAAACTTAGGGAGCAAGACTAGGAGGTGCCCAAATATTTCCAAATAAAACCAGGTATGGAAGGAAGGAAATTTTTCTTGAAGAGCAAGGCTAGGAGATGCCCAAATACTTCCAAATAAAACCAAGCATGGAAGGAAAAAAATATTTTCTTAAAGAGCAAGGCTAGGAGGCGCCACCTACTTACCATTTGGAGCCATCAATCAACACTTATGGAACCTCTTGGCCGGCCATATGAGAAGAGATTGATTCTACAAACCTAATTTGATGATCCATCCTATTAGTCCCACATGGGAAGATGTAAAACCCAGACCTCTTGTAAAGACCTATAAAATAAACCCCTCTTGTAAGTTTTGAAAACAAATGATGAATGAAATCAATTTCTTTGTGAGCAACTTTGTGTTTCTCTCTTCCGCACTTGTGTTCAGGTGTTGAGCTCCGTGAGGGAGTAAATCCGGGTTCCCTAGGAACCTTGAGTAGGTTTGAGATCTTCAACCCCAAAACCCTAGCTTAGTCCACCCGTCTCTACTCCACCACCACCAAACCCTAATTTTCCATCTTCAACCCACGGCCCCTCTCTTCCACATCGAAGCCGGTCACTAGCATCCAGGTTCAGATTAACTGTTTCAACTATAGAGCCAGTTCAAAGGAGAGTCAGATCAGTATCAAGATCTCTGAAACTTCTACATCCAACAATCTTCTTTAAGTCCTCAGGTCAGTGTCTTTCTTTGAGTTTCTGGTTCTTCTTTTGTTCTTCTTCTTCCAAATACTGAGTTTGAGATGGAGGCCAACCTTGCCATAGGACTACAATCCGAGGATCCATTGCGAAGATACCCCATCTCCAAGGATCCTACAATCTGCTCGAGAGTGTCCTCTAATTAAAGCAACGAGAGATATCTCTTCTAGTTAATAAGAACCTTCCCTTCTCACTTTGTCTGTTTCGTTGAAACTCAGAGCAAACCCTAGATCTGGGGGTTTCTCAATCCCCAGCGATCCTACTTCTAAGTTACTCTGATAATCCACTCCTTTTCATTGTGCTCTCTGTCATTTCTTAGTTTCTTTTAATTTAGTTTAACTTTTCTTTGAGTCAAAGCCGACTTCTAAAAATATATATAAAAAAAATAATAAATAAATACATTAATTTTAATTTACTTCTGCATAGCATCATCTCTTTTGTTCTGCATCAATTTTGGTATCAGAGCTTTCGTTCTGTATCATTTTTGGTATCAGTGCCCTGTCTAGGGTTTCTTATTTGCTTGCATATTTTGAGTGTCTCTCTTTTTTACTTTGTCTGCTCAAAGTAGACTCCTCAAGACGTCCGGTCTTAGGAATGAAGCGAGGTGCAAACCTCTTCTTCCCATTCCATGGGGTGTTCCTAGGGCGTGTAGGGGATCCGCTGGGTTACAACTTCATAGCAGGAATTGTAAACAGGGGAAGCATTCTATTTTCAGTGTGTAACTGCCCTGTTGCAGGAATTGTTTCTCATTTCAAGTAACTCCAAATTATGTGATTTTTGTTTTGATGGAACCAATATAATTGAAGCTATTTTACGTAATTTTACTGTAATTTATTGGTTTCTATAGAATTTCTGAGAGTTAAATTACAGTAACTCTATTTCTGTGTTTCTGCAATTCAATTTTTTTGAGTGATCATCTCCTAATTCATCTTAAGGGCAATTGAGCATTTAAGATAAGGGGAGGATTTGATAACCTCTCCTTAGTCCAAAACCACCACCCATTCATTCGATCCTAAGCCTAATTTTAAAATTTATTAGACTTAATTTGCCCTAGTGGGCTAGGGACACCAACAAGTCTGGTCTAGGCTAATGTTGAGTCAGTTTGTCTAGTTACTCTGTGTGTGCTTTGTACTCAGTGTCTAGAATGGTGGTTCAGTGATTCTATCCCGAAGGGCTTGTGTGTTGGTCCGCCTACCTGGCCAATCACTGATTGGTGTCTAGGATTGGCATTTAGGGACCTAACACTCCCCTTACACCTGCATGGCTGAGTCCCAAGTTACTATAGGCTAGCTTGCCACTCTGATTGGGCATCTAGATTGGGCTCTAGGTCTAGTTAGCCCGTAGTCATTTCAGTCGAGTCTCATTTGGTGTGTTTGCTTGCATCATCATGTCTACCCGGAATGGAGTACCCTACCAACCTGGTCAAACCCAACCTGATTTAGAGGCCATGGTTAGAGCTCTTACAGAGAGTATGAACAAATTGAGTCAGGATGTAACTGCTAGTGTTGCCCAGTTTAAAAAACAAGTCCATGAGAATTTTACCCAGCTTAGGGATAGAGTCCAAGTACTTAAGGAACATAGGCATTAGAATTGGACTCCTGACCCAGATTTTAATGTGCCTCAACCTCACCCACACCAAGAGCCTAGAAGACCTTTATACAGAGATCCTGAACCTAATCATAAGAGGCCTGACCCAGAGCCTGAAGATAGAGATGATAGGTTCATTCGGAACATCAAATTAGATGCACCCACTTTTGATGGTAGCTAAAACCCTAAGGTGTATTCTGATTGGGAGGGTGAGATGGACCAGTACTTTGAGTGGTATGCCATGTCTGAGGAAAGGAAGTTCAAGTTTGCCAAGATGAAGTTAGTACGTCAAGCTAGGTTATACTAGGGGAGCATTGAGCTAACCACTAGAAGACGAAATGTTGATCCCATAACCACTTGGCAGGATATGAAAGAGAAGCTTAGAGATAAGTACCTACCCATTTCATACCAGCAGAATCTGTTAGACCAATGGCAAACCTTGAAGCAAGGGAACCGATCTGTATCAGACTACTAACCACCTTTGATGAATACCTGATGAGATGTGATGTGAGTGAAGCCCATAAGGTCACTTTGTCTAGGTTTAGGGCTGGACTTAGGGAAGACATTAAGAGGGAGTTGTTTCTGAGAGAGGTTACTGACCTAGACCAAGCCTATCAGATTGCACTAAACACTGAGAAGTTTCAGAGAGGACCGATGCCTTCTAGGGTTAGTACCCCAATCCCAAGAAATGGACCTAGCCAAGTTACCCCTAGCAAACCTAGTCAGGGTATTCCCACCCCTAGGCCCATGGACAAAGGTAAGGCACCTGACACCTAGAGAACCCCTAGTATCACCTATTTTAAGTGCCAGAAACCCGGTCATATCTCCATCCAGTGCACAGCCATAGGTTGTTTTAAGTGCCATAGGATAGGTCATGTTTCTAGCCAGTGCCCTCGTAGATCCCTTTACATAGAAGAAGGAGAGGAAGAGAATTCCAGGCCCAATGAAGAATTTGAAGAATAAATTTATGAGACCGGAATGAATTTGGTTGATGAGTATGAAGGAGAGGAGGAATCCATAGAGTCTGACCAGTTAGGGGTTGTGAGATACATCCTGTCCCAGAGTAGAGTTCAGGAGGATTGGCGTAGGACTAACATCCTACAGACTTTCCTTAAACTAGGGGATAAGGTATGTAAGATCATCATAGATAGTGGGAGCTGTGTGAATGCCATTTTTGCTAGCACTGTTAAAATGTTAGGCTTAACCCCAGTACCCCACCCCAACCCCTATAAGGTTTCTTGGGTAGACTCTACCTCTATACCCATCCAGTCTAGATGTCAGGTCCAAATCCAAATGCAATCCTATCAAGAGAAGATTTGGTGTGATGTCTTGTCCATGGGGGTGAGCAGTATAATTCTTGGAAGACCTTGGTTATATGATCATGATGCCACCCTCTTAGGAAAATCCAATACCTGTGTCTTTAGTTTTAATGGGAAAAAAATCACAATCCATTCAGTCCCTCCTAAGGACAAGGTAGCTAAAGGACCCAATAAGGTCAGAGAGATGAAGACTGTAGTGAACCTAATTAGTGCTAAGGATCTAGAACAAGAAATTCATAGTAGTTCACCCATTTGGATGTTGACTGCTAAGGAACTTAGGACTCCTACACCCTCAGAGCCTCCTCAGGAAGTTAGACCTTTGTTAGAAGAATTTGAGGAGGTTTTTCCCGAGGATCTGCCAGACCACCTTCCACCTCTTAGGGATATCCAGCACTCCATAGATTTAATCCCAGGAGCTACTTTACCCAACTTGCCCCATTATAGGATGAATCCATCTAAGCATAAGGAACTGTAAAAGCAGGTTGGAGAATTGTTGAGGAAGGGGTTCATTAGAGAGAGTCTTAGCCCTTGTGCAGTCCCTGCACTGCTGACCCCAAAGAAGGATGGCACATGGAGGATATGTGTTGATAGTCGTGCCATCAAAAAAATCACAATCAAGTATAGGTTCCCCATCCCTAGACTAGATGACATGCTATATATGATGGCCGGTGCAATGATTTTTTCCAAAATTGATCTCAAGAGCGGCTATATCAGGTTAGGATTAGACCATGGGAAGAGTGGAAAACCACTTTCAAAACTAAGGATGGTCTCTATGAATAGGTTGTTATGCCTTTTGGGTTGTCCAATGCCCCTAATACTTTCATGAGGATTATGACCCAGGTGCTTAGAGCTTTCATAGGAAAGTTTGTAGTGGTCTATTTTGATGACATCCTGATCTATAGTAAGACCCCTGCAGACCATCTAGGCCAACTTAGACAAGTCTGCCAAGTTTTAAGGAATGATAGTCTCTACGGTAATCTCAAAAAGTGTGAATTCATGACCAGTAGAGTTATCTTCCTTGGTTTTGTAGTAACCCCTTACGGCGTGGCTGCCGATCCAGAAAAGATTAGGTCCATAGTAGAATGGCCAGAGCCGACTAGTGTGCATGAAGTTAGAAGTTTCCACGGCTTGGCTACCTTCTATAGGCGATTCATCAAGGGGTTTATTAATGTAGTTGCTCCTATCACAGACTGTATTAGGAAGGGAGAATTTCAGTGGACTAAAGTAGCCCATAAAGCCTTCATTGATCTTAAGGATAGGATGACCCAGGCACCCATTTTGAGGTTACCCGACTTTTCTAAAGTATTTGAGGTTGCCTGTGATGCTTCAGGAGTAGGTATAGGTGGAGTCCTAAGCCAAGAAAACCATCCCGTAGCATTCTTTAGTGAAAAACTTAATGATGCTAAGCTTAAGTATTCTACCTATGATAAAGAATTTTTTGCGGTAGTGCAAGCTTTGCGTTACTGGAGACATTATTTGCTACCGCAGGAATTTGTGTTATTTTCGGACCATGAGGCTCTTAGATTCTTGAATTCCCAGAAGAAGCTTAACCCTAGGCATGCTAAGAAGGTAGAGTATATCCAGTCCTATACTTTTGTTTTGAAACATAAGGCTGGGACTAAAAATAAGGTAGCTGATGCCCTTAGTTGTCGATCTTTGTTATTGAATTCTGTTAGGGCTGAAGTTGTAGGATTTGAGCAGATCAAAGAGGAATATGAGTCGTGTCCGGATTTTAAGACTGTGTACCAGGATATAGCTCAAGGACCATCTAGTGATCATAAGAATTATACCCTTTTAGATGGCTTTTTGTTCTTTAAAAATAGGCTTTGCATCCCTAGAACTTTTCTTAGGAAATTTCTGATTTGGGAAATTCATGCTGGAGGTCTAGCTAGCCATTTCGGAAAAGATAAGACCACCCTGGCTATTGAAGACCACTTTTTCTGGCCTAGCTTAAAAAGAGATGTAGCACACATTGTGGCTAGGTGTCGGACCTGCGCTATTGCCAAACAGCGAAAACAGAACACCGGCCTTTATACCCCACTCCCTGTCCCAGATCGCCCTTGGCAAGATGTGAGCATGGACTTTGTGTTAGGTTTGCCTAAGACCCAGAGGAGGCATGACTCTATCTGTGTTGTAGTCGACCGATTTTCTAAGATGGCCCATTTCTTGCCTTGTTCCCAAACATTTGATGCATCTAAGGTAGCCACCCTGTTCTTTAATGAGATAGTTCGACTCCATGGCCTACCTAAGTCAATTGTTTCAGATAGGGATGTCCGGTTCACCAGCTATTTTTGGAAAACCCTTTGGCATAAGTTAGGGACAAAACTTAAGTTTTCAACTACCTATCATCCCCAAACTGATGGCCAAACCGAAGTAGTGAACCGTAGTTTAGGCAATCTGCTAAGGTATCTTGTTGGTGAAAACATTAGGAACTGGGATTTGTACTTACCTAGAGCTGAATTTGCATACAATGACTCGGTTAATAGGTCTACAGGTAAGAGTCCATTTGAAATTGTACATGGTTACAAACCTCACACACCTCTTGACCTAGCTCCTTTAACAGTCCACACACGAGTCTCAGAGTCTGCTGAAGTTTTTGCACATCATATAAAAGACTTGCATAAAGAAATTCATGCCAAAATAAATTTAAGTAATGAAACATATAAGAAGTTGGCTGATTCTCAAAGGCGAGTCAAAACTTTTGTTGAGGTAGACTATGTAATGATTAGGTTAAGGCCTGAACGGTTTCCTCCTAGAACCGTTAGAAAGTTACATGCTAGAGGAGCTGGACCATTTAGAATGGTGAAGAGAGTAGGATCCAATGCCTATGTGCTCGAGTTGCCTTCAGAATTAGGCATTAGCTCCACTTTCAACATTACAGACCTAGTAGAGTATAGAGAGCCAGCTGTGATTCCCAGTGAGCCTGTTGAGCCTAATCCTGCTTTTGAGAGTGAACCCAACCCTGTGTGTCCACCAACAAACTGGCCTGTGAGGAAAGAGCAGATTGAAAAGATCCTGGATGATCAGGTTATCTCTACTCGTAATCGAGGATACCAAAGATACCTGGTCCGCTGGCAAGGAAGGCCAGATTCTGATGACTCTTGGATCTCCCGAGAAGAATTACAAGAATTGGACCCAGACCTCTTGGAGAGATACCAGAGCCAACTTGATCCATACTCGACAGGGTCGAGTTCCTCCCACCGCGGGAGAATTGGTGCGGGCACCAGACTCAGAAGAAGACTTCAAGGCTCCATCTGGATCTCTGATTGACCTTGCCCGAAGAATTAGGATTTTCTGGTTTTGTAATAAGGGTTGACTTGGTCAACTCAATTATAGTTTGAGTCTGTATTTTCCTGTAATTTAAATTTTGTTGAGTCATGTTAACTCAGCACAAGTACTAGTAGTGGTCTAGATCTTCTCCACGATGCCACATTTTCTTCCAGGCCCAAGCAAGTGGGCGCCACACTCCCAGCCACATGCCAGAGTCCAGGGGGTGCCACATCTCCATCCAGTGTTCTTTGGTCCCCACACCACAAGAAAGGAGGCCCCTTCTTTCATGCGCCACTTAAGGAGAGATCAACTTAGGATCCTCAATCCAAGGAGGCGCCCAAACTATTTCCATAAGTGCCAAGCTATGAAAAGAAAGGAGCAAAACTTGGGGAGCAAGACTAAGAGGCGCCCAAATATTTCCAAATAAAACTAGGTATGGAAGGAAGGAAATTTTTCTTGAAGAGCAAGGCTAGGAGACGCCCAAATACATCCAAATAAAACCAAGCATGGAAGGAAAAAAATATTTTCTTGAAGAGCAAGGCTAGGAGGTGCCACCTACTTACCATTTGGAGCCATCAATCAACACTTATGGAACCTCTTGGCCGGCCATATGAGAAGAGATTGATTCTACAAACCTAATTTGAGGATCCATCCTATTAGTCCCACATGGGAAGATGTAAAACCCTGACCTCTTGTAAAGACCTATAAAATAAACCCCTCTTGTAAGTTTTGAAAATAAATGATGAATGAAATCAATTTCTTTGTGAGCAACTTTGTGCTTCTCTCTTCCACACTTGTGTTCAGGTGTTGAGCTCCGTGAGGGAGTAAATCTGGGTTCCCTAGGAACCTTGAGGAGGTGTGAGATCTCTAACCCCAAAACCCTAGCTTAGTCCACCCATCTCTACTCCACCACCACCAAACCCTAATTTTCCATCTTCATCCCACGGCCCCTCTCTTCCATATCGAAGCCGGTCACTAGCATCCAGGTTCAGATCAACTGTTTCAACTACAGAGCCAGTTCAAAGGAGAGTCAGATCAGTATCAAGATCTTCGGAACTTCTACATCCAACAATCTTCTTTAAGTCCTCAGGTCAGTGTCTTTCTTTGAGTTTCTGGTTCTTCTTTTGTTCTTCTTCTTCCAGATCCTGAGTTTAAGAAGGAGGCCAACCTTGCCATAGGACTACAATCTGAGGATCCATTGCGAAGATACCCCATCTCCAAGGATCCTACAATCTGCTCGAGAGTGTCCTCCAATTGAAGCAACGAGAGATATCACTGCTAGGTAACAAGAACCTTCCCTTCTCACTTTGTCTGTTTCGTTGAAACTCAGAGCAAACCCTAGATCTGGGGGTTTCTCAATCGCCAGCGATCCTACTTCTGAGTTACTCTGATAATCCACTCCTTTTCATTGTGCTCTCTATCATTTCTTAGTTTCTTTCAATTTAGTTTAACTTTCCTTTGAGTCAAAGCCGACTTCTGAAAATATATATAAATAAATAAATAAATAAATACATTAATTTTAATTTACTTCCGCATAGCATCATCTCTTTTGTTCTGCATCAATTTTGGTATCAGAGCTTTCATTCTGCATCACACCCTCTAGTGCATCAACCAAAGTCCATACTTGGTTGACATACATAGAATCTATCTCGGATTCCATGGCTTCTTGCCATCTATCTGAATCAGTACTCAAGATAGCTTCCGTATAGGTCAGAGGTTCATCATTTTGAATGACTTGGGCTTTATTATTTTTAATAATAAACCCATACCTCTTAGTTGCCCGTGACACTCTATCAGACCTTCGGGGAGGAGTTTTGTGTTCTGGTTCTGATCTAACTACATGTTCTATTGATTGAGAATTACCTATCTATGTTTCTTGTACTTCTCCAAGTTCAATAGTTCTATCATTGTCCTTTTCTAAAATAAACTTTTTTTCTAGAAAAGTGGCATGTCTACTGAAAAAAATCTTTTGTTCAGTTGGATGGTAAAATAGATATCCTCTACCCTCTGTAGGATATCCTACAAATAGACATTTATCCGCTCTAGGTTCCAACTTATGTCCAAAATTTCTTTTAACATAAGCTGGACATCCCCATACCTTAAAATATTTAAGATACGGTTTCTTTCCACTCCAAATTTCATATGGAATACTAACAACGGATTTAGAAGGTACTTTGTTCATAATGTAAACAAAAATTTCTAGGGCTTGACCCCAGAAGGAAATAGGTAAATTTGTGAAGCACATCATGGATTGTACCATATCTAATAAGGTACAATTCCTCCTTTCAGCTATACCATTTAGCTATGGTGTATAAGGAGGGGTCCATTCAGAAAGAATTTTATTAACTTTAAGATAGTCTAAAAACTCCGTGGATAAGTATTCTACTCCTCGATCAGATCGAAGAACGTTAATACTTTTCCCGGTTTGTTTTTCGACCATACTTTGATACTCCTTAAATTTATCATAGGCTTCAGATTTATGTTTCATAAGATACACATATCCAAACCTAGATAAATCATCTATAAAAGTGATAAAATATGAGTATCCACCTCTGGCCTGAGTTGTCATTGGACAACATACATCAGTATGTATAAGTCCTAATAACTTAGTTGACCTTTCTCCATGTCCAGTAAATGGAGTCTTGGTCATCTTATCCATGAGACATGATTCGCAAGTTCCTAATGATTCATACTCATAAGGATCAAGGAATTTTTTCTTGTATAACTTTCTTATCCTAGACTCATTAACATGACCAAGTCGATGATGCCAAAGTAAAGTTTCATTAAAGTCCTCTCTTTTTCTTTTATTATTGACATGAAAAACACTATCATTAGATGAAAGAGTTAAGAGCCCATTGCTAAATATACCAAAACAAATAATTTTATTAGACAACATTATTGAGCAACCAGTGCTCGTTACATCCATTACATATCCTTGTTTTAATAACAAGGGAACAGATATAATGTTCCTAATAATCTTAGGCATATAATAACAATTATATAACTCCAAGATCTTCCCTGAAGGCAACTTCAGAATATAGGTCCCTACAGCTTCTACTTGGATGATGTCTCCACTAGCACCGTAGAGATTGAAGTCACCTTCCTTCAATACTTTAAGCTTGTGGAGGCCCTGTAAAGATTTGCATATATGGTAACCACAAGCGGAATCCAATACCCAAGTATTTGAAACTGAAGAATTTAATGTCAATATAGCATGTATCTCATACATAACTTTTGGCGCATTTGATGCACCAGGCTTCACAGTTGCAAGGTAAGCCTTGCAATTCCTTTTCCAATGTCCAGCTTTGCCGCAAAAGAAACAGGTTGACTGTTTGGAGGCCTTCTTTCCTTTCTTATTTTTATTGATGCCACTCTTAGGGTTTAGCCTCCTATTAAAACCATTTTTGCCTGATTTCTTCTTATTGGTCTTAGTAATAAGAAGAAGTGGAGCCTTTTCTTTCTTTATGTGGCTCTCCACTGTTTTTAATATATTTAACAGCTCAGGCAAGGAAGTGTTCAGTTTGTTCATGTGATAATTCAAGAGAAACTGAGAAAATGACTCCAGGAGTGATTGCATGATTAAATCCTGATTCAACTCCCCATCCATGATAAAACCTATTTGACCCAATCTGGTGATCAAGTCAATTACCTTCAGAACATGATCCTGAACGGATGTTCCCTCTGTCATCCTAGCACGGAATAACTGCTTAGATATTTTATATCTAGCAGTTCTGCTATGTTCTCCATAAAGCTCTTTTAAATTGAGCATTATGGATTGAGTATCCATGCTTTCATGCTGTCTCTGTAACTCATTGGTCATAGAGGCTAGTATGATACACTTGACAGTAAGGGAGTCATTCTGCCACATTTTGTATGTGGCCATATCTTCCTCTATGGCATCATCCCCTAGTGGATTAAGACTAGGGGTTTCTAGAATATAAGAAAGTTTTTCTAAACTCAGCACAATCTTTAAATTTCTCAACCAGTCCACATAGTTCGGACCAGTCAGTTTGTTGGTATCTAAGATACTTCGCAATGACAATGAAGATGCCATTTATCTATATTTAACAAAGAACAATACATAAACAAACAACCATGAAATGACTTACATAATTAAATTAGGTATTCAATTTAATTATGTCTCCCACTATTTTACCAAAAATCATAGCCCTCACTATGATAATCGAGAAGAACCCTGATCGATTTTTCTTAGTGAGATTGAGATCCTAATAACTTATAGAAGATCTTGCAGAAAACACAACAAATATTTTATAAGCTCAAAGGTAGGAAACTCTTCCAATTATATCTCATATAATTCTCAAGAAGTAACTTGGTCTCTAGAACATTATTAGTCTTGCAGAAAACACAACAAACTATAATGTTCTAGTTAAGTCAAGACCCTTTCATTTCTATACAGTCAATACTCAAATATAATGCCCTTGCAAATAATACAACAAAACATTATACTGAATATACTATAAGCATATCTATGCACTAAACTAGTATTATGTCAATCACCATATTAGGTCTTGCAGATAACACAACAAACCTAATGTGGTTCATAACACAATAATGATCCAGCATGAAGGAAGGCCAATATATAGTATTTTTAACATTAAGCATTTTAGTCAAGATTTAAATTTAATCAAATCGGCCAAGCAAGTGGAAGAGATGTGGGAGTCCCCCCGTTGCTTTCCTAGACACCAATAAAAATTGGCCAGGTCAGTCAACGGAACCAATTAAAAAACATAATTCTCTTTACCTTCCCAGAACCACCTTTCTAGACACCGAATGATCAATTGTACATCATGACTAGTGATGCTTATTAGTTAAATATACTAAGACTTAATATAATTTATAAGAGGAGGAATTTATAATTTGCCAGCACATCCTTATAGAATGTATCACAATCAACATATCACTCTTATAAATAAACAAATGTGTGCTAAGTGTGTCATCATACTAGGACAACCATTTACCACATAATGGATCCACCATTATGCCAGGGCAACCTTATTTCAGTATGATGACTTCAAAACTATACATATATCTATAATAATTAGGGTTTGAGTGAAAGACCCTAACTAGTGGCATACATCAAAACATATATGCAATCAAAGATATGCTAAGTGTAGTAACATATTAGGATTTAAAAACCCTAATATGTGACATACAAACTATCATAAATTATAGTCCTAATTAAGGTGGCTCTGATACCACTGTTGGGATCCGGTGCAACGCAGCAGAAGGATAATTTCAAAATATAGAAATTAATATACAGCAAAACCCTAAACCAGGAACTCCATAATAAGACTAAAATGTATGAAGACTAACATTCTTATGCAAGTTAGAATTAGTGTACTAACTTGTAACCGCTAATTCCAATTTGATGAAGATTTAATCTTGATGATGAATGGGCTATTTGAGTTCACCAGGCATCCAGATGTGCACCCTTCGATGGTGATCCACACAAAGCAATGACCAAGATCCAAACTCCTTGTTCCAATGGTTCCTTCAATTGAATTCTTCTTCCAGGAATTCAATACTTGGATTATGGCTGGAAATCTTCCACTCAAAGGTGTGTCTTCTTCCTTCTTACCCCTTCTCCACCTTCTACCAAGACTTAGAACCTTTAGGACACCTTTGTCTCGAAAGTAAGACCTTGTCCTAAGAAGATTAATTCTTGTCTTTAATTGGTGGAGAAATTAAGACAAAGATGTCTTAATGTAAGGAAGAAAATAATTGGATTAGAACTCTTCTTTTCCTTTACCGTCGGAGACTTTCTCTCTTGACCTTGTTTAGTAGCAGAGTTTCGACAGAGTTTTACTCTGTAAAGGAAATAATGCAAAAACAAGAAAGGGAGAAAGAGTCTTCAGGAGAGGAAGAAAAAAAAAACACATCACCAAGTTCTGATTCCCACCCCCTTTTTTTTATAGTTTTTGGAGAGGCGCCCTCACAACTCTCCATAAACAATTTTCTCACAACCTTTCCTTCTTCTCACGCCCTTCTAGATTAATTCTCATGGCCTTCCAGATCAATCCTCATGGCTTTTCTTAAAGGAAGAATTCACGATGATTGGGAGAAAGAAGTCGCGAAACTTGAATCTCCGAAGAGATCTGATTTCGCGCTCCCGGGAAGAAACTGTGCTTCCTTTCTTTCTTAAAACCTCTCCACCCGTTAGATTGTCATCCAAGGGTGGACAAATGAGGCGCTAATACTAAGAAAGAAGGCTTCCCCATCTTAATTCATTGGAGAATTAAGTGGGTGCGTGCCAAGAGTCCATGCGCCCATGGACTCCTCCAAATGGCGCGCCAAGAGTCCATAAGTGCATGCACTCTTGGTCTTTTTGGCGTGCAAGGGAAAGGGGGCGGGTGGGGAAGTGGCCTAGCTAATAGGTTAGCCAATTGGGTTAGTCACAATCCCTAAATTCTTAATTAAGGTCTAATTAGATCCAATTAGAACCCAAATTGAGTCAATTCGGAACCCTAATTCGATTATGATTCGAATAGGAGTTAGGATTTGCAACACTTGCTAGAGTGTCTTCATGCAAATGACTCTTGATCAATTCTTTTAAGTGTGTGACCCATTGGGTTCCACATCTAGCCGGCAGTGGGTTCGAATACAAGTTGACCTAATTTGATTAGAACTCTTTCTAATCGATTTAGGTCAAATCGGGCTTACCCGATTTTGATCAATTAGGACTCTTTCTAATAAGTGATCATTCAAATCAACCCACAAGACAAGATTGACATCTAGCAACGTGTCATTTCTACCTGGAAGATATGGAAATTCTGGTGAAATACCAAAATTATCCTTCAGTAGAAAGTTACTGTATAATTTAATCCTTCGATCAGCCTACACCCAAAATATAATTATGGATATGAATATATGTCAAATCCAATATTATTTTTGTTTCTAGCTCAATCTTATATTGATGATTCAATTATCTTGATATTAGAAACCATTTCTAATATCGTTACTTTGATCAAAGATTCCCTGAATCATCATCCGATTAATAACTAGCTAGATGCAATCTCCTCTTACTAAGAGTGATCGATTCCTTATTGACATAATCATTACGTTCATATCCAATTCACCATTCCCAGTATCAATCCTGTGCATGACTCAGTGTCATGATTAGGATTGAACCAAAGCATGGGTTCATGTACATAGGTACTTATGGCAGTCTCAAGTCAAAGGATTACTTGTACCACTCCCACTATGAGAACCTTCTATTGACATGTAGCTAAGACTCCATTAGATGTTCTCAAGTTGGATCATATCAGTGAACTCATTCTCTAATGAGCACCCACATCCTAGTATTAGTGTCATACACAAGTGACTGTGAGAGCAGTCACCCTATTCAGTATACATAGGATGTGCTAGTCTTACCGGAAAAAACCTTGATCCCCTACTCAAGGTTCCTTTGACTAGGAATATTTTTTGATTAAGGTTTTAAGACTTTAGGTCTCACTGGTATGATCTCATCATAACCCTAAAATCATAGCCCTAATCTATGGGGTTCATCATATAATAATAATCACAGCGTATGATAAAAAATAATGCCTTTATTAGAATATTGTCAATTACAATGGTTTGGGAGATACAACATAGATTGGCTTGTAGGGTATATCCCTTTCAGTGGGCTAGGGTTCGGAACTTTTAAAAATATTCATGGGAGAAAGGTTGCAGGAGGTGGAATAAGGCTGGGATAACTCGGGGATAAATCGAGAACAAAACCAGAATAGGTGGGATAGGTGGAATAGCGGGAATAGGAAAAATAAAAAAATTCAGAGAAAATAAGAAAAAATAGAAAAATATCCGGACTTGCCCTAGATCCCCATAAGTATCCTATTTTTTTAATTTTTTTTATTTTTCTATGGTGGTGGCGAAGGAAAAATAGGGATGGATGATAGGAAAATTGGACACTCTGGGATTTGGAACTTACATTCATGGAGAGACATCTCACCTCTAGGGCATCTCACCCATCCCACTACATATAGCCTAGGGCATCCCGCCCATCTCACTACATGCGGAGCCTAGGGCATCCCACCCAAATCACTACCTTGGGATGTGAAGGAAAATCCCTAAGGCCTAGAGGGGACTCGACGAGGAAAAGAAGATAACTAGGATCTCTCATCCCTCGACGCTCGAAAACGAAGGACTTGGGTCTCTCATCCCTCGATGCCCGAAGGTGAAGGACTAGGATCTCTTACCCCTCGACTCCCGAAGGCAAAGGACAGACGGGCCACTCACCCTCTCCATACTGGGCGAACGAAAAGAAAAATACTTTTCTAAAAAACTTACTTGATTAACCAAAATGTTTTTTACAAAGGATTGAAGGTGGTATTTATAGACTTTTCCAACCCTCATTTGAATTTGAATATAAGATAACAGGATAAGAATGATTCAAATTCAAATACTAGATAGGATAAGATAAGCCTATCCATATCTTAATCCTAACCAACCAAATCCTAATTTAAAATTCAAACAAAAAATAAAGATAAATCCCAAATAAATTTATTATGGATATCCTTCAAGATTCAAGCATCTCCAAGATTCGTACTTGCTCCGGGATCTGTGCTGGCGATGTCCCCATCATTCCCCTGAGGTGGGGAGAACTTAACTCCGTTGAGTCAGTATCAGGAGACGTTGATGAAACCGAATCTAATCAATCAAAGGGGCTATGCTCTGAGATCTATTCAGCTTCGAGAACCGTGCAGCACTAAAAATCGTGTAACTCGGGAATCCATGCAACTTGAACTCGACAAGAAGAAGCCCGCTTTATCTTGAGAAGCGTGCAGAAGGCCCACCTCATCCCATCTATCTTCATCCTCCCTTTTCACTGGCTCCCCCTCATAGAAGATCTCTGTGTCTGGAGCAGCAACACAGTATTCAGGAGGCTCCATTTCAATCACCTTGAATTCAACACTCCTCATCCCTCCCCTAAGTAAAAGATCCCCTTCCCTTACTGGACGATATGACTAAGGAAATATGGCTTCAGATATGCATCAAATAAGTTCCCGGTACCTGCCTTTATGGTATCATCGATAGGCAATATATGCAGACGCATCCCATAACATCCTAGCACTGATGAACCGAAACCACATCTCCGAGCTTAACTCTGAGATTAGACCGAACAACCTTATTGATCCTAAGCTTGGGCTCCTCACATGAGTCATCAGCAAGAACAATGCAAATAGTGTCCCTCCATTTCTTCCCCATCAAGAGGATGGTATCTCCACCAAATAGCTGCAACTTCTCCATCATCGCCGAATTCATCGACACCACTGAATTGTTATCGTTGATCGCCTCGTCGACGATCAGCCGGTTCGGCACCTTCTTCCACTCGAGAATCGCCGTGTTAAAATCCTTCTGCGCCCCCTTCAGATCGGAAGAGGATGCGGCCTCGCCGATGCTTTCCATTAGAGCTCGATTTGAGAACTGGAATCCCAATGGAAATCGCCAAACGAGTAGATGAGGATAAAAAAAAAAATCATAGCCAGCAAGCAAGAATGCGAGAGGGGAGTCGGTGACATGGAGGGAAGGTGGCCTGAATGGTGTTTAGGGAAATGGCCGATGGAGGGGTGGACGATGTTCTCGGCAGGTGCCAATGGAGTCGTGGGGGGGTCTTCCTGCTGGATTTGGTGTTGGCCGGAGGAGGAGGCGGAGCGGACGACCTCAAGGGGGCGAAGGGCATCGGTGGCGATGACATCAAGCTTCATATGAGGCAGAGAGAAGGGGGGCTCGGCCTGGGAGAAGTGGCTCGATCTGGACACCATGGGCATCGGCGAGGGTCGATGATCGGATCCGGATGGGTGGTCCTGGGACGTAGATGAGGACGCAGATGAAAGATGAGACAGCATATGAGAGCTGAGAACCAAAAGATCATACGAAAGCTCAGGGAGATAGCAGAGGGGGTGGCAAGGGCAGTGGAGATTGGGTTGATGTCTTTCCTTTCCGGGATCCACCGGCGTCGATGCCGCCGGTTGCAATGGAGGACCGGTAGCCAAGGTTCTCTGCTCCAAAAACTGACTTGCGGTGTTGGATCAGGAACCGGAGAAGAAGGCGGACAGTGGAGATGACTCCGGGCGGATCTAGAGATGATGGGCGATCAGATGAGTCCGTCGATGGGGAAGCTCTCGGTGAGGCGAACCATGGTGTGGGCTAGCGAGGTCCAGACATCTGCGAGATGAGATAGATGGACACTGCCCGAGGAAGTCCAGAGCTTTGAGTCGGAAACCCGAGCTCATCCACGGGATCGGGAAGCACTCACGGTCGAAGTAGCGCATGCCAACCTTGCCGAAGTACCTAGGATGATACTTGTCGAAAAGGATGCGGTGGTGGTGCAGGCCGCCAGCATTACCGTGGCCTTCGAGATGCTTCTGTTGCTTGCCGATGTGACTGTGCCCGGTGCTCATGTGGCCGCGCTTCTTCTATTTGGGGACGGCAAGGGAGCGGCTGCAGGGAGCACCCATGGGAGATCTGTGGATGAAGACGAGATCGCTGCTATGGATGGCCATGAGCCAGCCGAGGCTTTTGCGGATCTTGGGGATGACCGGATCAGAGGGGAAGATGGGTGCGAGGCGGCTGTGGCAATTCTTCCTTGGAAAAGGAATCGAGACTAGACGTGGGGAAGTCCATCATCGATTGGCTGCTGGACTGTGGCTGTGGGTAGTGGATCAAGCACAAGGAAGACAAAGAATGGCGAAACAGGTGAAGAAAATCTGGGATTGGGAAAGAAACGTACCTTAATATAATCTATTGCTCTGATACAAATTTGATGGGGAACGGGATAGGGGTAGGATCATCGACGAGTTGAGAAGTTGTCGAAGATTAGGGTATCCTATTTTTTTAATTTTTTTTGATTTTTCTATGGTGGTGGCGAAGGAAAAATAAAGATGGAGGATAAGAAAATTCGACACTCTAGGATATGGAACTTACATTCATGGAGAGACATCTTATCTCTAGGGCATCTCACCCATCCCACTACATGTAGCCTAGGGTATCACACCCATCTCACTACATGCGGAGTATAGGGCATCCCACCCAAATTGCTACTTGGGACCGTGAAGGAAAATCCCTAAGACCTAGAGGGGACTCGACTGGAAAATGGGGATAACTAGGGTCTCTCACCCCTCGATGCTCAAAAGCGAAGGACTAGGGTCTCTCATCCCTCGACGACCGAAGGCGAAGGACTAGGGTCTCTCACCCCTCGATGCCCGAAGGCGAAGGATAGACAGGCCTCTCACCCTCCCCATATGGGGCGAACGAAAAGAAAAATTCTTTTCTAAAAAACTCACTTGATTAACTAAACTAATTTTTACAAAGGATTGAGGATGGTATTTATAGACTTTTCCAACCCTCATTTGAATTTGAATACAATATGACAGGATAGGAATGATTCAAATTCAAATACTAGATAGGATAAGATAAGCCTATCCATATCTCAATCATAACCAACCAAATACTAATTTAAAAATCAAACAAAAGAGAAAGATAAATCCCAAACAAATTTATTCTGGATATCCTCCAAGATTGTGCATCTCCAGGATTCGTGCTTGCTCTAGGATCCATGCTGGCGATGTCCCCATCAATCCGACATCGAAGCCCGGAGTCTAGCTCTCCGGCATCGAAGCCCAGAGTCCAAATCTCTGGCATCGTAGCCCAGAGTCTAGCCCTTTGGCAACAAAGCCTAGAGTCCAGCTCTCCGGCATCGAATCCCGGAGTCCAGCTCTTCGGCACCGAAGCCCGGAGTCCGATGCCGAAGCCCGGAGTCCATCTCTCCAGCACCTCAAGACCGGAATCTCCTGAAGCGCGTCACTCAAGATCAGAAACTACTAAAGCCTGGCACCCAAAGACTGGTGACCTAAGATGCCCAGCACTCAAGCCAGGACTCTGGTCCGGTGCCAAAGACCGGTGACCTAAGATGCCCGGCACTTAAGCTCGGACTCCGGTTCGGCACCAAAGATCGGTGACCTAAGATGCCCGGCACTCAAGCCTGGACTTCGGTCCAGCACCAAAGACTGTGACCTAAGACACCCGGCACTCTAGCCCGAATGCCGGTCTGGCAACAATGACCGGTGACCTAAGATGCCCGGCACTCAAGATCGGAAACCCTGGCACCTCAAGATCGGAAACTCTTGAAGCCCGACACCAAAGACCGAAAACCCAAGCACCTCAAGAATGGAAACTCCTGAAGCCTAGCACCAATGATCGGAAACTCCTAAAGCCCGGCACCAAAGATCGGAAACCTCGGTACCCAAGATCGGAAACTCCTGAAGCCCGGCACCAAAGACCAGAAACCCTAGCACCCAAGACTATAAACCACGGCACCAAAGACAGGAGACCCCGGCACCTCAAGACCAGAAACTTCCGAAGCTTGGCACCTAAAGACCGTATAACCTAGCAACTTAGACCCGGAAACTCTTGAAGACCGGAGCTCCACTGGTGCGAGCACCAGACTCAGAAGAAGACTTCAGAGCTCCATTTGGATCTCTGATTGACATTGCCCGAGAAATTAGGGTTTGTAATAAAGGTTGACCTGGTCAACCAGTTTATTTATTTTTTTTATTGAGTCACCATTTAAATTTTGTTGAGTCATGTTGACTCAGTGCAAGTCCCAATGTGGTTTCAATTTGGTCCAAAATGGTGCCACATTTATCTTCCAATCAAATCAAGGTTCAAGCAAGTGGAGGCCACACTCCAAGCCACACGCCCAGCCACACTCCGAGCACACGCCAGAGTCCAGGAGGCACCACAGAGGCATCCCAGTGTCATGGTCCCCACATCCAAAGAAGAAAAAATCAAATTGGAGGCTACTTTAAAGGAAGCGCCCATACCTGCCTATTTTACCTAAGCAAAGAAGGAAGAAGACTTCTCTTGGAGAAGAAATCAAAGAAGGACATCCAACCTACTCCTAATTGAAGTTCAAATCAAAATCAAAGAGCTTAACTTGGAGTGGAAGAAAAGAAGAAATACCATAAGAAGAAGAGGACTCCAAATCCAAATCCAACTCCAAAGGAGGCACCAAAAAAATTCAAAAAAAATTCCTTTATGGCCGTCCCAATTTTTTTTGAACTCTTGGTCGGCCAAGAGAGAAGATTTTCTACCTAATCTAGTGGTTGGAGGAGTTTAGTCCCACATGGGAATTTGTACAAGCTTGGAGAAAATTTTAGGTCTATATAATAGACCTCTCTTTGTAACTTTAAAAAATCAATGAAGAAAATTATTTTTTGCTATTCTCTTGTGTTGAGTGACCTAGGTTTCTCTTCTTCGCACTATTCTAAGTGTTGAGCTCCGTGAGGGGGTAATCCGGGTTCCATTGGAGCCTTGAGGAGGTGAGAGATCTCCATCTTTATCCAAAACCCTAGGTTAGCCACTTGAAAATTCCAAAACCCTAGCCACCCTTCATTATTTTCAATCCATCAAACCCTAGATCCTTCCATATCCCACGGCCTCTCTCTCTCTACAAGTCCAGGCCATCCACCTTCATCCAGATCCAGTCCGGCTACTTCAGATCCAGAGCAAGTTCCAAGGAAAATCACATCAGCTTCCAGGAGAATCCAGTTTTCAGCAATTTCAATCTTCAAGTTCATCAACCTGGTAAATTTTTCCCTTGACTCTCTGATTCCATCAATTGTTTTTCTTCTCTTCCAGATCTTGAGTTCAGGAGAAGCCAACCCGCCAAAGGACCAGTATTGGAGGATCCATTGCGAAGATACCTGAATCCGAGGATCCAACAATCTGCTCGGGAGAGTTCTTCCACCAAAATCTATGAAGATCATTGTCTGGTTAGGTAAACCATCTCTTCTCTTTATTTTTGTTCTGTTGAAAGTTCGGAGCGAAACCCTAGGTCTGGGAGTTTCTCAACCCCCAGCGATCCGTTGCTTCTAAACTACTCTGATAATTTAGTTTCCTTAAAATTGTGCTTTCAATTATCATATTAGTATCTTTCAATGTTAGGTTAACTTTTCTTTGATTTGAAGCCAACTTCTACAAACATATAAAAACAACAAAAAAATTAGTTAATCTTAATTTACTTCCGCATTGCATCCCTTTATTTGTTCTGCATCATTTTTGGTATCAGAGCCCAGTCTAGGGTTTCTGATTTGCTTGCTTGCTTGTTTTGATTGTTCTCTTTTTATTTTGTCTGCTCGAAGTAGACTTCCCAGGACGTCCGGTCCTAGGAACTAAGCGAGGCGCAAGCCTCCTCCTCCCATTCCACGGGGTGTTCCTAGGGCGTGTAGGGGATCCATTGGGTTATAACTTCGTAGCAGGGATTATAAACGGGGAAGACAATCTAGTTGCAGCCCGTAATTACCCTGTTGTCTGAATTATTTCTCCCTGTATAAAACTCTGAATTGCATGATTTTTGCTTCGTTGAAACCAGTATAATTGAATCTATTTTCCATAATTTTTCTGTGATTTATTGGTTTCAGTAACAATTCTGAGAGTTAAAATACAGTAACTCTATTTTTTGTGTTCTGCAATTCAATTCTTTTTGGAGTGATCATCTCATAATTTACTTAAGGGCAATTGAGCATCTAAGATAAGGGGAGGAGTTGATTACCTCTCCTTAGCCCAAAACCACCATCCAATCATTCGAACCTAGACCTAATTTAAAATCAGTTAGACCTAATTTGCCCTAGTGGGCTAGGGACACCAATTGGTCGGGTCTAGGCTAGTGTTGAGTCAGTTTGCCGGGTTATTCTGTGTGCTTAGCACTCAGTGTCTAGAACGGTGGTTTAGGGACTACGTCCCGAAGGGCTTGTGTGCTGGTTCGCCTACCTGGCCAATCACTGATTAGTGTCTAGGATTGGCAATCAAGGACCTAACACTCCCCTTACACCTGCCTGGCTGAGTCTTGAGTTACTACAGGCTAGCTTGTCACTCTGATTGGGCATCTAGTTTGGACTCTAGGTCTAGTGATCCAGTAGTCGATTTAGTCTAGTCTCATTTTGTGTGCTTGCTTGAATCATCATGTCTACCAGAAACGGAGTGCCATATCAACCTGGTCAAACCCAACCTGATTTAGAGGCCATGATCAGAACTCTTACTGAAAGTATGGCTAAAATGAATCAGGATATGACAAACACTGTGGCCCAGTTTAGCGCACAAATTAATGAGGATCTTACCCAACTTAGGGACCGAGTCCAAGTACTTGAAGAACCTAGGCATCGGAATTGGACTCCTGACCCCGATTTTAATGTGCCTCAACCTCACCCACATCAGGAGCCTAGAAGGCCTTTATATAGAGATCCTGAACCTAATCATAGGAGGCCTGACCCAGAGCCTGAAGATAGAGATGATAGGTTCATCAGGAACATCAAATTAGATGCACCCACTTTTGATGGTAGTCTGAACCCTAAGGTGTATTCTGATTGGGAGGGTGAGATGGACCAATACTTTGAGTGGTATGCTATTTCTGAGGAGAGGAAATACAAGTTTGCCAAGATGAAATTAGTGCGTCAAGCTAGGTTATACTGGGGGAACATTGAGCTAACCACTAGGAGACGGAATGTTGAGCCCATAACCACTTGGCAGGGTATGAAAGAAAAATTGAGAGATAAATACCTACCCATTTCATACCAGCAAAACCTGTTAGACCAATGGCAAAACCTGAAATAAGGAAATCGATCTGTCTCAGACTACATAACTACTTTTGATGAATACCTAATGAGATGTGATGTGAGTGAAGCCCACGAAGTCACTTTGTCTAGATTTAGGGCTGGACTGAGGGAAGAAATCAAGAGAGAACTATTTCTGAGAGAGGTTACTGATCTAGACCAAGCCTACCAGATTGCACTAAACACTAAGAAATTTCAGAGAGGACCTATACCTTCTAGGGTTAGTGCCCCAATCCCAAGGAATGGACCTAGCCAAGTTATGCCTAGTAAACCTTTTCAGGGTACTTCTACCCCTAGACCCATGGACAAAGGTAAGGCACCTGACACCCAGAGAACCCCTAGTTCAAATATCACCTGTTTTAAGTGTCAGAAACCAGGTCACATTTCCAGTCAGTGTACTGCCATAGCCTGTTTCAAGTGTCATAAGGTAGGTCATGTTGCTAGCCAGTGCCCACGAAGATCCCTTTACATAGAAGAGGGAGAGAATGATAATTCCGAGCCCAGTGAGGAATTTGAAGAAGAAGTTTATGAGGCCGGAATGAATTTGGTTGAGGAGTATGAAGGAGAGGAGGAACCCAATGAATCTGACCAATTAGGAGTTGTAAGATGCATCCTATCTCAGAATCTAGTTCAAGAGGATTGGCGTAGGACTAACATCCTACAGACTTTTCTTAAATTAGGGGATAAGGTATGTAAGATCATCATAGATAGTGGGAGCTGTGTAAATGCCATCTCTACTAGCACTGTCAAGATGTTAGGCTTAATCCCAGTTACCCATCCCAACCCCTATAAGGTTTCTTGGGTAGATTCTACCTCCATACCCATCCAGTCTAGATGTCAAGTCCAAATCCAAATGCAATCTTATCACGAAAAGATTTGGTGCGATGTTTTACCCATAGGGGTGAGCAGTATAATTCTCGGAAGACCTTGGTTGTATGATCATGATGCCACCCTCTTAGGAAAATCCAATACCTGTGTCTTTAGTCTCAATGGGAAGAAGATTACGATCCATTCAGTTCCCCCTAAGGACAAGGTAACTAAAGGAGCCGGTAAGGTTAAGGAGATGAAAACTGGAGTGAACCTAATCAGTGCTAAGGATCTAGAACAAGAAATTCATAGTGGTTCACCCATCTGGATGTTGACTGCTAAGGAACTTAGAACTTCGGAACCCTCAGAGCCTCCTCAAGAAGTTAAACCTGTGTTAAAAGAATTTGAGGATGTCTTTCCCGAGGATTTGCCAGACCACCTTCCACCTCTTAGGGATATCCAGCATGCCATAGATCTAATCCCAGGAGCGACTTTGCCCAACTTGCCCCATTACAGGATGAATCTATCTGAGCATGAAGAACTGCAAAAGCAGGTTGGAGAATTATTGAGGAAGGGGTTTATTAGAGAAAGTCTTAGCCCTTATGCAGTCCCAGCCTTACTGACCCCAAAGAAAGATGGCACGTGGAGGATGTGTGTTGACAGTCGTGCCATCAATAAAATTACAATCAAATATAGGTTTCCCATCCCTAGACTAGATGACATGCTTGATATGATGGCTGGTGCAATGGTTTTTTCTAAGATTGATCTCAAAAGTGGCTATCATCAGGTTAGGATTAGACCCGGGGATGAATAGAAAACTGCTTTCAAAACTAAGGATGGTCTTTATGAATGGGTTGTTATGCCTTTTGGGTTGTCCAATGCCCCTAGTACCTTCATGAGAATTATGACCCAGGTACTTAGAGCTTTCATAGGAAAATTTGTGGTGGTCTATTTTGATGACATCCTGATCTATAGTAAGACCCCAGCAGATCACCTAGGCCACCTTAGAGCAGTCTGCCAAGTTTTGAGGAATGAGAGACTCTACGGTAATCTTAAGAAGTGTGAATTCATGACTAGTAGAGTTATCTTTCTTGGTTTTGTAGTAACCCCTGACGGCGTGGCGGCCGATCCTGAGAAAATTAGGTCCATAGTAGACTGGCCAGAGCCAACCAATGTGCATGAAGTTAGAAGTTTCCACGACTTGGCTACCTTCTATAGGCGATTCATCAAGGGGTTTAGTACTTTAGCTGCTCCTATCACTGATTGTATTAGGAAGGGAGAATTTCATTGGACTAAGTCAGCCCATAAAGCCTTCCTAGATCTTAAGGATAAAATGACCCAGGCACCCATTCTGAGATTACCCGATTTTTCTAAAGTATTTGAGGTTGCCTGTGATGCTTCAGGTGTAGGAATAGGTGGAGTCCTAAGCCAAGAGAATCATCCCATAGCATTCTTTAGTGAAAAACTTAATGATGCTAAGCTTAGGTATTCTACCTATGATAAGGAATTTTATGCGGTGGTGCAAGCTTTGCGTTACTGGAGACATTATTTGCTACCGTAGGAATTTGTACTATTTTCGGACCATGAGGCTCTTAGATTTCTGAACTCCCAAAAGAAGCTTAACCCTAGGCATGCTAAGTGGGTAGAATATATCCAGTCCTATACTTTTGTCCTGAAACATAAGGCTGGAGTTGAGAATAAGGTAGCTGATGCCCTTAGTCGCCGATCTCTGTTATTAACTTCTGTTAGAACTGAGGTCATAGGGTTTGAGCAAATCAAAGAGGAATATGAGTCTTGTCCGGATTTCACAACTGTGTATCAGGATCTAGTTCAAGGACCATCTAGTAATCACCAAGATTATACCCTTGTAGATGGTTTTTTGTTCTTCAAAAATAGGCTTTGCATCCCTAGAACTTCTCTTAGGGAATTTTTGATTTGGGAAATCCATGCTGGAGGTTTAGCCGGCCATTTTGGAAAAGACAAGACCATTCTAGCTATTGAAGACCACTTTTTCTGGCCTAGCTTGAAAAGGGATGTAGCTAATATTGTAGCTAGATGTCGAACCTGCGCTGTTGCCAAACAGCGAAAACAAAACACTGGTCTTTATACCCCACTCCCTGTCCCAGATCGTCCTTGGCAAGATGTGAGTATGGATTTTGTGTTAGGTTTACCTAAGACCTAGAGGAGACATGATTCTATCTGTGTCATAGTCGACCGATTCTCTAAAATGGCCCACTTCCTGCCTTGTTCCCAAACCTTTGATGCGTCTAAGGTAGCCACGCTTTTCTTCAATGAGATAGTTAGACTCCATGGCCTACCTAAGACAATCGTTTCAGATAGGGATGTCCGGTTCACCAGTTACTTTTGGAAGACCCTTTGGCATAAGTTAGGGACAAAACTTAAGTTTTCAACTGCCTATCATCCCCAAACTGATGGCCAAACTGAAGTAGTGAACCGTAGCCTAGGAAATCTGCTAAGATGTCATGTTGGTGAAAACACCAGAAATTGGGATTTATACCTACCAAGGGCAGAATTTGCGTACAATGACTCGGTCAATAGGTCTACGGGTAAGAGTCCATTTGAAATTGTACATGGGTACAAACCTCACACACCTCTTGACCTAGTCCCTTTACTTGTCCACACTCGAGTCTCCGAATCTGCTGAGAATTTTGCACAGCATGTAAAAGACTTGCATAAAGAAATTCATGCCAAAATAAATTTAAGTAATGAAACTTATAAGAAGTTGGCTGATACTCAAAGGCGAGTCAAATCTTTTGTTGAGGGAGACTATGTGATGATTAGGTTAAGGCCTGAACAGTTTCCTCCTGGAACCGTTAGAAAGTTACATGCTAGGGGAGCTGGACCATTTAGAGTGGTAAAGAGAGTAGGATCCAATGCCTATGTGCTCGAGTTGCCTCCAGAACTAGGCATTAGCTCTACTTTCAACATTACAGACTTAGTAGAGTACAGGGAGCCAGCTGTGATTCCTAGTGTGCCTTTTGAGCCTAACCCTATCATTGAGAGTGATCCCGACCCTGTGTGTCCACCAACAAACTGGCCTGTGAGGAAAGAGCAGATTGAAAAGATCCTGGATGATCAGGTTATCTCTACTCGTAATCGAGGATACCAAAGGTACCTAGTCCGCTGGCAAGGAAGGCCAGATTCTGATGACTCTTGGAGATCCCGAGAAGAATTACAAGAATTGGACCCAGACCTCTTGGAGAGATACCAGAGCCAACTTGAGCCTTACTCGACAGGGTCGAGTTCCTCCCACCCTGGGAGAATTGGTGCGGGCACCAGACTCAGAAGAAGACTTCAGAGCTCCATTTGGATCTCTGATTGACATTGCCCGAGAAATTAGGGTTTGTAATAAAGGTTGACCTGGTCAACCAGTTTATTTATTTTATTTATTGAGTCACCATTTAAATTTTGTTGAGTCATGTTGACTCAGTGCAAGTCCCAATGTGGTTTCAATTTGGTCCAAAATGGTGCCACATTTGTCTTCCAATCAAATCAAGGTTCAAGCAAGTGGAGGCCACACTCCAAGCCACACGCCCAGCCACACTCCGAGCACACGCCAGAGTCCAGGAGGTGCCACAGAGGCATCCCAGTGTCATGGTCCCCACATCCAAAGAAGAAAAAATCAAATTGGAGGCTACTTTAAAGGAAGCGCCCATACCTGCCTATTTTACCTAAGCAAAGAAGGAAGAAGACTTCTCTTGGAGAAGAAATCAAAGAAGGACATCCAACCTACTCCTAATTGAAGTTCAAATCAAAATCAAAGAGCTTAACTTGGAGTGGAAGAAAAGAAGAAATACCATAAGAAGAAGAGGACTCCAAATCCAAATCCAACTCCAAAGGAGGCACCAAAAAAATTCAAAAAAATTCCTTTATGGCCGTCCCAATTTTTTTTTGAACTCTTGGTCGGCCAAGAGAGAAGATTTTCTACCTAATCTAGTGGTTGGAGGAGTTTAGTCCCACATGGGAATTTGTACAAGCTTGGAGAAAATTTTAGGTCTATATAATAGACCTCTCTTTGTAAATTTAAAAAATCAATGAAGAAAATTATTTTTTGCTATTCTCTTGTGTTGAGTGACCTAGGTTTCTCTTCTTCCGCACTATTCTAAGTGTTGAGCTCCGTGAGGGGGTAATCCGGGTTCCATTGGAGCCTTGAGGAGGTGAGAGATCTCCATCTTTATCCAAAACCTTAGGTTAGCCACTTGAAAATTCCAAAACCCTAGCCACCCTTCATTATTTTCAATCCATCAAACCCTAGATCCTTCCATATCCCACGGCCTCTCTCTCTCTACAAGTCCAGGCCGTCCACCTTCATCCAGATCCAGTCCGGCTACTTCAGATCCAGAGCAAGTTCCAAGGAAAATCACATCAGCTTCCAGGAGAATCCAGTTTTCAGCAATTTCAATCTTCAAGTTCATCAACCTGGTAAATTTTTCCCTTGACTCTCTGATTCCATCAATTGTTTTTCTTCTCTTCCAGATCTTGAGTTCAGGAGAAGCCAACCCGCCAAAGGACCAGTATTGGAGGATCCATTGCGAAGATACCTGAATCCGAGGATCCAACAATTTGCTCGGGAGAGTTCTTCCACCAAAATCTGTGAAGATCATTGTCTGGTTAGGTAAACCATCTCTTCTCTTTATTTCTGTTCTGTTGAAAGTTCGGAGCGAAACCCTAGGTCTGGGAGTTTCTCAACCCCCAGCGATCCGTTGCTTCTAAACTACTATGATAATTTAGTTTCCTTAAAATTGTGCTTTCAATTATCATATTAGTATCTTTCAATGTTAGGTTAACTTTTCTTTTATTTGAAGCCAACTTCTACAAACATATAAAAACAACAAAAAAATTAGTTAATCTTAATTTACTTCCGCATCGCATCCCTTTATTTGTTCTGCATCATCCACAATCACCTGGCATTTTCGATAAGTGCAACCTTCGAGCTTGGCCTTGCCATGCACACCTGGAGCTGGTCCCGACCGGAACCAAGCAGATCTCATCCAGCAAAGCACTCGAAACCTTTCGGCTGCCTCACCCATGAGATGAGAATGACTTAGCAAGACGAAGAACTTCTCTCTAATTCCATCATATGGTCCGGACTCGAAGAAAAAAAGAATTAAAAAGGGAGAAAAGAGAAAGAGGGAAGAGGAAGAAGGAAGGAGATTCCTGCCAAGGTGATTGAAAAAGTTTCTTCATTGATACTAAACAGTTTAATACAAGTGTCATCGGGCCCCGACAGGCCGGGCAGCCTAGATCAGAAGGAAAAAGGAGGAAGATAATTACAAGGACCCCTACCATACTCAGCCAGCTCCTTCCCGGGATGGCGTACGAGTAGGCCATCATCTTTTGGAGCCTCTGGCGGTGTGGCTTCATCCTCGGCGACCACCACAAACAGAGCTGGGTCGGAGGTAGCGATCGACTCCTCAATAGTGTTCAAGTCTAGGGCCGGCTCCCTGTCCGAACCTCCGGGGTATCTGAGAAAGCATCGGCACTTGTCCGAGATGAAGCCCTCCACCCTGTTGTGGAGGTACATGAAGCCCTTATAGAATGAGTTCGTCACCATTTCCTGGAACTCAGCGACGAAGTCCAGGGAAGCTTTGTACCTCGCCATGGCCTCCACATCACCCTTCTTGGCAGCTTTGTCTTGGCCAACTGCCTCAGCGGCCTCCTTCTTTACCGCTTCCACCGATTCGACTACCTCATTCTTAGTAGTGATGATCCTCCTCTCGGTAGCAATCAATCTCTCCCTTGCCGCCTCTAACTCGGCCTGAAGAGATTGGGCTCACCCCTTCTGCTAGGTGGCCTCGGCACTGAGCTCATTTAGCCTAGCCTCCTTGACTTTGACCTCCTCTGCCTTGCTCTTTGACCGGCTCCTCTCCTGGTTCAGGCTCCCCTAAAGTTCTTTCAAGTGCCTTTCGGCACTCGCGACCTCGCACTTGAGCACCTTGTTCTTTTGCCTTTCCTCCCAGGCATCATCAATCTTCTATTTCAGATTGATCGTCATTCACTCGGGCTGCACTACACGCTGTCTGTCCTTCTTCTTCAACCAGTTCTTGAAGCAATCCCTGATCAGAAGGAGCTTAGTGCCAAGCTGCACCAGTGAAGATGTTAGCAACAAATGCAAAAGGGAGAAGGAAGGAATGAAACTTATCGAGAAGAGATGGGGGAAGGTGCTGCTGATTGCATCCTCCAGGAGTTTCCCAGCCTTCTCCCACCGGTCGCATGACTGGATTATGAAATCCATCATGCGCTCGGCCAGGCCCTGGTCCTGGACCAGGGAGACGTTCGGCACCAGTCTGAAGGGGAACTGGTGGTAGTCCCTCTCTCTCCTACTTGCCCCAGACGTGGAGTCACACACTCCATCGGCTGGAGAAGCTTCGTGGGCATGGTGAGAGATTGAAACCTCTTCGATCGGTGCCCCCGGTGCCGGCTTAGTTCCTCCTTTTTCCTCCTCGATGATGATGATCTCTAAGAAAGGAGGAGACATCATGGCAGTAGTAGTGGCAGTGGCACTGGCCTAGACGACCACCTCAGGCTCCGGGGCTGGGACCAGCTCGTGTCACCTCGGCTGCTCTAGCACGGGCTTAGCAGCCCTCTAACCGGGCTCGCGCTTTACCTCGACCGCCCTCCTTCCTTGCTCAGAGATAGTCTCGGCTCCTCTTCTACTCGGCTCAGCCGGCTCGGCTGGAGCAGTCATCGTGCCACTTTCATCATGAGTCATCTTCAAAGGGGACTCGCCAACCACTACCGGTGGGCCCCTCTTCTTGGTGATCGTGAGGAGATCATCCAGTGAGAACTTCATGCTTTTACAAAGAGGAAAGAATGTCAGCTCCAAGCTCAGAGAGACAAAAGAAAAAGCACAAGGAGAAAAGTTTAGGCCAAACTCACCCAACTCCCTCGTTGGGTCGACCCTGGCTTCAAAGGTTTCTGCTCTGACAGCAGAATGATGCGGAACTAGATATGCATGTAATAATTTTTTTTATGTTTTTAAATATTGATTTATAAGTTTTAATCCCGAAGATCAGACTAAGAAATGATGCAAAGAGTTCTATATGAAATAAGAAGCTAAAAGCATGCATAACATGATCTAATAAGCAATAGAAAAGGGACCGCCGAGTTTGAGAAGCCATGATTGGGCTAGTTCACCTACAATAGGATTACTGGTGGAAGAGGGGGTGTACCTGGCAATAGTTGAAGTTCCTGGTGCAGATCATATGAGAAGATGTTCCTCTCACTCATGGATGTGGCCAAGAAAATCAAGCCGGAGACTCGCGAATTCCCGGCTTTCTGCTTGGTGGTCTGATTGCAGCCCGGCTGGAGTCATTGGATTCGTCAAAGTCGAGGGACCTGCAAATAGCCATTCTAAGGTTAGAAAACAAAGCACAGGTGGAGAGTAAATTGAAAAACCAGCAAAGGAAAGATGGAATTTGAAGTGGGCGGCTAGGTCTTGGAGATGCAGGTGGAGGTTGGAAGAAGGCACAGGACTCTAGGAAGAAGAAGGGCTCACACAAAATCTCTTTAAGCACACAGCAGGTACCACACAGCAATTGAAGAATTCAATATTATTTCATGATAAAAATTGTCTTGATACAAGAGATTAGAGCCCTTTAAATATACTCTTATACTTTGCCCCCAAGTAAGGTTAAAAGAGACTTTGCATAGGACTTTTAATCCAAATCAAACTCTAGCTAGAAAACATGGTAGGCTAGGTAGAAAAAATCCCTAAATTCCCTCCCTCTCTCACTTGCCTTGGTTGGCCAAGGGACGAGACCCTAGTGGCCAACCAAGGGGTGGTGAGCATAAGCTTGGCACCCCTTGGTTCTCTTCTTGGGCCCTGATTGGCCCAATCTGCTTCAGGCTATGGCCCAGGGCTTCAACGTTTCGAAATTGTCTTCCAGGCTTCTGATTTTATTCTCCTAGGCCTTCCATGGTCTTCAAAGCTTCTAGTTCGGTTGGACTTCACTTTGACTGGTTGGTCTTCACTTGTACTTGGGCTGGCATGTCTTCACTTGTACTTGGACTGACATGTACTGAACTTCGGAAGATGACTAGCTCAACATGAGCTGACTAGTACATGACTCAAGTAATAAAAGGACAACTCAGATGGACTAAGCCTTTATTACAAATGGACTCAGATGCTTCTAATTAATCCATAGAGGGTTGAGAAGCCTCTGTCTTATTCTGGTGCCTTTGGTGTCCGCACCAATTTTTCCAGGGTGGGAGGAACTAGACCCTATCGAGTGAGGATCCGGTTGGCTCACATAACTTTCAAGGAGGTATGGGTTGAGGTGCTATAAGTCCTATCGAGAAATCCATGAATCATCTGACTCTGGCCTATCTTGCCATCAGACCAGGTAGTGTTGATAGTCACGGCCCTGGGTCGTTATGGCTTGAACGTCTAGGATATGCTTGATCCGTTCTCCTCTCTCAAGCCAAATAATTGGTGGATACTCTAGGCTAGGGTCACTCTCAATGGAAGGAATAGGTCCAAAGGTGTCACTAGGTATTGCTGTCGGTTCCCTGTACTCAACCAGGTCTGCGATATTGAAGGTATAACTGATGCCCAAATTCGAAGGCAAATCTAACACATAGGCATTTGGTCCAACCCACTCTATCACTTTAAAAGGTCTGGCTCCATGAGCATGAAGCTTCTTAATGATCCTAGGTGGGAACTGCTCAGGCCTAAGCCTAATCATGACGAAATCCCCTATATCAAATTCCTTGGTCCTTCGAGAATTAGCCAGTTTCTTATATGTTTTGTTACATAGATTCATTTTTTGGCTAACATCCTTATGCAAGTCTTTAATATACTGTGCGAATGATTCTAGAAACTTCGATACTCATGCATGAACAGATAAAGGAATCAGATCAATGGGGCGATTAGGCTTGCACCCATGGACTATCTCAAAAGGACTCTTGCCGGTTGTCTTATTCACTGAGCTATTGTAGGCGAACTCTAATATAGGCAACAATAGATCCCAAGTTCCAATGTGTTCACCTACCAGGCATCTAAGGAGGTTTCCTAAACTACGATTCACCACTTCGGTTTGGCCATCTGTTTGGGGGTCGTAGGCTGTAGAAAACTTAAACTTGGTCCCTAATACATGCCAGAGGGTCTTCCAGAAATAACTGGTGAACCTAACATCCCTATAAGATATGATTGTCTTGGGTAGGCCATGGAGACTAACCACATTGTCAAAGAAAAGCTTGGCTACTCTAGATGCATTAAAGGTTCAGGAACATGGAATGAAGTGAGCCATCTTAGAGAACCTATCGACCACTACAAAGATAGAATCATGTCTCTTATGGATCTTAGGTAATCCTAACATGAAGTCCATACTTAGGTCCTGCCAAGGGTGATCAGGCACTGGTAAAGGTGTGTAGAGACCAGTATTTTGCTTATGCTGTTTTGCAACAGTGCAAGTTCTACACCTGGCTACAATCTGGGCAACATGCCTTTTCAAACCTAGCCAAAAGAACTGGTCTTCTATCGCTAAGATGGTCTTATTCCTACAAAAGTGACCAGCTAAACCTCCAGCATGGGTCTCCCAAATTAGGAATTCTTTAAGGGAAGTTCTAGGTATACGAGTCGATTGTTTCGGAAAAGGTGGCCATCCTAAATGGTATACTAACTATGGGTACTGGATGGTCCTAGCCTTAGGGTCTGGTAAATGTCTCCAAAGTATGGGCAGATTTTATATTCATCTTTTAACCTATCAAACCCTATGACTTGGGTGCTGACTGATCCTAAAGCAAAGACCTACGGCTAAGGGCGTCTGTGGTGGGGACACAAAAGGTACCAGAATAAGGTAGAGGATTCTCAACCCTCTGTGGATCACTTAATTGACATTCGAGTCCACTATAATAAAGCTTAGTCCAGTTGAGTTGTTTTTATTTAAGTCCTTTAATTAGTCAGCTCATGTTGAGCTAGTTCAGTTCATTATTAGTCAGCTCATGTCGAGCTAATTTTATTTTTTGAATCCTGTCCAAGCATATCGAAAACTCAAGACCACATCATACAAGTAAAGACCAAGTCCAACCTAATTAAAGACATGGAAGTTGAGCCCAAGTCCAACCCAGCTTGAAGACTTAAAGATCCAAGGAGGAGGAAATTAAAACAAGCACAAACCTGAAGCCCTGAACCAGCCAGAAGGAAATTGGGCCAGCCTAGGCCCAGGAAGGAATAAGGGTGCCATCTCTTATGGTGACCCTCCCCTTGGTCGGCCCCTTATGGTCACCCCCTTGGCTGACCAAGACATGGAGAGGGAGAGCAATTTGTGTGGGACTTTCTACCTATGTTACCTTATATTCCTAGTTAGGATTTGAAAGGGAGGAGTCCTATGTAAAATCTAAAGTACCCTTACTTGGGGCCCAAGGTTAAGGGTCTATTTAAGGGACCCTAGTCTCATGTATGAAGCTTGATTTTGATATATGAAATAAATCTTGAGTTCTTCTATTGCTTTGAGTGTTACCCTGCTATGTGCATAAAGGGGTGTGAGAGTTTTCTTCTTCCCGGTGCTGCAACCATATTCCTGCCGCTAGCCAACCTTCCAGAACCCTGGCCGCCCACTTCAAAAGACACCTTTTCTTTGCTATTTTACTTTATTTCTTTGTTCCTTAGTAAGTTTTCTATCCCCTGACAGGTTGTTTGCAGGTTCTTGAGTTCCTACGAATCCAATTACTCCAGCCAAGCCTCAATCGGAGCACCGAGTAGAAAGCCGGGTATTCGCGGGTCTTTGGCTCGGTATTCCAGGCCACATCCATCGAGGAATGAGAGATCCCTTTGCTGCAATCTTCATCGAGTGCTTCAGATGTTGTCAGGTACACCCCCTCTACCTTTAGTAATTTTATTGTAGGAGAACTTGCCCTAACCGAGGCTTCTCAGTCCCGGCGATCCTTCTTTATTACTTTTCTAGGTCTTAATTTGCATGCTTGACTTCTAAAATTCATATAGAATTTCCTATAACTTATTTTGATCCAATTTTAAGAATTAATCTCTAAACCCCACATATAAAACACACAAAAATAATTGCATGCATATTAGTCCCGCATCATCTGGTATTAGAGCTTAGATTAGGGCTTGTTTTCTGTATCTTTTTAGTCCATATATGCTCTATTATTTTTGTTATTTCTCTTTGTTAATAACTATAAAAAATTTTAAAATTTTTTTTTCTAGATTCATCATAATTCAAAGTGTTTCTCAGGATTTTTGTAGATTTTATTTCGATCTGTGAATTTTATGCAACCTGAAATACATTCTGCAAATTTTTGGCTCTATTTTTTTCAGCAAGACAAGTTTGGAAGTTTAGGGTTTTGTTTAGCATCTCCTTGCATATATTTAATTTTTATTATGTTTCTAGCATATTAGGTCATTTGCTGCAAATCATATTTCTACAAAAGAATTAAAAAAAAAAAAACATATATAAAAGCTACCTAAAACACTTAAACCATAATTTTGCATCATCTGCCTACCATCATTACATAAACTACCTTGAAGGGCACTCTTGCTATGTCAGATGGGGGGAGGATTTGATCACCTCTCTTTAGACCAAAACCACAACCCCTTGCATTCGGTCCCAAGCCTAACCTAAAATTAATTAGACTTAATTTGACCTAGTGGGCTAGGGACACCAACTGGTCGTGTCTGGGCTAAGTGTCGGATCACTATGTCAAGCTAACCTGTGTGTGCCTTGTGCTTGGTGTCTAGAAATGTTGGTTTAGGAATTCAATCTCGAAGGGCTTGTGTGCTGGTCTGCCTACCTGGCCAATCTCTAATTGGTGTCTAAGATTGGCAATCAGGGATCTAACACTCCCATTACACCTGCCTGGTTGAGTATAGGGTTACTATAGGCTAGTTTGCCACCATGATTGAGCACCTAGTTTTGGACTCTAGGTCTAGTCAGCTGTAGTCGATTTGATCGAGTTCTGCATGAGCACTAGATCAGGGGTTTCATATCATCCACCATCTCCACTTTTGTCTGAATCTATGGATAATCTTGAAGCCTAGATTAAAGCCCTCGCTGACCAAATGGCCCAGATGTCTACCTAGTTAATTACCTAGATGACTCAATTGACCCAGACTAATAGCCTCAACACAACTCAACCTAGTGAAACCATATAGCCCAACCCTAGGAGAACCCAATACTCTGACCCATATAGGGAGTCCAACCCTAGGAGGATCCAATACTCTGACACATATAGGGAGCCCAACCCTAGGAGAATCCAATACTCTGATTCATATAGGGAGTCCAACCCTAGGAGGATCCAATACTCTGACCCATATAGAGAGCCCAACACTAGGAGAACACCTTACCATGACCCCTATTTGGAGCCCAACCCTAGGCGAGCAACTAGGTATGTTGTGTTGGTAGTACCTAAATTTTGTGATCCTGAGTGTGATGATTATCTTGCTTGGGAAAGAGATATGGACCTGTATTTTAAACAAAATTGGGGTTTCAATTATGAAAGATGTCAGTTCAAGTTTGCTAAAGCTATGTTAGTTCACCCGGCCAGGTCAGACTGGGATAATGTTGAGAGAATACTTAGGCTAAAAGGCCACAGACCCATAACTACCTGGAGTGACATGAAACTTGAACTAAGGAGAAATTACCTACCCAAGTCCTATCAGTCCAAGAGACCCACAACCTGTAGATCTTATGACTTCAAATCCTATGAACCTAGAACTTATGTACCCAAAATCTATGAACCTAGATCCTGTAATCCCATGACCCATAGATCTATGCCCTTGGAGCCCATAACCCGTAGGTATCAGCCTAGTACTAGTCAAGTTTTTCCTAGTCAACTTGAACCCCATAGGATTAGTACCCCTAAATATGAACCCAGTAGTGAGCCACTACCCTTAGTCAACCTGACCATACTAGGATTAGTGCCCATAATCACAAACTAGGACCTAGCCAATTTTTTCCTAGCCGACCTTCTCCAACCATTCCTGAGATTCACAAGGCTTACATTAATGCAGAAGTGTATGAAGCTGATGCAAGCTTAGTGGATGAGTATGAGGGAGAAGAGGAGACACCTTTAGTAGACCTCGAATTAGCTAACCGAGTCAATACCCAGGTAAAAACCAACCCAGAGCTAGTTGACCTTTACCACATCCAACCTAAAGATATAGTGGAAGAATAAATAGAGGAAGAGAACCTAGGTACTATTGCTAGAGCCTTACTTGAGGAAACCATAGAGGAGAGCCAAATTATAGAGTCTAGTCCAAAATACAAGAACCAGAAGAATTTATTAAGGACCTGATCTCTTTGAATCAATACCCTCAAGATGAGCCCCATCCTATAGTTCCCATTAAGGACCTCTTCCCTGAGATTAGTAACCCATCCTTTCATTATGCAAACCCTATAGATAGACCTCAACCTTATAAGGTTAACCTCATTAGTCTAGGATTTGTTCCTGACATCCCTTCTTTTATCCTACTATATCCAACCAATCCTGAACTGTTTTCCTTACCCTACTTGACTAATTCTGAGCCCACTTCCTATTTTCTGTCCTTTCCTGATACCTCTAGCATTTCTAAGATCATTAGATTGCATTTAGTTAGAATTAGCATACTGCATGCATTCATTACGCATGTTAGGTTTGCATTATACTTCTGGCATACCCTTTGGAATTTGCTAGGAGCCCATTGTAAATTTTCATATGTATGCCAAGCTAGGATCAAACCTAGAGAACCTATAATCTCTTAGGTTTAAGTCCAAAAAGAGTTCAATAAAACTTCGTACTATAGGAATGCATAGTCAAGTATGTTAGGTGTCAGTATGAGTCCTTTGCATCATTTGTTAGGAGTCTGCATATGCCCAGCATGTTCACCACCTGTACTAATATTGAAGCAACTAGATAATTCCCGAAGATGGACCAAATAATTTGACGTAGTGGATTCTATCTTGGTTAGGCTTAGGCCTAAAAGAAGCTTCATACTCGTAGAGTCGGACCTTTTAAAGTGATATCGAAGGATTGGATCAAATGCCTATGTTAGACTTGCCATCGGATATGGGCATTAGTTCTACCTTCAATATTACAGACCTGGTTGAGTATAGGAAATCGGCAACGATACCTAGTGAGGCATTTGGACCTATTCCTTTTCATTGTGAGTGACCCTAATCCAGAATGTCCACTAACAAATTGGCCTAAGAGAGAATGGATCGAGCGTATCCTGGACGATCAAGCCATCACGACCCGGGACCGTGACTATCAACGCTTCCTGGTCCAATGGCAAGGCCAGCCAAAGTCAGACGATTCATGGATTTCTCGAAAGGACTTGCAATGCCTCAACCCAGACCTTCTCGAGAGATATGCGAGCAGTCTAATCTTCACTCGACAAGGTCGAGTTCCTCCCACCCCGGGAGAATTGGTGGGGACACCAAAGGCACCATTATAAGGCAAAGGCTTCTCAACACTTTGTGGATCACTTAATTGACATTCGAGTCCACTGTAATAAAGCTTAGTCCAGCTGAGTTGTTTTTATTTAAGTCCTGTAATTAGTCAGCTCATGTTGAGCTAGTTCAGTTCAGTATTAGTCAGCTCATGTCGAGCTAATTTTATTTTTTGAGTCCTGTCCAAGCATATCGAAGACTCAAGACCACATCATACAAGTGAAGACCAAGTCCAACCTGATTGAAGACATGGAAGTTGAGCCCAAGTCCAACCCAGCTTGAAGACTTGAAGATCCCGGGAGGAGAAAATTAAATCAAGCACAAACCTGAAGCCCTGAACTAGCCAGAAGGAAATTGGGCCAGCTCAGGCCCAGGAAGGAATTACGGTGCCATCTCTTATGGTGACCCTCCCCTTGGTTGGCCACTTATGGTCACTCCCTTGGCCGACCAAGACAAAGAGAGGGTGAGCAATTTGTGTGGGATTTTCTACCTATGTTACCTTATATTCCTAGTTAGGGTTTGAAAGGGAGAAGGTGTCCTATGTAAAGTCTAAAGTACCCTTACTTGGGGCCCAAGGTTAAGGGTCTATTTAAGGGACCCTAGTCTCTTGTATGAAGCTTGATTTTGATATATGAAATAAACCTTGAGTTCTTCTATTTCTTTGAGTGTTACCCTGCTGTGTAAATAAAGGGGTTTGAGAGTTTTCTTCTTCCGGTTGTTGCAACCATCTTCCTGCCGCCAGCCAACCTTGCAGAACCCTGGCCGCCCACTTCAAAAGACACCTTTTCTTTGCTGTTTTCCTTTATTTCTTTGTTCCCTTGTGAGTTTTCTCACCCCTGAAAGGTCGTTTGCAGGTCCCCGAGTTCCTATGAATCCAACGACTCCAGCCAAGCCTCAATCGGACCACCGAGCAGAAAGTCGGGTATCCGTGGATCTTTGGCTCGGTTTTCCAGACCGCATCCATCGAGGAACGAGAGATCCCTTCACTGCAATCTTCATCAGGTGCTTCAGATATTGTCAAGTACACCCCCTCTACCTCCAGTAATTTTATTGTAGGAGAACTTGCCCTAACCTAGGCTTCTCAGCCCTGGCGATCCTTCTTTATTACTTTTCTAGGTCCTAATCTGCATGCTTGACTTCTAAAATTCATATAGAATTCTCCATAACTTATTTTGATCCAATTTTTGGGTATTAATCTCTTAACCCCACATATAAAATACACAAAAATAATTGCATGCATATTAGTCCCGCATCATGCGGGACAGAGCGGGGGAGGATCGCTGGCGAGCGTAGAAGTTACCAGAGGATTAGGGCTTGTACTCAAAAACAAAGAACCTGGGCATCACACCCACTCTAATCTAGAGAAAAACACTCAAACAAAATAACTTTCAACTTTAGTTTGTATTCATGAGAAAAAAGATATTTAATGCAAGAGAGGATGGGTGGTATTTATAGATTCATCCTAGGGTACATTACTTGAGGGCTAAGAAACCCTGACTTGTGGGCCAAGAAACCTTGGTGGACCGGTCAACAATGGGCCTGTCTTGGGCTGGAGCTCTTTCTTGCAGGCTTGGCGGTATGAAAGGGCCTAGGTGCATGAAGGCCAGCTTTGGTTGGGGAGGCCTGATGAATCTCCTGGTATGATGCCTCTCCTCTTAACTTAAACGACACTACAGGGCTAAAGTGACTCAACTGGACTCACTTGTTCCACTTTATTATAGGACTAAATTGGCACACTTTGACTCAAGTGACACAGGGCTAATGGACTCAAATAAAATAGACTCTCGATCCCCATCATTCACCTACGATGGGGAGAACTCGACTCCGTCGAGTCAGGCTTGGCAGGGATTTTATGGAACCGAAACTAACCAAATCAAAAAGGGACTCCAAGGCTGGGTTCACCCATTTTTATTTTTCTTTTCTTTTATTTTTCTCTGATTTTTTTCACTGATTTCTTTTTTTGGTTGCTTTGAAATTAGTGCAGCTTTGAAGATTGTGCAACGCTAAGATCTGTGCTGCTCTAGAAAGTGTGTTGCTCCAGAAATCGTGCACTGAAATTGGCAATAATGAAGGCATTTGCCTTCACGTTCATGCAGTCCCTCTGTTCCTCACAGACCGAACCAGGGAGAGGAGCGATGGAGGAGTTCACGCGAAGACCATCCATCAGGGCGGCCATGGAGGTGGCGGCAATCGGGGATGGCAGTGGGGGTGACGACGGCATTCGGTGGGTGAGGCTCCAGTATGGGATGATCTTGGCGAGGATGTCGGTCTCCTTGGGGATGCCATACTGGGTGAGGAAGCCATTGAGGCGGTCGTTATCGCCGGCCTCCATCTTCTTAAGCTGGATCTCGGACCAAGAGTCCATGGTGATAGAGCGAACGAAGATTATCTGGATGCCGAGGCTGCGGTGCTTGTCGGAACACTCAAGGCACATGAAGATGTCGTAGGAGACGAAGGCCCACTACGGCTTCTTCTGGGTGCAGTCCATGCATGTCTTGTTCCCCTCCTCGTTTGGTAGCTGGTACTTGAGGTTGAAGGGGAGGCCATCATGGACGGTCCGGGAGAGCTTGGCGGAGAGGGCGTCGAGTTGGAGGTCACGGTAGAGATGGAAGAGGGACTACTCCTGTGATCGCTGATCGTTGGCAGAGGACATCAACTGGGCGACTAGCACCTTGAAGGGCATCTGGTTGGTGTCGAGGATTGCCACCAGCTACTGCTAGTCCATCACCATAGGGTGTGGTCAGAAGCTAGGGTTTCGGTTTGGGCGATGGCAGCAGGGCGTTGATCAGTTGGGAAGTGGTCTTTGAAGGAGGAGATCGGCAAGGCGACGTCGTGTGGATCTACGGCACAGGACAGTGGCAGTGGGCATGCGGCGGCCGTGGGATGTGGTCAAGCTTCATGACTTGCTCTGTTCTTGGAGATGGCAGCGTGGATGGAAGAAGGGGGGAGGGGCAGAGTCGGTGGTGTAGATCCGATAGGCTGCGGGCGATGTGGTTTCATGATGCTTGACAATGGGTTGATGGCATAATTAAAGAGGAAGAGGAAAACCCTAATCCATTAGGCTCTGATACCAAGTTGATGCGGGACAGATCGGGGCAGGATCGCTGGCGAGCGTAGAAATCACCAGAGGATTAGGGCTTGTATTTAAGAACAGAGAACCCGGGTGTCACACCCACTCCAATCTAGAGAAAAACACTCAAACAAAATAACTTTCAACTTTAGTTTGTATTCATAAGAAAAGAGATGTTTAATACAAGATGGGAGGGGTGGTATTTATAGATTCATCCCATGGTACATTACTTGAGGGCTAAGAAACCCTGACTTGTGGGCCAAGAAACGCTGGTGGACCGGTCAACAGTGGGCCTGTCTTGGGCTGGAGCTCTCTCTTGTGGGCTTAGCAGCATAAAAGGGCCCAGGTGCATGAAGGCCAGCTCTAGTTGGGGAGGCCTGATGAATCTCCTAGTCTGATGCCTCTCCTCTTGACTGGAACGACACTATAGGGCTAAAGGGACTCAACTGGATTCAGTTGTTCCACTTTATTACAGGACTCGATTGGCTCACATTGACTGAAGTGACACAGGACTAATGGACTCAAATAAAATAGACTCTCGATCCCAATCAGTCTGCTACCTTATTGTCTATTCTAGCATGGTGTTTCAGGACAAAGGTGTAGGCCTGAATGTACTCGATCCATTTATCGTGCCATGGGTTAAGTTTCTTTTGGGAGTTTAGGAACCGGAGTGCCTCATGGTCAAAAAATATGATAAACTCTTGCGGTAGTAAGTAATGTCTCCAATATCTAAGGGCATGGACTACCGCATAAAATTCCTTGTCATAGGTAGAGTACTTAAGTTTAGCCTCATTCAGCTTCTCACTGAAGAAGGCTATAGGATGATTTTCTTGACTCAATACCCCACCTATTCATACTCCCGAGGCGTTGCAAGCGACCTCAAACACCTTATTGAAATCAAGTAATCTTAGGTTGGGTGCATGGGTCATCTTATCCAAAGTTCTACGAAGGCCTTATCAGCTGCTTTGGTCCACTCAAATGTACCCTTCCTAATGCAATCAATTATAGGTGTGATGACTGTACTAAAACCTGAAAGGGATATGCCCTACAAGCCAATCTATGTTGTATCTCCCAAACCATTGTAATTGACAATATTCTAATAAAGGCATTATTTTTCATCATACGCTGTGTTTATTATTATATGATGAACCCCATAGATTAGGGCTATGATTTTAGGGTTATGATGAGATCATGCTAGTGAGACCTAAAGTCTTAAAACCTTAATCTAAAATATTCCTAGTCAAAGGAACCTTGAGTAGGGGATCAGGGTTTTTCCGGTAAGACTAGCACATCCTATGTATACTGAATAGGGTGACTGCTCTCACAGTCACTTGTGTATGACACTAATACTAGGATGTGGGTGCTCATTAGAGAATGAGTTCACTGATATGATCCAACTGGCGAACATCTAATGGAGTCTTAGCTACATGTCAATAGAAGGTTCTCATAGTGGGAGTGGTACAAGTAATCCTTTGACTTGAGACTGCCATAAGTACCTAATGTACAAGAACCCATGCTTTGGTTCAATTCTAATCATGACACTGAGTCATGCACAGGATTGATACTGGGAATGGTGAATTGGATATGAAGGTAATGAGTAGGTCAACAAGGAATCGATCACTCTTAGTAAGAGGAGATTGCATCCAGCTAGTTATCAATTGGATGATGATTCAGGGAATCTTTGATCAAAGTAAAGATATTAGAGATGATTTCTAATATCAAGATAATTGAATCATCAATATAAGATTGAGCTAGAAACGAATATAATATTGGAGTTGACATATATCCATATCCATAATTATATTCTGGGTGCAGGTTGATCGAAGGATTTAATTGTACGGTAACTTTCTACTGAAGGATATTTTGGTATTTCACCAGAATTTCCATATCTTCCGGGTAGACATGACACGTTGCTAGATGTCAATCTTATCTTGTGGGTTGATTAAATTGAATGATCACTTATTAGGAAGAGTCCTAATTGATCATATTCGGGTAAGTCCGGTTTGACCTAAATCGATTAAAAAGAGTTCTAATCAAATTAGGTCAACTTGTATTCGAACCCACTGCTGGCTAGATGTGGAACCCAATGGGTCACACACTTAAAAGAATTGATCAAGTGTTTAATTTTGTAATTAAATCATTTTGCATGATGACACTCTAGCAGGTGTTGCAAATCCTAGCTTCTATTCAAATTAGATTCAAATTAGGGTTCCGGATTGGTTCAATTTGGGTTCTAATTGGGTCTAATTAGACCCTAATTGAGGTTATAAGGATTATGGCTAATCCTATTGGCTAACCATGTACCTAGGCTAGCCCCCACCCACCCCTTAGCATTTTCATGCCAAAATGCCAAGAGTCCATGCGCTAATGGACTCTTGGAGCGCCATTTGGAAGAGTCCATGGCGCATGGACTCTTGGTGCGCTCCATAAAAAACTTCGATGTTTTTATATGGGGCGGCTTCTCTTATCTCCTTTAGCGCCTCAAATGTCCCCCTTTAGCGCCTCAAATGTCCCCCCTTGGATTGGAATCCAAGGGTTGATGCTTTTTGAGAAAGGCAGGAAGCATTCGTTGCTTCCCGGTTGCGTGAAATAACATCTCCTCGGAGATTTAAAGTCGTGACTCCTTTCTTTTAAAAACATCACGACTTTTCATTTAAGAAAAGCCGTGGGATTTATTCGGAAGGTCGTGAGAAGGAAGGATGGGGCGTGAGAAAATAAGAAAGGGCGTGAGAAGTTTTTCACGAAGAGTTGTGTAGGCAACGCTCTGAAATCTATTTAAGGGGTCAGGAAAAATCAGAACCGGGTAATCTGAAATTTTTTCTTCTGCCTCTCCAAAAGACTCTTTCTCTCTTTTCTTGTTCTTGCACTGTTTCCTTTACAGAGTACACCTATGTCGAAACTCTACTACTGAACAAGAACAAGAGCAAAAGTCTCCGACGGTAAAGGAAAGGAGTTCTGATTTTTATTCTTTCTTTCTTACATTAAGACATTTTTGTCTTAGTTTCTCCTCCAATTTAAGACAAGCCTAAATCCACTTAGGACAAGGTCTTATCTTCAAGACAAGAGTATGTTAGAGGGTCAAGGTCTTAGTGGAAGGAGGAGAAGAGATAAAAGAAAGGAAGGCAACCTCTTGTGTGGAAGAATTCCAGCCATAATCTGAAGAATTGATTTCTAGGAAGAAGAACTCAATAGGAGGAACCATTGGACAAGAAGATAGTATTCTTGATCATTGCTCTGTGTGGATCACCATCAGAGGGCAGACACCTGGATGCCTGGTGAACACAAATAGCCCGTTCATCTTCAAGATTAAATCTTCATCAATTTGGAATTAGCTGTTACAGGTTAGTACTCTAATTCTAATTTGCATAAGAATGTTAGTCTTCATACATTTTAGTCTTATTAAGGAGTTCCTGGTTTAGGGTTTTGGTACATATTAATTTCAATTTTTGAAATTACCCTTCCGCTGCATTGCACAGGAACCCTACAGTGGTATCAGAGCCACCTTAATTAGGACTATAATTTATGATAGTTTGTATGTCACTTCTTAGGGTTTTTAAATCCTAATATGTTACTACACATAGCATATCTTTGTTTGCATATATGTTTTGATGTATGCCACTAGTTAGGGTCTTTCACTCAAACCCTAATTATTATAGAGATATGTATAGTTTTGAAGTCATCATACTGAAATAAGGTTGCCCTGGCATAATGGTGGATCCATTATGTGGTAAATGGTTGTCCTAGTATGATGACACACTTAGCACATATTTTTTTATTTATAAGAGTGATATGTTGACTGTGATACATTCTATAAGGATGTGCTGTCAATTTATAAATCCCTCCTCTTAAAAATTATATTAAATCTTAGTATATTTAACTAATAAGCATCACTAGTCATGATGTACAATTGATCATTCGGTGTCTAGAAAGGTGGTTCTGGGAAGGTAAAGAGAATTATGGTTTTTAATTGGTTACGTTGACTAACCTGGCCAATTTTTATTGGTGTCTAGGAAAGCAACGGGGGACTCCCACATCTCTTCCACTTGCCTGGCCGATTTGATTAAATTTAAATCTTGACTAAAATGCCTAGTGTTAAAAATACTATATATTGGCCTTCCTTCATGCTGGATCATTATTGTGTTATGAACCACATTAGGGTTGTTGTGTTATCTGCAAGACCTAATATGGTGATTGACATAATACTAGTCTAGTGCATAGATATGCTTACAGTATATTCAGTATAATTGGAGGGGACACCTGAGGCACCAGAATAAGACAGAGGCTTTTTCAACCCTCTGTAAATTGATCAATAATTTATGAGTCCATCTGTAATAAGGGCTTAGCTCATCTGAGTCCATTTTAGTTGTTATTTGAGTATTTTTAGTTGTTATTTCAGTTCTGTACTAGTCAGCTCATGTTGAGCTTGTTCAGTCCAATGCTAGTCAGCTCATGTTGAGATAATTTTATTTTTTTGGGTCCTGTCCAAGCATACTGAAGACTCAAGACTATATCATACAAGTGAAGACCAAGTCCAACTAGATTGAAGACATGGAAGTATAGCACAAGTCCAACCCAGCTTGAAGATTTGAAGACCCCAGGAGGAAAATTCAGAAAACCCTAATTTCTTGCAGATGCCCTCCAGATACCCAGATTCCCTTCCAGATGTCAAAGTATATTCATAGATAAGGGCATCCATGATTCCAGAGGTCCATCTGCATCCTAGCCCAAAGAAATCAAGCCCAGGTGCCAAGCCCAAGCCCCAAAGAAGCAAGATACCAGGGAATATTCCTGCTACCTGGCTACCAGGCCACCCCAGCTTCCAGAGGCCCAAACCCATGCACCCGAGCCCCTTTGGGCCGGCCTTTTGCTGCTCCTAGAAGCCCAACACGCCCCCCTAGGCATCCTTGGAGTCTTGACTAAGTCAAGAAAATTTTTAGTGATTTTTCTACCTAATATTTCCTTATTTTCTAGCTAGGGTTTGAGAGGGAAAAGGATTCTTATGTAAAGACTTATGTACCCTTACTTGGAGCCCAAGGTTAAGGGTCTATTTAAGGGACCCTAGCCTCTTGTATGAGGAGAATTTTTGATGAATGAAAACCTTGAGTTCTTCTATTGAGTGGTGTGAGACCCTGCTGTGTGCATAAAGGGGTTTGTGAGAGTTCTTCTTCCCAGTGTTTGCAATCATCTTCCTACTGCCAACAAACCCTCCAGATTCCTGGATGCCCACTCCAAAAGAAGCCTTCCCTTGCTGTTTTTACTTTGTTTTCTTGTTCCTTTGTGAGCTTTCTAATCCCTGACAGGTTGTTTGCAGGTCCCTGAGTTCCTACGAATCCAACGACTCCAGCCAAGCCTCAATCGGATCACCGAGCAGAAAGCCGGGTATCCGCAGGTCTTTGGCTCAGTTTTCCAGGCCGCATCCATCGAGGAACGAGAGACCCCTTTGCTGCAATCTTCATAGACATTGTCAGGTACACCCCTCTACCTCCAGTAGTTTTATTGTAGGAGAACTTGCCCTAGCCGAGGCTTCTCAGCCCCGGCGGTCCTTCTTTGCTACTTTTCTAGGTCCTAATCTGCATGCTGATCTTCAAAAATTCATAAAAAATTTCCTATAAATAATTTTGATCTGAAATTTGGGAATTAATCACCTAACTCAACATGTAAAACATACAAAAAAAATTGCATGCATATTAGTTCCCCATCATTTGGTATCATAGCTTAGATTAGGGCTTGTTTTCTACAATTTTTCAGTCCATATATACTCTGTTATTTTAATTATTTCTCCCTGATAAAAACTCCCAAAATTCTGAAATTTGCTTTCCGGATTCATAATAATTAACAGTAATTTTAAAAATCTTTGTAGATTTTATTATGGCCTGTGAATTTTCTTCAAGCCGAAATACATCCTGTAAATTTTTGGCTCTATTTTTTCAGCAAGACAAGTTTGGAAGTTTTAGGTTTTTGTTTAGCAATTTTTGCATATTTTTTAATTTTAGTATATTTTCAGAATATTAGGCCATGTTTTGCATGTTTTCTTCTATTTAAAAAAATACCAAAAAAAAAATTACATATTCTCCAAAAATACCAAAAAAAAAAAAAAAATCTAAACCCTAATTTGCATCCTCATCTGCCTGCCATCATTGTATAATTTACTTTTAAGGGCACTCTTGCTATATCAGATGGGGGGAGGATTTGATCACCTCTCCTAAGCCCAAAACCACATCCCTTGCATTCGGTCCCAAGCCTTAACCTAAAATTAATTAGACTTAATTTGCCCTAGTGGGCTAGGGAAACCAACTGGTCGGGTCCGGGCTAGTGTTAGATCACTGTGTCAAGTTAACCTGTGTGTGCCTTGTGCTCAGTGTCTAGAACGGTGGTTTAGGGATTCAATCCTGAAGGGCTTGTGTGCTGGTCCGCCTACCTGGCCAATCTCTGATTGGTGTCTAGGATTTGCAATCAGGGACCTAACACTCCCCTTACACCAGCCTGGCTGAGTACAAGGTTACTATAGGCTAGTTTGCCACCCTGATTGAGCATCTAGTTTGGACTCCAGGTCTAGTCAGCTATAGCCGGTCTGATCGAGTTTTGCATGAGCACTAGATCAGGAGTTTCATATCACCCACCTCCTTCATAAATGTCTGAACCCATGGAAAATTTACAAGCCCAAATAAAAGCCCTAGCTGATCAAATGGCCCAGATGACTACCTAGATGACCTAGTTAACTCAGTCTCGTATTCAAACCAATGATAGAATTGACCATCTTGCCAATAGGTTTGATCAGTTAAAAGTCCGGGTAGGGACCCCAAGAAAAACCCATGGGTCACAGTCTGAGCCAGATCCTGATTCCCCTCAACCTAGAAGGACCCCAAACCCTGATCTATACCATGAGGTCGAACCTAGGAGAGCCCCTTATCTTGACCCGTACTACAATCCTCAACCTAGGAGGACCCCAAACCCTGATCCATACCTTGAGGCTGAACCTAGGAGAGCCCATCGTCATGATCCAATCCCTAAGGTTAGTCCTAGAAGACCCAATCAGGATTTTATAGACCAGGAAGATAGATCCTATTTACCCTCTCCCTACAAGCCTAGTATACCTACAACCTATAGATCTTATGACTCCAAATCCTATGAACCTAGAACCTATGAATCCATAACCTATGAACCTAGATCCTATGACTCTAGATCCCATGATCATAGATCCTATGCACCCACATCCTATGAGCCTAGAGAACCCATAACCCCTAAGTATCAGCCTAGTACTAGTCATGCTTCCCTAGTCAACTTGAACCCCATAGGATTAGTATCCTAAATATGAACCCAATAGTGAGCCACTACCTCTTATACAACCTGAACCTACTAGGAGTAGTACCCATAATCAGAGACCAGAACCTAACCAATTTCCTGCTAGCCGACCTTCTCCAACCATTTCTGAGATTGACAAGGCTTACATTAACGCGGAAGTGTATGAAGCTGATGCTAGCCTAGTGGATGAGTATGAAGGAGAAGAGGAGACACCTTTAGTAGACGTAGAATTAGCTGACCCAGTAGATACCCAGGTAGAAACCACCCTAGAGCTAGTTGACCTTGACCACATCCAACCTAAAGCTATAGTGGAAGAACAATTAGAGAAAGAGAACTATGATACTAGGATTTTACCTGAGGAAACTCTAGAAAAGGATCTAATTGTAGAGCCTATTCCTAAATTGCATGAACAAGAAGACTTTATTCAGGATTTGGCTTACTTAACCCATTGCCCTTAGGATGAATCCCTTCCTGCCATTCCTATTGAAGATCTCTTCCCAGAAATTGTTGACCCATCCTTCCATAGCATGGACCTTTTCATGCCCATAGATATTCCACAATCTCGTAAGATTAGCCTCATTAGTCTAGGATTAGTCCCTGACATGCCTTCTTTTATTGAACTTTATCCAACTAATCTTGAACCTTTTTCGCTACCCTACCAAATACTTCTGAACCCACTTCCTATTTTCTGCCCTTTCCTGACACCTCCAGCATTTCTAGGATCATTAGATTGCATTTAGCTGAGATTAGCATACTGCATGCATTCATCACGCATGTTAGGTTTGCATCTTACTTCTGGCATACTCTTTGGAATTTGCTAGGAGTTCACTGTAAATTTTCATGTGCATGTCAAGCTAGGATCAAACCTAGAGAACCTATAATCTATTAGGTTTAGATCCAAAGAGTTCAATAAAATTTCCTTCGATAGGAATGCATAGTCGAGTCTGCTAGGTGTAGGTTTGAGTCCTTTGCATCATCTTGTTAGGAGTCTGCATGTGCCTAGCATGTTCACCACCCGCACTAATGTTAATACAACTGGCTAATTCCCGAAGATGGATCAAAAATTTGAAGTAGTGGATTTATCTTGGTTAGGCTTAGGCCTAAAAGAAGCTTCATGCTCGCAGAGCCGGACCTTTTAAAGTGATAGAGAAGGTTGGATCAAATGCCTAGGTGTTAGACTTGCCTTCGGATTTGGGCATTAGTTCTACCTTCAATATTACAGACCTGGTTGAGTATAGGGAACCAGCAGCGCTACCTAGTGAGGCCTTTGGACCTATTCCTTTTCATTGTGAGTGACCCTAACCTAGAGTGTCCACAAACAAATTTGGCCTGAGAGAGGAGAACGGATTGAGCGTATCCTGGACAATCAAGCCATCACGACCCAGGGCCATGACTATCAACGCTTCCTGGTCCGATGGCAAGGCCGGCCAGAGTCGGACGATTCATGGATTTCTTGAGAGGACTTGCAATGCCTCAACCGAGACCTTCTCGAGAGATATGTGAGCCAGTCTGACCTTCACTCGACAGGGTCGAGTTCCTCCCACCCCGGGAGAATTGGTGGGGACACCTGAGGCACCAGAATAAGACAGAGGCTTTTTCAACCCTCTGTAAATTGATCAATAATTTATGAGTCCATCTGTAATAAGGGCTTAGCTCATCTGAGTCCATTTTAGTTATTATTTGAGTATTTTTAGTTGTTATTTCAGTTCTGTACTAGTCAGCTCATGTTGAGCTAGTTCAGTCCAATGCTAGTCAGCTCATGTTGAGCTAATTTTATTTTTTTGAGTCCTGTCCAAGCATACTGAAGACTCAAGACTATATCATACAAGTGAAGACCAAGTCCAACAAGATTGAAGACATGAAAGTATAGCTCAAGTCCAACCCAGCTTGAAGATTTGAAGACCCCAGGAGGAAAATTCAGAAAACCCTGATTTCTTGCAGATGCCCTCCAGATACCCAGATTCCCTTCCAGATGCCAATGTATATTCATAGATAAGGGCATCCATGATTCCAGAGGTCCATCTGCATCCTAGCCCAAAGAAGTCAAGCCCAGGTGCCAAGCCCAAGCCCCTAAGAAGCAAGATACCAGGGAATATTCCTGCTACCTGGCTACCAGGCCACCCCAGCTTCCAGAGGCCCAAACCCATGCACCCGAGCCCCTTTGGGCCGGCCTTTTGCCGCTCTTAGAAGCTCAACACGCCCCCCTAGGCGTCCTTGGAGTCTTGACCAAGTCAAGAAAATTTTTAGGGATTTTTCTACCTAATATTTCCTTATTTTCTAGCTACGGTTTGAGAGGGAAAAGGATTCTTATGTAAAGACTTATGTACCCTTACTTGGAGCCCAAGGTTAAGGGTCTATTTAAGGGACCCTAGCCTCTTGTACGAGGAGAATTTTTGATGAATGAAAACCTTGAGTTCTTCTATTGAGTGGTGTGATACCCTGCTGTGTGCATAAAGTGGTTTGTGAGAGTTCTTCTTCCCGGTGTTTGCAATCATCTTCCTGCTACCAACAAACCCTCCAGATCCCTGGACGCCCACTCCAAAAGAAGCCTTTCCTTGCTGTTTTTACTTTGTTTTCTTGTTCCTTTGTGAGCTTTCTAACCCCTGACAGGTCATTTGCAGGTCCCTGAGTTCCTACGAATCCAATGACTCCAGCCAAGCCTCAATCGGATCACCGAGCAGAAAGCCGGGTATCCACGGGTCTTTGGCTCGATTTTCCAGGCCGCATCCATCGAGGAACGAGAGACCCCTTCGCTGCAATCTTTACAGACATTGTCAGGTACACCCCTCTACCTCCAGTAGTTTTATTGTAGGAGAACTTGCCCTAACCGAGGCTTCTCAGCCCCGGCGGTCCTTCTTTGCTACTTTTCTAGGTCCTAATCTGCATGCTGATCTTCAAAAATTCATAAAAAATTTCCTACAAATAATTTTGATCTGAAATTTGAGAATTAATCACCTAACTCAACATGTAAAACATACAAAAAAAATTGCATGCATATTAGTTCCCCATCAATAATGCTTTGTTGTGTTATCTGCAAGGGCATTATATTTGAGTATTGACTGTATAGAAATGAAAGGGTCTTGACTTAACTAGAACATTATGGTTTGTTGTGTTTTCTGTAAGACTAATAAAGTTCTAGAGGCCAAGTTACTTCTTGAGAATTATATGAGATATAATTAGAAGAGTTCCCTACCTTTGAGCTTATAAAAGATTTGTTGTGTTTTCTACAAGATCTTTTATAGGTTATTAGGATCTCAATCTCACTAAGAAAAATCGATCAAGGTTCTTCTCGATTATCATAGTGAGGGCTATGATTTTTGATAAATAGTGGGAGACATAATTAAATTGAAGACCTAATTTAATTATGTAAGTCATTTCATGGTTGTTTGCTTATGTATTGTTCTTTATTAAATATAGATAAATGGCATCTTCATTATCACTACGAAGTATCTTAGATACCAACAAACTGACTGGTCCGAACTATGTGGATTGGTTAAGAAATTTAAAGATTGTGCTGAGTTCAGAAAAACTTTCTTATATTCTTGATACCCTAGTCTTAATCCACTAGGGGACGATGCCACACAGGAAGATATGGCCACATACAAAATGTGGCAGAATGACTCCCTCACTATCAAGTGTATCATACTAGCCTCTATGACCAATGAGTTACAGAGACAGCATGAAAGCATGGATACTCAATCCATAATGCTCAATTTAAAAGAGCTTTATGGAGAATATAGCAGAACTGCTAGATATGAAATATCTAAGCAGTTATTCCATGCTAGGATGACAGAGGGAACATCCATTCAGGATCATGTTCTGAAGGTAATTGACTTAATCACCAGATTGGGTCAATTAGGTTTTATCATGGATGGGGAGTTGAATCAGGATTTAATCCTGCAATCACTCCCAGAGTCATTTTCTCAATTTGTCTTGAATTATCACATGAACAAACTAAACACTTCCTTGCCTGAGCTGTTAAATATGTTAAAAATAATGGAGAGCCACGTTAAGAAAGAAAAGGCTCCACTTCTTCTTGTTGATAAGACCAATAAGAAGAAATCAGGCAAAAGGGTTTTAATAGGAGGCTAAACCCTAAGAGTGGCATCAATAAGAATAAGAAAGGAAAGAAGGCCTCCAAACAGTTGACCTGTTTCTTTTGCGGCAAAGCAGGACATTGGAAAAAGAATTGCAAGGCTTACCTTGCAACTGTGAAGCCTGGTGCATCAGATGCGCCATAAGGTATGTATGAGATATATGTTATATTGACATTAAATTCATCTATATCAAATACTTGGGTATTGGATACCGCTTGTGGTTACCATATATGCAAATCTTTGCAGGACCTCCACAAGCTTAAAGTATTGAAGGAAGGTGACTTCAATCTCTATGGTGCTAGTGGTGATATCATCCAGGCAGAAGCTGTAGGGACCTATATTCTGAAGTTGCCTTCAGGGAAGATCTTGGAGTTAGAAATTTATTATTATATGCCTAAGATTATTAGGAACATTATATCTATTCCTTTGTTATTAAAACAAGGATATGTAATGGATGTAACGAGCACTGGTTGCTCGATAATGTTGTCTAATAAAATTATTTGTTTTGGCATATTTAGCAATGGGCTCTTAACTCTTTCTTCCAATGATAGTATTTTTCATGTCAATAATAAAAGAAAAAGATAAAACTTTAATGATACTTTACTTTGGCATCATCGACTTGGTCATGTTAATGAGTCTAGGATAAGCAAGTTATACAAGGAAAAATTCCTTGATCCTTATGAGTATGAATCATTAGGAACTTGCGAATCATGTCTCATGGGTAAGATGACCAAGACTCCATTTACTGGACATGGAGAAAGGTCAACTGAGTTATTAGGACTTATACATACTGATGTATGTGGTCCAATGACAACTCAAGCCAGAGGTGGATACTCATATTTTATCACTTTTACAGATGATTTATCTAGGTTCGGATGTGTGTATCTTATGAAACAAAATCTAAAGCCTTTGATAAATTTAAGGAGTATCAAAGTATGGTCGAAAAACAAACCGGAAAAAGTATTAAAGTTCTTCGTTCTGATCGAGGAGGAGAATACTTATCCACGGAGTTTTTAGACTATCTTAAAGTTAATGAAATTCTTTCTGAATGTACCCCTCCTTATACACCACAGCTAAATGGTATAGCTGAAAGGAGGAATTGTACCTCATTAGATATGGTATAATCCATGATGTGCTTCATAAATTTGCCCATTTCCTTCTGGGGTCATGCCCTAGAAACTATTGTTTACATTCTGAACAAGGTACCTTCTAAATCCATTGTTAGTACTCCATATGAAATTTGGAGAGGAAAGAAACCGTATATTAAATTTTTTAAGGTATGAGGATGTCTAGCTTATGTTAAAAGAAATTTTGGACATAAGTTGGAACCTAGAGCGGATAAATATCTATTTGTAGGATATCCTAGAGAGGGTAGAGGATATATGTTTTACCATCCTACTGAACAAAAGATTTTTGTCAGCAAACATGCCACTTTTCTAGAAAAAGAGTTCATTTTAGAAAAGGGCAATGGTAGAACTGTTGAACTTGGAGAAGTACAAGAAACACAGATAGATAGTTCTCAACCATTAGAACATATAGTTAGGACAGAACCAGAATACAAAACTCCTCCCCGTAGGTCTGATAGAGTGCCACGGGCACCTGAGAGGTATGGGTTTATTTTTGAAAATAATGAAGCCCAAGTCATTCAAAATGACGAACCTCTGACCTATTCGGAAGCTATCTTGAGTACTGATTCAGATAGATGGCAAGAAGCCATGGAATCCGAGATAGACTCTATGTATGTAAACCAAGTATGGTCTTTGGTCGATGCACTAGAGGGTGTTAATTCTATTGGGTGCAAATGGGTCTATAAGAAAAAGATTCGGGCTGATGGCCAAGTTGAAACCTATAAAGCTAGATTAGTGGCAAAAGGTTTTAGACAAAAATAAGGAATTGATTGTGATGAAACATTCTCACCTGTTGCCATGCTCAAATCAATTCAGATTTTAATTTCTATAGCAGCATACCACGATTATGAGATCTGGCAGATGGATGTGAAGACTGCATTCCTCAATGGTTTCCTTGAGGAAGAAGTCTACATGTCACAGCCAGAAGGTTTTATTTCAAAGAATAAACCTAATCAAGTATGCAAGCTAAAGAAATCTATTTATGGATTAAAGCAAGCTTCAAGGAGTTGGAACATCCGCTTTGATGAAACTATCAAAAGGTTTGGTTTTATCAAAAATGTGGATGAACCCTGTGTTTATAAGAAGACTAGTGGGAGTGCCATAGTCTTCTTGGTTCTGTATGTAGATGACATACTCCTCATTGGGAATGATATCCCAATGTTGCAATCAGTCAAGGTTTGGCTATCAAACCAGTTTTCCATGAAAGATTTGGGAGAAGCATCCTATATACTAGGTATTAAGATCTATAGAGATACATCTAAGAGGATGCTAGGTTTATCCCAATCTAGATACATTGACTTAGTGCTGAAAAGATTCAGCATGGATGGAAGTAAAAGAGGTTATCTTCCTATAAGTCAAGGCATACATCTTTCTACAAGGATGTCTCCTAAGACACCTGAAGAAAGAAATAGAATGAATTCTATACCTTATGCTTCGGCAATAGGGTCCATAATGCATGCCATGTTATGTACCAGGCCTGATGTGGCATATGCTTTAGGCATTGTCAGTAAGTTTCAGGCTGATCTAGGAGAGGATCATTGGAAAGCAGTTAAAAATATTCTTATATACCTGAGAAGGACTAAGGATATTTTTCTGGTTTATGGTGGTTCTGATCTTAAACTAGAAGCTTATTCTGATTCTAGTTTTCAATCAGACCCTAATGATAGCAAATCTATTTCGGGATATGTTTTAATCCTAAATGGTGGAGCAGTGAGTTGGAAGAGTACCAAGCAGCAGACTGTAGCTGACTCAACCACAGAGGCAGAATACATAGCTATCAGTGAAGCCGCCAAGGAAGCAGTCTGGATGAAGAAGTTCATCACTGAGTTGGGTGTTGTTCCTGAGATTGAAACCCAGTGCCACTTTACTATGAAAACACTAGAGCTGTTGCTCAAGCTAAGGATCCAAAAGCTCATCATAAGTCCAGGCACATTATGAGACCCTTCCATCTCGTCCGAGAAATAGTACAGAGATAAGATGTCTACATAAATAGAGTTGATACAAAGAACAATATAGCAGACCCGTTCACTAAGGCTAGTGCGGGCACCAGACTCAGAAGAAGACTTCAGGGCTCCATCTGGATCTCCGATTGACCTTGCCCGAAGAATTAGGATTTTCTGATTTTGTAATAAGGGTCGACTTGGTCAACTCAATTTTAGTCTTGAGTCTGTATTTCCCTGTAATTTAAATTTTGTTGAGTCATGTTGACTCAGTACAAGTCCTAGTAGTGGTCTAGGACTTCTCCAAGTTGGTGTCACTTTTTTTTCAGTCAAGTCAAGGTCTAGGGTGCCACATTTTTTCTCCCAGGCCCAAGCAAGTGGCCGCCACACTCCCAGCCACACGCCAGAGTCCAGGAGGCGCCACATCTCCATCCAGTGTCTTTGGTCCCTACACCACAAGAAGTAAGTTCCTTTTTTTCTTGCACCACTTGGGAGAGAAATCCATCAAGATACCTCAATCCAAGGAGGAGCCAATTTCTTTCCAGATAAACCCAAGCCAGGATGGCAAGAATTTTTCTTGAAGAGAGGATCAAGGAGGTGCCCCACAATGTTACATAAAAATCCAAGTTATAAAAGGGAAGAGAGCATGTCTTGGGGAGGAATTCAAGGAGATTTCTAAAAGTTTCCAAAAGTGCCAAAGTCATGAAAGGAAGAAGCCTAAACTTGTGGAGCAAGACTAGGAGGTGTCCAAATGAGCCAAACCATGAAGGAAAAATCCTTGATTCATGGAGAGATACTAGGAGACACCCCCATAACCTGCCATTTGGAGCTGATTTTCAAGTTTTCTTGGAGTTTTTGGGCTGCCCACTCATGGAAGGAGTCTTGGGAAGAGAATTTGATGCCTAAAGTGTGGGTTAGTCCTATTAGTCCCACATGGGAAATGTATAAAATTTATTTCTTTGTTAGGTCTATATATTCAACTCTATGTAACTCTTGAATTTAATGATGAATGAAATCAATTTCTTTGTGAGCAACTTTGTGTTTCTCTCTTCCGCACTTGTGTTCAGGTGTTGAGCTCCGTGAGGGAGTAAATCCGGGTTCCCTAGGAACCTTGAGGAGGTGTGAGATCTCCAACCCCAAAACCCTACCAAAACCCTAGGTTAGCCACTTCAATTCCAAACCCTAGCCGCCCATCATCTTCTTCATTCCACCAATCATCCAAACCCTAATCTACCTCATCATCTCACGGCCCCTCTCTTCCAAGTAGAGGCCGACCACCAACATCCAGGTCCAGATCGGCTACTTCGAATACAGAGCAAATCCTAGAGGAAGTCAGATCAGCATCCAGGATAATCAGGATTTCAGCAACATCAATTTTTTTCAAGTTCTTCTTATCTGGTAAATCCTTTCTTTGAGTATCTGGTTCCTTAACTTGTTCTTCTTCTTTCCCAGATCCTGAGTTCTGGAGAAGCCAACTCTGCCAATGGGCCAGTATTGGAGGATCCATTGCGAAGATATCCGAATCCGAGGATCCAACAATCTGCTCGAGAGAGTCCTTCCACCAAACTCTGTGAAGATCTTTGCCTGGTACATAACCCTTCCCTTCTCTTTATTTCTGTCCTGTTGAAAGTTCAGAGCGAAACCCTAGGTCTGGGAGTTTCTCAACCCCCAGCGATCCTTTACTTCTGAACTACTCTGATAATCTAGTTTCTTTGAATTGTGCTTTCAATTATTATATAGTTTCTTTCAATTTAGTTTAACTTTCCTTTGAGTCAAAGCCGACTTCTGAAAATATATATATATAAAAAAAATAAATATATTAATTTTAATTTACTTCCGCATCGCATCATCTTTTTTGTTCTGCATCAATTTTGGTATCAGAGCCCTGTCTAGGGTTTCTGACTTGTTTGCATGTTTTGAGTGTCTCTCTTTTTTACTTTGTCTGCTCGAAGTAGACTCCCCAGGATGTCCGGTCCTATGAATGAAGCGAGGTGCAAGCCTCCTCTTCCAATTCCATGGGGTGTTCCTAGGGCGTGTAGGGGATCCTCTGGGTTACAACTTCGTAGCAGGAATTGTAAACGGGGGAAGCATTCTATTTTCAGTCTGTAACTATCCTATTGCAGGAATTGTTTCTCATTACAGTTAACTCCAAATTGCATAATTTTTATTTTACTGGAACCAGTATAATTGAAACTATTTTACAAAATTGTACTATAATTTATTGGTTTATGTGAAATCTTTGAGAGTTAAATTACAGCAATTCTATTTCTGTATTTCTGCAATTCATTTTTTTTGAGTGATCATGTCCTAATTCATCTTAAGGGCAATTGAGCATCTAAGATAAGGGGAGGAGTTGATAACCTCTCCTTAGCCCAAAACCACCACCCATTCATTCGATCCTAAACCTAATTTTAAAATTTATTAGTCTTAATTTGCCCTAGTGGGCTAGGAACACCAACTGGTCAGGTCCAGCCTAGGATTTAGTCAGTTTGTCTGGTTACTCTGTGTGTGCTTTGTACTCAGTGTCTAGAACGGTGATTCAGGGACTATGTCCCGAAGGGCTTGTGTGCTGGTCCGCCTACCTGGCCAATTACTGATTGGTGTCTAGGATTGGCAATTAGGGACCTAACACTCCCCTAACACCTGCCTGGCAGAGTCCAAAGTTACTACATGCTAGCTTGCCACTCTGATTGGGCATCTAGTTTGGGCTCTAGGTCTAGTTAGCCCATAGTCATTTCAGTCAAGTCTCATTTGGTGTGCTTGCTTGCATCATCATGTCCACCCGGAATGGAGTACCCCACCAACCTGGTCGAACCCAACCTGATTTAGAGGCCATGATTAGAACTCTGACCGAAAGTATGACCAAATTGAGTCAGAATATGACTGATACAGTTGCCCAGTTTAATGATCGAGCCCAGGTACTTGAGGAGCCTAGGCACCGAAATTGGACCCCTGACTCAGAATTTGGTAGAGCCTAACCTCACCCACACCCAGAGCCTAGGAGACCATTATACAGGGATCCTGAACCTAATCATTGGAGGTTTGATCGAAGAGCCTATGACCATGATCTTGCCCCTGAGTCTAGCCCTAGGTGCCTATACACATACTTGGTTGACTCGGAGTAGGGACCCGTTAGGAACACCGAACCTTATGCACCCACTTTTGATGGAAAACAAGAGACGTATATTAAATTGGAAGAACAAATGGATTGGTATTTTGAGTGCACTAACATATCGGAATTAGGACAAGTTAGGTTGGCCAAAACCAAGTTCACCAAACATGTTAGGTCGCATTGGTATGCTATTGAGCGTGAGTGTTATCAAAGAAAAGAGGAAATATATACTTGGAGATATATGAGAAGTAAGTTGAGAGTTAGGTACCTAGGTAGATGCTATGAGAAAAGGCTTTTAGACCAATGGTACCAATTGCGACAAGGTAATAGGCCTATGTCTAAATATATCGAGGACTTCCAGTGGTATGACATGAAATGCAATACCATTGAGACCGAAGCTCATATCACATATAGGTTTAGGGTTGGGTTACACCCAGACATTTATAGGAAGCTAAGCCTTGAAAAGATCAATAAGTTAGACCGAGCTTACCAAGAAGCCCAAGACTATGAGTGATCTTTAAGATATAACCAATTAAGTACTTTGAACTTAAAGCCAACCTCTACCAACTTGAGACAAGTTCCGATTGATCCGACATCCGTAATGAACCATACTTTTTTTGTCAATTCCCACTTATGTCACCTCTTGACCAGAAGCATAACACTGAGAAGGAGTTAGGCATGGCCATCCCAAATTAGTTGACCCGACCAGTGCCGTACTTAAAGAGGAATCTAAGGAGAATAGATTAGAACCTTTCAGTGAGATTGAGGAAGAAATATATGAGCCTGACATAAGTTTGATAGATGAATATGAAGAAGAAGAATTTGAGGATATCTCTCCCGATAATTCAATTAACCAACTCCTACCTAATGGGGTTATTGAGGGAACCCCTGCCACTCAAGGAATTCAGGTGCTAACCCTAAGAGAAGACCGTTTTGAGGAAGTTCAGGAAGAGGAAATTACACCAAATGAAAGTTTAAGTGAGAATACCCCTAAACTCATTGAGGAATCCAAAGAAGACACCCCTGAGTCAAATCTGGTAGAGAAGTGTGAAGAAGGAATGGGTTCACAAGAATTGCCCATTGAGAAGGTCCAAGAACAAGAAAAAGACAGTATCTTAGAGGACTTTTTAGATAAACATTCCAAAGACCTTCCTGATAACCTTCCACCTTCTAGGAGCACCCAACCTATCCTAGAACTAGCACTTGTAGACCTTCCTAGAGCAAATCATGAGGTTTGGATGAGTGCACCTATAGAACAATGTCCTCATTTTAAGGTCGTCCTGAATAACCAAAGTTTGTCTCTTATTTCCGATAAGCCACCTCAAAACTCTGATTCTTATTTCCTACCCTTCCCTGAATCTTCTCATGTTTCTAGAGCTATGGGATTACACTTTACTGAGATCTCTAGGTTGCAAGACTCCTTAGAACCTATTAGGTTTGCCACCTACTTCTGGAAGACCTTATGGCACCTACTAGGCATCCATAATACGTTTTCATGCTCTACATGCCCTCCTCCGACCCAAGGTCAAACCTAGAGAGCCTTAGTTTGTTAGGTTTAGACCTAGGGTTCCTTTGGAATAAAGTTCATTCTTTAGGAATGCGTCGTCAGTCTAGTTTAGTTTTTCTTGACCCTTTACTAGGCTTTGGCTCAGATTTTGGTTTGATTGAGAGCACCAGGAATTGGGATTTGTATTTTGTCCAGGGCTAAAATTGCATTCAATGATTCGATCAATAGGTCTATAGGCTAGAGTCCTTTTGAAATTGTTCATGGATACAAGCCTCACACACCACTTGATCTGATTTCACTATTAGCCCACACACACAAGTCTCTTGATGCACTTGCATAGCATGTAAAGGACTTGCATAAAGAAATTCATGCCAAAATAACTTTAAGTAATGAAACTTATAAGAAGTTGGCAGATTCTCAAAGACGAGTCAAAACTTTTGTTGAGAGAGACTATGTAATGATTAGGTTAAGGCCTGAGCAGTTTTTTCCTGGAACCGTTAGAAAGTTACATGCTAAAGGAGTTGGACCATTTAGAGTAGTGAAGAGAGTAGGATCCAATGCCTATGTGCTCGAGTTGCCTCCAGAACTAGGCAATAGCTCTACTTTCAACATTACAAACTTAGTAGAGTATAGGGAGCCAGCTGTGATTCCTAGTAAGCCTTTGAAACCTAATCCTATTATTGAGAGTGATCCCGACCCTGTGTGTCCACCAACAAACTGGCCTGTGAGTAAAGAGCAGATTGAAAAGATCCTAGATGATCAGGATATCTCTACTCGTAATCGAGGATACCAAAGATACCTGGTCCGCTGGCAAGGAAGGCCAGATTCTGATGACTCTTGGTCTCCCGAGAAGAATTACAAGAATTGGACCCAGACCTCTTGGAGAGATACCAGAGCCAGCTTGATCCATACTCGATATGGTCGAGTTCCTCCCACCCCGGAGAGTTAGTGCGGGCACCAGACTCAGAAGAAGACTTCAGGGCTCCATCTAGATTTCCGATTGACCTTGCCCGAAGAACTAGGGTTTTCTAGTTTTGTAATAAGGGTTGACTTGGTCAACTCAATTTTAGTCTTGAGTCTATATTTCCCTGCAATTTAAATTTTGTTGAGTCATGTTGACTCAGTACAAGTCATAGTAGTGGTCTAGGTCTTCTCCAGGTTGGTGCCACTTTTTTTTTAGTCAAGTCAAGGTCCAGGGTGCCACATTTTTTATCCCAGGCCCAAGCAAGTGGCCGCCACACTCCCAGCCACACGCCAGAGTCCAGGAGGCACCACATCTCCATCCAGTGTCTTTGGTCCCTACACCACAAGAAGTAAGTTCCTTTTTTTCTTGCACCACTTGGAAGAGAAATCCATCAAGATACCTCAATCCAAGGAGGAGCCAATTTCTTTCCAGATAAACCGAAGCCAGGATGGCAAGAATTTTTCTTGAAGAGAGGATCAAGGAGGTGCCCCACAATGTTCCATAAAAATCAAAGTTATAAAAGGGAAGAGAGCATGTCTTGGGGAGGAATTCAAGGAGGTTCCCAAAAGTTTCCAAAAGTGCCAAAGCCATGAAAGGAAGAAGCCTAAACTTGTGGAACAAGACTAGGAGGTGTCCAAATGAGCCAAACCATGAAGGAAAAATCCTTGATTCATGGAGAGATACTAGGAGACACCCGCATAACCTGCCATTTGGAGCTGATTTTCAAGTTTTCTTGGAGTTTTTGGGCTGCCCACTCATGGAAGGAGTCTTGGGAAGAGAATTTGATGCCTAAAGTGTGGGTTAGTCCTATTAGTCCCATATGGAAAATGTATAAAATTTTATTTCTTTGTAATGTCTATATATTCAACTCTATGTAACTCTTGAATTTAATGATGAATGAAATCAATTTCTTTGTGAGCAACTTTATGTTTCTCTCTTCCGCATTTGTGTTCAGGTGTTGAGCTCCGTGAGGGAGTAAATCCGGGTTCCCTAGGAACCTTGAGGAGGTGTGAGATCTCCAACCCCAAAACCCTACCAAAACCATAGGTTAGCCACTTCAATTCCAAACCCTAGCCGCCCATCATCTTCTTCAATCCACCAATCATCCAAACCCTAATCTACCTTATCATCTCACGGCCCCTCTCTTCCAAGTAGAGGCCGACCACCAACATCCAGGTCCAGATCGACTACTTCGAATACAGAGCAAATCCAAGAGGAAGTCAGATCAGCATCCAGGAGAATCAGGATTTCAGCAACATCAATTTTTTCAAGTTCTTCTTATCTGGTAAATCCTTTCTTTGAGTATCTGGTTCCTTAACTTGTTCTTCTTCTTTCCCTGATCCAGAGTTCAGGAGAAGCCAACTCTGCCAAAGGGTCAGTATTGGAGGATCCATTGCGAAGATATCCGAATCCGAGGATCCAACAATCTACTCGAGAGAGTCCTTCCACCAAATTCTGTGAAGATCACTACCTGGTACATAACCCTTCCCTTCTCTTTATTTCTGTCCTGTTGAAAGTTCAGAGCGAAACCCTAGGTCAGGGAGTTTCTCAACCCCCAGCGATCTTTACTTCTGAACTACTCTGATAATCTAGTTTCTTTGAATTGTGCTTTCAATTATTATATAGTTTCTTTCAATTTAGTCTAACTTTCCTTTGAGTCAAAGCCGACTTCTAAAAATATATATATAAAAAAAATAAATACATTAATTTTAATTTACTTCTGCATCGCATCATCTTTTTTGTTCTGCATCAATTTTGGTATCAGAGCCCTGTCTAGGGTTTCTGACTTGCTTGCATGTTTTGAGTGTCTCTCTTTTTACTTTGTCTGCTCGAAGTAGACTCCCCAGGACGTCTGGTCCTAGGAACGAAGCGAGGTGCAAGCCTCCTCTTCCCATTCCATGGGGTGTTCCTAGGGCGTGTAGGGGATCCGCTGGGTTACAACTTCGTAGCAGGAATTGTAAACGGGGGAAGCATTCTATTTTCATTCTGTAACTACCTTGTTGCAGGAATTGTTTCTCATTACAAGTAACTCCAAATTGCATGATTTTTATTTTTCTGGAACCAGCATAATTGAATATATTTTACATAATTTTACTGTAATTTATTAGTTTCTGTGAAATTTCTGAGAGTTAAATTATAGCAATTATGTTTCTGTGTTTCTGCAATTCAATTTTTTTTGAGTGATCATCTCCTAATTCATCTTAAGGGCAATCGAGCATCTAAGATAAAGGGAGGAGTTGATAACCTCTCCATAGCCCAAAACCACCACCCATTCATTCGATCCTAAGCCTAATTTTAAAATTTATTAGACTTAATTTACCCTAGTGGGCTAGGAACACAACTGGTCAGGTCCAGCCTAGGGTTTAGTCAGTTTGTCTGGTTAATCTATGTGTGCTTTGTACTCAGTGTCTAGAACGGTGATTCAGGGACTACATCCCGAAGGGCTTGTGTGCTGGTCCGCCTACCTGGCCAATCACTGATTGGTGTCTAGGATTGGCAATTAAGGACCTAACACTCCCCTTACACCTGCCTGGCTGAGTCCCGAGTTACTACATGCTAGCTTGCCACTCTGATTAGGCATCTAGTTTGGGCTCTAGGTCTAGTTAGCCCGTAGTGATTTCAGTCGAGTCTCATTTGGTGTGCTTGCTTGCATCATCATGTCCACCCGGAATGGAGTACCCTACCAACCTGGTCAAACCCAACCTGATTTAGAGGCCATGATTAGAACTCTTACCGAAAGTATGACCAAATTGAGTCAGGATATGACTGATACTATTGCCCAGTTTAATGACTGAGCCCAGGTACTTGAGGAGCCTAGGCACCGAAATTGGACCCCTGACTCAGAATTTCGTAGACCCCAACCTCACCCACACCCTGAGCCTAGGAGACCATTATACAGGGATCCTGAACCTAATCATTGGAGGTTTGATCTAAGAGCCTATGACCATGATCTTGCCCCTGAGTCTAGCCCTAGGAGCCTATACCCATATTTGGTTGACTTGGAGAAGGGACCCGTTAGGAACACCGAACCTTATGCACACACTTTTGATGGAAGACAAGAGACATATATTAATTGGGAAGAACAAATGGATCGGTATTTTGAGTGCACTAACATATCAAAATTAGGACAAGTTAGGTTGGCCAAAACCAAGTTCACTAAACATGCTAGGTCTCATTGGTATGCTATTGAGCGTGAGTGTTATCAAAGAAAAGAGGAAATATATACTTGGAGATATATGAGAAGTAAGTTGAGAGTTAGGTACCTAGGTAGATCCTATGAGAAAAGACTTTTAAACCAATGGTACCAATTGCGACAAGATAATAGGCCTGAGTCTAAATATATCGAGGACATCCAGTGGTACGACATGAAATGCAATACCATTGAGATCGAAGCTCAGATCACATCGAGGTTTAGGGTTGGGTTACACCCAGTCATTTATAGGAAGCTATGCCTTGAAAAGACCAATAAGTTAGACCGAGCTTACCAAGAAGCCCAAGACTATGAGTGGTCTTTAAGATATAACCAATCAAGTACTTTGGACTTAAAGCCAACCTCTACCAACTTGAGTGAAGTTCCGATTGATCCGACATCCATAGTGAACCAGACTTTTGTTTGTCAATTCCCACTTGTGTCACCTCTTGACCAGAAGGATAACACTGAGAAGGAGTTAGGCATGGCCATCCCAAAATTAGTTGACCCGACCAGTGCTGTACTTAAAGAGGAATCAAAGGATAATATATTAGAACCTTTCAGAAAGATTGAGGAAGAAATATATGAGCCTGACATAAGTTTGATAGATGAATATGAAGAAGAAGAATTTGAGGATATCTCTCCCGATAATTCAATTAACCAACTCCTACCTAATGGGGTTATTGAGGGGACCCCTGCCACTCAAGGAATTCAGGAGCTAACCCTAAGAGAAGACCCTTTTGAGGAAGTTCAGGAAGAGGAAATTACACCAAATGAAAGTTTAAGTGAGAATACCCCTGAACTCATTGAGGAATCCAAAGAAGACACCCCTGATCCAAATCTGGTAGAGAAGTGTGAAGAAGGAAGGGGTTCATAAGAATTGCCCATTGAGAAGGTCCAAGAACAAGAAAAAGACAGTAGCTTAGATGACTTTTTAGATAAACATTCCAAAGACCTTCTTGATAATCTTCCACCTTCTAGGAGCACCCAGCCTATCCTAGAACTTGCACTTGTAGACCCTTTTAGAGCAAATCATGAGGTTTGGATGAGTGCACCTATAAAACAATGTCCTCATTTTAAGGTCATCCTGAATAACCAAAGTTTGTTTCTTGTTTCCGATAAGCCACCTCAAAACTCTGATTCTTATTTCCTACCCTTCCCTGAATCTTCTCATGTTTCTAGAGCTATGGGATTACACTTTACTGAGATCTCTAGGTTGCAAGACTCCTTAGAACCTATTAGGTTTGCCACCTACTTCTGGAAGACCTTACTTCTGGAAGACCTTATGGCACCTACTAGGCATCCATAATAAGTTTTCATGCTCTACATGCCCTCCTCCGACCCAAGGTCAAACCTAGAGAGCCTTAGTTTGTTAGGTTTAGACCTAGGATTCCTTTGGAATAAAGTCCATTCTTTAGGAATGCGTCATCAGTCTAGTTTAGTTTTCTTGACACTTTATTAGGCTTTGGCTTAGATTTTGGTTTGATTGAGAGCACCAGGAATTGGGATTTGTATTTTGTCCAGGACTGAAATTGCATTCAATGTTTCGATCAATAGGTCTATAGGCTAGAGTCCCTTTGAAATTGTTCGTGGATACAAGCCTCACACACCACTTGATCTGATTTCACTTTTAGTCCACACACACAAGTCTCTTGATGCACTTGCATAGCATGTAAAGGACTTGCATAAAGAAATTCATGCCAAAATAACTTTAAGTAATGAAACTTATAAGAAGTTGGCTGATTTTCAAAGACGAGTCAAAACTTTTGTTGAGAAAGACTTTGTAATGATTAGGTTAAGGCCTGAGCGGTTTTTTCCTTGAACCGTTAGAAAGTTACATGCTAAAGGAGCTGGACCATTTAGAGTAGTGAAAAGAGTAGGATCCAATGCCTATGTGCTCGAGTTGCCTCCAGAACTATGCAATAGCTCTACTTTCAACATTATAGACTTAGTAGAGTATAGGGACCCAACTGTGATTCCTAGTAAGCCTTTGAACCCTAATCCTGTTATTGAGAGTGATCCCGACCCTGTGTGTCCACCAAGAAACTAGTCTGTGAGGAAAGAGCATATTGAAAAGATCCTGGATGATCAGGTTATCTCTACTCGTAATCAAGGATACCAAAGATACCTGGTCCGCTGGCAAGGAAGGCCAGATTCTGATGACTCTTAGATCTCCCGAGAAGAATTACAAGAATTGGACCCAGACCTCTTGGAGAGATACCAGAGCCAGCTTGATCCATACTCGACAGGGTTGAGTACCTCCCACCCCGGGAGAGTTAGTGCAGGAACTAGACTGAGAAGAAGACTTCAGGGCTCCATCTGGATCTCTGATTGACCTTGCTCGAAGAATTAGGGTTTTCTGGTTTTGTAATAAGGGTTGACTTGGTCAACTCAATTTTAGTCTTGAGTCTGTATTTCCCTGCAATTTAAATTTTATTGAGTCATGTTGACTCAGTACAAGTCCTAGTAGTGGTCTAGGTCTTCTCCAGGTTGGTGCCACATTTTTTTCAGTCAAGTCAAGGTCTAGGGTGCCACATTTTTTCTCTCAGGCCCAAGCAAGTGGGCGCCACACTCCCAGCCACACACCAGAGTCCAGGAGGTGCCACATCTCCATCCAGTGTCTTTGGTCCCTACACCACATGAAGTAAGTTCCTATTTTTTGCACCACTTGGGAGAGAAATCCATCAAGATACCTCAAACCAAGGAGGAGCCAATTTCTTTCCAGATAAACCCAAGCCAGGATGGCAAGAATTTTTCTTGAAGAGAGGATCAAGGAGGTGCCCCACAATGTTCCATAAAAATCCAAGTTATAAAAGGGAAGAGAGCATGTCTTGGGGAGGAATTCAAGGAGGTTCCCAAAAGTTTCCAAAAGTGCCAAAGCCATGAAAGGAAGAAGCCTAAACTTGTGGAGCAAGACTAGGAGGTGTCCAAATGAGCCAAACCATGAAGGAAAAATCCTTGATTCATGGAGAGATACTAGTAGACACCCCCATAACCTGCCATTTGGAGCTGATTTTCAAGTTTTCTTGGACTTTTTGGGCTGCCCACTCATGGAAGGAGTCTTGGGAAGAGAATTTGATGCCTAAAGTGTGGGTTAGTCCTATTAGTCCCACATGGGAAATGTATAAAATTTTATTTCTTTGTTATGTCTATATATTCAACTCTATGTAACTCTTGAATTTAATGATGAATGAAATCAATTTCTTTGTGAGCAACTTTGTGTTTCTCTCTTCCGTACTTGTGTTCAGGTGTTGAGCTCCGTGAGGGAGTAAATCCGGGTTCCCTAGGAACCTTGAGGAGGTGTGAGATCTCCAACCCCAAAACCCTACCAAAACCCTAGGTTAGCCACTTCAATTCCAAACCCTAGCCACCCATCATCTTCTTCATTCCACCAATCATCCAAACCCTAATCTACCTCATCATCTCACGGCCCCTCTCTTCCAAGTAGAGGCCGACCACCAACATCAAGGTCCAGATCGGCTACTTCGAATACAGAGCAAATCTCAGAGGAAGTCAGATCAGCATCCAGGAGAATCAGGATTTCAGCAACATCAATTTTTTTCAAGTTCTTCTTATCTAGTAAATCCTTTCTTTGAGTATCTGGTTCCTTAACTTGTTCTTCTTCTTTCCCAGATCCTGAGTTCAGGAGAAGCCAACTCTACCAAAGGGCCAGTATTAGAGGATCCATTTCGAAGATATCCGAATCCGAGGATCCAATAATCTGCTCGAGAGAGTCCTTCCACCAAACTCTATGAAGATCACTGCCTGGTACATAACCCTTCCCTTCTCTTTATTTCTGTCCTGTTGAAAGTTCAGAGCGAAACCCTAGGTCTGGGAGTTTCTCAACCCCCAGCGATCCTTTACTTTTGAACTATTCTGATAATCTAGTTTCTTTGAATTGTGCTTTCAATTATTATATAGTTTCTTTCAATTTAGTTTAACTTTCCTTTGAGTCAAAGCCGACTTCTGAAAATATATATATATAAATAAAAAAATACATTAATTTTAATTTACTTCCGCATCGCATCATCTTTTTTGTTCTGCATCAAAGGCTCTACCACAGCGAGAGTTTGATCGCCACCTCGAGTGTATGGGACTAAGATTAAAAGGCGATTGGCTTTAGTGCAAGTGGGAGATTGAAAGGGATATGCCCTACAAGCCAATTTATTTTGTATCTCCCAAACCATTGTAATTGACAATATTCTAATAAAGGCATTATTTTTCATCATACGTTGTGTTTATTATTATATGATGAACCCCATTGATTAGGGCTATGATTTTAGGGTTATGATGAGATCATACTAGTGAGACCTAAAGTCTTAAAATCTTAATCTAAAATATTCCTTGTCAAAGGAACCTTGAGTAGGGGATCAGGATTTTTCCGGTAAGACTAGCACATCCTATATATACTGAATAGGGTAATTGCTCTCACAGTTACTTGTGCATGACACTAATACTAGGATGAGGGTGGTCATTAGAGAATGAATTCACTGATATGATCCAACTTGAGAACATCTAATGGTGTCCTAGCTACATGTCAATAGAAGGTTCTCATAGTGGGAGTGGTACAAGTAATCCTTTGACCTGAGACTGCCATAAGTACCTTATGTACATGAACCCATGCTTTGGTTCAATTCTAATCATGACACTGAGTCATGCACAGGATTGATACTGGGAATGGTGAATTGGATATGAAGGTAAAGAGTAGGTCAACAAGGAAACGATCACTCTTAGTAAAAGGAGATTGCATCCAGCTAGTTATTAATCGGATGATGATTCGGGGAATCTTTGATCAAAGTAAAGATATTAGAGATGATTTCTAATATCAAGATAATTGAATCATCAATATAAGATTGAGCTAGAAACGAATATAATATTGGAGTTGACATATTTCCATATTCATAATTATATTCTGGGTGCAGGCTGATCGAAGGATTTAATTATGCGGTAACTTTCTACTGAAGGGTATTTTTGGTATTTCACCAGAATTTTCATATCTTCCGGGTAGACATGATACATTGCTAGACATCAATCTTGTCTTGTGGGTTGATTAAATTGAGTGATCATTTATTAGGAAGAGTCCTAATTGATCATAATCTGGTAAGCCTGGTTTGACCTAAATAGATTAAAAAGAGTTCCAATCAAATTAGGTCAACTTGTATTCGAATCCACTGCTCACACACTTAAGAGAATTGATCAAGGGTTTAATTTTGTAATTAAATTATTTTGCATGATGACACCCTAGAAGGTGTTGCAAATCCTAGCTTCTATTCGAATTAGATTCGAATTAGGGTTCCGGATTGGTTCAATTTGGGTTTTAATTGGATCTAACCAGACCCTAATTGAGGTTATAACGATTATGGCTAACCCTATTGGCTAACCATGTATCTAGGCTAGCCCCCCACCCACCCCTTAGCATTTTCATGCCAAAATGCCAAGAGTCCATGCGCTAATGGACTCTTGGCGCGCCATTTGGAAGAGTCCATGGTGCATGGATTCTTGGTGCGCTCCATAAAAAACTCCGGTGTTTTTATATGGGGCGGCTTCTCTTATCTCCTTTAGCACCTCAAATGTCCCCCCTTGGATTGGAATCCAAGGGTTGATGCTTTTTGAGAAAGGCAGGAAGCATTCGTTGCTTCCCGGTTGCGCGAAATAACATCTCCTCGGAGAATTAAAGTCGTGACTCCTTTCTTTTAAAAACATCGCGACTTTTCATTTAAGAAAAGCCGTGGGATTTATCCGGAAGGTCGTGAGAAGGAAGGATGGGGCATGAGAAAATTAGAAAGGGCGTGAGAAGTTTTTCACGAAGAGTTGAGTCGGCGACTCTCTGAAATCTATTTAAGGGGTCAGAAAAAATCAGAACCGGGTAATCTGAAATTTTTCCTTCTGCCTCTCCAAAAGACTCTTTCTCTCTTTTCTTGTTCTTGCACTATTTCCTTTATAGAGTACACCTCTATCGAAACTCTGCTACTGAACAAGAACAAGAGAGAAAGTCTCCGACGGTAAAGGAAAGACGGAGTTCTGATTTTTATTCTTTCTTTCTTACATTAAGACATTCTTGTCTTAGTTTCTCCTCCAATTTAAGACAAGCCTAAATCCCCTTAGGATAAGGTCTTATCTTCAAGACAAGAGTGTCTTAGAGGGTCAAGGTCTTAGTGGAAGGAGGAGAAGAGATAAAAGAAAGGAAGGCAACCTCTTGTGTGGAAGAATTCCAGCCATAATCCGAAGAATTGAGTTCTAGGAAGAAGAACTCAATAGGAGGAACCATTGGACAAGAAGATAGTATTCTTGATCATTACTCTGTGTGGATCACCATCGGAGGGCGGACACCTGGACGCCTGGTGAACTCAAATAGCCCGTTCATCTTCAAGATTAAATCTTCATCAATTTGGAATTAGCGGTTACAGGTTAGTACTCTAATTCTAGTTTGCATAAGAATGTTAGTCTTCATACATTTTAGTCTTATTAAGGAGTTCCTGGCTTAGGGTTTTGGTACATATTAATTTCAATTTTTGAAATTACCGTTCCGCTGCGTTGCACCGGAACCCTACAAAACCCCTAATAAATCTCCTGTAAAAGGTTGCTAGGCCATAGAAACTATGCACATCATGGACACTAGTGGGTACAGGCCACTCAATAATTCCCCTAACCTTTTTAGGATCTGCAAAAACTTCCTTAGGGGTGACAATAAAACCTAGGAAGATAACTCTATGTGTCATGAACTCACATTTCTTAAAGTTGGCATAGAGGCTCTTCTTCTAAGGGTCTGGCATACTAATCTCAGATGACTAAGGTGGTCCTTTTTAATCTTGCTATAAATCAAGATGTCATCAAAGTAAACCATAACAAATTTTTTATTAAATTCTTTCACGACTTGGGTCATAATCCTCATAAATGTAATTGGTGTATTGGAAAGTTCGAAAGGCATCACAACCCACTCAAACAGTCCATCCTTAGTCTTGAATGCAGTCTTCCACTCATCCCTAGGTCTAATCCTAACCTGATGATAGCCGCTCTTAAGGTCTATCTTTGAGAAAACTTTGGCTCCGGCCATCATGTCTAACATATCATCCAATCGGGGGATGGGAAACCTATACTTCACTGTTATTTTGTTGATGGCTCTACTATCTACCACATCTTCTATGTACCATCTTTCTTAGGGCTCAATAGAGCAGGGACTGCACATGAACTCATGCTCTCCCTAATGAAACCCTTCCTAAGCAATTCTCCTACTTGCTTCTGTAATTCTTGATGCTCACTGGGGTTCATTCTATAGTGATGAAGGTTTGGTAAAGTGGCTCCTTGGACTAGATAGGGTGTTACTTTTGGGTTGAATCATGTTTTACTTTGGTGGTCAAGACCCAAATAGGGCTACACTTAGCAATCTCTCTTTCTAACTCCTTATCCTTAATCAGATTAACTGATGGGGACATCGGCCCAGAATTTGAAGCAGCCCAGATCAACCCAAAAGCCCAACCCAAAACCTGAAGCCAGAAGTCCAACCCAGAAGCCCAGCCCAGACTTGAAGCCAGACTAGCCCAAACCCTGGGGGCCCAAGATCCTGAAGTTGATGCTGCCCAAATCTTGATAAGCACAAATCCTGATGCAGCACCCTTGAATTTAAATTCAAGAATATTATCTTATCTTATCCATTGTTGTTAGGATTGATTTATCAGTTGTTTTTAGAATTTGATTACTTAGTTTGAATATTTCTTTTAGGATTTATCTTATCATTTGTTCGGATCTCTCAGTCCGTTGAGAAATTCCGATTAGATTTTAGTCTATTGAAGATCATGTTTCTTGGCGAATAAAATTAGCGATGAATAAAATATTTGAGAAAAGTGCCTGGATGTGTCTCGACTGCTTTCCCCCTCTCCTTCTCCTTTTCCTCCAGCTCGTCTATCTGTTAGTTCTTCCTCTCGGATTCTTCTTCCTCTGAGACTCTATGTTACCTGGGTCTCCCCTCTTCCTCCTCTAACTCTCATGCTTATTTCCCTTAACCTCTGTCAATCAAACATCCTGTGAATCAATTCTCCGGAGCACACCATTGCCAACAAGTCCCTTTCTGATTTCCCTCAATCGAGAGTGCCACCACCAATTCCCTTCGACACCATCGGAGAGAGCACTTTCCCACGCGCCTCCATCCTCACCGACCGAGGTGTCTCCACTACTGTCGGCCGACCCCATCTCCAATTGGTCCCCATTGCCGAGATGCCGGATGCCAGCCTATCTCATTGCTACCGAGAGCCCGTAAACCCCCATCCGTCTGTTCTCCCACACCGCTACCTGAACCACCGATCTGGAAGAACCATGCCACCGACCATCCCAAATGGCTCAGCCGCCCCTGTGCACAGACCTCCACTGAGACTGCCAGTGCCCGAGCCACCCAATCGCTGATGCTGCAGCCACGAGCCACTCAATCAAAGCAACCCACCGGAATCCTCCTCCTGCATCAAGCTCCAGAATCAAACTATTGCCCATGCCTGCAGTCGATCCGGAGAGCCACCGAAACCTGCTCGGCTTCCTCTTCGCTCATGACCGAGACCCGCTCGGCTTCCTCTCCGCTCATGACCGAGACCCGCTTGGCTTCCCAAGTCCGCCGGTGTAAGCCATCACTAAGGCCGAATCCCCTGCTGCCATGCTCTCCACGGCCACCACGCGACGTCGCACCGCCCGAGACCGAGCACGCCACCGCCTCCTTCTTCCTGTCTAGTGCCCATCGGCTATCTCCTCCGCTCTCAGTTGGCCGGTCGTCCATCTCCTTCGCTCTGTAGCCGTCCCCGCCCGATCTGCACGCTGATGCCAGCCACCGAAACCCCATCCAACTAGCCATCTTCCTTCCTCGCTGCCATCGTCGGTGGAGAGCTCGCCGTAAGCAACGCCGAAGACCTCCCTGTCTCTGGCTTCCGTTCATGGGGAAGTAGCATCCCGCACGAACGTGAATGCAAGGAGGGGAAATATGCTCGGTTCTCAAAGCCCACCTAAGCCAACTTTAGGAATAGCAGGAAAGAAAAAAAAAAGGAGTGAAAAAAAAATAGAAAAAAAAATTATTTGAATAAAAAAATTATTTAGGAAAAAAATAATTTGGGTTTTAGTTTAACCTAGCCTAGGGTCGTTTTCTAGCGACAAACGATCCGATCTCCTTGGAATAAAATTGATGTGGGCATCAATTATTTGGTATCAGAGCGTACGGTCTCGCATCAATTTGGTATCAGAGCAAGTTTAGGTTAGGTTAGGTTAGGATTAATTCCATTTGCTTTCTACTTTAAAATATTTCAGTCTACAGATGATGTATCGAGGAGCCAATTTGAAGAAGAGCCAATTTGAAGCCTGACTCGACGAAGTCAAGTTCTCCCCACCTCAGGAGAAATGATGGGGACATCGGCCCAGAATCTGAAGCAGCCCAGATCAACCCAAAAGCCCAACCCAGAACCAGAAGCCAGAAGCCCAACCCAGAAGTCCAACCCAGAAGCCCAGCCCAAACCTGAAGCCAGACCAGCCCAAACCCTTAGGGCCCAAGATCCTGAAGTTGATGCCGCCCAAATCTTGATAAGCACTAATCCTGATGCATCACTCTTAAATTTAAATTCAAGAATATTATCTTATCTTATCCGTTATTGTTATGATTGATTTATCGGTTGTTTTTAGAATTTGATTACTTAGTTTGAATATTTGTTTTAGGATTTATCTTATCATTTGCTCGGATCTCTCAGTCTGTTGAGAAATTCCGATTAGATTTTAGTCTATTTAAGATCATGTTTCTTGGAGAATAAAATTAGCGATGAATAAAAATATTTGAGAAAAGTGCCTAGATGTGTCTCAACTGCTTTCCCCCTCTCCTTCTCCTTTTCCTCCGGCTCGTCTCTCAGTTAGTTCTTCCTCTCGGATTCTTCTTCCTCTAAGACTCTATGTTACCTGGGTCTCCCCTCTTCCTCCTCTAACTCTCCTGCTTCTTTCCATTAACCTCTGTTAATCAAACATCCTTTGAATCAATTCTCTGGAGCACACCATTGCCAACAAGTCCCTTTCTGATTTCCCTCAATCGAGAGTGCCACCACCAATTCCCATCCGACAACACCGGAGAGAGCACTTTCCCACGCGCCTCCATCTACACCGACCAAGGTGTCTCCACTACTGTCGGCCGACCCCATCTCCAATCGGTCCCCGTTGCCGAGACGCCGGATGCCCGCCCATCTCCTTGCTGCCGTGAGCCCGTAAACCCCCATCCATCTGTTCTCCCACACCGCCACCTGAACCACCAATCTGGAAGAACCACGCCACTGACCATCCCAAACGGCTCAGCCGCCCCTGTGCACAGACCTTCGCTGAGACTGCCAGTGCCCGAGCCGCCCAATCGCCGACGCTGCCGCCATGAGCCACTCAATCAAAGAAACCCACCGGAATCCTCCACCTGCATCAAGCTCCGAAATCAAACCATCACCCACGCCTGCAGTCAATCCGGAGAGCCACCGAAACCTGCTCGGCTTCCTCTCCGCTCGTGATCGAGACCCGCTCGGCTTCCTCTCCGCTCGTGACTGAGACCCGCTCGGCTTCCCAAGTCCGCCGGTGCAAGCCGTCACTGAGGCCGAAGCCCCTGCTGCCGTGCCTTCCACGGCCACTGCACGACATCGCACCGCCCGAGACCGAGCACGCCACCGTATCCTTCTTCCTATCCAGTGCCCATCGGCCGTCTCCTCCACTCCCAGCCGGTCGGTCATCGATTTCCTTCACTCTGCAGCCATCCCCGCCCGATCTGCACGATGACGCCAGCCACCGGAACCCCATTCAACCGGCCATCTTCCTTCCTCGCTGCCATCGTCGGTGGAGAGCTCGCCGTAATCCATGTCGAAGACCTCCCTGTCTCTGGCTTCTGTTCGTGGGGAAGTAGCATCCCGCACGAACGTGAATGCAAGGAGGGGAAATATGCGCAGTTCTCAAAGCCCACCTAAGCTGACTTTAGGAATAGCAGGAAAGAAAAAAAAAAAGGAGTGAAAAAAAAATAGAAACAAAAAATATTTGAATAAAAAAAATATTTAGGAAAAAAATAATTTGGGTTTTAGTTTAACCTAGCCTAGGGTCATTTCCTAGCGACCAACGATCTGATCTCCTTGGAATAAAATTGATGCGGGCGTCAATTATTTGGAATCAGAGCTTATGGTCCCGCATCATTAACTCCAGGTTTCTTGTCCTTAAGACTACTAGAACCTCTCTTAACTGTGTCTCTAGGTGGAGTTGGGTGGAAAACAAACATATTCCCATGGTAGCCAAAAGCACAAACATTGGTTCGACCAAACAGGGTTGCATTATGATCAAAAAGCCAAGGTCGACCTAAAATGATACTACTTACTTCCATCGGGATGACATCATACCAAATCTTTTTCTCATAGGTTTGCAGTCTAACTAAGATTTGGCACCCAGACTTGATCTGGATGGAGGTGGAATCTACCCAAGAAACTTAGTAAGGGCTAGGATTGGGAACTGTGGTCAATCCTAAAGTTTTGACTGTATTGCTAGAGACGACATTGACAAAACTTCCACTACCTATGATGATCTTAAGTACCTTACCCCCTACCTTAATAAAGGTATGTAGGATGTTAGTCCTACGCCAATCTTCCTTAACTGGGGTTGGGGTTAAGATGCACCTAACCACTCCTAATAGGTTCTCAGACTCAGGTTCCTCCTCCTCACCTTCATACTTGTCCAAAAACTAGTCATCAGCCTCATAGATCTCTCCCTCAGGTTCAGCTATGGGTTCAGGCTCCTCTTCCTCTAGCTCACCTAAGTGTAGGGCACTAACTGGGCACTGGCAAGCAAAGTGGCCTGGTTTTCGACATTTAAAACAGGTCTTCTGGGGATTGGTACTCCTGTGGGCCTCTACAGATTTACCTCTATCATCTCTACGGTTCAAAGGAGTACTAGGCTGGGGTTGACTCGGGTCAGGGTGACTCGGATTGGGTTAACTTGGATTAGGTATGCTAGGACTGGGTCGACTCTAATGGGACTGGCTAGCTCCTAGGTACTGACTAGGGTATCTAGTGGGCTCGGGTTTATGGTAGACGAGCCCTCTCTGGAAACACTCATAATCCTTAGCAATCTGGTAGGCATGGTCTACGTCTCTAACCTCTCTCATATAGAGCTCCCTCTTAATATCATCTCTCAAGCTAGCCCTAAACCTAGACAAGACAACATCCTCAGACTCATTTAAGTCACATCGCATGAAATACTCATCAAATTTTGTGATGTACTCATCTACACTCCTACTACCCAGATTCAATCGCTGCCACTGATCCATCAAACCATAATGATATAAGGGTGGAACATAATTCCCTCTAAGCTTTCCCTTCATGGCCCTCCAAGTGACTATGGGATCATGACCTCTTAGCCTAAGAGTTCTCTCAACACTAGCCTAATATAACTTGGCCTCCCAGACCAACTTAAGCTTGGCTAACCTAAACTTAAGTTCCTCCGACATATCGTACCACTCAAAATATTGATCTTCTCCTTCCTAATCTATATAGACCTTAGGATCATGACAACCATCAAAAGTGGGTGCATCAAGTTTAATGTGTCTATAGGATCTATCTTCCTGGTCTATAAAATTCTGATTGGATCTTCTAGGGCGAACCTCTGGGATTGGGTCATGATGATAGGGTCTCCTAGGTTCAGCCTCAAGGTAGGGATCAGGGTTTATGGTCCTCCTAGGTTCAGTCTCATAGTATGGGTCACGGTGAGCGGTTCTCCTAGGATGGGGAGGTGACTCTAAAACTGGTTCAGACTGTGACCCACGGGTTCTCCCTAAGGTCCCTACATGGTCCTCTACCTGATCAAATCTTTTGGCTATGTGCTCAAGTCTATTATGGGTTCGGGTATTGGACTGGGTCAATTGAGTCATCTGAGTAGTCATCTGGGCCATGGATTGGGCTAGCTGCTCAATGAGTGCATTAACTTGGCTTCAAGGTTATCCATGGGTTCAGCCAAAGGTGGAGATGGTGGATGATATGATGCTCCTGATCTAGTGCTCATCAAAGACTCGACACTGAATTGACTACAGCTGCCTAGACCTATAGCCCAATCAGAATGGGTTGACTCAGCTTATAGAACTCAAATCCTAATCCTTCAATCTGGCCAGGTAAGAGGTAGGATAGTGGGAGGCCCCCCTGCTCTCGCAAGAAACCAATTAAGGATCCACTGATCCACTTAGGTTGTTTGATACTGCACCTCTAGCCTAGACACCAGAATCTAGTAATAGAAGATGAATTGGGTGCACTAGTCATCCCACAATGACTATCCCGATCGATGGGTGTCCCAAGCCCACTAGGGCAAATTAAGTCTAGTTAATTTTAAATTAGGCTTAGGACCGAATGCAGGGGATGTAGTTTTGGGCTAAGGAGAGGTTATCAACTCCTCCTCTTATCTGACATATAGAAAGTGCCCTTAAAGTATTTTATGCAATGATGGTAGGCAAATGAAGATGCAAATTAGGGTTTAGGTGTTTTCGTATTTTGAATATATGTAAATTTTTTTGTTTTAGGATTTTTCTTAAATATAAAGATAATTACAAATTATGATCTAATATGTTGAAAATATGCTAAAATTAAAGATATGCAAGGAATATACTAAAAAAGCCCTGAACTTTCCGAAATCGGCTTTGCTTCCAAAATAGAGCAGAACTAATCTCAGGCAGTATTTCAGTTGGGAGAAAATCAACAAACTGAAATAATTCCTAAAAAAACTCTAGAAATTAATTTGAATTATGTGGAATCCAAAAAAATAAATTTTAGAACTTTCTGAGTTATATTCATGTAGAAACAATTTAAAAAATAGGATATATTTCAAAAGGCTAAAAATGAAAAAAATCCTAAGGAACTCTTTGTGTTCTTCTTCAGGGGTCAATTCACAGTGGAACCCCTACCTCCATAAGAGATCCCATCGATTGGGAAAGAGCATTTTGAAGCCCTACTAGTCTCCTATGATCGAACGGCCATGGTGAAGCACCCGATACGAATATCCAAAAAGAACTAAGCCCAAACAGGCTCTGATACCAAATGATGCGGAACTAGATATGCATGCAATTTTTTTTCTTATATTTTTAAATATTGATTTATAAGTTTTAATTTTGAAGATTAGACTAAGGAATGATGTAAAGAGTTCTATATGAAAATAAGGAGCTAAAAGCATGCATAACAGGACCAAATAAGCAACAGAAAAAGGGACCGTCGAGGCTAAGAAGCCTCGGTCGGGCTAGTTCACCTACAATAGGGCTACTAGCGATAGAGGGGGTGTACTTGGCAATGGTTGAAGCACCTGGTGCAGTTTGTATGCAAAGAGGTCGCTCTCACTCCTGGATGTGGCCTGAAAAATCAAGCTGGAGATTCGCAGATTCTCGACTTTCTGCTCGGTGGTCCGATTGTGACCCGGCTAGAGTCGTTGGATTCGTCGGAGTCGAGGAACCTACAAATAGCCATTCTAGGGTTAGAAAACAAAGCATAGGTGGAGAGTAAATTGAAAAACCAGCAAATGGAAGATGGTATTTGAAGATGGTGGCTCTGGCTTGGAGATGCAGGTGGAGGTTGGAAGCAAGCATAGGACTCCTGGAAGAATAAGGGCTCACACAGAATCCCTTTAAGCACAAAGTAGGTATCACACAACAATTGGAGAATTCAATATTATTTCATGATAAAAATTATCTTGATACAAGAGATTAGATCCCTTTAAATAGACTCTTAGACATAGCACCCAAGTAAGGTTAAAAGAGACTTTACATAATACTTTTAAACCAAATCAAACTCTAGCTAGAAAACAAGGTAGGCTAGGTAGAAAATATCCCGAAATTCCATCCCTCTCTCACTTGCCTTGGTCGGCCAAGGGAGGTGACCCTAGTGGCAGACCAAGGGGTGGTGATCATAAGCTTGGCATCCCTTGGTTTTCTTCTTGTGCCCTGATTAGCCCAATCTACTTCAAGCTATGATCCAGGGCTTCAAGGTTTTGAAAATCTCTTCCAGGCTTCTGATTTTCTTCTCCTAGGCCTTCCATGATCTTCAAAGCTCTAGTTGGGTTGGACTTCACTTTGACAGGTTGGACTTCACTTGTACTTGGGCTGGCATATCTTCACTTGTACTTGGACTGACATGTACTAAACTCCAGAAGATGACTAGCTCAACATGAGCTGACTAGTACATGACTCAAGTAATAAAAAGACAACTTTGATGCACTAAGCCTTTTTTACAAATGGACTCAGATGCTGCTAATTAATCCACAGAGGGTTGAGAAGCCTCTATCTTATTTTGGTGCCTTAGGTGTCCGCACCACAGAACCTTGCGAGAAGGAACCTGGATGGTGCAGAGCTGCTCGAAGACATCTCGGTCAGCTACTTCAACCATGGAGTTCCAGTTAGGGGACCGATCTAGATCACTCCAAACCAAGTCGAACCCCTCGATCGAGGCATTGTGGTGTGGACACCAGAAGCCGAAAGAAACTTCACTCCAACAAGGTTAGCCTTATCCCAATTTGGATCGAAGAAAATTAGGTTACCTTGTATCCTTTAGTTCAAAAATATTTTATTTTCAAGAGTCATTTCCTTTTCAAGAGTCCTGTAATTAATTTTGAGTTTCAAATCAAGAGTGTTTATTGAGTCCTGTAATTACTTTTAAAATTTCATTTCATGTAAGTCCATTTCAAGTTTTAAAGTCTAGGTCAGTCAAGTCAGTTCAGTTGAGTTAAGTCTAATTCAGTTGAGTTAAGTCTAATCAAGTCTTAAAGCCATGAAAGCCAGCAACAAGACTCAAATTCTAGACCCCAGAATTTGACCACATGAAGAAGAGAAGACACATCAACCAAGCAAGAGAAAAGGACCATCAACTATGACCACTGGGCGCCACATGTCATTCTTATCCAAGTAGAAGACCACCTCACCATGCCACGTCATCAGGTGCCACTTCACCAGCCACCTCATCACCCTTTGGGCGCCAACAAGGAAGATTCAAATTCAAGGAGGTTGGCCACATCCCTCCAACTCCTCCACCAAATCCTCCAACCCCCCCCACATCCCTCCAAACTCTCCACCAAATCCTCCAACCCCCTTGTAATCCTCCTCGATTTGGGGAGTTTTTAAATTTCAAAAGCTAGCTTTGTGAGGCTATTAAAAGCCTTGGACGCCCATTGTAAAAGAGATTGATTTTGGGAATGAATAAAAATTGAAGTTGAAATTTTGGAAGTAGAAGTTGTCTTGTATTTTTTTTCTTATGTGAAAGTTTTCCATCCTCTTCCTCCATGCCAAAGCCATTCTTTTTCCCTAGCAAAGCATCTTCCAAGCTCAAGTGAAGGCATTGGAGTCCGCCAGATCTACTCAAATTTCTATTCTTAGTTCATCAATTCTTCCATCCCTTCTATATGTTCCTATCCTTCTTCCTTAACTTTGATCTTCATTGCAGGGTCCTTCGAAGTCTTTGAGTTGTGGGCTGGGTTCACCTTAACAAAGAACAAACAAGCTGAAGCCCCAAGTCCAGGGTTCTGATCTCTGTTATCCAGATTCTTCAGTTCTGAGCATTGGTAGTTTCAAGATATGAATCAAAAGAAGGTTGGAAAGCTCATCAAGGTAAGTCCACAATCATTAGCCCCTATTGTCTAGATCTTCTTCCTTCTTAGTTTAGGATTGTGTCTAATCAAGTAAAAGTCCAATTTCTTATAATCCTTAAGTCTTATTATGATGAGTACAATGCTAGTGTAATTAGGTTTCATTGCTCTACAAACCATATTCAAAACATTAATCATATGCTTGCCGCATCACATAGAAATATTTATTCTTCCATCCTTTGATGGAAGAAGGGAGTTCAAATTTAATGCCCTTAGGGCAGGAAGAGATGGACCACCACCCCTCCTCGGAAGGGTGGAGTTTCAGGATAAAGAAGGCCATAAACAAAGAAAAATGGGCTACAATCCCATGAAAATGATAGAGTACTTTGAAGTAGAAGATGATCATCACAACATTCGGGATGAGTTGAGCATGGATGAGATGGTAATTGCTCATCCCCGAAAGGAAGAAAGGATGGAAGGGAAATAAAAGTCCCCGTGCGAGAGTTTTCTCGTAGAGGGTGATCTGGCCGGGGCCACTGGAGGTGACCCGTTCCCTTGGTTGATAAGCTGAGAGCCGGAAAGACTCCAAGATACCATATGGTGCGGGCACCAGACTCAGAAGAAGACTTCAGGGCTCCATCTGGATCTCTGATTGACCTTGCCCGAAGAATTAGGATTTTCTGGTTTTGTAATAAGGGTTGACTTGGTCAACTCAATTTTAGTCTTGAGTATGTATTTCCCTGCAATTTAAATTTTGTTGAGTCATGTTGACTCAGTACAAGTCCTAGTAGTGGTCTAGGTCTTCTCAAGGTTGGTGCCATTTTTTTTTTCAGTCAAGTCAAGGTCCAGGGTGCCACATTTTTTCTCCCAGGCCCAAGCAAGTGGGCGCCACACTCCCAGCCACACACCAGAGTCCAGGAGGTGCCACATCTCCATCCAGTGTCTTTGGTCCCTACACCACAAGAAGTAAGTTCCTTTTTTTTCTTGCACCACTTGGAAGAGAAATCCATCAAGATACCTCAATCCAAGGAGGAGCCAATTTCTTTCCAGATAAACCCAAGCCAGGATGGCAAGAATTTTTCTTGAAGAGAGGATCAAGGAGGTGCCCCACAATGTTCCATAAAAATCCAAGTTATAAAAGGGAAGAGAGCATGTCTTGGGGAGGAATTCAAGGAGGTTCCCAAAAGTTTCCAAAAGTGCCAAAGCCATGAAAGGAAGAAGCCTAAACTTGTGGAGCAAGACTAGGAGGTGTCCAAATGAGCCAAACCATGAAGGGAAAATCCTTGATTCATGGAGAGATACTAGGAGACACCCCCATAACCTACCATTTGGAGCTGATTTTCAAGTTTTCTTGGAGTTTTTGGGCTGCCCACTCATGGAAGGAGTCTTGGGAAGAGAATTTGATGCCTAAAGTGTGGGTTAGTCCTATTAGTCCCATATGGAAAATGTATAAAATTTTATTTCTTTGTTATATCTATATATTCAACTCTATGTAACTTTTGAAATTAATGATGAATGAAATCAATTTCTTTGTGAGCAACTTTGTGTTTCTCTCTTCCGCACTTGTATTCGAGTGTTGAGTTCCGTGAGGGAGTAAATCAGGGTTCCCTAGGAACCTTGTGGAGGTGTGAGATCTCCAACCCCAAAACCCTAGCTTAGTCCACCCATCTCTACTCCACCACCACCAAACCCTAATCTACCTCATCATCTCACAGCCCCTCTCTTCCAAGTAGAGGCCGACCACCAGCATCTGGGTCCAGATCAGCTACTTCGAATACAGAGCAAATCCCAGAGAAAGTCAGATCAGCATCCAGGAGAATCAGGATTTCAGCAACATCAATTTCAAGTTCTTCTTATCTGGTAAATCCTTTCTTTGAGTATCTGGTTCCTTAACTTGTTCTTCTTCTTTCCCAGATCCTGAGTTCAGGAGAAGCCAACTCTGCCAAAGGACCAGTATTGGAGGATCCATTGCGAAGATATCCGAATCCGAGGATCCAACAATCTGCTCGAGAGAGTCCTTCCACCAAACTATGTGAAGATCACTGCCTGGTACATAACCCTTCCCTTCTCTTTAGTTCTGTCCTGTTGAAAGTTCCGAGCGAAACACTAGGTCTGGGAGTTTCTCAACCCCCAGTGATCCTTTACTTCTGAACTACTCTGATAACCTAGTTTCTTTAAATTGTGCTTTCAATTATTACATAGTTTCTTTCAATTTAGTTTAACTTTCCTTTGAGTCAAAGCCGACTTCTGAAAATATTAAAAAAATAACAGAAAAAAGAATTAGTCTTAATTTACTTCCACATCGCATCACCTCTTTTGTTCTGCATCATTTTTGGTATCAGAGCGTTCGTTCTGCATCAATTTTGGTATCAGAGCCCTGTCTAGGATTTCTGACTTGCTTGCATGTTTTGAGTATCTCTCTTTTTTACTTTGTCTGCTCGAAGTAGACTCCCCAGGAAGTCCGGTCCTAGGAACGAAGCGAGGTGCAAGCCTCCTCTTCCCATTCCATGGGGTGTTCCTAGGGCGTGTAGGGGATCCGCTGGGTTACAACTTCGTAGCAGGAATTTTAAACGGGGGAAGCATTCTATTTTTAGTCTGTAACTACCCTGTTACAGGAATTGTTTCTCATTGCAAATAACTCCAAATTGCATGATTTTTATTTTTATGGAACCAGTATAATTGAATATATTTTACAAAATTTTACTGTAATTTATTGGTTTCTGTGAAATTTCTGAGAATTAAATTATAGCAATTCTATTTCTATGTTTTTGCAATTCAATTTTTTTTGAGTGATCATCTCCTAATTCATCTTAAGGGAAATTGAGCATCTAAGATAAGGGGAGGAGTTGATAACCTCTCCTTAGCCCAAAACCACCACCTATTCATTCGATCCTAAGCCTAATTTTAAAATTTATTAGACTTAATTTGTCCTAGTAGGATAGGAACACCAACTGGTCAGGTCCAGCCTAGGGTTTAGTCAGTTTGTCTGGTTACTCTATGTGTGCTTTGTACTCAGTATCTAGAACGGTGATTCAGGGACTACGTCCCGAAGGGCATGTGTGCTGGTCCGCCTACCTGGCCAATCACTGATTGGCATCTAGGATTGGCAATTAGGGACCTAACACTCCCCTTACACCTACCTGTCTGAGTCCCGAGTTCCTACAGGCTAGCATGCCACTCTGATTGGGAATCTAGTTTGGGCTCTAGGTCTAGTTAGCCTGTAGTCGTTTCAGTCGAGTCTCATTTGGTGTGCTTGCTTGCATCATCATGTCCACCCGGAACGGAGTACCCTACCAACGTGGTCAAACCCAACCTGATTTAGAGGCCATGATTAGAACTCTTACCGAAAGTATGACCAAATTGAGTCAGGATATGACTGATACTGTTGCCCAGTTTAGAGACCAAGCCCAGGTACTTGAGGAGCCTAGGCACCGAAATTGGACCCCTGACTCAGAATTTGGTAGACCCCATCCTCACCCATACCCAGAGCCTAGGAGACCTTTATACAGGGATCCTGAACCTAATCATTGTAGGTTTGATCTAAGAGCCTATGACCATGATCTTGCCCCTGAGTCTAGCCCTAGGAGCCTATACCCATACTTGGATGACTCAGAGAAGGGACCCGTTAGGAACACCGAACCTTATGCACCCACTTTTAATGGAAGATAAGAGACATATATTAAGTGGGAAGAACAAATGGATCGGTATTTTGAGTGCACTAACATATCATAATTAGGACAAGTTAGGTTGGCCAAAACCAAGTTCACCAAACATTCTAGGTCGTATTGGTATGCTATTGAGCATGAGTGTTATCAAAGAAAAGAGGAAATATATACTTTGAGATATATGAGAAGTAAGTTGAGAGATAGGTACCTAGGTAGATCCTATGAAAAAAGACTTTTAGACCAATGGTACCAATTGCGACATGGTAATAGGCCTGTGTCTAAATATATCGAGGACTTCCAGTGGTATGACATGAAATGCAATACCATTGAGACCGAAGCTCAGATCACATCGAGGTTTAGGGTTGGGTTACACCCAGACATTTATAGGAAGCTATGCCTTGAAAAGACCAATAAGTTAGACCGAGCCTACCAAGAAGCCCAAGACTATGAGTGGTCTTTAAGATATAACCAATCAAGTACTTTGGACTTAAAGCCAACCTCTACCAACTTGAGTCAAGTTCTGATTGATCTGACATCCGTAGTGAACCAGACTTTTGTTTGTCAATTCCCACTTGTGTCACCTCTTGACCAGAAGGATAACACTGAGAAGGAGTTAGGCATGGCCATCCCAAAATTAGTTGACCCGACCAGAGCCGTACTTAAAGAGGAATCAAATGAGAATAGATTACAACCTTTCAGTGAGATTGAGGAAGAAATATATGAGCCTGACACAAGTTTGATAGATGAATATGAAGAAGAAGAATTTGAGGATATCTCTCCCGATAATTCAAATAACCAACTCCTACCTAATGGGGTTATTGAGGGGACCCCTGCCACTTAAGGAAATCAGGAGCTAACCCTAAGAGAAGACCCTTTTGAGGAAGTTCAGGAAGAGGAAATTACACCAAATGAAAGTTTAAGTGGGAATACCCCTGAACTCATTGAGGAATCCAAAGAAGACACCCTTGAGTCAAATCTGGTAGAGAAGTGTGAAGAAGGAAGGGGTTCACAAGAATTTCCCATTGAGAAGGTCCAAGAACAAGAAAAAGATAGCAGCTTAGAAGACTTTCTAGATAAACATTCCAAAGACCTTCCTGATAATCTTCCACCTTCTAGGAGCACCCAACCTATCCTAGAACTTGCACTTGTAGACCCTCTTAGAGCAAATCATGAGGTTTGGATGAGTGCACCTATAGAACAATGTCCTCATTTTAAGGTCGTCCTGAATAACCAAGGTATGTTTCTTGTTTCCTATAAGCCACCTCAAAAATCTGATTCTTATTTCTACCCTTCCCTGAATCTTCTCATGTTTTTAAAGCTATGGGATTACACTTTACTGAGATTTCTAGGTTGCAAGATGCCTTAGAACCTATTAGGTTTGCCACCTACTTCTGGAAGACCTTATGGCACCTACTAGGCATCCATGATAAGTTTTCATGCTCTGCATGCCATCCTCCGATCCAAGGTCAAACCTAGAGAGCCTTAGTTTTTTAGGTTTAGACCTAGGGTTCCTTTGAATAAAGTCCATTCTTTAGGAATGCGTCGTCAGTCAAGTTTAGGACATTGACTCAGATTTTGGATGAGTTACAATACCAGAAATTGGGATTTGTATTTACCTAGGGCTGAATTTGCATATAATGACTCGTTCAATAAGTCTATAGGTAAAAGCCCTTTTGAGATTGTTCATGGGTACAAGCCTTACACACCACCTGACCTAGTTCCTTTGCCAGTCCACACACAAGTCTCTGAGTCTGCTGAAGACTTTGCACAGCATGTAAAGAACTTGCATAAAGAAATTCATGCTAAAATAACTTTAAGTAATGAAACTTATAAGAAGTTGGCTGATTCTCAAAGGCGAGTCAAAACTTTTGTTGAGGGAGACTATGTAATGATTAGGTTAAGGCCTGAGCGGTTTCCTTCTGGAACCGTTAGAAAGCTACATACTAGAGGAGCAGGACCATTTAGAGTGATGAAGAGAGTGGGACCCAATGCCTATGTTGCCTCCAGAGCTAGGCATTAGCTCCACTTTCAACATTACAGACTTAGTAGAGTATAGGGAGCCAGCTGTGATTCCTAGTAAGCCTTTGAAACCTAATCCTGTTATTGAAAGTGATCCCGACCCTGTGTGTCCACCAACTAACTGGCCTGTGAGGAAAGAGTAGATTGAAAAGATCCTGGATGATCAGGTTCTCTCTACTCGTAATCAAGGATACCAAAGATACCTGGTCCGCTGGCAAGGAAGGCCAGATTTTGATGACTCTTGGATCTCCCGAGAAGAATTACAAGAATTGGACCCAGACCTCTTGGAGAGATACCAGAGCCAGCTTGATCCATACTCGACAGGGTCGAGTTCCTCCCATCCCGGGAGAATTGGTGCGGGCACCAGACTTAGAAGAAAACTTCAGGGCTCAATCTGGATCTCATATTGACCTTGCTCGAAGAATTAGAATTTTCTGGTTTTTTAATAAGGGTTGACTTGGTCAACTCAATTTTAGTGTTGAGTCTGTATTTCCCTACAATTTAAATTTTGTTGAGTCATTGATGCGGCAAGCATATGATTAATGTTTTGAATATGGTTTGTAGAGCAATGAAACCTAATTACACTAGCATTGTACTCATCATAATAAGACTTAAGGATTATAAGAAATTGGACTTTTACTTGATTAGACACAATCCTAAACTAAGAAGGAAGAAGATCTAGACAATAGGGGCTAATGATTGTGGACTTACCTTGATGAGCTTTCCAACCTTCTTTTGATTCATACCTTGAAACTACCAATGCTCAGAACTGAAGAATCTGGATAACAGAGATCAGAACCCTGGACTTGGGGCTTCAGCTTGTTTGTTCTTTATTAAGGTGAACCCAGCCCACAACTCAAAGACTTCGAAGGACCCTGCAATGAAGATCAAAGTTAAGGAAGAAGGATAGGAACATATAGAAGGGATGGAAGAATTGATGAACTAAGAACAGAAATTTGAGTAGATCTGGCCGACTCCAATGCCTTCACTTGAGCTTGGAAGATGCTTTGCTAGGGAAAAAGAATGGCTTTGGTGTGGAGGAAGAGGATGGAAAACTTTCACATAAGAAAAAAATACAAGACAACTTCTACTTCCAAAATTTCAACTTCAATTTTCATTCATTCCCCAAAATCAATCCCCTTTACAATGGGCATCCAAGGCTTTTAATAGCCTCACAAAGCTATCTTTTGAAATTTAAAAACTCCCCAAATCGAGGAGGATTACAAGGGGGGGTTGGAGGATTTGGTGGAGAGTTTGGAGGGATGTGGGGGGGTTGGAGGATTTGGTGGAGGACTTGGAGGGATGTGGCCAACCTCCTTGAATTTGAATCTTCCTTGTTGGCGCCCAAAGGGTGATGAGGTGGCTGGTGAAGTGGCACCTGATGACGTGGCATGGTGAGGTGGCCTTCTACTTGGATAAGAATGACATGTGGCGCCCAGTGGTCTAATTTGATGGTCCTTTTCTCTTGCTTGGTTGATGTGTCTTCTCTTCTTCATGTGGTCAAATTCTGGGGTCTAGAATTTGAGTCTTGTTGCTGGCTTTCATGGCTTTAAGACTTGATTAGACTTAACTCAACTGAATTAGACTTAACTCAACTGAACTGACTTGACTGACCTAGACTTTAAAACTTGAAATGGACTTACATGAAATGAAATTTTAAAAGTAATTACAGGACTCAATAAACACTCTTGATTTGAAACTCAAAATTAATTACAGGACTCTTGAAAAGGAAATGACTTTTGAAAATAAAATATTTTTGAACTAAAGGATACAAGGTAACCTAATTATCTTCGATCCAAATTGGGATAAGGCTAACCTTGTTGGAGTGAAGTTTCTTTCGGCTTCTGGTGTCCACACCAATTCTCCTGGGGTGGGCAGAACTCGACCCAGTCGAGTATGGTTCAGTTTTGCCCTGGTAATGCTCGAACAAGTCTGGGTTAAGTCTTTGCAGGTCCTCTCGAGTAATCCAAGAGTTGTCGGACTCAGGTCGACCTTGCCATTGAACCAGGTATCGCTGATAGTCCTTATTCCTGGTAGTAATGATCTTGTCATCCAGGATTCTCTCAATCCTCTCTCTCTGCTCAGGTAAGGTTGGTGGTGGACACTCGGAAATATGTTCACTCTCAATGAAAGTTTCTGGCTCAAAAGGCTCACTAGGTATTAGTAGTGGTTCTTTGTATTCTACTAGGTCTGAAACATTGAAGGTTGTACTAATACCCATATCAGGTGGAAGTTCCAAAACATATGCATTAGGCCCTATTTTCTTTAAGATCTTAAAAGGTCCCGCTCCGCGGGCATGCAGCTTCTTTATGGTTCCAGGGGGAAACCGTTCAGGGTTGAGCCTAATCATCGCATAATCCCCTTCACAGAATTCTTTAGCCCTCTTATGTGAGTCAGCTAAGTGTTTGTAAGTTTCATTGCTCAGGTTGATCTTATTACTGATTTCTTTATGTAGATTTGTGACATGCTGTGCAAAAGACTCAGCAGACTCAGAGACTCGTGTGTGAATAGGTAGTGGGATTAGATCTAAAGGCTTCCTAGGCTTGCAACCATGGACTATCTCAAAGGGACTTTTGCCCGTAGATCGATTGATCGAACTGTTGTAAGCGAACTCAGCACGTGGCAATAACAAATCCCAGTTTCCTAGACTTTCTCCCACTAGGCATCTCAGCAAGTTCCCTAGACTTCTATTTACAACCTCGGTTTGTCCATCAGTCTGGGGATGGTAGGCAGTGGAGAATTTCAGTCTGGTTCCTAATAGGTGCCAAAGGGTTTTCCAGAAGTAACTTGTGAAGCGGACATCCCTATCAGAAACAATGGTTTTTGGTAACCCGTGGAGTCTGACTACTTGATCAAGAAAGAGTTTGGCTATCCTAGAGGCATCGGAAGTTTGGGTGCAAGGTATGAAATGGGCCATTTTTGAAAACCGGTCGACCACCACAAAGATTGAATCATGTTTTCGAATGGTCTTGGGTAATCCTAGAACAAAGTCCATGCTTAGATCCTGCCATGGACACTCAGGTACAGGTAATGGAGTGTATAGCCCGGTATTCTTCTTTTGTTGCTTTGCAACAGCACATGTCCTACATCGGGCTACAATGTTTGCTACTTGTTTCTTAAGACCTGGCCAGTAAAATTGTTCCTCAACAGCCAAGATAGTCTTGTTTCGTCCGAAGTGGCCAGCTAAACCTCCCGCATGTATCTCCCAAACTAAAAAATCTCTTAAGGAGGTTCTTGGGATGCAAAGCCTATTCTCTCTAAAAAGATAACCATCTAGAAGGGTATAGTCATTATGATCACTAGATGGTCCTTGACGCAAAACCTGATAAATTTCATCAAAATCTGGACAGGTTTCGTACTGCTCCTTAAGTCTTTCAAAACCTATGACTTCAGTACTGACTGAAGTTAAAAGTAACGTTCTACGACTTAGAGCATCAGCTACCTTATTATCGGTTCCTGATTGATGCTTTAGGACAAATGTATAGGATTGGATGTACTCTACCCATTTGGCATGCCTAGGGTTTAGTTTCTTTTGGGAACTCAAAAACCTAAGGGCTTCATGGTCTGAAAATAAAACAAATTCTTGCGGTAGGAGATAATGCCTCCAATACCTTAATGCTTGCACTACCGCATAAAGCTCCCGATCATATGTGGAGTATTTTTTCCTGGCTTCATTCAATTTCTCACTAAAGAATGCTACGGGATGGTTCTCTTGACTCAGAACTCCACCAATACCTACTCCCGAAGCATCGCATGCTACTTCAAAGACCTTAGAAAAATCAGGTAGTCTTAAGACTGGTGCTTGGGTCATCTTATCTTTGATGTGAAGGAAGGCCTTATCAGCTGACTTCGTCCATTCAAAGTGACCCTTCCTAATACAATCCGTGATAGGAGCAACTATGGTGCTAAACCCTCTAATAAATCTTCGATAAAACGTAGCGAGGCCATGAAAACTTCTTACTTCATGAATATTATTTGGTGTTGGCCACTCTACAATTGCCTTAACCTTCTCAGGGTCAGCGGATACTCCTTCAGGGGTCACAACAAATCCTAGGAAGATAACTCTAGTAGTCATGAAAGCACATTTCTTTAGATTGGCATAGAGGTTATCTTTCCTAAGTGCTAAACATACCTGCCTCAGATGTTGTTGATGATCTTCTCTAGTCCTACTATAGATAAGTATGTCGTCAAAGTAAACGACAACAAATTTTCCAATAAAGGCTCGTAGGACTTGGTTCATGATTCGCATAAAAGTGCTAGGGGCGTTTGATAACCCAAAAGGCATGACTACCCATTCAAATAACCCATCCTTAGTTTTAAAGGCAGTCTTCCATTCATCCCCTGGTCTGATCCTAACTTGGTGATAGCCGCTCTTCAGGTCAATCTTAGAAAATATAGTTGCACCGGCCATCATATCTAACATATCATCCAAGCGGGGGATGGGAAACCTATACTTCACCGTGATTTTATTTATGGCACGACTATCAACACACATTCTCCATGTGCCATCTTTCTTAGGGGTAAGTAAGGTTGGGACTGCGCATGGACTCAAACTCTCCCTAATGAATCCTTTCTTTAGGAGTTCTCCTACTTGACGTTGTAATTCTTGGTGCTCGGTAGGGTTCATTCTATAATGGGGAAGGTTCGGTAGGGTTGCTCCGGGGACTAAGTCTATCGCATGTTGTATATCCCTAAGAGGTGGGAGTTGGTCGGGCAAGTCATCGGGGAACACGTCTTTGAACTCCTCTAGCACTTGACTGACTTCTTGAGGTTGTTCTTTTGAAAGAGGTTCTTGATGATCCTTAATGGTTAAAATCCAAACAGGTGACCCATTGCTAATTTCTTTCTCCATTTCTCTAGCAGTGATCACGTTTATCCCCTTTTCTTATCACTCAATTGGCTTGATCCTCTCTTAATGGGGTTCTTAGGTGGAGAAGAATGGATTACAATCTTCTTTCCATTATGAGTAAACGAGCATGAATTAGAACGACCATAGAGTGTTACGTCAAGATCGTACAACCATGGTCGGCCTAAAATTATGCTACTTACTCCCATTGGAAGTACATCACACCATACTTTCTCCAGGTAAGATTGGAACTGAATGGTTACTAGGCACCTAGACTTAATGGAAATCGTGGTTGAGTCTATCCAGGATACCTTATAGGGATTAGGATGGGGTACGGTGGGCAATCCTAGGTTTTTAACTATGTTGGTGGATATGGCATTGACACAGCTACCGCTATCTAAAATGACTTTGCATACTTTCTCACCTATCTTAATGAATGTCTGTAGGATGCTAATCCTACGCCAATCTTCTTGGGTTTTAGCTTGGGTGAGAATACACCTAACCACTCCTAACAGATCTTGATCTACCAGGACTTCCTCATCCTCATACTCTTCAGCCAAGTTCTCATCTGCCTGGTATACTTCCTCCTCAAATTCACCTTGGGATTCTACGGCTTCCTCTTCTACTTCGCCTATGTGTAGGGCTCTATTAGGACAGTTGCTAGAATAGTGACCCACTTTGTTACACTTGAAACATGCGTTTGGAGTTCTTTGGGTCTCAGGTGTTTTTCCCTTGTCATCTCTACGGGTCACAGGCACATTAGGATTGGGTCGGTTGAATCTAGGCTGATTGGATCCTGACTGCTGATAAGGTGCACTAGTCCTAGGGGCTTCGGGCCTACGATAGACTGGACCTCTATGGAATCTCTCAGCATCCCTAGCTATTTGATAGGCCAATTCTAGGTCATGTACCTCTCGCATGAACAATTCTCTTTGAATTTCTTCCCTTAGTCCGGCTCTAAATCTAGACAAGGTCACCGACTCAGATTCATCAACATTGCACCTCATAACGAATTCGTCAAACTTCGCTATGTACTCTGTGACACTCCTATTTCCTTGAGTAAGTCTTTGCCATTGATCTAGGAGTCTTTGGTGGTAGGACATAGGAAGGTATTTCTCCCTAAGCCTAAGTTTCATAGCTCGCCAGGTCACTATGGGCACATCACCTCTCTGTCTAGTAAGTCTCTCAATGTTTCCCCAATATAACCTAGCTTGGCGCACAAGTTTAAGCTTTGCAAACTTACACTTGCGCTCTTCACTCATCTCAAACCAGTCAAAATACTGGTCCATCTCACCTTCCCAATCAATGTAGATCTTTGGATCTAAAATTCCATCAAAGGTGGGAGCTTCTAGCCTAATGTTCTTCATGGTTCGGTCATCTTGATCAAAGTGAATTGGGGTGGTTCTCCTGACATTGGGTTCATAGTTAGGCTCATGATGGAATCTCCTTGGGTTGGGCTCGATGGTTTGACCAGGGTGGGGTCCTCTAGGAATTGGATCATAAAACTGATCTTGGGGAGCCTTCCTAGGGTTTGTTTCATAGAGAGGGTTTTGATATGGAATCCTTCTAGGGTTCAATGGGGTCTCGAGTTCAGGTGCAAGACTTGGCTCAGGCTCAGTCTGGGCTTCATGATTGCTTTCAGGGGTTCTAGCCTCTAACTGATCCAACCTAGTAGTGATGTGGGCTAACTGCTCATTCATGTCTTGGTTGGTTTGTGCCACATTCTGATTTGTTTGGGCCAATTGCTCAGTTAAACTCTTAGTCAGTTGGGCCACTTGATCATTTAGGCCTTTGATCAAATTCCCTAAGTTTTGGTCCATGGCTACACTTGACTGGGCTTGGATTGGTGAATACGGTGTTCCTGCTCTAGTTGTCATGCATGCAAATGGACTCAAGTTCGAGCTAAGGTTTCCTAGACCTAGAGCACAAATTATAAGTCTAATTAAGTGAACCAACTAGCTAGTAGTACTTATGGGACTTAGCCAGGTAGGTGGAGGGGAGTGTAGGTCCCTGATTGCCAACCTTAGACACCAATCTGAGATTGGCCAGGTAGGCGGACCAAATCACAAGCCCTGATGCACCAATCCTAGACACCAAGCCAGTAAGCACACACCAATTAGCTGACACAGTTAACTTGACCTTAACCTGAACCCAACTTGTTGGTGTCCCTAACCCACTAGGGCAATTAACGTTCTACTCAATTTTAATTAACGGGCTGGGATCGATATGCTGGTTGGTGATTTTTGGGCTAGGGACAGGTGATGAAACCCTGACCCTATGTCAAATTGATGCCCTTAATTTGATTTCTCATGAGATGAATGAAATGCAAAGGTGCTGCAGAAGTGTGTTGCAATTTGAAAGTGGTGTGGAAAACGTGATGAAAAAAATATCCAAAAACTCTGAAAAATTCACAAAGGATTCCTAACTTATATGTTTCAATGTAGATGAAAGAAATTTTAAAACTAAAATCTATACTAATCTAAGCAGATCCTACAAATGAAGATAAATAAAAAGGACAGAACATAACCCTAATGACAGTGTCGAACTGCAGAAATTTTTATTTTTTTATAATTTTTTTCTGATGATGAAATTTAATATGATGATAACTGACTTAAATGACTTGCCTTTGGAGTTGCAGGCGGATTACAGTCAGCCTACAGAAAATACAGCAAGCAGAAAAACAGAACGTGCCCAATGCAAAATTCACAAATGAAATCTAAGAAGTCCTTTGGCTTTCTTTTTCACGGGTCAATCACAATGGCACCCCGACACGCCTTAGGAGATCCCCGTGGAATGGGAAGAGAGGGTGTTTAAACCCTACTTTCTCCTAAGACCGGACGGCCTGGTAACGCCCCCGATCCAAGTACTTCAAGGACTTAATGCTATGCAATCAGGAACTTATTCTACCATGCTCTGATACCAAGAATGATACGGCAAGCATATGATTAATGTTTTGAATATGGTTTGTAGAGCAATGAAACCTAATTACACTAGCATTGTACTCATCATAATAAGACTTAAGGATTATAAGAAATTGGACTTTTACTTGATTAGACACAATCCTAAACTAAGAAGGAAGAAGATCTAGACAATAGGGGCTAATGATTGTGGACTTACCTTGATGAGCTTTCCAACCTTCTTTTGATTCATACCTTGAAACTACCAATGCTCAGAACTGAAGAATCTGGATAACAGAGATCAGAACCCTGGACTTGGGGCTTCAGCTTGTTTGTTCTTTGTTAAGGTGAACCCAGCCCACAACTCAAAGACTTCGAAGGACCCTGCAATGAAGATCAAAGTTAAGGAAGAAGGATAGGAACATATAGAAGGGATGGAAGAATTGATGAACTAAGAACAGAAATTTGAGTAGATCTGGCCGACTCCAATGCCTTCACTTGAGCTTGGAAGATGCTTTGCTAGGGAAAAAGAATGGCTTTGGTGTGGAGGAAGAGGATGGAAAACTTTCACATAAGAAAAAAATACAAGACAACTTCTACTTCCAAAATTTCAACTTCAATTTTCATTCATTCCCCAAAATCAATCCCCTTTACAATGGGCATCCAAGGCTTTTAATAGCCTCACAAAGCTATCTTTTGAAATTTAAAAACTCCCCAAATCGAGGAGGATTACAAGGGGGGGTTGGAGGATTTGGTGGAGAGTTTGGAGGGATGTGGGGGGGGTTGGAGGATTTGGTGGAGGACTTGGAGGGATGTGGCCAACCTCCTTGAATTTGAATCTTCCTTGTTGGCGCCCAAAGGGTGATGAGGTGGCTGGTGAAGTGGCACCTGATGACGTGGCATGGTGAGGTGGCCTTCTACTTGGATAAGAATGACATGTGGCGCCCAGTGGTCTAATTTGATGGTCCTTTTCTCTTGCTTGGTTGATGTGTCTTCTCTTCTTCATGTGGTCAAATTCTGGGGTCTAGAATTTGAGTCTTGTTGCTGGCTTTCATGGCTTTAAGACTTGATTAGACTTAACTCAACTGAATTAGACTTAACTCAACTGAACTGACTTGACTGACCTAGACTTTAAAACTTGAAATGGACTTACATGAAATGAAATTTTAAAAGTAATTACAGGACTCAATAAACACTCTTGATTTGAAACTCAAAATTAATTACAGGACTCTTGAAAAGGAAATGACTTTTGAAAATAAAATATTTTTGAACTAAAGGATACAAGGTAACCTAATTATCTTCGATCCAAATTGGGATAAGGCTAACCTTGTTGGAGTGAAGTTTCTTTCGGCTTCTGGTGTCCACACCAGTCATGTTGACTCAGTACAAGTCCTATTAGTGGTCTAGGTCTTCTCCAGGTTGGTGCCATTCTTTTTTCAGTCAAGTCAAGGTCCAGGGTGCCACATTTTTTCTCGAAGGCCCAAGCAAGTGGGCGCCACACTCCCAGCCACACGCCAGAGTCCAGGAGGCACCACATCTCCATCCAGTGTCTTTGGTCCCTACACCATAAGAAGTAAGTTCCTTTTTTTTCTTGCACCACTTGGGAGAGAAATCCATCAAGATACCTCAATCCAAGGAGGAGCCAATTTCTTTCCAAATAAACCCAAGCTAGGATGGCAAGAATTTTTCTTGAAGAGAGGATCAAGGAGGTGCCCCACAATGTTCTATAAAAATCCAAGTTATGAAAGGGAAGAGAGCATGTTTTGGGGAGGAATTCAAGGAGATTCCCAAAAGTTTACAAAAGTGCCAAAGCCATGAAAGGAAGAAGCCTAAACTTATGGAGCAAGACTAGGAGGTGTCCAAATGAGCCAAACCATGAAGGGAAAATTCTTGATTCATGGAGAGATACTAGGAGACACCCCCATAACCTGCCATTTGGAGCTGATTTTCAAGTTTTCGTGGAGTTTTTGGGCTGCCCACTCATGGAAGGAGTCTTGGGAAGAGAATTTGATGCCTAATGTGTGGGTTAGTCCTATTAGTCCCACATGAAAAATGTATAAAATTTTATTTCTTTGTTATATCTATATATTCAACTCTATGTAACTTTTGAAATTAATGATGAATGAAATCAATTTCCTTGTGAGCAACTTTGTGTTTCTCTCTTCCGCACTTGTATTCGAGTGTTGAGCTCCGTGAGGGAGTAAATCAGGATTCCCTAGGAACCTTGTGGAGGTGTGAGATCTCCAACCCCAAAACCCTAGCTTAGTCCACCCATCTCTACTCCACCACCACCAAACCCTAATCTACCTCATCATCTCACAGCCCCTCACTTCCAAGTAGAGGCCGACCACCAGCATCCGGGTCCAGATCAGCTACTTCGAATACAGAGCAAATCCCAGAGGAAGTCAGATCAGCATCCAGGAGAATCAGGATTTCAGCAACATCAATTTCAAGTTCTTCTTATCTGGTAAATCCTTTCTTTGAGTATCTGGTTCCTTAACTTGTTCTTCTTCTTTCCCAGATCCTGAGTTCAGGAGAAGCCAACTCTACCAAAGGACCAGTATTGGAGGATCCATTGCGAAGATATCCGAATCCGAGGATCCAACAATCTGCTCGAGAGAGTCCTTCAACCAAACTCTGTGAAGATCACTGCCTGGTACATAACCCTTCCCTTCTGTTTAGTTCTGTCCTGTTGAAAGTTCCGAGCGAAACCCTAGGTCTGGGAGTTTCTCAACCCCCAGCGATCCTTTACTTCTGAACTACTCTGATAATCTAGTTTCTTTAAATTGTGCTTTCAATTATTACATAGTTTCTTTCAATTTAGTTTAACTTTCGTTTGAGTCAAAGCCGACTTTTGAAAATATTAAAAAACAACAAAAAAAAAGATTTAGTCTTAATTTACTTCTGCATCGCATCACCTCTTTTGTTCTGCATCATTTTTGGTATCAGAGCTTTCGCTCTGCATCACCATAGACATCCTGAATGGTTGTCAGTTCCTCTGTTGTCAGTTCCTCAGCAGAGATTGTCGAAACAACCATGCCAGGACCTGTCGACCGAGGAGGTTCGGGGGTGGGTTTTGGTGGAGGAAGAGTAGGGGGGCTAGCTCTAGGCTCCCTAATGATGATCTTGGTGGGAGGGCACCTCCTGCTAAACTCGAAGCATGTCTCTTCCTCTTCCTCATCGAAGGAAGAAGGTAGCCTCGGTCGAGAAGGCCCATCCTTACCTTGATCGGTGAGGGACAAAAGTTGGGGTCGAAGCGAGACATCCTAAAGATGAAGGAGATAATGATTGGAGGAAGAGAAAAAGAAAACGGTCTACGTCCGAGAAGACCCTAACCTTAAGGTGAAGTCCTATCCTGTTGAAAGATGGGGAAGGAAAGAGATGAATCTGGCTAGCTAGGAGAGTCTATGATGGCCGGGGGATGGGAGAAAGCTTTGGTATGATGGCGGGCATGCGAGAATTGAAAGAGAAAGTGTTTTAGGAAAAATTTCCTTTCTTTTCGAAGTGACCGGATGCCTAACCGTACCGTTACAGCATCTCCACTAACAGATTTGTGCCATATGTCGGCCATCGATGGATGGGATGCTTCGCTTCGACCGTTGTTGCTCTGAATTCCATGCTAGTAATAACTTCTCCTCGGATGCGTCCATGTGGCTCCTACGCACTGGTTTGGAGAACCACCTCATGAAGCATCGACAATCATGGTAATTATTATGCCAGATTTCTGCATTTCCATGACAGCACCGCATTTACTTTCTTCTCCCCGAACGCCGCACACCAACGGGCCTCGGGAGTGGGGGGCAAATGATGTGGCGGGATCGCTGACGTGGGACCCCTGTTAGATGCCACGTCGGACGAAACTGCTATGTGGGATGCCTTTGTCCGGACTCTACCCAGCCATGCTCCCATCATGTTGAGATGCCAAGGCCAAAGCCGAGCTCCACCTTTCTTTCACCCGGCAGCGCTCCCTCCAGGTCGAGACACCAAGGCCGAAGCTGAGCTCCGCCCTCCTTCACCCGGCTGCACTCCCTCCGGGTCGAGACGTCGAGGCCAAAGTCAAGCTCCGCCCAGACTCCTTCACCCGACCGCGCTACCTCCGGGTCGAGATGCTGAGGTCGAAGTCAAGCTCTGCCTCTCCTTTGCCCGGCCGCGGTCCCACTGGGTCGAGAAGTCGAGGTCGAAGTTGAGCTATGCCTTTCATTCGCCAGACCGTGCTCCCTTTGGGTCAAGATGTTAAGGTCGAAGTCAAGCTCCACCTCCTCTTTGCCCGACCGCACTCCCTCCGGGTCGAGACACCGAGGCTGAAGCCAAGCTCCACCTCTCTAGATTAGCTCCACCTCGGACGAAGAGATCTACAGTCGAAGGAAGTCATTGTTGGGAATTATGTCCCAAAGCTAATCACCTGGGTTGTACGCGGTTGTGCTAAGTATTGTATTATTTTTATGAATTAATAAAATATTATTTTTGGCAGCTCATCACATATTGTATTTCCCTGAAATGAACTCTTTCCTTGTGATGAAGCCCTTAGGACTACACTGACTTCGATATAGAGAGGATGTATCGAGTGGTCCTTAAATCCTGTTCACAATCAAAGGATATATTGTACTGGATGGCAATATATCAAGTATAGGTTGTTGCAGTTCACATCGTTTGGTTGTCCTCTTGACCAAATGTGTGTGGTGACACTGATGTGATCTACAAGTGGGATATGTGATATCTTATTGAACGTGACTCCGTGCAGCTCTTTTTTGCCAAAGGGATACTCACGATTGGATATGGGTATATCTGTCCCTCTGACCTGAGGTCATCAAGGTAGCTTGCAAGCAACTCCCTGTGCTTTGGTGCCGAACTACCCGGATTTTTAATCCGGTGATGGAATGTTTCTGGGTACAGGCATGTACTTGTGGAGCAGTGATGGACCAAGATGGAATTGACCTGTCCAAACAGTTTGGATCGAATGTCTCGCAGTATCTCAATTTAGTAAATCCTCGACCGGGGTAGCCCTAGTGAAGAGTCACTGGGCTTGCGAGGTTGAGACACGTAGTGGACTGACTCTGTCTGGGTTGACAGCCCAATCTCAGTCATCCTGAGCATTAGAGGTCAAAGGGATGAATTATATGGTAACCATATGCCAGAGGTTTGATAATTTGCTCTCGCATCTTCGACCTATCCGGACGCCGGGACCCATTGCTAGATGGTTTCCTGTGCTGGTACTAGAATTATTCTAGTGTTACCGTTTAGGTTCGAACCTATGAGGTCACACGCCACAGAGGATAACTCTCTGATACGGATACCGATTACGATTGAAAATCGTCTCGATTTTATGGTCACAATTTTTTTGAGCACTCTTTTTTCTATCTTGCCCTTGTCTGTGTCAACCGAAAATTATTCCTGGCTGACCAGGACTGCGCCAGGTTTTTTCTGAATCAGTTTTGAACTGATTCAGAGTTCGTTTCGGCCTCCAATTGGTTGTGAACCAATTTAACCTATTTTATTGGGCTCGGACCGGTTCAATTGGATTGAACCAAGAGGTTTAATGGGATTGAACCTAATTGGGAATAGACTAGTTTCTTTTGAACCGGTGTTTTCTTCTCCCAGCCGTTTTACACGGTATTCTTGCGCTCGAGGAGGCCAAACGACCGAACCCTTGTGCGACGTCTCTTCCTCTCCTCCACCGGTTGATTTACTCCCGTTCATTTGCTGGTTTAATGGAGTTGGCAACTACTGCCTCTTGGCCTCCCCGTCTCTCCACCTCCCTCTTCCTCTGATGCCTATAAAAACCATGCAAGTCCCCTATTCCACGATGAGTTTTCAACCATGAGAGGGCTTCTTCTTTGGAGAACATCCATTCATTCCACCGGGGTTTTAAGGGCTGGGTTTGGTTGAGTAATTGGAAGAGAAACTCATCTTGATTCCTTATTGTTTGAAGTGCTCAAATTGGTGGAAGGAATTCAAATCTGTTTTGGAGAAAACAGAATTCATAACAGAGTGTTCTGAAATTTATTCTTCCCTCCCACCGTTCCAAGGTTTTCGGCGACTAGCATCGCACGAGAGGCTGGATCAAAGAAGCCCCAGGCATGTCCCCCCTCTAGAGGGTGTTCCCTTGAACACCTGAGAGCCGGATTGCATCTCCATTGCTGCTGTTTCTTTGCTCTATTTTCAGGTTACAGGTTTGCTGAAATTGGATGAGAAGAAGAGTTCCAAACGTTGTTGGATGAGCAACCTTTTTGATCTCCTTTGAAGCTAATTCCATCAAGCTTCAACCTTGCTATTGGTGCTGGAAGAAGAGACCAAAGGATTCCTTCTTTGATTTGTATTTGCTACTATTTTTGGAGGAAAAGAAAACAGCATTTCAACGTGATCGAAGGAAGAAGAAGGCTAGAATAGTTTTATTCCATCTATTCCAGCCTATTCCAGCTTTATCCCAGAGTTATTCCAGCAGGAATAAGGTAATTATTTCTAGTTTTATTTTTCATGCATGCCTAGATCTAGGTTTATATAATTGTTTATAAATATTACATGCCCTTGTTCATGCCTAGTTTTGTTTATACATGCATCCGGAATATGCTAGATCCTGTGCAGAGTAGGTAGTTTCCGCTATTATTTTAAAATAGTTTTAAAATACATACCTGCTCCCTACTGTTGCATGCTTAGTGTAGGCACCTGCAACACCCGCGCAGTTCACTTTCAGTGGTATCAGAGCAAGGTTCAGGTGTAGCATTTCTTGATTGCATGTATAGTTGATTAAAATGTTTAATCTTTTGTATCATAAATCATAAGGTATGATTAGAGAGTACTTTTAGGAACCTAGTTGAGACCTTCACCATGACCGTGTGTCTTTGATACGATGCGGATCATCTGTGTTGGCCTCTTCAGAAAGATCCTTTAAGGAAATCTTGGAATTAAAATTGTTTTAATTCGAATACATGTTTGGCATGTCTGATACTTTTCTTTTAGGCAATGTAATGTTTATAAAAGAATAATCTAGATATGATGCATCTGTGGATATGTAAAAGGAGTTTTACATGTTTTTAATTAAAATTATTTTAATTAAAATGATTGGCTTATATTCAAACAATTTTGAATTGTATGATTAATAAAATGACAAGTTATTTTAGGGTTTATGAAATCTAATGTCATTTAAATAAGCCAATTGGGTTAATTGGGTTAGCTGTCTAATTGGGTCCATTAGAAGGTTAGACCTAAGTTTAGTTGAACCGGATAACAAGAAGATTAAACAAAAGTTGTTTAAGGCCCTTCTTTAGAACTATCTAATAGTTAGATTAGTTGATCCGTTCATCTAAAATGGATCAAATTAGTGGCTCGGTGGACGACCGAGTCTTTAGGCTAGTCTGATCGAGTCTGGTAAACTGACTAGTGTTGAGGTAGGTTTGGTAGTGTGATCATGGTTGTATGAGGCTACCTCTTTCCTGGCCAACTTGGTTGGTGTCTAGGAAAGATGGTTAATGGCGGATACTCACCCATGATCTCACCTACCTGGCTAGTCGAGTTGACCAGAACTAATTGGAAAAGCTCAATGACTCGAGTTAACCCATGTCAACCAAGTTGATCAGTCTGACTGATCTATAGGTGCCCATGGATCATTTGTTGATTTATTTCAACCCTCCTGGAATCTGATTGATTCAGTGGGAGGATGATCCATGTCCTTGTCTTATCTTCTGTCACAACTAAAAATCCTCTAAAATTATTAGGTCCTTAAAAAGACTAAGTCAAGGCGTTGACAGTGTCTTAGCCTCCCATTAAGTCAGTTAGAAATGTGTCCACTAGCTTGGTGTGCATCGGCAGTTCCATAGAACGGGTGTACATCCGGTGACTGGAATTTCTATTTGATCGATGATGGTTCAGTGCAACCTCCTTAACGGGACTAGGTGGGCCGGCCAAAGTCGGGCTTGGTCTTTAGTTAGTTGGAAGCATTGGATTTGTCATTTTAATGGTTGGACCTAACCAGAGACCCACAATAGGAGGCCCCAAGGCCGATTGGGGTGTTCTCTAGAGCAAAATAAAATACTGAAAATTGTTTAGGGAAACAATTGGTTTACGAACCTATCTTTAGACTCGTATGGGTGAGCTGGCCAAAGTCGGGCTCATGCGTGGCCTATTGGATTTCAGTACCCACTTGAAAAAGTGTTTTCACGGATTGGAGTTAGAGGCTACCAATCTGAAAAATTAATGGAAGAAAACTTTAGACTAAAGTCCAAGTCTTTTGGTTAAATTATTAATTCATACACTAATTTGGTCTTATTTTCTTTTTAGATGTCTTCTAATTTATCACTCCGGACACTTCCCGATAACGAGAAATTAAAGGGTCACAATTTTGATAGTTGGTATCGAAGATTGAGAATCGTTCTGGAGCATGAACATATCCTCTATGTGATAACGGATCCGGCACTTGAAATCCCTCCCGCTAATGCACGGAGTGCGGTCAGAGGTGCTTATCTGAAGTGGGTCTCTGATCGGACTACTGTCCGATGCATTATGTTAGCGGTGATGAACGACGAGTTCGGTCGCAAATTCAAGGAGGCCCAACCTGATGAAATCCTTCAAAAGTTGAAGGAATCCTTTGGCACCACAGATGATGTAGAACGGTACAAAGTGTCTTGTGCCATCTACAACTCTAAGATGCCGAATGGTGGTTCAGTCACTGTCATGTATTGTACATGATCGAGCTGATTGAAAAACTGGGCAAACTCGGATGCCCCTTGCACGAGCAGCTCGGCAAGGATGCGATTCTGAATTCTCTTCCCTCTTCCTATCTTGATTTTCTCGATCATTATAGAATGAATAAGCCTGCAGTCAACTACCATGGTCTTTTGGGGTTGCTGCAGACTTTCGAGAAAGACCACCTACTGAATAAGGGGGTGGTGAATTTAGTGAGAGGTAGTAGAGGTCGTCGTCCCTTTAAGAAATGGAAGAAGAAAATAAATAAAAAGGGAAAGAAGGTGCAGAATGCTCCTGGCCCTAATCAGACCAGGAAGTATAAGGCTGAACAATCTTCTGTAGAGTGTTTCTACTGCAAGAAGAAGAGACACTGGAAGAGGAACTGTCCTCTTTATATTGCATCCCTTGATCCGAACAGGCCAAGGAAGCTGAAGTCTACTAAACAAGGTATTTATATGATAAAACCATGCAATTACTCAATTATTGATACTGCTAACTTGGTATTCGATACTGGTAGTCCAATTCATGTTTGTAATTCGTTACAGGGACTTCTAGTTAGCAGAAGATTTGAAGATGGAGAATAGTTTCTGAGCATCGGGAATGGAAATCGTGTTCCAGTACTGGCGGTAGGAGTCCTGCGTCTTGTCTTTGAGTCTTGTACTGTCGAACTAGTCAACTGTCACTATTGTCCTAGTTTCATTATGAGCATAATCTCTGTAGGCCTTTTGGCCAATTATGGTTTTGAACTATCAATAAAAGGAGATTTTTGCAATGTTATTTTGAATAACTCTGTTATAATGAAAGCTAGATTAAATAATGGCATATATGTACTATCAAGGCCTATTAGTGTAATGTACACTTCTAGCAAATGCCCAAGATTAGATAATGTCAATGATTTGTATCTTTGGTACTGTAGGCTAGGTCATATTAACCAAAATAGGATAAACAAGATGCGAGGAGATGGACTCCTCGAGGTCAGTGATTCTGAATCACTGCCCACTTATGAATCCTGTTGGTAAAATGACCAAGTCACCTTTTACTGGAAAAATCAACAATGAAGATCCGATCACTTATATGGATGCTATTCAGAGATCTGACTCTGAGGCATGGCTTGGAGCCATGCGATCCAAAATGGAGTCCATGAAAATCAACAATGTTTGGACATTGGTTGATCCGCCTGAAGGAATAAAACCCATTGGGTGTAAATGGATCTTCAAGAGGAAAAGGGGCGCAGATGAGAAGGTAGAGACCTATAAAGCCTGTCTGGTTGCCAAGGGGTATCGTCAACGATATGGTATCGATTATGACGAGATTTTCTCCCCTGTGGCAATGCTCAAATCCATTCGGATCATGCTTGCTTTGGCAGCATATTTTCATTACGAGATCTGGCAGATGGATGTCCGAACCGCTTTCCTAAATGGTGAGCTAGAAGAGGAGGTGTATATGATACAGCATGAAGGGTTCACATCCACAGATGAATCAAAAGTATGCAAATTGCAGAGATCCATCTATGGACTCAAGCAAGCGTCTCGAAGTTGGAACTTACAGTTTGATAGGTGTATGAAATCGTACGGCTTTGTTAGGAACAAAGAAGAACCATGCATCTATAAATGGGTTAATGGTTCTGTGATTGTATTCCTAGTACTGTATGTTAATGACATTCTCTTAATCAGGAATGATGTCGCAGCATTACAAGGAATAAAGGTCTGGTTATCATCTCAGTTCTCCATGAAGGACTTGGGTGAAGCTTCTTACATACTAGGTATGAAGATCTATAGAGATAGATCTAAGAAGCTTTTGGGACTGTCCCAGTCTACGTACATTGACACCGTGCTGAAACAGTTCAGCATGGAAAATTCCAAGAAAGGCTATCTCCCGATAGGTTCTGGAATTTCTCTTTCCAAGAAGGATTGTGCGATAACTCCTGAGGAAAGAGAGCGCATGAGTAGAGTACCTTATGCTTTTGCAGTAGGCTCTATCATGTATGCTATGACTTGTACTAGACCATACGTGGCATACTCATTAGAAGTAGTGAGCAGATACCAGTCTGACCCAGGTGAGGCGCATTGGAAGGTGGTTAAGTCCATCCTTAAGTATTTAAGAAATACTAAATATCAATGGCTGATTTATGGAGAACCTGACTTGAAACTTGTGGGGTAATCTGACTCCAGTTTCCAGTCGGATAGAGATGATAGCAAGAGTGTGTCAGGGTTTGTATTTACCCTGAATGGAGGAGCGATCTGCTGGAAAAGTTCCAAGCAGGCAACTGTTGCAGACTCGGTATGCGAAGCAGAATACATTTCAGCATCAGATGCAGCAAAGGAAGCTGTGTGGTTGCAGAAGTTCCTTGGAGAGCTAGGGGTGGCACATTCCCAAGATGGTCCTATTCCGGTGTACTGTGACAGCACTAGAGCCATTGCTCAAGCTAAAGAGCCTAAAGCTCATCACTGCACCAAGCACATTCTACGGTGCTACCACCTCATATGAGAGATCGTGGAACGAGGCGACATCAATCTTCTGAAGATCGATGGAAAAGAAAATCTAGCAGACCCCTTCATAAAAGCCCTCGAAATAAAAGAGTTCGACTATTGTAAATGGGAAATGGGTATTAGATACTCTTTTGATTGGCTTTAGTACAAGTGGGAGTTGTTGGGAATTGTGTCCCAAAGCCAATCGCCTGGGTTGTAGGCGGTTGTGCTAAGTATTGTATTCTTTTTATGAATTAATAAAATATTATTTTTGGCAGCTCATCACATATTGTATTTTCCTGAAATGAACTCTTTCCTTGTGATGAAGCCCTTAGGACTACACTGACTTTGATACAGAGAGGATGTATCGAGTGGTCCTTAAACCCTGTTCACAACCAAAGGATATATTGTACTGGACAGCAATATATCAAGTATAGGTTGTTGCAGTTCACATCGTTTGGTTATCCTCTTGACCAAATGAGTGTGGTGACACTGATGTGATCTGCAAGTGGGATATGTGATATCTTATTGAACGTGACTCCGTGCAGCCCTTTTCTGCCAAAGGGATACTCATGATTGGATATGGGTATATGTGTCCATTTGACCTGAGGTCATCACGGTAGCTTGCAAGCAACTCCCTGTGCTTTGGTGCCGGACTACCCGGATTTTTAATCCAGTGATGAAACGTTTCTGGGTTCTGGCAAGTACTTGTGGAGCAGTGATGGTCCAAGATGGAATTGACCTATCCAAACAGTTTGGATCGAATGTCTCGCAGTATCTCAATTTAGCAAATCCTCGATCGGGGTAGCCCTAGTGAAGAGTCACTGGGCTTGTGAGGTTGAGACACGTAGTGTACTGACTCTGTCTGGGTTGGCAGCCCAATCTCAGTCGTCCTGAGCATTAGAAGTCAAAGGGATGAATTATACGGTAACCATATGCAAGAGGTTTGATAGTTTGCTCCCGCATCTTCGACTTATCCAGACGCCGGGACCCATTGATATATGGTTTCTTGTGCTGGTACTAGAATTGTTCTAGTGCTACCATTTAGGTTCGAACCTATGAGGTCACTCGCCACAGAGGATAACTCTCTGATCCGGATACCGATTACGATTGGGAATCGTCTTGACTTTATGGTCATAATTTTTTTGAGCACTCTGTTTCCCATCTTTCCCTTGTCTATGTCAACCAGAAATTGTTCCTGGCTGACCAAGACTACGCCAGGTTTTTTCTGAATCAGTTGTGAACTGATTCGGAGTTCGTTTCGGCCTCCAATTGGTTGTGAACCAATTGAACCAATTTTATTGAGCTCGGACCGGTTCAATTGGATTGGACCAAGAGGTTTAATGGGATTGAACATAATTGGGAATGGACCGGTTTCTTTTGAATCGGTGTTTTCTTCTCCCAGCCATTTTACACGGTATTCTTGTGCTCGAGGAGGCCAAACGACCGAACCCTTGGGAAACATCTCTTCCTCTCCTCCACCGGTTGATTTACTCCCGTTCATTTGCTAGTTTAATGGAGTTGGCAACTGCTGCCTCTTGGCCTCCCCTTCTCTCCACCTCCCTCTTCCTCTGCTACCTATAAAAACCATGCAAGTCCCCTGTTCCATGATGAGTTTTCAACCGTGAGAGGGCTTCTTCTTTGGAGAACTTCCATTCATTCCACCGGGGTTTTAAGGGCTAGGTTTGGTTGAGTAATTGGAAGAGAAACTCATCTTGATTCCCTATTGTTTGAAGTGCTCAAATTGGTGGAAGGAATTCAAATCTGTTTTGGAGAAAACAGAATTCAGAATAGAGTGTTCTGAAATTTATTCTTCCCTCCCACCGTTCCAATGTTTCCGGCGACTAGCATCGCGCGAGAGGCTGGATCAGAGAAGCCCTAGGCGTGTCCCCCCTCTAGAGGGTGTTCCCTTGAACACCTAAGAGCCGGATTGCATCTCCATTGCTACTGTTTCTTTGCTCTATTTTCAGGTTACAGGTTTGCTGAAATTGGATGAGAAGAAGTGTTCCAAACGTTGTTGGATGAGCAAGCTTTTTTATCTCCTTTGAAGCTAATTCCATCAAGCTTCTACCTTGCTATTGGTGCTGGAAGAAGAGACCAAAGGATTCCTTCTTTGATTTGTATTTGCTGCAATTTTTGGAGGAAAAGAAAACAGCATTTCAACGTGATCGAAGGAAGAAGAAGGCTGGAATAGTTTTATTCCAGCTATTCCAGTGTATTCTAGCTTTATCCCAAAGTTATTCCGGCAGGAATAAGGTAATTATTTCTAGTTTTATTTTTCATGCATGCCTGGATCTAGGTTTGTATAATTGTTTATAAATATTACATGCCCTTGTTCATGCCTAGTTTTGTTTATACATGTATTCGGAATATGTTAGATCCTATGCGGAGTAGGTAGTTTCTGCTATTATTTTAAAATAGTTTTAAAATACATACCTGCTCCCTGCTGTTGCATGCTTAGTGTAGGCACCTGCAACACCCGTGCAGTTCACTTTCAGTCATCGCTCTTCCTAGATGTCATTCCGATACCCGAGGATCGTGAAAAGATGCCTGCCAGGCTGTGATGTTGGTCCCAGCTACCACTTACACCAAAATGAAAGAAATCTCACGATCGAGGCTCTGCATTCCCCACCAACCATCTGCACCCTCTAAAAGGGGAAGTCAACCAGTAGATCTGGATCCAGGAGATGGTGGCCCATCGATTGAGGCCCTACTAAATTATCCAAAAGGGAGTGACTAGAAGGAATGTCAGAGTAAACAGCAGCTTCCATACCACCAAAATGATAAGGCCACCCATCCACGACATGAAACATCATCGCACGCACCCGTAAGCATGGGGAAGATCCCGAGGTAAGCGGCACACAATGCCCCCAGCTAAAAGGGGTCTCCTAGATTAAAAAAAGGTAAGAAGTTCAAGCTGAAAACATATCCAAAAAATTTAGTCGAGTGAGGTCCAACGAGAAAAAATGGGGCAATGCATTGGAAGACCACTGTTCATGGCTACCGTGAAACCCCCAAGAGGGGTCTAGATGGACACTGCCACTCATTTCGAGCTCTCCTCTACTGCCACTCTCACACTCTATTCTTGGCCCACTCATACTCACTCAACTCACAAATTCTCCTCCTAGCATGGAGTCCACCCTCGAGGCTCAACCAGGAGGATCTGTTCCCCTGGATCGTTACTGACTTGAGCATCAAAGTGCCCCTGTTAGAATTCTCGACCCAGGTCTCTAACTCTATTTTACAGGTCTGGGCATCCGAGCAGGATCCAGAGCGACAGGAGCGCAGTCCGAGCTTGAGCTCATCTATAGGCCACAGCGATCTTGGTGGCAACAACCATCATTCCATGAAAGCTTGGAGCCAAAACTAGCCAAAATTTGAAATTAGAATTAAGGTCAAGACATTCAAAAGAATGACCATCATTCCATGAAGGCTTGGAGTCAAAACCAAGTAGAATTCAAAATTCAATTTAAGGTCAAAACTTTTCAAAAATTCTTTCCAGAATTTTTGCTCGTCAAAGCCAAGTGTCGACACTTCATAGTGTTGACATTCCATGTGTCGACACTTGCAAGTGTCGATGCTTGCAAGTGTCAACACTTGAAAGTGTCCACACTTAAAACATGGTCCATCATATTGACCTCCAATGATGGTAAATGATTCTCAATCATCGATCAGCCTTTAGATCAGAAAGAAAGTCCTATGTTGTGTGACTCCATTGGTTCGAACACTAAGCCGATAGCACTGGAACACTTCCAGTACCAATCAAAGTCATATCTAGCAATGATACCCGATGTCCGGATAGGTCGAAGATTGTAGAGTAACTTTCTAGAACCTCTAGCATATAATTACCACATAATTCATTCCATTGACCTCAAAATGCTTAGGATGACCTAGGTTTGACTACCAACCCTAACCTGGTACATCAAGATCGTGTTTCAACCTTACAAGTTTTGTGACTCCTCAAAAGAACAACCCTAGCCATGGTTTTGCTAAATTGAGACATAGCGAGTCATTCACTCCAAACCATTTGGAGGGGTCAATCCAATCTTAATCCACCACCGCTCCACAAGTACTTGACTGTGCCTAGAAGCCTTTCATCACTGGATTAGAAATCCAGGTAGTCCGGCATCAAAGTATAGTGAGTTGCTTGGAAGCTACCATGGTTTTCTCAGGTCCGAGGGCCACATATACCCATATCCCTTCGAGAGCAACCATTTGGCAAAAGGGAGCTCTGTAGTTGGTGACATTCAGTGAAATATCATATATTTTACATGTATGTTATATCAGTGTCTCAACACTCCTTGGTTAAGTGGACAACCAACAAATATGACATACAACAACCTACACTTGATACATCGCCGTCCTATAATAATGTATCCTTTGGTTATGAACCAGTTTAAGAACTACTCAATATATCCTCTCTATATCAAATATAATGTAGTTCTAAGGACTCCATTACACAAGAGTTTTTTTTAGGAAAATGCATATATGATGAACAACCAAAAGAATAACTTTTATTTATTAAGAAGTTCATATACAATTATAAAATAGCACAACCGTCTACAGTCTAGACAATTGGCTTTAGGACACAATTCCCAACAACAACTCCTAAGGAGTGAGAGCGTATGCATAAGATTCCATATGCTTTGGCAATGGATTCTATCATGTATTCCTTGACATGTACTATACCACACATGGCATACTCACTAGGGGTAGTGAGTAGATACCCGTCTGATCCAGCTGAGGCACGTAGGAAGGTAGTAAAGACTATCCTTAAGTATTTGAGAAATACTAAAGACCAATGGCTAATTTATGAAGAACTTGACTTAAAACTTGTGGGGTATACTGATTTTAATTTTCAGTCAGATAGAGATAATAGTAAGAGTGTATCTGGATTTGTTTTTACCCTGAATAGAGAACCTATATACTGGAAAAGTTTCAAGCAACATACAGTGGCAGACTCATTATGCGAAGTAGAGTACATTACAGCATCAGATGCTGCAAGGAGACTGTGTGGTTAAGGAAGTTCCTAGGTGAGCTGGGAGTGGAACCTTCCCTGGATGGTCCTATTCTAGTGTATTATGATAGCACTAGAGCCATTACTCAAGACAAAAAGCTAAAGTCCCATCAGCATACCAAGCACATTCTGCATCGATACAACCTTGTACGAGAGATCGTGGAATGTGGTGACGTCAAACTTATGAAGATCGATGGAACGGAGAATCTGGCTGATCCCTTCACTAAAGCCATTGGAGTTCAAGAGTTCAACGATTGTAAAAGGAAGATAGGAATACAATTCTATTTTGATTGGCTTTAGTCCAAGTGGGCATTGTTAGGAAATGTGTCCCAAAGCTAATCATCTAGCTTGTGGAGGGTTGAGCTATTATTGTAATTATATATGAATTATATTGAATAAAATATTTATTCTCGCTGTTCATCATAATTTACATCTTCTTGTAATGAACTCTTGTGTGATGAAGTCCTTAGGACAACTTTGATGTGATATAGAATGGATATATCATCTAGTCCTTAATTCATTCACGACCAAATAATACATTGTCATAGGATGATAGTGTATCAGTGTAGGTCATTATATGTCATAGTCGTTGGTTGTCCTCTTAACCAAAAAGTGTAGAGACATTGGTATGGCATGCAGGTTTTATGTATGACACTTCACTGGATGTGACCCATCTATAGAACATTCTTTTTATCAAAGAGTAGTTCATATTAAGATATGGATATAAGTGTTCCTTTGACTTGAGATCACCATGGTAGCTTGCAAGGAACTCATTGTGCTTAGGTACCGGACTACTTGAATTCTAATCCAGTGATGAAAGGATGTTGGGTATAGTTAAGTACATCTGCAGTAGTGGTTGGATCAAGATGGGATTTACTCCTCCGAAAGAGTTTGGAGTGAATGACTCGTTATGTCTCAATTGAGTAAAACCTTGGCCAGGGTTGTCCTTGTAAGCAGTTACAGGGATTTTGATTTTGAAACCTATTATGATGGACTATTCTTGGGTTGGGCAGTTGAACCCTAAGTCATTCGGAGCATTAAGGATTAAAAGAATTTATTATATGATTATCATATCCATTTGGTTCTTGATAGTTGCTCTGCAACCTTCGACCTATCCAGACACTTGGTGTCATTGCTAGATGGCAACTTTGGCTGGTATCGAAAGTGTTCCAGTACTACCGGCTTAGTGTTTGAACCTATAAGGTTCTATACCATAGGGGTTTCTAATTGATCTAATGGCTATTGAATGATTAGGAATCATTTTTGGACTCTTTGGACAATTTGATTGTCCATCTATATTTCGAAGTTGACTAGAGTTATGAGTCAACTCAATTATAGGGATTTGATGATTTGTTAAATGTTGACACATCATATTACAAATATTATGATAAAGGTTATAATTACTAAATGTTGGTAATTATATGAAGGGTTAGTGGCAATGTGATTGCTTGATTAACTCAATTTGATTGAGCAATCTAGTTTAGGTCAAACCGAATGTGATGCGGTTTGGGCTCGGGTTAGGTCTAGTGTGATTCGGCTAAATTATTGCATCCAATTTTAGATTTGAGTTTGAATTATGAATTCAAATTTTAATTTAAGTTTTAAATTCAAAATTTAGTTTGAATTTAAAAGGATGTAACCCCCATGGCCTTTGATGTTATGTAAACCCCATAACTTATGTAACTCTCCCCTTTCCTTCTCTCCCCACTTACCTACATATGGGGGCTTAACAAGGACATGAACGAGAAAGTTTCCTGAAGTTTATTTGCTAGAAAGTCTTTAAAAAAGAGAGGAAAAAGAAAAAAAAAGAAGAAAGCTTGAAACCTTTATGTGGGAAGAAAGGTTTGGGTTTGGGCATGTGCTGCCTAGTATTCTTGGCTTGGGAAGAGTGTCTTGGGAAGGGTTCTTGGTGTGGGATGGAAAACGAAGGACCCATGGTTATTCTGAAAGGGGAAACACCTAAAGCAACTACGAACCATGGGAGGTCTAAGAAGCCTCCCGGGACTAGGATAGAACTTATACTAAAACCCTAAAATGGCTGGACTCTTTTGGTTTTCAGTTTTTTTCTTGGTGGAGGTGCTGAAGGAAGGATGGGGATATGAAGGGGGAACAGGAATGAAACTCGAACCTAAGATCTTTATTTGACGGGAAATAGAGAGATGGAGGGGAAAAAGGTACCTAGGGCTTCCAGCCCCTCGTCAGCTGTTTGGCAGTGAAGACCTTATTTGGGATCACATCCTACCATCATGCACGGCGATGCTGATGACTTGGAGATCACACCCTGCCATCATGCACAGTGACACTGATGGCTTGGAGCAGCTTCACGCTCCTCGACGCTCTCACTGGAGCGAAGGCATTGGGGCTTCACACCCCTCAACATCCCGAAGGACGAAGGCAAATGGTCCTCAGTCCAAAACCACAAATAAGTGGAAAAACACTCAAAAATTCATTTCATCAACTGATTTATTACAATAGGAGTATGGGTATTTATAGATTCCCATATCCCCTTTAAAATTCAAAATAAAATTCACTGAAATCCTCCCTAGATTTGAATTCAAATTCAAAATAATTTGAATTCAAATTCAAAGCAAAAATCCCAAATTTCTATTTTAAACCCAAATTACAATCATTAAAATTACCAAATAAATCAGAACAATTCTTCAAAAAACATGCAGAACAATTCTTCTTCCATCTGCTTTGAGAAGCATGCAGAAGCTTCTTTGGGCTACTTTGAGAAGCGTGTAGAAAACTTCATCACGATCGAGCAACAGGGGGGCCAGATCTCTGGTGGCCGGTGGGGGCTAGCGGGCGGCGGGTGGTGGCGGTGGTGCAGCACTGCGGGTGGGCGGCAGACGATGGTGGCACGGTGGCATGGATGAGTGTCATGGGTGCCCATTCGTCTTCCATGGCTGTGGACGGCGGCTGGGCACCAGCGAAGCCTCCGGCCGACCAAGCGGGGGCCAGCATGCGGCGGGCGGCAAGCAAGTGGCGGCGGCGGGGTGGTACGATGACGTGGACTGGCATCACGAGCACCCGTTCGCCTTCCGCGATCGTGGGCAGTGGCGGGGCACTAGCGAGGCCTCCAGCGATCGGGCGAGGGCCAGGGGGCGGCGGGCGGTAGGGTGACAGGCTGGCGGAGGCGGTGGCCGTGGGCGATCGTTGGTCTTCTCACAGACCGTTCATCTTCCCATGTTATGGGCGGCGGATGCCAGTTTTCTGGTGAGAGCGAGGCCGGCGAGCACTGGTGGCAGGCCGGTGGAGGCTGCCGGGGGATGGGCACGGTGGATCTAGGACCGATTGGACAAAAAAAAAATTGGAAAGTGAACGCTCTGTGACTTTCCTGGAGGTTGAAGAAGATAGGGATAGATATGGAATAAGTTGGGAATAACATCGGGATAGAGTAAGGATATCGTGAATAGATGGAATAGCAGCAATAAATATTTTTAAACTAAAAATAAAAATTCTAAAAAAAAGAAAAGGAAAACCCGGGTGGGTTTCGGGTCCCCCATCAGTTGTTGAGTGCACTTCCTACATCCTCCTTAGTGCTTCTTCATCTCCTTGAGCATCTTGAAGAAGAAGAAGAAGAGTCCACAAGCCAATTTGTTCTGGCGAAGCTAGCACTTCAAAGGAAGAAGGTCAAGGAAGAACTCTGGTGTGGATTACCTGTAGAAGCTGGACACGTGTGCGGCTTCTAAAGCGATTATCTTCCTTGGTGAGCATTTTCTCAACCCGGCAAGTGTCGCATCGGATTAAAGGTAAGGCTCTTGGTGAGTTTTAATAACGAAGTGTCTTTGGTATGTGCATCGAACATAGAAAGACTCTTTGTGATGCATCTCTTTGTATGCTTGTATTATCTTTCATTTACATATTAATATTCATACATGATCCTATTTCTAGGCCTATATTAAAAATGTTCTAATATTATATGTTGATTAATAAGATTAATCTAATTTTTTGCTGCGATGCAAGGTTAAAAAATTTTAAAGTTGCATCACTATTGCCTACATAATGTTTCCTTACACGATTCATGTGTTGACTCAAGTGTCGACTCATGGACCGAAGTGTCGACACTTGTAGGTCTGACTGAATAGCAATGGCTAGTTTTTTGAAGTGCAGAACTTCTCCAATTTTTGTCTAACGACTATTTTCTCCTCTCCAATGGCTATAAACGGTCTTTTAAGGCTTGGAAAAGTATTTAAGTCCACCAAACACAAGAGGGAAGTAATGAACAATGATTTATTGAAGAACTAATTAAGCATTCAATAGTTGTGAGTGAAGTTGATCCTTCAAGCTTTCAAGTCTCAAGAGAGCATTCAAGTCCATATTCTCAAGCATTGATTGAGACTTCAACAACTTGGAGACAATCTTCTCAACAGCATTCAATAGCTTCATTGAGTTTATTTGCTTTTTGAGAAAGCTTATTATAATTTTATATTGTACTTAAGTTATTCTTGTTGTTACTAGTTTCAAGAGGATTGAAATTAGTATTGAGATTTGTTGGTGAGCCTTATGTGAAAACTAACTAGGTTTATTGGTGAACCTTGAGTGAAAACCAACTTGGGTTGTTGGTAAGCCTTGTGTGAAAAACAAACTAGGATATTGGTTAGCCTTGTAAAAATTAAGGGGTTTTGATTTGTGAGCCTGGAAAACTAATCTACTATAATCAAGGTTGGATTACAGTAAAATATCTAAGGAAAGCTTGGAGAGTGGATATAGGTTTGGTCTCTCACTTGAGACAAACCCCTCTGGTTATGATATATAGACTTCTTCTTCAAGATATGCATTAAAGAAAGCAGTTTTTAAATACATCTATCAGATTTCATAGTCATATTATGTAGCTATGGCAAGCAATATCTGAATTGACTTGAGCATGGCTACTGATAAAAAAAATTCATCATAGTCAATACCATGACTTTGTTTGAAATCTTTTGCCACCAGCTAAGCCGTGTAGATCTCTATTTGACCATCTACTCCAATCTTCTTCTTGAAGACCCATTTACACCCAATTGGATTTACTCCCTTTGATGGATCCACTAATGTCCGAACCTGATTAGAGTACAAAGAGTCCATCTCAGATTTCATGGCTTTTGGCTATCTATCAGAGTCTCCACTTAGATAGTTTTTGTTTAGGTCACAAGATCATTATCTTGTATGATACTGGCTTCATTATCATCCCAATAACAAAGTCATATCTAAGAGGTGCATTTCACACTTTCTTTAACCTACGGAGAGGAGTTGTGTGTTGTGGTTGTTTCTGAACCTTAGGAACATCTGGTTAAGGAATTGCTTTAGGTATAGGTTGAACTTCTTCAAGTTCAAATATCCTCCCACTGTCCCTTTCTTAGATGAACTCCTTTTCCAAGAATGTGGCATGCCTATTAACAAAGACCTTTTGCTCAATAAGATGGTAGAAAAGGTAACCCAAACCTTTTTTATGATATCCTACAAACCTGCACTTGTCAGCCTTAGCACTTAGCTTATGTCCAAAAGCATTCCTGACATAAGCAAGGCAACCCCAAATCTTAAAATACGTAAGACTTGGCTTTTTACATTTCCATAATTTATATGAAGAGCTTTTAACTGCCTTTGATAGCATCCTGTTCAATATGTAGGTAGCAGTCTCTAGGACATACCCCTAGAAGGATACTGAAAAATCTATGAAGCACATCATGGACTGTACCATGTTTAACAAGGTACGGTTCCTCCTTTCTACTACACCATTTAGCCGTGGTGTGTATGGAGGAGTCCATTCAGAGAGTATGCCTTTATCTTTAAGATGATCAAGGAATTCACTAGACAAGTATTCTCTTCCTCTATTAGATTGAAAGATGTTAATACTATGCTCAGTTTGTTTCTCAACCTCACTTTGATACTCTTTAAATTTATCAAAAGCTTCTGACTTGTGTTTCATAAGATACACATATCCGAACCTTGATAAGTCATCAATAAAACAAATGAAATAAGAGTATCCTCCTCTGGCCTAGGTTGTCATTGGACCATATACATCTACGTGTACTAGACCTAACAACATAGTTGTCCTCTCTCCATGTCTAGTGAACAAAGATTTGGTCATCTTACACATGAGACAGGACTTACAAGTTCTTAATGACTCATGATCAAAAGGTTCAAAGAAATTTTCTTTATACAACTTGTTTATCTTAGAATCATTGATATGACCTAAATAGCAATGCTAAAGATAAGTGACATTCACATCATCTTTCTTTCTTTTCTTGTTTTCAACAAGCATAACTTCATCATTGAGTGACAGAATCAAAATACCATTAGCAAATGCACCACAACCAAAGAATTTCTTTAAAAAAAAATCGAGCATCCATGGCTCGACAAATTGGTGAGGACACAAGAGCTAGGAAGAGGAAGCAAACCTTTTCCAATTCAATTTGGATCACCAATGAGTAAGTCCATGTGTTCTTCACAAAGAACACTCGAGTCCCAGTTATTTTGAGTTGTAATTAGGTCAAATTGAGTTATAATTTGATCAAATTAAGTGTAATTTGGTCAATTAGGGTTGTTAGGTTACTAATTGAGTCCGTTAAGTCCATCATTTGGTTTAAGAGTCTTGTAAATAGCATTAATTTGCTTTGTTTGATGATTTGTCTAGTTTGAGTCCTGTAATTAGTACTTGAATAAGTTAAGGGTTGTCATATGTACCCAAGACTCAAGTTGTCATTACCTTGGTAGATTAATTATAGGTAAAAAAGGGTTGTCCAAATTTTTTATTTAGGCATTCAAACATTCAGATATTCAAATATTCAGACTCCGGATATCCAGACATCTAGACATTGGGACAACATTCAAAATCCATATTTATCTAAAAGAGGCGCCCCATCTTATTTTTTTCATTGTACATTTCAATTTTAAGGAGGCGCCCATTTAAGAGGAGTAAAGCAGAAGGACTCTACTTTTCATCTGGTGCCCCCCCCCATAGTTTTGTCACCCACTCCAGATGATGCCCCCATCCATTCAAAAAATTAAATGGGAGGAAGAGTCCAAGATAGGTGGAGATATCTTCATTCAAATTCAATGAAGATTTCAAATTCAAAAGGAGTTTCATCAAAAAATCAAAAAGTTCTCTCTTATTAAGTTATATCCCTTCATCTTATCCAAGTATCAAGGGAGGATTGAGCAAACCCCTTTTAAATTCAAATAAGGGTTCAAATTCAAATCTTTGAAGATGTTCTTATCCTATGTTGCAGATCAAGAAGGTTAGCGCCAAATGACAAAGAAAATTAGCGCCAAGGAAGGATTAGCGCCCCATCTTCCTTTTCCCGAATACATTTTCTCAAGTTGTCGCCCAAGTCAATTTAAATTTCAAATTCAAGGAGTGTTTGAATTTAAATGTAATTTAAATTTTAAAAAGTCCTATGGTATCTTCATGTGTGAAGAACTCTATAAATAGGATCCCATACCCTTTGTAATTATTCATTATTGAATTATGAAATGAAATGTTGTCTTTTTCCACAAATCTGGGTAGGCTTAGTGATTTTCTCTAAGGACGGGGAGGTCCTTAAGAGCTCAAGATGGGGAGGTCCTTGAGAGCTCAAGGTGGTGAGGTCCTTGAGTGGTAGTTCTGCCAGATTCGACAATTGCTACCGATTTCTTCAAGCTCTTTGAATCCAACCTTTCTATTTTCCCATTTCGGATCTGAATTACGTCAATATTAAGTTTTGTTTGCTGCCTTCATTGCAGATCCCAGGTGTTCAAGGAACTTAGAGGATGGATCCTTTTCTTCCGAAGCAAGATCTGACGGTGGATCTGGAATCTAGAGTCCTGATCTTCATCCTACTGTGAAATCTGAGCGACCGAGCAACAGATCCAACTCAATTCAAAGTAAATATCCATTACGGTTAGAACCAACCCTTTTCTCATTAGATTTGGTAATTGAAGCGTGGAATAGCCTAATCTAAGATGGTTTCCTAGCTGTCGGGTCCATATTCTTCATAGCTTTCGGAGCCGATTGCAGGTAAGTGGTTAATTGCCTTCTTTATTTTTTCAATCTATAATGTTAGTTGCTTTACTATGATAATTGCTCTCTTAAATTATCTAAGGTTAAATTGAATCATCTTACACCGCATCGTAACTATCTCGCATCATTTTTATAGATATCAGAGTTGGCATTCCGCATCATTTTTGGTATCAGAGCCTTAGGATAGATTAGGGTTTCATGCTTGCTGAATTTTGCACATACCTGAACTTGATCTGCATAGAACACAATATTAGATTAGTTATTTTCATCTGAAATTAACTTTTTGTTAATCCCCAGTAAGTTAGTAATTAGCATCTCAAAATTTATTAAAAAAAATAAAAAAAATATTTTTTTGCAATTTTTTTAATCTCTACTGCATAGTTTAGGTCTGCTGCAATTCTTTTGACCTAGTTTCGATAGCTTTCATCATAGCTATCCAAAACTTAGTCCATTTGATTTTTTTCATTAATCTAAACCAAAACAAACTCAGATCTAAATCTTCCTTATAGATTTCAGATTTAAGGGTTTAAAAAATAATAATAATAATATTTTTTTAAAAATTATTTTAGAGTACTTTGGTGGAAGGAAATCATGCCTCCTTAGCGAATATACGAGAGTATATTTATGACCCATGGGAGTAATGAGCTACGACTGGATGAGCTATGGCCGGACGTGATAACCTGATATTGAATTTTGTTTTGTGCTTGAGTGTATGCTTGCTTGCTGGAATTTTTGTGATTTGTGTGTTTAAGATTGCTTGGTTAATTTCTTAAGCACAAATTAAGGTTTCTTTGGCACATTCAGATTCCACTAAAAAATTAATTCCTGCAATTTAAATCTAAAATCCAAAATTTAAAATTTAAAATTTGAATTTGAAATCTAAATTTAAATTTCAAAATTTAAAGTTTAAATTTTGAGTTGTTAATGGTATCTTATTTTATCTTAGTAACTAGAATTGATTGGGCATTCATATTTTAAACCAATTCTAAGGGCAAGCAATATAACATAAGGGAAGGATTGAGACCCTTTCCTTAGCCTAAAACAACCAACCCCATTTGCATAGTCCTAAGACTTAATTAAAATTGAGTAGCACTTAAGGCTAGGGACAGCAACAGGTTGGATTTTATATACGTGTTAACCCATTGTAGTAGTCACTTCTGTGTGTGTGCTTCTGAGAATTGGTGTCTAAGGCTAGAGGTCTAGAGGCAAATTCCTTAAGCGGACTGGTGGTTCTTTAATTAGGACCTCATGAAAGTGAGGGGAGCCTCCCACCACCCCACCTCTTACCTGGCCAATCGAGGAGTTACTACAGTCTTGGTTATTACCTTGACTAAGCACTATATTGGCCCTTAGGTCTAGGAACCCTAGACTTAGGTTGATTTGTATTGTTCGCACTGCATGACCACTAGGGCAGGTACCCTATACCAAGATCAACAGACTCAAGCCAGTACATCTGCATCTATGGATTTCAGTCCAGAAAGCCTGATGCATACTTTGACTGAACATTTAAGCATACTTTGACTGAACAGTTTAGGCAGTTGAGTGGTAGGCTAGACCAAATTAAGCATAGAATGGGAACCCTTGAGGAATCTCATGTGTCTCAACCAGACTTTACACCTCCTAGACCCACTCCAGTTCATATTCCTAGAGCCCAACGTCCTGATCCTATTCCTAATCCAAATCCTAGACGCCCAATTCAGGATAAAATTGAAGAAGATAGAGCCTTTAGGAGTGTTAAATTTGATGCACCAACATTCGATGGGAACTTAGATCCTAAGGTCTATACGGATTGGGAGAGTGACATGGATCAATATTTTGAATGTGGTGCGGACACCAAAGGCACCAGAATAAGGCAGAGGCTTCTCAACCCTCTGTAATTGATCAATAATTTATGAGTCCATCTGTAATAAGGGCTTAGCTCATCTGAGTCCATTTTAGTTGTTATTTGAGTATTTTTAGTTGTTATTTCACTTCTGTACTAGTCAGCTCATGTTGAGCTAGTTCAGTCCAATGCTAGTTAGCTCATGTTGAGCTAATTTTATTTTTTGAGTCCTGTCCAAGCATACTGAAGACTCAAGACTATATTATACAAGTGAAGACCAAGTCCAGCCAGATTGAAGACATGGAAGTTTAGCCCAAGTCCAACCCAGCTTGAAGATTTGAAGACCCCAGGAGAAAAATCAGAAACCCTGATTCCTTGCAGATGCCCTCCAGATGCCCAGATTCCCTTCCAGATGCCAAAGTATATTCATAAATAAGGGCATCCATGATTCCAGAGGTCCATCTGCATCCTAGCCCAATGAAATCAAGCCCAGGTGCCAAGCCCAAGCCCCTAAGAAGCAAGATACCAGGGAATATTCCTGCTACCTGGCTACCAGGCCACCCCAGCTTCCAGAGGCCCAAACCCATGCACCCGGGCCCCTTTGGGCCGGCCTTTTGCTGCTCCTAGAAGCCCAACACGCCCCCCTAGGCATCCTTGGAGTCTTGACCAAGTCAAGAAAAATTTTAGGGATTTTTCTACCTAATATTTCCTTATTTTCTAGCTAGGGTTTGAGAGGGAAAAGGATTCTTATGTAAAGACTTATGTACCCTTACTTGGAGCCCAAGGTTAAGGGTCTATTTAAGGGACCCTAGCCTCTTGTATGAGAAAATTTTTGATGAATGAAAACCTTGAGTTCTTCTATTGAGTTGTGTGATACCCTGCTGTGTGCAAAAAGGGGTTTGCGAGAGTTCTTCTTCCCAGTGCTGCAATCATCTTCCTGCTACCAACAAGCATCTCAGATCCCTGGACGCCCACTCCAAAAGAAGCCTTCCCTTGCTATTTTTCCTTTATTTTCTTGTTCCTTTGTGAGTTTTCTAACCCCTGACAGGTCGTTTGCAGGTCCCCGAGTTCCTACGAATCCAACGACTCCAACCAAGCCTCAATCGGATCACCGAGCAGAAAGCTGGGTATCCGCGGGTCTTTGGCTCGATTTTCCAGGCCGCATCCATCGAGGAATGAGAGACCCTTTTGCTGCGATCTTCACAGACGTTGTCAGGTACACCCCTCTACCTCCAGTAGTTTTATTGTAGGAGAACTTGCCCTAACCGAGGCTTCTCAGCCCCGGCGATCCTTCTTTTCTACTTTTCTAGGTCCTAATCTGCATGCTGATCTTCTAAAATTCATATAAAATTCCCTATAACTTATTTTAATCTGAAATTCGGGAATTAATCACCCAACCCCACATATAAAACATATAAAAAAAATTGCATGCATATTAGTTCCCCAACATTTGGTATCAGAGCTTAGATTAGGGCTTGTTTTCTGTAATTTTTCAGTCCGTATATACTCTGTTATTTTAATTATTTCTTCCTGTTAAAAACTCCAAAAATTCTGAAATTTATTTTCCTGGATTTATCATAATTCACAGTAATTTTAAAACTTTTTTCAGATTTTATTATGGCCTGTGAATTTTCTGAAAGCCGAAATAGGGCCTGCAAGTTTTCGGCTCTATTTTTTTAGCAAGACATGTTTGGAAGTTTTAGGGTTTTGTTTAGGAGTTTTGCATATTTCTTAATTTTAGTATATTTCCAGTATATTAGGTCATGATTTGCAAGTTTTCTTCTATTTAAAAAATACCAAAAAATATATATATATATATATATATACTTATTTTCCAAAAATACCAAAAAAAAAATATCTAAACCCTAATTTGCATCCTCATCTGCCTGCCATCATTGCATAATTTACTTTTAAGGGCACTCTTGCTATATCAGATGGGGGGAGGATTTGATCACCTCTCCTTAGCCCAAAACCACATCCCTTGCATTCAGTCCCAAGCCTTAACCTAAAATTAATTAGACTTAATTTGCCCTAGTGGGCTAGGGACACCAACTGGTCGGGTCTGGGCTAGTGTTAGATCACTGTGTCAAGTTAACCTGTGTGTGCCTTGTGCTTAGTGTCTAGAACGGTGGTTTAGGGATTCAATCCCGAAGGGCTTGTGTGCTGGTCCGCCTACCTGGCCAATCTCTGATTGGTGTCTAGGATTGGCAATCAGGGACCTAACACTCCCCTTACACCTGCCTGGCTGAGTACAGGGTTACTATAGGCTAGTTTGCCACCTTGATTGAGCATCTAGTTTGGACTTTAGGTTTAGTCAGCTATAGTCGGTCTGATCGAGTCTTGCATGAGCACTAGATCAGGAGTTTCATATCACCCACCTCCTTCATAAATGTTTGAACCCATGGAAAATTTACAAGCCCAAATAAAAGCCCTAGCTGATCAAATTGCCCAGATAACTATCCAGATGACCCAGTTAACTCAGTCTCGTATTCAAACCAATGATAGAATTGACCATCGTGCCAATAGGTTTGATCAGTTAAAAGTCCGGGTAGGGACCCCAAGAAAAACCCATGGGTCACAGTCTGAGCCAGATCCTGACTCCCCTCAACCTAGGAGGACCCCAAACCCTGATCTATACCATGAGGTCGAACCTAGGAGAGCCCCTTATCCTGACCCGTACTACAATCCTCAACCTAGGAGGACCCCAAACCCTGATCCATACCTTGAGGCTGAACCTAGGAGAGCCCATCATCCTGACCCAATCCCTAAGGTTAGTCCTAGAAGACCCAATCAGGATTTTATAGACCAAGAAGATAGATCCTATTTACCCTCTCCCTATAAGCCTAGTATACCCACAACCTATAGATCTTATGACTCTAAATCCTATGAACCTAGAACTTATGAATCCATAACCTATGAACCTAGATCCTATGACTCTAGATCCCATGATCATAGATCCTATACACCCATACCCTATGAGCCTAGTAGACCCAACACCCAATATTCTGACCCATATAGGGAGTCAAACCCTAGGAGAACCCAATATTCTGACCCATATAGGGAGTCCAACCCTAGGAGAACCCAGTATTCTGACCCATATAGGGAGTCCAATCCTAGGAGGACCCAATATCCTGACCCATATAGAGAGCCCAACCTTAGGAGGACCCCATACCTTGATCCAACCTTAGAACCTGATCATAGAGCTGACCCAAAATCCTATGACCCCAGATCCTATAATCCCATGACCCATAGATCTGCACCCTTGTCCTATGAGCTTAGAGAACCCATAACCCCTAAGTATCAGCCTAGTACTAGTCATGCTTCCCCTAGTCAACTTGAACCCTATAGGATGAGTATCCCTAAATATGAACCCAATAGTGAGCCACTACCTCTTATACAACCTGAACCTACTAGGAGTGGTACCCATAATCAGAGACCAGAACCTAACCAATTTCCTGCTAGCCGACCTTCTCCAACCATTCCTGAGATTCGCAAGGCTTACATTAACGTGGAAGTATATGAAGCTGATGTGAGCCTAGTGGATGAGTATGAGGGAGAAGAGGAGACACCTTTAGTAGACCTAGAATTAGCTGACCCAGTAGATACCCAGGTAGATTCCAACCCAGAGCTAGTTGACCTTGACCACATCCAACCTAAATCTATAATGGAAGAACAAATAGAGGAAGAGAACCTAGGTACTGCTGCTAGAGCCTTACCTGAGGAAACCATAGAGGAGAGCCAAATTATAGAGTCTAGTCCAAAAATACAAGAACCAGAAGAATTTATTAAGGACCTGATCTCTTTGAATCAATACCTTCAAGATGAGTCCCCTCCTATAGTTCCCATTAAGGACCTCTTCCCCGAAATTAGTGACCCATCCTTCCATTATGCAAATCCTGTAGATATAGCTCAACCTCATAAGGTTAACCTCATTAGTATAGGATTAGTTCCTGACACCCCGTCTTTTATCCTATTTTATCCAACTAACCATGAACCTTTTTCTCTACCTTACCAAACTAATTCTGAACCCACTTCCTATTTTCTGCCCTTTCCTGACACCTCCAGCATTTCTAGGATCATTAGATTGCATTTAGCTGAGATTAGCATACTGCATGCATTCATCACGCATGTTAGGTTTGCATCTTACTTCTGGCATACTCTTTGGAATTTGCTAGGAGTTCACTGTAAATTTTCATGTGCATGTCAAGCTAGGATCAAACCTAGAGAACCTATAATCTATTAAGTTTAGATCCAAAGAGTTCAATAAAATTTCCTTCGATAGGAATGCATAGTCGAGTCTGTTAGGTGTCAGTATGAGTCCTTTGCATCATTTGTCTGCATGTGCCTAGCATGTTCACCACCCGCACTAATCTTAAAACAACTGGCTAATTCCCGAAGAAGGGTCAAAGAATTTGATGTAGTGGATTCTATCTTGGTTAGGCTTAGGCCTAAAAGAAGCTTCATGCTCGCAGAGCCGGACCTTTTAAAGTGATAGAGAAGGATTGGATCAAATGCCTAGGTGTTAGACTTGCCTTCGGATTTGGGCATTAGTTCTACCTTCAATATTACAGACCTGGTTGAGTATAGGGAACCGGCAGCGATACCTAGTAAGGCCTTTGGACCTATTCCTTTTCATTGTGAGTGACCCTAACCCAGAGTGTCCACTAACAAATTGGCCTGAGAGAGGAGAACGGATCGAGCGTATCCTGGACGATCAAGCCATCACGACCCGGGGCCGTGACTATCAATGCTTCCTGATCCGATGGCAAGGCCAGCTAGAGTCGGACGATTCGTAGATTTCTCGAGAGGACTTGCAATGCCTCAACCCAGACCTTCTCGAGAGATATGTGAGCCAGTCTGATCTTCACTCGACAGGGTCGAGTTCCTCCCACCCCGGGAGAATTGGTGCGGACACCAAAGGCACCAGAATAAGGCAGAGGCTTCTCAACCCTCTGTAATTGATCAATAATTTATGAGTCCATCTGTAATAAGGGCTTAGCTCATCTGAGTCCATTTTAGTTGTTATTTGAGTATTTTTAGTTGTTATTTCACTTCTGTACTAGTCAGCTCATGTTGAGCTAGTTCAGTCCAATGCTAGTTAGCTCATGTTGAGCTAATTTTATTTTTTTGAGTCCTGTCCAAGCATACTGAAGACTCAAGACTATATTATACAAGTGAAGACCAAGTCCAACCAGATTGAAGACATGGAAGTTTAGCCCAAGTCCAACCCAGCTTGAAGATTTGAAGACCCCAGGAGAAAAATCAGAAACCCTGATTCCTTGCAGATGCCCTCCAGATGCCCAGATTCCCTTCCAGATGCCAAAGTATATTCATAAATAAGGGCATCCATGATTCCAGAGGTCCATCTGCATCCTAGCCCAATGAAATCAAGCCCAGGTGCCAAGCCCAAGCCCCTAAGAAGTAAGATACCAGGGAATATTCCTGCTACCTGGCTACCAGGCCACCCCAGCTTCCAGAGGCCCAAACCCATGCACCCGGGCCCCTTTGGGCCGGCCTTTTGCTGCTCCTAGAAGCCCAACACTCCCCCCTAGGCGTCCTTGGAGTCTTGACCAAGTCAAGAAAAATTTTAGGGATTTTTCTACCTAATATTTCCTTATTTTCTAGCTAGGGTTTGAGAGGGAAAAGGATTCTTATGTAAAGACTTATGTACCCTTACTTGGAGCCCAAGGTTAAGGGTCTATTTAAGGGACCCTAGCCTCTTGTATGAGAAAATTTTTGATGAATGAAAACCTTGAGTTCTTCTATTGAGTTGTGTGATACCCTGCTGTGTGCATAAAGGGGTTTGCGAGAGTTCTTCTTCCCAGTGCTGCAATCATCTTCCTGCTACCAACAAGCATCTCAGATCCCTGGACGCCCACTCCAAAAGAAGCCTTCCCTTGCTGTTTTTCCTTTATTTTCTTGTTCCTTTGTGAGTTTTCTAACCCCTGACAGGTCATTTGCAGGTCCCCGAGTTCCTACGAATCCAACGACTCCAGCCAAGCCTCAATCGGATCACCGAGCAGAAAGCTGGGTATCCGCGGGTCTTTGGCTCGATTTTCCAGGCCGCATCCGTCGAGGAATGAGAGACCCTTTTGCTGCGATCTTCACAGACGTTGTCAGGTACACCCCTCTACCTCCAGTAGTTTTATTGTAGGAGAACTTGCCCTAACCGAGGCTTCTCAGCCCCGGCGATCCTTCTTTTCTACTTTTCTAGGTCCTAATCTGCATGCTGATCTTCTAAAATTCATATAAAATTCCCTATAACTTATTTTAATCTGAAATTCGGGAATTAATCTCCCAACCCCACATATAAAACATATAAAAAAAATTGCATGCATATTAGTTCCGCATCAGAATGGTATGAAATGTCAGAAGAGCGAAAGGTGAAATTTGCAAAGTTCAAGTTAATTTGACAAGCACGATTGTATTGGGATAATATTGAGAGATTGACCCGTCTGAGAGGACACATGCCCATAGTAACATGGAGGGATATGAAGGACAAGTTGAGAGAGAAGTATGTGCCATTAACATTTCAACAAAGGCTATTGGATCAATGGCAGGACTTGACCCAAGGTAGTAAGACCATGACCGAGTACATTGCCAAGTTCGATGAGTTTGTTATGCGATGTGGTGTAGTTGAGTCAGAATCTGTGACACTATCTACGTTTAGAAAAGGCTTGAATGAGGATATTAGAAGGGAACTATTTCTAAGGGAAGTACATGATTTGGAACATGCTTATCAGGTTGCTAGAGATTGTGAACGATTTCAAAGAAGACAACCTATCTATCGACCTAAACTTAATAGGTTTAGTAACCCTAGAAATAGGTCAAGCCAAGTTCCTGTTAGTCGACCTAGTCAACCCACACCAGTAGGTCGAGTGGATGATCGAGGAAAGGCACCAATTGGTCGAGAGGATGATCGAGGAAAGGCACCAATGGGTCGTATGAATGACAGAGGAAGAGCACCTATAGTACATGGAGAAGGAAGTCAAAATGTAGAGTGTTATAAGTGTCATCAGTTTGGCCATTTTGCTAACAAGTGCCCTGTACAAAACCTACACATAGGAGAGATAAGAGAAGAAGAGGAGCCTAAAGTAGCTGAAGAGTGTGGAGAGGAAGTATATGAAGCTGAGCTTGATTTAGCACAGGAGTATGAAGGTAATGAGGTGGAAATAGAGTCACCAGACCTTGTAGGAGTTGTTAGTTGTGCTCTAGCTCAGACCAGGAAGAACGAGGACTGGCGTAGGACCAACATCCTGCAAACCTTCATCAAATTAAGGGATAAAATATGTAAGATCATTGTAGATAGTGGGAGCTGTATCAATGCTATTTCTACCAATGCAGTCAAAAGTCTAGGTTTACCTACAGCACCCCATCCCAACTCCTATAAGGTTTCATGGATTGATGCAACCTCAATTCCCATTAAGTCGATTTGTCAGGTCACAATCCATTTCTGGTCATACCAAGAGAAGGTCTGGTGTGATGTGTTATCCATGGGAGTCAGTAGCATAATTTTGGGAAGACCCTGGTTATATGACCATGATGTTACACTATTTGGAAGATCAAATTCTTGTTCCTTTAATTATCAGGGTAAGAGGATAGTCATAAATTCAACCCCACCCAAGGATCACATTAAGAGGGGCTCTAGTAATCAGAAAGAAGAGAAGCCAGGATTGAACTTAATTACTGCTAAGGAAATGGAAAAAAAAATCATTGGAGGTGCACCCATTGGAGTTTTAGTGGTTAAAGAGATTCATGAACAACACAAACCTGAACACCCTAAGGAAGTTGTAGAGCTTTTGAAAGGCTTTCAGGATGTGTTTCCTGAAGACTTGCCAAATGAACTGCCATCATTAAGGGACATCCAACATGCCATAGATCTAGTCCCAGGAGCTATGTTGCCAAATCTCCCACGTTATAGGATGAACCCTACAGAACACTTAGAGATGCAAAGACAAGTAGGGGAGCTTTTTCAGAAAGGATTCATTAGGGAGAGTCTTAGTCCTTGTGCAGTTCTAGCCTTGTTAACCCCCAAGAAAGATTGCACTTGGAGGATGTGTGTTGATAGTAGAGCCATCAATAAAATCACTGTTAAATATAGGTTTTCAATTCCCCGTTTAGATGATATGTTAGATATGATGGCCGGATCAACCATTTTCTTGATGATTGACCTTAAAAGTGGCTATCATCAAGTTAGGATCAGAATTGGGGATGAATGGAAAACAGCCTTTAAGATTAAGGATGGTTTGTTCAAATGGTTAGTAATGCCTTTTGGTTTGTCTAATGCTCCTAGCACTTTTATGAGGATAATGACCCAAGTATTAAAAGCCTTTATAGGAAAATTTGTGGTTGTATACTTTGATAATATCCTCATATACAATAAAACAAGGAAAGATCACTTAGACCATCTTTATCTAGTATGTCAGATCCTTAGGAAAGAAAACTTGTATGCTAATCTTAAGAAGTGTAGCTTCATGACCACTAGGATAGTCTTTCTAGGTTTTGTAGTAACCCCATAGGGAGTGTCAGCTGATCCTGAGAAGATCAAATCAATAGTTGAGTGGCCCATACCTAGGAATATCCACGATATCCATAGTTTTCATGGATTAGCCACCTTCTATAGAAGATTTATTAAAGGATTTAGTACCATTGTGGCATCGATTACAGATTGCATTAGGAAGGGAGCCTTTAAGTAAACCAAGAATGCTGATAGAGCCTTCCTAGAGATAAAAGAGAAGATGACACAAGCCCTGATCTTGAGACTTCCTGATTTTTCTAAAGTATTTGAAGTTGCTTGTGATGCTTCGGGTGTTGGCATAGGAGGAGTACTTAGTCAAGAGAGTCATCATGTAGCCTTTTTTACTGAAAAATTAAATAAGGCTAAATCCAAGTACTCAACCTACGATAAAGAGTTTTATGCAGTAGTACAAGCATTGAAATATTGGAGACATTATTTTCTACCACATGAATTTGTTTTATACTCTGACCATGAGGCACTTAGGTTTCTAAACTCTCAGAAGAAATTAAATCCAAGACATGCTAAGTGGGTAGAGTATCTCCAGTCTTATACTTTCATGTTGAAGCATCAAGCTGGTTTAGAAAATAAGGTTGCATATGCCCTTAATCGCCGATCAATGTTGTTGAATTATGTCAATACTAAGGTTGTTGGATTTGACAAGCTCAAGGACCAGTACGAGTCTTGTCCAGATTTTGGAAAAATTTATGAGAAAATTAAGCAAGGACCATCTAGTTTGGATAGTGATTATAATTTGCGAGATGGTTATCTTTTTAAGGGAAATAAGTTTGCATACCTAGAACATCCCTTAGGGAATTTCTGATTTGTGAGATCCATGCTGGAGGCTTAGCAGGACATTTTGGAAGAAATAAGACTATTCTGGCAATGGAGAACCAATTCTTCTGGCCAAGTCTTAAGAGAAATGTAGCACAAATAGTGGCTAGGTATAGAACTTGTGCTGTTGTAAAGCAGCAAAGACAGAACACTGGCCTCTATACCCCTTTGCCTATGCCCGACTGCCCTTGGCAAGTTCTAAGTATGGACTTTGTTCTAGGTTTACCAAAAACCATGAGGCGACACGATTCCATCTTTGTCGTGGTAGACAAATTTTCCAAAATGTCACATTTCATTCCTTGTTCATAAACATTCGATGCCTTTAGAGTCACCAAACTTTTCCTAGATGAGGTGGTCAAATTACATGGTTTACCCAAGACAATTGTGTCTGATAGGGATGTACGATTCATAAGTTATTTCTGGAAAACCCTCTGGCATATGTTAGGGACTAAGCTAAAGTTTTCTACAACTTATCATCTCAAACCCATGGCCAGACCGAGGTAGTGAACCAAAGTCTAGGAAACTTATTAAGATGTCTAGTAGGGGAGAATAATAGCAATTGGGACCTATTACTGTCTAGAGCTGAGTTTGCTTATAACAGTTCAGTCAATAGGTCTATTGGTAAGTGTCCTTTTAAAATTGTACATGGGTACAAGCCACGAAAGCCTTTAGATTTGATTCCATTACCCATGCATGCCCGCATTTCTGAATTAACCGAGTCATTTGCACAACATGTCAAAGCATTATATAAAGAAATTAGTAACAAAATTAAAAAGAGCAATGAATCATATGAGCACGAGGTTAAATTACATAAGAGATTTAAAGAGTTTAACAAAGGGGACTTCGTCATGATCAGGTTACGACCTGAGCGATTTCCAGTCAAAACCTTGAACAAACTACATGCCTGTAGTGCTGGACCGTATAGGATTATAAAAAATATTGGACCTAATGCTTATATGCTAGACTTACCATCTGAGTTAAGTATTAGTCCGACCTTCAATATATCTGATCTAGTCGAGTTTAAGGAACCAATGGTGATACCTAGTGAGCCATTTGAGCCTGATCCCACCTTTGAGAGTGACCCTATCCCAGAATGTCCACCAACCAAATTACCAGAGAGGAGAGAAAAGATTGAGCAGATCATGGATGATAAGATCATAACTACTAGAAATAAGAACTACCAAAGATATCTGGTTCGTTGGCAAGGGAGACCTAAGTCTGAAAATTCTTGGATCACCATAGAGGATCTTCAAAAGTTAAACCCTGACTTGCTTGAACATTACCGAGCCGAATTGACCCATACTCAACGGGGTCGAGTTCCTCCCATCCCAGGAGAATTGGTGAGGACACAAGATCTAGGAAGAGGAAGCAAACCTTTTCCAATTCAATTTGGATCACCAATGAGTAAGTCCATGTGTTCTTCATAAAGAACACTTGAGTCCCAGTTATTTTGAGTTGTAATTAGGTTAAATTGAGTTGTAATTTGATCAAATTGAGTGTAATTTGGTCAATTAGGGTTGTTAGGTTACCAATTGAGTCCATTGAGTCCATCAATTGGTTTAAAAGTCTTGTAAATAGCATTAATTTGCTTTGTTTGATGATTTGTCTAGTTTGAGTCCTGTAATTAGTGCTTGAATAAGTTAAGGGGTGTCATATGTACCCAAGACCCAAGTTGTCATTACCTTGATAGATTAATTCTAGGTAAAAAAGGGTTGTCCAAATTTTTTATTCAGGCATTCAGACATTCAAACATTTAGACATTCAGACATTCAGACATCCAGATATTCAGACATCTAGACATCCAGACATCCAGACATTGGGACAACATTCAAAATCCATCTTTATCTAAAAGAGGTGCCCCATCCTATTTTTTTCATCGCACATTTCAATTTCAAGGAACCGCCCATTTAAGAGGAGTAAAGCAGAAGGACTCTTCTTTTCATCTGGTGCCCCCCCTCATATTTTTGTCACCCACTCCAGATGACACCCCTATCAATTCAAGAAATTAAATGGGAGGAAGAGTTCATGATAGGTGGAGATAACTTCATTCAAATTCAAAGAAGATTTCAAATTCAAAAGGAGTTTCATCAAAAAATCAAAGAGTTCTCTCTTATCAAGTTATATCCCTTCATCTTATTCAAGTATCAAGGGAGGATTGAGCAAACCCCTTTTAAATTCAAATAAGGGTTCAAATTCAAATCTTTGAAGTTGTTCTTATCCTATGTTGTCGATCAAGAAGGTTAGTTCCAAATGACAAAGAAAATTAGTGCCAAGGAAGGATTAGCGCCCCATCTTCTTTTTCCTGGATACATTTTCTCAAGTTGTCGCCCAAGTCAATTTAAATTTCAAATTCAAGGAGTGTTTGAATTTAAATGTAATTTGAATTTTAAAAAGTCCTATGGTATCTTCATGTGTGAATAACTCTATAAATAGGACCCCATACCCTTTGTAATTATTTATTATTAAAAAATGAAATGAAATGCTGTCTTTTTCCACAAAGCTGGGTAGGCTTAGTGATTTTCTCTAAGGACAGAGAGGTCCTTAAGAGCTCAAGGCAGGAAGGTCCTTGAGAGCCCAAGGTAGTGAGGTCCTTGAGTGGAGGTTCTGCCGGATTCGACAATTGCTACCGATCTTCTTCAAGCACTTCGAATCCATCCTTTCTGTTTTCCCATTTCTAATCTGAGTTATGTCAATCTTAAGATTTGTTTGCTGCCTTCTTTGCAGATCCTAGGTGTTCAAGGAACTTAGAGGATGGATCCTTTGCTTCCGAACCAAGATCTGGTGGTGGATCTGGAATCTGGAGTCCGGATATTCATCCTACTCTGAAATCTGAGTGACCGAGCAGCAGATCCAACTCAATTCAAAGTGAATCTCCATTGGGGTAAGTAACCAACCCTTTTCTCGTTAGATTTGGTAATTGAAGCATGGAATAGCCTGATCTAAGATGGTTTCCTAGCTGTCGGGTCCATATTTTTCATAGCTTGTGGAGCGGATCACGGGTAAGTGGTTAATTGCCTTCTTTATTCTTTCAATCTATTATTTTAGTTGCTTTACTATGATCATTGCTCTCTTAAATTATCTAGGCTTAAATTGAATCATCTTACACTGCATCGTAACTGTCCCGCATCATCTTTGTTGATATCAGAGCTGGCATTCCACATCACAAATTTATTTCATAATCTTGTTTTAATAACAAATGTACAGAAATAATATTCTTTATAATGTTGGGTACATAATAATAATCTTTTAATTCAAGAATATTGCCCAATGGCAATAAGAGTAGATAGGTACTAATAGCTTCAGCCTGATGGGATCACCACTCATGCCAAACATCTCGAAGTCATCGTTCTTCGAGGTTGTAGGTCTCTATAACCCCTACAATGACTTGGAGATATGAGACCCACATGCGATATCCAATATCCATGTATCAAAAGTTGAAGAACTCAATGACAAGTTTGTTTGTATCATGTACAAATCTTTTGATGCTCTATCAGTATCATGCTTCATACTTGCAAGATACAACTTGCAATTCTTTTTCTTGTGCCCTTGCTTCTCACAGTGATAGCAGGTACAATCAGCAAAGGGCTTCCTTGCCTTCTTCTTCTTTTGGATGCTACTCTTAGGGTTTTTTTTTCTCTTTGAACCTTTTTCATTGCCTACTTTCTCTTTCCATTAACCAGAAGAATCCGAGCCTTATCACCTTTAAAGTGGCTCTCCACTATCTTGAGCGTATTCAGCAGCTCAGGCAATGACATATTCAATTTGTTCAGGTAATAATTCATGACAAACTATGAGAAGGAATCTGGGAGTGACTATAGGATCAAGTCCTGATTAATCTCTCCATCCATCACAAACCTTAGTTGACTTAATCGAGTGATCAAGTCAATCATCTTGAGGACATGTGCCTGAACAAGAGAGCCCTCACTTATCAATGCTCAAAACAACTGCTTTGATATCTCATCTCGAGTAGTCTGACTATGCTCTTCATAAAGCTTTTTACAATTGAGCAATATGGACTGAGGTTCGATTTTCTCATGTTGCCTTTATAATTCGTTGCTCATAGAGGCTTACACGATGCACCTGATAGTCATGCAATCATTCTACCATATTTTATATATGGCTCTTTCCTCCTTAGTAGCATCCTCTTCTACCGCATCTTGGTCAGGACAATCAAGGATATAGGCAATCTTTTCCTGAGCTAATACAATCCTCAGGTTTCTTAACCAGTTTATATAATTTGGACTGGTCAACATGTTAGCATCTAAGTTGCCTCGTAGTGAAAGAGTAGAAGCCATAATATAAAATCTACATTAAGTAAAGAATAGCTATAAGCAGACCACTCATGATGATATTCACATTTGGACAAGGACTTTTGCTTCTAATTGTGTCTCCCATTATTTGCTTTTGAATACCATAACCCTCAACTATAGTAAGCAAGAAACCCTGCCAAGGCTTTCTTAGAGTGGTTGAGATCCCAGTTTCTCATGAATACCTTGTATTAATCATAACAAACACCCATAAGTTCAAGTATAGGAAAATTCCTTTCCAATTGCAACCCATGCAACTCTTAACATAACACCTACTGCTAAGACACTTATAGCCTTGTGTTAATCACAACAAACTATAATGTCTTAGTTTAGTCAGACCCTTTATTTCCATATGGCCATGTTTGATAAATGTTGCCTTTGTATCAATCACAAAAAAGCAACACCACCAATTGTACCATAAAGCATAAAAATGTACCAAGATAAATATCATCTCAAATCCTAAAGTAGGCCTTGTGTCAATCACAACAAACCTACTATAGTTTTTGACATGGATTTGGCATTGCATGAAGCAAGGCAATTTGTAGTGCACTTAATCAATTATCATTTCCAATTTAGGATTTAGATATGAACAAATTTGCCATGTAAGTGGAAGAGATGAGGGGGTCTTCCTGTTGCTTTTCTTAGACACCAATTAAATTGGCCAGGTCAAACAATGGAACCAATTACAAACCTCATTTCCTTAACCTTCCAAGAACCACTTGCATAGACACGAATAGGATGATCAAACCCTAATCAGATTTGCATCACGATTAACTTACACTACGACTAAATATAATTTTTATGAGGGCTTTTATGGTCTTAATCACATCCTAATTAATCAGCTCATCATAACACCCATTCCAACAAATAAGCATATTAACCCTAATATGCATAACATGAGCATGATTAAAATAGCAATCCATTAACTTCACTTGTTCATGGGATAAGGCCATGGTGGTGATGGGGACATCAAATCAACCCAAGTTTACTATGGGTCCCTGTATTTTGAGTCCTTTAGCTAGGATTTCAATTTTATCTTTGAGTCCAATAATCTGGATGTGTTAGCCATTTGAGTCCTGTATTTGGGCCATGAGTTTTGTTTTATAGGTTTTGTTATACTTGAGTCTATACCTTGGCCTCCGAATCTCATTTTGGATCTTTTTACATTTGAGTCTTGTAATTAGAGTATTGAGTCAAGTTTTAGATGCTTAGTGAGCCTCATGAGTCCTGCAAGTCTTGAGTTTTATGAGTCCAGTACAATTTTGTAAGTCTTATATTGAGTCCAGTACAATTTTGTAAGAAGACTCAAGTCACTTATGAAGCCAGTCAGCATAATACTCCAACCACTGCAAGGAATCCAATCATCCACATAATTATGCCACTTGGGAAGCATGGAAAGAACGTTGGAGCTATCATTGAAGACCTGAACAACATGTACATCAGCCTACAAGGAGGAGATAGGCACCAGGAGAACCCTAGAAACTGCCCAGCAATGAAATTGGCTGCCTAAAGCCTTAGCCCATCCTCAAATTCAGTGCCCTCCTTATGGTCACCTCTTATGTTGGTGTCCCATTTATGGTCACCTCCCTTGGACCAAGTCAACGAGAAGGAGAGGAGTAATCCTAGTGAGAAGAGGGAGTTTGAACCTATTTGGAAGAGGAGATCTCTTTGTATTTAAGTAGGAAAAGGATTAGTGGGAATTCTCTTGTATGCCCTTACTTGGAGCCCAAGTTTGTAAGCCTATTTAAAGGCCCCCCCTCTCATGTTTATTGGATGTTAATGAATATGAAATCTTTCTTGAGTTCTTCTCAACTCTTGTTGTGAATTCTGAGTGAATGTGTGTGATTAAGGGCATCTGTGTGATCTCTCAGGGTATCTGAGTGATCCGTGCACCCTGCCTCTAAGCCGCCTGCCTCTTCATCTCTTGGCCGCCCACTTCTAAACCTTCCTTCCATTTGCTTTTCTTAGCATTCAAACTCGTTTCTTCTCTGATTTCTAACCCTTGTAAGGTGATTTGCAGGTCCCTCGGAGTTTACAAATCCAGGATTCCAATCAACAAGCTTTAGGGCCACCAAATTGAAAGCTGCAAATCTGCAGGGTCTCCGGCTTGTTTTCAAGCAGATCCGAGAGCATAGTGAACTCTTCATGGATCGATCTACAAATCTCTACTAGGTACAGCCCCCAAACTCCTCTAGTAGTGGTATTGCAGAAGAGCTAGTCCTAACCAGGGTTTCGTAGCCTTGGCAGTCCTGTTTCTTCACTTTTAGGATTTAGTTCTGAATGCCTATGCTTCCAAAAATTTTATAGAATTCCCTACTTAATAACATGGCTTGATATATAGGATACAAACTCCTAACTTAATGCCTAATACACGAAAAGTAATTGGCAAGCACAATTAGTCCTGCATCATTTGGTATCAGAGCATGTTTTAGGGCTAGTTTCTACATCCCGTAATTCTTATATATGGTCTCTTGTTTTTACCATTTTTGCATGTCGGTAGGTCAGAAAATCCTGATTTTTATTTTTCTGGATTCCCCATAATTGATAGTATTTCAGTCTATAAAATATTTTTCACACCTATTTTTTTTGTCCTAAAAATTTCTACATGCTATCTCTACATTTGGTGTCTAGGTTTTGGTTTGTTTCAGCACCTTAAAAATTTTATTTTTCATTAAAAATTGCATGGTGTATCCTATGTTTAGTCTTGATCCTTGTCATATTTTTTACTTATTTTTATAGAAACACAAGAATTATAAAAATCTATATATTGGGAACCTTAACCCAAATCCTGAGTTTTCTGCACACGGTCTGGAAAACCTTAGGTTTTGCATCATCATCCAAATTTTTTTTTGTACGACACTTGTTAGAGATCATCTCACTTTTCATTCTCTGTCCTAGAATTTTTATAAAATCTTTTTGCATCAGAAACTGAACCAAATTCTGTATCGAATCAAACCCTAATTTTTGTTCTGCATACTTGATCAAACCAAACCTAATCACTTCCAAACCCTACCTCACCCAAGCCTAAAATTTGTTTGCTAACTTAACCAACATAAACCTAATTTGCCACCTCATAAAAAGGTAAAAAAAATATTTTTATTTCTCTGATTCTTATTAGTTGCATTAGGGATCATAGTGTGTTCATCATTTCATTAAACCAATTTTAAGGGCAATTTCCTCTCTCAAATCAGGGCAAAATTTCATCATCTGTCCTGGGCCCAAAATAACTACATAGCATCAGAACCCAAGCCTTAATTAAAATCAATCAGTAACCTAATTGCTCTAGAGAGCTTAGGGATACCAACAGGTCGGGTCCGAATTGTGTGGGCCAACTAGTGCACCTAATTCCCTAGCTATTACTGAAAACTGTTGTCTAAGGCTAGAGGTCCTGAGGCAAACACCCTAAGTGGACTGCTGGTTTTTAATTAGGACCCTGTCATAGACAGGGGTAGCCTCCCACCATCTCACCTCTTACCTGGCCAGTGGAAGGATTAGCTATTGAGTTAAGTATAAGTTGAGTATACCTATTCAATTTTGGCTCTAGGTCTAGCAAACTATAGTCCATTTCCACTTTGTGTGCTTGACTGCATCATACTAACTTGTTTGATTGATTGCATGACCACTAGGTTAGGAACCAAATATCAACAGTCTAAACCCCAACCTAGCTCAGCCATGGACTCCAACTTTGAGATCTTCATGAAAGCCATCACTGAATGATTTGACCAGATGAACCAACTGAATGCCCAATCCACTACCTAATTAACCACCCAGATTAATCAGTCCAATACCCAATCCTAAAACCAGTTTGTCCAGTTAACCACCCAGATAAACCAAATAACCCATTCCAATAACCAAGCAACCCATAGGATTAGTACCCTTAGATATGAGCCCGATATTAGCCCACTTATTCTTAGTCAACCCACCCCTATCCCAGTCATTAGTCAATTCTCCCTTAGTCAACGACCTATTACCACTCCACTAGTTCACCTGAATGACCTAGAAGAGAAGATATATGAAGTCGATGTGAGCCTAGTGGATGAGTATGAGGAAGAAGAAGAATAGATATCTTTAGAAGACCCCGAATTAGTTGACCCTGACCAAACCAAGATAGAAGCCAACCTAGAATTAGTTAACCCTGACCAAACCCAGATAGAAGCCAACCCAGAATTAGTTGACCCTGACAAAGCCCAGATAGAAGCCAACCCAAAGTTAGCTGACCCTAACCACACCCAAACTGAACCTGTAGTGGAAGACTAGTTAGAGGAAGAGAACCCAGATACTGCTATTAGAATTATACCTGAGCAGACTTTAGAAGAAAGTCCAATTATAGAACCTAGTCCTAAATTTCATGAACCAGAAGACTTTATTGCAGATTTGGCTTTCTAGTACCCTCAGGTGAATCCCCTCCTATAGTTCCCATTAAAGATCTCTTCCCTGAAATTAATGACCCATTCTTCCATACTGTAGACCCTGTAGGTAAACCTCAACCCCATAAGGTCAACCTCATTACTCCAGGAATAATCTATGACACTCCTTGTATCCTATTCTATCCAATCAACCCCAAACCCTTTTCTTACTTTCTACCCTACCAAGCTAACCCTGAACCTACCTCTTATTTTTACCCTTTATTGAAGCTTTTCTTGTTTCTTTAACCACTAGATTGCATTTTCTAGAAGTTAGTATATTACGCTCATTCATTATGCATGTCATGTTTTCATCTTACTTTTGGAGGATCCTATGGCATCTGTTAGGAGTGCATGTCAAGTTCTCATTTGCATGTCACCCACCTGACCAAGGGTCAAACCCACAACTGTAGTTTAGAGTTAGTCAAGTTTGCATGTCAATAAGTGTTGGTTTTGAGTCCAATAAGTCCCCAGAACTAATTCATTTGTCTGCACCTGCACTGACCTCTACATCAAGATTTGCATCAGGACATTAGCCCAAAGATTAATTTACGTAATGAAATCTATAAAATCTGGCTAATTTTCCCAAAAAAAACCAAGGAATTAATGTAAAAATTTATTATGGTTAAGAATCTTTTTATGCTTATAAGGTTTGAACCTTTAGAGTGATAAAGAAAGTGGAACCAATACCTATGTGCTTGATCTGCCCTTGGATTTAGGCATTAGCTCTACCTTCAATGTCGCAGACATGGTTGAGTATAAGGAACCGGTATGGATTCCTAATGAATTTTTAGACCTCACCCATCTTTGAGAGAGAAACCTTACCTTATATCCACTAAATTCGCATGATAAAACATACAGTCGAGGATATCTTGGATGATCCCCACTATCATGACCCGGGGTCGCGGCTATCAACGTAACCCTAGTATGATGGCAAGGTCGACTAGAATCCGGTGGTTCGTGGTTACTTGAGAGGACACACAGCACCTCCGCCTAGACTTACTACCAGCACCAGACTAGCCTATACTCAATAGGGTCGAGTTCCTCCAACCTCGGGAGATTGATGGGGACATCAGGTCAACCCTAGTTTAGATCCTTGAGTTTTGAGTCCTTTAGCCATGATTCTAATTTTATCTTTGAGTCCAATAATTTGGCTGTGTTAGCTGATTTGAGTCCTGTATTTGGCCATGAGTTTTGTTTTATAGAATTTGTTATACTTGAGTCTGTACCTTGGCTTCTGAATCTCATTTTGGGCCTTTTTACATTTAAGTCCTATAATTAGAGTATTGAGTCAAGTTTTGGATGCTTAGTGAGCCTTATAAGTCCTGTAAGTTTTGAGTTTTATGAGTCCAGTCCAATTTTGTAAGTCGTATATGAGTCCAGTCTAATTTTGTAAGAAGACTTGAGTCATTATGAAGCCAGTTAGTATAATACTCCAACCACTACAAGGAATCCAATCATCCATAAAATTGTGCCACTTGGGAAGTATGGAAAGAGTCTTAGAGTTATTATTTGAAGACCTGGATGATAAGTACATCAGCACACCAAGAGGAGATGGACACTAAGAGAACCCTAGAGCCTACCCAGCACTGAAATGGGCCGCCAAAGCCCTGGCCCATCATCAAATTCAGTGCCCTGCTTATGGTCACCTCTCATGTTGGCACCCCACTTACGGTCACCTCCCTTGGACCAAGTCAAAGAGAAAGAGAGGAGTAATCCTAGTGAGAAAAGGGAGTTTGAACCTATATGGAAGGGGAGATCTCTATGTGTTTGAGTAGGAAAAGGATTAGTGGGAATTCTCTTGTATGCCCTTACTTGGAGCCTAAGTTTGTAAGCCTATTTAAAGGCCCCCCTCTTATGTATATTCGAAGTTAGTGAATATGAAGACTTTCTTGAGTTCTTTGTAACTCTTGGTGTGAATTCTGAGTGAATTTGTGTGATTAAGGATATCTGTGTGATCCTTGCGCCCTGCCTCCAAGCCGCCTACCTCTTCATCTCTTGGCCGCCCACTTCTAAGCCTTCCTTCCCTTTGCTTTCTTTAGCCTTCAAACTTGTTTCTTCCCTGATTTTTAACCCTTGTTAGGTGATTTGCAGGTCCCGTAGATTTCACAAATCTAGGATTCCAATCAGCAAGCTTTCGGGCCACCGGATTGAAAGCAACAAATCCACACGGTCTCTGGCTTATTTTTCCAGGCCACATCAGAGAGCATAGAGCGAACTCTTCATGGATTGATCTACAAATCTTTGCCAGGTACACAACCTAGACTCCTCTGGTAGTGGTATTGCAGAAGAGCTAGTCCAAACCAGGGCTTCTTAGCCTTGACAGTCCTATTTCTTCATTTTTAAGGTTTAATTCTGCAAACTTGTGCTTCTGAAAATTTTATAGAATTCCCTACTTAATAACTTGGCTTAAAATTCTGGATACAAACACCTAACTTAATTCCTGATACACTTAAAATAATTGGTGTGCATATTAGTCATGCATCAGGCGGCACCCCTACACACCATAGGGGATCCATTGAATGGGAAGAGAGGGCCTTTAAACCCTAATTAGCTCCAATGACCGGATGGCCATGGTGACTAACCCAATCCGAAGCAGATACTATGATATAACTTATCTCATTGTAATATGAATAATCATGCATCGATTTATAGCAAAGCAAGCAATCAATACTAAAGAGATTACTAATTGCATGCATCAAGAGGTGGCTTTGATACCACTGTTGGTTCCGTTCCGAGCAGGATGTAGCAAAAGATCGGTTTCAAAATTTTCATTATTAAATCCTAGGACGACTTAACCATGACAACTAATAAATCAAAACTTTAGGATTATAGAAGAATACCTGGAGCACTATACTACTTATTTCCACAAGTCACACAAGTGTATACCCTCCAGGGATGATCTATATAGGAACTAGACCAAGGAAGCTCTCCTACCAAGCTTGCTTATTTGACTAGGACTCTTTCGGCAACCTTTCAAACTTTCTCCTTTGCTGAAACCCTACCCTGCTATAGGGTACTCAGAGACCTCTCTGAATCATTTCTCAAAATTTGAATATCCCTCCTAATTTTCTTCCTAGGGCCTTATCTTAAATAGATAGGCCTTGTATTAAAAGAACAAGTCTTGTCTTAAAAGGACAAGCCTTGTCTTAAGATGGAAAAGAAAATAGAAAGTGAATTTTTTCATATCAGAATTCAATACTTGGCATCAGATTACCAATGCCTATTTGTAGAGAAAGATAAGGTGCCTGATAAGTCTTTTTCTTAGCCTTTTGATAAGTCCCTTCAAGCAGAAAGAGTATTTTTGCATGGGAGGACTTATCATGAAATATCCTTTCATGGGCCAAGAGACATATAAATGTCTCTTTATTTTTCCAACCAATTTCTCTACTTGCCATATGGCATATGTATGGTCAGATAATAGCCAAGGGGCATGGGATCCCAAGAGGTGTATCAGAGAAAATTAAGAGTCTTCAACTAGAAGGACTCTGGCCCCTTGAAACCGTGCCAAAATGAAGGGACGTGACCCTTCATCTTGCGTACCTATTTTCTTGATGCTATTTTCCCATTATTATTGATTGTTCAAGCCCTTCCAAAAAGGTGTGGAGATAAGAAAGAGGGTCCTAGATATTATTTGAAAAGGTGATTTAGAAGTAGAGACTCTTGGTCCTTCTACACCCCTTCATTCTTGGTGCATGCTAAACTTGGCACCAAGTATCCCTTCCACCTTGGACTCTAACATAAATAAAGGATAAAGCCCAATAAAATCTAGATAAATACTGATTAAGGTGTCCCACTTAGAACATAATATAATCTAAGTTCTGCTTAAATTGGTTAGCCCAAATAGCAAGCTAACTAACCTAATCCAATTGGGCTAGGAGTTGGGCTAGCCAACACATGCTAGTATGTCAATTAGCTAGCCAACTAGGATCCAATGAACCTAATAAATATATAATGGACTTCCCAGACCAATTTTCTAATACATGTGACCTTTTGGGTTCCACATCTAGCCAACAATAGGTCTAGGCTAAAGCCATTTCGATCGAATCAAAATCGATTGACCTAATTAGGTCAAATCATGCTGACCTAAGTTGCTAATTCGAACCAGCTTCCGAATTGACTCATGAATCTGATCAATTTGATTCATAAAAATCTACAAGACATGATTGACATCTAGCAACATATCTTGCCTACCTGGAAGATAAATAGTATGGTGAAAATTATCAAAATACCCTTCCATGGCAAGTTACCGTGCAATTCAATCTTTCGGTCTCCCTTTATCCTGAATAAGTGATGGGCATGGATAAATGTCAAACCATAGCACTTAATCTTTCAAATCTTAATTTGATAATGAAGACTCAATTGATGAAAGATTAGAAATCCTATCTAATCTTATCATGCTTTGATCAAAGACTTCCTGAGTCATCATTCAAAGAGATCAAACGGGATAACTTCTCCCCCAACCAGGAGTGATCAATTCCTTATTGACCTACTCATTACCTTCATACACAATCAACCATATCTAGAAGCACCCCATACATGACTTAATTTCCATGAATGAGTATGCACCAAATTATGGGTTCATGTACACAAGATACTATGGTAGTCTCAAGTCTAAGGATCACATGCACAACTCCCACTAAGAGAACATTCTTTTGACAAGTAAGAATTTCATTTAATGTTCTCTTATCGAATCAGTTCAGTGAACTCATAGCCTAATGATCACCCACATCCTTGTATTAGTACTCTACACAAGTTGGCTGTGAGACCAACCACCCTCTTCATCGAGCATACAAAGATGTGCTAGTCTTTCCAGATTCATCGATCCCCAAATCGATGATCCAATGACTAGGAACATTTTAAAATGGGATTTATAGAAACTTTATCACCATTATGATCTCTATCATAACCCTAATTCCATTGCCTTAACCTATGGGATTCATCATAATATTGATAAGGTGTAGCAGGATGATGAATGAAATACCTTTTTATTAATAAATAATATCATACATGTGCTGGAAGATCATAGAAATGCCCATACAAATATTGACTTTTAGGACTTAATTATTTCATATGCTACCAAGTCATTTGAAACAACAAATTCCATCTTGAAATATTTTCCATAGCACCCCATCAACTATTCGGTCCCACTCCTTGAGAGTAGAAGCCAGAATCAACATTTTAGAACTCTCAGTCCTACTATCCATCACTCTAAGATACCTTCTGCCTTCTTGCACCTTACCAGGTTCAATATTTGGCCTCCCAAATCTCTACCAAACCAAACCTATGGCTTTTTGGCTTCCCACTAGGACAAACCTTCGATCTGTTGGACTCCTACCAACTTCAACATTTGGTCTTTTGGACCTTTGGCATAATCAACACCTGGCCTGTCCAGTATATGTTCTATGAAAGATTTATCAAACCTTGACACTGAGATTCAGATCCAAGCAAATAAAGCCCCCCACTGAGACATTCTACAAATGATTGAAGAAAAATTTGAAAGAATAGTACCCTAAAAGCCAATCTTTGTATAGACATTTCTATAATCTTCCAATTCATGTATGATATTTTTGATAAATGAAAGGCAATTTGATTCATCATATTGCTGCATCTTATTAAGATTATGATGAACCCTGTAGGTTAAGACAATGAAACTAAGGTTATGATGGAGATCATAATGGTAAGATCTATGTTCCTATAAACCCTAATCTAAAATGTTCCTATTCATTGGATCATCATTCGGAGATCGATGTTTTCGGTAAGACTAGCACATCCTATGTATGCTCAAAAGGAGGGTGGTTGGTCTCATAGCCACTTGTGTAGAGACACTTATACAAGGATGTGGGTGCTCATTAGGGTATGAGTTCACTAAACTGATCCCTCTTGAGAACATCTTATTGTTGGGTTTTGGTGATGCAGAAGAAGGATGGATTTCAAATTTTCATTTTGAAACTCCAATAACTAGAAACCCTAAGCTTGAGATCACTTATTCACTACAATTAACAAGTCACTAAATTAGGGTTATGAAGAATACCAGGAATTCTAATTCCTTCTTCTTTCCACTAGGCACACAAATGCATGCCCTCTAGAGGTGATCCACACAAGAATCAAAACTAGGAACCACTCCTTTATAAGTTGCTTAATCAACTAAGACTCTTCTGATGGCCTTTCAACCTTTAGCAGCCTTTCCTTCCTTGCTCGGACCTTTGCCCTTCAGTAAAGCACTTTGATCCAAAACTACTTTTACTTTTTCTTATCACTTCCTAATTCTCCTCCTAAGCCCTTGTCTTAAGATGGCATACTTGTCTTAAAAGAAACACCTATGTCCTAACAAGGGAAGGAAGAGACAAGTGGATAAGTTTGGTAGAGTGTATGAATGTAAGAAAAAAAGATATTCAAATTACACTCAGCATAAACACCGATGGCCTTCTATAAGAGATGGGGGGTGCCAAATATGGAATTTCATCAACCTTTGATCTGTCAATCAATAGATCATATAAGACCCTTCATTAAGGAGTCTTATCTTGAAAAGTCAGATCCCTTCATGCGCCAACTACATTTGTCTGACTCCTCTGATTATTTTTGGGTTTTATCCTCATGCCACATGGCATGTAACCGGTTGATATGCCCTTTAATTGGTGTGGAACCAAGGGACTTATCCAAGTGATGAGTTCTTTCATGCGGAAGGACTCCTTGGTGTGATAACTTGCGGCAATCATGAACAAACACAACCCTTCACTCATGCACGCCAACTTTCTCATTGCCAACTCCCACTTCTCAACCAGAATTCACCCATCTTATCTAACATCGGATAAGACCAAGGGATGCCATGTTTTAGTTTGCAAAGCATTCCCAAAAGCAAAAGGATTTCATGTCCTTTCTGCATGCTAATAGTGAAGAGTTGCGACACTTCACTTATACGCCACCTTTCTCCATGCCATTTTTTATCTTTGACCTGTCAAAGACCATGCAATATGGGTGTCATATGAAAGAGGATAAAATTTAGTTTATCACCTCATAAGTGATTAACAAGCAGAAGGACTCTTGGTCTTTCTGCACCCCTTTGATTTTCGAACACTTCTTTTAATGCCAAGTGTCCAATGCCCCTGGGACTCTAGGTATTTGGCACATACAAGGCTCGATAATTATCAGATAGATTTTGATAAAATCACCCCACCTAGGACTCAACCCCATCTAGGTTTTTCTTAAATTGGTTAGCCCATTGAGCAACCTTATAGACCCAATTCAATTGGGTTAGGAGTTAGGTTAGCCTACACATACTAGTGTGTAATCTAGCTAACCAATTAGGATCCCATAACCCTAATAAAATGTCAATTGACTTCTTAGGTCAACTTTCAAATGTGTGTTACTTTTTAGGTTCTATATCTAGATAGCAGTAGGTCCAGGTCTAAGCTAATTCGATCCAATCAAATCTGATTGACCTAATTAGGTCCAATTGAGCTGACTTAAGTTGCTAATATGAACTAGCTTCCGATTTTACTCATGAATCCAATCGAATTGATTCATGAAAACCTACAAGATATGATTGATGTCTAGTAATGTGTCATTCCTATCCAAATGATGTGGAATTTGATAGAAAGTACAAAAATACCTTCAGTGGAGAGTTACCGTGCAATTAAATCTTTCGATCTCCCTTTTTTCGAATAAGTAATGGGTATGGATAATTGTCAAACCCTAGCACTTAGTCATTTCAAATCTCTATTTGATAATGAAGACTCTGCTGATTACTGATTAGAAAAATACTTCTAATCTCATCCTACTTTGACCAAAGACTCCCTAAGTCATCAATCGAAGAGATTACTTTAGATAACATTACCTCTTACAAGAAATGATCGATTCCTTGTTGATCCACTCACATCCTTCATACACCTTCCACCATATCTAAGAATATCCCATACATGACTCATTGTCATGAATGAGTATGAACCAAAATATGGCTTAGTGTGCATAAGGAACCATGGTGATCTTAGGTCTAACGATTACTTGCACAACTTCCACTATGAGAACTATCTCTTGATAAGTAGTAAGACTTTCATAAGATATTCTCAGTGCGGATCAATTCAGTGAACTCATACATTAATGAGCACCCTTATCCTTGTATTAGTGTCTCTACACAAGTGGCTGTGAGACAAACCACCATCTTTATCGAGTATATATAGAATAAGCTAGTCTTTCCAAAAACATCAATCCCTGAATCAATGATCCAATGACTAGGAATATTTTAGATTATGATTTATAGGAACTTGGGTCTCACCGTTATGATCTCCATCATAAACCTAATTCCTTTGCTCGAACCTACAGGATTCATCATAATCTTTAAATAAGACATAGCAGTATGATGAAATAAAATGCCTTTTATTAATATAATAATGTTGCCCAGATGGCTATCCAAGTGGGGGGTGAATTGGGATTTCAAAAATTATTGTTGTAGATATGTGCTTTTAGAAATTAACTTATCTTAGTGAAAGGTGCTATGGTTATGAATGTAAAGCACAAGTTAAAAAGAAAGACAAGAGCAGCAATGCAAAGACTAAAGATTAAAGTGATTCGGAGCAAGCCCGCTCCTATGTCCACTACCCAAGATACCACTTGGGATTTCTACTATATTGACACCCGAACACAGTAGGATTGTTTTACAAGCTCACAATCCAAAACCTCTACAATTTGGTTTTACCGGGATCACCAAAGAAACCCAATACCCTTTGGTTTTAAACAGGATCACCAAAGAAACCCAACTTGGTTTTAGCAAGATCACCAAGAATCCAACTTGGTTTTACTAGGATCACCAAGAATCCAACACTTGGCTTTTAGCTAAAGCTCACCAAGAACCTATTTGTTTTTCAAACGGCTGACCAATAACCCAACAATTCAAGAATGAATAGAAAGTAAATGCAACAATAAATGACAAACTCTAGTTGTTGGATAATTGCTGCATTAGCACTGATGAAGCCTTCTTTAACTTCTCTTTAATGCACTTGAGAGGCTTCTGGTGCAGGCACCAGACTCGAAGAAGACTTCAGGGCTCCATCTGGATGTCTGATTGACCTTGCCCAAAGAATTAGGGTTTTTTGGTTTTGTAATTAGGGTTGACTTGGTCAACTCAATTTTAGTCTTGAGTCTGTATTTCCCTACAATTTAAATTTTGTTGAGTCATGTTGACTCAGTACAAGTCCTAGTAGTGGTCTAGGTCTTCTCCAGGTTGGTGCCATTTTTTTAAATCAAGTCAAGGTCCAGGGTGCCCAATTTTTTCTCCCAGGCCCAAGCATGTGGGCACCACACACCCAGCCATACGCCAGAGTCCAGGAGGTGCCACATCTCCATCCAGTGTGCCTTGGTCCCCACACCACAAGAACAGGTCCCTTCTTTCATGCGCCACTTGGGGAGAAATCCATCAAGATACCTCAATCCAAGGAGGAGCCAACTTCTTTCCAAATAAACCCAAGCCAGGATGGCAAGAATTTTTCTTGAAGAGAGGATCAAGGAGGTGTCCCACAATGTTCCATAAAAATCCAAGTTATAAAAGGGAAGAGAGCATGTCTTGGGAGAAAATCAAGGAGGCACCCAAAAGTTTCCAAAAGTACCAAAGCCATGAAAGGAAGAAGCCTAAACTTGTGGAGCAAGACTAGGAGGTGTCCAAAAGAGCCAAACCATGAAGGGAAAATCTATGATTCATGGAGAGATACTAGGAGACACCCCCATAACCTGGCATTTGGAGCTGATTTTCAAATTTTCTTGGAGTTTTTGGCTGCTGCCCACTCATGGAAGGAGTCTTGGGAAGAGAATTTGATGCCTAAGTGTGGGTTAGTCCTATTAGTCCCACATGGAAAATGTATAAAATTTTATTTCTTTGTTATGTCTATATATTCAACTCTATGTAACTCTTGAATTTAAAATAAGGAATGAAATCAATTTCTTTGTGAGCAACTTTGTGTTTCTCTCTTCCGCACTTGTATTCAAGTGTTGAGCTCCGTGAGGGAGTAAATCCGGGTTCCCTAGGACCTTGAGTTGGTGTGAGATCTCCAACCCCAAAACTCTAGCTTAGTCCCCCATCTCTTCTCCACCACCACCAAACCCTAATTTTCCATCTACATCCCACGGCCCCTCTCTTCCACATAGAGGCTGGCCACCAGCATCCAGGTTCAGATCAAATGTTTCAACTACAGAGCAAGTTCAAAGAAGAGTCAGATCAGTATCAAGATCTCCGGAACTTCTACATCCAACAATCTTCATTAAGTCCTCAGGTCAGTGTCTTTCTTTGAGTTTCTGGTTCTTTTTTCTTTTGTTCTTCTTCTTCCAGATCCTGAGTTCGAGAAGGAGGCCAACCTTGCCATAGGACTACAATCCGAGGATCCATTGCGAAGATACCCCGTCTCCAAGGATCCTACAATCTGCTCGAGAGTGTCCTCCAATTGAAGCAACGAGAGATATCACTGCTAGGTAACAAGAACCTTCCCTTCTCACTTTGTCTGTTTCGTTGAAACTCAGAGCAAACACTAGATCTGGGGTTTCTCAATCCCCAGCGATCCTACTTTTGAGTTACTCTGATAATCCACTCCTTTTAATTGTGCTCTCTGTCATTTCTTAGTTTCTTTCAACATTTGTTTATCTTTCCTTTGAGTCAAAGCTGACTTCTGAAATATATTAAAAAAAAAAAACATTAATTTTAATTTACTTCCGCATCGCATCATCTTTTTTGTTCTGCATCATTTTTGGTATCAGAGTTTTCGTGCTGCAACCAATTTTGGTATCAGAGCACAGTCTAGGATTTCTGTTTTGCTTGCTTGTTTTAAGTCTCTCTCCTTTTACTTTGTCTGCTCGAAGTAGACTCCCCAGGACGTCCGATCCTAGGAATGAAGCGAGGTGCAAACCTCCTCTTCCCATTCCATGGGGTGTTCCTAGGGCGTGTAGGGGATCCGTTGGGTTACAACTTCGTAGCAGGAATTGTAAACGGGGGAAGCACCCTATTTTCAGTCCGTAACTACCCTGTTGTAGGAATTGTTTCTCAGTACAAATAACTCTGAATTATATGATTTTTGTTTTTCTGGAACCAGTATAATTGAAATTATTTTACATAATTTTCCTGTGATTTATTAGTTTCCGTGAAATTTCTGAGAGTTAAATTACTGCAACTCTATTTTTGTGTTTCTGTAATTTAACTATTTTGAGTGATCATCTCCTAATTCATCCTAAGGGCATTTAAGCATCTAAGATATGGGGAGGAGTTGATAACCTCTCCTTATCCCAAAACCACCATCCACTCATTCGAACCTAAGCCTTTAATCTTAAAATTAATTAGACCTAATTTGCCCTAGTGGGCTAGGGACATCAACAAGTCGGGTCTAGGCTAGTATTGAGTCAGTTTGTCTAGTTACTCTGTGTGTGCTTTGTACTCAGTGTCTAGAACGGTGGTTTAGGGATTCTATCCCAAAGGGCTTGTGTGCTGGTCCGCCTACCTGGTCAATCACTGATTGGTGTCTAGGATTGGCATTTAGGGACCTATCACTCCCCTTACACCTGCCTGGCTGAGTCCCGAGTTACTACAGGCTAGCTTGCCACTCTGATTGGGCATCTAGTTTGGACTCTAGGTCTAGTGAGCCAGTAGTCGCTTTAGTCTAGTCACATTCTGTGTGTTTGCTTGCATCATCATGTATACCCGGAATGGAGTACCCTACCAACCTGGTCAAACCCAACCTGATTTAGAGGCCATGGTTAGAGCTCTTACTGAAAGTATGAACAAATTGAATCAGGATATGACTGCTATTGTTACCCAGTGTAAAGAACAAGTCAATGAGAATTTTACCCAGCTTAGGGATCGAGTCCAAGTACTTAAGAAACGTAGACATAAATTGGACCCCTGATCTAAAATTTAATAGGCCCCAACCTCATCCATGCCAGGAGCCTAGGAGGACCTTATACCGTGATCCCGAGCATAACCTTAGAAAGCCTAACCATAGTATCTATAGTGTGGATCGTGTCTATGAGAGGTCCTTACAATATTCTAGACCAGTCACTCAACAACCCATGTCTTCTAGATCAAACCATTTAGATCCACACCCATGCCCAAGTAAGGTCTCTACTAGCTTGAAACCCAGTGTGACCCAAGTTCCTATATCGCAAGAATGTTTGTTTTGTGGAGAAAGAGGCCATAAATCTAGTCAGTGCCCATGCATAGGACTGGCTTGTGCACAGCTAAGTGGTAAGAATTCTAAGGATGACATTAATGAGGGAGAACCCAAGCCTACCAATGAGGAGGAAAGGTTAGGTATGACAAGCCTAAAATCAGTTTACCCGATTACCACTGATCCGAAACCCATTGAAGATGGCGTCGAGGAAGTATATGATGCTGGCTTGAGTCTAGTTGATGAATATGAGGGGAAGAACTTGAAGAAGTGACATCAATACTATTATTTCCTTTCCTGAGGAGACCTTGGAGAGCAACCAAGTGGTAGGACCTAGTTCAGAAATTCAAGAGATTTGTGAGAATCAGGTTCCTTTAGTCAAATACCCCCAGGAAGAACTCATAGTGTTAGCCCGAGCTATCAGTTCGTACCCTCTAATGACAGTCATTCCCCAAGTACCAATTAAAGATCTTTGCACTGAACTGTTTAAGTTTGCCTACCCTATGGTAGATCCTCTCCTTAGGATGACTGAATCAAGCCTCTTACAATTGGACCTTGTCCCATGCCCAGCCACTAAGGTCTCTCCCGTAATCTCAATTGAACATCCTTGTCTTGAGCGGATTGATTCACCCAGTCCTGTAGAAGTCCTCCTTATGGCCCCAGACCCCTTCCTTCGCATGACTGACCTACCCTTCTATAGAGTATGCCTTTCCGCACCCATAGGTCAAATTTCAAGTCATGAGGTCATCATCCAAAGGCCCTCCCATGAATCATTCTTCAATCCAGTTCTTGAGAAAATGGATCATTATTTGCTTAGAGAACAAACTTTAACTGTTGCAATCACATGTCCTAGGCTACTTCCCGAACCATCTCTTGATCCATTCCTGGGAGTAGCAAACTTTTCCTTTCGTAAGGATGATCAGTTGACACTCATAGATCACCATTCAAACCTTCAGGTCACCACCTTTAGTCAACAGGTAATTCGAGACTCCACCTCATATTTCCTCCCTTTCTCTAGGACTTCCAATGCTTCTTACACCATCCAAGTATACTTTGTCAAGTCTTTAGAGTGAACCACGTGTCAGAACCTATTAGGTTTGCCACCTACTTCTGGAAGACCTTATGGCACCCTAGGCACCCATGATAAGTTTTCATGCTCTGCATGCCATTCCTCCGACCCAAGGTCAAACCTAGAGAGCCGTAGTTTGTTAGGTTTAGACCTAGGGTTCCTTTGGAATAAAGTCCATTCTTTAGGAATGCGTCGTCAGTCTAGTTTAGTTTTTCTTGACCCTTTACTAGGCTTTGACTCAGATTTTGGTTTGATTGAGAGCACCAGGAATTGGGATTTGTATTTTATCCAGGGCTGAAACTGCATTCAATGTTTCGATCAATAGGTCTATAGGCTAGAGTCCCTTTGAAATTGTTCATGGATACAAGCCTCACACACCACTTGATCTAATTTCACTTTTAGCCCACACACACAAGTCTCTTGATGCACTTGCATAGCATGTAAAGGACTTGCATAAAGAAATTCATGCCAAAATAACTTTAAGTAATGAAACTTATAAGAAGTTGGCTGATTCTCAAAGACGAGTCAAAACTTTTGTTGAGACAGACTATGTAATGATTAGGTTAAGGCCTGAGCGGTTTTCTCCTGGAACCGTTAGAAAGTTACATGCTAGAGGAGCTGGACCATTTAGAGTAGTGAAGAGAGTAGGATCCAATGCCTATGTGCTCGAGTTGCCTCCAGAACTAGGCAATAGCTCTACTTTCAACATTACAGACCTAGTAGAGAACAGGGAGCCAGCTGTGATTCCCAGTGAGCCTTTTGAACCTAATCCTGTTATTGAGAGTGACCCCGATCCTGTGTGTCCACCAACAACTGGCCTGTGAGGAAAGAGCAAATTGAAAAGATCCTGATGATCAGGTTATCTCTACTCGTAATCGAGGATACCAAAGATACCTGGTCCGCTGGCAAGGAAGGCCAGACTCTGATGACTCTTGGATCTCCCGAGAAGAACTACAAGATTTGGATCCAGACCTCTTGGAGATATACCAGAGCCAACTTGAGCCTTACACGATAGGGTCAAGTTCCTCCCACCCCGGGAGAATTGGTGCGGGCACCAGACTCAGAAGAAGACTTCAGGGCTCCATCTGGATGTCTGATTGACCTTTCCCGAAGAATTAGGATTTTCTGATTTTGTAATTAGGGTTGACTTGGTCAACTCAATTTTAGTCTTGAGTCTGTATTTCCCTATAATTTAAATTTTGTTGAGTCATGTTGACTCAGTACAAGTCCTAGTAGTGGTCTAGGTCTTCTCCAGGTTGGTGCCATTTTTTTAAATCAAGTCAAGGTCCAGGGTGCCCAATTTTTTCTCCCAGGCCCAAGCATGTGGGCGTCACACACCCAGCCACATGCCAGAGTCCAGGAGGTGCCACATCTCCATCCAGTGTGCCTTGGTCCCCACACCACAAGAAAGCAGTCCCTTCTTTCATGCGCCACTTGGGGGAGAAATCCATCAAGATACCTCAATCCAAGGAGGAGCCAACTTCTTTCCAGATAAAACCAAGCAGGATGGCAAGAATTTTTCTTGAAAAGAAGATCAAGGAGGTGCCCCACAATGTTCCATAAAAATCCAAGTTATAAAAGGGAAGAGAGCATGTCTTGGGGAGAAAATCAAGGAGGCACCCAAAAGTTTCCAAAAGTGCCAAAGCCATGAAAGGAAGAAGCCTAAACTTATGGAGCAAGAATAGGAGGTGTCCAAAAGAGCCAAACCATGAAGAGAAAATCCTTGATTCATGGAGAGATACAAGGAGACACCCCCATAACCTGCCATTTGGAGCTGATTTTCAAATTTTCTTGAGTTTTTGGGCTGCCCACTCATGGAAGGAGTCTTGGGAAGAGAATTTGATGCCTAAAGTGTGGGTTAGTCCTATTAGTCCCACATGGGAAATGTATAAAATTTTATTTCTTTGTTATGTCTATATATTCAACTCTATGTAACTCTTGAATTTAAAAATGAGGAATGAAATCAATTTCTTTGTGAGCAACTTTGTGTTTCTCTCTTTCCGCACTTGTATTCAAGTGTTGAGCTCCGTGAGGGAGTAAATCCGGGTTCCCTAGAACCTTGAGGAGGTGTGAGATCTCCAACCCCAAAACTCTAGCTTAGTCCACCCATCTCTACTCCACCACCACCAAACCCTAATTTTCCATCTACATCCCTGGCCCCTCTCTTCCATATAGAGGGTGGCCACCAGCATCCAGGTTAGATCAACTGTTTCAACTACAGAGCAATTTCAAAGAAGAGTCAAATCAGTATCAAGATCTTCGGAACTTCTACATCCAACAATCTTCATTAAGTCCTCAGGTCAGTGTCTTTCTTTGAGTTTCTGGTTCTTTTTTCTTTTGTTCTTCTTCTTCCAGATCCTGAGTTCGAGAAGGAGGCCAACCTTGCCATAGGACTACAATCCGAGGATCCATTACGAAGATACCCCGTCTCCAAGGATCCTACAATCTGTTCGAGAGTGTCCTCCAATTGAAGCAACGAGAGATATCACTGCTAGGTAACAAGAACCTTCCCTTCTCACTTTGTCTGTTTCGTTGAAACTCAGAGCAAACCCTAGATCTAGGGGTTTCTCAATCCCCAGCGATCCTATTTTTGAGTTACTCTGATAATCCACTCCTTTTAATTGTGCTCTCTGTCATTTCTTAGTTTCTTTCAACATTAGTTTATCTTTCCTTTAAGTCAAAGCTGTCTTCTGAAAATATATTAAAAAAAAAATACATTAATTTTAATTTACTTCCGCATCGCATCATCTTTTTTGTTCTGCATCATTTTTGGTATCAGAGTTTTCGTGCTGCATCAGCTTCCTTTCTTTCTTCAATGAATGCTTCAATCTTTAGATGAGAGTTGGTGAAAAATGAAGTCTGCTTTGAATGCTCACTTGTGCTCTCTTTCTTGTTGGTAGGTTAGATCTTCAATAAAGTCTTAAACTTTGAGGAACTTTCTTACTCTTACTTCAAGGAAGTTCAAATCCCTCAATATATGCTCTTCCATCTTTCCAAGGTAGTTTTAAGATATTGTAACCATTGGGATGTGATATTTGATCGTTGGAGTACCTTTTTGCATTAAAAAAAAAATTCTGGAACTAGCCATTATGTTCCTGGAAACGATATTCAAGTCGGCTCGGATACTTCAAGTCAGCTCGAATCCTTCGAGTCAGTAGGTCAAGTCTCCATTTCTTCAGTAGGGTCAGCATTTGTCTCAGGGTGTAAAATCTTTACTCTGGAAGAGTCGGCTCTTTACAATTCAGGTCAGCTCAAACTTCCATCATTGAAACCATTGAACTTGAGGAATCGGCTCGATTCTACTTGGTCGACTCTTCTTCTCAAAATCAAAAAACTTTGCTCTAAGAGGAGTCGGTTCATTGCAGATCGGGTCGGCTCGCTTTCTCAGGTCTTCAAAATTTGTTCTGGCAAAGTCGGCTCAATCTAGTTGGGGTCGACTCGCTTGTCTATTCTCAGAAAACATTAGGAATGGACTTAGGATAAGTCGGCTCGGATTGCTACGTGCCAGAATCCTTGGTGCGTGGCATAAGGTAGAGTCGGCTCTTCTTCAGGTTGGGTCGGCTCGAGTGACTTCTTCAGAATTTTCACAAGTAGACTCATGAACACTCTCACCAACACTCTCCAATATTCAATGTTAACCAACTCAAAATAAATTTAAAGCACACACAAATAAAAGTACCCCTTTACATTATCTTTCTTAACTTTTTCTTTTTCACACACTCCGATTACAACACAACTCAAAACAAGAAGTATAAATGTAGGAGTTGAAGTTTGAACGAAGAATTCATCCTACAAAAACTTGTAAACCACATGAAGAGTTGTCAGTAAAATATGTGCTTGCTCCAATGTTTGGTTATCATCAAAATCACTTATGGGGTCAACAATCTCCCCCTTTTTGATGATGATAAAATACCGGGCATGAAAGAGTAAGACAAAACATTACAATTACTTGTATAATTATATTTGCAAGAATGTATAAACAAGTAGAAAGAATTGACTCTAATTTTGAGTAATACATATTTATGATATGCTCAACCTTATTAATGTCAAGCCATGGAAGGATAATTAGAGCAGTGAGAGGTAATCTCCCCCTCAACAAGATACTCCATGTTTTAACAAACTTTTCATGCAAGACAATGTTTTTCTCAAGCATTTCATGAAAATTTCATTCTTCAAAGCCTAAAAATTTCATTGATCAGAGCCCATGTATCAAAGTTTCTAAGAGAACTTTATATATCAGAGCTTAAACATTATGTATATGAGCTTAAGAAGATTTTTATGCATCAAAGCATATTATGTTTCATGTATCAGAGCATAAGCAACTAGATTTTATCTTTCTCAAGCTTTATGCATCCGAGCAAAAACTTATCCTTTTCATGTATCAGAGCATAAGTAACTAGATTTTATCATTCTCAAGCTTTATATATCCGAGCAAAAACTTATCCTTTTCATGTATCAGAGCATAAGCAACTAGATTTTATCTTTCTCAAGCTTTATGCATCCAGCAAAAACTTATCCTTTTCATGCAAGTATATAAATCTCTCCCCCTTTTTGTCATAAATCAAAAGGTGAAGTCATTAAAAGTTATCTTTTGAAATAGATTGAGAAAGATGTTACTATTTATTTGAGATAATTTCACTTTCTCAACTTCAATTGGATATTCTAATTAAAATTCATTACAGTTGCATTAAGGACATTGCATAAGTACAGAATAGTTCATGACAAAAGAAAACTTTCATTTCATTTTGGAGATTTTCAATACAAAGTACAAAATTTAAAAGAGAGAGTACATTCAATCACTATCTATATCAACTCTAGTGTTGATTAAATGACCCAGAATTTGAATGCCAGGAGGCATAGAGGCTATGGGGTCAACATCTAAGATATCAGATGGTGGAGGAGTAGAATAAGATCCTTGAGGCCTAAGATGTGGAGCTGGTTGTCTAGGATGGGCAGACTAACCAGCAAAGGTTGAAGATTGTGGCCTAGGTTTAGACTGAAGAACAGCAAATGCAGCAATGACTCGGCTTGATAACTGATCTAACTTGAATTGAACTATGTCCACTTCTTCATCCACCTTCTTTAGATCTTTATGCAGTTTGACCAATCAGATACTTGCTTATTAGCAAATGCTTCAGCAAAACCCCTCAATCTTTCAAATTCAGCTCTCAATATTCCAATCCATTTGGTATAATCCTCTTCCTTCTTTCTTCCTTCTTTTACTGAACCCTATCTAACTCTCAGATTATCCATTTCAATTATGTATGCCTCAAGTGTTTGACTGATAGAATTTTTAAGAGTTTCAGACCTGGATGAGAACAATTGAAGAATAAGTTGAAGGTATGGCTCAGTTGCACAGGTTGCACTTTTTGAGGCTTCAAGAACATTTACTCTGCTGCGCAAATCATTAATTTGTCCTCCAAACTAATCTACTCTAGTTTCAACAAACTGGCAAAACTTGCCAAACATTGTAGTCATTGTGCAAGTGAGTGATTTACATAGTGTACCCAATTGTTGTGAAATGAAGTCCTACAAAGATGATGTATCAATGGTAGGTACAGGAGGAGCAGTGCTAGGTATAGGAATATTAGTAGCTGTCTAAACATAAGCAGGTGTAGAGGGAGTCAAGTCGAGTATCGTAGCATCATGTGCAGGAACATCAAAACCTGACAGATCAGGTGAGCCTGGCTGTGGCTGTGACTCAGGAATAGGCAATGAAATGACCTCATCAGCCTGCATCTCACCTTCTTCATATTCTTCAATTTTAGCAAGATTATCAGACTTCCTCTTCCAGATACCATCAGAAAATAGATAACCCATCCTTTGTAATGTTTGGTGGTGTATGTATTAGTGTGTTGAAGAAGTCTACTATCTTCATCAGTTAACTCCACATGTGCAGCTTGGAAGAATAGAGTCAAAATCATTCCATAAGGCAAACAAGCTTTCACTTTCCTTATAGCTTCCTTCATCTGGGATAACATTATTGTGGAAGGTTAATTTTATATCCATGTATTACCAGCTCCATAAAACACAGATCTCTTTCACTAACCCAATCAAAATGACCTATTCTGGGTAGGAAGATTCTACTTATAAAGCTATGAAGAAGTCTCATTTCCATAGACAGGGAGCTAGCTTTCAGAATATCGATTTCATGCACATCTTCTTGTTCTAAAATAGTTTGAAGTGTCCTTGTTCTATCCTTTAGAACTAGGTGTTTTATTCCTTCAAAAGCATTTCTAACATACTTCCCAGATTTTCTTTAGAAACAATGATTCTTTTTTCCTATACCATAGATTCTACATGCTATTCTCCAAATCTTAAATTCTCATAAAATATTCTAACTAGGTTGGGATATGTGTGAATATTCAAAGAACACATAAAATCCCAGCCTTGATTCATAATTAGGTCACCGACAATTAATCCTAATTCTTTGAGAAACTCAAATAAGATATGTCTACCTATATTGACGGGTCGCATTGCTAGAGAAATCTACTGACGAGGAGAGGGAATGATTGGTTCTTCAACTGTTTGAACCAGAACCCTTGAAGAGCTTTCTTCCCAAAATTTTGAATGCCTCTCCTGCGGAGCTTGTTCAACATCTTGACGAGGTCTTTTACCAACTGCTTTTCTAGGAGCCATTCTCGCAAAATACAGTGTTCCAAAGGATTTGAAAGGGTAAATTTTTTTTGGAAATAGTGATTCGAAGGGAAGGACCGAAGAGATGAAGAAAGAATTGAAGAGAAAGAACCCTACGACTCGACTTAAGAAAGAGTCGGCCTGACATCTGACCCAGCTCGACAAACAAGTCTTCTGCTCGAGTCAGCTCAAGTAGAGGGAGCACAAAAATGAATTAGAGCCTTTACTCAAATTTTTTACACATAAAAAAAATGGGATGTGGAGCTTATCTAGATAATGTTTCCTTAGTTTTGTAGGAACATAGGTTGAGGTTACTAAAGAGGGTCACACAAACCTAGTTCACATCTAATCATTGCAGATCTATCATAATTTAAAGGTTTAGTAAAGATATCAGCAAGTTGGTTTTCAGTTTGCACGAATTCAAGTACAATATCATTATTCAATACATGATCTCTTACGAAATTGTGCCTAATTTCAATATGCTTAGTTCTAGATGCTGAACAGGATTCTCAGTTAAATTTATAGTACTTGTGTTATCACATTTATTTGGATTTTTAGATTGTATAAAACCAAAGTCTTCTAGCTATTGTTTAATCCAAAGCCCCCAACTCCGAAGTCCCGTCAGAGCACTGTGGCAGGGACATGGAGTTAATATAGGGATGACATGGAAGGACAGAAATCTTGCACAATAATTGCCCCGATTGCCGCTGCACCACTAATCGTGCCTAAGGTCCAATGTGCGGGCACGACATCCATGCATTCGACGGGCCATAATTATGCCGTGCCAGACCTGAGGTGGTTTTCAGCGAACCGAAGCATCATCGTCGGTGTCTCCACACATGGTGCTCATCCGGTGGCTTGGGCAAAAAGGGGTTGTACGGCTGCTATCCATCGATTTTGAAAAAAGAGGAGACTTTCCAGAAACAAGGTCTCCTGGCTTTCTCACACCTCGTCGGTGGTTGCAGCGATCCTTCTTCACCTCTCTGGTTTGCCATTCTTCCACTAAAACATCCTGGTGACTGCCTTGTTGACGCCATTTCCATCCCTGCTTCCCCTCGAACTATAGTGCTCCCGAACTAGGCCTTTCTTTACTTCTTCCTTCTTGATGGCTCCTTCGGGTCATCATAACCATTTCTCTTCTAACCCGGATGAGGCCGATCCATCTCGACCGAGGACTCCATCATCCTCCTCTTCGGAGGATAGCATTCCCATCGACGTCCGATGATGGTTGCAGCTGAGCGGTATAACCATCGAAGTCCCTAGGGCTCCTCCTATCATTCCTACTGTTTCCATATCTGCCCTCCCCCCTCCAATGGTAGAGACTCCTTCCGGTCCCTTCGGCTTAACATCGACAATGACTCGAGATGACCTTTCCTGGATCCGGGATACATATGGGGTCCCGGAATCCATCTAGCTTTCGCTTCCAGGGCCGAGGGAGTGAGTGACTTCGAGCAGCCCTAGCAGCATCATGTTCTACGAGGACTTCCTTATCGGGGGTCTTCGATTTCCTCTTCACCCATTCTTTCTTTCATTCCGTAGTAACTTCTGACTTGTCCCGGCCCAACTGGCTCCTAATGTCGTCAGGGTCATCTTCGCCTTCATCATTTTTTGCCACTTCCATGGATTGGTCACCCATTTCTCACTAATTAGGGTTCTTCACACCCTGAAGCATTGTTCTACCGATGATGTGTTGACTCCATTAATTGATTTTGATGATAAGTAAATAGTTAAGTATAAATTGAGGACTAATGGTTTGTTTTAAGGGTGTCTTTATTGAAAGGATTCTCATAAAATTTGAAGAAGCCCAATTGTATTAAAGAACCAAGTTTGAATGAAATGACTGCTCAAAACAAGACTTGGACACTCAAAGAAATGGTTGAATGGATGACTAAGGTAAATGAAAACATGTTCCAGCACAAGTTCAGCAATTTCTGCACTTTTTCAATGATGTGTCGACTCAAGGTGTCGACACATGACATAATGTGTTGAAACATGAAGATGATATGTCGACTCAGGCCGGTACGCAGCAATGTTTCAAATGGCACAGATGATGTGTCGACACATGGACCTTATATGTCGACTCAAGGTGTCGACACATGGATCAACACATCGCCTGAGACTTTCAAGCCATAGAACTTGCAGAAGTTGAAGGAACAGTTGATGTGTCGACACATGGATGCAACGTGTCGACTCAATGTGTCGACTCAACTTAGAATGTGTCGACTCAGCTGATTTTTCCAGAGAATCTGAATGGAACACTTTGAACTTGTGTCGACTCAAGAAGAACATGTCGACCTAATATGTCGACACATGAAGAGGAAGTGTCGACACAAGGAGTTCTGACAACAGTAATGGCTAGTCTTTTCAAGCGCAGAACTCACCCAAATGCCCTTCAACAGCTAGTTTTTCAAGTATAATGGCTAGATTTTGATTTTGGGTGCTTGGAAAGGTATATAAAGGCTCCTAATCAAATCAAGATAACAACTATTCAACTATTCAAAAAGGCATTGAATATTCTTAAAGAGTTTAGAGAGAAAAGAAGAGAGAAGAGCCTTAACTCCTATTCGTTCAAAGCTCAACCACTCTCAAGAAAAAGGAAGCCTTCCAAGCATTCAAAGCTATGAAGTACATTGAAGATCATTCTTACTTGGGATTCAAAAGGCTTCAACAAGAGCAAAGCAATGCCACATCAAGCTACATCAACTTATCTGCTTTTATTATTGAAAACTTACATTGGTTCTTTATTTCTCCATCTTATATCTTGTAAAGTTTATTAATTAGCCTATTGAAAAACTAAGGGAGGTTATTGGTGAGCCTTGAAAATCAATTAGGTTGGTGGTTAGCCTACAAAACCACTAAGGTTCTTGGTTAGCCCAGAAAATCAAGGGAGGTTTTTGGTTAGCCTTGTGAAAACCAATTAGGTTCTTGGTTAGCCCATAAACCAAGTGAGGTTGTCACTTGTAAGCCTTGTAAAACAAGTCGGGTTTTAATTAGTAAGCTCGAAAATCTAATCGGCTGTAATCGTTTGATTATAGTGAATTTCCAAGGAGATCTTGGAGAGTGGATGTAGGTGCATTGTTGGCACGGAACCACTATAGATTGTTGTGTTTGTGACTGCTTGTTCTCTCCCTCCTTTCTCTTTACTTTATTGCTTATTGCTTTTAATTTTTGCCGCACTGCTACTTTAGAGCATTGCACTTAAATTTTAGTACCTTGTTGAATTGAATTGCATATCTTGTCTTGTGAAGTTTGCTACTTGTATTATCAAGCTTAGCTTTAAATTTTTAGAGACCCAATTCACCCCCCCTTTGATTGCTCTCTGGGCAACAAGTGGTATCAGAGATTTGTTCTCAATATATAGGCTTTACTGCCTTGAGTAAAGATCTATGGCAACCACAATTGGTACTAGTGTAGTTGAGGGACAAGCCTTAAATAGACCTCCATTTTTTAATGAAACAATTTATTCTTATTGGAAAACTAGGATGAGAATTTATATGCATTCTATAGATTATAATTTGTGGTAATAGTTGACAAGGGTCCTCATATTTTTTTTGGTGGTGTTAATGGTGTTTCCATCCCAAAACTTGAAGATGATTGGGATGAAAATGACATTAAATAATCCGAGATCAATGCTAAGGCAATGAATCTCTTGTATTGTGCATTAGATCCTAGTGAGTTTAATAGGATATCTACATGCATGTCTGCCAAAGAAATATGGGACACACTTGAAGTTACCTACGAGGGTACCGATCAAGTGAAGAATACTAAGGTCAATATGTTAGTGCACACATATGAGATGTTTCGAATGGAACCAAATGAATCTATCACTGATATGTATACACATTTTACAAATATTGTAAATTCTATAAGAAGTCTTGGTAAAGTCATATCTAATGCTGATCTTGTGAATAAAATTCTTAGGTCACTTCCAATATCGTGGGATCCAAAGGTGACCGCAATTCAAGAAGCAAAGGATGTGGACAAGCTACCTCTTGAGCAGCTAGTAGGATCGCTCATGACTTATGAGCTCAATCTAAAACAAAAATCTATGGACATAGATAAGAAGAAGAAGGGGATTGCTTTCAAGTCTAATATTCAAGAAGAATCCTAGATTGATGAGTCCGAAGATGAAGAAGAGGAAGAAGGTGAAGAAGCCCTCCTTGCTCGTAAATTTAGAAGATTCATGAAGAGGAGGAAGTTTCCCCACAAGAAGAAATCTCAATCCAAGGAAAAAAAAAGGAAAAAGAAAAAGAGGAAAAAGAAAAGGAGAGGAAGTACCTACATGCTTTGAATGCAAGAAGCCCGAGCACTACAAATTTGATTGTCCTCTCCTCAAGAAATCAAGGAAGAAACTAAGGAAGAAAGCCATGATGGTCACATGGAGTGATAGCGAAGACTCCAGTTCAGAAGAAGAGCAGACTGAAATTGCAAATCTCACAATGAAGAGGTATGTTCCGACTCTGAAGTTGATTTTACTTTTGATGAACATAGAAATGATTTCGAAGAGCTTATGCATGATTATAAATTAGTTTTATCTGAAAATAAGAAACTGAAAAAGCATGCAAACTATTTTTCTTTAGAAAACAACACCTTACTAAATGATGTAGTACTTTGAAATCTAAACTAGATGTTTTGGAAAAGAAAAATAATGCTTTAGCTATGGAAAATGAAGTTTTGAAAAGGCCTAAACATGTTTTCTAACAAGGAGCTTTTAAAGAAAACAAGGATTTAGAACTTGAAAATGCTAAACACAAAAATGAACTCGAAAAATTAAAATCTTTTGTGACAAATTTACTTATAGTTCAGAAAAGTTGAATTTACTTTTAATAATCAAAGAGCTATTTTTAACAAGACAGTTTTAGGATATAAACCACAAAAGTAACAAAAATATTTCAAAAGCTTTTTTTACCTGCATCATCCAGTATTACCTGTTTTACTTGTAGAAAATTAGGTCATAAATCATATCAATGTTATTTCAGAAAAATCATGTCTTTTGGTAAAGTGTGGGTTCCAAAAGGAACCATTTCGAATGCTAACCCGAAAGGACCCAAGTTAGCTTGGGTACCTCAAAACAAAGCTTGATCTTATTGTAGGTGTGTCTTACATTCAAGAAAAAAAACAAATTTGGTATCTTGATAGTGGTTGCTCAAGGCACAAGACTAGAGATGTGAAGTAATTCACTTCTCTTGAAGCTTTGAATGGAGGGAGTGTGACCTTCGGTGATAATGGTAAAGGTAAAATCATTAGAATTGGTAAGGTTCACATAACTTCTTCTAATAGTATTAGTAATGTACTTTTAGTAGATGGTTTAAAGCATAATATTTTGAGCATTAGTCAGTTTTGCGATAAAGATTTTAAGTAGTCTTTAAATCATCTTATTGCATGATTTCTAGTCCAGATTTAAATGGAGTACAATTCATTGGAAAAAGGCATGGAAATATTTATCTTGTAGATCTTGATAATCTATCTTTATCTAATGGAGAATGCCTTGTTGTAATGAATTCTACCAAGAAAGAGACTAGTTGGTTATGGCATAGAAGGTTTGGGCATGCTAGTATGTACCTAATTTCAAACTTTCCAAAAGATTTAGTTAGAAATTTACCTAAAATTAGTTTTCAAAAAGATAGAATTTGCCAAGCATGTCAATTTGGAAAATAAGTCAAAACTTCTTTTAAACCAAAAGGATTTGTAACTACTAGTAGACCACTTGAACTACTCCATATGGATCTCTTTGGACCAACTAGAATATCAAGTCTAGGAGGCAAGATATATGGATTAGTTATTATGGATGATTTTTTTAGATTTACTTGGATTTTCTTTTTAGTACAAAAAGATGAGTCATTTTCTGTATTCATAATGTTTTATAGAAAAGTTTTAAACAAAAAGGTGTTTCAGTCGTTTGTATTCATAGTGATCATGGAACCGAATTTGAAAATCAAGATTTTAAAAACTTTTGTAATGAAAAGGCATAGGACACAATTTCTCTGCACCTTGGACACCTCAGCAGAATGGGGTAGTAGAAAAAGGAAATCGTACTTTAGAAGAAATGGCACGCACTATGCTTTGTGAAAATGATTTGCCAAGATATTTTTGGGCTGAAGCTATAAATACAACCTGTTATGTTTTGAATCGAGTTTTGATACGCCCTATTTTAAAGAAAACTCCATATGAGCTTTGGAACTAAAGAAACCAACTTTGAAATATTTTCGAGTTTTTGGTTGTAAATGTTTTGTTTTGAACAATAGAAAAGATCATCATCTAGGGAAGTTCGATGCCAAGTCTGATGAAGGTATCTTCTTAGGATACTCTACATCAAGCAGGGCATACAGAGTATTTAACAACCGAACTTTAGTTGTAGAAGAGTCATACATGTTGTATTTGAAGAATCTACTAATAAATCCTCAAGAAAAGAGGATACATCTGATGAATGTGCAGGTGCTGACAAACTTTAGAAGCTGACAGTGGATGATCAAGCTCAACCAAATGAAAAAAATCAGGACAAGGATGAGAAAGAAGATGACACTCCAATGCATCAAGATCTACCTAAGGAATGGAGGTATGCTCATGGACACCCTAAGGAATTAATCTTAGGTGACCTATCTAAAGGGGCAAGAACTCGAGCTTCTATTAGAAATGAATGTGACTATATTTCTTTTGTATCTCAAGTAGAACCTAAATGTTTTGAAGAAGCTGAAAAAGACTCTAATTGGATCAATGCTATGCAAAAAGAACTAATACAATTTGACAGAAATAATGTTTGGATATTTGTAAAAAGACCATCTAATGTTTCAATTATTGGCACTAAATGAATATTTAGGAATAAATTAGATGAAAATGGCATTGTCATTAGAAATAAAGCCAGGCTAGTTGCTAAAGGCTACAATCAGGAGGAAGGGATTGACTTTGATGAAACCTTTGCTCCTGTTGCTAGACTTGAAGCAATTAGACTATTGTTAGCATTTACCTACTTTATGAACTTTAAATTATTTCAAATGGATGTTAAGAGTGCTTTCTTAAATGGTTTAATAAATGAAAAGGTCTTTGTCAACTACCTGGTTTTGAAATCATGCACATTCTGATCATGTTTTCAAACTACACAAAGCACTCTATGGATTGAAGCAAGCACCTAGAGCATGGTATGAAAGGTTAAGCAAATTTCTTATTGAAAATGAATTTTCTAGAGAAAATGTTGACAAAACATTATTTTTGAAAAGGAAAGATAATGATTTATTAGTGCTACAAATATATGTTGATGACATCATTTTCGGTGCTACTAATGAAATTCTTTGTCAAGAGTTTGCTAAGCTTATGCAGGGTGAGTTTGAGTTGAGTATGATGGGAGAACTCAATTTCTTTCTCGGACTCCAGAACTCAATCAAATCAATGGTATCTTCATCAACCAAGCTATGTACATAAGAGAAATTATCAAAAAGTTTGGATGGAGACTACTAAGCCAATAGGTACACCTATGAGCCCCTCATGTAAACTTGATAAAGATGAAAATGGTAAATCTGTAGATCAAAAGTTATACAGAGGCTGGTGCGGGCACCAGACTCAGAAGAAGACTTCAGGGCTCCATCTGGATCTCTGATTGACCTTGCCCGAAGAATTAGGATTTTCTGGTTTTGTAATAAGGGTTGACTTGGTCAACTCAATTTTCGTTTGAGTCTGTATTTCCCTACAATTTAAATTTTGTTGAGTCATGTTGACTCAGTACAAGTCCTAGTAGTGGTCTAGGTCTTCTCTAGGGTGCCACATTTTCTCCCAGGACCAAGCAAGTGGGCGCCACACTCCCAGCCACATGCTAGAGTCCAAGGGGTGCCACATCTCCATCCAGTGTACTTTGGTCCCCACACCATAAGAAAGCAGGTCCCTTCTTTCATGTGCCACTTAAGGAGAAATCAATTTAGGATCCTCAATCTAAGGAGGTGCCCAAACTATTTCTATAAGAGCCAAGCTATGAAAAGAAAGGAGCAAAGCTTAGGGAGCAAGACTAGGAGGCGCCCAAATATTTCCAAATAAAACCAGGTATGGAAGGAAGAAAATTATTCTTGAAGAGCAAGGCTCGGAGGCGCCCAAATACTTCCAAATAAAACCAAGCATGGAAGGAAAATATTTTTTTTCTTGAAGAGCAAGGCTAGGAGGCGCCACCTACTTACCATTTGGAGCCACCAATAAACACTTATGGAAGCTCTTGGCCGCCATAGAGAGATTGATTCTACAAACCTAATTTGAGGATCCATCCTATTAGTCCTACATGGGAAGATGTAAAACCCTGACCTCTTGTAAAGACCTATAAAATAAACCCTCTTGTAAGTTTTAAAAAACACTGATGAATGAATTCAAATTTTGTGTGAGCAACTTTGCGTTTCTCTCTTCCACACTTGCATCCAGGTGTTGAGTTCTATGAGGGAGCAAATCCGGGTTCCCTAGGAACCTTGAGGAGGTGTGAGATCTCCAACCCAAAACCCTAGGTTAGCCACTTCAACTCCAAACCCTAGCCACCCATCTTCTTCTACACTCCACCAAACCTTAACCTACCCCATCTCTCCCGGCCCCTCTCTCCAAGTAGAGGCCGACCACCAGCATCCAGGTCCAGTTCGACCACTTCGAATATAGAGCAAACCCAGAGGAAGTCAGATCAGCATCCAGGAGAATCAGGATTTCAACAACATCAACTTTCAAGTTCTTCTATCTAGTAAACCCTTCCTTGAGTATCTGGTTCCATAACTTGTTCTTCTTCTTTCCCAGATCTTGAGTTCAGGAGAAGCCAACTCTGCCAAAGGACCAGTATTGGAGGATCCATTGAGAAGATATCCGAATTCGGGGATCCAACAATTTGCTCAAGAGAGTCCTTCCACTAAACTCTGTGAAGATCACTGCCTGGTCTGTAACCCTTCTCTTCTCTTTACTTCTGTCCTGTTGAAAGTTCAGAGTGAAACCCTAGATCTGGGAGTTTCTCAACCCCCAGCGATCCTTTACTTCTGAACTACTCTGATAATCTAGTTTCTTTGAATTGTGCTTTCATTATTATATAGTTGCTTTCAACTTAGTTTAACTTTCCTTTGAGTCAAGGCCGACTTCTTAAATATATATAAAAAAAAGAGAATTAGTCTTAATTTACTTCCGCATCGCATCATCTCTTTTGTTCTGCAACAGAGGCATGATAGGTTCCTTATTATATTTAACTGCTAGTAGACCAGATATAATATTTAGCATTTGCATGTGTGCTAGATATCAGTTGAACCTAAAGAATCACATCTTATGGCTGTAAGCGCATTATTAGATATATGGCTGGTACTATTAGTATTAGTGGTGGGGACACCGGAGGCACCAGAATAAGACAAGGCTTTTTAACCCTCTATGAATTGATCAATAATTTATGAGTCCATCTGTAATAAGGGCTTAGCCGATCTGAGTCCATTTTAGTTGTTTTTTGATTCTTTTGAGTTTCAGTTCTGTACTAGTCAGCTCATGTTGAGCTAGTTCAGTCCAGTGTTAGTCAGCTCATGTCGAGCTAATTTTATTTTTTTGAGTCCTATTCAACCAAATTGAAGACTCAAGACCACATCATACAAGTGAAGACCAAGTCCAACCAATTGAAGACATGGAAGTATAGCCCAAGTCCAACCCAGCTTGAAGATTTGAAGACCCCAGGAGGAAAATTCAGAAAACCCTGATTCCTTGCAGATGCCCTCCAGATGCAAAAATATATTCATATACGAAGCATCCATGATTTTAGAGGTCCATCTGCATTCTAGCCCAAAGAAATCAAGCCCAAGCGCCAAGCCAAGCCCCTAAGAAGCAAGATACCAGGGAATATTCCTGCTACTTGGCTACCAGGCCACCCCAGCTTCCAGAGGCCCAAATCCATGCGCCCGAGCCCCTTTGGCCAGCCTCTTGCTGCTCCTAGAAGCCCAACATGCCCCCCTAGGCATCCATGGAGTGTTGGCCAAGTCAAGAGAATTTTTAGGGATTTTTCTACCTAATGTTTCCTTATTTTCTAGCTAGGGTTTGAGAGGGAAAAGGATTCTTATGTAAAGACTAATCTGCCCTTACTTGGAGCCCAAGGTTAAGGGTCTATTTAAGTGACCCTAGCCTCTTGTATGAGGAGAGATTTTGATATATGAAATAACCTTGAGTTCTTATATTGTTTTGTGTGATTACCCTGCTGTGTGCATAAAGGGTTTGAGAGTTCTTCTTTCTGGTGTTTGCAATCATCTTCCTGCCGCCAACCATCCTTCCAACCCTCTCCAAAACTTTCTTTCTTTGCTATTTTCTTTTGTTTTCTTGATTTCTCTGAGTTTTCTAACCCCTGACAGGTCGTTTACAGGTCTCCGAGTCCCTACGAATCCAACGACTCCAGCCAAGCCTCAATCGGACCACCGAGCAGAAAGCCAGGTATCCGCGGGTCTTTGGCTCAGTTTTCCAGGCCGCATCCATCAAGGAACGAGAGATCCCTTCGCTGTAATCTTCACCGGGTGCTTTAGACATTGTCAGGTACACCCCTCTACCTCCAGTCTTTATATTGTAGGAGAACTTGCCCTAACCGAGGCTTCTCAGCCTCGGAGATCCTTCTTTAGTACTTTTCTAGGTTCTAATCTGCATGCTTGGCTTCAAAATTCATACAAAATTCTTTACAACTAATTTTGATCTAAAATTTGGGAATTAATCACCTAACCCCACATATAAAATATACAAAAAGAATTGCATGCATATTAGTCCCGCATCAATTGGTTTGTGGTATGCTAGAAATTCTTCTGCTAAATTGATTGGATATCTGATACAGACTTTGCTGGTTGTAGATTAGATAGAAAGAGTACTAGTAGAACTTGCCAATTTCTTGTAGTTAACTTAATCTCTTGGTTTAGCAAGAAACAAACTTCAGTTGCACTATCCATAGCTGAGGCTGAGTATATTGCAGCAGGATTGTTGTGCTCAAATCTTGTGGATTAAGCAACAACTTGAAGACTTTGGAATCAAGTTGGCTAGTACTCCTATTAATATGATAATACCAGTGCTATTTGCTTGACTAAAAATCCTGTTCAACACTCTAGGAGTAAGCACATTGAAATTAGACATCACTTTATTAGAGATCATGTAGAAAACAATGATATTTTGCTTGAATTTATATGTATTGAATTTCAATTAGCTGATATTTTAACTAAACCTCTCTTGAAGATCGATTCTGTATGATTAGAAGAGAGCTCGGGATCATCAATCTGTTTGATTAAGTTTTTCCCTTAATTTGACTCAAACTATATCAATTCAACCTTATATATGATATATCATGATTGATCATTACTGATTTGACTCCAAATATATGTTACTTCAATTGATTTTGATCATTCAGTGAAATTCCAAATTTTCAGTTTTTAAGTCGATGTGTCGACACATCATGAGTCAACACCAAAATGTGTCGACACATGCGTGAGTCGACACATGCTTGACAACAAACTGAGATTTTAAGGGTTTTTGAACCTTTTTTCTCCCAAATTTCATTCTCCTCCGAGCTGACACTTTGATTCCAGGTATCCATCCTATTCATCCTCTCGTTTCCTTGCTTTTACCCTTCGTTTTCTCATATTTGAAGGTTCGGTGGTTGTTTTTGTTGGATTTCCTCTTAGGTTTTAGCTTCCAACCCTAGAAACCCTCTTTTTTTCACCAAAACCTTGCCAAATCTTTGATTCTTAACAATGGGTCCTCGCAAACAAGTCATTCATCGACCTCATCAGTCACAACATGAAGAAGAGTAGAGATCGAAATGGTGGGGACACCGGAGGCACCAGAATAAGACAGAGGCTTTTCAATCCTCTGTAAATTGATCAATAATTTATGAGTCCATTTTAGTTGTTATCTGAGTATTTTGAGTTGTTATTTCAGTTCTGTACTAGTCAGCTCATGTTGAGCTAGTTCAGTCCAATGCAAGTCAGCTCATGTTGAGCTAATTTTATTTTTTTGAGTCCTGTCCAAGCATACTGAAGACTCAAGACTATATCATACAAGTGAAGACCAAGTCCAACTAGATTGAAGACATGGAAGTATAGCCCAAGTCCAACCCAGCTTGAAGATTTGAAGACCCCAGGAGGAAAATTTAGAAAACCCTGATTTCTTGCAGATGCACTCCAGATGCCCAGATTTCCTTCCAGATGCCAAAATATATTCATAGACCAAGGCATCCATGATTTAGAGGTCCATCTACATCCTAGCCCAAAGAAATCAAGCCCAGGCGCCAAGCCCAAGCCCCTAAGAAGCAAGATACCAGGGATATTCCTGCTACCTGGCTACCAGCCACCCCAGCTTCAAGAGGCCAAAACCCATGCACCCGAGCCACTTTGGACGGCCCCTTGCTGCTCTTAGAAGCCCAACACGCCCCCTTAGGCATCCTTGGAGTGTTGGCCAAGTCAAGAGAATTTTTAGGAATTTTTTCTACCTAATGTTTCCTTATTTTCTAGCTAGGGTTTGAGAAGGAAAAAAAGGATTCTTATGTAAAGACTTATGTGCCCTTACTTGGAGCCCAAGGTTAGGGTCTATTATAAGGACCCTAGCCTCTTGATGAAGGGACTTTTGATATGAATTAAAACCTTGAGTTCTTCTATTGAGTTGTCTGATACCCTGCTGTGTGCATAAGGGTTTGTGAGAGTTCCTTCTTCCCGTGTTTGCAATCATCTTCCTGCTGCCACAAACCCTCCAGATCCCTGGATGCCACTCCAAAAGAAGCCTTCCTTGCTGTTTCCTTTGTTTTCTTGTGCCTTTGTAAATTTTCTAACCCCTGACAGTCATTTGTAGGTCCCTGAGATCCTACGAATCCAACACTCCAGCCAGCCTCCAATCGACCACCGAGCAGAAAGCCGGGTATCGCGGGTCATTGGCTCGGTATTTCAGGCCGCATCCGTCGAGGAACGAGAGACCCCTTCGCTGTGATCTTCACAGTGTCAGTGGTGGGGACATGCAAGATGAGAATGCAACTATGCAACCCTAAAGAGATTAGCAAAGATTAACTTAGCAATTTCTTATTTGCATATGATTAGTTCAGCATATAGTATCAAAGGAGGTCTAATAAAGAACTCGAACGATCAAACTTAAACCTAATTAATAAGACTATCAAAATAACAAAGAAATAGGAATAAGATTCGAACCACACAAGTTAAGCTAGGCAAATTTAATATTTCAGACCTAATCGATACTAGAACATACCTAGCATTAATCTTTCAAGTAGATCAAGATCACTCATGAAGAGACCTCCCAAATGACAAGACCATACTACAAATTGAGGGCCCTTCTTGTTTTCTGGATTATGGCAAATAATTCCTTCCTCTTGAGTTCGAATCCCGGAGAACCCTACAACAAAGAAACCTTGAGATTGGACTTGGTAAAATACGTTAGTCATGAAATGGAGAAACTAAAGAAGAGTCGAGGAAGCAGTGTTGAAGAATAATCTTGGCGCCATGGTAGATCACTTGAAATGGATTTGGCCGGCCTCCTTGTGATGGTCTTCTTGATCAACCTTAGATATTGAAGAGCTAGCTTGAGATGGAGAGAAGAAGAGTGTCTTAGGCGTTGGAGATGGAGGAGGAGAAAGTAGTGTTGGCGTGGATAGGGGAGAGGAATTTAGAACTACCACTTAGGCACATAGAACTCACATAGAAGAAAACTTTTATTTTTTCTTTTCCATCCTTTCTTTACAAGAAGACTAAGATCTTTATAGACTATTAAGCCATTTTGAATTCAAACTACACCAATATCATGGAGAAAAATTTGTGGGAAAAATATGGGGCATCCCATGAGTAGTGGAGGAAGTTGTGGAGGAGGTTGTAGCTAATTCAAATTCAAATTCCCCTTTTCTTCTCTTGGGTGCAACCTTGGATGGTGAGGTGGCATTGTGATGTGGCAGCAACCTTGGATGGTGAGGTGGTATGTGTGATGTGGCAGCAACCTTGGATGATGAGTGGCATGTGGTCCCCACTTGAGGTGGCTTTGGTCTTGCTTTGGAGTATAAGTCTTGAGTCTTCTTTAGTCTTCAAATGTGGTTTGGTTTGATTCTTCATGGAGGTTTGGTTTGATTCTTCATGGATTGGACTTGACTCATTTGGACCCAACTCTCAAATACAAGATTAATCAGGCTGGACTAGTTCCAACATAAAATTGAAATGGACTCGAATTACATATTATTTGGACTCAAAATTAAAGAAAGAAAAAAATTACAGGACTTTCTTTTACTCATCCAACCATAAGGACTCGGATTTGACTTGAATTGGTTGGAGTCTCTTCCTGATTCTGGTGCCCACACCAATTCTCCCGGGGTTGGGAGGAACTCGACCCTATCGAGTGAGGGTTGGCTTGATATGTTTCTAATGCATCCGGGTCGATTTGTTGTAGGTCCTCTCGGGAAATCCAGGAGTCTTCAGATTCAGGACATCCTTGCCATCTAACCAGATAACGTTGGTAGCCTTTATTTCTAGTAGTAATGATCTGGTCATCCAAGATCCTTTCAATTCTCTCCTTTCTCTCAGGAACACTTGGTGGTGGACACTCATTTGGTGTTTCACTCTCAAAAGAAACATTAGGACCAAAAAGCTCACTAGGTATCAATGCAGGTTCTTTGTATTCTTTTAAGTCTGAAACATTAAATGTTGAACTAATGCCATAACTTGGTGGTAATTCTAATACATAAGCATTTGGTCCAATTTTCTTTATTATTTTGAAAGGTCCGGCTCCCTGGGCATGGAGTTTCTTCATAGTTCCCGGCGGAAACCTTTCAGGTTTAAGTTTGATCATGACGGAGTCCCCTTCATTAAATTCTTTTAATCGTTTATGTGAATTAGTCATATGCTGATAGAGTTCATTGCTCATTTGAATCTTTTGGCTAATCTCCTTATGCAATTCCCTAATATGCTGTGCATATGACTCGGCAGACTCGGACACCCGTGCATGTGTGGGTAAAGGAGCTAGGTCTAAAGGCTTCCTAGGTCTGTATCCTGGACCACTTCGAATGGACTTTTCCCAATAGACCTATTAACTGAGCTGTTATAGGCAAATTCAGCACGAGGAAGTAATAGGTCCCAGTTTCCTAGGTTGTCACCAACTAAGCATCTCAACAGATTTCCTAAGCTTCGATTTACTACCTCAGTCTGGCCATTGGTTTGAGGATGATAGGCAGTAGAGAATTTCAGCTTGGTACCGAGCATGTGCCAGAGGGTTTTCCAGAAATAGCTAGTAAATTTGACATCTCTATCGGACACAATGGTTTTGGGTAAACCATGAAGCCTAACGACCTGATCGAGAAAAAGCTTGGCCACCTTCGAAGCATCTAAAGTTTGAGAACAAGGAATGAAGTGAGCCATCTTGGAGAAACGATCGACAACAACAAAGACAGAATCATACTTCCTAGACGTCTTAGGGAGGCCTACTACAAAATCCATGCTGATATCCTGCCATGGACAATCAGGGACAGGTAAGGGTGTGTACAGACCGGTGTTCTGTCTTTGCTGTTTTGCAACAGCACAGATACGGCACTGAGCTACAATCTGGGCCACATTTCTTTTGAGACCAGGCCAAAAGAATTGGTCTTCTATTGCTAAGATGGTCTTATTCCTACCAAAATGTCCTGCTAAGCCCCCAGCATGAACTTCCCAGATCAGAAATTCCCTAACAGAGGTCTTGGAATACACAACTGATTTCCTCTGAAAAGGTATCCATCTAAAATGGTATAATCACTATGCTCACTAGATGGTCCTTGTTGAAGGGATCGATAGATGTCACCAAAATCAGGGCATGTAGGATATTCCTCTTTTAATCTTTCAAACCCTACTACCTCAGTGCTCACAGAATTCAACAACATTGAACGACGACTCAATGCATCAGCAACCCTATTTTCAGTTCCGGCACGATGTTTTAGTACGAACGTATAAGCTTGTATGAACTCTACCCATTTCCCGTGCCTAGGGTTCAATTTCTTCTGAGAACTAAGGAACCTAAGAGCTTCATGGTCAGAAAATAGGACAACTCTTGTGGTAGAAGATAATGCCTCCAATAACGTAATGCCTGAACTACCGCATACAGCTCCCTATCATAGGTGGAATACCTTAGTCTCGCTTCATTTAACTTCTCACTGAAATATGCTACTAGGTGATTCTCTTGACTCAAGACACCTCCAATTCCTATCCCAGAAGCATCACACGCAACCTCGAACACTTTGGTAAAATCGGGTAACCTCAAGACGGTGCGTGTGTCATTTTTTCCTTAATTGTTAGGAAGGCTTTGTCTGCTGCTTTAGTCCATTCAAAAGTTCCCTTCCTAATACAATCAGTGATTGGAGCCACTATCGTACTGAACCCTCTAATGAATCTTCTATAGAAGGTGGCTAAACCGTGAAAACTACGGACATCATGGATACTCTTGGGTACAGGCCCCCACTCTACTATTGATTTAATTTCGCAGGGTCAGCGGACACTCCTTCAGAGTTACTACGAATCCTAGAAAGATAACTCTATGTGTTAAGAAATCACACTTCTTGATATTGGCATAGAGGCTATCCTTTCTAAGGACTTGGCAAACTTGTCTTAGGTGGGTTAAATGGTCCGTCTTAGTCTTGCTATAAATAAGAATGTCATCAAAGTAGACACAACAAATTTCTCGCGTGAAAGTTTTAACACCTGATTCATAATTCTCATAAAGGTGCTGGGAGCATTGGACAGAACGAACGGCATGACTAACCACTCATATAATCCATCTTTAGTCTTAAAGCGGTCTTCCATTCATCTCCAGGCCTAACCCTAACCTGGTGATAGCCACTCTTTAAGTCTATCTTGGAGAAAATTGTTGATCCGGCTATCATATCTAACATATCGTCCAGTCTTGGGATTGGAAACCTATATTTGACAGTAATCTTGTTGATGGCACGGCTGTCTACACACATCCTCCAGGTACCATCTTTTTTAGGGGTTAACAGGCAGGGACTGCACAAGGGCTTAAACTTTCTCTAACAAACCCTTTCTAAGAAGTTCACTAACTTGCCTTTGTAACTCTTGATGTTCAGTTGGATTCATCCTATAATGAGGCAAATTAGGTAAAGTCGCGCCAGGAACTAAATCTATGGATGTTGTATGTCCCTTAAAGGTGGAAGATTGTCGGGAAGATCCTCGGGAAACACGTTCAAAGTCTTTCAATAATTGGACCACCTCTTGAGGGTGTTCTACAGGGGTGTGGTCCATAGTTTCCTTAGCAGCTACCATCCAAATAGGTGCTCCCTCATTAATGTCTTTTCTAATCTCTTGCACCTATCAAATTTAATCCCGTCCTTTTTCTTCAGGCTGCTAACTCCTCTTTTGGTGTTGTCCTTAGGCTGGGTTGAATGAATGACAATTTTCTTGCCATTGAAATTGAAAGCACAGGAATTTGATCGACCAAAAATTGTCACATCATGGTCAAACAGCCATGGCCTACCTAGGATGATGCTACTTACTCCCATAGGGAGTACATCACACCAGATTCGTTCCTGATAGGACTGAAGTTGGATTCGGACCTGACATCTCTGTTTGATTGGGATAGAAGTGGAATCGATCCAGGATACCTTATATGGATTGGGATGTGGTTCAGTGGGTAATCCTAGACTCTGGCTGCACTAGTGGAAATGGCATTGACACAGCTTCCACTATCGATCACGATCTTACAGACCTTTTCTCCTATTTTGACAAATGTGTGTAGGATGCTAGTCCTACGCCAGTCTCCTGCTCCTTGGTCTGTGTCATGATACATCTCACAACTCCTAACACATCTGATGAGTTCTATGTGCCTAAGTGGTAGTTCTAAATTCCTCTCCCTATCCCACGCCAACCCTACTTTCTCCTCTCCATCTCCAACGCCTAAGACACTCTTCTTCTTCTCCAATCTCAAGCTAGCTCTTCAATATCTAAGGTTGATCAAGAAGACCATCACAAGGAGGCCAGCCAAATCCATTTCAAGTGATCTACCATGGCGCCAAGATTATTATTCAACACTGCTTCCTCGACTCTTCTTTAGTTTCTCCATTTCATGACTAACGTATTTACCAAGTTCCTAATCTCAAGGTTCTTTGTTGTAGGGTTCTCCGGGATTCTGAACTCAAGAGGAAGGAATTATTTGCCATAATCCAGAAAACAAGAAGGGCCCTCAATTGTAGTATGGTCTTGTCATTTGGGAGGTCTCTTCATGAGTGATCTTGATCTACTTGAAAGATTAATGCTAGGTATGTTCTAGTATCGATTAGGTCTGAAATATTAAATTTGCCTAGCTTAACTTGTGTGGTTCGAATCTTATTCCTATTTCTTTGTTATTTTGATAGTCTTATTAATTAGGTTTACGTTTGATCGTTCGAGTTCTCTTTATTAGACCTCCTTTGATACTATATGCTGAACTAATCATATGCAAATAAGAAATTGCTAAGTAATCTTTGCTAATCTCCTTTAGGGTTGCATAGTTGCATTCTCATCTTGCATGTCCCCACCAATCTTGGTATCAGAGCATGGTAGAATAAATTCCTGATTGCATAGCATTAAGTCCTTGAAGTACTTGGATCGGGGGCGTTACCAGGCCGTCCGGTCTTAGGAGAAAGTAGGGTTTAAACACCCTCTCTTCCCATTCCATGGGGATCTCCTAAGGCGTGTCGGGGTGCCATTGTGATTGACCCGTGAAAAAGAAAGCCAAAGGACTTTTTAGATTTCATTTGTGAATTTTGTATTGGTCACGTTCTGTTTTTCTGCTTGCTGTATTTTCTGTAGGCTGACTGTAATCCGCCTGCAACTCCAAAGGCAAGTATCACATTCCTCATTGGAATATTTTTTTTCCTATTCCATTTTAAGTTTTTATCACCGTTTTAAATTTCAATCTGAGAAAAAAATTACAAAAAAAATGAAAATTCCTGCAGTCCATCAGTGTAATTAAGGTTTCTGTCTGTTCTGTTCCTTTTCATTATCTTCATTTCAGAATCTGCCTAGAATAGTACAGATTTTATTTTGAAATTCTGTTTATCTGGTATGTCATCTATAAGTTAGGAGTTTTCTGTGATTTTTTTAGATTTTTCTGATATTTTTTCTGCACTTATCAATACCACATTTAAACTGCAACACACTACTTCTGCACCTGAAATTGAAATTTGCATGCATCTCATGACAAATCAAATTAAGGGCATGAAATTGACAGGGTCAGGATTTCATCTCCTGTCCCTAGCCCAAAAATCACCAAATTGCATATCGATCCAATCCCTAACTAAAATTGATTAGACATTAATTGCCCTAGTGGGTTAGGGACATCAATTTGGTCGAGCCCAGGTTATTGTCAACTCATTGTGTCAACTAGTCTTGTGTGTGCCCTATTACTTGGTGTCTAGAATTGGGACTAAGGGCTTGGGTGCTGATCCGTCTATCGGGCCAATTCCACCGGGCCTAGGTAGGCCAGAGACAGGATCTCACACTCCCCTTGTTCTAAAACCTGGCCAAGTATAGAGTTACTACAATCTAGCTTGCCACCTTGATTAGGCAACTAGCTTGGAACTCTAGGTCCAGTTCAATTCAATTGGGAAAGCTTGTGCAACCCATTTCTTCATCTATTATTGGAAGCTGGTGTCAAGGATAGAGGTTAAGTGGCTCAAGCCTAAGCGGTTCTTGTGGTTTTTAATTAGGACCCAGTGAAAGCTGGGGGAACCTCCCACAGACCCACCTCCTGACTGGCCAGTGGAAGAGAGTAGCTGTTGATTTGATTTTATCTAGTCAACTCAGTTTATTTGGACTAACCGGTTTAGAAAACTCGTAGTTCGGGTCTGAGTCTAATTGTTTGCATGACAACTAGGTCAGGCACACCTTACCACCCTTCACAAGCCCAACCTAGTTCATCCATGGATACTAGTATGGAAAGCCTTATGAGATCTATGATCGAGAAGATGGACCGTTTGGATGCTAGGTTTGACCAGTTCGAGGAAAGGATAGGGACCCTAGAGGAATCTAGGTTGACCCCAACTGAACCACCTTCACCCAGATTACCTTCAGTTCACCCTAGAGCCCAACGACAGGAACATACACCTGATCCAATTCATAGAAGGCCACATCAGGATTATATTGATCACACTCCGGAGCCAAATCCTAGAAGACCTCGCCATGATACTTTTGATCAGGATGATCGGGCCTTAAGGAATATACGTCTAGATGCACCAACCTTTGAGGGAAGCCTAGATCCTAAGGTGTACATAGACTGGGAAGCTGACATGGACCAATATTTTGACTGGTATGATATGTCTGAAGAGAGAATATTCAAGTTTGCCAAAATCAGACTAGTCCGTCAGGCTAGGTTGTATTGGGGAAATGTCGAACGCATAGCTAGGCAGAGGGGAGACTTACCTATAGTGACCTGGAGAGACATGAAGAGAAAGCTTAGAGAGAAATATTTGCCTATGTCTTATCAGCAAAGGTTGTTAGATCAGTGGCAACGATTGACACAGGAAATAAGACCGTTTCTGAGTACGTTGCTAAATTTGATGAGTTTGTAATGCGATGCAACGTAGTCGAGTCTGAGGCAGCCACATTGTCGAGGTTTAGATCAGGATTGAATGAAGATATAAAAGGGGAACTGTTTTTGAGAGAAGTCCATGATTTAGATCAGGCATACCAAGTTGCCATGGACTATGAGAGGTTTCAAAGGAGAGCTACATTTAGGCGACCTGAGCCCATTAGGTTTAATCCTCCTGTTAGTCGACCTAGTTCAGTCCCTGGTAAAACCAATAGACCAAGATCCAGCTCGAATCCAACCCCTAGGACCAACCCTGCCTTCTCCAATTCTAGAGAAGACAAAGGAAAGAGCCCTGAAGTTCGAGGTGAGAGGGAGCGAGTTTGCTATAAGTGTCGTAAACCAGGTCATTTCGTGAGCCAATGTCCCTCTAGAGCTTTACATATAGGGGAGGCAGAAGAAGGTGAATCAGAACCCTTGGAGAAAGTAGGGTTGGCGTGGGATAGGGGAGGAATTTAGAACTACCACTTAGGCACATAGAACTCACATAGAAGAAAACTTTTATTTTTTCTTTTCCATCCTTTCTTTACAAGAAGACTAAGAGTCTTTTATAGACTATTAAGCCATTTTGAATTCAACTACACCAAATATCATGGAGAAAAATTTGTGGAGAAAAATATGGGGCATCCCATGAGTAGTGGAGGAAGTTGTGGAGGAGGTTGTAGCTAATTCAAATTCAAATTCCCCTTTTCTTCTCTTGGGTGGCAACCTTGGATGGTGAGGTGGCATGTGTGATGTGGCAGCAACCTTGGATGGTGAGGTGGTATGTGTGATGTGGCAGCAACCTTGGATGATGAGGTGGCATGTGGTCCCCACTTGAGGTGGCTTTGGTCTTGCTTTGGAGTATAAGTCTTGAGTCTTCTTTAGTCTTCAAATGTGGTTTGGTTTGATTCTTCATGGAGGTTTGGTTTGATTCTTCATGGATTGGACTTGACTCATTTGGACCCAACTCTCAAATACAAGATTAATCAGGCTGGACTAGTTCAACATAAAATTGAAATGGACTCGAATTACATAATTATTTGGACTCAAAATAAAGAAAGAAAAAAATTACAGGACTTTTTTTACTCATCCAACCATAAGGACTCGGATTTGACTTGAATTGGTTGGAGTCTCTTCCTGATTCTGGTGCCCACACCAGTCAGGTACACCCCTCTACCTCCAGTAGTTTTGTTGTAGGAGAACTTGCCCTAATCGAGGCTTCTCAGTCCCGGCGATCCTTCTTTTCTACTTTTCTAGGTCCTAATCTGCATGCTGATCTTCTAAAATTCATATAAAATTTCCTACAACTTATTTTAATCTAAAATTCGGGAATTAATCACTCAACCCCACATATAAAACATACAAAAAAATTTCATGCATATTAGTCCCCCATCACGAAGGCACGACACAAGTCTAGATCTCCGGATCTGCCTGCACGACCGTTGTTTGTACCTTCTAGACGGATGAGCTCCAAGACAGTGGTTGGAGGATGCCGAGTGGACTTTTCTTTCTTAGACCAGTAGCATTTAAGATTGGAGATTGGATCCGACATGCTGGGTTGGCTACTTTCTGTTTGCTCAGTGAGAGATACTATCCCGGGTTGATGAGAGAGTTCTACGGATCACTTGCCCGCGGAACAGATGGCTGGATTGCTCAGGTCAGAGGATGGGATATTTTCATTTCAGCAAAGGTTCTGAGCAGAGTATGGGATATACCCCTGATTGGATCAGTTATTGACAGTCTGATGGACAGAGTTAATGGCCTCCAGTGTTTTTTTGAGTCCGATATCTTACCAGAGGGAGCCACTGTTCCTGCATCGAGATTGTCTGTGGAGATGAGACTGCTACATCATATTGTCACCCGGATTCTTCTGTTGAAGACCGGTCATTTCGACTACATTGCCAAGCTAGAGTTGCTGGTGATGGTCTCACTGATTCAGCGGATGTCGATTTGTCTTCCTATTATGATGATTCATCATATTACTGAGGCGGCGTCTAGTCAGCAGCTCTGCTTGCCGTATGGCATGGGATTGACTATACTATTTCGGGAGTATGGAGTCAGCTGCTTCAGGATGAGCCTTATCATACTTTGATCCATACCAATGTATATGACATCAGGTCACTACATCGCATGGGTTATCATTTAGTCCGAGGCCAGTGGACACGGAGGATATCAGGACATGCCAAGGATAGAGCTGACATTGATGAAGACATAGCAAAGGAGGAGCAGATTCTTTCAGGCGAGGCTAGACCGAGCAAGACACAGCTTGAGACGGCAGCACAGCCAGCTCAGCCTGATCCTTCTACATATGCCCAACCATAGCCAGCGCAGACAGAGACTCGTGGTACTTCGAATACCTTAGAGGACAGAGTCAAATACATAGAGATCGGTGTTTTCATCATGAGGCAGCATCTAGACTTTTTTATTGCTGAGACGAGAGAGAGACACATTGGTCTTAGTGATGGTATTTCGGCTATTCTCTTAGCACTGTCTAGATCTTCAACGAGTGCTCCTGCTGCAGACACTGTTGCTGCTTCTGTTGATGTACCTGCCCCAGCACCAGCTGATGACCTTGCTAATATCGACACTGGTGTTGAGACTACTGTTGGAGATGGAGATGGAGATACAATGATTGGAGATGGAGATGGAGATACAATGATTGGAGATATTGATGGAGATGAGGACACTGACTCAGACTGGTTAGATATTACTGATCTTACATCAGAGCCAGTTACGGAGGTGACGGATGATGTGCCTGCGAGCCCTGTTGTTGTTCCATCCTTCTCACCTGACCCATTTCTTGATTCATCCTCTCCTTCCAGATCGGTTTATTACACTCCAGTTCCTATTCAAATTCTTAGTCCTGTTATTGATATACCTGTTATTGATTCACCTACTGTTGATTCTCCTATCATTCTTACACCTATCATTGAGACACCCTCTTTTGACACATCTATTATAGATACACCGATACCTTCTACAGCTGATACTGTTATTCATGATATGCCTGTTTCATCAGCTATTACACCTACTTTGATACTCCTACCCTTCATACGTCCTCATTGATTCGAGAGCATGGATTTTACACATCAGGCTTTCAGTATCTTGTTTCCGGTCCTACTTTTGATCGTACTCCTGCTCCAGCTGTTGCTGAGATGATTCACCCGATCAGTTCAGTTCCTACAGAGGACGTAGCTCTTAGCTCTACTGCTTCAGCTAGAGGTTGAACTTATATTCATCGCAGAGGACGTGGACGTCGTACCCGTCCTCAGCCAACAAGAACCAGACTTCGAGATCTACGATCACGATGGCCACGAGCTCGATCTTCTTCTGATACCGGACTGATCAAGATCGATTCATCTTCTGATGACTCAATGGATGAGGATTAGAACATTGATATATTTCTAGATAGTTTTATATTTCTAGATAGTTTTATATTTCTAGATTGTTTACTTTCATGCTTACATGTACTTTTACCTTTGTTGTGTACTTGATAATACATATATGAAAAACTTTTTGATTACTCATTCCTATATCTTTGATGGACATGAATGCTATATCTTGAATTACTTTCATGAATGTGCTTCCTAAAGAAAATTTCGAAAATAAATGTATTCCCTTTATCTACCTTTTTAATGATAACAAAAAGGGGGAGTAATTCATAATATTATTTAAGTATAAATGTGTTTACTTCTCCAAACTAAAGGGGGAGTAACTTTGAATTTTTGAAAACCTGAATTTATGAAAGGGAGAGCTTTACCTTTTATCAAAGTAAATTTGATTCTCAAAGCCCCTCTTTCAATATTTTTGAAAAGATTCTCATAAATTTTGTTATGAATCATTAATTTAGGGGAAGCTTTGTTAATTGCTGAAATTTTTATTGTAAGAGTCTCATGATACATGTTCTTAATGCATTTAAATAAATATCAAGTTCTGACAAAGCTCTGATACTCTCTATCTTTGAAACAAGCTCAAATTATATTACTTGTATTTTGAATGATTATATCTTTAAGTAATGATTGATATACTTAATGCTTTTAATATTGTGCATCTTGATCAATTCTCTTAAAGCTTTACTTTTAAAGCAATTTATACATAAGGATTTTGTCATCATTAAAAAGGGGGAGATTATTGACTCCACTAATTGATTTTGATGATAAACAAAATAGTTAAGTATAAATTGAGGACTAATGGTTTGCTTTAAGTGTGTCTTTATTGAAAGGATGCTCACAAAATTTGAAGAAGCCCAATTGTGTTGAAGAACCATGTTTGAATGAAATGATTGCTCAAAACAAGACTTGGACACTCAAAGAAATGGTTGAATGGATGACTAAGGCAAATGGAAACATGTTCCAGCACAAGTTCAGCAGTTTCTGCACTTTTTCAATGATATGTCGACACATAACATAATGTATCGACATATGAAGATGATTTGTCGACACATGAAGATGATGTGTCGACTAAGGCCGGTACACAGCAATGTTTCAAATGGCATAGATGATGTGTCGACACATGGACCTTATGTGTCGACTCAAGGTATCAACACATGGATCAACACATCGCCTGAGACTTTCAAGCCACAAAACTTGCAGAAGTTGAAGGAACAATTGATGTGTCGACACACGGATGCAACGTGTCGACTCAGCTGAGAATGTGTCGACTCAGCTGATTTTTTTAGAGAATCTGAATGGAATACTTTGAACTTGTGTCGACTCAAGAAGAACATGTGTCAACCTAATATGTCGACACATGAAGATGAAGTGTCGACATATTGAGTTCTAATAATAGTAACTGCTAGTTTTTTCAAGTGCAGAACTCGTCCAAATGACCTCCAACGGCTAGTTTTTCAAGTATAATGGCTAGATTTCGATTTTGGAAGCTTGGAAAGGTATATAAAGGCTCCAAATCAAATCAAGACAACAACATTCAACTATTCAAAAAGGCATTGAATATTCTTAAAGAGTTTAGAGAGAAAAGAAGAGAGAAGAGCCTTAACTCCTATTCATTCAAAGCTCAACCACTCTTAAGCAAATGGAAGCCTTCCAAGCATTCAAAGCTATCAAGTGCATTGAAGATCATTCTTACTTGGGATTCAAAAGGCTTCAACAAGAGCAAAGCAATGCCATATCGAGCAACATCGACTTATCTGCTTTATTATTGAAAGCTTACATTGGTTCTTTATTTCTCCATCTTATATCTTGTAAAGGTTATGGTTAGCCTATTGAAAAACCAAGGGAGCTTATTGGTGGGCCTTGGAGAACTAATTAGGTTGGTGGTTAGCCCGCAAAACCACTAAGGTTCTTGGTTAGCCCAGAAAACCAAGGGAGGTTTTTGGTTAGCCTTGTGAAAACCAATTAGGTTCTTGGTTAGCCCGTAAAATCAAGTAAGGTTGTGCCTTGTAAGCCTTGTAAAACAAGTCGGGTTTTGATTAGTGAGCCCGAAAAACTAATCGACTGTAATCGTTTGATTATAGTAAATTTCCAAGGGGATCTTTGGAAGTGGATGTAGGTGCAGTGTTGGCACGAACCACTATTGATTGTTGTGTTTGTGATTTCTTGTTCTCTTTCTTCTTGCTCTTTACTTTATTGCTTATTGCTTTTAATTTCTGCTACACTATTACTTTAGAGCATTGCACTTAAATTTTAGTACCTTATTGAATTGAATTGCATATCTTGTCTTGTGAAGTTTGCTACTTGTATTATCAAGCTTAGCTTTAAATTTTTTAGAGACCCAATTCACGCCCCCTCTTGGGTTGCTCTCTGGGAAACATGATCGCTGGTGGTATCTCTCCCCCTAGCCCTGGTGTCTCCGGTTCGACCTCCCCACCTCAATCAAAGGGGTGGAAGAACCGGTTCTTCTTTGTTTCGGTTGGGGACATTGATTGGGTCTGGAGTGAACCAGATCGATCCTCGAACTGGAACTCTCAGGACAAGTCGGCTAACCAGGATATCTATTCTCAGCTGGTTGGCGATGTGGTCCCTTCCGTCGAGGTTCTGCTTTGATGTGGTCCCTTCCCTCGAGGTTCTACTCTCAAAGCAGAACCTGTTCAAGATGGGGGTCAGCCCGATCCGGGCGATGGGTGAGGCTCCGGGCCTCCTTTCTTCTTCTTTTCTTTTTTTTTCTCATCTGACCTTTTTCATTCTTAGGGATGAAATTCTCTATCGAAAGCCTGACGGAGGGGGCCCGTAAGAGAGGTTCTTCGAGCGCGGCCTAAGAGTCTCCTCCAAAAGGGCCTGCATGGAGGCATTCCAGGGGCCCAGGCCCACTCCAACCTTGGAGCCCAGGGTGGCAGATGCGGCCCCTGGGTGATGGGGGACTAACTAGATGCGAAGATGAAATGATGATGCAAGTGATTTTTAGGGTTTTGTGATTTTTAGATTTTTATGGTTTCTTTGGATTCCCGAAAATAAGTAAGAGATGATCTGGGGTTCTATAACAATAAGAACTATCAAGCAAGTAGATGGTCCCTAAACAATGATAAAGAGAGGACCCCAGGATTGAGAAACCCCGTAGGACTTAGCTCTCCGATCAAGATCTACTTAGGAGTCAGGGGACAAACCTCAAAGATCTGAAGCGCCCGATGCAGAGATCTCTCACCATGGCGGATGCGGCCTGGATGATCGAGCCATCAACCCTGTGGAGGCGCTGGCTGGCTGTCCGAAGATCTCGATGGCAAAGGCAACCGTCACCATACTTGTGTCACCTGGAGGACCTGCGAGCATTCAAAGAAGATAAAAGGTTAAGTTTCAATCAGAAGGAAAGCATTGGAAGAATGAAAGAAGAGTTGTAGAAGTGATGGTGGAGTTCTGCTGGATTCAGATTTGGATGACGGAGTTACGATAGTGACGGTAGTTTGAGGCCTCACATCTCTCGATGCCCGAAGGTGAAGGCGCTCCCTCTCGGAGATCGACGTTCCTAGTGAACGAAGGCAACTAACAAGAGATTGGACTCAAGAAGATAATTTTTTTTTTCATTCATCAAGATTAAAATTTACAAAGGAGGGGTTAGGTCCTTTAAATATGCACCTTAGGACCCTTTTGAATTTCAAATGAAAGAATACAAATTTTCTTGAATGGGAACCCAAAACCCTTGACTTTCTTCTCTCCTTGGCCGACCAAAAGCTGATTGGATTGGGCATGACATGATGCATGGCTTGGAGGGGATAACTTGGCGCCTTGAACTTGGAAAGAATCTTCTTGGTTTCGGAAGAAGGCATGAAGAGAGGCTTGGAGCAAGGCATGTGTTCTTCCTCCTTCCTTGGTTGGCATCCTTTCTTTGGTACAAGGCATGATATGGGGAGTGTGAGGTAGAGGCGCCCATGGATCTTGTCTCTCCCTTCCAAAGAGGTTCAAGCAAATTGGGAAGAAGACTTGATTGGAGGGCTTGAAGCAAGGGATTTGAATTCCCCACTTCAACTCCCATTGACTTTCACTTTGGCCGACCACCCTTGCTTAGAAAAAACCTCGATAGGGGGAGGGAAAAAAGGCTAGAGTGATTCGGGACACGGACTCGATGAAACCTAGGTTATTTGGAAAAGGGAAAGAAACCTAACAAACTAAGACCGTCGGAAGGCTAAGAAGCCTCCCGGGACTAGGATGACACTGAAACTTAAACCCTAAAACAGCTGATCTCTTTTGGTTTTCAATTTTCTTGGTGGAGGTGGTGAAGGAAGGATGGAGATGGGAGATTGGGAACTGGAACTCATGGCTCTGGGACTCACTCTAACAAGGAGACGCACACAGAAAGTCAGGGGTCAAAGCGTAAAGCTACCCTCCCAAGGGATCAAAGCACTTAGCTACCCTCCCGAGGGATCAAAGCACTAGCTACCCTGAGCTCTCATCGAACCCATCATCCACATAGTAGGGCTCTCATATAGATGCGCTAGAATGACTCTCAAAGGACATGGGGATAAAGAAGACGACATTGGAGATAACTAGGGTGCCCGAACCCATCATCCACAAAGTAGGACTCTCATACCCTCCAACAAACACATTAACCACATAATAGGGAATGAAGGCAAACAGGCCTCGGCCCAGAACCAGAACCAATGGAGAACCAAAACTCTATATCAACTCATCTAATTATTATAGGAGGAGAGGGGGACTTTATATAGAAAAACCAAAACACTCAGTTTCTTAGCCTCTAAGAAAACTAAAAAAGGAAAATAAATTACATCAAAATTCATGTTGCATCAAAAGTGATGCTGATCAGATCTGAGAAGCATGTCGGCCTGATGATCTACTCCAGAAAGTGTGCTGCTATGAAAATGGGAATGCTCTGAAATCCATGCAAACACATCTCACGGTCGTGGAAGGGAGGGAACCAACTCCAGTGGGGCACCAGCGGACGACCGGGAAGCAGGCGGTGGACGGGGCCGGCGAACGGCGAGCGATGGATGGCTGGCGATGGGTTGCAAGTGAGACGGTGGCACGGGAATGGCATGGCAACACCCAGCATGTCGTTTGGTCTCCCACGGCCATGGGAGACCTCCTGGGCGCAGGCGTGGCCTCCGGCGGCCAAGCGGGTAGTGGACCGGTAGCGGGTGACGGTAGGCGGGCGGCGGTGCAGGCGGGCGGCAGCACAGGCGAGCAGCGGTGCAGTGGCGGCATGGCATGCACGACCGTGCCACTTGGCTTCCCATGGGCGTGGGGCCCAAGGCACCTGCAGGGATCTCCGGCGGCCGGGCGAGGGCCAGCAGGCGGTGGCCGGGCGACGGCCGCAGGCAAGCGGCGGCGTCGGCCATGGGCCGTGGCGGGCGGACACCTCCATATCTGTTCGTCTTCCAAGGTGTTGGGCGGTGGCGGCGGCTTCTCCGACGAGGGCGGGGGCCGGCGAGCATCGACAGTGGTCCATCGGGGGCGGCCCGGATCTGGGACCGGAGGGGGCGGCGGCTAGGGTTTGGGAGTTCAAAAAAAAATCATTGGAGTAGATGAATAGTGTAGGAATAAATCAGAAATAAGATTGGGATAAAGGTGGAATATCAAGAATAGGTGAATAGCGGGAATAGAAAAAATAAAAAAATCATAAAAAATATAAAAAATAGAAAAAGAACCTGGACATGCCCTGGATTCTCATCATAAAGCCAGGTGATGTGATCCTCCTCATTGGGTGTCCAAGGCTGCCAAGTGTGCTGCCCACATGGCAAGATGTCATGGCACCGCATAGAATGAATAGGTGGGCCCTGAGCTGACTTGGATCTTTCTAGACTTGGTTCCAAGGAGACTAAATTTTAAGACCCACTCTTGAAATGGACCCATACTTTTAATAGACTTAGACTGGACTCGATTAGTGACTGGACTCAGTACAGGACACAATTTGACCTAATTGGTCAAAGTACAGACTCAATTCAAAGCAAAATGAAATTACAAAGTTGAGGCTTGAAGCCTTATTACAAGACCCGAAAATTAAAATCCTAATTGGAGATCCACAGAGGGTTGAGGAGCCTCTGTCGATCCTGGTGCCCACACCAATTCTCTCGGGGTGGGAGGAACTCGACCCTGTCGACTAAGAGTTGAGTTGGCTTAGGTACTCCTCCAGAATGTCAAGATCGAGGTGCTGCAAGTCCTCTCGGGTAATCCACGAGTCATCGGACTCAGGTCGGCCTTGCCATCGGACTAAGAAACGTTGATAACCTTTGCCCCGGGTAATGATAGCTTGGTCATCCAGGACACGCTCAATCCGCTCTCCTCTGTTAGGTATAATTGGAGGTGGACACTCAGATTCGGGTTCACTCTCAAAAGAAAGGTCAGGCCCAAATGGCTTGCTAGGAATGTTTGCTGGTTTCCTGTACTTGACTAAGTCTGAGATATTGAAAGTCGAGCTAATGTCATAATTCACGGGTAGCTCAAGAATGTAGGCATTAGGGCCGACTCTCATTATCACTCTAAAGGGGCCAGCTCCACGAGCATGAAGTTTCTTAACGGTTCCTGGTGGAAACTGTTCAGGCCTAAGCCTAATCATTATAGAATCCCCAATTTCAAACTCTTTGGCTCGTTTTCGGGAATCAGCCATATTTTTATATGCGTTATTACTTAGATTAATTTTATTGCTGATTTCATTATGTATGTTCCTAATATGCTGTGCAAAGGATTCGGCAGACTCAGAGACACGAGCATGGATAGGTAGGGGAATTAAATCAAGGGGTTAGTTAGGCTTGTAACCACACAATCTCGAAAGGACTTTTCCCAGTTGTCCTATTCACAGAACTGTTGTAGGCGAACTCAGCTCGAGGTAAAAGAAGATCCCAGTTTCTGGTATGTTCACCTATCAAACATCTTAAGAGGTTCCCTAGGCTGCGGCTGACTACCTCAGTTTGGCCATGGTCTGTGGGTGGTAGGCAGTTGAGAACTTAAGCTTGGTGCCTTGTAAGTGCCAAAGGATTTTCCAGAAGTAGCTAGTGAATCGGACATCCCTATCGGACACTATGATTTTTGGAAGGCCATGTAACTTAACCACATGATCAAGAAAGAACTTGGCAACTTTGAAAGTATCTAGGGTCTGGGAGTAAGGTATGAAATGGGCCATTTTGGAGAACCTATCTACCACTACATAGACTAAATCATGCTTCCTTGCGGTCTTGGGAAATCCTACTACAAAGTCCATGCTAAGGTCTTCCCAAGGGCGACTAGGCATAGGAAGAGGGGTGTACAGGCCAGTATCCTGTTTCTGTTGTTTGCCGACAGCACAAGTTTAGCACCGGGAAACAATGTTAGCTACATCCATCTTTAGGCTAGGCCAAAAGAACTGGTCTTCTACTGCTAAGACGGTCTTTTCCCTACCAAAGTGACCAGCTAGGCCTCCTGCATGGGTCTCCCAAACTAAGAATTCTTGAAGAGAGGTCTTGGAAATGCACAACCTATTTGCTTTAAAAAGATAACCATCCTGGAGGGTGTACTCGCTAAAGGCACTAGATGGTTGGTGTTCCTTAGATTGGAAAATCTCTCCAAAGTTTGGATAGGTCTCATATTGATCTTTCAATCGATCAAATCCTATAACCTCAGTCCTAACGGTATTCAGTAACAGGGCAAGATGGCTAAGGGCATCAGCTACCTTATTCTCGGTACCAGCACGATGTTTAAGCACAAAGGTATAGGCCTAGATGTATTCTACCCACTTAGCATGCCTCAGGTTTAGTCTTTTCTGGGAGTTTAGGTACTGAAGGGCTTCATGGTCAGAGAAAAGGACAAATTCTTGGGGTAACAAGTAATGCCTCCAATACCTAAGAGCTTGAACGACTGCATAGAACTCTTTATCATAAGTCGAGTACTTAGCTTTGGCCTCATTGAGTTTCTCGCTAAAGAAGGCCATGGGATGATTTTCTTGACTAAGTACTCCTCCAATGCCAACTCCCAAAGTGTCACAAGCAACCTCAAAGACTTTAGTAAAATCAGGTAATCTTAGGACAGGTGCTTGTATCATCTTATCTTTGATTTCTTGGAAGGCTTTATCTGCAACTTTGGTCCATTGGAAGCCTTCCTTCCTGATGCAGTCGGTGATGGGTGCTACGATTGAACTAAATCCCCGAATAAATCTCCTTTAAAAAGTGGCTAGGCCATGGAAACTATGCACATCATGGACACTAGTTGGGACTGGCCACTCAACTATGGCTCTAACTTTTTCGGGATCAGCAAAGACTCCTTCTGGGGTGACTACAAAACCTAGGAAGATAACCTTGTGGTCATGAACTCACATTTCTCTGGGTTGGCATAAAGGCTATTCTTCCTAAGGGTCTAGTTGACTAACCTAAGATGGTTAAGATGGTCTTCTTTAGTCCTGCTGTAAATCAAAATATCATCGAAATAAACCACTAAAACTTTTCTAGCAAATTCTTTCAAGACTTGGTTCATGACCCTCATAAAGGTGCTAGGAGCATTAGAAAGACCAAAAGGCATCACTACCCATTCAAAAAGGCCATCCTTAGTTTTAAAAGCCGTCTTCCATTCATCCCCGGGTCTGATCCTAATCTGGTGGTAGCCACTCTTAAGATCTATCTTTAAAAGATAGTAGCTCCGGCCATCATGTCAAGCATATCATCTAAACGGGGTATGGAAAACCTATACTTGATTGTAATCTTGTTTATGGCTCTGCTATCTACACACATTCTCCAGGTTCCATCTTTCTTAGGGGTTAGCAAAGCAGGGATGGCACAGAGACTTAAACTCTCCTTAAGAAAACCCTTCTTAAGCAACTCTTCCACTTGTTTTTGCAATTCTTAGTGTTCGGTGGGGTTCATTCTATAATGGGGAATGTTGGGTAAGGTGGCTCCTGGGACCAAATCTATGGCATGTTGGATGTCCCTAAGAGATGGTAGATGATCAGGTAATTCTTTAGGGAAGACATCCTTAAACTCTTCTAGAGCCTTAACTACTTCTTGGGGGTGCTCTATTTGGGTTGGTTCATGACTATCCTTGGTGGTCAAAATCCAAACAGGGGCTCCCTCAAAAATTTCTTTCTCCAGTTCCTTAGATTTGATTAGGTTGACTCCAGGCTTCCTCTCCTTAAGACTACTTGATCCTCTCTTAGCCTGGTCCTTAGGATGATGGGTTAATGGTAAATTTCTTTCCATGGTGATTGAAGGCACAACTATTGGTCCGACCGTAAAGAGTAGCATCATGATCATAAAGCCCCAGTCATCCTAGGATAATACTATGACACCCATGGAAAGGACATCACACCAAATTTTCTCTTCATAAGACTGTAATTTGATTAAGACTTGGCACCTAGATTTTATCGGTATAGAGGTTGAATCAATCAAAGAGACCTTGTACGGGTTGGGGTGAGGGACTGAGGTCAATCCTAGGGCTTTCACAGTGCTAGAAGAGATAGCATTGACACAGCTCCCACTATCAACTATGATTTTGCAAACCTTATCCCCTAGTTTGATAAAGGTTTGTAGGATGTTTGTCATACGCCAATCTTCCTGTACTATGTTTTGGGTAAGGATGCACCTAACTACCCCTAGAAGGTCCTCAGATTCAAATTGCTCTTCTTCTCCCTCATATTCTTCCAGTAATTGGTCTTCTAGCTCACAGACTTCTCCCTCTGGATCAGCAATGGGTTCTATCTCATTCTCAGTTGGCTCCTCTATGACTAGGGCTGTGGCGGTGCACTGGCTAGCTCTATGTCCAGGTTTATGACACCTAAAGCAAGTGTTTTGGGGAGTGGGACTCTTATGGATTCCAACAGCTTTACCCTTTTCATCTCTGCTAAAATGGGGTCGGTTCAGATCTGGTCGGCTTGGGCTGGGTCGGCTGGGGTTGGGTCATCTCGGGTCAGGTCGGTAAGGATTGGGATGACGCGGGTAAGCCTGACTATACCCTGGGTTAGGTCCTGGGAGTCGACTAGGGTTTCTAAAGGATTCAGGTTTACGATAGGTAGGAGCCCTCTGGAAATGCTCACAATTCCTTGCAACTTGGTAGGCATACTCTAAATCAGTGACCTCTCTAAAATAAAGCTCTCTCTGGATGTCTAGGTATAGGCCAGCCCTAAACCTAGACAGGGTCACAGAAGCAGACTCATTGACATGACATCGCATGACATACTCATCAAACTTCGCAATGTAGTCAGCTACACTCTTGTTCCCTTGACTCAGATTCTGCCATTGGTCCAATAAACTTTGGATGTAGGAAAGGGGTCGATACTTCTCCCTAAGTTTGGCTTTCATACCTCTCCAAGTTGCTATAGGTTCTTCATCTCTCTGTGCTACCAGCCTCTCAACACTATTCCAGAATAACCTAGCTTGGCGAACCAACCTAGTCTTGGCAAACTTAAACTTCATCCTCTCAGTCATGGTATACCACTCGAAATACTGCTCCATATCCTCCTCCCAATCTACATACACTTTGGTATCTAGGCTACCATCAAAGGTAGGGGCTTCTAACTTGATGTTCCTAAGGACCCTTTCCTCTTGGTCTATGATCTCGGGATTGGGTCTCATAGGTTCAAACTCTTGGGCTGGGTTGACACGGGGCAGTCTCCTAGGTTCAGCCTCTATGGGTGGTTCATGGTGAGAATAATCCCTAGGGGGGAAAGGTGATCCATACTCAGGCTCAACAGATGGCCTAGGACTATTCCTCTCTAAGGTTCCAACTCTCTCTTCAAGCCTATCTAGTTTGCTGTTCATCCTAGTTAATTGCTCCATAAGATCCTTAAGTTGAACTTCTCTCTCGTTCTCCATAGGTTCACCGGCTTGGGAATGGTGAGGATGATAGGGTACTCCTGATCTAGTGGACATGGGTTAAACACACAAAAATGTCTAGGATCTACTAGACCTAGAATCTCAACCAGTTCCCTAAGTCAGGGTGGCAAACCAGTCTGGAGTAACTTTGTCCTTGGCCATGTAGGTGTAGGGGAGTGGAGGTCCCTGAGCACCAACCTTAGACACCAATCTAGGATTGGCCAGGTAGGCGGACCAAACTCATAAGCCCTAATCACCAAGCCTAGACACTAAGGGCAACAGCACACATAGAATGGGCTGACACCAAGAATAGACACTTAGTCTTGACTCGACCAATTGGTATCCTAAGCTCTCTAGAGCAAATTAAGTGTCTAATAGATTTTAGTTAGAGCTTGGGTTCGATATGCAGGTTAGTGATTTTTGGACTAGGGACAGGTAATGAAATTCTGACCCTATGTCAAATTGCCACCCTTAAGTGATTTATGAGAGAATGCAAGCAAATGATCTAATGAGATGTCACTAAATTATGTTTTGTATTTTTTGATGTATGAAAATAGATTTAGATGATGGGAATGATATGATATTACTCTAAATGCAAGATTAAACTAGATGACAATTGAAAACACAAGAAAATGCAAATTGCTGAAATTCTCAGAACAGAACTTGCTCTCAGGTAATGTTTTGAGTTGTAAAATTTCTACAAATTGAAATAAAATTTAAACAAATTACCAAAAATACTTTGAATTATATGTGATCTATCAAAATAAAGATCAGGAAATTTGGAGATACCTACAAATAGTAAAAACTAAAAAAATAGACCATGTATGGAAAGGAAAAATTGCAGAAATTAAAGAAGCGATCTAAGATGCAAATTTTTTTTTGTTATTTTTAAATCTATTCTTCTTGTATTCTCCTTCAAAGGCCTATCACAATGGCACCCTTACACTCCTTAGGAGATCCCCGTGGAATGGGAGGAGAGGGTCTTGAAACCCTACTTTTCTCCTAAGACCGGATGGCCTGGTGAAGCACCTAATCCAGGTACTTAAGAAGCGCTAAGTCCTAACCTGGCTCTGATACCAGAAATGATGGGGGACTAACTAGATGCGAAGATGAAATGATGATGCAAGTGATTTTTAGGGTTTTTTTATTTTTATATTTTTTTGGTTTCTTTGGATTCCCCAAAATAAGTAAGAGATGATCTGGGGTTCTATAACAATAAGAAATATCAAGCAAGTAGATGGTCCCTAAACAATGATAAAGAGAGGACCCCCAGATTGAGAAACACCATAGGACTTGGCTCTCTGATCAAGATCTACTTAGGAGTTAGGGGGCAAACCTCAAAGATCTGAAGTGCCCGATGCAGAGATTGCTCACCTTGGCGGATGCGGCCTTGTTGATCGAGCCATCAACCCTGTGGAGGCGCGGCTGGCTGTCCGAAGATCTCGATGGCAAAGGCAACCGTCACCGTACTTGTGCTCACCTGTAGGACCTGTGAGCATTCAAAGAATAAAAGGTTAAGTTTCAATCAGAAGGAAAGTAGTGGAAGAATGAAAGAAGAGTTGTTGAAGTGATGGTGGAGTTCTGCTGGATTTGGAGTCGGATGACGGGGTTGCGGTAGTGACGGTAGTTTGAGGCCTCACACCTCTTGATGCCCGAAGGCGAAGGTGCTCCCTCTCGGAGATCGACGTTCCTAGTAAACGAAGGCAACTAACAAGAGATTGAACTCAAGAAGATATTTTTTTTTTTTCATTCATTAAGATTAAAATTTACAAAGGAGGGGTTAGGTCCTTTAAATATCACCTTAGGACCCTTTCGAATTTCAAATGAAAGAATACAAATTTCTTGAATGGGCACCCAAACCCTTGACTTTCTTCTCTCCTTGGCCGACCAAAAGTTGATTGGATTGGGCGTGGCATGATGCATGGCTTGGAGGGGGGAACTTGCACCTTGAACTTGGAAAGAATCTTCTGGTTTTTTGGAAGAAGGCATGAAGAGAGGCTTGGAGCAAGGCATGTGTTTTTCTTCCTCTCCTTGGTTGGCATCCTTTCTTTGGTACAAGGCATGACATGGGGAGTGTGAGGTGGAGGCGCCCATGGATCTTGTCTCTCCCTTCCAAAGAGGTTCAAGCAAATTGGGAAGAAGAATTGATTGGAGGGCTTGAAGCAAGGGATTTGAATTCCCCACTTCAACTCCCATTGACTTTCACTTTGGTCCGACGACCCTTGCTTGGAAAGGCCTAGATAGGGGGAGGGATAAAAGCTAGAGCCAAGTGATGTGATCCTCCTCATTGGACGTCCAAGGGTGCCAAGTGTGCTGCCCACATGGCAAGATGTCATGGCACCACATAGGATGAACAGGTGGGCCCTGAGTTGACTTGGATTCTTTCCAGTCTTGGTTCCAAGGAGACTAAGTTTTAAGACCCACTCTTGCAATGGACCCATACTTCTAATAAACTCACACTAGACTCGATTAGTGACTGGACTCAGTACAGGACACAATTTGACCTAATTGGTCAAAGTACATACTCAATTCAAAGCAAAAGGAAATTACAAAGTTGAGGCTTGAAGCCTTATTACAATAACCAAAAATTGAAACCCTAATTGGAGATCCACTGAGGGTTGAGGAGCCTATGTCGGATCCTGTGCCACACCACTGGGCCATCTCAGTAGCAAGCCCCCGTCGTAGAGGTTGTTGGCCTCAACAGGAGCGGGGAGGAGGTGTGACCGGCACCTTCTCCGGTGATCGTAGCGCCCATCATTCTGGCGGTGGCCGCATCGATGGCGACGGTGTCGCAAACTACCACCCCACCCACTAGAGGGACTCTAGCTTGCCCTCCTCCGAGCCATGCCCCATCCCGCCAGTGCTCAGTGGGAGCGCATTCGTCATCCATGACCAGGGTCTTGCAGAGAGGATGATGGAGTACGTGACCCTGCCCGGGACCATCGCCTGAGGGGTGCCGGGACTACGCGGAAGCACTGCTCGGGATCCTCCCCCTGCTCTTCATGGTAAGCATATAGCTCTCCTTTTTGATGTTCCAGTTGGATTCTTTGAAAGTCCCAACTCTTTCTTTGATGCAGATCGGGACCGACGTGCTCCTGCTCCAGAACTTTCTCTCCACTTCGACGAAGAAGGAGGCCAAGAAGGAGTGGAGGCTAAGCAAGCTTGCAGTCGATGTGAAAGACCTTATGGACAAGGCCATGAGCTGAGGGGGAGAACCAGGCTCTCTGAGAGGACCTGGCCCATGCCGAGGGGCGCATCAGGGACCTCGAGGCTTCTCAGTCCGATGAGAGGATCTCGAGCCAACACCAAGCTGAAAATGATGCGGCCGAGATCTCCCACCTCACGGGGCAATCCAGGTCACCGGAGCACCACGTTGAGGAGGTCTTGGTGGAACTGGCGGTCGCCAACAAGAAGACTTCCTATGTCAATGGGCTACTAGAGGCCTCGCAGAAGGAAGCCCTGGAGGCTGTGCCCAAGTTCTGAGCCTCCGAGGAGTTCCAGAAGGAGATGCACGAGGCCGCCGTGGACTTCTTTCTGAAGGACTTCAGAGTCTATCCGGAGAAGGTGGCTTCCAGTTTTCCCGAGCTCGATCTGACTGGGGTCGACCTGGGTAGCCCCAAGGAGTAACCTAAGGAGGCTACTGGCGAGGAGGCTGCCGGGCAACCTTCTGGGGAGGTAGCCGGTGATGCAGAGGCTTCTCAGCCTAGGGAGGAATCGACAGTGGAGGAGTGACCCCGGATCATCTATTTTGTATTCTAGCATAGGGTTTCCATTTTGTTCTTCTGGGCCACCGATCTATCGGGACCCTTTTATTTGTAAGAAACCTTCACAATAGAAATGAGAACTTCCTTTTCTTCATTCTTCATTGCTTTTGCTTTGATACTGTGTTCTGCTGCCTGTTGCTGGTGTGCTTGATCTTCCAATTGATGTTTGCCACTATCCCTAGCGGGAGCCCCAAGCCTGCAACTTCAATTTGCGGTTTAACTTTGACTCTCAGACTTAGGAGACCTCCAGGCTTCGGGAAGGCACCCCTAGGGCTTCTGGCTTATGTTTTATAAGTCTTTGGTGCCAGGAATTTGGTTACCAGAACTGGTTTCCATGCCTTTGCACCAGAACTAGGTTTTGAGCCATCCTCCAGACTGAACTCTGGGGCTGCATGCCAAAACTAGGTTTCGTGCGGCCTTCCGAAAAAACACCAGGATCTCATGTAGGAACTGGGTTCCATGCCACCTTCTAGACTGAAGTCTGGGATCTAATGGAGGAACCGGGTTTCGTGCCACCTTCCGGACTAAACTCTAGGGCCTTATGCCAGAATTGGGTCCGTGCGGCCTTCCGGACTGAACCCCGGGATCTCATGGAGGAACTGGGTTCTGTGCCACCTTCCAGACTGAACTCCATGGCCTCATGCCTGAACTAGGTTCTGTGCAGCCTTTCGAACTGAACCCCGGGATCTCATGGAGGAATTGGGTTCCGTGCCACCTTCCAGACTAAACTCAAGGAACTCATGCCAAAACTAAGTTCTGTGTGGCCCTCCGGACTGAACTTCAGGGCTTTATACCGAAACTGGGTTCCGTGTAGTCTTTCGAACTGAACCCCGCGATCTCATGGATGAACTGGGTTTCATGCCACCTTCCGGACTAAACTCTGGGGCCTCATACCGGAACTGGGTTCAATGCGGCCCTCCGGACTGAACTTCAGGACTTTGCATTTTTCGTGGACCACTCATGGGGCTTCTACCTCGCCTTTGTTCGCCATACTTAAGACCGGGCAACACTAGTCTTACAAAATAGAAACAAATATTGCACAAAGAAGAAATTTCATCATTAATGTTCAGGAAGCCTTACATCATTGGTAATATATCCTCAAGTTCATGGCATTCCATGTCCATGGAAATCGAGCCCTATCGAGCTCGACAAGATAGTAGGCATCGTGGGGGAGTGCTTCATCCACCCTGTAGGGGCCTTCCCAGTTTGGAAAGAGATTACTGCACTCTCGAGGTTGGGAAGCTTTGGCACCATGCAGAACCAAGACTCATGGGTGGAAAGACTTCGGTCTCACCTTGGAGTTGTAGTACCTGGCCACCTGTTGCCGGTAGGCCACCATCCGAACCAGGGCCTTGTCCCTCATTTCCTTAAGGAGATCTAGGTTGAGCAGTAGACATGCTGGGTTCTCAGCTTCATCGTATTGCTCCACACGTAATGTTGGTAGGCTGAGTTCCACCGAAATTACTGCTTCTACACCAAAGACGAGGTTGAACGAGGTTTCATCCATGGCCATCCTTAGGGTTGTGTGGTATGCCCATAAGATGCTGGGAAGTTCCTCAGCCCCTCTTCCTTTGGCCTGATACAATCTAGTCTAGAGCCCTTGCAGGATGGTCCGGTTGGTTACTTTGGCTTCCCCATTGGTCTGAGGATGTGCCACCGAGGTGAAGTGGTGATGAATGTCGAGGTCATTGCAAAACTCCTCGAGCTCTCGACAGTCGAACTGGTGTCCATTGTCGGTGATGATGGTATAGGAGAGCTCGAAGCGACATATGATTGACTTCTAGAGAAATTTGCTGACATTCACCACCGTGATCTAGGCTAACGGCTCGGCCTCAACCCAATTCGTGAAGTAGTCGATAGCGACTATCAAAAACGTACGCCTTCTGGATGAGGAGGAAAGGACCGAGGAGGTCGATGCCCCACTGGGCAAACGGCCAGGGGGCGGAGAGCTGGGAGAGAGACGCAGCTAGCTCCGTTGCATGACAGCATGATGTTGATAGTGGTCATACCTCTTGACAAAGTTGGCTGCATCCTCCCTCATCATTTCCTAGAAGTATCCTTGATGGAGGGCCTTGTACGCTAGAGTTTTGCCCCCACATGATTCCCGCAGAGGCCTTCGTAAATCTCCTGGAGAACGAGTGCAGCCTCCGTGGGCCTCAAACACTTGAGGAGTGGATAGGAGTAGTGTTGGGAATTTGGTGCACCGCAGCGGAAGAGTAATTTCAAAATGATGAAATTTGCACCATAATCCCTTAGCCAAGATCTCCTTATTCAAGATTAAAACATATAATAAACATACAAACTCACATTGTTAGAATTAGGGTACCAACCTGTTAACGCTAAATCCAATTTTGATATAGAATCAAAACCTGGTGTTGCATGCCCCTTTTGATTTCACCAGGCATCCAAATGTCCACCCTCCAATGGTGATCCACAAGATGATTGATCAAGATGCTAGCTTCTTCAAAATTCCTCCACTTGAATTCTTATCCTAGAACTCAAGAGGACTATGGCTTTAAAACTCCACAGTAGGGGCTCCTTACTTCATTTCTTTCTTCTTCCTCTCCCTTTCTTAAGACCTTGTCCTAAGAATAAAACTCTTGTCTTGAAGGAGGAGAAGGATTTAAGACACTAATGTCTTAAAGTAAAAGGAAATAGAAACAGAGTAGTAGTTCTTTTCATTTACCGATCGAGAGATTCTTCCTATCTCTTGTTTGGACTTGAGTTTCAACAGAGAAGAGAACTCTGTAAGAGGGAAACTCTCTGTGTCCTAAACAAGCTAAGGAGGAATCAGTTTCCTGGAAAGAAAAGAAAAATAAAACCTCTGTCGTACATTAGTCCACACCCAAGACCTTTGTTCCTTAAATAGATTACCAAGAGATGTCTTCACAACTCTCCGTAAACACCATTCCATTTTATCTCACGCCCCTTCCCTATTTCTCATGCCCCCTTCCCTCTTTCTCACGCCCTTCTAGATTAAATCTCATGGCTTTTCCTAAAAGAAAAGTCGTGAAATTTTAGATGAAAGGAATCGCGATGTTTCGGTCTCCGAAGAGACGTTGTTTCGCGCAACCGGGAAAAGTCAGCGCCTTCCTTCTTTCTTAAAATCCCATCAGCCATTGGATTCCCATCCAAGGGGGGACAAGCGATGCACTAATTATTAAGAAAGGAGGCCGCCCCATCTTAATTCATCGGAGAATTAAGCAGGGCGCGCCAAGAGTCCATGCGCCATGGACTCTTCCAAATGGCGCGCCAAGAGTCCGTAAGAGCATGGACTCTTGGCATTTGGCATGAAAATGCAAGGGGGGCAGGTGGGGAGGCTAGCCTAGTTACATGGCTAGCCAATAGGGTTAGCCATAATCCTATTTTCACAAGTAGGGTCTAATTAGGTCCAATTAGAATCCAATTTGAACCAATCCGGAACCCTATTTCGAATCCGATTCGAATAGAAGCTAGGGTTTGCAACACCTGCTAGAGTGTTATCCTACAAGAAGATTTAATTCCAAATTAAACTCTTGATCAATCCTCTTGAGTGTGTGACCCATTGGATTCCACATCTAGCCAGCAGTGGGTTCGAATACAAGTTGACCTAATTTGACTAGAACTCTTTCTAATCGATTTAGGTCAAACCGGGCTTACCTGATTTGATCAATTAGGACTCTTCCTAATAAATGATCTTTGAATTTGATCAACCCACAAGACAAGATTGACGTCTAGCAATGTGTCATGTCTACCCGGAAGATATGGAAATTCTGGTGAAATACCAAAATTACCCTTCAATAGAGAGTTACCGTATATTAAATCTTTCATCAGCCTGCACCCAAAATATACTATGGATATGGATATATGTCAAATCCAATATTATATTTATTTCTAGATCAATCTTATATTGAGGATTCAATTATCTTGATATTAGAAACCATCTCTAATATCTTTACTTTGATCAAAGATTTCCTGAATCATCATCCGATTGTTAACTAGCTGGATGCAATCTCCTCTTACTAAGAGTGATCGATTCCTTGTTGACCTACTCATTACCTTCATATCCAATTCACCATTCCCAGTATCAATCCTGTGCATGACTCAGTGTCATGATTAGGATTGAACAAAAGCATGGGTTCATGTACATAAGGTACTTATGGCAGTCTCAGGTCAAAGGATTACTTGTACCACTCCCAACACTATGAGAACTTTTCTTTGACAGTAGCTAAGACTCCATTAGATGTTCTCAAGTTGGATCATATCAGTGAATCATTCTCCAATGAGCATCGGCATCCCAGTATTGTGTCATACACAAGTGACTGTGAGAGCGTCATCCTTTCCAGTATACTTGGGATGTGCTAGTCTTACCGGAAAAACCCTGATCTCCTACTCAAGTTCCTTGACTAGGATTACTTTGATTAAGGTTTTAAGATTTTAGATCTCACTGGTATGATCTCATCATACCCATAAAATCATAGCCCTAATCTAGGGTTCATCATAATATAAAAAAAAAAAAAAAAAAACAGCGTATGATGAAAAAATAATGCCTTTATTTAGAAAATTGTCAATTACATGGTTTGGGAGATACAAACATAGATTGGCTTGTAGGGCATATCCCTTTCAATCTCCCACTTGCACTAAAGCCAATCGCCTTTAAATCTTATCCCATACACTCGAGTGGCGATCAAAATCGCGCTGTGGTAGAGCCTTAGTGAACGGGTCTGCTACATTGTTCTTTGTATCAACTCTATTTATGTAGACATCTTGTCTCTCTACTATTTCTCGGACGAGATGGAGCGTCTCAGAATGTGCTTGGACTTATGATGAGCTCTTGGTTCCTTAGCTTGAGCAACAGCCCCAGTGTTGTCACAGTAAAGTGGCACTGGGTTTTTCAATTTCAGGAATAACACCCAACTCTGTGATGAACTTCTTCATCCAGACTGCTTCCTTGGCGCTTCACTAACAGCTATATATCTGCCTCTGTGGTTGAGTCAGCTACAGTCTGCTGCTTGGTACTCTTCCAACTCACTTGCTCCACCATTTAGGGTAAAACATATCCCGAAATGGTTTGCTATCCTCAGGGTCTGATTGAAACTAGAATCAGAATAAGCTTCTAGTTTAAGATCAGAACCACCAAAAACCAGAAAATATCCTTAGTCCTCTTAGATACTTAAGAATATTTTTAACTGCTTTCCAATGATCCTCTCCTGGATCAGCCTGAAACCTACTGACAATGCCTAAAGCATATGCCACATCAGGCCTGGTACATAACATGGGCATACATTATGGACCCTATTGCCGAAGCATAGGGTATAGAATTCATTCTATTCTTTCTTCAGGTGTCTTAGGAGACATCCTTTTAGAAAGATGTATGCCTTGACTCATAGGAAGATAACCTCTTTTACTTCCATCCATGCTGAATCTTTTCAGCACTAAGTCAATGTACCTAGATTGGGATAAACCTAGCATCCTCTTAGATCTATCTCTATAGATCTTAATACCTATATATAGGATGCTTCTCCCAAATCTTTCATGGAAAACTGGTTTGATAGCCAAACCTTGACTGATTGCAACATTGGGATATCATTCCCAATGAGGAGTATGTCATCTACATACAGAACCCAAGAAGACTATGGCACTCCCACTAGTCTTCTTATAACACAGGGTTCATCCACATTTTTGATAAAACCAAAACTTTTAATAGTTTCATCAAAGCGGATGTTCCAACTCCTAGAAGCTTGCTTTAATCCATAAATGGATTTCTTTAGCTTGCATACTTGATTAGGTTTATTCTTTGAAATAAATCTTTCTGGCTGTGACATGTAGACTTCTTCCTCAAGGAAACCATTAAGGAATGCAGTCTTCACATCCATCTGCCATATCTCATAAGGTGGTATGCTGCTATAGCAAGTAAAATCCGAATTGATTTGAGCATGGCAACAGGTGAGAATGTTTCATCATAATCAATTCCCTGTTTTTGTCTAAACCTTTAGTCACTAATCTGGCTTTTATAGGTTTCAACTTGGCCATCAGCCCCAATCTTTTTCTTATAGACCCATTTGCACCCAATAGGATTAAACACCCTCTGGTGCTTCAACCAAAGACCATACTTGGTTTACATACATAGAGTCAATCTCAGATTCCATGGCTTATTGCCATCTATCTGAATCAGTACTCAAGATAGCTTCCGTATAGGTCAGAGGTTCATCATTTTGAATAACTTGGCTTCATTATTTTCAATAATAACCCATACCTCTCAGGTGCCCGTGGCACTCTATCAGACCGACCCAGTTTTTTGTGTTCTGGTTCTGTCCTAACTATATGTTCTAATGGTTGAGAATGTCTATCTGTGTTTCTTGTACTTCTCCAAGTTCAACAGTTCTACCATTGCCCTTTTCTAAAATGAACTCCTTTTCTAGAAAAGTGGCATGCCTGCTGACAAAAATCTTTTGTTCAGTAGGATGGTAGAAACAGATATCCTTTACCCTCTCTAGGATATCCTACAAATAGACATTTATCCGCTCTAGGTTCCAACTTATGTCCAAAATTTCTTTTAACATAAGCTGGACATCCCCATACCTTAAAATATTTAGATACGGTTTCTTTCCACTCCAAATTTTATATGGAGTACTAAACGGATTTAGAAGGTACCTTGTTCAGAATGTTCACAGCAATTTCTAGGGCATGACCCCAGAAGGAAATGGGTAAATTTGTGAAGCACATCATGGATCGTACCATATCTAATAAGGTACGATTCCTCCTTTCAGCTATACCATTTAGCTGTGGTGTATAAGGAGGGGTCCATTCAGAAAGAATTCCATTAACTTTAAGATAGTCTAAAAACTCCGTGGATAAGTATTCTCCTCCTCGATCAGAACGAAGAACTTTAATACTTTTCCCGTTTTGTTTTCGACCATACTTTGATACTCCTTAAATTTATCAAAGGCTTCAGATTTATGTTTCATAAGATACGCACATCCGAACCTAGATAAATCATTTGTAAAAGTGATAAAATATGTGTATCCACCTCTGGCCTGAGTTGTCACTGGACCACATACATCAGTATGTATAAGTCCTAATAACTCAGTTGACCTTTCTCCATGTCCGGTAAATGGAGTCTTGGTCATCTTACCCATGAGACATGATTCGCAAGTTCCTAATGATTCATACTCCTAAGGATCAAGGAATTTTTCCTTGTATAACTTGCTTTTCCTAGACTCATTAACATGACCAAGTCGATGATGCCAAAGTAAGTATCATTAAAGTCTTTTCTTTTTCTTTTATTATTGACATGAAAAACACTATCATTGGAAGAAAGAGTTAAGAGCCCATTGCTAAATATGCCAGAACAAATAATTTTATTAGATAACATTATCGAGCAACTAGTGCTCGTTACATCCATTACATATCCTGTTTTAATAACAAAGGAATAGATATAATGTTCCTAATAATCTTTGGCATATAGTAATAATTTTCTAACTCCAAGATCTTCCCTGAAGGCAACTTCAGAATATAGGTCCCTACAGCTTCTGCTTGGATGATATCACCACCAGCACCGTAGAGATTGAAGTCACCTTCCTTCAATACTTTAACCTTGTGGAGGTCCTGCAAAGATTTGCATATATGGTAACCACGAGCGGTATCCAATACCCAAGTATTTGATATAGATGAATTTAATGTCAATATAGTATGTATCTCATACATACCTTTTGGTGCATCTGACGCACCAGGCTTCACAGTTGCAAGGTAAGCCTTGCAATTCCTTTTCCAATGTCCCGCTTTGCGGCAAAAGAAACAGTTGACTATTTTGAGGACTTCTTTCCTTTCTTATTCTTATTGATGCCACCCTTAGGGTTTAGTCTCCTATTAAAACCCTTTTTGACTGATTTCTCTTATTGGTCTTATCAACAAGAAGTGGAACCTTTTCTTTCTTAACGTGGCTCTCTGCTGTTTTAACATGTTTAACAGCTCAGGCAAGGAAGTGTTCAGTTTGTTCATATGATAATTCAAGAAAAACTAGAAAAAGATTCCGGGAGTGATTGCAGGATTAAATCCTGATTCAACTCCCCATCCATAATAAAACCTAATTGATCCAATCTGGTGATTAAGTCAATTACCTTCAGAACATGATCCTGAACGGATGTTTCCCTCTGTCATCCTAGCACGGAATAACTGCTTAGATATTTCGTATCTAGCAATTCTGCTTTGTTCTCCAAAAAGCTCTTTTAAATTGAGCATTATGGATTGAGTATCCATGCTTTCATGCTGCCTCTGTAACTCATTGGTCATAGAGGCCAGTATGATACACTTGACAGTGAGGGAGTCATTCTGCCACATTTTGTATATGGCCATATCTTCTGTGTGGCATCATCCCCTAGTGGATTAAGACTAGGGTATCAAGAATATAAGAAAGTTTTTCTGAACTTAGTACAATCTTTAAATATCTCAACCAGTCCACATAGTTTGGACCAGTCAGTTTGTTGGATCTAAGATACGACTTCGCAGTGATAATGAAGATGCCATTTATCTACATTTAATAAAGAACAATACATAAGCAACAACCATGAAATGACTTACATAATTAAATTAGGTCTTCAATTTAATTATGTCTCCCACTATTTTATCAAAAATCATAGCCCTCACTATGATAATCGAGAAAAATCCTGATCGTTTTTTCTTTGTGAGATTGAGATCCTAATAACTTATAAAAGATCTTGGAGAAAACACAACAAATCTTTATAAGCTCAAAGTAGGAAACTCTTCCAATTATATCTCATATAATTCTCAAAATAACTTGGCCTCTAGAATTTATTAGTCTTGCAGAAAACACAACAAACCATAATGTTCTAGTTAAGTCAAGACCCTTTCATTTCTATACAGTCAGTACTCAAATATAATGCCCTTGCAGATAACACAACAAGGCATTATACTGATATACTGTAAGCATATCTATGCACTAGACTAGTATTATGTCAATCACCATAATAGGTCTTACAGATAACACAACAAACCTAATGCAGTTCATAACACAATAATGATCCAGCATGAAGGAAGGCCAATATATAGTATTTTTAACACTAAGCATTTTAGTCAAGATTTAAATAAATCAAATCGCGGCCAAGCAAGTGAAAGAGATGTGGAGTCCCCCCATTGCTTTCCTAAACACCAATAAAAATGGCCAGGTCAGTCAACGGAACCATTAAAAACCATAATTTTCTTTACCTTCCCAGAACCACCTTTCTAGACACCGAATGATCATTGTTCATCATGACAAGTGATGCTTATTAGTTAAATATACTATGACTTAATATAATTTTTAAGAGGAGGGTTTTATTAAATTGCCAGCACATTCTTATAGAACATATCACAATCATATCATCTGATAAACAAATATGTGCTAAGTGTGTCATCATACTAGGACAACCATTTACCACATAATGGATCCACCATTATGCCAGGGCAACCTTATTTCAGTATGATGACTTCAAAACTAATCATATCTCTATAAATAATTGGGTTTGAGTGAAAAACCCTAACTAGTGGCATACACCAAAACATATATGCAACCAAAATATGCTAAGTGTATCAGCATTCAAGGGTTTAAAACCCTAAAATGCGACACTACATAAAAATTTTCATATGTCTTAACTGTAATAAGGGTGGCTCTGATACCACTGTTGGGAATCCGGTGCACCGCAGTGGAAGTGTAATTTTAAAATGATGAAATTTGCACCATAATCCCTTACCAAGATCTCCTTATTCAGGATTAAAACATATAATAAACATACAAACTCACATTGTTAGAATTAGGGCACCAACCTGTTAACGCTAAATCCAATTTTGATGTAGAATCAAAACTTGGTTGTGAATGCCCCTTTTGATTTCACCAGGCATCCAAATGTCCACCCTCCAATGGTGATCCATAAGATGATTGATCAAGATGCTAGCTTCTTCAAATTCGTCCACTTGAATTCTTATCCTAGAACTCAAGAGGACTATGGCTTTAAAACTCCACGGTAGGGGCTCCTTACTTCCTTTCTTTCTTCTTCCTCTCCTTTTCTTAAGACCTTGTCTTAAGAATAAAACTCTTGTCTTGAAGGAGGAGAAGGATTTAAGACACTAATGTCTTAAAGTAAAAGGAAATAGAACCAGAGTAGTAGTTCTTTTCTTTTACCGATCGAGAGATTCTTCCTATCTCTTATTTTGGACTTGAGTTTCAATAGAGAAGAGAACTCTATAAGAGGAAAACTCTCTGTGTCCTAAAAAAGCTAAGGAGGAATTAGTTTCCTGGAAAGAAAAGAAAAAAAAAACTCTCTCGTACATTAGTCCAACACCCGAGACCTCTATTCCTTAAATAGATTACAAAGAGAGTTCTCTCTCACAACTCTCCGTAAACACCATTCCATTTTGTCTCACGCCCTTCCCTATTTCTCATGCCCCTTCCCTCCTTCTCACATCCTTCCAGATTAAATCTCTTGGCTTTTTCTAAAAGAAAAGTCATGAAATTTTAGATGAAAGGAATCGCGATGTTTCGGTCTCTGAAGAGACATTGTTTCGCGCAACCGGGAAGAGTCAGCGCCTTCCTTCTTTCTTAAAATCCCATCAGCCGTTAGATTCCCATCCAGGGGGGACAAGTGGTATGCTAATTATTAAGAAAGGAGGCCTCCCCATCTTAATTCATCAGAGAATTAAGCAGGGCACTCCAAGAGTCCATGCACCATGGACTCTTCCAAATGGCGTGCCAAGAGTCCATAAGAGCATGGACTCTTGGCATTTGGCATGAAAATGCAAGGGGGGCGGGTGGGGAGGCTAGCCTAGTTACATGGCTAGCCAATAGGGTTCCCATAATCCTATTTTCATAATTAGGGTCTAATTAGGTCCAATTAGAATCCAATTTGAACCAATCCGGAACCCTAATTCGAATCCGATTCGAATAGAAGCTAGGGTTTGCAACACCTACTAGAGTGTTATCCTGCAAAGATGATTTAATTCCAAATTAAACTCTTGATCAATCCTCTTAAGTGTGTGACCCATTGGGTTCCACATCTAGCCAGCAGTGGGTTCGAATACAAGTTGACCTAATTTGATTAGAACTCTTTCTAATCAATTTAGGTCAAACCGGGCTTACCCGATTTGATCAATTAGGACTCTTCCTAATAAATGATCTTTGAATTGATCAACCCAAAGACAAGATTGACGTCTAGCAATGTGTCATGTCTACCCGGAAGATATGGAAATTCTGGTGAAATACCAAAATTACCCTTCAGTAGAGAGTTACCGTACAATTAAATCTTTTCGTCAGCCTGCACCCAAAATATAACTATGGATATGGATATAGTCAAATCCAATATTATATTTATTCTAGCTCAATCTTATATTGATGATTCAATTATCTTGATATTAGAAACCATCTCTAATATCTTTACTTTGATCAAAGATTCCATGAATCATCATCCGATAGTTAACTAGCTGGATGCAATCTCCTCTTACTAAGAGTGATCGATTCCTTGTTGACCTACTCATTACCTTCATATCCAATTCACCATTCCCAGTATCAATCCTGTGCATGACTCAGTGTCATGATTAGGATTGAACCAAAGCATGGGTTCATGTACATAAGGTACTTATGGCAGTCTCAGGTAAAAGGATTACTTGTACCACTCCCACTATGAGAACTTCTATTGACATGTAGCTAAGACTCCATTAGATGTTCTCAAGTTGGATCATATCAGTGAACTCATTCTCCAATGAGCACCCACATCCCAGTATTAGTGTCATACACAAGTGACTGTGAGAGTAGTCACCCTTTCCAGTATACTTGGGATGGCTAGTCTTACCAGAAAAACCCTGATGCCCTACTCAGGGTTCCTTTGACTAGTTACTTTAGATTAAGGTTTTAATATTTTAGGTCTCACTGGTATGATCTCATCATAACCCTAAAATCATAGCCCTAATCTATGGGGTTCATCATAATATAAAAAAAAAATATATAGATATGATGAAAAATAATGCCTTTATTTAGAAAATTGTCAATAATGGTTTGGGAGATACAACATAGAATGGCATGTAGGGCATATCCCTTTCAAGTAGGACCTCCGATAGAGCAGTCCATCCATTAACACGAAGCACGTGGCCTTCCTTTTGATGAGGCCGCTTCAATCCGATCCTCAGGCAAGGTACCGTCGGTAATATACTTGACATACTTGTCCATCCAGCTAGGCACCGGGGTGACCTGCTAGATTTCTCTAGGGGCTTCATAGCTTGGGGCTTGAAGATGCTTGACATAGGTATGGCTAATGATGAGTCGAGCAAGGTTGCCTACTGGAGAGGGGGTAAGTGCGAGCATTTTTAGCATGCGGGATGTGAGATAATGAAGTGCTTGAAGCCCGCCATGCTTGCACGTACCAACTCCAAATACTTTGACATTTAAGGGTCCTGCACCTCATACTCTCCTATGATCTGCCCAGCCACCAGCTATGAATCGGTGAAAACCCTTAGGCAGGTCACGCCCAGTTCACGGGAGACTCTCAGTTCCGCGAGGAGCACTTCGTACTCCGCCTGGTTATTGGTGGTGGCGAATTGGAGGCGAAGCATGCATTCGATGACGACTCCCCCGCTTTTGGTGAGGATGAGCCAAGCTCCGCTTCCACCGGAGCTAGAGGCTCCGTCCACATGCAAGACCCATATGTCCTCCTCCAGTTCAAGGCCTAGCTATTGATTCTGGGGGCTCCCTTCCGGCCCCTCGCCCAGGCCTACACACTCAACTAAGAAGTCATCCAGTACCTGTGCCTTCATGGCCGACCTCAACCGATAGGCAATGTCAAACTCGTTGAGCTTCAGCACCCACTTTGTCAGGCATCCAGACATGTCAGGTCAGCTAAGCATGGCCTTTAGCGATTGGTCCATCAGGACCGTGATTGGGTGCGCTTGGAAATAAGGCCTAAGGCATTGAGTAGACACAATTAGTGCAAAAATCAATTTCTTGGATCGAGAGTACCTGAGCTCCACATCATGGAGAAGCTTGCTTGTATAATATACTGGTCTCTGGATCCCTTTATCGTTCGTCTGGACTAGGACCAAGCTGACGGCCTCCGGGGTGACCGCCATATACAAGAGGAGCTCTTCTCCCTCCTCTGGCCGAGAGAGTAGTGGTGGTGATGCCAGGGTTTTCTTCAGCTCCTCGAATGCCTCTTGGCACTCCTTCGTCCAGGAGAAGTCGAGCATCTTCCTCAGTGCCTTGAAGAAGGCTGGCAACGATAAGTAGATCTTGAAATGAATCAGCTCAGGGCTGCTACTCTGTCGGTGAGCTGCTGGACTTGCTTCTTCGAGGTGGGCTGCTCCATGTCAAGGATCACCTGAACCATATCTGGGTTGGCTTCTATCCCTCTCTGGGTCACCATGAAACCAAGAAACTTTCTCGCTGCCACACCGAAGGCACACTTCATCGGGTTCAATTTCATTTGGTGGAGGCGAAGGTTACGGAAGGTCTCTATCAGGTTGTCGACATGGTCCGAGGTCGGCTTGCTCATCACGAGCATGTCATCCATGTGTACCTACATGTTATGGCCAATTTGGTCTTTGAAGACCTTGTTGACCAATCGCTGGTATGTGGCACCTGCATTCTTCAGACCGAAGGGCATCATCTTGTAACAGTACATCCCACGATCTATAATGAAGGCGGTATGCTCCTCATCTTCAGGATGCATCCGAATCTAATTGTACCAGGAGAAGGCATCCATGAAGGAGAGGAGGCGGTGTCCCAAAGTGGCATCAATGAGCTGGTCGATCTTCGGAAGGGGGAAGCTATCTTTTGGGCAAGCTCAGTTGAGGTCAGTGTAGTCCACACAGATCTCCACTTCCCATTGTTCTTCTTGACCATCACCATGTTGGCGAGCTAGCTAAGGTATTGCACCTCTCATATGAAGCCGGCAGTGAGGAGCTTCTCCACCTCATCGTTGATCATCCTCAGCCTTTCTACGGCAAAACTCCTCTTTTGTCAAACTGGATGGCACTTTGGATCGATCTTCAACTGGTGGGTGATGACTTCTGGGGGAATACCTAGCATATCTGCCATGTGTAGGGTTTGGTGGCAAGGCGGAAACATAGATTTCAAAATTTTTATCTTTATGAAATCTTCACCAAACCCTTAACCCAAGATCTCCTTAAAAGAATTAAACATATAACATGTATATATAAGATTTAAAGTCATATTAAAGTACTAAGCTGTATCGCTAAAATCCAAACTTTAAATCTCCACCAAGTGCCCAAATGTTCACCCTCCAATGGTGATCCACACAGAAAATGATGAGGACTACAACTTCTTGTTCTTGGCTCCTCTTCTTGAATTCTGTTTCAAGAATTCAATTCTTGGACTTTTAGGCTGAAATTTTCTTTCTTGAAAATTTCTTTTCTTCCTTCTTTCCTCTTCTTGAATTCTTTTCTTGAATTCCCTTTCTTGAATTCCTTTTCTTGAATTGAATTGGAAGAAGATATTAAGACAAGTAAAGTCTTAATTCAAGAAAGAAAAGAAGAACAGACCCTTCCTTTTCCTTTCCTTTACCGTTCAAGACCTTCCTCTTATTCTTGTTTAGGGTCAGAGTTTCGACAGAGATTATCTCTGTAAGGGAAACATACCCAACAAGCATAAAGGGAAGGAGTATTCCGGAGAGGAGGAGAGGAATATGATCTCTGAATTTGATTATCAGAAAAAACCCCCGAGAACCCAAACCCTTTTATAGATTTCAGAGGAGCGTCTTCTTAAAATATCGCAACCCTCTGAAACCCCAAGAATCATGATCCATCATTCCTCACGCGTCCCCTCAACCAAAAATCATGTTTATCTGATTTAATTTTTTTTTTCCGACGAGGAGGACTCTCAGAAAAACTTTAGGAAGAATCGTGACTTTTGACGACGGATTTGCGATCAAAAAATGATGGATCTTATTCCTTAATTTTTCTGGCCATCAGATCCAGATCCAAGGATGTCAGACAAACATCCAAATTGCCCCCCCCCCCTATCTTGATTTTTCTCCAATGGAATTTCCTTCCCACGCACGTGAAGAGGAGTCCACACGCGCGTGGACTCTTCTTCTTGGCGCGCGCGGGTGAGGAAAGGAGTGGGCGGCTTGGAGAGAGGGTCTCAGTGCACTTGATTCACTTGGGTTCAGCCATTGGTTAGCCCATGTCCTAAAATTTAAATTAGACCCTAATCTGGTTCAATTAGAACCCAATTAAGCCCAATTCGGAACCAAATTCGAATCTGATTCGAATAGAAATTTGGTCTGTAACACATGCTAGTGTGTTTATCCTGCAAACATGATTTAATTCCAAATTAAATCCTTCATCAATTTTCTTTTGTGTGTGACCTATTGGATCCACACCTAGCCAGCAGTAGGTCCGAGTGCTATTTGACTTAATTCGGTTAGATCTCAACTAAGCTGATTTAGGTCAACTCAAACTAGCTCGACTCAGTCAATTAGAATCAATTCTAATTAACTAATTTGAATTACCATAATTCAATTTATACCTACAAGACAAGATTGACATCTAGCAACGTATTATGTCTACCCGGAAGATGTGGAATTTTGGTGGAATTACCAAATACACTTCAGTGGTGAGTTACCGGGCAATTCAGTCCTTTGATCAACTTGCATCCCGAATATGATTATGAATATGGATACTTACCAAATCCAATTTCATATTTATCCCTAGCTCAATCTTTATAATGATGATTCATTAATGAACCATTAGAAATTAACTCTAATGTTCATACTTTGATCAAAGATTTCCTGAATCCATCATATGATCGAAATTAGATGGATGCAATTCCCTCTTACTAGGGCTGATCAATTCCTTGTTGACCTACTCACAACCTCCATATACAATCCACCATACCCAGTATCACCTCATGCATGACTCAGTGTCATGATTGATTGCGAACCAAAGTATGGATTCATATATATAAGGTACCATGGTAGTCTCAGGTCAAAGGACCACATGCACTACTCCCACTATGAGAATTATCTATTGACAAACAGATAAGGTTCCATTAGATATTCTCAATCTGGATCAATTCAGTGAACTCATTCTCTAATGAACACTCACATCCTAGTATTAGTGTTAAACACAAGTGACTGTGAGATCAGTCACCCTCATCACAAAGCATATATAGGATGTGCTGCGTCTTGCCGGAAACATTGATTCCCAACTCAATGTCCCATCGACCAGGAATATTTTAGATTAGGGTTTAAGGCTTTAGGTCTCACTGGTATGATCTCATCATAACCCTAGAACCATAGCCCTAATCTATGGGGTTTCATCATATAATCATAAAGACAGCGTATGATGAAAATAATGCCTTTATTATAATAATGTCAATTCATTGATTTTGGGATCGAAATACATATTTCAATTGGCTTTCAGGGCACAATCTTTCAATCTCCCACTTGCACTAAAGCCAATCGCCTTTAAATCTTAACCCCATACAATCAAGGTGGCAATCACTCTCTCTGTGATAGAGCCTTAGTGAATGTGTCTGCTATGTTGTTCTTCGTTTCTATCCTTTTAATGCAGACTTCTTATCTTTCGACAATCTCTCGAACGAGATGAAGCATCTCAGAATGTGCTTTGATTTGTGATGAGCTCTTGGTTCCTTTGCTTGAGCAACAACCCCGTATTATCATAGTAAAGTTATATTGGACCTTCAATCGCAGGAACTACGCCCAACTGATATGAACTTCTTCATCCAGACAGCTTCCTTGGCAGCTTCACTAACAGCAATGTACTCTGCCTCAGTTGTTGAGTCAGCTACAGTTTGCTGTTTAGAACTCTTCCAGCTTACAGCTCCTCCATTTAGGGTAAAAACATATCCAGATTTAGATTTGCTGTATTCATCTGGATATGATTGAAAACGAGAATCTGAATAAGCTTCTAGTTAAGATCAGATCCTCCGTATATTAGAAAAATATCCTTAGTTCTTTTAAGTACTTAAGAATATTTTTCACAGTCTTCAATGATCCTCTCCTGGATCAGCCTGAAAATGCTGGTTCCTAAGGCATGATGCCACATCAGGCCTAGTACATAACATAGCATACATAATAGACCCTACTACCGAAGCATAAGGTACAGAATTCATTCTATTCTTTCTTAGGTGTCTTAGGAGACATCTTTTTAGAAAGATGTATGCCATGACCAATAGGTAAGTAACCTCTTTTACATTCCTCCATGCTAAATCTTTTTAGCACTTGGTCAATGTACCTTGACTGGGATAACCTAGCATCTCCTAGATCTATTTTATAGATCTGATGCCTAGTATATAAGATGTTCTCCCAAGTCTTTCATGGAAAACTGTTTAGATAACCATACCTTGACTGATTGTAACATTGGGATATCATTCCCAATGAGGAGTATGTCATCTACATACAGAACCAAGAAAACTATGGCATCCCACTAGTCTTCTTGTACACACAGGTTCATCCTCATTTTGATAAAGTCAAATTCTTTGACTGTCTTATCAAATCGGATGTTCCAACTCCTAGATGCTTGCTGTAATCCATATAGGTTTTTTAGCCTACATACCTGATTAGGTTTAGTCTCCAAGATAAAACCTTCTAGCTGTGACATATAACCTCTTCCTCAAGGAAACCATTGAGGAATGCGGTTTTCACATCCATCTGCCAGATTTCATAATCATGATATGCTGCTATAGCAAACATGATCCGAATAGATTTGAGCATGGCAACAGGAGAAAATGTTTCATCATAATCTATTCCCTGTTTTGTTTGAAACCCTTAGCCACTAATCTGGCTTATAAGTTTCAACTTGGCCATCTGCCCCAATCTTTTTCTTATAGACCATTTGCATCCAATAGGGTAACACCCTCTGGTGCATCAACCAAAGTCCAGACTTGGTTGAATACAAGGAGTCCATTTCGGATCTCATGGCTTCCAGCCATCTGTTTGAGTCACTACTCATGACAGCATCCGTATATGTTAGAGGCTCATCATTATCAATGATTCGGGCTTCATTATTTTTAAATGAAAACCCTACCTCTCAGGTGCATGTCGCACCCTATCAGACCTACGGATATGAGTGGTGTGTTCAGGTTCTATACTAACTATGTTATGATGTGGTTGAGATGTATCTACTTGTTGAACTTCTTCAAGTTCAATATTTCTCCCACTACCCTTTTGTAGGATGAACTCTTTCTCCATAAAAGTGGCATGCCTACTGACTAAAACCTTTTGTCAGTAGGGTGGTAGAACAAATATCCTATACTATCTTTAGGATATCCAACAAATAGACACTTTTCTGCTCTAACATCAAGCTTATGTCCAAAAATTTTTTTGACATAGCTGGACATCCCCATATCTTAAGATACTTAAGATTGGGTTTCTTTTCCCTCCATAACTCATATGGAGTGCTAGATACAGATTTGGATGGTTCTCTATTTAAAATATTAGCCGCTATTTCCAAGGCATATCCCCAGAAAGAACAGGTAAGTCTGTGAAGCCATCATGGACTGTACCATATCAAATAAAGTACGATTTCTCCTTTCAGCAACACCATTTAATTGTGGTGTGTAAGGAGGATTCCATTAGAGATGATTCCCTTTTCTTTAAGGTGATCAAGAAACTCGGTGGATAAGTATTCACCTCCTATATCTGATCGAAGGATCTTAATACATTTCCTCATTTGTTTCTCTACCATACTTTGATACTCTAAAAATTTTCAAAAGCTTCGGACTTATATTCATTAGATACCAATCCATACCTTGAAAAATCATCAGTGAATGTGATGAAATATGAGTATCCACCCTTAGCCTGAGTTGTCATAGGTCCACATACATCAGTGTGTATGAGTCCTAATAACTCAGTTGTCCTTTCATTATGTCCACTAAATGGAGTCTTGGTCATTTTACCCATGAGACATGATTCACAAGTTCCTAATGATCATAGTCATAAGGATAAGGAATTTTCCTTGTATAACTTGTTATCCTTTGCTCACTAATATGTCCAAGACGACAGTGCAAAGTAAAGTAAAGTATGTTTACTTCATCTCTTTTTCGTTTATTACTAACATGTAGTATATTGTCATCAGAAGATAGAGTTAAGAGACCATTGCAAAAATTCCATTAATATTATTTCATTAGAAAAACTGATTGAGCAACCACTGCTCATTACATTCATAATATATCCTTGTTAAGTAACAAGGGTACAGATTGATGTTTGTAATGATTCTAGGCATAAAATAATATTTTTTAACTCTAAAATCTTCCTAGAAGGCAGCTTCATATATAAGTCCCTAAAGCTACTGCTGGATGGAATCTCTCTAGCACCGTAGAGCTCGAAGTCGCCTTCCTTCAAAACTCTAATGTTCTGTAGTCCCTGCAATGATTTGCAGATATGATGACCACAAGTAGTATCCAATACCCAAGAGTTTGAATTAGAAGAGTCTAATGACAAAATTGCATGTATCTCATACATACCTTTTGGTGCATCACTAGCACCACGCTTCACACTTGCAAGGAAACCTTGCAGTTTCTTTTCCATTGACCCGGCTTGCCACAATGAAAGCAGGTCATTTATCCGGAGGCCTTCTTTCCTTTCCTTTTCTTGATGCCCCCTTTTGGGTTCAACCTCTTCTTGGAACCCTTTTTGCCTATTTTCTTCTTGTTTATACCATCCACAAGAAGAAGTGGAGCCTTATTTTTCTTTAAATGGCTCTGCTGTTTTTAACATATTCAACAGCTCAGGCAAGGAAGTGTTAAGTTTGTTCATATGATAATTAAGAACAAACTGTGAAAATGACTCTGGGAGTGACTGCAGGATTAAATCCTGATTCAACTCCCCATCCATAACAAAACCAATCACCCAATCGGGTGTTAGGTCAATAACCTTTAATACATGGTCTTGTACGGATGTACCTTCTGTCATCCTTGCACGGAATAAATGCTTAGATATTTCATATCTTGCAATTCGACTATGTTCTCCATAAAGTTCTTTTAGATTGAGCAATATGGAGTTTGTGTCCATGCTTTCATGTGCCTCTGTAACTCATTGATCATAGAGGCAAGCATTATACACATGACAGTAAGTGAGTCATTTTGCCACGTGTTATATGTGGTCTTATCCTCTTACGAGGCATCTTCCCCTAATGGTTCAAGGTTGGGGTATCAAGAATATAAGAAATTCTTTCTTGGCTGAGTACTATCTTCAGGTTTCTCAACCAATCAAATAGTTTGGTCCAGTCAATTTATTTGCATCAAGAATGCTACGGAGTGAGAGTGAAGAGGCCATTTAATCTACATTAACAAAGAACATTATATAAGCAAACAACCAATGTTGACAAAACATAATTAAATTAGGACTTTAACTTAATTATGTCTCCCACTATTTTATCAAGCATCATAACCCTCCATGTGATGATCGAGAAAACCCTAATTGGTTCTCTTAGTGGGGTTGAGATCCTAATTCCTTACAAAAGACCTTGTGTGTACACAACAAATCTTATATAAGTTCAAAGGTAGAAAACTCTTCCAATTGTAACTCATACAATTCTCAACTTATCTTGGCCTCTAAAATATTAATAGCCTTGTGTGTACACAACAAACTATAATATTTAGTTAAGTTAGACCCTTCTTTGCTATATAGTCATGATATTAATTATAATACCCTTGTGTGTACACAACAAAGTATTATATTAAATCATGCCATAAACATCAAATGTACCAAGCCAAAATTATGTTAGTCACCATAAAAGGCCTTGTGTGTACACAACAAACCTAATATGGATCATAACATAATAATGACTTGGCATGAAGGAAGGCTACATGTAGTGAATATTACACTAAGCATTTCAATCAATAATTAAGTTAATCTTATCAGCCACATAAGTGGGAGAGTGGTGAGTCCCCCCGTTGCTTTCCTTAGACACCAATAAGAATTGGCCAGGTCAGTCAACGGAACCAATTAAAAACCACGTTCTTTACCGATCATGAACCACTTTTCCTAGACACCGAATGATAAACTAATCATATTGATTATTTTTGCTTTTGGTATATGACACTACAACTTAATATGTTTTTAAAGAGGGCTTTATTAAACAAAGCACATTCTTTTTATAACCTAGCAAATATGTGCCATAGTGTGCCATCATACTAGGACAACCATTTACCATATAATGGATCCACCATTATGCTAGGGCAACCTTATTTCAGTATGATGACTAGAAGGCTAAACAATCTCTATACAAATTAAGGTTTAAGTGAAAACCTTAATTAGTGGCATACATCAAACATATATGCATAATTAACATAAATATGTGATTAGTGTGTCATCATACTAGGACAACCATTTACCACATAATGGATCCACCATTATGCTAGGGCAACCTTATTTCAGTATGATGACTAGATGTCTAAACATATCTCTACAACAATTAGGGTTTGAGTGAAAACCCTAATGGTGACATTACATCAAACATACACAATATCATATGTTAATTATATACATATGCATCTAAAAATCAGTATATATATTTTAATCTTAATAAGGAGGCTCTGATACCACTGTAGGTTTGGTGGCAGGCAAGGAAAACATAGATTTCAAAATTTTTATCTTTATGAAATCTTCACCAAACCCTTAACCCAAGATCTCCTTAAAAGAATTAAAACTATAACATGTATATATAAGATTTAAAGTCATATTAAAGTACTAAGCTGTATCGCTAAATCCAAACTTTAAATCTCCACCAGGTGCCCAAATGTTCACCCTCCAATGGTGATCCACACAGAAAAAGATGGACTACAACTTCTTGTTCTTGGCTCCTCTTCTTGAATTCTGTTTCAAGAATTCAATTCTTGGACTTTTAGGCTGAAATTTTCTTTCTTGAAAATTTCTTTTCTTCCTTCTTCCTCTTCTTGAATTCTTTTCTTGAATTCCCTTTCTTGAATTCCTTTCTTGAATTGAATTGGAAGAAGATATTAAGACAAGTAAAGTCTTAATTCAAGAAAGAAAAGAAGAAGAACAGACCCTTCCTTTCCTTTCCTTTACCGTTCAAGACCTTCCTCTTATTCTTGTTTAGGGTCAGAGTTTCGATAGAGATTATCTCTGTAAGGGAAACAATACCCAACAAGCATAAAGGGAAGGAGTATTCCGGAGAGTAGGAGAGAATATGATCTCTGAATTTGATTATCAGAAAAAACCCCCGAGAACCCAAACACTTTTATAGATTTCAGAGGGGCGTCTTCTCAAAACATCGCAACCCTCTGAAACCCCAAGAATCATGATCCCTCATTCCTCACGCGTCCCCTCAACCAAAAATCATGATTCTCCAATTTAAATTTCATTTTCCGATGAGAAGGACTCTCGAAAAACTTCAGGAAGAATCACGACTTTTGACGACGGATTTGCAACCGAAAAATGACGGATCTTTTCCTTAATTTTTCTGGCCATCAGATCCAAATCCAAGGACATCAACAAACATAAAAATCGCCCCCCCCCCCCCTGTCTTGAATTTTCTTTGACGGAATTCCTTCCCACGCACGTGAAGAAGAGTCCACACGCGCGTGGACTCTTCTTCTTGGTGCGCGCGGATGAGGAAGGAGTGGGCGGCTTGGAGAGAGGGTCTCAGTGCACTTGATTCACTTGGGTTCAACCATGGGTTATCCCAATGTCCTAAAATTTAAATTAGATCCTAATCTGGTTCAATTAGAACCCAATTAAGCCCAATTTGGAACCAAATTCGAATCTGATTCGAATAGAAATTTGGTCTGCAACACAAGCTAGTGTATTTATCCTGCAAACATGATTTAATTCCAAATTAAATCCTTCATCAATTTACTTTTGTGGGTGACCCATTGGATTCCACACCTAGCCAGCAGTAGGTCCGAGTGCTATTTGACTTAATTCGGTTAGATCTTAACTAAGCCGATTTAGGTCAACTCAAACTAGCTCAACTCGGTCAATTAGAATCTAATTCTAATTAAATGATTTGAATTACCATAATTCAATCATATACCTACAAGACAAGATTGACATCTAGCAACGTATCATGTATACCCGGAAGATGTGGAATTTTGGTGGAATTACCAAAATACCCTTCAGTGGTGAGTTACCGGGCAATTCAGTCCTTTGATCAACTTGCATCCCGAATATGATTATGAATATGGATACTTGTCAAATCCAATTTCATATTCATCCCTATCTCAATCTTTGTAATGATGATTCATTAATGAATCATTAGAAATTAACTCTAATGTTCATACTTTGATCAAAGATTTCCTGAATCCATCATATGATCGAAATTAGCTGGATGCAATTCCCTCTTACTAGGGACTAATCAATTCCTTGTTGACCTACTCACAACCTCCATATACAATCCACCATACCCAGTATCACCTCGTGCATGACTCAGTGTCATGATTGTTTGCGAACCAAAGTATGGATTCATATATTAAGGTACCATGGTAGTCTCAGGTCAAAGGATCACATGCACTACTCCCACTATGAGAATTATCTATTGACAAACAGATAAGGTTCCATTAGATATTCTCAATCTAGATCAATTCAGTGAACTCATTCTCTAATGAACACTCACATCCTAGTATTAGTGTCAAACACAAGTGACTGTGAGATCAGTCACCCTCATCACAAAGCATATATAGGATGTGCTGGTCTTGCCAGAAACATTGATTCCTAACTCAATGTCCCATCGACAGGAATATTTTAGATTAGGGTTTTAAGGCTTTAGGTCTCACTGCTATGATCTCATCATAACCCTAGAACCATAGCCCTAATCTATGGGGTTCATCTTATAATCATAAAGATATAGCGTATGATGAAAATAATGCCTTTATTATAATAATGTCAATTCATTGATTTAGGATCGAAATACAATATTTCAATTGGCTTTCAGGGCACAATCTTTCACCATGGACCAGGCGAACACATCTGCGTTTGCCCAATTGAAACTCAACAAGCGAGCTCGCTCCTCTTCCAGGAGTTGGGCTCCTATTTGCACCATTTTCTATGGGTCCAAGCCAATGGGGTACATCAACAAGTGCTCAATGGGACCACCCTTGGGATCCTGCACCCTCAGGTCGAGGTCGTCAACATCGAAATCGAGCTTAGCACTCCGAGCTCCAGGGATGGCCTGCAAGCAAAGCGGGATGGCTGAACTGCCCCCCTCATCTCTCCCACCCCAAAAATGGTGGGGAACTGCATCAACAATCTTTTTGTGGAGATGACTGCATCAAGTTGGTTGAGCCCTGGGTGGCCCAAGATATCATTGTACAATAATGGGAGTCGGACGACGGTAAAGGTCATCATGATCGTGCTTTGCCAGGGTGGAGTCCCAGCGGTAACAGAGAGAGCGATCTCTCCCTCGACTCCTACAGAATCTCCGGTGAAACCCACGAGAGGGTGTGCACCGGCCTTAGCAATCATAAGATAAGTTCATGCAGAAGAAAGCATCATAAAAAAGTACGTCCATGGAGCTCCCACTATCTACCATAATCCGATGTACAAGATCCTTAGCGATGGTGATCTCGACCACCACCGCATCATTATTTACATTTTCTTCACCTCCCTTTTTCTTTTCAAAGGGGAGTACATATTTCAGGTCTCCTCCCTCCTGGGCCCTCTTTAAAGCGTGCCCTATCCCCCAAGAGATCATGCCTACAGCTTCTCCGTAGGGCAGTTGTCGACTGCAGGGATGGGGGGAAGGGCCATAAGTTGCTGGTCCTCCGCTGGGCCTCTCTTTCCATGAACTTCTTGAGATCACCCCACCTGATCAGGTCCTCAATCTCCCTCTTCAGGTTATGAGACTCCTCCATGTCATGGCCATGGGCACGATGGAACTGGTAGTACTTTGTCTTGTCGCGACAATTCTTTGGGTTCTAAGGAGGAGGTCGGCGGAGGTAGCCCTCTCCCTCGATCTCCATGAGGATCTTCGTTCTTGGAGCAAGGAGGGGAGTGAAGGTCCACTTCAGAACGGGACCATTCTTCGGCTTCAATCCTGATAGAAAGTCGGTAGGGGGCCCGGGCCATCGAGTTCCAGGTACATCCCTTGGGGCAAGCTTCTTCGAAGGCTTCCCGTCTAGCTCTTTCCTGGTACGGTCAACCTCCTCAGCATGGATGTACTTGTGGACATAGAGGATTTCAGAGTACATCTTGGGCAGCTCCTTGTCCAAGGAATATGTCAATCGGGAGGTCTTGAGCCCTCGCTTCAATGCTAGCATGGCGACGGGCTCGTCTAGACTGTAGATCTCTAAGGCAGTGATCTTGAATCGGGTGACATAGTCTCGCAGAAGCTCCTGGTCTTGTTGGTGGATGGAGAAGAGGCTATCCACCTCACTTGGCACCTTTCGATAAGCATCAAAGTGTACCATAAACTTTCCTTTCAACTGCTGGAAGGAGTCGATGGATTCGAGCTCGAGGCGGGTGAACCAAACTTGAGCGGCCTTCCAGAAGGTGGCCGGGAAGGCAATGCACAAGAGGATGTCCGTCACCCCATGGACTCTCATGAGAGCTTTATAGCTCTCCAGGTGATCCAGGGGGTCGGTGGTCCTATCATTGGGACACCTGAGGCATGCGGAATCGACTCGAAATCGATTCCTCTTGGATTTCCTGGGAGAAGGGTGGTCGGGCATTATAGCCCACTGGCTTGCTGGGGGAGCCTTGCATGTGGCAAACAAGCGGGAGAGTTCTGCCAGTTTGTGCTCTTGCTCTTCCAGGCACTTTTGGCTAGACACCTGATGGCCTCATTAGTGGAACCTTCACGGAGGCCAATATAGAAGAAGGCACACTCGGACGGCGCGACGGGTAACAATGCTTGCTGGCTTAGGTGTTGTGGGGTCGGGGGCTGCCGTGGAGTGGTATGTCGGTCAGGTGTTCCGCTGGGGATGTCGTGGTCTGCTAACCGTGGCTGGGGATGACTCCGCTGATGCCCGTGGATGGAACAGCCTACCTTGGATAGAGTGCAGGCTTCCACGAGGGCCAGCGGCTTGGGCTGCGGGGGTCCCTAGCTATAGTTAAGTGACCAAGGAGCATTGCTATTGCTACAGCTGCCTCACGACCATGGTCAGTGTTTGCAGCTGCTGGACAATAGGAGCATACTGACCGTCTAACGAGGACAACTGGAGAGGAGGAGCAGAGGAGTGGGAAGTTCCCTTTCTGGGCTGCGAGGGCCCGGAGGGGAGGAAACTTCTCCCGGCTAGCTGGTGGAGGCTTCACATTCGCGAGTCACCGCCATGCTTGGAATCGAGCTACTCTCAAGCTCGAGGGGGGCTTGTTCATGCAGGAGCTTTCATCCCCCCTACCTGGTGTACCAATTTATTGCCGACATAATTGTTGTGGCCTGCAGCTGTGAGTTGGTGCTAGATTGTGGTCCCCTTTGCTGTGAAATCCTAACGCTCCCGGACCTATGAAACAAGGTTAGAGTCTCAGGCCAGGGATCCCGGTGGGGGCTCCAACAGTCAAGTTAGAGAGCAGTAAAGTGGAATAGATCCACTAAGACAGATCCCCGCTGGGTCTCCGTGCTTAGAGGAATCTTTAATGAGAAGATGAGCAAGAACGAGAGGGATTAGCACTCCGGTTCCTGCAACGGGTTCTTCGAGCTCACTCCTACGAGTTCTTTGGAGCTTCTATCCCAGAATCGCCTCCTCTCTCCATGCGTGCATTTGCCCTCTCGATTGCCTACCTTCCTTCTTGCGGGTGGTGCCCTTTTGAGATCGTTGGATACTTTGGTGTATCGATTCTCCCTCTTGGGGAGGCCTTGGAGGTCAGCGGCACTTACTGATTGTTCTCTTGAGGTCATCTCCACTTACGGTTGGGAGTTATGTGGTGAGTCTATCTCGTCTACCATGCAGTCACGAAAGGGGGAACTTGGCGGGACCACTATCCTCATGAAGGTGCCCACAGGCCCGAGGCGTTGACCATGGCTCTTCCCTTTTGGAGTGTGAGGTCACTGGCAAACGGATTTGGTACCACAAACAGGGTGTCCTTCCTAAACTGGTGTAAATGAGATTTCGTGCATCGTTATAGATCTGGGAGTGCCGTACTGAACGCGCCGCCCTCAGCAGCATCATCGGGGCTTGCACCCTCAATCCTTCCATGCTCCATGAAGAAGGCTCAACTTCAATCGATGTGGACCCGTCTGGGGGCACCACCTTGTGGAAGGGGCAGAGATGCCATGCTCGACTCCGATCGAGATGGACCCATCTGGGGGTTCCACCTAGTGGAGAAGCAGAGGCAGGCCCATATCGGTCGAGGTGGATCCCTCCTAGGTCAACACCTGGCAAAGGGGGCAGAGGCAAGCTCGACTTCGACCGAGGTGGACCAATCTAGGGGCGCCACCTGGCAGAAAGAGCAAAGATGCCAGGCTCGACTTTGGCTAAGGTGGGCCCATCTGTGGGTGCCACCTGGCGGAGGAGCAGAGGCGGGCCCACTTTGGTCGAGGTGGACCCTTCCTGGGTCGACACCTGGTGATGGGGCAGAGGCAAGCTCGACTTCGACCGAGGTGGACCCATCTGGGGGTGCCACCTGATGGAAAGAATGGAGATGCCAGGTGTTGTACCATCTAACCAATCCTGGATTGGGCCAGTTAAGGAGTCCAACCAGCTGACTTATGGGCGGAAGAGGTCCGCACGACCCATCTCCTTCTAAGCCCCACCAATCGGCTCTCGTAGGAGGTCCGACCAGCCAGGGGGATCGAGACCTAAAGTCGACCATCTCCTGCCAAGGCATAGCTGACCCTCTTTAAGGGCCTCTTGGAGGCCCCTCTCCTTCAATGTGCCATTCGGCTTTTCTCGGAGCTCCTGACAGACTCCCGCTAGGTCCGACCGGCTTGTCTCCATCTGGGGAATTCCAGGTGCTCCCCTTCACGTCTATCGATTGGCTCTCTCAAATGTCTTGGCAAGTACTCTCGGTCGACCGGACGATAGCCTCCAACTGAATACTACCGACCCTTGGTTCTTCTCAGAACCGCTCGAAAGCTCTAGAAGATCCTTCCCAGCTGGTACCGGAATTCTGTTGCAACAAATTCCACGATATGGCCACTACTCCATGCCACCTGGCCATCACTTTGATCCTCTCAGGGGCAAATCAGGATTTTTCAGCCTATCCCCTAATGAATTTTGGCAGTATTCCATGCCCATAAAAGGGGCCGGGGACCTCCGCAAAGGGGTGAGTGCACTCTTCCTTCTCCAGGCTGCTCTTTCTCATTCTTCTCTCCATTCTGTTGCTCCAGATCCCATGATAACTTAGGCATTGGAGTGTCCCCCGTCAGAGCACCTCCGGTGCCTAGGGACTTTGTGCAGGTCAACCGACGGGAGAGCTCTCCAGTGTAGCGAACTGAGGCCGGTCCAGGTGGAGGCGCAGCAACAGATTGGCTAGCTAGGGAAGGGCGATTGAACCTTCGTTCCACTCCCCCACTCTAAAAGGAGAGATTATCCATCAATGGTGAGGGGAAGAACACAAAGTATCTCTGCTAGAGGAAGGCATTCCCGCCACAGGTCTGAAGCCCCTCGCGGGGAAGATGACACAGTCACTGCCGCCGAGACCACCATCACTCTGGGGCTGCAGCAGTTCCAGAAACTGGTGAACCGCATCGAGACACTCACCTCAGCGGTCCAGCATGTTCAAGAAGCGACTGACGACCGGCGGCAGCCACCCACGATGTCCTGCATCAATCATCAGCCGACTAAGGCAGAGTCAACAGTCGAAAGTGCCCCTACCTTTTTCCCACGCTGCTCTAGAGCCCCAAAGGTCAAAGAGGGCTCACGCTAGCGGGAAGAGAGCGAGGTCGTCTTCTCCCTCTTTTGCTGACTCCACCCCCGTTGTCGGTCAGCTCCTTGCTGACGATCTGCATGACTATGGTAGCAAAATCATGTGCATGGAAGAGCGCATGGCGGAAATCATCGAGCGCCAGAAGGCCGAGGGGGGACAGGCGTACGACACCCGCCCACCTTTTTCCACTAAGATCTTGGGGCAGTCTATCCCCCAACACTTCATGATTCCTCAGGTGGACCCCTATAATGGTACCACCGATCCACTTGATCATCTGGGCTCTTATAAGGCCCACATAATGGTACAGGGTGCCTCCGACACCCTTCATTGCATCACCTTCCCAACAACCCTGAAGATGGCCACCCGGATGTGGTTTACAGCCATCCGACTGGTACGATCCAAGCTTTTTCTCAACTTGAGATACTTTTTCTTTCTCATTTCAGGACATGCAGTCGGGCCCCGAAGAACATCGACTGCCGCTTCCTTATACTCCAGAAGGAGGGGGAGACCCTCCGGGAATACATAGCTCGCTTTAACTCAACGGCTATGGAAGTCCCTGACTTGAATGAGGCGGTAGCAATGTCGGCCTTCAAGAGAGGGCTCTGATCATCCAGGCTCACATTTTTCTTGGACAAGAAGTTCCTGAAGGACCATACCAAGCTATTGGCCAAGTCACACAAGTACGCCCTGGCAGAAGAGCAGGCGGCGAGTCGGTGCTAGGCAAAAGGGAGACCAGCCCCCAAGAACCGGAGCAATAAAGCTCTACAGTCCAACCCCCGGCGATGATAGCCGACCCACTCGGTGCCGAAGCCCCAAGCCGAGGGACTTCAAAAAGTTTGAGACATATGCACCCCCTCTCCCTTCCAAGGGAGAAAATCATCATGGAGATTGAGAATGAGGCTTACTTCCAAACGCCTCGACCAATGAGGGGCCCTCCAGCTACGAGAATTCTTAAAGTTACTGCAAATTATGATAAATCCATAAAAACAAATTTCAAAATTTTGAAATTTTAACAGAGAGAAATAATTTAAATAATAGAGCATATACGGACTGAAAAATTGCAGAAAACAAGCCCTAATCTATGCTCTGATACCAAATGATGCGGGACTAATATGCATGCAATTCATTTTGTATGTTTTATATGTGGGGTTAGGTGATTAATTCCAAATTTCAGATCAAAATTAGTTGTAGGGAATTTGTATGAATTCTTGAAGCCAAGCATGCAGATTAGAACCTAGAAAAGTACTAAAGAAGGATCACCGGGGCTGAGAAGCCTCGGTTAGGGCAAGTTCTTACAATAAAATGACTGGAGGTAGAGAGGGTGACCTGACAATATCTGAAGTGCCCGGTGAAGATCGCAGTGAAGGGATCTCTCGTTCCTCGATGGATGCGGCCTGGAAAACCGAGCCAAAGACCCGCGGATACCCGGCTTTCTGCTCGGTGGTCCGATTGAGGCATGGCTAGAGTCGTTGGATTCGTAGGAACTCGGAGACTTGCAAACGACCTGTCAGGGTTAGAAAACTCAAAGGAATTCAAGAAAACAAAAAGGAAAATAGCAAAGGGAAGAAAGTTTTGGAGGGGGCTGGAAGGATGGTTGGTGGCAGGAAGATGGTTGCAAACACCGGGAAGAAGAACTCTCAAACCCCTTTATGCACATAGCAGGGTAATCACACAAAGTAATTGAAGAACTCAAGGTTTATTTCATATATCAAAATCTCCCTTCATACAAGAGGCTAGGGTCCTTTAAATAGACCCTTAACCTTGGGCTCCAAGTAAGGGCACATAAGTCTTTACATAAGAATCCTTTTCCCTCTCAAACCCTAGCTAGAAAATAAAGAAACATTAGGTAGAAAAAATTCCTAAAAATTCTCTTGACTTGGCCAACACTCCAAGGATGCCTAGGGGGGCATGTTGGGCATCTAAGAGCAGCAAGGGGCTGGCCCAAAGGGGCTCAGGCGCATGGGTTTGGGCCTCTGGAAGCTGGGGTGGCCTGGTAGCCAGGTAGCAGGAATATTCCTTGGTATCTTGCTTCTTAGGGGCTTGGGCTTGGCGCCTGGGCTTGATTTCTTTGGTCTAGGATGTAGATGGACCTATGGAATCATGGATGCCCTTATCTATGAATATACTTTGGTATTGGAAGGGAATCTGGGCATCTGGAGGGCATCTGCAAGGAATCAGGGTTTTCTGAATTTTTCCTCCTAGGGTCTTCAAATCTTCAAGCTGGGTTGGACATGGGCTATACTTCTATGTCTTCAATCTAGTTGGACTTGGTCTTCACTTGTATGATATAGTCTTGAGTTTTCAGTATGCTTGGACAGGACTCAAAAAAATAAAATTAGCTCAACATGAGCTGACTAGCATTGGACTGAACTAGCTCAACATGAGCTGACTAATACAGAACTGAAATAACAACTCAAAAGACTCAAATAACAACTAAAATGGACTCAGATGGGCTAAGACCTTATTACAGATGGACTCATAAATTATTGATCAATTCATAGAGGGTTGAAAAGCCTCCGTCTTATTCTGGTGCCTCCGGTATCCCCACCAATTCTCCCGGGGTCGGAGGAACTCGACCCTGTCGAGTGAAGATCAGACTGGCTCACATATCTCTCAAGAAGGTCTGGGTTGAGGCATTGCAAGTCCTCTCGAGAAATCCATGAATCGTCCGACTCTGGCTGGCCTTGCCATCAGACCAGGAAGCATTGATAGTCACGGCCCCGGGTCGTGATGGCTTGATTGTCCAGGATACGCTCGATCCATTCTCCTCTCTCAGGCCAAATTGTTAGTGGACACTCTGGGTTAGGGTCACTCACAATGAAAAGGAATAGGTCCAAAGGCCTCACTAGGTATCACTGCCGGTTCCCTATACTCAACCAGGTCTGTAATATTGAAGGTAAAACTAATGCCCAAATCCAAAGGCAAGTCTAATACCTAGGCATTTGATCCAACCTTCTCTATCACTTTAAAAGGTCCGGCTCTGTGAGCATGAAGCTTCTTTTGGGCCTAAGCCTAACCAAGATAGAATCCACTACATCAAATTCTTTGGTCCATCTTCGGGAATTAGCCAGTTGTTTTAAGATTAGTGCAGGTGGTGAATATGCTAATCACATGCAGACTCCTAACAAGATGATGCAAAGGACTCAAACTAACACCTAATAGACTCGACTTTGCATTCCTATTGAAGGAAATTTATTAGACTTTTATGGGCCTAAACTTAAGAGACTATAGACTCTCTAGGTCTGACCCTAGTGTGGTGTGCACAAGAGTATTTACAATGGACTCCAAGCAAATGCCAAAGGGTATGCCAGAAGTATAATGCAAACCTAACATGCGTAATGAATGCATGCAATACGCTAATCTCAACTAAATGCAATCTAATGATCCTAGAAATGCTGGAGATGTCTGGAAAGGGCAGAAAATAGGAAGTGGGTTCAGAATTAGTTTGGTAGGGTAGAGACTAAGGTCCGGGTTAGTTGGATACAGTAGGATAAAAGAAGGCATGTTAGGGACTAATCCTAAACTAATGAGGCTAACCTTATGGGGTTGCTGTATATCTATGGGGTTTACATAATGGAAGGATGGGTTATTAATCTCAGGGAAGAGGTCCTTAATTGGAACTATAGGAGGAGGCTCATCCTAAGGGTACTTATTCAAAGAGATCAGGTCCTTAATAAATTCTTCAGGTTCTTGTATTTTAGGACTAGACTCTATAATTTGGCTCTTCTCTATGGTTTCCTCAGGTAAGGCTCTAGCAGCAGTACCTAGGTTCTCTTCTTCTAATTGTTCTTCTACTATAGCTTTAGGTTGGATGTGGTCAAGGTCAACTAGCTCTGGGTTGGTTTCTACCTGGGTATCTACTGGGTCAGCTAATTCTAGGTCTACTAAAGGTGTCTCATCTTCTCCTTCATACTCATCCACTAGGCTCGCATCAGCTTCATACACTTCCGCATTAATGTAAGCCTTGTCAATCTCAGGAATGGTTGGAGAAGGTCGGCTAGGGAAAAATTGGTTAGGTTCTGGTCTCTGATTATGGGTACTACTCTTAGTAGGTTCAGGTTGTATAAGGGGTAGTGGCTCACTACTGGGTTTATATTTAGGGATACTAATCCTATGGGGTTCAAGTTGACTAGGGGAAGCATAACTAGTACTAGGCTGATACCTAGGGGTTATGGGCTCTCTGGGCTCATAGGATTTAGGTTCAACTCAATGGGTCTTGGGTCTACTGGGCTTATAGGGTATGGGTGTATAGGATCTATGATCAATGGGATCTAGATTCATAGGATCTAGGTTCATAGGTTCTGGATTCATAGGTTCTAGGTTCATAGGTTGGAGTCATAAGATCTATAGGTTGTGGGTATACTAGGCTTATAGGATGTGGGTAAATAGGATCTATCTTCTGGTCTAACAACCCTGATTGGTCCTTCTAGGACGAATCTCAGGGATTGGGTCAGGACGATGGTCTCTCCTAGGTTCAGCCTCAAGGTATGGATCAGGGTAGGAGTCTCTCTAGGCTCGGGATTATAGTATGGGTCAAGCTGGGGTTTCTCATAGGTTCAACCTCACGGAATGGATCAAGGTTTGGGGTCCTCCTAGGTTGAGGGGACTCAGGATCTGGCTCAGACTGTGACCCATGGGTTTTTTCTATGGTCCCTACATGGCCTTCTAACTTGTCAAACCTATTGGCAAGATGTCAATTCTATTGTTGGTTTGGTACAAGACTGAGTAACTGGGCCATGGATTGGGTTAGTTTCTCAGTGAGTGCTGTTATTGGGCTTGCAAATTTTCCATGGGTTCAGACATTTGTGAAGGAGGTGGGTGATATGAAACCCCCTGATCTAGTGCTTATGCAAGACTCGATCAGACCGACTACAGCTGACTAGACATAGAGTCTAAACTAGATGCTCAATCAGGGTGGCAAACTAGCCTATAGTAACCCTGTACTCAAGCCATGCAGGTGTAAGGGGAGTATGGTCCCTGATTGCCAATCCTAGACACCAATCAGAGATTGGCAGGTAGGTGGACCAGCACACAAGCCCTTCGGGATTGAATCCCTAAACCACCGTTTAGACACTGAGCACAAAGCACACATGGTTAGCTTGACACAATGATCTGACACATAGTCTGGACCCACCGTTGGTGTCCCTAGCCCACTAGGGCAAATTAGTCTAGTTAATTTTATGTTAAGGCTGGGACCGAATGCAAGGATGTGGTTTTGGGCTAATGAGAGGTGATCAAATCCTCCCCCCATCTGACATAGCAGAGTGCCCTTAAAGGTAGATTATGCAATGATGGCAGGCAGATGAGGATGCAAATTAGGGTTAGATATTTTGGTATTTTGGAGAATAGGTAAACTTTTGTATTTTTTTGTATTTTCTTAAATAGAAGAAAACTTGCAAATTATGGCCTAATATGCTGGAATATACTAAAATTAAAAGATATGCAAAATGCTAAACAAAACCCTAAAAACTTCCAAACTTGTCTTGCTGAAAAAAAAAATAAAGCCAAAATTTGTAGGCTGTATTTTTGCTGAAAAACATTCACAGGTCATAATAAAATCTACAAGAATTCTTAAATTACTGTGAATTATGATAAATCCAAAAAAATAAATTTTATAATATTTGGAGTTTTTATCAGAGAGAAATATTTAAAAAATAGAGCATATACGGACTAAAAAATTATAGAAAACACGCCCTAATCTATGCTCTGATACCAATGATGCAGGACTATATGCATGCATTCTTTTTTTGTATGTTTTATATGTGGGGTTAGGTGATTATTCCCAATTTAGATCAAAATTAGTTGTAGGGATTTTGTATGAATTTTTGAAGCCAAGCATGCAGATTAGAACCTAGAAAAGTACTAAAGAAGGATCGCCGGGGCTGAGAAGCTCGGTTAGGGCATGTTCTCCTACAATAAAAAGACTGGAGGTAGAGGGGGTGTACCTGACAATTCTGAAGTGCCCAGTGAAGATCGCAGTGAAGGGATCTCTCGTTTCTCGATGGAGCGGCTTGGAAAACCGAGCCAAAGACCCGCGGATACCCGGCTTTCTGCTCGGTGGTCGATTGAGGGGTGGCTAGAGTCGTTGGATTCGTAGGTGTAAGGTTCGGTGGCAAGGGGAATCATAGATTTTAAAATTTTTTATCTTTATGAAATCTTCACCAAACCTTCAACCCAAGATCTCCTTAAAAGATTAAAACATATAAGATAGTATATATAAGATTTAATCTCAAATTAAAGTACTAACCTGTATCGCTAAAATCAAACTCAATCTCCACCAGTGCCCAAATGTTCACCCTCCATGGTGATCCACAGAAAAAGATGAAGACAACAATTTCTTGTTCTTGCTCCTCTTCTTGAATTCTTTTCAAGAATTCATTATTGGACTTTTTGGCTGAAATTTTCTTTCTTGAAAATTCTTTTCTTCCTTCTTTCCTCTTCTTGAATTATTTTTTCAAGAATTCCCTTTCTTGAATTCCTTTTCTTGAATTGAATTGAAGAAAAATTAAGACAGGCAAAGTCTTAATTCAAAAAGGAAAAGAAGAAGAACATATCCTTTCCTTTTTCTTTCCTTTACCGTTTCAAGACCTCCTCTTATTCTTGTTTAGGGTCAGAGTTCGACAGAGGATACCTTTGTAAGGGAAAAAATACCCAACAAGAATAGGGGAAAGAGTATTCTGGAGAGGTAGAAAAGAATCAGATCTCTGAATTATCTTACATGAAACCCCCGAGAACCCAACCTATTATAGATCTCAGAGGGGCGTCTTCTCAAAACAACGCAACCCTCTGAAACCCAGGATTCACGATCCCTCATTCCTCACGCATCCCCTCAACCAAAATCATGATTCTCCGATTTAATTTTCATTTTTCCGACGAGGAGGACTCTCGGAAAAACTTCAGGAAGAATCGTGACTTTTGGAGACGATTTGCGACCGAAAAGCGTACGGATATTTTTCTTAATTTTTGGCCATCAGATCCAGATCCAAGGGTGTCAGACAAGGATCCGAATCACCCCTTTTTCAGATTTTTCTCCGATGGTATTTCTTCTCACCGCGCATGAAGAGGAGTCCACACGCGTGGACTATTCTTCTTGGCGCGCACGGATGAGAAAGGGAGAGGGCGGCTTGGAGAGAGGTTCTCAGTGCACTTGATTCACTTGGGTTCAGCCATTGGTTAGCCCAATGTCCTAAAATTTAAATTAGACCCTAATCTGGTTCAATTAGAACCCAATTAAGCCCAATTCGGACCAAATTCGAATCTGATTCGAATAGAAATTTGGTCTGTAACACATGCTAGTGTGTTTATCCTGCAACATGATTTAATTCCAAATTAAATCCTTCATCAATTTTCTTTTATGTGTGACCTATTGGATCCACACCTAGCCAGCAGTAGGTCCGAGTGCTATTTGACTTATTCGGTTAGATCTCAACTAAGCCGATTTAGGTCAACTCAAACTAGCTCGACTCGGTCAATTAGAATCTAATTCTAATTAACTAATTTGAATTACCATACTCAATCATATACCTACAAGACAGATGACATCTAGCAACGTATCATGTCTACCGGAAGATGTGGAATATTGTGAAATTACCAAAATACCCTTCAGTGGTGAGTTACCAGGCAATTCAGTCCTTTGATCAACTTGCATCCCGAATATGATTATGATATGGTACTTGTCAAATCTAATTTCATATTCATCCCTACTCAATCTTTATAATGATGATTCATTAATGAACCATTAGAAAATAACTCTAATGTTCATACTTGATCAAAGATTTCCTGAATCCATCATTTGAAATTAGCTGGATGCAATTCTCTCTTACTAGGGTTGATCAATTCCTTGTTGACCTACACAACCTCCATATACAATCCACCATAACCAGTATCACCTCGTGCATGACTCAGTGTCAGATTGATTGCTAACCAAAGTATGGATTCATATATATAAGGTACTATTATCTCAGGTCAAGGACCACATGCACTACTCCCACTATGAGAATTATCTATTGACAAACAGATAAGGTTCCATTAGATATTCTCAATCTGGATCAATTCAGTGAACTCATTCTCTAATGAACATCACATCCTAGTATTAGTGTCAAACACAAGTGACTGTGAGATCAGTCACCCTCATCACAAATATCTAGGATGTGCTGGTCTTGCCGGAACATTATCCCCACTCAATGTCCCATCGACCTGAATATTTTAGATTAGGGTTTAAGGCTTTAGGTCTCACTGGTATGAACTCATCATAACCCTAGAACCATAGCCCTAATCTATGGGGTTCATCATAAATTCATAAGACACAGTGTGATGAAAATAATGCCTTTATTAAAATAATGTCATTCATTGATTTTGGATCAAATATATATTTTCAATTGCTTTCAGGGCACAATCTTTCAATCTCCCACTACTGCCACTAAAGCCAATCGCCTTTAAATCTTAACCCCATACAATCAAGGTGCGATCAAACTCTCGCTGTGTAGAGCCTTAGTGAACGGGTCTGCTATGTTGTTTTTCGTTTCTACCCTTTTAATGAAGACTTCTTGTCTTTCGACATCTCTCGAATGAGATGGAAGCATCTCAGAATGTGATTTGATTGTGATGAGCTCTTGGTTCCTTTGCTTGAGCAACAGCCCCCGTATTATCACAGTAAAGTGATACTGGACCTTCAATCTCAGGAACTATGCCCAACTCTGATATGAACTTCTTCCATCCAGACAGCTTCCTTGGCACTTCACTACCGCAATATACTCTGTCTCATTGTTGAGTCATCTACAGTTTGATGTTTAGAACTCTTCAGCTTACAGCTCCTCCATTAAGGTAAAACATACCCAGATATAGATTTGCTGTCATCTGGATCTGATTGAAACTAGAATCTGAATAAGCTTCTAGTTAAGATCAGATCCTCCGTATATAGAAAATAATTCCTTAGTTCTTCCTAAGTACTTAAGAATATTTTCACAGCTTTCCAATGATCCTCTCCTGGATCAGCCTGAACCTGCTGGCTATACCTAAGGCATATGCCACATCAGGCCTAGTACATAGCATAGCATACATACGACCCTACTTACTCGCCGAAGCATAAGGTATGGAATTCATTCTATTTCTTTCTTCAGGTGTCTTAGGAGACATCTTCTTAGAAAGATGTATGCCATGACCAATAGGTAAGTAACCTCTTTTACTTTCCTTCATGCTAAATCTTTTTAGCACTTGGTCAATGTACCTAGACTGGGATAAACCTAGCATCCTCCTAGATCTATCTCTATAGATCTTATGCCTAGTATATAAGATGCTTCTCCCAAGTCTTTCATGGAAAACTCTTTAGATAACCATACCTTGACCGATTGTAACATTGGGATATCATTCCCAATGAGGAGTATGTCATCTACATACAGAACCAAGAAACTATAGCACTCCCACTAGTCTTCTTGTACACACAAGGTTCATCCTCATTTTTGATAAAGTCAAATTCTTTGACTGTCTTATCAAATCGGATGTCCAACTCCTAGATGCTTGCTTTATCCATAAAGATTTCTTCAGCCTACATACCTGATTAGGTTTAGTCTCCAAGACAAAACCTTCTGGCTGTGACATATAACCTCTTCCTCAGGAAACCATTGAGGAATGCAGTTTTCACATCCATCTGCCAGATTTCATAATCATGATATGCTGCTATAGCAAGCATGATCTGAATAGATTTGAGCATGGCAACAGGAGAAATTTTTCATCAATAACTATCCCTGTTTTTGTCTGAAACCCTTAGCCACTAATCTGGCTTTATAAGTTTCAACTTGGCCATCTGCCCCATCTTTTTTTATAGACCTATTTGCATCCAATAGGGTTAACACCCTCTAGTGCATCAACCAAAGTCCAGACTTAGTTATATACATGAAGTCCATTTCGGATCTCATGGCTTTCCAGACATTTGTCTGAGTCACTACTTATGACAGCATCCATATATGTTAGAGGCTCTCATTATCAATGATTCGGGCTTCATTATTTTCGATAATGAACTCATACCTCTCAGGCATGTCGCACCCTATAAGACCTACGGATAGGAGTGGTGTGTTCAGGTTCTATACAAACTATATTATGATTTTGTTGAGATGTATCTACTTTGTTGAACTTCTTCAGTTCAATATTCTCCCACTGCCCTTTTGTATGATGAACTCTTTCTCCATAAAAATGGCATGCCTACTGACTAAAACTTTTGCTCAGTAGGGTGGTAGAATAGATATCCTATACTATCTTTAGGATATCCAACAATAGATACTTTTCTACTCTAACATCAAGCTTATGTCCAAAATTTTTTTGACATAGGCTAGACATCCCCATATCTTAAGATGCTTAAGATGGGTTTCTTTCCCTCCATAACTCATATGGAAGCTAGATACAGATTTGGATGGTACTCTATTTAAAATATTAGCCGCTGTTTCCAAGGCATATCCCCAGAATGAAACAGGTAAGTCTGTGAAGCACATCATAGACCGTACCATATCTAATAAAGTATGATTTCTCCTTTCAGCACACCATTTAATTGTGGTGTTTAAGGAGGAGTCCATTCAGATGATTCCCTTTGTTTAAGGTGATCAAGAAACTCGGTGGATAAGTATTCACCTCCTCTATCTGATCGAAGGATCTTAATACTTTTCCTGTTTGTTTCTCTACCATACTTTGATACTCTAAAAATTTTTCAAAAGCTTCGGACTTATGTTTCATTAGATACACAAATCCGTACCTTGAAAAATCTTAGTGAATGTGATGAAATATGAGTATCCTCCCTTGGCCTGAGTGTCATAGGTCCACATACATCAGTGTGTATGAGTCCTAATAACTCTGTTGTCCTTTCATTATGTCCACTAAATGGAGTCTTGGTCATTTTAACCCATGAGACATGATTCACAAGTTCCTAATGATTCATAGTCATAAGGATTAAGAAATTTTTCTTGTATAACTTGTTAATCCTCTGCTCACTAATATGTCCAAGACGACAGTGCCAAAGTAAAGTATTATTTACTTCATCTCTTTTTCGTTTATTACTAACATGTAGTATATTGTCATCAGAAGATAAAGTTAAGAGACCATTGCAAAATATGCCATTAAATATATTTCATTAGAAAAATTGATTGAGCAGCCACTGCTTATTACATTCATATATATCCTTGTTTAAGTAACAAGGGTACAGATATGATGTTTCTAATGATCTAGGCATAAAATAATAATTTTTTAACTCTAAAATCTTCCCAGAAGGCAGCTTCACATATAAGTCCCTACAGCTTCTGCTTGGATGAATCTCCTCCAGCACCGTAGAGCTCGAAGTCGCCTTCCTTCAAAACTCTAATGTTCAGTAGTCCTTGCAATGATTTGCAGATATGATGACCACAAGCAGTATCTAATACCCAAGAGTTTGAATTAGAAGAGTCTAATGACAAAAATGCATGTATCTCATACATACCTTTTGGTGCATCACTAGCACCAGGCTTCACACTAGCAAGGTAAACCTTGCAGTTTCTTTTCCAGTGACCCGGCTTGCCACAATGAAAGCAGTCATTTGTCCGGAGGCCTTCTTTCCTTTCTTTTTCTTGATGCCCCCTTTTGGGTTCAACCTCCTCTTGGAAACCTTTTTGCCTATTTTCTTCTTGTTTACACCATCCGAAGAAGTGGAGCCTTATTTTCTTTAAATGACTCTCTGCTATTTTTAACATATTCAACAGCTCAGGTAAGGAAGTGTTAAGTTTGTTCATATGATAATTAAGACAAACTGTGAAAATGACTCTGGGAGTGACTGCAGGATTAATCCTGATTCAACTCCCCATCCATAACAAACCCAATTTACCCAATCGGGTGATTAGGTCAATAACCTTTAATACATGGTCTTGTACGGATGTACCTTCGTCATCCTTGCACGGAATAACTGCTTAGATATTTCATATCTTGCAGTTCGACTATGTTCTCCATAAAGTTCTTTTAGATTGAGCAATATGGAGTTTGTGTCCATGCTTTCATGTTGCCTCTGTAACTCATTGGTCATAAAGGCAAGCATTATACACTTGACAGTAAGTGAGTCATTTTGCCATGTGTTATATGTGGTCTTATCCTCTTGCAAGGCATCTTCCCTAATGGTTTCAAGGTTGGGGTATCAAGAATATAAGAAATTCTTCTTGGCTGAGTATTATCTTCAGGTTTCTCAACCAATCAACATAGTTTGGTCCAGTCAATTTATTTGCATCAAGATGCTATGGAGTGAGAGTGAAGAGGCCATTTAATCTACATTAACAAAGAACATTACATAAGCAAACAATCAATGTTGACAAACATAATTAATTAGGACTTTAACTTAATTATGGCTCCCACTATTTTATCAAGCATCATAACCCTCCATGTGATGACCGAGAAAATCCTAATTGGTTCTCTTAGTGGGGTTGAGATCCTAATTCCTTACAAAAGACCTTGTGTGTACACAATAATCTTATATAAGTTCAAAGGTAGGAAAACTCTTTCCAATTGGCTTTCAGGGCACAATCTTTCAATCTCCCACTTGCACTAAGCCAATCGCCTTTAAATCTTAACCCATACAATCAAGGTGGCGATCAAACTCTCACTGTGATAGAGCCTTAGTGAACGGTCTGCTATGTTATTTTTCGTTTCTACCCTTTAAATGAAGACTTCTTGTCTTTCGCAATCTCTCGAATGAGATGGAAGCATCTCAGAATGTGATTTGATTTGTGATGAGCTCTTGGTTCCTTTGCTTGAGCAACAGCCCCCGTATTATCACAGTAAAGTGATAACTGGACCTTCAATCTCAGGAACTACGCCCACTCTGATATGAACTTCTTCATCCAGACAGCTTCCTTGGCAGCTTCACTAACTGCAATGTACTCTGCCTCAGTTGTTGAGTCATCTACAGTTTGCTGTTTAGAACTCTTCCAGCTTACAGCTCCTCCATTAAGGGTAAAAACATACCCAGATATAGATTTACTGTCATCTAGATCTGATTGAAAACTAGAATCTGAATAAGCTTCTAGTTAAATCAGATCCGCCGTATATTAGAAAAATATCCTTAGTTCTTCCTAAGTACTTAAGAATATTTTCACACAGAGCTTTCCAATGATCCTCTCTTGATCAGCCTGAAACCTGCTGGCTATACCTAAGGCATATGCCACATCAGGCCTAGTACATAGCATAGCATACATAAAGACCCTACTGCCGAAGCATAAGGTATGGAATTCATTCTATTTCTTTCTTCAGGTGTCTTAGGAGACATCTTCTTAGAAAGATGTATGCCATGACCAATAGGTAAGTAACCTCTTTTACTTTCCTTCATGCTAAATCTTTTTAGCACTTGGTCAATGTACCTAGACTGGGATAAACCTAGCATCCTCCTAGATCTATCTCTATAGATCTTAATGCCTAGTATATAGATGCTTCTCCCAAGTCTTTCATGGAAAACTCTTTAGATAACCATACCTTGACCGATTGTAACATTGGGATATCATTCCCAATGAGGAGTATGTCATCTACATACAGAACCAAGAAAACTATAGCACTCCCACTAGTCTTCTTGTACACACAAGGTTCATCCTCATTTTTGATAAAGTCAAATTCTTTGACGTCTTATCAAATCGGATGTTCCAACTCCTAGATGCTTGCTTTAATCCATAAATAGATTTCTTCAGCCTACATACCTGATTAGGTTTAGTCTCCAAGACAAAACCTTCTGGCTGTGACATATATAACCCTCTTCCTCAAGAAACCATTGAGGAATGCAGTTTTCACATCCATCTGCCAGATTTCATAATCATGATATGCTGCTATAGCAAGCATGATCTGAATAGATTTGAGCATGGCAACAGGAGAAAATGTTTCATCATAATCTATTCCCTGTTTTTGTCTGAAACCCTTAGCCACTAATCTGGCTTTATAAGTTTCACTTGGCCATCTGCCCCAATCTTTTTCTTATAGACCTATTGCATCCAATAGGGTTAACACCCTCTAGTGCATCAACCAAAGTCCAGACTTAGTTGATATACATGAAGTCCATTTCGGATCTCATGGCTTCCAGACATTTGTCTGAGTCACTACTTATGACAGCATCCATATATGTTAGAGGCTCATCATTATCAATGATTCGGGCTTCATTATTTTCGATAATGAACTCATACCTCTCAGGTGCATGTCGCACCCTATCAGACCTACGGATAGAGTGGTGTGTTCAGGTTCTATACAACTATGTTATGATTTTTGTTGAGATGTATCTACTTGTTGAACTTCTTCAAGTTCAATATTTCTCCCACTGCCCTTTTGTATGATGAACTCTTTCTCCATAAAAATGGCATGCCTACTGACTAAAACCTTTTGCTCAGTAGGGTGGTAGAACAGATATCCTATACTATCTTTAGGATATCCAACAAATATATACTTTTCTACTCTAACATCAAGCTTATGTCCAAATTTTTTTTGACATAGGCTAGACATCCCCATATCTTAAGATGCTTAAGATTGGGTTTCTTTCCCCTCCATAACTCATATGGAATGCTAGATACAGATTTGGATGGTACTCTATTTAAAATATTAGCCGCTGTTTCCAAGGCATATCCCCAGAAAGAAATAGGTAAGTCTGTGAAGCACATCATAGACCGTACCATATCTAATAAAGTACGATTTCTCCTTTCAGCAACACCATTTAATTGTGGTGTTTAAGGAGGAGTCCATTCAGAGATGATTCCCTTTTGTTTAAGGTGATCAAGAAACTCGGTGGATAAGTATTCACCTCCTCTATCTGATCGAAGGATCTTAATACTTTTTCCTGTTTGTTTCTCTACCATACTTTGATACTCTAAAAATTTTTCAAAAGCTTCGGACTTATGTTTCATTAGATACACAAATCCGTACCTTGAAAAATCATTAGTGAATGTGATGAAATATGAGTATCCTCCCTTGGCCTGAGTTATCATAGGTCCACATACATCAGTGGTGTATGAGTCCTAATAACTCTGTTGTCCTTTCATTATGTCCACTAAATGGAGTCTTGGTCATTTTACCCATGAGACATGATTCACAAGTTCCTAATGATTCATAGTCATAAGGATTAAGAAATTTTCCTTGTATAACTTGTTAATCCTCTGCTCACTAATATGTCCAAGACGACAGTGCCAAGTAAAAGTATTATTTACTTCATCTCTTTTTCGTTTATTACTAACATGTAATATTTGTAATCAGAAGATAAAGTTAAGAGACCATTGCAAAATATGCCATTAAATATTATTTCATTAGAAAAATGATTGAGCAGCCACTGCTCATTACATTCATAATATATCCTTGTTTAAGTAACAAGGTACAGATATGATGTTTCTAATGATTCTAGGCATAAAAAACAATTTTTTAACTCTAAAATCTTCCCAGAAGGCAGCTTCAACATATAAGTCCCTACAGCTTCTGCTTGGATGGAATCTCCTCCAGCACCGTAGAGCTCGAAGTCGCCTTCCTTCAAAACTCTAATGTTCAGTAGTCCTTGCAATGATTTGCAGATATGATGACCAACAAGCAGTATCTAATACCCAAGAGTTTGAATTAGAAGTCTAATGACAAAATTGCATGTATCTCATACATACCTTTTGGTGCATCACTAGCACCAGGCTTCACACTAGCAAGGTAAACCTTGCAGTTTTCTTTTCCAGTGACCCGGCTTGCCACAATGAAAGCAGGTCATTTGTCCGGAGGCCTTCTTTCCTTTCTTTTTCTTGATGCCCCCTTTTGGGTTCAACCTCCTCTTGGAAACCTTTTTGCCTATTTTCTTCTTGTTTACACCATCCACAAGAAGAAGTGGAGCCTTATTTTTTTAAATGACTCTCTGCTATTTTTAACATATTCAACAGCTCAGGTAAGGAAGTTTAAGTTTTTCATATGATAATTAAGAACAAACTGTGAAAATGACTCTGGGAGTGACTGCAGGATTAAATCCTGATTCAACTCCCATCCATAACAAAACCCAATTTACCCAATCGGGTGATTAGGTCAATAACCTTTAATACATGGTCTTGTACGGATGTACCTTCTGTCATCCTTGCACGGAATAACTGCTTAGATATTTCATATCTTGCAGTTCGACTATGTTCTCCATAAAGTTCTTTTAGATTGAGCTATGGAGTTTGTGTCCATGCTTTCATGTTGCCTCTGTAACTCATTGGTCATAAAGGCAAGCATTATACACTTGACAGTAAGTGAGTCATTTGCCATGTGTTATATGTGGTCTTATCCTCTTGCGAGGCATCTTCCCCTAATGGTTCCAAGGTTGGGGTATCAAGAATATAAGAAATTCTTTCTTGGCTGAGTATTATCTTCAGGTTTCTCAATCAATCAACATAGTTTGGTCCAGTCAATTTATTTGCATCAAGAATGCTATGGAGTGAGAGTGAAGAGGCCATTTAATCTACATTAATAAAGAACATTACAATAAGCAAACAATCAATGTTGACAAAACATAATTAAATTAGGACTTTAACTTAATTATGTCTCCCACTATTTTATCAAGCATCATAACCCTCCATGTGATCGAGAAAATCCTAATTGTTCTCTTAGTGGGGTTGAGATCCTAATTCCTTACAAAAGACCTTGTGTGTACACAACAAATCTTATATAAGTTCAAAGGTAGGAAAACTCTTTCCAATTGTAACTCATACAATTCTCAACTTATCTTGGCCTCTAAAATTTTAATAGCCTTGTGTGTACACAACAAACTATAATATTTTAGTTAAGTTAGACCGTTCATTGCTATATAGTCATGATATTAATTATAATACCCTTGTGTGTACACAACAAAGTATTATATTAAATCATGCCATAAACATCAAATGTACCAAGCCAAAATTATGTTAGTCACCATAAAAAAAAGCCTTGTGTGTACACAACAAACCTAATATGGATCATAACATAATGACTTAGCATGAAGGAAGGCCACATATAGTGAATATTACACTAAGCATATCAATCAATAATTAAGTTAATCTTTATCGGCCAGGTAAGTGGGAGAGTGGTGGGAGTCCTCCCTTGCTTTCCTTAGACACCAATAAGAATTGGCAATGTTAGTCAACGGAACCAATTCAAAACCATGTCCTCTTTACCGATCATGAACCACTTTTCCTAGACATCGAATGATAAACTAATCATATTGATTATTTTTGCTTTTGGTATATGACACTACAACTTAATATATTTTTAAGAGGGCTTTATTAAAACAAAGCACATTCTAGCAAATATGTGCCACAGTGTGCCATCGTACTAGGACAACCATTTACCACATAATGGATCCACCATTATGCCAGGGCAACCTTATTTCAGTATGATGACTAGAAGGCTAAACATATCTCTATACAAATTAAGTTTAAGTGAAAACCTTAATTAGTGGCATACATCAAACATATATGCATATTAACACAAATATGTGATTAGTGTGTCATCATACTAGGACAACCATTTATCACATAATGGATCCACCATTATGCCAGGGCAACCTTATTTTAGTATGATGACTAGATCTCTAAACATATCTCTACAACAATTAGGGTTTGAGTGAAACCCTAATTGGTGACATTACATCAAACATATACTACATCTCATGTTACTTTTATAAATATGCATCTAAAAATCAGCATATATATTTTAATCTTAATAAGGAGGCTCTGATACCACTGTAAGGTTCGGTGGTAAGGCGGAATCATAGATTTCAAAATTTTTTATCTTTATGAAATCTTCACCAAACCTTCAATCCAAGATCTCCTTAAAAGAATTAAAACATATAAGATGTATATATAAGATTTAATCTCAATTAAAGTACTAACCTGTATCGCTAAAATCCAAACTCTGAATCTCCACCAGGTGCCCAAATGTTCACCCTCCATGGTGATCCACACAGAAAAGATGAAGACAACAATTTCTTGTTCTTGGCTCCTCTTCTTGAATTCTTTTTCAAGAATTCAATTCTTGGACTTTTAGGCTGAAATTTTCTTTCTTGAAAATTTCTTTTCTTCCTTCTTTCCTCTTCTTGAATTATTTTTTCAAGAATTCCCTTTCTTGAATTCCTTTTCTTGAATTGAATTGGAAGAAAAATTAAGACAGGCAAAGTCTTAATTCAAAAAGGAAAAGAAGAAGAACATATCCTTTCCTTTTTCTTTCCTTTACTGTTCAAGACCTTCCTCTTATTCTTGTTTAGGGTTAGAGTTTCGACAGAGGATACCTCTGTAAGGGAAACAATACCCAACAAAACAAGGGAAGGAGTATTCTGGAGAGGTAGAAAAGGAATCAGATCTCTGAATTATCTTACATGAAAACCCCCGAGAACCCAACCCTATTATAGATCTCAGAGGGGCGTCTTCTCAAAAAAACGCAACCCTCTGAAACCCCAGGAATTATGATCCCTCATTCCTCACGCGTCCCCTCAACCAAAAATCATGATTTCCTGATTTAATTTTCGTTTTTTTCGATGAGGAGTACTCTCGGAAAAACATCAGGAAGAATCGCGACTTTTGGAGACGGATTTGCAACCGAAAAGCGACGAATCTTTTCCTTAATTTTTTATGGCCATCAAATCCAGATCCAAGGGCATCAGAAAAGGATCCGAATCACCCCTTTTCAAATTTTTCTTCGATGGTATTTTCTTTCTCACGCGCATGAAGAGGAGTCCACGCGCGTGGACTATTCTTCTTGGCACGCGCGGGTGAGAAAGGGAGAGGGCGGCTTGGAGGAGGGTCTCAGTGAACTTAATTCATTTGGGTTCAGCCATGTGTTAGCCCAATATCCTAAATTTAAATTAGACCTTAATCTGTTCAATTAGAATCCAATTAAGCCCAATTCGGAACCAAATTTGAATCTGATTCGAATAGAAATTTGGTCTGCAACCATGCTAGTGTGTTTATCCTACAACATGATTTAATTCCAAATTAAATCCTTCATCAATTTCTTTGTGTGTGACCCCATTGGGTTCCACACCTAGCTAGCAGTAGGTCCAAGTGCTATTTGACTTAATTCGGTTAGATCTCAACTAAGCTGATTTAGGTCAACTCAAACTAGCTCGACTCGGTCAATTAGAATCTAATTCTAATTAACTGATTTGAATTACCATAACTCAATCATATACCTACAAGACAAGATAACGTCAAGCAACGTATCATGTCTACCCGGAAGATGTGGAATATTAGTGGAATTACCAAAATACCCTTCAGTGGTGAGTTACCAGGCAATTCAGTCCCCCTTTGATCAACTTGCATCCCGAATAGATTATGAATATGGATACTTGTCAAATCAATTTCCCTATTCTTGGGGTCATTATAAAATCATTAAAGACACAGCGTATGATGAAAATAATGCCTTTATTATAAAAAAAATGTCAATTCATTGATTTTGGGATCAAAATACAATATTTCATTGGCTTTCAGGGCACAATCTTCAGTAGGAACTCGGGGACCTGCAAACGACCTGTTAGGGGTTAGAAAACTTAAAGGAATTCAAGAAACAAAGGAAAACAGCAAAGGGAAGAAAGTTTTGGAGGGGGCTGGAAGGATGGTTGGCGGCAGGAAGATGGTTGCAAGCACCGGGAAGAAGAACTCTCAAACCCCTTTATGCACACAGCAGGGTAATCCACAAAGCAATGAAGAACTCAAGGTTTATTTCATATATCAAAATTCCTTCATACAAGAGGCTAGGGTCGTTTAAATAGACACTTAACCTTGGGCTCCAAGTAAGGGCACATAAGTCTTTACATAAGAATCATTTCCCTTTCAAACCCTAGCTAGAAAATAAGGAAACATTAATTAGAAAAATCCCTAAAAATTCTCTTGACTTGGCCAACACTCAAGGATGCCTGGGGGTTGTGTTGGGCTTCTAAGAGCAGCAGAGGCTGGCCCAAAGGGGCTCGGCACATGGGTTTGCTCCTCTGGAAGCTGGGTGGCCTGGTAGCCAGGTAGCAGGAATATTCCCTGGTATCTTGCTTCTTAGGGCTTTGGCTTGGCACCTGGCATGATTTCTTTGGGCTAGGATGAAGATGGATCTATTGAATCATGGATGCCCTTATCTATAAATATACTTGGCATCTGGAGGGAATCTGGAAATCTGGAGGGCATCTGCAAGGAATCAGGGTTTTCTGAATTTTCCTCCTGGGGTCTTCAAATCTTCAAGCTGGGTTGGACTTGGGCTATACTTCATGTCTTAATCTAGTTGGACTGGTCTTCACTTGTATGATATAGTCTTGAATCTTCAGTATGCTTGGACAGGTCTCAAAAAAATAAAATTAGCTCAACATGAGCTGACTAGCATTGGACTGAACTAGCTCAACATGAGCTGACTAGTACAGAACTGAAATAACAACTCAAAGACTCAAATTACAACTAAAACTCAGATGGGCTAAGCCCTTATTATAGATGGACTCGTAAATTATTGATCAATTCATAGAGGGTTGAAAAGCCTCCGTCTTATTCTGGTGCCTCCGTTGTCCCCACCACTTTCCCTATTAATTTATGGTCGTCCGTATGATCTCAGCGTACAGTGCCATCTTGGGCCAGCCAGCTCTCAACAGGTTCTGCGCCATTGTATCCACTTACCATTTGCTGGCAAAATTCTCGATCATAACGAGGTTGGGGAAATGAGGGGAGACCGCAGGATGGCTAGACAATGTCTGGCCATACATGACAGGCAGTTGGATGGGAACCCCACGCTTGAGCAACTTGACCCCAGAGATGAAATCGACAACCATAGTCAGCCTGTTGAGAAGATTGTGTTTTTTTCACTCAAGGAGGATGACCCAACTAAAGTACTTCAAATCGAGAGTATGCTAACTGAAAAAGCTCGATAGGAGCTAGTTGGTTTCTTGAGAAGTAATGCCGATGTCTTTGCCTGGTCAGCTTCGGACATGCCAGGCATCCCGTCGGACGTCATCACTCATCAACTTAAGGTGGATCCAACATATAGACCCATCTGATAGAAAAAGAGGAGCTTCGCCATCGAATGGTAGAAGGCCATCGAAGAAGAGGTGAAGAAGCTCCTTGATGCCGGCTTCATCGGGAGTCTCATTACCCAGAGTAGCTGGCCATGTCGTCATGGTGAAGAAGGCTAGTGGGAAGTGGATCTGTGTAGATTACATGGACCATAACTAGGCCTGTCCGAAAGATAGCTTCCCCTGCCAAAAATGATCAACTGATGGATGCTACGGCCAGCCACCAGCTCTTGAGCTTTATGGATGCCTTCTCCGGGTACAACCAAATCAGGATGCCCCTGAAGATGAGAAAAAGATAGCTTTTATCACAGATAGAGGGTGTATTGTTATAGGATGATGCCCTTCGGCCTGAAGAATGCGGGTGCCACTTTCCACGGTTGATCAACCAAGTCATTGAAGGGCAACTCGGGCAGAACATAGAGTCCTATATCGATGATATGATGTTAAGAGCCTCCGCAAGGCCGACCACATCAAGACTTGCAGGAAATCCTTTGGCATGCTAAAGACGTCATCGGATGAAGTTGAATCCTGCTAAGTGAATATTTGGGGTGACCTCCGGAAAATTTCTTGGTTTCCTGGTCACTCAAAGGGATTGAGGTCAACCCTGAGAAGATTAAGGCTATTATGGACATGGCACACCCAACCAACTAAAAGTAGGTGCAAGAGCTTACGGGCCGCATTGCCTCTCTCAGCTGTCTCATCTCTCGATCGGCTGAGAAGTCTCTGCCATTCTTCAAGACCTTGCACCGGTCGGACAAGTTTCAGTGGACCAACGAGTGGTCGATCGGCCTTCGAAGCCCAGAAGAACTATTTGAAGAACCCTCCACTCTTGGCTAAACCAGCGGAGGGAGAATTGTGTACTTATACTTGTCGGCCTCGATGAGGCCGTCAGCGCCGTCCTTGTGCAGGTGGGGGATGTTGGCCAGCAGAAAACCTGTCTACTACATCGTAAGGTCCTCCCGATGCTGAGACAAGGTACCCAAAAGTCCAAAAAACTGGTCTATTCTTGGTTACAGCTGCAAAGAGCCTCGGCCTTACTTCCAGGCACACCCGATCGTTGTGCTGATTGACCAGCCCCTCAAAGCAATTCTCTGAAGCCCCGACACCTTCGGGTGGCTCGCCAAGTGGGCTATCAGGTGGCAAGTTCAACATCTACTTCCAATCCCGATCGGCCTTGAAGGCTTAAGTAATTGCTGATTTTATTGCAGAATGCACCTGGGGGCCAGAGGAAACTCCTTCGGTAGCTGAAGTGCCTATGGCTGACCCAGTAGAAGGAGTCGAGCTCGCCTGGACTCTCCATGTGGATGGAGCTTTCAACCTCGCTGGATGTGGGGCAAGCCTAATCTTAGCTGACCCCGATGGGCAATGTCTAGAGTATGCCCTACACTTTGCATTTCAGGTATCGAACAACCATGCAGAATATGAAGCCTTACTTGCAGGGTTGAGGATAGCCAGTGAGTTAGGTATTGGTAGAGTCCAGGCCTTCTCCGACTCCCAGTTTGTAGTCAATCAAGTGAAGGGCAAGTTTGAAGCAAGAGACCCTACCTTGGCTAAGTACTTGGATAAGGTACGAAGCTTTATATCTCGGCTTAAATTCTTTGAGATTCTCCACATACCCTGACTATAGAACTCCCAGGAGGATGCCCTGTCATGATTGGCCACAGCCACTGTCAGTACCATCGACTGGACTTTTGTGGAGCATTTGCAAAGCCCCAGCATCGTCGAAGAGCTGACTGAGATCCATCAAGTTGAACAGGAAGCATCATGGATGGGCTCGATTCGTACATTCCTGGTTCAAGGAACTATCCCAAATGACCCGGTCGAAGCTAAGCGTATACGCTCAACAGCCTCAAAGTATGTCATCCTCGATGGGATCCTTTATAAGCGGTCATTCTCACAAACGTTGTTGAAGTGTCTGGGGCCGACCGATGCTGATTATGCGCTCAGAGAGGTGCATGAAGGCTTTTGTGGCGACCACCTTGGAGGGAGATCCCTGGCTTATAAAATTATCGGCAGGGATATTATTGGCCTACAATTCAGAAGGATGCGTCGAACTTCGTATGAAAGTGCGATGCATGTGGTGCGGGCACCAGACTCAGAAGAAGACTTCAGAGCTCCATTTGGATCTTTGATTGACATGCCCGAGAAATTAGGGTTTGTAATAAAGGTGACCTGGTCAACCAGTTTATTTATTTTATTTATTTCTTGAGTCACCATTTAATTTTGTTGAGTCATGTTGACTCAGTGCAAGTCCCAATGTGGTTTCATATTGGTCCAAAATGGTGCCACATTTGTCTTCCAATCAAATCAAGGTTCAAACAAGTGGAGGCCACACTCCAAGCCACACGCCCAGCCACACTCCGAGCACACGCCAGAGTCCAGGAGGCGCCACAGAGGCATCCCAGTGTCATGGTCCCCATCCAAAGAAGAAAAAATCAAATTGGAGGCTACTTTAAAGGAGGCGCCCATACCTGCCTATTTTACCTAAGCAAAGAAGGAAGAGACTTCTCTTGGAGAAGAAATCAAAGAAGGACATCCAACCTACTCCTAATTGAAGTTCAAATCAAAATCAAAGAGCTTAACTTGGAGTGAAGAAAAGAAGAAATGCCATAAGAAGAAGAGGACTCCAAATCCAAATCCAACTCCAAAGGAGGTGCCATAAAAATTCCAAAAAAATTCCTTTATGGCCGTCCCAATTTTTTTGAACTCTTGGTCGGCCAAGAGAGAGATTTTCTACCTAATCTAGAGGTTGGAGGAGTTTAGTCCCACATGGGAATTTGTACAAGCTTGGAGAAAATTTTAGGTCTATAAAATAGACCTCTCTTTGTAACTTTGAAAAATCAATGAAGAAAATTATTTTTTTGCTATTCTCTTGTGGTGAGTGACCTAGGTTTCTCTTCTTTCCGCACTATTCTAAGTGTTGAGCTCCGTGAGGGGGTAATCCGGGTTCCATTGGAGACTTGAGGAGGTGAGAGATCTCCATCTTTATCCAAAACCCTAGGTTAGCCACTTGAAATTCCAAAACCCTAGCCACCCTTCGTTATTTTCATCCATCAAACCCTAGCTCCATCCATCTCCCACGGCCTCTCTCTCTCTACAGTCCAGGCCGTCCACCTTCATCCAGATCCAGTCCGGCTACTTCAGATCCAGAGCAAGTTCCAAGGAAAATCACATCAACATCCAGGAGAATCCAGTTTTCAGCAATTTCAATCTTCAAGTTCATCAACCTGGTAAATCTTTCCCTTGACTCTCTGATTCCATCAATTATTTATCTTCTCTTCCAGATCTTGAGTTCATGAGAAGCCAACCCGCCAAAGGACCAGTATTGGAGGATCCATTTCGAAGATATCTGAATCCGAGGATCCAACAATCTGCTCGGGAGAGTTCTTCCACCAAAATCTGTGAAGATCATTGTCTGGTTAGATAAACCATCTCTTCTCTTTATTTCTGTTCTGTTGAAAGTTCGGAGCGAAACCCTAGGTCTGGGAGTTTCTCAACCCCCAGCGATCCGTTGCTTCTGAATACTCTGATAATTTAGTTTCCTTAAAATTGTGCTTTCAATTATCATATTAGTATCTTTCAATGTTAGGTTAACTTTTCTTTGATTTGAAGCCAACTTCTACAAACATATAAAAACAACAAAAAAAAAAAAATAGTTAATCTTAATTTACTTCCGCATCGCATCCCTTTAATTGTTCTGCATCATTTTTGGTATCAGAGCCCAGTCTAGGGTTTCGGATTTGCTTGCTTGCTTTGATTGTTCTCTTTTTATTTTGTCTGCTCGAAGTAGACTCCCCAGGATGTCCGGTCCTAGGAACTAAGCGAGGCGCAAGCCTCCTCCTCCCATTCCATGGGGTGTTCCTAGGGCGTGTAGGGGATCCATTGGGTTATAACTTCGTAGCAGGGATTATAAACGGGGAAACAATCTAGTTGCAGCCCGTAATTGCCCTGTTGTCTGAATTATTTCTCCCTGCATAAAACTCCGAATTGCATGATTTTTGTTTCGTTGAAACTAGTGTAATTGACCCTATTTTCCATGATTTTTTTGTGATTTATTGGTTTCGGTAAAAACTCTGAGCATTAAAATACAGCAACTCTATTTTTTTGTGTTCTGCAATTCAATTCTTTTGGAGTGATCATCTCATAATTTACTTAAGGGCAATTGAGCATCTAAGATAAGGGGAGGAGTTGATTACCTCTCCTTAGCCCAAAACCACCATCCAATCATTCGAACCTAGACCTAATTTAAAATCAGTTAGACCTAATTTGCCCTAGTGGGCTAGGGACACCAATTGATCGGGTCTTGGCTAGTGTTGAGTCAGTTTGCCGAGTTATTCTGTGTGTGCTTAGCACTCAGTGTCTAGAACGGTGGTTCAGGGATCCATTCCCGAAGGGCTTGTGTGCTGGTCCGCCTACCTGGCCAATCACTGATTGGTGTCTAGGATTGGCAATCAGGGACCTAACACTTCCCTTACACCTGCCTGGCTGAGTCCTGAGTTACTACAGGCTAGCTTGCCATTCTGATTGGGCATCTAGTTGGACTCTAGGTCTAGTGATCCAGTAGTCGATTTAGTCTAGTCTCATTTTGTGTGCTTGCTTGAATCATCATGTCTACCAGAAACGGAGTGCCATATCAACCTGATCAAACCCAACCTGATTTAGAGGCCATGATCAGAACTCTTACTGAAAGTATGGCTAAATGAATCAGGATATGACAAACACTGTGGCCCAGTTTAGCGCACAAATTCATGAGGATCTACCCAACTTAGGGACCGAGTCCAAGTACTTGAAGAACCTAAAAATCGGAATTGGACTCCTGACCCCGATTTTAATGTGCCTCAACCTCACCCACATCAGGAGCCTAGAAGGCCTTTATATAGAGATCCTGAACCTAATCATAGGAGCCTGACCCAGAGCCTGAAGATAGAGATGATAGGTTCATCAGGAACATCAAATTAGATGCACCCACTTTTGATGGTAGTCTGAACCCTAAGGTGTATTCTGATTGGGAGGGTGAGATTGATCAATACTTTGAGTGGTATGCTATGTCTGAGGAGAGGAAATACAAGTTTGCCAAGATGAAATTAGTGCGTCAAGCTAGGTTATACTGGGGGAACATTGAGCTACCACTAGGAGACGGAATGTTGAGCCCATAACCACTTGGCAGGGTATGAAAAAAAATTGAGAGATAAATACCTACCCATTTCATACCAGCAAAACCTGTTAGACCAATGGCAAAACCTGAAACAAGGAAACCGATCTGTCTCAGACTACATAGCTACTTTTGATGAATACCTAATGAGATGTGATGTGAGTGAAGCCCACAAAGTCACTTTGTCTAGATTTAGGGCTGGACTGAGGGAAGATATCAAGAGAGAACTATTCTGAGAGAGGTTACTGATCTAGACCAGCCTACCAGATTGCACTGAACACTGAGAAATTTCAGAGAGGACCTATACCTTCTAGGGTTAGTGCCCCAATCCCAAGGAATGGACCTAGCCAAGTTATCCCTAGTAAACCTTTTCAGGGTACTTCTACCCCTAGGCCCATGGACAAAGGTAAGGCACCTGACACCCAGAGAACCCCTAGTTCAAATATCACCTGTTTAAGTGTCAGAAACCAGGTCACATTTCCAGTCAGTGTACTGCCATAGCCTGTTTCAAGTGTCATAAGGTAGGTCATGTTGCTAGCCAGTGCCACGGAGATCCCTTTACATAGAAGAGGGAGAGAATGATAATTCGAGCCCAGTGAGGATTTGAAGAAGTTTATGAGGCCGGAATGAATTTGGTGAGGAGTATGAAGGAGAGGAGGAACCCAATGAATCTGACCAATTAGGAGTTGTAAGATGCATCCTATCCCAGAATCTAGTTCAAGAGGACTGGCGTAGGACTAACATCCTACAGACTTTTCTTAAATTAGGGGATAAGGTATGTAGATCATCATAGATAGTGGGAGCTATGTAAATGCCATCTCTACTAGCACTGTCAAGATGTTAGGCTTAATCCCAGTTCCCCATCCCAACCCCTATAAGGTTTCTTGGGTAGATTCTACCTCCATACCCATCCAGTCTAGATGTCAAGTCCAAATCCAAATGCAATCTTATCATGAAAAGATTGGTGCGATGTTTTACCCATGGGGGGAGCAGTATAATTCTCGGAAGACTTGGTTGTATGATCATGATGCCACCCTCTTAGGAAAATCCAATACCTGTGTCTTTAATTCAATGGGAAGAAGATTACGATCCATTCCATAACCCTAAGGACAAGGTAACTAAAGGAGCCGGTAAGGTTAAGGAGATGAAAACTGGAGTGAACCTAATCAGTGCTAAGGATCTAGAACAAGAAATTCATAGTGGTTCACCCATGGATGTTGACTGCTAAGGAGCTTAGAACTTCGGAACCCTCAGAGCCTCCTCAAGAAGTTAAACCTGTGTTAAAAGAATTTGAGGATGTCTTCCCGAGGATTTTCCAGACCACCTTCCATCTCTTAGGGATATCCAGCATGCCATAGATCTAATCCCAGGAGCGACTTTGCCCAACTTGCCCCATTACAGGATGAATCCATCTGAGCATGAAGAACTGCAAAAGCAGGTTGGAGAATTATTGAGGAAGGGTTTATTAGAGAAAGTCTTAGCCCTTGTGCAGTCCCAGCCTTACTGACCCAAAGAAAGATGGCACGTGGAGGATGTGTGTTGAGTCGTGCCATCAATAAAATTACAATCAAATATAGGTTTCCCATCCCTAGACTATATGACATGCTTGATATGATGGCTGGTGCAATGGTTTTTTCTAAGATTGATCTCAAAAGCGGCTATCATCAGGTTAGGATTAGACCGGGGATGAATGGAAAATGCTTTCAAAACTAAGGATGGTCTTTATGAATGGGTTGTTATGCCTTTTGGGTTGTCCAATGCCCCTAGTACCTTCATGAGAATTATGACCCAGGTACTTAGAGCTTTCATAGGAAAATTTGTGGTGGTATATTTTGATGACATCCTGATCTATAGTAAGACCCCGCAGATCACCTAGGCCACCTTAGAGCAGTCTGCCAAGTTTTGAGGAATGAGAGACTCTACGGTAATCTTAAGAAGTGTGAATTCATGACTAGTAGAGTTATCTTTCTTGGTTTTGTAGTAACCCCTGACGGCGTGGCGGCCGATCCTGAGAAAATTAGGTCCATAGTAGACTGGCCAGAGCCAACCAATGTGCATGAAGTTAGAAGTTTCCACGGCTTGGCTACCTTCTATAGGCGATTCATCAAGGGGTTTAGTACTTTAGCTGCTCCTATCACTGATTGTATTAGGAAGGGAGAATTTCATTGGACTAAGTCAGCCCATAAAGCCTTCGTAGATCTTAAGGATAAAATGACCCAGGCACCCATTCTGAGATTACCCGATTTTTCTAAAGTATTTGAGGTTGCCTGTGATGCTTCAGGTGTAGGAATAGGTGGAGTCCTAAGCCAATAGAATCATCCCATAGCATTCTTTAGTGAAAAACTTAATGATGCTAAGCTTAGGTATTCTACCTATGATAAGGAATTTTATGCGGTAGTGCAAGCTTTGCGTTACTGGAGACATTATTTGCTACCGCAGGAATTTGTACTATTTTCGGACCATGAGGATCTTAGATTTCTGAACTCCCAAAAGAAGCTTAACCCTAGGCATGCTAAGTGGGTAGAATATATCCAGTCCTATACTTTTGTCCTGAAACATAAGGCTGGAGTTGAGAATAAGGTAGCTGATGCCCTTAGTCGCCGATCTCTGTTATTAACTTCTGTTAGAACTGAGGTCATAGGGTTTGAGCAAATCAAAGAGGAATATGAGTCTTGTCCGAATTTCACAACTTGTATCAGGATCTAGTTCAAGGACCATCTAGTAATCACCAGGATTATACCCTTGTAGATGGTTTTTGTTCTTCAAAAATAGGCTTTGCATCCCTAGAACTTCTCTTAGGGAATTTTTGATTTGGAAAATCCATGCTGGAGGTTTAGCCGGCCATTTGGAAAAGACAAGACCATTCTAGCTATTGAAGACCACTTTTCTGGCTTAGCTTGAAAAGGGATGTAGCTAATATTGTAGCTAGATGTCGAACCGCGCTGTTGCCAAACAGCGAAAACAAAACACTGGCCTTTATACCCCACTCCCTGTCCCAGATCGTCCTTGGCAAGATGTGAGTATGGATTTTGTGTTAGGTTTACCTAAGACCCAGAGGAGACATGATTCTATCTGTGTCGTAGTCGACCGATTCTCTAAAATGGCCCACTTCTTGCCTTGTTCCCAAACCTTTGATGCGTCTAAGGTAGCCACACTTTTCTTCAATGAGATAGTTAGACTCCATGGCCTACCTAAGACAATCATTGCAGATAGGGATGTCCGGTTCACCAGTTACTTTTGGAAGACCCTTTGGCATAAGTTAGGGACAAAACTTAAGTTTTCAACTGCCTATCATCCCCAAACTGATGGCCAAACTGAAGTAGTGAACCGTAGCCTAGGAAATCTGCTGAGATGTCTTGTTGGTGAAAACACCAGAAATTGGGATTTTACCTACCAAGGGCAGAATTTGCGTACAATGACTCGGTCAATAGGTCTACGGGTAAGAGTCCATTTGAAATTGTACATGGGTACAAACCTCACACACCTCTTGACCTAGTCCCTTTACCTGTCCACACTCGAGTCTCCGAATCTGCTGAGAATTTTGCACAGCATGTAAAAGACTTGCATAAAGAAATTCATGCCAAAATAAATTTAAGTAATGAAACTTATAAGAAGTTGGCTGATACTCAAAGGCGAGTCAAATCTTTTGTTGAGGGAGACTATGTGATGATTAGGTTAAGGCCTGAACGGTTTCCTCCAGGAACCGTTAGAAGTTACATGCTAGGGGAGCTGGACCATTTAGAGTGGTAAAGAAAGTAGGATCCAATGCCTATGTGCTCGAGTTGCCTCCAGAACTAGGCATTAGCTCTACTTTAAACATTACAGACTTAGTAGAGTACAGGGAGCCAGCTGTGATTCCTAGTGAGCCTTTTGAGCCTAACCCTATCATTGAGAGTGATCCCGACCCTGTGTGTCCACCAACAAACTGGCCTGTGAGGAAAGAGCAGATTGAAAAGATCCTGGATGATCAGGTTATCTCTACTCGTAATCGAGGATACCAAAGGTACCTGGTCCGCTGGCAAGGAAGGCCAGATTCTGATGACTCTTGGATCTCCCGAGAGAATTACAAGAATTGGACCCAGACCTCTTGGAGAGATACCAGAGCCAACTTGAGCCTTACTCGACAGGGTCGAGTTCATCCCACCCTGGGAGAATTGGTGCGGGCACCAGACTCAGAAGAAGACTTCAGAGCTCCATTTGGATCTCTGATTGACATTGCCCGAGAAATTAGGGTTTGTAATAAAGGTTGACCTGGTCAACCAGTTTATTTATTTTATTTATTTTGAGTCACCATTTAAATTTTGTTGAGTCATGTTGACTCAGTGCAAGTCCCAATGTGGTTTCAATTTGGTCCAAATGGTGCCACATTTGTCTTCCAATCAAATCAAGGTTCAAGCAAGTGGAGGCCACACTCCAAGCCACACGCCCAGCCACACTCCGAGCACACTCCAGAGTCCAGGAGGGCCACAGAGGCATCCCAGTGTCATGGTCCCCACATCCAAAGAAGAAAAAATCAAATTGGAGGCTACTTTAAAGGAGGCGCCCATACCTGCCTATTTTACCTAAGCAAAGAAGGAAGAAGACTTCTCTTGGAGAAGAAATCAAAGAAGGACATCCAACCTACTCCTAATTCAAGTTCAAATCAAAATCAAAGAGCTTAACTTGGAGTGGAAGAAAAGAAGAAATGCCATAAGAAGAAGAGGACTCCAATTCCAAATCCAACTCCAAAGGAGGCGCCATAAAAATTCCAAAAAAATTCCTTTATGGCCGTCCCAATTTTTTTGAACTCTTGGTCGGCCAAGAGAGAAGATTTTCTACCTAATCTAGAGGTTGGAGGAGTTTAGTCCCACATGGGAATTTGTACAAGCTTGGAGAAAATTTTAGGTCTATAATAGACCTCTCTTTGTAACTTTGAAAAATCAATAAAGAAAATTATTTTATTGCTATTCTCTTGTGTTGAGTGACCTAGGTTTCTTCTTCCGCACTATTCTAAGTGTTGAGCTCCGTGAGGGGGTAATCCGGGTTCCATTGGAGCCTTGAGGAGGTGAGAGATCTCCATCTTTATCCAAAACCCTAGGTTAGCCACTTGAAATTCCAAACCCTAGCCACCCTTCGTTATTTTCAATCCATCAAAACCTAGCTCCATCCATCTCCCACGGCCTCTCTCTCTCTACAAGTCCAGGCCGTCCACCTTCATCCAGATCCAGTCCGGCTACTTCAGATCCAGAGCAAGTTCAAGGAAAATCACATCAACATCCAGGAGAATCCAGTTTCAGCAATTTCAATCTTCAAGTTCATCAACCTGGTAAATCTTTCCCTTGACTCTCTGATTCCATCAATTGTTTTTCTTCTCTTCCAGATCTTGAGTTCAGGAGAAGCCAACCCGCCAAAGGACCAGTATTGGAGGATCCATTACGAAGATATCTGAATCCGAGGATCCAACAATCTGCTCGGGAGAGTTCTTCCACCAAATCTGTGAAGATCATTGTCTGGTTAGATAAACCATCTCTTCTCTTTATTTCTGTTCTGTTGAAAGTTCGGAGCGAAACCTAGGTCTGGGAGTTTCTCAACCCCCAGCGATCCGTTGCTTCTGAACTACTCTGATAATTTAGTTTCCTTAAAATTGTGCTTTCAATTATCATATTAGTATCTTTCAATGTTAGGTTAACTTTTCTTTGATTTGAAGCCAACTTCTACAAACATATAAAAACAACAAAAAAAAAAAATTAGTTAATCTTAATTTACTTCCGCATCGCATCCCTTTATTTGTTCTGCATCAGCATGTCAGAGGTACTCTGGTATCCAGAGGAGGCTGCTAGCTAGCTAACTCCGCCTATCGCACCCTGGCCATTTGCATAATAGGGCATGGACATCCTGGGGCCTTTTCCCCCAGTGGGTCAACGGAAATTCCTTCTTGTAGCCATCGACTACTTCACCAAATGGGTGGAGGCTGAAGCATTGGCACAGATAACGGAGGCCAAGGTGGAGAACTTTGTCCGGAACTACATCATCTTCCGGTTCGGCATCCCACAGACAATCATTACTGATAATGGAAGACAATTTTGACAACTCAAGGTTCCAGGATTTTTGCCAACAATACCATATTTCCCATCGGCTTACCTCGGTCGGCCACCCTCAGTCCAATGGAGAGGCTGAAGTCACTAACCGAACAATCCAGTATGGACTGAAGACCCGGCTGAATGAAGCCAAAGGGCTGGGCGGAAGAGCTTCACTCGATACTGTGGGCATACCGGATGACCTCCCGAGCAACGACGGGAAGACTCTGTTCAACTTGACCTACGGGATTGAGGCAGTCATCCCTGTAGAAATCTCTTTACAATCACTGAGGGTTGATCATCTCATTGAGCCAACCAATTTGGAGCAGTGGAGGGCTGACCTGGACTTGCTGGAAGAAACTAGGCTTCGAACAAGCTTGAGAATGGCGACCTACCAACAGAAGATGGCTAGATATTATAATTCGCATGTCAAGGCACGAACCTTCCAAGTTGGAGATCTGGTTTTGTGAAGGATGGAGATCTCAAGGCCAACCGAGCAAGGAAAGCTCTCCCCCAATTGGAAAGGCCTCGGGTCAGTGAAGTGTCCGGGCCGGAACTTACCAACTCGAATATTTGGATGGACGACAGATAGTGCGCCTGTGGAATGTAGATAATCTTCGCAAGTATTATTAATAAAGTTTGCAGCTTCTTCCATGAAGACTCTGAAAGTCTGACCCTGATCGGCAGAGGCTCTAGGGCAACCCACTCCGAAAGTCCGACTCCGATCGGTAGAGGCTCTAGGGCAGCCCACTCCAAAAGTCTGATCCCGGTCGGTAGAGGCTCTAGGGCAGCCCACTCTGAAAGTCTGACTCTAGTTAGCAGAGGCTGTAGGGTAGCCCGCTCCGAATGTCCGACTCCGATCGGTAGAGGCTCTAAGGTAGCCCACTCCAAAAGTCCGACCCTGGTCGGCAGAGGCTCTAGGGCAGCCCACTCTGAAAGTCCGACTCCGGTCGATAGAGGCTCTATGGCAGCCCACTCTGAAAGTCCGACCCCCGTGGCAGAGGCTCTAGGGTAGCCCACTTTGAAAGTCCAACCCCGGTCGGTAGAGGCTCTAGGGCAGCCCACTCCGAAAGTCCGACTCTGGTCGGCAGAGGCTCTAGGCAGCCACTTCGAAGTCGACTCCAGTCGGCAGAGGTTATAGGGCAGCCCACTCCGAAAGTCAGACCCCGGTCAACAGAGGCTCTAGGGTAGCCCACTCCGAAAGTCTGACTCTGGTCAGCAGAGGCTCTAGGGTAGCCCACTCCGAATGTTCGACTCTGGTCAATAGAGGCTCTAGGATAGCCCACTCCGAAGGTCCGACTCCGGTCGGCAACCATTTCAAAGCAATCCACCTGGAGCCACACGAAGATCGGGCCACAAATTGGGCCAACCGACGGACCAGACGTGGAGAAGTTTCTGGGTACATGGTCCGGACTGAGCTATTTCACCTTCTAGTCATTATACCCGTATCATATATGGAGGGGCCGATCGAAAATACTTAGGTATTTTCTTTAAACACCCAAACTCAAATTGGTTAGTGCTTGATGGCCGCCTCAAAAAACCTACAGCCCCGAAGGGCGACTGAAAGTACTTAGAAGAGTTTCTAAAAGAAAAGTGGCTACCTCATAATCCACATATATAGAAGGCAACAGAAAAGTTCTTGTATTAACATCAAAATTAGGTCTTTACAAGGAGCGTGGGTTGGACCTTTTCAAACTCCTTAGGTCGGACCCACAGGAGCTATGGTAGGGGCCTCATTTTCGGCCCCATCCATTACAACTGAGAGTTCGACCGAAACCGCAGCAACGAGGGGTTCTACTGGGGCGGCGACTACCTCTGCATCAACTTGGGTTGGGGCTTCGGCCCTGGCCTCTTCTGTTTCACCTTTCGCTTGGGGCTCCCCCTCCTCTTCCGGCTCTTTTAATTCGGCGCCTGATAAGTCCAACCTTGGGAAAAGTTCGACCTCTTTCTTCAAGCAATCGTCGTAGCCTTCCCTATAGAAGTCCGACGCGGCTTCCTCTACTTCCTCGTCAAAGCTGGAAGAAGCCTTATAAGTTGCCACAGTGTCCCGGACCTGTCTTGCTGCCAGCTCTTTGGATTCTACGAGTTACGCTGTCTGCTGTGCTACCGCCACCCGTTCGGCCTAGATGCTTGGTGTGGTATGCATGATGAGGATGCAATCATGTAACTCTAAAGGAGACTAACAAAATTTAACTAGCATTCCTACTTTCATATGAGTGATTCAACATATAAGATCAAGGAGATCTAAATAAGAAACCCTAAATGCTTATACTTAAACCCAGCTAGGAGGACTATCAAAATCTTAAAGAAATAGGACAAGGTTAGAATTCGCACACAAGTCAAGCTAGCCCTATTTATGATCCCGATCTAAAATACTAGGAGTTCAAGCATTGAAATCTCAAGCACAAGGGATTCACTCTTAAGGTTCTCAAATGAAAGATCATACCACATAAGATGGACCTTCTAACTTTCTGTTTGTAGCAAGTAATCCTTCCTCTTAGATCTGGAGCCTAGAGAACCCTGCAACAAAGAAACCAAGATGATTAGAAGCTTAATTAGAAATGAGAAGATTGATGGAACTCAAATGAGAGTTTGTTGGAAATGATCCTTGGCGCCATGGTGGAAGCTTGTGTTGGTGTTGATCTTCTTCTTGTGAGGATGTCCTTAATTCGCCTTGAAGGAAGAGGATTGCTTGGAAGATGAAGAGTAAAAGAGAAGGATTAGGGAGAAGAATGATGGAGGAGAGGAAGAGGTCACTTAGGCACAAAGATCCACATAGGCACATAGAAACACATAGAAAATTTCTGAAAAAAATTGTATTCATCAATTCCTTTTACAAGAAGACTAAGAGTCTTTATAGACTATTAAGCCATTTTGAATTCCAACTACACCAAAATCATGGAGAAAAATGTGGAGAAAAATGGGGCATCCCATGAAGAGTGGAGGAAGTTGTGGAGGAGGTGTAGCCAATTCAATTTCAAATTCCCTTTTCTTCTCTTGGGTGGCAACCTGGATGGTGAGGTGGCATGTGTGATGTGGCAGCAATCTTGGATGGTGGTGTGCATGTGTGGTGTGGCAGCAACCTTGGATGATGAGGTGGCATGTGTCATGTGGCATGTGGTCCCCACTTGAGGTGGCTTTGGTCTTGCTTTGGAGTATAAGTCATGAGTCTTCTTTAGTCTTCAAATGTGGTTTGGTTTGATTCTTCATGGATTGGACTTGACTCATTGGACCCAACTCTCAAATACAAGGTTAATCAGGCTGGATAGTCCCAACATAAATTGAAATGGACTCGAATTACATAATTATTTGGACTCAAAATTAAAGAAAGGTTATCGAACTCTCTAGTCCAACCATAAAGATTCGGAATGGGCTTGAATTGGTTGGAGTCTCTTTCTGATTCTGGTGCCCGCACCAATTCTCCCGGGTGGGATGAACTCGACCCTGTCGAGTGATAAGTTTCTAATATATCCGGGTCGATTTGTTGTAGGTCCTTTGGTGATCCAGGAATCTTCAGATTCAGGACATCCTTGCCATCGAACCAGATAGCGTTTGTAGCCCTTATTTCTAGTAGTGATGATCTGGTCATTCAAGATCCTTTCAATTCTTTCCTTTCGCTCAGGAATATTTGGTGGTGGACACTCAATTGGCATTTCACTCTCAAGAGAGTGTTAGGACCAAAAGGTTCATCGGTATCAATGCAGGTTCCTTGTATTCTTTCAGATCGGAAACATTAAATGTAGAACTAATGCCATAACTAGGTGGTAAGTCTACTACATAGCATTAGGTCCAATTTCTTTATTATTTTGAAGGGTCCGGCTCCCCGGGCATGGAGTTTCTTCATAGTTCCCAGAGGAAACCTTTCTGGTTTAAGCCTAATCATTACAGAGTCTCCTTCATTAAATTCCTTTAACCGTTTATGTGAATTAGCCATATGCCTATAGAGTTCATTGCTTGTTTGAATCTTCTGACTAATCTCCTTGTGCAAACCCTTAACATGCTGTGCATATGACTCAGCAGACTCAGATATTCGTGTATGTACTAGTAATGGAATTAGGTCTAAAGGTTTCCTAGGTCTGTATCCATGGACCACTTCGAATGGACTTTTCCCAATAGACCTATTAATCAAACTGTTGTAGGCAAATTCAGCGCGAGAAAGTAGTAAGTCCCAGTTTCCTAGGTTGTCGCCGACTAAACATCTTAAGAGATTTCCTAAGCTTCGGTTACTACTTCAGTTTGGCCATCGGTTTGAGGATGATAGGCCGTAGAGAATTTCAGCTTAGTACCTAACATGTGCCAGAGGGTTTTCCAGAAGTAGCTAGTGAACTTGACATCTCTATCTGACACAATGGTCTTGGGTAAACCGTGAAGCTTAACCACCTGATCTAAGAAAAGCTTGGCCACTTTCGAAGCGTCTAAAGTTTGAGAACACGGGATGAAGTGCGCCATTTTGGAGAAACGATCGACAACCACAAAAACAGAGTCATGTTTCCTAGAAGTTTTAGGTAGACCTACCACAAAATCCATACTGATATCTTGCCATGGACCATCAGGGACAGGTAGGGCGTGTACAGACCGGTGTTCTGTCTTTGCTATTTTGCAACAGCACAGGTCCGACACTGAGCTACGATCTGGGCAACGTTCTTTTTAAGACTAGGCCAAAAAAATTGTTCTTCCATTGCTAGGATGGTTTTGTTCCTGCCAAAATGTCCCGCTAAACCTCCAGCATGGACTTCCCAGATCAGAAATTCCCTAACAGAGGTCTGGGAATACACAACTGATTTCCTTTGAAAAGGTATCCATCTAACAGTGTATAATCACTAGGCTCACTAGATGGTCTTTGTTGGAGGGATTGATAGATGTGACAAAAATCAGGACATATGGGATATTCATCTTTCAATCTATCGAACCCTACTACTTCAGTGCTCACAGAGGTTAACAACATAGAACGGTGGCTCAACGCATCGGCAACCCTATTTTCAGTACCGGCACGATGTTTCAAAACGAACATGTAAGCTTGTATGAATTCTACCCATTTACCATGCCTAGGGTTTAATTTCTTTTGAGAACTAAGGAACCTAAGAGCTTCGTGATCAGAGAACAGGACAAACTCGTGGGGTAGAAGATAATGCCTCCAAAATCGTAGAGCTTGAACGACAGCATACAGTTCCTTATCATACATGGAATACCTTAGTCTCGCCTCATTTAACTTTTCACTGAAGTATGCTACTGGGTGATTCTCTTGACTCAAGACACCTCCAATTCCAACCCCAGAAGCATCACAAGCAACCTCAAACACCTTGGTAAAATTGGGTAACCTTAAGACAGGTGCTTGTGTCATTTTCTCCTTAATTGTTAGGAAGGCCTTACCTTTTTGCTTTAGTCCACTCGAAATTTCCTTTCCTAATACAATCAGTGATTGGAACCACTATCGTACTGAACCCTCTAATGAATCTCCTATAGAAGGTGGCTAAACTATGGAAACTACGGACATCATGGATATTCTTGGGTACAGGCCACTCTACTATTGACTTAATTTTGCAGGGTCAGCGGACACTCCTTCAGATGTGACTACGAATCCTAGAAATATAACTCTATTTGTCAGGAAATCACACTTCTTGATATTGGCATAGAGACTATCTTTTCTCAGGACTTGACAAACTTGCTTCAGGTGGGTTAAGTGGTCTGCCTTTGTTTTGCTATATATAAGTATATCATCAAAATAGACCACTACAAATCTTCCGATAAAAACCTTTAACACGTGATTCATTATTCTCATAAAAGTGCTGGGTGCATTGGACAGACCGAACGGCATGACTAACCACTCATATAATCCATCTTTAGTCTTAAAAGCGGTCTTCCATTCGTCTCCAGGCCTAACCCTAACCTGGTGATAGCACTTTTTAGGTCTATCTTGGAAAAAATTGTCGATCCAGCTATCATATCTAACATGTCGTCTAGTCTTGGGATTGGGAATCTATACTTTACAGTGATCTTATTAATGGCACGGCTATCTATACACATCCTCCAGGTGCCATCTTTCTTAGGGGTTAGCAGAGCAGGGACTGCACATGGACTTAAGCTTTCCTTAATAAACCCCTTCCTAAGAAGTTCACCCACTTGCCTTTGCAGTTCCTGGTGTTCAGTTGGGTTCATCCTATAGTGAGGCAAATTAGGTAAAGTCGCTCCAGGGATAAATCTATTGCGTGTTGTATGTCTCTTAAAGGTGGGAGGTTATTGGGGAGATCTTCTGGAAACACATCCTCAAATTCTTTCAATAATCGGACCACCTCTTGAGGGTGTTCTACAGGCCTGTGGTCCTTAATTTCCTTAGCAGCTACTACCCAAATAGGTGCTCCCTCCATGATATCTTGCTCTAATTCTTTTGCACCTATTACATTTAATCTAGTCTTCTTATCTTTCAAGCTGCTAGCTCCTCTCTTGACATTATCCTTAGGCTGGGTTTGATGAATGACAATTTTCTTGCCATTGAAATTGAAAGCACAGGAGTTTTATCGACCAAAGATGGTCACATCATGATCAAACAGCCATGGCCTGCCTAAGATGATGCTACTTACCCCCATAGGAAGCACATCACACCAGATCTTTCCCTGATAGGATTGAAGCTGGACTTGAACCTGACATCTTGACTTGATTGGTATAGAAGTGGAATCGATCCAGGACACCTTATATGGATTGGGATGTGGTACAATGGGTAATCCTAGACTTTTGGCTGCGTTAGTGGAAATGGCGTTGACACAGCTTCCACTATCGATGACGATCTTACAGACCTTTTCTCCTATCCTAACAATGTGTGTAGGATGCTAGTTCTACGCCAGTCTTCTTGCTCCTTGGTCTGTGTCATGATACGTCTCACAACTCCTAGCAAATCTGATGAGTCTATGTTCTCTTCATCTCCTTCATACTCATCAGCCAAGCAATCCCCTACTTCATAAACCTCCTCTTCATCATTCTCCAGGGGTTCTGATTCACCTTCTTCTGCCTCCCCTATATGTAAAGCTCTAGAGGGACATTGGCTCATGAAATGACCTGGTTTACGACACTTATAGCAGACTCGCTCCCTCTCACCTCGAACTTCAGGGCTCTTTCCTTTGTCTTCTCTAGGAATTGGGGGAATGGCAGGGTTGTGCCTAGGAGTTAGATTCGAGCTGGATCTTGGTCTATTGGTTGTACCAGGGACTGAACTAGGCCTGCTAATAGGAGGGTTAAACCTAATAGGTTCAGGTCGTCTAAATGTAGCTCTCCTTTGAAACCTCTCATAGTCCGTGGCAACTTGGTATGCCTGATCTAAATCATGGACTTCCCTTAAAACAGTTCCCCTTTTATATCATCATTCAACCCTGATCTAAACCTTGATAAAGTGGCTGCTTCAGACTCGACTACGTTGCATCGCATCACAAACTCATCAAATTTAGCAACGTATTCAGAAACGGTCTTGTTACCCTGTGTCAATCGTTGCCACTGATCTAATAACCTTTGCTGATAAGACATAGGCAGATATTTCTCTCTAAGTTTCCTCTTCATATCTCTCCATGTTGCTATAGGTAAATCTCCCCTTTGCCTTGATATGCGTTCCACGTTTCTCCAATATAACCGAGCCTGACGAACTAGTCTGATTCTGGCAAACTTAAATCTTCTCTCTTCGGACATATCATACCAGTCAAAATACTGGTCCATGTCAGCCTCCCAGTCTATGTACACCTTAGGATCTAGGCTTCCCTCAAAGGTTGGTGCATCTAGACGGATGTTCCTTAGGGCCCGATCATCCTGATCAAAAGTATCATAGTGAGGTCTTCTAGGAGGTGGCTCTGGAGTATGATCAACATAATCCTGATGCGGTCTTCTTTGAATTGGGTCAGGTGTGTGTTCCTGTCGTTGGGCTCTAGGATGAACTGAAGGTAATCTGGATGAAGGTGGTTCAGTTGGGGTCAACCTAGCTCTTCTAGGGCCTACCCTTTCCTCGAACTGACCAAATTTAGCATCCAAACAGTCCATCTTCTCGATCATAGATCTCATAAGGCTTTCCATACTAGTATCCATGGATGAACTAGGTTGAGCTTGTGAAGGGTGGTAAGGTGTGCCTGACCTAGTTGTCATGCAAACAATTAGACTCAGACCCGAACTACGAGTTTTCTAAACCGGTTAGTCCAAATAAACTGAGTTGACTAGATACAATCAAATCAATAGCTACTCTCTTCCACTGGCCAGTCAGGAGGGGGTCTGTGGGAGGTTCCCCCAGCTTTCACTGGATCCTAATTAAAAACCCTAAGAACGCTTAGGCTTGAGCCACTTAACCTCTATCCTTGACACCAGCTTCCAATAATAGATGAAGAAATGGGTTGCACAAGCTTTCCCAATTGAATTGAACTGGACCTAGAGTTCCAAGCTAGTTGCCTAATCAAGGTGGCAAGCTAGATTGTAGTAACTCTATACTTGGCCAGGATTTAGAACATGGGGAGTGTGAGATCCTGTCTCTGGCCTACCTAGGCCCGGTGGAATTGGCCCGATAGACGGATCAGCACCCAAGCCCTTAGTCCCAATTCTAGACACCAAGTAATAGGGCACACACAAGACTAGTTGACACAATGAGTTGACAATAACCGGGCTCGACCAATTGATGTTCCTAACCCACTAGGGCAATTAATGTCTAATCAATTTTAGTTAGGGATTGGATCGATATGCAATTGGTGATTTTTGGGTTAGGGACAGGTGATGAAATCCTGACCCTATGTCAATTTATGCCCTTAATTTGATTTGTCATGAGATGCATGCAAATTTCAAATTTCAGGTGCAGAAGTAGTGTGTTGCAGTTTAAAGTGGTTGATAAGTGCAGAAAAAATGTCAGAAAAATCTAAAAAAATCACAGAAAACTCCTAACTTATAGATGACATACCAGATGAAACTAAATTTCAAAATAAAATCTGTACTATTCTAGGCAGATTCTGAAATGAAGATAATGAAAAGGAACAGAACAGAAACCTTAATAACACTGATGGACTGCAGGAATTTTCATTTTTTTGTAATTTTTTCTCAGATTGAAATTTAAAAGGTGATAAACAACTTAAAATGGAACAGGAGAAAAAATATTCCAACGAGGAATGTGATACTTGCCTTGGAGTTGCAGGCGGATTACAGTCATCCTATAGAAAATACAGCAAGCAGAAAAAAAAACAGAACGTGCCAATGCAAAATTCACAAATGAAATCTAAGAAGTCCTTTGGCTTTCTTTTTCACGGGTCAATCACAATGGCACCCCGACACGCCTTAGGAGATCCCCGTGGAATGGGAAGAGAGGGTGTTTAAACCCTACTTTCTCCTAAGACCGGACGGCCTGGTAACGCCCCCGATCCAAGTACTTCAAGGACTTAATGCTATGCAATCAGGAACTATTCTACCATACTCTGATACCAAGATTGGTGTGGTATGCATGATGAGGATGCAATCATGTAACTCTAAAGGAGACTAATCAAAATTTAACTAGCAATTCCTACTTCATATGAGTGATTCAACATATAAGATCAAGGAGATCTAAATAAGAAACCCTAAATGCTTATACTTAAACCCAGCTAGGAGGACTATCAAAATCTTAAAGAAATAGGACAAGGTTAGAATTCGCACACAAGTCAAGCTAGCCCTATTTATGATCCCGATCTTAAAATACTAGGAGTTCAAGCATTGAAATCTCAAGCACAAGGGATTCACTCTTAAGGTTCTCAAATGAAAGATCATACCACATAAGATGGACCTTCTAACTTTCTGGTTTGTAGCAAGTAATCCTTCCTCTTAGATCTGGAGCCTAGAGAACCCTGCAACAAAGAAACCAAGATGATTAGAAGCTTAATTAGAAATGAGAAGATTGATGGAACTCAAATGAGAGTTTGTTGGAAATGATCCTTGGCGCCATGGTGGAAGCTTGTGTTGGTGTGATCTTCTTCTTGTGAGGATGTCCTTAATTCGCCTTGAAGGAAGAGGATTGCTTGGAAGATGAAGAGTAAAAGAGAAGGATTAGGGAGAAGAAATGGTGGAGGAGAGGAAGAGGTTCACTTAGGCACAAAGATCCACATAGGCACATAGAAACACATAGAAAATTTCTGAAAAAAATTGTATTCATTCATCAATTCCTTTTACAAGAAGACTAAGAGTCTTTATAGACTATAAGCCATTTTGAATTCCAACTACACAAAATATCATGGAGAAAAATTGTGGAGAAAAAATGGGGCATCCCATGAAGAGTGGAGGAAGTTTGGAGGAGGTTGTAGCCAATTCAATTCAAATTCCCCTTTCTTCTCTTGGGTGGCAACCTTGGATGGTGAGGTGGCATGTGTGATGTGGCAGCAATCTTGGATGGTGAGGTGGCATGTGTGATGTGGCAGCAACCTTGGATGATGAGGTGGCATGTGTCATGTGGCATGTGGTCCCCACTTGAGGTGGCTTTGGTCTTGCTTTGGGAGTATAAGTCATGAGTCTTCTTTAGCCTTCAAATGTGGTTTGGTTTGATTCTTCATGGATTGGACTTGACTCATTTGACCCACTCTCAAATACAAGGTTAATCAGGCTGGACTAGTCCCAACATAAAATTGAAATGGACTCGAATTACATAATTATTTGGACTCAAAATTAAAGAAAGGTTATCGGACTCTCTAGTCCAACCATAAAGATTCGGAATGGGCTTGAATTGGTTGGAGTCTCTTTCTGATTCTGGTGCCCGCACCAATTCTCCCCGGGTGGGATGAACTCGACCCTGTCGAGTGATAAGTTTCTAATATATCCGGGTCGATTTGTTGTAGGTCCTCTTTGGTGATCCAGGAATCTTCAGATTCAGGACGTCCTTGCCATCGAACCAGATAGCGTTGGTAGCCCTTATTTCTAGTAGTGATGATCTGGTCATTCAAGATCCTTTCAATTCTTTCCTTTCGCTCAGGAATATTTGGTGGTGGACACTCAATTGGCATTTCACTCTCAAGAGAAGTGTTAGGACCAAAAGGTTCATCGGTATCAATGCAGGTTCCTTGTATTCTTTCAGATCGGAAACATTAAATGTAGAACTAATGCCATAACTAGGTGGTAAGTCTACTACATAAGCATTAGGTCCAATTTTCTTTATTATTTTGAAGGGTCCGGCTCCCGGGCATGGAGTTTCTTCATAGTTCCCGGAGGAAACCTTTCTGGTTTAAGCCTAATCATTACAGAGTCTCCTTCATTAAATTCCTTTAACCGTTTATGTGAATTAGCCATATGCCTATAGAGTTCATTGCTTGTTCTTGAATCTTCGACTAATCTCCTTGTGCAAAACCCTTAAACATGCTGTGCATATGACTCAGCAGACTCAGAATTTCGTGTATGTACTGGTAATGGAATTAGGTCTAAAGGGTTCCTAGGTCTGTATCCATGGACCACTTCGAATGGACTTTCCCAATAGACCTATTAATCAAACGTTGTAGGCAAATTCAGCCAAGAAAGTAGTAAGTCCCAGTTTCCTAGGTTGTCGCCGACTAAACATCTTAAGAGATTTCTAAGCTTGGTTACTACTTCAGTTTGGCCATCGATTTGAGGATGATAGGCGTAGAGAATTTCAGCTTAGTACCTAACATGTGCCAGAGGGTTTTCCAGAAGTAGCTAGTGAACTTGACATCTCTATCTGACACAATGGTCTTGGTAAACCATGAAGCTTAACCACTGATCTAAGAAAAGCTTGGCCACTTTCGAAGCGTCTAAAGTTTGAGAACACGGGATGAAGGAAGTGCGCCATTTTGGAGAAAATGATCGACAACCACAAAAACAGAGTCATGTTTCCTAGAAGTTTTAGGGTAGACCTACCACAAAATCCATACTGATCTTGCCATGGACCATCAGGGACAGGTAAGGGCGTGTACAGACCGGTGTTCTGTCTTTGCTATTTTGCAACAGCACAGGTCCGACACTGAGCTACGATCTGGGCAACGTTCTTTTAAGACTAGGCCAAAAAAATTGTTCTTCCATTGCTAGGATGGTTTTGTTCCTACCAAATGTCCCGCTAAACCTCCAGCATGGACTTCCCAGATCAGAAATTCCCTAACAGAGGTCTTGGGAATACACAACTGATTTCCTTTGAAAAGGTATCCATCTAACAGTGTATAATCACTAGGCTCACTAGATGGTCTTTGTTGGAGGATTGATAGATGTGACAAAAATCAGGACATATGGGATATTCATCTTTCAATCTATCGAACCCTACTACTTCAGTGCTCACAGAGGTTAACAACATAGAACGGTGGCTCAACGCATCGTTAACCCTATTTTCAGTACCGCACGATGTTTCAAAACGAACATGTAAGCTTGTATGAATTCTACCCATTTACCATGCCTAGGGTTTAATTTCTTTTGAGAACTAAGGAACCTAAGAGCTTCGTGATCAGAGAACAGGACAAACTCGTGGGTAGAAGATAATGCCTCCAAATCGTAGAGCTTGAACGACAGCATACAGTTCCTTATCATACGTGGAATACCTTAGTCTCGCCTCATTTAACTTTTCACTGAAGTATGCTACTGGGTGATTCTCTTGACTCAAGACACCTCCAATTCCACCCCAGAAGCATCACAAGCAACCTCAAACACCTTGGTAAAATTGGGTAACCTTAAGACAGGTGCTTGTGTCATTTTCTCCTTAATTGTTAGGAAGGCCTTACCTGCTGCTTTAGTCCACTCGAAATTCCTTTCTAATACAATCAGTGATTGGAACCACTATCGTACTGAACCCTCTAATGAATCTCCTATAGAAGGTGGCTAAACTGTGGAAACTACGGACATCATGGATATTCTTGGGTACAGGCCACTCTACTATTGACTTAATTTTTGCAGGGTCAGCGGACACTCCTTCAGATGTGACTACGAATCCTAGAAATATAACTCTATTTGTCAGGAAATCACACTTCTTGATATTGGCATAGAGACTATCTTTTCTCAGGACTTGACAAACTTGCTTCAGGTGGGTTAAGTGGTCTGCCTTTGTTTTGCTATATATAAGTATATCATCAAAATAGACCACTACAAATCTTCCGATAAAAACCTTTAACACGTGATTCATTATTCTCATAAAAGTGCTGGGTGCATTGGACAGACCGAACGGCATGACTAACCACTCATATAATCCATCTTAGTCTTAAAAGCGGTCTTCCATTCGTCTCCAGGCCTAACCCTAACCTGGTGATAGCCACTTTTTAGGTCTATCTTGGAAAAATTGTCGATCCAGCTATCATATCTAACATGTCGTCTAGTCTTGGGATTGGGAATCTATACTTTACAGTGATCTTATTAATGGCACGGCTATCTATACACATCCTCCAGGTGCCATCTTTCTTAGGGGTTAGCAGAGCAGGGACTGCACATGGACTTAAGCTTTCCTTAATAAACCCCTTCCTAAGAAGTTCACCCACTTGCCTTTGCAGTTCCTGGTGTTCAGTTGGGTTCATCCTATAGTGAGGCAAATTAGGTAAAGTCGCTCCAGGGATTAAATCTATTGCGTGTTGTATGTCTCTTAAAGGTGGGAGGTTATTGGGGAGATCTTCTGGAAACACATCCTCAAATTCTTTCAATAATCGGACCACCTCTTGAGGGTGTTCTACAGGCCTGTGGTCCTTAATTTCCTTAGCAGCTACTACCCAAATAGGTGCTCCCTCCATGATATCTTGCTCTAATTCTTTTGCACCTATTACATTTAATCCAGTCTTCTTATCTTTCAAGCTGCTAGCTCCTCTCTTGACATTATCCTTAGGCTGGGTTTGATGAATGACAATTTTCTTGCCATTGAAATTGAAAGCACAGGAGTTTGATCGACCAAAGATGGTCACTCATGATCAAACAGCCATGGCCTGCCTAAGATGATGCTACTTACCCCCATAGGAAGCACATCACACCAGATCTTTCCCTGATAGGATTGAAGCTGGACTTGAACCTGACATCTTGACTTGATTGGTATAGAAGTGGAATCGATCCAGGACACCTATATGGATTGGGATGTGGTACAATGGGTAATCCTAGACTTTTGGCTGCGTTAGTGGAAATGGCGTTGACACAGCTTCCACTATCGATGACGATCTTACAGACCTTTTCTCCTATCCTAACAAATGTGTGTAGGATGCTAGTTCTACGCCAGTCTTCTGCTCCTTGGTCTGTGTCATGATACGTCTCACAACTCCTAGCAAATCTGATGAGTCTATGTTCTCTTCATCTCCTTCATACTCATCAGCCAAGCAATCCCCTACTTCATAAACCTCCTCTTCATCATTCTCCAGGGGTTCTGATTCACCTTCTTCTGCCTCCCCTATGTAAAGCTCTAGAGGGACATTGGCTCATGAAATGACCTGGTTTACGACACTTATAGCAGACTCGCTCCCTCTCACCTCGAACTTCAGGGCTCTTTCCTTTGTCTTCTCTAGGAATTAGGGAATGGCAGGGTTGTGCCTAGGAGTTAGATTCGAGCTGGATCTTGGTCTATTGGTTGTACCAGGGACTGAACTAGGCCTGCTAATAGGAGGGTTAAACCTAATAGGTTCAGGTCGTCTAAATGTAGCTCTCCTTTGAAACCTCTCATAGTCCGTGGCAACTTGGTATGCCTGATCTAAATCATGGACTTCCCTTAAAAACAGTTCCCCTTTATATCATCATTCAACCCTGATCTAAACCTTGATAAAGTGGCTGCTTCAGACTCGACTACGTTGCATCGCATCACAAACTCATCAAATTTAGCAACGTATTCAGAAACGGTCTTGTTACCTGTGTCAATCGTTGCCACTGATCTAATAACCTTTGCTGATAAGACATAGGCATATATTTCTCTCTAAGTTTCCTCTTCATATCTCTCCATGTTGCTATAGGTAAATCTCCCCTTTGCCTTGATATGCGTTCCACGTTTCTCCAATATAACCGAGCCTGACGAACTAGTCTGATTCTGGCAAACTTAAATCTTCTCTCTTCGGACATATCATACCAGTCAAATACTGGTCCATGTCAGCCTCCCAGTCTATGTACACCTTAGGATCTAGGCTTCCCTCAAAGGTTGGTGCATCTAGACGGATGTTCCTTAGGGCCGATCATCCTGATCAAAAGTATCATAGTGAGGTCTTCTAGGAGGTGGCTCTGGAGTATGATCAACATAATCCTGATGCGGTCTTCTTTGAATTGGGTCAGGTGTGTGTTCCTGTCGTTGGGCTCTAGGATGAACTGAAGGTAATCTGGATGAAGGTGGTTCAGTTGGGGTCAACCTAGCTTCTTCTAGGGCTCCTACCCTTTCCTCGAACTGACCAAATTTAGCATCCAAACAGTCCATCTTCTCGATCATAGATCTCATAAGGCTTTCCATACTAGTATCCATGGATGAACTAGGTTGAGCTTGTGAAGGGTGGTAAGGTGTGCCTGACCTAGTTGTCATGCAAACAATTAGACTCAGACCCGAACTACGAGTTTTTCTAAACCGGTTAGTCCAAATAAACTGAGTTGACTAGATACAATCAAATCAATAGCTACTCTCTTCCACTGGCCAGTCAGGAGGTGGGTCTGTGGGAGGTTCCCCCAGCTTTCACTGGATCCTAATTAAAAACACTAAGAACCGCTTAGGCTTGAGCCACTTAACCTCTATCCTTGACACCAGCTTCCAATAATAGATGAAGAAATGGGTTGCACAAGCTTTCCCAATTGAATTGAACTGGACCTAGAGTTCCAAGCTAGTTGCCTAATCAAGGTGGCAAGCTAGATTGTAGTAACTCTATACTTGGCCAGGTTTTAGAACATGGGGAGTGTGAGATCCTGTCTCTGGCCTACCTAGGCCCGGTGGAATTGGCCCGATAGACGGATCAGCACCCAAGCCCTTAGTCCCAATTCTAGACACCAAGTAATAGGGCACACACAAGACTAGTTGACACAATGAGTTGACAATAACCCGGGCTCGACCAATTTGATGTTCCTAACCCACTACGCAATTAATGTCTAATCAATTTTAGTTAGGGATTGGATCGATATGCAATTTGGTGATTTTGGGGTAGGGGCAGGTGATGAAATCCTGACCCTATGTCAATTTTATGCCCTTAATTTGATTTGTCATGAGATGCATGCAAATTTCAAATTTCAGGTGCAGAAGTAGTGTGTTGCAGTTTAAAAGTGATGTTGATAAGTGCAGAAAAAAATGTCAGAAAAATCTAAAAAAATCACAGAAAACTCCTAACTTATAGATGACATACCAGATGAAACTAAATTTCAAAATAAAATCTGTACTATTCTAGGCAGATTCTGAAATGAAGATAATGAAAAGGAACAGAACAGAAACCTTAATAACACTGATGGACTGCAGGAATTTTCATTTTTTTTGTAATTTTTTTCTCAGATTGAAATTTAAAAAGGTGATAAACAACTTAAAATGGAACAGGAGAAAAAAATATTCCAATGAGGAATGTGATACTTGCCTTGGAGTTGCAGGCGGATTACAGTCATCCTATAGAAAATACAGCAAGCAGAAAAAAAAACAGAACGTGCCCAATGCAAAATTCACAAATGAAATCTAAGAAGTCCTTTGGCTTTCTTTTTCACGGGTCAATCACAATGGCACCCGACACGCCTTAGGAGATCCCCGTGGAATGGGAAAGAGGGTATTTAAACCCTACTTTCTCCTAAGACCGGACGGCCTGGTAACGCCCCCGATCCAAGTACTTCAAGGACTTAATGCTATGCAATCAGGAACTTATTCTACCATACTCTGATACCAAGATTGGTGTGGTATGCATGATGAGGATGCAATCATGTAACTCTAAAGGAGACTAATCAAATTTAACTAGCAATTCCTACTTTCATATGAGTGATTCAACATATAAGATCAAGGAGATCTAAATAAGAAACCCTAAATGCTTATACTTAAACCCAGCTAGGAGGACTATCAAAATCTTAAAGAAATAGGACAAGGTTAGAATTCGCACACAAGTCAAGCTAGCCCTATTTAATGATCCCGATCTAAAATACTAGGAGTTCAAGCATTGAAATCTCAAGCACAAGGGATTCACTCTTAAGGTTCTCAAATGAAAGATCATACCACATAAGATGGACCTTCTAACTTTCTGGTTTGTAGCAAGTAATCCTTCCTCTTAGATCTGGAGCCTAGAGAACCCTGCAACAAAGAAACCAGATGATTAGAAGCTTAATTAGAAATGAGAAGATTGATGGAACTCAAATGAGAGTTTGTTGGAAATGATCCTTGGCGCCATGGTGGAAGCTTGTGTTGGTGTTGATCTTCTTCTTGTGAGGATGTCCTTAATTCGCCTTGAAGGAAGAGGATTGCTTGGAAGATGAAGAGTAAAAGAGAAGGATTAGGGAGAAGAAATGATGGAGGAGAGGAAGAGGTTCACTTAGGCACAAAGATCCACATAGGCACATAGAAACACATAGAAAATTTCTGAAAAAAATTGTATTCATTCATCAATTCCTTTTACAGAAGACTAAGAGTCTTTTATAGACTATTAAGCCATTTTGAATTCCAACTACACCAAATATCTGGAGAAAAATTGTGGAGAAAAATATGGGGCATCCCATGAAGAGTGGAGGAAGTTGTGGAGGAGGTTGTAGCCAATCAATTTCAAATTCCCTTTTCTTCTCTTGGGTGGCAACCTTGGATGGTGAGGTGGCATGTGTGATGTGGCAGCAATCTTGGATGGTGAGGTGGCATGTGTGATGTGGCAGCAACCTTGGATGATGAGGTGGCATGTGTCATGTGGCATGTGGTCCCCACTTGAGGTGGCTTTGGTCTTGCTTTGGAGTATAAGTCATGAGTCTTCTTTAGTCTTCAAATGTGTTTGGTTTGATTCTTCATGGATTGGACTTGACTCATTTGGACCCAACTCTCAAATACAAGGTTAATCAGCTGGACTAGTCCCAACATAAAATTGAAATGGACTCGAATACATAATTATTTGGACTCAAAATTAAAGAAAGGTTATCGGACTCTCTAGTCCAACCATAAAGATTCGGAATGGGCTTGAATTGGTTGGAGTCTCTTTCTGATTCTGGTGCCCGCACCAATTCTCCTATCGGCCTAAGAGAAGCGTTCATCCTCCTCTTGTAGCTGGTGGGTAAGGGAATTAATCTTCGCCTTTCTCCTACCTAGCCTGGCTTCCCTATCGGCGAGTTGGCTCTCCGCCTCTTCCAACGCCTCCTTCAACGACTCGGCTTCTGCTTGGGCAGCTGACAACTTTTCTTTCGAGGACTTCAGAGATGCTTCCTCGGTCGCCAGAGCCACCATCAGCTCCTGTACTTTCTTGGAGGAGATCTTGGCTGCATGCACCACCCGACTGATGCCATCGTCCATTACAGAAATATCATGAAGAAGCTACGAGCCCAAGGTCAAGTTAATGCTACACTAAGAAAGGAAACAAGTACAAGGAAGCAAAGTAGGGCCTTACCCTCATGAAATCACGGTAGGGCTCTACGGCAATGTCCATCAGATTCCTCTGGATGGACAACTCCTAGTCCGCATCTAACATGGCTCCCCTAAGTAGACTCCATGATCTTCTGGGGTTATCCAAAGCATGCCAGTGCTGGAACACCTCCTGAAAGACTTCTTGTCAGACTCCTCTTCAGCTGCCTCACCTTCGGCTGCCTCTCTGCAGCCAGCCCTTTCCCTTTCCACCAAGGGAATGTCTCCTCTGGGCTGACAGATGAGGGGACTGGCATTGCTGCTGTGCCAGATGTCTCCGGCTATCCCTCTTCCAGTCGGACAGTCGACCCCCTGACGGGAGTTGAAGACCATGCTGTCTTCCTCGTCAACACCTCTGTGAGGGGGACATCATCTTCACCAGAATCCATATCCACCATGGCTGTGGGTCGTTCCTCCTCCCGCCTCTTATTTTTCTCTCGGCAGCTGACATTGAGGCTGGCTCTTGGGCGGCCCTCTCGCATCGCCCGCTGAACGACCTTGGCTTTGTCGATCCTCCTCATTCTCCCTCCTGTAGTAGAAAAATTAAAGTAAGCAGCATGAAAAGGAGCATCAGATCCAACGTGACGAACTACACGAGAGGAGGATGGCCCTTGCCTAGTAAGCTCTGAGGGTTGATTCCCAACCGGTGAAGCTTATCCCCCCCACAGTTCAAATGCCGCGGTCACACTGGCCCCGTTGATCTCGTTGATTAAAGGGATATGCCCTACAAGCCAATCTATATTGTATCTCCCAAACCATTGTAATTGACAATATTCTAAATAAAGGCATTATTTTTCATCATACGTTGTGTTTATATTATATGATGAACCCCATAGATTAGGGCTATGATTTTAGGGTTATGATGAGATCATACCAGTGAGACCTAAAATCTTAAAACCTTAATCTAAAGTAATCCTAGTCAAAGGAACCCTGAGTAGGGGATCAGGGTTTTCCGGTAAGACTAGCACATCCCATGTATATGGAAAGGGTGACTGCTCTCACAGTCACTTGTGTATGACACTAATACTGGGATGTGAGTGCTCATTAAGAACGAGTTCACTGATTGATCCAACTTGAGAACATCTAATGGAGTCTTAGCTACATGTCAATAGAAGGTTCTCATAGTGGGAGTGGTACAAGTAATCTTTTGACCTGAGACTGCCATAAGTACCTTATGTACATGAACTCATGCTTTGGTTCAATCCTAATCATGACACTGAGTCATGTACAGATTGATACTAGGAATGGTGAATTGGATATGAAGGTAATGAGTAGGTCAACAAGGAATCGATCACTCTTAGTAAGAGGAGATTGCATCCAGCTAGTTAACAATCGGATGATGATTCAGGGAATCTTTGATCAAAGTAAAGATATTAGAGATGGTTTCTAATATCAAGATAATTGAATCATCAATATAAGATTGAGCTAGAAATAAATATAATATTGGATTTGACATATATCCATATCCATAGTTATATTTTGGGTGCAGGCTGACCGAAAGATTTAATTGTACGGTAACTCTCTACTGAAGGGTAATTTTGGTATTTCACCAGAATTTCATATCTTCCGGGTAGACATGACACGTTGCTAGACATCAATCTTGTCTTGTGGGTTGATCAAATTCAAAGATCACTTATTAGGAAGAGTCCTAATTGATCAAATCGGGTAAGCCCGGTTTGACCTAAATCGATTAGAAAGAGTTCTAATCAAATTAGGTCAACTTGTATTCGAACCCACTGCTGGCTAGATGTGGAACCCAATGGGTCACACACTTAAGAGGATTGATCAAGAGTTTAATTTAGAATTAAATCATCTTTGCAGGATAACACTCTAGCAGGTGTTGCAAACCCTAGCTTTTATTCGAATCGGATTCGAATTAGGGTTCCGGATTGGTTCAAATTGGGTTCTAATTGGATCTAATTAGACCCTAATTATGAAAATAGGGATTATGGCTAACCCTATTGGCTAGCCATGCACCTAGGCTAGCCCCCCCCCGCCCTTAACATTTTTCATGCCAAAATGCCAAGAGTCCATGCGCTAATGGACTCTTGGCGCGCCATTTGGAAGAGTCCATGGCGCATGGACTCTTAGCGCGCCCCACTTAATTCTTCGATGAATTAAGATGGGGCGGCCTCCTTTCTTAAAAATTAGCGCCTCACTTGTGTGCCCTTGGATGGGAATCCAATGGTTGGAAAGTTTTTAAGAAAGAAGAAAAACGCTGACTCTTCCCGGGCGCGCGAATAACATCTCTTCGGAGATGAAAAGTCGCGACTCCTTTCCTTTTAAAACACCGCATTTTTTCCTTTAAGAAAAGTCATGGGATTTAATCTGGAAGGTCATGAGATGGGAGGATGAGGCATGAGAAAATGAGAAGGGCATGAGAAGGAGTTTACAGAGAGTTTTGTAGGTGCCTCTCTGAAAACTATTTAAGGGGCAGGAAAGATCAGAACCGGGTTAAGATTTTTCTTTTATTCCTTCTTCCTCTCCTAAAAACTCTTTTATTCTTTTCTTGCTCTTGCACTGTTTCCTTTATAGAGTACACCTCTGTCGAAACTCTGCTACTGAGCAAGAAAAAGAGTAAAAGTCTCCGACGGTAAAGGAAAGAAAGGAGTTCTGATTTATTCCTTCTTTCTTACATTAAGACATTTTGTCTTAATTTCTCCTCCAACTTAAGACAAGACTATACCCTCTTAGGACAAGGTCTTTTCTTCAAGACAAGGGTGTCTAAAGGGCCAAGGTCTTAGTGGAAGGAGGAGAAGGGATCAAGGAAAGGGAGGCTACCTCTTGTTTGGAAGAATTCAAGCCATAATCCGAGCAATTGAGTTCTAGGAAGAAGAACTCAATGGAGGGACCATTGAAAAGAAGTTAGTGTTCTTGATCATTGCTCTGTGTGGATCACCATCGGAGGGCGGACACCTGGATGCCTGGTGAATTCAATTAGCCCCTTCAACATCAAATTTGTTGGAATTAGCATTACAGGTTGGTACCCTAATGCTAATTTACATAGATATGCTTGCCATATGTTCTAGTCTTATTTAAGGAGTTCCTGGTTTAGGGTTTTTGGTGTGAGTTTAATTTCCATTTTTGAAATTACACTTCCAGCTGCGTTGCACCGGAACCCACGGGGTGTATCAGAGCCACCTTAATTAGGATTATAATCTATGATATTTTGTGTGTTACATATTAGGGGTTTTTAAGTCCTAATATGCTATAACACTTAGCATTTTTGGGTTGCATATATGTTTTGGGTGTATACCACTAGTTAGGGTTTTTCACTCAAACCCTAATTATTATAGAGATATGATTAGTTTTGAAGTCAACATACTGAAATAAGTTGCCCTGGCATAATGGTGGATCCATTATGTGGTAAATGGTTACCTAGTATGATGACACACTTAGCACTTATTTGTTTATCAGAATGATATGATTGTGATTGTAAGAATGTGCTGGCAATTTATAAAAAACCCTCCTCTTAAAAATTATATTAAGTCATAGTATATTAACTAATAAGCATCACTAGTCATGATGAACAATTGATCATTCGGTGTCTAGAAAGGTGGTTCTGGGAAGGTAAAGATTATGGGTTTTAATTGGTTCCGTTGACTGACCTGGACAATTTTTATTAGTGTCTAGGAAAGCAACGGGGGGACTCCCACATCTCTTCCACTTGCCTGGCCGATTTGATTATATTTAAATCTTGACTAAAATGCTTAGTGTTAAAAAATACTATATATTGGCCTTCCTTCATGCTGGATCATTATGTGTTATGAACCACATTAGGTTTGTTGTGTTATCTGCAAGACCTAATATGGTGATTGACATAATACTAGTCTAGTGCATAGATATGCTTACAGTATATTCAGTATAATGCTTTGTTGTGTTATCTGCAAGGGCATTATATTGAGTACTGACTGTATAGAAATGAAAGGTCTTGACTTAACTAGAACATTATGGTTTGTTTGTTTTTCTACAAGACTAATAATGTTCTAGAGGTCAAGTTTTTTGAGAATTATATGAGATATAATTGGAAGAGTTTCCTACCTTTGAGCTTATAAAAGATTTGTTGTGTTTTCTGCAAGATCTTTTATAAGTTATTAGGATCTCAATCTCACTAAGAAAATCGATCAGGGTTCTTCTCGATTATCATAGTGAGGGCTATGATTTTTGATAAAATAGTGGGAGACATAATTAAATTAAAAACCTAATTTAATTATGTAAGTCATTTCATGGTTGTTTGCTTATGTATTGTTCTTTATTAAATGTAGATAAATGGCATCATCATTTCATCACTGCGAAGTATCTTAGATACCAACTAACTGACTGGTCCAAACTATGTGGACTGGTTGAAATTTAAAGATTGTGCTGAGTTCAGAAAAACTTTCTTATATTCTTGATACCCTTAGTCTAAATCCACTAGGGATGATGCCACACCGGAAGATATGCCACATACAAAATGTGGCAGAATGACTCCCTCACTGTCAAGTGTATCATACGGCCTCTATGACCAATGAGTTACAGAGACAGCATGAAAGCATGGACACTCAATCCATAATGCTCAATTTAAAAGAGCTTTATGGAGAACAAAGTAGAACTGCTAGATACGAAATATCTAAGCAGTTATTCCGTGCTAGGATGATAGAGGGAACATCCGTTCAGGATCATGTTCTGAAGGTAATTGACTTAATCACCAGATTAGGTCAATTAGGTTTTATATAGATGGGGAGCTGAATCAGATTTAATCCTGCAATCACTCCCGGAGTCATTTTCTCAATTTGTCTTGAATTATCACATGAACAAACTGAACACTTCCTTGCCTGAGCTTAAATATGTTAAAAATAGCAGAGAGCCATTTAAGAAAGAAAAGGCTCCACTTCTTCTTGTTGATAAGACCAATAAGAAGAAATCAGGCAAAAAGGGTTTTAATAGGAGGCTAAACCCTAAGGTGGCATCAATAAGAATAAGAAAGAAAAAAAGGCCTCAAAACAGTCAACCTGTTTCTTTTGCGGCAAAGCGCTGGACATTGGAAAAGAAATTGCAAGGCTTACCTTGCAACTGTGAAGCCTGGTGCGGCAGATGCACCAAAAGGTATGTATGAGATACATGCTATATTGACATTAAATTCGTTTATATCAAATACTTGGGTATTGGATACCGCTTGTGGTTACCATATATGCAAATCATTGCAGGACCTCCACAAGCTTAAAGTATTGAAGGAAGGTGACTTCAATCTCTACGGTGCTAGTGGTGATATCATCCAAGCAGAAGCTGTAGGGACCTATATTCTGAAGTTGCCTTCAGGGAAGATCTTGGAGTTAGAAAATTGTTACTATATGCCTAAGATTATTAGGAATTATATCTATTTCTTTGTTATTAAAACAAGATATGTAATGGATGTAACGAGCACTGGTTGCTCGATAATGTTATCTAGTAAATTATTTGTTCTGGAATATTTAGCAATGGGCTCTTAACTCTTTCTTCCAATGATAGTGTTTTTCATGTCAATAATAAAAGAAAAAGAAAAAGAATTTAATGATACTTTACTTTGGCATCATCACTTGGTCATGTTAATGAGTCTAGGATAAGCAAGTTATACAAGGAAAAATTCCTTGATCCTTATGAGTATGAATCATTAGGAACTTGCGAATCATGTCTCATGGGTAAGATGACCAAGACTCCATTTACTAGACATGGAGAAAGGTCAACTGAGTTATTAGAACTTATACATACTGATGTATGTGGTCCAATGACAACTCAGGCTAGAATGGATACTCATTTTTATCACTTTTACAGATGATTTATCTAGGTTCGGATGTGTGTATCTTATGAAACATAAATCTGAAGCCTTTGATAAATTTAAGGAGTATCAAAGTATGGTCGAAAAATAACCGAGAAAAGTATTAAAGTTCTTCGTTCTGATCGAGGAGGAGAATACTTATCCACGGAGTTTTTAGACTATCTAAAGTTAATGGAATTCTTTCTGAATGGACCCCTCCTTATACACCATAGCTAAATGGTATAGCTGAAAGGAGGAATCATACCTTATTAGATATGGTACGATCCATGATGTGCTTCACAATTTACCCATTTCCTTCTGGGCATGCCCTAGAAACTGCTGTTTACATTCTGAACAAGGTACCTTCTAAATCCGTTGTTAGTACTCCATATGAAATTTGGAGTGGAAAGAAACCGTATCTTAAATATTTTAAGGTATGGGGATGTCCAGCTTATGTTAAAAGAAATTATGGACATAAGTTGGAACCTAGAGCGGATAAATGTCTATTTGTAGGATATCCTAGAGAGGGTAGAGGATATATGTTTCTACCATCCTACTGAACAAAAGATTTTTGTCAGTAGGCATGCCACTTTTCTAGAAAAAGAGTTCATTTTAGAAAAGGGCAATGGTAGAACTGTTGAACTTGGAGAAGTACAAGAAACACAGATAGACAGTTCTCAACCATTAGAACATATAGTTAGGATAGAACCAGAACATAAAACTCCTCCCCGTAGGTCTGATAGAGTGCCACGGGCACCTGAGAGGTATGGGTTTATTATTGAAAATAATGAAGCCCAAGTCATTCAAAATGATGAACCTCTACCTATACGGAAGCTATCTTGAGCACTGATTCAGATAGATGGCAAGAACCATGGAATCCGAGATAGACTCTATGTATGTAAACCAAGTATGGTCTTTGGTCGATGCACCAGAGGGTGTTAATCCTATTGGGTGCAAATGGGTCTATAAGAAAAAGATTAGGGCTGATGGCCAAGTTGAAACCTATAAAGCCAGATTGTGGCAAAGGTTTTAGACAAAAACAGGGAATTGATTATGATGAAACATTCTCACCTATTGCAATGCTCAAATCAATTTGGATTTTACTTGCTATAGCAGTGTACTACTACGATTATGAGATCTGGCAGATGGATGTGAAGACTGCATTCCTCAATGGTTTCCTTGAGGAAGAAGTCTACATGTCACAGCCATAAGGTTTTATTTCAAAGAATAAACCTAATCAAGTATGCAAGCTAAAGAAATCCATTTATGGATTAAAGCAAGCTTCAAGGATTTGGAACATCCGCTTTGATGAAACTATTAAAAGGTTTGGTTTTATCAAATGTGGATGAACCCTGTGTTTATAAGAAGACTAGTGGGAGTGCCATAGTCTTCTTGCTTCTGTATGTAGATGACATACTCCTCATTGGGAATGATGTCCCAATGTTGCAATCAGTCAAGGTTTGGCTATCAAACCAGTTTTCCATGAAAGATTTGGGAGAAGCATCCTATATACTAGGTATTAAGATCTATAGAGATAGATCTAAGAGGATGCTAGGTTTATCCCAATCTAGGTACATTGACTTAGTGCTGAAAAGATTCAGCATTGATGAAAGTAAAAGAGGTTATCTTCCTATGAGTCAAGGCATACATTTTTCTAAAAGGATGTCTCCTAAGACACCTGAAGAAAGAAATAGAATGAATTCTATACCCTATGCTTCGCAATAGGGTCCATAATGTATGCCATGTTATGTACCAGGCCTGATGTGGCATATGCTTTAGGCATTGTCAGTAGGTTTCAGGCTGATCCAGGAGAGGATCATTGGAAAGCAGTTAAAAATATTCTTAAGTACCTAAGAAGGACTAAGGATATTTTTCTGGTTTATGGTGGTTCTGATCTTAAACTAGAATTATTCTAATTCTAGTTTTCAATCAGACCCTGATGATAGCAAATCCATTTCGGGATATATTTTTACCCTAAATGGTGGAGCAGTGAGTTGGAAGAGTACCAAGCAGCAGACTGTAGCTGACTCACCACAGAGGCAGAATACATAGCTGTTAGTGAAGCCGCCAAGGAAGCAGTCTGGATGAAGAAGTTCATCATAGAGTTGGGTGTTGTTCCTGAGATTAAAAACCATTGCCACTTACTGTAACAACACTGGGCTGTTGCTCAAGCTAAGGAACCAAGAGCTCATCATAAGTCCAAGCACATTCTGAGATGCTTCCATCTCATCCGAGAAATAGTAGAAAGACAAGATGTCTACATAAATAGAGTTGATATAAAGAACAATGTAGCAGACCCGTTCACTAAGGCTCTACCACAGCGAGAGTTTGATCGCCACCTAGATTGTATGGGATTAAAATTTAAAGGCGATTGGCTTTAGTGCAAGTGGGAGATTGAAAGGGATATGCCCTACAAGCCAATCTATGTTGATCTCCCAAACCATTGTAATTGACAATATTCTAATAAGGCATTATTTTTTGTCATACGCTGTGTTTATATTATATGATGAACCCCATAGATTAGGGCTATGATTTTAGGGTTATGATGAGATCATACCAGTGAGACCTAAAATCTTAAACCAAAATCTAAAGTAATCCTAGTCAAAGGAACCCTGAGTAGGGGATCAGGGTTTTCCCGGTAAGACTAGCACATCCCATGTATACTGGAAAGGGTGACTGCTCTCACAGTCACTGTGTATGACACTAATACTGGGATGTGGGTGCTCATTGAAGATTGAGTTCACTGATTTGATCCAACTTGAGAACATTTTAAGGAGTCTTAGCTACATGTCAATAGAAGGTTCTCATAATGGGAGTGGTACAAGTAATCTTTTGACCTGAGACTGCCATAAGTACCTTATGTACATAAACCCATGCTTTGGTTCAATCCTAATCATGACACTGAGTCATGCATAGAATTGATACTGGGAATGGTGAATTGGATATGAAGGTAATGAGTAGGTCAACAAGAAATCGATCACTCTTAGTAAGAGGAGATTGCATCCAGCTAGTTAACAATCGGATGATGATTCAGGGAATCTTTGATCAAAGTAAAGATATTAGAGATGGTTTCTAATATCAAGATAATTGAATCATCAATATAAGATTGAGCTAGAAATAAATATAATATTGGATTTGACATATATCCATATCCATAGTTATATTTTGGGTGCAGGCTGATCGAAAGATTTAATTGTACGGTAACTCTCTACTGAAGGGTAATTTTGGTATTTCACCAGAATTTTCATATCTTCCTGGTAGACATGACACGTTGCTAGACGTCAATCTTGTCTTGTGGTTGATCAAATTCAAAGATCACTTATTAGGAAGAGTCCTAATTAATCAAATCGGGTAAGCCCGGTTTGACCTAAATCGATTAGAAAGAGTTCCAATCAAATTAGGTCAACTTGTATTCGAACCCACTGCTGGCTAGATGTGGAACCCAATGGATCACACACTTAAGAGGATTGATCAAGAGTTTAATTTGGAATTAAATCATCTTTGCAGGATAACACTCTAGCAGGTGTTGCAAACCCTAGCTTCTATTCGAATCGGATTCGAATTAGGGTTCCGGATTGGTTCAAATTGGGTTCTAATTGGATCTAATTAGACCCTAATTATGAAAATAGGGATTATGGCTAACCCTATTGGCTAGCCATGCACCTAGGCTAGCCCCCACCCGCCGCTTAACATTTTTCACGCCAAAATGCCAAGAGTCCATGCACTAATGGACTCTTGGCGCGCCATTTGGAAGAGTCCATGGCGCATGGACTCTTAGCGCGCCCCACTTAATTCTCCGATGAATTAAGATGGGGAGGCCTCCTTTCTTAAAAATTAGCGCCTCACCTGTGTGCCCTTGGATGGGAATCCAATGGCTGGAAAGTTTTTAAGAAAGAAAAAATGCTGACTCTTCCCGGGCACGCGAAATAACATCTCTTCGGAGATGAAAAGTCGCGACTCCTTTCCTTTTAAAACATCGCATTTTTTCCTTTAAGAAAAGCCGTGGGATTTAATCTGGAAGGTCGTGAGATGGGAGGATGGGGTGTGAGAAAATGAGAAGGGCGTGAGATGGAGTTTAAGGAGAGTTTTGTAGGTGCCTCTCTGAAAACTATTTAAGGGGCAGGAAAGATCAGAACTGGGTTAAGATTTTTTTCTTTTATTCCTTCTTCCTCTCCTAAAACTCTTTATTCTTTTCTTGCTCTTGCACTGTTTCCTTTACAGAGTACACCTCTGTCGAAACTCTGCTACTGAGCAAGAATAAAAGTAAAAGTCTCCGACGGTAAAGGAAAGAAAGGAGTTCTGATTTATTCCTTCTTTCTTACATTAAGACATTATTGTCTTAATTTCTCCTCCAACTTAAGACAAGACTATATCCTCTTAGGACAAGGTCTTTTCTTCAAGACAAGGTGTCTAAAGGGCCAAGGTCTTAGTGGAAGGAGGAGAAGAGATCAAGGAAAGGAGGCTACCTTTTGTGTGGAAGAATTCAAGCCATAATCCGAGCAATTGAGTTGTAGGAAGAAGAACTCAATTAGAGGGACCATTGAAAAGAAGTTAGTGTTTCTTGATCATTGCTCTGTGTGGATCACCATCGGAGGGTGGACACCTGGATGCCTGGTGAATTCAATTAGCCCCTTCAACATCAAATTTGTTGGAATTAGCGATTACAGGTTGGTACCCTAATCCTAATTTATATAGATATGCTTGCCATATGTTCTAGTATTATTTAAGGAGTTCCTGGTTTAGGGTTCTTGGTGTGAATTTAATTTCCATTTTTGAAATTACACTTCCACTGCATTGCACCGGAACCCAACAGTTGAGCCTGTCCTGGTCGGCTCTTAGGATGGACCTCCCATAGCGGAGCCTTGGCCATGGCTCCCTCCACAAAGGCTCAAACCCCCATGGTTGGAGACTGCTCACAAGAAAGAACCGTGCCTTCCATCCATGGATGGCTAACAGGAGACACTTCAAAATCTTTCGATCGGGACGAGGACTGAACATCCACCACTCCCGGCTCCTAAAATCCTTCTTCAAAAGAAAGAAATTGCCAAATAGAGACAATCTGGTTTCTAATTTGGTCCTATGACAGAGTATGATGAAGCAGCATATCACCCGAATGCTATTCAGGGTTAGCTGCACCAAGGTTATCCTATGAAAATTGAAGACCTCAATGAAGAAGGGGTGCAATGGAAACCTCAATCTGGCCTTTATGTGGGACTCATACATGGGGAAAGTCCCCGGTCCCTGTGGGGCATTTGCTCTTCCCTCTCGGCTTGGAAGTGTAAGGTGCAACGTAGAGGGGATGCCATACACCACCCTAAGGTTCTCAACCCGTTCTCGAGTCATTGTCGAAGGGATCTCACTCGGCCCTGGCTACCTAGGTCTACGGGTTGGACCTCCACTTCTAGACGCCATTAAAACCAAAGGAGACGAAAGGCTGGGAGACTAACCTGAAGTTGAACTCCTAAGTCCTGGTTTTGTGGAAGGAGAAGAAGGAACTCTCTCTCTCGGTGCATAGGTGCAGCCAAAAAACCCCTTCGAAATGCCTTGCCCCCCCTTTTATAGATCCTTGGGGGGCATCGCCGCATGCCTCATGGGTGTTCCACCCATCCCATCGGAGGAGGTGCGGCAACCCATGCCTCTGGGACCGAGGCGACGGGTCGATCCCAATGGATAGACAGTGATCCGTGTGAGAGCTGGATTGGCGATCGGAGATTGTTTGGGAAGCGGCATTAGCCGCTTGGATGCCACCACGTGGTGCCGCATGCCTCTCCATCTTCACCGGTATGCGTGCCAATCTGGCCCTTCATTATGGTGCCTACCCAGTGTTAACGGCAACTCCTGCGCCCCAATACGGGGCTGACACTTGTCTAGGAAGCCGATTGTGGGAGATTCGAGGCAATCCATTGCAATGATATCGGATCGGGCCTGAAGGGATGCGGTCTGTGCAGAAATGATGATCCTGTCCTTTGAAGTCACGTACCCTCTCAAAGACCAGAAGCAGGGGGGAAACTGTTGTACCATCCAACCGATCCTGGATTAGGCCAGTTAAGGAGTCCAACCGGCTGACCTGTGGGTGGAAGAGGTCCGCACGACCCATCTCCTTCTAAGCCCCACTGATTAGCTCTCGCGGGAGGTCCGACCGGCCCAGGGGACCGATCGACCTAAAGTCGACCATCTCCTGCCAAGGCATAAATGACCCTATTTGAGGGCCTCTTGGAGGCCCCTCTCCTTCAATGTGCCGTTCGGCTTTTCTCAGAGCTCCTAACGAACCCTGCTAGGTCTGACCAGCCCGCCTCCATCTAGGGAGTTCCAGGTGCTCCCCTTCACATCTATCGATCAGCTCCCTCAAATGTCTTGGCAAGTACTCTCGGTCGGTCGGGCGATAGCCTCCAACTAAATTCGACCGACCCTTGGTTCTTCTTAGAATCGCTCGAAAGCTCCAGAAGATCCTTCCTAGCTGGTACCAGAATTTTGTTGCAACGAATTCCACGATATGGCCACTACTCTATGCCACCTGGCCATCACTCTGATCCTCTCAGGGGCAAATCAAGGTTTTTCAGCCTATCCCCTAACAAATTTTGGCAGTATTCCACGCCCATAAAAGGGGCCTGGGGACCTTCGCGAAGGGGTGAGTGCTCTCTTCCTTCTCCAGGCTGCTCTTTCTCGTTCTTCTCTCCATTTTATTACTCTAGATCCCTTGCTAACTTAGGCATCAAAGTGTCCCCCGTCGGAGCACCTTCGGTGCTTAGGGGACTTTGTGCAGGTCGACCGACGGGAGAGCTCTCCAGCACAACGAACCGAGCCCAGTCAAGGTGGAGGCGTAGCAACACCGGGCTTGACTCCGGTCGAGGTGGACCCATCTGGGGGTGCCACCTAGTGGAGGAGCAGAGGAAGGCCCACTTCGATCGAGGTGGACCCCGCTTGGGACGGCACCTAGCGAAGGGGCAGAGGCAAACTCAACTTCGATCGAGATAGACCCATCTGGGGGTGACACCTGGCAGAAGGAGCGGAGATGCCAAGCTTGACTCTGGCCGAGGTAGATCCATCTGGGGGTGCCACCTGGCGAAGGTGCAAAGGCAGGCCCACTTCGATCGAGATGGACCCCGCTTGGGTCGGCACTTAGCGAAGGGGCAAAGGTGCCGAGTTTAGATCGTGGTGGACACGACCGCTGGTCAAGCCACCTAGCAAGAGAGCTCAGAAGTGAATGCCATGTGGCACCGCCTGGTGGCTAGCCAGGTTGATATATGCTCCACGTCAGCGATCTTGCCATATCAGTCTGTCTTTCATTATGATGTCATTTCTGTAGGTCAGTTGACCATAAATAGTTATGAACTATCAATAAAGAATTACATTTGCAAAATCATTTGGAATGGTTCTATTGTGATGAATGGATACGTGAATAATGATATTTATGTACTATCATGACCTGTTAGTATAGTGTACACATCTAGCAAATGTCCTAGGATAGATAATGTCAGCGGAGCATATCTATGGCATTGTTGGCTAGGTCATATCAACAAGAATAGGATAAACAGGTTAAAAGCGAGGGTCTTCATGAGATTAGTGATGTGATTTGCTACCAACCTGTGAGTCCTGTCTTCTTGAAAAGATGACAAAATCACCATTTACTAAAAAAGATGAACGAGCCAAAGAAATTCTAAATCTGGTACACACTGATAGATGTGGACCTTTGAATATTAGTGCTAAAGGTGGGTACAATTATTTCATTACATTTATAGATGACCTTTTGAGGTACGGTTATGTTTCTTGATGAAATATAAATCTGAATCATTTGAAATATTCAAACGATATTGTGATGAAGTAGAAAAACAAATTGGAAAGTATATCAAAATCCTTCGAACAGATCGTGGTGGTGAATATCTTTTCGATGATTTTCTGACATATCTTAAGGAGAATGGGATTCTCTCTCAATGGACACCTCTAGGAATACCTCAGTTAAATGGACTATCTAAAAGGAGAAATCAAACCCTGTTAGACATGGTTCAGTCCATGATAGGCTTTGCTTCTCTATCACTATCCTTTTAGGGTTATGCTCTAGGGTCAACCTGCTACCTTTTAAATAGGGTTCCGAGTAAGTCCATTAGCAAAACCCCATATGAGATATGGACTGGATGTAAGCCGACACTTGCACACCTTCGGGTCTGGGGTTTCCTGACTTATGTCAAATGTTTGGAAACAGATAAGCTTGGACCTAGGTCTAACAGGTGTCTATTTATTGGATATCTAAAAGAGTCTAAGGGGTACTACTTCTACTTGGCTGAGGAACAAAAGTTGTTCGTCAGTCTTAGGGCTATCTTTTTGGAAAAGGAGTTCCTTGGTGAAGGAACTGTAGCTGTTAAGATTGAACTTAGTGAAGTTCAATAATTAGAAGAACCGACACACTTAAGAAACAACATAGAACCGGTTATGATTAGATCACACCCAAAGCCCATGGAAAAACCATTAAGGAGATCTGCTAGGATACCGCATTGATCGGATAGATACTATAGTTTCTTGGTCCGGGATGGTGATCCCATTGAACTTGATGAGAACAATGAGGACCTGATCACCTATATGGATGCAATGCAAAGGTCCGACTCTAAACTATGGCTAGGATCCATGAGATCCGAAATGGAGTTCATGGAAATCAACATTGTATGGACATTGGTTGATCCACCTGAGGAGATAAAACCCATTGGATGCAAATGGGTTTTTAAAAGGAAAATGGGCATAGACGGGTAGGTAGAGATCTATAAAGCCCATTTAGTTGTCAATGGGTATCGTCAACGTTATGGTATTAACTATTACGAGACGTTCTCTCCTATGGCAATGCTCAAATCCATTAGGATCATGCTTGCTTTAGCAGCATACTTTGACTATGAAATCTGGTAAATGGATGTCCGAATAGCTTTCCTGAATGATGAGCTAGAAGAGGAGGTATACATGGTACAATTTGAAGGGTTCACATCCACAGATGAGTCAAAGGTGTGCAAACTTCAAAGGTCCATCTATGGACTGAAGCAAGCATCTCGGAGTTAGAACATGCGATTTGATAAGTATATCAAATCATATGGCTTTGTTAGGAACGAAGAAGAATCTTGCATTTATAAATGGGCTAATGGTTCTGTGATTATATTCCTTATGTTGTATATGGATGACATTCTCTTAATCGGAAATGACATCTCAACACTACAAGGAATAAAGGACTGGTTATCATCACAGTTCTCTATGAAGAACTTTGGTGAAGCCTCTTACATACTGGGTATGAAAATCTATAGAAATAGTTCTAAGAGGCTTCTGGGACTGTCCTAGTCTACGTACATTAATACTATGCTGATGTAGTTCAGCATGAAGAATTCCAAGAAAGGGTATCTCCCCATAGGCCATGGAATTACACTCTCCAAAAGGGATTATGCGATAACTCCAGAGGAGAGAGAGCATATGAGTAGAATCTCATATGCTTCAGCAGTGGGTTCTATCATGTATGCCATGACATGTACTAGACCAGACATGGAATACTCACTAAGCGTAGTGAGCAGATACCAGTCTAACCTAGGTGAAGCTTATTGGAAAGTGGTAAAGACCATCCTTAAGTATCTACAAAATACTAAGGACCAATGGCTGATATATGGAGAACCTGACTTGAAACTTATGAGATATACTGACTCTAGTTTTCAGTCAGATAAGGATGACAGCAAGAGTATGTTAGGGTTTTTCTTTACCCTAAATGGGAGAGCAATCTGCTAGAAAAGTTTCAAGCAGCCTACTATTGCAGACTCGGTATGCGAAGCAGAATACATCGCAACATTGGATGCAGCAAAGGAAGCTATGTGATTGTGGAAGTTCCTAGGCGAGCTGGGAGTGGCACCTTCCCTAGATGGTCCTGTTCCAGTGTATTATGATAGCATTGGAGCCATTGCTCAAGCCAAAGAGCCGAAGTCCCATCATCATACTAAACACCTTCTACGGTGCTATAACCATGTGCAAGAAATCATGGAATGAGGTGACATCGACCTTCAGAAGATCGATGAAAAGGAGAACCTGGCTGACCCCTTCACTAAAGCCATCAGAGTTCAAGAGTTCAATAATTATAAATGCAAAATGGAATAAGATTATGTACTGATTGGCTTTAGTACGAGAGTTGTTGGAAATAGTGTCCCAAAGCCAATCATCTAGGATGTAGATGGTTGTGCTATTTTGTAATTGCATATAAATTCTTTAAATGAATAAAAGTTATTCTTTTGGCTGTTCATCACATGAGCATTTTCTTGAAAAGAATTCTTACATGATGGAGTCCTTAGAACTATATTATATTTGATATAGAGAGAATGTATCGAGTAGTTCTTAAACTGGTTCACAACCAAAGGATACATTATTATAGGATGATAATATATCAAGCATAGATTATTGTATGTCACATTGGTTGGTTGTCCTCTTAACTAACCAAGGAGTCCATAGATGAAATTTATGATTTCTCATTGAACATGACCATCTGTAGAGCTCCCTTCTGCCAAAGGGTTGCTCACAAAGGGATATGGGTATATGTGTCCCTCAAACCTGAGATCACCATGGTAGTTTGCAAGCAACTCGCTGTACTTTGGTACCGGAGTACCAGAATTTCTAATCCAGTGATAGAAGGTTTCTGATACAGTCAAGTACTTGTAGAGTAGTGGTGGATTAAGATGGGATTTACCCCTCCAAATGGTTTGGAGTGAATGACTCACTATGTCTCAATTTAGTAAAACCTTGGCCAGGATAGTCCTTGTGAGGAATCACAAAACTTGTAAGGTTGAGACACGATCTAGATGTACTAAATTAGGGTTGGTAGTCAAACCCTAGATCATCTTGAGCATTATGAGGTCAAAGGGATGAATTATGCAGTAACCATATGCCAGAGGTTCTAGAGAGATGCTTTGCATCTTCGACCTATCCGGACATCGGGTATCATTGCTAGATGATGACTTTGACTGGTACTGGAAACGTTCCAATGCTACCGACTTAGTGGTCGACCTTATGGGGGGTCACACACCATAGGGATTTCTACCTTACCTAAAAGTTGATCGATGATTGAGAATCGTTTAGCATCACTATGGGATAAATATGATTGACCATGATCCAAATGTCGACACTTCCATAAGTCGACACTTGGCAGTATGAGGATTTTTTACTAATTTGATTAGTGAATTTTGGGAGGACTTATTTGCAATATGATTGCAATATGATGGGTCAAGCCAAATGTGATTTGTCTTAGGATCAAATTAGATTTGATTTATCATGCTCACTTTTTTTTAAAAGATTCAAATTTTATTTTGAATTCAAATTTCAAATCTTGGCTGAAATTAGCTCCAAGATTTTTTGTGGAATGCATTATTTGGAATGCAGATTTTCTCCCATATAAACCTAGAGCTAATTTGGTTCAACCCTTAACCCTCTACCCTAATCACTCCTCCTTCCATATCTCTCTCCCTCTTTGTTGCTACTATAAATAGGTATCTTTGTAGGGGCAGTAGAGTTAGTTGAGGTTGACTTTTGCTGGGCTTTTTCTAAGAGAGGGAGGGAAGGTATCCTTAGAGTGGGGTTTGATAGGATTTGGATTTTGGGTGTGAGCCTACCTAGCAATCAAGCTAGTGTTTGGAAGAAAGAGTTCATTGGGAAGGGTTCCACTTCTATTTCTCCCCATTGTTCCCCAACTAGATTTTTTGGTAGCTTCAAGAAAGTCTTGCAGGTTCAAGGAAGGAAAAGATCGGCCTCAAGGATCCTGAGGAGCTAGCACTCCAAGGGAGTTGATTGGGATTGAGCGTTGGTGTGAACTACCCATAAAGGCCAGATATTTGTGTGGCTCAATGGCTCTTCATCACCTGCATCCAAATGTTAAAGGTAACATACCCTTTCCTTTTCTTTGCTCTTGATATCTCTACATACACTTTTATTTTGTCTGATCCTGATACAGGTAGATTAGTAGATTGACTTGATCGATCTACCAAGTCTTCCACTGTGCTGTACTTTAAAATAGTTTTAAAATATAGTGTATCTGCCTGCTATGCCTTTTAAACTTTCACAAACCACTAATTGGGTTTACTTGGTGATCCATGAAGTACCTCTTTAATGGTCTGGCTAGGTATCAACTGCCTTTAGGATGACCTAAGTCAACTTTCAATTCAAGGATGAGTTTGTATACATAGCTAATTCATACGACTTACTCGAGGATGAGCAAAGTTCAAGTTAGGGGGTGTGATAATCATATTATGTAAACATAAAAAAATATTAATTTGAGAATTAAATTAACTCTATTTATATTGAATTGATATTTTTATACATCATTTGTATGAAATACTGTCATTGTGAAGTGCTCAATTTTTGAAGTCCAACGGCGCAAAAATCTTAAATTAGAGTTCAGAAAGATCCAAAATCAAATTTTAGAAGATTAAATAAATACAAGAATATTAAAGCAACCAGTCCACCATGGACCAGCTGCTTGGTCTATGGGAGCTCGCCTGGTCCACTGCCACCATTGTTCGTGGTCCATGGCTCTGAGCCATGGATCATGGACAGATTTTCACCATTTTTTTTCCCTAACCTCTGGTCGTTCTTCATCGATTGCTACCAGTCATTGAAAGAGATGCTGAGAGGCCTCCACAACTCGAAAAGCCACCAGAAGACTTTGTTTTTATCGGCTTGCCACCCTTTTCCTCTTCCTAGGTATGCCCACCACCAACTCACTACCATCCAGCCACCTCACAGCACCCGAGTTGTCGCCCAGCCCCTCACCAACCGTAGAAGCTACTCAGAGCCACCAGAAAAATCGCCACCCTCTCCCTCTATATTCTCCACCATAAAACCTCCTACTACACATCTCATCACCGACCGACCATCGCTCCACCACCAGCTCACCACGTCGAAAGCCAACCCACCGTCAACCAAGCCATCCCCTACTGCTTTTCCCCCTCTGTCTTCTTCCCCTCTCAATCATCGACCCTCTTTCAATCAGTCACTATTTTTCCCTCTTCACCAGTCACTGGTCACCGCCTTCCACCATCGCCGGTCATCATCTTTCGCTGTCTCTCACCATTGCACTAGATCGGGAGAAGAGTCCAAGTCCAATTAGAAGAGGGATTCGAGGATTCGGAGTCATGAGAGTCCCTTCCAAACTCTGTTTGCTAGAGAAGGAAGGTTAGCATCAACCATCCATCACAACACACATCAGATGGCCCTACTTCTCCCCATGATATTCAGCCAATCTGGATCTGATTGAGTCCAAATTTGATTGAAAGGAAGCCCTAGCCAAGATCTATTTAAAGGAACTCTATGCTAAGAAGAAACCATCATGGAGAGAGCATGGTACAGGGTAAAGGGCAATACTTGGGCTATGGGTTGATCTTTGAGAGTGGGGTATCTTGGAGAAGAGTGTTGCCCTTACGCCATCTTCAAGTCGATGTCATCTTCAAGATCAAGAACTAGAGAAGAAGCAGCAAGGCCCAGTTCACTCCAAGGAGTACGAAGGAAGAAGGAAATTCATCGACCGCCTTCCCGACGAAACTGCGCTGACCTCCTTCCAATCTTTGTTCTTTCTTTTTAGTTGCTTTTACTTTCATTCCAGCATACTTTTTACTGTCTTGTAATAGGATCCTAGTTCAATTAATATAAAGTTTATTTTCTTGCATCTTTAAATTCGTGTCTTTTATTTTGTTGCAAGTAGATGCTAGGGTCTAAATAATAGATCCTAGTACCACGTATTTTCTTTTATTCTGTACGTGTAATTTCTATTTATCCAACTTTGACCTCTTTATTTTCTTAAATCAAGGATTTCAAAACATTCAATATACTACCTTCCTTATGGATTTGACCTGACTCACCTTTATATGGATTTTTAATTCAATCTAGAAGTTAGTTAAAAAAATTGATATTCGCGATGTCTTAATGACAACATTACGATCTATCATCCATCATCCTAATCTCATCATGGTTAACTATAATAGTAGTTAGTATGGATTTTAGAATGGTCAAGGTGAAAAGGTGTCTTAGTCAATACTAACTATAATCTAAGCCTTGCCTAATAGATCTCTATATAATTTCCTTTTATGGATCCTTTGCATCTAGTCGGTACTATACCCTTTTAGTGGATTCATTAAGATCCATACTAGGTTGAAACACATCGAATCTAACTTCATGAAATTCAACTATTTTGGAATCAATGCCTAACATCACCTCATTTAGTTTCTAGAATCATCTCTATGTTTCTTTCCTCCATCAGAAAAATTTTCTTTACTCCTCTATACCTTTTTGGAGGAGGAGAGATCTTACTAGACTTATGAGATGGATGAAGAACTAATATACTGGCTATACTCGAATAAGTCTATAGGTTCTATGGCCCGTTGCTCTTTTGAGACTATCTCTTCAAGCTTAATGATCCTCCTACTACTATATTCAAGTTAAACATTTAATTATGAATATAGATATTGGGTCACAATAACTTATGAGCCACTAGAAAATAATATCCTAAAGCTCTTTATGATACGTCCATGAATGACTAATCTCTTACTATCCACCTATGTCTCATATAAGTATCAAAAAAGATTTAAAGTGAATCCATTAAATAGGTTACCAAGTTATGTAATTAAATTTCTTAAAGATAAATTAATGATTTCCATAATGGATTGAACCATATCCAATAGGGTTCAGTTTTTTTACTTAGATACCTCATTGAGCTCGAGATGTAAGAGGAGTCCATTGTGAGACTATGTTAAATAACTTGAAATTTTCTAGAAATCTCCTTTAAGATTTTATATCCTCGATCTTATCCAAGAACCTTAAGGAGCTTACCCTAGTCTGCATGTTAAATGTGCTACACACATTAATGTATACCTAGGCTAGCAAATCATCTCACAAGATCCCTCAGATCCCATGGCATTCATTAACTATAGATGAATCATATGCACATAAAGGCTATCATTTATAAAATCATCTAAATTCAATGGATTAATGATTTCATACCAAACAAAAATAAATTTTTACTCATAATAGATAATAGTCTTCTTAAGCTGCTGACATACCTTTTAAAGGTATGTCATATTTATTCTTCAAGGATTCAAGTACAGGGATAATTCTTATGGTCATGGAGCTTGAATTGAAAATACCTTTTCATTATCAATGTCATCTCCTTAGAAGATCCCAATTTCTTGCTTCTTCATAGGCCTCTTCCTCTAATTAGACTATCTTTTGGAAGAGAAGGTTTTCTCTGCATCGAGAAACATATTCATTGAACCTTTTAATATCCCTATATTAATCACCAATTTGTTGACCTAACTATCTTTGTCTTATTCAAATGGTAGTTTCAATAAACTATCCAAATGAGTTAGATAAGATGGCTAGATCAAATCCATTTACAATATGTTGCCCAGATATGGTGCCCAAGAGGGGGGGTGAATTGGGTATTTTAAAAATAAAGCAATATATGTGCTATCAAGTTCAAAAGTGAAGAGTGATAGTGCTCAAGTAATTGTGCAACGGAAGTAATGAAAGATAACACAATTAAAGAGCAAAAGAAGAGTAAAGCAATGCAAACACACAAGAAGTATAGTGGTTCAGTGCACCTAGCACCTACATCCACTCCCCAAGCTCCACTTGAGAATTTCCACTATAATCTTCTCTAGATTACAGCTGACTTGTTTTACAAGGCTCACAAGTCAAAACCTACACACTTGTTTTGGCTTCGGGCTTACAAGCAACCCTAGTTGGTTTTAATAATGGCTCACCAACAAACCTCACACACTTGTTTTGGCTTCGGGCTTACAAGCAACACTAGTTGGTTTTAACAATTGGCTCACCAACAATCCTCACACTAGTTTCAAATTCCCTTGAAACTAGGCTACCACAAATAGAATATGAATACAATGAATAAAAACAAGACAAACTCCTTTTTGAGCAAAAGTAATTCGATGTAGCTCTTGTTGGAGACTCTTCAAGCCTTTCTCTTGGAATCTTGGACCTCACTAATGCCAAAGACTTGAAGTTGGATTCCTCAAAGATGGAAAGCTTTTGGCTAAGGAATCTCATGGTTTTCTCACTCTTTTTGGCTTAGAATTGATTGAAGGCTTTGTACTTTCACTCTCTTCTTTTTCACTTTGTCTCCTTTTCTTTTTTGAAGCTTGGTGGAGGTTAAATACTTCATTCAAGCTGAAACAACTCCACAAGACCATTAGAATCAAAAATATGGCCGTTTATGGCAGTTAGAAATCAAATCAAAAGTTCAGAAAAACTAGCCGTTATGCCATGAGTCGACCTCATGAGTCGACCTCTGGATCAAGTGTCGACCTCATGAGTCGACCTCTAGTTTATCTTAGGCAAAAATCCAGAAAACCATAGTTTTGCCCAGTTTGATTTCTCAGGCGATGAGTCGACCTCTGGTGTCGACCTCTGGCTAGGTGTTGACCTCTGGTATCGACCTCTGAAGCGTGCCACTGAAATTTTGCCATGCCGGCCTTGCTGAACTTTTCTTTTCTTCATGAGTCGACCTCTGGTGGTCGACCTTTGGCAAGGTGTCGACCTTGGTAGTCGACCTCTGGTCTGAATTTTTCTGAAACTCTGGAGAGGTGTGTGCCATGCTTGAGTTTCTCTAAGCCTTTGATTCTTTTGTCAATTACTTGTTAATAAGAATGTCCAATATGAGAAATTTGATCTTGTTTAAGATAGAAAAGCTCTTTTCCAAATCAAGCAAGCTTGGTTTCATCATTGTACTCTTGATACTCTTTTTGAATAACCTATGGCCTGAAACTTTATCTTGAAATGAAACATTAGTCCAAACATATACTCAACCTTTGTTAATCATCAAAACTAAGGAGCCAAAGCCAACAATCTCCACCTTTTGATGATGACAAAACCTTGAGTATATATGCAATTAAGTCCAAAAGCAAAATTCATACATGAGTATATCATAAAAATTTTACTTTTCATCTACCTCTTTCTTTTTGTGAGAACATTCTCATGAGTCAAAAAGATAAGAAACATAATAGCTTTACTCTACTCTATGAAAGAGTCATACTTTACCATATATACTTTATAAACTTTACTATTCTCCCCCTTTTTGTCAAGAATCAAAAAGTGCATTCTTTGTATTTAAAGATATACTAAAGAAAATTATGTTCCATTACAATGAAGTACTTAGTTGCATAAAATAGATGCTCCCCCTGGTGCGGGCACCTGACTCAGAAGAAGACTTCAGGGCTCCATCTGGATCTTTGATTGACTTTGCCTGAAGAATTAGGGTTTTCTGGTTTTGTAATAAGGGTTGACTTGGTCAACTCAATTTTTTTGAGTCTATATTTCCCTGCAATTTAAATTTTGTTGAGTCATGTTGACTCAGTACAAGTCCTAGTAAGTAGTCTAGGTCTTCTCCAAGGTGCCACATTTTCTTCCAAGCCAAGCAAGTGGGCACCACACTCCCAGCCACACGCCAGAGTCCAGGAGGTGCCACATCTCCATCCCAGTGTCTTGGTCCCCACACCCAAGGGAGCAAAAATTTTTCTTGAAGCCAAAATCAAGGAGGCGCCCCATATATACCTTAAAAGGCCAAGCTAAAGGAGGAAAGAGGCATTTCTTGCAGAGTACTTCAAGGGGGCGCCCAATCCATGCCTAAAAAGACCAAAGCAAAGTTGGGAAGAGCCATGACTTGGGGAGAAAGGAAAGGAGGTGTCCAAAAGAGTTGAGCCATGGAAGGAAAAAAATTTTTCTTGAAGAGAAAGGCTAGGAGGCGCCACCTACTTACCATTTGGAGCCACCAATCAATACTTATGGAAGCTCTTGGCCGGCCAAATGAGAAGGATTTGATTCTACAAGCCTAATTTTAAGATCCATCCTATTAGTCCCATATGGGAAGATGTAAAACCCTGATCTCTTGTAAGACCTAAAAATAACCCCTCTTGTAAGTTTTAGAGACAACTAATGAATGAATTCAATTTATGTGTGAGCAAACTTTGTGTTTCTCTCTTCCGCACTTGCATTCAGGTGTTGAGTCTGTGAGGGAGTAAATCCGGGTCCCTATGAACCTTGAGGAGGTGTGAGATCTCCAACCCCAAAACCCTAGGTTAGCCACTTCCATTCCAAACCCTAGCCGCCCAGCATCCTCTTCATTCCACCAAACCCTAGCCTACCCCATCTCTCACGGCCCCTCTCTCTAAGTAGAGGCTGACCACCAGCATCCAGATCCAGTTTGGCTACTTCGAAGACAGAGCAAATCCCAGAGGAAGTCAGATCAGCATCCAGGAGAATCAGGATTTCAGCAACATCAGCTTTCAAGTCCTTCTATCTGGTAAATCCTTCACTGAGTATCTGGTTCCGTAACTTGTTCGTCTTCTTTCCAAGATCTTGAGTTCAGGAGAAGCCAACTCTACCAAAGGGCCAGTATTGGAGGATCCATTGCGAAGATATCTGAATTTGGGGATCCAACAATCTACTCAAGAGAGTCCTTCCACTAAACTCTGTGAAGATCACTGCCTGGTCTGTAACCCTTCTCTTCTCTTTACTTCTGTCCTGTTGAAAGTTTAGAGCAAAACCCTAGGTCTAGGAGTTTCTCAACCCCAGCGATCCTTTACTTCTGAACTACTCTATAACCTAGTTTCTTTAAATTGTACTTTCAATTATTATATAGTTTCTTTCAATTTAGTTTAACTTTCCTTTGAGTCAAAGCCGACTTCTGAAAATATAAAAAAAAAAAAATTAGTCTTAATTTACTTCCGCATCGCATCATCTCTTTTGTTCTGCATCACCCCCTCAATTTATGCATTCGATATAACAAAAACATGCTAACTTGAGGGTTTAAAAGATAAATGCTAAGAGCTGGTATCAGACAGTAAAATATCACAATGTAGATAAGTATATAAATGAGTGTATTCAGTTACAAAATTGCTTACATAGTAAGCCCAAAACACTGATACATCAGATCATACAAAGTAAACTAATCCATCATACATCAAGCAAATCTATGATTCTACTCCTCATCAGAAGGTATATCAAAAGAAATAGGAGCCGAGATCCTAGATGAGGATTTTGGAGTCCTATGAGTGAGACTCCGAGTCCTCAGAGAGGGACCAGACCTAGGGGTAGTCCTACGAGATCTATAGGTCCGAGGAAAAGACTCCACAGGTGTCCTAACAGAAGTAGTAGCAGGAGTAGATGGATCAGTATGCTGAGTAGACTGAGCTGTAGTGTGCCTGCTGACAAGCTCATAAGCAGTGGGATCATCAATATCTGTCTCTGTATGCTCCACTCTATCATCTGGAATGCCTGTAATAGTCTTAAAGAGTGACTCAGTAATCTCAGTATCGACTGGCATATCTGCAGCTGGAGGATCTGTATTGGGAAGATCAGTAGAAGGAGGATCTGCAGAAGGGGGAATCTCTAGAATTGGATCAGCAGGTGGAATATCAGAGCTACCTGCTCTAGGCTGATCTCCATCACTGTCACTGTAGCCACTGGAGTCATCATCATCATCATCATCAGAATGTGGAGAGGTACTGTCGGATCTACAGTCCCTAGTGGCAATGCTAATCTCAGTAGGCTGAGGATCTATCGGAATCCTGCATCTACACTAGCTGAGAGAGCTCCAATGCGCATATCTATGTAGATCCGCAGACCATGTAGCTCCTGTCGTACACCAGCAATCTCTGTCCAGACCTCTGAAATGTGATCAGTCACTCTCTGCTCAAAGTCCGATATGCTCACTGTAGTCCTCCGTGGTGTAGCAGTAGCAGTAGGTGCTGGAGCTGATGAGGGTGGTGGCGTGAATGGCTCAGGCTCCGTAGTCTCTGACTCTGGTGCTGGGCGAGGAGGTGTACCATGATCAGTAGGCTCTGAAGGCCCTGCCTCAGCAGCTCGAATCTCATCCTCCTCATCTGGCTCCTGGCCAGACTCTCGTCGCACCCACGGTCATCAATCAGTCGAAATCCCATCCTATGCAGGGATTTCTCTCCATATGTATCAGTATGCTGCAGCTGACTGAAAGGTATACCATCAAATGAAACTCCATACTCTCTAAATAATTGTGTCAGCCCCATGCCATATGGCTGAACTAGTCTCCTGTGAGGTGCTGCCTCACCCATCTGCTGAAGCATGATCCTGGAAGGTTGATGGGAGTCCGCTGTCTCAGGGACACCATCAATACCAGCTCACGCTCAGTAATAAAGTCGAATCTTCGCTCTTTGGAATCAAGATGCGGGCGATGATATGATGCAGCACTCTCATCTCCAGTGAAAGCTGGTTAGCGCCACTATGGAAATGTCGCTAACATCCTCGTGCTCTAAGATACATCTGAAGGTGCGCTCTCTGTTGCTGATAGAAGTGGCAGCTATGCCATGAAGTGGAATCCTCCAAACATGACTGATGACCTCCGGTGTCACTAGAATCTCGATCCCACAAACAATAGCTGACCATCCAATGCCATTAGTGGCCATGGATGCATATAACTCCCTGATGAGGTCTGGGTAGAATCTCTCAGTCATCGTGTAGAAGTGAACCAGACCTGCATCTCTCAGCACATCTCCTATAAAAAGTGATGCTGATCCCAGAAAGGTATATCTACACGTCTCCCGCTCGCAATGCTCTTCCGTACTAAGCTGGCTGGCACTGGTGCAGGTGGCTCTGGGGATGGCTCACGCTCATGTCTGACCTTTCTTCATCGCTCAGTACTACCTTGGCCTTGTTCCATTCTCCTTTTCCTTATTGTCAAGTGATTCCTTGGACCCATATGGATGGAAGAGGGTAATTTCGGGAGAAGTAGGATAATGCAGTGCTAGGAAAAAGAAGAACCAAGAGTTTGGAGAGAGAAAAGGAGTGAAGGAATCGTGAAAAGGTAAGTGAAGGTTTGTGAAACTGAAAACTAGGATCAAATAGAGGAAATGCACGAAATGGAGGGAAGAAATGAGTGTTTCCAATCAAAAACAACCGACAATTGAGGGTAAATAGAAACAAAAACCTACGGTTGCCCAAAAACGAGGAACACGGTGAAAACCGGTTCGATCCAAGAAAAACCGTGAGGAGAGGAGAAGTTTACCCAAAAGAGGAGGGAGAGGGTTGGAAATTCACTATTTAAACCTTAGGAACGTTGGAGGGGGACCACACGAAGGAGAAAAGGAAGGAAATGGAGAAAAAAAAGGGCTTGCGGACGGGTTTTAAAAACATTTTTCCGTCCAAGTGTCGACCTCTCAAAAATTTCAAGGGTCGACCCTAAGTGTCGACCTACGAAAAGTTAAGTGTCGACCTCCAAAAATAAATTAGCCAAAATAAGATTCGGTAAAATTTAGAAAATTGATAAAATTTAGAAAAATAAGCTTTAAACATATTTGAGAATTTATAAATCATTTTTGAGGAATTTTGATGAAAATTGAAGAGTTTCAAAAAGGATCAATGACTCCCAGTTCTCTTCTGATCATACAAAATCTATCTTCATTCAATGGTTTTGTAAAAATATCAGCCAATTGATAATCAGTACAAATAAATTCTAACAACACATTAGAGTTTTGAACGTGATCTCTTATGAAATGATGTCTTATTTCAATATGTTTGCTTCTTGAATGTTGTACAGGATTTTTAGTTAAATTGATTGCACTAGTATTATCACATCTTATGGGTGTCTTAGTTAGTTTGATGCCAAAGTCCTCGAGTTGTTGTAGTTTGATCCATAAATCTGAGCACAACAGCTTCCACTGCTATATATTCAGCTTCCGTCGTAGATAGAGCAACTGAATTCTTCTGTCTTGCTGCTCCATGAATCAAATTAACTCCTAGAACTGACAAGTTCCACTAGTACTTTTACGATCAGTTTACACCCAGCAAATCAGCATCAGAATATGCTATCAAGGCATGATGACTCTCTAGAGTACCAAAGACCAATTCAATTGACCCAGATAAGTATCGAATATATGTTTTACAGCTAAGAGATGTGATTCTTTAGGAGCACACTGAAAACGTGCACCATACAACACTAAACATTATATCTGGTCTACTGGCAGTTAATATAGCAATGAACCAATCATGCCTCTATATAATTTTGGTCTACTGATTTACCACATTCATCTTTGTCTAATTTACATGAAGACTCATAGGGGTACTAATTGGTTTGGTAGTCTCCATCCCAAACTTTTCATATTTCCCTTGTGTACTTGGCTTGGTTGATGGAGATCCCCTCTTTGGTTTGCTTAATTTGGAGTCCGAGGAAGAAGTTGAGTTTCTCCCATCATGCTCATCTCGAACTCACTCTGCATTAACTTTGCAAATTCTTGACAAAGACATTCGTTAGTAGCACCAAAATAATATCATCTACATAGATTTGTACTACTAGAGATCATCATTTTTCTTTTTCAAAAATAATGTATTATCTACATTACCTCTAGAAAAAATCATTCTTCATCAAAAAAAACTTAATCTATCATACCAAGCTCTAGGAGCTTGCTTTAAACCATACAATGCTTTATGCAATTTAAAACATGGTTAGGAAATTCATGATTTTCAAAACCAGGAGGTTGTTCAACATAAACTTCCTCTTCAATAAATCCATTTAAAAAAGCACTTTTAACATTCATTTGAAATAACTTGAAATCCATAAAACAAGCAAAAGCAAGTAAAACTCTAATTGCTTCTAGCCTAGCAACAGGAGCAAAGGTTTCATCAAGTCAATCCCTTCTTCCTGGTTGTAGCCTTTAGCAACAAGTCTAGCTTTGTGTTCTAGTTACAATACCATGTTCATCAAGTTTATTTCTAAAAACCCATTTGTGCCAATTACAAAACATTAGGGGGTCTTTCAGTTAAAGTCCATACGTTATTTCTTTTAAATTGATTTAGTTCATCTTGCATAGCATTAATCCAGTTACAATCTTTTTTAGCTTCTTCATTGACTTAGGCTCTATCTGAGATACAAAAGCTAAATAATCACAAACATTTCTAATAGAAGAGCGGTACTTACTCTCTTTGATGGATCACCAATTATTAGCTCTTTGGGGTGTCCGTGTGCATACCCTCCACTCTTCAGGTAAAGGTTTTGGTGAAGTTGCATTGATATCTTGAGTTTGATCTTCATTTTCTTGATCACATCTCCTTTGGGCTCATCTTCATTGATTGTCAATGTTCAAGCTTCTTTGTACCTGTTTCATCATCAATAGAATCTTTTTTCTAGAAGATTTTTTGTTAGATTCATCAAACACTACATGAATTGATTCTTCAACTAGAAGAGTTATTCTGTTGAAGACCCTGTATGCCTTGCTAGAAGTAGAGTTCCTAAGAAGATACCCTCATCTGACTTGGCATCAAATTTATTGATATTGTCTTTGCCATTGTTTAATATGAAACAGTGGCAACCAAATACACGAAAATATTTAAGATTAGTTTTCGATTTTTCCAAAGTTCATATGGTGTTTTTTTCAAAATAGGTCGAATTAAAACCGATTTAAAATGTAACAGGAAGTATTAATGGCTTATGCCCAAAAATATCTAGGTAATCATTTTTGCAAAGCATTATGCGTGCCATTTCTTCAAGAGTCCCTGTTCTTTCTTTCTACCACCCCATTTTGTTGAGGTATCCTAGGTGCAGAAAAATTATGACTATGCCATTTTTATTACAAAAGCTTCAAAATCATGATTGTCCAATTCAGTTCAATGATCACTATGCAAAGAAACAATAGTGAGATCTTTTTTGTTTGAAACCCTTTTATGAAATTTAACAAAAGCTGACTTTCATCTTTATGAGCTAAAACATTACCTAGTAAATCGTGAGTATCATCTACAATCACTAGCCCATATTTCTTACCTCCCAAACTTTTGTTCTGGTTGGTCCAAAGAGGTCCATTTGCAATAATTCAAGGGGTCTAATAGTAGATACTATTCCTTTAGGTTTGAAAGTAGATTTAGTTTGTTTTCCAAATTGACATGCAGCATAAATCTTATTTTTTTCAAATGTGAGTTTTGGCAATTCTTTTACAAGTTCTTTTTGCTTAATTTTGAAATCAACTACATACTAGCATGCCCTAGCCTACGATGCCAAAGCCAACTAGTTTCACTTGCCTTGGCTTCCCTAGCCACTAGGCATTGACCACTTTCCATGGCTAGATCATCAAGATCAACCATGTAAAGGTTTCCATGCCTATGACCAGTGAATTTGATGCCATTGACATCTAGACTAGATACATGCACAAAGATGATTCAAAAATTACTTCAAAACCCTTATCATAAACTGACTAATGCTAAAAAGATTATGCTTTAAGCCATCAACAATAATACATTAGCTACATAAGCATTAGGGGTGATATGGATTTACCAATTCCGACAATTTTGCCTTTTCCATTATCACCAAAAGTAATGTTTCCACCATCTATAGCTACTAGTGATGAGAATTGCCTCACATCCCCATCATGTGCCTTGAGCAACCACTGTCTAGATACCACATTCTTCTTTATTTTTGGTTGCAAGACACACCTGCAGAAATTGATCAAGTTGAAACTTTAGGTACCCAAGTCATCTTGGTCCTTTAGGTTAGTCAATTGGTTCCTTTTGGAACCCCATCTTTCCAAAGGTATTTAATTTTCTTCTATTATAATATATGATTTATGTCCTAACTTACCACATGCATAGTAGTAATATTAGAAGATGCAGGTATAAAAAGTTTTTGTAAAGTTTTTGCTTATTCTGTGGCTTAAATCCAGTACAGCTTTGTTAAAAACTGCATGTTGACTATTTAAAAGCATACTTAATTTTTATGAACTATAAGTAAACTTTTCTACAAAAGGTTTTACTTTTTCTAACTCTTCTCTGTAATTCTTGTTTTGAAGCCAGTTCTTTGTTTTGTTTTTCAATTTTCTTATTAGTTCAAAACTTCTATTATTTTTTCAAAGAATCATTTTCTTTTAAAAGATTGTCCTTATCATTTTTCAAGGTCTTTACATATTCGTTAATTTCTTGTTTTCTTGAATTAAATCTTCAATTCATTTGAAAAGTTGTCTGAATTTTTGGTAAGCTCATGATTTAGCTTTCTTAATTTCTTATTTTTCAGTTTTAATTTTCATATTCTATAACTAAATCATCAAAAGCATCATGTAATTCATTAAAGTAAATTCAATTCAGGTTCAGAATTTACCTTATCATCTTCATTGGCCATGAAACACGGTTGGCAACTACTTGCTGCTCTTCATCGCTGCTGGAGTCCTCACTCTCACTCCAGGTAGCCATCATGGCTTTCTTTCTCCATCCTTCGACTCTTTTTAAGCAAGGGGCAATCCGTTTTATAATGTCCAGGCTTCTTGCACTCGAAGCAGATGGGGGATCCCTTTCTTTTCTTTCTCTTTATCTTTATTGTGATCACCTTTTTATGGCCTTTTCTTGTAGAAGCCTTTCTTCTTTTTCATGAATCTTTTAAATTTTTTTGTAATGAGGGCTGTCTCATCATCATCACTTCTTCTTCTGATTCATCACTTGACTCTTCCTTTGTAGTGGACTTGAAGTTATGGCTTTCTTTTTCTTGTCATTGTCCACTGTCTTCTGCTTTAGTGAAAGCTCGTAAGTCATCAGTGATCCAAGAAGCTGCTCAAGAGGTAGAGTATTGACATCCTTGGCTTCTTCTATGGCTGTTACTTTCGCATCCCATGAAGCCGGAAGAGACCTGAGAAGTTTGTTAACCAGTTCACCATTAGATATAATTTTTTCCAAACTCCTCATACCATTTACTATATTAGTAAATCTAGTATACATTTCACTAACTTTCAGTTGGTTCCATCCTGAACATCTCATACATATGAATGAGCATGTTCACCTTTGTGGTCTTCACTTGGTGTGTACCCTCATGGGTAACCTCAAGTATATCCCAAATTTTTTGGTGGAAATATAATTTGATATTCTGTTAAATTCACTAGGGTCAAGTGCATAGAAGAGCAAATTCATCGCCTTAGCATTTAACTCAGCTTGTTTGATGTCATTGTCATCCCATTCTTCTTCAGATTTTGGGGTGATAATGCCATTAACCAAGTGAGTGGCTGATGAGGCCCTTTAGTAATTACTCTCCATATATGATAATCTACAGCTTGTAAATAAATACGCATACGAGTTTTCCAGTATGTGTAGTGGTGCCATTAAAGAAAGGAGGGTAATTGATGCTTGACCTTCAACTACACCCATTCCAATTGGGGCGGCCATGATCTTTCACTCAAGATCGTGGACCTACAAGAGAGTACCGGTGCTCTGATACCACTTGTTACCCAGATATGGTGCCCAAGAGGGGGGGGTGAATTGGGTATTTTAAAAATTAAAGCAATATATGTGCTATCAAGTTCAAAAGTGAAGAGTGATAGTGCTCAAGTAATTGCAACGAAAGCAATGAAAGATAACAACAATTAAAGAGCAAAAGAGAGTAAAGCAATGCAAACACACAAGAAGTATAGTGGTTCAGTGCACCTAGCACCTACATCCACTCCCCAAGCTCCACTTGGGAATTTTCACTATAATCTTCTCTAGATTACAGCCGACTTGTTTTACAAGGCTCACAAGTCAAAACCTTACACACTTGTTTTGGCTTCAGGCTTACAAGCAACCCTATTTGGTTTTAATAATTGGCTCACCAACAAACCTCACACACTTGTTTTGGCTTCGGGCTTACAAGCAACCCTAGTTGGTTTTAACAATTGGCTCACCAACAAACCTCACACTAGTTTCAAATTCCCTTGAAACTAGGCTACCACAAATAGAATATGAATACAATGATAAAAACAAGACAAACTCCTTTTGAGCAAAAGTAATTCGATGTAGCTCTTTTGGAGACTCTTCAAGCCTTTTCTATTGGAATCTTGAACCTCACTAAATGCCAAAGAATTGAAAGTTGGATTCATCAAAGATGGAAAGCTTTTGGCTAAGGAATCTCTTGGTTTCTCACTCTTTTTGGCTTAGAATTGATTGAAGGCTTTGTACTTTCACTCTCTTCTTTTTCACTTTGTCTCCTTTTCTTTTTTGAAGTTTGGTGGAGGTTAAATACTTCATTCAAGCTGAAACAACTCCACAAGACCGTTAGAATCAAAAATATGGCCATTCTTTATGGCCGGTAGAAATCAAATCAAAAGTCAGAAAACTAATCGTTATGCCATGAGTCGACATCATGAGTCGACCTCTGGATCAAGTGTCGACCTCATGAGTCGACCTCCAATGTATTAGGAAAAAATCCAGAAAAACCATTTTACCCAGTTGATTTCTCAGGCGATGAGTCGACCTCTGGATAGGTGTTGACCTCTGGTGTCGACCTCTGAAGCGTGCCACTGAAATTTTGCCATGCCGGCCTTGCTGAACTTTTCTTTTCTTCATGAGTCGACCTCTGGTGGTCGACCTTGGCAAGGTGTCGACCTCTGGTGGTCGACCTCTGGTCTGAGTTTTTCTGAAACTCTGGAGATGTGTGTGCCATGCTTGAGTTTCTCTAAGCCTTTGATTCTTTTGTCAATTACTTGTTAATAAGAAGGTCCAATATGAGAAATTTGATCTTGTTTAAGATAGAAAAGCTCTTTCCCAAATCAAGCAAGCTTGGTTCATCATTGTACTCTTGATACTCTTTTTGAATAACCTATGGCCTGAAACTTTATCTTGAAATGAAACATTAGTCCAAACATATACTCAACCTTTTGTTAATCATCAAAACTAAGGAGCTAAAGCCAACACAATCCTTATGCATCAACATGCCTGAGCTTCTCAAGCTCTTAATCCTTAATCATTAATAATCAATGATCATGGATGGATTGTAGTTGGTTAGCCTAAAGGCTTAGTAACAAAGGATATCCCGATTTATTACTATACTTAGTATGTCTAATTAATTTTCAATTTAAACCAGTCTTTATAGTCGGTTATGGTTTATAAATTTGTCTAAGAATTAAGAGGATTGGAAGCTTTCTTTTAATCCATAGAGAGTAAAGATTCTAGTTAGTCATTATATTTAATTTTTAAATTGTTCTAAGGACTTTAAGTAATAAATTTAGGCTTCTACTTTTTTTATGGATCTCTCACACTTCTTATAGATATGTGAAAACCCTTACACGATTAGGATCCTAGTAGGTATTACAATCCTACTAATTTTGTGCACCTCATATAATAGTTATTAGTAATATGTAAACAATGAATAGACAACTCTTATCTAATACTTTTTAAGTATATTATAACAACTTGGTCTCTAATTCATGTGAGCTCACCTGACAGTTATTGCCTACACTTCCTAGTTAAGTTAGACTCATCATCATGTGAAATGAATCCATCATTGGGTCTCTCACCTAATAATTATTGGGCCTAACCCATCTTCATCCCACAACATCTCATGTTTAATAGAGTGATTGCACCCCCCGATGCAACTGTACCATTATATCCAACTAAGACAAATCAACACCTGAGAGACACCCACAGCTTATAATAGTGAAAGACCTATGATTTAATATTTACAAGGAGGTTTGGTTTATGTCTTTATTAATTATCAACATAATATCATGCTTGACTAACTTTTTGACTAAACTAATTTTAATCAGCTCAATTAAAAAAAATTTTCATGGTTCTTCTTCATGAGTCAAATCAAAATAGCACCCGTACACATCATAAGAGAATCCTATCAAATAGAAAGAAAGGACCTTTAAACATTGCTTGCTCTTATGACCAGACAGCCATGGTGATGCACTCAATCCAAGTACTAAGCTAAAAATTATATGATATACGAAATAAGGTTTAGATCAATACATCTCATGTTTTTCTAACCTAATTTGGGTCATCACATCTCATGTCTAATTAACCTTCTTGAGGTCAGCACATCTTATATCTGACAAACCTGGTTTATGTCAACACAGCTTATATTTGACTAACCTAGTTTTGGCAGTACATCTCATATCTGACTAGTTTAGATCTGCATATTTCAAGTAACCTAGTTCAGGTCACATCTTAATCAGTCAGCCCATCTCATGTCTAACTAATCAGATGGCATGGATGAACTTGAATCAAAAAGTTACCTTATTCAAAACATAATCAATCAAATTGGCCAGTTAAGTAAGATCGATGCAAGTATTTTGCCATTTAACCACTTTCCTAGACACTAACCAAATTGGCTAGGTAAGAGTTAGCCCTAATTAAAAGCTATGATCGAAACTCATCTTAGACATTAATTAGTTTATCAGTTTGAATTAGTCAGCTTAATCAATTCAGGATTGGCCACTAAGCCAAATCAGGTCTTTTAGGTCAATTGATTGATGTCAATCATATGGACCAGCTCAGACCATTATCATGGTCCTGAGTACTCTTGATATAATCCTAATCAACTCTTGATTTGGTTTGATCAAGAGTTCAATCGATTGGTTTTGACCTAACAAAAACTAGATGCAATCTAATTGCATGACCTAATATATTTGACCCATGCTCGATCCCTCATATTTTATATTTTGGGTTAAGATCTTAAATTCTCAATATCCGATCTATTAATCTTAAATTTAGATCTCAGATAATTGATTTAATTCTTAAAAACCATTTCCAAAATAGGTCAATCTTGTGCTAGGATAACCTTACACTATAAGAGGTTAACATTATAGTAGGATAACCTTATATCAACACAAGATTAAATCTAACCAATTTTAATTTTAGACCTTTAATTAGATGTATTATGGCCATAAGGGTTTAGTTTAGATGCCAAAACTAATTTCAGATCTAAACATTTGGATTTAATCATCTCATGAAAAATCAAAGATATAAAAATTTCAAATCTTGAAAATTGAACACTCATGCATTCAAAAGTTCATAACATTAAATCTAAAGACAATTTCTAAGATCTACAAAATGAATATGATCCATGACTTCTTGATCTAAATTTTAGATCTAAATATCAAATTTTGGATCTAATTTTTTAGATCAATCTAACTAAAATTTTAGATTTAGTACAAATCTTGACCACAGAAATTTCATATATGAAATATCAATTTTCAACCAAAACTTTGGATATGAATTTCTAGATCTAAAATTCTTAGTTTCTAGATCTGACTTCAGATCTAAAACATCTTTCAAGATCTAAATTTTTAGATTAAAAATTATAATTTTTTATTTGATTATAGATCTAAACTATTTATGAACTATGGCTTTGATACCACTTGAAGGAATCATTTAACGATCCCTGGGTTGCATGCAGATTTTTCAAAAAATTTTAACTAATAAAATTAAATAAATAGTAGAAAAACTAAAAATTTAATCTAGGTATGCATATCAAGAACCAATTATGAATATATAACATAGATCTATAAATAAAATAAAACAATTAAATCCACTTACCTATTGCATAACTCCATCTTTATTGATCAAATATGGGAAAAGCCCGAGATTCTGCTGGAGCCATGTATGTACCCAGCCTCTACTGGTATCCATATGAAGATGGTCTAATTGGAGCCTCAAGGCCAATAGAGTGTTAGTAGCTTACAAGCCTCGCTTTGACCATTGGATCGAATCTCCCTTCCTATCTTCATTTTATTTTCTCTACATCAGAGGTCTTGAAAGAAGATTGATCTTTTCTTAAGAGATCAAGAGAGAATATTTTGTTCTTTACTTGAACTAAACCATTCATTCAAGATCAGGATAGAAAAATAAGGGGGTGATCAATTTCTCTCTCGCAATTTTATTTTGTGTGATCAAGAATCAAGAAGGAGGGATGCTTTTACAAGTGAGAACCCCTCTCACATTTTTTTCAAAAAAATCACATGATAAACTATAATATGCATCCCATACCTTTTATTATTACCTAACATCCAATCAATCAAATCTCTTCCTAAAATCCTTTCCTTATATAAAATTAAGACAAGCCCTTTTTAATCAAATTCAAAAACTAGATATAAAAGGATAAATTTGGAGAGAAAATCCCAAGGGGCCAAATACTTGTGCACCCCACATATTTTTCCATGCACCATAGCAAAACAATGTGAAGGAGATTGGCATGAATATCCTTGTTTTCTACATGCCCAAGAGGAGAGAGAGACTAGAGGAGAGAGAGTATTAAGAATTAGTTCAACTAACTACTTGTCCTAATCCTTCTAGGATTCTAACTAACCTAACTAATCATAACAATTTAGGTTTTGGTTTAAATCTATAACTAATTAGGAACTAGATCCTAATCTAATTAGAATCACTAAATCCAAATAGAATAGATTAAATCTAAATAAATTAAATCAGATTAATTCACCTTGGATTAGGTAATTAATTAGGTCAAATCAAATTGGCTCATAATAATTACAATTAGGTTAGTCCAAATCTAATTACACTAGGTCAGGACCGAAACTCTACCAAATCAAATCCAATTCAATTTATATCAAGTCTAATTACATGATCAAATTATCTAATTAAGTTACAACCTTTTGTAAAAAGTTCTTGCTAAAATTAGCAAGTTCCAAATTTGTATTACTTAGAAATTTAAATTTTCTAAATATGTAACTCTTATATATTTGATCTAACTATGAGATTAGGTCAAACTCCTATTATGTATAACCTCTCAAGTTCTTTCTATCTAGTAGTAAGACATATCATGATCTCCATCACAATGTTTTCTTTCGATGGACCAGAATAATTTTAACTCATCCCATCAAGGATTATTGATTCAAAATAATCTTAGTTGGTTCTCACAATCCACCAATGATGCCTAGTAGCATATAGTAGCAATCTAGTAGAATAGAAAAAAAATCCCTAGGCATAGTTACCATATGATTAAGTTCTTGTATCGAGAGTCTCGATAGGATGCAGTTATGGAAACTTGCCAAACCGTAAGCCTCACAATCTACCAATGATGACTAGTAGCATATAGTAGCAATCTAGTAGAATAGAAAAAAAATCCCTTGGCATAGTTACCATATGATTAAGTTCTTCTATCGAGAGTCTCGATAGGATGCAGTTTTGGAAACTTGCCAAACCGTAAGCCTCTATCATATGTATGATTCAATTAGCTCAAGTCCAAATTGTCAAAGCTTATGAAAACTCTTTTCTATCATTCATATTATCATGGCCACAATCTTAAGGACTTAGCCTCTTAAATCGTATAGGACTATACCTTAACTCCAAGATCGATAGATTCTTTATAATTATACTCTCCCACTCCTACAATGAACCTACTATAGACAACGAATACTTTAGGACCAATATTTTGTATTATCAAACTATAGTAATCCCATTATGAGTGGCCAAGGCACTGTAGGTCAAATAATGATCCACACAACTACAGCATCGAGAAAGTTACTAATGAGTGAGTAAACATCCATATGACTTTTCATGATGGTCATGCTCAGTACCATCATTCTCTATTGACCACCTATACTCCTGCATCAGTGTTACCATACCACAGACTTGAGACCATCCCCCCTAGAAGGGAAGTAATCTATGCACCGATCAATCTGAATCAATCATCATCCTTATGATATTCTATGATCGGGAGTATTTAATAATTAATCTATGATGACAAATATCTCAAATTCTCAACTCCTAAAAATGTGTATTATTGTCTGTTAATTTCTTGGATGATACATGGACACATCATGTATGAAAAATAGTCTAAATTATAATTATTAAATATAATTTTATGTCCTTGAATTAAAATGTGTCAGCCAAATTGGCTTCTAGGACAAACATCTAACACTCTGATCATTGAGGGGATTGTTGACTTCAGTTGAGTCATGCCCTAAACGAGGGCCTTGAGATCGTCACCTACTTGGTTATGGACTCCTAAGGTGACAATGGTGGATAGGCCTCCTTTCTAGATCTCTAGGAGGGACTTGTGATTGTTTCGATGATGATGGCACCATCTGTGGTGCTAGATAAGGCTATGGCATCATAGGTGGGAATGTGGGAGATAGTTGCACCATAGGTAAGGGTGCTATAGGGAGAAGCACAAAAGCTAGTTGCACCAATGGAAGTGGTGTTGGGGTGGCTTAAGTAGCCTAATAGTCACTACCAAGTTTTGGATGTGCTGGAAAAGCAAGCTAAACTGCTCCAAACTAACTACTACCAACTACGGAGATGGAGAGCTCCTGCTGATGGTGGTGGGGCTAGGTTGTTGGCCTCACTTCTCACTAGCTAGGAAATGGTGATGTTAGTGCAATGAGATGTGATTTTCTTAGGTGACATTACTGATTTGCCTTTGGACTACATTGCTTAAAAATGGGATTAGTCCCTTCCTCTATTTGGTTGATGCCAAAATTTGTCAAGTACTAGAGATGTTGAGTAGTAGCGAAAAAGGATCTTTAGGAGGAGGGACCTGCAAGAAAGCCTTGACCAAAAGGTATTCTAGCGAGAACCCTCTGATGCTCAAGTCAATATTCTAGCATGACAATAGTACGAGGAGTGTGAGGTGAAGTTTTTGGTATACCTTTGGCGCTCCCAAGAGGTCCCTTTTTATAGGAGAAAGACAAGGATATTTTGGAATAATAAAGATCTTAGTGGATTTAGGAAGAGGTGATAGGGCTTATCACATGGGCTGTTATGAGATTTCCCATTCACAGGGGATGTCCATTCCATTTTAATTGAAACCTTATCCTTTGTGTGGAATTGGCCATGGTTATTAATGGCAATGTTGAGCACTACATGCTTCCCTTAATTACAAAGATATGGTGGTAGTTAGTGATCATGAGGCTGATGTGATCTTTTGACTACATAATCAGGGGCATGGAAGTGATGTCGGTCATGTTAGCCTTCGGAAGGTCCAAGTAGAAATATTATCAAAGGACCCACTTACCACCATACTCAAGGACCAAGGGTCAATCTAAGTGCTTCTATTGAAGTCGAGAAATGGTTGACTAGAAGATTCTTGATTGAATTGCCATAATTGAAGGTGAGATGTGTTGATAGCCTTTAGATCGTCTAACGAGGAGGTACCGATTACTACTTAGGCTCGGTTAGGTGAGGGTGATCGGTGGCCAATACATAGTTAGGTCTAATTGGTCAAGATGCCATTTTTTCTAATGAGAGGATGATTGAATAATAGAGCTGCTCATGCATCGAGTATGTGGTTAAGCTATGTCCAAGAATAGTGGAGCCAGGAGGGAACTATTAGCTGGTCAAGGATAGATCCAATGAATGGTCGATGACTACATGTTAGCTTTCGAAGGATCAGCTAATGAGAAAACAATAGTCAACACCAAGGCTTGCTTGGATGGGGGTACTCGGCAGTTTGTATTTAGCTGGACCTGGTTGGCTAGGAAAGGCTCCAACTTCACCAATAAGGAATCAGTTGAGTGGTGGGACCAATCTTGCACTAGCCATGTTGACTTGTTTGATATTATTGGAGCCAAGAGAAAGCCCTCAACTAATCAGAGATCCAATCCAATGAATGGTCGGCTAATACAAAGCAAGGCTGCCTAATTAGACTTACTGACAGGTCATCCAACCAACATGTTGAATTATCTGATAATTTTCGGGCCAAGAAGTATCCTTTATGGATCAAGGCCCCAATCCAATAAATGGTTATAGGATTTATGGTTGGATTGCTCGACTAGGTATATTGATTTAGACTTCATATCTTTGGCGATGAGAAGTTAGTGGTCATATAGTAGGGCCAACTAACTAGGCCTGTTAACTTGAACTTCATATCTTTGAGCCCAAGCAAAGTTTTTCCCAATAGTTCTAAAGAGAGGAGCAAGGAACTTATGGTAGAGGTGGCTCTCGATTGGCAGTGCAAGGTAAGGCAGCTTATCATGGGACAAAGAAGGGTGCACAAGAGAAAGAAAGAAGGGAAGCTTGATATGGATTCCATGGTGGGTGGGGGTTCATGCAGGGGTTTAAGAGGGAGGTGCATTTGACTAGTGAAAGGAAAGGAAACAAAGAGGTGGAATTTGAGTTGTGAAAAAGGGTGGGTATTCACCCAATGGTTTAAAAGGGAAGGGCTTCTAGGTTAACTGGTGTGGGCACCAGGATCCGACAGAGTCTCCTCAACCCTCTGTGGATCTCAGATTAGGGTTCCCCTTTCTATGAGTCCTGTAATAAGGCCTTGAGCCCAAAAACATTGTTATCATTTCTTGTCAAAGTTGTTTAGTCCTGTACCTTGGCCAATTTGGATCAAGTTAGGCCTTGAGTCCTGTATTTGTTCGAGTCTGAGTTTGGTCTGGGCCCAAGCCCAATTGAAGTCACTCTGGTTTTCTTCACCAACTCAAGTTCTGGTGGGCCAACCCACCCCTTCTACTTGGGATAATGCCAACTCAGGTGCCACCTCAGCTACCTACATGGCGCCACATCAGCTGCCACTTGGGCATCCAAGAAGGGAAACAAGGTGGCCTTCTCTTGCTTTCCACACGCCTTGGACAACATCCCCCTTTTTCCTCCCCCACATCATGCCTTGTTTCATCTAAAGAGGGCGTTGAAGATCCTTGAGGGAACCAAGCCTCAAAGCAAGCCTCCTCCCAAGTTTTCTTCCCAAAGTGATCTTGCAAGGAAGGAAGGTCAAAAGACACACTCCCCTCTTCAAGCCCTCAACCATGCAATGCCCCATGGAGTTCTCCCTTGGTCGGCCAAGAATCATTCCTAGAAGATGACGTGAAGAGCCCAAGGGAACACATCCTCCAAGCAAGCCATGCCCCACTCCTCTTCCCAAATTAAGCATGCTAAGGAAGGAAGTCAAGGGACCAATCCCCCCTCCAAGCCTTTGCTCATGCCATGCCCAACTCCAAATATTTGGTCGGCCAAAGAAATAGGGATGTGGAAAATTTTTGACGCCACCATGAGATTTGTATTTTGAATTTCAAAAGGGCCTTGGGTGCCTATTTAAAGGACCCAATCCCTCCCTTTGTAGAACTAATGAATGAATGAATGAATGAATGAATGAATGAATGAATGAAAATTGAGTGATTGAGTTTGAGTTTCTTCCACCCTCCAACCCTTGTCTCTTAGGCTAGGTTCGAGTAGAATTGCCTTCGTCCCCAGGGACGTCGAGTGGTGCGAGGCCACTAGTCCGTCGCCCCAGGGCGTCGCGAATCCTTCGTCCTCCAGGACGTCGCGTGGTGTGAGGCCATATTCCTTCGTCCTCCAGGACGTCGCGGGGTGCGAGGCCCCATGTTATCTCCAACTTCAACTTCAGAATCCAGCCGAACACCGGGCTCGAGGCCCCTTCCCAACTCTAGTTCAATTCCTTTCCGTTCATCTCCACATTCCACTAACCTTTCTTTGTTTGCCTACAGGTCCTCCCTGGCATCTCGAGCATTGGAGACAGTTAGCTTTGCCATCGCGACCTCCAACCCAAAGCCAGAGCTCCCACGGGTTTGACTGCTCGGGCATCCAGGCCGCATCCGTCGAGTTGAGCGATCTCTGCACCGGGCACTTCAAAAGTTTGAGGTTTGCCTTCTCTATATCTCCTACGTAGATATTGTAGATCGAGCTAGTCCTACCGGGGTTTCTTAATCCCGGGATCCTGTTCTAGTTCTTACTTTTAGCGCTTTGTACTGCTAGCGTAAGCTTCCCTACTGCTCTTCATATTCTTATTATTTGCTTGTGATCGGGAATCAAAACCCTAAACAACAAAGAAGAACAACAAGAAACATAACAAAAAAAAAAAATCATCAACCCTAAAACAAAAAAAAAATATATAAAAAAATTCCTTGCCTTATAAGCATCCATCCCAGCATCCCTAGCCCACCCCTTGCCTCCCGCATCATTAACCCAATTTTAGTATGATGTTCATCATCACATAAGAAGCATTGCATGGCCAACCAAATCAAATAGCTAGCTAAATATTTTATTACTTTCATATTTCATGTGAAAACATAAGAATACTATTTCTTATTCCAAAAAAAATACCAAGGTTTATGGTGAGGACACTAGAGCTAGGAAGAGACATCAGACCCCTCCAAGCTCATTGTGGATCATCAATAAGTAGCTTGTCTTAATTCAGCCATGAATAATTGAGTCCTTGTAAATAATTGAGTCCTGTAATTAAAATTAGTTTACTTTGAGTTGCAAATTGGTCAAGTTAGGTTTGAGTCTTGTAAGTACTACTTGATTTATTCAAGGGGGTTCATTTGTTAGTTCAAGCTCAATTGACCATGCCATGCCATGTCATCACCTTTTGCCACACACCATGTCTTGGAGCCTTGTCACCCACCACTTGGAGTAGTATGCCTCACCACATCACCTTGGATAGCCAACTCAATGTCAAAGAAGGTTGTCCTTATTTTTTTTTCAAGACATCCAGACATTCAGACATCTAGACATCCAGACATTCAGACATCTAGACATCCAGATATCCAGACATTAGGACATTCAGACAACATTTGAAGTTCAACCTTATCCAAAAGAAAGGGTGCCTCATTTTTCTCTCTTTTGTCGCCCATTTGAAATCATTATAAGAGAAGTAGGATGGAAGGACTCTCATCTCATTTAGCACCTCCTCTCATCCTCATTTTGTCGCCCACATGAAGAGAAGCACCTCCTCTCATCCATTAAAAATTCAAAAGCCTCATCTCATCCAAGTCCCAAGATAAAATGGAGGATTATCTTATTTCAAATGGAAGAGGATCAACATGGATGCCAAGAAGGGATTAACGCCAAGATGGAGGAGGTTTGGATGCCACATTTCTCACAAGTTGTCGCCCTCTCACATTTGAAATCAAGAGACCAAAATCAAGAAGGAAGAACACCATCTCATTTCTTCTTTTGTCACCTATCTCATTCTTATCGCCCATCACATGGAAGAGTCCAAGTGCAAGGGAGCCTATCCAATTTAAATTACAAGGAAATTTCATCCAATCTCAAAAAAGATAGTAGTCCAATGTTATCCTCTCAAAGGCCCTATCCTTATCTATCTTGTATTCAAAGGAATTTGTTTTATCTTGCTACCTTGCATGGAGGATCTATAAATACCACTCCATTCCTCCCTTGTAACTATCTTTGAATTATTAATGAAACTCTGTCAGCTTGTTTTTACAATTGCTAGTTAAGCATTATATTGTGAGAGTGCTCTGTTGGGTAAGCAGTGTATTCATGAGTGTGGGGTGCTGAGCCCTAGTTATCTTTCCGAGATCCAAGAAGCCAGGAGCCACCATCTTCAACATCCAGTCCAGATCCAGATCCAAGCCAACCATCCTTCTTTCCCTCTCTCTTTTCAGATTTCCACTCCTTTCCACACCACTAATCATAGATCTCTTGTAGGATCCCTAGTGCTCTCGATCAGAAGAGGAAGTTTTCCTTGCCATCTAATCATCAACGAGAAGATCTGCTCCAAAGGAACTGATATTTTGAATCCTACCGCGAGATCTTAAGAGTCAAATTCAGACTACTACAACGAAGGAGGGAAAATCATTATTGGTAAGTAACACATCCAAACCTCATTAGATCTGATTATTTAAAGCAAGGTAGTCCTAGTTTCGATGGTTTCTCAATCATCGGATCCAGGGTTCTTTATGTGATTGCATGCAAATTACATTGCGGGTAGCTAGTAGTAATTTTAGTCTCTCTTTCTTTAATTTCTTGATAGTTTATTTGAGTTTGCTGCCATTTCTCATTAAAAAATTGAATCCTTAATCTTAGATTAGCCCTTGCATCCATCCCGCATCATCTTTGTATCAGAGCTTCTTTGTCCCGCATCAGTTTTGGTATCAGAGCTAGGTTCCCCATCAGTTTTGGTATCAAAGCCAAAGGTTAGACTAGGACATATAGTTAGTTGCTAAAATTTTACATTATTCTAGCATTAAATATGGAAAGCTCATCTATAGCTCTTCAGATCTTCATTCCTTTTGCATTAATTTTAGTAATTTAGCTAGATTAAAATCAGATCTATAATCTTCTCTCATAGATTTCAGATCTGAATTTTTTTCAAAAAAAATTGCATTATTTTTCTTAGTACTTTCTGGTGGAAGGAAATCATGCCTCCGGTGCGGGTATACGAAAGTATACTATCTTGACCCATGGGAGTAATGAGCTATGGTCGGACGTGATAACCCAATATCAAAAATTAGTTATGCTTAGTGTGTGCTTGTTTGAATTGTTAATTGCTTGAAAGATTGCATGTTAATCTTTTGAGCACAACTTAGGATAAGATTCTGGTACATTTAGAATTCTAGAACTATCCAACCTAATCTCTAAGAAAAATTAAAATTTAATTTCTGTAATTTAAAATTTGAAATCTAAAAATTTAAATTAAAAATCTGAAAATCAAAATTTAAAATTTAAAATTCAAATCTAAAATCTAAATCTGAAATTTGAAATTTAAAGTTTAAATTTTGAATTACAAGTGTTATCTTATCTTATCTTGTTAACTAGTTTGATTGGTTGTGCATTCATCTTATCTGAATTTATTTTAAGGACATGCTATCATAAGATAAGGAAAGGATTTCATCACCTTTCCTTGGTCTAAAAATAACCAACCATATCTTGCATTATCCTAGCCCTAATCTAAAACTGAGTAGCAACCTAACAACTAGCTTGGGAACACCAACGGGTCGAGTTCCAAGTATTGTGTGAAAGCTAGTGCACCCAATCCTTTGATTATCTCTTGAATCTAGTTTCTAAGGCTAGAGGTCTAGAGGCCATGCCCTAAGCGGGCTCATGGTTTTAATTAGGCAAATGCCCTACATATCCGTTTCAAAAATTTTGCATCAATAGACAAAGTATGCATATTAAAAAATGGGATACAATGCACCCTATGAAGCAGAAGTATGTATAAAACCACAATGTATGGGTCACCATATGTTAAAAGTATGCACATAGTTTTGTAAGTGTGCATTGAAAATTGGCATGCAGCAGCAAATAACATCTAAAACTCGTCAAATAACAACCAAAACCCATGAAGGTTCCAATACACAGAATTCATGCAACTTTCGGATGTGTATCATAGTTATGAACACTCTTGATATTCAAATCTAGGGCCAAAAATACTGTCAATGGGAGAGGGTAACATTTTAATTCCATGAAAATAGCACTAAAATCAAACATAGAGACCCTTAAAATATACCCCACCCTAGCAAAAAACTAAAGGAAGAAAAAGAAATTCATAATTGATTACATGATGAAATATTGAGTGGAGTAGGATATATTTCACCAACTAGTATTCCTCTAATAAGATAAATACATCGGGAGAATATGGTACTTGTTCATCTCTACTCTGATGATCTCACATAGATACAAGTTCTAGATATCATGTAACCTTGAACTTTTAGCCCTTGAAATATTTTTGGACTTTTCAGATAGCCAAACTATCAGTTCATAATCATGCCCTACCAAAGGAATTTAGTACAGGTCCTGTAAGTTATGATTACCATACAGCTCATGATAAAGAGTATACATAAAAATATGACATGTTTGTGTTTGCCTGTACCATTAGTTAATATTATTTTGATATCTACGGGATGATGTTTACATGAAAAATTTAGATAAAAGAGATTGGGTGTCCATATGGTCTTTATCCAGTTTCAGAAAAATGTGATGCTTTATGCTAGGATATAATTTGGTTTGCACTAAAAAAGGCTTGTGAGTGACACATTGATATTGTTCATGACATATTCTAAGCTAGCACAAGTTCCAGGTAGTTGTGCTGAGATATCTAAATTTCTAGTCACAATGGCCTTGCATGAACAATAGCACTAAACCAGTTGCAGATGGTGTTGCAATTAATATTTATGAAGTTGAACGGTAGTTCATGTTCTTTACAGAAGGTATAGTGTAACTAGGAATAAGACATCAAGGTTGAATCATAAATTGGAGTTGTGAAGGAAAGTCTTAGAAGATAAGGGCCTATGGAACTACCAGAACAGAATTTGAGAAATTAGAATGTTATATCAGTGAAAAAGCAAAGAAAAATGATGCCTGAATCAAAATTTGTGGATGAAAGATACCATATCGTGATCCATTTTTTTAGATCTACCATGCAAGGGATGAGTGAAGACATCTAAAATAATTAGATTTTGGTGCATGAAGTGGAGAAGTGCTTTTAATGTGTTATGTGAGCAGGACAATGCTTTGGATTTAAATGAAAAATTTGATAAATGGCAGTAACATATAAAACATTACATAGTTCAGAATTCTCAAGCACTTCATTATAAATATTTCGGTTAAGAGTATGGTATTTCATTAGTTCTTTACTTATTTGATCTTCTACAAAGATGTACTAACCCCCATTATATTTCATTAGTTCATTACTATTGCTGTTCTCTTTTTTATATTTGATTAGTTTATAAATATTATGTACTATAAAGACTTATCTTTTATATTTATACATGTAGGTTGATGATTTTGGAGCACAAAATCTATTGAAGTGCAAATTTTGTGCATTCTGCTCATGTTTTAGAAATGTTCGATTACTTATTTTCAAATATGTTTGATCTTTTGAAAAGCAGCATGAATGTATTTTTTATGTCAACAACTATTTATGATGACAATTGGATATTATAGCCAAACATTGTTGACTCCACTAATTGATTTTGATGATAAGCAAAATAGTTAGATAAATTGAGGACTAATGGTTTGCTTTAAGTGTGTCTTTATTGAAGGAGGACAATTGGAAAATTGAAGCCCAATTATGTTGAAGAACCAAGTTTGAATGGAATGATTGCACAAAACAAGACTTGGACGCTCAAAGAAATGGTTGAATAGATGACTAAGGCAAATGGAAACATGTTCTATCACAAGTTCAGCAATTTTTATAATTTTTCAATAAAGTGTCGACTCAAGGTGTCGACACATGACATGATGTGTCGACACATGAAGATGATGTGTCAACTCAGGCTGGTACGCAGCAATGTTTCAAATGGCACAGATGATGTGTCGACACATAGACCTTATGTGTCGACTCAAGGTATCAACACATGGATCACACATTGCCTGAGACTTTCAAGCCACAGAACTTGCAGAAGTTGAAGGAACAGTCGATGTGTCAACACATGGATGCAACATGTCGACTCAAGGTGTCGACTCAACTGAGAATGTGTTGACACAACTAATTTTTCTAAAGAACCTGAATGGAACACTTTGAACTTGTGTCGACTCAAGAAGAACATGTGTCGACCTAATGTGTCGACTCAAGAAAAACATGTGTCGACCTAATGTGTCGACACATGAAGAGGAAATATCGACACATGGAGTTCTGACAACAGTAATGGCTAGTTTTTTCAAGCGCAGAACTCGCCCAAATGCCCTCCAACAGCTAGTTTTTCAAGTATAGCGGCTAGATTTTGATTTTGGGGGCTTGCAAAGGTATACAAAGGCTCCAAATCAAATCAAGACAAAACTATTCAATATTCAACTATTCAAAAAGCATTGAATATCCTTAAAGAGTTTAGAAAGAAAAGAAGAAGATAAGAGCCTTAACTCCTATTCATTCAAGGTTCAACCACTCACAAGCAAAAGGAAGCCTTCCAAGCATTCAAAGCTATCAAAAGCATTGAAGATCATTCAAACTTGGGCATTCAAAAGTCTTCAACAAGAGCAAAGCAACACTACATCGAGCTACATCGACTTATTTGCTTTATTATTGAAAGCTTACATTGGTTCTTTATTTCTCCATCTTATATCTTGTAAAGGTTATTGGTTAGCCTATTGGAAAACCAAGTGAGGTTATTGGTAAGCCTTGAAAATCAATTAGATTGGTGGTTAGCCCGCAAAACCACTAAGGTTCTTGGTTAGCCCGAAAAACCAAGGGAAGTTTTTGGTTAGCCTTGTGAAAACCAATTAGGTTCTTGGCTAGCCTGTAAAACCAAGTGAGGTTGTGACTTGTAAGCCTTGTAAATCAAGTTAGATTTTGATTAGTGAGCTCGAAAAATTAATTGGCGATAATCATTTGATTATAGTGGATTCCCAGGGGATCTTGGTAGTGAATTCCAAAGGAGATCTTGGGGAGTGGATGTAGGTGCATTGTTGGCACCAAACTACTATAGATTGTTGTATTTGTGATTGCTTGTTCTCTTCCTCCTTGCTCTTTACTTTATTGCTTATTACTTTTAATTTCTGCCGCACTACTTCTTTAGAGCATTGCACTTAAATTTTAGTACCTTGTTGAATTGAATTGCATATCTTGTCTTGTGAAGTTTGCTACTTGTATTATCAAGCTTAGCTTTAAATTTTTTAGAGACCCAATTCACCCCCCCTCTTGGATTGCTCTCTGGGCAACAAGTGGTATCAGAGCCTTGTTCTCAGTATATAGGCTTTACCGCCTTAAGTGAAGATCTATGGCAACCCTAATTGGTATTAGTGTAGTTGAGGGACAAGCCTCAAATAGACCTCCATTTTTTAATGGAACAAATTATACTTATTGGAAAACTAGGATGAAAATTTATATGCATTCTATAGATTATAATTTGTGGAAAGTAGTTGACAAGGGTCCTCATATTTCTTCAGTGGTAGTTAATGGTATTTCTATCCCAAAACTTGAAAAGGATTGGATGAAAATGACATTAAACAATCTAAGATCAATGCTAAGGCAAAGTATTGTGCATTAGATCCTGGTGAGTTTAATAGGATATCTACATGCATGTCCGCTAAAGAAATATGGGACACACTTGAAGTTACCCATAAGGGTACCGATCAAGTGAAGAACACTAAGATCAATATGTTAGCGCACACATATGAGATGTTTCGAATGGAACCAAATGAAATTATTACTGATATGTATACACGTTTTACAAATATTGTAAATGCTGTGAGAAGTCTTGGTAAAGTCATATCTAATGCTGATCTTATGAACAAAATTCTTAGGTCACTTCCGAGGTCGTGGGATCCAAGTTGACCGCAATTCAAGAAGCAAAGGATATGGACAAGCTACCTCTTGAGCAGCTAGTTGGATCACTTATGACCTATGAGCTCAACTTGAAATAGAAATCAATGGACTTGGATAGAAAGAAGAAGGGGATCGCTTTTAAATCAAATGTTCAAGAAGAATCCTCTATTGATTAGTCCAATGATGATGAAGAAGTAGAAGGCGAAGAAGCCCTCCTTGCCAAAAATTTAGAAGATTTATGAAAAGAAGGAAGTTTTCCTACAAGAAGAAATTTCAATCCAAGGAAAGGGAAAGGAAAAAGAAAAAGAGAAAGAAAATGAAAAGGAGAAGGAAGTACCTACATGCTTTGAATGCAAGAAGCCCGGGCACTACAAATTTGATTGTCCTCTCCTCAAGAAATCAAGGAAGAAACTAAGGAAGAAAGCCATGATGGCCACGTGGAGTGATAGCGAAGACTCCAGTTCAGAAGAAGAACAGACTAAAATTGCAAATCTCTGCTTCATGGCACAACAGGATAATGAAGAGGTACGTTCTGACTCTAAAGTTGATTTTACTTTTGATGAACTTAGAAGTGCTTTTGAAGAGCTTATTTATGATTATAAATTAGTTTATCTAAAAATAAGAAACTGAAAAAGCATGCAAACTATTTTCTTTAGAAAAAAACTCCTTACAATGATGTTAGTACTTTGAAATCTAAACTAGATGTTTTGGAAAAGAAAAATAATGCTTTAGTTATGGAAAATGAAGTTTTAAAAGGCCTAAACAAATTGTTTCTAACAATGAGCTTTTAAAGAAAAAAAAGATTTAGAACTTGAAAATGCTAAACACAAAAATGAACTTAAAAAATTAAAACCTTTTGTTGACAAATTTACTTATAGTTTATAAAATTTTAATTCACTTTTAAATAATAAAAGAGCTATTTTTAATAAGGTAGGTTTAGGATATAAACCACAAAAGCAACAAAAGTATTTCAAAAACTTTTTTGCACCTGCATCACAGTATTATACTGTTTTACTTGTAGAAAATTAGGTCATAAATCATATCAATGTAATTTCAGAAAATCATGTCTTTGGTAAAGTGTGGGTTCAAAAGGAACCATTTTGATTGCTAACCCGAAAGGACCAAAGTTAGCTTGGGTACCTAAAAACAAAGCTTGATCTTATTGTAGGTGTATCTTGCAACCAAGGAAAACAAATGAATTTGGTATCTTGACAGTGGTTGCTCAAGGCATGACTGGAGATGTGAAGCAATTCTCACTTCTCTGAAGCTTTGAATGGAGGGAGTGGACCTTCGGGATAATGGTAAAGTTAAAATCATTGGAATTGGTAAGGTTCACAAACCCTTCTAATAGTATCAATAATGTACTTTAGTAGATGGTTTAAAGCATAATTTTTTGAGCATTAGTCAGTTTTGCGATAAAGGTTTGCAAGTAGTCTTTAGATCATCTTATTGCATGATTTCTAGTCCAGATATAAATGGAGTACAATTCATTGGAAAAAGGCATGGAAATATTTATCTAGTATATCTTGATGATCTATCTTTGCCTAATGGAGAATGCCTTGTTGCAATGAATTTACAACCAAGAAGCGACTAGTGGTTATGGCATAGAAGGTTAGGGCATGCTAGTATGTACCTTATTTCAAAACTTTCCAAAAAGAATTTAGTTAGAGATTTACCTAAAATCAGTTTGAAAAAGATAAAATTTGCCAAGCATGTCAATTTGGAAAAAAAGTCAAAACTTCTTTTAAACCAAAAGGATTTATAACTACCAGTATACCACTTGAACTACTCATATGGATCTCTTTGGACCAACTAGAATATCAAGTCTAGGAGGAAAAAGATATGGATTAGATATTGTGGATGATTTTTGAGATTTACTTGGATTTTCTTTTAGCACAAAAAGATGAGTCATTTTCTGTATTCGTAAAGTTTTATAGAAAAGTTTCAAATGAAAAAGGTGTTTCAGTTGTTTGTATTCGTAGTGAACATGGAACCGAATTTGAAAATCAAGATTTTGAAAACTTTTATAATCAAAAAGGTATAGAACATAATTTCTCTGCACCTAGGACACCTCAACAGAATTGGGTAGTAGAAAGAAAAAATCGCACTTTAGAAGAAATGGCATGCACTATGCTTTGTGAAAATGATTTGCCAAGGTATTTTTGGGATGAAGCTATAAATATAGCCTATTATATTTTGAATCGAGTTTGATACACCCTATTTTAAAGAAAACTCCATATGAGCTTTGGAACCAAAGAAAACCAACTTTGAAATATTTTGAGTTTTTGGTGTAAATGTTTTATTTGAACAATGAAAAAGATTATCTAGGAAAGTTCGATGCCAAGTCTGATGAAGGTATCTACATCAAGCAGGGCATACAGAGTATTTAACAAATGGACTTTAGTTGTAGAAGAGTCAGTACATATTGTATTTGAAGAATCTACTAACAAATCCTCAAGAAAAGATGATACATCTGATGAATGTGCAGGTGCTGACAAACTTCAGAAGCTGACAGTGGATGATCAAGCTCAACCAAATGAAGAAAATTAGGATAAGGATGAGAAAAAAGATAACACTCCAATGCATCAAGATCTACCTAAGGATGGAGGTATGCTCATGGACACTCTAAGAAATTAATCTTAGGTGATCCATCTAAAGGGGTAAGAACTCGAGCTTCTATTAGAAAGAATGTGACTATATTGCTTTTGTATCTCAAGTAGAACCTAGATGTTTTAAGAAGCTGAAAAAGACTGTATTGGATCAATGCTATGCAAGAAGAACTAATATATTTGACAGAAATAATTTTGGACACTTGTAGAAAGACCATCTAATGTTTTAATTATTGGCACTAAATGGGTATTTAGGAATAAATTAGATGAAAATGGTATTATCATTAGAAATAAAGCTAGGCTAGTTGCTAAAGGCTACAATCAGGAGGAATGGATTGACTTTGATGAAACCTTTGCTCCTGTTGTAGACTTGAAGCAATTAGACTATTGTTAGCATTTGCCTGCTTTATGAACTTCAAATTATTTCAAATGGATGTTAAGAGTGCTTTCTTAAATGGTTTTATAAATGAAAAGGTCTTTGTTGAACAACCACCTAGTTTTGAAAATCATGCACATCCTGATCATGTTTTTAAACTGTACAAAGCACTTTATGGATTAAAGCAAGCACCTAGAGCATGGTATAAAGGTTAAACAAATTTCTTATTGAAAATGAATTTTCTAGAGAAAATGTTGACAAAAACACTATTTTAAAAAAGAAAGATAATGATTTATTAGTAGTACAAATATATGTTGATGACATCATTTTCAGTGCTACTAATGAAATCTTTGTCAAGAGTTTGCTAGGCTTATGTAGGGTGAGTTCGAGATGAGTATGATGGGTGAACTAAACTTCTTTCATGGACTCCAAATCAAGCAAACTTCAGATGATATCTTCATCAACCAAGCTAAGTACATAAGAGAAATTATCAAAAAATTCGGATGGAGACTACTAAGCCAAGAGGTATGCCTTTGACCCCTCATGTAAACTAGATAAAGATGAAAATGGTAAATCTGTAGATCAAAAATTATACAGATGCATGATAGGCTCTTTACTGTATCTGACTGCTAGTAGACCAGATATTATGTTCAATATTTGCATGTGTGTAGATATCAGTCTGGACCTAAGGAATCACATCTTATGGCTGTTAGTGCATTATTAGATATATGTTTGGTACTATTAGTATTGGTTTGTGGTATGCTAGAAATTCTTCTACTGAATTGATTGGATATTCTGATGCAGACTTTGCTGATTGTAGATTAAATAGAAAGAGTACTAGTGGAACTTGCCAATTTCTGGGGTTAACTTAATCTCATGGTTTAGCAAGAAACAAACTTCAGTTGTACTATCCACACTAGGGCTGAGTATATTGCAGCAGGAAATTGTTGTGCTCAAATCTTGTGGATTAAGCAACAACTTGAAGACTTTGGAATCAAGTTGTCTAGAACTCCTATTAAATATAATAATACCAGTGCTATTTGCTTGACTAAAAATCCTGTTCAACACTCTAGGAGTAAACACATTGAAATTAGACATCACTTTATTAGAGATTATGTAGAAACAATGATATTTTGCTTGAATTTATATGTACTAAATTTTAATTAGCTAATATTTAATTAAACCTCTTTTGGAAGATCGATTATATATGATTAGAGAGAGCTCGGGATCATCAATCCATTTGATTAAATTTTTCCTTCATTTGACTCAAACTAGATCAATTCAACCTATTTATGATATATCATGATTGATCATTACTGATTTGACTCCAAATATATGTTACTTTAATTGATTTTGATCATTCAGTGAAATTCCAAATTTTTCAATTTTTAAGTCGATGTGTCGACACATAATGAGTCGACACCAAAATGTGTCAACACATGCATGAGTCGACACATGCCCGACGGCAAACTAAGATTTTAAGGGTTTCCAAACCATTTTTTCCCCAAATTTTATTCTCCTCCGAGCTGACACTTCGATTCCAGGTATCCATCCTGTTCATCCTCTCATTTCCTTGCTTTTACCCACCATTTTCTTGGATTTGAAGGTTCGATGGTCATTTTTATTGGATTTCCTCCTAGGTTTTAGCTCCTAAACCCTAGAAACTCTTTATTTCCACCAAAAATCTTGCCAAATCTTTGATTATTGACAATGGGTCCTCGCAAACAAGTCATTCACCGACCTCGTCAGTCACAGCATGAAGAAGAGTGGAGAACGAAGGCATGACACGAATCTAGAGCTCCGGATCCACTTGCATGATCGTTGTTTACTCCTTCTAGCCGGATGAGCTCCAAGACAGTGGTTGGAGGACGCCGAGTGGACTTTTCATTCTTAGACCAGCAGCATTTTAGGATTGGAGATTGGATTAGACATGCTGGGTTGGCTACTTTTTGTTCGCTCAGCGAGAGATACTATCCCGGGTTGATGAGAGAGTTCTACGGATCACTTGCCCGGGGATCAGATAGTTGGGTTGCACAGGTTAGAGGATGAGATATCCTCATTTCAGCAGAGATTTTGAGCCGAGGGTGGGATATACCCATGACTAGATCAATTATTGACAGTCTGATGGACAGATTTAGTGGCCTCCGGTGTATTTTTGAGTCTGATATCTTACCAGAGGGAGCCACTATTGCAGCATCGAGACTATCTGCAGAGATGAGACTGCTACATCATATTGTCGCCCAGATTCTTCTACCGAAGACCGGTCGTTTTGACTACATTGTCGAGTGAGAGTTGCTGGTGATGGTCTCACTGATTCAGCGTACACCGATTTATCTTCCTGTTCTGATGGTACATCAGATTATTGAGGCGGCATCTAGTCAGCGACTCTGCTTGCCGTATGGCATGGGATTGACTTTACTGTTTCAGGAGTATGGAGTCAGCTTCCAGGATGAGCCTTATCATACTTTGATCCATACCAATATATATGACATCAGGTCACTACATCGCATGGGTTATCATTTAATCTGAGGCCAGTGGACACGGAGGATATCAGGACAGGCCGAGGATAGAGCTGACATTTATGTGGACATAGCAGAGGAGGAGCGGATTCTTTCAGGTAAGGCTGGACCGAGCAAGACACAGCCTGAGATGGCAGCATAGCCAGCTCAACCTGATCCTTCTACATCTGCCCAGCCACAGCCAGAGCAGACAAAGACACGTGGTACTTCGGATACCTTAGAGGACAGAGTTAGATGCATAGAGATCGATGTTTTCATCATGAGGCAGCGTCTATATGTCTTTATTGCTGAGACGAGAGAGAGCCACATTAGTCTTAGTAATGGTATTTCGACTATTCTCTTAGCACTGTCCAGATCCTTGATGAGTGCTCCTGCTGTAGACATAGTTCCTGCTTCTATTGATGTTCCTGCTCCAGCACCAGCTAATGACATTGCTGATATCGACACTAGTGTTGAGACTATTGTTAGAGATGGAGATGGAGATACAGTGATTGGAGATATTGATGGAGATGAGGAGACTGACTCAGACCGGTTTGATATTGCTGATCTTACGTCAGAGCCAGTTTCTGAGGTGACGGATGATGTGCCTGCGAGCCCTGTTGTTGATCCATCCTTCTCACCTGTCCCATGTCCTGATTCATCCAGATGGTTGATCACACTCAAGTTCATATTCCTATTCTTAGTCCTGTTATTGATATACCTGTTATTGATTCACCTATTATTGATTCTTCTGTCATTCATACACCAATTATAGAGATACCCTCTTTTGACACATCTATTGTACATACATCGATACCTTTCACAGCTGATACTGTTATTCTTGATATGCCTATATCATCAGCTGTTACATCTACTTTTGATAGTCCTACCCTTCATACTTCATCAGTCACTCGAGAGCTTGGATTTTATACACCCGGCTTTCAGCACCTCGATTCAGGCCCTACTTTAGATCATTCTCCTGCTCTAGCTGTTGTTGAGATGATTCACCCGATCAGTTTAGTTCCTGCGGATGATATAGCTCCTACCTCTACTGCTTCAGCCAGAGGTCGGACTTATATTCGTCGCAGAGGACGTGGACGTCGTACCCCTCTTCAGCCGACCAGGACCAGACTTCGAGATCTATGATCATGATGGCCTAGAGCTCGATCTTTTACTAATACCGAACCGATCGAGATCGGTTCATCTTCTAATGACTCGATGGATGAGGATTAGGACATTAATGTATTTCTAGATAGTTTTATATTTCTAGATAGTTTACTTTCATGCTTGCATGTACTTTTACCTTTGTTGTGTACTTGATAATACATATATAAAAAAACTTTTTGATTACTCATTCCTATATCTTTGATGGACATGAATGCTATATCTTGAATTGCTTTCATGAATGTGCTTCCTAAAGAAAATATTCCGAAAATAAATGTATTCCCTTTATCTACCTTTTTAATGATAACAAAAAGGGGGAGTAATTCATAATATTATTTAAGTATAAATGTTTTTACTTCTCCAAACTAAAGGGGGAGTAACTTTTAATTTTTGAAAACCTGAATTTATGAAAGGGGAGCTTTACCTTTTGTCAAAGTAAATTTGATTCTCAAATCCCTCTTTCAATGTTTTTGAAAAGATTCTCACAAATTTTGTTATGAATCATTAATTCAGGGGGAGCTTTGTTAATTGCTAAAATTTTCATTGTAAGAGTATCATGATATATGTTCTTAATGCATTTAAATAAATATCAAAGTCGACAAAGCTCTGATACTCTCTATTTTTGAAACAAGCTCAAAATTCTATTACTTGTGTTTTGAATGATTATATCTTTAAGTAATGATTAATGTACTTAATGCTTTCAATATTGTGCATCTTAATCAATTCGCTTAAAGCTTTACTTTTAAAGCAATTTATACTTAAGGATTTTGTCATCATCAAAAAGGGAAAGATTGTTGACTCCACTAATTAATTTTGATGATAAGCAAAATAGTTAAGTATAAATTAAGGACTAATGGTTTGCTTTAAGTATGTCTTTATTGAAAGGATACTCATAAAACTTGAAGAAGCCTAATTGTGTTGAAGAACCAAGTTTGAATGGAATGATTGCACAAAACAAGACTTGGACACTCAAAGAAATGGATGAATAGATGACTAAGGCAAATGGAAACATGTTCCAGTATAAGTTCAGCAATTTCTGTAATTTTTCAATGAAGTGTCGACTCAAGGTGTCGACACATGACATGATGTGTCGACACATGAAGATGATGTATCGACTCAGGCCGGTACACAGCAATGTTTCAAATGGCACAGATGATGTGTCGACACATGGACCTTATGTGTCGACTCAAGGTGTCAACACATGGATCAACACATCGCTTGAGACTTTCAAGCCACAAAACTTGTAGAAGTTGAAGGAACAGTTGATGTGTCGATACATGGATACAACGTGTCGACTCAAGGTGTCGACTCAATGAGAATGTGTCGACACAACTAATTTTCCAGAGAATCTGAATGGAACACTTTGAACTTATGTCGACTCAAGAAGAATATGTGTCGACCTAATGTGTCGACACATGAAGCGGAAGTATCTACACATGGAGTTCTGACAACAGTAACGGCTAGTTTTTTCAAGCGCAGAACTCGCCCAAATGCCCTCCAACGGCTAGTTTTTCAAGTATAATGGCTAGATTTCGATCTTGGAGGCTTGGGAAGGTATATAAAGGCTCCAAATCAAATCAAGACAACAACTATTCAACTATTCAAAGAAGCATTGAATATCCTTAAAGAGTTAGAGAGAAAAGAAGAGAGAAGAGCCTTAACTCCTATTCATTCAAGATTCAACCACTCATAAGCAAAAGGAAGCCTTCCAAGCATTCAAAGCCATCAAGAGCATTGAAGATCATTCAATCTTGGGCATTCAAAAGGCTTCAACAAGAGCAAAACAACACTATATCGAGCTACATCGACTTATTTGCTTTATTATTGAAAGCTTACATTGGTTATTTATTTCTCCATCTTATATCTTGTAAAGGTTATTGGATAGCCTATTGGAAAACCTAGTGAGGTTATTGGTAAGCCTTGAAAACCAATTAGGTTGGTGGTTAGCCAGCAAAATCACTAAGATTCTTGGTTAGCCCGGAAAACCAAGGAAGGTTATTGGTTAGCCTTGTGAAGACCAATTAGGTTCTTGGTTAGCTTGTAAAACCAAGTGAGGTTGTGACTTGTAAGCCTTGTAAAACAAGTCAGGTTTTGATTAGTGAGCCCGGAAAACTAATCGGCTATAATCATTTGATTATAGTGGATTAAGGGGATCTTGGGGAGTGGATGTAGGTGCATTGTTGGCACAGAACCACTATAGATTGTTGTGTTTGTGATTACTTGTTCTCTCCCTCCTTGCTCTTTACTTTATTGCTTATTGCTTTTAATTTCCACTTCACTACTACTTTAGAGCATTGCACTTAAATTTTAGTATCTTGTTGAATTGAATTGCATATCTTGTCTTATGAAGTTTGCTACTTGTATTATCAAGCTTAGCTTTAAATTTTTTAGAGACCCAATTCACCCCCCTCTTGGGTTGCTCTCTGGGCAACAAACAATTTACTCATTTTGGATTATTGTATGTATTGACAAATTTATATTCAAGACTATAAGTATTTGGATCTCTTTCACTAAATTTTGTTAAATTTTATTGATTTTGTAGATTTTTAGTTATAAGAGTTCATAACAATGATGAGTATCTTTGAATATAGGTGACATCAAGAACATACAAATGTATCAAATAGGCATGGGTGAAAAAAAAGGTTTTTCGACCTAAAAGTTGGTTGTTAATTTTTTATTTTTTATAACCCAAAAGTTGGTTGGTAAAGGTTTTCTTCCAATTTATGTCATACATATTTCAATCAAAGAAAATGGTTGGTAATAGTATAAACTTTTTTTCCTACAAAAAAAAATGGTTGCTAAAAGTTTACACGAAATTCTTTCAACTAAAATAAATGGTTGATAATATCATCATAGTTTAATGTCGACCAAAGTATTTGGTGTTCATGTTGTACTAAATATTTAACGACCAAAATAGTTAGTTGGTAAAGGCTTTCCTCCAACTTTTATGTTACCAAAGAAAATGGTTAGTAATAGTATAAATTTTTTTTCCTACAAAAAAAATTGGTTGCTAAAAGTTTACATGAAATTCTATTCATGATGTACTAAATATTTAACGACCAAAATAATTGGTTGGAAATATTAAGACTTTTTTGCAACCAATATTTTAGTTGTGAATTAGTTATTAAGTGCAAAAGGTATTAGATATCTTAGACAAATTTTTGCAACAATTATTTTCGTTGGGGATTTTTTTACGTGCAAAAAGTATTGATATTCTCAGCCAATATCGACTTTTGAAATGAAAAATTTGGTCATTTATAGACCAAATAATTCAATATTAAAAACTTTGTTTTTCCAAACCCAAATCTAATTTGGTCATTTTACATTAATATTTCCAACCCAAACTCAAAATTTGTTGCTAAAGGTAATTGCCAATGGGGCTTTCATGACCAAAATGGCGACCAATGTTTTTAGTTGGTAAAAGGTTTTTAGCCACCAAAACCATTTTTGCGAGACTTATTTGGTTGGTTTGCATTATTTGTTGTAGTGTTAGTAGAGATATGATGAATGAGGAGATACAGGAGGTAGACCCAGAGTTAATTGATCCTGACCATACCCAGACTAAAGCCAACCCAGAGTTAGTTGACCTTGACCGTACCCTGACTGAAGCTCTACTGGAAGGACAAGTGGTAAAGAGAACCATAAGGAGCCTAACCCTACTACTAGAGCTCTACTTGAGGAACACTAGAAGAGAGCCAAACCATAGAGCCTAGTCCTGAAATTTAAGAACCGAAGTAATTAGTGAGGACTTGATCTTTTCAATCCAGCACCCTCAAGTTGAATTCACCTCTTTGGTCCCAATTGAAGATCACTTTCCTGAAATTACCAACTCAGCCTTCATAAGGGGACTTTTTGTTGACTGTAGATCCATGTCCATACTTTAAGGTCACCCCCATGAATCCAGACTCAATTATCGAACCCACCTCATATTTCCTGTCTTTTTCTAAGGCTTTCAATGTTTTTAGAACCACCCAGTTGCATTTGTTAAGGTTATCATGTTTCACAGTCCTTAGAGCCTATTCAATTTGCTACCTACTTCTGGAAGACCTTGGCACTTATTAGGAGTCCATGTCAAATTTTCATCTGCATGTCATCCATCAACTAGGAATCAAGCCCAGAACTATAGTTGTAGACCTAAGAAACTCCATTCGATCAGATGCATAGTGAGTCCATTAGGTGTTGGTAAGAGTCATATGCATAGCATATTAGGAATTGTATAAAGAAATAAATTAAAAGATTAATGAAAGCAATGAATCTTATGAGCATATAGCTAAATAATGTCAACATTTCAAAGAATTTAATGAAGGAGACTTTGTCATAATCAGGTTTTGACTTGAACGATTCCCACTTGGAACCATGAAAAAACTACATGCCCGTAGTGCAGGACCATACAAGATCATAAGGAAAATTGGGTCTAATACCTTGTATTAAAGTTACCACTTGAATTAGGTATTAGTCCAACCTTCAATGTATCAGATCTTATTGACTATAAGGAACACATAACGATACCTAGTAAGCCATTTGGACCTGATTCCATCTTTGAGAGTGACCCTACCCCCGAGCGTCCACAGCCAAATTACCAGAATGGAGAGATAAGATTGAGCGGATTTTGGATGACAAAACTATCACTACTAGGAGTAAAGATTATCAACGTTCCTAGTTTGATGGCAAGGTAGATCGGAATCTGATGATTCGTGGATTACCAAGAAGATCTGCAAAGAATTAACCCAGACTTGCTAGAGCATTACCATAGCAGAGTTGACCATACTCGATAGGGTCGAGTTTCTCCTACCCCGGGAGAATTGGTGAGGACACTAGAGCTAAGAAGAGACATTAGAACCTCCAAGCTCATTATGGATCACCAATGAGTAGCTTGTCTTAATTCAGCCATGAATAATTGAGTCCTTATAATAATTGAGTCCTATAATTAAAATTAGCTTACTTTGAGTTACAAATGGTCAAGTAGGTTTGAGTCTTATAAGTACTACTTGATTTATTCAAGGGGTTCATTTGTTAGTTCAAGCTCAATTGACCATGCCATGCCATGTCATCATGCCACATCATCACCTTTTGCCATATCACCATGTTATGGAGCCTTGTAACCCGCCACTTGGAGTAGTATGCTCACATCACATCACCTTGGATGGCCAACTCAATGTCAAAAGATGGTTATCTTAATTTTTTATTAAGACATTAAGACATCCAAACATCCAGACATCTAGACATTCAGACATCCAGACATTCAGACATCTAGACATCCAGACATCAGGACATTCAGACAATATTTGAAGTTCAACCTTATCCAAAAGGACGGTGATGGGGACATCAAATCAGTTACAGATTTCAAGCTCTAATTTGTTCTCTAAGTCATGTGTTGGTCAACTTTAAATCCTGTAATTGAATTTAATTTTGAGTCCTGTAATAAAGTGAGTCAATTGGATTCACTAAGTCCATTGAGTCCTGTTATTTGAGTTCAGTTGTTTCTATTAGTCAAGAGTTGTGTGTATTTCATTCAAGAAAAGGACCATTGGACCCACACTCAAGTCTCTAGCCTAGCATATGGACTCCCAAGCCACTTCATGCCCTGTCACCAGGCTCCCAAGAATCAGCACCCCAGGCCTACAAGTGAAGGGCACCCCCTCATGCCCATTCTAGCATTTGGCACCCTAGCCCAATCAAAGCCCAAGAGTTGGCACCCATCCCATCTATGTCCACCAAGGAATGGCGCCCCTCCAAGCCCAGTCCAACAAGGTTGGCACCCAAGTCCAAGTCCAGTAGGGAGCAAAAAAGTCAAAGCAACTCAAGAGTATTTCATCCCAGCCCAAGCTCATGGAAAAAAGTCAAGGCTTCCAAGTTCTACAAGGAGTCTAATGTCCCAGTCCAACTAGAATATAGGCCTCCTAATTTCAATCAATCTTTGTACTTCTAATTCTAGTTAAACTAGTAGTACTCCTTGTCCTATACAAACTTTGATGGGGGACGAAAAATAAAAGATGAATGGAGAGTTTTAGCAAGCTAACCAGTAAGAAAACTTGAGTAATTAATATCAAATAAATGGGCTAAATTAATCCAAGAAAAGAATTTCATAAAGAGACTAGTGATCTATTTTAAGATCCATATGTAGATCTAGTTCAAAATAAGGATTGGGATCTTCATGGCAAGGAAACTCATCACTACTAGGGCAAGTTAACCTTCAAATTATCAAATCTAATGAAGCTTATAAGAGAGTTTCCTACCAACAATGATGGCTAATTATTTGGTAGAAGAAGGAGCTCATCACTCAAGGATTGAGGCTTAGAAGTCAAGATTGGCACTCTCTACTTGAGACTCACCTTATTTTGTGATCCATGGGATGGACCTTCATCCTTGACAGAAATTCGAGAACCTGCAAAGAAATTTGGGATTAGACATGGAAGAAGAATTGGAGTTGGAATGAAAACAAAGAGAAAAGGAAGAAGAAGAAAGTGGCCGGCGGCTTGGGACTTGGAGCTTGATCATAAATCCACCAATGGGATCCCATCCTTTACTTTGCAAAAGCACTCTTCAACCTCAAACTCAAATCTCAGAAAAACAAACTCTCACTTCGGATAAGATATGGACTCAAACAGCTTGAAAAACACTTGCACAAGAAACTCAGAAAAAAGAAGAATAAAGGAAATAATCTCATCTATTAATTCAAATAGCATAGATGAAACAAGAATACAAGAAAAGCCCTATTTATAGGCTCTAATGCTAGGAATTTCATCCAAGGGTGGAGAGGAGAGATAAGGATGGTTTAGTTGGCTCCAACAATTTTTAGGTAAAGTTTTTAACTAAAAATAAATTATCGGTAGAATGTTACAACCATTTGACATGTGGCATTCTAGAAGGTCTTCATGTGGTTGTCAAATGCTGATGTGGAGTCCTAGAAGTCATTAGAGGTGGGCCTAAAATGGTTTTAACTAAAATAAATTATTGGTAGAATGTTACAACCACTTGACATGTGGCATTCTAGAAGGTCTTATATGGTTGTCAAATGCTGATGTAGAGGCCTAGGAGTCATTAGAGGTGGGCCCCACATGTCACTTGTTGGAAGGTATCTTTATGTTCCCGATAAAAGTCTTGATGTAGTGTAATTTTTTCTATCCCAAGGTTTCTTGATGAGGTATCCCTCCATGTGAAAATTTTGGTTTTAAGTCTTGTCTTGAATTGGGCTTGAGTGGCTTGAATTGGCTTTGAAGAGGTGGCTTTCCATCATGCTTTGAGCTTGGTCGACTCATGAAAAATTGTCTTCTTCCATGTGTTGACTCATGAGTATGCTTCAAGAAATTTGGGGCTTGTTTCATGGCTCAAGATTTTATAAAACTATAGCTGCAAAAACAAAGTTAGTTAATCAAAGTATATATTCTTATTATTGATATTCCCATCAATTCTCCCGGGGTGGAAAAAAGCTCAACTCTGTCGAGTAGGAATTCATCTGGCTTTGGTGATACTCTAAGAGGTCAGGGTCGATTCTTTGTAAGTCCTCTCGAGTGATCCATGAATCTTTTGAATCAGGTCATCATTGCCAGTGAACCAAGTAGCGTTGATAGTCTTTGTTTTGAGTAGTGACAATCTTGTCATCTAAAATTTGCTCATTCCTATCTTGCTGCTTTGGTAATAGCTGGTGGATACTCAAGGATTAGTTCACTCTCAATGGTGGAATCAGGTTTGAATAGCTCACTAGGTATCATTGTTGGTTCCTTATACTTTACTAGATCTGAAATGTTGAAAGTGAAACTGATACCAAAGTCGGATGGTATATCTAGCATATATTAGGTCCAATTTTCCTTACTATTTTGAAAAGGACCAACACCACGAGCATATAATCATTTTGAGCCTAATCAAGACAGTCTCCTTCTTGAAATTCTTTTGCTTTTTTTATAAAATTTAGCCATATGCTTGTTAATTTCATTGCTCAAAATTTGTTTTACTAATCATGCTATGCATATGACTCTCGTAATCATGGATACTTATGCATGGGGCACCAAATGACAAGAGACAAATGCAAATGATACGAAATGGTAAAAGACAAACAAAAATAAAATAAGCTCAAATGGACTTTTTATCTATGGACTAAACTTTATTGTTGGGCTAGGAAACAAGGTTCCTAATTTCCAATATTCCTTAAATGGCTTTGAAGACTTTGGTACAAAACTTCAGGTAGGTGGTAGTGAATCTTAATTTGGCTCCCAACATATGGCATAGAGTCTAATAAAGTAACTGTTGAATATCACTAGGACCAGATCAATGGTATGGTAGATGTCCTAGTGAATGAAAAATGGTGGATTGGGATGGTGGATGTTCAGAAATGGGGAGTCAAGGATAGAAAAATTGTTAGGGAAAATATTTTGCAGGGTTTCCAAAGGCTTTACAACTTCTTGGGGATGATCCGTAGGGTTTTGTTCTTTGATGGACAATACCCCAATATGTGATCCTTCATCGATCTCTAGATCTAAACCTTTAACATCAATTAATTATGGGTCTATTATCTCCTCGAATTGTTCTTCATGGCTTTATCCCTGGACTTCATTTTCTTCAAGTTGATTATTCCCGTTGTTGATTTCTTTAGGCTGGGTAATTATTTTATCTTCAAGCAATTATTCTTGTTCATACTCATCCATAAGGTTAGACCCAGCTTCATAAACTTCTTCCTTAAGTTCTTCAACAGGTTTAGGATCTTCTCTTTCCAACCCTTCATTTAGACAAGATTTGATTCTATTTCATCTTTAAATTCTTCAATAGGTTTAGGAGATTTTTTCTCTAATTCTTCCATGGGTTTAGTCTCTACTTCATCTCCCTCATACTTATTGAATTTAGTAATATATTTAAACACAGTTTCATCATCTTGTCTCAATTTGTACCATTGGGTTGGAAGATTTTGCTTATATGATTTGCCTAGGTACTTTTCTCTCAGCTTACTCTTTATATCTCTACAAGTAATTATTTTATCCTCACTATAATAACTTTTATGCTCAACATGTCCCCAATATGACTTAGCATGTCAGACTAGCTTAATTTGGCAAATTAACACTTCCTTTCTTCTAACATTTCATCAAACTCAAAGTACTTATCCATTTTCTTCTCCCAATCGACATACATCTCAGGGCTTCCATCAAAAGTGGGTGCATAGGATCGATTGCTCCTAAAGACTCTTTCCTCTTGATCTACAAAGCCTTGATAGGGGTATCTAAGTTTATACTCAAGGGTGAGATCATGACAATGGACTCTTGGATCAATAGGAGGTGATTTAGGATTAGTATGGGTCAAGCGATCTTTTTGAGATTTTTGATTTGATTATTTACTTGCCCTAACTCTTTGTTCACTTTTCCTAATTGTTTAGTTAGTGTATCAAATTTTTCAGTCAGGGTTCTCATAAAGAATTCAAGATTGGGATCCATGGATACGTGTAGGACTGTTGGTATGGGGCTTCAGATCAAATGGACTAGCAGTACAAACTTAACTTCTAGGACTCCTAGACCTAAAAGTTCAAAATACAGGAATTGACTAAGTACTAGTAAAAGTTGTAATTACCTTTTTCACTGGCCAGGTAAGAGGTGGGGTTGCGGGAGGCTCCCCTTGCTTTCACGAGGTCCTAATTAAAAATTATAAGTCCACTTAAGGCATTCTCCATTGGACCTCTTGCCTTAGACACTAATTTCAAGAAGTAAGTACAAACACAACTAATATTTGGTCTCATCTTGCACTTAAACCCGACTTGTGGGTGTCCCTAGTTTTAGGTTCCTACTCGATTTCAATTATGATTTAGGTCAATGCAAATGTGGGTGATTGTTTTGGGCCAAGGAAAGATAATGACCTCCTTCCCTTATGTTATGATTAATGCCCTTAATTGGATTTAGAAATAGATGTACAAACAATCACTTGCTAACAAGATATCTATACTAGCTCAAATATGTGATTCAAACCCGAATTAAAAAATAAAATTAAAATTCAGAAATCTAATTATAAAATTTAGATTTTGAAGTTAAAAACTTAGAAATCAAATTTAAAATTTAAATCTTGAATTATGATTAAAATTCATTCTAGAAGTTAGAGTTGTTGCAAGATAGTTTCAGTCCTAATAACTTCTAGTCAGCTAGTTTTAAAATTTAAATTAAAATTCTAAAATTCTAAAAAAATTAAATTTAAATTTAAATTGTTAAATATCTCAGTGAAGATTCTATATTCCAAATTTTAAAATTAATTCATGAAATGTGGTAAGAAATTCATTTTGAAAGCTTGTTGTAAAAGAAAATTTCAGCAGGAAACAACTTTCAACTAGCTAGTTTTAAAAATTCAAATTTAATTTTTTTAAAAATCTAAAAATTCAAAATAAAATAATTTGGTTAGCTCTAAGATCAAAATTCTTGGATTTTAAAGTTTTGACTTCAGATTAACTCGAATTTTGGTTGAGAAGGTAGTTTTAAAATAGTTGCTAAAAGGTTCCAGCAATTTATCTAACTCTTAACAACCTGAATTCAACTTTTGAATTCCAAATTATAAATCCTTCTAAAATTCAAAATTTAGTAGAAAATAACAAAACTCGAAGTCTGGATCTCATATCTAAAATTAAAGATTTATAAAAAATACTTCTATATTTTTAAAAAATTAAATGAAATGGAAGGCAGAAATAGAATTCTAGACAGAACTTCAGAAATGATCTAAGAACTCATATTTTTAAATCCATAAATAAAAAAAGTATTTTTTTGAATTTTATATTTCAAATTCTAACATAATAAGGTACTAGAAAAGTAATTTTTTGGATTTTTTTGATTAATATAAAAAATATTAAAATTTGTGAAAAATTTGGGTGAATACTAGAACAGAAATTTCAGCAATCAAACACTTGACCAAGTAAACCATAAGCTTTGATACAAAAATTGATGGGGGACGAAAATAAAATGATGAATGGAGAGTTTTAGCAAGCTAACTAGAAAGCAAACTTGAGTAATTAATTATAAAATAAATGGGCTAAATTAATCTAAGAAAGAATTTTCATAAGGAGACTAGTTGATCTAATTTTTAAGACCCACAATATAGATCTAGTTCAAAATAAGGATTAGGATCTTCATGGCAAGGAAACCATCACTACTAGGACAAGTTAACCTTCAAATGATAAGATCTAATGAAGCTTAGGAAGAGTTTTCTTACCAACAATGATGGCTAATTATTTGGTGGAAGAAGGAGCTTTCATCACTCAAGGATTGAGACATAGAAGTCAAGATTGGCACTCTCGACTTTGAGACTCACCTTGGCCTTGATCCATGGCATGGAGACCTTCATCCTTGACCTAGAAACCTGAGAGAACCTGCAAAAAAATTTGGGATTAGACATGGAAGAAGAATTGGAGTTGGAATGGAAACAAAGAGAAAAGGAAGAAGAAGAAAGTGGCCGGCGGCTTGGGACTTGGAGCTTGATCATAGATCCATCAATGGGCATCCCATCCTTTACTCTTTGCAAAAGCACTCTTCACTCTCAAACTCAAATTTAGAAAACTCTCATCTCCTTGGATAAGGATCTACACACTCAAACTAGCTTGAAAACTTTCACTCCAAACAAGAACTCAAGAAAACTAGAACACAAGGAAACAATCTTTTCATTAATTCAAATCATAGCATAGAATGAATACAATGAGAGCCTAGGGGCCCTATTTATAGGCTCCAATGCTAGGAATTCCATCCAAGGGTGGAGAGGAGGGATAAGGATGGCTTAGTTGGCTCCAATAATTTTTAGGTAAGTGATTTAACTAAAAATAAATTATTGATAAAATGTTACAACCACTTGACATGTGGCATTCTAGAAGGTCTTCATGTGGTTGTCAAATGCTGATATGGAGGCCTAGGTGTCATTAGAGATGGCGCCCCATATGTCACTTGATGGAAGGTATCTTTATGTTCCCCATAAAAGTCTTGATGTAGTGTAATTTCTTCTATCCCAAGATTTCTTGATGAGGTGTCACCCCATGTGAAAATTTTGGCTTCAAGTCTTGGCTTGAATTGGGCTTGAATGGCTTGAATAGGGCTTTGAAGAGGTGGCTTTCCATCATACTTTGAGCTTGAGGGACTCATGAAAATTATCTTCTTCCATGTGTTGACTCATGAGTATGCTTTAAAAAAATTTGGGACTTGTTTCATGGGCAAGATTTTATTAACTATAGCTGCAAAAATAAAATTAGTTAATCAAAGTATATATTTTTATTATTGATGTCCCCATCAAACTTGTAATCTTATTTTGATAGGGAAAGGGCCCTGGGTGAATCTATAAATACCCCACCCCTTCCCCTCTTGTAAAATAATCTCTTATTCATGAAATAAACTCTACTAAATTTTCTTGTAAAAATTTGTGTCCTTTTGGAGTGGGTGTTAGACCCGTGGTTACTTATGTGTGTGCAAACCCTAGCTGCCCCTGCTACTCTCTTTCTCTTCCTTCAACTCCAAGCCACCCATCCTCCATCCTCAAATCCCAAGATGCCCAACACCAGCCCCAGCAGACCGCCAATAGTACAACAGCCCACTCTTCCCTTCTTCAATCTCATGTTCTATATTTTTCTCATCTTCCATCATCCCAACCTTTGACATTTGCAGGATCCCTCCAATGAAAACATCCTCGAATGAAGTCTTCTTTTCCTCTGAATAGATTTGATAAAATGTCGATGGATCCATGGGAAAGCGAGTTGATCATCCAGGCACCGATTCAAGCGGAGCGAACTCTTCTACGACTTCAAGAACATCATTGCCAGGTACTTAAACCTTTTCTTATCTCTCTTTTTTTGATTTCCTAAAGTTGAACATGCTCCTAATAGGCCTCTTAAACCTAGGATTTTTTACTTACTTTATTTCTTTGATAGTTCTAGCATGTGGGTAGATACTAATTGATGCAGGATTACCCTAACTTAGTCTTAGCTAGTTTCAGGAATCCAACCATAAAAAAAATTAAAATTATATGTTTGCTTTAATCTAATTTTTCTCATGTTCATCCCTTGCATATCATCTAGCATCATATTAGAATCCCGTCCCTCAACATTTTGGTATCAGAGTAGATTAGGGCATGTTCTTGCATCATAAGTAGAATTTCTGCATGCTATTTTCTAAATAACCAGTCATAATATAGGACGGTTTTACCATCAAACATTGTTATTTTCCTCTGTGTTCATACCCATTAACCTCTGTTTAGTCCTCTATTTTCCTGTTATTTTTTTTGATTTTTTCAGATCCAAAAATAAACAAAAAAAATGGAATAAAATAAAACCCTAACAAAAATCTGCATCCTATCATCTGCACTAGATGTTTGATTTTTGATCTGTTTCATCATCTTAGGTATTTTATCTTTCTTTGAAACTTCTACAAAATCCTCTCTGGTTCATCTTGATAATTATAATTAATTTTAATTAATTTTAAAAGAACAAAAAAATATAAAAAAATCTGAACCTTAGAGATCCTAACTAGAATCCTGTGTTTTCTGCACCCAGTTAGAACCCTAGGTTTTGCATCATCATACTATTTTTCTTTGCATGAAATTTGGTAGAAATCATCCCCACACGTCATTATCTATTCTTGAACTTTTTTAGAATTTTTATGTACTAAAAACTATACCAAATTCTGCATCAAAATAGACCCATAATTTTAGTTTCTATGATTTCTGCATATCTGACTGAGCCAAACCTAACTTACATCCAAACCCCCCAAAGCCCAAGCCAATTTTGTTTGATAACTTAACCAACTCAAATATAAATTGCCACCTCATTAAAAGAGACAAAAAAAAAAATATTTTATGTTTTGTTATTAGATTGCATCAGGTTCATCGATTGTGCATCATATCATTAAACTAATCTTAAGGGCAATTTTACTCTGTCAGATCAGGGCAGGATTTCATCAACTGTCTTGTGTCCAAAATAACCATCCAGCTTCAGAACCCAAGCCTTAATTAAAATTAATTAGCAACCTAATAGCTTTAGGAACACCAACAGGTCGGGTCTGAATCTAGTGAGAGAACTAGTGCAACCAACCCATCACCTGTTATTGAAAGCTGGTGTCTAAGGCTAGAGGTCCAATGGCAAATGCCCTAAGTGGACTGGTGGTTATTTAATTATGACCTTGTCACAAGTAGAGGGAGCCTCCCACCACCCCACCTCTTCCAAGCTGGTGGAAGGATTAGGTGTTGTGTTGTGTGTAAGTTGAGTTAACTCATTAGGTTTTGGCTCTAGGTCTAGCAAACCCTAGTATGATTAACCCGTGTATGCTTGGTTGCATCATAACCCTTGCATGTTTGATTGCATGACCATTAGATTAGAAGCCCAATACCAATAGCCTCAACCCAGCCCAACCTAGTGTGACCATGAAGCCCAACCATAGGAGAGCCCAATACTCTGACCCATACTAGGAGCCCAACCCTAAGAGAGCCCAATACTCTTATCCATACTGGGAGCCCAGCCCTAGAAGATCCCCATTCCCTGACCCATTTTTGGAACCCAACCCTAGGAGGCCCAATCAGGAGCTCCAGGACTAGGAAGAGAGACTTTTGAAGAGCCTCAGGATAGATGCACCCACCTTTGATGGCACCCTAGATCCCAAGACCTACATAGATTGGGAAGAAGGCATGGAACAATTTTTCGAATGGTATGACTTGGGAGGAGAAAAGAGGTATAAATTTGCTAAACTAAGGTTAACCAACCATGCTAGGTTATACTTGGGAGATGTCGAGCCGACTCGAATATCTGACTTTTCTGCTTTTGCTCTGGTTGAGCCGACTCGAATGTTTTTAGGGCAAAGCAAGCCGACTCGGATGTTGGGAAAATGCTTTTTTAATAGAGCCGAGTAATCATTTTCTTACTTCTCACTCTCTCTATTCTATTCTAAACTCTGTCATTCTACTTGGAACCTTCACCAATTCACCAAAAACTTTTCCCAGAAGCCTTGATTTCCTATTTCTTGCAATTTGCTGCAATGGCTCCAAGAAGATCTGCATGGAAGCACTCCCAGGTAGCTGAATCAAGCTCTCACAGTGATAATCTAAGGAAAAAGAAAGAAAAGAAGAGAAAATCCTCTCCTGGACTAAAAGAAGAAGGAGCACCTTCTCCAACAGGGCAAATCACTTCAATGGCCAATCGGCCGGTCACATATGGGAGAAGGATTGATTTCTCCTTCCTGGAAGAACTAGAAATGAAGATTGGGACTTGGATTGATAACCAAGGTTGGAAGTTTTTCTGCTCATTGGACATTCCGACCTACCCTTCCTTGGTAAGAACTTTCTTTGAAAATCTAGGTCTTGAAGAATATCATGTGGAATCCATTATCAAAAGAGTAAAGGTCATTGTGGATGAAGAGAAATTGAGCAACCTACTATAAATGCCGACTGATGGTGCAACAAAGCTAACCCTAAAGGACAAGAAACAAGCACTGAGACTCATCTTGGAAAGATCAAATGTAAGCTCCATCAAACATGTTCAAGCCAACATGCTATCCATGGAAATGAGGCTACTCCACAACATGATAGGTCAAATTTTTCTTCCCCAAACTGGTCATTTCTACTGGGTGAGTGAACGGGATATGATCTTTATTGAACATCTCATTGAAGGAGAAGCCCTCGACCTTCCATACATTATGATGATACAAATGAGGGAGGCAGCAAAAAAGATCAAGGGATGCTTGTCGTATGCTTGCCGTATGGTATGGTTTCACTTTACTATTCGAAGATGCTGGAATTGGCCTAACAGATGAAGTCGGCAAGCCTCTCCACCACTTAAACACCTACTCGATTAACTCTCTTGGGAGAATGGGATATTAATTACAAGGAGTCTGGATGAAGAAATTATCTGGTCAAATGATTGCCACTTCCTCTGATGATAACAATGATGAACCTCCTGCTGATGAAACAAATAATTCTGAGGACAATGATGAAGACACTAATGAATGTACAATGGAAACTCCATCTGAGCTTAAGGAGTTTATATCTCAATAGATGGAAACAATTTCTGATTCTCTTACAAGCAACATTAACTTTGGACTTAATGAATTACGTCGATCAATTGATGACAGCTTGCAGAAAAATCAGTCTGAACAGAAGCTACATAAAGAAAAGATGGAAGAGAGATGGACAGCTTCAAAGAAGAAATCGAAGTATCCTACTGCACTCATAGAAGCAATGGTTCACTGTTGAGGATGCTTCTTTATTGACCTACAAAGTCACCAGCACCTCCGTGCTCAATCTTTCCTATGACTTCAAAGTTTCCTTTATTTGATCCTCCATCATCCAAAGCTGAACCTGATCTCCCCAAGAAGAAACCAAAAACCAAAAAGACTAGCACACTTATAGCCCCTGGTAGAACCAGATTGAGGGATCTTAGGTTTCAAAACCTCTTAAAACCAAACCTTTAGATAGGGTTGTAGATGTTGCCTTTCCTCTAGTGAGGAGAAGAAGAATAGGATGATTGGTTAGACTCTTGGTTTATAATGATCATATCTTTGTTTTCTGACTTTTATAGTATGTAGGCTTTTTTTCCTATCTTTTGTAGTCAAGAAACTTTGTGAATGAAAAGAAAGAAATTTATCTTACTGAACTTTCATGTTTCGTACCTGTATTGAACTTTTCTAAATGAAATGAAAGTCATTTTGATATTTGCTAAATCTGTCATGAATTATCTTGAGATTATGCAATGTTTTCAATATAACTGTGATGAGTTTTAATTAGAATATCAAATAAAATTGAAAAAGGGAATTATCTCAAGCAAATATTAAAATCCTTTTCATTCTATTTCAAAATGTGAGCTTTAATGTAAATACCTTTTTGATTGTTTGACAAAAAGGGGGAGAATGGTATCTTTGTTGAGCTGTCATGAAAAATCTGAGCTAACACAAAAATTTTGAGCTTCCTTGAAATTATTCACTACTGTTTCATGCATTGGAAAGTTATTCATAAAGTGTATGAAAAGAATGAAAAAGGGGAAGCACATAAGTGATTGTGTTACATGAACCTATTTGTTTCAGACCTCTAGGAAGAGGGAGATTTTTTTTGGCTTTAGTTCTAAACCTTCTTTGATCTGAATGCTCTAAATTTTAAGCTCTTAATTAGCTTTAATTATTTCAATTTTAAACTCTGATGCTTCATGTTTGTGCTAATTCTAACACATTAAAGTATTCGAAGCTTATACCTTGATTCACATAAAAGCACTAACATCGATACTATACAATAATTCATCACTAGAGCTCTAATACTTATTTACAAATATAATTAGCTATGATACATGTGCATACTTACTTTCAAATACTTTTAACATGTAATTGTAAAGAATTTTCATGTCCAGTATTTGTCATCATCAAAAAGGGGGAGATTGTTGACCTCATAAGGATTTTGATGATAACCAAACACTGGTGCATGCATTTATTTTACTAACAACTCTTCAAGTGGTTCACAAGTTTTTGTAGGATGAATTCATTGCTCAAATTTCAACTCCTACATTTTCATTTCTTGTTTTGAGTTGTTGTTGTAATTGAATTTTTGTTAAGAAGAATCCAAAAAAAAAAAAAAGCAAAGAAAGATCATAAATTGGGTTACTTCTAAGTATGTTTCAAGCTTTTAGTTTTTGGAAACCTGTTGGAATTGAAGACTTCTTGAAGCTTGAAGACAAGCTAGATGATTTTGAGAAAGACTGAAAAATTCACTGATACATTCATCCAAGCTGACTCAAGGAAGAGGAAGCAGACTCTGTATTTGGCACACATGAGATTTCTGGCACACAGATATCCGAGCCGACTCTGAGCGACCCAAGCTGACCCATCTAGAGTACTAATTCTTGAATCAGACAAGCAACGCCGACCAAGGAAGTCTAAGCGACTCTATCACATGGTCAGACATCCGAGCCGACTCTTCGAAAGTTCGAGCTAACCTCCTCAGAGTCTAGAAAATTATTTCTGAGCATAACAGCCATCCTAGTCGACTAGAGTAGAAGTTAGTCAACTCATCCAGACTGACATTTGAAGGCATGAGGATCCGAGCCGACTCTAATCAAGGCAAGCCGACTCTTACAGAGTGAAGAATCAAGATACTGTACAAGCGAGCTGACTATAGTGAAGAGAGTCGACTCAACCAGAACTCCTCTAAGAATTCGAGCCGACTCGAGTAATTCGAAGTCGACTCGAAGTCGATTTCAGACTTGCAACGGTTAGTTCCAAAACTTAGAATTTGAATCCAAAAAAGTGCTCCAATAGTCAAATGTCACATCCCAATGATCTACAATGACTTAACTACCTTGGAATGATAGAAGGCCATATTTTGGGGATTTGAACTTTCTTGAAGCAAGAGTTAGAGAGTTCTTCAAAGAATCAATGCTTTATTGAATATCTAACCTACCACAAGGAAGAGAGCACTAAGAGCATTTAAGACAGCCTTCAAGTCTTCATCAACTCTCATCTGAAGCTTGAAGCACTTGGTAAAGAAGCAATATAAGCCATTATAGTGCATTCAAGTGCATTCAAAGTGGACTTCTCTAGAGTTGCATCGGTAACCACTCGACAATAATTAGTTTATCATTTTGTTGCTTTTCTTTTCATTCATTCTTGAATTGTTGGGTTATTGGTGAGCCCGGTTGAAAAACTAAATAGTTTCTCGGTGTGCCTTTGTTAAAACCAAGTGTTGGGTTCTTGGTGATCCTGGTAAACCAAGTTGGGTTTCTTTGGTGATCCAGTAAAATTAAAGTGTAGAGATTTGGATTGTGAGCTGTTTAAAAATAATCCGACATATTCCGGTTGGGGATATAGTGGAAATCCCAAGTGGTATCTGGGTATGGATGTAGGAGCTGGTTTGCTCCGAACCACTATCTTTTTATGTGTTTATGTTGTACTTCTCTGATTTAATTTTGCTTCTACAGTTAATTGATTTATCATAGCACCTAACACTTTAACAAGGATTTCAAAAGCACTAATTGTTTAATTTTTTTAAAAAAAATTCATTCACCCCACTCTTGGGTAGCCACCACGGCAACAGTGTGCAAAACCCTAGCCGCCCCTACTATTCTCTCTCTTCCCTTAACTCCAAGCTGCCCCAGCCTCCATCCTCAAACCCCAAGATGCCCAACACCAAGACCCCAGCAGACCACCAACAACAACAACAACCCACTCTTTCCTTCTTCAATCTCCTGTTCTATATTTTTCTCATCTTCCATCCTCCTAACCTTTGACATTTGCAGGATCCCTCTGATGAAACTATCCTTGGATAAAGTCTTCCTTGCCTCCAAATGAACTGATAAAAGTCAATGGATCCACGGGAAAGCGACTCGATCATCCAGGCACCGATTCGAGAGAGCAAACTCTTCTGCGCCTTCAAGAACATCATTGCCAAGTACTTAAGCCTTTTCCTATCTCTCTTTGTCTGAGTTCTTGAAGTTGAACATGCTCCTAATAAGTCTTCTTATACCTAGGATCCTTTACTTGCTTTTTTTCTTTGATAGTTCTAACATGTGGGTAGGATACTAACTGATACAGGATAACCCTAACCTGGTCTTAGCTAGTTTCAGGAATCCAACCATAAAAAAAATCTTAAATTATATGTTTGCTTTAATCTGATTTTCCTCATGTTCATCCCTGCATATCATCCTACATCATTTAGAATCCCGTCCCTCATCAGGGGTAACTCATTCTTCTCTCTTTTTGTTGCCCATTTGAAATCATTTTAAGAGAAGTAGGATGGAAAGACTTTCATCTCATTTAGCGCCTCCTCTCATCCTCATTTTATCGCCCACATGAAAAGAAGCCATCCATTCAAAATTCAAAAGCCTCATCTCATCCAAGTCCCAAGATAAAATGGTGGATTATCTTATTTCAAATGGAAGAGGATCAACATTGACGCCAAGATGGAGGAGGTTTAGAAGCCACATTTCTCACAAGTTGTCGCCCTCTCACATTTGAAATCAAGAGACCAAAATCAAGAAGGATGAATGACATCTCATTTCTTCTTTTGTCGCCCATCTCATTCTTGTCGCCCATCACATGGAAGAGTCCAAGTGCAAGGGAGCCTATCCAGTTAAAATACAAGGAATTTCATCCAATCTCATAAGAAGATAGGAGTCCATGTTATCCTCTCAAAGGGCCCTATCCTTATCTATCTTGTATTCAAAGGAATTTGTTTTATCTTGCTACCTTGCATGAAGGGTCTATAAATACCACTCCATTCCCCCCTTATAACAATCTTTGAATTATTAATGAAACTCTGTCAGCTTGTTTTTACAATTGTTGGTTAAGCATTATATTATGAGAGTACTCTGTTGGATAAGCAGTGTATTCGTGAGTGTGGGGTGCTTAAGCCTTGTTATCTTTTCGAGATCCAAGAAGCCAGGTGCCACCATCTTCAACATCCAGTCCAAATCTAGATCCAAGCCGACCATCCCTCTTTCCCTCTCTCTTTTCAGATTTTCACTCCTTTTCCACACCACTAATCATAGATTTCTTGCAAGATCCCTAATGCTCTCGATCAGAAGAGAAAGTTTTCCTTGCCATTGAATCATCAACGGGAAGATCTGCTCCAAAGAAACTGATATTTGGAATCCTATCGCGAGATCTTGAGAGTCAAATCCAGATCTACTATGATGGAAGAGGGAAAATCATTATTGGTAGTAACACATCTGAACCTCATTAGATTTGATTATTTAAAGCAAGGTAGTCCTGGTTTTGATGGTTTCTTAATCATCGAATCCAGGGTTCTTTATGTGATTGCATGCGAATTACATTACGAGTAGCTAGTAGTAATTTTAGTCTCTCTTTCTTTAATTTCTTGATAGTTTATTTAAGTTTGCTGCCATTGCTCATTAAAAAATTGAATCCTTAATCTTTATATTAGCCCTTGCATCCATCCCGCATCATCTTTGGTATTAGAGCATCTTTATCTCGCATCAGTTTTGGTATCAGAGCTTCGTCCTGCATCAGTTTTGGTATCAGAGCTAGGTTTCCCATCAGTATATGGTGAATCACCTAAATCACTAAAGGCCTGCTTGGATACCAAGAGAACTAATATTCTACCAATAACAAAACCATTAATGGTTGTTTTTAACATGATGAGGGAAAGGAATAATAGAGTTTTTTTTTAGGAGGGGGGAGCATTGCCATACAATCTTAAAAAGTAATATAGATTACCAATAATATTGATTACTAGTAATATTAATTACAGGTAATGTGGATTATTATATTTGGTAGATGTAGGTAATGTTGCATAATATAAAACCAAATTTTTTAAATACCCCTAAATCAAATCTATATTTTATTTATAAAATATAATTTTTATATTTTATCTATTTATTACAAATATTTTTTATATTTTATATTAAAAATATTTTAAAATTATATTTTATTTTATTTAAAAATAAAAAAATTTTAATATTAAATAAATTTAATTTAATATATAATATTTTATATTATAAAATTTAAAATAATATATTTATTATATTAATATATTAAATAATTGAATTTATAAAAGATATGATATTATAGTATATTAATGGAAAGGAAGAAGAAGGAAAAGGAGAGGGAAATTTGATAATCCAAATTACTTGAATGGTAGTAATCTGGATTACTGTCCCTTCCAGATGTAATCCAGATTATCTTTTGGAAGGTAATCCAGATTACTGGACATCATAGAATGCAATCTAAAAAAATATACCAAACATAGTAATATAGTAGGATCCTATTAAATTACCAGTAATCTGGATGGATTGCCTACTACCAAATGCAACCTTATAGTATAGTGATATTGGAGTCCTAGTTGGAGAACATTCTATCCAAAGTTGAAAGTTCTTGTCATTGTGAACATGGAATATATCAAAGGATAACCTAAGCATCCAAATAGCTTATAACATTCAATTATGGTGTATACATTATCATGCATGAATGAAAATAAATTAAAAAATGGCCAGGCCACATATCATAACTCGCACAAACAAATTCATAATATTCTTCCTGTTGTGTCAAAACAAATTACAATGATGCTTGGGCTTAAGCTAGATCAAATGTAAAACATGCTGAGCTAATTAATCTTCATCTTCTTGGAGGTGCGTTAGAGTGTTCCTACTCCCAAGCTCATCAATGATGTTTGGACTAGACAATATGATCTGAAGAAAAATTGAGTAGAAGGTGTTTTGGAATCAGAATTCCCTTCTCCATCGTGCTCACTGGTATTTATAGGCCTCAAACTTAACCGATTCCAGCCAACTCCAGCTGTAAACGTTAGTTTGTTAAGACATGAGCACATGCAACAAACGTTATCTATAGTTGGTCAGCTATTTTTTAGATGTTGAACAATCTCGCATCACTTGAACATTTATCGACCTTGCTTCTCCTGGGCGTTAATCAGCCTTATGCCTCTTAGGTATTAATCGGCTTTATGCCTCTCGGGTGTTGATCAACTTTATGCCTCTTGATGCAGAACGGAAGCTCTGATACCAAAAATGATGCAGAACAAAAAACAAAGAAGCATATGCAGAAGTAAAAATTAAGATTAATTCTTTTTTTTTATATATATTTCAGAAATTGGCTTTGACCCAAAGTAAAGTTAAACTAAGTTGATGGAAACTAGGTAAGGATTGAAAGCACAATTTAGAAGAAGCTAAGTTATTAGAGTTGTTCAGAAGTAACGGATCGCTGGGGTTGAGAACTCCCAGACCTAGGGTTTCGCTCTGAACTTTCAACAGGACAGAAATAAAGAGAAGAGATGGTTTTACCAACCAGACAGTGATCTTCACAGAATTTGGGTGGAAGAACTTTCTCGAGCAGATTGTTGGATCCTCGGATTCGGTTATCTTCGCAATGGATCCTCCAATACTGGTCTTGTGGTTTGGTCGGCTTCTCCTGGACTCAAGATCTGGGAAGAAGAAAAACAAGTGATGGATTCAGAGACTCAGGGAAGGATTTACCAGTTCGAAGAACTTGAAGGCTGATATCGCTGAGATCCGGATTCTCTTGAATGCTGATTCGACTCCCTCTGGAAAGAGCTTTGGATCTGAAGTATCCGGACTGGAGATGGATGCTGGTGGTCGGCCTGGACTTGGAGAGAGAGGCCGTGGGAGGTGGAATAGGCTAGGGTTTGGTGGATTGAAGTGGATGGTGGGCGGCTAGGGTTTTGGAGTAGAAGTGGCTAACCTAGGGTTTGGGTTTTGGAGATCTCACACCTCCTCAAGGTTCCTAGGGAACCCGGATTTACTCCCTCACGGAGCTCAACACCTGGATGCAAGTGTGGAAGAGAGAAAACACAGAGTTTGCTCACAAAAAAAATTGGTTTCATTCATCTGATTGATTTCAAACTTACATGGGGGTTTAATTTATAGGACATTACAAGAAAGTAGGGTTTTACATCTTCCCATGTGGGACTAAAGGAGGGGATCTTCAAATTAGGATTGTAGGATCAATCCCTACTCATATGGCCGGCCAAATAATTCCAAAGATGATTGAGGCTTCAAAAAGGATAGTGGGTGGCGCCTCCTTGTCTTGACCTCCAAGAAAATTATTTTTTTCCTTCTATGCCTGGCCTTATCTGGAAGTGTTTGGGCGCCTCTTAACCTTGCCCTCCAAGAGAAAATTTGTTTCCTTTTATATCTGGCTTTAGTTGGAATGACTAGGGCGCCTCCTAACCTTGCTCTTCAAGAGAAATCTCCTTCCTTCCATGGCTCAACCCTTTTTGGATACCTCCTTTTCTTTCTTCCCAAGTTATGGCTCTTTCTAACTTTGTTTTGAGTATTTTTGGCAGGTAATGGGCGCCTCCTTGAAGTTCTCTCCAAGAGAATTTCTTCCCTTTCATAGTTTGGTTCTTTTGGGAATGTCTTGGGCCGCCCCCTTGATTTGTGGACCCTGGTGAATTTCTCCTCAATTAGCGCATGAGAGAAGGGAGCTGCTATCTGTGGTTTGGGGACCAAAGCCTGTTGGATGGAGATGTGGCGTCCCCTGGACTCAGGCATCTGGCTGGGAGTGTGGCTGGGAGTGTGGCGCCCACTTGCTTGGCCTTGGGAGAAAATGTAACACCCCAGGTTGAAGCCCTAGTCAACTACTGAGTCAACATGACTCAACAAAATAAAAATGCAGGTAATATAGACTCAAGCTAAAATTGAGTTGATCAAGTCAACCCTTATTACAAGCCAAAAAATCCTAATTCTTCGGGCAAGGTTAATCAGAGATCCAGATGGAGCTCTGAAGTCTTCTTCTGAGTCTGGTGCCCGCACTAATTCTCCCAGGGTGGGAGGAACTCGACCCTGTCGAGTATGGATCAAGTTGGCTCTGGTATCTCTCCAAGAGGTCTAGGTCCAATTCTTATAATTCTTCTCGGGAGATCCAAGAGTCATCAGAATCTGGCCTTCCTTGCCAGCGGACCAGGTATCTTTGGTATCCTCGATTACGAGTAGAGATAACCTGATCATCCATGATCTTTTCAATCTGCTCTTTTCTCACAGGCCAGTTTGTTGGTGGACACACAGGGTCAGGTTCACTCTCAAGAGCAGGATTAGGTTCAAAAGCCTCACTCATAGCTGGCTCTCTATACTCTACTAGGTCTATAATATTGAAAGTGGAGCTAATGCCTAGTTCTGGAGGTAACTCGAGCACATAGGCATTGGATCCTACTCTCTTCACCACTCTAAATGGTCCAGCTCCTCTAGCATGTAACTTTCTAACGGTTCCAGGAGGAAACCGTTCAGGCCTTAACCTAATCATTATATAGTCTCCTTCGTCAAAAGTTTTGACTCGCCTTTGAGAATCAGCCAACTTCTTATAAGTTTCATTACTTAAATTTATTTTGGCTTGAATTTCTTTATGCAAGTCTTTTATATGCTGTGCAAAAACTTCGGCAGACTCGGAGACCCATGTGTGGACTGGTAACGGAGCTAGGTCAAGAGGTGTGTAAGGTTTGTAACCATGCACAATTTCAAATGGACTCTTACCCGTAGACCTATTGATCGAGTCATTATATGCAAATTCGGCTCTAGGTAAGTACAAATCCCAGTTCCTAATGTTTTCACCAACAAGACACCTTAACAGATTGCCTAAACTACGGTTCACTACTTCGGTTTGGCCATCAGTCTGGGGATGATAGGCAGTTGAAAACTTAAGTTTTGTCCCTAACTTATGCCAAAGGTTTTTCAGAAATAGCTGGTGAACCGGTCATCCCTATCTGAAACAATGGTCTTGGGTAGGCCATGGAGTCGAACTATTTCATTAAAGAACAGGGTGGCTACCTTAGACACATCAAAAGTTTGGGAACAAGGCAAGAAATGGGCCATCTTGGAAAATCGGTCTACTACAACACAGATGGAGTCATGCCTCCTCTGGGTCTTAGGCAAACCTAACACAAAGTCCATGCTCACATCTTGCCAAGGACGATCTAGGATAGGGAGTGGGGTATAAAGGCCGGTGTTCTGTTTTCGCTGTTTGGCAACAGTGCAGGTCCGACACCTAGCCACAATGTGTGCTACATCTCTTTTTAAGCTAGGCCAGAAAAAATGGTCTTCAATAGCCAGGGTGGTCTTATCTTTTCCGAAATGGCCAGCTAAACCTCCAGCATGAGTTTCCCAAATCAAAAATTCCCTAAGAGAGGTTCTAGGGATGCAAAGCCTATTCTTAAAGAACAGAAAGCCATCTAAAAGGAAATAATCCTTATGTTCACTAGATGGTCCTTGAGTTAGATCCTGGTACACAATCTTAAAATCCAGACACGACTCATATTCTTCTTTGATTTGCTCAAACCCTATGACTTCAGCCCTAACAGAATTCAACAACAAAGATCGATGACTAAGGGCATCAGCTACCTTATTTTCAGACCCAGCCTTATGCTTCAAAACAAAAGTATAGGACTGGATATACTCTACCCATTTAGCATGCCTAGGGTTAAGCTTCTTCTGGGAATTCAAGAATCTAAGAGCCTCATGGTCCGAAAACAGCACAAATTCTTGCGATAGCAAATAATGTCTCCAGTAACGCAAAGCTTGCACTACCGCATAAAATTCCTTATCATAGGTAGAATACCTAAGCTTAGCATCATTAAGTTTCTCACTAAAGAATGCTACGGGATGGTTCTCTTGGCTTAGGACTCCACCTATACCTACTCCTGAAAGAATCACAGGCAACCTCAAATACCTTTGAAAAGTCCGGTAACCTTAAAATGGGTGCCTGGGTCATCCTATCCTTAAGATCTAGGAAGGCTTTATGGGCTGCTTTAGTCCACTGAAATTCTCCCTTCCTAATACAGTCTGTGATAGGAGCAACTACAGTACTAAACCCCTTGATGAATCGCCTATAGAAGGTAGCCAAGCCATGGAAACTTCTGACTTCATGCACACTGGTCGGCTCTGGCCATTCTACTATCGACCAAATCTTTTCAGGATCGGCAGCCACACCGTCAGGGGTTACAACAAAACCAAGGAAGATAATTCTACTAGTCATAAATTCACACTTTTTGAGGTTACCGTAGAGACTATCATTCCTCAAAACTTGACAGACTTGTCTAAGGTGGCCTAGGTGATCTGCAGGGATCTTACTATAGATCAGGATGTCATCAAAATAGACCACTACAAACTTCCCTATGAAAGCTCTAAGTACCTAGGTCATAATCCTCATGAAAGTACTAGGGGCATTGGACAACCCAAAAGGCATAACAACCCATTCAAAGAGACCATCCTTAATTTTGAAGGCTGTTTTCCACTCATCCCCTAGTCTAATCCTAACCTGATGATAGCCGCTCTTGAGATCAATTTTAGAAAAAACCATGGCACCGGCCATCATATCTAGCATATCATATAGTCTAGGGATGGGGAACCTCTACTTGATTGTGATTTTGTTGATGGCACGACTATCAACACACATCCTCCACGTGCCATCCTTCTTCGGGGTTAGAAGTGCAGGGACTGCACAAGGGCTAAGACTCTCTCTAATGAACCCCTTCCTCAACAATTCTCCAACCTGCTTTTGCAGTTCTTTATGCTCAGATGGATTCATCCTATAATGGGGCAAGTTGGGTAAAGTAGCTCCTGGGACTAAATCTATGGAATGCTGAATATCCCTAAGAGGTAGAAGGTGGTCTGGCAGATCCTCGGGAAAAACATCCTCAAATTCTTCTAATAAAGGCTTAACTTCCTGAGGAGGCTCTGAGGGTGTAGGAGTCCTAAGTTCCTTAGCAGTCAACATCCAAATGGATGAACCACTATGAATTTCTTGTTCTAAATCCTTGGCACTAATTAGGTTCACTCCAGTCTTCATTTCTCTGACCTTATTGGTTCCTTTAGCTACCTTGTCCTTAGGAGGGACTGAATGGATTGTGATTTTCTTCCCATTGAAACTAAAGACACAGGTGTTGGATTTTCCTAAGAGGGTGGCATCATGATCATACAACCAAGGTCTTCCAAGAATTATACTGCTCACCCCCATGGGCAAGACATCACACCAAATCTTCTCTTGATAGGATTGTATTTGGATTTGGACTTGACATCTAGACTGGATGGGTATGAGGTAGAGTCTACCCAAGAAACCTTATAGGGGTTGGGGTGAGGGACTGGGGTTAAGCCTAACATTTTGACAGTGCTAGTAGAAATGGCATTCACACAGCTCCCACTATCTATGATGATTTTACATACCTTATCCCCTAGTTTAACGAAAGTCTGTAGGATGTTAGTCCTATGCCAATCTTCTTGAACTTTAGTCTGGGACAAGGTGCATCTCACAACCCCTAATTGGTTAGACTCTGTGGATTCTTTCTCTCCTTCATACTCATCGACCAAATTCATTCTGGCCTCATAAACTTCTTCTTCAAACTCCTCATTGGGCTCGAAATTCTCTTCTCCTCCCTCTTCTATATAAAGAGATCTACGAGGGCACTGGCTAGAAACATGACCTACCTTATGGCACTTAAAACAAGCTATGGCTGTGCACTGGTTAGAGATATGACCGGGCTTCTGGCACTTAAAACAGATGATACTAGGGGTTCTCTGGGTGTCAGGTGCCTTACCTTTGTCCATGGGCCTAGGGGTGGGAATACCCTGATTAGGCTTGCTAGGGGTAATCTGGCTAGGTCCATTTCTTGGGATTGGGGCACTAACCCTGGAAGGCATGGGTCCTCTCTGAAACTTCTTAGTGTTCAGTGCAATCTGATAGGCTTGGTCTAGGTCAGTAACCTCTCTCAGAAATAACTCTCTCTTAATGTCTTCCCTAAGCCCAGCCCTAAATCTAGACAAAGTGATCTCATGGGCTTCACTCACATCACATCTCATCAGGTATTCATCAAAGGTGGTTATGTAGTCTGAAACAGATCGGTTCCCTTGTTTCAAAGTCTGTCATTGGTCTAACAGATTTTGCTGGTATGAAATGGGTAGGTACTTGTCTCTAAGTTTCTCTTTCATACCCTGCCAAGTGGTTATGGGCTCTACATTTCGTCTTCTAGTGGTCAGCTCAATGTTCCCCCAATATAACCTAGCTTGACGTACTAACTTCATCTTGGCAAACTTAAATTTCCTCTCCTCAGACATGGCATACCACTCAAAGTACTGGTCCATCTCACCCTCCCAATCAGAATACACCTTAGGATTTAAGCTACCATCAAAAGTGGGTGCATCTAACTTGATGTTCCGAATGAACCTATCATCTCTATCTTCAGGTTCTGGGTCAGGCCTTCTATGATTAGGTTCAGGATCTCAGTATAAAGGTCTTCTAGGCTCTTGGTGTGGGTGAGGTTGTGGCACATTAAAATCTGGGTCAGGAGTCCAATTCCGATGCCTAGGTTCCTCAAGTACTTGGACTCGATCCCTAACCTGGGCAAAATTCTCATTCATATCCTGACTTAATTTATTCATACTCTCAGTAAGAGCTCTACCCATGGCCTCTAAATCAGGTTGGGTTTGACCAGGTTGGTAGGGTACTCCATTCCGGATAGACATGATGATGCAAGCAAACATACAAAATGAGACTCAACTGAATCGACTACGGGCTAACTAAACCTAGAGTCCAAACTAGATGCCCAATCAGAGTGGCAAGCTAGCCTGTAGTAACTCAAGACTCAGCCAGGCAGGTGTAAGGGGAGTGTTAGGTCCCTAGATGCCAATCCTAGACACCAATCAAAGATTGGCCAGGTAGGCGGACCAGCACACAAGCCCTTCGGGATGGAATCCCTGAACCACCGTTCTAGACATTGAGTACAAAGCACACACAGAGTAACCAGACAAACTGACTCAACACTAGCCTTGACCCGACTTGTTGATGTCCCTAGCCCACTAGGGCAAATTAAGTCTAATTAATTTTAAGATTAAAGGCTTAGGTTCGAATGAGTGGGTGGTGGTTTTGGGCTAAGGAGAGGTTATCAACTCCTCCCCTTATCTTAGATGCTCAAATGCCCTTAAGATGAATTAAGAGATGATCACTCAAAAATAATTGAATTGCAGAAACACAAAAAAATAGAGTTACAGTAATTTAATCCTCAGAAATCCCACGGAAACTAATAAATAACAAGAAAATTATGCAAAATAGATTCAATTATACTGGTTTCAAAAAAATAAAAATTACTGAATTTGGAGTTACTTGCAGTGAGAAATAATTCCTGTAACAGGGTAATTACGGGCTGAAAATAGAGCACTTCCCTATTTACAATTCCTGCTACGAAGTTGTAACCCAACGGATCCCGTACACGCCATAGGAACACCCCGTGGAATGGGAAGAGGAGGTTTGCACCTCGTTTCGTTCCTAGGACCGGACGTCCTGGGGAGTCTACTTCGAGAAGACAAAGTAAAAAGAGAGAGACTCAAACAAGCAATCAAAACAGAAACCCAAGACAGGGCTCTGATACCAAAAATGATGCAGAACGGAAGCTCTGATACCAAAAATGATGCAGAACAAAAAACAAATAAGCATATACGAAAGTAAAAATTAAGATTAATTCTTTTTTTATATATATATATATTTCAGAAATTGGCTTTGACCCAAAGTAAAGTTAAACTAAGTTGATGGAAACTAGGTAAGGATTGAAAGCACAATTTAGAATAAGCTAAGTTATCAGAGTAGTTCAGAAGTAACGGATCGCTGGGGGTTGAGAAACTCCCAGACCTAGGGTTTCTCTTTGAACTTTCAATAGGACAGAAATAAAGAGAAGTGATGGTTTACCAACCAGACAGTGATCTTCACAGAATTTGGATGGAAGAACTCTCTCGAGCAGATTGTTGGATCCTCGGATTCGGCTATCTTCATAATGGATCCTCCAATACTGGTCTTGTGGTTTGGTCGGCTTCTCCTGGACTCAAGATCTGGGAAGAAGAAAAATAAGTGATGGATTCAGAGACTCAGGGAAGGATTTACCAGTTCGAAGAACTTGAAGGCTGATGTCGTTGAGATCCGGATTCTCTTGAAGGCTGATTCGACTCCCTCTGGAAAGAGCTTTGGATCTGAAGTATCCGGACTGGAGATGGATGCTGGTGGTCGGCCTGGACTTGGAGAGAGAGGCCGTGGGAGGTGGAATAGGCTAGGGTTTGGTGGATTGAAGTGGATGGTGGGCGGCTAGGGTTTTGGAGTAGAAGTGGCTAACCTAGGGTTTGGGTTTTGGAGATCTCACACCTCCTCAAGGTTCCTGGGGAACCCGGATTTACTCCCTCACGGAGCTCAACACCTGGATGCAAGTGCAGAAGAGAGAAAACACAGAGTTTGCTCACAAAAAAAATTGGTTTCATTCATCTGATTGATTTCAAACTTACATGGGGGTTTAATTTATAGGACATTACAAGAGAGTAGGGTTTTACATCTTCCCATGTGGGACTAAAGGAGGGGATCTTCAAATTAGGATTGTAGGATCAATCCCTACTCATATGGCCGGCCAAATAATTCCAAAGATGATTGAGGCTTCAAAAAAGGAAAGTGGGTGGCGCCTCCTTGTCTTGACCTCCAAGAAAATTATTTTTTTCCTTCTATGCCTGGCCTTATCTGGAAGTGTTTGGGAGCCTCTTAACCTTGCCCTCCAAGAGAAAATTTGTTTCCTTTTATATCTGGCTTTAGTTGGAATGACTAGGGCGCCTCCTAACCTTGCTCTTCAAGAGAAATCTCCTTCCTTCCATGGCTCAACCCTTTTTGGATACCTCCTTTTCTTTCTCCCAAGTTATGGCTCTTTCTAACTTTGTTTTGAGTATTTTTGGCAGCTAATGGGTGCCTCCTTGAAGTTCTCTCCAAGAGAATTTCTTCCCTTTCATAGTTTGGTTCTTTTGGGAATGTCTTGGGCCGCCCCCTTGATTTGTGGACCCCTGGTGGATTTCTCCTCAATTGGCGCATGAGAGAAGGGAGCTGCTATCTGTGGTGTGGGGACCAAAGCCTGCTGGATGGAGATGTGGCGCCCCCTGGACTCAGGCGTATGGCTGGGAGTGTGGCTGGGAGTGTGGCGCCCACTTGCTTGGCCTTGGGAGAAAATGTAACACTCCAGGTTGAAGCCCTAGTCCACTACTGAGTCAACATGACTCAACAAAATAAAAATGCAGGTAATATAGACTCAAGCTAAAATTGAGTTGATCAAGTCAACCCTTATTACAAGCCAAAAAATCCTAATTCTTCGGGCAAGGTTAATCAGAGATCCAGATGGAGCTCTGAAGTCTTCTTCTGAGTCTGGTGCCCGCACCACCTCTTGGGCATTGATCATCCTTAGGCCTCTTGGGCATCGATCGGCTTTATGCCTCTTTGAACATTGATCAGCCTTATAGATTATTTATCGGCCTTGTGCTCCTTTTGGGCATTGGTTGGCTTTGTGCCTCTTGATCAACCAACACCATTTCTTATCGACCCAACACAAATAGATCAAATCTGTCACATCACAACACTAGTCCCCCCAGCTTCTGCATTCATTAAATGAATGTCAGAAGCTGTCAGAAGCCTCTTTTGTTTTCTGCCTTTTATTTTTCTTCTTCCTTTTCTTTTTCCTCCTCTTGATTTTTCAAAATTGGTTTGGCCTCAGTTGGGGATCCCTTCCCACTTTTCTGTACAGGTCTTTCTGTCCTGGGGCTTGGTTGGGTCTGCAGAGGTGTTGATTGGGGCTTTCTGCAGTTTGGCATGACATTGCGTGAAGTCACCCCAAGGGAGGTTTTAGTAGGTTGTGCTCCATTAGCTTTCAGTGAAGGTCTGGATGTCCATGAGTTCTATGAAGCCAGTAAGTGTGATGATTTTGGTGAAGCTTTTCTTGGACCTGCTAATTTTGAAACTTCTTTCTTAGCTAACACAGGTAGAGACGAGTTTTTTCATGGTCTTTAAGAAGAACTTGATGAATCATGTTTCCTTATGATGCCACCAGCTTTCAAGGCCATTACTACTTTGCTCTGTTCGAGGGTTTCATGCATCATTTTAAATTGAGCTTCCTTTGCTGCATGCTTTCCAGCATTTTCAGCTTGAAGCTTTTCACCTCTTTCTTCAACAACTGACTAAGCTCCTCTTCTTTCTCTCGATTCCATTCAGCAGAGGCCATTGCTTAGTCATAGATTTCCTCAGCTTGCAATTGTACTAGCTCAGTAGAATCATTCATTGGAGGGGATGCCATCTTCACCACTTCTAATGATTTACTATCCTGAGTGTTTTCATCTCGAACAAACCTTGCTGGAGAATTTACCTCAACCTTCACTTCAGTCAAATTCTTTTCCTCTATCTCAGGAGCTACATCAGTGGAAGTGTCTTGAGATCCAGATCTGTGGCACTTTGCTGAGAGCAATTGTTGAAGGAATCGCCCATACTTGCACTCCATCTTCTTAAGACAGACTTATTAGCACTAATAGATACTTCTAAAGCTCTCCTCCTTTGGATATCCAAATTCTGATCTTTCTATTTGCTCTCAAAGAGATTGATAGCATCTTGAACACTCATCCTTCTTACTGTGTAGTTAGCTTTCTCTTACGTATACTCAGATTCAGCATCACTGTTGTTCCCATCAGCAGCCCTGTTGAATGGATTTCTTTCCCTAGTAGGACAATAATTAAGGCTCTTAATGGTACATACGGTAGCCCTCTGGGAAGCAGACTTCCTAGGTGATGCAGATCTTATAAAAGTCCTACTTCTTTCAGCATAAGTCTGGTCTTCATCACTCGAGTCAGAGGACTCCTCACTTTCTGTTGAGCCTTGACGCTTAACTTGTGCAAGTTTTGCTGGGGAGACACCATCATTAAAAGGTTTCGTTATATCGATTTGTTAGCCTGGCTGACAAATTGCTTTAGCATCTTCAGATTTGTTCTTTGTATCTTCTGAACATGTTGTCTGTTCAACTACAGGTTCTGCTAGTTCATCCTTTGGAAGAAGAGCCAAAAACTTCAACAATGAATTCCTTTTTTCTCTTTCGATGTTGTATAGTTAGCGTATCATACCAACTGTAATAATCAGTTCAATACATCAGACTATCTTTCCAATATCTTTGATACTTTAAGGTAATAACATTGGTAGAATGGCAAATCAGTTCAATATACCGATGAGTTAGTGGGTCAGATCAACTCAGTTTGTCGGATTGTGGTCAGTTTATTAGGCCAACCTTCTAATTGATCAGTTATTCTGATCATAATATATCGATGAGATGGTGGGTCAGACCAACTCTCTTTGTCAGATTGTGGTCAGCTTATCAGGCCAACCTTCTAATTGATCAGTTATTCTGATCATAATATAATGATAAGATGGTGGGTCAGGCCAACTCTTTTTGTCAGATTGTGGTCAGCTTATCAGGCCAACCTTCTAATTGATCAATTATTCTGATCATAATATACTGATGAGATGGTGGGTCAGACCAACTCTTTTTGTCGGATTGTGGTCAACTTATCAGGCCATCCTTCTAATTGATTGGTCATTTTGATGTTAACATACCGATGAGTTAGTGTGTCAGACCAACTCAATTTGTCAGATTATGGTTAGCTTATCAGGCCAACCTTTCGATCAATCAGTTATTCTGATCATAAAATATCAATGAGTTAGTAGGTCAGACCAACTCAATTTGTTGGATTATGGCTAGCTTATCAGGCCAACCTTTCGATCGATCAGTTATTCTGATCATAAAATATCGATGAGTTAGTGGGTTAAACCAACTCGATTTATCGAATCATGGTTAGCTTATCAAGCCAACCTTTCGATCGATCAATTATTCTGATCATAAACTACCGATGAGTTAATGGGTCAGACCAACTCGATTTATTAGATTATGATTAGCTTATCAGGCCAACCTTTCTTTTCTCTCTTTCTTTTAAAGAATATTTCAACTTCATGTTTTTCCTTCATATGAAAGGAACAAAAGAGAAAAATCTCTTTATTGATAGTATTTACGAAGATTTTCAATATTCCATGGTCAAGCCATTGGATAACCATCCAGACTTTCAAGTTGATAGGTCCCTAGTCGTACAATTTCAGTGATACAATAAGGGCCTTCCCAATTTGGAGCAAGTTTGTCCTATTTGGTTGGTCGGCATATTGTTGTCCGGTGCAAAACAAGGTCGCCAATTCAAAAGATTCGAGCCTTGACTCTTGAATTATAATATCACGCTACTCTTTATCGATACGCTACCATTTTTAATTATTCCTGTAATCTGGAATTTTCAAGCAGATTGACACTTCAAAGCAGTCCATTCTTCTAGAGTGAAGAACAATCTCTATAGGTAACATAACTTCACTCCCATAAGCAAGGTTGAATGGAGATTCTCCCATCATAGATCGGGGAGTCGTTCGGTAAGCACATAAAACAGAATAAAGTTCATCAATCCAAGATCCTTCGACTTCATTCAATCGGGTCTTCAATCCGTGAAGAATTGTCTAATTAGTTACCTCAGCTTCTCCATTGCTTGCGGATATCCAACGGATGTCAATTTGTGAAGAATGTTATATTGAGCACAGAAATCTCTAAGTTTCTGATTATCAAACTACCTACCATTATTAGTAATGATAGCATGAGGGATTTCGAACCTATATAAGATAAGATTTCTGATGAATATTTCAACTTTTGCTTCAGTAATTAGAGCTAAAGTCTCAGCTTCTACCTATTTGGTAAAATAATTAATGGCAACAATCAGAAATTTCTATTGCCCAGAAGTTGGAGGAAACGGACCAAGTATATCCATTCCCAACTAAGCAAATGGCCAAGGAGATGTTAATTGTGTTAGATGATTGGCAAGATGCCTTTGTATATTTGCATACCTTTGACAGGAATCACATCTTTTTACAAAATCCATAGCACCCTTCTGTATAATCGGCCAGTAATATCATTGCCTTATGATTTTATAAGCCAATGACCTCCCTCCCAAATGATCACCATATATTCCTTCATGAACTTCTCTAAGAGCATAATCGGCATCTGAAGGAGATAAACATTTCAATAGCGGCTGGTAAAATAATTTTTATATAACAGGCCATCTAAGATAACATATTGAGAAGCAATCTTTAGGAGTTGTTTAGCTTCTACATCATTTTTGGGCAATATCGCTTCAGTCAGATATTTAATTATCAGACTCATCCAACCCAATTCCGACTCTATTTGAAGAACCTTTTCTTTTTCACTTATCAAAATACTTGGGGTCTCCAAGTGTTCCATAAAAGTCCGACCCATTAGATCAGGCGTATAAGTAGCCAATCTGGATAATGAATCGGCTCAAGAATTCTCAGTTCTAGGGGCATGACTGATGTTCCAAGAATCAAATAAAGCTCCAAGCTCTTGAACTTTCTTCAAATACAAAGCTAAAGTGGCATCGCGAACCTCAAAATCTTCTTTTACTTGGTTGATGACTAATTGTGAATCAGATAATACCTTTAAGCTTCGGACATTTAATTCCTTTGCAATTCTCAAACCAGCTAGGAGGGCTTCATATTCGGCTTGATTATTAGAGACTTTGAAAGAGAATTGGAGTGCATATTCTGTGATATCTCCATTTGGATTGGATAAGATCAATCCAGCCCCACAACTAGAAGAATTTGAAGCTCCATCTACATGTAATATCCAGGGTACATTGATCTTTTCCATTCCATCAGATGGCTGGACTTCTTTTTCATGGTCACTCCAAGTATATTTGGTTATGAATTTAGCCAGTACTTGAGCCTTCATTGCAGATCGAGGCCAATAAATAATATCATATTCACTTAATTTGACTGCCTATTTTGCCATCCGACCAGAAGTATCAGGACATTATAGAATAGTCCTTAAAAGTTGATCGGTCAATACAATAATTCGATGGGACTGAAAATATGGCCTGAGGCATTTGGCCGATATAACCAAGGTATAAACAATCTTCTGAAGTTTTGGGTACCTTCTCTCTGCATCATGAAAGACTTTGCTAATGTAATAAATGGGCTTATACGATTCATCAGGTTCTTTTCTCACCAACACAGAACTGATTGCTTCATCAGATGCAGCCAGATAAAGATACAGATCTTCTCCTATTTGAGATTTAGACAATATGATTGGACTCGCCAAATACTTCTTAAGTTATTCAAATGCTAACCAACAATCATCCGACCAATTAAAGTCATTGGTCTGTCGTAAAGCTTTGAAGAAAGGCAAACATCTCTTAGCCGAACAAGAAATAAATCGGCTTAATGAAGCAATTCATCTAGTCAACGGTTGAATTTCTTTCTTATTAGCTGGATGCCTCATGTCCAGTATGGCTTGAATCTTTTTTGGATTAGCTTCAATTCCTCGCTTCATAACCATGAAGCCTAAAAATTTCCCATAAGTTATACCAAAAATACATTTGGTCGAATTTAACTTCATGTGATTTTGCCATAGAACATCAAAGGCTATCTGTAAATCTTTAATATGATCATCAGACTGATTACTCTTGACGATCATATCATTTACATATACTTCCATAGTCTTTCTAATTTGATCTTCAAAGATCTTGTTCACTAACCTCCGATAAGTAGCTCCAGCATTTTTAAGACCAAATGGCATTACTTTGTAACAATATATACCTCGATCTGTGATGAAGGATGTCTTCTCTTCATCTTCTGGACTCATTCGTATCTGATTATATCCAGAAAAAGCATCCATGAAACTCAAGAATTTATGCCCAGCCATTGCATCAACGAGTTGATCAATCTTTGGCAAAGGAAAACTATCTTTAGGACATGCCTTGTTAAGATCAGTATAATCTATACATATCCTTCATTTTCCATTTGCTTTCCTTACCATTACAATATTGGCAAGCTAGTCAGGATAATGAACTTTCCTAATAAACCCAGCATCAAGTAATTTGGTTACTTCTTCATTGATAACTTTTTATCTCTCTGGGGCAAAATTTCATTTCTTTTGTCGAACAAGCCGACTAAGTGGATCAACCTTGAGTTCATGCATAATTACTTTAGGAGGAATCCCCAACATATCGACAACCTTCCATGCAAATATATCAGTATTTTTTTATAGAAAGTCAATCAACTTCTTCCTTTGATCGTCGGTAAGTGAACTTCCAATCTGAACAGTTTTAGTAGGATCATCTTTTATCAAAGGAGCATGAATAGTTCTTTCTATTGACATGGTCACCCCTTCAGTCGGATCATGTGGATCCACTTATTCAGAAACTGAGTTGTTGATCGATTGTTGATTTTGAATTGTCAAACATTGACGAGCCATCTATTAATTTCCTCTTATCTCTCCAATCCCATTTTGGGTTAGAAATTTCATCAGTAAATGATATGTTGACACGATGGTTTGGAACTTATTCAGAGCAGGTCTTTCCAAGATTATATTATATGTAGAGGAAATCTGAACAACCATGAAAGTAAGAGGAAAAGTCCTTTGCTTCGGCGTTGTCCCGAGGGTTATGGGAAGTGTAATTTCTCCCTCCACTCCTATGGAATTTCTGCCAAATCCAGTTAATGGCATATGAATTCTTTGTAGCTTATTAGTTTGTAAATTCATCTTGACGAAAGTGTCATAAAGCAAGATTTCAGTGGAACTTCCATTATCAACTAGAATTCTATGTACATCATAGTTCACAATTATTGCGAAAATCATTACAGGATCATTATGGGATATTTGGATGCCTTGTAAGTCATCATCAGAAAAACGAATGCTTCTTCGAAGCCTCTTGATGCTTCGATAATCTTCATAATATGCTTGGTAAATCATTTCGACCGAACCATCAGTCAGTTGTTGATTTGGGAGCTCCGTCCCATCAGTGATCATTCTTGGGGCCATTGGCCTTGGTACTGCTGCTTCAATTGGTTGGTTTTGATTTTGGTTTCAGATATATCTACCCAAATAACCTCGTTTGATCAAATCTTCAATCTTATCTTTCAGTTTGATACACTCTTCCGTTGTGTATCAATGATCACGATGAAACCGACAGTATTTGGCTTTGTTGCGCATAATAGGTAGAGCTCTCATTGGCCTTGGCCTTTGAAGAAAATTTTCTTTCTCAATTTCCATCAGAATCTTCTCTCTCGGAAGAGTCAAGGGAGTATAAGTGTCAAAACTACTAACATAGTTCTTGTCGACCAAGTTCTTCGTCCTCTGACTTTGCCATTGAATTAATTGGACTCCAAGGGATCGGAAGTTATCTTCCTTGGAATTCTTTTTACTTGGCACCGATTTTCTTTCTACCTATCGCGGGCTTGGGACTTGTTCTTCGACCTGAGCGTACTTTTGGGCATGGGCCAGTAGTTCAGAATAATTGGTCGGAAACTTTTTATATAAAGAGAATGGGAACCTAAAGGCTCGCAATCCCTTCTTCATAACTGACATCGCCATGTATTCATTGAGATTCGGAATCTCCAGTATGGTAGAATTAAACCTTGTTATGTAGTCTCTCAAAGACTCTCCTTCTGATTATTGAATGAAGAATAAGATATCAGTGTTTCTGGGCATTTTTCTGCTTGTTTTAAGGTGAGAGACGAATAACTTTTCCAACTGAATGAAAGAATGAATGGTATCTGGCAGGAGACTTGAATACCACATTCTCACAGATTTCTTTAAAGTTGCTGGGAAAGCAAGACAATGGAGTACGTTTGATGCTCCTTGAATCAACATGTAGGCTTTAAAGCTGCCCAAATGATCCAAGGGATCAGATGATCCATCATACAGCTCAATCTATGGAATTTTGAATTTGTGAGGAATTCTTTCCTCCATAATCTTCTTGGAAAAAGGGGGTAAGATATCGCAGCTTGGTGTTGTATCCTCTGCTTTCCTCTACTCAACAACTTTGGCAATCTGCAGTTCCAGTTTTCTGAATTTCTTATCAAAATCATTTATCCTTGCAAGGTTTAAAACTTGAGCATTATCAGGAGTTGATTCCTCGGAGGATGTCAAAGGAGATCGCGGGCGTTTCCCCTTGTTTTGCTTCTTGGTGTGATGATGAGATCAGTGATGTTGCTTTGAAGAAGATTGTTGACCTGAAGAATGTTGATAAGATGAACGTCTTCTTGGACTAAGATGTTTACATACCTGAAGAGAAGGTCGCCGGCTACTTCTTGATGCAGTAGGTCGTGATAATTCCTTTACAATGATTTCTTGAAGATTTTGCACTGCCGCAATGAGTACCTCTACCTTGCCAACAGAGTATTTAACCTTTCTTGATCCATATTTACAACAGGAAGAACTTCCATCCTCTCACTAAGAATGGGATCGTTCTCCTTTGAAGGATGTGGAATGTCTTCAATAGGGAGATTCCGATTCCTACCTTTCACCATATTTTCTTTCAGATTCTTGAGACTCTTTCACTGAGTCCCCCTACTTGGCGTGCCAATCTATTGTGTCCAAACAAATTACAATGATGCTTGGGCTTAAGCTAGATCAAATAAAAAATAGGTTGAGCTAATTAATCTTCATCTTCTCGAAGGTGCGTTGGAGTGCTCCTGCTTCCAAGCTCGTCAATGGTGTTTGGACTAGATAGATATGATCTGAAGAAAAATTGAGTAGAAGGTGTTTCGGAATCAGAATCCCCTTCTCCATCGTGCTCACTGGTATTTATAGGCCTCAAACTTAACCGATTCTAGCCAACTCCAGCTGTAAATGGTTAGTTTGTTAAGACACGAGCACGTGCAATAAATGTTATCCATAGTTGGTCAGCTATTTTCCAAATGTTGAACAATCTCACATCACTTGAACATTTATCGGCCTTGCTTCTCCTGGATGTTAATCAGCCTTATGCCTCTTAGGTATTAATCGGCTTTACGTCTCTTGAACATTGATCATCCTTAGGCCTCTTGGGAGTCGATTAGCTTTACGTCTCTTTGAACATTGATCAGCCTTATGGCTTATTGATCGGCCTTGTGCTCCTTTTGGGCATTGGTCGGCTTTGTACCTCTTGATCAACCAAGATTATTTCTTATCGACCCAACACAAATAGATCAAATCTATCGTATCACAACACTTCCCTTTAAAGGTAAAGGCTGGTTCGAATATTTAAATCATGTATCACTTGGAAAAACAAGCTATTTCATGATCACAATTTAAAAACTTGGAAAAACATATGGAGATTGTCATATTTTATATATTTTAAATTATCACCAAAAGCTGCATAACTTTTATGATAAATCTTCGTACAAGAACCCAAGCAACACCCAAACATGACATACATAGTAATCCTATTGGAGCCTTCAATCCTTGGCAGCGTGCTTTCTGATTTATTGGTCTCCATGAACTATTATCTATTGTTTTTTTAAGAGCAGTGACGATCTTGATTACAGCATATCATTGTAATTATTGAAAAGACTGACATTTTAGTTCAAATGTCAGTAAAACCTGAAGACGGAGTTTTGTACTCTGAAACAAAACATCCTTGTTTATATCGATTATGTAGTACTACCACTTTTGTTGCTATTGTTGCTGCAAGCTAATTAATTTGTAGTAGGCTCCATTCTCTTTCTCCAGCAAGCTTGAATGATTTCCTTGCTCTATGATTTTTCCCTCTTGCAAGACTGAAATGATATCGGCATTCTGAATGGTAGACAGCCTATGTGCCACCACAATGGTGGTGCGGCCCTTCATGATTCTGACCAGTGCTTGTTGGACCATGCGCTCAGACTCGAGGTCAAGTGCACTTGTAGCCTCATCAAGAAGCAAGATGGCAGGATTTCTGATGACGGCCCGTGCAATGGCTACCCGCTGCTTTTGCCCACCTGAAAGCTGAACCCCTCGATCCCCAACCTCGGTCGAGTAGCCGTCCGGCAAGGCACTGATGAAGGAGTGGGCATTAGCAAGCTTGGCAGCCTCAACGACCTCGCTCTCCGTGGCACCATCCTTGCCATATGAGATATTTTCATAGATTGTTGTAGCAAATAGAGCTGGTTCTTGTTGAACAAGGCCAATGTGTTTTCGGATAGACTTCAACCGAAGCTTCTTGATATCCTTACCTATATCAGGATCATTGATTAAAAGAAGTTGCAATAAGACCCAGCATGCAAATAAAATTTGTTACGAGAGGGAGATGACATACCATCAATCATCACTGTACCAGCAATTGGATCATAGAATCTTAATATAAGAGCTAGAACCGTGCTCTTGCCAGACCCGCTTGTCCCAACCAATGCCATGCTCTTGCCAGCCTTTATTCTCAAATCAAAATCTCTGAAAACCGGAACATCAGGCCTTGAAGGGTAGTGAAACTCAACTCTTCTCAACTCAATTGTTCCTGTGACCATCCCTACATCCTCACCAATGTCACCATCCACCTCAGTCTTCCTATCAATAATTTCAAGTACTGATGATGCCATCTGATTTCCCTTCATGATGTCCGGGGATTGGCCAACCGCCTCTCCCATGACTGCTGCCGCTACTATCAAGACAATGAAGCTCTTCGTGAGAGATTCAAAAGTCACAAGCCCCCTGCCCATTAGGACCGATCCATACCTGCAAAAATAGAGATGATGAATTCTTATCCACACCCATTGGGAAACATACACAAACACTAGGCAACTGCATTATGGCCAGAGCATCATACAAATGACTTGGGTGCCCAAGAATTTGAATTGATGCAATCCAAAAATTTGACTGCATCAATATCATAGAGGTTCAGACATTAATCTCCATTGTTGAATCTGGACTAGCCTTTCTTAGCTGAGATCTTCAATTAAATTAGGTTTGCATGCTGAACCATTGAATTCTAAAATGCTGAGCCGGACAGGTTCCGCGAAAGCTCACTCTATCCAAATGTATGCTGATTTTTTGACAATTTCAAACTAACCTGACCTATCCTATTTCAGAACCTGTTTAATTTGAGAAATTATCTGCTTTCACAAGACCATGGCAGAACATGGCATCAAAAAGCTAGAAATCTAGTGAGGCTTATGGAAATCTCTACAGTTTTTTTTATAAAAAAAAAAAAATAGGAAAACTGTAAGGGCTAGTTAAAAATCATTTATGCTATTAAACAAGCTCATTTAGTGGGGCAGCTCTGGAAATCTGACATAGAATATCTGATCCAACTCCAAGCTCCTTTATAAATTTATGCCACGTGGACCATCTAAATTTCACCAAGATTAATCCAGTGATGAATAATGCTTGGGAATCACAATGACACAAAAATGCATATTAAAATAAGTTCTCGCATAGGTAGTATCTTAGCATACCACCAGGCAAGGCCATAGGAACAGTAAAGGCAGCATTGGAGAAGGCCACAGAAGATGCCTGCAAATTGGCCACGTCGGAAAGAGCTCTTGGAGGGTTCCTTTAGCTCACGATCATAGAGCTCAACAACCTTATCTTCCAAGCAGAAGGCAGCCACTGTGCGGATATTGCTTGCAGCCTCAGCAGCAAGTGTGTTGGCCTTCAAGTAGACCTTGCTCAAGTTCAACCCATAACCTTTCAAGAATTGTATCTGTGAGATAAAGCACATATATGTATCAATAAATTAGAGTGGATGGTCAAATATGTTCACAAATCCTATGACAAAGGAATTCATACCTCACTGATTTGCTCAGTGACCATCAATGGGTATGTGGCCAATACTACAAGAGTTACCCGCCAATTCAATACAAAGGCAATGGCAAATGCTGAGACAATCATTCCTATACTCTGTAGGAGGATCGATAAGCGATCAACAATGATTGTTTGTAGCAAAGTTGCATCAGTTTCCAATCGAGATGACAGCATCGAGCAGGTATTTTTCTTGTCATCAAACCATGCAATGTCATTGCGCAACATCGCTGGCATTGTACCATCCAAATACAAGAGCATCAAATGATCATTCCTACTCTATTTTAAGCAGGGAAAGAAGGTAAAAAAATTACCTGCAAACAATTTCTCACGAACACGAAGTGCAAGTCTTTGCCCAAGAACTCCAAAGCTGAGGTGCTCGCTGGAATAAGAGAAAATGGAGAAAACGGCAGCACAACAGAAAAGGATTACAAGCTTCCTAATTTCTCTTTTTGTGGTCTCCCAATCCATGTAGTAGGAAACTATAGCTTGTGCGATTCCAAGACCAAAGAGTGGTACTTGGATACCAACAACAAAGGCACTAATGGTTCCAAACAGCCCAAATATCCAATCAGGACTAACCATGGAATATAATCTTCTCAGAGAAACCGGCCTCACCTTTGGCAAGCCATCCACATCTGCATCATAATGGCTGACCGAGTCCTTTTCAGAGCGAAAGCTAGCTCCAAGGCCTGTCCATCTACTTGATAGTTCCATTGAAGATCTCATGCTAAATATGAGAAAGAAGAAAAAATAATAAAGTCAATGTAATGACGTATGCACTATATAGATAAGGCTCAAACTTGGAGTGCATTTGAATGAATTGCAAAATTATTCCATTAACTTGCAAAACTTGGAGAGTCATTAGGATAACAATTTCTATGTTAAAGCTCATCTGTTTGATTGTATTTTTACTTAACAAGAGCCTAATTAATTGCGAGAAAGTTACTTCTTAGGAAGAAGTTGTAAGGTTCTCAACTCTCCCAAATTCTCGCATTAAATAAGCCGAATATTGAAATTTCAAAATTCTGAATTAAACTAAGTCAAGAATAGTCCACAAGGTTTGGGAGAAACCGTGAGTGAGAACTAAAATCAAAACCTTGGAGTTCGTTCAGCATTAGCATTCTCCAGGTGGAATGGTTGCTGCACTTTGAGCCTAGCAAGGGAAAAATAGGCACTCTGAGAGTCTGCAATGAGCTCCTCATGAGTCCCAGTCTCCACGATTTTTCCACCTTTAACAACAGCGATAATGTCTGCAATTTTGACCGTAGACAGCCGATGGGCCACCAAGACCGTTGTTCGACCAACCATGATCCGGTCAAGAGCCTCTTGAAGGCTCTTCTCAGACTCAGCATCCAGTGCACTCGTGGCCTCGTCGAGGAGAAGAATTGCAGGGTTTTTTAGTATTGCTCGAGATATCGCAATTCGTTGCTTCTGTCCACCCGAGAGCTGGATCCCTCTGTCACCTACCTGCAAAATTTGGGCATGTATGTATATGCTCCAGAACTGTGATTAAATGGTGCCATATGCTGTTATTATAAAAAAGCAAATAAAATCATCACCTGCGTCTCATATCGATCAGGAAGGTTGTCAATGAAGGCTAGTGCCCCTGACAAATTAAGAGCATTGGTGATCTCATCATTGGTTGCATCAAATTTCCCATGGAGGATGTTCTCTAGAATGCTTGTGGCGAAAAGCGCAGGTTCTTGACTGACCAACCCAATCTGCTGCCTCAGCCACTTGAGCTCAAGATCCTTGATATTGCATCCATCCAGTAATATAGCTCCAGAAAGGGTCTCGTAGAACCGCTCGATGAGCGAGATCACCGTGCTCTTTCCTGATCCGCTTTCGCCCACAAGGGCAGTGATCTTTCCTGACGGTATGTCCAAATTGAACTCATCGAGGACGAGTGCATATGGTCGCGATGGATAGCTGAAGCTCACATTGCAGAACTGGATGTGCCCATCAACACTGGGCAGTGTCTTTCCGGTATTGGAACTTGCTTTGACAACGGATTGCCTCTTTATCATCTCAAATATGGGATATGCAACAGTTCTTGCTCTTATGAATGTGGAAAGACTTGGTGCTGCCTGTCCAACGGCCCTGTATATAATTTTAAATAGCAAATTGCGCTGCAGTTAGATTGCATCGCCAGAAATAGATTTGCGTGGACATTGTTCCGCGAAGAAAGGATGGCAAAAGAAATAGCACCGGAGACAATTAAGCACGTAAGTTTTGAAAACTTGTAATTCGCTTAGAAAACATGAAACAAGTAGCTATTTGCACTAGTCTATATCTTACATAGATCAATGAAAAATTTACTCAAAGTCTCGAAGTAAAACCGTGTTCAGTATGAATTTCTTTATTTTTGTTTGCATCAACTAAAATTTTTCCTTTCTTTTTTTCTTTTCGCTGCCGGGAAGGTGGGGGCTAGAATTTTCATGTAAATAAAGCTAGCAAGGTAAAATTAGGTCATACAACTTTTTAAACATAATGCGCAACTTAGTAGGTTCACTATTGTTTACACAACACATAAAAACATATAAAGGAAAACGAAAAAAGAAAATAAAAAAAAATTATTCATTCCTGATAGGAAAATTTCATCTAATCCTTCAACAAATTTGCAGAAAACTCATTTCTTAACTATAAGAAGTGTTGGGATATCCCGGTCCAGCTACGAACCGAACTTCGATTCAACTAGCCAAAGCCCTTCTCTCTGGACCACGGACTTCGGACCAGAGAAAGGCTAGGCCAACTGCAGGCAACCCAAGGTTTCTCATTGGACTATAACATCCGAAGGCCAGTCCTTCGGATAACGTCTTCGGCCTTAACCGAAGACCAAGTTTCTCATCGACTTCCGAAGACACGCTCTTCGGTCCTTGCCATAGATACGATCTCCGGCTCCAGGAAAAATACCAAGTCTTCGGCCCACGCAAGGGGAAAACCGAAGATTGGACCACAATCTGGTCTAAATAGGCAACTTTAACAAACGGTTACAATCGACACTCTCCATGCCACGATCATGGTGCGCAACTCCAGCTGCCATGCCTCCGATCTGGCCGGAACCGCTCAGTGACAACCCACGATCGCCAATCATGGGAGAAATTAACTCTCCATAATTATCGGAAAAAGAGCGAACCACAGGCCAGAGGCCCTCTTTTAAAAATGGTAAGAAGGATGGCTCGAGAGGTACGCATACATGCTCACAAACACTCATCCATACTCGAAGAGCTTTCCTCTCCACTCTCGACACCCTTCCCTATTCTGTGGCTGGGATTCGTCATTGACTTAGGCATCGGAATGTCTCCCGCCGGATCAACTCCGGCAAGGGACCTGTTTTGCAGGTGAACCAGGGAGCGGTCCTGCGGTGCAGCAGCTCCAACCGGCCGATTCAGGGACTCAATGCCAACATATTGGCACGCCAGGAAGAGGGCGTTAGCATTTTTTAAGCTCCTTCCTAGATAAGGGGAAGTAAAAAATTCTTGATGGTGAGAGGAAATGCTCAAATAGCTTCTACAAGCCGAAGTCATGCTCCGTCCTAGGAGGCGCACCCCCGGGGGAGAACAATGTCCCACCTTCCACAGTTGTTATAGGACTACAGCAATTCGAAGCCCTTGTGAACCAGGTCACCAACCTCACGGCCATGGTTCAAGATTTCCATAACAGAGCCTTTCCGGTGGGAAATCCACCGGCCGCCTCCAGACATAGCTCTCGGTCCCGAAGGAAGAGAGCCCCATGAGATGATTCTATGCATCCCTCTCCCCATTCTCAACCCTCTCCTGAAGGCCGAACTTCGAGATTGCCTAGGTCCACCAATTCCCCGCAAAAAGGAAAAAGGCCTAGGCAAACTCCCACACCCTCCCCTGAAGACTCCACTTCTGTGGAGAGAGCACCGAAGCAGACTCCCGATTATGACGGAAGATTCAGAGCCATCGAATCAAAGATGGCGAAGGTGCAGGAACAGAGAATGTGGGATCTGAAGGATCCCGACGACTTGATTGTGGGTGACCTACGCCCACCATACACCGACCGTATCATGATCGAGGTTATCCCTCGGCACTTCTGGGTTCCCCAGATGGAATCCTACGATGGCACCTCCGACCCCCTCGACCATTTGGGCAGCTTCAAGGCCCATATGATGATCCATGGAGCTTCGGACGTGATGTACTGCCTAGCATTCCCAGCTACCTTAAAGAAGTCCGCTTGGATGTGGTACTCGAGCCTGCGCCCAGGTACCATCGATTCTTTTTCCGAATTATAAAAATTGTTTGTCTTGCATTTCAGGACCTACCGCAAGACTCCACGGAATATGGACACATTGTTCCTCCTTCACTAGAACGAAGGAGAAAGCCTGCGAGATTATATCTCCAGGTTGAATGCGGCCATACTTGAGATCCCCAATCTCAACGAGCACGTGGCCATGTCTGCACTGAAGAAAAGGCTTCGTACCTCCAAGCTTACCTTTTTCCTGGATAAGAAGTTCCCTAAAAGCTACGCTAAGATCTTGTCAAGGGCTCAAAAATATGTCGATGCTGAAGAGCTGACGGCAAATCGATGATTGATTGAAGGGAAACCCCCTTCCAAAAAGAAGAATAACAAGGAACAAGGTCCCTAAACTTCCAATAATAATGGTAGCAAATATACAGACCGTCGAAGAAGTCCTCCCAAGCCTAGAGCATCGGGGGGAAGATTCGACTCCTACACCCCCCTCAACCTCCCTCGAAAAAAGATCCTCATGGAGATAGAGAAAGAAAACTGTCTCCAACGGCCCCGTCCCATGAAGGCCTCCTCTTCCATGAGGAATAGGAGCAAATACTATCGATTCCACTAGAAGCACGGACACAACACTGAAGAGTGCATCCAACTGAAGGATGATTGAGGATCTCATCAAGAGAGGGTACATGGGGCAGTACATTGATCGCCAAGGATCTCGGTCGGAAGCAACTGTTCCCCAGCCACCTCCTGAAGAGGCCGAATTGCCAAATCAAAGGCCCACCAATGGAGGTGTAGGGATGATACACCGACCCACCGACTGGAGAAGGGATGAGGACGACGCTCCAAAGTGACTTAAAGACAACTCTATCCTCTACTCCTACGATGACCTTGCGGGAGTTCGGCTCCCACATGATGATCCCCTTGTAATCTCGGTCGTAGTGGCCAATTATGATGTACAGCGAATCCTTGTTGATGATGGAAGTTTGACTGATGTATTGACTTACGATGCATTCTCTAAAATATGTTTGCCTAGACATCAACTACGAAGGTCCCCCATACCGCTCTCTAGTTTCGGGGGCAACCAAGTTTATGCCAAGGGAGAAATAGTGTTTCCTGTAATCCTTGGCACTGAACCTCGATAAAAGACACTGCCGATCAACTTCACGGTGGTCCAGATCCCCTCAGCATACAACATTATTCTGGGATGGCCTGCCTTAAACAAGTTCCGAACCGTAATCTCCTCTCACTATCTCTTGGTGCGCTTCCCCATCAAGAATGGTGTTGGAGAAGTTAGAAGAAACCAGAGGACACCACGCCAGTGCCTGATGATCGAAGACACGCATTTCAATGATTCAACAACTTCGGATCAGCTGGATCCGAGGGATACAACCATAAATCTTGGTGAGCCCATGGAGAAAACTATCCTAATACCTTTGACAGAGGAAGACCCCTCCAGAGTTGTACAGATTGGGAGTATACTTGATGAGGAAACCAGAATGGAGTTGATGCGTTTCCTCAGAAACAATGCCGACGTCTTCGCCTAGTCGGCTTCAGACATGCCAGGGATTCCTGCCAAAGTAGTCACTCATCGGCTAGAAGTAACCCCTGGGTACAAGCCGGTGCGGCAGAAGAAAAGAAGCTTCACTCTTGAAAGACAGCAAGCTATGGATGAAGAAGTTGGCAAGCTCCTTAAAGCAGGGTTCATCCGAGAGGCCCACTACCCCGAGTGGTTGGCCAATGTGGTAATGGTGAAGAAAGCCAGCGGCAAGTGGAGGATCTGCATTGATTATACAGACCTCAACAATGCTTGCCCAAAAGATAGCTTCCCTCTCCCGAAGATTGATCAGCTGGTCAACGCTACCGCCGGCCATCAGTTGCTGAGCTTCATGGATGCTTTCTCCGGCTACAACCAAATTAGAATGGATCCACAAGATGAGAAGAAGACGGCTTTCATCACTGATAAAGGTCTCTACTGCTACAAGATGATGCCATTCGGCCTCAAGAATGCCAGAGCAACGTTTCAAAGGCTGATCAACAAGGTATTCGAAAAGCAATTGGGGAAAAACATGGAGGCCTATGTTGACAAAATGATCATCAAGAGCCTCCTTCGGAAAGACCACATCCATGACTTGGACGAGTCATTCAGTGCTCTATGGCGCTATCGCATGAAGCTAAACCCGATAAAGTGTGCCTTTGGGGTCACTTTGGGTAAATCTTGGGCTTCCTTGTCACCAAACAGGGGATTGAGCCGAATCCTGAGAAGATTCAAGCCCTGAAGGATATGAGACATCCCTCCTGCAAAAAGGAAGTCCAGCAGTTGACAGGGAGAATTGCCTCTCTAAGCAGATTCATCTCTCGGTCAACCGAGAAATGCCTTCCATTCTTCAAGGTACTTCGATAGTCAAAGGGCTATGAATGGTTCGAAGACTATCACACTGCCTTTGAGGAGCTGAAGAAGTACCTGGAGACCCCGCCATTGCTTTCCAAGCCACAATAAGGCAAGGTCCTCTACCTATACCTCTCTGCTTTAGATGAAGCAATCAGTTCAGTTATTGTCCAATGAGGTGAAGACGGATCCCACAAGCCGATCTACTATATCAGCAAGGTCCTGCATGATGCTGAAACGCGATATGCAAGGATGTAGAAGCTAATCTACTCTTTGGTGATTGCAGCAAAGGGACTATGACCATACTTCCATGCCCACGCTATTTGGTGCTAACCGATCAACCTCTTAAGGCTGTTCTCCGATCTCCAGACATCTCTGGAAGGATAGCCAAGTAGGCTATGAAGCTAAGTGAATTTGACATCAGCTTCCAGCCCCGAGCGGCTATGAAGGCCCAGGTGCTCTCCAATTTCTTGGCTGAGTGCACCTGGAAGTCCGAAGATGAAGCATCTTCGGTAGAAGAAGAAGTCCCAAAGGAGACGAAGTCCATCTGGGTTCTTCATGTGGACAGAGCTTCTGATGCTACTAGATGCGGAGCTGGACTCATGCTGGTCGAACCTGATGGCCATACCATAGAGTACGCACTCCGGTTCTCCTTCCATGCCTCTAATAACCAGGCCGAATACAAAGCCTTGCTCGCCGGACTTCGGATCGCCAAAGATCTGGGAGTCCAGCAACTTCGAGCCTTCTCAGACTCTCAGTTGGTTGTGAATCAAGTCAACGGAGAGTATGCAGCCAAGGATCCAACCATGGTGCAGTACCTAGAGAAGGTACGAGCTTTATCCTCCTAATTGGAACATTTTGAGATCATCCATGTTCCATAATCAGAGAACTCCCGAGTGGATGCATTATCTCAACTGGCAACTACGGCACCAGAATCTCTCGGGCGCACTTTTGTTGAACATCTTGAAACTCCAAGCATAGCCGAAGAGGCTGCAGAGATATACTAGATCGACGCTGAACCAAACTGGATGGATCCTATCATCAAGTTCATGAATGAGGGAGAGCTACCAGAAGATAAGGCAGAGGCCAAAAAGATCCACTGGATGGCATCTCAGTATGTCATCTTAGACGAAACCCTCTATAAGAAATCGTTTTCTCAGCCACTGCTAAAATGCTTAGGACCCACAGATGCGAATTATGCTCTAAGAGAGGTCCACGAGGGCATATGTGGTGACCACTTGGGAGGCAAATCTCTGGCATACAAGATCATTTGACAGGGGTATTACTGGCCCTCCATCCAAAAGGACTCGGTTGATTTCGTGCAAAAGTGCGACTAGTGCCAGAGGTATGCCAATGTACAAAGACAGCCTGTAAGTCACTTGACTCAACTAGCAGTCCCATGGCCTTTTGCCCAGTGGGGAATGGACATTCTTGGCCCATTCCCGCCAGCATCAGGACAAAGGAAGTTTCTCCTAGTGGCCATCGACTACTTCATGAAGTGGGTAGAAGCCGAACCACTAGCCTAAATCATAAAAGGCAAGGTAAAAATTTTTGTAAAAATTCTATCATATTCAGGTTCGGCATCCCACATGTCATTATCACGGACAATGGGAGACAGTTCGATAATCCAAAGTTCAAGGATTTCTGTGCTCGATACCATATCCAACATCGGCTGACATCCGTTGCTCATCCATAGTCCAATGAAGAAGCCGAAGTCACTAACCGGACTATTCTCCATGGTCTGAAGACGAGGTTGAATGCCGCCAAAGGGTTTTGGATTTAAGAACTGACCTTCGTTCTTTGGGCATACCGAACTATCCCGAGAACGGTCACCAGCGAGTCTCCGTTCAACCTGGTATACGATACCGAAGCTGTGCTACCTATTGAAGTCTCCCTACAGTCCATGAGAATTGACAACTATGAAGAGCCTAGGAACTCCGATCGTAGAAGGATTGATCTGGACTTGCTATCAAGCACCAAGCTCCAGGCCCAGATAAGGATGGCGGCGTACCAGCAAAAGGTCGCCAAGTACTACAACTCAAGGATGAAAGAGCAAACTTTCCGCATTGGGGACATGGTATTGTGAAGGGCAGAAGTATCCAGGCCAATGGAACAGGGTAAACTCTCCCCCAACTAGGAAGGCCCATATTAAGTCGAAGAAGTCATTCGACCAGGAACATATCGACTCAAGACCCTGGAGGGGAAGACCCTATCCTGGCCATGGAATGCACAAAACCTTCGCGAATACTATCAATAAATGAGTTCCTAAAATTTCTGTGCAAAGTTACTCAACCCTACTCAACTCAGAACAGCTAGTTGCATTGACTGAATGACAACAGCCTGAGTGACCTGATCTGAAAAGTCGGTCAACTACACAAAGGAGAGTCTGATCCACTCACCTTATCGGTATGCCCGACGAGCACAACGGATGGCCTAACTAGGCCACCAAAAAGATCAAAGGTGCAGGGATGGTTTTCGCAACCTACCCTACGGTGAATCTGAAGACACGCCGAGACGGGCTTGAACAGCCTATCTTAATCACGACATAAGTGCACAGGGACGGTGTAAACACCCTACCCTACGACAAATCCGAAAATGTGCCTAAAAGGATCACTGTCGTCCTTTCTGTCGACAACGGACAGTCCAAAAATGGTCCGACCAACCTCATTTCTTTCCTATAGACCGAAAATGGTCTGTGGAGTCTATATTTCAGACAAAGCAATGATACAACATATCACAAGAAATGCATGGGAAGAGGTAACAGAAAGACACTTCATTTCTTTTTCAATTTCTTACAAAAAAAAAAAGAAAGAAGAAACTCTCACAAAGAGAGAACAAAAAAAAAGAAAAGAAAAAAGAAAAAGAAACTCTCAAAAAGAGAGGCAAAAAAAAAAATAAATAGAGAGTAGCATCGGAAAGATGTTGAAAATTTCAATAACTTCCCACCGGGGTTTTCCCATACCGGCGGGGGGAGATCTGGAGGGACGACGAAGGGCCCCCGGGTTCCCGTCCGAACCAGAATCCGACCCCTCATCGGAGTCAAAATCAAATTCATGTCCGGAAAGGGAACGGAGGGCTTAGTGTTGTCCAGGCCTTTCAAGTTATAAAACTTGAAGGCCTTCCTCCTACATTCCCGGAACCCCTGATGGAAGGAGTCCAAAGCCGTCTCGGTGACTTCTTCCTTGAAGGCAGCGGATGCCCTGAAGTTTGAGACGGCATTCACCGCCTCCCTTCTGGCTTCCTCCACCTCCGTGGTTGCCACCGCGACTTGGGCCCGAGCCTCCCTCAATTGGGCTTCCAACAGGCGGACCCTCTTTTCAAGACGGTCCACGAGAGGCTCCTCATCGTCATCCCTCGGCGTAGAGGATTCCGAACTTCTCTTCCTTTTTGGATCAACGGTCCTTCTTCTTGTGGCTTGGCGGAGTTCAGAAGTGCTGAACCTCATTTTTAATGGAAGGGAGGAGTCTACAAAAATGATGGCCCTTGACAGCAAAAGGCAGGATCCTATTTATAGAGACCCTGCACCCATGATCGACTGCGGTGAGGCATGCTCCGCATCCTTTCCCAGCCGCATCAGAAAGCGCCACGTGTCTGGGCGACACTTCAAGAACCAGAAGGTCGCTCGGGGGCCATCCCCGGGACAACAACCGCCATCGCTTCGAATTCGAAGAAATCCTCATCGTGCGACGGCAACATTAATGGCTTCTTTTTGGAAAAAGGAGACCTCTCACAAGGCACAAGAAATCATGACTGTACGAATATCGACGTGCCACGTGGACAACAAGGATTGCAATCAAACTTCCCTAATCACCGATTGACGGGGAGTTGACACCTGTCCGCCCTAACGGATAGATTTAATATCAAAAGGAAGGTGGCACCGACCTGCCCAATCGTAGATGGGCTTCGGCAACGGAGTTCTGGTCCGTTCCAGAGTTCGTTTTCGACAACTATCAACTAAACGGCCTTCAGCCATGACTGTTCCACCAAGCAGAAGAAAGAACGATAAAACCAGTTCAAGCTACACATGAAGCATAAAATTGCATATGCAAAGAAGGAAGAAGTCATTTCAAAGTCTAGAAAAATTATTATACAAAATCCATTGATGATACAAAGGAGAAAGAAAGAAAATACATCCAAAGTGACTCGAATCACTCAACATCGACAGGAGGAGACTCCACACCACAGGACTGAAGCAACTTATCGACTTGTGCTAAGAGGACCTCATCAATCTGTGCCAGGACCGGAGAACCTTCGGCTTGGACTCCTCCAGCCTGAGCTTCCTCTTGAACCAGAATCGGAATTGGGGTCACCTCCAGATTTTCGACTAAGGTAGTGGCCTCCTCATTCAGCCATGGCACCTCCTCGGCCTCTACTACGGCCTCGGCCCCCTCCACTTCCTCTTCTTCCTCTTCAGCGATATCGAAGGGAGAGATGCCGGAAAGGTCGAGGTGAGGGAAGGCTTCCTTTACTTTTGAAAGTTCGTCGTCGAAACCATGCTGGTAGCCATACAAAGACGCTTCATCTATTTCCGCTTGGAATTATGAAGACATTTTAAAGTCTGCCATGGTATCATCTACCCGCTTCCTCAAAGACACGGACTCTCTCTTGGCAGCTTCAGATTCCAAAATCGCCTCTTCAGCCCTCCTGGAAGCCTCCTCCATCGCCTTGGTCAGGCTCTCTATCCTCTCCTGATTCTCCCTGGTAGCCTGCTCCAGGGAGTCAACTTGTCTCCTGCTCTTTCTCCACCCTGCCTCTTGCCCCGCCATGGTCAGATGGGCACTTTTCAGTTCGCCCTTCAGTTCGCGAACTTCATCGTTCACCCGAATGAGACGGTCCTCCATAGACTGCCTCAGCTCTTCGGCTACTTTCTTGGTGGCCCTAGCAGTTTGAAGTTCCTCCTTGAGACCATGGATGAGGCTGTCGACGTTCCCCAGGCCCTCCTCCATGAAGGTAAGGTCGTAGACCAACTGCATCAAAAGTGAAGGGTCATGGATCGAATAATTCTCAAGACAAAGGGAACGGCAAGGATCATACCTGTTATAGGGCAGAGAAGGCAGAATCGGATACCCTGGAAAGGTTCTGATTCCGAAGAACCGCCAAGTCATGAGGCAACAGCTACCCTTCAATGCCTGCCTGGCTACGGCCGGGACCAACAGTCCCCCCGTACGTGAAAGCTCCGAAGAGTTTGTTGAACAGCCTCCAGCTGAGGAATCCCCGTGGGCGAACTCTCCCTCGACTTGCTGTGCTTTGCCCCTACCAACTGCAGGGGCAAAATGGTGGCACGTCCACTCCCTGAGGCAGACTCCACGCTGTGTGATCCGGGGAGATAGCCACCGATGGAGTTTCGACTGGACAGGGTCTCGACGGAGCCCCTACTGTGGCTGCTACGTCTTCCCCTGAGGTGCCCTAGGAAGACGAAGTGCTTTGGTCCCTCTTGGGACCATCCCTTCGAGCCCTCTTCTGAACTGCAGACCTGGTGAGAGGGGCTTGTGCTGCCCTCTTCTCCGAAGTCTGACGGAGCTAGCTCACACCGGGCTTCATCCCGCCGCCTACAAGCAAAAGAATTCATTTCAATTGACTGAGCTACAATAAAATCGGGAAAGAGGAGTAGAAATTTCCATCGCTATACCTAATGAGGGGAACCTGCTAATTCCCGCCCGATGGAGATTTCTCTTCTCCAACAATTCCCGGATGGGGGCAACTTCGGAGTTGACCAAGAGATCGTAGTCCGACTGATCGGCCACCAAGACCTTCTTCCTGTCATTAGCGGTTAGGCGAGGCTTCTTCCACACAGTGTCGAAGCCCCATGGATCAAAAGACAACACAAACACAAAAATGGGTTTCCACCCGTGGATGGAGCTGGGAATATCCTTGATGATCTTGCAGCCTAATCTAGGGCCAATCACCCACCATCCATTGCTGTGAAAATCTCTCTTGAGAATGAAAAGGGCCATGAACAAATTGGTCCTAGGTTCTATGTTTGCGATGCTGCACATAACCAGGAACCCGCAGATGTTCCGAATGCTGTTCGGAGTCAACTACGCCGGCATCACTTGGTACAAGTAAAAGATCTTGATGAAGAAGGGGTGCAGCGGAAACCGAAGACCAGCTTTCAGATAATCTTCATACACGGCTACGCACCCAGGAGGAGGTTCGTTCACTCGTTCCCCGAGTGCGGGGAGAACGAAGGGGAACTCCTCGGGAATGTGATAGTGTTCCCAAAGAAGGGCCGCCTTACCCTGAGAAACAGAGCTAGAAATCGACTCCGAACCTACTACGTCACCGGCCCCCGAGGGCCCAATCTATTTCCCTGACTTTCTACGGTTTCTTCCATGACAAAAGAATGAAGCAAGGGAGCAGAAGGAAGATTCTACCTATGGAATAGACTGGTAGTCCAGAACAAGTTGGACGAAGGATGAGACGAGGTTGAAGAAGCTTCCCTGACCGGACCTTCACCCTTTCCCAAAAGAAAAGCAAGGATCTCTGAAGCCCTACCAGGTTGATTTGACCCGAGGTTACCCAGGGAGGTAACCCGCCTTCAACCAACCACCAGGATGAGGCGCACTCATCATCCAACGGATGGGGGAAGGCCACCAAACCATCCAAATCTCAACCAACAGATTGGCTTAACCATCGTGCAATAGAAAAAGAAAAGACGGTCCCAGGGCCACCCACTTTTGCTTCCTTCCCCAACCTGGAGTGACAGATATCCACCATCTGATTCTCAGATCATGACGGACAATCCAATCAGAGATACCGTAATCATTCACGACACTGTCTCCCGGGAGGAAAACGACAAAGCATTAATACTCTCACTTCTCGAGGCAAATCTCCGCTTCGAAAACTGAGAGTAGGGGGCAACTGTTGGGATATCCCGGTCCAGCTACAAACCGAACTCCGGTTCAACTAGTCGAAGCACTTCTCTCCGGACCACGGACTTCGGACCAAAGAAAGGCTAGGCCAACTGCAGGCAACCCCAAGGCTTCTCACCGGACTACAACATCCGAAGGCCAGACCTTCGGATAACGTCTTCGGCCTTAACCGAAGACCAAGTTTCTCATCGACTTCCGAAGACACGCTCTTCGGTCCCTGCCGTAGACACGATCTTCGGCTCCAGGAGAAATACCAAGTCTTCGGCCCACGCAAGGGGAAACCTGAAGGTTGGACCACAATATGGTCCAAATAGGCAACTGTAACCAACGGTTACAATCGACACTCTCCATGCCACGATCATGGCGCGCAACTCCAGCTGCCACGCCTTTGATCTGGCCGGAACCGCTCAGTGACAATCCACGATCGCCAATCATGGAAGAAATTAACTTCCCATAATCACCGGAAAAAGAGCGGACCACAGGCCGGAGGCCCTCTTTTAAATAATGGTAAGAAGGATGGCTCGAGAGGTACGCATACACGCTCACAAACACTCACCCATACTCGAAGAGCTTTCTTCTCCACTCTTGACACCCTTCCCCATTCTGTGGCTGGGATCCGTCACTGACTTAGGCATCGGAGTGTCCCTCGCCGGAACAACTCCGGCAAGGGACCTATTTTGCAGGTGAACCAGGGAACGGTCCTGCGATGCAGTAGCTCTAACTGGCTGATTCAGGAACTCTACGCCAACAAGAAGTATCTTTACATCCATTGTTTATCTCTAAAATCATATGTGTGATTCGTGAATAAAGTTCGACATTTTCTCCTCTGTTCGGCTATTTTAGGTTTCCATGAACAACGATGATTTTCTAAAATCTAGGTTCTTTGTCATTCCTCATTTGCCCAAGTTCTCTGAGCAGTAATCAATATCGATCAAAATGATGACACCACATGCAGGATTGATCATATAACATTCACAAACTTCAAAGGATAATACTTGTGGTTTTGCTACCTTCGCTGAAAGTCCAAACCCATAAGTTTGACCCACATGTTGAATACGGTTTGCAATCTCAGGAGAAAGTATTTTGGGATTAACTAACAGAGTTTAGAGTAGAAATTGAATCTAATTAGTGGAACCATTTAAATGATTTGAATTATATATTAAACAAAGTCCCTTTCTATTTGGGGAGGTCAGATGAAAGTAGAATGAAAAAGATCTACCTAGATCCATTATCCATTAATGGTCGTATCCAAATTTACTATGATATAGATAGAAATTTTAGCATCCAGCTAATAACCATATTCGTATATATATATATGCATTAAAGTAAATGTACATAGATACAGATAGATAGCTTTTTAGTCATTATCTGAATATATGATTCTATTTGTGAATCATATTTAATTGAATATAATATTCATGATTTTTTAAAAAAATAAATAATCATATTAATATATTATTAATTTGATTTATCATTCGCTAAGTAATATTTTAAATTTTATAATTATAAAATTTTATTTTTCACTGATATCTATATTTCTATCCATATTTTCGGTATTTAATTTATATCTATATTTTTTTCAAACAAATATAAATATAAATTTTTGCATTCAATTAATATCTATATATATTTATATTCAATAAATAAAATAAATATACATATGGATATATTAGTATCTGATCTATTTTCAATCCTAGCTCAAGGGTTTGATGGTGGCATGCCCATTTTATTTCTTAAAAAGATTTTTCAAATTTTTTTTTTTAAAAGAAAGCCCACGGGCCATGTCTATATCATATTTCAGTACTTTTATAAAACGAAAAAAATCAAACAACGATGCCATGAAATCTTGTACTTACAGGCCAGAAACGATGACAATGATCATGGTGGAAAATGCCTCTCCTCCATTTGATATGCCCTTATGGATTACAACACTGTTGTACCATAAAACCAGTGCCCATGTGGAGAAAAGAGAAAAGAACGTGGATCCCAGTCCAAGGCCCTTGATTAGCCCTGCCTTCTTTCCATACTCGTATGTTTTCAACAGTGCATTCTTGTACGATTCCACTGCCTTTTCTTCTCCCACGAATGCTTGGACAGTGCGAACATTCCCAATCACCTGCATCAATAAAATTTCGTAGAGCAGTTAAGCATGGTTACTCAATATCCATTACCGTATAGAAATTTTATGATGAGAAGATTGACCTCCTCGGCTATTTCTCCGGCCTTAACATAAGATTTTTTAACTCTAGCAGTAAGACTGGTAGAAATGTATACGTATATCCCTGCAGTGATAGCAAGCAAGGGGACTACAGACAAGGTCACAAGGCTGATTTGCCAAACATGGGAAAAACCAATCGCAAATCCCACGATGAAGCGGGCCATAAAGTGCAAGCTGTTTCCAACCTGCAAAGAAGCTAAAAGTCAACGTCAGAAGTAAGAAAGCGTACTAAACATGCATCATTTACTCGTTACAACGTCGAAAAATATTGTTTTTTTGATCAATATTGTTACAATGTGGAAAAATATTGTTACTCTTGGAATTAGTTTTGTTACTGTAAATCGAATTGAAGATTTAATTATTAAATTTAATCAATTCTTCCGGACCGGTCGATCTAGCGATAAGGAGATCGATCCGAAATGAAACCGGACCAGCCCAATACTTCAGTCGACGACAACATATGACCTATAGTCGACCATCGGCATACTCCGAAGCAATTGGCCGACTGGCAGTCGGCTAATCCACTTTGACTTAAGGCCCATCGATTTTAAGCACATCAAGAACGATCCTGGCTGTTGTAACCAACCAAACATATAGCCGATAGCCACGGCATTAGTAAAGATCAAGATGTGTAACCACCAATAATAACTACAATTAGCTGAAGGAAAGTTATCTCAACTAACTTTCCTAACAGTAATCAGTTACAAGAAAACCTTAACCACTTTTAGTTAGATCAATACCTATAAAAAGAGGTAAGCGAGAATCTCCGGGATAAACAAGTCTAAGACTATCCTAGGCCAAGTCAATTTAACCCTTTCTTTTTTCCTATTTACACTTTCTCTTTGAACTCTCCATTCTATTGCCCGAGCTCTCCTGACTTAGGTATCAGAGTATCCCCCACCGGAGAAATTCCGGTCAGGGATTTATTTTGCAGGAACTCAAGGAGGTGAACTGGCGATCCAAGCATTCCGTCTGGTCCATGGGTATCAGCATCAACAGATTGGCGTGCCAGGAAAGGGGAAAGTCACTTAACTATGTGAATTGTCCCCTCTTGGAAAGGAGAGTTTTCAAGAAAAGACAATTTGATAAAAGAGAAAGCACAAAATGTCTCAGCAAGTAGGGGACGTCCTACCTCCAAAAGAAATGACCCCCTGGTAGAAAATAATACGGCACCTCCCACATTAAGTATGGGACAGCAAAAGATAGAAGATCTCTGGAATCGAGTGAACACACTAATGGCTGTGGTACAGAATCTTCAAGAAACCACCCTCAATGGACAATGCCCACCAGTGGCTTCAAGACGTGGCCATTGGACCTTAAAGAGGGAAGGCCAACAGCAAGAATTCACTCGAGGTCATCTTGAGATCAACGATCCCTCGAATCCCAAAGCTCTCGACACCAAAGGCATGCTGAAAGCCGACTTGAAAGGAAAAGGGCTAGAAGATCTTTCTCAGTATCTTCTGAAGACTCCACTCCAGGGAACACCCAACGAGGAGGGGGAATATATGATGACTATAAAAAGAAGCTCAAGAAATGGAGATGTAGATTGCAAGACTCGATGACCACCGAAGAAGTGATGAAACTATGGCATATGAGTCACGGCCTCCTTTCTTCCAAAGAATAATAGAGGAAGTGATTCCACACCACTTCAAAGTCCCACAGTTGGATCCATATGATGGAACTACTGATCCTTTCAATCACCTGGAAAGTTTTAAGGCACACATGATGATACAGGGAGTTTTTGATGCCCTACACTGCCTCACTTTTCCTGCAACTTTGAAAAAAGTAGCTCGAATATGGTATTCAAGTATCCATGCAGGTACCATTCACTATTTTAACGAATTATAAAAATTATTTGTATCATATTTTAGGACTTGTCAAAGGATGCCCTACAATTCAAATAGCCTCTTCCTTCTACAACAGAATGAAGGAAAAAGCTTAAGGGACTATGTGGCCAGATTCAACTTTGCCACACTTGAGATCCCTAATCTCAATAAACATGTGGCCATGTCCGCTATGAAGAAGGGCCTCCGATCGTCTAGATTTACCTTCTCTCTAGACAAGAAGTTCTCTACGCGCTATGCCAAACTACTGGCAAGGGCTCAAAAATATATAATGGCTGAAGAGCAAGCAGCCAGTTGGCGCCAAGCTGAAGGGAGGTTGGTTTCCAAGAAAAAGAGCAGCAAAATGTCGGCATCCAGACCTCCTAGCAATGATGGCACACCAACTCAATGGCATGCCTCGAATCCAAGCAACCAGTCAGCAAGTTCTACACAAATACTCCTCTCTCTCTCCCAAGAGAGAAAATTCTAATGGAGATAGAGAAAAAAAGTTACCTACAAAGGTCTCATCTAATGAAGGAACCACTTGTATCAAGAAACAAAAATAAATACTGTCAGTGCTACCATGACCATAGCCATAACACTGAAGAATGCATCCAGCTCAAGAATGCAATTGAAGATCTGATCAAGTGAGGATACCTAGAAAAGTATGTCAACAGCTATGAGCCCTAGATGCTACCCCCAAGAGAGTTATCGAGGAGGCAGAACTATCCAACCAAAGGCCTATGGATAGAAGGGTAGGCATGCTACATCGTCGGACTAATTGGAGGAGCAAAACTAAAGAAGATGCTCCCAAAAGGTGCAGGAGTAACAACGCTATCTACTTTTCGAACAATGATCTACAAGAAATCTAGACTCCTTATGATGATCCTGTAGTTGTATCGGTTGTTATAGCCAATTATGATGTAAGGAAGATTCTGATAGATAATAGAAGTTCCATAGAGGTCTTGCTTTATGATGCCTTTCTCATGATGAGTTTACCCAAAAATAAGTTACAAAGGTCTCCCATACCCCTGACAGGGTTTGGAGGTAATCAAGTCGGAGTAGAAGGGAAAATAGTATTACCGGTGATCCTTGGTATAGAACCATTTCAAAAGATACTCCCCATTAACTTTGTGGTCATACAAATGCTCTTAGCATATAATGCCATACTGGGATGGCCCGCTTTGAATAAGTTTCGTGCCAATAGTGTCGACCTACCACCTTCTAGTAGATTCCCAACCAAAAATGGGATCAGGAAAATGAGAGGACAAAGAGTCACCCGATAGTGCTTGATAATACAAGACAAACAGTCGGCCGACCACATGACTCTAGAGCAACTAGACCCAAGAGATTGGATGGAAGATTGCGGGGAGCTAGGTGAAAAGACCATTTCTATACCACTAAGGAAAGATGATCCAACAAAAGTTATGCAGATCGGAGTTTGCTTGACAAGGAGACGACCAACTTTCTACGAAGTAACGTCGATGTCTTCACCTAGTTAGCCACTAACATGCCAGGGTCCCAGCCGAGGTCATCACACATAGACTGGAGGTCGGCTTTGATCATAGGCTAGTCCGATAGAAGAAAAAAAACTTTGCTCTAGAAAGATAAAAGGTGATTAATGAAGAGGTAAATAAACTTATCGATACTAGATTCATAAGGAAAGTCTATTATCCTGACTGGCTAGCTAATGTTGTGATGGTAAAGAAAGCCAATGGCAAGTGAAGGATCTGCATCAACTACACTAACCTCAATAAGGCTTGCTCGAAAGATAGTTTTTCTTTGTCAAAAATAGATCAGCTAGTTGATACCACTGCTGGACATTAATTATTGAGCTTCATGGATGCATTCTCTGGATACAATCAGATCCGAATAAACCCTGAGAATGAAGAGAAAATGGCATTCATAACAGAGAAAGGATTATATTGCTACAAGGTGATGCCAATCAGCCTAAACAATATCGAAGCGACCTTCTAAAGGTTAACCAATAAGATTTTTGAAAAGCAACTTGGAAAGAATATGGAGGCATACGTCGATGACATGATCGTAAAGAGCCTTCAAGAGACTGACCACATCAAAGATTTGAAAGAATCCTTTGACACCCTGCGACATCATCGGATGAAGCTAAACCAAACCAAGTATGCCTTTGGAGTAACATCAGAAAAATTTTTGGGATTCTTCATTACCAAATGAGGAATAGAAGCCAATCCAAAAAAAATCCATGCTATCTAAGATATGAGGCATCCCTCTAACAAAAAAAAGATATAACAACTAACTGGGAGGATCGCCTCACCGAGCCAATTCATTTCTCGATCAATAGAAAAGATGTCTTCCCTTCTTCAAAGCTCTATGCCAGACAAGAGGCTTCGAGTGGTCAGACAACTACCAACTCGCCTTTGAAGAGCTAAAGAAATACTTGAAAAGTCCTTCCTTGCTTTCAAAACCTCAAGAAGGTGAAACTTTCTATTTTTATCTCTCCACTTTGGATGAGGCCATCAGCTCAGTGCTTGTCAAAAAAGGAGCGGGCAACATATAGAAGCTGATCTATTATACTAGCAAGGTACTACATGAAGCCGAAGTAAGGTTTCCAAAGGTGTAGAAGCCCATATATTCATTGGTTATAGCGGCAAAACGCCTACGACCTTACTTCCAGTCCCACACCATCGTGGTCTTGACGGACTAGCCATTAAAAGCCATCCTTCGATACCCTGACACTTCAGGAAGCATAGCAAAATGGGCCATCAAGCTAGTTGAATTCGACATCATATTCCAACCCAGATCGGCTATGAAGGCACAGGTATTGGTCGATTTCCTTGCTGAATGTACATGGAGTCAGAAAATGACCAATAGAGGGTTGACGAAGGGGAGACAACCGAAGGAAGTTTGGAGTCCACTTGGATACTCCATGTAGATGGAGCATCCAATTATGCTGGTTATGGAGCCGGGCTCATACTAGCCAACCCCAAAGGACAAACTATGAAGTACACCCTCTATTTCTCTTTCCAAGCTTCAAACAATCAAGCGAAATATGAAGCCCTCTTGGTAGGACTCAGAATTCTTAAAGAGCTAGGAATTCAGAGGATCAAGATCTTCTCGGATTCCCATCTAGTGGTAAATCAAGTAAAAGGCAAGTTTGAAGCATGAGACTTAACTATGATCAAGTACTTGAAAAAAATATGAGATCTAATATCCTAACTGGAATTCTTTAACATAGCCCATGTGCCGTGGATCAAAAATTCTCGGGCCGATGACCTTTTTCGACTAGCAACCACTGCTCCAGACTTCCTTGGTTGAACTTTCATAGAATACTTGGAGGATCCCAACATATCCGAGAAAGCTTCGTAGGTGCCCCAAATTGAGCGCGAGCCCTGTTGGATGGATCCTATCTTAAAATTCCTTAATGACGATATACTGCCAAAAGATAAGGTCAAAGCCAAACAAATCCATTACATGGCCTTTCAGTATGTTATCTTGGATGGAGTACTCTACAAAAGATCTTTCATACAACCCTTGTTGAAGTGCTTAGGGCCATTAGATGCCGACTATGCCCTAAGAGAAGTACATGAGGTTATTTGTGAAAATCAACTGGGGGGCAGATCTCTAGCCTACAAAATCATACACCAAGGTTATTATTGACCGACCATCTAAAAAGATACAGTTGACTATGTCTGAAGATGTGACCAAGGCCAGAGATACTTTAATATCCAAAGACATCCTGCGAGTCAGTTGACTCAATTAATAGCTCCTTGTCCATTTGCTTAGTGGGAAATGGATATTCTCAGTCCATTCCCACCGGCTTTAGGTCAACGAAAGTTCATCATCATGGCCATTGACTATTTCACTAAGTGGGTCAAAGACGAACCCCTGGCACACATAACCAAAGGAAAGGTTGAGAACTTCATCAGGAATTTTATCATCTTCCAATTCAGAATCTCTCGTGCCATCATTACTAATAACGGGAGGCAATTTAACAATAAAAAATTTCAAGACTCCTGTGGTCAATATCATATTATTCATAAGTTGACCTCTGTTGGTCATCCTCAATCTAATGGAGAGTCAAAGTAACCAATCGGACAATTCTTCATGGTTTAAAGACTAGACTGAATGATGCCAAAGGACTCTGGGCTGAAGAACTCAATTCAATTCTTTGGGTATACCGAATGACCCCCAGAATGGCTACGGGGGAATCCCCGTTTAACCTGGCATATGGTAGTGAAGCAGTTCTTTCGATGGAAATCATATTGCAATCATAAGGATTGATCACTTCATAGAGCCTGAAAATTCAGAATGCTATAAAGTAGACCTAAATCTACTCTAGGATACCAAACTTCAAGCTCAAATGGAGATGGCTATGTACCAATAAAAGGTTACCAAATACTACAACTCCAGGGTTAAGGCATGAACCTTTCGATCCATAGAATTGGTATTGCGATTGCGAAGGTCCGAAGTATCTAGGCTGACGAAATAAGAAAAACTCTCTCCCAATTAAGAGGGACCTTATTGAATCAACGAGGTCGTACACCCCGGGACCTACCACTTGAAACTTTGGATGGCTCCCTACTGCCTCGATCTTGGAATGTAGAAAATCTTCGCAAATATTATCAATAAAGATTTTTTTTTGATGGCTTCATCAAAATACCTAAACAAAGATGGGCTTGATCAGCCTACCTTATCAAGCATAATCAATAATTATACAAAGACGGGCCTAACCAATCTACCTTATCAATATGTCCGATAAGTGCAAAGGCGGGCCTAATCAGCTACCTTATCACGTATAATTGACAAGCACAAAGACAGGCCTAATCAGCCTACCTTATAGGTATATCCGACGAGTGCAAAGACAGGCCTAACTAGCCTACCTTATCAATATAGCTGACAAGCACAAGAGGGGGCCTAACTAGCCTACTCTATCGGTATATCTGACAAATGTACAAGTGAGCCTAACCCGCCTACTATGCTAGCAACACTAGGCTCATCAGTCTACCGTATTAACAAAATTGATTAGGACCAACAAGGAAGATGAACTACACTATAGTACTTTATGTAAATGTGCTCCTATGTCACCAAGTTATCATGCCGATGACCCTATACTTAGAAAAATTCTCTTCTCAAGTGGAAGTTGGAAAAAATCCGATGGATCTAAGAAATTTTTTTCTTTTCAAGTAAGAGTTAAAAGACATCCGACTACCTTATACTTAGAAAAATTTTAGAGAAGACACAACTTAAGAAAAAGAAAATTTTTCATTCATTTCCAAAAAGTTCTTTTACATTTCTATTTCATTACAAAAGAAAAATAAGAATATAAAGATTAGTTGTCAGCAGTCGAAGTAATATCCGGGTTGGTTGCAGGAGGAGCCTCTTCTAGCTATCTTGGATCCTCTTCGGCCTCAACCTACATCGTGAGCTATTCTTCAATTTCATATAATTATATGCCCGAGATGTCCAAACCTGGGTGAAGCTTGAGAATCTCGAAGTAGTCGTTGAAGCCCACCTAACCTCAGTCATCTTGTCGTCAAAGCTTGAACACTTCTTGTAATCTTCAAAGGCTCGGATGACTTGCTCCTTTGCTAACTCCACCTCCTTGGCAGCTAGGTTTGCCTTCTGTGAAGCCTCTTCAGCTTTCTTGTAGATATCCCTAGCTGAATGTTCCAAAGAGTGGATCTTCTTCTTCTTCTTCCTCAGCTTCGCCTCTTGTTTGGCTATTTTAGTTTGGGCCTTCTTCAGTTTGGCCTCCAAAGATTGAATAATGGTGATGCTCGCATTCAACTTCTCTTTCATGGCCAATTTTAGCTCTTCGGCTATCTCTTCTTTAGCTCTCGCTATCTCCAGCTCCTCATGAAGGCCTTTGCTGAGACTCGTGAACCATGATATGCCTTCTTCTATCAGGGTCACTTTATGAATAAGTTGCATCAGACCACAAAAGAGTTAGTTATACTTCTTACAATTTCAAGGAAGATGATAAAAGGAGACCATTTACCTTCAAAGTGTTCGGATATAGTGAGTCAGCAACCTGTTCCAACCGACGGTTCTTCGTTACTTCCCAGTCTTTTAGGAGGAGCGTGGCCTTAATCAACCTTTTGGCCAGCTCGGGGTTCTCCAAGCCCCTCCTATTAGAGAAGACCACGAAGTCTACCTCATACTCCCCCTTAGGGAGATTGTCTCCCTTTGACCTCTCTTTAGTTTGGGGGGCTTTGCCTCTATCTTGATGAGGAGGTTGAGGTGGTGGCGCATCAGTGACTGAAGCTGGCATTGATTGCTCCAAAACTTGAGCCGGGGTAATAGCCCTAGATCGATGCTCTGTCAGTGGAATGTCATCGTCATCCGACATCACCCTCAGTTGTGCAGAAACACTTCTCTTGGCCTCTTTGGCCTGAGCTTTCTTTCAGCCCTCCAATTTTGCTAAAGGGACCGACACAAGCCTCTTACGGGCAGCCTGACGATGCTTGCCAAAGTCTGACTTCATCTTTATACTTGTAAAACAAAAAAACCACGGTGGTCAGCTGACAAGGTAACATGAAGACAAGACAAAATGGAAGCTATGTCTTACAGGGTGTCCCTAAGGTCGAAGACTCATCGATCTGAGCAAGATACAAGTTATGCTCCCTTAATAACTCCCTTATTGGAGGAACCTCAACTCTCAAGAGCTTTTCAAAGTCTTCCTGATCGGCCTTTAGGACTTTCTTGCCATCATTGGTGGTCAAACAAAGTTCTCTCCACTCAATATTAAAATTCCAGGGATATGCTAAAAATATAAAAAAGAAACAAGGCATCCATTCATGAATAATGGATGGTAGCCCTATGATTGACCTGGGTGAGGGTCGATGACCCACCACCCTTGGCCATGGAAGTCCTTCTTCAGCATGAAGAAGGAAGTGAATAAAAAGGTCCTAGGCTCTATACTCAACTGTTGGCAAAGAACCAAGAAGGCATGATGACATGAATACTGTTCGGAGTCAGCTGTGCCAGAGCTATATGGTATAGAATGAAAATTCGGATGAAGAAAGGATGCTAAGGAAATCGAAGACCAGCTTTCATGTGGTCTTCATACATCGAAATAGTGCTAGGAGGAGGATGGTTTACTCTTTCCTCAAGGTGAGGAACCATCAATGGAAGGATTTCAGAGATTTTATAACACTCCCATAGAGAGGCCAACCTAGAGAAAGACATGGAGCTACTAATGGACTTAGGTCTTAACTCGGTACCCCTTTGCCTAGAAGAAGAATCTATGAGGCCAGAGGAGTTCCCCTCCACCTACCGGTCGGAGGCCCGCCGGTGGTGGGGACCCTTAGAGACCTAACCATGGTAGGGAAGAAGAGGAATTTCTAACTTGAGAAGTGTGGAAGGATCTGAAGAAAAAAAGACCTGGAGTCACCACAAAAAGACCTCTATGAAGAAGATGAAGGTGAGAAGGTTCATTCTACAGGGTGGACACCCTTTATATATGCGACAGTAATGGCCTGGATATCTCCCTCAAAAAATGTGGAGCATCCTTGATTGCACCACAAACAAACAATGCCGATCGTGGGTATGAAAACTAAGAAATGGAAGCCGACTTGATAGGAGAAAAACCAACGTCAGCCTTGATCCATGAGAATCTGACTAACGGCCAATATGAAGTCTTCGCACAATAATAGATGGTTGTGATGATGCCACGTCCCACAATCATGGTCGAAGGCGAAGAGTCAGCCTAAGCACTGAAATGAAAAAAGTCGGCGTGACCCTTTAATCTATGCTAACTCTCTCGAAGCCAATGAGAGCCTGACATCTATCCCGAGCATAACACTCAAAATGGAAGATAGTTATTATGTCCAGCCAGGCCCAAGATTTGCCATCTAGCAATCTTCTCTTTTACCAGAAGGAGATAGAAATTAATACTCCCATCTTTCAAAGAAATAAATTATCTTGAAATTGGCAGTGGGGGGTAAGTGTTACGATAAATTGGACTGGAGATTTAATTATCGGACTAGAGATTTAATCAATATGTCTGGACTTGTGGACCCTAGCGACAAGGGGATCGATCCAGAATGAGACCAATTTGGCCCAACACACTTCAATCAATGATAACATATGACCTATAGTTGGCCATTGGCATACTCCGAAGTAATTGGTCGACTTGCAGTCGGCTAATCCACTGCGACTTAAGGTCCATCAACTTTAAGCCCATCAAGAATGAGCATGGTTGTTGTAACCAACTAAATGTATAACTGATAGCCACGGCATCAGTAAAGATCAAGATTTGTAACCACCAACAATAACTACAATTAGCTGAAGGAAAGTTATCTTAACTAACTTTCGTAACAGTAATCAATTACAAGAAAACCTTAACCACTTTTAATTGGATCAACGCCTACAAAAAGAGGTAAGCGGGGATTTCCGGGGTAAGCAAGTCTAAGGCTACCCTAGGCCAAGTCAATTTGACCCTTCCTTTTTTTTTATTTATGCTTTCTCTTTGAACTCTCCATTTTGTTGCTTGAACTCTACTGACTTAGACATTGGAGTGTTTCCCACCGGAGAAATTTCAGTTAGGAGTTTGTTTTATAGGAACCCAAAGAGGTGAACTAGTGATCTAGGCATTTCATCTTGTCCGTGGGGATCAGCATCAATAGGTTTCTCACGTAATCCTTGATATGAAAATTAAAATAGCCCAACCAAATTTCTGGTGATCCAAATGCAAATCAAATATTTTTTTGATTGAGAAAAGGGATGGGGGGATAAATCACGATGTAGCTATCCCCATAGGCCCCCACCCCGTTCTACTAGCCAGCACCTTACTCATTACAATGACCTCCTTCTCGAGTTCCCAAACCCAAGCTTTAAGTATCCTTATCCATCAACACTTAGTGATGGTGACATATCTGAAATTGATCTAGCCTATGTGAAGTCCAGCATAGCCCACCACGTTACCCACCAGCTTAACATCGTGCAAATTTTATGATGTGATTCTCAAAAGTCATGCTAAAAGAAATCCTGCACCCTGTTATTCCATGAGGCAAGTAACCCAGCATCACTACTACAACAAATAGTTATTTAACATCAAAAATTTAGTAATGGACAGAATCTATTTCTAATCCGTTGTTAATTAACAACGAATTTGTAATAAAATGCTTAATTTTATTATTAATTTTTTTAAAAATAAATTAACGACAAATTTGTAATGAATTAAAAATGATTGTCATATAATGGACTAACAATAGATCTAAAAATCATTACTAAATTTTATGAATGGTTCCCATATATTATTAATAATAAAATTACAATGAATTAAAAATAATTATCTTGTAACAGACTAACAATGAAACTGAAAATCATGATTAAATTTTATAAAAAGTTTTCGCATATTATTAATAACAAAATTATAACATATTAAAAAATATTTAATAATAAAATAATAATAAATTTGTAAATTATTACTAAATTTTATTAAAAAATTATTATTATTATTAGTAATAAATTATAATGGATTGGAAACGATCCTTTTATAATGGATTGATTGAAAAAAGATTGTTAAATTTTTAAAATTTATAACAAAATTAAAACGAAAGTTAAATTCCCTCCTAAATTTTTTCTTTAAAAAAAAAACCCTATCTCCCTGCTGCTCTCTAAAAATAAAAAAAAATCATTGCCACAATTTTCCTCCCATGGACAGTTACCGTTGCCCAATCACTAGGTGCCTTCCACACCATCCTTTACACCTCTGGGTCCTTCGCCATGTCTATTTATAATTATATTTGGAGCTATTGATGGTGATCCCTGCAGACCGGATGTAGTGCTTGGGTCGATGTTCACTTCCATGGGCTCCTGCAAAACAAACCCCCGACCGGAGTTTCTCTGAAGGGGGACACTTCATTGCCTAAGTCAGTAGAGGTCAAGTCACAGAATGGAGAGCTCAAAAAAAGAAAGAGAGATGGAAAGAGAGGAGAGTCGATCGTGCATAGTATAAGCTAGTCCTAGACCGGCTCAGACTTGCATGGAATGGAATACTTTGGAGGTCCCCTCTTATCACTTTTTATATGTGTTGCTATAATTGAAAGTAGTTAAGCCTTCTTGATTTTAGTTAGGAAAGTTAGTTATTACAACTTTCTTTTAGCTAATTATAGTTACTATAGATAGTTAGTTACCTTGGTCTTACCATCACTGCAGCTATCAGTTATATACCTGGTTGGTTATAATAACCAGGCTCATTCATGATGAGTCTTATATCAAAGTAGATCCACTACTCTTTTGAAGTAGGTTGACTGAAGGTCAGCCCTTTGCCTCGAAGCATATTGATCATAGTTCCACCACTCCTTTCAGAGTATGTAGATCGGCCACTCTCGTCGGAGTGGGCTAACTATGGATTGGCCACTCTCTTTTGAGTGGGCCAATTGTAGATCAGCCGTTCTCTTCGGAGTAGACTAACTATAGATCGGCCACTCTATTTGGAGTGCGCCAACTGTAGATCAGTCGTTCTCTTCAGAGTAGGTCGAAGGCCGATTATAAGTCATATGTCACTATTGGCTGAAGTGCAGTGTCAATCTGTTCTCCCATCGGGTTTCAAAAGTACTGTCATACCAACTTACCTAGTTGACCAGTCATATGGATTCAATTAAATCTCTGGGCCGGCAATTATCTTTTTGGACTAGTTTATCATAACAGTTATCCCCCACTCCCAATTTTAAGACAATTTATTGCTCTAAAAGATGGGAGTATTAATTTTTTATCATTTTTCGGTGGAAGAAAGGATTGCTAATAATGGCAAATCTCTGATCCGGCTAGCCATAATAACTACTTTCTATTTTGAGCACCATGCTTTGGACTGGTGTCATACTCTTGTTGGTCCCTAAAGAAATGGCATGGGTTTGAGAGTCGTGTTGAAACTTTTCATCATAGCATTTCGGCTGGCTCTTCATCTTCGACCTAGATCGGGGGATGTGGCATCATCAAGTTCATCCAAAATCAGGCAAAAATCCCATCTTGCTGTTGGTTGCTTTCACGTGGATCCTGATTAATAGGTTAGTTTGTTCCCCGTCGAGTTAGCTGGCATGACTCTTAGTGATTCGTACCCATGGTCGACGCTACTCTTACATGGCACGATTAGAGGTGCTTCACATCTTTCGAGGGGGACATCTGGATCGTTACCATCATCTATATAAAGGGTGCCTGCTACAAAGAATGAATTTTTTTGCTCATCGTGTTTTACTACTGAAATCTTCCCTTTCGTGTTCTATTGATGCTTCCTCCTTTCTTCTGAGGCCTTCTTCCCTATCCGCAAGTAGAGATTTCTCCTTTCCCCCCCTTTTTCATCATGGTTAGATCCCTAAAGATCCCTACCACCAGTAAGATTTCAGCTAGTATGGGAGGAGGTGACTCCTCCAGTGTCGTAGGTCCCTCTAGGAAAAGCAATGTTAAGTCGAAGTTGGAATCCATTGCAAGCTCCATGTCTTTTTCTAGGTTAGCTTCTCTTAGGGAGTATTACCATATCCTAAAAATTCTCCCATTAATGCTTCCTCAACCCTACGAAAGGGTTAATTATCCTCTTTCTGGTGCCATCTCGATGTATGAAGACCACCTGAAGGCTAGTCTTCGATTTTCCTTACATCTCTTCTTCATTAAAATTTTTAATCTATACCATGTGGTCCCGGCATAGATGACTCCGAACAGTATTCGGATCATCTATGGCTTCTTAGTTTTTTGTCATATTCTGAATGTAGAGCCTAAAACCTCTTTGTTTACATCCTTCTTCATGTTGAAGAAAGATTTTCATGGCCAGGGGTGGTAGGTCATCGGCCCTCGTCCTAGTCGGAAGCTAATCCACGGGTTGCCAACACCCATCCATAGATGTAAACCCTGTTTCTTTTTCATATTCTCTTCCTGTCCTTGGGGTTTCAACATGAAGTAGAGAGAACCCCGATTGGATGCCAATGCTGGCAAGAAGGTTCTAAGGGCCGACCAGGTAGACTTCGATAAGTTATCGGAGTCTGAAGTTCCTTCAGCTAGGGAACTACTGAGTGAGTGTAACTTGCACCTTGCTCAGATCAGCGAGTCTCCTTTAGGTATACTCGATAGTCAATTTTTGTTTTGTTTCGCTTTGTCTCTTGCATATTTTTATTAGCTGATCTCTGTAGTCTCTTCTATTCGCAGGTGAGAAGATGAAGTCGGACTTTGTGAAACTCTGCCAAGGTACCCATAAAAGGCCCATGTCGGTCCCTGCAGAGGGGTCGAAGATTCAGAAGAAAGCTCAGGCCAAAGAGGCCATGAGAAGTACACTAATAAGGATGGCTTTGGATGATGATGACGTGCCTCTGACAGAGCTTCATTCAAAGGGCTCTACTCCAGCTTGAACTTCAGGATGGCTAGATCCCACCTCTATTGCCGATGCATCAACAATCCGACTCTCTCCTCAGGACAAAGGCAAGGCTCCTCAAGCTGAAAAGGAGTTAGGGAGAGGCATTCCCTCAAATAGGGAATACGAGATAGACTTTGCGGTCTTCTCGGATGGGAGGGGTTTGGAAAACCCCAAAACTGGCCAAGAAACTTCTGAATGCCACACTCCTCCCAAGAGACTGGGAGGTGATGAAGAATCACTAACTTGAGCAAGTTGCCAATTCAGTCTACCCAAACATTCTAAGAGTAAGTGCCCTTCTTCTCATCAATTTCTTTATGATTATGATTAACATAACTAACTCTTTCTTTTATTGCTTGGTGCAGCTAATTCATGAAGTGATCCTGTTATAGGAAGGCATATCAAGGTTCACCAATCTTAGTAAAGGCCTTTGAGAGGAGCTCCAAATGGCGAAAGCCAAAAAGGAGGTGACGAGGAGTTAAAAGCGGCCATGGAGGAGAGGTTGAATAAGAGCGTCTCCGATGTTTAGACTCTGAAGGACAAACTGAAGAAGGCCCAATTGAAGATATCTGAATAGGAGGCAAAGCTCAGAAAGAAGAAGAAAAAAACTCATTCCTTGGAGCGTTCAGCCAAGGAAGTCAGAGAAAGTCTGAAGAGGTAGCCAAGGAAGTAGAGTCCGCGAGGGAGCAAGCTACCCGGGCTGTTGAAGACTATAAGAAGTCTTCAAGTTTCAACGATGAAATAACTAAGTCTGGGGTAGTCAGCTACTGGGTGGGCTTCAATGATGGCATCAAGGATGTTCGTCAGCTTTATCCAGACTTAGCCCTCTTGGGCGTTCAGCTGTACGAGGTCAAGGAAGAACCTGCACCTCAAGATGAAGCTGAAGAAGGCCCTAGGCAATCGGAAGAAGCCCCTTCTGTGACCTATCTGGAAGCCCCTAGTCAGTCGGAGGAGGTTCCCGCCATGGCTGCTCCAGACATTGCTCCGATAACAGATAAACTTTTGTACTTTTCTTCTTCTTTTTGTAGCAGAACTGAAATATAAATGTAATCTTTTGAAGTAAATGAAATAATACATTTTTCAACTCGTGCCATCTTTGTTCTCCAATGTTTTTCTAAGTATGAAGTAATCGGCCATCCATCAATTCCCATTTCAAGAAAAAGATTTTCTAAGTATGAAGTCATCAGACTTTTTCCCGAATGAGTATCGGTAAGATAAATGAATGGCTTTAGAGCATTTCCATGGGATAGCTTTAGGCTTCATTCTGATTCCGATTGATCTCATCCTTACCGTGGACCAAAGAGTCTGATTTAACTGATATAGTCAGCGAGTTAGGTCACCCGCTTGTTCATTGAGTATGCCAACAGAGCAAGCCAGTTAGGCTTCCCTTTATGCTTGTCAGCATATGTAGGTAAGTAAGGTAGGCTGGTTAGGCCCATCTTTGCACTTCATCGGACATACCGATAGGATAAATGATTAGGCTTACCCTCATGCTTTTTATTGATGATAAGGTAGGCTAGTCAAGCCCGCCTTTGCACTCGTCAGACATATCGATAGGGTAGGCTGATTAGGCTCGCCTTTGTGCTTTTTGTTGAGGATAAGGTAGGTTGGTTAGGCCCACCTTTGCACTCATCGGACATACCGATAGGGTAGGCTAATTAAGCCCACCCTTATACTTTTTGTTGATGATAAGGTAGACTGGTCAGGCCCACATTCAATTAGACATTTCGTTAAGCCCATCGAAAGAAAATTTTTATTGATAGTATTTGCAAAGGTTTTCTACATTCCAAGATCGAGTTAGTAGGGAACCGTCTAAAGTTTCAAGCCGATAAGCTCCAGGGTGTCTGACTTTTCTGATTCGGTAAGGTCCCTCCCAATTAGGAGAAAGTTTTCCTTATTTCACTAGCATGGATACTTCAGACCTTTGTAACACTAAATCTTCAGGTTGGAAGGTTCATGCCTTCATCCGGGAGTTATAGTTTTTGGCAATCTTTTGTCAGTATGCTACCATCTTCATCTGATCCTAGAGTTGGTGCCCTGGAGTAGATCTAGATCAGCTATGCATCACTCCAAATTTTTTGGCTCTATGAAGTGGTAAATCCTTAAGGATTGTAAAGTGACATCTACGGGGAGGACTGCTTCAGTGTCGTAGGCTAAGTTAAATGGAAATTCTCCGGTAGCCATCTTGGGGGTCATCCGGTATGCCCAAAGGACTAAATTCAGTTCTTCAGCTCAGAGTCCTTTGGCATCATTTAGCCTAGTCTTCAGACCGTGGAGGATCATTCTGTTGGTTACTTCGGTCTCTTTCATTAGATTGAGGATGGCCGACTAAGGTTAACCTATGGAGGATATAATATTGGGCATAGAAGTCTTTGAACTTAGGATTGTCAAATTGCCTTCCATTGTCGGTGATGACGGCACAAGAAATTCTGAACCGAAAGATAATGGAATTCCTAACGAAGATTTCGACCTTCCCTTCAGTTATATGAGCTAGGAGTTCAGCTTCGACCCACTTAGTAAAGTAGTCGATGGCTATGATAAGAAACTTCTGTTATCCAAAGACTGGAGGGAACAGGCTAAGGATATCCATTTTCCATTGAGCAAAGGGTCATGGGGCTTTTAATTGAGTTAGCTAACTTGTAGGGCATCTCTAGATGTTAGAGTGTCTTTGATACTGGTCACATCTTTGGACGTAGTCAGCTACGTCATTCTAGATGGTCAACTAATAATAATCCTGGTGGATTATTTTGTAGGCTAGAGATCTGCCCCCCAGATGGTCTCTATATATGCCCTCATGCACTTCTCTTAGGGCGTAGTCGGCATCCGATGGCCCTATGTATTTTAGTAAAGGTTGTGTGAAGGACCTTTCGTATAAGCCACCATCCAGGATAACATATTGAGAGGCCATCCATCGGATTTGTTTGGCATCGGCCTTGCCTTCAGGTAGCACACCATCATCAGGAACTTAAAAATAGGGTCCATCCAACAAGGCTCGTGCTCGATTTGGTGCACCTCTGAAGTCTTCTCCGATATACTAGGGTCTTCCAAATATTCTATATAAGTCTGACCAAGGGAATCTGGAGTAGTGGTTTCTTGTCGAAAGAGAGCATCAACCCAAATGTTTTCGATCCATGGTACATGGGCTATTCCAAAAAATTCTAGTTGGGATAATAGATCTCATACCTTTTTCAAGTACTTGATCATGACAGAGTCTCGAGCTTCGAACTCACATTTCACTTGGTTCATCATTAGTTGGAAATCTAAGAAGGCTTTAATTTTTTGAATCCCCAGTTCTTTGGTGATTCTAAGTCTTGCCAAGAGGGCTTCATATTTCACTTGGTTATTCGAGGCTTGAAAGGAAAAGCGAAGGGCATACTCCATGATCTGCCCATCGGGATTAGCTAAGATAAGTCCAGCTCCGCAACCAGTAAAGTTAGATGCTCTGTCCACATGGAAGATCCATGTGGGCTCCGAATTCTCCTTGGTTGTTTCTTTATCGCTGATCTCCTACCTACTGACCCCTTGGTTCCATGTACATTCAGTAAAGAAGTTGGCTAGTACTTGTGCCTTCATTGCTGATCTAGGTAAGAATGTGATGTCAAATTCACCTAACTTGATGGCCCATTTGGCTATCCTTTCTGAAGTGTCGGAACATCGGAGGATGGCTTTCTTGGGCTGGTCCGTCAAGACCACAATGGCATGGAATTGGAAGTAGGGGTGCAAGCGTTTTGCCACTATCACCAATGAATATGTGAGTTTTTGTACTCTGGGATACCTCACTTCAGCTTTGTGCAATACCTTACTAGTGTAGTAGATCGGCCTTTGCAAGTTGTTTGCTCCATTTTTGACAAGTACTGAGCCAACTGCTTCATCCAAAGCGAAAAGATACAAGTAGAGAGTTTCACCTTCTTGAGATTTTGAGAGTAGAGGGAGACTTTCTAATTACCTCTTTAGTTCTTCAAAGGCGAGTCGGCAATCTTCCGATCACTCAAAACTTCTGATCTGGTGGAGGGCTTTGAAGAAGGGGAGACATCTTTTAACTGACCAAAAAATGAATCGGCTTAGAGAAGCAATTCTTCTAGTCAGTTGTTGCACTTCTTTCTTGCTGGAAAGATGTCTCATACTTTGGATAGCTTGGATTTTTTTCAGATTAGCCTCTATCCCTCATTTGGTGATGAGGAATCCTAGAAATTTTTTCGATCACTCTAAAGGCACACTTGGTCGGATTTAGTTTCATCCGATGATGTCGCAAGGTATCAAAGAATTCTTCTAGATCTTTGATGTGATCAACTTTGGAGGCTCTTTATGATCATATCATCGACATACACCTCCATTTTCCTCCAAAGCTGCTTTTCAAATACCTTGTTTATCAACCTTTGGAAGGTTGCTCCGGCATTTTTCAGTTCGAATGGTATCACCTTGTAATAATTGAATCCTTTCTCAATCATGAATGCCATCTTCTCCTCATTGTCGAGATCCATCTATATCTGATTGTATCCGAAGAAAGCATCCATGAAACTCAACAATTGGTGACCAGTAGTGGCATCTACCAGTTAGTCTATTTTTGGTAGAGGAAAGCTATCTTTTGGACAAGTCTTGTTGAGATCAGTATAATCAATGCAGATTCTCCATTTGCAATTAGCCTTCTTCACCATTACTATATTGGCTAACCAGTTGGGATAATGTTCCTTTATGAAACTAGCATTGAGAAGCTTGTTTACCTCTTCATCAATCACCTTCTACATTTCTGGGGTGAAGTTTCTTTTCTTCTGCCAAATGGGCCTGTGATCAGGGGCGACTTCCTGTCGGTGGGTGGTGACCTCAGCTAGGATTCCCGGCATATCAAAGGCCGACCAGGCAAAGATGTCGACGTTACTCCATAGGAAGTGGGTCAGCCTTGTCTTCATTTCTTTATCGAGTAGACTTCCGATCTGCACTACTTTTGTTGAGTCATCTTTGGCCAAAGGTTTGGAAATAGTCTTCTCCATAGGTTCTTCGCAATCCTCCATCCGATCTCTCAGATCCAATTATTCCAGAGTCATATGGTTGGCTGACTATTTGTCTTGTATCATTAAACATTGTCGGGCAACTCTTTGATCTCCTCTCAGTTCTCTAATTCCATTTTTATTTGGGATTCGCACTAGGAGGTGGTAGGTCGATACTATGGCATGAAACTTATTCAAGGTGGGTCATCCCAAGATAGAATTGTATACTGATATTGTTTGTACGATCACAAAGTTAATTGGAAGTATTTTTTAAAATGGTTCTGTGCCGAGGGTTACTGGCAATACCATTTCCCCTTCTACTTCGACCTAGTTGCCTTCGAATCCTGTCAAAAGCATGGGAGATCTTTGCAATTTATTTTTGGATAAATTTATTTTGAGAAAAACATCGTAGAGCAAGACTTCTTAAAACTTCCATTTTTTACCAGAATCCTTACATCATAATTGGCTATAACAGTCGAAACCACAACATGATCATCATGAGGAGTCTGGATTCCTTGCAGGTCATCGTCTAAAAAGCATATGGCATTGGTGCTTCTATGTCTTTTGGGGGAACCTTCTTCAGCTCCGCTCCTCCAGTCGGTCTGACGATGCAGCATGCCTACCCTTCCATTAGTTGGTCTTTGGTTGGACAATTCTGCTTCTTCCATAACTCTCTTGGGGGCGATACCTTCGATCCGGGGTTCCTGGTTGCTGACATACTTTTTCAAGTATTTCCGTTTGATCAGATCCTCTATCGCATCCTTGAGTTGAATGCATTCTTCAATGTTATGGCCATGGTCATGATAGAATCGATATTATTTAATTTTGTTCCTTGATACCCTTCATGGGATGAGGCCATTGCAGGTAGCTCTCCTTCTCTATCTCTATTAGGATCTTCTCTCTTGAGAGAGAGAGAGGAGTATATGAGTCAAATCTGCTGCCTAGTTGCTTGGATTTGGGGCTGTGTCGTTGGGTTGGCGTACTGTCATTGCCTGGAGGTCCGGGCAGAATCGATCCTTTGCTACTCCTTTTATTGGAGGCTGGCCTCCCTTCGGCCAAATGCCAATTCGTCACTTGCTTTTTGATCGTCGTATACTTTTGTGCTCTTGCCAATAGTTCGGCGTAGCTCGTAAGGAATTTTTTATCCAAGAAGAAAGTAAACCTGGACAATCGAAGGCTCTTCTTCATTGCGGACATAGCTATATGTTCATTGAGATCAGGGATCTAAAGGATGGCGGAGTTGAACCTGGCGATATAGTCTCTTAGGCTCTCCCCTTCCTTCTACTATAGAAGGAAGAGGCTATCCGAATTACGGGGCATCCTTTGACAGGTCTTGAAATGTGATATAAACAATTTCTCCAATTGACTAAAAGAATGAATAATACCTGGACGGATGCTCGAATACCACATTCGAGCTGCTTTACTCATAGTAGCTAGGAAGGCGAGGCAGTACAGGGCATCAGAAGTCCCCTGTATCATCATGTATACCTTGAAGCTTCCCAAGTAGTCTAATGGATCAGTAGTATCATCATATGATTCCAACTAGGAGATTTTGAAGTGGCAGGGAATGACTTCCTCCATTATTCTAGAGAAAGGAGGCCATGAGTCATATGCTATGATTTCATCATTTCTTCACTGGTCATTGAGTCTTACAAGTTGTAATTCTAGTGCCTTGAATTTTTTCTCATAGTCAGTATACATTCCTATTTGCCTAGTGTCTCCTGGAGTGGAATCTCTGGAAGAAGCTGAGGAAGACCTTCTAACCCTCTTCCTGCAGGGTTGGCTTTCTGTATGCCCGTGGCATCGAGAAGTATAGGATTCGAAAGATTGCCGATCCTGAGAGGAGCATCGAGTGAATTCTTGTTGTCGATTTTCTTTCCTCTTGGATCGATGTCTATGTCTTGAGGTTACCGATGGGTGTTGCCCCTAGAGGACAATTTCTTAGAAATTCTATACCATGGTCATCAGAACATCCATTCGATTCATGAGGACTTCCAATTGCTGTTGTCTTAAAATTAATGTGGGAGGCACCATGTCATTTTCTATTAGAGGGTCGTTCCTTTGGAGGTAGGGCGTCTCCTGCTCATCGAGACATTCTGGGCTCTTCCTTTCACCATCTTGTATTTGTTGAGAGCTCTCCTTTTCAAGAGGGGAATAATTTTCACAGTCAAAAGACTTTGTCTGCCCCTTCCTAGTGAGCCAATCTATAAACGCTGATCCCCGTGGATCGGACAGAGTGCCTTGGTCACCAGTTCACTTCCTTAGGCTCTTGCAAAACAAACCCCCTGACTGAAGTTTCTTCGGTGGGGAATACTCTGATGCCTAAGTCAGTAGAGGTTAGGTCACAGAATGAAGAGCTCAAAGAAAGAAATAGAGATGGAAAGAGAGGAGAGTCGATCGTGCATAGTATAAGCTAGTTATAGACCGACTCAGACTTGCATGGAATAGCTTACCTTAGAAATCCCCTCTTATCGCTGGTTATAGACGTTGCTATAATTGAAAATAGTTAAGTCTTATTGATTTCAGTTAGGGAAGTTAGTTATTGTAACTTCCTTTCAGCAAATTATGGTTGCTGTAAATAGTTAGTTACATTGGTCTTACCATCACTGTGGCTACCAGTTATATACTTGGTTGGTTATAATAATCGTGTTCATTCTTGATGAGTCTTAGATCAAAGTAGATCGGCGACTCTCTTCGGAGCAGGCTGACTGAAGGTCAGCCCTTTACTTTCAATCAGCCCTTTATCTCGAAGCATATTGATCATAATTCGGCCATTCCTTTCAGAGTATGTAGATCGGCCACTCTCATTGAAATGGGCTAACTATGGATTGGCTACTTTTTTTGGAATAAGCCAACTGTAGATTAGCTATTCCGAAGGGAATAGCCAGCTAACTATGAATTGACCACTCTATTCGAAATGGATCAATTATAGATCTATTATTTTTTTCAAAATGGATCGAAGATCAATTGTGAGTCATATACCGTCGTTGGCTAAAATGCAGTAGTGTCAATTGGGAAATCCATTTTCCCATTGAATTTCAAAAGCATCGTCATACTAACTTGCCTGGTCCGGATAGATTTAATTAAATCTTCGGGCCAGCAATTATCTTTTTGAGCGATCTATCGTGACAGTAGCCATCACCCCCACGCCACCTCCGACGCCAACGAGTTCGCTGTCCCGGACCTCCTCGGCGTGACCATCCGCCTCTCCCAGCTCTCCCGCAACATGCTCTCCACCGCATAACCCATCCACCCCTCTGCCATCTTCGTCCGCCGCCTAGCCAATCTTTGCCGCCGCTCCGGTGCCACCCTCTGGAACACCGCCGATGCCCTCGAGAAGCTCTACCTCGACGCCTGGGCTAGATCCTCCGGCCTGCCCGTCTTCGCCGTAGGCCCCCTCTTCGCCGCCACCCCGAAGCCTCCCACCGGCAGCGGCGTGAAGGACGGAGGCGCCGTCGACGCGGCAGCCGGTTGCCAAGCGTGGCTGGACCGGCACCCGCCAGGGTCGGTGGTGTACGTGTCTTTCGGATCGCAGAACCGGCTGCCGGCCGGGGAGGCTGCGGCGTTGGCAGCAGCGCTGGAGGGGCAGGGTCGGCTGTTCCTCTAGGCGGCGCCGGCGTTGGGCCAAGCATCGGAGCGGGTCGTGGGAGAGGGAGTCGGACTGTTGGTCAGGGGTTGGGTTTCGCAAATCGAGATTCTAGGGCACGCGGTGCCCCTCGATGCCCCCCCCCACCGGCCCTGTTGGTGCCCGCACCCCGCGCCACCTCCCGGCTCCGTGCGACACCCTCGGCCCCGGCGTCGCCCGTACCCTGCGCCCGCCCAGGTCTGATCTCCCTCGACGGTTTCAGGTAGAAATCTCTTAGGCTGACCTGCAGATCTAGGGTTTTCGCCCCTCTGCTGTTCTTTCCTCTGTCCCGTTCTTCCAAATCCAAGGTGCTAAGATTGGACGCGGAGAGTTGGGGACGATGGAGGAGGTGGATCAGCTGGGGCGAGCAAGGCGCAGTTCGATGTGGACGCCATGAAGGTCGTCTAGGGTGGCTCCACGCACAGCGACCCATGAGCTGAGCTCCCCTCGTCTCCATCGTCCTTTATTTTTTTTTTGAGGAATTTTAGTGTTTCATTTTGCGTTTTCGGAGTGATTTATCCACAGCGGGTTTTTTTTTTTTTTTTTTTTTTTTGATATTCTCATCGATCTTGATTTTTTTTTAAAAAAATCTTGGTGTTTTTTTGGCTGTGAATTAAAATGTTTTATTCGGATTTTTTTTTTTTGGGTAAGGAAAAAAAAAAAAAAAAGAGGATGTTGGGCGTCCCGAGGATTTAAACGTGGTGTAGCTATCCTTACAAGTTTCTACCCAGTCAGGTAATATTTAATACAAGGTATTTAGATTTTCGTAGCTTTTTTGCATCTAGAGATTAGATTGGCGCTTAGATTTTCGCAGCCTTTCCTTATTTATAGATGAGTATATTAACCAGACATCACTAAGATGCCGACCCGTAGAACAGGAACAAAGAGAAAAATTCTTGATCTCTCATCTAATCTAATATATTGAGTCACTGTGCATGAATCATACCTCGAATCCGTGACCAATTAGATATGAGGTAAGGTCTCTATTAATCGGGCTATCATCTTAACGATTTTTGTTTGGACTTTCAGTATCAATTGGGCAAACTTACATGTATCCTTTAATTTGGTGAAGTAGGATCAGTTCTTTGATTTTTTGAAAGAGTATGTGTATTTTAGGTTTTTTGTCCGTATAAAATTTGAATGGGGTGTCCGTTGGGTCTTGTTGCTCAGGGTTGTGTTCTTCTTTTAGTCGTAGTTCAAAAATCAAGGATTGTAGGTGTGATTATTTTGTATATAGAAGTGTATAAAAAAATAAATATATTATGTTATATTCTCCGATTTACTCCTTTAAAGTATTTTTTAAATACTTATATGAAATTTTATAAATTTTTTTTATTTATTTTTTGTTATAAAAGAGAGTAATTTATTTTATATTGTACCTTATAATATCATACTCAATCTTAATCCTAATAAGAGTTTTACTCGTAGTTCTATCAGGAGTCACATATTAGCATCCTGTACTCTATTTTAAGATCTCTAAGGTTCTAATAATAAGCAACCATTTTTTCTCTCAACTTGGTATCAGAGCCGGACATTGTCGCCTACACCTCGATTCTAACTGCCGCCCACCCCTCTTACCACCACACTCATCGTCCATTCAGTTCTTCCCCTCCTGCAGACTATCTCCAATTTTTTCTCTAAAAAAAAATAAAAACAAAAACACATATGAAGTCTCCCCTCCGCAGTGAAGCCTCCCATGATCTCCTCCCCTTTGCCATGAAGCCTCCCATGATCTCCTCCCCTTCGCCGTGAAGCCTCCCCTACCACTCACGATCTCCTCCCTGCTCACCGTCGACCACCGTCGTCTATCGCCACTAGCAACTCCCATCTTTGTCATCTGTCGCCACCCGCAACCACCTTTCCTTCTCTTCTCCTTGCCTTCTCTTCTCCCTATCGTGCCACCGCCCGCTATCATCAACTGTCGTCATCCACCGCTGCTCGCACACTCATATCCTCTCTCAGTCATCGTCCGCCCCTCCCTTCACTATAGCTGGACGCTGTCGCCGGATTTGCCAAAGCTATGGAGGCTAGGGACATTTGTGGAGTCCAAGGACATCCATCTTTGCCTTTGCCATAGGACATCTACCTTCTCCAAATGTCGTCGCCGGATCTACAAGAGCCTCTCGTCGTCATCAGATTTGCTAGAGTACCTCATCGAACATGACAATCCTTGCTACGAGAGGAGCGGTCGGCAAAGAAGGAGACTAAAACCCCTTCTCCCCATTGATTCGATCCAACAGCCTCCTGTAGACCTAGTCCACATGGCAAAAAAAGGAAAGATCTAACTATAAAGGTTGTTGCTATTAGATTTATGCCTTCACACATAGATAAGGGATTCTCATCCCTAGTCTTCTGTTCATCTATGCTGTGATCCCGATATCTTTCCCATATTGCTATCATCACTATCTTGGCTCTATATGTCATCGTCTTCGAAAGTGCAGAAGTCTATCCCTTTGGATACTACGATCAAGTTAAATGGTGCTAATTATATTCTTTGGGCTCAAGCCTCCTGTTTCTTTGTTGGTTGTTAACATAAGTTGAAATATTTTATTGACGCCCCTCCAATTGCCTCCGCTTTCTCTAAGTACTCTGATAGTGAGACAGCGACTCGTCTCGTGGACAAGTGGCAAGATGATTATGCAGTTATCACCTAGCTTTTGAACAGTTATAAATCCTCTATCAATGCAAATATTATGTTCCTCCCTATGGTATGTGGAATGCTCTTAAAAAAAAATATGGATATGAGAAGAATATTAGCCAGGTTTACTCCTTTGAGCAGGCTTTTATACTTTGATAAGATGGGCACGGTCAATGATTACTTTGTAGCAATTAAAGAAAAGGGGGATGACTAACTATTCACCATCCCATTACTAATAATATGATAGTCTTAAAGTAACAATATGAAGGATTTCTTGTTGCCAAGTTTTTTGCAGGATTGGATGATAGTCTCGGTCATGTTCGCCAATTTCTCTTATCGACTCTACTATCCCATCATTGTCTAGTGCTCTTGCTTGTATACTCCCTGTATCTACAACCATTACTATTTTTGAATTTTCTGTTATACCTGTTGATCACTCTGCTCATGCTATTTTTGGGGAACATGGCCAGGGTCATGGCAATGGCCATGGCTATGGCTATGGTTTTCCTTTATGTCTTCACTATACCCATACCAACCATCCTTCTGAATAGTGCTAGCAAAAATTTGATAAACCTAAAACTACGAAACTAGATATTGCTTCTCTAGCCACTAAAAGAATTATATCCTAAAAGCCAACTTTGTATAGGCATTTCTATAATCTTTTAGCTCATGTATGATATTATTTATGAATAAAAGGTATTTGATTTATCATGCTGCTGCATCTTATCAAGATTATGATGAATCCCATAGGTTAGAACAATGAAATTAAGGTTATGATGGAGATCATAATGGTGAGACCTAAGTTCTTATAAATCCTAATCTAAATGTTCCAGTCATTGGAATATCGATTCGGAGATCGATGAATTTATAAAGGCTAGCACATCTTATGTATGCCCGATGAAGAGGGTGGTTAGTCTCATAGCTACTTGTGTAGAGACACTAATACAACGATGTGGGTGCTTATTAGGCTATGACTTTACTAAACTGATCCGACAAGAGAACATCAAATGGAAGTCTTACTTGTCAAAAGAATATTTTCTTAGTGGGAGTTGTGCATGTGATCTTTAGACTTGAGACTACCATAGTATCTTATGCACATGAACCCATGTTTTGGTGCATACTCATTCATGGCAACTAAGTCATGTACGGGGTGCTTCTGGATATGGTGAATTGTGTATGAAGGTAATGAGTAGGTCAACAAGAAATCGATTACAACTAATAAGGGAAGAAGTTATCCTGTGTGATCTCTTCAAATGATGACTTAGGAAGTCCTTGATCAAAGCATGATGAGATTATATAGAGTTTCTAATATTTTATCGATCGAGTCTTTATTTCGAATTGAGATTTGAAAAAGGGTTTGTCATTTGTCCATGCCCATCATTTATTCAGGATAAAGGAAGATCAAATGATTGAATTGCATGGTAACTTTTCACTGAAGGGTATTTTGATAATTTTTATCAAATTTTTCATCTTCCAATTAGGCATGACATGTTGCTAGACATTAATCATGTCTTGTAAGTTTTCATGAATCAAATTGATTAGATTTATGAGTCAATTCAGAAGCTAGTTCAAATTGACAACTTAGGTTAGCTCAATTTGACCTAATTAGATCAATCAATTTCGATTGGATCGAAATGGCTTGGACCTAGACCTATTGCTAGCTAGATGTGGAATCCAAAGGGTCACATATATTAAGGAATTGGCCAAGAAAGTCAATTATATTTTTATTAGGATCATTAGATCCTAATTGGCTAGCTAATTGACATACTAGTATATGTTGGCTAGCCTAACTCCAACCTAATTTGATTGGGTCAGTTAGCTTACTATTTGGACTAACCAATTTAAGTAGAACTTAGATTGGGTTGAGTCCTAAGTAGGGTAGCCTTAATCAATATTTATCTGGATTTTATTACGCTTTATCCTTTATTTATTGTAAAGTCCAAGGTGGAAGGGACACTTGGTGCCAAGTTTGGCATGCGGCAAGAATGTAGGGGTGTAGTTCTAAATCACCTTTTCCAGATAATCTCTAAGCCCCTTTCCTTATCTCCATGCCCTTTTGGAAGGGACTTGAAAATGGCGTGAAAAGAGAAGTGCACACATTGAAGGGTCGCGTCTCTTTACCATTTGGCGCTGATTTTAAAATCCAGAGTCCTTTTGTTTGAAGGCATCTTGTTTCTCTGATACATCTCTTGGGATCCCACACCCCTTGGCTATTATCTGATAAGAAATATACCACATGGCAAGTGGAGAAATTGGCTAGAAAAGTAAAGAGACATTTATATGTCTCTTGGCGCATGAAAGGACATTTCATGATAAGTCCTCTCATCCAAAAGACTCTTTCTGCTTGAAGGCTCTTATCAAGGGACTGAGAAAGAGACTTATCTAGTGCCTTATCTCTCTGGTGCATCATCCCTCTTTATAAATAGGCATCGATAATCGGATGCCAATAATTCAATTCTGATCTAAAGAAATCCACTTTCTATTTTCTCTTATCTTAAGACAAGGCTTGTCCTTTTAAAACAAGGCCTGTCTATTTAAGATAAGGCCCTAGAAAAAAAATTAGGAGGGGTATTTGAATTCTAAGAGAGGATTCAAAGAGGTCCTTGAGTACCCTACAAGAGGGTAGGGGTTCCAATAAAGGGAGAAATTTTGAAAGGCTACTGGAAAAGTCCTAGTCAAATAAGAAAGCTTGGTGGGAGTGCTTTCTTGGTCTGGTTGCTATGTGGATCATGTCTAGAGAGTATGCACTTGTATGCCTTATGGAAATAAGGAGTATAGTACTTAATGTATTTTTCTATAATCCTAAAGTTTTGATTTATTAGTTGTCATGGTCAAGTGGTCCTAGGGTTTTGGGTTCCGGTCGATTAAGGTTTCAATAATGAAAATTTTGAAACCCAGTTTCTTGCTGCACCCCATCCAAAACCTAATAGTGGTATCAGAGCCACCTTGATGCATGCAATTAGTAATCTCTTTAATGCTGATTGCTTGCTTTGCTATGAATCGATGCATGATTAGTTCATATTATATATGAGATATATTATATCCCAGTAACTGCTTCGGATTGGGTTAGTCACCATGGCCGTCCGGTCATAGAAACTAAATAAGGTGTAAAGGCCCTCTCTTTCCATTCAATGGGGTCTCCTATGGCATGTAGAGGTACCGTTGTGGCCTTATTCCATGAACAAGAGAGGTGAATGGATTGCTGTTATAATTATGCTCATGTTATGCATATTAGGATTAATATGCTTGTTTGCTGGAATGAGTGTCATGATGACATGATTAATTAGAATATATTTGAGACCATAAAAGCCCTCATAAATATTATATATAGTCGTAGTATAAGTTAATCATGATGAAAATCTGATTAGGGTTTGATTAGCTAATTGGTGTTTAAGCAAATGGTTCTAGGAAGGTAAAGGGAATGAGATTTTTAATTAGTTCCGTTATCTGACCTGGCCAATTTAATTGGTGTCTAAGGAAAGCAACGGGGGTCTCCCTCATCTCTTTCACTTATTTGACTAATTTGGTTATATCTAAATCCTAAATTAGAAATGCTAATTTATTAAGCACACTACAAATTGCCTTTCTTCATGCTAAGCCAAATCCATGTCAAAAACTATAGTAGGTTTGTTGTAATAGACACAAGGCCTACTCTAGGGTTTGATATGATAGTTGTCTTGGTGCATTTTTATGCTTTATGGCATGATTGGTGGTGTTGCTTTGTTGTGATTAATATAAGGGCAACATTTATCAAGCATGGCTATATGAAATTAAAGGGTCTAACTAGACGAAGACATTATAGTTTGTTGTGATTAACATATGGCTACAAGTGTCTTAGAGGTAGGTGTTATGTTGAGAGTTGCATCGGTTGTAATTAAAAAGGGATTTTCCTATCCTTGAACTCATGGGTATTTGTTGTGATTAACACAAGGCATTCATGAGAAATTGGGATCTCAACTCCACTAAGAAAACCTGGTAGGTTTTCCTGCTTACCATAGTTAAAGGTTATGGTATTCGAAAGAAAATAGTGGGAGACACAATTAAATATAAAAGTCTTTATCTAATTATGAATATCATCATGAGTGATCTGCTTATAGTTGTTCTTTACTTAATATAGATTTTACGTTATGGCTTCTACTCTTTCACTACGAGGCATCTTGGATGCCAACAAGTTGACTGATCCAAATTATGTGGACCGGTTGAGGAACCTGAGAATTATATTAGCTTAGAAAATGATTGTCTATATTCTCGATTCTCCTGACCAAGATCTGATAGGAGAGGATGCTACTGAGGAGAAAAGAGCCACATGAAAAATGTGGCAAAATTACAGCATGACTGCCAAGTGCATCATGTTGGCATGTATGAGCAATGAATTATAGAGAAAACATGAGTGTTGCCGCCCAGATTGTCGTGGCCTGCAGCTCTGGCGCGTCGTCGCCATGTCAGGTGCCTCCTCCCACCGGGAGTGCTCTCTCCTCCTCGAGGGTCAGCTCTTTAGCCTGCTCGGCTTGCAAAATAGAGGAGACCCGAGCCGGGGATTCTAGCAAAGACACTTCGATGATCAAGTCAGTAGGACGATCAAGAAGAACAGAATCTCTGAGGTGGAGAGCTTGGGGGACTCCCTCGTCTCAGTAGGTGACATGATAAAGATGTTCAAATAATATAAACATGATAAAGAACAAGATAGCAATGTCCAAGTAGTAGAAAGAAGGAATGGAGAGCGGAGAGCAGGGAGCGGGGAGGTTCTCCAGCCGATTTCTTGGCTGCTGAGCTTTCGATGGCTTACTTGCTCACCTATCCCTGTTCCTCCTACATCTACTGCTTATCTTTCTTACCTTATGCCTTATGAAATGGCCCTGATCGGATCTGGGGCTTCATCTTGGTGTCCTTCTCGGTGTGCCCTCTCGTGGTGCCTTCCCCAGAGGGCCTTATCACTGCTCGCAGCTTCTCCTTCTTCCCTCTCTTTTGGGCAGGTCCTTCTAGAGGAGGAGGCAATCTGTGGGCCTCTTGGAGCCTCTTCCTTTCTCTCGACTGGTCCTCCTCCCAGCCTTCCTCAGACTAGTCCTTTTTCTATCTTCCTCTCCCCCTTCCTCCTACTTCTTGTTGGGAGTGTCATTTTTTGCTTAAGAGGGGTAGGCGCTATGCCACTGAGCCCCGTGCCATGGCAGGAAGTTTCCATTCTTGAAGGGATCGCCCGAGCATTGCAGGGCCTATGGTTTTGATAGGATTCCCCTTTTGGGGAACTCTAGGTCTCGCACCGCATGAATTGACATCCTCCGACCATACGATAGTCGACGTGGTGGCACGTTATGGGGCCCTGGATCTGACGGGGCTTACCTCGTGCAGAGCATGCAGGCGGCGTGTTACAGAGCTGGCATTGGTTGCAGGATATGCACCACCTTTCAAAGGTTGTAGGTGGACAGGGACCTCCGTGTCATGGTTTGAATTCCTGTTGACATTTCCCTTCTTCACTGTTGGCAGGAATTCTAGCCTTTGTATGGCAAGGAAGGACCTCCCTTCAAGGGGTGTGCCTTCGATGGTGTGAGCATGATCCCGGTCGGGAGCTGACCTCAAACAGAGGGCTCATCCCGTGAGCACTACCCCGACTGGGAGTTATCCTTAGCAGGAGGGCTCACCCCATGACCTCAACCTTGGCTAGGAGCTGGCCTTGAATGGAGGGCTTGCCCTATGAGCTTGACCTCGGCCAGGAGCTGACCTCAGATGGAGGGCTCACCCCATGAGCTCAACCCCAGTTAGGAGCTGACCTTGGATAGAGGACTCGCCCTATGAGCTTGACCCCGGTCAGGAGCTAACCTCAGATGGAGGGCTCGCCCCATGAGCTTGACCCTGGCTGGGAGCTGACCTCAGATGGAGGGCTAACCCTATGAGCTCTGTTGAGAATTATGTCCCAAAGCCAATCATCTAAGCTGTAGATGATTGTGCGACTCATGTATATGTATATGAATTATTGAATTGAATAAAAAATTTATTTTGATTGTTCATTACATGTCATCTTCCTAATTGAACTCTTGTGTGATGGTCTTTTGAGCTATCTTGTATGCATTGTAGAGAGGATGCATCGTGTAGTTCATAAATTGGTTTGCAACCAAAGGATATGCTGTTTCAAGATGATGGTGTATTGAGAGTAGGTCATTGATATCATATCTATTGGTTGTCCTCTTAACCAAGTAGCATGGAGATACTGGTATGACATCAGGTGTTGTATTTGACACTTCACTAAGAGTGACCTCATGCGAGATTCTCTTTTTGCTAAAGAGAAGTCTTACATTAGAATGTGGACATGAATTATTCCTCTGAGTTAAGATCACTATGGTAGCTTGTAAGCAACTCACTATGCTTAGGTGCCAAACTACCCGAATTTCTAATCCAGTGATGGAAGGTTGTTGGGTACAGTCAAGTACTTGTATTGCGGTAGTAGGATTGAGATAGGATTGACCTCTCTAAATGGTTTGGATTGAATGCTTAGTATACCTCAATTGAGAAAGACCTTAACCAGGGCATTCCTTGTAAGGAGTTACAGGGATTTTTTATTTGAGACATATTAAGATTGTTTGATTAGGTTGGGTAGTTTAACCCTATGCCATCCAGAGCATTAGAAGGTTCAAGGAATAAGTTCAGTACTATTTCATATTCGACAGGTTCATGTTGCTCTGCAACCTTCAACCTATCCAGGCACCGGGTGTCATTGCTAGATGGCGACTTTGGCTGGTACTGAAAATATTCTCGTACTACCAGTTTAGTGTTTGAACCTATGGGGTCATACATTGAGGGTTTCTTCTTGCTTTGTTGGCTTGGAAACGATTGGAAATCGCTCCAGACTCATTTGACAAAGAGTTGTCAAAACTCGAACTGGCTCATTTGGATGAGTCGACTCAAGTCATTTGAGTCGACTCGAGAAGTCGAGTTGACTCGACTAATGGGTTTTGGTAAAATTTGAGAATGCTTCATTGATTGCTTTAATGGCTAAGAGAACTAATAATGGGCATTTCAAGATTTTAATATACTTCGGTTGCTAAAGTTCAATGGGTTTGTAACCTACATGAATCCCAAGAGACTCCAAACCTTTCAATTAAGCTCTTCTTATCTCCTCATTAATGTTTCATTATGGAACTATTTTTGAGGGCTGATAAAATGCAGCAGGAAGGTGAATGGTTCACATGGTTTTTCCACTTTGGATTAATCACGAGTCTTTGCCCAAAAGTTTCTAGATTAGAGACCTTGCTTGATCCTTAAGAGATTGTGAGATTAGATCTCCGAGATGGAGTGAGGTTTGGTTTTGGGATTCTTGTGTGCTACCTTCTATTGAAGGTCTGGGATACAGTGATCTGGGGAGGGTCCTTAGGTTTCTTATTCTAGCACATCAGCAATTGGTCTTCAAAGAGTTGAAGAGGGAGTCCGCTGCTTACCAAAGTGTTTCCGATGAGGCTAGCACCTTGAAGGAAGGAGAAGAAACCGTGCTACACGGTGTGAACCACCCGTAGAGGCGGTGCACTGCATCGCTCGGAGAGCCCGATCTTCTTCCTTGTAGGTAGACCTGGAGCTCTTTCCATAGATTGCTATAGTCCCAAGTGATCGTCACCGAGGTTGACCCGGAGCTCTTCCCATAGATTGCTGCAGTCCTAGGTGATCGTCACTGAGGTATGGCTTTAGATTATACATTTGACATGTTATAATCTATAGCATAATTATGTGATACCTAGAATGGTTCCATATTTCATACAATGCCTGCATGATTCATATTTACATTACTCTAGATGCATCAAGATCTATGGAGGGAACCTATATTAATTAGATTAACATACATAGATAAATGGATTATCTTCTTCCACTGTGTCATGTCATTTAAAATGATTTTGAATTGCATGTCTTGGGGTGTGCCGAGCATGGTGCCCTTTTCCCAGGTTCCCTAATAAGCTCGACCTTGGTCAAAAGCTAACCTCGGCCTTCCCCCCAAGGACCGCATCCAGGTGGCAGTCCCCACCCATGCGGCTACTGGCTGGCGACTATGTAGGCTCCATGTCAGTGGATGTTGCCATATCAGATCCCCCCACTCCCGAGCTTGGAGAACGAAGCATCTCTCGGGATGATGAGAGTAATGACCATGCTGATGTGGAGGGCATGCCTTATACACCATCAATACTTCGACTGGCCATGCCCCGAAGACCGCACCTTTTTATTAATGGGGTGCTACACTCAGTTTTCCAATGGAGGGATTATCAATGCCCTGGGTGGATCAAGGTGTCCGTACTGCAAACCAAAGCACGGGGGGCACCTGGTGGCTTCGATTGGCTGTGGAGCTTTTAAAAGGCCTTCGGGTGTAGGCAGCCAGTTCCGCAAAGCTTCCTTCCTTCTTCTTCAGCTCCCTCCTTGTTCCTGCATTGACCTCCATGTTCTCTCTTTTCGATCACTCTCCTTCAGCCTGTGCTAAGGGAGGGCTCTTTGTAGACTTCAAGATTTTAGCCTGAGACCCGAAGGGCCAAATGAAGGCTCTCCATGAGTGACCGGCTAGCATCAAGATGAGGGTGTCTGGTTTGGAGAAGAAATTTGTTGAGCTCGAAGCTTTCCTTATGGATGTGGAGCGGGAGAGCCTCCGGTCGTGCAGCTGGGGCAGAGAAAGAGGCTACCACAAAAGTGGAGGTGTCTGGAGCCACCTCCGAGTTCACACGACCAGAGATCTTACAAGAGGAGGTGGTGGCCCAAGTCATGGTCATTGTGGAAGGGGCCATGGCTGTTGTGGTGACGATAGGAGTATCTTGATGTGGAGTTGCTGCAGCTACCCTTGGAATCATGAGATTGGTGAATTCCAAGGAGAAGGCGGTGGAGCCGATGTCGGGCTCTAGAGATTCGGCGAACTCCTGAGATATGGCACCCATCCATTTGGGTAGGATGGATTAGCATGTCCCAGCCACTCCTCAAGGGTAGAGTGCAGGGCTGACCTGCCCTGCCGATGCCTCCTACACCGATCAAGGAGGTTAAGGTCAGAGCCCTCCAATGGGCGTTGCACCAATGTTGATGGGGCCTACTCACCAATCGGGTAAGAAGCAGAGATGGGGCTTCAGCCCGTCTTCCTTTCATCTTGTATCTGAGGATTTTAGGAGGTCTCTCAGCCTGTCGGGAGCCTCCATAGGATGTAAGAGACTTTTGATAAATGAAGGCGCCTCTTCCATTATGTTTGTTGTTCTCTCTTTCTTTTTTTTTTTGAGCTTGAATCTACTGCACGGCCTCCCGGGCTGTTGGGGGCCTCTCTCCGATGTGAGGGGCATTCCAATGAGGGTAATTTTTATGTTCCCTTCAATCAGAATGCTTTGTATTCCCTCCACTTTGCTTGCTATTTTTCTTTTCTTCGGCTTGGATTGCTTCTAGGGGGTCTCCTTAGTTTACCAAATAGTGAGCCAGGTGGTTGATGATGGGAGTTCTGGGATTTCCCACCGACATCCCTGGGCCGTGAGCAAGGCAACCGAATGCTTGGCTTCCGGAATATCCCAGCTCGATTCACCATGCTGTGAGTCAAGCGACAGATGGCGAGACTTCTAAAATTTTTTGACAAACATCTCCGGACTGTGAGTAAGGTAATGGGTGCGGGGCTTTATGAGTTTCCCAGATTATAGGTACCAAACTGTGAGTTTCACGGTAGATGGCAGGGTTCTAGGAATACCCAACTGCACCTCAAGACTATGAGCGGGGCGATTGAGTATGGGTCTGTCGGAAGGACCCGGCTTGGAGACTGCCTAGCTATAGGCCTCTTGGTAGATGGTGGGTTGCCCTGTCACTGCCTCAGGGTTATGAGCCTAGCTGAAAAGTGCGGGCTTGATGGAGTGGGCTCGGCTTAAGAGTGCCAAACTGTGAGTCACATGGTAGATGGTAGGTTGCCTTGCTGCCACCTCCAAATTGTAAGTTCTGGAGGGGGCACTGAGCTTCTAGATTTGCCATGCTGTGAGTCATACAATAAATAGCATCTTTGTCCTGCTCCTAGGCTATGAGCACAGCCATGAGGCTGCGGGGTGCCAAACTTACTAGGTGAAACAAGCTGTGAGCATGGTATATGGCATCTTGGTGCTGCCCCCAGGCTATGAACTTGGCTGATGAGCACGGGCCTGATGGAGCAGGCCCGGCTCGCTGATGAGAAGTTGCCATGCTATGAGTCTCATGGTTGAAGGCATCTTGGAGCTGACTCTGGGCTGGGATAGTGGCTGAGGAAGGCGAGCCTGATGGAGGGCTTGGCTTAAGGGTGCCGAACTGTGAGTCATGCATTAGGTGGCGGGTTACCCTGCCGCCACCTCCGGGCTGTAAGCTCGATTGGTGAGTGTGGGCCTGATGGAGTGGGCCTGCCTCGTTGATAAGATGTTGCCATGCTATGAGTCTCACAGTAGATGGCATCTTGGTGCCATCTCCAGGCTGTGAGCATGGCTGAGGGGGGCAGGCCTGATGGAGGGCCCGGCTTATGGGTGCCGAACTATGAGTCATGCAATAGATGGAGGGTTGCCTTGCCACCACCTCTAGATTATGAGCTCAGCTGGTGAGCATGGGCCTGATGGAGCAGGCCTGGCTCGCTGATAAGAAGTTGTCATGCTGTGAGTCTTGGGGTAGACGGCATCTTGGTGCCACCTCCAAGCTATGAGCACGGCTGAGGAAGGTGGGCTTGGTGGAGGGCCCGACTTAAGGGTGCCGAACTATGAGTCATACATTGGGTGGCAGGTTGCCCTACTGCCACCTTTAGGCTGTGAGCTCGGCTGGTGAGCACTGGCTTGATGGAGTGGTCCTGGCTCGATGATGAAAAGTTACCATGCTGTGAGTCTTGCGATAGATGGCATCTTGGTGTCGCCTCTGAGTTGTGAGCATGGCTGAGGAGGGCGTGCCTGATGGATGGCCTAGCTTAAGGGTGCTGAACTGTAAGTCATGTGGTAGGTGGCGAATTGCCCTGCCACCACCTCTGGGCTATGAGCTTGATTGATGAGCGCAGGCCTGATAGAGTGGGCCTGGCTCACTATTGAGAAGTTGCGATGCTGTGAGTCTCATGGTAGATGGCATCTTGGTGCTGCCTCCAATCTATGAGCATGGCTGATGAGGACAGGGCTGATGGAGCGCCTGGCTTAAGGGTGTCGAACTGTGAGTCATGCGATAGGTGGCGGGTTGCCCTTCTACCTCCTCCAGGCTGTGAGCTCAGTTGATGAGCACGGGCCTGATAGAGCTGGCCCATCTTACTGATGAGAAGTTGCCATGCTGTGAGTCTAACAGTAGATGGCATCTTGGTGCCGCCTCTGTGCTATGAGCATGGCTGATAAGGGCAGGCCTGATGGAGGGACTAGCTTAAGGGTGCCAAACTATGAGTCACACATTAGGTGGCGGGTTGCCCTGTCGCCACCTTCGGGCTGTGAGCTCGGCTGGTGAGCACAAGCTTGATGGAGTGGGCCCAGCTCGCTGAAGAGAAGTTGCCATGCTATGAGTCTCGCTGTAGATGGTATCTTAGTGCCACCTCCGGGCTATAAGCATGGTTAAGGAGGTCAGGCCTAATGGAGGGCCCGGCTTAATGGTGCTAAACTATGAGTCACGTTGTAGGTAGCGGTTTGCCCTGCTGCCACCTCCGGGATGTGAGCTCGGCTGAAAAGTATGGGCCTGCTAAGGGGCCCGGCTCGAGGGTGACACATTGTGAGTCAGGTGATAGATGGCAGGTTGCCCTGTCGCCACCTCCGGACTATGAACACGACAAGGAGTGCAGGCCTGATGGAGGGCCCAGCTTGTAACTACCAGACTTTGAGTCGGACGGAAGCATCCCTACATATGTGAAAGACAAAGTTGCATTAAAATGGGACTTAGATAATTGAGAAGAAGTTTTACATCACTAGTAGCGCTCTCTTAAATTGCTCGTGTTCCAGGTTCGTGAACGTCCGGAGGTGCCAGGACCAGCGAGGTAGTAGGCTCCATTTGACTGGGCTTCGACCCCTTCGCTGGGGTCCTTTATGGGGGTTGGGTTTAGAGCACCTCTTTTATCGGTAGGTTGCCCACCGGGATCAGGCCCCACCTCTTATTCGTTTGCTCCACTGTGAGTCACATGGTAGGTGACATCCCGCTGCCATCTCTGGACCATGAGCGAGGTTGTGGTGCTTACCATTGATGGTGATGCAGGGGCCTCTCCTGTAGAACTGTAACACAGTTTTTATGTTGCAAAGGTAATGGGAAAGGGAGTTACCTATTAGGCTTGCATAAGATGATGGAAGCCTCACGCATAGGGGAATGCCTGGATTTTGGGTCTAATCGGAGAGTACCACGAAGGGTGGCAGGTGTTCGGAAAACCCACGAACACAAGTCCCTCTCTCCGCTATCATCAGACCCTTCTTTTCTCATTCTTTGGGTGGAATGCCTGGATTTTGGGTCTAATCGGAGAGTACCACGAAGGGTGGCAGGTGTTCGGAAAACCCACGAACACAAGTCCCTCTCTCCGCTATCATCAGACCCTTCTTTTCTCATTCTTTGGGTGGGCCCAAAGAGGGAGCTCTCGTGTCCCCCGCCTGCCCTCCAGGGAGGCAGCTACTGTCACCCCATCAGTTGGAGAGCCTGGATCCTCAGCCTTGGCTGAGATCCTCTTAGCTCCTGAACCGTCTATCACCCTTCCCATACCTGGCATGCCAATTTGTTGCCACCTAGATCATCGTGGCCTATATCTCTGGCACATTGCCACCACATCGGGTGCCTCCTCCTACCAGGAGCACTCCCTCCTCCTCGGGGGTCAGCTCTTCAGCCCACTTGGCCTATGAAATAGAGGAGACCCGGGCTGGGGATTCCGACGAGGACACTTCGATGATTAAGTCAGTGGAATGATCGAGAAAAATAGAATCTCTAAGGTAAAGAGCTTGGGGGACTCGCTCGCCTTAGGGGGTGACATGATAAAGATGTTCAAATAATATAAACATGATAAAGAACAAGATAGCAATGTCCAAGCAGTAGAAAGAAGGAATGGAGAGTGGGGAGCGGGGAGGTTCTCCAGTGGTCCCTTGGCTACTGAGCTTTTGGTGGCTTACTTGCTTACCTCTTCCTGCTCCTCCTGCATCTACCGCTTACCTTTTTACCTTATGCCTCGTGCGATGGCCTCGACCGGATCTGGGGCTTCATCCTAGTGTCCTTCTCGGTGTGCCCTCTCATAGTGCCTTCCCCGGAGGGGCTTGCCGTTGCTCGTGGCTTCTCCTTCTTCCCCCCCTTTCGGGCTTGTCCTTTTGGAGGAGGAGGAGGTGATCCGTGGGCCTCTTTAAGCCTCTTCCTTTCTCTTAGACTGGTCCTTCTTCTAGCCTTCCTCAGACTGGTCCTCTTTCCATCTTCCTCTCCTCCCTTCTTCCTCCTTCTTGTTGGGGGTGTTGTCTTTTTTCTTAAGAGGGGCAAGCGTTGTGCCACTCAGCCCCATGCCATGGCAAGAGGTTTTCATTCTTGGAGGGACCACCCGAGCATTGCAGGGCCTATGGCTTTGATAGGATTTCCCTTCTAGGGGAACTCTGGGTCTCGCGTCGCATGGGTCGGCGTCCTCCAGTCGTGCAGTAGTCGATGTGGTGGCACGTTACGAGGTCCTAGGTCTGACGGGGCTTACCTCGTGCAGAGCATGAGGGTGGTGTGTTGCAGAGCTAGCATTGGTGGCAGTACATGCGCCACATTCCAGAGGTGCAGGTGGACAGGGACCTCCATGCCATGGTTTGAATTCCTATTGATCTTTCCCTCCTTCATTGCTGGTAGGAATTCTGGCCTTCGTATGATAGGAAAGGACCTCCCTTCAGGAGGTCCGCCTTCGACGGTATGAGCATGACCCTGGTTGGGAGATAATCTCAAACGGAGGGCTCACCTCATGAGCATGACCCCAGCTGGGAGCTATCCTCGGCAGGAGGGCTTGCCCCATAAGCTCGACCCCGGCTAGGAGCTGGCCTCGGATGGAGGGCTCACCCTATGAGCTCGACCCCGATCGGAAGCTAGCCTCAACCTTTCCCCGGGGGCCACGTCCAGGTGTCAATCCCCACCCATGCGACTACTTGTTGGTGGTTATGTAGGCTCCACGTCAACGGATGTTGCCATATCAATGAGAAAATGGAACCTCAATTTATATTGCTCAATCTTAAAGAGCTTTATGTAGAGCATGGTCGGACTGCTCAATATGAGACATCGAAGCAGTTGTTCCAAGCAGGGATAAGTGAGAGCTCTTCTCTTCAGGCAAATTTCCTCAAGATGATTGACCTGATCACTCGATTAGGTCAACTAGGATTTGTGATGGATGGAGAGCTTAATCAAGACTTGATCTTATAGTCACTCCCAGATTACTTCTCATGATTTGTCATGAATTATCACATGAACAAACTGAATATGTTATTACCTGAGCTGTTGAATATGCTCAAGATAGCAGAGAGCCACTTTAAAGGTGATATAGCTTAGCTTCTTTTGGTTGATGGAAAGAAGAAGCAGTTAATGAAGAAGGGTTCAAAAAGAAAATTGAATCCTAAGAGTAGCTTCTAGATGAGGAAGAAGGCAAAGAAGTCCTTTGCTGATGGGACCTGCTATCATTATGGGAAGCAAGGGCACTAGAAGAAGAATTATAAGTTGTATCTTGCAAGTTTGAAGCATGATGCTGGTGGAGCATCTAAAGGTTATGCTTATTGAGAACAGAAAGAGATGATGTGAATTTAACTTATCTCTGGCATTGCCATTTGGGTCATATCAGTGAGACCAGGATAAACAAGTTATACAAAGAAAACTTCTTTGAACCTTTTGATCATGAGTCATTAGGAACTTGTGAGTTTTGTCTCATGGATAAGATGACCAAATCTCCATTCACTGAACATGTAGAGAGGTCAACTGAGTTGTTAGATCTAGTACACATAGATGTGTGTGGTCCTATAACAATCCAGGCCAGAGGATGATACTCTTATTTCATTAGTTTTACTAATGACTTATCAAGGTTTGGATATGTATATCTTATAAAATACAAGTCCTAAGCCTTCAATAAATTCAAAGAGTATCAAAGTGAGGTTGAGAAACAAACTGGGCATAGTATTAAAATCATTCGGTCTGATAGAAGAGAATACTTGTCTAGTAAATTTCTTAATCATCTTAAAGACAAAGGCGTACTCTCTAGATGGACTCCTCCATACACACCATAGCTAAATGGTGTAGCAGAAAGGAGGAACCGTACCTTGTTGGATATAGTACGATCCATGATGTGCTTCATAGATTTTCTAGTATCTTTCTGGGGTTATTGAGACTGCTACCAACATATTAAATAGGGTGTTACAAAGGCAGTTAAAAGCACTCCATATGAATTATGGAAAGGAAAAAGACCAAGTCTTAAGTATTTTAAGATTTGGGATTGTCCTGCTTATGTTAGAAATATTTTAGATATAAATTAAGTGCTAGGGCTGACAATTGCAGGTTTATAAGATATCCTAAAGAAGGTATGGGTTATCTTTTTTACCACCCTACTAAGCAAAAGGTCTTTGTCAGTAGGCATGCCACATTCTTGGGAAAAGAGTTTATCTAAGAAAGGGATAGTGAGAGGATATCTGAACTTGAAGAAGTTCAATCTACACTTGAAGTAATTCCTCAACCAGATTTTCTTAAGGATGAGGAACAACCACAACACACACCTCCTCTCCATAGGTCAGAGAGAGTGCAAAGTGCACCTCTCAGATATGGCTTTGTTATTGGGAATGATAATAAAGCCAGTATCATATAGGATGATGATCATGTGATCTATATAGAAGCTATCATGAGTAGAGACTTTCATAGATGGCTGGAAGCTATGAAATCTAAGATGGACTCTATGTACTCTAATCAGGTTTAGACATTAGTAGATCCACCTGAGGGAGTAAACCCATTGGGTGTAAATGGGTCTTCAAGAAGAAGATTGGAGTAGAAGGTTAAATAGAGACCTACAAGGCTAGGCTGGTGGCAAAAGGTTTAGACAAAGACATGGTATTGACTATGATGAAACTTTTTTACTAGTGGCCATGCTCAAGTCCATTCAGATATTGCTTGCCATAGCTGTATACTATAACTATTAAATTTGACAGATGGATGTAAAGACTACTTTCTTTAATGGATATCTTGACAAAGAGGTCTATATGTTACAACTAGAGGTGTTTGTCTCAAGTGAGAGACCAAACCAAGTATGTAGGCTTAAGAAATCCATTTATGGATTGAAGCAAGCATTGAGTTGGAACATCCACTTTGATGAAACAATCAAAGAGTTTGGTTTCATCAAGAATGTGGATGAACTGTGTGTGTATAAGAAAACAAGTGAGAGTGCCCTTATTTTCTTAGTTTTGTATGTAATGACATACTCATCATTGGAAATGATATACTAATGTTGCAATCAATCAAGTCTTAGCTATCAAAGCAATTTTTAATGAAGAATTTAAAAGAGACATCCTATATAATGGGTATAAAGATCTATAAAGATAGATCTAAGAGGATGCTTGACTTATCCCAATCTAGGTACATTGACTTAGTGTTGAAGAGATTCAACATGGAGGGAAGTAGGAAATGTTACTTGCCCATGAGTCAAGGCATACATCTCTCCAAGAAGATGTCTCCTAAGATACCAGAAGAGAGAGAGAGAGAATGAGTTTGATTCCTAATGCTTGGGCTGTATGATCAATTATGTTTGTCATGTTATATACCAGGCCTGATGTTGCTTATGCCTTGGGCATAGTAAGCATGTTCTAGGCTGATCCAAGAGAGGATCATTGGAAAGCTGTGTAAAACATTCTTAAATACCTAAGAAGGACTAAAGATGTTTTCTAATAAATGGTGGATTAGAGTTGAAACTAGAAGGGTATACATATTCTAGTTTTCAATTAGATCCAAATGATAGCAAATCCATATCAGGATATGTTTTCACCTTATATGATGGTGCAATAAGTTGGAAGAGTACAAAGCAGCAATTGTAGCTGACTCAGTCACTGAGGCAGAGTACATAGCTACAAGTGAAGCTAAAGGAAGCTATGTGGATGAAGAGATTTATTATAAAATTGGACGTGGTTCATGCTATACAACAACCAGTGCCACTTTATTGTAATAATACTATAGATGTTGTGCAAGCTAGATAACCAAGGTCTCATCATAAGTCCAAGCACATCCTAAGATGCTTCCACCTTATTCGAGAGATCATAGAAAGGTAAGATATTCTCATTGAATGGTAGATACAAAGAACAATATAGTAGACCCATTTACAAAGCACTACCACAGCAGCAATTTGATCACCACTTAGATTGTATGGGTGTAAAATATAAAGATGATTGGCTTTAGTGCAAGTGAGAGATTGAAAGAATTGTGTCATAAAAGCCAACTTTTGTACGGGCATTTCTATGATCTTCTAGTTCATGTATGATATTATTTATTAATAAAAGGTATTTGATTCATCATACTGCTACATCTTATCAAGATTATGATGAATCCCATAGATTAGGATAATGAAATTAGGGTTATGATGGAGATCATTATGGTGAGACCTAAGTTCCTATAAATCTTAATTTAAATTTTCTAGTCATTGGATCATCGATTCGGGGATCAATGAATCCGGAAAGACTAGCACATCTTATGTATGCTCGATGAAAAGGATGGTTGGTCTCATAGCCTCTTGTGTAGAGACACTAATACAAGAATATGGATACTCATTAGGATATGAGTTCACTGAACTGATCCGATAAGAGAACATCAAATGGAAGTCTTACTTACTTGTCAAAAGAATGTTCTCTTAGTGGGAGTTGTGCATGTGATCCTTAGACCTGAGACAATCATAGTATCTTGTACACATGAACCCATGTTTTGGTGCATACTTATTCATGACAATTAACTCATGCATGGGGTGCTTTTGGATATGGTGAATTGTATATAAAGATAATGAGTGGGTCAACAAGAAATGATCACTCCTAGTAAGGGGAGAAGTTATCCTGTGTGATCTCTTCGAATGATGACTCAAGAAGTCTTTGATTAAAGCATGATGAGATTAGATAGGATTTCTAATCTTTTATCGATCGAGTCTTCATTATAAAATTGAGATTCAAAAGGATTAAGTATAGGGTTTGACATTTATCCATGCCCATCACTTATTCAGGATAAAGGGAGATCGAAGGATTGAATTGTATGATAACTTTTTACTGAAGGATATTTTGATAATTTCTATCAAATTCCTCATCTTCCATGTAGACATGACATGTTGCTAGACATCTATAATGTCTTGTAGGTTTTTACGAATCAAATTAATTGGATTCAAGAGTCAATTCGGAAGCTGGTTTGAATTGGCAACTTAGGTCAGCTCGATTTGACCTAATTAGGTCAATCAATTTTGATTGGATTGAAATGGCTTGGACCTAGATCTACTACTGGCTAGATGTGGAACCCAAAGGGTCACATACATTTAAAAATTGGCCAAGGAAGTTAACTATATTTTTATTAGGGTCATTGGATCCTAATTGGCTAGCTAATTGACATACTAGCATATTTTGGCTAGCTCAACTCCTAGCCCAGTTGGATTGGATCAGTTAGCTTGCTATTTGAGCTAACCAATTTAAGTAGAACTAGATTGGGTGGACTCTTAAGTGGGGGCGCCTTAATAGTATTTATATAGATTTTATTTATCCTTTATTTATGGTAGAGTCCAAGGTGGAAGGGAAATTTGTGCCAAGTTTGACATGTGCAAAAAATGAAGGGGCGCAAAAGGACCAAGGGTCATTCTACTTCTAAATCAATATTTTTTTCAGATAATCGCTAAGCCCCTCTTCCTTGTCTCCATGCCCTTTTGGAAGGGGATTGACTAGTCAAATAATGGGAAAGAGCGTGAAAAGAGAAGTGCGCACATGAAGGGTTGCATCTCTTCACCTTTGGTGCTGATTTTAAAATCTAGAGTCCTTCTGTTTGAAGGCATCTATTTCTTTGATACACCACTAGAGATCCCATGCCCTTGGCTATTATCTAATCGAAAATATGCCACTTGATAGGTGAAGAAATTGGCTGTAAAAATAAAGAGACATTTATATGTCTCTTAGCGCATGAAATGACATTTCATGATAAGTCTTCTCACCCAAAAGACTACTTCTGCTTGAAGGTCTTATCAAGGGGCTAAGAAAGAGACTTATCAGGTGCCTCATCCCTCTTTATAAAAAGGCATCGGTAATCTGATGCCATTAATTCAATTCGATCCGAAGAAATCCACTTCTATTTTTCTTCCATCTTAAGACAAGGCTTGTCCTTTTAAGATAAGACTTGTCCTTTTAAGACAAGGCCTATCTATTTAAGACAAGGTCCTAAGAAAAAAATTATGAGGGGTATTCAGATGCTGAGAGAAGATTCAGAGAGGTCTTTGAGTACCTTACAGGAGGGTAGGGGTTCCAGCAAAGGAAGAAAGTACGAAAGGCTATCGAAAGAGTCCTAGTCAAATAAGAAAGCTTGGTAGAGGTGCTTTCTTGGTCCGGTTCCTATGTGGATCACCTTTGGAGGGCATACACTTGTGTGCCTTATGGAAATAAGGAGTATAGCACTCCATGTATTCTTCTATAATCCTAAAGTTATGATTTATTTATTATTTGTCATTGTCAAGTGGTCCTAGGGTTTAGAGTTCGGCTGATTAGGATTTCAATAATAAAAAATTTTGAAACCCGATTTTCTGCTACGCCTCGCCCGGAACCCAATAGCCAATGTAACCACTATTGTCTCTATGAGTACTATCCAAGTGCGCACCTCCATGAATGATGTTGTTACACATACCAAGATGGAGTATGATAAATATTTTAGACACATGCTTTTACTTTTTTTCATCTCCATCTCCGAATCTGCTTCTGTTGTTGCCTATGGTAAGTCCAAGCTTCTTGACTCTGGTACCTCCATGCATATGATAGGTTATCAGTCTTTATTCTCTACTCTTTTCCTTTTCTTTACTCATCCTCTTGAATCTATTGATGATGGCTCATTCTCCCTGTTATGGGCAAAGCAAGAGTGGTTGCCTCCTTTTTATTTTTTAACAAGGTTTTTATGTTTCTAATTTTTCTATTAGTCTTTTCTTTTTAAATCACCTCATCTTCTCTTTGGATTATTCCATTACATTTTTTCCTTTCTATTATGTTCTTCTGGATCTTCGAACTAGGAAGCAGATTGGTGGCAGCATGAGTTGTGTAGTCTCTACTATTTGGATGTAGAACTTGCTACAATTGTTACTTCTCCTGCTACTCAGGATTTGGATATCTCATTCTGGCATTACAGACTTGGCCATCCCATGCTTTCATCCTTAGGTCCCTTTATGTCTATTATTTACATTGTCTTCTTTGTTTTGTGCTACTTGTGAGTTTGGCAAGCATCGTCGGCCTTCCTTTCCTTCTTGTATCTATCATTGGTGTACTACTCCTTCTGAACCTATACACTTTGATATCTGGGATCCCAGTTCCATGTCATCTTGTCTTGGATTTTGATACTTTGTTACCTTCATTAATGATTGTTCTCGAGTCACTTGGATCTATCTCCTTTAGAGTTAGTATGATGTCTTTCATGTATTCTCAGAATTCTATATGGAAATAAAGACTCAATTTTTTGAATCCATTAAGATTTTTAGAACTGATAATATCTTAAAATCTATAAGTTTCTTGTTTAAACAATTTATGCTTCTCATGGTATTATTTATCAAACCTCCTATGTCTAAACTTCTTGATAGAATGTGGTAGCTAAATATATGAATCGTACCCTTCTGAATATGGCTCATACCTTGATGTTTCAGATGCATATGCCTAAACCATTTTGAGGGGATGCTATTCTTATAGCTTGCTATTTCATTAATTGTCTTTCGTCCTCTGTTATTGCTGGTCAGATACCATTCTTGTCTTTATCCCTATAAGTTCCTGTTTCCACTAACTCCTTGGGTGTTTGTTTGCATTTGTTTTATTCACTTACTCAGCCCTAAACTTGATAAACTATCTCCTTGATCTATAAGTATATTCTCTTAGATTACCCTCAGACACAAAAAGGGTGTAGGTATTATGATTGTCACCCGACATTACTTTGTTTTGGCTGATGTTACTTTCTTTGACTCTATCACATTCATCTCTCCTTCCGAGACTAATTCAGTATTCTTATTCGAGTCTCCTCTTTTGATACCAGCTCCATTCCTACACGATGTTCCTCCCATAATTCCTAAGCAGTCTTTAGAGACTCTACCAATGTTTCCTCTTAGTTTGCATGATTATTCATGCTGCTAGAAATCCATAAATCATGTTCACTCCTGTCTACCCTTTCTAGCCCTAGTGGTGCAGACACTAGAGGTACCAGACTTAAACAGAGGCTTCTCAACCCTCTGTGGTTATCTATTAGTACTTTCAGTATTTGAGTATAATTTTGCAATAAAGGCTTAGCCCATTTTGAGTCCCCATTTCGGTCCCTGAGTCCTGTTTTAGGCCTTTCAACAATCGAGTCCTGTAATTAGAGTCATCCATACCATTAGGATTTTGGAATCAGTCTTGGGATATAGTCCAGTTCAGTTGAGTCAAGTTCAGTTGAGTCTTGAGTCAGCTCATGTTGAGCCTTTTGAGTTTTGTATTGAGTCCAGTCCAATTTTGTAAGAAGAAGACTCAAGCCACTGATGGACCCCATCCAGAGTGATAATTTGATAATTTCAAGAAGTCCCAGTCATACTTGAATGTGCCACCTTGGATTGCATGAGAAGAACCTTGAGATCATCACCATTGAGGACCAGGATGACAACAACATCAGCTTGCCAGGAAGATGGACAATGAAAAAACCCTAAAGCCTGCCGGGACTGAAGTGGGCCACCCAAGGCCATCCTCTTAATTAGGTGCCCAACCTTATGGACACCACCCTTTGGTTGGCTACCTTAGGGTCACCCCCTTGGCCGACCAAAATAAAGAGAGGGAGAGTGAGAGAGAGCCTAATTGGGAGAGGAAGTCTATGTAAAGTTTGTGAGGGAAAATGACACAAAGAAATTCTCTTGTATGCCCTACTTAGGCCCCAAGTGTTGTAAGTCTATATAAAGGGCCTACCTCTTATGTATTTTATCATCTTATAATGAGATTCTCTTGAGTTTTCTCCAAATTGTAGTGTGATTTACTGTGTGAAGGGTATATGTATGATCCCTATTATTGCTACGAGTCTCTTGTGCCCTACCTCCAAGACTCCAACAAAAACCCCTCACCGCCACCCTACTCCAAATCCTGGACGCCCACCTCTTGGCTGCCCACCTCCCATCCTTTTCCTCCTGTTCATCTTTTAGCGATCTAACCTATTTCTCCTGTATTTTCTATCCCTTGATAGGTACCTTGCAGGTCTCTCAAAGTTCACAAATTTAGGATTCCATCCGACTGGCTTTCGGGTTAGCGGATCAAAAGCCGCGAATCGTGGGATCTTCGGCTTGATTTTTCATGCTGCATCCGAGAGCGTAGAGTGATCTCTTCATGGATTGATCTTCAAATCACTGCCAGGTACATCCCCTAGACTCATAGGTAGTGGTATTGTAGAAGAGCTAGCCCTACCGGGACTTCTTAGCCTCGGCGGTCCTGTTTCTTTCATTATTTAGGATCTTTTCTACATGCATGTACTTCTAATTTTCTGTAAAATCCCTGCTTAGAATCTTGGCTTAAAATTTAGGATACAAAATCTTAACTCAATTCTTAATAACAAAAAATAGTTTGCATGTATAAATAGTCTTGCATCATTTGGTATCAGAGCATCTTTAGGGCTAATTTCTGCATCATGTAATTATTGTATATAGTTTGTTATTTTAATTTTTCTATAAGTAAGTAGATTAGAAAATTCTGATTCTTAATTTTCTAGATTCATCATGATTAAAAATATTTATCAAAATTTTCTCATGATTTATTTCAGTCTATAGAATCTTTGCATGCTGGATTACTGCCTAAGAACAGTTCTATCCTAAATTTTTAGCAAGTCTAATTTTAGCATGTTTAGTGTTTTTTTCCATAATTTATGCATACTTTATTTTTATGCCTATTTCTTGCATATTAGGTAATTTATTGCATAATATATTTCTGCAAAAAAATATAAAAAAATAGAAAAATATATATCTTAGAAATCCTAATTGCATCTTCATATGCTTGCCATCATAGGCATAAGCTACATTAAGGGCAATTCTACTATGCCAGATGGGGGGAGGATTTGATCACCTCTCCTTAGCCCAAAATAATAATTCTTGCATTCGAGCCCAACCTAATTAAAATCAATTAGACCTAATTTGCTCTAGTGAGCTAGAGACACCAACAGGTCGGGTCCAACCTTTGTGGGAAGACTAGTGCACCCAATACCTCTTCTATTACTGGAAGCTGGTGTCTAGGCTAGAGATCCAGTGGCAAACGTCCTAAGCGGATCGGTGGTTCCTTAATTGGGTCCCTACAAAAGCAGGGGGGGCTCCCACCATCCCACCTCTTACCTAGCTAGTAGAAGGACTAGGGGTTGTGTTGTGTGTAAGTTGAGTCGACCCATTCTGTTTGGGCTCTAGGTCTAGGCAGCCTTAGTCAATTGTCTTATGTATGTTGTATGTCCACTAGATTAGGAGCCCATTAGCCCATCAGCCCATTTTTGTTAGGCCATCAGCCTATGTCCAGTCTAGGTCTAGGAAGCCATAGTCGATTCATCCTTGAGTCTTGCATGTGCACTAGGTCAGAAGTCTCATATCATCCACCACACCCATAGTCTGCTGAACCCATGGATAATTAGGAATCCCACCTTGAGACTATTCTAAAGACCTTGAGTGACTAGATGGCCCAATTGACCACCCGAATGGACCAAATGGGTGACCGAATGACCCGAGAGCTTGATCAAGTAAGTGGAAGGTTAGGAACCCTAGAAAAAAATCATAGGATCCATACTAGACCCAAACCTGAGTCACCTTGCCCACATCTCCCAACATAAGAGAGCCCCACACCTTGAATCCAGATCCTGTGAACCTCCTATAACCCTAGGTCCTATGCACCTAGACCCTATGACCCTAGGTCCTATACACCTAGACCTTCTGAACCCCTAACCCATGGCCCTAAGCCCACATCCTATAAGCCCAAGAGATCCATAACCCATAGGTCCGAGCCCATGTCCCATGAATCCAAAGAACCCATAACCCCTAGGTATCATCTTAGTGCCAGTCAGGTTTCTCCTAGTCGACCTGAATCCCGTAGGCTTAGTACCCCTAGATATGAGCCTAGTATTAGTCCACTACCCCTTAGTCGACCCACCCCTGCTACCCTAGACACTAGCCAATTTTTCCTTAGCCAAACCCCTCCTACCACTCCACTAGTTCACAAGAATGACATTGAAGAGGAAGTGTATGAAGCTGATGTGAGCTTAGTGGATGAGTATGGGGAAGAAGAGGAGATACCTGTAGAAGACCTAGAATTAGTTGACCCAGTAGATACCCAGGTAGAAGCAACCCAAAGTTAGTTAACCCTAAACATACCCCGATAGAAGCCAACCCAAAGTTAGTTGACCCTGACCACACCCATACTGAACTTGTAGTGGAAGACCAGTTAGAGGAAGAGAACCTTGATACTGCTACTAGAGTTCTACCTGAGGAGACACTAGAAGAGAATCCAATTATAAAGCCAAGTGAAAACTATTGAGGATATGGTCTCTTTAATTCAGTACCCTTCGGAGGAGTTCACCCCTTCAATCCCAGTTCAAGATCTCTTCCCAGAAATTGTTGACCCATCCTTCCATAGCATGGACCTTTTCTTGCCCATAGATATAACTCAATGTTCATACATTAAGTTAGTCGCTTTAGCCCAAAACCAGTCCCTGAGTCTCCTTTCTATTTCCTACCCTTCCCTGAGTCTTCTCATATTTCTAGAACCATTAGGTTACATTTTATTGAGATTACCAGGTTGCATGAATCCTTAGAGCCCATCTCATTTGCTACATACTTCTGGAAGACCCTCTGGCATCTATTAGGAGTTCCTGTCAAATTCTCATCTACATGTCACCCATCAACCATGACTCATGCCCCATGATGTGGCAAGATCGCTGACGTGGAGGAACCGGTGGATGCCATGTCGAGAAAAGACACCGCGTCAACTCTCCAGCCCATATTCCACTACCGAGCTGAGCTGAGCTCTTTCAGAATAGTAGGCCAAGCTCAGTCCTCCGCCAGGTCGAGCTCATGAGCTTGATGCCTAGGTCGGAGCCACCTTCTGCCCTCCAGAGCGAGACACTCGAAGGCTAGTGCCCTGCGGTCGAGGTCGAGCCAAGAACTCACCCGCCGATGTGGAGCTTCTCCGAGCGCGTGCCTTCTGGACGGGCCTGCCTTCCACCCTCCAGAGCGAGACCCTCGGAAGCTAGTGCCCTGCGGTCGAGGTTGAGCCAAGAACTCTCCCGTCGATATGGAGCCTCTCCGAGCACGCGCCCTCTGGACCGGGTCCGCCTTCCACCCTCCAGTGCGAGACCCTGGAGGCTAGTGTCCTGCGATCGAGGTCGAGCCAAGAACTCACCCGTCGATGTAGAGCCTCTCCAAGCACACGCCCTCTAGACCGGGTCTGCCTTCCACCCTCCAAAGTGAGACCCTCGGAGGCTAGTGCCCTGCGATCGAGGTCGAGCCAAGAACTCACCCTTCGATGTGGAGCCTCTCCGAGCACGCGCTCTCTGGACTAGGTCTGCCTTCCGCCCTCCAGAGCGAGACCCTCGGATGCTAGTGCCTTGCGATCGAGGTCAAGCCAAGAACTCACCCGTCGATGTGGAGCCTCTCCGAGCGCGCCCCCTCTGGAATGGGTCCGCCTTTCGCCCTCCTCCACCAAGGCACCCCTGCGAGCTCGGAATGCTGAGGTTGGAGTGAGTCATGCCACCCCAGCTCGGCCCTAGTCTGGATGAGGTCTTCACCAGCCCAAAACACCGGCGAGCTGCCCGAGGATTGCACTGAAGTACTTTCCAGGCCATACTGACCACCTATGACCGCCAGTTACACCAATCTGGGGATTCTAATCCCGTAGACGGTGGCCCGCCATTTGAAGCACCCCCAAATTTCTCGGAATGAGGCAACCAAGAGGAGTGTCGGAGCGCCTGACAACACCCCCTATCATGAATAAGGAAAGGTCCCTTGGGACACCACCGCATGCACCTGACAGCCCGGCGGGGATCCCGAGACAAGCGCCGAACGGTAACCTGGTTTATAGAAAATCCAGAGGTAACACACATAACAACTCCAAGAGATAGAAGAAAAAAGAAGAAGATGTGCAACCCCACCAAGAAGAGGGGATGGCACCACCACCATCACAACACAAGTGCAAGCCCGACCAAGAGGGTGAAGCACCACTACCACCATAGTGGAGGGGAAAGCGAGGGATACAAGGAGAGGTGGAGGAAAGAGCATCCCTCTGTCCTCGCTATTATTCTCCCCCAGCAATGTTTCACCTTCGCCCATATTTTACACTCTCCTAGAGCGGAGTCCATCAAGAGGGACCCGACCAGGAGGATTTGTTTCCCTGGATTATCATTGACTTGATCGTTGGAGTGCCCCCTCCGGAAACCCCGGCCCAGGTCTCTAACCATTGTCTCGTAGGTCCAGGAGCGGAGGAACGCCGGGCAACAAGGCGATCGCATCCAACGAGGAGATCCGGGGACCGAGAGTCGGGGGACAGGAGGACGCACTCTGGCGCCGATGCAGCTACAGGCCACGATGATCTTGGTGGCAACAGATTGGCGTGCTAGGAAGGAACAAGACGGGCATGACGAAGTCCTTCATCACTCCAAGTCAATATACCGTAGAAGGACGGTGACGACACAAGCTAGAAAGGCCAGCAGAGTGGCAATCTCCCCTAGGCCTCTCCACGACGATCACCAACTCCATCCCTTTCGGCGAGGAACCCACTGACGAAACCATCAAGCAAACAGTGAAAGTGTGCCTAGAGAAGCATGAGCACAAAATGGTGGGATCTTCGGCAGGGGTGCCATTAGCATGCGAGGTTCGACCAGGTGGTGTGAGCACCAGTGGTGCCCTTCATGAAAGGGATATGCCCTACAAACCAATCTCTGTTGTATCTCCCAAACCATTGTAATTGATATTTTCTAAATAAAGGCATTATTTTATCATACGCTGTGTTTATTATATGATGAACCCCATAGATTAGGGCTATGATTTTAGGGTTATGATGAGATCATACCAGTGAGACCTAAAATCTTAAAACCTTAATCTAAAGTATTCCTAGTCAAAGGAACTCTGAGTAGGGGATCAGGGTTTTCCGATAAGACTAGCACATCCCGGGTATACTGGAAAGGGTGACTGCTCTCACAGTCACTTGTGTATGACACTAATACTGGGATGTGGGTGCTCATTGGAGAATGAGTTCACTGATATGATCCAACTTGAGAACATCTAATGGAGTCTTAGCTACATGTCAATAGAAGGTTCTCATAGTGGGAGTGGTACAAGTAATCTTTTGACCTGAGACTGCCATAAGTACCTTATGTACATGAACCCATTCTTTGGTTCAATCCTAATCATGACACTGAGACATGCACAGGATTACTGGGAATGGTGAATTGGATATGAAGGTAATGAGTGGGTCAACAAGGAATCGATCACTCTTAGTAAGAGGAGATTGCATCCAGCTAGTCAACAATCGCATGATGATTCAGGGAATCTTTGATCAAAGTGAAGATATTAGAGATGGTTTCTAATATCAAGATAATCGAATCATCATTATAAGATTGAGCTAGAAATAAATATAATATTGGATTTGACATATATCCATATCCATAGTATATTTTGGGTGCAGGCTGATCGAAAGATTTAATTGTACGGTAACTCTCTACTGAAGGGTAATTTTGGTATTTCACCAGAATTTCCATATCTTCCGGGTAGACATGACACGTTGCTAGACGTCAATCTTGTCTTGTGGGTTGATCAAGTTCAAAGATCACATGTTAGGAAGAATCCTAATTGATCGATTCGGGTAAGCCCGGTTTGACCTAAATCGATTAGAAAGAGTTCTAATCAAATTAGGTCAACTTGTATTCGAACCCACTGCTGGCTAGATGTGGAACCCAATGGGTCACACACTTAAGAGGATTGATCAAGAGTTTAATTTGGAATTAAATCGTCTTTGCAAGATAACACTCTAGCAGGTGTTGCAAGCCCTAGCTTCTATTCGGATCGGATTCGAATTAGGGTTCCGGATTGGTTCAAATTGGGTTCTAATTGGACCTAATTAGACCCTAATTAAGAAAACGGGAATATGGCTAACCCTATTGGCTAGCCATGTAGCTTGGCTAGCCTCCCCACCCGCCCCTTTATTTTCACGCCAAACACCAAGAGTCCATGCGCATATGGACTCTTGGCGCGCCTTAAGGAAGAGTCCATGGCGCATGGACTCTTGGCGCGCCCCAAATAAATCTCCGATGTTTTATTTGGGCGGCCTCCTTCTTAAGTGATTAGCGCACCATCTCTCCCCCTTGGATGAGAATCCAATGGCTGATGGGATTTTGAGAAAGAAGAAAGCGCTAACTCCTCCCGGGCGCGCGAATAACATCTCTTCGGAGATGAAAAGTCGCGACTTCCTTCCTTTTAAAACCCGCGGTTTTTCCTTAAGAAGAGCCGTGGGATTTAATCTGGAAGGCCATGAGATGGGAGGATGGGGCGTGAGAAATTGGAAAGGGCGTGAGAAAGAGATTACGGAGAGGTGTGTAGGCGCCTATCTGATTTCTATTTAAAGGGTCGGGAAAAATCAGAACAAATGACAATAATATTTTTTTTCTTCCTCTCCTGAAGACTCTTTTATTTTTCTTGCTCTTGCATTGTTTCCTCTACAGAGTAAACCTCTGTCGAAACTCTGCTACTGAACAAGATAAAAGTAAAAGTCTCCGACGGTAAAGGAAAGAAAGAAGTTCTGATTTCTTCCTTTCTTTCATACATTAAGACATCATTGTCTTAATTTCTCCTCCAACTTAAGACAAGCCTATGTCCTCTTAGGACAAGGTCTTTTCTTCAAGACAAGGGTGTCTAAAGGGCCAAGGTCTTGGTGGAAGGAGGAGAAGGAGTCAAGGAAAGGAAAGCAAGCTTGTGTGGAGGAATTCAAGCCATAGTCCAAGCAATTGAGTTCTAGGAAGAAGAATTCAATAGAAGGAACCTTTGAAAAGAAGATAGAGTTGTCTTGATCACTGCTCTGTGTGGATCACCATCGGAGGGCGGACACTTGGACGCCTGGTGAATTCAATCAGCCCCTTCAACATCAACTTTGTTGGAATTAGCGATTACAGGTTGGTACTCTAATTCTAACAATCTATGTTTGAATGTTAGTATGTATGTTTTAATTCGAAATAAGGAGATCTTGGCTAAGGGATTCGGTGCAAATTTCATCATTTTGAAATTACACTTCCGCTGCGGTGCACTGGAAACCCAACAGTGGTATCAGAGCCATCCTTATTACAGTTAAAACATATGAAAATATTTATATGCATTTTTGTTGTAGTATCGAAATTAGGGTTTTAAACCCTTGAATGCTGATACACTTAGCATAATTTAAGGATGCATATATGATAATTAATGTTTTGATGTATGCCACTAATTAGGGTTTTTCACTCAAACCCTAATTATTATAGAGATATGATTAGTTTTGAAGTCATCATACTGAAATAAGGTTGCCCTGGCATAATGGTGGATCCATTATGTGGTAAATGGTTGTCCTAGTATGATGACACACTTAGCACATATATGTTTATCAGATGATATTATTATGATATTTTTTATGTAAGAATGTGCTGGCAATTTTATAAAGCCTTCTTAAAATCATATTAAGTCATAGCATATTTAACTAATAAGCATCACTAGTCATGATGAACAATTGATCATTCGGTGTCTAGAAAGGTGGTTCTGGGAAGGTAAAGAGAATCGTGGTTTTTAATTGGTTCCGTTGACTGACCTGGCCAATTTTTATTGGTGTCTAGGAAAGCAACGGGGGGACTCCCACATCTCTTCCACTTGCCTGGCCGATTTGATTATATTTAAATCTTGACTTATATGCTTAGTGTTAAAAAATGCTATATGTTGGCCTTCCTTCATGCTGGATCATTACTGTTATGAACCACATTAGGTTTGTTGTGTTATCTGCAAGACCTAATAGGGTGATTGACATAATATTGGTCTAGTGCAAAATATGCTTACAGTATATTCAGTATAATGCCTTGTTGTGTTATCTACAAGGGCATTATATTTGAATATTGACTGTATAGAAATGAAAGGGTCTTGACTTAACTAGAACATTATGGTTTGTTGTGTTTTCTGCAAGACTTATAATGTTCTAGAGGCCAAGTTATTTTTGAGAATTATATGAGATATAATTGGAAGAGTTTCCTACCTTTGAACTTATAAAAGATTTGTTGTGTTGTCTGCAAGATCTTTTATAAATTATAAGGATCTCGATCTCACTAAGAAAACCGATCAGGGTTCTTCTCGATTATCATAGTGAGGGCTATGATTTTTGATAAAATAGTGGGAGACATAATTAAATTGAAGACCTAATTTATGTAAGTCATTTCATGGTTGTTTGCTTATGTATTGTTCTTAATTAAATGTAGATAAATGGCATCTTCATTATCACTGAGAAGCATCTTAGATACCAACAAATTGACTGGTCCAAACTATGTGGACTGGTTGAGAAACTTAAAGATTGTACTGAGTTCAGAAAAACTTTCTTATATTCTTGATACCCCTAGTCTTAATCCACTAGGGGATGATGCCACACAGGAAGATATGGCCACATACAAAATGTGGCAGAATGACTCCCTCACTGTCAAGTGTATCATACTGGCCTCTATGACCAATGAGTTACAGAGGCAGCATGAAAGCATGGATACTCAATCCATAATGCTCAATTTAAAGGAGCTTTATGGAGAACAAAGCAGAACTGCTAGATACGAAATATCTAAGCAGTTATTCCGTGCTAGGATGACAGAGGGTACATCCGTTCAGGATCATGTCTGAAGGTAATTGACTTAATCACCAGATTAGGTCAATTAGGGTTTATTATGGATGGGGAGCTGAATCAGGATTTAATCCTGCAATCACTCCCGGAGTCATTTTCTCAGTTTGTCTTGAATTATCACATGAACAAACTGAACACTTCCTTGCCTGAGCTGTTAAATATGTTAAAAACAGCAGAGAGCCACGTTAAGAAAGAAAAGGCTCCACTTCTTCTTGTTGATAAGACCAATAAGAAGAAATCAGGCAAAAAGGGTTTTAGCAGGAGACTAAACCCTAAGGGTGGCATCAATAAGAACAAGAAAGGAAAGAAGGCCTCAAAACAGTCAACCTGTTTCTTTTGCGGCAAAGCGGGACATTGGAAAAGGAATTGCAAGGCTTACCTTGCAACTGTGAAGCCTGGTGCGGCAGACGCACCAAAAGGTATGTATGAGATACATACTATATTGACATTAAATTCGTCTATATCAAATACTTGGGTATTGGATACCGCTTGTGGTTACCATATATGCAAATCTTTGCAGGACCTCCACAAGCTTAAAGTATTGAAGGAAGGCGACTTCAATCTCTACGGTGCTGGTGGTGATATCATCCAAGCAGAAGCTGTAGGGACCTATATTCTGAAGTTGCCTTCAGGGAAGATCTTGGAGCTAGAGAATTGTTACTATATGCCAAAGATTATTAGGAACATTATATCTATTCCTTTGTTATTAAAACAAGGATATGTAATGGATGTAACGAGCACTGGTTGCTCAATAATGTTATCTAATAAATTATTTGTTCTGGCATATTTAGCAATGGGCTCTTAACTCTTTCTTCCAATGATAGTATTTTCATGTCAATACTAAAAGGAAAAGAAAAGACTTTAATGATACTTTACTTTGGCATCATAGACTTGGTCATGTTAATGAGTCTAGGATTAGCAAGTTATACAAGGAAAATTCCTTGATCCTTATGAGTATGAATCATTAGGAACTTGCGAATCATGTCTCATGGGTAAGATGACAAAAACTCCATTCACTGGACATGGGGAAAGGTCAACTGAGTTATTAGGACTTATACATACTGATGTATGTGGTCCAATGACAACTCAGGCCAGAGGAGGATACTCATATTTTATCACTTTTACAGATGATTTATCTAGGTTCGGATATGTGTATCTTATGAAACACAAATCTGAAGCCTTTGATAAATTTAAAGAGTATCAAAGTATGGTCGAAAAACAAACCGGGAAAAGTATTAAAGTTCTTCGTTCTGATCGAGGAGGAGAATACTTATCCACGGAGTTTTTAGACTATCTTAAAGTTAATGGAATTTTTCTGAATGGACCCCTCCTTATACACCACAGCTAAATGGTATAGCTGAAAGGAGGAATCGTACCTTATTAGATATGGTACGATCCATGATGTGCTTCACAAATTTGCCCATTTCCTTCTGGGGTCATGCCCTAGAAACTGCTGTTTATATTCTGAACAAGGTACCTTCTAAATCCGTTGTTAGTACTCCATATGAAATTTGGAGTGGAAAGAAACCATATCTTAAATATTTAAGGTATGGGGATGTCCAGCTTATGTTAAAAGAAATTTTGGACATAAGTTGGAACCTAGAGCGGATAAATGTCTATTTGTAGGATATCCTAAAGAAGGAGAGGATATCTATTCTACCATCCTACTGAACAAAAGATTTTTGTAGCAGGCATGCCACTTTTCTAGAAAAAGAGTTCATTTTGGAAAAGGGCAATGGTAGAACAATTGAACTTGGAGAAGTGCAAGAAATACAGATAGACAATTCTCAACCATTAGAACATATAGTTAGGACAGAACCAGAACACAAAACTCCTCCTCGTAGGTCTGACAGAGTGCCACGGGCACCTGAGAGGTATGGGTTTATTATTGAAAATAATGAAGCTCAAGTCATTCAAAATGATGAACCTCTGACCTATACGGAAGCTATCTTGAGTACTGACTCAGATAAATGGCAAGAAGCCATGGAATCCGAAGTAGACTCTATGTATGTAAACCAAGTATGGTCTTTGGTTGATGCACCAGAGGGTGTTAATCCTATTGGGTGTAAATGGGTCTATAAGAAAAAGATTGGGGCTGATGGCCAAGTTGAAACCTATAAAGCCAGATTAGTGGCTAAAGGTTTTAGACAAAAACAGGGAATTGATTATGATGAAACATTTTCACCTGTTGCCATGCTAAAATCAATTCGGATTTTACTTGCTATAGCAGCATACCACGATTATGAGATATGGCAGATGGATGTGAAGACTGCATTCCTCAATGGTTTCCTTGAGGAAGAAGTCTACATGTCACAGCCAGAAGGTTTTATTTCAAAGAATAAACCTAATCAAGTATGCAAGCTAAAGAAATCCATTTATGGATTAAAGCAAGCTTCCAGGAGTTGGAACATCCGCTTTGATGAAACTATTAAAGATTTGGTTTTATCAAAAATGGATGAACCCTGTGTTTATAAGAAGACTAGTGGGAGTGCCATAGTCTTCTTGGTTCTGTATGTAGATGACATACTCCTCATTGGGAATGATATCCCAATGTTGCAATCAGTCAAGGTTTGGCTATCAAACCAGTTTTCCATGAAAGATTTGGGAGAAGCATCCTATATACTAGGTATTAAGATCTATAGAGATAGATCTAAGAGGATGCTAGGTTTATCCCAATCTAGGTACATTGACTTAGTGCTGAAAAGATTCAGCATGGAAGGAAGTAAAAGAGGTTATCTTCCTATGAGTCAAGGCATACATCTTTCTAAAAGGATGTCTCCTAAGACACCTGAAGAAAGAGATAGAATGAATTCTATACCCTATGCTTCGGCAATAGGATCCATAATGTATGCCATGTTATGTACCAGGCCTGATGTGGCATATGCTTTAGGCATTGTCAGTAGGTTTCAGGCTGATCCAGGAGAGGATCATTGGAAAGCAGTTAAAAATATTCTTAAGTACCTAAGAAGGACTAAGGATATTTTTCTGGTTTATGGTGGTTCTGATCTTAAACTAGAAGCTTATTCTGATTCTAGTTTTCAATCAGACCCTGATGATAGCAAATCCATTTCGGGATATGTTTTTACCCTAAATGGTGGAGCAGTGAGTTGGAAGAGTACCAAGCAGCAGACTGTAGCTGACTCAACCACAGAGGCAGAATACATAGCTGTTAGTGAAGCCGCCAAGGAAGCAGTCTGGATGAAGAAGTTCATCACAGAGTTGGGTGTTGTTCCTCAAATTGAAAACCCAGTGCCACTTTACTGTGACAACACTGGGGCCGTTGCTCAAGCTAAGGAACCAAGAGCTCATCATAAGTCCAAGCACATTCTGAGACGCTTCCATCTTGTCCGAGAAATAGTAGAGAGACAAGATGTCTACATAGATAGAGTTGATACAAAGAACAATGTAGCAGACCCGTTCACTAAGGCTCTACCACAGCGAGATTTTGATCGCCACCTAGAATGTATGGGATTAAGATTCAAAGGCGATTGGCTTTAGTGCAAGTGGGAGATTGAAAGGGATATGCCCTACAAACCAATCTCTGTTGTATCTCCCAAACCATTGTAATTGACAATTTTCTAAATAAAGGCATTATTTTATCATACGCTGTGTTATTATATGATGAACCCCATAGATTAGGGCTATGATTTTAGGGTTATGATGAGATCATACCAGTGAGACCTAAAATCTTAAAACCTTAATCTAAAGTATTCCTAGTCAAAGGAACCCTGAGTAGGGGATCAGGGTTTTCCGATAAGACTAGCACATCCCGGGTATACTGGAAAGGGTGACTGCTCTCACAGTCACTTGTGTATGACACTAATACTGGGATGTGGGTGCTCATTGGAGAATGAGTTCACTGATATGATCCAACTTGAGAACATCTAATGGAGTCTTAGCTACATGTCAATAGAAGGTTCTCATAGTGGGAGTGGTACAAGTAATCTTTTGACCTGAGACTGCCATAAGTACCTTATGTACATGAACCCATTCTTTGGTTCAATCCTAATCATGACACTGAGACATGCACAGGATTGATACTGGGAATGGTGAATTGGATATGAAGGTAATGAGTAGGTCAACAAGGAATCGATCACTCTTAGTAAGAGGAGATTGCATCCAGCTAGTCAACAATCGCATGATGATTCAGGAATCTTTGATCAAAGTGAAGATATTAGAGGTTTCTAATATCAAGATAATCGAATCATCATTATAAGATTGAGCTAGAAATAAATATAATATTGGATTTGACATATATCCATATCCATAGTTATTTTGGGTGCAGGCTGATCGAAAGATTTAATTGTACGGTAACTCTCTACTGAAGGGTAATTTTGGTATTTCACCAGAATTTCCATATCTTCCGGGTAGACATGACACGTTGCTAGACGTCAATCTTGTCTTGTGGGTTGATCAAGTTCAAAGATCACATGTTAGGAAGAATCCTAATTGATCGATTCGGGTAAGCCCGGTTTGACTAAATCGATTAGAAAGAGTTCTAATCAAATTAGGTCAACTTGTATTCGAACCCACTGCTGGCTAGATGTGGAACCCAATGGGTCACACACTTAAGAGGATTGATCAAGAGTTTAATTTGGAATTAAATCGTCTTTGCAGATAACACTCTAGCAGGTGTTGCAAGCCCTAGCTTCTATTCGGATCGGATTCGAATTAGGGTTCCGGATTGGTTCAAATTGGGTTCTAATTGGACCTAATTAGACCCTAATTAAGAAAACGGGATATGGCTAACCCTATTGGCTAGCCATGTAGCTTGGCTAGCCTCCCCACCCGCCCCCTTTATTTTTTCATGCCAAACACCAAGAGTCCATGCGCATATGGACTCTTGGCGCGCCTTAAGGAAGAGTCCATGGCGCATGGACTCTTGGCGCGCCCCAAAAATTCTCCGATGTTTATTTGGGCGGCCTCCTTCTTAAGTGATTAGCGCACCATCTCTCCCCCTTGGATGAGAATCCAATGGCTGATGGGATTTTGAGAAAGAAAGAAAGCGCTAACTCCTCCGGGCGCGCGAAATAACATCTCTTCGGAGATGAAAAGTCGCGACTTCCTTCCTTTTAAAACACCGCGGTTTTCCTTTAAGAAGAGCCGTGGGATTTAATCTGGAAGGCCATGAGATGGGAGGATGGGGCGTGAGAAATTGGAAAGGGCGAGAGAAAGAATTACGGAGAGGTGTGTAGGCGCCTATCTGATTTCTATTTAAAGGGTCGGGAAAATCAGAACAAATGACAATAATATTTTTTTTCTTCCTCTCCTGAAGACTCTTTTATTTTTTCTTGCTCTTGCATTGTTTCCTTACAGAGTAAACCTCTGTCGAAACTCTGCTACTGAACAAGAATAAAAGTAAAAGTCTCCGACGGTAAAGGAAAGAAAGAAGTTCTGATTTCTTCCTTTCTTTTACATTAAGACATCATTGTCTTAATTTCTCCTCCAACTTAAGACAAGCCTATGTCCTCTTAGGACAAGGTCTTTTTCTTCAAGACAAGGGTGTCTAAAGGGCCAAGGTCTTGGTGGAAGGAGGAGAAGGAGTCAAGGAAAGGAAAGCAAGTCTTGTGTGGAGGAATTCAAGCCATAATCCAAGCAATTGAGTTCTAGGAAGAGACTCAATAGAAGGAACCTTTGAAAAGAAGATAGAGTTGTCTTGATCACTGCTCTGTGTGGATCACCATCGGAGGGCGGACACTTGGACGCCTGGTGAATTCAATCAGCCCCTTCAACATCAACTTTGTTGGAATTAGCGATTACAGGTTGGTACTCTAATTCTAACAATCTATGTTTGTGTTAGTATGATGTTTAATTCGAAATAAGGAGATCTTGGCTAAGGGATTTCGGTGCAATTCATCATTTTGAAATTACACTTCCGCTGCGGTGCACTGGAAACCCCAACACTTTACCGGTCACGGTGAGGAGTATCATCACTTCCACTGTGATCACGGCCATGGCATCAAAAAAAAAAATGTCACAACCGTGAATAAGAGATCAAGAAGCTCGTCAAGGAGGCCCACTTCTTCGAAGGTTGCGGGGGGCAGGCTCGAGCGGGGCCCCAAGTGCTCGCCACTTTTCCATCGACTTCAACCATCATGGCTACCTCACCATGAAATCGGTAGGCATCACCACCTGGAGGTTCGCGCGTGCGTCTAAGAAGGCTCAAGGGGCAGGGCCACCCGAGAGTCATTTCCCCACCATGAGGGGAAGAGAAAGCGAAGGAGGAAGGTAAATAAAGCTACCACGAATGTCGGGATGACGATCGCGAACCACCGTAGGAAGGCCCCCACGAGACGGCCTAAGTTCCATCAGGAGGGGTCCGTTACCTCGAAGAACCGGCGGTGCCAGACTCCCCGAGGGAGGAAGCCTACAACCTATAGACGCCCCCAGTGAGGTAAGTTCCCCACCAATGATCATGGTAGCGATTTTTCCCCTTGCATGGGTATCCGCATGTTTACAGAAAAGGATCAACGGTGCCCCTGGGCCCAGCTCCAGGATGTCGAAGAACCTTCGATCCACGTAGCTCCCACTTCCCAGCATTCCCGGGCATAGCCCCAGGATGCTAAAGGAACTTTGAGCCACGTAGCTCTCCAACTCCGAGCATCCCCGAGCCCAGCTCCAGGACGTTGAAGAATCTTCGAGCCACGTAGCTCCCACTTCCCAGCATCCCCGGGCCCAGATCCAGGATGCTAGAGGAATTTCGAGCCACGTAGCTCTCCAACTCTGAGCAACCCCGAGCCCAGCTCCAAGATGTCGAAGAATCTCCGAGCCACGTAGCTTCCACTTCCCAGCATTCACGGGCCCAGCCCCAGGTTGCTAGAGGAACCTCGAGCCACGTAGCACTCCAACTCTTAGCATCCTTGAGCCCAGCTCCAGGACATCGAAGAATCTCCGAGCCACATAGCTCCCACTTCCCAGCATTCCCGGGCCCAACCCCAGGATGCTAGAGGAACCTCAAGCCATGTAGCTCTCCAACTCCGAGCATCCCCGAGACCAGCTCCAGGATGTCGAAGAATCTCCGAGCCACGTTGCTCCCACTCCTAACATCCCCGGGTCTAGCTCTAAGATGCTAAGGAATTTCGAGCCACGTAGCTCCCCAACTCCAAGCATCCTCGAGCCTAGCTCAAGGATGTCGAAGAATCTTCGAGCCACATAGCTCCCCAACTCCAAGCATCCCCGAGCCCAGCTCCAAGATGTCGAAGAATCTTTGAGCCACGTAGCTCCCCAACTCCAAGCATCCCCAAGCCTAGCTCCAGGATATCGAAGAATCTCTGAACCACGTAGCTCCCACTTCCTAGCATCCCCGGGCCCAGCTCCAGGATGCTAGAGGAATTTCAAGTCACGTAGCTCCCCAACTCCAAGCATCCTCGAGCGCAGCTCTAGGATGTCGAAGAATCTTCGAGCCACGTAGCTCCCCACTCCAAGCATCCCCGAGCCCAGCTCCAGGACATCGAAGAATCTCCGAACCACGTAGCTCCCACTTTCCAGCATTCCCAGGCCCAGCCCCAGGATGCTAAAGGAACCTTGAGCCACGTAGCTCTCCAACTCCAAGCATCCCCAAGCCCAGCTCCAGGATGTCGAAGAATCTCCGAGCCATGTAGCTCCCACTTTCTAGCATTCCCGGGTCCAGCCCCAGGATGCTAGAGGAACCTCGAGCCACGTAGCTCCACAATTCCAAGCATCCCCGAGCCTAGCTCCAGGACACCCTTCTCAAGATCGGAGCTCAGACCTTCGGCCAAGAGAACTCCAAGCCAAGCAGCTGTCTATCTCAAATATCTCCGAGCCTAGTTCCGAGATGCCAAGAGATCACGGGGCCACGCAGCTCCCGTCAACGCCTGAAGCCTAGTTCCAAGATGCTAAAGACCTGAGCCAAGATCTCAGGCAACCCCCTAGGTCCGAGCCTAGCTCCACGTCCAGGAAGGCCTCAAGCCTAGCTCCAAGGCAATCAAGACCGGTAACCCCCCTTCTCTGATCTCCCCACTCGAAAAGAAGACAAGAGGAGAAGGAAAGAAAGAGAACAAAGGGGGAAGCTCGGCAGCCCTCTTCTCTGATCTCCTCACTCGAAAAGAAGATGAGACGGGAAGGAAAGAAAGGGAACAAAATGAGGGTACAACCAGCATCCTCTCCTCTGATCTCCCCACTCTAAAAAAAATAAAAGAGAGAACTAAAAACAAACACAAAAAAAAAAAGAGAAAGAAGAAGAGTGGGAAGGAAAAAGAGAGAACAAGAAGGAAATATAGCATCATCGAAGCTACCAGTTTCAGCAGCTCTCAGTCATCAACGTCCCCGAGCCCAGCTCCAGGATGCCCCTTCTCTAGACTGGAGCTCAGATCTCCGGCCAAGAGAACTTTGAGCCAAGTAGCTCTCAGTAATCAACGTTCCTGAGCCTAACTTCAGGATGCCCCTTCTCAAGACCAAGCTTAGGTCTCCGGCCAAGAGAACTTTGAGGCAAGCACCTCTCAGTCATCAACGTCCCCGAGCCCAGCTCCAGGATGCCCTTCTCAAGATCGGAGCTCAGATCTCCAGCCAAGAGAACTTCTAACTAAGCAGCTCTTAGTCATCAACGTCCTCGAGCCCAGCTCCAGGATGCCCCTTCTCAAGACCGGAGCTCAGATCTCTGGCTAAGAGAATTTTGAGCCAAGCAGCTCTCAATCATCAACGTCACTGAGCCTAGCTCCAGGATGCCCCTTCTCAATAATGGAGCTTAGATCTCTGGCCAAGAGAACTTCGAGCCAAGCAGCTCTCAGTCATCAACATCCCCGAGCCCAGCTCCAGGATGCCCCTTCTAAAGACCGGAGCTTAGATCTCCGGCCAAGAGAACTTCGAGCCCAACAGCTCTCAAGTGTTACAGCTTGTCCCCCTAAGCAAGGTGCAGTCCTTCTCTCTGATCTCCCCATACAAAAAAAAAGGAAGAGAAAGAAAGGGAGAGAAGAAGAGAGGAGATGAAAGAGAGAAAAGCAAAGAGAACAAATGATAAAGAAACTCGGGTTTCACTTCATTGATCAACACAAAGCACAAGTGTCTTCTGGGCCCCTGACACACCGGGTGACCCAGACTGAGTACAAGAAACAAAATGTACAAAGCAAAGCAAGGAAGAAAAGGGTCATTCTGCGCCGGCTGGCTTCGCTGCCAGATCTTGAGGCCGAGAGCTCCTGCCCTCAGAAGTCTTCGGCTGAGCTGTGCTGGCCGCAGAAGGGCCACCCTCAGCTGGTGCCTGAGACTCCGAGCCTACGCCACCCACGATGACCTCTTCATCAACCTCCTTCTCCATGGCCGAAGGGTACTCAAGGCAGCCACGGTCCTTGTCAGGAACGAGCACCTCGACCCGGCCATGTAGGTACATGAAATCCTTGTAAAAGGAGTCCGACGCCATTTGCTGGATATCGGCAACGAACTCCTCCGAAGCCTTAAAGTTGGTGACGGTGTTCTCAGCGCCCTTCATGGCCTCAGCGGCCACCCTCTTCGACTCAGCGACCTCCAGCCTGGCTGCCTCCACCGAGTTGGTGCCGTCTCTGTCGCTTTCTCAGCAGTGGCAAGTTTCTCCTTCATGACTGCCAGTTCTGCCTGGGCGGCTCGGGCGATCTCTTGTGCGGTCAGCCTTGGCACTGCACCAATTCAACTTCATCTCGAAGACGGAGAGGTCGTCGATCGCCTTCTTTGAACGGCTTCACTCCAAGTTGCAAGCCATCAAGAGTCCTCTTGCTCGCCCCTCGACATCAGCGAGCTCTCTTTTGAGATCCTTGATCTTCAACTCAAGGAACCCACTTACCCCGATTTCTCCTTCAGGTCGGCCTTCAAAGATTCGATCTCGGTGGCCTGTTGCCGCTCGAGACGCTCCCCACTCTGGATGTGGCCCATGATGTAGAGGGCCTCGGTACCAATCTACACCGTAAAAAGAAGAAGAGGTCAGTAAAAAAAATGATGATGAATAAAAATAAAAAGAGAGAAAGAAAGAGAAAATAGAAGAGAAAGAGAAGTAAAGGTGGCTTACCGAGTACAGCTGAGAGAAGAGGGTGCGGATGACATCGGTCACCTGCATCCCAGCCATCTCCTGCCGATCGCACACTTGGATGGAGAAGTCCATCAAGCATTCGGCAAGCTCGGGGCTCCGAAGGACCGAGTTCTCCGGCCCCATCTTGAAGGGGAGATGGCGTCGCACCTCCTCCCTCCGGCTCTCTCCATGAGCGGGCGGCCTTGCACCACTGACTGAAGGACCCTGGGGGGCAGGCTGGGAGGCCTGCGCCGGTATAGGAGGCACCTCTGTCGAGGCGCTGGGCATAGCCCGGGTCTCCTCACCCCTGACAGTGGCGAGGGGGACTCGGAGGATCGCGGGGCGTAGTGGCAGCAGTGGCAGCCCTTGCTCAGACTACCACCTCGGGCTCTGTAGTGGGGGCCTGCTATACTAGCCTTGGCGCCATGGAAGCTGCTCTCTACACTGGCACAGGAGCAATGTAAGGCACCTCTGAGCTTGGGCCAGTAGCTGCAGTCGAGCTTAGACCGATCACCACCATGGGGGCGGCCACAGAAGCGCTCTCACCCCAGGCCCGCCTGGAAGCAGGCTCCTCGGCCAGCCCAGTCGGCCGCCTCTTCTTGGTGATGGCTAGAATATCACTCTCAGAGAAGATCATACCTGTATACAAATTACACAATATTTAGAGCCTGGGAGAAACAATGCAAGAGGTGCAAGAACAAAAGAAAACAAAAAGTTCAGGTCGAACTCATCCAACCCTCCATCGGGTTGACCTTGGAGTCGGCAAGGTTCTGCTCAGACAACAGGACCTCAAGAGAAGGAATCTGGGCGATGCGTAGCTGCTCGTAATCATCATGGTCAGCCGCATCGACCACAGAATCTTGGTTGGGGGACTGATCCGGATCGCTCCAGACCCAATCGACCCCCTCGACCTCAACATAGAAAAACTTGCTCTTCCATCCCCTGATGGAAGAGGGAAGCTCAAACCTGATGCCTTCGGGCGAGAAGACAAAGACCACCACCCATCCTCGGTTGGGTGGCGCTTTAGGTTAAAGAAAGCCCTGAACAAGAAAAACCGGGCTATGAACCTGTGGAGTTGACAAAACACAACGAAGGAGAAAATGACCCTAATAGCATTTGGCACCAGCTGCACCGGGACCAGATAATAATTGTCTAGGACTGACAAAAAGAAAGGATGGAAGGAAAACTGGAGACCCCTAGAGAAGGTCTCCTTATAGAAGGCAAGGGCCTGGGCCATTGGAAGTGTCCCGGTTCCCCTACGAGGGACCGTAAGCTGGACGGAAGCCGGGATGCCATAGACATCCCGGATGGTCCTCAAGTCCCCGGCAGTGATCGTCGAAGTGACCCACTGAAACCTGTGGACCGGATTGACTCAGGGATAGGAATAAAAGAGGAAGAGGGGGCGAAGAAGGGCTAGATGCCGGTTCCCTGATGACTACTGGACCGGGAGGACACCTCTTACTGAGCTCGAAGCGGGTTATGCCTCCCTCTCCGTCAGAAGAAGAAGAAGATGCTGGCCTTCGCTCGGAAGGACCGGCCTCGTCCTGGTCAGTAGAGGGGCAGAAGCCTGGACCAAACGGGACATCCTCAAGGACAAAGGAGAAGAAGAACACCAAACGAAAGACCGGGAAGAAGACTCAACCCAAGAGAAGACCCCAGGCCTGAAGGAAAAAACTCTATCCTAGCAGGAGGAGGAGGAGGAAGAAGAAGCTAACCTGTTCCTTTAGAAAACTCGGGTAACTGGAAGGAGGAAGCTTGGGCGCGGCGGCAACAGGCACAGAGAATTCAAACAAAATAGATGGTTCGGGTAAGGCCCTCTTTTTATTTCGAAATGACTTGATGGAGTCGTACCGATTCAGACTCTCCGCCAACAGAACCATGCCACATGCCACCCATCGATGAGAATAGCATCCCGGCCGCTCTGAATTTTGTGTCCACATTAACTGCTCCTCGGACGTGGCCACATGGCATCCCTGCATTGGACTGCAGGACCGGCCCCAGAAGCACCAGCAATCATGGCCATCATCATGCCAGATTTTTTCCTTTCCACATCAGCACCGCAATTACTCCCTTCGACCCGAGCGCCACGCACTAACGAGCCTCGAGAGTGGGGGGCAAATGGTGTGGTAGGATCGCTGATGTGGAGGAATCGGCGGATGCCACGTCGAGAAAAGACATCGCGTCAACTCTCCAGCCTGTATTCCACTATCGAGTTGAGATGAGCTCTTTCAGAATAGCAGGCCGAGCTTAGTCCTCCACCAGGTCAAGCTCATGAGCTCGATGCCTAGGTCGGAGCTGCCTTCCGCCCTCCAGAGCGAGACCCTCGAAGGCTAGTGCCCTGCAGTCAAGGTCGAGCCAAGAACTCACCCACCGATGTGGAGCCTCTCTGAGCGCGCACCCTCTGGATCGGGTCCGCCTTCCACCCTCCAGAGTGAGACCCTCGGAGGCTAGTGCCTTACAGTCGAGGTTGAGCCACGAACTCACCCACCGATGTGGAGCCACTTCGAGCACGCGCCCTCTGAACCGGGTCCACCTTCCACCCTCCAAAGTGATAACCTCGGAGGCTAGTGCCCTGCGATCGAGGTCGAGCTAAGAACTCACCCGTCGATGTGGAGCCTCTCCGAGCGCGCGCCACTAGATCGGGTCCGCCTTCCGCCCTCCAGAGCGAGACCCTCGGAGGCTAGTGCCCTGCAGTCGAGGTTGAGCCAAGAACTCACATGCCGATGTGGAGCCTCATCAAGCGCACGCCCTCTGGACCGGGTCTGCCTTCTGCCCTCCAGAGCAAGACCCTCGGAGGCTAGTGCCCTGGGGTCGAGGTTAAGCCAAGAACTCTCCCGTCGATGTGGAGCCTCTCGAAGCACGCGCCCTCTGGACCGGGTCCACCTTCCGCCCTCCTCCACCAAGGCACCCCTGTGAGCTCGGAATGTCGAGGTCAGAGCGAGTCATGCCACCCCAGCTTGGCCCCAGTCCGGACGAGGTTTTCACCAGTCCAGAACACTAGCGAGCCACCCGAGGATTGCACTGAAATACTTTCCAGGCCATACTGACCACCTACGACCGCTAGTTACACCAATCTGGGGATTCAAATCCTGTGAGCGGTGGCCCGTCATTCGAAGCATCCCTAAATTTCCTGGAATGAGGCAACCAAGAGGAGTGCCGGAGTGCCTGACAACACCCCTATCATGAATAAGGAAAGGTTCCTCGGGACACCGCCGCATGCGCCTGATAGCCCGGCAGGGATCCCGAGACAAGCACCGAATGGTAACTTGGTTCACAGCAAACCCAGAGGTAACACACACAACAACTCCAAGAGACAGAAGAAAAAAAGAAAAAGAAGAGGTGCAACCCCTACCAAGAAGAGGGGACGGCACCACCACCATCACCATAAACACAAGCGCAAGCCTGACCAAGAGGGTGAAGCACCACTACCACCATAGTGGAGGGGAAAGCGAGGGATACAAGGAGAGGCGGAGGAACAGAGCATCCCTCTATCCCCGCTATTATTCTCCCCCGGTAATGTTTTCACCTTCGCCTACATTTTACACTCCTAGAGCGGAGTCCATCAAGAGGGGCCCGACCAGGAGGATCTGTTTCCCTGGATCGTCACTGACTTGATCATCGGAGTGCCCCCGTCGGAAACCCTGGCCCGGGTCTCTAACCGTTGTCTCGCAGGTCCAGGAGCAGAGGACTGCCGGGTAACAAGGCGACCATACCCAGCGAGGAGATCCAGGGACCGAGAGCCGCTGGTGGTAGAAGGAGCGCACTCCGGTGCCGATGCAGCTACAAGCCTCTACGATCTTGGCGGCAACACCCCATGCCCAAGTTGTAGTTAAGACCTAATAAATTTTCTTCGATAGGAATGCATTGTCGAGTCTATTAGGTGTGGTATGAGTCCTTTGCATCACCTGTTAGGAGTTTGCATGTTCTCAGCATGTACGCAATATGCATAAGGACATTAGCCAAAAGATTAATCTAAGTAATAAAACATATAAGAAGCTGGCTAATTCTTGAAAGAGACGAGGAATTTAATGTAGGGGATTCTATCATTATTAGACTTAGACCTGAGCGGTTCCCACCAGGGACCGTTAAGAGCTTCATGCTCATGGGATGGACCCTTTAGAGTGATAGAGAAGGTCAGACCAATGCCTAGTGTTAGATTTGCCCCTGGATTTTGGCATTAGCTCTACCTTCAATATCACGGACTGGTCGATATAGGGAACCGGCAACGATTCCTAGTAAGGCCTTTGGACCTACCCTATCCTTTAAAAGCGAACCTAATCTAGAGTATCCACTTATAAATTGGCTTGAGAGAGGAGAACGGATCGAGCGTATCCTGGATGATCAAGCTCTCATGACCCGGGGCCGCGGCTATCAACGCTACCTAGTTCGATGGCAAGATCGACCAAAATCTGACGATTCATGGATTACTCAAGAGGACTTGCAGTACCTCAACCCAGACCTTCTTGAGCGATACTAGAGCTAGAGCGATCCGTACTCGACGGGGTCGAGTTCCTTCCACCCCGGGAGAATTGGTGTGGACACTAGAGGCACCAGACTTAGGCAAAGACTTCTCAACCCTATGGTTTATTGATTAGTATTTTCTGTATTGAGTTGAATTTTGTAATAAAGGCTTAGCCCATTTTGAGTCCCTATTTTGTCCCCCGAGTCCTGTAATTATTGTCATCCATACCATTAGAGTTTGGAATTAATCTTGGGATATAGTCCATTTTAGTTGAGTCTTGAGTCAGCTCATGTTGAGCCTTTTGAGTTTTGTATTGAGTCCAGTCCAATTTTGTAAGAAGAAGACTCAAGCCACTGATGGACCCCAGCCAGAGTGATAATTTGACAACTTCAAGGAGTCCAGTCATACTTGAATGTGCCACCTTGGATTGCATGAGATGGATCTTGAGATCATCACTATTGAGGACCAAGATGACAACAACATCAGCTTGCCAAGAAGATGGACAACCGAAGAAACCCTAAAGCCTGCCCGGGATTGAAGTGGGTTGCCCAAGGCCCATCCTTTTTATTAGGCACCCAACCTCTCGGCCACCTTAGGGTCACCCCTTGGCCAACCAAATACAGAGAGGGAGAGTGAGAGAGAGCCTAATTGGAAGAGGAAGTCTATGTAAAGTTTGTGAGAATAAAGGACACAAAGAAATTCTCTTGTATGCCCTTACTTAGGCCCTAAGTTTTGTAAGTCTATATAAAGGGCCTATCTCTCATGTGTTTTATCATCTTATAATGAAATTCTCTCGAGTTTTCTCCAAATTGCTATGTAATTTGCTGTGTGAAGGTATCTGTATGATCCTATTATTGATACGAGTCTGCTACACCCTGCCTCCAAGCCTCCAACAAAAACCCCTCGCCGTCGCCCTACTCCAAACCCTGGATGCCTACCTTTTGGCCACCCACCTCCCATCCTCTTCCTCCCATTCTTCTTTTAGCAATCTAACCTATTTTTCCTATGTTTTCTAACCCTTGATAGGTGCCTTGCAGGTCCCTCATAGTTCATGAATTTAGGATTCCATCCGATCAGCTTTCGTGTCAGTGGATCAAAAACCACGGATCCGCAAGGTCTTCGGCTTGATTTTCCAGGCCGCATCTGAGAGCATAGAGCAACCTCTTCATGAATTGATCTTCAAATCACTACAAGGTACACTCCTAGACTCACAGGTAGTGGTATTGCGGAAGAGCTAGCCTTATCAGGACTTCTTAGCCTCTACGGTCCTGTTTCTTTCATTATTTAGGATCTTTTTCTGCATTCATGTGCTTCTAATTTTCTATAGAATTCCCTGCTTAGAATATTGGCTCAAAATTTGGGATATAAACTCCTAACTCAATGCTTAATAACAAAAAAATAGTTTGCATGCATAAATAGTCCCGCATCATCTAGTTTCAAATCCTGAGGTACATGATCTTGATTTTCCCATTACTCTCCACAAGGATAAACGTACATGTACCATACATTCTATTGCTGATTATGTATCCTCGGACCATTTCAATCTCTCTTTTCAGCACTTTGCTTTATTTATCTTGTCTATAATTATCCCTAGACTTATTTAGAAGCATTATTTGATCCACCTTGGAAAGTTGCTATGGATGATGAAATAAATATACTTATTAGCCATGGCACTTTGGAGCTTGTGCCTCCTTCTATAGGTTTCTAGTCTATTCAGTGTAAATCAATGTTTACTATCAAATATCTACCAGATGGATCAGTACAAGGCTCGTCTAGTTGCTAAGGGCTTTACTCAAACTTATGCAATTGATTACTATGAGACATTTTTTTTGTAGTTCGGATGAATTCTATTTAGGTGGTATTCTCTATTACTATTAACCGAGATTAGCATATCATCTAGATGAATGTCAAGAATATATTTCTCCATGGTGATCTTCTTGAGGATGTCTATATGGAGCAACCATCAAGATATGTTGCTAAGGGGGATTATTAGATATGCAAGCTCAAAAAAGCTATCTATAGTTTGAAACAGAGTCCTTATGCTTGGTTTGATAAGTTTACAGAGGTTGTTGTCAGTATAGGTCTTAGATGCTCACTGCTTGATCAATCGATCTTTGTTTGAAAAAGTTCATGATAAATTGTTGTATTTGTTCTTTCTGTCGATGATATTCTCTTTACTAGTAATAACATAGAGGGTATTGCAGAAGTCAAGCAACATATTCAATTTCATTTTGTCATTAAAGATTTTGGCAAGCCAAGGTGCTTCTTGGATTGAGACTGCTTACTATTCTATTGGAGTTAGTCTTTCTCAGCAAAAATATGCACTTGACCTTCTTGTTGATATCGAACTACTAGGATGTAAGCCTATCAGCACTCTAATGGTTGCCAATCATAATAATCTATTTGAAAATAATGATGATAATTTTCTAGATCCAACTCAGTATTGTTGACTGTTGGAAAAACTAATATACCTCACTATTACATGAGCATATAATTTTTTTTGTAGTTGGATTAGTCATTTAATACATGCATAAGTCAAAGAAAAGGTATTGGAAAGCAGCTATCAAAATTCTCCATATATAAAAGGCTCTCCAAAAAAAAGCTACTCTTTAAGAAATCTAGATATCTTAACATTAAGGCATACTCAAATACAGATTATACAGGCTCTGTGAAGATTGATGCTTTACCTCTCATTATTGTGCTTATATTGGAGGAAACTTTGTCACATGGAGAAGCAAGAAGCAAAATATTATGACCAGATCAAGTACGGAGGTAGAGTACAGAGCAATGGTCCATAGTGCCTATGAGATGATATGGCTTAAGTCCTTTATGGAAGATTTGGGATTTACCTATACAAAGCTCATGAATATGCATTGTGATAATCAAATAGCAATTTATATTGCGAGTAATCCAGTCTTTCATGAATGAACTAAATATATAGAGGTAGATTGTCATTTTATACGAGAAGCTATTTTAAGTGATAAGATTGAGACATCTTATATCAATTCAGCAAATCAACTCGTACACAATTTCACCAAAGCTCTCAACTCCAATTGGTTTTCTACTATATATTCCAAGCTGGGCTTAGTTGATCTATACATTTTAGCTTAAGGGGCAATGTTAAAAAAGTGAGTAATTATTTTATGTTATACCCTAGAATATCATACTCAGTCTTAACCCTAATAAGAGTATTATTATAGTCCTATTAGGGGTCACATATTATTATGATCCCGTACTCTGTTTAAAAGCCTCTATGGCCCTAATAATAAGCAATTCTTTTTTTTCTCTCTCAATTGATGGTATACAAAATGTGAGTTTATTAGGTTTTTATTCTAGTTTCGAATTAGAATTAAATGGCTGGTGTTTTGTGAGATCTTGCTGAAGTGATTCTATTTTGGCTATCCATGTATTTAGCAAGGATAATAGAATGATGCTTGGGCAGAAGGAGTTGTTTAAAAGCACCCTGAGAAAGGCTGCCCATGCATGGAAGTGCATCAATGAGCTCTATCATACTGGTATGGAGCATGGCACTAAAGAAAGGCTTTACGAGCATTTCACTAACTCGAATACAGTATCTATTATGTTGCTGCTACTATTTTACACTTCTTACCCAGCATATACAATTTACCATTACTATTTCGACTAGGTCTAGATACCATTGATCTTGATTGACTATTTATAACAATGTCCGCAGTCCAATTTAGCTATTCTAAAATCTATCAAACCATTTCATTGACATAATCATTTAGGCCAAATCCTTTCACTTTCCCCTTAAACACATGCTTGTGCCCCTCATTTCTGTAGGCACCCAAACCTCTTGTTGATTAGTTATGATAGATGCCTCATATTTAGTAGTTCTGCTGCTGTAGTTGGTTATCTGTTCCCATTTTGTTTTGGCTTATTTTTGCCCTTAAAAGTTTGTCTCCAATATAGTTTCTCTCCCTTTAGCTTGGTTGCAAAGACTAGATCATCAGCAAATATGTACACCAGAAACTTGTCTCTCTTTTGAAGTCAAACATCCATACAAATATAAACTTGGTAATGCCTCAAGTATTGATCCTTGATGTAATCCTCCAACCACTTTAAATTCATTATTCATGCCATAGATGATCTTTGAACTTGTTCTAGCAAATTCATACAACTCTTTGATAAACTTAACAAAACAGTAGAAGCATTCTTTTTCCTTGATTCACATGAAAATTATGGAACCCGCCAATTGTGTAACTGCAATATACACTACCTTAGATTTGTTCTTATCATCTACTAAATGTACAAAATGATGATCTAACATTCACATCACTCATTTAAAATATTTCTTTAACCATTGTTGCATCCAAACAAATTACAACAAGCTTGAATCAAAGAAAAGTGGATCGAGCTAATTTGATCTAGCTCTTTGCCATCTTCTTAGAGGATTTGAGTTGTGAGGAAGCTCTCAAGCTTATTAATGGTGTTTAGACTGGAACAGATATGATCTGAAGGAAAACTAGGCAAAGAATGGCACAGAAAAGAAGAAGTAACAGAAGTCCCATCACCATCGCACTTGAAGGTATTTATAGGCTACAAACTTAACTGCTTATAGCTGGCATCTAGCTGTTAAAAAGTTAATTCAGGACCGTGAGCACGTGCAGTGAAGGTCATCCATAATTGATCAGCCTTTCATCCATAGTTGATCAGCCCTTCATCCATAGTCGATCAGCCCTTCATCCATAGTTGATCAGCCCTTCCATAGTCGATCAGCCCTTCATCCATAGTCGATCAGCCCTTCATCCATAGTCGATCAGCCCTTCATCCATAGTTGATCAACCCTTCATCTATAGTTGATCAACCCTTCTCTAGAGGTTGAATGATCTCTACATTATTTGAATATTGATAAGCTTTACCTTTCATAAAAGTTAGCCAATTACTTGGAAGTTAGTCAATCTTATGCTTGTTGAGCATTGATCAGCTTTATGCCTCTTGAATATTGATCATATTTGTGCCTATTAGGCATTGATCGGCTTTACATCTTTTAGACATTGATCAGCCTTGTACCTCTTGGACATTGATCATATTTGTGCCTATCGGGCATTGATCATATTTGTGCCTATCGGGTATTGATCATATTTGTGCCTATCAGGCATTGATCATATTTGTGCCTATCGAGCATTGATCATATTTATGCCTATCGGGCATTGATCGACTCTACATCTCTTAGACATTGATAAGCCTTGTGCCTCTTGGGCATTGATCGGCTTTACATCTCTTAGACGTTGATCGGCCTTGTGCCTCTTGGGCATTGATCATACTTGTGCCTATTGGGCATTGATCATATTTGTGCCTATCGGGCATTGATAATATTTGTGCCTATCGGGCATAGATCATATTTATGCCTATCGAGCATTGATTAGCTTTACGTCTCTTAGACGTTGATCAGCCTTGTGGCTCTTGGGCATTGATTAGCCAGATTCAAGCTTTTAATAGATCAGCGTAAACAAACCAAACCTGTCGTATCTAACCTAGTCCCCCCAGTTTCTGAATTCATTAATTGAAAATCAGAAATTGTCAGAAGCTTTCATTTTGGGGCAACATGCTTTGATGACATGTCGAACTCTGACTGGGGAGGTGGTTATAAAAACTAACAACTGTATCTTCCTCTCATCATTGTAATTTTCAAAATCCAAGAAAGCCAAAAGATTTTTGTCAAAAACAAATGCATCCATCCTGTTAACAGATTTCTACCGTCATATTATAAAAGGTCATTTCGATCCTTCGAGAAACCCAATCGATATTTATGGACACATGGCTAGATCTGGATCGATCTCATTATTTGAGAGAAATCCTGAACCGTTGAAGGATACTATATAAACACCACCCTTCTCAGAAAAATAGGTTTTCACCATTCCAATTTCTTCGCCTTAGGAGCAAAAGAAAATTTTCAGGTCGGCCTCTATTATTCTTCTACCTTCTCTTTAAGTTGATCTTCCTTTACTTTCTTTTTCAACTATAGCTAGAATATTAGAGGTCATCATGTAGAAAATCCTGAAGAATCCACCTCCAACAACAGAAAAAATAAGCCGAATCAATGAAGATGGGCGATATTAGGTCTTCATTAACCGAACATCGAGTCTTAGCATTAAAACAATATTATAACATTTTAGATGATTATGCTATAATCCTCCCTAGTTTCGAAGAATAAATAGATCGGCCTCCACCCGGCAGCCTGACCATTTATGAGGAACATCTAAGGGCCGGTCTTAGATTTCCGATTCACCCTTTTTCCTTACAATCTTCAGATTATATCTGGTACTACCATCTCAGCTGACCCCTAATACTATCCGAATCATTTGTGCATTCTTGATCCTTTGCAAGGACGCAGATATAATCCTAAAGACTTCTCTTTTTACCACCTTGTTTGTACTGAAACGGGACTTTCATGGCCATGGGTGGTGGGTGATTAACCCACGCCATGGTCAAAAATTTATCTCGGGGCTTCCTTCAGCCATTCATGGTTGGAAGCCTTGTTTCTTCTACATCATCTCCAAAATCCCCCGGGACTTCACTATAAGCCATAGGGAACCCCGACTGACTCCAATGATGGCAAGAAGGTCCTGTCTTCCAACCAAGAAGATTACGAGAAGCTTACGGGGATGGAGATTCCTCTGATTAAAGAACTTCTCGACGAAAGAGGGCTTTTTTCGATGGAAATCAGCCCTAAACCTTCTTTAGATATCTTCATTGTTGATAATATTTCATCATTCCTAATTATCAATCAAACTTAATATCTGATTTCTCAACTGTTACAGATACATCAATCATGGTGGATGTTCGGAAGCTTCGAAAACTTTCGAAGAAGAGAAAAGCTGAAGCCACCCCTTCCAATTAAGAAGAAGAGAGAGTAAAAAGATCGAAGAAAATAAAATTGACAAACCCAATAGCTTCGGCAGTCTCATCAGATCCCATCTCTCCGATATTGATAGCAAGCGTGTCGGAAGATGACAAAGTTCCGTTGTCAATATCCTTCAACCTCCACCACAAGAAAGATGACCAATGGAACTTTTAGGAGCTGGTCCATCATTACCTTCTGCTGACCAGACTAATAAAGGAAAAGCTCCAATGAGGGAAGAAGAAGAGAAAGAACTCTGGCCACAAATATTTCGGTCAATTTTTCTATATACACCGATGATTCGGGCCTGAATGACCCACTGCTGGCCCGTCGTCTTCTGAACTCCATCATTATTCAAGAGACTGGGAAACTACTAAGTCCCATCAGATTGATGACACCATCCTGTTACTTCATCCCACTTTATTAAAGGTATAGGATAAAACTTGTTCTCTTTTTTCTTTTGAAAAGTTAATCATTTTGTTTTTTGTTATTATTAAATCTGACTAATCTAAAATGTAAATAAACATCTCGTTCATGGAATCCGAATCATGGATAAGAGTTTAAAAATTTTTGACCAGTTTCGCAAAACCATATGCAACGAGGTGAACGTTGCCAAGGCGAAAAAAGAAGTTGCTGAAGAACTAAAGACTGCCATGGAGAAGAAATTGGAAGAATCAGCAGTCAAAATGTCAGCTCTAGAAGTAGACCTGAAGGAAGCAAGGTCGAAAATAAAAACTATGGAATCAAAGCTGAAGAAGAAAAATAAGAAAATCCGATCAATGTCCCTTAAATTGGAGGGACTGAAGAAAAGATCTTAACAGCCGAAAAGAAGGTTTTAGCGGCTGAAGAAAGAGTTTTAATGGCAACTAAAAGGATCGAACAAGCCGTTGAAGAGGACATTAATGGGGCCGTAAAAGTATATGTTCAATCGAAAGCTTTCGATGATAAACTCCATGAGGTAGGGGTAGAAAGCTACAACCTCAGTCTTGCTGATCGTTTGAATAAGGTAATGAAATATTACCCTGACCTAGACACTTCAATGATAGAGGAAGACTTCGATGATGAGGATTCTGATAAAGAAAATTCAAACAAGGAAGATCAGTTGGAGAACAAATACAGATCAACCCGAAGACACAATCGGTGACCAAATCAAAGAACCGACACCAAATTTTCAAATCCCAGAAGATGTACCAACAGTTCTGACCGTAGATCAAGTTGAAATAGAAGAAAATATAGTCAAACAAAATGTAAATGATCAATGATGTAAGAACTTATTTTTCTTTTAACAGGAAATGAAGAATCTTTCTTTTTAGCAATGTTTCTCGAATTGCAAAAGTTGCACTTTTCATAAATGGAAAAATCTTCTAAGTATAAAATCATCAGATCAAACAAAGAAATTTTCAAAGAAGACTGATCTAATCACAAAATTATTCAAAATACTAATTCTTATTTGAAAAAATCTAGTTAAAACAATTATGAATAAGTTCATCGAACAAGAATTTAACGAAAAAAATTAATCGGAAAGCATGATTTCTGACTCTTCCTAAAGGAGAAGTCAACACTTACCGAATATATCTGAATTAACCGGGCCTTTAACTTGCTCATGGGTGATATAATGCTCTCATTTGATTTATCGAATATCCTATCCCTTTTTCCTTAGTATTTTAAGAAAAAGTATACTTTGTAAAGATTTTTCTAGGCAAAGTCTAATAAGCCATCCTACCAACTTTACCAAATGTTAACTTTCTATCAGAAGAGCAGTTGATCGGCAGATCGTAAACCGTATTTGTCAGACTTAAGAGGCAGTATAAGATTTGAATTCAAATTCAAATCACATGCCTTTATATACATATTTTATAACTGACTTTCTGAGAATCAGAAGTGGTGCACGGATTCCTACCAAATCAAGATCTTAAATGTGTCAAGATCTCCTGATATCTCGGAATTTGGACCATCGTAAATCGTAGCCATGGCAACCTCTATATAAAGAGGTCCCAGGCCCAGGGCTTTGAACTAATTTTGTCCCAAGTATTTCTTTTAAAACTCCTTGTTCCAAGGAATACTCCTTAAGAAGAGATCTTCATCGTAGTCGAGAGATGGAGCCAGGTGACGAGAAACCTCTTCAAATGCCGAAGAAAAAAGCCAGACCAGTGCGGTCAGAGAGGAAAGGTCATGTGTAAGAAGAAGGCGTTTGTCAAAAAATACCTCCGATAAGCCAGAAATCTCCAAATATATCGCTTCTTCATCTAAGAAAGAAAAACAAAAGCCTTCATTCCACTTCCAAAAGGAATAGATCATGACCCACCCACCAAGCATACTTCAACAGAGAAAGGAAAAGCTCCTCTGGAGGAACCAGTTGATCCGAATGATGGCAAAGCCGTTCAAATACTAGTTTCAGATACAAGCATCAACAATCCAAAGTTGGCAAAAACCATATTGTAGTCTACCATTCATCGGAGAGATGGGAGACAACAATTAAACATGGAGTGAAATAAATTCTATCTTCCATCTATCCAGGAATCATAAAGGTTAATAATACTCCTTCTTTTTCCAAAACAACTTATTTGTATTTTAATGATTGTTCCAAATCTTTTGTTCAGTTTGTTAATGATATCTCCATGATCGAAGAGAGCTGGGATCAAGCAACTAACCTGCAGGGAGATCTTCAAAAGCAACTAGCTGCAGCTAAGGAAGAAAAAGACAAAGCTGTCACTGATCGAAAAGTCTTCAAATCAAGAGTTGTCCTATTGACTGCGAAGATCTTGTCTCTGCAAAACCAACTAAGACAAACTAAAAGGCATGCCCATTAGCTTGTGGAGGATGAAGCCAGAAGAAGAAAAATACTTTGGTAGGCAGATGAAGCCATAGAGAAAAACTCGGGCGTATGAAGAAGTATTAAGTCAAAATCTCCTGATGAAGAAGATAATATCATTTTTGTAAGAAAAAAGCTGAAGCAAACCGAACAAGAAAATGCCTTGTTGATCCAACAAAAGCCCCTTGTAATCGAAGAATTTAAAAAATCTAAAGCATTTGAAGATGGAATAAACCGAGTCAGGGCAAAAGGCTACAAGCTCGGTTTCGAAGACTGTATTAATGGAATCAAGAAATTATACCCTGACCTTGATCTTTCCTCTATTTCCATAGATTATTCTACAGAGAAAGAAGAGGGAAAGTCAACCAACAATCCGATAATGTTGCCTATCAAAGTAACATCAGAAAGAGCTGAATAATATGTGTAATAGAGAACTGGTGGTAATTTCACTGTTGCTTTTTCTTTTTCCCTTTTGTAACTAGAATATCAATGAAGTCTTCTATTTTCCATCAATATACCAGATCATACTTTCAGATATTTTAAGATAACATCATTGATAAAATAATAAACCATGTTGTTCACCATCACTTGTCATATGATTAACTTTTCAATTAATCAGCAATTATTCTAATCATTGAGTATAGATGAGCTAGTGGGTCAGATCAACCCAATTTGTCAGATTATGATCAGCTTATCAATACGACCTTTTGATCAGTTATTCTGATCATTAAATACTGATGAGTTAGTGGGTCAGGCTAACTTGATTTGTCAGATTGTGGTTAGCTTATCAGGCCAACCTTTGGATCAGTTATTCTGATCATTTATACCGATGAGTTTGTGGGTCAGACTAACTCTATTTGTCGGATTATGGTCAGCTTATCAGGCCAACCTTTAGATCAGTTATTTGATCATTTATTATCGATGAGTTAGTGGGTCAGACTAACTCTATTTGTCGGATTGTGGTCAGCTTATCAGGCTAATCTTTCTTTTCTCTATTTTTTGAGAATATTTCAATATCATATATTTCATTCATATAAAAGGAGAAAGAAAAAGATGATGTCTTTATTGATGGTATTTGCATAGATTTTCTATATTCCATGGCCTTGCCAATAGATAGCCATCTAGACTTTCAAGTCGATAGGTCCTTGATCACATAACTTCAGTGATACGATAAGAGCCGTCCCAATTTGGGGCAAGTTTGCCATGTTTAGTTGGTCTGGATACAGTTGTTCGGTGCAAACAAGGTCTCCAATCTGAAAGATTCGAGCCTTTATTCTTGAATTATAATACCATGCCACCCTTTGTCGGTAAGCTGTCATTTTCAATTATGCCTGCAACCTAGAATTTTCAAGCAAATCAAGATCAATTCTCCTTAGATCATTATTATTATACTCCTCGAAGCAATTAGTTCTTCTAGAATAAAGGACAATCTCTATAGGTAGCATTGCTTCACTCCCATAAGCAAGATTAAATGGAGATTCACCCGTGGTAGATCGGGGAGTTGTTCAGTAGGCCCATAGAATAGAGTTAAGTTCATCAGCCCAAGATCCTTTGGTTTCATTTAATCGGGTTTTCAATCCATAAGGATTGTCCGATTAATTACCTCAGCTTCTCCATTAGCCTGAGCATGTCCGACAGATGTCATTTATGAAGGATGCCATATTGAGCATAGAAATCCTTAAACTTCTGATTATCAAACTATCTCCCGTTGTCTGTAATAATAGCATGAAGAATTCCAAACCAATATATAATAAAATTTATAATAAACATTTCAACTTTTGCTTCAGTGATTAAAGCTAGAGGCTCAGCTTCTACCCATTTTGTAAAATAGTCGATGGCAACGATCAGAAATTCCACTACCCCAAGGCTGGAGGAAACAGACCAAGAATGTCATTCTCCATTGAGCAAAGGGCCAAGGAGCTATTAACTATGTTAGCTAACTAGTAGGACACCTCTGAATATTTGCATACCTTTGACAAGAATTGCATTTTCTCACAAAATCTACAGCATCTTTCTACATAGTTGGTTAGTAATATCCCTGCCTTATAATTTTATAGGCTAAAGACTTTCATCCAAATGATCACCGCATATTCCTTCATGCACTTCTATAAGAGCATAATCGGCATCCGAAGGAGACAGACACTTTAATAATGGTTGGGAAAATGATTTTTTTATAACAAGCCATCTAAAATGACATATTGAGCAGCAAACCTCCAAATTTATTTAGCTATTATACTATTTTCAGGCAATACTCTTTCAATCAGATATTTGATTATCGGGCTCATCCAATCCATCTCCGACTCTATTTGAAGAATCTTTTCTTTTTTTGTTACAGAGATACTAGGGATTTCCAAATGTTTTATACAAGTCCGACCCATTTGGTCATATGTAGAAGTAGCCAATCTAGACAATGAATCGGCTCGAGAGTTTTCAATCCTAAGGACATGACTAATATCCAAAAATCAAATGAAGTTCCAAGCTCTTGAACCTTCTTTAGGTATAAAGCTAATGTGGCATCACAAACTTCAAAATCCCCTTTTACTTGGTTAATAACTAATTGAGAGTTAGATAATACCTTTAGTCGTCGGACATTTAACTCTTTTGCAATTCTCAAACCAGCTAGGAGAGCCTCATATTCAGCTTGATTATTAGAAACTTTGAAAGAAAACCTGAGTGCATACTCCATAACATCTTCATTTGGATTGGATAAGATCAATCCTGCTCCACAGCCAGAAGAATTTGAAGCTTCATCTACATGTAATACCCAAGACGCATCAGTCACCCTCATTTCATCAGATGATTGAGTTTCCTTTTCACTGTCATTCAGGTACATTCGGTTATAAAATCAGCCAGTACTTAAGCTTTCATTGCTGATCGAGGCTGATAAATAATATCCTATTCACTCAATTTAACTACCCATTTTGCCATCCGATTGAAGTATCAGGGCATTGTAAAATAGTCCTTAGAGGTTGGTCGGTCAATACAACAATACGATGAGACTGAAAATATGGCCTGAGGCGCTTAGCCGATATTACCAAAGTATAAACAAGCTTCTGAAGCTTTGGATACCTTATCTCTGCATCATGAAGGACTTTACTGATATAATAAATAGGTTTATGTAATCCATCGGACTCCTTTCTCACCAATATAGAACTGATTGCCTCATCAGAAGCAGCCAAATAAAGATATAAGTCTTCTCCTTCTTAGGGTTTAGATAATACGATCGGATTTGTCAAACACTTCTTAAGCTCTTCAAAAGCCGACTGACAGTCATCTATCCAATTGAACTCCTTGGTTTGTCGTAGGGCTTTGAAGAAAGGCAAACATCTCTCCACCGAATGAGAGATGAATCAGCTTAACGAAGTGATCGTCCAGTCAACTATTGGATGTCTTTTTTATTAGCTGGAGGTATCATACCCAAGATGGCTCGAATTTTTTCTGGGTTGGTTTCAATTCCAAGCTTCGTAACCATAAAGCCCAAGAACTTTTCAAAAGTTACACCAAAGACATAGTTGGTCATTTTCAATTTCATATGATTCTATCGTAGAATATCAAAAGCTATCTGTAGATCTTTAACATGATCATCAGACTAATCGCCTTAACGATCATGTCATCTACATATACTTCAGTTTTTTCAATTTGATCCTCAAAGATCTTATTTACTAACCTCTGATAAGTAGCTCCAGCATTTTTAAGACCAAATGGCATTATGTTATAACAATATATCCCCGATCAGTGATGAAAGATGTCTTTTCTTTTCTTCTGGACTATTCGTATCTGATTATATCTAGAGAAAGCATCCATAAAACTCAGAAATTTGTGTCCAGCCATTGCATCAACCAGTTGATCAATTTTAGACAAAGAAAAACTATCTTTAGGACATGCCTTATTAAGATCAGTATAATCTATGCATATTCTCCATTTTCCATTAGCCTTCCTAACCATTACTACATTGGCAAGCCAGTTAGGATAGTGAACCTCTTTGATAAAGCCAGCATCAAGCAATTTGGTCACTTCTTCATTGATAACTTTTTATCTTTCTGGGACAAAATTGCGCTTCTTTTGTCGAACAAGCCGACTGACTGAGCAGATCAACCTTAAGCTCATGCATAATCACTTCAGTTGGAATTCCCATCATATCGGCAGCTGTCCATGCAAATATATCAGCATTTTTTTGTAAAAAATCAACCAACTTCTTCCTTTGGTCTTCAGCAAGTAAGCTTCCAATCTGAACTATTTTAGTAGGATCATCCTTTATCAAAGGAACATGAATAGTCCTTTCTATTGATATGCTGACTCCATCAGTCAGATCACGTGGATCCATTTGTTTGGTAGTGGGTTTGTTAATTGACTGTTGATTCTGGATTGTCAAACATTGACGAGCCATCTATTGGTTTCCCCTCACTTCTTCAATCCCATTTTGAGTTAGAAATTTCATCAAAAGATGATAGGTCGATACAACGGCTTAAAATTTATTCAGGACAGGTCTTCCCAAAATAGCATTATAAGCAGAAGGGATTCGAACAACCATAAAGGTAAGAGGAAAGGTCCTCTGCTTTGGGGCTCTTCCGAGAGTCACGGGGAGTGGGATTTCTCCTTCTACTCCTATAGAATTTCCACAAAACCCAGTTAATGGCACATGAATCCTTCATAGCTTATTAATCGGCAAATTCATCTTGATAAATGCATTGTAAAGCAAAACCTTGGCAGAGCTTCCATTATCAACCAAAATTCTATGTACATCAAAGTTTATGATTATCGCAGAAATCACTACAGTGTCATTATGTGATGTCTAAATGCCTTGTAGGTCTTCGTCAGAGAAGACAACACTTCCTCGAAGCCTTTTGGGACTCCGATCATCTTCGAGACATGCATGACAAATCATCCTGACCGATCCATCAGTTAGTTGTTGGTTTGGAAGCTCCGTCCTGTCAGTAATCATCCTTGGAACTGTAGGCCTTGGCACCACCGCTTCAACTAGTCAATTTTGGTTTGGATTCTGGACATATCTGTCCAAGTAACCTCGCTTGATTAGATCTTCAATCTTATCTCTTAACTGGATATATTCTTCTGTAGTATGCCCATGATCACGATGATACCGACAATATTTGGCCTTATTTTGCATAGCTGGCGGGGCTCTCATTGGCCTTGGCCTTTGAAGAAAATTTTCTTTCTCAATTTCCATTAGGATATGTTCTCTTGGGAAGAGTCAGGGGTATAAGTGTCAAACCGATTGACATAGCTTCTGCCGATCAACTCCCTCGGCCTCTGACCTTGCTGTTGAATTGATCGGACTCCAGAGAATCAGAATTCTTCTTCCTTCGCCATTTTTTTACTTGGCATCGATTTTTTCTCCACCTGTCGCCGGCTCAAGGCTTGTTCTTTGGCCTGAGCATATTTTTGAGCACGAGCCAGTAATTTGGAATAGTTGGTCAAGAATTCTTATCCAAGAAAAATATGAATCTGGAGGCTCGCAAGCCCTTCTTCATAGTAGACATTGCCACATATTCGTAAGATCTGATATCTCCAATATGGCAGAATTAAACCTCTTGATGTAATCTCTCAAAGATTCCCTTCTGACTACTGAATAAAGCATAAGCTATCAAAATTTCTCGACATTTTTTTGCTTGTTTTGAAGTGGGAGACGAACAACTTCTCTAGCCGACTGAATGAATGAATAGTATCTGGCTGCAGACTTGAGTATCATATTCTCACTGACTTCTTCAAGGTCGCAGGGAAGGCAAGATAATGCAATGCGTCTGATGCCCCTTGGATCAGCATATGGGCTTTAAAGCTACCCAAATGATCCAAAGGGTTAGACAACCCATCGTACAGTTTGATTTATGGAATTTTGAAGTGATGTGGGATTCTTTCTTCCATAACCTTCTTAGAAAAATTAGGTAAGATACTGCAGCTCGGTGTTGCATCCTTTGCTTTCCTCTATTCAAGAACCTTGGCGATTTGCAACTCCAGCTTTTTGAATTTTCTATCAAAATCACTTGCGCTTGTAGGGTGTCAAACTTGAGTACTGTCAGGCATTGATTCTCTAGATGACATTGAACGAGATCGTGGACAATTCCCCTTATTTTGCTTCTTGGTGTGATGGTGAGATTGGTGATGATGCCTCAGTGGGGACTGTTGACCTGAAGAACATTGATAAGATGTATGCCTTCTTGGACTGAGATGTTTACTTACCTGAAGGGAAGGTTGCCATCTAGTTCTTGATGTGGCAGGTCGCATTGATTCCCTCGCGATAATTTCTTGAAGGTTCTGCATCGCTGTAATAAGCACCTCTACTTTGTCGAATAGAGTATTCAACTTTTCTTGATCAAAGTATCTCATGGGAAGAGCTTTCACCCTCTCGCCAAGAACAGGATCATTCCCCTTTTTGCTAAGAACAGGATCATTCCTTTTTTCGTCAAGAACAAGATCATTCCTCATGTTGCCAAGAACAGGATCATTCCCTTTTGAAGAATGGGAAATGTCTTCTGCTGGCGGATTCTTCTTTCTACCTTTCACCATGCTTCCTTCCAGATTGTTTGAAACTCCTTCACTGAGTTTCCTCTACCTGGCATGCCAGTCTATTGCATCCAAACAAATTACGACAAGCTTGAATCAAAAGAAAAGTTGATCGATCTAATTTGATCTAGCTCTCTGCCATCTTCTTAGAGGATCTGAGTGTTGAGATAGCTCTCAAGCTTGTTAATGACATCTGGACTGGAACAGATATGATCTGAAGGAAAACTAAGCAAAGAATGGTGCAGAAAAGAAGTAGCAGAAGTCCCATCACCATCACACTCGAAGGTATTTAGAGGCTATGAACTTAACCACTTACAGCTAGCATCTAGCTGTTAAACGGTTAATCCAGGACTGTGAGCACATGCAGTGAAGGTCATCAATAATTGATCAGCCCTTCATCCATAGTCGATCAGCCCTTCATCCATAGTCGATCAGCCCTTCATCCATAGTCGATCAACCCTTCATCCATAGTTGATCAACCCTTCTCTAGAGGTTGAATGATCTCTGCATTATTTGATTATTGATAAGCTTTACCTTTCATAAAAGTTAGCCAATTACTTGGAAGTTAGTCAATCTTATGCTTGTTGAACATTGATCGGCTTTATGTCTCTTGAATATTGATCATATTTGTGCCTATTGGGCATTGATCGGCTTTACGTCTCTTAGACATTGATCAGCCATGCACCTCTTGGGCATTGATCATAGTTGTGCCTATTGGGCATTGATCATATTTATGCCTATTGGGCATTGATCATATTTGTGCCTATCGAACATTGATCATATTTGTGCCTATCGGGCATTGATCATATTTGTGCCTATCGAGCATTGATCGGCTTTACGTCTCTTAGACATTGATCAGCCTTGTGCCTCTTGGGCATTGCTCGGCTTTACATCTCTTAGACGTTGATTAGCCTTGTGCCTCTTGGACATTGATCATACTTGTGCTTATTGGGCATTGATCATATTTGTGCCTATTGAATATTGATCATATTTGTGCCTATTAGACATTGATCATATTTGTGCCTATCGGGCATTGATCGGCTTTATGTCTCTTAGACGTTGATCAGTCTTGTACCTCTTGGGCATTGATTAGCCAGATTCAAGCTTTTAATATATCAGCATAAACAGATTAGACTTGTCATATCCCAATAACCATCATTTTTTCATGTTTTAACCCATAATTTTATTCCTTAATTTTTAGAGTACTTTTGTACATTGCCTTTCTCTTAGAAATTAGAGTGATGACATGTTCTAAGTCATCGGAGGCATCTTCTTCTCGGTACCTCTTTTAAAAAATTCATCAGGAACCAACGTTATATCAGTAATAATTATTTACACATTATCTTGAGATGTTATCAGGTAATGACATGTGGTGCCTTTGCTGCAAAGATAAACCCCTTGCACCAGTTGCAACTTAATGAAAATCTCTCATTAACCTTGCCATGCTGCTTACCTTTGTTTATATCAGGTTGGCCTCATTTTAATAACACTTTGCACAAGTTTGTTGTCTTCTTTTTTCTCGACTTGGCTAGCTTGTTGATTTTCTCATGTTTATGCCTAATTTAGAAAGATCAGTTGTTTATTCACATGTAAGTTTATGAGTTCTGACTACTTTGCATATAACTCTCATTCTGTAATGCAGCAAAATTTCAAGACCATCTATTCTAGTCTCCCACGTGGCTGACAAAAATTTAACCATCACATTGGTTCACATTAGCTACTTTTCCTTTTCTTGATGCCTAAACATAGAAAAATTGACAATAGTATTCCTTAATGGCATATGGACCATACATTCGCAACATTTGTGGTAGACAGTTTGATGCATCTAAATAGTAGATATTATTTTCTTTTTTATCATTACATTTTGACACTTAGGCTTGTGTTTAGCATAGGCCTTAGCATTTTTTATTCATGTTGCATTCTGTTCATTAATCAAACATTCTCCCCCATTTTACATGGGTAAATTTTATATATGTTTTAGCTATTCTTAACTTGCTTATGTTTTGGCACTATGTTGTTTGGGGATGGGCTATTTTACATGACAAAGTTCAGGTGATAAAAAAAGCAAGAGCTCTTGTAACTCAAATTCGTTGGGATGTTCATTGAGTCACAAAGCGATGGGGACAAGCGGTTGCTTATATGCCAAAAGCCATTTTTGCAAAAAATGATTAGCTTTTTTACCTAGGAAATTTGGTTATACTGATGTTTTGTTCTGATCATAGTAAGTTGATCTTTTAGTTTATTGGCTCACAAAAATATACAGATATTTTATGAAAAATACCAATATTTGAAAAATGGAAGCGCGAAACCTATCCGACCATTTTTGTTAGGATTTAACATGAAAAAGAAGGGTCCATTTTTGTTGAGGTACAAGCAAAATCATTGTAGCAATAACTTTCTTTTGTCCAAGATTGATCATCATTGAAACTTAAGTAGAAGAACACTATTTGCTTTTCTTCTTGGTGATCATTCCACTTAATAGTCTACTAAAAATACAATTTCTCTATTAAAGATAATCAACTCATATTATAGCTGCTAACATCTAGAAATATACCTAATGTTGAAAAAGTTATTTCTCTTTGAAAAATATTTTATAAAGTACAAGTAGTATTATTTATTTATGTCTCTCAAAAAAATTGTAATTATTTTAACAAATAGCCGATCTTATTTATTTGGTGTGAGAACTGGGCATTTGGGCTAAAGTCAGTAGGCCAGCAGCTGACTTCAACCCAAACCGAGAAAAAAGAAAAGAGGGCAGGGCTGAGCAGGAACAGGGGAGGCTGGTTCTCCCCTTATCCAGCCAGGAAAGTTACTGGAGGAGTCAGGGGAAGAGCCATGGAGGGGAGGGGGGTGGTCGACGATGAGTTTGGGATGGGTTAGAGTTCCGATCGACATGATTTTCCTTTCCTAAATAGCAAGGAAAACTATTACTATGTTTCCTTTAAATCCTCTCTCACTGCCGCCAGATCGAGCCCCATCGAGCTCCTTCCATGACATCATCCTCCTCTCCGACGAGCGGCAGAGAGCTCTTCAATCATCGGTGAGTCATTTTCTCTTATTTAATTTATTTAGGGAGGATTTAATTGGGGTTTAGTTGTCTTTTTTTTTGATTTTGGGTTGCTTGGACCGTACCTCGCTAGTGGCCGCGTCACCATCCATTGACCCCTCTTTCCAGTGACCACTTTCCGTGGCCACCAGCAACCATGGGGAGGCTGGTTCGGTCAGGTCCTGGAAGAACAGGGGAGTTTGAGAGAAGAGAAGAAAGAAGAAAGGAAGAAGAAAGAAAGAAAAAAAAGAAAAAAAAAGGGAAAAGAAAAAAAAAGAAAGGAAAAAAAAAGAGAAGGAAAAAAGAAAAAAAAAAGAAATAATAAGGGGCCTCTATTCGATGCTGAAAAAAGAGGAGAGAGAAAGAAGAGAGAGAAAGAGGAGAGAGATAAAAGAGAGAGAAAGAGGAGAGAGGAAGAGGAGAAAGAGAAAGAGGAGAGAGAGAAAGGAGAGAAAAAAAATAAGTATTAAAGGGGGGAGATAAAAACCTCTCTTTCTTGGAATTCATGAAATTAGGATTTTATGGATAAAAGATTTTGGGTTCATAATTATCTTAGGATTATTTATGTTTAAAAATTATTATTGTAGGGAAGGCAGCCTTCTGAGTAGAAGGATATTATGTGGGTTCTGGGTATGGACCAATATCAAGCATGTTAGTTATCTCTAGTGAAGTAAGGATATCTAGACATGATCACCAGTCTTATATATGTATCTTACATGACATGATTTGATTCGTGTACATGAGCACTGGCATGCATAATTACTTTCGTATGATATAGTTTGACTTTTCACGATGGATAGTAGGATTGATGTTATTATTATTTATGTTCCTGTATACCATGTTTATCAAGCAAAATTATCTTTGAATGGGTTAGACCATGATGCTGGTTATTGAAAAACTGTAAATGACATGTTTGACTACATGAAGTGAGTTAATGAAGGATTAATTAAGAGAATACGGTATTTGGAATAGCCATGCCACGAGATCGTGGTTACACAGCCTGAGCCATGGGCTTTGTATGTGAAATAGCCGGCCACAAGCGGATAGTACATGGGATAGCCTAAGCCATGATTTTTGTACATGGAATAGCCAGCTATGAGCAAATAGTACATGGGATAGCCTGAGCCACAGACTTAGTATGTGGGCTAGCCTGGCCATGGGCGGATAGTACATAGTCGATTATGAGGTTGCCAGTCATAGGCTGGAGCATGACCGTGGTTAGTCCAGAATCCTAAAGAAGAAGGAAAATTAATGAAAACATATAAAGAAAATATAATGTTATCAAAAGTTTTGTTACACTTGATATTTGAGTTATTTTTGTTGCATGATCTGATAAATTATTATTTTTCAGTTATTTTCAAATTATACTATTATTGGTGTGACTGTTTGGAGACCTTACTGGGCTGTAAAGCTTACAACCCCCTACATTTACCTTCTCAGAGTTGTGCAAGATCTTCGAGCTTGCTAGTGGATTGGATTCATGATGAAATGATGCATAACAAGGATTAGGCTGGGCATGAGACTGAACATAAATTTTTAGATAGTTTAGTTAATTTTGTCTGTTGTTGATACTTATGAAATAATTAGTGGAACATTTAGTAGTTTTGTCTTGAATAAATGGATTATTTAATTAAATAATGTTGATTTAATTACTGTGATTTTAAATGAAGTGACTCTTGTGTACCTAGGCCTTGCATGATCTCTAGAACATATTCTAGGATTTGTGTAGCCGGTCACGTCACTAATTCTGGTGCTGGATTTGGGACATGACTGAATGGTATTAAAGCTTAGGTTATGATAACTTGGGACTGTGGTATAAATGATTAGGATAGATATGAGTAACATCGAAATTCAGGTTATGATTGTTTGAGACTGGGATATAAGTGATTTGGAAATCACATAGTGGTTATTAAGACATGACATGGATAATATGAAGCTTAGCTTATGATTATTTAGGACTGTGATATAAGTAGTTGGGACATGACATGAATAGTATCGAAGTTAAGAGTATGATCACTTGGAATGTGACATATGTGATTAGGACATAGCATGAGTAATATTGAAATTTAGGTTATGATCACTTGGGACTTTGACATAAGTGCTTAGGATACATTTGAATGATATTGAAATTATGGTTATGATCAATATGGACTGTGATTTAAGAGGTATTTGAATTTAGTGTTATGATCAATCGGGATATGAAGTTAGGAAGAAAATGGATTCAAAGTTTGGATTCTAATCCTTAGATATTAAATATAAGATCTGACATATAATTAGTACAAAAAAAAAGAACATGATTTTTGGTCTATAATATAAGTAATGAGATTGATCTAGGATGAATGTAAAGGGTTGGATGATTTGTACTCTTTAATCATAATAAGTAAGCATATTATAGATATTGGAGAGTTTGGATGGGATGTACCCTTACCTTTGATAAGTGGGTTTGACCTAAGCATAAGAGTGCTAGCTAAAATTATAATATGTTATGTTAATGGATCATGTTGAATAAGTAGGTTCAATTATCAATTAAATAATTTTGTAAATCCTAAACTTGATAAGGATGCAGATTATGATAACATGCTAGTTCTGTTGTTAATTATCGAATTGTAAATTTGGGACTATTATAAGAAGATGTTTAGAGTATAGGTTATGAAAGAGTTCAATGATATTAGAAAAGATGAATTTTTGATGAATCTATATGTGACTTATTGTTGAAAAATATATAAGAAAAAATATGCTTGGGATGATATATAGCTTTATAGCTCTCTATTGGTAGATTAGATTATATTATGTTGACATGGCATTCATATATAAGAATCTTGATAGCCTATGTTAGCAATTATGGATTGGATTACTAGATCTATTCTATAATTATTAGAAATTATTGGGTATGCTAAACTCCAAGTCAAATTAAGATCTATAAAAAGATCTAGGTTATCATGCTATTGATGTTGTATTGAGCAAAGAAATTGGTATTGAAAGACTTATATGAGTTTAGCTTATGAGGGGCAAGATTTTAGGTAGTTGTCAACTGATGTTAAGAATTATAAAATAGCTCTATGAGAAATAACTTAATCCATCCTACTCTTAAGAATATTAACTTAGAGATATTTACTTCATTAGAGCTAAAGTTAATCTTTCCAAGAGAAAAGTTGATCTAGATTATCAAATTGAATTGTCAAGAAAAGTATGATTAATTCAGTCTTGGTCTAGAGTTATTAGTGTCTTAAAAGGATGATGAAATTTATGCAAGGACTTTCAATATGAAAATTGAGTCAGGATAAATCTTGATATGATATACCTAAGATATGGACAAGATAAAGAGACTTAACAACTTTATTTTAATAACTTGAGACCTCCCTGGTATCAAAATAAGATAAATTTTTGGAGGGATTCATTTAGTGAACCTAGATGTTTAGAAAATTTTATTAGAGTGTGTTGTGGAAGAATAGTGGTCTGAGTTATCCTGATTTGAATTTCAGTAACAATATTTTAATAATAAAAAAAAGAAATGTTATTGATCCTTGGACTAGTCTATCAGTGTTGCCATGCAATTTTTCATCAATAGGTTATCGAGTATAGAGAACTCTAGTAAAAAATTTTTTGGACATCTCTAAATTTAGAATATAGGAGTGATGACTTTTGTACCCAGCTAGGATCAAAAATATTTATGATACCAAGCTCCTTTAGTTATGACATTTGATTTCTCTATTTGCTCGAGGTTTCCATAAGATAAAATGACTTGATTGTAAAATCGTGGAGAAGCTTAAGAGAAGAAAAATATTAATGACCATAGTAAGTGTCTAATGCTCATGCCTTCTTCTAATTTTTGGTTAAGAATAGAGTGGACCGATTATGATTTCTATGTGGGGGTTAATTAAGAGAAATAAATCTCAGGGATAAAGAATTTGTGTACTTAATTCAAGGTTAAGGCATTAATGTTCATTTAAAAGAGATTAAGGAAATTCATTATATACCGTAAATCATAAGGATCAAGAATTAAGATGTGATATAATTTTGTTATGGACTTATGAAGAAAATATTCTAAGAAAGGGATCATGTAGAAGCTTGAGAATGATGTTAAATTATATAAATCCAAGGTTGGGCATCATAAATTTTCTGTGGAATTAATCAAGCATAATTAATTATATTAACATCGAAGGATTAGTATTATTTTTGAAGAGCTCAAGGGAATTCGATATGGATTGTAAATGGAAAGGATCAAGTTTTGAATATTATAATAATTTCATTGAGATTTCAAAAGCAAGTACCTTAAGAGGTAGACTAATTGAAAGTTTGAGGATGACATAAGGGTTAGTTATTTTAAAATTTAAAATTTCAATCAAGCTAATTTCGAGGATGAAATCATTTTAATGAGGGGAGAATATGAGAATTGGGCTTTTGGGCTGAAGTTGGCATGCCTAGCCGACTTCAACCCAAACTGAGAAGAAAAAAGAAGGGGTAGGGATGAGTCAAAATAGGGGAGGCTGGTTCTCCCCTTATCCAGTCGGGAAAGTCACCGGAGGAGTTGGGGGAAGAGCCATGGAGGGGAGGGGGTGGTCGGCGACAAGTTTCAGGTGGGTTAGAGTTCCGATCAACATGATTTTCCTTCCCCAAATGGCAAGGAAAACTATTGGTAGGTTTCCTTTAAATCCTTCCTCACCGTCGCCAGATCGAGCTCCTTCCACGACATCATCCTCCTCTCCAGTGAGCACAAGGAGCCCTTCAATCGTCGATGAGTTCTTTTTCCTTATTTAATTTGTTTAGGAAGGATATATTTGGGGTTTAGTTATTTTTTTTCTCGATTTTGGGTTCCTTGGACCATACCTCGCAAGTGGCTGCGCCACCATCCACAGACCCCTCTTCTCGGTGACCACCTCCTATGGCCGCCAACAACCATGAGGAGGCTAGTTCGATCCGGCCATGGAAGAACAAGAGAGTTCGGGAGAAGAGAAGAAAGAAGAAAAGAAGAAAGAAAAAAAAGAAGAGGAAGGAAAAAGAAAAAAAAAGAAAGGAAAAAAGAAAAGAGAAGGAAAAAGAAAAATAAGGAAAAAAAATAAAAATAATAAGGGGCCTCTATTTGGTGTAGAAAAAAAAGAGGAGAGAGAAAGAGGGAAAAAAATAAAAATAACAAGGAGCCTCTATTTGGTGCAGGAAAAAAAGAGGAGAGAGAAAGAAGATAGAGAAAGAGGAGAGAGAAAAAGAGAGAGGAAGAAGAGAGAAAGAGGAGAGAGAAAGAAGGAAAGAGAAAAAGGAGAGAGGGAAGGGAGAGAAAGAAATATAAGTATTGAAGGGGGAGATCGAAAAGCTCTCTTTTTTAGAATTCATGAAGTTAGGATTTTACGAGTAAAAGATTTTGGGTTTACAATTATCTTAGGATATTTATGTTTAAAAATTATTATTGTACGGGGTAGCCTTCTGAGCAGAAGGGCACTGTGCAGGTCCGGGTATGAACCAATATCAGGCATGTTAGTTATCTCTAGTGATGTAAGGATATCTGGACATGATCACTAGTCTTATATTTGTATTTTACATGACATGATTTGATTTGTGCACATGAGAATTAGCATGCATGATTATTTTGTATAGTATAGTTTGACTTTTCTTTGATGGATAGTAGGATTGATGTTATTATTATTTATGTTCCTATATACCATGTTTTATCAAGCAAAGTTATCTTTGGATGGGTTTGACCATGATGCCGGTTATTGAAAAACTGTAAATGATATGATTTGACTACATGAAGTGAGTTGATGAAGGATTAATTAAGAGAATATGTATTTGGACTAGTCATGCCATGGGATCGTCGTTACATAGCCTAAGCCATGGGCTTTGTACATGGAATAGCCGGCCATAGGCGGATATTACATGAGACAGCCTTAGCCACGGGTTTTGTACATGGAATAGCTGGCTACGAATGGATAGCACATAGGACAGCTTGAGCCATGGACTTAGTAAGTGGGATAGCTAGCCATGGACGGATAGTACATGGTTGATTATGAGGTTGCCAATCATGGGCTGGAGCATGACCGTGGTTAGTCCAAAACCCTAAAGAAGAAGGAAAACTAATGAAAATATATAAAGAAAACATAATATTATCAAATGTTTTGTTATACTTGACGTTTGAGTTATTTTGGTTGCATGATTTGATAAACTATTATTTTCTAGTTATTTTCAAATTATACTATTATTGGTGTGACTGTTTGGAGACCTTACTGGGTTGTAAAGCTCGCAACCCCCTACTTTCTTTCTTCTTAGAGTTATGTAGGATCTTCGAGCTTGGTTGTGGATTGAATTCGTGATGAAATGATGCATAACAAGGATCAGGATGGGCGTGAGCTTGAACATAAATTTTTAGATAGTTTAGTTAGTCTTGTCTGTTGTTAATACTTATGAAATGAATCAATGGATCATTTAGTAGTTTTGTCTTGAATAAATGGATTATTTAGTTAAATAATGCTAGTCTAATTGCTGTGATTTTAAATGAAGTAACTCTTGTATACCTAGGCCTTGCATGATCTCTAGAATGTATTCTAGGATTTGTACGACCGGTCGCATTGCCAATTCTGGTGTTGGATCGGGGCATGACATTTGGTCTATCCTTTTTTCGAATAGAAAAGACTGTGCTCACCAATCAATACACAACATACTCTTATGGCACCATCTCTAGCTTAATTGGAGGTAAGAAAATTATCACTTTTACTTTTTCTTTACTTGTGCTTTCCTGTATTGTTTCTTTATTTATAATATATTATATTAGAGTTCTACTTCGGAGTGTCATACATTAGGGGTAATAGAAATGGACAAAAGACTGGTTGCAGTTATATGCACCTAGACATTCCATAATTCTTGCTTAATAGTTTTTACTTTATGCATTAGACAATTATTTGCTTTGTAGTTTTTACATGCTTTATATATCAGATACTGTGAGTACCTTTTGTAATATATACTTTATTAAATTCTTAGTATTAGTAGATGTAGAATTGTTAATATTGTTGGATGGCTTGATATCTATTATTAGATAGCTTGAAATTATTTTAATTATTATTAGATATATGCAGAAATATATAAATATTATGTTTTAAAAAAATATCCAAAAAAATTATAAAAAATTATAATTTAGCAATGGATTAGCAATGAATTAGTAATAGAAAAAATTTAAAATATATTAATTAGTAATGGATTTACAAAGCATTAGTGACTGCTATTTGAAAATATGTAATGAATTAGAAATGGATTTGCAACTGAAGATTAAAATAATAGCAACAATTTTATAGCAGCATAGCAGTAGATTAGCAATAAAAATTAAAAAAATTAACAATGGATTAGCAATAGATTTGTAAATGAATATTAAAATAATAGCAATGGTCTTACAATGGCATAGCAACAGATTAATAATAAAAATCTAAAAATTTAATAATGGATTAGTAATGAATTTGCAACAAAATTACAATCATAATTATTTGTTTTGGAAAGTCGTTACTTAAAAATATATAACATAATTATTCCATTGCTATTTTGTTGCTAAAAAAAATTAGCAATGGAATAGCAACAGAAATGAGTTAAGTTGATAATTAGCTACCGAGTTTTTGACAACCTAAGCAAATCCATTGCTAATTTGTTGCTAAATAGATTAATAATGAATTAGCAATAGAATTTATTAATTCCTAAATAGCATTTTTATAGTAGTGCATGCCTTTCTAAAAAATGCAACTACCAGAACTTGTGCCTAACAGAAGCTTGCTTGCACTCTACAAAGACATGCCCACAATTGAGATGAGCTCTGTGCCATCTCCAACTCGACTAGCCACTTGTCGGGGATACATGCTCTACAGAAGCATTTCTATAATGAAGACATGCCAGCCACCATTTTCTATACCATAGAACATCCCTTAAGTGACAAGTACTTTGTATACCCACCTATAAAAACCATTTTCCAAGACCCTCCTGGGAATCTATCCAAAAGAGCAAGCATTTTCCAAAGAAAGTTCCTTTGCTGTTGGAGTAAGCCTTTAGAGAGTCTCAAAAGTTCTCTCCAAGCCTCCCAAGTCCTAAATCAAAGCTTTGGTAGAAGTTAGGTCGAGGAGAGCCCAAATGAGATAGGGTGAGGAGTTGAAGCCGAAAAAAGTCCAGGAGGGGGTGCACCAAGCCTCCCCCACACTCTTGTGAGCTTTGCCACACCTCCTCGAAGCCTCGCTCTCTCCCTTTCAAGCCTTGCCTACTTCTCCTGAGCTTCGCCTACATGCTCTCTAACCTCACCCGGCTTCTGCTACATTCGTCTACCATCTCCACCACTTCGCATCACTCCACTCCATCCACAAACCATAGTCCATCACCTCTTCCACCACTTGGAAGCCATAGGCACTTTCCTTTTGTTTGATTCTATAGGAGATTGACTTAGGTATTGCAAGGTCTACCACCGAGGAACCCCCATCGTGGTTGAACTTCCATATCTTTATTGCTTTTGTAGGTTTCAGAATACCCAAGCACCCTAGAGGGATTCAAAGCTGATGCAACCATTTCCAGCCAGATAGCATATCTCCAACAAAACTGCAACAAATTGGTGCTAGAGAAAGGGCCTACCCTAATGATTATTAGGAAGACTTGTAGCCCTTTTATCCTCTTAGCAATCATGGTAAAGCAAAAGGTAGTAAGAGAATCCATCGTCCCTGTTCCAGTAAAGGAACCAACCATCTCGATCGATCATCCTTAAGTTTTCTCGAACTAGGGTATCAACGAGCCCTCACCATTCCCCTGTTATGGTTGATAGTTTCAACAGCTCCTAATTAAAGTCTTGTCATTGGTCACTACAATATAAAACCTATAGTAGTCCCTAACCTAGCCTTCCCAGGCATCGACTGGGCATCCACCCTCTAGCATCTCTCCTTCAGTTCAGGGGGTGGAGCAGAGTGGTTCACCACACCTAGCTAAAGCAGTAGTTCGATGGCCTTCCAACTTGCTTGAATCCTAGAGCGAGATTCTCATCTTCAACCATAATGACCATCAAGTCCCTAGGGGGCATCTCATGTGCATCACCCCTGCCACCAAGCAAGTCACCATGGTAGGGATCATGAATATGATTCCCCCATTTCTCTTTCTTCTTCTTCTTCATCTTTGCAAGACTCCTTGATAGAGGAACCATCATACCACTACTTGAAAAGGCATGCCCAATAACAGGATCAACTAGACTGGAAGCTTTGAAAGGTAGATGACTATCTTGAAACCCTCCATTGATAGTAGACAATTCTAGTGGGTGAGCCACTCTTCACCACATGCCCACCCTTCTCATGGGCAATTATAGAGGAGTCCATCCCTCATTGCTTTAGGGCACCACCTATATATGGAGACTTATGATGGCTCCAACAATCCCTACAACCACCTAGAGAGAGTCAAAGCTCTCATAATGCTACAAGAAGCATCATATGCCTTGATGTGCAAGTCCTTCCCTACAACCTTCGGAGATGCAATCCAAGCCTAGTACATCAGGCTCCAACTAGACTCCATCAATCTTTCAAGGAGTTTAGTTGGAAGTTCATTACCTAATTTTAGAGAAGTTAGAGGTTGTAAAGGAGCTCTAATTTTTTCTTTTCTATCCACCAGGAGGAAGGAGAGTTTCCCCAAAGTTTCGTGGGTCACTTTTGAAATGCCATATTGGAGGTCCACAGCCTATAGCAAGTGATAGTGATGTCAACTTTGTTGCGGGGACTCTAAGTGGGAGACTTTTTTCACTCCCTCTCCAAGAAGTACCTCCATGACCTTGTAGAGCTCATGTCTCACTCCAAGAAGTACATCAATACCATTGATGGGCTCATTAACAACATCAGTAGAGGGTCCCCATCTGAGGAGATACCTCGCCGGCTATTAAAACTCGCCTTCATGCAACTCTGGTAGAGTCTCCCAATCAAAGCAACATAGGTAGGGCAAGGCCATCATCTTTTCAGATGCTAATGTGGAGGGCATCCAAATCCCCATGACAATGCTATCATAGTTTTCCTTACCATTATGAACTTTGATGTAAGGTGAGTTTTGGTTGATAATGGAAGTTCTACATACATCTTATTTTATGATACCTTTAGTAGAATAAACCTCTCGAGGGACCATCTACTAAAGATGAGTTCTCCCTTGGTAGAGTTCTCTAGAGACATTATTCCTATGGAAGGCACGATTTCTCTACCTATGATTATAGACCAAATGCCGAGGCATGCTATGGTTATATTGAATTCTTAGTGGTGAAAGTCCCTTTGGCCTACAATGTTATTATGGGAAGATTGAGCTTGAGCACCCTCCATGCAATTGTCTCCACCTACCACTGTTGATGAAGTTCCCTACCGCCCAACTATTTAGATGAAGTTGCTTCATGTATATATGTATATGTGTGTGTGTGTATGTATATATATATATATATGTATACACACACACATATATATTATTGTTTAGGTTTAGCTAATTTTGATTAGCTAATTTTGATTTTCTAGTTAGGGTTATTTCTTGATTTTATTTCATTCCTTGATAATTATGGCCAAGAGGCATACCATTATATTTATTTCAAGGAGACTAGAAGTTTTTTCTTTATGAATACTATAATAAAACCAACATAAACTTATAAATAGGATAAGCTTATAAGTCCACTAACCTTTTCAGATATAGCATCTTGTATTACAATAATATCATTGGTAATGGAGGCAATCACCTCTGCTGTTGAAGCTTCAGTGTCAAATATCCCTATGTCTTGATTCAACATAGCCCGAAGATATGCCAATCTAATCTTTGATACTTGCCTCTCACCAGTATGCATCCAACAAGCCACCTCTATAAGAAATTATGATTCAATACAATTTAAAAGAAATAAATAATATACAACTCACGCAAACAGATATATGGTTTTTCTATGTTTATACATATTTATATATAAAACAACAATGCTATAGTACAAATTCCTTGTGATGTGCAATTTGGTATGTGTTACTCCACTCTCTATGAATTTATTGGTACTCCTAATTTTAGTAAACATGTCCTTGCTTCATTTTTTTGCAATCTAATGTAAGGCATCAACCATTATTTTAATTTTAGATAAATGTATTAAAGAAATGGAACTTAGTAGTACCATATATATGTATGTATGTGTGCGTATATGTATATACATAGGTATACATTTATATGTATGTGTATTATAAGAAATGGCAATAGTATGTATCATTTTTTGGTCACTATAGACAATTAAGCTAAAAAATAAATATACATTGAGAAACCAAAATCCAATGAGAGAAGCTTGCAAAGGGAGCTAGCATCCCCGTAGTTTCGAATGTTCCTGATTGAGACCAGTTCCATGTGGATACCTATAGAGGCCGAACGTTTGTGCAGCTTTAGGAACCTTTAGCAAATCCACGTATTTTAGATTATAGTGAATATCTACCCACACAAAGATGAGATTTAATCTTTCTTTTATTTGTAGATCTTAATATTTATAATTAAACTTGGTAGGTCTAAATTTGTTCTACCATAAGGTTGCCGTGATATAATGGTTTGATCTGTTATGTTGAATGTTGTTCTAGAATGAAGTTTTAATTAGCTATTTAAAACTAAATCTTAATCTCTCATATATAGGATCTTGATTAAGTATTTTAGAAGATATGATCTTATGTATGTCTAAAGATTAAAATAGTTTAATCAGCTTTTACTTCTGTCATACAAAAAATTAAAAAAGTTTTAAAATCTACATGCATGGAAATACTATGTAACCTAATAGGTTTAGGAGCAAGATCTACTATATTAGAAAGTCAATTTACAAGCCAGACTTTATAAAACTATAACTTAGTCATACAATGCCTAATTAAGTTGAGCATTTTTTTAAAAAAATTGATATCTTTTGGAGATTTGCAATTTTAGGCCAGCCCCTAAAGGTGCAAAATATATCAAAATTTTATCATTTTACTTCAAAATAAACTGGTCAAATTAATTTTTTTTCAATAAAGATTTTGATCGGATATTATCTTTAAATTCATTAAGAATTAAGTTGAGTGATATAAGGCAAAATTAATATAATCGTTGAGATCCATCTTTATAAAATTTTATATTTTCATATATTTTTTATTTATCATATTTAAAAGATTTAGTCATTTTTAAATTAAGAAAAAGAGTTTAATCCAACTTATTCAAGGATAGATGTCCTTTTAAAAGATAAGAAAAGGAACTGGACTTGAATTGTGTAAGGGAAAACCTAACTATTATGAATAGAAACTATGTATCTCAATTTTTAAGAGAAAGAATAATAAGAAATATAAAGAAATTAAAGAGATGTTGATTCCAACTTTTGAACATTCTCCTCACCTATCCTTGTGAGATTCAAGTAAAACAAGTTAAAGGAATCTTTTTTTCTTTATGATTGGATAAAGTTGATATCAGAATGTTGATCCTCTATATCAGAAAAGGGGCCTTAGTATAGGATTTGAATGTTGATGTTGCCTTATGAAAAAAAAAAAAAAACAAAATAAAACATCCTAACCACCCTATGCACACAATGGGCACGCGCAGATCACGTGCCCATACATTTTTACATTTTCTTTTTAATTATTTTAATTAATTTTGAAATTAAGTTTTTAAATGGCTATTTTATTTATTTCTATTTAATGTCATAACGCTAGTTTGAGAAATTTTTGGAATTTTTTCTAGGATTTTGAACCTATAAATAGGTCTCTGTCCCAGCCCTACAATACATCCAAGAATTCCAAGCTCTCCCTCTCCTATATACCTCTGTTTCAAAATTTTTTAAAATTCTTCTTACTTCTACCTTTTTTTTGCTTTAAAAATTTTGGACCGAAGACGAGTTGATCGACATCCATTCGAGATCATGCCATCAACAGGTATTGGAGTGTTCTCTTTTAGATTGTACCTTGGAGGAGAGCGTGTGGTCCAATCATTCTTTGCATGAGAAGGGGACCAAATCTCTTTAGGGTAGTGGTTCTATCCGCCTCCCAAACTAGACTTCTAACCTTGTTCTGTTACATTTAAAATTATTTTATTACACCAAAATTATTCTGCTATACACACACCATGAAAAAGTTATTTTTTCAAATATTTCAAAAAAATATATATAATACATATTTATATTTATACATTACAATTAATAGTCTAAAGGAGATTTGTAGCATGATTTGTAGTGCATGTATATAATATATAATTATTTGTACTTAATTATAATTACTTACCTTGCATATTTATTAAAAAATTATATTTTTAGTTATTTATAGCATAATATCTATCTCTTTTATATTATGCAAAATTAATTGAAGATCCCTACTAAACCTATATTGCAGTATGTAAATTAATTTTTAAAAGACTACAAAAATAAATTAATCAAAGCTTTTAGGATTTAGAGATAAATATTTAATTAAAAATCTTAACAAATCACAGGTCTGATCACATTGGTGATCATTTTAATAAATCCTTAATTTTTTTAAAAAAAATAGAGATATTTTTAGAAAATATTAAAAATATATATATAATAATTAAATTATTTTAAATAAATTCTTAATAAAATTATTTTTATTTTCTAGATCTTTCTCTCTAAACCTGACTTGGATCCAATGGCAATCCCTAAGGATGATATCATTAGCTTTAAACCCAAAAAATTTGATGGATCCCATTTTAGGAAGTGGCAAAACCAAATGAAGTTTTAGTTTTAGAATTTTGGTCAGTGATTGATCAATCCATCTATTCCTCTGATTGAACCACATCAACTATCTCAGAAAAGAATTACCTATGTAAAGGTAAGATCCTTAGTACTCTTTTCGACTCACTCTATGACATTTACTTATCAGCCAAGAGTGCGAAGGAATTATGAGATATCCTAGAGTATGAGTATGGCCTTGTTGATGTTGGGATTGAATGATTCAATACTGCATCATTTCTTAGATTTAATATGGTAGAAGACAAACCCATCAATGATCAGCTTCACCAATTCAAGAGTAACTTAGAAAATTTCAAGCCAATGGAGACAAATTCTCTAAAGGATTTAAGGTTTCTAGCTTTCTAAATAAAATGCCTCCCTTTTGAAATAACTTTTTCAAAAGTCAGCTCCAAAAGCAAGGAGAGCTAACCCTAGCCCAACTTCTAAACTCAATCAGAATAAAAGACCAACATAGATCTAAAATCCAACAAACTAAAATTTCAAGTATCCAAGCTAACTTAATCCAATAATACTAGATCAATAATAATACTATATCAAAATCAAAGCCTAGAATTCAACCAAATCATCAATACCAGTCAAACCAACCTAACCAGCCTAACCCAAACAAGTTCAAATCCAAGGATAAAACCTTTAAAATTAATAATACTATATCCAACAAGCCTGTCCAAGGTCTAAGTGAAAGGTTCTATTTTATATACGAGAAGATAAACCATCTTACAAGAGACTACTTTTATTGGAAAAAGAAGCCTTTTGCAAACTTTCTACTTTCTTCGGACCCCAAGCTCATATAGTTGAAGGTATAGAAGACTCCACCTTTAGGTCAGTAAGCTTAAACCTTGAAATTAATATTACTTCTTCCAACCTTGATTGATGGTTGGATTCAGGAGCTAATATTCATACTTATTTTGATCGTTCTTAGTTCACTATTTTTTAGGACTCAAGTGGAGGTATGACCATATGGAACAACATAGCGCTAGGATCATGAAACATGGTCAAGTCAACCTGAAGATGATATCAAGAAAAGTTCTCATCCTGATGGATGTGCTATATGTTCTATATCTTAGAAAGAACCTTATTAGCTGGTCTTAGCTAGTTTAGAGGGGATACCAAATTATCCTTAATTGTAATTAAGTTGTAATAACTAAGAATAATGCCTTCTTAAAAAAAAGATATGTAAGTGAAGGCTTATTCAAATTAAATGTAATAAATCTTTTCATTAATTAAGCTAAGAATTAAATTTATTTTGTAAATGAGTCTAAACAAAATTTATGGCATGACAGGTTGGATCATGTACACTCAGAAAAGGTCAAAGATATGATGGAATTATAACTAATTCTAAATCAAACTTAGATTCATCTAAGTACAAAATATATGCTAAGTCTAAATAACCTAGAAAACCATTCAAATTAGTTAAATTTTTTTTTTTAATATTGGAGTTAATATATAGTGATGTATATGACTCCACCAAGACTGTAACCTATGATGGCAATAGGTACATAGTATCCTTTATAGATGATTTTTCTAGATATTGTTACTATTATCTAATTAAATCTAAAAATAAAATCTTCAACAAATGAAAATATATAACAGTGAAGTAGAAAATCAACAAAAAAGAAAGATTAAAATTCATAGGTTTGATAGAAGAGAAAAGCATACTTCGAATGAATTCTCCTAGTTCTGCCATGAATATGGTATAATTTATCAAGTGACTGCTCCTTACTCTTCACAGTCCAATGATATAGTTGAGTATAAAAATCATACCCTCATGGATATGATAAATACTATGCTTATTAGTTCTGGCTTACTCGAGAACTTATAGGAAGAAGCTCTTTTATTTTCTTGCTTCATCCTAAATAGGATACCTATTATCGATAGTGGCAAGACTCCTTATAAACTTTAGAAAGGGAGGACTCCTAACCTAGATTTTTTCAAAATATGGGAGTGCTTAGCTAAGGTTAATATCCCTGAATCCAAAAAGAGAAAACTAGGACCTAAGACTATAGATGTTGTATTTATAGGCTATATCCAAAACAACAATACCTATAGATTCATAGTAATAAAATCAGATATTAGTGATATAGCTGATAACTCAATCTTAGAAGATAGAGATATATCTTTCTTCAAGGATATATTTCCTTTTAAGACTAGAATTTCAAGACCCCTAGAATGTGAACTATCTTTCTCTAGAGTTATAGAACCAGAACTAGAAACTGAACCTAAATTAAGAAGAAATAAAAGGAAAAGAATTGAAAAAAAAAATGGAGAAGATTTCTTCACACTCTTAGTAGAGGGTGAACCTTCTACGTATATGAGACGATATCATTTTTAGAATCATCATATTGAAAGAAAGTCATCGACAGTAAAATTCAATCAATCATGAAAATAAAACTTAGATCTTAACTAATTTACCTCTTGAAAATAAATCTATAGAAACAAAATAAATTTTTAAAAAAGAATTAAGACCAGATGGAATAATCGAAAGATATAAAGCTAGATTAGTAATAAGAGAGTTTAACCAAAAGAAAGACAGATTATTTTGACACCCATGCTCTTGTAGCGAGAATAACTATTCTAAGAACTTTAATAGTTTTAGCCTTAATTCATAAATTAATAATCCTTCAAATTGATGTTAAAACTACATTCTTAAATAGAGAATTAGAAGAAAAAATATACATAAACCAATTTCAAGAATTTGAGTAAAAGGATAAGAACATAAAGTATATAAACTAGTTAAATCACTTTATGGTTTAAAACAAGTTCCTAGACAATTGCAGATTAAGTTTGATAAAATTATCTTAAAAATAATTTTAAAATAAATGAATATGATAAATATGTATACTATAAGATATGATATTGATTATATAATAATATGCTTATATGTAGATGATATATTATTATTTGAAATATCAATGAAAATAATTTAAAAAACTAAAAGTATTTATCAAATAATTTTGATATGAAAGACTTAGAAGAAGTTGATGTAATTTTAGTAATAAAGATTAAAAGAGTAGATAGTAGATAGCAATTAGTCTAGCATACTCAATAGAGAAAATGCTTAAAAAGTTTGAATATTTTGATTTAAATCATATCTCTATTCCTTATGATCATAGCTCTCATTTAATTAAAAATTTAAAAAAATCTATTAATCAATTAAGATACTCTCAAAGAATAGGATCCCTATTATATATTTTAAATAGAATCCATCTAAATATAACTTATGCAATAGGCAAACTAAGTAGGTATACTAGCAATCCTAGTAAAGAACATTAAAAAGTTCTAGAAAGAATCTTTAGATCTCTTAAGAGAACTTAGATTACTCTCTATGTAATCTAATTATCCAAAAGTACTTGAGAGTTATAATAATACTAATTGGTTAATAGATAATTTAGATGCTAAGTCTATAATTGGATATCTCTTCTTGTTAGGAGGAGTCATAGTATCTTAGAGCTCTTATTAACAAACAATAATCACTAGAAATATATTGAAATCTGAATTAACAGTTCTTGACACTACATGTACTGAAGCATAATGGCTAAAAGATTTAATAAATGATATAGAGGTTCTTTCACCAAAAATCTCAAAAATTTCTTTAATTATGATTGTAGAACTCTAATTGATCTATTAAATCAATAGATAACTAATAAAAAGATAAATAACTATATCCTGATAAGGTATAAAGCTATAAGAAATAAAATGAAAGAAAATATATCACTATAATTTATAAGATCAAAAATAATTTAGTAGATCTTTTGATCAAAGACCTTTCGAAAGTTATGGTATTTGAGACATCGAAGGGGATGGGGCTTAAGCTCACATATTAGTCACCAAAGTGGACCCCTATCATCATGGCAATCCTATGGTTAAGATTCAAAGAAAAATGATCTCTGAGATGATGTTTGGAAGCATTGATTTGGAGTTTGTCTCCATCCCATCTTTATGGTATGGTTCTCTATTGTGATGATTAGGTTGAGCATAGCTTTTAATGGATCTAAGATTATGAGTTTAGCAAGATACGATTTTATTGCATGTACCCTTGGAGGATCTATCTTAGCGAGAGTATTCGTGAAGCCATGACTATGGGATCAGCATGAACCCCCAATAACTCTCATAAAAATCAAGATAAGCACATAGCCTAGATAACACTATCCCTATTATGATATCAGTTCATCTTCATACTATACGTATTTTATATTAAATGCATGTTCAAAACTAGAAGGTACCTATACTAAACATAGTAAAAGTCTAAAAGTTTTAAATTATTTACTAAGTTTAATAATATTAAACTTTTAATTTTTTATTTTATTTTTGTGGAATATTATTGACGTTGCCTTATGAAATAAATAAAATAAAACATCCTAACTCCCCCGCATGCAACGGGCACTTGTAGATCGCGCGCCCATATGTTTTTCCATTTTCTGATCATTTTCTTTTTAATTATATTAATTAATTCTAAAATTAATTTTTTAATGATCATTTTATTTATTTTTTATTTATTACTATAATGGCTAGTTTAAGAGTTTTTTTAAAATTTTTCTGAGATTTTGAGCTTATAAATAGACCTCTATCCTAGCCCTACAAGGTATCCAAGAATTCCAAGCTCTTTTTCTCTTATATTTTTCTATTCCAAAATTTTCTAATGTTCTTTCTCTATCCAACCTTTTTTTTACTTTAAAATTTTGGACTGAAGATGAGCTGATCGACGTCTGTTCGAGATCGTGCCATTAATAGGCATTGGAGTGTTGGCTTTCAGATTGTGCCTTGGAGGAGAGCATGTAGTCCAATCATTCTTCATATGAGAGGGGACCAAATCTCCTTAAGGATAGTGGTTCTATCCATCTCCCAAGCTAGACTTCTTAACCTTGTTATATTATTACACCAAAATTATTCTACCATACACACCATGAAAAAAATTATTTTTTCAAATATTTTAAAAATTATAAATACACCTTATAATATTTTCATACATTACAATTAACCATCGAAATATGAGCAATATAGCAATCAGGAAAAAGGCTATTCGTGCTTTAATCATATCAAGGGAAAGGCAAATATGGCTGCTAGTAAGGAAATGTTTCCTTTTTTCTAATCATATCAAATTAGTATTAGAGTATCAATCCTTTAAGTCTGTAGATATGCCTTAGTACTTGGTTTGGACATGCAAGCGATACAAGAAATCAAGATAAGAGATATCGATGCTTCAATCACATCGAAGACAAAGATGAGTATGGTTGCTAGTTCTTCTTTAGCAGAGATGAGATGAAGGAATGCCTTACACAATTGAAGGAGAAAATTGACCAACTCATTGATATCACCTCTAGATTGGTGGTATCTTTAATGCAAGCAAAGGCACAGACAATATGAAGTTATCTCCAACCTTCGAAGAATATGATCATCCATCTTGTGAAGAGGATGAAAATCTAGATATACAAAAAATCTCTTACTTCAATCATTTAAATTGATGTTTGAATCAAGATCCCCATATCCGATAGGATTGTGATGCAAAAAAGCTAGATAATGGTAGACTAGTTGGAGACTTATTTTATTATCTAAGGGTATTCTAGTATCTAGAAGGTAGCTTTTACCATCTTAAGCTTTCTAGCCATGCTCTCACATGTTAGAATTCATACATGAGAAACAATGACATTTCTAATCTGATATGGAGCAAATTCATGGGCCTAATCAAGAAGCAGTTTTATCTAAGCTATCATAAGGAGGATCAGTAGATCAAGTGGTAGTAGTTACGAGAGTATGATCAAGCTATCTAGTACTATACGATTGAGTTTTATAAGCAAGCAACCTCTCTTAGATTCTTCAAAGATGATTGTGAAGTTTTCATGAGATACATTGAATGTTTTCACAAGAACATCTAAGAGAGTTGAGCTCTTCAAAGTTGAAGATATTGATAAGACTAGCATGAAGGCCATGGAAATCGAGGAGATGAGTCGACCTAAAAAAGACAAGAAGGGCAAGAAGCACGTCAACATAACTTTAAAAAAAAATATTGCGATCAATGTAACCTTCATGGACATACAAAATATTAGTATTGGAAACTTCATCCCAAGTTGCATGCTAAGAGGAGGAAGCCAAAAGATGATGATTTCAAGAATAAAGAAGATGGTCCTTAATGCCATAGAGGTTGACTTGCCTAAACTTGAGCAAGCAGAATCCAAACTAAGCTTGATAGTAAGAAAATCTAAAACAACACTGAGGTAGATCAAAAGGTACATAAGAACTCTTCTACTTGAAGATCTAGGTAAAATAGAGCATCATCGAGAATATTGTAGGTCCTAGAAACCATAAGAACCTCATCTTTGAAAATTTGGTTCATAAGCTAAGGTTGCATAATAAGCCTCATCCATATCCTTATCCTCTCACTTAGATTCCAAAAAATATTAAATTGAAGATTACAAATAATGTACCTTCAAGTTGTTGTTACTGAGAGGTATATTGAGGGGTAACTTATAAAATAGTTTTTTTAGATATTTGTTAGGTTTATGTTAAAGAGCTTGTATCTTTGGAATCGAGATGTCATTCTCTATAGATGACAGATAAGTATCGTCTCATAAAAGATGGAAAGAAGTTCATGAATGCTTCAAAGATGCAAGAAAGTATAGACTTTGCAATTGCTGCTTTGTAAAGTGACTAATTAGTACCTGTAGCAAGTTCATGATAATGGTAAGAGAGCTAATGCTACTATTGAAAGGCCAAGCTCCAATTATTTAATTCTATTGATCGCTCAACTGAGATTGAGATTGAGATGATCGAGATCGAGGAGTTGCCATAGTATTCAATGCTTTAGAGGTTGACTTGCCTGAAGTTAAGCAAGCATATTTCAAATTGATCTTGATAGTAAGAATATGTGAGACGACAATTGAGGTAGATCAAAAGATACATGAGAATAGTTCTACTTGAAGATCCAGGTAAAATAGAGTATCATCGAGAATATTGTAGATCTTGGAAACTAGAAGAACCTCATCTTCGAAAATTTGGTTCAAAAGCTAATGTTGCAAACTAAAACTTATCCATGTCCTTATCCCCTCACCTAGATTCAAAAAGATATTGAGTTGAAAATTACCAAATAATATACCTTGAAGTTTGTTATTATTGAGAGGAAATATTATGAGGTAACTTGTGTAGTTCTTTTGGATGTTTTCATGTTATGTTAGATATCTCATATCTTTGGAATCGAGATGTAGTTCTCTATAGATGATAGAGAAAGTATCATCTCATAAAAGATGGGAAGAAGTTCATAATCAATGCCTCTATGATGCAAGAAAGCATAGACCTTGTAATTGTTCTTTGGCAAAGTAACTTGTTAGTGCTTGTAGCAAGCTCATAATGGTGGTATGAGAAGCTGATGCTACTCATGAAAGATCAAGTTCTAATTATTTAATTCCATTGATTGATCAACCGAGATCAAGATTGATATCAAGATCGAGGAGTCGCCATAGTCATCATCGACAACAAAGAAAGTAGGAATGAATATCTCGACATGAAGTTTAGATATGGGAGAAAATCAAGTGGTTCACTAAAATCCAATAGCAAAAAAAAAAAAAAACTAAGCCATAAACCATTCAAGCAAAGTTAGTGATTCAATTATGAGACGGGATGCAAGCATTTCTTGACCTTCAGTTTTGATTTAGTGGAATTAAATCCACTAAATAGAAGGAGCCCTGATTAAGGAGGATTCTTAAACTCGATGTATGCAGATCATTTTGGCTATGACAAGTTAGAGCTGGATAGGACTCAAGAGCAAGATCTATTATATTAGAAGTTGATTGTAAGCTAGACTTCAAAAAGTGGTAACTTAGTTATACAATACCCAATTAAGATAATCTTTTTTTTTTAAAGTTGGATATATTTTCAAGATTTGCAATTGTGGGCCAACTACAAAAAGAGCAAAATTAGATCAAAAGTTCATTATTTTGATCTCAAAATAGATTGGTCTAACAAAATTTTTCTTTCACAGAAAACTTTAACTATAGATTATCTTCCAATTTTTGAAGAATTGGATCAAGTAATAAAAGACAAAATAGTTGTAGAAGTCAAAATATCTCCTATAATTTTTTTATATTTTTTATATTTTTATAGATCTAGTCCTATTTAAGCTAGAAAGAGAATCTAATCTAACTTTTTAAGGATGGACATCCTTTTAGAAGATAAAAAATAGAATTCGATGTGAATTGTATAAAAATAAATTTTATTATTATAAATAGAGGCTATATATATGTATCTTAGTTTTTTGAGTAAGAGAATAATAAGAAATATAGGGAAAGTACAAGCACTTTGATCCCAAGTTTTAAAATTTTTTTTTCTTATCTTTGTAAAATTCAAGTAGAGTAGATTCAAAAAAACTTTCTAAATGATGGATCATCTGCCCAATGAGACTAGCGAGTTTACCTTTCTTTCTTTCTTTTTTTTTTTTGATAATGGGAATGACATTAATTAACCAGCAAATCAACTTCACTTTCTTCCTTTTACAATAACGACGGCAACAACATTATTCCAGCAAATCAAATAAAAATAAAGAATTTTTCTTTTACTATTTTTTTAAATATTTATTTATTTATTTTTATAGTGCGTGGCTGTTTGGAGGCAAAGGGAAGCATCCTCACATCTTTATGATAAGATAGACTCGCAACTAACCTATCCATGCTGAGACCAGCGTTGCAGAGCCCAAATAAACAAAATCCAGTGCGTACTGCGAAAAAAACAAGAACAAATTTAATAATTTTTTTGAAAAAAACCTCAGAATGTTATGTAACCCAAAAGGTTATATAAACCAAAAACCACTTCATATTTTCCACCGCAGGATGTAGGATTTATTGCATATGAAAATTTTATGAAGTAATCGCCATTTCATATGTCTTATGGCTTTCTATTTCTCTTTTGCATCTCTCTCTCTCTTTTGCATCTCTCTCCTACATGCTTGGCTTTTGCATCTCTCTCCTACATGCCTGGCTTTTGAAACTCATTTCACTGATTAAAACCGAGAAAAGCAACAATCTGAGTAATTAAAAAGCAGGGTTATAGTTGGTACCTTTGCAACTTTGTGCGAAACTGCAGCAGGGTAGATAGAGGCAACTGCATAACATCTACGAGCTTCCCAAAGAAAATCAAGAAGACTGGCAGGGAGGCCCCATGCGCGCATGCACCCACTGACCCCAAGGCCATAAGGATGTAATCCCATGCATCGGAGAAGGCAAAGAGCTTAAAGAAGGCAACCTTTTGAGCTTCCTCTCTTGTCCTTCATGGTCATTCTTGGACCCTTCCGGGTCCATAGTTCTGCTGTCCGGGAAGAGTTGGAACGGTTAGAGAGGAGTGAAGGTCGCAGGACAGACACAAATCCGCAAGCTCTTAAGGATATGAGGAGACGTCTCCTGCCATTAATGCGACAGCAACGCTAGCTACCGGCCCACCAAGTGGTTGGGCGTTACCCACAAATATGCAAGTAAACTAGGCTGGAAACCCAGCATGTGATGGCCACTGGGAGAGCCATACTTAACTACAACCCTTGGCAACGTTCTTAAAGGAAATTCTTATGAGTAGGTTCCGTGGTAAATTTTTATGGATTATCTGTATAACTTTAGTCTATATTATGTCCAATCCACTCAGTTTAGTTGTAGGATAGAAAATAAGAGGATAGCCATTCTTATTTGTAAGCATTCCTCCGGGTAGTATTTGATGCGGTATTCTCGTCTGGAATAAATTCTTACAAGTTATTTCCAAGTAGCTACGGAAATCAACGTGATCATCTGGAATAAGCTATTTCGGTCAATTTTAGGTATTCTAGAATGCTTTTTCATGATAGATCATGGAATAACTTATTTCAAGTCATTTCATGTTTCTATATGATGGGCTTCACTATAATAATTATGCTGGAATAAAATTGTTATTCTAGATTTCTAACTAAATATAATTCTGAAAAATAAGAATGAATAGCTATTTTCTGAGAATTGGTATTTCTATTTTATGAAAAAAATTGTGTATCCAAGCTCCAAGATTCCATTATTCATAAGATAACTCAGCTGTTTGTTGCTTGGTTGCAGGTTAACCCGTTTTCTGGAATGAATGGCCTGAAATATTGCATGAATTATCCAAATATGCTTAGCAGGTAAGATAAAATATAACGGAATGGCAAAAGGTTTATTGCAAGGGCTATCTTCAGCCTTAAATTTGTGGATAAAACTGTTTCATTGCTCTCCTTTTAATAATTTTAGCTCCAGGAAGGGATAAAGCTCCTTGACTAGAATAGCACTATTCTTCAGCAGGTTTATCGTTTGGTATATTAAGCCTGAATGGTAGGACATACTCGGACCTATCCGCAACTAAATAAGCGGAGCCTTGGAAGCAGGATTAGACTAAAGAAAAAGGAATTTTAATATATATTTTTTTATTTGGCCTGATCAATCACATAGATAATCAGATTATTTTATTACAATTTGTAGGCGACGAGCTGCTACCATGCATTCCTAATTTATTAAATCATATTAAATGGGTGGTGAATTTTTAAAAAATAACAAGAAGTTATTATTATGCCAATGAATCATTTAAACAAGCTTATTTCCTTCATGGAGCTAGGGTTTACTTTCCTACTTACATGCACTATATGGCATTAATTAGAGATTCTTAATTCTTACCCCAAAAAAATTAGGGATTCATGATTTCAGTCTCGAAGGCGATGCCCTAAAAAGTATGCCCACTACCATGGTTCAAAGAGGAATATCCCATTTTATCCCAAAAAAAGAGATGAATATGCCAAATTAGATAAGCTAAAGCAGATTAGAAATATTTAGTAAACATGATTTAAAAATCTATAAATGATAAATGCTAATTGTTAACGTACACATCTTATTCAGCAGGATGTCTCAAAATCACACGCATTGCATATCTATTTGGCTGTCTAGTCCGGTATGAGAGTGCTACAAAACTCGTTGGCAAATAAAGGTGACAAGTTAAACAGCAATGGATAAATAGGTATGTAGGCTTACCATTAATCTTAAGGAAATCCAAAAAAATGATGATCGAAGGGATGATATAAGAGTAACATAGATTCAGATATTTAGATCTTCAAGATCTATTATTACTATCATGCTATTGTTAAAAGAAAATGGATTCAGATAGGGATGCTGGTATAGCCCAGACTATGGTGGTAGATATCCAAGTCAACACTACTAATATAAAAGCTACTAATAAGTTAAAATAAGATACCATAATTGCGCATTATAATGGCGTACATCAAGTTGAACTTCCACTTTTAATAGTTCTTGTAATTGATGTCGGCTATCCTTCAACTATCTCATTCATTAAATCATTTACACACCGCCGTCATATCATTCTTGGCTTATCCAACATACTTACATTGGCTTTCTCTATCTCATTCATTAAATCAGTTACACACCACCGTCATATCATTCTTGGCTTATCCAACATACTTACATTGGCTTTCTCTTTAGCCGACCTATAACATAGACTTTGGCACTTAGAAATATCTTGAAAGTTTACTCATTAGTCTTGGTTTGTTCTTTCTGTTGGCGCAACTTCTTCTGGACCGGGCTCGATCGGCTGTGCTGTAGCGCTCCTCCCCTGGTCGACCAGCAACAAAGTCTCCAAGGTGCCAGTGGTGTTCCGGCGGGGGACACTCCGATGCTTAGCAGGAGCTTGAAGACAACATAATGGAGGAATCAAGGAGATAGCTTATGGAGAGGGAAGAAAGTCCTTAGCTCAAACGGGATCCCTTGGGTACCTTATATAGGCGCGGAATAGTCCAAATCCATTGGGAAGGAGTCTGAAAAAGACCGATCTGTCCCTAGAGAATCTGGAGTGGGCTACGTGGCATCCGGATAGGACAGCATCGTGGGAGTGGTGGAGTAGTACCGCTGATGTGGCAAAAGTTCGTTACAACAAAAGAGATTTCTGGATCTCTCAGACCCTGAAGTGGCTCGGTCGGACGCCAACCGAGAGGGCTAGCCGGTCCTCCAAGGAAGGGCGTCTGTAGAGCGGAAGGCCGGACCTCAGTAGGAGCGGGCTGTTGGACCTCTGCTCCAGTAGGTCGGACTTCCGAAGGAGAGTAATGGGCCGGACCTCAGCAGGAGAGGGCCATCGGACCTTTACTCCAGTGGGTCGGACTTTCGAAGGAGAGCAGTGGGCTGGACCTCGATAGGAACGGGCTGTCGGACCTTTACTCTAGTGGGTCGGACATCCGAAGGAGAGCAGTGAGCTGGACCCTAGCAGGAGTGGGTCGATCGGGCCCCTGCAGCGGTCTAGTTCAGACGGTGAATCGGCGGGGTATAACAGTTGCCCCCCTTGCCCTTGCCCTTCGAGTGAGCCCTTGGGCTCAAAGGACGAGGGCATTAATTGGTAATAAACGCGCCAGCCTTTAGGATGATGGCGAATCCGCTTTGGCATGCTGCAACCGGCCATCTTCTGCTCTATTTTTTGCTCTTGGACAGGTGTCAACATTAGGTTTGGTGGTGGCAGGAGAGCAGTTATTGCTGGTACGGTACATGATGACCGCCAATCCGGAAATGCACGCCCGTTGAGCTCCTGACATGACGTGGTCCACATGGCCTCATCCGTGCGGTCGGCACGATGTCTGGAACGATCCATCCGTCGTTGCCTGGATGGTCATGCGGATCATGACTCGATACGATCCGGCGCGTCCCATCAGATTCTCGCCAAACCCGAGAGCCAAGCCACTTGCTGTCGGGTCGCGGCACGTTCGGGGCATTGGGATGCTGTCCCCTGGTGCCTATAAAAGGGAGGGATGAATAATCAGAGGGAGTTTCTCACCGCATCTGGGTTTGAAGAGAAAGCCTCCTCCTTTCACTGCTCTAGCCTTTTTAGAAAACCAGAGATCCAGGTTAGTCCCGCAACCGTCTTCCTCCTTTTTCTGCAACTCCATTAGGATGGCCTCTGGGAGTTGGAGTTTGGCTCGTGAAATAGGGAACCTGGCTCGTATGACATCCTTCGACCATGACCCAGGAGAGGGCCGAGAGTCTTAGGGTTGTGTATAGCATCCCCTCTACTTTGCACTTGACCATCCCCAGCCGTGAGGGTAGGGTGAACGGCCCCCTAAATTTAGGAGCCCATCCCTTATACGAAGATCACCTGAAAGCCGTCCTCCGATTTCCCTCCATAATTTCTTCATCCAGGTATTCACTTGTATAGGATTACACCTTCCTAGCTGACCCCGAACAGCAGTCGAGTGCTCTATTTTTATGGTCCTTTATCGGGAGGCCGACATTAAGCCAAGGCCGACCTTGTTTTTGAACTTTTTCCTTTTAAACCAGGACTTCCGGAGTCAATAGTGGTGGATGTTCAGTCCTCATCCTGGCAGGAAATTCTAGGGGGCTTCTGTCCGCCATCCATGGATGGAAGTCCCGATATTTTTTCGTGGATAGCCTAGAGCCGTGGGGCTTTGAGTCAGCATGGAGAGAGCCGAGGCGGATGCTATAAATGGAAGGAAGGTATCAAGGGCCGATGAGGCCGACTTCCAAGCTGAACGGCAAGGACCCGAAGTTTGTCGGCTTCCTTCTCCATGAGGAGAGTCTCCATCAAGCTAGGATCAGCCAACATCAGATGCTGGGTAGGATGGAGGCCGTTAAGAGGGACCTACTATTCTTTCTTTCATTGATTTTGATGTAGTTACTGACTCTATTTGTGTTTGCTGGCAGGTGGCCAAATGAAGCCGGATCGATCCTTTCAGTGCGGTCGGCACAAAGGAGGGTCGTCCGCATTTCAGAGTTGACCTATTGAGAGCCGAAGAGACAATGGGCATGAAAGCCAGTGCCCGAGAGACCGAAGAAGCAACGAACGGAAGAGCCATCCCCGACAGTAGTGTCAGTGGAGTCAGAAGATGATGTACCACTGGTAAGTCACCAAAGGGCGATGGCAAAGGAGCATTCATCGTCTGTCAGGCAGTCAGCTGCCCGGGCGGGAGAGGAACGTCCGGCGCCGACTGGGGTAGAGACGACTCTATCCTCTCCTCCATTAGATATGATGGAGGAGACTTATCTGACGGTCTAGGGGACCAAGTGGCTAAAGGGCCGACGGCCTCCTAGGGGAGGGCCGATGATGTCGGCGACGATGGGGATCGCCAGAAGTGGCAAGATATCCATGACGCCGAACAGGTCAAAGAGCAGCTCTAGAGAACTATTTCTAGCACCGACGAACAGTCAATGAATGAGGCCGTCAGAAGTACTCTTCATCACTTGTTGGGGGTAAGTTTCAGTTTCAAGCCTTCAACCCTTACTTCGTTGTTCATAATTTTCGAACGTTTATCTGTCGGTAGCTCATCCGGGACTCGCTGTGGGTAGACGATGGCTTGGGCGAGTTGCTCCATCTGAAGGAGCACTTGACCAAGAGAGCGGAGGTAGCTGAGGTGGTGAGGGACACTGCATGGGTGGCGCTGACAGCCGCTAGAGCGAAGCTGACCTGTCTTCAGGCGGTTGAAGGAGAGATGTCTACCTTGTGGGCCGAGTCGGAGGCCCAAAGGAAACAGCTCGAGGACTCGTTGGCCCGGGAGGCTGACCGGGAGGCGAAGCTGAAGGATAAGAAGTGAAAGGTCAAAGCTCTGACCCACCAGCTAGCAGAGGAGGGTGAGCGCCTGTCTGATGTTGAAAGGCGTGCGAAGGGTCACTAGGCGGTGGCGGAGCGGTACAAGGGTTTGCTGAAGATGACCAAGGAACTGCTCAAGATGGTGACTGACAAGGCCGTGACAGAGTATAAAGCCTCCGAAGACTTTGTTGAGGAGATGAACGAGGCCGGCACAGTCGGCTTCAGTTATGGATGTGACGAGTGTTTGGAGAAGGTTTGCACCGCTTTTCCAGAACTCGATCTCTCATTCCTTCAGCCATCAAAGCTGGTGGAATAGGAGAGCACGGAGCCGACGGATCTGACCACCGATGTGGCCGAGACCCCAATTGAGGCCGTCGTAGTGGGGACCGGATCGGATGCCCAGGTCAAAGCTGACGTAGGGGCAGCCACCACTCCTGTCGGAGCTCCAGGAGGAGCCGAGGAAGCAGAAGTCGATGTTGTGTCCGTACTTCTCGAGGGTCAGACCTAGATGTTTGTAAAGATCTGACCTTCGCTTTTGTAAAGAACTTTTTAATTCAATAGAACCTTTTGTCGCATTTCTTGTGCATGCTTGTGTTGCCGATTGATAAGACTAGCTGAAGTAATCTCTTCTGAAAAATTTTCTATGTGTTCGCCCATCGGCTAGTCTGAGCAGACGGTCAGACCTCCGAAGTAGCTGTCGAATAGTAGCTCGATGTAAGACGCTAGAAATTTTTCAAGTGTAGCCCTTCAGTCAGCCGAATGGCATGGCCATACCTCCTTCTGAAGTAGGTGCCGAGCTTCGGTTCGTCAGCTTGTCCGAACTCGGAGATGCTGCCGACTGGGGTCGGACTTTTGAAAGTGGGCTGTCCTAGAGCCTTTGCCGATCGAAGTCAGACTTTCAAAAGTAGGCTACCCTAGAGCCTTTGCCGACTAGAGTCCAACTTTTAAAAGTAGGCTGCCCTAGAGCATTTGCCGACCGGAGTCAGACTTTCGAAAGTGGGCTACCGTAGAGCCTTTGCCGATCGAAATCGGACTTTCGGAAGTGGGCTGCCCTAGAGCCTTTGCCGATCGAGTCAGACTTTCAGAAGTGGGCTGCCCTAGAGCCTTTGCCGACCGGAGTTGGACTTTCGGAAGTGGGCTACCCTAAAGCCTTTGCCGACCGGAGTCGGACTTTCGAAAGTGGTTTGTAGTAGAAACTATAGACTTTATTGATAATACTTGCGAAGGTTGTTTACATTCCACGGGCATGCTATCTGCTATCCGTCCAAATGCTCGAGTCGGTAGGTTCCGGCCTGGATTACTTCAACGACTCGATAAGGTCCTTCCCAATTTGGAAAAAGTTTGTCTTGCTCGGTCGGTTTTGAAATCTTCATCATCTGCAAGACTAGATCCCCGACTCAGAAAACTTGTGCCTTGATCCATGAGTTGTAGTATTTTGCCATCTTTTGATGATAGGTCGCCATCTTCAAGCTTGTCCGGAGTCTAGTTTCTTCAAGTAGTCGAGGTCAGCCCTTCGCTGCTCAGAGTTAACTGGATCGGCATAGTGGTCAATCCATAATGATTACAGAGAGATCTCAACAGGGATGATGGCTTCACTTCCGTAAGTAAGGTTGAATGGAGTCTCCCCGGTCACCATTTGGGCGGTCGTCCGATATGTCCATAGCACTGAGTGTAGTTCTTCTATCCAAAGCCCTTTGCTTCGTTTTGACGGGTCTTCAGTCGTGCAGGATTGTTCGATGGGTGACCTCGGCTTCTCCATTGGACTGAGGGTGTCTGACTGACATAAGTCGATGGGAGATGTAATAGTGCTGACAGAAGTCTCGGAACTTAGAGTTTCAAACTATCTTCCGTTATCAGTAATAATGGTCTGTGGAATGCCGAATCGGAAGATAATGCCATTCCGAATGAAGTTCTCCACCTTGCCCTCCATTATTTGTTGCCCTCCATTATTTGTGCCAACGGTTCAGCCTCCACCCATTTGGTGAAGTAGTCAATAGCCACAAGTAGAAATTTTCATTGCCCGGACGCCGGGTGAAAGGGTCCCAAGATATCCATCCCCCACTGTGCGAATTGCCATGGTGCAGTGATCGGTGTCAGCTGGCTGGCAGGCCTCCTTTGGATAATGGAGTATCTTTGACATGTGTCGCACCTTCGGATGAAGTCCGACATGTCTTTCTGAATGGTAGGCCAATAGTATCCCTATCGGATGATCTTGTAGGCCAGGGACCTTCCTCCAAGGTGGTCGTCGCAGATGCGTCATGGACTTCTCTGAGTGCATAGTCCACATCGATCGATCCCAAACACCTTAGTAGCAGCCGTGAGAATGACCATTTGTACAGGATGCGTAAGGATGACGTACTTAGAGGCCATCCAGCGCACTCGCTTGGCCTCAGTCGGATCTTCCGAAAGAGTCTCTTTGACCAGGAAAGCAAGAATTGGATCCATCCGAGAGGTTTTCTGTTCCACTTGGTGGACCTCGGTCGGCTCCTCCATGATACTTGGGTGCCGTAGGTGCTCCACAAAGGTTCGGTTGGAGGTAGTGGTGGCAGCCATGGCCAGTTTTGACAATCCATCCGCTCGGGAGTTCTGCAGGTGGGATATATGGAGAATCTCGAAGAATTTGAACCGAGATATGAGACTTTTTACCTTGTGTAGGTATTTGGTCAGGGTAGGATCCCTTGCTCCGAATTCACCCTTTATCTAGTTCACCACCAGCTGGGAGTCGGAGAAGGCTCTCACCTGGCTGATGCCCAGCTCGTTGGCAATTCGTAATCCTTTGAGAAGGGCTTCGTACTCCGCCTGATTGTTTGACACTTGAAATGAAAAGTACAATGCATACTCCAGGCTTTCTCCATCTAGGTCGGCTAAGATCAAGCCAGCCCCGCAGCCTACCAGGTTGGACGCTCCATCCACATGGAGGGTCCAGGATGGTTTGGCTTCGTAGACGGTATCAGCTTCAGGTACTTCGGCCGTTTGAGGGGATGCCTCCTATTTCCAGGTGCACTCTGCAATGAAGTCAGCGATTAACTGGGCCTTCAAGGCAGATCAAGATTGGAAGGATACGTCAAACTCACCAAGTCTGACAGCCCACTTGGCGAGCCAGCCGGATTTGTCCGGACTCCGGAGGATTGCCTTGAGAGGTTGGTCGGTCATTACCATAATCGGATGCACCTGGAAGTATGGTCAGAGCTGCTTGGCAGATATGACCAAAGAATAAACCAGCTTCTGCATCTTGGAGTACCTTGTTTTGACATCATGGAGAACTTTACTGATATAATAGACAGGCTTTTGCTAACCGTCCTCTTTGGCCCGCACGAGGAAGGCGTCGACCGCCTCATCGGATGCCGATAGGTAGAGATATAAAGGCTCCCCCTCTGTTAGTTTAGCCAGTAATGGGGGATTCTTCAAATATTCTTTCAAGGCTTCGAAAGCTGACCGACATTTGTCAGTCCAAATGAAACCTTCCGACTAGCACAGGATCTTGATGAATGGCAGGAACTTTTCAGCCAAACGGGAGATGAAACGACTAAGGGAGGCAATTTGGTTTATGAGCTCTTGCACCTGCTTCTTATTGGTTGGATGTGCCATCTCAATGATGGCTCTTATCTTGTCAGGGTTTACTTCAATTCCTCTCTGCGTAACCAAGAAGCTGAGGAACTTGTCGGAAGTTATCCCAAAAGTACACTTCATGGGATTCAGCTTCATTCGATGATGTTTGAGTGCATCAAAGGATTCCCGCAAGTCCTTGATGTGGTCGGCTTATGGAGGCTCTTTACTATCATATCATCCATGTAAGCCTCCATATTTCTGCCTAGCTACCATTCGAACACTCGGTTGATCAGTCTTTGTATGGTGCACGGATTCTTTAAGCCGAAGGGCATCATCCTGTAATAGTACAGGCCTTTGTTGGTGATGAAGGCAGTCTTCTCCTCATCCTCCGGATGCATCTTTACTTGGTTATAGCCAGAGAAGGCATCCATAAAGCTGAGGAGCTGGTGGCCGGCCGTAGCATCCACCAGTTGATCAATTTTTGATAAGGGAAAGCTGTCCTTCGGATAGGCCTTGTTGAGGTTGGTGTAATCTACATAGATCCTCCACTTCCCGTTAGCCTTTTTCACCATAACAACATTCGCTATCCATTCAGGGTAGTGAGCTTCCTTGATGAATCCAGCATCAGAGAGTTTCTTTACTTCTTCGTCGATAGCTCTCTGCCTTTCAGCAGTGAAGCTCTTCTCTTCTGTCGGACGGGCCTGTAAGTCGGATCCACCTTAAGCTGGTAGGTGATGACATCCGACGGTATACCAGGCATGTCCGACACTGACCAAGCAAAGACGTCGGCATTACTTTTAAGGAAGCCGATCAGCTTTGACTTGAGATCTTCTCTGAGGGAGCTTCCGATCTGGAAGACTTTGGTGGGGTCATCTTCCCGAAGGTGGATGAGCAGGATTTTTTCATCTGGCTGACCACGGCCATTGGCCTCAGCCCTCGGATCGAGCTGCTCCAGAGTAGGACGGCCTTCGAACTATTGGTTCAAAATAGTTAAACACTGTCTGGCCATCTGACGGTCTCCCCTCATGACTCCGACCCCATTCCTGGTTGGGAATTTTGCCAACAGATGATAAGTAGACATGATGGCTCGAAACTTGTTGAGGGCCCGTCAGCCCAAAATGGCATTATAAGCCGAGGTCGTCCGGATGACCATAAAGTTGATGGAGAGAGTTTTCTGGAAGGGCTCCGTCCCGATTGTTACAGGGAGAACTATCTCTCCCTTGACACCGAGGTCGTCTGGATTCTTGTAGCATTGACCTGGACAGGTTAATTCTCAGAAATGCATTATACAGTAATACCTCCTGGAGCTTCCATTATCTATAAGTATCATCTTTACATCGTAGTTGGCAATTACTGTCGACACGACTACAAAATCATATTTGAAAACATGGGACTCCAGAAGGTATTCATCAGAGAAGGTGATTACATTGGAGCCCTTGGACCTCTTGACAATGTCTGGGTCATCTTCATAGCTCCATTCGGGTCACTAATGCAGCATGCCGACATCTCCATCGGTCGGTCGCTGGTTGGGAAGCTCCGCCTCCTCTAGAGGGATTTTGCATTTAAGGCTTCGGCCCGATCCCGGTGGGGTCGGACATATTTGTGCAGGTACCCCTTTCGGATGAGATCTTCAATGGCATCTTTCAGCTGTAGGCATTCTTCGGTGCTGTGCCCATGGTCCCTATGGAACCGACAGAATTTATCTATGTTTCTGGATGCTAGAGGGCCCCTTATCAGTCGAGGCCTTTGAAGGAAGGTCTCATTCTCGATCCTCAGGAGGATCTTCTCCCTTGGAAGGGAGAGGGGTGCATAGGTCTCGAACCTCCCGGGAAAGTCCTTCGGCTTCGGACTTCGGCGCTGGGCTGACTACTGGCTATCGTTCAGAGGTCAGACTTCAAGAGCCTTGTCGCTCTGCTTCTTGGGGACCGGCCTCCCCTCTGCCTGGCATCAGCTGGCCGCTTGCTCTTCCGCCATGGCGTACTTCTGCATCCTAGCCAGAACTTCACTGTAGCTTGTCGGAAACCTCTTGTCCAGGAAGAAAGTAAAACTAGATGAGCGGAGCACTCTTTTGAAGGCCGACATAGCTAATACTTCATTCAGATCCAGGACTTTCATGGCCGCTGAGTTGAAACGGGCCATGTAATTCCGGAGGGTCTCCCTTCCTTTTGTAGCACGAGGAAGAGGCAATCGAAGCTCCTCGGGATCCAACTGCATGTCCTAAAATGGGAGAGAAAAAGATTTTTGAGCTGAGAGAAAGAGTAGATCATACCTGGTCGGATGGCGTTGAACCACATCCGAGCAGCCTTCTTCAGGGTTGCTGGGAATGCGATACAGTAAAGGGCGTCGGAGGTGCCCTGTACCATCATGTGGGCCTTGTAAGTGCCTATATGGTCCAGCGGGTCAGTGGTGCAATTGTAGGGATCCACATGAGGGATTTTGAAGTGGCGGGGAATCGTCTCCGCCAGAATCTCATCGAAGAAGGGCGGATGGGAGTCATATACCTGCCCCCCTTCGGCTTTCTGCCGATGGACTATTTCAGCAATGCGCTCCTCCATGCACAAAATCTTGCTCATGTAGTCTCTTGGAAGTTCAGCGGTAGGCCGAACACCAGCAGGGATGGATTCAGCACAAGAGGGTGAAGCGGACCTTGCTCTCTTGCCATCGGTGCGAGCGCCCAAAGACCTCCAGGGCTCCGCGGTGACAGGAGAACAATGCTGAGGGGCTTCTGGCTGTCGGCTTCCCTCAGTAACGGCTGGAGAGTTAGCGCAGGAAGTAGCTAGCAGTTGCTGTCGGTTGTCAGTCGCCTCCTAGAAACGTTGAACCGTGGTGGTTAGCATTTCAATGCGTTCATCAACATCTGGAACTGTTGCAGTCCCAGAGTAATGGTAGGCTTGGCGATAGCGGCGGTGGCGTCGTTTTCCCTGGGGGGTCCCTCAGACCTAGATGGGGAACGACCTCTTCTGACAGAGGTATTTTGAGCTATTCCCTTAGCCATTACTTGGCTGAACAGACGGATTCCTCCTTTTAGAGAAGCGATGCAGCGCCCTTCCTCTAATGCCAATCTGTTGACGCAACTTCTCCTGGACTAGGCTCGATCAGCTGTGCTAGAGCGCTCCTTTCCCGGTCGACCTGCAACAAAGTCTCCAAGTGCCAGTGGTGTTTCAGCGGGAGACACTCCGATGTTTAAGTTAGCAGGAGCTTAAAGACAACAGAATGGAGGAATCAAGGAGATAGCTTATGGAGAGGGCCAACGGACCTTTACTCCAGTGGGTCGGACTTCCGAAGGAGAGCAGTTGGCTGGACCTCAGCAGGAGTGGGTCGATCGGTTCCCTGCAGCGGTTTGGTTCAGACGGTGAACCGGCGGGGTACAATACCTTCTATTAGCTATTTAGGCACATGCATGCATCTTAGATCAAAGTTTTGGGAAGCCTATCTTTTTTTCTTTAGAATTGCCATATATTTGGAGCTCCTTGGATGTTAAGATGTAATGTAAACAACATCACATCTTAATTTTTCTATATTCTATGAACCTTAAGACTTATATCAAGTTATTTTGGGATTTTGTCCAATACAAGAGTATTGGATCAAAATAGATTGATTTTAGTACATAGAATCAAAATAATTGGCTAGCTGCCGAGGCTTGTTCATGAAAGTCCTTATTCTTGTTTTTAGGGAGTGTTTGTGGCCATGTCATGTAGCCAACCTGGCTGACAAGCCTGGGGCATGACATATAGCTTGATAGGATAATGAGCATTTGTCTATGACATTTGCTGCTTTATGATAGGAAAATAATTGATAGCAATTAATTCTAGATCTAAAATTCATGGTCACCCATTCAAAAAACATCCTATTCACAAGAATGTAAATCTTTTATTGCTACCAAGAAATTTATTATGTAAGCAATACATGAAATTATTTTTTAAATAATTATTAAATTATATTTTTTGTTAGAGGGAGCTCATACATATTCAGCAGTATCACCATACTTTATAAGACAAAAATCTCCTAGTTACGCAACTCTTTGATTCCCCAATTGATTGGCATACAACAATACATGCTTGGTTTATCGAAGGATTTATAAGTAATTTCCCAATTTCTTTGGGAAGCATATGATTATTTATGTTCTCATATTCCATCCATAGCCGGATTCATTAACCTACTATAGATTAGAAATCCATTACCCAGTTGGCTGGGTTTCTGCTTATGGTTGTTATATACGAGTCTTTATTTCATGTTAGCTCTATATCGTATTTTAATTTCTGTGCAATATATGTCTTTTTTTTTTTTTTTTGAAAAAAAATCCATTACTAATTTGGAGCATTTTACATAGGCCCGTCCACGCACGTGATAGGGTAGACGCCCTATTGGTTGCAATAATGCAAGTGGCCCCTCGATTGCACTGTCAACTCGACAAACTTAAATATTGAATAGACATGTTCACGGAAAATATTAATTGAACCGATAGAAGCGTGGCCAAACCAAACTCTAACTGTACGTGATACTTTAAACCATTTCCCCTTGATACGTACCTAGACTTATTTAGATAAATAGGCAGGTTTTACCTATTTTTATTATATATATATATATATATATATATATATTTTAAGCAAAAGTTTCCCTACTTTGAGAATTTTTTTGTGCTTCTAGATATATTTCAAAAATAAACTAAATTCTATATAAAAATAAAGCTGGTTAGCTTGTTCCACCGATTTTCTTCTCACCTTAACTTAATTTTATTTGTTCGTATGTTGGTCTGCCATATATATATATATAAAGATTTTTTTTTTTTTTTTTCCACAGAATTTTCCTTGGTGAGGTTTTGGGTTTTTCCTTCCACAGAATTTTCCTTGATGAGGTTTTGGGTTGATACAGGCATATTCAAATAGATTGTCCACTTTATGAATCCAATCAGAAATTCAACTCAATCCACAATTTGCCAAATGGTTGTCAACCAGTTAATTTTTAAGGAACAACCTATATATCCTTGTCATGATAAAATTGAATTAACAAATCTAATTGGAAAAATAAACTTGAATGAACCAATGTTATTGGAAAAGGTTGCGGTTGAATTTGTCCTGATCTATCATATATCCCTTTCAGCTTATTAATTAAAACAAAGAGGGGACATTGATGGCAGTCAGAAATGTAGTTGAAAAAAAATGATATATGGGTGTCAAGGAAATCTAATTACCATTTTTTTAGTACAAGAAAGGGCGCTTGGCAAAGTTAAGAGATACGATATTTGAAAATGCCTAACATTAAGAGCCAGCTACCCAGTACATAGCGATACAAAGAACCCAGCAGGAAGGATAAATACAGAGAAAACTTTAGACCACCCTTGATTGAAATGAGGAATCTAGCAGGAAGACAACTTGCACAGATACATCAGCATCTCTCAAAGACAGCACCCATTGCATCCGACTGCAAAATTGCTCCAAATGCCAATGGTAATTGACCAAAAGATTGGAATGACATATCACCCTGCCTTGCTTTGCTTCACACAACAAAAAAAAAAAATAAATAAAAAAATAAAAAAAAAATAAAAAAAAAAATAAAAATGTTGCAGCACGATTAGCTTTATGATAAACGTGGGTTGCCACAAACACCTGACAAGCAATCCTCCATCCATTAGGCCCTTCAAGAATGGGCTGTCTTTGTACTTGTTCAAAACAGAATTTATAAGCCATGTTGTAATATACCCAATGGGTCCAGGCCCCAGAGCCTCTATCTTTTGTGGAACCACCTTAGGCATGTATGGATAGCATCTATAGTGGGGAGGGGGGCGTGGATGCATGAGTTAATTGCATGTGTCCGCATGACTGGACTGATGAAAAAAAAAAAAAAAAAAAATTGGAAGGGTGGTGTACCGCATCTCCTCTTTCTCTATCGCTCTTTTCCATGAACTGCTTTTGCGACCTTCTCTCTATCTCGCATCTCTCTTTCTCCATCACTCTATCTTGTTATTTTTGTTTCATCGGGTATTTTGTATGGCACCCTCTCCCTCCATGACTCCATTTTTCTTCCTATTCTACTCTATTAATTTTTGTTGTTTAAGTTAGAGGCTCCTATACCGCATTCCATTTTTCCATCTCAATAAGGTTAGTAATATATTTTTATTGTTTTCAGGAAATAGGTTTAGAAACCAAGATTTTGGAACTTTGGATACTGTTGGCGTAGAATCCCCTTTCCGACCGGACGGAGTTGCCGGATCACAGGTTCGCTCCCTTGGTTCACTTGCAAAACAAATTCCTGACCGGATGTTCTCTGGCAGGGGATACTCCGATGCCTAAGTCAGAGACGGGCTTCAGCAATAGAATGGGGAAGATTCTGAGGAGAAAGATGGCCAGGAAAGGAACTCTGATTTTTTCAGAGTTTCGTTGTGCCTACCTCGAGTGTCCCCTCTTACCAGTATTTATATCGGTTGGCCTGGCCCGCGGCTTTGTCCTCTTTCCTATGGTTACGATGGAGGCTAATTGATTCCCCTCTGACCGTAACCGTGGACGATTATTGAACATTTCCGGTCAGGCCGGAGGCGTTATCGCTGGAGTTAGTGGCCACGTGGCCGCTTCGACGTAGTTGTACTTTGGGGGTGATAGCTAGGCAGCCGATTGTAACTGTTGCCCCCCACATTCGTGTGGATTTGAAGTTGGTCGGAGATCTACCTCCGGGCCTCTTTTCCAAGAGTGACTGTTGTTGGATCGGAGAGGTGCCTTCGTCTCGAGACGCCTTCGGATTGGTACCCATGGCTGAGGCCAAAGACTGCATCCTCGGTCGGGGCCAAGGGCCATGCCTTTGGCTGGAGCTAAGGGTTAGGTCTTTGGCTGAATCTAAAGATCACATCATCGCCTTGTCTGTTAATCATTCAGCTTCTGGTGGGCGCTCTGGTTCGAGGTGTCTGGTTCGGGAGGGAGTGCACGAGCGGTCGAACCGGTGGTTGATTTATGCCTGAACTGACATATCCCAAAAGATACTTATAGAAATTACTTTAAAATATTATATATTATCAAATTGATATCTATATATAATTTTGAATTATTAGGTTTTGAAAAAACATAGCAAAGAAATTAGATTATCTTGAATTTTAGTATCTACTTAAGGTAAGTGACTTAATGGTTCTTTGTAGGGTTGGAACTAGGCTCATATGGCCCGACGGGCTTTGGATAGGCCCAAAGTCAGGTCAGGTTTCAGGCAAGGTCCGAAGTAAATCAGGTCGGGCTTGGGCATAATAATAGAATCCATTCAATTTTCGAGTTGGGCTTAGGCCTCCTTTTGGCTCGGTTAAGTCTGACTTGTACCTGGCCTAGAAACAAGCCTGACCCAAACTCGACCTACCAGCCCAAGACTATTTAGGTCTCCTCTCCAGTTCTCTCTCTCATTTATGTCGAACTTCAGGTCCATAGCCTCCCCTATTGCCACTCGATGCCCCCCTCCACCCCCCAACCTAGCCCTAGCAGTGCCCGCTCCCTGCGCCACCCCCCGGCTCCACACCAACCCCCCAGTCCTAGCAGTACTTGCATGCCATGCCCCTCGGCTTCGCACGACCCTGCAGCCCCCTGGCTTTGATCTCCTTCTATGGCTTTGCTACTCCCCCTCCCCTGGGCCTTGCACCCGCACCTGATGCTCCCTGTGACTCTCTCCCTCTACTGCTCTGATTTCCCTCTCTCCATCCTGGCGCCCACACCTAATGGCCCCCATGTCTTCACACAACCCCAACCCCTCCTTGGCTCCGATCTCCTTCTACTGCTCTCCTTCCCCTCCCCTAGCCCTAGCACCTACACCCGACGATCTCTCGACTCTGCACCAACCTTGTTCCCTCTTCTCTCTCTCCTCCTTGTCTAGTCATCCCTAGCTCTAGCAATTTCTTTTTTCTTAATTTTTTCAATCATCTCGAGCTTTTATTCATGCCAACCTAATTAGGCTTTGATTTGGGTCAGCCCAATCAAGCTCGGGCCAAGTTCGGGCTTCGGCTATGGCTAGACTTGGACCTGATTTTTTCAAAATAATTCGAGCTTAAACCTGAAATTTTTTTGGGCTGGGCTGTGATAGGGGTATGGCCTAGCCCAGCCCCGCCCAATTCTAGCCCTACTTGATATATTTTTTTAAAAAAATTAATGATTGTTACAATTATGTTAGATTTATGTTTATTATATAAATGAAATATATATTTTGATATTTTTATAAAATAAATTACTTTTAATATATGATATGTTCTGAAAAATGATTTAAGAATTTGATTAGGTAACTTGTGAACATATTTTTGTATATATTTTACATGACTATGATCTGGCCCTACCAATGAGAATTATATATTGGACCTGTCGACTTGTAATATGAAAACTAGTTTTGATACTATACCATCGATGATTAGAATAGCAGTATTTGGGTACCATTATCTATTATCTAACATATGCCATTGGATTACTTGGCTATAGCCAATTATTAGATCTAGTATTAGTTTTTGAAAAAGAATATTTGAAAAGAGAAAAAGAAATATTATTCTCTGATATTTGTTATTATTAAATTTTGCCCAGTCAATTATATGTATTTAGTTTATTGTACATTAATATGCTTTGACTCACTTAGAAGTATATGATACTTACTGGGCTATTATAGCTTATTATATTTTTATTTTTTCTTTATTATAGATACTAAACTATGAATGCTTATGAAAATTCTGGAGGAGCGTGCAAGCTAGATATAAATAGTAAATATTCTACTTATGTATGTTACTGGTTTTGTATATGGTCTAAACCTAAAAATTGTAGTTTGATCTTTGGTAATATTATATAAAAGTATTTGACTTTTGTTAGTCCAAGATTATATGATAATGAATGTGAATGCAATTATATCACTTCTCGAGGGTTGAAATTATTCTGATTAATATTATTAAGTAATTAAATTTATTATTCAAGTAGCTTTGCACATTTATGGGGTCCACTTTATAGGCATACAATGTTTGTTACATACCTGGTTCGGTGTATGACATATTTAGTGATATCAATGCCTAGGATTAAGATTACTAAGTGATGTGGCCAGAACACTGACGTGGCACGAGGCAGTGGACGTGGAGTCCCCATCAGACGCCACGACAAGCTTTCAACATGAGCGCCTTTGCCGAGCTGAGCTCCCCTGAAGCAACACCTCTACTCGCCGAAGGCAAGCTCCATCCTCCGCCAAGTCCGCTCCCACAAGCCCGGAACACCTAGGCCGGAGCCGAGTCCGAGTTCCCACCTAAGGCGGACCCCTCGAGATCGGGTCCCATGGTCAGGAGTCAAGCTCAGCCTCCTCCGCCACGAGGCGCCCCTCCGAGCTCAGGTCCCTTGGGCTGGGTGGCACCCCGGCACCGAGCTCGTCTGAGGTCGGGCCCCGTGGTCAGGAGTCGAGCTCAGCCTCCTCTGCCACGAGGCGCCCCTCCACGACCGAGCTCGATCCGCCTCCATCCTGCCGAGCAGCACCCAGGCGAGTCTATCGCTGACAGGCCCTGCCTTTCCAGCTCGGCTCCCTGATCAAGCCAATACGCTGGCCACCAAGGGAGCCCTACCTCTCCTCCAAGGACAGTGGCGATGCTCCTGAGGGTCGTATGACACCAACCATGCCGCAATCAAGGCGCCATACCCTCCATCGATCTGCTGTACAACCGGAGAAAAGACCCTACCGGAGAGCACGAATCCCAAGACTGGCAGCCTGTCGATCGAGACCTTGACAGACTCCTAGGAGAGGGATAAGAGGAAGGAATGTCAGAAATCTATGGAGGCTTCCCGGACTATCACAAAGGAGAGACGTCCCGTCCACGTCATGGTACCTCGCCACACACGACTGCAGGGGGAGATCCCGAAGCAAACCAAGGTAGAAACTCACACCAAAAAGACTAAGCAAAAAAAGGTATCGGCATCTAACCTCAAGAAGAGAGATTCATATCATACTCTCAATTGAAGAGAGGAACCAGAGTGACAAGGGAAGAAGGCCTGAGAGGAGGGCAAGACCACCTCGGCCAACACCATTCCCAGCTCGTCCTCATCTTCCACCCACACTATCATCACTCCTCCTAGCATGGAGCTCATTCAAAAGGGCTTGACCAGGAGGACCTGTTCCCCTGGATCGCCATTGACTTGACCGTCGGAGTGCCCCCGCCAGAATTTTCGGCCCGGGTCATTGACGTTGCTTCCTTGCAGGTCCCGAGGCACCGGAGGCATTACCAGGCAAGCGGACACAACCCACCCGACGCCATCAGTAGCTACGGGCCACGACGATCCAGGCAGCAACAGATTGACGTGCTAGGTAGGGGGAGAATGACACTTCCTCCAGTTCAAGTCCTGCTTGGCCAGTCCATTAGGAGGATGGTGACCACCCGGGCAAGGGGAGCTTCTCCCGGCCGTGCGGAGGCATCCCCTTCTCATGGGAACCCGCATTGACCGGAGATGGAAGTTCCTACCCCGGTTCTGCCACCCCCACTGGAAACCCAGCTGACCGCACTCGCCCAGCAGAAGTACACTCTCACTGCGGCAGTACGCCAGCTCCAACATCAGCACCAGCATCGGTCCCTGGCCACTCACCAACAGCCAGAGACCTTCGCAGCCCATGCCGCGGCACCCCATGATAGCTTACGTTCCTTCCACGGGAGGCCCTCGCAGCCGCGGGCAGTTATGGACCCTCGGAGTACCCATCAAGTCCCAGGAAAGTGACGGCGAGCCAGCTCCACCGAAGAAGGAAGCTGCTCACCACATCTTGGCCCGGGGGCGCCCAGACCCCACCAAGGCAGGAAAAGTAAGATCCCCCGCCACGGGTGCCATGCATCCATGTCACCTTCTCTGTCTCCTTCGATGGAGGGGTCCACCGATGAAGCCGCCAGGTGCGCGACGGGTAGGTGCCTGGAGGAGCACGAATGCAAGCTGGCGGAGTTTGATCGCCGGTTTGCCAGCATGCCAGGCTCTTCTAGTGAGCCAACGGGCTACGACGCCCATCCCCCATTCTCCCAAAAAATCCAAGCGGAGCCTTTCCTGCACCAGTTCCGGATGCCGTAGGTGGATCCTTACGACGGGACCACAGACCCCCTGGATCGCCTAGAAAGCTATCGGGCCTTCATGAGGGTCCAGGGAGCCACTGATGCTTTGTTGTGCATCGCCTTCCCCGCCACTCTCTGGAAGGCGGCTCGAGTATGGTTCTCCCACCTCGAACCGGAGAGCATCAGCTCCTTCGCCTAGTTGGGGCAGAAGTTCGTGGCTCATATCGACACTTGCCAAAAGATGCCACGCGAGGCGGACAACCTCTTCTCCATTGGGCAACAGGATTAGGAGCTGCTGCTGAGTTACATGGCTCATTTCAAGGCTGCCGCCCTGGAGATCTACTATTTGGAGGAGCCGGTCGCCATACTGGCCTTGAAGTGAGGGCTCAAGACTTTCTGCCTGACGTACTCGCTCCACAAAAAGCCTTCAAAGTCCTACTCCAAGATTCTCATCCGTGCTCAGAAGTACATCCGCATCGAGGAGGCGGATCGTACCCGATGAGAGCTAGACGGGAGGCCACCGAAGAGGCCCGTGCTTGCCCATGGGCCAGGGGCGCAGAAGCCAACGCCCCAAGCTCAAAGCTCTCGAAGGGACCGGCCAAGATTGTGGGGTACTCCTGTTCCTACGGAGGCCTACACCCCTCTCCTCGCCCCTAGGACGAAGATCCTCATGGAGGTCGAGGGCGAGACTTATTTGCGACGCCCACAGCCATTGAAGCCATCTGCCACCCGTGACAAGTCAAAGTACTATCGCTTCCATCGCGACCACGGTCACGACACCGAGGAATGTCGCGACCTCAAGTGGGAGATTGAGAAGCTCATAAAGAGAGGCTACCTCGGAAGGTATGTGGGGGGCAGATCCCAGTTGGAATCCCAAGCACTCGTTGACCCTCCACCAATCCCAGCGGTCGACAATCGCCCTACCGAGAAGTCGGTGGGGATGATACACTAGGGGACTGGGTGCGCCTCCGAGAAGGCCTGGGGGGCAAGGAGTGGAAAAGCTCCCGAGCATCCTGTGAGCCTGCCACACAGCGCCCAGAGCGGCCATGGGCAAAGCACCATTCAACCTCGTCTTCGGCATGGAGATAGTGATCCCAGTTGAGCTCGGTGCACCCCCTCAACTGGGACCTCCTCGAAGAAACGAGGGTCAAAGCCTGGCCTTGGATGGCAGCATACCGGTAATGGGTCGCCCGACATCATAGCACCCTGGTGAGGTTGAAGATCTTCCGACCTAGAAACCTGGTGTTGTGCTAAGCTGAGGCATCTCAATCCAGAGAGCGCGATAAACCCCCGCCGAATGGGGAAGGCCCCTACAAAGTGGCCGAGGCCCTCCTGCAGAGAGCCCACTATCTCGAGGACCTAGATGGAACCAGACTCCCCCTGGACATAGAACACTTGCAATCCGGGGAGTTACTACCAACATGTAAGTTCTCCCTCCATTCGCAATAAAAGTCCTTTTCCTGTGCAACAGTTTATCTGCCTTGCAGGAATCAAAAGACCTGGGAAGCCCCCAAGCACCGGCGAGCCTAGCTCCCCGACATCAAAAGACCGGACGACCTCCATCACCAGCGAGCCCAGCTCTCTGGCATCAAAAGACCGGATGACCTCCATCACCGGCGAGCCCAGCTCTCCGGCATCGAAAGACTGGACGACCTCCGGCACCGGCGAGCCTAGCTCCCCGGCATCAAAAGACCAGATGACCTCCGGCACCGACGAGCCCAGCTCCCCGGCATCAAAAGACTGGACGACCTCCGGCACCGGTGAGCCCAGCTCCCTGGCATCAAAAGACTGGAGGACCTCCGGCACCGGAGAGCCCAGCTCCCCGGCATCAAAAGACCGGACGACCTCCAGCACTGGCGAGCCCAGCTCCCCGGCATCAAATGACCTGGGAAGCCCCCAAGCACCAGCGAGCCCAACTCCCCAGAGAAAGACATGGGAAGCCCACAGGCATACAACGCACTCTCGAGCCTAGCTCCAGGGCGTCTGCCCAAGACCGGAGCTCAGATCTTCGGCCGAGGGAATTGTCTCAGCTATTACCGTCTTCGGGCCAAGATCCAAGATGACAATTCCCGAAGCACGACCTCAAAACATCAGGCCCCGGAGACCAGTCCTTCGGCCACCATGTCCCTGAGCCCGGCACAACAGCCTCACGCTGACAGCCGAAGCCGGGCCTTGTCCTTTTCCAGGTTCGCTCCCACAAGCTCGGGGCACCTAGGCTAGAGCCGAGCGCGAGCCTCCACCCAAGGCGGAACCCTCGAGATCGGGCCCCATGGTCGGGAGTCGAGCTCAGCCTCCTCTACCGCGAGGCACCCCTCTGAGCTCAGGTCCCCTGTGTTGGACAGCATTGTCGCCAATAAAAGACCTGGGAAGCCCCCAGGCACCGACGAGCCCAGCTCTTCGGCATCGAAAGACCGGACGACCTTCGGCACTGGCGAGCCCAGCTCCACGGCATCAAAAGACTGGATGACCTCCGGCACCGGCGAGCCCAGCTCCCCGGCATCAAAAGATCGGACGACCTCTGGCATCGACGAGCCTAGCTCCCCGATATCATAAGACCGGATGACCTCCGGCACCGGCGAGCCCAGCTCCTCGGCATCAAAAGACCGGACGACCTCTGGTACCGGCGAGCCCAACTCCCCGGTGAAAGACCTGGGAAGCCCCTAAGCACACAACGCACCTACGAGCCCAACTCTATGGTGCCATCTTAAGTTCTCACATTTTCGAGCCCAGCTCCAGGATGTCTGCTCAAGACTGGAGCTCAGATCTCCGACCAAGGGCACCTCCGAGCCTCGCGGCTCTCCAACATCACCATCCTCGAGCCCAGCTCCAAGATGCCAGTCCAAGACCGGAGCTCAGATCTCTGGCCGAGGGAATTCTCTCAACCAACGCACCTACGAGCCCAACTCACGGATGCCATCTCAAGCTCCCATCATCTTCGAGCCTAGCTCCAGGACGCTTGGGCAAGACTGGAGCTCAGACCTCCAGCCAAGGGTGCTTTGGAATCACGCAACTCATCATCATCAACGTGTCCAGGCCCGGCCTCATGATGACAGCCAGAGCCAGGCCCTGTCCTCCACTAGGTCCACTCCCGCAAGCCCGGGATGCCTAGGCCGGAGCCAAGCACGAGCTTCCCCCAAAGGCAGACCCCTCGAGATCGGGCCCCGTGGTCAGGAGTCGAGCTCAGCCTCCTCCACCATGAGGTGCCCCTCCGAGCTTCGATCCCCTAGGCTGGACAGCATCGTCACTAACCAAAGACCTGGGAAGCCCCCAGGCACCGGCGAGCCTAGCTCCCCGACATCAAAGCCCAGAGAAGAGGGCTCTGGCACAAAGACCTGGGAAGGCCCCAGGCACCGGTGAGCCTAGCTCCCCAGCCTCAAAGACCGACGACCCTCCGGCACCGGCGAGCACAACTCCCCGGCAAAGGAACTGGGAAACCCCCAAGCACTTAGTGCCTCCGAGCCCAGCTCCAAGATGCCAAGGCCTAGAACTCAGATTTCTAGCGCCGCACTTATTAAGCGTCAACGTCCTCAAGACTGGCTCCGAGACACTAAGGTTCAAGACCCAAACTTCTAGCACCAAGGATCTCAGCCTCCGACGCCCCCGAGCCCAGCTCCGAGACGGCAACCGCCGGATCATGTCCCCAAGAATCTGAGTCCAAGGTCAACATCCTTCACCGGCATGACCTCAAGCTCAACACCGGGTCAATGCCAGTCGAAGTTCCTGACTCCCATCTCGGACCTCCTTGCACTGAAAAGAAAGAAGTAGCAAAGAAAGGGAGAAGAAGGGAAAGAGGAGACATTCCACATTGCAGACAAAGGAGACACCATGATCACAAAGATGGATTTCATTGCTGGAAGAACCAATTACATTATCTTCCGGGCCCCGACAGGCCGGGTGACCCGGTCAAGAAATGAAAGAAAATACAAGTATAAAAAAGAAGGAAAATCCTATCCTAAGGGACCGGCTCCTTCCCCGGGCGGTGCACTATTGGGACCTCTACCTCCTCCACCTCCGCATGAAGAGCAGGTTCAGCCGCTAAGGCCACTGGGGTCGGACCGGCTACCTTCGGCCATGGCGCAGGTGCCGCCCTCGCCGCCATCGGTGCCGGTTCCCCGGGGCCAGGCACCTTCGAGGTTGCTGGAGCTCGAGCCTCAGTTGGAGCAGTTCCCTGCCTTGCCGCCACCGTCGTCGTTGCGGAGGAAGCCTTCTTCCCCGTGACTCGAAGTGTGGCCAGCTACTCCTCGGACAGAACTCCCCGTAGCTGGGACCTGCAGTACGCGAACCCCTTGGCAAATGAGTCCATTGCCGCTTCCTGAAAGTCCTTGAGGTACTCCGGGGTCACCTTGAAAGCAGCCATAGCATCAGTGGCTACCTTCTCCGCAGCCTCGACCCGACGCCGGACCTCTTCCAGCTCCGCCTTTAGATGCTCGGACAGACAGACGGTCGTCGCCAGCACCTTCTCGGTAGCTTCAGTGGAGAGGTGGGAAAGAGCGGCCTTCTCCTCTGCATCGACAGCTCTCTTCTCGACCGCAGCCACCTTCTTCTCAACAGAGGTGGCCCTCTCTCTGGCCGCCTCCGACTAGGCCCGGAGCTCCTTCAGCTGGGCCCGCTTGGACTCGAGCTCGTTGTCGAGCTCCTTCCTTATTCTGGCCGCTTCACCAACTTTGGCCTGGAGGCTCTTCACCTTCTGGCTAGCCTCCCGAACCTCCGCATCCTTGCGACCTACTTCAGCTTTGAGGGATGTGAGCTCGGCTCCTTGCTCTCTGTCACTCCTTGCCCAGTTGTGGCAGTAATCCCTTATGAGGATCAGCTTCCGCCCTTGCTGCAGTGAGAAGATCCAGGATTAGCAACAAAAGAAGGCAAAAAGATATTGAGGTGGGGAGAAGTTACTTACAGCATATAGCTAGGCGAACGACTCTGTGATGACATCACCGAGGAGTCGCCCTCTCCCCTCGTGCCTGTCGCATGACTGGACCGAGAAGTCCATCATGCGCTCTGCTAGGCTAGTGTCCTTCATCAAGGACATGTTTGGGCTTAGCCGGAAAGGGACTCGATGATAGTCCATCTCCCGTGTTCCTGCCGACTCAGCTCCTTCGGTGACAGAAGGCTCCCTTAGTGCCAACTGAGAGATCGGCACCGCATCAGACAGGACTTGGGGTGCCGGCTTGACTTCTTGCACCCCACCGTCCTCCTTCGTGCTGGCGACCTCCGAGGTGGAGGGTGCTGACCTGGCAGCAGCGACCACTGACCTCGTGCGGACAACCACCTCGGGCTCGGACACCGCTATGGGAGGCTCCGAGATGGGCTCGGCCGTCCTCTTCCGCCTGCGCTACTGTACTGGCGCATTCATTTCCACCTGCACCGGCACGTCCACCCCAGCCTGCACTGGCCTCGCTCCATCATCAGTTCGGGCTCTCTTCGGCACTGACTCGGTGGCCTCGGTGGTCTGCTCCTGCTCCTTCGAGAACAAGAGCAGCTCGTCCATCGAAAACTTCATTTTTTCACCAAATGGAATGAGGTCAGCCCAATTGCAGCAGCCAAAAAAAAAAAGAAAGAAAAAAGAAAAAATGAATAAGAAATGATAAGGAAGTGGCCAAGTTGAACTCACCCGACACCTGCGCTGAGCTGACCCCGGCCTCGCGAAGGTTCTGCTCTGATAGCAAGACCTCGAGCAGAGGGATCTCAGCCAACTTGAGCAGGTCATACAGGATGAGGTCGACGGCTTCGACAGAAGAATTCCTATTCGAAGATCAATCCGGGTCGCTCCAAACCCAGTTGATCCCCTCTACGGAGGCAAAGAAGAATCTACTCTTCCATCCTTTAATGGAAGAGGGGAGTGCAAACCTGATGCCCCGAGAGCGGGAAGAGAGAGACCACCACCCATCCTCGGTGGGGTAGCGTTTCAGGGTGAAAAAGGCCCTGAACAGGAAAAAACGGGCAACAATCCTGTGGAAGTGCCACAGAACGATGAAATAAAATACCGTTCTGATGGCATTGGGGACCAAATGGGCAGGAACAAGACGGTAGTTAGCCAAGAAGGAAAGGAATAAAGGATGTATAGGAAAGCGGAGACCCCCGGCAAAGGTCTCCTCATAGAAGGCGATCCGTCGAGGGCCACTAGAGGTAAACCGCTCCTCGGGATAAGGAACGGAGAGTCGGATGGACTCAGGGATGCCATAAGCTTCCCGGATGGACACCAGGTCCTCAGTGGTGATCTCCGAAGCAATCCCTCCGGGACCTGTCGACCGAGAAGGCTCAGGCTCAGGAAGGACTCGAGGAGCAGGAGGGAAAGACCCGGGTTCCCTAATGATCATCGAGCCCTAGGTGGGCCGCCTACTAAACTCAAACCTCGCCACCTCCGTCTCCTCATCGGAGGAGAAGGGAGTCCTCAGCCGGGAGGGTCCGGCTTTGGCTTGGCGAGTAGGATGGAACTCCAAACCAAAGCAATCCATGGAGAGAAGAGACAAGAAGGAAGAAGAAAGGGACAAGAGGGACCCTAAAATGGATCCTACAAGATGAGAAGAGGAGGCTAACCTGCAAGAACCCTAGGGAGTCGCCAGTGGCCGGAAAGGAACAAGAGAATGGAGAATACTCCTACATAATGTTGGGCGCGCAAAGTTCGAATGAGGGTAAGCTTCGAACAAACATACCCCTCCTTCCCAAGCTACCTACGCCCAACCGCACCTTTATGGGCCCCGAGAAGGCGCCCATCGTGTGTTGACCATCCATTGGGCCCGGGCACCCATCCGATCGCGGTCGCTCCGACTTCCGTGCCCACCTCGATGGCTCCCCTCCTGCGTGGCCACATGGCATCCTCCCATAAGCTCGTAGGACTGCAAAGCGAGGCAACGCCAATTTTAGCCATTATTGCGCTTGATTTCTTCGCCTTTCCACGTCAGCGCCATAATTACGCCCTTCGCGCCAAGCACCGCGCGTCAATGGGCCTCAGGCGTAGGGGGCAAATGATATGGCCAGAACATTGACGTGGCATGAGGCAACGGATATGGAGTCCCCATCAGACACCATGACAAGCTTTCAACATGAGCACCTTTGCCGAGCTGAGCTCCCCTGAAGCAACACCTCTGCTCGCCGAAGGCAAGCTCCGTCCGTCGCCAGGTCCATTCCCGCAAGCTTGGAACACCTAGGCCGGAGCCAAGTCCGAGTTCCCACCTAAGGCGGACCCCTCGAGATTGGACCCTGTGGTCAGGAGTCGAGCTCAGCCTCCTCCGCCACGAGGCACCCCTCCGAGCTCAGGTCCCCTGGGCTGGGTGGCACCCCGGCACCGAGCTCGTCTGAGGTTGGGCCCCGTGGTCAGGAGTTGAGCTTAGACTCCTCCGCCATGAGGCTCCCCTCCGCGACCGTGCTCGGTCCGCCTCCATCCTACCGAGCAGCACCCAAGCGAGTCTACCACTGACAGGCCCTGCCTCTCCAGCTCGGCCCCCTGTTCAAGCTAATAAGCTGGCCGCCAAGGGAGCCCTACCTCTCTTCCAAGGACAGTGGCGATGCTCTTGAGGCCGTATGACAACAACCATGCCACAATCAAGGCGCCATACCCTTTGCCGATCTGCCGTACAACCAGAGAAAAGACCTTACCGGAGAGCACGGATCCCAAGATCGGCGGCCCACCGATCGAGACCTTGACAGACTCCTAGGAGAGGGATAAGCGGAAGGAATGTCAGAAATCTATGGAGGCTTCCCCGACTGTCACAACAGGAGAGACATCCCGTCCACATCACGGTACCTTACCACACACGACAGCAGGGGGAGATCCCGAAGCAAACAAAGGTAGAAACTCCCACCAAAAAAATTAAGAAAAAAAATGTATTGGCATCTAACCTCAAGATGAGAGATTCATATCATACTCTCAATTGAAGAGAGGAACCAAAGCGACATAAGGGAAGAAGGCTAGAGAGGAGGGCAAGACCACCTCGGCCAACACCATTCCTAGCTCATCCTCATTTTCCACCCATACTATATTCACTCCTCCTAGCGTGGAGCTCATCCAGAGGGGCTCGACCAGGAGGACCTGTTCCCTTGGATCACCACTGACTTGACCGTTGGAGTGCCCCTGTCGGAATCCCCGGCCCGGGTCACTGACGTTGTTTCCTTGCAGATCCCGAGGCACTGGAGGCATTACCAGGCGGGCGGACGCGACCCACCCGACGCCATCAGCAACTATGGGCCACGACGATCCGGGCGGCAACACTAAGGATATTAATGATAGACTTAATTGGAATAGTGATATAAGAGTCTAGGATCTAGGATCTTTAGGATTTGTTGGAAAAGTTTAAGAAATAGATAGAAATTAAGTTATGAGATGTTTCTATTGATGTTTGATTTCTCATTGATAATCTTGATTAGTTTATTTAAATATTATTATAATGATTATTTTATTTTATTATTAAAATTAAAAGTGTCGCTTCATCATGCTCATACCTAAAGAGTAAGTGATTTGCTAGGAAGGTCTTTGGATAAAGTTCTTAGGGATTCAATGGCTAAGAACAGGAAAGATTAGGAATGTTCAAATTAGAATATAAATCCCGATGTTTGGAAAGAAGTAGTGGAGGATTAGCCAGTTGTAAATCAATTAGTTTTGGACCAGTCAATAGCTCCATTAGGGAACATGGTGGGGAATTCAGATTGAATGTTTGAATTAGTTCAGGAAGTAGTTGGGTTGGTTTATTAACAAAGAGAGTTACCTTAATAGTTTTTGCATCACTCGTAGTAGAATCCTAATCTATTCAATCATAGAAAGAGTCTAGCAAAATTCATAAAAATAGCCCCTCTAGATTTTAAGGTTACTACTAATCCCTAGGAGGATGAGGCTTGGATAGATGATGTCATGCCCTGAATGTAGCACTTGAATCGGCTACACGACAATTCGCACAAATCCTAGAATACATTCTAGAGATTATACAAGGCATAGGTACACAATATTCACTTCATTCAACGATTACTTCAAATAAACCAATATTATTTAAACAATTGAATAATAACTAAACAATCCTTTTATTTAACTCAAAATCACTAAATGGTCCAATAATTTATTACATAAATATCAGCAATTGAACTAACTAAACAAAACTATCTAAACTATCTAAAAATTTATGTTCAGTCTCATGCCCAGCTCGATCCTTGCTATGTATCATTTCAACATGAATCCAATCTACTACTAAGCTCGAATATCCTACACAACTCCGAGAAGGAAGAAAGTAGGGGGTTGTGAGCTTTACAGCCCAGTAAGGTCTCCAAACAATCTCACCAATAATAAAAATAATTTGAAAATAGTGAAGATATAAGAGTATATCATATCATGCAACCAAGCAACTCAAATGTCATATATGACAAAATCTTTTATCAAAATCATATTTTCTTTTTATGTTTCATTTTAATCATCCTTCTTCTTTAGGGCTCTGGACTAACCATGGCCATGCTCTAGCCCATGACTTGCAACCATTGTATCACACTTCAGTCTGTGGCATAGCAATCTCATTGTCCATGCCGGTGACCAACAATATCATTGTCCATGCCTGTGATTGGCAATATCATTGTCCACACTTGTTACTGGCAATATCATTGTCCATGCCTTTAATTGGCAATATCATTATCCATGCCTTTGATTAGCAATATCATTGTCTAGCTTGTGACTGGCAATATCAGTAACCATGATCTCGTGGCATGGCTAGTCCAAATACCGTAATATTTTAATTAACATTTTATCCTTTCACATCATCATTTCAAATCATGTTATTTATATTTTTCCAATAATTGACATCATGGTCTAACCAATCCAAAGATAACTTTACTTGTTAAAATATAGTATACAAGAACATAAATAATTATATCAACAATCATATAGTCCATCATGGAAAGTCAAACTATACTATGAAAAAATAACCATGCATGCCAATACTCAAGTGTAAGGATCAAATCAGGTCATGCAAAATACATATATACGATTAGTGATCATAACCAAAAATCCTTATATCACTAGAGACAACTAACATGCCTGATATTGGTCCGTATCCAGAATCCATACAATACCGGTGGGGGCACCAGGTTCAGAAAGAAGCTTCAACTCTTCAACTAATACCAAGTTCTTTATGGATTGAGACTAGGAACTCAAGTCTCGTATGAGTCCTGTATGTTTATTGAGTCCTGTTTTATTTTTTTTTGGGGTTTTAAAGTTCAATTAGAATTCAATCAAGAGTTCAATTAGAGTCAATTAGGCTTTGTACTGAGTCAAGTTCAAGAGCTACTTGAAATTAGGCTTGACCAGCTTTACTTGGAATGCCACATCATCATGGACCACCGGTGCCAACTCATCACCAGAGGACGTCACATCACCTTTGCCATGTCATCTCCAAGGGGTGCCATGGAGAAGGATGTGCCATGTCACCATGCCACCTTGCCATGCCACATCATTGCCACCTCACCTGTCACGTGGCATCATTCAAATTTTAAATTACATGAAAGCTACAAGTGGTCGACCAAGGAGTGTTTTCAAATTCAAAGGAGGTCGGCCAACTCCATCCACAAATCATGCAACCAGCTCCACCAAATCCTCCATATTCCATGTAACCCTCCACCAAATCCTCCACCAAATCCTCCACATTTCATGTAACCCCCCTAATATTTCTCCATGATATTGGAAATTTCAAATTGATTGAAAGGCCATTAAAAGCCTCTTGTACGCCCATGGTAGAAAGGAAGCTTTTTGGATGAAATGAAATTTAAGTGAAGTAGTAGTTGAAGAAGGTATTTTTTGGTAGTATCCTCTTGTTTTCTTTGGGTGTGTTTGATTTTCTCTTCTCAAGCTTTCAAGTGTCCAACGCCAACATCCACCTCTAGGGATCCATGCCTCCATCGAAGTTCCCTTGCCTGTTTGGTTTCTTTGTTTTGATATCTTTCAATTTGGTCCCAGTCTAACCCGTTCATTGTGCAGGATCCTTCTACGATTCGGAGTTCAAGAAAGGGTTCTCTTGTCAAAGATCAATGTTGAATGAAACTAGTTTCTTTAGATTGCCAATCTTCCATTTCAGGGCTAGTTCGTCTAAGAGCTTTAATGGATCTACCAGGGAGTGATCATCTTGGATAAATAACACCTCCTAATCTCTTTAGTCCGAGTTATTGAAGATCGTTGCTAATGTTTAAAATTCAATATTCATTAGCCCTAATCTTCTCTAGGATTTAAATAACTACATCGCAGTGTAAGTTCCAAATTTCAGTACTCCTTCCATAGATTTACCTTAGTACTTTTGATCTGAAATTTAGTACCTGTTAATAGGCTTCATTGCTCTCATTTCTCAATCCATCATTTAGATTGCATTCTCATCATCGTGCCGCATCATCTTGGTATCAGAGCATGGTTGCATTAGGGTAGAATAGTTTTCTTTAAATCCAAGCAAGATCTAAAATTCACGCCTCCTGAGCGGGTGTACTCCAGTACGCTGTCACGACCCATGAGAATAATGAGCCCCTGGCCGAACGTGAATTTTTAGATTGAAGTTTTGGTAAGCCATTGTACTTGTTTGATTAGGTTCTGTTTTTTCTGAAAATTTGCATCTATTTACTGTAATCCGTCTGCAGCTCCAAAGAAAAGTTGATAATTTTTTGTTGAAATATTTTTTTATTGTTTCTTTTTAAGTCAGTTATCACCATATTAAATTTCATCATCAGAAAAGAATTATAAAAAAAATGAAAATTTCTGTAGTTTGACACTGTCATTAGGGTTTTGTTCTGTCATTTTTATTTATCTTCATTTGTAGGATCTGCTTAGAGTAGTATAGATTTTAGTTTTAAAATTATTTTCATCTGCATTGAAACATATAAGTTAAGAATCCTCTGTGAATTTTTCAAAATTTTTGGACATTTTTTTCATCACGTTTTCCACACCACTTTCAAACTGCAACACACTTCTGCAACACCTTTGCATTTCATTCATCTCATGAGAAATCAAATTAAGGGCATCAATTTGACATAGGGTCAGGGTTTCATCACCTGTCCCTATCCCAAAAATCACCAACCAGCATATCGATCCCAGCCCGTTAATTAAAATTGAGTAGAACGTTAATTGCCCTAGTGGGTTAGGGACACCAACAAGTTGGGTTCAGGTTAGGGTCAAGTTAACTGTGTCAGCTAATTGGTGTGTGCTTACTGGCTTGGTGTCTAGGATTGGTGCATCAGGGCTTGTGATTTGGTCCGCCTACCTGGCCAATCTCAGATTGGTGTCTATTGTTGGCAATCAGGGACCTTCACTCCCCACCACCTACCTGGCTAAGTTCCATAAGAACTACTAGCTAGTTGGTTTACTTAATTAGACCTCTAATTTGTGCTCTAGGTCTAGGAAACCTTAGCTCGAGCTTGAGTCTACTTGCATGCATGAAAACTAGATCAGGAGCCTCATATTCACCAGTCCAAACCCAGTCCAGTGTAGCCATGGACCCGAATCTTGAAACCATGCTGAAAGGCCTAAATGATCTAATGGCCCAATTGAACCAAATGCTAGCTAAACAATTTTCCTTAGACCAACCAACTCCTACTATCCCATTAGCTCATATGAATGATAGGAGTAAGAACCCTGAAGTACAAGTTGAGTTCATGAATACTCAAGACTTAAGATATCCTCAAACTGAAGGGCTAGGGAAGGAAGAAGGCAAGTCTGAACCTAGTAAATATGTGTATGAGACTGACATCAGTTTAATAGATGAATATGAAGGGGAAGACTGTGAAGAGAACAACATTAGTACCTTACCTGAGGAAACCTTTGGTAAAGAAAAGATTATTGAGCCTAGTCCTGAAACATTAGAACAACCAAACTTTAGTGAGGACTTGGTTCCCGTAAGACAATGCCCTCTGGAAGAATCCAATACTTTAGCTTCGACACAAGAACTCCTTCAGTTACCTGAGAAGAACCCAATCATTATTTTAGAAGACTTTGTCGATGACCTTCAACTACCTAGAAGCATCCCACCCGTAGATCAATATTCAAATCTTAAGGTCATCATGAGTAACCAAGGTATGTTTCAAGATTCCCCTAAATTATCCCAAGACTCGGATTCCTATTTCCTACCTTTCCTTAAGTCTTATCCTAATTTTAGAGCCATTAAGTTTCATTTTGATGAGATTATTAGGTTGCATGAGCCTTTAAAGCCTATTCCTTTTGCTACCTACTTTTGGAAAACCTTATGGCATTTGCTAGGAACCCATGGTAAATTCTCATGTGCATACCAGACTAGGGTCAAACCTAGAGAGTCATTAATCTGTTAGGTTTAGGCCCTAGAGAGTCCAATAAAATTCCTCTCAATAAGGATGCCTAGTTCAGTTTGCATTTCGTAAGTGCTTGTGTAAGTTTCTGAGTCTGCTGAGTCCTATGCATAGCATGTTGAGGATTTGCATCATGAAATAAATTTGAGCAATGAATCCTATAAACATAGGACCAATTCATGAAAGAAAGTCAAGGAATTCTATGAGAGAGATCATGTTCCCATCTGAGACTTTCAAGAAACTACATACCCGTGGTGCAGGCCCCTTTAAAGTCCTAAAGAAGATTAGATCTAATGCTTACATATTGGATTACCTTCAGACCTAGGTATCATCCCGACCTTCAATGTCTCAGACTTGATAGAATATAAGGAACCCATGATGATACCTAGTAAGCCTTTTGGGCCTGACCATATTTTTGAGAGTGAACCATTACCCGAGTATCCACAAACAACCATTTTTAAAAAAATGAGAGAAAACTGAACAAATCCTTGATAATAAGATTGTCACTACCAGAAACAAGGATTACTATCGATATTTGGTCCGTTGGCAAGGGAGACCAAAATCTGACAACTCTTGAATCGCTAGAGAGGACCTGCAACGATTGGACCCGGACTTATTTGAACAATATCAAAGCCAGGCTGAACCATACTCGACAGGGTCGAGTTCCTCCCACCCGGGAAGAATTGGTGGGGGCACCAGGCTTAGAAAGAAGAAGCTTCAACTAATACCAAGTTCTTTATGGATTGAGACTAGGAACTCAAGTCTCATATGAGTCCTGTATGTTTATTGAGTCCTATTTTATTTTCTTTTGAGGTTTTAAAGTTCAATTAGAATTCAATCAAGAGTTCAATTAGAGTCAATTAGGCTTTGTACTGAGTCAAGTTCAAGAGCTACTTGAAATTAGGCCACACTATCTTTACTTGGAATGCCACATCATCATGGACCACCGGTGCCAACTCAATCACCATAGGATGTCACATCACCTTTGCCATGTCATCTCCAAGGGGCGCCATGGAGAAGGATGTGCCATGTCACCATGCCACCTTGCCACGCCACATTATTGCCACCTCACCTGCCACGTGGCATCATTCAAATTTTAAATTACATGAAAGCTACAAGTGGTCGACCAAGGAGTGTTTTCAAATTCAAAGGAGGTCGGCCAACTCCATCCACAAATCATGCAACCAGCTCCACCAAATCCTCCATATTCCTTTTAACCCTCCACCAAATCCTCCACCAAATCCTCCACATTTCATGTAACCCCCTAATATTTCTCCATGATATGGGGAATTTCAAATTGATTGAAAGGCCATTAAAAGCCTGTTGTATGCCCATGGTAGAAAGGAAGCTTGTTGGATGAAATGAAATTTAAGTGAAGTAGTAGTTGAAGAAGGTGTTTTTTTAGGTAGTATCCTCTTGTTTTCTTTGGGTGTGTTTGATTTTCTCTTCTCAAGCTTTCAAGTGTCCAACGCCAACATCCACCTCTAGGGATCCATGCCTCCATCGAAGTTCCCTTGCCTGTTTGGTTTCTTTGTTTTGATATCTTTCAAATTGGTCCCAGTCTAACCCGTTCATTGTGCAGGATCCTTCTACGATTCGGAGTTCAAGAAAGGGTTCTCTTGCCAAAGATCAATGTTGAATGAAACTAGTTTCTTTGGAATGCCAATCTTCCATTTCAGGGCTAGTTCGTCTAAGAGCTTCAATGGATCTACCAGGGAGTGATCATCTTGGGTAAATAACACCTCCTAATCTCTTTTGTCCGAGTTATTGAAGATCGTTGCTAAGGTTTAAAATTCAATATTCATTAGCCCTAATCATCTCTAGGATTTAAATAACTACATCGCGGCGTAAGTTCCAAATTTCAGTGCTCCTTTCATAGATTTATCTTAGTAGTTTTGATCTGAAATTTAGTACCTGTTAATAGGCTTCATTGCTCTCATTTCTCAATCCATCATTTAGATTGCATTCTCATCATCGTGCCGCATCAAATACCCTTCTGCTTAGAAGGCTACCTCCTACAATAATAATTTTTTAATATAAATAAATAATTTTAGGATCATTATAAAATCCAAAACTTTTTTACCAGAATTTTATCAGTGATCCTTTCGTTGAAACTCAGTTTCCAAATTTTTAGAGAAAGAGACTTTTCAATCTCCCCCCTCACTATTTTATTTATTTATTTTTTCTTTATCTCTCTTCTTCTTTCTCTCTCCTCTTTTTCTTTCATCTTTCTCTCTCCTCTTTCTCTATCTTCTTTCTCTCTCTCTCTCTCTTCTTTCTCTCTCCTCTCTCTCCTCTTCCTCCTCTTCTCTCTCTTCTTTTTTTCTTTTTCTTTTCTCTCTTTTTTTTTTTTCTCTTTCTTTTTCTTTTTTTTCTTTCCTTTTCTTTTTCCCTTTTTCTTTTCTTTCCTTCTTCCTCTTATTCCTCTTTTTCTCTTTTTTTTTTCGTTCCCTTTTCTTCTTCTCCACCGAACCAAGATCTCCCCCCTCTCTCCCTCTTTTTGTCTTGTTTTGTTTTCTTTCTTCTTCTCTTCTCCTCCTATCCCCCTTCTTCCTCTCCTTCCTCCCCTTTTCTTCCTTCTCCTTCTTCTCTGTAAACCCCATCCAGAACACCTTAAATCCTCTATCACCCATCGCGATCGCCCTCTCTTGGGTTGCACCACCATCAGGGCCATCCGCCACCTCATTCGACCCCTCAAGATGGGCACCGCCCTCATGGCAGGCAACGACACCAGTGGCAGTAGCTCCTCCTTCCACTGCCTCTTCGCTGGCGAGAACTTTTGGTCCTTCAGTCTTCGATGGTGAAACCGCATCTGTAGCTAGCGATCTGAAAGCCTGATCTTCACCGACAGCTCTGGGTATATCTCCACGGCATAGGTTTTCTTAAGAACCTCCAATTGGTATGGGCTCTTTATCTTCCTCTTCTCTTCTTTCTTGCACGGCCCCAGAACAGTGGAAACCCCCCCTCACTACTACCTTTCTTGATCTGCCATCTCTCCCCCTCCTCTATTTCCCTTTTTTTTTTTACTTAATCTCTTCGATGATGGGGGTTTATGGAGAGGAGGTGATCCCTCCTTGTAATTAGAGAATCCCTTTTCCACTTTGTTCTTGACTTTTCCCGGAGAAAGAACAAGAGAAGACTCCCATCGGGAGTCTTCTTCTCTATTTTTTTTCTGGGACCGGGTATTATATTCTTTCCTTCTTAAAATAATCTCATCCTCGAAATTAGCTTGATTGAGATTTTAAACCTTAAAAAAATAACCAATTCTCTTGAAATTTTTGATGGGGGATGGATCAGGAGAAGGATCGTCGATGAGCTGAGAAGTCACCAAAAATTAGGGTATCCTTTTTTTTTTTGGATTTTTTTTTTCTAGGGGTGGCAAAGGAACAATGAAGATGGGAGGTAGGAAAATTGAACACTCTATGGACTTGGGACTTACATTCACGGAGAGACCTCTCACCTTTAGGGCATCTCACCCACCCCACTACATGTAGCCTAGGGCATCCCACCCATCTCACTACATGCGGAGCCTAGGGCATCCCACCCAAATCGCTACCTAGGGCCATGAAGGAAAATCCCTAAGACCATAGAGGGGACTCGATGGAAAAGAGGATAACTAGGACCTCATGAGCCTCGATGCTTGAAAGCGAAGGCATAGGGTCTCACACCTCTCGACGCCCGAAGGCGAAGGAAAGACGGGCCTCTCACCCTCCCCATCTAAGGCGAATAAAAAGAAACACTCTTTTCTAAAAATAAATTTTTATTGACCAAACTATTTTTTTATAAAGGACCGAGGGTGGTATTTATAGATCTATCCAACCCTCATTTGAATTTGAATATAAGATAAAAATATTGGGATAGTTCAAATTCAAATACAAGATAGGATAAGATAAGCCTATCCATATCTCAATCCTAACCAACCAAATCCTAATTCAAATTTCAAACAAAAGATAAATCCCAAACTAATTTATTCTAGATATACTCTGAGATTCGTGCAGCTCTAGAATTCGTGCTTGCTCTGGGATCCGTGCTGTGATGTCCCCATCAATTTTCAAATGCTCAAATAGTCTACCCCTTAAGGTACTTGCTTCTCAAATCTTAACGTAACGAAATTATCTAAATTCAAAACTTGATCTTTTCCATTTACAATATATATCGAATTTTCTTTAGCTCTTTCAAAAGAATACTAATCTTTTGATATGATTAAGTATCCTTAATTAACATTACAAGAATATCATGATAATCCAAATTTAGAAATACCCAACCTTAACATTATCATTGAGCCTTCAGATAATCCCACTCTTAGAATGCTTTCCTCATACGACCTTTATATAACAATATGATATAACATTTTATTTTCATAATCACCATCTTTTATATTGTGAATCCCTTCAATTTCTTTCAAATGAACCTTAATGCCTCAACCTCAAATTAAAATACATAATTTTTTATCCCTGAGATTTATTTCTTTTGATTAACTCTACTGGAAACCATAATCGGTCCAATCTATTCTTAATCAAAAAATAGATACTTGCAATGGTCTTTAATATTCTTTTTTCTCTTGACCTTCCTCATGATTTTACAATAAGTCTTTTATCTTATGAAAACCTCGAGCACTCCTTAAATAAAGAAATCATAATATCATAACTAAAAAAACTTGGTGTCATAATATTCCCAATCCTAGCCAGGTACAAGAATCATCCTTCTCTATTCTAATTTTAAAGATGTCCAAAATTTTTATTTGAATCCTCTATATTAAGAAAATCTATTGATAAAAATTGCATGGCAACACTGATAGACTAGCCCAAGGATCAATAACATTTTTTTTATTTATTACTAAAATCTTATTACAGAAACTCAAATCAGTACTCCCATCATAACATTTCTAAAGTTAGAGTTAATATTCTTAATTAAATTCAGAATAACTCAAACCACTACACTTCCACTACTGTGCACTCTGATATACTTTACAAAACTATCTAGGTTCACTAAATAAATCCCTTCAAAAACTTATCTTATATTGATACCTGAAAGGTCTAAAGTTATTAAAGTAAGGCTATTGAGTCTCTTTATCTCATTCACATCTCAGGTATATCATATCAAGGTTTATCTTGACCTTGTTTCCATATCGAAGGTCCTTGCATAATTTCACCATCCTGTTAAGACATTTATGATTCTAATCCAAGTCTAAATTAATCATACTTCTTTTGATAATTCAATTAGACAATCTCGATCAACTTTTCTCTTAGAAAGTTATCATTAACTCTAACAAAGTAAATGACTTTCAACCAATGCTCTTATAAATAAAAACAATCATATTATCACTCATAGAACTATCTTACCATACTCTTAGCATCAATTAATAAACTATCTAAAATATTATCCCTTATAGGAAAAACCCATATAAATCTTCCAATACCAATTTCTCTGCTTACTATAATCTAGTAACATGGTAACCTAGATCTTCTTATAGATTATAATTTGACTTGGAGTTTAACATACCCAATAATTTTTAACAATTATATGATAGATCTAGTAATCCAATCCAAAACTACTAACATAGGCTATCAAGATTCTATCAAAATATGTATGCCATGTCAACATAATATAATATAATCCACCAATAGAGAGCTACAAAGCTATACATCATCTCAAGCATATTTTTTCTTATATATTTTCAATGATAATTCACATACAGATTCATCAAAATATATCCTTTCTAATATCATTGAACTCTTTTATAACTTATACTCAAAACATATTCGTACAACAGTCCCAAAAGTTTATAATCCACTAATTAACAACTAAACTAGTATGCTATCATAATCTGCATCCATATCAGATTTAGGATTCCAAAATATTCAATTAATAATTGAACATACATTTTAGCATGACCCACTAACATACTATAATTTTAGGCCAGTACTCTTAACGATTGGGGTCAAACACACTTATCAAAGGTAAAGATACATCCTATCCAACTCTTCAATATCCATCATATACTTACTTATCATGATCAAATAGTACAGGTCATCTAGCCCTTTACATTCATCCTAGTTCAATCTCACTACTTATATTACAGATAAAAATCATAGTCCTCTTTGGTACTAATCATTTGCTAGATCTTAAGCATAATACTTAAATATTAAAAATCTAATCTTCAAATCCATTTTGTAATTTTTATCATTCATGATTGATTGTAATATTAAATTTAAATACCTCTTAAGTCATAGTCCATAATGATCATAACCCAAATTTTGATATCATTGGAATCATATGCTAATCTCCTGTATCACAATCATGAATGATAATACTTTAAGTGAAGGGGACCTGAGAGCTATCAGCTGCCAAGTGGAGTCCCAGCAGGCATCATCCACCCTAGTAGGCATCCCAAGATTCTCATATATCCACTCAAGCACAAAAGGTAGCAAATCAACATCCTGTTTGGAAATTAGGGACCACCTAGGAGAAGATGGAAGGGAGTATCAGGCAAATCAAGTAGCATTTGGGTGCCCACTCTCCTGCCCTCTTTCATGAGATTTTATTTCCTTGTGTTGACCACCATTTTATGGAATGTTTGTGGCACCCTCCATCTTTCCTTGTAGCCTGAAATCTCTTTCCCTTCTAGCCCCATCTCTTATGGTATGTAGTTGGCACCAACAAGGAAGCTTGTTGGCATCCCTTTTTATGTTTATTTTTTCATGTATTCCAAGGGCTAGGGCTCCCTGTATAAGGACCCCTCTCTTGTATTGAAATGAATAATAATGATGATGATTTGAGAAGAGTAATTCTTTGTTCTGCCTCCGTAAAGGAGTGGGCATGAGGCCTGTCTTGCCTTCACCTTCGGGCATCGAGGGGTGTGAGATCCTATGCCTTCGTTTTCAAGCGACGAGGAGCATGAGGCCCTAGTTATCCCCTTCCCCATCGAGTCCTCTCTATGGTCTTAGAGATTTTTCTTCATGGCCCAAGGTAGTGATTTGGGTGTGATTCCCTAGGCTCTGCATGTAGTGAGATAGGTAGGATGCCCTAGGCTATATATAGTGGGGTGGGTGAGATGCCCTAGAGGTGAAAGGTCTCTCCGTGAATGTAAATCCTAAGTCTGTAGAGTGTCCATCTTCTTTATCCCTCCACGGCCTTAGAAAGTTATCCTTATGGCTCCATTAGTGAGGTGGGTGAGATGCCCTAGAGGTGAGAGGTCTCTTCATGAGTGTGAGTTTCCAAGTCCGTGACAGTCCAAATCCCTACCTTCCATCCCCATTATTGCCTTCACCACCTCCATCAAAATAATAATAATAATAAAATATAATTTTTTTTATGGTACCTTAATCCTTGGCAACTTCTCAGCTCGCCAATGATCCTACCACCCTGTATCCATTGTTTCCATTTTTTGTCCCATCTTATTCCTGTTATTCCTACTATTCTCTGCTTATCCCTAATTTATCCTCAAGTTATTCTCATCATCTTCTTCCTTGACCCATCCGCCACCATCTCCATCGTCGGCTCACCAGCACCACCACCGAGCCACCATCAGCCATAGAGACAGTCCCGCAGTCCATCATATGAACTCCCACCAACGTCCCCCCCTGCTATCACGCCGCCATGCTTGAGAACCTCTCCAACCTCCACCACTCCCGCCTCCAGTAGTCCATCGCTCGCCGCGCTGGCTTCGCTACCTCCTTTCACTGCACTTCAGAGGCTGTAGTCCACCGTTCCTCCCCCATGGCTGTCAAGCTCCGACCATAAGCGATCCACTGCCACACCGACCCTCAGGCCCTTCCTGCTCCATTGCCAGCCACTGCCGACTGCACCTTGATCACCGCCACCGGTGAAGCATGCTAGAAGCCCCCTGTTTCACTTGCATCGGTCATCCATGGAGAAGAAGATTGGCATGAACGTGAAAGTAGGGCCGGCATCGTTTGTTGACTTCAAGGAAGAAGAGCACATCGGATCTCCTCCCTACCTCCTCTTACTGTCGATGATGCCGATGCACCCCGTCATCGCCTTGCCCCTCGTCAGCTACCTATCCCCTCCGCCTTCAACCAAGAACATCAGACGATGACACGGGACTCCTCCGGATGCATGCCCAAGTCGAACTTGCAGCCTTTCCCCGATCAAAGAGACCGGTCGGGATGCTCACCATGTGATGCGGACATCGAGATGAATATTGAACCTGATCAGCTGACTCATATATCAGGATAGCCTGGTGATAGTTCGGCGAAGCCCAACCCAGACATTTCGGTTCAGCTTCCGGCCCATGATAATTTGGGGCCGCTAGCCTCGCCAGCAGGAAACATGCACAGGTCCAGATGCCTTCAAGGGAAGCAAGTTTCAAATCTGACCCATTTTTGGGATGAAAATAATTAATTGAGAATTGGGTTGAAGGCCCAATATGCTAATTGCATTCGTGAAGTTTCGGATCCGAGAAAACACCGGAGTCTTTAGTCTTATTATTATTATTATAATTATATTAGTGGCGTGATCTCTTGATTTTTTTTATTTAAAAAAAAAAAAATGTTTGAAGAGTTTCACGCAAGAGTCAGCGTTTGGATTTGTTTACATTAGTGTTTAGTTTTTTTTTTATTATTCCCCTCCCTTGTAGTCACGTGGGGGACATTAATACCTTGCATGGCTTTGTTTTCTTAAAAACCGAACCCAAGGAATGAAAAGAGGCATTTTTTTGTTCATTGGATAATTGCAAGGTTTTGTTTTGGAGCCTTTCTTTGTTTTGGAAAAACTCCATTGCACGATGATTTTTGTTTTGGGAATAACATTGGAGAGCATGTTGATTATTTTGGAATAACATATTGCATGGTGTGGGTTTTCCTTTTGGTGATTCCGTGGAAGGCCGGCCTCCTTGTTTTCCCCCTTGCGCACACCAGGCCAAAAGCCTGGTTGGGAGAAGACGATTCCATGAGGAATCTCTTCTTTCCATTCCAAGTTCTTGATAAAAAAAAAAGAAGAAACAGGGACTCACGGTGAGAAACCCATCGTTCGTCCCTTCCAATCTTGAAGACCCGGATTGAAATCCGGTAGAGGGCTGACAACGTGAGGAATCACGCGGCCCTTCCAGCGCTTGATCGTTGCAGGTTTCAAAGGATCTTCCCCATCTTGCTCAATCCTAGCATCAAAAAAAAATTCCAGAACCCGTTCTCCCTGAGTCAGGGTTTTGGTCGCTGCAGGCGTTTGACAACCACCCTGCACCAGCTTGGCATCTGTCCTTGATCCATTCTTGATCTATCCCTGATCCGTTCTTGATCTGTCCTTGATTTAAAAAAAAAAAAAAATTCTGCTGGCAACCATGGAGCGGAACAACGGGGAGCCTTCTCTTCGTGACGTTGTGGAGACCCAGCAGCAGATGATGGCTATTTTGCAAGCAATGATGGTACGGTTGGAGGTGCAAGATCGTGCTATACGTCATCAAGATCGCAATGTACCTGACGAACATCGAGAAGGTGATGCCGACCCTTTCCAGAATATTGAAGATCCTTCACCGTTGCAAAGAAGGCAGCAACTGCGGTGTGATGTAGCGCTTCCCAGGGATTTTGGATCGCCGCCTATGCATGACAATCAGACTCGTTGGGAGTCCGGGTTTTGGATTGAAATACCGGAGTTCAGAGGTGGTTTGAATCCTGATGAGTATGTGGATTGGATCCTGCAGGTTGATGATGTTTTTCGACTGAAAGAAGTGCCTTTGGACAAGCAAGTGCCACTTATCACAATCCGATTCTGAGATCGAGCAGTGGCTTGGTGGCATGCACAGCACTATCGGAGGTATATGGATGGGAGACCACCAATTGCATCATGGGCAGCCTTGAAGCAGGAGATGAATCGGGAGTTCCTTCCTCAGAATCATGAATAGGTCCTTTATTCTAAATTGCATGGTTTAACACAAGGAAATCGAAGTGTGGAAGATTATACTACGAGTTCTACCGACTGGTGGCTCGAAACCGATTGATGGATTCAGAACCAAGGTTGGTAGCTATGTATTTGCTTGGACTGCGATTCCCGATCCAGGATGCATTGGCTTTGCATCAGATTGACAGTGTTGGTGATGCGCACATGCGGGCGCAAGTAGTGGAGAGGAGCCTGATGCGGAATAGAGGGTTTCAGAGTAGAGGAAAATTTTCTGGTCAGTCTTTGGGGCAGAGTTCTGGTAGTAGGAGTGCACCTCCTGTGGTGAGGCAACAAACTTCGGCAGTTCCTCCGAGACCTACAGTGCCGAGTGGGGCTTCAGGTACCCAGCAGAGGGTGGGCAGCAATCGAGCCAATATTCACTGCCATCGATGTCATGACCTAGGACATTTTGCTAATGAGTTCCCCAAGGCGCGTACCCAGTTACTTATGGAGGAGGAGCAGGAAGTTGAATTTCCTGAGGATGAGATGTATGTGATTGACCCATACTATATCCAGGGAGAGAGTATGATCATTAGGAGGATGTGTCTTGCACCAAGAGCTGGTGGAGATTGGCGTTGGCACGATATTTTCTCAACAAAGTGCACTATAGCTAGTAAAACTTGCAAGGTAATTATTGATTATGGAAGTTGGGAGAATGTGATTGCTGAGGAAGTTATAAAAAAATTAGGGTTGATGACTGAGCCCCATCCTCAACCATACAAGCTCGGCTGGGTGAATCGGGATGCAGATATTCAGGTCAGTCGACGATGTAGGTTGGCCTTGTCTTTTGGTCCTCAGCTTGAAATGTCAATAGTAGCTGATGTTGTACCGATGGATGCGACACACATCATTTTGGGATGACCATGGTAGTTTGATAATAAAGCAGTGTATAATGGTTACACTCATACTTATATGCTACGACCAGATGGGAGAAAAGTGATCTTGAAACTACAACAGGACATGGCTGAACAGAAGGTGGTAATTTGTTTTCCAAGCAGGGAGTTTGAGGCGAGTTTAGAGGGAGAAGATTTTTGTTTTGCCCTGGTTAGTAAGCCAGAAGAGTTTGGCCAGAATCGGGAGCAGGAGCTTCATGATCTTCCTCAGGAGTTGGTGTCAGTTTTGGGAGAATTTCGGGATGTTGTACGGAGTGAGCTTCTTATGGGTTTGCCACCACTTCAAGATATTCAGCATGAGATTGATCTGATTCTGGGTTCTGTGTTACTGAATAAGGCTCATTACCGAATGATCCCACAGCAGCATGAGGAGCTGAAGAGGCAAGTTCAAGATCTTTTAGACAAAGGCTTTGTATGGGAAAGCATTAGCCCGTGCATGGTACCAGCACTTTTGGTGCCAAAAAAGGATGGTTCATGGCGTATGTGTGTTGACAGCCTAGCAATAAACAGAATTACTGTGAAATATAGATTTCCAATACCGAGGCTGGATGATATGCTAGATCAGTTGAGTGGTGCCGTGTTCTTTACTAAGATTGATTTGAAAAGTGGGTACCATCGATCAGAATGAAGCCAGGTGATGAATGGAAGACAGCCTTCAAGTCAAAGGAAGGCCTATATGAATGGTTGGTGATGCCATTCGGGCTATCTAATGCTCCTAGTATGTTCATGCGAGTAATGAACCAGGTTTTGCGTCCATTCCTTAGTTCTTTTGTTGTTGCATACTTTGATGATATATTGATATACAGTAAGACATCACAAGAGCATGTTGAGCATGTTTCACAAGTTCTAATAGTATTACGTGAAAACCAGCTTTTTGTTAACCCAGAGAAGTATATTTGGATGGTAGATAAATTAATTTTTCTGGGATATGTTGTTACTGGTGATGGGATTCCTCCAGATAAAAGTAAGGTGCGAGCGATAGTGGACTGGCCAGCACCTACAACTTTAACTGAATTGAGATCCTTTTTGGGTCTTGCAGGTTTTTACAGAAGGTTTATGAAAAGGTATAGTGAGATTGCTGCACCCTTAACAAACTTGTTGAAATTAAATCAGTTTGGATGGAATGACACTGCTCAGGTAGCATTTGATGAGATGAAAGTCAAGTTGACCCAAGCACCACTGTTGGTTCTTCCAGATTTTGACAAGGTATTCGAAGTGGATTGTGATGCTTCGAAGACTGGGATTGGCGCAGTACTCAGCCAAGATGGGAGACCCGTTGCTTTCTATAGTGAGAAGCTTGTAGGTGGCAAACTATTGTATTCGGTTTATGATTTGGAGCTATACGCCATTGTGAGGTCATTGCAACATTGGCGACATTACTTGATCCAGCGAGAATTTATGCTGTACTCAGATTATCAAGCATTAAAATCTCTACAGGGACAGCATAAGTTGAGCTCCAGACATGCAAAATGGGTAAGTACTCTACATGAGTATACTTTCAGCATCAAGCATAAGTCAGGCACTTTAAACAAAGTAGCAGATTTTTTAAGTAGACAGAGTTTATTGATTGGTGCTATGCAAGTATATACCCTTGGGTTTGAAAGCATGAAGGATGATATCCATGCAGATGAACATTTTCAGAGCATTGTGACTGAATTGGAAGCTGGAGGTCGATCTGACTTCGTCCTACATGATGGATATTTGTTCCGTGGTAATTGTCTTTGTATTTCTAACACTTCACTGCGTGTATTGATTATTCAGGAGCTGCATAATCAAGGACATTTTGGAAGAGACAAAACTGCATGGTTAATTCATCAACGATTTTATTGGCCTAGGATTGACCGAGATGTCAAAACCTTTATGAAGAGATGTCGTTTGTGTTAGGAATCCAAAGGATCAGATACAAATCAAGGTTTATACACCCCTTTACCAATTCCAGATGAGCCATGGCGAGAGGTATCTATGGATTTTGTTGTAGGTTTACCGCGGACAGTGAGAGGTCTAGATTCAATTATGGTAGTCGTAAATCGGTTCAGCAAGATAGCTTGTTTCTTGCCATGAAAAACAATATTTGATGCGTTGAAAGTAGCTGATCTTTATTTTTCTGCGGTTGTTCGATATTATGGGTTACCATCGTCGATAGTTTCGGACCGAGATAGCAAGTTTATGGGACATTTCTGGCATGAATTATGGAAAAAATTGGGTACAAAATTAAAATTCAGTAGTCCCTATCATCCTCAGACCGATGGGCAAACTGAGACTATCAACCGAAGTCTTGGTAACTTGTTGAGAGCCAATGTGCAAGAATTTAAAAATTGGGATGTATGTTTGCCAAAGATTGAGTTTGAGTTTAATTCTTCGGTGAACCGTTCTACTGGTTTTGCACCCTTTCAGGTATTGTATGGATTTCTGCCAAGAGGACCACTTGATATTTTACCTGTTGATGTGCCAAACAAATCAAGTAAGAAGATAGAAGATCGAGTGGCTGATCTGCGTGAGGTGCACACAACTGTTAAAGCCAATCTAGAGCAAAATTATGCCAAGTATAAGGCTAAGGCTGATCAGACGCGTCGACAGCAGACTTTTGAGGCTGGTGATTTGGTATGGGTCTTCTTGCCAAGAGAACGATATCCACATGGGGCCTACACCAAACTCAAACCAAAGAAAATTGGTCCTTGTCAGGTGTTAGAGAAATTTAGTGACAATGCCTACCGAGTTGAATTACCAGACGATGTCCTTATTTCTGATGTATTCAATATTCGACATCTAACCCCTTATGCAGGTAATAATTCAAGCTTGAGGACAAGCTTTTCAGAGGAAGGGGAGAGTGATGCGGACATCAAGATGAATATTGAACCTGATCAGCTGACTCATATATCAGGATAGCCTGGTGATAGTTCGGCGAAGCCCAACCCAGATATTTCGGTTCAGCTTCCGGCCCATGACGATTTGGGGCTGCCAGCCTCGCCAGCAGGAAACGTGTGCAGGTCCAGATGCCTTCAAGGGAAGCAAGTTTCAAATTTGACCCATTTTTGGGATGAAAATAATTAATTGGGAATTGGGCCGAAGGCCCAATACGCTAATTGCGTCCGTGAAGTTTCGAATCCGGGAAAACATCAGAGTCTTTAGTCTTATTATTTTTATTATAATTATATTAGTGGCGTGATCTCTTGATTTTTTTATTAAAAAAAAAAAATCCATTTGAAGAGTTTCATGCAAGAGTCAGCATTTGGATTTATTTACATTAGTGTTTAGTTTTTTTTTATTATTCCCCTCCCTTGTAGTCACGTGGGAGACATTAATACCTTGCATGGCTTTGTTTTCTTAAAAACTGAACCCAAGGAATGAAAAGAGGCATTTTTTGTTCATTGGACAATTGCACGGTTTTGTTTTGGAGCCTTTCTTTGTTTTGGAAAAACTCCATTGCACGGTGATTTTTGTTTTGGGAATAACATTGGAGAGCGTGTTGATTGTTTTGGAATAACATATTGCACGGTGTGGGTTTTCCTTTTGGTGATTCCGTGGAAGGCCGGCCTCCTTGTTTTCCCCCTTGCGCACACCAGGCCGAAAGCCTGGTTGGGAGAAGATGATTCCGTGAGGAATCTCTTCCTTCCGTTCCAAGTTCCTGATAAAAAAAAAAGAAGAAGAAACAGGGACTCATAGTGAGAAACCCATCATTTGTCCCTTCCAATCTTGAAGACCCAGATTGAAATCCGGTAGAGGGCTGACGACGTGAGGAATCACGCGGCCCTTCCAGCGCTTGATCGTTGTAGATTTCAAAGGATCTTCCCCATCTTGCTCAATCCTAGCATCAAAAAAAAATTCCAGAACCCATTCTCCCTGAATCGAGGTTTTGGTCGTTGCAGGCGTTTGACAACCACCCTGGACAACCATGCCAGCCTTCTCCCCGTCTGTGCCGCCGTCTCCGCCCCAGCCTCATCATCGGCGAGGTCCGCCGGGAGCCCCTCCTCCGTTTCACCCAGCCTCCATCTGAGGATGAGGGAGATGCCTGCACGATTGTGAAGGCAATTGCCCTTCACTATTACCGACTTCAGATCTGCATGGATTTTAGAGATGCATGGATTTCAGAGTTGCATGGATTTCTGAGTCACATGGATCTTAGAGTTGCACAGCTCTCAAAGTAGAGCTAATGAAAAAAAATAAATAATAAATAAAAAATAATAAAAAGGGGTGAGCCTAGCCTCTTTTAATTTGATTGGTTTTGGTTCCATCAAAGCCCCTACAGATCCAAACTCGACGGAGTCGAGTTCTCCCTACTCCAGGAGAATGATGGGGACCTGAGAGTTATCAGCTACCATGTGGAGTTCTAGCAAGCATCATCCACCCTATTAGGCATCCCAAGATTCTCATATATCCACTCAAGCATAAAAGGCAGCAGATCAACATCGTGTATAGAAATTAGGGACCACCCAGGAGAAGATGGAAGGGAGTATCAGCATTTAGGCACCCACTTTCCTTCCCTCTTTCATGAGATTTTATTTTCTTGTATTGACCACCCATTTATGGAATGTTTGTGGCACCCTCCATCTTTCCTTGTAGCATGAAATCTCTTACCCTTCTAGCCCCATCTCTTATGGCATGTAGTTGGCACCAACAAGGAATCTTGTTGGCACCCCTTTTTATGTTTATTTTTTCATGTATTCTAAGGGCTAGGGCTCCCTATATAAGGACCCCTCTCTTGTATTGAAATGAATAATAATAATGATGATTTGAGAAGAGTGATTCTTCGTTCTGCCTCCGTAAAGGAGTGGGCATGAGGCTCGTCTTGCCTTCGCCTTCAGGCATCGAGGGGTGTGAGACCCTATGCCTTCACTTTCGAGCGTTAAGGGATGTGAGGCCCTAGTTATCCCCTTCCTTGTTTGGTGTGGGCACCAGACTCAGAAGAAGACTTCAGAGCTCCATCTGGATCTCTGATTAACCTTGCCCGAAGAATTAGGGTTTTTTGGCTTGTAATAAGGGTTGTCTGGATCAACTCAACTTTAGCTTTAGTCTATATTACCTGCATTTTATTTTATTGAGTCATGTTGAATCAGTAGTGGACTAGGGTTTCAACCTGGGGTGTTACATTTTCTCCCAAGGCCAAGCAAGTGGGCGCCACACTCCCAGCCACACTCCCAGCCATACACCTGAGTCCAGGGGGCGCCACACCTCCATCCAGCAGGCTTTGGTCCCCACACCACAGATAGCAGCTCCCCTCTTTCATGCACCAATTGAGGAGAAATCCACCAGGGGTCCACAAATCAAGGGGGCGGCCCAAGACTTCCCAAAAGAACCAAACTATAAAAGGGAAGAAACTCTCTTGGAGAGGAATTCAAGGAGGCGCCCATTACCTGCCAGAAATACTCAAAACAAAGTTAGAAGGAGCCATAACTTAGGGAGAAAGAAAAGGAGGTATCCAAAAAGGGTTGAGCCATGGAAGGAAGGAGATTTCTCTTGAAAAGCAAGGTTAGGAGGCGCCTTAATCATTCCAACTAAAGCCAGATATAAAAGGCAACAAATTTTCTCTTGGAGGGCAAGGTTAAGAGGCACCCAAACACTTCCAGATAAGGCCAAGCATAGAAGGAAAAAAATATTTTCTTGGAGGTCAAGACAAGGAGGCGCCACCCACTTTCCTTTTTGAAGCTTCAATCAACTTTGGAATTAATTGGCCAGCCATATGAGTAGGGATTGATATCCTAATTTGAAGATCCCCTCCTTTAGTCCCACATGGGAAGATGTAAAACCCTACTCTCTTGTAATGGCCTATAAATTAAACCCCCATGTAAGTTTGAAAAGTAATCAGATGAATGAAACCAACTTTTTTTTTGTGAGCAAACTCTGTGTTTTCTCTCTTCCGCACTTGCATCCAGGTGTTGAGCTCCGTGAGGGAGTAAATCCGGGTTCCCCAGGAACCTTGAGGAGGTGTGACATCTCCAAAACCCAAACCCTAGGTTAGCCACTCCACTCCCAAATCCTAGCTGCCATCACCCTTCTCTTTCCACCAAGCCCTAGCCTATCTCACCTCTCACGGCCACCCTCTCCAAGTCCAGGCCGACGACTAGCATCCAGCTCCAGTCCAGATACTTCAGATCTACAGCAATTCTAAGAGGAAGTCAGATCAGCCTCCAGGAGAATCCTGATTTCAGCAACTTTAGCTTTCAAGTTCTTCAACCTGGTAAATCTTTTCTTAAGTATTTGAATTCCATCACTTGTTCCTCTTCTTTCCCAGATCTTGAGTCCAGGAGAAGCCGACCAAACCACAAGACCAGTATTGGAGGATCCATTGCGAAGATAGCCGACTCCGAGGATCCCACAATCTGCTCGAGAGAGTTCTTCCACCCAAATTCTGAGAAGATCACTGTCTGGTTGGTAAACCATCTCTCCTCTCTATTTCTGTTCAGTTGAAAGTTCAGAGCGAAACCCTAGGTCTGGGAGTTTCTCAACCCTCAGCGATCCGTTACTTCTGAACTACTCTGATAATTTAGTTTAATCTAAATTGTGCTTTCAATCCTTACCTAGTTTCTTCAACTTAGTTTAGCTTTACTTTGAGTCAAAGCCAATTTCTGAAATATATATAAAAAAAAAAAAATTAATCTTAAATTTACTTCCGCATACGCTTCCTTGTTCTTTGTTTTGCATCATTTTTGGTATCAGAGCTTTCGTTCTGCATCATTTTTGGTATCAGAGCTTTCGTTCTGCATCATTTTTGGTATCAGAGCTCTGTCTAGGGTTTCTATTTTGATTGCTTGTTTGAGTCTCTCTCTTTTTACTTTGTCTGCTCGAAGTAGACTCCCCAGGACATCCGGTCCTTGGAATGAAGCGAGGTGCAAACCTCATCTTTCCATTCCATGGGGTGTTCCTAGGGCATGTAGGGGATCCGTTGGGTTACAACTTCGTAGCAGGAATTGTAAACGGGGAAGTACTCTGTTTTCAGCCCGTAATTATCCTGTTGCATAAATTATTTATCACTGCAGGTAACTCCAAATTTAGTGATTTTTATTTTGCTGAAACCAATATAATTGAAACTATTTTGCATAATTTTCTTGTGATTTATTGGTTTCCGTGAGATTTCTGAGAATTAAATTACTGCAACTCTATTTTTGTGTTTTTGCAATTCAATTATTTTTGAGTGATCATCTCTTAATTCATCTTAAGGGCATTTGAGCATCTAAGATAAGAGGAGGAGTTGATAACCTCTCCTTAGCTCAAAACCACCACCCACTCATTCGAACCTAAGCCTTTAATCTTAAAATTCATTAGACCTAATTTGCCCTAGTGGGCTAGGGACATCAACAAGTCGGGTCAAGGCTAGTGTTGAGTCAGTTTGTCTGGTTACTCTGTGTGTGCTTTGTACTCAGTGTCTAGAATGGTGGTTCAGGGATTCTATCCCGAAGGGCTTGTGTGCTGGTCCGCCTACCTGGCCAATCACTGATTGGTTCTAGGATTGGCATCTAGGGACCTAACACTCCCCTTATACCTGCCTGGCTGAGTCCCGAGTTACTACAGGCTAGCTTGCCACTCTGATTGGGCATCTAGTTTGGGCTCTAGGTCTAGTTAGCCAGTAGTCGCTTTAGTCTAGTCACATTCTGTGTGCTTGGTTGCATCATCATGTCTACCCGGAATGGAGTACCCTACCAACCTAGTCAAACCCAACCAGATTTAGAGGCCATGGTTAGAAATCTTACCGAAAGTATGACCAAATTGAGTCAGGACATGAATGAGGGTTTTTCCCAATTTAGGGATTGAGTCCAAGTACTTGAGAAACGTAGACATCAAAATTGGACCCCTGATCCAAAATTTAATAGGCCCCAACCTCACCCATGCCAGGAGCCTAGGAGGACCTTATACCATGATCCCGAGCATAACCTTAGGAAGCCTAACCATGATATCTATAATATGGATCGTGTCTATGAGAGGTCCTTACAATATTCTAGACCAGTCACTCAACAACCCCAGTCTTCTAGATCAAACCATTTAGATCCACACCCATGCCCAAGTAAGGTCTCTACTAGCTTGAAACCCAGTGTGACCCAGGTTCCTATATCTCAAGAATGTTTGTTTTGTAGAGAAAGAGGCCATAAATTTAGTCAGTGCCCATGCATAGGACTGGCTTGTGCACAGCTAAGTGGTAAGAATCCTAAGGATGACATTAATGAGGGAGAACCCAAGCCTACCAATGAGGAAGAAAGGTTAGGTATGACAAGCCTAGAATCAGTTGACCCGATCACCACTGACCCGAAACCCATTGAAGATGGCATCGAGGAAGTATATGATGCTGGCTTGAGTCTAGGTGATGAATATGAGGGGGAAGAACTTGAAGAATGTGACATTGATACTATTGGTTCCTTACCTGAGGAGACCTTGGAGAGCAACCAACTGATAGGACCTAGTTCAGAAATTCAAGAGATTTGTGAGAACCGGGTTCCTTTAGTCAAATACCCCCAGGAAGAACTCATAGTGTTAGCCCGAGCTATTAGTTCGTACCCTCTAATGACGGTCATTCCCCAAGTACCAATTGAAGATCTTTGCACAGAACTGTTTAAGTTTGCCCACCCTATGGTAGATCCTCTCCTTAGGATGACTGAATCAAGCCTCTTACAATTGGACCTTGTCCCATGCCCAGCCACTAAGGTCTCTCCCGTAATCTCAGTTGAACATCCTTGTCTTGAGCGGATTGGTTCACCCAGTCCTGTAGAAGTCCTCCTTATGGCCCCAGACCCCTTCCTTTGCATGACTGACCTACCCTTCTATAGAGTATACCTTTCTACACCCATAGGTCAAATTTCAAGTCTTGAGGTCATCATCCATAGGCCCTTCCATGAATCATTCTTCAATCCAGTTCTTGAGAAAATGGATCATTATTTGCTTAGAGAACAAACTTTAACTATTGCAATCACATGTCCTAGGCTGCTTCCCGAACCATCTCTTGATCCATTCCTGGGAGTAGCAAACTTTTCCTTTCGAAAGGATGACCAGTTGACACTCATAGATCACCATTCAAACCTTCAGGTCACCACCTTTAGTCAGCAGGTAATTCGTGACTCCGTCTTATATTTCCTCCCTTTCTCTAGGACTTCCAATGCTTCTTACACCATCCAAGTATACTTTGTCGAAGTCTTTAGAGTGAACCACGTGTCAGAACCTATTAGGTTTGCCACCTACTTCTGGAAGACCTTATGGCACCTACTAGGCACCCATGATAAGTTTTCATGCTCTGCATGCCATCCTCCGACCCAAGGTCAAACCTAGAGAGTCATAGTTTGTTAGGTTCAGACCTAGGGTTCCTTTGAATAAAGTTCATTCTTTAGGAATGCATCGTCAGTCGAGTTTAGGACATTGACTCAGATTTTGGTTTGATTGAGAGCACCAGGAATTGGGATTTGTATTTTGTTCAGGGCTGAAATTGCATTCAATGTTTCGATCAATAGGTCTATAGGCTAGAGTCCCTTTGAAATTGTTCATGGATACAAGCCTCACACACCACTTGATCTTATTTCACTATTAGCCCACACACACAAGTCTCTTGATTCACTTGCATAGCATGTAAAGGACTTGCATAAAGAAATTCATGCCAAAATAATTTTAAGTAATGAAACTTATAAGAAGTTGGCTGATTCTCAAAGGCGAGTCAAAACTTTTGTTGAGGGAGACTATGTAATGATTAGGTTAAGGCCTGAACGATTTCCTCCTGGAGCCGTTAGGAAGTTACATGCTAGAGGAGCTGGACCATTTAGAGTGGTAAAGAGAGAAGGATCCAATGCCTATGTGCTCGAGTTACCTCCAGAACTAGGCATTAGCTCCACTTTCAACATTACAGACCTAGTAGAGTATAGGGAGCCAGCTGTGATTCCCAGTGAGGCTTTTGAACCTAATCCTGCTCTTGAGAGTGAACCTGACCCTGTGTGTCCACCAACAAACTGGCATGTGAGGAAAGAGCAGATTGAAAAGATCCTGGATGATCAGGTTATCTCTACTCGTAATCGAGGATACCAAAGATACCTGGTCCGCTGGCTAGGAAGGCCAGATTCTGATGACTCTTGGATCTCCCGAGAAGAATTACAAGAGTTGGACCCAGACCTCTTGGAGAGATACCAGAGCCAACTTGATCCATACTCGACAGCGTCGAGTTCCTCCCACCCTGGGAGAATTGGTGCGGGCACCAGACTTAGAAGAAGACTTCAGAGCTCCATCTGGATCTCTGATTAACCTTGCCCGAAGAATTAGGATTTTTTTGGCTTGTAATAAGGGTTGACTGGATCGACTCAACTTTAGCTTTAGTCTATATTACCTGTATTTTATTTTATTGAGTCATGTTGACTCAGTAGTGGACTAGGGTTTCAACCTGGGGTGTTACATTTTCTCCCAAGGCCAAGCAAGTGGGCGCCACACTCCCAGCCACACTCCCAGCCATACGCCTGAGTCCAGGGGGTGCCACATCTCCATCCAGCAGGCTTTGGTCCCCACACCACAGATAGCAGCTCCCCTCTTTCATGCGCCAATTGAGGAGAAATCCACCAGGGGTCCACAAATCAAGGGGGCAGCCCAAGACTTCCCAAAAGAACCAAACTATAAAAGGAAAGAAATTCTCTTGGAGAGGAATTCAAGGAGGCTCCCATTACCTGCCAAAAATACTCAAAACAAAGTTAGAAGGAGCCATAACTTGGGGAGAAAGAAAAGGAGGTATCCAAAAAGGGTTGAGCCATGGAAGGAAGGAGATTTCTCTTGAAAAGCAAGGTTAGGAGGCGCCCTAATTATTCCAACTAAAGCCAGATATAAAAGGCAACAAATTTTCTCTTGGAGGGCAAGGTTAAGAGGCACCCAAACACTTCCAGATAAGGCCAAGCATAGAAGGAAAAAAATATTTTCTTGGAGGTCAAGACAAGGAGGCGCCACCCACTTTCCTTTTTGAAGCTTCAATCAACTTTGGAATTAATTGGCCGGCCATATGAGTAGGGATTGTTATCCTAATTTGAAGATCCCCTCCTTTAGTCCCACATGGGAAGATATAAAACCCTACTCTCTTGTAATGGCCTATAAATTAAACCCCCATGTAAGTTTGAAAAGTAATCAGATGAATGAAACCAACTTTCTTTTTGTAGAGCAAACTCTGTGTTTTCTCTCTTTTGCACTTGCATCCAGGTGTTGAGCTCCATGAGGGAGTAAATCCGGGTTCCCCAGGAACCTTGAGGAGGTGTGAGATCTCCAAAACCCAAACCCTAGGTTAGCCACTCCACTCCCAAACCCTAGCCGCCATCACCTTTCTCTTTCCACCAAGCCCTAGCCTATCCCACCTCTCATGGCCACCCTCTCCAAGTCCAGGCCGACCACCAGCATCCAGCTCCAGTCCAGATACTTCAGATCTACAGCAATTCTAAGAGGAAGTTAGATCAGCCTCCAGGAGAATCCTGATTTCAGCAACTTTAGCTTTCAAGTTCTTCAACCTGGTAAATCTTTTCTTGAGTATCTGAATTCCATCACTTGTTCCTCTTCTTTCCAAGATCTTGAGTCCAGGAGAAGCCGACCAAACCACAAGACCAGTATTGGAGGATCCATTGCGAAGATAGCCGACTCCGAGGATCCCATAATCTGCTCGAGAGAGTTCTTCCACCCAAATTCTGAGAAGATCACTGTCTGGTTGGTAAACCATCTCTCCTCTCTATTTCTGTTCTGTTGAAAGTTCAGAGCGAAACCCTAGGTCTGGGAGTTTCTCAACCCCCAGTGATCCGTTACTTCTGAACTACTCTGATAATTTAGTTTCATCTAAATTGTGCTTTCAATCCTTACCTAGTTTCCTTCAACTTAGTTTAGCTTTACTTTGAGTCAAAGCCAATTTCTGAAATATATATATAAAGAAAAAAAAGAATTAATCTTAAATTTACTTCCGCATACGCTTCCTTGTTCTTTGTTCTGCATCATTTTCGGTATCAGAGCTTTCGTTCTGCATCATTTTTGGTATCAGAGCTTTCGTTCTGCATCATTGTTGAGTCCTCTCTATGGTCTTAGAGATTTTCTTTCATAGCCCAAGGTAGCGATTTGGGTGGGATGCCCTAAGCTCTACATATAGTGAGATGGGTGGGATGCCCTAGGCTACATGTAGTGAGGTGGGTGAGATACCTTATAGGTGAGAGGTTTCTCCATGAATGTAAGTCCCTAGTCCATAGAGTGTCCATCTTCTTTATCCCTCCATGACCTTGGAAAGTTATCGTCACAACTCCATTAGTGAGGTGGGTGAGATGCCCTAGAGATGAGAGGTCTCTTCGTGAGTGTGATTTCCAAGTCCATGGCAGTCCAAACCCCTACCTTCCATCCCCGTTGTTTTCTTCACCATCTCCATAAAAAATAAAAAAATAATAATATATAATTTTTTTTATGGTACCCTAATCCTTGGAGACTTCTCAGCTTGTCAACAATCCTACCCCCTATCCTCCATCATTAAGCTTCAATATCACCCATGTCATGCCTTAATAAACACCATGTTATTTTCAAATCACTTATGTTCAAGTCTCGAACAATCATGATCTAAATCTTGATGTCACTTATATCTATCCTAATTATTTATGCCACAGTTCCAAGCCATCATAACCTAAGCTCTGATACCACTATGTCAAGCCTTGAATCCAGCATCGAAATCGACTACGCTACCGACTGCACAAATCCTAGATACATTTTAGAGATCATGTAAGGCCTAGGTGCATAATATTCACTTCATTCAAAGATAACTTCAAATAAATCAATATTATTTAAATAATTGAATAATAACTAAACAATCCTTTTATTCAAGTCAAAATTACTAAATGGTCTACTGATTTATTATATAAATATCAGCAACCGAACTAACTAAACAAAACTAACTAAACCATCTAAAAATTTATGTTCAGTCTAATGCCTAGCTCGATCCTTGCTATGCATCATTTCACCACGAATACAATTCACTACTAAGCTCAAATACCCTACACAACTTTGAGAAGGAAGGAAAAAGGGGGTTGTGAGCTTTACAGCCCTATATGGTCTCCAAATAGTCTCACCAATAATAGTAATTATTGACCCCTATATTGATTTTGATGATTAACAAAATACTTAAGCATATTTGAGTACTAACTATTTATTAAAATTTGTTTTATTAGAAAAAGATACTCATCAAGTTAGTTGATTGATTGCTTGTTAAAATAGTTGAAGAAGTCGCCTTATGGATGAAATTGTAAAGTTAAATGGACTTAAGTATATGAGAATGTCTTGGAAGGACTTAAGTTTTAAGGTTGAAGAAGATTCAACAGAGTTTTAATTGAATTTCAGAAAGTTTCAGCCAAGTGTCGATTCATGGATGTGAAGTGTCGACTCAAGGCCTGAAACAAAAATTATACAGAACATGATGAATTTCAGACTTCTCTCGAGTGCTGACTCATGGAAGCCAAGTATTGACTCATGTGTCGACTCACCAGATGAAGTGTCACTCACCTAAGATTTCCAGAGAGCTTCAAGGAATATTTTTAAACAAAGTGTCGACTCATGGAGACCAAGTGTTGACTCAAGGTGTTGACTCATGACTTGAAGTGTCGACACTTGAAGTTCTGCTGAACAGTAATGGCTAGTTTTTTCAAATGCAGAACTTGTCCTTTTTATCGAGAATTGGGACCCAATTTTAGATTTCACGTTGAACCCAAATCATAAAAACAACCTTGTTCCCGATCAAGAACAAATGCCCTGATCAACAAAGCAATAACGGAAGCGTATCACAGGTTGTTGATGACCCTCTACTAGCGATCTCCTTGGAGAACACGGTAGGATACAGGTCTTTGAAGATCAAGCATAGCAAGATCCAAGAACAGGAGAAGAAGAGAGAAGAAGAGAGAATTCTCTGGAAAAAGGGGATTTCCTTGATTCCACTTCCGAGAAGTTCATTTACAACCCTCACACAATCTCTTAAGAAGTTACAATATATATACCTCGGTCGTACATGATCGAGTACCCCAAACTCCCTCCAGTTGGCACCGCTTAAAAAATAGCTCACCCATCATTCGAGCCGGCTATAGACACTAGAGTCGACTCGATCTTGGAACCGAGTCAACTCTAAGCATTAGAGCCAACTAGTCCAGACCACATAATTTCCTGACTGTATAACTGAGCCAACTTGAACCCAATCAGCCAACTCGACCATAACACATTCTCCTATTCTAAGCCATGATAACTAGCAGAGCCAACTCTTACATCAGAGGAGCCGACTCTAAGACCCAAATTGATCAAAACTCAGCCTAAAATACCTAGGACTCACCCTGGACTTACTCCTAGCCTTAGATACATCATGGACAACCATGATAGACTGAACCAATACAAGGACATTGACCCAACAAGCCTTGAACACACCACCCGAGACTCAACAATCTCCACCTTGGTGCTTCAAGGCTACATATGCTAGACTTCTCAAACCCATCAACCACATACAAGAGTAGAAGCTTTCCTTTGGTAGAGCCTTTGTAAGTGCATCCTCCTGGTCTCCTTTGTATGGACCTTCACCAGCGCCAGTTCTCCTTCCTCCACCAGCTTTCTAACTATGTGGTATCTCGCATCTATATGCTTGGTGCAAGCATTATAGATTGGGTTTTGAGTCAAGTGTATGGCACCCTTGCTATCACTGTGCAGGACCACCATACACTATTTCACCCCCATTTCAGCCACTAGCCTTCTCAGCCATAATGCTTCCTTTATAGCCTCAGTAATCCCTATATACTCTGCTTCCATTGTAGACAAAGTAGTAATAGGTTGAAGGGTAGATCTCCAAGAAAATGGTCCACCATACATGCAGAAGATATAAACTGTTGTAGACCTTCTTGTATCAATATTACCTGCATAGCTTGCATCAACAAACCCTTCCAAAGGACTTGAATATTCACCTGACTCTATAGAGTTCCCTTCATGTCCTTCTAGCTGCCCACCAAATACCAGTCCATGCTTTTGAGTCCCTTGTAGATATCGCAAAATCACTTCAATGCCTTCCAGTGTTCCTTCCCAGGGTCAGCCATGTATTTGCTCACCTGGCTTACAGCATATGCTATGTCTGGCTTGCAACAAACAATAGCATACATCACACTACCCATTGCATTGGCATATGGAACTATTTCCATGTACTCTCTCTCCTTCTCCATTTGGGGGCTCTAATTTTTCGAGAGAGAAATATGCCCTGGTAATGGTGTATCTATTAGTTTGGCCTTCTCCATCCCAAACCTCTCGAGTACCCTTTTGATGTACCCACCTTGTAACAAATAGAGTATTCTTTTGTATCTGTCCCTGCAAATCTCCATTCCAAGGATTTTCTATGCTGATCCCAAATCTTTCATCTCAAATTCATAAGAAAATACTCTCTTCAGCCCTTTCATAGCTTTCATACTTCTGCTAGCTATCAACATATCATCCACATACAGAAGTAAATAGAGAGCATCCACAGTATCCACATCCTTGACATGAACACAATGATCATGTTCACATATGAGAAATCCAAGGCTTAAGATAAATGTATCAAATCTGTGATACCACTGACGGGGTGATTGTTTCAAACCATATAATGACCTCTGGAGTAGACATACCTTATTCTCCTATCCAATCTCAATGAAGCCATCAGGTTGCTTTATGTAGATATTCTCTTTTAGACTTCTATGTAGAAAGGCTATCTTCACATCCATTTACTCCAATACCATATCATGTTTTGCCACCAATGATAACAACACCCGAATTGAAGTATGGCATAACACAGGAGAAAACACCTTTGTGTAGTCAACTCCCTCCCTTTGTGAATATCCCTTTGCTACCAGCCTTGCCTTGTATCTTACTCTACCTTGCTTTAAAGGTAATGATTTCTTTATGATCACCCATTTGGAGCCAATTGAATGAGCATCTTTAGGTAGATCCATCAGCTACCATGTCTGATTCCTCCTAAGAGATTCCATCTCATCCATCATGCCTTGCATCCATGACTCTTTATCAGGACTTTTCATGGCTTCCACAAAATTTTCTAAATCTTCATTAACAGATATAAGAGCATATGATATAGTTTCATCCATGCCATATCTCATCGGTTTTTGAATTGTGCATTGAGGCTTATGCAATGCCATCCCCTTGCACTGTCCTGCAAGTCTCCTATTTGTGGCTCCTCCTACACCTCCTTTTGAATAGCTGGTTCTCCTTGCTTCTCCTTCACCCCTGGAGAATCTTTCCTGCCCAACTCCACCTCAACTAAAACTCCATTTCCAGTTGATATTGATGGCATATCCTCCACCTGTGTAGGGCACTCACTGCTGTTCATCTTCGTGACTGCACTTCCAACCGCAGTCCATGATTTCTCCAAGATGCTCCTTTCATGAAAAATGACATCCCTACTAATCACTGTCCTCTGTGATTGAGGATCCCATAGTAGGTAACCTTTGACTCCTTATGGATACCCTATGAATATCATCTTCTTTGACTTAAGTTTAGTTTGCTTCTTTCGGTTGCCTCTACAAGTACATAAGTTGGGCAACCAAAGACTTTCAGGTAGCCAAGCTCCACCTTCTTCCCACTCCAAGCTTCTTCCAGAAGTCCTCCATTTAGCTTAAAATGTGGGGACCTGTTCACAAGAAAACATGATAGAGTAATAGCATCACCCCAAAATGTTTTCGGTAGTGATGACTGCAGCCTCATACTCTTTGCCTTCTTCAATAGTGTTCGGTTCATCCTTTTCGCAACACCATTCTGATGTGGGGTCATCCTTACTGTGTAATGGTGTTTGATTTTATTTTCCTCACAATATCTTCTGAACTCTTTACTAGAATACTCCCTACCATTATCTGACCGAAGGCACTTCACATGTCTTCCTGTCACCTTCTCTACTTCAACCGTCCAAGCTTTGAATCAGGCAAGTATATCTGATTTTTCTCTCATCAGATATACCCATAATTTTCTAGAGAAGTCATCAATAAAGGTAACAAAATACATTGCTCCACTCCTGAATAAAATAGGTGCTGGCCTCCATACATCCGAGTACACCAAATCTAGCACTCCTTCACTTGGCTGGTACAAACAACAAATTTTACCTTATACTGTTTACCAAAGATACATAGCTCACACTGATCATTTCCATCCTTCTTCAAAGAAGAAATGTTTTCTTTTCTGCTTAACTTTGTGAGCCCTCGGTCACCCATATGACCTATTCGATAATGCCATAGTTTATATGTCAACTGCTCCTCCTGTGCCACTGTAAGCACTTCCACCTATCATTCATAATTGAGCCTTCCATCTTGTACAGATTGTTGCTCAGTCTTCTTCCTCTCATTACCACCAAAGCTCCCTTGGTTATTCTCAAACATCCACTACTAGATTAGAAACTAAAAGTATAAACCTGCTCTTTCAAGTAGCTTAAAGAAATTAAATTTGTTTTTAGCTCTGGTACATGTTTGACATTTGATAGAGTCCTTATCACTCCATCATACATCCTCACCCAAATGGTGCCAACTCCAGCCATCGTACAAGGATGATCATCACCAAGGTTTACACTACCTCCGTCTGATCTATCATAGGTGTAAAACCATTCCCGATGTGAGGTATAGTGGTATGAGCATGCAAAATCCAAAATCTAGGTATTATCCCAATCTATTGATCCATCTGATATAATCAGTACATCTCCTCCATTATCATCTGATACATTTGCACCATCTGTGTTGACTCTTCCCTTTTTTGTTTTCCAAAGAGGACAATGCTTCTTGATATGCCCAAGCTGATGACACTTATAGCATTTCAAGTTCTTATGGTTCTGAGACTGAAATCTGCCCTTGGATTTCCCCTAGCTCTTTCTTTTGGTCTACCTTGCCTCTTATTCATAGCAAGAACCTTTGAGTTAGGATTACCTTTGCAGATCTTTTCCCTTTGCTCATTAAATCTGAGCACACCAACAACCTCTTCATAATTCAGGATTTCCTTCCCATAAACCAAGGTTGTTATGAGACCATCATACGATCCAGGGAGTGAACATAGTAGCAACAATGCCCGATCCTCCTTGTCAATTTTCACATCCAGACTCATCACCTCAGAACATACTTGATTGAACCTCTGAATATGAGTAACGAGGTCTCCTCCTTCAGGCATTCTCAAGCTATACAGTTGCTTCTTTAACCATAGCTTGTTTGTCATGTTCTTTTCCATGTATGTTGTTGCCCAGGTGGCTTTTCCAAGAGGGAGGATGAATTGAAAAATTAAAAAAATATAAGCAATAATGTGCTCTTTGAAATCCCTTATAAGTGTTAAGTACTGTGAAAGGATAATAGAATACAGAAGCGTAATCAAAAAAGAAAGGCACAACATAAACATAAACAAATTATAGTGGTTCAGAGCAACCCAGCTCCTACATCCACTACCCAAGATTACCAATTGGAATTTCCACTATATCCTCCACCAGAATACAGTTGGATTGTTTTCACAAGCTCACAATCCAAACCACTACACTTTGGTTTTCAAATCAGGCTCACCAAAGAAACCCAACTTGGTTTTACCAGGATCACCAATAACATAACTTGGTTTTAATACAGGATCACCAAGAACCCAACACTTGGTTTTAACATAGGCTAACTAAGAACCTATTTGGTTTTTAAACCGGGCTCACAAATAACCCAACAATTCAATAAAAGAATTGTAAAGAAAAGCAACATAATGATAAACAAATTTTTATCGAATGGTTGCCGATACAGCTCAAGAGAAGACTACTTGAATGCACTTTAATGGCTTCTATAGCTTATTTACTAAGTGCTTCAAGCTTCAAATGAGAGTTGGTGAAGGCTTGAAGGCTATCTTGAATGCTCTCAGTGCTCTCTTGCTTGTTGGCTTGGTTGGATATTCAATAATGCATTAAGTCTTCATCTATTTTTTTTAAAAACTCTCTTCAAAGAAGTTCAAATCTCTCAAATATATAATCTTGTACCTTTCTCAGGTAGTTTTAGTTGTTGTAGACCGTTGGGATGTGACATTTGACCATTGGAGTACTTTTTAGATTCAAATTCCAAGTTCTGGAACTAGCCGTTATAAGTCTGAAATTGACCTTCGAGTTGACTCGGATCACTCAAGTTAGCTTGGATCCTCAGAGTAGTTCTGGTTGAGTCGACTCTCTTCAATCTAGTCAGCTCGCTTGTATAGTGTCTTGATTCCTTACTCTGTAAGAGTCGACTCGCCTTGATTCTAGTCGACTCGGATCCTTAGGCCTTCAAAATGCAATCTGGAAGAGTCAGCTCTTTCTCTTTAGAGTCAGCTCGATTGGCTATAGTTCTTAGACCTCTTTTTCTGGACTTTGGAGGAGTCGGATCAATTTTCTGAGGAGTCAGCTCGGATGTCTGACAATATGATAGAGTCAGCTCGGACTTGCTTTGGGTTGGCTCGCTTGTCTGATTCAGGAAATGGTACTCTGGATGAGTCGGCTCGAGTTCCTTAGAGTCAGCTCGGATATCTACGTGCTAGAATCCTTATGCGTGCCATGTGCCGGAGTCGGCTCTCTTCTCTTTGAGTCGGCTCGGATGAGTTCTTTAGTGAATTTTCAGTTCTTCTCCAGAATTCATCCAGCAAGGCTTCAAGCTTTTAAGATATCTTCAACCTCTTCTTACAACATGCTCAAAGTAATTTAAAGCTTGAAATAAACTAGAAGTACCCCATTTAATTGGTTTATACTTAAATTTTTCTTTGGGTTCTTCTTTACAAGATTCAATTACAATACAACTCAACACAAGAAATAGAAATGTAGGAGTTGAAATTGAGTAATGAATTCATCATACAAAAACTTGTAAAATACTTGAAGATTTATCAATAAAATAAATGTGTACTCCAATATTTTGTTATCATCAAAATCACTTATGGGGTCAACAATCTTTTCCTTTTTGATGATGACAAAATACCAGGCATGAAAAATTCTTTACAATTACATGTATGTTTGTATTTGAGAGTAAGCATTTACATGTATCAAAGCTCATATTTGCAAGTAAGTATTAGAGCATTTATGAAAAACTATGTAGTATTAGTGTTAGTGCTTTTGTATGTATCAGAGTATTGAAGTTTATATGTTTTAAAGTATCAAAACTTAGTACAAACACAAAGTATCAGAGCTCAAAATTATAAATATTAGAGCTAATTCTTGAGCTAAATTCTTAAAGCAATTATAGCAAATTAAGTTTTTAAAGCAATTAGAGCAATAATTTGAGCAAGTTGCAAGTTTTGAGCTAGAACCATTCAAAGAAAATAATTTACTCCCCCTTTCTAATGATTTGAAAATTTTGAAATAATTTCATGCTTAGTTAAATATACTCTCCCCCTTTCTGTATATTCTCAAATAGTTATAGTATTTTTCATGCAATCTCAATGTTCTCCCCCTTTTTATCAATAATCAAAAATGATATTCAAATAAAGCTCAATTGTTATGATAGAATGAGAAAGTTTATAAAATTTATTTTAGATAATTTCACTTTCTCAAATCAACTTTGATATTCTAATTAAAACTCATCATATTAGCATTGTACAATTGAAGATATGATTGCAAGACATTGCATAATTCAATTCAAACACAAAAGATATGTCAACCAAAAGTGCTTTCATTTCATTCAAAGTATTCAATACCAGTTACAAGAAATTGAAAGCAGTATAAACAATCACTATCTAACTATGTAGTATTCGATGGCCTAAAGATGAGGAGCTGGCTTCCTAGGATGTGTGGTAGATGTAGGTCCAGATGTAGGGACAGGTCTGGGTGTAGGAGTGGCAAATGCTGCAATGACTGTTATTTTCAACTGATCTAGTTGAAATTGAACCACTTCCATTGCTTCTTGAAGCTTTTGATCTCAGTGTTTAAAGCAACTAGCTCAGTAGCTTGTGCATTTGCAAAAGCTTTAGCAGACCCTCTTAATCTCCTAAAATCTGATCTTAGGATTCCAATACCCTTTGTGTAGTCTTCCTACATTTTCTTTCCTTCTTCCAATGATCCTATTTTAAATCTTATTTCATTTAATTATGTTCTGAATTTTTCTAAAACTTGATTGACAGTTTTCATGATTGAATCAGAACCAGATGAAATAGTATCTATGATAGGCTGCAAATCAGACTGAGATACAGATCTAGAGGTCTCAAGTTTGTTAATCCTGCTGCATAAATCTCTGATCTCTCCTCCAAATTGATCCAATCTAGCATCCACTGACTGGCGAAACTCGCCAAACATATTAGTCAAGGAGCAAGTCAGTGTGTCAGTCAAAGTCCTCATCTGCTGAGCCATAAAATCTTGGATCACTGAAGTACTAGTAGAGTGAGTAGATGGATCCTGAACTGATGGTGCCAGAGGAACATAAGTGGAATCTAGCAAAAGTGGAGATGCTGGTAGATCAATGTGCTCAGACTCCATAGTAGTGAACTCAGGTGAAGTAGTGGTGGGGACACCGGAGGCACCAGAATAAGATAGAGGCTTTTCAATCCTCTATGAATTGATCAATAATTTTTGAGTCCATCTGTAATAAGGGCTTAGCTCATCTGAGTCCATTTTAGTTGTTATTTGAGTATTTTGAGTTGTTATTTCAGTTCTGTACTTGTCAGCTCATGTTGAGGTAGTTCAGTCCAATGCTAGTCAGCTCATGTTGAGCTAATTTTATTTTCTTGAGTCCTGTCCAAGCATACTGAAGACTCAAGACTATATCATACAAGTGAAGACCAAGTCCAACTAGATTGAAGACATAGAAGTATAGCCCAAGTCCAACCTAGCTTGAAGATTTGAAGACCCCAGGAGGAAAATTCAGAAAACCCTGATTTCTTGCAGATGCCCTCCAGATGCCCAGATTCCCTTCTAGATACCAAAGTATATTCATAGATAAGGGCATCCATGATTCCAGAGGTCCATCTGCATCCTAGCCCAAAGAAATCAAGCCCAGGTGCCAAGCCCAAGCCTCTAAGAAGCAAGATACCAGGGAATATTCCTGCTACCTGGCTACCAGGCCACCCCAGCTTCCAGAAGCCCAAACCCATGCACCCGAGCCCGTTTGGGCCGGCCTTTTACTGCTCCTAGAAGCCCAACACGCCCCCCTAGGCATCCTTGGAGTCTTGACCAAGTCAAGATAATTTTTAGGGATTTTTCTACCTAATATTTCCTTATTTTCTAGCTAGGGTTTGAGAGGGAAAAGGATTCTTATGTAAAGACTTATGTACCCTTACTTGGAGCCTAAGGTTAAGGATCTATTTAAGGGACCCTAGCCTCTTGTATGAGGGGAATTTTTGATGAATGAAAACCTTGAGTTCTTCTATTGAGTGGTGTGATACCCTGCTGTGTGCATAAAGGGGTTTGTGAGAGTTCTTCTTCCAGGTGTTTGCAATCATCTTCCTGCTGCCAACAAACCCTCCAGATCCCTGGATGCCCACTCCAAAAGAAGCCTTCCCTTGCTGTTTTTCCTTTGTTTTCTTGTTCCTTTATGAATTTTCTAACCCCTGACAGGTCGTTTGCAGGTCCCTGAGTTCCTACGAATCCAACGACTCCAGCCAAGCCTCAATCGGATCACCGAGCAGAAAGCCGGGTATCCGTGGGTCTTTGGCTCGGTTTTCCAGGCCGCATCCGTCGAGGAATGAGAGACCCCTTCGCTGCGATCTTCACAGATATTGTCAGGTACACCCCTCTACCTCCAGTAGTTTTATTGTAGGAGAACTTGCCCTAACCGAGGCTTCTCAGCCCCGACGGTCCTTCTTTGTTACTTTTCTAGGTCCTAATCTGCATGCTGATCTTCAAAAACTCATACAAAATTCCATACAAATAATTTTGATCTGAAATTCGGGAATTAATCACCTAACTCAACATGTAAAATATACAAAAAAAAATGGCATGCATATTAGTTCCGCATCAAGCAGGCTCAGAAGCAAGTTTAGTAGAGGTCCCAAACTCAGCAATAGGTATATCAAATATGTGCTCTGAAGTGGGAACGGTCTCTTCTAGTGCTATAGGTCCTGCAGTGGAGATCTCCCTCGGAAGGTCTTCACTATCATCCTCAGAACTGCTACTGCTGCTAGAGGAGGCTGTAATTGCTCTTTCTTCAGTCCCTTTCTTCTTCCACACTTTTTCACTACAAATATAAGCCATTCTAAGGAGTGATTTAGTAGTGTAGGTATCAGTGTGATGGAGGGGTTTACCAACTTTCCCTTCTAGGCTAATCCTTGAGGCTTGAAATAGTAATGTTAAAATCATACCATATGGTAAACATTACCTTTCTAATAGGTTCTTTCATCTGCATTATCATTATATGGGGTAGGTTGAGTGACTCCCCCTGAATAATGTCCTTCATGAAGCTCAAGTCACGCTCACTTATCTAATCAAATCTCCCTTTTCTTGGAAGAAAAATTCTGTTAATAAAATTGTGGAGTAGTCTAATCTCTAGGGAAAGAGTGTTAGCCATTATAGTCCCTACTCCATCAACATTTGTTCTACCCAAAATTGCTTGTAAGGTCTTTTCTTTGTCCTTTAAAACCAAATGTTTAACCCCTTCAGCAGGCATTTCTAGAATAGAGCTGAGCCTTTCTTCTGTGACTATAACCCTTTTATCCTTGACAGTAGACTCAATATGATGGGGTTCTAGTCTGAGGTTCTCATAAAATGCTCTAACAAGTGTTGGATAAGTAGAAATATTTAAAGAACAGAAGTATGTCCAACCTTGTGCTTTAATTAAATTTCCGATTTTTAATCCAATTTCTTCTAGAAGGTTGAAAATGATGCGTCTACTACTAATAACAGGCCGATTTGTCATAGAAACTACTTGTCTTGGAGATGGACCAGTGACCAACTGTTCTCTTTATTCCTCTTGTTCTTCCACTATTCGAGTCAGCTTTTCCTGCCGACATTTTGACTTCTTTCAGTTTCTATAGAGGGTGCCGATCTTTTTGATCTCTTTCCCATAGTTTTCTTAGGAGCCATTACAAAAATTTTGGCAAGAATGAAGAAATTGAAGCTTTGGGAATAGGATTTTAGAGGATTAGAGATTGTTTTGAGTGGAATGTTAGGGTTTGAAGTCAAAATGAAGAGCATGAAAAATCAGAAAAAGTTACTCGGCTCTATTAAAAAATGTAAATACGACATCCGAGTTGGCTAGGTTTGCCCTAAAATCATCTAAGCCGGCTCATCCAGAGCAAACTCAGAAGAAATAGAGATTCGAGCCAGCTTGACCAAGGCCAAATTGCCCGAGTCGACTCAAACAAAAACTTTCCACAAAAGTTGAAATGATTCATAAATTGAAATTAATTTGATGAAATCTCAAGAAAAGTTGTTCAAAGAGCTTGAATAGATGTAGAAGGTTTTCTAGATAATTCTTTCTTAAATTTGAAGGAATTAGGTTTGGAAAACTTAGAAAGGGTCATAAAGACTTAATTCTCCTCTAATCATTTCAAATCTATCATGATTCAGTGGCTTAGTGAAAAAATCAGAAAGTTGGTTCTCAGTTAGGATAAATTCTAGTTCAATGTCACCATTCAAAACATGATCTCTAATAAAATGGTGTCTAATCTCTATATGCTTAGTTCTAGAATGCTGAATATGATTTTTTATCAATTTATAGCACTTGTGTTATCACACTTAAATGGAATTTTAGATTGTGTAACACCAAAGTCTTCTAGTTGTTGTTTAATCCATAACACTTGTGCACAACAACTCCCTGCAGCAACATACTCTGTCTTAGTAGTAGAAAGTGCTACTGAGTTTTGTTTCTTTTAGTGCCATAAGATTAAATTCAACCCTAGAAATTAGCATGTGCCGCTAGTACTTTTTCTATCAATTCTACAACCAGCATAATCAGCATCCAAAAATCCAATTAAATTCAAAGAAGAATGCTTTGAAAACCATAGACCTAGATTACTTATACCTTTCAAATATTTGATAATTCTTTTAACAGCAAGCATATGTGATTCTTTGGATTTGATTGGAATCCAGAACATACACATATGCTATACAAGATATCAAGTCTACTTGTAGTCAAATATAGCAAGGATCTGATCATACCTATATAGAGCTTTTGGTCAATATTGGATCCATTTTTATCTTTGTCCAATCTGCAAGATGGGCTCATGGGTGTGTTCAATTGTTTGCTCAATCCATACCAAAATTTTTGATTATTTTTTTGGTGTACTTGGCTTGATTTATAAAGATTCCTTTCTTTGTTTGTTTTACTTGAAGTCTAAGGAAGTAGTTAAGTTCACCTATTAGGCTCATTTCAAATTCTTCCTGCATCAACTTAGAAAATTCTCTACAAAGAGCTTCATTAGTTGCACCAAATATAATATCATCAACATAAATCTATACAACTAATAAATCATTATTTTTCTTCTTGATGAAAAGAGTTTTATCAACATTTCTTCTTAAAAATCATTTTCAATCAAGAAAGTGCTAAGTCTATCATACCAGGCTCTAGGTGCTTGTTTCAAACCATATAATTCTTTATTCAATTTAAACACATGGTTTGGGAAAACATGATCTTCAAAACCTAGTGGTTGTTCTACAAAAAATTGTTCAGAAATGAAATCATTTAAAAATGTACTTTTAATATCCATTTGAAAAAGCTTGAAATTCATGTAGCAAGCAAATGCAAGAAGTAATCTAATGGCTTCTAATCTTTCTACGGGTGTATATGTTTTATCAAAATCAATGCCCTCTTATTAGTTATATCCCTTAGCCACTAATCTAGTTTTGTTTCTTACTACGTTTCCTTGCTTATCTAATTTGTTTCTATAGACCCATTTGGTTCTTATGATTGGATGGTCTGAAGGTCTATCAACTAAGGTCCATACCTTATTTCTTTCAAACTTGTTTAGTTCTTCATGCATGGCCATCATCCAGTTTGGGTCAGATTCAGCATTTTCTAAGGTATGAGATTCTATTTATGATACAAAGATAAGATAATTATGTGCATCTCTATGTGATGACCTAGTCCAATACCTTGTGAAGGATCACCAATAATTAATTCTTTTGGATGAGAAGTTACGTACCTCCATTCCCTTGGTAGATTAGCATGATTCTTACCATTTCTTCTCCTTCTTTGATTATTCTTTCTTGTATGCTCATATCTTTCATTTCTTTTTGAATTGTACCTGCATCATAGTCTATGTACTCTTCTTTCTTAGAAGGTGAAGGGTTAGTTTCATCAAAAATAACATGCATGGACTCTTCTACGGTAAGAGTTCTTTTGTTAAATACTCTATATGCTTTGCTATGTAATGAATAACCAAGAAAAATTGCTTTATCTGATTTAGCATCAAATTTTCATAGATTATCTTTACCATTATTGAGCACAAAGCATTTACAACCAAATACATGAAAGTAATTTAATATTGGATTTCTTTTCATTCTAAAGCTCATAGGGGGTTTTCTTCAAAATAGGATAGATCAAAATGCGGTTTAAAATGTAACAAGTAGTGTTCATCGCTTCTGCCTAAAAGTACCTTGAAAGATTGCCTTCACATAATATTGTTTGGGCCATCTCTTCCAAAGTCTTATTTTTCCTCTCTACAACACCATTTTTTTGTGGTATCTTAGGAGCGGAGAAGTTGTGATCAATACCGTTATTTATGCAATAATCATCAAAAAATTGATTTTCAAATTCGGTGACCTGATCACTCCTAATTAAAACTATTGAAAGATTTTTCTGATTTGAAATCCTTTTATAAAATTTTTAAAATACTTTAAAGGTTTCATCTTTGTGCGCAATAAACAAAATCCAAGTAAATCTAGAAAAATTATCTACTATCATAAGAGCATATTTCATACCTCCTAGGCTTGTGGTCCTAGTTGGTCCAAATAAGTCCATGTAAAGTAGCTCAAGAGGTCTAGTAGTTGAAATCATATTTTTGGACTTAAAGCTCCCCTTAGTTTGTTTACCCATTTGGCATGTGTCACAAACATAATCAAAGTCTACTTTAAACTTAGACATACCTCTAACTAAATTTTTGAAAATTAACTTGGTAATAGAATGCATGCTAGCATGACCCAATTGCCTATGCCAAAGTAAGCAAGATTCATTGGTCTTAGCATTCATTGCAACTAGATTGGAACTACTTGACATGGCAAGATCATTAAGGTCTACCATATAAATGTTTCCAAGTCTATGTCCAATGAACTTACTGCTAGAATTGAGAGAGTTTGTCACAATACTCATAGATGATTCAAGGATAACCTTGAAGCCTTTATCATATAATTGACTAATGCCTAGCAAATTATGTTTCAATTTATCTACTAGCAAGTTTGTCCTGGAATTTATTATTTTTCACGAGTTTGCCTACGATACGATGATTCTATGCATTGCTCTTCTTCTTGCTAGTTCTTACTTTTATTTGGGAATTTAGCTTACAAATTAAATTATAAAAATTATAAAAAAATTATTACTATTTTTCCTGCATGTTTAGCAATCTTAGAGTCATCCCACATCAGTTGGGAGGTTGACCTCGATGGGACTTCTGTGGCATTAAGTGGACTTTGGTATTAGGTGGAGCACTAGTTAGAGGTGTCTTCACGGCTAGAGAGAGTTTTGGCACGAGTTCAGAGCGGGAGGTGCAGGGATACTTGCCAAATCCTAGCAGGAGTGCTAGGAGTACACTTAGCCGGGTGGAGTAGAGTGTGCAGTGATTAGTGTGGCTCTGTGAAGATTATGTCAAGTGGAGCTCTGGGTACAGTGAGTGCCAGTTTAGGATCATTGCAGGTCTTTCCAGGAAGTCCAGGGTGAGTGATGCAGCTGCTTAGTAGAAGGGAGCCTACAACAAATATCTCAAGTTGGTGCTATGAAGGAGGTACAGGTTGGTTCTAAGGAACTTATACTAATCTTCAGATGAGGGGGGCGGTCATCCCAAAGGCCTTATAGGGAGCTCAGAATTTGAAGAGGTCTGACATTGGCATTAGGTTTGCATAGCTGTCTAGGTGTACTATGGAAGCACGGGTTGGTGTTGCAGTCATGGGGACAGAGCAGGAAGGCATTAGTTCAAGGTCAGGAGTATAATGGAGCACGACTCTCAGGAGTTGTGGAGTATGGGTTGATGTTCCAGCTAGGGAGGTGAGGTGACTTTGACTGGAAGATGTCAGCTTTGGATACAGTAGGAAGGGTGTAGATGGTCATGCGAAGCTTGTCAAGATTTATAGTGCCAAGGTGGAGATTGTTGGGGCAAATATGGTGCTCCAAGTCTTAAAAGGAGTCACACATGATGTATCTAGGGCTCGGACTAAGTCCAGGATGGGTCCTAGATGTTAGACTGAGTTTTTTGGTCAGTCTGGATATTAGAGTCGGCTCAGTTCTTGTTCGAGTCGGCTCGAATGATTGGCATGGCATGGCAGCAGGAAAAATTTCTATGGAGAGTCGGCTCGGTACTACTACGAGTCGGCTTGATTGCTGGTGAGTTGACTCAGTTCTGTGGGAGTCAGCTCGATTACATAGAAAGGTAAAATAGTGTTATGGAAGAGCCGACTCATGGTCTGAGAATTGACTCGTCCAAAGTGCTGTCTAATGCAAGGAGTTGACTCGTGGGGTTCGAGCCAACTCGGATAACAAGATTCTTTGAATCACATGTTGCCATACTAGGAAGTTTTTAGGGATTTAGGTCCTTTGTGATCGATGTGTATATATATGAATACAGGGACGGAGATGATGGGTGTGAGAGGAAGAAGCCTTATAACCTCCCAAGGAAACCGATCAAGAAGGAGAACCCTCTTTTCTTCTAGATCTTGTTCTTCCTCCTCTCTCCCTCTCCTTGGTTCTCTCTTGTGTGTTCAGCCCCATGGGGGCACGTCTCCATGATGGGAGCGAACGGCGTGCCCCATCTCTTCCCTGATCTTGAGTTCCCTTTCCACCATGATGGAATCAAGAAGGATACCGGGTTTACACAGAGCGATCTTGCTCCAACAAAGAGATCCCAACCTCTTCATCATAGAGGTTCTATTCCCCTAGTTCATCCCATTGACTTGATCATCGGAGTGTCCTCACCAGAATTCCTGACCCGGGTCTCCTCTATTTTGCTGGACAGCTAACCAAGGAGTTGACCAGAGTAGAGGACCAAGCATTTAACAGGAGCCTAATGCATCCATGATGCGTCAAAGCTAAAGGCCAAAGCAATCTAGGTGGCAACAGATTGGCATGCCAGGTAAGGGGCGAAGAAGCAGAGCGCTAGAGCTCTAGTGACTGTGGGAAGTCTAACAGTGAGTCCCCCATCATCAACAAAACATCTGCAAAAGCCCACAACTTCATGGTAACAACACGAGTGCATGAGCCTTCTACCAGTCGAGCAGGGGGCCCCCCTCATCATGGCAACCTACAGAGCCTTGAGTTGGAGCTCCACTCTCCACCACCACTGCTTCCGGTGGATCCCTAGATCACCGCACTAGCCCAGCAGGTCCATGCCCTGGCTATGACGGTGCGTAAGCTTCATCAGAGACACCGATCCCTGGCAACATAGCAGTAGCTAGGGATGCCGGTGGCCCACACCGCCAATCCCCGTACCAGCCTACATCATTCTGGGAGGGGCCATTGTGTTGCCCAGGCGGCTACCCAAGAGGGGGGTGAATTGGAAATTTTAAAAAAAATTAAAGCAGATAATATGCAATTAAAAATCCCTTACAAAGTGTTAGGTACTGTGACAGAGTAATAAATTGCAGAAGCTAAATAAGAATGAAGAAGCACAACACAAACATACCAAATTTATAGTGGTTCAGAGCAACCCAGCTCCTATATCCACTATCCAAGATACCACTTGGGATTTCCACTATATTCACACTCGAATACAGTAGGATTATTTCACAGGATCACAATCCAAAACCTCTACACTTTGGTTTTAACAGGATCATCAAAGAAAAGCCAACACCCTTTGGTTTTAAACAAGATCACCAAAGAAACCCAACTTGGTTTTTACAGGATCACCAAGAACCTAACTTGATTTTACCAGGATCACCAAGAACCCAACACTTGGTTTTTATCAAAGACTCACTAAGAACCTATTTGGTTTACAATCGAGCTCACCAATAACCTAAGCAATTCAAGAAATGAATTGAAATAGATGCAACAATAAATGATAAACTCAATTTGTTGGATAGTTACCAGTGCAGCTTGATAGAAGCCCACTTGGATTGCACTTGAATGAGCTTTAATTACTTTAGTGGCTTCTTTTCAAATTACTTCAAGCTTCAGATTAGAGTTGGTGAAGGCTTGAAGGCTGACTTGAATGCTCTTGTGCTCTCTCGCTTATTGGTAGGTAGGATATTCAATGTAGCTTCAAAACTTTTAAGAACTTTCAAAAACCTTTTTTTGGAGAGAAGTTAAAATCCTTCAAATATAAGGTCTTCCATCACTTCAAGGTAGTTCTAGCCTTTGTAGACTGTTGGGAAGTGATTTGTGACCGTTGGAGCACTTTTTGGCATTCAAAAATAAATTCTAGAACTAGCCGTTAGATACCTGAAAGCGATATTCGAGTTGGCTCGGATCCTTCTAGTCGATAGGTCGAGTCAACAAATCTTCAGTGTAGTCAGCTCGGTGTCTCAGGGTGCATAACTTCACTCTGGACGAGTCAGCTCTTGATAGCTCGGGTCGGCTCGAACTTATATCTTTGAAAATCTTGAACTCGAGGGGTCAGCTCTTTTGATCTTTGGTTGGCTCTTCTTCTCAGGTTTTGAAATCATCACTCTAGAAGAGTCGGCTAAATGCAGTTCGGGTCAGCTAGCTTTCTGGTTCGGGTCGGCTCGCCTCGCTATTCTTAGAAATCTTCAAAAACTGAACTCTAGAGGAGTCGGCTCAGACATATTCCAGTCGACTCAGATTTACTGGAGTCAGCTTGGTTAGCTTCGAGTCTGCTTGGATTTCTACGTACCAGATCCTTGTTGCGTGCCATGAGGTGGAATTGGCTCTTCAACATGCTGGGTCGGCTCGAGTAACTTCTTCAAGATTTTTACAATTGAACTTAAAGAAAAATTCTCACCAACACTCTTACATTTTTCAAGCATACCAAATCAAAATAATTTTAAGGTGCACACACATATAGAAGTAATCCTTTTTTCATGATTTTTTCTTAGCTTTTTCATTAGGTTATTCTTTACAAAATCAGATTACAACACAACTCAAATTAAGTACTAAAGATGTAGGAGTTGAAGTTTGAACAAATAAACCATCCTACAAAAACTTGTAAACCACTTGAAGAGTTGTTAGAAATAAATTTACATGCTCCAATGTTTGGTTACAATCAAAATTACTTATGGGGTCAACAATCTTCTCCTTTTTTATAATGACAAAAGACTAGGCATGAAAAATTCTTTACACTTACATGTATAAATGTATTTGAAAGTAAATATTCACATGTATCTGAGCTAACTGTATTTGTAAATAAGTATCAGAGCTCTAAAGATGAAATTATATTGTATTGATGTTAGTGCTTTTGTGTATTTCAAAGTACTAGACTCTGCAAGCTTCATAAAGTCAGAATTAGCACAAACATGGAGCATCAAAGTTTGAAATTGAAAGAATTTAGACTAATTTTAGATCAGAGCAAAAGAAGGGTTTAGAATTAAAGCCATTCTTTTAAGAGAATCTCCCCCTTTCTCTAGGTTTTGAAATAATATAGCAGTTAGGTCCAATTTGAATACAATCACTTTTGTGCTCCCCATTTTTCATTCTTTTTATGCACTTTAAGAATAATTGAATATGAAGCTCAACATAGATATCAGAATTTTCATGACAACTCAATTATAGATACCATTGATGCAGAACAAAGAACGAAAAAGCATATGCGGAAGTAAATTTAAGATTGATTCTTTTTTTTTTTTTTTTTATATTTCAGAAATTGGCTTTGACTCAAAGTAAAGCTAAACTAAGTTGAAGGAAACTAGGTAAGGATTGAAAGCACAATTTAGATGAAACTAAATTATCAGAGTAGTTCAGAAGTAACGGATCGCTGGGGGTTGAGAAACTCCCAGACCTAGGGTTTCGCTCTGAACTTTCAACAGAACAGAAATAGAGAGGAGAGATGGTTTACCAACCAGACAGTGATCTTCTCAGAATTTGGGTGGAAGAACTCTCTCGAGCAGATTGTGGGATCCTCGGAGTCGGCTATCTTCGCAATGGATCCTCCAATACTGGTCTTGTGGTTTGGTCGGCTTCTCCTGGACTCAAGATCTGGAAAAGAAGAGGAACAAGTGATGGAATTCAGATACTCAAAAAAAGATTTACCAGGTTGAAGAACTTGAAAGCTGAAGTTACTGAAATCAGGATTCTCCTGGAGGCTGATCTGACTTCCTCTTAGAATTGCTGTAGATCTGAAGTATCTGGACTGGAGCTGGATGCTGGTGGTCGGCCTGGACTTGGAGAGGGTGGCCGTGAGAGGTGGGATAGGCTAGGGCTTGGTGGAAAGAGAAGGGTGATGGCGGCTAGGGTTTGGGAGTGGAGTGGCTAACCTAGGGTTTGGGTTTTGGAGATCTCACACCTCCTCAAGGTTCCTGGGGAACCCGGATTTACTCCCTCACGGAGCTCAACACCTGGATGCAAGTGCGGAAGAGAGAAAACACAAAGTTTGCTCACAAAAAAATTTGGCTTCATTCATCTGATTCATTTAAACTTACAAGAGGGGTTTAATTTATAAGGCTTTACAAGGGAGTAGGGTTTTACATCTTCCCATGTGGGACTAAAGGAGGGGATCTACAAATCAGGATAATCCATACACATATGGTCGGCCAAGGTACCAAAAAAATTTGATTAGTTATAAAAGGCAGGTAGATGGCGCCTCCTTGCTTGGATCTTCAAGAGAATTTTTTTCCTTCCATGGATCAACTCTTTTGGACTCCTCCTTTTCTTCCTCCCTAAGTCAAGGCCCTTCCCATCTTTGTTTTGGATATTTTTGGCAGGTAGTGGGCGCCTCCTTGAAGTTTTCTCCAAGAGAATTTCTTCCCTTTCTTAGTTTGGTTCTTTTAGGAAAGACTTGGGCCGCCCCCTTGATTTGTGGACTCCTGGTGGATTTCTCCCCAACTGGCGCATGAGAGAAGGAAGCTGCTATCTGTGGCGTGGGGACCAAAGGCTGCTGGATGTAGATATGGCACCCCCTGGACTCAGGCGTATGGCTGGGAGTGTGGCGCCCACTTGCTAGGCCTTGGGAGAAAATGTAACACCCCAGGTTGAAACCCTAGTCCACTACTGAGTCAACATGACTCAACAAAATAAAATGCAGGTAATGTAGACTCAAGCTAAATTGAGTTGATCTAGTCAACTCTTATTACAAACCAAAAACCCTAATTCTTCGGGCAAGGTTAATCAGAGATCCAGATGGAGCTCTGAAGTCTTCTTCTGAGTCTGGTGCCCGCACCAATTCTCCCAGGATGGGAGGAACTCGACCCTATCGAGTATGGATCAAGTTGGCTCTGGTATCTCTCCAAGAGGTCTGGGTCCAGCTCTTGTAATTCTTCTCGGGAGATCCAAGAGTCATCAGAATCTAGCCTTCCTAGCCAGCGGACCAGGTATCTTTGGTATCCTCGATTACGAGTAGAGATAACCTGATCATCCAGGATCTTTTCAATCTGCTCTTTCCTCACAGGCCAATTTGTTGGTGGACACACAGGGTCAGGTTCACTCTCAAGAGCAGGATTAGGTTCAAAAGCCTTATTGGGAATCACAGCTGGCTCCTAATACTCTACTAGGTCTGTAATGTTGAAAGTGGAGCTAATGCCTAGTTCTGGAGGTAACTCGAGTACATAGGCATTGGATCCTACTCTCTTTACAACTCTAAATGGTCCAGCTCCCCTAGCATGTAACTTTCTAACGGTTCCAGGAGGAAACCGTTCAAGCCTTAACCTAATCATTACATAGTCTCCTTCGTCAAAAGTTTTGACTCGCCTTTGAGAATCAGCCAATTTCTTATAAGTTTCATTACTTAAATTTATTTTGGCTTGAATTTCTTTATGCAAGTCTTTTATATGCTGTGCAAAAACTTTGGCAGACTCGGAGACCCGTGTGTGGACTGGTAAAGGAGTTAGGTCAAGAGGTGTGTGGGGTTTGTAACCATGCACAATTTCAAATGGACTCTTACCCGTAGACCTATTGACCGAGTCATTATATGCAAATTCAGCTCTAGGTAAGTACAAATCCCAGTTCCTAATGTTTTCACCAACAAGATACCTTAGCAGATTGCCTAAACTACGGTTCACTACTTCAGTTTGGCCGTCAGTCTGGGGATGATAGGCTGTTGAAAATTTAAGTTTCGTCCCTAACTTATGCCAAAGGGTTTTCCAGAAATAGCTGGTGAACCGAACATCCCTATCTGAAACAATGGTCTTGGGTAGACCATGGAGTCAAACTATTTCATTAAAGAACAGGGTGGCTACCTTAGACGCATCAAATGTTTGGGAACAAGGCAAGAAATGGGCCATCTTGGAAAATCGGTCTACTACAACACAGATAGAGTCATGCCTCCTCTGAGTCTTAGGCAAACCTAACACAAAGTCCATGCTCACATCTTGCCAAGGACGATCTGGGACAGGGAGTGGGGTATAAAGGCCGGTGTTCTGTTTTCGCTGTTTGGCAACAGCGCAGGTCCGACACCTAGCCACAATGTGTGCTACATCTCTTTTTAAGCTAGGCCAGAAAAAATGGTCTTCAATAGCCAGGGTGGTCTTATCTTTTCCGAAATGGCCAGCTAAACCTCCAGCATGAGTTTCCCAAATCAAGAATTCCCTAAGAGAGGTTCTAGGGATGCAAAGCCTATTCTTAAAGAATAGAAAGCCATCTAAAAGGGAATAATCCTTATGTTCACTAGATGGTCCTTGAGTTAGATCTTGGTATACAGTCTTGAAATCCGGACACGACTCATATTCTTCTTTGATTTGCTCAAACCCTATGACTTCAGCCCTAACAGAATTCAACAACAAAGATCGACGACTAAGGGCATCAGCTACCTTATTTTTAGACCCAGCCTTATGCTTCAAAACAAAAGTATAGGACTGGATATACTCTACCCACTTAGCATGCCTAGGGTTAAGCTTCTTCTGAGAATTCAAGAATCTAAGAGCCTCATGGTCCGAAAACAGCACAAATTCTTGCGGTAGTAAATAATGTCTCAAGTAACGCAAAGCTTGCACTACCGCGTAAAATTCCTTATCATAGGTAGAATACCTAAGCTTAGCATCATTAAGTTTTTCACTAAAGAATGCTACGGGATGGTTCTCTTGGCTTAGGACTCCACCTATACCTACTCCTGAAGCATCATAGGCAACCTCAAATACCTTTGAAAAGTCCGGTAGTCTCAAAATGGGTGCCTGGGTCATCCTATCCTTAAGATCTAGGAAGGCTTTATGGGCTGCTTTGGTCCACTGAAATTCTCCCTTCCTAATGCAGTCTGTGATAGGAGCAACTACGGTACTAAACCCCTTGATGAATCGCCTATAGAAGGTAGCCAAGCCATGGAAACTTCTGACTTCATGCACACTGGTTGGCTCTGGCCATTCTACTATGGACCTAATCTTTTCAGGATCGGCAGCCATGCCATCAGGGGTTACAACAAATCCAAGGAAGATAATCTTACTGGTCATAAATTCACACTTTTTGAGATTACCGTAGAGACTATCATTCCTCAAAACTTGACAGACTTGTCTAAGGTGGCCTAGGTGATCTGCAGGGGTCTTACTATAGATCAGGATATCATCAAAATAGACCACTACAAACTTCCCTATGAAAGCTGTAAGTACTTGGGTCATAATCCTCATGAAAGTACTAGGGGCATTGGACAACCCAAAAGGCATAACAACCCATTCGAAGAGACCATCCTTAGTCTTGAAGGCTGTTTTCCACTCATCCCCTGGTCTAATCCTAACCTGATGATAGCCACTCTTGAGATCAATTTTAGAAAAAACTATGGCACCGGCCATCATATCAAGCATGTCATCTAGTCTAGGGATGGGGAACCTATACTTGATTGTGATTTTATTGATGGAACGACTATCAACACACATCCTCCACGTGCCATCCTTCTTCGGGGATAGAAGTGCAGGGACTGCACAAGGGCTAAGACTCTCTCTAATGAACCCCTTCCTCAACAATTCGCCAACCTGCTTTTGCAGTTCTTTATGCTCAGATGGATTCATCCTATAATGGGGCAAGTTGGGTAAAGTAGCTCCTGGGACTAAATCTATGGAATGCTGAATATCCCTAAGAGGTGAAAGGTGGTCTGGCAGATCCTCGGGAAAAACATCCTCAAATTCTTCTAATAAAGGCTTAACTTCCTGAGGAGGCTCTGAGGGTGTAGGAGTCCTAAGTTCCTTAGCAGTCAACATCCAAATGGGTGAACCACTATGAATTTCTTGTTCTAGATCCTTGGCACTAATTAGGTTCACTCCAGTCTTCATTTCCCTAACCTTACTGGTTCCTTTAGCTACCTTGTCCTTAGGAGGGACTGAATGGATTGTGATTTTCTTTCCATTGAAACTAAAGACACAGGTGTTGGATTTTCCTAAGAGGGTGGCATCATGATCATACAACCAAGGTCTTCCAAGAATTATACTGCTCACCCCCATGGGCAAGACATCACACCAAATCTTCTCTTGATATGATTGCATTTGGATTTGGACCTGACATCTAGACTGGATGGGTATAGAGGTAGAGTCTACCCAAGAAACCTTATAGAGGTTGGGGTGGGGGACTGGGGTTAAGCCTAACATTTTGACAGTGCTAGTAGAAATGGCATTTACACAGCTCCCACTATAGAGGTTGGGGTGGGGGACTGGGGTTAAGCCTAACATTTTGACAGTGCTAGTAGAAATGGCATTTACACAGCTCCCACTATCTATGATGATTTTACAAACCTTATCCCCTAGTTTAAGGAAAGTCTGTAGGATGTTAGTCCTACGCCAGTCTTCTTGAACTTTAGTCTGGGACAGGATGCATCTCACAACCCCTAAGTGGTCAGACTCAGTGGATTCTTCCTCTCCTTCATACTCATCAACCAAATTCATTCCGGCCTCATAAACTTCTTCTTCAAACTCCTCATTAGGCTCGGAATTATCTTCTCCTCCCTCTTCTATATATAGGGATCTACGAGGGCACTGGCTAGAAACATGACCTACCTTATGACACTTAAAACAAGCTATGGCTATGCACTGATTGGAGATATGACCGGGCTTCTGGCACTTAAAACAGACGATACTAGGGGTTCTCTGGGTGTCAGGTGCCTTACCTTTGTCCATGGGCCTAGGGGTGGGGATACCCTGATTAGGCTTGCTAGGGGTAACCTGGCTAGGTCCATTTCTTGGGATTGGGGCACTAACCCTAGATGGCATGGGTCCTCTCTGAAACTTTTCAGTGTTCAGTGCAATCTGATAGGCTTGGTCTAGGTCAGTAACCTCTCTCAGAAACAACTCTCTCTTAATATCTTCCCTAAGCCCAGCCCTAAATCTAGACAAAGTGACTTCATGGGCTTCACCCACATCACATCTCATTAGGTATTCATCAAAGGTGGTTATGTAGTCTGAAACAGATCGATTCCCTTGTTTCAAAGTCTGCCATTGGTCTAACAGATTTTGCTGGTATGAAATGGGTAGGTACTTGTCTCTAAGCTTTTCTTTCATACCCTGCCAAGTGGTTATGGGCTCTACATTTTGTCTTCAAGTGGTCAGCTCAATGTTCCCCTAGTATAACCTAGCTTGATGTATTAATTTCATCTTGGCAAACTTGAATTTCCTCTCCTCAGACATAGCATACCACTCAAAGTACTGGTCCATCTCACCCTCCCAATCAGAATACACCTTAGGATTTAAACTACCATTAAAAGTGGGTGCATCTAACTTGATGTTCCGAATGAACCTATCATCTCTATCCTCAGGTTCTAGGTCAGGCCTCCTATGATTAGGTTCAGGATCTCGGTATAAAGGTCTTCTAGGCTCTTGGTGTGGGTGAGGTTGAGGCACATTAAAATCTGGGTCAGGAGTCCAATTCCGATGCCTAGGTTCCTCAAGTACTTGGACTCGATCCCTAAGCTGGGCAAAATTCTCATTCATATCTTGACTTAATTTGTTCATACTCTCAGTAAGAGCTCTAACCATGGCCTCTAAATCAGGTTGGGTTTGACCAGGTTGGTAGGGTACTCCATTCCGGGTAGACATGATGCAATCAAGCACACAAAATGAGACTCAACTGAATGACTACGGGCTAACTAGACCTAGAGCCCAAACTAGGTGCCCAATCAGAGTGGCAAGCTAGCCTGTAGTAACTCAGGACTCAGCCAGGCAGGTGTAAGGGGAGTGTTAGGTCCCTGAATGCCAATCCTAGACACCAATCAGAGATTAGCCAGGTAGGCGGACCAGCACACAAGCCCTTCGGGATGGAATCCCTGAACCACCGTTCTAGACACTGAGTACAAAGCACACACAGAGTAACCAGACAAACTGACTCAACACTAGCCTTGACCTGACTTGTTGATGTCCCTAGCCCACTAGGGCAAATTAGGTCTAATCAATTTTTAGATTAAAGGCTTAGGTTCGAATGAAGGGATGGTGGTTTTGGGCTAAGGAGAGGTTATCAACTCCTCCCCTTATCTTAGATGCTCAAATGCCCTTAAGATGAATTAAGAGATGAACACTCAAAAATAAATGGATGGCAGAACATAAAAATAGAGTTGCAGTAATTTAATTCTCAGAAATCGCATGGAAACCAATAAATCATGAGACAATTATAAAATTAGTTTCAATTATACTGGTTTCAACAAGACAAAAATCACCGAATTTGGAGTTACCTGTAGTGAGAAATAATTCTTGCAACAGGATAATTATGGGCTAAAAATAGAGCACTTCCCCGTTTACAATTCCTGCTACGAAGTTATAACCCAACGGATCCCCTACACGCCCTAGGAACACCCCGTGGAATGGGAAGAGGAGGTTTGCACCTCGCTTCGTTCCTAGGACCGGACGTCCTGGGGAGTCTACTTCGAGCAGACAAAGTAAAAAGAGAAAGACTCAAACAAGCAATCGAAACAGAAATCCTAGACAGGGCTTTGATACCAAAAATGATGTAGAACAAAGAACAAAGAAGCGTATGCGGAAGTAAATTTAAGATTGATTCTTTTTTCTTTTTCTTTTTTTTTTATATTTCAGAAATTGGCTTTGACTCAAAGTAAAGCTAAACTAAGTTGAAGAAAACTAGGTAAGGATTGAAAGCATAATTTAGATGAAACTAAATTATCAGAGTAGTTCAGAAGTAACGGATCGCTGGGGGTTGAGAAACTCCCAGACCTAGGGTTTTGCTCTGAACTTTCAACAGAACAGAAATAGAGAGGAGAGATGGTTTACCAACTAGACAGTGATCTTCTCAGAATTTGGGTGGAAGAACTCTCTCGAGCAGATTGTGGGATCCTCGGAGTCGGCTATCTTCACAATGGATTCTCCAATACTGGTCTTGTGGTTTAGTCGGCTTCTCCTGGACTCAAGATCTGGAAAAGAAGAGGAACAAGTGATGGAATTCAGATACTCAAGAAAAGATTTACTAGGTTGAAGAACTTGAAAGCTGAAGTTGCTGAAATCAGGATTCTCCTGGAGGCTGATCTGACTTCCTCTTAAAATTGCTGTAGATCTGAAGTATCTGGACTGGAGCTGGATGCTGGTGGTCGGCCTGGACTTGGAGAGGGTGGCCATGAGAGGTGGGATAGGCTAGGGCTTGGTGGAAAGAGAAGGGTGATGGCGGCTAGGGTTTGGGAGTGGAGTGGCTAACCTAGGGTTTGGGTTTTGGAGATCTCACACCTCCTCAAGGTTCCTGGGGAACCCGGATTTACTCCCTCACGGAGCTCAACACCTGGATGCAAGTGCGGAAGAGAGAAAACACAAAGTTTGCTCACAAAAAAATTTGGCTTCATTCATCTGATTCATTTAAACTTACAAGAGGGGTTTAATTTATAAGGCTTTACAAGGGAGTAGGGTTTTACATCTTCCCATGTGGGACTAAAGGAGGGGATCTACAAATCAGGATAATCCATACACATATGGTCGGCCAAGGTACCAAAAAAATTTGATTAGTTATAAAAGGCAGGTAGATGGCGCCTCCTTGCTTGGATCTTCAAGAGAATTTTTTTCCTTCCATGGATCAACTCTTTTGGACTCCTCCATTTCTTCCTCCCTAAGTCAAGGCCCTTCCCATCTTTGTTTTGGATATTTTTGGCAGGTAGTGGGCGCCTCCTTGAAGTTTTCTCCAAGAGAATTTCTTCCCTTTCTTAGTTTGGTTCTTTTGGGAAAGACATGGGCCGCCCCCTTGATTTGTGGACTCCTGGTGGATTTCTCCTCAACTGGCGCATGAGAGAAGGAAGCTGCTATCTATGGCGTGGGGACCAAAGGCTGCTGGATGTAGATATGGCACCCCCTGGACTCAGGCGTATGGCTAGGAGTGTGGCGCCCACTTGCTAGGCCTTGGGAGAAAATGTAACACCCCAGGTTAAAACCCTAGTCCACTACTGAGTCAACATGACTCAACAAAATAAAATGCAGGTAATGTAGACTCAAGCTAAATTGAGTTGATCTAGTCAACTCTTATTACAAACCAAAAACCCTAATTCTTCGGGCAAGGTTAATCAGAGATCCAGATGGAGCTCTGAAGTCTTCTTCTGAGTCTGGTGCCCGCACCAACCATTCTCCCATTTTTCTTGTTTCTCCCCTTTTTGTCAATCAATCAAAAAGGTATGTTCAATAAAGCTCAGATTTTGAAATAGACTGAGAAAGTATTTAATATTTGTTTGAGATAATTTTACTTTCTCAAAATTGAAATTCTAATTAAAATATCATCATTGTTGTATCAAAAATATTACAATGAATAGAAGGATATCACATTATCACAACAAAAATTACTAAAAGAACTTTCATTTCATTGAGAAAAAAGTACATTCATTCAGTATAAGATAAAAGGCAGAATATTCATATACCAAAAAGTGAGAAGTACAAAGAAGTAATCAATCACAACCAAAAGACTAACTAAACTATCTATTCTTCTTCTTCACAAGATGAAGAGGAGCTAACCTATATAACCTTATCAGAGGTCTTAGTTTTCAGGGGTTTAAACCTTATATCCCTGAATCTAGTTCTAATAGGGGCTCTAAATGCCTATCTTTTTGGCCTTGGATTTCTTCTCGATCACAACAGGTTTGGGTTTGACTGAGGGTGGATCAAATGAAGGAATAGGAGGAGTCTCAAGTGACTCTTTGGTGATCTGTGCAGGAGTATCTTAAGTAGTGTCTGTTTCCTTCTAAGACAGCAGCAAGATACTTCTGACTTCTTCTTTAAAATCCTTCATTTCCTTTTTCATTTTCTCCTTGTGAAGCTTCTGTTTAGATCTTATTTTTTGCAAGCTGGCATTAACTGTATTTTTCATTTCATCAATTGCAGAATTGATGTGATATATCAATGAATTTGAGATAGTTTCTATCTTCTGAAATATTAGCTTCTTAAGGTCAGATGGAGTAATCATTGTACCTTCAGATCTATCTTCAACAACAGTAGCTTCATCATCTTCTAAGGAAGTAGCAACAAACTGACTAGACACTTTCTTTATCCATACTCCTTGTAATTTGTAACCCATCCTTTTTAGTGAATTGAAAGAATTAGTGTCAGAGTGATGTAGAGGCTTGCCTATCTCATTGGTTAGATTAATTCCAGCTTCTTCAAACAGTAAGGTAAAAACCATCCTGTAGGTTAGGCAGGCTTTAACTTTCCTAGCTGCTTTAGTCAGTTGAATCATCATTATATAAGGAAGGTTGAGAGGCTTTTCTTCTATCAAATGTCCCATAAAAGTCATGTCTTTCTTGCTTACCCAGTCAAAATGATCGGTTCTGGGAAGAAATATTCTACTGACCATATTGTGAAGAAACCTCATTTCCTTTGATAGTAAGTTGGCCTGAACATGTTGAACAGAGCGCATATCTTCTTTTTCCAAAATAAGCTTTAGAGTGTTTTCTTTGTCTAGTAGGGTAAGCTTGGTGCCACCGTCCGTTGGCATTTGAAGTAGGCTGCCCAACTTTTCTTCATCCATAATGACTTTCACTCCCTTAATAGTTGATTCCAAATGATATTCTTTAAGAACTATATTTTCATAGAAATTCCGTACCAGTGAGGGGTTGGTTAAAATGTCCAATAAACATAAATGCTTCCAACCCTGGCTGTCTATCCATCTTTCGATCTTCATTTCCATTTCTTCTTGAAAGGAGAAATCTATCCTTCTTCTGCATGTAATGTGCCGGTTGGCCATAGAGATAATCTATCCGGGAGGAGAAGGAGTTTCTTCGTCTTGTTGCTCAGGAGTGGTAGACCTTTTCCTCTTTTCTCCTTTTCCTTTTGCATCTTTACTACGTGTGCTTGATTCACCTACATGAAGAATCTTCCTTGCAGATCTTCATGGAGCCATTGTAGTGGGACTTAGGAAATTAAAAATCTAGGAATGGTTCTTGAGAGATTGGTAAAGGTTTCGAGTGGAGTAGGGTGAGTTTGAAGTAAAAATAGAAAGAGTTAAGTTAAAGAAAAGAATACATGAAACTATTTAACAAGCAAATTCCTGACTTTCGAGTCGGCTCGCTTAGCCCTAAAAACATTCGAGTCGGCTCGACCAGAGTGAACTCAGAATAATCAGAACACCGAGTCGGCTAGGCAAGATATCAGGTTGACCTAGTCAGCTCGACCACAGCAAGATCAAAAATTTCAAACATTCGAGCCGGCTCGACCAGAGCAAGATTGCTCAAGTCGACTCGAACAAAAACTTTTCATAGAAAACGAAATGATTCAGAAATTGATTTCAGTCAAATGAAATTTCAAGAAAAGTTGTTCAACAAACATGAGTAGTTGTAGGAGGTTTTCTAGATAATTTTTCCTTAGTTTTTGAAGGAAAATTGGGTTATCTAAATCTAGAAAGGTTTACAAAGCCCTAATTCTACTCTAAGCAATTCAAATCTATCCTAGTTCAGTGGCTTAATAAAAATGTTAGCTAATTGTTTCTCAGTAGGGATAAACTCTAGTTGTATGTCACCATTCAAAATATGGTCTCTAATAAAATGGTGTATAATCTCTATGTCCTTAGTCCTAGAATGCTGAATAGGATTTTTGGTTAAATTTATAGCACTTGTGTTATCACACTTGATAGGAATTTTGCATTGTGTAATACCAAAATATTCTAGTTGTTGTTTAATCCATAACACTTGTGCACAACAACTCCCTGCAGCAACATACTCTACCTCAGCAGTAGATAGTGCTACCGAGTTTTGTTTCTTACAGTGCCATGAGATTAAATTCAACCCTATAAATTGGCATGTGCTGCTAGTGCTCTTTCTATCAATTCTACAACTAGCATAATCAACATCAGAAAATCTGATTAAATTCAAAGATGATTGTTTTGAAAACTTGAGACCTAGATTACTTGTACTGTTCAAATATCTCAATATTTTTTTAATAGCAAGCATATGTGTTTCTTTAGGATTACATTGAGATCTAGCATATACACATACACTATACAAGATATCCAGTCTACTTGTAGTTAAATATAATAAGGATCCGATCATACCTTTATATAGCTTTTGGTCAACATTGGATCCATTTTCATCTTTGTCCAATTTGCAAGATGGGCTCATGGGTGTGCTCATTTGTTTGCTCGTCTCCATAAACTTCTTGATTTTTATCTTGGTGTATTTCACTTGGTTAATGAAGATTCCTTCCCTAGTTTGCTTTACTTGAAGTCCGAGGAAGTAGTTAAGTTCATCCATTAGGCTCATTTCAAATTCTCCCTGCATTAGCTTTGCAAATTCTTTACAAAAACTTTTATTAGTTGCACCAAATATAATATCGTCGACATAAATTTGTACAACTAATATGTCATTGTTTTTCTTTTTGATGAAAAGGGTTTTATCAACATTTTCTCTTGAAAAGTCATTTTCAATCAAGAAAGTACTAAGTCTATCATACCAAGCTCGGGGTGCTTGTTTCAAACCATATAAAGCTTTATATAATTTAAACACATGGTTTGGAGAAACATGATCTTCAAAACCTGGTGGTTGTTCTACAAAACTTGTTTGAAGATAAAACCATTTAAAAATGCACTTTTTATATCCATTTGAAAAAGTTTAAAATTCATGTATCAAGAAAATACAAGAAGTAATCTAATGGCTTCTAGTCTTGCTATGGGTACATATGTTTCATCAAAATCAATACCTTCTTCTTGACTATATCCCTTAGCCACTAATCTAGCTTTGTTTCTAATGACATTTCCTTGTTTATCTAATTTATTTTTATAGATCCATTTGGTTCCTATGATTGGGTGGTCTTTAAGTCTATCAACTAATGTCCAAACCTTATTTCTTTCAAACTAGTTCAATTCTTCATGCATAGCCATCATCCATTTTGGGTCATTTTCAGCTTTTTTTAAGGTATGAGGCTCTATTTGAGATACAAAAGCAAGGTAGTCATGTACAGTTTTATGTGCAGACCTAGCCCTAATACCTTGTGAAGGATCACTAATAATTAATTCTTTAGGATGGGAAGTAGTGCACCTCCATTCAGTTGGTAGATCTGTATGATCCTTACTTATCATTTCTTCTCCTTCTTCAATTGATCTTTCTTGTATGCTCATGTCTTCCATCTCCTTTTGACTTATAGCTGCATCATTGTCAATACACTCATCTTTTCTAGATGGTGAAGGATTAGTTTCATCAAAGATAATATGCATTGACTTTTCAATAGTAAGAGTCCTTTTATTGAATACTCTATATGCTTTGCTATGAAGTGAATAATCAAGGAAAATTGCTTCATCAAATTTAGCATCAAATTTTTCTAGATTATCTTTACCATTATTAAGCATAAAGCATTTGTATCTAAACACATGAAAATAATTGATATTGGGTTTCTTTTCATTCCAATGCTCATAGGGGGTTTTCTTCAAAGTAGGATGGATCAAAACACGGTTTAAAATATAACAAACAGTGTTCATCGCTTCTGCAAAAAATATCTTGGAAGATTACCTTCACATAACATTGATCTGGCCATTTCTTTCAAAGTCCTATTTTTTCTCTCTACAACATCATTTTGTTGTGGTGTTCTAGGAGCTGAGAAGTTGTGATCAATACCATTTTTAGTGTAATAATCATCGAAAAACTGGTTTTCAAATTCAGTGCCGTGATCACTCCTAATTAAAATTATTGAAAGATTTTTTTGATTTGAAACCATTTTATAAAATTTCAAAATACTTTGAAGGTTTCATCTTTATGAGCAATAAATAAAACCCATGTAAATCTGAAAAAATCATCTACAATCACAAGGACATATTTCATACCTCCTAAGCTTATGGTCCTAGTTGGTCCAATTAAGTCAATGTGAAGTAGTTCTAGAGGTCTAGAAGTTGAAATCATATTTTTGGATTTAAATCTCCCCCTAGTTTGTTTACCCATTTGGCATGCATCACAAATATGATCAAAGTCTACTTTAAACTTAGGCATGCCTCTAACCAGATTTTTGAAAATTAATTTGGCAATAGTATGCATGCTAGCATGACCTAATCATCTACGCCATAATAAGCAAGACTTCTTGGTCTTAGCATTCATTGCAACTAAACTAGAATTACTTGATATGGCAAGATCATTTAGATCTACCATATAAATATTTTCAAGTCTATGTCTAATGAATTTACTGCTAGAATCAAGAGAGTTTGTTACTATACACATAGATGATTTAAAGATAACTTTGAAGCCCTTATCACAAAGTTGACTAATACTTAATAAATTGTGCTTCAATTTATCTACTAGCAATACATTTTCAATGAAAGTACAGGGGATTATCTTGATCTTACCAATTCCGATTATTTTTCCTTTGCCATTGTCTCTAAAAGTAACCATACATCCTTCTTTCATTTCCAGGGTGATGAACTGATCCTTCTCACCTATCATATGTCTTGAATAGCCACTGTCGAGATACCATCTTTTCTTTAATTTCTAGGCTGCAAGACATTCCTGCAAGACAATTAAGGAGTTCTTTTAGATACCCAGCTAACTTGGATCCTTGCAGGTTAGCTGAGGTGGTTTCTTTAGGAATCCAAAGCTTTCTTGATTTGTTAAGGACATTTCTAACAGTATTGCAATTAAAAGCTTTATGTCCAAGTTCTTTGCAAGTAAAACATCTGAATCTAGAAATCTGAAAAGATTTATGCTTTGAAATTCTAGATGCATGAGATGCAGAAATAGCAAGTTTTGTATTTGAATTTTTGGGAACATACAAGGCAGCTTTTGAAATAGAAGTAGAACCTTTTGTCACAAAAGCCTTTTGAGAAGTAAACTTGGGAACAAAATCTTTTTGTTTCACAAATGTAGTTGCTGAAATATAATTTGAACTTGAAGCATTAAAACCTATTCCATCTTTATTACCAAAAATTCTTTGTTCTTTAAGATTAACTCAAGCTTGTTAAAAGATAAAGTTAGTTTTTCAATAAGTGGCTTGAGTTTTTTAACCTCCTTTTTCAACTCATTATTTTCTTTCAACAAAACTTTATTTTTGTCAAGATAATCATTATTTTCAGTCATTAAGACATTGTAATTTTTAGAAAAGTCATGAAGTTCTTTTCGTAATAAAATATTCTTTTCTGAAATCTCCTCTTTTTCTTTGAGTAAAGAATCATTAGTATTCTTAAGAGATCTAATCTTTACTCCTACCTTTTTAAATTTCGATAAAAGATCATGAAATGTAGAATTTAATTCATCGAATATAAATTCAATTTGAGTGTCGGGGGAAGTTACCTCATCCTCAAGACCCATTAAACATAAGTTCATTATTTTCGTGGTCTCTTTCTCTTCAGTTGAAGTGGAGTCTTCACTGTCGCTCCATGTGGCAACCATCACTTTCTTTTTCTTCTTTTTTAAAAACTTCTTCAACAATGGACAGTTTGGATGAATGTGCCCCGATTTCTTACATTCATAGCAGGTGGGGACTTGTTCCTTATCTTTGTCTTTGTCCTTGTCCTTTTCTTTTGAATGTTCTCCTCGTTTATGAAATTTTCTGTTGTATCTTCCTTTCTTCTTTCCCATAAACTTTTTGAATATCCTCATGACCATTGCAATATCTTCATCTTCTAGATCATCTTCGGAGGAGGTAGAGTCATCTTCCGATTTTTCATCATTCTTTAATTCCAATGCAGCTTTGAATGCAATAGTTTTCTTCTTTTTCTGATCATCATTTGTTCTATGCATGCTTGGCTAATTCGTGTATGATGAGGGATCCCATTAATTCATCCATGGATAGAGTGTTCAGGTCTTTCGCTTCCTGGATGGCAGTAACTTTAGGGTCCCATTTGTTGAGAAGTGATCTCAAAATTTTTTGTACCAAATCAGCATTTGAGTAAACCCTGCCAAGGTTTTTCAAACTGTTAATAATATCTGTAAATCTAGTATATATGGTAGAGATATTTACATTAGGCTCCATTTTAAACAATTCATAATTGTGCACTAAAAGATTAATCTTTGAAATTTTTACTTATGAAGTTCCTTTATGGGTCACCTAAAGTTTATTCCAAATTTCCTTTGCCGAGGAGCAAGTGGAAATTTGATTAAACTCATTTGAATCCAAAGCACAGTATAGCAAATTCATTGCTTTGGCATTCAATTTCCCTAAATTCATGTCGTGTTGATCCCATTCCTCTTCAGGCTTAGGGACGTCCACACTATCAACTTTAGTCATAGGAACATGTGGCCCTTTAAGAATGACCTTCCATAATTGAAAATAATAGCTTGTATATAGATTTCCATTCTTGCTTTCCAATAAGAATAATTTGTGCCCGTGAAGAGTGGAGGTCTATTAGTTGATTGATCTTCCGCTAAGGATGTACTCATGGGATGAGCCATCAATCTTTACTCTAATGTAATCAGAGACACTGCTCTGATACCGGTTGTTGCCCAGGTGGCTATCCAAGAGGGGGTGAATTGGGAATTTTAAAAAAAATTAAAGCAAATAATGTGCAATTAAAAATCCCTTACAAAGTAGTAAATTGTAGAAGCTAAATAAGAATGAAGAAGCACAACACAAACACACCAAATTTATAGTGGTTCGGAGCAACCCAGCTCCTACATCCACTACCCAAGATACCACTTAGGATTTCCACTATATTCACACCCGAATACAGTAGGATTATTTTACAGGATCACAATCCAAAATCTCTACACTTTGGTTTTAACGGGATCACCAAAGAAAACCCAACACCCTTTGATTTTAAACAGGATTACCAAAGAAACCCAACTTGATTTTCACAGGATCACCCAGAACCTAACTTGGTTTTACCAGGATTACCAAGAACTCAATACTTGGTTTTTATAAAAGGCTCACCAAGAACTTATTTGGTTTTCCATCGGGCTGACCAATAACCCAAGCGATTCAAAAAATGAATTGAAATAGATGCAACGATAAATGACAAACTCAATTTGTTGGATAGTTACCGGTGTAGCTTGATAGAAGTCTACTTGAATGAGCTTTAATTGCTTTGGTGGATTCTTTCCAAATTGCTTCAAGCTTTAGATTAGAGATGGTGAAGGCTTGAAGGCTAACTTGAATGCTCTTATGCTCTCTTTCTTGTTGGTAGGTAGGATATTCAATGTAGCTTCAAAACTTTTAAGAACTTTCAAAAACCTTTTTTTTGGAGAGAAGCTCAAATCCCTCAAATATAAGTTCTTCCATCACTTCAAGGCAGTTCTAGCTATTGTAGACTATTGGAAAGTGATTTGTGACGGTTGGAGCACTTTTTGGCATTCAAAAAGAAATTCTGGGACTAGCCGTTAGATACCTGAAAGCGATATTTGAGTCGGCTCAGATCCTTTGAGTTGATAGGTCAAGTCACCAAATCTTCAATGTAGTCAGCTTGGTATCTCAGGGCACAAAACTTTACTCTAGACGAGTCGGCTCTTCATAGCTCAGGTCAGCTCGAACTTATATCTTTGAAAATCTTGAACTCAAGGAGTCGGCACTTTTGATCTTTGGTCAGCTCTTCTTCTCAGGTTCTGAAATCATCACTCTGGAAGAGTTGGCTCGATGCAGTTCGGGTTGGCTCGCTTTCTGGTTCGGCTGGGCTTGCCTAGCTATTCTCAAAAATCTTCAAAAACTGGACTCTGGAGGACTCGGCTCGGACATATTCCAGTCGACTCGGATTTAATGGAGTCTGCTCGATTACCCTCAAGTCGACTCAGATTGCTGCATACCAGAATCTTTATTGCATGCCATGAGGTGGAGTCAACTCTTCAACATGCTGGGTCGGCTCGAGTAACTTCTTCAAGATGTTTACAAATTAACTTAAAGAAAAACTTTCACCAACACTCTTACATTTTTCAAGCATACCAACTCAAAATAATTTTAAGGCACGCACACACACAGAAGTAACCCTTTTTTAAATGATTTTTTCTTAGCTTTTTCATTGGGTTCTTCTTTACAAAATCAGATTACAACACAACTCAAATCAAGAGCTAAATATGTAGGAGTTGAAGTTTAAACAAATAAACCATCCTACAAAAACTTGTAAACCACTTGAAGAGTTGTTAGAAATAAATATGCATGCTCCAATGTTTGGTAATCATCAAAATCATTTATGGGGTCAACACATTGCATGCGATCTCCCATCCAAGAAGAGACCACTAGGCGGTCGAAAAGAAGCAGTACGATGGCCTGATTGACTGGGAGAGTCGCTCCCCGATATCGAACCATGGTGCACACTCCCACCAGTGGCACCAGTGTGGCCAGGAAGAGAGTTCTCCTACTCTGCACCTCTTTCAGCCCAGATAGCCTCCGTCGAGGGGTCCACGATGAGGTGATCCACTACCAGGCAGAGTTTTGCCTATTTCGCCAACCCAAGAGGGGGGTGAATTGGGTTCGAAAATTTTTTTAGCAAGTACGTGCCTTTTGAAACCTTATGTGGTAAGTGAAGTAAGTAGAGTATTGCAAGCAGAAGTAAATAAGAATGCAAAAGCAAGAGCAAACACAAACACCCCCTGTTGCCACCAAGATCGTCAGGGCCTGTGGCTTGATCGCGTCGGGGTGTTCCTCCTCTCCCACTACCATGCGTCCTCCCTTCCTTCTTACAAAATAGTGGAGATCCCGGCCGAGGATTCTGGTGAGGACACTCCGACGATCAAGTCAGTAAGATGATCGAGGGGAATAGAAAAGACCTCCACGGTGTAGGGCTTTAGGGACCCGTCCGTCGAGAGGGTGTGACTCGAGATGAAAATGTAAAGGAAAAAGAAAGAGTAGGGATCGAGAGCAGGGAACAAGGACTTACCACTCACTCACCTTCCCCCACATTCTTACCTTTCTTACCTTTCTCCTTCTCTCCAGAGGAGGGGCCGTGGTTCTCTCTAAGAAGGGGTTTCAAGGAGCCTAGAGGAGCCCCCTGGATGCACCAATCTATGGACGTCCCCTTCAAGGAAAGAAACGTCCCCTCTTCTTTTTTCTTCCCCTTGCTCTTTATAGGAGGGGTGCTTCTATTTCAGGAGGGACCACCCAAGCATTGCAGGTCCTGGGGCCTTGGCTAGATTCCTCTATTGGGGAGGCTCTAGTGTCATGCTGCGGTGGTGGGTGGCCGTTGGTGGTACGACAATGGGCGTGGTAGCACACCACCGAGCTTGGGGCCTTGGGGGACCCGTATCATACCTCTGGTAGGGCTGGCGTCGCTTGTAAAAGGTTGCAGGTGGCTAGGCTTTTACTGTGGCATGATTTGAACATCTACTTTCTAGCAGGAACTCCAAACCTGGGACTCCATGTTGGGACACCAGCATGGCCCCAGTGGGAGCTAGCCTCGGATAGGGGTGTGTCTAATGAGCCTGGCTTCGATTGGAAGCTTGACCTCGATAGGGAGGCTGATCTTAGATGGGGGGCTCGTCCAATGAGCCCGGCCTCGGTTGGAAGATTGACCTCGGTAGGGAGGCTGACCTCAGATGAGGGGCTCGTCCAATGAGCCTGGCCTCGATTGGGAGCTTGACCTTGGCAGAGAGGCTGGCCTCAAATGGGGGGCTCGCCCAATGAGCCCGGCCTCGGCTCTTCGCCAGGCTACCACACCCGGGTGGTGGGTCTCCTATCATTGTGGCAACTTGCATGATCCATGTCAGAGGATATCACCACATCAGATGCCCCCCACTCCCGAGCCCAGAGGATGAGGTGGCACTCGGGGCGAAGGGAGTAATGGTCCCGTTGACATGGGGGGATACACCTGCTATGCCATTAATGCATTGGGCACTTGTAGACCGATCATCGTGCCCCTGGTGTGAACGAGGCGATGCTCCTCTCGATTTTCTAATGAAGGATCATGAATTCTCTGTTTGGATCGAAGAGATGGTCACAAGTTTGGCATATCTAGGGCTTCCGGCTAGGCCTCATGGCGATCTCCGGTTGGCCAAAGAATTGAGAGGGCACGTGCCTTGCATTGGAATGAGGCAAAGGTGGGTGGCGACGTTTACTGCAAAGGGTTAGCATCCTCCCCAGTTAAGGAGTCCTTGAGCACTGGCCAGCAATATTCTATTATGTGCTCCTTCTTTTCCCTCTGGTTCTTCTCTCACTCGAGTGTTCAGAGCTCTTGATAGGCTAGATCCTTCCCCCATGCTTTCTTCCTGCACTCCTTCGGGCCACACCGAGGGAGGGCTCTTCCTATACTTCAGGTTCTTTACCAAGGAATCGGGGAGTCGAGTGAAGACTCTATGGGAGGGATCAACCAATCATCAAGGTGATGGCGTCTGGCTTGGAGAAGAAATTCGCCGAGCTCGAAAACTCCCTCCAAGGAGGACAAGGGGGAGATCCTCCGGTCAGACAGCTGGGGAAGAACAAAAGAGGGAGAAAGAGGTCGCTTGCACCTCCCCTTAATTAACAAGACCAGAGGTATCTAACGTGATGCAGAACAAAGAACAAAGAAGCGTATGCGGAAGTAAAATTAAGATTAATTCTTTTTTTTTTCTTTTTTTTCTTTATATTTCAGAAATTGGCTTCGACTCAAAGTAAAGTTAAACTAAGTTGATGGAAACTAGGTAAGGATTGAAAGCACAATTTAGAAGAAGCTAAGTTATCAGAGTAGTTCAGAAGTAACGGATCGCTGGGGGTTGAGAAACTCCCAGACCTAGGATTTCGCTCCGAACTTTCAACAGAATAGAAATAAAGAGAAGAGATGGTTTACCTAACCAGACAATGATCTTCACAGATTTTGGTGGAAGAACTCTCCCGAGCAGATTGTTGGATCCTCGGATTCAGATATCTTCGCAATGGATCCTCCAATACTGGTCCTTTGGCGGGTTGGCTTCTCCTGAACTCAAGATCTGGAAGAGAAGAAAAACAATTGATGGAATCAGAGAGTCAAGGGAAAAATTTACCAGGTTGATGAACTTGAGGATTGAAATTGCTGAAATTGGATTCTCCTGGAAACTGATGTGATTTTCCTTGGAACTTGCTCTGGATCTGAAGTAGCCGGACTGGATCTGGATGAAGGTGGATGGCCTGGACTTGTAGAGAGAGAGAGGCCGTGGGAGATGGATGGAGCTAGGGTTTGATGGATTGAAAATAATGAAGGGCGGCTAGGGTTTTGGAATTTCAAGTGGCTAACCTAGGGTTTTGGATAAAGATGGAGATCTCTCACCTCCTCAAGGCTCCAATGGAACCCGGATTACCCCCTCACGGAGCTCAACACTTAGAATAGTGCGGAAGAAGAGAAACCTAGGTCACTCAACACAAGAGAATAGCAAAAAATAATTTTTTCTTCATTGATTTCTTAAAGTTACAAAGAGGGGTCTATTATATAGACCTAAAATTTTCTCCAAGCTTGTACAAATTCCCATGTGGGACTAAACTCCTCCAACCTCTAGATTAGGTAGAAAATCTCCTCTCTTGGCCGACCAAGAGTTCAAAAAATTTGGGACGGCCATAAAGGAATTTTTTTTGGAATTTTTTATGGCGCCTCCTTTGGAGTTGGATTTGGATTTGGAGTCCTCTTCTTCTTATGGCATTTCTTCTTTTCTTCCACTCCAAGTTAAGCTCTTTGATTTTGATTTGAACTTCAATTGGATGTCCTTCTTTGATTTTTTCTCCAAGAGAAGTCTTTTCCTTCTTTGCTTAGACAAAATTGGCAGGTATGGGCGCCTCCTTTAAATTAGCTTCCAATTTGATTTTTTTCTTCTTTGGATGTGGGGACCATGACACTGGGATGCCTCTGTGGCGCCTCCTGGACTCTGGCGTGTGCTCGGAGTGTGGCTGGGCGTGTGGCTTGGAGTGTGGCCTCCACTTGCTTGAACCTTGATTTGATTGGAAGACAAATGTGGCACCATTTTGGACCAAATTGAAACCACATCGGGACTTGCATCGAGTCAACATGACTCAACAAAATTTAAATGGTGACTCAAGAAATAAATAAACTGGTTGACCAGGTCAACCTTTATTACAAACCCTAATTTCTCGGGCAATGTCAATCAGAGAGCCAAATGGAGCTCTGAAGTCTTCTTCTGAGTCTGGTGCCCGCACCAATTCTCCCAGGGTGGGAGGAACTCGACCCTATCGAGTAAGGCTCAAGTTGGCTCTGGTATCTCTCCAAGAGGTCTGGGTCCAATTCTTGTAATTCTTCTCGGGAGATCCAAGAGTCATCAGAATCTGGCCTTCCTTGCCAGCGGACCAGGTACCTTTGGTATCCTCGATTACGAGTAGAGATAACCTGATCATCCAGGATCTTTTCAATCTGCTCTTTCCTCACAGGCCAGTTTGTTGGTGGACACACAGGGTCGGGATCACTCTCAATGATAGGGTTAGGCTCAAAAAGCTCACTAGGAATCACAGCTGGCTCCCTGTACTCTACTAAGTCTGTAATGTTGAAAGTAGAGCTAATGCCTAGTTCTGGAGGCAACTCGAGCACATAGGCATTGGATCCTACTCTCTTTACCACTCTAAATGGTCCAGCTCCCCTAGCATGTAACTTTCTAATGGTTCCAGGAGGAAACCATTCAGGCCTTAACCTAATCATTACATAGTCTCCCTCAACAAAAGATTTGACTCGCCTTTGAGTATCAGCCAACTTCTTATAAGTTTCATTACTTAAATTTATTTTGGCATGAATTTCTTTATGCAAGTCTTTTACATGCTGTGCAAAATTCTCAGCAGACTCGGAGACTCGAGTGTGGACAGGTAAAGGGACTAGGTCAAGAGGTGTGTGAGGTTTGTACCCATGTACAATTTCAAATGGACTCTTACCCGTAGACCTATTGACCGAGTCATTGTACGCAAATTCTGCCCTTGGTAGGTATAAATCCCAATTTCTGGTGTTTTCACCAACAAGACATCTCAGCAGATTTCCTAGGCTACGGTTCACTACTTCAGTTTGGCCATCAGTTTGGGGATGATAGGCAGTTGAAAACTTAAGTTTTGTCCCTAACTTATGCCAAAGGATCTTCCAAAAGTAACTGGTGAACCGGACATCCCTATCTGAAACGATTGTCTTAGGTAGGCCATGGAGTCTAACTATCTCATTGAAGAAAAGTGTGGCTACCTTAGACACATCAAAGGTTTGGGAACAAGGCAAGAAGTGGGCCATTTTAGAGAATCGGTCGACTACGACACAGATAGAATCATGTCTCCTCTGGGTCTTAGGTAAACCTAACACAAAATCCATACTCACATCTTGCCAAGGACGATCTGGGACAGGGAGTGGGGTATAAAGGCCAGTGTTTTGTTTTCGCTGTTTGGCAACAGCGCAGGTTCGACATCTAGCTACAATATTAGCTACATCCCTTTTCAAGCTAGGCCAGAAAAAGTGGTCTTCAATAGCTAGAATGGTCTTGTCTTTTCCAAAATGGCCGGCTAAACCTCCAGCATGGATTTCCCAAATCAAAAATTCCCTAAGAGAAGTTCTAGGGATGCAAAGCCTATTTTTGAAGAACAAAAAACCATCTACAAGGGTATAATCCTGGTGATTACTAGATGGTCCTTGAACTAGATCCTGATACACAGTTGTGAAATCCGGACAAGACTCATATTCCTTTTTGATTTGCTCAAACCCTATGACCTCAGTTCTAACAGAAGTTAATAACAGAGATCGGCGACTAAGGGCATCAGCTACCTTATTCTCAACTCCAGCCTTATGTTTCAGGACAAAAGTATAGGACTGGATATATTCTACCCACTTAGCATGCCTAGGGTTAAGCTTCTTTTGGGAGTTCAGAAATCTAAGAGCCTCATGGTCCGAAAATAGTACAAATTCCTGCGGTAGCAAATAATGTCTCCAGTAACGCAAAGCTTGCACCACCGCATAAAATTTCTTATCATAGGTAGAATACCTAAGCTTAGCATCATTAAGTTTTTCACTAAAGAATGCTATGGGATGATTCTCTTGGCTTAGGACTCCACCTATTCCTACACCTGAAGCATCACAGGCAACCTCAAATACTTTAGAAAAATCGGGTAATCTCAGAATGGGTGCCTGGGTCATTTTATCCTTAAGATCTAGGAAGGCTTTATGGGCTGACTTAGTCCAATAAAATTCTCCCTTCCTAATACAATCAGTGATAGGAGCAGCTAAAGTACTAAACCCCTTGATGAATCGCCTATAGAAGGTAGCCAAGCCGTGGAAACTTCTAACTTCATGCACATTGGTTGGCTCTGGCCAGTCTACTATGGACCTAATCTTCTCAGGATCGGCCGTCACGCCGTCAGGGGTTACTACAAAACCAAGAAAGATAACTCTACTAGTCATGAATTCACACTTCTTAAGATTACCGTAGAGTCTATCATTCCTCAAAACTTGGCAGACTGCTCTAAGGTGGCCTAGGTGATCTGCTGGGGTCTTACTATAGATCAGGATGTCATCAAAATAGACCACCACAAATTTTCCTATGAAAGCTCTAAGTACCTGGGTCATAATTCTCATGAAAGTACTAGGGGCATTGGACAACCCAAAAGGCATAACAACCCATTCATAAAGACCATCCTTAGTTTTGAAAGCAGTTTTCCATTCATCCCCGGGTCTAATCCTAACCTGATGATAGCCGCTTTTGAGATCAATCTTAGAAAAAACCATTGCACCAGCCATCATATCAAGCATGTCATCTAGTCAAGGGATGGGAAACCTATATTTGATTGTAATTTTATTGATGGCACGACTGTCAACACACATCCTCCACGTGCCATCTTTCTTTGGGGTCAGTAAGGCTGAGACTGCACAAGGGCTAAGACTTTCTCTAATAAACCCCTTCCTCAATAATTCTCCAACCTGCTTTTGCAGTTCTTCATGCTCAGATGGATTCATCCTATAATGGGGCAAGTTGGGCAAAGTCGTTCCTGGGATTAGATCTATGGCATGCTGGATATCCCTCAGAGGTGGAAGGTGGTCTGGCAAATCCTCGGAAAAGACATCCTCAAATTCTTTTTACACAGGTTTAACTTCTTGAGGAGGCTCTGAGGGTTCCGAAGTTCTAAGTTCCTTAGCAGTCAACATCCAGATGGGTGAACCACTATGAATTTCTTGTTCTAGATCCTTAGCACTGATTAGGTTCACTCCAGTTTTCATCTCCTTAACCTTACCAGCTCCTTTAGTTACCTTGTCCTTAGGGGGAACTGAATGGATCGTAATCTTCTTCCCATTGAAACTAAAGACACAGGTATTAGATTTTCCTAAGAGGGTGGCATCATGATCATACAACCAAGGTCTTCCGAGAATTATACTGCTCACCCCCATGGGTAAGACATCGCACCAAGTCTTTTCGTGATAAGATTGCATTTGGATTTGGACTTGACATCTAGACTGGATGGGTATGGAGGAAGAATCTACCCAAGAAACCTTATAGGGGTTGGGATGGGGAACTGGGATTAAGCCTAACATCTTGACAGTGCTAGTAGAGATGGCATTTACACAGCTCCCACTATCTATGATGATCTTACATACCTTATCTCCTAATTTAAGAAAAGTCTGTAGGATGTTAGTCCTACGCCAATCCTCTTGAACTAGATTCTGGGATAGGATGCATCTTACAACTCCTAATTGGTCAGATTCATTGGGTTCCTCCTCTCCTTCATACTCCTCAACCAAATTCATTTCGGCCTCATAAACTTCTTCTTCAAATTCCTCACTGGGCTCGGAATTATCATTCTCTCCCTCTTCTATGTAAAGGGATCTCCGTGGGCACTGGCTAGCAACATGACCTACCTTATGACACTTGAAACAGGCTATGGCAGTACACTGACTGGAAATGTGACCTGGTTTCTGACACTTAAAACAGGTGATATTTGAACTAGGGGTTCTCTGGGTGTCAGGTGCCTTACCTTTGTCCATGGGCCTAGGGGTAGAAGTACCCTGAAAAGGTTTACTAGGGATAACTTGGCTAGGTCCATTCCTTGGGATTGGGGCACTAACCCTAGAAGGTATAGGTCCTCTCTGAAATTTCTCAGTGTTCAGTGCAATCTGGTAGGCTTGGTCTAGATCAGTAACCTCTCAGAAATAGTTCTCTCTTGATATCTTCCCTCAGTCCAGCCCTAAATCTAGACAAAGTGACTTCGTGGGCTTCACTCACATCACATCTCATTAGGTATTCATCAAAAGTAGCTATGTAGTCTGAGACAGATCGGTTTCCTTGTTTCAGGTTTTGCCATTGGTCTAACAGGTTTTGCTGGTATGAAATGGGTAGGTATTTATCTCTCAGTTTTTCTTTCATACCCTGCCAAGTGGTTATGGGCTCAACATTCCGTCTCCTAGTGGTTAGCTCAATGTTCCCCCAGTATAACCTAGCTTGACGCACTAATTTCATCTTGGCAAACTTGTATTTCCTCTCCTCAGACATAGCATACCACTCAAAGTATTGGTCCATCTCACCCTCCCAATCAGAATACACCTTAGGGTTCAGACTACCATCAAAAGTGGGTGCATCTAATTTGATGTTCCTGATGAACCTATCATCTCTATCTTCAGGCTCTGGGTCAGGCCTCCTATGATTAGGTTCAGGATCTCTATATAAAGGCCTTCTAGGCTCCTGATGTGGGTGAGGTTGAGGCACATTAAAATCGGGGTCAGGAGTCCAATTCCGATGTCTAGGTTCTTCAAGTACTTGGACTCGGTCCCTAAGTTGGGTAAGATCCTCATGAATTTGTGCGCTAAACTGGGCCACAGTGTTTGTCATATCCTGATTCATTTTAGCCATACTTTCAGTAAGAGTTCTGATCATGGCCTCTAAATCAGGTTGGGTTTGACCAGGTTGATATGGCACTCCGTTTCTGGTAGACATGATGATTCAAGCAAGCACACAAAATGAGACTAGACTAAATCGACTACTGGATCACTAGACCTAGAGTCCAAACTAGATGCCCAATCAGAGTGGCAAGCTAGCCTGTAGTAACTCAAGACTCAGCCAGGCAGGTGTAAGGGGAGTGTTAGGTCCCTGATTGCCAATCCTAGACACCAATCAGTGATTGGCCAGGTAGGCGGACCAGCACACAAGCCCTTCGGGAATGGATCCCTGAACCACCGTTCTAGACACTGAGTGCTAAGCACACACAGAATAACTTGGCAAACTGACTCAACACTAGCCTAGACCCGACCAATTGGTGTCCCTAGCCCACTAGGGCAAATTAGGTTTAACTGATTTTAAATTAGGTCTAGGTTCGAATGATTGGATGGTGGTTTTGGGCTAAGGAGAGGTAATCAACTCCTCCCCTTATCTTAGATGCTCAATTGCCCTTAAGTAAATTATGAGATGATCACTCCAAAAAGAATTGAATTGCAGAACACAAAAAAAAAACAGAGTTGCTGTATTTTAATGCTCAGAATTTTTACCGAAACCAATAAATCACAGAAAAATTACGGAAAATAGGATCAATTATACGGGTTTCAACGAAGCAAAAATCATGCAATTCAGAGTTTTATGCAGGGAGAAATAATTCAGACAACAGGGCAATTACGGGCTGCAACTAGATTGTCTTCCCCGTTTATAATCCCTGCTACGAAGTTATAACCCAATGGATCCCCTACACGCCCTAGGAACACCCCGTGGAATGGGAGGAGGAGGCTTGCGCCTCGCTTAGTTCCTAGGACCGGACGTCCTGGGGAGTCTACTTTGAGCAGACAAAATAAAAAGAGAACAATCAAAGCAAGCAAGCAAATCAGAAACCCTAGACTGGGCTCTGATACCAAAAATGATGCAGAACAAAGAACAAAGAAGCGTATGCGGAAGTAAAATTAAGATTAATTCTTTTTTTTTTCTTTTTTTTTTTTTATATTTCAGAAATTGGCTTCGACTCAAAGTAAAGTTAAACTAAGTTGATGGAAACTAGGTAAGGATTGAAAGCACAATTTAGAAGAAGCTAAGTTATCAGAGTAGTTCAGAAGTAACGGATCGCTGGGGGTTGAGAAACTCCCAGACCTAGGGTTTCGCTCCGAACTTTCAACAGAACAGAAATAAAGAGAAGAGATGGTTTACCTAACCAGACAATGATCTTCACAGATTTTGGTAGAAGAACTCTCCCGAGCAGATTGTTGGATCCTTGGATTCAGATATCTTCGCAATGGATCCTCCAATACTGGTCCTTTGGCGGGTTGGCTTCTCCTGAACTCAAGATCTAGAAGAGAAGAAAAACAATTGATGGAATCAGAGAGTCAAGGGAAAAATTTACCAGGTTGATGAACTTGAGGATTGAAATTGCTGAAATTGGATTCTCCTGGAAGCTGATGTGATTTTCCTTGGAACTTGCTCTGGATCTGAAGTAGCCGGACTGGATCTGGATGAAGGTGGACGGCCTGGACTTGTAGAGAGAGAGAGGCTATGGGAGATGGATGGAGCTAGGGTTTGATGGATTGAAAATAATGAAGGGCGACTCGGGTTTTGGAATTTCAAGTGGCTAACCTAGGGTTTTGGATAAAGATGGAGATCTCTCACCTCCTCAAGGCTCCAATGGAACCCGGATTACCCCCTCACGGAGCTCAACACTTAGAATAGTGCAGAAGAAGAGAAACCTAGGTCACTCAACACAAGAGAATAGCAAAAAATAATTTTTTCTTCATTGATTTCTTAAAGTTACAAAGAGGGGTCTATTATATAGACCTAAAATCTTCTCCAAGCTTGTACAAATTCCCATGTGGGACTAAACTCCTCCAACCTCTAGATTAGGTAGAAAATCTCCTCTCTTGGCCGACCAAGAGTTCAAAAAAATTTGGGATGGCCATAAAGGAATTTTTTTTTGGAATTTTTTATGGCGCCTCCTTTGGAGTTGGATTTGGATTTGGAGTCCTCTTCTTCTTATGGCATTTCTTCTTTTCTTCCACTCCAAGTTAAGCTCTTTGATTTTGATTTGAACTTCAATTGGATGTCCTTCTTTGATTTTTTCTCCAAGAGAAGTCTTTTCCTTCTTTGCTTAGACAAAATTGGTAGGTATGGGCGCCTCCTTTAAATTAGCTTCCAATTTGATTTTTTTCTTCTTTGGATGTGGGGACCATGACACTGGGATGCCTCTGTGGCACCTCCTGGACTCTGGCGTGTGCTCGGAGTGTGGCTGGGCGTGTGGCTTGGAGTGTGGCCTCCACTTGCTTGAACCTTGATTTGATTGGAAGACAAATGTGGCACCATTTTGGACCAAATTGAAACCACATCGGGACTTGCATCGAGTCAACATGACTCAACAAAATTTAAATGGTGACTCAAGAAATAAATAAACTGGTTGACCAGGTCAACCTTTATTACAAACCCTAATTTCTCGGGCAATGTCAATCAGAGAGCCAAATGGAGCTCTGAAGTCTTCTTCTGAGTCTGGTGCCCGCACCATAACGAGGAGGTGGTGGCCGGGGTGTGGTCATCGTGCGATAGATCATGACCCCTCTGATGTCGTCAGAGGTGGCATAACGAGGGTCTACTGCAGCTGCCCTTAGAATCATGAGATTGATGAAATCCAAGGGGGAGGCAATGGAGCTGATGCCGGATTATAGATGTCTGGCGGACACCTGAGGTGAAAGGGATATGCCCTACAAGCCAATCTATGTTGTATCTCCCAAACCATTGTATTTGACAATATTCTAATAAAGGCATTATTTTTTATCATACGCTGTATTTATTATTATATGATGAACCCCATAGATTAGGGCTATGATTTTAGGGTTATGATGAGATCATACCAGTGAGACCTAAAGTCTTAAAACCTTAACCTAAAATATTCCTAGTCAAAGGAACCCTGAGTAGGGGATCAGGGTTTTTCCGGTAAGACTAGCACATCCCATGTATATTGGAGAGGGTGACTGCTCTCACAGTCACTTGTGTATGACACTAATACTAGGATGTGGGTGCTCATTAGAGAATGAGTTCACTGATATGATCCAACTTGAGAACATCTAATGGAGTCTTAGCTACATGTCAATAGAAGGTTCTCATAGTGGGAGTGGTACAAGTAATCCTTTGACCTGAGACTGCCATAAGTACCTTATGCACATGAACCCATGCTTTGGTTCAATCCTAATCATGACACTGATACATGCACAGGATTGATACTAGGAATGGTGAATTGGATATGAAGGTAATGATAGGTCAACAAGGAATCGATCACTCTTAGTAAGAGGAGATTGCATCTAGCTAGTTATCAATCAGATGATGATTCAGGGAATCTTTGATCAAAGTAAAGATATTAGAGATGGTTTCTAATATCAAGATAATTGAATCATCAATATAAGATTGAGCTAGAAACAAATATAATATTAGATTTGACATATATCCATATCCATAATTATATTTTGGGTGCAGGCTGATCGAAGGATTTAATTGTACGGTAACTTTCTAATGAAGGGTAGTTTTGGTATTTCACCAGAATTTCCATATCTTCCGGGTAGACATGACACGTTGCTAGACGTCAATCTTGTCTTGTGGGTTGATTAAATTGAATGATCACTTATTAGGAAGAGTCCTAATTGATCATAATCGGGTAAGCCCGGTTTGACCTAAATCGATTAGAAAGAGTTCTAATCAAATTAGGTCAACTTGTATTCGAACCCACTGCTGGCTAGATGTGGAACCCAATGGGTCACACACTTAAGAGAATTGATCAAGGGTTTAAATTTGTAATTAAATCATCTTTGCATGATGACACTCTAGCAGGTGTTGCAAATCCTAGCTTCTATTCGAATTAGATTCGAATTAGGGTTCTGGATTGGTTCAATTTGGGTTCTAATTGGATCTAATTAAACCCTAATTGAGGTTATAGGGATTATGGCTAACCCTATTGGCTAACCATGTATCTAGGCTAGCCCCCCACCCGCCCCTTAGCATTTTCATGCCAAAAATGCCAAGAGTCCATGCGCTAATGGACTCTTGGCACGCCATTTGGAAGAGTCCATGGCGCATGGACTCTCTTGGTGCGCTCCGTAAAAAAAAAAAAAAAAAAAAAAAAAAAAAAAAAAAAAAAAAAAAAAAAAAACACTCCAGTGTTTTATATGGGGCGGCTTTTCCTTCTCTCTTTTAGCGCCTCAATTGTCCCCCCTTAGATTGGAATCCAAGGATTGATGTTTTTTTTTGAGAAAGGCAGAAAGCATTCGTTGCTTCCCGGTTGCGTGAAATAACATCTCTTCGGAGATTAAAAGTCGTGACTCCTTTCTTTTAAAAACATCATGATTTTTCATTTAAGAAAAGCCATGGGATTTATCCGGAAGGCCATGAGAAGGAAGGATGGGGCGTGAGAAAATGAGAAAGGGCGTGAGAAGTTTTTCATGAAGAGATGTGTAGGCGCCTCTCTGAGATCTATTTAAGGGGTTAGGAAAATCAGAACTCGGTAATATTTTTAATCCTTCTTCCTCTCCTAAAGACTCTTTCTCTCTTTTCTTGTTCTTGCACTATTTTCTTTACAGAGTACACCTCTGTCGAAACTCTGCTACTGAACAAGAACAAGAGCGAAAGTCTCCGACGGTAAAGGAAAGAAGGAGTTCTGATTTTGTTCTTTCCTTCTTACATTAAGACATTCTTGTCTTAATTTCTCCTCCAATTTAAGACAAGCCTAAATCCCCTTAGGACAAAGTCTTATCTTTAAGACAAGAGTGTCTTAGAGGGTCAAGGTCTTAGTGGAAGGAGGAGAAGAGATAAAAGAAAGGAAGGCAACCTCTTGTGTGGAAGAATTCCAGCCATAATCCGAAGAATTGAGTTCTAGGAAGAAGAACTCAATAGGAGGAACCATTGGACAAGAAGATAGTGTTCTTGATCATTGCTCTGTGTGGATCACCATCGGAGGGCGGACACTTGGACGCCTGGTGAATTCAAATAGCCCATTGATCTTCAAGTTTTAAGTCTTCATAAATTGGAATTAGCGATTACAGGTTGGTATTCTAATTCAATTTGCATAGAAATGTTTGTCTTCATACATTCTAGTCTTATTAAGGAGTTCCTGTTTTAGGGTTTTGGTGCATACTAATTTCAATTTTTGAAATTACCCTTCCGCTGCGTTGCACCGGAACCCTACATGAGGTAGGGCCCCTATGGGCTCGGTCTGTCCTGCTAGTGCCTTCTACGCCAATCATAGAGGTTATGGTCAGGACCAAGGTCGGAGCGAACCAAGCTTCCTTCCCTTTTTGTTTGTAATCTAGCTTTTGAGAGATTTCCCTGGCCTGTCAGGGATCTCCCTTGATGTAAGAGGCTTTTGATTAATGAATGCATATTTTTTTATTATCTGATGCATCTCCATCTTCTATTCCTCTTCTTTGGTCTTTATAATAGGAAGGTGTATTTCCAGGGTCGTCTCAAGTCTATTCTAGACTTTAGGCTTCTGTGAGATGATGCTAAAGCCTTAAGAGGCCTTTGGCTTCTGAAGCTTCTGGGGTCCCTCAGCTTGACCCATCGAGCAAGACCTCAAACTCCTTCAATTCTTTTCTTCGGACTGTGATCAAGCCTGGGGGCTGGAGCCGAGAGGCTTGATGGAGGAGGTCGAGGGGCTTGATGGAAGAGGCTGAGAGGCTTGATGAAGGAGGTTAAGGGTCCTGATGCGCCAAGCTATGTGTCAGGCGGTAGATGGCCGGGACTTCTAGAGTTCTCGGCAAACATCTCCGAACTGTGAGCAAGGTGGCCAGAGCTGAGGGGCTTGATGGAGGGGGCCGAGAGGCCTGATGAAGGAGGTTGAGGGGCTTGATGAAGGAGGCCGAGGGGCCTGATGCGCCAAGCTATGGTCAGGTGATAGATGGCAGGGATTTCTAGAGTGTCCCGACGGACATCTCCAGACTATGAGCAAGGTGGCCGGAGTTGAGAGGCTTGATGGAGGGGGGCAAGAGGCCTGATAAAGGAGGTCGGGAGGCCTACTAAAGGAGGTGAGAGGCCTGAAGCACCAAGCATGAGTCAGGCGGTAGATGGCCGGGACTTCTTGAGCTTCTCGATGGACTTCTCCAGACTATAAGCAAGGTGGCCAGAGCCTAGAGGCTTGATACAGGGGGTCGAGAGGCCTATTGAAGGAGGCCAAGGGGCCTGATGAAGGAGGCCAAGAGGCATGCTGAAAGAGGATAGGAGGCCTGATGCGCCAAGCTATGAGTTAGGCAGAAGATGGTCGGGACTTCTAGAGTTTTTCGGCAGACATGTCCGGAATGTGAGCAAGGCAGTTGAAGCTGAGAGTCTTGATGGAGGGGTCGAGAGGCCTGATGAAGAAGGCTGAGAGGCCTAATGAAGGCAACCAAGAGGCCTATAGAAGGAGGTCGGGAGGCCTGATGCATCAAGCTTTGAGTCAGGCGGTAGATGGCTGGGACTTCTGGGATCTCCTAGTAGACATCTTCGGAGTGTGAGCAAGGTGGTCAGAGTCGAGAGGCTTGATGGATGGTACCTAGAGGCCTGTTGAAGGAGGCCGAGAGGCCTGATGCGCCAAGCTATGAGTCAAGCGGTGGATGGCTGGGACTTCTGGAGCTTTCTTGTAGACATCTCTGAACTGTAAGCAAGGTGGCCGAAGCCAAGAGGCTTGATGGAGGGGGCCAAGAGGCCTGATGAAAGCAACCAAGAGGCCTAATGAAGGAAGCTGAGAGGCCCGATGTGTGAAGCTTTGACTCAGGTGGTAGATGGTCGGGACTTCTGGAGTCTCCCATCGGACATTTCTAGACTATGAGCAAGGCGGCCGAAGTCGAGTGGCTTGATGGAGGGTGCTGAGAAGCTTGATGAAGGAGGTCGAGGGGCTCGATGGAGGAGGCCAAGGGGCCTGATGGAAGAGGCCGAGGGGCCTGATGAAGGAGGATGAGGGACCTGATGCGCCAGGCTATGAGTCAAGCGATAGATGGCCGGGACTCTGGAGTTTCCTAGCAAACATCACCAGACTGTGAACAAGGCGATTGGAGCCAGGGGGCTAGTTGAGCTTCTGGTCCTGAATGCTGGGCTTCAGAAGTTTTCGGGCTTAGAGTGCCGGGCTTCAGAAGTTTTTGGGCTTAGAGTGCCGGGCTTCAGGAGTTTCCGGGCTTAGAGTGCTTGGCTTCGGGAGTTCTTGGGCATAGAGTGCCGGGCTTCATAAGATTCTAGGCTTAGAGTGCCAGGCTTTGCATGTTTTTGGGCTTAGAGTGCCTGGCTTCATAAGTTTCTAGGCTTAGAGTGTTGGGCTTCATAAGTTTCCAGGCTCAGAGTGCCGGGCTTCGGGAGTTTCTAGGCTTAGAGTGCTGGGCTTTATAAGTTTCTGGGATTAGAGTGCTAGGCTTCATAAGTTTTCGGGCTTAGGTGGTGTGGGCACCAGTATCCGACAGAGGCTCCTCAACCCTCTATGGATATCTGATTAGGATTCCAATTTATCAGGTCCTGTAATAAGGCTTCAAGCCTAAGTATTATATTTTTTTAGTTATGAATTTAGTCTCAATTGCTTTTGTTTTAGTCTTGTACCTTGACCAATTTGGTCAAGTTATGTCTATGAGTCCTGTATTGATTCCAATTCAAGTCTATTTGAAGTTAATGGGCCAAGGCTAAGCCATCTCCCAAGCCATGAAAGATGCCACTTCAACCCTTGGATGCCACCTCATCCATCCCATGTGGCTCCACATCACCATGACATGTGGGCGGCCAAGGCAAGGGGAATGCTGATTTTTTTATGGGCGCTATCCTTGATCTTTCCTCCCTTCCCTCCCCCTATCAAGCCTCTTGCTAAAGGAGTCATGGGTGGCCAATGGAAGGTCAATAAGAGTTGAAGATTATGAAGACAAGTCCCTTGCTTCAAGCCATCTTCCCAAAATACTTGGTCAGCCATGGAAGGTCAAAAGGAGTTAAAGATATAAAGAGACAAGTCCCTTGCTTCAAGCCCTCATATCAAGCTTTCTTCCCAAAATATTTGACTAGCTATGGAAGGAAGATCAAGAGTCCAAGGGTGCCAAGACAACCTCCATCTTCCAAGCCCCATATTATGTATTTCACCAAAGGTGGGTGGGCAACCAAGGAAAGGTTGAAGACATAAGCCTTGCCACAAGCCCCATATCATATTTCTCTCCAAAGATGGGTGGGCGATCAAGGAACGAAGGAAGACACAAGCCTTGCTACAAGCCCCATATCATGCCTTCTTCCCAAAATGTGTGATCAGCCTTCCAAGTCCAAGGGTGCCAAGATCCTTCTTCCAAGCCCCAAATCAAGCCATGCCCAATCACATGCAAAGCCTTGGTCAGCCAAGGAGAAGGGATTTTAGATTTTTGGTGCCTTATCAAGAGAGGACATGTAATTTTATTTTGAATTTGAAAAGGGACCTAAGGTGCCTATATAAAGGACCTTACCCCTCATTTGTATGGCTAATTTTGATGAATGAAAGAAAAGATTTTGAGTGCTACTCTTCTAGTTGTTGCCTTCGTTCCTTAAGAACGTCGATTTCCATGAGGGAGCGCCTTCGCCTTCGGGCATCAAGAGGTGTGAGGCCTCAAGTTACCTTCTCTTCCATGTAAGCCATCTTCCATCTTCGAGTTCGGAGGCCATCTGGATGATCCATCTTGGCACCTAGCAAGAAGATCCCCCATTCACCACCATCTTCAACTTTTCTTCCCTCATTGCTTCTTGTTTTTTGCTAACTCCCAATATTTCTCTTGATTGCTTGCAGGTTCTCAAGGTGCCACGAATACAAAGTCAGTCTCCCTTGCCTTCGCAACCTTCGGACGGAAAGTTGGCGCATCCACAGGGTTGAAGGCTCGATCATCCAGGCCACATCTGCGAGAGCGAGTGAACTCGGCATCGGACGCATCAAAACTTTATAAGGTTTGCCACCTTAACTCCTAAGTTGGTATTGATTCGAGAGCTAAGTCCTATGGGTTTCTCAATCTTGGGGTCCTCTTCTTATCCTGTTTAGGGGCTTACTTGCTAGTTTGAAGTTCTTATTATTATAGAACCCTAGATCTACTCTTGCTTGTCTTCTGGAATCCTTAACATCTTTTTAAAAAAAAACCTAAAAATCACAAAGAAAAATCACCTGCATCATCCTAGCATCTAGTTAGTCCTGCACCATCTGGTATCAGAGCATGGTTAGGACTTAGCATCTTCTTAAGTACTTGGATTAGGTTTTTCACCATGGCCGTTCGGTCATAGAAAAATGAAGGGCTACAAGACCCTCACATCCCATTCCACGGGGATTTTCTATGGTGTGTAGGGGTGCCGATGTGATTGACTTTGAAGGGGAACACAAGGAATTAAGTTTAAATTTTAAAGAATAGTTTTGCATCATTAGAATCTAGTATCTTCAAATTTCTGCATTTTTTTATCTTAGTATATAGTTTGATATTTTAATTGTTTTTGTTTGTAGGAATGTCAGAGTTTTGTGATTTTTATTTTGCTAGATTCTGCATAATTAGAAATATTTTTCAAATTTTTTTTCAGATTTTATTTCAGTCTGTAGAATTTCTACATGGCTGATTACCATCCGAGGAAAATTCTATTCTGAAAATTCCAGCAAGTGCATCTCATCCCATTTTCATTTTCCATATAGTTTAATTTTGTATTTAGGTTCATATTTTGTTACTTCTAGTATCTTATTTCTGCTATCATACATCAAAAATCCAAAAACAAAACTTAGGTACATTTCATTAGATCATTTGTATGCCATCATTCTCATAATTCACTTAAGGGCATCAATATCATAAGATAAGGGAAGGAAGTCATTACCTTTCCTTAGCCCAAAAACAACCACCCTTGCATTTTGAATCCAAACCTAATCTAAATTCTAGTAGCAACCTAATAGATTAGGGACATCAACTAGTTGGGTTTGACCATTTTGGGGAAGCTGGTTGCTTACAACCCTTCAATTGGTACCAGGAAGCCGATGTCTAAGGCAAGAGGTCTAGCGTCAAACGACCTAAGCGGTGTTGTGGTTCCTTAATTGGGTCCTTGCAAAAGCAAGGGGGGCCTCCCACACTCCCACCTCTTACCTAGTTGGTGAAAGGGCTAGTTGATTTTGCTATGTGTCTTCTTCGTGGATTGATTATGATTGAACTCGTAGGTCTAGCAAACCCATAGCACCTTTCGTTGTGTGTTGCATGTCGACTAGGTTAGGAGTCCCCTATCACTCCCATCATTCCCAATCAAGTGAATCCATGGAGAACGATCGTGAGGATCAATTAAAGGTCATCACTGAACATCTAGCTAGGTTGAACAAAAGGTTTGATGAGTTTGAAATTAGAATTGAAACAAGGCTAGAAACTCTGGAGAGAATCCGGGAGCCTTCCACTGAACTTGAGTCTGAGTCACCTCCCACACCAAGTTTGGTAGAAGATCAATTGTTAAAAGAATATGAGGGAGAGGAAGAACTGTTTGAATCTGAAGACCTTTTAAGAGTAGTTAGATGCATCTTTATCCAAAACATAGTGCAAGAAGATTGGCGTAGGACCAACAGCCTACAAACCTTTATCAGACTAGGGGATAAGGTGTGCAAGATCATAGTTGATAGTGGGAGCTGTGTCAATGCCATCTCTTTAAGTACTGTCAAATCTCTAGGATTGACCCCAATTCCTCACCCCAACCCTTATAAGGTCTCTTGGATAGATTCAACTTCCATACCCATAAAGTCTAGATGCCTAGTCATGATCAAATTGCAGTCATATGAAGAGATGATTTGGTATGATGTCCTTCCCATGGGCATCAGTAGCATTATCCTAGGTTGACTCTAGCTTTACGATCATGATGCCACCCTTTATGGTCAGACCAATACCTGTACCTTTAACCACCATGGCAAGAAATTTCCAATCAATCCAATTTAGCCTAAGGACTAGGTTATAAGAGGATCGAGTAGCCTTAAGGAAAAGAAACCTGGAGTCAACCTGATCAGTGACAAAGAGTTAGAGAAGAAGATTACTGAGGGAACCCCTGCCACTAGAGAAATTCATGAATCAATCCAAAGAGAACCCCCTCAAGAGGTAGTTGAAGCCCTGAAAGTGAAAGAATTTGATGCCATATTTCTCGATGAGTTAACTAAATCAACTACCACCAGATGAGATTACTGAGGGAACCCTTACTACTAAAGAGATTCATGAACCGATCCAGGGAAAACACCCTCAAGAGGTAGTTGAAACTCTAAAAGAATTTAAGGATGTATTTACCGATGAGTTAGCTAAGCAACTACCACCCGATGAGATTACTAAAGGATCCCTTGCCATTGAAGAGATTCCTGAACTGAACCAAAAAGAACACCCCCAGGAAGTAGTTGAGGCTCTGAAAGAGTTTGAGGATGTTATACCCGATGATTCACCTGATCAATTACCACCCTTGAGGGACATCCAGCATGCTATAGACTTGGTCCTAGGATCCTCTTTAACAGACCTTCCTCACTATGATATTAACCCTACCGAGCCCCAAGAACTACTGAAACAAGAGGACCATATGACACCCATAGAATAATGTCCAAGTTTTAAGATTATCCTAAATAAGTAAGGCTTGTTTCATGCTTCCCATAGATTGCCCCAAGACTCTGATTCCTAATTCCTACCCTTCCCTGAGTCTTCTCATGTTTCTAGAGCCATGGGGCTACATTTTGTTGAGATCACTAGATTGCATGAATCATTAGAGCCCATTCCATTTGCTACCTACTTCTGGTATACATTATGGCATTTGCTAGGGATCCATGGTAATTTTTCATGTGCATACCAAACTAGGGTCAAACCTAGAGAGTCAATAATCTATTAGGTTTAGGCCCTATAGAGTCCAATAAAATTTCTCTCAATAGGAATGCTTAGTTTAGTCTGCATTTTGCATCATGTTAGAATTCTGCATTAAGTACAAATTTTAAAATAATTTGGCTGATTTCCAAAAATGAGCCAAAGAGTTTGAAATTAGGGATTCTATAATGGTTAGGCTTAGGCCTGAACGGTTTCTGCTAGGAGCTAGTAAGAAGCTTCATGGTGTAGGCACCAGGCTTGGGAAGAGACTTCAACCAATGCCGAATTCTTTATGGATAGAAGATTAAGAATTTGAGTCCTGTAATAAGTTGTAATTGAGTTTATGAGTACTGTACTTATTTTTATTTGAGTAATTGGGTCCTGTTCTAATTTCAATTTGGGTTCTTAAGTCCAAATAGGGTTAAATTGGCCTTGTATTGAGTAAGTATAGTAGTTGGGTTCAAGAGTTGCTTGATTTGGGTTTCAGTTAAGCTAGATTGAATACAACTAACTTCTCCAACAAACCATAACTACTTGGAGCACCACATCATCAATACACCCTGCCAACTTGGAGGACAAGTCATGCCACATCACCTCCCTACTTTGCCACATCACCATACCACCTCATCAATGAATTTTGCCTAAGAAGAATGAAGTTTGAAATGGCCACAACTTCCTCCTCTATTCTCTCCATGAATTTGGTGTATTTTGAATTTGAATTTGAAAGTCTTGGTAGTCTTTAAATAAGGCTCTTAGTCTTCTTGTAAAACAGGGAATGATGAATGAATGAAGGAGATTTTTTTTTTCTCATGAAAATTTCCCTTGCTTGAGAGCTTGGACCCCTGTGAGAGGGTGGGCATGAGGCCCTTACCGTGTTCTTCCCATCATCTACATCTTCTTCCCTTCCAACACCACTCCAACCGGCCAAGGCTATTTCAAGCTTCTTCTCCCTCTTCAAAGATTCTTCCTCCTCATCTCCTTTGCAATCTTTGGTCTCTAATTTCTCTATAATTTTGTTGCAGGATCCCCGGGCTTCCAAGCTCCAAAGAAGAGGTCTACCTTGACAAGAGCCAATTACAAGATGCCCTACAAGTTAGAGGAATCCCTTGTCATCCAAGGTCTTTCTCTCTTCGAGTGTTTTTCCCTCATAATTCGAGATACTAACAGCCAGCTAACCTTCTTTAAATAGGTTTTTAGATCTGCAATATTAAATTATTCTTAGCCCTAATCTAAGTGATTTCTTAACTACTAAGGTCCTCTTCTTAGTTACTTCAAAAGGTTTAAACTTCATGTCTTGTTTGGCGTTTAAGAATCCCTCTCATTAAATTATTCTCCATTTACTATGATTGGCTGCATGTTTATTACTTTATTTTCATTTGAGCATTGCTAATTCCATTAGGAACACATCATCCCCTCATTGTCCCACATCACTTCATGCTCGTGGAGCTGGCCCCTTTTATGTGATAAGGAGAGTTGGCCCTAATGCCTATGTGCTTGAGCTATCCTCAGATTATGGCATTAGCTCGACTTTCAATATCTCGGACTTAGTCGAGTACAGGGAACCAACAAACATACCCAGTGAGCCATTTGGGCTTGACCTTCTATTTGATAGTGAACCCGACCCAGAGTGTCCACTTTCAATTTTACCTGAGAGAGGAGAGCAGATCGAGTGTGTCTTGAATGATCAAGCTATCACCACCCGGGGCAAAGGTTATCAACATTCCTTGGTTCGATGGCAAGTGTAGGGTTCGGTGGCAAGGTAGAAACATAGATTTCAAATTTTTTATCTTTATAAAATCTTCACCAAACCCTTAACCCAAGATCTCCTTAAAAGAATTAAAACATATAACATGTATGTATAAGATTTAAATTCATATTAAAGTACTAACCTGTATTGCTAAAATCCAAACTTTAAATCTCCACCAGGTGCCCAAATGTTCATCCTCCAATGGTGATCCACACAGAAAAAGATGAAGACTACAATTTCTTGTTCTTGGCTCCTCTTCTTGAATTATTTTTCAAGAATTCAATTCTTGGACTTTTAGGCTGAAATTTTCTTTCTTGAAAATTTCTTTTCTTCCTTCTTTCATCTTCTTGAATTCTTTTCTTGAATTCCCTTTCTTGAATTCCTTTTCTTGAATTGAATTAGAATAAGAAATTAAGACAAGTAAAGTCTTAATTCAAGAAAGAAAAGAAGAAGAACAGACCCTTCATTTTCCCTTTCCTTTACTGTTCAAGACCTTCCTATTATTCTTGTTTAGGGTCAGAGTTTCGACAGAGATTATCTCTGTAAGGGAAACAATACCCAACAAGCATAAAGGGAAGGAGTATTCTGGAGTGGAGGAGAGGAATATGATCTCTGTATTTGATTATCTGAAAGAAATCCCCGAGAACCCAAACCCTTTTATAGATTTCAGAGGGGCATTTTCTCAAAACATCGCAACCCTCTGAAACCCCAGGAATCATGATCCCTCATTTCTCACGCATCCCCTCAACCAAAAATCATGATTCTCCGATTTAATTTTCATTTTTCCGACGAGGAGGACTCTCGGAAAAACTTCAAGAAGAATCGCGACTTTTGAAGACAGACTTGCGACCGAAAAATGACGGATCTTTTTCCTTAATTTTTTTGGCCATCAGATCCAGATCCAAGGACGTCAGATAAGGATCCAAATTGCCCCCTTTTCTTGATTTTTCTTAGATGGAATTTCCTTCCCACGCGCGTGAAGAGGAGTCCACACGCGCGTGGACTCTTCTTCTTGGCGCCCGCGGGTGAGGAAGGGTGTGGGCGGCTTGGAGAGAGAGTCTCAGTGCACTTGATTCACTTGGGTTTAGCTATGGGTTAGCCTAATGTCCTAAAATTTAAATTAGACCTTAATCTGGTTCAATTAGAACCCAATTAAGCCCAATTCGGAACCAAATTCGAATCTGATTGGAATAGAAATTGGGTCTGCAACACATGCTAGTGTGTTTATCCTGCAAACATGATTTAATTTCAAATTAAATCCTTCATCAATTCTCTTTTGTGTGTGACCCATTGGGTTCCACACCTAGCCAGTAGTAGGTCCAAGTGCTATTTGACTTAATTTGGTTAGATCTCAACTAAGCCGATTTAGGTCAACTCAAACTAGCTCGACTCGGTCAATTAGAATCTAATTCTAATTAACTGATTTGAATTACCATAATTCAATCATATACCTACAAGACAAGATTGACGTATAGCAACGTATCATGTCTACCTGAAAGATGTGGAATTTTGATGGAATTACCAAAATACCCTTCAGTGGTGAGTTACTGGGCAATTCAGTCCTTTGATCAACTTGCATCCCGAATATGATTATGAATATGGATACTTGTCGAATCCAATTTCATATTCATCCCTAGCTCAATCTTTATAATGATGATTCATTAATGAATCATTAGAAATTAACTCTAATGTTCATACTTTGATCAAAGATTTCCTGAATCCATTATTTGATCGAAATTAGCTGGATGCAATTCCCTCTTACTAGGGCTGATCAATTCCTTGTTGACCTACTCACAACCTCCATATACAATCCACCATACCTAGTATCACCTCGTGCATGACTCAGTGTCATGATTGATTGCGAACCAAAGTATGGATTCATATATATAAGGTACCATGGTAGTCTCAAGTCAAAGGACCACATGCACTACTCCCACTATGAGAATTATCTATTGACAATCAGATAAGGTTCCATTAGATATTCTCAATCTGGATCAATTCAGTGAACTCATTCTCTAATGAACACTTACATCCTAGTATTAGTGTCAAACACAAGTGACTGTGAGATCAGTCACCCTCATCACAAAGCATATATAGGATATGCTGGTCTTGCCGGAAATATTGATCCCCAACTCAATGTCCCATCGACCAGGAATATTTTAGATTAGGGTTTTAAGGCTTTAGGTCTCACTGATATGATCTCATCATAACCCTAGAACCATAACCCTAATCTATGGGGTTCATCATAAAGACACAGCATATGATGAAAATAATGCCTTTATTATAATAATGTCAATTCATTGATTTTGGGATAGAAATACAATATTTTAATTGGCTTTCAGGGCACAATCTTTCAATCTCCCACTTGCACTAAAGCCAATCACCTTTAAATCTTAACCCCATATAATCAAGGTGGCGATTAAACTCTCGCTGTGATAGAGCCATAGTGAACGGGTCTGCTATGTTGTTCTTTGTTTCTACCCTTTTAATGCAGACTTCTTGTCTTTCGATAATCTCTCGAACGAGATGGAAGCATCTCAGAATGTGCTTTGATTTGTGATGAGCTCTTGGTTCCTTTGCTTGAGCAACAGCCCCCGTATTATCACAGTAAAGTGATACTGGACCTTCAATCTCAGGAACTATGCCCAACTCTGATATGAACTTCATCATCCAGACAGCTTCCTTGGCAGCTTCACTAACAGCAATGTACTCTGCCTCAGTTGTTGAGTCAGCTACAGTTTGCTGTTTAGAACTCTTCCAACTTACAGCTCCTCCATTTATGGTAAAAATATACCTAGATATAGATTTGCTGTCATCTGGATCTGATTGAACACTAGAATCCGAATAAGCTTCTAGTTTAAGATCAGATCCTCCGTATATTAGAAAAATATCCTTAGTTCTTCTTAAGTACTTAAGAATATTTTTCACAGCCTTTCAATGATCCTCTCCTGGATCAGCCTGAAACTTGCTGGCTATACCTAAGGCATATGCCACATCAGGCCTAGTACATAACATAGCATACATAATAGACCCTACTACCCAAGCATAAGGTATAGAATTCATTCTATTTCTTTCTTCAGGTGTCTTAGGAGACATCTTTTTAGAAAGATATATGCCATGACCAATAGGTAAGTAACCTCTTTTACTTTCCTCCATGCTAAATCTTTTTAGCACTTGGTCAATGTACCTAGACTGGGATAAACCTAGCATCCTCCTAGATCAATCTCTATAGATCTTAATGCCTAGTATATAAGATGCTTCTCCCAAGTCTTTCATGGAAAACTGTTTAGATAACCATACCTTGACTGATTATAACATTGGGATATCATTCCCAATGAAGAGTATGTCATCTACATACAGAACCAAGAAAACTATGGCACTCCCACTAGTCTTCTTGTACACACAAGGTTCATCCTCATTTTTGATAAAGTCAAATTCTTTGACTGTCTTATCAAATCGGATGTTCCAACTCCTAGATGCTTGTTTTAATCCATAAATAGATTTCTTCAGCCTACATACCTGATTAGGTTTAGTCTCCAAGACAAAACCTTCTGGCTGTGACATATAAATCTCTTCCTCAAGGAAACCATTGAGGAATGCGGTTTTCATATCCATCTTCCAGATTTCATAATCATGATATGCTACTATAGCAAGCATGATCCGAATAGATTTGAGCATGGCAATAGGAGAAAATGTTTCATCATAATCTATTCCCTGTTTTTGTCTGAAACCCTTAACCACTAATCTAGCTTTATAAGTTTCAACTTGGCCATCTGCCCCAATCTTTTTCTTATAGACCCATTTGCATCCAATAGGATTAACACCATCTGGTGCATCAACCAAAGTCCAGACTTGGTTGACATACATGGAGTCCATTTCGGATCTCATGGCTTCCAGCCATCTATCTGAGTCACTACTCATGACAGCATCCGTATATGTTAGAGGCTCATCATTATCAATGATTCGGGCTTCATTATTTTCAATAATGAACCCATACCTCTCAGGTGCTTGTCGCACCCTATCAGACCTACGGATAGGAGTGGTGTGTTCAGGTTCTATACTAACTATGTTATGATTTGATTGAGATGTATCTACTTGTTGAACTTCTTCAAGTTCAATATTTCTCCCACTGCCCTTTTATAGGATGAACTCTTTCTCCATAAAAGTGGCATGCCTACTGACTAAAACCTTTTGTTCAGTAGGGTGGTAGAACAGATATCCTATACTATCTTTAAGATATCTAACAAATAGACACTTTTCTGCTCTAACATCAAGCTTATGTCCAAAATTTCTTTTGACATAGGCTGGACATCCCCATATCTTAAGATACTTAAGATTGGGTTTCTTTCCCCTCCATAACTCATATGGAGTGCTAGATACAGATTTGGATGGTACTCTATTTAAAATATTAGACGCTGTTTCCAAGGCATATCCCCAGAAAGAAATAGGTAAGTCTGTGAAGCATATCATGGACCGTACCATATCTAATAAAGTATGATTTCTCCTTTCAGCAACACCATTTAATTGTGGTGTGTAAGGAGAAGTCCATTCAGAGATGATTCCCTTTTCTTTAAGGTGATCAAGAAACTCGGTGGATAAGTATTCACCTCCTCTATCTGATCGAAGGATCTTAATACTTTTCCCGTTTGTTTCTCTACCATACTTTGATACTCTTAAAATTTTTCAAAAGCTTCGGACTTATGTTTCATTAGATACACAAATCCGTACCTTGAAAAATCATCAGTGAATGTGATGAAATATGAGTATCCACCCTGGAGCACTTGGGCAGCATGAAGGAAGTCCAGATGCTGGGCTAGTGACTTGAGTGTGGATCCAATGGTCCTCCTTTTGAATATGACTTAAATGAAAGTAACTATAGGACTCAAAGGGGCCTAATTGATAAGATTCAAAGTAGGTCGAATAATACAAATGGACTCAATTGAACTTAGTGAATCTAATCGACTCACATTATTATAGGACTCAAATTGACACAAAACCTCAAAATGACAAACACTCATAATGAACTGACTTGACCAACTTAGCTCAACTGAACAAAACATAACCCAAACTTGACTCAAAATCCTAATAGTGTGAGTTGACTCTAAATACAGGACTTAAGTGTAACAAAGCCTGAAAAACAAAAGTCAAGGCCCAGATACATGACTCAAATGGCTAACACAGCTAGATTATTGGACTCAAAGATAAAATTTGATTCATAGCTAAGGGACTCAAAACTCAGGGACCCATAGTGAACTAGGGTTGACCTGATGTTTTCATCATCCTCCCCCGCCACCGCGTGTCCTCCCTTCCTTCCTGCAAAATAGCGGAGACCCGGGCCGGGGATTCCGGTGAGGATACTCCAATGATCAAGTTGATGGGGGACTAATATGCATGCAATTTTTTTTTTATATTTTATATATGGGGTTAGGTGATTAATTCTCGAATTTCAGATCAAAATTAGTTGTAGGGAATTTTGTATGAGTTTTTGAAGCCATGCATGTAGATCAGAACCTAGAAAAGTACTAAAGAAGGATCGCCGGGGCTGAGAAGCCCCGGTTAGGGCAAGTTCTCCTACAATATAAAGACTGGAGGTAGATGGGGTGTACCTGACAACTTCTGAAGTGTCCGGTGAAGATTGCAATGAAGGGATATCTCGTTCCTCGATGGATGCGGCCTGGAAAATCAAGCCAAAGACCCGTGGATACCCGACTTTCTGCTCGATGGTCCAATTGAGGCTTGGTTGGAGTCGTTGGATTCGTAGGAACTCGGGGACCTGCAAACGACCTGTCAGGGATTAGAAAACTCAAAGGAGATCAAGAAAATAAATAAAAATAGCAAAGAAAGAAAGTTTTGGAGGGGCTGGAAGGATGGTTGGCGGCAGGAAGATGATTGCAAACACTGGGAATAAGAACTCTAAAACCCCTTTATGCACATAACAGGGTAATCAAACAAAACAATAGAAGAACTCAAGGTTTATTTCATATATCAAAATCTCCTTCATACAAGAGGCTAGGGTCCTTTAAATAGACCCTTAACCTTGGGCTCCAAGTAAGGGCACATAAGTCTTTACATAAGAATCCTTTTCCCTCTCAAACCCTAGCTAGAAAATAAGGAAACATTAGGTAAAAAATTTCTAAAAATTCTCTTGACATGGACAACACTCCAAGGACACCTAGCGAGGCATGTTGGGCTTCTAGGAGCAGAAAGTGATGCGGCAAGCATATGATTAATATTTAGATTATGGTTTGTAGAGCATTGAAACCTAATTACAGTAGCATTGTACTCATCATAATAAGACTTAAGGATTACAAGAAATGGAACTTTTACATGATTAGACACAATCTAAAACTAAGAAGGAAGAAGATCTAGATAATAGGGGCTAATGATTGTGGACTTACCGTGATGAGCTTTCCAACCTTCTTTTGATTCATACCTTGAAACTACCAACGCTCAGAACTGAAGAACCTGGATAACAAAGATCAGAACCCTGGACTTGGGCTTCAGCTTGTTGGTTCCTTGTCAAGGAAGACCCTACTTGCAACTCGAAAACCTCGAAGGACCCTGCACATAAAGAATAAGAGTTAAGGAAGAAGAAAGGCATGCATATGGAAGGGATGGAAAATTTGTGAGCAAACAAAGAGATTTGAGATGGCTTGGCCGACTCCAAGGCCTTCTTCTTGACTTGGGCGTTGGTTGCTTGGAAGAGAGAATAGTTTGGTGTGGAAGAGGGGCTTAGAGACAATCACTCAAAACAATAAACTTCAATTCAACTTCAACTTTCATTAATCTCCAAAAAAATCAAATCCCCTTTACAATAGGGCATCCAAGGCTTTTTAATAGCCTTACAAAACTTTTGAAATTTGAAAACTCCCCAAATTATGGAGGATTACAAGGGAGGTTGGAGGATATGGGGCCTTGTTACATGGGATAAGGAGAAATTCATGGAGATTCTCCCCAAATTGTGGAGGATTACAAGGGAGGTTGGAGGATATGGGGCCTTGTTACATGGGATAAGGAGAAATTCATGGAGATTGGCCAGTTTCTTTGAATTTAAAATGCTTGGTCGATCTCCCCTTTAGGCGCCCATTTGAAGGTGACATGACTGATGATGTGGCATCCCTGGTGGCTGCTTTGTTGGCATGGTGATGTGGAATTCCAGCTTGGTGGACCAAGGTCTTGATTTAGAAGCTCTAAGTGGTTTGGTGAACCTCAACTTGAAGTAGCTTGGACTTGATTTAAATAAACCTAATGGAACTCTAATTGAGTTCTTATTTGAACCTAGATTGAGACAGGACATAATTACAGGACTCGATTGGACATAATTACAGGATTCATGAAATTGAAACTAAGTAATTACAAGACTCTTGAAAGTTAATTGCCCTTTACAAAAAAATTTAACCTAGTGATCTTCGATCCAAAGTAAAATCAGGTTAACCTTATTTGAGTGGGGTTTTATTCTGCTTCTGCTTCTGGTGTCCACACCAATTCTTCTGGGGTGGGCAGAACTCGACCCAGTTGAGTATGGTTCAGTTTTGCCCTGGTAATGCTCGAACAAGTCTGGGTTAAGTCTTTGCAGGTCCTCTCGAGTAATCCAAGAGTTGTCGGACTCAGGTCGACCTTGCCATTGAACCAGGTATCGCTGATAGTCCTTATTCCTGGTAGTAATGGTCTTGTCATCCAGGATTCTCTCAATCCTCTCTCTCCTCTCGGGTAGGGTTGGTGGTGGACACTCGAAAATATGTTCACTCTCATGAAAGTTTCTGGCCCAAAAGGCTCACTAGGTATTAGTAGTGGTTCTTTGTATTATACTAGGTCTGAACATTAAAGGGTGTACAAATACCCATATCAGGTGGAAGTTCCAAAACATATGCATTAGGCCCTATTTTCTGTAAGATCTTGAAAGGTCCCGCCCCACGGGCATGCTGCTTCTTTATGGTTCCAGGTGGAACCATTCAAGGTTAGCCTATCCTGCATAATCCCCTTCACAGAATTCTTTAGCCCTCTTATGTGAATCAACTAAATGTTTGTAAGTCTCATGCTCAGTTTGATCTTATACTGATTTCTTTATGCAAATTTGTGATATGCTGTGCGAAAGATTCAGCAGACTCAGAAATTTGCACAGCACTTACAAATGGAGACTGAACTGGCATCCTTATTGAGGGGAATTTAATTGGACTTTCTAGGACCTAACCTAACAGATTAATGACTCTCTAGGTTTGACCCTGGTCTGGTATGCACATGAGAATTTACCATGGGTTCCTAGCAAATGGCCATAAGGTTTTCCAAAAGTAGGTAGCAAAAGGAATAGGCTTTAAAAGCTCATGCATCCTAGTAATCTCATCAAAATGAAACTATATGCTCTAAAATATGATAAGACTCAGGGAAAGGCAGGAATAGGAATCCGAGACTTGGGGTAATTTTGGAAAATCTTGAATAGACCTTGGTTACTCATGATGACCTAAGATTAGAATTTTGATCTACAGGCGGATGCTTCTAGTAGTTGAAGTCATCAGGAAAGTCTTCTAAAAGAATGATTGGGTTCTTCTCAGGTACCTGAAGGAGTTCTTGTGTCGTAGCGTAGTTGGGTCCCTTCCTGAGGGCATTGTCTTACGGGAACCAAGTCCTCACTAAATTTTTGGTTGTTCTGATGTTTCAGGACTAGGCTCAATATCTTTTCTTTACCAAGGTTTCCTCAGGTAGGTACTAAGTTGTTCTCTTCACAGTCTTCCCCTTTATTTTCATCTATTAAACTTATGTCAGTCTCATACACATATTTACTAGTTCAAATTTGCCTTCTTCCTTCCCTAGCCCTTCGTTTGAGATACCATAAGTCTGAGTATTCATGAACTCAACTTGTACTTCAGGTTCTTACTCCTATCATTTATATACTAATGGGATAGTAAGAGTTGGTTGGTCTAAGAAAATTGTTTAGCCCCATTTGGTTCAATTGGGCCATTAGATCATTTAGGCCTCTCAGCATGGTTTTCAAGATTCGGTCCATGGCTCCACTGGACGGGTCTGGACTGGTGAATATGAGGCTCCTAATCTAGTTTTTATGAATGCAAGTAGACTCAAGCTCGAGCTAAGGTTTCCTAGACCTAGAGCACAAATTAGAGGTCTATTAAGTAAACCAACTAGCTAGTAGTACTTAGGGACTTAGCCAGGTAGGTGATGGGGAGTGAAGGTCCCTGATTGCCAATCCTTAGACACCAATCTGAGATTGGCCAGGTAGGTGGACCAAATCACAAGCCCTGATGCACCAATCCTAGACACCAAGCCAGTAAGCACACACCAATTAGCTGACACAGTTAACTTGACCCTAACCTGAACCCAATTTGTTGGTGTCCCTAACCCACTAGGGAAATTAACGTTCTACTCATTTTAATTAATGGGCTGGGATTGATATGCTGGTTGGTGATTTTTGGGCTAGGGACAGGTGATGAAACCCTGACCCTGTCAAATTGATTCCCTTAATTTGATTTCTCATGAGATGAATGAAACAAAGGTGGAGCAGAAGTGTGTTGAGTTGAAAGTGGTGTGAAAAACATGATGAAAATGTCCAAAAACTCTAAAAAACACAGAGGATTCCTAATTATATTTCCATAGATGAAAGAAATTTAAAACTAAAATCTGTAATACTCTAAGCAGATCCTACAATGAAGATAATAAAAAGACAGAACAAAACCCTAATGATAGTGTCCACTGCAAAATTGTTTATTTTTTTTATAATTTTGTTTCTGATGATGAATTTAATATGGTGATAACTGACTTAAAAAGGGACACAAAAAAAAAATATTTTAACAAAAATTAGTGACTTGTGTTTGAGCTGCAGACGGATTACAGTAATAGATGCAATTTTGAAAATAGAACCTAATCAAATATGTGCAATGCTTACCCAAACTTCAATCTAAAAATTCACATTCGGCCAGGGCTCATTATTCTCATGGGTCATGACGTGTACTGGAGTACACCCACTCAGGAGGCTGAATTTTAGATCTTGCTTGGATTTAAAGAGAACTATTCTACCCTAATGCAACCATGCTCTGATACCAAGATGATGCGGCAAACATAATGATTAATATTTAGATTATGGTTTGTAGAGCAATGAGAACCTTATTACACTAGCATTGTACTCATCATAATAAGACTTAAGGATTACAAGAAATGAACTTTACTTGATTAGGCACAATCCTAAACAAGAAGGAAAGATCTAGATATAGGGGCTAATGATTGTGGGACTTACCGTGATGAGCTTTCCAACCTTCTTTTGATTCATACCTTGAAACTACCAATGCTCAAACTGAAGACCTGGATAACAAAGATCAGAACCCTGGACTTGGGCTTCAGCTTGTTGGTTCCTTGTCAGGAAGACCTTGCTTGCAACTCGAAAACCTCGAAGGACCCTGCATATAAGAATAAGAGTTAAGGAAGAAGAAAGCATGCATATGGAAGGGATGGAAATTTGTGAGCAAAGAAAGAGATTTGAGATGGCTTGGCCGACTCCAAGGCCTTCTTCTTGACTTGGGCATTGGTTGCTTGGAAGAGAGAATAGTTTGGTGTGGAAGAGGTGCTTAGAGACAATCACTCAACAATAAACTTCAATTCAACTTCAACTTCATTAATCTCCAAAAATCAAATCCCCTTTACAATGGGGCGTCCAAGGCTTTTTAATAGCCTTACAAAACTTTTGAAATTTGAAAACTCCCCAATTAGGAGGATTACAAAGGAGGTTGGAGGATATGGGGCCTTGTTAGATAGGATAAGAGAAATTCATGGAGATTCTCCCCAATTGTGGATTACAAAAGGAGTTGGAGATATGGGCCTTGTTACATGGGATAGGAGAAATTCTGGAGATTGGCCGGTTTCTTTGAATTTAAAATGCTTGGTCGATCTCCCCTTTAGGTGCCCATTTGAAGGTGACATGACTATGATGTGGCATCCCTGGTGGCTGCTTTGTTGGCATGGTGATGTGGAATTCCAGCTTGGTGGACCAAGGTCTTGATTTAGAAGCTCCAAGTGGTTTGGTGAACCTCAACTTGAAGTAGCTTGGACTTGATTTAAATAAACCTAATGAACTCTAATTGAGTTCTTATTTGAACCTAGATTGAACAGACATAATTACAGGACTCGATTGGACATAATTATTGGATTCATGAAATTAAAACTAAATAATTACAAGACGCTTGAAAGTAAATTGCCCTTTTACAATAAAAATTTAACCTATGATCTTCGATCCAAAGTGGAATCAGTTACCTTATTTGAGTGGGTTTTTATTCTGCTTCTGCTTCTGGTGTCCACACCAATTCTTCTGGGTGGGCAGAACTCGACCTAGTCGAGTAGGGTCAGTTTTGCCCTGGTAATGCTCGAACAAGTCTGGGTTAAGTCTTTTGCAGGTCCTCTCGAGTAATCCAAGAGTTGTCGAACTCAGGTCACCCTTGCATTGAACCAGGTATCGCTGATAGCCCTTATTCCTGGTAGTAATGGTCTTCCATGTCTTCAATCTGGTTGTACTTGGTCTTCACTTGTATGTGTTGTCTTGAGTCTTCAATATGGTTGAATTGGACTCAAAAAAAATAAATTAGCTCGACATGAGCTAACTAACACTGGACTGAACTAGCTCAACATGAGCTGACTAGTACAGAACTGAAACTCAAAGACTCAAATAACAACTAAAATGACTCAGATGGGCAAGCCCTTATTACAATGGACTCATAAATTATTGATCAATTCACAGAGGGTTGAAAAGCCTCTGTCTTATTCTGGTGCCTTCGGTGTCCCACCAATTCTCCTGAGGTGGGAGGAACTCGACCCTGTCGAGTGAAGATCAGACTAGCTCACATATCTCTCGAGAAGGTCTGGGTTGAGGCTTGCAAGTCCTTTTAAGAAATCCATGAATCGTCCGACTCTGGCCGGCCTTGCCATCGAACCAGGAAGCATTGATTGTCACGGCCCCGGGTCGTGATGGCTTGATCATCCAGGATAACGCTCGATCCATCTCCTCTCTCATGCCAATTTATTAGTAGACACTCTGGGTTAGGTCACTCACAATGAAAAGAATAGGTCCAAAGGCCTCACTAGGTATCGTTGCCGGTTCCCTATACTCAACCAGGACTGTAATATTGAAGTAGAACTATGCCCACAATTTTAAGGCAAATCTAACACCTAGGCATTTGATCCAACCTTCTCTATCACTTTAAAAGGTCTGGCTCTGCGAGCATGAAGCTTCTTTTAGGCCTAAGCCTAACCAAGATAGATTCCACTACATCAAATTCTTTGACCCTTCTTCGGGAATTAGCTAGTTGTTTTAAGATTATGCGGGTGGTGAACATGCTAGGAACATGCAGACTCCTAACAAATGTGCAAGGACTCATACTGACACCTAAAGACTCGACTATGCATTCCTATCGAAGGAAATTTTATTGAACTCTTTGGATCTAAACCTAATAGATTATAGGTTCTCTAGGTTTGATCATAGCTTGACATGCAATGAAAAGTTTACAGTGAACTCCTGGCAAATTCCAAAGAGTATGCCAGAAGTAAGATGCAACCTAACAGCGTGATGATGCATGCAGTATGCTAATCTCAGCTAAATACAATCTAATGATCCTAGAAATGCTGGAGGTATCTGGAAAGGGCAGAAATAGGTAGTGGATTCAAATTAGTCTGGTAGGATAGGGAAAATGGTTCAAGTTTAGTTGGATAAAGTAGGATAAAAAAGGGGCGTCAGGGACTAATCCTAGACTAATGAGGTTAACCTTACGAGGTTGAGCTATATTTACAGGTTTGCATAATGAATATGGTCACCAATTTTGGGGAAGAGTCCTTAATGGGAACTATAGGAGGGGGCTCATCTTGAAGGTATTGATTCAAAGAGATCGGTCCTTAATAATTCTTCTGCTTGTATTTTTGGACTATACTCTATAATTTGGCTCTCCCTAGGTTCCTCAGGTAAGGCTCTAGCAGTACCTAGGTTCTCTTCCTCTATTGTGTCTTCCACTATAGCTTTAGGTTGGATGTGGTCAAGGCCACTAGCTCTGGGTTGGTTTCTACCCTTGGTATCTATTGGTCAGCTAATTCTAGGTCATCTAAAGGGTCTCCACTTCTCTCTCATACTCATCCACTAGGCTCACATCAGCTTCATACACCTTTCCGCGTTAATGTAAGCCTTGTGAATCTTAGGAATGTTGGAGAAGGTCGGCTAGCATGAAATTGTTAGGTTCTGGCCTCTGATTATGGGTACTACTCCTAGTAAGTTTAGGTTGTATAAGGAGTAGTGGCTCACTACTGGGTTCATATTTAGGATACTAATCCTATGGGGTTCAAGTTGACTAGGGGAAGCATGACTAGTACTAGGCTGATACTTAGGGGTTATGGATTCTCTGGGCTTATTGGACAAGGGTGCAGATCAATGGTCATGGTATTATAGGATCTGGGTCATAGGATTTTGGGTCAGCTCTATGGTCAGGTTCTAAGGATGGATCATGGTATGGGATCCTTCTAAGGTTCAGCTCCTTATATGGGTCAGGATATTGGGTTCTCCTAGGGTTGGATTCCCTATATGGGTCATATTGGGTTCTCCTAGGGTTGGATTCCTATATAGGTCAGAATATTGGGTGTTGGTCTACTAGGCTCATAGGTGTGGGTGCATAGGATCTATGATCATGGGATCTAGAGTCATAGGATCTAGGTTCATAGGTTATGGATTCATAGGTTATAGGTTCATAGGATTTGGAGTCATAAGATCTATAGGTTGTGAGTATACTAGCCTTATAGGAGAGGGTAAATAGGATCTATCTTCCTGGTCTATAAAATCCTGATTGGTCTTCTAGGACTAACTTAGGGATTGGGTCATGACGATGGGCTCTCCTAGGTTTAGCCTCAAGGTATGGATCAGGGTTTGGGTCCTCCTAGGTTCAGTATCATAGTATGGGTCATGACGATGGGCTCTCCTAGGTTCAACCTCTCGGTAGGGATCAGGTTTTGGGGTCCTCCTAGGTTGAGGATTGTAGTACGGGTCAGGATGAGGGGCTCTCCTAGGTTCGACCTCATGGTATAGATCAGGATTTGGGGTCCTCCTAGGTTGAGGGGCTCAGGATCTGGATCAGACTATGACCCATGGGTTCTTTGTATGGTCCCTACATGGCCTTCTAATGGTCAAACCTATTGGCAATATGGTCAATTCTATTATTGGTTTGGGTATTAGACTGAGTTAATTGGGCCATGGATTGGGTTAGTTGCTTAGTGAGTGCTTTTATTTGGGCTTACAAATTTTTCATGGATTCAGACATTTGTGAAGGAGGTGGGTGATATTAAACCCCTGATCTAGTGCTCATGCAAGAATCGATTAGACCAACTACAGCTAACTAGACCTAGAGTCCAAACTAGATGCTCAATCAGGGTGGCAAACTAGTCTATAGTAACCCTGTACTCAGCCAGGCAGGTGTAAGGGGAGTGTTAGGTCCCTGATTGCCAATCCTAGACACTAATCAGAGATTGGCCAGGTAGGCGGACCAGCACACAAGCCCTTCGGGATTGACTCCCTAAACCACCGTTCTAGACACTGAGCACAAGGCACACACAGGTTATCTTGACACAATGATCTGACACGTAGCCCAGACTCGACCAGTTGGTGTCCCTAGCACACTAGGGCAAATTAAGTCTAGTTAACTTTTAGGTTAAGGCTTGGGACCGAATGCAAGGGATGTTGTTTTGGGCTAAGGATAGGTTATCAACTCCTCCCCTTATATGATATAGCAAGAGTGCCCTTAAAAGTAAATTATGCAATGATGGCAGGCAGATGAGGATGCAAATTAGGGTTTAGATTTTTTTGGTATTTTGGAGAATATGTAAATTCTTTTTTGGTATTTTCTTAAATAGAAGAAAACTTGCAAATTATGGCCTAATATGCAGGAAATATACTAAAATTAAAAGATATGCAAAAAGTGTAAAACAAAACCCTAAAACTCCCAAACTTGTTTTGCTGAAAAAAAATAGAGCCAAAAATTTATAGGATGTATTTCGGCTTGCAGAAAATTCACAGGCCATTATAAAATATGAAAAAAATTCTAAAATTATTGTGAATTATGTTGAATCCAGAAAAATAAATTTCAGAATTTTTGGAGATTTTATCTGGGAGAAATAATTAAAAAAATAGAGTATATACAGACTGAAAAATTGCAGAAAACAAGCCCTAATCTAAGCTCTGATACCAAATGATGGGGGACTAATATGCATGCAATTATTTTTTTATATTTTATATGTGGGGTTAGGTGATCAATTCCCGAATTTCAGATCAAAATTAGTTGTAGGAAATCTTGTATGAATTTCTGAAGCCAAGCATACAGATTAGAACCTAGAAAAGTACTAAAGAAGGATCGCCGGGGCTAAGAAGCCTCGGTTAGGGCAAGTTCTCCTATAATATAAAGACTAGAGGTAGAGGGGGTGTACTTGACAACTTCTGAAGTGTCCGGTGAAGATCGCAGTGAAGGAATCTCTCGTTCCTCGATGGATGCGGCCTGGAAAACCGAGCCAAAGACACGCGGATACCCGACTTTCTGCTCGGTGGTCTGATTGAGGCTTGGCTGGAGTCGTTGGATTCGTAGGAACTCGGGGACCTGCAAACGACCTGTCAGGGGTTAGAAAACTCAAAGGAGATCAAGAAAATAAAGGAATACAGCAAAGGGAAGAAAGTTTTGGAGGGGCTGGAAGGATGGTTGGCGGCAGGAAGATGATTGCAAACACCGGGAAGAAGAACTCTCAAACCCCTTTATGCACATAGCAGGGTAATCAAACAAAACAATAGAAGAACTCAAGGTTTATTTCATATATCAAAATCTCCCTTCATACAAGATGCTAGGGTCCTTTAAATAGACCCTTAACCTTGGGTTCCAAGTAAGGGCACATAAGTCTTTACATAAGAATCCTTTTCCCTCTCAAACCCTAGCTAGAAAATAAGGAAACATTAGGTAGAAAAATCTCTAAAAATTCTCTTGACTTGGCCAACACTCCAAGGACACCTAGTGGGGCGTGTTGGGCTTCTAGGAGCAGCAAGAGGCCGGCCCAAAGGGGCTCAGGAGCATGGGTTTGGGCCTCTGGAAGCTGGGGTGGCCTGGTAGCCAGGTAGCAGGAATATTCCCTGGTATCTTGCTTCTTAGGGGCTTGGGCTTGGCGCCTGGGCTTGATTTCTTTGGGCTAGGATGCAGATGGACCTCTAAAATCATGGATGCCTTGGTATATGAATATATTTTGGCATTTGGAAGGGAGTCTGGGCATCTGGAGGGCATCTGCAAGGAATCAGGGTTTTCTGAATTTTTCCTCCTGGGGTCTTCAAATCTTCAAGCTGGGTTGGACTTGGGCTATACTTCCATGTCTTCAATCTGGTTGGACTTGGTCTTCACTTGTATGATGTGGTCTTGAGTCTTCAATATGGTTGAATAGGACTCAAAAAAAATAAAATTAGCTCGACATGAGCTGACTAACACTGGACTGAACTAGCTCAACATGAGTTGACTAGTACAGAACTGAAACTCAAAAGACTCAAATAACAACTAAAATGGACTCAGATGGGCTAAGCCCTTATTACAGATGGACTCATAAATTATTGATTAATTCACAGAGGGTTGAAAAGCCTCTGTCTTATTCTGGTGCCTCCGGTGTCCCCACCACAAGTCAGTGGGATGATCGAGGGGAACAGAAAAGACCTCCGTGGCATATAGCTTAGGGGACTCATCTGCTGGGAGGGTGTGACTCGAGTTGGAAATGTAAAGGAAAAGAAAAGAGTAGGGATCTGGAGCGGGGAATGGGGACTTACCTTTCCCTTGCCTTCCCCTGTGTGTTCTTACCTTTCTTACCTTCCTCCTCTCTGAAGGAGGAGCCGTGGCTCTCTCCAAGAAGGGGTTTCAGGGAGCCCAGAGGAGCCCACTAGATGGGCCAATCTGCGAACGTCACGTCCCCCTCAAAGGAAAGAAACCTTCTCTCTTTTTTTTTCTTCCCTACTGCTCCTTATAGGAGGGGCGCTTCTATTTTAGGAGGGACTGCTCAGGCATTGCAGGTCATGGGACCTTGGCTGGATTCCTCTCTTGGCGAGGCTCTGGGTGTTGTGCCGCGGTGGTGGGCGGCTGTTGGTGGTATGGCCATGGGCATGGCAGCACTCCACTAGGCCTGGGGCTGGGGGCATCTGTGTCATACTTCTGGTAAGGCTGGCGCAACTTGCAGAAGGTTACGGGTGGCCAGGCTTTTGCTGCGGCTTGATTTGAACATTTTCTTTCTGGCAGGAACTCCATACGTGGGACTCTTCATTGGGACATGAGCGTAGCCTCGGTCGAGAGTTGACCTCGGATAGGAGTGCACCTCATGAGCCTAGTTTTGATTGGAAGCTTGACTTCGACAGGGAGGCTGACCTCAGACGGGGGGCTCGTGCAATGTGCTTGGCCTTAGCTAGGAGCTTGACCTTGGTAGGGAGGCTAACCTCAGACGATGAGCTCACCCAATGAGCCTAGCCTCGGTTGGGAGCTTGACCTTGGCATGGAGGCAGACCTCAGATGGGAGGCTCGCCCAATGAGCCTGGCCTTGGCTGGGACCTTGACCTCGGTAGGGAGGCTGGCCTCAAATGGGGGGCTCACCCAAAGAGCCCGGCCTCAGCTCTTCGCCAGGCCGCCACACTCGGGTGGCAGGTCTCCTGTCGTCATGGCCACCCGCGTGCTCCACGTTAGCGGATGTCACCACATCACCACCAGATTTTGAGTGGTTCGGAGCAACCTACCTCCTACGCCACTACCCAAGGTGCACTCTTCGGTTTCCACTATATTCACCCCGAATACATTCAGATTGTTTTCCTATGGGCTCATAATCCAAAATCCAACACAAAGTTAGTTTTCTCGGGCTCACAAACAACCCTACTTGGTTTTCAAGGCTAACCAATAACCCAAAACCAACTTACAAGCTACAGCCACCTGCTATACTTGTAACAACTCAAAAATAGAGTTAACAAAGAAGCAACACTAAAACAAATCCAATGTATTGAATGGTTGCAATTGAAGCTCTTAATGAGGCCTTCTTGAATGCTTCTTCAATGCTATTCAAGGCTCTGTTAACTCTTCAAAGATTAACTCAAGAATGTAGTTAGAAGTTGTTGGAGAACTTGAGTTTTTACTTGAAAGCTCTTAGAATATTCAATACTCTCATAAAAGATCTTTTCTCTTACCTTGAATCCTTCATTTATAGCTTATTGAAGTGTTCCTAGATGAATATGGCCATTAGAATACCTTAAGAATCAAAAACTAGCTGTTGGGAGGCTTTAACTTCAAAAAATTTGAATACTAGAACTAGCCGTTACTATTAAAATCCTGGAATTTGAGCCGGCATGCAAAGCTTGAGTCGGCTCGGATTGTTAGTGAAGAAATTCTATAGTTTGTGAGAGTCGGCTCTTGTCAAATTAGAATAAGCTCGATTGACTGAAATCTCAGAAGCAAATTTCTATCACTCAGTGAGAGTCGGCTCTGATCTTCTTAGAGTCGGCTCGAATATTTTGTATCAAAAAGTGCTGTGATGCCAAGAAATGTATCAGCCCTATCTATTAGAGTCGACTTGAATGAACTTCTCCAAAGGCTTCCAAATAGCTTCAAACTTCTTCCAAATACATTCTAAACCTATTCTAAAATATTTATACTCAAGATTACATTGATTTGGCTCTCTTTTATGAATATACAATTGAATTTACTTAAGGCTCTCAAATACATAAAAAATGCATGAAACTTTTCCTTGAATACATGAATGCATTTTAGTGGTCTTGAAAAACATAGGATTGATGATTGTCCAATAGAAATGCCTTATGAAAACTTCTTAAATACTTGAAAAGCATCAGTATCAAATGTATGCTCCAATATTTTGTAATCATCAAAATCTTTCCAAGGGTCAACAATCAACCCATTTTTTTGATGACAAAATATTGGGCATGGAAAGAATAAGTACCTTTACATTTGCAATTATATCAGAGTAAGTCAGTTCAGAATATGTTGTACAGTTTGTCATATCAAGCAATTCAAGTTATGATTTATATTTGTTCTATTGTAAGAAGACATAAGAGTTCATTTTACAAGTTAACTGAAGTGTTAGAGCTTTACAAGTTAACTGAGATGTTTGAGCTGTTGAGTGAAATGTTAAGGTTGTCAATACATTCTAGCTGATTTCTCATTGTATTTTTTAGATTTTCATCACATTATATTACTCCCCCTTTTTGTCATCAATAAAAGGTATAAATGCTCCCCCTTACTATAAAATTATATATCATCACACATTTAGAGAGTAAAAAAAAAGTAAATATGATTGTTATAAATAATGAAATTTTATTTTAGTACATGTAACATAATGACATACATGAAGCATAACATAAGCAAGACTTTTGTGAGGCTAGTCCTCATCAGATGGAAGATCTAATATAATAGTCACCATAACCCTAGAAGCAGATAGTCTAGGAGTCTGATGGGTCATGTTTCTGGTCCTAAGGGATGGGCCAGCTCTAGGTCTAGCAGGAGCTCTAGATCTATGATACTGCCTAGGTGTGGGTCTGGCTTCGGTAGGTGCTAGTGGAGGAGTAGGCTCTGGCTCAAAAGCTAAAAATAGTGGGTCTTTTGGTCAGTGAATGTATCAGACAATGCTAGAGTACTGGTCCTAGATAGAATCTATGGTAGGAGTATCAAGAATGCACTGCTCTGGCTGCTCTACCTCTGGTGCTAGTATGTCCATAACAAGTGGATCTGTAGGGTGCACATCAGCTTGCTGATTAGTAGTGTGTCCATAATCCTGTCCATCATCTGGTGGTGAAGGAGGTGATGCAGAATGTCCAGCTGAGGTATGTTAGATGTATGCCCTAAAAGCCAAGTTGGCTTGACACATTTTAATTTTTATGGTATGAACTTTGTACTTAATTTTTCTTATTAAGAAAAGAAAATTATTTTCATTCATATTGATGTGTCTATGAATCGTCCATGGAGTTAATGGGCAATGACATATATTCTCAAGAGTTGAGAATCTAAGGCATGTGTCTTTATAGATTAACTCCTAAAAGCTCCTGATTGTTAGAATATCATAAGGACGGTGATTGATCCATTAAAATCGGTGCATAGATCACTTCCCTTTTTGGGTAGATGAGTCTCTGACCTACAGTCTAGGAACATTGGAGTGAGAGTGCAGGTAGTTCATAGAGATCAACGGTACTGAGCATGACCAAGTACAAGAAGTTATACGGATGACTACTCACTCGTCAATAACTTCCTGATGCTGTAGTTGTATGAATAGTTCTTTGACCTAGAGTGTCTCAGCTACTCATAATAAGGTTGCTGTAGTTTGACAGCACAAACATAAGGTTCCTATCCATACGGGACCTTGCGGTGTTTGATGGCTACAGTAAGTTTATTGTAGGAGTAAGGTGTTCACCTGTAGGGATCTATCAACCTTAGTAGTAAGGAATAATCTTATGCAGCTTAATGTGACTAAGTCCAGAAGTCTATGGCCATAGCAGGGTGATAATGAAAAGGTGTTTTCATTAGTATCACAATTGTACTTAAGTTGATTAAGTTAAGCATATGACTGATGGGTTTGATGAGTTTTCGTAACCAATATCAAGTCAGGATTTTTGATAGAGGAATCGAATCACATGGTAACTACACCTAGGAGTTCTAATATTATTCTGCTAGGTTGTCACTACATACTGCTAGGTGTCACAGGTGGATTGTGAGAGCCCATTAGGATCATTCTCAGATTGATGATCCTATTTAGGGTTGAGCAAACATTATTTCTATCAATCGAAAGGAGTTTCGATAATGTATAATGGAGATTATAGCATGTCTCATTACCGGACAGGATAGGACCTGAGGGGTCACACACATTAGGAGCTTAAGTAACCAATCAACAAATCAAAATGTTACTAAAATTGGTAATTTTAGTACATTTGGACCTAATTATAAATGTTATAATTAATAAATTATGGATTGGATTAAATTAGATTTAATTTAATTGAGTTAGACTCAGTTAATTGATCCTACTTGAGTTAGGTTAATAGCCTTTTTGAAATGGTTCGATCGAATTTAAAATTGACTTCGATTTGACTATCAAATCAATTAATTTGGACCATCACTTAGAGTCCAGTTGGACTGGGACTCTCTCTCCTTGTCTCCCCTTGTCTCCACATGCTAACATGTGGGCCCAAGTTATTTTGTGCGACAAAAGAGTATGGGCATGAAAGAGGAGGGCACAGAAAGGAGTTTTGGCGGGAAAAGAAAGAGAGGAGGAGTCCTTCTCTTCTACTCCTCTTAAAACTTAAAACAGATTAGTTTAAACTCCTCTCTTTTTGGTGTGGAGGAGTTGGAGAAGGGATTTATCATAAGAAATAAAAGGAAGATGTTGACCCCATAAGTGATTTCGATGATAACCAAATATTGGAGCATGTACATTTATTTCTATCTCTTCAAGTGTTTTACATGTTTTTGTAGGATGAGTTAATTGTTCAAACTTCAACTCCTACACCTTTGTTTCTTGTTTGAGTTGTGTTGTAATGTGTTTTTGTAAAGAAGAATCCAATGAAAAAGCTAGGAAAAATTATATAAAAAAGGTTACTTTTGTGTATGTGTGCCTTAAAAACTATTTTGAGTTGGCATGCTTGAAAAATGTAAGAGAGTTGGTGAGAGTTTTTCTTTAAGTTCAATTATAAAAATCTTGAACAAGATACTCGAGCAGACCCAGCATGTTGAAGAGCCGACTCTACTTCATGGCACGTAGCAAGGATTCTGGTATGCAGTAATCCAAGCCAACTCGAAGGTAACCAAGCCGACTCTAGTGAATTCGAGTCGACTGGAATATGTCCAAGCCGACTCCTCCAGAGTCCAGTTTTTGAAGATATCTGAGAACAGCCAAGCGAGCCGACCTGAACCAGAAAGAGCTAACTCTGCCAGACCTAATTTTGAAGACCTGAGAAAGCAAGCCGACCCGAACTACATCGAGCTGACTCTTCCAGAGTGATGATTTCAGAACCTGAGAAGAAGAGCCGACCAATGACCAAAAGAGCCGACTCCTCGAGTCAATATTTTCAAAGATATAAGTTCGAGCCGACCCGAGCTACAAAGAGCCGACTCGTCTAGAGTGAAGTTTTGTGCCCTGAGACAAATAGCCGACTGCACTAAAGATTTGGTGACTCGACCTATCTACTTGAAGGATCCGAGCCGACTCGAACATGGCTTTCAGGTATCCAACAGCTAGTTCCAGAATTTATTTTTGAATGCCAAAAAGTGCTCCAACGGTCACAAACCACTTTTCAATAGTCTACAATGGCTAGAATTGCCTTGAAGTGATGGAAGACCTTATATTTGAAGGATTTGAACTTCCTTAAAGCAATAATAAGATAATTCTTCAAAGTTTTGAGAGCTACATTGAATATCCTACCTACCAAAAGGAAAGAGAGCACAAGAGCATTCAAGCAAGCCTTCAAGTCTTCACCAACTCTGATCTAAAGCTTGAAGTAATTTTGGAAGAAGCCACTGAAGCAATTAAAGCTCATTCGAGCTCATTCAAGTGGACTTCTATCAAGCTGCACCGGCAACTATCTGACAAATTGAGTTTATCATTTATTGTTGCAATTACTTCAATTCTTTTTCTGAATTGTTATTGGGTTATTGGTGAGCCCGGTTGAAAAACCAAATAGGTTCTTGGTGAGCCTTGATAAAAACCAAGTGTTGGATTCTTATTGATCCTGGTAAAACTAGGTTAGGTTCTTCGTGATCCTGTGAAAACCAAGTTAGGTTTCTTTGGTGAGCCTGTTCAAAACCAAAGGGTGTTGGATTTTCTTTGGTGATCCCGTTAAAACTAAAGTATAGAAGTTTTGGATTGTGATCCTGTAAAACAATTCGACTGTATTCGGGTATGAATATAGTGGAAATCCCAAGTGGTATCTTGGATAGTGGATGTAGGAGCTGGGTTGCTCTGTACCACTATAAACCTTGTGTGTTTGTATTGTGATTCTCTGATTTCCTTTAGCTTCTGCATTTGGTTCTTAATCTCAACAAACAACACTTTGAAAAGGAATTTTAATTACACATTATCTGCATTAAATTTTTAAATTCCCAATTCACCCCCTCTTGGGTAGCCACCTGGGCAACAGAAGAGAAAAGGGGTGGCCGAATATATGCTTCTTCTCTTTTGGGCATGATATTTTTCTCTCTTGGGCATCAACACAAAGCTTCTCTCTCTTGGGGTGCCAAGTTCTTCTCTCCCTTTTATTTATTTTCTCCTTCCTTGTATGAGATCTAGAGAGATATTCTACAATAGAAAGAAGAAAGAAAAAGGTCCTACATATTCCAAATCTCAATTTGCAAGATAGAAACCAGTTCAAGAAAAGATGGTCCAAATTTGGATTGGCATAATTTTTAAAGCGACTGATTTGCTGAAAGAGGAGAGGGCTGGAAGGATCTAGCAGTCCAGTACTCTCTATGACTCGGTTATGCAAGCTCTATGTGGATACCAGCAGAGGCCAGGCGATTACGCGGCTATGGTAAAATCCTGATTTCTAAAGCGGACCATCACATTTTTCAGAGCAAGCCAGGATAGCGATCAAGGTAAGTTTTTTATATTCAAAATAATTTTATTTTCAGATCTGATATTTTTCTCATATATTACAGTACGTCAAAAATTTATGATGAATAAAGTAAATATATTTATAAATTGCATCATTAGATATAAAATAGTTTTTATATCTACTTCCTCTACATTAGGCTGTTGATGCCTGATTTATTGCAATATACTGTTCCTAGGAGAAATCCAACAAGGTACTCAGATGTAGAGCTGCTAAGATCATGCTGAAACCATCTATGACCTCAGTCTGTAGCTAATCAATTTTAGAATGAACCTCTGCTAGAACTATCTAAGGATCAGATCTGAGAGTAGAAATATCATCTCTAAGTATCCTCATCTGCTCAAAGTCATGCTGCTATCCACTAGTGCTAGGATCTGAAAGTACTGACAGAGGTGGAGTGGCAGGTGCTAGCTTTGAGGGTCCAACCTCATCCTTATCATATCCTATCTGCTCAGCAATGTCAACATCCTCTAGGATGTCATCCTCATCATCATCATCTGAGTGAACTACTCTCTATCTTGACACTTTCTTTACGCATACACCTTCAACTTTATGATACCCCATTTTGTGAAGTGATTTCTTAGAGTATCTGTCAGTGTGCAGAAGGGGTCTACTATCCTCTCCAGATAGGTCAATACCACAGTTTTGAAATAGTAGGGTGAAGGCCATCTTAGAGGGTAGACATGCTGTGGCCTTGCAAGCTGCATATCAAATCTATGTCATCATGATGAATGGCAGATGAGGGCTCCCCCTCAGTCATGTATCTCATGAACATAAGATCTTGCTCGCTCACCCAATCAAATTGCCCTGTCTTGGGCAATAAAACCCTGCTAATGATGTTGTGGAGCAGTCTCATCTTAAGTGATAGTCTATTTGCTTGAACATTTAAGATCCCTTCCATATTTCTTCTCTCTAGAATAGTTCTTAAAGTGTTTTGCCTATCTTTGAGGTTCAAATAACATTTTCTAGTCTTTGGCATATGTAGAACTCTACTCAACCTAACTTCATCCATTGAAATGGTAATTCCTTTCACTGTAGATAGGATCTGGTGTGTGCCAAAAGATAGGTGCTCAAAGAAATTTCTAACCAAGGTGGGATATGTGGGGACATCCAAAGAATAGAAGAATTCCCAACCTTGTGCTCTTATCCAATCACTAATGCGAAAATGTTGTTCTTCAAGAAATCTAAAATCCACCTTTTTACTTGAAGTTACCGGTCTATTTCCCATTTGAGTGATTTGTCACTAAGGAGGAGGTGGAGCTTGTGATTCTTGAAGAGTCGGCTCATCTGTCTTCTCTTTGATCTTCTTTCTACTTGAATTGTGCTTAGAGCCGTCCATTTCCTTTTTTCCATTGCCTTCTTGGGAGCCATTGATCTAGGATCAAAGGGATTTGGAGGGATTTGAGTTGTCCCTAAAGCTCAAGAGGAAAGGACTCCCTTAGGCTTGGGTTTAACAAGAAAGAATGAGAAAAAAGAAATTTTTAGGGTTACGATCCTTATGTAAGTCCGCCTTATGAGTCGACTTGCCTAGAGAACTCTTTCTGCTCAAGTCGGCTTGGGCAAAACCAAGAAAAATGGTTCAAAAATTTAGGGAAATGGTTTTTACTCCTAGAAAAATACTAAGAAAAGTATGTATCTAACTTAAATAGGTGATGGAGGTCCTCTAGATAATTTTTCCTTAATTTTTGAAGAAATTAGGTCAAAATTTTAAAAAGGATCACAAAGTCCTAATTCTTCTCTAATCATTTGAAATCTATCCTCACTAAGGGGTTTAGTAAAGATGTCAGCCAATTATTTTTTAGTACAAATAAATTCAAGTTCAATATCACCATTTTGAACATGATCCCTAATGAAATGATGTCTAATTTCAATATGCTTAGTTCTTGAGTGATGAATAGGATTCTTTATTAAGTTGATAGTACTTATGTTATCACATTTGATTGGAATTTTAGATTGATTAACACTATAATCTTCTAGTTGTTCCTTAATCCATAACACTTGAACACAACAACTCCCTACAGCCACATACTTTGTCTAGCAGTGGATAGTGCCATGGAGTTTTGTTTCTTGCTGTGCCATGAGATTAAGTTCAAGCCTAGAGATTGACATATGCCACTAGTGCTCTTTCTATCAATTCTACAACCACCATATTCAGCATCTAAATAACCTATTAAATTTAAAGATGAAGGTTTAGAGTACCATAATCCTAAGTTTGATGTAACTTTAAGATATCTTATGATTCTTTTAACAGCAAGTATATGTGATTCTTTAGGATTAGCTTGAAATCTTGCACATATACAAATACTAAACAGTACATCGGTCTTCTTGTAGTTAAATAAAGTAGAGATCCAATCATACCTCGATATAATTTTTAATCAACCTTGTTACCTTCCTCATCTTTGTCAAGTTTGCAGGTTGGGCTCATGGGTGTGCCAATTTTCCTTGTAGATTCCATCCCAAACTTCTTCAAGAGTTCTTTGATGTACTTTGTTTGGTTGATGAATATCCCTTCCTTTATTTGTTTGATTTGTAGTCCAAGGAAAAAAGTGAGTTCACCCATCATGCTCATTTCAAATTCTTCCTACGTTAGCTTGGCAAATTCTTCAACTAAAGTTTCATTAGTTGCAGCAAAGATTATATCATCAACATATATTTGTACAACTAATAATTCATCATCTTTTCTTTTGATAAACAATGTTGTATCTACTTTACTTCTTTTGAAATCATTTTCTAAAATAAACTTCCTCAACCTTTCATACTATGCTCTAGGTACTTTTTTAAACCATATCAAGCTTTATTTAGTTTGAAAACATGATTTGGAAAAGAGTGATTTTCAAAACTAGGAGATTATTCTACAAAAACTTCTTCTTCAATGTAGCCATTTAAAAAAGTACTTTTTACATCCATTTGAAAAAGTTTAAATTCCATGTGACATGCAAATGCAAGTAAGCATCTTATGGTTTATAATCTTGCTACAGATGCATAAGTTTCATCAAAATCTATTCTTTCCTCTTGGTTATATCTTTTAGCAACTAATCTAGCATTGTTTCTTATTACATTGCCTTCGTCATCTAATTTATTTCTAAAAACCCATTTAGAACCTATGACAGGATGTTCCTTAGGTCTAGCTACTAAGGTCCAAACATTGTTCCTTTCAAATTGAATGAGTTTCTCCTACATAGCCATCATCCAATATGGATCATTTTCAGCTTCCTCTATGTAGTTAGGTTCAACTTTAGAAACAAATGCTGAATAGTCAAAGGTGTCTCTAAAAGATGACCTAGTTCTTACTCCTTGAGAGGGATCACCAATAATTAATTCTTTGGGGGTGAGAATGTGCATACCTCCAACCCTTTGGCAGTTCATCATGTTCAGCACTTACCTTCTCCTTTTCTTGCTCAACTTGCTTTTCTTTCAAGCTCATGTCCTTTACTCCATCATTTAGGGAACCTACATCATTATCAATACACTCTTCTTTTCTTGAAGGTGTGAGGTTAGATTCATTAAAAACAATATCAATTGATTCTTCAACAGTTAAAGTTTTTTTGTTAAAATTCTATATGCTCTACTTGTGGTTGAATATCTAAAAAATATACCTTGATCAGATTTTGCATCAAACTTTTCTAAGTTATCTTTTTCATTGTTCAAGATATAACATTTACATCCAAAAACATGAAAGTAATGAATATTTGATTTTTTATTATTCCAAAGCTCATAGGGGATTTTCTTCAAAATTGGTCTAATTAAAATATGATTTAATATGTAACATGCAGTGTTCACAGCTTCTGCCCAAAAGTACCTTGGAAGATTGCTTTCATACATCATGGTTCGGGCCATCTCTTCCAATGTTCTGTTTTTCCTTTTCACAACTCCATTTTGTTATGGTGCTTTAGGGGCTGAAAAGTTATGATCAATGCCATGTTCTATGCAAAATTTTTCAAAGTATTGATTTTCGAATTCAGTTTCATGATCACTTCTAATTGAAACAATTGAAAGATTTTTCTTATTTGAAACCTTTTGTAAAATTTTTGAAAAACTTTGAAGGCTTCATCTTTGTGTGTTTAAAACATAACCCATGTGAATAATGAAAAATCATCTACTATCACAAGTCCATATTTCATATCTCCTAGGCTTGTGATCCTAGTTGGTCCAAATAAGTCCATGTACAGTAGTTCTAAGGGTCTTGACGTTGAAACAATATTTTTAGATTTAAAATTTCTCCTAGTTTGTTTACATATTGACATGTATCACAAAAATGATCAAAATCAACTTTAAACTTAGGTAAACCTCTAATTTAGTCTTTGAAAATTAAGTTTGCTAATGTGTGCATGCTAGCATGACCCAATCTTCTATGTCAAAGTAAACTAGATTCCTTGGTTTTAGCATTCATAGACATTAACTTGTACTACTTGACATTGCAAGATCATTTAAATCTACTATGTAAATATTTCCAAGTCTATGACTAATAAACCTAATGCTAGAATCAAGAGAGCTAGTTACTATGCACGTTAAAAATTCAAATACAACTTTGAAGCTTCAATCACATAGTTGACTAATATTCAATAGATTATGCTTCAATTTATCTATTAGCAATATATTTTCAATATAAGTAGAGGGGGTAATTTTGATCTTACCAATTCTAATGATTTTTTCCTTGCCATTATCACCAAATGTAACCATTCCACCTTCTTTCATTTCAAGGATGATGAATTGATCTTTGTCACCCATCATGTGTCTTGAATAGTCACTATCTATATACCATCTCTTCTTTGAATTTTAGGCTGCAAGACATTCCTGTAAAATAATTAAGTGAAATTTTTATGCACCCAAGATTTCTTGGGTTCTTGATGGTTAGTAGCTATGGTTCCTTTAGGAACCCAAATCTTTTTTACTTTATTTATATTTTTCCTTCTTAGATTACATTTATATGCTTTGTGTCCAACCCCATTACAGTAAAAACAAACTATATTTGACTTTTGAAAAGAAATGGATGCTGAAAATTTTTATGCATAAGGTTTTGAAGCTAAAAATCTGTTTATATGCATTGTATTATACCTAATTCCAGCTTTATCATTTGATTTCCTTTGATTTTTCAAGATTAGCTCAAGTTTGTTTGAACTTAAAGTCAATTTATCAACAAGAGGTTTGAGTCTATTCATTTCATTTTGCAAACTTTTGTTCTTTTCAAAACATTCATCTTTTTCGGTTCATATCACTTTACATTTTTCAGAAATATGACTTAATTCTTTTTGTAAAAGATTATTCTTTTCAGAAATCTCATCCTTTTCTTTCAATAATATGTCAAAATTATTTTTCAAGAATTTGATTTTCTAACCAACCTTCTTATATTCAATTAGAAGTTCTTGAAAAGCAATATGTAATTCATCATAAGTAAATTCATAAAAGGGTTCACTAGATATTACCTCATCTTCTAGACCCATTAAACATATATTTGCTGATTTTGATGCTCTTCTTCTTCATTTGAAGTAGATTCATCACTATCACTTCATGTAGCCATCATTGTTTTCTTTTTCTTCTTGTATCCCTTTTTAAGTATACGACATTCAGAACGATAGTGCCCTAGCTTCTTATAGTTATAATAAATAGGTAGTAGCTCCTTTTCTTTGTCTTTGTATTTTTCTTTTTCTTTGCTTTGTTCACCTTTATTAAGGTGCTTCCTCCAATATGTTGACTTTCTTTTGTCCATAAATCTTCAAAATCCTCTCATAACTAGTGCTATATCATAATCTCCTAATTCTTCATCCGAGGAAGGGCTTTCTTCTTCTTTTTCTTCTTCTTGCTTCTTAATCTCAGCTACAGCCTTGAATGTTATTGATTTCTTTTTTTTATTGTCATCTTCGCTGCTGTGCAACATTGTCAGTTCATGGGTTATCAAAGAACCAGGAAGTTTTTCAAGTGAAAGTGTGTTTAAATCCTTGGCTCCTTGTATTACAGTGACCTTGGGATCCCATTTATCCAGTAATGATCGAAGAATGTTTTGTACCAGATCCACATTGGAATATACCCTGCCAAGACTTTTCAAACCATTAATAATATCTATAAATCTAGCAAACATTTCAGATATAGTCACATTTGGTTTCATTTAGAAGAGTTCATAATTATGCACAAGAATATTAATTTTAGAGGTATTTACTTGGGTAGTGCCCTCATGTGTAACTTGTAGTTTATTTCAAATTTTCTTCACCGAAGTGCAAGTGAAAATCCAGTTAAAATCATTTGCATCCAAAGCACAGTAAAGAAGGTACATGGCTTTGGCATTAAGTTCATCCATTTTCATGTCATATTTATCCCATTCCTCTTCCGATTTAGGGATGTTTATTCCATCTACTTTCTTAATGGGTATGTGTGGTCCTTTCAAGATTATTTTCCATAATTGAAAATCAACAGCTTGTATATAAATTTTCTTCCTAGCTTTTTAATAGGTATAATTGGTGCCAGTGAATAGTGGATGTTTATTGCTGGATTGACCTTTAGCCAAAGTTGTTCTCATTTGGGTTGCCATAGAACTTTTCACTTAATTGTTAGATTAATGGCACTGAGATGTGGCTCTGATACCACTTGTTGCCCTGTTGGCCAGTCCAAGAGGGGGGCTGAATTGGATTTGAAAAAAACTTAGCAAGTATGTGCCTTTTGAAACCTTGTGTGGTGAGTGAAATAGGTAGAGTACTGCAAGCGAAAGTAAATAAGAATGCAAAAGCAAGAGCAAACACAAACACCACAAGATTTAGAGTGGTTCAGAGCAACCCAGCTCCTATGTCCACTACCCAAGGTGCACACTTGGTGGTGTGGGCACCAGACCTCTAGTTAGGGTTTCAATTTTCGGGTCTTTGTAATAAGGCTTCAAGCCTCAAATTTGTAATTGTCTTTTGCTTTGAATTGAGTCTGTACTTTGACCAATTAGGTCTAATTGAGTCCTGTACTGAGTCGAGTCACGAATCAAGTCCAGTCTGGGTTTATTAGAAGTATGGGTCCATTGCAAGAGTGGGTCTTAAAATTTAGTCTCCTTAGAAGCAAGTTGGGAAAGAATCCAAGTCAACTCAGGGCCCACCTATGCATCCTACATGGCACCATGTCATCTTGCCATATGGGCAGCACACTTGGCATGCAAGGATGCCCAATGGGGAGGACCACTTCACTTGGCTCTAGCCTTTTTCCCCTCCCCCTATCAAGCTCATTGCCATGCAAGGGTGGTCGGCCAAGGTGGAAGTCAATGGGAGTTGAAGTGGGGAATTCAAATCCTTTGCTTCAAGCCCTCCAATCAAGTCTTCTTCCCAAATTGCTTCAACCTCTTTGGAAGGGAGAGACAAGATCCTTGGGCACCTCCACCTAACACTCCCCATGTCAAGCCTTATACCAAAGAAAGGGTGTCCAACAAGGGAAGGAAGAAGAACATAAGCCATGCTACAAGCCCCTCTTCATGTCTTTTTCCAAAACAATGAAGATTCTTTCCAACTTCAAGGCACCATGATCCCTCCTCCTAGCCTTGCTTAATGCCACACCCATTCAAGGCTAGCACTTTGTCGGCCAAAGGGAGAAGAAAGTCAAGGTTTGGGTGCCTATCCAAGAAAAAGAAGAAGAAATTTTGTATTCTTGCACTTGAATTTCAAAATGGGCCTTGGGTGCCTATTTAAAGGACCTAACCCCTCCATTGTAAAGGGCATTAAATGATTAAATGCAAAGCTTGAGTTTTGTTTCTCCTCCAACCATTGTCTCCTAGACTAGGTTTGAGTGAAGTTTCCTTCATCCCCAGGGACGTCGAGTGGTGTGAGGCCACCTTTCCTTCGCCCCAAGGCATCGCAAGTCCTTTATCCTCCGGGACGTCGAGTGGTGTGAGGCCACATTCCTTCGTCCTCCGGAACGTCGTGGGGTGCGAGGCCCCAAGTTATTTCCTTCTTCGACTTCAGAATCCAGCCGGACACCGGGCCCGAAGCCCCTTCTCAACCTTCCCTTAGTTCCATTCTGATACTTCACTTCATTTCATTAATCCCTTTTTTGCTTGCCTACAGGTCCCCTTGGTATCACGGGCACTGGAGATGGTTTGCTTTGCCATCGTGACCACCCGACCGAAAGCCGGTGCATCCACGGGTTTGACTGCTCAGGCATCCAGGCCGCATCCATCGAGTCGAGCAATCTCTGCATCTGGCGCTTCAGATGTGTGAGGTTTGCCCCTATCTCCTAAGTAGGTATTGCGTATCAATCTTACTCCTACCGAGGTTTCTTAATCCAGGGATCCTGTTCTCCTATTTCACTATTTAGGGACTTGATTTGCTAGTGTAGGCTTCTTTTATTCAGTTTCTCCTATTTCTAGTCTTTGCTTGTGATCGGGAATCAAAAAAACTTATAAAAATATTTAAAACTCATCAACTATAAAAATCCCTTTGCATCATAAGCATCCATACTAGCATCTCTAGCCCCACTCCCCTGCATCATTAGTGGTATCAAAGCTTTATTCCACATCACTTGGGTTTCCACTATATTCATCCAGAATATAATCAGATTATTTTCTTACAGGCTCACAATCCAAAACCCAATACAAAGTTAGTTTTTCTAGGCTTGCTAACAACCCAACTTGGTTTTCAAGGCAAACCAACAACCCAAAACCAACTTACAAGCTACAGTCACCTGCTTTACTTGTCACAACTCAAAAATAGAGTTAACAAAAGAAGCAACACTAAAATAAACCCAATGCATTAAAATGGTTACAATTGAAGCTCTTAATGAGGCCTTCTTGAATACTTCTTCAATGCTCTTCAAGGCTCTCTTAACTCTTCAAAGATTAACTTAAGAATGTAGTTGGAAGTTGTTGGAGAACTTGAATTTTTACTTGAAAGCTCTTAGAATATTCAATACTCTCATAAAAGCTCTTTTTTCTTGCCTTAAATCCTTCATTTATAGCTTCTTGAAGTGCTCCCAGATGAGTATGGCTGTTAGAATACCTTGAAAATTGAAAACTAGCCATTGGGAGGCTTTAACATAAAAAAATTTGAATTCTTGAACTAGCTATTATTATTGAAATCCTGAGATTCGAGTCGGCTCGTAGAGCTTGAGTCGACTCGGATTATCAGTGAAGAAATTTTGCAGTCTATGAGAGTTAGCTCTAGTCAAATTAGAGTTGGCTCGGTTGAATGAAATCTCATAAGCAAATTTTTGTCACTCAATGAGAGTCGGCTCTGATCTTCTTAGAGTTGGCTCGAATGTTTTGTATTAGAAAAGTATGATGCCGTGCCAAGAAATGTATCAGCTCTATCTATTAGAGTCAGCTCGAGTGAAACTTTTCCAAAGGCTTCCAAAATAGCATCAAACTTCTTCCAAACACATTCTAAATCTATTCTAAAGTATTTATACTTAAAATTACATCGATATGGCCCTTTTTCATGAATATACAATTGAATTTACTTAGGGCTCTCAAATACATAGAAAATATATGAAACTTTTTCATGAATACATGAATGCATTCCACTGGTATTGAGAAACATAGGATTGATGATTATCCATTAGAAATGCCATACAAAAACTTCTTAAACACTTGAAAAGCATCAGTATCAAATGCATGCTCCAATATTTTGTTATCATCAAAATCATTTTAGGGGTCAACATAGAGAGACGCCTCGAATCCCAAGAGCAAGAGCGCAAGTTGGCTGACCTATCCTGCCAGGTTGCAGAGATTCAGGGCTCCCCCAGTGAGCCCATGGGTTACGACACCCATCCCCTTTCTCCCATAGAATCCAAGAGGAATCGATCCTCAACTGGTTCCACATGCCACAGGTTGATCCCTACGATGGGATAACTGACCCCCTGGACCACCTGGAAAGCTACAAGGCCCTTATAAGGGTCCAAGGGGCTACTAATGCTTTTCTTTGTATCACCTTCCTGGCTACCCTATGGAAGGGTGCTCGAGCCTAGTTCTCTAGACTCGAGTCAGAATGCATTGACTCCTTCTCCAAGTTAGAGAAGAAGTTCGTGGTGCACTTTGATGCATGCAGGAAGGTGCCACGTACAGTTGACAGCCTCTTCTTGATCCGTCAGCAAGACCGAGAGTCCCTTCAGGACTATGTGTCTCAGTTCAAGGCCGCCACCTTGGAGATTTACTACCTTGGTGAGCCAGTCGCTATCATGGCTCTGAAGAGAGGGCTACGAACCCCCCGCTTCACCTACTCCCTCGATAAGAAGACTCCGAAGACTTACTCGGAGCTCCTCCTCTGGGCCCATAAGTACATCCATTCAGGGGAGGCCGACCATACTAGGAGGGTGTTGGACGGGAGGCCCCTAAAGAGGCAGGCCATTAGGGAAGCATCTGCTTCTTAGGCTTAGAAGATGGTGCTGGCCACATGGCCGGGGCCAAGACCCAGAGCCGACCCCACCAAAGAGGAGAAGTTCACTCCTCTCCTTTCCCCAAGAGCGAAGAACTTGATGCAGATAGAGGGCGAGCACTTCCTGCACCGACCTTTCTTATTGTGGTTGTCTACTTGATGTAACAAGTCCAACTACTGGCGGTTCCACTGGGAGCATGGCCACTATACGGAGGAATGCTACTACTTGAAGAGGGAGGTAGAAGATCTAATCAAGCATGGCTACCTTGGGAAGTACGTTGATGGAGTAGCCCCCTAGTTACCCGGAGTGAAGAGCCCCGTCTGCTAGCCATCGACAACCGTCCCACTAAGTAGTCGGTAAGAATGATCTCTTAAGGGACAGGGAGAACCTCAAAGAGGGCTAGGGGGAGAGAAAAGAGTGATGATGTACTCCCCTGTATGGGAGAATGGTCGACTAGGGTGCATAACCCAAATAATGATGCTGTCATCATGGAAATGATGATAGCGAAGCATCCTGTAAAGAGAATCATGGTTAATGGAAGCTCTGTAAATATCCTTTTTTATGATACTTTTGCAAGGATGAACTTGTCTGTTGACCAAATAAAATCGGTATTCACACCCTTGTGGGCTTCATCAAAGATTTGATTCGAGTTGAGAGAGAGATTACACTTCTAATAACCATCGGGACCCCACCTCGGCAAAGTATTATGCTGGTAATATTCACCGTAGTGTGGCTTCCCTCACCTTACAATGCAATCATGGGGCATTTTGGACTCAATCTGCTCGATGCAACCATCTCCACAAAGCATCTCCTCATTCAGTTCTCTACCCCTTAGGGGATCGAGGAGATGAGAGGGTCACACCAATCAATTTAGCACTGCTTGCAGACTGTCACAAGACTAAGAGGGCCCGATCCAAACCCAGTCATTGACCAGCCAAATATGGCAGAGCCGGTGTCGAAGGGCAGACCAGTTGAGCCCTTATTATCCTTCCCTTTGGAAGAGGATCCCTTGAGGATGGTACAGGTGGGAGCCCTACTGCCTGAAAAAGAGAGATTCCATTTATTCAGTTTCCTGTGGGCTAATATGGACGTCTTCACTTGGACCACCACCGATATGCCTAGCATCCCTCCAGAAGTGATCACCCATAAGCTGAATATCGATCCCAACTACAGCCAAGTCCGGCAAAAAAAAAGAAGCTTCACCTCGAAGTGGTAGAAGGTGATCGATGAATAAGTTAAGAAGCTCCTCGCAGTGGACTTCATCCATGAGGTACGGTATCCTGACTGGCATGCTAATATGGTGATGGTCAGGAAAGCTTCTGGAAAGTAGAGGATCTATGTAGACTACACCGACCTCAACCGAGCATGCTTTGAAGGATAGCTTTCCACTTTCCAAGATTGACTAGCTAGTAGATGTCACCTCGGGCCATAAGTTTTTCAGCTTTATGGGTGCATTCTCTTGATATAATCAAGTCTACATGCACCTAGAAGATGAGGAGCACATGGCATTTATGATTGACAAAGGTATGTACTACTATAATATGATGCCATTTGGTCATAAGAATGCAGGGGCCATATACCAGCATCTGGTCATTAAGGTCTTCAAAGACCAGATCGGTCGCAACATGCAAGTTTATGTAGATGATATGCTCATCATGAGTTCCCCAGAGTCGGATCACATTATCGACCTGGCAGAGGCTTTCGTCAATCTCTGCCTCTACCAGATGAAGTTGAACCCTGCCAAGTGTTCACTTGGCATCGTAGTGGGAAAGATTCTGGGGTTCATGGTCACCCAGAGTGGAATAGAGGCCAACCCTGAGAAGATCCAGGCAATCACTGACATGAGACACCCCATCTCTAAGAAGGAAGTTTAGCGCTTGACTGGACGCATCGCGACATTGAGCCACTTTATCTCGCATTCCGTCGAGCACTGCTAGCCATTCCTCAAGGTGCTATAGAAGATGAATAACTTCACTTGGATAAAAGAGTGTCGGAAGGCATTCGAGGGGCTGAAGAAGCTCCTCGCCTCCCCACCATTACTGTCCAAGCTGGAGCCTAGGGAAGAGCTCCTCTTGTACCTAGCGATCTCACCTAAAGCAGTCAGCTTGATGCTGGTCTGCACTGATAAGGATGGCTCCCAATGGCCAATCTACGATGCCAGCAAGCTGCTCCATGATGCAAAAATTAGGTACACCCGACCCAAAAAGATCATTTTTGCACTAATGATGTCTGCGCAGCACCTCAGACCCTACTTCCAAGCATACCCCATTACTGTCCACACCAATTAGCCTCTGAGGTCTATCCTAAGCTGCCTTGATACTTCGGGGTGCCTAGCCAAGTGGGCGGTGAAGCTCAACAAGTTCAGCATCACCTATCGCCTGCGATCGATGCAAAAGGCCCAGGTCCTAGCCAATTTTTTGGTGGAATGCACCGGACGGATAAGGACCCAGAGGCAATGGATCGACAAGCTGAGTTTGGGCAAGACCTGGCCCCGGAAGTGATGACATGGATCCTTCATGTCGATGGTGCATCCAACACTAGAGGGAGCGGAGATGGCCTCATCCTTGCCAACTCTGATGGGGTTATTGCGAAGTTTGCACTACGGTTCCTCTTCAAGGCTACCAACAATCAAGCTAATTATGAGGTGCTCCTCATGGGGCTAAAGGTGTCTCGCGAGTTGAGCGTCAAGGGATTGAAGGTCTTCACTGACTCTCAACTTGTGGTGGGCCAAGTCTTCGACAAGTACGAAGCTCGGGATCCTATGATGGTGAAGTACCTGGACAAGGTATGCTCGTACACGGTGACCTCCAGCACTTCAGCATTTCCCATATCCCATAAGCGGAGAATGCCCGGGTTGATGTCCTCTCCAGACTAGCCACCCTGCCAAAATCATTGCTGGGGCATACCTTCATCAAGTATCTCGAGGCTCCCAGCTATAAGTCCATAGCAGAAGTCGAGCAAGTCACCTCTGAAGCTAGCTAGATGGACCCCTACAACAAGTATATCACCACTATGAAAGGGATATGCCCTACAAACCAATCTCTGTTGTATCTCCCAAACCATTGTAATTGATAATTTTCTAAATAAAGGCATTATTTTTCATCATACGCTGTGTTTATTATATGATGAACCCCATAGATTAGGGCTATGATTTTAGGGTTATAATGAGATCATACCAGTGAGACCTAAAATCTTAAAACCTTAATCTAAAGTATTCCTAGTCAAAGGAACCCTGAGTAGGGGATCAGGGTTTTCCGATAAGACTAGCACACCCCGGGTATACTGGAAAGGGTGACTGCTCTCACAGTCACTTGTGTATGACACTAATACTGGGATGTGGGTGCTCATTGGAGAATGAGTTCACTGATATGATCCAACTTGAGAACATCTAATGGAGTCTTAGCTACATGTCAATAGAAGGTTCTCATAGTGGGAGTGGTACAAGTAATCTTTTGACCTGAGACTGCCATAAGTACCTTATGTACATGAACCCATCCTTTGGTTCAATCCTAATCATGACACTGAGACATGCACAGGATTGATACTGGGAATGGTGAATTGAATATGAAGGTAATGAGTAGGTCAACAAGGAATCGATCACTCTTAGTAAGAGGAGATTGCATCCAGCTAGTCAACAATCGCATGATGATTCAGGGAATCTTTGATCAAAGTAAAGATATTAGAGATGGTTTCTAATATCAAGATAATCGAATCATCATTATAAGATTGAGCTAGAAACAAATATAATATTGGATTTGACATATATCCATATCCATAGTTATATTTTGGGTGCAGGCTGATCGAAAGATTTAATTGTACGGTAACTCTCTACTAAAGGGTAATTTTGGTATTTCACCAGAATTTCCATATCTTCCGGGTAGACATGACACGTTGCTAGACGTCAATCTTGTCTTGTGGGTTGATCAAGTTCAAAGATCACATGTTAGGAAGAATCCTAATTGATCGATTCGGGTAAGCCCGGTTTGACCTAAATCGATTAGAAAGAGTTCTAATCAAATTAGGTCAACTTGTATTCGAACCCACTGCTGGCTAGATGTGGAACCCAATGGGTCACACACTTAAGAGGATTGATCAAGAATTTAATTTAGAATTAAATCGTCTTTGCAAGATAACACTCTAGCAGGTGTTGCAAGCCCTAGCTTCTATTCGGATCGGATTCGAATTAGGGTTCCGGATTGGTTCAAATTGGGTTCTAATTGGACCTAATTAGACCCTAATTAAGAAAAATGGGAATGTGGCTAACCCTATTGGCTAGCTATGTAGCTTGGCTAGCCTCCCCACCCGCCCCCTTTTGTTTTTCATGCCAAACACCAAGAGTCCATGCGCATATGGACTCTTGGCGTGCCTTAAGGAAGAGTCCATGGCGCATGGACTCTTGGCGCGCCCCAAATAAAATTCTCCGATGTTTTTATTTGGGCGGCCTCCTTCTTAAGTGATTAGCGCACCTTCTCTCCCCCCTTGGATGAGAATCCAACGGCTGATGGGATTTTGAGAAAGAAAGAAAGCGCTAACTCCTCCCGGGCGCGCGAAGTAACATCTCTTCGGAGATGAAAAGTCGCGACTTCCTTCTTTTTAAAACACCACGGTTTTTCCTTTAAGAAGAGCCGTGGGATTTAATCTGGAAGGCCATGAGATGGGAGGATGGGGCGTGAGAAATTGGAAAGGGCGTGAGAAAGAAATTACGGAGAGGTGTGTAGGCGCCTATCTGATTTCTATTTAAAGGGTCGGAAAAAATCAGAACATGATGTAATCTTTTTCTTTCTTCCTCTCCTGAAGACTCTTTTATTTTTTCTTGCTCTTGCATTGTTTCCTCTACAGAGTAAACCTCTGTCGAAACTCTGCTACTGAACAAGATAAAAGTAAAAGTCTCCGACGGTAAAGAAAAGAAAGAAGTTCTGATTTCTTCCTTTCTTTCATACATTAAGACATCATTGTCTTAATTTCTCCTCCAACTTAAGACAAGCCTATGTCCTCTTAGGACAAGGTCTTTTTCTTCAAGACAAGGGTATCTAAAGGGCCAAGGTCTTGGTGGAAGGAGGAGAAGGAGTCAAGGAAAGGAAAGCAAGCCTTTGTGTGGAGGAATTCAAGCCATAGTCCAAGCAATTGAGTTCTAGGAAGAAGAACTCAATAGAAGGAACCTTTGAAAAGAAGATAGAGTTGTCTTGATCACTGCTCTGTGTGGATCACCATCGGAGGGCGGACACTTGGACGCCTGGTGAATTCAATCAGCCCCTTCAACATCAACTTTGTTGGAATTAGCGATTACAGGTTGGTACTCTAATTCTAACAATCTATGTTTGAATGTTAGTATGTATGTTTTAATTAGTAAAAAGGAGATCTTGGCTAAGGGATTTCGGTGCAAATTTCATCATTTTGAAATTACACTTCCGCTGCGGTGCACCTGAAACCCCAACAGTGGTATCAGAGCCATCCTTATTACAGTTAAAACATATTATATGCATTTTTGTTGTAGTATCGAAATTAGGGTTTTAAACCCTTGAATGCTGATACACTTAGCATAATTTAAGGAATGCATATATGATAATTAATGTTTTGATGTATGCCACTAATTAGGGTTTTTCACTCAAACCCTAATTATTATAAAGATATGATTAGTTTTGAAGTCATCATACTGAAATAAGGTTGCCCTGGCATAATGGTGGATCCATTATGTGGTAAATGGTTGTCCTAGTATGATGACACACTTAGCACATATATGTTTATCAGAGTGATATCATTATGATATGTTTTTATGTAAGAATGTGCTGGCAATTTTATAAAGCCCTCTTCTTAAAATCATATTAAGTCATAGCATATTTAACTAATAAGCATCACTAGTCATGATGAACAATTGATCATTCGGTGTCTAGAAAGGTGGTTCTGGGAAGGTAAAGAGAATCGTGGTTTTTAATTGGTTTCGTTGACTGACCTGGCCAATTTTTATTGGTGTCTAGGAAAGCAACGGGGGGACTCCCACATCTCTTCCACTTGCCTGGCCGATTTGATTATATTTAAATCTTGACTTATATGCTTAGTGTTAAAAAAATGCTATATGTTGGCCTTCCTTCATGTTGGATCATTACTGTGTTATGAACCACATTAGGTTTGTTGTGTTGTCTGCAAGACCTAATAGGGTGATTGACATAATATTGGTCTAGTGCAAAATATGCTTACAGTATATTCAGTATAATGCCTTGTTGTGTTATCTACAAGGGCATTATATTTGAATATTGACTGTATAGAAATGAAAGGGTCTTGACTTAACTAGAACATTATGGTTTGTTGTGTATTCTGCAAGACTTATAATGTTCTAGAGGCCAAGTTATTTTTGAGAATTATATGAGATATAATTGGAAGAGTTTCCTACCTTACAACTTATAAAAGATTTGTTGTGTTGTCTGCAAGATCTTTTATAAATTATAAGGATCTCGATCTCACTAAGAAAACCGATCAGGGTTCTTCTCGATTATCATAGTGAGGGCTATGATTTTTGATAAAATAGTGGGAGACATAATTAAATTGAAGACCTAATTTAATTATGTAAGTCATTTCATGGTTGTTTGCTTATGTATTGTTCTTAATTAAATGTAGATAAATGGCATCTTCATTATCACTGAGAAGCATCTTAGATACCAACAAACTGACTGGTCCAAACTATGTGGACTGGTTGAGAAACTTAAAGATTGTACTGAGTTCAGAAAAACTTTCTTATATTCTTGATACCCCTAATCTTAATCCACTAGGGGATGATGCCACACAGGAAGATATGGCCACATACAAAATGTGGCAGAATGACTCCCTCACTGTCAAGTGTATCATACTGGCCTCTATGACCAATGAGTTACAGAGGCAGCATGAAAGCATGGATACTCAATCCATAATGCTCAATTTAAAGGAGCTTTATGGAGAACAAAGCAGAACTGCTAGATACGAAATATCTAAGCAGTTATTCCGTGCTAGGATGACAGAGGGTACATCCGTTCAGGATCATGTCCTGAAGGTAATTGACTTAATCACCAGATTAGGTCAATTAGGGTTTATTATGGATGGGGAGCTGAATCAGGATTTAATCCTGCAATCACTCCCAGAGTCATTTTCTCAGTTTGTCTTGAATTATCACATGAACAAACTGAACACTTCCTTGCCTGAGCTGTTAAATATGTTAAAAATAGCAGAGAGCCATGTTAAGAAAGAAAAGGCTCCACTTCTTCTTGTTGATAAGACCAATAAGAAGAAATCAGGCAAAAAGGGTTTTAGCAGGAGACTAAACCCTAAGGGTGGCATCAATAAGAACAAGAAAGGAAAGAAGGTCTCAAAACAGTCAACCTGTTTCTTTTGTGGCAAAGCGGGACATTGGAAAAGGAATTGCAAGGCTTACCTTGCAACTGTGAAGCCTGGTGCGGCAGACGCACCAAAAGGTATGTATGAGATACATACTATATTGACATTAAATTCGTCTATATCAAATACTTGGGTATTGGATACCGCTTGTGGTTACCATATATGCAAATCTTTGCAGGACCTCCACAAGCTTAAAGTATTGAAGGAAGGCGACTTCAATCTCTACGGTGCTGGTGGTGATATCATCCAAGCAGAAGCTGTAGGGACCTATATTCTGAAGTTGCCTTCAGGGAAGATCTTGGAGCTAGAGAATTGTTACTATATGCCAAAGATTATTAGGAACATTATATCTATTCCTTTGTTATTAAAACAAGGATATGTAATGGATGTAACGAGCACTGGTTGCTCAATAATGTTATCTAATAAAATTATTTGTTCTGGCATATTTAGCAATGGGCTCTTAACTCTTTCTTCCAATGATAGTATTTTTCATGTCAATACTAAAAGGAAAAGAAAAGACTTTAATGATACTTTACTTTGGCATCATAGACTTGGTCATGTTAATGAGTCTAGGATTAGCAAGTTATACAAGGAAAAATTCCTTGATCCTTATGAGTATGAATCATTAGGAACTTGCGAATCATGTCTCATGGGTAAGATGACAAAAGCTCCATTCACTGGACATGGGGAAAGGTCAACTGAGTTATTAGGACTTATACATACTGATGTATGTGGCCCAATGACAACTCAGGCCAGAGGAGGATACTCATATTTTATCACTTTTACAGATGATTTATCTAGGTTCGGATATGTGTATCTTATGAAACACAAATCTGAAGCCTTTGATAAATTTAAGGAGTATCAAAGTATGGTCGAAAAACAAACCGGGAAAAGTATTAAAGTTCTTCGTTCTGATCGAGGAGGAGAATACTTATCCACGGAGTTTTTAGACTATCTTAAAGTTAATGGAATCCTTTCTGAATGGACCCCTCCTTATACACCACAGCTAAATGGTATAGCTGAAAGGAGGAATCGTACCTTATTAGATATGGTACGATCCATGATGTGCTTCACAAATTTGCCCATTTCTTTCTGGGGTCATGCCCTAGAAACTGCTGTTTATATTCTGAACAAGGTACCTTCTAAATCCGTTGTTAGTACTCCATATGAAATTTGGAGTGGAAAGAAACCATATCTTAAATATTTTAAGGTATGGGGATGTCCAGCTTATGTTAAAAGAAATTTTGGACATAAGTTGGAACCTAGAGCGGATAAATGTCTATTTGTAGGATATCCTAAAGAAGGTAGAGGATATCTATTCTACCATCCTACTGAACAAAAGATTTTTGTTAGCAGGCATGCCACTTTTCTAGAAAAAGAGTTCATTTTGGAAAAGGGCAATGGTAGAACAATTGAACTTGGAGAAATGCAAGAAATACAGATAAACAATTCTCAACCATTAGAACATATAGTTAGGACAGAACCAGAACACAAAACTCCTCCTCGTAGGTCTGACAGAGTGCCACGGGCACCTGAGAGGTATGGGTTTATTATTGAAAATAATGAAGCTCAAGTCATTCAAAATGATGAACCTCTGACCTATACGGAAGCTATCTTGAGTACTGACTCAGATAAATGGCAAGAAGCCATGGAATCCGAAGTAGACTCTATGTATGTAAACCAAGTATGGTCTTTGGTTGATGCACCAGAGGGTGTTAATCCTATTGGGTGTAAATGGGTCTATAAGAAAAAGATTGGGGCTGATGGCCAAGTTGAAACCTATAAAGCCAGATTAGTGGCTAAAGGTTTTAGACAAAAACAGGGAATTGATTATGATGAAACTTTTTCACCTGTTGCCATGCTAAAATCAATTCGGATTTTACTTGCTATAGCAGCATACCACGATTATGAGATATGGCAGATGGATGTGAAAACTGCATTCCTCAATGGTTTCCTTGAGGAAGAAGTCTACATGTCACAGCCAGAAGGTTTTATTTCAAAGAATAAACCTAATCAAGTATGCAAGCTGAAGAAATCCATTTATGGATTAAAGCAAGCTTCCAGGAGTTGGAACATCCGCTTTGATGAAACTATTAAAAGATTTGGTTTTATCAAAAATGTGGATGAACCCTGTGTTTATAAGAAGACTAGTGGGAGTGCCATAGTCTTCTTGGTTCTGTATGTAGATGACATACTCCTCATTGGGAATGATATCCCAATGTTGCAATCAGTCAAGGTTTGGCTATCAAACCAGTTTTCCATGAAAGATTTGGGAGAAGCATCCTATATACTAGGTATTAAGATCTATAGAGATAGATCTAAGAGGATGCTAGGTTTATCCCAATCTAGGTACATTGACTTAGTGCTGAAAAGATTCAGCATGGAAGGAAGTAAAAGAGGTTATCTTCCTATGAGTCAAGGCATACATCTTTCTAAAAGGATGTCTCCTAAGACACCTGAAGAAAGAGATAGAATGAATTCTATACCCTATGCTTCGGTAATAGGATCCATAATGTATGCCATGTTATGTACCAGGCCTGATGTGGCATATGCTTTAGGCATTGTCAGTAGGTTTCAGGCTGATCCAGGAGAGGATCATTGGAAAGCAGTTAAAAATATTCTTAAGTACCTAAGAAGGACTAAGGATATTTTTTTGGTTTATGGTGGTTCTGATCTTAAACTAGAAGCTTATTCTGATTCTAGTTTTCAATCAGACCCTGATGATAGCAAATCCATTTCGGGATATGTTTTTACCCTAAATGGTGGAGCAGTGAGTTGGAAGAGTACCAAGCAGCAGACTGTAGCTGACTCAACCACAGAGGCAGAATACATAGCTGTTAGTGAAGCCGCCAAGGAAGCAGTCTGGATGAAGAAGTTCATCACAGAGTTGGGTGTTGTTCCTCAAATTGAAAACCCAGTGCCACTTTACTGTGACAACACTGGGGCCGTTGCTCAAGCTAAGGAACCAAGAGCTCATCATAAGTCCAAGCACATTCTGAGACGCTTCCATCTTGTCCGAGAAATAGTAGAGAGACAAGATGTCTACATAGATAGAGTTGATACAAAGAACAATGTAGCAGACCCGTTCACTAAGGCTCTACCACAGCGAGATTTTGATCGCCACCTAGAATGTATGGGATTAAGATTCAAAGGCGATTGGCTTTAGTGCAAGTGGGAGATTGAAAGGGATATGCCCTACAAACCAATCTCTGTTGTATCTCCCAAACCATTGTAATTGATAATTTTCTAAATAAAGGCATTATTTTTCATCATACGCTGTGTTTATTATATGATGAACCCCATAGATTAGGGCTATGATTTTAGGGTTATATGAGATCATACCAGTGAGACCTAAAATCTTAAAACCTTAATCTAAAGTATTCCTAGTCAAAGGAACCCTGAGTAGGGGATCAGGGTTTTCCGATAAGACTAGCACACCCGGGTATACTGGAAAGGGTGACTGCTCTCACAGTCACTTGTGTATGACACTAATACTGGGATGTGGGTGCTCATTGGAGAATGAGTTCACTGATATGATCCAACTTGAGAACATCTAATGGAGTCTTAGCTACATGTCAATAGAAGGTTCTCATAGTGGGAGTGGTACAAGTAATCTTTTGACCTGAGACTGCCATAAGTACCTTATGTACATGAACCCATCCTTTGGTTCAATCCTAATCATGACACTGAGACATGCACAGGATTGATACTGGGAATGGTGAATTGAATATGAAGGTAATGAGTAGGTCAACAAGGAATCGATCACTCTTAGTAAGAGGAGATTGCATCCAGCTAGTCAACAATCGCATGATGATTCAGGGAATCTTTGATCAAAGTAAAGATATTAGAGATGGTTTCTAATATCAAGATAATCGAATCATCATTATAAGATTGAGCTAGAAACAAATATAATATTGGATTTGACATATATCCATATCCATAGTTATATTTTGGGTGCAGGCTGATCGAAAGATTTAATTGTACGGTAACTCTCTACTAAAGGGTAATTTTGGTATTTCACCAGAATTTCCATATCTTCCGGGTAGACATGACACGTTGCTAGACGTCAATCTTGTCTTGTGGGTTGATCAAGTTCAAAGATCACATGTTAGGAAGAATCCTAATTGATCGATTCGGGTAAGCCCGGTTTGACCTAAATCGATTAGAAAGAGTTCTAATCAAATTAGGTCAACTTGTATTCGAACCCACTGCTGGCTAGATGTGGAACCCAATGGGTCACACACTTAAGAGGATTGATCAAGAATTTAATTTAGAATTAAATCGTCTTTGCAAGATAACACTCTAGCAGGTGTTGCAAGCCCTAGCTTCTATTCGGATCGGATTCGAATTAGGGTTCCGGATTGGTTCAAATTGGGTTCTAATTGGACCTAATTAGACCCTAATTAAGAAAAATGGGAATGTGGCTAACCCTATTGGCTAGCCATGTAGCTTGGCTAGCCTCCCCACCCGCCCCCTTTTGTTTTTCATGCCAAACACCAAGAGTCCATGCGCATATGGACTCTTGGCGTGCCTTAAGGAAGAGTCCATGGCGCATGGACTCTTGGCGCGCCCCAAATAAAATTCTCCGATGTTTTTATTTGGGCGGCCTCCTTCTTAAGTGATTAGCGCACCTTCTCTCCCCCCTTGGATGAGAATCCAACGGCTGATGGGATTTTGAGAAAGAAAGAAAGCGCTAACTCCTCCCGGGCGCGCGAAGTAACATCTCTTCGGAGATGAAAAGTCGCGACTTCCTTCTTTTTAAAACACCACGGTTTTTCCTTTAAGAAGAGCCGTGGGATTTAATCTGGAAGGCCATGAGATGGGAGGATGGGGCGTGAGAAATTGGAAAGGGCGTGAGAAAGAAATTACGGAGAGGTGTGTAGGCGCCTATCTGATTTCTATTTAAAGGGTCGGAAAAAATCAGAACATGATGTAATCTTTTTCTTTCTTCCTCTCCTGAAGACTCTTTTATTTTTTCTTGCTCTTGCATTGTTTCCTCTACAGAGTAAACCTCTGTCGAAACTCTGCTACTGAACAAGATAAAAGTAAAAGTCTCCGACGGTAAAGAAAAGAAAGAAGTTCTGATTTCTTCCTTTCTTTCATACATTAAGACATCATTGTCTTAATTTCTCCTCCAACTTAAGACAAGCCTATGTCCTCTTAGGACAAGGTCTTTTTCTTCAAGACAAGGGTATCTAAAGGGCCAAGGTCTTGGTGGAAGGAGGAGAAGGAGTCAAGGAAAGGAAAGCAAGCCTTTGTGTGGAGGAATTCAAGCCATAGTCCAAGCAATTGAGTTCTAGGAAGAAGAACTCAATAGAAGGAACCTTTGAAAAGAAGATAGAGTTGTCTTGATCACTGCTCTGTGTGGATCACCATCGGAGGGCGGACACTTGGACGCCTGGTGAATTCAATCAGCCCCTTCAACATCAACTTTGTTGGAATTAGCGATTACAGGTTGGTACTCTAATTCTAACAATCTATGTTTGAATGTTAGTATGTATGTTTTAATTAGTAAAAAGGAGATCTTGGCTAAGGGATTTCGGTGCAAATTTCATCATTTTGAAATTACACTTCCGCTGCGGTGCACCTGAAACCCCAACAGTGGTATCAGAGCCATCCTTATTACAGTTAAAACATATTATATGCATTTTTGTTGTAGTATCGAAATTAGGGTTTTAAACCCTTGAATGCTGATACACTTAGCATAATTTAAGGAATGCATATATGATAATTAATGTTTTGATGTATGCCACTAATTAGGGTTTTTCACTCAAACCCTAATTATTATAAAGATATGATTAGTTTTGAAGTCATCATACTGAAATAAGGTTGCCCTGGCATAATGGTGGATCCATTATGTGGTAAATGGTTGTCCTAGTATGATGACACACTTAGCACATATATGTTTATCAGAGTGATATCATTATGATATGTTTTTATGTAAGAATGTGCTGGCAATTTTATAAAGCCCTCTTCTTAAAATCATATTAAGTCATAGCATATTTAACTAATAAGCATCACTAGTCATGATGAACAATTGATCATTCGGTGTCTAGAAAGGTGGTTCTGGGAAGGTAAAGAGAATCGTGGTTTTTAATTGGTTTCGTTGACTGACCTGGCCAATTTTTATTGGTGTCTAGGAAAGCAACGGGGGGACTCCCACATCTCTTCCACTTGCCTGGCCGATTTGATTATATTTAAATCTTGACTTATATGCTTAGTGTTAAAAAAATGCTATATGTTGGCCTTCCTTCATGTTGGATCATTACTGTGTTATGAACCACATTAGGTTTGTTGTGTTGTCTGCAAGACCTAATAGGGTGATTGACATAATATTGGTCTAGTGCAAAATATGCTTACAGTATATTCAGTATAATGCCTTGTTGTGTTATCTACAAGGGCATTATATTTGAATATTGACTGTATAGAAATGAAAGGGTCTTGACTTAACTAGAACATTATGGTTTGTTGTGTATTCTGCAAGACTTATAATGTTCTAGAGGCCAAGTTATTTTTGAGAATTATATGAGATATAATTGGAAGAGTTTCCTACCTTACAACTTATAAAAGATTTGTTGTGTTGTCTGCAAGATCTTTTATAAATTATAAGGATCTCGATCTCACTAAGAAAACCGATCAGGGTTCTTCTCGATTATCATAGTGAGGGCTATGATTTTTGATAAAATAGTGGGAGACATAATTAAATTGAAGACCTAATTTAATTATGTAAGTCATTTCATGGTTGTTTGCTTATGTATTGTTCTTAATTAAATGTAGATAAATGGCATCTTCATTATCACTGAGAAGCATCTTAGATACCAACAAACTGACTGGTCCAAACTATGTGGACTGGTTGAGAAACTTAAAGATTGTACTGAGTTCAGAAAAACTTTCTTATATTCTTGATACCCCTAATCTTAATCCACTAGGGGATGATGCCACACAGGAAGATATGGCCACATACAAAATGTGGCAGAATGACTCCCTCACTGTCAAGTGTATCATACTGGCCTCTATGACCAATGAGTTACAGAGGCAGCATGAAAGCATGGATACTCAATCCATAATGCTCAATTTAAAGGAGCTTTATGGAGAACAAAGCAGAACTGCTAGATACGAAATATCTAAGCAGTTATTCCGTGCTAGGATGACAGAGGGTACATCCGTTCAGGATCATGTCCTGAAGGTAATTGACTTAATCACCAGATTAGGTCAATTAGGGTTTATTATGGATGGGGAGCTGAATCAGGATTTAATCCTGCAATCACTCCCAGAGTCATTTTCTCAGTTTGTCTTGAATTATCACATGAACAAACTGAACACTTCCTTGCCTGAGCTGTTAAATATGTTAAAAATAGCAGAGAGCCATGTTAAGAAAGAAAAGGCTCCACTTCTTCTTGTTGATAAGACCAATAAGAAGAAATCAGGCAAAAAGGGTTTTAGCAGGAGACTAAACCCTAAGGGTGGCATCAATAAGAACAAGAAAGGAAAGAAGGTCTCAAAACAGTCAACCTGTTTCTTTTGCGGCAAAGCGGGACATTGGAAAAGGAATTGCAAGGCTTACCTTGCAACTGTGAAGCCTGGTGCGGCAGACGCACCAAAAGGTATGTATGAGATACATACTATATTGACATTAAATTCGTCTATATCAAATACTTGGGTATTGGATACCGCTTGTGGTTACCATATATGCAAATCTTTGCAGGACCTCCACAAGCTTAAAGTATTGAAGGAAGGCGACTTCAATCTCTACGGTGCTGGTGGTGATATCATCCAAGCAGAAGCTGTAGGGACCTATATTCTGAAGTTGCCTTCAGGGAAGATCTTGGAGCTAGAGAATTGTTACTATATGCCAAAGATTATTAGGAACATTATATCTATTCCTTTGTTATTAAAACAAGGATATGTAATGGATGTAACGAGCACTGGTTGCTCAATAATGTTATCTAATAAAATTATTTGTTCTGGCATATTTAGCAATGGGCTCTTAACTCTTTCTTCCAATGATAGTATTTTTCATGTCAATACTAAAAGGAAAAGAAAAGACTTTAATGATACTTTACTTTGGCATCATAGACTTGGTCATGTTAATGAGTCTAGGATTAGCAAGTTATACAAGGAAAAATTCCTTGATCCTTATGAGTATGAATCATTAGGAACTTGCGAATCATGTCTCATGGGTAAGATGACAAAAGCTCCATTCACTGGACATGGGGAAAGGTCAACTGAGTTATTAGGACTTATACATACTGATGTATGTGGCCCAATGACAACTCAGGCCAGAGGAGGATACTCATATTTTATCACTTTTACAGATGATTTATCTAGGTTCGGATATGTGTATCTTATGAAACACAAATCTGAAGCCTTTGATAAATTTAAGGAGTATCAAAGTATGGTCGAAAAACAAACCGGGAAAAGTATTAAAGTTCTTCGTTCTGATCGAGGAGGAGAATACTTATCCACGGAGTTTTTAGACTATCTTAAAGTTAATGGAATCCTTTCTGAATGGACCCCTCCTTATACACCACAGCTAAATGGTATAGCTGAAAGGAGGAATCGTACCTTATTAGATATGGTACGATCCATGATGTGCTTCACAAATTTGCCCATTTCTTTCTGGGGTCATGCCCTAGAAACTGCTGTTTATATTCTGAACAAGGTACCTTCTAAATCCGTTGTTAGTACTCCATATGAAATTTGGAGTGGAAAGAAACCATATCTTAAATATTTTAAGGTATGGGGATGTCCAGCTTATGTTAAAAGAAATTTTGGACATAAGTTGGAACCTAGAGCGGATAAATGTCTATTTGTAGGATATCCTAAAGAAGGTAGAGGATATCTATTCTACCATCCTACTGAACAAAAGATTTTTGTTAGCAGGCATGCCACTTTTCTAGAAAAAGAGTTCATTTTGGAAAAGGGCAATGGTAGAACAATTGAACTTGGAGAAATGCAAGAAATACAGATAAACAATTCTCAACCATTAGAACATATAGTTAGGACAGAACCAGAACACAAAACTCCTCCTCGTAGGTCTGACAGAGTGCCACGGGCACCTGAGAGGTATGGGTTTATTATTGAAAATAATGAAGCTCAAGTCATTCAAAATGATGAACCTCTGACCTATACGGAAGCTATCTTGAGTACTGACTCAGATAAATGGCAAGAAGCCATGGAATCCGAAGTAGACTCTATGTATGTAAACCAAGTATGGTCTTTGGTTGATGCACCAGAGGGTGTTAATCCTATTGGGTGTAAATGGGTCTATAAGAAAAAGATTGGGGCTGATGGCCAAGTTGAAACCTATAAAGCCAGATTAGTGGCTAAAGGTTTTAGACAAAAACAGGGAATTGATTATGATGAAACTTTTTCACCTGTTGCCATGCTAAAATCAATTCGGATTTTACTTGCTATAGCAGCATACCACGATTATGAGATATGGCAGATGGATGTGAAAACTGCATTCCTCAATGGTTTCCTTGAGGAAGAAGTCTACATGTCACAGCCAGAAGGTTTTATTTCAAAGAATAAACCTAATCAAGTATGCAAGCTGAAGAAATCCATTTATGGATTAAAGCAAGCTTCCAGGAGTTGGAACATCCGCTTTGATGAAACTATTAAAAGATTTGGTTTTATCAAAAATGTGGATGAACCCTGTGTTTATAAGAAGACTAGTGGGAGTGCCATAGTCTTCTTGGTTCTGTATGTAGATGACATACTCCTCATTGGGAATGATATCCCAATGTTGCAATCAGTCAAGGTTTGGCTATCAAACCAGTTTTCCATGAAAGATTTGGGAGAAGCATCCTATATACTAGGTATTAAGATCTATAGAGATAGATCTAAGAGGATGCTAGGTTTATCCCAATCTAGGTACATTGACTTAGTGCTGAAAAGATTCAGCATGGAAGGAAGTAAAAGAGGTTATCTTCCTATGAGTCAAGGCATACATCTTTCTAAAAGGATGTCTCCTAAGACACCTGAAGAAAGAGATAGAATGAATTCTATACCCTATGCTTCGGTAATAGGATCCATAATGTATGCCATGTTATGTACCAGGCCTGATGTGGCATATGCTTTAGGCATTGTCAGTAGGTTTCAGGCTGATCCAGGAGAGGATCATTGGAAAGCAGTTAAAAATATTCTTAAGTACCTAAGAAGGACTAAGGATATTTTTTTGGTTTATGGTGGTTCTGATCTTAAACTAGAAGCTTATTCTGATTCTAGTTTTCAATCAGACCCTGATGATAGCAAATCCATTTCGGGATATGTTTTTACCCTAAATGGTGGAGCAGTGAGTTGGAAGAGTACCAAGCAGCAGACTGTAGCTGACTCAACCACAGAGGCAGAATACATAGCTGTTAGTGAAGCCGCCAAGGAAGCAGTCTGGATGAAGAAGTTCATCACAGAGTTGGGTGTTGTTCCTCAAATTGAAAACCCAGTGCCACTTTACTGTGACAACACTGGGGCCGTTGCTCAAGCTAAGGAACCAAGAGCTCATCATAAGTCCAAGCACATTCTGAGACGCTTCCATCTTGTCCGAGAAATAGTAGAGAGACAAGATGTCTACATAGATAGAGTTGATACAAAGAACAATGTAGCAGACCCGTTCACTAAGGCTCTACCACAGCGAGATTTTGATCGCCACCTAGAATGTATGGGATTAAGATTCAAAGGCGATTGGCTTTAGTGCAAGTGGGAGATTGAAAGGGATATGCCCTACAAACCAATCTCTGTTGTATCTCCCAAACCATTGTAATTGATAATTTTCTAAATAAAGGCATTATTTTTCATCATACGCTGTGTTTATTATATGATGAACCCCATAGATTATGGCTATGATTTTAGGGTTATAATGAGATCATACCAGTGAGACCTAAAATCTTAAAACCTTAATCTAAAGTATTCCTAGTCAAAGGAACCCTGAGTAGGGGATCAGGGTTTTCCGATAAGACTAGCACACCCCGGGTATACTGGAAAGGGTGACTGCTCTCACAGTCACTTGTGTATGACACTAATACTGGGATGTGGGTGCTCATTGGAGAATGAGTTCACTGATATGATCCAACTTGAGAACATCTAATGGAGTCTTAGCTACATGTCAATAGAAGGTTCTCATAGTGGGAGTGGTACAAGTAATCTTTTGACCTGAGACTGCCATAAGTACCTTATGTACATGAACCCATCCTTTGGTTCAATCCTAATCATGACACTGAGACATGCACAGGATTGATACTGGGAATGGTGAATTGAATATGAAGGTAATGAGTAGGTCAACAAGGAATCGATCACTCTTAGTAAGAGGAGATTGCATCCAGCTAGTCAACAATCGCATGATGATTCAGGGAATCTTTGATCAAAGTAAAGATATTAGAGATGGTTTCTAATATCAAGATAATCGAATCATCATTATAAGATTGAGCTAGAAACAAATATAATATTGGATTTGACATATATCCATATCCATAGTTATATTTTGGGTGCAGGCTGATCGAAAGATTTAATTGTACGGTAACTCTCTACTAAAGGGTAATTTTGGTATTTCACCAGAATTTCCATATCTTCCGGGTAGACATGACACGTTGCTAGACGTCAATCTTGTCTTGTGGGTTGATCAAGTTCAAAGATCACATGTTAGGAAGAATCCTAATTGATCGATTCGGGTAAGCCCGGTTTGACCTAAATCGATTAGAAAGAGTTCTAATCAAATTAGGTCAACTTGTATTCGAACCCACTGCTGGCTAGATGTGGAACCTAATGGGTCACACACTTAAGAGGATTGATCAAGAATTTAATTTAGAATTAAATCGTCTTTGCAAGATAACACTCTAGCAGGTGTTGCAAGCCCTAGCTTCTATTCGGATCGGATTCGAATTAGGGTTCCGGATTGGTTCAAATTGGGTTCTAATTGGACCTAATTAGACCCTAATTAAGAAAAATGGGAATGTGGCTAACCCTATTGGCTAGCCATGTAGCTTGGCTAGCCTCCCCACCCGCCCCCTTTTGTTTTTCACGCCAAACACCAAGAGTCCATGCGCATATGGACTCTTGGCGCGCCTTAAGGAAGAGTCCATGGCGCATGGACTCTTGGCGCGCCCCAAATAAAATTCTCCGATGTTTTATTTGGGCGGCCTCCTTCTTAAGTGATTAGCGCACCTTCTCTCCCCCCTTGGATGAGAATCCAACGGCTGATGGGATTTTGAGAAAGAAAGAAAGCGCTAACTCCTCCCGGGCGCGCGAAGTAACATCTCTTCGGAGATGAAAAGTCGCGACTTCCTTCTTTTTAAAACACCGCGGTTTTTCCTTTAAGAAGAGCCATGGGATTTAATCTGGAAGGCCATGAGATGGGAGGATGGGGCGTGAGAAATTGGAAAGGGCGTGAGAAAGAAATTACGGAGAGGTGTGTAGGCGCCTATCTGATTTCTATTTAAAGGGTCGGAAAAAATCAGAACATGATGTAATCTTTTTCTTTCTTCCTCTCCTGAAGACTCTTTTATTTTTTCTTGCTCTTGCATTGTTTCCTCTACAGAGTAAACCTCTGTCGAAACTCTGCTACTGAACAAGATAAAAGTAAAAGTCTCCGACGGTAAAGAAAAGAAAGAAGTTCTGATTTCTTCCTTTCTTTCATACATTAAGACATCATTGTCTTAATTTCTCCTCCAACTTAAGACAAGCCTATGTCCTCTTAGGACAAGGTCTTTTTCTTCAAGACAAGGGTATCTAAAGGGCCAAGGTCTTGGTGGAAGGAGGAGAAGGAGTCAAGGAAAGGAAAGCAAGCCTTTGTGTGGAGGAATTCAAGCCATAGTCCAAGCAATTGAGTTCTAGGAAGAAGAACTCAATAGAAGGAACCTTTGAAAAGAAGATAGAGTTGTCTTGATCACTGCTCTATGTGGATCACCATCGGAGGGCGGACACTTGGACGCCTGGTGAATTCAATCAGCCCCTTCAACATCAACTTTGTTGGAATTAGCGATTACAGGTTGGTACTCTAATTCTAACAATCTATGTTTGAATGTTAGTATGTATGTTTTAATTAGTAAAAAGGAGATCTTGGCTAAGGGATTTCGGTGCAAATTTCATCATTTTGAAATTACACTTCCGCTGCGGTGCACCTGAAACCCCAACACACTAGCACCTTACCTGAGGATCGAAAGGAAGCCAGCCTCTTCAAGAAGAAGGCCATGCAGTATGTGATGATGGATTGGTAGCTATACCGGAGGTCTTACTCTTATCCCTGCTGAAGTGCTTGGAGCTCTCAGAAGCCGCCTACATGCTCCAAGAAATGCACGAAGGCATCTACGGCAATCATGTGGGGGGCAGGATCCTAGCTTACAAGGCACTTTGGTAATGATACTTCTGGGAGACCAAGCAAGAAGATACTGCCAGCTTCGTGAGGAAGTGTGACCATTATGAACATCATGCCCACATCCAGCAGTAGTCGACGTCTCCACTCTCCTAACTATCAGCTTCGTGTGTTGGGTTTCAAGGGTTTCGATGGCATAGCGAAATAATGAATTTCTTTTCATTTTTTTTTCAAAATAATGCCAAAAGTTTTTCGGCAATGATTTCAAAAATCTGGTGCGCATCGCTACGCACCGATTTAAACCCTTAAATCCACTACTCTTAAATAGAATAATAGGAGTAAGGGTCAAACCCACGAGGACTTTTTGGTTATTTCAAAAAAGAATTTTCTTTCTCTTTAAAATAAACTAATGCTATAATTGCTAACAAAATAATGAAAATAAGAAAATAATTACCCGTAAAGACAACCAAGATATGATCTATCTTGAGAGTACAGCCCGTACCCATAGATCACGGCCCATCCCTTAGGTATTGATCGATCAAGAATTTCCTTCACTTGAATAGAAAACAACTTAACTCAAAAGCTCCATAACTTTATCATAACTCGTTCCAGCATTTAAACTAAGATAAAAAAAAACACAAATCAATATGAAAATATGAAAAACATTTATTTCATAACAATTGAAGTACATTAATAAAAATAAAAGAATCGAGGGAACAAGGGTCCCTCTTTCCCTTTTTTGATCTGGAGTGGTGGAAGCGGCGGAGACTCGGCAGCATCTCAGAAGGGCAATCGAATGAGATGGAGGTTGATATATGAAATGGAATGAGATGGAGGTGGAGATATGAAGTGGAATGGGAAGTCAGTCGAATGATAGTGAGGCAAGGAAAAGTGAAGTATTAAGAATGCCGAAGTCAGGAGAAGTGCGTAGGTTTTATAGATGAGAAATACTGCATCGGGCTTGCATGGGAACCGTGGTGGTTCTTCTTCCCAATATGCCCAATAGTCTTGGTTCTATCCTTGCACTTGATCTTATCCCCACATGATCGTCGCACCCACCTGCATTATTTTTGTGATCATCCTGCCTAACCATCGCATTGGTTCAACGATCGCACATGATTTTTGATTTCTGTTTCATCTCTTTATTTTTAAAACTCCGGTGTATCTGTGATGAGCTTTTCTTTTGACCTCTCCTCTCTTCCGGACATCACTTGTCTGGTTCTTGACATGAGGAAGACAACATCAAATTAATCATCGATGGACTGGGATAGGCGGTGGATGGCTCTCGGTGGTATGTGGAACAAGATCGTGGAGAGCATCTTGATGGATGGTGATGAGATGAAGGACTGGTAGGGAGGAGGCTATGCTGAGCGATGGGCAGAAGAAGAGGACAACCACGATGGGATGGAGGGCAGCAATGCAGATGATTCGATGGTGATCTTGAATCAGTGAGAGAGCATCAAGCATGGAGGAGACTGGCCAGATCTTGGAGGTTGTAGACATGACAGGTGGCAGAGAAGAGCCTGCGGGTGGAGCAGGCGGTGACTGGTGGCTTTGGAGGTGGCTTGAAAATAGTAAAAAGATGGCAACTAGTAGCTTCTCCATCCACTTTTTCGACCGTTTGGGGCTTCTCTGGCAGGCGATGGAGGTGTCGGCGGGTTGGGTGGCAATAGAGGCTTCTCTCTGGTGAGTTTGGGTGCGAACTGATCTTCGTGGTCCACGGTCCTGCCCCGTGGACCATTGGCCATGGCAACCATGGACCAGCATGAGATTTGTGGACCAATCAACCGATCCATGGTGGACCGGCTATATTACTTTCCAAATGTTGTGTTGGTTTGAAATCCATGCTAAATTCTTCCAAAATTGATTATGACCTCATATGAACTCCGATTTGGATTTGGTTTGCACCATTGGAGTCCATAAATCGAGCTCTACAAGTTGATTACATTCTTTCCTGCCAATGATATATAAAAGTATCAATTTTAAAGATAATTAACTATTAATTTAATACTCTTATATATATATATAATATAATCATCAAGAACAACCCAAGAGGACAATTCATGGCTAAAAGCTCCAATATACCCAAAACCTTTTTTGAACATGCCGAATCAATAATGACCCTCTGGAATGGAAAGGTCATCGAGCAACCTAGTAGAACTAATAAGACATGCCCCACCCCTCCAACCCAATCTAAATCAGAACCATCTAAGGACAAGGAGAATCTGAGAAAGGAAGATGAACCAATTGTACCAGAACCACCCTATTTATCCAAAGTACCATACTTAAATGTCCTAAAAGCCCCTATTCTTATTGAGAAGAAGAAAGGAGGACTCGAGGAGACATGAGAATTATTTAGGCAAGTTCTAATTAATCTCCCCCTCCTGGATGCAATCAATCAGGCTCCAGTATATGCTAAATTTTTGAAAGATTTGTGCACCCAGAAATGTAAATCAAGATTACAAATCCCAAAGAAAGTATGCCTTACGAAGCTTGCTAGTTCTGTCTTCCAGCACACCCCCCTCTAAAACATAAGGATCCAGGAGCTCCTATTATTTCTTGTATCATAGGAAACTTTCATGTTGAAAAAGCTCTCTTGGACTTAGGGGCTAGTGTAAACCTCCTACCTTGCTTGGTGTATGAACTCTTTGGATTAGGAGAATTGAAACCTACTTCAGTCACCTTGCAATTGCCGACAAATCAATTAAGGTACCATAGGGGATGCTTAAGGATGTCTTGGTCAAAGTAGATGAGCTATACTTCCCATTTGACTTCCTAGTCCTCGATATGGGTCAAGTAGAAACCTAATACAAATTTGCATTATCCAAGGCAGACCCTTCCTAGCTACAGTAAACACATGCATCAACTGTAGGATAGGAGTCATGGATGTATCATTGAGGAATAAGAAATTAAGATGGAATGTATTTGGAGCTACTCAGGGGCCATGGATGGATAGTTGCTTTGAAATTGATACAATGAAAGATATCATAGAGAAAGCAATACCCATGATTCTCGCACCAGATCCCCTAAGCTCTTGCTTGGGTCTTGTTGGAGGAGATGACTTCGATATTAAGGGACATATTAATGAGGTTAACACCCTATTATATAAATCTTATATGGTGCGGACACCAGAGGCACCAGAATAAGATAGAGGCTTCTCAACCCTCTATGGATTACTTAATGACATTCGAGTCCACTGTAATAAAGCTTAGTCCAGCTGAGCTGAGTCCTGTATTAGTCAGTTCATGTTGAGGTAGTCCAGTCCAGTATTAGTCAGCTCATGTCGAGCTAATTTTATTTTTTTTAGTCCTGTCCAAGCATACTAATGACTCAAGACCACATCATACAAGTGAAGACCAAGTCCAACCAGATTGAAGACATGGAAGTTTAGCCCAAGTTCAACCCAGCTTGAAGACTTAAAGACCCTAGGAGGAAAATTCAGAAAACCCTGATTCCTTGCAGATGCCCTCCAGATGCCCAGATTCCCTTCCAGATGCCAGAATATATTCATAGACCAGGGCATCCATGATTCCAAAGGTCCACCTACATCCTAGCCCAAAGAAATCAAGCCTAGGTGCCAAGCCTAAGCCCCTAAGAAGCAAGATACCAGGAAATATTCCTGCTACTTGGCTACCAGGCCACCCCAGCTTCCAGAGGCCCAAGCCCATGCACCCAAGCCCCTTTGGGCTGGCCCCTTGCTGCTCTTAGAAGCCCAACATGCCCCCCTAGGCATCCTTGGAGTGTTAATGAAGACAAGGAGAGGGAGAGCAAATTTTAGGATTTTTTCTACCTATGTTGCCTTATTTTTCTAGCTAGGGTTTGAGAGGGAAAAGGATTCCTATGTAAAGTCTAATGTACCCTTACTTGGGGCCCAAGACTAAGGGTCTATTTAAAGGGCCCTAGTCTCTTGTATGAGGATTGATTTTGATATATGAATTAAACTTGAGTTCTCTTCAATTGCTGTGTGTTGCCTTGCTGTGTGCATAAAGGGGTTTTTGAGAGTTTCTTCTTCCCAGTGTTGCAACTGCCTCCAGCCATCATCCAAGCCTCCTCTTCCCATGCCCTCATTGCCTTGTTTTTGATTTTTTCTTCTGTTCCCAACCTTATTTCTTCACCCCTTACGGTTGTTTACAGGTCCCCGAGTTCCTACGAATCCAACGACTCCAATCAGGCCGCAATCTGACCACCGAGCAGAAAGCCGGGTATCCATGGGTCTTTAGCTCGATTTTCCAGGCCTCACCCATCAAGAAATGAGAGATCCCTTCACTGCAATCTTCATCGGGCACTTCAAACATTGTCAGGTACATCTCCTCTGCCACCAGTAATTTTATTGTAGGAGAACTTGCCCTAACCGAGGCTTCTCAGTCCCGGCGATCCATCTTTATTACTTTCTTAGGTCCTAATCTGCATGCTTAGCTTCTAAAATTCATATAGAATTCCCTACAACTTATTTTGATCCAATATTTGGGATTTAATCACTTTACCCCATATATAAAATCCACAAAAATAATTGCATGCATATTAGTCCCGCATCATTATACCAGAACCATGCCTCCATGGATAATCAAATATGATCAACTACCCCCATTAGTCAGTACACCTACAGCTCCATCTTTAAAATCACCCCCTGTATTAGAACTAAAACTGCATCTTGCCACACTGTTGCCCAGAAATGGAGCCCAAGAGGGGGGGTGAATTGGGTCTTTTAAAAAAAAATTAAGACAATAAAATGAAGGTCTAGTGGTGCTTGTGAGCAATGATAAATTTGATGCAAGATGTTAGCAACAATTAAAGAGCAAGAGAGGAAAAGAGCAATCACACATAAACACAAGGTTTATAGTGGTTCAGTGCAAACCTAGCACCTACATCCACTACCCAAGCTACCCTTGGGAATTTCACTATAATCCACACTAGATTACAGTCGACTAGTTTTTCATAAGGCTCACAAGTCAAAACCTAAGTTGTTTTTGTCACTTAGGCTTACCAACAAACCTTAACACTTGTTTTGTCTTCGGGCTCACAAGTTAACCCTAGTTGGTTTTATCCCTTTGGCTCACCAACAAACCACAATAACCTTCTTTCAAGACACCTTTGAAAGCAAGGTCAAATCACAATAAAAATAGATATGTAATTTAAAACTACAACAAACTCTCTTCAAGAGTAGATTGGAATCTTTGAAGCTCAAGTGGATGCTTTCTTCCTGAAAACTCATAACTTGAAATTCTCATTAGAATACAATATGCACTCAATGTTTTGTTATTCATCAAAATCATTGGGTGGAGCCAACAATCTCCCCCTTTTTGATGATGACAAAATCTTGAGTAAAAAGGCAACATATTTCAAACTTTAACCATTTAATTTTTGAATATGAATTTAAGTCCATTAGAGAGGCAAAACTTCATGGTTAGGAAGAATCAATCTCCCCCTTAATTAGATACTTCTTATTAAGGTATACTTCAAAGATTCTTACAAGGTGAAAAATCAACACAATCAATTCAATTTCTCAATTTATGAATTAACACCTTTTTCTCAACAAATTTATACATCAATAAAATCAATACTTTTTCTCCCCCTTTTTGTCAATCATTAGAAAGGAAAATTTTTCCTCCCCCTCACAATGAGCATGGAGACAAAAAAATAGTAGAGAAACACATATCATAGATATCAGAGTCAAAATTATGCTAATATCAAAGAGTATCAGAGCTAAAATATACCAAGATAAAAGAGTATCATAGCCAAAAAATAGTAAATTGATTCATTAAAGCACAAATAAAGAGTACTGAACATAAATATATATATAAGATAAGTTTTCAGTACAAAATTTGCTGAGTCATCAGCAAGAGCTGAAACATACATATATCATCAAAGTCAAATAAGTATCAAACATACAATATAAGATCTAAAACAGACATCTGTGAGGCTAATCCTCATCAGATGGAACATCAAGACTGAATGGAGCACTGATCCTAGATCTGGTGGCTAATGCCCTATAAGGTGCCAAAGCTCTATGACTCCTAGTGCGGCCGGAAGGACCAAAGGCGGGTACAACCCTAGATGATCTAGTGGAAGGAGGTGAAAGATGATCAGTTGGCGTAATAAGGTCCGGAGTGGAATCAACCAAGGCGGTAGTAGGAGCTGGTGTAGTAGGAGGATCTCGACTGACCACCTCATAAGCATCGGCTCCACCAACACTGTCACTATCACTGCCCACTACCTCTGTAGCTCGATCAATATCCTGATCACCACCCTCAGCATAATCAGCATGGTCGCTCTGGTGATCGTCGCCATCATCATCATCATCATCATCATCGTCAGATCGTGCAAGTGTAAGGGTTGCAGGAGGTATAAGGGATCTCAACAGACTCTCAATGCGAGAGAATCCCTCCTCCATGGATTTGCGAATCTCAGCATGCTACGAGGTAGTATGTGCTCGTACAAGCTCGACCTCGCTACATAGCTAAGTCACCTCACCTCTGATCTCTATGAACCGTGCTCTGGCATGCTCCTCAAAAGATAGTACTGTAGATGGTGGTGGAGGAGCTGAAGTGTCAGGAGACAAGTGCTCTGTTTGTGACAATGGGATATCGACTGGAGGAAAAACTGCTGGCTCAAATGGTCCAGCCTCAGCCTCTCGAATCTTGTCCTCCTCATCTGGCTCCTGGCCAGACTCTCTACGAACCCATCGACCTCCAACTAACCTGTGTCCCATCCGGTGTAATGACATCTCGTCGTACACATTTGTGTGTAGTATCTCCTTGGGGATCTCCCCCTCCAATGATACTCCACATGCTCTGAAAAGTCGGGTCAATGCCATGCCGTATGGTAAACAGTGTCGGCGCTGAGTAGCAGCATCATACATCTGAGTGAGCATCAGGGACAGAATATCTATCTGCCTCTTCTCAATCAGACTCGTCATCACCATCAACTCCCTCTCTGTGATGAAGTCAAATCTCCCAGTCTTCGGTAGTAGGATCCGTGTAGTGATATGGTGCAAAAGGTGCATCTCCAATGACAACTGGTTCATGGTAACTACTGATATACCGCGAACGTCCTCTCTTTCAAGGATGCACCTAAATGTTGCCTCTCTATCATCCACTGAAAAGGCACAAACTCCTCTCCGTGGGATCTCCCATACATGGCTCAGAAGCTCATCAGTCAATAAAATCTGAATACCCCTGACTGATGTCGTCCACAGTAGTTGTCGACAGTCCAGTGCACCATAAAACTCTCTCACTAGGTGAGGATAGTACCTCTCCTGCATGGTGCAGAATGGTACTAGTCCTACATCAGTGAGTACCTGTCAAATGCCGAAGTGGTGCCTGTCGAAACACTGCAAATCGACTCTCCTCCCTGAAGCTACTAACTTCCCTGCCATCCTCTCTGCAGAGGGGGAGCTCGGTGTGGCTGTACTGCTCGGCTGTGCTGAATCAAATATGGCCTTCGACCTCCTCTCAACACCACGACTGGGCCTCTCCCTAACTGCAAGTCTCTTCCTAGGACCCATTACAGCCAACTGACCAGGAAAAAAGGAAGAGAGGCTTAGAACAAGGGACTGGCTACAGGTTGAGATAAGGAGAAAAATGTTTAGATAGGTTTTGAAAACCAGAATCAACAACGTTTGAAAAATTGAAAAAATAATATTTGTAGAAAATATACTTTGATTAAATGACAAACTTCCGAACAATATTTGTAGAAAATATTTTTGTTCGGTAGAACACATTTGAATCTTTGGAAAAATAATTTTTGTAAGGTCTAAAAATCAAAAAACCATGGGATTTGGGTCTAAACACTTAGGGTTTTAGCAAATAAGCAAAAATGTCATAAATGTATCACGAAAAACCTTTCTAAATCATCAATAAATGGATATAGTATGTTTAATTTAGATGAAAACCCAAATTATTTCTGCCAAAATTAATAAAACAGTATTTTTTGTGAAAAGTGGATGAAAATGGCCAAAAGATGAGGGAAACCCGAGAAAAATATGTTTAAATCACTATTCCCTCAAATGGAGTTTTAGAAATCCACTAAAACATGCAAAGATCTTGTTAGATTCATGAAAAATACTCAGAAAATCCAAATCACGGTTGTTTGGTTCGAAAATGACAAAACCAAAAATGAGAAAAAATAAGATAAAATTAGAAGGGGGAAATACCTGATTTGTGATGGATTAAAGAGTAAAAGGATGGATTTGGACAGAGGGGACCACTGTTGCAAGAAATCAGTGGGGGAAAAAAAATACAAAACCCTCGTTCGGTCCCTTTTAAAAACAAAATCTGTTTCGCAAGTGTCGACACTTCGTTTGTGTCAAGTGTCAACACTTGGTCAGGTGTCGACACTTGACAATTTCCTAGTGTCGACACTTGGCCAAAAAATCAAGAAAATATGGAAAAAATTTTTAAAAAAAATAGGAAATATTTTGATAAGATTTTGGGGCTTTAATTAATAGGTTTTGAGCTCTAGGATTTAGGTATTATTGATACTAATAGAGTTCTATGTGAATTGATCAATGACACCTAACTCTCTTCTAATCAGACAGAACCTATCCTCACTCAAAGGCTTGGTAAAGACATCTACTAACTGATCATCAATACAAACAAAACCAAGAATAACATTAGAGTTTTGTACATGATCTCTTATGAAATGATGTCTTATTTCAATGTGTTTACTTCTTGAATGTTGCACAGGATTTTTAGATAGGTTGATTGCACTAGTATTGTCACATCTTATGGGTGTCTTAGTTAGTTTAATGCCAAAATCTTTGAGTTGCTGTTTGATCCAGAGGATTTGAGCACAACAGCTTCCAGCTGCTATATATTCGGCTTCCACCGTAGATAGAGCAACTGAGTTCTGTTTCTTGCTACTCCAAGAGATCAAATTCACTCCAAGAAACTGACAAGTTCCACTAGTACTTTTACGATCAAGTTTACACCCAGCAAAATTAGCATCAGAATAAGCAATTAATTCAAATGAAGAATCTCTAGAGTACCATAAACCAATTTCAATTGAGCTAGATAGATATCTAAGTATGCGTTTAACAGCCAAAAGATGAGACTCTTTAGGATTAGACTGATATCTAGCACACATACAGACACTAAACATGATATCTGGCCTACTGGCAGTAAGATATAACAATGAACCAATTATGCCATGATATAATTTTTGGTCTATAGACTTACCTGATTCATCCTTGTCAAGTCTACATGTAGAGCTCATAGGGATACCTAAAGGCTTAGTGTTCTCCATCCCAAACTTCTTGAGTATTTCTTTTATGTATTTTGTTTGGTTGATGAAGATCCCCTCTTTGGTTTGCCTTATTTGGAGTCCGAGGAAGAAATTCAGTTCTCCCATCATGCTCATCTCGAACTCACCCTGCATTAATCATGCAAAATCTTGACAAAGAGATTCATTAGTAGCACCAAATATTATATCATCTACATAGATTTGTACTACTAAGAGATCATCATTCTTTTTCTTTAAAAACAAAGTTTTATCTACATTACCTCTAGTAAAATCATTTTTTAGCAAAAAAGAGCTTAAACGATCATACCAAGCTCTTAGAGCTTGTTTCAATCCATATAAAGCTTTATGAAGTTTATAAACATGATTTGGAAATTCAGAATTTTCAAAATCAGGGGGTTGCTCAACATAAACTTCTTCTTCAATTAATCCATTTAAAAAGGCACTTTTAACATCCATTTGATATAGTTTAAAATTCATGAAGCAAGAAAAAGCCAACAATAGCCTAATTGCCTCATGTCTAGCCATATGAGCAAAGATTTCATCAAAATCTATCCCTTCCTCCTGATTGTATCCTTTGGCAACTAGTCTAGCTTTATTTCTAATTACTATTCCATTTTCATCAAGTTTATTTCGAAAAATCCATTTTGTACCAATGATTGACCATTTTGTACCAATGATTGATGTGTTTGAAGGCCTATCCACTAGTGTCCAAACATTGTTCCTTTTAAATTGATTAAGTTCATCTTGCATAGCATTTATCCAATTACTATCACATTCAGCTTCCTCAATAGTTTTAGGTTCAATTTGAGATACAAAAGCTAAGTAATCATAAATATTTCTAAGGGATGATCGAGTACTTACACCTTTAGATGGATCACCTATAATTAGTTCTTTTGGGTGTCCATGAGCATACCTCCATTCTTTTGGTAATGGATCAACAGTTGATGTATTTTCATCACCTTGTGCTTGATCTCCTTCAGTGTTTTGATCATCGTTCTGTTCCTTGGTAAGCCCTTCGTTATTGTTTATTTCTTCAGTTTTCTTGCTACCTATTTCATTAGAAAGTACATCTTCTTTTCTTGAAGATTTTTGGTTAGTTTCATCAAATACCACATGTATGGATTCTTCAACAACAAGTGTTCTTCTTTTGAAGACCCTGCATGCCTTACTAGATGTCGAGTAGCCTAGAAAGACTCCCTCATCTGATTTGGCATCAAATTTACTCAAATTTTCTTTACCATTGTTTAAGATGAAACAACGGCATCCAAAAACATGAAAATAACGAATTGAGGGTTTTCTACCCTTCCAAATCTCATAAGGTGTTTTCTTTAAAATCGGTCAATTAAAACTCGATTTAAAATATAGCATGCAGTATTTATGGCTTCCGCCCAAAAATATCTAGGTAAATCATTTTCACAAAGCATGGTGCGTGCCATTTCTTCAAGAGTTCTATTTTTTCTTTCTACTATCCCATTTTGTTGAGGTGTCCTAGGTGTAGAAAAATTGTGATGAACTCCATTTTCAATACAAAATTTATCAAAATCGGCATTTTCAAATTCGGTTCCATGATCACTTCTCAAAGATACTACTGAAACACCTTTTTCATTCAAAACTCTTTTATAAAATCTAATAAATTCAGAAAACATTTCATCTTTATGTGCTAAAAACATGACCCATGTAAATCATGAGAAATCATCTACAATGACTAGACCATACTTCTTACCTCCCAAACTAGATGTTCTAGTTGGCCCAAAGAGGTCCATGTGAAGCAATTCCAAAGGCTAGATTTATAGATCACTCCTTTTGGTTAGAAAGATGATTTTGTTTGTTTTCCAAGTTGACATGCACTGCAAATTTTATCTTTTTCAAAATTGAGTTTAGGCAAATCCTTTACCAAATTCTTTTTCTAAGTTTTAAAATAAATGCATGCTTGCATGTCCACGTCTACGATGCCAAAGCCAATTAGTTTCATCGATCTTGGCTTCCATTGCCACTAGACATTGACCTTTCTGAATAGGGAGATCATCAAGATCAACCATATAAATATTGTCATGCCTATAACCAATGAACTTAATGCCATTGTCATCTAGACAAGAAACAATGCACAAAGAAGATTCAAAAATAATTTAAAATTTTTGTCACAAAATTGACTAATGCTAAGCAAGTTATGTTTTAAACCATCAAAATATAAAACATTATCAATATAAGAGGTAGGGGTGATATGGATTTTACCAATACCGATAATTTGCCCTTTTCATTATCATCAAAAGTTACATTGCCACCATTTTGATATGTGAGTGATGAGAACTGCTCCACATCTCCTGTCATATGCCTTGAGCAACCGCTATCAAGGTACCACATCCTTTTCTTGTTGGTTGCAAGGCATACCTGCAATAAAGATCAAGTGGAGACTTTAGGTATCCAAGCCATCTTGGGTCCTTTTTGGTTAGTGGCATTGGTTATTTTCGGAACCCAAACTTTCTTAGTGTTATTTAATTTTTTTTTGTTGCACATATAAGATTTATGTCCTTTGATACCACAAGTATAGCAAGTAATGGATGAAGATGCAGGCACAAAAAATTTTTTAAAGAGTTTTTGTTTCTTATGAGTTCTGAATCCTAATCCTGCTTTGTCAAATACTGCTTTTTGGTTATTTAAGAGTAAATTCAATTTTTCAGAACTGTAAGTAAATTTTTCTACAAAAGGTTTTAGTTTTTCGATTTCTTCTTTATATCTTTTGTTTTCAATTAAAATTTCTTTGCTTTGTTTTGATAAATTTTCATTTGAAAGTAAGTCACTTTTCTTTTTGAAGATATCCTTTTCTTTTTCAAGTACCATAATCTTATCATTTAATTTTTTATTTTGTATAAGAAGGCATTCATTTTCATTTGAAAGGTTGTTATTTGTTTTAGCTAGATCCAAATTTTGCTTCTTTAAATCTTTATGTTTTGACTTTAACTTTTGAAATTCTATGACTAGTTCATCAAAAACCTCATGAAGCTCATCAAAAGTAAATTCATTTTCGGTTTCAGAACATACCTCTTCTTGATCGGCTATCAGACAGAAGTTTGCTACCTCCTGCTGTTCTTCTCAGAACTGGAGTCTTCACTTTCACTCCAGGTTGCCATCATGGCTTTCTTTCTCAGCTTTCTTCTACTTTTCTTTAACAAGGGGCAGTCTACCTTGAAATGGCTGGGTTTTTTGCACTCAAAGCAAGTCTGCTCCTTCTCCTTTTCTTTATCCTTCTCTTTGCTCGGCTCACCTTTCAAAGATTTCTTTTTGTAGTTAAACTTTTTCTTCCTCATGAACCTTCTGAATTTTCTTGCTAACAGAGCCGTTTCATCTTCTTCGTCATCTTCTTCAGAGTCTTCGCTTGATTCCTCTCTAGCAATAGATTTGAACGCGATCGCCTTATTCTTTTTGTCGACCTCTCCATTCTTTTGTTTGAGGGAGAGCTCATAAGTCATTAAGGAACCCAACAGTTGTTCCAGTGGGAGAGTGTTGATATCTTTAGCTTCTTCAATCGCAGTGACCTTTGCATCCCATGAAGCTGGTAGAGACTTGAGAAGTTTATTTACAAGTTCACCATTAGAAATTATTTTTTCTAGGCTTCTCATGCCATTCACAATGTTTGTGAACCTTGTATACATTTCGCTAATTGACTCAGTAGGTTCCATTTTAAACATTTCATATGTGTGAATAAGCATGTTGACCTTGGTGATTTTCACTTGGTGTGTACCCTCATGGGTAACCTCAAGTGTATCCCTAATCTCCTTGGCGGAGAGACAATTTGATATTCTATTAAATTCACTTGGATCAAGAGAACAAAATAAAAGGTTCATTGCCTTAGCATTAAGCTCAATTTGCTTAATGTCATTCTCATCCCAATCATCTTCCATTTTTGGAGTGAGAATACCATTAATCATCATTGTAGGCTGATGAGGACCTTTTACAATTGTTCTCCACAAATTATAATCAAGAGCTTGTATAAATATGCGCATGCATGTCTTCCAGTATGTGTAATTTATGCCATTAAAAAGTGGGGGTCAATTTGAAGCTTGACCTTCAATAATACCCCTTCCTATTAGGGCTGCCATGATCTTTTACTCAAGATCCTTGGACCTACAAGAGAGTACCGGTGCTCTGATACCACTTGTTGCCCAGAAATGGAGCCCAAGAGGGGGGGTGAATTGGGTCTTTTAAAAAAAAATTAAGACAATAAAATGAAGGTCTAGTGGTGCTTGTGAGCAATGATAAATTTGATGTAAGATGTTAGCAACAATTAAAGAGCAAGAGAAGAAAAGAGCAATCACACACAAATACAAGGTTTATAGTGGTTCGGTGCAAACCTAGCACCTACATCCACTCCCCAAGCCACCCTTGGGAATTTCACTGTAATCCACACTAGATTACAGTCGACTTGTTTTTAACAAGGCTCACAAGTCAAAACCTAAGCTGGTTTTGTCACTTAGGCTTACCAACAAACCTTAACACTTGTTTTGTCTTCAGGCTCACAAGTTAACCCTAGTTGGTTTTATCCCTTTGGCTCACCAACAAACCACAATAACCTTCTTTCAAGACACCCTTGAAAGCAAGGTCAAATCACAATAAAAATAGATATGTAATTTAAAACTACAACAAACTCTCTTCAAGAGTAGATTGGAATCTTTGAAGCTCAAGTGGATGCTTTCTTCCTAAAAACTCACAACTTGAAATCCTCATTAGAATACAATATGCACTCAATATTTTTTTATTCATCAAAATCACTGGGTGGAGCCAACACACACTCAAGTATGTATTTCTGGACCAGATGACACCCTCTTGATGATCATTTTGTGTGGGCACCAGACCTCTAATTAGGGTTTCAATTTTTGGATCCTGTAATAAGGCTTCAAACCTAAGCCTTATAAATTTTAGTCATGAATATAGTCCCAATTATTTTTGTTTAGTCTTGTACATTAACCAATTTGGTCAAGTTGTGTCTTGAATTGAGTCCAGTCCTGTATTGAGTCCTGTCTGAGTCTGGGTCCAAGCTGGAGTGGTCTTTGAGTCCAGTTCAACTACTATTGGGCTAATCCTTGAAGGTCAACATGTCAACCCTAGGGCGCCACTTCACCACCTCATGTGGCGCCACTTCATCATCCCATGTGGCGCCACCTCATCCAACCATGTGGGCGGCACAAGTGAGATTTTCTTGGGTGCCAAATGGAGACACGTCAAATATCCTTTCCACCTTTCCCTCCCTCCATCAAGCCACTTACCAAAGAAGGGAGACCAACCAAGGAAAGGTTGAAGACAAAGGCCTTGCTCCAAGCCTCATTTCAAACTTCTCTCCAAAGAAGGGAGAGCAACCAAGGAAAGGTTGAAGACAAAAGCCTTGCTCCAAGTCTCATTTCAAGCTTCTCTTCAAAGAAGGGTGAGTAACCAAGGAAAGAATGAAGACACAAGCCATGAATCTTGCACTCTTCCCAAATTGAAGGTCAACTTTCCAAGTCCAAGGGAACCAAATTCCTTCTTCCAAGCCCAACATCTTTCCATGCCCAAATCAAATTCAAGACTTGGTCGACCAAGGAGGAGGGTTTTAGATTTTTTTGAATTTTGGGATTTTTTTGGCACCTCATCAAGGGAAGGAATATATTTTTTCATTCAAATTTTGAAAGGGTCTTAAGGTTCCTATATAAAGTACCTTACCCCATCTTTTGTAATGTTAATGATGATGAATGAAAAAATAAGTTTTGAGAGCCAATCTCTTTGTTAGTGCCTTTGTTCCTTAAGAATATCGATCTCTGTTAGGGAGCGCCTTCATCTTCGGGAATCGAGAGGTGTGAGGCCTTGAGTTACTATCTCTTCCGCAAATCCATCCTCCAGCTTCAAGTTCGGAGTCCATCGGGATCATCCAATTGGGTGCCTTGCAAGAAGAACTCCATCCACCACCAACATCAACTCTCATTCCTTCATCTCTTGCTTTCTTTTTATGAAATCCTAACTCTTCTCTTGAATGATCGCAGGTCCTCCAGGTACCACAAATACGGAGTCGGTTTTCCTTGCCTTCGAGACCTTCGAATAGGAAGCCGGCGCATCCACAGGGGTTGAAGGCTCGATTATCCAGGCTGCATCCATGAGAGCAAGCGAACTTGGCATCGAGCACTTCGGGTCTTTTGAGGTTTGCCACCCTAACTCCTAAGTAGGTATTGATATGAGAGCTAAGTCTTACGGGGTTTCTCAATCCCGAGGTCCTCTTTTTATCCTTGCTTAGGGGCTAATTTATATGCTTGTGGTTCTTATTATTATAAAATCCCTAGATCTTTTCTCTCTTATCTTCGAGAATCCTTAACTTCATTAAAACCCTAAAAATTACAAAGAAAAATCACCTGCATCATCCTATGTTGACTCCACTAATTGATTTTGATGATAAGCAAAATAGTTAAGTATTGTTGGGATATCCTGGTTCAGCTACGAACCAGGCTCCGGTTCGACTTATCGAAGCCCCGGCTCTCTGGACTATGGACTTTAGACTAAGCGAAGGCCAACTGTAAGCAACTCAAGGCTTCACACCGAACTACAACATCCGAAGGCCAGTCCTTCGGGTAGCACCTTTGGCCCTGGCCGAAGTCTGAACTACTCATCAACTTTCGAAGACACGAACTTCGATCCCCATCATAGACATGATCTCCGGCCTTGGGGAAATATCAAGCCTTCGGCCCATGCAAGGGGAAACCCAAAGCTTGAACTACAATCTAGTCCAAAAAGGAAAATGTAACCAACGGTTACAATCGACACTCATCATGCCATGATCATGGCATGCAATTCCTGGAGCCATGCCTCCGATCTGGTCGGAACCGCTCATTGAAAATCCATGATCGACTATCATGGGAGTGAATGGCTCCCCATGATCTTCGGGAAAAGAGCGGGCCACAGATCGGAGGCCATCTTTTAAATATGGGTAAGAAGGATGGCTCGAGAGATACACGTGAATAATCTAGCACATACACATTCTCAATCTCCAAGAGCTCTTTTTCTCTTCCACTTTCGACATCTTCCCCATTCTGTGGCTGGAATCCACCACTGACTTAGGCATCGGAGTGTTCTCTGCCAGAACAACTCCGGCAAGGGACCTATTTTTCAGGTGAACCAGGGAGCAGTCCTGCGATGCATCGGCTCTGACCGGCCGATCCAGGGACTCCACGCCAATAGAATGGCGTGCCAGGAAGGGGAAGGTATTACTTACATTTGTTAAGCTCCCTCCCAAACAAGGAGAAGAAACAAAGAATTCTTTGAAGGCAAGAAGAAAAGCCCAAAATGCTTCTACAAGCCGAAGTCGTGCTCCATCTCAGGGGGCTGCACCCTCGAAGGTGAATGATGTTCCACCTCCCACGGTTACTGTGGGAGCACAGCAGTTCGAAGCTCTTTTGAACAAGGTCACCAACCTATCGGCCATGGTTCAAGAGTTCCAAGACAGAGCCTTCCCGGTGGCAAACCCACAGGCTATTTCTAGACATAGCTCTCGATCTCAAAGAAGGAGAGCACCACGGGAGGATTCAACGCATCCCTCCCCCCATTCTCGACCTTCTCCTGAAGGCCGAACTTCGAGACTGCCTATGTCTGTCGATTCCCCATAAACAGGGAAAAGGCCTAGGCAAACTTTCTCCTCCTCTAAAGACTCCACTCTAGTGGAAAGAGCATCCAAGCAGACTCCAGATTATGACGGGAGGTTCAGAACCATCGAATCAGAGATGGCAAGGGTGCGAGAACAGAGAATGCAGGATCAGAGAGATCCCGAGGACTTGATTGTGGGTGATCTGTGCCTACCCTACACCGACCGCATCATGGCTGAGGACATTTCTCGACACTTCAGAGTTTTTCAGATGGAACCCTACGATGGCACCACCGACCCCTTCAACCATTTGGGCAGCTTCAAAGCCCATATGATGATTCAAGGAGCTTCGAATGCAACGTACTGTTTGGCATTCCCGGCTACCTTGAAGAAGTCCGCTCGGATGTGGTACTCGAGCCTGCGCCCAGGTACCATCGATTCCTTTTCCGAGTTAGAAAAATTGTTTGTCTTGCATTTCAGGACCTGCCGCAAGACTCCTTGGAATATGGACACACTCTTCCTCCTTCACCAGAATGAAGGTGAGAGCCTGAGAGATTACATCTCCTGGTTCAATGCAGCCATGCTTGAGATCCCCTATCTCAATGAGCACGTGGCCATGTCAACTCTGAAGAAGGGGTTTCGAACCTCCAGGCTTAGTTTTTCCCTGGACAAGAAGTTCTCCAAAAGCTACGCTGATCTCCTATCAAGGGCTTAGAAATACGCCGATGCTGAAAAGCAGGTGGCGAATCGATGTTTGATTGAAGGGAAACCCCCTTCAAAGAAGAAGAATAACAGGGGGCAAGGCCCCCAAACTTCCAAAAATAATGGCGGCAAATATGCAGACCACCGGAGAAGCCCTCCCATGCCCAGAGCATTGGGAGGAAGATTCGACTCATACACCCCCCTCAACCTCCCTTGAGAAAAGATCCTCATGTAGATAGAAAAGAAAACTATCTCCAACGACCCCGTCCCATTAAGGCCTCCTCTTTCACAAGGAACAGGAACAAATTCTGCCATTTCCACCGGACCACGGCCACAATACAGAAGAATGCATCCAGCTGAGGGATGCAACCGAGGATCTCATCAAGAGAGGGTACCTGGGGCGGTACATCGGTCGCCAAGGGCCCTGGTCGAAAGCAACTGTTCCCCAGCCACCTCCCGAAGAGGCTGAATTGCCAAACCAAAGGTCCACCAACGGAGGTGTAAGGATGATACACCGGCCTGCCAACTGGAGAAGGGATGAAGATGAAGCTTCAAAGCGACTGAAAGATAACAACTCCATCCTCTTCTTCGACGATGACCTTGCGGGAGTCCGACTCCTACACGACGACCCTCTTATAATTTTGGCTGTAGTGGCCAATTATGATGTACGGAGAGTTCTTATTGATAATGAAAGTTCGACTGATATCCTGATGTACGATGCATTCTCCAAAATGTGTTTGCCTAGATATCAACTACAGAGATCCCCCATACCACTCTCTAGTTTTGGGGGTAACCAAGTTTATGCCAAAGGGGAGATAGTGTTGCCTATAACCCTCGACTCCAAGCCTCGACAAAAGACATTGCCGATCAACTTCACGGTGGTCCAGATCCCCTATGCATAAAACATTATTCTGCGGAGGCCCACCTTGAACATGTTCCAGACCGTGATCTCCTCTCACTACCTCTAGTACGCTTCCCCACTAGGAATGGTGTTGGAGAAGTTAGAGGGAACCAGAGGACGGCACGGCAATGTCTAATGATTGAAGACAGGCAATTCAAAGATTTGACTATCTGGATCAGCTGGATCCGAGGGATTCAGCCACAAACCTTGGTGAACCCATGGAGAGGACCATCCTGATACCTTTGAAAGAGAAAGATCCCTCCAGAGTTGTGAAAATCCAGAGCGCCCTTGATGAAGAAACCAGAACGAAGCTGATCCATTTCCTCAGGGACAACGCTGATGCCTTCGCCTGGTCGGCTTCGAATATGCCCGGGATTCCTGTCAAAGTGATTACTCATCGGCTGGAAGTAATCCCTAGGTACAAGCCGGTGCAACAGAAGAAGAGGAGCTTCGCCCCCGAAAGACAGCAAGCTGTTCATGAAGAGGTTGGCAAGCTCCTTAAAGCAGGGTTCATCAGAGAGGCCCACTACCCTGAGTGGCTGGCCAATGTGGTAATGGTGAAGAAAGCTAGCGGCAAGTGGAGGATCTGCATCGACTATACAGACCTCAACAAGGCTTGCCCAAAAGATAGCTTCCCTCTCCCAAAGATTGATCAACTGGTCGACGCTATCGCCGGCCACCAGTTGCTGAGCTTTATGGACACCTTCTCTGGCTATAACCAGATCAGAATGGATCCGCAAGATGAGGAGAAGATGACATTCATCACTGACAAAGGTCTCTACTGCTACAAGATGATGCCGTTCGGCCTCAAGAATGTCGGAGCAACATTTCAAAGACTCATCAATAAGGTGTTTGAAAAGCAACTGGGAAGGAATATGGAGGCGTATGTTGACGACATGATCGTCAAGAGTCTCCACCGGAGAGACCACATCCATGACTTGGAGGAGTCATTCAGCGCTCTCTGGCACTACAAAATGATGTTAAACCTGGCGAAGTGCTTCTTCGGGGTCACGTCGGGTAAATTCCTGGGCTTCCTTGTCACCCAATGTGGGATTGAGGCCAACCCATAGAAGATCCAGGCCTTGAAGGATATGCGACATCCCTCCTATAAAAAGAAAGTCCAACAGTTGACAAGGAGGATTGCCTCCATAAGCAGATTTATCTCTCAGTCAGCCAAGAAATGTCTTTCGTTCTTCTAAGTACTTCGACAATCAAAGGGCTTCGAATGGTTCGAAGACTGTCGTGCTGCCTTTAAGGAACTGAAGAAGTATTTGGAGACCCTGACATTGCTCTCCAAGCCAAAAGAAGGTGAGGTCCTTTACCTGTACCTTTCTGCTTCAGACGAAGCAGTGAGCTCGGTTCTTGTCCGGAAGGAGGAAGATGGGTCTCACAAACCGATTTACTATATCAGCAAGATCCTGTATGATGCAGAAACGCGGTATGCAAGGATATAGAAGCTGATCTACTCTTTAGTGATTGCGGCAAAGCGACTACAGCCATATTTCCATGCCCACGCTATCATGGTGCTGACTGATCAACCTCTCAAGGCCGTTCTCCGATCTCCGGACACTTCTGGAAGGATAGCCAAGTGGGCTGTGAAGCTAAGCGAATTTGACATTAGCTTCCAGCCCTGAGCGACTATGAAGGCCCAGGTGCTCTCCGATTTTCTGGCCTAGTGCACTTGGAAGTTCGAAGATGAGGCCTCTTCGGATGAAGGAGAAGCCCCGAAGGAGATGAAGTCCATTTGGGTGCTTCATGTGGATGGAGCTTCCAATGCTACCGGGTGCGGAGCTGGACTCATGTTGGCCGAACCTGATGGCCAGAATATAGAGTATGCACTCCGCTTCTCCTTCCACGCCTCCAATAATCAGGCCGAATATGAGGCCCTGCTCGTCAGACTTCGGATTGCCAAAGATCTGGGAGTCTGGCAACTCCGAGCCTTATCCGACTCTTAACTGGTTGTGAATCAAGTCAATGGAGAGTACGCAGCCAAAGATCCAACAATGGTGCAATACCTGGAGAAGGTTCAGGCCTTATCCTCTCAACTGGAACATTTCAAAATTATTCATATTCCCCGATCAGAGAACTCCCGGGCAGATGCATTGTCTCGACTGGCAACTACAACACTGGAGTCTCTCGAGCGCACCTTTGTTGAACATCTTGAAACTCCAAGCATTGCCAAAGAGGCTGCAGAGGTGCGCCAAATTGATACCGAGCCAAGCTGGATGGATCCCATCATCAGATTCCTAAATGAAGGAGAACTGCCTAAAGATAAGGCAGAGGCCAAGAAGATCCGCTGGATGGCATCTCAGTATATCATCTTAGATGGAACCCTTTACAAGAGATCATTCTCCCAACCACTGCTGAAATGCCTTGGACCCATCGATGCAGATTATGCATTGAGAGAGGTCCACGAGGACATATGCGGGGATCACTTGGGAGGCAGATCTCTAGTATACAAGATTATTCGACAAGGGTATTACTGGCCCTCCATCCAGAAGGACTCAGCTGATTTCGTGTGGAAGTGCGACCAATGCCAGAGGTATGACAATATGCAGAGACAACCTGTGAGTCACCTGACTCAGTTGGCAGCCCCATGGCCTTTTGCCCTGTGGGGGATGGACATTCTTGGCCTGTTCCAACCAGCATCAGGGCAAAAAAAGTTTCTCCTAGTGGCCATGGACTACTTCACAAAATGGATGGAAGCCGAACCATTGGCCCAAATCATAGAGGGCAAGGTGGAGAGTTTTATGAAAAACTCCATCATCTTCAGGTTCGGTATCCCACACGTCATCATCACGGATAACGGGAGATAATTCGACAATCCGAAGTTCAAGGACTTCTGTGCTCGGTACCATATCCAGCATCGGCTAACATCCATTGCACATCCATAGTCCAACGGAGAATCCGAAGTCACCAACCGAACCATCCTCCATGGTCTAAAGACAATGTTGAACGCCGCCAAATGGCTTTGGGCCAAAGAACTAATCTCTGTTCTTTGGGCATACCAAACTACCCCAAGAACAGCCACCGGCGAATCTTTATTCAACCTAGCCTATGGTACCGAAGTTGTGCTACCTATCGAAGTCTCCCTACAGTCCCTGAGAATTGACAACTTGAAGAGCCTGAGAATTTCGATCGTAGAAGGATCGATCTAGATCTGTTATCAAGCACCAGGCTACAGGCCCAGATAAGAATGGCGGCATACCAGCAAAAGGTCGCCAAGTACTACAACACAAGGATGAAGGAGCAAACTTTCCACATGAGGGACATGGTATTGCGAAGAGCAGAAGTGTCCAGGCCAACAGAATAGGGTAAACTCTTCCCTAACTAGGAAGGCCCATATCAAGTCGAAGAAGTCATTCGGCCAGGGATATATCGACACAAGACCCTAGTGGGGAAGACCCTATATCGGCCATGGAATGTACAAAACCTTCGTAAACACTATCAATGAAAAAGTTCTAAAAAACTCCTCTGTAAAGCTCCTCAACCCTACTCAACTCAGAATGGCTAGTTGCATCGACTGAACGACAACAGCCCAAATGACCCGATCTGAAAAATTAGTCGACTGCGCAAAGGAGAGTTTGATCCACTCACCTTATCGGCATGCCCGACGAGCGTAATGGATGGCCCAACTAGGCCACCAAAAAGATCAAAGGTGCAGGGATGGTTTTCGTAACCTACCCTACGATGAATCCGAGCACGCACCGAGGCGGGCCTGAACAGCCTACCTTAATCACGACATAAAGTGCACAGGGACGGTTTTCATAACCTATCCTATGATAAATCTGAACACGTGCCTAAAAGGACCATTGTCATCCTCTCTGTCAACAACAAACACTCTCAGAATGGTCCAATGGACCCTACTTCTTCCCTACAAATCGCAAGTGGTTTATGGAGTCTACATTATGGACAAATCGTGATGCAACACATCGCAGAAAATACATAGAAAGAGGTAATATAAAAGATCTTTCATTTCTTTCAATTTTTCTTACATAAAGAAAGAAAAAAGAAAGAAAAAAGAAAGAAACTCTTCTATAAAGAGAGTAAGAAAAAGAAAAGAGAAAAACTCTCCAAAAGAGAGATACAAAAAAATAAAAAGCAGCAGCAATAGCGGCAACAGTAGGTTGGGAATTTTGCATTAACTCCCCGATGGGTTTTTCCCATACCATCGGGGAGAGACCAAATGGGATGACGAAGGGCCCCTGGGGTTCCCGTCCGAACTCGAGTCTGACCCCTCATCAGAGTCAGAGTCGAATTCGTGGCCAGGAAAGGGAACGGAGGGTTTGATATTATACAAGCCCTTCAGGTCATAAAACCTGGAGGCTTTCCTCCGACACTCTCGAAACCCCTGGTGGAAGGAGTCCATGGCCACCCCGGCGACCTCATCCTTGAATGAGGCAGAAGTTCTGAAGTTTGTGATGGTCTCCACCACCTCCTTCTTCTCCTCCTCCGTCGTCGTGGTCGCCGCCGTGACTTGGGCCCGGGCCTCCCTCAACTGAGCCTCCAGAAGGCGGACCTTCTTCTCAAGACAGTTAACAAGAGGCTCCTCCTCTTCGCCAATGGGCCCAGATGGCCCCGAACTTCGCTTCCTCTCGGGGTCAATAGCCCTCCTCTTCGCTGCACGACAAAGCTCGGAAGTGCTGAACCTCATGGTTGATATAAGGAAGACACCAACAGAAATGATGGCCTTCGACAGCAGGGGTCAGGGTCCTATTTATAAAAACACTGCACCCACAATCGACTACGGGGAGGTGCGTCCCACATCCTTCCCGGCCAACTGAGAAGGTGCCACATGTCTGGTGACGCTTAAGAACCAGAAAGTCTCTTGAAAGCCATGTCCAGGACCGCAACCACCATCGCTTCGAATCCGGAGAAATCCGAATCATGCGATGGCATCATTAATGGTCTCTTTTTGGAAAAAAGAGGCCCGGCAGCTCATAAGGTGCAATAGATCATGACTGTACAAATTTTGACGTGCCACGTGGACAACGGTGATCCTAATCAAATCTCCCCTTATTATTGATTGGCGGGGAAATGACTCATATTCGCCCCAACGGACAAGCTAATCATCCGAAGGAAGGCAATGCAATGGAGTTCTGGTTCGTTCAAGGATTCATCCTTACCGACTGAACGACCTTCGGCCGTGACTATTTGACTAAGCAGAAAAGAGAACGGTAAAACCGACTCTTATCAACTGGACGGCCTTCGAAGGCTATCGTTCGACTAGGCCAAAGGAGAAATGATAGAACCGTTTCAGGCTACACATGAACACATGAGGCACAACAATGCATATGCAAAGAAATGAGAATTCATTCCAAAATCTGGGAAAATTGTAGTACAAAGTTCATTGGCAATACAAGTGAAAAAGAAGAAGAAAATACATTCGGAGTGATCCAGGTCACTCAACATCAAAAGGAGAGGGCTCCACACCACAGGACTGGAGCAACCTATCTACTTGATTGGAGAAGGTCTCATCAATCTGGGCTGGGATGGGAGAACCTTCAGCCTGGACTCCTCCAGCCTGAGTCTCCTCCTAGGCCAAGATCAAAGCCGGGATCACCTCCGGGTTTTCGACTGGGGTAGCAGCCTCCTCCGCCGGACATGGTGACTCCTCGACCTCCCCTGCGACTTCGGCCTCCTCCGTTTCTCCTCCTTCCTCTCTAATTATGTTGTAGGAGGGGATCTTCAAAAGGTCGAGGTGAGGGAGGGTCTCCTTTACCTTGGAAATCCCATCATTGAAGCCGTGCTGGTAGGCATACAATGATGCTTCATCAATCTCTGTCTGAAATTGTGAAGACATCTTGAAGTCAGCCACGACATTGTCCATCTGCTTCCTCAAAGCTTCGGACTTCCTCTTGGTGGCTTCGGCCTCCCACTTGGCAGCTTCAGATTCTAGGATCGCCTCTTTGGCCCTCCTAGAAGCCTTCTTCGCCTCCTTGGACAGGCTCTCCATCCTCTCCTGGTTCTCCCTAGCAGTCCGCTCCAGGGATTCAACTTGCCTCCTGCTCCTGTTCCAGCCTGCCTCTTATCCTGTTATCCTCGAGTGGGCATTTTTCAGTTCGTCCTTCAGGTCACGAACTTCATCAATCACCCGGACAAGACAGTCCTCCATGGATTGCTTCAGCTCCTCGACTACTTCCCTGGCAGCCCTAGCAGTCTGAAGCTCCTCCTTGAGATCATAGATGAGGCTGTCCATGTTCCCCAAGCCTTCCTCCATGAAGGTGAGTCATAGAACAACTACATCAAAAAAGAAGAATCGAGGGTCAAATAACTCTCAAGGCAAAGGAGGCGGTGATAGTCATACCTGTTGTAGGGCGGCGAAGCCAGAATCGGACACTTTGTGAAAGCTTCGATTCCAGAGAATTGCTAGGTTGTAGGGCTGTATTGTACCCTTCAATGCCTGTCCGGCCTGCTTCGGAACCAGCAACTCTACCATAGGTGGGAGCTCCAAAGGGTTCATCGGGCGACCTTCAGCTGAAGAAGCTCCGCAGACGGACTCTCCTTCGACTTGCCGTGCTTTGCCCCTATCAGTGGCAGAGGGACAAACCGGAGGCACATCCACTCCTTGAGGCGGGCCCCCTATTATGTCAACTAGGGAGGCGATCGCCACTGGAGTCTTGACTGGGCAGGGCCTTGCTGGAACCTCTTTCGTGGCCGCTGCATTTTCCCCCGAGATGCCTCAGGAAGATGAAGCGCTTTGGTCCCCTTCGGGACCATCTCTCCGAGCTCTCTTCCGAGCTGCAGACCTGGTGGAAGGGGCCTGTGCCACCCTCCTCTCTGAAGTCTGGCGAAGCTAGCTCAAATTGCGCTTCATCCCACCACCTACAGGCAAAGGGGATCACCTCAGTTAAATGAGCTACAATGAAATCTAAAGAAGAAGAGCAAAAATTTCCACTGCTATACCTAGTGAGGGGAATTTACTGATTCTCACTCGATGGAGGTTCCTCTCCTCCAATAACTCCCAGATAGGAGCAACTTCCGAGTTGGTCAAATCATAATCTGACTGATCGGCTGCCAAGACTTTCTTTCTGTCATTGGTAGTCAGGCGAGGCTTCTTCCACTCAGTGTCGAAGCCCCATGGGTCGAAGGACAATACAAATACAAAGATATGTTTCCACCTGTGGATGGCGCTAGGCATATCCTTAATGACCCTGCTGCCCGATCTGGGATCGATAACCCACCATTCGTTGCTATGGAAGTCCCTCTTGAGGATGAAAATGGCCAAGAACAAGTTGGTCCTAGGCTTTACATTGGCGACGCTGCACATGACCAGGAACTCGCAAATGTTCCTGATGCTATTTGGGGTTAACTGCGTTGGCACCAATTGATACAAGCAAAAAATCTTAACAAAGAAGGGGTGTAGGGGAAACTGAAGACCAGCCTTCAGGTGATCTTCGTATACAACTAGGCACCCAGGGGGAGCTTCTTTCGCCCGCTCCTCGGGCGCAGGGAGGATGAAGGGAAATTCCTCAAGAATGCGGTAGCGTTCCCAAAGAAGGGTTGCCTTGCTCTGAGAAACCGAGCTGGGGACCGACTCCGGACCTACTATATCTCCAGCCCCCGAGGGCCCAGCCTGCTTCTCCTGACTCTCTATGGTCTCTTCCATGACAAAGGAATGAAGTAAAGGGGTGGAAAGAGGATTCTACCTGAAGAATAGACTAGTACTCCAGAACGGTTTGGGCGGAGAATGAGATGAGGTTGATGAAGCTTCCTTGCCCAGACCTTCACTCTTCCCCAAAAGAAAAGTAAGGGTCTCTGGACACCCACTAAGAGTTAATTTGACTCAAGGTTACCCTGGGAGGTAACCCCCTTATGATTGACCCCCAGGATAAGATCTATCCTTCATCCAACGGGCGGAGAACAGCCACCACAACTATCCAAATCCCAACCAAAAGATTACCTCAACCACTATGCAACGGGAAGAGGAGAGATAGCCACAAGGCCACCTACTTTTTCCCAATCAGGAAATGGCACCTGTCCACCATCTGATTCTCAGATCGTGATGGGCAGCCCAATAGAGGTCCCGTAATCATTTACTGCACCGTCTCTCAAGAAGAAAGCGACAAGGCAATAATACTCTCACTTCTCGAGGCAGATCTTCACTTCGACAACTGGAAGTACAGGGCAACTATTGGGATATCCTGGTTCAGCTACGAACCAGGCTCCTGTTCGACTTATCGAAGCCCCGGTTCTCCAGACTACAGACTTTGGACTAAGCGAAGGCCAATTGTAAGCAACTCAAGGCTTCACACTGAACTATAACATCCGAAGGCCAGTCCTTCGGGTAGCACCTTCGACCCCGACCGAAGTCTGAACTACTCATCGACTTTTGAAGACACGAACTTCGGTCCCCGCCGTAGACATGATCTCCAGCCTTAGGGAAATATCAAGCCTTCGGTCCATGCAAGGGAAACCCAAAGCTTGAACTACAATCTGTTCCAAAAAGAAAACTATAACCGACGATTATAATCGACACTCATCATGCCTTGATCATGGTGTGCAATTCCTGCAACCATGCCTCCGATATGGCCAGAACCACTCATTGACAACCCACGATCGACTATCATGGGAGTGAATGGTTCCCCATGATTTCCGGGAAAAGAGCAGGCCACAGAGTGGAGGCCATCTTTTAAATATAGGTAAGAAGGATGGCTCGAGAGGTACGCGTGAATAATCTCGCACATACACATTCTCAATCTCTAAGAGCTCTTTTTCTCTTCCACTTTCGACATCTTCCCCATTCTGTGGCTGGAATCCGCCACTGACTTAGGCATCGGAGTGTCCTCTACCGGAACAACTTCGGCAAGGGACCTGTTTTACAGGTGAACCAAGGAGCAGTCCTGCGATGCAGTGACTCCGACCGGCCGATCCAAGGACTCCATGCAAACAAGTATAATATGAGGACTAATGATTTTCTTTAAGTATGTTTTCATTGAAAGGATGCTCACAAAATTTGAAGAAGCCCAATTATGTTGAAGAACCAAGTTTGAATGAAATGACTGCACAAAACAAGACTTGGACACTCAAAGAAATGGTTGAATGGATGACTAAGGAAAATGGAAACATGTTCCAGCACAAGTTCAGCAATTTTTGAAATTTTTCAATGATGGGTCGACTTAAGGTGTTGACACATGATATGATGTGTCGACACGTGAAGAAGAAGTGTCGACTCAGGCCGGTACGCAATAATGTTTCAAATAGCACAGATGATGTGTCGACACATGGACCTTATGTGTCGACTCATGGTGTCAACACATGGATCAACACATCGTCAGAGACTTTCAAGCCACAGAACTTGCAGAAGTTGAAGGAACTGTTGATGTGTCGACACATAGATGCAACGTGTTGACTCAATATGTCGACTTAACTGAGAATGTGTCGACTCAGCTAATTTTTCCAGAGAATCTAAATGGAACACTTTAAACTTGTGTCGACCAAGAAGTACATGTGTCAACCTAATATGTCGACACATGAACAGAAAGTATCGATATATGGAGTTCTGAAAATAGTAACATCTAGTTTTTTCAAGCATAGAACTCGCCCAAATGCCCTCCAATGGCTAGTTTTTCAAGTATAACGGCTATATTTCAGTTTTGGGAGCTTGGGAAGGCATATAAAGGCTCTAAATCAAATCAAGACAACAACTATTTAACTATTCAAGAAGCATTGAATATCCTTAAAGAGTTTAGAGAGAAAAGAAGAGAGAAGTGCCTTAACTCCTATTCATTCAAAGCTCAACCACTCTCAAGCAAAAGGAAGCCTTCCAAGCATTCAAAGCTATCAAGTGCATTGAAGATCAATCAATCTTGGGCATTCAAAAGGCTTCAACAAGAGCAAAGCAATACTACATCGAGCTACATCGACTTATTTACTTTATTATTGAAAGCTTACATTGATTCTTTATCTCTCCATCTTACATCTTGTAAAGGATATTGGTTAGCCTATTAGAAAACCAAGTGAGGTTATTGGTAAGCTTTGAAAACCAATTAGGTTGGTGGTTAGCCCGCAAAACCACTAAGTTTCATGGTTAGCCCGGAAAACCAAGGGAGGTTTTTGGTTAGCCTTGTGAAAACCAATTAGGTTCTTGGTTAGCCCATAAAACCAAGTGAGGTTGTGACTTGTAAGCCTTGTAAAACAAGTCGGGTTTTGATTAGTGAGCCCGGAAAACTAATCAGCTATAATCTTTGGATTATAGTGAATTTCCAAGGAGATCTTGGGGAGTAGATGTAGGTGCATTGTTGGCACCTAACCATTATAGATTGTTTTGTTTGTGATTGCTTATTCTCTCACTCCTTGTTCTTTACATTTTGCTTATTGCTTTTAATTTTCGCTGCACTATTACTTTAGAGCATTGCACTTAAATCACAGTACCTTGTTAAATTGAATTACATATCATGTCTTGTATAGTTTGTTACTTGTATTTTCAGTCTTAGCTTTAAATTTTTTGAGACCCAATTCACCCCCCCTCTTGGGTTGCTCTCTGCGCAACAAGTGGTATCAAAGCCTTGTTCTCAGTTTATAGGCTTTACTGCTGCTGCTGCGTCAACTCCTGGACCGGGGATCGGGGGTGGCTGAATGTGCAAGAGCACTCCTCTCCCGGATGAACCTGCAACAAAGTCTCCAAGGGCACCGGTAGTGTTCTGGCAGGGGACCTTCCGATGCCTAAGTTAGCAGGAGGTTGAAAGCAACATAATGGAGGAATCAAGGGATGAACAGCATATGGAGAGGGAAGAGTTGTTTTACCTTTAAACGGGATCCCTTGAGTACCTTATATAGGAGCGGAAGAGTCCAAAATCCGTTAGGGGAGAGGTTGAGAAAGATCGATCTGCCCCTAGGAGAAGCTGGAGAGTGGCCACGTGGCATGCAGATATGGTGACATCATGGAAGTAGCGGAGCAGGGCTGTTGGGATAGCAGGATCCTGCAGTAACGAAAGGTGCTACTGGAATTCCCTGGATGCTAAGGCTCGCCTATCGGACGTCGGCCGTGGGAAAGCCGGTCGATCAGACTAAAGGCCAAACCTCCAAAAAAGAGCGATGGGCTGGACCCCAGTAGGAGAGGGTCGTTCGAACCTCAGCTTTGGTGGGTCGGACCTCTGAAGGAGAGCAACGGGCCGGACCCTAGCTAGAGAGGGTCATTCGGACCTCAACTCTGGTGGGTTGGACCTTTGAAGGAGAGTGATGGGACAGACCCCAGCAGGAGAGGGTCATTCGGACCTCAGCTCCGGTGAGTCGGACCTCTGAAGAATAGCGATGGGCTGGACCCCAGCAAGAGAGGGTTGTTTGGACCTCAGCTCCAAGGGGTCGGACCTCTGAAGGAGAGCGATGTGTCAGACCCCAGAAGGAGAGGGTCGTTCGGACCTCTACTCTGGTGGGTCAGACCTCTGAAGGAGAGCGACGGGCTGGACCCCAGCACGAGAGGGTTGTTCGGGCCTCAGCTACGGGGGGTTGGAGATCTGAAGGAGAGCGACGGGTCGGACCCCAGCAGGAGAGGGTCGTTCGGACCTTAGCTCTGGTGGATCGGACCTCTAAAAAAGAGTGACGGGCTGGACCCCAGCAAGAGAGGGTCGTTCGAACCTCAACTCCGAGGGGTCGGACCTCTAAAGGAGAGTGATGGGCCGAACCCTTACAGGAGAGGGTCGTTCAGACCCTAGCTCCGGTGGATCGGATCTTTGAAGGAGAGCGATGGACCGGACCCCAGTAAGAGAGGGTCATTCGGACCTCTATTCCGGTGGGTCGGACCTCTCTTAGTTGGAGCATTGAAAGGGGAGGCTGGGTCGGACCGCAGGACTGGGCTGGTTTTGGCTGAGGGTGAGCCATCATGGTACAACAGTTGTCCCCCTTGCCCTTGTGCTTTGAGCGAGTCCGTAGGCTCGAAGGGCGAGGGCATTAAATGGTAATAAATGCATCAGCCTTTCGAATGATGGCAAATCCGGTTCGGCGTGCTGCGTCCGGCCGCCTTTCACTCCGATTTTTGCACTGGGACAGGTGTTAGTGCTTGGTTTGCGAAGACAGGGGGAGCAATTATTGCCGGTATGGTGTGTGGCAACTGCCCGTTCGGATTCTTGATGCGACATGGGGCACATGGCCCCATCAGAGCAGTTGGGTCACTTGCTGTAGTGACCATCCGCCGTTGCTTCGACTGTCACACGGATCACGACCGGATATGATCCGGCGCATCCTCTCGGATTCTCGTCCAACTCGAGAACTGAAGCGCCAGCCATCAGATCTCGGCACATGGGGGGATGTGTTGGGAAGCTGCCCCTCGGTGCTTATAAAAGGGAGGAGACAAGCCCAGAAAGAACATTTCACCATGCTTGCGCTTGAAGAGAAGCCAGCCTCCTCCCTCTTCATGTCACTTTAACCTCTCTTAGAGAACCAGGGACCCAGGTTAGTCCTGTCTCCATCTTCCCCCATCTTCCTCCCTTTCTGCAACCCATCTTAGAATGGCTTTTGGGAGTCGGAGTTCGGCTCGCGGTCAAAGGGAACCCAGTCCCTTTGACATCCCTTCGACCATGACCCGAGAGAGGGTCGAAAACCTTAGGATTGTATATAATATTCCCTCTACCTTACACCTGACCATCCCTAGCCGCGAGGGTAGAGTGAACGGGCCCTTGAACTTGGGAGCTCTTCCAATGTATGAAGACCACCTGAAAGCTGGTCTTCGTTTCCCGATCCATGGGTTCTTTGTTTAGATTTTCAACACCTATAGAGTCACCCCCTCCTAGCTGACCCCGAACAGCATCCAGGTCCTGTGTGGCTTCATAGTCCTGTGTCGGGAGGCCGACACTAAGCCTAGGGTATCCCTATTTTCTAACATTCTCTTGCTGAAACAGGACCTCCGAAGTCAGGAGTGGTGGATGTTCAGTCCATGCCCTGGCCGGAAGATACTAGGGGGGCTTCCGTTCGCCATTCATGGATGGAAGTCCCGATACTTCTTTATAGATAACCTGGAGCTGTGGGGCTTTGAGGCAACTTGGAGGGAGCCGAGGCTGAATGCTTTGAATGGGAGGAAGGTCTCGAGGGCCGACAAGGCCGACTTCCATAAGTTGGATGATGAATACCCGAAGTTCATCGGCTTCATGCTCCACGAGGGGAGTCTTCATCAGGCCGGACACAGTCGGCACCCGATGTTAGGTAGGATGAGAGCCGTAGAGAAGAAGAGAGAGAGAGGGATCATCTACTTTATTTCCCATCGGCTTTGTAACCGTACCTCACTTTAACTTTATTTGTTGACAGGCGGGAAGATGAAGCCATATCGGGTGGTCCTTTCGGTGCGATCAGTACAGCGAAGGGCTGTTCGCATTGAAGAGCCAGCCCCGCGAGAGCCAAAGAAGCGGGCGACCGAGCCGGTGCCTGAACGACCGATGAAACAGTGGACGGCAGAACCATCCGCCACGGTGGTGTTGATCGAGTTAGAGGATGACATGCCTCTGATCGAACGCTGAATGGTGATTGCGTCCGAGTGATTCTCTTTCGTCTGATAGTCGGTCGCCCGGACAGAGGAGAGGCTTTCGATGCTGACCGAAGTGGACACAGCCTCTTCGCCCCTACCGTTGGAGCTGATTGTGGCGACCTCCTTGACCATCAAGGGAACCCCTACAGGGGAGGGGCCGTCGGCCATTGATGAAAGGGCCGGTGACGCTCATGAGGAGGAGGAGCACAGAAAGTGGCGTGATGCCGAGGAGGCTAAGGAGCTGCTTCAGAGGGCCGGTCCTGACAACGACGGGCGGTCGGTGAACGAGGCCGCAAGGAGTTCCCTTCATCATCTTCTATGGGTGAGTTTCACTTTTCCTGTCTTCACTTCGAATTCATGATTGGCGATTCTCTAACTGTGCATGTCTGTCGGCAGCTTGTCAAAGACAACCTTCTGTTGGATGATGGCCTGGGCGAGCTGCCCGATCTGAAGGAGCAGTTGACCCAATGGGCCGAAGTGGCAGAGTTGGCGAGGGACACGGCCTGGGAGGTGCTGATGGCCTCCAGGGAGCAGGTGCTCGGCTTGAGGGCCATAGCGGCAAAAGTATCCACTCTACGGGCTGAGTCGAAGGCCTAGAAGGAGCAGTTGAAGAGCTTGCTGGCCCAAAAGGCGAATCGAGAGGCAAGTCTAAAAAATAAGAAGAACAAGATCAAGTCCCTGACCCGTCGTCTGGCCATCGAGGAGGGGCGCCTGACCGAGTGCGAGGTCCGCATGCAGGGCCACCATGGTGCGGGCACCAGACTCAGAAGAAGACTTCAGGGCTCCATCTGGATCTCTGATTGACATTGCCCGAATAATTAGGGTTTTCTGGTTTTGTAATAAGGGTTGACTTGGTCAACTCAATTTTAGTTTGAGTCTGTATTTCCCTACAATTTAAATTTTGTTGAGTCATGTTGACTCAATACAAGTCCTAGTAGTGGTCTAGGTCTTCTCCAAGGTGCCACATTTTCTCCCAGGACCAAGCAAGTGGGCGCCACACTCCCAACCACACGCCAGAGTCCAGGAGGTGCCACATCTCCATCCAGTGTGCCTTGGTCCCCACACCACAAGAAAGCAGGTCCCTTCTTTCATGCACCACTTGGGGGAGAAATCCATCAAGATACCTCAATCCAAGGAGGAGCCAACTTCTTTCCAGATAAACCCAAGCCAGGATGGCAAGAATTTTTCTTGAAGAGAGGATCAAGGAGGTGCCCCACAATGTTCCATAAAAACCCAAGTTATAAAAGGGAAGAGAGAATGTCTTGGGGAGAAAATCAAGGAGGCACCCAAAAGTTTCCTAAAGTGCCAAAGCCATGAAAGGAAGAAGCCTAAACTTGTGAAGCAAGACTAGGAGGTGTCCAAAAGAGCCAAACCATGAAGGGAAAATCCTTGATTCATGGAGAGATACTAGGAGACACCCCCACTACCTGCCAAAAATGTCCAAAACAAAGATGGGAAGGGCCTTGACTTAGGGAGGAAGAAAATGAGGAGTCCAAAAGAGTTGATCCATGGAAGGAAAGAAATCCTCTCTTGAAGACCCAAGCAAGGAGGCACCATCTACCTGCCTTTTATAACCCAAATCAAATTTTTTGGTACCTTGGCCGACCATATGTGTATGGATTATCCTGATTTGTAGATCCCCTCCTTTAGTCCCACATGGGAAGATGTAAAACCCTACTCCCTTGTAAAGCCCTATAAATTAAACCCCTCTTGTAAGTTTAAAGGAATCAGATGAATGAAACCAAATTTTTTTTGTGAGCAAACTTTGTGTTTTCTCTCTTTCGCACTTGCATCCAGGTGTTGAGCTCCGTGAGGGAGTAAATCCGGGTTCCCCAGGAACCTTGAGGAGGTGTGAGATCTCCAAAACCCAAACCATAGGTTAGCCACTCCACTCCCAAACCCTAGCCGCCATCACCCTTCTCTCTCCACTAAGCCCTAGCATATTCCACCTCCCACGGCCTCTCTCTCCAAGTCCAGGCCGACCACCAGCATCCAGCTACAGTCCAAGTACTTCAGATCCAAAGCTCTTTCCAGTAGAAGTCGAATCAGCCTTCAAGAGGATCCGGATCTCAGCGACATCAACCTTCAAGTTCTTCGAACTGGTAAATCCTTCCCTGAGCCTCTGAATCCCTCACTTGTTTTTCTTCTTCCCAGATCTTGAGTCCAGGAGAAGCCGACCAAACCACAAGACTAGTATTGGAGGATCCATTACGAAGATAGCCGAATCCGAGGATCCAATAATCTTCTCGAGAGAGTTCTTCCACCCAAATTCTGAGAAGATCACTGTCTGGTTGGTAAACCATCTCTCCTCTCTATTTCTGTTCTGTTGAAAGTTCAGAGCGAATCCCTAGGTCTGGGAGTTTCTCAACCCCCAGCGATCCGTTACTTCTGAACTACTCTGATAACTTAGCTTCTTCTAAATTGTGCTTTCAATCCTTACCTATTTTCCATCAGCTTAGTTTAACTTTACTTTGAGTCGAAGCCAATTTCTGAAATATATAAAAAAAAAAAAAGAATTAATCTTAATTTTACTTCCGCATACGCTTCTTTGTTCTTTGTTCTGCATCATTTTTGTATCAGAGCTTCCGTTCTGCATCAATTTTGGTATCAGAGCTTTCGTTCTGCATCAGTTTTGGTATCAGAGCCCTGTCTAGGATTTCTGTTTTGATTGCTTGTTTGAGTCTCTCTCTTTTTACTTTGTCTGCTCGAAGTAGACTCCCCAGGACGTCCGGTCCTAGGAACGAAGCGAGGTGCAAACCTCCTCTTCCCATTCCATGGGGTGTTCCTAGGGCGTGTAGGGGATCCGTTGGGTTATAACTTCGTAGCAGGAATTGTAAACGGGGAAGTGCTCTATTTTCAATCTGTAATTATCCTATTGCAGGAATTATTTTTCACTGCAGGTAACTCCAAATTTGGTGATTTTTGTTTTGATGAAACCACTATAATTGAAAATATTTTTCATAATTTTCTTGTGATTTACTGGTTTCCGTGGGATTTCTGAGAATTAAATTACTGCAACTCTATTTTTATGTTCTGCAATCCAATTATTTTTGAGTGTTCATCTCTTAATTCATCTTAAGGGCATTTGAGCATCTAAGATAAGGGGAGGTGTTGATAACCTCTCCTTAGCCCAAAACCACCACCCACTCATTCGAACCTAAGCCTTTAATCTTAAAATTGATTAGACCTAATTTGCCCTAGTGGGCTAGGGACATCAACAAGTCGGGTCAAGGCTAGTGTTGAGTCAGTTTGTCTAGTTACTCTGTGTGTGCTTTGTACTCAGTGTCTAGAACGGTGGTTCAGGGATTCTATCCCGAAGGGCTTGTGTGCTGGTCCGCCTACCTGGCCAATCTCTGATTGGTGTCTAGGATTGGCATTTAGGGACCTAACACTCCCCTTACACCTGCCTGGCTGAGTCCCGAGTTACTACAGGCTAGCTTGCCACTCTGATTGGGCATCTAGTTTGGACTCTAGGTCTAGTGAGCCAGTAGTCGCTTTAGTCTAGTCACATTCTGTGTGTTTGCTTGCATCATCATGTATACCCGGAATGGAGTACCCTACCAACCTAGTCAAATCCAACCAGATTTAGAGGCCATGGTTAGAAATCTTACTGAAAGTATGACCAAATTGAGTCAGGACATGAATGAGGGTTTTTTCCAATTTAGGGATCGAGTCCAAGTACTTGAGAAACGTAGACATCAAAATTGGACCCTTGATCCAAAATTTAATAGGCCCCAACCTCACCCATGCCAGGAGCCTAGGAGGACATTATACCATGATCCCGAGCATAACCTTAGGAAGCCTAACCATGATATCTATAGTGTGGATCGTGTCTATGAGAGGTCCTTACAATATTCTAGACCAGTCACTCAACAACCCAAGTCTTCTAGATCAAACCATTTAGATCCACACCCATGCCCAAGTAAGGTCTCTACTAGCTTGAAACCCAGTGTGACCCAGGTTCCTATATCGCAAGAATGTTTGTTTTGTGGAGAAAGAGGCCATAAATCTAGTCAGTGCCCATGCATAGGACTGGCTTGTGCACAGCTAAGTGGTAAGAATCCTAAGGATGACATTAATGAGGGAGAACCCAAGCCTACCAATGAGGAAGAAAGGTTAGGTATGACAAGCCTAGAATTAGTTGACCCGATTACCACTGACCCGAAACCCATTGAAGATGGCATCGAGGAAGTATATGATGCTGGCTTAAATCTAGTTGATGAATATGAGGGGGAAGAACTTTAAGAATGTGACATCGATACTATTGGTTCCTTACCTGAGGAGACCTTGGAGAGCATCCAAGTGGTAGGACCTAGTTCAGAAATTCAAGAGATTTGTGAGAACAAGGTTCCTTTAGTCAAACACCCCCAGGAAGAACTCATAGTGTTAGCCCGAGATATCAGTGCGTATCCTCTAATGACAGTCATTCCCCAAGTACCAATTGAAGATCTTTGCACTAAACTGTTTAAGTTTGCCCACCCTATGGTAGATCCTCTCCTTATGATGACTGAATCAAGCCTCTTACAATTTGACCTTGTCCCATGCCCAGCCACTAAGGTCTCTCCCGTAATCTCAGTTGAACATCCTTGTCTTGAACGGATTGATTCACCCAGTCCTGCAGAAGTCCTCCTTATGGCCCCAGACGCCTTCCTTCGCATGACTGACCTACCCTTCTATAGAGTATACCTTTCCGCACCCATAGGTCAAATTTCAAGTCTTGAGGTCATCATCCATAGGCCCTCCCATGAATCATTCTCTAATCCATTTCTTGAGAAAGTGGATCATTATTTGCTTAGAGAACAAACCTTAACTGTTGCAATCACATGTCCTAGGCTACTCCTCGAACCATCTCTTGATCCATTCCTGGGAGTAGCAAACTTTTCCTTTCGTAAGGATGACCAGTTGACATTCATAGATCACCATTCAAACCTTCAGGTCACCACCTTTAGCCAGCAAGTAATTCGAGACTCCACCTCATATTTCCTCCCTTTCTCTAGGACTTTCAATGCTTCTTACACCATCCAAGTATACTTTGTCAAAGTCTTTAGAGTGAATCACGTGTCAGAATCTATTAGGTTTGCCACCTACTTTTGGAAGACCTTATGGCACCTACTAGGCACCCATGATAAGTTTTCATGCTCTGCATGCCATCCTCCGACCCAAGGTCAAACCTAGAGAGCCTTAGTTTGTTAGGTTTAGACCTAGGTTTCCTTTGGAATAAAGTCCATTCTTTAGGAATGCGTCGTCAGTCTAGTTTAGTTTTTCTTGACCCTTTACTAGGCTTTGGCTCTGATTTTGGTTTGATTGAGAGCACCAGGAATTGGGATTTGTATTTTGTCCAGGACTAAATTTGCATATAATGTTTCGATCAATAGGTCTATAGGCTAGAGTCCCTTTGAAATTGCTCAAGGATACAAGCCTCACACACCACTTGATCTGATTTCACTATTAGTCCACACACACAAGTCTCTTGATGCACTTGCATAGCATGTAAAGGACTTGCATAAAGAAATTCATGCCAAAATAAATTTAAGTAATGAAACTTATAAGAAGTTGGCTGATTCTCAAAGGCGAGTCAAAACTTTTATTGAGGGAGACTATGTAATGATTAGGTTAAGGCCTGAACGGTTTCCTCCTGGAACTGTTAGAAAGTTACATGCTAGAGGAGCTGGACCATTTAGAGTGGTGAAGAGAGTAGGGTCCAATGCCTATGTGCTCGAGTTGCCTTCAGAACTAGGCATTAGCTCCACTTTCAACATTACAGACCTAGTAGAGTATAGAGAGCCAGCTGTGATTCCCAGTGAGCCTTTTTGAGCCTAATCTTGCTCTTGAGAGTGAACCCAACCCTGTGTGTCCACCAACAAACTGGCTTGTGAGGAAAGAGCAGATTGAAAAGATCCTGGATGATCAGGTTATCTCTACTCGTAATCGAGGATACCAAAGATACCTGGTCTGCTGGCAAGGAAGGCCAGATTCTGATAACTCTTGGATCTCCCGAGAAGAATTACAAGAATTGGACCCAGACCTCTTGGAGAGATACCAGAGCCAGCTTGATCCATACTCGACAGGGTCGAGTTCCTCCCACCCCGGGAGAATTGCTGTGGGCACCAGACTCAGAAGAAGACTTCAGGGCTCCATCTGGATCTCTGATTGACATTGCCCAAAGAATTAGGGTTTTCTGGTTTTGTAATAAGGGTTGACTTGGTCAACTCAATTTTAGTTTGAGTCTGTATTTCCCTACAATTTAAATTTTGTTGAGTCATGTTGACTCAATACAAGTCCTAGTAGTGGTCTAGGTCTTCTCCAAGGTGCCACATTTTCTCCCAGGACCAAGCAAGTGGGCGCCACACTCCCAACCACACGCCAGAGTCCAGGAGGCGCCACATCTCCATCCAGTATGCCTTGGTCCCCACACCACAAGAAAGCAGGTCCCTTCTTTCATGCGCCACTTGGGAGAGAAATCCATCAAGATACCTCAATCCAAGGAGGAGCCAACTTCTTTCCAGATAAACCCAAGCCAGGATGGCAAGAATTTTTCTTGAAGAGAGGATCAAGGAGGTGCCCCACAATGTTCCATAAAAACCCAAGTTATAAAAGGGAAGAGAGAATGTCTTGGAGAGAAAATCAAGGAGGCACCCAAAAGTTTCCTAAAGTGCCAAAGCCATGAAAGGAAGAAGCCTAAACTTGTGGAGCAAGACTAGGAGGTGTCCAAAAGAGCCAAACCATGAAGGGAAAATCCTTGATTCATGGAGAGATACTAGGAGACACCCCCACTACCTGCCAAAAATGTCCAAACAAAGATGGGAAGGGCCTTGACTTAGGGAGGAAGAAAATGAGGAGTCCAAAGAGTTGATCCATGGAAGGAAAGAAATCCTCTCTTGAAGACCCAAGCAAGGAGGCACCATCTACCCGCCTTTTATAACCCAAATCAAATTTTTTGGTACCTTGGCCGACCATATGTGTATGGATTATCCTGATTTGTAGATCCCCTCCTTTAGTCCCACATGGGAAGATGTAAAACCCTACTCCCTTGTAAAGCCCTATAAATTAAACCCCTCTTGTAAGTTTAAAAGAATCAGATGAATGAAACCAAATTTTTTTTGTGAGCAAACTTTGTGTTTTCTCTCTTCCGCACTTGCATCCAGGTGTTGAGCTCTATGAGGGAGTAAATCCGGGTTCCCCAGGAACCTTGAGGAGGTGTGAGATCTCCAAAACCCAAACCATAGGTTAGCCACTCCACTCCCAAACCCTAGCCGCCATCACCCTTCTCTCTCCACTAAGCCCTAGCATATTCCACCTCCCATGGCCTCTCTTTCCAAGTCCAGGCCGACCACCAGCATCCAGCTACAGTCCAAGTACTTCAGATCCAAAGCTCTTTCTAGTAGAAGTCGAATCAGCCTTCAAGAGGATCCGGATCTCAGCGACATCAACCTTCAAGTTCTTCGAACTGGTAAATCCTTCCCTGAGCCTCTGAATCCCTCACTTGTTTTTCTTCTTCCCAGATCTTGAGTCCAGGAGAAGCCGACCAAACCATAAGACTAGTATTGGAGGATCCATTACGAAGATAGCCGAATCCGAGGATCCAACAATCTGCTCGAGAGAGTTCTTCCACCCAAATTCTGAGAAGATCACTGTCTAGTTGGTAAACCATCTCTCCTCTCTATTTCTGTTCTGTTGAAAGTTCAGAGCGAAACCCTAGGTCTGGGAGTTTCTCAACCCCCAGCAATCCGTTACTTCTGAATTACTCTGATAACTTAGCTTCTTCTAAATTGTGCTTTCAATCCTTACCTATTTTCCATCGACTTAGTTTAACTTTACTTTGAGTCGAAGCCAATTTTTGAAATATAAAAAAAAAAAAAGAATTAATCTTAATTTTACTTCCGCATACGCTTCTTTGTTCTTTGTTCTGCATCATTTTTGGTATCAGAGCTTCCATTCTGCATCAATTTTGGTATCAGAGCTTTCGTTCTGCATCACACCAGACAGTGGCGGAGAGATATAAGGGCCTGCTGAAGATGGCCCAGGAACTACTGAAGACGGTCGGTGAGAAGACCTTTGCAACCTACCAAAGCCTCGGAGGACTTCACCGAGGAGATGAATGAAGCCGGGATGGTCAGCTTCGGCTACGGATATGATGAGTGCCTGGGAAAGGTTAGTCCAGCCTTCCCAGACCTCGATCTATCATTCCTTCAGCTGCCAAAGCTGGCTAAAGAAGAGGGTTTGGAAGTGGCGGATCCGACTGCCCGAGCGGCCGATGCTCCAGTGGAGGCCGTCGCAGTAGTGGCCGGACCGGACGTCCAAGTTGGAGTCGAAGAAGAAGCAACCGGAAAGGCCAAGGGGTCCGAAGCGGCTGTTGTTGTCGAGGGGTCCAGTGTAGCCGTAGATAATGTAGCTCCTGAGGGTCAGACCTAGTTGTTTGTAAAGGTCTGACCTTCAGTCTTTGTAAAGAAACATTTTGGGAAGCAATGAAAACATTTTTCTTTTTCTTTTTACAATGTCTCATATCCTTTTCTCTGAGATCTCACTAAGTGTGGACCAGTCGGCTGATCTGAGTGGGTGGTCAGACCTCCAGGGTAAGTGTCGAACAGTGACTCAGGACGAACTAGATTCCCATAGGATTTCTGCTCTAAGTGTTGGTCCGTTGACTTTCCAGACCCAGAAGTAGTTGAGATAGCGGTCGGATTTTAGCTCAGGCTAGAGCAACGAGCTTAGAAATTTTAACCTAAGTGTTGGTCCGTCGGCTTTCCGGACCCAGAAGTAGTTGAGGCAGCGGTCAGATTTCAGCTCAAGCTGGAGCAACGAGCTTAGGAATTTTAACCTATGTGTTGGTTCATCGGCTTTCCAGACCCAGAAGTGGTTGAGGCAGCGATCGGATTTTAGCTCAGGCTGGAGCAACGAGCTTAGAAATTTTAACCTAAGTATTGGTTCGTTGGCTTTCCGGACCCAAAAGTGGTTGAGGTAGCTGTCGGATTTTAGCTCAGGCTGGAGCAACAAGCTTAGGAATTTTAACCTAAGTGTTGGTCCGTCGGCTTTCTGGACCCAGAAGTGGTTGAGGTAGCTGTCGGATTTCAACTCAGGCCGGAGTAATGAGCTTAGGAATTTTAACCTAATTGTTGGTCCGTCGGCTTTCTGGGCCTAGAAGTAGTTGAGGTAGGGTTTGGGCCTTTGGAAGCTGGGGTGGCCTAGTAGCCATGTAGCAGGAATATTCCCTGGTATCTTGCTTTATAAGGGCTTGGGATTGGCGCCTGGGCTTGATTTCGTTGGGCTAGGATGCAGATGGACCTCTGGAATCATGGATGCCCTGGTCTATGAATATATTTTGGCATCTGGAAGGGAATCTGGGCATCTGGAGGGCATTTGCAAGGAATCAGTATTTTTTGAATTTTCCTCCTGGGGTCTTCAAATCTTCAAGCTGGATTGGACTTGGGCTATACTTCCATGTCTTCAATCTTGTTGGACTTGGTCTTCACTAGTATGATGTGGTCTTGAGTCTTCAATATGGTTGAATAGGACTCAAAAAAATAAAATTAGCTCGACATGAGCTGACTAACATTGGACTGAACTAGCTCAACATGAGCTGACTAGTACAGAACTGAAACTCAAAATACTCAAATAATAACTAAAATGGACTCAGATAGGCTAAGCAATTATTATAGATGGACTCATAAATTATTGATCAATTCATAGAGGGTTGAAAAGCCTCTATCTTATTCTGGTGCCTTTGGTGTCCCCACCAATTCTCCCGGGTGGGAGGAACTCGACCCTGTCGAGTGAAGATCAGACTGGCTCACATATCTCTCGAGAAGGTATGTGTTGAGGCATTGCAAGTCCTCTCGAGAAATCTATGAATCGTCCGACTCTGGCTGGCCTTGCCATCGGACCAGGAAGCATTGATAGTCACGGCCCCGGGTCGTGATGGCTTGATCGTCCAGGATATGCTTGATCCGTTCTCCTCTCTCAGGACAATTTGTTAGTGGACACTCTGGGTTAGGGTCACTCACAATGAAAAGGAATAGGTCCAAAGGCCTCACTAGGTATCGCTGCCGGTTCCCTATACTCAACCAGGTCTGTAATATTGAAGGTAGAACTAATGCCCAAATCCGAAGGCAAGTCTAACACCTAGGCATTTGATCCAACCTGCTCTATCACTTTAAAAGGTCCAGCTCTACGAGCAAGAAGCTTCTTTTAGGCCTAAGCCTAACCAAGATAAAATCCACTACATCAAATTCTTTGATCCATCTTTGGGAATTAGCCAATTTGTTTAATATTAGTGCGGGTGGTGAACATGCTAGGCACATGTAGACTCCTAACAAGATGATGCAAAGGACTCAAACTAAAACCTAATAGACTCGACTTTGCATTCCTATCGAAGGAAATTTATTAGACTTTTATGTGCCTAAACCTAAGAGACTATAGACTCTCTAGGTCTGACCCTAGTGTGGTGTGCACAAGAGTATTTGCAATGGACTCCAAGCAAATGCCAAAGGGTATGCCAGAAGTATAATGCAAACCTAACATGCGTAATGAATGCATGCAGTACGCTAATCTCAGTTAAATACAATCTAATAATCCTAGAAATGCTGGAGGTGTCAGGAAAGGGCAGAAAATAGGAAGTGGGTTCAAAATTAGTTTGGTAGGGTAGGGAAAAAGGTTCAAGGTTAGTTGGATAAAGTTCGATATAAGAAGGCATGTCAGGGACTAATCCTAGATTAATGAGGCTAACCTTACGAGGTTGCGGTATATCTATGGGGTTTGCATAATGGAAGGATGGGTTACTAATCTCAGGGAAGAGGTCCTTAATGGGAACTATAGGAGGAGGCTCATCCTGAGGGTACTGATTCAAAGAGATCAAGTCCTTAATAAATTCTTCTGGTTCTTGTATTTTAGGACTAGACTCTATAATTTGGCTCTCCTCTATGGTTTCCTCAGGTAAGGCTCTAGTAGCAGTACCTAGGTTCTCTTCCTCTATTTGTTCTTCCACTATAGCTTTATGTTGGATGTGGTCAAGGTCAACTACCTCTAGGTTGGCTTCTACCTGGGTATCTATTGGGTCAGCTAATTCTAGGTCATCTAAAGGTGTCTCCTCTTCTCCCTCATACTCATCCACTAAGTTTGCATCAGCTTCATACACTTCCGCGTTAATGTAAGCCTTGTCAATCTCAGGAATTGTTGGAGAAGGTCGGCTAGGGGAAAATTGGCTAGGTCCTGGTTTCTGATTATGGACACTAATCCTAGTAGGTTCAGGTTGCCTAAGGGGTAGTGGCTCACTATTGAGATCATATTTAGGGGTGCTAATCCTATGGGGTTCAAGTTGACTAAGGAAAACCTAACTAGTACTAGATTGATACTTAGGGGTTATGGGTTCTCTGGACTCAAAGGACAAGGGTGCAGATCTATGGGTCATGGGATTATAGGATCTGGGGTCATAGGATTTTGGGTTAGCTCTATGGTCAAGTTCTAAGGATGGATCATGGTATGGGGTTCTCCTAAGGTTGGGCTCCCTATATGGGTCAGGATATTAGGTTCTCCTAGGGTTGGACTCCCTATATGGGTCAGAATATTGGGTTCTTCTAGGGTTGGGCTCCCTATATGGGTCAGAGTATTGGGTTCTCCTAGGATTGGACTCCCTATATGGGTCAGAGTATTGGTTCTCCTAGGATTGGACTCCCTGTATGGGTCAGAGTATTGGGTTCTCCTGGGTTCAGTATCATAATAAGGGTCATGGTAAGGGGTTCTTCTATGTTCAGTATCATAATAAGGATCATGGTAAGGGGTTCTTCTAGGTTCAGTATTATTGTATGGGTCAGGCTGAGGGGCTCTCCTAGGTTCATCCTCTCGGTATGGATCAGGGTTTGGGGTCCTCCTAGGCTGAGGGTTATAGTATGTGTCAGGGATGAGGGGCTCTCCTAGGTTCGACCTCAGGATATGGATTAGGGTTTGGGGTCCTCCTAGGTTGAGGGGAATCAGGATCTGGCTCAGACTGTGACCCATGGGTTTTTCCTGGGGTCCCTACCCGGACTTCTAATTGATCAAACCTATTGGCAAGAAGGTCAATTCTATCATTGGTTTGAATACCAGACTGAGTTAACTGGGTCATCTGGGTAGTCATCTGGGTAGTCATCTGGGTAGCCATCTGGGCCATTTGATCAACTAGGGCTTTCATTTGGGCTTGCAAATTTTTTATTTGTTCAGACATTTGTGGAGGAGGTGGGTGATATGAAACTCCTGATCTAGTGCTCATGCAAGACTCGATCAGACCGACTATAGCTGACTAGACCTAGAGTCCAAACTAAGGGCTCAATCAGGGTGGCAAACTAGCCTATAGTAATCCTGTACTCAGCCAGGCAGGTGTAAGGGGAGTGTTAGGTCCCTGATTGCCAATCCTAGACACCAATCAGAGATTGGCCAGGTAGGCGGACCAGCACACAAGCCCTTCGAGATTGAATCCCTAAACCACCATTCTAGACACGGAGCACAAAGCACACACGGGCTAGCTTGACACAATGATCTGACTCATAGTCCGGACCTGACCAGTTGGTGTCCTTAGCCCACTAGGGCAAATTAAGTCTAGTTAATTTTAGGTTAAGGCTTGGGACCGAATGCAAGGGATGTGGTTTTGGGCTAAGGAGAGGTGATCAAATCCTTACCCCATCTGATATAGCAAGAGTGCCCTTAAAAGTAAATTATGCAATGATGGCAGGCAGATGAGGATGCAAATTAGGGTTTAGATGTTTTTGGTATTTTTGGAGAATATGTAATTTTTTTTTGTATTTTTTTAAATAGAAGAAAACTTGCAAATCATAGCCTAATACGCTAAAAATATAATAAAATTAAAAGATATGCAAAAGATGCTAAACAAAACCCTAAAACTTCCAAACTTGTCTTGCTGAAAAAATAGAGCCAAAAATTTGCAGGCTGAGTTTTGGCTTGCAGAAAGTTCACAAGCCATAATAAAATCTTCAAAACTTTCTAAAATTACTGTGAATTATGGTAAATCCAGAAAAACAAATTTCAAAATCTTTGGAGTTTTTATCAGGGAGAAATAATTAAAATAACAGAGCATATATGGACTAAAAAATCATAGAAAACAAGCCCTAATCTAAGCTCTGATACCAAATGATGGGGGACTAATATGCATGCAACTCTTTTTGTATGTTTTATATGTGGGGATAGGTGATTAATTCTTGAATTTCAAATCAAAATTAGTTGTAGAGAATTTTGTATGAATTTTTGAAGCCAAGCTTGCAGATTAGAACCTAAAAAAGTACTAAAGAAAATTGTCGGGGCTGAGAAGCCTCGGTTTGGTCAAGTTCTCCTACAATATAAAGACTGGAGGTAGAGGGGGTGTACCTGACAACATCTGAAGCACCCAGTGAAGATTGCAGCGAAGGGATCTCTCGTTCCTCGACGGATGCGGCCTGGAAAACCGAGCCAAAGACCCGCGGATACCTGGCTTTCTGCTCGGTGGTCCGATTGAGGCGTGGCTGGAGTCGTTGGATTCGTATGAACTCGGGGACCTGCAAATGACCTATCAGGGGTTAGAAAACTCAGAGAAAATCAAGAAAACAAAGGAAAACAGCAAATGGAAGAAAGTTTTGGAGGGGGCTGGAAGGATTGTTGGCGGCAGGAAGATGGTTGCAAACACTGGGAAGAAGAACTCTCAAACCCCTTTATGCACACAGCAGGGTAATCACACAAAGAAAAGAAGAACTCAAGGTTTATTTCATATATCAAAATCTCCCTTCATACAAGAGGCTAGGATCCTTTAAATAGACCCTTAACCTTGGCTCCAAGTAAGGGCACATAAGTCTTTACATAAGAATCCTTTTCCCTCTCAAACCCTAGCTAGAAAATAAGGAAACATTAGGTAGAAAAATCCTTAAAAATTCTCTTGACTTGGCCAACACTCCAAGGACACCTAGGGGGGCGTGTTGGGCTTCTAGGAGCAGCAAGAGGCTGGCCCAAAGGGGCTCGGGCGCATGGGTTTGGGCCTTTGGAAGCTGGGGTGGCATGGTAGCCATGTAGCAGGAATATTCCCTGGTATCTTGCTTCTTAGGGGCTTGGGCTTGGTGCCTGGGCTTGATTTTGTTGGGCTAGGATGTAGATGGACCTTTGGATTCATGGATTCCCTGGTCTATGAATATATTTTGGCATCTGGAAGGGAATCTAGGCATCTGGAGGGCATCTGCAAGGAATCAGGGTTTTCTGAATTTTCCTCCTGGGGTCTTCAAATGTTCAAGCTGGGTTGGACTTGGGCTATACTTCCATGTCTTCAATCTAGTTGGACCTGGTCTTCACTTGTATGATGTAGTCTTGAGTCTTCAATATGGTTGAATAGGACTCAAAAAAATAAAATTAGCTCGACATGAGCTGACTAACACTGGACTGAACTAGCTCAACATGAGCTGACTAGTACAGAACTAAAACTCAAAATACTCAAATAACAACTAAAATGGACTAAGATAGGCTAAGCCCTTAATACAGATGGACTCATAAATTATTGATCAATTCATAGAGGGTTGAAAAGCCTCTATCTTATTCTGGTGCCTTTGGTGTCCCCACCTAGCTCGAACCACTTTAATGACCCAATAAGGTCCTTCCCAATTTGGAGAAAGCTTGCCTTGCTCGGTCAGCCTCAAAACTTCAATTTTCTGCAGGACCTGGTCTCCGACTCGAAAAGTTCGCACTTTGACTCGCGAGTTATAATATTTCGCTATCTTCTGATGGAATACCACCATCTTCATGCTTGCCCGAAGTCTAGTTTCTTCAAGCAAGTCCAGGTCAGCCCTTCGCTGCTTGGAGTAGGCCGGTTCGACGTAGTTATCAATCCGGAGAGATTGAAGAGAGGTCTCAATAGGGATGATAGCTTCACTTTCATAGGTGTGGTTGAACGGAGTTTCGCCGGTCGATGCTCTGGCAGTCGTCCGATATGCCCATAATACTGAGTGGAGTTCCTCCACCCAAAGTCGCTTTGCCTCATTGAACCAGGTCTTCAGCCCGTGCAAGATTGTCCGGTTGGTGACTTTAGCCTCTCCTTTGCACTGAGGGTGACCGACCGATGTAAGTTGGTGAGAGACATGATATTGCTAACAAAAGTCTTGAAATTTAGAGTTGTTAAACTATCTTCCATTGTCAGTAATAATCATCCGGGGAATGCCGAATCGAAAGATGATATTATTCCGGACGAAGTTCTCCACCTTGGCCTCCATTATCTGTGCTAGTGGTTCGGCCTCCACCCACTTGGTAAAATAGTTGATGGCCACAAGAAAAAATTTCCGTTGCCTAGAGGTCGAGGGAAAGGGTCCCAAGATATCCATCCCCCATTATGCGAACAGCCATAGGGCAGTGATCGGAGTCAGCTCACTGGCGGGTCTCCTTTGAATGACGGAGTATCTCTGACACGCATCGCACCTTCGATGCATCCTTCTGAATGGTGGGCCAGTAATATCCCTGCCGGATGATATTGTAAGCTAAGGATCTTCCTTTGAGGTGATTTCCACAGATGCCTTCATGGACTTCTTTGAGGGTGTAGTCGGTGTCCGTCGGCCCCAAGCACTTTAACAGCGACTGTGAGAATGACCGCTTATACAGGATGCCATCAAGGATGGTGTACTTAGAGGCCATCAAGCGCACCTGCTTGGCCTCCGTCGAATCTTCCGGAAGAGTTCCTTTAGCCAGGAAGGTAAGGATCGGATCCATCCAAGAAGTATCATGTTCCACCTGGTGGACCTTGATCGGCTCTTCCGCAATACTGGGGTGCCGCAGATGCTCCACAAAAGTTCAGTCAGAAGTCCCGCTGGCGGCCATAGCCAACCTTAATAGAGCATCCACCCGAGAGTTCTGCAAACGAGGTATGTGGAGGATTTCGAAAAATCTGAATCGAGAAATGAGGTTTTGTACCTTGTTTAAGTATTTTGCCAGGGTCGGATCCCTTGCTTCAAACTCCCCTTTTACTTAATTAACCACCAGTTGGGAGTCGGAGAAGACTCTGAGTTGGTCGATGCCCAGTTCATTGGTGATTCATAGCCCTGCGAGGAGGGCTTCATACTCTACTTGATTGTTCGACACATGAAATAAAAAATGTAATGCATATTCTAGGTTTTCCCCATCCGGGTTGGCCAGGATCAGTCCGGCCCCATAGCCTGTGAGGTTGGATGCTCCGTCCACGTGGAGGGTCTAGGCTGGTTCGGCTTCGTAGATGGCATCGGCTTCAGGTACTTCAACCATTTGAGGAGGTGTTTCCTGTCTTCATGTACACTCTGCAATGAAGTCAGCAATTACTTGGGTCTTCAAGGCAGATTATGGCTGGAAAGAGATGTCAAATTTGACTAGCTTGATAGCCCACTTGGCAAGCCGATCGGATGTATCTGGGCTCTGAAGGATTGCCTTGAGGTGTTGGTCGGTCATCACCACAATCGGATGTGCCTGGAAATACGGTCGGAGCCGCTTGGCAGACGTGACCAAAGAATATATCAGCTTTTGCATCTTGGGGTATCTTGTTTCGGCATAATGGAGGACTTTGCTAATATAATAAATGGGCTTCTGCTGTTCAACCTCTCCAACTCGCACGAGGATGGTGTCAATTGCTTCGTCCGACATCGAAAGAAAGAGGTACAAAGGTTCCCCCTCCATCGGCTTGGCCAGTAATGGAGGGTTCTTCAAGTACTCCTTCAATGCTTCTGATGCAGAACGAAAGCTCTGATACCAAAAATGATGCAGAACAAAAGAAGAGATGATGCGATACGGAAGAAAATTAAAATTAATATATTTTTTTTATTTATTTATTTTTAGAAGTCGGCTTTGACTCAAAGGAAAGATAAACTAATATTGAAAGAAACAAAGAAATGATAGAAAGCACAATTAAAAGGAGTGGATTATCAGAGTAACTCAGAAGTAGGATCGCTGGGGATTGAGAAACCCCCAGACCTAGGGTTTACTCCTCTTTCAAGAAACAGACGAAGAGAGAAGAGAAGGTTTTATACCTGACTGTGATATCTCTCATTGCTTCAATTGAAGGACACTCTCGAGCAGATTGTAGGATCCTTGGAGATGGGGTATCTTTGCAATGGATCCTCGAATTGTAGTCCTATGGCAAGGTTGGCCTTCTTCTCGTACTCAGGATCTGGAAGAAGAAAACAAAAAAAAAAACCAGAAACTCAAAGAAAGACACTGACCTGAGTACTTAATGAAGATTATTGGATGTAGAAGTTCTGGAGATCTTGATACTGATCTGACTCTCCTTTGAACTGGCTCTGTAGTTGAAACAGTTGATCTGAACCTGGATGCTGGTGACCGGCTTCGATGTGGAAGAGAGAGGCCGTGGGATGAAGATGGAAAATTAGGGTTTGGTGGTGGTGGAGTAGAGATGGGTGGACTAAGCTAGGGTTTTGGGGTTGGAGATCTCACACCTCCTCAAGGTTCCTAGGGAACCCGGATTTACTCCCTCACGGAGCTCAACACCTGAATACAAGTGTGGAAGAGAGAAACACAAAGTTGCTCACACAGAAATTGATTTCATTCATCCTTTTTTCAAGAGTTACATAGAGTTGAATATATAGACATAACAAAGAAATAAAGTTTCATACACTTCCCATGTGGGACTAATAGGACGAACCCACACTTTAGGCATCAAATTCTCTTCCCAAGACTCCTTCCATGAGTGGGCAGCCCAAAAACTCCAAGAAAACTTGAAAATCAGCTCCAAATGGCAGGTTATGGGGGTGTCTCCTAGTATCTCTCCATGAATCAAGGATTTTCCCTTCATGGTTTGGCTCATTTGGACACCTCCTAGTCTTGCTCCACAAGTTTAGGCTTCTTCCTTTCATGGCTTTGGCACTTTAGGAAACTTTTGGGTGCCTCCTTGATTTTCTCCCCAAGACATGCTCTCTTCCCTTTTATAACTTGGGTTTTTATGAAACATTGTGGGGCACCTCCTTGATCCTCTCTTCAAGAAAAATTCTTGCCATCCTGGCTTGGGTTTATCTGGAAAGAAGTTGGCTCCTCCTTGGATTGAGGTATCTTGATGGATTTCTCCCCCAAGTGGCGCATGAAAGAAGGGACCTGCTTTCTTGTGGTGTGGGGACCAAGGCACACTGGATGGAGATGTGGCACCTCCTGGACTCTGGCGTGTGGCTGGGAGTGTGGCGCCCACTTGCTTGGTCCTGGGAGAAAATGTGGCACCTTGGAGAAGACCTAGACCACTACTAGGACTTGTATTGAGTCAACATGACTCAACAAAATTTAAATTGCAGGAAAATACAGACAAAAACTAAAATTGAGTTGACCAAGTCAACCCTTATTACAAAACCAGAAAACACTAATTCTTCGGGCAATGTCAATCAGAGATCCAGATGGAGCCCTGAAGTCTTCTTCTGAGTCTGGTGCCCGCACCAATTCTCCCGAGGTGGGAGGAACTCGACCCTGTCGAGTATGGATCAAGCTGGCTCTGGTATCTCTCCAAGAGGTATGGGTCCAATTCTTGTAATTCTTCTCGGGAGATCCAAGAGTTATCAGAATCTGGCCTTCCTTGCCAGCAAACCAGGTATCTTTGGTATCCTCGATTACGAGTAGAGATAACCTGATCATCCAGGATCTTTTCAATCTGCTCTTTCCTCACAGGCCAGTTTGTTGGTGGACACACAGGGTTGGGTTCACTCTCAAGAGCAGGATTAGGCTCAAAAAGGCTTACTGGGAATCGTAGCTGGCTCTCTATACTCTACTAGGTCTGTAATGTTGAAAGTGGAGCTAATGCCTAGTTCTGAAGGCAACTCGAGCACATAGGCATTGGACCCTACTCTCTTCACCACTCTAAATGGTCCAGCTCCTCTAGCATGTAATTTTCTAACAGTTCCAGGAGGAAACCGTTCAGGCCTTAACCTAATCATTACATAGTCTCCCTCAACAAAAGTTTTGACTCGCCTTTAAGAATCAGCCAACTTTTTATAAGTTTCATTACTTAAATTTATTTTGGCATGAATTTCTTTATGCAAGTCCTTTACATGCTATGCAAGTGCATCAAGAGACTTGTGTGTGTGGACTAATAGTGAAATCAGATCAAGTGGTGTGTGAGGCTTGTATCCATGAACAATTTCAAAGGGACTCTAGCCTATAGACCTATTGATCGAAACATTATATGCAAATTTAGTCCTGGACAAAATACAAATCCCAATTCCTGGTGCTCTCAATCAAACCAAAATCAGAGCCAAAGCCTAGTAAAGGGTCAAGAAAAACTAAACTAGACTGATGACGCATTCCTAAAGAATGGACTTTATTCCAAAGGAACCCTAGGTCTAAACCTAACAAACTAAGGCTCTCTAGGTTTAACCTTGGGTCGGAGGAGGGCATGCAGAGCATGAAAACTTATTATGGATGCCTAGTAGGTGCCATAAGGTCTTCCAGAAGTATGTGGCAAACCTAATAGGTTCTAAGGAGTCTTGCAACCTAGAGATCTCAGTAAAGTGTAATCCCATAGCTCTAGAAACATGAGAAGATTCAGGGAAGGGTAGGAAATAAGAATCAGAGTTTTGAGGTGGCTTATCAGAAACAAGAAACGAACCTTGGTTATTCAGGATGACCTTAAAATGAGGACATTGTTCTATAGGTGCACTCATCCAAACCTCATGATTTGCTCTAGGAGAGTCTACAAGTGCAAGTTCTAGGGTAGGCTGGGTGCTCCTAGAAGGTGGAAGGTTATCAGGAAGGTCTTTGGAATGTTTATCTAAAAGGTCCTCTAAGCTACTGTCGTTTTCTTGTTCTTGGACCTTCTCAATGGGCAATTCTTGTGAACCCCTTCCTTCTTCACACTTCTCTACCAGATTTGACTCAGGGGTGTCTTCTTTGGATTCCTCAATGAGTTCAGAGGTATTCTCACTTAAACTCTCATTGGGTACAATTTCCTCTTCTTGAACTTCCTCAAAAGGGTCTTCTCTAAGGGTTAGCTCCTGAATTCCTTGAGTGGTAGGGGTCCCCTCAATAACCCCATCAGGTAGGAGTTGGTTAATTAAATTATCGGGAGAGATATCCTCAAATTCTTCTTCTTCATATTCATCTATCAAACTTATGTCAGGCTCATATATTTCTTCCTCAATCTCACTGAAAGGTTCTAATCTATTCTCCTTTGATTCCTCTTTAAGTACGGCTCTGGTCAGGTCAACTAATTTTGGGATGGCCATGCCTAACTCCTTCTCAGTGTTATCCTTCTGGTCAAGAGGTGACACAAGTGGGAATTGACAAACAAAAGTCTGGTTCACTACGGGTGTCGGATCAATCGGAACTTGACTCAAGTTGGTAGAGGTTGGCTTTAAGTCCAAAGTACTTGATTGGTTATATCTTAAAGACCAGTCATAGTCTTGGGCTTCTTGGTAGGCTCGGTCTAACTTATTGGTCTTTTCAAGGCATAGCTTCCTATAAATGTCTGGGTGTAACCCAACTCTAAACCTCGATGTGATCTGAGCTTCGGTCTCAATGGTATTGCATTTCATGTCATACCACTGGAAGTCCTCGATATATTTAGACACAGGCCTATTACCTTGTCGCAATTGGTACCATTGGTCTAAAAGTCTTTTCGCATAGGATCTACCTAGATACCTATCTCTCAACTTACTTCTCATATCTCTCCAAGTATATATTTCCTCTTTTCTTTGATAACACTCATGCTCAATAGCATACCAATGCGACCTAGCATGTTTGGTGAACTTGATTTTGGCCAACCTAATTTGTCCTAATTTCGAAATGTTAGTGCACTCAAAATACCGATCCATTTGTTCTTCCCACTTAATATATGTCTCTTGTCTTCCATCAAAAGTGGGTGCATAAGGTTCGGTGTTCCTAACAGGTCCCTTTTCTGAGTCAACCAAGTATGCATATAGGCTCCTAGGGTTTTGCTCGGGATCACGGTATAAGGTCCTCCTAGGCTCCTGGCATGGATGAGGTTGGGGCCTATTAAATTTTGGATCAGGGGTCCAATTTTGATGTCTACGTTTCTCAAGTCCCTAGGCTCGGTCTCTAAACTAGGCAAAACCCTCATTCATATCCTGACTCAATTTGGTCATACTTTCGGTAAGAGTTCTAATCATGGCCTCTAAATCAGGTTGGGTTTGACCAGGTAGGTAGGGTACTTCGTTCCGGGTGGACATGATGATGCAAGCAAGCACACCAAATGAGACTCGACTGAAATGACTATGGGCTAACTAGACCTAGAGCCCAAACTAGATGCCCAATCAGAGTGGCAAGCTAGCCTGTAGTAACTCGGGACTCAGCCAGGCAGGTGTAAGGGGAGTGTTAGGTCCCTAATTGCCAATCCTAGACACCAATCAGAGATTGGTCAGGTAGGCGGACCAGCACACAAGCCCTTCGGGATAGAATCCCTGAACCACCATTCTAGACACAGAGTACAAAGCACACAGAGTAACTGGACAAACTGACTCAACATTAGCCTAGACCCGACTTGTTGGTGTACCTAGCCCACTAGGGCAAATTAAGTCTAATAAATTTTAAAATTAGGCTTAAAATCGAATGAATGGGTGGTGGTTTTGGGCTAAGGAGAGGTTATCAATTCCTCCCCTTATCTTAGATGCTCAATTGCCCTTAAGATGAATTAGGAGATGATCACTCAAAAAAAAAAAATTGAAATGCAGAAACACAGAAACAGAGTTGCTGTAATTTAACTCTCAGAAATTTCATGGAAACCAATAAATCACAATAAAATTACGTAAAATAGATTCAATTATACTGGTTCTAGCAAAGCAAAAATCACACAATTTGGAGTTATCTGTAATGAGAAACAATTCCTACAATAGAGTAGTTACAGACTGAAAACAGAATGCTTCCCCTGTTTACAATTACTGCTACGAAGTTGTAACCCAGCGGATCCCCTACACGCCCTAGGAACACCCCGTGGAATGGGAAGAGGAGGCTTGCACCTCGCTTCGTTCCTAGGACCGGACGTCCTGGGGAGTCTACTTCGAGCAGATAAAGTAAAAAAGAGAGACACTCAAAACATGCAAGCAAGTGAGAAACCCTAGACAGGGCTCTGATATCAAAATTGATGCAGAACGAAAGCTCTGATACCAAAAATGATGCAGAACAAAAGAAGAGATGATACGATGCGGTAGAAAATTAAAATTAATATATTTTTTTTATTTATTTATTTTTAGAAGTCGGCTTTGACTCAAAGGAAAGATAAACTAATGTTGAAAGAAACTAAGAAATGACAGAAAGCACAATTAAAAGGAGTGGATTATCAGAGTAACTCAGAAGTAGGATCGCTGGGGATAGAGAAACCCCCAGACCTAGGGTTTACTCCTCTTTCAAGAAACAGACGAAGAGAGAAGAGAAGGTTTTATACCTGACTGTGATATCTCTCATTGCTTCAATTGAAGGACACTCTCGAGCAGATTGTAGGATCCTTGGAGACGGGGTATCTTCGCAATGGATCCTCGAATTGTAGTCCTATGGCAAGGTTGGCCTTCTTCTCGAACTCAGGATCTGGAAGAAGAAAAACAAAAAAAAAACCAGAAACTCAAAGAAAGACACTGACCTGAGTACTTAATGAAGATTGTTGGATATAGATGTTCTGGAGATCTTGATACTGATCTGACTCTCCTTTGAACTGGCTCTGTAGTTGAAACAGTTGATCTGAACCTGGATGCTGGTGACCGGCTTCGATGTGGAAGAGAGGAGCCGTGGGATGAAGATGGAAAATTAGGGTTTGGTGGTAGTGGAGTAGAGATGGGTGGACTAAGCTAGGGTTTTGGGGTTGGAGATCTCACACCTCCTCAAGGTTCCTAGGGAACCCGGATTTACTCCCTCACGGAGCTCAACACCTGAATACAAGTGCGAAAGAGAGAAACACAAAGTTGCTCACACAGAAATTGATTTCATTCATCCTTTTTTCAAGAGTTACATAGAGTTGAATATATAGACATAACAAAGAAATAAAGTTTCATACACTTCCCATGTGGGACTAATAGGACGAACCCACACTTTAGGCATCAAATTCTCTTCCCAAGACTCCTTCCATGAGTGGGCAGCCCAAAAACTCCAAGAAAACTTGAAAATCAGCTCCAAATGGCAGGTTATGGGGGTGTCTCCTAGTATCTCTCCATGAATCAAGGATTTTCCCTTCATGGTTTGGCTCATTTGGAAACCTCCTAGTCTTGCTCCACAAGTTTAGGCTTCTTCCTTTCATGGCTTTGGCACTTTAGGAAACTTTTGGGTGCCTCCTTGATTTTCTCCCCAAGACATGCTCTCTTCCCTTTTATAACTTGGGTTTTTATGGAACATTGTGGGGCACCTCCTTGATCCTCTCTTCAAGAAAAATTCTTGCCATCCTGGCTTGGGTTTATCTGGAAAGAAGTTGGCTCCTCCTTGGATTGAGGTATCTTGATGGATTTCTCCCCCAAGTGGCGCATGAAAGAAGGGACTTGCTTTCTTGTGGTGTGGGGACCAAGGCACACTGGATGGAGATGTGGCGCCTCCTGGACTCTGGCGTGTGGCTGGGAGTGTGGCGCCCACTTGCTTGGTCCTGGGAGAAAATATGGCACCTTGGAGAAGACCTAGACCACTACTAGGACTTGTATTGAGTCAACATGACTCAACAAAATTTAAATTGTAGGGAAATACAGACAAAAACTGAAATTGAGTTGACCAAGTCAACCCTTATTACAAAACCAGAAAACCCTAATTCTTCGGGCAATGTCAATCAGAGATCCATATGGAGCCCTGAAGTCTTCTTCTGAGTCTGGTGCCCGTACCAATTCTCCCGAGGTGGGAGGAACTCGACCCTGTCGAGTATGGATCAAGCTGGCTCTGGTATCTCTCCAAGAGGTATGGGTCCAATTCTTGTAATTCTTCTCGGGAGATCCAAGAGTTATTAGAATCTGGCCTTCCTTGCCAGCAGACCAGGTATCTTTGGTATCCTCGATTACGAGTAGAGATAACCTGATCATCCAGGATCTTTTCAATCTGCTCTTTCCTCACTGGCCAATTTGTTGGTGGACACACATGGTTGGGTTCACTCTCAAGAGCAGGATTAGGCTCAAAAAGGCTTACTGGGAATCGTAGCTGGCTTTCTATACTCTACTAGGTCTGTAATGTTGAAAGTGGAGCTAATGCCTAGTTCTGAAGGCAACTCGAGCACATAGGCATTGGACCCTACTCTCTTCACCACTCTAAATGGTCCAGCTCCTCTAGCATGTGATTTTCTAACAGTTCCAGGAGGAAACCGTTCAGGCCTTAACCTAATCATTACATAGTCTCCCTCAACAAAAGTTTTGACTCGCCTTTGAGAATCAGCCAACTTTTTATAAGTTTCATTACTTAAATTTATTTTGGCATGAATTTCTTTATGCAAGTCCTTTACATGCTATGCAAGTGCATCAAGAGACTTGTGTGTGTGGACTAATAGTGAAATCAGATCAAGTGGTGTGTGAGGCTTGTATCCATGAACAATTTCAAAGGGACTCTAGCCTATAGACCTATTGATCGAAACATTATATGCAAATTTAGTCCTGGACAAAATACAAATTCCAATTCCTGGTGCTCTCAATCAAACCAAAATCAGAGCCAAAGCCTAGTAAAGGGTCAAGAAAAACTAAATTAGACTGACGACGCATTCATAAAGAATGGACTTTATTCCAAAGGAACCCTAGGTCTAAACCTAACAAACTAAGGCTCTCTAGGTTTAACCTTGGGTCGAAGGAGGGCATGCAGAGCATGAAAACTTATTATGGATGCCTAGTAGGTGCCATAAGGTCTTGTAGAAGTATGTGGCAAACCTAATAGGTTCTAAGGAGTCTTGCAACCTAGAGATCTCAGTAAAGTGTAATCCCATAGCTCTAGAACATGAGAAGATTCAGGGAAGGGTAGGAAATAAGAATCAGAGTTTTGAGGTGGCTTATCAGAAACAAGAAACGAACCTTGGTTATTCAGGATGACCTTAAAATGAGGACATTGTTCTATAGGTGCACTCATCCAAACCTCATGATTTGCTCTAGGAGAGTCTACAAGTGCAAGTTCTAGGGTAGGCTGGGTGCTCCTAGAAGGTGGAAGGTTATCAGGAAGGTCTTTGAAATGTTTATCTAGAAAGTCCTCTAAGCTACTGTCTTTTTCTTGTTCTTGGACCTTCTCAATGGGCAATTCTTGTGAACCCCTTCCTTCTTCACACTTCTCTACCAGATTTGACTCAGGGGTGTCTTCTTTGGATTCCTCAATGAGTTCAGAGGTATTCTCACTTAAACTCTCATTGGGTACAATTTCCTCTTCCTGAACTTCCTCAAAAGGGTCTTCTCTTAGGGTTAGCCCCTGAATTCCTTGAGTGGCAGGGGTCCCGTCAATAACCCCATCAGGTAGGAGTTGGTTAATTGAATTATCGGGAGAGATATCCTCAAATTCTTCTTCTTCATATTCATCTATCAAACTTATGTCAGGCTCATATATTTCTTCCTCAATCTCACTAAAAGGTTCTAATCTATTCTCCTTTGATTCCTCTTTAAGTACGGCTCTGGTCAGGTCAACTAATTTTGGGATGGCCATGCCCAACTCCTTCTCAGTGTTATCCTTCTGGTCAAGAGGTGACACAAGTGGGAATTGACAAACAAAAGTCTGGTTCACTACGGGTGTCGGATCAATCGAAACTTGACTCAAGTTGGTAGAGGTTGGCTTTAAGTCCAAAGTACTTGATTGGTTATATCTTAAAGACTAGTCATAGTCTTGGGCTTCTTGGTAGGCTCGGTCTAACTTATTGGTCTTTTCAAGGCATAGCTTCCTATAAATGTCTGGGTGTAACCCAACTCTAAACCTCGATGTGATCTGAGCTTCGGTCTCAATGGTATTGCATTTCATGTCATACCACTGGAAGTCCTTGATATATTTAGATACATGCCTATTACCTTGTCGCAATTGGTACCATTGGTCTAAAAGTCTTTTCTCATAGGATCTACCTAGATACCTATCTCTCAACTTACTTCTCATATCTCTCCAAGTATATATTTCCTCTTTTCTTTGATAACACTCATGCTCAATAGCATACCAATGCAACCTAGCATGTTTGGTGAACTTGGTTTTGGCCAACCTAATTTGTCCTAATTTTGATATGTTAGTGCACTCAAAATACCGATCCATTTGTTCTTCCCACTTAATATATGTCTCTTGTCTTCCATCAAAAGTGGGTGCATAAGGTTCGGTGTTCCTAACAGGTCCCTTTTCTGAGTCAACCAAGTATGGATATAGGCTCCTAGGGTTATGCTCGGGATCGCGGTATAAGGTCCTCCTAGGCTCCTGGCATGGGTGAGGTTGGGGCCTATTAAATTTTGGATCAGGGTCCAATTTTGATGTCTACGTTTCTCAAGTCCCTGGGCTCGATCTCTAAACTGGGCAAAACCCTCATTCATATCTTGACTCAATTTGGTCATACTTTCGGTAAGAGTTCTAATCATGGCCTCTAAATTAGGTTGGGTTTGACCAGGTTGGTAGGGTACTTCGTTCCCGGTGGACATGATGATGCAAGCAAGCACACCAAATGAGACTCGACTGAAATGACTATGGGCTAACTAGACCTAGATCCCAAACTAGATGCCCAATCAGAGTGGCAAGCTAGCCTGTAGTAACTCGGGACTCAGCCAGACAGGTGTAAGGGGAGTGTTAGGTCCCTAATTGCCAATCCTAGACACCAATCAGAGATTGGCCAAGTAGGCGGACCAGCATACAAGCCCTTCGGGATAGAATCCCTGAACCACCATTCTAGACACTGAGTACAAAGCACACACAGAGTAACTGGACAAACTGACTCAACATTAGCCTAGACCCGACTTGTTGGTGTACCTAGCCCACTAGGGCTAATTAAGTCTAATAAATTTTAAAATTAGGCTTAGGATCGAATGAATGGGTGGTGGTTTTGGGCTAAGGAGAGGTTATCAACTCCTCCCCTTATCCTAGATGCTCAATTGCCCTTAAGATGAATTAGGAGATGATCACTTAAAAAAAAAAAATTGAAATGCAGAAACACAGAAATAGAGTTGCTGTAATTTAACTCTCAAAACTTTCATGGAAACCAATAAATCACAATAAAATTACATAAATTAGCTTCAATTATACTGGTTCTAGCAAAATAAAAATCACATAATTTAGAGTTATCTGTAATGAGAAACAATTCCTACAACAGAGTAGTTACGGACTGAAAACAGAATGCTTCCCCTGTTTACAATTACTGCTACGAAGTTGTAACCCAGCGGATCCCCTACACGCCCTAGGAACACCCCATGGAATGGGAAGAGGAGGCTTGCACCTCACTTCGTTCCTAGGACCGGACATCCTGGGGAGTCTACTTCGAGCAGACAAAGTAAAAAAGAGAGACACTCAAAACATGCAAGCAAGTCAGAAACCCGAGACAGGGCTCTGATACCAAAATTGATGCAGAACGAAAGCTCTGATACCAAAAATGATGCAGAACAAAGAAGAGATGATGCGATGTGGAAGCAAATTAAAATTAATATATTTTTTTTATTTATTTATTTTTAGAAGTCGGCTTTGACTCAAAGGAAAGATAAACTAATGTTGAAAGAAACTAAGAAATGATAGAAAGCACAATTAAAAGGAGTGGATTATCAGAGTAACTCAGAAGTAGGATCACTGGGGATTGAGAAACCCCCAGACCTAGGGTTTACTCCTCTTTCAAGAAACAGACGAAGAGAGAAGAGAAGGTTTTATACCTGACTGTGAAATATCTCATTGCTTCAATTGAAGGACACTCTCGAGCAGATTGTAGGATCCTTGGAGACGGGGTATCTTCACAATGGATCCTCAGATTGTAGTCCTATGGTAAGGTTGGCCTTCTTCTCGAACTCAGGATCTGGAAGAAGAAAATAAAAAAAAAAACTAGAAACTCAAAGAAAGACACTGACCTGAGTACTTAATGAAGATTGTTGGATGTAGAAGTTCTTGAGATCTTGATACTGATCTGACTCTCCTTTGAACTGGCTCTGTAGTTGAAACAGTTGATCTGAACCTGGATGCTGGTGACCGGCTTCGATGTGGAAGAGAGGGGCCGTGGGATGAAGATGGAAAATTAGGGTTTGGTGGTGGTGGAGTAGAGATGGGTGGACTAAGCTAGGGTTTTGGGGTTGGAGATCTCACACCTCCTCAAGGTTCCTAGGGAACCCGGATTTACTCCCTCACGGAGCTCAACACCTGAATACAAGTGCGGAAGAGAGAAACACAAAGTTGCTCACACAGAAATTGATTTCATTCATCGTTTTTTCAAGAGTTACATAGAGTTGAATATATAGACATAACAAAGAAATAAAGTTTCATACACTTCCCATGTGGGACTAATAGGATGAACCCACACTTTAGGCATCAAATTCTCTTCCCAAGACTCCTTCCATGAGTGGGCAGCCCAAAAACTCCAAGAAAACTTGAAAATCAGCTCCAAATGGCAGGTTATGGGGGTGTCTCCTAGTATCTCTCCATGAATCAAGGATTTTCCCTTCATGGTTTGGCTCATTTGGACACCTCCTAGTCTTGCTCCACAAGTTTAGGCTTCTTCCTTTCATGGCTTTGGCACTTTAGGAAACTTTTGGGTGCCTCCTTGATTTTCTCCCCAAGACATGCTCTCTTCCCTTTTATAACTTGGGTTTTTATGAAACATTGTGGGGCACCTCCTTGATCCTCTCTTCAAGAAAATTCTTGCCATCCTGGCTTGGGTTTATCTGGAAAGAAGTTGGCTCCTCCTTGGATTGAGGTATCTTGATGGATTTCTCCCCCAAGTGGCGCATGAAAGAAGGGACCTGCTTTCTTGTGGTGTGGGGACCAAGGCACACTGGATGGAGATGTGGCGCCTCCTGGACTTTGGCGTGTGGCTGGGAGTGTGGCGCCCACTTGCTTGGTCCTGGGAGAAAATGTGGCACCTTGGAGAAGACCTAGACCACTACTAGGACTTGTATTGAGTCAACATGACTCAACAAAATTTAAATTACAGGGAAATACAGACAAAAACTGAAATTGAGTTGACCAAGTCAACCCTTATTACAAAATCAGAAACCCTAATTCTTCGGGCAATATCAATCAGAGATCCAGATGGAGCCCTGAAGTCTTCTTCTGAGTCTGGTGCCCGCACCAGCTTCGAAAGTGATCGACATTCGTTAGTCCAGACAAAACATTTCTGACTGATGCAGGGTTTTAAAGAACGGTAGAGATTTCTCAGCCGAACGGGAGATGAAATGGCTGAGAGAGGCGATTCGGCCGGTGAGTTCTGCTTTTTGTTGGTCGGATATGCCATCTCAGTGACAGCCCTTATCTTGTCGAGATTTACTTCGATTCCACTTTGTGTGACCAAAAACCCAAGGAACTTGCTAGAGGTTATAGCAAAAGTACATTTCATGGGGTTCAGCTTCATCCGATGTTGCTTGAGTGCATCAAAGGACTCCTGCAAGTCCTTGATGTAGTCAGCCTTATGGAGACTCTTCACTATCATGTCATCCACATACGCCTCCATATTCCTGCCTAGCTGACCTTCGAAAACTCGATTGATCAACCTTTGAAAGGTGGCACCGGCGTTCTTCAAGCCGAAGGGCATCATTCGATAACTATACAGACCCTTGTCGATGACAAAGGCGGTCTTCTCCTCATCTTTCGGATGCATCTTTATTTGATTGTAGCCGGAGAAGGCATCCATACAGCTAAGAAGTTGGTGGCCAACCGTGGCATCCACCAGCTGATCAATCTTGGGTACTAGAAAGCTATCCTTCGGACAGGCCTTATTGAGGTCGGTGTAATCTACACAGATCCTCCACTTCCTGTTGGCCTTCTTCACCATAACCACATTCGCCAGCCACTCAAGGTAGTGGACTTCCCTGATGAAGCCAGCATCACGGAGCTTCTTTACTTCCTCATCAATGGCTTTCTGTCTTTCGACAGCAAAGCTTCTCTTCTTCTGTCGGACAGGTCGGTAAGTCGGATCGACCTTCAGCTGGTGAGTGATGACCTCCGATGGTATTCCAGGCATGTCCGACACCGACCAAGCAAAGACATTGGCATTACTCCTAAGGAAGCCGATCAGTTTTGACTTAAAGTCTTTGCTGAGAGAACCTCCAATCTGAAGGTCTTTGGTGGGATCATCCTCTTGAAGGGGAACAAACAGTATCTTTTCTCTTGGCTGACCGAGGCCATCGACCTCAGCTCTTCGGTCAAGTTGCTCCAGAGTGGGATGGCCTTCTGACTATTAGCTCATAATGGTCAGACACTACCTGGCCATCTGACTGTCTCCCCTCATCACTCCGACCCTGCTCCTGGTCGAAAATTTTGCCAACAAATGGTAAGTGGATACGATGGCTCTAAATTTGTTGAGGTCCAGTCAGCCAAGGATAGCATTGTAAGGCGAGGTTGTCCGAACGACCACAAAATTGATGGGAAGGGTTTTCTAGAAAGGCTCCATCCCGATCGTCACAGGGAGAACTATCTCCCCTTCCACTCCGACGGAGTTACCCCCGAAGCCTATCAGCGATGCGGGGGATTCCTGCAGCATGGACCTGGATAGATTCATTCTCACAAAAGCATCTAGTATGGGCACCAGGATCCGACAGAGGCTCCTCAACCCTCTGTGGATCTCAGATTAGGGTTCCACTTCTTTGAGTCCTGTAATAAGGCTATAAGCCAAAGTAATTTTATAATTTTGAGTCATGCACCTAGTCTAAGTTTGTTTTAGTCTTGTACCTTGACCAATTTGGGTCAAGTTTAGGTCATGGGTCCTATATTTATTTTTGGTTCGAGTCTGAGTTTGGTTTGGGCCCCAGCCCAATTGAAGTCAACCTAGATTTCAAGACCAAGTCAAGTTTCTTGTGGGCCAATCCACCTCTTACACTTGGAGAGATGCCAACCTAGGCACCACCTCAACCACCTATGTGGCGCCACAGCAGTTGACACTTGGGCATCCAAGGAAGGAAGCAAGGAGGCGCCCCTCATGCATTCCACACACCTCCTCCATACCATTTTCATTTGGGCGACCATGGAAGGAGGAGACATCATCCCCTCTTCCGTCCCCCACATCATGCCATAATCCATCATCAATGGGGTGTTGAAGATTCATGAAGAGACCAAGCCTCAAAGCAAGCCATCTCCCAAGTCTTCTTCCCAAAGTATTCATACAAGAGAGGAAAGTCAAGGGACACACTCCCCATTCCAAGCCTTCAACTTTGCAACGCCCAAAGCCTCCTCCACCTTGGCCGGCCATGAGTCACTCCGAATGGACGTTGAAGAATCAAAGGAAGCACATCCCTTCAAGCAAGCCTTGCTCCCTGTTTCCTTCCCAAAATGAACTTGCAAAGAAGGAAGTCAAGAGGCCAATTCCCCTCTCCAAGCCCTCCCACATGCCATGCCAATCCCCTCCTCCATTTGGTCGGCCATGAAGAGCTTTCCCCATCCATGTGGGTGCCATCTTTTTGGGTTGTAATTTGGGTTCAAAGGTTTGAAATGTTTTGAGTTCAAATGGGCCTTGGGTGCCTATTTAAAGGACCCTACCCCTCCATTGTAAAGGGTATTGATGATGAAATGAAAGAACTTGAGTTTTGTTTCTCCTCCAACCATTGTCTCCTAGACTAGGTTTGAGTAAAGCTTCCTTCATCCCCAGGGATGTCGAGTAGTGTGAGGCCACCTTTCCGTCTCCCCAGGGCGTCACAAGTCCTTCGTCCTTTGGGACGTCGAGTGGTGTGAGGCCACATTCCTTTGTCCCCCAGGACATCGTGAGATGCGAGGCCCCAAGTTATCCCCTTCTTCGACTTCCGAATCCAGCCGGACACCAGGCTCGAAGCCCCTTCTCAACCCTCCCTTAGTTCCATTTCGACACTTCGCTCCATTTCACCAATCTCTCCTTTGCTTGCCTACAGGTCCCCCTTGGTATCACGGACACCGGAGACGGTCTACTTTGCCATCGCAACCACCCGATCGAAAGCCGATGCATCCGCAGGTTGGACTGCTCGGGCATCTAGGCCGCATCCACTGAGTCAAGCGATCTCTACAATGGGCACTTCAAACGTGTGAGGTTTGCCCTTATCTCCTAAGTAGGTATTGCATATCGAGCTTAGTCCTACCGGGGATTCTTAATCTCGGGATCCTATTCTCTTTTTTCACTATTTAGGGACTTGATTTGCTAGTGTAGGCTTCTATTATTCAGTTTCTCCTATTTCTAGTCTTTGTTTATGATCTGGAATCAAAAACTTATAAAAATATTTAAAACTCATCAACTATAAAACCCCTTTGCATCATAAGCATCCATACTAGCATCTTTAGTCCTTCTTTCCCTACATCATTATTGGTATCAGAGCCAGGTTAGGACTAGTGCATCTTTTCCTTTCATTTTCTGCATTCTATTCAGCCCATATATGGTCTGAACATTAAATTTTTTCTCTCTGTAGGCACCTCCAAATTTTATGATTTTTATTTTTATAGATCTTGTATAATTCAAAGTATTTTTGTGTAATTTTCTCAAATCTTATTTCAATTTGTAGAATTTCTACAAGCCGAAATACTACCTGATAAAATCTCAGGTCTAAAATTCCAGCAAGCATCTCATTTTTTGCTTCATTCATCCATCTAGCTTATTTCTTGCATTTAGGGGCATATTTCAATTCCTGTATTTTGTTTAACATTCACACATCTGAAAGACACAAAAAAAAAAAAAAAAAAACAAGAAAATTTTTAGTCATTTCATTAGTCATTTGTGTGCATCATTTTGCATTACTCATCCTAAGGGCGTCAAATTAACATAGGGTCAGGATTTCATTACCTGTCCCTAGCCCAAAAACCACCACTCGACATATCGAACCCTAGCCGTTAACTAAAATTGATTAGATGCTTAATCTGCTTTAGTGAGCTAGGGACACCCATGAAGTCGGGTCGACCCAAGTGTCGAGCCAAGCAAGATCACTTGTTGGTGTGTGCTTGAGTAGCTAGTATCTAGGAAAGTAGTTCAGGGACTAGATCCTGAAGGGAAGTGGGTTGGTTCGCTCAGCTGGCCAATTTCAAATTGGTGTCTAAGGCAAGCAGAGAGGAACCTCCACTAACCTTACACTTACCTGGCCAGGGGCCAAGTTACTACTTCCAAATTCATCTTCTTGACTTCACATTTGGTTAGATCTCGTAGGTTTAGTGAACCGTAGCACTGTTCTGTGTGTATTACATGTGCACTAGATCAGGAACCTCTTTTCACCTACATTTTCCACCCCCTACCGAAGCCATGGACCAACTTCGAGCTGCAATTGGAGCCCTAACTCAATCCATGTCTCAATTAAGCAACTAGTTGACCAATAGACTTGATCAAATAAAGGCCAGACTAGGACCAATAGAGGAAGCTGCTAGGCCCCGACCTGAAGCCGGTCCTGAGTCCCCTCATCCCAGGAGAAACCTACAACAAGACCCTTACTATGAGGATGAATTTGGGAGAGACCCTGATCCCTTCGTTGATACTCATCCTAGGAGACCCAATCTGGAGGACCGTGAAGAAAGAGCCATTAGGAGCATCAAGCTTGACGCACCCACTTTTGATGGAAGTTTAGATCCCATGGTGTATGAAGATTGGGAGTCAGCTATGGAACAGTATTTTGATTGGTACTCTATGTCTGATAGAACTAAGTTTAAGTTTGCCAAGCTTAGGTTGGTTCACCAAGCTAGGTTGTTTTGGAATAGCGTCGAAAATTACATAGAGCAGAAAGGGCAATTACCCATAACAGCCTTGGGGGAAATGAAAGATAAGCTTAGAAGGAAATACCTACCTGCATCCTACACCTAGAAACTGTTGGACCAATGGCAAACCCTAAGTCAAGGGAGTAAGAGTGTGGCCGACTACATCGCCAAGTTTGATGAATATGTTATGCGATGTAAGGTTGTAGAGTCACCAAAGGTAACCCTATCTAGGTTTAGGGCTGGTCTACACCCAGACATTCAGAAAAAGCTATACTTTAGGGCAACCAAAACCTTGGAAGAAGAAGCTTACCAAGTTGCTAGGCTTTGTGAGCGTTTCCAGAGAGCTCCCGCCTACAGAAGACCTGAGCCCTTTAGGAACCAGAGCCGTATCCCCGAATCCACCCAAGGTTATATTCAAGCCTACCCAAGTCGACAAAGCCCGAACTTATCTGACCCAAGTCGACCAAGCCTAGCCCGACCCAGTCCTAGTCATCCCAATCTGAATTGACCCCAATACAGTAGAGAGGACAAATGTAAGGATATTGAAGTCCAGAGGAGACCCGATCCCCAAGGTAACTGCTATAGGTGTCATAAACCTAGACATTTTGCTAATCAGTGCACCGCCCCTACCCTACTTATAGATGAACCGACTGAAACTGAACCCGAACCCATTGTTGAACCTGAGGAGGAAGTCTATGATCCTGAAAATCAGTTGTTGGAAGAGTACGAGGGAGAGGTAGATCTAAATGAATCTGAAGACCTTCTAGGAGTAGTCAGATGCATCCTAGCCCAAAACATAGTGCAGGAAGACTGGCGTAGGACTAACATCCTACAGACCCTGATCAAGCTAGGAGATAAGGCCTGTAAGGTCATTATTGATAGTAGAAACTATGTCAATGCCCTTTCCTTGAGTACTGTCAAATCTTTAGGACTAGCCACAATTCCCCACCCCAACCCTTACAAAGTCTCCTGGATAGATTTAACTTCAATCCCAATAAAATCTATGTGCCAAATCAAAATAAAAATGAGTTCCTATAAAGAATCGATTTTGTGTGACGTCTTACCCATGGGTGTTGATAGTATCATCCTAGGTCGACCCTGGCTTTTCGACCATGATGGCAACCTTTATGGTCGATCCAATACCTTTGCCTTTTTCCACCATGGAAAAAGATTACAATCAACCCAATCCAACCAAAGGACCCAGTCAAGAAAGGATCTAGTGGCCTTAAAGAGAAGAAAACAGGTGTCAACCTGATCAAACCCATGGAGCTAGAGAAAGAGATTACAGAGGGAGCCTCTGTTTGGATTCTAGCCACCAAGGAGAGTCATGAACCAACCAAAGTAGAACACCCCCAAGAGGTAGTGAAGACTCTAAAAGAATTTGAGGATGTTTTCCCTGAAGAATTACCTGATCAATAGCCACCCCTTAGGGACATCCAGCATGCAATAGATTTGGTCTCAGGATCCACTTTGCCTAACCTTCCCCACTATAGGATGAACCCCACTGAACACTAAGAACTTCAGAAATAAGTGGGAGAGTTGCTTAGGGAGAGTTTAAGTCCCTATGCCGTCCCTGCCCTACTTACCCCTAAGAAAGACGGGACCTGGAGAATGTTTGTTGATAGCGGGCTATCAACAAAATTACAATCAAATATAGGTTTCGCATTCCCCGCCTGGATGATATGCTCCATATGATGGCCGGTGCCACTATCTTTTCCAAGATAGACCTCAAGAGTGGTTACCACCAAATTAGAATTCGACCGGGGGATGAATGGAAGATGGCGTTTAAGACTAAGGATGGTCTATTCGAGTGGGAAGTGATGCCCTTCAGGTTTTCTAATGCACCTAGTACCTTTATGAGAGTCATGACCCAAGTCTTGCAAGAATTCACTGAAAAACTCTTAGTAGTATATTTTGATGACATCTTGATATATAGCAAGACCAAAGAGGACCACCTTAACCACTTAAAGTTAGTCTACCAAAGGTGCGGGCACCAGACTCAGAAGAAGACTTCAGGGCTCCATTTGGATCTCTGATTGACCTTGCCCAAAGAATTAGGGTTTTCTGATTTTGTAATAAGGGTTGACTTGGTCAACTTAATTTTAGTTGAGTCTGTATTTCCCTGCAAGTTAAATTTTGCTGAGTCATGTTGACTCAGTACAAGTCCTAGTAGTGGTCTAGGTCTTCTCCAGGGTGTCACATTCTCTCCAAGGCTCAAGTAAGTGGGCGCCACACTCCCAGCCACACGCCAGAGTCCAGGGGGTGCCACATCTCCATCCCAGTGTCTTGGTCCCCACACCCAAGGGAGCAAGAAATTTTCTTGAAGCCAAAATCAAGGAGGCGCCCCATATTTACCTTAAAAGGCCAAGCTAAAGGAGGAAAGAAGCATTTCTTGGGGAGCACATCAAGGGGGCGCCCAATCCATGCCTAAAATGACCAAAGCAAAGTTGGGAAGAGCCATGACTTGGGGAGAAAGAAAAGGAGGTGTCCAAAAGAGTTGAGCAATGGAAGGAAAAAAAATTTTTCTTGAAGAGCAAGGCTAGGAGGCGCCACCTACTTACCTTTTGGAGCCACCAATCAACACTTTTGGAACCTCTTGGCCGGCCATATGAGGAGGAATTGATTCTACAAACCTAATTTAAAGATCCACCCTATTAGTCCCACATGGGAAGATGTAAAATCCTGACCTCTTGTAAAGACCTATAAAATAAACCCCTCTTGTAAGTTTTAAAAACAACTGATGAATGAATTCAAATTTCTGTGTGAGCAACATTATATTTCTCTCTTCCGCACTTGCATCCAGGTGCTGAGCTCCGTGAGGGAGTAAATCCGGGTTCCCCAGGAACCTTGAGGAGGTGTGAGATCTCCAACCCCAAAACCCTAGGTTAGCCACTTCAACTCCAAAACCCTAGCCACCCCTCATCCTCTTTATTCCACTAAAACCCTAGTCTACTCCATCTCTCACGGTCCTTCTCTCCAAGTGGAGGCCGACCACCAGCATCCAGGTCTAGTTCGGCTGCTTCGAATACGGAGCAAATCCCAGAGGAAGCCAGATCAGCATCCAGGAGAATCAGGACTTCAGCAACATCAACTTTCAAGTTCTTCTATCTGGTAAATCCTTCATTGAGTATCTGGTTCCATAAATTGTTCTTCTTCTTTCCCAGATCTTGAGTTCAGGAGAAGCCAACTCTGCCAAAGGACCAGTATTGGAGGATCCATTATGAAGATATCTGAATCCGGGAACCAACAATCTGTTCAAGAGAGTCCCTCCACTAAACTCTGTGAAGATCACTGCCTGGTCTGTAACCCTTCTCTTCTCTTTACTTCTGTCCTGTTGAAAGTTCGGAGCGAAACCCTAGGTCTGGGAGTTTCTCAACCCCCAGCGATCCTTTACTTCTGAACTACTCTGATAACCTAGTTTCTTTAAATTGTGCTTTCAATTCGTACATAGTTTCTTTCAATTTAGTTTAACTTTCCTTTGAGTCAAAGCCAACTTCTGAAAAAAAAAAAAAAAAAGAATTAATCTTAATTTACTTCTGCATTGCATCATCTCTTTCATTCTGCATCAACCAAACCCTTAGGGAGAATAGCCTTTATGCCAATCCTAAGAAGTGTGAATTCATGACAACTAGGGTTATCTTCTTAGGCTTTGTAGTTACCCCTGAAGGAGTTTCCGCCGACCCCGAAAAAGTTAGAGCTATAGTTGAGTGGCCTGTCCCTGCTAGTATCCACGATGTACGTAGTTTCTATGGCCTAGCCACCTTTTATAGACATTTCATTCGGGGGTTTAGTTCAATTGTAGCACCTATAACCGACTGTATCAGGAAGGGAGGTTTTCAATGGACTAAAGCTGCAGACAAAGCCTTCCATGAAATTAAGGATAAAATGATACAAACACCTGTCCTAAGATTGCCAGATTTTTCTAAGGTTTTTGAGGTTGCTTGTGATGCTTCGGGAGTTGGAATCAGTGGGGTACTTAGTCAGGAAAATCACCCCATCGCCTTCTTTAGCGAAAAATTTAATGAGGCCAAAATTAAGTACTCAACTTACGATAAAGAGTTTTATGCAGTCGTCCAAGCCCTTAGGTACTGGAGGCATTACCTGTTACCCCATGAGTTCATTCTATTTTCAGACCATGAAGCCCTTCGGTACCTGAACTCCCAAAAAAGATTGAACCCTAGGAATGCTAAGTGGGTCGAGTATATCCAAGCTTATACCTTTGTACTTAAACATCGTGCTGGTACTGAGAATAAGGTAGCTGATGCCCTTAGCCATCGTGCCCTGTTGTTAAACACAGTTAGGACTGAGGTTGTAGGATTTGACCGACTTAAGGAACAATACGAATCTTGTCCTGACTTTAGCGAGATCTTCTAGTCTAAGCTTGAAGAACCATCTAGTGCCCATAGTGACTATACCTTACAGGATGGTTATCTCTTCAAGGAAAATAAGTTATGCATTCCCAAGACTTCACTCCGAGAATTTTTAGTGTGGGAAACCCATGCGGGAGGCCTAGCTGGTCACTTTGATAGGGAGAAGACCACTTTGGCTATTGAAGACCAGTTCTTTTGGCCTGGCCTCAAGAAAGATGTCGCCAACATCGTCTCTAGGTGTCGGACTTGTGCTGTGGCCAAACAGCAGAAGCAGAATACTGGCCTTTACACACCTCTGCCCATACCTAGTCACCCTTGGCAAGACTTCAGTATGGATTTTGTGGTAAGATTACCCAAGACCGCAAGGAAGCACAATTCTGTCTTTGTAGTAGTGGATAGGTTCTCCAAAATGGCTCATTTCATACCCTGCTCCCAGACCCTAGATGCTTCCAAGGTTGCCATGCTTTTTCTTGAGCATGTGGTCAAGTTAGATGGCCTACCCAAGACCATAGTGTCCAATAGGGATGTCCGCTTCGCTAGCTATTTCTGGAAAACCCTTTGGCACCTCCTAGGCACTAAGCTCCAGTTCTCCACTGCCTACCACCCACAAACCGATGGACAAATAGATGTAGTCAACCGCAGCCTAGGGAACCTTCTTAGATGCTAGATAGGCGAACATATGGGAAATTGGGATCTTCTTTTACCTCGAGCCGAGTTCGCCTACAACAGTTCTATGAATAGGACCACCGGGAAGAGTCCTTTTGAGGTCGTCTGTGGGTACAAGCCTAATCGACCTATTGACCTGATTCCCCTACCCATCCATGCACGTGTCTCTGAGTCCGCAGAATCACTTGCACAGCATATTAGGGACATGCATAAAGAAATTAACCAAAAAATTAATATAAGTAATAACACATATAAAAGGCTGGCTGATTCCCGAAAGCGAGCCAAAGAGTTTGAAATAGGGGATTTTATAATGATTAGGCTCAAGCCTGAATAGTTTCCACCGAGAACCGTTAAGAAGCTTCATGCTCGTTGGTGCGGGCACCAGACTCAGAAGAAGACTTCAGGGCTCCATCTGGATCTCTGATTGACCTTGCCCGAAGAATTAGAGTTTTCTGGTTTTGTAATAAGGGTTGACTTGGTCAACTCAATTTTAGTCTTGAGTCTGTATTTCCCTACAATTTAAATTTTGTTGAGTCATGTTGACTCAGTACAAGTCCTAGTAGTGGTCTAGGTCTTCTCCAGGGTGCCACATTTTCTCCCAAGCCCAAGCAAGTGGGCGCCACACTCCCAGCCACACGCCAGTGTCCAGGAGGTGCCACATCTCCATCCCAGTGTCTTGGTCCCCACACCCAAGGGAGCAAGAATTTTTCTTGAAGCCAAAATCAAGGAGGCGCCCCATATATACCTTAAAAGGCCAAGCTAAATGAAGGAAAGAGGCATTTCTTGGGAGCACTTCAAGGGGGAGCCCAATTCATGCCTAAAAAGACCAAAGCAAAGTTGGGAAGAGCCATGACTTGGGGAGAAAGAAAAGGAGGTGTCCAAAAGAGTTGAGCCATGGAAGGAAAAAAAATTTTTGAAGAGCAAGGCTAGGAGGCGCCACCTACTTACCATTTGGAGCCATCAATCAACACTTGTGGAACCTCTTGGCCGGCCATATGAGAAGGATTTGATTCTACATGCCTAATTTGAAGATCCATCCTATTAGTCCCACATGGGAAGATGTAAAACCCTGACCTCTTGTAAAGTCCTATAAAATAAACCCCTCTTGTAAGTTTTGAAAATAATTGATGAATGAATTCAATTTATGTGTGAGCAAACTTTGTGTTTCTCTTTTCCACACTTGTATTCAGGTGTTGAGCTTCATGAGGGAGTAAATCCGGGTTCCCCAGGAACCTTGAGGAGGTGTGAGATCTCCAACCCCAAAACCCTAGGTTAGCCACTTCCATTCCAAACCCTAGCCGCACTTCATCCTCTTCATTCCACCAAACCCTAGCCTACCCCATCTCTCACGGCCCCTCTCTCCATGTAGAGGCTGACCACCAGCATCCAGATCCAGTTCGGCTACTTTGAAGACAGAGCAAATCCCGGAGGAAGTCAGATCAGCATTCCAGGAGAATCAGGATTTCAGCAACATCAGCTTTCAAGTTCTTCTATCTGGTAAATCCTTCCTTGAGTATCTGGTTCCATAACTTGTTCTTCTTCTTTCCCAGATCTTGAGTTCAGAAGAAGCCAACTATGCCAAAGGGCCAATATTGGAGGATCCATTGCGAAGATACCTGAATCCAGGGATCCAACAATCTACTCAAGAGAGTCCTTCCACTAAAGTCTGTGAAGATCACTGCCTGGTCTGTAACCCTTCTCTTCTCTTTACTTCTGTCCTATTGAAAGTTCAGAGCGAAACCCTAGGTCTGGGAGTTTCTCAACCCCCAGCGATCCTTTACTTCTGAACTACTATGATAACCTAGTTTCTTTAAATTGTGCTTTCAGTTATTATATAGTTTCTTTCAATTTAGTTTAACTTTCCTTTGAGTCAAAGCCGAATTCTGAAAATATAAAAAAAAAAAAAGAATTAGTCTTAATTTACTTCCGCATCGCATCATTTTTTTTCGTTCTGCATCACTCGTGGGGCTGGTCCCTTTAAAGTGTTAGGAGAATGGACCCTAATGCCTATGTGCTAGAATTACCTCCGGATTATGAAATTAGCTCGACATTCAATATCTCTGACTTAGTCGAGTATAGGGAACCCGCAAATATACCTAGCGAGCCATTTGGGCCTGACCTTCCTTTTGAGAGTGAACCCGAAGCTGAATGTCCACCTCCAATTTTACCTGAGAGAGGAGAGCGGATCGAAAGTGTCCTGGATTACCAAGCAATCACTACCCGGGGCAAAGGCTATCAACGTTACTTGGTCCGATGGCAAGGCCGACCCGAGTCCGATGACTCATGGATCACCCAGGAGGACCTGAAGTGCCTCGACCCCGATATCCTGGAGAGGTACCAAAGCCAGACTAACCCTTACTCGATAGGGTCGAGTTCCTCCCACCCCGGGAGAACTGGTGTGGGCACCAGGATCCGATAGAGGCTCCTCAACTATCTATGGATCTCATATTAAGGTTCCACTTCTTTGAGTCCTATAATAAGGCTATAAGCCAAAGTAATTATATAATTTTGAGTCATGCACCTAGTCTAAGTTTGCTTTAGTCTTGTACCTTGACCAATTTGGGTCAAGTTTAGGTCATGGGTCCTGTATTTATTTTTGGTTCGAGTCTAAGTTTGGTTTGGTCCCAAGCCCAATTGAAGTCAACCTGGATTTCAAGACCAAGTCAAGTTTCTTGTGGGCCAACCCACCTCTTACACTTGGAGAGATGCCAACCTCGGCACCACCTAAGCCACCTATGTGGTGCCAATTCAGTTGACACTTGGGCATCCAAGGAAGGAAGCAAGGAGGCGCCCCTCACACATTCCACACACCCCCTCCATACCATTTTCATTTGGGCGACCATGGAAGGAGGAGACATCATCCCCTCTTCCGTCCCCCACATCATACCATAATCAATCATCAATGGGGCGTTGAAGATTCTTGAAGAGACCAAGCCTCAAAACAAACCATCTCCCAAGTCTTCTTCCCAAAGTATTCATACAAGAGAGGAAAGTCTAGGAACACACTCTGATGCAGAACGAAAACTCTGATACCAAAAATGATGTAGAACGGATATGTGGAATGCGGAAGCAAATTAAAATTAATATATTTTTTCTTTTTTTTTTATATATTTTTAGAAGTCGTCTTTGACTCAAAGGAAAGATAAACTAATGTTGAAAAAAACTAAGAAATGACAGAAAGCACAATTAAAAGGAGTGGATTATCAGAGTAACTCAGAAGTAGGATCGTTGGGGATTGAGAAACCCCCAGATCTAGGGTTTGCTCTGAGTTTCAACGAAACAGACAAAGTGAGAAGGGAAGGTTCTTGTTACCTAGCAGTGATATCTCTCCATTTGGTGGAAAAAGACTCTCTCGAGCAGATTATTGGATCCCGGGAGTTAAGGTATCTTCGCAATGGATCCTCCAATAATGGTCCTTGGCAAAGTTGGCCTCTTCTTGAACCTTGGATCCTGGAGAGAAGAAGAACAAGGTTAGGAACAAGAGACTCAGGGAAGAGAGTTACCAGAGTAGAAGAAAGGATGGGATCTGAAGGTCTTCAGCTGATCTGGAACTCCTAGGCTGCGGATTTGGGACTTCTTCTCCTGGATCTGCTGGATGGACTCTGAAGCAGTGGTAGCTGACTTGAAGATGGCTGGACTAGGTGAAAGGGATATGCCCTACAAGCCAATCTATGTTGTATCTCCCAAACCATTGTAATTGACAAAAAATTCTAGTAAAGACATTATTTTTATCATACGCTGTGTTTATGATGAACCCCATAGATTAGGGCTATGATTTTAGGGTTATGATGAGATCATACCAGTGAGACCTAAAATCTTAAAACCTTAATTTAAAATATTCCTAGTCAAAGGAACCCTGAGTAGGGATCAGGGTTTTCCGGTAAGACTAGCACATCCCATGTATACTGGAGAGGGTGACTGCTCTCACAGTCACTTGTGTATGACACTAATACTAGGATGTGGGTGCTCATTGGAGAATGAGTTCACTGATATGATCCAACTTGAGAACATCTAATGGAGTCTTAGCTACATGTCAATAGAAGGTTCTCATAGTGGGAGTGGTACAAGTAATCCTTTGACCTGAGACTGCCATAAGTACCTTATGTATATGAACCCATGCTTTGGTTCAATCCTAATCATGACACTGAGTCATGCACAGGATTGATACTGGGAATGGTGAATTGGATATGAAGGTAATGAGTAGGTCAACAAGGAATCGATCACTCTTAGTAAGAGGAGATTGCATCCAGCTAGTTAATAATCGGATGATGATTCAGGGAATCTTTGATTAAAGTAAAGATATTAGAGATGGTTTCTAATATCAAGATAATTGAATCATCAATATAAGATTGAGCTAGAAATAAATATAATATTGGATTTGACATATATCCATATCCATAGTTATATTTTGGGTGCAGGCTGATCGAAAGATTTAATTATATGGTAACTCTCTACTGAAGGATAATTTTGGTATTTTACCAGAATTTCCATATCTTCCGGGTAGACATGACACGTTGCTAGACGCCAATCTTGTCTTGTGGGTTGATCAAATTCAAAGATCACTTATTAGGAAGAGTCCTAATTGATCAAATCGGGTAAGCCCGGTTTGACCTAAATCGATTAGAAAGAGTTCTAATCAAATTAGGTCAACTTGTATTCGAACCCACTGCTGGCTAGATGTGGAACCCAATGGCTCACACACATAAGAGGATTGATCAAGAGTTTAATTTGTAATGAAATCATCTTTGCAGGATAACACTCTAGCAGGTGTTGCAAATCCTAGCTTCTATTCGAATCGGGTTCGAATTAGGGTTCCGGATTGGTTCAAATTGGGTTCTAATTGGATCTAATTAGACCCTAATTATGAAAATAGGGATTATGGCTAACCCTATTGGCTAGCCATGTAACTAGGCTAGCCTCCCCACCCGCCCCTTTGCATTTTCACGCCAAAATGCCAAGAGTCCATGCGCTAATGGACTCTTGGCGTGCCATTTGGAAGAGTCCATGGCGCATGGACTCTTGGCGCGCCCCACTTAATTCTCCGATGAATTAAGATGGGGTGGCCTCCTTTCTCCTTATTAGCGCCTCACATGAGTCCCCTTGGATGGGAATCCAATGGCTGGAAAGTTTTTAAGAAAGAAGAAAAGCACTGACTCTTCCCGGTTGCGCGAAATAACATCTCTTCGGAGACCGAAACATCGCGACTCCCTTCTTCTGAAATCTCACGACTTTTCTTTTAGGAAAGGCCGTGAGTTTGAATCTGAAGGGCCATGAGAAAGTGAGAAGGGGCATGAGAAAATGAGAAGGGCGTGAGATGGGAGAGGTGTGTAGGCGCCTATCTGAGATCTATTTAAAGGGTCGGAAAAATCAGAACAAGTTAATGTTTTCTTTTATTCCTTCTTCCTCTCCTAAAGACTCTTTTATTCTTTTCTTACTCTTGCACTGTTTCCTTTACAGAGTACACCTCTGTCGAAACTCTGCTACTGAACAAGAATAAGAGTAAATGTCTCCGACGGTAAAGGAAAGAAAGGAGTTATGATTTATTCCTTCTTTCTTACATTAAGACATTATTGTCTTAATTTCTCCTCCAACTTAAGACAAGCCTATATCCTCTTAGGACAAGGTCTTTTCTTCAAGACAAGGGTGTCTAAAGGGCCAAGGTCTTAGTGGAAGGAGGAGAAGAGATCAAGGAAAGGGAGGCTACCTCTTGTGTGGAAGAATTCAAGCCATAATCCGAGCAATTGAGTTCTAGGAAGAAGAACTCAATTGGAGGGACCATTGAAAAGAAGTTAGTGTTTCTTGATCATTGCTCTGTGTGGATCACCATCGGAGGGCGGACACCTGGACACCTGGTGAATTCAGTTAGCCCCTTCAACTTCAAGTTTGTTGGAATTAGCGATTACAGGTTGGTACCCTAATCCTAATTTGCGTAGATATGCTTGTCATATGTTCTAGTCTTATTTAAGGTGTTCCTGGTTTAGGATATTTTGGTGTGGATTTAGTTTCAATTTTGAAATTACACTTCCGCTGCGTTGCACCGGAACCCAACACTGGTATCAGAGCCAACTTAATTAGGACTATAATCTATGATATTTTGTGTGTTACATATTAGGGTTTTTTTAAGTCCTAATATGCTATTACACTTAGCATATTTTTGGTTGCATATATGTTTTGGTGTATGCCACTAGTTAGGGTTTTTCACTCAAACCCTAATTATTATAGAGATATGATTAGTTTTGAAGTCATCATACTGAAATAAGGTTGCCCTGGCATAATGGTGGATCCATTATGTGGTAAATGGTTGTCCTAGTATGATGACACACTTAGCACATATTTGTTTATCAGAATGATATGATTGTGATATGTTCTATAAGAATGTGCTGGCAATTTTATAAAACCCTCTTCTTAAAAATTATATTAAGTCATAGTATATTTAACTAATAAGCATCACTAGTCATGATGAACAATTGATCATTCGGTGTCTAGAAAGGTGGTTCTAGGAAGGTAAAGAGAATTGTGGTTTTTAATTGGTTCCATTGACTGACCTGGCCAATTTTTATTGGTGTCTAGGAAAGCAACGGGGGGACTCCCACATCTCTTCCACTTGCCTGGCCGATTTGATTATATTTAAATCTTGACTAAAATGCTTAGTGTTAAAAATACTATATATTGGCCTTCCTTCATGCTGGATCATTATTGTATTATGAACCACATTAGGTTTGTTGTTGATGGGGACATCTCAAGCATGGATCTTGGAGCAAGCATAATTCTTGGAGTGGCACAGATCTTGAAGCATTTTTTTGGAATAAATTTATTTAGGATTTATCTTTTGTTTAAAATTTGAATTAGGATTTGGTTGGTTAGGATTGATATATGGATAGGCTTATCTTATCCTATCTTATATTTGAATTTGATTCGTTCATTTGAATTAGGATTTGGTTGGTTAGGATTGATATATGGATAGGCTTATCTTATCCTATCTTATATTTGAATTTGATTCGTTCTTATCTTTTTATCTTGTATTCAAATTCAAATGAGGGTTGAAAAATCTATAAATACCACCCTCAGCCTTTTGTATTGAGGAGGATGGATGAATAAAATTTCTATTGTTCTGTATGAAGGATCTGTGTGATCCTAGGGTATCTGTATGATGCCTTCTCCATCTTCCCAGGGTTTCTATGTGATCCCTGATTTTGGGCATCTGTGTGAGCCCAGGGCATCTATGTGAGCCCCTTTGCTATGTGCTTGTTCTTCTAGGGCATCTATGTGAGCCCCTTTGCTATGTGCTTGTTCTTCTTGGGGAATCTATGTGAACCCCAGTATTTTTCTTAACCCTGCACCCTCTTCTTTCCTCCTTTGCAAATCCTAATCTCTGGTGACTTTCATGCTCGCCAGCGATCCAGTCCAATCCCTGTCCTGCATCAAGTGGTATCAGAGCTAAAGGATTAGGATTTTTCTGTTTCATCATCGGCCCACTGTTCTCTTTCTTCCCTGTTCCAAATCTCGTCCACGGATCCTTCCCCAACATCGATGTCGGACCACCCTCCCCCCAGCTGGTCACCCACCACCATTCCTCCCTTCCAGCCCTCACCCCTGTTTTCTGCTTCGTCTATGCCAAGCTCTCCAAGAACTGCCTGCAACCCATTTTCAAAGCACACCGATCTCAAAGCTGCACCATTTTCAAAGCAAAGTTGATCAAAAAAAAAAAATCATGGTTATGTCAAGCTAAAAGTTTGGAGTTCCCGGAGCTGAAGTCAAGCTGAAGCTGGAGCCTGACCCAAACTCGACAGAGTCGAGTTTTTTCCCCACCGTAGGAGAATGATGGGGACATCTCAAGCATGGATCTTGGAGCAAGCATAATTCTTGGAGTGGCACAGATCTTGAAGCATTTTTTTGGAATAAATTTATTTAGGATTTATCTTTTGTTTAAAATTTGAATTAGGATTTGGTTGGTTAGGATTGATATATGGATAGGCTTATCTTATCCTATCTTATATTTGAATTTGATTCGTTCATTTGAATTAGGATTTGGTTGGTTAGGATTGATATATGGATAGGCTTATCTTATCCTATCTTATATTTGAATTTGATTCGTTCTTATCTTTTTATTTTGTATTCAAATTCAAATGAGGGTTGAAAAATCTATAAATATCACCCTCAGCCTTTTGTATTGAGGAGGATGGATGAATAAAATTTCTATTGTTCTGTATGAAGGATCTGTGTGATCCTAGGGTATCTGTATGATGCCTTCTCCATCTTCCCAGGGTTTCTGTGTGATCCCTGATTTTGGGCATCTGTGTGAGCCCAGGGCATCTATGTGAGCCCCTTTGCTATGTGCTTGTTCTTCTAGGGCATCTATGTGAGCCCCTTTGCTATGTGCTTGTTCTTCTTGGGGAATCTATGTGAACCCCAGTATTTTTCTTAACCCTGCACCCTCTTCTTTCCTCCTTTGCAAATCCTAATCTCTGGTGACTTTCATGCTCGCCAGCGATCTAGTCCAATCCCTGTCCCGCATCAGTTGTGTTATCTACAAGACCTAATATGGTGATTGACATAATACTAGTCTAGTGCACAGATATGCTTACAGTATATTCAGTATAATGCATTGTTGTGTTATCTGCAAGGGCATTATATTTGAGTACTGACTGTATAGAAATGAAAGGGTCTTGACTTAACTAGAACATTATGGTTTGTTGTGTTTTTCTGCAAGACTAATAATGTTCTAGAGGCCAAGTTATTTTTGAGAATTATATGAGATATAATTGGAAGAGTTTCCTACATTAGAGCTTATAAAAGATTTGTTGTGTTTTCTGCAAGATCTTTTATAAGTTATTAGGATCTCAATCTCACTAAGAAAAATCGATCAGGGTTCTTCTCGATTATCATAGTGAGGGCTATGATTTTTGATAAAATAGTGGGAGACATAATTAAATTGAAGACCTAATTTAATTATGTAAGTCATTTCATGGTTGTTTGCTTATGTATTGTTCTTTATTAAATGTAGATAAATGGCATCATCATTATCACTGTGAAGTATCTTAGATACCAACAAACTGACTGGTCCAAACTATGTGGACTGGTTGAGAAATTTAAAGATTGTGCTGAGTTTAGAAAAACATTCTTATATTCTTGATACCCCTAGTCTTAATCCACTAGGGGATGATGCCACGCAGGAAGATATGGCCACATACAGAATGTGGCAGAATGACTCCCTCACTGTCAAGTGTATCATACTGGCCTCTATGACCAATGAGTTACAGAGACAGCATGAAAGCATGGATACTCAATCCATAATGCTCAATTTAAAAGAGCTTTATGGAGAACAAAGCAGAACTGCTAGATACGAAATATTTAAGCAGTTATTCTGTGCTAGGATGACAGAGGGAACATCCATTCAGGATCATGTTCTAAAGGTAATTGACTTAATCACCAGATTGGGTCAATTAGGTTTTATCATGGATGGGGAGCTGAATCAGGATTTAATCCTGCAATCACTCCCAGAGTCATTTTCTCAGTTTGTCTTAAATTATCACATGAACAAACTGAACACTTCCTTGCCTGAGCTGTTAAATATGTTAAAAACAGCAGAGAGCCACGTTAAGAAAGAAAAGGCTCCACTTCTTCTTGTTGAAAAGACCAATAAGAAGAAATCAGGCAAAAAGGGTTTTAATAGGAGGCTAAACCCTAAGGGTGGCGTCAATAAGAATAAGAAAGGAAAGAAGGCCTCAAAACAGTCAACCTGCTTCTTTTGCGATAAAGTGGGACATTGGAAAAGGAATTGCAAGGCTTACCTTGCAACAGTGAAGCCTGGTGCGTCAGATGCACCAAAAGGTATGTATGAGATACATGCTATATTGACATTAAATTCATCTATATCAAATACTTGGGTATTGGATACCGCTTGTGGTTACCATATATGCAAATCTTTGCAGGACCTCCACAAGCTTAAAGTATTGAAGGATGGTTACTTCAATCTCTACGGTGCTAGTGGTGATATCATCCAAGCAGAAGCTGTAGGGACCTATATTCTGAAGTTGCCTTCAGGGAAGATCTTGGAGTTAGAAAATTGTTACTATATGCCTAAGATTATTAGGACCATTATATCTATTCCTTTGTTGTTAAAACAAGGATATGTAATGGATGTAACGAGCACTGGTTGCTCGATAATGTTATCTAATAAAATTATTTGTTCTGGCATATTTAGCAATGGGCTCTTAACTCTTTCTTCCAGTGATAGTGTTTTTCATGTCAATAATAAAAGAAAAAGAAAAGACTTTAATGATACTTTACTTTGGCATCATCGACTTGGTCTTGTTAATGAGTATAGGATAAGCAAGTTATACAAGGAAAAATTCCTTGATCCTTATGAGTATGAATCATTAGGAACTTGCGAATCATGTCTCATGGGTAAGATGACCAAGACTCCATTTACTGGACATGGAGAAAGGTCAACTGAGTTATTAGGACTTATACATACTGATGTATATGGTCCAATGACAACTCAGGCCAGAGGTGGATACTCATATTTTATCACTTTTATAGATGATTTATCTAGGTTTGGATATGTGTATCTTATGAAACATAAATCTGAAGCCTTTGATAAATTTAAGGAGTATCAAAGTATGGTCGAAAAACAAACCGGGAAAAGTATTAAAGTTCTTCGTTCTGATCGAGGAGGAGAATACTTATCCATGGAGTTTTTAGACTATCTTAAAGTTAATGGAATTCTTTCTGAATGGACCCCTCCTTATACACCATAGCTAAATGGTATAGCTGAAAGGAGGAATCGTACCTTATTAGATATGGTACGATCCATGATGTGCTTCACAAATTTATCCATTTCCTTCTAGGGTCATGCACTAGAAACTGCTGTTTATATTCTGAATAAGGTACCTTCTAAATCCGTTGTTAATACTCCATATGAAATTTGGAGTGGAAAGAAACCGTATCTTAAATATTTTAAGGTATGGGGATGTCCAGCTTATGTTAAAAGAAATTTTGGATATAAGTTGGAACCTAGAGCGGATAAATGTCTATTTGTAGGATATCCTAGAGAAGGTAGAGGATATCTGTTTTACCATCCTACTGAACAAAAGATTTTTGTCAGCAGACATGCCACTTTTCTAGTAAAAGAGTTCATTTTAGAAAAGGGCAATGGTAGAACTGTTGAACTTGGAGAAGTACAAGAAACACAGATAGACAGTTCTCAACCATTAGAACATATAGTTAGGACAGAACCAAAACACAAAACTCCTCCCCATAGGTCAGATAGAGTGCCACGGGCACCTGAGAGGTATGGGTTTATTATTGAAAATAATGAAGCCCAAGTCATTCAAAATGATGAACCTCTGACCTATACGGAAGCTATCTTGAGTACTGATTCAGATAGATGGCAAGAAGCCATGGGATCCGAGATAGACTCAATGTATGTAAACCAAGTATGGTCTTTGGTCGATGCGCCAGAGGGTGTTAATCCTATTGGGTGCAAATGGGTCTATAAGAAAAAGATTGGGGCTAATGGCCAAGTTGAAACCTATAAAGCCAGATTAGTGGCAAAAGGTTTCAGACAAAAACATGGAATTGATTATGATAAAACATTCTCACCTGTTGCCATGCTCAAATCAATCCGGATTTTACTTACTATAGCAGCATACCATGATTATGAGATCTGGCAGATGGATGTGAAGACTGCATTCCTCAATGGTTTCCTTGAGGAAGAAGTCTACATGTCACAGCCAGAAGGTTTTATTTCAAAGAATAAACCTAATCAAGTATGCAAGCTAAAGAAATCCATTTATGAATTAAAGCAAGCTTCCAGGAGTTGGAACATCCGCTTTGATGAAACTATTAAAAGGTTTGGTTTTATCAAAAATGTGGATGAACCCTGTGTTTATAAGAAGAGTAGTGGGAGTGCCATAGTCTTCTTGGTTCTGTATGTAGATGACATACTCCTCATTGGGAATGATATCCCAATGTTGCAATCAGTCAAGGTTTGGCTATCAAACCAGTTTTACATGAAAGATTTGGGCGAAGCATCCTATATACTAGGTATTAAGATCTATAGAGATAGATCTAAGAGGATGCTAGGTTTATCCCAATCTAGGTACATTGACTTAGTGCTGAAAAGATTCAGCATGGATGGAAGTAAAAGAAGTTATCTTCCTATGAGTCAAGGCATACATCTTTCTAAAAGGATGCCTCCTAAGACACCTGAAGAAAGAAATAAAATGAATTCTATACCTTATGCTTCGGCAATAGGGTCCATAATATATGCCATGTTATATACCAGGCCTGATGTGGCATATGCTTTAGGCATTGTCAGTAGGTTTCAGGCTGATCCAGGAGAGGATCATTGGAAAGCAGTTAAAAATATTCTTAAGTACCTGAGAAGGACTAAGGATATTTTTCTGGTTTATGGTGGTTTTGATCTTAAACTAGAAGCTTATTCTGATTCTAGTTTTCAATCAAACCCTGATGAAAGAAAATCCATTTCGGGATATGTTTTTACCCTAAATGGTGGAGCAGTGAGTTGGAAGAGTACCAAACAGCAGACTGTAGCTGACTCAACAACAGAGGCAGAATACATAGCTGTCAGTGAAGCCGCCAAGGAAGCAGTCTGGATGAAGAAGTTCATCACAGAGTTGGGTATTGTTCCTGAGATTGAAAACCCAGTGCCACTTTACTGTGACAACACTGGGGCTGTTGCTCAAGCTAAGGAACCAAGAGCTCATCATAAGTCCAAGCACATTCTGAGATGCTTCCATCTCGTCCGAGAAATAGTAGAAAGACAAGATGTCTACATAAATAGAGTTGATACAAAGAACAATATAGCAGACCTGTTCACTAAGGCTCAACCATAGCGAGAGTTTGATCGCCTTCTCGAGTGTATGGGATTAAGATTTAAAGGCAATTGGCTTTAGTGCAAGTGGGAGATTGAAAGGGATATGCCCTACAAGCCAATCTATGTTGTATCTCCCAAACCATTGTAATTGACAAAAATTCTAATAAAGGCATTATTTTTATCATACGCTGTGTTTATGATGAACCCCATAGATTAGGGCTATGATTTTAGGGTTATGATGAGATCATACCAGTGAGACCTAAAATCTTAAAACCTTAATCTAAAATATTCCTAGTCAAAGGAACCCTGTGTAGGGGATCAGGGTTTTCCGGTAAGACTAGCACATCCCATGTATACTGGAGAGGGTGACTGCTCTCACATTCACTTGTGTATGACACTAATACTGGGATGTGGGTGCTCATTGGAGAATGAGTTCACTGATATGATCCAACTTGAGAACATCTAATGGAGTCTTAGCTACATGTCAATAGAAGGTTCTCATAGTGGGAGTGGTATAAGTAATCCTTTGACCTGAGACTGCCATAAGTACCTTATGTACAAGAACCCATGCTTTGGTTCAATCCTAATCATGACACTGAGTCATGCACAGGATTGATACTGGGAATGGTGAATTGGATATGAAAGTAATGAGTAGGTCAACAAGGAATCGATCACTCTTAGTAAGAGGAGATTGCATCCAGCTAGTTAACAATCGGATGATGATTCAGGGAATCTTTGATCAAAGTAAAGATATTAGAGATGGTTTCTAATATCAAGATAATTGAATCATCAATATAAGATTGAGCTAGAAATAAATATAATATTGGATTTGACATATATCCATATCCATAGTTATATTTTGGGTGCAGGCTGATCGAAAGATTTAATTGTACGGTAACTCTCTACTGAAGGGTAATTTTGGTATTTCACCCGAATTTCCATATCTTCCGGGTAGACATGACACGTTGCTAGACGTCAATCTTGTCTTGTAGGTTGATCAAATTCAAAGATCACTTATTAGGAAGAGTCCTAATTGATCAAATCGGGTAAGCTCGGTTTGACCTAAATCGATTAGAAAGAGTTCTAATCAAATTAGGTTAACTTGTATTCGAACCCAGTGCTGGCTAAATGTGGAACCCAATGGGTCACACACTTAAGAGGATTGATCAAGAGTTTAATTTGTAATTAAATCATCTTTGCAGGATAACACTCTAGCAAGTGTTGCAAACCCTAGCTTCTATTCGAATTGGGTTCGAATTAGGGTTCGGGATTGGTTCAAATTAGGTTCTAATTGGATCTAATTAGACCCTAATTGTGAAAATAGGGATTATGGCTAACCCTATTGGCTAGCCATGTATCTAGGCTAGCCTCCCCACCCACCCCTTTGCATTTTCATGCCAAAATGCCAAGAGTCCATGCACTAATGGACGCTTGGCACGCCATTTGGAAGAGTCCATGGCGCATGGACTCTTGGCGCGCCCCACTTAATTCTCTGATGAATTAAGATGGGGTGGCCTCCTTTCTCCTTATTAGCGCCTCACATGAGTCCCCTTGGATGGGAATCCAACGGCTGGAAAGTTTTTAAGAAAGAAGAAAAGTGCTGACTCTTCCCAGTTGCGCGAAATAATGTCTCTTCGGAGACCGAAACATCGCGACTCCCTTCTTCTGAAATCTCATGACTTTTCTTTTAGGAAAGGCCGTGAGTTTGAATCTAAAGGGCCATGAGAAAGTGGGAAGGGGCGTGAGAAAATGAGAAGGGCGTGAGATGGGAGAGGTGTGTAGGCGCCTATCTGAGATCTATTTAAATGGTCGGGAAAATCAGAACAAGTTAATGTTTTCTTTTATTCCTTCTTCCTCTCCTAAAGACTCTTTTATTCTTTTCTTGCTCTTGCACTGTTTCCTTTACAGAGTACACCTCTGTCGAAACTCTGCTACTGAACAATAATAAGAGTAAAAGTCTCCGACGGTAAAGGAAAGAAAGGAGTTCTGATTTATTCCTTCTTTCTTACATTAAGACATTATTATCTTAATTTCTCCTCCAACTTAAGACAAGCCTATATCCTCTTAGGACAAGGTCTTTTCTTCAAGACAAGGGTGTATAAAGGGCCAAGGTCTTAGTGGAAGGAGGAGAAGAGATCAAGGAAAGGGAGGCTACCTCTTGTGTGGAAGAATTCAAGCCATAATCCGAGCAATTGAGTTCTAGGAAGAAGAACTCAATTAGAGGGACCACTGAAAAGAAGTTAGTGTTTCTTGATCATTGCTCTATGTGGATCACCATCAGAGGGCGGACACCTGGATGCCTGGTGAATTCAGTTAGCCCCTTCAACTTCAAGTTTGTTGGAATTAGCGATTACAGGTTGGAACCCTAATCCTAATTTGCATAAATATGCTTGTCATATGTTCTAGTTTTATTTAAGGAGTTCCTGGTTTAGGGTTTTTTGGTGTGAATTTAGTTTCAATTTTGAAATTACACTTTCGCTGCATTGCACCGGAACCCAACACTGGGGTCCTGGTGGTCGGCCACCCTTTGGAAGAAGAACCTTAGAGATGGTGTAGAGGCTAAGGTTTGGTGGTGGTGGAGTAGAGATTGGTGGACTAAGCTAGGGTTTTGGGGTTGGAGATCTCACACTTTCTCAAGGTTCCTAGGGAACCCGGATTTACTCCCTCACAGTGCTTAACACTCAGAATAAGTACGGAAGAACAAGACTTTGCTAAAAAACAATGGATTTCATTCATAAGATTTCATAAGATGAGTTCAAGTTACAAAAGGGGTCTAATATATAGACCTATAAGAAAAATCAAAACCATACAAGTTCCCATGTGGGACTAATAGGACTAATCTACACTTTAGGCATCAAATTCTCTTTCCTTGGCCAACCAAGACTCCTTCCATGAGTGAGCGACCCAAAAACTCCAAGAAAACTTGAAAATCAGCTCCAAATGGCAGGTTATGGGGGTGTCTCCTAGTATCTCTCCATGAATCAAGGATTTTTCTTTCATGGTTTGGCTCTTTTGGACACCTCCTAGTCTTGCTCCACAAGTTTAGGCTTCTTCTTTTCATGGCTTTGGCACTTTAGGAATCTTTTGGGTGCCTCCTTGATTTTCTCACAAAGACATGCTGTCTTCCCTTTTATAACTTGGATTTTTATGGAACATTGTGGGGCACCTCCTTGATCCTCTCTTCAAGAAAAATTCTTTCCATCCTGGTTTGGGTTTATCTGGAAAGAAGTTGGCTCCTCTTTGGATTGAGGTATCTTGATGGATTTCTCCCCAAAGTGGTGCACGAAAAAGGGGAACTTACTTCTTATGGTGTGGGGACCAAAGACACTGGATGGAGATATGGCAGGGAGTGTGGCACCCACTTGTAGCTGGACCATGGAAGAAAAAAAATGTGGCACCCTATGGCAAAGGGAATGGTGCCATCCTGGACCTGGACTTGGACGGAGTCAACATGATTCAACAAAAATTGAAATGACAAAATTACCGACTCAAAATTGGGTTGATCAGGTCAATCCTTATTACAAACCCTAATTTTCTTGGGCAAGGTCAATCAGAGATCCAGATGGAACCCTGAAGTCTTCTTCTGATTCTAGTGCCCGCACCAATTCTCCCGGGGTGGGAGGAACTCGATCCTGTCGAGTATGGATCAAGCTGGCTCTGGTATCTCTTCAAGAGGTCTAGGTCCAATTCTTGTAATTCTTCTCGGGAGATCCAAGAGTCATTAGAATCTGGCCTTCCTTGCCAGTGGACCAGGTATCGTTGGTATCCTCGATTACGAGTAGAGATAACCTGATCATCCAAGATCTTTTCAATCTGCTCTTTCCTCATAGGCCAGTTTGTTGGTGGACACACAGGGTCGGGATCACTCTCAATAACAGGATTAGGTTCAAAAGGCTCACTGGAAATCATAGCTAGCTCCCTGTACTCTACTAGGTCTGTAACGTTGAAAGTGGAGCTAATGCCTAGCTCTGGAGACAACTCAAGCACATAGGCATAGGGTCCCACTCTCTTCATCACTCTAAATGGCCCAGCTCCTCTCGCATGTAGCTTTCTAATGGTTCCAGGAGGAAACCGCTCAGGCCTTAACCTAATCATTACATAGTCTCCCTCAACAAAAGTTTTGACTCGCCTTTGAGAATCAGCCAACTTCTTATAAGTTTCATTACTTAAAAGTTATTTTGGCATGAATTTCTTTATGCAAGTTCTTTACATGCTGTGCAAAGTCTTCAGCAGACTCGGAGACTCGTGTGTGGACTGGCAAAGGAACTAGGTCAAGTGGTGTGTGAGGCTTGTACCCATGAACAATCTCAAAAGGGCTTTTACCTATAGACCTATTGACCGAGTCATTATATGCAAATTTAGCCCTGGGTAAATACAAATCCCAATTCCTGGTATTCTCACTCAACCAAAATCTGAGTCAATGTCTTAAACTTGACTGACGGCGCATTCCTAAAGAATGGACTTTATTCAAAGGAACACTAGGTCTAAACCTAACAAACTAAGGCTCTCTAGGTTAAACCTTGGGTCGGAGGATGGCATGCAGAGCATGAAAACTTATCATGGGTGCCTAGTAGGTGCCATAAGGTCTTCCAGAAGTAGGTGGCAAACCTAATAGGTTCTAAGGAGTCTTGCAACCTAGAAATCTCAGTAAAGTGTAATCCCATAGCTCTAAAAACATGAGAAGATTTAGGGAAGGGTAGAAAATAAGAATCAGAGTTTTGAGGTGGCTTATAGGAAACATGAAACATACCTTGGTTATTCAGGACGACCTTAAAATGAGGACATTGTTCTATAGGTGCACTCATCCAAACCTCATGATTTGCTCTCGGAGGGTCTACAAGTGCAAGTTCTAGGGTAGGTTGGGTGCTCCTAGAAGGTGGAAGGTTATCAGGAAGGTTTTTCGAATGTTTATCTAGAAAGTCTTCTAAGCTACTATCTTTTTCTTGTTCTTGGACCTTCTCAATGGGCAATTCTTGTGAATCCCTTCCTTCTTCACACTTCTCTACCAGATTTGACATAGGGGTGTCTTCTTTGGATTCCTCAATGAGTTCAGGGTTATTCTCACTTAAACTCTCATTGGGTGCAATTTCCTCTTCCTGAACTTCCTCAAAAGGGTCTTCTCTTAGGGTTAGCTCCTGAATTCCTTGAGTGGCAGGGGTCCCCTCAGTAACCCCATTAGGTAGGAGTTGGTTAATTGAATTATCGGGCGAGATATCCTCAAATTCTTCTTCTTCATATTCATCTATCAAACTTATGTCAGGCTCATATATTTCTTCCTCAATCTCACTGAAAGGTTCTAATCTATTCTCCTTTGATTCCTCTTTAAGTATGGCTCTGGTCAGGTCAACTTATTTTGGGATGGCCATGCCTAACTCCTTCTCAGTGTTATCTTTCTGGTCAAGAGGTGACACAAGTGAGAATTGATAAACAAAAGTCTGGTTCACTACGGGTGTCGGATCAATCGAAACTTGACTCAAGTTGGTAGAGGTTGGCTTTAAGTCCAAAGTACTTGATTGGTTATATCTTAAAGACAACTCATAGTCTTAGGCTTCTTGGTAGGCTCGGTCTAACTTATTGGTCTTTTCAAGGCATAGCTTCCTATAAATGTCTGGGTGTAACCCAACCCTAAACCTCGATATGATCTGAGATTTGGTCTCAATGGTATTGCATTTCATGTCATACCACTGGAAGTCCTCGATATATTTAGATACATGCCTATTACCTTGTCGCAATTGGTACCATTGGTCTAAAAGTCTTTTCTCATAGGATCTACATAGGTACCTATCTCTCAACTTATTTCTCATATCTCTCCAAGTATATATTTCCTCTTTTCTTTGATAACACTTACGCTCAATAGCATACCAATGCGACCTAGCATGTTTGGTGAACTTGGTTTTGGCCAACCTAACTTGTCCTAATTCCGATATGTTAGTGCACTCAAAATACTGATCCATTTGTTCTTCCTACTTAATATATGTCTCTTGTCTTCCATTAAAAGTGGGTGCATAAGGCTCGGTGTTCCTAACGAGTCCCTTCTCTGAGTCAACCAAGTATGGGTATAGGCTCCTAGGGCTAAACTCAGGGGCGAGATCATGGTCATAGGCTCTTAGATCAAACCTCCAATGATTAGGTTCAGGATCCTTGTATAAAGGTCTCCTAGGCTCTGGGTGTGGGTGAGGTTGGGGTCTACCAAATTCTGAGTCAGGGGTCCAATTTCTATGCCTAGGTTCTTCAAGTACCTGGACACGATCTTTAAACTGGGCAACACCCTCATGTATGTCCTGGCTCATCTTACCCACTCTCTCAGCAAACAAGGTATCAATCCTCTCAGTCAAAACCCTCATCATGGTATCTAAATTATTGTTCATGGGTGCAGGTTGTGACTGACCAGGTTGACAGGGAACACCATTGCGGGTCGACATGAGGATGCAAGCAAGCACACAAAATGTGACTAGACTAAAGCGACTACTGGCTCACTAGACCTAGAGTCCAAACTAGATGCCCAATAAGAGTGGCAAGCTAGCCTGTAGTAACTCAGGACTCAGCCAGGCAAGTGTAAGGGGAGTGTAGGTCCCTGATTGCCAAATCCTAGATACCAATCAGTGATTGGCCTGGTAGGCGGACCAGCACACAAGCTCTTCGGGATGTAGTCCCTGAACCACCATTCTAGACACTGAGTACAAAGCACGCACAGAATAACTAGACAAACTGACTCAACACTAGCCTAGACCCGACCAGTTGGTGTCCCTAGCCCACTAGGGCAAATTAGGTCTAATTAATTTTAAGATTAAAGGCTTAGGTTCGAATGCACGGGATGTGGTTTTGGGCTAAGGAGAGGGTCTCAATTGTCCCCTTATGTTGCAACTTCGGTGACCTTAAGATAGATTCAATTTATGCACACTCAAATAAAAACATAGCTTGCAGAAAATAAAAATCAGAACAGCAGTAAAATTGATCTCAGAAAATTTACAGAAATTAATAAATCATGAAAATTTTATGTAAATTACTTTCAATTATACTGGTTCCAGAAAAATAAGAATTACTTAATTTAGAATTTTTTGCAGGGAGAAATAATTCGAATAAAAGAATAGTTACTGGCAGAAAACAGAACGTGTGTCCCGTTTACAATCCCTGCATAGAAGTTATAACCCAGCGGCACCCCTACACGCCCTAGGAACCCTCGTGGAATGGGAGGAGGAGGCTTGCATCTCGCTTGTTCCTAGGACCGGATGGCCAGGGGAGTCTACTCCAGGCAGCAAAAGTAAAAAGGAACGAAAAGAAAATAATCAAACAAGCAAGAACCCTAGACAGGGCTTTGATACCAAAATGATGCAGAACGAAAACTCTGATACCAAAAATGATGTAGAATGGATATGTGGAATGCAGAAGCAAATTAAAATTAATGTATTTTTTTTTTTTTATATATATATTTTCATAAGTCGGCTTTGACTCAAAGGAAAGATAAACTAATGTTGAAAGAAACAAAGAAATGACAGAAAGCACAATTAAAAGGAGTAGATTATCAGAGTAACTCAGAAGTAGGATCGCATGGGATTGAGAAACCCCCAGATCTAGGATTTTCTCTGAGTTTCAACGAAACAGACAAAGTGAGAAGGGAAGGTTCTTGTTACCTAGCAGTGATATCTCTCCATTTGGTGGAAAAAGACTCTCTCGAGCAGATTATTGGATCCCGGGAGTCAAGGTATCTTTGCAATGGATCCTCCGATAATGGTCCTTGGCAAAGTTGGCCTCTTCTTGAACCCTGGATCCTGGAGAGAAGAAGAACAAGGTTAGGAACAAGAGACTCAGGGAAGAGAGTTACCAGAGTAGAAGAAAGGATGGGATCTGAAGGTCTTCAGCTAATCTGGAACTCCTAGGCTGCGGATTTGGGACTTCTTCTCCTGGATCTGCTGGATGGACTCTGAAGTAGTGGTAGCTGACTTGAAGATGGCTAGATTGGGGTCCTGGTGGTCGGCCACCCTTTGGAAGAAGAACCTTGGAGATGGTGTAGAAGCTAGGGTTTGGTGGTGGTTGAGTAGAGATGGGTGGACTAAGCTAGGGTTTTGGGATTGGAGATCTCACACCTCCTCAAGGTTCCTAGGGAACCCGGATTTACTCCCTCACGGAGCTCAACACTCAGAATAAGTGTGGAAGAACAAGACTTTGCTGAAAAACAAGGGATTTCATTCATAAGATTTCATAAGATGAGTTCAAGTTACAAAAGGGGTCTAATATATCGACCTATAAGAAAAATCAAAACCATACAAGTTCCCATGTGGGACTAATAGGACTAATCTACACTTTAGGCATCAAATTCTCTTCCCTTGGCCAACCAAGACTCGTTCCATGAGTGAGCAGCCCAAAAACTCCAAGAAAACTTGAAAATCAGCTCCAAATGGCAGGTTATGGGGGTGTCTCCTAGTATCTCTCCATGAATCAAGGATTTTCCCTTCATGGTTTGGCTCTTTTGGACACCTCCTAGTCTTGCTCCACAAGTTTAGGCTTCTTCTTTTCATGGCTTTGGCACTTTAGGAAACTTTTGGGTGCCTCCTTGATTTTCTCCCCAAGACATGCTCTCTTCCCTTTTATAACTTGGATTTTTATGGAACATTGTGGGGCACCTCCTTGATCCTCTCTTCAAGAAAAATTCTTGCCATCTTGGCTTGGGTTTATCTGGAAAGAAGTTGGCTCCTCCTTGGATTGAGATATCTTGATGGATTTCTCCCCCAAGTGGTGCACAAAAAAGGGGAACTTACTTCTTATGGTGTGGGGACCAAAGACACTGGATGGAGATGTGGCAGGGAGTGTGGCACCCACTTGTAGCTGGACCATGGAAGAAAAAAAATGTGGCACCCTATGGCAAAGGGAATGGCGCCAACCTGGACCTGGACTTGGACGGAGTCAACATGATTCAACAAAAATTGAAATGACAAAATTACCGACTCAAAATTGGGTTGATCAGGTCAATCCTTTTTACAAACCCTAATTTTCTCGGGCAATGTCAATCAGAGATCCAGATGGAATCCTGAAGTCTTCTTTTGATTTTGGTGCCCGCACCACACTCCCCATTCCAATCCTTCAACTTTGCAACACCCAAAGCCTCCTCCACCTTGGCCGGTCATGAGTCACTCCAAATGGGCGTTGAAGAATCAAAGGAAGCACATCCCTTCAAGCAAGCCTTGCACCCCATTTCCTTCCTAAAATGAACTTGCAAAGAAGGAAATCAAGAGGCCAATTCCCCTCTCCAAGCCCTCCCACATGCCACGCCAATCCCCTCCTCCATTTGGTCGGCCATGAAGAGCTTTTCCCATCCATTTGGGTGCCATCTTTTTGGGTTGTAATTTGGGTTCAAAGGTTTGAAATGTTTTGAATTCAAATGGGCCTTGGGTGCCTATTTAAAGGACCCAACCCCTCCATTGTAAAGGGTATTGATGATGAAATGAAAAGAACTTGAGTTTTGTTTCTCCTCCAACCATTGTCTCCTAGACTAGGTTTGAGTGAAGCTTCCTTCATCCCCAGGGATGTCGAGTGGTGTGAGCCACCTTTCCATTGCTCTAGGGCATCGCAAGTCCTTCGTCCTCTAGGACACCGAGTGGTGTGAGGCCACATTCCTTCGTCCTTTGGGATGTCGCGGAGTGCGAGGCCCCAAATTACCCCCTTCTTCAACTTCGAAATCCAGCCGGACACCGGGCTCGAAGCCCCTTCTCAACCCTCCCTAAGTTCCATTTTGACACTTCGCTCCTTTTCACTAATCCCTCCTTTGCTTGCCTACAGGTCTCCCTTGGTATCATGGGCACCGAAGACTGTTTGCTTTGCCATCACGACCACCCGACCGAAAGCTGGCGCATCCGCGGGTTTGATTGCTCGGGCATCCAGGCCGCATCCATTGAGTCGAGCAATCTCTGCATCGGGTGCTTCAAACATGTGAGGTTTGCCCCTATCTTCTAAGAAGGTATTGCATATCGAGCTTAGTCCTATCGGGGTTTCTTAATCCCAAGATCCTGTTCTCTTTTTTTACTATTTAGGGACTTGATTTGCTAGTGTAGGCTTCTATATTTCAATTTCTCCTATTTCTAGTCTTTGTTTGTGATCGGAAATCAAAAACTTATAAAAACATTTAAAACTCATCAACTATAAAAATTCGTTTGCATCATAAGCATCCATACTAGCATCTTTAGTCTTTTCCCTACATTAGCATCGTATAGCAATACCTCTGTTGAGCTTCCATTATCTATAAGTATTCTCCTTACATCGTAATTGGCAATCACTGCCGACACGACTATAGGATCGTTCTCAAAAACATGAGTCTCCAGAAGATCTTCATCGGAGAAGGTGATTGTATTGGAGCCCCTTGACCTTTTAGCAATTTCAGTCCTATCCTCATAGCTTCCTCCAGATCGTTGATGCTGCATGCCGACATCCCCACCGGTCATCCTTTGATTGGGGAGCTCCGTCTCCTTCGGAGGGTTCGAGAATTAGATGCTTCAGCTCGGTCCCGATGGGGTCGGACATACTTGTGCAAGTATCCCCTTCGGATGAGGTCTTCAATGGCATCTTTCAACTGCAGGCACTCTTCAGTACTGTGCCCATGATCCCTATGGAACTGACAGAATTTGTCTTTATTTCTTAGGGCGGGAGGGCCCCTCATTGGCCGAGGCCTTTGCATAAAGGTCTCGTTCTTGATCTCTATGAGGATCTTCTCTCTTGGCAGGGACAGAGGCGCGTAAGTCTCGAACCATCGGGGGAAGTCCCTCGGCTTCGGACTTTGGCATTGGGCCGACCACCGACTATCACTCGGAGGTCGGACTTCGGGATCTTTATCGCTCCACTTTTTGGGGGTCGGCCTTCCTTCAGCTTTACATCGGCCGGCCACTTGTTCTTTTGCCAGGGCGCACTTATGCCTCTGGCCAGGAGTTCGTTGTAGCTTATCGGATGTTTCTTGTCCAAGGAGAAGGTCAGCCTTGAGGAGCAAAGCCCTCGCTTGAAGGCTGACATTGCTACAGCCTCATTCAAATCCGGGACTTTCATGGTCGCTGAGTTGAAGCAGGCCATGAAATCTTGAAGGGTCTCTCCCTCCTTTTGCAGCATGAGGAAGAGGTAGCCAGTATTTTTCGGGGTCTAACTGCAAGTCCTGAAATAGGAAAGAAAAAGTGATTCGAGTTGAGAAAAGGAGTGGATCGTACCTGGCCAGATGGCGGAGAACCACATCCGGGCGATCTTCTTAAGAGTAGCAGGGAAGGCGATGCAGTGGAGAGCATCAAAGGCATCTTGTACCATCATATGGGCTTTGTACGTGCACAGATGGTCCATCGGGTCAGTGGTACCGTCGTAAGGGTCCACTTGTGGGATCTTGAAGTGGCGAGAAATCATCTCTGCTAGAATCTCATCAGAGAACGAGGGATGGGAGTCGTGTACCTGTCCTCTTTTGACCTTCTACCAGAGGGAAACTTCGGTAATGTGCTCCTCCATAAGCAAGATCTTGCTGGCATTGTCCCTTAGTGGTTTGACAGTAGGCCGACCGCTAACTGGGACGGATTCGGCGTAGGAAGGCAAAGCAGACCTTGTCCTTTTGCCATCGACGCAGTCGCCCAATGACCTCCGGGGCTCCGTGATGATGTGAAAATAATGCTATGGGACCTTCAGCCATCGGCTTCCCTCAGCGGCAATTAGAGGGTTGGTGCAGGAAATAGCTGGTAGTTGCTAATGGTTATCAGCTGCTTCCTGGAAATGCTAAACTGTAGCAGTAAGTGTTTCAATGCGATTCACTAAAGTTTGGAACTGCTACAATCCTAGTGTTATGGTAGGTTCTACGGTAGTAGGGGTGGTGGCAGCGATATCATTTTCTTTGGGAAGTACCTCAGACCTAGAAGGAGAGATACCCCTTCTGGCAGTGGCATTTGGAGCTCTTTCCTTAGCCATCTTGTTGCCTGGACGATGGATTCCTCCTTTTAGAAGAAAGCCCCTTCCTCTAGTGCCAATCTATTGTGGCGTCAACTCCTGGATCGAGGATCGGGGGTGGCTGAATGTGCTGGAGTGCTCCTCTCCTGGACGAACTTGCAACAAAGTCTCCAAGGGCGCCGGTGGTGTTCCTGTAGGGGACCCTTCGATGCCTAAGTTAGCAGGAGTTTGAAGGCAATAGAATGGAGGAATCAAGGGATGAATAGCATATGGAGAGGGAAGAGTTGTTCTACCTTCAAACGGGGTCCCCTAAGTACCTTATATAGGCACGAAACAGTACAAAATCCATTAGGGGAGAGGCTGAGAAAGACTGATCTGCCCCTAGGAGAATCTTGAGAGTGGCCACATGGCGTGTTGATATAGCAACATCGTGAAAGTAGCAGAGCAGGGCTGTTGGGATAGCAGGATCCCGTAGTAATAGAAAGGTGCTTCTGGAATTCCCTGGATGCTAAGGCTCGCCTGTCGGATGTCGGCCATGGGAAAGCCGGTTGGTCGAACTAAAGGCCAAACCTTCGAATGAGTGTGACGGGCTGGACCCCAGTAGAAGAGGGTCGTTCGGACCTCAGCTCCGGTGGGTCGGACCTCTGAAGGAGAGTGACGGGCCGGACCCTAGTAGGAGAGGGTCATTCGTACCTCAGCTCTGGTGGGTCGGACCTCTGAAGGAGAGCGACAGGCTGGACCCCAGTAGGAGATGGTCGTTTGGATCTCAGCTCTGGTGGGTCGGACCTCTAAAAAAGAGTGATGGGCTGGACCCCAGTAAGAGAGGATCGTTCGGACCTCAGCTCCAGGGGGTCAGACCTCTAAAGGAGAGCGACGGGCTGGACCCCAGCAGGAGAGGGTCGTTCGGACCTCCACTTTGGTGAGTCAGACCTCTGAAGGAGAGCGACGGGCCAGACCCCAGCAGGAGAGGGTCATTCGGACCTCAGCTCCGGTGGGTCGAACCTCTGAAGGAGAGCAATGGGCTGGACCCCAACAGGAGAGGGTCGTTCGGACCTCTACTTCGATGGGTCGGACCTTTCTTAGTTGGAGCCTTGAAAGGGGCAGCTGGGTTAGACCGCAGGACTGGACCAGTTCTAGCTGAGGATGAGCCATCATGGTACAACAACCACCTTGAATAAAGATCTATGGCAACCCCAATTGGTACTAGTATAGTTAAGGGACAAGCCTTAAATAGACCTTCATTTCTTAATGGAACAAATTATACTTATTGGAAAACTACGATGAGAATTTATATGCATTCTATAGATTACAATTTGTGAAAAGTAGTTGACAAGGGTCTTCATATACCTTCGGTGGTGGTTAATGGTGTTTCCATCCCAAAACATGAAGATGATTGGGATGAAAATGACATTAAACAATCCGAGATCAATGCTAAGGCAATGAATCTCTTGTATTGTGCATTAGATCCTAGTGAGTTTAATAGGATATCTACATGCATATCCATCAAAGAAATATGGGACACACTTGAATTTACCCATGAGGGTACCAATCAAGTAAAGAACACTAATGTCAATATGTTAGTGCACACATATGAGATGTTCTGAATGGAACCAAATGAATCTATCACTGATATGTATACATGTTTTAAGAATTTTGTAAATGCTATAAGAAGTCTTGGTAAAGTCATATCTAATGTTGATCTTGTGAATATAATTCTTAGGTCACTACGATGTTGTGGGATCCAAAGGTGACCGCAATTCAAGAGGCAAAGGATGTAGACAAGCTTCCACTTGAGCAGCTATTAGGATCGCTCATGACCTATGAGCTCAACTTGAAACAGAAATCAATGGACTTGGATAAAAAAAAGAAGGGGATCGCTTTTAAATCTAATATTCAAGAAGAATCCTTGATTGATGAGTCCGATGATGATGAAGAAGTAGAAGGCGAAGAAGCCCTCCTTGCCCAAAAATTTAGAAGATTTATGAAGAGAAGGAAGTTTCCCTATAAGAAGAAATTTCAATCCAAGGAAAAGAGAAAGGAAAAAGAAAAAGAGAAAGAAAAAGAAAAGGAGAAGGAAGTACCTATATGCGTATAGTGCAAGAAGCAGGACACTATAAATATGATTGTCCTCTCCTCAAGAAATCAAGGAAAAAACTAAGGAAGAAAGCAATGATGGCCACGTAGAGTGATAGCGAAGACTCTAGTTCAGAAGAAGAGTACACTGAAATTGCAAATCTCTACTTCATGGCACATTAGGACAATGAAGAGATATGTTCCAACATTGAAGTTGATTTTACTTTTGATGAACTTAGAAGTGCTTTCAAAGAGCTTATGCATGATTATAAATTAGTTTTATCTGAAAATAAGAAATTAAAAAAGCATGCTAATAGTTTTTCATTAGAAAACAATTCTTTACTTAATGATGTTAGTTCTTCGAAATCTAAACTAGATGTTTTGGAAAAGAAAAATAATGCTTTAGTTATGGAAAATGAAGTTTTGAAAAGGCCTAAACATGTTGTTTCTAACAATGAGCTTTTAAAGAAAAACAAGGATTTAGAACTTGAAATTGCTAAATGCAAAAATGAACTCGAAAAATTAAAAACTTTTGTTAACAAATTTACTTATAGTTCAGAAAAGTTGAATTTACTTTTAAACAATCAAAAAGATATTTTTAACAAGGCAGGTTTAGGATATAAACCACAAAAGCAACAAAAATATTTCAAAAACTTTTTTGTACCTGCATCATCCAGTATTACCTGTTTTACATGTAAAAAATTAGGTCATAAATTATATCAATGTAATTTTAGTAAAATCATATCTTTTGGAAAGTGTGGGTTCCAAAAGGAACCATTTCGAATGCTAACCTGAAAGGACCCAAGTTAGCTTGGGTACCTAAAAACAAAGCTTGATCTTATTGCAGGTGTGTCTTGCAACCAAGGAAAACAAACGAATTTGGTATCTTAACAGTGGTTACTCAAGGAACATGACTGGAGATGTGAATCAATTCACTTTTCTTGAAGCTTTGAATGGAGGAGTGTGACCTTTGATGATAATGAATAAGAAAAGTAAAATCATTGGAATTGGTAAGGTTCACATAACTCCTTCTAATAGTATTAGTAATGTAATGTTAGTAGATGGTTTAAAGCATAATCTCTTAAGTATTAGCCAGTTTTGTGACAAAGGTTTTCAACTAGTTTTCAAATCATCATATTGCACGATTTCTAGTGCAGATTTAAATGGAGTACAATTCATTGGAAAAAGGCATGGAAATATTTATCTTGTAGATCTTGATGATCTATCTTTACCTAATGGAGAATGCCTTGTTGCAATGAATTCTACCAAGGAAGAGACTAGTTGGTTATGGCATAGAAGGTTAGGGCATGCTAGTATGTACCTTATTTCAAAACCTTATCAAAAGAATTTAGTTAGAGATTTACCTGAAATCAGTTTTGAAAAAATATAAAATTTGCCAAGCATGTCAATTTGGAAAACAAGTCAAAACTTCTTTTAAACTAAAAGGATTTGTAAATACTAGTAGACCACTTGAACTACTCCATATGGATCTCTCTGGACCAACTAGAACATCAAGTCTAGGAGGCAAGAGATATGGATTAGTTATTGTGGATGACTTTTTGATATTTACTTGGGTTTTCTTTATAGCATAAAAAATGAGTCTTTTCTATATTCGTAAAGTTTTATAGAAAAGTTTCAAATGAAAAAGGTGTTTCAGTCATTTGTATTCGTAGTGATCATGGAAATGAATTTAAAAATCAAGATTTTGAAAACTTTTGTAATGAAAAAGTCATAGAACTCAATTTCTCTGCACCTAGGGACACCTAGCAGAATGGGGGTTAGAAAAGGAAAAATCACACTTTAGAATAAATGGCATGCATTATGCTTTGTGAAAATGATTTGCCAAGATATTTTTGGGCTGAAGATATAAATACAGCCTGTTATGTTTTGAATCGAGTTTTCATACGCCCTATTTTAAAGAAAACTCCATATGAGCTTTGGAACCAAAGAAAACCAACTTTGAAATATTTTCTAGTTTTTGGTTGTAAATGTTTTATTTTGAATAACGGAAAAGATCATCTAGGAAAGTTCGATGCCAAGTCTGATGAAGGTATGTTCTTAGGATACTCTACATCAAGCAGGGCATATAGAGTATTTAACAAATGAACTTTAGTTGTAGAAGAGTAGTACATGTTGTATTTGAAGAACCTACTAACAAATCCTGAAGAAAAGCAGATACATCAGATGAATGTGCGGTGCTGCTGAAACTTCAGAAGCTGATAGTGGATGATCAAGCTCAACCAAATGAAGAAAATCAGGACAAGAATGAGAAAGAAGATGACACTCCAATGCATCAAGATCTACCTAAGGAGTGGATGTATGCTTATGGACACCCTAGGGAATTAATCTTAGGTGATCCATCTAAAGGTGTAAGAACTCGAGCTTCTATTAGAAATGAATGTGACTATATTGCTTTTGTATCTTAAGTAGAACCTAAAATGTTTTGAAGAAGCTGAAAAAGACTCTAATTGGATCAATGCTATGCAAGAAGAACTAATACAATTGATAGAAATAATGTTTGGACACTTGTAGAAAGACCATCTAATGTTTCAATTATTGGCACTAAATGGATATTTTGGAATAAATTAGATTAAATGGTATTATCATTAGAAAAAAGCTAGGCTAGTTGCTAAAGGCTACAATCTGGAGAAAGGGATTGACTTTGATGAAACCTTTGCTCCTGTTGCTAGACTTGAAGCAATTAGACTATTGTTAGCATTTGCCTGCTTTATGAACTTCAAATTATTTCAAATGGATGTTAAAAGTGCTTTCTTAAATGGTTTTATAAATGAAAAGGTTTTTGTTGAATAACTACCTGGTTTTGAAAATCATGCACATCCTGATCATGTTTTCAAACTGGACAAAGCACTTTATGGATTGAAGAAAGCACCTAAAGCATGGTATGAAAGGTTAAGCAAATTTTTTATTGAAATAAATTTTTTAGAGAAATGTTGATAAAACACTATTTTTGAAAAGGAAAGATAATGATTTTTTAGTAGTACAAATATATGTTGCTGACATCATTTTCAGTGCTACTAATGAAATTCTTTGTCAAGAGTTTACTAAGCTTATGCAGGATGAGTTCGAGATGAGTATGATGGGTGAACTAAACTTCTTTCTTGGACTCCAGATCAAGCAAACTTCAGATGTTATCTTCATCAACCAAGCTAAGTACACAAGAGAAATTATCAAAAAGTTTGGGATGGAGACTACTAAGCCAATAGGTACGCTTTGAGCCCCTCATGTAAACTTGATAAAGATGAAAATGGTAAATATGTAGATTAAAAATTTTATAGAGGCATGATATGCTCTTTATTGTATCTGACTGCTAGTAGACCAGATATTATGTTCAGTGTTTGCATGTGTGCTAGATATCAGTCTAAACCTAAAGAATCACATCGTATGGCTGTTAAGCGTATTATTATATATCTGTCTGGTACTATTAGTATTGGTTTGTGGTATGCTAGAAATTCTTCTGCTGAATTGATTGGATATTCTGATGCAAACTTTGTTGGTGTAGATTAGATAAAAAGAGTACTAGTAGAACTTGCCAATTTCTTAGAGTTAACTTAATCTCATAGTTTAGCAAGAAACAAACTTCAGTTGCACTATCTACAGCTAAGGCTGAGTATATTACAGCAGAAAGTTATTGTGCTCAAATCTTGTGGATTTGGTAATAACTTGAAGACTTTGGAATCAAGTTGGCTAGAACTCCTATTAAATATGATAATACCAGTGCTATTTGCTTGACTAAAAATCTTGTTAAACACTCTAGGAGTAAGCACATTGAAATTAGACATCACCTTTTAGAGATCATGTAGAAAACAATGATATTTTGCTTGAATTTATATGCACTGAATTTCAATAAGCTGATATTTTAACTAACCTCTATTGGAAGATCGATTCTGTATGATTAGAAGAGAGCTCGGGATCATCAATCCATTTGATTAAATCTTTCCTCCCAATTTGACTCAAACTAGATCAATTCAACCTTATTTATGATATATCATAATTGATCATTACTGATTTGACTCCAAATATATGTACTTCAATTGATTTTGATCATTCAGTGAAATTTTAAATTTTTAGTTTTAAGTCGATGTGTCAACACATGCGTGAGTCGATACATGCCCGATGGCAAACTAAGATTTTAAGGGTTTCCGAACCATTTTTTCTCCCTAATTTCATTCTCCTCCTAGCCGACACTTCGATTTCCAGGTATCCATCCTATTCATCCTCTCGTTTCCTTGCTTTTACCCATCGATTTCTCGGATTTGAAGATTCTGAGGTCATTTTTGTTGGATTTCCTAGGTTTTAGATCCTAAACCCTAGAAACACCTTATTTCCATCAAAAACCTTACCAAATCTTTGATTGTTGCAATGGATCCTCGCAAACAAGTTGTTCACCGACTGCGTCAGTCACAGTATGATGAAGAGCAGAGAACGAAGGCTTAACACGAGTCTGAGCTCCGGATCAGCCTGCACGATCGTTGTTTACTCCTAGCCGGATGAGCTCCAAGACAGTGGTTGGAGGACGCCGAGTGGACTTCTCCTTCTTAGACCAACAGCATTTTAGGATTGGAAATTGGATCCGACATGCTGGTTTGGCCTCTTTTTGTTCGCTCAGCAAGAGATACTATCCCGGGTTGATGAGAGAGTTCTACGGATCACTTGCCCGCAGATCAGATGGCTGGATTGCTCAGGTTAGAGGATGGGATATTCCCATTTCAGCAGAGATGCTGAGCGGAGTATGGGATATACCCATGACTGGATCAGTTATTGACAGTCTGATGGACAAAGTTAGTGGCCTTCTGGTGTATTTTTGAGTCCGAGTCCGATATCTTACCAGAGGGAGCCACTGTTCCTGCATCGAGATTGTCTGCAGAGATGAAACTGCTACATCATATTGTCGCCTGGATTCTTCTGTCGAAGACCGGTCGTTTGACTACATTGCCAAGCAAGAGTTACTGGTGATGGTCTCACTAATTCAGCGGTTGTCGATTTGTCTTCCTATTCTAATGATTCATCAGATTACTGAGGCGGCATCTAGTTAGCGGCTCTGCTTGCCGTATGGCATGGGATTGACTGTACTGTTCAGGAGTATGGAGTCAGCTTCCAGGATGAGCCTTATCGTACTCTGATCCATACCGATTATATGACATGAAGTCATTACATCGCATGGGTTATCATTTAGTCCGAGGCCAATGGACATAGAGGACATCAAGATAGGCCGAGGACAGAGCTGACATTGATGAGGACATAGCAGAGGAGGAGCGGATTCTTTCAGGCGAAGCTGGATCGAGCGAGACACAGCTTGAGACAGCAGCACAGCCAGCTCAGCCTGATCCTTCTACATCTGCCCAGCCACAGCTAGTGCAGACAGAGACTTGTGCTACTTTGGATACCTTAGAGGACAGAGTCAGATGCATAGAGATCGATGTTTTCATCATGAGGCAATGTCTAGACATCTTTATTGCTGAGACGAGAGAGAGCCACATTGTTCTCAGTGATGTTATTTCGGCTATTCTCTTAGCACTGTCCAGATCTTCGACGAGTGCTCCTGCTACGACACAGTTCCTGCTTCTGTTGATGTTCCTTTTCCAGCACCAGCTGATGACATTGCTGATATCGATACTGGTGTTGAGACTACTGTTGGAGATGGAGAAGGAGATACAGTGATTTGAGATATTGATGGAGATGAGGAGACTAACTCAGACCGGTTTGATATTGCGATCTTACATCAAAGCCAGTTACGAAGGTGACGGATGATGTGCCTGTGATCCCTGTTGTTGATCCATCCTTCTCACTTATTCCATTTCCTGATTCATCCTCTCCTTCCAGATCGGTTGATCACACTCTAGTTCCAATTCCTATTCTTAGTCCTGTTATTGATATACCTGTTATTGATTCACCTACTGTTGATTCTTCTGTCATTCATACACCTATCATTGAGACACCCTCTTTTGACACATCTATTGTACATACACCGATGCCTTGCATAGCTGATACTGTTGTTCTTGATACACTTGTATCATCAGCTGTTACACCTACTTTTGATAGTCCTACCCTTTATACATCCTCATTGATTCGAGAGCTTGGGTTTTATACACCCGACTTTCAGCATCTCAATTCAGGCCATACTTTGATCGTACTCCTGCTCCAACTATGCTGAGATGATTCACCCTATCAGTTCAGTTCCTGCGGAGTACGTAGCTTCTACCTCTACTGCTTCAGCCAGTGGTCGAACCTATATTCATCACAGAGGACGTGTACGCCATACCCCTCCTTAGTCGACCAGGACCAAACTTCGAGATCTTCGATCATGATGGCCAGGAGCTCGATCTTTTACTGATACCGGACCGATCAAGATCAATTCATCTTCTGATGACTCGATGGATGAGGATTAGGACATTGATGTATTTCTATATAGTTTTATATTTCTAGATAGTTTACTTTCATGCTTACATGTACTTTTACCTTTGTTGTGTACTTGATAATACATATATAAAAAACTTTTTGTTTTCTCATTCCTATATCTTTGATGGACATGAATGCTATATCTTTAATTGCCTTCATGAATGTGCTTCCTAAAGAAAATATTCTAAAAATAAATGTATTCCCTTTATCTACCTTTTTAATGATAACAAAAAGGGGAGTAATTCATAATATTATTTAAGTATAAATGTGTTTACTTCTCCAAACTAAAGGGGGAGTAACTTTTATTTTTGAAAACCTGAATTTATGAAGGGGGAGCTTTACCTTTTGTCAAAGTAAATTTGATTCTCAAAACCCCTCTTTTATGTTTTTGAAAAGATTCTAACAAATATTGTTATGTATAATTAATTCAAGGGGAGCATTGTTAATTGCTGAAATTTTCATTGTAAGAGTATCATGATACATGTTTTTAATGCATTTAAATAAATATCAAAGTTCTGACAAAGCTCTGATACTCTCTATCTTTGAAACAAGCTCAAATTCTATTAATGATTATATCTTTAAGTAATGATTGATATACTTTATGCTTTCAATATTGTGCATCATGATAATTCTCTTAAAGCTTTACTTTTAAAGCAATTTATACTTAAGGGTTTTTCATCATCGAAAAGGGGGAGATTGTTGACTCCACTAATTGATTTTGATGATAAGCAAAATAGTTAAGTATAATTTGAGGACTAATGATTTGCTTTAAGTGTGTTTTCATTGAAAGGATGCTCACAAAATTTGAAGAAGCCTAATGTGTTGAAGAACGAAGTTTGAATGAAATGACTGCACAAAACAAGACTTGGACACTCAAAGAAATGGTTGAATGGATGACTAAGGCAAATGGAAACATGTTCCAGCACAAGTTCAGCAATTTCTGTAATTTTTCAATGATGTGTCGACTCAAGATGTCGACACATGATATGATGTGTCGACACATGAAAAAGAAGTGTCGACTCAGGTCGGTATGCAGCAATGTTTCAAATGGCACAGATGATGTGTCGACACATGGACCGTATGTGTCGACTCAAGGTGTCAACACATGGATCAACACATCACCTGAGACTTTCAAGCCATAGAACTTGCAGAAGTTGAAGGAATAGTTGATGTGTCGATACATGGATGCAACGTGTCGACTCAATATGTCGACTCAACTGAGAATGTGTCGACTCAGCTAATTTTTCCAGAGAATCTGAATGGAACACTTTGAACTTGTGTCGACTCAAGAAGTACATGTGTCGACCTAATGTGTCGACACATGAAGAGGAAGTGTCGACATATGGAGTTCTGACAACAGTAACGGCTTGTTTATTCAAGTGCAGAACTCGCCCAAATGCCCTCCAACGTCTAGTTTTTTAAGTATAACGGCTAGATTTTGATTTTGGGGGCTTGAGAAGGCATATAAAGGCTCCAAATCAAATCAAGACAACAACTATTCAACTATTCAAGAAGCATTGAATATCCTTAAAGAGTTTAGAGAGAAAAGAAGAGATAAATGTCTTAACTCCTATTCATTCAAAGCTCAACCACTCTCAAGCAAATGGAAGCCTTCCAAGCATTCAAAGCTATCAAGTGCATTGAAGATCATTCAATCTTGGGCATTCAAAAGGCTTCAACAAGAGCAAAGCAACACTACATTGAGCTACATCAGCTTATTTGCTTTATTATTGAAAGCTTACATTGGTTCTTTATCTCTCCATCTTACATCTTGTAAACGTTATTGGTTAGCATATTGGATAACCAAGTGAGGTTATTGGTAAGCCTTGAAAACCAATTAGGTTGGTGGTTAGCCTGCAAAACCACTAAGGTTCTTGGTTAGCCTGGAAAACCAAGGGAGGTTTTTGGTTAGCCTTGTGAAAACCAATTAGGTCTTGGTTAGCCCATAAAACCAAGTGAGGTTGTGACTTATAAGCCTTGTAAAATAAGTAGGGTTTGATTAGTGAGCCAAGAAAACTAATCGGCTGTAAATTGGATTATAGTGAATTCCCAAGGGAATCTTGGGGAGTGGATGTAGGTGCATTGTTGGCACTGAACCACTATAAATTGTTGTGTTTGTGATTGTTTGTTTTCTCCCTCCTTGCTCTTTACATTTTGCTTATTGCTTTTTATTTCTGCTGCACTATTACTTTAGAACATTGCACTTAAATCACGGTACCTTGTTAAATTGAATTGCATATCTTGTCTTGTATAGTTTGTAACTTGTATTATCAAGCTTAGCTTTAAATTTTTTGAGACCCAATTCACCCCCTCTCTTGGGTTGCTCTCTGGGTAACATCCTAGCATCTAGTTAGTCCCGCATCATCATTGCATCAGACTTGATCCCTGACAAGGAAGGGCAATTGATTGGTGTTATAAAGAGACATAAAGAGGATATCGGCTCATCTATTATTGACTTGAAAGAAAGTGACCCTTCCATTTGCATGCACCATATTCATTGTGAGGCAGATGCCAAACCACATAGGGACACGTAGAGGAGGCTAAATCCTAATATGGGAGAAGTGGTCAAGAAAGAAGTCATTAAGTGGCTAGATGTAGGGATCATTTATCCTATATCAGATAGTAAATGGGTCAGCCCCACATAAGTAGTACCCAAGAAATTAGGTATTATTGTGGTGGAGAACAAAGAAATGTTGGGATCCTGTGCAACACAGCAGAAGGGTAATTTCAAAATATAGAAATTAATATACACCAAAACCCTAAACCAGGAACTCCTTAATAAGACTAAAATGTATGAAGAGTAACATTCTTATGCAAATTAGAATTAGAGTACTAACCTGTAACCGCTAATTCCAATTTGATGAAGATTTAATCTTGAAGATGAACGGGCTATTTGAGTTCACCAGGCGTCCAGGTGTCCGCCCTCCGATGGTGATCCACACAAAGTAATGACCAAGATCCTAACTCCTTGTTCCAATGGTTCCTTCAATTGAATTCTTCTTCCAGGAATTCAATACTTGGATTATGGCTGGAAATCATCCACTCAAAGGTGTGTCTTCTTCCTTCTTACCCCTTCTCCAGCTTCTACCAAGACTTAGAACCTTTAGGACACCTTTGTCTTGAAAGTAAGACCTTGTCCTAAGAAGATTAATGCTTGTCTTTAATTGGTGGAGAAATTAAGGCAAAGATGTCTTAATGTAAGGAAGAAAAGAATTGGATCAGAACTCTTCTTTTCCTTTACTGTCGGAGACTTTCTCTCTTAACCTTGCTTAGTAGCAGAGTTTCGATAGAGTTTTACTCTGTAAAGGAAAAAATCCAAAAACAAGAAGGGGAGAAAGAGTCTTCAGGAGAGAAAGAAAGAAAAAAAAACACATCACCAAGTTCTGATTCCCATACCCTTTTTATAGTTTTCGGAGAGGCACCCTCATAACTCTCCGTAAACAATTTTCTCACGCCCTTTCCTTCTTCTCATGCCCTTTCCTTCTTCTCACGGCCTTCTGGATTAATTCTCATGGCCTTCCAGATCAATCCTTATGGCTTTTCTCAAGGAAGAAGTCGCGACGATTGGGAGACAGAAGTTGCGAAACTTGAATCTCCGAAGAGATCAGATTTCGCGCTCCCGGGAAGAAACTGTGCTTCCTCTTCTTAAAACTCTCCACCCGTTAGATTATCATCGAAGGGTGGATGAATGAGGGGCTAATACTAGGAAAGAAGGTCACCCCATCATAATTCATCGGAGAATTAAGTGGGCGCACGCCAAGAGTCCATGCGCCCATGGACTCCTCCAAATGGCATGCTAAGAGTCCATAAGCGCATGGACTCTTGGGTGTTTTTGGCATGCAAGGGAAAGGGGGCAGGTGGGGAAGTGGCCTAGCTAATAGGTTAGCCAATTGGCTTAGCCATAGTCTCTAAATTCTCAATTAAGGTCTAATTAGATCCAATTACAACCCAAATCGAGTCAATTCGGAACCCTAATTCGATTACGATTCGAATAGGAGTTAGGATTTGCAGCACTTGCTAGAGTGTCTTCATGCAAATGACTCTTGATCAATTCTTTCAAGTGTGTGACCCATTGGGTTTCACATCTAGCCGGCAGTGGGTTCGAATACAAGTTGACCTAATTTGATTAGAACTCTTTCTAATCGATTTAGGTCAAATCGGGTTTACCCGATTTTGATCAATTAGGACTCTTCCTAATAAGTGATCATTCAAATCAACCCACAAGACAAGATTGACATCTAGCAACGTGTCATGTCTACCCGGAAGATATTAAAATTCTGGTGAAATACCAAAATTACCCTTCAGTAGAAAGTTACCGTATAATTAAATCCTTCGATCAGCCTGCACCCAAAATATAATTATGGATATGGATATATGTCAAATCCAATATTATATTTATTTCTAGCTTAATCTTATATTGATGATTCAATTATCTTGATATTAGAAACCATTTCTAATATCTTTACTTTGATCAAAGATTCCCTGAATCATCATCCGATTGATAACTAGCTAGATGCAATCTCCTCTTACTAAGAGTGATCGATTCTTTGTTGACCTACTCATTACCTTCATATCCAATTCACCATTCCTAGTATCAATCCTGTGCATGACTCAGTGTCATGATTAGGATTGAACCAAAGAATGGGTTCATGTACATAAGGTACTTATGGCAGTCTTAGGTCAAAGGATTACTTGTACCACTCCCACTATGAGAACCTTCTATTGACATGTAGCTAAGACTCCATTAGATGTTCTCAAGTTGGATCATATCAGTGAACTCATTCTCTAATGAGCACCACATCTTAGATTCGTGTCATACAGAAGTGACTGTGAGAGCAGTCACCCTATTCAGTATACATAGGATATGCTAGTCTTACCGGAAGAAACCTTGATCCCCTACTCAAGGTTCCTTCGATTAGGACTATTTTTTGATTAAGGTTTTAAGACTTTAGGTTTCACTGGTATGATCTCATCATAACCCTAAAATCATAGCCCTAATCTATGGGATTCATCATATAATAATAATCATAACGTATGATGAAAAATAATACCTTTATTAGAATATGACATACAATGGTTTGGGAGATACAACATAGATTGGCTTGTAGGGCATATCCCTTTCAATCTCCCACTTGCACTAAAGTCAATCGCCTTTAAATCTTAACCCCATACTCTCGAGGTGGCAATCAAACTCTCGCTGTGGTAGAGCCTTAGTGAACGGGTCTGCTACGTTGTTCTTTGTATCAACACTATTTATGTAGACATCTTGTCTTTCTACTTTTCGTACGAGATGGAAGCATCTTAGAATGTGCTTGGACTTATGATGAGCTCTTGGTTCCTTAACTTGAGCAACAGCTCCAGTGTTGTCACAGTAAAGTGGCACTAGATTTTCTATCTCAGGAACAACACCCAACTTTGTGATGAACTTTTTCATCCAGACTGCTTCCTTGGCGGCTTCACTGACAGCTATGTATTCTGCCTCTATGGTTGAGTCAGCTACAGTCTGCTCCTTTGTACTCTTCCAACTCACTGCTCCACCATTTAGGGTAAAAACATATCCCAAAATGGATTTGCTATCATCAGGGTCTGATTGAAAACTAGAATCAGAATAAGCTTCTAGTTTTAGATCAGAACCACCATAAACCAGAAAAATATCCTTAATCCTTCTCAGGTATAAGAATTTTTTAACTGCTTTCTAATGATCCTCTCCTAGATCAGCCTGAAACCTACTGACAATGCCTAAAGCATATGCCACATCAGGCTGGTACATAACATGGCATACATTATTGACCCTATTGCCGAAGTATAAGGTATAGAATTCATTCTATTTCTTTCTTCAGGTATCTTAGGAGACATCCTTTTGGAAAGATGTATGCCTTGACTCATAGGAAGATAACCTTTTTTACTTCCATCCATGCTGAATCTTTTCAGCAATAAGTCAATGTACCTAGATTGGGATAAACCTAGCATCCTCTTAGACCTATCTCTATAGATCTTAATACCTAGTATATAGGATGTTTTCACAAATCTTTCATGAAAATTGGTTTGATAGCCAAACCTTGACTGATTGTAACATTGTGATATCATTCCCAATGAGGAGTATGTCATCTACATACAGAACCAAGAAGACTATGGCACTCCCACTAGTCTTCTTATAAACACAGGGTTCATCCACATTTTTGATAAAACAAACCTTTTAATAGTTTCATCAAAACGGATGTTCCAACTCCTTAAAGCTTGCTTTAATCCATATATGGATTTCTTTAGCTTGGATACTTGATTAGGTTTATTCTTTGAAATAAAACCTTCTGACTGTGACATGTAGACTTCTTTCTCAAGGAAACATTGAGGAATGTAGTCTTCACATCCATCTGCCAGATCTCATTATCGTGGTATGCTGCTATAGCAAGTAAAATCCGAATTGATTTGAGCATGGCAACAGGTGAGAATGTTTTATCATAATCAATTCCCTGTTTTTGTCTAAAACCTTTTACCACTAATCTAGCTTTATAGATTTCAACTTGGCCATCAGCCCCAACTTTTTCTTATAGACCCATTTGCACCCAATAGGATTAACACCCTTTGGTGCATCAACCAAAGTCCATACTTGGTTGACATAGAATTTATCTTGGATTCCATGGCTTCTTGCCATCTATCTGAATCAGTACTCAAGATAGCTTCTGTATAGGTCAGAGGTTCATCATTTTGAATGACTTGGGCTTCATTATTTTCAATAATAAACCCATCCTCTCAGGTGCCCGTGACACTCTATCAGACCTACGGGGAGGAGTATTGTGTTCTGGTTCTGATCTGACTATATGTTCTATGATTGAGAATTGTCTATCTATGTTTCTTGTACTTCTCCAAGTTCAATAGTTCTACCATTGCCCTTTTCTAAAATAAACTCTTTTTCTAGAAAAGTGGCATGTCTGCTGACAAAAATCTTTTGTTCAGTTGGATGGTAAAACAGATATCCTCTACCCTCTCTAGGATATCCTACAAGTAGACATTTATCCACTCAAGGTTCCAACTTATGTCCAAAATTTCTTTTAACATAAGCTGGACATTGCCATACCTTAAACTTTTTAAGATACAGTTTCTTTCCACTCCAAATTTCATATGGAGTACTAACAACAGATTTAGAAGGTACTTTGTTCAGAATGTAAACAGCAGTTTCTAGGGAATGACCACAGAAGGAAATGGGTAAATTTGTGAAGCACATCATGGATCGTACCATATCTAATAAGGTACGATTCCTCCTTTCAGCTATACCTTTAGCTGTGGTGTATAAGGAGGGTACATTCAGAAAGAATTCCATTAACTTTAAGATAGTCTAAAAACTCCGTGGATAAGTATTCTCCTCCTCGATTAGACTGAAGAACTTTAATACTTTTCCCGGTTTATTTTTCTACCATACTTTGATACTCCATAAATTATCAAAGGCTTCAGATTTATGTTTCATAAGATACACATATCCGAACCTAAATAAATCATCTGTAAAAGTGATAAAATATGAGTATCCACCTCTGGCCTGAGTTATCATTGGACCACATAAATCAGTATGTATAAGTCCTAATAACTCTGTTGACCTTTCTCCATGTCCAGTAAATGGAGTCTTGGTCATCATCCATGAGACATGAATCGCTAGTTCCTAATGATTCATACTCATAAGGATCAAGGAATTTTTCCTTGTATAACATGACCAAGTCGATGATGCCAAAGTAAAGTTTCATTAAAGTCCTCTCTTTTTCTTTTATTATTGAGATGAAAAACACTATCATTGGATGAAAGAGTTAAGAGCCCATTGCTAAATATAACAGAACAAATAATTTTATTAGACAACATTATCGAGCAACCAGTGCTCGTTACATCCATTACATATTTAACAAAGAACAATACATAAGCAAACAACCATGAAATGACTTACATAATTAAATTAGGTCTTCAATTTAATTATGTCTCCCACTATTTTATCAAAAATCATAGCCCTCACTATGATAATCGAGAAGAACCCTGATCGATTTTTTCTTAGTGAGATTGAGATCCTAATAACTTATAAAAGATCTTGCAGAAACATAACAAATCTTTTGTAAGCTCAAAGGTAAGAAACTCTTCCAAATATCTCATATAATTCTCAAGAAGTAACTTGGCCTCTAGAACATTATTAGTCTTGCAAAAAATACAACAAACCATAATGTTCTAGTTAAGTCAAGACCCTTTCATTTCTATACAGTCAATACTCAAATATAATGCCCTTGCAGATAACACAACAAAGCATTATACTGAATAGACTGTAAGCATATCTATGCACTAGATTAGTATTATATTAATCATCATATTAGGTCTTGCAGATAACACAACAAACCTAATGTGGTTCATAACACAATAATGATCCAGCATGAAGGAAGGCCAATATATAGTATTTTTAACACTAAGCATTTTAGTCAAGATTTAAATTTAATCAAATCGGCCAGGCAAGTGGAAGAGATGTGGGAGTCCCCCTGTTGCTTTCCTGGACACCAATAAAAATGGCTAGGTCAGTCAAAGGAACCAATTAAAAACCATAATTCTCTTTACCTTCCTAGAACCACCTTTCTAGACACCGAATGATCAATTGTACATCATGACTTGTGATGCTTATTAGTTAAATATACTAAGACTTAATATAATTTTAAGAGAAGGGATTTATAAATTGCCAGCACATCCTTATAGAATGTATCACAATCAACATATCACTCTTATAAATAAACAAATATGTTCTAAGTGTGTCATCATACTAGGATAACCATTTACCACATAATGGATCCATCATTATGCCAGGGCAACCTTATTTCAGTATGATGACTTCAAAACTATACATATCTTTATAATAATTAGGGTTTGAGTGAAAGACCCTAACTAGTGGCATACATCAAAACATATATGCAATCAAAGATATGCTAAGTGTAGTAACATATTAGGATTTAAAAACCCTAAGATGTGACATACAAACTATCATAAATTATAGTCCTAATTAAGGTGGCTCTGATACCACTGTTGGGATCCGGTGCAACGCAGCGGAAGGATAATTTCAAAATATAGAAATTAATATACACAAAAACCCTAAACCAGGAACTCCTTAATAAGACTAAAATGTATGAAGACTAACATTCTTATGCAAATTAGAATTAGAGTACTAACCTGTAACGGCTAATTCCAATTTGATGAAGATTTAATCTTGAAGATGAACGGGCTATTTGAATTCACCAGGCGTCCAGGTGTCCGCCCTCCAGTGGTGATCCACACAAAGCAATGACCAAGATCCTAACTCCTTGTTCCAATGGTTCCTTCAATTGAATTCTTCTTCCAGGAATTCAATATTTGGATTATGGCTGGAAATCTTCCACTCAAAGGTGTGTCTTCTTCCTTCTTACCCCTTCTCCAGCTTCTACCAAGACTTAGAACCTTTAGGACACCTTTGTCTTGAAAGTAAGACCTTGTCCTATGAAGATTAATGCTTGTCCTTAATTGGTGGAGAAATTAAGACAAAGATGTCTTAATGTAAGGAAGAAAAGAATTGGATCAGAACTCTTCTTTTCCTTTACCATCGGAGACTTTCTCTCTTAACTTGTTTAGTAGCAGAGTTTCGACAGAGTTTTACTCTGTAAAGGAAACAATGCAAAGCCAAGAAGGGGAGAAAGAGTCTTCAGGAGAGAAGAAAGAAAAAAAAAAAAACACATCACTGAGTTCTGATTCCCACCCCCTTTTTTATAGTTTTCGGAGAGGCGCCCTCACAACTCTCTGTAAACAATTTTCTCACGCCCTTTCCTTCTTCTCATGCCCATTCCTTCTTCTCATGGCCTTCTGGATTAATTCTCATGGCCTTCCAGATCAATCCTAATGGCTTTTCTCAAAGGAAGAAGTCACGATGATTGGGAGAAAGAAGTCGTGAAACTTGAATCTCCGAAGAGATCTGATTTCGTGATCCTGGGAAGAAACTGCGCTTCCTTTCTTTCTTAAAACCTCTCACCCATTAGATTATCATCCAAGGGTGGACAAATGAGGCACTAATACTAGGAAAGAAGGTCGCCCCATCATAATTCATCAGAGAATTAAGTGGGCGCGTGCCAAGAGTCCATGTGCCCATGGACTCCTCCAAATAGCGCACTAGAGTCCATAAGCGCATGGACTCTTGGTGTTTTTGGCGTGCAAGGGAAAGGGGGCGGGTGGGGAAGTGGCCTAGCTAATAGGTTAGCCAATTGGGTTAGCCATAATCCCTAAATTCTCAATTAAGGTATAATTAGATCCAATTAGAACCCAAATCGAGTCAATTTGGAACCCTAATTCGATTACGATTCGAATAGGAGTTAGGATTTGCAACACTTGCTAGAGTGTCTTCATGCAAATGACTCTTAATCAATTCTTTCAAGTGTGTGACCCATTGGGTTCCACATCTAGCCGGCAGTGGGTTTGAATACAAGTTGACCTAATTTGATTAGAACTCTTTCTAATCAATTTAGGTCAAATCGGGCTTACCCGATTTTGATCAATTAGGACTCTTCCTAATAAGTGATCATTCAAATCAACCCACAAGACAAGATTGACGTCTAGCAACGTGTCATGTCTACCGAAAGATATGAAAATTCTGGTAAAATATCAAAATTATCCTTCAGTAGAAAGTTACCGTAGAATTAAATCCTTCGATCAGCCTGCACCCAAAATATAATTATGGATATGGATATATGTCAAATCCAATATTATATTTGTTTATAGCTCAATCTTATATTAATGATTCAATTATCATGATATTAGAAACCATTTCTAATATCTTTACTTTGATCAAAGATTCCCTGAATCATCATCCGATTGATAACTAGCTAGATGCAATCTCCTCTTACTAAAAGTGATCGATTCCTTGTTGACCTACTCATTACTACATATCCAATTCACCATTCCTAGTATCAATCCTGTGCATGACTCAGTGTCATGATTAGGATTGAACCAAAGCATGGGTTCATGTACATAAGGTACTTATGGCAGTCTCATGTCAAAGGATTACTTGTACCACTCCCATATGAGAATGACATGTAGCTAAGACTCCAATAGATGTTCTCAAGTTGGATCATATCAGAGAACTCATTCTCTAATGAGCACCCACATCCTAGTATTAGTGTCATACACAAGTGACTGTGAGAGCAGTCACTCTATTCAGTATATATAGGATGTGCTAGTCTTACCGGAAAAAACCTTGATCTCCTACTCAAGGTTCCTTCGACTAGGAATAATTTTTGATTAAGGTTTTAAGACTTTAGGTCTCACTGGTATGATCTCATCATAACCCTAAAATCATAGCCATAATCTATGGGGTTCATCATATAATTATAATCACAGCGTATGATGAAAAATAATGCCTTTATTAGAATATTGTCAATTACAATGGTTTGGGAGATACAACATCGATTGGCTTGTAGGGCATATACCTTTCAATCTTTCACTTGCACTAAAGTCAATCGCCTTTAAATCTTAATCCCATACTCTCGAGGTGGCGATCAAACTCTCGCTATGGTAGAGCCTTAGTGAACGGGTCTGCTACGTTGTTCTTTGTATCAACTCTATTTATGTAGACATCTTATCTTTCTACTATTTCTCGTACGAGATGGAAGCGTCTCAGAATGTGCTTGGACTTATGATGAGCTCTTGGTTCCTTAGCTTGAGCAATAGCTCCAGTGTTGTCATAGTAAAGTGGCACTAGATTTTTATCTCAGGAACAACACCAACTCTGTGATGAACTTCTTCATCCAGACTGCTTCCTTGGCGGCTTCACTAACAGCTATGTATTCTACTTTGTGGTTTAGTCTGCTACAGTCTGCTGCTTGGTACTCTTCCAACTCACTGCTCCACCATTTAGGGTAAAAACATATCCCGAAATGGATTTGCTATATCAGGGTCTGATTGAAAACTAGAATCAGAATAAGCTTCTAGTTTAAGATCATAACCACATAAACTAGAAAAATATCCTTAGTCCTTCTCAGGTACTTAAGAATATTTTTAACTGCTTTCCAATGATCCTCTCCTGGATCAGCTTGAAACCTACTGATAATGCCTAAAGCATATGCCACATCAGGCCTAGTACATAACATGGCATACATTATGGACCATATTGCCGAAGTATAAGGTATAGAATTCATTCTATTTCTTTCTTCGGGTGTCTTAGGAGACATCCTTTTGGAAAGATGTATGTCTTGACTCATAGGAAGATAACCTTTTTTACTTCCATCCATGCTAATCTTTTCAGCACTAAGTCAATGTACCTAGATTGGGATAAACCTAGCATCCTCTTAGACCTATGTCTATAGATCTTAATACCTAGTATATAGGATGCTTCTCTCAAATCTTTCATGGAAAACTGGTTTGATAGCCAAACCTTGACTGATTGTAACATTTGGATATCATTCCCAATGAGGAGTATGTCATCTACATACAGAACCAAGAAGACTATGGCACTCCTACTAGTCTTCTTATAAACACAGGGTTCATCCACATTTTTGATAAAACCAAACCTTTTAATAGTTTCATTAAAACGGATGTTCCAACTCCTTGAAGCTTGCTTTAATCTATAAATGGATTTCTTTAGCTTGCATACTTGATTAGGTTTATTCTTCGAAATAAAACCTTCTACCTGTGACATGTAGACTTCTTCCTCAAGGAAACCATTGAGGAATGTAGTCTTCACTTCCATCTGCCATATCTCATAATCGTGGTATGCTACTATAGCAAGTAAAATCCGAATTGATTTGAGCATGGCAACAGGTGAGAATGTTTCATCATAATCAATTCCCTGTTTTTTTCTAAAACATTTTGCCACTAATCTAGCTTTATAGGTTTCAACTTGGCCATCAGCCCCAATCTTTTTCTTATATACCCATTTGCACCCAATAGGATTTACACCCTCTGGTGCATCAACCAAAGTCCATACTTGGTTAACATACATAGAATCTATCTTGGATTCCATGGTTTCTTGCCATCTATCTGAATCAGTACTCAAGATAGCTTACGTATAGGTCAGAGGTTCATCATTTTGAATGACTTGGGCTTCATTATTTCAATAATAAACCCATACCTCTCAGGTGCTCGTGACACTCTATCAGACCTATGGGGAGGAGTTTTGTGTTCTGGTTATGATCTAACTATATGTTCTATTGATTGAGAATTATCTATCTGTGTTTCTTGTACTTCTCCAAGTTCAATAGTTCTACCATTGCCCTTTTCTAAAATAAACTCTTTTTCTAGAAAAGTGGCATGTCTGCTGATAAAAATCTTTTGTTCAGTTGGATGGTAAAACGGATATCCTCTACCCTTTAGGATATCATACAAATAGACATTTATCCACTCTAGGTTCCAACTTATATCCAAAATTTCTTTTAACATAAGCTGGACATCCCCATACCTTAAAATATTTAAGATACGGTTTCTTTCCACTCCAAATTTCATATGGAGTATTAACAACGGATTTAGAAGGTACTTTGTTCAGAATGTAAACAGCAGTTTCTAGGGAATGACCCCAGAAGGAAATGGGTAAATTTGTGAAGCACATCATGGATCGTACCATATCTAATAAGGTATGATTCCTCCTTTCAGCTATACCATTTAGCTGTGGTGTATAAGGAGGGGTCCATTCAGAAAGAATTCCATTAACTTTAAGATAGTCTAAAAACTCCGTGGATAAGTATTCTCCTCCTCGATCAGACCGAAGAACTTTAATACTTTTCCCAGTTTGTTTTTCGACCATACTTTGATACTCCTTAAATTTATCAAAGGCTTCAGATTTATGTTTCATAAGATACACATGTCCGAACCTAGATAAATCATCTATAAAAGTGATAAAATATAGTATCCACCTCTGGCCTGAGTTGTCATTGGACCACATACATCAGTATGTATAAGTCCTAATAACTCAGTTGACCTTTCTCCATGTCCAGTAAATGGAGTCTTGGTCATCTTATCCATGAGACATGATTCGCAAGTTCCTAATGATTCATACTCATAAGGATCAAGGAATTTTTTCTTGTATAACTTGCTTATCCGAGACTCATTAACATGACCAAGTCGATGATGCCAAAGTAAAGTTTCATTAAAGTCCTCTCTTTTCTTTTATTGTTGACATGAAAAACACTATCATTGGATGAAAAAGTTAAGAGCCCATTGCTAAATATGCAAGAACAAATAATTTTATTAGACAACATTATCGAGCAACCAGTGCTCGTTACATCCATTATATATCCTTGTTTTAATAACAAGGGAACAGATACAATGTTCCTAATAATCTTAGGCATATAATAACAATTATGTAAATCCAAGATCTTCCCTGAAGGCAACTTCAGAATATAGGTCCCTACAGCTTCTGCTTGGATGATATCTCCACTAGCACCGTAGAGATTGAAGTCACCTTCCTTCAATACTTTAAGCTTGTGGAGGCCCTGCAAAGATTTGCATATATGGTAACCACAAGCGGTATCCAATACCCAAGTATTTGAAACTGAAGAATTTAATGTCAATATAGCATGTATCTCATACATACCTTTTGGCGCATCTGATGCACCAGGCTTCACAGTTGCAAGGTAAGCCTTGCAATTCCTTTTCCAATGTCCCGCTTGCCGCAAAAGAAAAGGTTGACTGTTTGGAGGCCTTCTTTCCTTTCTTATTCTTATTGATGCCACTCTTAGGGTTTAGCCTCTTATTAAAACCCTTTTTGCCTGATTTCTTCTTGGTCTTATTAATAAGAAGAAGTGGAGCCTTTTCTTTCTTTACGTGGCTCTCCGCTGTTCTTCTGAACTCAGCACAATCTTTAAATTTCTTAACTAGTCCACATAGTTCGGACCAGTCAGTTTGTTGGTATCTAAGATACTTCGCAGTGACAATGAAGATGCCATTTATCTATATTTAACAAAGAACAATACATAAGCAAACAACCATGAAATGACTTACATAATTAAATTAGGTCTTCAATTTAATTATGTCTCCCACTATTTTATCAAAAATCATAGCCCTCACTATGATAATCGAGAAGAACCCTAATCAGTTTTTCTTAGTGAGATTGAGATCCTAATAACTTATAAAAGATCTTGCAGAAAACACAACAAATCTTTTATAAGCTCAAAGGTAGGAAACTCTTCCAATTATATCTCATATAATTCTCAAGAAGTAACTTGGCCTCTAGAACATTATTAGTTTGCAGAAAACACAACAAACCATAATGTTCTAGTTAAGTCAAGACCCTTTCATTTCTATACAGTCAATACTCAAATATAATGCCCTTACAGATAACACAACAAAGCATTATACTGAATATACTGTAAGCATATCTATGCACTAGACTAGTATTATGCCAATCACCATATTAGGTATTGCAGATAACACAACAAACTAATGTGGTTCATAACACAATAATGATCCAGCATGAAGGAAGGCCAATATATAGTATTTTAACACTAAGCATTTTAGTCAAGATTTAAATTTAGTCAAATCGGCCAGGCAAGTGGAAGAGATGTGGGAGTCCCCCCGTTGCTTTCCTAGACACCAATAAAAATTGGCTAGGTCAGTCAATGGAAACAATTAAAAACCATAATTCTCTTTACCTTCCCAGAACCACCTTTCTAGACACCGAATGATCAATTGTACATCATGACTAGTGATGCTTATTAGTTAAATATACTAAGACTTAATATAATTTTTAAGAGGAGGGATTTATAAATTGCCAGCACATCCTTATAGAATGTATCACAATCAACATATCACTCTTATAAATAAACAAATATGTGCTAAGTGTGTCATCATACTAGGACAACCATTTACCACATAATGGATCCACCATTAAGCCAGGGCAACCTTATTTCAGTATGATGACTTCAAAACTATACATATCTCTATAATAATTAGGTTTGAGTGAAAGATCCTAACTAGTGGCATACATCAAAACATATATGCAATCAAAGATATGCTAAGTGTAGTAACATATTAGGATTTAAAAACCCTAAGATTTGACATACAAACTATCATAAATTATAGTCTTAATTAAGGTGGCTCTGATGCCACTGTTGGGATCCGGTGCAACGCAGCGGAAGGGTAATTTCAAAAAATTGAAATTAAATATGCACCAAAAAATCCTAAACCAGGAACTCCTTAATAAGACTAGAATATATGAAGACAAACATTTCTATGCAAATTGAATTAGAATACCAACCTGTAATCGCTAATTCCAATTTATGAAGACTTAAAACTTGAAGATCAACGTGCTATTTGAATTCACCAGGCGTCCAAGTGTCCGCCCTTCGATGGTGATCCACACAGAGCAATGACCAAGAACACTATCTTCTTGTCCAATAGTTCCTCGTATTGAGTTCTTCTTCTAGAACTCAATCCATCGGATTATGGCTGGAATTCTTCCACACAAGAGGTTGCCTCCTTTTCTTTTTTTTTTTTATTTATCTCTTCTCCTCCTTCCACTAAGACCTTGACCCTCTAAGACACTCTTGTCTTAAAGATAAGACTTTATCCTAAGGGATTTAGGCTTGTCTTAAATTGGAGAAGAAATTAAGACAAGATGACGATTGGAAAAAAGAAGTCACGAAACTTGAATCTCCGAAGAGATACGATTTCACGCACCCAGGAAGAAACAACGCTTTCTTTCTTTTAAAAACCCACAACCTGTTAGATTACCATCCAAGGGATGACAAGTGAGGTGCTAAAAATGAGAAAGAATGCCGCCCCATCTTAATTCATCGGAGAATTAAGTGGGCACGCCAAGAGTCCATGCGCCCATGGACTCCTCCATATGGCGCGCCAAGAGTCCATAAGCGCATGGACTCTTGGTGTTTTTGGCATGCAAGGGCTAAGGGCGGGTGGTATGCTAGCCTAAGTAATTGTTGTTAGCCAATTGGGTTAGCCATAATCCCTAAAACCTCAATTAGGGTCTAATTAGATCCAATCAGAACCCAAATTGAATCAATTTGGAACCCTAATTCGAATCCAATTCGAATAGAAGTTAGGATTTGCAACACTTGCTAGAGTGTCTTCATGCAAATGACTCTTGATCAATTCTCTTAAGTGTGTGACCCATTGGGTTCCATATCTAGCCAGCAGTGGGTTCGAATACAAGTTGACCTAATTTGATTAGAACTCTTTCTAATCGATTTAGGTCAAATCGGGCTTACCCGATTTTGATCAATTAGGACTCTTCCTAATAAATGATCATTAAATTTGATCAACCCACAAAACAAGATTGACGTCTAGCAACGTGTCATATCTACCCGGAAGATATGGAAATTCTGGTGAAATACCAAAACTACCTTCAGTAGAAGAAAGTTCATACAATTAAATCCTTCGATCAGCCTGCACCCAAAATATAATTATGGATATGGATATATGTCAAATCCAATATTATATTTGTTTCTAGCTCAATCTTATATTGATGATTCAATTATCTTGATATTAGAAACCATCTCTAATATCTTTACTTTGATCAAAGATTCCCTGAATCATCATCCAATTGATAACTAGCTGGATGCAATCTCCTCTTACTAAGAGTGATCGATTCCTTGTTGACCTACTCATTACCTTCATATGCAATTCACCATTCCCAGTATCAATCCTGTGCATGACTCAATGTCATGAATAGGATTGAACCAAAGGATGGGTTCATGTACATAAGGTACTTATGGCAGTGTCAGGTCAAAGGATTACTTGTACCACTCCCATTATGAGAACCTTCCATTGACATGTAGCTAAGACTCCATTAGATTTTCTCAAGTTGGATCATATCAGTGAACTCATTCTCTAATGAGCACCCACATCCTAGTATTAGTGTCATACACAAGTGACTGTGAGAACAGTCACCCTCTCCAGTATACATGGATGTGCTAGTCTTACCGGAAAAACCCTGATCCCGTACTCAGGGTTCCTTTGACTAGGAATATTTTAGATTATGGTTTTAAGACTTTAGGTCTCACTAGTATGATCTCATCATAACCCTAAAATCATAGCCCTAATCTATGGGGTTCATCATATAATAATAAACACAGCGTATGATGAAAAAATGTCTTTATTAGAATTGTCAATTACAATAGTTTGGGAGATACAACATAGATTGGCTTGTAGGGCATATCCCTTTCAGTGTTGTGGTTATTTAATTGGGTCCCTATGAAAGGCAGGGGGGCCTCCACACTCCCACCCCCTACCTGGCCAGAGGAAGGATTAGTTGTTAAGTTGGATGTAAGTTGAGTCGACCCACTCAGTTTTGGCTCTAGGTCTAGGAAACCCTCACTTATACTAACCCTTTCATGCTTGACTGCATCATTTCACCTTGATTGCTTGTTTGATTGCATGACCACTAGATTAAAAACCAAATATCAACGGTCCAGACCTCAACCCTGTTCAGCCATGAAGTCTAATCTTGAAGCTCTTGTAAAAGCCATGAGTGAACAGATGACCCAAATGAATACCTAATTAACCATCCAAATAAACCAATCCAATACCCAATTAACCACCCAATTAACCATCCAAATAAACCAATCCAATACCTAAACCCAAAACCAGCTTGCCTAGTTGACCACTCAAATCAACCAAATAACCCAATCAAATACCCAAGCAACCCATAGGTTTGACCATTTGACCTATAGATCTGAGCCCATAACCTATGAACCCATAATCTATGAACCCATAATGCTTAGTCAACCAACCTTGACTACCCTAGCCGCTAGTTAATTTTTCCTTAGCCAAACTCCTCTTACCACCCCACTAGTTCACAAGGATGATCTTGAAGAGGAAGTGTATGAAGCTGATATGAGCTTAGTGAATGAATATGAAGAAGAAGAAGAAGAGGCGTTACCCATAGAAGACCTAGAATTAGTTGACCTAGTAGGTACCCAGACTGAGACCAACCCAGAGTTAGTTAACCCTAACCATACTCCGATGGAAGTCAACCCAAAATTAGTTGACCTTGACCACACTCAAACTGGACCAGTAGTGGACGACCAGTTAGAGGAAGAGAACCCAGATATTACTATTAGGATCTTACTTGAGGAGCCACTAGAAGAAAGCCAAATTATAGAGCCCAGTCCTATATTTCATAAGCCAGAAGAGTTTATTAAGGACTTGATCTCTGTAACCCAGTACCCTTAGGATGAATTCCCTTTTGTAGTTCTCATTAAGAACCTCTTTCCTGAAATTAGTGACCCATTTTTCCATTATGCAAAACCTGTAGACACACCTCAACCCCATATGGTTAACCTCATTGTCTAGGTCTAATCCCTGAAACCTTTTCTTACATCCTACTTCTTCTAGTCAACCCTAAATCCTTTTCTTACTTTCTACCCCACCAGACTAATCCTGAATCCACCTCATATTTTTTGCCTTTTTTTGAATCTTCTTATATTTTTTTAACCATTCACCTGCATCATGTAGAGGTTTGCATATTACATGCATTTATTGAGCCTGTCATGTTTGCATCATACATTTTGAAAACCTTTTGGCATCTATTAAGGGTTCTTGATAAATGTTCATGTGTGTGCCAAACTATAGTCAAACCTAGAGAGCCTATAGTCTGTTAGGTTTAGGTTCCAAGAGCCTAATCAGTCCACAAACCTAATCCATCTATCTATACCTACACTGACCTCTGCACAGCATTTGCATTAGAAATTAGCCAAAAGATGAACAAAAGTAATGCACCCTATAAAAACTTGGCTAATTCTTGAAAACAAGCTAAAGAGTTTTGCAGAAGATTTTGTGATGATCAGGCTTAGGCCTAAGCGGTTCCTCCCAGGGATCACAAAAAAATTTCATGCTCACAAAGTTGGACCATTCAGAATAACGAAGAGAGTTGGACATAATGCCTATGTGTTTGAGTTGCCATCAAATTTAGGTATTAGCTTCACTTTCAATATTTCAGACCTTATGGAGTACCGGGAGCCAGCAGTGATACCTAGCAAGTGCTTTGAGCCTATCCATCTCCTTGAGAGTGAACTTACCCTAGAGAGTCCACCAACAAATTGGCCTATAAGTGAGGAAAGGATTGAGCAAATCATAGATGATCAAGCCATCAGTACCCAAAATAAAGGTTATCAGAGGTATTTGGTCAGATGGCAAGGTTGGCCAGAATCTGAGGACTCGTGGATCACCCGTGAGGATCTGCAGCACCTCAACCTAGACCTTCTTGAGCAATACGAGAGCCAAGTTGACCCTTACTCGATGTGGTCGAGTTTCTCCTACCCCGGGAGAATTGGTGCAGGCACCAGGATTAGACACAGATTATTGAACCCTATCTAGTTTACTTAGCCATGTGTCAAATTTTATAATCAAGTAAGATTAAGTCTTGTAAAAAGTTGAGGCTAGTTGATTTATCTCAACCCAAGTCCAGTCTTTGAGTCCTGTACTTGAGTATTAGTCCAGTACCAGTTCAATTTGTGTACAAGAGAAGAGGATACCCTATTTTAGAGTTCCACCAAGCCTCATCCAGGAGCTAGAGGCCTTCACATCAGCTTATTGGGCCTTGTTTGCCACCTCAGGGTCCAAGATTCCTTCCAGATGCCCAAATGTCTTCCAGATACCTTGATACCCTCCAGATGCCAGAGAATATTCCTAGATCAAGGTGCCTTATGATTCCAGGAATATGCTAGCACCCAGGCCAAGAGATTCCAAGGCCAGGATCAAGCCCATGAGCCCCAAAACTAAGATTCCAAGGAATATGCTGTACCAGGAAACCCCAGTTTTCACAGTCCAAAGCCCATGCACCAACCCAAAGGAGGCCACCCACCCATGCTTCCCTTGAAGCCCACATGCTCAAGCCCAAAGCTCTTGGCATTCTAGTCCAAATGGAAGACTCTTGTCCAAGTCAAAAGAGGAGAAGGAATCCAAGTAGAATAAGGAGAACTAGTTTCATTCAAAGTGTATTCTCCTAATCTTAATCAACTTGTAACCTTTCCCTCTCAACTTTGTAATCCTATCCTATCTAGGAGAGGACTTGGGGAATATCTATAAATACCCCACCCCTCTCCCTCTTGTAAGTAATCTTTTTTATGAAAAAAATCTTGCTAAAATTTTGAGTGAACTTGTATTCTTGTGTGTTCTTATGTTGTGTTGCGTGATAGTTGTTTGAGAGCCATAGCCTTCCAAGCCTTTGCTGACCAAGCACCATCATTCAAGCCCTAAGACGCCCAAGGAGAAGAAGCCATCAGCCATCCAAAGCAAAGAGCCTACTTTTTCCCTCACGCCGCCATCAATTGAAACCCTAATCCCTTCTTTTCTTCATACCCTGTTCTTTTCTTTGATTGTTATTTGTTGCCTAACCTCTGACGCTTGTAGGATCCCCGAGGTGTTTTTCCCTCCAAAGAGGAGGCCTTCTTTGCCTTCTGGACCGATCCAGATAGCCTTCTGATTCGGGGAACCAAAGGCTTGTCTTCCAGGCACCATCCAGAATGCTGAGAGACTCTTCATCAAGTGGATCTTCAATCTCTGCCTCGTACAAACCTTCCCCTCTGATTTCTGACTTGGTTGAAGGTACACTATCCTAAACCATGGGTTTCTCAATTCCTGAAATCCTATCTTTTATTATTTTGCATGAGTTCTTATGCAGTTAGGTTTGATCTTGTCATTACTAGTTTACTTGCTACACTTTACTTGATTTTGGGACATTAGCCTACAAATTAAAATTCAAAAAAAAATTATAAAAATATTAGTTTCTATTTTTCTACAATCATGGTAGTCTTAGGATCATCCCGCATCAGATCGTCCTAGCCTTGTCCCCCATCAACTAACATCCTACAAACCTTCGTTAAATTAGGGGATAAGGTGTGCAAGATCATAGTAGACAATGGGAGCTGTGTCAATGCCATCTCATTGAGTATAAGAAGTTGGCTGATTCTCAAAGGCGAGTCAAAACTTTTGTTGAGGAAGACTATGTAATGATTAGGTTAAGGGCTGAACGGTTTCCTCCTAGAATAGTTAGAAAGTTACATGCTAGAGGAGCTGGACCATTTAGAGTGGTGAAGAGAGTAGGATCCAATGCCTATGTGCTCGAGTTGCCTCCAGAACTAGGCATTAGCCCCACTTTCAGCATTACAGACCTAGTAGAGTATAGAGAGCCAGCTGTGATTCCTAGTGAGCCTTTTGAGCCTAATCCTATTCTTGAGAGTGAACCCAACCCTGTGTGTCCACCAACAAACTGGCCAGTGAGGAAAGAATAGATTGAAAAGATCCTGGACGATCAGGTATCTCTACTCGTAATCGAGGATACCAAAGATACCTAGTCCGCTGGCAAGGAAGGCCAGATTCTGATGACTCTTGGATCTCCCGAGATGAATTACAAGAGCTGGATCCAGATCTCTTGGAGAGATACCAGAGCCAACTTGAGCCTTACTCGACAGGGTCGAGTTCCTCCCACCTCGGGAGAATTGGTGCGGGCATCAGAATCAGAAGAAGACTTCAGGGTTCCATCTGGATCTCTGAATGACCTTGCCCGAAGATTAGGGTTTTAATAAGGGTTGACCTGGTCAACCAGATTATTTTATTTCTTTGAGTCTGCATTTCATTTTGTTGAGTCATGTTGACTCAGTCTAAGTCCAAGTCAAGTCCTAGTTTGCGCCATTCCCTAGGGCATCATTTTTTCCTCCAAGGCCAAATGCAAGTGGACGCCACACTCCCAGCCACACTCCCAGGACCAGTTGGTGCCACATTTCATCCCAGTATCCCTAGTCCCCACGCCCAAGAGAGCAAGAAAATTTTCTTAGGAGAAGTCAAAGAAGGCGCCCACAAGCTGCCAAAAGTAACCAAGCTAAAGGAGCAGGGGATTTTTCTTGGAGAGGACTTCAAGGTAGGCACCCACACCTACTTAAAGTACCTGGCTATGAATGGAAGGAGCCTAGTCTTAGGGAGAAAGACTAGGAGATGAGTGTTTTCTTCCAAGAAAGAGCAAGTCATGGAAGGAAAACCCATGACTTAAGGAGAAGAACTAAGAGGTGCCCCACATACCTGCAATATGAAGCCATCACCTTGCATTTGAGGCCGCCCACTCCAAGGAAAGAAGCCTGGTCGGTCAAGGGAAAGTTTTTGATGCTTAGGATGAATGTTTAGTCCCACATGGGAAGTAGTGTAATTTTGTTTCTCTTGCAAGGTCTATATATGGACCCTTATGTAATCTTTTGATGAGAATGAGTAAATGAAATCTTTTCTTATGTTGAGCAACCTTGTGTTCTCTTCTTCCGCACTTCTTTGAGTGTTGAGCTCCGTGAGGGAGTAAATCCGGGTTCCATTGGAGACTTGAGAAGGTGAGAGATCCAAAGTTACCAAACCCTGCCCCGCTTTCATCCCTGGCCGCCAACCCTAATTTCCTTTCATCATCCTAGCTGCCAACACCCAAATTCCTAAACCCTATTCCCACTTCATTCAAGGCTGCCATCTCCTTCTCCAAGCCACCGCCCACTATATCAAGCCCTAGGTCCTTTTCATCTGCAAGCCACCGCCCTACCAGCCAAACCCTAAATGCACTCCATCTTCCACCGCCACCTCCATACTCTTCCCTCATCTTCAAAGTTCGAGCAGTCCGGAGCTATCCCAGGTAAAGGTCTCTTCCTTGAGTTTCTTACATCCTTTCTTGTTCTTCATCCTTTCCAGATCCAGAGTATGAGAAGAAGGCCAACCTTGCCATAGGACTACAATCCGAGGATCCATTGCGAAGATACCCCATCTCCAAGGATCCTACAATCTGCTCGAGAGTGTCCTTCAATTGAAGCAAAGAGAGATATCATAGTCAGGTATAAAACCTTCTCTTCTCTCTTCATTTATTTCTTGAAAGAGGAGTAAACCCTAGGTCTGGGGGTTTCTCAATCCCCAGCGATCCTACTTCTTTATTACTCTGATAATCTACTCTTTTGAATTGTGCTTTCTTTCAATGCATATTTCTTTCAATATTAGTTAGCCTTGTTTTTGAGTCAAGCCAACTTCTAATAAAACACACAAAAAAAAAAATTAGTCTTAATTTACTTCCGCATTGCATCATCTTATTTGTTCTGCATCACATACCTATCAAGTCTAGATGCCATGTTTTGATCAAATTGCAATCATATGAGGAAGAGATTTGGTGTGATGTCCTTCCCATGGGAGTCAGTAGCATTATCCTAGGTCGACCTTGGCTTTACGATCATGATGCCACCCTTTTTGTTCGGACCAATACCTGTGCCTTTAGTCACCATGGGAAGAAATTTGTAATCAGTCCAACTCAACCTGAGGATCAGGTTAAAAGAGGATCTAGTAGCCGAAAGGAAGGAAGCCAGGAATTGACCTGATCAAGGCTAAGGAGTTAGAAAAGAAGGTTACTAAGGGAACCCCTACATGGATCTTGGCCACTAAAGATAATCATGAGCTGACCCAAAGAGAACACCCTCAAGAAGCAATTGAGGCTCTGAAAGAATTTGAGGAAGAACCCTTTGAAAAATTTCTGGAAGAAAAGGCTGAACTTATTGAAAATTTAAATGAAAAAGTCGTTGAGCGCAGTGATGACTTTAAGTTTGACAAGGTTGAACCCATTGAAAATCAAGAGAAAGAAACTCTTGAGCCCATCGAAGAATCCAAAGGAGACATCTATGAATCAAGTCTAGTGAAGGAGTTAAAGAAGAGATTACTGAGGAACCGAACCCTATCATTAGATTCTTACCTGAGGAGCCACTAGAAGAAAGCCCACTTACAGAGCCCAGTCCTAAAATCCAGGAACCCGAGGAATTTATTGAGGATTTGGCTTATTTAACCCAGTACCCTCAGGAAGTGCCCACTCCTTTAGCCTCAACCCAAAACCTCATTCAATTCCCTTATAAAGAGTTCATTCCTCTAACCCCAGTTGATGACCCTTTTCTGGAATAGACTAAGTCTTCCTTTCTTGAAACCCCTGCACTTGCAATGACCAAATTCTCCATCCTTCAATTTGACCTTATATCACCCATAGATCGATGCTCAAATCTTAAGGTCATCCCGAGTAACCAAAGTCTATTTCATGCTTTCCATAGACTGTCCCAAGACTCCGATTTTTATATCCTATCATACCCTAAGGTTTCCAATGTTTCCCAAACTTTCAAATTACACTTTGTTGAGGTCATTCAGTTGCACCAGTTCTTTGAGTATGTTAGGTTTGTGACCTACTTTGGAAGACCTTATGGCATTTGCTAGGGATCCATTATAAATTTTCGTGTGTATGCCAGACCAGGATCAAACTTAAAGAGTCTATAGTCTATTAGGTTTAGGCCCTAGGAGTCTAATAAAATTTCTCTCAATAGAAATGCATAGTTATGTCTGCACTTTGCATCATGTTAGAGTTCTACATTAAGCCCTAATTTTGAACTAATTTGGTTGATTCCCGAAAGCGAGTCAAAGAATTTGAAATAGGAGATTCTGTAATGATTAGGCTTAGGCCTAAATGGCTTCCACTAGGAACCATTAAGAAATGTCATGCTCATGGAGCTGGCCCCTTTAAGGTGATAAGGAGAGTTGGCCCTAATGCCTATGTGCTTGAGCTACCCTTGGATTATGTCATTAGCTCAACTTTCAATATCTCGGACTTAGTCGAGTATAAGGAACCGACAACCATACCCAGCGAGCCATTTGGACCTGACCTGTCTTTTAAGAGTGAACCCGACCCAGAGTGTCCACCTCCAATTTTACCTAAGAGAGGAGAACCGATAGAGCATGTCATGGATGATCAAGCTATCACCACCCAGGGCAAAGGCTATCAGCATTACTTGGTCCGATGGCATGGCCGACCGGAGTCCGATGATTCATGGATTACCCGAGAGGACTTGTAGCACCTCGACCCCGAACTTTTTGAGAAATATCAAAGCCAAATCACCCTTACTCGACAGGATCGAGTTCTTCCAACCTCGGGAGAATTGGTGTGGCACCAGGATTAGACAGAGACTCCTCAATTCTCTATGGATCTCTGAGTAGGATTTTAATCTGTTGGGTCCTATAATAAGGCTTCAAGCCTAAGCAATTTATTTTTGAGTCATGTACTTGGTTTCAATTTTTGTTTTAGTCATGTATCTTATCCAATTTGATCAATAGGTTCTGTAATTAGCTGAACTGGTTCATAAGCTCAAGTCAACCTGAAGTTGGGCTCAAGCTTGTTTGAAGTTGGGTCCACAAGTGGGCATTCAAGTCAAGCCCAATTATGGATAGGTCAATCCCTCTCTCCATGCCAATAAGAATGCCACTTCAGCTCATGGAGTGCCACCTCATCAATACCACTTGGCATGATGAAGCGCCAAATCACGAAGCCACTTGGGTGGCCAAGAAAAAATGGAAGCTTCAAAGTCAACATCATGTGGATGGCCCATCATGCCTCTCTTTAATCCAAGCAAACAACATCCTCACCCCACTCCCCACATCAAGCCCTTTTCCAAAGAAGCATGGGTGGCCAAGGAAGGTCAAAGGAGCATCTGTTGATTCTTGAAGACAACATCTCCATCCCACTCCCCCTATCAAGCCTTTTTCCAAAGAACCATGGGCGGCCAAGGAAGGTCAAAAGAGCATCCCTTGATTTTTTAAGACAAGTCCACACAACACTTCCCAAATCAAGCTACCAAGATCAAGCTCATGGTCAGCCAAAGGCTCATTGAAAGGAGTTCAAAACTTGAATGGGGACAACCTCCTCTCTTCCCTTCCTGAATCAAGCTTTCCACCAAATCAAGACCGGCCAAAGGAGGATTTCTAGAGCTCAAAAATCAGATTTTAGGCACCCCTTGATGAAGATGTGTAACCTTATTTTTTATTTAAATTTTGAATGGGACTTAGTAGCTTATGTAAAGGGCCCTAACCCTCTTGTAAATGGAATTTTGATGGATGAAAATTTTTGAGAAGTTCTTCTTCCTTTAGCCCTTGTCTTCTTAGACTAGGAACTCTGTGAAAGAGTGCCTTTATCCTTCATGACATCGAGGGGTAAGAGGCCCTTAGTTACCTTCTTCCTTTGCAGGCCACCAATCCATCTTCAAGCTTGGATGCCCCTGGAAGATCCACTTGGATGCCTAATGAGAAGAGCCCTTTCCGACCACCATTCTCAACTCTTTTTCCCATCACTTCTTACTTTCTTATACCCTCTTTTAGCTATTTTTAACTCCTTCACTTGGTTGCTTGCAGGTCCTCCTGGTGCCATGGACAAAGGAATCGGTCTTCCTTGCCTTTGGGACCATCGGACGAAAAGCTGACGAATCTGCAGGGTCGAAGGCTTGATCTTCCAGGCTGCATTCGTGAGTGTGAGCAAACTCGGCATCGGGCACATCTGAATCTTCAAGGTTTGCACTCCCTAGTCTACTAAGTTGGTATTGTCTTAGAGCTAAGTCCTACGGGGTTTCTTAATCCCAGGGTCCTCTTATCTTTATTTAGGGGCTATATTTGCATGCTTGAAATTTCTTGTTCTTACAGAATCTCTAGTTCTATTCTCCACTTGACTTGGGAATCAGTAAACCTATTAAAAACTTAAAATAACAAAAAAAAAAACACCTGCATGCATCTCATCCATCCTAGCATAGTAGTCTCGCATCATTTATGGGTATCAGAGCTTCATCCTGCATCATCTACCTGGGGCAAGCAACTCCTTGGAGTCCCTCTAGAGCCTTTAAATAGCGGGACAGGAGGGGATCAGCTTAGAAGTAGGGTAGTGTAGATGTGTAGGAGGGAAGACAAAATTTTGTATGTGGTAGAGTGGGGTTTTCTTGTTCTTTAATCTTTTATGTTTCTTTGGTCTGCAATAAAAGAGTATGTTTTTATTTATAAATTTATTTATTCTCTTTTATTCACTTCTTATTATGCTTTACTGTTAGATTAAGGTTAGGGACAACTCTTGCTTTCCAGAGACATGCTGTGATTTGTTATAGGTATTGGACATGTCAAGGAAAAAAGAGTTGGATACCTAGTACCTCCTGAAGATGCACCGTGATCTGTTATGGGTATGGCATATGCCAAGGGAAGATAGGTGAATCCCTAAAATCAATTACATCTTAATTATAAAAGAAATACTATTTTACAAGTGCAAAATCAATCTTTTGTTGGGTTCCTCAGGCAAGCCACAATGGAAGATCGAGTTTTAAAATTTTCATTTTTGAAACTATAACCGATCGGAACCCTAAACCCATGGATCACTTGATCATGTCAATCAATAAATCAAAACTTTAGGACTATAGAAGAATACCAGGAGTGCTATTATCCTTTATTTTCAAGAGGCACACAAGTGCATGCTTTTCAAAAGTGATCCACACAGGAACCGAATTAAGGAAGCACTTCTATAATAGTTGCTTGTTTGACTGTGACTCCTTTTGGCAGCCTTCTGGACTTTCTCTCTTACTGCACTCCCTACCCTCCTATAGGGTACTCTAAGACCTCTCTATAGCCTCTCTCAGATCTCAAATATCCATTCTATTTTTTTCCCTAGGCCCTTGTCTTAAAAGACTAGCCTTGTCTTAAAAGAACAAGTATTGTCTTAAAAAGACAAACCTTGTCTTAAAGGGGAGGGAGAGAAAATAGCAGGTTGGAGTATTCGGATGGAAAAAAGAGTACTTTGGCATCAGATCACCAATGCTTATTTATAGAAGGAAATGGGATGCCTAATAGGTCCAATCATCAGCCATCTGATAAGACTCTTTAATCATAAAGAGTCTTATTAATGGAAAGACATATCATGATAACACCCATTCATGCACCAAGAGACATATAATTATCTCTTGGGTTTTCCTGCCAATTTTTCGTTCTGCCACATGGCATCAACCAGTTGCAAGAAAGCCAAGGGTCATGAAATGAGAAAGGAAGCATCAGAGAAAATAAAGAGACTTAAAGTAGAAGGACTCTGGTTTTTAGATTGGCGCCAACAATGAAGGGACGCGTCCTATCATTATGCGCATTCCAATTTCACATCAATTGCCACCTATTGACAGTCAAACATAGAAGAGGGGTGTGGAGATAAGGTAGAAGTCCTTTGGAATTAATCTGGGATTTTTGATCGATCTGCAAAAGGACACTTAGTCCTTTTGCACGCACATAATATGCATGAAAGCATTATGGTGCCCAAGAGTCCATGCCAACAAGGACTCTTTCATATCCAAGATAAGTTCCAATAAAATCTAGATAAATACTAGATTAGGCTGCCCCACTTAGGACTCTAACAAAAAATAAATTTCACTTTAAATTGGTTAGTCCAAATAACAAGCAAACAAACCCAATCCATTGGGTTAGGAGTTAAGCTATATAACATATGCTAGTATGTTAATTAGCTAGCCATTAGGATCCAATAACCCTAATAATAATATAGTTGACTTTCTTGACCAATTTTTTAATGTGTGTGATCCTTTGGACTCCACATCTAGCCAACAGTAGGTCTAGGTCCAAGCCAATTCGATCCAATCGAAACCAGTTTGACCTAATTAGGTCAAACTGAGCTCACCTAAGTTGCCAGTTCGGACCAGCTTTCAAATTGACTCATGAATCCAATAAATTTGATTCATGAAAAACCACAAGACATGATTGATGCCTAGCAATATGTCATTCCTATTCAGAAGATGAGAAATTGATAAAATTATTAAAATAGCCTTCAGTGAAAAGTTACCGTGCAATTCAATCCTTCGATCTCCCTTTATCTCGATTAAGTGATGTGTATGGATAAATGTCAAACCCTCAATCCTTTCAAATCTCAATTCAATAATGAAGACTCGATCAATTAAAGATTAGAAATCCTATCTAATCTCATCATGCTTTGATCAAAGACTTCCTGAGTATCATTCGAAGAGATTTCATAGGATAAGTCCTCTTACTAGGAGTGATCGATCCTTGTTGACCCACTCACATCTTCATACATAATCCACCATATCTAAGAACATCATGTACATGACTTATTGTCATGAGTGAGTATGAACCAAATATAGCTTCATGTGCATAAGGAACCATGGTGATCTAAGGTCTAAGGATCACTTACATAACTCCCACTATGAGAACCATCTTTTGACAAGTAGTAGACTTCCATAAGATGTTCTCAATGCAGATCAGCCAGTGAATCATACCCTTATGAGCACCCACATCCTTGTATTAGTGTCCCTACATGAGTGGCTATGAGAGCAACTACCCTCACTTCGAGCATACATAGGATGTGCTAGTCTTTCCAGAAATATCGATCCCCGAATCAATAATCAAATGACTAGGGATATTTTAGATTAGGGTTTATAGGAACTTAGGTCTCACAGTTATGATCTCCATCATAACCCTAATTCCATTACCCAAACCTATGGGGTTCATCATAATCTTACATAAGATACAGTAGTATGATGAATCCACAAATGCCTTTTATTGGTAAATAATATCATACATGAGTTGGAAGATCATAGAAATGCCCTTGTAAAGATTGGCTTTTAGGGCATTATTCTTTCAATCTCCTACTTGCACTAAAGCCAATCGCCTTTGTATTGTACACCCATATAATCAAAGTGACGATCAAACTATTATTCTGGTGGTGCTTAGTGAATGGGTATGCTATATTGTTCTTGTATCTACATGTTCGAGATCACACATCTTGTCTTTCTATGATCTCCGCGAACAAGATGGAATCATCTTAGGATGTGCTTGGACTTATGATAAAACCTTGGTTCCTTTCTTATGCAACATCTCTAGTGTTATCACAATAAAGCAGCACCAGTTATTGTATAGCAGGAACCATGTCCAAATTCATGATGAATTTCTTCATCCATGCCACTTCTTTTGCGGCTTTACTAGCAAATATGTACTCTGCCTTAGTAACAGAGTCAGCTACATTTATTGCTTTGTACTCTTCCAACTCACTGCACCACCATATAGGGTGAAGACATACCCTGATATGGATTTGCTATTATCCAGATCTAATTGAAAACTAAAATCTATATACCCTTCTAGTTTCAACTATGATCCACCATATAGGAGAAAAACATCTTTAGTCCTTCTTAGATACTTAAGAATATTTTTCACAGCTTTCCAATGATCCTCCCCTGGATCAGCCTAGAATCTACTCACTATGCCCAAGGCATAAGCAACATCAGGCCTGGTGCATAACATAGCATACATAATTGATCCTATAGCCGAAGCATAAAGAATCATACTCATTCTTCTCTCTCTTCTGGTGTCTTAGGAGACATCTTCTTAGAGAGACATATGCCTTGACTCATGGGCAAGTGACCTCTTTTGCATCCCTCCATGTTGAATCTCTTCAACTCTAAGTCAATGTACTTGGAATGTGATTAGCCTAGCATCCTTTAGATCTATCTCTGTAGATCTTTATACCTAGTATATAAGATGCCTCTCACAAATCCTTCATGGAAAACTACTTGGATAGCCAAGATTTGATCAATTGTAACATTGGAATATCATTCCCAATGATGAGTATGTCATCGACATCTAAAACCAAGAAAACAAGGGAACTCCCACTTGTCTTCTTGTATACACAGGGTTCATCCACATTCTTGATAAAACCAAAATCTTTGATTATTTCATCAAAGCAGGATAGCTAAGATTTGATCAATTGTAACATTGGAATATCATTTTCAATGATGAGTATGTCATCGACATATAAAACCAAGAAAACAAGGGAACTCCCACTTGTCTTCTTGTACACATAGGGTTCATCCATATTCTTGATGAAACCAAAATCTTTGATTATTTCATCAAAGCAGATGTTTTAACACCTCGATGCTTGCTTTAATCCATAAATGGATTTCTTAAGCCTATATAATTGGTTTGGTCTCTCACTTGAGACAAACCCTTCTGGATGTGACATATAGACTTCTTCCTTAAGGTATCCATTAAGGAAAGTAGTATTTACATCCATTTACCATATCTTATAATCAAAGTATGAAACTATAGCAAGCAATATCGGAATGGACTTGAACAAGGCTACTAGTAAAAATGTTTCATCATAGTCAATGCCATATTTTTGTTTAAAATCTTTTGCTACTAGCCTTGCCTTATAGATCTCTACTTGACCATCTGCTCCAATCTTCTTCTTGAAGATCCATTTACACCCAATTGGGTTACTCCATCAGGTGGATCTACTAAAGTCAAAACCTGATTAGAGTACATTGAGTCCATTTCAGATTTCATGGTTTCCAGCCATTTGCCAAAGTCTTTACTCATGACAGCTTTTGTATAGGTCACAGGATCATCATCCTATATGATGCTGGCTTTATTATCATTTTCAATGACAAAACCATATCTGAGAGGTGCATTTCACACTCTTTTGACCTACGGAGAGGAGGTGTGTGTTGTGGTTATTCCAGAACCTTAGGAACATCCAGTTTAGGGATTGCTTCAGGTGTAGGTTGAACTGATGCAAAACTAAATATGCATGCAGATTATTTTTGTGTTTTCATATATTAAGTTATATGTTTGAATCCCGAAGATCAGACCAAGAAACAAAGTAGAAAGTTCTATATAAAATTAAGAAGCAAAAAGCATGCATAACAGGACCTAAAAAGTAATAGAAAGTGGACTGCCGAGGCTGAGAAGTCTTGATAGGGCTAGTTCATCCTCAATAAAGCATCTGGTAGGCAAAGGGGGTGTACCTGACAACGGTTGATGCGCCTGGTGAAGATCGTATGCGAAGGGATCGCTCTCACTCCCGGATGTGCCCTGGAAAATCATGCCTGAGACCCGCGTATTCCTGGCTTTCAACTCGATGATCCGATTACTGCCCGGCTGGAGTCGTTGGATTCGTAGAAATCGAGGGACCTGCAAACAACCTTTCACGGGTGAGAAAACAAAGCAATGATGAAATAGAAAAGGGGAAACGACAAGGGGAAGTTGAGATATGGAGTTGGCGGCCAGGGTTTAGAGAGTTGGATGGCGGCTGGAGATAGGGTGCAGGACACCATGATGAAGGAGGGGCTCATACAGAATCCCCTTAGAACATAGCAGGTAGCACATAGCAATTGGAAGAACTCAGATATATTTCATGAATAAAGTTATTAAATGTTTACACAAGGGTTCCCTTATATAGAGTCATGAGACTTAAGGCCTAAGCAAAAGAAAATAAAAAAAATAATGGATGACCACTTTCTTCCTAAAGTATGGGGCTAAATACATGGAAGAAAACACTATCATGCCATACAAAATCCCTCCAAATAAGGTAGGTAGTGGACAACCAAAGGGGGGGACCAAAGGGTGCCAACTTCTTACTTCTCTTAGCTTGGGGTGGACCACTTCTTTCCTAAGCAAGCTGGCATGAATCATGGGATTCATGTTTATCTTTTTTAACTTTTTTCTTATCATGCTGGCATGTGGAGTTGGTGTGCTTAGGGTGTGGAAGGGGTGTGCCGACGTGTGGTCATCAACTCCTCATGCATGGGCCAACTTCATGATCCTCCAAGTAATCCTAGGTGGCAAAATCCAAGGTGTGACTCGGACTCTATGTGGCTACTGAGGTGGCATTCTCGGTGGTGTCCTTCACATGCTTGAATCTTCTTCAACTGGGCTTGACTCAATATAGACTCAATAGAACTGGACATGATTACAAGACTCAGAATATGATTAGCTCAACATGAGCTGACTTGACCAACTGATCCAAAACCCTAATGGTATGGATCAAATGCTACATACAGGACTCAGAAAAAAAACTAGCTCAACATGAGCTAATTGGTACAGGACTCAAATGACAACTCAATTAGGCTAAGCCTTTATTACAAATGGACTCAAACACTACTAAGTAATCCATAGAGGGTTGAGAAGCCTCTGTCTTATTCTGGTACCTCTGATATCCCCACCAATTCATCCAGGGTGGGAGGAACTCGACCCTGTCGAGTAAGGTTCACACTGGCTCAATATCTCTTGAGAAGGTCTGGGTCGAGGTGCTGCAAGTTCTTTCAAGCAACCCACAAATCATCTGATTCTGGCCGGCCTTTCCATCGGACCAAGTAGCATTGTGAGCCATGGCCTTGGGTCATGTTGGGTTGATCGTCCAAGATACGCTCGATCCGTGCTCCTCTCTCAGGCCAATTTATTAGTGGACACTTTGGCTTAGGGTCACTCACAATGGAAGGAGTAGATCCAAAGGCCTCACTGGGTATCGCTGCTGGGTCCTTATACTCAACTAGGTCTGCGATATTGAAGGTAGAACTGATGCCCAAATCTGGAGGCAAATCTAACACATAGGCATTTCATCCAACCTTCTCTATCAATTTAGAGGTTCGGCTCCACGAGCATGAAACTTCTCTTTTAGGCCTAAGACTAACCAAGATAGAATCCACAACATCAAATTCCTTGGCCCTTCTTCAGGAATTAGCCAATTTCTTTCAAAATTAGTGTAGGTGGTGAACATGTTGGGCACATGCAGACTCCTAACAGGTGATACAAAGGACTCATATTAACACCTAATAGACTTGACTATGCATTCCTATTGAAAGAAATTTTATTGAACTCTTTGGACCTAAACCTAACAGATCATAGGTTCTCTAGGTTTGATCCTAGCTTGACATGCACATGAAAACTTACAATGAGCTCCTAGCAAATTTCATAGGGTATGCTAGAAGTATAATGCAAACCTAACATGCGTAATGAATGCATGCAGTATGCTAATCTCAAATAAATGCAATCTAATGATCCTAGAAATGCTGGGGGTATCTGGAAAGAGCAGAAAATAGGAAGTGGGTTCAGAATTAGTCTAGTAGGGTAGGAAAAAAGGCTCAAGGTTAGTTGGATAATGTACGATATAAGAAGGCATATCAGGGACTAATCCTAGACTAATGAGGCTAACCTTACGAGGTTGAGATATATCTACAGGGTTTGCAAAATGAAAGGATGGGTTACTAATCTCAGGGAAGAGGACCTTAATGGGAACTATAAGAGGGGGCTCATCCTGAGGGTACTGATTCAAAGAGATCAGGTCCTTAATAAATTCTTCTAGTTCTTGTATTTTAGGACTAGACTCTGTACTTTGGCACATTTCTATGGTTTCCTCAAGTAAGGTTCTAGCAGTAGTCTCTAGGTTCTCTTCCTCTAATTGTTCTTCCACTATAGCTTTAGACTGGTATAGCAGGGTCAACTAACTCTAGATTGGCTTCTACCTGGGTACCTACGGGGTCAACTAATTCTAGGTCTTCTAGAGGTGTCTCCTCTTCTCCCTCATACTCATCTACTAAGTTCACATCAGCTTCATACACTTTCGCTTTAATGTAAGCCTTGTGAATCACAGGAGTGGTAGGGGAAGGTCAGCTAAGGAAAAATTGGCTAGGTCCTGGTTTCTGATTATGGGCACTACTCCTAGTAGGTTCATGTTGCCTAAGGGGTAGTGGCTTACTACTGGGCTCACATCTAGGGGTACTAACCTTATGGTGTTTAGGTCTATGACCTATGGGTTCAAAGGTTATGGGTTCAGTTCTATGGGTCTCGGGTGTAGGAGGGTTATTCTTGTTTGACTCAGTTTGACTAAATATGAGTTCCCTCTAGTTTGACTCAAATTCCAAGGCTCTGTGATAGGCTTCCTCTAAGTCCTCAATCGGCCAGTGACACAATTCCCAACTGATGTCCTCATGTAGGTTATACCTAAACCTCGATATAGTCATAAAATTAGGTTTAACTGTGTTACAAGTTCTAATAAACTCCTTAAATTGGTCAATGTATTTAAACACAGTTTTGTCACCCTATCTCAAGTTGCACCATTGGGCTGAAAGTTCAGGCTCATAAAATGAACCTAGGTACTCTTTTCTTAACTTACTCCTCATAGCTTTCCAGGTACTTATCTGTTCTCTTTTCCAATAACATTCATCCTCAGTATGTTCCCAATGTTGCTTAGCATATCTTATTAACCCATGTATAGCCAAACTAATCTTCCCTAACTCTGACATCTCAGTATATTCAAAGTACTGATCCATCATATCCTCTCATTCAGTATACACCTTAAGATCTGGTCTTCATCAAACAGGGGTGCATAAGGTTTGGTGCTCCTAATGGGTCGTTCATCTTGGTTTAGGTAATCATAATTGGGTCTCCTATGGTTAGGTTCTAAGGATGGATCATGGTATGGGATTCTCCTAGGGTTGGGCTCCCTATATGGGTCAAAGTATTGGGTTCTCCTAGGGTTGGACTCCCTATATAGGTTAGAGTATTGGGTTCTCCTAGGGTTGGACTCCCTATATGGGTCAGCGTATTGGGTTCTCCTAGGATTGGACTCCATGGTCACACTAGTTGAATTGGATTAAGTCTACTGGCATTGGGTTCCTAATCTAATGGTCATGCAATCAAACACACACATTGACTCCTAAGCTAGTGCACATGCAAGACTCAACAATAACTCGATTACATATGCCTAGACCTAAAGTCCAACCAGAATGCGTTGACTCAACTTACACACAACTCAAATCCTAGTCCTTCAATCTAGCCAAGTAAGAGGTGGGATGGTGGGAGGCCCCACTGCTCTCGAAGGGATCCAATTAAGGAACCACCGATCTACTTAGGTCGTTTGACACTGTACCTCTTTCTTAGATACTAGTATCCAGTAATAGGAAATGAATTAGGTGCACTAGTCATTCCACAATGATTGAACCTGACCGATGGGTGTCCCTAGCCCACTAGGGCTAATTAAGTCTAGTTAATTTTAGATTAGGCTTGGGACTGAATGCAAGGGATGTGGTTTTGGGCTAAGAAGAGGTTATCAACTCCTCCCCTTATCTGACATATAGAAAGTGCCCTTAAAGTAGTTTATGCAATGATGGCAGGCAGATGAAGACGCAAATTAGGGTTTAGGTGTTTTGGTTTTTTTTTGAATATATGTAATTTTTTTTTTTGTTTTGGGATTTTTCTTAAACAGAAAGAAAATTGCAGATTATGATCTAATATGTAGGAAATATGCTAAAACTAAAGATATGAAAAGATTATACTAAAAGAAATCCTAAAATTTCTGAAATCGGCTTTAATGCCAAAATAGAGTAGAACTATTCTCAGGTAGTTTTTTGGCTGGGAGAAAATCCACAGATTGAAATAATCCCTAATAAAATTCTAGGAATTAATTTGATTTATGGAAAATCTAGAAAATTAAATTTTAGAATTTTTTTGAGTTCTATGCAGGTAGAAACAATTAAAATAACATAATATACACTGAAAGGCTGAAAATGAAAAAAAACCCTAAAGGAACTCTTTGTGTTCTTCTTCAGGGGTCAATTCACAATGGCACCCTTACTGCCATAGGAGATCCCATAGATTGGGAAGAGAGGGTCTTGCAGCCTTACTAGTCTCCTATGACCGGACAGCCATGGTGAAGCACTCAATCCGAATATGCAAAGAGAATTGAGCCCAAACAGGCTCGATACCAAATGATGCGGAACTAAACATGCATGCATATTATTTTATATTTTTATATATTAAGTTATATGTTTGAATCCCAAAGATTAGACCAAGAAACTAAGTAGAGAGTTCTATATGAAATTAAGAAGCAAAAAGCATGCATAATAGGACCTAAAAAGCAGTAGAAAGTGGACCGCCGAGGCTAAGAAGTCTTGGTTGGGCTAGTTCATCCTTAATAAAGCATCTGGTAGGTAGAGGGGGTGTACCTGACAATGGTTGATGCACTTGATGAAGATCGTATGCGAAGGGGTCGCTCTCACTCATGGATGAGGCTTGGAAAATCAAGCCTGAGACCAGCAAATTATCGGCTATCAACTCGACGATCCGATTGCTACTCGGCTGGAGTCATTGCATTCGTAGGAGTCGAGGGACCTGCAAGCAACCTTTCACAGGTGAGAAAACAAAGCAAGGAAGAAATAGAAAAGGAAAAATAGCAAGGAGAAGATGAGATATGGAGTTGGCGGCCAGGGTTTAGAGAGCTGGATGGTGGTTGGAGATAGGGCACAGGACACCAGGAAGAATGAGGGGCTCACACAGAATCCCCTTAGTATATAGCAGGTAGCACACAGCAATTGGAAGAACTCAGTTATATTTCATGAATAAAGTTATTAAATTTTTATACAAGGGGTCCTTTATATAGAGTCGTGAGACATAGGGCCCAAGCAAAAGAAAATAAGGAAAATAATGGGTGACCACTTTCTTCCTAAAGTGTGGGGCTAAATACATGGAAGAAAACACTCTCATGCCATATAAAATCCCTCCAAATAAGGTAGGTAGTAGACAACCAAAGGGGGGGGACCAAAGGGTGCCAACTTCTTAATCTCTTGGCTTTTGGTGGACCACTTCTTTCCTAAGCAAGCTGGCATGAATCATGGGATTCATGTTTATCTATTTTGACTTTCTTTCTTGTCATGCTGGCGTGTGGAGTTAGTATACTTAGGGTGTGGAAGGGGTGTGCCGGCATATGGTCATCAACTCCTTATGCATGGGTCGACTTCATGATCCTTCAAGTAATCCTAGGTGGCAAAATCCAAGGTGTGACTAGGACTCCATGAGGCTACTAAGATGGCATGCTGGGTGGAGTCCTTCACATGCTTGAGTCTTCTTCGACTGGGCTTGACTCAATACAGACTTAATAGAACTGGACATGATTACAAGACTCAAAATATGATTAGCTCAACATGAGCTGACTTGACCGACTGATCCAAAATTTTAATGGTATGGATCAAATGCTACATACAGGATTCAGAAAAAAACTAGCTCAACATGAGCTAACTGGTACATGACTCAAATGACAACTCAATTAGGCTAAGCCTTTATTACAAATGGACTCAAACACTACTAAGTAATCCATAGAGGGTTGAGAAGTCTCTATCTTATTCTGGTGTCTCTGGTGTCCCCACCATTTTTCGAGTTCAAATATCCTCCCACTACTCCCTTCTTGGATAAATTCTCTTTCCGAGAATATGGCATGCCTACTGACAATGATCTTTTGCTCAATAGGATGATAGAAAAGATATCCTATTCCTTCTTTTGGATGACCTACAAACCTGTATTTATCAGCCCAAGCACTTAACCTATATCCAAAAACATTCCTGACATAAGCAGGGCAACCCCAAATCTTAAAATATTTAAGACTTGGCCTTTTCCCTTTCCATAATACATATAAAGTGCTCTTAACTGCCTTTGATGGCACCCTATTTAGCATGTGGGTAGCAGTCTCCAGGGCGTAACCCTAGAAGGAAACTGGAAGATCTATGAAGCACATCATGGACCATACGATATCTAACAAAGTACGATTCCTCCTTTCTACTACACAATTTAACTATGGCACATATGGAGGGGTCCATTCAAAGAGAATTCCTTTATCTTTAAGATGATCAAGAAACTAACTAGACAAGTATTCTTCTCATTGATCAGATTAAAAGACTTTAATACTATGCCCAGTTTATTTCTCAACCTCACTTTGATACTCTTTGAATTTATCAAAGGCTTCAGACTTGTGTTTCATGAGATATGCATATCTGAAACTCGATAAATCATCACTAAAACTGATGAAATAAGAGTATTCTCCTCTGGCCTAAGTTGTCATAGGATCACACACACATCTATGTATACTAGACCTAGCAACTCAGTTGCCCTATCTCCTTGTCCAATGAATGGAGATTTGGTCATCTTACCCACGAGATAGGACTCATAAGTTCCTAATGATTCATGATCAAAAGGTTCAAAGAAATTTTCTTTGTACAAATTGTTTATCCTAGACTCACTAATATGACCCAAATGGCAATGCCAGAGATATGTGACATTTATATCATCTCTCTTTCTCTTCTTGTTTTCAACAAGCATAACTTCATCACTAAGTGATAGAATCAAAAGATCATTAACAAATGTGTTGGGTTCGGTAACCAGTGCGGAAGCGTGGATTTCAAAAATTTATGAAACCAGGTCCGAACCCTAATCCCAAATCTCCTTATTAGCAATTAAAAACTATGACTACATGCATGTCCAAATTTAAACATTGTTTAAATACTAACCTCAGATTGCTATTACCAGTCTGATGCAGAAATGAACTCCAAATTGAGCAGCCTCTTGAACACACCAGGCGTCCACTTGTCCGCCCTCCGATGGTGATCCACACGGGCAGATGATCAAGACACTGACTCCTTAATTGGGTTCCCTCCAATCAAGTTCTACCCTAAGAACTTGATATATGGGCTATTGGCTAGGACTCCTCTAGCCAAACTGGGACTAAACCTTCTCTCTTACCCTTCTCCTTGTCTTCTAGCAACTTTGGCCCCTTAAGACACTCCTGTCTTAAGAATAAGCCCTTGTCTTTAAATGAGACAAGGCTTGTCTTGGAGGGAGAAGAAAATTAAGACAAGATTGTCTTAATGTAAGAAAGAAAGGAGAGGCGCCTTCTTCCTTTACCGTCGGAGAGTTTCTCTCTGACTCTCCTTCTGTTCTGAGATTCGACAGAGCCAAGGCTCTGTAAAGGAATCAAAGAGGAAAGAGAGGAGGGGAAACAATCTTCTGGAGAGGGAGAAAAAAAGAAAAGAGGCAAGGCTTCGCTGTAAAAAAAAAAAAACTAGAATATTTTTACGGTGAAGTCTTCTCCTTAAATAGGCGACAGAGAGGCGCCTACCCATCTGTAATCACCCTCTCACGCCCCCTCTCTCCCTTCTCACGTCCTTTCCCTTCATCTCACGGCCCTTGAATTAATCTCACGGCCTTTGGGATGGGAAGACGCAAGAAAGAGTCGCGAAAAACACATAAGGGCGCGCGCAGAAGAGAAGAGTCGCGCCCCTTCGGTGTTTTTTCTTTTCTTTCACGGTAATCCCATTTTTTGAAGAGTCCACGCCTAGGTGGACTCTCTTCCATGCCTCTTCAGCCAAAACACCAACCCCTTTTTCTTTTCTCATGCAAAAACGCCGCTTGGAGAGAGTCCACGCACGCGTGGACTCTTCTCCTTGCGCGCGCGCGTAGGAAGAGAGGGGAAGGGGCTTAGGCGATGTGGGAAAGGGGTTTAGCCTCTTAGGTTAGCCCAATTGCTAGCCTATTATTAGCCCAATGGCTTGAATCTTCAATTACATTCAAACCGGAATGAATTTGGATCTAAAAAAGACCAAATCGGAACCCTAACTCGAATCCGATTCAAGTAGAAGCCATGGTTTGCAACACATGCTAGTGTGTTCATCTGCAAACGAGATTTAATTCCAAATTAAATCCTTGATTATCTGTCCTAAGTGTGTGACCCATTGGGTTCCATACCTAGCCAGCAATGGGTCCGAGTGCAAGTTGACCTAATTTGATCAGAACTCATTCTAATCGATTTAGGTCAAATCGAGCTAACTCGAGTTAGTCAATTAGGACTCCTCCTAATTAGTGATCCAATTAAACCATTTAATTTGATCAACCCACAAGACAAGATTGACGTCTAGCAACGTGTCATGTCTACCCGGAAGATATGGAAATTCTGGTGAAATTCCAAAACTACCCTTCAGTGGAAAGTTCCCGTATAATTCGATCCTTCAATCATCTTGCATCCCGAATATAACTATGGATATGGAAACATGTCAAAACCAGCTTATACTCATTCCCAGCTCAGTCATACACTAATGATTCAATTAATTCGATATTAGAAATCATTTCTAATATCTGTACTTTGATCAAAGATTTCCTGAATCTTCATCTGACCTAATTTGGCTGGATGCAATCTCCTCCTACTAGGAGTGATCAATTCCTTGTTGACCTACTCATTACCTTCATATACAATTCACCACACCCAGCATCAACCTCGTGCATGACCCAGTGTCATGATTGAGATTGAACCAAAGCATGGGTTCATGTACATAAGGTATTATGGCAGTCTCACGTCATAGGACTACTTGTACAACTCCCACTATGAGAAAAATCTATTGACATGCAGCTAAGGCTCCATTAGATGTTCTCAAACTGGATCTATTCAGTGAACTCATTCGCTAATGAGCACCCACATCCTTGTATTAGTGTCCCACACAAGTGACTGTGAGAGCAGTCACCCTTTTCAGCATACATAGGATGTGCCAGTCTAACCGGAAACCCTGATCCCCAACTCAGGGTTCCTATGACTAGGAATATTCTAGATTAGGGTTTTAAGGCCTTAGATCTCACTGGTATGATCTCATCATAGCCCTAGGACCATAGCCCTAATCTATGGGGTTCATCATATAATGACACAGCGAATGATGGAAAAATATTGCCTTTATTAACTTGTCAATTTACAATGGTCTGGGAGATACAAATATTGGCTTATAGGGCATAAACCTTTCAAAATGTACCACGATAAAAGAAATTCTTTGAAAAGAAGATCGAGCATCCATGGCTCAAAATATTTATTTCATAACCTTGTTTCAACAACAAAGATACAGAAATAATATTCTTTATAATGTTGGGTACATAATAACAATCTTTTAATTGAAGAATGTTGCCCGATGGCAATAACATCAGATAGGTGCCAACAGCTTCAGCATAAATGGGTTTATCACTTGCATCGAACAGCTCAAAGTCACCCTTCTTTAAGCTTCTAGATCTTTGTAACCCCTACAATGACTTATAGATATAAGACCCACATGCAGTATTTATACCCATGAATCAAAAACTGAAGAACTCATTGACAAGTTTGTTTGTATCATGTACAAACCTTTGGTTGCACCACCAGCATCCTGATTCTGACTTGCAAGATATAACTTGCAATTCTTCTTCTAATGCCCTTGCTTTCCATATTGATAGTAGGTTCCACTAGCAGAGGGCTTCCTTGCTTTCTTCCTTTTTTGGAAGCTACTCTTAGGGTTCGTTTACCTCTTTGAACCCTTATTCATTGCCTGCTTCTTCTTACCATCAACTAGAAGAAGCTGAGCCTTATCACCTTTAAAGTGGCTCTTTGCTATTTTAACCATATTCAGCAGCTCAGGTAATGATAAATTCAATTTGTTCATGTGATAATTCATGACAAAATATGAGAAGGAATCCAAGAGTGACTGTAAGACCAAGTCTTGATTCAGTTCCTCATCCATCACAAATCCTAATTGACTTAATCGAGTGATCAAGTCAATCATTTTAAGGACATGAGCATGGATGGAAGAACCCTCACTCATTCATGCTCAGAACAACTGCTTCGATATTTCATATTAAGCAATCTAACATTGCTCTCCATATAGCTCCTAAAGATTGAGCAATATGGATTGAGGTTCTATTTCCTCATGTTGCCTCTATAACTCATTACTCAATGAGGCCAACATGATGCACTTGACAGTCATGCTGTCATTCTACCATATTTTATATGTGGCCCTTTCCTTCTCGGTAGCATCCTCTCTTACTAGAAGTGGGTCATGAGAATCGAGGATATAGATAATTTTTTCCTGAACTAATACAATTCTCAGGTTCCTCAACCAATCCATAATTCAGACCGGTCAACTTGTTGGCATCCAAGATGCCCTGTAGTGAAAGAGTAGAAGCCATAATGTATAATCTATATTAAATAAAGAACAACTATAAGCAGATCATGCATGATCATATTAATAATTAGACAAGGTCTTTTGCATCTAATTGTGTCTCCCACTATTTTTTACGAATACCATAAACCTCTCCTATGGTAAATGAGAAACTAGTATCCAATTTCTTTAGTGGGATTGATATCCCAATTCCTTATAAATGCCTTGTGTGTACATAAAAAACACTTATTAGTTCAAGGGGAGGAAATAAGCCTTTCCAATTGCATCCCTTGCAATTCTCAACATAACTTTTGCCTCTAAGACACTTATAGCCTTGTGTATGCACAACAAACCATAATATCTTAGTTTAATCGGACCCTTTAGTTCTATATAGCCATGATTGAATAATGTTGCCCTTATGTGTACACAACAAAGCAACATTATTAGTCATGCTATAAAGTATTAGGTGCATCAAGATAAATTTTATACCAAACACTAGAGCAGGCCTTGTGTTACATAACAAACCTACTATAGTGTTGACAAAAATTTGGCTTAGCACGAAAGAAGGCAATTTGTAGTGTGCTTAATTAATTAACATTTCCAGGTTAAGGTTTAGATATGACCAAATTGGCCAGGCAAGTGGAAGAGATGAGGGGGTCCCCTCATTGCTTTCCATAGATACTAAATAAATTAGCTAGGTCAGATAACAGAACCAATTAAAAATCTCATACCCTTTACCTTCCCAGAACCACTTTCCTAGACACCAATTGGCTGATCAAATCCAAATTAGATTTGCATCATGATTAACTCACACTACGACTAAATATAATTTTTATGAAGACTTTGATGATCTCATAACACATCCTAATTAAATATGTCAATGTGACATTTATTCTAGCTATCAAGCATATTAATCCTAATATGCATAACATAAGCATGATTATAACAACATTCTATTCACCTCACTTGTTCATGGGTTAAGGCCATATCGACACCCCAACACGCCATAGGAGACCCCATTAAATGTGAAGAAAGGGCCTTTAAACCCTAATTGGCTCCTGTTGCTGCCAAGATCACCGTGGCCTATAGCTCCGGCATGTCGCCAATGCATCGGGCTCCTGTGGGGGGTTCTCATCCCTCTCCTTGCCGGTTGACTCCTTGATCTGACTGCCATACAAAAAAGAGGAAACCCAGGTTGGAGATTCTGATAGGGACATTTCGATAATCAAGTCAGACGGGGATGATCAAGGGACATAAAACCTCTATGGTAGAGAGCTTGGGGACTCTCCTTGTAGAGGGTGAAAGAAAAGAATTTAGATGTGAAGACAAGGTCGGGCTAGAATCGGGGAGCTTGGAAAGTTCTCTTGGTTGGTTCCTTGCCCATTTGCTCCCTGGTCTCGCTTACTTACCCGTTCTTCTCTTACTCTTCCTTGCCTTTCTCTGATCTTATGTACCTGGGTTGGCCCAGACCAGATCTGGGGCTTTGTCCAGATGTCCCTTTCCTTGCTCCCTCTCTAAGAGAAGTCATCCATTGCCTGCGGTCTACCTCCGGTTGGACTGGTTCTTTGGAAGAGCTTCTCCTATTGGAGAAGTTCACCAGCGGGGTGCAGGTCTTGTCCATTTGATTATACAATTCTCTGTGGGAGGGGCGAGCACCATGCCGCAGAGCCTTATGCCACGGTGGGATGTTTCTATTCCCAAAGGGACCGTTAGAGTGTTGTAGGGTCCTGGGGCCTTAATGGAATACTTCTTTTGGAGGAGGTTCATGTTTCATGTTGCGAGGGTCGATGCCCCCAGTTGCACAACCATCGACATGGTAGATTGCTACTGGGCCTGGAGCTTGGTGGAGCACATACTGCATAGATCCTACCGGTGGCACGTCATAGGGCCCGAATTTATGGCAGGGGGTGTGACACCTCCCGGAGGTTATGGATGGCCAGGCTCCTTCTTGCCATGGCTTGAATTTTTATTGGTCCTTCTTTCCCTCGCCATTGGTAGGAATATCGGCTTTCACGAGGTGGGGGTGGGTCCCACCTTGGGAACTCCACCTTAGAACATGACTTGGTAGCATGAGCATGACTCCGGCTGAAGCTGGCCTCAAACAGAAGGCTCGCCCTATGAGCATGACCCCAGCTGGAAGCTAACCTCGATAGGAGGGCTCGTGATGCAGGACGGGGAAGCAGGGATCGCTGGTGAGCATAGAGTCACCAGGGATTAGGTAGGTTTGGAGCTTGTGAGAGGATGATAGTGGCTAGGGTTTGCTTGGAAGAGAGGGAGCAGGGCAGCTAGGGTTTGCACTCAAGAATAGGGAACACGGGTCTCACACCCCCTCCAATATGGAGGAAAAACTCAGACAAAATAACTTTTAATTTGTATTTATGAGAAAAACAAGAGGGGAGGGGTGGGTATTTATAGATTCACCCAGGTTACATAACTTGAGGGCTAAGAAACCCTAACTTGTGGGCCAAGAAACCCTGGTGGACCTGATCAACAGTAGGCCTTTGTCTTGGATTGGAGCTCTCTCTTGTGGACTTGGCGGCATGAAAGGGCCTAGGTGCATGAAAGCCAGCTCTGGTTAGGGTGGCCTAGTGCATCTCTTGGCTGCGAACTCTCCTCTTGTACAAAACTGGACTAACTCAAACTTACAGGACTCAACTGGACTCATGAGGTTTGATGTGGGACAATGCTAGGAGGATCGTTAGAGAGTTGAGAAGTCTCCTGGGATTAGGGTCGAGAAGGGGATAACTAGGACCTCACACCCCATGATGTTCTGAAGAACAAAGGAAAAGAACCTCACACCCCGCGATGTTTCGAAGAACAAAGGAAAATGGCCTCACACCCCGTGATGCTCAAAAACGAAGGAATAGGGTTTCACACCCTCGATGCTCGAAAGTGAAGGAATAGGGTCTCACACACCTCGACACCCAATGGTGAAGGAAAAATGGGCCTCACACCTTTCCCATGTGGGGCGAATGAAAAGAATCACTCTTTTTTAAACACTCATCATTATTAACCAAATTTTTACAAAGGACCATGGGTGGTATTTATAGACTTTCCAACCCTCTTACAAGATAAAGATGAAACCTATTCCAATCCTAACAAACTTCAAACTAATAATCTAATCTAAAACAAACTTGGAATTAAAATAACTTCAAACTAATCAATACATCCATATTAAAAAAAATTTAAAATTAATCAAATATAATCTGAATGCATCGAGATCTGTGCCAAGAAAAGGAGGATCTATGCTGAGTTGCTTTGAAATCTGCACGGGCCTGATAACTGTGCAAAAAATTCTTGCTCTAAGAAGCATGCAGCTCCGAGAAGTGTGCTGCTCTGAGATCTATGCAAATTTCTGACCCTATGACCGTGGAACATTGGGGGTGATGATGGATGACGGACTTGTGGGGAGGCACGACCGGCGGCTGGGGAAAAGCGGTGCATGGGCGGCGGTGTGGAGATCTGGCAGGGCATGTCAGAGTCTTCGTGGTAGCAGGGCATCACAAGTGGCTGGAGGTGGACGGCGGCACAGGCGGCACGGGGGTGCCGGTTCGGAGGCGATGCATGGCATCTCCTTCGTGAGGTGGAACAGGGGGGTCTTCGGAGAGAGATATTCCGGTGGAGATGCGGGAGATCTAGGCGATCGACGGTGGCGAGGAAGACGATGACGTTGAGGCCAAAATCGAAGATCTTAAGGTCCGACAATGTGTTTCGGGCAACAGCGGATGCGATTTGATGGCGGATGCGATCTGATGGCGGTTATGGGGGAGACGGAGGCAGGGCGGCTCCGATTACATGGGTTAGGTGGTGGCAGTGTTAAAGGATTAGCCGGGATAAGGTTGAAAGAAGGTGATCTGGGCAACGTGTAGGGTTCGGGAACCAGTGCGGAAGTGTGGATTTCAAAAACTTTATGAAATCAGGTCCGAACCCTAATCCCAAAATCTCCTTATTAGCAATTAAAACTTATGACTACATGCATGTCCAAATTTAAACACAGTTTAGATACTAACCTCAGATCGCTATATCCAATCTGATGTAGAAATAAACTCCAAAAAGGGTAACCTTTTGAACACACCAGGCGTCCACTTGTCCGCCCTCCGATGGTGATCCACACGGGCAGATGATCAAGACAGTGACTCCTCAATTGGGTTCCTTCCAATCAAGTTCTACCCCAAGAACTTGATATATGAGCTATTGGCTAGGACTCCTCTAGCCAAACGGGGACCAAAACTTTCTCTCTTACTCTTCTCCTAGTTTTTAGCAACTTTGGCCCCTTAAGACACTCTTGTCTTAAGAATAAGCCCTTGTCCTAAAGTGAGACAAGGCTTGTCTTGGAGGGAGAAGAAAATTAAGACAAAGTTGTCTTAATGTAAGAAAGAAGGAAAAGAGGCGCCTTCTTCCTTTACCGTCGGAGAGTTTCTCTCTCTGACTCTCCTTCTGTTCTGAGATTCGACAGAGCCTAGGCTCTGTAAAGGAATCAAAGAGGAAAGAGAGGAGGGGGAAACAATCTTCTGGAGAGGGAGAAGGAAAGAGAAGCAAGGCTTCGCCGTAGAAAATCTGGAATAAATTTTTACGGTGAAGCCTTCTTCTTAAATAGGCGACAGAGAGGCGCCTTCTCCTTCTGAAAAATCCTCACGTCCCTCTCTCCCTTCTCACGTCTTCTCTCTTAATCTCACGGCCCTTGGGATTAATCTCACGGCCTTTGGGATGGGAAGACGCGAAGAAAGATCATGAAAAACACAGAAGGGCGCGCGCAGAAAAAAGAGTCGCGCCCCTTCGGTGTTTTTCTCTTCTTTTCCATGGTATTTTTTTCTTTTTTGGAGAGTCCACGCCTAGGTGGACTCTCTTCCATGCCTCTTCAAAAATCACCGGTGTTTTTTCTTTCTTTTCACGCAAAGACGCGTCTTGGAAGAGTCCACGCGCGTGTGGACTCTTCTCCTTGCGCGCGCGCGTGGGAAGAGAGGGGGAGGGGTTTTAGGCGATGTGGGAAAGGGGTTTAGCCTCTTAGGTTAGCCCAATTGCTAGCCTATAGTTAGCCCAACATTTTGTATCTTCAATTAGATTCAAACCGGAATGAATTTGGATCTAAAAAAGACCAAATCGGAACCCTAACTCGAATCCGATTCAAGTAGAAGTCATGGTTTGCAACACATGCTAGTGTGTTCATCTGCAAACGAGATTTAATTCCAAATTAAATCCTTGATTATCTGTCCTAAGTGTGTGACCCATTAGGTTCCATACTTAGCTAGCAGTGGGTCCGAGTGCAAGTTGACCTAATCTGATCAGAACTCATTCTAATCGATTTAGGTCAAATCGAGCTAACTCGAGTCAGTCAATTAGGACTCCTCCTAATTAGTGATCCAATTAAACCATTTAATTTGATCAACCCACAAGACAAGATTGACGTCTAGCAACGTGTCATGTCTACCCGGAAGATATGGAAATTCTGGTGTAATTCCAAAACTACCCTTCAGTGGAAAGTTCCCGTACAATTCGATCCTTCAATCATCTTGCATCCCGAATATAACTATGGATATGGAATCATGTCAAATCCAGTTTATACTCATTCCCAGCTCAGTCATACACTAATGATTCAATTAATTCGATATTAGAAATCATTTCTAATATCTGTACTTTGATCAAAGATTTCCTGAATCATCATCTGACCTAATTTGGCTGGATGCAATCTCCTCCTACTAGGAGTGATCAATTCCTTGTTGACCTACTCATTACCTTCATATACAATTCACCATACCCAGCATCAACCTCGTGCATGACCTAGTGTCATGATTGAGATTGAACCAAAGCATGGGTTCATGTACATAAGGTATTATGGCAGTCTCAGGTCATAGGACTACTTGCACAACTCCCACTATGTGAAACATCTATTGACATGCAGCTAAGGCTCCATTAGATGTTCTCAAACTGGATCTATTCAGTGAACTCATTCACTAATGAGCACCACATCCTTGTATTAGTGTCCTACACAAATGATTGTGAGAGCAGTCACCCTTTTCAGCATACATAGGATGTGCCAGTCTTACCGGAAAACCCTGATCCCCAACTCAGGGTTCCTATGACTAGGAATATTCTAGATTAGGGTTTTAAGGCCTTAGATCTCACTGGTATGATCTCATCATAGCCCTACAACCATAGCCCTAATCTATGGGGTTCATCATATAATGACACAGCGAATGATGAAAAAATTATTGCCTTTATTAATTTGTCAATTTACAATGGTCTGGGAGATACAGATATTGGCTTATAGGGCATAATCCTTTCAATCTCCCACTTGCACTAAAGCCAATCGCTCTTATTCTTTAACCCCATACAATCGAGGTGGCGATTAAACTCCCGCTGTGGTAGAGCCTTAGTGAACGGATCTGCTATGTTGTTCTTTGTATCTACTCTATTGATGCAGACTTCTTGTCTTTCGATTATCTCTCGGACAAGATGGAAGCGTCTCAGAATGTGCTTGGACTTGTGATGGGCTCTCGGTTCCTTAGCTTGAGCAACTGCTCCAGTGTTATCACAATAGAGTGGCACCGGGTTCTCAATCTCAGGAACTACTCCCAACTCAGTGATGAATTTCTTCATCCAGACAGCTTCCTTGGCGGCTTCACTGACAGCTATGTACTCTGCCTCGGTAGTTGAGTCAGCTACAGTCTGCTGTTTAGTGCTCTTCCAACTTACTGCTCCACCATTCAAGGTAAAGACATACCCTGAAATGGATTTACTATCATCTGGGTCTGATTGAAAACTAGAGTCTGAATAGGCTTCTAGTTTAAGATCAGATCATCCGTATATAAGAAAAATATCCTTAGTCCTTCTCAGGTACTTAAGAATATTTTTCACAGCCTTCCAGTGATCCTCTCCTGGATCAACCTGAAATCTACTGGCTACACCCAAGGCATATGCCACATCAGGCCTGGTACATAACATAGCATACATAATCACCCTATAGCCGAAGCATAAGGTATAGAACTCATTCTATATCTTTCTTCAGGTGTCTTAGGAGACATCCTCTTAGAAAGACGTATGCCATGACCAATAGGTAAGTAACCTCTTTTACTTTCCTCCATGCTAAATCTCTTTAGCACCTGGTCAATGTACCTAGACTGGGACAAGCCAAGCATCCTTCTTGATCTATCTCTATAGATCTTTATACCCAGTATATAGGATGCTTCTCCCAAGTCTTTCATGGAAAACTGTTTCGATAACCATACTTTGACTGATTGTAACATTGGGATATCATTCCCAATAATAAGTATATCATCAACATATAGAACTAAGAAAACTATGGCACTCCCACTAGTCTTCTTGTACACACAAGGTTCATCCTCATTTTTGAAAAAATCAAATTCTTTGACTGTTTTATCATATCGGATGTTCCAACTCCTGGATGCTTGCTTTAATCCATAAATGGATTTCTTTAGCCTACATACCTGATTAGGTTTAGTCTCCAAGACAAAACCTTCTGGTTGTGACATATAAACCTCTTCCTCAAGGAAACCATTGAGGAATGCAGTTTTTACATCCATTTGCCAGATCTCATAATCATGATATGCTGCTATAGCAAGCATAATCCGAATAGATTTGAGCATGGCAACAGGGGAAAATGTTTCATCATAATCTATTCCCTGTTTTTGTCTGAAACCCTTAGCCACCAATCTGGCTTTATAAGTTTCAACTTGGCCATCTGCCCCAATCTTCCTTTTATAGACCCATTTACACCCAATAGGGTTAATACCCTCTGGTGCATCAACCAAAGACCATACTTGGTTGACATACATGGAGTCCATCTCGGATCTCATGGCTTCCAGCCATTTGTCTGAGTCTCTACTCATGACTGCTTCCGTATAGGTTAGAGGCTCATCATTTTGAATGATTTGGGCTTCATTATTTTCAATTATGAACCCATACCTCTCAGGTGCCTGTCGCACCCTATTAGACCTACGGATAGGAGTGTGTTCAGGTTCTATATTAACTATGTTGTTACTTGACTGAGAAGTGTCTATTTGTTGAATCTCATTAAGTTCGATATTTCTACCAGTGCCCTTTTGTAGGATAAATTCCTTTTCCATAAAAGTGGCATGCCTACTGACCAAAACCTTTTGTTCAGTAGGGTGGTAGAACACATATCCTATACTATCTCTAGGATATCCGATAAATAGACATTTGTCTGCTCTAGCATCTAGTTTATGTCCAAAATTCCTTTTTACATAGGCTGGACATCCCCATATCTTAATATACTTAAGATTGGGCTTCTTACTTCTCCATAATTCATATGGAGTGCTAGAGACAGTTTTAGATGGTACTCTATTCAAGATATGAGTTGCTGTTTCCAAAGCATATCCCCAGAAAAAAAAAGGTAACTCCGTGAAGCACATCATGGACCGTACCATATCCAATAAAGTACGATTCCTCCTTTCAGCAACACCATTTAATTGTGGTGTGTAAGGAGGAGTCCATTCAGAGATGATCCCCTTATCTTTAAGGTGATCAAGAAACTCAGTGGATAAGTATTCACCTCCTCTATCTGATCGGAGGATCTTTATACTTTTTCCTGTCTGTTTCTCTACCATACTTTGATACTCTAAAAATTTTTCAAAAGCATCGGACTTATGTTTCATTAGATACACAAATCCATACCTTGAAAAATCATCAGTAAATGTGATGAAGTATGAGTATCCACCATAGGCTTGAGTTGTCATGGGCCCACATACATCTGTGTGTATGAGTCCTAATAACTCTTTTGTCCTTTCTCCATGTCCACTAAATGGAGTCTTGGTCATCTTACCCATGAGACATGATTCACAAGTTCCTAATGACTCATAGTCATAAGGATCAAAGAAATTTTCTTTGTACAACTTGTTAATCCTAGTCTCACTAATATGTCCAAGTCGACAATGCCAAAGTAAGGTATTGTTAACATCATCTCTTTTCCGTTTGTTAGAAACATGAAAAACATTGTCATTAGTGGAAAGAGTTAAGAGACCATTGCAGAATATGCCATAACATATAATTTCATTAGATAAAGAAATTGAGCAGCCACTGCTCATTACATTCATAGTATATCCTTGTTTAAGTAACAAGGATACAGATATGATATTTCTAATGATTTTTGGCATATAGTAACAATTCCTTAGCTCCAAGATCTTCCCTGAAGGTAACTTCAAAACATAAGTCCCTACAGCTTCTGCTTGGATGGGGTCCCCTCCAGCACCGTAGAGCTCAAAGTTACCTTCCTTCAATACTTTAAGCCCCTGAAGTCCCTGCAATGATTTGCAGATGTTATGACCACAGGCGGTATCCAACACCCAAGTATTTGAAATGGAAGAATCCAATGACAAAATAGTATGAACTTCTTTCATACCTTTTGGTGCCTCTGATGCACCAGGCTTCAAACTTGCAAGGTAAACCTTGCAGTTTCTTTTCCAATGACCCGGCTTGCCACAATGAAAGCAGGTCATCTGTCCGGAGGCCTTCTTTCCTTTCTTCTTCTTAATGCCCCCTTTGGGATTCATCCTCTTATTGGAACCCCTTTTGCCTGTCTTCTTCTTATCCACAAGAAGAACTGGAGCCTTATTTTTCTTTACATGGCTCTCTGCTGTTTTCAACATATTCAACAGCTCAGGCAAGGAAGAATTAAGTTTGTTCATATGGTAATTAAGAACAAACTGTGAAAATGACTCTGGGAGTGATTGCAAGATCAAGTCTTGATTCAACTCCCCATCCATTACAAAACCTAATTGACCTAATCGAGTGATTAGATCAATTATCTTTAATACATGGTCTTGTACTGATGTACCTTCTGTCATCCTTGCACGGAACAACTGCTTAGATATTTCATATCTAGCAGTTCTACTGTGTTCTCCATAAAGCTCTTTTAAATTTAGGAGTATGGAGTTAGTATCCATGCTATCATGCTGCCTCTGCAACTCGTTAGTCATAGAGGCAAGCATAACACATTTGACAGTAAGTGAGTCATTTTGCCACATATTATATGTGGTCTTCTCCTCTTGCGAGGCATCTTCCCTTGGTGGTTCCAAAATCGGGGTATCAAGAATATAGGAAATTCTTTCTTGACTGAGTACTATTTTCAAATTTCTCAGCCAATCAACATAATTAGGCCCAGTCAATTTGTTGGCATCTAAAATACTACGGAGTGAGAGTGAAGAGGCCATTTATCTACATTTAAACAAAGAACGAAAACATAAGCAAACAACCATGAAATGACAACACATAATTAAATTAGGACTTTAATTTAATTATGTCTCCCACTATTTTATCGAGCATCATAACCCTCTATACGATGATCGAGAAAACCTTAATTGATCTTTCTTAGTGGGGTTGAGATCCCAATCCCTCATAAAAGACCTTGTGTGTACACACAAATCTTATATAAGTTCATAGGTAGGAAAACTCTTTCCAATTGTAACCTGTACAATTCTCAACTTATCTCGGCCTCTAAAATATTAATAGCCTTGTGTATACACAACAAACTATAATATTTTAGTTAAGTAAGACCCTTCATAGCCATATAGTCATGACTTTAATAGTAATACCCTTGTGTGTACACAACAAAATATTACTTTAAATCATGCCATAAACAAATAATTGTATTAGGCCAAAAATTGTGTTAGTCACCATATTAGGTCTTGTGTGTACACAACAAACCTAGTATAGATCGTAATACAATGATGACCTATCATGAAGGAAGGCCAATAATAGTATTTTAACACCAAGCATGTTAGTCAAGAATTGAATCAATCAGATCGGCCAGGCTAGTGGAAGAGATGTGGGGGTCCCCCCGTTGCTTTCCTAGACACCAATTTAAAATTGGCCAGGTCAGTCAACGGAACCAATTAAAAACCACGATTCCCTTTACCTTCCCAGAACCACCTTTCTAGACACCGAAATGACTAATTATCCATCATGACTAATAATGCTTATCGGTTAACTATACTACCACTTAATATAATTTTAAGAGGGGTTCATGCAATGCCAGCACATTCAATTAAAATCTATCACATATATTAATACATGCTTTAAACTAAGCAAATATGTGAAATGTGTGCCATCATACTAGGACAACCATTTACCACATAATGGATACACCATTATGCCAGGGCAACCTTATTTCAGTATGATGGCTCCAGGGCTAATCATATCTCTAAGACAATTAGGGTTTCAGTGGAAAACCCTAACTGGTGGCAATCATCAAACTCATGTTCAATCAAAGACATGCACTGTGCATCAATATAAAAACTTTAACATGATACTACATCATGAATTGAACTTCATAAGTTTTAATCCTAATAAGGATGCTCTGATACCACTATAGGGTTCGGGAACCAGTGCGGAAGTGTGGATTTCAAAAACTTTATGAAATCAGGTCCGAACCCTAATCCCAAAATCTCCTTATTAGCAATTAAAACTTATGACTACATGCATGTCCAAATTTAAACACAGTTTAGATACTAACCTCAGATCGCTATATCCAATCTGATGTAGAAATAAACTCCAAAAAGGGTAACCTTTTGAACACACCAGGCATCCACTTGTCCGCCCTCCGATGGTGATCCACACGGGCAGATGATCAAGACAGTGACTCCTCAATTGGGTTCCTTCCAATCAAGTTCTACCCCAAGAACTTGATATATGAGCTATTGGCTAGGACTCCTCTAGCCAAACGGGGACCAAAACTTTCTCTCTTACTCTTCTCCTAGTTTTTAGCAACTTTGGCCCCTTAAGACACTCTTGTCTTAAGAATAAGCCCTTGTCCTAAAGTGAGACAAGGCTTGTCTTGGAGGGAGAAGAAAATTAAGACAAAGTTGTCTTAATGTAAGAAAGAAGGAAAAGAGGCGCCTTCTTCCTTTACCGTCGGAGAGTTTCTCTCTCTGACTCTCCTTCTGTTCTGAGATTCGACAGAGCCTAGGCTCTGTAAAGGAATCAAAGAGGAAAGAGAGGAGGGGGAAACAATCTTCTGGAGAGGGAGAAGGAAAGAGAAGCAAGGCTTCGCCGTAGAAAATCTGGAATAAATTTTTACGGTGAAGCCTTCTTCTTAAATAGGCGACAGAGAGGCGCCTTCTCCTTCTGAAAAATCCTCTCACATCCCTCTCTCCCTTCTCACGTCTTCTCTCTTAATCTCACGGCCCTTGGGATTAATCTCACGGCCTTTGGGATGGGAAGACGCGAAGAAAGATCATGAAAAACACAGAAGGGCGCGCGCAGAAAAAAGAGTCGCGCCCCTTCGGTGTTTTTCTCTTCTTTTCCACGGTATTTTTTTTCTTTTTTGGAGAGTCCACGCCTAGGTGGACTCTCTTCCACGCCTCTTCAAAAATCACCGGTGTTTTTTCTTTCTTTTCACGCAAAGACGCGTCTTGGAAGAGTCCACGCGCGTGTGGACTCTTCTCTTTGCGCGCGCGCGTGGGAAGAGAGGGGGAGGGGTTTTAGGCGATGTGGGAAAGGGGTTTAGCCTCTTAGGTTAGCCCAATTGCTAGCCTATAGTTAGCCCAACATTTTGTATCTTCAATTAGATTCAAACCGGAATGAATTTGGATCTAAAAAAGACCAAATCGGAACCCTAACTCGAATCCGATTCAAGTAGAAGTCATGGTTTGCAACACATGATAGTGTGTTCATCTGCAAACGAGATTTAATTCCAAATTAAATCCTTGATTATCTGTCCTAAGTGTGTGACCCATTGGGTTCCATACTTAGCCAGCAGTGGGTCCGAGTGCAAGTTGACCTAATCTGATCAGAACTCATTCTAAACGATTTAGGTCAAATCGAGCTAACTCGAGTCAGTCAATTAGGACTCCTCCTAATTAGTGATCCAATTAAACCATTTAATTTGATCAACCCACAAGACAAGATTGACGTCTAGCAACGTGTCATGTCTACCCGGAAGATATGGAAATTCTGGTGTAATTCCAAAACTACCCTTCAGTGGAAAGTTCCCGTACAATTCGAACCTTCAATCATCTTGCATCCCGAATATAACTATGGATATGGAATCATGTCAAATCCAGTTTATACTCATTCCCAGCTCAGTCATACACTAATGATTCAATTAATTCGATATTAGAAATCATTTCTAATATCTGTACTTTGATCAAAGATTTCCTGAATCATCATCTGACCTAATTTGGCTGGATGCAATCTCCTCCTACTAGGAGTGATCAATTCCTTGTTGACCTACTCATTACCTTCATATACAATTCACCATACCCAGCATCAACCTCGTGCATGACCTAGTGTCATGATTGAGATTGAACCAAAGCATGGGTTCATGTACATAAGGTATTATGGCAGTCTCAGGTCATAGGACTACTTGCACAACTCCCACTATGTGAAACATCTATTGACATGCAGCTAAGGCTCCATTAGATGTTCTCAAACTGGATCTATTCAGTGAACTCATTCACTAATGAGCACTCACATCCTTGTATTAGTGTCCTACACAAATGACTGTGAGAGTAGTCACCCTTTTCAGCATACATAGGATGTGCCAGTCTTACCGGAAAACCCTGATCCCCAACTCAGGGTTCCTATGACTAGGAATATTCTAGATTAGGGTTTTAAGGCCTTAGATCTCACTGGTATGATCTCATCATAGCCCTACAACCATAGCCCTAATCTATGGGGTTCATCATATAATGACACAGCGAATGATGAAAAAATTATTGCCTTTATTAATTTGTCAATTTACAATGGTCTGGGAGATACAGATATTGGCTTATAGGGCATAATCCTTTCACAACGGCTAGAGGAAGAAGAGGACAGGATTAACATAAGAATAAGTTAGGAATAAACATGGAATAAAATGGGAATAATGGGGATAAATGGAATAGCTGGGATAAAAAATATAAAATAAAATAAAAAATATCTAGGAGAAAAAAGAAAAAACCTTGATGGGTTTTGATATAATAAAATAAAAAATATCTATGAGAAAAAAGAAAAATCCTTGATGGGTTTTGATGTCCCCATCATTCTCTTGGGATGGGAAAACTCGACTCCATCGAGTCAGGCTCGATGCTGCAATTTTTTTTCTCTAACCCTAATCCTCTCCTGCTTTGATACCAAATTGATGTGGAACAAAGCTAGGAGGATCATTGGAGAGCTGAGAAGTCTCCTGAGATTAGGGTCAAGAATGAATAACTAGGGCCTCACACCCCGCGATGTTCCGAAGAACAAAGGAAAAGGGCCTCATACCCCGCGATGCTCGAAAGCGAAGAAATAGAGTCTCACACCCCTCGACGCTTGAAAATGAAGGAATAGGGTCTCACACCCCTTGACTTCCAATGGCGAAGGAAAAATGGGCCTTACATCCTCCCCATGCAGGTCGAAATCACTCTTTTCTAAACACTCATCTTTATTCACCAAATTTTTACAATGGACTGAGGGTGGTATTTATAGACTTTCTAACCCTTTTACAAGATAAAGATGAAATCTATCCCAATCCTAACAAACTTCAAACTAATAATCTAATCGAAAATAAACTTGAAATTAGAACAACTTCAAACTAATCAATACATCCAGATTAAAAATAATTAAAATTAATAAAATATAATCTGAATGCATCGAGATCTATGCCGAGAAAAGGTGGATCTATGCTGAGTTGCTTTGAAATCTATGCAGGCCTGATAACTATGCAAAAAATTCCTGCTCTGAGAAGCATGCAACTCTAAGAAGCATGCTACTCTGAGATCTATGTAGATTTCTATCCCTGCAACCGTGGAACAGTGGGGGGGATGATGGACGAGGGACTTGTAGGAAGGCATGGCCGGCGGCTAGGGAAAAGCAGTGCACGACCGACGAAGTGGAGATCCGGTTGGGCATGGTGGAGTCTTCGTGGCAGCAGGGTGTCACAAGCGGCTGGAGGTGGATGGTGGAATGGGTGGCACGGGGGTGCCAGTTCAGAGGCGACACGCGGCATCTCCTTCGCGAGGTGGAACAGGGGGTCTTCGGAGAGAGAGATTCCGATGAAGATGCGAGAGATCTAGGCAGTCGGCGGTGACAGGGAAGACGATGGCATTGAGGTGGAAATCGAAGATCTTGAGGTATGATGATGTGGCTCGTGAAGCGGCAGATGCGATCTAACGGTGGTTATGGGGGAGACGGAGGTAGGGCGGCTTCGATTGCATGGGTTGGGCGGTGGCGGTGTTGAAGGATCGGCCTGGATAAGATTGAAAGAAGGTGATCTAGGCAGCAGATAGAGGAAGAAGATGACAGGAATAATAAAGGAATAAGCTAGGAATAAATTTGGAATAAAATGTGAATTGTAGGGATAAATGGAATAGCTAGGATAAATAATATAAAATAAAATAAATCTAGGAGAAAAAAGAAAAAATCCTGATGGGTTTTGATGTCCCGATCAAGGTTGAGATAACTCAACTTATTACAGGACTCAACTTGAAACAAACTTAAAACAAAAGACTCACAGGACTGAAGGGACACTAATAGACTCTTTGGTCCCCATCAGCTCGCCTTGACAGCATGATCATGACCATGGCCAGGAGCTGCCTCAGATGGGGGGCTCACCTTGTAAGCATGACCCCGGCTAAGAGCTGACTTCGATAGGAGGGCTCGCCATGGTAGCATGTACATGACCTCGGTTGGGATCTCGCCTTAGATGGAGGGCTTGCATTATGAGCATGACCCCAGCTGGTAGCTGACCTCGATAGGAGAACTCACCTTGGCAGTATGAGCATGAGCCCGACTGGGAGTTGGCGTAAGACGGATGGCTTGCCGTATGAGCATGACCCCGGCTGGGAGCTGACCTTGGTAGGAGTGCTTGCCTTGGCAGCATGATCATGAGCCTAGCTGAGAGCTAGCCTCAGATGGAGGTCTCGTCATATGACCATGACCCGGGTTGGGAGTTGACCTCGACAGGAGAGCTCGCCTTGGTAGCATGTGCATGACCACGGTTGGGAGCTTGCCTCAAATGGAGGGCTCACCCTATGATCACGACCCCGGCCAGGAGCTGACCTTGGCAAGAGGGCTCGCCTTGGCAGCATGAGCACGACCTCGGCCAGGAGCTGGCATCAAACCGAGGGCTCACCTTATTAGCATGACTCCAATTGGGAGTTGACCTTGGCAGTAGGGTTCACCTTAGCTCCTTGTTTAGCCACCGTGTCCAGGTGGCGGGTCTCCTCCCAGCGAGGCTGCCAGTGAGGGATCCACATTAGTTGATATGCCACATCAGATGCCCCCCACTCCTAAGCTTGGAAAATGAAGTGATGCTTGAGACGATGGGAGTAATGATCATGCTGACATGGAGGGGCATGCTTTTTGCACCATCAATGCCTTGTGTGCCATCACTCCGGAGATCATGCTCCCATGCCTAACGGGGATCGCCACATCACCCCTTATTAAAAAGGGGCCATAATTGCCATGCTAAGCCCAAAGGAGTTGCCTTCGGATTGAAGCACCGCTCTCAATGGATCATGATGCATGGCATATCTTGGTTGGCCCGAGATGAGTCATGGCACACGTCTTCGACTGGTATGAGGTGATGGGGCTCTAGGTCATTTTGAAAGGGACTTGTCCTTTTATTTCTTGAGGGTTTTCGAATGGCCACGACAAGGTTCTCCCTGCAGAGTGATCTTCTTCAACTTGAGTAGGGTCATAGGTTTTTAGCAGGTTAGGCTCTCTTTTTCCCTCTTTTCTCCCCTGGCTCTTCTCCTTCGGTCTGTGTCTGAGGAGCACCCTTTCTAGGGCTTTTAGGAACCCTTCTTTTCTTTGTTTCTTTCTCCATTGCTTTCAATGAGTTCTTCCAATAGAGGGCACTGCCCTCAGGGTTTCTTTGATGGTGTGGGGTCCTCACAACCGAGGCCTCCTTCCTCGAACAACGAGGAGGAGGAAGTCCCGGTTGTGTTTTGCAGGGGTCCCTGTCGGAAGGGGATTGTCATTGGACCCCCTGCGGTTTCTAATCCACCGGCTCCTTCCTCTAGGGAGTCTGGTAGCCCTGCTGGCATTACTTCAGTGATGATCGATGGGGATCTCCTCTGCATCTGGAGGTCATTTGGGGTCCCCAACTCCATCTGGCTCTCCATTCCTAGACCGGGGGATCTGGTCACTTCCAGTGGCCCAGGCCGAATAGCCTTGTATGAACACTTCCTTCTTGGGCATCTTCATCTTCCTTTCCATGTCTTTTTCCTTTCTTTCCTTAGCAACTACCACCTGGTTTTGGCTCAGCTCACCCTTAATGCTATCCGGACTATTTTTTGCTTCATCGTTCTCTACAACCATCATGGGATCATCGCCCATTTCTCCCTGTTCAGGGCCTTATTCACCTTGAAGTGCCACCCGTCCAATAGCGGATGGTGGTTTGTGTCCCCCCGCAAGGGGGGTCTCAAATTCAATCTACCCACCTCCATTAAGGGATGGAAGGGTAGGTTCTTGTTTTCCATGGTCGAGGGGGTGGACTGGGTCTGGAGTGACCTAGACACTTCTCCCAATTGACAGTCTACTATCGAGCCAGCCGATAAGGAAGTATTCGATCAGCTTATCTCCTCCTAGGTTCTGACCCTTCAGGATTTGCTGTGCGAATGGAATCTCACCGAAGTTGAGATCAGCCAGGCCCAGCCCTAGGGTAAAACTTGATGTCGGGCTTCCTTTCCTTTCAGTAGTGGGTCCGATCTAAGAATAAGGCTAACCAGCTTGCCTTATGTCACAGGAATGAGGTTCAACTTTGAAGAGCTCCTGGGGATTCCTAGAAGAGGGCTGCTACTAAAGAGCCCGAGGGAGAGCCCAAAAAGAAAGCCCGAGAAGAACCAAGATAGGGGCCCTACGATGGGCCTGAAAAGAGGGGGCTAGCCACCCCATGTGCGACGTCCAGTCCGAGGGCCTAGGCTCTGGCTAGCCAGCCTGGGGGCGAGGCCAGGATAGTAGAGGCGGCCTCGCCTCAACTCTAGTGGCCCCTCCATGCACTGATAATCCACCACAGCCAGAAGTGGTGGGGGTGGCAAGATCTGTTGCCACCGAGATGCCAACTCCATTGCCCAGAGCTAGAGCTGCTGGTGATGGTCCAACGGGTGCAGCGCTTTCACCGGGGGCCATGTCGTACCCCGCTTAGTCACCGGCGACATCAAGTCAGCCAGGCAAGAAGCTCACCATAATCCTGCCTAGGGGTTCCATGATAACCCAGGATGGGAAGTTAGTAGAGGAGATTCTAAACTCTCTCGTCCAGTCTTCAGACCTCCAGGGCCAGATCGGGAGGCCAATGGTGGAGCTCACAATCGGGGTGTTCCCCTAGTTGATACAGTAAGTGGTTTTCTTGGTTGCTTCTCCTTTTTCTCTTTTTAACAAGGGGCACTGACTATTGTCTCCTGTGCAGGTGGTGACAGATGTCCAACTCCTATGGGATGCTTGCTGGGCATCGTAGAGGCATGAGGCCTGCCTTTATTAAGAAAAGGATGAGGCCCACAGTCAGACCAACTAGGCCTGGGAGATGGAAGTCCAGCTGGCTAACGCTCGGGCCAGGGTGGTGGAACTAGAGAAGGGGTGGCTGAGCTCGAGGCAGCCCTGACTGAGGAGAAGGGTGCTAACTTTCATCGAGCTAAAGAGGTGGCTTCTTCTATTACAGAGGTGGCTCGCCTGGAAGGTAGGGTGCAGACCCTCCAGGCTTAGTTGGAGGAGGAGGCGGCCCGAGCCATGGCAGTGGCTGAGAAGGTGATGGCGGTCATCGCACTGATGGAGATGGCCAAGAAAGAAGCTGTTGAAGCCATCCCCAAATTCAAGGCATCCCAGGCCTTCAAGGATGAGGTCGTTGAGGCCATCCTGGACTCCTTCCATTAGGGGTTCAGGGACTTTGAAAATAAGGCCATCCGCTTCTACAGGCTGAAGGGGTTGGAAAAAATTCGTCCTTCTCTTCCATTCCTGGGCACCCAAGCATGACCACGATCAAGGTTCAAGGTGGAATCAGAGCCGGAGTCGGAGGAGGCCAAGGTTGAGGCTGGATCCGAGATCGCCAAGGACGCACCTTAGCTAGACGAAGTCATACACCGGCCTAGGAAGGAGCCGGCAGCTGATGTATAGATTTTCCTCCTTTCTGCTTTTGTACTTAGATTTTGGAAGGTCTCCCGACTTGTTGGGAGCCTTCGTAGGGTGTAAAAAAAATTTTAGTAACAAAGACATCCTTCTTTTTTAATTGTTGTTCCTCACTTAGTTCTTCTTTCTCTCCTTTAATTCTTCTTTTCTTCTTCCTTTTTTTCTAAGTACTTCAATGAACTTCTTCAAAGTATATGAGGGGTTCATTTTTGTTGTGAGGAAATAGATTGATTAGACCAACAAACTTAGTGTGGTCTTACTCTTTTTTTCGTTTCAATTCCTTTGTGGGAGCCATCCCCAGGCCCTAGTGACTTTAGATTTGCTCTATGGCCTTAGGATCGGTATGAAGGCTCCCAAGGACTCTTCACTTTCACCCTTTTGATCTTGAAACCGTGCAAGCCTGGGTGTAGGATTCCTAGATCTTCTTGCCTTGCCAAGTTATGAGTCAAGCGGCAGATGGTGGGATTTTAAGGGTCTCCCAACTGACATCCCAGTCTATGAATGAGGTGACTGGGTGGCAGATCCTCTAAGTTTCTAAAACTCTTCAGTTTGATCAGCCATGCTATGAATTAAGTGGTAGATGGCACAGCTTCTGGTGTCTCCCGGCTGACATCTTCGGACTGTGAGCAAGGTGGCTGAGTGTGGGACTTTGTAAGTTTCCTAGCTTGGAGGTGCCGAACTGTGAGTCAAGCTACAAATGGTGGGACTTTTGGAGTCTCCCGGCTGACATCTTCGAACTATGAGCAAGGCAGAAAGACTTCTTGATTTGCTAGGCTGTGAATCAAGTAGTAGATGGTAGGACTTCTAGAGTCTCCTAGCTGACATCTCCAGACTGTGAGCAAGGTAGAGAGACTTCTAAATTTGCCAGGCTGTGAGTTGAGCATAGATGGTAGGACTTCTGGAGTCTCCCAGCTGACATCTTCGAAGTGTGAGCAAGGTAAAGAGACTTCTTGATTTACCAGGCTATGAATCAAGTGGTAGATGGTGGGACTTCTGGAGTCTCCTGGCTGACATCTACAAGTTGTGAGTAAGGTAGAGAGACTTCTTGATTTGCCAGGCTGTGAGTCAAGCAGTAGATGGTGGGACTTCTAGAGTATTCTAGCTAACATCTTCAGACTATGAGCATGGCATGGAGACTTCTTGATTTTCCAGGCTATGAGTCAAGCGGTAGATGGCTGGACTTCTGGAGTCTCCCAGCTAACATCTCAGGACTATGAGCAAGGCAGAGAGACTTCTTGATTTGCCAAGCTATCAGTCAAGTGGTAGATGGCAGGACTTTTGGAGTCTCCCAGCTGACATCTTCGGACTGTGAGCAAGGCTGTTGAGTGCAGGGCTTCATAAGTTTCTCGACTTGAGGTGTGGGGCTTTGTAAGTTTCCTGGCTTGAAGGTGTGGGGCTTCGTAAGTTTTCCAGCTAAAGAGTATGGGGCTTCATAAGTTTCCTAACTTAAGGGTGCGAGGCTTCATAAGTTTCCCGACTTAAGAGTACGGGGCTTTGTAAGTTTCCGGCTTAAGAGTACGGGGCTTTGTATGTTTCCTGGCTTAAGAGTATTGTGCTTCAAAAGTTTCCCGGCTTTGTCTGTCAAACTTGAAGTTAAATGGAAGAGTTGCTACATAGGTGAAAATAGAGTTGCACCAAAAAGAAACTTTTAATGATTTAGAAGAGTCTTACATTACTGGTAGTACATCATCAAGTTGCTGGCATTCCTGGTTCGCATGAATTGGGCTCCGTCGAGCACGGTGAGGTAGTAGGCTCCTCCTGGTAAGGCCTAAACCACCTTGTTGGGGCCTTCCCAATTCAGGAAGAGTTTCCCACACTCCCCCAGTTGGGATGCTTCTGCCTGCTTGAGGACAAGGTCGCCTTGGAGGAATAACTTAGGCCTCACGGGGGAATTGTAGTAGTGCACCACTTGCTATCGGTAGGCTATCATCCAGAGTCAGGCCTTATCTCTCGTCTCATCCAGCAGATCCAGGTTGAAGAGGAGATAGGCCAGATTCATGGCTTCATCATATTGCACTACCTACAGTGTGGGTAGGCCAAGTTCCATCAGATTTATGGCTTCAGTACCGAAGACTAGGTTGAAGGGCATCTCGCCAGTAGCCATACGGGGTGTAGTATGGTAGGCCCATAGCACACAGGGCAGTTCTTTGGCCCATCAACCCTTGGCTTCGTCCAACCTCGTGCAGAGCCTTTGCAAGATGGTTCGGTTAGTCACCTTGGCCTTACTATTGGTTTGATGGTAAGCTACTGAAGTGAAACGATGGCAGATGTCAAGGTCGATGCAAAACTCCTCGAAAGCCTAGTTATCAAACTGCCTCTCATTATCAGTGATGATCGAGTGCGGGAGGCTGAATCGATAGATTACAGAGTTCCAAAAGAAGGACCGAACCTTCACCTCCATTATTCAGGCAAGATGTTCGGCCTTGACCCACTTGGTAAAGTAGTCGATGGCCTCAATCAAGAATTTTCATTAACCGAGTGCAGCAAGGAAGGGACCTAAGATGTCCATTCCCCATTAGGTCAATGGCCACAAAGCTAATAACTAGGAGAGTGGGGCTGCCGGCTGCCGCTGGATGTGGGTGTGACATTGACACCGGTCACACATCCTCACAAAGTTGACAACATCTTCTCGCATCATCTCCAAAAAATATCCTTATCGGATTGCCTTGTAGGCTAAGGTCCTGCCCCCTATGTGATTGCCACAGATGCCTTTGTGTATTTCTTGGAGCATGTAAGCAGCTTTTGAGGGCTAAGGTCATGCCCCCTATTTTTATATCCATGAAAAGCACTAATAAATCTATTTAAATCAGATTACAAATGAACCTGAGTTCCCACAAGTATTAAAAACAACAAATAATAAATGAAATAATAAATGAAATAATAATTATATGTTAATATAAAAATGATTTATTAATCATAATAATAAATTATTAAGATATAATTAAGAAATTATAAAATAAATAACAGACTATCATAATATACTTAAATAATAAGTTTAATTAAATTAATGTTAATACAGTTATGATAATGACGTATTAAAATTAAGTCATACAAAATATAATATTATTTCAATGTATTAAATTAATATTGAAAATTTAAGATACAATACATAATATAATAATAAGAGCCATTAAACTGTAATCAAAATATTTTAAATTTTTGATTATACGTGAAAACCCATACTAAAACTATTTAAATAAAAGTAATTAATCTGTTTAGTGATGCTTGTGTCTGGAGATGTCGCACGGTACCGGGATCACAGAACTATATTATATATCGGGTACACCTATCAGATTCGAAATGGTACATCGATACCAGGGATTCGCAGTGATCCAATATAGGCCTGAAATAGTTGTACCTTGTAGACCAACCCTATGTACTTTGAACGGACCAGAAATCCTGCCCTGCTTCGATCCCGCCTGAATAATATCCGGCGAACCGTAGTACGTTACAGTCATATACGAGACTAATAATTGGTTATTAAAAAAAAAATTTTGCAAAAACTTTCCCTACACAAAAGCCGTACATGGATCCCTGTAAATGAAATATATTTTACAACACAAGCAGAAACTATTATGACACATGAGAAAACTCTGCAATATCTCAGGAACAGTGCATATCATAATATTATGTAGCATCATCAAAAGGAATGGATACAAAATGAGTTCTACTTACAAGAACACGATTGTTACATACATGCCCAGCGAATACATGCCGGAACTGATACAACCATCAGTTATAAATCAAAAAATACATAGTAATCACTTAAACAAATTCATGTTTAGGATGTTGCAGTTCAGTCCTTAATAATCCACAGTAAGTCGTATGACTATGTTCATCTGGTATCGCCTCTCCTGACCATTTCTAAGCACTGTATCACCTATAACAAAATATAAACAGTTTCAATACTTACAAAATAAATGAAATAGCTGATGTCAGGTATGTGAAATACTAAACCTGGGCATGGATGGCACACATGGCACGGATGGCAAGAATGGCACGGATGGCACACATGGCACGGATGGCACACATGGCACGAATGGCACTTGTGCATCACAGCTACAAGAGAAAAACAACCATTATGAAGTTCCACTCCTGCCTCCCAGCAATGCTTAATCAACAGGTAGCCCATCATCATCGCCATATCCAACATAAAATGGTACCATATCATGCATATAAACATACCTCGTCACACAACATGAAGAAGCTATGTTAGAAAAAGTAGGAAAACATCTGCCAAAATGTAAAATAGTAGCAACATATATTTTAGAAAAATGGCTCAGGACAGTGAATGTAATTTCACTTGAGCACCATGGTAACAAGAGGAAAACAACAAATATCGCATTTCCACTCCTGCTTCCAAGCAATGCTCAATCAATAGGCTGCCTATCATCATTGCCACATAAATAATATATACCTTATTCTGCCAAACAGCGCCAAAATCAAGGGAGAATAACATGAATTTCTTATTCCGGTGAAATGAGAAACTTAAATGACACGTAGTCACTTGAACATTATAGAAGCACACCTGCGTATCATCATAAACCATAACACCAACAAGTGATACATATAACTTTACATCTGAAACATCCTGCATCATTAAGAAGCGATACATATTTTATCTGGCACGCATAGGCTGAGATGAAATAGAAGTACAATGACCACACAAGTTTTAGTTGAAGGAAATAAAGAGGCAGTATGTTAAATGAAGCACAGCAGCAAAAGCTAAAGCCAGAAAAGAATATAGAGTTACAACTTAAAACATTTATTAGCAATGAAATAAGTTAAGGGTCATTGCTAAAATCAAATACATTAGATCAATTATTCCACAGGCTAACCCAATAAAATGATGTTAGACAGGTATGCACCATAAATTTGTAGGTACATCAAAAGAGGAAACTTTGCAAATTGATAAAATATCATCTAGTTTACTGAAGAAGTTAGATATCTTTAGGAAATTCCAAATGTTCACCGTTTGATGGTTGACAAATATCGGCCTCACAAAATGTAGTAGAGAATTATATAGTGCTTAATTACTACGGGTCCCTGCCTTCCACAAATTCAGGATTTCCTGGTTTTGAGCAGAAGCATGAAGGGCATGACAAAAGCTCTTCCCAACCCTCTGTCAATACAAGCTAAAGCACATATTATACAATGATAAACCACATATTGGCAGGGTACCACTTGGCAACGAAACAATGTTCAGCTAGTAATCATGTAACAGCAAAATACACAATGCTGCATGGCTAACATGGCCCATGAAACTGCTAGAAACAATGTACCGAATTCCCAAACAAATATATGAGCATCATAAACCATAGTATCAAAAAGAAAAACAATGCACTGTATTTCCAAAGAAATCATAAAGCAAACTATCAAGAAGCTAAATAATGAAATGTGTTTCACTCCTACCTCCAATCAAAGTGTCACGGCAAAGTGGCACGGCAAAGTGGCACGGTAAAGTGGCACTGCAAAGTGGCACGGCAAAGTGGCACGGCATGTATAATGATGGCACAGCCTCTACCAGTCAACGTGGCATGGTAGGAACCAAATGAATTTAATGATAATACATGAAGTAAATATAAAACATATATAATCCATATAAAACTTCAAAATCCTGAAACGATTAGGGCTGCCATAAATATAAGTATAGCAACCTGAAAGCTGCTATTATTACTACTAGTTCAAATATAAATTTAAGATAATTGGCTCAGGACAGCGAATGTAATCTCAATTGATCATCACGGCTACAAGATATGTGGTAACAACAAAAATGTAATTCCACTCCTGCCTCCCAACAATGCTCAATCAATCAATAGGCAGCCCATCATCATTGCCTTATTTAAAAAACCATGTACATATTTACAATCAAACTTTACAAGGAAGCTCAATATAGCGAGACTTTAAGGGCTGACACTTTAATAATGCCTTACAATGGCTAATTGAGTTTGTGGCTTAGCAAAATGTGGAATCCTCGTCAATGGAGCAATGCGGCTACAATAGTAACAAACCTGGATGCATCATATCACTATTGTCTCCTAGCATTGCTCCGTCCATAGACAGCCCATCATCATTGCCACATTACAAAAATCAAATGAATAAGAAATATCAAAATGTAAATTGTAAAAATCAAGGATGTAGATTGGAAAAGATGGCTCGATACTATCCGCAATTGATATGACCGAGAGCATCGCGACTACAATAGTATGTAAAAATAACCAATATTAGGATCAACTATTGTCTCCAAGCCATGCTCCATCGATAGGCAGCCCTACATCTTTTCCTTTTATCAAAATCAGAAACTTCAAAATAATGTACCAGACTCACCTGAAACCATTCAAACATGATTGCTACATAAGGGTAACATATCAAAAATTTATGCACACGACAAAAAACATAGCAATACTTTATGCATACGACAAAAACATAACAATACTTTATGCACACAACAAAATGAAGCATACAACAAATAGTACCACATCTTAATAATACAATATTCATAATCCATAACATCCTAGTTTCATATAGAAGCACATATCAGCAAGCCGAGCACATAGCCTACGAGGATGGCAAGTAAAACAACAAACATTAGGGCACATCACGAGTGATTATTATTGCCCCGGTCATGATGAATGTTGTCTGCCTCAACTTCATTTATATCATACTCATGTAGAGCAGGATTGTTAAAACCTCGTACATATCTGTCAAATGCATTGAATGCCTCAGATTGTGTCCTAAACTTTTTGTATAAAGCATGATTATAACCAGAAACTTCACGTTGACATTCTGCCCATGAGTCATAAACTCCCCTTCGGCGACCCTCAAAAACTACATAGTATTTTCCAGATGTCATTACTGGAGGTAGCTAACGAGGAACTCGCCTTCCTGTATAACAAAAAAAAAAACATCACATTATACGTAGTGTAGTAATGTAAATTAAAAACAATTAGTACCAAACAATTTATGAAATAAATCCCAATGTATAGGGGTAAAAAGGTATGTCATTTGCTTTCTGTTAATTTGCACATACCTCGGTGTAGATGATCAACCCATAGCCTATTTGATATGGAATTACATAGATCTTCCCCTCTATGACATTCATCATCACCGATAATTAGCAAAGGATCTATGTCATCCTCATCATGGTCAGGAGGCATTGGTGCTAATGACATGTTGAAGTACTTGTCATTACCCTGGTTGTATCTTATGAAATTATGAATAATGCAACAAGCCATTACTATCCACTTCTGTACCTTGAATGGAAACGGTATAGCAGTCCTCAAAATCTTAAAACGTTTCTTCAAAATTCCAAAGGCCTTCTCTACACAATTACGTAATTGTGCATGTCTATGGTTGTATAGATCTCGATTGTTTGAATAACGTCGAGTTCGAGGATTGTTGAATGTACTCAGGTGGTACTTATTTTCTCTATAAGGAGCCAGGAACTTATTCGTATTCGCATATCCAGAGTCAACAAGGTAATATTTTCCTGAAATGCATAAGAACATTTAAATGAACTCAATGACAGTTTCAACGGTATCCCATAACTTTTATAACTTCATTAGGCATTCGATACCTTCAGGGACATTAAAACCACCGGACTCCACACACCAACGCAAAATATGCATGTTAGCTGCAGAGCCCTCCCAGCCAGTACAGATGAAAAGAAAAGTGTGATCAAATGAAGCAGCTGCCATAACATTTTGAGAAAGTGTTCACTTGCGATTCCTGAATCGAGGTTGTTTGCTCTTCTTTATTAGAGCTGGTATGTGTGTACCATCAACAACGCCTACAGCATTCTTTGATGACACATACCCAAAGAAAATCAAATCATGAATATAATATAGCAATAGTAATTAGATAAAGCTTTGAATTATAACATGAAGTATGGATAGAAGAGGTTGTTATCACGTATTCTTGGATGCACACCCACATCAGCAGATGGTTGAACTATGAAGTCATGCTTTAGGGAACAAATCCCTTTAAGAACTTTGTTAAAGTATCTTGATATCGTCTCACCTGAATGTTGAAAAGTTTCGGAAAAAACTCTATTACTGTTTCCATGCCCTACGCAGTACAAAAAGAAAGCCAATTGTTCAGTAGAGGTTACGTTGCAAGTGCCACTTATAAGTCCTCGTGAGACAAGCAGCTGTTCTAATTGTTGGAACATATAATTTGTCATTCGAAAATGAGAGTAACCCTTGTCAGGATGACCACTCATAATGTCTGTAATCAGATTGTGACCTGAAAATGGACGAGTTCGACATGGTCTCTTGTAATGTATGTTATAATCCTCCAACTGAATCAATCCTGTACTTAACAATGTCATAAGAACATCATCACAAAAATCTTCCTCATCAATAATGAATTGCAATAGCTGATTCGGGGGAGACATCTAAATAAAATATATAGGATTAGAAATGGATTTATAAAATAAACATCCTTTTTAATTCATATCATCAATTCAAAAGCAATAAAAATATAATACATATGAAGAGTGAAAATATGAAGATTCCATTACAGCATATATCATATGAAGATTCCATAACAGCATACACATATGTAGAACATTTAAGTAAACATAAAAATAGCAATACAAACATACAATACTTGTAATAATACATTCTTCAAGCATATGTAAATTAAAAGTAATTAAGGATAATGTTAACTTCAACAGACATAGAAACACAGTAGGTCATCTGTCAATCATGTCTGTATGTATCATCAGACTGATTTCGTGGTGCGGAAGAGCTTGTACCGAAAAATTGCGATCTTTGATCAGTAGATGTTGAATGAGCTGTACTTGGGCTACCTCTAGTACTAGCCCTAAAAACTTGGTCCGTGAATGATGGCGTACCACCTTGAATTCCTGATTGCATAGAAGTTGAACTAAACATATATGGTGTAGAGTGAATGTTTGGATTCATGGACAGATTCATAAAATAATTTGGGGCAGCTCTGTGGACATTATGCATGGAAGTTGGAGTGTAAATGTTTGGGACATAGACATTTGATGCAGGAAAAGCTTGCATCGATCTAGGGCCTTGATTAAATTCGGACAGTTATCGACGAAGCCATGCATCCAAAACATGTCCATCATAGTTCATAAAGAACCATCGATTGTCCTCATTTTTGAAAATTTCGAATGCATCTATGATGCATTCAGGTGTAATTCCGGGTAAACTCTCCAACTTAGCCATGCATTCAGCAATAGAATAAACATTTGGCCTACCAAGCTTCTCCCTACGTAGAAGCTCATTTGCAATTTCCAATCTTCTTCTTCCTTGTTCAGCGATCTCTTGTAGTGCATCACTTGCTTCACTACTAATCCGAGATCGACATGACCTACCGGTCTGAGAATTTGACCTCCTGCTCTTTTTGCTATCAGAAGAAGGCCGTCCTTCAGAAACTGGTTCGGTTACGGGTGTCGAGGTACATGCGGCCGGGCTGTTGGGTGCTTCATCTGATCTGCTTTCATCTGAATCTTCCAAACGATAGAATGAAGCAGCAGATACGCGGTCAATATTTTGTGAAGACTGCCTAATATGGAAGGAATCAAAATTTTCCGTTTGTCCTTCATCATCGGATGTTGAATTATCCGATACACCTTCCGGTAAAGCAGATGTAGCCCCGCGCCTACCAATGGCTGTGGTTCTAGAGAACAAGATCTCTAGATCTTCATAGGCTAGAAAAGGCTTATCCTTAATACAGGCATAAGCTTTGTTCACCTGTACATCATACAGTTGTACATGTTAACTACATAAATTGATATACTTAACACTTGGTTAGAATGGTATTAGCTACAAAGCACTCACCGCAATGATCTCCTCCCACATCTGTTCATCACCGGGAGTAGGCACCTTCAGTACAGGATCCCAGCCCCAACCCGATCGATTAGCAAGGTTGAAATAAAGATTGAAGGTTTTTTGAGGACCTTCAGCCTGTTCTTCAGGTTGGGGTATGTAAAACTCTTTCTTGTTTGTTGATTAAAAGACAAGATCATCTTTTTCCATGTTTCCTTTGTGAAAGTTCCATTTATATAATTACCTTCATCGTATTCTTGCCGCATTAAGGTAATCATGATCATGTCGAGGGAATATGTCCAATTAGGTGCCCTTCGACGTGAGGAACCTTCAACATCTTGTTCACTTTTATCATGTGATTTGGACATTTTTGAAACAACTGTAACTTGAATCCAAGAAACATTCATCAGATAAAATGTAAAAACAAACATAAATTGTACATAAAACTAGAAAGCAAGATGTTCATTAATACAAACATTCATCAGGTTATCATTTTTTGTGTTGACATGGTAATTAAGATGATATATGGTTGCCATAATTAGTTGTGGTGATCACTTTCAACCTTTGGCTATGAACATTAAGACTAATTAGATAAGGTGATTTGATCTTTGTGAAGACATGCATGTTTATGATAGATTAATTAGAAAGAAGTATGAATGCATATTGCACATGTCCCTCTACATGATGGACACCGATTAAGCTTATGCGGCATTAAGATCCTGCTTTCAATGGTGATGTCGCTGGCATGGGCCTAAGGGAGGAGATTACTACCTTGGTGCACTAATCTTTGCTCCCTTTATGGTTTTCACTATTTATTGGCCTATGAAAGCAAAACCATGACATGGGTTAAAATATGAATCTCTGTACTTTGACTTATATTAACTTATTCCCTTCAAACCGAGGGGACATGGGTTAAAATATGATGCCAAACAAACCGGAAAAGAATAATATTTGGTAATAAAAACAATAACAGTAGCAATAAATTAAATTTACCTCATCTTAAGAGAGGCTTCTTTGGGAAGTGCCTTCAACAGCACGAATCTAGATCTTAGGCCAATTTTAGAGATGATTTCTTAATTTTAGAGGTGCAACCATGGTGGATGGCCCGGTCCTTAACAAGGGGGAGGACAGTATAGACCTGCCCCCGGGCTTTAGATTCCATCCCACGGACGAAGAGATCATCACCCACTACCTCTCTCCAAAGGTTCTTAACCATAGCTTCAGTGCAAAAGCTGTAGGAGAGGTGGATTTGAACAAGTGAAAGCCATGGGATCTTCCATGTAAGCATCTCCTCTTCTTATAGACCTTTTCTCTTTTTGCTCCATGTATGAATTTCTGTTTGTCTCATTTCTTGTTTTGGCTCAGGGAAAAAAAAACCTAGACCAAAGATGGATTTGTTCAATCTTTGGAAAGAATGCTCGAGGACCGTGATAATCGAGTCGGAAATCACCGACGTGATCGATCCCGCCGGGTGGCACGAGTTGAATAATGGATCCTTCGGGCTCGATACATTGCATTACGGGGAGTATAAGAACACCGGGACCGGTGCCGGCATGGCAGGCCGAGTCAAGTGGAAGGGATGCAGGGTTTTAACCAATGCCACAGAAGCATTGTATTCAAATATCAAATATCACATGTTAAGAGTGGAAGGGCATTTCTACAGGTTCTTTCTTTTTCACAGGGCAAATATTATAGAAACCTCCTCTACTGGAAAAAAAAGAACCTGTAGAAATGCCCATCAACATTCTAGATCTTCAAGAAACCCATGAGACGATCCCAAAGACCTTCTCATTATAAAAACCCAAATTCTCATCAGACAGAAACACCATTCTCGCAGTGTAAGAGGAGCAAAAATTACATCTTTAATAACGAGTAGCAAAAGCAAAACTAAAGACCCATGCTGCCAAACCATCCAAGATCATTCTTTATTAAAGCTAAAATCCCACAGCCCGTTACCCAGAAACGAGCACAAAAAAGTGTGTGCACAAAAAGAACATTTTGTTGCACAAAAAGTAAATAAAATCTAGAATTATAGACCAAAATTAATATAAAAAAAGTGTGTGCACGCACTCATGTGTATAGCTTGACAGATGTAGACATATACCAAAAATTGAAACATGATGACGAGTACCACTTCACCGGCATAGGATAAATCAGAATCAAATCTCAAATTTTATTAAAAAAAGAAAAAGGAAAAGTCAATATCAATACCTTGTTCATCTAATAGTAGTACCAAAATCCTATCAACAAGATCCTACATTGCATTCAACCACATAAGTCTAAATTAAAGATACACAAAATATACCAAAATCCTTTCAACAAGATCCTGCATTGCATTCAACCACATAAGTCTAAATTAAAGATACACAAAATAGGATGCAAAAGAACCTCTAAGAGAGTACATGAGTAAACAAAGGAAGTTTAATAGTATAGATAAACAATAATAGTAAATTAAAATTATAACTTTGTATATCCAACCATTCAGGAATATAACAATTCAATTGCAAAGCAGTGGGACCTATGCCAACATCAATATTTTTAACATTCTTTATAAGTGTTCTAACATATGTATTATTAAAAGAGAAGAAGAATCATAATATAGTCCACACTAATTATGCAAAACAATCACCACTGTTGTGGCTTTATTATAAGATTAATTTATATTTAGGTTAGTGAAATAAGAACCCAAAGTAAATGACCATTTTTCCAAAATAGTAAAGTACACCAATTTATCCTGGCATATAATTATGCAAGCATGATTATTGAAAACAAAAAGAACTTCATTGCAAGATATTAAGATGGTACATATAATACAAGATATCACAAATATATATCTCAGATAACAAAAGTTCATGTTCATACTAGGCCCAAATTGTAGATGTTGAACCATTTATCCTAGATATGTGTCATGCAACATATTATACGAACCAAGTAAAAGGAAAGAACTTGAATATTTCTAATAGAATCTAAATGGATAAAAAAAAAATTTTGATCTTGATGAAAAGACTAAGAGCATACAATAAGTATTAGCACTACATGATAAAGTAATTTGTACCATCCTCCACACTAGTTTGCCCTTTATCAACAAATCTTTTCTTTTACCTTTCCTTTTTTAGGATCACCCCAACTTATCAAAGAAACAACTTCCAAGTTGGAACAACATATAATAAAATAAGATACTTGAAACTTCTAGTAGCTCCCCACACCGCCGGAGGGTTTACCTGCTCCTGGAACGGAGGGAGAGACCGGAACGGAGGGAAATGCTGGAGGGTTCACCTGCTCCTGGAATGGAGGGAGAGACCGGAACGTTGGAGAGACCGGAATGGAGGGAAATGCCGGAGGGTTTACCTGCTCCTGGAACGGAGGGAGAGACCGGAACGGAGGGAGAGACCGGAGGGTTCAGCTGCTCTTGGAATGGAGGGAGAGACCGGAACGGAGGAAGAGGAAGAGGGATCACGAGAAAGATGAAGAAACTTCTGGACTGAGCCAAATGACGGAGCTGCCCTGAGAATACCAAAACGAGAATAGTGAAATTCCATGGAAACCCATGGAATATGGATTCCAGAATTACTTGGGTTGACCGGAATAACAAAATTTTGTTATTCTTCCTTGATTTTGCAACCGTTTGGAAGAATAAGCCTCTTATTCTCCTTATTCGACCCCGTATCCTAAAACCAAATAGGGCCTAAGATTTATGTTTTGAAAGGATAAGAACGCGGTGGTTGGGAACCGGAAGTAACCAAGGCCCTGTTTGGTTGTGGAATACAGCGGAGAACAAGGGGAATAAGCCTCTTATTCTTCCAAACGGCTCCGAAATCGAGGGAGAATAAGAATTATTTCTTATTCTGGTCAAACCTGAAAATTCCAGAATTTGTATTCTACCTTTTCCGTGGAATAGGGTAATTCCTGTTTTCGGATTCCAGGGATGATTTGGTCTTTTATATAAATTTATTTTTAATTTAATATTTATATCAGAATTTAAATTTAATATTAATATTTTTTTTTAATTTAATATTTACATAAACCATACTAATAAATTATTTGGTATAACATCTTTTTAATATATCATATTATTAAATTATTATTAATATAATAATATTTATTTAAATATAAAATTAAAAAAGAATTTTATAACCCATTTTATATTAATATTTGAGTAGGGTTATTTTTGGGATTTTAAAAAATTCCTTCCCTATTCTTGGTGGAATACCGGCTTATTCCCATCTCATCCAAACATCAGTTAGAATAACACCACATTAATTGCACTGGAATAAGGTGGAATACCAGATTTTCATCCAAACACAAATCTAGAATAACAACAAGAATAACCTATTCTTAAGGAATACAATCCCTATTCCAAAAATCCTTATTCCGTTACCAAACACTACCCAAGAGAAGAGTCCAACGCAGATTTCTCATGCTGGATTCGTTCCTTCGGTCTTTAAATACAAGACCTGTGGAGGGTCCAACTCTGAGCTTTCTTAATGGCTCAAAAGTTATTTTATTTTTAAAAATAATTATTACAGTTTAGCAATAAAATTTTAAAATTATTATTTTTATTTTATCATTTTTAATTTTTGCTTTATGACTAGTTTAATTAATTAAAATTTTTTTTACTGTCATTTAATTTCTGTAATTAAGATAGTTTAATTCCTGCAATCTTTAACTTCTTGCCATTTATATTTTAGAAAGTAGAGTAGAATTATTTTTATAATTTTTTTATAATAATTTTTAAAGTTTTTTTATTTTAATCATGTCTGGCTAAGCAAATCCTTCTGGGGTTGGTGATGAAGCTTGATCATGATTAAAAATCGTTTCCTTAAGATTTTTTTTCTTGGATTTAAATGTTTTAAGAGTTTTTCTTTCTTTTTAACCTCTTTACCAAGAGACTTGATAAGTTATTGTTGGATTTCATCCCCTTCATAGTTTATACTTGATTCGGTACTAAAGGGGAAATAGACAAAAGACTCAAAAATTTTTAAATTCATTTACCTTCTTTTTGTAGAAACCTTGATAGAGTATTATAATAATCTTTTCATACTCTATACTTGGTTAACACATGAAAGAGAACGGATGATATAAAAATAATCTTATGAATATTTTCTAAATCATTGATCTAGTGGATTCAAAAGCTCAAGATCTTTAAATTATATATTTCTTCTTATTTGATTAATTTGGCACATTTTTGTTAGGTTACCTAAGCTAGGGTTTAAACATAGTTCGAACGCCATCTCCTCGTGGGATCGATTTGATACTCACTGGATGTGCTACTCTGCCCATCGTGCGCTTGTGGTTATAACTTAAGTTTATATCAAGTTTTTGGCACCGTTGCCGGAGAAATTGGTTTGTTTTAAATTGTGTTTTAAATTCTCGCTTTAATTTTTTTTGTCTATCATTTATTTTTAAGTTGGTAAGTGTTGGAAGCCGGTACGAATTTTAAATTATTTTTTTTTTCAGCAAATTTTATTTTTATCTTGGTCCTATTTTGATTTTAGTTTAATATTAGTATTTAGTTTAAACTTGTTTGATCTTTTTATTTGTGCATAGCATTCTTAAATCATTTTAAGGGCACGGACCTAAATAAGATAAGGTGGGGATTTCATCACCCTTCCTTAGCCCACAAATAAGACTCCTTCATTTGCATTGATCCAAGCTTTTTAATAAAATTAATTAGATGCTGACCCTAGGGACATCTGAGCCTATTAGGACAAGGAGACCTAAGGGTTATACCAAGCTAGATTCAATCATTGAATTGGTGTCTAAGGAAATTGGTTCAGGGATCAAGTCCCGAAGAAAGGCGATTACTTAATTCGTTCCATTCACTGATCTGGCCAATCCAATTGGTGTCTAAGGAAAGCAATGGGGGGACTCCCGCCAATCTTATACTTATCTGGCCAATTTAGTAAATTGGTTGAACTTAGAGTGCTTGAAGGTCGACTTGGAATAGTTAGGAGCTGTCTAATTCTAGGTTACCCTAGGATAGGATTAATTTTATATGGAACTTGTTTGAAAATTAAAAAAAAAAAAAAAAATTAATAAAATTACTGTAGGTTTTTTCAATCTTGAATATCCTGATATAAGGTTGCCCTAGCATAACTGGAAGTTATGTTGCATGGTTGTTCTAGGGTATTAAAAAGTTGAGTTGATTTTAAATTTTTTTTAAGAAAGATTTTAGTAAAAAACAAAAAAATATATAAATATACAAAATTCAAAAAAAATTGAAGAGATAGTAGAATTAGTGAATTCTCCCACTCTTGTGTGGAGAAGGATTTCTGGTCGACTTGTTAGAACCGATTCAATTTCTATTTCAGATCCTACGACCTCTTTTATAATGGATTTGATTAACAACCCCAACTCCTTAAGGATTTATGTTATCCAGTTGGTTCCGTCCAACCTTCTTGCATTAGGTTGCCTCAACCCACAGCTAATAATTTTGAAATCAAACCTTAAATGATTAATATTCTTTCAAAATTCACAGGAATAGAAGATGGATATATATTTATTAGGGAATTTGAAGAGGTTTGTGTAACTATGAGGTTACAACAATTGTCAGAGGATGAAATTAAGCTAAGACTGATCAACTTTGCCCTTAAGGATAATGCTAAAAAGTGGCTTTATAGTCTTCCAAATCAATCTATCACAACCTGGGAGGGCTTTGTAAGAGTGTTCTTAAAGAAATACTTTCCTCATCATAAAACAGTTAAGATTAGAAATGAAATAAACCAATTTTATCAATTAGCTAGTGAATCATTTTGGAAGTATTTTGATCATTTTAAGAATCTCTTGACCTAATGTCCATACCATGGTATAGAAACTTGGAGACTATGCCAAATCATTTATGAGGGTTTATATTCCAATTCAAGAACAATGCTAGAGTCTATGTGCCAAGGCCAATTTATGTATAAAGAACCTAATAAAGATGGCAATTTTTAGAAGACCTAGTTGAAAAGAATCTACAATGAAAAATAACTAGGGAACCAGAAAGAACCACACCTTCAAGAGGTGGAATGCACCAAATGCAGACTTCCCTAGCTACAAAAGCTAAATTGCAACTTTGACATGTAGGTTAGAGGCCTTAAAACTTCAGAGACCAGCTAGTTTGAACCAACTATCTGCACCAATGTGTAATGGGTGCAATGCACCAAACCATGTCCTTGAGGAATGTCCACTCTTGATGAGCCTAATAGATAATGGTTGTGCACAGGTGAATACTGAAAGGAAACAGATGCAGGTTGTTTGACAAGATCCTACACTAGGCATGCAAACATCTGCGGGAGCAGATAAGATTTTAAAACAATTTTTAAAATTCACACAGCAGGTATCTGCTCCTCCAGGAATTAATATAAATCTAGTTGCATATAGGCATGCATAAATATATAAAATATTTATAAAATATTAAACAATTTAATCTATCCATACATGATTAAAAAACAAATTTTCTATACCTTTATTCTACCTGGAATAACTCTGGAATAAACATGGAATAGACTGGAATAACTGGAATAAAGTTATTCCAGTCGTCTTCCTTCTTGGGACCCTGTTTTTGGCTTGCAAAACGTTGTCGGAACACTGCCTTCCGGACCTCCGTTTGCTCCCAAATTTGAGCAGCGGCTTCTTGGACAAGTCTTCTTCAATTTGCTACCAGTTGCTGCAATCAAATCTAAGCCAAAAAAATTAAATAATTCATCAAAGTCTGCTGCTAAAAATTTCTGCAGAACTGGACAGCAGCACCATTCTTCGCGTTTTGAGAAGCAGTGGGTGATCCGGCTCACATGGCTTGCTCCCATGAGTAGAAGAGTACTCCCTCTAGAGGGGAGACATGCCGGGGGCCCTTCGATCAGCCTTCACACGCGGTGCTAGCTGCTGGAAGGAGCAACATGGTCACAGGACTTTTCAGCAGCATGGCTTTGCTGAAATTGGATTTTGAGCACTTGAAGCAATGGGATTAAACCCTTGTTTCACTCCCTCTAAAGCTCCTAAACCCTGCCCCAGATGTTCTCTCCTTAAGCCTCTCAAAAATGCCCAAAGCTCCCTCCTTTTAAACCTCTCTCACAGTGAAAACTCTCCTGTTGAAAATCAATTCCCAATATTTCAAAACAGTGGACGGCTGATGCATCTTATAAGCAGCAAGGAGGGAAAAGGGAGGTGGAGCGATGGAAGGTGGAGAGGGGGGACTGCGGTTGGTAGCAATAAACCCATTTAATCAGCCTTAAACGAGGGATTAAAGCCATTAACCCATGTTAAAAACCATTGAACCAACAATAGAAAAGGAGTGAAAGCCAACGGGTGGAGAAGAGGAAGGGACGCCCAGCTTCATTTGATGCTTGGAATTCCACTCCCAGCGGTTGAAAAAAATTCCAATGAAAAGTAAATCGTGTAAACGGTACAAGGAGAGGAAAACCACTGGTTCAAACAAAACCAGTCCAATCCCAAAAAAAAACAATTGGTTCAATCCAATTGAACCGGTTCAAGCCCAATTAAATTGGGTTTAATTGGTTCATAACCAATTGGAGGCCGAAACAAGCTCCGAATCAGTTCAAAACTGATTCAGAAAAATCCTGGCGCAATGCTAGTCAGCCTGGAACAATTTCCGGTTGACACAGACAAGGGCAAGATGGTAAAAATAGTGCTCAAAAAATACTGTGACCATAAAACCGAGATGATTCCCAATCGTAATCGGTATCTGGATAAGAGAGTTATCCTCTGTGGCATGTGACCTCATAGGTTCGAACCTAAACGGTAGCACTAGAACAATTTCTAGTACCAGCACAGGAAACCATCTAGCAATGGGTCCCGGCGTCTGGATAGGTCGAAGATGCGGGAGCAAACTATCGAACCTCTGGCATATGGTTACCGTATAATTCATCCCTTTGACCTCTAATGCTCATAACGACTGAGATTGGGCTGCCAACCCAGACTGAGTCAGTCAACTACATGTCTCAACCTTGCAAGCCCAGTGACTCTTCATTAGGACTACCCCGGTCGAGGATTTGCTAAATTGAGATACTGCGAGACATTCAATCCAAACTGTTTGCACAGGTCAATTCCATCTTGGTCCATCACTGCTCCACAAGTACTTGCCTGTACCCAGAAACCTTCCATCACCGGATTAAAAGTTCGGGTAGTCCGGTACCAAAGCATAGGGAGTTGCTTGTAAGCTACCGTGATGACCTCAGGTCAGAGGGACACATATACCTATATCCAATCGTGAGTTTTCCTTTGGCAGAAAGGGGCTGCACGGAGTCACGTTCAATGAGATACCACATATCCCACTTGTAGATCACATCAGTGTCACCATAATCATTTGGTCAAGAGGATAACCAAATGATGTGAACTGCAACAACCTATACTTGATATATTGCCATCCAGTACAATATATCCTTTGGTTGTGAACTGGGTTTAAGGACCACTCGATACATCCTCTCTATATCAAAGTCAATGTAGTCCTAAGGACTTCATCACATGGAAAGAGTTCATTTCAGGGAAATACAATATGTGATGAGCTGCCAAAAATAATATTTTATTAATTCATAATATGAATACAATACTTAGCACAACCGCCTACAACCCAGGCGATTGGCTTTGGGACACAATTCCCAACAACTCCCACTTGTACGAAAGCCAATCAGAAGAGTATCTAATACCCATTTCCCATTTACAATAGTCGAACTCTTTTATTCCGATGGCTTTAGTGAAGGGGTCGGCCAGATTTTCTTTCCCATCGATCTTCAGAAGATTGATGTCGCCTCGTTCCATGATCTCTCGTACGAGGTGTTAGCGCCGCAAAATGTGCTTGGTGCGGTGATGAGCTTTCGGCTCCTTAGCTTGAGCAATGGCTCCAGTGCTATCATAGTACACCGGAACAGGACCATCTAGGGAAGGTGCCACCCCTAGCTCTCCAAGGAACTTCCGCAACCAGACAGCTTCCTTTGCCGTATCTGATACTGCAATGTATTCTGCTTCGCATATCGAGTCTACAATAGTTGCTTGCTTTGAACTTTTCCAGCAGATCGCTCCTCCATTCAGGGTAAAAACAAACCCTGACACACTCTTGCTTTCATCTCTATCTAACTGGAAACTGGAGTCAGAGTACCCCACAAGTTTCAAGTCAGGTTCTCTATAAATTAGCCACTGATCTTTAGTATTTCTTAAATACTTAAGGATGGACTTAACCACCTTCCAATGTGTCTCACCTGGGTCAGACTGGTATCTACTCACTACTCCTAGTGAGTATGCCACGTCTAGTCTAGTACAAGTCATAGCATACATGATAGAGCCTACTGCAGAAGCATAAGGTATCCTACTCATGCGCTCTCTTTCCTCAGGAGTTGTTGCACAATCCTTCTTGGAAAGAGTAATTCTAGAACCTATCGGAAGATAGCCTTTTTTGGAATTTTTCATGCTGAACCGTTTCAACACAGTGTCAATGTACGTAGACTGGGACAGTCCCAAAAGCTTCTTAGATCTATCTCTATAGATCTTCATACCTAGTATGTAAGAAGCTTCACCCAAGTCCTTCATGGAGAACTGAGATGATAACCAGACCTTTATTCCTTGTAATGCTGTGACATCATTCCCGATTAAGAGAATGTCGTCAACATACAGTACTAGGAATACGATCACAGAACCATTAACCCATTTATAGATGCACGGTTCTTCTCCGTTCTTAACGAAGCCATACGATTTGATACACCTATCAAACCGTAAGTTCCAACTTCGAGACGCTTGCTTGAGTCCATAGATGGACCTCTGCAACTTGCATACTTTTGATTCATCTGTGGATGTGAACCCTTCAGGCTGTATCATATACACCTCTTCTTCCAGCTTCCCATTCAGGAAAGCTGTTCAGACATCCATCTGCCAGATCTCGTAATCAAAATATGCTGCCAAAGCAAGCATGATCCGAATGGACTTGAGCATTGCCACAGGAGAGAAAGTCTCTTCATAATCGATACCATATCGTTGACGATACCCATTGGCAACCAGACGGGCTTTATAGGTCTCTACCTTCCCATCTGCGCCCCTTTTCCTCTTGAAGATCCATTTACACCTGATGGATTTTATTCCTTCAGGCGGATCAACCAATGTCCAAACATTGTTGATTTCCATGGACTCCATTTCGGATCGCATGGCTCCAAGCCATGCCTCAGAGTCAGATCTCTGAAGTGCATCCATATAGGTGATCTGATCCTCATTGTTCTCATCGAGCTCAATGGGATCGCCATCCCGGACCAAGAAACCATAGTATCTATCCGGGTGACGCGGAATTCTACCGGATCTCCTAATGGGTTCTGGGTGTGATTCAATCACAGCCGATTCTATGATGTCCTTAGAGTGTGTAGGTTCTTCTATTGGCTGAACTTCATCATCTTCAATCTTAGAAGCTATAGTTCCTTCTCCAAGGAACTCCTTTTCCAAAAAGTTAGCTCTAAGAGCAATGAATACTTTTTGTTCATTCTCCAAGTAAAAGAAATACCCTTTGGTTTCCTTAGGATAACCAATGAATAAACACCTGTCAGACTTAGGACCAAGTTTGTCTGAGTCTAAATGTTTTACGTAAGCCGGACAACCCTAGACCCGAAGGTGTGAGATTGAGGGTTTACGCCCATTCCACATCTCATACGTAGTGGAGACAACAGACTTACTTGGAACATTATTTAATAAGTAACAGGCTGTCAGAAGCGCATATCCCCAAAAGGATAGCGGCAGAGTTGCAAAGCCCATCATGGATCGAACCATGTCCAACAAGGTTCGATTCCTCCTTTCGGACACACCATTCAACTGTGGTGTTCCTGAAGGAGTCCACTGAGAGAGAATTCCATTCTCCTCAAGATATGTCAAAAAAGCATCAGATAAGTATTCACCACCTCGATCAGATCGAAGGGTATACCTTTTCTAGTTTGCTTTTCTACTTCATTACGGTATCGTTTGAATATTTCAAATGACTCAGACTTATGTCTCATTAGAAAGACATAACCGAACCTTGAAAAGTCGTCTGTAAATGTAATGAAATATTTGTATCCTCCTTTGGCACTAATTGACATCGGTCCACATACATCAGTATGTATTAGACTTAGGAGTTCTGTAGCTCGTTCACCTTTTCCAAAAAAAGGTGACTTGGTCATTTTACCAAGTAAATAGTATTTACAAGTGGGCAGTGATTTAGAATCACTGACCTCGAGAAGTCCATCTCCTCGCATCTTGTTTATCCTATTTTGGTTAATATGACCTAGTCTACAGTGCCAAAGATACAAATCATTGACATTATCTAACCTTGGGCGTTTGCTAGAAGTGTACATTACACTAACAGGCCTTGATAGTACGTATATGCCATTATTTAATCTAGCTTTCATTATAACACCATTATTCAAAATAACATTGCAAAAATCTTCTTTTATTGATAGTTCAAAACCACAATTGGCCAAAAGGCCTACAGAGATTATGCACATAATGAAACTAGGACAATAGTGACAGTCGACTAGTTCGACCGTACAAGACTCAAAGACAAGACGCATGACTCCAACCGCCAGTACTGGAACACAATTTTCATTCCCGACGCTCAGAAACTGTTCTCCATCTTCAAATCTTCTGCTAACTTGAAGTCCCTGTAACGAATTACAAACATGAATTGGACTACCAGTATCCAATACCCAGTTAGCAGTATCAACAATTGAGTAATTACAAGGTTTTATCATATAAATACCTTCTTCAGCAGACTTATGCTTCCTCGGCCTGTTCGGATCAAGGGATGCAATATAGAGAGGACAGTTCCTCTTCCAGTGTCCCTTCTTCTTGCAGTAGAAGCATTCTATAGAAGACTGATCAGCCTTATACTTCCTGGTCTGACTAGGGCCAGGAACATTCTGCACCTTCTTTCCCTTCTTATTTATTTTCTTCTTCCTTTTCTTAAAGGGATGACGACCTCTACTTCCTCCCACTAAATTCACCACCCCTTTATTCAGTTGGTGGTCTTTCTCGAAAGTCTGCAGCAACCCCAAAAGACCATGGTAGTTGACTGCAGGCTTGTTCATTCTGTAATGATCGAGAAAATCAAGATAGGAGGAGGGAAGAGAATTCAGGATCGCATCCTTGCCGAGTTGCTCGTGCAAGGGGCATCCGAGTTTGCCCAGTTTTTCAATCAACTCGATCATGTACAATACATGATCAGTGACTGAACCACCATTCGGCATCTTGGAGTTGTAGATGGCACAAGACACTTTCTACCTTTCTACATCATCCGGAGTGCCGAAGGATTCCTTTAACTTTTGAAGGATTTCATCAGGTTGGGCCTCCTCGAATTTGCGACTGAACTCATCGTTCATCGCCGCTAACATAATGCATCGGACAGTAGTCCGATCAGAGACCCACTTCAGATAAGCGTCTCTGACCGCACTCCGTGCATTAGCAGGAGGGATTTCAGGTGCTGGATCCGCTATTACATAGAGGATCCGTTCATGCTCCAGAACAATTCTCAATCTTCGATACCAACTATCGAAGTTGTGACCCTTTAATTTCTCGTTATCGAGAAGTGACCGGAGCGATAAATTTGAAGACATCTGAAATGAAAATAAGACCAAATTAGTTTATGAATTAATAACTTAACCAAAAGTCTTGGACTTTAGTCTAAAGGTTTCTCCCACTAATTTTTCAGATTTGTAGCCTCTAACTCCAATCCGTGAAAATACTTTTTCTCAAGTGGGTACTGAAATCCAATAGGCCTCGCATGAGCCCGACTATGGCCGGCTCACCCATACGAGCCTAAAGGTAGGTTCGTAAACCAATTGTTTCCTTAAACAATTTTCAGTATTTATTTTGCCCCAGAGAGCACCCCAATCGGCCTAGGGGCCTCCTATTGCGGGTCTCTGGTTAGGTCCAACCATTAAAATAATAAATCCAATACTTCCAGCTAACTAAAGACCAAGCCCGACTATGGCCGGCCCACCTGGTCCCATTAAGGAGGTTGCACTGAACCATCATCGATCAGATAGAAATTCCAGTCGCCAGATGTAACCTGTTCTATGGAACTGCCGATGCACACCAAGCTAGTGGACACATTTCTATCCAACTTAATGGGAGGCTAAGACACTATCAACTCCTTGACTTAGTCTTTTTAAGGACCTAATAATTTTAGAGGATTTTTAACTGTGACAGAAGAAAGAGATAAGGACATGGATCATCCTCTCACTGAATCAATCAGATTCCAGGAGGGTTGAAATAAATCAACAAATGATCCATGGGCACCTATAGATCAGTCAGACCGATAAACCTGGGTGACATGGGTTAACTCGAGTCATTGAGCTTTTCCAGTCAGTTCTGGTCGACTCGACTAGCCAGGTAGGTGAGATCATGGGTGAGTAACTGCCATTAACCATCTTTTCTAGACACCAACCAAGTTGGCCTGGAAAGAGGTAGCCTCATACAACTATGATCACAATGCCAAATCTACCTCGACACCAGTCGGTATACCAGACTCGATCAGACTAGCCTAAAGACTCGGTCGTCCACTGAGCCACTAATTGGATCCATTTTAGATGAACGGATCAACTATTCTAACTATTAGATAGTTCTAAAGAATGACCTTAAACAACTTTTGTTTAATCTTCTTGTTATCCGGTTCAACTAAACTTAGGTCTAACCCAGTTGTGGACCCAACAAGTCAGCTAACCTAATTAACCCAAAAATGGCTTATGGAAATTGTATTAGATTTCTTAAACCTAAAAAATTTCTAATAAGCCAAACACTTAATTAAAATAATTTTGAATTAAGTCCCTATGTAAAACAATTTTACATACCAAATCATGCATCAAAACATTTTATAAATATTTTATATCCATATTAAAACATGCCTAAAACTATGTATCATCAAATTAAAACATTTTTAATTTTAATATTCTTTAAGGATCCTTCTGAAAAGGCCAACACAGACGATCCGCATCGTGTCAAAGACACACGGTCATGGTGAAGGTCTCAACTAGGTTCCAAAAAGAAAACTTGGATACATTTTTAAGATTAAACAGTTTTTTAATCTATAAACATGCATACTAGATTAGATTACAAATTCAACCTGGCTCTGATACCAATGAAAGGAAACAGATGCAGGTGGTTTGACAAGATCCTACACTAGGTATGCAAACATCTGCGGGAGCAGATAGGATTTTAAAATAATTTTTAAAATTCACACAGTGGGTATCTGCTCCGCTAGGAATAAATCTAAATCTAGTTGCATATAGGCATGCATAAACATATAAAATATTTATAAAATATTAAACAATTTAATCTATCCATACATGATTAAAAAATAAATTTTCCATACCTTTATTCTGCCTGGAATAACTCTGGAATAAACCTGGAATAGACTGGAATAAAGTTATTCCAGTCGTCTTCCTTCTTGGGATCCTGTTTTTGGCTTACAAAACGTTGTCGGAACATTGCCTTCCGGACCTCCGTTTGCTACCAAATTTGAGCAGCGGCTTCTTGGACAAGTCTTTTTCAATTTGCCACCAGTTGCTGAAATCAAATCTAAGCCAAAAAAATTAAATAATTCACCAAATTCTGCTGCTGAAAATTTCTGCAGAACTGGACAACAACACCATTCTTCGCGTTTTGAGATGCAGTGGGTGATCCGGCTCACATGGCTTGCTCCCAGGAGTAGAAGAGTACTCCCTCTAGAGGGGAGACATGCCGGGGGCCCTCCAATCTGCCTTCACACGCGGTGCTAGCTGCTGGAAGGAGCAACACGGTCACAGGACTTTTCAGCAACAGGGCTTTGCTGAAATTGGATTTTGAGCACTTGAAGCAATGGGATTAAACCCTTGTTTCACTCCCTCTAAAGCTCCTAAACCTAGCCCCAGATGTTCTCTCCTTAAGCCTCTCAAAAATGCCCAAAGCTCCCTCCTTTTAAACCTCTCTCACGGTGAAAACTCTCCTGTTGAAAATCAATTCCCAATATTTCAAAACAGTGGACGGCTGATGCATCTTATAAGCAGCAGGGAGGGAAAAGGGAGGTGGAGCGACGGAAGGTGGAGAGGGGGGACAGCAGTTGGTAGCAATAAACCCATTTAATCAGCCTTAAACGAGGGATTAAAGCCATTAACCCATGTTAAAAACCATTGAACCAACAATAGAAAAGGAGTGAAAGCCAACGGGTGGAGAAGAGGAAGGGACGCCCAGCTTCATTTGATGCTTGGAATTCCACTCCCAGCGGTTGAAAAAAACTCCAACGAAAAGTAAACCGTGTAAACAGTACAAGGAGTGGAAAACCACTGGTTCAAACAAAACCGGTCCAATCCCAAAAAAAAATAATTGGTTCAATCCAATTGAACCGGTTCAAGCCCAATTAAATTGGGTTCAATTGGTTCATAACCAATTGGAGGCCGAAACAAGCTCCGAATTAGTTCAAAACTGATTCAGAAAAGTCCTGGCGCAACGTTGGTCAGCCTGGAACAATTTCCAGTTGACACAGATAAGGGCAAGATGGTAAAAAGAGTGCTCAAAAAATACTGTGACCATAAAATCGAGACGATTTCCAATCGTAATCGGTATCCGAATAAGAGAGTTATCCTCTATGGCGTGTGACCTCATAGGTTCGAACCTAAACGGTAGCACTAGAACAATTTCTAGTACCAGCATAGGAAACCATCTAGCAATGGTTCCCGGCGTCCGGATAGGTCGAAGATGCGGGAGCAAACTATCGAACCTCTGGCATATGGTTACCGTATAATTCATCCCTTGGACCTCTAATGCTCATGACGACTGAGATTGGGCTGCCAACCCAGACTGAGTCAGTCAACTACGTGTCTCAACCTTGCAAGCCCAGTGACTCTTCACTAGGACTCCCCGGCCGAGGATTTGCTAAATTAAGATCCTGCGAGACATTCAATCTAAACTGTTTGGACAGGTCAATTCCATCTTGGTCCATCACTGCTCCACAAGTACTTGCCTGTACCTAGAAACCTTCCATCACCGGATTAAAAATCCGGGTAGTCCGGCACCAAAGCACAGGGAGTTGCTTGCAAGCTACCGTGATGACCTCAGGTCAGAGGTGATGCGGAACTAATATGCATGCAATTTTTTTTATATGTTTTATATGTGGGGTTGGGTGATTAATTCCCGAATTTCAGATTAAAATAAGTTATAGGGAATTTTATATGAATTTTAGAAGATCAGCATGCAGATTAGGACCTAGAAAAGTAGAAAAGAAGGATCGCCGGGGCTGAGAAGCCTCGGTTAGGGCAAGTTCTCCTACAATAAAACTACTGGAGGTAGAGGGGTGTACCTGACAACGTCTGTGAAGATCGCAGCAAAAGGGTCTCTCGTTCCTCGATGGATGCGGCCTGGAAAATCGAGCCAAAGACCCGCGGATACCCGGCTTTCTGCTCGGTGATCCGATTGAGGCTTGGCTGGAGTCGTTGGATTCGTAGGAACTCGGGGACCTGCAAACGACCTGTCAGGGGTTAGAAAACTCACAAAGGAACAAGAAAACAAAGGAAAAACAGCAAGGGAAGGCTTCTTTTGGAGTGGGCGTCCAGGGATCTGAGATGCTTGTTGGTAGCAGGAAGATGATTGCAGCACTGGGAAGAAGAACTCTCGCAAACCCCTTTATGCACACAGCAGGGTATCACACAACTCAATAGAAGAACTCAAGGTTTTCATTCATCAAAAATTCCCTCATACAAGAGGCTAGGGTCCCTTAAATAGACCCTTAACCTTGGGCTCCAAGTAAGGGTACATAAGTCTTTACATAAGAATCCTTTTCCCTCTCAAACCCTAGCTAGAAAATAAGGAAATATTAGGTAGAAAAATCCCTAAAATTTTTCTTGACTTGGTCAAGACTCCAAGGACGCCTAGGGGGGCGTGTTGGGCTTCTAGGAGCAGCAAAAGGCCGGCCCAAAGGGGCCCGGGTGCATGGGTTTGGGCCTCTGGAAGCTGGGGTGGCCTGGTAGCCAGGTAGCAGGAATATTCCCTGGTATCTTGCTTCTTAGGGGCTTGGGCTTGGCACCTGGGCTTGATTTCATTGGGCTAGGATGCAGATGGACCTATGAAATCATGGATGCCCTTATTTATGAATATACTTTGGCACCTGGAAGGGAATCTGGGCATCTGGAGGGCATCTGCAAGGAATCAGGGTTTCTGATTTTTCTCCTGGGGTCTTCAAATCTTCAAGCTGGGTTGGACTTGGGCTAAACTTCCATGTCTTCAATCTGGTTGGACTTGGTCTTCACTTGTATAATATAGTCTTGAGTCTTCAGTATGCTTGGACAGGACTCAAAAAAAATAAAATTAGCTCAACATGAGCTAACTAGCATTGGACTGAACTAGCTCAACATGAGCTGACTAGTACAGAACTGAAATAACAACTAAAATGGACTCAAATGAGCTAAGCCCTTATTACAGATAGATTCATAAATTATTAATCAATTTACAGAGGGTTGAAAAAGCCTCTGTCTTATTCTGGTGCCTCAGGTGTCCCCACCAATTCTCCCGGGGTGGGAGGAACTCGACCTTGTCGAGTGAAGGTTAGACTGGCTCACATATCTCTCGAGAAGGTCTGGGTTGAGGAGTTGCAAGTCCTCTCGAGAAATCCACGAATCGTCCGACTCTGGCCAGCCTTGCCATCGGACCAGGAAGCATTGATAGTCATGGCCCTGGGTCGTGATGGCTTGATTGTCCAGGATACGCTCGATCCGTTCTCCTCTCTCAGGCCAAATTTGTTTGTGGACACTCTAGGTTAGGGTCACTCACAATGAAAAGGAATAGGTCCAAAGGCCTCACTAGGTAGCGCTGCCGGTTCCCTATACTCAACCAGGTCTGTAATATTGAAGGTAGAACTAATGCCCAAATCCGAAGGCAAGTCTAACACCTAGGCATTTGATCCAACCTTCTCTATCACTTTAAAAGGTCCGGCTCTGCGAGCATGAAGCTTCTTTTAGGCCTAAGCCTAACCAAGATAAAATCCACTACATCAAATTCTTTGACTCTTCTTCGGGAATTAGCCAGTTGTTTTAAGATTAGTGCAGGTGGTGAACATGCTAGGCACATGCAAACAAATGATGCAAAGGACTCATACTGATACCTAACAGACTCGACTATGCATTCCTATCGAAGGAAATTTTATTGAACTCTTTGGATCTAAACCTAATAGATTATAGGTTCTCTAGGTTTGATCCTAGCTTGACATGCACATGAAAATTTACAGTGAACTCCTAGCAAATTCCAAAGAGTATGCCAGAAGTAAGATGCAAACCTAACATGCGTGATGAATGCATGCAGTATGCTAATCTCAGCTAAATGCAATCTAATGATCCTAGAAATGCTGGAGGTGTCAGGAAAGGGCAGAAAATAGGAAGTGGGTTCAGAATTAGTTTGGTAAGGTAGAGAAAAAGGTTCATGGTTAGTTGGATTAAGTAGGATAAAAGACGGGGTGTCAGGAACTAATCCTATACTAATGAGGTTAACCTTATGAGGTTGAGCTATATCTACAGGATTTGCATAATGGAAGGATGGGTCACTAATTTCGGGGAAGAGGTCCTTAATGGGAACTTTAGGAGGGGACTCATCTTGAAGGTATTGATTCAAAGAGATCAGGTCCTTAATAAATTCTTCTGGTTCTTGTATTTTAGGACTAGACTCTATAATTTGGCTCTCCTCTATGGTTTTCTCAGGTAAGGCTCTAGTAGCAGTACCTAGGTTCTCTTCCTCTATTTGTTCTTCCATTATAGCTTTAGGTTGGATATGGTCAAGGTCAACTAGCTCTGGGTTGGTTTCTACCTGGGCATCTACTGGGTCAGCTAATTCTAGGTCTACTAAAGGTGTCTCCTCTTCTCCCTCATACTCATCCACTAGGCTCACATCAGCTTCATACACTTTCGCGTTAATGTAAGCCTTGTGAATCTCAGGAATGGTTGGAGAAGGTCGGCTAGCAAGAAATTGGTTAGGTTCTGGTCTCTGATTATGGGTACTACTCCTAGTAGGTTCAGGTTGTATAAGGGGTAGTGGCTCACTACTGGGTTCATATTTAGGGATACTAATCCTATGGGGTTCAAGTTGACTAGGGGAAGCATGACTAGTACTAGGTTGATACTTAGGGGTTATGGGTTCTCTAGGCTCATAGGACAAGGGTGCAGATCTATGGGTCATGGGATTATAGGATCTGGGGTCATATGATTTTGGGTCAGCTTTATGATCAGGTTCTAAGGATGGATCAAGGTATGGGGTCCTCCTAAGGTTGGGCTCTCTATATGGGTCAGGATATTGGGTCCTCCTAGGATTGGACTCCCTATATGGGTCAGAATACTGGGTTCTCCTAGGGTTGGACTCCCTATATAGGTCAGAATATTGGGTCCTCCTAGGGTTGGACTCCCTATATGGGTCAGAATATTGGGTGTTGGGTCTACTAGGCTCATAGGGTGTGGGTGCATAGGATATATGATCATGGGATCTAGAGTCATAGGATCTGGAGTCATAAGATCTATAGGTTGTAGGTATACTAGGCTTGTAGGGAGTGGGTAAATAGGATCTATCTTCCTGGTCTATAAAATCCTGATTGAGTCTTCTAGGACTAACCTTAGGGATTGGGTCATGACGATAGGTTCTCCTAGGTTCAGCCTCAAGGTATGGATCAGGGTTTGGGGTCCTCCTAGGTTGAGGATTGTAGTACGGGTCAGGATAAGGGGCTCTCCTAGGTTCGACCTCATGGTATAGATCAGGGTTTGGGGTCCTCCTAGGTTGAGGGGAGTCAGGATCTGGCTCAGACTGTGACCCATGGGTTTTTCTTGGGGTCCCTACCCGGACTTTTAACTGATCAAACCTATTGGCACGATGGTCAATTCTATCATTGGTTTGAATACGAGACTGAGTTAACTGGGTCATCTGGATAGTTATCTGGGCAATTTGATCAGCTAGGGCTTTTATTTGGGCTTGTAAATTTTCCATGGGTTCAGACATTTATGAAGGAGGTGGGTGATATGAAACTCCTGATCTAGTGCTCATGCAAGACTCGATCAGACCGACTATAGCTGACTAGACCTAAAGTCCAAACTAGATGCTCAATCAGGGTGGCAAACTAGCCTATAGTAACCCTGTACTCAGCCAGGCAGGTGTAAGGGGAGTGTTAGGTCCCTGATTGCCAATCCTAGACACCAATCAGAGATTGGCCAGGTAGGCAGACCAGCACACAAGCCCTTCGGGATTGAATCCCTAAACCACCGTTCTAGACACTAAGCACAAGGCACACACAGGTTAACTTGACACAGTGATCTAACACTAGCCCGGACCCGACCAGTTGGTGTCCCTAGCCCACTAGGGCAAATTAAGTCTAATTAATTTTAGGTTAAGGCTTGGGACTGAATGCAAGGGATGTGGTTTTGGGCTAAGGAGAGGTGATCAAATCCTCCCCCCATCTGATATAGCAAGAGTGCCCTTAAAAGTAAATTATGCAATGATGGCAGGCAGATGAGGATGCAAATTAGGGTTTAGGTTTTTTTTTTTTTGGTATTTTTGGAAAATATGTATATTTTTTTTTGGTATTTTTTTAAATAGAAGAAAACTTGCAAATCATGGCCTAATATACTGGAAATATACTAAAATTAAGAAATATGCAAAAACTCCTAAACAAAACCCTAAAACTTCCAAACTTGTCTTGCTAAAAAAAAACAGAGCCGAAAATTTGCAGGCCCTATTTCGGCTTGCAGAAAATTCACAGGCCATAATAAAATCTGGAAAACTTTTTAAAATTACTGTGAATTATGATAAATCCAGGAAAATAAATTTTATAATTTTTAGAGTTTTTAACAGAGAGAAATAATTAAAATAACAGAGTATATACGGACTAGAAAATTGCAGAAAACAAGCCCTAATCTAAGCTCTGATACCAAATGATGCGGAACTAATATGCATGCAATTTTTTTTATATGTTTTATATGTGGGGTTGGGTGATTAATTCCCGAATTTCAGATTAAAATAAGTTATAGAGAATTTTATATGAATTTTAGAAGATCAGCATGCAGATTAGGACCTAGAAAAGTAGAAAAGAAGGATCGCCGGGGCTGAGAAGCCTCGGTTATGGCAAGTTCTCCTACAATAAAACTACTGGAGGTAGAGGGGTGTACCTGACAACGTCTGTGAAGATCGCATCAAAGGGTCTCTCGTTCCTCGACGGATGCGGCCTGGAAAATCGAGCCAAAGACCCGCGGATACCCGGCTTTCTGCTCGGTGATCCGATTGAGGCTTGGCTGGAGTCGTTGGATTCGTAGGAACTCGGGGACCTGCAAACGACCTGTCAGGGGTTAGAAAACTCACAAAGAAACAAGAAAACAAAGGAAAAACAGCAAGGGAAGGCTTCTTTTGGAGTGGGCGTCCAGGGATCTGAGATGCTTGTTGGTAGCAGGAAGATGATTGCAGCACTGGGAAGAAGAACTCTCGCAAACCCCTTTATGCACACAGCAGGGTATCACACAACTCAATAGAAGAACTCAAGGTTTTCATTCATCAAAAATTCCCTCATACAAGAGGCTAGGGTCCCTTAAATAGACCCTTAACCTTGGGCTCCAAGTAAGGGTACATAAGTCTTTACATAAGAATCCTTTTCCCTCTCAAACCCTAGCTAGAAAATAAGGAAATATTAGGTAGAAAAATCCCTAAAATTTTTCTTGACTTGGTCAAGACTCCAAGGACGCCTAGGGGGGCGTGTTGGGCTTCTAGGAGCAGCAAAAGGCCGGCCCAAAGGGGCCCGGGTGCATGGGTTTGGGCCTCTGGAAGCTGGGGTGGCCTGGTAGCCAGGTAGCAGGAATATTCCCTGGTATCTTGCTTCTTAGGGGCTTGGGCTTGGCACCTGGGCTTGATTTCATTGGGCTAGGATGCAGATGGACCTATGGAATCATGGATGCCCTTATTTATGAATATACTTTGGCACCTGGAAGGGAATCTGGGCATCTGGAGGGCATCTGCAAGGAATCAGGGTTTCTGATTTTTCTCCTGGGGTCTTCAAATCTTCAAGCTGGGTTGGACTTGGGCTAAACTTCCATGTCTTCAATCTGGTTGGACTTGGTCTTCACTTGTATAATATAGTCTTGAGTCTTCAGTATGCTTGGACAGGACTCAAAAAAAATAAAATTAGCTCAACATGAGCTAACTAGCATTGGACTGAACTAGCTCAACATGAGCTGACTAGTACAGAACTGAAATAACAACTAAAATGGACTCAGATGAGCTAAGCCCTTATTACAGATAGATTCATAAATTATTAATCAATTTACAGAGGGTTGAAAAAGCCTCTGTCTTATTCTGGTGCCTCAGGTGTCCCCACCAAGAGGGACACATATACCCATATCCAATCATGAGTTTCCCTTTAGCAGAAAGGGGCTACACGGAGTCACGTTCAATGAGATACCACATATCCTATTTGTAGATCACATCTGTGTCACCATACTCATTTGGTCAAGAGGACAACCAAACGATGTGAACTGCAACAACCTATACTTGATATATTGCCGTCCAATACAATATATCCTTTGGTTGTGAACTGGGTTTAAGGACCACTCGATACATCCTCTCTGTATCGAAGTCTGTGTAGTCCTAAGGACTTCATCACATGGAAAGAGTTCATTTAAGGGAAATACAATATGTGATGAGCTGCCAAAAATAATATTTTATTAATTCATAATATGAATATAATACTTAGCACAACCGCCTACAACACAGGCGATTGGCTTTGGGACACAATTCCCAACAAATACTACATACCAGAGATCATTGAACAATCCCTATGCACTCACATATAACCCAGGATGGACGAATCATCCAAATTTTTCATGGTCATGGAACCCAAATGTAGGTGGTCCTAACTTCAATCAGCAAAACCCAAGGCCTAATCTTGTGATGAACAACCGACTACCACCGGGCTTCAATATTAATGAAAAGAAACTGAGTTCTTTAGAGAAAAGCTTGGAAGCCTTAGCCAAATCCAATGCTGACACCAGTGCTACATTGAGTAATTTCATGCAAACTATGGGCCAACTTCTGAATTCAAATTCTCAAGCCATAGCTCGTTTGGAAATGCAGTAGGTTAGCTAGCATCTACCATCAGTGAACATGAACGAGGTAGGCTACCTAGTCAACCTGAACCCAACCCAAGGAACCAAAATGGTCATCCATCCCAAGGAAATAAAGTCAGTCAAGTTAATGTAATTCACACTTTAAGATCAGTAAAGCAAGTGGATAATCAGGTAGATACACCTGACATGAGAGAAGACTCAACTACTGAGTATGCTAAGCCAACTAATGAACAACCTACCTTACAAACTCAAGTTGCTGAAACCACTATTAGTCCACCAACCCAAGTACATGAAATCTCTAGAGCTCCTTTTCCATATTGATTAAGGTCTAATAAATAATCGAAACATTTAGACAAAATATTAGAGGTGTTTAAGCAAGTTCAAGTAAACATTCCTCTACTAGACATGATCCAACAGGTTTCGACTTATGCCAAATTCTTAAAAGACCTTTGTACTAAGAAAAGGACTACTAATGTACCAAAAAGAGCTTTTTTATCAGCGAGTGTGAGTTCATACTTGTTAAGTCACATGCCCATAAAGTAAAGGATTTAGGATCTCCAACAATTTTATATGTTATAGGGGAAACCAACATTGAGAAGGCATTACCTGATTTAGGGGCTAGTGTAAATATCCTGCCATATTCAGTTTATGAGTAATTGGAATTGGGAAAACTTCAACCAACAAGGATCACATTACAATTAGCAGACCAATCTTTTAGAATCCGTAAAGGAATAGTAGAGGATGTCTTGATCAAGGTTGGAAATTTTATCTTCCTTGTAGATTTTTTCATTTTGGAGACTAAACTAGTATCGAATCCTAAAGGTCATATCCTAGTTATTTTAGGAAGACCATTCCTAGCTACGGCTAATGCTGAAATTAATTATTGGAATGGGCTTATGAAACTATCTTTTGGGAACCTGACTATTGAGATGAATATATTCAATTTGGAACATGAATATACTAATCATGCTAATGTGAGTGTAATCCAAGATGAAATCTGATGCAGCAAGATCGCTGACGTGAAGTCCCTGTTAGATCCAGCCTGATGCCGCATGCTGCCATGTCAAACCCTTCGCCAGGTGACTCCCTGGAGGTCGAGGCACCCTGGCCGGAGTTGAGCTCCTTCTCTGGGTGGATCCCTCGAGGTCAAGCCACCTCGATCGAAGTTGAGCTCCTGCTCTCTTCGAGCTCCTTCACTAGGTGGCTTTCTCAGGGTCGAGCCCACCTCAGCCGAAGTCAAGCTCCCGCTCTCCTCGAGCTCATTCACCGGGTGGCACCCTCAGGGTCGAGCCCACCACGGTCGAAGTCGAGCTCTCGCTCTCCTCGAGCTCCTTCGCCGGGTGGCTCCCTCGGGGTCAAGCCCACCTTAGCCAAAGTCGAGCTCCCGCTCTCCTCGAGCTCCTTCGCAGGGTGGCTCCCTCGGCATCGAGCCCACCTCGATCGAAGTTGAGCTCCTGCTCTCTTCGAGCTCCTTCGCTGGGTGTCTCCCTCGAGGTCGAGCCCACCTTGGCCAAAGTCGAGCTCCCGCTCTCTTCAAGCTCCTTCGCCGGGTGGCTCCCTCGAGGTCGAGGCCACCTCGACCGAAGTCGAGCTCCTGCTCTCTTCGAGCTCCTTCGCTCGGTGGCTCCCCCACAGTTAAGCCCATCTTGGCCAAAGTTGAGCTCTCGCTTGAATCCCGCGGTGCCACTTTTCTCGAGTAGTGGGCCGCTACCTAAGGACCTTGGAGGAGCACCTCCCAGGATGCCATGATCATGCCTGCTACTATTTATACCAGATAGGAAAAGGCACCCTACCCAAAGCACCGCACTATTGACCGACAGTCTGCACCACCCAGAAGAAGAAACTATCTTGAAAGATTCAAATCTAGGGGATGGCTGCCCCTTGATCGAGGCACTACCAGGTTTCCCGAAGAAGAGCGACCAGATGGAGAGTCAGAGAATGCAACATAACTCCTTATCACGAATGAAGAAAGGCACCTATGTGCATGGCATGAAGCACTGCCAAACGTTGACCCTCCAGCGATGGCAAAGGAATAAGATCCCAAGGTAAGCCGCTGGGAGGGATCAGGGCAAAAAAGACTCTCCGAGGGTTCCCAAGAAAAGGTAAGCAAGTCTAACTCGAGCAAACGGGGGAGAATGCAGCGCACAGGAGAGCAATGATGAGACTGAGCACTTCGGGCTTCCAGAGACTCATCGAAAGGGACTTAATGGACACAGCCACAGGGCTCGAGTTCTCCCCAGCTGCTCTTACCCCAGCTCCATTCCCTCTATTTCAAACTAAATCTCCTCCTCTGAGTGTGGAGTCTAAGCAAGGGGCCTACAGGGAAGGATCTGTTCCCCTAGATCATCACTAATTTGATCATCGGAGTGCCTCCACCGAGATCCCCGACCCGGGTCTCCTCTATTTTGCAGGTTCGGGCATGCATGCAGACTCCCGCACGACGAGGACAGCATCCGAGGTCGGCTCTAGCTACAAGCCATGACAGAGTAGGAGGCAACAGATTGGCACACCAGGTAAGGGGGACCGGATACAGTTTAACCCCTCCTTGTTTTCTTTTTATGTGACTCCACTTGAAGTATGGTGATGATGCAAGCACAGGAGGTCTCCACTAGTCATGCGGGAGATCCCCCCTCCCATGGGGGTTCGCACAGTCCAGAGGGGGAGCTCCCCACTCCACCACCACTTCCTTTGGCGGATGCCTAGTTAGCAGTGCTCGCCCAGCAGATGTAGCTCCTGACTACAGTGGTGCGACAGCTGCACCATCAACACCGATCCCTGGCCACCCACCAATAGCCAGGAACTCCTGCTGCCCAAGCCATAGCATCCTGTGATAGCCTGTGGTCCTTCCATGAAAGGCCTTCACTGCCACGAGCCATGACAAACCCCCAAGGAAGCCACCAGACCCCGGCGAAGAGACGGTGGACCGGGTCAGTCGACCGGGAGAGTCGATCTCCGGCCCTCGAGCAGGCCGCTATTAAGCACCGTTGAGGCCGTGAGGCAAGGGCCCCCATTGTGACCACCCTCAATTGTAACCTTCTCCTCCTCTCTCAGCCTCAGTGGAGGGCTCCATCGATGAGTCCATCAGGCGCATGACCGAAAGGCGCCTGGAGGTACAGGAGCGCAAGCTAGCAGAGCTATCCTGCTAGTTTGTAAATTAGGGCTCCTCCCATAAGCCTACGGGCTACGATGCCCATCCCCTTTTCTCTCAAGAAATCCAAGAGGAGTTGATTCTGAGTCGGTTCTGCATGCCACAAGTGGATCCCTATGACGGGAGCACCGATCCCCTGGACCACCTTGAGAGCTACAAGGTTCTCATGAGAGTCCAAGAGACGATCGATGCCCTCCTGTGCATCGCCTTTCCAACCACACTCTAGAAGGCGGCTCTGGTCTGGTTCGACCGCCTTGAGCCTGAAAGCATCGACTACTTCGTGCAGCTGGAAAGAAAGTGCATAGCCCACTTCGATGCCTGCTGGAAGGTACCTTGGGAAGCAGACAGCCTCTTCTCCATTAGGAAATAGGATCATGAGCCTTTGCAGGACTATGTGATCCATTTTAAAGTCACCGCACTAGAGATCTATAATCTTGATGAGCTGGTTGCTATGCTGGCACTGAAGAGGGGGCTCAAGATTTCCTGCTTGACCTACTCCCTGGACAAGAAGCCACCGAAGACATACTCCGACCTCCTCCTCCACGTTCACAAGTACATCCGTGTTGAGGAGGTGGACAGTATGAGGAGGGAGCTAGATGGGAAGCCGTTGAAGAAGCAACCTCCGGGAGTGATGCCCAGGGTGCAGAAGCTCGGGTCGACCACCCTGAACTTCTGTCAAGGGTCAAAGCCAAAGAGTGGCCCCTCTCTTGGCCCCGAGGGCAAAGATTCTCATGGAGACTGTGGGCGAGCACTACCTGCACCGACCTTCCGTGTTGAGGCCTTCCAACGGTCGCGATAAGACAAAGTACTGCAAATTTCACCATGACCACGTTCTCGACATCGAGGAATGCCACCATCTCAAGAGAGAAATTGAGGATCTGATAAGGAGAGGCTACCTCGAGAAGTTCGTGAGGGGCAAGATCCCAGTGGAACCTTAGGCGCTTGCTACACTTCCCCCTGTCTCTGCGATCGACAATTGGCCCACCGAGAAGCCCGTGGGAATGATATGTTGGGGAATAGAGCACGCAACCAAGAGGGCCCGGGAGGGAGAGAGTCTGGAAAATATACTCCCCTTCATGAGGGAGAGGGAATCTGGGGATGAAAATGTAAACAACGATGCCTTGGTCATCGAGATGACGATCACCAGGCATCCTGTAAAATAGATAATGGTCGATAGTGGAAGTTTAACTGATGTCCTTTTTTATGATGCTTTCTCTAGGATGAATCTGTCCTCTGCTCAATTGAGGTCTGTGCACACTCCCCTTGTCAGTTTTACTGGAAACTCTGTGGGAGTTGAAGGGGAAATAACTCTCCCAGTTACTACGATGTGCCACCTCGACAAAGCACTGTCATGATGACCTTCATGGTTGTTAAGCTTTCTTCAGCCTATAATGTGATCCTTGGCTACCTCGGGCTCAATTTGCTCGACACAGTCATTTCCGCCAAGCGACTATTGGTGCAATTTCCCACTCCTTATGGTGTAGGGGAACTGAGGGGGGTACCTCAGCCGATTTAGCATTGCCTTCAAAATATTCCGGGGGCCAGGAGCTTCGAGGAAGACCCTAGCACTGATGACCTTGACCAAAGGGTGCAGGACCCCAGGGACAGCCTCTTTGAGCGTCTGCTGACATTTCCACTTGGGGTGGACCTAGTGAAGATAGTGCAAATCGGGGCCCAGTAAGAAGAAGAGGAGTGGGCCTGCTTGCTGAGCTTTCTCCGAGCGAACGCAGACGTGTTTGCCTGGATAGCGGCAGACATGCCTAGGATTCCCGCCGATATCATCACCTATAGGTTAAGCGTCGATCCAAAGTGCCACCCTATCCAGTAGAAGAAGAGGTGCTTCACCCCATAGAGGCAATGGGCAATCAATGAGGAGGTGGAAAAACTCCTCATAGCCAGCTTCATTCATGAAGTACAGTACCCCAGCTGGTTGGAAAAAGTGGTCATGGTCAAGAAAAAAAAAGGAAAGTTGAGGATATGCATGGACTACACCTGCCTCAACTGAGCCTGCCCGAAAGATAGCTTTTCATTGCCAAGATCGATCAACTGGTAGATGCTACCTTGGGGCACCGCTTGCTCTCCTTCATGGATGCGTTCTTCGATTACAATCAGATCAGGATGCATCCAAAGGATGAGAAACACACTGCCTTCATCATAAATCGGGGGATGTACTGCTATCAGATGATGCCCTTCGGCCTGAGGAATGCCATTGCCACATACTAATGGCTAGTTATTTGAGTTTTTAAGGATCATGTCAGTTGGAACATGCAAGTATATGTAGATGACATGCTCATTATGAGCAAGCCAAAGTCAGACCATATCACTAACCTGGCAAAAGTCTTCCAAAACCTTCGCCTGTGCTAAATGAAATTGAATCCAGCGAGGTGCACTTTTGGCATGGTGACGGGGAAGTTTCTTGGCTTCATGGTCATCCAGAGGGGAATAGAAGCAAATTCTGAGAAAGTCCAAGCAACCGTCGATATGGAACACCCCCCTACCTTGAAGAAGTAGGTCCAGCACCTAACGGGCCAGATTGCCACCTTAAGCCAGTTAATTTCGAGGTCGGTTGACCGCTATTTACCTTTCTTCAAGGTGCTGCGCAAGGTGCACCACTTCATCTAGATGGAAGAGTGCAAGGCGACCTTTGAGGAGCAAAAAAATTCCTGGCATCGCCACCATTGCTCTCCAGACCAGAGGACAGAGAACAACTCTTGTTCTACCTGGCGGTCACCCCAAGGGCCATTAGTTCGGTGCTTATCCATGTAAATGGGGAGCAGAAGTCGGTGTACTATGCTAGCAAGCTCCTCCGAGATGCGAAAATCAAGTACACCCACTTTGAGAAGTTGATTTTCGCTCTCATAATGTCTGCTCAGCTGCTCAGGCCATACTTCTAAGCACATCCTATCATGGTCAAGATGGACCAACTACTGAAGGCCATACTTGGCCGCCCTGACACCTTCGGGTGCCTGGCCAAGTGGGCTCTAACGCTCAGCGAGTTCGACATCGCGTACCGACTGAGATCATCCCAGAAGGTCCAAGTGCTGGTAGACTTTCGATCAAGTGGGCAGGCATGAGTGAGGAGCCTGAGGAGACAACCTCGGAACACCAGCTAGAGCTCAGAACCGAGGAGGAGATATGGGTCCTCCATGTAGATGGTAAATCCAACTCAAAAGGGAGTGGAGCGGTCCACATCCTCGCCAATGGTGATGGGGTCGTTGCTGAATGTGCGCTCTGCTTCCAGTTTGCAGCAACCAACAACCAGGTGGAGTATGAGGCACTCCTCACGGGACTGAGAGTCTCTCGCGAGCTGGGTGTAACCAACCTAAAGGTTTTCACCGACTCCCAGCTGGTAGCCGGGCAGGTCTCTATAGAGTTCAATGCAAGGGACCCCCAGATGATGAAGTACTTGGAACAGGTACACTTGAGCATGGTAAGCTTTTGGTATTTCAGCATCTCCCAATCCCCCATGGAGAGAATGCTCACACCGAAGCCCTCTCAAGGCTCGCAACCCTACCGGACTCATCACTGGGATGCGCCCACATTGAATACTTGGAAGTTCTGAGCTACAAGGCTCCCAGAGAAGTCTAGCAGGTCACCCAAAAGCCCAACTAGATGGACGGTACATCAGATACATCATTGACAGCACCCTACTAGAAGATTGAATGGAGGCTGGCCAAATCAAGAAAAAGGCTACGCACTTTATCTTAATGGATGGGCAGCTCTACCGCAGGTCCTATTCCTATCCACTCCTGAAATGCTTGAGACCCACGGAGCCAGTCTTTGTACTTCAAGAGATACACGAAGGCCTCTACGAGAACCACGTGGGGGGTGGAATGCTAGCATACAAGACTCTTCATCAGGGGTATAACTGGGAGACTATGAGGGCGGACGCTGCCGACTTTGTGAAGAGGTACGATCGCTGCCAGCGCCATGGCCACGTATAATGTAAACTGGCGACACCACTCTCCCAACTCTCGGCCCCTGGCCTTTTGCTCAGCAGGGGATGGATATCCTTGATCCATTTCCTTCCACGTTCGGATAATGCAAGTTTCTGATAGTGGATATTGACTACTTCACCAAATGGGTCGAGGCGGAGCCATTAGCATGGATCACCGAGGCCAAGGTCCACCATTTCTTCTAGAAGTTGATCATTTTCCATTTCGGGCTCCTCGACAGCATTATCACCGATAACAAACAATAGTTCGATAACCAAGAGTTCGAGGAGTTCTACGTCGACCTAAGAATCCACCATTGCTTCACCTCGATGGCCCACCCCCAAACGAACGGTGAAGCTGAGGTGACCAACCAGACCATCCTCCAAGGAATCCAAGCTAGATTGGACCAAGCCAAGGGTAGGTGGGCAGAAGAACTTCCCAGCATCCTTTGGGCCTACCACACAATACCCAGAATGGCCATGGACAAGATGCCTTTCAACCTCATCTTCGGCTTTGAAGTCATTGTCCCATTCGAGCTCGGCATGCCCATGCTGCATGTAGAGCAGTATAATGTAGATGAAAACCTGGCTCGTCTTCTTCTAAACTTGTACCTCCTCGAGGAAACGAGAGACAAGGCTTGACTTCAGATGGCAGCCTACCGGCAGCGGATAGCTCAATACTACAACATGCGGGTAAGGCCAAAGATCTTCCGAGCAACGTGCTAAAGCCTCTTAAACTTGGGAGTGTGGCAAGCTCTCCCCGAACTGGGAGGGCCCTTACAAGGTGGTAGAAGCTCTCCCCCATGGAGCATATTACCTCGCTGAGCTCGACGGCACCCAATTCCCGCAAACTTGGAATGTCGATAACTTGATGATGTATTACCAGTGATGTAAGATCTCCTCCCATTAATGATATAATTCCTTTCAGCGCAAACTATCTTTGCCTTGCAGGAATATCGTAGCCCAGAACTCCTGATGCCTAGAACCTTAAGCTCGAGAACTCCTGAAGCTCGGAAGCTCCTGAAGCCCGAAGCCCGAAAACTCCTAAAGCTTGGCACTTCAAGCCTAGAAACTCCTGAAGCCTGGCACTTCAAGCCTAGAAACTTTTGAAGCCCGGCACTCCAACCCTGAAAACTCTTGAAGCCCGACACTTCAAGCTCAGAAACTCTTGAAGCCCAGCACTCCAAGCTCAGAAACTCCTGAAGCCCGGCACTTCATGCCAGGAAACTTCAAAGCCCTGCTCCAAAGCCAAAATCCAAGGTCAAGCTCCCTGTTGGGGTAGAGTTCCCCATTAATGGTGAATTCTGCAATGAGGCTGGACCCCCATCCCTTGATTTCTTTCACCTCGATGGCACCCTCGAGGTTGAGCAGTCATCTGTTCCCTTCTCAGGATGTGGAGAACCCAAGAATGCAACCGACTTGGGGGAGATGTGCGAAGTCCCTCCACCTCGTCTCCGACGCGGTGAAAAAGCTAAAAGCAAAAGACCCCTCTCTTCTTCCACCCATATATTTGGAGCTCTACAGGGAAGAGCTAGCTGCTCAACGCCCCGTTGTACGGTATTGCAGCTAAAGCATGTGCCTCGATGGCCCCAAAAAAAAAAAGGGAAAAGAAGAAAGAAAAGGGGAGAGGAAGAGAAGGAAAGGAAGAAGAGAATTGAGATTCCACTGGAAAAAGAGATTCTTCATTAAGGTGCAAAAGTATTACATCATGCAAAGACCCCCGACAGGCCGGGCAATCCAAAGATAAAAGTGAAAAAAAAAATAAAGGAATACAAGTGAAGTGAAGGAGCTCCTATTCTACCAGCTCCTTCCCAGGGCGACGTCGTGGCACATCAGCATCTGCTCCAGCTTCCACAGGGGGAGCTACTTTTATGGTGGTCGGGGGCTCCTTCTCCACTGTTATGGCTGCGATCTCACTAGGATCCTCAGCCGGGGCCACAACAAAGACAAGGCCATCAAGGTTCAGCCCGGGGAATAGCTGGGCAACCTGGGACTTGCAATGTTCAAAGCCCTTGAAGAAAGAGTCGAGGATCACCTCCTCGACTTCGTCAACATAAGCTTCTGAGGCCTTGTAGTTGGAGACCGCCTCGATGGCCTCTTTCTTGGTGGCATTCATCAAAGCCACCGTGCCCGTGGCCTTTTGATGTGGAACTAATATGAATGCGATTATTTTTGTGAATTTTATATATGGGGTGAAGTGATTAAATCCCGAATATCGGATCAAAATAAGTTGTAGAGAATTCTATATGAATTTTATAAACAATGCATGCAAATTTGGACCTAAGAAAGCGGTAAAAGGATCACTGGGGCTAAGAAGCCTCGGTTAGGGCAAGTTCTCTTACAATAAAATTACTGGTGGTGGAGAGGGTGTACCAGGCAATGTCTGATACACTTGGTGAAGATTGCAGTGAAGAGATCTCACGTTCTTCGATGGATGCGGCCTGAGAAACCAAGCCAGAGACTCGCGGATTCTCGGCTTTCTACTCGGTTATCTGATTGCAGCCCGGTTGGAGTCGTTGGATTCATAGGAACTCGGGGACCTGCAAACAACCATCAGGGGTGAGAAAACAAGATGGGAAACAAGAAAAATCTTTGGAAAATAGCAAGGGGCGTGTGGGTGAAAAGGTTTGAAAGTGGTTGGTCGGCTAGGGTTTCTTCGGGTAGCTCTTCGGCAGGACTTCAAGCACACAGGATCCATCGATTCACAGAGCAGGGAGGCACACAACAATAGAAGAACTCAATAAAATTTCATATATCAATAATCAATGTCTCATATAAGAGACTAGGGTCCTTTAAATAGACCCTTAGTCTTGGGCCCCAAGTCAGGACATAAAAGTAAATACATAGGACTCTTATTCCCACTCAAATCCTAGCTAGAAAATTAAGAAACAATAGGTAGAAAAATTCTCTAAGAACTCTCCATCACTCCTTGTCTTGGTCGGCCAAGGGGGTGACCCTAAGTGGCCAACCAAGGGATGGTCACCACAAGGCTTTGGTGATGGGGGACAGGGGTAGGATCGTTTGTGAGCCTAGAAGTCACCTAAATTAAGGTACTATTTTTTTTTGATATTTTTTTCTCTAGGGGTGGCGAAGGAATAGGGTGGCGAAGGAATAGGGGGGATGTAGGATAGGGATCTGGATCTCATGAACTTTAGGACTCACCCTAACGAAGAGACCTCTCACCTCTAGGGCATTACACCCTCCTCGATACTTGGAGGCACTAGAATGGATCTCAAAGGTCATGAGGAAATAAAGAAGATGGAATGGGAAGGGGAATAACTAGGGCATCATGCCCATGCCCGAAGGCGAAGGCAAGAAGAATCACTCTTCTAAAAAATACAAATTTTTTTCTCCAAAAACTATTTTTTTACAAAGGACTGAGGGTGGTATTTATAGACCTTTCCAACCCTCGTTTGAATTTGAATATAGGATAAAAAGATAGAGATGACTCAAATTCAAATACAAGATTGGATAAGATAAGCCTATCCATATCTCAATCCTAACCAACCAAATCCTAATTCAAAATTCAAATAAAAGATAAATCCCAAACTAATTTATTAAAATCTGTGCTACTCCGGGATCGGCACTGCTCTGGGATCAGTTCTGCTCCAGGATCAGTACGGCTTCGAGATCAGTGCTGCTCCGAGATCAGTGCTGCTTTGAGATCCCCATCATTCCCCTGAGGTGGGGAGAACTCGACTCCGTCGAGTATGGCTTAGCAAGGACTCTAGTGAACCACATCCAATCAGAAGAGGGCCACTCTGAAAATGATGTAGCTTTTAGAGTGGTATGGCTTTGAGAACCGCACACTTTGAAATCGGCAAAGGGGACTTGAAATCGGCAATAGCAACTTGAAATCGGCAACAGGAACCGGGTTGCTTTGAGATGCATGCAGAGGAGAACACCGGGTTTGCATTCACGTTCGTGCACCAGCTTCTCCTTTTCCTTCATGGACCGAACTAGGAACAGGCGAATTTTCGCCGGCGAGCCCTCCGGCGATGGTGCTAGGGAGGAGGATGGCAACTTGGGGATAAGGGCAACTTGGTACTGGGGCTTCTCCTTCTTCTTCATGAATTGAAACCGAGGAACAACGAACTTTCGGCGAGGCTTCCGGTGGGCTTCGTCGGCAATGGTGATGAGAACGATGGCGGCGGTTCAGGTTGGGACGACGTTCGGCGATGGAGGTGAGGCGTTGGGTGTTGCAACACAGATGCAGGGAGAGGGGGAAGGAGTTCAGCCATTGGGGGGTTGGTGTCATTTATGAATGGAGGAGACGGCCGGCTGGACTTGGAGGCGATGCAGGGATGCTGGCTTGGAGGCGATGCGACGGTGAGGAAACTGTAGCATGGGGATCTGATCAGAAGGAGGTGAAGCCTGGTACCTCTCGTCCGTTTGGATCCCTCTCGGAGCCATCTTATAGAGGAAGTGGTTGAGGCACTGCTGGACATCGAGGAAGGCGGCACGGATGCCCCTCCGAGTGAGGGCGAAGTCCCTGTTCTGAGCTGCCTGTGAGTTCAATTTCTCCCATTTCCTTCGATCGCCTTCCGTGTGGCCATGGGCAACAGATCCCTCCTCACCATCCCGCCTTTACCCGTGTCCAAATTCGGCATTGGGAGCTATCGGATCGGAGACCTTTGGGGCTTCTCCGAGGGTTTCTATTTCAGTTGACTGCAAGAGATAGCATGGGATCGTTGGCCACCATCGGGGTTAGCGAACGGTGATGCGGCAATGAGGACGTTGGCGAGGACCACACACAATCGATGGAAGGCGGGTGCATTCGGACTAGATTGACACTCGCCGGTGCTAGGGAATCGGTTCGGATGGTGTGGGGAGTCGATCTGAGGTGAGGACATCGGGTAGCATGGTAGTGTCTTTGACTCCTGGCATATCTATGTTCGGATAGGAGATCTGTTGCAATCTGGGAAACGGAGACTCCATCAATGGATTGCACATAGGGAGACGATACGGGAGGCTTCACGGGTGGAGGCGGACACGATCTGGGCGATGGTAGCAGTGGCATCGTTGGGGTTTCGGGAAGAATAGCTGATGCTGGAGGAAGAAACTTTCACACAAGAACACAAGACAATTTGCTTCAAAACTTCACTTGTATTTCATTCAATTTCAATCTCCTTTACAATAGGCGTCCAAGGATTTTAATAGCCTCACAAAGCTAGCTTTTGAAATTTAAAAACTCCCCAAATTGAGGAGGATTACAAGGGGGGTTGGAGGATTTGATGGAGGGTTTGGAGGGATATGGGAGGAGTTGGAGGATTTGGTGGAGGGCTTGGAGGGATGTGGCCGACCTCCTTGAATTTGAATCTCCCTTGTTGGCGCCCAAAGGGTGATGAAGTGGCTGGTGAGGTGGCACCTCTGGCTGATGACGTGGCATGGTGAGGTGGTCTTCTAATTTCAAGATGACATGTGGCGCCAAGTGGTCCTAGTTGATGGTCCTTTTCTCTTGCTTGGTGGTGTGTCTTCTCTTCTTCATGGGGTCAAATTCTGGGGTCCAGAATTTGAGTCTTGTTGCTAGCTTTCATGGCTTTAAGACTTGAATAGACTTAACTCAACTGAATTAGACTTAACTCAATTGAATTAAACTCAACTGACCTAGACTTTAAAACTTGAAATGGACTTACGGGAAATGAAATTTTAAAAGTAATTACATGACTCAATAAACACTCTTGATTTGAAATTCAAAATTAATTACAGGACTCTTAAAAAGGAAATGACTCCTGAAAAGGAAATAAAACATTTTTTGATCTAAAGGATACAAGGTAACCTAATTATCTTCGATCCAAATCGGGATAAGGCTAACCTTGTTGGAGTGAAGTTTCTTTCGGTTTCTGGTGTACACACCACATTAGACCTGAGAACTCCAACCACTTTTTTGAAGTTTAAGGTCTCCTTTCCATACACTAGGGTTGTAATGAGACCGTCATATGATACTGGAAGCAAACAAAGCAACAGGAGAGCTCTATTCTCCTCATCTATCTTCACATCAAGGCTCATAACATCGAAGCATACTTGATTGAATTTCTGGATATGAGCAATCAAATCTCCTCCCTCAAGCATCCGCAAGCTGTACAGCAATTTCTTTAACCACAACTTGTTCATCATATTCTTGCCCAAGTATGTGTTCTCCAACTTCTTCCAAAGACCCTTCCCCGTAGTTTCTCCACTGATCTCAGGTAAAACCTAATCAGTCAAGCACATCTTGATTATGCTGAAAGCTATCTCCTCCAGTTCCTCCCATTCTTCTAGACTAACATTCTCTAGCTTCCCTCGTACTAACATCTTATAGATCCGGTTTTGTACGAGTAGATCCTTCATCCTTTGCTGCCAAAGGGTGAAGTTTTCCTTGCCATAGAATTTTCTAAAGTCTACCTTGATACTGCTAGATGCCATATCAACAGATCTGATCAAAAAATAACAGCACCAACTACTCACCTTGATGCCTTGATCAAAAAACTGTTCCGCATCTAGTCCCAGCAGCAATCTTCTTTCCTTCACGCAACCCAAGCTCTGATACCAAATTGTTGTGGCACACCAGATGAGATCAATCCCTCCTAGACCAAATACAGTGCCTCAAACACAAAGCACCGTGAAGAGACTATAGCGAAAGCAACAAGCCTAGTGATGTGAACTTAAGTTGTAACCGCAAATGCATAGTGTGCAGAGTAGCACGTCCAGCGAGTACAGATCGATCCCATGAGGAAATGATGTTTGAACTGTGTTCAAATTCTAGTTTAGATAACTTGACAAAAATGTGCCAAATTAATCAAATAAGAAGAAATATATAATTTAAAGATCTAGGGCTTTTGAATCCACTAGATCAATGATTTAGAAAATATTCCTAAATGCTGGCTAAACAATTTTCCTTAGACCAACCAACTCCTACTATCCCATTAGCTCATATGAATGATAGGAGTAAGAACCCTGAAGTACAAGTTGAGTTCATTCATACTCAAGACTTAGGGTATCCTCAAACTGAAGGGCTAGGGAAGGAAGAAGGCAAATTTGAACAACCAAGTAAATATGTGTATGAGACTGACATAAGTTTAATAGATGAATATGAAGGGGAAGACTGTAAAGAGAACAACTTTAGTCCTACCTGAGGAAACTTTTGGTAAAGAAAAGATTAATTGAGCCTAGTCCTGGAAACATCAGAACAACCAAAATTTAGTGAGGACTTGGTTCCCGTAAGACAATGCCCTCAGGAAGAAAACAATACTTTAGCTTCGACACAAGAACTCCTTCAGGTACCTGAGAAGACCCAATCATATTTTAGAAGACTTTCCTGATGACCTTCAACTACCTAGAAGCATCAGCCTTAGATCAAAATGCTAATCTTAAGGTCATCATGAGTAGCAAGTCTGTTCAGATTTCCCTAAATTACCCCAAGTCTCGGATTCCTATTTCCTGCCATTTTGATGGGGAACTAATATGCATGCAATTTTTTTGTATGTTTTACATGTGAGTTAGGTGATTAATTCCAAATTTCAGATCAAAATTATTTGTAGGGAATTTTGTATGAATTTTTGAAGATCAGCATGCAGATTAGGACCTAGAAAAGAAAAGTAGCAAAGAAGGACCGCCGGGCTGAGAAGCCTCGGTTAGGGCAAGTTCTCCTACAATAAAACTACTGGAGGTAGAGGGGTGTACCTGACAACGTCTGTGAAGATCACAGCGAAGGGGTCTCTCGTTCCTCGATGGATGCGGCCTGGAAAATCGAGCTAAAGACCCGCGGATACCCGACTTTCTGCTCGGTGATCCGATTGAGGCTTGGCTGGAGTCGTTGGATTCGTAGGATCTCAGGGACCTGCAAACGACCTGTCAGGGGTTAGAAAGCTCACAAAGGAACAAGAAAAAAAGTAAAACAGCAAGGGAAGGCTTCTTTTGGAGGGGGCGTCCAGGGATCTGGAGGGTTTGTTGGCAGCAGGAAGATGATTGCAAACACCGGGAAGAAGAACTCTCACAAACCCCTTTATGCACACAGCAGGGTATCACACCACTCAATAGAAGAACTCAAGGTTTCATTCATCAAAAATCTCCTCATACAAGAGGCTAGGGTCCCTTAAATAGACCCTTAACCTTGGGCTCCAAGTAAGGGTACATAAGTTTACATAAGAATCCTTTTCCCTCTCAAACCCTAGCTAGAAAATAAGGAAATATTAGGTAGAAAAATCCCTAAAAATTCTCTGACTTGGTCAACACTCCAAGGACGCCTAGGGGGGTGTGTTGGGCTTCTAGGACCAGCAAAGGGCCGGCCCAAAGGGGCCGGGTGCATGGGTTTGGGCCTCTGGAAGCTGGGGTGGCCTGGTAGCCAGGTAGCAGGAATATTCCCTGGTATCTTGCTTCTTAGGGGCTTGGCTTGGCACCTGGGCTTGATTTCTTTGGGCTAGGATGTAGATGGACCTCTAAAATCATGGATGCCTTGGTATATGAATATATTTGGCATCTGGAAGGGATCTGGGCATCTGGAGGGCATCTGCAAGAAATCAGGGTTTTCTGAATTTTCCTCCTGGGTCTTCAAATCTTCAAGATGGGTTGGACTTGGGCTATACTTCCATGTCTTCAATCTAGTTGGACTTGGTCTTCACTTGTATGATATAGTCTTGAGTCTTCAGTATGCTTGGACAGGACTCAAAAAAATAAAATTAGCTCAGCATGAGCTGACTAGCAATGGACTGAACTAGCTCAACATGAGCTGACTAGTACAGAAGTGAAATAACAACTAAAAATACTCAAATAACAACTAAAATGGACTCAAATGAGCTAATCCTTATTACAGATGGACTCATAAATTATTGATCAATTTACAGAGGGTTGAGAAGCCTCTGCCTTATTCTGGTGCCTTTGGTGTCCGCACCAATTCTCCCAGGGTGGGAGGAACTCGACCCTGTCGAGTGAAGATCAGACTGGCTCACATATCTCTCGAGAAGGTCTGGGTGAGGCATTGCAAGTCCTCTCGAGAAATCTACGAATCGTCCGACTCTGGCTGGCCTTGCCATCGGATCAGGAAGCATTGATAGTCACGGCCCGGGTCGTGATGGCTTGATCGTCCAGGATACGCTCGATCCGTTCTCCTCTCTCAGGCCAATTTGTTAGTGGACACTCTGGGTTAGGGTCACTACAATGAAAAGGAATAGGTCAAAGGCCTTACTAGGTATCGCTGCCGTTCCCTATACTCAACCAGGTCTGTAATATTGAAGGTAGAACTAATGCCCAAATCCGAAGGCAAGTCTAACACCTAGGCATTTGACCCAATCCTTCTCTATCACTTTAAAAGGTCCGGCTCTGCGAGCATGAAGCTTCTTTTAGGCCTAAGCCTAACCAAGATAGAATCCACTACATCAAATTCTTTGACCTTCTTCGAGAATTAGCCAGTTGTTTTAAGATTAGTGCAGGTGGTGAACATGCTAGGCACATGCAGACTCCTAACAAATGATGCAAAGGACTCATACTGACACCTAACAGACTCGACTATGCATTCCTATCGAAGGAAATTTTATTGAACTCTTTAGATTAAACCTAATAGATTATAGGTTCTTTATGTTTGATCCTAGCTTGACATGCACATGAAAATTTACAGTGAACTCCTAGCAAATTCCAAAGAGTATGCCAGAAGTAAGATGCAAACCTAACATGCGTGATGAATGCATGCAGTATGCTAATCTCAGCTAAATGCAATCTAATGATCCTAGAAATGCTGGAGGTGTCAGGAAAGGGCAGAAAATAGGAAGTGGGTTCAGAATTAGTTTGGTAAGGTAGAGAAAAAGGTTCATGGTTAGTTGGATAAAGTAGGATAAAAGACGGGGGTCAGGAACTAATCCTATACTAATGAGGTTAACCTTACGGGTTGCGGTATATCTATGGGGTTGTATAATGGAAGGATGGGTTATTAATCTCAGGGAAGAGGTCCTTAATGGGAACTATAGGAGGAGGCTCATCTGAAGTATAGATTCAAAGAGATCAGGTCCTTAATAAATTCTTCAGGTTCTTGTATTTTAGGACAAGACTATAATTTGGCTCTCCTCTATGGTTTCCTCAGGTAAGGCTCTAGTAGCAGTACCCAGGTTCTCTTCCTCTATTTGTTCTTCCACTATAGCTTTAGGTTGGATGTGGTCAAGGTCAACTACCTCTAGGTTGGCTTTTACCTGGGTATCTATTGGGTCAGCTAATTCTAGGTCATCTAAAGGTGTCACCTCTTCTCCTCATACTCATCCACTAGGCTCACATCAGCTTCATACACTTCCGTGTTAATGTAAGCCTTGTAAATCTCAGGAATGGTTGGAGAAGGTCGGCTAGCAGGAAGTTGGTTAGGTTCTGGTCTCTGATTATGGGTACTACTCCTAGTAGGTTCAGGTTGTATAAGGGGTAGTGGCTCACTTCTGGGTCATATTTAGGGATACTAATCCTATGGGGTTCAGGTTGACTAGAAGAAGCATGACTAGTACTAGGTTGATACTTAGGGGTTATGGGTTCTCTAGGCTCATAGGACAAGGGTGCAGATCTATGGGTCATGGGATTATAGGATCTGGGGTCATAGGATTTGGGTCAGCTCTATGATCAGGTTCTAAGGATGGATCATGGTATGGGGTCCTCCTAAGGTTGGGCTTCTATATGGGTTAGGATATTGGTTCTCCTAGGGTTGGACTCCCTATATGGGTCAGAATATGGGTTCTCCTAGGGTGGGGCTCCTATATGGGTCAGAGTATTGGGTTCTCCTAGGGTGGGCTCCCTATATGGGTCAGAGTATTGGGTTCTCCTAGGATGGATCCCTATATGGGTCAGAGTATTGGGTTCTCCTGGGTTCAGTATCATAATATGGTCACGGTAAGGGGTTCTTCTAGGTTCAGTATCATAATAAGGGTCATGGTAAGGGGTTCTTCTAGGTTCAGTATTATTGTATGGGTCAGGCTGAGGGCCTCTCCTAGGTTCAATCTCTCGGTATGGATCAGGGTTTGGGGTCCTCCTAGGTTGAGGATTGTAGTACGGGTCAGAATAAGGGGATCTCCTAGGTTCGACCTCATGGTATAGATCAGGGTTTGGGGTTCTCCTAGGTTGAGGGGACTCAGGATCTGGCTCAGATTGTGACCCATGGGTCTTGTTATGGGCTACACGGCCTCCTAACTGGTCAAACTTTTGGCAAGATGGTCAATTCTATTGTTGGTTTGGGTACCAGACTGAGTTAACTGGGTAGTCATCTGGGCCATTTGATCAGCTAGGGCTTTTATTTGGGCTTGTAAGTTTTCCATGGGTTCAGACATTTGTGAAGGAGGTGGGTGATATGAAACTCCTGATCTAGTGCTCATACAAGACTCGATCAGACCGACTATAGCTGACTAGACCTAGAGTCCAAACTAGATGCTCAATCAGGGTGGCAAACTAGCCTATAGTAACCCTGTACTCAGCCAGGCAGGTGTAAGGGGAGTGTTAGGTCCTTGATTGCCAATCCTAGACACCAATCAGAGATTGGCCAGGTAGGCGGACCAGCACACAAGCCCTTCGGGATTGAATCCCTAAACCACCGTTCTAGACACTGAGCACAAGGCACACACAGGTTAACTTGACACAGTGATCTAACACTAGCCCGGACCCGACCAGTTGGTGTCCCTAGCCCACTAGGGCAAATTAAGTCTAATTAATTTTAGGTTAAGGCTTGGGACTGAATGCAAGGGATGTGGTTTTGGGCTAAGGAGAGGTGATCAAATCCTCCCCCCATCTGATATAGCAAGAGTGCCCTTAAAAGTAAATTATGCAATGATGGCAGGCTGAGGATGCAAATTAGGGTTTAGATATTTTTTTTTTGATATTTGGGAAAATATGTATATTTTTTTTGGTATTTTTTTAAATAGAAGAAAACTTGCAAATCATGGCCTAATATATGGAAATATACTAAAATTAAGAAATATGCAAAAACTCCTAAACAAAACCCTAAAACTTCCAAACTTGTCTTGCTAAAAAAAATAGAGCCAAAATTTGGAGGCCCTATTTCGGCTTTCAGAAAATTCACAGGCCATAATAAAATCTGGAAAAATTTAAAATTACTGTGAATTATGATAAATCCAGGAAAATAAATTTCAGAATTTTTGAGTTTTTAACATGGAGAAATAATTAAAATAACAGAGTATATACGGACTGAAAAATTACAGAAAACAAGCCCTAATCTAAGCTCTGATACCAAATGATGGGGAACTAATATGCATGCGATTTTTTTTTTATGTTTTACATGTTAGTTAGGTGATTAATTCCCAAATTTAGATCAAAATTTTTATAGGGAATTTTGTATGAATTTTTGAAGATCAGCATGCAGATTAGGACCTAGAAAAGTAGCAAAGAAGGACCGCCGGGGCTGAGAAGCCTCGGTTAGGGCAAGTTCTCCTACAATAAAACTACTGGAGGTAGAGGGGTGTACCTGACAACGTCTGTGAAGATCGCAGTGAAGGGGTCTCTCGTTCCTCGATGGATGCGGCCTGGAAAACGAGCCAAAGACCCGCGGATACCCGGCTTTCTGCTCGGTGATCCGATTGAGGCTTGGCTGGAGTCATTGGATTCGTAGGAACTCAGGGACCTGCAAACGACCTGTCAGGGGTTAGAAAGCTCACAAAGGAACAAGAAAACAAAGTAAAAACAGCAAGGGAAGGCTTCTTTTGGAGTGGGCGTCCAGGGATCTGGAGGGTTTGTTGGCAGTAGGAAGATGATTGCAAACACGGGAAGAAGAACTCTCACAAACCCCTTATGCACACAGCAGGGTATCACACCACTCAATAGAAGAACTCAAGGTTTTCATTCATCAAAAATTCTCCTCATACAAGAGGCTAGGGTCCCTTAAATAGACCCTTAACCTTGGGCTCCAAGTAAGGGTACATAAGTCTTTACATAAGAATCCTTTTCCCTCTCAAACCCTAGCTAGAAAATAAGGAAATATTAGGTAGAAAAATCCCTAAAAATTCTCTTGACTTGGTCAACACTCCAAGGACGCCTAGGGGGGCGTGTTGGTCTTCTAGGAGCAGCAAGGGGCCGGCCCAAATGGGCCGGGTGCATGGGTTTGGGCCTCTGGAAGCTGGGGTGGCCTGGTAGCCAGGTAGCAGGAATATTCCCTGGTATCTTGCTTCTTAGGGGCTTGGGCTTGGCACCTGGGCTTGATTTCTTTGGGCTAGGATGTAGATGGACCTCTAAAATCATGGATGCCTTGGTATATGAATATATTTGGCATCTGGAAGGGAATCTGGGCATCTGGAGGGCATCTGCAAGAAATCAGGATTTTTTGAATTTTCCTCCTGGGGTCTTCAAATCTTCAAGCTGGGTTGGACTTGGACTATACTTCCATGTCTTCAATCTAGTTGGACTTGGTCTTCACTTGTATGATATAGTCTTGAGTCTTCAGTATGCTTGGACAGGACTCAAAAAAAATAAAATTAGCTCAACATGAGCTGACTAGCAATGGACTGAACTAGCTCAACATGAGCTGACTAGTACAGAAGTGAAATAACAACTAAAAATACTCAAATAACAACTAAAATGGACTCAGATGAGCAAAGCCCTTATTACAGATGGACTCATAAATTATTGATCAATTTACAGAGGGTTGAGAAGCCTCTGCCTATTCTGGTGCCTTTGGTGTCCGCACCACTTTTCCTGAGTCGTATCATAATTTTAGAGACATTAAGTTTCATTTGGATGAGATTACTAGGATGCATGAGCTTTTAAAGCCTATTCCTTTTGTTACCTACTTTTGGAAAACCTTATGGCATTTGCTAGGAACCCATGGTAAATTTCATGTGCATACCAGACCAGGGTCAAACTAGAGAGTCAATAATCTATTAGGTTTAGTTCTTAGAAAGTCCAATAAAATCCCTCTCAATAAGGATGCCTAGTTCAGTCTGCATTTTGTAAGTGCTTGTATAAATTTCTAAGTTTGCTAATCTTTCGCACAGCATGTCACAATTTGCATAAAGAAATCAGTAATAAGATCAAACTGAGCAATGAAACTTACAAACACTTAGCTGACTCACATAAGAGGGCTAAAGAATTCTGTGAAGGGGATTATGCGATGATTAGGCTCAATCCTGAACGGTTCCCCTCTAGAACCATAAAGAAGCTGCATGCCCGCGGAGCGGGACCTTTCAAGATCTTAAAGAAATAGGGCCTAATGCATATATTTGGAACTTCCACCTGATATGGGTATTAGTACAACCTTTAATGTTTCAGACCTAGTAGAATACAAAGAACCAGTACTAATACCTAGTGAGCCTTTTGGGCCAGAAACTTTCATTGAGAGTGAACATATTTCCGAGCGTCCATCACCAACCCTAACTGAGCGGAGAGAGAGGATTGAGAGAATCCTGGATGACAAGACCATTACTACCAGGAATAAGGACTATCAGCGATACCTGGTTCAATGGCAAGGTCGACCTGAGTCCGACAACTCTTGGATTACTCGAGAGGACCTGCAAAGACTTAACCCAGACTTGTTCGAGCATTATCAGGGCAAAACTGAACCATACTCGACTGGGTTGAGTTCTGCCCACCCCAGGAGAATTGGTGTGGATACCAGAAATCGAAAGAAACTTCACTCCAACAAGGTTAGCCTTATCCCGATTTGGATTGAAGATAATTAGGTTACCTTGTATCCTTTAGATCAAAAAATGTTTTATTTCCTTTTCAGGAGTCATTTCCTTTTTAAGAGTCCTGTAATTAATTTTGAGTTTCAAATCAAAAGTGTTTATTGAGTCATGTAATACTTTTAAAATTTCATTTCCTGTAAGTCCATTTAAAGTTTTAAAGTCTAGGTCAGTTGAGTTTAATTCAGTTTTAGTTAAGTCTAATTCAGTTGAGTTAAGTCTATTCAAGTCTTAAAGCCATGAAAGCCAGCAACAAGACTCAAATTCTGGACCCCAGAATTTGACCCCATGAAGAAGAGAAGACACACCACCAAGCAAGAGGAAAGGACCATCAACTAGGACAACTTGGTGCCACATGTCATCTTGAAATTAGAAGACCACCTCACCATGCCACGTCATTAGCCAGAGGTGCCACCTCACAGCCACTTCATTACCCTTTGGGCGCCAACAAGGGAGATTCAAATTCAAGGAGGTCGGCCACATCCCTCCAAGCCCTCCACCAAATACTCCAACTCCCCCCACATCCCTACAAACCCTCCATCAAATCCTCCAACCCTCCTTGTAATCCTCCTCAATTTGGGGAGTTTTAAATTTCAAAAGCTAGCTTGTGAGGCTATTAAAAGCCTGGGATGCCTATTGTAAAAGAGATTGATTTTGGAAATGAATGAAGTTTGAAGTGAAGTTGTCTTGAGTTTTATGTGTGAAATTTTTCCTATCTTCTTCTTCCACGCCCAAAGCCACTCTCTTCCCTAGGAATTCATCATCCAAGATCAAGGCAAAGGCATTGGAGTCGGCCAGATCTTCTCAACTATCTTTTCTTTGTTCACAAGTTCTCCCATCCCTTCTTTATGTTTGCATCCTTCAACCTTAACTTTGATCTTCATTGCAGGGTCCTTCGAAGTCCTTGAGTTGTGAACAAGGTTCCCCTTGACAATGAACCAACAAGCTGAAGCCCAAGTCCAGGGTTCTGATCACTGTTATCCAAGTTCTCCAGTCCAGAGCATCAGTAGTTTCAAGTTTTGAATCATAAGAAGGTTGGAAAACTCATCAAGGTAAGTCCTCAATCATTAGCCCCTATTGTCTAGATCTTCTTCCTTATTTTTAGAGTTGTGTCTAATCATGTAATAGTCCCTTTTCATGTAATCCTTAAATCTTATTAAGATGAGTACAATGCTAAGTGTAATTAGGTTTCATTGCTCTACAAACACCATATTCAAAACATTAATCATATGCGTGCCGCATCATAATGAGTAGCGAGAAAAGCTATGCAAAGGAAGTTTGAGTTTAGAGGTTCTTATTGTGAATGAGAGGTAAGGAAGGCCAAGGAAAGGACTCGAGGAAAATCAAAAGGTAGGTCCAAGTCTCGAGGTAGTCGCAGGGCTGGAAGTATTTTAAATGTCATCAGCCTGGTCATCTAAAGAGGAACTATCCACTTCTGAAGAATGAGAAAGGAAAGGGCTTTTCCAAAGGAGACTCGACCAGTGAGAGTGGTGCACATTTATCTGAGGATAGTGAAGGTGATTTACTAGTTGTATCAGATGGAGCCATGGAGTATGACTGCGATATACACTGGATTCAGCCTGTTCTTTTCATTACATTTCACATAGGAATTGGTTTGCTTCCTATGCCAAAGCAAATAATGGAAGTGTGAGTCTCGAAGATGATCACCCATGTAAGGTTGCGTGGTGTTGGTACATCAGGGTAAGAATGTATGATGGAGTCATACGGACGCTTACCAATGTCAAGCATGTGCCGGAGCTGAAGAAGAACTTGATTTCCCTAGGTTATTTGGAGAAGTAGAGGTATGCCTTTAGCAGTTCACCGAGTAGTGGATGCTTGAAGATAACCAAGGGCGCCTTGGTGGTGATGAGAGGAAGAAGACCGAGCAACAACCTTTATAGGATGGAAGGCTCAGTGGTGATAGATAGTGCGGAGATCCTTGCTGCAGCACAGGAGGAGCAGCTTACCTACCAGCTATGGCACTATTAGATGGGTCACATGAGTGACCGAGGACTAATGGAACTCTCCAAGAAGGGCCTAATTCCAGCACTTAGGAAAGAGGGAGATGATCTATATGTGCCTTGCATTTCTGGCAAATGACATAGAGTAACGTTTGCCAAGAGTACCAAGCGGAGTGAAGTGTTTTGGAGTTAGTTCACTCGGATGTATGGGGGCCGGCACCCGATCAGTAAGGGGTGGAGCAAAATACTTTGTTACCTTCATCGATGATTTCTACAGGATGGTGTCGGTGATGGGGACATTGTTAGCATTGATCCCGGAGCAGCACTGATCCTGGAACAGCACTGATTTCAATAAATTCAAATTTAAAAAAATTAGTTGATTAGGATTGGTTGTTTGAAATTTGATTTTGGATTTAGTTAGTTTTGGTTAGTTAGGATTGAGATATGGATAGGCCTTATCCTTATCTTGTATTTGAATTTGAACCATCCTTGTCTTTTTTATCTTGTATTCAAATTTAAATGAGGGTTGGAAAGGTCTAAAATACCACCCTCAGTCCTTTGTAAAAAAATAGTTTGGGTGAATAAAAATAAGTTTTTTTAGGAAAAGAATGACTCTTTTCTTTCGCTCCGTAAGGAGAGGGTGCGAGGCCCAATCCCAGGACATGATGATAGGTCATGTCTAGTTATACCCTTCCTTGATTCCATCTTCTTTACCCCCATGTCCTTTGAGATTCATCTTAACGCCTTCAAGTATCGAGGTGGGCGGAATGCCCTAGAGATGAGTGTTGACCCCATAAGTGATTTTGATAATAACCAAACATTGGAGTATGCATATATTTTACTAACAACTCTTCAAGTGGTTTAAAAGTTTTTGTAGGATGAATTCTTTGCTCAAACTTCAACTCATACATTTATACTTCTTGTTTTGAGTTGTGTTGTAATCGAATTTTGTATAAAAGAACCAAAAGAAAAAGTATAAGAAAGATCATAAAGATATGGGTTACTTCTACGTGTGTTGTGCTTTAAATTTAGTTTGAGTTGGTTTGTATCAAAAGTTCGAGAGTGTTGGTGAGAGTGCTCTTAAGTTCAATTGTAAAAATTTTGAAGAAGTCACTCGAGATGACCTAGCTAGAAAAAGAGCTGACTCTATCTCATGGCACGCACTAAGGATTCTGGCACGCAGCAATCCGAGCCGACTCAAGTAGAACCAAGCTGACTCATCTAGAGTCCATTCCTATTATTTTCTGAGAATAGCCAAGCGAGTCGACCCCAACAAGAATGAGCTGACTTTGCCAGAATAAATTTTGAAGACCTGTGAAAGCTAGCCGACCCGATCTGCAACGAGCCAACTCCTTCAGAGTGAAGATTTTTGATTATGAGATGAAGAGTCGACCCAAGTAGGAGCGAGCTGACTCCTCGAGTTCAATGATTTCAACGATGGAAGTTCGAGCCGATCCAAACTATCAAGAGAAGACTCATCCAGAGTGAAGTTTTTGTATCCAGAGACAAAGAGCCGACCCTGCTGAAGAAATGGCGACTCGACCTACTGACTCGAAGGATCCGAGCCGACTCGAGTATCATTTCCAAGTACATAACGGCTAGTTCCAGAATTCTTTTTTGAATACAAAAAGGTGCTCCAACAGTCAAATATCACATCTCAACAGTCTACCATGACTACAGCTACCTTGGGATGATGGAAGGCTATATATTTGAGGGATTTGAACTTCTTTGAAGAGAGAGATAGAAAAGTTCCTCAAGTTAGAAGGCTTTATTGAAGATCTAACCTACCAACAAGAAAGAGAGCACAAGTGAGCATTCAAAGCAGACTTCACTCTTCACCAACTCTCATATGAAGATTGAAGCATTCATTGAAGAAAGAAAAGAAGCCTCTAAGTGCATTAAAGAAAAGTTAAAGAAGACTTTATCAGTGCTATAGTGGCAACTATCCGACAATAAGAGTTTGTCATTTATTGTTGCATTTATTTTCAATTCATTCCTGAATTGTTGGGTTATTGGTGAGCCCGATTGAAAAACCAAATAGGTTCTTGGTAAGCCTCAGATAAAAAACCAATTGTTGAGTTCTTGGTGATCCTGTTAAAACCAAGTTGGGTTTCTTTGGTGATCCTGTTTAAAACCAAAGGGTGTTGGGTTTTCTTTGGTGATCCCGATACAACCAAAGTATAGAGATTTTGGATTGTGAGCCTGTAAAATAATCCTACTGTATTCGAGTGTGAATATAGTGGAAATCCCAACTGGTATCTTAGGTAGTGGACGTAGGAGTTGGGTTGCTCCGAACCACTATAATTTGTGGTGTTTGCATTGCTGCTCTTGTCTTTCTTTTTAACTTGTGCTTTACATTCATAGCCACAGCACCTCTCACTAAGATAAGTTAATTTCTAAAAGCACATATCTACAGCAGTAATTTTTGAAATCCCAATTCACCCCTCTTGGGTAGCCACATAGGCAACAACTAGTATCAGAGCAGTGTCTCTAAATACATTAGGGTAAAGATTCATGGCTCATCCAATGAGTACATCCTTGGCCGAAAGCCAATCAACTAATAGACCTCCACTCTTCACTGGCTCTAATTATGCATACTGGAAAGCTAGGATGAAAATTTATATTCAAGTAGTTGATTTTTAGTTATGGAAGGTCATTTTGAATGGTCCATATATCCCCATAGTTAAAATTGTTGGAGTGGACATTCCAAAACCTGAAGAGGATTGGGACAAACAAGACATGAAAATGGGTGAGTCAAATGCCAAAGCAATGAACTTGCTATATTGTGCTTTGGATAGTAACGAGTTTAATCGAATTTTCATTTGCTCTTTTGCAAAGAAAATTTGGGATAAACTTGAGGTGACCCACGAAGGAACTTCCCAAGTGAAGTCCTCAAAATTAATCTTCTTGTGCATAGTTGTGAATTATTTAAAATGGAACCTAATGAAATAATCTCTACCATGTTTTCATGCTTCACTGATATTATTAATGGCTTAAAAAGTTTTGAAAGGGTATATTCCAATGCTGACCTTGTATAGAAGATTTTAAGATCTCTTTCAGACAAGTGGGATCCAAAATCGACTGCCATCTAGGAAGTGAAAGATTTGAATACCTTACTGCTGGATGAACTGCTAGGATCTTTCATCACTCAACTGACCATGCAGCATAGAATTGAGGATGATCAAAAGAAGAAAAAGTCTATTGCCTTCAAAGCTACTATGGATTCAGAAAAGGATGTTGATGAATCGGAAGAAGATTGTTCCTCTACTGAAAGTGACATGGAAAATGAAGATGTTGCTATGGTTGTTAGGAGGTTCAAAAGGTTCTTGAGAAGACGGAAAGGAAGAAACTATAAGAAATTCCACAAGAACAAAGAATACAATAAAAAAAAGGACAAGGAGAAACAGAAGGAAAAAAAAGTGCCTGTGTACTACGAATGCAAAAAACCAGGGCACATCCGACTAGACTATCTTTTGTTGAAAAAGGGTATTAAGAAAAAGAAACAGAAAGCTATGGTAGCAATATGGAGCGACAGCGAAGCATCCACATCTACTGAAGAAGAAGAGACCACAAAATTTGCAAACTTATGTTTAATGGATCTTGAGAATGAGGTATCATCCCCTGAGCTTCAAATTGAATTTACATATGATGAATTGAATTCTGCCTTTCAGATCTGCTTGTTGAATTCAAGAAAGCTAGAATGAAAATCAAATTCTTGAAGAAACAAAATGATTTTTTACTAAAAGATAAGGATGAAATTTCAGAAAAGAGTAACATTTTGCAAAAAGAATTGAATGTCTTTTCTAATAATGTTATTGCTTTGGAAACTAAAAAAAATATTTAATTGAGACAAACAAAGCTTCAGTTGCTGAGAATAATGATTTGAAAAAGAAGGTTGAAAAGCTTAAGCCTATTGTAGAAAAACTCACTTTGAGTTCTAATAAGCTTGAGCTAATATTAAAAGAACAAAGATATTTAAAAAGTAAAGTTGGAATTGGATTTAATGCTTTGAATATCAAAGTAATTTCAGCAACAAAATTTGTATCTTCAAAAGCTTCAGTTTCAAATACTAAATCTCAAAAAGCTTTTCCAACAAACTCTATTTCAAAAGTCTTAAAGTACATTCCTAAGATTTTGATCAAAATTCTTTCAAACCAAACATATCCATTTCTGCATCTGTTAAAGCTTCAAAACATGCATCATTCATATATGATAAAATTGTTTGCTATGCATGTCATAGATTTGGGCACAAATTTCATCAATGAAATTCTTTGAAAAATTCCAAGATTGGTGCATTGAAATATATAACTGTTTGGATTCTAAAAGGAACTAATTTTGCTAACTCGAAAGGACCCATGTTAGCTTGGGTACCTAAAACCACTCCTTAATTGTTTTGCAGGATTGCTTGCAATGCTGAATACTAAGAAATGATGGTATCTAGACAGCAGCTATTCAAGGCATATGACAGGTGATAAAGAGCAGTTCATCACCCTACAAATGAAAGGAGGATCGATGACTTTCGATAATACTGACAAGCGAAAAATAATCAAAATTGGTAAGATCAAAATAACCCCTGTACTTTTATTGAAGATGTGTTGCTAGTAGATAAATTGAAGCATAATTATTAAGTATTAGTCAACTTTGTGATAAAGGCTTCAAGGTTATTTTTGAATCATCTATGTGTATGTAACTAACTCTCTTGACTCTACCAACAAATTCATTGGTCATAGACTTGGAAACATCTATGTGGTGGATCTAAATGATCTACCCATGACTAGTAGTTCCAGTCTAGTAGCAATGAATGATAAGATCAAGGTGTCTTGTTTACTTTGTCATAAATGATTAGGTCACGCTAGCATGTATATAATTTCCAAATTAATTTCAAAGAATCTAGTTAGAGGTTTGCCATATTTTAAAGTAGATTTTGATTATTTATGTGATGCTTGTCAATTAGGCAAACAAACTATGGAGAGTTTTAAATCGAAGAATGTTATTTCAACTACTAGACCCCTTGAGCTACTTCACATGGAATTATTTAGAATAACTAGGACCACAAGCCTAGGTGGTATGAAATATGGCCTTGTGATTGTATATGACTTTTCTAGATTCACATGGGTATTATTTATTGCACATAAAGATGAAACCTTTGATGCATTTCAAAAATTTCATAAAAGGTTTCAAATAAGAAAAATCTTTCTATTATTTCTATAAGAAGTGATCACGGGACTGAATTTCAAAATCAATTTTTTAATGAATATTACACTGAGCATGGCATTGATCACAACTTCTTTGCTCTTAGAACACCATAACAAAATGGTGTTGTAGAGAGAAAGAACAGGACTTTGGAAGAAATGGCCCGAACCATATTGTGTGAAGGCAATCTTTCAAGGTACTTTTGGACAGAAGTAGTGAACACTGCCTGTTACATATTGAATCATGTTTTAATACGCCTAATTTCAAAGAAAACCCCTATGAGCTTTGGAATGGAAGAAAACTGAATATTAACTATTTTCATGTTTTTGGGTGTAAATGCTGTGTTGAATAATGGTAAAGATAACCTAGGAAAATTTGATGCAAAATCTGATAAATTTATATTCCTTAGTTATTCACTGTACAGCAAAGCATATAAAGTATTTAATAGGAGGACTCTTACTATTGAAGAGTCAATTCATGTGTTTTTGATGAAGCTAATTAATCCCTCACCATCTAGAAAATATGAGTGCGTAGACAATGATGCAGGTACATTACAAAAGGAGATGGAAGATCTAAGCATACAAGACAAGCCAAACAAGATGAAAATGAAGTGGTAAGGATCATATTGAATTACCAAAGAAATAGAGGTACGTAACTTCACATCTTAAAGATCTAATTATTGGTGATCCTTCTCATGGTGTTAGGACAAGGTCTGCATATAGAGATGCACATGACTACTTTGCTTTCATTTCACAAATTGAACCACATAGTTTAGAAGAAGCTGAAACTGATCCAACCTGGATGATGGCCATGCATGAGGAATTAAACTAGTTTGAAAGGAATAATGTTTGGACACTTTTTAATAAACCTCTGGACCATCCAATCGTAGGAACCAAATGGGTATATAGGAACAAATTAGATGAGAATGGTAAGGTTATCAGAAATAAAGTAAGGTTGGTAGCTAAAGGGTACAATCAAGAAGAGTGTATTAATTTGATAAAACCTATGCTTCTATAGCAAGACTTGAGGCCATTAGATTACTTCTTGCATTTGCTTCCTACATGAATTTTAAAATTTCCAAATGGATGTAAAAAGTGCTTTTCTAAATGGATTTATTTCTGAACAAGTTTTTATAGAACAGCACCAGGTTTTAAAAATCATGCTTTTCCAAATCATGTGTTTAAATTAAATAAAGCTTTATATGGTTTAAAACAAGCACCTAGGGCCTGGTACGATAGACTTAGTAAATTTTTGCTTGAAAATGATTTCAAAAGAGGAAATGTTGATAAAACTCTTTTTATTAAGAAAAAAAGTAATGATATGTTACTTGTACAAATTTACGTTGATGATATCATATTTGGTACAACTAATAAAAATCTTTGTGGAGAATTTGATGAGTTGATGCAGGGCAAGTTTGAAATGAGCCTTATAGGTGAACTCAACTACTTCCTTGGACTATAAGTAAAATAAACAAAGGAAGGAATCTTTATAAACCAAGCCAAGTATATCAACGAAATAATCAAGAAGTTTGGCATGGAAACAAGCAAAGAAGCTAGCACACCCATGAGCCCTACCTACAGACTAGACAAAGATGCAGATGGTTGTAACATCGATCAAAAGCTTTATCGAGATATGATTGGATCGTTATATATTTACTGCCAGTAGACCTGATATCTTGTATAGTGTATGTATGTGTGCTCATTTTTAGTCAAATCCTAGGGAATCACACATGCTTGTTTTTAAAAGAATTATCAAATATCTAAAAGGCATAGTAATTTAGGTCTTTGGTATTCTAAAGAATCTTCTTTAAATTTAATTGACTTTTTTGGATGCTGATTATGCTGTTTGTAAAATTGATAGAAAGAGCACTAGTGGCACAGGCCAATTTCTAGGGTTGAATTTAATCACATGGCACTGTAAGAAACGAAACTCCATAGCATTATCCACTGCTGAGGTAGAATATGTTGCTGCTAGTAGTTGTTGTGCACAAGTGTTATGGATTAAATAACAACTAGAAGATTTTAGTGTTACACAATCTAAAATTTCAATCAAATGTGATAACATAAGTGCTATAAATTTAACTAAGAATCTTGTTCAGCATTCTAGAACTAAGTACGTTGAAATTAGGGACCATTTTATAAGAGATTATGTACTGAATAATGATATTGTACTTGAATTCGTGCCATTGAAAACCAACTTACTGATATTTTTACTAAACCTTTAAATTACGATAGATTTGTAGTGATTAGATATGAACTAGGGTTGTGTTACCCTCTTTAGAAACCTCAACCTAAGTTCCTACAAAATTAAGGAAACATTATCTAGATAATCTCCACATTCATTTTTTTGTATAAAAAGTTTTGAGTAAAGGCTTTAATTCATTTTTGTGCTCCCTCTGCTCGAGCCGACTCGTGCAGATGACTTGTTTCGAGCCGGCTCGGATGTCGGGCCGACTCTCTCTTAAGTTGAGCCGTAGGGTTATTTCTCTTCAATTCATTCTTCGGCTCTTCGTTCTTTCCCTCCGAAACACCTTTTCAAAAAAATCCTTCCCTTCAAAATCCTTTGGATCACTGTATTTTGCGGGAATGGCTTCATGAAAGACAGTTGGAAAAAGACCTCATCAAGAAGTTGAGCAAGCTCCGCAGGAGAGGCATTCAAAATTCCGGGAAGAAAGCTCCTCAAGGGTTCCAGCTCAATTAGTTGAAGAACCAAGCCTACCTTCTCCTTGTCAGCAGATTTCTTTGGCAATGCGACCTGTCACAATAGGTAGACGGATCCTATTTCAATTTCTTGAGATAGGGTTAATTGTTGGAGACCTAATTGAGAATCAGGGTTGGGATTTTATGTGCTCCTTGAATATTCTTACTTATCCTAACCTAGTTAGAATGTTTTATGAGAATTTGAAACTTGGAGAAAATCACATTGAATCAGTTGTAAAAGGGAAAAGAATCATCATTTATGAAGAAAGTCTGGGCAGTGCGTTAGAAATGCCTTTTGAAGGAATTGAACACTTAGTTCTAAAGGATAGAATAAGGGCACTTCAAACTATTTTGAAATAAGAAGATGTGAATGAGATTGGTATTCTGAAAGCTAGCTCCTGTCTATGGAAATGAGACTCCTTCATAGCTTTATTAGTCAAATCTTCCTGCCTAGAACAGGTCATTTCGATTGGGTTAGTGAAAGAGATTTGTGTTTTATGGAGCTGGTGATACATGGAGACAAGATTAACCTTCTAGCAATAATGTTATCCCAAATGAAGGAAGCTATTAGAAAAGTGAAAGCATGTTTGCCTTATGGAATGATTTTGACTTTATTCTTCCAAGCTGCACATGTGGACTTAACTAGTGATGACAGCAGACCTTTTCTACACACGGACACATACACGGCCAAAACTTTACAAATAATGGGTTATATATTTTCTGAAGGTATCATTGAAGAACATGAAGAAGGAGGTGAGATGGAGGTGGTGAAGACATTTCTATGCCTATTCCTGAGCCACAGCCATAGCCAGGCTCACCTGATCTGTCAGGTTTTGATGTTCCTGTACATGATGCTTTAGTACCTGACTTGACTCCTACTGCACCTGCTTATGTTCAGACAGCTATTGATATTCCTTTACCTAGCACTACTGCTCTTGCACCTACTATTGATACAACATCTTTACAGGACTTCATTTCATAGTAATTGGGTACACTAACTAAATCACTCTCTTGCACAATGACCACAATGTTTGGCGATTTTCGCCAGTCTGTTGAAACTAGACTAGATCAGTTTGGAGGATAATTAATGATCTGCATAGCAGAGTAAATGTTCTTGAAGCCTCCAATAGTGCAACCAATGTAACTGAGCCAAACCTTCAACCTATTCTTCAACTGATCTCATCTAGTTCTGAAACTCTTATAAATTCTATCCATCAAACACTTGAATCATACATAATTGAAATGGATAATCTAATAATTAGAATGGGTTTAGTAGATGAAGGAAGAAGGATGGAAGAGGATTATACCAAGGGAATTGGAATATTGAGAGCTGAATTTGGAAGATTGAGGGGTTCTGCTGAAGCATTTGCTAATGAACAAGCATCTGAATTGGTCCAACTGCACAAAGATCTAAAGAAATTAGATGAAGAAGTGGATAGTGTACAATTCAAGATAGATAAGCTATCAAGCCGAGTCATTGCCGCATTTGCTGTTCCTCAATCTAGACCTAGGCCACAACCTTCATCCTTTGCTGGTCAGTCTGCCCATCCCAGACAGCCAGCTCCACACATTAGGCCTCAGGGATCCCATTCTACTCCTTCACCATCCGATATATTAGATCCAGACCCCATAGCCTTTATGCCTCTTGACATTCAAATTCCTGGTCATTCAACCAACACTAGAGTAGATATAGATAGTGATTGAATGTACTCTCTTTTATATTTTGTACTTTATATTGAAAATCTTTAAATGAAATGAAAGTTTTCTTTTATCATCAATTCTTCTTGTGCTTATTCAATGTCCTAAATGCAACTGTAATGAATTTTAATTAGAATATCCAATTGAATTTAAGAAAGTGAAATTATCTCAAACAAATATTAACATCTTTCTTAATTTATTTCAAAAGATAAGTTCTTCTGACTTCACCTTTTTGATTTATGACAAAAAGGGGGAGAGATTTATGTACTTGCATGAAAAGGATAAGTTTTTGCTCTGATACATAAAGCTTGAAAAGGATAAAATTTATTTTCTTATACTCTAATACATGAAATATAATATGCCTTGATGCATAAGATTCTTAAGCTCTAATACATAAAGTTTTAAGCTTTGATACATAGAGTTCTCTTAGAAACCTTGATACATGGGCTCTGAACAATGAAATTTTCCTGAAATGCTTAAGAAAAATATTGTCTTGCATGGAAAGTTTGTTAAAACATGGAGTATCTTATTGAGGGGGAGATTACCTCTTACTGCTCTAATTCTCCTTTCATGGTTTGACATTAATGATAGTTGAGCATGTCATAAAAATATATTGTTCAAAATTAGAAACAATTCTTTCTACTTGTTTATACATTCTTGCAAATATAATTATACAAGTAATTGTAAAGTTTTGTCTTACTTTTTCATGTCCGGTGTTTTGTCATCATCAAAAAGGGTGAGTTTGTTGACCCCATAAGTGATTTTGATGATAACCAAACATTGGAGCATGCACATATTTTACTAACAACTTTTCAAGTGGTTTACAAGATTTTATAGGATGAATTCTTTGTTCAAACTTCAACTCCTACATTTATACTTCTTGTTTTGAGTTGTGTTGTAATCGAATTTTGTATAGAAGAACCCAAAGAAAAAAATTAAGAAAGATCATAAAGATATGGGTTACTTTTATGTGTGTTGTGCTTTAAATTTAGTTTGAGTTGGTTTGTATCAAAAGTTTGAGAGTGTTGGTGACAGTGCTCTTAAGTTCAATTATAAAAATTCTGAAGAAGTCACTTGAGATGACCTAGTTAGAAAAAGAGCCGACTCTATCTCATGGCATGCACTAAGGATTCTGGCACGCAGCAATCTGAGCCGACTCAAGTAGAACTGAGCTGACTCATCCAGAGTCCATTCCTATTATTTTCTGAGAACAGCCAAGCAAGTCGACCCCAACAAGAATGAGCCGACTCTGCCATAACAAATTTTGAAGATCTGAGAAAGCTAGTCGACCCGATCTGCAACAAGCCGACTCCTCTAGAGTGAAGATTTCTGATTTTGAGATGAAGAGTCGACCCAACTAGAAGCGAGCCGACTCCTTGAGTTCAATGATTTCAATGATGGAAGATCGAGCCAACCCGAACTATCAAGAGTAGACTCGTCCAGAGTGAAGTTTTTGCACCTTGAGAAAAGAGCCACCCTGCTGAAGAAATGGCGACTCGACCTACTGACTCGAAGGATCGAAGCTGACTCGAAAAATCCGAGCGGACTCGAAGAATCCGAGTAGACTCAAAGAATCCGAGCTGACTCCAGTGTCATTTCCAGGTACATAACGGCTAGTTCCAGAATTCTTTTTTGAATGTAAAAAGGTACTCCAATAGTCAAATGTCATATCTCAACAATCTTCCATGACTATAACTACCTTGGGATGATGGAAGGCCATATATTTGAGGGATTTGAACTTCTTTGAAGAGAGAGATAGAAAAGTTCCTCAAAGTTAGAAGGCTTTATTGAAGATCTAACCTACCAACAAGAAAGAGAGCACAAGTGAGCATTCAAAGCAGACTTCACTCTTCACCAACTCTCATCTAAAGATTGAAGCATTCATTGAAGAAAGAAAGGAAGCCTCTCAAGTGCATTAAAGAGAAGTTAAAGAAGGCTTCATCAATGCTACAGTGGCAACTATTCGATAACAAGAGTTTGTCATTTATTGTTGCATTTATTTTTAATTCATTCCTAAATTATTGGATTTTTGGTGAGTCCGATTGAAAAGCCAAATAGGTTTTTGGTAAGTCTTATATAAAAAACCAAGTGTTGGGTTCTTGGTGATCCTGTTAAAACCAAGTTGGATTTCTTTGGTGATCCTGTTTAAAACAAAATGGTGTTGGGTTTTCTTCAGTGATCCCGGTAAAACCAAAGTGTAGAAGTTTTAGATTGTGAGCCTGTAAAATAATCCTACTGTATTCGGGTGTAAATATAGTGAAAATTCTAAGTGGTATCTTGGGTAGTGGATGTAGGAGCTGGGTTGCTCTGAACCACTATAATTTGTGATGTTTGCATTGTTGCTCTTGTCTTTCTTTTTAAGTTATGCTTCACATTCATAACCATAGCACCTCTCACTAAGATAAGTTAATTTCTAAAAGCACATATCTGCAGCAGTAATTTTTGAAATCCCAATTCACTCCCCTCTTGGGTAGCCACCTGGGCAACAGTGAGAGGTCTCTTCATTAGTGTGAGTCCCAAAGTCCATGAGTTCCAAACCTTATGTCTTCCATCCCCATTGTTCCTGCACCATCCCCATTGTTCCTGCACCATCCCTAGAAAAAAATCCAAAAAAAAATAGTAGTACCCTAATCTAGGTGACTTCTAGGCTCACCGACGATCCTACCCCCATCTATCCCACATTAGTGGGTATATCTGATCAAGAAAAAATTAGAGGCATGTACCCGGTTCAAGGCCTGGAGAGCTAAAGTGGAAAAGAAAACAGGAAAATTAGTCAAGTGCCTGCAGTCTGATAATGGAGGAGAGTATACAAGCTTTGAATTTAGAAGCTATTGTGAGGAGAATGGTATCAAACACCAATTTACAATGAAGATGACTCCCCAACAAAATGGTGTAGCTAAAAGGATGAACCGGACATTGACAGAGAAGGCCAGGGGCTTGAGGCTACAAGCATCACCGCCTAAGGTCTTTTGGGGTGATGTTTTAATCTTTTCTTTTTTCCTTGTAAACAGGTCCCCAAATAGAAGGATAGATGGAGGCATTCCAAAGGAGGTCTGGAGTGGGAAGAAGGTGGAGCTTGGTCACCTAAAAGTTTTCGATAGTCCAGCTTATGTACTGGTGGAAGGAACCGAAAGGAATAAATTGGATCCAAAGTCACGTAAGCTAGTATTCATAGGATACCCAAGGGGCGTGAAAGGTTACCTACTGGTGGATCCTCACTCTCAGTGGTCCATAGTCAGTAGGAATGTTATCTTCGATGAGAGGAGCCTTCTAAATTGGTGTTGCAAATGGAGTCGACATGTCTATGGAAAATAGTAGATCATATTTTTTACAGCCAAGAGATGAGCCATCAGTTTCAGCCTCGAAATAGGTTCATTTTGAGGTGGAGAGTCGCAGTCATATTCCCACACATGTGGAGGATCTGCAAGGAGGAACTTTTGACCAGGAGGATGTGCAAAAGGAGCCAGAAATTGTAGATTTGCAGGATAACCCAAGAGGTGTAGCACTGCACAAGCTCAAGAGGAACATTCAAAAACAGGTGCGGTATGGCATAGATGAGACAATCTCATATGCTCTCATCTTTGCTAGTGGAGATCCAAAGACATTTGAGGAGGCCATGGATAGTTTATGATGGGGACATCACCAGTGCTGATCCCGGAGCAGCATTGATCTTGAAGCTACATGAATTTCGATGCATCACAGATTTCAATAAATTCAAATTCAAAAAAAATTTGTTGATTAGGATTAGTTATTTGAAATTTGATTTAGGATTAGGTTGGTTTGGATTGAGATTTGGATAGGCCTTTTCTTATATTTGAATTTGAACTATCCTTATCTTTTTATCTTGTATTCAAATTCAAATGAGGGTTGGAAAGGTCTATAAATACCATGGTGCGGGCACCAGACTCAGAAGAAGACTTCAGGGCTCCATCTGGATCTGATTGACCTTGCCTGAAGAATTAGGATTTTCTGGTTTTGTAATAAGGGTTGACTAGGTCAACTCAATTTTAGTCTTAAGTCTGTATTTCCCTGCAATTTAAATTTTGTTGAGTCATGTTGACTAGTACAAGTCCTAGTAGTGGTTTAGGTCTTCTCCAGGTTGGTGTCACTTTTTTTTCAGTCAAGTCAAGGTCCAGGGTGCCACATTTTTTCTCCCAGGCCCAAGCAAGTGGGCGCCACACTCCAAGCCACATGCCAGAGTCCAGGAGGGCCACATCTCCATCCAGTGTCTTTGGTCCCTACACCACAAGAAGTAAGTTCCTTTTTTTCTTGCACCACTTGGGAGAGAAATCCATCAAGATACCTCAATCCAAGGAGGAGGTATTTCAGATAGGGATGTCCGGTTCACCACTATTTCTGGAAAATCCTTTGGCATAAGTTAGGGAAAACTTAAGTTTTCAACTGCCTATCATCCCCAAACTAATGGCCAAACCGAAGTAGTGAACCGTAGTTTAGGCAATCTGTTAAGGTGTCTTGTTGGTGAAAATATTAGGAACTGGGATTTGTACTTACCTAGGACTGAATTTGCATACAATGACTCGGTCAATAGGTCTACAGGTAAGAGTCCATTTGAAATTGTGCATGGTTACAAACCTCACACACCTCTTGACCTAGCTCCTTTACCAGTCCACACACGAGTCTCAGAGTCTGCTGAAGCTTTTGCACAGCATATAAAAGACTTGCATAAAGAAATTCATGCCAAAATAAATTTAAGTAATGAAACTTATAAGAAGTTGGCTGATTCTCAAAGGCGAGTCAAAACTTTTGTTGAGGGAGACTATGTAATGATTAGGTTAAGGCCTGAACGGTTTCCTCCTGGAACCGTTAGAAGTTACATCCTAGAGGAGCTGGTCCATTTAGAGTGGTGAAGAGAGTAGGGTCCAATGCCTATGTGCTCGAGTTGCCTTCAGAACTAGGCATTAGCTCCACTTTCAACATTACAGACCTAGTAGAGTATAGAGAGTCAGCTGTGATTCCCAGTGAGCCTTTTGAGCCTAATCCTGCTCTTGAGAGTGAACCCAACCCTGTGTGCCCACCAACAAACTGGCCTATGAGGAAAGAGCACATTGAAAAGATCCTGGATGATCAGGTTATCTCTACTCGTAATCGAGGATACCAAAGATACCTAGTCCGCTGGCAGGGAAGGCCAGATTCTGATGACTCTTGGATCTCCCGAGAAGAATTACAAGAATTGGACCCAGACCTCTTGGAGAGATACCAGAGCCAACTTGATCCATACTCGACAGGGTCGAGTTCCTCCCACTCCGGGAGAATTGGTGTGGGCACCAGACTCAGAAGAAGACTTCAGGGCTCCATCTGGATCTCTGATTGACCTTGCCCGAAGAATTATGGTTTTTGGTTTTGTAATAAGGGTTGACTTGGTCAACTCAATTTTAGTTTGAGTCTGTATTCCCTGCAATTTAAATTTTGTTGAGTCATGTTGACTCAGTACAAGTCCTAGTAGTGGTCTAGGTCTTCTTCAGGGTGCCACATTTTCTTCCAGGCTCAAGAAGTGGGCGCCACACTCCCAGCCACACGCCAGAGTCCAAGGGGTGCCACATCTCCATCCAGTGTACTTTGGTCCCCACACCACAAGAAAAGCAGGTCCCTTCTTTCATGCGCCACTTAAGGGGAGATCAACTTAGGATCCTCAATCCAAGGAGGTGCCCCAAATATTTCCATAAGAGCCAAGCTATGAAAAGAAAGGAGCAAAGCTTGGGGAGCAAGACTAGGAGGCGCCCAAATATTTCCAAATAAAACCAGGCATGGAAGGAAGAAATTTTTCTTGAAGAGCAAGGCTAGGAGGCACCACCTACTTACCATTTGGAGCCATCAATCAACACTTATGGAAGCTCTTGGCCGGCCATATGAGAAGAAATTGATTCTACAAACCTAATTTGAGGATCCATCCTATTAGTCCCACATGGGAAGATGTAAAACCCTGACCTCTTGTAAAGACCTATAAAAAAAACCCCTCTTGTAAGTTTTAAAAAACACTGATGAATGAATTCAAATTTTGTGTGAGCAACTTTGTGTTCCTCTCTTTCGCACTTGCATTCAGGTGTTGAGCTCCATGAGGGAGTAAATTCGGGTTCCCTAGGAACCTTGAGGAGGTGTGAGATCTCCAACCCCAAAACCCTAGGTTAGACACTTCCATTCCAAACCCTAGCCGCCCATCATCCTCTTCATTCCACCAAACCCTAGCCTACCCCATCTCTCACGGCCCCTCTCTCTAAGTAGAGGCCGACCACCAGCATCCAGGTCCAATTCGGCCACTTCGAATACAGAGCAAACCCCAGAGGAAGTCAGATCAGCATCCAGGAGAATCAGGATCTTAGCAACATCAACTTTCAATTTCTTCTATCTGGTAAATCCTTCCTTGAGTATCTGGTTCCATAACTTGTTCTTCTTCTTTCCCAGATCTTGAGTTCAGAAGAAGCCAACTCTGCCAAAGGACCAGTATTGGAGGATCCATTGTGAAGATATCCGAATCCGGGGATCCAACAATCCGCTCAAGAGAGTCCTTCCACTAAACTCTGTGAAGATCACTGCCTGGTCTGTAACCCTTCTCTTCTCTTTACTTCTGTCCTGTTGAAAGTTCAGAGCGAAACCCTAGGTCTGGGAGTTTCTCAACCCCCAGCGATCCTTTACTTCTGAACTACTCTGATAATCTAGTTTCTTTGAATTATGCTTTCAATTATTATATAGTTTCTTTCAACTTAGTTTAACTTTCCTTTGAGTCAAGGCCGACTTCTTAAAAATATATATATAAAAAAAAAATTAGTCTTAATTTACTTCCGCATCGCATCATCTCTTTCGTTCTGCATCAATCTTGGTATCAGAGCCCTGTCTAGGGTTTCTGACTTGCTTGCATGTTTGAGTGTCTCTCTTTTTTACTTTGTCTGCTCAAAGTAGACTCCCAGGACGTCCGGTCCTAGGAATGAAGTGAGGTGCAAGCCTCCTCTTCCCATTCCACGGGGTGTTGCTAGGGCGTGTAGGGGATCCGCTGGGTTACAACTTCGTAGCAGGAATTGTAAACGGGGGAAGCATTCTATTTTCAGTCTGTAACTGCCCTGTTGCAGGAATTGTTTCTCATTGCAGGTAACTCTAAATTGCATGATTTTTATTTTTCTGGAACCAGTATAATTGAAACTATTTTACATAATTTTACTGTAATTTATTAGTTTCTGTGAAATTTCTGAGAGTTAAATTACAGCAATTCTGTTACTGTGTTTCTGCAATTTAGTTTGAGTGATCATCTCCTAATTCATCTTAAGGGCGATTGAGCATCTAAGATAAGGAGAGGAGTTGATAACCTCTCCTTAGCCCAAAACCACCACCCATTCATTCGATCCTAAGCCTAATTTTAAAATTTATTAGACTTAATTTGCCATAGTGGGCTAGGGACACCAACAAGTCGGGTCTAGGCTAATGTTGAGTCAGTTTGTCTAGTTACTCTGTGTGTGCTTTGTACTCAGTGTCTAAAATAGTGGTTCAGGGATTCTATCCCGAAGGGCTTGTGTGCTAGTCCGCCTACCTGGCCAATCTCTGATTGGTGTCTAGGATTGGCATTTAGGGACCTAACACTCCCCTTACACCTGCCTGGCTGAGTCCCGAGTTACTACAGGCTAGCTTGCCACTCTGATTGGGCATCTAGTTTGGGCTCTAGGTTTAGTTAGACCGTAGTTGTTTCAGTCGAGTCTCATTTGGTGTGTTTGCTTGCATCATCATATCTACCCGGAATGGAGTACCCTACCAACCTGGTCAAACCCAACCTGATTTAGAGGCCATGGTTAGAGCTCTTACTGAAAGTATGAACAAATTGAGTCAGGATATGACTGCTACTGTTGCCCAGTTTAAAGATCAAGTCCATGAGAATTTTACCCAGCTTAGGGATCGAGTCCAAGTACTTGAGGAACCTAGGCATCAGAATTGGACTCTTGACCCAGATTTTAATGTGCCTCAACCTCATCCACACCAGGAGCCTAGAAGACCTTTATACAGAGATCCTGAACCTAATCATAGGAGGCCTAACCCAGAGCCTGAAGATAGAGATGATAGGTTCATTCGGAACATCAAATTAGATGCACCCACTTTTGATGGTAGCTTAAACCCTAAGGTGTATTCTGATTGGGAGGGTGAGATGGACCAGTACTTTGAGTGGTATGCCATGTCTGAGGAAAGGAAGTTCAAGTTTGCCAAGATGAAGTTAGTACGCCAAGCTAGGTTATACTGGGGGAACATTGAGCTAACCTCTAGAAGACGAAATGTTGAGCCCATAACCACTTGGCAGGGTATGAAAGAGAAGCTTAAAGATAAGTACCTACCCATTTCATACCAGCAGAATCTGTTAGACCGATGGCAGACCTTGAAACAAGGGAACCGATCTGTATCAGACTACATAACCACCTTTGATGAATACGATGAGATGTGATGTGAATGAAGCCCATGAGGTCACTTTGTCTAGGTTTAGGGCTGGACTTAGGGAAGACATAAAGAGGGAATTATTTCTGAGAGAGGTTACTGAACTAGACCAAGCCTATCAGATTGCACTGAACACTGAGAAGTTTCAGAGAGGACCTATGCCTTCTAGGGTTAGTGCCCCAATCCCAAGAAATGGACCTAGCCAAGTTACCCCTAGCAAACCTAGTCAGGGTATTCCCACCCCTAGGCCCATGGACAAAGGTAAGGCACCTGACACCCAGAGAACCCCTAGTATCACCTGTTTTACGTGCCAGAAACCCGGTCATATCTCCAGCCAGTGCACAGCCATAGCTTGTTTTATGTGCCATAGGATAGGTTATGTTTCTAGCCAGTGCCCTCGTAGATCCCTTTACATAGAAGAAGGAGAGGAAGAGAATTCCAGGCCCAATGAAGAATTTGAAGAAGAAGTTTATGAGGCCGGAATGAATTTGGTTGATGAGTATAAAGGAGAGGAGGAATCCACAGAGTCTGACCAGTTAGGGGTTGTGAGATGCATCCTGTCCCAGAGTAGAGTTCAGGAGGATTGGCATAGGACTAACATCCTACAGACTTTCCTTAAACTAGGGGATAAGGTATGTAAGATCATCATAGATAGTGGGAGCTGTGTGAATGCCATTTTTGCTAGCACTGTCAAAATGTTAGGCTTAACCCCAGTCCCCCACCCCAACCCCTATAAGGTTTCTTGGGTAGACTCTACCTCTATACCCATCCAGTCTAGATGTCAGGTCGAAATCCAAATGCAATCCTATCAAGAGAAGATTTGGTGTGATGTCTTGCCCATGGGGGTGAGCAGTATAATTCTTGGGAGACCTTGGTTATATGATCATGATGCCATCCTCTTAGGAAAATCCAATACCTGTGTCTTTAGTTTTAATGGGAAAAAAATCACAATCCATTCAGTCCCTCTAAGGACAAGGTAGCTAAAGGACCCAATAAGGTCAGAGAGATGAAGACTGGAGTGAACCTAATTAGTGCTAAGGATGTAGAACAAGAAATTCATAGTGGTTCACCCATTTGGATGTTGACTGCTAAGGAACTTAGGACTCCTACACCCTCAGAGCCTCCTCAGGAAGTTAGACCTTTGTTAGAAGAATTTGAGGATGTTTTTCCCGAGGATCTGCCAGACCACCTTCCACCTCTTAGGGATATCCAGCATTCCATAGATTTAATCCCAGGAGCTACTTTACCCAACTTGCCCCATTATAGGATGAATCCATCTGAGCATAAGGAACTGCAAAAGCAGGTTGGAGAATTGTTGAGGAAGGGGTTCATTAGAGAGAGTCTTAGCCCTTGTGCAGTCCCTGCACTACTGACCCAAAAGAAGGATGGCACGTGGAGGATGTGTGTTGATAGTCGTGCCATCAACAAAATCACAATCAAGTATAGGTTCCCCATCCCTAGACTAGATGACATGCTAGATATGATGGCCAGTGCAATGATTTTTTCCAAAATTGATCTCAAGAGCGGCTATCATCAGGTTAGGATTAGACCAGGGGATGAGTGGAAAACCGCTTTCAAAACTAAGGATGGTCTCTACGAATGGGTTGTTATGCCTTTTGGGTTGTCCAATGCCCCTAGTACTTTCATGAGGATTATGACCCAGGTGCTTAGAGCTTTCATAGGGAAGTTTGTAGTGGTCTATTTGATGACATCCTGATCTATAGTAAGACCCCTGCAGACCACCTAGGCCACCTTAGACAAGTCTGCCAAGTTTTGAGGAATGATAGTCTCTACGGTAATCTCAAAAAGTGTGAATTCATGACCAGTAGAGTTATCTTCCTTGGTTTTGTAGTAACCCCTGACGGCGTGGCTGCCGATCCAGAGAAGATTAGGTCCATAGTAGAATGGCCAGAGCTGACCAATGTGCATGAAGTCAGAAGTTTCCACGGCTTGGCTACCTTCTATAGACGATTCATCAAGGGGTTTAGTACTGTAGTTGCTCCTATCACAGACTGTATTAGGAAGGGAGAATTTCAGTGGACTAAAGCAGCCCATAAAGCCTTCCTAGATCTTAAGGATAGGATGACCCAGGCACCCATTTTGAGGTTACCCGACTTTTCTAAAGTATTTGAGGTTGCCTGTGATGCTTCAGGAGTAGGTATAGGTGGAGTCCTAAGCCAAGAGAACTATCCCGTAGCATTCTTTAGTAAAAAACTTAATGATGCTAAGCTTAGGTATTCTACCTATGATAAAGAATTTTATGCGGTAGTGCAAGCTTTGCGTTACTGGAGACATTATTTGCTACCGCAGGAATTTGTGTTTTCGGACCATGAGGCTCTTAGATTCTTGAATTCCCAGAAGAAGCTTAACCCTAGGCATGCTAAGTGGGTAGAGTATATCCAGTCCTATACTTTTGTTTTGAAACATAAGGCTAGGACTGAAAATAAGGTAGCTGATGCCCTTAGTCGTCGATCTTTGTTATTGAATTTGTTAGGGCTGAAGTCGTAGGGTTTGAGCAAATCAAAGAGGAATATGAGTCGTGTCCAGATTTTAAGACTGTGTACCAGGATCTAGCTCAAGGACCATCTAGTGATCATAAGATATACCCTTTTAGATGGTTTTGTTCTTTAAAAATAGGCTTTGCATCCCAAAACTTCTCTTAGGGAATTTTTGATTTGGGAAATTCATGCTGGAGGTCTAGCTGGCCATTTCGGAAAAGACAAGACCACCCTGGCTATTGAAGACCACTTTTTCTGGCCTAGCTTAAAAAGAGATGTAGCACACATTGTGGCTAGGTGTCGAACCTGCGCTGTGCCAAACAGCGAAAACAGAACACCGGCCTTTATACCCCACTCCCTGTCCCAGATCATCCTTGGCAAGATGTGAGCATGGACTTTGTGTTAGGTTTGCCTAAGACCCAGAGGAGGCATGACTCTATCTGTGTTGTAGTCGATCGATTTTCTAAGATGGCCCATTTCTTGCCTTGTTCCCAAACATATGATGCGTCTAAGGTAGCCACCCTGTTCTTTAATGAGATAGTTCGACTCCATGGCCTACCTAAGACAATTGTTTCAGATAGGGATGTCCGGTTCACAGTTATTTCTGAAAAACCCTTTGGCATAAGTTAGGGACAAAACTTAAGTTTTCAACTGCCTATCATCCCCAAACTGATGGCCAAACCGAAGTAGTGAACCGTAGTTTAGGCAATCTGTTAAGGTGTCTTGTTGGTGAAAGCATTAGGAACTGGGATTTGTACTTACCTAGGGCTGAATTTGCATACAATGACTCGGTCAATAGGTCTACAGGTAAGAGTCCATTTGAAATTGTGCATGGTTACAAACCTCACACACCTCTTGACCTAGCTCCTTTACCAGTCCACACACGAGTCTCAGAGTCTGCTGAAGTTTTTGCACAGCATATAAAAGACTTGCATAAAGAAATTCATGCCAAAATAAATTTAAGTAATGAAACTTATAAAAAGTTGGCTGATTCTCAAAGGCGAGTCAAAACTTTTGTTGAGGGAGACTATGTAATGATTAGGTTAAGGCCTGAACGGTTTCCTCCTAGAACCATTAGAAAGTTACATGCTAGAGGAGCTGGTCCATTTAGAGTGGTGAAGAGAGTAGGGTCCAATGCCTATGTGCTCGAGTTGCCTTCAGAACTAGGCATTAGCTCCACTTTCAACATTACAGACCTAGTAGAGTATAGAGAGCCAGCTGTGATTCCCAGTGAGCCTTTTGAGCCTAATCCTGCTCTTGAGAGTGAACCCAACCCTGTGTGCCCACCAACAAACTGGCCTGTGAGGAAAGAGCAGATTGAAAAGATCCTGGATGATCAGGTTATCTCTACTCGTAATCGAGGATACCAAAGATACCTGGTCCGCTGGCAAGGAAGGCCAGATTTTGATGACTCTTGGATCTCCCGAGAAGAATTACAAGAATTGGACCCAGACCTCTTGGAGAGATACCAGAGCCAACTTGATCCATACTCGACAGGTCGAGTTCCTCCCATCCCGGAGAATTGGTGCGGGCACCAGACTCAGAAGAAGACTTCAGGGCTCCATCTGGATCTCTGATTGACCTTGCCCGAAGAATTAGGGTTTTCTGGTTGTAATAAGGGTTGACTTGGTCAACTCAATTTTAGTTTGAGTCTATATTTCCCTGCAATTTAAATTTTGTTGAGTCATGTTGACTCAGTACAAGTCCTAGTAGTGGTCTAGGTCTTCTCCAGGGTGCCACATTTTCTCCAAGGCCAAGTAAGTGGGCGCCACACTCCCAGCCACACGCCAGAGTCCAAGGGGCGCCACATCTCCATCCAGTGTACTTTGGTCCCCACACCACAAGAAAGCAGGTCCCTTCTTTCATGCGCCACTTAAGGGAGATCAACTTAAGATCCTCAATCCAAGGAGGCGCCCAAAATATTTCCATAAGGGCCAAGCTATGAAAAGAAAGGAGCAAAGCTTGGGGAGCAAGACTAGGAGGCGCCCAAATATTTCCAAATAAAACCAGGCATGGAAGGAAGAAAATTTTCTTGAAGAGCAAGGCTAGGAGGCGCCACCTACTACCATTTGGAGCCATCAATCAACACTTATGGAAGCTCTTGCCGACCATATGAGAAGAAATTGATTCTACAAACCTAATTTGAGGATCCATCCTATTAGTCCCACATGGAAGATGTAAAACCCTGACCTCTTGTAAAGACCTATAAAATAAACCCCTCTTGTAAGTTTTAAAAAACATGATGAATGAATTCAAATTTTGGTGAGCAACTTTGTGTTCCTCTCTTCCGCACTTGCATTCAGGTGTTGAGCTCCATGAGGGAGTAAATCCGGGTTCCATAGGAACCTTGAGGAGGTGTGAGATCTCCAACCCCAAAACCCTAGGTTAGCCACTTCCATTCCAAACCCTAGCCGCCCATCATCCTCTTCATTCCACCAAACCCTAGCCTACCCCATCTCGCACGGCCCCTCTCTCCAAGTAGAGGCCGACCACCAGCATCCAGGTCCAGTTCGGCCACTTCGAATACAGAGCAAATCCCAGAGGAAGTCAGATCAGCATCCAGGAGAATCAGGATATCAGCAACATCAACTTTCAGGTTCTTCTATCTGGTAAATCCTTCCTTGAGTATCTAGTTCCATAACTTGTTCTTCTTCTTTCCCAGATCTTGAGTTCAGAAGAAGCCAACTCTGCCAAAGGACCAGTATTGGAGGATCCATTACGAAGATATCCGAATCCGGGGATCCAACAATCTGCTCAAGAGAGTCCTTCCACTAAACTCTGTGAAGATCACTGCCTGGTCTGTAACCCTTCTCTTCTCTTTACTTCTGTCCTGTTGAAAGTTCAGAGCGAAACCCTAGGTCTGGGAGTTTCTCAACCCCAGCGATCCTTTACTTCTGAACTACTCTGATAATCTAGTTTTTTGAATTGTGCTTTCAATTATTATATAGTTTCTTTCAACTTAGTTTAACTTTCCTTTGAGTCAAGGCCGACTTCTTAAAAATATATATATAATAAAAAAAAATAGTCTTAATTTACTTCCGCATCGCATCATCTCTTTCGTTCTGCATCACCACCGTCAGTCCTTTGTAAAAAAATAGTTTTGGTGAACAAAAATGAGTGTTTTTAGAAAGGAGTGATTCTTTTCTTTCGCTTCATAAGGAGAGGGTGTGAGGCCCAATCCCAAGACATGATGAGAGGTCTTGTCTAGTTATCCCCTTCTTTGATTCCATCTTCTTTACCTCCCATGTCCTTTGAGTTTCACTTTAACGCCTCCAAGTATTGAGGTGGGTGGAATGCCCTAGAGGTGAGAGGTCTCTTCGTTACTATGAGTCTCAAAGTCAATGAAAGTCCAGATTTTCCTACATTCCATCTCCATTATTCCTTCGCCACCCGTAGAAAAATAAAATAAAAAAAATAGTAGTACCCTAATCTAGGTGACTTCTAGGCTCACCAACGATCCTACCCCTTATCTGTCCCACATCAATTGGTATCAATTAGGTTGGTTAGGGTGAATCTAGTTTGAGATTTTTTTTTTTTGGATATGGGAAGATAAGAGGATGGAAAAGATGGGTCGATGTAGAGTGGAGGGACTGACCAGGGTTGGTGAGGGGATATGAACCGTATCCCTAAGAATATATTGCATTAGACCTAAATCCTAAATATAAGAAGAGCTCTTGACTATTGTAAGAGAAAATCGAGAAGCAATGCTGGACCATGATAGATATTAAGGGAATAAGTCCTTCCATAGGTCAACATAGGATACACATAGAGGAAGAGGCTAAACCAACTAGAGAAGCTCAATGGAGATTAAATCCAGCAATGAAAGAAGTAGTCAAGAAAGAGATTTGAAGTTACTTGACAATGGAATTATTTATCCTATTTCTGATAGTTCGTGGGTAAGTCTGTTCAAGTAGTACCTAAAAAGTCTAGAATAACAATGATTCAAAATGAAGTAAATGAACTTATTCCAACCAGAACCCAAACAAGATGGAGGGTCTATATAGACTATAGGAAACTGAATGCTGTAATAAGGAAAGATCACTTTCCTTTGCCATTTATTGATCAGATGTTAAAGAAACTTGCTGCACAGGAGTTTTATTATTTTCTAGATGGATATTCTGGCTATAATCAAATCTCTATAGCCCCTGAAGATCAAGAAAAGACTACATTCACATGTCCATTTGGAACCTTTGCTTATAGGCATATGCCTTTGGGTTATGCAATGCACCATTAAACTTCCAAAGATGTATGATCAGCATTTTTTCTGACATGGTTGAACAATTCTTAGAAATTTTATGGATGACTTTTCTGTGTTTGACCCTACCTTCTTCGAATGTTTAAACCATCTGAGACTAGTTCTAGAAAGATGTAAGGGGAAGCATTTAGTTCTTAATTGGAAAAAATGTCAATTCATGGTTAGAAAGGTATAGTTCTTGGCCATGTAGTTTCAAAAAGAGAATAGAAGTTGACAAGGCTAAAGTTGAGCTGATTGCAAGTCTTCCACCACCCAAGTCTTTTAAAGAAATTCATTCATTTTAGGATATGCTGGATTTTATAGAAGGTTCATACCCAATTTTAGCAAAGTGGCTCGTCCATTGACAAATTTATTAGCAAAAGAAATAAAATTTGAGCTTACTCCTGAGTGCTTAGAGTCTTTTGAATTCTTAAAAAGACACTCATTTCTTCTCCCATCATTCATCCACCCATATGGAGTGAATCCTTTGAGCTCATGTGTGATGCATCTGATCATATTGTAGGTGCAGTTTTTGGTCAAAGGATTAATAAGTTGTGTAGAGTTATTTATTATGCCGGTAAAATATTAAATGAAGCACAATTAATTACACGACCACAAAAAAGGAGTTCCAGCCATTGTCTTTGCCCTAGAAAAATTTAGATCATACTTAGTTGGGTTACACACCATTGTTTATATTGATCACTCAGCCATTAAATATCTCATAGCAAAGAAAGATGCTAAGGCATGCTTATACGATAGATCTTACTCCTTCAAGAATTTGACCAAGAAATTAAGAAAAAGAAAGGAATACAGAATGTTGTAGCTGATCACTTGTCCAGAATCATAATCATACTATCTAGTGAACCACCCGTCAATGAGTATTTTCTAGATGAACAACTCATGTCCGTGTCCACTGAACCATGGTATGCTGATATCATCAATTATTTAGCCATTGGTAAAGTTCCTTCTCATTGGATTGCTCAGGATAAACATAAATTCTTTTCTCAAGTGAAATACTTCATTTGGAATGATCCTTACTTGTTTAAACAGTGTCTTGATCATATCATTAGGAGGTGTGTTCTAGATAATGAGGTTAGAAGTATTATATCATTTTACCATGACCAAGCATGTGGTGGTCACTTTGCATCTAAGAAGATAGCTGCCAAAGTACTTCAATGTAAATATTATTGGCCTAATTTATTTAAGGATGCACATGTGTACTGTAAGAGTTGTGCACGATGCCACAAATAGGTTGAATCACCGAAATTGTATGATGCCACTTAATCTAATCTTCGTGGTTGAGATTTTGATGTTTGGGGAATCAATTTTATGGGACCATTTCCAAACTCCTTTGAAAATAAATATATTTTAGTGGCTGTTGATTATGGGTCTAAGTGGGTAGAAGCTATTCCATGTAGATCCATTGATAGCAAAGTGGTCATTAAATTTCTTAAGGAAAATATTCTCTTTCATTTTGGTATTCCTAAAGCAATCATTAGTGATCGGGGGACACACTTTTGCATCCGACCATTTGCCACTTTAATGAAAAAATATAACGTCACCTACAAGTTAGCTACACTATATCATCCTCATACAAGTGGGCAAGTACAAGTATCCAATAGACAAATCAAACAAATCTTGGAGAAGACTGTTAATGCTAATAGAAAAGATTGGTCTTTGAAATTAATTGATGCACTTTAGGCATATCGCACTACTTACAAGACCAACCTAAGAATGTCTCCTTATAGGATTGTGTTTGGAAAATCATGTCACTTGCTTGTTGAATTAGAACATAAAGCTATGTGGGCAATTAAAAAATTGAACATGGACTTGGACTTAGCTAAAATCATAGGAAGCTTATGATCAATGAATTAGAAGAACTTAGAAATGAAGCTTACGAGAATGCCAGGGTCTGCAAAGAAAGAACAAAAGTATTTCATGATCAAATAATTCATAGAAAATTTTTTACTCCTGGACAAAAAGTTTTTTTGTATATTCAAGGTTACATCTCTTTTTTCCTAGGGCTTAGGCTCTAGATGGACAGGGCTTTCATAATTAAGAAGTATTTCCATATGGGGCTAAGAAATTAAAAATCCAAGTAATAGTATTGTTTTCAAAGTTAACAGTCAATGATTAAAACCATTCTTGGAATTACCCACAGAATCTATGGAAGAAGCCATGGTTCTTTATGAACAACACATATCTTGATTAGCCTACTATCACTGCTTTGGTCTGGCTGAAGACTTTAAATTTAGCGCTCCTGGGAGGCAACCCAGCTCCTTTGTTTCTAATAATTTTCTTTTTAGCATGTTTAGGTTTTGCAGATCCTGACTCAAATAGGCACCATTCGCTAAGTTGGGGGGAGAGCTCAAGAAATTTCTCAGGTATCTTTGTTTCCTTTTATACCATATCATGCATACATTTAGAATCAATTTATTTATGGAGGAATAAAAAGCAGAATAAGTATATTTGGAGCAAACTTTACCTTAATATTCTTACACTTGTTGATCTTAGACTGAGGGTAAATCATACACTTTTGATAAGTAATTGATTGAATAATCTAGATAATTTTGAAATATTGAGGGATAAAATATTAATAGACTAAAGTAAAAATGGTAAGTAAGAATGAAATCAATTTATAGATAATTCTAACTCTCCTATTCGCATCGAAGAAGAATCTACCTCTTGGATGTGTGTTGGTGTTATTTAATGCAAAGTTCTTTTATTAGTAAAAAAAAGAAAAAAAAAAAGAGATAATAAAGCAAGTTCTGAACATTATTCCATCAAGTAACCGAGCCTCTTCGTCTAAGTAAATGTTGAGTCTTGCATCAAAAAGTGGAGATGTGAAGAAATTTTGCTATATAGCCAGTTTTGATATGTAGCCTTTTTGACTCAAGCTAGAAAGCCCGAGGGGTGTTCTACACCTAGTGCCCTAAGGCCAACTAGTCTAGGAGACATTGGTTGAAAACTTGTTACATGGGTTAAATAGAGAGTTTAAGAGATTAAGGCATTGCACGGTCTGTATTAAATTTTTTTTTTGAAGAGATAGTAGAATTAGTGAATTCTCCAACTCCGGTATGGAGAAGGATTTCAGGTCGACTTGTTAGAACCGATTCAATTCCTATTTCAGATCCTACAACCTCTTTTATAATGGATTTGACAAATCTACCCCAACTCCTTAAAGATTTGTTATCTAGTTGGTTCTGTCCAACCTTCTTGCATTAGACTGCTTCAACCCACTGATAATAATTTCGAAATTAAATGTCAAATGATTAATATGCTTTCAAAGTTCATGGGAATAAAGGATACATATATATTTATTAAAGAATTTGAAGAGGATTGTGCAACTATGAGGTTACAACAATTGTCAGAGGATGAAATCAAGTTGAGACTAATCAATTTTGCCCTTGAGGATAATGCTAAAAAGTGGCTTTATAGTCTTTCAAATAATCTGTCACAACCTGGGAGGGCTTTATGAGAGTGTTCTTAAAAAATACTTTCCTTATCATAAACATCTAAGATTAGAAATGAAATAAATCAATTTTATCAATTAGCTGGTGAGTCATTTTAAAGTACTTTGATCGTTTTAAGAACCTCTTAACCTAATGTCCACACCATGGAATAGAAACTTGGAGACTATACCAAATCATTTATGAGGGTTTAGATTACAATTCAAGAAAAATGCTAGAGTCTATGTGCCAAGGGCAAGTTATGTATAAAGAACCTAATGAAGCATGGCAATTTTTAGAAGATCTAGCTGAAAAGAATTTATAATGGGAAACAACTTGGGAACCAGAAAGAACCACACCTTCAAGGGAAGGAATGCACCAAATGCAGACTTCCCTAGCTGCAGAAGCTAAAATTGTAACCTTGGCATGTAGGTTAGAGGCCTTAGAACTTTAGAAACCATCTAGTGTGAACCAAGTGTCTGCACCAATATGTAATGGGTGCAATGAACCAGACCATGTCCTTGAGAAATGTCCACTCCTAATGAACCCAATAGATAATGGATGTGCATAGGTGAATGCTACCTAACAAAGACTGGAAGAAGATGAATGCTAGTTTTCCATGGGGTCACGTGTTGGACTCCTTCTCTATAAATAATTGTTGTCGCCCAATACTTGGGAGGAATTGATCAGTAGGAGGAACCGAGAGGCAGAAGCCAGAAGCCCACCATTTTTCTTCCCCTTCTTCCCTTAGTTATTTTATTTTTATTTTTATTTTGACTCCAAGCCCTATTAATGGCTTAAGAGTTGAATATTTTGTAATCAGATTTGATTAGGAATAGAAAATTATTTTTTTATTTTAAATTCTTTTTTTAACTTTTAATTTCTACATTAGGATAGTTTCATTTCTTGCAAATTATTTTATACTATTTATATTCCTGCAATTAGGGTAGTTTTTATTTTTACGTTTACATTCTGTAATTCAAATTTCAGCAAGTAGTTTTAATTTTTTTTTTAAAATTTTTATTTAATCATGTCTGGCTAAGCAAATCCTTCTAGGGTTGGTGATGAAGCTAGATCATGATTAGAAACCATTTTCTTAAGATTTATTTTCTTAGACTTTTAATGTTTTAAGAGTTTTTTTTTCTTTTTAAACTCTTAGCCAAGAGACTTGATGAGCTATTGTTGGGTTTCATCCCTTTCATAGTTCATACTTGATTCGGTGCTAGAGAGGAAATAGATAGAAGACTCAATAATTCTTGAATCCCTTTTCCTTCTTTTTGTAGAAACTTTGATAGAGTATTGTTAGATTCCTTTCATACTCTATACTGGGTTAACACAAGAAAGAGAACGGATGATATGAAAGTAATCTTAGGAATGTTTTCTAAATCATTGATCTAGTGGATTCAAAAGCCGTAGATCTTTAAATATATATTTCTTCTTATTTGATTAATTTGGCACATTTTTGTCAGGTTACCTAAGCTAGGGTTTGGACATAGTTCGAACACAAATTCCCGTGGATCGACCCATACTCGCTGGATGTGCTACTCTACACACCATGCGCTTGCGGTTTAACTTAAGTTCACATCAAGTTTTTGGCATCGTTATCGGGAATCTAGTTTGTTTTAAATTATGTTTTAAATCTTGCTTTAATTTGATCTGTCTATCATTTATTTTTAAGTTGGTGAGTGCTGGAAGTAGGTACAATTTAAATTATTCTAGTTCTTTTTAGTATATTATCTTGACTTTAGTTTAGTTTAGTTTTAATTTAAATTTGTTTGATCTATTGTTTATGCATAGCATTTCTAAATTATTTTAAAGGCACGAACCTAAACAAGATAAGGTGGGGATTTCATCACCATTCCTTAGCCCACAAACAAGATTCCTTCATTTGCATCAACCCAAGCCTTTAAATTAAAATTAATTAGATGCTGACCCTAGGGACATCCGAGCTCATTATGACAAGGAGACCTAAGAGTTATACCAAGATAGATTTAATCATTGAATTGGTGTTTAAGAAAGTGGTTCAGGGATTAAATCCTGAAGAAAGGCGATTACATAATTGATTCCATTCGCTGACCTAGCCAATCCAATTGGTGTCTAAGGAAAGCAACAAGGGGACTCTCGCCAATCTTACACTTACCTGGCCAATTTAGTGAATTGGTTGAACTTGGAGTGCTTGAAGGTCAACTTGGAACAGTTAGGAGCTATCTAGTTTATGTTACCCTAGGATAGGATTAATTTTATGTGGAACTTGTTTAAAAATTTTAAAAAGTTTTAAAAAAATTAATTAAATTACTTTTGGTATTCTTAATCTTGACTACCCTGACATAAGGTTGCCCTGGCATAACTGGAAGTTATGTTATATAGTTGTCCTAGGGTATTAAAAGATTGAATTGATTTAGATTTTTTTTTAGGAAAGCTTCTAAACAAAACTAAAAAGATATAAATATACAAAAATAAAAAAAATGAAGAGATAGTAGAATTAGTGTCGGTGACTTCCCAGCTCGTCGATTATCCTACCCTGATCCATCCCCCATCAGTTCAGATGCGAGGTCATGGATGCAAGTCATGATGGAGGAGATGGACTCTCTTTGGAAGAACAAGACATGGTAGTTGGTGGATCTACCAAGAGGGAGTCGATCCATTGGCTCCAAATGGGTCTTTACAAGGAAGGAGGGAAATTTAGAACAAGGTGTAGTGAGGTACAAGGCTAGGCTGGTAGCCAAGGGGTACTCACAGAAAGAAGGCATTGACTATTCTAAGGTCTTCTCTCCTATTGTTAGGCATATGTCTATCAGGGTGCTCTTAAGCATTGTAGCAGCTTAGGATTTGGAGCTAGAGTAGATGGATGTGAAGACAGTATTTCTCCATGAACATCTTGAGGAGAGTATCTATATGGAGCAGCCATAGGGGTTCAGGGAGCTTGGATCAAAGGAGAAGGTATGCTTGTTGAAGAAATCATTGTACGGGTTGAAGCAGTGACTGAGATAATGGTACAAGTGATTTGATACCTTCATGAAGAGCATTGGACTTTCCAGGTGCAATTTTGATCCATGTGTATATATAAAATCTCTGGAGAATGGATCCAAGGTATATCTACTCTTGTATGTAGATGATATGCTGATAGCATGCAAGAGTAAGAGGACAGTGTAGGATTTGAAGGCAAGCCTATCTTGGGAGTTTGAGATGAACGACTTGGGTGCTGCATAGAAGATTTTAGGCATGGAGATTTTCAGAGATCGAGCCAAGAAGTTGCTACATTTATCTCAGGGAGGATACATTTGAAAGGTACTGAAGAGGTTTGGAATGAAGGAGGCCAGACCAGCTATGCTGCCACTTACAGGGCATTTTAGACTTTCGAAGAGTATGTCACCACAGACTAAGGTAGAGGCTCAGGATATGGAGAGGGTGCCTTATACATCTGGCATGGGATGCTTAATGTATGCTATGGTGTATTGTAGGTCAGATCTAGACCATGTAGTGAGTCAGGTGTGCAGATTTATGGTGCAGCCTGGCAAAGAACACTGGCAAGCATTGAAGTGGATTTTCAGATACTTGGTGGGATCAGTTAGAGTGGGCATCTGCTATGAATAGCAAGGAGGTGCTGTGGAACACTCTAACATAGCCAAGGTTGCTCAGGATAGATGGAAGGCTTTGTGAATGCAGACTTTGGTGGAGATGTGGATACTCGTCGTTCCATAATAGGTTTCAATTCAGCATGAATGGAGAACCTGTATCTTAGAGGTCTTGTTTGCAGCCTATAATGGCGTTATCCACCACTAAAGCAGAGTATATTGGCATCACAGAGGCTGCAAAGGAGGCTCTATGGCTGAAGGGATTGGCTATGGAGATGGGCTGTAAACAGAAGGCTATCAAGGTGTATTGTGATAGCTAGAGTGCAATGTTACTTGCACAGAATTCAGTATATCATGCCAGGACAAAGCATATCTGATGCAGCATGAAAGCTCTGATACCAAAATGATGCAGAACGAAAATGTGGAATGCGGAAGCAAATTAAAATTAATGTATTTTTTTTTATCTATTTATTTTCAGAAGTCAGCTTTGACTCAATGGAAAGATAAACTAATGTTGAAAGAAACTAAGAAATGACAGAAAGCACAATTAAAAGGAGTGGATTATCAGAGTAACTCAGAAGTAGGATCGCTGGGGATTGAGAAACCCCAGACCTAGGGTTTACTCCTCTTTCAAGAAACAGACGAAGAGAGAAGAGAAGGTTTTATACCTGACTGTGATATCTCTCGTTGCTTCGATTGAAGGACTCTCTCGAGCAGATTGTAGAATCCTTGGAGACAGGGTATCTTCGCAATGGATCCTCAGATTGTAGTCCTATGGCAAGGTTGGCCTTCTTCTCGAACTCAGGATCTGGAAGAAGAAGAACAAAAGACGAACCAGAAACTCAAAGAAAGACACTGACCTGAGGACTTAATGAAGATTGTTGGATGTAGAAGTTTCGGGGATCTTGATACTGATCTGACTCTTCTTTGAACTTGCTTTGTAGTTTAAACAGTTGATCTGAACCTGGATGCTGGTGACCGGCTTCGATGTGGAAGAGAGGGGCCGTGGGATGAAGATGGAAAATTAGGGTTTGGTGGTGGTGGAGTAGAGATGGGTGGACTAAGCTAGGATTTTGGGGTTGGAGATCTCACACCTCCTCAAGGTTCCTAGGGAACCCGGATTTACTCCCTCACGTAGCTCAACGCCTGAATACAAGTGCGGAAGAGAGAAACACAAAGTTGCTCACAAAGAAATTGATTTCATTCATCATTTTTTTTCAAGAGTTACATAGAGTTGAATATATAGACATAACAAAGAAATAAAATTTCATACTTCCCATGTGGGACTAATAGGACTAACCCACATTTTAGGCATCAAATTCTCTTCCCAAGACTCCTTCCATGAGTGGGCAGCCCAAAAACTCCAAGAAAACTTGAAAATCAGCTCCAAATGGCAGGTTATGGGGGTGTCTCCTAGTTTCTCTCCATGAATCAAGGATTTTCCTTCATGGTTTGGCTCTTTTGGACACCTCCTAGTCTTGCTCCACAAGTTTAGGCTTCTTCCTTTCATGGCTTTGGCACTTTAGGAAACTTTTGGGTGCCTCCTTGATTTTCTCCCCAAGACATGCTCTCTTCCCTTTTATAACTTTGGTTTTATGGAACATTATGGGGCACCTCCTTGATCCTCTCTTCAAGAAAAATTCTTGCCATCCTGGCTTGGGTTTATCTAGAAAGAAGTTGGCTCCTCCTTGGATTGAGGTATCTTGATGGATTTCTCCCCCAAGTGGCGCATGAAAGAAGGGACCTGCTTTCTTGTGGTGTGGGGACCAAGGCACACTAGATGGAGATGTGGCGCCTCCTGGACTCTGGCGTGTGGCTGGGAGTGTGGCGCCCACTTGCTTGGTCCTGGAAGAAAATGTTGCACCTTGGAGAAGACCTAAACCACTACTAGGACTTGTATTGAGTCAACATGACTCAACAAAATTTAAATTACAGGGAAATACAGACTCAAACTAAAATTGAGTTGACCAAGTCAACCCTTATTACAAAACCAGAAAACCCTAATTCTTCAGGCAATGTCAATCAGAGATCCAGATGGAGCCCTGAAGTCTTCTTCTGAGTCTGGTGCCCGCACCAATTCTCCGGGGTGGGAGGAACTCGACCCTGTCGAGTATGGATCAAGCTGGCTCTGGTATCTCTCCAAGAGGTCTGGGTCCAATTCTTGTAATTCTTCTCGGGAGATCCAAGAGTCATCAGAATCTGGCCTTCCTTGCCAGCGGACCAGGTATCTTTGGTACCTCGATTACGAGTAGAGATAACCTGATCATCCAGGATCTTTTAATCTGCTCTTTCCTCACAGGCAGTTTGTTGGTGGACACACAGGGTTGGGTTCACTCTCAAGAGCAGGATTAGGCTCAAAAGGCTCACTGGGAATCACAGCTGGCTCTCTATACTCTACTAGGTCTGTAATGTTGAAAGTGGAGCTAATGCCTAGTTCTGAAGGCAACTCGAGCACATAGGCATTGGACCCTACTCTCTTCACCACTCTAAATGGTCCAGCTCCTCTAGCATGTAACTTTCTAACGGTTCCAGGAGGAAACCGTTCGGCCTTAACCTAATCATTACATAGTCTCCCTCAACAAAAGTTTTGACTCGCCTTTGAGAATCAGCCAACTTCTTATAAGTTTCATTACTTAAATTTATTTTGGCATGAATTTCTTTATGCAAGTCCTTTACATGCTATGCAAGTGCATCAAGAGACTTGTGTGTGTGGACTATTAGTGAAATCATATCAAGTGGTGTGTGAGGCTTGTATCCATGAACAATTTCAAAGGGACTCTAGCCTATAGACCTATTGATCGAAACATTATATGCAAATTTAGCCCTGGGTAAATACAAATCCCAATTCCTGGTATTCTCACTCAACCAAAATCTGAGACAATGTCCTAAACTCGACTGACGATGCATTCCTAAAGAATGGACTTTATTCAAAGGAACCCTAGGTCTAAACCTAACAAACTACGGCTCTCTAGGTTTGACCTTGGGTCGGAGGATGGCATGCAGAGCATGAAAACTTATCATGGGTGCCTAGTAGGTGCCATAAGGTCTTCCAGAAGTAGGTGGCAAACCTAGTAGATTCTGACACGTGGTTCACTCTAAAGACTTCGACAAAAATACTTGGATGGTGTAAGAAGCATTGGAAGTCCTAGAGAAAGGGAAGAAATATGAGGTGGAGTCTCGAATTACCTGCTGGCTAAAGGTGGTGACCTGAAGGTTTGAATGGTGATCTATGAATGTCAACTGGTCATCCTTATGAAAGGAAAAGTTTGCTACTCCAGGAATGGATCAAGAGATGGTTCGGGGAGTAGCCTAGGACATGTGATTGCAACAGTTAAGGTTTGTTCTCTAAGCAAATAATGATCCACTTTCTCAAGAAATGGATTAGAGAATGATTCATGGAAGGGCCTATGGATGATAACCTCAAGATTTGAAATTTGACCTATGGGTGCGGAAAGGTATACTCTATAGAAGAGTAGCTCAGTCATGCGAAGGAAGGGGTCTGGGGCCATAAGGACTTCTACAGGACTGTGTGAATCAATCCGCTCAAGAAAAGGATGTTCAACTGAGATTACGGGAGAGACCTTAGTGGCTGGGCATGGGACAAGGTCCAATTGTAAGAGGCTTGATTCAGTCATCCTAAGAGAGGATCTACCATAGGGTGGGCAAACTTAAAAAGTTCAGTGCAAAGATCTTTAATTGGTACTTGGGGAATGACTGTCATTAGAGGGTATGAACTGATAGCTCGGGCTAACACTATGAGTTCTTCCTGGGGGTATTTGACTAAAGGAACCTGGTTCTCACAAATCTCTTGAATTTCTGAACTAGGTCCTTCCACTTGGTTGCTCTCCAAGGTCTCCTGAGGTAAGGAACCAATAGTATCGATGTCACATTCTTCAAGTACTTCCCCCTCATATTCATCAACTAGACTCTAGCCAGCATCATATACTTCCTCGATGCCATCTTCAATGGGTTTCGGGTTAGTGGTAATCGGGTCAACTGATTCTGGGCTTGTCATACCTAACCTTTCTTCCTTATTGGTAGGCTTGGGTTCTCCCTCATTAATGTCATCCTTATGATTCTTACCACTTAGCTGTGCACAAGCCAGTCCTATGCATGGGCACTGACTAGATTTATGGCCTCTTTCTCCACAAAACAAACATTCTTGCGATATAGGAACCTGGGTCACACTGGGTTTCAAGCTAGTAGAGACCTTACTTGGGCATGGGTGTGGATCTAAATGGTCTGATCTAGAAGACTTGGGTTGTTGAGTGACTGGTCTAGAATATTGTAAGGACCTCTCATAGACATGATCCACACTATAGATATCATGGTTAGGCTTCCTAAGGTTATTCTCGGGATCACGGTATAAGGTCCTCCTAGGCTCCTGGCATGGATGAGGTTGGGGCCTATTAAATTTTGGATCAGGCATCCAATTTTGATGTCTACGTTTCTCAAGTACTTGGACTCGATCCCTAAGCTGGGTAAAATTCTCATGGACTTGTTCTTTACACTGGCAACAGTAGCAGTCACATCCTGACTCAATTTGTTCATACTCTCAGTAAGAGCTCTAACCCTGGCCTCTAAATCAGGTTGGGTTTGACCAGGTTGGTAGGGTACTCCATTCCGGGTAGACATGATGATGCAAGCAAACACACCAAATGAGACTCAACTGAACGACTATGGGCTAACTAGACCTAGAGCCCAAACTAGATGCCCAATCAAAGTAGCAAGCTAGCCTGTAGTAACTCGGGACTCAGCCAGGCAGGTGTAAGGGGAGTGTTAGGTCCCTAGATGCCAATCCTAGACACCAATCAATGATTGGCCAGGTAGGCGTACCAGCACACAAGCCCTTCGGGATGTAGTCCCTGAACCACCGTTCTAGACACTTAGTACAAAGCACACACAGAGTAACTAGACAAACTGACTCAACACTAGCCTTGACCCGACTTGTTGATGTCCCTAGCCCACTAGGGCAAATTAAGTCTAATAAATTTAAAATTAGGCTTAGGATCGAATGAGTGGGTGGTGGTTTTGGGATAAGGAGAGGTTATCAACTCCTCCCCTTATCTTAGATGCTCAAATGCCCTTAGGATGAATTAGGAGATGTTCACTCAAAATAATTGCATTGCAGAACACAAAAATAGAGTTGCAGTAATTTAACTCTCAGAAATTTCACGAAACCAATAAATCCCAGGAAAATTATGTAAAATAGCTTCAATTATACTAGTTCCAGAAAAACAAAAATCATGCAATTTGGAATACCTGCACTGAGAAACAATTCTGCAATAGGATAGTTACAAACTGAAAACAGGGTGCTTCCCCCGTTTACAATTCTTGCTACAAAGTTGTAACCCAACGGATCCCCTACACACCCTAGGAACACCCCGTGGAATGGGAAGAGGAGGTTTGCACCTCGCTTTGTTCCTAGGACCGGACGTCCTGGGGAGTCTACTTCGAGCAGACAAAGTAAAAGGAGAGAGACTTAAAACAAGCAAGCAAAACAGAAACCCTAGACTGGGCTCTGATACCAAAAATGATGCAGCATGAAAGCTCTGATACCAAAAATGATGCAGAACAAAAATGTGGAATGTGGAAGCAAATTTAAATTATTATGTATTTTTTTTTTATTATTTTCAGAAGTCGGCTTTGACTCAAAGGAAAGATAAACTAATGTTGAAAGAAACTAAGAAATGACAGAAAGCATAATTAAAAGGAGTGGATTATCAGAGTAACTCAGAAGTAGGATCGCTGGGGATTGAGAAACCCCAGACCTAGGGTTTACTCCTCTTTCAAGAAACAGACGAAGAGAGAAGAGAAGGTTTTATACCTGACTGTGATAGATCTCGTTGCTTCGATTGAAGGACTATCTCGAGCAGATTGTAGAATCCTTGGAGATAGGGTATCTTCGCAATGGATCATCGGATTGTAGTCCTATGGCAAGGTTGGCCTTCTTCTCAAACTCAGGATCTGGAAGAAGAAGAACAAAAGACGAACCAGAAACTCAAAGAAAGACACTGACCTGAGGACTTAATGAAGATTGTTGGATGTAGAAGTTCCGGGGATCTTGATACTGATCTGACTCTTCTTTGAACTTGCTTTGTAGTTGAAACAGTTGATCTGAACATGGATGCTGGTGACGGCTTCGATGTGGAAGAGAGGGGCCGTTGGATGAAGATGGAAAATTAGGGTTTGGTGGTGGTGGAGTAGAGATGGGTGGACTAAGCTAGGGTTTGGGGTTGGAGATCTCACACCTCCTCAAGGTTCCTAGGGAACCCGGATTTACTCCCTCACGGAGCTCAACACCTGAATACAAGTGCGGAAGAGAGAAACACAAAGCTACTCACAAAGAAATTGATTTCATTCATCTTTTTTTTCAAGAGTTACATAGAGTTGAATATATAGACATAACAAAGAAATAAAATTTCATACTTCCCATGTGGGACAAATAGGACTAACCCACATTTTAGGCATCAAATTCTCTTCCCAAGACTCCTTCCATGAGTGGGCAGCCCAAAAACTCCAAGAAAACTTGAAAATCAGCTCCAAATGGCAGGTTATGGGGGTGTCTCCTAGTATCTCTCCATGAATCAAGGATTTTCCCTTCATGGTTTGGCTCTTTTGGACACCTCCTAGTCTTGCTCCATAAGTTTAGCCTTCTTCCTTTCATGGCTTTGGCACTTTAGGAAACTTTTGGGTGCCTCCTTGATTTTCTCCCCAAGACATGCTCTCTTCCCTTTTGTAACTTGGGTTTTTATGGAACATTGTGGGGCACCTCCTTGATCCTCTCTTCAAGAAAAATTCTTGCCATCCTGGCTTGGGTTTATCTGGAAAGAAGTTGGCTCCTCCTTGGATTGAGGTATCTTGATGGATTTCTCCCCCAAGTGGTGCATGAAAGAAGGGACCTGCTTTCTTGTGGTGTGGGGACCAAGGCACACTGGATGGAGATGTGGCACCTCCTGGACTCTGGCGTGTGGCTGGGAGTGTGGCGCCCACTTGCTTGGTCCTGGAAGAAAATGTGGCACTTTGGAGAAGACCTAGACCACTACTAGGACTTGTATTGAGTCAACATGACTCAACAAAATTTAAATTGCAGGAAATACAGACTCAAACTAAAATTGAGTTGACCAAGTCAACCCTTATTACAAAACCAGAAAACCCTAATTCTTTGGACAATGTCAATCAGAGATCCAGATGGAGCCCTGAAGTCTTCTTCTGAGTTTGGTGCCCGCACCAACATCGATATTAGATTCCATCGATTAGAGAGTTGGTGGAGGAAGGCTAGGTGGAGCTGAAGAAGGTTTATACCAAGGAGAATCTAGCTGATGCACTGACGAAGTTTCTTCCGAGGGACAGCTATCACAAGTGTATGGGACTGATGCGGTTGATGGATAAGATGGAGTTGACCGAAGCCTTGAAAAACCAAGGTGGAGATTGTTGAGTCTTCTGTGGTGTATCCAAGGCATCAGGAGTCAAGTTTTGGGTCTTTGTCATAGTGGTTATGATGTAACTAGTGCTAGGAGTGAGTCTGATAAGAATCCTAGGTGATAGAATGAGTTTTCCTATATTTTTGTTCAGTCTGTCTATTCGAGTCGGCTCGATGGTCCTTCGAGTTAACTTTGTTGGTGGCACAGCATGGAGGGTCTGGGTGATGTACCAGTGTCGAGTCGGCTCGGTTACCTGGAGTCAACTCTAGTTCTCAGAGCAAGTACGTAGGCACTCTGGTTGAGTTGGCTTAGTTTGCTTGAGTCAGCTCAAATTCTTAGGATAGAAGATGGAGCAGTCTGGACCAGCCGACTCGAACCCTGTGAGTTGACTCAGATGACGACTTCACTATTTTGACTCTTTGCTAGTTGGGAGTTTGTTTAAAGGAGTTAGGTTTGGTTTAACCTAGGGATATATATTTTGTATGGTATTGGCTGAATGGGAAAGAGAGAGAACTCTCGAGTCTTCAGGTCCTGTAACTTATTTTGATAGGCGACAATATATTAAACCCTTGTTTTTCTCGCAAAAACTTCTTCTTAATCTTTATTAACTACTTGTTTGATCTTCATTGCCCCTATATTCTAAGATAGGTGGTATAGTGTTCACGCTAGGCTTGTTGCTTCCGCTATAGTCTCTTTATGGTGCTTCATGTTTGAGGCGTTGTATTTGGTCCAGGAGGGATTGATCTCAACCGGTGTGCCACAACATGTCTAGATGTCACTTTCCTTGCTCCTTCTCTGAGAGGGGTCATTTGTTGCCTACGGTCTCCCTTGGTTGGACCAGTTCTTCGGAGGAGCTTCTCCTATTAGGGAAGTTCACAGGCAGGGTGCAGGTCTTGTCCCTTTGATGGTGCAGTTCCCCGTAGGAGGGACGGGAACCATGCCTCTGAGCCCCATGCCATGATGGGATGTTTCTATTCCTAGAGAGACCGTTGGAGTGTTGCAAAGCCCTGTGGCCTTAATGGAATACTCCATTTGGAGGAGGTTCATGTTTCGTGTCATGAGGATCAAAGCCCCTAGTTGCGCGACCATCAACGTGGTGGCTTGCTCAGGGCTTGGAGCTTGGTGGAGCACATACTGCACAGAGCCTTCTAGCAGTGCATCGCAGGGCCCAAATTTATGGTAGGGCATGTGACACCTCCCGGAGGTTGCGGATGGCTAGGCTCCTTCTTGCCATGGTTTGAATTTCTGTTGGTCCTTCCTTCTCTCACCATTGGCAAGAATATCGGCTTTAACGAGGCAGGGGTGAGTGCCGCCTTCGGAACTCCACCTTAGAACTTGACTTGGCAGCATGAGCTTGACCCCAGCTGGGATAGCAGCCTCAGATGGAGGGCTCGCACTATGAGTATGACCCTAGCTAGGAACTAACCTCGATAGGAGGGCTCACCTTGGTAGCATGAGCATGACCCCGGCCGGGAGCTGGCCTCAAATGGGGGCTTGCCCTATGAGCATGATCATGGATGGAAGCTGACATCGACAGGAGGGCTCGTCGTGGTAGCATGAGCATGACCCTGGCCAGGAGCTTGCCTTAGATGGAGGGCTCAATTTATGAGCACGACCCCAGCTGGGAGCTGATCTCGGTAGGAGGGCTCACCTTAGCAGCATAAGCATGACCCTGATCGGCAACTGGCCTTATACGGAGGGCTTGCCCTATGGGAAAGACTCCGGCTAAGAGCTGACCTCGATAGGAGGGCTCGCCTTGGTAGCATGAGCATGACCCCGGACGGGAGGCGGCCTTAGATGGCGGGACCCTATGGGCACGATCCTGGCTGGGAGATGGACTCGGCAGGAGGGGCTCGACCGTGGTGAGCATGCACACGACCCCGACCGGGGATGGCCTTAGCCGGAGGGCTCGCCCTTGAGCACGGACCCCTTAGAAGCTTTGGGGGGGGGAAAAGGACCATGATAGGAGAGCTCGCCTTGGCAGCATGAGCACGACCCTAGTTGGGAGCTGACCTCGATAGGAGAGCTCGCCTTGGCAGCATGAGCAGACCCGACCTGGAGCTGGCCTCAAATGTAGGGCTTACCTTATGAGCATGACCACGGCTGGGAGCTGACCTCGGCAGGATGGCTCGCCTTGGCTCCTTGTTTGGCCACTGTCCAAGTGGCTTGTCTCCTCCATGTGAGGCCACCAGCGAGGGCTCCATATCAGTTGATTCATCACATCAGCTCTTATGACTAGGACGGCCATGGTGAGTAACCCAATCTGAAGCAGTTACTAGGATATATCATATCGCATGTATATAATATGAACTAATCATCCATTAATTCAAACCAAAACAAGCAATCAAAACTATTGAGACTATTAATTGCATGCATTAAGGTTGCTCTGATACCACTATTGGGATCCTCGGGCCGGGCATAGCGGAAGATCGGGTTTTAAAATTTTCATTTTTGAAAACATAACCTGCTAGAACCCTAAATCCTTGGATCACTTGATCATGACAATCAATAAATCTAAACTTTAGGGCTACAAAAAATACCTGGAGCTCTATTATCCTTTATTTCCATGAGGCACACAAGTGCATGCCCTCCAAAGGTGATCCACATAGGAACTAAACCAAGGAAGCACTTCTACAATAGTTGCTTGTTTGATTGTGACTCCTTTTGGCAGCCATTTCTCTCTTGCTAGACTCCCTACCCTTCTATAGGACACTCTATGACCTCTCTATAGCCTCTCTCAGATCTCAAATACCCCTTCTGTTTTTCTCCCTAGGCCCTTGTTTTAAAAGACTAGCCTTGTCTTAATAGAAAAAGTCTTTTCTTAGAAAGACAAACCTTGTCTTAAAGGGGAGGGAGAGAAAATAGCAGGTTGGAGTATTCGAATGGAAAAAGAATACTTTGGCATCAGATCACCGATGGCTATTTATAGAGGGAAATGGGGTGCCCGATATGTCCATTCATCAGCCATCTGATAAGACTCTGTAATCATAAAGAGTCTTATTAATGGAATGACATATCATGATAACACCCATTCATGCACCAAGAGACATATAAGTGTCTTTTGGTTTTTCTAGCCAATTTTCCTTCTACCACATGGCATTAATTGGTTGCAAGAAATCCAAGGGGCATGAAATGAGAAAGGAAGCATCGAAGAAAATAAAGAGACTCAAAGCAGAAGGATTCTACTTTTTAGATTGGCACCAACAATGAAGGGATGTGTCCCTTCATTATGTGTGTTCCAATTTCATGCCAATTGCCACCTATTGACCTGTCAAACCATAGCAGAGGGGCATGGAGATAAGGTAGAAGTCCTTTGGGATTAATCTGGGATTTGTGATTGATCTGTAGAAGGACTCTTTGTCCTTTTGCAAGCACATAATTTTCATGAAAGCATTATGGTGCCCAAGAGTCCATGCCAACATGGACTCTTTCAAAAACCCAAGATATATCCCAATAAAATTAGATAAATACTAGATTAGGCTGCTCCACTTAAGACTCCAACCAAAATAAATTCCATTTATGTTGGTTAGCCTAAATAACAAGTAAACAAACCCAATCCAATTGGGTTAGGAGTTAAGCTAGCCAACATATGCTAGTATATTAAATAGCTAGCTAATTAGGAACCCATGACCCTAGTAAAAATATAATTGACTTCTTTGACCAATTCCCTAATGTGTGTGACCCTTTGGACTCTACATCTAGCTAGCAGTAGGTCTAGGTCCAAGCCAATTCGATCCAATCGAAACCAATTTGACCTAAATAGGTCAAATTGAGCTAACCTAAGTTGCCAATTCGGACCAGCTTCTGAATTGACTCATGAATCCAATCAATTTCTAAAAAACCTACAAGACATAATTGACATCTAGCAACGTGTCATGCCTACCTGGAAGATGAGGAATTTGGTTAAAATTATTAAAATACCCTTCAATGGAAAGTTATCAAGCAATTCAATCCTTCGATCTTTTTTTATCCCGATTAAGTGATGGGCATGGATAAATGTCAAACCCTAGCATTCAATCCTTTCAAATCTCAATTCGATAATGAAGATTCAATTGATGAAAGATTAGAAACCCTATCCAATCTTATCATGCTTTGATCAAAGACTTCTTGAGTCATCATTCAAAGAGATTTCATGGGATTAGTCCTCTTACTAGGAGTGATTGATTCCTTGTTGACCCACTCACATCCTTCATACACAATCCACTATATCTGAGAACATCCCGTACATGACTCATTGTCATGAGTGAGTATGAACTAAAATATGGCTTCATTTGCATAAGGAACCATGGTGATCTCAGGTCTAAGGATCACTTGCATAACTCTCACTATAAGAACCATCTTTTGACAGGTAGTAAGACTTCCATAAGATGTTCTCAATGCGGATCAGCCTAGCGAACTCATACCCTTATGAGCACCCACATCTTGTTTTAGTATCCTTACACAAGTGGCTATGAGACCAACCACCATCCCTTTAAGCATACATAGGATATGCTAGTCTTTTCGAAAATATCGATCCTCGAATCGATAATCCAATGACTAGGAATATTTTAGATTAGGGTTTATAAGAACTTAGGTCTCACTGTTATGATCTCAATCGTAACCTTAATTCCATTGTCCTAACTTATGGGATTCATCATAATCTTAGATAAGATACAATAGTATTATGAATCAACAAATGCCTTTTATTGATAAACAATATCATACATGAGTTGGAAGATCATAGAAATGCCCTTGAAAAGATTGTCTTTTAGGGCATTATTCTTTCATCTTCCACTCCTAAATCCATCCCTTTTAATTGCTTCACCTTTAAAAGTAGTTAATTTCCTGCTAACTTATATTTTCATGCATAATAATTATCCTTCTTTTCATTTTAAATCATAACTTAGCTCTAAGGTCTCTGAGGATGATATCTCGACTCACCCTGGCTATAGAGTTGAGTTGGTCAATTATCTTGATCACCTATGATAGTGACTAATTACTTGAGAAGAGCTACAACGGATTGATCCTGACATTCTTGAGCATTACTAGAGTAGTATAGAGCTTGACTCGATAAGTCGAGTTCTCCCCACCCAAGGTAAAATGATGAGGATATCGTCCAATACAGATTTTGATGCATACCCAACAATATTTTTGAGTAGATAGATATATTTATTAATCTATTTTACCTGGGTGTATAAGAATTGGATAAAGTTTTTCTTGTATTCAACTCATGCATAGATCTTAGAGCATAGGACTGGATTAGTTTGGATTATTTTAAAATTATTTATTTTTGTCTAAACTCTTAGAATTTTGGTCAAGTTGGCCTTTAGATTGTTAGGGACTAGAATCTATTTAAAGAGGTCGTATTATTAGAAAAATCATCTAGAAGTTAATAGAAGTATTTGGAGATTTCTTCCAAATTCCCTTCTCTCCCCTATTCTCTTTCTCCTTCTCGCTTCTTCTTCTCTTCTTCCCTTCTCTTCTCCTTCCTCTGCTATTTCTTCCCATTCTTCTTCTTTCTCCTATTCCTCTTCTCCCTTCTAATCTAAAGTGACTGAGCCCTATTGCTACTTCAACCCTAGCCATGAGCCCCTCTCCTTATGCACCTCAAACCCCCAATGACCTCCGCTACCCCTTCAGCAATGCATCCTCCGCTACCACCAGCCATCGTCTCCTTATTTTTTACCTCCCCTTATCTCCTATCCCACACATGTAGTTTCCCACCTTAGCTCGGCATCCTGAGCATGTTGGCATGGCCATGACCACCCCTACATGATGATCACCTTGGCAGGCAACCAACCACCTTCGACCTCTAGTGAATCAGTCCAAAAGCCCCATACCATCCCCACCCTCCGTCATCCTCATCAGCTGGTGGAAATCTTGCATTGACCCTCCCTCCTCAAGTCCAAGAAGAAGACCACATGCCTTAATGGAAGCTGTCCCTGCCTCTTATCTGGGCCAAATGATGTCAGGTCTATTATGTGCCCACCTCAAGCCAAGCTTTCCCTCTTTGCTGCCATCAGCCATCCTCATTAGTGCGGACACCGACAATGGCCTTCAATCAAATTATTTATGGATTGAATGATAAATTTGAAGCCCCAACAAGACAGTTCAACTACAACCTAAAGAGCAATTCGAGCAGTAGAGCTGACTCAACCAGAGAATTTTGCTACTTCAATTTCTACTTCAACATTTTAGCTATTCAGTACTAATTTAGCTACTTGAAAAAACTCAACACTTCAACACTTATTCACCTACCTGGAATAACCTCAGCTATTTGGGATAACTCAGCACTTGGGATAAATCAGCAAGTCAACTACAAGACCAAGTTGGACTACCACATCACCAAGCCTATGTGGCTGCCATGCCAATATGGAGGACACCTCACACCCCCCCTCCACTTGGGTGCCTACTTTCAAATTCAAATTGGAGTGACCAGCCCTTAATCCTCTCCTTGAATCAAGCTTGGTTGTAATTCTCCACCATGTTCTCCATGTAATTCTCTATGAAACTCAAAATTTCAAAATGGCATTGGGAGGTTTATTAATACGTCTCCATAGCTCCTTGTAATGCAGCTAAAGAAATGAAAATTTTTGAGTTCCAAATTCTTCCATTTGTGTGATGCAAATGCCCTCCGTGAGGGAGTGAGCGAGAGGCTCAATCTACCTACCACTTAGTTCTTAGTCTACCTTAGCAAAGCTTTCTTTCTTTCTTCTTCCCTAAACCTCAATTTCAACAAGCCCCAAAGGATGCCATCTCGAAGGAAGCCCTCTCCAACAATCCACCCAAGATCGCCTTCTACACATTCCATCCAAGGCCGACCACTAACTATAAGGAAGCCATTCATCCACTCCAACACAAAAATGCCAACCTCTCTCAATTCCTCTTTTTTGATCACTTCTTTCAGCTTTCCCCAACTTTACCATATCACTAATGTCATTCATCGCAGGGTCCTCTATAATTTTGAGTTAAAGAGGAGGTTTTACTTTGCCTTGGAACCAGCCATGGAGGGAGTTTCCATTTCGGAAGTGGTGGTCTTCAAGTCCAGTTGTAGCTCTATGGAGTGCTGAAAATTGATCTACCTTCAAAGGAGGGAGAGCTCATCATTGGTTAGTAAACCGATCCGAGTCTCTTAGGTCTGTTCATATAAAGATTTATGCCCTAGTTTGAATGGTTTCTTAACCATTAGGTATGTTCTTCTTTGATTAAAATTGAACTTTATCGCGAGTGAGTTTCCTATCATTAAGTAGTCTCATCATCTCATTACTTTGGCCCTTTCTTATGAATGAGTTTTGCCTTATGTAAGTAAGAATCAATGCTCACCAACTAATTAATCCCCTAAGTTAGAACTCATCTTTGCATGCCACATCAAATTTGGTATCAGAGCATGGTTGCATGAGTAGCATAATAATGATAGCATGTATGTTTCTCTTTAAGTACTTGGATTGGGTGCTTCACCATGGCTGTCCGGTCATAGGAAAAGTAGGGCTGCAAGACCCTCACATCTCATTCAAAAGGGATTTCTTATAGTGTGTAGGGGTGCCACTGTGATTGACCCTTGAAGAAGAAAATAAAGAGATATGCATCTTTAGGATTAATTTTCTGCATCACGTCCTTTCCAATACATAGTCCGTTATTTTAATTGTTTCTATATGTAGGAAGATTAAAAAATTTTGATTCTTATTTTACTAGATTCACTACATTTGATTTTATTTTTAAAATTTTCTCTGGACTTAATTTGGTCTGTAGAATTTATGCTTGGCTGATTACTGCCTGAGAACAGTTCTGCCTTATGATTTTTGCATGTTTTGTTTAGGCTGAAACTAAATCACATCCAAACCCCCAAACCCAAGCCATTTTTGCTTGATCACTTAACTAGCTGAAACTCAAGTTTCACATGTCATAAAATATAAATAAAATAGAAGAATGATTTTTAGATTGTATTAGGATTTCATATGTATGCCATCATATGCATAACTTACTCTCAGGGCGATAATATCACAAGATAAGGGAAGGAGGTCATTACATTTTCTTGGCCCAAAAATAACCACCTTTGCATTCGAACCTAAGCCTAATTTAAAATCTATTAGCAACCTAATTAGAATTAGGGACACCAACAAGTCAAGCCCAATTAGTATGTTGAGACTAGTGTAAATCATCTCTTCATCTAGTCCTGAAAATTGGTGTCTAAGGCTAGAAGTCTGAAGGCAAATGCCTTAAGTAGATTTGTGGTTCCTTAATTGGGTCCTCGTGAAAGCGGGGGGGGGCCTCCCACAATCCCATCTCTTACCTAGCCATTTGAAAAGGTATTTGTAGTTTTGATCTATACATAGTCAATTCATACTACATTGGACTTCTAGGTCTAGCAAACCCTAGAACGAGTCTTGTATTGAATGACTACTAGATCAGGAACTCCATACCAGCATTCATAAGACCAACCAAGTTTTACCATGGACCTCAATCTAGAAGTTCTAACGATAACTATGACTGAGCAGTTCATGCAATTGAACAATAGGTTTGATCAAATGGAAGAGAGGATAGGAACTCTTAAAGAGACCCGTATGACCCCTACTGAGCCACAATCACCCAGATTGCCACCCATCCATCTCAGAGTCCAAACCAAGAACATACTACTGATCCATATCTAAGGAGACCACACCATGATTATGTTGACCAGGATGAGAGAGCCCTTAGAAACATTCATCTAGATGCTCCCACATTCGATGGAAACTTGGATCCTAAGGTATATATAGACTGGAAGAGTGATATGGATCAATATTTTGATTGGTATGAAATGTCAGATGACGTGGGACTAACTATGCTAAGATGAGGTGGATGATGCAAATGATTTTTTTTTTATTAATTTTTTTAAAGTTTTGGTGGATTTAAGGATTCTCGAAGATAAGCGAAGAGCAGATCTAGAGATTCTATAATGATAAGAACTGTTAGCAAGCAAAACAGCCCCTAAACAAGGATAATGAGAGGACCACGGGATTGAGAAATCTCGTAGGACTTAGCTCTTAGATCAATATCTACATAGGAGTTTAGGGATGCAAACCTTGAAAAACTCTGATGCGCCCAATGCCGAGTTCTCTCGCTCTCGTGGATGTAGCCTGGAGGATCAAGCCTTCAACCTTGTGGATTCACCGACTTTCCATCCGATGGTAGCGAAGGCAAGGGAGACCGACTCCATTATCCATGGTACCTAGAGGACCTACGAGCACCCAAGTGAAGGGTTAGAAATCATCAAGAAGCAAGTAAGAAATGAGGGAACAAAAGTTGAGAATGGTGGTGAATGAGGTTCTTCTTGCTAGGCACCCAGGTTGATTATCCAGATGGCATCCAAACTTGAAGGTGGGAAGGTGGCTTGCCCAGAAGGATAGTAACTCAGGGCCTCTCACCTCTCGATGTCCCAAAGGACAAAGGCACTCCCTCTCGGAGTTCCTAGTCTAGAAGACAAGGGCTAGAAGAATAACTTCTCAATTTTTTTTTATTTCATCAACATTAACATTTACAAGGGGGGTAGGGCCCTTTAAATAGGCTCCTAGGTCCCATTCAAATGAAAGTTTGCTACAAGTCTTCATCAAGGTGCCTAAAATCTGAATTTGCTTCTTGGAAATCCCCTTGGCTGGCCTTGAAATGGTGGAGTGCTTGATTCAAGGGAGTGAGGAGGGGAGTATGTCTTCAAGAATCATGGGCGCCCACTTGACCTTTGCTTCTTTCCTTGACCATCAAAGCCTTTATAGAGAAAGGCTTGATGTGGGGGCATGAAGCAAGGATCTTATCTTCAAGGATCATGGGATGCTTGGTTGACTTCAAGCTCTTTCCTTGGCCGACCATGCTTGTATGGAGAGAAGCTTGACATGGGGAGGGAAGGGAGGAAGTGGTTGGTTAGGTTCAAGGGATGCTCCATTGACTTGAGGGACCTTCCTTGGCCGATCATGCTTTCCTGGAAAATGGCTTGATGTGGGGGGTGTTGTTGGCTTAGACCAAGGGGAGAAAAGTGGGGCGTCCAACCATGCATTGACTTCTAATTCTTCCATCTTGCTTTGGCCTCCCAACATGTCTTGATGATGTGGTGCTTCCTCATGCCACATGGCATAGGTGAGGTGGCACTCCAAGAGCTTACATGGCATGGAGAAGATGGCTTGATCCTTTAACACTGGGACTTTACTCAAATGACCACCTCTTCTTTAAACAAGCTTGAGCAGACTTGGGCTTGAACCAATTTAGCTAAATATAGGACCCATTGATCCAATTTGACCAAATTGGTCAAGGTACATGACTAAACAAAAATTGAAACTAAATACATGACTTAAAAGTAAAATGCTTAGGCTTGAAGCCTTATTACAGGACTCAATAAATTAAAATACTAATCAGAGATCTACAGAGGATTGAGGAGCCTCTGTCTGATCCTAGTGCCCACACCATCAGAGGATAAAAATTTAACTTTGCCAAACTTATATTGGTCCGTCAGGCTAGATTATATTGGGATAATGCTGAGCACATTAGTAGACAAAGAGGTGACATGCCCATAGCCACCTGGAGAGCTTTGAAGGTAAAACTTAGGGAGAAGAATTTATCCTTGTCCTATGAACAAAGACTCTTGGATCAATGGCAATGATTAAGTCAAGGAAAAAAGATGGTGTCAGAGTATATTGCTAAGTTTGATGAGTTCGTCATGAGATGCAGTATGGTTAAGTCAGAAGCTGTGACCTTATCTAGGTTTAGAGCAGGTCTATAAGAAGAAATTGAGAGAGAGTTATTTCTTAGAGACATCCATGATCTAGACCAAGCCTACCAAATTGCTAGGGACAGTGAGAGATTTTAGAGGGAACCCATTTTCCATCGACCCGAACCCAATAGGTTTAACTCCCTTGGAAGTAGACCTAGCCCAAGCCCAAGTCCATCCAACATACCCAATCCTACTACTCCATTAGCTCGTAGAGATGACAAAGGAAAGAGCCTTGAAGTCCAAAGAGAAGGTAATGCCCATTGTTTTAGGTGCCATAAGGCAGGTCACATTTCAAGCCAATGTCCAACCAGAGCGTTACACATAGGAGAGATAGAAGAGGAGGTCCCTGAACCCATAGAAGATTATGATGAAGATGTATATGAGGCCAGTGTGAGCTTAGCTGATGAGTATGAAGGGGATGAAGAGATCATAGACTCATCAGAATTTCTAGGAGTTATGAGATGTATCTTGACCCAGGCTAAGGAGCAAGAAGATTGGCGTAGGACCAACATCCTACAACCTTTGTTAAGATAGGAGAAAAAGTTTGCAAGATCATCTTAGATTGTTGAAGTTGTGTCAATGCCATATCAACTAGTACAGTTAAGAACTTAGGATTATCCACTGAATCCCATCCCAATCTGGGGGACGGAACAAGGGAAGGATCATCGGCAAGCTAAGAAATCGCCGAAGATTAGGGTATCCTTTTTTTTTTTTTGATTTAATTTTTCTAGGGGTAGCAAAGGAATAATGGAGATGGAAGGTAGAAAATTGGATACTCTTTGGACTTGAGAATTATATTCACGGAGAGACCTCTCACCTCTAGGGCATCTCACCAATCCCACAATATGTAGCTTAGGGCACCCCACCCATCTCGCTACATATGGAGCCCACGGCATCCCACCCAAAGTGCTACTTGGGGCCATGAAGGAAAATCCCTAAGACCATAGAGGGAACTCGATGGGAAAGGGGATAACTAGGGCCTCATGCCTCTCGACACTCAAAATCGAAGGTATAGGGTCTCATACCCTCGACGCCGAGCCCGAAGGCGAAGGAAAGATGGGCCTCTCACCCACCCATGCAGGGCAAATGAAAAGAAACACTCTTTCCTAAAAACAAATCTTTATTGACCAAACTATTTTTTTGCAAAGGATTGAGGGTGGTATTTATAGACCTGTCCAACCTTCATTTGAATTTAAATACAAGATAAAAAAAATAAAGATGGTTAGAACTCAAATACAAGATAGGATAAGATAAGGCCTATCCATATCTCAATCCTAACCAACCAAATCTTAAATCAAATTTCAAACAACCAATCCTAATCAACTAATTTATTGAAATATGTGATGCTTCGGGATTAGCGCTACTCAAGATTAGTGTTGGCGATGTCCCCATCATTCCCTGAGGTGGGGAGAACTTGACTCCGTCGAGTCAGGCTAGCTCCAGGATGCACATAGCCTATAGAATGATTTTTTTTCTAGCTCTGCTTTGAAATCTGTGTATCTCTGAAAGTCATACAATTCTGAGATCCATACAGCTCTGAAAAGTGTGAAGCTCTGAGATCCATGCTTCACCATCTTTGGGATGGCTTTGAGATTCATGCAGGTTTGAAGTCAAAAATAGTGTAAGCCAATTGCTTTCACGACCATGCACGCATCTTCCCTCTCCATGGTCGATGATAAGGGAGAACAGGGGAGATGTCATGGATGGAGAAGAGAAGATGACCATCGAAGGGATTGTTCGCCGGAGGGAAGATTCTGGTGGGCTGATCGATGATGGTCAGGTGGAGATGGGAGGCTTCATGGAAGGCAGCGGGTAGAGAGATGGGTTGCCGGCACAGACGAGGGAGGGCCGGCTTGCGGGTGAGGAACAGGGAGATGTTGTTGCCGGTCAACTTGGGCCATGGATCTTCTAGATTGACAGATGGGGGTAGGGTCGTTGGTAAGCCTAAAAGTCACCTAGATTAGGATTTTTTTTTGGATTTTTTTGTAGGGTGGTGGCAAAAGAAAAATGGAGATGGAGGGTAGGAAAATTGGACACTCTATGGACTTGGAACTTACATTCATGGAGAGACCTCTCACCTCTAGGGCATCTCACCCATTCCACTACATGTAGCCTAGGGTATCCCAGCCTTCTCACTACATGTGGAGCCTAGGGCATCCCACCCAAACGCTACCTGGGGCCGTGAAGGAAAATTCTTAAAACTATAGAGGGGACTCGACGGGAAAAGGGATAACTAGGACCTCATGTCCCTCGATGCTCGAAAGCGAATGCATATGGTCTCACACCCCTCGATGCCCGAAGGTGAAGGAAAGACAGCCTCTCACCTTCCCTATGTGGGGCGAATGAAAAGAAACACTCTTTTCCTAAAAACAAATCTTTATTGAACAAACTATTTTTTTACAAAGGACTAAGAGTAGTATTTATAGACCTTTGCAATGCTCATTTGAATTTGAATACAAGATAAAAAGATAGGGGTGGTTCAAATTCAAATACAAGATAAGACCTATCCATATCTCAATCCTAACCAACCAAATCCTAAGTCAAATTTCAAACAACCAATCCTAATCAACTAATTTATTAAAATCTATGCTACTCTAAGATTAGTGCTGCTCCGAGATCGGTGCTTCTCCGGGATCATTGCTGGCGATGTCCCATCATTCCCCTGAGGTGGGGGGAAAACTCGACTTCATTGAGTCAAGATTAGCTGGGGCTTTGATGAACCAAATCCAAAGGCTCTGCTCTAAGATCTATGCAACTTTGAAATCGTGCTGCTCTGAAATTTTGCAGCTCTGAAAACTGTCCCAAATTATTTTTCCCCATTTTTTTTCATTTTTTTCTCTTTATTTCCTCTATAATCTTGAGGTTAGCCCTTGATTTGAGAAGTGTGCAAAACTTGAAATCGACAATAGTGAGGGCTACTGCTTTGATGAACGTGCGGTGCATTCACGTTCGTGCAGGGACTTTCTTCTCCTGGTCTAATGTTAGGTGCAATAGGGGAGGTCTTCGAAGGGCAGTTCGATGGGCATTTATCGATGGCGGGGTGGGGCAGAGACGACGGATCAGACGATGGTGGTCATGGTGGAGGCGGTTGGCGATGATAGCAGGTGCATGAAGAGGATAGGTTTTGGCTGAGATCAGTCTTCTCCCTTGGATCCGATGATGGGATGGTGAAATCGACGGAGTCCGGCATCATCGATGGCCTGGCCATAGGTTTTCTGGATGGGAGGAGATCCGATGGAGGCGCCGATCTGAAGGGCTTCGGCCATATAGGAAAACGATGGCTATTGGCAGAGAGTAGGAAGATGGTGTTAGGAATTGGTGAGGCATCGCATGCAGAGGAGAGGTGTCAGGTGCTGTGGCAGCAGGGAGTCAGGCGGGGACAGTGGAGGTGGACTCGGCTGTGGGCAACTCCTGGCGGAAGGGAGGAGAGCAGGTGGGAGGCCTCGTGCGATGGCTGGCTACGTGGACTTCCATTGGCGATGGTGAGGGGTCTTCGGTCGAGAGGAAGACGACTGTGGAGACACCGATCTAATGAACTTCGACCACAAAGGAAGATGATGGCGAGCACGGGTCATGGCCTCGCCACAGCTATAGGGATGGCTAAAGGCGATGGTATCCATGAACTCGTGACATGGCCGGCGGGTGGCGAACAAGGCCCTGCCCTGCTCCTTGGCCCGGGAGAAGAGCTCGACGATGCGGGAGGTGGAGGCCATGGCACCCTCCAATGGCTGTGGAGACTTCACGGGTAGAGAAGAAGAAGGCGAGTTGGGCAGAAATGAAAAAGAACCATACAACGAAGAAGGCAGCGAATTTCAGACCGAGGGAGTCGAAGAGGTAAGTGAGAAGGAGGCCGGTGATGAGGACGGAGAGGACGGGGATGCCATCATGGTTGAGGAGAAACGTGGCGGCGGGGGTGAGGGCAAAGCGAGCATTGTGGGTGAAGGAGGCAGAGGAGTGGAGGTGATTCCTGGAGGCGACGGAGGAGGAGGATGGGGAGGGTCGGAGGGGGGGATGGGGTTGGAGCTGGGTCTCTAGCTATCGACGGTAGCTACGGCAGCGGGAAAGGTAAAGGTAGGAAAGGTGGGAGCGTTGGCGAAGGAGGAGATGAAGTCGTGGTGGTGGGCGAAGGGCTTGTCGGACATCATATTGGCCGGCGGAGAGAGATAACCGAGGGTTTAGGGGTTTAGAATTAGGGTTGGGGCTAGGGTTCCAACAGAGGGAAGGTAGTGCTGCAAGAGGGAGGAGCGCATTGCTGGGGTGTCAATTCGAATGTGGCGAAGTCTAGAACTGAGAATTTATAGGAAATTTTAGGGAAGAAGCAGTGAAGGAAAGAAGAAGAATGACGGTGGAACGGGTGAGATGCGACGATGGAACAGGTGGGAGGGATTGGCGTTGGGCTGGTGGCCAAGGAAGAATCTGGGGTGATGTGATTGGCAAGGTGTTTAATTCAACAATCACGGTGGCTGTGGGCAGTGAAAAGAAAGAACAGTGGGATTGGAGAAAGGAAGGAAGATGGCAATACCCTAATTTTCTAGCTCTGATATCAAAAATTGATGGGGAAAAGAAGGGTAGGATCGTTGGTGAGCCTAGAAGTCACCTAGATTAGGGTACTTTTTTTTTTTTAGATTTTTTTGTAGGGTGGTGGCGAAAGAAAAATGGAGATGGAGGGTAGGAAAATTGGACACTCTATGGACTTGGGACTTACATTCATAGAGAGACCTCTCACCTCTAGGGCATCTCACCTATCCCACTACATGTAGCCTAGGGCATCCCACCCATCTCACTACATGTGGAGCTTAGGGCATCCCACCCAAATCGCTACTTAGGGCCGTGAAGGAAAATCCTTAAAACTATAGAGGGGATTCGATGGGAAAGGGGATAACTAGGGCCTCATGCTCCTCGACGGTTGAAAGCAAAGGCATAGGGTCTCACACCCCTCGATGCCCTAAGGCGAAGGAAAGACGGGCCTCTCACCCTCCCCATGCGGGGTGAACGAAATAAACACTCTTTTTTAAATACAAATCTTTATTGACCAAACTATTTTTTTACAAAGTACTGAGAGTGGTATTTATAGACCTGTCCAACCTCATTTGAATTTAAATACAAGATAAAAAAAAATAAAGATGGTTCAAATTCAAATACAAGATAGGATAAGATAAGGCTTATCCATATCTCAATCCTAACCAACCAAATACTAAATAAAATTTCAAACAACAATCCTAATCAACTAATTATTAAAATCTATGCTACTCCGAGATCAATGCTGCTTCGAGATCAGTGCTGGCGATGTCCCCATCACAATCCATATAAGGTATCCTGGATTGATTCAACCTCGATTTCTATCAAATTTAGGTGCCAAGTCACAATCTAAATCCAATCATACAAATAAAATGTTTGGTGCGATGTTCTTCCCATGGGAGTAAGTAGAATCATATTAGGTCGACCATGGTTGTATGATCATGATGCTATACTCTATGGTCACTCTAAGGATTTGCATAAACAATTAGTAAAAAATCAACATGAGCAATGAAACCTACAAGCGTATGGTTAATTCAATAAGAGGATCAAAGAATTTTATGAATGAGATCACGTAATGATTAGACTCAGACCTGAAACGGTTCCCATCTTGAACCATTATAAAATTACATGCTTGCGATGCAGGCCCATTTAAATTATAAAGAAGATAGGACCTAATGCGTATATACTTGAGTTACCATCTGACCTAGGTATCAGCTCGACCTTCAATGTTTCAAACTTGATAAAGTATAAGGAGACAATGATAATACCTAGTGAGCCTTTTAGGCCTAATGGTGGGGACTCCAGAGGCACCAGAATAAGACAAAGGCTCCTAAACTCTCTATGGATTATATAATAGTGTTTGAGTCCAATTTGTAATAAGGGCATAGCCTATTTTAGCTATCATTTTCATTATTTGAGTCTTGTGCCAGTCAGCTCATGTTGAGCTAGTTTTCTTTCTGAGTTCTATATATGTTAGCCCAAGTCCAATGAAGACTCAATACCAAGCCAGTACAAGTGAAGACCAACCCAGCTTGAAGTTATGAAGACCATGGAAGGCCCATCAAGAAAAATTCAAAGCCCTGGAACCCTAGAGCAGCTTGGAGCCCTGGACTGCAGCCTGAAGCAAAATGGGCCAGCCAAAGCCCATGAGAGAAACCAAGGGGTGCCACTTTCTTATGCTTACCAACCCTTGGTCGGCCACTTAGGGTCACCTCCTTTGGTCGACCAAGGCAAGAAAGAGGAGAAACATGAGGGAAAGAGGGCTAAGGAGTTTCCATGTTTTCTAGGTAGGGTTTGGGTGGGAATGAAATTGTTATGTAAAGACCTTTCTATCCTTACTTGGGAGGCAAGCTTATGAGTTTATAAAAGAAGCCCTCCTCTCTTGTAGGAGACACTTTTGAATGAATATTATTGAGTTTTCTCATTTGCTGTGTGCTTTTGCTGTGTGCTAAGGAGATTCTGTGTGAGCCCCTCCTTCATCCTTGTCTCCTGCGCCCAGCCTCCAGTTGCCATCAAACCCTAGAAGCCATCCTCTCCAAGCTTTGGCCGCCCAACATCAATCATCCCTTTCCCATGATATTTTTCAATTATCCCTTCATCAGTTTCTAACCCTTGATAGGCTATTTGTATGTCCCTTGAAGTCTACGAATCCAATGACTCCAGCCGGGCAGCGATCGGATCACTGGGTTGAAAGCCGAGAATTTGCGAGTCTTCGGCTTGATCATCCAGGCCGCATCTAGGAGCGAGAGCTATCCCTACATTTATGATCTTCATCAGGTGCTTCAACCATTGTCAGGTACACCCCCTCTGCTTGCCAGTATCATTCTTGAAGGGAAACTAGCTCAACCAAGACTTCTCAGCCTCGGCGGTCCTCTTTCTATTGCTTTTAGGTTCTATTTTGCATGATGTTGCTTCTCGTTTTGCATAGAACTCTCTGCTTAGATTCGTGACCATATCTTTGGGATTTAGTTACATCAATTCACCTATACAAATACAAAAAAATATTACGCATGCATTTTAGTTCGCATCACCTAATCCTATTTTTGAGAGTGAGCCTATCCCTGAGTGTCCTTAGCCACTTTTTCAAAGCGACAAGACAAAATTGAGTGAATTCTTTATGACAAGACTATCATTACCAGGAACAAAGACTATCAACTATTGGGAATTATGTCCCAAAGCAAATTGCCTGGATTGTAGGCGGTTGAGCTTAGTATTGTACTCTTTCTTTGAATTAATAAAATATTATTTTTGGCAGCTCAACACATATTGTATTTCCTTGAAATGAACTCTTTCCATGTGATGAAGTCCTTAGGACTACACTGACTTCGATATAGAGATGATGTATCGAGTGGTCCTTAAACTTGTTCACAATCAAAGGACTGTACTGGATGGCAATATATCAAGTATAGGTTGTTGTAGTTCACATCGTTTGGTTGTCCTCTTGACCAAATGAGGTGTGGTGACACTGATGTGATCTATAAGTGGGATATGTGATATCTCATTGAACGTGACTCCATGCAGCCCCTTTCTGCCAAAGGGATACTCACGATTGGATATGGGTATATGTGTCCCTCTGACCTGAAGTCATCATGGTAGCTTGCAAGCAACTCCCTGTGCTTTGGTGCCTGACTACCCGGATTTTTAATCCGGTGACAGAAGGTTTCTAGGTACAGGAAAGTACTGTGGAGCAGTGATGGACCAAGATGGAATTGACCTGTCCAAACAGTTTGGATTGAATGTCTCGCAGTATCTTAATTTAGCAAATCCTCGACCGGGGTAGTCCTAGTGAAGAGTCACTGGGCTTGCAAGGTTGAGACATATAGTCGACTGACTCAGTCTAGGTTGGCAGCCCAATCTCAGTCGTCCTGAGCATTAGAGGTCAAAGGGATGAATTATACGGTAACCATATGCCAGAGGTTCGATAGTTTGCTCCCGCATCTTCGACCTATCCTGATGCTGGGATCCATTGCTAGATTATTTCCTGTCCTGGTACTAGAATTGTTCTAGTGCTACCATTTAGGTTCGAACCTATGAGGTCACACGCCACAGAGGATTACTCTCTGATCCGGATACCGATTACGATAGGGAATCGTCTCAATTTTATGGTCACAGAATTTTTGAGCACTCTTTTCTTCATCTTGCCCTTGTTTGTGTCAACCGAAAATTATTCCGGGCTGACCAGGACTGCGCCAGGATTTTTCTGAATCATTTTTGAACTTATTCGGAGATCGTTTCGGCCTTCAATTGGTTGTGAACCAATTTCCTACCAATGAACAATTTAATTGGACTTGAACCGGTTCAATTAGATTAAACCAAGAGGTTTAAATGGATTGGACCATTTTTTTGCTTGGACTGGTTTTGAACCGGTGTTCCTTTTTCACCGTGTAAATGTTTTACACGTTGCTGGAAGAAACCCAAGCGCTGGAAGCCTAAACGACCCAAACGATCATGAGCTGGGCATCTTTTCTCCTCCCACCGGCTATGTTTTAACCCTTGTTCATGGCTGATTAATTTGGAGAAATGCAGCCAGCTGCCTCTTCCTCTCCCAGTCTCTCCGTCTTCCTCCATTGCTGTCTTTAAATTCCAATGCAGTCCCCTATTTCAAGGAAATGGTTTTCATCGTACAACAGCAAACAAAAGTATTTCTGGGCAATGTTTCCTTTGAGAGGTTTCTCCCATTTTTGAGAGCTTAGTTATTGCTCTTATAGGCTGGGTTTTGGAGGGTGAGAGGGAGAGTCACAGGCCACATTTCCTTGTCCATTTGAGTGCTCAAACCCTGGACTGCAGCAAGGCCAGTTGCTGCCATTCATTATGGCTGAATCATCTTCCAGCGGCTAGCACCACGTGTGGAGAGGGATCGGAGTGCCCCGGGCATGTCTCCCTTCTAGAGGGAGTACTCTTCTACTCCTAGGAGCAAGCCATGCGAGCCGGGTTCGCCGCTGCAGCTCCAAATGCGAAGATCAACCTGCTGTCCTGTTCTGCTACAGTTATCTGGCAGCAGACTTTTGGAGATTTTATACACCTGTTTTAGATTATTTCGATTGTAGATATCGGTGGCAAATCGAAGTAGATTCATCCACCTTGTCGCTGCTGAAGTTTGGGAGCATACGGAGGTCCGGAAGGTGGTGTTTGGATGATGTTTTCAAACCTCAAAACAGGACATCCCACGGTTCCAAGGAAGAAGAAGGCTGGAATAGTTTTATTCCAGCTATTCCAGCCTATTCCAGGTTTATTCCAGAGTTATTCTAGGTGGAATAAAGGTACGGAAAATTATTTTTTAATCATGCATAAATAGATTTATTTATTTATTTTTGCAAATATTTTTATATCATGATACATGCCTACATGCAACTAGAATAGATTAGTTTCTGGACGGAGTAGATTTCCGCTGCACGGATTTTTTAAAAATATTTTAAAATCCATTCTGCTCCCGCAGCTATTTGCATGCCTAGTTTAGGATCATATCAAACCACCTGCTTTTTTTTTCTTCAGTAGTATCAGAGCCAGGTTGCATGTGTAATCTAATCTAGTATGCATGTTTAATAGATTAAAATTAGTTTAATTAATAAATGTATCCTGATTTCTTTTTGAACCTAGTTGAGACCTTCACCCTGACTGTGTGTCTTTGACATGATGCGGATCGTCTGTGTTGGCCTCTTCAGAAGGATCCTTAAAGAATTTTTAAAATTAAAAATGTTTTAATTTGATGATACATGTTATTGGGCATGTTTTATATGGATATGAAATATTTGTAAAATTTGAATCTTGATGCATGATTTGTTATGTAAAATGTTTTACATTGTGACTTATTAAAAAATATTTTAATTAAGTGTTTGGCTTATTAAAAATTTTAGGTTTATGAAATCTAAACCATTGCGTAAGCCATTTTGGGTTAATTGGGTTAGCTGACTAGTTGGGTCCATAACTGGGTTAGACCTAAGTTTAGTTGAACCGGATTACAAGAAGATTAAACAAAAGTTGTTTAAGGCCCTTCTTTAGAACTATCTAATAGTTAGATTAGTTGATCCGTTCATCTAAAATGGATCCAATTAGTGGCTCAGTGGATGCCCGAGTCTTTAGGCTAGTCTGATCGAGTCTGGTAAACTGACTAGTGTCAAGGTAGGTTTGGCATTGTGATCATGGTTGTATGAGGCTACCTCTTTCCTGGCCAACTTGGTTGGTGTCTAAGAAAGATGGTTAATGGCGGTTACTCACCCATGATCTCACCTACCTGGCTAGTCAAGTCGACCAGAACTGATTGGAAAAGCTCAATGACTCGAGTTAACCCATGTCACCCAGGTTGATCGGTCTGACTGATCTATAGGTGCCCATGGATCAATTTGTTGATTTATTTCAACCCTCCTAGAATCTGATTGATTCAGTGGGAGGATGATCCATGTCCTTGTCTTTTTTTTCTATCAAAACAAAAAAATCCTCTAAAATTATTAGGTCCTTAAAAAGACTAAGTCAAGGAGTTGACTGTCTTAGCCTCCCATTAAATTGGATAGAAATGTGTCCACTAGCTTGGTGTGCATCGGTAGTTCCAAAGAACAGGTGTACATCCGGTGACTAGAATTTCTATCTGATCGATGATGGTTCAGTGCAACCTCCTTAACGGGACCAGGTGGGCCGGCCAAAGTTGGGCTTGGTCTTTAGTTAGCTTGAAGCATTGGATTTGTCATTTTAATGGTTGGACCTAACCAGAGACCCATAATAGGAGGCCCCAAGGCCGATTGGGGTGTTCTCTGGGGCAAAATGAAATACTGAAAATTGTTTAGGGAAACAATTGGTTACGAACCTATCTTTAGGCTCATATGGGTGAGCTGGCCAAAGTCGGGCTCATGCGTGGCCTATTGGATTTCAGTACCCACTTGAAAAAGTGTTTTCATGGATTGGAGTTAGAGGCTACCAATCTAAAAATTAGTGGGAGAAACCTTTAGACTAAAGTCCAAGTCTTTTGGTTAAATTATTAATTCATACACTAATTTGGTTTTATTTTCTTTTCAGATGTCTTCCATTTTATCGCTCTGGTCACTTCTCGACAACGAGAAGTTAAAGGGTCACAACTTCGATAGTTGGTAACGAAGATTGAGAATCGTTCTGGAGCATGAACGGATCCTCTATGTGATAATGGATCCGGCACCTAAAATCCCTCCCGCTAATGCACGGAGTGCGGTCAGAGATGCTTATCTAAAGTGGGTCTCTGATCGAACTACTGTCCGATGCATTATGTTAGCGGCGATGAATGACGAGTTCAGTCGCAAATTCGAGGAGGCCCAAACTGATGAAATCCTTCAAAAGTTGAAGGAATCCTTCGGCACCCCGGATGATGTAGAATGGTACAAAGTGTCTTGTGCCATCTATAATTCCAAGATGCCGAATGGCGGTTCAGTCACTGATCATGTATTATACATGATCGAGCTTATTGAAAAGTTGAGCAAACTCAGATGCCCCTTACACGAGCAGCTCGGCAAGGATGCGATCCTGAATTCTCTTCCCTCTTCCTATCTTGATTTTCTCGATCATTATAGAATGAACAAGCCTGCAGTTAACTACCATGGTCTTTTGGGGTTACTGCAGACTTTCGAGAAAGACCACCAACTGAATAAGGGGGTGGTGAATTTAGTGGGAGGAAGTAGAGGTCGTCGTCCCTTTAAGAAAGGGAAGAAGAAAACAAATAAAAAGGGAAAGAAGGTGCAGTATGCTCCTGGCCCTAATCAGACCAGGAAGTATAAGGCTGATCAATCTTCTGCAGAATGTTTCTACTATAAGAAGAAGGGACACTAGAAGAGAAACTGTCTTTATATTGCATCCCTTGATCCGAACAGGCCGAGAAAGCAAAAGTCTGCTGAACAAGGTATTTATATGATAAAATCTTGTAATTACTCTATTGTTGATACTACTAACTGGGTATTGGATACTGGTAGTCCAATTCATGTTTGTAATTCATTACAGGGACTTCAAGTTAGCAGAAGATTTGAAGATGGAGAATAGTTTCTGAGCATCGGGAATGGAAATCGTGTTCCAGTACTGGCGGTCGGAGTCCTGCATCTTGTCTTTGAGTCTTGTACTGTCGAACTAGTCGACTATCACTATTGTCCTAGTTTCATTATGAGCATAATCTATGTAGGCCTTTTGGCCAATTGTGGTTTTGAACTATCAATAAAAGAAGATTTTTGCAATGTTATTTTAAATAACTCTGTTATAATGAAAGCTAGATTAAATAATGGCATATACGTACTATCAAGGCCTGTTAGTGTAATGTACACTTCTAGCAAATGCCCAAGATTAGATAATGTCAACAATTTGTATCTTTGGCACTGTAGGCTAGGTCATATTAACCAAAATAGGAAAAACAAGATGCGAGAAGATAGACTCCTCGAGGTCAATGATTCTGAATCACTACCCACTTGTGAATCCTGTTACTTGGTAAAATGACCAAGTCACCTTTTACTGGAAAAGGTGAACGAGCTATAGAATTTCTAAGTCTAATACATACTGATGTATGTGGACCGATGATAGTTAGTGCCAGAGGAGGATACAAATATTTCATTACTTTTACAGATGACTTTTCAAGGTTCGGTTATGTCTTTTTAATGAGACATAAGTCTGAGTCGTTTGAAATGTTCAAACGATACGTAATGAAGTAGAAAAGCAAACTAGAAAAAGTATTAAAATCCTTCGATCTGATCGAGGTGGTGAATACTTATCTGGTGAATTTTGACATATCTTGAGGAGAATGGAATTCTCTCTCAGTAGACTCCTCCAGGAACACCATAGTTGAATGGTGTGTCCGAAAGGATGAATCGAACCTTATTGGACATGGTTCGATCCATGATGGGCTTTGCAACTCTGCCGCTATCCTCTTGGGGATATGCGCTTCAGACAGCCTGTTACTTATTAAATGATATTCCAAGTAAGTCTGTTGTCTCCACTCCGTATGAGATATGGACTGGACGTAAACCCTCAATCTCACACCTTTGGGTCTGGGGTTGTTCGGCTTACGTTAAGCATTTAGACTCAGACAAACTTGGTCCTAGGTCTGATCGGTGTTTATTCATTGGTTATCCTAAAGAAACCAAGGGTATTTCTTATATTTGGAGAATGAACAAAAGGGTTCGTTGCTCTTAAAGATATCTTCTTAGAAAAGGAGTTCCTGGAGAAGGAACTATAGCCTCTAAGATTGAACTTGATGAAGTTCAGCCAATAAAAGAACCTGCACACTCTAAGGACATCGTCGAACTGGTTTGATTGAATCACACCCAGAACCCATTAGGAGATCCGGTAGAATACGTGTTAGCCAGACAGATACTACGGTTTCTTGGTCCGGACGGCGATCCCATGAGCTTGATGAGAACAATGAGGACCGATCACCTATATGGATGCTCTTCAGAGATCTGACTCTGTGCATGGCTTAGAGCCATGCGATCCGAATGGAGTCCATGGAAATCAATAATGTATGGACATTGTTGATCCGCCTGAAGGGATAAACCCATCGGGTGTAAATGGATCTTCAAGAGAAAAGGGGCACAGATGGAAGGTAGAGACCTATAAAGCTCGTCTGGTTGCCAAGGGTATCGTCAACGATATGGTATCGATTATGGATGAGACTTTCTCCCCTATGGCAATGCTCAAGTCCATTCGGATCATGCTTGCTTTGGCAGCATATTTTGATACGAGATCTGGCAGATGGATGTCCGAATCGCTTTCCTAAATGTGAGCTGGAAGAGGAGGTTATATGACAGCCTGAAGGGTACACATTCATAGATGAATCAAAAGTATTCAATTGCAGAGGTCCATCTATGGACTCAAGCAAGCATCTCGAAGTTGGAACTTACGGTTTGATAGGTGTATCAAATCGTATGCTGGTTCGTTAGGCGGAGAAAGAACTGTGCATCTATAAATGGGTTAATGGTTCTGTGATTGTATTCCTAGTACTATATGGTTGATGACATTCTCTTATCGGGAATGATGTCGCAGCATTACAGGAATAAAGGTCTGGTTATCATCTCAGTTCTCCATGAAGACTTGGATGAAGCTTCTTACATACTAGGTATGAAGATCTATAGAGATAGATCTAACAAGCTTTTAGGACTGTCCCAATCTATGTACATTGACACCATGCTAAAACGGTTCAGCATGAAAAATTCCAAGAAAGGCTATCTCCCGATAGGTTCTGGAATACTCTTTCCAAGAAGGATTGTGCGACAACTCCTGAGGAAGAGAGCACATGAGTAAAGTACCTTATGCTTCTGCAGTAGGCTCTATCATGTATGCTATGACTTGTACTAGACCAGACATGGCATACTCACTAGGAGTATGAGCAGATAGCAATCTGACCCAGGTGAGGTGCATTGGAAGGTGGTTAAGTCCATCCTTAAGTATTTGAGAAATACTAAAGATCAATGGCGTGATTTATTGAGAACCTGACTGAAACCTGTGGGTACTCTGACTCTAGTTTCCAGTCAGATAGAGATGATAGCAAGAGTGTGTCAGGTTTGTATTTACCCTGAATGGAGGAGCGATATGCTGCAAAAGATCACAAGCAGGCAACTGTTGTAGACTCGTATGCAAACAGCAATATACATTACAGCATCAGATGCAACAAAGGAAGCTGTGTGGTTGCGGAAGTTCCTTGGAGAGCTAGAGGTGGCACCTTCCCTAGATGGTCCTGTTCTGGTGTATTGTGACAGCACTGGAGCCATTGCTCAAGCTAAAGAGCCTAAAGCTCATCACCGCACCAAGCTCATACTGCGACGCTACCACCTCGTAGCGAGAGATCGTGGAACGAGGTGACATCAATCTTCTGAAGATCGATGGAAAAGAAAATCTGGCAGACCTCTTCACTAAAGCCCTCGGAATAAAAGAGTCGACTATGTAAATGGGAAATGGGTATTAGATACTCTTCTGTTGGCTTTAGTACAAGTGGGAGTTGTTGGGAATTGTGTCCCAAAGCCAATCACCTAGGTTGTAGGCAGTGTGAGCTTAGTATTGTACTCTTTCTTTGAATTAATAAAATATTTTTTTGGCAGCTCATCACATATTGTATTTCCCTGAAATGAACTCTTTCCATGTGATGAAGTCTTTAGGACTACATGACTTCGATACAGAGAGGATGTATCGAGTGGTCCTTAACCTTGTTCACAACCAAGGATATACTGTATAGGATGGCAATATATCAAGTATAGGTTGTTGTAGTTCACATAGTTTGGTTGTCCTCTTGACCAAATGAGTGTGGTGACACTGATGTTTCTACAAGTGGGATATGTGATATCTCATTGAACGTGACTCCGTGCAGCCCCTTTCTGCCAAAGATATACTCACGATTGGATATGGGTATATGGTCCCTCTGACCTGAGGTCATCACGGTAGCTTGCAAGCAACTCCCTGTGCTTTGGTGCCGGCTACCCGGATTTTTAATCCGTGACGGAAGTTTTCTGGGTACAGGCAAGTACTTGTGGAGCAGTGATGGACCAAGATGGAATGACCTGTCCAAACAGTTTGGATTGAATGTCTCGCAGTATCTCAATTTAGCTAATCCTCAGCCGGGGTAGTCCTAATGAAAGTCACTTGCTTGCAAGGTTGAGAAAACGTAGTCGACTGACTCAGTCTGGGTTGGCAGCCCTATCTCAGTCATCCTGAGCATGAGTTCAAGGGTGAATTATACGGTAACCATATGCCAGAGGTTCGATAGTTTGCTCCCGCATCTTCGACCTATCCGGATGCCGGGACCCATTGCTAGATGGTTTTCTGTGCTAGTACAAGAATTGTTCTAGTGCTACCGTTTAGGTTCGAACCTATGAGGTCACACGCCACAAAGGATTACTCTCTGATCCGGATACCGATTATGATTGGGAATCGTCTCGATTTTGTTGGTCACAGTATTTTGAGCACTCTTTTCCCCATCTTGCCCTTGTCTGTGTCACCGAAAATTATTCCGGGCTAACCAGGACTGCGCCAGGATTTTTCTGAATCATTTTGAACTGATTCGGAGATCGTTTCGGCCTTCAATTGGTTGTGAACCATTTTAATCCATTGAACCAATTTTATTGGACTTGAACCGATTCAATTAGATTGAACCAGAGGTTTAAATGGATTGGACCATTTTTTTGCTTGGACCGGTTTGAACAGTGTTCCTTTTCACCGTGTAAATGTTTTACACGTTGCTAGAAGAAACCTCAGCACTGGAAGACTAAACGACCCAAACGATCGTGAGCTGGGTGTCTTTTTCTCCTCCCACGGCTATGTTTTAACCCTTTTTCATGGCTGATTAATTTGGAGAAATGCAGCCGGCTGCCTCTTCCTCTCCCAATCTCTCCATCTTCCTCCATTGCTGCCTTTAAATACCACTGCAGGCCCTGTTCAAGGAAGTGGTTTTCCACCGTACAACAGCAAACAAAAGTATTTCTGGGCAATGTTTCCTTGAGAGTTTTCTCCCATTTTTGAGAACTTAGTCTTTGCTCTTATAGGCTGGGTTCTGGAGGGTGAGAGGGAGAGTCACAGGCCCCATTTCCTTGTCCATTTGAGTGCTTAAACCCTGGACTGCAACAAGGCCAGTTGCTGCCGTTCACTGTGGCCGAATCATCTTCCAGCGGCTAGCACAGCGTATGGAGAGGGATCGGAGTGCCCCGAGCATGTCTCCCCTCTAGATGGAGTACTCTTCTACTCCTAGGAGCAAGCTACGCGAGCCAGGTTCACCGCTGCAGCTCCAAACACGAAGATCAACCTGCTGTCTATTCTGCTACAGTTTTCTGGTAGCAGACTTTTGGGGATTTTATATACACCTGTTTTAGATTATTTCGATTGCAGATATTGGTGGCAAATCGAAGTAGATTCGTCCACCTTGCCGCTGCTAAAGTTTGGGAGCATACGGAGGTCCGGAAGGTGGTGTTTGGATGACGTTTTTCAAACCTCAAAACAGGACATCCCACGGTTCCAAGGAAGAAGAAGGCTGGAATAGTTTATTCCAGCTATTCCACCGCCTATTCCAGGTTTATTCCAGAGTTATTCCAGGTAGAATAAAGGTACGGAAAATTATTTTTTAATCATGCATAATAGATTATTTGTTTATTTTTTGCAAATATTTTTATATCATGATACATGCCTATATGCAACTAGAATATATTAGTTTCTGGGTGGAGCAGATTTCCGTTGCACGGATTTTTTAAAATATTATAAATCCATTCTGCTCCCGCAGCTGTTTGCTTGCCTAGTGTAGGATCATGTCAAACCACCTGCATTTTTTTCCTTCATCAACACTATCTGGTTCATTGGCAAGGTTGGCCATAATCTGAAAACTCATGGATCACTAGCGAAGACCTGCAATGAATCGACCCAGACTTATTAGAGCATTACCAAAGTTAGGTGACCCATACTCGATAGGGTCGAGTTCTTGCCACCCCAGGAAAATTGGTGTGGATACCAACAATGGTCTTTAGTCAAATTATTTATGGATTGACCGAAAATTTGAAGCCCCAACAAGTCAATTCTACTATAACCTAAAGAGCCAACTCGAGTACTGGAGCTGACTTAACCAGAGAATTCTGCTACTACTTCAATTTCTACTTCAACATTTCAACTATTCAGCACTTATTCAGCTACTTGGAATAACTCAACACTTCAGCCCTTATTCACTACCTGGAATAACCTAGCTATTTGGATAACTCAGCACTTGTGATAAATCAGCAAGTCAACTACAAGACCAAGTTGTACTGCCATATCACCAAGCTTAGGTGGCTGCTATGACAACATGGAGGACACCTCACACCCCCCTCCACTTGGCACCTACTTTCAAATCCAAATTGGAGTGACCAGCCCTTAATCCTCTCCTTGAATCAATCTTGGTTGTAATTCTCCATCTTTTCTCCATGTAATTCTCCATTGAAATTCCATAGCTCCTTGTAATGCAGCTAATGAAATGAAAATTTTGAGTTCCAAATTTCTTCCATTTGTGTGATGCAAATGTCCTCCATGAGGGAGTGAGCGAGAGGCTCAATCTATCTACCACTTAGTTCTTGGTCTACCTTAGCAAAGCTTTCCTTTACTTTCTTCCCTAAACCTCAATTTCAGCAAGCCCCAAAGGATGCCATCTGGTGTGGGCACTAGGATCCGATAGAGGCTCCTCAACCCTCTGTGGATCTCAGATTAGGGTTCCCCTTTCTATGAGTCCTGTAATAAGGCCTTGAGCCCAAAAAAAACATTGTTATAATTTCTTGTCTAAGTTGTTTAGTCCTGTACCTTGGCCAATTTGGGTCAAGTTAGTTCTTGAGTCCTGTATTTGTTCAAGTCTGAGTTTGGTCTGGGCCAAAGCCTAGTGGAAGTCACTCTGGTTTTCTTCTCCAACTCAAGTTCTGGTGGGCCACCCCCCTTCTACTTGGGATAATGCCAACTCAGGTGCCACCTCAGCTACCTACGTGGTGCCACATCAGCTGCCACTTGGACATCCAAGAAGGGAAACAAAGTGGCCTCCTCTTGCTTTCCACACGCCTTGGACAACATCCCCCTCTTCCCTCTCCCACATCACGCCTTGTTTCATCTAAAGAAGGTGTTGAAGATCTTTGAAGGAACCAAGCCCCAAAGCAAGCCTCCTCCCAAGTTTTCTTCCCAAAATGCTCTTGCAAGGAAGGAGGGTCACAAGATACACTCCCCTCTTCAAGCCCTCAACCATGCAACGCCCCTTGGAGTTCACCCTTGGTCGGCCAAGAATCAATCCTAGAAGATGGCATGAAGAGCCCAAGGGAACACATCCCTCCAAGCAAGCCATGCCCCACTCCTCTTCCCAAATAAGCATGCTAAGGAAGGAAGTCAAGGGACCAATCACCCCCTCCAAGCCTTTGCTCATGCCACGCCTAACTCCAAATGTTTGGTCGGCCAAAGAAATAGGGATGTGGAAAAATTTTTGGTGCCACCATGAGATTTGTATTTTGAATTTCAAAAGGGCATTGGGTGCCTATTTAAACGACCTAATCCCTCCCTATGTAGAACTAATGATGAATGAATGAATGAATGAAAACTTGAGTGATTGAGTTTGAATTTCTTCCACCCTCCAACCCTTGTCTCTTAGGCTAGGTTCGAGTGGAGTTGCCTTCGTCCCCAGGGACGTCGAGTGGTGCGAGGCCACCTGTCTGTCGCCCCAGGGTGGCGCGAATCCTTCATCCTCCAAGATGTCGCGTGGTGTGAGGCCACATTCCTTTGTCCTCTAGGGATGTCGTAGGGTGCGAAGCCCCAAGTTATCTCCAACTTCGACTTCGAAATCCAGCCGGATGCTGGGCTCAAAGCCCCTTCCCAACTCCAGTTCAATTCCTTTCCGTACATCTCCACATTCCGCTAACCTCTCTTTTGTTTGCCTACAGGTCCTCCCTGGCATCTCGAGCATTGGAGATAGTTAGCTTTGCCATCGTGACCTCCATACCCAAGCCAGAGCTCCCACGGTTCGACTGCTGGGGCATCCAGGCCGCATCCGCCGAGTTGAGCGATCTCTGCACCGGGCGCTTCAGAAGTTTGAGGTTTGCCTTCTCTATATCTCCTAAGTAGATATTGTAGGTCGAGCTAGTCCTACTAGGGTTTCTTAATCCCGGGATCCTGTTCTTGTTCTTACTTTAGGGCTTTGAACTGCTAGCGTAAGCTTCCCTTACTACCCTTCATATTTCTTATCTTTGCTTGTGATCGGGAATCGAAACCCTAAACACGAAGAAGATCAACAAGAAACATAACAAAAAAAATCATCAACCCTAAAACAAAAGAAAAAAATTCCTTGCATCATAAACATCCTTATTGGCATCCAGCATCCCTAGCCCTAACACCTTGTACCACATCATTTCTGGTATCAGAGCAAGGCTAGGACTAGTGCCTTAGTTTCATTTCTGCATTCTGGTCAGTCCGTATATGGTCTGATCATTGGATTGTTTCTCCATGTAGAGACATCAAATTTTTGTGTATTTTATTTTGTTAGATCAAATTCTTTCAAGGTATTTTTTGTCTATTTTTTCATATTTTATTTCAGTTTGTAGAGTTTCTACAAGCCGAAATACTACCTGAGAAAATCTCAGGTCTAAAATTTCAGCAAGCATCTCATTTTGATTCACTCCTCCATCTAGCTTGTTCTTTTTAATTCCTACATTTTGTTTAGGATTCACCCATCTAAAAGACACAAAAAAAAAAAAAAAAGTCATTTCATTAGTCATTATTGTACTTCATTTTACATAACATATCTTAAGGGCGACAATTTAACATAGGGTTAGGATTTCATTACCTGTCCCTAGCCCAAAAACCACCACCCGGCATATCGAACCCTAGCTTTTAACTAAAATCAAATAGACATTTAATCTGCTATAGTGAGCTTGGGGCACCCACGAAGTCGGCTCAACCCAAGTATCGAGCCAAGCTATATTGCTTGTTGGTGTGTGCTTGTGTAGCTGGTGTCTAGGCAAGTGGTTCAGGGACTAGAGCCCGAAGGGAAGTAGGTTGGTTCGCTTACCTGCCAATTTCTAATTGGTGTCTTGGCAAGCAAAAAGGAACCTCCACTCACCTTACACTTACCTGGCTAGGTGCCAAGTTACTACTTCCAGGATCATCTTCTTGACTTTACATTTGGAGAGATCTCCTAGGTCTAGCAAACCGTAGCATCGTTTTGTTACATGTGCACTAGATCAGGAACCCCTTTTCACCCACCTTCTCCACCCTCTACCGACACCATGGACCAACTGTGAGCTGACATTGGAGCCTTAACCCAATCCATGACTCAATCCATGACCCAATTAGGCAACCAGTTGAACAATAGACTGGATCAGATAGAGGCTAGACTGAGATCCCTAGAGGAAGCTGCTAGGCCCCGACCTGAACCCAGTCCTGAGTCCCCTAATCCGAGGAGAAACCTGCCACAAGACCCTTACTTTGAGGATGACTTTTGATGCAGAACAAAGAACAAAGAAGCGTATGCGGAAGTAAATTTAGGATTAATTTCTTTTTTTTTTTTTATATTTCAGAATTGGCTTTGACTCAAAGTAAAGCTAAACTAAGTTGAAGGAAACTAGGTAAGGATTGAAAGCACAATTTAGAAGAAACTAAATTATCAGAGTAGTTCAGAAGTAAGGATCGCTGGGGGGGTTGAAACTCCCAGACCTAGGGTTTCGCTCTGAACTTTCAACAGGACAGAAATAGAGAGGAGAGATGGTTTACCAACCAGACAGTGATCTTCTCAGAATTTGGTGGAAGAACTCTCTCGAGCAGATTGTTGGATCCTCGGATTCGGCTATCTTCGCAATGGATCCTCCAATACTGTCTTGTGGTTTGGTCGGCTTCTCCTGACTCAAGATCTGGGAAGAAGAAAAACAAGTGAGGGATTCAGAGACTCAGGGAAGGATTTACCATTTCGAAGAACTTGAAGGCTGATGTCGCTGAGATCCGGATTCTCTTGAAGGCTGATTCGACTCCCACTGGAAAGAACTTTGGATCTGAAGTACCTGGACTGTAGCTGGATGCTGGTGGTTGGCCTGGACTTGGAGAGAGAGGCCGTGGGAGGTGGAATATGCTAGGGCTTGGTGGAAGAGAAGGGTGATGGGCGGCTAGGGTTTGGGAGTGGAGTGGCTAACCTAGGGTTTGGGTTTTGGAGATCTCACACCTCCTCAAGGTTCCTGGGGAACCCGGATTTACTCCCTCACGAGAGCTCACACCTGGATGCAAGTGCGGAGAGAGAAAACACACAAGTTTGCTCACAAAAAAATTGGTTTCATTCATCTGATCCTTTAAACTTACAAGAGGGGTTTAATTTATAGGGCTTTACAAGAGAGTAGGGTTTTACATCTTCCCATGTGAGACTAAAGGAGGGATCTACAAATCAGGATAATCCATACACACATGGTCGGCCAAGGTACCAAAAAAAATTGATTTGGTTATAAAAGGCAGGTAGATGGCGCCTCCATGCTTGGGTCTTCAAGAGAGGATTTCTTTCCTTCCATGTCAACTCTTTTGGACTCCTCCTTTCTTCTTCCTCCTAAGTCAAGGTCCTTCCCATCTTTGTTTTGGATATTTTTGGCAGGTAGTGGGCGCCTCCTTGAAGTTCACTCCAAGAGAATTTCTTCCCTTTCATAGTTTGGTTCTTTTGGGAAAGTCTTGGGCCGCCCCCTTGATTTGTGGACTCCTGGTGGATTTCTCCTCAACTGGCGCATGAGAGAAGGAAGCTGCTATCTGTGGTGTGGGGATCAAAGGCTGCTGGATGTAGATATGGCGCCCCCTGGACTCAGGCGTATGGCTGGGAGTGTGGCTGGGAGTGTGGCGCCCACTTGCTTGGCCTTGGGAGAAAATGTAACACCCCAGGTTGAAGCCCTAGTCCACTACTGAGTCAACATGACTCAACAAAATAAAATGCAGGTAATATAGACTCAAGCTAAATTGAGTTGATCTAGTCAACTCTTATTACAAATCAAAAACCCTAATTATTCGGGCAAGGTTAATCAGAGATCCAGATGGAGCTCTGAAGTCTTCTTCTGAGTCTGGTGCCCGCACCAATTCTCCCAGGGTGGGAGGAACTCGACCCTGTCGAGTATGGATCAAGTTGGCTCTGGTATCTCTCCAAGAAGTCTGGGTCCAGCTCTTGTAATTCTTCTCGGGAGATCCAAGAGTCATCAGAATCTGGCCTTCCTAGCCAGCGGACCAGGTATCTTTGGTATCCTCGATTACAAGTAGAGATAACCTGATCATCCAGGATCTTTTCAATCTGCTCTTTCCTCACAGGCCAATTTGTTGATGGACACACAGGGTCAGGTTCACTCTCAAGAGCAGGATTAGGTTCAAAAGCCTCACTGGGAATCACAGCTGCTGGCTCCCTATACTCTACTAGGTCTGTAATGTTGAAAGTGGAGCTAATGCCTAGTTCTGGAGGTAACTCGAGCACATAGGCATTGGATCCTACTCTCTTTACCACTCTAAATGGTCCAGCTCCCCTAGCATGTAACTTTCTAATGGTTCCAGGAGGAAAACGTTCAGCCTTAACCTAATCATTACATAGTCTCCTTTGTTAAAAGTTTTGACTCGCCTTTGAGAATCAGCCAATTTCTTATAGTTTCATTACTTAAATTTATTTTGGCTTGAATTTCTTTATGCAAGTCTTTTATATGCTGTGCAAAAACTTCGGCAGACTCGGAGACCCGTGTGTGGACTGGTAAAGGAGCTAGGTCAAGAGGTGTGTGGTTTGTAACCATGCACAATTTCAAATGGACTCTTACCCGTAGACCTATTGACCGAGTCATTATATGCAAATTCAGCTCTAGGTAAGTACAAATCCCAGTTCCTAATGTTTTCACCAACAAGACACCTTAGCAGATTGCCTAAACTACGGTTCACTACTTCGGTTTGGCCGTCAGTCAGGGGATGATAGGCAGTTGAAAACTTAAGTTTCGTCCCTAACTTATGCCAAAGGGTTTCCATAAATAGCTGGTGAACCGAACATCCCTATCTGAAACAATGGTCTTGGGTAGGCCATGGAGTCGAACTATCTCATTAAAGAACAGGGTGGCTACCTTAGACGCATCAAATGTTGGGAACAAGGCAAGAAATGGGCCATCTTGGAAAATCGGTCTACTACAAAACAGATAGAGTCATGCCTCCTCTGGGTCTTAGGCAAACCTAACACAAAGTCCATGCTCACATCTTGCCAAGGACGATCTGGGATAGGGAGTGGGGTATAAAGGCGGTGTTCTGTTTTCGCTGTTTGGCAACAGCGCAGGTCCGACACCTAGCCACAATGTGTGCTACATCTCTTTTTAAGCTAGGCCAGAAAAAATGGTCTTCAATAGCCAGGGTGGTCTTATCTTTTCCGAAATGGCCAGCTAAACCTCCAGCATGAGTTTCCCAAATCAAGAATACCCTAAGAGAGGTTCTAGGGATGCAAAGCCTATTCTTAAAGAACAGAAAGCCATCTAAAAGGGAATAATCCTTATGTTCACTAGATGGTCCTTGAGTTAGATCCTGGTACACAGTCTTAAAATCCGGACACGACTCATATTCTTCTTTGATTTGCTCAAACCCTATGACTTCAGCCCTAACAGAATTCAATAATAAAGATCGACGACTAAGGGCATCAGCTACCTTATTTTCAGACCCAGCCTTATGCTTCAAAACAAAAGTATAGGACTGGATATACTCTACCCACTTAGCATGCCTAGGGTTAAGCTTCTTCTGAGAATTCAGAATCTAAGAGCCTCATGGTCCGAAACAGCACAAATTCTTGCGGTAGCAAATAATGTCTCCAGTAACGCAAAGCTTGCACTACCGCATAAAATTCCTTATCATAGGTAGAATACCTAAGCTTAGCATCATTAAGTTTTTCACTAAAGAATGCTACGGGATGGTTCTCTTAGCTTAGGACTCCACCTATACCTACTCCTGAAGCATCACAGGCAACCTCAAATACCTTTGAAAAGTCCGTAGTCTTAAAATGGGTGCCTGGGTCATCCTATCCTTAAGATCTAGGAAGGCTTTATGGGCTGCTTTGGTCCACTGAAATTCTCCCTTCCTAATGCAGTCTGTGATAGGAGCAACTACGGTACTAAACCACTTGATGAATCGCCTATAGAAGGTAGCCAAGCCATGGAAACTTCTGACTTCATGCACACTGGTCGGCTCTGGCCATTCTACTATGGACCTAATCTTTTCAGGATTGGCAGCCACGCCGTCAGGGGTTACAACAAATCCAAGGAAGATAATCCTACTGGTCATAAATTCACAATTTTGAGATTACGTAGAGACTATCATTCCTCAAAACTTGACAGACTTGTCTAAGGTGGCCTAGGTGATCTGCAGGGGTCTTACTATAGATCAGGATGTCATCAAATAGACCACTACAAACTTCCCTATGAAATCTCTAAGTACCTGGGTCATAATCCTCATGAAAGTACTAGGAGCATTGGACAACCCAAAAGGCATAACAACCCATTCAAAGAGACCATCCTTAGTTTTGAAGGCTATTTTCCACTCATCCCCTGGTCTAATCCTAACCTGATGATAGCCGCTCTTGAGATCAATTTTAGAAAAACCATGGCACTGGCCATCATATCAAGCATGTCATCTAGTCTAGGGATGGGGAACCTATACTTGATTGTGATTTTATTGATGGCACGACTGTCAACACACATCCTCCACGTGCCATCCTTCTTCGGGGTTAGAAGTGCAGGGACTGCACAAGGGCTAAGACTCTCTCTAATGAACCCCTTCCTCAATAATTCGCCAACCTGCTTTTGCAGTTCTTTATGCTCAGATGGATTCATCCTATAATGGGGCAAGTTGGGTAAAGTAGCTCCTGGGACTAAATCTATGGAATGCTGAATATCCCTAAGAGGTGGAAGGTGGTCTGGCAGATCCTTGGGAAAAACATCCTCAAATTCTTCTAATAAAGGCTTAACTTCCTGAGGAGGCTTTGAGGGTGTAGGAGTCCTAAGTTCCTTAGCAATCAACATCCAAATGGGTGAACCACTATGAATTTCTTGTTCTAGATCCTTGGCACTAATTAGGTTCACTCAAGTCTTCATTTCTCTGACCTTACTAGTTCCTTTAGCTACCTTGTCCTTAGGTGGGACTGAATGGATTGTGATTTTCTTCCCATTGAAACTAAAGACACAGGTGTTGGATTTTCCTAAGAGGGTGGCATCATGATCATATAACCAAGGTCTTCCAAGAATTATACTGCTCACCCCCATGGGCAAGACATCACACCAAATCTTTCTTGATAGGATTGCATTTGGATTTGGACCTGACATCTAGACTGGATGGGTATAGAGGTAGAGTCTACCTAGGAACCTTATAGGGGTGGGGTGGGGGACTGGGGTTAAGCCTAACATTTTGACATGCTAGTAGAAATGGCATTCACACAGCTCCCACTATCTATGATGATTTTACAAACCTTATCCCCTAGTTTAAGAAAGTCTGTAGGATGTTAGTCCTACGCCAATCTTCCTAACTTTAGTCTGGGACAGGATGCATCTCACAACCCCTAATTGGTCAGACTCTTGGATTCTTCCTCTCCTTCATACTCATCAACCAAATTCATTCCGGCCTCATAAACTTCTTCTTCAAACTCCTCATTAGGCTCGGATTCTCTTCTCCTCCCTCTTCTATATATAGGGATCTACGAGGGCACTGACTAGAAACATGACCTACCTTATGACACTTAAAACAAGCTATGGCTGTGCACTGATTGGAGATACGACCGGGCTTCTGGCACTTAAAACAGATGATACTAGGGGTTCTCTGGGTGTCAGGTGCCTTACCTTTGTCCATGGGCCTAGGGGTGGGAATACCCTGATTAGGCTTGCTAGGGGTAACCTGGCTAGGTCCATTTCTTGGGATTGGGGCACTAACCTAGAAGGCATGGGTCCTCTCTGAATTTCTCAGTGTTCAGTGCAATCTGATAGGCTTGGTCTAGGTCAGTGACCTCTCTCAAAAACAACTCTCTCTTAATATCTTCCTAAAGTCCAGCCCTAAATCTAGACAAAGTGACCTCATGGGCTTCACTCACATCACATCTCATCAGGTATTCATCAAAGGTGGTTATGTAGTCTAAAATAGATCGATTCCCTTGTTTCAAAGTCTGCCATTGGTCCAACAGATTCTGCTGATATGAAATGGTAGGTACTTGTCTCTAAGTTTCTCTTTCATACCTTGCCAAGTGGTTATGGCTCTATATTTCGTCTTCTAGTGGTCAGCTCAATGTTCCCCCAGTATACCTAGCTTGACGTATCAATTTCATCTTGGCAAACTTGAATTTCCTCTCCTCAGACATGGCATACCACTCAAAGTACTGGTCCATCTCACCCTCCCAATCAGAATACACTTAGGATTAAGCTACCATCAAAAGTGGGTGCATCTAACTTGATGTTCCGAATGAACCTATCATCTCTATCCTCAGGTTCTAGGTCAGGCCTTCTATGATTAGGTTCAGGATCTCGGTATAAAGGTCTTCTAGGCTCTTGGTGTGGGTGAGGTTGAGGCACATTAAAATCTGGGTCGGAGTCCAATTCCGATGCCTAGGTCCTCTAGCACTTGGACTCGATCCCTAAGCTGAGCAAAATCCTCATGGACTTGTTCTTTAAACTGGGCAATAGTGGCAGTCACATCCTGACTCAGTTTGTTCATACTCTCAGTAAGAGCTCTAACCATGGCCTCTAAATCAGGTTGGGTTTGACCAGGTTGGTAGGGCACTCCATTCCGGATAGACATGATGCAAGCAAACACACAAAATGAGACTCAACTGAACGACTACGGGCTAACTAGATCTAGAGCCCAAACTAGATGCCCAATCAGAGTGGCAAGCTAGCCTGTTGTAACTCAGGACTCAGCCAGGCAGGTGTAAGGGGAGTGTTAGGTCCCTAATTGCCAATCCTAGACACCAATCAGTGATTGGCCAGGTAGGCGGACCAGCACACAAGCCCTTCGGGATGTAGTCCCTAAACCACCGTTCTAGACACTGAATACAAAGCACACACAGAGTAACTTGACAAACTGACTCAACACTAGCCTTGACCCGACTTGTTGATGTCCCTAGCCCACTAGGGCAAATTAGGTCTAATCAATTTTAGATTAAAGGATTAGGTTCGAATGAGTGGGTGGTGGTTTTGGCTAAGGAGAGGTTATCAACTCCTCCCCTTATCTTAGATGCTCAAATGCCCTTAAGATGAATTAAGAGATGACACTCAAAAATAATTGGATTGCAGAAACACAAATAGAGTTGCAGTAATTTAATTCTCAGAAATCTCACGGAAATCAATAAATTATAGGAAATTACGAAATTAGATTCAATTATACTGGTTTTAGCAAAACAAATCACGGAATTTGGAGTTACCTATAGTGAGAAATAATTCCTACAACAGGATAATTACGGGCTGAAAACAGAGCACTTCCCCGTTTACAATTCCTGCTACGAAGTTATAACCCAACGGATCCCCTATACGCCCTAGGAACACCCCGTGGAATGGGAAGAGGAGGTTTGCACCTCGCTTCATTCTAGGACCGGACGTCCTGGGGAGTCTACTTCGAGCAGACAAAGTAAAAAGAGAGAGACTCAAACAAGCAATCAAAACAGAAACCTAGACAGGGCTATGATACCAAAAATGATGCAGAACAAAGAACAGAAGCGTATGCGAAAGTAAATTTAGGATTAATTTCTTCTTTTTTTTTATATATATATTTCAGAAATTGGCTTTGACTCAACGTAAAGCTAAACTAAGTTGAAGGAAACTAGGTAAGGATTGAAAGAACAATTTAGAAGAAACTAAATTATCAGAGTAGTTCAGAAGTAACGGATCGCTGGGGGTTGAGAAACTTCTAGACCTAGGGTTTCGCTCTGAACTTTCAACAGGACAGAAATAGAGAGGAGAGATGGTTTACCAACCAAACAGTGATCTTCTCAGAATTTAGGTGAAGAACTCTCTGAGCAGATTGTTGGATCCTCGGATTCGGCTATCTTCGTAATGGATCCTCCAATACTGGTCTTGTGGTTTGGTCAGCTTCTACAAGACTCAAGATCTGGGAAGAAGAAAAACAAGTGAGGGATTCAGAGACTCAGGGAAGGATTTACCAGTTCGAAGAACATGAAGGCTGATGTCGCTGAGATCCGGATTCTCTTAAAGGCTGATTCGACTCCCACTGGAAAGAACTTTGGATCTGAAGTACCTGGACTGTAGCTGGATGCTGGTGGTCGACCTGGACTTGGAGAGAGAGGCCGTGGGAGGTGGAATATGCTAGGGCTTGGTGGAAAGAGAAGGGTGATGGGCGGCTAGGGTTTGGGAGTGGAGTGGCTAACCTAGGGTTTGGGTTTTGGAGATCTCACACCTCCTCAAGGTTCCTTGGACCCAGATTTACTCTCTCACGGAGCTCAACACCTGGATGCAAGTGTGGAAGAGAGAAAACACAAAGTTTGCTCACAAAAAATTTTGGTTTCATTCATCTGATCCCTTAAACTTACAAGAGGGGTTTAATTTATAGGGCTTTACAAGAGAGTAGGGTTTTACATCTTCCATGTGGGACTAAAGGAGGGGATCTACAAATCAGGATAATCCATACACATATGGTCGGCCAAGGTACCAAAAAAATTGATTTGGGTTATAAAAGCAGGAGAGATGGCGCCTCCATGCTTGGGTCTTCAAGAGAGGATTTCTTTCCTTCCATGGCTCAACTCTTTTGGACTCCTTCTTTTCTTCCTCCCTAAGTCAAGGTCCTTCCCATCTTTGTTTTGGATATTTTTGGCAGGTAGTGGGCGCCTCCTTGAAGTTCTCTCCAAGAGAATTTCTTCCCTTTCATAGTTTGGTTCTTTTGGGAAAGTCTTGGGCCGCCCCCTTGATTTGTGGACTCCTGGTGGATTTCTCCTCAACTGGCGCATGAGAGAAGGAAGCTGCTATCTGTGTTGTGGGGACCAAAGGCTGCTTGATATAGTATATGGCGCCCCCTGGACTCAGGCATATGGCTGGGAGTGTGGCTGGGAGTGTGGCGCCCACTTGCTTGGCCTTGGGAGAAAATGTAACACCCCAGGTTGAAGCCCTAGTCCACTACTGAGTCAACATGACTCAACAAAATAAAATGCAGGTAATATAGACTCAAGCTAAATTGAGTTGATCTAGTCAACTCTTATTACAAACCAAAAACCCTAATTATTCGGGCAAGGTTAATCAGAGATCCAGATGGAGCTCTGAAGTCTTCTTCTGAGTCTGGTGCCCGCACCAACTTTGGGAGAGACCCTGAACCCTTTGTTGATACCCATCCAAGGAGACCCAATCCAGAGGACCATGAAGAAAAAGCCCTTAGGAGCATCAAGCTTGAGGCACCCACTTTCGATGGTAGCTTAGATCCCAGGGTGTATGAAGATTGGGAGTCTGCCATGGAGCAGTATTTTGACTGGTACTCTATGTCTGAGAGAACCAAGTTTAAGTTTGCCAAGCTTAGGTTGGTTCAACAAGCTAGGTTGTTCTGGAACAATGTAGAGAACTACATAGAGCAGAAAGGTCAATTACCCATAACCGCCTGGGGGGAGATGAGAGAAAAGCTTAGGAGGAAATACTTACCTGCGTCTTACACCCAGAACTGTTGGACCAATGGCAGACCTTAAGTCAAGGGAGTAAGAGTGTGGCCGATTACATCGCCAAGTTTGATGAGTATGTTATGCGATGTAAGGTTGTTGAATCACCTGAGGTAACCCTGTCTAGGTTTAGGGCTGGCCTACACCCAGACATCCAGAGAGAGCTGTATTTTAGATGAACCAGAACCTTGGAAGAGGCTTCCTAAGTTGCTAGGCTCTGTGAGCGTTTCCAGAGAGCTCCCACCTATAGAAGACTTGAGCCCTTTAGAAACCCGAGCCGTATCCCTGGATCCACCCAAGGTTACAATCAAGCTTACCCAAGTCGACCAAGCCTAAACAGAGCTGACCCAAGTCGACCAAACCCAGCCCGACCCAGTCCTAATCGTCCCAACCTGAACCGACCCCAGTATAGTATAGAGGAAAAGGGTACGGCTGTTGAAGTCCAGAGGAGACCTGATTCCCAAGGTAAATGCTTTAGGTGTCATAAACCTGGACATTTTGCTAGCCAATGCACTACCCTCTGCCCTACTCATAGAAGAACCAACTGAGACTGAACCCGAACCAACCATAGAACCTGAAGAGGATGTCTATGACCCCGAAAACCAGTTATTGGAAGGGTACGAGGGAGAGGAAGAAGTGTATGAATTTGAAGACCTTGTAGGGGTAGTCCAATGCATCCTAGCCCAAAACATAGTACAGGAAGACTGGCATAGGACCAACATCCTACAGACCCTGATCAAGCTAGGAGATAAGATTTGTAAGGTCATCATTGATAGTGGAAGCTATGTCAATGCCCTTTCCTTGAGCATTGTCAAATCTTTAAGCCTAGCCACAGTACCCCACCCCAACCCTTACAAAGTGTCCTGGATAGATTCAACTTCGATCCCTGTAAAGTCTAGGTGCCAGATCAAGATCAAAATGAGTTCCTATGAAGAATCGATCTAGTGTGACGTCTTACCCATGGGTTGGGTAGTATCATTCTAGGACGACCCTGGCTTTTCGACCATGATGCCACCCTTTATGGTCGATCCAATACCTGTGTCTTTCTCCACCAAGGGAAAAAGATCACAATCAACCCAATCCAACCTATGGACCCCGTCAAGAAAGGATCTAGCAGCCTTAAGGAGAAGAAAGCTGAAGTCAACCTGATCACACCTAAGGAGCTAGAGAAAGAGATTTTAGAGGGAGCTCCTGTTTGGATTCTAGCCACCAAGGAGAGTCATGAGCCATCCAATGTAGAGCACCCCCAAGAGGTAGTGAAGACCCTGAAAGAGTTTGAGGATGTTTTCTCGGAAGAGTTACCTGATCACTGCCTCCCCTTAGCGACATCCAACATGCTATAGATTTGGTCCCAGTATCCACTTTGCCCAACCTTCCCCACTATAGGATGAACCCAACTGAAAATCAGGAGCTTCAGAAACAAGTGAGTGAGCTGCTTAGGAACGGTTTTCTTAGGGAGAGTTTAAGTCCTTGTGCTGTCCCTGCCCTACTTACCCCTAAGAAAGATGGGACCTGGAGGATGTGTGTTGATAGCAGGCTATCAACAAAATTACAATCAAATATAGGTTTCTTATTCCCCCTTGGATGATATGCTCGATATGATGGCCGGTGCCACTGTCTTTTCTAAGATAGACCTTAAGAGTGGTTACCACCAGATTAGAATTCGACCGGGGGACGAATGGAAAATAGCCTTTAAAACTACGGATGGTCTGTTTGAATGGGTAGTGATGCCTTTCGGTTGTTTAATGCGCCCAGTACCTTTATGAGAGTCATGACCCAAGTCTTGCACGAGTTCACTAGAAAATTTCTTGTAATGTATTTTGATGATATCTTGATCTATAGTAAGACCAAAGAGGACCATCTTCACCACCTAAGGCTAGTCTGCCAAACCCTTAGGGAAAATAGCCTTTACGCCAACCCTAAGAAGTGTGAGTTTTTGACAACTAGGGTTATCTTCTTAGGCTTTGTAGTTACCCCTGAAGGAGTTTCAGCCGACCCCGAGAAGGTTAGAGCTATAGTTGAGTGGCCTGTCCCTGCTAGCGTCCATGATGTACATAGTTTCCATGGCCTAGCCACATTTTATAGATGATTCATTCGGGGATTTAGTTTAATTATCGCACCGATAACTGACTGCATTAGGAAGGAAGGTTTTCAATGGACTAAAACTGCAGACAAAGCCTTCCTTGAAATTAAGGATAGAATGGTACAAGCACCCGCACTGAGATTGCCAGATTTTTCTAAGGTTTTTGAGGTTGCTTGTGATGCTTCGAGAGTTAGGATTGGTGGAGTGCTTAGTCAAGAAATCACCCTGTGGCCTTCTTTAGCAAAAAACTTAATGAAGCCAAACTTAAGTACTCTACTTATGATAAGGAGTTTTATGCAGTCGTCCAAGCCCTTAGGTATTGGAGGCACTACCTTTTACCCCATGAGTTTGTCTTGTTTTCAGACCATGAAGCCCTTCGATACCTGAACTTCCAGAAGAGATTGAACCCTAGGCATGCTAAGTGGGTCTAGTATATCCAAGCCTATACCTTTGTGCTTAAACATCAAGCTGTACTGAAAATAAGGTAGCTGATGCCCTTAGCCATCATGCCCTTTTGTTGAACACAGTTAGGACTGAGGTTGTAGGATTTGACCGACTCAAGAGCAATATGAATCTTGTCCTGACTTCAGTGAGATCTTCCAGTCTAAGCTTCAAGAACCCTTTAGTGCCCATAATGACTATACCTTACAGGAGGGTTATCTTTTCAAGGGTAATAAGTTGTGCATTCCCAAGACTTCACTCCGAGATTTTTTAGTATGGGAAACCCATGCGGGAGGCCTAGCTAGTCACTTTGGTAGGGAGAAGACCATTCTAGCTGTAAAAGACCAGTTCTTTTGGCCTAGCCTTAAGAAAGATGTAGCCAATGTCGTCTCTAGGTGCCGAACCTGTGCTGTGGCCAAGCAACAGAAACAGAATACTGGCCTGTACACCCCCTTGCCCGTACCTAGCCACCCTTGGCAAGACCTCAGCATGGATTTTGTGGTAGGATTACCCAAGACCATAAGGAAGCATGATTCTGTCTTTGTAGTAGTGGATAGGTTTTCTAAAATGGCTCATTTTATACCCTGCTCCCAAACCCTAGATGCTTCCAAAGTCTCCAAGCTTTTTCTGGATCATGTGGTCAAATTACATGGCCTACCCAAGACTATAGTGTCTGATAGGGATGTCCATTTTACTAGCTATTTCTGGAAAACCCTTTGGCACCTCCTAGGAACCATGCTCCAATTCTCCCCTGTCTACCACCTGCAAATCGACGAACAAACTGAGATGGTCAACCGTAGCCTGGGTAACCTTCTTAGATGCTTGATAGGTGAACATACGGGAAACTGGGATCTTCTTTTACCTCGATCCGAGTTGCCTATAATAGCTCTGTAAATAGGACCACCGGAACAGTCCTTTTGAAGTTGTTTCTGGTTACAAGTCTAACCGACCTCTTGACTTAATTCCCCTACCCATCCATGCACATGTCTCCGAGTCAGCTGATTCACTTGCACAGCATATAGGGACATGCATAAAGAAATTAGCCAGAAAATTAATATATGTAATAACACATATAAAGGCTAGCTGATTCCCGAAAGCGAGTAAAAGAATTTGAAATAGGCGATTTTGTAATGATTAGGCTTCAGCCTGAACGGTTTCCATCGGGAACCATTAAGAAGCTTCACGCTAGTGGGGCGGGTCCCTTTAAAGTAATTAGGAGAATGGGCCCTAATGCCTATGTGCTAGAACTACCTCCGGATTACAGAATTAGCTCGCTCGACATTCATATCTCTGACTTAGTCGAGTATAGAGAACCCGCAAACATACCTAGTGAGCCATTTGGGCCTGACCTCCCTTTTGAGAGTGAACCTGAACCTAAGTGTCCACCTCCAAATATACTGAGCGAGGAGAGCGGATCGAGCATGTCCTGGATGACCAAGCCATCACTACACGGGGCAAAGGCTACAAGCGTTACCTGGTCCGATGGCAAGGCTGACCCGAATTCGATGATTCGTGGATCACACGGGAGGACTTGCAGCGCATTGACCCCGACATCTTGGAAAGGTATAAAAGCCAAGCTAACCCTTACTCGACAAGGTCGAGTTCCTCCCACCCCGGGAGAACTGGTGTGGGCACCAGGATCCGACAGAGGGTGCTGAACCCTCTATGGATCTCAGATTAGGGTTCCCCTTTCTATGACTCCTGTAATAAGGCCTTGAGCCCAAAAAAAACATTGTTATAATTTCTTGTCAAAGTTGTTTAGTCCTGTACCTTGGCCAATTTGGGTCAAGTAAGGTCTTGAGTCCTGTATTTGTTCAAGTCCGAGTTTGGTCTGGGCCAAAGCCCAATTGAAGTCACTCTGGTTTTCTTCTCCAACTCAAGTTCTGGTGGGCCAACCCACCCCTTCTTCTTGGGATAATGGCAACTTAGGTGCCACCTCAGCTACCTACGTGGCACCCCATCAGCTGCCATTTGGGCATCCAAGAAGGAAAACAAAGTGGCCTCCTCTTGCTTTCCACATGCCTTGGACAACATCCCCCTCTTCCCTCCCCCACATCACGCCTTGTTCCATCTAAAGAGGGCGTTGAAGATCTTTGAAGGAACCAAGCCCCAAAGCAAGCCTCCTCCCATGTTTTTCTTCCAAAATGCTCTTGCAAGGAAGGAAGGTCACAAGATACACTCCCCTCTTCAACCCTCAACCATGCAATGCCCCTTGGAGTTCACCCTTGGTCGGCCAAGAATCAATCCTAGAAGATGGCGTGAAAGAGCCCAAGGGAACACATCCCTCCAAGCAAGCCATGCCCCACTCCTCTTCCCAAATTAAGCATGCTAAGGAAGGAAGTCAAGGGACCAATCGCCCCCTCCAAGCTTTGCTCATGCCACGCCCAACTCCAAATGTTTGGTCGGCCAAAGAAATAGGGATGTGGAAAAATTTTTGGCGCCACCATGAGATTTGTATTTTGAATTTCAAAGGTCTTTGGGTGCCTATTTAAAGGACCCAATCCCTCCCTATGTAGAACTAATGATGAATGAATGAATGAATGAAATTTGAGTGATTGAGTTTGAATTTCTTCCACCCTCCAACCCTTGTCTCTTAGGCTAGGTTCGAGTGGAATTGCCTTCATCCCCAGGGACGTCGAGTGGTGCGAGGCCACCTGTCCGTCACCCCAGGGTGGCGCGAATCCTTCATCCTCCAGGACGTCGCATGGTATGAGGCCACATTCTTTCGTCCTCTAGGGACGTCACGGGGTGCGAGGCCCCAAGTTATCTCCAACTTTGACTTCAGAATCCAGCCGGATGTCGGGCTCGAAGCCCCTTCCCAACTCTAGTTCAATTTCCTTTTCGTACATCTCCACATTCCGCTAACCTCTCTTTTGTTTGCCAACAGGTCCTCCCTGGCATCTCGAGCATTGGAGACAGTTAGCTTTGCCATCGCGACCTCCAGACCCAAAGCCAGAGCTCCCACGGGTTCGACTGCTCGGGCATCCAGGCCGCATCTGCCGAGTTGAGTGATCTCTGCATCGGGCGCTTCAAAAGTTTGAGGTTTGCCTTCTCTATATCTCCTAAGTAGATATTGTAGGTCGAGCTAGTCCTACCGAGTTTCTTAATCCCGAGGTCCTGTTCTTGTTCTTACTTTTAGGGCTTTGAACTGCTAGTGTAAGCTTCCCTTACTACTCTTCATATTTCTTATCTTTTCTTGTGATCGGGAATCGAAACCTAAACAATGAAGAAGAACAACAAGAAACATAACAAAAAAAAATCATCAACCCTAAAACAAAAGAAAAAAATTCCTTGCATCATAAGCATCCTTATTGGCATCCAGCATCCCTAGCCCTAACCCCCTCGTACCACATCACCATCTCCAAGGAAGCCCTCTCCAACAATCCACCCAAGATCGCCTTCTACACATTCCATCCAAGGCTGACCACCAACTACAAGGAAGCCACTCATCCACTCCAACACAAAAATGCCAACCTCTCTCAATTCCTCTTTTTTGATCACTTCTTTCAGCTTTTCCCAACTTTGCCATATCACTAATGTCATTCATTGCATGGTCCCCTACAATTCTGAGTTAAAGAGGAGGTTTTACTTTGCCTTAGAACCAGCCATGGAGGCATTTCCATTCCAAAAGTTGTGGTCTTCAAGTCCAGTTGCAGCTCTATGGAGTGCTGAAAATTGATCTACCTTTAAAGGAGGGAGAGCTCATCATTGGTTAGCAAACTCATCCGAGTCTCTTAGGTCTATTCATATGAAGGTTTATGCCCTAGTTAGAATAGTTTCTTAATCATTAGGTTTGTTCTTCCTTGATTAAAATTGAACTACATCGTGGTGAGTTTCCTATCATTTAGTAGTCTCATCATCTAGTTTCTTTGGCCCTTTCTTATGAATGAGTTTTGCCTTATATAATTAAGAATCATTGCTCACCAACTAATTAATCTCCTAAGTTATAACTCATCTTTGCATGCCACATCACTCATCTCCCGTGACTACTACTAGCTGAGTCATCCATGCAATTCCTTATGTCAACTATGAATCTGTAACACCCATCCCACCAGTGACTTCACCCGATGCCATCCTCCTACATGATCATCGACAAGCCTCTCCCTTCATCCATGGTCACCTCCCAAAACCCTATTACCGAGCTCTACTATCCCTGAGTGCCTTGGCTGCATGAACACGAAAGCTGCATGCTTTTTAGAGCAAATCCAAAAACCCTTGACGACTTCTAATTTTGTGCTTATTGGGCTTAATTAAATTTTGTTCCTTTTGGGATAACTCCAATTGAATTGACTACTATTAACTTGTTTTGGTAATCTAGATCTGAAGGCTTTAATAGACTTCCCATCCAACCAGGATCGCAACCCAGCATGGTAGAATGCCTCCTCTTCTAGACTCAACCATGATCGTGATTGTTAGTACCTTTTTTTATCCAAAAATAAATATATTTTATTGATATTGATAGTTGGCATAACTCTTTAATTCTATTATATTACATATTAATTACTTGTGCTAGGCCTAACCTTATGGGTAGCTTCTTAATTGCCCATGATCCTAATCTATAGATCTAGGATAATTTGTTAGTGCCTATAGTTATTTAAAAGAAATGATTATAGCTTAATCCCCTCTTTAATCATAAAAAAAATTGAAGCAACTAATTTTGGTTATAGTTTCAGTTTGCTAGCAATTAAAAATAAAAATAAAAAATCCACATTAGTCCCATCTCTCCACCCCTAGATCAGGTCATCCTGCATTACCTGGTGGTCATATAGGGTCACAACAAACTCTTTATTGACTTTTGAATCTCACAATATGCAGTACTTATGTTTTAGTCTAAGTTGATGCTCAAAAATAGATATCCTAGGGAAGTGTTTTCATGTATTTTAAAGCAAGGTAAGATTTCTCAATGAGTGGAGATTCCAACAACCCAATATTCAAGATTTTTTGATATTACTAGGATTAAGAAATAATTGATTTTAAGGGACTGCATAGACTAAATATTCACGACTTTCAGGGTGTAGTGACTAGTTTTCCTGTGAAATCTGGTTTCAATCTAGGATTCAATTCTAAAATTTTCAAATACAAATATTTTTCTTATCAAATCTAGTTTTCAAATCTATAAGTTTTATAATTTTTTGACAATCCTAGTAACATTAATCGATAAAAGTATAGTGATTATGCAATTCTATAGGTTGCAGATTTTTATACACATAATTCAAAAATTTCAGGTCAAACTAGCACAAATCCTAAAGTTGGTTCATTGATTTTCATACAAAAAAAATATCTAAATTGAGTTTGGTTTCTAAAGCCATCAATTTTATAATTGTTTGAGACTCCCATGAACGGGACTTAGGACTTGAACAAAGATTGTCCAAAATTACAAGTTGCAGAATTCTAAGAACAGAAACTTAGAATCTCAAGTCTAAACTAGTATGAATTTTAAAGCAATCTCACAAATCTACAAACTTAGATATGTTCACTTTCGAGTCTATTTTCATCGAAGCAAGTTTTATAATTTTTTAAGTTTTCTAGGAATAGAATATTCTAAAACACTAAAGGGTCTGTAGATTATACAGACAAATAAATATGAATATTAAGTTTTTTTTCAAATTAATGTAGTGCAAATATCCTTAACTTAACCTAAACTACACTGTGATATCAAAGAAGCTGATGTAGGATGGGCTAGCTATCCTAGATCTAAAGACCCACTATTAAGATCAACAAATAAAATTAAATAAGTAATTAGAATAAATAATAGCATATATCAAAAGCAAGTAAGATTTAAGCTAATTATTCTGGTCAAGTTTAAGATTCGATTTAGAAATGACCCGATTAAATGCACAGTCAAAGACTTCAAGAGGTTGGATCATTGGTCATTAAGGAATGACTATTAGGTTAGGGTTATTCAATTCAATTAATTCAAATAAAAAAAAATAAAGATAGGTGTAAAAATAAATTATCAGCAAAGATTTTAAAACCTACACTAAATCATGAAGAGGTCTCACCGAGCACAGGATGTCATGATTTCCTAGATCCAGAGAGATCAATTGGAGTTGGTCAAGATGTCTAGCTAATGTTTCATGCATGAAATAGGATAAGTGATGGGGGACTAATATGCATGCAATTCTTTTTGTATGTTTTATATGTGGGGTTAGGTGATTAATTCCTGAATTTTAGATCAAAATTGGTTGTAGGGAATTTGTATGAATTTTTGAAGCCAAGCATGCAATTAGAACCTAGAAAAGTACTAAGAAGGATCGTCGGGGCTGAGAAGCCTCGATGAGGGCAAATTCTCCTACAATAATAAGACTGGAGGTAGAGGGGGTGTACCTGACAACATCTGAAGCACCCGGTGAAGATCGCAGCGAAGGATCTCTCGTTCCTCCATGGATGCGCCTAGAAAATCAAGCCAAAGACCCGCGGATACCCGGCTTTCTGCTCGGTGGTCCGATTGAGGCGTGGCTGGAGTCGTTGGATTTGTAGGAACTCGGGGACCTGCAAACGACCTATCAAGGATTAGAGAACTCAGAGAAAATCAAGAAACAAAGGAAAACAGCAAAGAGAAGAAAGTTTTGGAGGGGCTGGAAGGATGGTTGGCGGCAGGAAGATAGTTGCAAACACCGGGAAGAAGAACTCTCAAACCCCTTTATGCACACAGCAGGGTAATCACACAAAGCAATTAAAGAACTCAAGGTTTATTTCATATATCAAAATCTTCCTTCATACAAGAGGCTAGGGTCCTTTAAATAGACCCTTAACCTTGGGCTCCAAGTAAGGCACATAAGTCTTTACATAAGAATCCTTTTCCCTCTCAAACCCTAGCTAAAAAATAAGGAAACATTAGGTAGAAAAATCCTTAAAAATTCTCTTGACTTGGCCAACACTCCACGGATGCCTAGGGGGGTGTGTTGGGCTTCTAAGAGCAGCAAGAGACCAGCCCAAAGGGGCTTGGGTGCAAGGGCTTGGGCCTCTGGAAGCTGGGGTTGCCTGGTAGCCAGGTAGCAGGAATATTCCCTGGTATCTTGCTTCTTAGGGGCTTTGGCTTGGTGCCTGGGCTTGATTTCTTTGGGCTATGATGCAGATGGACCTCTGGAATCATGGATGCCCTTATCTATGAATATACTTTGGCATATGGAAGGGAATCTGGCATCTGGAGGGCATCTACAAGAAATCAGTGTTTTATGAATTTTTCTCCTGGGGTCTTCAAATCTTCAAGCTAGGTTAGACTTGGGCTATACTTCCATGTCTTCAATCTAGTTGGACTTGGCTTTCACTTGTATGATGTGGTCTTGAGTCTTCGATATGCTTGGACAGGACTCAAAAAAATAAAATTATCTCAACATGAGCTGACTAGCATTGGACTGAACTAGCTTAACATGGCTGACTAGTACAGAACTGAAATAACAACTCAAAAGACTCAAATAACAACTAAAATGGACTCAGATATGCTAAGCCCTTATTACAGATGGACATATAAATTATTGATCAATTCATAGAGGGTTGAAAAGCCTCTGTCTTATTCTGGTGCCTCCGGTGTCCCCACCAATAAGCCTTGTCCTTGTGTAGAAGAATTTGTCTTAATAAGACAAGTCTTGTCCTAAAACGAGGGAGGGAGAAAGTGGAAGAACACTCGGACTCTCAGGAAATAAAACACTCAGACTCTTAGAAGACTGAAGTCCATCATCAATCTTTTCATTTCACCATATCTCGATTTATAATCTCAGATGGGGCGTGAAATGCATCCTGACAACACTTATCAGATATGAGACATCATATCTGATAAGACTCTTCGGGAATGGAGAGTCATATCTGTATTCTTTCACTTACTAGATCAATCCCCATAATGCCATGTGTCAAATACCAATTTCTGAGATAGGGAGATGCGTCTTCTAATCTGAAGTAACATGAGGCTTGAAGAGTTTCAAAGGCAGAAGGACTCTGCCCTCTATTGTGCACACGTATATGAAGAGGCGTGACTCTTCATGTGCGCGCCACCTTTCACACCTCTTCAAGCCATCCCTTTAAACTTTAAACCGGCTATTAGACTTCTTAGGACCGTGGGGATAAATTGAAGAGGCACCTTCTTGTTGAAACTTTAGAGTCTCATCTGCAGAAGGACTCTAGTCCTTATGCACACCACTTATTCTCCCAGGTGCGCCAAAAGGCACCAATAGTCTTTCCCTTTTCATTTAGTCCACCCAAAGCATCAAATTGACTTGGTCAAACATATACAATATAGGTGTCATTGGAAATGGCATCAAATAAGCTTTTTGACCATATCATTTATTTTCAGATCAGAGGTCTGTAGGCCCTTCTGTGCCCTTTTGAAGTTAAGGTATCATTTAGGCACCAAGAGTCCCATGCCATTGGGACTCTTTATATATGGCACCTAAAATGCCCTTAAGTCCAAATTAAAATCAGATTAAGCTCTAATTTGGCTAGCCCCACTTAGGACTCAACCTAATTTAGGTTTTCCATAATTAGGTTAGCCCAACTAGTAAGCAACCGGACCCAATCCAATTGGGTTAGGAATTATGTTAGCCTACATATGCTAGTATGTAATCCGGCTAACCAATTAAAATCCTATGACCCTAATTAAATCATGAATGACTTCCTTGGACAAGTCGCTATTGTGTGTGACCCATTGGGTTCCACATCTAGCCAGCAGTTGGTTTAGGTTTGAGTCGATTCGATCCGATCGAATCAATTGACCTAATTAAGTCAAATTGGCTCACCTAATTGTTCAATTCGAATCACACATCGAATTGACTCATGAAACCAAATCAATTGGATCATGAAAACCTACAAGACAAGATTGATGTCTAGCAACGTATCATGCCTACCCAGAAGATGAGGAATTTGATGGAAATACCAAAATATCCTTCAGTAGTAAGTTACCGTGCAATTCAATCTTTTGATCTCCCATTATCCCGATTAAGTGATAGATATGGATAGATGTCAAACCCTAACACTTCATCATATCGAATCTCAGCTCGATCATGAGGACTCAGCTGATGACGATTAGATTCCACTAATCTCATCCTGCTTTGATCAAGGGCTCCTTGAGTCACTCATCGAAGAGATTGCATGGGATAACAATTCCTCTTACTAGGATGATCGATTCCTTGTTGGTTCACTCACATCCTTCGTACACCTTCCACCATACCCAGAACACCATGTATATGTCGTAATGGCATGAAAGAGTATGAACCAAAGTATGGCTTAGTGTGCAGAAGAACCATGGTGACCTCAGGTCTAAAGATCATATGCATAACTTTTACTCTGGGATCTATCTTTTGACAAGTAGTAGGACTTCCATAAGATAATCCCGATGTGGATCAGTCTAGTATACTCATACCCTAAAGAGAACCCTTATACTAGTATTAGTGTCTCTACACAAGTGGTTATGAGATCAACCACCCTTATCTACTGAGCATACATAGGATAAGCTAGTATTTCCGGATTCATCGATCCCCGAATCGATGGTCCACGACTAGGAACATTCTAGATTAGGATTTATAGGAAATTAGGTCTCACTATTATGAACTCCATCATAACCCTAATTCCATTGCCCTATTCTATGGGATTCATCATGATCAATAAAAATATGATACAGTAGTATATGATGAATCAAATGCCTTTATTAATATAAAAGTATGTCATACATGAGCTAGAAGTTTATGAAAAGGCCCTCATAATGATTAGATCTTAGGGCACTTTTCTATCAAACTCCTACTTGCACTAAAGCCAATCACCCTTGTATTTTATGCCGATACAATCTAAGTGACGATCTAACTACAGCTTGGCTAAAGCTTTAGTGAATGGGTCTGCTATATTGTTCTTTGTGTCAACTCGTTCAATGATGACATCTTGTCTCTCGAACGAGGTGGAACCATCTTAGAATGTGCTTGGACTTGTGATGAGACCTTGGTTCCTTAGCTTGTGCAACAGCCCTAGTGTTATCACAGTATAATGGCACTGGTTGTTATGCATCTAGAACCACGCCCAATTCCATGATGAATTTCCATATCTAGATGCTTCCTTCATGGCTTCACTAGCAGCTTTGTACTCTACCTCAGTGACTGAGTCAGCTATTGTTGGCTGCTTTGTACTCTTGCAACTCACTGTACCACCATTCAGGGTGAAGACATACCCCGATCTGGATTTGCTATCATCTGGATCTAATTGTAAACTAGAATCTGTATATCCTTCTAGTTTCAACTCAGATCCTCCATATACTAGAAAAATATCTTTAGTCCTTCTCAGGAACTTAAGAATATTTTTCACAGCTCTCCAATGATCCTCTCCTAGATCTGCCTGAAACCTGCTCACTATGCCCAAGTCATATGCAACATCAGGTTTGGTACATAATATGGCATACATTATCGATCCTACAGTCGAAGCATAAGGAATCATAGCCATCCTCTCTCTTTCTTCTGATGTTATAGGAGACATTTTCTTAGAGAGATGTATGCCTTGACTTATAGGTAAGTAACCTTTCTTACTTCCTTCCATGTTGAATCTCTTCAACACTAAGTCAATGTACATGGATTGGGATAAGCCTAGCATCCTTTTGGATCTATCTCTATATATTCTTATACCCGGTATACAGGATGCTTCTCCCAAATCCTTCATGAAAGATTTTAATGATAGCTGTTTTAACCAACTGTAACATTGGGATATCATTCCCAATGATCAGTATTCATCCACATATAAACCAAGAAAACAAGTGCACTCCCCCTTGTCTTCTTGTACACAAATGATTCATCTATATTTTTGATAAAACCAAATCCTTTGATTGTTTCATCAAAATGGATGTTCCAACTCCTCGATTCATGCTTAAGTCCATAAATGGACATTTTTAATTTGCATACCTGGTTTGGTCTCCCATTGTTGCCCAGGTGGCTTCCTAAGTGGGGGGTGAATTAGGATTAAAAAACTTTTTACAATTATATACACTTTGAAATTCTTTGTGTTGTGGTGCAATATGCAATGTGGAAGTAATCAAGTAAAAGCAATAAAGCAATAAGAACACAAGCACAAATACAAAAGATTTAGAGTGGTTCGGATCAACCGGCTCCTACGTCCACTACCCAAGCACCACTTGGGATTTCCATTATATCCCCCAACTGGAATATAGTCGGATTGTTTTACCAGGCTCACAATCCAAACCTATACACTTTAGTTTTACCAGGATCATCAAAGAAATCCAAACTCCCTTTGGTTTTAACGGGATTACCAAAGAAAACCCTAACACTTGTTTTATACCAGGATCACCAAGAACCCAACTTAGGTTTTCATAAGGCTCACCTAAAAACCTTCAATCCTCTTAAGACATAGCCCCTTGCTATTCTTAGAGAGAAAACAAGGATAAATAAAGAATAAACAAGCAACTACAACAACCAAGTTCGTTTAAGTGTTATCGATGTAGATCAAGATGAAGCCTAGCTTTGAATGCTCTTTAATTCTCTTCAAGCTACTTATTTGCTTCTTCAATGAGTGGATTCATTGATGGAGTAGAGTTGGTGAAGCTTTGAATCCTAACCTGAAAGCTCTTGAAATAGGTATGTGAAAGACTTGAAAGCTCTTCAATATCTCAAGATAATTCCACAATAAATGCTCTAATTATATTTTAATCCTTCAAAAACAATCCCTTTTATAGTTTTTCAAGAGATATAGCCATTGTAGGGCTTAGGAATTTGAGAAAGAGCTATTGGAGACAAATGGAGTTCAAAAATCAACTTCAGCAACTAGCTATTGTAGTGTAGAAAATGGCTCAACGAGTCAGCTCGAGGTCCATGAGTTGGCTCGAAGTCTCAGATAGTCGAAAATGAATTTCTGTAAGAGTTGGCTCTTCAAGTTGGAGTCGGCTCTTGCCAAGTTAATTCAAAATAATGAATACCTAGAGTCGGCTCTTCAAGGCAGAGTTGGCTCGAGTTCTCAATCCTTCAAAATTTATAACTCTGGATGAGTCGGCTCTTGGGGCTAGAGTTGGCTCGAGATCTTAGTCTTGAAAAGAAAGTATTCTTCCATGAGTCGGCTCTTGGGATAGGAGTCGACTCTTGATACTGAAATTCAGAAATTTTCTCCGTGCCGTGCCACAACGAGTCGCTCTTGATCAATGAGTCAGCTCTTGCAAAGTTTTCAATTAATGCTTCAAGCTTCTCCAAAACTCTTCAATACTTGAATCAACTAAGAGCTAATCTTCATACTCATAATTTTACAATTTTCAGCCCATTTTACAAGATTACAAGATCGATAAAACTAGGGCATTTACAAGTTCAAGTCCATAAAACTTCATACATAATTGAATTACCTTCCAATCAATTTGAAAACCATTTTAAACTAAAGGTAACCAATTTCCTACAAAACCTCTCAAGTAATTGAAAGAATTAGTATCAAATACATGCTCCAATATTTTGTGATCATCAAAATCATTCCAGGGGTCAACAATTTTTCCTTTTTGATGATGACAAAAAACTGGGCATGAATAAAATTTAAAGCACTTTACAATTACAATATATTCACATTTATCAAATGATATTAGACATAATGTGTATCACACTTTATGTATCTAGGTATCAACAAAGTGTGTCACAATGTATCATATGTATCAATATATAAAACTGAACACTATTAACACCAAGTATCATATTATCGATACACTGTATTATCCGTATCATATGTAGTAGATATCGAAATATAATGTATTAACACATAATGTATTAAGAGTATCAATTATACAATGCATATCGAAACTTATAAAATTATCAAATATTTGAAGTAAATTTCATGAAAATTTAACAAGAAACTTAACAAAAGCTCCCCCTTACTATTGTAATAGAATTTCTTCTAGATTTCATCAAATTTTCAAGAATCAACATTCTAGCTTATCATATCATTTTCATGTCAATCTCCCTTCTCCATATTATATCATTTTCATTCATGCACATTCTCCCTTCTCCCCCTTTTTGTCATCAACAAAAGGTATAAAAGATAAGAGAACATACATTCATAATAATGACAAAGATAGACATGTAGCATGAAAAAGATATATATAGATATAAAAAGTGAGTACATAGCTGATACATTACAGATGTGCCTCAGCACGACAAAATAATTTCACAACAACAAATATAACAATCATAGAGTCCTAAAAATATCAAGATAAAAGTCTAAAAACATCAAAAAGATGGAAAGGATCATCACCACTAAGGTCTTCCTCACTAGTCATGGAACCGACCTCTAAGATTCCTAGACTAGGCTTAAACTTAGGAAACCTAGGTCTAAGATCCCTGATTCTAGTCCTAGTAGGAGTGGTAGTCCTAGAAACTTTAGTTTTGGCTTTGGCTTTTACTTTGGACTCTGAAGATATGATAATGGGAGTGGGTCTGATAGTTGGAGGATCAAAGGATAATGCCAAAGAGCTGGTAGTAGATAGTATCTCTGTAGCTAGAGTCTGTCCAACATCAGATCTTAGAACCTCAATACCAGCCTCGGCCTCAGCATTAGCAGGAGTGGCATGTGAATATATGTCACTGAAATGTGCCACCTATCCCTGCTCTCGTTTAGTGCCAATGCCAGTGTCAGGTGCTGCTATCGAAGTCATCGATATATACTGGCTAGCTGCAGTAAGCTGTCTAAGAATGGTCATAATATCTCATCCCTGCTGTAGTAAGCTGGAATCCCTGCTGCATCTCGGACTAAAGTACAGCAATCCTTGTATCAGTGTTAGATCTGAGACAAGATATCTCATCTAGTACTCTCTGTAGTCTGTCATCTACATCAGGTCCAACAGCTGTAGATCTCCTGAGTGGTGAACGAGGAGTGGCAGGAGCTGGATCTGACGGTTCAGCCTCATCAACATATGCATCTGCCTCCTCACCAAGTCCCTCTGCCACCGAAGTGTCCTCCTCTGAATCATCTGAGTGTGCTGTTGGCATACATGAAGTCTTCCGAATCCAATGATCATCTACTTTAATAAATCCATCCGAGTAAGGGATTTCATAGTATACCTATCAGTGTGTAGCAGTAGCCGGCTATCCTTACCTGTCAAATCAACAGGGCATCCTAAAATAAAAGTATGAAGACCATCCCATACGATAGACAAGCTCATGCCCTACGAGCCGCCTCTCTCATCTGTGAAAGCATGATAAATGGTAGATTGAGGACCTCCCCATCAATCAAACATCTCATAAATACAAGGTCACGCTCACTGACCCAAACAAATCGTCCTGTCCAGGGCAAGAAAATTCGACTAATAATGTTGTGCAACAGTCTCATCTCCAATGATAACTGATTTGCACTAACATGCACAACACCCTTCACATTAGATCTTTCCAGTATTAGTCTTAGGATCTTATGCTTCTCTTTTAAAACCAAATAACATTCACCTTCTTTTAGAATATTCAGGATACTTGATAGTTTTTGTTCACTAATCTCAATGTTCTTTCCTTTTGCAGTTCCTTTGATATGAAATGCACCTAAGGACATATTTTTAAAAAATTGCCGAACTTAATTGGGATACGTAGGTACATTCAACAGACAAAAATTCTTCCAACCTTATTTCTCTAACCAATCCCCAATGCATAACTGTTCTTGCTCCAAGAAATTAAAATCAATGCACCTACCAGGAGTTACTTGATGATTTCCTATTAGAATCACTTGCCCGGGTGCCTGTGGATCTTGTTCTTGCTCAATCTATTATTGTTCTTCCGGATTAGAGGTGTCCAAGCACCATTTTGTTCTCCTTTCTTCCATGACCGTTCGAACCACCCGACGGTGTTTCTTAGCTACGGCCTTACGGGGTGCCATTTAGCTAGGATTAAGAGTTTGGATGGATTAGGAAGGGTTTTAGGAAGTTTTCCTAAGATGGAAAGAGGAGTCAGTTAAGTGGAAGAGAGCAAAATCTAAAAGCATAGTGAGAGCAAACTAATGAAACCCTATATAAAATGTTCGGCCCGACCTTCGAGTCGGCTCGCAGAACAGCCTATTGACTCAAGTCGCTCGAGCCAGAAAGCAGCCAAAAAGTCAAAAAAAGTCAAAATCAGTTTTCTGTAGGTTTCTAGACATTAAAATTGGTTGTCCTATGCTCCTGAGAATGATTTGAAAAACCTAGATAATTTTTTCTTATTTTTCAAAAAATTAGGTCAAAATGTTTAGAATGGGTCACACAGTCCTAATTCGCCTCTAATTTTCTCAAATCTATCTAAACTAAGTGGTTTAGTAAAAATGTCAGCAAGTTGATCTTCAGTGGATACAAATCTAATTCAACAACATTTTTAAAACATGATCATGAATAAAATGATGTCTAATTTCTATGTTCATAGTTTGTGAGCGTTGAATTGAATTTTTGGATAAATTAATAGCACTAGTATTGTCATATTTAATAGGAATTTTAGATTGGACAACACCATAATCTTCTAGTTGTTGCTTGATCCATAACACTTGAGCACAATAGCTCCCAGTAGCCACATATTTTGCCTCAGCAGTAGATAGTGCTACAGAGTTCTGTATGCGATAGTGCCAAGAAATCAAGTTAACACTTAGAAATTGACAGGTGCCACTTGTGCTTTTTCTATCAATTTTATAGCCTCCATAATCATCATCTGAATAACTAATTAATTTCAAAGATATGTGCTTAGAATACCATAAACCTACTTTGCATGTGCCTTTCAGATATTTAATGATTCTTTTAACAGCTATGATGTGTGAATCTTTTGGATTAGATTGAAAATGTGCACACATACAAATACTAAATAAAATATCAGGTCTACTAGTTGTCAAATAAAGTAACAAACTGATCATATCTCAGTACAGCTTTTGATCAACATTTGTGCCATTCTCATCCTTATCAAGTCTACATGCAGGACTCATGAGTGTTCCAATTTCTTTGCTTGATTCTATGTCAAATTTTTTGATAATCTCTTTGATGTACTTGGCCTGGTTGATCAGGATACCTTCTTTAGTTTGTTTGATTTGAAGTCTAAGAAAATAACTCAGCTCACCCATCAAGCTCATCTCGAATTCTTCGTGTATTAGCTTAGCAAAATCTTGACACAAAGATTCATCAGTAGATCCAAAAATAATATCATCAACATATATTTGAATAACTAAGATATCATTATTTTTTATTTGAATAAACAATGTGGTGTCAACACTACCTCTTACAAAATCATTTGTAATTAAAAACTTGCTTAGTCTGTAATACCAGGCTCTTGGTGCCTATTTCAGACCATACAAAGCTTTATTTAATTTGAAAACATGATTTGGAAGGATGTGATCAATAAAACCCGATGGTTGCTCAACAAAAACCTATTCAGATAGAAAACCATTCAAAAATGCACTCTTTATGTCCATTTGAAATAATTTAAAATTTATAAAGCATGCATAAGCTAGTAGTAATCTAATGGCTTCTAATCTAGCTACTGGTGCATAAGTTTCATCAAAATTTATTCCCTCTTCTTGATTATATCCTTGTGCTACCAGTCTAGCCTTATTTCTAATTACATTTCCATCTTCATCTAGTTTATTTCTATAACCCACCTAGTCCCTATAACAGGATAGTCTTTAGGTCTTTCTACTAGGATCCAATATTATTTCTCCTAAATTGGTTTAATTCATCATGTATTGCTAACATCCAATTAGGATTAGTTTCAGCTTCTTCTATAGTGTGTGGTTCTACATGAGAAACAAAAGCAATTAAATCATGTGTATCTCTATGTGCTGCTCTAGTTCTAACACCTTGATATGGTCTCCTATAATTAATTCTTTAGGATATTATTGTATATACCTCCATTCTTTGGGTATATCATCATAATTTTTGCTTACCTCTTCTTTATGTGGTTCACTTGATTGTTTGTCTTTGAGAGTCAAATCTTTCAGTCAATGTTCTAGTGTACCTGCATCATCATTAGCAAAATCTTCCTTTCTAGAAGATGTAATGTCAGATTCATTGAAAACTACATATACAGATTCTTCGACAGTCAAAGTTTATTTATTGAAAACACGATAGGCTTTACTATTTAGAGAATATCCAAGAAAAATAGCCTCATCGGATTTTGCATCAAATTTACCAAGATTATCCTTTCCATTATTGAACAAAACATTTACAACAACGAAAACATGAAATACTTAATATTAGGTTTTCTATTGTTCCATAGTTCATAGGGGGTTTTTCTGATAATAGGTCTAATCAAAACTCTGTTCAAAATATAGCATGCGGTATTTACAGCTTCTGTCCAAAAGTATTCTGAAAGATTTACTTCACAAAGCATTATTCTGGACATTTCTTCCAAAGTACGATTTTTTCTTTCTACAACCATTTTGCTGTTGTATTCTAGGTGCAGAGAAGTTATGATCAATACCATGCTTTGTGCAAAAGCGATCAAAATATTGATTTTCAAATTCGGTGCCATGATCACTACGAATTGAAATAATAGATAAATTTTTCAAATTTGTAACTCTTTTATAAAACTTTTTGAATACTTTGAAAGTTTTATCTTTATGTGCAATAAACAAACCTATGTGTATCTTGAAAAATCATCTACGATCACAAGACCATATTTTATACCACCTAGGCTAGTAGTCCTAGTAGGTCCAAATAAGTCCATGTGAAGTAGCTCTAAAGGTCTAGTAGTGAAAACAATGTTTTTCGATTTAAAACTTCCCCTTACTTGTTTTCCTAACTGACAAGCATCGCATACATAATCAAAATTAACTTTAAATTGTGGCAACCTTTGACTAAATCCTTTGAAATAAGTTTAGCAATAATATCCATACTAGCATATCCAAGTCTCCTATGCCATAGTAAACTTGATTCCTTACTCTTGTCATTCATTGCTACAAGACTTGTGTTGCTTGACATAGCTATATCATTAAGATCTACTACATAAATGTTACCAAGTCTGTGTCCAATGAATTTAGTACTAGAGTTAATGGATCAACTACTATACAAATTGATGACTTAAAGAAAACATTAAAACCAATGTCACATAGCCGACTAATACTCAAAAGATTATGCTTTAACTTTTCCACAAGTAATACATTCTCAATAAATGTAGAAGTAATTTTGATTTTACTGATACCAATTATCCTTCCTTTTTGATTATCACAAAATGTTACCATTCCACCATCCTTTTGTTCTAGGATGAATTGATCAATATCACCCATCATGTGTCTAGAACAGCCACTATCCAGATACCATCTTTTTTTATATTTGTGGCTGTAAGACATCCCTGCGTAATAATTATTTAATAGATTTAGGTACCCAAGCTTTCTTGGGTCCTTGCAAGTTAGTGGAAATGGTTCCTTTTGGAACCCAAACTTTCTTAATTTTCTTTTTGTCATTATGTTTCAAATGATATTCAAATACCTTATGACCAATGTTATTACATGCATAGTATACAATTCTTGACTTTGAATAATAAACATGAGATGATGCAAATTTAGGTCTAACTTGTTTTGAAGTAGTAAACTTAGGAATATATGAAGTAGATGCAGAAAATTTGTTTGAAATAGAACCTTTATAACCAATTCCAAATTTATTATTTGTCTCTCTTTGATCACTCAAACTAATTCAAGCTTGTTGGAACCTAGGGTTAGTTTTTCAACCAAAGGCTTGATCTTTTGAACTTTCTTCTTTAAATCATCATTTTCATTTTTCAAACCTTTAGTTTTCTCAAAAAGCTCTTCTTTTTCAAATTGAATAGTCTTAAGTCTTTCACAAAATATGTTTAATTCTCTTTGTAAAATCTTATTTCTTTCACCAAATTCATTTTTGTCTTTTTCAATAGAGTCACAATGATTTTTCAAAGCTTTCATTCTCAAACTAGCTTTTTTGTATTTTGCTAATAATTCACAAAATGCATTATGCAGCTCATCATATGTAAATTCCAAATTAGGTTTAGAAGTAGTTACCTCATCCTCCAAACCCATAAGATAGATTTGTGCAGTATTCATGGTGTCTTCATGCTCTTCAGTAGATGTAGATTCATCGCTGTCACTCCATGCTGCAAGCATTGCCTTCTTCTTCTTTCTGGTGATCATCTTTTTCTTTGCTTCAGGACAGTCAAGACGAATGTGTTGCCCAGATATGGTGCCCAAGAGGGGGGTAAATTGGGTCTTTTTTAAAAATAAAACAATATATGTGCTATCAAATTCAAATGTGAATAGTGATAGTGCTCAAGTAATTGTGCAACGGAAGCAATGAAAGATAACAACAATTAAAGAGCAATAGAGAGTAAAGCAATGCAAACACACAAAACGTATAGTGGTTCGGTGCACCTAGCACCTACATCCACTCCCCAAGCTCCACTTGAGAATTTCTACTATAATCTTCTCTAGATTGCAGCCAACTTGTTTTACAAGGCTCACAAGTCAAAACTAAGTTGGTTTTGTTACCTAGGCGCACCAGCAAACCTTACACACTTGTTTTGGCTTCGGGCTTACAAGCAACCCTAGTTGGTTTTATCAATTGGCTCACCAACAAACCTCACAGTAGTTTCAAATTCCCTTGAAACTAGGCTAGCACAAATAGAGTATGAATACAATGAATAAAACAAGACAAACTCCTTTTTGAGCAAAAAAATAATTTGATGTAGCTCTTGTTGGAGACTCTTCAAGTCTTCCTCTTGGAATCTTGGACCTCACTAAATGCCAAAGACTTGAAAGCTGGATTCCTCAAAAATAGAAAGCTTTTGGCTAAGGAATCTCTTGGATTTTCTCTCTTTTGGCTTAGGATTGATTGAAAGCTTTGTACTTTTACTCTCTTCTTTTTCACTTTGTTTCTTTTTTTTTTTGAAGTTAGGTGGAGGTTAAATACTTCATTCAAGATGAAACAACTCCATAAGACCGTTAGAATCAAAAATATGGCCGTTTATGGTCATTAGAAATCAAATCAAAAGTTCAGAAAAACTAGCCGTTATGCCATGAGTTGACCTCATGAATCGACCTCTGGGTCAAGTGTCGACCTCATGAGTCGACCGCCAGTTTATCTTAGGCAAAATCCAGAAAACCATAGTTATGCCCAGTTTGAATTCTCAGGCGATGAGTCGACCTCTGGACAGGTGTCGACCTCAGGTGGTGACCTTTGAAGCGTGCCACTGAAATTTTGCCGTGCCGGCCTTGCTGAACTTTTCTTTTCTTCATGAGTAGACCTCGGTGGTCAACCTTGGCAAGGTGTCGACCTCTGGAGGTCGACCTCTGGTCTGAAGTTTTCTGAAACTCTGGAGAGGTGCATGCCATGCTTGAGTTTCTCTAGGCCTTTGTTTCTTTTGTCAATTACTTCTTAATATGAAGGTCCAATATAAGAAATTTGATCTTGTTTAAGGTAGAAGAGCTCTTTCCCAAATCAAGCAAGCTTGGTTTCATCATTGTACTCTTGATACTCTTTTTGAATAACCTAAGGCCTGAAACTTTATCTTGAAATGAAACATTAGTCCAAACATATACTCAACCTTTTGTTAATCATCAAAACTAAGGAGCCAAAGCCAACAGAATGTGTCCCGGCTTCTTGCATCCATAGCAGATTGGCACTTGATCCTTATCTTTATCCTTCTCTTTTTCTTTATCTCTTTCTCTTTCTTTTCCAAAATCTCCTTTTCTAAATTGCTTTCTCCATCTGTTTGTTTTTCTTTTGCACATAAACCTTTTGAATTTTCTCATTACCAAGGCTATCTCATCATTTTCTAGATCATCATCATCTGATGAGTTAGAGTCTTCAGTTTTATCTTCTTCTGTAGCTTTAAATGCTATAGCTTTTTTTATTTTGGTATCTTCCTCAGTCCTTTGTTGCATAGCTAATTCATGTGTGATCAGTGATCCAAGCAGTTCATCCAGTGGCAAAGTGTTTAGGTCCTTCACCTCTTGAATAGCTGTCATCTTAGCTTCCCATTTATCTGGCAAGGATCTCAATACTTTTTGAACAAGATCAGCATTAGTGTAAGTTATACCCAGACTTTTGAGACCATTTATAATATCAGTAAAGCGAGTATACATAGTAGATATAGTCTCGCTAGGATCCATTTTAAATAGCTCATAATTATGCATAAGAAGATTGATTTTTGATGTTTTAACTTGTGATGTGCCTTCATGTATAATTTCTAGCTTGTCCCAATTTCTTTAGCAGAATTACAAGTTAATATTCTGTTAAACTCATTTGGATCCAAAGCATAATACAATAAATTCATCGCTTTGGCATTTAGGTCAGCTAATTTCGTATCAGTTTCATCCCAATCTTATTCTGCTTTGGGAAACTCTACATCATTTACTCTACAGTGGGTGTGTGAGGTCCTTTCAAGATAACTTTCCATAAATGAAAATCTATGGCTTGAATGTATATTTTCATTCTTGCCTTCCAATATACATAATTGGTTCCGATGAAAAGTGGAGGTCGATTTGTGGATTGACCTTCGGCCAATGAAGTGCTCATGGGATATGCCAAATATCTTTACTCTAAGTAACTTTCAGAGACTCCACTTTGATACCACTTGTTGCCCAAGTGGCTTCCCAAGAGGGGGATGAATTGGGATTTAAAAATTTTTCATAATTATGTGCACTTTGAAATTCTTTTAGTATTGTGGTGCAATATGCAATGTAGAAGTAATCAAGCAAAAGCAATAAAGTAATAAGAACACAAGCACAAACATAAAATATTATAAGTGGTTCAGAGCAACCGGCTACTACGTCCACTACCCAAGCACCACTTGGAATTTCCACTATATCCTCCAACCAGAATATAGTCGGATTGTTTTACTAGGCTCACAATCCAACCTATACACTTTGGTTTTACCGGGATTACCAAAGTAACCCAAACTCCCTTTGGTTTTAAACGGGATTATCAATGAAAACCCTAACACTTGGCTTTATACCGGGATCACCAAGAACCCAACCTAGGTTTTCACAAGGCTTACCTAAAATCTTCAACCCTCTCTTAAGACACAGCCCCTTGCTGTTCTTAGAGAGAAAACAAGGATAAATAAAGGATAAACAAGCAACTACGACAAACCAATTTGGTTTAAGTGTTGCCGATGTAGATCATGATGAAGCCTAGCTTTGAATGTTCTTTAATGCCCTTCAAGCTGCTTCTTTTCTTCTTCAATGATGGAGTAGAGTTGGTGAAGCTTTGAATCCTAACTTGAAAGCTCTTGAAGTAGGTAGGTGAAATACTTGAAAGCTCTTCAATATCTCAAGATAATTCCATAATAAATGCTTTAATTATATTTTAATCCTTCAAAAATAATCCCTTTTATAGTTTTTCAAGAGATATACCGTTATAGGGCTTAGGGATTGGAGAAAGAGCTGTTAGAGATGAAATGGAGTTCAAAAATCAACTTCAGTAACTAGCTGTTAGAGTGCAGAAAATGGCAACACGAGTTGGCTCGAGGTCCACGAGTCGGCTCGAGGTCCACGAGTCGGCTCGAAGTCTCAGACAACCCAAAATAAATTTCTGTAAGAGTCGGCTCTTCAAGCTAGAGTCGGCTCTTGCCAAGTTAATTCAAAATGATGAATACCTAGAGTCGGCTCTTCAAGGTAGAGTCGGCTTGAGTTCACAGTCCTTTAAAATTCATAACTCTGGACGAGTCAGCTCTTGGGGCTAGTGTCAGGTCGAGATCTCAGTCTTCAGAAAAAAGTATTCTTCCATGAGTTGGCTCTTGGGATAGGAGTCGGCTCTTGATATTGAAACTCAGAAATTTTCTCCATGCCGTGCTACAATGAGTCGGCTCTTGATCCATGAGTCAGCTCTTGCAAAATCTTTAATTAATGCTTCAAGCTTCTCCAAAACTCTTCAACACTTGAATCAACTAAGAGCTAATTATCATACTCATATTTTACAATTTTCAGCCCATTTTACAATTTTCAGCCCATTTTACAAGATTACAAGATTGATAAAACTAAGGCATTTACAAGTTCAAGTCCATAAAACTTCATACATATTAAATAAATTACCATCTAATCAATTTGAAAACTATTTTAAACTAAAAGGTAACCAATTTTCTGCAAAACCTCTTAAGTAATTTGAAAGAATTAGTATCAAATACATGCTCTAATATTTTGTGATCATCAAAATCATTCCACGGGTCAACACCCACTTGAGACAAAACCTTCTGGCCGTGGCATGTAGACTTCTTCTTTAAGGTATCCATTGAGGAAAGCAGTATTTACATCTATTTGCCAGATCTAATAGTCATGGTATGCTGCTATAGCGAGCAATATTCAAATGGACTTGAGCATGGCTACTGGAGACAAAGTCTTATCATAGTCTATTCCATGTTTTTGCTTGAAACCTTTTGCTACCAGTCTAGCCTTGTAGGTTTCAACTTGACCATCTACTCCAATCTTCTTCTTGAAGACCCATTTACATCCAATAAGATTAATTCCTCCAGGTGGATCTACTAGAGTCCAAACTTGATTGGAATACATGGAGTCCATTTCAGATTTCATGGAACCAAGCCATTTGTCTGAGTCTTTGCTCTCGAAAGCTTCCGAATAGGTCACAAGATCATCATCCTGTATGATACTAGCTTCATTGTCATCCCCGATGACAAAGCCATATCTGAGAGGTGCTCCCCACACCCTCTCCGACCTTCAGAGAGGGGTGTGTATTGTGGTTGTTCTTGATCTATAAGAACCTCTGGTTGAGAAACTTCACATGAAGGCTCATTGGTTTGTTGGTTTCGTTCCTCACATAACTCAAGTGAAGAATCACTACATTCTTCTTGGATAAACTCTTGTTCCAAGAATGTAGCATGCCTACTGATAATTATCTTTTGTTCAGTAGCATTATAAAGAGGTATCCCAACCTACTTTTGGGTAACCAACAAATCTACACTTGTCAGCTCTAGCACTTAACTTATCTCCAAAGTTATTTTTGACATAAGCATGACAACCCCTAATGAGGGATGGACTCGATGTACCCTGGATTATTTGGAAAAGGGGAACACCTAAACAAACTAAGACCATGGGAGAGCTAAGAAGCCTCCCGGGACTAGGACGAACTGAAACTAAAATCCTAAAATAGTAGATATCTTTTGTTTTCAATTTTCTTGTGGAGGAACAATGGGATGGAGGATAGGAAAAATAGATACTCTAGGACTGGGAACTCATCTACATGGAGAGATGTCTCACCTCTAGGGCATCTCACCCACCCACTATATGTAATCTAGGGCGTCCCACCCATCTCACTACATGCGGAGCCTAGGGCGTACCACCCAAATCGCTATTTGGGGCCGTAAAGGAAAATCCCTAGGACCTAGAGGGGGACTCGATGGGAAAGGGGATAACTAGGGCCTCATGCTCCTCGATGCTCGCATGGAGCGAAGGAAGTGGGGTCTCACACCCCTCGACACCCGTAGGTGAAGGAAAGACGGGCCTTAGCCTAGAACCAGGACAGTGGCTAAACCAAAATTCTTATCAATCTTAATTATTACAGGGGGAGAGGGGGCCTTTATATAGGAAACAAAACCCCTCAATTACTTAGCCTACAAGCAAACCAAAAAAGAAAAATAAGTTACATCAAAATCGATGCTGCATCAAAATGGGTGTCGATCAGCTCTGAGAAGCGTGTTGGCTTGATGAAGTGTTCCAAAAAGCATGCTGCTTTGAAAATTGGACTGCTCCAGAAATTGTGCGGAACTCTCTCACGGTCGTGCATAGAGGGAGGAACGATCAACGCCGAGCACCGGTGGATGTCCGGCGTCGGGAAGCGGGTGGCAGACTGGGTCGGTGACGGCGAGCGATGGATGGCGGGTGGTAGGCTGCAGGCAGGGTGGCGACACAGGAGTGGCACAACATGCCTTGTGCATGCCGTTTGGCCTTCCCACAGGCGTGGGACCCCTGGGCGCCGGCGAGGGCCTCCGACGACCGAGCTTTGGCTGGCGGACGGGGAGACGGCGGGACATCGGGATGACAGTTGGCGGCGGACGGTAATGGCGAGTGCAGGTAGGGCGACGGCATGGCATGCATGGGCATGCGGTTTGGCCTTCCCATGATCGTGGGGCCCATGGGTGCCGGCGAGGACCTCCCGTGGCAGACGAGCACTGGCGGGCGGTAGAGCGGCGGGAGGCGGCGGGCAGGCGGCAGAGCGGCAGCATGCCCAGGGCAGACGTTCGTCTTTCCATGGGTGTAGGCGGCGGACGACCGGTTTTCTGACGAGAGCAGGCCCGACGAGCACTGACGGTGGGCTGATGGAGGTGGCTGGGGGTTGGGCAGCCCGTATCTGGGGGGCAGGGCAGTGGGCTAGTGTTTGGAGTTTTATAAAATCACGGGAGAAAGATGGTGGTAGATGGAATAAAGCAGGGATAAAACTAGGATAATCTTGGGATAAAATTGGAATAGTGGGATAGGTGAAATAGTGGGAATAGAAAAAATAAAAAAATATGAGAAAATAAGAAAAAATAGAAAAAGAATCCGGTCCTGCCCTGCATCCCCATCATTCTCCTCGACTGCGAAGAACTCGACTCCATCGAGTTCGATGATGGAGCACACCCTAATCCACAACTCGCTCTGATACCAAATTGATGAGGTAGGGACTCGATGTACCCAGGATTATTTGGAAAAGGTGAACATCTAAACAAATTAGGACCGTGGGAGGGCTAAGAAGCCTCTTAGGACTAGGACGAACTGAAACTAAAATCCTAAAATATTTGATCTCTTTTGATTTCAATTTTCTTGGTGGAGGAAAAATGGGATGGAGGATAGGAAAAATTGATACTCTAGGACAGGGGACTCATGTTCATGGAGAGACTTCGCACCTCTAGGGCATCTCACCCACCCTACTACATGTAATCTAGGGTGTCCCACCCATCTCACTACATGCGGAGCCTAGGGCATCCCACCCAAATCGCTACCTGGGGCCATAAAGGAAAATCCCTAAGACCTAGAGGGAGACTCGACGGGAAAGGGGATAACTAGGGCATCGTGCCCCTCGATGCTCGCATAGAGCAAAGGAAGTGGGGTCTCACACCTCTCAACACCCACAGGTTTAAGAAAGATGGGCCTCAGCCCAGAACCAAGACCAGTGGCTAAACCAAAAATTCTTACAATCTTAATTATTACAGGGGGAGAGGGGGCCTTTATATAGGCAAACAAACCCCTCAATTACTTATAGCCTACAATCAAACCAAAAAGGAAAATAAGTTACATCAAATCAGTGCTACATCAAAATGGGTGTTGATCTGCTTTGAGAAGCATGTTGGCTTGATGAAGTTCTCTGAAAAGCATGCTACTTTGAAAATTGGACTGCTTCAGAAACCGTGCGGAACTCTCTCACAGTCGTGCACAGAGGAAGGAACGATTTTCGTCGAGCATTGCTGGATGGCCGGCGGTCGAGAAGCGGGCGGTGGATGGGGCCGATAGACGGCGAGCGGTGGACGGCGGGCAATGGGCTGCTGGCGGGGTGGTGGCATAGGAGTGACACGGCATGCCTTCTGCATGCCGTTTGGCCTTCCCACGGGCGTTGGACCCTTGGGCGCCGGCGAGGGCCTCCAACGGCCGAACTTTGGCCGGCGGACGAAGAGACGGCGGGATGGGGGCGACGGTGGCTACCGGCGGGGCGGTGGCAAGCGGCGGCACTGCACGCACGGGCATGCCTTTTGGCCTTCCCATGGCCGTGGGGACCATGGGTGCTAGCGAGGACCTCCCATAGCCGGCGAGCACCGGCGGGTGGCGAGACGGCGGCAAGCGGCGTCAGGCGAGCGACGGGCAAGCGACGGAGCGGCGGCAAGCCTAGGGCAGACCGTTCGTCTTCCCATGGGCGTGGGTGGTGGACGGCCGGTTTTCCCGGCGAGAGCGAGGCCGGCGAGCACCGACAGCGGGCCGACGGAGGTGGCCGAGGGTCGGGCAGCCCGGATCTGGGTGGCCAGTGTGGTGGGCTATGGTTTGGGAATTTCACAAAATCACGGGAGTAAGATGGAGGAAGATGGAATAAGGTAGGGATAAAGTAGGGATAAGTTGTGGATAAAACTGGAATAGTGGGGATAGGTGGAATAGTGGGAATAGGAAAAATAAAAAAAATACGTGAAAAAGAAAAATAGAAAATGAATCTGGACTTGCCTTGGATCTCCATTAACACCAAATCTTCAAATACTTAAGATTTGATCTTTTGCCATTCCATAACTCATATGGAGTGCTATTTACTGACTTAGATGGAACCCTGTTTAATATATGTGCGCAGTCTCCAGGGCATTTCCCCTAAAGGAAATGGGAAGATCTGTGAAGCTCATCATGGACCTCACCATATCCAATAAGGTACCTTTCTCCTTTATGCCACTCAATTTAACTAGGGTGTATAAGGAGGGGTCCATTCAGAAATAATGCCTTTGTCTTTTAGATGGTTTAGGAACTCACTAGATAAGTATTCTCCTCCTCATTAGAACGAAGAGCTTTAATACTAGTCCAGTTTATTTTTCAACCATACTCTGATATTCTTTAAACTTATCAAAGGCTTCGAACTTGAGTTTCTTAAGATACACATGACCGTACCTTGATAAATCATCAATAAAAGTGATGAAATAAGAATATCGTCCTCTGGCCTGAGTTGACATAGGTCCATATACATCAGTATGCACTAGACCTAACAATTTAGTTGCCCTTTCTCCATTTCCAGTGAATGGAGACTTGGTCATTTTTCCTTTGAGACAAGATTCACAAGTTTCTAATGATTGGAAATCATTAGAGTCAAAGTAATTATCTTTGACCAACTTATTTATTCTTGACTCACTGATATGACCTAATCGGCAGTGCCAGAGATATGTGACATTGTCATTGTCTCTTTTCCTCTTCTTATTATCATAAAAAAATATTATCATTGAGTTGTAAAGTTAGAAGACCATTTACAAAAGATCCATGTCCAAATATTTTATTATTATGAAGAATAGAGCAGCCACTGCTCTTTACACTTATTTCATATCCCTGTTGTAATAACAAGGGTATAGAAATAATGTTTCTAATAATATCTGGTACATAGAAGCATTCTTCTAACTTTATTACATCACCCGAAGGTAATAAAAGAAGATAGGTACCCATAGTTTCAGCATGTATGGCTTCACCACTTGCCCCATGCAGCTTAAAGTCACCCTTCTTCAATCTTCTAATTCTATGGAGTCCCTATAACGAATTGCATATATGAGACCCACATGCGGTATCCAATACCCATGAATTAGAAGTGGAAGCACTCAATGATAAATTAGTTTGTATCATGTACAAAGCTTTAGATGCTCCACTTGCATCTTGCTTCACACTTGCAAGGTAACCTTGCAGTTCTTCTTCCAATGCCCAGTCTTGCCGCAATGGAAACAAGCTCCATCAGCCTTCTTAGCTTTCTTGTTCTTCTTCTGGATGCTTTTCCTAGGGTTGAATTTTCTCTTCATACCCTTCTTCATTGCCTGCTTCTTTCTATCAATAAGAAGCATGTGAGCCTTATCTCCTTTAGAGTGGCTCTCAGCTGTCTTAAGCATGTTAAGCAGCTTTGGCAATGAAATGTTCAGTTTGTTCATATGGTAGTTGAGAACAAACTGAGAGAAGGAATCTGGGAGTGATTGCAGGATCAAGTCCTGATTGAGTTCACCATCCATGACAAACCCTAATTGACCCAATCGAGTGATCAAGTCAATCATTTTCAGCACATGGGTTTGCACAGGTGAACCCTCACTCATTCGAGCACGGAACAACTACTTCGATATCTCGTATCGAGTAGCCCTACTTTGCTCTCCATATAGCTTCTTTAAATTGAGAAATATGGACTGAGGTTCCATGCCTTCATGTTGCCTCTGAAGCTCGTTGCTCATTGAGGCCAATATAATGCATCTGACAGTTGTACTGTCATTTTGCCACATCCTGTATGTGGCAATATCCTCCTCTGATGCATCCTCTCCGATCAACACTGGATCTGGAGAATCAAGTATATATGAAAGCTTCTCCTGAGTTAATACAATTCTCAGGTTCCTCAACCAGTCCATATAATTTGGACCGGTTAACTTGTTGGCATCCAAGATGCCCCTCAGTGATAAGTTTGAAGCTATTATTTAAATGTCCTACATTTAATTAAAGAATAATATTAGCAGACCGCTCAATTATGATATTCATAATTAGATAAGGACTTTATATCTAATTATGCCTCCCACTATTTTTTTCAAATAACATAACCCTTAACTATGGTAAGCAAGAAACCTTCCTGGTTTCCTTAGTGGGGTTGAGATCCTTATTCCTCATGAGTACCTTGTGTGTACACAACAAACACACATGAGTTCAAAGGTAAGATAACCTTTCTAATTGCAACCTGTGCAATTCTCAACAATTATCTTTGCCACTAGGACACTTATGGCCTTGTGTGTACACAACAAACCATAATGTCATAGTTTAGTCGGACCCTTCATTTCCATATAACCTGATTAAATAATGTTGCCCTTGTGTGTACAGAACAAAGCAACATATATCCAAACATGCTATAAAGCACTAAGTGCACCAAGACAAATCTTATATTAATTCCTAGAGTAGGCCTTGTGTGTACACAACAACCTACTATAGTTTTTGACATAAATTTGGCTTAGCATGAAGGAAGGCAAATTATAGTATACTTAACCAATTAGCATTACCAAATTAAGATTTAGATATGATCAAATTGGCCAAGTAAGTGGGAGGGGTGAGGGGGTCCTCCCGTTGCTTTCCTTAGATACCAATTAGATTGGCCAGGTCAGACAACAGAACCAATTAAAAACCTCATTCCCTTTACCTTCCCAAAACCACTTTTCTAGACACCAATTGGTTGATCAAACCGTAACCAGTTTTGCTTCTTGACTAAGTTTTATACTATGACTAAATATGATTTTTGATGAGGGCTTTGATGGTCTCAAAACACATTCTAAAACTATCATGATAATAATATTTATTACTACTAGTTTAAATATAAACATGATAACCAAGTTTATAACAAATATAAATACAATGCATATCAATCTAGCATATGCATTAAATTTTATATTGACATAATATCATACATATGAACATGGTCTAGTCGACTCGATAAGGTTCGGGTCAGCTCGGTAGCGGAATTTAATCAAACTCCAAAATGATTCATAATTAGAATGCCACAAGGATGGCTCTGATACCACTGATGAAAATTCTTCCAGGGTGCCGGGGATCATGCAGCATACGAAATTGACTTTCAAAATAAAATTTCAAAGCATGATACCCTAACATGTATAACATGTATAGAAAACACTAATTCCCAGGAACCCTTTGGGCAATTATAACTAATGAATCATCAAATAAAGTCAGGAAAAATACCTGGATCGCTGAAATCTAACTTTTTCTACAAGGCTCACAAGCGCAAGCCCTCCAATGGTGATCCACATAAAACTCAGACCAAGGAAGAACTCCTTCAAGTTGCTTGGAGAAGTGGAACTCTTTCGGCAGCCTTTGGTCTATTAACCACTGTAGGACACCTTATCCTACTGAAGGGCACTCAAGACACTATCTTAAACCATTTTAGAATCTAGGACTACCCTCCTCTATGGCCCTACAAGCTTATGTCTTAAAACCAAGCCTTGTCCTAGTATAGAAGATCATGTCTTGACAAGACAAGTCTTGTCCTAAAACAAGGAGGAGGAAGGGAGAAAGTGGAAGAACACTCTGAATCTTGGAAAAATAAAACACTCAGACTCTCAAAAGACCGAAGTCCATCATCAGTCTTTTCATTTCACCGTACCCCTATTTATAATCTCAGATGGGGCATGAAAAGCATTCCGACAACACTTATCAGATATGAAACATCATATCTGATAAGACTCTTCGGGAATGAAGAGTCATATATGTGTTCTTTCACTTACCAGATCAATTCCCATCGTGCCATGTGTCAAATACTGATTTCTGAGATAGGGAGACTCTACTAATCTGAAGTAACGTGAGGCTTGAAGAGTTTTAGAGGTAGAAGGACTCTGCCCTCTATTGTGCGCGCGCATATGAAGAGGAGCGACTCTTCATGTGCGCGCCACCTTTGACACCTCTTTAAGCCATCCCTTTAAACTTTAAACCAGCTATTAGACTTCTTAAGACTGTAGGGATAAATTGAAGAGGTGCCTTCCTGATGAAACTCTTAGAGTCTTATCTGCAGAAGGACTCTTAGTCCTTTTGCGTGCCACTTATTCTCCTGGGTGCACCAAAAGGTGCCAATAGTCTTTCCCTTTACATTTAGTCCGCTGAAAGCATCAAATTAACTTGGTCAAACATATGCAAAATGGGTGTTGTTGGAAAGGGCATCAAATAAGCTTTCTGACCATTTCTTTTATTTTTAGATCAGAGGTTTGTAGGCCCTTCTGTGCCCTTTTGAAGTTAAGATATCATTTATGTACCAAGAGTCCCATGCCATTGGGACTCTTCATATATGGCACCTAAAATGCCCTTAATCCAAATTAAAATCAGATTAAGCTCTGATTTGTCTAGCCCCACTTAGGACTCAACCTAATTTAGGTTTTTCATAATTAGGTTAGCCAACTAGAAAGCAACCAGACCCAATCCAATTTGGTTAGGAATTAGGTTAGCTTACATATGCTAGTATGTAATCCGGCTAACCAATTAGGATCCTATGACACTAATTTAATCATGAATGACTTCCTTGGCCAAGTCTTTATTGTGTGTGACCCATTGGTTCCACATCTAGCTAGCAGTAGGTTTAGGTTTGAGTCGATTCGATTAAGATCAAACTCGAATGACCTAATTAGGTCAATTGGGCTCCCCTATTGTCAATTGAATCACACATCGAATGACTCATGAAACCAAATCAATGGTTCTGACAACCTACAAGACAAGATTGACATCTAGCAACAATATCATACATACTCAAAGATGAGAATTTGATAAAATACCAAAATAACCTTCAGTAGTAATTACCGTGCAGGTCAATATTATTCGATCTCCCATTATCTCGTTAAGTGATAGGTATGGATAGATGTCAAACCCTAACACTTCATCATATCGAATCTCAGCTCGATCATTAGGACTGAGCTGATGACTGATTAGATTCCCCTAATCTCATCCTGCTTTGATCAAGGCTCCTTGAGTCACTCATCGAAGAGATTGCATGGGATAACAATTCCTCTTACTAGGAATGATCGATTCCTTGTTGGTCCACTCACATCCTTCGTACACCTTCTACCATACCCAGAACCCCCGTACATGTGCAATGGCATGATGAGTATGAACCAAAGTATGGCTTAGTGTGCATAAGGAACCATGGTGACCTCAGGTCTAAAGATCATATGCACAACTTCTACTCTGGTATTTATCTTTGACAAGTAGTATGACTTCCATAAGATAATCCCAGTGTGGATCAGTCCAGTGTACTCATACCCTGATGAGCATCCTTATCCTAGTATTAGTGTGTCGACACAAGTGGTTGTGAGATCAACCACCCTCATCAACTGAGCATACATAGGATAAGCTAGTCTTTCCAGATTCATCGATCCTCGAATTGATGGCCCAATGACTAAAAACATTCTAGATTAGGGTTTATAAAAAACTGGTCTCAATGTTATGAACTCCATCATAACCCTAATTTCATTGCCCTACTCTATGGGGTTCATCATAATCAATAAAGACATGACACAGCAGTATATGATGAATCAAATGCCTTTATTAATATGAAAGTATGTCATACATGAGCCGGAAGTTTAGAAAAATGCCCTCATAATGATTGCCAATGATGGTAGATCTTGGGCCAGGCTGGCCATAAGAACTGTTTTCCATTTTGAGCATCATGATCTGGATAGATTTCAGGCTCTCATTAGCATCGGGAGAGTTGTCATGGATTTGAGGGTCACATCAACTTTTTCATTTCGGTGCTTAGGTCGACTCATTGCCTTTGGCCCAAATTATGGAATGTGGAATCGTCACAACCATCCAGCATTGTGCAAAGACTTCATCTTGGACATTAGTTAGATTCAGGCAGATCAAGGTTGACATGTTGGTTTTTCTCCTGTTAAGTTGACTTTCGTCTCTTAGGAGTTCATACCCATGATCAGCACCGTTTGTACGTGGCATAGTTGGAGGCGCTTAACATCTTCCGTGAGAGATATCATGGCCGTTGCTGTCGTCTATATAAAGGGTGTCCACCCCATAGAAGGAATCTTCCTACCCTCATCTTCTTCATAGAGATCACCAGTTTCACTTGGACTCCAGGACCTTGTTCCTTCAAATTCTCCTATACTTATCATGTTAGAGATTTCTCCTTCCTACCATGGTTAGGTCTTTAAGGGTTCCTGCCACCAGCGGGCTTCCAGTCGGTAGGAGAGAAGATGACTCCTCTGTCCCCTTAGGTCCTTCTAGATGAAGGGGCATCGAGTTAAGACTTGAGTCCATTAGTAGTTCCATGTCTTTCTTTAGGTTGGCCTCTCTGCAAGATTGTTACAAAATCCTTAAGATACTTTCCCTGATGGTTCCTCACCCTAAGGAAAAAGTAAACTATCCTATTCCTGGCACCATGGTGTTGGCACCGGGATTAGACAGAGGCTCCTTAACCCTCTGTGGATCTCTAATTAGGGTTTCTAAGTCTTTTGGGTCCTGTAATAAGGCTTAAAGCCTGAGTATTTGCTTTCGAGTCATTTAATTAGTATCTAGTTGGTTTCAATTTTTGGTTTAGTCTTGTAATTTGGCCAATTTGGCCAAGTTAGGGTCAATTGGTCCTGTAATTAGCCGAATCGGTTCACAAGCTCAAGTCAATTTGAAGATGGGCTCAAGCAAGTTTGAAGATAGGTTCACAAGTGGGCAATCAAGTCAAGCCCAATTGAAGATTAGTCAAGCCACCTCTCCAATCTAGGTTAGGAGTGCCAACTCATAAGGAGATCCACATCATCAGTGCCATGTGGCATTGGAGGCACCACTTTAGCTCATGGAGTGCCACATCATCAATGCCACATGGCATGGGAGGCGCCACTTCATCAAGCACCTTGGACAGCCAAGATAAGCTAAAAACTCAAAATCAAATGACATATGGATGCCCATTAAACCTCTCCTTGATCCAAGCCAACAATATCCCCACCTCACTCCACATATCAAGCCTCTCCAAAGATCATGATCGGCTAAGGAGGAGTTCAAAATTCAAATGGAGACAACCTTCCTCTCTTCCTCCCCGATTCAAGCATTTCCACCAAGGCCAAGGTGTCATGAAGAAATGATTCAAATTCAAATGGCTACCCCCTTGATTCTTAAAGGCAACATCCTCTCTTCACTCCCCCAAATCAAGCCATTCCACCTAGGAGCAAACCAAGTCAAAGTTGGCCAAGGCTTCATGAAGGAGAATTTTCAAATCTCAAATGGGCACCCCTTGACTCATGAAGACAACCCACCTTTGTCTCCTCCCTAAATCAAGTCTTGTAACCTTTCTTTCAAATTTGAATTAGAACTTGGGTGCTTATAAAAAGGACCCTAGCCCTCTTGTAAAGATAATTTTGATGAATGAAAAAGTGAGAAGTTCTTCTTTCATTAGTCCATGTCTTCTTAGACTAGGAACTCTGTAAGAGAGTGCCTTTGTCCTTCGAGACATTGAGAGATGAGAGGCCATGAGTTACCATTGGTGAGGACATAAGAGCCATGAAGAGGAAGCAAGCCTTTTCCAATTCAATTTGGATCATCAATGAGTAAGTCCATCTGTTCTTTACAAAGAGCACTCGAGTCCCAGTTGTTTTGAATTTTAATTAGGTCAAATTGAGTTGTAATTTGATCAAATTGAGTGTAATTTGGTCAATTAGAGTTGTTGAGTTACCATTGAGTCCATTGAGTCCATCAATTGGTTTAAGAGTCTTGTAAATAGCATTAATTTGCTTTGTTGGTGAATTGTCTAATTTGATTCCTATAATTAGTGCTTGAATAAGTCAAGGGGTGTCATAAGTATCCAAGACCCAAGTCATCATCACCTTGGTGGATCAATTCTAGGTCAAAAAAAGGTTGTCCAAATTTTTTATCCAGACATCTAGACATCCAAACATCCGGACATCCAAACATCCAGACATCCGAACATCCAGACATTGGGACATCCGGACATTGGAACATCCGGACATTTAGACATCAAGACAAAGTCATCCTTATCCAAGAGAGGTGCCCCATCCCATTTATTTTTCATCGCCTATTTCAATTTCAAGGAGGTGCCCATTTAAAAGGAGTAAAGCAGAAGGACTCTGCTTTTCATCTGGCGCCCCCCTATCATGTCGCCCACTCCAGATGATGCCCACTCATGATTCATTCAAATGAAGTCCAAGATAAGTGGAGTTATCTTCTATCTACATCCAAAATTCAAAGGAGGAGATATCTTCATTCAAATAGTCCAAGGATAAGTGGTGGTTCATCTAAATTTCAAAAGAGTTGAAGTTTTCATGGAATCCATTCAACATTTAAAGAGGAGTTTTATTATCTTTTCCACCATTCAAATTTGAAACTAAGAAGGAGTTCATGCCAAGGATGGATTAGCACTAATTGAGAAGGAATTAAGGTGCCATCTCATTTTTTTAGTCACACATTTCTTCTTAAACCATGGAACACCTCATTCACCACCCAAGCCATGAAAAGCCAATTCAAATTTCAAATTCAAGGAAGATGTCAAGAAGCCAAGGAGTGTTTGAATTAGAATTTAAATTTAAATGTAATTTGAATTTAAAGGAGTCCTATGATATCTTCATGCGTGAAGAACCATAAATAGGACCCCATACCTCCCTTGTAATTATTATTCATTCATGAAATAAAGATGCATTCTTACTTCCACAAAGCTGGGTTAGGCTTTAGTGTTTTTCTCTAAGGGCGGGGAGGTCCTTAAATGCTCAAGGCGAGGAGATCCTTGAGAGCTCAAGGCGGTGAGGTCCTTAAGTGGAGGTTCCACCAGATTCGACAAACTGCTACCGATCTTCTTCAATCCATGCAACCAACCCTTCCTTTTTTTCCATTTTGAATATGAATTACTTCAATCTTAAAGTCTTGTTTGCTGCCTTCTCTACAAATCCCAAGTGTTCAAGGACTTTAGAGGATGGATCCTTTGCTTTCGAATTGAGATCTGATGGTAGATCTGAAATCTGGAGTCCCGATCTTTATCCTGTTGCGAGATGTGAGCGACGACCAAGCAGCCGATCTATCCCAGTCAAAGAGAATCTCCATTGGGGTAAGCAACCAATCTTTTCTCATTAGATTTGGTAGTTGAAGCATAAAATATCCTAATCTTAGATGGTTTCCTAGCCATCGGGTCCTTATTCTTTATAGCTTGCGGATCAAATTGCGGGTAAGTAGTTAGTTACTTTCTTTAATCTCTTTAGTATGTTATTTTAATTGCTTTACTGCTATGATCATTGCTCTTTAAAACATCTTAGACTAAAATTAGATCATCTTACACCGTATCGCATTGTTCTGCATCATCTTATTGGTATCAGAATATTAGGTTAGATTAGGATTTCATGCTTGTTGAATTCTCTTTAAGTACTCGGATCGGGTGCTTCACCATGGCCATCCGTCATAGAAAAGTAGGACTGCAAAACCCTCACATCCCATTCAAAGGGGATTTCTTATGACATGTAGGGGTGCCGCTGTAAATTGACCCCTGAAGAAGAAAACAAAGAGAATGCATCTTTAGGGTTAATTTTTTGCATCCCATCCATTCTAGTACATGATTTGTTATTTTAATTATTTCTATATGTAGAAAGATTAGAAAATTCTGATTTTTATTTTGTTGGATTTGCTAGATTTGTTTTTATTTTTTGATATTTCTTAGGATTTAATTTGGTCTGTAGAACTTCTACAAGCCTGATTACTGCCTAAGAACATTTCTATTTTAGAATTTCAGTATATGGTTTAAATTCCATAAAAGTTTAATTTCTGCAACATAAAATTTAAAATTTAAAATTTTAAATTTAAATTCAAATCTGAAATCTAAACTTAAAATTTGAAATTTAATGTTTAAATTTTGAATTGCTAGTGTTGATTGTGCATTCATTTTACTTGAAAACACTTAAGGGCAAGCAATATAACATAAGGGAAGGATTGTGGTGCGGACACCAGGCATAAGAAGAGATTTCAGCAAGCTTAGCTAAGTTCTTATTTGAGTTCTGTAATATTTAGTTCTTATTTGAGTCCTGTAAAGTTTAATTTTGCATTTATTTTTTTTTAATTGAGTCATGAGTCAAGTCTCATCGAGTCCTGTTTAAATCAAATTTCATTGAGTCTTATTTAAGTCAAGTTCGGGCCAGTCCAATTGCAAAATCATGAAGGGTTAGTGTCTAGTCAAAAGTCAAAGGGACCATGGTCCATGGGTTTACCACCAAAGAAGCCACATCATCACATGAAGACCTCCTTGCCACATCACAAGGAGGTTCAAATTCAAGGAAATTTGGCCAAAGAAGAGGGAATTTCGAATTGGCCAACCTCCCCACCCATCTTTCCTACATTCATGGGGATGACCCACCTTTCTAGGAGTTGCATTTTTAATTCAAAAACAAACAAGGCTGCAAAGAAATTCTTATAAGAGTCTTTGGTTTTTGTAAAAAGGCTAGATCATGATGAATGAAGAAAATAGCCTTTCTTTTCCAAAGAAGTTCTCTTGCTTGTGATGTTTGGTACCCTATGAGAGGGTAAGGTGTGAGGCCTTGAAGTTTTGATATCCTGTAATTTACAACACTCCCTCTCCACTCCAAGATCTTGCATGAATTCGGCTTAGAGGAAATTTTCCAAGAGCTTGCCAAGGGTTGCCTCATCAACAACTAGTGCAACAAGGGTTTCTACAAAAAACCTTAAAGTCATCCTGCTAAGGAGCATGGAAGATTCAAGACAAACCTCCACAACCTCTTCCCATCTTGTTTATTTATTTCTTTTATCCCAATCATAAATTCTCTTCCTAATCCCTCCATCTAATTTTGTTGCAGGATCCCCGGGTTTATTCTTGAGTTCCAAAGGAGGAGGTTGGATTTGCTAAGAACTAGAAAACCTACCTAGGGTAATTTCCTTATCATCCAGAATCTCCCCCTGAGTGTGTTATTCAAGAGAGTAGTTTAATGCCTGGAAGCCCTCTTATGAACTCTTTCATATTTGAAATTGGTAAGGTGAATTAGCTCTAATCTGAGTGGTTCCTAACCACTAAGATCCTTCTCTCTTAATTATCTTGAATAGAACAAATTTCAGGGTTTTGTGTGACATTTCAGAATTTCTTTATTTACATCTAGGTTCTTTGCTTTGAATGGATAACTCTTATTGCTTTGTTTTCATTTGAATTTTACTAATTTGATTAAGAGCATGTCATTCCCATTGTTTTCCACATCAGATTAGACCCTTTCCTTAGCCCAAAACAAACTACCCCATTTGCATAGTCTTAAGCTTTAATAAAAATTGAGTAGCACTTAAAGCTAGGGACAGCAATAGGTTGGTTTTATATACGTGTTAACCCATTGTAGTAGTCACTTCTGTGTGTGTTCTTCTGAGAATTGGTGTCTAAGGCTAAAGGTTCAGAGGCAAATGCCCTAAGCGGATAGTGGTTATTTAATTAGGACCTCACGAAAGTGAGGGGAGCCTCCCACCACCCCATCTCTTACCTGGCCAATCGAGGAGTTACTACAGTCTTCGTTATTACCTTGACTAAGCATTGTATTGGCCCTTTGATCTAGGAACCCCAGACTTTGGTTGTTTTGTAATGTTTGCATTGCATGACCATTAGAGCAGGCCAAACCCAACCCAGTCTGATCATGGAGTCCACTATAGAAATTTTACTGAGGACCTTCAATGAATAATGTGACTGACTAGATAAGCAACTCGATAACCTCTAAAGAACCCCTAGGGCCCGGACAAACCCTGGGTCACCTAAATCGACTTTCCCTGGACATAGAATTCATTGGCCAGAACCCATTTGGATTAGTGCCCCTTATCAAAAATCAGGATCTAGCATAGTCCACCCGTCGACCCATTCTACAACAAAGTCAACCCAATTTTTATCAAATCTGACTAAACCCTAATCTGAGCCGACCTATTCCTATGACCCCGTTTGTTCCTACGAATGAACCTGAAGAGGAAATATCTATTGCAGACTCAGAGTTAATTGACCAGAACGTTACTCAAGCTGAAACCGTAGTGGAAATATATAAAACTGGAGAAAACCTGATGAATGAATATGAAAGAGAAGAGTTCGAGGAGGACAACTCTAGTACCTTACCTGAGGAAACCCTTGGAAAAGAAAAGATTGTTGAGCCTAGTCCTGAAACATCAAAACAACAAAAAATTAGTAAGGACTTGGTTCTCGTTACTCAATGCCCTCAGGAAGAACCCAATCCTTTAGCCTCGAAACAAGACCTCCTTCAAGTCCTTGAGGAACAACCCTAGGAGGTCGACATTATTTTAGAAGATTTTCAAGATGAACTTCTTGAAGACCTTTCGAATGACCTTCCACCACCTAGAAGCATCCTGCCTGCCATAGATCTTACACCAATAAATCAATATTCAAATCTTAAGGTCATCCTAAGTAACCAAGGTCTGTTTCATGCTTTCCCTAAGTTATCCCAAGACTCCGATTCCTATTTCCTACCCTTCCCTTATCATGCTTTCAGAGCCATTAGGTTTCATTTTGAAGAGATTACTAGGTTGTATAAGCCCTTAAAGCCCATCCCTTTTGCTACCTACTTTTGGAAGACCTTATGGCATTTGCTAGGGATCCATGATAACTTTTCATGTGCATACCAGACCAGGGACAAACCTAGAGAATCAATGTCTATTAGGTTTAGACCCTAAGAGTTCAATAAAATTCTTCTCAATAGGATTACATAGTTGAGTCTGCTTTTTGTCAAGTGTCAGTCTGAGTCCTAGAGTCCATAGAGTCATTTGCACAGCATGTTAAAGCATTGCATAAAGAAATCAGTAACAAAATTAAAAAGAACAATGAATCATATGAGCATGAGGCTAACTTACATAAGAGATTTAAAGAGTTTAACGAAGGGGACTTTGTCATGATTAGGTTATAACCTGAACGGTTTCCAATCAGAACCATAAAAAAACTACACGTCCATAATGCTGGACCGTATAGGATTTTAAAGAAGATTGGACCTAATTCTTATATGCTAGAATTACCATCTAGGTTAGGAGGTATTAGTGCGACCTGCAATATATCTGATCTAGTCGAGTTAAAGAACCAATGGTGATACCTAGTAAGCCATTTGAGCCTGATCCCACCTTGAGAGTGACATATCCAGAATGTCCACCAGCCAAATTACCAGAGAGGAGAGAAAAGATTGAGCAATTGGATGATAAGCTCATAACTACTTGAAATAAGAACTACAAAAGATATCTGGTTCATTGGAAAGGGAAACCAAAATCCAAGGATTCTTGGATCACTAGAGAGGATCTTCAAAAGTTGAACCCTGACTGCTAGAACATTACCAGAGCTGAATTGACCCATACTCGATGGGGTCGAGTTCCTCCCCACCTCAGGTGAATTGGTGAGGATATAAGAGCCAGGAAGATGAAGCAAACCTTTTCCAATTCAATTGGATCACCAATGAGTAAGTCCATGTGTTCTTTACAAAGAGCACTCAAGTCCCAGTGTTTTGAGTTTGTAATTAGGTCAAATTGAGTTATAATTTGATCAATTGAGTGTAATTTTGTCAATTAAGGTTGTTGAGTTACCAATTGAGTCCATTGAGTCCATTAATGGTTTTAAGAGTCTGAAATAGCATTAATTGCTTTGTTGGTGAATTGTCCAATTTGAGTCCTATAATTAGTGCTTGAATAAGTCAAGGGTGTCATAAGTACCCAGACCCAAGTCATCATCACCTTGGTGTATCAATTCTAGGTCAAAAAAGGTTGTCCAAATTTTTTATCCGGACATTCGAATATCCAGACATCCGACATCCAGACATCCAGACATCTGAACATCAGATATTTGGAAATCTAGTTATTGGGACATCTAGACATTGGGACATCTGGACATTGGGAACAGGGACATTTGGACATCAAGACAAAGTCATCCCTTATCCAGAGAGGCACCCCATCCCATTTATTTTTCATCCCCATTTCAATTTCAAGGAGGCACCCATTTAAGAGGAGTAAAGCAGAAGGACTCTGCTTTGGTCCCTGGCACCCCCCACTTATTGTCGCCAACTCCAGATGATGCCACCCGTGATTCATTCAAATGGAGCCATGATAAGGGAGTTATCTTCTATCTACATCCAAAATTCAAAGGAGGAGATATCTTCATTCAAATTCAAAGAAGAGTACAAGGATAAGTGGAGGTCATCTAAATTCAAAGGAGTTCAAGTTTTCATGGATTCCATTCAACATAAAGAGGAGTTATTATCTTGCCTACCATCAAATTTGAAACCAGGAAGGAGTTCATGCCAAGGATGGATTAGCGCTAATTGAGAAGGAATTATGGCACATCTTATTTTTTGGTGCACATTTCTTCTTAAAACCATGGGACACCTCATTCACCGCCCGAGCCATGAAAAGCCAATTCAAATTTCAAATTCAAAGAAGATGCCAAGATGCCAAGAAGTGTGTGAATTAGAATTTAAATTTAAATGTAATTTGAATTCAAAGGAGTCCGATGTATCTTCATTATGAAGAACCATATAAAGGACCCCATACCCCCCTTGTATCATTATTATTCATGAAAGAAAGATCATTCTGACTTTCCACAAGTTGGGTTAGGCTTTAATATTTTTCTCTAAGGGCGGGAGGTCCTTACGAGCTCAAGGTGGGAGGTCCTTGAGAGCTCAAGGTGGTGAGGTCCTTGATTGGAGGTTCTGCCGGATTCGATAATAACTACTATATTCTTCAAGCTCTATGCAACCAACCCTTCCCTTTTTTCCATTTGGAATCTGAAGTACATCAATCTTAAGTCTTGTTTGCTGCCTTCTCTGCAGATCCCAGGTGTTCAAGGACTTTAGAGGATGGCCTTTGCTTTCGAACTGAGATTTGATGGTAGATCTGAAATCTGGGTCCCATTATTATCTTGTTGCGAGATTTGTGTGACCAAGCAGCCGATCTATCCCGAGTCAAAGAGAATCTCCATTGGGGTAAGCAACCAATCTTTTCTCATTAGATTGGGGTAGTGAAGATGGAATAGCCTAATCTTAGATGGTTTCCTAGCCATCGAGTCCTTATTCTTTATAGCTTGCGGATCAGATTGCGGGTAAGTAGTTAGGTACTTTTTTTAATCTCTTTAGTCTGTTATGTTTAGTTGCTTTACTACTATGAATCATTGCTCTTTAAAAGATCTTAGACTAAAATTAGATCATCTTACTCCGTATCGCATCGTTTCGCATCAACCATCCTCCTTCACAAGCCACCATTCCACCTTCAAGCTGGGATGCCAACTGGAAGATCCATCTAGATGCCCAACGAGAAGAGCCCTCCTCGACCACCATCTTCGACTTCTTTCCCAACACTTCCTACTTTCTTATACCCCTACCTGCTATTTTCCATCCTTTAATTGGATGCTCGCAGGTCCTCCAGGTGCCACGGACAAAGGATTCGATCTCCCTTGCCTTTGGGGCTGTCGGACGAAAAGCCAGCAATCCACAGGTCGAAGGTTGATCCTCCAGGTCGCATCCATGAGTGTGAGCGAACTCAGCATCTGGCGCATCAGAATCTTCAAGGTTTGCACTCCTTTGTCTCCTAAGTAGGTATTGATTTAGAGCTAAGTCCTATGGGGTTTCTCAATCCTGGGGTCCTCTCTTCATCATTGTTTAGGGGCTAAGCTTGCATGCTAGAAGTTTCTTGTGCTTATAGAACCTCTAGATCTAATCTTTTCTTGACTTCAAGAATAAGAAAACCTTTTAAAAGCTAAATCACAAAAGAAAAAAATTCATTTGCATATCCATCTCATCATTAGTATGTCCCGTATCATCTAAGTCCCATATCAATTTCTGGTATCAGAGCTTCATCCTACATCATGTTTGGTATTAGAGCTTCATCCCACATCATGTTTGGTATTAGAGCTCCATCTCGCATCATTTCTGGTACCAGAGCATGGTTAGGACTTAGTTCTCTTTAAGTACTCGGATCGGGTGCTTCACCATGGCCATCCGATCATAGAAAAAAGTAGGGCTACAATATCCTCACATCCCATTCAAAGAGGATTTTCTATGACATGTAGGGGTGCTGATATGATTGACCCTTGAAGGAAAAAACAAGGAGATAGATTTTAGATCCTAAAGAAAAGTTTTGCATCATTAGATTTCAACATCTTTAAAATTTTGCATTTTCCAACCCAGTACATGATCTGCTATTTAGTTGTTTATACCTATAGGAATCTTTGATTTTGCTAATTTTTATTTTGTTGGATTCCATATAATTAATAGTATTTTTTAAGATTTTTCAGATTTTATTTCAGTCTATAGATTTTCTACATGCTTGAATTCTCCCTGAGATCAAATCTACAATGAAATTCCAGCTATTTCATCATACTTTCATTTCCATATAGTTTAATTTTGCACTTTAGGTTCATATTATTTAATTTCAGCATCTTATATTTCTATTAATATACATCAAAACACAAAAAAAGGAACTTAAATAAATTTTATTAGGTTTCATGTATATGCCATCATCTACATAATTGACTTAAGGGTGACAATATCACAAGATAAGGGAAGGGGTCATTACCTTTCCTTGGCCCGAAAAACCAATTTGCATTTCGAATCTAAGCCTAACTTAAAATCTATTAGCAACATAATAGCTTAGGGACATCAACGAGTCGGGTTTAACCATTATGGGGAAGCTAGTGCATGCAACCTTTCAATTAGTACCGGGAAGCTGGTGTCTAAGGCAAGAGGTTTAGTGTCAAATGACCTAAGCGGTGTTTATGGTTCCTTAATCGGGTCCCTGCAAAAGCAGGGTTGCCTCCCACACTCTGATCTCTTACCTGGCTAGTGAAAGGGCTAGTTGTTGTGCGTGTATCATCTAAGTTAACCCATTATGTTTAATTCATAGGTATAGCAAACCGTAGTACCCTCCATTGTGTGTTGCATGTCTAGTCTAGAATAGGAGTCCATTAGCCCATTAGTCCATATCCAGCATAGTGTAGTCATGGGGTCAAACCTTAAAACCCACTTTTGGGCCCTCAACGAACAACTGGCCCAATTGAACCAAAAGATGGCGCAAGCGGAGGCACGGGCATAAGCCCGCAAGGCCCATGCTAAATTCAAATCATCCAGGCCCAATTCTCTTGATCCAATAGCCTATTATCATGATCTTGCCCCTGAGCCTATCCCTATAAGCACATACCCGTACTTGGTTGAATTAGAGGAATGACCCATTATTTGACTCTCGTTATTAATTTTGATGATAAGCAAAATGCTTAAGTATAAGTTAAGTACTAATGATTTCTTTGAAGTGTGTTTTTATAGAAAAAAGGTGCCCATCAATTTGATAAAAGATTGTTTGATTAAAAATGCCAAGTTTAGATGAAAGAACTGCTCAAAGAAGACTTGGACAGTTAATGTTTGCTTGAATGGATACTTGAGTGAAATATAAATTTGATTTAGTACAAGTTCAGGTATCTTTGTGAAGACCTCAGTGAGATGTCGACTCAAAGTATTGACACATGACACCAAGTGTCTTCACATGATAGTGAAGTATCGACTCAAGCCGGTATGCAAAGAAAGTTTCAGATGGCATGGCTGAAGTGTCAACACATGGACTTGAAGTGTCAACTCAAAGTGTCGACACATGGATCAGCTCGTCACCTGAGATTTTTAAGTCATAAAACTTGCTAAAGATGATGAACTACAGAAGTGTCGACACATGGATATGAAGTGTCAACTCAAAGTGTCGACACGTCTGAGATTTCCAAAAAGCTAGATTGAAGATATTTGAACTGGGTGTTGACTCAAAAAGTTTAAGTGTCGACCTGAAGTGTCGACTCATAGCCTGAAGTATCGACACATGAAGTTCTAGGAACAGTAACAGCTAGTTTTTTCAAACATAGAATTATCTCTTTTCACCCCGAATGGCTAGATTCTCATGTCTAACGGCTAGAAACCAGATTTGAGACCTGGAAAGGTATTTATATGCTCCAAATCAAATAAAAAAAGAAAGTTTTGAAAAAAATATCTAAGAGAGAAGAAAGAGAGCTTTCACTCATATTCATTGAAGTTCAACCACTTTCAAGTAAAAGCAAGCCTCCAAGCATTCAAGAGCCTTCAAGAGCATTAAAGATCAACCATTCTTGAGCAATCAAAGAGGCTTCATCAAGTTGAAAGCATCATAATAACAAGCTTCATGTAGATACCCGCTTTTTATTAGAAAGCTTATACTATTCTCTACTTCAAACTTATTTGTTGTAAGGGTTCTTGGTTAGCCTATTGCAAAATCAAGGGAGTTATTTGTAAGCCTTTAAAAACCAATTAGTTTCTTGGTTAGCCCAGAAAATCAAGAGAGGTTGGTGGTGAGCCTTAAAACCATTTAGGTTCTTGGTTAGCCCATAAAACCAAGTAAGGTTTTGACTTGTGAGCCTTGTGAAAACAAGTCAGGTTTTGATTAGTGAGCCCGGAAAACTAATCGGCTATAATTGGTTGAGATTATAGTAAATTCTCAAGGGATCTTGGAGAGTGGACGTAGGTGCATTGGATAGCATCGAACTACTATATTTCTTTTTGTTTGTGGTTGCTTGTCTCCTCTACTTACTCTTACATTTAATGCTTTAATTTTCGTTGCACATTTACTTAAGAAAAATTTATTTACATTCATAGTACTTGTTTAAATTGTTGGATTGGATCATATACTATTGCTTTGCATCAAGTAATTATTTTTTAGAGACCCAATTCATCCCCCCTCTTGGGTTGCTTACTGGGCAGTAAGTGGTATCAAAGCCCTATTATCAGTTTATAGGCTTTACCACCTTGAGTAAAGATCTATGGTAGCCCCTATTAGTACAAGTGTAGTTGAGGGACAAGCCTCAAATAGATCTCCATTTTTCAATGGATCAAATTATCATATTGAAAAACTAGGATGAGAATTTATATGAATTCTATTGATTATAACTTGTGGAGAGTAGTTGATAAAGGTCCATATATTCCTTCGGGTTGTGGTTAATGGTGTTTCCATCCCAAAGCTCGAAGAGGATTGGGATGAAAATGATATTAAATAATCCGAGATCAATGCTAAGACAATGAATCTTTTTTATATGCATTAGATCCTAGTGAATTCAATAGGATATCTACTTGCACATCAGCCAAAAAAATATGAGATACCCTTGAAGTTACCCATGAGGGTACCTATCAAGTGAAGAATACTAAGGTGAACATGTAAGTGCATACTTATGAAATGTTCCGAATGAAACCTAATGAGTCTATCACTGACATATACACTAGATTTACAAATATTGTAAATGGAATGAGAAGTCTAGGAAAAGTAATGTCTAATGATAATCTTGTTAATAAAATCCTCAGGTCACTTCCAACATCATGGGTACCGAAGGTGACCGCCATACAAGAAGTAAAAGACATTGACAAGCTACCATTGGAGTAGCTGGTTGGATAAATCATGACTTATGAGCTAAATTTGAAGCAAAAGTCAATGGACATGGATAAGAAGAAAAAGGGGATTGCATTCAAATCAAATATACAAGAAGAATCCTCAATAGATGAGTTCGAAGAAGAAGAAGAAGATTAAAGTAAAGAAGATCTCCTTGCTAGGAAATTTAGAAGATTCATGAAGAGGAAGAAGTTCCCTTACAAGAAGAAATTCCAATCAACCAAAGAAAAGGGAAAAGAGAAAGAGAAAGAGAAAGAAAAAGAAAAGGAGAAGGAAATACCTACATGCTTCGAGTGTAAGAAGCCGGGACACTACAAATTCGACTGCCCTCTCCTAAAAAGTCTAGAAAGAAGCTAAGAAAGAAAGCAATGATGGCCACCTGGAGTGATAGTGAGGACTCCAGTTCTGAAGAAGAGCAGTCAGAAATTACAAATCTTTGTCTCATGGCACATTAAGAGCAAGATGAGGTAAATTCTGATATCGAAGTAGATTTTACTTTTGATGAGTTAAGAAATGCTTTTGATGAACTTATGCATGATTATAAATTGGTTTTATCTGAAAATAAAAGATTGAGAAAGCATGCAAATAGTTTTTCTTATAGAACAATTCTTTTTAAATGAAGTTAGTGATTTGAAAACAAAACTAAATATTTTAGAAAGTAAAACAATGCTTTAACAATAAAAAATGAAGTTTTAAAAGATCCAAAAAATTATTTCAAATGGTCATCTTTTAAAGAAAATAAGGATTTAGAATTAGAAAATGCAAAGTACAAAAATGAACTTGATAAAATGAAGCCTTTTGTTGAAAAATTTATCTATAGTTCAAAAAAGCTAAACTACTTTTAAATAGCAAAGAACCATTTTCAACAAAGTAGGAATAAGCTATAGACCCCAAAGACAACAAAAGTATTTTAAAAACTTTTTTGTACCTGAATCATCTAGCATAACATATTTTTCAAGTAAAAAACAAGGTCATAAATCTTTTCAATGCAATATGAGAAAATTAATTCTTTTAAAAAAGATTGGATTCCAAAAGGAACTATTTTATGTGCTAATCGTAAAAGACCCAAGTTGGCTTGGGTACCTAAAAATAAAGTTTGATTTTATTGCAGGTGTGTCTTGCAACCAAGGAGAACAAAAGACTTTGGTATCTTCATAGTGGTTGCTCAAGGCATATGATGGGAGATGTGAAGCATTCACTTCTCTTGAAGCAATGAATGGAGGGAGTGTGACCTTCGGGAATAATGGTAAAGGAAAAATCATTGGTATTGGTAAGGTTCACATTACTCCTTCTAGTTGTATTAGCAATATACTTTTAGTTGAAGGTTTAAAGTATAATCTATTAAGTATTAGTCAATTTTGTAATAAAGGTTTTCAAGTTGTTTTTAAATCATCTTATTGAATGATTGCTAGTCCAGATAAGAATGGAGTACAATTCATTGAAAAAAGGCATGGTAATATTTATTTAGTAGATTTAGATGATCTATCTTTGACTAATAAAGAATGCCTTGTTGCAATGAATTCTATTAAAAATGAGACTAGTTGGCTTTGGCATAGAAGATTAGGTCATGCTAGTATGTATCTACTTTCAAAACTTTGCAAAAAGAGTTTAGTTAGAGATCTACCTGAACTTTGTTTCAAAAAAGATAGAGTTTGCCAAGCATGTCAGTTTGGAAAACAAGTTAAAATTTCTTTCAAACCTAAATATTTTGTAACTACTTGTAGGCCACTAGAACTACTTCATATGGATCTCTTTGGACCAACTAGAACATCTAGTCTAGGAGGCAAGAAATGGATTAGTTATAATGGATGATTTTTCAAGATTTACATGGATTCTTTTTTTAGCACATAAAGATAAGTCATTTTCTGCATTTACAAAGTTTTATCGAAAAGATTCAAATGAAAAAGGTGTTTTAGTTGTTTGTATTCATAGTGATCATGGAACTAAATTTGAAAATCAAGATTTTGAAATCTTTTATAACGAAAAAGGTATTGAACACAACTTTTCTGTACCTAGGACATCTTAGTAGAATGGGGTAGTAGAAAAAAAATCGTCCTTTAGAAGAAATGGCACATACCATGCTTTATAAAAATGATTTACCAAGATATTTTGGGCTGAAGCTATTAATTCTGCATGTTATATTTTGAATCAAGTTTTAATCCACCCAATTTTGAAGAAAACTCCTTATGAACTTTGGAATCAAAGAAAACCAACCTTAAAATATTTTCGAGTTTTTGGTTGTAAATATTTTATCTAAATAATGGTAAAGATAATCTTGGAAAATTTGATGCCAAGTCTGATGAAGGTATCCTTTTAGGATACTCTACATCAAGTAGGGCATACAGAGTTTAACAAAAGAACCTTAGTTGTAGAGGAGTCTGTACATATTATTTTGAAAAATCTACTAACAAATCCTCCAGAAAAGAGGATACTTCAGATGCATGTGCAGGTTTGATAAGCTTCAAAAGTTGACATTGAATGATTAACCATCTCAGTCAAATGAAGAAGACCAAGATAAAGATGAGAAAGGCGAAGACACTCCAAAGCACCAAGATCTACCTATGGAGTGGAGGTATGCTCATGGACATTCTAAGGAATTAATCTTAGGTGATCCATCCAAAGGATAAGAACTCAAGCCTCAATTAGAAATGAATGTAATTATATAGCTTTTGTTTCTCAAGTAGAGCCTAAATATTTTGAAGAAGCTGAAAAAGACCCTAACTGGATAAATGCCATGCAAGATGAACTAATTCAGTTTAATAGAAATAATGTTTGGATATTAATAGAAAGACCATCTAATGTTTCTATTATCGGCACAAAATGGATATTTAGAAATAAATTGGATGAAAATGGAGTTGTTGTTAGAAATAAAGCTAGGCTAGTTGCTAAAAGCTATAATCTGGATGAAGGAATTGATTTTGATGAAACTTTTGCTCCTGTTGCTAGACTTGAAGAAATTAGACTACTATTAGTATTTGTTTGTCTTATGAATTTCAAACCCTTTCAAATGAATGTTAAAAGTACTTTTCTGAATAGTTTTATAACATAAAAAGTTTTTGTTGAACAACCACATGGATTTGAAATTCACGCACATCCTGATCATGTTTTTAAATTGCACAAAGCACTTTATGGATTAAAGCAAGCACCTAAAGCCTGGTATGAAAGGCTCAGCAATTTCTGATTGAAAATGAATTTTCTAGAGGCAATGTTGATAAAACTTTGTTTCTAAAGAAGAAGGATAATGATTTATTAGTAGTGCAAATATATATTAATGATATTATTTTTGGTGCTACTAATGAAATTCTTTGTCAAGAGTTTGCTTGGCTAATTCAGGATGAGTTTCAGATGAGCATGATGAGGGAACTCATTTCTTTCTCGGACTCCAAATCAAGCAAACTAAAGATGGAATCTTCATCACCAAGCTAAGTATACAAGAGAGATTGTAAAGAAGTTTTGGATGGAGACTACTAAATCAATAGGTACACCTATGAGCCCCTCTTGTAAACTTGATAAAGATGAGCATGGTAAATCTTTAGATCAAAAATTATATAGAGGTATGATTGGTTCTTTACTGTACTTAACTGCTAGTAGACCAGATATAATGTTCAGTGTATGCATGTGTGCTAGATATCATTCTGAACCTAAAGAATCACATTTGTTGGCTATTAAGCACATTATTAGATATCTATCTGGTATAATTGATATTGGCTTATGGTATTCTAGAGATTCATCTATTGAATTAATTGGATATTCTGATGTTGATTTTTTTGGTTGTAAATTATATAAAGAGTACTAGTGAAAATTGCCAATTTCTTGGAGTTAACTTAATCTCCTAGTTTAGCAAGAAACAAACTTCAGTTGCACTATCTATAGCTGAAGCTGAGTATATTGCAGCAGTAAGTTGTTGTGCTCAAATTTTATGGATTAAGCAACAACTTGAAGATTTTGGAATCAGGTTGACTAGTACACCTATAAAGTATGACAAACCGGTGCAATTTTCTTGACTAAAAATCCTATTCAACATTCTAGAAGTAAACACATTGAAATTAGGCATCACTTTATTAGAGATCATGTTGAAAATAATGATGTTGTGCTTGAATTTATTTGTACTGAATTTCAATTAGCTGATATTTTGACTAAGCCTTTCCTAGAAGATTGGTTCTGTATAATTAGAAGAGAACTCAGGATCATTAATCATTTTGATTAAAATCTTTAAATCTTTGACTCAAAATAGATCAAATTTGACATCAATCATATTCATTTATTATAAATTTCATTGAATTACCTATGATTTTAATCTACCTTTAATTCTCTTAATTTTTGGTTTTAAGTCGATGTGTCAACACATGCATGTGTCGACACATTCATGAGTCGACACATGAATGGTAGCAGATCGAGGTTAAGGGCATTTCAAAGCATTTTTTCCCTCATTTCACCTCCCCACTCGAGTCGACATATACCCTAACTCCCTCCACACTACTCCTCCCTCTAATCTATGCTCAAAACCCTTCGATTCTTCATTTGGGACACTTTTTGGTTCAGATTGAGTGACATTCCACCTCCCGTTTCTAATTTGAACCCTATAAATCTTAAGTTTCTCATCCAAACTTGTTCAAATCCTTATTTTATGCAATGGGTTCCCGAAAATAAGTAGTCCATCACCCTCAACCATCTTTTCAGGAAGAAGAGCGAAGAACCAAAGCCAGACACGAAGCTAGAGCTCCAGATCCACCAGTTCGACCCCTTTTTGTAGCTTCTAGCCAGATGAGCTTGAAGGTGGTTATCGGAGGATTCCATGTGGGCTTCAGTTTTGTCGACCAGCAACACTATAGGATCGGTCAGTGGATCAGAGATGGTGGTCTGACATCCTTCTATTCTTTGAGCGAGATACCACTCAGGGCTCATATAAGAGTTCTATGGATCATTAGCCTATGGGAGTGATGGCTAGTTAGCTCAGGTCAGAGATAGGGATATCCCGTTACTTCAAAGATATTGAGCAGAGTGTGGGATATTCCTATGACTGGTGCATTTGTCGATAGTTTGATTGATAGAGTGAGTGGTCTCCAGTGTGTATTCGAGTCAGACATTTTGCCTGAGGGAGCCACTATGCTAGCATCCCGTTCGTCAGTGAAGATGAGACTTCTACACCATATTATCACTCGGATCCTTCTACCATTGATCGGACATTTTGATTACATCACTGAGCGAGAGTAGCTCGTGATAGTCTCATTGGTATAGCAGACACCTGTCTGCCTTCCGGTGCTCATGGTTCATCAGATGATGGAGCCTTTGACAAGTCAGTGACTCTGCTTTCCCTATGGGATGGGGTTGACATTGTTGTTTAGAGAGTATGGTGTTACATTTAAGGATGAGCCCTTTTGTATGCTCTAACATACTGATGTTTATGACATCAGGTCATTACATTGGATGGGTTATCACCTGTTCAATGGCCAGTGGAGATGTAGAGTATTTGGTCAGGCCGACGATAGAGATGATGATGATGATGCAGAGGAGGAGCACATTCTTTACATCGAGGCAGGATCTACTAAGGCATCTCTTCCAAAGAGTCAGCCTGAACGAGCAGTGCAGCTAGAGACTGCTTCTTAGTTTGAGCCTACATCTCTGCCTTAGCCAGTTCAGTTGGATACTCCAGGAGCTTCAGTGAGTTTGATGGATAGAGTTATTGATGTGGAGATAGGGTCATGACTATCAAGCAGCGACTTGATAGTTTTATTATGGAGACCAGAGAGAGCCATAGAGGATTGAGTAATGGCATCTTAGCTATTCCAACTGCACTATCCAAACCTTTTTCAGGGAGTATTCCAGTTTTTAATACAGCTCCACCTGCTCCAGCACTAGTTGTTGATGACAGTGATGATGGAGATGATGAGGAGACTGACATTGATGGATTTGACTTCCCAGATTTGATTTCAGAGCTAGTGGCAGAGGTGACAGCAGACTTGCCTAGGAGTCCCATTTGTGACCCTTCCATTTCACCTACTCAGACTCCTGTCCTATCTACTCGACCATTCAGATCTGATGATCATGTTCCTATTCCTATTCTTTCACCTGTTGTTGATTCACCTATATTGATTCACCTGTTATTGATACACCCATTATTGACACTCCTATTATTGACTCATCGATTATAGATTCACCCATTCATTCTTTAGCTGATTCGACTATCGTTGATACGCTTATCATTTCATCAGCTGATACACCTATTATTGACACACCCACTTTTGATACACCTACCATCTATACATCCTCTCTTATCCTAAAGCTAGGTTTTTACACACCTGGCTTTTAGTATCTTGATTCTGATCCATCTTTTGATCGTACACCACATTCGACAGTTGTAGAGACGGTCGCCCTGATCTGCTCTATTCCTGCTGAGGACATAGCCTCCACCTTTTCTGCTCTATCTAGAGGTCGGACATACGCTCAGTGCAGAGGACATGGTCATCGTACTCCTCTATGATTGACCAGGACCCGCCTTCATGATCTCCGATCGATGTGGCCCAGAGATCGCTCTTTTACTGATACTGGATTGATTGAGATCGGATCTTTCGATGATGAGGATGAGGATTAAGATATCTTTGTATGTTTAGATAGTTTCCTTTTATGCATCTTTTGTATGTTTTGTTATTGTACAAATTCTGAATTTAAATAAAATATTATGTTGTACTTCATATTATGATCTTAAATGAATGAAATGCTTTAATTTTTTTTAATACTTCATTATCTTTTGAGTGGATGAAAGATTTTTTATCATACTTCAATGCTATATCTTGAATGACTTACCTATTTTTTTTCATACCTTTTTAGTGATAACAAACGGGGGAGTAATAAGACCAAGTATAAATGTGCAAGAAAGTAGTATGAGTAATAGTATATATATGCTTGAAAGTTTGTCGTGTTTGACAATTCCTTTGTGTGAATTTGAAAATTCTTTTGAAAATTTAGTTGAGCTTGAATTGAAAATTCTTTACAAATTTCTTAAGTAAGGGGGAGTATTGCCTCCTTTATATTGAAAATCTATTTCAAAATTAAATTTCATGTCAAGTCTTTTCTTTAGATGTTTGAAAAGATGTTTACAAATTCTTTTATGAATCATCTGTTCAGGAGAAGCCTAATTTAATGCTGAATTTTTGTCTCTCCTAAACATATTTTTTTATGGAGTATCATGATACATAAGTTTATATCTTATACATATATCCCAAAGCTCTGATACTCTTAATCATTATAACAAGCTCTGATACTCTTAATCTATATATCACTCTTGCTCTGATACATCATTTCAATAATGCAATTACTTCGATACACATATTGCATTCAGCTCTTTGCACCTTATAAATTCTTTTGAAAGCTTTTTATGCAATTTATACTTAAAAGTTTTGTCATCATCAAAAAGGAGGAGATTGTTGACTCCATTATTGATTTGATGATAAGTAAAATGCTTAAGTATAAGTTGAGTACTAATGATTCTTTGAAGTGTATTTTTATAGAAAAAGATGTTCATCATTTGATAAAAGATTGTTTGATTAAAAAAGCCAAGTTTAGATGAAACTACTCAAAGAAGACTTGGACAGTTAAAGTTTGCTTGAATGGATACTTGAGTGAAATATAAATTTGATTCAGCACAAGTTCAGGTATCTTTGTGAAGATCTCTGTGAGGTGTCAACTCAAAGTGTCGACACATGACACCAAGTGTCGACACATGACAGTGAAGTATCGACTCAAGCCGGTATGCAAAGAAAGTTTCAGATGGCATGGCCGAAGTGTCAACACATGGACTTGAAGTGTCGACTCAAAGTGTCGATACATGGATCAGCTCATCGCCTGAGATTTTTAAGTCACAGAACTTGCTGAAGATGAAAACTATAGAAGTATCGAAACATGGATACGAAGTGTCGACTTAAAGTGTCGACTTAAAGTCGACTCACTTGAAGAAGTGTCGACACATTTGAGATTTTCAGAAAGCCAGATTGAAGATATTTGAACTGGGTGTTGACTCAAGAAGTTCAAGTATCAACTTGAAGTGTCGACTCACAGCCTGAAGTGTCGACACATGAAGTTCTGAGAATAGTAACGACTAGTTTTTCAAAAGCAAAACTTGTCTCTTTTCATCTCCAATGGCTAGATTTTCATGTATAATAGCTAGAAACCAGATTTGAGACCTTGGAAAGGTATTTATATGCTCCAAATCAAATCAAAAAAGAGAGTTTTGAAAAGAAATATCCAAGAGAAAAGAAATGTGAGCTTTCACTCCTATTCATTGAAGTTCAACCACTTTCAAGCAAATGAAATCCTCCAAGCATTCAAGAGCCTTCAAGAGTATTAAAAGTCACCCATTCTTGAGCAATCAAAGAGGCTTCATCATGTTGAAAGCATCACAACAACGAGCTTCAAAGAGATACCTGCTTTTATTAGAAATCTTATATTGTTTCTCTACTTCAAACTTTATTTGTTATAAGGGTTCTTGGTTAGCCTATTGCAAAACCAATGGAGGTTATTGGTGAGCCTTTGAAAACCAATTAGGTCTTGGTTAGCCCAAAAAATCAAGGGAGGTTGGTGTGAGCCTTAAAACCATTTAGGTTCTTGGTTAGCCCATAAAACCAAGTGAAATTTAACTTGTGAGCCTTATGAAAAAGTCGAGTTTTTTATTAGTGAGCCTAGAAAATTGATTGGCTATAATCGATTGAGATTATAGTGATTTTCCAAGGGGATCTTGGAGAGTGGATGTAGGTGCATTAGACAGCACCGAACCACTATATTTCTTTGTATTTTTGGTTGCTTGTCTCCTCTACTGGCTCTTACATTTATTGCTTTATATTTTCGCTACACATTTACTTAAGAGCATTTTATTTGCATTCATAGTACTTGTTTATATTGTTGGATTGGATTACATACTATTGCATTGCATCAAGTAATTATTTTTTAAAGATCCAATTCATCCCCCATCTTGGGTGCTTACTGGGCAACACATTAAGAACATTAGGACAGAAGCTCCCTCATTTCGAGGCAGTATTGATCCTCTGGTTTACATTTCCTGGGAGGAAGATATGGATGATTATTTTAAGTGGAATAAAATATCTGAAGATGGAAATGTTAGGTTTACCTGAGTGCATCTATGGGGTCAAGCCAAGTCTTATTGACACAATGTTCAGGAAGGATGGCATATGAGAGACACGAACCCATTAGGACCTGGAAAGGAATGAAGAGCAAGCTTTGTGAAAGGTATATCCCTGTGTCCTACCAACAAAATCTCCTAGACCGCTTAGAGATGTTGACCCAAGGTAATGGATCAGTCAGTAGTTATATTGATAAATTTAAGCATCTAGTGTGCTATATTATGAATATGGATCCATATGATATCCTAATCCGATTTGAAGAAGGTTTGAAGAAAGATATCCAGAGAGAATTATTTAGACATAATATCTATAGTTTGGAGCAAGCCTACCGAGTAGCCCAAAACTATGAGAGGTCCTTGAGGCATGCTAGATCAAGTTCTTTGGACCTAAATCCAACCTCTACTAGCTTGAATCAAATCCCCATTGGTCTGACAGCTACCTAGTATGAACCAGACTTTTGTTGATCAACCCTCATCTATATCACTTCCAACCCAGAAGGAAGACATTGAGAAAGAATTAAGTATGCCGACCCAGTATTAGTTGACCAGAATGAAGCCATTCTAAAAGAACAATTAAAGGAGGAAGAATTAGAATCCATTATAGAAGTATATGAGGCTGACATGAGTTTGGTAGACGAATATAAAGGAGAAGACTTTGAGGAGGACAACTCTAGTACCTTACCTGAGGAAATCCTTATAGAAGATAATTGTTGAGCCTAGTCCTAAAACATCAAAACAACAGGAAATTAGTGAGGACTTAGTTCCTGTAAGTCAATGCCTCAAGAAGAGCCCACTCCTTTAGCCTCAACCTGATACCTCATTCAGCTCCCTTATAAAGAGTTCATTCCTCTAACCCCAGCTGATGACCTTTTTTTGGAACCGACTAAGTCTACCTTTCTTGAAAAACCTACACTTGCGATGACCAAATTCTCCATTCTTCAATTTGACCTTATGTCACCCATAGACCAATGTTCAAATCTTAAGGTCATACTGAGTAACCAAGGTTTATTCCATGTTTCCAATAGATGGTCCCAAGACTCCAATTCCTATTTCCTATCACACCTTAAGGCTTCCAATGTTCTCCAAACTTTCAAATCCCACTATGTTGAGATCGTTTGGTTGCACCGGTTCTTCGAGTATGTTAGGTTTGCGACCTGCTTTTGGAAGACCTTATGGCATTTGCTAGGGATCAATTAAAATTTCCTATGCATGCCAAACCAGGGTTAAACCTAGAGAGTCTATAGTCTATTAGGTTTAGGCCCCAAAGAATCCAATAAAATTTTTCCCAATATGAATGCATAGTTGAGTCTGTATTTGTTAGGTGCCAGTATGAGTCTTAGAGTCCATAGAGTCCTTCGCATAGCATGTATAAGGAGATTAGCCAAAAATCAATCTAAATAATAATACATACAAAAATTGGCTAATTCTCGAAAGTGAGTCAAAGAATTTGAAATAGGGGATTCTGTAATAATTAGGCTTAGGTCTGAACGGTTTCCACCAGGAACTGTTAAAAAACTTAATGCTCATGGAGTTGGCCCCTTTAAAGAAAAAAGAAGAGTTGGCCCTAATGCCTATATGCTTGAGCTACCCCCGGATTATGGCATTAGCTCGACATTCAATATCTCAAACTTAGTCGAGTATAGGGAATCGACAACCATACCCAGCGAGCCATTTGGGCCTGACCTATCTTTTGAGAGTGAACCCAACATAGGGTGTCCACCTCTAATTTTACATGAGAGAGGAGAACGGATCGAGCGTGTCCTAGATGATCAAGCTATCACCACCCGGGGTAAGGGCTATTAGCATTACTTGGTTCGATGGCAAGGTCGGTCAAAGTTCGATGATTCGTGGATACCCGAGAAGACTTGCAGTGCCTTGACCTCAACCTTCTTAAGAAATATCAAAGCCAAATCAACCCTTACTCGATAGGATCGTTTCTCCCATCTCGGAAGAATTGGTGTGGGCACCGGGATTAGATAGAGGCTCCTCAACCCTCTATGGATCTCTGATTAGGATTTCTAAGTCTTTTGGGTCCTGTAATAAGGATTAAAGCCTGAGTAATTTGCTTTCGAGTCATATAATTAGTATCTAGTTGGTTTCAATTTTTGGTTTAGTCATGTAATTTGGCCAAGTTGGTCAAGTTAGGGTCAATTGATCTTGTAATTAGCTGAATCGGTTGACAAGCTCAAGTCAATTTGAAGATGGGCTCAAGCTAGTTTGAAGATGGGTTCACAAGTGGACAATCAAGTCAAGCCCAATTGAAGATGAGTCAAGCCACCACTCCACACTAGGTTAGGAGTGCCAACTCAAGAAGAGTGCCACATCATTAGTGCCACATGGCATGGGAGGTGCCACTTCAGCTCATGGAGTGCCACAACATCAATGCCATATGGCTTGGAAGGCGCCACTTCATCAAGCACCTTGGATGGCCAAGACAAGCTAAAAATTCAAATTCAAATGACATGTGGATGCCATTAAACATGTCCTTGATCCAAGCCAACAACATCCCCACCTCACTCCACATATTAAGCCTCTCCAAAGATCATGATTGGCCAAGTAGGAGTTCAAAAATCAAATGGAGACAACCTTCCTCTCTTCCCTCCCCGAATCAAGCATTTCCACCAAGGCCAAGGTGTCATGAAGAAAGGACTCAAATTTCAAATGGGTGCCCCCTTGATTATTGAAGCCAACATCCTCTCTTCACTCCACCAAATCAAGCCATTCCACCTAGGAGCAAACCAAGTCAAAGTCGGCCAAGGCTTCATGAAGGAGAATTTTCAAATTTCAAATGGGTGCCCCTTGACTCATGAAGACAACCCACCTTTGTCTCCTCCCCAAATCAAGTCTTGTAACCTTTCTTTTAAATTTTAATAAGAACTTGGGTGCTTATAAAAAAAGACCCTAGCCCTCTTGTAATGATAATTTGTGATTAATGAAAAAGTGAGAAGTTCTTCTTCCATTAGCCCTTGTCTTCTTAGACTAGGAACTCTATGAGAGAGTGCCTTTATCCTTCGGGACATCAAGAGGTGAGAGGCCCTGAGTTACCATCCTCCTTTGCAAGCCACCATTCCACCTTCAAGCTGGGATGCCACCTAGAAGATCCACCTAGACGCCCAACGAGAAGAGCCCTCCTCGACCACCATCTTCGACTCCTTTTCCAATACTTTTTGCTTTCTTATACACCTACTTGTTGTTTTCTAATCCTTTACTTGGTTGCTCGTATGTCCTCCAGGTACCAAGGATAAAGGATTCGGTCTCCCTTGCCTTCGGGACCATTAAACGAAAAGCCGATGAATCCGCAAGGTTGAAGGCTTGATCCTCCAGGCCACATCCACGAGTGTGAGTGACCTCGGCATCGGGCACATCAGAGTCTTCAAGATTTACACTCCCTAGTCTCTAAGTAGGTATTGATTTAGAGCTATCACCTATGGGGTTTCTCAATCTCAGGGTCGTCTCTCATCAATGTTTAGGGGCTAAGCTTGCATGCTAGAAGTTTCTTGTGCTTATAGAACCTCTAGATCTAATCTTTGCTTGACTTTGGAAATCAGAAAAACTCTTCAACCTAAATCACAAAAGAAAAAAAATCATTTGCATATCCATCTTATCATTAGTATAGTCCTGTATCATCTTAGTCCCACATCAATTTCTGGTATCAGAGCTTCATCCCGGATCATGTTTGGTATTGGAGCTTCATCCCACATCATGTTTGGTATCAGAGCTCCATCCTGCATCACACCATCTTGTTGTATGAATACCACATGAAAGCTATTCTTCGATTTCCCTTGCATTCCTTCTTCTTCAAAATTTTTAATCTATAACATATAGTCTTAGCACTGCTAACTCCGAATAGTATTCGGGTCATCTGTGCCTTCTTGGTCCTTTGCCAACAGCTGAATATAAAGCCTAGAACCTCTTTGTTCACTTCCTTCTTCATGCTGAAGAAGGATTTCCATGGTCAGGAGTGGTGGGTCATTGGCCCTCGCCCAGGTCGAATGTTTATCACAGGGCTACCATCTACTATTCATGGATGGAAGCCTTGTTTCTTTTTTCTATTTTTTGCATATCCCTAGGGTTTCAATACCGAGTGGAGAGAATCTCGTTTGACTATCAATGATGGAAAGAAAGCCCTGAAGGTCGACCGGGAAGACTTTAAAAAGTTCTCAAGAGTTGAGGTTCCATTGATAAGGGAGTTGCTAAGCAAGCATAACTTTCATCCCCATCAGATCAATATGTTTCCATCTTTAGGTATACTTAATAATATATGACTTTCGCTTTGTTTTCAATTACTCAATGACTGACCACCATTGCCTTTTGTTTTACAAGTAAAAAAATGAAGCCAGACTTCAGCAAGCTTTGTCAGGCTACCCGTAAAAGGCCTTGCCAGCTCCTTTAGCAAAATTGGAGGGTAGGAAGAAAGCTCAGGCCAAAGAGGTTATGAGAAGTATTCCTGTAAAACTAAGGGTGATGTTCGATGATAACGTCTTGCTAACAGAGCTCCATTCTAGGGCTGTTATTCTGGCTCAATCTTCTGAACAATTGATGCCAACATCGGCTACCGATGCATCACCACCTCGGCCTCCTCATCAAGACAAAGGAAAAGCCCCCCAAACTAAGGAAATGCCAAAGAGAGACAATCCCCTTAAGGGGAGTATGAAGTAGACTTCATAGTCTACTCTGATGGGAGGGGCTTGGAGAACCCCAAGTTGGCCAAAAAATTGATTAAGGCCATGCTCCTCCCAAGAGACTGAGAAGTAACCAAGAATCATCAGCTGGAATAGATTACTGACTCCCTGTACCCAAATATTTTTAAGGTAAGTGGTCTTCTTTATTTCATCTTCCTTGAAGTTGTAAGAAACAAGACTAACACTTTTGTTGTCTGATGCTGCTCATCCATGAATGACTCTAATAGAGAATGGTATATTAAGGTTTACAGATCTCAGCAAGGGTCTTCAGTATGAGTTGGAGATAGTGAGAGCTAAGAAAGAAGTGGCCAAAGAATTGAGATCAGCCATGGAAGAAAAACTAAATAAGAGCATCGCCACTAGTCAGTCTTTGGAGACCGATCTGAAGAAGGCCCAAACTAAAATAACATAACAAAAGGCGAAGTTGAGGAGAAGAAGATGAAGATATACTCCTTGGAACATACAGCCAAGGATAGTCAGAAGAAGTCAAAGAGGCTTCATAAAAGGCTGACCTAGCTGCCAAGGAGAGTAGTTGGCAATGGATCAAGCTATCCAAGTTCTTAAAGATTACAAGAAGTCTTCAGGCTTCAAGGATAAGATGACCGAGGTCAAGATAGTTAGCTAACTGTTGGGTTTCAATGACTTCCTCAAGAAGATTCTTAGCTTCATCCAGGTCTGTACATCTCATGCATTCAATTTATGAAATCGAAGAAGAGTCCAAGATGTAGGTCGAGGCCGAAGAGGATTTAAGGCAGTCCGATGAGCTCCTACCATGGTTGACTCTGATGCATCTCCTATTACCGTTGAAGAATTTTTTTACTTTTTCTTTTCTTTCTTGTAAGGAAATAGAAATGTAAAGAAACTTTTGGAAATGAATGAAAGTTTTCTTTTTCCCAACTTTGCCTTTCATAATGGGCTTTCTCTACAATTTTTCTAAGAATAAAGTACTTGGATGTCCTTTAACTCTAGCATTAGAAGAAGATTTTTCTATGTACAGAGTCATTAGATTATTTTCAACTTCTACTTGAGAAGAGAATTTTTCTAAGTGTAGAGTCATCAGGTCTTTTTCAACTTCCACTTGAGAAGAGAATTTTTCTAAGTGTAGAGTCATCGGTATGATAACTTGGCAACATTGGGGCATCTTTTTCCTATATAGGGCTATATAGCTTCAGTGCAGTTTTACATTGATCATGACAGATCTTGATGGTAGGCTGATGACCAATTATACTCTAATTTTTGTTGATATAGTAGGCTGGTTAGGTCCACTTGCACATTTATCGGGCATACCGATAGAGTAGGCTGGTTAGGCCCTCCCTTGTGCTTATTAGTAATGTTGATAAGATAGGCTGGTTAGGCCCATCTTAGCACTCATCAGATATACTAATAAGATAGGCTGGTTAGGCCCGCCTTTGTGCTTGTCAGTCATATTAATAAGGTAGGCTGGTTAGGCTCACCTTTGTTTGGGCATTTTGATGAAGCCATCGGAAGAAAATTTTTTTTGATAATATTTGTGAAGATTTTCTACGTTCCAAGGTCGAGGCATTAGTGAGCCATCAAAAGTTTCAAGTCGGTAGGTCCCAGGTGCATGACCTCACTGATTCGATAAGGTCCTTCCCAATTGGGGGAGAGTTTTTCTGGTTTCGTTAGCCTAGATATTTTAGATTTTTGAAATACCAATTATCTAGGTCACAAGGTTCATGCTTTAACCCTGGAGTTGTAGTATATAACAACCTTTTGTTGGTACATATCCATCTTCATTTAAGCTTGAAGTTTGGTACCCTGGAGTAGATCTAGTTTGGCTCTGTGGTGTTCTAAATTTTCAGGCACTATGAAGTGATCAATCCTCAAAGATTGCAATGTGACTTTCACCAGAAGGACTGCTTCACTACCATATGCTAGGTTAAATGGAGATTCCCCTATAGCTATTCTGGAGGTCATCCAGTATGCTCAAAAGACTGAATTCAATTTTTTGGACCAGAGCCCCTTAGCATTATTCAGTCTAGCCTTCAGACCGTGGAGAATTGTCTGATTGGTCACTTCAATTTCTTTGTTAGATTGAGGATGACCGATGGAGGTCAACATGTGGATGATATGATATTGATCACAGAAATCTTAGAATTTCTGTTTGTCAAATAGTCTTTCATTGTTGGTGGAATGGCATGAGAGATTCTAAATTGGAAGATGATGAAGTTCTCGACCTTCCATTTAGTTATGTGTGCCCAAGGTTCAGCCTCGACCAACTTAGTGAAATAGTCAATGGCCACAATAAGGAACTTTCGTTGATCTGAAGCTGGAGGGAATAGGCCATGAATATCCATTCCCCACTAAGAGAATGGCCAGGGAGCTGTTAATTGAGTCAGCTGACTTGTGGGACATCTTTGGATGTTAGAATATCTCTACCATTGGTTGCATCTTTGGATGTAGTCAGCTACATCTTTCTGGATGGTTGGCCAATAATAACCTTGGCATATGATTTTGTAGCTAATGATCTGCCCCCCGATGATCTCCACATATACCCTCATGTACTTCCCTTAGGGTATAGTCGATGTCCGATGGTCCCAAGAACTTCAACAGGGGCTGGGTGAAAGATCTCTTGTAAAGTACTCCATCTATGATGACATACTTAGGGGCCATCCAGTGTATTTGCTTGGCTTCAACCTTATCTTCTGAAAATATTCCGTCATTTAGGAACTTGAAGATAGGGTCCATCCAATAGGGTTCATGCTCAATTTGATGCACCTTCGAAGCCTTTTCGATATGCTAGGGTCATCCAAGTATTCGATGAATGTTTGGCCAAGGAAGTCCGAAGTAGTGGTTGCTAGTCAAGAAAGAGAATTGACCCTAGAGTTTTTGGTCTTTTGTAGTCAAATCTATTTCAAATTCCACTTAAGAAGAGAATTTTTTTAAATGTAGAGTCATCAGGTCTTTTTCAACTTGCACTTGAGAAGAGAATTTTTCAAAGTGTTAAATCATCGGTATGATAACTTGGTGACATAGGGGCATCTTTTTTTCAATAGGGCTATATAGCTTTGGTGCAATTTTCCACTGATCATGACTGATCTTAATCATAAGCTGATGAGCTCAATTGTATATCTATTGATTTTGTTGATATAGTAGTCTAGTTAGGCCCACTTGCACATTTGTCGCACATATCGATAGAGTAGGCTAGTTAGGCCCTCCCTTGTGCTTATTAGTAATGTTGATAAGGTAGGCTGGTTAGGCCTGCCTTGGCACTCATTGGATATACTGATAAGGTAGGTTAGTTTGGCTTGCCTTTGTACTTGTCTATTATATTGATAAGGTAGGTTGGTTAGGCCTGCCTTTGTTTGGGCATTTTGATGAAGCCATCAGAAGAAAATCTTTATTGATTATATTTGCAAAGATTCTCTACATTCCAAGGCTGAGGCATTAGAGAGCCATCCAAAATTTCAAGTTGGTAGGTCCTCCTGGGTGCACGACCTCACTGATTCGATAAGGTCCTTCCCAATTGGGGGAGAGTTTCCCCTATTCTATCGGTTTGGATACTTCGAATCTTCGCAATACCGAGTTTCCTGGTCTGAAGGTTCATGCATTAACCCTGGAGTTGTAATATTTGGTAACCTCTTATTGGTGCATAGAAATCTTCATTTGAGCTTGGAGTCTGGTAACTTGGAGTAGTTTAGGTCAGCTATATGCCATTCTGAATTTCCAGGCTCTACGAAGTGATCAATCCTCAAGGATTGCAATATGACTTCCACTGGTATGACTGCTTCACTACCATATTCCAGGTTAAATGGGGATTCCCTCATAACCATTCTGGGGGTCGTGTATGCCTAAAGAACTGAATTCAATTCTTTGGCCTAGAGCCCCTTGTCATCATTCAGTCAAGTCTTCAGACCATGGAGAATTGTCCGATTGGTTACTTTGGCTTCTCCGTTGGATTGAGGATGACCGATGGAGGTCAACTTGTGGATGATATGATACTGAACTCAAAAATATTAGAATTTTTGGTTATCAAATTGTCTTCCATTGTCGGTGATAATGGCATGCGAGATTCAAAATCAAAAGATGATGAAATTCCTGATAAAGTTCTTGACATTTCCTTTAGTTATGTGTGCCAAAAGTTCGACCTCGACCCACTTAGTGAAATAGTTAATGGCCATAATGAGAAACTTCTGTGACCTAAAGCTGGAGGAAATGAGCAAACAATATCCATTCCCCACTGAGCGATGGCCAAGGAGCTGTTAATTGAGTCAACTAACTTGTAGGACATCTTTGGATATTAGAATATCTCTGGCATTAGTCATATCTTCAGACATAGTCAGCTGCATCTTTCTAGAAGGTTGGCCAATAATAATCTTGGCATATGATTTTGTAGGCTAAGCATCTGCCCCAAAAATGATCTCCACATATACCCACATGTACTTCTCTTAGGGCATAGTCGGTGTCCAACGATCCTAAGAACTTCAGCAAGGGTTGTGTGAAAGATCTTTTGTAAAGTACTCCATCTATGATGACATACTGAGAGGCCATCCAGCATATTTGCTTGGCTTTAACCTTATCTTTTGGTAATATTCATTTATTCATGAACTTGAAGATAGGGTACATCCAATAGGGTTCATGCTCAATTTGATGCACCTTCGAAGACTTCTCTGATATGCTGTGATCCTCCAGGTATTCTATGAATGTTCGGCCAAAAAAGCCGAAGTAGTGGTTGCCAATCGAGAAAGAGCATTGGCTCGAGAGTTTTTGGTTCGAGGTATGTGAGATATTTCAAAGAACTCTAGCTAGGTTGTTGATCTCATACCATTTCCAAGTACTTGATCATGGCCACATCCCATGCTCTAATCTTGCCTTTCACTTGGTTCACCACCAGCTAAGAATCCAAGAAGACCTTGATCTTCCAAATCCCTAGCTCTTTGATAATTCTGAGTCCTACCAAAAGGGCTTCATATTTTGCTTGGTTATTCAAGCTTGGAAAGAGAAACAGAGGGTGGATTCCATGGTTTGTCCTATGGGATTGGCTAGTATGAGTTCGGCTCCACACCCAGAAGAACAAGATGCTTTGTTCACATCGCGTATCCAAGTAGAGTCTGAATCTTCTTTGGTTATTTCTCCTTCGTCAATCACTTGTCAGCTATTGTCCTGGCTCCATGTACATTTACCAAGGAAATCAACTAATACCTGGGCCTTGATGGCAGATCTAGGTTGGAATGTGATGTCGATTTTGCCTAGCTTGATGGCCCACTTAGCTATCATTCTTGAAATGTCGAGGCACCATAAGATGGCCTTTAGTGGCTAATCCATCAGGACTAGGATGGCATGGGACTGAAAGTAAGGTCACAGGCATTTTGCTACAATAACCAATGAATATATGAGCTTCTACACTTTTGCATACCTTACTTCAGCTTCATGTAGCACCTTGCTAGTATAGTAGATCAACTTCTATATGTTTTCGGCTCCTTTTTTGACAAGCACTAAGTGATGGCTTCATCCGAAGTAGAGAGATATAAGAGGAGAGTTTCACCTTCTTAAGGTTTTGAAAGCAATGGAGGATTCCTCAAGTATTTCTTTAACTCTTCAAAGGAGAGTCAGCGGTCATCTGACCACTCTAAGCCTCTTATTTGGCATAGAGCTTTGAAAAGGGGAGATATCTTTTGGTTGATCGAGAAATGAATTGGCTCAATGAGGCTATCCTCCCGGTTAGCTGTTGTATCTCTTTTCTATTAGAGGGATGCCTCATATCTTGGGTTGCCCAGATTTTCTTTGGATTAGCCAAGGAATTTCCAAGATGTTACTCCAAAGGTGCACTTGATTGGCTTCAGCTTCATCCGATGATGTCGTAGGGTGTCAAAGGTGATGGAGATGATTTGGCGAATCCATGCCCAGCATAAGCTATCCAGGTGAATGAAAGATCCTCTGCCAGTGATCCGCAATGATCACGGTAGGATACAGTTCAAACAAAGATCAATCGATCCTTTGGATTTATCGAGAAGTGAAGAAGAGGGAAAGGAGAAGAACGATCTAGAAGAAACGAAAGAGTTTCTTGATTCTGGTTGTTTCCTTAGACTGTTACAAATGACCTTCTCTCTATTGTCCTCACTCATAACCATCCCAACTTACATATATAGATACCTAGATCGCAAAGGACCTAGCTCCCCCAAAACTTCCTGGCATGGCTACACATGATTCAAAAGATCCCGTCATCCGAGTTGGCTCGATCCCCACGAGTCGACTCCATGCTACAATGATCACTCTGGATGAGTTAGCTCGAACCCCTTGAGTCAACTCATCAAGACGTGGGTTACCTATTTTGCAGAAATGAGCCGACTCGCAGTGATCCAAGCTGACTCTTAGCAGTATTGAGCCTACTCCAAGCAGTTCGAGCCAACTGTTAGCAAAACTACTCCCTGCATCCATGCTATGCCAACCATTATAGTCGACTTGGACCAGAACCGAGCTGACTCTAACGTCCAGAATGACCAAAACTCAGTCTAACATCTAGGACTTCGCTGAGTCTCGGGTGGTGCATTCAAGGCTTTTTGGGTCAATGTTTTTGTATTGGTCCAGTCTATCATGGTTTTCCATGATGTATCTAGGGCTAGGAGTAATATTGGGGTGACTCGTAGGTATTTTAGATTGAGTTTTGATCTGTCTGGGTCTTAGAGTCGGCTCTGCTAGTTGGCACAGCTCAGAATAGGGTAATGTGTTCTTGACGAGTCGGCTCCAATGGGTTCGAGTCGACTCGGTTACACAGTCAAGAAATCCTGTGGTTTGACGAGTCAGCTCTGATGCTTAAAGTCGACTCGGTTCCAAGGTCAAGTTGACTCTAGTGTTTGGAGTCGGCTCGATTGATGGGTGAGCTATTTTAAATGGTGCCAGCTGGGAGGGAGTTTTGTGATACTCGGCCACGTGCAACCAAGGTATATATATTGTAACTTCTTGAGAGGTTTTATAAGGGTTGTAAATGAACTTCTCTGACATGGAATCAAGAAAATCCCCTTTCTCCAGAGATTCTCTCTCTTCTTCTCCCTTCTCCCATTTTTGATCTTGACATGACTGATCTTCATAGACCTGTATCCTACTATGTTCTCCAAGGAGATCACTGGCAAATGGTCATCTATAACCTATGATACGCTGCCGCTATTGCTTTGTTGATCAGAGCATTTGTTTTTGATCGGGACAAGGTTGTTTTTTGGTATTTGGGTTCAATATGAAATCTATAGTTGGATCCCAATTCTCAACAATCTGTATCAGAGTGAGGTTTGTGAAAGGAAGATCTCAAGATCAGAGGGTTGGAAGAAAAGTTCTTGTAGGTACGATTTTCAGATATCTTGATTTCTTGATTGTGGTAATGGCATCAAGTGGGTTCAAGGTAGATTTTGAAAAGTACGATTGCAAGGAAAACTTTATACTGTGGCAGCAAAGGATTAAAGATTTGCTAGTTCAACAAAGGATCTACAAGGTCTTGGTTAAAGAAAGACCAGAAAAGATTAGTGTTGAAGAATGGGAAGTGTTAGAAGAGATTGCTTTTAGCACCATCAGGATGTGTTTGGCTGATTAGGTTTTACCTGAGGTTTATTCGGAGACTACCGCAAAAGGTCTTTGGAGAAGATTGGAGATCTCATACATGGGAATGAACATGACGAACAAGCTATGATTGAAGAAGCAACTATATAACTTGAGAATGCCTGAAAGAGGAGACCTCGTTGCTTATATTCAGAAGTTCAATTAGGTATGTTCTAAGGTGATGAGCTTGGATGTGAAAATCGATGAGGAGGATCGGGTATTGTTGCAGCTATGTTCACTCTCTGGATCGTATGATGGTCTCGTAACAACCTTGGTTTATGGTAAGGAAACCCTGAATTATGAAGAAGTTGTTGGTGTGCTCAGATCTAATAAGCAAAGGGAAAAGATCTGCAAAGGTAATCCTAACTCATAGGTTCTTACTGTGAATGAGAGGCAAGGTGGTGGGGATACCAGGATCAAACATAGATCACTGGATCCCACATGGTTTGCTAATTAGGATTTTTTTTAGAACCTTAGTCATGTATCATAATTTTGTAAGCAAGTAAGATTGAGTTCTATAATAAGTTGAGACTAGTTGATTTGTCTCATCCTAGTCCAGTCTATTGAGTTCTGTATTTAAGTATCAGTCCAGTGAGAGTCCAGTTTTTGTATAAGAGGAGAGGATACCCTATTTTGGAGTACCACCAGGCCTCATCTAGGAGTTAGAGGTCTTCACATTAGCCCATTGGACCTTGTTTGCCATCCTAGGGTCCAAGATTCCTGCAAGATGCTGAGATGCCCTCCAGATACTTTCCAGATGCCTAGATTCCCTCCAGATGCCAGAGTATATTCCCAGACTAGGTCACATCATGAATCCAAAGGTCCATTTGTGCTCCAGCCCAAGAGAAATCAGCCCAGGTGCCAGGCCCAAGCCCTTAAGAACAAAGATTCTAGGTATATTCCAGCCCAGACCCAAGATACTTGGAATATTCCTTCTCCAGGCATCCCAGGCCTCCAGGGCCCAAAGCCCATGCTCCTAACCCATTTTTGGCCACCCCTTACTACCCCCATAAAGCCCAACATGTCCTTGAGGTTGACTTGGTCCAAGCTAAGAAGAAGAACTTAAGTGGAAGGAGGAAATCAAGTTCTTATTCTAGTAAACCTTATAGTCCTAGTTCTAGGTTTATTTTGCAATCTTTCTCCCACTTAAATTATGTAAACCTATTCTAACTAGGAGAAGACTTGTAATCCCTTTTGGAGAGGGCATGGGACTCTATAAATACCCCACCCCTCTTCCTCTTGTAATCAATCAACTCTTATAAATTAAACGCTGCTGAATTTTTTTAAGACTGGTGTTCTTGTGTTTTTATTTTTGGGTTCTAGTTTTTGTTCTCTTGTTTTGGCTGACCTCTATCACTGCAATCCTCCATGCCCCAAGCAGCAAATCAAATCTCCAAGCATCAGCCACACCCAAGAAAAGCAGCCTTGAAGATGCCCAGATCAAGAGCTCTTTCTGCTTCCTTGCAGCTAGCCCTTCTTGCCCTAACCTCTTTCTTTTAATCCTTTTGGTGTTGTGGTGCAATATGTAATGTAGAAGAAATTAAATAAATGCAATAAAGTAAAGTAAACACAATCACAAATACAAGGAATTTAGAATGGTTTGGAGCAACCCGCTCCTAGATCCACTATCCAAGCACCACTTGGGATTTCCACTATATCCCCCGATTGGAATATAGTCGGATTGTTTTAACAGGCTCACAATCTAAATCTATACACTTTGGTTTTACCAGGATCACCAAAGAAAACTCTCATCCTTGGTTTTAATACAGGCTAACCAAGAACCTAAATCCCTTAGGTTTTTAGAACCGGGCTCACCAAAGAAAATCCAATCTTAGTTTTATACTAGGATCACCAAGAATCCAACTTAGGTTTTCAAGAGGCTCACTTAAAAATGTTTAACCCTCTTTTAAGACATAGCCCCTTACTGTTCTTAGAGAGAACAAAGTGTATGAAAAGTAAAATGCAACTTTACAACAAACCAAATTGTTTGAGTGTTGTTGATGAAGATCAAAGTGAAGCCTAGCCTTGAATGCTCTTAATGCTCTTCAAGCTACTTCTTTACTTCTTCAAAGGGTTTGATTCAATGATGAAAAATAGTTGGTGAAGCTTGAATCCTTTCTTGAATGCTCTTGAAGTGAGTTGGTGAAAGACTTGAAGACTTTTCAACTTCCAAAGAATAATCAATGAATAATCTCTCAAAAATTATTTAAATCTTCTTAAATACTCCCCTTTATAGTCTTCTATTAGAAATAGCCATTGTAGGGCCAAGGGAACCGAAATAGAGCTGTTGGAGGGTTTTTGGAGTTCAAAAATGAAGTTTTGTAACTAGCCATTAGACTTCAAAAACCCATCACTCGAGTTGGCTCGAGGTCCATTAGTCGGCTCGAAGTCTCAGACAACCCAAATAAAAATTCTATGTGAGTCAGCTCTTATGGGCTTAGCCAGCTCGATCCCTTAATCAGTATAAATAAAATTTTTCCTTGAGTCAGTTCTTCTGGGCTTGAGTCGGCTCGAAGTCACAGTCACCACAAACCTAACTCTGGACGAGTCAGCTCTTCTAGGCTTGAGTCGGCTCGAGGTCTTAGTCATTAAAAATTTAAGTTCTTCATCGAGTCGTCTCTTGGAGCTTGAGTCAGCTCAAGGTACTGAAACCCTAAAATTTTGTGCCGTGCTAGAATGTGAGTTGGCTCTTGATCCATGAGTCAGCTTTTACAAAAATTTTTCTTATGATTCAAAACTTTGCCAAACTTCTTCAAAATAAGAATCCAACAAGAACTAATCTACTCACTCTTATTTTTATAATTTTATAGCCCTTTTACAAGATTATATAGATGAAAAATTAGGGCTTTATAATTTGAAGTACACAAGAGTTTATACAATATTGGAATACCTTTCAACCAATTAGAAAACCAACTAAGATAAAGATAAACATTTTCCTGCAAAAACTTCTTAACTAATTGAATGAATTAGTAAAGCATACATGCTCTAATACTTTGTGATCATCAAATCATTCCAGGGGTCAACAAGTTATCTTGCAGTTATGTTAGTTTCTAGCATTACTAATCTTTCTGCTGATTCTTTCATATTTTGGATCTTTAGCCACTGAATTAATGTCTAAAAAAATATTTAAAAAAATTAGATTTACTGTTTTTCATCAGTTATAGGTTTGTCCCACATAAGTTTGGTATCATAGTGGATTTAGGATAGCATTCATCTGCATTAGAATCACAAACCCTAATTTCTGCATCCTGCTGGCTGCATTAGGTGTCTATTTTTCATCTGATTTTGACCATATAGAAATTTTATTTTTCTGTTAAATTTGCATGTCATGTCCTCTGTTTTGTGGTGATAATTTTCATAAATTTTAATTAATTCTATAAAAATCCTAATTACCTAAAATTTGGCATATTAAAAACCCTAACAAAAATCCTAAGATTTCTGTAGCAGTCCGAAAACCATACGATTTGCATCATCATATAATTTCTGTTTTGCATAAAATTTTGTAGAATTCATCCTCACCATCCATCCTCTGTTATTTAATTTTTTTGATTTTTTTATACATTGGTAACTGTGTCAAAACCTACATCATATGAAATCCTAATTTCTAGAATTCTGCTATTTCTGCACTATTACTTAACAAAACCTAACCAACTTCCACACACCCCAATCCCAAGCCCAATCTGTTTGCTAACCTTATCAACCTAAACATAACTTGCTACCACATAAAACACATAAAAAATATTTTATTTTTTGATTGTTTTAGATTGCATCAGGACCATCGATTGCCATCATCTGCATTAAACAAATCTTAAGGGCACTTTCTCTATCTCAGATCAGGGCTGGAGGTCATAACCTGTCCTGGGCCCAAAATAATTTTCTTGCATTCTCACCCAAACCTTAATTAAAATTAATTAGACTTAATTTGCTCTAGAGGGCTAGGTGACACCAACAAGTCGGGTCCAAATAGTGTGGGCCAACTAGTGCATTCAATTCATCAATTATTACTGGAATCTGGTGTCTAAGGTTGAGGTTCCGGAGTCAAACAACTTAAGTAGTGTTGTGGGTTTTAATTGGATCCCTGCGAAAGAAGGGGGGCCTCCCCCACTCCCACCCTCTACCTAGCCAGAGAAAGGATTAGTTGTTGGTTGGGTGTAAGTTGAGCTGAACCACTCAGTTTTGGCTCTAGGTATAGGAAATCCTAGATTGTACTAACCTTTTTTTCTTTTGCATGCTTGGCTGCATCACAACAACTTGAATGATTATTTGATTGTTTGCATGACCATTAGATTAGGAACCCAATACCAATAGCCTCAACCCAGCCCAACTAGTGTGACTATGGAGTCCAACCCTAGGAGAACCCCATACCATGACCTATCCTTAGAACCCAACCATAGGAGACCCATTAGGAGCACCCAACCTTATGCACCAACTTTTGATGGAAGTCCAGGTCCTAAGGTGTATATTGATTAGGAGAATAGAATGGATCAGTACTTTGAGTACACTAGGATGTTATAGCTAGAGAAATTAGTTTGGCTACATGTAGGTTAACTCGATATGCTAAGCGACCTTGGGAACTTACTGACGATGAATGTTATTAGAGATGAGAACATATAAGTACCTGGAAAGCTATGAGGAGTAAGTTAAGAAAAGATTACCTAGGTAAATCTTATGAGCACGAACTTTTTGGCTAATGGCACAAATTAAGATAGGGTGACAAAACTGTGTCTAAATACATTGACCAATTTTATTAGTTTATGAGGAAATGTTACAAAGTTGAACATGAGCTTACGACCATAGCGAGGTTTCAGTATGGCCTACATGAGGACATCCGTTGGGAATTATGTTGTAGGTTGATTCAGGACTTAGAGGAAGCCTGTCATATAGCCTTCGAATTCGAGTCAAATTAGAGGGAACTCACATTTAGTCAGACTGAGTCCAACAATAATAACCTTCTACACCCCAGATCCATAGAATTGAACCCATAACCATTAAACCCATAACCCATGAACCCATAACCCTTAGTGATGTGGCAAGATCGCTGACATAGAACCCATGTCAGATTCCATTGAGCAACATGGTGGACGAAGCTACCATATGGGATGCCTCTGCCCGGACTCCTTCACCTGGCTGTGCTCCCTCTAGGTCGAGAGGCCATGGCTAAAGTCGAGCTCCGGCCTCCTTCGACCGGCTACGCTCTCTCCGGGTTGAGACGCTGTGGCCAGAGTCGAGCTCCGCCCTCCTTCGCCCGGCCGTGCTACCTCCGGGTTGAGATGCCATGGCCGAAGTCGAGCTCCACCTTCCTTCACCGATCGCGCTCCCTCCAGGCCAAGTGCCATGGCTGAAGTCGAGCTCCACCCTCCTTCACCCGACTGCGCTCCCTCCGGGTCGAGATGCCATGGTCTAAGTTGAGCTTTGCCCTCCTTTGCCCGATCATGCTCCCTCTTGGTTGAGAAACCATGGCTGAAGTCGAGCTCCGCTGTCCTTCGCCCGGCCGTGCTCCCTCCAGGTCGAGACACCATGGCCAAAGTTGAGCTGTGCCCTCCTTCACCCGACTGCGCTCCCTCTAGGTCGAGACACCGTGGCCATAGTCGAGCTCCACCCTCCTTCGCTCGGCTGTGCTCTATCCGGGTCGAGACACAGAGGCCGAAGTTGAGCTCCACCCTCCTTCGCCCGGCGGTGCTCCCTCTAGGTCGAGCCACCATGGTCGAAGTAAAGCTCTGCCCTCCTTCGCTTGGCTGCACTCCCTACGGGTCAAGAGGCCATGGCCGAAGTCAAGCTCTGCCCTCCTTTGCCCGGCTGCGCTCTCTTCGGGTCGAGATGCCATGGCTGAAGTCGACCTCCACCTCATCATATCAGCTCCACCTTGGATGAATAGATTTGTTGCTTAAAGAAGTCACCACTCTCCCAGGATAGTGGCTCGGCACCCGAGGACTATGAGAAGATGCTTGTTGGCTCGTGATGATGGTTCCAATCGTTACTTACACCAAAATGGGAAGGGTACCTCGATCGAGGCTCTGCACTCCCCACCAACCATATGCACCATCCAAAAGAGGAAGTCAACCAGCAGATTCGGATTCAGGAGGTGACAGCCTGCTAATCGAGGCCTTGCCATGTTTCCAAAAGTAGAGCGACCAGAAGGAATGTCAGCATGCACGGTACCATCACCTTTCATGAATGGGAAAAGGTATCCTGCACACGGCATCAAGCGATGCTGCACGCGCCAGCAAACAGTGCGAGGATCCTAAGGCAAGTACGTGGCTATCCCCCAGTGTCTTAAAAGAACTCTCCATGGTACCAAAAAAAATGTAAGCAAGCAAAAACATAGTTGAGCAGATGGGAAGGGAGCCAGGCACAAAGAAGAGCACCTGACCAGCCTGAGAATTCCAGGATACTGGAGACCTGCAGGAAAGGTTTCGATGGATACAACCATCTCAGCTTCGACTCTCCTAGCTTTTCCTTCCTGCTTCATGCTCTCAACTCCGCTACACTCTTGCAATGCATTAATTCTCCTCCAAGCATGGAGTCTACCTGGGGCTCGACCGGGAGGATTTGTTTCCCTGGGTCGTCACTGACTTGAGCATCAAAGTGCCCCTGTCGGGATCACTAGCCCGAGTTTCTAACTCTGTTTTGCATGTCCGGGTATTCGAACAAGATCCAAGGAGACAAAGGGCACGGTCCGAGGCCATCTACAGCTACAGGCCACAACGATTTGGTGGCAACAGATTGGCATGCCAGGAGGGGGTGAACCTTCGACACATCTTGATCTAAACCTGTCCTATTTCAAGCAGCTCACCGGGAGGATGGTGATGATGCGAGCAAGAGAAGTCTCCACCAGCAATGCAGGAGATCTCCCTTCTCGTGGGGACCCGCACAGTCCAGAAGGGGAGCTCCCTACTCCAGCTCAACCACATCCGGCGGACACTCAGTAGGCCGCACTCGCCCAGCATATGCAGATTCTTACTACGACAGTGCGCTAGCTCCAGCACCAGCATCAGTCCTTAGCTACCCACTAGTAGCAAGGGACTCTCGTGGCCCATGCCACAGCTCCCCATGACAGCCTGTGTTCTTTCCAAGGAAGGCCTTCGCAGCAGCGTGCCACCACTGAACACCGGGGAAGTCACCAGACCCCGACGAAGAGACAACATGCCAGATCTACTAAGCAGGAGAGCCGATTTTCGACCTTGGGGTGGGTCACTAAAACCCTGCCGAGGTCGAAGAAGCAAGATTCTCCATCATTACACCCCTCACATGTCACTTTCTTTGCTCCTGTCGACCTCCATGAAGGTTTCTACCGATGAGGCCATCAGGCACATGGCAGAGAAGCACCTAGAGGAGCAAGAGCGCAAGCTAGCAGAGCTATCCTACCAGTTTGTGAATCTGTAGGGCTCCGCCAACGAGCCAGCGAGCTATGATGCCCGTCCCCCTTTCTCCCGAGAAGTCTAAGGGGAGCTAGGTCCGAGCAGGTTCTGCATGCCTCAAATGGATCCCTACGACGGGACCACTGACCCCCTGGATCATCTTGAGAGCTACAAGGCCCTCATGAGAGTCCAGGGTGCAACCGATGCTTTCCTCTAGGTCACCTTTCCTACCACTCTCTAGAAGGTAGCTCGAGCATGGTTTACCTAGCTAGAGCCGGAGAGCATCAGTTGTTTCGCTCAACTGAAGCAAAAATTCATGGCCTACATCGATGCATGCTTGAAATTACCATGAGAGGTAGACAGCCTCTTCTCCATCAGGCAACAGGACCACGAACTCTTACGGGACTACGTGGTCCGCTTCAAGGTTGCCGCACTCGAGATCTACAACCTTGATGGCATGTCGCTATGCTGGCACTGAAGAGAGGGCTCAGGACTTCCCACCTGACCTACTCTTTAGACTAAAAGCCCTCCAAGACATACTCTGAGCTCCTCCTCCATGCCGAGGAGGTGGATTGCACAGGAAGGGAGCTAAATAGAAGGCCTCTAAAAAAGCCAGCTCTTAGAGAGACGTCCAGGATGCGGAAGCCCGGGCCAGCCACACCGAACTTCCACTAGAGGTCGAAGCTGGGAAGAGACCCCATCTTGGAAAAGAGCTTCACTCCTCTTCTCACCCCGAGGGCGAAGATCCTTATGGAGATCGAGAGTGAGCGCTGTTTGAAGCGCCCACCTCCGCTGAAGACATCCACTGATCGTGATAGGATGAAATACTGCTAATTTCATCACAACCATGGCCATGACACCAAGGAATACGGGCACCTCAAAAAGGAGATTGAAGAACTCATAAAGTGGGGCTACCTCGGAATGTTTATGGGGGGCAGACCCCCTGCGGAACCTCAGGTGCTTGCTGCTCTCCCTCCAATCCCTATAGTCGATAATCGCCCTACCGAGAAGGCGGTGGGGATGATATGCTAGGGAGTCGACGTGCTTCCAAGAAGGCCCAGGGTGGGGAAAATTTTGAGAATGTACTTCCCTTTGCAAGGGGAGGGGGGGTTGAAAATAAAAATGTAAACAATGATGCAATTGTCATCGAGATGATGATTGCAAAGCATCTTGTAAAATGCATCATGGTTGATAGTGGGAGCTTCACGAATGTGCTTTTTTACGATGCTTTCTCTAGGATGAATCTATCCTTTGCTCAGATCAGACTAGTGCACACACCCCTTGTTGATTTCATAGGTGACTTTGTAGGAGTCGAGGGGGCTCTCCCCATTACTACCGGGACATCACCTCGGTAGAGTACCTGATATGGAATGGGGGTTAGAGATGCTAATATGGATGCTTATGATGCAAAGGAATTTTTTTATGGTTGATGAGTTTTAGATGTTTTTTTTTTCTTAGGGTTTTGATCCCGATCACAAGGAAATACTAGAAATAAGAGAAAAGAATAACGAAAGCTTACACTAGCAGTTCAAATCCCTAAATAGTGAAAACAATAACAGGATCCAGGATTAAGAAATCCCGATAGGACTAAGCTCGAAACACAATACCTACTTAGGAGATAGAGAGAGAAAACCTCACACGTCTGAAGCGGCTTGATGCAGAGATCGCTCAACTCGATGGATGCGGCGTGGATGCCCGAGCAGTAAAACCCACGGAAGCACTAGCATTTGGTTGGAAGGTCATGATGGCAAGGCAGACTGTCTCTGGTGCCCGAGATGCCAGGGAGGACCTGAAGGCAATCAAAATAGGGATTAGCGAAATGGAGAGATGTACTGAAAGGGACTAAGAGGGGGTTGAGAAGGGGCTTCGAGCCCGGTGTCTGGCTGGATTCCGAAGTCGAAGAAGAAAATAACTTGGGGCCTCGCACCCCGCGACGTCCCGGAGGATGAAGGATTGTGGCCTCACACCACTCGACATCCAGGAGGACGAAGGACTCGCGACGCCCTAGGGCGATGGACAGGTGGCCTCACACCACTCGACGTCCCTGGGGACGAAGGCAACTTCACTCAAACCTAGTCTAGGAGACAATGGTTGGAGGATAAACAAACTCAAACTCTCTTTTCATTCAAACATTCAATTCCTCTATAATGGAGGGGTTTGGGTCCTTTAAATAGGCACCCAAGGCCCATTTGAATTCAAAATAATTCAAAACCCTTGAACCCGAATTACAACCCAAAAGTTAGCACCCAAATGGAAGGGGAAAGCTCTTCATGGCCGACCAAATGGAGGAGAAGATTGGCGTGGCATGTGGAAGGGCTTGGAGAGGGGGATTGGACTCTTGACTTCCTTCTTTGCATGTTCATTTTGGGAAGAAAACATGGAACAAGGCTTGCTTGAAGGGATGTGCTTCCTTTGATCCTTCAACGCCCACTTGGAGTGATTCCTGGCCAGCCAAAGTGGAGGGAGCTTTAGAACGTTGCAAGGTTGAAGGCTTGGAAAGGGGAGTGTGTCCCTTGACCTTCCATTCTTGCATGAATACTTTGGGAAGAAGACTTGGGAGATGGCTTGCTTTGTGGCTTGGTTTCTTCATGAAATCTTCAACGCCCCATTTAATGATGGATCATGGCATGATGTGGGGGAGGGAAGAGGGGGATGATGTCTCCTCCTTCCAAGGTCACCCAATAGAAAAAAGGTGTGGAGAGGGCGTGTGGAATGCATGAGTGCGTCACCTTGTTTCCTTCCCTGGATGCCCAAGTGGCAACTGATGTGGTGCCACGTAGGTGGCTGAGGTGGCGCCTATGTTGGCATCTTTCCAAGTGAAAGAGGTGGGTTGGCCCACAAAGAACTTGACTTGGTCTTGAAAGCCTGGTTTACTTCAATTGGGCTTGGGCCTAATCCAAACTTAGACTCGAACCAAAAATAGATACTGGACTCATGACCTAAACTTGACCCAAATTGGTCAAGGTATAAGAATAAACAAACTTAGACTAGGTACATGACTAAAAATTATAAAATTACTTTGGTTCATAGCCTTATTACAAGACTCACAGAAGTGGAACCCTAATCTGAGATCCACAGAGCGTTGAGGAGCCTCTGTCGGATCTTGGTGCCCACACCAGTTCTTCTGGTGTGGGAGGAACTGACCCTGTCGAGTAAGGGTTAGTTTGGCTTTGGTACCTCTCCAGGATATCAGGGTCGATACGCTGCAAGTCCTCCCGTGTGATCCATGAGTCATCAAATTTTGGTCGGCCTTGCCATCGGACCAAGTAACGTTGATAGTCCTTGCCCTGGGTAGTGATGGCTTGGTCTTCCAGGACACGCTCGATCCGCTCTCCTCGCTCAGGTATATTTGGAGGTGGACACTCAGGTTCAGGTTCACTCTTAAAAGGAAGGTCCGGCCTAAATGGCTCGCTAGGTATGTTTGCAGGTTCCCTATACTCGACTAAGTCAGAGATATTGAATGTCGAGCTAAGTCCATAATCCGGAGGTAATTCTAGCACATAGGCATTAGGGCCCATTCTCCTAATCACTTTAAAGGGACCAGCCCCACAAGCATGAAGCTTCTTAATAGTTTTCGGTGGAAACCGTTCAGGCCTGAGCCTAATCATTACAAAATCCCCTATTTCAAATTCTTTGGTTTGCTTTTGGGAATCAACCAAATTATTAAAAAAATCATTTAATGAATAATCCTAACATGAAGCAAAATGCAGACTCAACTATGCATCCCTACTGAAAAATTTTTTTTTATTGGATGCTCTAGGGCCTAAACCTAACAGATTATGGACTTTCTAGGTTTGACCCTAGTATGGTATGTACAAGAAAAATTATCAAGGATCCCTAGCAAATGCCATAAAGTGTACCAAAAGTAAATGGCAAAAGGGATGGGTTCTAAGGAGTCATGCAGCCTGGTAATTTCAACAAAATGCAACCCCATGGCTCTAAAAATGTGAGAAGGCTCTGGGAGGGAGAAAATAAGAGTCGGAGTCTTGGGGTAATCTCTGGGCATCATGAAATAGACCTTGGTTATTCAGGATATCTTAAGATTTGGACATTGTTCTACAGGTTCAAGTTCTAAGGCTAGATGGGTGTTCCTAGATGGTGGAAGGTCGTAAAAAAGGTCTTTGGGAATATTATTTGAAAGTCCTCAAAATTGATGCCAACCTCCTGGGGTAGTTCTATAGGGACTTGTTCCTGGACCTCCTATAAGGGCAATACTAGTGAACCCTTACCATCCTCTACAATGTTCGATCCTGGCTCAATTACTCCTTCACAGTCTCTAGTGGGTTCAGGATCTTTTTATTTTGGTTCCTCGAGGATTTCTACCTGGGGCCCATCTTCACTTGTTTCATAAATGTCTTCTTTCAATTCTTTAATGGGCTTAGGAGTTTCTTTTCCTAGATTTTCAATGGTTCAACCTTAAAGTCTTCAATGGTTCAAAGGTTTTTGTACTCAAATTCTCAGATTGTTCATCCTTCTCTCCATGAAATTCTTCCAACAACTGATCTTCACGATCGTAGACTTCCTCCTCAGGTTCAACAATGTGTTCGGGTTCAGTTTCAGTCGGTTCATCTATAAGTAGGGCAGGGGCGGTGCACTGACTAGCAAATGACCAGGTTTATGACACCTATAGCATTTACCTTGGGGATCGGGTCTCCTCTGGACTTCAATAGCCTTACCCTTGTCCTCTCTACTGTATTGGGGTCGGTTTAGGCTGGGAAGACTAGGACTGGGTCGGGCTAGGCTTGGTCGACTAGGGTCAGATCGGTTCAGGCTTGGTCGACTTGGGTAAGCCTGGCTATAACCTTGGGTGGATCCGGGGATACGGCTCTGGTTCCCAAAGGGCTCAGGTCTTCTGTACGCGATAGCTCTCTGGAAATGCTCACGGAGCCTAGCAACTTCCTCTATGGGTCCTAGTTTGGCCTCTATTTGATCACATCTATTAGTCAACTGGTTGCCTAATTGAGTCATGGATTGAGTCATGGATTGAGTTATGGCTCCAATGTCAGCCCGAAGTTGGTCCATGGCTTCGATAGAGGGTGGAGAAGGTGGGTGAAAAGAAGTTCCTGATCTAGTGCACATGTAACACACACACAGAACGGTGCTACAGTTTGCTAGACCTAGGAGATCTCTCCAAATGTGAAGTCAAGAAGATGAACCTGGAAGTAGTAACTTGGCACCTGGCCAGGTAAGTGTAAGGTGAGTGGAGGTTCCTCTTTGCTTTCCTAGACACCAATTTTAAATTGGCCAGGTAAGCGAACAACCCACTTCCCTTCGGGATCTAGTCCCTGAACCACTTGCCTAGACACCAGCTACTCAAGCACACACCAACAAGTGATCTAACTTGGCTCGACACTTGGGTTGACCCGACTTCGTGGGTGTCCCTAGCTCACTAGAGCAGATAAGTGTCTAATCAATTTTAGTTAATGGCTAGGGTTCGATATGTCGGGTGGTGGTTTTTGGGCTTGGGACAGGTAATGAAATCCTGACCCTATGTTAATTTGACGCCCTTGGATGAGTTATGCAAAATGATGCACACAAATGACTAATGAAATGACTTAAAATTTTCTTGTTTGTTTTGTGTCTTTCATGTGTGGAATGCTAAACAAAATGCAAGAATTAAAATATGCCTCTAAATGCAAGAAATAAGCTAGATGGATGAATGAAGCAAGAAATGGATGCTTTGCTGAAATTTCAGACCTGAGATTTTTTCAAGTAGTATTTTGGCTTGTAGAAATTCTACAAACTGAAATAAAATCTAAGAAAATAGACAAAAATTCCTAAAATTAAATTTGATCTAAAAAAATAGAAATCATGAAATTTAAAGGTCTTTACAAAGAGAAACAATCCAATGATCTGACTATATATGGGCTGACCAGAATGCAGAAAATGAAAGAAACAAAAAATGCACTAGTCCTAGCCTTGCTCTGATACCAAAAATGATATGGAATGGGGGTTAGAGATGCTAGTATGGATGCTTATGATGCAAAGGAATTTTTTTTATGGTTGATGGGTTTTAGATGTTTTTTTTTTTTCTTAGGGTTTCGATTCCCGATCACAAGCAAAGACTCAAAATAAGAGAAATGAATAACGGAAGCTTACACTAGCAGTTCAAATCCCTAAATAGTGAAAACGAGAATAGGATCCCGGATTAAGAAAACCCGATACTAGGACTAAGCTCGAAACACAATACCTACTTAGGAGACAGAGAGAGCAAACTTCACATGTCTGAAGCACCCGATGTAGAGATCGCTCAACTCTGTGAATGCGGCCTGGATGCCTGACCTGTCGAACCCGCGGAAGCACTAGCTTTTGGTTGGAAGGTCGCGATTGCAAGGCAGAATTTCTTCGCTTCCCAAGATGCCAGGGAGGACCTGAAGGCAATCAAAATAGGGATTAGCGAAATGGAGATGTACTGAAAGGGAGTAAGATGGGTTGAGAAGGGGCTTCGAGCCGGTGTCCGGCTGAATTCCGAAGTCGAAGAAGGTGATAACTTGGGGCCTCGCACCCCGTGACATCCCGGAGGATGAAGGATTGTGGCCTCACACCACTCGACGTACAGGTGGATGAAGGACTCGCGACGCCCTGGGGCGACGGACAGGTGGCCTCACACCACTCGACGTCCCTGGGGACGAAGGCAACTTCACTCAAACCTAGTCTAGGAGACAATGGTTGGAGGATAAACAAACTCAAACTCTCTTTTCATTCAATCATTCAATTCTCTACAATGGAGGGGTTTGGGTCCTTTAAATAGGCACCCAAGGCCCATTTGAATTCAAAATAATTCAAAACCCTTGAACCCAAATTACAGCCCAAAAGTTGGCGCCCACATAGATGGGGAAAGCTCTTCATGGCCGACCAAATGGTGGAGAAGATTGACGTAGCATGTGGGATGGCTTGAGAGGGGGATTGGTCTCTTGACTTCCCTCTTTGCATGTTCATTTTGGGAAGAAAACATGGAACAAGGCTTGCTTGAAGGGATGTGCTTCCTTTGATCCTTCAACGACCACTTGGAGTGACTCCTGGCCGGGCAAAGTAGAGGGAGCTTTGGGGCATTGCAAGGTTGAAGGCTTGGAAAGGGGAGTGTGTCCCTTGACCTTCCATTCTTGCATGAATACTTTGGGAAGAAGACTTGGGAGATGGCTTGCTTTGTGGCTTGGTTTCTTCATGAAATCTTCAACGCCCCATTTAATGATGGATAATGGCATGATGTGGGGGAGGGAAGAGGGGGATGATGTCTCCTCCTTCCAAGGTCACCCAAGAGAAAAAAGGTATGGAGAGGGCGTGTGGAATGCATGAGGGCGCCTCCTTGTTTCCTTCCCTGGATGCCCAAGTGGCAACTGATATGGTGCCACATAGGTGGCTGAGGTGGTGCCTATGTTGGCATCTTTCCAAGTGAAAGAGGTGGGTTGGCTCACAAGGAAATTGACTTGGTCTTGAAATCCAGGTTGAGTTCAATTGGCTTGGACCCAATCCAAACTCAGACTCGAACCAAAAATAGATACAGGACTCATGACCTAATCTTGACCAAATTGGTCAAGGTACAAGAATAAACAAACTTAGACTAGGTACATGACTAAAAATTATAAAATTACTTTGGCTCATAGCCTTATTACAAGACTCACAGAAGTGGAACCCTAATCTGAGATCCAAAGAGGGTTAAGGAGCCTCTATCAGATCCTGGTGCCCACACTAGTACCATCATGATGACCTTCATGGTTGTTAGGCTTCCCTCAGCCTATAACATAATCCTTGGTTGACCCGGGCTCAACATACTCGATGCGGTCATTTCCACAAAGTGGTTGTTGGTGCAGTTTCCATCCCCCTATGGTGTTGGGGAGATGAGGGGGGCACCTCAACCATTCCAACATTGCCCCCAAACCATCCCCGGGGCCGAGGATGCCGAGGATGACCCTAGCACAGATGATCTAGACCAAAGGGCACAAGACCCCAAAGGTGGCCCAATCGAGCGCCTACTGTTGTATCCTCTCTAAATCGACCCGATGAAGACGGTGCAGATCGGGGCGCAGCTGCAAGATGATGATCTTGCCCACCTTTTAAAATTTCTCGGGGCGAATGCTGACATGTTCGCTTGGATGGTTGATGACATGCTTGAGATCCCACTTGAGATCATAACCCATAAGCTGAGCATTGACCCAAAGTATCATCCTGTGCGGCAAAAGAAAAGATGTTTTGCACCGGAGAGGCAAAGGTGATCAATAAGGATGTTGACAAACTCCTCGCAGCTGGCTTCGTTCAGAAGTGCAATACCCGAGCTGGCTAGAGAATGTGGTTATGGTAAAGAAGAAAAATGAAAAGTGGAGGATCTGCGTGGACTACACCGACCTCAACCGAGCTTGTTTGAAGGACATCTTCCCTCTGCCGAAGATCGACTAGTTAGTGGACGCCACCACGGGGCACTGCTTTCTCTCCTTTATGGATGCATTCTCCAGATATAACGAGATCCAGATGCACCCTGAGGATGAGGAGCACACTGCTTTCATCATTGACCGAGGGACGTTAATGTGGACATTGGCAAGAAGAAAACTACAAACTAACAATTTTTGATTTTAGTCCAATCTTTTTTTCAGGTTCCCACCAATATATGAAGAAGAAATCAACATTATGAAGCACCTCTTGAAACTCCTAATTCCATTTGAATGAAGCAAGTATGAAGTGTTCAAGTCCACAAATAAAAATAGTGAAGACCCCTTCTTTTCCAAGTCCATGGGCTGGCCAAGATCATCTACATTGAAGATCATCTTGGATCAACCAAGCTATGAAGAATTCATCTACTTTGAAGCCTTTTGAAAGACCAAACTTAAAAGAACATGTGAAGGATTGGATGAAGACAAGTGTTTCAAGGAGATGGCGCCACATAGAGCTTCTAGGACTTTCTTTTGTTAGGATTAGTTAGACTAGAAACTAATCATCATTATTGGTTACCAAATAAATCTGAATTAGTTGGCTTCTAAATCCACCTTTTTTCCACCCATTATGGCTGCCCTTGGCCTATAAATAGGACCAAGGCCTCCTCTTGTAAGGCAATGAATTACTTGAGTTGAATGAAAGCTTGCTAGTTTGTGTTCTCTTCCACCATGCCAAGTTCATGAGTTTTTCTTGGAATTTTGAGTGTTTCTCTTGAAGTTTGAGTTGGAGTGCTGAGTTTGAGAGTGAGTTTGAGTGAGTGCCTTGAGTTTGAGAGACATTAGTTTCATTTCCAAGCTCCTCTACCTAGGATCCAAGTTGTCCAAGAATGAGGAGAAGTGCTGCCCAAAATTCAGCAACATTCTTCAAAAACTTTCACTTTCCTTGTTGAATTCATTCATTTTCTTTCAATCCTTCACCACCATGACTTCACTTGGATCATTTGCAGGTGTTTCTTGATGATTTGATGCTGAAGATGAAGGCTCCATGCCAAGGACCAAGCTCCAATGTTAAATCCAAGTAGGGAGTGTAGATCTTGTCTCTAGCCTTCAATTCTTGAGTCGTGAGTGCCTTCCTTCCATTTGAATCTTGATTTTTCTTCACTGTTGGAAAAAGACCCTCTTGATCCTTAGATATGAGATTATTAAAGAGATCTTAGCTTGTTTGAGGGTTTCTATGCCCTTAGATCCTCTCTTTTATTTTTTTGAAAGTAAGCTTGCACAAGGGTGTCAGATTTCTGCTCACCTATTTCCTAGATAGAAGTTCTTCATCTCTTCAACCCATGAATCCGGCCATATTTGGAGCTCTAATTCTAGTATGTTGTTTCTAAGTGAGTATATCACATCTCCACACACCCATTTCATCAAATTCGTCCCCCATCAATTTTTTGGTATCAGAGCTTTGTTTCTAGGTTAAGCTTTGCAAGCTGCTGGAGTTATGTCTCTATGTCTTCCATGATTTCTGTGATTTTTCGTATTTTTTATAGTGATCAAAAAAATCCACAAAAAAGCTTTTAGTACCATTGTTTACTAGAATTCGAAATATAAAATTCAATAAAAATATTTTTTTTGATTTCTGAATTTCAAATATGAGTTCTTAGGTCATTTTTGAAGTTTGTCTAGAATTCTGTTTTTACCTTCCATTTTTTTAATTATCAAAAAATACAAAAGTATATTTTATAAATTTTAAATTTTAGATCTGAGACCCATATTCGAAGCTTTATCATTTTCCAACAGAATTTTGAATTTAGACAGGTTTAGAACTCGAAATTCGAAATTTGAATTCAGGTTGTTATAAGTTATTTAAATGCTGGAACCTTCTAGCAAATATTTTCAAACTACCTTCCCAACAAAAATTCGAATTAATTTGAAATAAAAAGTTAAATTCCAAGATTTCAGATTTGAGAGCTAACCAACTCATTTTATTTCAAATTTTTTTGGATTTAAAAATTTTAAATCTTGAATTTTCAAATTTAGGTTAGTTGGAGGTTAGTTGGAAGCTGAAAATTATATTTAAAACCACTTTGCCTCTACGGATGAGTTTTCTAATTAAGTTTCAAACTTTAAAATTTTAAAATTTGTTTATGGGATCTAGGCTTCAAGGTATGAATTACCCAATTTAAATTTCCAATATTTGAAAATTTTAAATTGGGTTAAAAATTCATGTATTTGTGTTAAGTCTAGTTGATTGTGCTCCTTGTGTTGATGAAATTGTTTGCATCCAATTTTAAATTATCTTAAAGGCAAATAATATTACATAAGGGAAGGAGGTCATTACCTTTCTGTAGCCCAAAACAATCACCCACATTCGCATTGACCTAAGCCATAAGTAAAATCAAGTAGGAACCTAAACTGGGACACCCACAAGTGGGGTTCAAGTGCAAGATAAGACAAAGTATTATTTGAGCTTGCACTTATTCCTTAAAATTGGGGTCTAAGGCTAGAGGTCAAATGACAAATGCCTTAAGTGGACTTGTAATTTTTAATTAGGACTTCGCAAAAGTAAGGGGAGCCTCCCGCAACCCCACCACTTACCTAGCCAGTGGACAGGATAATTACATTCTTAAGTAGTACCTAGTTAAGTCTTGTATTCTTCAACTCTAGGTCTAGGAGCCCTAGTGATGGGGAACCCGAAACCGATCTGGGTTTTCTTTTAATTTTCTAGATTTTTTAAGTTTTTATCCCTGCTATTCTGCCTATTCCTTTTATCCTAATGTTATTCCAGGTTTATCCCCTGTTATCCTGGCTTATTCCATCTTCAACCATATGATCCCGTAAAGTTTTTTCATTTTAAAAAAACCAGTCGCCATCTCCTTCCCCCCTTCCGGGCTACCAGAACCCAGCCGCCCCCCCAGCTGGCCATCGGTGTTCGCCGGTCTTCCCTCTCACTGGGGAACCATCCCAGCCGCCAGAGAGTCGCCGGAAGCCCCCCCAATGCACGAGGGAGACGAACCGTCACCCTTCCCTCACCATGCCGCCGTGCCGCCCCACCGCCGCCCGCCAGTCGCCCTGCTGCCAGCCACCCACTGGCCCCCGCCCGGCTACCGGAGACCCCACCAGTGCCCAGCCGGCGCCCATGGCCGCGGAAGGCGAATGGGCACCCGTGATGCCCAGCGATGCCCGTTCGCACTGGCGTGCCGCCCCGCCGCCGCCCCCCTTCTGCCGCCCTGCCGCCCGCTGACCCCCGCTGGTGGGGACACCGGAGTTAGCAGAATAAGATAGAGGCTTTTCAACCCTCTGTGAATTGATCAATAATTTATGAGTCCATCTGTAATAAGGGCTTAGCCCATCTGAGTCCATTTTAGTTTTTATTTGAGTATTTTGAGTTTCAGTTCTGTACTAGTCAGCTCATGTTGAGATAGTTCAGTCTAGTGTTAGTCAGCTCATGTCGAGCTAATTTTATCTTTTTTGAGTCCTATTCACCATATTGAAGACTCAAGAATACATCATACAAGTGAAGACCAGTCCAACCAGATTGAAGACATGGAAGTATAGCTCAAGTCCAACCCAGCTTGAAGATTTGAAGACCCCAGGAGGAAAAATTCAGAAAACCCTGATTCCTTGTAGATGCCCTCCAGATGCCCAGATTCCCTTCCAGATGCCAAAGTATATTCAAAGACCAGGGCATCCATGATTCTAGAGGTCCATCTGCATCCTAGCCCAAAGAAATCAAGCCCAAGTGCCAAGCCCAAGCCCTAAAGAAGCAAGATACCAGGGAATATTCCTGCTACATGGCTACCAGGCTACCCCAGCTTCCAGAGGCCCAAACCCATGCACCCGAGCCCCTTTGGACCGGCCTCTTGCTGCTCCTAGAAGCCCAACACGCCCCCCTAGGCATCCTTGGTGTGTTGGCCAAGTCAAGAGAATTTTTAGGGATTTTTCTACCTAATGTTTCCTTATTTTCTAGCTAGGGTTTGAGAGGGAAAATGATTCTTATATAAAGACTTATGTGCCCTTACTTGGAGCCCAAGGTTAAGGGTCAATTTAAAGGACCCTAGCCTCTTGTATGAAGGGAGATTTTGATATATGAAATAAACCTTGAGTTCTTATATTGTTTTGTGTGATTACCCTGCTGTGTGCATAAAGGGGTTTGAGAGTTCTTTTTCCCGGTGTTTGCAACCATCTTCCTACCGCCAACCATCCTTCCAGCCCCTCCAAAACTTTCTTCCCTTTGCTATTTTTCTTTTATTTTCTTGATCTCCTTTGAGTTTTCTAACCCCTGATAGGTCGTTTGCAGGTCCCTGAGTTTCTACGAATCCAACGACTCCAGCCACGCCTCAATCAGACCACCGAGCAGAAAGCCGGTATCCGCAGGTCTTTGGCTCAGTTTTCCAGGCCGCATCCGTCGAGGAACGAGAGATCTCTTCACTACGATCTTCATCGGGCACTTCAGACATTGTAATGTACACCCCCTCTACCTCCAGTCTTATTATTGTAGGAGAACTTGCCCTAACCGAGGCTTCTCAGCCCCGACGATCCTTCTTTAGTACTTTTCTAGGTTCTAATCTGCATGCTTGGCTTCAAAATTCATACAAAATTCCCTACAACTAATTTTGATGTGAAATCTGGGAATTAATCACCTAACCCCACATATAAAACATACAAAAAGAATTGCATGCATATTAGTCCCCCATCACCCGCCCGGCTGGTCGGATGCCTCGTTGGTGCCCAGCCGCCGCCCACGACCGCGGAAGGCGAACGAGCGCCCGTGATGCCCTATGATGCTCGTCCGTGCCGCCGTGCCGCCCCACCGCCGTGCCGTGCCGCCGCCCCACCGCCGCCCGCCAGGCCGGTCGCTGGAGATCCGGCGCCCCCTTGTTGCACGGCCGTGAAGACCCCTGTTGCTCGTTGTGAAGAGTTTCTGCACGCTTCTCAAAAGCAACCCAAAGAAGTTCTGCACTCTTCTCAAAGAAGCTGGGAGAGGAGTTGTTCTGCATGATTTTTGGAGCAGCACAAATTTCAAAGTGGAGGGGATTTCAAAATTTAAATAAAAAGGGATTTATTTGGTATTTTTTTTCATGAATGTAAGTTGAGTTTAAAAAAAGGAAATTTGGGATTTTTGATTTTGAATTTGAATTCAAAATCAAGGGAGGATTTCATGGGATTTTATTTTTGAATTTCCAAAGGGATATGGGCATCTATAAATACCCATACTCCTCTTGTAATAAAGTAGTTGAAAAATGAATTTTTGAGATTTCTTTTCAACTTGTTTGTGGTTCTAGGCTGAGGCCCGTTGCCTTCGTCCTTCGGGACGTTGAGGGGTGTGAGGCCCCAACTTGCCTTCGTCCTTCGGGACATTGAGGGTGTGAGGCCCCAGGTATCTCCATTCTCTCTCCCACCTTCATGTCTTTTTTTGCTTCCTTTCGTGACCTTGAGATCCATCCTAGCGCCTCCAAGTATCGAGGAGGGCATAATGCGTTAGAGGTGGATGGTCTCTTTGTTAGGGCGAGTCCCAAGGTCCATGAGTTCCAGTCTCCAGTCTCCCATCCCCATCTTTCCTTCGCCACCTCCGCCAAGAAAATCTGAAAACCAAAAAGAGTCCAGCCATTTTAGGTTTTTTTTTCCTTTTCAGGGGTCGTTTTATCCTAGTCCCGGGAGGCTTCTTAGCCCTCCCACGATCCTTGGTTAGCTTTAGATCTTTCCCTTTCACAATAACCATTGGGTTCTTCGTAGGTCGTTCTATTCTAGACCCGGGAGGCTTCATAGCCCTCCCACGATCCTTAGGTTGTTAATGTTTTTCCCATTTCCGAATAACCCCTGGATTTTACGCTCCCATCCTGCATCAAATTGGTATCAGAGCCAGCAGCGAACTAGGATTTGCTTCATCGACAAACTCGACGGAGTCGAGTTCTTCATGCTGCAGGAGAATGATGTTGGACCCGAAACCCATCTAGTTTTTTTTTAATTTTCTAGATTTTTTAAGTTTTTATCCCTGCTATTCTGCCTATTCCTATTATCCCAATGTTATTCCAGGTTTATCCTAGTGTTATCCCGGCTTATTCCATCTTCAACCTTAAGATCCCGTAAAGTTTTTTCTCTTTAAAAAAACCTAGCCGCCATCCCCTTCCCCCCTTCCGGGCTACCCGACCCAGGCCGACCCCCCCAGTCGGCCGCCGGTGTTCGTCGGTCTTCCCTCTCATCGGGGAACTTCCCTAGCCACTGGAGAGTCGCCGGAAAGCCCACCCACGCATGAGAGAGACGAACCGTCGCGCTGCCCTCACTGTGCCGTCGTGCTGCCCAATTGCCACCGCCCGCCTGTGATGGGGACATCTCAAGCACGGATCTTGGAGCAAGCATAATTCTTGGAGTGGCACAGATCTAGAAGCATTTTTGGAATAAATTTATTTAGGATTTATCTTTTGTTTAAAATTTGAATTAGGATTTGGTTGGTTAGGATTGATATATGGATAGGCTTATCTTATCCTATCTTATATTTGAATTTGATTTAGGATTTGGTTGGTTAGGATTGATATATGGATAGGCTTATCTTATCCTATCTTATATTTGAATTTGATTCGTTCTTATCTTTTTATCTTGTATTCAAATTCAAATGAGGGTTGGAAAATCTATAAATACCACCCTCAGCCTTTTGTAATAGGAGGATGGATGAATAAAATTTCTATTATTCTGTGTGAAGGATCTGTGTGCTCCTAGGGTATCTGTATGATCCCTTCTCCATCTTCCCAGGGTTTCTGTGTGATCCCTGATTTTGGGCATCTGTGTGAGCCTAGGGCATCTATGTGAGCCCCTTTGCTATGTGCTTGTTCTTCTAGGGCATCTGTGTGAGCCCCTTTGCTATGTGCTTCTTCTTCTTGGGGAATCTATGTGAACCCCAGTATTTTTTTCTTAACCCTGCACCCTCTTCTTTCCTCCTTGCAAATCCTAATCCCTGGTGACTTTCATGCTCACCAGCGATCCAGTCCAATCCCTGTCCCGCATCAAATGGTATCAGAGCTAAAGGATTAGGATTTTTCTGTTTCATCACCGGCCCACTATTCTCTTTCTTCCCTGTTTCAAATCTCATCCACGGATCCTTCCCCAACATCGACGTCGGACCACCCTCCCCCCAGCCGGTCACCCACCACCATTCCTCCCTTCCAGCCCTCACCCCTGTTTTCTGCTTCGTCTATGCCAAGCTCTCCAAGAACTGCCTGCAGCCCATTTTCAAACACAGATTTCAAAGCACACCGATCTTAAAGCCACACCATTTTCAAAGCAAAGTTGATTAAAAAAAAAAAAATCATGGTTATGTCAAGCTAAAAGTTTGGAGTTCCCGGAGCTGAAGTCAAGCTGAAGCTGGAACCTGACCCAAACTCGACAGAGTCGAGTTTTTTTCCCTACCGTAGGAGAATGATGGGGACATCTCAAGCACGGATCTTGGAGCAAGCATAATTCTTGGAGTGGCACAGATCTAGAAGCATTTTTGGAATAAATTTATTTAGGATTTATCTTTTGTTTAAAATTTGAATTAGGATTTGGTTGGTTAGGATTGATATATGGATAGGCTTATCTTATCCTATCTTATATTTGAATTTGATTTAGGATTTGGTTGGATAGGATTGATATATGGATAGGCTTATCTTATCCTATCTTATATTTGAATTTGATTCGTTCTTATCTTTTTATCTTGTATTCAAATTCAAATGAGGGTTGGAAAATCTATAAATACCACCCTCAGCCTTTTGTAATAGGAGGATGGATGAATAAAATTTCTATTATTCTGTGTGAAGGATTTGTGTGCTCCTAGGGTATCTGTATGATCCCTTCTCCATCTTCCCAGGGTTTCTGTGTGATCCCTGATTTTGGGCATCTGTGTGAGCCCAGGGCATCTATGTGAGCCCCTTTGCTATGTGCTTGTTCTTCTAGGGCATCTATGTGAGCCCCTTTGCTATGTGCTTCTTCTTCTTGGGGAATCTATGTGAACCCCAGTATTTTTTTCTTAACCCTGCACCCTCTTCTTTCCTCCTTGCAAATCCTAATCCCTGGTGACTTTCATGCTCACCAGCGATCCAGTCCAATCCCTGTCCCGCATCAGCCTGCCACCCTGCCGCCCAGCCACCGGACACCCCGTCGGTACCCAGCCGCCGCCCACAACCACGAAAGGTGAACGGGAGCCCGTGATGCCCCGCGATGCGCGTTCGTGCCACCGTGCCGCCTCGCTGCCGTAGCCCACCTGCCGGCCGGAGGCCTCGCTGGTGCCCAGCCATCACCCACGGCCGCGGTAGGCGAACGGGCGCCTGTGATTCCACGTGATGCCCGTGCATGCCATCGTGCCGCCGTGTCGCCCCGTCGCCACCGCCCGCCCATCGGTGCGCCACCATGCTGCACCGCCGCCGCCTGCTGGGCAGGCCACTAGAGATCCGGACCCCCCGCTGTTGCATGGCTGTGAAGACCCCTGTTGCTCACCGTGAAGAGTTTCTACACGCTTCTGAAAGCAACCCAAAGAAGTTCTGCATGCTTCTCAAAGTAGCTAGGAGGGGAGTTGTTTTGCATGATTTTTGGAGCAGCACGAATTTCAAAGTGGAGGGGATTTCAAATTCAAATAAAAAGGGATTTATTTGGTATTTTTTTTCATGAATGTAAGTTGGGTTTAAAAAAGGTAAATTTGGGATTTTTGATTTGAATTTGAATTTAAAATCAAGGGAGGATTTCACGAGATTTTATTTTTGAATTTCAAAAGAGATATGGGCATCTATAAATACCCATACTCCTCTTGTAATAAAGTAGTTGAAAAATGAATTTTTGAGGTTTCTTTTCCACTTGTTTGTGGTTCTGGGTGGAGGCCCGTTGCCGTCGTCCTTCGGGACGGGACATCGAGGGGTGTGAGGCCCCAACTTGCCTTCGTCCTTCAGAATGTCGAGGGGTGTGAGGCCCTAGGTATCTCCATTCTCTCTCCCACCTTCATGTCTTTCTCTGCTTGCTCTCGTGACCTTGAGATCCATCCTAGCGCCTCCAAGTATCGAGGAGGGCTTAATGCCTTAGAGGTGGATGGTCTCTTCGTTAGGGTGAGTCCCAAGGTCCATGAGTTCCAGTCTCTAGTCTCCTATCCCCATCCTTCCTTCGCCTCCTCCACCAAAAAAATTTGAAAACCAAAAAGTGTCCAGCCATTTTTGGTTTTTTTTTTTTTTCAGAGGTCGTTCTATTCTAGTCCCTGGAGGCTTCTTAGCCCTCCCATGATCCTTGGTTTGCTTTAGGTCTTTCCCTTTCACAATAACCAATGGGTTCTTTGTGGGTCGTTCTATCCTAGTCCCAGGAGGCTTCTTAGCCATCCCACGATCCTTAGGTTGTTTGTCTTTCCCATTTCTGAATAACCCCAGGTTTTTTTGCTTCCGTCCCTCATCAAATTTGAATCAGAGCCAGCAACGGACTATGATTTGCTTCGTCGACAAACTCGACGGAGTCGAGTTCTTCGCGCTGCAGGAGAATGATGGGGAACCCGAAATCCATATGGGTTTTCTTTTAATTTTCTAGATTTTTTATGTTTTTATCCCTGCTATTCTGCCTATTCCTATTATCCCAATGTTATTCCTGGTTTATCCCCATGTTATCCCAACTTTTTCCATCTTCAACCTTAAGATCCCATAAAGTTTTTTCTTTTAAAAAAAAACCTAGCCGCCATCCCCTTCCCCCCTTCTAGGATACCCGACCCCGGCCGCCCCCCCAGCCGGCCGCCGGTGTTCGCCAGTCTTCCCTCTAAACAGGGAACCGCCCTAGCCACCGGAGAGTTACCGGAAACCTCCCCCAATGCACGAGGGAGAGGAATTGTCATGCTACACTCACCGTGCCACTCAGCCGTTGCAGCTCGCCTGCCGCGTTGCCGCCCGCCGCCCGCTGGCCCCCGCCTAGCCATCGGAGACCCCGCCGGTGCTCAGCCACTGCCCATGGCTGCGGAAGGCGAACGAGCGCCCATGACACCCCACGATGCCCGTTCGCACTGTCGTGTCTCCCTGCCACCGCCGCCCGCCTGCCGCCCTGTCGCTCGCTGGCCCCTGCCAGTGCCCAGCTACCGCCCATGGTCGCGAAAGGCGAACGGGCACCCGTGATGCCCCGTGATGCCCGTCCGTGATGCCGTGCCACCTCGCTGCCGCAGGCCACCCACCGGCGTGCCGCCGTGCCGCCCAACCACCACCGCCCGCCCCTCGGCACGCCACCGTGCCACCCCGTCGCCGCATACCGGGTCGGCCACTAGAGATCCAGCCCCCCTGTTGCACGGCCGTGAAGACCCCTGTTGCTCGCCGTGAAGAGTTTCTGCATGCTTCTCAAAGCAACCCAATTAAGTTCTGCATGCTTCTTAAAGCAGCTGGGAGAGGAGTTGTTCTGCATGATTTTTGGAGCAGCATGAATTTCAAAGCAGAGGGGATTTCAAAATTCAAATAAAAGGGATTTATTTGGTATTTTTTCTTCATTAATGTAAGTTAGGTTTAAAAAAGGGAAATTTGGGATTTTTGATTTTGAATTTGAATTCAAAATCAAGGGAGGATTTCAGGGAATTTTATTTTTGAATTTCAAAAGAGATTTGGGCATCTATAAATACCTATACTCCTCTTGTAATAAAGTAGTTGAAAAATGAATTTTTGAGGTTTCTTTTCCACTTGTTTGTGGTTCTGGGCTGAGGCCCGTTGCCTTCGTCCTTCAAGACATCGAGGGGTGTGAGGCCCCAACTTGCCTTCATCCTTCAGGACGTCGAGGGGTGTGAGGCCCCAGGTATCTCCATTCTTTCTCCCACCTTCATGTCTTTCTCTACTTCCTCTCGTGACCTTAAGATCCATCCTAGCACCTCCAAGTATCGAGGAGGGCGTAATGCCTTAGAGGTGGATGGTCTCTTCGTTAGAGTGAGTCCCAAGGTCCATGAGTTTCGGTCTCCAGTCTCCCATCCCCATCCTTCCTTCGCCACCTCCACCAAGAAAATTTGAAAACCAAAAAGAGTCTAGCCATTTTAGGTTTTTTTTTTTTTTTTCAAGGGTCATTATATCATAGTCCCGGGAGGATTCTTAGCCATCCCATGATCCTTGGTTTGCTTTAGGTCTTTCCCTTTCACAATAACCATTGGGTTCTTCGTGGGTCGTTCTATCCTAGTCCCGGGAGGCTTCTTAGCCCTCCCACGATCCCTCGATTTTTTATGACTTTCCCGTTTCCGAATAACACTAGGTTTTTTCACTTCCGTCCCGCATCACCTAGAATTAGGTCTTGTTTGCTTGCCCATTGTATTGCTTATCCTTGTACTATGTACTATAAGCCCTATACCAAAGTCCCACCCTTAGCCTGGTTTACCTATGGGCCCCAATCTTGAATTCTTTATGAGGACCCTGACAGAAAAATTTAATACACTAGCTAAACAATTATGATCAATGAACAAAGAGTTAGGGCAAGTGAATAATCAAATCGGGAACATCGAAAAAGATCGCTTGACCCGTAGTAATCCTAAATCACCTTCCATTGATCCAAGAGCCCATTGTCATGATCTCACCCTTGAGTATAAACTTAGATACCCCTGTCAAGGCTTTGTAGATCTAGAGGAAAGAGTCTTTAGGAGCAATCGACCCTATGCACCCACTTTTGATGGAAATCCTGAGGTGTATGTCGATTGGAAGAAGAAAATGGATCAGTACTTTGAGTTTGATGAAATGTCAGAAGAAAGGAAGTGTCAATTTGTTAAATTAAAGCTAGTCCGACATGCTAAGTCATATTGGGGACATGTCGAGCATAAAAGTTATTATAGTGGGGATAAAATAATTTCTTGGAAAGATATGAAGAGTAAGCTGAATGAAAAGTACCTAGGCAAATCTTATAAGCAAAATCTTCCATCCCAATGGTACAAATTAAGACAAGATGATGAAACTGTGTTTAAATATATTGCTGAATTCAATAAGTATGAGGGAGATGAAGAAGAGACTAAATCTATGGAAGAATTAAAGAAAAAATCTCCTAAACCTCTTGAAGTACTCAAAGAAGAAACATAATCCAAATCTTGTCTAACTGAGGAATTAAAGAAAGAATCCACTAAACATGATGAAGGATTTAAGGAAGAAATTAGTTAAGTTGGGTCTAACCTAAATATACATGAACCAGTGATTGCAATAAAGGATAAATTTGGAATAGTCACCCAACATGAAGAAATTAAAGATAAAATAGAATCAAAATCTTGTCCAAATGAAGGGCTAGAAAGATAAGATCCTAAACCCGTTGATGAACTTAAGGAAGAAGTTTATGAAGCTGGGCCTAACATTATGGATGAGTATGAACAAGAACAATTGTTTGAAGATAAAATAATTATCCAGCCTAAAGAAATCAATAACGGGAATAATCAACTTGAAGAAAATGAAGTCCAGGAAGAGCCACCCCAAGAAATAAAAGAGTTCATAAAAGAAGAGGATATGGAATTAAAGTTAAACAATGATAAGGATTCAAATTTGGAGATCAATGAAAGAGCACCTATTAGGGTATTGACCATCAGGGAGACCCAAGAACAAACCCCTACAGATCAGTCCCAAGAAGTTGTAGAGCCTTTGAAGAACCTGTGATATGTATTCCCTAATAGTTTTCCTATCCTCGATCCATCATTTTTGAACATCCATCTTGATCCACCACTACGTATCATTCACTCTCCTATTCCATCCGACCGGGACATCCCCCATACCATTGATCTGGTCCCAGTGATATTCAATAGTTACTTTCTTAAGACTCTATGGCATTTGTTGGGATCCGAATTAAGATTTACTGCCACTTACCTGAAGATATATGCAAGAGTCTTAGAAGCCTTTAAGGAAAATATTGGAAATTAGGAGTTTTTGTTTCATAGCCAACAACAAAGTTCAGTCATTAGTTAATAAAGCCCATTTGAGCTTGTCTTTTGTTTTAGTATTATTGCTGCTACTCCTCTAGGACCGGGTTCGGAGGGTGCGCTGGAGGGCTCCTCGACCGGCCTACTTGCAAAAAGTCCCTAAGCGCCAGAGGGGCTCCGGCGGGGGACACTCTGATGGTTAAGTTAGAGGAGGGTTGGAGTGATAGAACGGGAAGAAGTTCGAAAGGAAAGTAAGCAATGGGGAAGAAGAACGTTACCTTTCGCGGAGGTCCCCTGGGTGCGTTTTATAAGCACAGAGCGCTGCCAAATCTTGTTGGGGGAGCAGGCTGGGAAAGCCCGGATATACCCCCAAGAGGATGGGCATGGCAGCAAGATCGTGGGTGGCGGCGTGTCAGGTGTTCAGAGCAGTGGCCACGCACTGGAATTTGATACAACAGAATGTCAAAGCTGTAGGAGAGAAGAGGTCCCTGGAAACTTTAAGCGACATTTCAGCAGTAGGTCGGCTGATTTCCTAGAAGCCGATCGAGGCAACCAGCGATATCTCTAGGAGCCGATCGGAGCATCCAAAGGGGCCATCGCATGGGCGGTATGATGCCCGCCAGCCTTCAAAGCCCCCGGGCTGGCTATTCGGGTAAGCCGACCGGGGAGTCGGACTTCGTGGGGCCAGCCAACCGGATGCCAGGGCCGATCCAACCAGGGACTAGCCGAATGGGCGCATCAGTTGCCCCCCTGCTCCTGGGCATCGAGGAGCCACGTGACACTAAAGGATAGGAGCATGATCCGCGCACCTGTGGTGGACTCTGGGCATCGGGTCGCTTCGAATCTGCCTCAAATGGTGCCTAGGATAGCTATCAATCACTCATTGGGATGCAGGCGGGGCAGTCAATGTTAGTCCGGTGCCATGATGAGAGCCAGGCTATCCCGCATCATTTCGAGGCTGAAAGATTGTGCCCTGAAAGCCAATTGAAATATTGTATTTCGATCCCAAAATCAATGAATTGACATTATTATAATAAAGGCATTATTTTCATCATACGCTGTGTCCTTATGATTATATGATGAATCCCATAGATTAGGGCTATGATTCTAGGGTTATGATGAGATCATACCAGTGAGACCTAAAGCCTTAAAACCCTAATCTAAAATATTCCTGGTCGATGGGACATTGAGTTGGGGATCAATGTTTCCGGCAAGACCAGCACATCCTATATAGGCTTTGTGATGAGGGTGACTGATCTCACAGTCACTTGTGTTTGACACTAATACTAGCATGTGATTGTTCATTAGAGAATGAGTTCACTGAATTGATCTTGATTGAGAATATCTAATGGAACCTTATCTGTTTGTCAATAGATAATTCTCATAGTGAGAGTAGTGCATGTGGTCCTTTGACCTGAGACTACCGTGGTACCTTATATATATGAATCCATACTTTGGATCGCAATCAATCATGACACTGAGTCATGCACGAGGTGATACTGGGTATGGTGGATTGTATATGGAGGTTGTGAGTAGGTCAACAAGGAATTGATCAGCCCTAGTAAAAGGGAGTTGCATCGAGCTAATTTCGATTAAATGATGGATTCAGGAAATCTTTGATCAAAGTAAGAACATTAGAGTTAATTTCTAATGGTTCATTAATGAATCATCATTTTAAAGATTGAGCTAGGGATGAATATGAAATTGGATTTGACAAGTATCCATATTCATAATCATATTCGGGATGCAAGTTGATCAAAGGACTGAATTGCCCGGTAACTCACCACTGAAGGGTATTTTGGTAATTCCACCAAAATTTCATATCTTCCGAGTAGACATGATACATTGCTAGATGTCAATCTTGTCTTGTAGGTATATGATTGAATTATGGTAATTCAAATCAGTTAATTAGAATTAGATTCTAATTGACCGAGTCGAGCTAGTTTGAGTTGACCTAAATCGGCTTAGTTGAGATCTAACCGAATTAAGTCAAATAGCACTCGGACCTACTGCTGGCTAGGTGTGGAACCCAATGGGTCACACACAAAAGAGAATTGATGAAGTATTTAATTTGGAATTAAATCATGTTTGCAGGATAAACACTCTAGCATGTGTTGCAAACCCAATTTCTATTCGAATAAGATTTTAATTTGGTTCCGAATTAGGCTTAATTGGGTTCTAATTGAACCAGATTAAGGTCTAATTTAATTTTTTGGACATTGGGCAAACCCATGGCTGAACCCAAGTGAATCAAGTGCACTGAGACACTCTCTCCAAGCCGCCCATGCCCTTCCTTACCCGCGCGCGCCAAGAAGAAGAGTCCATGCGCGTGTGGACTTCTCTTCACCCGCGTGGGAAGGAAATACCATCGGAGAAAAATCAAGAAAAGGGGGGGGGGGCAATTTGGATCCTTGTCTGACATCCTTGGATCTGGATCTGATGGCCAGAATAATTAAGGAGAAAGATCCGTCACTTTTCGGTCGCAAATCCGTCTCCAAAGGTCACGATTCTTCCTGAAGTTTTTTCGAGAGTCCTCCTCGTCGGAAAAACGAAAACTAAATCAGAGAATCATGATTTTTGGTTGAGGGGACACGTGAGGAATGAGGGATCATGATTCCTGGGGTTTCAGAAGGTTGCGTTGTTTTGAGAAGATGCCCCTCTGAAATCTATAAAAGGGTTTGGGTTCTCGGGGGTTTTCTGATAGATAATAAAAGAAGAAATATACAGAGATCATATTCCTCTCCTCCTCTCCGGAATACTCCTTCCCTTTATGCTTGTTGGGTATTGTTTCCCTTACAGGGATAATCTCTTTCAAAACTTTGACCCTAAACAAGAATAAGAGGAAGTTCTTGAACGGTAAAAGAAAGGAAAAGGAAGGGTCTGTTCTTCTTATTTTCTTCCTAGAATTAAGACTTTATTTGTCTTAATTTCTTCTTCCAATTCAATTCAAGAAAAGGAATTCAAGAAAGGGAATTCAAGAAAAGAATTCAAGAAGAGGAAAGAAGGAAGAAAAGAAATTTTCAAGAAGGAAAATTTCAGCCCAAAAGTCCAAGAATTGAATTCTTTTAAAAGAATTCAAGAAGAGGAGCCAAGACCAAGAACTTGTTGTCTTCATCATTTTCTGTGTGGATCACCATTGGAGGGTGAACATTTGGGCACCTGGTGGAGATTTAATGTTTGGATTTTAGCGATACAGGTTAGTATTTTAATATGACTTTAAATCTTATATATACATGTTATATGTTTTAATTCTTTTAAGGAGATCTGGGTTAAGGGTTAGGTGAAGATTTCATAAAAAATTTGAAATCTATGTTTTTGCCTTGCCATCGAACCCTACAGAGGCGAGGTGGATCGTCGTGCCATGCAGCAACATCTGGCCGACCAGCGCTATCTTTTGGGTCGGACCCGCACCGTTGATCTGGAGCCCACGCGGATCGCGATCTGCGTGAGGGGGGATGTTTCAGCCGCTTCAATTTTCATAGCGCAGGTAGTCATGGCTCTTGATAGGACGGCGGAGACATGCCCGAGGTGGGCAATAACTCCTCTTCCTTCTTTTGGAGCCTATAAAAGGGGGAGAAGGCGGAGCAGGGGAGCTTTACCTGCTGCGCCTTCGACCTTGAACCCTTCTTTCCATGGGTCCCTTCATCTAGAGTCCATCCAGGTTAGTCCATCTTTATTCTCCACTCCTTCATCCCCATGGCATCTAGCAGTAGGGGTCCGTCCCACAGGCCTAGGGACCTAGGGCCGGGTGTGTTACCCTCGACCATGACCTGAGAGTAGGTTGAGAAACTTAGAGCTGTCTACGGGATTCCGTCCACCCTTCACGTTACCCTTCCAGGCCGAGAGGGAAGGGCAAACAACCCGCTAGGTCCAGGGACCCTCCCGATGTATGAGTCCCACCTTAAGGCCGGCCTGAGGTTCCCCTTGCACCCATTGTTCATAGCCATCTTCAATCACTATAGGGAGACCCCAGCGCAGCTGACCCCGAATAGCATTCGGGCCATATGCTGCTTCATAGTGTTGTGTCACCAGGTTAGGTCCGACCCCAGCCTGTCCCTCTTTGGTAGTTTCTTTTACCTGAAGTCGAACTTTATGAGTAGAGAGTGGGTCTTGTTTGTCACTCACCAAGGCCGAAAGGTCTTGAAGAGCCTTCCATCGGCAGTCCACGAGTGGAAGGCCAAGTTCTTCTTCGTCAGCAGCCTCGAACCCTGGGGGCTCAAGCCGTTGTGGAGAGAGCCACGGGAAAGAGTCCGTGAGGGGAGGTCGGTGTTGGCGGCCAACCTGAGCACCTTCACGGAAATCATGAGGGCCGGCCCGGTGGTGGCCTTTGAGCTGCTGGGGGAGGAGGCCCTTCATCAGGCGGGGGTCAGCCCCCAAAGATTTCTAGGCAAAAGGCCACCCCCTCCTCTTACAATTCTGCTTATTTTTCTTCCTTCACTCTCTAACCTTGGACTTCTGGTGGCAGGAGGAAGAATGCAATGGGTGGACAAATCCAAAGTTATTCAACGGGCGGTGCGAAAATGGGCCGCCCCGAAGTTGGTCCCTACAAAAGCCATCGAGTGACAGAAGAAGAGGCGGGAGGAGGAGCGGCCCGCCCCGGTTGTCGAGGTTGAGTCGGACGGGGACGACCTCACCCTCACTTAGCGCTAGGCAAGGAATGTGGTGGGGGCGCTGTTGGGAATCCGGTGCACCGCAGCGGAAGTGTAATTTCAAAATGATGAAATTTGCACCATAATCCCATAGCCAAGATCTCCTTATTTAGGATTAAAACATATAATAAACATACAAACTTACATTATTAGAATTAGGGTACCAACCTGTAATCCCTAATTCCAACAAAATTTGATGTTGAAGGGGCTGATTGAATTCACCAGGCGTCCAAATGCCCACCCTCCAATGGTGATCCACAATATGATTGATCAAGATGCAAGCTTCTTCAAAATTCCTTCACTTGAATTCTTATCCTAGAACTCAAGAGGACTATGGCTTTAAAACTGCAGGGTAGGGGCTCCTTACTTCCTTTCTTTCTTCTTCCTCTCCCTTTCTTAAGACCTTGTCCTAAGAATAAAACTCTTGTCTTGAAGGAGGAGGATTTAAGACACTAATGTCTTAAAGTAAAAGGAAATAGAAAGAGAGTAAGAGTTCTTTTCTTTTACCGATCAAGAGATTCTTCCTATCTCTTGTTTTGGACTTGAGTTTCAACAGAGAAGAGAACTCTGTAAGAGGGAAACTCTTTGTGTCCTAAACAAGCTAAGGAAGAATCAGTTTCCTGGAAAGAAAAGAAAATAAAAATCTCTGTCATGCATTAGTCAAACACCCGAGACCTCTGTTGTTTAAATAGATTACAGAGAGATGTCTTTCAAAAGAACACAACTCTCCGTAAACATCATTCCACTTTGTCTCATGTCCCTTCCCTATTTCTCACGCCCCATCCTCCTACCTCACGGCCTTCCAGATTAAATCCCATGGCTTTTCTTAAAGGAAAAATCGTGGTGTTTTAAAAGGAAGGGAGTCGCGACTTTTCACCTTCGAAGAGATGTTTGATGCTGAACAAAAGAGATGATGCGATGCGAAAGTAAATTAAAATTAATATATTTATTTATTTATTTATTTTTATATATTTTCAGAAGTCGGCTTTTACTCAAAGGAAAGTTAAACTAAATTCAAAGAAACTATATAATAATTGAAAGCACAATTCAAAGAAACTAGATTATCAGAGTAGTTCAGAAGTAAAGGATCGCTGGGGGTTGAGAAACTCCCAGACCTAGGGTTTCGCTCTGAACTTTCAACAGGACAGAAATAAAGAGAAGGGAAGGGTTATGTACCATGCAGTGATCTTCATAGAGTTTGGTGGAAGGACTCTCTCGAGCAGATTGTTGGATCCTCGGATTCGGATATCTTCGCAATGGATCCTCCAATACTGGCCATTTGGCAGAGTTGGCTTCTCCTGAACTCAGGATCTGGGAAAGAAGAAGAACAAGTTAAGGAACCAGATACTCAAAGAAAGGATTTACCAGATAAGAAGAACTTGAAAAAAATTGATGTTGCTGAAATCCTGATTCTCCTGGATGCTGATCTGACTTCCTTTGAGATTTGTTCTGTATTTAAAGTAGCCGATCTGGATTTGGATGTTGGTGGTCGGCCTCTAGTTGGAAGAGAGGGGCCGCGAGATGATGAGGTAGATTAGGGTTTGGATGATTGGTGGAATGAAGAAGATGATGGGCGGCTAGGGTTTGGAATTGAAGTGGCTAACCTAGGGTTTTGGTAGGGTTTTGGGGTTGGAGATCTCACACCTCCTCAAGGTTCCTAGGGAACCCGGATTTACTCCCTCACGGAGCTCAACACCTGAACACAATTACGGAAGAGAGAAACACAAAGTTGCTCACAAAGAAATTGATTTTATTCATCATTTAGTTCAAGAGTTACATAGAGTTGAATATATAGACATAACAAAGAAATAAAATTTTATACATTTCCCATGTGGGACTAATAGGACTAACCCACACTTTAGGCATCAAATTCTCTTTCCAAGACTCCTTCCATGAGTGGGCAGCACAAAAACTCCAAGAAAACTTGAAAATCAGCTCCAAATGGCAGGTTATGGGGGTGTCTCCTAGTATCTCTCCATGAATCAAGGATTTTTCCTTCATGGCTTGGCTCATTTGGACACCTCCTAGTCTTGCTCCACAAGTTTAGGCTTCTTCCTTTCATGGCTATGGCACTTTTGGAAACTTTTGGGAACCTCCTTGAATTCCTCCCCAAGACATGCTCTTTTCCCTTTTATAACTTGGATTTTTATGGAACATTATGGGGCACCTCCTTGATCCTCTCTTCAAGAAAAATTCTTGCCATCCTGGCTTGGGTTTATCTAGAAAGAAATTGGCTCCTCCTTGGATTGAGGTATCTTGATGGATTTCTTCCCCAAGTGGTGCAAGAAAAAAGGAACCTGCTTACTTGAGGCGTGGGGACTAAGGTACACTGGATGGAGATGTGGCAGGGAGTGTGGCACCCACTTGTAGCTGGAAAATGTGGTGCCCTGTGGCAAAGCGAATGACATCTACCTGGGCCTTGGACTTGGACTGACTCAACATGACCCAACAAAAATTGAAATGACAAAATTACAGACTCAAAACCTGGGCGCTTGCTCTTGGCATCTATCCGCACGTCGGCTCGCACTGCGGCCCGTCCTCCCGGTAGTTCCGTGGGAGTTGTCTTGAGATTGTTGTTGATCGGGGTCAGACTTTTGGAAGTGGGTTGCCCTATAGCCTCTGCCGACCGTAGTCGGACTTTCAAAGTGGGCCGCAATAGGGCCTCTACCGATCGGAGTCGGACTTTCGGAGTGGGCCGCCCTAGGGCCTCTACCGACCGGAGTCAGACTTTCGGAAGTGGGCTGCCCTAGAGCCTCTGCCAACCAGAGTCAGACTTTCAGAAGTGGGCTGCCCTAGAGCCTCTGCCGACTGGAGTCAGACTTTCGGAAGTGGGCCGTCCTAGGGCCTCTGCCGATCGGAGTCGGACTTTCGGAGTGGGCCGCTTTAGGGCCTTTGCCGACCGGAGTCGGACTTTCGGAGTGGGCCACCCTAGGGCCTCTACCGACTGTAGTCAGACTTTTTGAAGTGGGCTGCCCTAGGGCCTCTGCCAACTGGAGTCGGACTTTTGGAAGTGGGATGCCCTAGAGCCTATGCCGATCGGAGTCGGACTTTCGAAAGTGGCCTGCCCTAGAGACTTTGCCGACCGGAGTCGTACTTTCGAAACTGGGCCAGAAGATGTCGAAGAAGTTTGAAAAGACTTGTAGACTTCATTGATAATATTTGCGGAGATTGTCTACATTCCACGGGCGTGCTATCTGTCACCCGTCCAAGTGTGCTAGACGATAAGTTCTAGCCCGGACCTCCTCGATGACTCGATAGGGGCCTTCCCAGTTGGGGGAGAGCTTCTCCTATTCGGTCAGCCTCGAGACCTCCATCTTTCGTAGGACTAGGTCTCCAACTTGGAAGGTGCGCATTTTAACCCGTGAATTGTAATACCTGGCCATCCTTTGACAATAGGTCACCATCTTCATACTTGCCTGGAGTCGGGTTTCGTCCAGTAGATCTAGGTCAACCATTCGTTGCTCCGAGTTGGCCAGCTTGACGAATTGATCAATCTGCAGGGATAGTAGAGAGACCTCCACGGGGATGACAACCTCACTCCCATAGGTCAAGTTGAACGGGGTTTCTCTTGTTGCTGACCATGCGGTCGTCCGGTATGCCCAGAGCACTGAATGAAGCTCTTTCGCCCAGAGCCCCTTGGCTTCATTTAGCCGTCTCTTCAGCCAATGCAGGATCGTCCTATTGGTGACCTCGGCCTCCCCGTTGGACTGAGGGTGGGTGACCGACATGGGCCGATGGGCGATGTGGTATTGTTGACAGAAGTCCCAAAACTGGGAGTTGTCGAACTGTCTTCCATTGTTAGTGATGATCATCTTCAGAATCCTAAACCGGAAGGTAATGCAGTTCCGGACGAAGTTCTCCACTTTGGCCCTGTTTATCTGTGCCAATGCCTCTGCCTCCACCCACATAGTGATGTAATCAATGGCCATGAGGAGGAAATTCTACTGGCCAGAGGCTGGGGGAAAAGGTCCCAGGATATCCATCCCCCATTGGGTGAACGGCCAAGGCACTATAAGCGGGGTCAGCAGGCTTGCTAGCCTCCTCTGAATACTGGAAAACCTCTGGCATGCATCGCACCTTCGTACGAAGTCCAAGTCGTCCTTCTGAATTATGAGCCAGTAATTGACCTGGCGTATAATTTTGTAAGCCAGGGACCTTCCTCAAAGATGATCGCCGCAAATGCCCTCGTGCACCTCCCGGAGTGCAAAGTCCGCATCAGCCGGCCCCAAGCATTTCAGCAATGGCTGAGAAAATGAGTGATGCAGAACAAATAAAGGGATGCGATGCGGAAGTAAATTAAGATTAACTAATTTTTTTTTTTTTGTTTTTATATGTTTGTAGAAGTTGGCTTCAAATCAAAGAAAAGTTAACCTAACATTGAAAGATACTAATATGATAATTGAAAGCACAATTTTAAGGAAACTAAATTATCAGAGTAGTTCAGAAGCAACGGATCGCTGGGGGTTGAGAAACTCCCAGACCTAGGGTTTCGCTCCGAACTTTCAACAGAACAGAAATAAAGAGAAGAGATGGTTTATCTAACCAGACAATGATCTTCACAGATTTTGGTGGAAGAACTCTCCCGAGCAGATTGTTGGATCCTCGGATTCAGATATCTTCGTAATGGATCCTCCAATACTGGTCCTTTGGCGGGTTGGCTTCTCCTGAACTCAAGATCTGGAAGAGAAGAAAAACAATTGATGGAATCAGAGAGTCAAGGGAAAGATTTACCAGGTTGATGAACTTGAAGATTGAAATTGCTGAAAACTGGATTCTCCTGGATGTTGATGTGATTTTCCTTGGAACTTGCTCTGGATCTGAAGTAGCCGGACTGGATCTGGATGAAGGTGGACGGCCTGGACTTGTAGAGAGAGAGAGGCCGTGGGAGATGGATGGAGCTAGGGTTTGATGGATTGAAAATAATGAAGGGCGGCTAGGGTTTTGGAATTTCAAGTGGCTAACCTAGGGTTTTGGATAAAGATGGAGATCTCTCACCTCCTCAAGGCTCCAATGGAACCCGGATTACCCCCTCACGGAGCTCAACACTTAGAATAGTGTGGAAGAAGAGAAACATAGGTCACTCAACACAAGAGAATAGCAAAAATAATTTTTCTTCATTTATTTTTTAAAGTTACAAAGAGGGGTCTATTATATAGACCTAAAATTTTCTCCAAGCTTGTACAAATTCCCATGTGGGACTAAACTCCTCCAACCTCTAGATTAGGTAGAAAATCTCTTCTCTTGGCCGACCAAGAGTTCAAAAAATTTGGGACGGCCATAAAGGAATTTTTTTTTGGAATTTTTATGGCGCCTCCTTTGGAGTTGGATTTGGATTTGGAGTCCTCTTCTTCTTATGGCATTTCTTCTTTTCTTCCACTCCAAGTTAAGCTCTTTGATTTTGATTTGAACTTCAATTGGATGTCCTTCTTTGATTTTTTCTCCAAGAGAAGTCTTTTCCTTCTTTGCTTAGACAAAATTGGCAGGTATGGGCGCCTCCTTTAAATTAGCTTCCAATTTGATTTTTTTCTTCTTTGGATGTGGGGACCATGACACTGGGATGCCTCTGTGGCGCCTCCTGGACTCTGGCGTGTGCTCGGAGTGTGGCTGGACGTGTGGCTTGGAGTGTGGCCTCCACTTGCTTGAACCTTGATTTGATTGGAAGACAAATGTGGCACCATTTTGGACCAAATTGAAACCACATCGGGACTTGCATCGAGTCAACATGACTCAACAAAATTTAAATGGTGACTCAAGAAATAAATAAACTGGTTGACCAGGTCAACCTTTATTACAAACCCTAATTTCTCGGGCAATGTCAATCAGAGAGCCAAATGGAGCTCTGAAGTCTTCTTCTGAGTCTGGTGCCCGCACCAATGAGTGCTTGTAGAGGGCCCCATCAAGGATGACATACTTAGAGGCCGTTGAGCGAATGCGCCTGGCCTCCGTCGGGTTGTCCGGGAGGTCCCCCTGCACCAAGAATGCGTGGATTGGGTCCGTCCACGAGGCCTCTTGCTCAACCTGGTGGATCTCCATTGGCTCCTCAGCAATACTTGGATGCTAGAGATGTTCCATGAAGGTTCGGTCGAAAGTGCCTACCGCAGCAGTGGCCAGCCGCGACAAAGCATCTGCCCGGGAGTTTTGTTGTCGGGGTATATGAAGAATTTCAAAGAATTTAAGCTATGACACCATGTCTCGTACCTTGTTTATGTACTTGGCCAAAGACGTGTCCCAGGCTTCGAACTCCCCCTTAACTTGGTTAACCATCAACTGAGAATCAGAGAAGGCGCGAACCCTACTAATTCCCAATTCATTCGCTATCTTCAATCCTGCAAGCAGGGCTTCATACTCTGCCTGGTTGTTCGACACCTGGAACGCGAAATACAGGGCATACTCCAAACATTGTCCATTAGGGTCAGCTAGAATTAAGCTTGCACTGCACCCCGAGAGGTTGGAAGCTCCATCTATGTGCAAGGTCTAGGTGGGCTCGGCGGGCTTGGCTTCTCCTGCAGGGTCGGCCACGGATGTCTTATCAGTGGTCGGGGACGGCTCCGCCCCCCAGGTGCATTCCGCAATGAAATCAGCTATCACTTGGGCCTTCAAGGCCGACTGTGGCTGGAAGGAGATGTCAAACTCGCCCAATTTGATGACCCATTTGGTGAGCCATCCAGAGGTATCGGGGCTTCGGAGAATCGCCTTAAGGGGTTGGTCCGTCAGCACGATGATAGGATGTGCCGGGAAGTAAGGTCGGAGGTGCTTTGCTTCTATAACCAATGAGTACACCAGCTTTTTCACCCTAGGATATCTGACCTTGGCATCATGAAGAACCTTACTGATGTAGTAAACAGGTCTCTGTTGGCCACCTTTCTCCATCCGCACAAGGATGGTGCTGATGGCCTCACTAGAAGCTGATAGGTACAGGTACAACACTTCCCCCTCCGCTGGCTTGGCTAGGAGTGGAGGGTTCCTCAAGAAGTCATTCAAGGCTTCGAAGGCCGACCGGCACTCATCAGTCCACTGGAAGCTGTCCGACCGGTGCAATGTCTTGAAGAACGGGAGGGACCTCTCAACCGATCGGGAGATGAAACGGTTGAGAGAAGCAATACGACCCGTAAGCTCCTGCACCTGCTTCTTGGTGGTTGGAGGGGTTATGTCAATGATGGCCTTAATCTTTTCAAGGTTAACTTCGATACCTCTCTAAGTGACTAGGAAGCCGAGAAACTTCCCAGAAGTCACCCCAAAAATGCACTTGGCAGGATTCAGCTTCATTCTATGGTGCCTCAGTGCATCAATGGACTCCTGCAGGTCCTTGATGTGGTCGGCTTTATGGAGGCTTTTGACTATCATGTCATCGACGTACACCTCCATGTTCCTCCCAAGCTGATCCTTGAAGACCTGGTTGATCAGCCTTTGGAAGGTGGCGCCCCCATTCTTCAGGCCGAAAGGCATCATTTTGTAGCAATACAGCCCCATGTCAGTGATGAAGGCTATCCTCTCCTCATCTCCTAGGTGCATCCTGATCTGGTTATACCTAGAGAAAGCATCCATGAAGCTCAAGAGTTGGTGGCCGGCCGTCGCATCCACCAGCTGGTCAATTTTTGGCAGGGGGAAGCTATCTTTGGGGCATGCGCTGTTGAGGTCTGTGTAGTATACACAGATCCTCTACTTCCTGCTGGCCTTCTTCACCATGACGAAGTTTCTTCACTTCCTCCTCAGTGGCCCTCTACCTTTTGGCAGCGAAGCTCCTCTTCTTTTACCGGACGGGCCTATAAATGAGATCCAAGCTAAGCTGATGGGTGATAATATCCTCCTGGATGCCTGGCATGTTGGATGCCAACTAGGCGAAGACATCCACATTCTTCCTCAAGAAGCCGACTAGCTCCCGCCTGGCTCCCTCATCCAGGGTGCTCCCTATTTGGAGGACCCTCATGGGGTCGTCCACCCTAAGGGGTACAAAGACAATCTTCTCGATGGGCCAACCGTGGCTGTCGGCTTCGTCTCTGGGATCCAGCTGCTCAAGCATGTGGAGCTCGTCCAACTACCTATCATGGATAGCAAGGCATTGCTGGGCCATTCTACGGTCTCCCCTCAGCTCTTTGACTCCATCACGGGTGAGAAACTTGGCCAACAGGTGGTAAGTGGACACGATAATTCGTAACTTGTTGAGAGCCGACCATCCCAAGATTGCGTTATACACCGAGGTCTCACGGATGACCACAAAATTGATGGAGAAGGTTTGCTAGTAAGGTTCTGTCCTGAGAGTAACAGGTAAGGCAATTTCACCCTTAACCTCGACAGAGTTTCCTCCGAAGCTAGTGAGTGGTGCTACGGACTCTCGCAGTCAGGACCTGGACAAGTTCATTCGGGTGAAAGAATCATATAACAAAACCTCTGCACAACTTTCAGTATCGATAAGGACACGCTTTACATCATAATTGGCGATGACAGCCGATACAACCACTTGGTCATCTCCAGGGAGAGGAGGCTCCAGGAGGTCCTCATTAGAAAAGCTGATTACATTAGATCCCTTGAGCCTCTTTAAGATGTCTAGGTCCTCCGTCCTTCCCCAGTCGGACTTTCGGTGCAGCATGCCAATGCCTCCATCAGTTAGGCACTGGTTAGGGAGCTTAGCTTCCCCTAGGGTGTCTCTGGCAATTGAAGTCCCATCCCCTTGCGGATGAGGTCCTTGATGGCGTCCTTCAACTAGAGGCATTCCTCTGTGTCATGCCCATGATCCCTATGGAACTGACAGTATTTGTTTTTGTTTCTGGAGGCGGAGGGTCCCCTAATCGACCGAGTACTTTAGAAGAAGCCCTCGTTTTCAAGCTCCATCAAAATCTTCTCCCGCGGTAGGGAGAGAGGAGCATAGTTGTTGAACTGCTTAAGGTAGTCCCCGGCTTGGGGCTCTGGCGCCGGGCAGATCAGTCGTCGTCACCACGAGGTCGCACTACGGGGGCCTTATCACCTCGCTTCTTCGGGGCCGACCTCCCCTCAGCCTGGCACCGGCTCATCGATTGCTCTTTCGCCAAGGCATATTTGTGTGCCTTGGCCAACAGGTCGATGTAGCTTGTGGAGAGCTTCTTGTCTAGGGAAAATGTAAGTCTGGTCTAGCGAAGCCCCCTCTTAAAAGCTGACATGGCCATCACTTCATTTAGGTCAGGGATCTCCAGGGCATTCGAGTTGAAGCGGGCCATATATTCCCGCAGGGTCTCTCCCTTTGTTTGTTAAATGAGAAAAAGACAGTCGGTGTTCTTTGGACTCCGGCTGTAGGTCCTGAAACGAGAAAGAAACAGGGTCTTGAGATGAGAAAAAGAATGGATCGTACCTGGGTGGATGGCAGATAACAACATCCGCACAGCCTTCTTCAAAGTCGCCAAGAAGGCGATATAGTGGAGGGTGTTAGACATGCCTTGCACCATCATATAGGCTTTGTAGGTGCCTAGATGATCCAAGGGGTTGGTGGTACTATCATAGGGGTCCACCTGTGGGATCTTGAAGTGTCGGGGGATAGACTCTCCCAAAATCTCTGTGGAGAAGGGTGGGCGAGTGTCGTGCACCGACCTTCCTCCATTGTTCTGCCATTCGGCTATCTCGGCGATGCGCTCCTCCATGCGCATAATCCTACTTCCGTAGTCATGCGGGTCCGCAGCAAAGTGCCGGCCGTCCAGAGGGACAGAATTAGCAAAAGAGGGGAAGGCTGATCTCACCCTCTTTCCTTTAGCGCGGGCCCTCATAGACCCCAGGGGTTCTGGAATTGCATGGGATGGGGGTGGAGGCACCTCCGACCGCCGGCTATTGCTCACCGCCGGTTGGTGATTGACGCAGGAAGCCACCGGTGGTTGCTGCTGATGATCCGCCATCTCCTGGAAGTGTTGGACCACAGAGGTAAGTGTTTCGATGCGGTTCACCAGCATCTAGAACTACTGCAGCCCTATGGTGATGGTGGGCTCAGCGGTAGAGGCAGCATTGCTCTCGGCGTGGTGTGTACCAGGCACTTGGTGGGAGCATCCTCCCCTCGCAAAAACACTCCAGGTTCTTCCTCTTACAATTGCTGCGTCTTTCCTGTTAATCTTCCCTTTTAGAGGAGGAGCACGACGAAGGTTCAAAAAGCCCCTCTCTCCAGCGGAAATTTGTTGCTGCTACTCCTCTAGGATCGAGTTCGGCGGGAGCGCCGGAGGGCTCCTCGACCATCCTACCTGCAAAAGGTCCCTAAGCACCGGAGGGGCTCTGGCGGGGGACACTCCATTGGTTAAGTTAGAGGGTTGGAGCGACAGAATGGGAAGAAGTTCGAAAGGAAAGTAAGCAATGGGGAAGAAGAACGTTACCTTTCGCGGAGGTCCCCCGGGTGCATTTTATAGGCACAGAGTGCTGCCAAATCCTGTTGGGGGAGCAAGCTAGGAAAGCCCGGATATACCCCCAAGAGGATGGGCGTGGAGGCGAGATCGTGGGTGGCAGCGTGTCAGGTGTGTCAGAGCAGTGGCCATGCACTGGAATTTGTTACAACGAAATGTCAGAGCTGCAGGAGAGAAGAAGTCCTTGGAAACTTCGAGCGACCTTTCAGCAGTGGGTCAGTTGATTTCCTAGAAGCTGACCGGGGCACCCAGCGATATCTCCAGGAGTCGATCGGAGCATCCAGAGTGGCCGTCGCATGGGCGGTAAGATGCCTGCCAGCCTTCAAAGCCCCCGGGCCAGCTCTTTGGGTAAGCCGACCAGGGAGTCGGACTTCACGGAGACCAGCCGACCGGACGCCAGGGCCGGTCCAATCGGGGACTAGCCGAACGGGCACATCAAGTATCATTTGAGTTTATTTTGTTATTTGGTGTCATCCATGCATAAGTATGTCGAATCATATGCACAACATCTTAAGGATTTGCACAGAGAGATTAGCAAGATAATCCCAACGAGCAATGAGAGTTACAAGCATATGGCAGATTCTCATAGAAGGGCCAAAGAATTTCAAGTAGGGGACTTTGTGATGATCAAGCTAAAACCTGAACAGTTTCCATCGAAAACTATGAAGAAACTCCTTGCCCGTGGTGCAGGTCCTTTCAAAATAATAAAAAAAAAAGGTCATAATGCTTATGTGCTGGACCTACCTTCTGACTTTGGCAATAGCTTTACTTTTAATATCTTAGATCTAGTAGGATACAAGAAGACCACAATGATTTCCAGTGAGTTCATAGAACCTGATCCATCCCTTGAGAGTGCACCAACCCCAGAGTGTCCACCAACCACACTACCAAAGTGGGGAGAAAGAATTGAAAGGGTCATAGATGACAAGATTGTCACTACCCAGAATAAAGATTACCAACGATACTTGGTACATTGGCAAGGTTGACCTGATTCTGAAGATTCATGGATCACTCAAGAAGAACTGCAAAGGATCAACCCAGATCTACTTAAATACTACCAAATCCAAAATGATCCATACTCGTCAGGGCTGAGTTTTTTTCACCCGGGGAGAATTAATGAGGACATTGGCAAGAAGAAGAAACTACAAACTAACAATCTTTGGTTTTAGTTCAATCTTTTTTTTATGTTCCTACCAATATATGAAGAAGAAATCTAACTTTATGAAGCACCTCTTGAAGACTCCTAATTCCATTTGAATGAAGCAAGTATAAAATGTTCAAGTCCACAAATAAAACTAGTAAAGACCCCTTCTTTTCCAAGTCCATGGGCCGGCTGATGCAGAACGGAAGCTCTGATACCAAAAATGATGCAGAACAAAGAACAAAAAGCGTATGCGGAAGTAAAATTAATATTAATTCTTTTTTTTTTTTTATTTCAGAAATTGGCTTTGACTCAAAGTAAAGTTAAACTAAGTTGAAGGAAACTAGGTAAGGATTGAAAGCATAATTTAGAAAAACTAAATTATCAGAGTAGTTCAGAAGTAACGGATCGCTGGGGGTTGAGAAACTCCCAGACCTAGGGTTTCACTCTGAACTTTCAACAGGACAGAAATAAAGAGAAGAGATGGTTTACCAACCAGACAGTGATCTTCACAGAATTTGGGTGGAAGAACTCTCTCGAGCAGATTGTTGGATCCTCGGAGTCGGCAATCTTCGCAATGGATCCTCCAATACTGGCCTCATGGCTGGGTCGGCTTCTCCTGGACTCAAGATCTGGGAAGAAGAAAAACAAGTGATGGATTCAGAGACTCGGGGAAGGATTTACCAGTTCGAAGAACTTGAAGGCTGATATCGTTGAGATCCAGATTCTCTTGAAGGCTGATTCGACTCCCTCTGGAAAGAGCTTTGGATCTGAAGTATCCGGACTGTAGCTGGGTGCTGGTGGTCGGCCTGGACTTGGAGAGAATGGCCGTGAGAGGTGGGATATGCTAGGGCTTGGTGGAAAGAGAAGGGTGATGGGCGGCTAGGGTTTGGGAGTGAAGTGGCTAACCTAGGGTTGGGGTTTTGGAGATCTCACACCTCCTCAAGGTTCCTGGGGAACCCGAATTTACTCCCTCACGGAGCTCCACACCTGGATGCAAGTGCGGAAGAGAGAAAACACAGAGTTTGCTCACTAAAAAAAATTTGGTTTCATTCATCTTATTGATTTAAACTTACAAGAGGGGTTTAATTTATAAGGCTTTACAAGGGAGTAGGGTTTTACATCTTCCCATGTGGGACTAAAGGAGGGGATCTACAAATCAGGATAAATCATACACATATGGTCGGCCAAGGTACCAAAAAAATTTGATTTGGGTTATAAAAGGCAGGTAGATGGCGCCTCCTTGTTTGGATCTTCAAGAGAATTTTTTTCCTTCCATGGATCAACTCTTTTGGACTCCTCCTTTTCTTCCTCCCTAAGTCAAGGCCCTTCGCATCTTTGTTTTGGACATTTTTGGCAGGTAGTGGGGGTGTCTCCTAGTATCTCTCCATGAATCAAGGATTTTTCCTTCATGGTTTAGCTCTTTTGGACACCTCCTAGTCTTGCTCCACAAGTTTAGGCTTCTTCCTTTCATGGCTTTGGCACTTTAGAAAACTTTTGGGTGCCTCCTCGATTTTCTCCCCAAGACATGCTCTCTTCCCTTTTATAACTTGGGTTTTTATTGAACATTGTGGGGAACCTCCTTGATCCTCTCTTCAAGAAAAATTCTTGCCATCCTGGCTTGGGTTTATCTGGAAAGAAGTTGGCTCCTCCTTGGATTGAGGTATCTTGATGGATTTCTCCCCCAAGTGGCGCATGAAAGAAGGGACCTGCTTTCTTGTGGTGTGGGGACCAAGACACACTGGATGGAGATGTGGCGCCTCCTGGACTCTGGCGTGTGGTTGGGAGTGTGGCACCCACTTGCTTGGTCCTGGGAGAAAATGTGGCACCTTGGAGAAGACCTAGACCACTACTAGGACTTGTATTGAGTCAACATGACTCAACAAAATTTAAATTGTAGGGAAATACAGACTCAAACTAAAATTGAGTTGACCAAGTCAACCCTTATTACAAAACCAGAAAACCCTAATTCTTCGGGCAATGTCAATCAGAGATCCAGATGGAGCCCTGAAGTCTTCTTCTGAGTCTGGTGCCCGCACCACCGGCCAAGATCATCTACATTGAAGCTTATCTTGGACAAACCAAGCTATGAAGAATTCATCTACTTTGGGGCCTATTGAAAGATCAAACATAAAAGGACATGTGGAAGGATTGGATGAAGACAAGTGTTTCAAGGAGATGGTGCCACATGGAGCTTCTAGGATGATGTAGAACGAAGGACATGAAGAAAACCTATTGTTATTTTGAAAAGAGGAAAAACACCTAAAGCAAATCAAGGATCGTGGGAGGGCTAAGAAGCCTCCGGGACTAGGATAGAACGACCCCCGAAAATCCTAAAATGACTGGGCTCTTTTGGTTTTTTTTAAAATTTTTTTTTCTTGGCGGAGATGGCGAAGGAACGATGGGGATGGGAGGCTGGGACGGGAACTCCGAGACCTTGGGACTCATCCTAACGAAGAGACCGTCCACCTCTAAGGCATTACGCCCTCCTCAATACTTAGAGGCGCTAGGATGGATCTCAGGGTCGCGAAGGACGGGGATGGGGGAGAACTCCTAGACCTTGGGACTCATCCTAACGAAGAGACCGTCCACCTCTAAGGCATTACGCCCTCCTCAATACTTAGAGGTGCTAGGATGGATATCAAGGTCACGAAGGACGGGGGGGTGGGGGAGAACTCATGGATCTTGGGACTCACCCTAACGAAGAGACCGTCCACCTCTAAGGCATTACGCCCTCCTCAGTACTTAGAGGCGCTAGGATGGTTCTCAAGACCACGAGGGGAAGACGCGAAGGTGAGAGGGGGAAAGGAGATACTTGGGGCCACACACCCCTCGATGTCCCGAAGGATGAAGGAAAAAGAAGGGCCTCAGCCTAGAACCACACACTGAAAGAACACTCAAAAATTTCGTTCAACTATTTTTTTTTACAAGACGAGTATGGGTATTTATAGATGCCCATATCCCTTTTGAAATTCAAAAATAAAATCCCCTGAAATCCTCTCTTGATTTTGAAATCAAATTCAAAATCAAAATCCCCAAATTTCCCAAATTACATCCATTAAAAAAAATTACCAAATAAATCCCGTTTATTTGAATTTTGAAATCCCCTCCGCTTTGAAACTCATGCTACTCCAAAAATCGCGCAAAACAACTCTTCTTCCACTGCTTTGAGAAGCATGCAGAAGCTTCATTTGGCTACTCTGAAAAGCATTCAGAAGCTCCCTTCATGGTCGAGCAACAGGGGCATCTGGATCTTCGGCACCCGGTCCAGCGGGCGGCGGCGGGGTGGCCTGGTGGCGCGCCGGCTGGCGGACGACGGCGGCGGGGCAGCACGGCGGCGGGGCGGCACGACGGCGGCGACGGCTGTGGATGATCGTTGGTCTTCCACGGTCCGCGGGACTTCCCACGGGCGTGAGGCCCATCGGGCGACGGCAGGACGGCCTGGTGGCGTGCCAGCGGGTGGACAGCGGCGGCGGGGCAGTACGGCGGCGGGGCGGCACGACGGCGGCGGCGAACGGTGGCGGCGGCCGTGGATGACCGTTGGTCTTCCACGGTCCGCGGGTCTTCCCACAGGCGTGAGGCCCAGCGGGATGCCGGCGGGGCGACCGGGCGGCGGATCGGCGGAGCGCCGGCGGGTGGGCGGCGGTGGCGGGGGTCGGGCACGGCCGATCGCGGACCGGTGGGGCAAAAAAAATCGAAAAAAAAAAGCCTTTGTGATTTTTTTGGAGGTTGAAGGAGATAGGAATAGCCTGGAATAAAGTTGGAATAACACCGGGATAACATGGGAATAAAGGGAATAGGTGGAATAGAGAAAATAACTAAAATACAAAAATTCTAATTTTTTTTTTTTTAATTCTAAAAAATAAAAGGTGAAACCCGGATAGGTTTCGGGTCCCCCATCATTCTCCTGCAGCACGAAGAACTCGACTCCGTCGAGTTCGAGGACTAAGCAAATCCTAGCCCGCTGCTAGCTCTGATACCAAATTGATGTAGAATGAAGGACACGAAAAAAACCTATTGTTATTTTGAAAAGAGGAAGAACACCTAAAGCAAATCAAGGATCGTGGGAGGGCTAAGAAGCCTCCGAGACTAGGATAGAACGACCCCCGAAAATCCTAAAACGATTGGGCTCTTTTGATTTTTTTTAAAATTTTTTTTTCTTGGCGGAGATGGCGAAGGAACGATGGGGATGGGAGGCTGGGACGGGAACTCCTAGACCTTGGGACTCATCATAATGAAGAGACCGTCCACCTCTAAGGCATTACGCCCTCCTCAATACTTAGAGGCGCTAGGATGGATCTCAGGGTCGCGAAGGACGGGGGTGGGGGAGAACTCCTAGACCTTGGGACTCATCCTAATGAAGAGACCGTCCACCTCTAAGGCATTATGCCCTCCTCAATACTTAGAGGCGCTAGGATGGATATCAAGGTCACGAAGGACGGGGGGGTGGGGGAGAACTCATGGATCTTGGGACTCTCCGTAACGAACAGACCGTCCACCTCTAAGGCATTACGCCCTCCTCAGTACTTAGAGGCGCTATGATGGTTCTCAAGACCATGAGGGGAAGACGCGAAGATGGGAGGGAGAAAGGAGATACTTGGGGCCTCACACCCCTCGACGTCCAGAAGGACGAAGGAAAAAGAAGGGCCTCAGCCCAGAACCACACATTGAAAGAACACTCAAAAATTTCATTCAACTATTTTTTTTTTACAAGAGGAGTATGGGTATTTATAGATGCCCATATCCCTTTTGAAATTCAAAAATAAAATCCCCTGAAATCCTCTCTTGATTTTGAAATCAAATTCAAAATCAAAATTCCCAAATTTCTCAAATTACATCCATTAAAAAAAATTACCAAGTAAATCCCATTTATTTGAATTTTGAAATCCCCTCTGCTCTGAAACTCGTGCTACTCCAAAAATCGTGCAAAACAACTCTTCTTCCACCACTTTGAGAAGCGTGCAGAAGCTTCATTTGGCTGCTCTGAAAAGCATGCGAAAGCTCCCTTCACGGTCGAGCAACAGGGGCATCTGGATCATCGGCACCCGGCCCAGCGGGCGGCGGCGGGGTGGCCTGGTGGCGCGCCGGCGGGCGGACGGTGGCGGCGGGGCGGCACGGCAGCTGGGCGACATGACGGCGATGGTGAACGGCGGCGGCGGCCGTTGATGACTGTTGGTCTTCTATGGTCCGCGGGTCTTCCCACGGGCGTGAGGCACAGCGGGCGGCGGCGGGACGTCCTAGTGGCACGGCGGCGGGCGGACGGTGACGGCGGGGCGGCACGGCGGCGGGGTGGGACGACGGCGACGGCGAACAGCAACGACGGACGTGGATGACCGTTGGTCTTCCACGGTCCGCTGGTCTTCCCACGGGCATGAGGCCCAGCGGGATGCCGGCGGGGCGGCCGGGCGGCGGATCGGCGGAGCACCGGCGGGCGGGCGGGCGGCGGTGGAGGGGGTCGGGCACGGCCGATCGCGGACCGGTGGGGCAAAAAAATTGAAAAAAAAAGGCCTCTGTGATTTTTTTGGAGGTTGAAGGAGATAGGAATAGCCTGGAATAAAGTTGGAATAACACCGGGATAACATGGGAATAAAGGGAATAGGTGGAATAGCGGGAATAACTAAAATACAAAAATTCTAAATTTTTTTTTTTTAAATTCTAAAAAATAAAAGGTGAAACCCGGATAGGTTTCGGGTCCCCCATCATTGGACTTTCTCTTGTTAGGATTAGTTAGACTAGAAAATAATTATGTAATTAGTTACCAACTAAATCTAAATTAGTTGGCTTCTTAATCCACCTTTTTCCCACCCATTATGGCTACCCTTGGCCTATAAATAGGATCAAGGCCTCCTCTTCTAAGGTAATGAATTACTTGAGTTGAATGAAAGCTTGCTAGTTTGTGTTCTCTTCCACCTTGCCAAGTTCATGAGTTTTTCTTGAAATTTTGAGTGTTTCTCTTGAAGTTTGAGTTGGAGTGCTGAGTTTGAGAGTGAGTTTGAGTATGTGCCTTGAGTTTGAGAGACCTTAGTTCCATTTCCAAGCTCTTCTACTTAGGATCGAAGTAGTCCAAGAAGGATGGGATGTGCTACCCAAAAATTCAGCAACATTCTTCAAAAACTTTCACTTTTCTTGTTGAATTCATTCATTTTCTTTCATTCCTTCACCACCACGACCTCATTTTGGATAATTTGCATGTTTTTCTTGATGATTTGAAGCTGAAGATGAAGGCTCCATGCCAAGGACTAAGCTCCAATGGTAAATCCAAGTAGGGAGTGTAGATATTGTCTCTAGCCTTCAATTCTTGAGTCATGAGTGCTTTCCTTCCATTTGAATCTTGATTTTTCTTCATTGTTGGGAAAACACCCTCTTGATCCTTTGATCTGAGATTCTTAAAGGTATCTTAGCCTTGTTTGAGGGTTTCTATGCCCTTAGATCTTCTCTTTTATTTTTTTGAAAGTAAGCTTGCATAAGGGTGTCAGATTTTCTGCTCACCTAGTTCCCAGATCGAAGTTCTTCATCCCTTCTACCCATGAATCTGGTCATATTTGGAGCTTTAATGCTAGTATGTTGTTGCTAAGAGAGTATATCACATCTCCACACACCCATTTCATCATGTTCATCCTCCATTAGATGTACTGCTACCGGATGATGCCATCTGGCCTCAAGAATGCTGGCACCACATACCAGCAGCTGGTTAATCAGGTTTTCAAGGTCCAGATTTGCAGAAACGTGCAAGTCTATGTGGACGACATGCTCGTTATAAGCAAGCCTAGGTCAGACCATGTTGTCGACCTCATGAAAGTCTTCAACAACCTCCGGTAGCATAAGATGATGCTGAACCCGGCAAAGTGTGCTTTCAGTGTAGCAGCAGGGAAATTTCTTGGCTTCATGATGACCCAAAGAGGAATCAAGGCAAACCCGGAGAAGGTCCAAGCGATCATCGACATGGAACACCCGACCTCGAAAAAGCAGATGCAATGCCTGATGAGTCGGATCATCGCATTGAGCCAATTCATTTCGAGGTCGGCAGACCGCTACCTTCCTCTCATCAAGGTATTATGCACGATGAAGAACTTCACCTGGATAGAGGAGTGCAAGGCGGCCTTCGAGGAGCTTAAAGACCTCCTGGCATTGCCACCATTGCTCTCTAGGCTGGAGATGGGAGAGGAGTTCCTACTATACCTGGTCGTCACCCCTGAAGCCATCAGTTCAGTCCTTGTCTGCATGGATCAGGACGGATCCCAAAAGTTGGTGTACTATGCTAGCAAGATCTTTCGGAATGTCGAGATCAGGTACACCCGATCCGAAAAACTTATTTTTGCTCTTATCATGTCTGCTCAGCATCTCATGCCATACTTCCAAGCTCATCTAATAATGGTCTTGATGGACCAGCCCCTAAGGGCTGTGCTTAGTCATCTTGACACATTCAGATGTTTGGCCAAGTGTGAAAAAAAGCTCAGCAAGTTCGATATCGCGTATCGACCAAGGTCATCCCAGAAGGCCCAGATGCTAGCCAACATCCCGGTCGAGTGCGTGGGACTTGTTGAGGAGCCAGAGTAGACTACCCCAGAGCACCAAGTGGAGCCCAAAGTCAAGGAGGAGTCCTGGATCCTCCACGTTAATGGTGCATCAAATGCGGGCGGAGGTGGAGCAGGTCTCATTCTCTCAAATAGCGATAGAGTTGTAGCTGAATGCGCACTCCACTTCAAGTTCACCAGAACAAATAACTAGGCAAAGTATGAGGCACTCATCATGAGCTTCAAAGTCTCCCACGAGCTGGGTGTGCAAAGCCTGAAGGTCTTCACCGACTCCCAACTTGTGGCTGGATAGGTCTCTGGAGAGTACGAAGCCAAAGACCCCCAAATGATGAAGTATTTGGAGCGGGTCCACTCAAGCATGACAGGTTTTCGATGCTTCATCATCTCTTACATCCCCCGAGGTGAGAATGCTTGCACTGATACACTGTCAAGACTTGCGACCTTGCCAAACTCGTCACTGTGGCACGTCCACATCGAGTACCTCAAAAATCCAAGCAACAAAGCTCCCGTAGAGGTGCAGCAAGTCACCCTGGAGTCGAGCTGGATGGATAGGTACATCAGATACATCATCGATGGCACCCTACCGAAAGATCGAGCAGAGGTCGGCATTATCAAGAAGAAGGCATCACGGTTCGTCCTCATGGAAGGATTGCTCTACCGCCGATCTTACTCCTATCCACTCCTAAGATGCCTGAGATCCGCAGAGGCAACATTTTTACTCCTGGAGATACATGAAGGCCTTTGCAAAAACCATGTCAGGGGGAGGACTCTTGCGTACAAGGCCCTCCAACAAGGATACTACTAGGAGACCAAGAGGGAGGACATTGCTGACTTCATGAAGAGCTGTGACAGTGCCAGCCCCATGCCAACATACAGTGTCAGCCAGCGGCACCGCTCTCCTAGCTCTTTGCCCCATGGCTGTTCGTCCAGTAGGGAATGGACATCCTTGGTCCATTTCCCCCTGCATCAGGGCAATGGAAGTTCCTAATAGTGGCCATTGACTATTTAACCAAGTGGGTAGAAGCGGAGCCACTAGCACAGATCATGGAGGCCAAGGTCTACCAGTTCTTCTAGAAGTCGATCATCTGCCGCTTTGGGCTCTCCCAAAGCATCATCACCGACAACGGGTAGCAGTTCGATAACCGGGAGTTTGAAGAGTTTTGTGTCAAGCTCGACATCCAGGATCGCTTCACCTCGGTGGCTCACCCTCAGACCAATGGAGAAGCCGAGGTGACCAATCGGACCATTCTCCATGGGCTCAAAACCAGGCTAGACCGAGCCAAGCACAGGTGGGTAGAAGAACTCCCCAGCATTCTTTGGGCCTACTACATAATGCCCAGAATGGCAACAGACAAAATGCCTTTCAACCTCACTTTCGGCGTAAAGGCTATTGTTCCAATCGATCTCAGCATGCCCACACTATGGATACAGCAGTACAATGAGGCAGAGAATCCACCCCACCTTCTTCTCAACCTGGACCTCCTCAAGGAAACCAAGAAAAAGGCCAGATTCCGGATGGTGGCTTACTGGTAGCGTGTAGCCTAGTACTATAATGGGCGGGTAAAGCCGAAGGTCTTTCGCCCTGGTGACCTGGTGCTACACCGAGCAGAGGGATCTCAGTCACAGGAATGCGGCAAGCTCTCACCAAACTAAGAAGGCCCCTATAAGGTGGTCAAGGCCCTTCCTCATGGAGCCTATTATCTAGTAGACAAAGATGGTTCCAGATTCCCGCGCACATGGAACACTTTCGCCCGGAGCCCGGCTCTACGTCACCGAGGCCGGAGCTTGGCTTTCCAGCACCGAGGCCCGGAGCCCAGCTCTCCAGCACCGAGGCCCAGAGCCCGGCTCTCCGGCATCGATGCCCGGATCCCGGCTCTTCGGCACTGAGGCCCGGAGCCCCGCTCTCCGACACCGAAGCACGGAGCCCGGATCTCCGGCACCGAATCCTGGAGCCCGGAACTCCGGCATCGAAGCCCGGCAGCAAAGCCCGACACCTTATAGACAACTGGCGGGATCAACATGCTCTGCCTCATAGCTCAGCCTTGCCGTGCATGCTCAAAGCTGGTCCCAGCTGAGGTCTAATAGACCTCTTCAAGTAAATTCCCGGAGTCCTATGATCGCTTCGCCCGCGAAGTGGGAGTAGCTCAGCAAACCAAGAAACCCCTCTTAATTGTCTGGCATGCTCGACGCCTACACAAGTACATGCATGCGGGCAGCTAAAGAGCAAAGGGAATGAGATTGACAAAGTTCAAAAAAAAAAAAAGACGACGGAGAAGAGCACAAATCTGCATGATCAGAAAAAAAAATTCCATTGATACTTGCTAAAATTTTCTTTATATGTATCTCTAGGCCCCGATAGGCCGGGCAGCCCAGATCAGAAAAAAAAAGAAAGGATAAAACTACAAGCACCCCTATCCTACTCGGCCGTCCCCTTCCCATGATGGCGTACGGGTCGGGCGGCATCTTCTGGAGCCTCAGATGGTGGAGCCCTGTCTTCAGTGACCTCTAACGGTGGAGCTAGCTCGGCGATAGCAGGCTCTTTCATTGCGCCCGGGAGTCTCAGTCTGCTCATGTGCTCACCCGAGATGGAACCCTCATCCTGGGATCGGCAGTACAAAATTCCCTTGGTGAAGGAGTCTATCGCAACCTCCCGGAACTCGGCCTTGAACTCACTGGGGGCCTTGTATTCAGCCACCTCTTTTATGGCCCTCTTCCTGATGATGCCGGCCTGGTAGATCGCCTCGGTGCCCTTTCTCTCCACAGCCTCCATCAAGCTGACTGTTGTGGCTGTCTTCTCTTCCGCCCTTGTGGCCCTCTTCTTGGCGGCGACGGCCTTTTTCTTGACGACAATGGCTCGATCCTTTGCCGCCTCCAGCTCTGCCATGAGGGACTAGGCCTGTCCCTTCTCGTTGGTGACCTCGGCATCAAGCTCTTTTAGCCTGGCCTCCTTGGCCTTAAGCTCGTTCAACCTGCCCTTGGACTGACTTCTCTCCCGGTCCAGGGATTTTTCGAGCTCCTTAATCTGCCTTTCAGTCCTTGCAGCCTCACCGCAGAGTTCCGTGATCTTCATAGTGGCCTCCCAAGCATCACTGCTTCTCCACTTTACATCCTCCTTCAGGGACTCGAGCTTCGCTCCCTGCAGCCAGTCCCTCTTGGCCCGGTTCGATAATAATCCCTGATAAAGAGGAGCTCGGTGCCAAGCACCACCAGAGAAAATGTTAGTCTTAAAGGTAAGCTGAGAAGAGCAAGGCAAAGCAAAATGAGGAAACACTCACCGAGAAGAGCTGGGAGAAGGTGATGCCGATGGCGTCACCAAGGAGCTTCTCCGTGTTCTCCCACCGGTCGCATGATTGGATGGCAAAGTCCATCATATGCTCGATAAGCTTTTGGTCCCAAACCAGTGACACATTCAATGCTAGCTTGAAGGGAACCCTGTAGTAGTCTCGCTCCATCCTGCCTGCCACCAACACAGGGTCATCTGTCCCTCCTTCTAAGGGAGTGTCTATGGCATGATGGGAGCTCAGCCACTTCATACTATGCCACTGCTACTAGCTCAGCCACCTGCTGCTCTTCCTCCTCCTAGACCTCGATGACCCTTGGAGGAGGAGACATCAACATGGTAGTGGCTGCAACGGATCTAGCTTGGACTACCACCTTCGGCTCCTGGACCAGGAGCGGATCGCCTTGCAACGGTGCCTCGAGACTGAGCATGATGGTCTCCATACGCTGCTCGGCAGCGGGCTTTGTCGCCCTCTTGTCTGGCTCAAGATCGAGCAATGCCACTCTCTTGCTCGGCTCGGTTGGTGCAGCGGGAGCAGTCCTCGTGTCACCTTCCACACAAGCCTTCTTTGAAGGAGACTCGCCGGCCTCCTCTGGCACACCCCTCATCCGAGAGAATGAGAAGAGATCATCCATGGAGAACCTTATAGCTGCACAAAGGAAAGTTTTGGTCTCAAGCTCAGAGAACCAAAGAGTAGGCATAATGAAATAGTGCCTGAGCCGAACTCACCCAACTGTTGAATTGGGCTGACCCCAGCCTCGAACAGATTCTGCTCCGATAATAGAACCTCGAGAGAGGGGACCTGGTCGGCATGAAACTAGTCATAGATTTCCTGATCAGCTGATTCGACCATAGAGTTTCGATTAGGGGACTGATCTGGGTCGCTCCAAGCCCAGTCGACCCCCACTATCGAAGCGAAGAAGTACTTGCTCTTCTATCCTTTGATGGAAGAGGGGAGCTCAAATTTCATGCCTCTTAGGTGAGAAGAGATGGACCACCAACCCTGATGCAGAACGAAAACTCTGATACCAAAAATGATGCAGAACGAAAGAAGAGAAGATGCAACGCGGAAGTAAATTAAAATTAATATATATATATTTTTAATATATTTTCAGAAGTCGGCTTTGACTCAAAGGAAAGATAAACTAATGTTGAAAGAAACTAAGAAATGACAGAGAGCACAATTAAAAGGAGTGGATTATCAGAGTAACTCAAAAGTAAGATCGCTGGGGATTGAGAAACCCCAGATCTAGGGTTTGCTCTGAGTTTCAACGAAACAGACAAAGTGAGAAGGGAAGGTTCTTGTTACCTAGCAGTGATATCTCTCGTTGCTTCAATTGGAGGACACTCTCGAGCAGATTGTAGGATCCTTGGAGATGGGGTATTTTCGCAATGGATCCTCGGATTGTAGTCCTATGGCAAGGTTGGCCTCCTTCTCGAACTCGAGATCTGGAAGAAGAAGAACAAAAGAAGAACTAGAAACTCAAAGAAAGACACTGACCTGAGGACTTAATGAAGATTGTTGGATGTAGAAGTTCCGGAGATCTTGATACTGATCTGACTCTCATTTGAACTGGCTCTGTAGTTGAAACAGTTGATATGAACCTGGATGCTGGTGACCGGCTTCGATGTGGAATAGAGGGGCCATGGGATGAAGATGGAAAATTAGGGTTTGGTGGTGGTGGAGTAGAGATGGGTGGACTAAGCTAGGGTTTTGGGGTTGGCGATCTCACACCTCTTCAAGGTTCCTAGGGAACCCGGATTTACTCCCTCACGGAGCTCAACACCTGAATACAAGTGTGGAAGAGAGAAACACAAAGTTGCTCACAAAGAAATTGATTTCATTCATCATTTTTAATTCAAGAGTTACATAGAGTTGAATATATAGACATAACAAAGAAATAAAATTTTATACATTTCCCATTTGGGACTAATAGGACTAACCCATACTTTAGGCATCAAATTCTCTTCCCAAGACTCCTTCCATGAGTGGCAGCCCAAAAACTCCAAGAAAACTTGAAAATCAGCTCCAAATGGCAGGTTATGGGGGTGTCTCCTAGTATCTCTCCATGAATCAAGGATTTTCCCTTCATGGTTTGGCTCTTTTGGACACCTCCTAGTCTTGCTCCACAAGTTTAGGCTTCTTCCTTTCATGGCTTTGGCACTTTTGGAAACTTTTGGGTGCCTCCTTGATTTTCTCCCCAAGACATGCTCTCTTCCCTTTTATAACTTTGATTTTTATGGAACATTGTGGGGCACCTCCTTGATCCTCTCTTCAAGAAAAATTCTTGCCATCATGGCTTGGGTTTATCTAGAAAGAAGTTGGCTCCTCCTTGGATTGAGGTATCTTGATGGATTTCTCCCCCAAGTGGTGCAAGAAAAAAAGAACCTGCTTACTTGAGGCATGGGGACCAAGGTACACTGGATGGAGATGTAGCAGGGAGTGTGGCACCCACTTGTAGCTGGAAAATTTGGTGCCCTATGGCAAAGGGAATGACACCTACCTGGGCCTTGGACTTCGACTGAGTCAACATGACCCAACAAAAATTGAAATGACAAAATTACAGACTCAAAATTGAGTTGATCAGGTCAACCCTTATTACAAAACTAGAAAACCCTAATTCTTCGGGCAATGTCAATCAGAGATCCAGATGGAGCCCTGAAGTCTTTTTCTGAGTCTGGTGCCCGCACCAATTCTCCCGGGGTGGGAGGAACTCGACCTTGTCGAGTAAGGCTCAAGTTGGCTCTGGTATCTCTCCAAGAGGTCTGGATCCAAATCTTATAGTTCTTCTTGGGAGATCCAAGAGTCATCAGAGTCTGGCCTTCCTTGCCAGCGGACTAACTATCTTTAGTATCCTCGATTACGAGTAGAGATAACCTGATCATCCAGGATCTTTTCAATCTGCTCTTTCCTCACAGGCCAGTTTGTTGGTGGACACACAGGGTCGGGATCACTCTCAATAACAGGATTAGGTTCAAAAGGCTCACTGGGAATCACAGCTAGCTCCCTGTACTCTACTAGGTATGTAATGTTGAAAGTTGAGCTATTACCTAGTTCTGGAGGCAAATCGAGCACATAGGCATTGGATCCTACTCTCTTCACTACTCTAAATGGTCCAGCTCCTCTAGCATGTAACATTCTAACGGTTCCAGGAGAAAACCGCTCAGGCCTTAACCTAATCATTACATAGTCTCTCTCAACAAAAGTTTTGACTCGTCTTTGAGAATCAGCCAACTTCTTATAAGTTTCATGAATTTCTTTATGCAAGTCCTTTACATGTTATGCAAGTGCATCAAGAGACTTGTATGTGTGGGCTAATAGTGAAATCAGATCAAGTGGTGTGTGAGGCTTGTATCCATGAACAATTTCAAAGGGACTCTAGCCTATAGACCTATTGATCGAAACATTGAATGCAATTTCAGTCCTGGAGAAAATACAAATCCCAATTCCTGGTGCTCTCAATCAAACCAAAATCTGAGCCAAAGCCTAGTAAAGGGTCAAGAAAACTAAACTAGACTGACGACGCATTTCTAAAGAATGGACTTTATTACAAAGGAACCCTAGGTCTAAACCTAACAAACTAAGGCTCTCTAGGTTTGACCTTGGGTCGGAGGAGGGCATGCAGAGCATGAAAACTTATTATGGATGCCTAGTAGGTGCCATAAGGTCTTCCAGAAGTAGGTGGCAAACCTAATAGGTTCTGACACGTGGTTCACTCTAAAGGCTTCGACAAAGTATACTTGGATGGTGTAAGAAGCATTGGAATTCCTAGACAAAGGGAGGAGATATGAGGTGGAGTCTCGAATTACCTGTTGACTAAAGGTGGTGACCTGAAGGTTTGAATGGTGATCTATGAGTGTCAACTGGTCATCCTTATGAAAGGAAAAGTTTGCTACTCCCAGGAATGGATCAAGAGATGGTTCGGGAAGTAGCCTAGGAGATGTGATTGCAATAGTTAAGGTTTGTTCTCTAAGCAAATAATGATCCACTTTCTCAAGAACTGGATTAGAGAATGATTCATGGGAGGGCCTATGGATGATGACCTCAAGACTTGAAATTTGACCTATGGGTGCGGAAAGGTATACTCTATAGAAGGGTAGGTCAGTCATGCGAAGGAAGTGGTTTGGGGCCATAAGGAGGACTTCTACAGGACTGGGTGAATCAATCCGCTCAAGACAAGGATGTTCAACTGAGATTACAGGAGAGACCTTAGTGGCTGGGCATGGGACAAGGTCCAATTGTAAGAGGCTTGATTCAGTCATCCTAAGGAGAGGATCTACCACAGGGTGGGCAAACTTAAACAGTTCAGTGCAATGATCTTCAATTGGTACTTGGGGAATGACTGTCATTAGAGGGTACGAACTGATAGCTCGGGCTAACACTATAAGTTCTTCCTGGGGGTATTTGACTAAAGGAACCTGATTCTCACAAATCTCTTGAATTTCTGAACTAGGTCCTACCACTTGGTTGCTCTCCAAGGTCTCCTCAGGTAAGGAACCAATAGTATCGATGTCACATTCTTCAAGTTCTTCCCCCTCATATTCATCAACTAGACTCAAGCCAGCATCATATACTTCCTCGATGCCATCTTCAATGGGTTTCGGGTCAGTGGTAATCGGGTCAACTGATTCTAGGCTTGTCATACCTAACCTTTCTTCCTCATTGGTAGGCTTGGGTTCTCCCTCATTAATGTCATCCTTAGGATTCTTACCACTTAGCTGTGCACAAGCCAGTCCTATGCATGGGCACTGACTAGATTTACGGCCTCTTTCTCCACAAAACAAACATTCTTGCAATATAAGAACCTGGGTCACACTGGGTTTCAAGCTAGTAGTGACCTTACTTGGGCATGGGTGTGGATCTAAATGGTTTGATCTAGAAGACTTGGGTTGTTGAGTGACTGGTCTAGAATATTGTAAGGACCTCTCATAGACACGATCCACACCATAGATATCATGGTTAGGCTTCCTAAGGTTATGCTCGGGATCACGGTATAAGGTCCTCCTAGGCTCCTAGCATGGATGAGGTTGGGGCCTATTAAATTTTGGATTAGGGGTCCAATTTTGATGTCTACGTTTCTCAAGTACTTGGACTCGATCCCTAAGCTGGGTAAAATTCTCATGGACTTGTTCTTTACACTGGGTAACAGTAGCAGTCATATCCTGACTCAATTTGTTCATACTTTCAGTAAGAGCTCTAACCATGGCCTCTAAATCAGGTTAGGTTTGACCAGGTTGGTAAGGTACTCCATTCCGGGTAGTCATGATGATGCAAGAAAACACACAGAATGTGACTAGACTAAAGCGACTACTGGCTCACTAGACCTAGAGTCCAAACTAGATGCCCAATCAGAGTGGCAAGCTAGCTTGTAGTAACTCGGGACTCAGCCAGGCAGGTGTAAGGGGAGTGTTAGGTCCCTAAATGCCAATCCTAGACACCAATCAGTGATTGGCCAGGTAGGCGGACCAGCACACAAGCCCTTCGGGATAGAATCCCTAAACCACCATTCTAGACACTGAGTACAAAGCACACATAGAGTAACTAGACAAACTGACTCAACACTAGCCTTGACCCGACTTGTTGACGTCCCTAGCCCACTAGGGCAAATTAAGTCAAATAAATTTTAAAATTAGGCTTAGGATCGAATGAGTGGGTGGTGGTTTTAGGCTAAGGAGAGGTTATCAACTCCTCCCCTTATCTTAGATGCTCAAATGCCCTTAAGATGAATTAGGAGATGATCACTCAAAAAAATGAATTGCAGAAACACAGAAATAGAGTTGCAGTAATTTAACTCTCAGAAATTTCACGGAAACCAATAAATCATAAGAAAATTATGTAAAATAGTTCAATTATACTGGTTCCATCAAAATAAAAATCATGCAATTTGGAGTTACCTGCAATGAGAAACAATTCTTGCAACAGGATAGTTATAGACTGAAAACAGGGTGCTTCCCCGTTTACAATTCCTGCTACGAAGTTGTAACCCAACAGATCCCCTACATGCCCTAAGAACTCCCCGTGGAATGGAAAGAGGAGGTTTGCACCTCACTTCGTTCCAAGGACCGGACATCCTGGGGAGTCTACTTCGAGCAGACAAAGTAAAAAGGAGAGACTCTCAAACAAGCACACAAGACAGAAACCATAGACAGGGCTCTGATACCAAAAATGATGCAGAACGAAAACTCTGATACCAAAAATGATGCAGAACGAAAGAAGAGAAGATGTGATGCGAAAGTAAATTAAAATTAATGTATTTTTTTTTAATATATTTTCAGAAGTCGGCTTTGACTCAAAGGAAAGATAAACTAATATTGAAAGAAACTAAGAAATGACAGAGAGCACAATTAAAAGGAGTGGATTATCAGAGTAACTCAAAAGTAGGATCGCTGGGGATTGAGAAACCCCTAGATCTAGGGTTTGCTCTGAGTTTCAACGAAACAGACAAAGTGAGAAGGGAAGGTTCTTGTTACCTAGCAGTGATATCTCTTGTTGCTTCAATTGGAGGACACTCTCGAGCAGATTATAGGATCCTTGGAGACGGGGTATCTTCGCAATGGATCCTCGGATTGTAGTCCTATGGCAAGGTTGGCCTCCTTCTCGAACTCGGGATCTGGAAGAAGAAGAACAAAAGAAGAACCAGAAACTCAAAGAAAGACACTGACCTGAGGACTTAATGAAGATTGTTGGATGTAGAAGTTCCGGAGATCTTGATACTGATCTGACTCTCATTTGAACTGGCTCTGTAGTTGAAACAGTTGATCTGAACCTGGATGCTGGTGACCGGCTTCGATGTGGAAGAGAGGGGCCATGGGATGAAGATGGAAAATTAGGGTTTGGTGGTGGTGGAGTAGAGATGGGTGGACTAAGCTAGGGTTTTGGGGTTGGAGATCTCATACCTCCTCAAGGTTCCTAGGGAACCCGGATTTACTCCCTCACGGAGCTCAACACCTGAATACAAGTGCGGAAGAGAGAAACACAAAGTTGCTCACAAAGAAATTGATTTCATTCATCATTTTAATTCAAGAGTTACATAGAGTTGAATATATAGACATAACAAAGAAATAAAATTTTATACATTTCCCATGTAGGACTAATAGGACTAACCAACACTTTAGGCATCAAATTCTCTTCCCAAGACTCCTTCCATGAGTGGGCAGCCCAAAAACTCCAAGAAAACTTGAAAATTAGCTCCAAATGGTTGGTTATGGGGGTGTCTCCTAGTATCTCTCCATGAATCAAGGATTTTCCCTTCATGGTTTGGCTCTTTTGGACACCTCCTAGTCTTGCTCCACAAGTTTAGGCTTCTTCCTTTCATGGCTTTGGCACTTTTGGAAACTTTTGGGTGCCTCCTTGATTTTCTCCGCAAGACATGCTCTCTTCCCTTTTATAACTTGGATTTTTATGGAACATTGTGGGGCACCTCCTAGATCCTCTCTTCAAGAAAAATTCTTGCTATCCTGGCTTGTGTTTATCTGGAAAGAAGTTGGCTCCTCCTTAGATTAAGGTATCTTGATGGATTTCTCCTCCAAGTGGTGCAAGAAAAAAAGAACCTGCTTACTTGAGGCGTGGGGACCAAGGTACACTGGATGGAGATGTGGCAGGGAGTGTGGCACCCACTTGTAGCTGGAAAATGTGGTGCCCTATGGCAAAGGGAATGACACCTACCTGGGCCTTGGACTTAGACTAAGTCAACATGACCCAACAAAAATTGAAATGACAAAATTACAGACTCAAAATTGAGTTGATCAGGTCAGCCCTTATTACAAAACTAGAAAACCCTAATTCTTCGGGCAAGGTCAATCAGAGATCCAGATGGAGCCCTGAAGTCTTCTTCTGAGTTTGGTGCCCGCATCAACCCCTCCTCGGAAGGGTGGCATTTCAGGATGAAAAAGACACTGAACAAGGAGAAATGGTCAAGAATCCCATGAAAATGGCAAAGGACTACAAAGCAAAAGATCGTCCTTACAACATTGGGGATGATTTAAGCGGGGAAAAGGTGGTAGTGTCTTAAAATCGAAAGGAAGAAGGGATGGAAAGGAAATCGGAGGCCCTCCGTGAGTGTCTCCTTATAGAGGGCAACGCGACATGGGCCACTAGAAGTGACCCTCTTCCCAGGTCGAGGAACCGAAAGCCGGATAGAGTCCGGGATATAATTGGTCTCCTGGATAGCCGCCAGTTCCTCGACGGAGATCGTCATAGCGACCCCAGCAAGACTGATGGGGAACTAATATGCATGCAATTTTTTTTATATGTTTTATATGTGGGGTTGGGTGATTAATTCCCGAATTTCAGATTAAAATAAGTTATAGAAAATTTTATATGAATTTTAGAAGATCAGCATGCAGATTAGGACCTAGAAAAGTAGAAAAGAAGGATCGCCGGGGCTGAGAAACCTCGGTTAGGGCAAGTTCTCCTACAATAAAACTACTGGAGGTAGAGGGGTGTACCTGACAACGTCTGTGAAGATCGCGGCAAAAGGGTCTCTCATTCCTCGACGGATGCGGCCTGGAAAATCGAGCCAAAGACCCGTGGATACCCGGCTTTCTGCTCGGTGATCCGATTGAGGCTTGGCTGGAGTCGTTGGATTCGTAGGAACTCGGGGACCTACAAACGACCTGTCAGGGGTTAGAAAACTCACAAAGGAACAAGAAAATAAAGGAAAAACAGTAAGGGAAGGCTTCTTTTGGAGTGGGCGTCCAGGGATCTGAGATGCTTGTTGGTAGCAGGAAGATGATTGCAGCACTGGGAAGAAGAACTCTCGCAAACCCCTTTATGCACACAGCAGGGTATCACACAACTCAATAGAAGAACTCAAGGTTTTCATTCATCAAAAATTTCCCTCATACAAGAGGCTAGGGTCCCTTAAATAGACCCTTAACCTTGGGCTCCAAGTAAGGGTACATAAGTCTTTACATAAGAATCCTTTTCCCTCTCAAACCCTAGCTAGAAAATAAGGAAATATTAGGTAGAAAAATCCCTAAAATTTTTCTTGACTTGGTCAAGACTCCAAGGATGCCTAGGGGGGCGTGTTGGGCTTCTAGGAGCAGCAAAAGGCCGGCCCAAAGGGGCCCGGGTGCATGGGTTTGGGCCTCTGGAAGCTGGGGTGGCCTGGTAGCCAGGTAGCAGGAATATTCCCTGGTATCTTGCTTCTTAGGGGCTTGGGCTTGGCACCTGGGCTTGATATCATTGGGCTAGGATGCAGATGGACCTCTGGAATCATGGATGCCCTTATTTATGAATATACTTTGGCATCTGGAAGGGAATCTGGGCATCTGGAGGGCATCTGCATGGAATCAGGGTTTCTGATTTTTCTCCTGGGGTCTTCAAATCTTCAAGCTGGGTTGGACTTGGGCTAAACTTCCATGTCTTCAATCTGGCTGGACTTGGTCTTCACTTGTATAATATAGTCTTGAGTCTTCAGTATGCTTGGACAGGACTCAAAAAATAAAATTAGCTCAACATGAGCTAACTAGCATTGGACTGAACTAGCTCAACATGAGCTGACTAGTACAGAAGTGAAATAACAACTAAAAATACTCAAATAATAACTAAAATGGACTCAGATGAGCTAAGCCCTTATTACAGATGGACTCATAAATTATTGATCAATTATAGAGGGTTGAGAAGCCTCTGCCTTATTCTGGTGCCTTTGGTGTCCGCACCAATTCTCCCGGGGTGGGAGGAACTCGACCCTGTCGAGTGAAGATCAGACTGGCTCACATATCTCTCGAGAAGGTCTGGGTTGAGGCATTGCAAGTCCTCTCGAGAAATCTATGAATCGTCCGACTCTGGCTGGCCTTGCCATTGGATCAGGAAGCATTGATAGTCACGGCCCCGGGTCATGATGGCTTGATCGTCCAGGATACGCTCGATCCGTTCTCCTCTCTCAGGCCAATTTGTTAGTGGACACTCTGGGTTAGGGTCACTCACAATGAAAAGGAATAGGTCCAAAGGCCTTACTAGGTATCGCTGTCGGTTCCCTATACTCAACCATGTCTGTAATATTGAATGTAGAACTAATGCCCAAATCCGAAGGCAAGTCTAACACCTAGGCATTTGATCCAATCCTTCTCTATCACTTTAAAAGGTTCGTCTCTGCGAGCATGAAGCTTCTTTTAGGCCTAAGCCTAACCAAGATAGAATCCACTACATCAAATTCTTTGACCCTTCGTCGGGAATTAGCCAGTTGTTTTAAGATTAGTGCGGGTGGTGAACATGCTAGGCACATGCAGACTCCTAGCAAATGATGCAAAGGACTCATACTGACACCTAACAGACTCGACTATGCATTCCTATCGAAGGAAATTTTATTGAACTCTTTGGATCTAAACCTAATAGATTATAGGTTCTCTAGGTTTGATCCTAGCTTGACATGCACATGAAAATTTACAGTGAACTCCTAGCAAATTCCAAAGAGTATGCCAGAAGTAAGATGCAAACCTAACATGCATGATGAATGCATGCAGTATGCTAATCTCAGCTAAATGCAATCTAATGATCCTAGAAATGCTGGAGGTGTCAGGAAAGGGCAGAAAATAGGAAGTGGGTTCAGAATTAGTTTGGTAAGGTAGAGAAAAAGGTTCATGGTTATTTGGATAAAATAGGATAAAAGACGGGGTGTCAGGAACTAATCCTATACTAATGAAGTTAACCTTATGAGGTTGAGCTATATCTACAGGATTTGCATAATGGAAGGATGGGTCACTAATTTCGGGGAAGAGGTCCTTAATGGGAACTATAGGAGGGGACTCATCTTGAAGGTATTGATTCAAAGAGATCAGGTCCTTAATAAATTCTTCTGGTTCTTGTATTTTTGGACTAGACTCTATAATTTGGCTCTCCTCTATGGTTTCCTCAGGTAAGGCTCTAGCAGCAGTACCTAGGTTCTCTTCCTCTATTTGTTCTTCCATTATAGCTTTAGGTTGGATGTGGTCAAGGTCAACTAGCTCTGGGTTGGAATCTACCTGGGTATCTACTGGGTCAGCTAATTCTAGGTCTACTAAAGGTGTCTCCTCTTCTCCCTCATACTCATCCACTAGGCTCACATCAGCTTCATACACTTCCACGTTAATGTAAGCCTTGCGAATCTCAGGAATGGTTGGAGAAGGTTGGCTAGCAGGAAATTGGTTAGGTTCTGGTCTCTGATTATGGGTACCACTCCTAGTAGGTTCAGGTTGTATAAGAGGTAGTGGCTCACTATTGGGTTCATATTTAGGGATACTCATCCTATAGGGTTCAAGTTGACTAGGGGAAGCATGACTAGTACTAGGCTGATACTTAGGGGTTATGGGTTCTCTAAGCTCATAGGACAAGGGTGCAGATCTATGGGTCATGGGATTATAGGATCTGGGGTCATAGGATTTTGGGTCAGCTCTATGATCAGGTTCTAAGGTTGGATCAAGGTATGGGGTCCTCCTAAGGTTGGGCTCTCCATATGGGTCAGGATATTGGGTCCTCCTAGGATTGGACTCCCTATATGGGTCAGAATACTGGGTTCTCCTAGGGTTGGACTCCCTATATGGGTCAGAATATTGGGTTCTCCTAGGGTTTGACTCCCTATATGGGTCAGAATATTGGGTGTTGGGTCTACTAGGCTCATAGGGTATGGGTGTATAGGATCTATGATCATGGGATCTAGAGTCATAGGATCTAGGTTCATAGGTTATGGATTCATAAGTTCTAGGTTCATAGGATTTAGAGTCATAAGATCTATAGGTTGTGGGTATACTAGGCTTATAGGGAGAGGGTAAATAGGATCTATCTTCTTGGTCTATAAAATCCTGATTGGGTCTTCTAGGACTAACCTTGGGGATTGGGTCAGGATGATGGGCTCTCCTAGGTTCAGCCTCAAGGTATGGATCAGGGTTTGGGGTCCTCCTAGGTTGAGGATTGTAGTACGGGTCAGGATAAGGGGCTCTCCTAGGTTCGACCTCATGGTATAGATCAGGGTTTGGGGTCCTCCTAGGTTGAGGGGAGTCAGGATCTGGCTCAGACTGTGACCCATGGGTTTTTCTTGGGGTCCCTACCCGGACTTTTAACTGATCAAACCTATTGGCACGATAGTCAATTCTATCATTGGTTTGAATACGAGACTGAGTTAACTGGGTCATCTGGATAGTTATCTGGGCAATTTGATCAGCTAGGGCTTTTATTTGGGCTTGTAAATTTTCCATGGGTTCAGACATTTATGAAGGAGGTGGGTGATATGAAACTCCTGATCTAGAGCTCATGCAAGACTCGATCAGACCGACTATAGCTGACTAAACCTAAAGTCCAAACTAGATGCTCAATCAGGGTGGCAAACTAGCCTATAGTAACCCTGTACTCAGCCAGGCAGGTGTAAGGGGAGTGTTAGGTCCCTGATTGCCAATCCTAGACACCAATCAGAGATTGGCCAGGTAGGCGGACCAGCACACAAGCCCTTCGGGATTGAATCCCTAAACCACCGTTCTAGACACTAAGCACAAGGCACACACAGGTTAACTTGACACAGTGATCTAACACTAGCCCGGACCCGACCAGTTGGTGTCCCTAGCCCACTAGGGCAAATTAAGTCTAATTAATTTTAGGTTAAGGCTTGGGACTGAATGCAAGGGATGTGGTTTTGGGCTAAGGAGAGGTGATCAAATCCTCCCCCCATCTGATATAGCAAGAGTGCCCTTAAAAGTAAATTATGCAATGATGGCAGGCAGATGAGGATGCAAATTAGGGTTTAGATATTTATTTTTTTTTGGTATTTTGGAAAATATGTATATATATATATTTTTTTTTTTGGTATTTTTTTAAATAGAAGAAAACTTGCAAATCATGACCTAATATACTGGAAATATACTAAAATTAAGAAATATGCAAAAACTCCTAAACAAAACCCTAAAACTTCCAAACATGTCTTGCTAAAAAAAACAGAGCCGAAAATTTGCAGGCCCTATTTCGGCTTTCAGAAAATTCACAGGCCATAATAAAATCTGAAAAAAGTTTAAAAATTACTGTGAATTATGATAAATCCAGGAAAATAAATTTCAGAATTTTTGGAGTTTTTAACAGGGAGAAATAATTAAAATAACAGAGTATATATGGACTGAAAAATTACAGAAAACAAGCCCTAATCTAAGCTTTGATACCAAATGATGGGGAACTAATATGCATGCAATTTTCTTTATATGTTTTATATGTGGGGTTGGGTGATTAATTCCCGAATTTCAGATTAAAATAAGTTATATGGAATTTTATATGAATTTTAGAAGATCAGCATGCAGATTAGGACCTAGAAAAGTAGAAAAGAAGGATCGCCGGGGCTGAGAAGCCTCGGTTAGGGCAAGTTCTCCTACAATAAAACTACTGGAGGTAGAGGGGTGTACCTGACAACGTCTGTGAAGATCGCAGCAAAAGGGTCTCTCATTCCTCGATGGATGCGGCCTGGAAAATCGAGCCAAAGACCCGCGGATACCCGGCTTTCTGCTCGGTGATCCGATTGAGGCTTGGCTGGAGTCGTTGGATTCGTAGGAACTCGGGGACCTGCAAACGACCTGTCAGGGGTTAGAAAACTCACAAAGGAACAAGAAAATAAAGGAACAACAGCAAGGGAAGGCTTCTTTTGGAGTGGGCATCCAGGGATCTGAGATGCTTGTTGGTAGCAGGAAGATGATTGCAGCACTGGGAAGAAGAACTCTCGCAAACCCCTTTATGCACACAGCAGGGTATCACACAACTCAATAGAAGAACTCAAGGTTTTCATTCATCAAAAATTTCCCTCATACAAGAGGCTAGGGTCCCTTAAATAGACCCTTAACCTTGGGCTCCAAGTAAGGGTACATAAGTCTTTACATAAGAATCCTTTTCCCTCTCAAACCCTAGCTAGAAAATAAGGAAATATTAGGTAGAAAAATCCCTAAAATTTTTCTTGACTTGGTCAAGACTCCAAGGATGCCTAGGGGGGCGTGTTGGGCTTCTAGGAGTAGCAAAAGGCCGGCCCAAAGGGGCCCGGGTGCATGGGTTTGGGCCTCTGGAAGCTGGGGTGGCCTGGTAGCCAGGTAGCAGGAATATTCCCTGGTATCTTGCTTCTTAGGGGCTTGGGCTTGGCACCTGGGCTTGATTTCATTGGGCTAGGATGCAGATGGACCTCTGGAATCATGGATGCCCTTATTTATGAATATACTTTGGCATCTGGAAGGGAATCTGGGCATCTGGAGGGCATCTGCAAGGAATCAGGGTTTCTCATTTTTCTCCTGGGGTCTTCAAATCTTCAAGCTGGGTTGGACTTGGGCTAAACTTCCATGTCATCAATCTGGCTGGACTTGGTCTTCACTTGTATAATATAGTCTTGAGTCTTCAGTATGCTTGGACAGGACTCAAAAAAATAAAATTAGCTCAACATGAGCTAACTAGCATTGGACTGAACTAGCTCAACATGAGCTGACTAGTACAGAAGTGAAATAACAACTAAAAATACTCAAATAACAACTAAAATGGACTCAGATGAGCTAAGCCCTTATTACAGATGGACTCATAAATTATTGATCAATTATAGAGGGTTGAGAAGCCTCTGCCTTATTCTGGTGCCTTTGGTGTCCGCACCAAAGACCTGTTGACCGAGGAGGTTCAGGGGCTAGTTCGGGTGGAGGAGGATGTGGAAGATTGGTTGAAGGCTCCCAAATCACTATCCCTCGGGGTATGGGCCTTCTACTCAACTCAAAGCGCAATGCTTCCTCCTCCTTATCGGAGGAAGAAGGTGACCTCGACCGGGATAGCCCAGCCTCACTCTAGTTGGTCATGGGGCAAAAACCTGGACTGAAATAGGACATAGGAAAGAAGAAGATGAAGGGGAATGAAGAAGCAGAAAGCAAAACTAGACGAGGTCTGGGGAGGTCTAGTCTCTAGAAGGAAGCCCTGCCTAGCCAGAAGGAGAAGGGGATGAACCTGGCTAACTATGGAGACAAGAGCAATAGGAGAAGAAGTGCGCTAGTACGATGGCAGGCACGCGAAGTTTGAAAGGAGAAGTATTTTGGGAAAAACTGCCTTTCTTTTCAAAGTGACCGGATGCTTAACTGTATCTACGACACATGTCAGCAATCCATGAAGGAAGCACCTCGTTTCAGTCACAGCCACTCCGAATCCTGTGCTAGTAATAAGTATTCCTAGGACGTGGCCACATGTCTCCCCTGCATTAGCTTAGAAAACTGCCTCACGAAGTATCGCCGATCATGGCCATTATTGTATCGAATTCTTACCTTTCCATGTCAGCACCGCATTAACTCTCTTTGCCCCGAGTGCCATGTGCCAACGGGACTCGAGAGTGGGGAGCAAATGATGTGGCAGGATCACTGATGTGGAACCCATGTCATACTCCATTGAGAAACACGGGACGATGCTACCTCGTGGGATGCCTCTGCTCATACTCCTTCGCCCGGCTGTGCTCCCTCCAGGTTGAGACATCATGGCCAAAGTCGAGCTCCGCCCTCCTTCGCCTGGCCGTGCTCCCTCAGGGTCGAGACATCATGGCCGAAGCTGAGCTCCGCCCTCCTTCACCCGGCCATGCTCCCTCCAGGTCGAGACATCGTGGCCGAAGTCGAGCTCCACCCTCCTTCGTTCGGCCGTGCTCCCTCCAAGTCAAGACACCATGGTCGAAGTCGAGCTCTGCCCTCTTTCGTCCAGCTGCTCTCCCTCCGTGTCGAGACACCGTGGTCGAAGTCGAGCTCTGCCCTCCTTCACCCCACTGCACTCCCTCCAGGTCGAGGTGCCATGGCCGAAGTTGAGCTCCGCCCTCTTTCGCTCAGCTACGATCCCTCCGGGTTGATACGCCATGGTCGAAGTCAAGTTCTGCCCTCCTTCGCCTAGCTGCGCTCCCTCCGGGTCAACTCACCATGGCTGAAGTCGAGCTCCACCACTCCAAATCAGCTCCACCTTGGACGAAGAGATCTATTGCTGAAGGAAGTCGCCAGTCTGTCAAGATGGTGGCTCAGTGCTCAAGGACTATGAGAAGATGTCTGTTGGCCTGCGATGATGGTTCCAGCCATTACATACACCAAAATGGGAAGGGTCCCCCGATCGAGGCCGTGCGCTCCCAACCAACCATCTGCGCCTCCCAAAAGAGGAAGTCAACCAGTAGATCCGGATCCAGGAGGTGGTGTTATGCTGATCGAGGCCCTGCCATGTTTCCAGAAGTAGAGCGACCAGAAGGAATGTCAGCGCGCGTAGTACTGTCCCCTTTCATGAATGGGGAAAGGCATCCCACACATGGCACCAGGCAACGCCGCACGTACCAGCAAACAATGCGAGGATCCCGAGACAAGTACCTGGCAGTTCCCCAGTGGCTTAAAAGAACTCTACATGGTTCTATAAAGAAGGTAAGCAAGCAAAAACACAGTTAAGTGGAAGGGAAAAGAGCTAGGCACACAGGAGAGCACCAAACTAGCTTGAGAATTCCAAGCTACTAGAGACCTACGGGAAAGGTTTCGATGGACACAGCCATCTCAGCTCCGAGTTCTCTTAGCGGGCATTTCCCTTGCTTTGTGTTCAATTCCGTTACACTCTTCTAGTGCATTATATTCTCCTCCTAGCATGGAGTCCACCTACAGGGCTCGACCAGGAGGATCAGTTTCTCTGGTTGTCACTGACTTGAGCATCGGAGTGCCCCCACTAGGATCACTAGCTCGGGTCTCTAACTTTGTTTTATAGGTCTGGGCATCCGAGTAGAATCCAGGGCGATAAAGGGCACGGTCCGAGGCCATCTACAGCTATAGGCCACGACGATCTTGGTGGCAGCACTTAGCTTACCCACCCTTGTTATCCTATACCCTAGTAAATTTCCCATTAGCTAAACCCCTCTCACCATCCCATTGGTTCACCAAGATGACCTAGAAGAAGAAATACATAAGGCTGACCCAAGTCTGGTAGAGGAGTATGAAGATGATGAGTCCATACCTATAGGTGACCTAGAGTTACAAGCCAACCCAGAGTTAGTTGACACAGCAGAAACCCAGATAGAAATAAACTCAAGGAGTTAGTTGAGTCGGAAGTCCAGTACAACCAACCCAGTTCAACTATGGACTTCAATTTTGAGGCTTTTATGAAAGACATGGCTGATAAGTTTGCCCAGATGAAACATGAGTTCAACCAATCTTGTGCCTAATTAATCACCCAGGTCAAACAAATGCACCAAACAAATAACCAAGCAACCCATAGGTTGGACCAGGTAGAAGACCACCCGACCTTAGTTGACCCTGACCATACCTCAGTAGGAGCAGACCTAGATTTAGCTAACCCTAGCCTGGTGGGGACACCAGAGGCACCGGAATAAGACAAAGGCTTCTCACCCATCTATGGATTACTTAGTCGCATTTGAGTCCATTTGTAATAAAGGCTTAGTCCATTTGAGTTGTCTTTGGTGCGGGCACCAGACTCAGAAGAAGACTTCAGGGCTCCATCTGGATCTCTGATTGACCTTGCCCGAAGAATTAGGGTTTTTTGGTTTTGTAATAAGAGTTGACTTGGTCAACTCAATTTTAGTCCTGAGTATGTATTTCCCTGCAATTTAAATTTTGTTGAGTCATGTTGACTCAGTACAAGTCCTAGTAGTGGTCTAGGTCTTCTCCAGGTTGGTGCCACCTTTTTTAAGTCAAGGTCCAGGGTGCCACATTTTTCTCCCTGGCCAAAGCAAGTGGATGCCACACTCCAAGCCACACGCCAGAGTCCAGGGGGCGCCACATCTCCATCCAGTGTGCTTTGGTCCCCACACCACAAGAAAGCAGGTCCCTTCTTTCATGCGCCACTTAAGGAGAGATCAATCTAGGATCCTCAATCCAAGGAGGCGCGCAAAATAATTCCATAAGAGCCAAGCTATGAAAAGAAAGGAGCAAAACTTGGGGAGCAAGACTAGGAGGCACCCAAATACTTCCAAATAAAACCAAGCATGGAAGGAAAAAAATTTTTTCTTGAAGAGCAAGACTAGGAGGCGCCCAAATACTTCCAAATAAAACCAAGCATGGAAGGAAAAAAATTTTTCTTGAAGAGCAAGGCTAGGAGGCGCCACCTTCTTGCCATTTGGAGCCACCAATCAACACATAAGGATGCTCTTGGCCGGCCATATGAGGAGGATTTGATTCTAGAAGCCTAATTTGAGAATCCATCCTATTAGTCCCACATGGGAAGATGTAAAACCCTGATTTCTTGTAAAGACCTATAAAATAAACCCCTCTTGTAAGTTTTTGAGACACTGATGAATGAATTCAATTTCTGTGTGAGCAACTTTGTGTTTCTCTCTTCCGCACTTGTATTCAGGTGTTGAGCTCCGTGAGGGAGTAAATCCGGGTTCCCTAGGAACCTTGAGGAGGTGTGAGATCTCCAACCCAAAACCCTAGGTTAGCCACTTCATTTCCAAACCCTAGCCGCCCATCATCTTCTTCAATCCACCAAGCATCCAAACCCTAATCTACCTCATCATCTCACGGCCCCTCTCTTCCAAGTAGAGGCCGACCACCAGCATCCAGGTCCAGGTCGGCTACTTCGAATATAGAGCAAATCCCAGAGGAAGTCAGATCAGCATCCAGGAGAATCAGGATTTCAGCAACATCAATTTTCAAGTTCTTCTTATCTGGTAAATCCTTCCTTTGAGTATCTGGTTCCATAACTTATTCTTCTTCTTTACCAGATCCTGAGTTCAGGAGAAGCCAACTCTGCCAAAGGACCAGTATTGGAGGATCCATTACGAAGATATCCGAATCTGAGGATCCAACAATCTGCTCAAGAGAGTCCTTCCACTAAACTCTGTGAAGATCATGATCTGGTCCATAACCCTTCTCTTCTCTTTACTTCTGTCCTGTTGAAAGTTCAAGGCGAAACCCTAGGTCTGGGAGTTTCTCAACCCCCAGCGATCCTTTACTTCTGAACTACTCTGATAATCTAGTTTCTTTGAATTGTGCTTTCAATTATTATATAGTTTCTTTCAACATAGTTTAACTTTCCTTTGAGTCAAAGCCGACTTCTGAAAATATAAAAAAAAAAAAAAAATTAGTCTTAATTTACTTCCACATCACATCATCTCTTTTGTTCTGCATCAATTTTGGTATCAGAGCCCTGTCAAAGGTTTCTGACTTACTTGCATGTTTCGAGTGTCTCTCTTTTTTACTTTGTCTGCTCGAAGTAGACTCCCCAGGACGTCCGGTCCTAGGAACGAAGCGAGGTGCAAGCCTCCTCTTCCCATTCCACGGGGTGTTCCTAGGGCATGTAGGGGATTCGATGGGTTACAACTTCGTAGCAAGAATTGTAAACGGGGGAAGCTTTCTATTTTCAGTCTGTAACTACCCTGTTACAGGAATTGTTTCTCATTGCAGGTAACTCCAAATTGCATAACTTTTATTTTGCTGGAACCAGTATAATTGAATCTATTTTACGTACTTTTACTGTGATTTATTGGTTTTAGTAAAATTTCTGAGAGTTAAGTTACAGCAATTCGGTTTTTGTGTTTCTGCAATTCAATTTTTTTTTTTTTTTTGAGTGATCATCTCCTAATTCATCTTAAGGGAAATTGAGCATCTAAGATAAGGGGAGGAGTTGATAACCTCTCCTTAGCCCCAAACCACCACCCATTCATTCGATCCTAAGCCTAATTTTAAAATTTATTAGACTTAATTTGCCCTAGTGGGCTAGGGACACCAACAAGTCGGGTCTAGGCTAGTGTTGAGTCAGTTTGTCTAGTTACTCTGTGTGTGCTTTGTACTCAGTGCTAGAACGGTGGTTCAGGGATTCTATCCCGAAGGGCTTGTGTGCTGGTCCGCCTACCTGGCCAATCATTGATTGGTGTCTAGGATTGGCATTTAGGGACCTAACACTCCCCTTACACCTGCTTGGCTGAGTCCCGAGTTACTACAGGCTAGCTTGCCACTCTGATTGGGCATCTAGTTTGGACTCTAGGTCTAGTTAGCCCATAGTCGTTTCAGTCGAGTCTCATTTGGTGTGTTTGCTTGCATCATCATGTCCACCCGGAATGGAGTACCCTACCAACCTGGTCAAACCCAACCTAATTTAGAGGCCATGGTTAGAACTCTTATCGAAAGTATGAACAAATTGAGTCAGGATATGACTGCTACTGTTGCCCATTTTAAGGAAGAAGTCCATGAGGATCTTACCCAGCTTAGGGATCGAGTCCAAGTACTTGAGGAACCTAGGCAACAGAATTGGACTCCTGACCCAGATTTTAATGTGCCTCAACCTCACCCACACCAGGAGCCTAGAAGACCTTTATAAAGAGATCCTGAACCAAATCATAGGAGGCCTGACCCGGAGCCTGAAGATAGAGATGATAGGTTCATCCGGAGCATCAAATTAGATGCACCCACTTTCGATGGTAGCTTAAACCCTAAGGTGTATTCTGATTGGGAGGGTGAGATGGACCAGTACTTTGAGTGGTATGCCATGTCTAAGGAAAGGAAGTTCAAGTTTGCCAAGATGAAGTTAGTACGTCAAGCTAGGTTATACTGGGGGAACATTGAGCTAACCACTAGGAGACGAAATGTTGAGCCCATAACCACTTGGCAGGGTATGAAAGAGAAGCTTAGAGATAAGTACCTACCCATTTCATACCAGCAGAATCTGTTAGACCAATGGCAAACCTTGAAACAAGGGAACCGATCTGTCTCAGACTACATAACCATCTTTGATGAATACTTGATGAGATGTGATGTGAGTGAAGCCCATGAGGTCACTTTGTCTAGGTTTAGGGCTAGACTTAGGGAAGACATTAAGAGGGAGTTGTTTCTGAGAGAGGTTACTAACCTATACCAAGCCTATCAGATTGCATTGAACACTGAGAAATTTCAGAGAGGAAGTATGCCTTCTAGGGTTAGTGCCCCAGTCCCAAGAAATGGACCTTCCCAAGTTACCCCTAGCAAACCTAGTTAGGGTATTCCCACCCCTAGGCCCATGGACAAAGGTAAGGCACCTGACACCCAGAAAACCCCTAGTTCTAGTATCACGTATTTTAAGTGCCAGAAACCCGGTCATATCTCCAGCCAGTGCACAGCCATAGCTTGTTTTAAGTGCCATAAGGTAGGTCATGTTTCTAGCCAGTGCCCTCGTAGATCCCTTTACATAGAAGAGGGAGAGGAAGAGAATTCCAGGTCCAATGAAGAATTTAAAGAAGAAGTTTATGAGGACGGAATGAATTTGGTTGATGTGTATGAAGGAGAGGAGGAATCCATAGAGTCTGACCAGTTAGGGGTTTTGAGATGCATCCTATCCCATAGTAGAGTTCAGGAGGATTGGCATAGGACTAACATCCTACAGACTTTCCTTAAACTAGGAGATAAGGTATGTAAGATCATCATAGATAGTGGGAGCTGTGTGAATGCCATTTCTGCTAGCACTGTCAAAATGTTAGGCTTAACCCCAGTCCCCCACCCCAACCCCTATAAGGTTTCTTGGGTAGACTCTACCTCTATACCCATCCAGTCTAGAAGTCAGGTCCAAATCCAAATGCAATCCTATCAAGAGAAGATTTTGTGTGATGTCTTGCCTATGGGGGTGAGCAGTATAATTCTTGGGAGACCTTGGTTATGTGATCATGATGCCACCCTCTTAGGAAAATCCAATACATGTGTCTTTAATTTTAATAGGAAAAAAATTACAATCCATTCAGTCCCTCCTAAGGACAAGGTAGCTAAAGGACCCAATAAGGTCAAAGAGATGAAGACTGGCGTGAACCTAATTAGTGCTAAGGATCTAGAACAAGAAATTCATAGTGGTTCACCCATTTGGATGTAGACTGCTAAGGAACTTAGGACCCCTACACCCTCAGAGCCTCCTCAGGAAGTTAGGCCTTTGTTAGAAGAATTTGAGGATGTTTTTCTCGAGGATCTGCTAGACCACCTTCCACCTCTTTGGGATATCCAGTATTCCATAGATTTAATCCCAGGAGCTACTTTACCCAACTTGCCCCATTATAGGATGAATCCATCTGAGCATAAGGAACTGCAAAAGCATGTTGGAGAATTGTTGAGGAAGGGGTTCATTAGAGAGAGTCTTAGCCCTTGTGCAGTCCCTGCACTACTGACCCCAAAGAAGGATGGCACATGGAGGATGTGTGTTGATAGTCGTGCCATCAACAAAATCACAATCAAGTATAGGTTCCCCATCCCTAGACTAGATGACATGCTAGATATGATGGCCGGCGCAATAATTTTTTCCAAAATTGATCTCAAGAGCGTCTATCATCAGGTTAGGATTAGACCAGGGGATGAGTGGAAAACCACTTTCAAAACAATGGATGGTCTCTACGAATGGGTTGTTATGCCTTTTGGGTTGTCCAATGCCCCTAGTATTTTCATGAGGATTATGACCCAGGAGCTTAGAGCTTTCATATGGAAGTTTGTAGTGGTCTATTTTGATGACATCCTGATCTATAGTAAGACCCCTGAAGACCACTTAGGCCACCTTAGACAAGTCTGCCAAGTTTTGAGGAATGATAGTCTCTACGGTAATCTCAAAAAGTGTGAATTCATGACCATTAGAGTTATCTTCCTTGGTTTCATAGTAACCCCTGACGGCGTCGCTGCCGATCCAGAGAAGATTAGGTCCATAGTTGAATGGCCAGAGCCAAATATTGTGCATGAAGTCAGAAGTTTTCACGGCTTAGCTACCTTCTATAGATGATTCATCAAGGGGTTTAGTACAGTAGTTGCTCCTATCACAGACTGTATTAGGAAGGGAGAATTTCAGTGGACTAAAGCAGCCTATAAAGCCTTCCTAGATCTTAAGGATAGGATGACCCAGTGATGCAGAACAAAGAGATGATGCGACGCAGAAATAAATTAAGATTATTTTTTTTTTTTATATATATTTTCCGAAATTGGCTTTGACTCAAAGAAAAGCTAAACTAAATTGAAGGAAACTAGGTAATAATTGAAAGCACAATATAAATAAAACTGGATTATCAGAGTAGTTCAGAAGTAACGGATCGCTGGGGGTTGAGAAACACCCTGACCTAGGGTTTTGCTTTGAACTTTCAATAGGACAGAAATAAAGAGAAGAGATGGGTTACCAACCAGGCAGTGATCTTCACAAAGTTTGGTGAAAGAACTCTCTCGAGCAGATTGTTGGATCCTCGGATTTGGATACCGTCGCAATGGATCCTCCAATACTGGTCCTGTGGCTGAGTCGGCTTCTCCTGGACTCAAGATCTGGGAAAGAAGAAGAACAAGTGATGGAATCAGATACTCAAGGAAGAATTTACCAGATTGAAGAACTTGAAAGTTGATGTTGCTGAAATCCGGATTCTCCTGGAGGTTGATCTGACTTCCTCTGGGAATTGCTCTGGATCTGAAGTATCCGGACTGGACCCGGATGCTGGGGCTGGCCTTGACTTGAAGAGAGTGGCCGTGAGAGGTGGGATGGTTAGGGCTTGGTGGAAAGAGAAGGATGATGGGCGGCTAGGGTTTGGGAGTGAAGTGGCTAACCTAGGGTTTGGGGTTTGGAGATCTCACACCTCCTCAAGGTTCCTGGGGAACCCGGATTTACTCCCTCACGGAGCTCAACACCTGGATGCAAGTGCGGAAGAGAGAAAACACAGAGTTTGCTCACACAAAAATTTTAATTCATTCATCAGATTACTTTAAAGTTTACAAGAAGGATTTAATTTATAGGACTTTACAAGAGAGTAGGGTTTTACATCTTTCCATGTGGGACTAAAGGAGGGGATCTTCAAATTAGGATTGTAGGATCAATCCCTACACTTATGGCCAGCCAAAAGATTCCACAAATGTTGATTGGTGGCTTCAAAATGAAAGTGGGTGGCGCCTCCTAGCCTTGATCTACAAGAAAAAATATTTTTCCTTCCATGATTGGTCTTATTTGGAAGTATTTGGGTGCCTCCTTAACCTTGCACTTCAAGAGAAATTTCCTTCCTTTTATACCTGGTTTTATTTTAAATTACTTGGGCGCCTCCTAGTCTTCCTCCCCAAGCTTTGCTCCTTTCTTTTCATAGCTTGGCTCTTATGGAAACACCTTGGCCGCCCCCTTGAATTGTGGCTCCCAGATTGTCTTCTCCTTAAGTGGCGCATTAGAGGAGGGACCTGCTATCTTGTGGTGTGGGGACCAAAGCCTACTGAATGGAGATGTGGCGCCCACTAGACTCAGGTGTGTGGCTGGGAGTGTGGCGCCCACTTGCTTGGCCTTGGGAGAAAATGTGACACCACAGGTTGAAGTCCTAGACCACTATTGAGTCAACATGACTCAACAAAATAAACTGCAGGGAATACAGACTCAAGATAAAATTGAGTTGATCAAGTCAACCCTTATTACAAACAAGAAAACCATAATTCTTCGGGCAAGGTCAATCAGAGATCCAGATGGAGCTCTGAAGTCTTCTTCTGAGTCTGGTGCCCACACCAATTCTCCCGGGGTGGGAGGAACTTGACCCTGTCGAGTATGGATGAAGTTGGCTCTGGTATCTCTCCAAGAGGTCTGGGTCTAATTCTTGTAATTCTTCTCGGGAGATCCAAGAGTCATCAGAATCTGGCCTTCCTTGCCAGTGGACCAGGTATCTTTGGTATCCTCGATTATGAGTAGAGATAACCTGATCATCCAGGATCTTTTCAATCTGCACTTTTCTCGCAGGCCAGTTTGTTGGTGGACACACAGGGTTGGGTTCACTCTCAAGAGCAGGATTCGGCTCAAAAGGCTCACTGGGAATCACAGCTGGCTCTCTATACTCTACTAGGTCTGAAATGTTGAAAGTGGAGCTAATGCCTAGTTCTGGAGGTAACTCGAGCACATAGGCATTAGATCCTACTCTCTTCACCACTCTAAATGGTCCAGCTCCTCTAGCATGTAACTTTCTAACGGTTCCATGAGGAAACTGTTCAGGCCTTATCCTAATCATTACATAGTCTCCCTCATCAAAAGTTTTGACTCGCCTTTGAGAATCAGCCAACTTCTTATAAGTTTCATTACTTAAATTTATTTTGGCATGAATTTCTTTATGCAAGTCTTTTATATGCTATGCAAAAACTTCGGCAGACTCGGAGACTCGTGTGTGGACTGGTAAAGGAGCTAGTTCAAGAGGTGTGTGAGGTTTGTAACCATGCACAATCTCAAATGGACTCTTACCCGTAGACCTATTGACTGAGTCATTATATGCAAATTCAGCTCTAGGTAAGTACAAATCCTAGTTCCTAATGTTTTCACCAACAAGACACCTTAATAGATTGCCTAAACTACGGTTCACTACTTCGGTTTGGCCATCAGTCTGGGGATGATAGGTAGTTGAAAACTTAAGTTTTGTCCCTAACTTATGCCAAAGGGTTTTCCAGAAATAGCTGGTGAACCGGACATCCCTATCGGAAACAATTGTCTTAGGTAGGCCATGGAGTCGAACTATCTCATTAAAGAACAGGGTGGTTACCTTAGATGCATCAAATGTTTGGGAACAAGGCAAGAAATGGGCCATCTTGGAAAATCGGTCGACTACAACACAGATAGAGTCATGCCTCCTCTGGGTCTTAGGCAAACCTAACACAAAGTCCATGCTCACATCTTGCCAAGGACGATCTGGAACAGGGAGTGGGGTATAAAGGCCGGTGTTCTGTTTTCGCTATTTGGCAACAGCGCAGGTCCGACACCTAGCCACAATGTGTGCTACATCTCTTTTTAAACTGGGCCAGAAAAAGTGGTCTTCAATAGCCAGGGTGGTCTTGTCCTTTCCGAAATGGCCAGCTAAACCTCCAGCATGAATTTCCAAAATCAAAAATTTCCTAAGAGAAGTTCTAGGGATGCAAAGCCTATTCTTAAAGAACAGAAAGCCATCTAAAAGGGAATAATCCTTATGGTCACTCAATGGTCCATGAGTTTGATCCGGTACATAGTCTTAAAATCCGGACACGACTCATATTCCTCATTGATTTGCTCAAACCCTATGACTTCAGCCCTAACAGAATCCAACAACAAAGATCGACGACTAAGGGCATCAGCTACCTTATTTTCAGATCCAGCCTTATGCTTCAAAACAAAAGTATAGGACTGTATATACTCTACCCACTTAGCATGCCTAGGGTTAAGCTTCTTTTGGAAATTCAAGAATCTAAGAGCCTCATGGTCCGAAAATAGCACAAATTCTTGCCGTAGCAAATAATGTCTCCAGTAATACAAAGCTTGCACTACCGCATAAAATTCCTTATCATAGGTAGAATACCTAAGCTTAGCATCATTAAGTTTTTCACTAAAGAATGCTACGGGATGGTTCTCTTGGCTTAGGACTCCACCTATACCTACTCCTGAAGCATCACAAGCAACCTCAAATACCTTTGAAAAGTCGGGTAACCTCAAAATGGGTGCCAGGGTCATCCTATCCTTAAGATCTAGGAAGGCTTTATGGGCTGCTTTAGTCCACTGGAATTCTCCCTTCCTAATACAGTATGTGATAGGAGCAACTACAATACTAAACCCCTTGATGAATCGCCTATAGAAGGTAGCCAAGCCGTGGAAACTTCTGACTTCATGCACACTGGTCGGCTCTGGCCATTCTACTATGGACCTAAATTTTTCTGGATCGGCAGCCACGCCGTCAGGGGTTACTACAAAACCAAGGAAGATAATTCTACTGGTCATGAATTCACACTTTTTGAGATTACCGTAGAGACTATCATTCCTCAAAACTTGACAGACTTGTCTAAGGTGGCTTAGGTGGTCTGCAGGGGTCTTACTATAGATCAGGATGTCATCAAAATAGACCACTACAAACTTTCCTATGAAAGCTCTAAGTACCTGGGTCATAATCCTCATGAAAGTACTAGGGGCATTGGACAACCTAAAAGGCATAACAACCCATTCATAGAGACCATCCTTAGTTTTGAAAGTGGTTTTCCACTCATGCCCTGGTCTAATCATAAGCTGATGATAGCCGCTCTTGAGATCAATTTTTTTAAAAACCATTGCACCGGCCATCATATGTAGCATGTCATCTAGTCTAGGGATGGGGAACCTATACTTGAATGTGATTTTGTTGATGGCACGACTATCAACACACATCCTCCACGTGCCATCCTTCTTCGGGGTTAAAAGTGCAGGGAATGCACAAGGGCTAAAACTCTCTCTAATGAACCCCTTCCTTAACAATTCTCCAACCTGCTTTTGCAGTTCCTTATGCTCAGATGGATTCATCCTATAATGGGTCAAGTTGGGTAAAGTAGCTCCTAGGACTAAATCTATGGAATGTTGGATATCCCTAAGAGGTGGAAGGTGGTCTGGCAGGTCCTCGGGAAAAACATCCTCAAATTCTTTTAACAAAGGTTTAACTTCCTGAGGAGGCTCTGAGGGTGTAGGAGTCCTAAGTTCCTTAGCAGTCAACATCCAAATAGGTGAACCACTATGAATTTCCTGTTCTAGATCCTTAGCACTAATTAGGTTCACTCCAGTCTTCTTTTCTCTGACCGTATTGGTTTTTTTAGCTACCTTGTCCTTAGGAGGAACTGAATGGATTGTGATTTTCTTCCCAATATAACTAAAGACATAGGCATTGGATTTTTCTAAGAGGGTGGCATCATGATCATACAACCAAGGTCTTCCAAGAATTATACTGCTCACCCCCATGGGCAAGACATCACACCAAATCTTCTCTTGATAAGATTGCATTTGGATTTGGACCTGACATCTAGACTGGATGGGTATAGAGGTAGAGTCTACCCAAGAAACCTTATAAGGGTTGGGGTGGGGGACTGGGATTAAGCCTAACATTTTGACAGTGCTAGCAGAAATGGCATTCACACAGCTCCCACTATCTATGATGATTTTACATACCTTATCCCCTAGTTTAAGGAAAGTCTATAGGATGTTAGTCCTACGCCAATCTTCCTAAACTCTATTCTGGGATAGGATGCATCTCACAACCCCTAATTGGTCAGACTCTGTGGATTCCTCCTCTCCTTCATACTCATCGACCAAATTCATTCCGGCCTCATAAACTTCTTCTTCAAACTCTTCATTGGGTCCGGAACTCTCTTCTTCTGCTTCTTCTATGTAAAGGGATCTACGAGGGCACTGGCTAGAAACATGTCCTACCTTGTGGCACTTAAAACAAGCTATGGCTGTGCACTGGTTGGAGATATGATCGGGCTTCTGGCACTTAAAACAGATGATACTAGGGGTTCTCTGGGTGTCAGGTGCCTTACCTTTGTCCATGGGCCTAGGGGTGGGAATACCTTGATTAGGCTTGCTAGGGGTAACATGGCTAGGTCCATTTCTTGGGATTGGGGCACTAACCCTAGAAGGCATAGGTCCTCTCTGAAATTTCTCAGTGTTCAGTGCAATCTGATAGGCTTGGTCTAGGTCAGTAACCTCTCTCAGAAACAACTTCCTCTTTATGTCTTCCCTATGTCCAGCCCTAAACCTAGACAAAGTGACCTCATGGGATTCACTCACATCACATCTCATCAGGTATTCATCAAAGGTGGTTATGTAGTCTGATACATATCGGTTCCCTTATTTCAAAGTCTGCCATTGGTCTAACAGATTCTGCTGGTATGAAATGGGTAGGTACTTATCTCTAAGTTTCTCTTTCATACCCTGCCAAGTGGTTATGGGCTCTACATTTCATCTTCTAGTGGTTAGCTCAATATTCCCCCAGTATAACCTAGCTTGACGTACTAACTTCATCTTGGCAAACTTGAACTTCCTTTCCTCAGACATGGCATACCACTCAAAGTACTGGCCCATCTCACCCTCCCAATCAGAATACACCTTAGGGTTTAAGCTACCATTAAAAGTGGGTGCATCTAATTTGATGTTCCGAATGAACCTATCATCTCTATCTTCAGGTTCTGGGTCAGGCCTCCTATGATTAGGTTCAGGATCTCTATATAAGGGTCTTCTAGGCTCTTGGTGTGGGTGAGGTTGAGGCACATTAAAATCTGGGTCAGGAGTCCAATTCTGATGCCTAGGTTCCTCAAGTACTTTGACTCGATCCCTAAGCTGGGCAAAATTCTCATGGACCTGTTCCTTAAACTGGGCAACAGTAGCAGTCACATCCTGACTCAATTTGTTCATACTCTCAGTTAGAGCTCTAACCATGGCCTCTAAATCAAGTTGGGTTTGACCAGGTTGGTAGGGTACTCCATTCCGGGTAGACATGATGATGCAAGCAAACACACAAAATGAGACTCAACTAAACGACTACGGGCTAACTCGACCTAGAGCCCAAACAAGATGCCCAATCAGAGTGGCAAGCTAACCTGTAGTAACTCGGGACTCAGCTAGGCAGGAGTAAGGAGAGTGTTAGGTCCCTAATTGCCAATCCTAGACACCAATCAGTGATTGGCCAGGTAGGCGGACAAGCACACAAGCCCTTCGGGACGTAGTCCCTAAACCACCATTCTAGACACTGAGTACAAAGCACACACAGAGTAACTAGACAAACTGACTCAACACTAGCCTTCACCCGACTTGTTGATGTCCCTAGCCCACTAGGGCAAATTAAGTCTAATAAATTGTAAAATTAGGCTTAGGATCGAATGAGTGGGTGGTGGTTTTGGGCTAAGGAGAGGTTATCAACTCCTCCCCTTATCTTAGATGCTCAAATGCCCTTAGGATGAATTAGGAGATGTTCACTCAAAATAATTGCATTGCAGAACACAAAAACAGAGTTGCAGTAATTTAACTCTCAGAAATTTCACGGAAACCAATAAATCACAGGAAAATTATGTAAAATAGAATCAATTATAATAGTTCCAACAAAACAAAAATCATGTAATTCAGAGTTACCTGCACTGAGAAACAATTTCTGAAATAGAGTAGTTATGGACTAAAAACAGGGTGCTTCCCCCGTTTACAATTCCTGCTACGAAGTTGTAACCCAACGGATCCCCTACATGCCTAGGAACACCCCATGGAATGGGAAGAGGAGGTTAGCACCTCGCTTCTTTCCTAGGACCGGATGTCCTGGGGAGTCTACTTCGAGCAGACAAAGTAAAAGGAGAGAGACTAAAAACAAGCAAGCAAACAGAAACCCTAGACTGGGCTCTGATACCAAAAATGATGCAGAACAAAAGAGATGATGCGATGCAGAAATAAATTAAGATTAATTCTTTTTTTTATATATATATTTTTCGAAATTGGCTTTGACTCAAAGGAAAGCTAAACTAAATTGAAAGAGACTAGGTAATAATTGAAAGCACAATTTAAATAAAACTGGATTATCAGAGTAGTTCAAAAGTAACGGATCGCTGGGGGTTGAGAAACTCCCAGACCTAGAGTTTTGCTCTGAACTTTCAATAGGACAGAAATAAAGATAAGAGATGGGTTACCAACCAGGCAGTGATCTTCATAAAGTTTGGTGGAAGAACTATCTCGAGCAGATTGTTGGATACTCGGATTCGGATACCCTCGCAATGGATCCTCCAATACTGGTCCTGTGGCTGAGTCGGCTTCTCCTGGACTCAAGATCTGGGAAAGAAGAAGAACAAGTGATGGAATCAGATACTCAAGGAAGAATTTACTAGATTGAAGAACTTAAAAGTTGATGTTGCTGAAATCCGGATTCTCCTGGAGGTTGATCTGACTTTCTCTGGGAATTGCTCTGGATCTGAAGTATCCGGACTGGACCCGGATGCTGGGGCTGGCCATGACTTGAAGAGAGTGGCCGTGAGAGGTGGGATAGGCTAGGGCTTGGTGGAAAGAGAAGGATGATGGGCGGCTATGGTTTGGGAGTGAAGTGGCTAACCTAGGGTTTGGTGTTTGGAGATCTCACACCTCCTCAAGGTTCCTGGGGAACCCGGATTTACTCCCTCACGGAGCTCAACACCTGGATGCAAGTGCGGAAGAGAGAAAACACAGAGTTTGCTCACATAAAAATTTTAATTCATTCATCAAATTACTTTAAAGTTTACAAGAAGGGTTTAATTTATAGGAATTTACAAGAGAGTAGAGTTTTACATCTTCCCATGTGGGACTAAAGGAGGGGATCTTCAAATTAGGATTGTAGAATCAATCCCTACACTTATGGCCAGCCAAAAGATTCCAAAAATGTTGATTGGTTGCTTCAAAAGGAAAGTGGGTGGCGCCTCCTAGCCTTGATCTTCAAGAAAAAATATTTTTCCTTCCATGATTGGTCTTATTTGGAAGTATTTGGGCGCCTCCTTAACCTTGCACTTCAAGAGAAATTTCCTTCCTTTTATACCTAGTTTTATTTGGAAATACTTGGGTGCCTCCTAGTCTTCCTCCCCAAGCTTTGCTCCTTTCTTTTCATGGCTTGGCTCTTATGGAAACACCTTGGTCGCCCCCTTGAATTGTGGCTCCCAAATTGTCTTCTCCTTAAGTGGCGCATGAGAGGAGGGACCTGCTATCTTGTGGTGTGGGGACCAAAGCCTACTGGATGGAGATGTGGTGCCCCCTAGACTCAGGCATGTGGCTAGGAGTGTGGCTGGGAGTGTGGCGCCCACTTGCTTGGCCTTGGGAGAAAATGTGACACCCCAGGTTGAAGTCCTAGACCACTACTGAGTCAACATGACTCAACAAAATAAACTGCAGGGAATACAGACTCAAGCTAAAATTGATTTGATCAAGTCAACCCTTATTACAAACCAGAAAACCCTAATTCTTTGGGCAAGGTCAATCAGAGATCCAGATGGAGCTCTGAAGTCTTTCTGAGTCTGGTGCCCGCACCACCCAGGCACCCATTTTGAGGTTACCCGACTTTTCTAAAGTATTTGAGGTTGCCTGTGATGCTTCAGGAGTAGGTATAGGTGGAGTCCTAAGCCAAGAGAATCATCCCGTAGCATTCTTTAGTGAAAAACTTAATGATGCTAAGCTTAGGTATTCTACCTATGATAAAGAATTTTTTGCGGTAGTGCAAGCTTTGCGTTACTAGAGACATTATTTGCTACCGCAGGAATTTGTGCTGTTTTCGGACCATGAGGCTCTTAGATTCTTGAATTCCCAGAAAATGCTTAACCCTAGGCATGCTAAGTGGGTAGAGTATATCCAGTCCTATACTTTTGTTTTGAAACATAAGGCTGGGACTGAAAATAAGGTAGCTGATGCCCTTAGTCGTCGATCTTTGTTATTGAATTCTGTTAGGGCTGAAGTCGTAGGGTTTGAGTAGATCAAAGAGGAATATGAGTCGTGTCCAGATTTTAAGACTGTGTACCAGGATCTAGCTCAAGGACCATCTAGTGATCATAAGGATTATACCCTTTTTGATGGCTTTTTGTTCTTTAAGAATAGGCTTTGCATCCCTAGAACTTCTCTTAGGGAATTTCTGATTTGGGAAATTCATGTTGGAGGTCTAGCTGGCCATTTTGGAAAAGACAAGACCACCCTGGCTATTGAAGACCACTTTTTCTGGCCTAGCTTAAAAGAGATGTAACACACATTGTGGCTAGGTGTCGGACCTGCGCTGTTGCCAAACAGCGAAAATAGAACACCAGCCTTTATACCCCACTCCCTGTCCCAGATCGTCCTTGGCAAGATGTGAGTATGGACTTTGTTTTAGGTTTGCCTAAGACCCAAAGGAGGCATGACTCTATCTGTGTCATAATCGACCTATTTTCTAAGATGGCCCATTTCTTTCCTTGTTCCAAAACTTTTGATGCGTCTAAGGTAGCCACCATGTTCTTTAATGAGATAGTTCGACTCCATGGCCTACCTAAGATAATTGTTTCAGATAGGGATGTCCGGTTCACCATCTATTTTTGGAAAACCCTTTGGCATAAGTTAGGGACAAGACTTAAGTTTTCAACTGCCTATCATCCCCAAACTGATGGCCTAATCGAAGTAGTGAACCGTAGTTTAGGCAATCTGTTAAGGTGTATTGTTGGTGAAAACATTAGGAACTGGGATTTGTACTTACCTAGGGCTGAATTTGCATATAATGACTCGGTCAATAGGTCTACAGGTAAGAGTCCATTTGAAATTGTGCATGGTTACAAACCTCACACACCTCTTGACCTAGCTCCTTTACCAGTCCACACACGAGTCTCAGAGTCTGCTGAAGTTTTTGCACAGCATATAAAAGACTTGCATAAAGAAATTCATGCCAAAATAAATTTAAGTAATGAAACTTATAAGAAGTTGGCTGATTCTCAAAGATGAGTCAAAACTTTTGTTGAGGGAGACTATATAATGATTAGGTTAAGGCCTGAATGGTTTCCTCCTGGAACCGTTAGAAAGTTACATGCTAGAGGAGCTGGACCATTTAGAGTGGTGAAGAGAGTAGGATCCAATGCCTATGTGCTCGAGTTGCCTTCAGAACTAGGCATTAGCTCCACTTTCAACATTACAGACCTAGTAGAGTATAGAGAGCCAGCTGTGATTCCCAGTGAGCCTTTTGAGCCTAATCCTGCTCTTGAGAGTGAACCCAACCCTGTGTGTCCACCAACGAACTGGCCTGTAAGGAAGGAGCAGATTGAAAAGATCCTGGATGATCAGGTTATCTCTACTCGTAATCGAGGATACCAAAGATACCTGGTCCACTGGCAAGGAAGGCCAGATTCTGATGACTCTTGGATCTTCCGAGAAGAATTACAAGAATTGGACCCAGACCTCTTGGAGAGATACCAGAGCCAACTTGATCCATACTCGATAGGGTTGAGATCCTCCCACCCTGGGAGAATTGGTGCGGGCACCAGACTCAGAAGAAGACTTCAGGGCTCCATCTGGATCTCTGATTGACCTTGTCCGAAGAATTAGGGTTTTCTGGTTTTGTAATAAGGGTTCACTTGGTCAACTCAATTTTAGTCTTGAGTCTGTATTTCCCTGCAATTTAAATTTTGTTGAGTCATGTTGACTCAGTACAAGTCCTAGTAGTGGTTTAGGTCTTCTCCAGGTTGGTGCCACCTTTTTCAAGTCATGTTCCAGGGTGCCACATTTTTCCCCTGGCCCAAGCAAGGGACGCCACACTCCCAGCCACATGCCAGAGTCTAGGGGGCGCCATATCTCCATCCAGTGTGCTTTGGTCCCCACACCACAAGAAAGCAGGTCTCTTCTTTCATGCCCCACTTAAGGAGAGATCAATCTAGGATCCTCAATCCAAGGAGGAGCCCAAAATAATTCCATAAGAGCCAAGCTATGAAAAGAAAGGAGCAAAACTTGGGGAGCAAGACTAGGAGGCGCCCAAATACTTCCAAATAAAACAAAGCATGGAAGGAAAAAAATTTTTTCTTGAAGAGCAAGACTAGGAGGCGCCCAAATACTTCCAAATAAAACCAAGCATGGAAGGAAAAAATTTTTTCTTGAAGAGCAAGGCTAGGAGGCGCCACCTTCTTGCCATTGGAGCCACCAATCAACACATAAGGAAGCTCTTGGCCGGCCATATGAGGAGGATTTGATTCTACAAGCCTAATTTGAGGATCCATCCTATTAGTCCCACATGGGAAGATGTAAAACCCTGATTTCTTTTAAAGACCTATAAAATAAACCCCTCTTGTAAGTTTTTGAGACACTGATGAATGAATTCAATTTCTGTGTGCGCAACTTTGTGTTTCTCCCTTCCGCACTTGTATTCAGGTGTTGAGCTCCGTGAGGGAGTAAGTCCAGGTTCCCTAGGAACCTTGGGAAGGTGTGAGATCTCCAACCCCAAAACCCTAGGTTAGCCACTTCAATTCCAAACCCTAGCCGCCCATCATCTTCTTCATTCCACCAAGCATCCAAACCCTAATCTACCTCATCATCTTACGGCCCCTCTCTTCCAAGTAGAGGCCGACCACCAGCATCCAGGTCCATATCGGCTACTTCGAATACAGAGCAAATCCCAGAGGAAGTCAGATCAGCATCCAGGAGAATCAGGATTTCAGCAACATCAATTTTCAAGTTCTTCTTATCTGGTAAATCCTTCCTTTGAGTATCTGGTTACATAACTTGTTCTTCTTCTTTCCCAGATCCTGAGTTCAGGAGAATCCAACTCTGCCAAAGGACCAGTATTGGAGGATCCATTACGAAGATATCCGAATCCGAGGATCCAACAATCTGCTCAAGAGAGTCCTTCCACTAAACTCTGTAAAGATCACGGTCTGGTCCATAACCCTTCTCTTCTCTTTACTTCTGTCCTGTTGAAAGTTCAGAGCGAAACCCTCAGTCTGGGAGTTTCTCAACCCCCAGCGATCCTTTACTTCTTAACTACTCTGATAATCTAGTTTCTTTGAATTGTGCTATCAATTATTATATAGTTTCTTTAACCTTAGTTTAACTTTCCTTTGTGTTAAAGCCGACCTCTGAAAATATATATAAAAAAAAAAATAGTCTTAATTTACTTCTGCATCGCATCATCTCTTTTGTTCTGCATCAGTCTTTTTCTTACTTGAGTCCTGTAAAACACAGCCCAACCTGGCAGTTGGACCGGAAAACCATTGACTCGGGCAAAAAACCAGTTCGGGTTCAGAATTAACTCGTATGTGCACAAAATCCAGTCAAAAACCCACGAACTGGTCAGTTCAATCATGAACCGTCTTACCCGAAGGAATCCGGCTAAACTGATTAATAGGAGAACGGCGGACTTCTGAAAATATATAAAAAAAATAGTCTTAATTTACTTCCGCATCGCATCATCTCTTTTGTTCTGCATCAGTCTTTTTCTTACTTGAGTCCTGTACTAGTCAGCTCATGTTGAGCTAGTTTTCTTTCTGAGTCCTGTATATGGCATTTGATCCATACCATTAGGGTTTTGGATCAGTCGATTAAGTCAGCTCATGTTGAGTTAATCATATTCCAAGTCTTGTAATCATGTCCAATTATATTGAGTCTATTTGAGTCAAGCTTAGTCAAAGAAGGCTCAAGCATATGAAGGACAACACCCAGCATACCACCTCAGTAATTGCATGGAGCCCAGTCACACCTTGATTGCACCACCTAGGATTACTTGGAGGATCATGAAGTTGGCCCATGCATGAGGAGTTGATGACCACACGCCAGCACACCCCTTCCACACCCCAAGCACACCAGCTCCACATGCCAGCATGACAAGAATGAAAGTCAAAACGGATAAACATGAATCTCTTGATTCATGCCAGCTTGCTTAGGAAAGAAGTGGGCCCCCCCATTGGATGTCCACTACCTACCTTGTTTGGAGGGATATTGTATGGCATGAGAGTATTTTCTTCCATGTATTTAGCCCCACACTTTAGGAAGAATGTGGGAGAGTGTTTTCTTCCATTTATTCAACCCCACACTTTCGGATGAAAGTGGTCACCCATTATTTTTCTTATTTTCTTTTGTTTGGGCCTTATGTCTCACGACTCTGTATAAGGGACCCCTTATATGAAAATTTAATAATTCTTGATGAAATAATATTTGAATTCTTCAATTGCTGGGTGCTACCTACTATGTGCTTGAAGGGATTCCTTGTGAGCCGTTCCTCTTCTCGGTGTCCTGCGACTGCTTCCAACCGCCATCCTGCTCTCCAAAACCCTGGCCACCCTCTTCAAACAACCACTTACCCTTGCTATTTTCACTTGTTTTTTGTTTCCCTATTGTGTTTTCTAACCCTTGGAAGGTCATTTGCAGGTCCCACAACTCCGATGAATCCAACGACTCCAGCCGGGCCGCAATTGGACCACCGAGCAAAAAGCCGGGTATCCGTGGGTCTCTGGTTTGGTTTTCCAGGCCGCATCCGGAGTGAGAGTAATCTCTTCACATATATTCTGCACCAGGTGCTTCAACTACTGCCAGGTACACTTCCTCGACCACCAGTAGCCCTATTGTAGGTGAACTAGCCCAATCGAGGCTTCTCAGCCTCGGTGGTCCTTCTTTTCTATTACTTTTATGTCCTGTTATACATGTTTTAGTTTCTTATTTTTTATATAGAACTCTTTACATCGATACTTGGTCTGATCTTCGGGATTAATCATATAACTTAACATTAGAAATACAAAAAAATACTTGCATGCATATATATATATAGTTCCGCATCATTTGGTATCAAAGCCTATTTGGGCACAATTCTTTTTGGAAACTCGGATCGGGTGCTTCACCATGGCCGTTCGGTCATAGGAGATTATTAGGGCTTCAAAACCCTCTTTCCCAATCGACAGGATCTCCTATGGTAGAAGGGGTGCTGTTGTGAATTGGCTCGTGAAGAAGAACAAGGAGTTCTTTAGGTTTTTTTTCATTTTTGACCTTTCAGTATATACACTGTTATTTTAATTGTTTCTTCCTATATAGAATTTAGAAAATTATGAAATTTATTTTGATGGATTACTCATGACTCAATTTATTTTTTAAATTTTTATTAGAAATTATTTCAATCTGTGAATTTTCTCCTAGCCGAAACACTTCCTGAGAACAATTCTACTTTGTTTGGCAGCAAAACTGATTTAGGAAAGTTCATGGTTTTTTTAGTATAATCTTTGAATATCTTTAATTTTAGCATATTTCCTACATATTAGATCATAATCTATAATTATATTTTTATTTAAAAAAAAAATCCCAAAACAAAAAAAAATTACATATATTCAAAAACTCCAAAAAAATACTAAACCCTAATTTGCATCTTCATTTGCCTGCCATCATTGCATAAATTACTTTAAGGGTACTTTCTATATGTCAGATAGGGGAGGAGTTGATATCCTCTCCTTAGCCCAAAACCACATCCCTTGCATTCGGTCCCAAGCCTAATCTAAAATTAACTAGACTTAATTTGCCTTAGTGGGCTAGGGACACCCATCGATCGGGTTCATTCTTTGTGGGACGACTAGTGCACCCAATTCATTTCCTATTACTGGATATTACTGTCTAGGCAAGAGGTACAGTGTCGAATGACCTAAGCAGATTGGTGGTTCCTTAATTAGGTCCCTATGAGAGCAGGGGGGCCTCCTACCATCCCACCTCTTACTTGGCCAGATTGAAGGATTAGGATTTGAGTTGTGTGTAAGTTGAGTCAACCCATTCGGATTGGGCTCTAGGTCTTGGCAGCTGTAGTCGAGTCAGTGTTGAGTCTTGCATGTGCACTAGCTTAGGAGTCGATGTGTGTGTTAATTGCATGACCATTAGATTAGGAACCCAATGCTAGTAGACTTAATCCAATTCAACTAGTGTCACCATGGAGTCCAATCCTAGGAGAACCCAATACTCTAACCCATATAGGGAGTCCAACCCTAGGAAAACCCAATACTCTGACCTATATAGGGAGTCCAACCCTAGGAGAACCCAATACTCTGACCTATATTTGGAGTCCAACCCTAGGAGAACCCAATACTCTGATCCATATAGGGAGCCCAACCTTAAGAGAACCCCATATCATGATCCATCCTTAGAACATAACCATAGGAGCACCCAACCTTATGTACCCTTATTTGATAGAAGATCAGATCCTAAGGTGTATGCTGAATGGGAGGATATGATGGATCAGCACTTTGAGAATACTGGGATGTCAGAGTTAGAAAAGATTAGTTTGGCTGCATATGGGTTAATCAGATATGCCAAGCAACATTGGGAACGTACCGAGGATGAATGTTATCGATGGGGAAATGAAATACATACATGGAAAGCCATGAGAAATAAATTGAGAGAGGAGTACCTAAGTGAATCTTACGAATACAAACTTTTAGACCAATGGTACAAATTGAAACAAGGGAACATGACTGTGTCTGAGTACATTGACCAATTTAATGAGTTTAGTAGGAAATGTAACATAGTCAAACCTGAGTCTAAGATCATGGTTAGATTTCAGGATGGCCTGAATAGGGATATCCAGTGGGAGCTGTTTCATTGGCAAATTCAGGACCTAAAGGAAGCCTATCACGTAGCTAGGGAATTCGAGTTATATCAGAGTGAACTTAGGATCAATCAATCTAAGTCCAACAAGGGTAATTCCCTTGAGCCTAAGTCCAAACCTAGCCAACTTCTTTTAGACCAACCTACTACTCCTATTCCATTAGTTTACAAGGAAGAAATCCCAGGACCCATTAAGGAGCCCGAGGTAGAAGTGTATGAGGTGGATCCTAGTTTGGTAAATGAATACGAAGGAGAGGACTTTGAGGACTATGATGAAGATGGATCCAAGGTTGAAATCACTAAGGAACTATTAGAAAAAGATCCTGAACCCACTATAGAATTTGAAGGAGTGCTTGAGCCAGGATCAAACATAGTAGATAAAAGTGAGGGTTCACTAGAGTTGTCCATAGAGGTCACTAAGGAGCAATCCCAGGAAGTAGACATTATTTTAGAAGATTTTCAAGATAAGCTTCCCAAAGACTTTCCTGATGACCTTCCATATCCTACTCTAGAACTAGTTTCAGCCAGGGATCACATTTAGTATTCTCATCAAGAGTTCATTCCTCTAACCCCAGCCGATGAACTTTTTCTTGTACTAACTAAGCCATCCTTTCTTAAAGACCCTGCACTTGCAATGACCAAATTCTCCTTCCTTCGATTAGACCTTATGTCATCCATAGATCAATGTTCAAATCAAAAGGTTATCCCTAGTAACCTGGTCTATTTCATGCCCCAAATGGATTATCCAAAGACTCCGAATCTTATTTCTTACCATACCCTAAGGCTTCCAATGTTTCTCAAATTGTTCAATTACACTTTGTTGAGATCGTTCGGTTACACCAATTCTGTGAGTATGTTAGGTTTGCAACCTACTTTTGGAAGATCTTATGGCATTTGATAGGAGTCCATTGTAAATAATCTTATGCACACCATACTAGGATCAAACCTAGAGAGCCTATAATATTTTAGGTTTAGCTCTGGTGCAGGCACCAGACTCAGAAGAAGACTTCAGGGCTCCATTTGGATCTCTGATTGACCTTGCCCAAAGAATTAGGGTTTTTTGGTTTTGTAATAAGGGTTGACTTGGTCAACTCAATTTTAGTCTTGAGTCTGTATTTCCCTGCAATTTAAATTTTGTTGAGTCATGTTGACACAGTACAAGACCTAGTAGTGGTCTAGGTCTTCTCCAGGTTGGTGCCACTTTTTTTTCTGTCAAGTCAAGGTCCAGGTACCACATTTTTTTCTCCAGGCCCAAGCAAGTGGGTGCCACACTCCCAGCCATACGCCAGAGTCCAGGATGTGCCACATCTCCATCCAGTGTCTTTGGTCCCTACACCACAAGAAGTAAGTTCCTTTTTTTTCTTGCACCACTTGGGAGAGAAATCCATCAAGATACCTCAATCCAAGGAGGAGCCAATTTCTTTCCAGATAAACCCAAGGCAGGATGGCAAGAATTTTTCTTGAAGAGAGGATCAAGGAGGTGCCCCACAATGTTCCATAAAAATCCAAGTTATAAAAGGGAAGAGAGCATGTCTTGGGGAGGAATTCAAGGAGGTTCCTAAAAGTTTCCAAAAGTGCCAAAGCCATTAAAGGAAGAAGTCTAAACTTGTGGAGCAAGACAAGAAGGTGTCCAAATGAGCCAAACCATGAAGGAAAAATCCTTGATTCATGGTGAGATACAAGGAGACACCCCCATAACCTGCCATTTGGAGCTGATTTTCAAGTTTTCTTGGAGTTTTTGGGCTGCCCACTCATGGAAGGAGTCTTGGAAAGAGAATTTGATGCCTAAAGTGTGGGTTAGTCCTATTAGTCCCACATTGGAAATGTATAAAATTTTATTTCTTTGTTATGTCTATATATTCAACTCTATGTAACTCTTGAATTTAATGATGAATGAAATCAATTTCTTTGTAAGCAACTTTGTGTTTCTCTCTTCCGCACTTGTGTTCAGGTGTTGAGCTCCGTGAGGGATTAAATCCGGGTTCCCTAGGAACCTTGAGGAGGTGTGAGATCTCCAACCCCAAAACCCTACCAAAACCCTAGGTTAGCCACTTCAATTCCAAACCCTAGCCGCCCATCATCTTCTTCATTCCACCAATCATCCAAACCCTAATCTACCTCATCATCTCACGGCCCCTCTCTTCTATATAGAGGCTGACCACCAACATCCAGGTCCAGATCGGCTACTTCGAATATAGAGCAAATCCCAGAGGAAGTCAGATCAGCATCCAGGAGAATCAGGATTTCAGCAACATCAATTTTTTTCAAGTTCTTCTTATCTGGTAAATCCTTTCTTTGAGTATCTGGTTTCTTAACTTGTTCTTCTTCTTTTCCAGATCCTGAGTTCAGGAGAAGCCAATTCTGTCAAAGGGCCAGTATTGGAGTATCCATTGCGAAGATATCCGAATCCGAGGATCCAACAATCTGCTCGAGAGAGTCCTTCTACCAAACTCTATGAAGATCACTGCCTGGTACTTAACCGTTCCCTTCTCTTTATTTCTGTCATGTTGAAAGTTCATAGCAAAACCCTATGTCTGTGAGTTTCTCAACCCCTAGCGATCCTTTACTTCTGATCTACTCTGATAATCTAGTATCTTTGAATTGTGCTTTCAATTATTATATAGTTTCTTTGAATTTAGTTTAACTTTCCTTTGAGTCTAAGCTGACTTCTAAAAAAATATATAAAAAAAAAAGAATTAGTCTTAATTTTACTTCTGCATCGTATCATCTCTTTTGTTCTGCATCAATTTGGTATCAGAGCCCTGTCTAGGATTTCTGACTTGCTTGCATATTTGAGTGTCTCTCTTTTTTACTTTGTCTGCTCAAAGTAGACTCCCCAGGACGTCTGGTCCAAGGAACGAAGCGAGGTGCAAGCCTCCTCTTCCCATTCCATGGGGTGTTCCTAGGGCATGTAGGGGATCCGCTGGGTTACAACTTCGTAGCAGGAATTATAAATGGGAGAAGCATTCTATTTTCAGTCTGTAACTACCCTGTTGCAAGAATTGTTTCTCATTGCAGGAAACTCCAAATTATATTATTTTTATTTTTTGGAACCACTATAATTGAATCTATTTTACATAATTTTCTGTAATTTATTGGTTTCTGTGAAATTTCTGAGAGTTAAATTATAGCAATTCTATTTCTATGTTTCTGCAATTCAATTTTTTTTTTTTTTTGAGTGATCATCTCCTAATTCATCTTAAGGGCAATTGAGCATCTAAGATAAGGGGAGGAGTTCATAACCTCTCCTTAGCCCAAAACCACCACCCATTCATTCGATCCTAAGCCTAATTTTAAAATTTATTAGACTTAATTTGCCCTAGTGGGCTAGGAACACCAACTGGTCAAGTCCAGCCTAGGGTTTAGTCAGTTTGTCTGGTTACTCTGTGTGTGCTTTGTACTCAATGTCTAGAATGGTGATTCAGGGACTACATCCCGAAGGGCTTGTGTGCTAGTTCGCCTTCCTGGCCAATCACTGATTGGTATCTAGGATTGGCAATTAAGGACCTAACACTCCCCTTACACCTGCCTGGCTGAGTCCCGAGTTACTACAGGCTAGCTTGCCACTCTGATTGGGCATCTAGTTTGGACTCTAGGTCTAGTGAGCCAGTAGTCGCTTTAGTCTAGTCACATTCTGTGTGCTTGCATGCATCATCATGTCCACCCAGAACGGAGTACCCTCCTAACCTGGTCAAACCCAACCTGATTTAGAGGCCATGGTTAGAACTCTTACCGAAAGTATGAACAAATTGAGTCAGGATATGACTGCTACTGTTGCCCAGTTTAGGGAACAAGTCCATGAGGATCTTACCCAGCTTAGGGATCGAGTCCAAGTACTTGGGGAACCTAGACATCAGAATTGGACTCCTGACCCAGATTTTAATGTGCCTCAACCTCACCCACACCAGGAGCCTAGGAGGACCTTATACCGTGATCCCGAGCATAACCCTAGGAAGCCTAACTATGATATCTATAGTATGGATCGTGTCTATGAGAGGTCCTTACAATATTCTAGACCAGTCACTCAACAACCCAAGTCTTCTAGATCAAACCATTTAGATCCACACCCATGCCCAAGTAAGGTCTCTACTAGCTTGAAACCCAGTGTGACCCAGGTTCCTATATCGCAAGAATGTTGGTTTTGTGGAGAAAGAGGCCATAAATCTTGTCAATACCCATGCATAGTATTGGCTTGTGCACAGCTAAGTGGTAAGAATCCTAAGGATGACATTAATGAGGGAGAACCCAAGCCTACCAATGAGGAAGAAAGGTTAGGTATAATAAGCCCAGAATCAGTTGACTCGATAACCATTGACCCGAAACGCATTGAAGATGGCATCGAGGAAGTATATGATGCTGGCTTGAGTCTAGTTGATGAATATGAGGGGGAAGAACTTGAAGAATGTGACATCGATACTATTGGTTCCTTACCTGAGGAGACCTTGGAGAGCAACCAAGTGGTAGGACCTAGTTCAGAAATTCAAGAGATTTGTGAGAACCAGGTTCCTTTAGTCAAATACCCCAAGAAGAACTCATAGTGTTAGCCCGAGCTATCAGTTCGTATCCTCTAATGACAGTCATTCCCCAAGTACCAATTGAAGATATTTGCGCTGAACTGTTTAAGTTTGCCCACCCTATGGTAGGTCCTCTCCTTAGGATGACTGAATCAAGCCTCTTACAATTGGACCTTGTCCCATGCCCAGCCACTAAGGTCTCTCCCGTAATCTCAGTTGAACATCCTTGTCTTGAGCGAATTGATTCACCCAGTCCTGTAGAAGTCCTCCTTATGGCCCCAGACCCCTTCCTTTGCATGACTGACCTCCCCTTCTATAGAATATACCTTTCCGCACCCATAGGTCAAATTTCAAGTCTTGAGGTCGTCATCCATAGGCCCTTCCATGAAACATTCTCTAATCCATTTCTTGAGAAAGTGGATCATTATTTACTTAGAGAACAAACCTTAACTGTTGCAATCACATGTCCTAGGCTACTTCCCGAACCATCTCTTGATCCATTCCTGGGAGTAGCAAACTTTTCCTTTTGTAAGGATGACCAGTTGACACTCATAGATTACCATTCAAACCTTCTGGTCACCACCTTTAGTCAGCAGGTAATTCGAGACTCCACCTCATATTTCTCCCTTTCTCTAGGACTTCCAATGATTCTTACACCATCCAAGTATACTTTGTCGAAGTCTTTAGAATGAACCACATGTCAGAACCTATTAGGTTTGCCACCTACTTCTGGAAGACCTTATGACACCTACTAGGCACCCATGATAAGTTTTCATGCTCTGCATGCCATCCTCCGACCCAAGGTCAAACCTAGAGAGCCTTAGTTTGTTAGGTTTAGACCTAGGGTTCCTTTGGAATAAAGTCCATTCTTTAGGAATGCGTCGTCAGTATAGTTTAGTTTTTCTTGACCCTTTATTAGGCTTTGGCTCAGATTTTGGTTTTATTGAGAGCACCAGGAATTGGGATTTGTATTTTGTCCAGGGCTGAAATTGCATTCAATGTTCTGATCAATAGGTCTATAGGCTAGAGTCCTTTTGAAATTGTTCATGGATACAAGCCTCACACACCACTTGATCTGATTTCACTATTAGCCCACACACACAAGTCTCTTGATGCACTTGCATAGCATGTAAAGGACTTGCATAAAGAAATTCATACCAAAAAACATTAAGTAATGAAACTTATAAGAAGTTGGCTGATTCTCAATGATGAGTCAAAACTTTTGTTGAGAGAGAATATGTAATGATTAGGTTAAGACCTGAGCGGTTTTTTTCTGGAACCGTTAGAAAGTTACATGCTAAAGGAGCTGGACCATTTAGAGTAGTGAAGAGAGTAGGATCCAATGCCTATGTGCTCGAGTTGCCTCCAGAACTAGGCAATAGCTCTACTTTCAACATTACAGACTTAGTAGAGTATAGGGGGCCAGCTGTGATTCCTAGTAAGCCTTTGAAACCTAATCTTGTTATTGAGAGTGATCCTGACCCTGTGTGTCCACCAACAAAATGGCCTGTGAGGAAAGAGCAGATTGAAAAGATCCTGGATGATAAGGTTATCTCTACTTGTAATCGTGGATACCAAAGATACCTGGTCCGCTGGCAAGGAAGGCCAGATTCTGATGACTCTTGGATCTCCCAAGGTGAATTACAAGAATTGGACCCAGACCTCTTGGAGAGATACCAGAGCCAGCTTGATCAATACTTGACAGGGTCGAGTTCCTCCCACCCTGGGAGAATTGGTGCGGGCACTAGACTCAGAAGAAGACTTCAGGGCTCCATCTGGATCTCTGATTGACCTTGCCCAAAGAATTAGGATTTTCTGGTTTTGTAATAAGGGTTGACTTGGTCAACTCAATTTTAGTCTTAAGTCTGTATTTCCCTGCAATTTAAATTTTGTTGAGTCATGTTGACTCAGTACAAATCCTAGTAGTGGTCTAGGTCTTCTCCAGGTTGGTGCCACTTTTTTTTCAGTCAAGTCAAGGTCCAGGGTGCCACATTTTTTTCTCCCAGGCCCAAGAAAGTGGGTGCCACACTCCCAGCCACACGCTAGAGTCCAGGAGGCGCCATATCTCCATCCAGTGTCTTTGGTCCCTACACCACAAGAAGTAAGTTCCTTTTTTTTTCTTGCACCACTTGGGAGAGAAATCCATCAAGATACCTCAATCCAAGGAGGAGCCAATTACTTTCCAGATAAACCCAAGCCAGGATGGCAAGAATTTTTCTTGAAGATAGGATCAAGGAGGTGCCCCACAATGTTCCATAAAAATCCAAGTTATAAAAGGGAAAAGAGCATGTCTTAGGGAGGAATTCAAGGAGGTTCCCAAAAGTTTCCAAAAGTACCAAAGCCATGAAAGGAAGAAGCCTAAACTTGTGGAGCAAGACTAGGAGGTGTCCAAATGAGCCGAACCATGAAGGAAAAATCCTTGATTCATGGAGAGATACTAGGAGACATCCCCATAACCTGCCATTTGGAGCTGATTTTCAAGTTTTCTTGGAGTTTTTGGGCTGCCCACTCCTGGAAGGAGTCTTGGGAAGAGAATTTGATGCCTAAGGTGGGGTTAGTCCTATTAGTCCCACATGGGAAATGTATAAAATTTTATTTCTTTGTTTTGTCTATATATTCAACTCTATGTAACTCTTGAATTTAATGATGAATGAAATCAATTTCTGTGTGAGCAACTCTGTGTTTCTCTCTTCCACACTTGTATTCAGGTGTTGAGCTCCGTGAGGGAGTAAATCCTGGTTCCCTAGGAATCTTGAGGAGGTGTGAGATCTCCAACCCTAAAATCCTACCAAAACCCTAGGTTAGTCACTTCAATTCCAAACCCTTGCCGCCCATCATCTTCTTCATTCCACCAATCATCCAAACCCTAATCTACCTCATCATCTCACGGCCCCTCTCTTCCAAGTAGAGGACGACCACCAGCATCCGTGTCCAGATCAGCTACTTCGAATACAAAGCAAATCCCAGAGGAAGTCAGATCAGCATCCAGGAGTATCAGGATTTTAGCAACATCAATTTCAAGTTCTTCTTATCTGGTAAATCCTTTCTTTGAGTATCTGGTTCCTTAACTTGTTCTTCTTCTTTTCCAGATCCTGAGTTCAGGAGAAGCCAACTCTGCCGAAGGACCAGTATTGGAGGATCCATTGTGAAGATATCCGAATTCGAGGATCCAACAATCTGCTCGAGAGAGTCCTTCCACCAAACTCTGTGAAGATCACTTCTTGGTACATAACCCTTCCCTTCTCTTTAGTTCTGTCCTATTGAAAGTTTAGAGCGAAACCTTAGGTCTGGGAGTTTCTCAACCCCCAGCGATCCTTTACTTTTGATCTACTCTGATAATCTAGTTTCTTTGAATTGTGCTTTCAATTATTATATAGTTTCTTTCAATTTAGTTTAACTTTCCTTTGAGTCTAAGCCGACTACTGAAAATATTAAAAAAAAGAAAAAAAAAGAATTAGTCTTAATTTTACTTTTGCATCGCATCATCTCTTTTGTTCTGCATCAAGCTCCAACGAGTTCAATAAAAATTCCTACGATAGGAATGCATAGTCGAGTCTGTTAGGTGTTAGTTTGAGTCTTTGCATCACCTGTTAGGAGTTTGCATGTGCCCAGCATGTTCACCACTTGCACTAATTTCGAAAGAAACTGGCTAATTCCTGAAGAAGGGCCAAGGAATTTGATGTAGTAGATTCTATCTTGGTTAGGCTTAGGCCTAAAAGAGAAGCTTTATGCTCATGGAGCTGGACCTTTTTAAAGTGATAGAGAGGGTTCGACCAAATGCCTATGTATTAGATTTGCCTCCGAATTTGGACATTAGTTCTACCTTCAATATCGTTGACCTGGTTGAGTATAGGGAACCGGCAGTGATACCCAGTGAGGCCTTTGGACCTACTCTTTCCATTATGAGTGACCCTAACTCAGAGTGTCCACCAATAAATTAGCATGAGAGAGGAGAACGAATCGAGCGTATCCTGGATGATCAAGCCCTAACGACCCAGGGCCACAACAGTCATCAATGCTACCTGGTCCGATGGCAAGGTCGGCCAGAGTAAGACGGTTCATGGATTTCTCGAGAGGACTTGCAACACCTCAACCTAGACCTCCTTGAGAGATATGTGAGCCATCCTGACCTTCACCTGACAGGGTCGAGTTCCTTCCACCCCGGGAGAATTTATGGGGACACCAGAGGCACTATAATAAGACAGAGGCTTCTCACCCCTCTGTGGATTACTTAGTCGCATTTGAGTCTATTTGTAATAAAGGCTTAGTCCATTTGAGTTGTCTTTTTCTTACTTGAGTCCTGTACTAGTCAGCTCATGTTGAGCTAGTTTTCTTTCTGAGTCATGTATGTAGCATTTGATCCATACCATTAGGATTTTGGATCAATCGGTTATGTTAGCTCATGTTGAGCTAATCATATTCCGAGTCTTGTAATCATGTCCAGTTATATTGAGTCTATTTGAGTCAAGCCCAGTCATCAAGCATGTGAAGTCAAGCAGCCGCATGGAAGCATGTGAAGGACACACCCAGCATGCCACCTCAGCAGCCGCATGGAGCCCAGTCACACCCTGGATTGTGCCACCTATGATTACTTGGAGGAACATGAAGTTGGCCCATGCATGAAGAGTTGATGACCACACGCCAGCACACCCCTTCCACACCCCAAGCACACCAGCTCCACATGCCAGTATGACAAGAAGGAAAGTCAAAATGGATAAACATGAATCCCTTGATTCATGCCAGCTTGCTTAGGAAAGAAGTGGTCCCCCCCTTTGGATGTCCACTACCTACCTTGTTTGGAGGGATTTTGTATGGCATGAGAGTATTTTCTTCCATCTATTTAGCCCCACACTTTAGGAAGAAAGTGGGAGAGTGATTTCTTCCAAGTATTCAGCCCCACACTTTAGGATGAAAGTGGTCACCCATTATTTTCCTTATTTTCTTTTGCTTGGGCCCTAAGTCTCATGACTCTATATAAGGGACCCCTTGTATGAAAATTTAATAATTTTTCATGAAATAAAATTTGAATTGTCCAATTACTGTGTGCTACCTGCTGTATGCATGAAGGGATTCTGTGTGAGCCCTCTTCTCGGTGTTCTGCAACTGCTTCCAAAGACCATCCTGCTCTCCAAAACCCTAGCTGTCCTCTTCAAACAACCACTTCCCCTTGCTGTTTTCCCTTGTTTTCTTTTTCTCTACTATGTTTTCTAACCCTTGGAAGGTCGTTTGCAGGTCCCTCAACTCCAACGAATCCAATGACTCCAGTCGGGCTGTAATCGGACCACCGAGCAAAATGTCGGGTATCCGCGGGTCCTGGCTTGGTTTTCTAGGATGCATCCAGAGTGAGAGTGATCTCTTCACATACGTCTTGCACCAAGCGCTTGAACCATTGCTAGGTACACCCCCTCTACCACCAGTAGCCCTATTGTAGGTGAACTAGCCCAACCGAGGCTTCTCAGCCTCGGCAGTCATTTTTTATTATTTTTAGGTCTTATTATTCATGCTTTAGTTTCTTATTTTTCATATAGAACTCTTTACATCAATACTTGGTCTGATCTTCGGGATTAATCATACAACTTAACATTAAAAATACAAAAAAATACTTCCATGCATATATATAGTTTCGCATCATAGCCATACCCAGACAGTAACCGACATAAAGTTAGCTGACCATGTAGTGGAAGAGTAGTTAGAGGAAGAGAACCCTGATACTGCTATTAGAGTTTTACCTGAGGAGATACTAAAAGAAAGCCCAACTATAGGGCCTAGTCCTTTGGTTTGTGAGCTAGAAGAATTTGTTAAGGACTTGATCTCCTTGAATCAGTATCCTCAGGATGAAATCATTCCATTGACCCCAATTGATCTCTTTCATGAAATTAATGATCCATTCTTCCATAATGCAGATCCTATAGGAATACCCCAAACCCATAAGGTAAACCTCATTAGTCTAGGACTAATTCCAGACACCCCTTCTTACATCCTACTCTACCCGATTAACCCCGAACCCTTTGCTTACGTCCTACCCCATCAGACTAACCCTGAACCCACTTCTTATTTTCTACCCTTTTCTAAAACTTCTCCTAATTTTCTTACTATTAGATTACATTTTATAGAAGTTCGAATGTTGCATTCATTTGTTGAGTTTATCATGTTTGCATCTTACTTTAGGAGTACCTTATGGTGCCTTGTAGGAGTACATAGTAAATTCTCATATGCATGCCATGCTAGGGTCAAACCTAAAGAGTCTATAGTGTGTTAGGTTAGACCCAAAGAGTTCAATAAATTTTCTTTGACATGAAGTTTACTCGAGTCTATTAGGAGTTAGTCTTGAGTCCGATAAATTTACAACCCTGATTCATCGATCCACACATGCACTGAACTCTGCACAGCATTTGCATCATGATATTAGTCAAAAGTTAAATAAAAGTAATGGACTAAATAACAACTTGGCTAATTCCCGAAATAGAGATAAAGAATTTTCTGCAAAGGATTATGTAATTGTAAAGAAGTTTTTTGCTAGCAAAACTAGCCCATTCAAACTAATGAAGAGTAGTGGACTAAATGCCTATGTGTGTGAGATGCTACAAAATTTAGGTATTTGCCCAACCTTCAACCTTTCACACCTTATGGAGCATAGGGAGCCAACAGTGATACCTAGTGAGCACCTTAAACCAATTCCTTCCTTTGTGAGTGAACCGATCCTAGAGTGTCTACATACAATTTGGCCAATAAGTGAGAAAAGGAGTGAGCGAATCATGGATGATCAAGCCATCAGTACCCGAGATGAAGGTTATCAAAGTTATTTGGTCATATGGCAAGGTCAACCAGAATCTGAGAATTTGTGGAGCACTGGTGAGGATCTGCCGCGCCTCAACCCAGACCCTCCTTGAGTAGCAAAATTGACCTTACTCGATGGGATCGAGTTCCTCCCGCCTCGGGAGAATTGGTCGGGACACCAGGATCAGACACAGATCACTGGGTTCCATATGGTTTGTTGATTAGGGATTTTTTTAGAATCTTAGTCATGTGTCATAATTTTGTAAGTAAGATTGAGTCCTATAATAAGTTGAGACTAGTTGATTTGTCTAAACCTAGTCCAGTCTATTGAGTCTTCTTGTATTTAAGTATGAGTCCAGTGAGAGTCCAGTTTTTGTACAAGAGGAGAGCATACCCTATTTTGGAGTTTCACTAGGCCTCATCCAGGAGCCAGAGGTCTTAACATTAGCCAATTGGACCTTGTATGCCATCCTAGGGTCCAAGATTCCTGCAAGATGCCTAGATGCCCTCTAGATGCTTTTCAGATGTCCAGATTCCCTCCAGATGCCAGAGTATATTCTCAGACCAGATCACATCATGAATCCAGAAGTCCATCTGCACTACAGACCAAGAGAAATCAGCTCAGGCACTAGGCCCAAGCCCTTAAGAACCAAGATCCTATATATATTCTATTTAGAACAAAGATAACTGGAATATTCTTACTCCAAGTGTCCCAAGCCTCCAGGGCCCAAAGCCAATGCACCCAACCCATCCTTGGCCACCCCTTGCTGCCCTTCATGAAGCCCAATATGTCCTTGAGGTTGACTTGGTCCAAGCTAAGAAGAAGAATTCAAGTGGAAGGAGGAAATCAAGTTCTTATTCTAGTCAACCTTGTAATCCTAGTTTTAGGTTTTTTTTATAGTCATTCTCCCACTTAAATTATGTAAACCTATTCTAACTAGGAGAAGACTTGTAATCCCTTTAGGAGAGGGCATGGGACTCTATAAATACCCCACCCCTCTTCCTCTTGTAATCAATCAACTCTTATAAATTAAACTCTACTAAATTATTTTTAAGACTGGTGTTCTTGTGTTTTTGTTTTTGGGTTCTAGTTTTTGTTCTCTTGTGTTGGCCGACCTCTATCACTGCAATCCTCCACACCCCTAGCAGCAAATCAGATCTCCAAGCATCAGCCATGCCCAAGAAAAGTAGCCTTGAAGATGCCTAAATCAAGAGCTCTTTCTGCTTCCTTGCTACCAGCCCTTCTTCCCCTAATCCCTTTCTTTTTACTTCATCTTATTATTCCCTATTTATTTCTTTATTTCATGCCTAACATTGATGTTTTGCAGATCCCCGAGGTGTTTTCCCCTCCCTAGAGGAGGCTTTCTTTGCTTTCAAATGGGATCCAGATCACCTTCATATTATGAAACCAAAGGCTTGTTCTTCCAGGCACCATCTAGAGGTGAGAGATCTCTTCATCGAAGAAACTACAATCACTACCTGGTAGAAGCCTTTGCCCTCCTTTATTATGATATGATAATAGGTACACTATCCTAAGCTAGGAGTTTCTCAATTCTCGGGTCCTGGCTTATTATTATTCTGAATAAGTTATCTTGCGGGTATGTTAGTTTCTAGCATTAGTAGTCTTTATACTGATTCTTTCTTATTTTGGGTCTTTAGCTACTGAATTAATGTCTAAAAAAATACAAAAAAAAATTTGATTAACTATTTTTCATTAGTCCTATGTTCATCTCGCATCATAAGGTAGACCAAAGGAAAGAGCTAGGAAAAAATCCAAGGGCAGATCTCAGTCTCGGAACCATAAGAACTTGAAATGCTTTAAGTATCATCAGCTTGGGCATATCAAAAAGCATTGTCCTTTTTGAAAGACAGAAAAGGGAAGAGTCAACACAGGTGGTGCAAATGTATCAGATGGTAATAGAGGAGATGTACTGATTGTATCAGATGGATCAATAGATTGGGATAATACCTGGATTTTTGATTCTGCATGCTCATACCACTATACCTCACATCAGGAATGGTTTTACACCTATGACAGGTCAGATGGACGTAGTGTAAGCCTTGGTGATGATCATCCTTATATGTGGCTAGAGTTGGCACCATTAGGGTATGGGTTATGATGGAGTGATAAGAGCTCTATCAAATGTCAAATATGTACCAGAGTTGAAAAAGAATTTAATTTCTTTAGGCTACTTGGAAGAGCAGGGTTATGCATTTAGTTGTCAATCTGGTAATGGATGTTTGAGAATAACAAGGAAGCTTTGGTGGTAATGACAGAAAGAAGACTGAGCAACAATCTATACAAGATGGAAGGCTCAGTTATGAATGATAGTGCGGAGGTGCTTGCAGTGGCACTAGAAGAACAGTTGACATATAAACTGTGGCATTATTGGATGGGTCATATGAGTGACCGAGGGCTCATGGAGTTAAGCAGAAGAGAGAACATTCTAGCTTTGAAGAAGGATAGAAATGATTTTTGTGAGCCATGTATCTTTGGTAAACAGTATAAGGTGAAATTTGCTGTTTGTACCAAGCCAAGTGAAGGAGTGCTAGATTTGGTGCACTCGGATGTATGGGGACCGGCACTTGTTTTATCTAGGGGTGGAGCAAGGTATTTTCTTACCTTCATTGATGACTTCTCTAGGAAATAATGGGTGTATCTGATGAGACAAAAATCAGATCTATTTGCTCGGTTCAAAGCCTAGAGGGCTAAAGTATAGAAGGAGACAGGAAGACATGTGAAGTGCCTTCATTCAGATAATGGTGTGGAGTACTCTAACAAAGAGTTTAAGAGTTATTGTGAGAAAAATGGGATCAAACACCACTACACAATAAAGACGACCCCACAGCAGAATGGTGTTGCGGAAAGAATGAATCGAACACTATTAGAGAAGGCAAGGAGTATGAGGCTACAGTCATCACTACCGAAAAACATTTGGGGTGATGCTATTACTCTATCATGTTTTCTTGTGAACAGGTCCCCATATTTCAAGTAGAATGGAGGACTTCTAGAAAAAGCTTAGAGTGGGAAGAAGGTGGAGCTTGGCAACCTAAAAGTTTTTGGTTGCCCAGCTTATGTTCATGTGGAGGTAATTGAAAGAAGCAAGCTAGATCCTAAGTCAAAGAAGATGATATTCAAAGGGTATCCACAAGGAGTCAAAGGTTACCTACTGTGGGATCTTCAATCATAGAGGACAATAATTAGTAGGGATGTCATTTTTTATGAAAGGAGCATCTTGGAGAAACCGAGGACTACGGTTGGAAGTGCAGTCACAAAGATGAATTGCAGTGAGTGCCCTACACAAGTGAAAGATAGGCCATCAATATCAGCTGGAAATGAAGTTTCAGTTGAGATGGAGTTCAGCAGGAAAGATTCTTCATGGGTGAAGGATAAGCAAGGAGAACTAGCTATTCAAAAGGTGGTGCAAGAGGAGCCACAAACAGAAGACTTTTAGGACAGTGCAAGGAAAGTGGCATTGCATAAGCCTTAATGCATAATTCGGAAGCTGGTGAGATATGGCATGGACGAAACTATATCTTATGCTCCTATATCTGTTAATGGAGATCCAGAAAATTTTATGGAAGCTATGAAAAGTCCTGATAAAGAGTCATGGATACAAGGCATGATGGAAGAGATGGAATCTCTCAGGATGAATCAGACATGGCAGCTGGTGGATCTACCTAAAGATGCTCATGCAAATGGCTCCAAATGGGTGTTAAAAAAGAAATCAATACCTTCAGAGCAAGGGGGAGTGAGATACAAAACAAGGCTGGTAGCTAAGGGATATCATAAAAGGAGGGAGTTGACTACACATAGGTGTTTTCTCCTATGGTACGCCATACTTCAATTTGGGTGTTGTTGTCATTGGTGGCAAAACATGATGCGGAGTTGGAGCAGATGGATATGAAGACAACCTTTGTACATGGATGTCTGGAAGAGAAGATCTACATGAAGCAACTTGATAGCTTCATTGAGATTGGATAGGAGAACAAGGTATGTCTACTCTAGAGGTCGTTGTATGGTTTGAAACAATCACCTCGTTAGTGGTATCACAGATTTGATACATTTATCATGAGCCTTGGGTTTCTCAGATGTGAACATGACCATTGTGTTTATTTTAAGGATGTGGATGCTGTGGATGCTCTCTATTTACTTCTGTATATGGATGATATGTTGATAGCTAGTAGAAGTATGAAAGCTGTGAAAGGGCTGAAGAGAGCATTGTCTCTTGAATTTGAGATGAAAGATTTATGATCAGCATAGAAAATCATTGGAATGGAGATTTGTAGGGATAGATACAAAGAAGTACTCTATTTCTCACAAGGTGGGTACATCAAAAGGGTACTCGAGAGATTTGGGATGGAGAAGGCCAAACTAGTAGATACACCATTACCAGGGCATATTTCTCTCTCAAAAAATGAGAGCCCCCAAACAGAGAAGGAGAGAGAGTACATGGAAAGAGTTCCATATGCCAATGCAATGGGTAGTGTGATGTATGCTATGGTTTGTTGCATGCCAGACATAGCATATATTGTAAGCCTGATGGGACATCGGTCCTCACAAATCTCGGAATAGCATGAATCCCAAAGTAGCATGGATCCTGGAGCAGCACAGATCCAGGAGTAGCACCACTCTTGAATTCAAATTCAAGAATAAGTTATCAGATTTTTAGGATAGTTTAGGATTTATCTTTATCGATTATTTTGAAATTTGATTTAGTTATTTTGGTTGGTTAGGATTGAGATATGGATAGGCCTTATCTTGTATTTGAATTTGAACCATCCTTATCTTTCTTTCTTGTATTTAAATTTAAATGAGGGTTGGAAAGGTCTATAAATACCACCCTCAGTTCTTTGTAAAAAAATAGTTTGGTGAATAAAAATGAGTTTTTAGAAAAGAATGATTCTTTTCGTTCGCAACACATAGGGAGAGTGAGAGGCCCACTTTTCTACCTTTGCTTTTGAGCATCGAGGGGTGTGAGGCCCTAGCTTGCCTTTGTTCTTTGGAACATCGAGTGCTGTGAGGCCCTAGTTTGCCTTTGTTTTTTGGAACATCGAGGGCTGTGAGGCCCTAGTTTGCCTTTGTTCTTCGGAACATCGAGGGGTGTGAGATCCTAGTTTGCCTTTGTTCTTTATAACATTGAGGGCTGTGAGGCCCTAGTTATCGAAATCCAACCATCCATTTCTTCCTTTCCCATTGTTCATTCACCACGTCCTTACAAACAAAAATATAGAAGAAAAAATAGTGGTACCCTAATCTAGGTGATTTCTAGGCTCACCAATGATCCATCCCCCATCCCGTCCCCTATCAATTTGGTATTAGAGCAAGAAAAATTAGGGTATGCTTCATCTTCTCGAATCATCCTAGATTCATCCACTTCACAATCCTCTCATCTTCCCATCTCAAAAAAAAAAATATCGATACCATTTCCAAGAATCGAAATCCACGGTCCTAAGGACTCTTCTCTCTCTTCCATCGGAGACCGAGTCTACCACTCGGAGTCACCCACAGCCACATCTTCCGGATGCCCCGCCCATCTCCTTGCTGCAACGAACACCCATCATCAATTGCTGAGGCAATCGCCCTTGCCGAGTCCGGTGCCCTCGCCTCCCGAGGGATCAAGCTCACCGATGCTCCTGAATGAAACCCCATTCCTTTGCTTACAACAGGGAATGCCCGCTTCGCCTCCAAAGCCATCGACCGTGATCGACACTCCCGCCAGAAGCCCCCTCCTCAGGCGATCCGATCCCTCATCTCCCCTCTGGATCGATGCAGTGACACCCACCGGATCTCCTCCATCCCCAACAGCCGACGATCGAGAATCCACCGACAAGCCTCCGTCTCTGCTCGATACCTTGGCGCGTGTGCTATTTCGTCACCACAGATCATCGCGATGCCTATCCCCACTGGACTTCCTCCCTTGCTCCACCCTGCAACGGTCCATGAAAAAGCCACCATTGTCCTCAACCCAAGATCCACTGCGAACGAGCCTCCACCTGGCCATCGACCCTTCCGTTTCGCCGCCACCACCAAACTGATCAGAGACCATTGGATCCAACCTCTGACCATCCACCACCACCAATCGGACACCCAAGAAGATTCAACAATGCTGCCTACCATCGTATCCATCCCAGTAGCCAATCGATGCTATCTGCCAATTTGTCTCCCATCCAGACCACCTTGATTCGATCGGCCACTGCACCGGATCCAGTTGGACACCCCATCTCCTACCGAAATCACCTACTGCAGAGTTACCGGACCTCTCCTATTCCTCCATTCATCAATCCTTGGAGAAGAGGCACCAGCGCATGAATGTGAAAGCAATGCCCCTCCGTATTGCCGACTTCACGTTCTGCATGATTCTCAAAGCTGCACCAATTTCAAAGTTGCACCATTTTCAGAGCAGAGCCTTTTTTGATTAGATGCAGTTCACTAAAGTCCTTGTTGACCGAAACTCGATAGAGTCAAGTTCTCCCCACCTTAGGAGAATGATGGGAACATCGATCTACACGAATCTCGGACAAACACAAATCTTGAAGCAGCACGGATCTCTGAGCAGTTGTTGAAAATTAAATGATATGAACCTAAAGTGTAGAAATTAACTATGCAGAATTCATGTAATTAATCACTAAGTTTGCAGAAATGAAAACATGCTGAAATCTAATGAAGCTTAATACTATATGCTGAAATCTAATCATTGCAGAGATTAACATGATGCAGAATTTAATGATAAAGAAATCTAATGATGCAGAACTTAGTTATGCAGAAATTTTCTTTAGGACTTAAGATACCTATCTTTTTACTTTCTTCTTCAAGGGTCAATCACATCGGCACCCCTACATGCCATAGAAAATTTCTTTTGAATGGGATATGAGGATCTTGCAGCACTACTTTTTTGTATGACTGGATGGCCATGGTGAAGCACCCGATCTGAGTACTTAAAGAGAAACTAAGTTCTAACCATGCTCTGATACCAAACATGATGCGAGACCTAAGATGCATGCAAGTGATTCTTTGTTGGATTTATGTTTTAGTGGATTGCCCGATTCCCGAAATCAAACTAAGAATAGATCTAAAGATTCGCATAATGTTAAGAAACTTCTAGCATGCAGACATAGACCTTGAATAGTGATAAAAAAGGACCCTAGGATTAAGAAACCTTGGTAAGACTCAGCTCTAAATCAATACCCAACTCGGGAGATTAGGGAGTGCAAACCTTTTGAAATTAGTAAGCGCCCGATGCAAAGTTCGCTCACACTCATGGATGTGGCCTGGAAGATCGAGCCCTCGACCCTGCAGATTCGTCTGCTTTTTGTCAGATGGCCTTGAAGGCAACGTAGGCCTACTCCTTTATTTGTTGTATCAAAAGGACCTACAAGCAACCTAGAAACGAGTTAGAAAAATAAGAAGGCATAAGAGAGTAATGAAATGAAGGCGAAAGAAGTTGAGGGTGGCGGTCAAGAGGGGTTCTTCTTGTTGGGCATCCAAGAAGAGCTTCCAGTGGGTTGTCCCAGCTTGGGAGGTGGATTGTTGGCTTCCGTAGGAAGAAGATACTGAGGGCCTCATACCCCTTGATGTTCCAATGAACAAAGGCTCACTCTCTCACAAGTTCCAAGTCATAAGACAAGGGCTAGAGAAAAGAAAATTTCAAATTTTTTCATTCATCATCAATCATTACAAGAGGGATAGGGCCATATTTATAAGCTCCCAATCCCTCATTTGAATTTAAAATTTGAGAAAAATGAGTTACAAGCTTGTTTTGGGGAGAGGAAAGGGGGTGGTTGTCTCCATGAATCAAGGGCGCCCAACTTTGAATTTCGAATTCCTCTTCATGAAGCTTTGGCCAACCATGAATGCTATGCTTGATCCTTGGTGATATGGCTTGATATGTCGAGTGGAGTGAGGAGGGTTGTTTGCTTGAATCAAGGGAGCGCCCACTTAGAGTTTGAATTTGAAATTTTTTTTTATCATGAAATTTGGCCACCCAAGGTGTTTGACATGGCATTGGTGATGTGGCACTCCCATGACACGTGGCTTTGGTGATGTGGCACTACCATGACATGTGGCATTGGTGATGTGGCACATTCCATGGCTTGGAAGATGAGTTGGCAATCGTAGCTTGGCATGGAGGAGAAGTGGCTTGATTTGGCTTGACTTGTTTGCTCACTTGTGGACCCATCTTCAAATTAGCTTGAGCCCATCTTCAAATTGACTTGAGATTGTGAACCAACTTGGCTAATTTTAGGACCAATTGATCCTAACTTGACCAAATTGGCCAAATTACAAGACTAAACCAAAATTGAAACCAACTAGATACTAATTACTTGACTTGAATGAAAATTACAAAGGCTTGAGTGTCTTAAGCCTTATTACAGGATCCAAAAAGTCAAAGATCCCTATTCATAAATCCACAGAGGGTTGAGGAGCCTCTGTCTAACCCTGGTGGCTACACCAATTCTCCCGGAATGGGAGGAACTTGACCCGGTCGAGTAAGGGTTTGCTTGGCTCTGGTATCTCTCAAGAAAGTCGAGGTTGATGCGCTGCAAGCCCTCTCGGGTAATCCATTAATCATCGAACTCTGGCCAGCCTTGCCAATGGACCAGGTAAAGTTGATAGCCTTTGATGCGGCAAGCATATGAATAATGTTTTGAATATGGTTTGTAGAGCAATGAAACCTAATTACACTAGCATTGTACTCATCATAATAAGACTTAAGGATTATAAGAAATGGAACTTTTACTTGATTAGACACAATCCTAAATTAAGAAGGAAGAAGATCTAGATAATAGGGGCTAATGATTGTGGACTTATCATGATGAGCTTTCCAACCTTCTTTTAATTCATACCTTGAAACTACCAACGCTTAGAACTGAAGAACCTTGGATAACAGAGATCAGAACCCTGGACTTGGGCTTCAGCTTGTTGGTTCCTTGTCAAGGAAGACCCTGCTTGCAACTCGAAAACCTCGAAGGATCCTGCACATAAAGAATAAGAGTTAAGGAAGAAGAATGGCATCCAAATGGAAGGGATGGAAAATTTGTGAGCAAAGAAAGAGATTTGAGATGGCTTGGCCGACTCCAAGGCCTTCTTCTTGACTTGGGCATTGGATGCTTGGAAGAAAGAATAGTTTTGTGTGGAAGAGGGGCTTAGAGACAATCACTCAAAACATAAAACTTCAATTCAACTTCAACATTCATTAATCTCCAAAAATCAAATCCCCTTTACAATGGGGCGTCCAAGGCTTTTTAATAGCCTTACAAAACTTTTGAAATTTGAAAACTCCCCAAATTGTGGAGGATTACAAGGGAGGTTGAAGGATATGGGGCCTTGTTACATGGGATAAGGAGAAGTTCATGGAGATTCTCCCCAAATTATGGAGGATTATAAGGGAGGTTGGAGGATATGGGGCCTTGTTACATGGGATAAGGAGAAATTCATGGAGATTGGCCGGTTTCATTGAATTTAAAATGATTGGTCGATCTCCCCTTTAGGTGCCCATTTGAAGGTGACGTGGTTGATGATGTGGCATCCCTGGTGGCTACTTTGTTGGCATGGTGATGTGGAATTCTAGCTTGGTGGACCAAGGTCTTGATTTGGAAGCTCAAAGTGGTTTGGTGAACCTCAACTTGAAGTAGCTTGGACTTGATTTAAATAAACCTAATGGAACTCTAATTGAGTTCTTATTTGAACCCAAATTGAGACAGGACATAATTACAGGACTCGATTGGATATAATTACAGGATTCATGAAATTGAAACTAAGTAATTACAGGACTCTTGAAAGTAAATTGCCCTTTACAAGAAAAATTTAACCTAGTGATCTTCGATCCAAAGTGGAATCAGGTTAACCTTATTTGAGTGGGGTTTTATTCTGCTTCTGCTTCTGGTGTCCACACCAATTCTCCTAGGGTGGGCAGAACTTGACCCAGTCGAGTATGGTTCAGTTTTGCCCTGGTAATGCTCGAACAAGTCTGTGTTAAGTCTTTGCAGGTCCTCTTGAGTAATCCAACAGTTGTCGGACTCAGGTCGACCTTGCCATTGAACCAGGTATCGCTGATAGTCTTTATTCCTAGTAGTAATGGTCTTGTCATTCAGGATTCTCTCAATCCTCTCTCTCCGCTCAGGTAGGGTTGGTGGTGGACACTCGGAAATATGTTCACTCTCAATGAAAGTTTCTGGCCCAAAAGGCTCACTAGGTATTAGTACTGGTTCTTTGTATTCTACTAGGTCTGAAACATTAAAGGTTGTACTGATACCCATATCAGGTGGAAGTTCCAAAACATATGCATTAGGCCTTATTTTCTTTAAGATCTTGAAAGGTCCCGCTCCGCGGGCATGCAGCTTCTTTATGGTTCCAGAGGAGAACCGTTCAGGGTTGAGCCTAATAATCACATAATCTCCTTCACAGAATTCTTTAGCCCTCTTATGTGAGTCAGCTAAGTGTTTGTAAGTTTCATTGCTCAGGTTGATCTTATTACTGATTTCTTTATGCAGATTTATGACATGCTGTACAAAGGACTCAGCAGACTCAGAGACTCGTGTGTGAATAGGTAGTGGGATTAGATCTAAATGCTTCCTAGGCTTGTAACTATGGACTATCTCAAAGGGACTTTTGCCCGTAGATCTATTGACCAAACTGTTGTAAGCGAACTCAGCACATGGCAATAACAAATCCCAGTTCCCTAGACTTTCTCCCACTAGGCATCTTAGCAAGTTCCCTAGACTTTTATTTACAACCTCGGTTTGTCCATCAGTCTGGGGATGGTAGGCTGTGGAGAATTTCAGTCTGGTTCCTATTAGGTGCCAAAGGGTTTTCCAGAAGTAACTTGTGAAGCGGACATCCCTATCAGAAACTATGATTTTTGGTAACCCGTGGAGTCTGACTACTTGATCAAGAAAGAGTTTGGCTATCCTAGAGGCATCGGAAGTTTGGGAGCAAGGTATGAAATGGGCCATTTTTGAAAACCGGTCGACCACCACAAAGATTGAATCATGTTTTCGAATGGTCTTGAGTAATCCTAGAACAAAGTCCATGCTTAGATCCTGCCATGGACACTCAGGTACATGTAATGGAGTGTATTGCCCGGTATTCTTCTTTTGCTGCTTTGCAACAGCATAGATCCTACATCGGGCTACAAGGTTTGCTACTTGTTTCTTAAGGCCTGGCCAGTAAAATTGTACCTCAACAGCCAAGATAGTCTTGTTTTGTCCGAAGCGGCCAGCCAAACCTCCCGCATGTATCTCCCAAACTAAAAAATCTCTTGAGGAGGTTCTTGGGATGCAAAGCCTATTCTCTCTAAAAAGATAACCATCTAGAAGGGTATAGTCACATGATCACTAGATGGTCCTTGACACAAAACCTGATAAATTTAACCAAAATCTAGATAGGTTTCATACTACTCCTTAAGTCTTTCAAAACTTATGACTTCAGTACTGACTGAAGATAAAAGTAACGTTCTACGACTTAGGGCATCAGCCACCTTATTGTCAGTTCCCGATTGATGTTTTAGGATAAAAGTATAGGATTGGATGTATTCTACCGATTTGGCATGCCTAGGGTTTAGTTTCTTTTGGGAACTCAAAAACCTAAGGGCTTCATGGTCTGAAAATAAAACAAATTCTTGCGGTAGGAGATAATGCCTCCAATACCTTAATGCTTGCACTACTGCATAAAGCTCCCGATCATATGTGGAGTATTTCTTCCTGGTTTCATTCAATTTCTCATTAAAGAATGCTACGGGATGGTTCTCTTGACTCAGAACTCCACCAATCCCTACTCCCGAAGCATCGCATGCTACTTCAAAGACCTTAGAAAATATAGTTGCACCGGCCATCATATCTAACATATCATCCAAGCGGGGGATGGAAAACCTATACTTCACCATGATTTTATTTATGGCACGACTATCAATACACATTCTCCATGTGCCATCTTTCTTAGGGGTAAGTAAGGTTGGGACTGCGCATGGACTCAAACTTTCCCTAATGAATCCTTTCTTTAGGAGTTCTCCTACTTGTCGTTGTAATTCTTGGTGCTCGGTAGGGTTCATTCTATAATGGGGAAGGTTCGGTAGGGTTGCTCCAGGGACTAAATCTATCGCATGTTGTATATCCCTAAGTGGTGGGAGTTGGTCGGGTAAGTCGTCGGGGAACACGTCTTTGAACTCCTCTAGCACTTCACTGATTTCTGGTGGTTGTTCTTTTGAAAGAGGTTCTTGATGATCCTTAATGGTTAAAATCCAAACAGGTGATCTATTATGAATTTCTTGCTCCATTTCTTCAGCAGTGATCACGTTTATCCCTTTTTTCTTATCACTCAATTGGCTTGATCCTCTCTTAATGGGGTTCTTAGGTGGAGAAGAATGGATTACGATCTTCTTTCCATTATGAGTAAACGAGCATGAATTAGAACGACTATAGAGTATTACATCAAGATCGTACAACCATGGTCGGCCTAGGATTATGCTACTTACTCCCATTGGAAGTACATCACACCATACTTTCTCTAGGTATGATGGAACTAAATGGTTACTAGGCACCTAGACTTAATGGAAATCGTGGTTGAGTCTATCCATGATAACTTATAAGGATTGGGGTGGGGTACGGTGGGCAATCCTAGGGTTCTTATTGTGTTGGTAGATATGGCATTGACACAGCTACCGCTATCTAAAATGACTTTGCATACTTTCTCACCTATCTTAATGAATGTCTGTAGGATGCTAGTCTTACGCCAATCTTCTTGGGTTTTTGCCTGGGTGAGAATACACCTAACCACTCCTATCAGATCTTGATCTACCAGGACTTCCTCTTCCTCATACTCTTCAGCCAAGTTCTCATCTGCCCGGTATACTTCCTCCTCAAATTCACCTTGGGATTCTACGGCTTCCTCTTCTACTTCCTCTATGTGTAGGGCTCTATTAGGACAGCTGCTAGAATAGTGACCCACTTTGTTACACTTGAAACAGGCATTTGGATTTCTTTGGGTCTCAGGTGATTTCCCCTTGTCATCTCTTCAGGTCACAGGCACATTAGGATTGGGTCGGTTGAATCTAGGCTGATAGGATCCTGAATGCTGGTAAGGTGCACTAGTCCTAGGGGCTTCGGGCCTACGATAGACTGGACCTCTATGGAATCTCTCAGCATCCCTAGCTATCTGATAGGCCAATTCTAGGTCATGTACCTCTCGCATGAACAATTCTCTTTGAATTTCTTCCCTCAATCTGGCTCGAAATCTAGACAAGGTCACTGACTCAGATTCATCAACATTGCACCTCATAACGAATTCGTCAAACTTTGCTATGAACTCTGCAACACTCCTATTTCCTTGAGTGAGTCTTTGCCATTGATCTAGGAGTCTTTGGTGGTAGGACATAGGAAGGTATTTCTCCCTAAACCTAAGTTTCATAGCTCGCCAGGTCACTATGGGCACATCACCTCTCTGTCAAGTGACTCTCTCAACATTTTTCTAATATAACCTAGCTTGACGCACAAGTTTAAGCTTTGCAAACTTACACTTGCGCTCTTCACTCATCTCAAACCAGTCAAAATACTGGTCCATTTCACCTTCCCAATCAATGTAGATCTTAGGATCTAAAATTCCATCAAAGATGGGAGCTTCCAGCCTAATGTTCTTCATGGTTCGGTTATCTTGATCAAAGTGAATTGGGGTGGGACTCTCATAGTTAGGCTCATGATGGAATCTCCTTGGGTTGGGATCGATGGTTTGATCAAGGTGGGGTCCTCTAGGAATTGGATCATAAAACTGATCTTGGGGAGCTCTCCTAGGGTTTGTTTCATAGAGAGGGTTTTGATATGGAATCCTTCTAGGGTTCAATGGGGTCTCGAGTTCAGGTGCAAGACTAGGCTCAGGCTCAGTCTGGGCTTCATGATTGCTTTCAGGGGTTCTAGCTTCTAACTGATCCAACCTAGTAGTGATGTGGGCTAACTGCTCATTCATGTCTTGGTTGGTTTGTGCCACATTCTAATTTGTTTGGGCCAATTGCTTAGTTAAACTCTTTGTCGGTTGGGCCACTTGATCATTTAGGCCTTTGATTAAATTCCCTAAATTTTGGTCCATGGCTACACTTGACTGGAGTTAGATTGGTGAATATGGTGTCCCTGCTCTAGTTGTCATGCATGCAAATGGACTCAAGTTCGAGCTAAGGTTTCCTAGACCTAGACCACAAATTAGAAGTCTAATTAAGTGAACCAACTAGCTAGTAGTACTTATGGGACTTAGCCAGGTAGGTGGAGGGGAGTGAAGGTCCCTGATTGCTAAACCTTAGACACCAATCTGAGATTGGCCAGGTAGGCAGACCAAATCACAAGCCCTGATGCACCAATCCTAGACACCAAGCCAGTAAACAAACACCAATTAGCTGACACATTTAACTTGACCCTAACCTAAACCCAACTTATTGGTGTCCCTAACCCAGTAGGGCAATTAACGTTCTACTCAATTTTAATTAACGGGCTGGGATCGATATGCTGGGTGGTGATTTTTGGGCTAGGGACAGGTGAAGAAAACCTGACCCTATGTCAAATTGATGCCCTTAATTTGATTTCTCATGAGATGAATGAAATGCAAAGGTGCTACAGAAGTGTGTTGCAATTTGAATGTGGTGTGGAAAACGTGATGAAAAAAATATCAAAAAATTCTGAAAAATTCATAGAGGATTCCTAACTTATATGTTTCAATGCAGATGAAAGGAATTTTAAAACTAAGATCTGTACTACTCTAAGCAGATCTTACAAATGAAGATAAATAAAAAAGACAGAACAGAACCCTAATGATAGTGTCAAACTGCAAAAATTTTTATTTTTTTTATAATTTTTTTTCTGATCATGAAATTTAATATGGTGATAACTGACTTAAAAAGGAACAATAAAAAAAATATTTCAACAAAAAATTAGTGACTTGCCTTTGGAGCTGCAGATGGATTACAGTAAACAGATGCAAATTTTCAGAAAATAGAACCTAATCAAACAAGTGCAATGGCTTACCCAAACTTTAATCTAAAAAATTCACGTCAGGCCAGGGGCTCATTATTCCTATGGGTCGTGACATTGTACTGGAGTACAACCGCTAAGGAGGAGTGAATTTTGGATCTTGCTTGGATTTTAAAAAAAAAAAATTAACTAGATAACAAGTATGCATGCAACATATCTAAATGCAGGAAATTATCCGACCATGCTCTGATACCAAGATGATGCGACAAGCATATGAATAATGTTTTGAATATGGTTTGTAGAGAAATGAAATCTAATTACACTAGCATTGTACTCATCATAATAAGACTTAAGAATTATAAGAAATGGAACTTTTACTTGATTAGACACAATCCTAAATTAAGAAGGAAGAAGATCTAGATAATAGGGGCTAATGATTGTGGACTTACCGTGATGAGCTTTCCAACCTTCTTTTGATTCATACCTTGAAACTACCAATGCTCAGAACTGAAGAACCTTGGATAACAGAGATCAGAACCCTGGACTTGGGCTTCAGCTTGTTGGTTCCTTGTCAAGGAAGACCCTACTTGCAACTCGAAAAACCTCGAAGGACCCTACACATAAAGAATTAGAGTTAAGGAAGAAGAAAGGCATGCATATGGAAGGGATGGAAAATTTGTGAGAAAAGAAAGAGATTTGAGATGGATTGGCCGACTCCAAGGCCTTCTTCTTGACTTGGGCGTTGGATGCTTGGAAGAGAGAATAGTTTGGTGTGGAAGAGGGGCTTAGAGACAATCACTCAAAACATAAAACTTCAATTCAACTTCAACTTTCATTAATCTCCAAAAATCAAATCCCCTTTACAATGGGGCGTCCAAGGCTTTTTAATAGCCTTACAAAATTTGGAAGAGAGAATAGTTTGGTGTGGAAGAGGGGCTTAGAGACAATCACTCAAAACATAAAACTTCAATTCAACTTCAACTTTCATTATTCTCCAAAAATCAAATCCCCTTTACAATGTGGCGTCCAAGGCTTTTTAATAGCCTTACAAAACTTTTGAAATTTGAAAACTCCCCAAATTTTGGAGGATTACAAGGGAGTGATGGGGGACTAATATGCATGCAATTATTTTTGTATATTTTATATGTGGGGTTGAGTGATTAATTCCTGAATTTCAGATTAAAATAAGTTGTAGGGAATTTTATATGAATTTTAGAAGATCAGCATGCAGATTAGGACCTAGAAAAGTAGAAAAGAAGGATCGCCGGGGCTGAGAAGCCTCGGTTAGGGCAAGTTCTCCTACAATAAAACTACTGGAGGTAGAGGGGGTGTACCTGACAATGTCTGTGAAGATCGCAGCAAAGGGTCTCTCGTTCCTCGACAGATGCGACCTGGAAAAATGAGCCAAAGACCCACGGATACCCGGCTTTCTGCTCGGTGATCCGATTGAGGCTTGGCTGGAGTCGTTGGATTCGTATGAACTCGGGGACCTGAAAATGACCTGTCAGGGGTTAGAAAACTCACAAAGGAACAAGAAAACAAAGGAAAAAATAGCAAGGGAAGGCTTCTTTCGGAGTGGGCGTCCAGGGATCTAAGAGGCTTGTTGGCAGCAGGAAGATGATTGCAGCACTGGGAAGAAAATCTCTCACAAACCCCTTTTTGCAGACAGCAGGGTATCACACAACTCAATAGAAGAACTCAAGGTTTTAATTCATATAAAAAATTCTTCCTTCATACAAGAGGCTAGGGTCCCTTAAATAGACCCTTAACCTTGGGCTCCAAGTAAGGGCACATTAGTCTTTACATGAGAATCCTTTTCCCTCTCAAACCCTAGCTAGAAAAAAAAGAAACATTAGGTAGAAAAAATCTCTAAAATTTCTCTTGACTTGGCCAACACTCCAAGGACAACTAGGGGGGCGTGTTGGGCTTCTAAGAGTTGCAAGGGGCTAGCCTAAAGGGGCCCGGGTGCATGGGTTTGGGCCTCTGGAATCTGGGGTGGCCTGGTAGCCAGGTAGCAGGAATATTCCCTGGTATCTTGCTTCTTAGGGGCTTAGGCTTGGCGCCTGGGCTTGATTTCTTTGGGCTAGGATGCAGATGGACCTCTAAAATCATGGATTCCTTGGTCTTTGAATATATTTTGGCATCTGGAAGGAAATCTGGGCATCTGGAGGGCATCTACAAGAAATCAGGGTTTTCTGAATTTTTCTCCTGAGGTCTTCAAATCTTCAAGCTGGGTTGGACTTGGGCTATACTTCCATGTCTTCAATCTAGTTGGACTTGGTCTTCACTTGTATGATATAGTCTTGAGTCTTCAGTATGCTTGGACAGGACTCAAAAAAATAAAATTAGCTCAACATGAGCTGATTAGCATTGGACTGAACTAGCTTAACATGAGCTGACTAGTACAGAACTGAAATAACAACTAAAAATACTCAAATAACAACTAAAATGGACTCAGATGAGCTAAGCCCTTATTACAAATGGACTCATAAATTATTGATCAATTTATAGAGGGTTGAAAAGCCTCTGTCTTATTCTGGTGCCTCTGGTGTCCCCACCAATTCTCCCGAGGTGGGAAGAACTCGACCCTATTGAGTGAAGGTCAGACTGGCTCACATATCTCTCGAGAAGGTCTGGGTTGAGGCATTGTAAGTCCTCTCGAGAAATCCATGAATCGTCCGACTCTGGCCGGCCTTGCCATCGGACTAGGAAGCGTTGATAGTCATGGCCCTGGGTCGTGATGGCTTGATCGTCCAGGATACGCTCGATCCATTCTCCTCTCTCAGGCCAAATTTGTTTGTGGACACTCTAGGTTAGGGTCACTCACAACGAAAAGGAATAGGTCCAAAGGCCTCACTAGGTATCGCTGCCGGTTCCCTATACTCAACCAGGTCTGTAATATTGAAGGTAGAACTAATGCCCAAATCCGAAGGCAATTCTAACACCTAGGCATTCGATACAACCTTCTCTATCACTTTAAAAGGTCCGGCTCTACGAGCATGAAGCTTCTTTTAGGCCTAAGCCTAACCAAGATAGAATCCACTACATCAAATTCTTTGATCCATCTTCGGGAATTAACTAGTTTGTTTAACATTAGTGCGGGTGGTGAACATGCTAGGCACATGCAGACTCCTAACAAGATGATGCAAAGGACTCAAACTAACACCTAATACACTCGACTTTGCATTCCTATCGAAGGAAATTTATTAGACTTTTATGGGCCTAAACCTAAGAGACTATAGACTCTCTAGGTCTGACCCTAGTGTGGTGTGCACAAGAGTATTTACAATGGACTCCAAGCAAATGCCAGAGGGTATGCCAGAAGTATAATGCAAACCTAACATGCGTAATGAATGCATGCAGTACGCTAATCTCTGTTAAATAAAATCTAATAATCCTAGAAATGCTGGAGGTGTCAGGAAAGGGCAGAAAATTGGAAGTGGGTTCATAATTAGTTTGGTAGGGTAGGGAAAAAGTTTCAAGGTTAGTTGGATAAAGTTCGATATAAGAAGGCATGTCAGGGACTAATATTAGACTAATGAGGCTAACCTTACGAGGTTGTGGTATATCTATGGGGTTTGCATAATGGAAGGATGGGTTACTAATCTCAGGGAAGAAGTCCTTAATGGGAACTATAGGAGGAGGCTCATCCTGAGGGTACTGATTCAAAGAGATCAGGTCCTTAATAAATTCTTCTGGTTCTTGTATTTTTGGACTAGACTCTATAATTTGGCTCTCCTCTATGGTTTCTTCAAGTAAGGCTCTAGCAGCAGTACCTAGGTTCTATTCCTCTATTTGTTCTTCAATTATAGCTTTAGGTTGGATGTGGTCAAGGTGAACTAGCTCTGGGTTGGTTTCTACCTGTGTATCTACTGGGTCAGCTAATTTTAGGTCTACTAAAGGTGTCTCCTCTTCTCCTTCATACTCATCCACTAGGCTCGCATCAGCTTCATACACTTCCGCGTTAATGTAAGCCTTGTCAATCTCAGGAATGGTTGGAGAAGGTCGGCTAGGGGAAAATTGGCTAGATCATAGTTTCTGATTATGGACACTAGTCCTAGTAGGTTCAGGTTGCCTAAGGGGTAGTGGCTCACTACTGGGTTCATATTTAGGGGTGCTAATCCTATGGGGTTCAAGTTGACTAAGGGAAACCTGACTAGTACTAGATTGATACCTAGGGGTTATGGGTTCTCTGGGCTCGTAGGACAAGAGTGCAGATCTATGGGTCATGGGATTATAGGATCTGGGGTCATAGGATTTTGGGTCAGCTCTATGGTCAGGTTCTAAGGATGGATCATGGTATGGGGTCCTCCTAAGGTTGGGCTCTGAATATGGGTCAGGATATTGGGTCCTCCTAGGGTTGGACTCCCTATATGGGTCAGAATACTGGGTTCTCCTAGGGTTGGACTCCCTATATAGGTCAGAATATTGGGTTCTCCTAGGGTTGGACTCCCTATATGGGTCAGAATATTGGGTGTTGGGTCTACTAGGCTCATAGGGTGTGGGTGCATAGGATCTATGATCATGGGATCTAGAGTCATAGGATATAGGTTCATAGGTTATGGATTCATAGGTTCTAGGTTCATAGGATTTGGAGTCATAAGATCTATAGGTTGTGGGTATACTAGGCTTATAGGGAGAGGGTAAATAGGATCTATCTTCTTGGTCTATAAAATCCTGATTGGATCTTCTAGGACTAACCTTAGGGATTGGGTTAGGACGATGGGCTCTCCTAGGTTCAGCATCAAGGTATGGATCAGGGTTTGGGGTCCTCCTAGGTTGAGGATTGTAGTACGGGTCAGGATAAGGGGCTCTCCTAGGTTCGACCTCTTGGTATGGGTCAGGGTCTGGGGTCCTCCTAGGTTGAGGGGAATCAGGATCTGGCTCAAACTGTGACCCATGGGTTTTTCTTGGGGTCCCTACCCAGACTTTTAACTGATCAAACCTATTGGCAAGATGGTCAATTCTATCATTGGTTTGAATACGAGACTGAGTTAACTTGGTAGCCATCTAGGCCATTTGATCAGCTAAGGCTTTTATTTGGGCTTATAAATTTTCCATGGGTTCAGACATTTGTGAAGGAGGTGGGTGATATGAAACTCCTGATCTAGTGCTCATGCAAGACTCGATCAGACCGACTATAGCTGACTAGACCTAGAGTCCAAACTAGATGCTCATTCAGAGTGGCAAACAAGCCTATAGTAACCCTGTACTCAGCCAGGCAGGTGTAAGGGGAGTGTTAGGTCCCTGATTGCCAATCCTAGACACCAATCAGAGATTGGCCAGGTTGGTGAACCAGCACACAAGCCCTTTTGGGATTGAATCCCTGAACCACCATTCTAGACACTGAGCACAAGGTACACACAGGTTAACTTGACATAGTGATCTAACACTAGCCCGGACCCGACCAGTTGGTGTCCCTAGCCCACTAGGGCAAATTAAGTCTAGTTAATTTTAGGTTAAGGCTTGGGACCGAATGCAAGGGATATGGTTTTGGGCTAAGGAGAGGTTATCAACTCTTCCTTTTATCTGATATAGCAAAAGTGCCCTTAAAAGTAAATTATGCAATGATGGCAGGCAGATGAGGATGCAAATTAGGGTTAGATGTTTTTGGCATTTTTGGAGAATATGTAATTTTATTTTATTATTATTTTTATTGGTATTTTCTTAAATAAAAGAAAACTTGCAAATTATGGTCTAATATGCAGGAAATATACTAAAATTAAAAGATATGCAAAAAATGCTAAATAAAACCCTAAAACTTCTAAACTTGTCTTGCTGAAAAAAAATAGAGCCAAAAATTTGCAGGTTGTATTTCGGCTTGAAAAAATTTCAAAGGACAAAATAAAATATGAAAAAATTACTAAAATTATATTGAATTATTGTGAATCCAGAAAAATAAATTTAAAAATTTTTGGTATTTTTAACAGGGAGAAATAATTTAAAAAATAGAGCATATAAGGACAGAAAAATTACAGAAAACAAGCCCTAATCTAAGCTCTAATACCAAATGATGGGGGACTAACATGCATGCAATTATTTTTGTATATTTTATATGTGGGGTTGAGTGATTAATTCCCAAATTTCAGATTAAAATAAGTTGTAGGGAATTTTATATGAATTTTAGAAGATCAGCATGCAGATTAGGACCTAGAAAAGTAGAAAAGAAGGATCGCCGGGGCTGAGAAGCCTCGGTTAGGGCAAGTTCTCCTACAATAAAACTATTGGAGGTAGAGGGGGTGTACCTGACAATGTCTATGAAAATCACAGTAAAGGGTCTCTCGTTCCTCGATAGATGCAGCCTGGAAAAACGAGCCAAAGACCCGCGGATACCCGGCTTTCTGCTCGGTGATCCGATTGAGGCTTGGCTAGAGTCGTTGGATTTGTAGGAACTCGGGGACCTATAAACGACCTGTCAGGGGTTAGAAAACTCACAAAGGAACAAGAAAACAAAGAAAAAAATAGCAAGGGAAGGCTTCTTTTGGAGTGGGCGTCCAGGGATCTGAGAGGCTTGTTGGTAGCAGGAAGATGATTGCAGCACTGGGAAGAAAAACTCTCACAAACCCCTTTATGCACACAGCAGGGTATCACACAACTCAATAGAAGAACTCAAGGTTTTAATTCATATCAAAAATTCTCCCTTCATACAAAAGGCTAGGGTCGCTTAAATAGACCCTTAACCTTGGGCTCCAAGTAAGGGCACATTAGTCTTTACATGAGAATCCTTTTCCCTCTCAAACCCTAGCTAGAAAATAAAGAAACATTAGGTAGAGAAAATCTCTAAAATTTCTCTTGACTTGGCCAACACTCCAAGGACACCTAGGGGGGCGTGTTGGGCTTCTAAGAGCAGCAAGGGGCTGGCCCAAAGGGGCCCGGGTGCATGGGTTTGGGCCTCTGGAAGCTGGGGTGGCCTGGTAGCCAGGTAGCAGGAATATTCCCTGGTATCTTGCTTCTTAGGGGCTTGGGCTTGGCGCCTGGGCTTGATTTCTTTGGGCTAGGATGCAGATGGACCTCTAAAATCATGGATGCCTTGGTCTATGAATATATTTTGGCATCTAGAAGGAAATCTGGGCATCTGGAGGGCATCTGCAAGAAATCAGGGTTTTCTGAATTTTCCTCCTGGGGTCTTCAAATCTTCAAGCTGGGTTGGACTTGGGCTATACTTCCATGTCTTCAATCTAGTTGGACTTGGTCTTCAATTGTATGATATAGTCTTGAGTCTTCAATATGCTTCGACAGGACTCAAAAAAATAAAATTAGCTCAACATGAGCTGACTAGCATTGGACAGAACTAGCTTAACATGAGCTGACTAGTACAGAACTGAAATAACAACTAAAAATAATCAAATAACAACTAAAATGGACTCAGATGAGCTAAGCCCTTATTATAGATGACTCATAAATTATTGATCAATTTACAGAGGGTTGAAAAGCCTCAGTCTTATTCTAGTGCCTCAGGTGTCCCCACAAGGGAGGTTGGAGGATATGGGGCCTTGTTACATGGTATAAGGAGAACTTAATGGAGATTCTCCCCAAATTGTGCAGGATTATAAGGGATGTTGGAGGATATGGGGCCTTGTTACCTGGGATAAGGAGAAATTCTTGGAGATTAGCCAGTTTCTTTGAATTTAAAATGCTTGGTCGATCTCCCCTTTAGATGCCCATTTGAAGGTGACATGGCTGATGATGTGTCATCCCTGGTGGCTGCTTTGTTGGCATGGTGATGTGGAATTCCAGCTTGGTGGACCAAGGTCTTGATTTGGAAGCTCCAAGTGGTTTGGTGAACCTCAAATTGAAGTAGCTTGGACTTGATTTAAATAAACCTAATGGAACTCTAATTGAGTTATTATTTGAACCCAGATTTAGACAGGACATAATTACAGGACTCGATTGGACATAATTACAGGATTCATGAAATTGAAACTAAGTAATTACAGGACTCTTGAAAGTAAATTGCCCTTTACAAGAAAAATTTAACCTAGTGATCTTCAATCCAAAGTGGAATAGGTTAACCTTATTTGAGTGTGGTTTTATTCTGCTTCTGTTTCTGGTGTCCACACCAGCCTTTGCCCCGGGTTGTGATAGTTTGATCGTCCAGGACATGCTCGATCCGTTCTCCTCTCTTAGGTAAAATTGAAGGTGGACACTCAAGGTCGGGTTCACTATCAAAGGATAGGTCAGGTCCAAATGGCTCCCTGGGTATTGTTGCCAGCTCCCTATACTCGACTAAGTCTTAGATGTTAAAAGTCGAGCTAATGCCATAATCCAGGGGTAGCTCAAGCACATAGGCATTAGGGCCAACTCTCCTTATCACTCTAGAGGGGCCAGTTCCATGAGCATATAGTTTCTTAACGGTTCCTGGTGGGAATCATTCAAGACAAGGCCTAATCATTACAGAATCTCCTATGTCAAATTCTTTGGCTCGCTTCCAGGAATCAACCAATTTCTTGTATGTATTGTTATTTGGATTGATTTTTGGCTAATCTCCTTATGCATGCTATCTAAATAACTTTGTGGACTTTGAGACACGTACTGACACCTAACAAAATACAAACTCAACTATGCATTCCTATTGAGATAAATTTTATTGTACTCTTTGTGCATAAACCAAACAGACTATAGACTCTCTAGGTTTGACCATTGATATGGCGGAATCGCAGACATGGGGGAGCTGACAAGTGCCATGCCAAAGGAAGCCGCCACATCGGATGCCACGTCAATTCTCCTACCCGGACTCCCCTACCGAGTTGAGCTTTCTCGAGACAACGAGCGAAGAGCCGAGCTCCGTCCTCCACTAGGACGGTCCCGCGAGCTCGGGATGCCTAGGCCGGAGCCGCACTCTGCCCCCTAGAGTGAGACCGTCAAAGATCGATCCCTATGGTTGGAGTCGAGCTCAGCCCTCCTCCGCCATGTGGAGCCTCTCCGAGCACGAGCCCTTTGGACTGAACCTGCATTCTGTCCTCCTCCACCAAGGCGACTGATGCAGAACAAAGAACAAAGAAGCGTATGCGGAAGTAAAATTAAGATTAATTCTTTTTTTTTTTTTTTTATATTTCAGAAATTGGCTTTGACTCAAAGTAAAGTTAAACTAAGTTAATTGAAACTAGGTAAGGATTGAAAGCATAATTTTGAAGAAGCTAAGTTATCAGAGTAGTTCAGAAGTAATGGATCACTGGGGGTTGAGAAACTCCCAGACCTAGGGTTTCGCTCTGAACTTTCAACAGGACAGAAATAAAGAGAAGAGATGGTTTACCAACCAGATAGTGATCTTCACAGAATTTGGGTGGAAGAACTCTCTCGAGCAGATTGTTGGATCCTCAGATTCGGCTATCTTCGCAATGGATCCTCCAATACTGGTCTCATGGCTGGGTCGGCTTCTCCTGAACTCAAGATCTGGGAAGAAGAAAAACAAGTGATGGATTCAGATACTCAGAGAATGATTTACCAGTTCGAAGAACTTGAAGGCTGATGTCGCTGAGATCCGGATCCTCTTGAAGGCTGATTCGACTCCCTCTGAAAAGAGCTATGGATCTGAAGTATTCGGACTGGAGCTGGATGCTGGTGGTCAGCCTGGACATGGAGAGAGATGCCGTGGGAGGTGGGATAGGCTAGGGTTTGGTGGATTCAAGTAGATGATGGGCGGCTAGGGTTTTGGAGTAGAAGTGGCTAACCTAGGGTTTGGGGTTTGGAGATCTCACACCTCCTCAAGGTTCCTGGGGAACCCGGATTTACTCCCTCACGGAGCTCAACACCTGGATGCAAGTACGGAAGAGAGAAAACACAGAGTTTGCTCACAAAAAAATTGGTTTCATTCATCATATTGATTAGAATTTACAAAGGGATTTTAATTTATAGGACTTTACAAGAGAGTAGGATTTTACATCTTTCCATGTGGGACTAAAGGAGGGGATCTGCAAATTAGGATTGTAGGATCAATCCTTACACATATGGCCGACCAAAGGTTCCAAAAAAAATTGATTTGGGTTTTAAAATGAAGGTAGATGGTGCCTCCAAGCTTTGTTCTTCAAGAGAGGATTCCTTTCCTTCCATGGCTCAACTCTTTTGGACTCCTCCTTTTCTTTCTCCCTATGTCAAGGTCCTTCCCGTCTTTGTTTTGGATATTTTTGGCAGGGAATAGGTGCCTCCTTGAAGTTCTCTCCAAGAAAAATTTCTTCCCTTTCATAGTTTGGCTCTTTTGGAATGTCTTGGGCCGCCCCCTTGATTTGTGGATCCCTGGATGATTTCTCCTTAATTGGCGCATGAGAGAAGGGAGCTGCTATCTGTGGTGTGGGGACCAGAGTATAGTGGATGGAGATGTGGCGCCCCCTGGACTCAGGCGTGTGGCTGGGAGTGTGGCTGGGAGTGTGGCGCCCACTTGCTTGGCCATGGGAGAAAATGTAATACCCCAGGTTGAAGTCCTAGACCACTACTGAGTCAACATGACTCAACAAAATAAAAATGCAGGTAATACAGACTCAAGCTAAAATTGAGTTGATCAAGTTAACCCTTATTACAAGCCAAAAAACCCTAATTTTTCTTGCAAGGTTAATCAGAGATCCAGATGGAGCTCTAAAGTCTTCTTCTGAGTCTGGTGCCCGCACCAATTCTCCCAGGGTGGGAGGAACTCGACCCTGTCGAGTATGGATCATGTTGGCTCTGGTATCTCTCCAAGAGGTCTGGGTCCAATTCTTGTAATTCTTCTCGGGAGATCCAAGAGTCATCAGAATCTGGCCTTCCTTGCCAGCGGACCAGGTATCTTTGGTATCCTCGATTATGAGTAGAGATAACCTGATTGTCCAGGATCTTTTCAATCTGCTCTTTCCTCACAGGCCAGTTTGTTGGTGGACACATAGGGTTGGGTTCACTCCCTAGAGCAGGATTAGGTTCAAAAGCCTCATTGGGAATCACAGCTGGCTCTCTATACTCTACTAGGTCTGTAATGTTGAATGTGGAGCTAATGCCTAGTTCTGGAGGCAACTCGAGCACATAGGCATTTGATCCTACTCTCTTCACTACTCTAAATGGTCCAGCTCCTCTAGCTTGTAACTTTCGAACGGTTCCAGGAGGAAACCGTTCAGGCCTTAACCTAATCATTACATAGTCTCCCTCATTAAAACTTTTGACTCGCCTTTGAGAATCAGCCAACTTCTTATAAGTTTCATTACTTAAATTTATTTTGGCATGAATTTCTTTATGCAAGTCTTTTATATGCTGTGCAAAAACTTCGGTAGACTCGGAGACTCGTGTGTGGATTGGTAAAGGAGCTAGGTCAAGAGGTGTGTGAGGTTTGTAACCATGCACAATTTCAAATGGACTCTTACCTGTAGACCTATTGACTGAGTCATTGTATGCAAATTCAGCTCTAGGTAAGTACAAATCCCAGTTCCTAATGTTTTCACCAACAAGACACCTTAATAGATTGCCTAAACTACGGTTCACTACTTCAGTTTGGCAATCAGTCTGGGATGATAGGCAGTTGAAAACTTAAGTTTTGTCCCTAACTTATGCCAAAGGATTTTCCAGAAATAGCTGGTGAACCAGACATCCCTATCTGAAACAATGGTCTTGGGTAGGCTATGGAGTCGAACTATCTCATTAAAGAATAGGGTGGCTACCTTAGACGCATCAAATGTTTGGGAACAAGGCAAGAAATGGGCCATCTTGGAAAATCGGTCTACTACAACACAGATGGAGTCATGCCTCCTCTGGGTCTTAGGCAAACCTAACACAAAGTCCATGCTCACATCTTGCCAAGGATGATCTGGGACAGGGAGTGGGGTATAAAGGCCGGTGTTCTGTTTTCGCTGTTTGGCAACAGCGCAGGTTCGACACCTAGCCACAATGTGTGCTACATCTCTTTTAAGCTTGGCTAGAAAAAATGGTCATCAATAGCCAGGGTGGTTTTATCTTTTCCGAAATGGCCAGCTAAACCTCCAGCATGAGTTTCCCAAATCAAAAATTCCCTAAGAGAAGTTCAAGGGATGCAAAGCCTATTCTTAAAGAACAGAAAGCCATCTAAAAGGGAATAATCCTTATGATCACTAGATGGTCCTTGAGTTAGATCCTGGTACATAATTTTAAAATCCGGACACGACTCATATTCCTCTTTGATTTGCTCAAACCCTATGACTTCAGCCCTAACAGAATTCAACAACAAAGATCGATGACTAAGGACATCAGTGATGCGGGACAGGGATTGGACTGGATCGCTGGCGAGCATGAAAGTCACCAGAGATTAGGATTTGCAAAGGAGGAAAGAAGAGGGTGCAGGGTTAAGAAAAATACTGGGGTTTACATAGATTCCCCAAGAAGAATAAGCACATAGCAAAAGGGCTCACACAGATGCCCTAGAAGAACAAGCACATAGCAAAGGGGCTCACATAGATGCCCTGGGCTCACACAGATGCCTAAAAATCAGGGATCACACAGAAACCCTGGGAAGATGGAGAAGGGATCATACAAATACCCTATGATCACACAGATCCTTCACACAGAACAATAGAAATTTTATTCATCCATCATCCTCATTACAAAAGGCTGAGGATGGTATTTATAGATTTTCCAACCCGCATTTGAATTTGAATACAAGATAAAAGATAAGAACGAATCAAATTCAAATATAAGATAGGATAAGATAAGCCTATCCATATATCAATCATAACCAACCAAATCCTAATTCAAATTTTAAACAAAAGATAAATCCTAAATAAATTTATTCCAAAAATGCTTCAAGATCTGTGCCACTCCAAGAATTATACTTTCTCCAAGATCCATGCTTTCCGCATCAATCAGCTACCTTATTTTCAGACCCAGCCTTATGCTTCAAAACAAAAGTATAGGACTGGATATACTCTACCCACTTAGCATGCCTAGAGTTAAGCTTCTTCTGGGAACTCAAGAATCTAAGAGCCTCATGGTCCGAAAACAGCATAAATTCTTGCGGTAGTAAATAATGTCTCCAGTAACGCAAAGCTTGTACTACCGCATAAAATTTCTTATCATAGGTAGAATACCTAAGCTTAGCATCATTAAGTTTCTCACTAAAGAATGCTACGGGATAGTTCTCTTGGCTTAGGACCCCATCTATACCTACTCCTGAAGCATCACAGGCAACCTCAAATACCTTTGAAAAGTCCGGTAACCTCAAAACGGGTGCCTGGGTCATCCTATCCTTAAGATCTAGGAAGGCTTTATGGGCTGCTTTAATCCACTGGAATTCTCCCTTCCTAATACAGTCTGTGATAGGAGCAACTACAGTACTAAACCCCTTGATGAATCACCTATAGAAGGTAGCCAAGCCATGGAAACTTCTGACTTCATGCACACTGGTCGGCTCTGGCCATTCTACTATCGACCTAATCTTTTCTGGATCGGCAACCACGCCATCAGGGGTTACAACAAAACCAAGGAAGATAATTCTACTGGTTATAAACTCACACTTTTTGAGATTACCGTAGAGACTATCATTCCTCAAAACTTGGCAGACTTGTCTAAGGTGGCCTAGGTGATCTGCAGGGGTCTTACTATAGATCAGGATGTCATCAAAATGGACCACTACAAACTTCCCTATGAAAGCTCTAAGTACCTGGGTCATAATCCTCATGAAAGTACTAGGGGCATTGGACAACCCAAAAGGCATAACAACCCATTCATAGAGACCATCCTTAATTTTGAAGGTGGTTTTCCACTCATCCCCTGGTCTAATCTTAACCTGATGATAGCCGCTCTTGAGATCAATTTTAGAAAAAACCATGGCACCGGCCATCATATCTAGCATATCATCTAGTCTAGGGATGGGGAACCTATACTTGATTGTGATTTTGTTGATGGCATGACTATCAACACACATCCTCCACGTGCCATCCTTCTTCGGGGTTAGAAGTGCAGGGACTGCATAAGGGCTAAGACTCTCTCTAATGAACCCCTTCCTCAACAATTCTCCAACCTGCTTTTGCAGTTCTTTATTCTCAGATGGATTCATCCTATAATGGGGCAAGTTGGGTAAAGTAGCTCCTGGGACTAAATCTATGGAATGCTGAATATCCCTAAGAGGTGGAAGGTGGTCTGGCAGATCCTCGGGAAAAACATCCTCAAATTCTTCTAATAAAGGATTAACTTCGTGAGGAGGCTCTGAGGGTGTAGGAGTCCTAAGTTCCTTAGCAGTCAACATCCAAATAGGTGAACCACTATGAATTTCTTGTTCTAGATCCTTAGCACTAATTAGGTTCACCCCAGTCTTCGTCTCTCTGACCTTATTGGGTCCTTTAGCAACCTTGTCCTTAGGAGGGACTGAATGGAATGTGATTTTCTTCCCATTAAAACTAAAGACACAGGTGTTGGATTTTTCTAAGAGGGTGGCATCATGATCATATAACCAAGGTCTTCCAAGAATTATTCTGCTCACCCCCATGGGCAAGACATCACACCAAATCTTCTCTTGATAGGATTGCATTTGGATTTGGACCTGACATCTAGACTGGATGGGTATAGAGGTAGAGTCTACCCAAGAAACCTTATAGTGGTTGGGGTGGGGGACAGGAGTTAAGCCTAACATCTTGACAGTGCTTGCAGAAATGGCATTCACACAGCTCCCACTATCTATGATGATTTTACATACCTTATCCCTTAGTTTAAGGAAAGTCTGTAGGATGTTAGTCCTACGCCAATCTTCTTGAACTTTAGTCTGGGACAGGATGCATCTCACAACTCCTAAGTGGTCAGACTCTGTGGATTCTTCCTCTCCTTCATACTCATCGACCAAATTCATTCCGGCCTCATAAACTTCTTCTTCAAACTCCTCATTGGGCTTGGAATTCTCTTCTCCTCCCTCTTCTATATAAAGGGATCTACGAGGGCACTGGCTAGAAACATGACCTACCTTATGGCACTTAAAACAAGCTATGGCTGTGCACTGGTTGGAGATATGACCGGGCTTCTGGTACTTAAAACAGATGATACTAGGGGTTCTCTGGGTGTCAGGTGCCTTACCTTTGTCCATGGGCCTAGGGGTGGGAATACCCTGATTAGGCTTGCTAGGGGTAACCTGGCTTGGTTCATTTCTTGGGATTGGGGCACTAACCCTAGAAGGCATGGACCCTCTCTGAAACTTCTCAATGTTTAGTGCAATCTGATAGGCTTGGTCTAGGTCAGTAACCTCTCTCAGAAATAACTCTCTCTTAATGTCTTCCCTAAGTCCAGCCCTAAATCTAGACAAAGTGACCTCATGGGTCTCACTCACATCACATCTCATCAAGTACTCATCAAAGGTGGTTATGTAGTCTGATACAGATCGGTTCCCTTGTTTCAAAGTCTGCCATTGGTCTAACAGATTTTGCTGGTATGAAATGGATAGGTACTTGTCTCTAAGCTTCTCTTTCATACCCTGCCAAGTGGTTATGGGCTCTACATTTCGTCTTCTAGTGGTCAGCTCAATGTTCCCCTAGTATAACCTAGCTTGACGTACTAACTTCATCTTGGCAAACTTGAATTTCCTCTCCTCAGACATGGCATACCACTCAAAGTACTGGTCCATCTCACCCTCCCAATCAGAATACACCTTAGGGTTTAAGCTACCATCAAAAGTGGGTGCATCTAACTTGATGTTCCGAATGAACCTATCACCTCTATCCTTAGGTTCTGGGTCAGGCCTCCTATGATTAGATTCAGGATCTCAGTATAAAGGTCTTCTAGGCTCTTGGTGTGGGTGAGGTTGAGGCACATTAAAATCTGGGTCAGGAGTCTAATTTTGATGCCTAGGTTCCTCAAGTACTTGGACTCGATCCCTAAGCTGGGCAAAATCCTCGTGGACTTGTTCTTTAACTGGGCAACAGTGGCAGTCACATCCTGACTCAATTTGTTCATACTCTCAGTTAGAGCTCTAACCATGGCCTCTAAATCAGGTTGGGTTTGACCAGGTTGGTAGGGTACTCCATTCCGGGTAGACATGATGCAAGCAAACACACAAAATGAGACTCAACTGAACGACTATGGGCTAACTAGACCTAGAGCCCAAACTAGATGCCCAATCAGAGTGGCAAGCTAGCCTGTAGTAACTCGGGACTTAGCCAGGCAGGTGTAAGGGGAGTGTTAGGTCCCTAGATGCCAATCCTAGACACCAATCAGTGATTGGCCAGGTAGGCGGACCAGCACACAAGCCCTTCGGGATAGAATCCCTGAACCACCGTTCTAGACACTGAGTACAAAGCACACACAGAGTAACCAGACAAACTGACTCAACACTAGCCTTGACCCGACTTGTTGATGTCCCTAGCCCACTAGGGCAAATTAAGTCTAATAAATTTTAAAATTAGGCTTAGGATCGATTGAGTGGGTGGTGGTTTTGGACTAAGGAGAGGTTATCAACTCCTCCCCTTATCTTAGATGCTCGAATGCCCTTAAGATGAATTAGGAGATGATCACTCAAGATAATTGAATTGCAGAAACACAAAAATAGAGTTGCAGTAATTTAACTCTCAGAAATCTCACGGAAACTAATAAATCACAGGAAAATTATACAAAATAGTTTCAATTATACTGGTTTCAGCAAAACAAAAATCATCGAATTTGAAGTTACTTGCAGTGAGAAACAATTCCTGAAATAGAGATATTACGGACTGAAAATAGAGTACTTCCCCGTTTACAATTCCTGCTACGAAGTTGTAACACAACGGATCCCCTACACGCCCTAGGAACACCCCATGGAATGGGAAGAGGAGGTTTGCACCTCACTTCGTTCCTAGGACCGGACGTCCTTGGGAGTCTACTTCGAGCAGACAAAGTAAAAAGAGAGACTCAAACAAGCAATCAAAACAGAAACCCTAGACAGGGCTCTGATACCAAAAATGATGCAGAACAAATAACAAAGAAGCATATGCGGAAGTAAAATTAAGATTAATTCTTTTTTTTTTTTTTATTTCAGAAATTTGTTTTAACTCAAAGTAAAGTTAAACTAAGTTGATGGAAACTAGGTAAGGATTGAAAGCACAATTTAGAAGAAGCTAAGTTATCAGAGTAGTTCAGAAGTAACGGATCGCTGGGGGATGAGAAACTCCCAGACCTAGGGTTTCGCTCTGAACTTTCAACAGGACAGAAATAAAGAGAAGAGATGGTGCGGGCACCAGACTCAGAAGAAGACTTCAGAGCTCCATCTGGATCTCTGATTAACCTTGCCCGAAGAATTAGAATTTTTTGGCTTGTAATAAGGGTTGACTGGATCAACTCAATTTTAGCTTGAGTCTATATTACCTGCATTTTATTTTGTTAAGTCATGTTGACTCAGTAGTGGACTAGGGCTTCAACCTGGGGTGTTACATTTTCTCCCAAGGCCAAGCAAGTGGGCGCCACACTCTCAGCCATACGCCTGAGTCCAGGGGGCACCACATCTACATCCAGCAGCCTTTGGTCCCCACACCATAGATAGCAGCTCCCTTCTCTCATGCGCCAATTGAGGAGAAATCCACCAGGAGTCCACAAATCAAGGTGGCGGCCCAAGACTTTCCCAAAAGAACCAAACTATGAAAGGGAAGAAATTCTCTTGGAGAGAACTTCAAGGAGGCGCCCACTACCTGCCAAAAATATCCAAAACAAAGATGGGAAGGACCTTGACTTAGGGAGAAAGAAAAGGAGGAGTCCAAAAGAGTTGAGCCATGGAAGGAAAGAAATCCTCTCTTGAAGAACCAAGCATGGAGTCGCCATCTACCTTCCTTTTATAACCCAAATCAAATTTTTTTTGGAACCTAGGCCGGCCATATGTGTATGAATTATCCTGATTTGTAGATCCCCTCCTTTAGTCCCACATGGGAAGATGTAAAACCCTACTCTCTTGTAAAGTCCTATAAATTAAACCCCTCTTGTAAGTTTAAATCAATCAGATGAATGAAACCAAATTTTTTTATGAGCAAACTTTGTGTTTTCTCTCTTCCGCACTTGCATCCAGGTGTTGAGCTCCGTGAGGGAGTAAATCCGGGTTCCCCAGGAACCTTGAGGAGGTGTGAGATCTCCAAAACCCAAACCCTAGGTTAGCCACTCCACTCCCAAACCCTAGCCACCCATCATTCTTTTCTTTCCACCAAGCCCTAGCCTATCCCACTTCTCACGGCCACCCTCTTCAAGTCAAGGCCGACCACCAGCATCCGGGTCCAGTCTGGATACTTCAGATCTAAAGCAATTCTAAGAGGAAGACAGATCAGCCTCCAGGAGAATCCTGATTTCAGCAACTTCAGCTTTCAAGTTCTTCAATCTGGTAAATCTTTTCTTGAGTATCTGAATTCCTTAACTTGTTCCTCTTCTTTCCCAGATCTTGAGTCCAGGAGAAGCCAACTCAGCCACAGGACTAGTATTGGAGGATCCATTGCGAAGGTATCCGAATCCGAGGATCCAACAATCTGCTCGAGAGAGTTCTTCCACCAAACATTGTGAAGATCACTGTCTGGTTGGTAACCCATCTCTCCTCTCTATTTCTGTCCTATTGAAAGTTCAGAGCGAAACCCTAGGTCTGGGAGTTTCTCAACCCCCAGCGATCCGTTACTTCTGAACTACTATGATAACCTAGTTTTTCTAAATTGTGCTTTCAATCATTACCTAATTTCCTTCAACTTAGTTTAGCTTTTCTTTGAGTCAAAGCCAATTTCTGAAATATAAAAAAAAAAAAAAAAAATTAATCTTAATTTTACTTCCGCATATGCTTCTTTGTTCTTTGTTCTGCATCATTTTTGGTATCAGAGCCCTGTCTAGGGTTTCTGTTTTGATTGCTTGTTTGAGTCTCTCTCTTTTTACTTTGTCTGCTCGAAGTAGACTCCCCAGGACGTCCGGTCCTAGGAACTAAGTGAGGTGCAAACCTACTCTTCCCATTCCATGGGGTGTTCTTAGGGCGTGTAGGGGATCCGTTGGGTTATAAATTCGTAGCAGGAATTGTAAACGGAGAAGTGCTCTGTTTTCAGCCCGTAATTGCCCTGTTGCAGAAATTATTTCTCATTGCAAGTAACTCCAAATTTGGTGATTTCTATTTTTCTGAAACCAGTATAATTGATAATATTTTGCATAATTTTCCTGTGATTTATTGGTTTCCGTGGGATTTCTGAAAATTAAATTACTGCAACTCTATTTTTGTGTTCTGCAATCCAATTATTTTTGAGTGTTCATCTCTTAATTCATCTTAAGGGCATTTGAGCATCTAAGATAAGGGGAGGAGTTGATAACCTCTCCTTAGCCAAAAACCACCACCCACTCATTCAACCCTAAGCCTTTAATCTAAAAATTAATTAGACCTAATTTGCCCTAGGGGCTAGGGACATCAACAAGTCGGGTCATGGCTAGTGTTGAGTCAGTTTGTCTGGTTACTCTGTTTGTGCATGTACTCAGTGTCTAGAACGGTGGTTCAGGGATTCCATCCCGAAGGGCTTGTGTGCTGGTCCGCCTACCTGGCCAATCTCTGATTGGTGTCTAGGATTAGCATTCAGGGACCTAACACTCCCCTTACACCTGCCTGGCTGAGTCCTGAGTTACTACAGGCTAGCTTGCCACTCTGATTGGGCATCTAGTTTGGGCTCTAGGTCTAGTTAGCCCGTAGTCATTCAGTTGAGTCTCATTTTTGTGTGTTTGCTTGCATCATGTCTACCGGAATGGAGTGTCCTACCAACCTGGTCAAACCCAACCTGATTTAGAGGCCATGGTTAGAGCTCTTACTGATAGTATGAACAAACTGAGTCAGGATGTGACTGCCACTGTTGCCCAGTTTAAAGAACAAGTCCATGAGGATTTTGCCCAGCTTAGGGATCGAGTTCAAGTGCTAGAGGAACCTAGGCATCAGAATTGGACTCCTGACCCAGATTTTAATATGCCTCAACCTCACCCACACCAAGAGCCGAGAAGACCTTTATACCGAGATCCTGAACCTAATCATAGGAGGCCTGACCCAGAACCTTAGGATAGAGATGATAGGTTCATTCGGAACATCAAGTTAGATGCACCCACTTTTGATGGTAGCTTAAATCCTAAGGTGTATTCTGATTGGAAGGGTGAGATGGACCAGTACTTTGAGTGGTATGCCATGTCTGAGGAGAGGAAATTCAAGTTTGCCAAGATGAAATAATACGTCAAGCTAGGTTATACTGGGGGAACATTGAGCTGACCACTAGAAGACGAAATGTAGAGCCCATAACCACTTGGCAGGGTATGAAAGAGAAACTTAGAGACAAGTACCTACCCATTTCATACCAGCAAAATCTGTTAGACCAATGGCAGACTTTGAAACAAGGGAACCGATCTGTTTCAGACTACATAACCACCTTTGATGAATACCTGATGAGATGTGATGTGAGTGAAGCCCATGAGGTCACTTTGTCTAGATTTAGGCTGGACTTAGGGAAGACATTAAGAGAGAGTTGTTTCTGAGAGAGGTTACTGACCTAGACCAAGCCTATCAGATTGCACTGAACACTGAGAAGTTTCAGAGAGGACCCATGCCTTCTAGGATTAGTACCCCAATCCCAAGAAATGGACCTAGCCAGGTACCGCTAGCAAGCCTAATCAGGGTATTCCCACCCCTAGGTCCATGGACAAAGGTAAGGCACCTGACACCCAGAGAACCCCTAGTATCATCTGTTTTAAGTGCCAGAAGCCCGGTCATATCTCCAACCAGTGCACAGCCATAGCTTGTTTTAAGTTCCATAAGGTAGGTCATGTTTCTAGCCAGTGCCCTTGTAGATCCCTATATATAGAAGAGGGAGGAGAAGAGAATTCCGAGCCTAATGAGAGTTTGAAGAAGAAGTTTATGAGGCCGGAATGAATTGGTTGATGAGTATGAAGGAGAGGAAGAATCCATAGAGTCTGACCAATTAGGGGTTGTGAGATGCATCCTGTCCCAGACTAAAGTTCAGGAAGATTGGCGTAGGACTAACATCCTACAGACTTTCCTTAAACTAGGGGATAAGGTTTTAAAATCATCATAGATAGTGGGAGCTGTGTGAATACCATTTCTACTAGCACTGTCAAAATGTTAGGCTTAACCCCAGTCCCCCACCCAACCCCTATAAGGTTTCTTGGGTAGACTCTACCTCTATACCCATCCAGTCTAGATGTCAGGTCCAAATCCAAATGCAATCCTATCAAGAGAAGATTTGGTGTGATGTCTTGCCCATGGGGGTGAGCAGTATAATTCTTGGAAGACCTTGGTTGTATGATCATGATGCCACCCTCTTAGGAAATCCAACACCTGTGTCTTTAGCTTCAATGGGAAGAAAATCACAATCCATTCAGTCCCTCCTAAGGACAAGGTACCTAAAGGAACCAGTAAGGTCAGAGAAATGAAGACTGGAGTGAACCTAATTAGTGCCAAGGATCTAGAACAAGATATTCATAGTGGTTCACCCATTTGGATGTTGACTGCTAAGGAACTTAGGACTCCTACACCCTCAGAGCCTCCTCAGGAAGTTAAGCCTTTATTAGAAGAATTTGAGGATGTTTTTCCCGAGGATCTGCCAGACCACCTTCCACCTCTTAGGGATATTTAGCATTCCATAGATTTAGTCCCAGGAGCTACTTTACCCAACTTGCCCCATTATAGGATGAATCCATCTGAGCATAAAGAACTGCAAAAGCAGGTTGGCGAATTGTTGAGGAAGGGGTTCATTAGAGAGAGTCTTAGCCCTTGTGCAGTCCCTGCACTTCTAACCCCGAAGAAGGATGGCACGTGGAGGATGTGTGTTGACAGTCGTGCCATCAATAAATCACAATCAAGTATAGGTTCCCCATCCCTAGACTAGATGACATGCTGATATGATGGCCGGTGCCATGGTTTTTTCTAAAATTGATCTCAAGAGCGGCTATCATCAGGTTAGGATTAGACCAGGGGATGAGTGGAAAACAGCCTTCAAAACTAAGGATGGTCTCTTTGAATGGGTTGTTATGCCTTTTGGGTTGTCCAATGCCTCTAGTACTTTCATGAGGATTATGACCCAGGTACTTAGAGCTTTCATAGGAAAGTTTGTAGTGGTCTATTTTGATGACATCCTGATCTATAGTAAGACCCCTGTAGATCACCTAGGCCAACTTAGACAAGTCTGTCAAGTTTTGAGGAATGATAGTCTCTACGGTAATCTCAAAAGTGTAAATTTATGACCAGTAGAATTATCTTCCTTGGATTTGTTGTAACCCCTGACGGCGTGGCTGCCGATCCTGAAAAGATTAGGTCCATAGTTGAATGGCCAGAGCCGACCAGTGTGCATGAAGTCAGAAGTTTCCATGGCTTGGCTACCTTCTATAGGCGATTCATCAAGGGGTTTAGTACCGTAGTTGCTCCTATCACAGACTGCATAGGAGGGGAGAATTTCAGTGGACCAAAGCACCCATAAAGCCTTCCTAGATCTTAAGGATAGGATGACCCAGGCACCCATTTTGAGACTACCGAACTTTTCAAAGGTATTTGAGGTTGCCTGTGATGCTTCAGGAGTAGGTATAGGTGGAGTCCTAAGCCAAGAGAACCATCCCGTAGCATTCTTTAGTGAAAAACTTAATGATGCTAAGCTTAGGTATTCTACCTATGATAAGGAATTTTGTGCGGTAGTGCAAGCTTTGCGTTACTGGAGACATTATTTGCTACCGCAAGAATTTGTGCTGTTTTCGGACCATGAGGCTCTTAGATTCTTGAATTTTCAGAAGAAGCTTAACCCTAGGCATGCTAAGTGGGTAGAGTATATCCAGCCCTATACTTTTGTTTTGAAGCATAAGGCTGGGTCTGAAAATAAGGTAGCTGATGCCCATAGTCGTCGATCTTTGTTGTTGAATTCTGTTAGGGCTGAAGTCAAGCGTTTGAGCAAATCAAAGAGGAATATGAGTCGTGTCCAGATTTAAGACTGTGTACCAGGATCTAACTCAAGGACCATCTAGTGAACATAAGGATTATTCCCTTTTAGATGGCTTTCTGTTCTTTAAGAATAGGCTTTGCATCCCTAGAACCTCTCTTAGGGAATTTTTGATTTGGGAAACTCATGCTGGAGGTTTAGCTGGCCATTTCAGAAAAGATAAGACCACCCTGGCTATTGAAGACCATTTTTTCTGGCCTAGCTTAAAAAGAGATGTAGCACACATTGTGGCTAGGTGTCGAACCTGCGCTGTTGCCAAACAGCGAAAACAGAACACCGGCCTTTATACCCCACTCCCTGTCCCAGATCGTCCTTGGCAAGATGTGAGCATGGACTTTGTGTTAGGTTTGCCTAAGACCTAGAGGAGGCATGACTCCATCTGCGTTGTGTAGTAGACCGATTTTCCAAGATGACCCATTTCTTGCCTTGTTCCCAAACATTTGATGCGTCTAAGGTAGCCACCATGTTCTTTAATGAGATAGTTCGACTCCATGGCCTACCCAGGACCATTGTTTCAGATAGGGATGTTCGGTTCACCAGCTATTTCTCGAAAACCCTTTGGCATAAGTTAGGGACGAAACTTAAGTTTTCAACTGCCTATCATCCCTAGACTGACGGCCAAACCGAAGTAGTGAACCGTAGTTTAGGCAATCTGCTAAGGTGTCTTGTTGGTGAAAACATTAGGAACTGGGATTTGTACTTACCTAGAGCTGAATTTGCATATAATGACTCGGTCAATAGGTCTACAGGTAAGAGTCCATTTGAAATTGTGCATGGTTACAAACCCCACACACCTCTTGACCTAGCTCCTTTACCAGTCCACACACGGGTCTCCGAGTCTGCCGAAGTTTTTGCACAGCATATAAAAGACTTGCATAAAGAAATTCAAGCCAAAATAAATTTAAGTAATGAAACTTATAAGAAATTGGCTGATTCTCAAAAGCGAGTCAAACTTTTAACGAAGGAGACTATGTAATGATTAGGTTAAGGCCTGAACGGTTTCCTCTTGGAACCGTTAGAAAGTTACATGCTATGGGAGCTGGACCATTTAGAGTGGTAAAGAGAGTAGGATCCAATGCCTATGTGCTCGAGTTACCTCCAGAACTAGGCATTAGCTCCACTTTCAACATTACAGACCTAGTAGAGTATAGGGAGCCAGCTGTGATTCCCAGTGAGGCTTTTGAACCTAATCCTACTCTTGAGAGTGAACCTGACCCTGTGCGTCTCCACCAACAAACTGGCCTGTGAGGAAAGAGCAGATTGAAAAGATCCTGGATGATCAGGTTATCTCTACTCGTAATCAAGGATACCAAAGATACCTGGTCCGCTGGCTAGGAAGGCCAGATTCTGATGACTCTTGGATCTTCCCGAGAGAATTACAAGAGTTGGACCCAGACCTCTTGGAGAGATACCAGAGCCAACTTGATCCATACTCGACAGGGTCGAGTTCCTCCCACCCTGGGAGAATTGGTGCGGGCACCAGACTTAGAAGAAGACTTCAGAGCTCCATCTGGATCTCTGATTAACCTTGCCCAAAGAATTAGAGTTTTTTGGCTTGTAATAAGGGTTGACTGGATCAACTCAATTTTAGCTTGAGTCTATATTACCTGTATTTTATTTTGTTGAGTCATGTTGACTCAGTAGTGGACTAGGGCTTCAACCTGGGGTGTTACATTTTCTCCCAAGGCCAAGCAAGTGGGCGCCACACTCCCAGCCATACGGCTGAGTCCAGGGGGTGCCACATCTACATCCAGCAGCCTTTGGTCCCCACACCACAGATAGCAGCTCCCTTCTCTCATGCGCCAATTGAGGAGAAATCCACCAGGAGTCCAAAAATCAAGGGGCAGCCCAAGACTTTCCCAAAAGAACCAAACTATGAAAAGGAGAAATTCTATTGAGAGAACTTCAAGGAGGTGCCCACTACCTGCCAAAAATATCAAAACAAAGATGGGAAGGACCTTGACTTAGGGAGAAAGAAAAGGAGGAGTCCAAAAGAGTTGAGCCAAGGAAGGAAAGAAATCCTCTCTTGAAGAACCAAGCATGGAGGCGCCATCTACCTTCCTTTTAGAACCCAAATCAATTTTTTTTGGAACCTTGGCCGGCCATATGTGTATGAATTATCCTGATTTGTAGATCCCCTCTTTTAGTCCCACATGGGAAGATGTAAAACCCTACTCTCTTGTAAAGTCCTATAAATTAACCCCTCTTGTAAGTTTAAATCAATCAGATGAATGAAACCAAATTTTTTGTGAGCAAACTTTGTGTTTTCTCTCTTCTGCACTTGCATCCAGGTGTAGAACTCCGTAAGGGAGTAAATCTGGGTTCCCCAGGAACCTTGAGGAGGTGCGAGATCTCCTAAACCCAAACCCTAGGTTAGCCACTCCACTCCCAAACCCTAGCCGCCCATCATTCTTTTCTTTCCAACAAGCCCTAACCTATCCCACTTCTCACGGCCACCCTCTTCAAGTCAAGGCCGACCACCAGCATCCGGGTCCAGTCCGGATACTTCAGATCTAAAGTAATTCTAAGAGGAAGACAAATCATCCTCCAGGAGAATCCTGATTTCAGCAACTTAGCTTTCAAGTTCTTCAATCTGTAAATCTTTTCTTGAGTATCTGAATTACTTAACTTGTTCCTCTTCTTTCCCAATCTTGAGTCCAGGAGAAGCCGACTCAGCCACAGGACCAGTACTGGAGGATCCATTGCGAAGGTATCCGAATCCGAGGATCCAACAATCTGCTCGAGAGAGTTCTTCCACCAAACTTTGTGAAGGTCACTATCTGGTTGGTAACCCATCTCTCCTCTCTATTTCTGTCCTGTTGAAAGTTCAGAGCGAAATCCTAGGTCTGGGAGTTTCTCAACCCCCAGCGATCCGTTACTTCTGAACTACTCTGATAACCTAGTTTTTCTAAATTGTGCTTTCAATCATTACCTAATTTCCTTCAACTTAGTTTAGCTTTACTTTGAGTCAAAGCCAATTTCTGAAATATAAAAAAAAAAAAAAGATTAATCTTAATTTTACTTCCGCATACGATTCTTTGTTCCTTGTTCTGCATCAAGAGATGGTTTACCACCAGACAGTGATCTTCACAGAATTTGGGTGGAAGAACTCTCTCGAGCAGATTGTTGGATCCTCGGATTCAGCTATCTTCGCAATGGATCCTCCAATACTGGTCTCGTGGCTGGGTCGGCTTCTCCTAAACTCAAGATCTGGGAAGAAGAAAAACAAGTGATGGATTCAGATACTTAGAAAAGGATTTACCAGTTCGAAGAACTTGAAGGCTGATGTCGCTGAGATCCGGATTCTCTTGAAGGCTGATTCGACTCCTCTGAAAAGAGCTATGGATCTGAAGTATCCGGACTGGAGCTGGATGCTGGTGGTCGGCCTGGACTTGGAGAGAGAGGCCGTGGGAGGTGGGATAGGCTAGGGTTTGGTGGATTGAAGTGGATGATGGGTGGCTAGGGTTTTGGAGTAGAAGTGGCTAACCTAGGTTTTGGGGTTGGGGATCTCACACCTCCTCAAGGTTCCTGGGGAACCCGGATTTACTCCCTCACGGAGCTCAACACCTGGATGCAAGTGCGGAAGAGAGAAAACACAGAGTTTACTCACAAAAAAAATTGGTTTCATTCATCAGATTGATTAGAATTTACAAAGGGGTTTTAATTTATAGGACTTTACAAGAGAGTAGGGTTTTACATCTTCCCATGTGGGACTAAAGAGGGGATCTGCAAATTAGGATTGTAGGATCAATCCTTACACATATGGCCAGCCAAAGGTTCCAAAAAAAAAATGATTTGGGTTTTAAAGGAAGGTAAATGGCGCCTCCAAGCTTTGTTCTTCAAGATAGGATTCCTTTCCTTCCATGGCTCAACTCTTTTGGACTTCTCCTTTTCTTTCTCCCTAAGTCAAGGTCCTTCCCATCTTTTTTTTGGTATTTTTGGCAAGGAATAGGCACCTCCTTGAAGTTCTCTCCAAGAAAAATTTCTTCCCTTTCATAGTTTGGCTCTTTTGGAAGGTCTTGGGTCGCCCCTTGATTTGTGGATCCCTGGTTGATTTCTCCTCAATTGGCGCATGAGAGAAGGGAGCTACTATCTGTGGTGTGGGGACCAGAGTATACTGGATGGAGATGTGGTGCCCCCTGGACTCAGGCGTGTGGCTGGGAGTGTGGCTGGGAGTGTGGCGCCCACTTGCTTGGCCTTGGGAGAAAATGTAACATCCCAGGTTGAAGTCCTAGACCACTACTGAGTCAACATGACTCAACAAAATAAAATGCAGGTAATACAGACTCAAGCTAAAATTGAGTTGATCAAGTCAACCCTTATTACAAGCCAAAAAGCCCTAATTCTTCGGGCAAGGTTAATCAAAGATCCAGATGGAGCTCTGAAGTCTTCTTCTGACTATGGTGCCCGCACCAGCAACCCTGCAAGCTCAGGGCATCTAGGTCGGAGCGAGCCCTGCCATTCCAGCTCAGCCCTAGCTCAGACGTGGGCACCGTCCTCCCATGACACCGACGAGCCACCCGAGGTCTACACTGGGATGCTTGCCAGAATGTACTGATAGCTTGCGATAACCAGTTACACCAGAAAGGGGAGAAACCCACTGATCGAGGTGCCACGCTCCTCACCAACCATCTGAACCACCCGAGAGAGGAAGCCAACCAGGAGATTCGAATCCCAGGGATGGCGGCCCATCGATCGAGGTACTGACAGGTTTCTCGGAATGAGGCGACCAAGGGAAATGTTAGAGCACATGACAGCTTCCCTATCATGGATCGGGAATGGCTCCTCGGGACACCGCCGCATGTGCCTGATATCCCGATGGAGATCCCAAGACGAACGCCCAACGGTAACCTAGTATGCAAAAAACTTGGAGGTAACAACCACAACACAACACAAGCAGGGCACAAGCCATTCCACTGAAACACAAGTGCATGCTCGACCAGGAAGAGGAGCACGGCACCATTAGCATCCTCAAGAAAGGTCGGGTGGAAGGGCCACACACAGTCTCCCTCTAACCAGGCCACACTTCCCTGACACACTTGCATTCCGCTCTTACATAATACACTCTTCTCGTGTGGAGTCCATCAAGAGGGGCTCGACCAGGAGGATCTGTTCCCCTAGATCATCATTGACTTGATCGTCAGAGTTCCCCCGCTGGAAACCTTAGCCCGGGTCACTATCCCCTATCTTGCAGATCCAGCTCCATCGAACGATAAGATAGCGAAGGAAGCGCGCTTTGACATCGACAGTAGCTACGGGCCACGACGATCTTGGCGGCAACAGATTGACGCACCAGGTAGGGGGGGCCGGTCAAGTCCTCCATCTCTCTGTTGATTGGCGCTCCACGGAAGGATGGTGACGACACGAGTGCGAGAGGCCACGCCAGCCATGTAGGGGACTCCCCTTCCTGAGGAAACACACATAATCTCGAGGCGAGGCCATCATCTCCAGTTCAACCACCTCCGCGGAGTCCCAACTGGCCGCACTCACCCAACAAATACAGATCCTTGCCACAAGAGTGTGCCAACTTCAATATCAGCACTGGTCCTTGGCTGCTCACTAGCAGCCAGGGACTCCGACGGCCCATGCTGCAGCTCCTCATGATAGCCTGCGTTCCTTCCAAGGAAGGCCTTCGTAGCCGCTGGCCATTATTGATAACCGGGGTAGTCATCAGACTCCAGTGAAAAGGCAATGAGCCGGGTCTGCCGATAGGGAGAGTCGCTCACCAAACCTCGGATAGGCAGCATCAAGGCCCCACCGAGGTATGAAAAGCAAGACCCCCAGCCACGGGTGCCAGGAACCCATGTCACCTTCTTCGTCTCCTTCGATGGAGGGGTCTATTGAAAGCTATCAAGCGCACGACGGAGAAGTGCCCGAAGGAACATGAGCGCAAGCTGGCAAAGTTCTCCCATCAGTTAGCCGACATTCAGGGCTCCGCTAGTGAGCCAGTGGGCTACGATGCCCGTACCCCATTTTCCTATGAAATCCAAGTGGAGCTGATCCCGCATCGATTCTGGATGCCGTAGGTAGATCCTTACGATTGGACCACCGACCCCCTGGATAACTTGGAAAGCTACCGGACCCTCATGATGGTCCATGGGGTCATTGATGCTCTTCTCTACGTCGCATTTCAAGCCACCTCCGAAAGGTGGCCCGGGTGTGGTTCACCCATCTGGAGCCGGGGAGCATCAACTCTTTTGCCCAGTTAGGGTAGAAGTTCGTGGCCTACTTCAACGCCTGCGGGAAGTTGACACGAGAGGCAGATAGCCTCTTCTCCATCCGGTAGCAGGATCACGAGCCCCTACGGGACTATATGGCCCTTTTCAAGGATGCCGCGTAGGAAATTTACAGCCTTGATGAGCTAGTTGCCATGATGGTGCTGAAGCGAGGGCTCAGGACCTACTCGCTGGACAAGAAGCCCCCCATGACTTATTCCGAGCTCCTTCTCCGAGCTCAAAAGTATGTCCGTGCCAAGGAGGCGGACTGTATGAGGTGGGAGCTCAAAGGGAAGCCACTAAAGAGGCCAACCCCAACAGAGATGCCCGGGACCCGGAAGCCAGAACCCCAAGTCCCGAACTCCTGGAGGAGGCCGATATCGAAAGGTGCTCCCATCCTTGAGGAGAGTTACACCCCTCTGCTCGCCCCAAGGATGAAAATCCCAATGGAAATCGAGGACGAGGAGTACCTGAGACGCCCGCTTCCGATGAAGTCCTCCACTGGCCATGAAAAATCGATGTACTGTCACTTTCACCATGACCATAGCCACGACACCGAGGAATGCCACAACCTCAAATAGGAAATTGAAGAACTCATCAAGAGGGGCTGCCTCAAAAGGTTTGTAGGGGGCAGACCTCAGGTGGAATCCAGGCACTCGTCGCTCTCCTGCCAACTCCAGTCAACGATAACCATCCCACCGAGAAGCCGGTGGGCATGATCTCCTAGGGAGCTGCGTGCACACCCAAAGAGCCCGGGGGGTAGGGGATCCCAATAATGTACTCCCCTTCATGAGGGAAAGAAAAAAAATGTGTAAATAATGTGTCGTGGTCGTCAAGAAGACGATCACGAAGCATCCTGTAAAACACATCATGACTGATAGTGAAAGTTCCGCAGACGTGCTTTCTTATGATGCCTTCTCCAAGATGAACCTTCCTCCCGATCAACTTAACCTGTGCATACCTCGCTTGCTAGTTTCACAACTGATCCCGTAAGGGTGGAGGGAGAGATCACCAAAGATCATCGCCAGTAGAGCAACGTTATGATGACTTTCATGGTGACAGGCTCCATCCCGCCACAACCTGACCTTGGGTCGGCTCGTGCTCAACTTGCTCGATGCCATTATCTCCATTAAGAGACAACGAAGACCTATGTAGACTACACCGACCTCAACAAAGCCCACTGACGGTGAGCAGCCCGATTGCAACGCTCGGGTCAAGCCAAGAGCCTTCAAACCCAGAGACTTGGTGCTGCGCCAGGCAGAGGCATCTTACCAAACTGGGAAGACACCCACAAGGTGGCTGAAGCCCCCTCACAAGGGGCCAATTTTCTCGAAGATCTCGACGGCGTCAGGCTCCATCGAACATGGAATGCCTGCAATCTGTGAGGATACCATCAATAATGTAAGGTTTCTTATCAACAATAATGATAATGACTTTTTCCTTGCATGGATATCTATCTATCTTACAGGAAAGCAATCATCTACATCCTGAGCCTAGCTCCGAGATGCCAACCCAAGACCGGAGCTCAGATCTTTGGCCAAGGGATCTTTGAGCCAAGCTACTCTCAATCTCAAACATCTTCGAGCCCAGCTCCGAGATGCCAAGGGATCTTCGAGCCAAGCTGCTCTCAATCTCAAACATCTTCGAGCCCAGCTCCAAGATGCCAAGGGATCTTTGAGCCATGCTGCTCTCAATCAGCAACGTCTCCGAGCCCAGCTCTGAGATGCCAACCCAAGACTGGAGCTCAGACCTCCGTCCAAGGGATCTTCGAGCCAAGCTGCTCTCAATCTCAAACGTCTTCGAGCCCAACTTCGAGATGCCAAGAGATCTTCAAGCAAAGTTGTTCTCAATCTCAAACATCTTCGAGCACAGCTTCGAGATGCAAGAGATCTTTGAGCCATGCTGCTCTTAATCATCAACGTCTCCGAGCCAAGCTCCAAGATGCCAACCCTAGACTGGAACTTAGATCTCCAACCAATGGATCTTCGAGCCAAGATACTCTCAATCTCAAACATCTTCGAGCCCAGCTCTGAGATGCCAATGGATCTTCGAGCCAAGCTGCTCTCGATCTCAAACATCTTCGAGCCCAGCTCCGAGATGCCAAGGGATCTTTGAGCATTGCCGCTCTCAATCATCAACGTCTCCGAGCCCAGCTCCGAGATGCCAAGCCATATTCGAAGCTTAAATCTCTGGCCAATGGATCCTTGAGCCAAGCTGCTCTCAATCTCAAATGTCTTCGACCCCAGCTTAGAGATGCCAAGGAATCTTCGAGCCAAGCTGCTCTCAATCTCAACCATCTTCGAGCCCAACTCTGAGATGCCAAGGGATCTTCGAGCCATGCCGCTCTCAATCATCAACATCTCCGAGCCTAGATCCGAGATGCAAATCCAAGACTGGAGCTCAGACCTCTGAGCAAGGGATCTTTCGAGTCAAGCAGCTTATCAACTCCTCGAGCCTAGCTCCAAGATGCCAAAGACCTGAGCCAAGCTCTCCAGCAACCTTGGATGGAGGCCCAGCTCTCCGGCCAAGAAGGCCTCGAGCCTAGCTCCAATGCAATCGAATCCTGTGACCCTCTTCCCTGATCTCCCCACTCGTCTAAAAAAAAAAAAAAGAGAGAGAGGGGAAGGAAAGAAAAAGAATAAGAGGGAAATATAGCGACAAAACCTTCATTTCATCACCCAAGACTGAAGCTCAGATCTTCGGCTAAGTGACCTTCGAGCCACACTGCTCTCAATCATCAGCCATCTTTGAGCCCAGCTCCGAGATGCCAACTCAAGATCGGAGCTTAGATCTTCGGCCAAGGGACCTTCGAGCCACACTGCTCTCAATCATCAGCCATCTTCGAGCCCAACTCCAAGATGACAACCCAAGACCGGAGCTCAGATCACGGCCAAGGGACATTCGAGCCACACTGCTCTCAATCGTCAGCCATCATGAGCCCAGCTCGAGATGCCAACCCATGATCGGAGCTCAGATCTCTGGCCAAGGGACCATTGAGCCACACTATGATGGGGAACTAATATGCATGCAATTTTTTTTGTATCTTTTATATGTGGGGTTGAGTGATTAATTCCCGAATTTCAGATTAAAATAAATTATAGGGAGTTTTATATGAATTTTAGAAGATCAGCATGCAGATTAGGACCTAGAAAAGTAGAAAAGAAGGATCGCCGGGGCTGAGAAGCCTCGGTTAGGGCAAGTTCTCCTACAATAAAACTTCTGGAATTAGAGGGGGTGTACCTGTCAATGTCTGCGAAGATCGTATAGCAAAAGGGTCTCTCGTTCCTTGATGGATGCGGCCTAGAAAATCGAGCCAAAGACCCGTGGATACCCGGCTTTCTGCTCGGTGATCTGATTGAGGCTTGGCTGGAGTCGTTGGATTCGTAGAACTCGAGGACCTGTAAATGACCTATCAGGGGTTAGAAAACTCACAAAGGAAGAAGAAAACAAAGGAAAAATAGCAAGGGAAGGCTTCTTTTGGAGTGGGCATCCAGGGATCTGAGATGCTTGTTGGCAGCAGGAAGATGATTGCAGCACCTAGGAAGAAAAACTCTCACAAACCGCTTTATGTACATAGCAGGGTATCACACAACTTAATAGAAGAACTCAAGGTTTTCATTCATCAAATTTTCCCTTCATACAAGAGGCTAGGGTCCCTTAAATAGACCCTTAACCTTGGGCTCCAAGTAAGGGCACATTACTCTTTACATGAGAATCCTTTTCCCTCTCAAACCCTAGCTAGAAAATAAGGAAACATTAGGTAGAAAAAATTCCTAAAATTTCTCTTGACTTGGCCAACACTCCAAGGACACCTAGGGGGCGTGTTGGGCTTCTAAGAGCAGCAAGGGGCCGGCCCAAAGGGGCCCGGGTGCATGGGTTTGGGCCTTTGGAAGCTGGGGTGGCCTGGTAGCCAGGTAGCAGGAATATTCCCTGGTATCTTGCTTCCTAGGGGCTTGGGCTTGGAGCCTGGGCTTGATTTCTTTGGGCTAGGATGCAGATGGACCTTTAAAATCATGGATGCCTTGGTCTATGAATATATTTGGGCATATGGAAGGAAATCTGGGCATCTGGAGTGCATCTGCAAGGAATCAGGGTTTCTGAATTTCCTCCTGGGGTCTTCAAATCATCAAGCTGGGTTGGACTTGGGCTAAACTTCCTTGTCTTCAATCTGGTTGGACTTGGTCTTTACTTGTATGACGTGGTCTTGAGTCTTGAGTATGCTTGGATAGGACTCAAAAAAAATAAAATTAGCTCAACATGAGCTGACCAGTATTGACTGAACTAGCTCGACATGAGCTGACTAGTACAGAACTGAAATAACAACTCAAAAACTCAAATAACAACTAAAATAGAATCAGATGAGCTAAGCCCTTATTACAGATGGACTCATAAATTATTGATCAATTTATAGAGGGTTGAAAAGCCTCTGTCTTATTCTGGTGCCTCAGGTGTCCCCACCAATTCTACCGGGGTGGGAGGAACTCGACCTGTTGAGTGAAGGTCAGACTGGCTCACATATCTCTCCAGAAGGTCTGGGTTGAGGCGTTGCAAGTCCTCTCGAGAAATCCATGAATCGTCCGACTCTGGCCGGCCTTGCCATCGGATGGCTTGATCGTCTAGGATATGCTCGATCCGTTCTCCTCTCTCAGGCCAAATTTGTTTGTGGACACTCTAGGTTAGGGTTACACACAATGAAAAGGAATAGGTCCAAAGGCCAATAGGTATCGCTGCCGGTTCCCTATACTCAACCAGGTCTGTAAATTGAAGGTAGAACTAATGCCCATATCCGAAGGCAATTCTAACACCTAGGCATTTGATCCAACCTTCTCTATCACTTTAAAAGGTCCGGCTCTACGAGCATGAAGCTTCTTTTAGGCCTAAGCCTAACCAAGATAGAATCCACTACATCAAATTCTTTAATCCATCTTCGGGAATTAGCTAGTTGTTTCAAAATTAGTGCAGGTGGTGAACATGCTGTGCACATGCAGACTCCTAACAAGATGATGCAAAGGACTCATACTGACACCTAAAGACTCGACTATGCATCCTATCGAAGGAAATTTTATTGAACTCTTTGGATCTAAACCTAATAGATTATAGGTTCTCTAGGTTTGATCCTAGCTTGACATGCACATGAAAATTTACAGTGAACTCCTAGCAAATTCCAAAGAGTATGCCAGAAGTAAGATGCAAACCTAACATGTGTGATGAATGCATGCAGTATGCTAATCTCAGTTAAATGCAATCTAATAATCCTAGAAATGCTCGAGGTGTTAGGCAAGGGCAGAAAATAGGAAGTGAGTTCAAAATTAGTTTGGTAGGGTAAGGAAAAAGGTTCAAAGTTAGTTGGATAAAGTTCGATATAAGAAGGCATGTCAGGGACTAATCCTAGACTAATGAGGCTAACCTTACGAGGTTGCGGTATAGCTATGGGGTTTGCATAATGGAAGGATGGGTTACTAATCACAGGGAAGAGGTCCTTAATGGGAACTATAGGAGGAGGCTCATCCTGAGGGTACTGATTCAAAGAGATCAAGTCCTTAATAAATTCTTCAGGTTCTTGTATTTTAGGACTAGACTCTATAATTTGGCTCTCCTCTATGGTTTCCTCAGGTAAGGCTCAAGCAGTAGTATCTAGGTTCTCTTCCTCTATCTGTTCTTCCACTATAGCTTTAGGTTGGATGTGGTCAAGGTCAACTACCTCTAGGTTGGCTTCTACCTGGGTATCTATTGGGTCAGCTAATTCTAGGTCATCTAAAGGTGTCTCCTCTTCTCCCTCATACTCATCCACTAAGTTTGCATCAGCTTCATACACTTCCACGTTAATGTAAGCCTTCAATCTCAGGAATGGTTGGAGAAGGTCGGCTAGGAAAAAATTGGCTAGGTCCTGGTTTCTGATTATGGACACTAATCCTAGTAGGTTCAAGTTGCCTATGGGGTAGTGGCTCACTACTGGGCTCATATTTAGGGGTGCTAATCCTATGGGGTTCAAGTTGACTAAGGAAAACCTGACTAGTACTAGATTGATACTTATGGGTTATGGGTTCTCTGGGCTCATAGGACAAGGGTGCAGATCTATGGGTCATGGGATTATAGGATCTGGGGTCATAGGATTTTGGGTCAGCTCTATGGTCAGGTTCTAAGGATGGATCATGGTATGGGGTCCTCCTAAGGTTGGGCTCCCTATATGGGTCAGGATATTGAGCTCTCTTAGGGTTGGACTCCCTATATGGGTCAGAATATTGGGTGTTGGGTCTACTAGGCTCATGGGATATGGGTGCATAGGATCTATGATCATGGGATCTAGAGTCATAGGATCTAGGTTCATAGGTTCTGGATTCATAGGTTCTAGGTTCATAGGATTTGGAGTCATAAGATCCATAGGTTGTGGGTATACTAGGGTTATAGGATGTGGGAAAATAGGATCTATCTTCCTAGTCTACAAAATCCTGATTGGGTCTTCTAGGTTTAGTATCATAATAAGGGTCATGATAAGGGGTTCTTCTAGGTTCAGTATTATAGTATGGGTCAGGCTGAGGGGCTCTCCTAGGTTTAACCTCTCGGTATGGATCAGGGTTTGGGATCCTCCTAGGTTGAGGATTGTGGTACGGGTCAGGATAAGGGGCTCTCCTAGGTTCGACCTCATGGTATAGATCAGGGTTTGGGGTCCTCCTAGATTGAGGGGACTCAGGATCTGGCTAGACTGTGACCCATGGGTTCTTTGTATGGTCCCTACATGGCCTTCTAACTGATCAAACCTATTGGCAAGATGGTCAATTCTATTATTGGTTTGGGTACTAGACTGAGTTAACTGGGCCATGGATTGGGTTAGTTTCTCAGTGAGTGCTTTTATTTGGGCTTGCAAATTTTCAATGGGTTCAGACATTTATGAAGGAGGTGGGTTATATGAAACCCCTGATCTAGTGCTCATGCAAGACTCGATTAGACCGACTACAGCTGACTAGACCTAGTGTCCAAACTAGATGCTTAATAAGTGGCAAACTAGCCTATAGTAACCCTGTACTCAGCCAGGCAGGTGTAAGGGGAGTGTTAGGTCCCTGATTGCCAATCCTAGACACCAATCAGAGATTGGCCAGGTAGGCGGACCAGCACACAAGCCCTTCGAAATTGAATCCCTAAACCACCATTCTAGACACTGAGCACAAGGCACACACAGGTTAACTTGACACAGTGATCTAACACTAGCCCGTACCTGACCAGTTGGTGTCCCTAGCCCACTAGGTCAAATTAAATCTAGTTAATTTTAGGTTAAGGCTTGGGATCGAATGCAAGGGATGTGGTTTTGGGCTAAGGAGAGGTGATCAAATCCTTCCCCCATATGATATAGCAAGAGTGCCCTTAAAAGTAAATTATGCAATTATGGCAGGCAGATGAGGATGCAAATTAGGGTTTAGATATTTTTGGTATTTTTGGAGAATATGTAATTTTTATTTTTATTTTTTTTTGATATTTTCTAAATAGAAGAAAACTTTCAAATCATGGTCTAATATGCTGAAAATATACTAAAATTAAAAGATATGCAAAAGATGCTAAACAAAACCCTAAAACTTCCAAACTTGTCTTGCTGAAAAAATAGAGCCAAAAATTTGTAGGCTGTATTTCGGCTTGCAGAAAATTCACAGTCCATAATAAACTTTGGAAAAATTATTAAAATTAGAGTGAATTATGATAAATCTATAAAAAACAAATTTCAGAATTTTAGAGTTTTATCAGTGAGAAATAAATAAAATAACAGAGTATATATGGACTAAAAAATTGCAGAAAACAAGCCCTAATCTAAGCTCTGATACCAAATGATGGGGAACTAATATGCATGCAATTATTTTTGTATGTTTCATATGTGGGGTTGAGTGATTAATTCCAAATTTTTAGATTAAAATAAGTTATAGGGAGTTTTATATGAATTTTAGAAGATCAGCATGCAGATTAGGATCTAGAAAAGTAGAAAAGAAGGATCGCCGGGGCTGAGAAGCCTCGGTTAGGACAAGTTCTCCTATAATAAAACTGCTGGAAGTAGAGGGATGTACCTGACAATGTCTATGAAGATCGCAGCAAAAGGGTCTCTCGTTCCTCTACGGATGCGGCCTGGAAAACCGAGCCAAAGACCCGCGGATACCCGGCTTTCTGCTCGGTGATCCGATTGAGGCTTGGCTGGAGTCGTTGGATTCGTATGAACTCGGGACCTGAAAACGACCTGTAAACATCCTGTCAAGGGTTAGAAAATTCACAAAGGAACAAGAAAATAAGGAAAAATAGCAAGGGAAGTCTTCTTTTGGAGTGGGCATCCAGGGATCTGAGATGCTTGTTGGCAGCAGGAAGATGATTGCAGCACTGGGAAGAAAAACTCTCGCAAACCCTTTATGCACATAGCAGGGTATCACAAACTCAATAGAAGAACTCAAGGTTTTCATTCATCAAAATTCTCCCATCATACAAGAGGCTAGGGTCCCTTTAATAGACCCTTAACCTTGGGCTCCAAGTAAGGGCACATTAGTCTTTACGTGAGAATCCTTTTCCCTCTCAAACCCTAGCTAGAAAATAAGGAAACATTAGGTAGAAAAATCTCTAAAATTTCTCTTGACTTGGCCAACACTCCAAGGACACCTAGGGGGGCGTGTTGGGCTTCTAAGAGCAAAAAGGGGCCGGCCCAAAGGGGCCCGGGTGCATGGGTTTGGGCCTCTTGAAGCTGGGGTGGCCTGGTAGCCAGGTAGCAGGAATATTCCCTGGTATCTTGTTTCTTAGGGGATTGGGCTTGGCGCTGGGCTTGATTTCTTTGGGCTAGGATGCAGATGGACCTCTAAAATCATGGATTCCTTGGTCTATGAATATATTTTGGCATCTGGAAGGAAATCTTGGCATCTGGAGGGCATCTGCAAGAAATCAGGATTTCTGATTTTCCTCTTGGGGTCTTCAAATCTTCAAGCTGGGTTGGACTTGGGCTAAACTTCCATGTCTTAAATCTAGTTGGACTTGGTCTTTAATTGTATGATGTGGTCTTGAGTCTTCAGTATGTTGGATAGGACTCAAAAAAAATCAAATTAGCTCAACATGAGCTGACCAGCATTGGACTGAGCTAGCTCAACATGAGCTGACTAGTACATAACTGAAATAACAACTCAAAAAACTCAAATTACAACTAAAATGGACTCAGATAGCTAAGCCCTTATTACAGATGGACTCATAAATTATTGATCAATTTACAGAGGGTTGAAAAGCCTCTATCTTATTCTGGTGCCTCAGGTGTCCCCACCACACTACTCTTAATCATTAGCCATCTTCGAGCCCAGCTCCAAGATGCAAACCCAAGACCGGAGCTCAGATCTCTGGCCAAGGGACCTCCAAGCCACACTGCTCTTAATCATCAGCCATATTCGAGCCCAGCTCCGAGATGCCAATCCAAGACCAGTGCTCAGATCTCCGACCAAGGGACCTTCGAGCCACACTGCTCTCAATCATCATCCATCTTCCAGCCCAGCTCCGAGATGCCAACCCAAGACCGGAGCTCAGATCTCCGGCCAAGGGACCTTCGAGCCATGCTGCTCTCAATCATTAGCCATCTTCAAGCCCAGCTCCGAGATGCCAATGCAAGACCGGAGCTCAGATCTCTAGCCAAGGGACCTTCGAGCCATGCTGCTATCAATCATCAGCCATATTCGAGCCCAACTCCGAGATGCTAATCCAAGACTTGAGAACAGCCCTTAGGCACCTTAGACGGGGCCCAGCTCTCCGGCCAAGAAACTACCTAGCCCAGCTGCTCGTAACATCCAGAACCTTGCACCCGACTTGCCGAAAACAAAGCCTGGTAATTCAGCCCCAAGCCAGGTGAGACCCTCTTCTCAGATCTCCCCACTCAAAAAAAAAAAAAAAAGAACAAAGAAAAAGAGGTAGGGGAGGGAAAGAAAGATAAAAAAGAGGGAAGGATGGGTTGCAAGAAAGTATAAATTTTATTAACCAAGGACCCGTTTCAAGTGTTCCACGGGCCCCCGACATGCCGAGTGACCTCGACCAAGTACAGAAAGAAAAACAAACTAGAAAACAAAAAAGAAAGGATTACTCTGCACGGCCGGCCTCCCTGCTGGGACTTGAGGCTAAGAAGTCCCGCCTTCACGGACCTTCGGCTGAACGGTGCCGGCCTCGCATGGCTCGACCTCGGCTAGTATCGGAGGCTCGAAAGCCACAGCTTCCTCGATGAGGACCTCCTCATCAAGCTTTACATCAATGGCCGAGGGGTACCTGAGATGGCTGTGGTCCTTATCGGGAACAGATGCCTCGATCCTGCTGCACAAGAATATGAAGCCTTTATAAAAGGAGTCCGACGCCGTTTTGTAATTTTGGCGATGAACTCCTCCGAGGTCTTGAACTTGGCAACGGCCTCCTCAGCATCTTTCCTGGCCTCGATGGCCCCCTTCTTTTCCTCGGCGTCCACCAACCTGGCAGTCTACGCCGACTTGGTTGCCACCTCCACTGCCCTCTCAGTCACAGCCAGCTTCTCTTTCCCTGCTGCCAGCTCTGCCTAGGTAGTTTGAGACTCCTCCTTGTGCCGATCAGCCTCGGTACTGTACTAGTTCAGCTTCTTCTCGACGGTGGAGAGATCGTCGATAGCCTTCTTTGAGCGACTCCACTCCAGGTCATGGGCCTCCAAAAGTTTCTTCGCTCACCCCTCAACGTCGATGAGCTACTTCTCCAGGTCCTTGACCTTCTGCTCAAGCACCCCATTCACCCTGGCCTTCTGCTTCAGATCGATCTTCAAAGACTCGATCTCGGTCGCTTGTTGCCGCTCGATGTGCTCCCAGTTTGATAGTAGCCCTTAATGATGAGGGCCTCGGCACCGATCTGCATCATGAAAAAAGGTCAGCTAACAAAAAAATAAAGAGAAAAAAAAGAAGAAGAGATAACTCACCGAGTAAAGCTGGGGGAAGATGGAGCTGTGGATGTCATCCAGTCGTAGTCCGGCCATCTCCTATCGATCACATGTCTGGATCGAGAAATCCATCATGCGCTTGGACAATACGGGGCAACGGAGGAACGAGCTCTCCGGCCCCATCTTGAAGGGGAGTCGACACCATGCCTCCTCCATCTTGCTCTCTCCTGCAGTAGGCGGCCTTGCCCTACTGACCGTAGGACCTCCGGGGGCAGGCTGAGGAGCTTGTACCCATGCAGGCAGTGCCTTAGTCGTAACGTCGATCCCAGCTCGGACCTCCTCATCCCCGATCTCGATCAAAGATGGACTCGGAGGACTGGGAGATGCTGCGACAGCAGCCACGACCCTTGCCCGGACTACCACCTCGGACTCCACGGTGGGGGCCTACCCCTGACAACCGAGCCGCTCGGGATCTTTTGGGACTCCTACTGGACTGACTCCGGTGCCATAGACACTGCCCTCTCCACTGATGTAGGGGCAGCTCGAATCGCCCATGAACTCTGACTGACTAGTGCAGCAGAGCTCACATCGGCCACCGCGGTAGGAACAGTTGTAGGCATACTCTCCTCTCAGACCAGCCTCGCCGGAGGCTCCTCAACGAGCTCGGTCGGTGGCCTCTTTCGGGTGATCGCCAGTTGGTCGCTCTCTATGAAAATCATCCTTGATATGCAAGTCACACAACGGTCAGAGCCCGCAAGATGCAAAGTAAGTAATGCAAGGAAGAAAAAGAAAAGTTCAGGTCAAACTCACCCAACCCATTTGTTGGGTCGACCCCGGTGTTGGATAGGTTCTGCTCTGATAACAGAACCTCGAGAGAAGGGATCTGGGTTGTGCGGAGCTGCTAGTAGTCATTGCGGTCAGCCGCTTCGACCATAGAATTTTGGTTAGGGACTGGTCCGATCGCTCCAGATCCAGTCGACCCCCTCAACCGCAGCAAAGAAGAATTTGCGTTTCAATCCCTTGATGGAAGAGGGGAGCTCGAATCTAATGCCCTTCAGGCAAGAAGACAAAGTGGTGGGGACACCGAAGGCACCAGAATAAGACAGAGGCTTTTCAACCCTCTATGAATTGATCAATAATTATGAGTCCATCTGTAATAAGGGCTTAGCCCATCTGAGTCCATTTTAGTTGTTATTTGAGTCTTTTGAGATTCAGTTCTGTACTAGTCAGCTCATGTTGAGCTAGTTCAGTCCAGTGTTAGTCAGCTCATGTCGAGCTAATTTTATTTTTTTGAGTCCTATTCAACCATATTGAAGACTCAAGACCACATCATACAAGTGAAGACCAAGTCCAACAAGATTGAAGACATGGAAGTATAGCCCAAGTCCAACCCAGCTTGAAGATTTGAAGACCCCAGGGTGAAAAATTTAGAAAATCCTGATTCCTTGCAGATGCCCTCCAGATGCCCAGATTCCCTTCCAGATGCCAAGATATATTCATATACCAAGGCATCCATGATTTTAGAGGTCCATCTACATCCTAGCCCAAGCGCCAAGCCCAAGCCCCTAAGAAGCAAGATACCAGGGAATATTCCTGCTACTTGGCTTCCAGGCCACCCAGCTTCCAAAGACCCAAACCCATGCGCCCGAGCCCCTTTGGGCCGGTCTCTTGCTGCTCCTAGAAGCCCAACACGCCTTCCTAGGTGTCCTTGGAGTGTTGGCCAATTCAAGAGAATTTTTAGGGATTTTTCTACCTAATGTTTCTTTATTTTTTAGATAGGGTTTAAGAGGGAAAATGATTCTTATGTAAAGACTTATGTGCCCTTACTTGGAGCCCAAGGTTAAGGGTCTATTTAAAGGACCCTAGCCTCTTATATGAAGAGTGAGATTTGATATGAAATAAACATTAAGTTCTTATATTGTTTTGTGTGATTACCCTACTGTGTGCATAAAGGGGTTTGAGAGTTCTTCTTCCCGGTGTTTGCAACCATCTTCCCGCGCCAACCATCCTTCCAGCCCCTTCCAAAACTTTCTTCCCTTTTCTATTTTATTTTATTTTCTTGATCTCCTTTGAGTTTTCTAACCCCTGATAGGTCGTTTGTAGGTTCCCGAGTTCCTACGAATCCAACGACTCCAGCCAAGGCTCATTCGGACCATCGAGTAGAAAGCGGGTATCCGCGGGTCATTGGCTCGATTTCCAGGCCGCATCTATCGAGAAACGAGAATCCCTTCACTGTGATCTTCACTGGGTGCTTCAGATGTTGTCAGGTACACCTCCTCTACCTCCAGTAATTATATTGTAGGAGAACTTGTCCTAACCGAGGCTTCTCAGCCCCAGCCTATCCTTCTTTAGTACTTTCTAGGTCCTAATCTACATGCGTGGCTTCAAAAATTTATACAAAATTCCCTACAACTAATTTTGATCTAAAATTGGGGAATTAATCACCTAGCCCACATATAAACATACAAAAAGAATTGCATGCATATTAGTCCCCCATCACAAAGACCACCACTCGTCCTCAGTCGGGTGGTGCTTCAAGGCAAAGAAAGCCCTGAGCAAAGAAAATTGGGCAACAAACCCATGGAGGTGGCAGAGCATAATGAAGGAAAAAATGACCCTAATGATGTTTTGCACTAACTAGGCAAGAACCAAACGATAGTTGTCCAAGACGAGCATGAAGAAGGGATGGAAAGGAAAGTGGAGACCCCCAGAGAAGGTCTCCTCATAAAAAGCAATGCGGCCCGGACAACTGGAGATGACCCATTCTCCGAACGATGGATCATAAGTCGAACAGAATGTGGGATGCCATGGACATCCCGAACGGTCCCCAGTTCATCGGTGGTGATCGTCGAGGCGACCCCGCCAAGACCTGTGGACCGAGCAGACTCAGAGATAGGGATAGAAGAAGGAGAAATGAGAGAAGGATCGGACCCCGGTTCCCTGATGGGCACCAGACCGGGAGAACGCCTCCTACTGAACTCGAAGTAAGCCGCATCCTACTCCTCACCGGAGGAAGAATAAGATGCGGCTTTCGCTCAGAGGGACCGCCCTCGTCATGATCAATGGGGGGGCGGAAGCCCAGGCCAAAGCGGGACATCCTCAAGAACAAGAGAGGTGAAGAATTCGAGGTGGAGGATGAAAAGGTGGACTCGAATCGAAGGAGACCCTAGAAGGACCCTACTTTGGCGAAGGGAGAAGAAAGAGGGGACTAACCTGGTTCCTTAGAAGATCTGAGGTGACTGGAAGGAAGAACAAAGCTCGAACACAGTAGCAGGCATGGAGAATTCAAAAGAATGGATACTTCGGGTACGGCCCTCTTTTTATTTTGAAATGACTCGATGGATCCATACCACTATGACCCCTCCGCCAATAGATCCACGCCACGTGCTACCAATTGACAAAAATGGCATCCTAATCGCTTTGAATTCTATGCCAATATTAACTACTCATCAGACATGGCTATGTGGCACCCTCGCATTGGCCTGCAGGACCGTCTCGCAAAGTGCCCGCAATCATGGCTATCATTGCACCGATTTTCTACCTTTCCATGTCAGCATCACAATTACTCCCTTCGGCTCGAGCGCTACGCACTAACGTTCCTCTAGAGTGGGGGGCAAATGATGTGATGGAATCGCTGACATGGGAGAGATGACAGGCGCCATGCCAAAGGAAGACACCACGTCGGATGCCACATCAATTCTTCTACCAGGACTCCTCTGCTGAGTTGATCTCCCTTGAGACAACGAGCCGACGAGCTAAGCTCTGTCCTCCGCCAGGTCGGTCCCGTGAGCTCAGGATGCCAAGGCCAGAGCTGCACTCTCTCCTCTAGAGCGAGACCCTCGAAGATCGAGACCAGTGGTTAGAGTCGAGCTCAGCCCTCCTCCACCACGTGGAGCCTCTCTGAGCATGAGCTCTCTAGACCGGGCCTGCATTCTATCCTCCTCCACCAAGGCAACCCCGCAAGCTCGGGGCATCTAGGTCGAAGCGAGCCCTGCCATTCCAGCTCAGACATGGGCGTCGCCCTCCTAGGACACCGACGAGCCACCGAGGACTACACTGGGATGCCTGCCAGACCGTACTGCCAGAAACCTTTTGTGGTGATGCTATTCCTCTATCATGTTTTCTTGTGAACAGGTCTCCACATTTCAAGCTGAATGGAGGACATCCGGAAAAAGCTTAGAGTGGGAAGAAGGTGGAGCTTGGCAACCTAAAAGTTTTTGGTTGCCCAGCTTATGTTCATGTGGAGGTAATTGAAAGAAGCAAGCTAGATCCTAAGTCAATGAAGATGATATTCAAAGGGTATCTACATGGAGTAAAAGGTTACCTATTATGGGATCCTCAATCATAGAGGATAATAATTAGTAGGAATGTCATTTTTTATAAAAGGAGCATCTTGGAGAAACCAGGGACTACGGTTGGAAATGTAGTCACAAAGATGAATTGCAGTGAGGGCCCTACATAGGTGTAAGATAGGCCATCAATATCAGCTAGAAATGAAGTTTCAGTTGAGGTGGAGTTTGGCAGGAAAGACTCTCCATGGGTGAAGGAGAAGCAAGGACAACTAGCTATTCAAAAGGTGATGCAACAGGAGCCACAAATAGAAGACTTGTAGGACAGTGCAAGGGGAGTGGCATTGCATAAGCCTTAATGCATAATTCGGAAGCTGGTGAGATATGGCATGGATGAAACTATATCATATGCTCTTATATCTATTAATGGAGATCCATAAAATTTTATGGAAGCTATGGAAAGTCCTGATAAAGAGTCATGGATACAAAGCATGATGCAAGAGATGGAATCTCTCAGGAGGAATCAGACATGGTAGCTGGTGGATCTACCTAATGATGCTCATGCAATTGGCTCCAAATGGGTGTTCACAAAGAAATCAATACCTTAAGAGTAAGGTGGAGTGAGATACAAAGCAAGGCTGGTAGCAAAGGGATATTCACAAAAAGAGGGAGTTGACTATACAGAGGTGTTTTCTCCTATGATATGCCATACTTCAATTCGGGTGTTGTTGTCATTGCTGGCAAAATATGATACGGAATTGGAGCAGATGGATGTGAAGACAACCTTTGTACATGGAAGTCCGGAGAGAAGATCTACATGAAGCAAGCTGATAGCTTCATTGAGATTGGATAGGAGAACAAGGTATGTCTACTCCAGAGGTCGTTTTATGGTTTGAAACAATCACCTCGTCAATGGTATCACAGATTTGATACATTTATCATGAGCCTTGGGTTTCTCAGATGTGAACATGGCCATTGTGTTTATGTTAAGGATGTGGATACTGTGGATGCTCTCTATTTACTTCTGTATATGGATGATATGTTGATAGCTAGTAGAAGTATGAAAGCTATGAAAGGGTTGAAGAGAGCATTGTCTCTTAAATTTAAGATGAAAGATTTATGATCAGCATAGAAAATCCTTGGAATGGAGATTTGCAGGGATAGATACAAAGGAATACTCTATTTGTCACAAGGTGGGTACATCAAAAGGGTACTCGAGAGATTTGGGATGGAGAAGGCAAAACCAGTAGATACACAATTACCAGGGCATATTTCTCTCTCAAAAAATGAGAGCCCCAAAATAGAGAAGGAGAGAGAGTACATGGAAAGAGTTCCATATGCCAATGCAGTGGGTAATATGATGTATGCTATGGTTTGTTGCAGGCCAGACATAGCATATACTATAAGCTTGATGGGACATCGGCCCTCACAAATCTCGAAATAGCATGAATCCCGAAGTGGCATGGATCTCGGAGCAGCACGGATACTGGAGTAGCACCACTCTTGAATTCAAATTCAAGAATAAGCTATTAGATTTTTAGGATAGTTTAGGATTTATCTTTATTGATTATTTTAAAATTTGATTTAGTTAGTTTTGGTTGGTTAAGATTGAGATATGGATAGGCCTTATCTTGTATTTGAATTTGAACCATCCTTATCTTTCTTTCTTGTATTCAAATTTAAATGAGGGTTTGAAAGGTTTATAAATACCACCCTTAGTTCCTTGTAAAAAATAGTTTGGTGAATGAAAATGAGTTTTTAGAAAAGAATGATTCTTTTCATTCGCCCTGCAAAAGGAGGGTGAGAGGCCCACATTTCTGCCTTTGCTTTTGAGCATCGAGGGGTGTGAGGCCCTAGTTTGCCTTTGTTCTTTGAAACATCGAGGGCTATGAGGACCAAGTTTGCCTTTGTTTTTCGGAATATCGAGGGGTGTGAAGCCTTAGTTTGCCTTTGTTCTTCGGAACATCGAGGGGTGTGAGACCCTAGTTTGCCTTTGTTCTTCGGAACATCGAGGGCTGTGAGGCCTTAGTTATCCAAATCCAACCATCCATTTTTTCCTTCCCCATTGTTCCTTCACCACCTCCCTACAAAAAAAAAAAAAGAAGAAAAATAGTGGTACCCTAATCTAGGTGACTTCTAGGCTCACCAACGATCCATCCCCCATCCCGTCCCCTATCAATTTGGTATTAGAGCTAGAAAATTAGTGTATGCTTCATCTTCCCGAATCATCCTAGATTCATCCACTTCATAATTCTCTCATCTTCCCATCTCAAAAAAAAAAAAAAAGATCGACACCATTTCCAATAATCGAAATCCACGGTCCTAAGGTCTCTTCTCTCTCTTCCATCGGAGACCCAGTCTACCGCACCGAGTCACCCACAGCCACATCATCCGAAAGCCCCACCCATCTCCTTGCTGCAACAAACACCCATCACCGATTGCCTGGGCAATCACCCTTGCCGAGTCTGGTGCCCGCGCCTCCCAAGGGATCAAGCTCATCGATGCTCCTGCTTGAAGCCCCATTCCTTCGCCTACAACAGGGAATGCCCACATTGCCTCCAAAGCCATCGACCGCGACACTCCCGCTTGAAGCCCCCTCCTTCGGCGATCCGATCCCTCATCTCTCCACTGGATCGATGCAGTGACACCCACCAGATCTCCTCCATCGCCAACAGCCGACGATCTAGGATCCACCGACAAGCCTCCATCTCTGCCCAATACCATGTCGCGCGTGCTGTTTTGTCTCCACAGATCATCGTGAAGCTTGACCCCACCGGACTTCCTCCCCTGCTCCACCCTGCAACGGTCCATGAAAAATGCACCATTGTCCTCAGTCCAAGATCCAATACGAATGAGCCTCCACCTGGCCGTCGACCCTTCCATTCTGCCTCCTCCACCAAATAGACCAGAGACCACTAGGTCCAACCTCTGACCGTCCACCACCACCAATCGGACACCCAAGAAGATTCAATAATGATGCCTCCCAGTGGATCCATCCCAGAAGCCAATCGACGCTGCCTGCCAGTCTGTCTCCCGTCCAGACTGCCCTGATCTGATCGGCAACTCCACCGGATCCAGCTAGACACACCATCTCCCACCGGAATCCCATGCTGCAGAGTTGCCGGACCTCTCCTATTCCTCCATTCATCGATCCATGGAGAAGAGGCACCAGCGCACGAATGTGAAAGCAATGCCCCTCCCTTTTGCCGACTTCATGTTCTTCAAGATTCTCAAAGCTGCACCAATCTCAAAGCTACACCATTTTCAGAGCAGAGCCTCTTTTGATTAGATGTGGTTCACTAATGTCCTTGCTGACCCATACTCGATAGAGTCGAGTTCTCCCCACCTTAGGAGAATGATGGGAACATCGGCCTGCACGAATCTTGGAGCAACATGAATCTCGAAGCAGCACAGATCTCGGAGTAGTTAGTTGTTGAAAATTAAATGATATGAACCTAAAGTTTAGAAATTAACTATGCAGAATTCATGTAATTAATCACTAAGTATGTAGAAATGAAAACATGCTGAAATCTAATGAAGCTAAATACTATATGCTGAAATCTAATCATTGCAGATATTAACATGATGCAGAATTTAATGATGAAGAATTCTAATGATGCAGAACTTAGTTATGCAGAAATTTTCTTTAGGTCCTAAGATACCTATCTTTTTACTTTTTTCTTCAAGGGTCAATCACATCGGCACCCCTACATGCCATAGGAAATTTCTTTTGAATGGGATGTGAGGATCTTGCAGCCCTACTTTTTCGTATGACCAAACGGCCATAGTGAAGCACCTGATCCGAGTACTTAAAGAAAAACTAAGTTCTAACCATGATCTGATACCAAACATGATGCGAGACCTAAGATGCATGCAATTGATTCTTTGTTTTTATGTTTTTGTGGATTGCCCGATTCCCGAAATCAAACTAAGAATATATCTAAAGATTCGCATAATGATAAGAAACTTCTAGCATGCAGACATAGACCTTGAATAGTGATAAAAAAGGATGCCGGGATTAAGAAACCTTGGTAAGACTCAGCTCTAAATCAATACCCTACTCGGGAGATTAGGGAGTACAAACCTTTTGAAATTCTGAAGCACCCGATGCAAAGTTCGCTCACACTCACGGATGTGGCCTGGAAGATCGAGCCCTCGACCCTGCAGATTTGTTAGCTTTTTGTCAAATGGTCTTGATGGCAACGTAGGCCTACTCCTTTATTCGTGGTATCAAAAGGACCTGCAAGCAACCTAGAAATGAGTTAGAAAAACAAGAAGGCATAAGATAGTAATGAAATGAGGGGAAAGAAGTTGAGGTTGGTGGTCAAGAGGGGTTCTTCTTGTTGGGCATCCAAGAAGAGCTTCCAGTGGGGTGTCCCAGCTTGGGAGGTGGATTGCTGGTTTCCGTAGGAAGAAGATACTCGGCCTCATACCCCTTGATGTTCCAAAGAATAAAGGCTCACTCTCTCACAGAGTTCCAAGTCATAAGACAAGGGCTAGAGAAAAAAAATTTTCAAATTTTTTCATTCATCATCAATCATTACAAGAGGTTAGGGCCATATTTATAAGCTCCCAATCCCTCTTTTGAATTTAAATTTGAGAAAAAGGAGTTACAAGCTTGTTTTGGGGAGAGGAAAGGGGGTGGTTGTCTCCATGAATCAAGGGCGCCCAACTTTGAATTTCGAGTTCCTCTTCATGAATCTTTGGCCAACCATGAATGCTAGGCTTGATCCTTGGTGATATGGCTTGATATGTGGAGTGGAGTGAGGTGGGTTGTTTGCTTGAATCAAGGGGGCACCCACTTAGAGTTTGAATTTGAATTTTTTTTATCATGAAATTTGGCCACCCAAGGTGTTTGACATGTCATTGGTGATGTGGCACTCCCATGACACGTGGCTCTGGTGACATGGCACTCCCAGGAAATGTGGCATTGGTGATGTGGCACTCTACATGGCTTGGGAGATGAGTTGGCAATCCTAGCTTGGCATGGAGAAGAAGTGGCTTGATTTGGCTTGACTTGTTTGCTCACTTGTGGACCCATCTTCAAATTAGCTTGAGCACATCTTCAAATTGACTTGAGATTGTGAACCAACATGGCTAATTATAAGACCAATTGACCCTAACTTGACCAAATTTTCCAAATTACAAGACCAAACCAATATTGAAACCAACTAGATACTAATTACTTGACTTGAATTTAAATTACAAAGGCTTGAGTGTCTTAAGCCTTATTACGGGATCCAGAAAGACTAAGAACCCTAATCATAAATCCACAGAGGGTTGAGGAGCCTCTATCTAATCCTGGTGCCCATACCAATTCTCCCGAGATGGGAGGAACTGACCCGATCGAGTAGGGGTTTGCTTGGCTCTGGTATCTCTCAAGAAAGTCGAGGTCGAGGTGCTGCAAGCCCTCTCGGATAATCCATGAGTCATCGAACTCTGGCTGGCCTTGCCAATGGACCAGGTAACGTTGATAGCCTTTACCCTGGGTTGTGATAGCTTGATCGTCCAGGACATGCTCGATCCGTTCTCCTCTCTCAGGTAAAATTGTAGGTGGACACTCAAGGTCGGGTTCACTCTCAAAGGATAAGTCATACCCAAATGGCTTCCTGGGTATCATTGCTAGCTCCCTATACTCGACTAAGTCTTAGATATTGAAAGTCGAACTAATGCCATGATTCGGGGGTAGCTTAAGCACATAGGCATTAGAGCCAACTCTCCTTATCACTTTAAAGGGGCCAGCTCCATGAGCATGTAGTTTCTTAATGGTTCCTGGTGGGAATCATTCAGGCCTAGGCCTAATCATTACAGAATCCCCTATGTCAAATTCTTTGGCTCGCTTTCAGGAATCAGCCAATTTATTGTATGTATTTTTACTTAGATCGATTTTTTGCTAATCTCCTTATGCATGCTTTGTGAATGACTTTGCGGACTTTGAGACTCGTACTAACACCTAACAAAATACAAACTCAACTACGCATTCCTGTGAGAGAAATTTTATTGGACTCTTTATGCCTAAACAAAATAGACTATAGACTCTCTAGGTTGACCCTGGTTTAGCATGCATATGAAAATTTACAATGGACTCCTAGCAAATGCCATAAGGTCTTGCAGAAGTAGGTAGCAAATGGGATGGGCTCTAAGGGTCCATGTGATGTGGGATGACTCTAAGATTGCTATATATGCATGAAAAATAGTAAACTATTTTTTTTATAATTTTTATAATTTAGGTTTGTAGGCTAAATTCCAAAGTAAGCAAAGAACTAGCAGATAAAGTAGCGATGCAAAGAATCACCATGATCGCAAAATAACTCATGCAAGATAATGAAAGTCAGGACCTGGGAATAGAGAAATTCCTAGTTTAGGATAGCTTATCTTTAGCAAATCATATATCAAGAGAAGGGGAGGATGTTACCAATCAGTGATTTGAAGAACTTCCAATGAAGAGATCGCACAGCACTCTGAATGGAGCCTTGATGATGAAGCTCGGTTCCCTTGAATTTGATGACTAATTTGGGCTATCCTAGGTTGTGGAAGGATGCTAGGGCAGCAAGGATTTGGCTAAGCACAATAGTAACCAAAGAAACACAAAAACTCCAACACTAACACAAGCACACAAGCTTCTAAACCGAAATTTCAACAAAGTTTAATATGATAAATAAAAGTTATTACAAGAGGGGAGGAGTGGGGTATTTATAGAGCTCCCATGCCCTCTCATAAAGGATTACTAGTCTTCTCCTAGTTAGAATAGGTTACATAGTTTAAGTGGGAGAAAGACTATAAAATAAATCTAGAACTAAGAGTATACAAGTTGAATAGAACAAGAACTAGGTCTCCTTCTTCCATTTGAATTCCTCCTTCTTAGCTTAGACCAAGTCAACACTTTGGACGTGTTGGGCATCATGGAGGGTAGTAAGGGGTGACCAAGGATGGGTTGGGTGTACAGGCTTTGGGCCCTGGAGGCCTGGGATGGTTGGAGTAGGAATATTCTAGGTATCTTGGTTCTGGGCTGGAATATACTTGGAATCTTGGTTCTTAAGGGCTTGGGCTTGGTGCCTAGGCTAGATTTCCTTGGGCTGGGGCATAGATGGACCTCTAGATTCATGATATGACCTGGTCTGAGAATATACTCTAGCATCTGAGGGAATCTGGGCATCTGGAGAGCATTTGGAAGGAATCAGGGTTTCTGGAAAGCAGTTTTGATCCTCGGGTGTCGCACAAAACCCAACAAGCTGATGTAGTAGCCTCTGACTCCTGGATGTGGCTTGGAGGAACTCCAAAATAGGGTAACCACCTCTCTTGTACGAGATTTGAACTCATACTGGACTCATGACTAAAGTACAGGACTCAAAATACAGACTAGAATTGAGGGTTGAGACAAATCAACTAATCTCAACTTATTAAAGGACTCAGTCTTAATTGATTACAATATTGTGATACATGACTAAGGTTTAAATTAAAATCCTAATCAATAAACTATATGGGATCTAGTGATCCGTGTCTAATCCTGGTGTCCCTACCAATTCTCCTAGGGTGCGAGGAACTCGACCCCGTCGAGTGATGGTCAATTTGGCTCAAGGAGGGTTTGGGTTGAGGCACTGCAGATCCGCACCAGCATTCCACAAGTCATTAAATTTTGGTCGACCTTGCCACCGGACCAGGTAACGCTAACAGTCTCTATTTTGGGTATTGGTAGCTTGATCGTCCAGTGTTCTCTCAATCTATTCCTCACTAAAAGGCCAAATTGTATGTGGTCGCTCTGGGTTGGGTTCACTCACAAAGAAAGGGAGTGGCTCAAGGGGTTTGCTAGGTATCACTGCTAGCTCCCTAGACTCTATAAGATCTGAGATGATGATGAAGGAGCTAATACCTAAATCAGGTGATATCTCAGGTACATTGGCATTGGGTCCACTGCTATTATTTGGATTGGATTGGCCAGTGATTCGGGATGACTCTAAGAATGCCAAATATGTAGGAAAAATAGTAAACTATTTTGATGTAGAACAAAGAGATGATGCCATGCGGAAGTAAATTAAGACTAATTCTTTTTTTTTTTATATATATATATATATTTTTAGAAGTCGGCTTAGACTCAAAGGAAAGTTAAACTAAAATGAAAGAAACTATAATAATTGAAAGCACAATTCAAAGAAACTAGATTATCAGAGTAGTTCAGAAGTAAAGGATCGCTGGGGGTTGAAAAACTGCCAGACGTAGGGTTTCGCTCTGAACTTTAAAAAGGACATAACTAAAGAAAAGGGAAGGGTTATGCACTAAGCAGTGATCTTCACAGAGTTTGGTGGAAGGACTCTCTCTAGCAGATTGTTGGATCCTCGGATTCGGATATCTTCTCAATGGATCCTCCAATATTGGTCCATTGGCAGGGTTAGCATCTCCTGAACTCAGGATCTGGGAAAGAAGAAGAACAAGTTAAGGAACCAGATACTCAAAGAAAGGATATACCAGATAAGAAGAACTTGAAAATTGATATTGCTGAAATCCTGATTCTCTTGAATGCTGATCTGACTTCCTCTGGGATTTGCTCTGTATTCAAAGTAGCCGATCTGGACCTGGATGCTGGTGGTCGGCCTCTACTTGGAAGAGAGGGGCCATGAGATGATTAGGTAGATTAGGGTTTGGATGATTGGTGGAACGAAGAAGATGATGGGCGGCTAGGGTTTGGAATTGAAGTGGCTAACCTAGGGTTTTGGTAGGGTTTTAGGGTTAGAGATCTCAAACCTCCTCAAGGTTCCTAGGGAACCCAGATTTACTCCCTCACGGAGCTCAACACCTGAATACAAGTGCGGAATAGAGAAACATAAAGTTGCTCACACAGAAATTGATTTCATTCATCATTAAATTCAAGAGTTACATGAGTTGAATATATAGACATAACAAAGAAATAAAATTTAATACATTTCCCATGTGGGACTAATAGGACTAACCCAAACTTTAGGCATCAAATTCTCTTCCCAAGACTCCTTTAATGAGTGGGCAGCCCAAAAATTTCAAGAAAACTTGAAAATCAGCTCCAAATGGCAGGTTATGGGGGTGTCTCCTAGTATCTCTCCATGAATTAAAGATTTTCCCTTCATGGTTTGGCTCATTTGGACACCTCCTAGTCTTGCTCCACAAGTTTAGGCTTCTTCCTTTCATGGCTTTGGCACCTGCTTGGCCTTTTGGAAACTTTGGGAACCTCCTTGAATTCCTACCAAAGACATGCTCTCTTCCTTTTATAACTTGGATTTTTATGGAACATTGTGGGGCACATCCTTGATCCTCTTCAAGAAAAATTCTTGGCATTCTGCTTGGTTTATCTGGAAAGAAATTGGCTCTTCCTTGGATTGAGGTATCTGATGGATTTCTCTCCCAAGTGGTGCAAGAAAAAAAAAAGAACTTACTTCTTGTGGTGTAGGGACCAAAGACACTGGATGGAGATGTGGCGCCTCCTGGACTTTGGCGTGTGGCTGGGAGTGTGGCGCCCACTTGCTTGGGCCTAGGACAAAAAAATGTGGCACCCTAGACCTTGACTTGACTGAAAAAAAAGTGGCACCAACCTGGAGAAGACCTAGACCACTACTAGGACTTGTACTGAGTCGACATGACTCAACAAAATTTAAATTGCAGGGAAATACAGACTCAAGACTAAAATTGAGTTGACCAAGTCAACCCATATTACAAAACCAGAAACCTTATTTCTTTGGGCAAGGTCAATCAGAGATCTAGATGAAGCCCTGAAGTCTTCTTCTGAGACTGGTGCCCACACCATAATTTTTTTTGATTTTTATAATTTAAGTTGTAGGCTAACTTCCCAAATAAAAGTAAGAACTAACATGAAGAATAGCAATGCATAGAATCATCGTATCGCAGGCAAACTGAGGCAGAACAAAAAAGATGATGCGATGCGGAAGTAAATTAAAATTAATGTATCTATTTATTTATTTATTTATATATATATTTCAGAAGTCGGCTTTGACTCAAAGGAAAGCTAAACTAAATTGAAAAAAACTATATAATAATTGAAAGCATAATTCAATGAAACTAGATTATCAGAGTAGTTCAGAAGTAAAGGATCGCTGGGGGTGAGAAAATCTCAGACCTAGGGTTTCGCTCTGAACTTTCAACAGGACAGAAATAAACAGAAGGGAGGGTTATGTACCAGGCAGTGATCTTCATTGAGTTGGGTGGAAGGACTCTCTCGAGCAGATTGTTTGATCCTCGGATTCGGATATCTTCGTAATGGATCCTCCAATACTGGCCCTTTGGCAGAAGAGTTGGCTTCTCCTGAACTCAGGATCTGGGAAAGAAGAAGAACAAGTTAAGGAACAAGATACTCAAAGAAAGGATTTACTAGATAAGAAGAACTTGAAAAAATTGATGTTGCTGAAATCCTGATTCTCCTGGATGCTGATCTGACTTCCTCTGGGATTTGCTCTGTATTCGAAGTAGCCGATCTGGATCTGGATGTTGGTGGTCGGCCTCTACTTGAAGAGAGGGGCCATGAGATGATGAGGTAGATTAGGGTTTGGATGATTGGTGGAATGAAGAGAAGATGATGGGCTGCTAGGGTTTGGAATTGAAGTGGCTAACCAGGATTTTGGTAGGGTTTTGGGATGGAGATCTCATACCTCCTCAAGGTTCCTAGGAACCTGGATTTACTCCCTCATTGAGCTCACCACCTGAACACAAGTGCGGAAGAGAGAAACACAAACTTGCTCTCAAAGAAATGATTTCATTCATCATTAAATCCAAGAGTTACATAGAGTTGAATATATAGACATAACAAAGAAATAAAATTTTATACATTTCCCAGGTGGGAGTAATAGACTAACCCAAACTTTAGACATCAAATTCTCTTCCCAAGACTCCTTCCATGAGTGGGCAGCCCAAAAACTCCAAGAAAACTTGAAAATCAGCTCCAAATGGCAGGTTATGGGGGTGTCTTCTAGTATCTCTCCATGAATCAAGGATTTTCCTTCATGGTTTGGATCATTTGGACACCTCCTAGTCTTGCTCCTCAAGTTTAGGCTTCTTCATTTCATGGCTTTGGCACTTTTGGAAACTTTTGGAAACCTCTTTGAATTCCTCTCCAAGATATGCTCTCTTCCCTTTATAACTTGGATTTTTATGGAAAAATTGTGGGGCACCTCCTTGATCCTCTCTTCAAGAAAAATTCTTGCCATCCGAGCGTGTTTATTGGAAAGAAATTGGCTCCTCTTGGATTGAGGTATCTTGATGGATTTCTCTCCCAAGTGGTGCAGGAAAAAAAAAAGGAACTTACTTCTTGTGGTGTAGGGACCAAAGACACTGGATGGAGATGTGGCGCCTCCTGGACTCTAGCGTGTGGCTGGGAGTGTGGCGCCCACTTGCTTGGGCCTGGGAGAAAAAATGTGGCACCCTGGACCTTGACTTGACTGAAAAAAAAGTGGACCAACGAGAAGCCTGACCACTAGACTAGACCTACTACTTGTAGTCAACATGACTCAACAAAATTTAAATTACAGGGAAATATAGACTCAAGACTAAAATTGAGTTGACCAAGTCAACCCTTATTACAAAACCAGAAAACCCTATTCCTTGAGCAAGGTCAATCAGAGATCCAGATGGAGCACTGAAGTCTTCTTGTGAGTCTGGTGCCCGCACCAATTCTCCCGGGTGGGAGGAACTCGACCCTATCGAGTATGGATCAAGCTGGCTTTGGTATCTCTCCAAGAGGTCTGGGTCCAATACTTGTAATTCTTCTTGGGAGATCCAAGAGTCATCAGAATCTGGCCTTCCTTGCCAGCAGACCAGGTATCTTTGGTATCCTCAATTACGAGTAGAGATAACCTGATCATCTAGGATCTTTTCAATCTGCTCTTTCCTCACAGGCTAGTTTGTTAGTGGACACACAGGGTCGGGATCACTCTCAATAACAGGATTAGGTTTCGAAGGCTTACTAGGAATCACAGCTGGCTCCCTATACTCTACTAAGTCTGTAATGTTGAAAGTAGAGTTATTGCCTAGTTCTGGAGGCAACTCGAGCACATAGGCATTGGATCCTACTCTCTTCACTACTCTAAATGGTCGAGCTCCTTTAGCATGTAACTTTCTAACAGATCCAGGAAAAAACTGCTCAGGCCTTAACCTAATCATTACATAGTCTCTCTCAACAAAAGTTTTGACTCGTCTTTGAGAATCAGCCAACTTCTTATAAGTTTCATTACTTAAAGTTATTTTGGCATGAATTGCTTTATGCAAGTCCTTTACATGCTATGCAAGTGCATCAAGAGACTTGTGTGTGTGGGCTAATAGTGAAATCAGATCAAGTGGTGTGTGAGGCTTGTATCATGAACAATTTCAAAGGGACTCTAGCTTATAGACCTATTGATCGAAACATTGAATGCAATTTCAGCCCTGGACAAAATACAAATCCCAATTCGTGGTGCTCTCAATCAAACCAAAATCTGAGCCAAAGCCTAGTAAAGGGTCAAGAAAAACTAAACTAGACTGACAACGCATTCCTAAAAAATGGACTTTATTCAAAAGGAACCCTAGGTCTAAACCTAACAAAGTAAGGCTCTCTAGGTTTGACCTTGGGTCGGAGGAGGGCATGCAGAGCATGAAAACTTATTATGGATGCCTATTAGGTGCCATAAGGTCTTCCAGAAGTAGGTGGCAAACCTAATAGGTTCTAAGGAGTCTTGCAACCTAGAGATCTCAGTAAAGTGTAATCCCATATCTCTAAAAATATGAGAAGATTCAGGGAAGGGTAGGAAATAAGAATCAGAGTTTGAGGTGGCTTTCGGAAACAAGAAACAAACTTTGGTTATCAGGATGACCTTAAAATGAGGACATTGTTCTATAGGTGCACTCATCCAAACCTCATGATTTGCTAAGAGGGGTCTACAAGTGCAAGTTCTAGGATAGGCTGGGTGCTCCTAGAAGGTGGAAGGATATCAGGAAGGTCTTTGGAATGTTTATCTAAAAAGTCCTCTAAGCTACTATCTTTTTCTTGTTCTTGGACCTTCTTATGGGCAATTCTTGTGAACCCCTCCATCTTCAAAATTCTCTACCAGATTTGACTCAGGGGTGTCTTCTTTGGATTCCTCAATGAGTTCAGGGGTATCTCACTTAAACTTTCATTTAGTGTAATTTCTTCTTCCTGAACTTCCTCAAAGGGTCTTCTCTTTGGGATAGCTCCTGAATTCCTTGAGTGGCAGGGGTCCCCTCAATAACCCCATTAGGTAGGAGTTGGTTAATTGAATTATCGGGAGAGATATCCTCAAATTCTTCTTCTTCATATTCATCTATCAAACTTATGTCAGGCTCATATATTTCTTCCTCAATCTCACTGAAAGGTTCTAATCTATTCTCCTTTGATCTCTTAAGTACGGCTCTGGTCGGGTCAACTAATTTTGGGATGGCCATGCCTAACTTCTCAGTGTTATCCTTCTGGTCAAGAGGTGACACAAGTGGGAATTGACAAACAAAAGTCTGGTTCACTACGGATGTCGGATCAATCGGAACTTGACTCAAGTTGGTAGAGGTTGGCTTTAAATCCAAAGTACTTGATTGGTTATATCTTAAAGACCACTCATAGTCTTGGGCTTCTTGGTAGGCTCGGTCTAACTTATTGGTCTTTTCAAGGCATAGCTTCCTATAAATGTCTGGGTGTAACCCAACACTAAACCTCGATGTGATCTGAGCTTCGGTCTCAATGGTATTGCATTTCATGTCATACCACTGGAAGTCCTCGATATATTTAGACACAGGCCTATTACCTTGTCGCATTGGTACCATTGGTCTAAAAGTCTTTTCTCATAGGATCTACCTAGGTACCTATCTCTCAACTTACTTCTCATATCTCTCCAAGTATATATTTCCTCTTTTCTTTGATAACACTCATGCTCAATAGCATACCAATGCGACCTAGCATGTTTGGTGAACTTGGTTTTGGCCAACCTAACTTGTCCTGATTCCGATATGTTAGTGCACTCAAAATACCGATCCATTTGTTCTTCCCACTTAATATATGTCTCTTGTCTTCCATCAAAAGTGGGTGCATAAGGTTCGGTGTTCCTAACGGGTCCATTCTCTGAGTCAACCAAGTATGGGTATAGGCTCTTAGGGCTAGACTCAGGGGCAAGATCATGGTCATAAGCTCTTAGATCAAACATCCAATGATTAGGTTCAGGATCCCTGTATAAAGGTCTCCTAGGCTCTGGGTGTGGGTGAGGTTGGGGTCTACCAAATTCTGAGTCAAGGGTCCAATTTCGGTGCCTAGGCTCCTCAAGTACCTGGGCTCGGTCTCTAAACTGGGCAATAGTATCAGTCATATCCTGACTCAATTTGGTCATACTTTCGGTAAGAGTTCTAATCATGGCCTCTAAATTAGGTTGGGTTTGACCAGGTTGGTAGGGTACTCCGTTCGGGTGGACATGATGATGCAAGCAAGCACACCAAATGAGACTCGACTGAAATGACTACGTGCTAACTAGACCTAGAGCCCAAACTAGATGCCCAATCAGAGTGGCAAGCTAGCCTGTAGTAACTCGGGACTCAGCCAGGCAGGTGTAAGGGGAGTGTTAGGTCCCTAATTGCCAATCCTAGACACCAATCAGTGATTGGCGAGGTAGGCGGACCAGCACACAATCCCTTCGGGATGTAGTCCCTGAATCACCGTTCTAGACACTGAGTACAAAGTACACACAGAGTAACCAGACAAACTGACTAAACCCTAGGCGGACTGACCAGTTGGCGTTCCTAGCCCACTAGGAAAATTAAGTCTAATAAATTTAAAATAGGCTTAGGATCGAATGAATGGGTGGTGGTTTTGGGCTAAGGAGAGGTTATCAACTCCTCCCTTATCTTAGATGCTCAATTGCCCTTAAGATGAATTAGGAGATGATCACTCAAAAAAAAAAAATTGAATTGCAGCAGAAACATAGAAACAGAATTGCTGTAATTTAACTCTCAAAAATTTCACAGAACCCAATAAATCACAGTAAAATTATTAAAATATTTCAATTATACTGGTTCCAGCAAAATAAAAATCATGCAATTTGGAGTTACCAATAATGAGAAACAATTCCTACAACAGGGTAGTTATAGACTGAAAATAGAATGCTTTCCCCGTTTACAATTCCTGCTACGAAGATGTAACCCAGCGGATCCCCTACATGCCCTAGGAACACCGCAAGGAATGAAAAGAGGAGGCTTGCACCTCGCTTCATTCCTAGGACCGGACGTCCTGGGGAGTCTACTTCGAGCAGACAAAGTAAAAAAGAGAGACACTCAAAACATGCAAGCAAGTCAGAAACCCTAGACAGGCTTTGATACCAAAATTGATGCAGAACAAAAAAGATGATGCGATACAGAAGTAAATTAAAATTAATGTATTTATTTATTTATTTTTTATATATATTTTTCAGAAGTCGGCTTTGACTCAAAGGAAAGTTAAACTAAATTGAAAGAAACTATATAATAATTGAAAGCACAATTCAAAGAAACTAGATTATCAGAGTAGTTCAAAAGTAAAGGATCGCTGGGGGTTAAGAAACTCCCAGACCTAGGGTTTCGCTCTGAACTTTCAATAGGACAGAAATAAAGAGAAGGGAAGGGTTATGTACCAGGCAGTGATCTTCACAGAGTTTGGTGGAAGGACTCTCTCGAGCAGATTGTTGGATCCTCGGATTCGGATATCTTCGAAATGGATCCTCCAATACTGGCCCTTTGGCAGAGCTGGCTTCTCCTGAACTCAGGATCTGGGAAAGAAGAAGAACAAGTTAAGGAACCAGATACTCAAAGAAAGGATTTACCAGATAAGAAGAACTTGAAAAAATTGATGTTGCTGAAATCCTGATTCTCCTGGATGCTGATCTGACTTCCTCTGGGATTTGCTCTATATTTGAAGTAGCCGATCTGGACCTGGATGTTGGTGGGTGGCATCTACATGGAGAGAGGGGCCATGAGATGATGAGGTAGATTAGGGTTTGGATGATTGGTGGAATGAAGAAGATGATGGGCGGCTAGGGTTTGGAATTGAAGTGGCTAACCTAGGGTTTTGGTAGGGTTTTGGGGTTTGAGATCTCACACCTTCTCAAGGTTCCTAGGGAATCCGGATTTACTCCTTCACGGAGCTCAACACCTGAACACAAGTATGGAAGAGAGAAACACAAAGTTGCTCACAAAGAAATTGATTTCATTCATCATTAAATTAAGAGTTACATAGAGTTTAATATATAGACAAAACAAAGAAATAAAATTTTATACATTTCCATGTGGGACTAATAGGACTAACCACACTTTAGGCATCAAATTCTCTTCCCAAGACTCCTTCCATGAGTGGGCAGCGCAAAAACTCCAAGAAAACTTGAAAATCAGCTCCAAATGGCAGGTTATGGGGGTGTCTCCTAGTATCTCTCCATGAATCAAGGATTTTCCCTTCATGGTTTGGCTCATTTGGACACCTCCTAGTCTTGCTCCACAAGTTTAGGCTTCTTCCTTTCATGGCTTTGGCACTTTTGGAAACTTTTGGGAACCTCCTTGAATTCCTCCCCAAGACATGCTCTCTTCCCTTTTATAACTTGGATTTTTATGGAACATTGTGGGGCACCTCCTTGATCCTCTCTTCAAGAAAAATTCTTGCCATCCTGGCTTGGGTTTATCTGGAAAGAAATTGGCTCCTCCTTGGATTAAGGTATCTTGATGGATTTCTCTCCCAAGTGGTGCAAGAAAAAAAAGGAACTTACTTCTTGTGGTGTAGGGACCAAAGACAATGGATGGAGATGTGGCACCTCCTTGACTCTGGCGTGTGGCTGGGAGTGTGGCGCCCACTTGCTGGGCCTGGGAGAAAAAATGTGGCACCCTGGACCGTGACTTGACTGAAAAAAAGTGGCACCAACCTAGAGGTGTGGCTGGGAGTGTGGCGCCCACTTGCTTGGCCGGAGAAAAAATGTGGCACCCTGGACCGTGACTTGACTGAAAAAAAAGTGGCACCAACCTAGAGAAGTCCTAGACCACTACTAGGACTTGTACTGAGTCAACATGACTCAACAAAATTTAAATTACAGGGAAATATAGACTCAAGACAAAAATTGAGTTGACCAAGTCAACCCTTATTACAAAACCAGAAAACCCTAATTCTTCGGGCAAGGTCAATCAAAGATCCAGATGGAGCCCTGAAGTCTTCTTCTGAGTCTGGTGCCCGCACCATAAACTCATGCAAAATAATAAATTCCAGGACCCGAGAATTGATAAACTCCCGGATTAGGATAGCTTATCTTCATCAAATTAAAAATTAAAAGTTGGGAAGGTTTTCTTACCAGTTAGAGATTTGAATCTGCATTTGGAGGGATCACATAGCTCTCATATTGAAGCCTGGAAGATGAAGCTTGGTTTCCCTTAAATTGTTGACTGATTTGGGTGGTCCAGGGTGCAAGGAAGGCCTCCTCCGGGGAGGTGAAATTCCTCGAGGATCCTATAAGTATCAAGGGTCAATCAAAAAAGCAAGAAAGAAATTAAAAAAAAAAAGATTTGAAGAAATCAGATTAGGGATTAGAAGCTAGGCTGTTTGAAGCTTGTTGAAGATCTCCCTGCTCAATGGCCTAGGGCACTCCTTCTTGGATGTGTGAAGGCTTGGATGGAAGTGAGTTAGGGAATGAAAGGATGCTAGGGTAGCAAGGAATTCAGCTAAGCACTAGAACACAAACCAAAGAACCAAAAGAACAAAGTAAAACAAGCTCGCAAGCTCAAATAAATTTCACTAGGGTTTAATATCATGAATAAAAGTTATTCTACAAGAGGGGCAGGGGTGGGTTTATATAGAGCTTCCCATGCCCTCTCCTATCTAAAATACAAGTCCTCTCCCAACCATGAAAGGATTACAAAACTCATACAAAGTAGAAATCCAATCCTAACTAGGCTAAACTTTGACTAGTCTTTTTCCTTCTTCACTTAGGACACCTCCTCTTGTCTTGGACTTGGTCAAACTCCTCAAATTCAGTTGTGGACCTTGGGGCAGCAGCAAGGACACCTCCTCATGGGCTTGGACAAAAATTGAACGACCCAGGTGGGCTTTTAGGGTTGGGTGCATGGGCCGGCATATTCCAGGAACCTGGCTGGATCCTTTCTTCTTAAGGGCTTGGCTTGGCACCTAAGCTTAATTTCATTGGGTTGGGATGTAGGTGGACCATTGGAATCATGGATGTCCTGATTTGGGAATATGCTCTGGCATACGGAGAGGAATCTGGGCATCTGGAGGACATTTGAAAGAATCAGGGTTTCTGGAAGCATCTTGGATCCTTGGTTGTCACACAAAATCCAATGGACTGATGTAGTGGCCTCTAAATCCTAGATGTAGCCTGGTGGAACTCCAAAATAGGGTAACCTCATCTTGTATAAAAATTGGGCTCATACTAGACTCATAACTGATGTTCAGGACTCAATATAATGGATTATGTTGAGGGTTGAAACAAATCAACTAACGTCAACTTATTACAGGACTCAATCTTAATTGATAAAAAAAATTTCAAAACTTTGACACATGACTAATTAAACCATATAGGATCTAGTGATCTGTGTCTAATCCTGGTGTGCCCACTAGCCAACTTCATAAGCAAAAATTCCTTTTCATCGCATATTCCTCTACATAAAATTCTTTATATTTCCTTTGGAATTAGCCAAGTTTTAATTTAATTAATTACTTATGTTTAGCTTTTGACTAATTTAGATGCAATTGCTGTGCAAAGGGTAGTGCAGGTGTAGGCATGTGATTTAGGGCTATGAATTTATTGGACTCAAGACTAATACCTAATAGACTCGACTAAACTTCCCTATCAAATGAGATTTATTGGACTCTACGGTAAAAAACCTAAAGACTATAGACTCATTATGTTTGATCCTATCATGGCATGCCCATGAAAATTTACTATGTACTCCTAGAAAATGTCACAAAGTATACCAAAAGTAATATGCAAACCTAACATGTGCAATGAATGAATGCAACATGCAAACCTCTATATGATGCAGGTGAATGGTTAAAGAAAGATAAGAATATTCAAGAAAAGGCAAAAAATATAAGGTGGATTCGGGGTTAGTCTGATACAGTAGAAAATAAGAAAAGGGGTTGAAACTGATGGGATAGACTAAGAACAAGAAGGTTTTTCATGGATGAGTCCTACACTATTGAGGTTGACCTTATTAGGTCTGAGGTACATTCTAGGTTGCATGATGGAAAAAGGGGTCACTAATTCGGGGAAGAGATCAATGGGAGTCAAAAGAGTGAATTCCTGAGGGTACTGATAAGAAATCAAGTCCTTAATAAATTCTTTTGGCTCACGAAATTCAGCACTAGGCTCTATAATTGGATTCTCTTCCTCTAACTGGACTTATACTACCGGTTCAGCTTGGGTGTGGTTAGGTTCAACTAATGTTGCATGGTCTTCTACTTGGTTATCTACTGGTCAACAAATTCTAGTTGTTTCTACCTGAGTATGGTCAGGGTCAACTAATCCTAGGCATCTATGGGAAACTCCTCTTCTTCCTCCTCGTACTCTTCCATAAGCTTGGGTCAGCCTCATATATCTCCTCTTCAATATCTTTTGGTGAACCAATGAGGTGGTAAGAGGGGGGTTGGCTAAGAGATACTTGACTAATATTAGGCTCAAATCTAGGGGTATTGATCCTATAGGGTTCAGGTTGATTGAGGGATAGTGGGTTACTATTGGGTTCATATCTAGGGATTATGGGTTATTGGGGCTCATAGGGCAAGGGATGAACTCTATGGGTCTTGCCTAGGGTTCCTATCTGATCTCCTACTTGGTCAAAACTATGGATTGCTTGATTACTTGATTGGATCAGTTGGTCAAGCTTAGTATTAATTTGGGTATCGGATTGGTCAAAACAACGGTCCATCCGGTCAAATCGTTCAGTCAATGTTTTCTTGAAGGCCTCAAAATTGGAATCCATGGCTAAGTTAGTTTGGGGTTTAGGCTTCTGATATTGGGTTCCTAATCTAGTAGTCATGAATTCAAACAAAGGTCAGAATGAGATGGTGCAGCCAAGCATGCAAAGGATAGTAATTCTTGGATTTCCTTGACCTAGAGCCAAAACTGAATGGGCCAGCTCAACTTAAACTTAACCCAGTAGCTAATCCCTCCATTGGCTAGGTAGGGGTTGAGGTGGTGGTAGGCTTCCCCTGCTTCTCACAGGGTCTTAATTAAAAACCACAAGTCCACTTTGGTCGTTTGACTCTAGAACCGCAGCCTTAGACACTAGCTTTCAGTAATAGCTAAAGGATTAAATGCACTAGTTGGCCCATACGGTTCGGACCCGACCTGTTGGGTGTCACATAGCCCACTAGGGCAAATTAAGTCTAATTAATTTAATTAAGCTTAGGTCAGAATGTTGGTGGTTATTTTGGGCCCAGGATAGGGGATGAAATCCTGCCCTGATGTTAGATAGCAATTGTCCTTAAGATTAGGTTAATCAAATGATAGCACTCAATGATCTTGATGCAATCTAAAACAATCAAAAAAATAAAAAATATTTTATGTATGTTTTATGAGGTGGAAAGTTAAGTTTAGGTTGATTAGGTTAGCAAACAAATTGGGCTTGGGATTGGGTGCGTGGAAGTGATTAGGTTTGGTTGAGTCAAAATGCAGAAATAGCAAATTCAGAAAATTAAAGTTTAGATGATGCAGGTTTTGACATAGTTACCGATGCATAAAAAATAAAAAAAATCTATGACAGAGGATGGATGGTGATGATGAGCTCTAACAAAATTGGTGCAAAACAATAATCAGATGATAATGCAAATCCAAGGGATTTTCAACTAATGCAGAATTCTGAGGTCTTCAGTTAGGGTTTGTAACATGCCCAATTAGTGAATTACGAATTTTGTAAAACATAAAAAATATGATAAAATGATAGACAAGGAAGAGACACTTATGCAGTTTTCAAAGAAAAATAAAATCTCTATCATGTTTGAATCAGATGAAAACCAGACACCAAATGCAGGTGGACAGGATGTAGAAATTTGGTGAATTAGGTTTTGTTGACTCTGATGCAGATGAATGCATACTAAATCCACTCTGATACCAATTGATATAGGATGACTCTAAGACTACTAAACAATATAGGAAAAATAGTAAACTAGTTTTTTTGTAATTTTTGTATTTTAGGTTTGTAGTGTAAATTCCAAAGTTAAGCAAAGAACTAGCAAATAAAGTAGCAATGCAAAGACTCACCATGATCAAAAAATAACTCATGCAAGATAATAAAGTCAGGACTTGGGAATTGAGTAACTTCCAGTTTAGGATAGCTTATCTTCAGCAAATCAGATATCAAAAGAAAGTATGGATTTTCCAATCAGTGATTTGAACACTTTCGATGAGAAGATCACACAACACTCTGATTGGAGCCTAGATGATGAAGCTCGGTTCCCTTGAATTTGATGATTGATTTGGGCAGTCCTGTATAAAGGAAAGCCTCTCTAGAGAGGTGGAACACCTAAAGATATCCTGCAAGCATTAGGGGCCAATCAAAATAGCAATAAATAAAGGAAAAAAACTAGAGTTGGATTGAAATCAGGGTAGAAGTTTGAAGCTGGCGGCTATAAGTAAGATGATGCTCTTTGGCTTGGATGGCAGCTAGGGCACTCCTTCTTGGGTATGTGAAGGCTTGGATGGTAGAAAGCTAAAGGGTAGAAGGATTAGGGGGCAGCAAGGATTGGCTAAGCACAATAGTAACCAAAGAAACACAAAAACTCCAACACCAACACAAGCAAGCACAAGCTTCTAAACCAAAATTTCAGCAAAGTTTAATATCACGAATAAAAGTATATTACAAGAGTGGAGGGTGGGGTACTTTAGAGCTCCCATGCCCTCTCCTAAATGGATTACAAGTCTTCTCCTAGTTAGAATAGGTTTACATAGTTTATGGGAGAAAACTATAAAATAAACCTAGAACTAGGAGTATATAAGTTGAACAGAATAAGAACTAGGTTTCCTTCTTCCATTTGAATTCCTCCTTCTGAGCTTGGACCAAGTCAACACTTTGGACGTGTTGGGTGCATGGGCTTTGGGCCCTGGAGGCCTGGGATGCCTGGATTATGAATATTCTAGGTATCTTGGTTCTGGGCTGGAATATACCTGAATCTTGGATCTTAAGGGCTTGGGCATGGTGCCTGGGCTTGATTTCCTTGTGCTGGGGCATAGATGGACCTCTAGATTCATGATATGACCTGGTCTAGGAATATACTCTGGCATCTGGTGGGAATCTGGGCATCTAGAGAGCATCTGGAAGGAATCAAGGTTTCTGGAGAGCATTTTGGATCATAAGGTGTCACACAAATCCAACAAGCTGATGCAGTGGCCTCTGACTCCTGGATGTGGCCTGGTAGAACTGCAAAATAGGGTAACCTCTTCTTTTGTACAAGATTTGAACTCATACCAGACTTATGGCTGAAGTATAGGACTCAAAATACTGACTAGGGTTGATGGTTTAGATATATAAACTAACCTCAACTTATTACAAGACTCAATCTTAATTGATTACAAAATTGTGACACATGACTAAGTTTCTAAAATTAAAATCCTAATCAATAAACCATATGGGATCTAGTATCTGTGTCTTATCCTATTGTCCCCACCAATTCTTCCGGGGTGGGAGAAACTCGACCCCGTCTAGTGAGGGTCATTTGTCTCAAGGAGGGTCTTGGTTGAGGCGCTGCAGATCTGCACCAGTTTTTCACAAGTCCTCAAATTCTAGCAAACCTTGCCACCGGACCAAGTACCACTGACAGTCTCTATTCTGGGTACTGGTACTTGCAGCTTGATCATCTAGAGTTCTCTCAATCTGTTCCTCACCAAAAGGGCAAATTGTATGTGGTCGCTCTGGGGTGGGTTCACTCACAAAGATAGGGAGTGGCTCAACGGGCTCGCTGGGTGTCACTGTTGGCTCCCTAGACTATATAAGATTTGAGATGATGAAGATGGATCTAATACCTAAATCAGGTGATATCTTAGGCACGTAGGCATTGGGTCCACTGCTATTCATTATTTAGGATGGACCAGCTTTGCGAGCAGAAAATTCCTTTATCATCGCATATTCCTCCACATAAAATTCTTTATCTCTCCTTTGGGAATTAGATAAGTTTTTATTTAATTCATTACTTATGTTCAGCTTTTGACTAATTTCCAGATGCAATTTCTATGTAGAGGGTAGTGCAGGTGTAGGCATGCGATTCAGGCCTATGAATTTATTGGACTCAAGACTAATACATAATAGACTCGACAAGACTTCCCAATGAAAGGAGATTTATTGGACTCTACAGGATAAAACCTAATAGACTATAGACTCATTATGTTTGATACTATCATGGCATGCGCATGAAAATTTACAATGTACTCCTAGCAAATGCCACAAAGCATACCAAAAGTAATATGCAAACCTATCATGTGCAATGAATGAATGCAACATGCAAACCTCTACATGATGCAGGTGAATTGTTAAAAAATATAAGAAAACTCAACAAAAGGCAAAAAATACGATGTGGATTCAGGGCTAGTCTGATAGGGTCAAAAATAAGAAAAGGGGTTGGAACTGCTCGGATAGACTAAGAGACAAGAAGGTGTTTTAGGGATGAGTCATATACTAATGAGGTTGACCTTTTGAGGTTGAGGTATATCACTGGGTTGGCATGATAGAAAAATGGGTCACTAATTTCAGGGAAGGGATCAATAGGAGTCAAAAGAGTGAATTCGTCTTGAGGGTACTGATAAGAAATCAAGTCCTTAATAAATTCATTTGGCTCAAGAAATTCAGGACTAGGCTCTATAATTGGATTCTCTTCCTCTAACTGGTATTCTACTATCGGTTCAGCTTGGGTGTGGTCAGGTTCAACTAATGTTGGGAGTCTTCTACTTGGTTATCTACTTGGTCAACCAATTCTTGGTTGGTTTCTACCTGAGTATGGTCAGGGTTAACTAATGCTAAGTCATCTATGGGGAACTCCTCTTCTTCCTCCTCGTACTCGTCCACTAAGCTTGGGTCAGCCTCATATATCTCCTCTTCAATATCTTTTTGGTGAACCAATGAGGTGGTAAGAGGGGGTTGGCTAAGGGATACCGGACTATTATTAGGCTCAAATCTAGGTGTATTGATCCTATAGGGTTTAGGTTGACTGAGGGATAGTGGGTTACGATTGGGTTCATATCTAGGGACTATGGGTTCTTGGGGGTCATAGGGCAAGGGTTCAACTCTATGGGTCTTGCCTATGGTTCCTAACTAATCTCCTACTTGGTCAAAACTATGGATTGCTTAATTACTTGATTGGATCAGTTGGTCAAGCTTAATATTAATTTGGGTATCGGATTGGTCAAACCTATGGTCCATCCAGTCAAATCGTTCGGTCAAAGTTTTCATGAAGGCCTCAAAAGTGGAATCTGGCATGTCGATTTGGGGTTTAAGCTTCTGATATTGGGTTCCTAATCTAGTGGTCATGTGATCAAACAATCAGTCAGAATGAGATGGTGCAGCCAAGCATGCAAAGGATCAGTAATTCTAGGGTTTCCTACTCCTAGAGCCAAAACTGAATGGGTCAGCTCAACTTACACTTAACCCAGTTACTAATCCTTCCATAGGCCAGGTAGGGGGGGGGGGGTGGTCAAAGGATCCCCCTGCTTGTCATAGGGTCCTAATTAAAGACCACCATTCCACTTAGGTCATTTGACTCTGGAACCCCAACCTTAGACACCAGCTTTCAGTAATAGCTAAAAGTTTAAATGCACTAGTTGGCCCACACGATTCGGACTCGACCTTGGTGAGGACACCAGGATCAGACACAGATCACTGGATCTCATATGGTTTGATTAGTCATGTATAAAGTTTTGAAAATTTTGTAATCAATTAAGATTGTGTCATGTAATAGTTGAGGTTAGTTGATTTGTCTAAACCTTCAACCTTAGTCCAGTTTTGAGTCTTGCCTTTAGCCATGAGTCCAGTATAAGTCCAAATTTTATATAAGAGAAGAGGTTACACTATTTTGGAGTTCCACAGGTCTTATCTAGGAGTCAGAGGCCACTACATCAGTCCATTGGATTTTGTTTTGACAACCCAAGATCCAAGATGCTTCCAGAAATCTTGATTCTTTCTAGATGTCCTCCAGATGCCCAGATTCCTCCCTAGATGCCAGAACATATTCCTATACTAGGGCATCCTGATTCCAAAGGTCCTCCTGCATCCCAGCCCAAGGAAATAAAGTCCAAGCACCGAGCCCAAGCCCTAAAGAAGCAATATTCTATGGAATATTCTTGCTTCCAGGCTACCAGGCCAGCCCAGCTTCCATGAGGCCCAAGCCCATGTGCCAAGCCCCTTTGGGCCAGCCCTTACTAGCCATAGAAGCCCAACACACCCTCCTAGGTATCCTAGGAGGGTTGACCATGTCAAAGTTCAAAGGGAGGTGTCCTTAAGTGAGAAGGAGGAGACTAGTCTAACCTAGTTAGGATTCCTAGTTCTTTTAAGCTTTGTAATTCTAACATAGCTACGAAAAGGCATGTAATCTAATTAGGAAAAGGCTTGTTAACCTAAGTGTAACCCTAGTTAAAGAGGGCATGGGAACTCTATAAATACCACACCCCTCCCCTTCTTGTAATCATCTATTTCTTATGAATACAACTTGCTGAAATTTTGTTTATTGCCTTGTAATTGGTGTCTTTATTTTGGTTCTTTATTTTGAGTGCTCTCTTTGTGTACCCCGGCCAAATCCCTGCAACCCTAGCATCCTTTTGTATCTTTGGAGACCAGCCACACCTAAGCAAAGGAAGCCCTAGCTACCATCCAAGACAAGGAGCTTCTTCCTTCCCAACTGCCATCTCCTAACCTAATCTCGATTCCTTCATAATCCTAGTTTTTTTTCTCTTTTTATTTGCTATTTCGATTGACCCTGATGCTTGCAGGATCCTCGAGGTACTTCACCTCCCCTGAGGAGGCCTTTTTTGCTTCCAGGACCTCCAAATCAGCCATCAGATTCAAGGGAACCGAGGCTTTTTCTTCTATACTCCAATCAGAGTGTATGTGATCCTTTCCATTGCAAAGTTCTCAATCTCTGATTGATAAGAAACCTTTCCTTCTCTTGATATCTATTTTGATGAAGATAAGCTATCCTAAACCAGGAGTTTCTCAATTATCGGGTCCTGGCTACTTATTATCTTGCATGAGTTCTTTGCGATCATGAAGATTCTATGCATTGCTATCCTATTTGCTAGTCTTTACTTAACTTTGAAAATTTAGCCTATAAATTTAATATTTAAAAAAATATAAAAAAATTAGTTTACTATTTTTTTTGCATATTTAGCATTCTTAGAGTCATCCCACATCAGACCTGTTAGGTGTCAACTAGCCCACTAGGGCAAATTAAGTATAATTAATTTTAATTAATCTTGGGTCAGAATGTTGGTGGTTGTTTTGGACCCAGGACAAGGGATGAAATCCTACCTTGATGTTAGATAGCAATTGCTCTTAAGATTAGGTTAATCAGATGATGACACTTAATGATCCTGATGCTATCTAAAACAATCAGAAAAATAAAAATATTTTATATGTGTTTTATGAGGTGGCAAGTTAAGTTTTGGTTGATTAGGTTAGCAAATAATTAAGCTTGGGAATGGGGTGTGTGGAAGTTGATTAGATTTGGTTGAGTGATGCAGAACGAAAGAGAGAGATGATGCGATGCTGAAGTAAATTAAGACTAATTCTTTTTTTGTTATTTTTTTTTTTTATATATTTTCAGAAGTCTGCTTTGACACAAAGGAAAGTTAAACTAATTGAAAGAAACTAGGTAATAATTGAAAGCACAATTTAAATAAAACTGGGTTATCAGAGTAGTTTAGAAGTCATGGATCGCTGGGGGTTGAGAAACTTCTAGACCTAGGGTTTCGCTTTGAACTTTCAACAGGACAGAAATAAAGAGAGAGATGGTTACCAACCAGACAGTGATCTTCACAAAGTTTGGTGGAAGAACTCTCTCGAGCAGATTGTTGGATCCTCGGATTCGGATACCTTCGCAATGGATCCTCCAATACTGGTCCTGTGGATGAGTCAGCTTCTCCTGGACTCAAGATCTGGGAAAGAAGAAGAACAGGTGATGGAATCAGATACTCAAGGAAGGATTTACCAGATTTGAAGAACTTGAAAGCTGATGTTGCTAAAATTCGGATTCTCCTGGAGGCTGATCTGATATCCACTGAGAATTGCTCTGGATCTGAAGTATCAGGACTGCACCCGGATGCTGGTGGTTGGCCTGGACTTGAAGAGAGTGGCCGTGAGAGGTGGGATAGGCTAGGGCTTGGTGGAATGAAAAGGATGATGGGCGGCTATGGTTTGGGAGTGAAGTGGCTAACCTAGGGTTGGGGTTTGGAGATCTCACACCTCCTCAAGGTTCCTGGGAAACCCGGATTTACTCCCTCACGGAGCTCAACACCTGGATGCAAGTGCGGAAGAGAGAAAACACAGAGTTTGCTCACACAAAAATTTTAATTCATTCATCAGATTTCTTTAAAACTTACAAGAGGGTTTTATTTTATAGGACTTTTACAAGAGGTCAGGGTTTTACATCTTCCCATGTGGGACTAATAGGATGGATCTTCAATTTAGGTTTTTAGAATCAATTCCTCCCCATATGGCTGGCCAAGAGGTTCCATAAATGTTGATTGAAAGCTTCAAATGGTAAGTAGGTGGCGCCTCCTAGCCTTGCTCTTTAAGAAATATTTTTTTTCCTTCCATGGCTCAACTCTTTTGGACACCTCCTTTTCTTTCTTCCCAAGTCATGGCTCTTCCCACTTTGCTTTGGGCTTTTTAGGCATGGATTGGGCGCCCCCTTGAAGTGCTCCCTAAGAAATGCTTCTTTCCTCCTTTAGCTTGGCCTTTTAAGGTACATATGGGGCGCCTCCTTGATTTTGGCTTCAGAAAATTTCTTGCTCCCTTGGGTGTGGGGACCAAGACACTGGGATGGATTTATGGCACCTCCTGGACTTGGCGTGTGGCTGGGAGTGTGGCTGGGAGTGTGGCGCCCACTTGCTTGGGCTTGGGAGAAAATGTGACACCTTGGAGAAGACCTAGACCACTACTGTGTCAACATGACTCAACAAAATTTAAATTGTAGGGAAATACAGACTCAACTAAATTGAGTTGACCAAGTCACCCTTATTACAAAACCAGAAAACCCTAATTCTTCGGGCAAGGTCAATTAGAGATCCAGATGGAGCACTGAAGTCTTCTTCTGAGTTTGGTGCCCGCACCAATTCTCCCGGGGTGGGAGGAACTCGACCATGTCGAGTATGGATCAAGTTGGCTCTAGTATCTCTTTAAGAGGTCTGGGTCCAATTCTTGTAATTCTTCTCGGGAGATCCAAGAGTCATCAGAATCTGGCCTTCCTTGCCAGCGGACCAGGTATCTTTGGTATCCTCGATTACGAGTAGAGATAACCTGATCATCCAAGATCTTTTTAATCTGCTCTTTCCTCACAGGCCAGTTTGTTGGTGGACACACAGGGTTGGGTTCACTCTCAAGTGCAGGATTAGGCTCAAAAAGGCTCACTGGGAATCACAGCTGGCTCTCTATACTCTACTAGGTCTGTAATGTTGAAAGTGGAGCTAATGCCTAGTTCTGAAGGCAACTCGAGCACATAGGCATTGGACCCTACTCTCTTCACTACTCTAAATGGACCAGCTCCTCTAGCATGTAACTTTCTAACGGTTCCAGGAGGAAATCGTTCAGGCCTTAACCTAATCATTACATAGTTTCCCTTAACAAAAGTTTTGACTCGCCTTTGAGAGTCAGCCAACTTCTTATAAGTTTCATTACTTAAATTTATTTTGGCATGAATTTCTTTATATGCAAGTCTTTTATATGCTGTGCAAAAACTTCAGCAGACTCTGAGACTCGTGTGTGGACTGGTAAAGGAGCTAGGTCAAGAGGTGTGTGAGGTTTGTAACCATGCACAATTTCAAAGGGACTCTAGCCTATAGACCTATTGATCGAAACATTGAATGCAATTTCAGCCCTGGACAAAATACAAATCCCAATTCCTGGTGCTCTCAATCAAACCAAAATCTGAGCCAAAGCCTAGTAAAGGGTCAAGAAAACTAAACTAGACTGACGACGCATTCCTAAAGAATGGACTTTATTACAAAGGAACCCTAGGTCTAAACCTAACAAACTAAGGTTCTCTTGGTTTGACCTTGGGTCGGAGGAGGGCATGCAGAGCATGAAAACTTATTATGGATGCCTAGTAGGTGCCATAAGGTCTTTCAGAAGTAGGTGGCAAACCTAATAGGTTTTGACACGTGGTTCATTCTAAAGGCTTTGACAAAGTATACTTGGATGGTGTAAGAAGCATTGGAAGTCCTAGAGAAAGGGAGGAGATATGAGGTGGAGTCTCGAATTACCTGTTGACTAAAGGTGGTGACTTGAAGGTTTGAATGGTGATCTATGAGTGTCAACTGGTCATCCTTACGAAAGGAAAAGTTTGCTACTCCCAGGAATGGATCAAGAGATGGTTCGGGAAGTAGCCTAGGACATGTGATTGCAATAGTTAAGGTTTGTTCTCTAAGCAAATAATAATCCACTTTCTCAATAACTGGATTAGAGAATGATTCATGGGAGGGCCTATGGATGATGACCTCAAGACTTGAAATTTGACCTATGGGTGCGAAAAGGTATACTCTATAGAAGGGTAGGTCAGTCATGCGAAGGAAGGGGTCTGGGGCCATAAGGAGGACTTCTACAGGACTGGGTGAATCAATCCTCTCAAGACAAGGATGTTCAATTGAGATTACGGGAGAGACCTTAGTGGCTGGGCATGAGACAAGGTCCAATTGTAAGAGGCTTGATTCAGTCATCCTAAGGAGAGGATCTACCATAGGGTGGGCAAACATAAATAGTTCAGTGCAAAGATCTTCAATTGGTACTTGGAGAATGACTGTCATTAGAGGGTACGAACTGATAGCTCGGGCTAACACTATGAGTTCTTCCTGTGGTAATTTTACTAAAGGAACCTGATTCTCACAAATCTCTTGAATTTCTGAACTAGGTCCTACCACTTGGTTGCTCTCCAAGGTCTCCTCAGGTAAGGAACCAATAGTATCAAAGTCACATTCTTCAAGTTCTTCCCCCTCATATTCATCAACTAGACTCAAGCCAGCATCATATACTTCCTCGATGCCATCTTCAATGGGTTTCGGGTCAGTGGTAATTGGGTCAACTGATTCTGGGCTTGTCATACCTAACCCTTCTTCCTCATTGGAAGGCTTGGGTTCTCCCTCATTAATGTCATCCTTAGGATTCTTACCACTTAGCTGTGCACAAGCCAGTCCTATGCATGGGCACTGACTAGATTTATGGCCTCTTTCTCCACAAAACAAACATTCTTGCGATATAGGAACCTAGGTCACACTGGGTTTCAAGCTAGTAGAGACCTTACTTGGGCATGGGTGTGGATCTAAATGGTTTGATCTAGAAGGCTCGGGTTGTTGAGTGACTGGTCTAGAATATTGTAAGGACCTCTCATAGACACGATCCACACTATAGATATCATGGTTAGGCTTCCTAAGGTTATGCTCGGGATCACGGTATAAGGTCCTCCTAGGCTCCTGGCATGGATGAGGTTGGGGCCTATTAAATTTTGGATCAGGGATCCAATTTTGATGTCTACGTTTCTCAAGTACTTGGACTTGATCCCTAAGCTGGGTAAAATTCTCATGGACTTGTTCTTTACACTGGGTAATAGTAGCAGTCAAATCCTAGCTCAATTTTTCATACTTTCTGTAAGAGCTCTAACCATGGCCTCTAAATCAGGTTGGGTTTGACCAGGTTGGTAGGGTACTCCATTCCGGGTAGACATGATGATGCAAGCAAACACACAAAATGAGACTCAACTGAAATGACTACGGGCTAACTAGACCTAGAGCCCAAACTAGATGCCCAATCAGAGTGGCAAGCTAGCCTGTAGTAACTCAGGACTCAGCCAGGTAGGTCTAAGGGGAGTGTTAGGTCCCTAAATGCCAATCCTAGACACCAATCAGTGATTGGCCATGTAGGTGGACCAGCACACAAGCCCTTCAGGATAGAATCCCTGAACCACCATTCTAGACACTGAGTACAAGCACACACAGAGTAACTAGACAACTGACTCAACACTAGCCTTGACCTGACTTGTTGATGTCCCAAGCCCACTAGGGCAAATTAAGTCTAATAAATTTTAAAATTAGGCTTAGGATCGAATGAGTGGGTGGTGGTTTTGGACTAAGGAGAGGTTATCAACTCCTCCCCTTATCTTAGATTCTCAAATGCCCTTAAGATGAATTAGGAGATGATCACTCAAAAAAAAAATTGAAATGCAGAAACACAGAAACAGAGTTACTGTAATTTAACTCTCAAAAGTTTCACGGAAACCAAAATCATAGAAAAATTAAGTAAAATAGTCTCAATTATACTTGTTCCAGAAAAATAAAAATCACACAATTTGGAGTTATCTGCAATGAGAAACAATTCCTGCAACAGGAGTTACTACTGAAAAAAGAATGCTTCCCCCGTTTACAATTCCTGCTACGAAGTTGTAACCCAGCGGATCCCCTACACGCCCTAGGAACACCCCGTGGAATGGGAATGGAGGTTTGCACCTCGCTTCATTCCTAGGACCGGACATCCTGGGGAGTCTACTTCGAGCAGACAAAGTAAAAAGGGGAGACACTCAAAACATGCAAGCAAGTCAGAAACCATAGACAGGGCTCTGATACCAAAAATGATGCAGAACGAAAGAGAGAGATGATGCGATGCAGAAGTAAATTAAGACTAATTTCTTTTTTTGTTGTTTTTTTTTTTATATTTTCAGAAGTCGGCTTTGACTCAAAGGAAAGTTAAACAAATTGAAAGAAACTAGGTAATAATTGAAAGCACAATTTAAATAAAACTGGGTTATCAGAGTAGTTCAGAAGTCACGGATCGCTGGGGGTTGAGAAACTCCTAGACCTAGGGTTTGCTCTGAACTTTCAACAGGACAGAAATAAAAGAAGAGATGGGTTACCAACCAGACAGCGATCTTCATAAAGTTTGGTGGAAGAACTCTCTCGAGCAGATTGTTGGATCCTCGGATTCGGATACCTTCGCAATGGATCCTCCAATACTGGTCCTGTGGCTGAGTCGGCTTCTCCTGGACTCAAGATCTGGGAAGGAAGAAGAACAGGTGATGGAATCAGATACTCAAGGAAGGATTTACCAGATTTGAAGAACTTGAAAGCTGATGTTGCTGAAATCCGGATTCTCCTGGAGGCTGATCTGACATCCACTAGGAATTGCTCTGGATCTGAAGTATCCAGACTGGACCCGTATGCTGGTGGTCGGCCTGGACTTGAAGAGAGTGTCCGTCAGAGGTGGGATAGGCTAGGACATGGTGGAAAGAAAAGGATGATGGGCGGCTAGGGTTTGGGAGTGAAGTGGCTAACCTAGGGTTTGGGGTTTGGAGATCTCACACCTCCTCAAGGTTCCTGGGGAACCCGGATTTACTCCCTCACGGAGCTCACACCTGGATGCAAGTGCGGAAGAGAGAAAACACAGAGTTTGCTCACACAAAAATTTTAATTCAATCATTAGATTTCTTTAAAACTTATAAGAGGGTTTATTTTATAGGACTTTACAAGAGGTCAGGGTTTTACATCTTCCCATGTGGGACTAATAGGATGGATCTTCAATTTAGGTTTATAGAATCAATTCCTCCCCATATGGCCGGCCAAGAGGTTCCATAAATGTTGATTGAAAGCTTCAAATGGTAAGTAGGTGGCGCCTCCTAGCCTTGCTCTTCAAGAAATATTTTTTTTCCTTCCATGGCTCAACTCTTTTGGACACCTCCTTTTCTTTCTCCCCAAGTCATGGCTCTTCCCAACTTTGCTTTGGGCTTTTTAGGCATGGATTGGGTGCCCCCTTGAAGTGCTCCATAAGAAATGCTTCTTTCCTCCTTTAGCTTGGCCTTTTAAGGTACATGGGGTGCCTCCTTGATTTTGGCTTCAAGAAAATTTCTTGCTCCCTTGGGTGTGGGGACCAAGACACTGGGATGGATTTGTGGTGCCTCCTAGACTTGGCGTGTGGCTGGGAGTGTGGCTAGGAGTGTGGCGCCCACTTGCTTGGGCTTGGGAGAAAATGTGACACCCTGGAGAAGACCTAGACCACTACTGAGTGAACATGACTCAGCAAAATTTAAATTGTAGGGAAATACAGACTCAACTAAAATTGAGTTGACCAAGTCAACCCTTATTACAAAACCAGAAAACCTAATTCTTCGGGCAAGGTCAATCAGAGATCCAGATGGAGCGCTGAAGTCTTCTTCTGAGTCTGGTGCCCGCACCATTGAATCAAAATGTAGAAATAGCAGAATTCAAAAAATTAGTGTTTCAGATGATGCAGGTTTTGACAAAGTTACCGATGCAAAAAAATCAAAAAAACTCTAGGACAGAGAATGTACAGTGATGATGAACGTTACCAAATTTGATGCAAAAAAAATCAGATGATGATGCAAATCCTAGGATTTTTAAACTGATACAGAATTCTTAGGTTTTCAGTTAGGGTTTCTAATATGCCAAATTTTAGTGAATTAGGTTTTTTATAAAATTAATTAAGAATTATTATAAAATAAAGGACAAGGTAGAGAACACTTCATGCAGTTTTCATAAAAAATAAAATTCCTAGATAGTTGAAATTAGATGAAAAATAAACACCTAATGTAGTGGACAGGAAGCAAAAAATTCAGGAATTAGGGTTTTGACTCTGATGCAGATGAATGCTATCCTAAACCCGCTCTGATACCAAACTAATGTGGGATGACTCTAAGATTGCTAAACATGTAGGAAAAATCATAAACTAATTTTTTGTGAATTTTATAATTTAGGTTTGTAGGCTAAATTCTAAAGTTAAGCAAAGAACTAGCAGATAAAGTAGCAATGCAAAGAATCACCATTATCAAAAAATAACTTATGCAAGATAGTGAAAGTTAGGACCTGGTAATGAGGACATTGTCAAGAAGAAGAAACTACAACTAATAATCTTTGGTTTTAGTCAAATCTTTTTCAGGTTCCCACCAATGTATGAAGAAGAAATCCATCTTTATGAAGCACCTGTTGAAGACTCCTAATTCCATTTGAATGAAGCAAGTATGAAGCGTTCAAGTCCATAAATAAAACTAGTAGAGGCCCCTTTTTTCTTCAAGTCCATGGGCCAGCAAAGATCATCTACATTGAAGCTCATCTTGGACCAACCAAGCTATGAAGCATTCATCTACTTTGGAGCCTATTGAAAGACCAAACTTAAAAGGACATGTGAAAGGATTGGATGAAGACAAATGTTTCAAGGAGATGGCGTTACATGGATATTCTAGGACTTTCTCTTGATAGGATAAGTTAGACTAGGAACTAATCATGTAATTAATTAATAACTAAATCTGAATTAGTTGGCTTCTTAACCCACCCTTTGCCATCCATTATGGCTTCCCTTGGCCTATAAATAGAACCAAGGCCTCCTCTTGTAAGGCAAAGAATTAATTGAGTTGAATGAAAGCTTGCTAGTTTGTGTTCTCTTCCATCTTTGCCAAGTTCATAAGTTTTCCTTAGTGTTTTGAGTGTTTCTCTAGAAGTTTGAGTTGGAGTGTTGAGTTTGATCTTGTGTTTGAGTGAGTGTCTTGAGTTTGAAGGACCATAGTTCCATTTCCAAGACCTTATATCTAAGAGCCTAGTAGTCCAAGAAGATGAGGAAAAGCTGTCCAAAACGTCCAGCAACTCTCGCCACTTCTCTTTGTTGATTCCTTCCTTTTCCATTAATTTTTTTGAATCACGACCTTACCTTGACTCTTTTGCTGGTCCTTCTTTAGGGTTTGAAGATAATGATGAAGGCTCCATGCCAAGGATCAGTACTCCAATGATAAATCCAAGAAGAGAGTGTAGATCTTGTCTCTAGCCTTCAATTCTTCAGTGGTTAGTGTTTTTCTTCCATTTGAGCTTTGATTTCTCCTTATTATTGAGAATAGACCCTCTTGATCCTTGGATCTGAGGTTCTTAAAGGTATCTTAGACTACTTTGAGGGTTTCTATATCCTTAGATCCTCTCTTCTTTTTTTTTTGAAAGGAAGCTTGCACAAGGGTGTCAGATTTCTGCTCACTTTGTTCCTAGCTCGAAATTCTTCGTCCCTTCTATCCATGAATCTGGCCATATCTTGAGCTCTAATGCTAATATGTTGTTGCTAAGTAAGCAAATCACATCTCCAAGCACCCCTTTCATCAAACTCATTCCCCATCAATTTTGGTATCAGAGCTTTATTTCTAGGTTAAGCTTTGCAAGCTGCTGGAGTTATGTCTCACTATCTTTTAAGAATTCTTTGATTTTTGTTATTTTTTATATTGATCAAAGAAATCCAATAAATACTTTTCTAGTACCATATTGTTCTAAGATTCTGAATATAAAACTCAAGAAAAATATTTTCTTCTATGTTTCGATTTAAAAATATGCGTTCTTAGGTCATTTTTGAAGTTCTGTCCAAAATTCTATTTCTGGCTTTCATTTCATTTAATTTTCAAAAAAATATAAAATATTTTTTTATAAATTCCAAATTTTAGATCTGAGGTCTAGATTTGATGTTTTGTTATTTTACACTACAACTTTGAATTTTAGAGAGTTTTATAATTTAGAATTCAAATTTGAATTCAGGTTGTTAAGAGTTAGCTAAACTGCTAGAACATTCTAGTAACTGTTTTCAAACTACCTTCTCAACCAAAATTTGAATTAATTTGGAGTCACAAGTTAAATTCCAGGATTTTGAATCTGAGAACTAACCAATTTAGTTTTATTTCAAATTTTTTGGATTTAAAATTTTAAATTTTGAATTTTCAAATTCAGGTTTGTTGGAAGTTGAAAATTATATTTTACCACTTTGCCTCCAAGGATGAATTTTCTAATCAAATTTAAAATTTAAATTTTAAAATTGGTTGATGGGATCTAGGCTTCAAGATTTGAATTACTCAATTTAAATTTGTATTATTTGACATTTCAAAATTGGGTTAAAAATTCATGTATTTGTGCAAAGTATAGTTGATTGTGCTCATTGTTTTGTTGAAATTGTTTGCATCCATTTTTAAAATATCCTAAGGGCATTTAGTATTACATAAGGGAAGGAGGTCATTACCTTTCCTTAGCCCAAAACAATCATCCACATTTGCATTGACCTAAACCCTAAGTAAAATAAAGTAGGAACCTAAACTAGGTGTACCCATAATTCGGGTTCAAGTGCAAGGTAAGATAAAGTATTATTTGAGTGTGTACTTATTCCTTGAAATTGGTGTCTAGGGCTAGAGATCAAATGGCAAACACCTTAAGAAGACTTGCGGTTTTTAATTAGGACCTCATGAAAGCGAGGGGAGCCTCCTGCAACCCTGCCTTTTACCTGGCCAGTGGACAGGGTAATTACATACTTAAGTAGTACCTAGTTAAGTCTTATATTTTGAACTTTTAGATCTAGGAAGCCTAGAATTAGGTTTTGCTTGTCCCTTGTATTGCTTATCTGTGTACTGTGTCCTATAAAGATCTATACCAAAGTCCCACCCTTAGTCTGGTTTACCCATGGACCCCAATCTTGAATTCTTTATGAGAATCCTGAGTGAAAAATTTGATACCCTAACTAAATAATTAGGATCAATGAACAAAGTGTTAGGGCAAATGAATAATCAAATCGAGAATATCAAAAAAGATCACTTGACCTGTACTAATCCTAAATCACCTCTTATTGATCCAAGAGTCCATTGTCATGATCTCATCCCTGAATATAAACTTAGATACCCCTGTCAAGGCTTTGTAGATCAAGAAAAGAGTCTTTAGGAGCAATTGACCATATGCACCTACTTTTGATAGAAACCCTGAGATGTATGTCGATTGGAAGAAAAAAATGGATCGGTACTTTGAGTTTGATGAAATGTCAGAAAAAAGGAAGTGTAAATTTGCCAAATTAAAGCTAAACTGACATGCTAAGTCATATTGGGGACATGTCGAGCATAAAAGTTATTATAGTGGGGATAAAATAATTACTTGGAGAGATGAAGAGTAAGCTAAAGAAAAAGTACCTAGGCAAATCTTGTAAGCAAAATCTTCTAACCCAATGATATAAATTGAGACAAGATGATGAAACTATGTTTAAATATATTGCTAAATTCAATAAGTATGAGGAAGATGAAGAAGAGACTAAACCCATGGAAGAATTAAAGGAAAAATCTCCTAAACCTATTGAAGAATTTAAATATGAAGTGGAATCAAATCTTGTTGAAATAGAGAGCTAAAAAGAGAAGATCCTAAACCCGTTGAAGAATTTAAGGAAGAAGTCTATGAAGCTGGGTCTAACATAGTGGATGAGTATGAACAAGAACAATTGCTTAAAGATAAAATAATTACCGACCTAAAAAATTAACAACGGGAATAATCAATTGGAAGAAAATGAAGTCCAGGGACAAAGCCATGATGAACAATTTGAGGAGATAATAAAGGACTCAGAATTAATCAATGTTGAAGATTTAAATCTAGAGATTAATGAAGGATCACCTAATGGAGTGTTGACCATCAGAGAAAACCTAGAACAAACCCCTACGGATCAGCTCTAAGAAGTTGGGAAGCCTCTGAAAAACCTTCAGTATGTTTTCCCTAACCGTTTCTCTGTCCCTAATCCACCATCCTTGAACACCCACCTTTCTGATTCACCACTACGTAACATGTACTCTCCTATTCCACCAAGCTGGAACACCCACCATATCATTGATCTGGTTCCAGTGATATTCAATAGTTACTTTCTTAAGACTGTATGGCATATGTTGGGAATTAAATTAAGATTTACTGCCACTACCTGAAGATATGTGCAAGAGTCTTAGAAGCCTTTAATAGAATATTGGAAATTAGGAGTTTTTGTTTCATAGCCAACAATAAAGTTCAATTATTAGTTAATAAAGTCCATTTTAGTTTGTCTTTTGTTTTAATATCATTTGAGTTTGTTTTGTCATTTGGTATCATCCATGCATAAGTCTGCCGAATCATATGCACAACATCTTAGGGATTTGCACAGAGAGATTAGCAAGAAATCTAAATGAGCAATGAGAGCTACAATCATATAGATGATTCTCATAGAAGGGCCAAAGGATTTCAAGTAGAAGACTTTGTGATGATCAGGCTCAAACCTGAGCAGTTTCCACCGGGAACTAAAAAAAAACTCCATGCTTGTGGTGTTGGTCCTTTCAAAATAATAAAAAGAATAGGATCTAATGCTTATGTGCTGGACCTACCTTTTGACTTTGGCATTAGCTCTACTTTCAATATCTCAGATCTGGTCGGATACAAGAAGCCCACAATGATTTCCAGTGAGTTTCTAGAACCTAATCCTACCCTTGAGAGTGAACCAATCCTAGAGTTTTCACCAGCCACACTACCAAAGTGGGGAGAAAGAATTGAAAGGGTCATAAATGACAAGATTGTCACTACCCGGAATAAAGATTACCAACGATACTTGGTCCATTGACAAGGTAGACCTGATTCTGAAGATTCATGGATCACTCAAGAAGAACTACAAAGGATCAATCCAGATCTACTTGAATACTACCAAAGCCAAAATGATCCATACTCATCAGGGCCGAGTTCTTTTCACCCGGGGAGAATTAATGAGGACAATGGCAAGAAGAAGAAACTACAAACCAACAATCTTTAGTTTTAGTGTAATCTTTTTTTCAGGTTCCCACCAATGTATGAAGAAGAAATCCAACTTTATCAACCACCTCTTGAAGACTCCTAATTCCATTTGAATGAAACAAGTATGAAGTGTTCAAGTCCACAAATAAAATAGTAAAGCCCTTTTCTTTTCAAGTCCATGGGTCAGCCAAGATCATCTACATTGAAGACCATCTTGGACCAACCAAGCTATGAAGCATTCATCTACTTTGGAGCCTATTGAAGGCCCAAACTTAAAAGGACATGTGGAAGGATTGGATGAAGACAAATGTTTCAAGGAGATGGCGCTACATGAAGATTCTAGGACTTTCTCTTGTTAGGATTAGTTAGACTAGGAACTAATCATGTAATTAATTACTAACTAAATCTGAATTAGTTAGCTCCTTAACCCACCCTTTTGCCATTCATTATGGCTGCCCTTGGCCTATAAATAGGACCAAGTCCCCCTCTTGTAAGGCGATGAATTAATTGAGTTGAATGAAAGCTTGCTAGTTTGTGTTCTCTTCCACCTTTGCCAAGTTCATGAGTTCTCCTTAGTGTTTTGAGTGTTTCTCTTGAAGTTTGAGTTGGAGTGTTGAGTTTGATCTTGTGTTTGAGTGAGTTCCTTGAGTTTGAAGGACCATAGATTCATTTCTAAGCTCTTCTATCTATGATCCAAGTAGTCCAAGAAGAAGAGGAAGTGCTGCCCAAAAATTCTAGCAACTCTTTTCACTTCTCTTTGTTGATTCCTTCCTTTTTCCTTAATTTCTTTGAATCATGACCTTACCTTGACTCTTTTGTAGGTTCTTCTTTGTGATTTGAAGATGATGATGAAGGCCCATGCCAAGGATCAAATCTTTAATGGTAAATCCAAGAATGGAGTGTAGATCTTGTCTCTAGCCTTCAATTCTTGAGTGGTGAGTGTTTTCCTTCCATTTAAGCTTTGATTTCTCCTCATTGTTGAAATAGACCCTCTTGATCCTTAGATCTATGGTTCTTAAAGGTAGCTTAGCCTAGTTTGAGGATATTTATGCCCTTAGATCCTCTCTTTTATTAATTTTGAAAGGAAGCTTGCACAAGGGTATCAGATTTCTGCTCACCTAGTTCCTAGCTCAAAATTCTTCATCCCTTCTACCCATGAATTTGGCCATATCTGGAGCTCTAGTACTAATATATTGTTCTAAGTGAGTAGATCTGTTGCCCGGTGGCTTTTCCAAAGAGGGGGGTGAATTGGGAATTATAAAATTTTTGCAGGTATGTGCACAAGTAATTCCTTTTAGTGGTTAAGTGCTGTGATAATCAGAGAATAAATGCAAAAGCTAAAAAGTAAATCAAGCACAACACAAGCAAGAAAGATTTATAGTGGTTCGAAGCAACCCAACTCCTACGTCCACTACCCAAGTTCACCACTCGAGATTTCCACTATATCACCCAAACCGAAATACAGTCGGATTGTTTTACAGGCTCACAATCCATACCTCTACACTTTGGTTTTTGAACCGGGCTTACCAAAGAAACACAAACTAGGTTTTAACAGGCTACCTAGAACCTCTACACTTTGGTTTTAAGAAGGCTTACAAAAGAAACCTATTTGGTTTTTACAACCGGCTCACCAATAACCCAAATATTCTAAGAATAGAATAAAAAAGCAACAAAAATAACAAACTCTGTTGTCGGGTGATTGCCAATGCAGCTCGAGTGAAGCTCTATTGAATGCTCTTCAATGCACTTTACTGGCTTCCTTTCTTTCCTTAAAAGGTGCTTTAAGCTTCTGGTAAGAGTTGGTGAAGGCTTGAAGGCTGACTTCAAGCTCAAGTGCTCTCACTTCTTTCTTCAATAAGTCTTTAATAAATATCCATTTACTCATTAGTCTCTTCAAAAATGTTTGCATACCTTATTTATAGAGACTTCAACTGCCTTCCCTTGATTTTGAATGTTGTAGACCATTGGGAGGTGTCAGGTTACCGTTGGAGCACTTTTAGAATTCAAAAACTAAAAATTGGAACTAGCCGTTGGAGGTGACCCCATCATTTCATTCGGCTTGGACAATCTTTGAGTCGGCTCGGATCAAGTTCGGGTCGGCTAGGCTGAACGCCAGTTGGCTGGGTTCCACAATTGAGAAAAAGGTTCACTCTGGATGAGTCGGCTAGGCTAAATTCTAGTCGGCTCGGATCTTAGAGGCTCTCAGAGCATTCTTAACCAAGTTTTGGACGAGTCGGCTGGGCTGAATTCCAGTTAGCTGGATCTGTGTGCCAGAGAACTTCTTTCCTGTGCCAGTGCCAGAGTCGGCTGGTTCCTCCATCCAGTTTGCTCGAAAGTTGCTCTTCAACCAACCAGATCAAATCTCTTCCAAACTCTTGTCCCAAGCTTTGAAGACTTCTTCAAGATCTTCTTACAATAAATTCAAGAAAAATTGAAGCTTGAAAACTACTCGAAGTAACCCTTTATCTTGATTTAAGTAGGAAATTTTTGTAGGGTTCTTCTTTACAAGATTCTAAACACTTTACAACTCAACACAAAACAATAAAGATTGTTGGATTTAGAAAGTTTGTCAATGTAGTTGTCCTACAAAAACTTGTCAATCATTTGAAGAGTTGTTAGACAACCAAATGTATGCTCCAATATTTTGTTATCATCAAAATCACTTTAGGGGTCAACAAGATCACATCTCCACGCACCCCTTTCATAAAATTCGTCCCCCATCACCTAAGAATTGAGAAACTTCTAGTTTATAGGATAGCTTATCTTTAACAAATCAGATATCAAGAGAAGGAAAGGATGTTACCAATCAATGATTTGAAGACTTTCGATGAAGAGATCACATGGCACTTAGATTGGAGCTTGGATGATGAAGCTCGGTTTCCTTGAATTTGATGAGTGATTTGGGCTATCCTGGAGTCAAGGAAAGCCCCTCTGGGGAGGGGAAACACCTTAAGGATCATGTATGCATCAGGGGTCAATCAAAACAGCAAATAAACAAAGGAAAAAAACTAGGGTTGGATTGAAATCAGGGTAGATTTTTGAAGATGGTGGCTAGAAGTATGATGATGCTCTTTGGCTTCGATGGCAACTAGGGCACTCTTTGTTGGGCATGTGAACGCTTGGATGGCAGCAAGCTAGGGCATGGAAGAATGCTAGGGCAGTAAGGATTAGGCTATGCATAATAGTAACCAAAGAAACATAAAAACTCTAACACTAACATAAGCACACATGCTTCTAAACCAAAATTTCAGCAAAGTTTAACATCATGAATAAAAGTTATTACAAGATGGGAGGTGTGGGGTATTTATAGTGCTCCCATACCCTTTCCTAAAGGGATTACAAGTCTTCTCCTAGTTAGAATAGGTTACATATTTTAAGTGGGAGAAAAACTATAAAATAAACTTAGAACTATGAGTATACAAGTTGAATATAATAAGAACTAGGCTTCCTTCTTCCATTTGAATTCCTCCTTCTTAGCTTGGACCAAGTCAATACTTTGGATGTGTTGGGCTTCATGGGGGGTAGCAAGGGGTGGCCAAGGATGGGTTAGGTGCATGGTCTTTGGGCCCTGGAGGCCTGGGATACCTGGAGTAGGAATATTCCATGTATCTTGGTTCTATGCTAAAATATACATGTAATCTTGGTTCTTAAGGGCTTGGGGGTTGGTTCCTGCTCTTGATTCCTTGTGCCGGGGCATAGATGGACCTCTGGATTCATGATATGACCTAGTATGGGAATATACTCTGGCATCTAGCAGGAATTTGGGCATCTGGAGAGCATCTGGAAGGAATCAGGATTTCTGAAAGCATTTTGGATCCTAGGGTGTCACACAAAATCCAACAAGCTGATGTAGTGTCCTCTGACTCCTGGATGTGTCTTGGTAGAACTCCAAAATAGGGTAACCTTCTCTCTTATATAAGATTTGAACTCATACTAGACCCATGGCTGAAGTACAGGACTTATATTACTGACTAGGGTGAGGGTTGAGACAAATCAACTAACCTCAACTTATTACAGGACTCAATCTTAATTGAGTACAAAATTATGACACATGACTAAGGTTCTAAAATTAAAACTATAATCAATAAACCATATAGGATCCAGTGATCAGTGTCTAATCTTGGTGTCCACACCAATTCTCCCATGATGGGAGGAACTCGACCCCGTCGAGTGAGGGTCAATTTGGCTCAAGGAGGGTCTGGGTTGAGGAACTATAGATCAGCACCAGCGTTCCACAAGTTCTCAGATTCTGGCCGACCTTGCTACTGGACAAAGTGTCGCTGACAGTCTCTATTTTGGGTACTAGTCGCTTGATTGTCCAAAGTTCTCTCAATCTGTTCCTCAACAAAGGCCAAATTGTATGTGGTTGCTCTGGGATGATTTCCCCCATAATGAAAGGGAGTTGCTCAAGGGGCTCGCTGGGTATCACTACTGGCTCCCTAGACTCTTTAAGATCTAAGATGATGAAGGTGGAGCTAAAACCTAAATCAGGTGATATCTAAGGCACATAGGCATTGGGTCCACTGTTATGCATTATTTGGATTGACCAACTTCGCGAGCAGAAAATTCATTTATCATCGCATATTCCTCTGCATAAAATTCTTTATCTTTCCTTTAAAAATTAGCCAAGTTTTTATTTAATTCATTACTTATGTTTAGCTTTTGACTAATTTCTAGATGCAATTGCTGTGCAGAGGGTAGTGCAGGTGTAGGCATGTGATTCAGGGCTGTAAATTTATTGGACTGAAGACTAATACCTAATAGACTCGACTAGACTTCCCTATCAAAGGAGATTTATTGGACTCTATAGAACAAAACCTAACAGATTATAGACTCATTATGTTTGATCCTATCATGGCATGCACATGATAATTACTACGTACTTCTAGCAAATGCCATAAAGTATACCAAATGTAATATGCAAACCTAACATGTGCAATAAATGAATGCAATATGCAAACCTCTACATGATGCAGGTGAATGGTTAAAGAAATATAAGAAAACACAAGAAAAGGCAAAAAACACGAGGTGGATTCGGGGTTAGTCTGATAGGATAGAAAATAAAAAAAGGGGTTGGAGCTGATCGGATAGACTAAGACACAAGAAGGTGTTTCAGGGATGAGTCCTATACTAATGAGGTTGACCTTATGAGGTTGAGGTATATCTACTAGGTTGGCATGATGGAAAAATGGGTCACTAATTTCGGGAAAGAGATCAATGGGAGTCAAAAGAGTGAATTCATCTTGAGGGTACTAATAAGAAATCAAGTCCTTAATAAATTCTTTTGGCTAAGGAAATTCAGGATTAGGCTCTATAATTGGATTCTCTTCCTCTAACTGGTCTTCTACTACCGGTTCAGCTTGGGTGTGGTCAGGTTCAACTAATATTGGGTAGTCTTCTACTTGGTTATCTACTTGGGCAACTAATTCTTGGTTGGTTTCTACCTGAGTATGGTCAGGATCAACTAGTCCTAGGTCATCTATGGGGAACTCCTCTTCTTGCTCCGCGTACTCATCCACTAAGCTTGGGTCAGCCTCATATATCTCCTCATTAATATCTTTTTGGTGAACCAATAAGGTGGTAAGAAGGTGTTGGCTAAGGGATACCTGACTAATATTAGGCTCAAATATAAGGGTATTGATCCTATAGGGTTCAGGTTGACTGAGGGATAGTGGGTTACTACTGGGTTCATATCTAGGGACTATGGGTTCTTGGGGCTCATAGGGCAAGGGTTCAACTTTATGGGTCTTGCCTAGGGTTCCTAACTGATCTCCTACTTGGTCAAAACTATGGATTGCATGATTACTTGATTGGATCAGTTGGTCAAGCTTAGTTTTAATTTGTGTATCGAATTGGTCAAACCTATGGCCCATCCGGTCAAATCATTCGATCAAAGTTCTTATGAAGCCCTCAAAATTGGAATCCATGGCTGAGTTAGTTTGGGGTTTAGGCTTCTGTTATTGGTTCCTAATCTAGTGGTCATGCAATCAAATAATCAATCGGAATGAGATGGTGCAGCTAAGCATGCAAAGGATCAATAATTCTAGGGTTTCCTAGACCTAGAGCCAAAACTGAATGGGTCAGCTCAACTTATACTTAACCCAGCAGCTAATCCTTCCACTGGCCAGGTAGGGGGTGTGGTGATGAGAGGCTCCCCCTGCTTGTCACAGGGTCCTAATTAAAAACCACCAGTCCACTTACGTTGTTTGATTCTGGACCCCCAGCCTTAGACACCAGCTTTCAGTAATAGCTAAAAGATTTAATGCACTAGTTGGCCCACACGGTTCGAACCCGACCTGTAGGGTGTCACCTAGCCCACCAGGGCAAATTAAGTCTAATTAATTTTAGTTAAGCTTGGGTCAGAATGTTGGTGGTTATTTTGGGCCCAGGACAGGGGATGAAATCCTGCCCTGATGTTAGATAGCAATTGCCCTTAAGATTATGTTAATCAGATGATGTCACTCAATGTTCCTGATGCAATCTAAAACAATCAAAAAAATAAAAATATTTTGTGTGTTTTATGAGGTGGCAAGTTTAGTTTAGGTTGATTAGGTTAGCAAGCAAATTGGGCTTAGGATTGGGGTGTGTGGAAGTTGATTAGGATTGGTTGAGTCAAAATGCAGAAATAGCAGAATTCAAAAAATTAGGATTTCAAATGATGCAGGTTTTGACATAGTTACCGATGCAAAAAAAAATAGAAAACTTCTAGACAAAGGATGGACGTTGCTGATGAACTCTACCATATTTGATATAAAAAAAAATTAGATGATGATATAAATCCTAGGGTTTTCGAGCTAATGTAGAATTCTCAGGTTTTCAGTTAGGATTTTTAATATGCTGAATTTTAGTGAATTTGGTTTCTATAAAATTAATTAAAATACAATAAAACAAAGAACAAGGCAGAGAACATTTCATGCAATTTTCATAGAAAAAAAAATTTCTAGATGGTCAAATCAGATGAAAAACAGAGACCTAATGCAGTGGACAAGATGCAGAAAATTCTGGAATTAGGGTTTTTGACTCCGATACAGATGAATGCTATCCTAAACCCGCTCTGAGACCAAACTGATGCAGGATAACTCAAAGATTGCTAAACATGTAGCAAAAATAGTAAACTAATTTTTTTGTGATTTTTATAATTTAGATTTGTAGGCTAAATTCCAAAATTAAGCAAAGAACTAGCAGATAATGTAGCAATGCAAAGAATCACCATGATCGCATAATAAATCATGCAGATAATAAAAGTCAGGAACTGGAATTGAAAAACTTTCAGTTTAGAATAGCTTATCTTTAGCAAATCACATATTAAGAGAAGGGAAGAATGTTACCAATCAGTGATTTGAAGAACTTCCGATGAAGAGATCACATAGCACTCTAATTGGAGCCTGGAGATGAAGCTTGGTTTCCTTGAATTTGATGACAGATTTGGGCTATCCTAGAGGCAAGGAAAGCCTCCTCTGGGGAGGTGAAACACCTCGGGGATCCTGCACGTGTCAGGGTTCAATCAAAATAGCAAATAAACAAAGGAAAGAAACTAGGGTTGGATTGAAATCAGGGTAGAAGTTTGAAGCTGGCGGCTAGAAGTAGGATGATGCTCTTTGGCTTGGATGATAGCTAGGGCACTCCTTCATGGATGTGTGAAGGCTTGGATGGCAGCTAGCTAGCGCATGGAAGGATGCTAGAGCAGCAAGGATTCGGCTAAGCAAAATAATATCCAAAAAAACACAAAAATTCCAACACCAACACAAGCACACAAGCTTCTAAACCAATATTTAGCAAAGTTTAATATCATGAATAAAAGTTATTACAAGAGGGGAGGGGTGGGGTTTTTATAGAGCTCCCATGCCATCTCCTAAAGGGATTACAAGTCTTCTCCTAGTTAGAATAGGTTTATATAGTTTAAGTGGGAGAAAGACTATAAAATAAACTTAGAACTTGGAGTATACAAGTTGAATAAAATAAGAACTAGGTTTCTTTCTTCCATTTGAATTCCTCCTTCTTAGCTTGGACCAAGTCAACACTTTGGACATGTTGGGCTTTATGGAGGGCAGCAAGGGGTGGCCAAGGATGGGTTGGGCACATGGGCTTTGGGCCTTGGAGACTTGGGATGCCTAGAGCAGGAATATTCTAGGTATCTTGGTTCTGGGCTAGAATATACCTGGAATCTTGGTTCTTAAGGGCTTAGGCTTGGTGCCTGGGCTAATTTTTCTTGGGCTGGGGCATAGATAGACCTCTGGATTCATGATATGACCTGGTCTGGAAATAAACTTTGGCATATGGAGGGAATTTGGGCATCTGGAGAGCATCTGGAAGATATCATGGTTTCTGGAAAGCATTTTAGATCCGGGGGTGTCACACAAAATCCAACAAGCTGATGTAGTGGCCTCTGACTCCTGGATGTGGCTTGGTAGAACTCCAAAATAGGGTAACCTCCTTTCTTGTACAAGACTTGAACTCATACTGGACTCATGGCTGAAGTACAGGACTCAAAATAAACTAGGATTGAGGGTTAAGAAAAATCAACTAACCTCAACTTATTACAGGACTCAATCTTAATTAATTATAAAATTGTGACACATGACTATGGTTCTAAAATTAAAACCCTAATCAATAAACCATATGGGATCCAGTGATCTATGTATAATCCTGGTGTCCCCACCACCAAGCAACTTGGTAATCTCAACAAAATGTAACCTAATAGCTTTAGAAACATGAGAAGACTCAGGGAAGGGTAGAAAATAGGATGGAGACTCAGGGGCTGGTTCTGGGCTAAGGAGACTGACCTTATTGTATGAACATTGAGCAATATCTATGGGCAAGAAAAGGTCCATGCTATGGAAGGATGGGTCAACAATTTTTGGGAAGTGATTCAGAACTGGGATTGAAGTGGTAAGCTCCTCCTGAGGGTACCAAATTAAAGAGACCATATCCTCAATAATTTTCTCTTGGATTTTAGGACTTGGCTCGATAACTAGATTCTCTTCTAGTGTCTCCTCAGGTAAAGCCATTGTAGTATCAGTGTCATGGCTTTCTCCATGTAACTATTCTTCATATTCATCCACTAAGTGAGCTTCAGCTTCATACAATTCTACTTCAGGCTCACTAGTAGGTTCATGATCTTCTTCTAAGGGTCCTCCAATATAGATTGAGTCTGGGTGTTTTCTAGGTCAACTAATTCCAGGTCAACAATATATTCCTCCTCTTTAATGTCATCCTAGTGAACACATAGGGTAGAAATGGTGGGTAACTCGAGTTAGGCTTGGGTCGACTCAGGTTAAGGTTGGGTTTGGGTTCAGAGGTAGTAATCCAGATAGGCTTAACTCGATAGTTCTTGGGTTCCCTCTGACTTGACTCGAATTCCATAGCAATTCGATAGGCATCATCCAAGTCATAAATTCTTCATTAGAATGGTTCCCCCTGGATGTTCCTACGTAGGCCAGCTCGAAACCTTGATATGATCATAGCCTCAGACTCAACTGTGGTACATCTCCTATTAAACTCATTAAATTGGTCAACGTATTCAGACAGTTTTATTATTCTGTCTCAATATGTACCATTGGTCTAAAAGTCTTTTCTCATAAAATCACCTAGGTACTTTTCTCTTAACTTACTCCTCATGGCTTTCCAAGTAAGTATTTCATCTCTTCTTTGGTAACATTCATTCTCAATAACTCCCAGTGCCACTTAGCATGTATGGTTACCCTACGTGTAGCCAATCTAACTTTTCCTAACTCCAACATCTTAATCTCCCCCTTTTTGATGATGACAAAACCGGGCATGAAATGATAAGATAGAACATTACATTTACTTATATAATTATATTTGAAAGAAGGTATAAACAAGTATAGAAAGAGTTGACTCTAATTTTGAACAATACATTTTTATGACATGCTTAACTATCATTAAAGTTAGATCATGGAAGGAAAATTAGAGCATGTTAGTCGTAACGAGAGAGATAAAGAATCAGATTAGTGAGAAATAATCCCCCTCAATAAGATATTCCATGCTTTAACAAACTTTCCATGCAAGACAATGCAATAGAACATAACTAATAAAGTATATTTCTCAAGTCTTTCAAGAAAATTTTAATGTATCAGAGCTCATGTATCAAGGTTTCTAAGAAACTTTTATATATCAGAGCATATATACTAAGAAAATTTTCATGTATCAGAGCATGAGAAAATTTTTATGTATCATAGCATATATCAAGAAGATTTTCAGGAGAAAATTGATGTTCATGTATCAGAGCATATCCTGAAAGATTAATGTTCATATATCTGAGCATATAAATAGAGCATATTATGTATCAAAGCATATAGATTTTATCCTTTTCATGTAAGTACATAAATTTCTCCCCCTTTTTGTCATAAATCAAAAAGGTGAAGCCAGTAAAGCTCGTTTTTGAAAGAGATTAAGAAAGGTTTTAAGATTTGTTTGAGATAATTTAACCTTCTCAAAATTATGAAGATATTCTATTAAAAAAAAAGCACAAGAATCAATCAAAGTAAAAATAACAACTCTACTACACAAGTAGCCAAAATTAAGATATTCATTTCCTTCATCAAAGTACAGTACATTGAGATGATATTAAAATATGCATAGTTTAGAAAAAAAGAAAGATTCTAGTCACTATCACTAGAATTAGAAGAGATAACATTAGTTGACTTTCCCTTAGCTTTTGTAAGTTCTCTAGAACTATTTTGCATGCGAGGAGGAGGTCTTTTGTGTGGAATAAAAGAAATGGAAGTTAGATCAAAAGGTCCTGGAGTAGGTGCACAATGAGCTGCCTGATGCTCCTCAACCTTAGTCAATAACTTCCACAGGAAATTGTTAATGGTCTTCAACTCACTTTCCACCTTCATTGTATCCTTGGAAGAAGTCAACTTTTGCATTGTGGCCATGATCTCTCCAACCTCCTTTTGTAGTGAAAGTACTTTTGAAGCTTGAACATTTGCATAAGCTTCTGCTGAGCCTCTCAATCTTCCAAGTTCTACTTTTAGTATGCCCAAGTCTTCAGTATAATTGTCTTCCCTCTTCAATCTTTTTTAACAGCTCCCATTCCCATTTTTACTTGATTTAATTCATCTCTAAACTCATTAAGTCCTTGGTCTACTTTAGATTTAAGATCACTTATCACAGACCCAAAAAAACTTAATAATTCTTTGGAAAACTTACTGAGCTGCTCTAAGATGTCAATGTGATGAATAGTAGCGGTGCAGGAGTAGCAGTAGAAGCAAAGTCAGGTATAGGAGCATCAGAAGATGGCTGTACAGGTGAGTCTGTCTGTGGCTCAGGATTAGGAACTGAAGTATCCTCACCTTCACCTTCTTTTCTTGTTCTTCAGTATCAGCTAGAGCATCAAATTTCTTCCACCAGGTGCCTTCAGAGAGCATATTTCCCATTCTTTGTAGAGTTTTAGCGATGTATGTATCAGTATGAAGAAGTGATCTGCTATCTTCATCAGATAATCTACATTTGCTTCTTTGAAGAACAATGTCAGTATCATGCCATATGGCAAACAAGCTTTTACCTTTCTGATTGCTTCCTTCATTTGAGATAACATGATTGCCAGAAGATTTATCTTGTCTCCTTGAATCAAAAGATCCATAAAACATAAATCTCTCTCACTAACACAGTCAAACCATCCCGTTCTAGGTAAAAAGATTCAATTGATGAAACTGTGAAGGAGTCGCATTTCCACTAATAAGGAGCTAGCCTTTAAAATGCCAATTTCGTTCACATCAGCCTATTCCAACACTATTTGCAGTGCCTTTGCCCTGTCTTTTAAAACTAATTGTCAAATCCCTTCAAAAGGCATTTCCAACATGTTGCTATGAATTTCTTCAAAAACTATAATCCTTTTTTCTTTCACAACAGATTCAATATTCTACTCTCTAAATCTAAATTTTCATAAAATACCTTGACCAAGTTTGGATAAGTGAGAATATTTAAGGAAAACATATAATTCCAACCTTGGTTTTCAATCAAATCTCCAACAATCAGCCCTATTTCTTTGAGAAATTCAAATAGAATCCATCTCCTTGTCATGATGGGTCTCATTCCCCTAAGGGCATTTGCTGTCGAGGAGAGAGCTCGGTTTCGCAACAGGTTGAGCTGGAATCCGTGACGAGCTATCTTCATGAAACTTGGAGTGCCTTTCTTGTGGAGCTTTCTTAGATTCTCGATGAGGTCTCTTCCAAAAAGCCTTTCATGGAGCCATTCCCATAAAGACACAGTGATACGAGGTGATCAAGTGGGGAAGGGTTTTTGGAAAAGATGTTTCAAAGGGAAGGGATGAGGAGCCGAAGAAAGAAATGCAATGAAAAAACCCTATGGCTCGACTTAAGAAAGAGTCGGCCGAACATTCGATCTTGCTCGACCAACATGACTTCTGCTCGTGTCGGCTCAAGCAGAGGGAGCACAAAAAATAAATTGAAGCCTTACTCAAAACTTTTTACATAGAAAATCATAGATAGAAATAGAATGTGGATGTTATCAAGATAATGTTTCCTTAAGTTTGAGGAAAATTAGGTTAAGGTTACTAAAGAGGGTCACACAAACCTAGTTCACATCTAATCATTGCCAACCTATCATAATTTAAAGGTTTAGTAAAAATATTAGCAATTTGGTTTTCAGTTGGCACAAATTCAAGTATAATATCATTGTTCAAAATATTATCTCTTATAAAATGGTGCCTAATTTTAATGTGCTTAGTTCTTGAATGCTGAACAAGATTCTTCGTTAAATTTATAGCACTTGTTTATCAGATTATTAGAGTTTAGATTGCGTAACACCAAAATCTTCTATCTATTGTTTAATTCGAAGCACTTAAGCACAACAACTACCAACAGAAACATACTCTGCCTCAGTAATGGACAATGCTATGCATTTTGCTTCTTACAGTGCCATGAGATTAAATTCAACCCTAGAAATTGGCATGTTTCACTAGTGTTCTTTCTATCAATTTTACATCCAGCATAGTCAACATCCGAAAAACCAATTAAATTTAATGAAGATTCTTTATAATACCAAAGACCTAAATTACTTGTACCTCTTAGATATTTGATAATTCTTTTAACAGCAAGCATGTATGATTCCTTAGGATTTGATAAAAATGAGCACACACACATACACTATACAAGATATCAGGTCTACTGGTAGTAAGATATAACAACGATCTAATCATACCTCGATAAAGCTTTTGATCGATGTTGCAACCATCTTCATCTTTGTCTAGTCTGCAGGTAGGCTCATGGGTGTGCTAACCTTTTTGTTTGTCTCCATGCCAAACTTCTTGATTATTTCATTGATATACTTTGCTTGGTTTATAAAGATCACTTCCTTTGTTTGTTTTAGTTATAATACAAGGAAGTAGTTGAGTTCACCCATAAGGCTCATTTCAAACACTCCCTACATCAACTCAGCAAATTCTTCGCAAAGGATTTCATTTGTTACACCAAATATGATATCATCAACGTAAATCTGTACAACTAACATGTCATTCCCTTTTTCTTAATGAAAAGAGTTTTGTCAACATTTCCTCTTTTGAAATCATTTACAAGCAGAAATTTGCTAAGTCTATTATACCAGGCCCTAGGTGCTTGTTTCAAACTATATAATGCTTTATTTAGTTTAAACACATGATTTGGAAAACCATGATTTTCGAAACCTGGAGGCTATTCTACAAAAACTTGTTTAGAAATAAATCCATTAGAAATGTACTTTGACATCCATTTGGAATAGTTTAAAATTCATGTAGCAAGCAAATACAAGAAGTAATTTGATGGCCTCAAGTCTTGCTATAGGTGTATAAGTTTCATTAAAATTATTCCCTCTTCATGGTTGTACCCTTTAGCTACCAACCTTGTTTTATTTCTCATAACCTTACTATTCTCATCTAATTTGTTCCTATAGACCCATTTGGTTCCTATGATGGGATGGTATAGAGGTCTACTAACAAGAGTGCAAATATTTTTCCTTTCAAACTGGTTTAATTTTTCATGCATGGCCATCATCTAGTTTGGATCAGTTTCAGCTTCTTCTAAACTATATGGTTAAATTTATGAAACAAAGGCTAGGTAGTCATGTGCATCTCTATGTGCAGACCTAGTCCTAAAACATGAGAAGGATCACCAATAATTAGATCTTTAGGATGTGAAGTTACATACTCCCATTCATTTGGTAAATTAGTATGATCCTTACTTACACTTCATTTCTATCTTGTGTTGGCTTGTCTTGTATGCTTAGATCTTCCATCTCTTTCTGGAGTGTACCTGCATCATTGTCTACACACTCATCTTTTCTAGATGGTGAGGGGTTAGCTTCATCAAAAACAATATGAATTAACTTTTCTATAGTAAGAGTCCTCTTATTAAATACTCTATATGCTTTTCTATGCAGTGAATAACCAAGGAATATGGATTCATCAGATTTTGCATCAAATTTTTTTAGGTTATCTTTACCATTATTCAACACAAAGCATTTACATCCAAAAACATGAAAATAATAATATTGGGTTTCTTATCATTCCAAAGCTCATAGAGGGTTTTCTTTGAAATTGGGGGTGTATAAAATACGGTTCAATATGTAATAGGCAATGTTCATTGCTTCTGCCCAAAAGTACCTTGGAAGATTGCTTTCACACAACATAGTTCGGGCCATTTATTCCAAGTTCTTTCTTTCTCTTTACAACACCATTTTATTGTGGTGTTTTAGAAGCGGAGAAGTTGTGACCAATGCCGTGTTCAATGCAATATTCATCAAAGCATTGATTTGAAATTCAGTCCTGTGATCACTTCTTATAGAAATAATAGAAAGATTTTTCTCATTTGAAACCTTTTTGTAAATTTTTGAAATACATTAAAGGTTTCATCTTTATGTGCGATAAATAATATCCATGTGAATCTAGAAAGTCATATACATCACAAGGCCATATTTCATACCACCTAGGCTGTGGTCCTAGTTAGTCCAAATAAGTCCATGTGAAGTAGCTCAAGGGATCTAGTAGTGAAATTATATTTTTTGATTTAAAACACACCCTAGTTTGTTTGCCTAATTGACAAGCATCACATATATAATCAAGATCTACTTTAAAATGTGGCAAACCTCTAATTAGATTCTTTGAAATTAACTTGGCAATTGTATGCATGCTAGCGTGACCTAATCATTTATGCCAAAGTAAACAAAACTCCTCGATCTTATCATTCATTGCTACTAGACTGGAACTACTAGTCATGGCTAGATCATTTAGATCCACCACATAGATATTTCCAAGTCTATGACCAATGAATTTGTTGCTAGAGTCAAGAGAGTTAGTTACAAATACATAGATGATTCAAAGACAACCTTGAAGCCATTATCACAAAGTTGACTAATACTTAACAAAATATGCTTCAATTTGTCTACTAGCAATACATCTTCAATAAAAGTATAGAGGGTTATCTTGATCTTACTGATTTCGATTATTTTTCCATTGCCATTATCACCAAAGTAACCGATCCTCCTTTCATTTATAAGATGATAAACTGGTCTTCATCACCGATCATATGCCTTGAATAGACGATGTCTAGATACTAATGGGGACATCAATAATAAAAATATATACTTTGATTAACTAACTTTGTTTTTGCAGCGAGAGTTAATATAATCTTGAGCCATGAAACAAGTCCCAAATTTTCTGAAGCATACTCATGAGTCAATACATGGAAGAAGACAATTTTTTTATGAGTCAACTCAAGCTCAAAGCATGATGAAAAGCCTTCTCCTCAAAGCCCAATTCAAGCCATTCAAGCCCAATTCAATCCAAGACTTGAAGCCAAAATTTTCACATGGAGGGACACCTCATCAAGAAACCTTGGGGGAGAAGAAATTACAAGGGAACATAAAGATACCTTCCAATAAGTGACATGTGGGGTGCCACCTCTAATGACACCTAGGCCTTCATATCAGCATTTGACAACCATATGAAGACCTTCTAGAATGCCACATGTCAAGTGGTTGTAATATTTTACCAATAATTTATTTTTAGTTAAAACCACTTACCTAAAAATTGTTGGAGCCAAGTAAGCCATTCTTATCCCCTCCTCTCCACCTTTGGACGAAATTCCTAGCATTGGATCCTATAAATAGGGCCCTTTAGGCTCTCATTGTATTCATTATATGCTATGATTTGAATTAATGAAAGGATTGTTTCCTCGTATTCTAGTTTTCTTGAGTTCTTCTTCGGAGTGAAAGTTTTCTAGCTAGTTTGAGTGTGTAGATCCTTATCCAAGGAGAGAATGAGAGTTTTCTAAGTTTGAGTTGAGAGTGAAGAGTGCTTTTGCGAGTAAAGGATGGGATGCCTATTGATGGATCTATGATCAAGCTCCAAGTTCCAAGCTGCCAACCACTTTCTTCTTCTTCTTTTTTTCTTTGTTTCCATTCCAATTCCAATTCTTCTTCCATGTCTAATCTCAAATTTCTTTGTAGGTTCTCTCAAGTTCCTAGGTCATGGATGAAGGTCTCCATGCCATTGATTAAGGCCAAGGTGAGTCTCAAAGTAGAGAGTGCTAATCTTGACTTCTAGGCCTCAATCCTTGAGTGATGAGACCTCCTTCTTCCATGAAATAATTAGCCATCATCGTTGATGTTGATAGAAAACCTTTCCTAAGCTATCTGATCATTTAAATGTTAACTTGTCCTAGTAGTGATGGTTTCCTTGCCATGAAGATCCTAATCCTTATTTTGAACTAGATCTACATTGCGGGTCTTAAAAATTAGATCAACTAGTTTCCTTATGAATTTTTTTCTTGGATTAATTTAGCACATTATTTGATAATTAATTGCTTAAGTTTGCTTACTGGATAGCTTGTTAAAACTCTCCATTCATCATTTTATTTTCGTCCCCTATCAATTTTGGTATCAGAGCCTATAGTTTACTATGTCAAGTGCTTGATTGCAAAAATTTCTATTCTAGTATTCACCCAAGATTTTCATGAATTTTAGTATTTTTATAATGATCAAAAAAATCCAAAAGAAATACTTTTACAGTACCATATTGTGTAGGATTTGAAATATAAAATTCAATAAAAATAATCTTTTATTTTGGATTTAAATATATGAGTTCTTAGATTATTTTTGAAGTTATGTTCAGAATTCTGTTTCTACCTTCCATTTCATTTAATTTCAAAAAAACTATAAAATATTTTTCTAAATTTTGAATTTTAGATTTGCAATCCAATCTTTGAGTTTGTTATTCCCACTAGAATCGTGAATTTCAGAAGGATTTAGAATTTCAAATTCGAAATTTGAATTCAGGTTGTTAGAGTTTGCTAAACTACTGGAACCTTCTAGCAACTATTTTCAAACTACCTTCTCAACCAAAATTCGAGTAAATCTGAAGTCAAAACAATAAAATCTAAGAATTCTAATCTGAGAGCTAACCAATTTGGTTTTATTTTGAATTTTGGATTTTAAAAAAATAAATTTCAAATTTTAAAACTAGCTAGTTGAAAGTTGTTCCCAGCTAAAATTTTCTTTTACAACAAGCTTTCAGAACAAATTTCTTAACCACATTTCAGGAATTAAACTTCAAAATTGAGAATCTAGAATCTTTACAGAGATATTTAACATTTTAAATTTAAATTTAAATTTTTTAATAAATTAAAAATTTAATTTAAATTTTTAAAACTAGTTGACTAGAAGTTGTTAGGGCTGAAACTTTCTTCCGACTACTCTAAATTCAAGAACAAATTTTTAATCCTAATTTGAGATTTAAATTATAAAATTTGATTTCTATGTTCTGGACTTCAAAATCCCAATTTTCCAATTAAATTTCTGAATTTTTTTTTTAATTCGGGTTTGAATCACATATTTGAGCTAGTATATATATCGTGTTAGCAAGTTGATTGTTTGTGCATCCATTTCTAAATCCAATTAAAAGCATTCAATCATAACATAAGGGAAGGAGGTCATTACCTTTCCTTGGCCTAAAAGAATCACCCACATTTGCATTGACCTAAACCATAATTGAAATCGAGTAGGAACCTAAAACTAGGGACACCCATAAGTCGGGTTCAAGTGTAAGATGAGACCAAATATTAGTTGAGTTTATACTTACTTCTTGAAATTGGTGTCTAAGACAAGAGGTACAATGGCAAATGCCTTACGTAGACTTGCGGTTTTTAATTAGGACCTCGTGAAAGCGAGGGAAGCCTCCCGCAACCCCACCTCTTACCTGGCCAGTGAAAAAGGTAATTACAACTTTAACTAGTACTTAGTCAATTCCTGTATTTTAAACTTTTAGGTCTAGGAGCCCTAGAAGTTAGGTTTGTGCTGCTTGCCCATTTGACTTGAAGCCCTATACCAAAAGTCCTACACATATCTATGGATCCCAATCTTTAATTCTTTATGAGGACCCTGACTGAAAAATTTGATACCCTAACAAAACAATTATGACAAGTGAATAAAGAGTTAGGGCAAGTAATAATCAAATCGAGAACCTCGAAAAAGATCGGTTGACCCGTACTAATCCTAAATCATCTTATTAATCCAAGAGTTCATCATCATGATCTCACCCTTGAGTATAAACTTAAATACCCTTGTCAGGGCTTTGTAGATCAAGAGGAGAGAGTCTTTAGGAACAATCGACCCTATGCACCCACTTTTGATGGAAACCTTGAGGTGTATGTCGATTGGGAGAAGAAAATGGATCAGTACTTTGAGTATGATGAAATGTCGGAAGAAAGGAAGTGCCAATTTGCCAAATTAAAGCTAATCCAACATGCTAAGTCATATTGGAAATATGTTAAGCATAAAAGTTATTATAGTGGGGATAAAATAATTACTTGGAGAGATATGAAGAGTAAGTTAAGGGAAAAGTACCTAGGCAAATCTTATAAGCAAAATCATCCAACCCAATGGTACAAACTGAGACAAGATAAAACTGCGTTTAAATATATTGCTAAATTCAATAAATATAAGGGAGATAAAAAAGGGACTAAACCCATGGAAGAATTAGAGGAAAAATCTTTTAAACCTATCGAAGAATTTAAGGATGAAATAGAATCAAAGTCTTGTCCAAATGAAGGGCTAGAAAGAGAAAATCCTAAACCCATTAAAGAACTTATGGAAGAAGTTTATGAAGCTGGGTCTAACCTTATGGACGAATATAATCAAGAACAATACTTGAAGATAAAATGATTGCCCAGCCTAAAGAAATCAACAACGGGGATGATCAAAATGAAATCCAAGGACAAAATCATGGAGATCAATCTGAGGATAATATAGAAAGTTCATAATTAATTGATGTTGAAGGTTTATATCTTGAGATCAATGAAGGATCATATATTAGGGTATTGACAATCAAAGAACAAAACCCTACGGATAAGCCCCAAGAAGCTGTAGAGCCTTTGAAAATCTGCAAATATTTTTCCTAACAAGTTTTCAATCCGGATTCCCCATTTTTGAACATCCACCATCCTGATCCATAGATAATATAGTCCATTTGAGCATGTTTTGTTTTTATTTGTCTTTTACCATTTAGTATCATTTGCGTGTCTCTTGTCATTTGGTGTCCCATGCATACGTATCCATGATTACGAGAGTCATATGCATAGCATGATTAGTAAAACAAATTTTGAGCAATGAAATTAAAAGCATATAGCTAAATTATGTAAAAAAAAAGTCAAAGAATTTCAGGAAGGAGACTGTCTTGATTAGGCTCAAAACGATTATATGCCGTGGTGTAGGTCCTTTTCAAAATAGTAAGGAAAATTGGACCTAATATGTGTAGATATACCATCTGACTTTGGTATCAGTTTCACTTTCAACATTTCAGATCTAGTAAAGTATAAGGAAACAACAATGATACCTAGTGAGCTATTCAAGCCTGATTCCACCTTTGAGAGTGAACCAACCGTTGAGTGTCTACCATCCATATTACCAAAGCTGCAAGATAGGATTGAGCAAAGTTAGATAACAAGATTGTCATTACTTAAAACAAAGAATATCAACGCTACTTGGTTCACTTGCAAGGATGACCTGATTCCAAAGATTCATGGATCACTCGAGAGGACTTACAAAGAACAGACCCTAACCTCTTAGAGTATCACCAAAGCCAGATGAATTCGTACTCGATGGAGTCGATCCTTTTTTCCACCCTGGAAGAATTGATGGGGACATCAATAATAAGAATATATACGTTGATTGACTAACTTTGTTTTTTGCAGCTATAGTTAAAAAAAATCTTGAGCCATGAAACAAGTTCCAAATTTTCTTGAAGCATACTCATGAGTCAACACATGGAAGAAGACAATTTTTTCATGAGTTGACTCAAGCTCAAAGCATGATGGAAATCCACCTCTTCAAAGCCCAATTCAAGACATTTAAGCCCAATTCAAGCCAAGACTTGAAGCCAAAATTTTCACATTGGAGGACACCTCATTAAGAAACCTTGGAGGAGAAGAAATTACATTACATCAAGACTTTTATGGGGAACATAAAGATACCTTCCAACAAGTGACATGTGGGGTGCCAACTCTAATGACACCAAGGCCTCTACATCAGCATTTGACAACCACATGAAGACCTTCTAGAATGCCACATGTCAAGTGGTTGTAACATTCTACCAATAATTTATTTTTAGTTAAAACAACTTACTTAAAAATTGTTGGGGCCTACTAAGCCATCCTTATCCCCTCCTCTCCATCCCTGGATGAAATTTTAGCATTGGAGCCTATAAATAGGGCCCGTAGGCTCTCATTGTATTCATTCTATGCTATGATTTGAATTAATGAAAGGATTGTTTCCTTGTATTCTAGTTTTCTTGAGTTCTTGTTTGGAGTGAAAGTTTTCTAGCTAGTTTGAGTGTGTAGATCCTTATCCAAGGAGAGAATGAGAGTTTTCTAAGTTTGAGTTTGAGAGTGAAGAGTGCTTTTTTAAGGAGTAAAGGATGGGATGCCCATTGATGGATCTATGATCAAGCTCCAAGTCCCAAGCCGCCAGCCACTTTCTTCTTCTTCTTTATTTTTCTTTGTTTCCATTGCAACTCTAATAATTTTCCATGTCTAATCCCAAATTTTTTTGCATGTTCTCTCAGGTTCCTAGGTTAAGGATGAAGGTCTCCATGCCATGGATCAAGGCCAAGATGAGTCTCAAAGTAGAGAGTGCTAATCTTGACTTCTAGGCTTCGATCCTTGAGTGATGACTGCTCCTTCCACGAAATAATTAGCCATCATTGTTGATAGGAAAACTTTTTCTAAGCTTCATTAGTTCTGATCATTTGAAGGTTAACTTGCCTTGAAGTGATAGTTTCCTTGCCATGAAGATTTTAATCCTTATTTTGAACTAAATCTACATTGGGGTCTTAAAAATTAGATCAACTAGTTTCCTTATGAAAATTTTTTTTCTTGGATTAATTTAGCTCATTTATTTGATAATTAATTACTCGAGTTTTCTTGCTGGTTAGCTTGCTAAAACTCACCATTCATCATTTTATTTTTGTCCCCCATAAATTTTTTGGTATCAGAGCCCATGGTTTACTAGGTCAAGTGTTTGATTGCTGAAATTTCTATTCTAGTATTCACTTGAATTTCTCATTCAAAATTTAATATTTTTTTTGTTGATCAAAAAAATCCAAAACATTAATCTTGTAGTACCTTGTTATGTTAGGATTTGAAATATAAAACTTAAAAAAAAATATTTTCCTTTTAATTTTAGATTTAAAAATATGAGTTCTTAGATCATTTTTGAAGTTCTGTCCAGAATTCTATTTCTGCCTTCCATTTCATTTAATTTTCAAAAAAAATCTAAAAATATATTTTTTAAATTTTGAATTTTAGATTTGAGATTCAGACTTCGATTTTGTTATTTCCCACTAGAATTTTGAATTAGAAGGATTTAGAATTTAAAATTTGAAATTTGAATTCAGGTTGTTAAGAGTAAGCTAAACTACTGGAACCTTCTAACAACTGTTTTCAAACTACCTTCTCAACCAAAATTTGAGTTAATCTAAAGTCAAAACATTAAAATATGAGAATTCAAATATGTAAGATAACCAAATGGTTTTATTTTGAATTTTTGGATTTTAAAAAAATTAAATTTTGAATTTTTAAAACTAGCTAGTTGAAAGTTGTTCCCTATTGAAATTTTCTTTTACAACAAGCGTTTAAAACAAATTTCTTAACCACATTTAAATGAATTAAATTTTAAAATTTAGAATCTGGAATCTTCACTGAGAGATTTAACAATTCAAATTTTAATTTTAATTTTTTTTATAATTTTAAAATTTTAATTTCAAATTTTTAAAACTAGTTGACTAGAAATTGTTAGGGCTGAAACTATCTTGCGACAACTCTAACTTCTAGAATGAATTTTTAATCCTAATTCAAGAATTAAATTTTAAAATTTGATTTCTAAATTCTGGACTTAAAAATCCAAATTTTTCAATTAAATTTCTAAATTTTAAATTTTTTTATATTCATGTTTGAATCACATATTTGGGCTAGTATAGATATCTTGTTAGCAAGTTGATTGTTTGTGCATCCATTTCTAAATCCAATTAAGGGCATTCAATCATAACATAAGGGAAGGAGGTCATTACCTATCCTTGGCCCAAAATAATTATCCACATTTGCATTGACCGAAACCATAATTGAAATCGAGTAGGAACCTAAAACTACGGACACCCACAAGTTGGGTTCAAGTGAAAGATGAGACCAAATATTAGTTGAGTTTGTACTTCATTATTGTAATTGGTATCTAAGGAAAGAGGTCCAATGGCAAATGTCTTAAGTGGACTTGCGGTTTTTAATTAGGATCTCATTAAATCAAGGGGAGTCATCCGCAACCCCACCTCTTACCTGGCCAGTAGAAAAGGTAATTACAACTTTAACTAGTACTTAGTCAATTCCTGTATTTTGAGCTTTTAGGTCTAGGAGCCCTAGAAGTTAGGTTTGTACTGCTTGCCCATTGAAGCCCTATACCAACAGTCCTACATGTATCTATGGATCCCAATCATGAATTCTTTGTGAGGACCTAGACTGAAAAATTTAATATCCTAACTAAACAATTAGGACAAGTGAACAAAGAGTTAGGGCAAGTAAATAATCAAATCGGGAACCTCGAAAAAGATTGCTTGACCCGTACTAATCCTAAATCACCTCCCATTGATCAAAGAGTCGTTGTCATGATCTTACCCCTGAGTATAAACTTAGATTCCCTTGTCAAGGCTTTATAGATCAGGATGAGTGAGTCTTTAGGAGCAATCAACCCTATGCACCAATTTTTGATGGAAACCCTGAGGTGTATGTCGATTGGGAGAAGAAAATGGATCGGTACTTTGAGTTTGATGAAATGTCGGAAGAAAGGAAGTGTCAATTTGCAAATTAAAGCAATCCGACATGCTAAGTCATATTGGGAACATTTTGAGCATAAAAGTTATTATAGTGGGGATAAAATAATTACTTGGAGAGATATGAAGAGTAAGTCAAGTAAAAAGTACCTAGGCAAATCTTATAAGCAAAATCTTCCAACCCAATGGTACAAATTGAGACAAGATGAAACTGTATTTAAATATATTGCTAAATTCAATAAGTATGAGGGAGATGAAGAAGAGACTAAATCCATGGAAGAATTAGAGGAAAAATCTCCTGAATCTATTGAAGAATTTAAGGATGAAATATAATCAAAATCTTGTCTAAATGAAGGGCTAGAAAGAGAAAATCCTAAACCTGTTGAAGAACTTAAGGAAGAATTTTATGAAACTGATTCTAACCATATGGATGAATATAATCAAGAACAATTACTTGAAGATAAAATAATTACCCAACCTAAAGAAATCAACAACGGGGTTGATCAAAATGAAATCCAAGGACAAAACCATGGAGATCAATCTGAGGATAACATAGAAGATCGGGAATTAATTGATGTTGAAGGTTTAGATCTACAGATCGATGAAGTATCACATGTTGGGGTATTGGCCATCAAAGAACAAAACTCTATAGATCTGTCCCAAGAAGGTGTAGAGCCTTTGAAAATCCTGTAAAATATTTTTCCTAACAATTTTTCAATCCTTTATTCCCCTTTTCTGAACATCCACCATCCTGATCCATCATTACGTTTCATTCACTGTTCTATCCCATCCGGCTGGGACATCTACCATACCATTGATCTGGACTCAATTTTATTCAACAGTTACTTTATTAAGACTCTTTGGCATATGTTAGGAGCCAAATTAAGATTCACTACCACCTACCTGATATTTTGTGCCAAAGTCTTCAAAGCCATTTAGGGAATATTGGAAATTAGGAAACTTGTTTCCTATCCCAACAATAAAGTTTAGTTCATAGATAATAAAGTCCATTTGAGCTTGTTTTGTTTATTTATCTTTTACCATTTAGTATCATTTGCGTTTGTCTCTTGTTATTTGGTGTCCCATGCATTAGTTTTCATGATTATGAGAGTCATATGCATAGCATGATTAGTAAAACAAATTATGAGAAATGAAATTAACAAGCATATGGATAAATTTTGTAAAAAAAAAGGCCAAAGAATTTCAGGAAGGAGACTATGTCTTGATTAGGCTCAATATGATTATATACCCATGGTATAGGTCCTTCTCAAAATAGTAAGGAAATTGAACCTAATATATGCTAGATATACTATCCGACATTGGTATCAGTTCCACTTTCAACATTTCAGATCTACTAAAGTATATGGAACCAACAATGACACCAAGTGAGCTATTCAAGCCTGATTCCACCTTTGAGAGTGAACCAACCCTTGAGTGTCCACCAGCCATATTACCAAAGTGGCAAGATAGGATTAAGCGAATCTTAGATGACAAGATTGTCACTACTTAAAACAAAGACTATCAATGCTACTTGGTTCATTGGCAAGGACGTCCTGATTCCAAAGATTCAAGGATCACTCAAGAGGACTTAAAAAGAATCGACCCTGACCTCTTAGAGTACCACCAAAGCCAGATAAATTCCTACTTGACGGAGTCGAGCCTTTTTTCCACCCTGGGAGAATTGATGGAGACATCAATAATATAATATATACTTTGATTAATTAACTAACTTTGTTTTTGTAGCTATAATTAATAAAATCTTGAGCAATGAAACAAGTTCCAAATTTTCTTGAAGCATACTCATGAGTCAATACATGGAAGAAGACAATTTTTTCATGAGTCGATTCAAGCTTAAAGTATGATGGAAAGCCACCTCTTCAAAGCACAATTCAAGTCATTCAATCCCAATTCAAGCCAAGACTTGAAGCCAAAATTTCACAAGAGGGCACACCTCATCAAGAAACCTGGGGAGAGAAGAAATTACACTACATCAAGACTTTTATGGGGAACCTAAAGATACCTTCCAACAAGTGACATATGGGGTGCCACCTCTAATGACACCTAGGCCTCCACATCATTTGACAAAAACATGAAGACCTTCTAGAATGCCACATGTAAGTGGTTGTAACATTTTACCAATAATTTATTTTTAGTTAAAACCACTTACCTAAAAATTATTGAAGCCAACTAAGCCATCCTTCTCCCCTCCTCTCCATCCTTGGATGAAATTCCTAGCATTGGAGCCTATGAATAGGGCCCCTAGGCTCTCATTGTATTCATTCTATGCTATGATTTGAATTAGTAAAGGATTGTTTCCTTGTGTTCTAGTTTTCTTGAGTTCTTGTTTGGAGTGAAAGTTTTCTAGCTAGTTTGGGTGTGTAGATCCTTATCCAAGGAGAGAATGAGAGTTTCTAAGTTTGATTTTGAGAGTGAAGAGTGCTTTTGCAAAGAGTAAAGGATGGGATGCCCATTGATGGATCTATGATCAAGCTCCATGTCCCAAGTCACCAGCCACTTTCTTCTTCTTTTTTTTTTTTCTTTGTTTCCATTCCAACTTTAATTCTTCTTCCATATCTAATTCCAAATTTCTTTGTAGGTTCTCTCAGGTTCCTATGTCAAGGATGAAGGTCTCCATGCCATGGATATGGCCAAGGTGAGTCTCAAAGTAAAGAATGCCAATCATGACTTCTAGGCCTCAATCCTTGAGTGATGAGAGCTCCTTCTTCCAACAAATAATTAGCCATCATTGTTGATAGGAAAACTCTTTCTAAGCTTCATTAAATTTGATCAGGAGTAAAGTATTTAGATTTTCGCTTCTTGGATGGCGGTCACTTTTGGATCTCATTTGTCCGGAAGAGATCTTAAAACCTTCTGTACCAGGTCAGCATTGGAATATACCCTGCCAAGACTTTTTAAGTTGTTAATAATATCAGTGAAGCATGAAAACATGGTATAGATTATTTTATTAGGACTCATTTAAATAATTCGTAACTATATACAAGAAGGTTAATTTTTGAGGACTTCACTTGGGAAGTTCCTTCGTGGGTCACCTCAAGTTTATCCCAAATTTTCTTTGCAGAAGAGCAAATGAAAATTTGATTAAACTCGTTGCTGTCCAAAGCATAATATAGCAAATTCATTACTTTGGTATTTAACTCACCCATTTTCATATCGTATTCATCCAAATCATCTTCAGGTTTTGGAATGTCCACTCCAACAATTTTAATCATGGGGATATGTGGACCCTCAGAATGACCTTCCACAACTGAAAATCAACTGCTTGAATATAAATTTTCATCATAGCTTTCCAATATGCATAATTGCTGCCTATGAAGAGTGGAGGTCTATTGGTTGATTGGCCTTCAGCCAAGGATGTACTCATTGGATGAGCCATCAATCTTTACTCTAGTGTATTCAAAGACTTTGCTCTGATACCAGTTATTGCCCTGGTGACACCCAAGAGGGGGGTGAATTGGGATTTTAAAAAATAATTCCTGCTACAAATATGTGCTTTTAGAATTTAACTTCTCTTAGTGAAAGGTGCTGTGATTATGAATGTAAAGCACAAGCTAAAAAAAAGAGAAAGGTAGTAATACAAACACCAAAGTTTATAGTTGTTCGGAGTAAACCCGCTCCTACGTTCACTATCTAAGATACCACTTGAGATTTTCACTATATTCATACTTGAATACTGTAGGATTGTTTTACAGGCTCACAATTCAAACCTACACTAGGTTTTTAATAGGATCACCTAGTACCCAAGTCCCTTTGGTTTTAAAATAGAAGCACCAATGAAATCCAACTTTTGGTTTAACACAGGATCACCAGGAACCTATTTGGTTTTAATTGGGCTCACCAATAACCCAACTCTCGGTTTTAACACAGGATCACCAAGAACCTATTTGGTTTTAAATCGGGCTCACCAATAATCCAAACAACTCACAAAGTAGTTGAAAGTAATTGCAACAATAAATGACAAACTCTCATTGTCGTATAGTTGCCATTGTTGTGCTGATGAAGCCTTCTTTAACTTTTTTTTAATGCAATTGAGAGGCTTCCTTTCTTTCTTCAATGAATGCTTCAATCTTCAGATAGGAGTTGGTGAAGAATGAAGACTATCTTGAATGCTCACTTGTGCTCACAAACTCCTTTTTTTGTTTTCAATTAAGCATCCTATGTTTAATCATTGTTTTTCAATCCCTTTATATGGTCTCTTGTACTTGTCTCTGAAGGATATAGCCATTGTAGTTCATTGAGATTCAAAAACTAGTCGTTGGAGCACCTTTTTACATTCAAAAAAGAATTATGGAACTAAACATTGTGTACCTGGAATCGACACTCAAGTTGGCTCGAATCCTTCGAGTTAGCTAGGATCCTTCGAGTCATACGGTCGTGTTGCCACTTCTTCAGCTAGGTCGGCTCGAACTCTGATCATTGAAATCATTATACAGGAGGAGTCTGCTCGCTTCTACTTGGGTCGACTCGAACTCCTAGAATCAGAATTCTTCACTCTAGAGGAGTCGGCTTGTTGTAGTTCGGGTCGGCTCACTTTCACAGGTCTTCAAAATTTGTTCTGGCAGAGTCGGCTCATTCTTGTTAGGGACGACCCACCTGGCTTGTTCTCAGAAAACTTCATAACTGGACTCTGGATGAGTCAGCTCGGATTTTCTCGAGTCGGCTCAGATTACTGTGTGCCAGAATCCTTAGTGCATGCCACGAGATAGAGTCGGCTCTTCTTCTGGTTAGGTTAGCTTGAGTGAGTTCTTCAAAAATTTTATAATTAGACTTGAGAACACTCTCACCAAAACTCTCAAACATTCGATACAAGTCAACTCTAATTAAATCTAAAGCACAACACATATAGAAGTAACCCAGCTCATGATTTTAAAAGGTTTTTCAAGGGTTCTTCTTTACATAACACTCATACAATATTAGTTAACACACTCAACAGAATAAAGTAGGAGCAATTGATACTCAATAAGAATCATCCTACAAAACTTGTGAAACACTTGAGAGTAGTAAGTAATATATGTGCATGCTCCAATATTTTGTTATCATCAATCACTCAAGGGGTCAATAGTTTACTCAAAATACTGATCCATTCTCTCCTCCCAATCAATGTACATCTTAAGATCTAGGCTTCCTTCAAAAGTGGGTGCATAGGGTTGGGTGCTTCTAATGGGTCTCTCCTCGAAGTCAACCATGTATGAGTATGGACATCTTGGGTTAGACTCAGGAGCAAGATCATGGTAATAGGCTCTTGGATCAAGGGAATTGGGCCTAGATGATTTAGGTTTAGCATGGGCCATATGGGCTTCAAGATTTGGACTATTTATGGGTTCATTTGATTGAGTGTGATGTGATGCGGGATGACTCTAAGATTGCTAAACATGTAGGAAAAACTGTAAAATAATTTTTTTTATGATTTTTATAATTTATGTTTGTAGGCTAAATTTTTAAATAAAATAAGAACTAGCATAAGGAGTAGCAATGTAAAGAATCATCATATCGCAAAGAACTCATGCAAGATAAAAGTAGTCAGGACCCAAGAGTTGAGAAATTCCCGATTTAGGATAGTTTATCTCCATCAAAATAGAGATTAAGAGAAGGGAAGGTTTCTTACCAGTCAAAGATTGAAACTTTGTAGTGGAAAGGATCACTTACACTCTGATTGGAGCCTGGATGAAGAAGCTTCAGTTCGTTGAATTAGATGACTGATCTGAACCCGGTCTGAAGGCAAGGAAAGCCTCCTCTCGTGAGGTGAAACACCTCGGGGATCTTGCAAGTGTCAGGGTCAATCAAAACAGCAAATAAAAAAGAGAAAAGGAACTAGGGTTTTGAAGGAATTAGGATTAGGGTTAGGAGATGGCAGCCGGGGAGGGAAAAAGCTCCTTGTCTTGGATGTTAGCTAGGGCTTCCTTTCCTTGGGCGTGGCTTTCCTCCAAGGATGAAAAAGGTTGCTAGGATAGCAAGGATTTGGCTAGGGCACACAAGGAGAGCACTCAAAGTAAAGAACTAAAACAAAGACACCAATCATATGGTAATAATACAAAATTTCAGCAAGTTGTATTCAAAAGAAAGAGATGATTACAAGAGGGGGAGGGGGTTTGTATAGAGTTCCCATGCCCTCTTTAACTAGGGTTACACTTAGGTTAACAAGCCTTTTCCTAATTAGATTACATGTCCTTTCCTACCTAGGTTAGAATTACAAAGCTTAAAAGAACTAGAAATCCAAACTAGGTTAGACTAGTCTTCCCCTTCTCACTTAAGGACATCTCTCTTTGAGCTTTGACTTGGTCAACCCTTCAAGGATGCCTAGGAGGGCGTGTTGGACTTCTAGGGGCAGTAAGGGGCTGACCCAAAAGGTCTTGGGTGCATGGGCTTAGGCCTCTAGAAGCTAGGATGGCCTGGTAGCCTGGTAGCATGAATATTTCATGGAATCGTGCTTCTTTAGGGCTTGGGCTTGGTGCCTGGGCTTGATTTTCTTGGGCTAGAATGTAGGTGAACCTTTAGAATCATGGATACCCTAGTTTAGGAATATGCTCTGGCATCTAAAAGGGAATCTGGGCATCTAGAGGGCATCTAGAAGGAATCAGGGTCTCCTGAAGTCATTTTGGATCCTATGGTGTCACACAAAATCCAATAATTTGATGTAGTGGCCTCTGACTCCTAGATAAAGCCTGGTGGAGCTCCAAAATAGTGTAACCGCCTCTCTGGTTTAAAAAGTGGACTCATACTGCACTCATACTGATGTTTAAGACCTTAATATACTGGACTAGGTTGAGGGTTGAGATAGATCAACTAACCTCAACTTATTACAGGACTGACTCTTAATTGATTACAAAATTTTCAAAACTTTGACACATGACTAAGTAACTATGTGAGATCTAGTGATATGTGTCTGATCCGGGTGTCCCCACCAATTCTTTCAGGGTGGGAGGAACTCGACCCCATCGAGTAAGGGTCAATTTGGCTTAAGGAGGGTCTATGTTGAGGGGCTGCAGATCCGCACCAGCGTTCCACAAGTCCCCAGATTCTGGCCGACCTTGCCACCGGACCAAGTATCGTTGACAGTCTTATCCTGGGTACCGATAGCTTGATCGTCCAGGGCTCTTCATTCTTTTCCTCACTTATAGGCCAATTTGTATATGGACACTCTTGGGTGGGTTCTCTCTCAAAGGGAGGGATAGGCTCAAGGTGCTCACTAGGTATCTCTACTGGCTCCCTAGACTATATAAGATTTGAGATGATGAAGGTGGAGCTAATACCTAAATCAGGTAGTATCTCACACACATAGGCATTGGGTCCATTACTTTTCATATTTTGAATGGGCCAACTTTGCGAGCAGAAAATTTCTTTGTATTTACAAAATCCTCTACAGAAAATTCTTTTTCTTTTCTTTGGAAATTAGCCAAGTTGTTATTTAATTCATTACTTAGGTTCAACTCTTGACTAATTTCATGATGCATATGCTGTGTAGAGGCTAGTGCATGTGTGGATAGGTAGTTGGGTCTGTAAATTTATTGGACTCTAGAATATACCTAATAGACTCGACTAGACTTCCCTATCAAAGAAAATTTATTGGATTCTTTGGACAAAACCTAACGGACTATAGACACTTTAGGTTTGACCCTAGCATGGCATGCACATGAAAACTTACTATGTATTTCTAGTAAATTCCAAAGGGTATGCAAGAAATAAGATACAAACCTAATATGCACATTGCATGTATTCAGTATACCGACTTCTATAAAATGCAATCTAATAATGAGAAAATTAGGAGAAGTTTCCAAAAAAGCTAGAAAATAAGAGGTGGTTTCAGAGTTAGTCTGATTGGGTGGAATGTAGGAAAAGGGTTCGGGGTGAATTACATAAACTAAGAGACAAGAAAGTATTTCAGGGATGAGTCCTATACTAATGAGATTTCCTTATGGGTTCGGGGTTGAGGCATATCTAAAGGGTTTGCATAATGGAAGAAGGGATCATTGATTTCAGGAAAAAGATCAGTGGTGTCAAAGAGGTGACTTCATCTTGAGAGTACTGATTTAAAGAGGTCAAGTCCTTAATAAACTCTTCTGGCTTATAAATCAAAGGAACTGGTCTCTCTAATTGGGTTTTCTTCCAGTGGCTCCTCAGGTAAGATGCTAATTGTAGGATTTGATTCCTCATGGTCTTCTTCCTTAAGGGTTCTTCCACTACAGGTGGGTGTTGTAAAGTAGCTATCTCTTGGATGGCTTCTACCTGGGTTTCTACTGGATAAACTAAAACTGGATTGGTATCAATCTTGGTTTGGTCATAATCAAACTAATCCTTGGTCTTCAATAGGGTACTCTTCTAGATCTTCAATAGACTCATTATCTTCATACTCCTTTACCATACTTGGGTCAGCCTCATATATTTCTTCTCTAAGTCATCTTGGTGAACCAATGGGGTGGTAAGAGGGATTTGGCTAATGAAAAAATTACTAAAGTCTGGGATAACAGGGATGGGTAAACTAAGGGTTAGGGTCATAGGTTATGGGGTAAAGGTTATGGGTTCAAATCTAGGGATATCAATCCTATAGGGTCAGGTTGACTGAGAGATAGTAGATTACTACTGGGTTCATATCTAGGGACAATGGATTCCTGAGGCTCATAGGATGGGAGTTTAGCTCTATGGGCCTTGTCTAGGGTTCCTATTTGGTCATCTAATGGATTAATCCTATGGGTTGCTGGTTATTGGATTGGATCATTTGGTTAATCCGAGTATTGGTTTGGTCAAGCTTGTGGTTCATTTGTTTTATTTGTTCAAGCAAGGCCTTCATGGAAGTTTCTAGATTGGATTCCATGGGTGAACTAGGTTGGGGTTTGGGCTTTTGGTATTGGGTTCCTATTCTAATGGTCATGCACACAAACAATCAATCAAGGTGGAATGATGCAGCCAAGCATGCAAAGGTTAGCTTAATCTAGGATTTCTAGACCTAGAGTCAAAACTGAATGGGTCAGCTTAACTTACGCTTAACCCAGTACTTAATCCTTCTACTGGCCAGGTAGGGGGTGGGAGTGTGGGAGGCCCCCCTGCTTTCATAGGAACCTAATTAAAAACCATAACACCACTTAGGTCGTTGACTCTGGACCTCCAACCTTAGACACCAGCCTTCAGTAATAGCTAAAGGATTAAATGCACTAGTTGGCCCACACGGTTCAGACCCGACATGTTGGGTGTCACCTAGCCCACTAGGGAAAATTAAGTCTAATAAATTTTAATTAAGGCTTGGGTGAAAATGCTGGGTGGTGTTTTGGGCCTAGGACAGGTTATGACCTCCTGCCCTGATGTTAAATTGATTGCCCTTAAGATTATATTAAAAGATGATGAACATTCAATGGTCCTGATACAAACTAAAACATAGTAGAAAATAAAATAGTTTCTTTAATGATTTATGATGTGTCAAGTTAGTTTTAAGTTAACTGGGTTTATCAAACAAAGTTTGGCTTGGGATTGGGGTGGGTGGAACTTGATTAGGTTAGGTGGAGTTAAATATGCAGAAATAAAAAAATTAGGGTTTCAGATGAAATAAAATTTGGCATAGATCTTGATGTAGAAAAAAATAAAAAAAAATCTAGAACAGAGGATAGACGGTGCTGATGATACTTACCAAATTTCATACAGAACAAAAATCAAATGATGATGCAAATCCTAGGGTTTTTGGACTGCTATCAAAATTATCAGGATTCTATTAGGGTTTCTAATATGCCAAATTTTAATGATTTAGGTTTTCTATAAAATTAATTAAAATTTTTTATAAAATAGAGAACATGAGTGTGTAACAATTCAAGCCAATTTCATAGAAAAATAAAATCTATAGGTCATTGAAATTAGATGAAAATAGAATTCTAATGCAACTAGCAGGATGCAGAAATTAGGGTTGGTGATTCTAATAAAGATAAAAACTATCCTAAACCCGCTCTAATACCAAATTGATGCGGGACGACTCTAAAATTGCTAAACATATAGGAAAAATAGTAAAATAATTTTTTTATGATTTTTATAATTTATGTTTGTAGGTTAATTCGTAAATAAAATAAGAACTAGCATAAAAAGTAGCAATGCAAAGAATCATCGTATCGCATAGAATTCATGCAAGATAATAAGTAGCCAAGACCCGAGAGTTGAGAAACTCCTATTTAGGATAGTTTATCTTCATCAAAATAGAGATCAAGAGAAGGGAAGGTTTCTTACCAGTCAGAGATTAAAACTTTGCAGTGGAAATGATCACTCACACTCTAATTGGAGCCTGGATGAAGAAGCTTCAGTTCCTTGAATTGATGGCTGATTTGGACCCGGTCTGAAGGAAAGGAAAGCCTCCTCTGGGAAGGTGAAACACCTCGAGGATTCTGCAAGCATCAGGGTTGATGGGGACATCAAAACCATCCAGGTTTCTTTTTTTTCCTAGATTTTTTTATTTTATTTTACATTTTTTATTCCAGCTATTCCATCTATCCCCTCTACTCCTATTTATTCCAGGTTTATCCCTGAGTTATTCCACTGCTATTCCAGTCATCTTCAACCTCCTAGAACCTCCCAGAAACTTCATTTCCTTCATTTTTTCTTCTCGTTTGTCCCTCTCTGCCATGCCCGACCATCGTAGACCCCCCGACGGCTGTCCACCTCCAGGCGACAACATTATCGTGGGAACGCCGGCAAATCCCTATCACGGCCGTCCACCACCCCCATTGCTGCTTTGCCCATACCCATGACACGCCCCTCTCCATCGCACCAATGACTGCCACTGCTACTCTGCTGAGTCGTGCCTCCGGCAACCCTGAATCCCTCCTCCACTCCCTCTGCCAATATGCACGCTCTAAAGAATCCGAGATCGAAGAAGTCTGCAAGGCCCACAAGCAGGACTTCATCCATGCTGTCGACGACCTCCGCTGCCTCCTTTCCGACATCGAGTCTTTCAAATCTACCCTCTCCGACTCCAATTCCATCCTCCAGCCAGCCATCGGCCTCCTTCTTTCCTCCCTTGATGCCTACTTAGAAGCCCACGACGTCACCGACAACCTCGCTGCTGCTCGCCTCTGTGTCCATCTCCTTCTTCACATAGAGCTTCGCCAATAGCAAACAATCATCAGAAGCATCGCTTCTCCTCCGTCCCGAGTCCAATCAACTCTACACTTCATTGCTTATCTCTTCTCCTGGGCATAGCATTAAAACCCAAAAAAAAAAAAAAACCCTTCAACCTCCTCAAAGGATCTGGAGACTCCTCGGTCTTGATTACAATCACTCTACTCTTCGCAGCCCCAATTGCCAGATGTTCTTCACCACCTCTGTGCTCCATGTCCACCTCCTCCACTAGGATGACCCCTCTGTTGATGCTACCATCCACCGCTGCTCCGAGCTCTGTGACTTCAATCCCATCGACCAGAGATGGCATGGCCTTGGCCTGTTCTTCTACAATGAACTGCTCCAAACCTTCTTTCTACTAAGGATTTGTGACTATAAGAGCATTTCACAGCACGTCGAGAAGTTGGACAACAATGCCAATGGAGCTATGTTGCTGAAACCGCTACCTTCGCCGGTGCCAAAGATGGAGCACGAATCTTAGACTAGAGGAGAAATTTGAATTCAAATTCAAATGGATCCATAATTTCCTCCACAAATGCTGCCCATTTTCTTTCCTTATTTTATTATTTTTTTTGAATTTCGAATTTGAGTTTTAAATGGCTTGGTGTCTATAAATAGGCTCCAATCCTTCTTGTAAAAATAATTGAGAAATGAAAATTTTGTTTTGAGAAGAGTGATTCTTCTTCACTCCATGAGGAGAGGGTGTGGGCCCAACCCCGGGCATGATATGAGGTCATGCCTAGTTATCCCCCTTCTCGTCGAGTCCCCTTCTAGGTCTTAGAGACTTATCATTTACGGCCCTAGAAAGCAATTTGGGTGGGATGCCCTATGCTCGCATGTAGTAAAATTGGTGAGATGCCCTAGGCTACATATGGTGGGATGGGTGAGATGCCCTAGAGATGAGAGGTCTCTCCATGAATGTAAGTCCCCAGTCCTAGAATGTCCAATTTTTCCCTCATGACCTTTGTGATTCATCCTAGCACCTCCAAGTATCGAGGAGGGTATAATAAATGGGGGTGCCCACTTAGAGTTTGAATTTGAATTTTTTTTTTTTTATCATGAAATTTGGCCGCCCAAGGTGTTTGACATGGCATTGTTGATGTGGCGCTCCCATGACACGTGGCTTTGGTGATGTAGTGCTCCCATGACTTGTCGCTTTGGTGACGTAGCGCTCCCATGACATGTGGCATTGGTGATGTGGTACTCTCCATGGTTTGGAAGATGAGTTGGCAATCCTAGCTTGGCGTGGAGGAGAAGTGACTTGATTTGGCTTGACTTATTTGCTCACTTGTAGACCCATCATCAAATTAGCTTGAAACCATCTTCAAATTGACTTGAGATTGTGAACCAACTTAGCTAATTACAAGACCAATTGACCCTAACTTGACCAAATTAGCCAAATTACAAGACTAAACAAAAATTGAAACCAACTAAATACAATTTACATGACTCGAATGCAAATTATAGAGGCTTAATTGTCTTAAGCCTAATTACAGGACCCAAAAAGACTAAGAACCCTAATTAGAAATCCATAGATGGTGAGGAGCCTCTATCTAATCCAGGTGCCTGCACCGAACAGTGTATGGTGGTCGTACATAGTGATAGCCAGAGTGCCATACACTTGACTCAAAACCCAGTCTATCATGCTCGCACCAAGCATATAGATGTGAGATACCACAAAGTCAGAGAGCTGGTGGAGGAAGGAGAAGTGGCACTGGTAAAGGTCCATACAAAGGAGATCTAGGCAGATTGATGCGGGACAATTATGAAAACCTAATATACTGATTATAACCTAATTAGCAGAGAAAAATAAAGATTATATTTTCTATAATTTTAAATTTTTTTAACGACTTAAAGGAAGCAATTAAGAAAACTAGTCAACTAGTTTAAGCCCGCACGAGTAAATCTAACAAATCAACTAGAAAATCACAATTTGGTATCTAAGAAACCATCATAAACTAGGGTCTACCGATCAAAAATTCAGAAAAAGAGAGGGAGGTGTTTTAAATTTTACAAACAAAGATACCATCTCTCGATGTAGATTTGTTGGAACTCTCAAGATCTTACGGCAGGGCTTCAAGATCTCAATCTTCGAGCTCCAATCTTCCATGATATTGGTTCCGAGGCAAGAATACCTGACTCAAAACCTTGATCACCTGCAATCACTCAACAAAAGAAGATCAATCCGTTAGAAAGAAGCAAAGTAGGAAAATAATGGAAAAGTGAAAGAGAAGAGGGAAGGAAGTGGTCGTCTAGGGTTTTTCATTGTCTGGATAAGTAGGGCCTCACACCCCGCGATGTTCCAAAGAATAAAGGAAAGGGCCTCACACCTTGTGATGCACATAGTAAAGGAAAAAATTGGACAGAATGTCATTGTATTTCATCAATAATCATTAATAATACAAGGGGGTTGATGGAGTATTTAGAGACCAACAACTAAAGGTGTAACGGTTATAAAGACTAGTGTTTTTTTCTCTTAGACAACAACTCTTGGAAACCTTGGACTTTGCTCTTGGGCTGATCTAGGACTCTCTCTAAGGTGGGTGACATCATGGGACTCTCATCCTATTTGGGCACCAAGGATGAGGATTGATGAGGTGTCATGACGAAGGGCCAAGATTACTTCATAGATTGGCCATAATTGCTGGACTCTGGAGTGGATGATGTGGGCTCCAGCAGGATAGTGGACTCTTAAATCTGGATAGAAGAAAACTTAAGAGTTCTTATAGGATTATTGAGTTCTCTAATCTTGAGCAACTTGTAACATGTTTGATCAAAACACTTAAGGAAGGGAACCATTGAATCTCTATCACTTTGGGCGATCAACTAGGCTTGATGTTGGCTCCACCCAGTGATTTTGATGAATAACAAAACATTGAGTGCATATTGTATACTAATGTGTATTTCAAGTTATGAGTTTTCAGGAAGAAAGCACCTCAAAATCTCAAAAACTTATGTTTTATGGCACATCATGGCACGAAGCATTTCTCGCAAATATGGACATCCTCTTCATGGAGAAAGGGCATCTACATGTTAATTATTATGTGTTTATGATTCATTTAAGTTTCAAAATTTATATTTATGTTTTTGGGATAATTTATACTTGAATCTAAGCTTTTCAGTCTTAAGTGTCGACACCTGGGAAGTCAAGTGTCGACACTTCAGCATTTTGCATGAACAAAATTTTTGGCATGCTAAGTGTTGACACCAAGAACTCAATGTCGACACCAAGTGTCGACACATAGTTTCCAAGTGTCGACTCAAGGCCTGAGAATTTTGAAAATACAGAACTTTATCATTTGATAATTTTTGTGTCAAGTGTTGACACCTGTGCACCAAGTGTCGACACTTGAAATTTCAAGTTTCGACACCTAGAGATCAAGTGTCGATACCTGATAGCCAATTGTCGACACCTGACAGCCAAGTGTCGACACTTGAAGCCTGACAGCTCTAACGAATTTATTTTTTTGACTTGCAGAACTTGCTTTTCAAGCTCCAAACGGCTATATCCAAGGTTCTAATGGTCACAAACCATTTTTTGGAAGGTTCTTGGTGTATTTAACTCCACCAACCTCATTCTAAAAAAGGAAGTGCATTGAAGTGTATTCAAGTCTATTCAAAAGCAAAAAAGCCCATATTCTCTCAAGTACATCACATTAAAAGCCTTTTATAGTTTGATTCCTTGAAAAAGCCTACAAGCTCATCCTTACATCATTCCAAAGAGGCATTTTGAAGGATATTCCAAAGAAGATTCAAGACAAAGCATCAACTTGAGCTTCAAAGATTCATTCTACTCTTGAAGAGAGTTGTTTTAGTTTAAAATTGTATATCTGTTTTTATATTGTGATTTGATTTTTCTTAAGGGTGTCTTGAAAGAAGGTTGTTGTGGTTTGTTGGTGAGCCAAGGGATAAAACCAACTAGGGTTAACTTGTGACCTCGAAGATAAAACAAGTGTAAGATTGTGGTAAGCCAAGGTGACAAAACCAACTTAGGTTTTGACTTGTGAGCCTTGTGATTAACAAGTCAGCTGTAATCTTGTTTGGATTATAGTGAAATTTCCAAGGATGGCTTGGGGAGTAGATGTAGGTGCTAGGTTTGCACTGAACCACTATAAACCTTGTGTTGTGTGTGATTGCCCTCTTCCTCTCTTGCTCTTTGGTTATTACTACTCACTTATTGTTTTCCGCTGCTTTCAATCTCTTGCATTGAATTTATTATTATTCACTAGCACATAGTAGTCCTTCATTATTGTTTTAAATTTTTAAAAGACCTAATTCACCCCCCCTCTTGGGCTCCATTTCTGGGCAACAAGTGTTTTCAGAGCACACGGTACTCTCTTGTAGGTCCAGGATCTTGAGTAAAAGATCATGGCAGCCCCAATAGGAATGTGTATAGTTGAATGTCAAGCTTCAAATCGTCCCCCACTTTTCAATGGCACAAATTACATATACTGGAAGACACGCATACGCATTTTATTCAAGCTCTTGACTATAATTTATGGAGGACAATGTTAAGGTCTCATCAGCCTACGATGTGGTTAATGGTTCTCACTCAAAGAGGAAGATAATTGGGATGAGAATGACATTAAGCAAATCGAGAAGCTAACGCTATTATGATGCATTTAATCTATGGACTGGAATGAATAGACTATTAAATAATCAGCAAGGAGCTATAATACATATTTGATATTCACATGCATTACTAAATGAATAATATAAATATCTGCTAATCAACGTGAAGGAGATTTGGCAAGAATTGTGAGAGATTAACCATGAGGTTACACACCAAGTAAAAATTACCAAGGTTAACGTGCTTATTCATACGTATGAAATGTTTAAAAGGAACCTACTGAGTCTGTTAGTGAGATGTATACTAGGTTCATAAATATTGTGAATGGCATAAGAAGCCTAAGAAAAATTATTTCTAATGGTGAACTTGGAACAAACTTCTCAGGTCTCTACCAGCTTCTTGGGATGCAAAAGTAACAGCTATTGAAGAAGCTAAGGATGTCAACACTCTTCCACTTGAACAACTATTGGCATCATTGATGACCTATGAGCTCTCCCTTAAACAAAAGAATGTGGAAGTCGACAAAAAGAGAGAAGTAATCGCTTTCAAATCTACTGTGAGAGAAGAATCAAGCGATGACTTTGAAGAAGATGATGAAGAAGATGAGACGGCTCTAATGGCGAGAAAATTCAGAAGGTTCATGAGGAAGAAAAGGTTCAACTTCAAAAAGAAACCTCTGAAAGGTGAGCCAAGTAAAGAAAAGGACAAAGAAAAGGAGGAGCAGCCCACTTGTTTTGAATACAAAAAACCCGGCCATTTCAAGGTAGACTGCCCCTTGCTTAAGAAAAGCAGAAGAAAGCTGAGAAAGAAAGCCATGATAGCAACCTGGAGTGAAAGTGAGGACTCTAGTTCTGAGGAAGAATAGCAGGAGGTGGCAAACTTCTGTCTGATGGCTGATCATGATGAGGTATGCCTTGCAACCAACAAGAGAAGAATGTGGTACCTTGATAGCGGTTGCTCAAGGCATATGACAGGAGATTTGGAGCAGTTCTCATCGCTCGAATATCAAAATGGTGGCAATTTAACTTTTGGTGATAATGGAAAGGGCAAAATTATCGGTATTGGTAAAGTCTATATCACCCCTTCTTCTTATATTGATAATGTTATATGTGATGGTTTGAAACATAACTTGCTTAGCATTAGCCAGTTTGCGATAAGAATTTTAAAGTTGTTTTTGAATCTTCTTTGTGCATTATTTTATTTAGATGATAATGGCATCAAGTTCATTGGTCATAGGCATGGCAATATTTATATGGTTGATCTTTATGATCTCCCTATTCAAAATGGTCAATGCCTAGTGGCAATGGAAGCCAAGATCGATGAAATAGTTGGCTTTGGCATCGCAGACTAAAACATGCAAGCAAGCATTTATTTCAAAACTTAGCAAAAAGAACTTTTATAAAGGATTTACCTAAACTCAATTTAAAAAAAGACAAGATTTGTAGTGCATGTCAACTTGGAAAACAAACCAAATCCTCTTTCAAACCAAAAGGAGTAATCTCTACATCTAGACCCTTGGAGTTGCTTCACATGGACCTCTTTGGGCCAACTAGAACATCTAATTTGGGAGGTAAGAAGTACGGTCTAGTTATTGTAGATGATTTCTCACGATTACATGGGTCATGTTTTTAGCACATAAAGATGAAACTTTTTCTGAATTCTTTAGATTTCATAAATGAGTTTCGAATGAAAAAGGTGTTTCAGTCATATCTTTAAGAATTGATCATGGAACCGAATTTGAAAATGCTGATTTTGATAAATTTTGTATTGAAAATGGCATTCATCACAATTTTTCTGCACCTAGGACACCTCAACAAAATGGGATAGTAGAAAGAAAAAATAGAACTCTTGAAGAAATGGCACGCACCATGCTTTGTGAAAATGACTTACCTAGATATTTTGGGCGGAAGCGATAAATTGTATGCTATGTTTTAAATCGAGTTTTAATTCGACCGATTCTAAAGAAAACACCTTATGAGCTTTGGAAGGGTAGAAAATCCTCAATTCATTATTTTCATGTTTTTGGATGCCGTTGTTTTATCTTAAACAATGGTAAGGATAATCTAAGTAAATTTGATGCGAAATCAGATGAGGGAGTCTTTCTAGGCTACTCCATATCTAGTAAGGCATACAGGGTCTTCAACAGAAGAACACTTGTTGTTAAAGAATCCATACATGTGGTATTTGATGAATCTAACCAAAAATCTTCAAGAAAGAAGATGTATTTTCTGATGAAATAGGTAGCAAGAAAAATGAAAGTATAAACAACAATGAAGGGCTTACCAACGAATAGAACGATGATCAAAACACTGAAGAAGATCAAGCACAAGGTGATGAAAAAACATCAACAGTTGATCCATTACCAAAAGAATGGAGGTATGCTCATGGACACCCAAAGAACTAATTATCGGTGATCCATCTAAAGGTGTAAGTACTCGATCATCCCTTAGAAATATCTGTGATTACTTAGCTTTTGTTTCTCAAATTGAACCTAAAACTATTGAGGAAGTTGAATGTGATAATAATTGGATAAATACTATGCAAGATGAACTTAACCAATTCAAAAGGAACAATGTTTAGACATTAGTAGATAGGCATTCAAACACTTTAATTATTGGTACAAAGTGGGTTTTTTGAAATAAACTTGATGAAAATGGAGTAGTTACTAGAAATTAGGCTAGACTAGTTGCCGAAGGATACAATCAGGAGGAAGGGATAGATTTTGATGAAACCTTTGCTCCTGTGGCTAGACTTGAGGCAATTAGGCTATTGTTGGCTTTTGCTTGCTTTATGAATTTTAATTGTATCAAATAGATGTTAAAAGTGCATTTTTAAATGGTCTAATTGAAGAGGAGCTTTACGTTGAGCAACCCCCTGGTTTTGAAAATTCTGAATTTCTAAATCATGTTTACAAACTTCATAAAGCTTTGTATGGATTGAAACAAGCTCCTAGAGCTTGGTATGATCGTTTAAGCTCTTTCTTGCTCAAAATGATTTTACTAGAGGTAATGTAGACAAAACTTTATTTTTAAAGAAAAATATTGATGATCTCTTAGTAGTACAAATCTATGTAGATGATATAATATTTGGTGCTACTAATGAAGCTGAATATATAGTAGCTGGAAGCTGTTGTGCTCAAATCCTTTGGATCAAACAACGACTCGAAGATTTTTGCATTAAACTAACTAAGACATCCATAAGATGTGACAATACTAGTGCAATCAATCTATCTAACAATCCTGTGCAACATTCAAGAAGTAAACACATTGAAATAAGATATCATTTTATAAGAGATCATGTACAAAACTCTAATGTTATTCTTGATTTGTATGTACTGATGATCAGTTAGTAGATGTGTTAACCAAACCATTGAGTAAGGATAGGTTCTGTCTGATTAGAATAGAGTTAGGTGTCATTGATCTATTCTCATAGAACTCTCATAGTTTTAATTATACCAAAGTTTTTTCACTCAAAACCACTGCTTTAAGCCCCAAAAGTTGTTAAATATTTTCCTAGATTTTTTGAAATTTTTCAGATTTTTTTAATTTTTTCTTGGACAAGTGTCGACACTTAGATATTGTCAAGTGTCGACACTTGACAAATACTAAGTGTTGACACTTGCGAAACAAAATCTATTTTTAAAACACCAATCGAGGGTTTTATTTTTATTTCCACCCGTTGATTTCAAGCAACAGTGGTCCCCCTCTATCCAAATCTCTCTTCTTCCATTTAACCCCACACAAATCAGGTATTCCCCCTTCCGATTTCTCTTTATTCCGCATTATTTCTCAAATTTTCTTTTTCCTCACTGTTAAAACCATTTTGACCTAAATTTAGGATTTGTCGATTTTATTTGGTTTATGACCTGATTTTCTTGAGTTTTGTGGTTTTCCAAAACTCTGTTAGAAGGAATAGTGATCTACACGAGATTTTTCATGGTTATTTCAAGATTTAGGTCGTTCTCCATACTCATTTCATCCAAATTGGGTAAAATTACTGTTTGATTGGTTTTTCTCCAAAAATTTGGGTATTCACCTAAACACTAGTGTTTAATGCATATTCCAGTAATTTATCATAATATTTTGGCCACATTATTTTTATTTTAGTAGAACCCTAAATGTTCTAAGCCCAAAACCTAGGTATTTTGGTATTACAAAATTTACTATTATAAGATTTCCAGCCAAAAACTTTATCTAGCTTATAAAATCCTCACCTTCAAAATGTTTTTGGTTTTTTCAAAATTGTCTTGGTGTTTTATAACTCTAAGTTTGTTTCAAAACCATCTTATAAAGTGATTTTTTAACCAGTCCCTTGCTCCTAGTCTGAGTGAATCACCTCTCTTAGCTTATTTCCTTAAAACTCTCTGGTCGGTTTGCTGTAATGGGTCCCAGGAAGAGACTTGCAGTTAGGGAGAGATCTAGTCATGGTGTAGAGAGGAGATCGAAGGCCAGATTTGATTCTGCATAGGCTAGCAGTTCTGCCACACCGAGTTCCCCCTGTAGAAAGGATGGCAGGGAAGTTAGTAGCCTCTGGAAGGAGAGTCGACCTGGAGTGTTTTGATAGGCACCACTTTAGCTTACGACAGGTGCTCACTGATACAGGTTTAGTACCATTCTGTACTATGCAGGAGAGGTACTATCCTCATCTAGTAAGGGAGTTCTACGGTGCAATGGACTGACGATGACTTCTCTAGACTACTACAGTGAGAGGTGTCCAGATTTCACCTTCTATAGAGCTACTGAGCAGAGTATGGGAGATCCCCCATAGGGGAGTTAGTGTTTTTGCGGTGGATGACAGAGAGGCTGCTTTTAGGTGTATCCTCAAGCGAGAGGATATTTGTGGTGCATCTATAGTTACCGCGAACCAGTTATCTTTGGAGATGCACCTATTGCACCACATCACGGCACGTATACTTCTGCCGATGACTTGGAGGTTCGATTTCAACACTGAGAGAGAGCTGATGGTGATGACGAGTCTGATAGAGAGGAGGCAGATCGACCTTCCATCTTTGATGTTAGTTCAGATGCATGATGTCGCGACTCAATGCCGTCATTGTTTACCGTACGGCATGGCACTGACCAGGTTATTTAGAGCGTATGGAGTATCACTGGAGGGGTAGATCACCAAGGAGATACTACATAGAGATGTCTATGATGAGTGGTCTTTGCACCGTATGGGATATAGACAAGTCGCAGGTTGATGGGTGCACAAAGAGTTTGGCCAGGAGCCAGATGAGGAGGACGAGCTTCGAGAGGCAGAGGCAGGACCATCTAAGCCAGCAGTTTTTCCTCCCGTTGATATTCCATCGACACAGGCAGAGCATTTGACTCCTGGAACTTCAGCTCCTCTACCACCTACTACTGGATAATCCTTTGAGGAGCACGCCAGAGAGCAGTTTACTGAGATCAGGGTTGAGTTGAATCAGCTACGCAGTGAAGTTGAGACTCATCGAGCACATATTACCTCGGAACATGTTGAGATCCGTAGGTCTATGGATGAGGGCTTCACTCGTATTAAGGATTTATTAAGATCCCTTATACCTCCTGCAGCCCCTGCAGTTGTATCTTCGGATGATGATGATGATGACGATGATGATGGTGATGATCACCAGAGTGACCATGCTGATACAGTTGAGGGTGGTGATCAGGCAGATATGGATGAGGACAGAGCTACAGAGATTGTGGGCTGTGGTAGTGATAGTGATGGCAGTGCAGGGTTTTGAGGTGGTCAGTCATGATCCTCCAACTACTCCAGATGCTCCTACTGACTTGGTTGATTCTACATCGGACTTTGTTACACCAGCTGATCTTCTCTCCCCCCTTTCACCAGATCATCTAGGGATGTACCCACTTTTGGTCCTTCTGGCTGCACTAGGAGTCGTCGAGCTTTAGTACCTCCTAGGGCCTTAGCCACTAGATCTAGGATCAGTGCCCCATTTAGTCTTGAGATTCTATCTGATGAGGATTATTCTCACAGATGTCTGTTGTATTTCTTTATAGTTATATTTGTATGTTTCTGATTATTGTATGACTCTGATGCTTTCTGTATATTTTAGTTCTTGCTGATGACTCAACAAATTTTTGTACTGAAAACTTCTCTTATCTATTATATATTTCAGTTTAGTGCTTATTATTTGTGTTGAGTGGTTAAATTTACCTTCTTCAGCTCCGATTCTCTTTGGATATTTTTGGTTTTGATACCTATCATATTTGATACTCTACCATCTTTTTGTCTCCATGCTCATTATGAGGGGGAGGTTATTCCCTTTCTAATGATTGACAAAAGGGAGAGTTATAGTATTGATTGTATAGATGCATAAATTGTTGTGGTTCCAACTTGTGAGAACCTTTGAAATTTGTTTTAATTAGAAATATCTAATTGAGGGGGAGATTGATTCTTCCCAACTATGAAGATTATGCCTCATATGGACTTATATTCATATTCATGAATTATAATAGTTGAAGTTTGAAACATAATGCTATTTTACTCAAGGTTATGTCATCATCAAAAAGGGGGAGATTGTTGGCTCCACCCATTGATTTTGATGAATAACAAAATATTGAGTGCATATTGTATACTAATGTGTATTTCAAGTTATGAGTTTTAAGGAAGAAAGTACCTTAAAATCTCAAAAACTTATGTTTCATGGCACGTCATGGCACGGAGCATTTCTTGCAAATCTGGACATCCTCTTCATGAAAAAAGTGCATCTACATGTTTAATTATTATGTGTTTATGATTCATTTAAGTTTCAAATTTATATTTATGTTTTTGGGGTAATTTACACTTGAATATGAGCTTTTCAATCTCAAGTGTCGACACTTCAGCATTTGGCATGAACAAAAATCCTTAGCACGCCAAGTGTCAACACCCAGAACTCAGTGTCGACACTTAGGTTTCCATATGTCGACTCAAGGCCTGAGAATTTTGAAAATATAGATCTTTATCATTTGAGGATTTTTGTGTCAAGCGTCGACACCTAGAGATCAAGTGTCGAAACCGACAGCCATGTGTCGACACCTGACAGTCAAGTATCGACACTTGAAGCCTGACAGCTCTAACAGATATTTTTCTGACTTGCAGAACTTGCTTTTCAAGCTCCAAACGGTTATATCCGAGGTTCCAACAGTCACAAACCATTTTTGGAAGGTTCTTGGTGTATTTAACCTCCACCAACCTCATTCTAAAAAAAGGAAGTGCATTGAAGTGTATTCAAGTCTATTCAAAAGCCAAAAAGCCCATATTTCTCTTAAGTACTTCACATCAAAAGCCTTTTATAGTTTGATTCTTTGAAAATGCCTACAAGCTCATCCTTACATCATTCCAAAAGAGGCATTTTGAAGGATATTCCAAAGAAGAGTCAAGACAAAGCATCAACTTGAGCTTCAAAGATTCCATTCTACTCTTGAAAAGAGTTTATTTTAGTTTAAAAAGTATATCTATTTTTATTATGATTTGACCTTACTTTCAAGGATATCTTGAAAGAAGGTTGTTGTGGTTTGTTGGTGAGCCAAAGAGATAAAACCAACTAGGGTTAACTTGTGAGCATGAAGACAAAACAAGTGTTAAGATTTGTTGGTAAGCCAAGGTGACAAAACCAACTTAGGTTTTGACTTGTAAGCCTTGTGATTAAAAGTCAGCTGTAATCTTGTTTGAATATAGTAAAATTTCCAAGGATGGCTTGGGGAGTGGATGTAGGTGTGAGGTTTGCACCGAACCACTATAAACCTTGTGTTTGTGTGTGATTGCCCTCTTCCTCTCTTGCTCTTGGTTATTGCTACTCACTTATATTTTTCGCTGCTTTCAATCTCTTGCATTGAATTTATTATTATTCACTAGCACCACTAGTCCTTCACATTATTATTTTAAATTCTTAAAAGACCTAATTCACCCCCCCTCTTGGGCTCCATTTCTGGGCAACACTTGAAACTACTTTAAAGTTAGAATCAAAGAGAGGAAGATAAGCTTGGCCGACTACTTGGTTTTGCATGAATTTATTTGATGGAGATGGCGCCAACTTGAAGACTCCTTCTCATTTAATTATCTTAAGAAAAAGGGGCACTAAACTTGATTCATTGGCCGACCAAAAGGGTGACATGGCAAGTGTGGTGTTGTCTCGAGGAAGTGCCAAGTGTTGTTGTCCCGATAAAGTGTCAAGTGATGTTCAAACATAGCATGTGATATTGTCCAAATTCTTGAAAAGTTGGCACCAAGAAGTGGTTGCATATGACAAGTGACTTGGGCTAGCACATGGAGTCACATGGCTTATCTTGAGCTAGCACACGGAGTCACATGGATCTGGACTTGGGTCCCCTATTATTATAGGACTCAACTAACTGACTAATCGTAAGATTTAACCAACTAAAAACCAACTCTAAGTCCAACTTGATGAAATTGATCAAAAGTCATAGACATGTAAACAAGTGGTTCAACTTGGTAAAAGGTGCTTGGCCCAAAAGGCTAAAAAAATAAATACGCTAATTACAGTTGATGAAAAGGGCTAAACCCAACTAAGCCTAAATTATAAAATTAAAATAAAATATTTACAATGATAAAAGGGGTTTGGGTTTAAGGATTATTCACAGGTGCTCCACAGGGATATGGGTTCGACCTATTGATCTTTTCTTGCCTTGGTGTCTGCATCAATTCTCCCCGGATGGAGAAACACAACCTTGTCGAGTATGGGTTAACTTCCCTATGATTGTGCTCTAGTAAGTCTGGGTCAACTCTCTGCAAGTACTCTCGGGTGATCCAAGAATCATCAGTCTCGAGTCATCCTCACCAATGAACCAGATATCACTGATAGTCTTTACTCCGAGTAGTGATTATCTTGTCATTCAAGATCCACTCGATGCTGTCTTTCTGGGCTATTAGTATGGCAGGTGGACACTTGGGTTGGCTCACTCTCAAGGACTAGATTAGGCCTAAAAGGCTCACTAGGAATCAACGTTGGCTCCCTGTACTCGATAAGGTCTGAAATGTTGAAAGTAGGACTAATACGTAGTTCAATGGCAATTCAAGCACGTAGGCATTATGTCCCATTTTCCTAATTACTTTTATGGTCCACTACTATGGGCATGTAACTTTTTCATGATTTCAGGTGGAAACCGTTCAGGTCCAAGCCTAGCCATGACAAAGTCTCCTTCATTGAATTCTTAAGTCTTTTTTTGGGTCAGTTATATGATTCTTAAGCAATTATTTAATGTATTATGCATATGACTCTGCAAATATCTAATAGACTCACTATGGATTACTACTAAATAAAATTTATTTATTTATTTATTTATTTTGTCTCTTTAAGTCCTTAATTCAGATCTATGCTAGACCCTTGGTCGGTGGGTGACATGCAGATGAAAATTTGACATGCCTCCTAATAGATGCCATAAGTTTCTCCATAAATAAGTGGAAAATCTAACAAGGTCAAAGGACCGATGAAACATGCTAACTTCAACAAAATATAACTAATGGTTCTAGAAACATGGGAAGCTCAGGAAAAGGTAGAAAGTAAGAAGTGGATTCGGGGGTGATTTGGTAGGGTAGGAATAGGAAAGATGGCTCAGGGATTAGTCTTGACTAACGGGGGTTGACCTTAAGGGTTGGACATTGATTGACACCTACAGGAAATAAAGGGTAAGCAATTTCAGGGAAGAGATCTTCATTGGGACCATGAAGATTAATCTTCCTGAGGGTACTGGACTAAATAACAAGCAATAATATTTCTCTATGTTCTTGAATTTTAGGACTGGGTCTATGTTTGGTCTCTTCTATGATTCTCTTCTAATATAGTCTCTAGTAGTAGAGTGATGCTCCTCAGGGTCTTTTTTCTAAAGTCCGTCTATTAGTTTTTGTCAGCAGGGGTACGGTACTAGTCTCAGGTCAGGGCGGTCAGTCATAGAACTTGCCTACTGGGGTGGTATTCTAGCTCAGGCCTAGTGTATGATAGGCTATTTCAATCTTACATAGTATTTATTTATGAATCAATGGGATAGTCAAAGTGGGTTGGCTATTGGAAAATTGACTAGTATCTGGGGTAACAGGGGTGGGTCGGCTCAGAATAGGGGTGAGTTGGTTCGTGGTGAGAATTGGATCGACTCTATTAAGGAATTTGTCAACTAGGGTGGACTTCGCTAAATCCTAAATTTTGATTAGGGGCACTAATCCTAATGGGTTCTGGCTGACTAAGGGAAACCTGACTAACATTGGCTGATACCTAGGGGTATGGGTTCTTTAGGATCATAGGATATGGGCTCAAAGGATCTGGGTTCATAGGGTCTGGGTTATAGGATCTAGGTTCCTTGGGCTCATAGGATATGGGCTCAGAGGATCTGGGTTCATATGATCTGGGTAGGTACTTTTTCCTAAGTTTAAGTTTCATGTCTCTCTAGGTAGTTATGGGTGTGTCTCTTCTTCGTCTGATCATTCTTTCGACATCATCCTAGTAAATTCTAGCCTGGTGTACTAACTTAAGCTTAGCAATCTTAAACTTTCATTCGTCAAACACTAGTTCCCTCTCAAAATACAGATCCATACCTTCTTTCCAATCAATATAGTCTTCAAGATCAAGATCACCAATAAATGTAGGTGCTTCTACCCTAAAATTCCTAGTGGTTCTCTCATCTTAGTCTATAAAATCATTGTTGGGTCTCCTATGGCTAGTCTCCCAGATTTGGTCCTAGTGAGGGGCTATCCTAGGGTTGGGTTCTAGGAATGGGTTAGGGTGTGTCTCAAATTTAGGCTTACTACGGGTCTTTCGGGTCCTTTCTAGGTTTCTTAAATGGTTATCTATTCGGTCAAACCTATTGTTCATTGGAACATTATTCAGTGATGAACCTTAGAAAGATTTCAAGGTTAGACTCAATGGTCAAGCTGGGTTGGGTTTGGGTGAGATTACTGGTATAGAGTTCCTAATCTAGTAGCCATGCAATGCAATCACACAGAATTCGAGCTAGGCTTTCCTAGACCTAGAGCTCAAGTAAAATGGGTCAGCTTAAATTACAACCAATTCAGCAATTACCCTATCCATTGACAAGGTAAGAGGTGGGGTTATGGGAGGCTCTCCCTACTCTCGCAGGGTCCTAATTAAAATCCCCGAAACTGCTTAGGGCGTTTGCCTCTGGACCTGTAGACTTAGACACCAGATTCAAGTGATAATCAAAGGATTGGGTCACTATCTTTCAACAATACTTGGAACCCGACCTGTTGGTGTCCCTAGCTCACTAGAGAAAATTAAGTCTAATTGATATTAATTATGATGGGCTTGGATGCAAAAGAAGGTTGTTGTGAGCCCAGGATAGGTGATGAGATCCTCCCCTGATCTGAGATGCTCAAGTGCCCTTAAGATTAGGTTACTAGATGATGCAATCAATGATATGAAACCCTAGATTCAATGAAGATAAAATAATTAAAAATTATAGAAAATAATAAAAAAAATAATTATTAAATTTTAGATCTGATTAATTTTAGAATTCTAATCTCGAGATATCATGTCTGGCCGTAGCATTACTCATTACTCCCATGGATCGTCGCAGTACACTCGCATATACCCGCTCAAAAGGCATGTTTTCCTTCCACCAGAAAAAATAGCAAATAATTTTTTTTCTGATTTTTTTTATGATATTAGTAGATGATTAATAGAGGATTCACAAAAAATCTATTACTATTTTTTTTGTTTTTAATGGTACTTTCATGCATCTTAATTTTAGCCTAGTTCTAGGTATGCAGAAATTTCAGAACTAGAAGTTAAATCCGAGTTTAACCTTCGCTCTGATACCAAACTGATGCGGGATAAATATGAAAACCTAATCTACTGATTTTAACCTAATTAATAATGAAAAATAGAGATTAATATTTTATAATTTTCAATTTTTTTAATGACTCGAAGGAAGCAATTAAAGAAACTAGTCAACTAGTTTATCCCCACACGAGTAGATCTAACAAAGTTACTAGAAAATCAGGATTTGGTGGCTAAGAAATCATTGTAAACTAGGTCTACCTATCAAAGATTCAAAAATTAAGAGTAGGGGAGGGGTTTAAGTTTTACCAACGAAGATACTTTTTTTCGATTTAGATTTGTTTCAACTCTCAAGATCTTGTAGCAGGGCTTCAAGATCTCGATCTTCGGGCTCTGATCTTTCATGATATTGGTTCCAAGGCAAGAATACCTGACATAAATCCTTGATCACCTGCATTAACTTAACAAAAGAAGATCGATCCATTAGAAAGAAGCAAAGTAGGAAAAGAATGGAAAAGTGAAAGAGAAAAGGGAAGGAAGTGGTCGGCTAGGGTTTTCTGGTGTCTGGTTAAGTAGGGCCTCACACCCCACGATGTTTTGAAGAATAAAGGAAAGGGCCTCACACCCTGTGATGCACATAGTAAAGGAAAAAATTGGACATAATGTCATTGTATTTCTCAATAATCTTAATAATACCAAGGAATTATGTAGTAGTATTAATAGACACAACAAGAGGGGTGTAAGGGTTACAAAGACTAGTGTTTGTTTCCCTCGGGCAACAACTCCTGGAAACCTTGCTATTGGCATATTGGACTCTGCTCTTGGGCTGATCTGGGACTCTCTCCATGGTGGGTGACATCATGGGACTCTCATCCTATATGGGTGCCAGATGAGGATTGATGAGGAGTGATGATGATGATAGATTAGGGTCAAGATTTTTCATTTGGCTTGATTGACTCTGGAGACTAGATGATGTGGGCTCCTGCAGGATAGTGGGCTCTGCATCAGTCTGGAGATAAGAATCAAGAGTTCTTATAGAGTTCTTATAGGATTCTTGAGTTTTCTAATCTGAGCAACTTGTAACTATTTGATCAAAACACTTAAGGTAGATAACCATTGAATCTCTTTTGATGCGGAACTAATACGCATGCGATATTTTCTTATGTTTTAGGGGTTGGATGAGGTGGTTAAATCCCAAATTTTAGATCAAAATATGATGTAGATAATTCTATATGAATTTAAAAAGCTACACATGCAGATTAGGGCCTAGAAAAGCAATAAAGAGGGATCGCCGGGGCTTAGAATCCTCGGTTAGGGCTAGTTCTCCTATAATAAAACTACTGGTGGCAGAGGGGTGTTACCTGGCAATGTCTGGAGCACCTGGTGAAGATTGCAGTGATGAGATCACTCTTCCTCGATGGATACAGCCTGGAAAATTGAGCCAGAGACCCACGGATTCCTGGCTTTCTGCTCAGTGGTTCGATTGCAGCCCGGTTGGAGTCATTGGATTTGTAGGAACTTGGAAACCTGCAAGCAATCATCAAGGGTGAGAAAGCAAGGTTGGAAACACAAGAAAAACTTAGAAACAAAGGTAGCAATGGCATGGGAAGAGGAGGCTTGAATGAAGTTTGGAGGCGGTTGCAACATCGGGAAGAAGAAGATACCAAAAACCCTTAAGCACGAAGCAGGGTAGCACAAAGCAATTATAGAAAACTCAAGTATATTTCATATATCAATAATAATTCTCATACAAGATTCTGGAGTCCTTTAAAAACTCGAGTCTTGGCCCCCAAGTTATGTTAAAAGGACTTACATAGGAGTTTGAATCCCAATCCAACTCTAGCTAGAAAATAAGGAAAGCTGGTAAAAAAAATCCCTAAAACTCTCTCCTCCTCTCTTACTTGGTCAACACTCCAGGATGCCTAAGGGCATGTTGGGCTCAAGAGCAGTAAAGGAGCCGGACCAAAGGGGTTTGGGCACATGGGCATGGACCTCTGGAAGCTAGGGTGGCCTGGTAGCTGGGTAGCAGGAATATTCCCTGGTATCTTACTTCTTAAGGGTTTGGGCTTGGCGCCTGGGCTTGATTTCATTGGGCTAGGATGCAGGTGGACCTCTGGAATCATGGATGCCCTGGTCTATGAATATACTCTTGCATCTGGAAGAGAATCTGGGCATCTGGAGGACATCTGCAAGGAATCAAGATTTTCGGAAGGCATCTTAGATCCTGTGGTGTCACACAAAATCCCATAATATGATTTCTTCTACTGGGCCTTCCATGGTCTTCATGTATTAAGTTGGGTTGGTCATCATGTCTTCGGTTGGGTTGGTCTCCACTTGGACTGGCTTGGTCTTCTCTTGTACTTGGGCTGACATGTATAGGACTCAGGAAGAAGACTAGCTTAACATGAGCTGACTAGTACAGGACTCAAGTGATAAAATAACAACTCAGATGGACTAAATCTTTATTACAAATGGACTCTGATGCTACTAATTGATCCACAGAGGGTTGAGAATTCTTTGTCTTATTTTGGTGCCTCTAGTGTCTCCACCAATTCTCTCTGGGTGGGAGGAACTCGACCCTTTCGAGTGAAGATCAGGCTGTCTCACATATCTCTTGAGTAGGTCTGGGCTGAGGCACTGCAAGTCCTCTTGAGAAATCCACGAATCATCCGAGTTTGGCGGGCCTTGCCATCGGACCAGGTAGCGTTGATAGCCACGACTCCGGGTCGTTATGGCTTGATCATCCAGGATACGCTCGATCCGTTCTCCTCTCTCAGGCCAAATTTATTAGTGGACACTCTAGGTTAGGGTCACTCATAATGAAAAAGAATAGGTCCAAAGGCCTCACTAGGTATCGCTGCCAGTTCCCTATACTCAACAAGGTTTGCGATATTGAAGGTAGAACTAATGCCAAAATCCGGAGACAAACCTAACACCTAGGCATTTGGTCCAACCATCTCTGTCACTCTAAAAGTCTGGCTCTGCAAGCATGAAGCTTCTTTTGGCCTAAGCCTAACCATGATAGAATTCACTACATCAAATTCCTTGGCTCTTCAGGAATTAGCCAGTTTGATTCAAAATTAGTGTAGGTGGTGAACATACTGGGAATATGCAGACTCCTAACAAATGATGTAAAGGACTCATACTGACACCTAACAGACTCGACTATGCATTCCTATAGTAGGAAATTTTATTGAATTCTTTAGACCAAAACCTAAGAGATTATAGGTTCTCTAGGTTTGATCCTAGCTTGACATGTACATAAAATTAACAATGGGCTCTTAGCAAATTCCAAAGGGTATGCCAGAAGTATAATGCAAACCTAACATGCGTAACGAATGCATGTAGTATGCTAATTTCAACTAAATGCAATCTAATGATCCTAGAAATGCTGGAGAAGTCTGGAAAGGGCAAAAAATAGGAAGTGAGTTCAAAATTAGTCTGGTAGGGTAGGGAAAAAGGTTCCGGGTTAGTTTGATAAAGTACGATATAAGAAGGCATGTCGGGGACTAAACCTAGACTAATAAGGCTAACCTTATGGGGTTGCGGTATATCTATGGGCAAGAAAAGGTCCATGCTATGGAAGGATGGGTCGATAATTTCTGGGAAGAGATCTTCAATAGGAATGGCAGGAAGGGATTCATCCTGAGGGCAATGGGTTAAGTAAGCCAAGTCCTCAATAAAGTCTTCTAGTTCATGAAATTTAGGAATATGCTCTACAATTAGACCCTTTTCTAGTGTTTCCTCGGGTAAAATCCTAGTATCAAAGTTCTCTTCCTCTAATTGGTCTTCTACTGCTGGTTCAATCTGGGCATGGTCAGGATTAGCAAACTTTAAATTGGCTTCTAGCTGGGTACCTACAGGGTCTACTAGTTATAGGTCTTCTAGAGGTGTCTCCTCTTCTCCCTCATACTCATCCACTAAGTTCACATCAGCTTCATACACTTCCGTGTTAATGTAAGCCTTGTCAATCAAAGGGATGGTAGGGGAAGGTCGGCTAAGGAAAAATTGGTTAGGTCTTGGTTTTTGATTATGGGCAATAATCCTAGTAGGTTCAGGTTGCCCAAGGGGTAGTTGCTTACTACTGGCCTTATATTTAGGGGTACTAATCTTATAGAGTTTAAGTTGAGTAGGAGAAACCTGACTAGTACTAGGCTGATACCTAGGGGTTATGGGCTCCCTAGGCTCATAGGACAAGGTTGCAAATCTATGGGTCATGGAATTATAGGATCTGGGGTCATAGGATTTGGAGTCATAAGATCTATAGGTTGTGGGCATACTAGGATTATATGATGTGGGTAAATAGGATCTAGAGTCATGATCTAGGTTCATAGGCTTTGGGTACATAGGTTCTAGGTTCATAGGATTTGGGTAGTGTGGGTGAAGGTGGCTCAGGTTTGGGTCTAGTCTGGGTCCTACGGGTTTTCTCTAAGGTCCCTATCCTATTCTCCATCTGGTCAAACCCCTGATTCAGTTGAGTGAAGGATTGGGCTAGTTGATCAGTAAGGGCTTTCATTTGGGCTTCAAAGTTATCCATGGGTTCAGCCAAAGATGGAGATGGTGGGTGATATGATGCTCCTGACCTAGTGCTCATGCAAGACTCGATCAAACCAACTACAGCTCCCTAGACCTAGAGTCCAAAACTAGGTGCTCAATCAAGGTGGCAAATTAGCCTATAGTAACCCTGTACTCAGCCAGGCAGGTGTAAGGGGAGTGTTAGGTCCCTGATTGCCAATCCTAAACACAAATCAGAGATTGGCCAGGTAGGTGGACCAGCAGACAAGCTCTTTGGGATTGAATCCCTGAACCACCATTCTAGACACCAAGCACAAGGCACACACAGGTTAGCTTGACACATTGATCTTACACTAAACCTGGACCAGACCAGTTGGTGTCCTTAGCCCACTAGGGAAAATTATGTCTAATTGATTTTAAGTTAGGCTTGGGACCAAATGTAAGGGATATGGTTTTGGACTAAAGAGAGGTTATCAACTCCTCCCCCCATTTGACATAGCAAGAGTGCCCTTAAGGTAGTTTATGCAATGATGGCAGGCAGATGATGCAAATTAGGGTTAGATGTTTTGGTAGCTTTTATATATGTAATTTTTTTTTTTGTAATTTTTTTTTGTCCTTTTGCAAAGGTTTGATTTGTATCCATTGACCTAAAATACTAGAAACATATAAAAATAAAAGATATGCAAAGAGATGCTAAACAAAACCCTAAACCTTCCAAAATTGCCTTGCTGAAAAATAGAGCCAAAGATTTGCAGGCTATATTCCTACTTGCGAAGACTGCACAGATTGAAATAAAATCTAAAAATATTATATAAAATATTGTGAATTATATTGAATCCATAAGAAAAAATTTTAGAATTTTTAGAGTTCTGAACATAGAGAAATAACTAAAATAACAGAGTATATACGGACTATAAAAGATGCAGAAAACAAGCCCTAATCTAAGCTCTGATACTCGATGATGCGGAACTAATATGCATGTGATTATTTTTTTGTATATTAGGTGTTGGATGAGGTGCTTAAATCCTAAATTATAGATCAAAATATGATGTAGATAATTCTATATGAATTTAAAAAGCTATGCATGCAGATTAGGGCCTAGAAAAATAATAAAGAGGGATCACCGGGGTTGAGAAGCCTCGGTTAGGGCTAGTTCTCCTACAATAAAACTACTGGTGGCAGAGAGGGTGTACCTGGCAATTTCTAAAGTGCTTGGTGAAGATTGAAATGAAGAGATCACTCTTCCTCGATGGATGCGGCCTGGAAAATCGATCCAGAGACCCGCGGATTCTCGGCTTTCTGCTTGGTGGTCCGATTGCGGCCTGGTTGGAGTCGTTGGATTCGTAGGAACTCGGGGACCTGCAAACAACCATCAAAGGTGAGAAAGAAATGTTGAAAACATAATAAAAACTCAGAAACAAGGCAGCAAGGCATGAGAAGAGGAAGCTTGGATGAAGTTTGGAGGCAGTTGCAACACCGGGAAGAAGAAGACACCAGAAACCCTTAAGCACAAAGCAGTGTAGCACAAAGCAATTGTAGAAGACTCAAGTATATTTCATATATCAATAAAAATTCTCATACAAGAGATTAGGGTCCTTTAAATAGACTCATAATTTTGGCCCTCAAGTTAGGTTAAAAAAGACATTACATAGGAGTTTGAATCCCCATCCAACTCTAGCTAAAAAAATAAGAAAAGCTTGGTCTAGAAAAATGCCTAAAATCTCTCTCCTCCTCTCTTGACTTGGTTAACACTCCAAGGATGCCTAAGGGGGTGTGTTGGGCTTCTAAGAGCAGCAAGGGGCCGGCCCAAAGGGGTTTGGGCGCAAGGGCTTGGGCCTCTGGAATCTAGGGTGGCCTGGTAGCCGAGTAGCTAGAATATTCCCTTGTATCTTGCTTCTTAAGGGCTTTGGCTTGTCGCATGGGCTTGATTTCTTTGGGCTAGGATATAGGTGGACCTCTGGAATCATGGATGCCCTGGTTTATGAATATACTCTGGCATTTGGAAGGGAATCTGGGCATCTGGAGGGCATCTGCAAGGAATCAGGATTTTCGGAAGACATCTGGGATCCTATGGTGTCACACAAAATCCCATAATCTGATTTCTTCTACTTGGCTTTCATGGTCTTCATGTCTTCAGTTGGGTTGGTCTTCATGTCTTCAGTTGGGTTGGTCTCCACTTGGACTATCTTGGTCATCTCTTGTACTTGGGCTGACATGTACAAGACTCAGGAAGAAGACTAGCTCAACATGAGCTGACTAGTACAGGACTCAAGTGATAAAATAACAACTCATATGGACTAAATCTTTATTACAAATGGACTCTGATGCTGCTAATTGATCCACAGAGGGTTAAGAAGCCTCTGTCTTATTTTGGTGCCTCTGGTGTCCCCACCACTTTCACTTTGGGCGATCAACTTGGCTTGAAACTCCTTAGATGTTGGCATTAAAGAGAGGAAGAGAAACTTGGCCGACTCCTTGGCTTTGGCATGAATTAATTTGAGGGAGATGGCGCCAACTTGAAGACTTCTTCTCATTTTCTTATCTTAAAAAGAAGGGGTGCTAAACTTGATTTCATTTGGTTGACCAAAAGGGTGACATGGCAAGTATGGCGTTGTCCCGAGGAAGTGCCAAGTGATGTTGTCCCGATAAAGTGTCAAGTGATGTCCAAACATAGCATATGATGTTGTCCAAATTCTTGAAATGGTGTCGCCAAGAAGTGGTTGCATATGACTAGTGACTTGGGCTAGCACATGGAGTCACATGGCTTGTCTTAAGCTAGCACATGGAGTAACATTGGTGGGGACACCGGAGGTACCAGAATAAGACAGAGGCTTTTCAACCCTCTATGAATTGATAAATAATTTATGAGTCCATCTGTAATAAGGGCTTAGCCCATCTGAGTCTATTTTAGTTATTATTTGAGTCTTTTGAGTTTCAGTTCTGTACTAGTCAACTCATGTTGAGCTAGTTCAGTCCAGTGTTAGTCAGCTCATGTCGAGCTAATTTTATTTTTTTGAGTCCTATTCAACCATATTGAAGACTCAAGACAACATCATACAAGCAAAGACCAAGTCCAACCAAATTGAAGACATGGAAGTATAGCCCAAGTCCAACCCAGCTTAGAGATTTGAAGACCCCAGGAGGAAAAATTCAGAAAACCATGATTCCTTGCAGATGCCCTCCAGATGCCAAGATTCCCTTCCAGATGCCAAAATATAATCATATACCAAGGCATCCATGATTTTAGAGGTCCATCTACATCCTAGCCCAAAGAAATCAAGCCCAGGTGTGATGGGGGACTAATATGCATGCAATTTTTTTTGTATGTTTTATATGTGGGATTGAGTGATTAATTTCCAAATTTTAGATTAAAATAAGTTGTAGGGAATTTTATATGAATTTTAGAAGATCAGCATGCAGATTAGGACCTAGAAAAGTAGAAAAGAAGGATCGCCGGGGCTGAGAAGCCTCGGTTAGGGCAAGTTCTCCTACAATAAAACTACTGGAGGTAGAGGGGGTGTACTTGACAATGTCTGTGAAGATCGCAGCAAGGGGTCTCTCATTTCTCGATGGATGCGGCCTGGAAAATCGAGCCAAAGACCCACGGATACCCGGCTTTCTGCTCGGTGATCCGATTGAGGCTTGGCTGGAGTCGTTGGATTCGTAGGAACTCGGGGACCTGCAAACGACCTGTCAGGGGTTAGAAAACTCACAAAGGAACAAGAAAACAAAGGAAAAGTAGCAAGGGAAGGCTTCTTTTCTAGTGGGCATCCAGGGGATCTGGAGGGTTTGTTGGCAGTAGGAAGATGATTGCAAACACCGGGAAGAACTCTCACAAACCCCTTTATGCACACAGCAGGGTATCACACAACTCAATAGAAGAACTCAAGATTTTAATTCATATCAAAAATTCTCTCTTCATACAAAAAACTAGGGTCCCTTAAATAGACCCTTAACCTTGGGCTCCAAGTAAGGGCACATTAGTCTTTACATGAGAATCCTTTTCCCTCTCAAACCCTAGCTAGAAAAAAAGGAAACATTAGGTAGAAAAAATCACTAAAATTTCTCTTAACTTGGCCAACACTCCAAGGACACCTAGGGGGACATGTTGGGCTTCTAATAGTAGCAAGGGGCCGACCCAAAGGGGCCCGGGTACATGGGTTTGGGCCTCTGGAAGCTGGGGTTGCCTGGTAGCCAGGTTGCAGGAATATTCCCTGGCATCTTGCTTCTTAGGTGCTTAGGCTTGGCGCCTGGGCTTGATTTCTTTGGTCTAGGATGCAGATGGACCTCTAAAATCATGGATACCTTGGTCTATGAATATATTTTGGCATCTGGAAGGAAATATGAGCATCTAGAGGGCATCTACAAGGAATCAGGGTTTCTGATTTTCCTCCTGGGGTCTTCAAATCTTCAAGCTGGGTTGGACTTGGGCTAAACTTCCATGTCTTCAAACTGATTGGACTTGGTCTTTACTTGTATGATGTGGTCTTGAGTCTTCAATATGGTTGAATAGGACTCAAAAAAATAAAATTAGCTCGACATGAGCTGACTAACACTGGACTGAACTAGCTCAACATGAGCTGACTAGTACAGAACTGAAACTCAAAATCAATTAAAATGGACTCAGATAGGCTAAGCCCTTATTACAGATGGACTCATAAATTATTGATAAATTCATAGAGGATTGAAAAGCCTCTATCTTATTCTGGTGCCTTTGGTGTCCCCACCAATTCTCCCGGGGTGTGAGGAACTCGACCCTATCGAGTGAAGGTCATACTGGCTCATATATCTCTCGAGAAGGTCTGGGTTGAGGCGTTGCAAGTCCTCTCGAGAAATCCATGAATCGTCTGACTATGGCCGGCCTTGACATAGGACCAGGAAGCATTGATAGTCATGGCCCTGGGTCGTGATGGCTTGATCGTCCATGATACGCTCGATCCATTCTCCTCTCTCAGGCCAAATTTGTTTGTGGACACTCTAGGTTAGGGTCACTCTCATTGAAAAGGAATAGGTCCAAAGGCCTCACAAGGTAGCGCTGCCGGTTCCCTATACTCAACCAGGTCTGTAATATTGAAGGTAGAACTAATGCCCAAATCCGAAGGCAAGTCTAACACCTAGGCATTTGATCCAACCTTCTCTATCACCTTAAAAGGTTCGACTCTGCAAGCATGAAACTTCTTTTAGGCCTAAGCCTAACCAAGATAGAATCCACTACATCAAATTCTTTGATCCTTCTTCGAGAATTAGCCAGTTTGTTTAAAGATTAGTGCGGGTGGTGAACATGCTAGGCACATGCAGACTCCTAACAAATGATGCAAAGGACTCATACTGACACCTAACAGACTCGACTATGCATTCCTATCGAAGGAAATTTTATTGAACTCTTTGGATCTAAACCTAATAGATTATAGGTTCTCTAGGTTTGATCCTAGCTTGACATGCACATGAAAATTTACAGTGAACTCCTAGCAAATTCCAAAGAGTATGCCAGAAGTAAGATGCAAACCTAACATGTGTGATGAATGCATGCAGTATGCTAATCTCAGTTAAATGCAATCTAATAATCCTAGAAATGCTGGAGGTGTTAGGCAAGGGCAGAAAATAGGAAGTGGGTTCAGAATTAGTTTGGTAGGGTAGGGAAAAAGGTTCAAAGTTAGTTGGATAAAGTTCGATATAAGAAGGCATGTCAGGGACTAATCCTAGACTAATGAGGCTAACCTTACGAGGTTGCGGTATAGCTATGGGGTTTGCATAATGGAAGGATGGGTTACTAATCTCAGGGAAGAGGTCCTTAGTGGGAACTATAGGAGGAGGCTCATCCTGAGGGTATTGATTCAAAGAGATCAAGTCCTTAATAAATTCTTCAGGTTCTTGTATTTTAGGACTAGACTCTATAATTTGGCTCTCCTCTATGGTTTCCTCAGGTAAGGCTCTAGCAACAGTACCTAGGTTCTCTTCCTCTATTTGTTCTTCCACTATAGCTTTAGTTTGGATGTGGTCAAGGTCTACTACCTCTAGGTTGGCTTCTACCTGGGTATCTATTGGGTCAGCTAATTCTAGGTCATCTAAAGGTGTCTCCTCTTCTCCCTCATACTCATCCACTAAGTTTGCATCAGCTTCATACACTTCCGCATTAATGTAAGCCTTGTCAATCTCATGAATGGTTGGAGAAGGTCGGCTAGGGGAAAATTGGCTAGGTCCTGGTTTCTGATTATGGACACTAATCCTAGTAGGTTTAGGTTGCCTAAGGGGTAGTGGCTCACTACTGGGCTCATATTTAGGGGAGCTAATCCTATGGGGTTCAAGTTGACTAAGGGAAACCTGACTAGTACTAGATTGATACTTAGGGGTTATGGGTTCTCTGGGCTCATAGGACAAGGGTGCAGATCTATGGGTCATGGGATTATAGGATCTGGGGTCATAGGATTTTGGGTCAGCCCTATAGTCAGGTTCTAAGGATGGATCATGGTATGGGGTCCTTCTAAGGTTGGGCTTCCTATATGGGTCAGGATATTGGGTCCTCCTAGGGTTGGACTCCCTATATGGGTCAGAATATTGGGTTCTCCTAGGGTTGGACTCCCTATATGGGTCAGAATATTGTGTTCTCCTAGGGTTGGACTCCCTATATGTGTCAGAATATTGGGTGTTGGGTCTACTAGGCTCATAGGGTGTGGGTGCATAGGATCTATGATCATAGGATCTAGAGTCATAGGATCTAGGTTCATAGGTTATGGATTCATAGGTTCTAGGTTCATAGGATTTGGAGTCATAAGATCTATAGGTTGTAGGTATACCAGGCTTAGAGGATGTGGGTAAATAGGATCTATCTTCCTCGTCTACAAAATCCTGATTAGGTTTTCTAGGACTAACCTTAGGGATTGGGTCAGGATGATGGCCTTTCCTTGGTTCAGCCTCAAGGTATGGATCAGGGTTTGGGGTCCTCCTAGGTTGAGGTTTGTAGTACGGGTCAGGATGAGGGGCTCTCCTAGGTTCGACCTCATGGTATAAATCAGGGTTTGGGGTTCTCCTAGGTTGAGGGGACTCGAGATCTGGCTCAGATTATGACCCATGGGTTCTTGCTATGGTCCCTACACGGCCTCCTAACTGGTCAAACCTATTGGCAAGATGGTCAATTCTATCATTTGTTTGAATACCAGACTGAATTAACTGGGTCACCATCTGGGCCATTTGATCAGCTAGGGCTTTTATTTGGGCTTGTAAATTTTCCATGGGTTCGGACATTTGTGAAGGAGGTGGGTGATATGAAACTCCTGATCTAGTGCTCATGCAAAACTCAATCAGACCGACTATAGCTGACTAGACCTAGAGTCCAAACTAGATGCTCAATCAGGGTGGCAAACTAGCCTATAGTAACACTGTACTCAGCCAGGCAGGTGTAAGGGGAGTGTTAGGTCCCTGATTGCCAATCCTAGACACCAATCAGAGATTGGCCAGGTAGGCGGACCAGCACACAAGCCCTTCGGGATTGAATCCCTAAACCACCATTCTAGACACTGAGCACAAGGCACACACAGGTTAACTTGACACAGTGATCTAACACTAGCCCGGACCCGACCAGTTGGTGTCCCTAGCCTACTAGGAAAAATTAAGTCTAATTAATTTTAGGTTAAGGCTTGGGGCCGAATGCAAGGGATGTGGTTTTGGGCTAAGGAGTGGTTACCAACTCCTCCCTTTATCTGATATAGCAAGAGTGCCCTTAAAAGTAAATTATGCAATGATGGCAGGCAGATGAGGATGTAAATTAGGGTTAGATGTTTTTGGTATTTTTGAAGAATATGTATTTTTTTTTGGTATTTTTTAAATAGAATAAAACTGGAAAATTATGGTCTAATATTCAGGAAATATTCTAAAATTAAAAGATATTCAAAAATGCTAAACAAAACCCTAAAACTTCCAAACTTGTCTTGCTGAAAAAAAATAGAGCCGAAATTTGTAAGCTGTATTTCAGCATGAAAAAAATTCACAGGCCATAATAAAATCTGAGAAAATTTATAAAATTACTGTTAATAATGATGAATCAAGAAAAACAAAATTCAGAATTTTAGAAGTTTTCATTAGAGAGAAATAATTAAAAAAATAGAGCATATACAGACTAAAATTACAGAAAACAAGCCCTAATCCAATCTATGATACCAAATGATGGGGGACTAATATGCATGCAATTTTTTTTGTATGTTTTATATGTGGTGTTGATTGATTAATTCCTAAATTTTAAATTAAAATAATTTGCAGGGAATTTTATATGAATTTTAGAAGATCAGCATGCAGATTAGGACCTAGAAAAGTAGAAAAGAATGATCGTGGGGGCTGAGAAGCCTCGGTTAGGGCAAGTTCTCCTACAATAAAACTAGTGGCTGTAGAGGGGGTGTACTAGACAATGTCTGTGAAGATCGCAGCAAAGGGTCTCTCGTTCCTCGACAAATGCGGCCTGGAAAACCGAGCCAAAGACCAGCGGATACCCGGCTTTCTGCTCGGTGATCCGATTGAGGCTTGGCTAGAGTCGTTGGAATCGTAGGAACTCAGGGACCTGCAAACGACCTGTCAGGGGTTAGAAAACTCACAAAGGAACAAGAAAACAAAGGAGAAGTAGCAAGGGAAGGCTTTTTTTTGAGTGGGCGTCCAGGGGATCTGGAGGGTTTGTTGGCAGCAGGAAGATGATTGCAAACACCGGGAAAAACTCTCACAAACCCCTTTATGCACACAGCAGGGTATCACACAACTCAATAAAAGAACTCAAGGTTTTAATTCATATCAAACATTCTCTCTTCATACAAGAGGCTAGGGTCCCTTAAATAGACCCTTAACCTTGGGCTCCAAGTAAGGGCACATTAGTCTTTACATGAGAATCCTTTTCCCTCTCAAACCCTAGCTAGAAAAAAAGGAAACATTAGGTAGAAAAAATCTCTAAAATTTCTCTTGACTTGGCCAACACTCCAAGGACACCTAGGGGGACGTGTTGGGCTTCTAAGAGCAGCAAGGGGCCGGCCCAAAGGGGCCCGGGTGCATGGGTTTGGGCCTCTGGAAGCTGGGGTGGCCTGGTAGCCAGGTAGCAGGAATATTCCCTGGTATCTTGCTTCTTAGGGGCTTGGGCTTGGCGCCTGGGCTTGATTTCTTTGTGCTAGGATGCAGATGGACCTCTAAAATCTTGGATTCCTTGGTCTATGAATATATTTTGAAATCTGGAAGGAAATCTGAGCATCTGGAGGGCATTTGGAAGGAATCAGGGTTTCTGATTTTCCTCCTGGGGTCTTCAAATCTTCAAGCTGGGTTGGACTTGGGCTAAACTTCCATGTCTTCAATCTGATTGGACATGGTCTTTACTTGTATGATGTGGTCTTGAGTCTTCAATATGGTTGAATAGGACTCAAAAAAATAAAATTAGCTCGACATGAGCTGACTAACACTGGACTGAACTAGCTCAACATGAGCTGATTAGTACAGAACTGAAACTCAAAATCAATTAAAATGGACTCAGATAGGCTAAGCCCTTATTACAGATGGACTCATAAATTATTGATCAATTCATAGAGGGTTGAAAAGCCTCTATCTTATTCTGGTGCCTTTGGTGTCCCCACCAAGGTGCCAAGCCCAAGCCCCTAAGAAGCAAGATACAAGGGAATATTCCTGCTACCAGGCTACCAGGCCACCCCAGCTTCCAGAGGCCAAACCCATGCGCCCGAGCCCCTTTGGGCCGGCCTCTTGCTGCTCCTAGAAGCCCAACACGCCCCCTAGGCATCCTTGGAGTGTTGGCCAAGTCAAGAGAATTTTTAGGGATTTTTCTACCTAATGTTTCCTTATTTTCTAGCTAGGGTTTGAGAGGGAAAAGGTGTCCTATGTAAAGTCTAAAGTGCCCTTACTTGAAGCCCAAGGTTAGGTGTCTATTTAAGGGACCCTATCCTCTTGTATGAAACTCACTTTTTTGATATGAATTAAAACCTTGAGTTCTTCTATCGAGTTGTGTGATACCCTGCTGTGTGCATAAACGGGTTTGTGAGAGTTCTTCTTCCCGGTGTTTGCAATCATCTTCCTGCTGCCAACAAACCCTCCAGATCCCTGGATGCCCACTCCAAAAGAAGCCTTCCCTTACTATTTTTCCTTTGTTTTCTTGTTCCTTTATGAGTTTTCTAACCCCTGACAGGTCGTTGGCAGGTCCCCGAGTTCCTACGAATCCAACGATTCCAGCTACACCTCAATCGGACCACCGAGCAGAAAGCCGGGTATCTGTGGGTCTTTGGCTTGGTTTTCCAGGCCGCATCCATCGAGGAATGAGAGTTCTCTTCGCTGCGGTCTTCACTGGGCACTTTAGACATTGTCAGGTATACCCCTTCTACCTCCAGTCTAAATATTGTAGGAGAACTTGCAATAACCGAGGCTTCTCAGCCCCGACGATCCTTCTTTAGTGCCTTTCTAGGTTCTAATCTGCATGCTTGGCTTCAAAAATTCATACAAAATTCTTTACAACTAATTTTGATCTGAAATTTGGGAATTAATCACCTAACCCCACATATGAAACATACAAAAAGAATTGCATGCATATTAGTCTCGCATCACACATGGATCTGGACTTGGGTCCCCCTCATATTATAAGATCCAACTAACTAACTAATCACATGATTAAACCAACTAAAAACCAACTCTAAGCCAAACATGATCAAATTGATCAAAAGGCATAGACATGTAAACAAGTGGTTCAACTTCATAAAAGGGGTTTGGCGCAAAAGGCTAAAAAAATAAAAACCCTGATTACAGTTGGTAAAAAGGGCTAAACCCAAATAAGCATAAATAATAGAATTTAAAATAAAATTTTTACAGTGGATAAAAGGGGTTTGGGTTCAGGACTTTATTCACAGGTAATCCACAGGGATATGGGTTTGACCTGTCGATCTTTTCTGGCCCTGGTGTCCGCACCACCGATGCACTTACAAAGGCTCTACAAAGGTAAAGCTTCTACTCATGTATCTGGTAGATGGGTTCGAGGAGTCTGGCATATGTAGCATTGAAGCACCAAGGTGGAGGTTCTTGAGTCTCGGGTGGTGCGTTAAAGGCTTTTTGGATCAATGTCTTTGTATTGGTCCAGTCTATCATGGTTGTCCATGATGTATGTAGGGCTTGGAGTAAGTTCGGGGTGAGTCCTAGGTGTTTTAGGCTAAGTTTTGATCAATCTGGGTCATAGAGTGCACTCCACTAATTTAAGAGTTGGCTCTGCTAGTTGGCACGATTCAGAACACGGGAATGTGTTCTGGAAGAGTCGGCTCTAATGGATTTGAGTCAGCTTGGTTACACAGTCATGAAACCCTATGGTCTGGATGAACCGGCTCTGATGCTTAGAGTTGACTTGGTTCCAAGGTCGAGTCGACACTAGTGTCTGGCGTCAGCTCGATTGATGGGTGAGCTGTTTTAAATGGTGCCAGCTGGGAGGGAGTTTTGGGGTACTCAGCCATGTGCGACCGAGGTATATATATTGTAACTTCTTGAGAGGTTGTATAAGGTTGTAAATGAACTTCTCGAATGTGGAATCAAGAAAATTCCCTTACTCCAGAGAATTCTATCTTCTTCTTCCTTCTTCTCCCATTCTTGGATCTTGATGTGATTGATCTTCATAGACCTGTATCCTATCATGTTCTCCAAGGAGATCGCTGGCAGAGGGTCATCCATAACCTGTGATACACTTCTGCTTTGCTTTGTTGATCAGGGCATTTGTTCTTGATCAGGAACAAGGCTGCTTTGGGTTTTGGGTTCAACGTGAAATATGTAATTGGATCCCAATTCTTAACAGACTCATCCCGGACATACTCCTAGCCCTAGATACATCATGTGTGACCATGATAAACTAGACAAACCTGAACCTTGGCCCATCCCCCTGAAATCTTGGATGCACCACCTGAGACTCAACAATCTCCACCTTGGTGCTCCATGATTACAAGTTATTACATCAAACAACTCAGACCCATCAACCATATACATGAACGAAAGCTTTCTCTCGATAGAGCCTTTGTAAGTGCATCAGCTTGGTTCTCCTTTGTATGGACCTTCCCCAGTGCCATTTCTCCTTCCTCCACCAGCTCTCTAATCCTGTGGTACCTCACATCTATATGCTTTGTGCATGCATGATAGACTGGGTTCTGAGTCAAATGTATGGCACTTTGGTTATCACTGTGCAGGACCGCCATACACTGTTCCACCCCCATCTCAGTAACTAGCCTCCTTAGCCATAGTGCTTCCTTTTCAGCCTTTATAATACCTATATACTCAGCCTCTGTTGTAGATAGAGCAATGATAGGTCGAAGGGTAGATCTCCAAGAAACTAGTCCACCATTTAAGCAGAAGATATAACCAGTAATAGACCTTTTCGTATCAAGATCACGTGCATAACTTGCATCTACATACCCATCCAGAGGACCCAAACCTCCATACAATTTCCCGGAGTTCCTTTCTTGTCCTTCTGGCTACCCACCAAATACCAGTTCATGCTTTTGAATTCCTTGTAGATACCTTAAAATCCATGTGTTCCTTTGAATCTTAGAGAAAGATATGTGCCCTGGTAATGGTGTCTCCACTGGTTTGGCCTTCTCCATCCCAAACCTCTCAAGAATCTTCTTGATATAACCTCTTTGTGACAAATGGAGAATCCCCTTGCATCTATCTTTGCAAATCTCCATTCCAAGGACTTTTTGAGCTAGACCCAAATCCTTCATCTCAAATTCTTCAGATAATGCTTTCTTCAGTTGATTTACATCACTTATATTTCTGCTGGCTATCAACATATCATCCATATATAGAAGTAGATACAAAGCATTATCATTATCCATGTCCTTAACATATACACTGCAGTCATGTTCACATCTGAGAATCCCAAGGCTTAAAATAAAAGCATCAAATCTCCAATACCACTGGCGAGGTGATTGTTTTATATCATACAATGTCCTCTGGAGTAAACATACCTTATCCTCCTGTCCAATCTCTATGAAGCCATCAGGTTGCTTCATATACATCTTCTCATTCAAATTTCCATGTAGAAAGGCTATCTTCACATCCATCTACTCCAATTTCATACCATGTTCTGCCACCAATGACAGCAACACCCGAATTGAAGTATGGCATGCTATAGGAGAAAATACCTCAGTATAGTCAACTCGTTCCCTTTGTGAGTATCCTTTTGCTACCAGCCTTACTTTGAATATCACTCCACCATGCTCTGAAGGTACTGTTTTCTTTGTGAACACCCATCTGAAGCTAATTGCATGAGCATCTTTAGGCAGATCCACCAATTGCCATGTCTTGTTCCTCTTGAAAGATTCCATCTCTTCCATCATGCATTGTATCCATGATTCTTTATCTAAACTCTCCATGGCCCCCTTGAATGTTCATGGATCTTCATTCATAGATATGAGAGCATAAGATATATTCTCATCCATGCCATATCTCATCGGCTTCCGAATTCTACGTTGAGGTTTATGCAATGCCACTCCCCTTGCATTGTCCTACAAGTCTTCTATTTATGGTTGTTCCTGCACTTCATATTGAACAATTGATTTTCCTTTCTGATCTTCCATCACAAGAGGACCTTTCCCACCTAACTCCACCTCAACTAAAGCACCCTTGCCAGTTGATGTACATGGCTTATCATTCACCTGTGAAGGATAGTCACTGCTATTCACCTTTGAAGCTGCAATTCCATCCATACTCCCCGATCTCTCCAAGATGCTCCTTTCATCAAATATGACATCCCTACTGATCACTATCTTATGAGATTGTGGATCCTATAGTAGGTAACTCTTGACTCCCCTTGGATATCTGATGAAGATCATCTTCCTTGACTTAGGGTCTAACTTACTCCATTTAGTTGCCTCCACACGTGCATGACCGAGCAACCAAACACCTTCAGGTGACCAAGCTCTACCTTCTTCCCACTCCAAGCTTCCTCTGGAAGTCTTCCATCCAGCTTGTAATGAGGGGACCTGTTTACAAGAAAACATGATGGAGTAATATCATCACCCCAAAAAATTTTTGGTTGTGATGATTGTAGCCTCATACTTCTTGCCTTCTCCAATAGTATTTGATTCATCCTTTCCGCAACACCATTCTACTATGGGATAATCCTTACTGTGTAATGGAATTAGATCCCATTTTTCTCAAGTAATTCCTAAACTCTTCACTAGAATACTCTCCACCATTATTTGACCGAAGGCACTTCACATGTTTTCTAGTTTCCTTCTCTACCTCAGCCCTCCAGGCTTTGAACCGGGCAAATACCTCTGATTTTTTTCTCATCAGATACACCTATAATTTTATAGAGAAGTCATCAACGAAGGTAACAAAATACGTTGCTCCACCCTTGGATAAAATAGGTGCCGGTCCCCATATATCCGAGTGAATTAGTTCTAAAACATCCTCGCTCTAATTGGTACCACTGGCAAACTTTACCCTATGCTTTTTGCCATAAATGCAAGGCTCACACAGGTCATTTCCATCCTTCTTCAGTGCTAGAAGGTTTTCTCTTTTGCTTAATTCAGTAAGCCCTCGGTCACTCAAGTGACCCATCCGATAGTGCCATGATTGGTAGGAAAGCTTCTCCTCCTGTGCTGCTGTAAGCACCTCTGCACTATCATTCACCACTGAGCTTTCAATCTTGTATAGTTATTGCTCAATCTTCTCCCTCTCATCACCACCAAAGCTCCCTTGGTTATCCTTAAACATTAACTACCAGCTCGGTAACTGGCATAACCCCGCTCTTCCAAGTAACCCAAAGAAATCAAATTCTTCTTTAATTCTGGTACATGTTTGACTTTTATCAGAGTCCTTATCAATCCATCATACATTCTCACCCTAATGGTGCTAATTCCAGCTACCGAACAAGGGTGATCATCACCAAGGCTTATACTACCTCCATTTGATCTATTATAGGTATCTAACCACTCCTGATGTAAGGTATAATGATGAGAGCATGCTGAATCAAACATCCACATATTATCCCAATTAATCGATCCATCTGAAGCTATCAGTACATCCTCTCTACTACCTTTAGATACACCAACACCACTAGTGTTGGCCTTCACTTTCTCGGTCTTCCAAAGTGGGCAATTCCTTTTGAAATGACTAGGCTGATGACATTTGTAGCACTTCAAGACCTTCTTACTGCATTTAGATTATGATATGCCCTTTGATTTTCACCTAAACCTTTTCTATGGTCTTCCTTACCTTTCATTCATAGCAAGAACCTCCGAGTTAGGATTTCCTTTGCAGATCTTCTCCCTTTGCTCATTTGACCTGAGCACTCTAGCAACCTCTTCATAGATCAAGGCTTCCTTCCCATATGCCAAGGTTGTTATTAGACCATCATATGATCCGGGGAGCGAACATAATAGCAACAATGCCCGATCCTCCTCATCAATTTTCACATCCAGACTCATTACCTCAGAACATACCTAGTTGAACCTCTAAATGTGAGCAACGAAGTCTCCTCCAAGCATTCTCAGACTATATAGCTACTATTGTCAGCTGCAGCTTGTTTGTCATATTATTGCTTATATATGTGTTCTCCAATCTCAGCCAAAGATCCTTTGCCATAGTCTCAATACACACCTCCGACAAAACTTGATCTACCAAACACATCCTGATAGTGCTGAATATGATCTCTTCTAACTTTCCCCAATCCTCAACACTGATCTTTTCTGGTCTCTCTCTAACAAAGTCCTTGTAGATCCTCTGTTGAACCAGCAAGTCTTTTACCCTTTGTTGCCATAGAGTAAAATTTCCCTTGCCATCATACTTCTCGAAATCAATCTTGAAACGGCTTGATGCCATTACCACAATCAAGTAGAATCAATATGTACTAGATCTTACCTTCTAGCACTTCTTAGATGTAGAGATCTTCCCTCCTTCATGCAACCTCGCTCTGATACCAAATTGATGGAGATGATCAGGTGAATCCACACCCAGCAGAAGTGATCCAGGTACACGAATGACCCACCACCAGTGATCCATAATGATCATGATAGGATATAGGTCAAACAAAGATCAATCGATCCCTTGGATTGTCGAGAAGTGAATGATGGGGGACCCGAAACCCAATTGGGTTTCTCTTTTTATTTTTTTTTAGGATTTTTGAGATTTTTTTATTTTAGTTATTCCAACTATTCCACTTATCCTTCTTATTCTCGTTTTATCCTAGGTTTATCCTTGAGTTATTTCGCTGCTATTCTAGTCGTCTTCAACCTCCCAATACCTCACAGAAATCTCATTCTTTTTCATTTTCCTTCACATTTGTCCCTCTCTGCCATACCCAACCACCGGATAACCCCCCCATGGCCGTCCAACTCCTGGCGACAACTTCCTCGTGGGAATGCCGGCGAATCCCACGACCGCCCCTTCCCCCCATGCGGCTCCGCCCATGATGCCCATTCCTTGATGCGCCCCTCTCCACCACACTGCCGACCGCCATTGCTGCTCCGTCAGGCCGTGCCTCCGACCGCCCCGAATCCCTCCTTGAGCTTCTCATCCCACTTGACAAGTTGGTTCACGAAGATGGCACCGAGCCCCATCCCCAACGCGTGCTCCCATGGGTGCCTCATGTAAGGGAGCTTGTGAAGGGCATTGGAGTACAACTGAGTCCCCTGCATCGCTGCCCTGCTCTGCTCTCGCCCTTGACGGAACTTCGGCCATGACTTCCGTGACATTGCAAAGCCCCCACAGAATTGCAGCAATGCTACAAGCCCCTACGACCCGTCCGCCCTCCGCCTCGCCAGCGGGATCGAAGTCCTGGGCCAGATTCTCACGCTGTGGCACTCCAACTGCTCCGTCCTGTCCACACTTTGCCTCGCCCGTGAGTTCGCTGCCCTCTCCGCGGTCTTCACGTCCTCTGCCCCATCTACCAATCTCTCTTTTATAAGGTGACAGAGCAGGACATGCATAGATCTGAAAGTAGAATTAGCATGGATCTCAAAGCTACATGACCTAGGATTAAAAATAAAATAAAATAAAATTTCCATGTATATCTCATTTGATTCCTAAGTCTTGTAAGCCTATAAAAGGGCATCATCCTTTTGTAATAAATCAATTGAAAAAATGAATTTTTGAGAGTTCTTCCACTTGTGTGCGGTTCTGGGCTGAGGCCCATTGCCTTCGTCCTTCGGGATGTCGAGGGGTGTGAGGCCACAACTTGCCTTCGTCCTTCGGGACGTCGAGGGGTGTGAGGCCCAGGTATCTCCGTTCTCCCTCCAACCTTCGTGTCTTCTCCTCGTGGCCTTGAGATCCATCGTAGCGCCTCCAAGTATCAAGGATGCCGTAATGCCTTAGAGGTGGATGGTCTATTTGTTAGGGTGAGTCCCAAGGTCCATGAGTTCCAGTCCCCAGTCTCCCATTCCCATCCTTCCATCGCCACCTCCACCGAGAAAAGTGAAAAACAAAAGAGGTCAGCCATTTTAGTGTTTAGTTTCTGAGTCGTCCTAGTCCCGGGAGGCTTCTTAGCCCTCCCACGATCCTTAGGTTGTTTAGGTCTTTCCCCTCTTTCACAATAATCATGGGTTCTTTTGTTTCCGTCCCGCATCATTTTTGGTATCAGAGCCAGCAGCGGACTAGGACTTGCTTCGTCGACAAACTCGCCGGAGTTGAGTTCTTCGCGCTGCAGGAGAATGATGGGGGACCCCAAACCCAACCGGGTTTCTCTTTTTATTTTTTTTAGGATTTTTGTGATTTTTTTATTTTAGTTATTTCAGCTATTCCACTTATCCCTCTTATTCTCATTTTATCCAAGGTATATCCCTGAGTTATTTCGTTGCTATTCTAGTCGTCTTCAACCTCCCAGTACCTCACAAAAATCTCATTTTTTCTCATTTTCCTTCCCATTTGTCCCTCTCTACCATACCCGACCACCGGATAACCCCCCCATGGCCGTCGACCTCCTGGCAACAACCTCCTCGTGGGAACGCTGGGAAGCCCATGGCCGCCCCTTCCCCCCATGCAGCTCTGCCCATGACGCCCATGCCTTGATGCGCCCCTCTCCACCACACCACCAACTGCCGCTGCTGCTCCACCGGGCCATGCCTTTGACCACCCCGAATCCCTCCTTGAGCTTCTCAACCCACTTGACAAGCTGGTTCACGAAGATGGCATCGAGCCCCATCCCCAGCGCGTGCTCCCATGGGTGCCTAATGTAAGGGAGCTTGTGAAGGGCATTGGAGAACAACTGAGTCCCTTGCATCGCTGCCCTACTCTGCTCTCACCCTCGGTGTAACTTTGGCTGTGGCTTCCACGACATTGGAAAACCACCACATAATCGAAGCAACACTACAAGCCCCTCCAGCCTGTCCGCCCTTTGCCTCACCCGCGAGTTCGCTGTCCTATCATGGTCTTCGTGTCCTCCGCCCCATCCACCAATCCCCCTATTCCAAGGTGACAGAGCAGGACATGCACAGATCTCAAAGTAGAATTGGCATGGATCTCAATGCTACATGACCTAGGATTAAAATAAAATAAAATAAAATTTTCATGTATATCCTATTTGATTCCTAAGTCTTGTAAGCCTATAAAAGGGCATCATCCTCTTGTAATAAATAAGTCAAAAAATGAATTTTTGAGAGTTCTTCCACTTGTGTGTGGTTCTGGGCTGAGGCCCATTGCCTTCATCCTTCGGGACGTCGAGGGGTGTGAGGCCCCAACTTGCCTTCATCATTCGGGACGTCCAGGATTGTGAGGCCCCAGGTATCTCCATTCTCCCTCCCTAATTCATGTCTTCTCCTCGTGGCCGTGAGATCCATCCTAGCACCTCCAAGTATCGAGGATGGTGTAATGCCTTAGAGGTGGATGGTCTCTTCGTTAGGATGAGTCCCAAGGTCCATGAGTTCCAGTCCCCAGTCTCCCATTCCCATCCTTCTTTCACCACCTGCACCAAGAAAAATGAAAAACAAAAGAGGTCAGCCATTTTAGGATTTAGTTTCTGAGTCGTCCTAGTCCTGGGAGGCTTCTTAGCCCTCCCATGATCCTTAGGTTGTTTAGGTCTTTCCCCTCTTTCACAATAACCATGGGTTCTTTCGTTTCCATCCCGCATTAGTGAAGAAGAGGGAAAGGAGAAAGAACAAGATCTGGAATAAATGGAGGGGTTTCTTGATTTTGGTTGTTTCTTTGGACTGTTGCAAATGACCTTCTCTCTCTTGTCCTCACTCATAACCATCGTAACTTACATATATATATATAACTAGATCGCAAAGGACCTAGCTCCCCCAGATCTTCCCAGTGTGGCAACACATGATTCAAAAGATCCTGTCATCCGAGTTGGCTCAATCCCCACGAGTTGACTCCATGCTGCAAAGATCACTCTAGATAAGTCAGCTCGAACCCCTCGAGTCAACTCATCCAGATTGCAGTTTACTTGTTCTGCAGAACCGAGCCAACTCCCAGTGATTCGAGCTGACTCTCAGTAGTACCGAAATGACTCCCAGTAGTTCGAGCTGACTCTCAACAAAACTTTGTTGAGTCTCATATGGTGTATCCAAGGCATCTAGAGTCAAGTTTTGGGTCTTTGTCATGTTGGTCATGAGATAACTAGGGCTAGGACTGAGTTCGGTAAAAGTCCTCGGTGATAGATGGAGTTTTTTCGTGTTTTGTTCAGTCTATCTATTCGAGTCGGCTCGATGGTCCTTCAAGTCAACTTGGCTGGTGGCACAACACGGGGGGTCTGGGTAATGTGCCAGTATCGAGTTGGCTCGTTTGCCTATAGTTGACTCTAGTTCTCAGATTAGGTACATAAACACTCTGGATGACTCGGCTCAATTTTTTGGAGTCGGCTTGAATTCTCAGAATAGAAGAAGGAGCGGTCTGGAAGAGCCGACTCGAACCCTACGTGTCGACTCAGATAACGAGTTCTCTGTTTTGATGTTGTGCTAGTTGGGAGTTTGTTTTAAGGGGCTAGGTTTGGTTTAACCTAGGGAGATATATATTGTACGATCTTGGGTGAGAAGAAATAAGGACTCTCGAGTCTTCCAAGAAGTCCTTTAACATATTCTGGTAGGTGACAATATATTAAACCCTTGTTTCTCCCAAGTTCTTCTTCTTGATCTTAATTTACTAATTGTTTGGATCATCGTTGCCCCTATCTTCTTTGATCAGAGGTATAGGGTTCATACTAAGCTTGTTGCTTCCTCTATAGTCTCTTCATGGTGCTTCGTGTTTGTGATATTGTACATGGTCCAAGAAGGATTAATCTCATCTGGTTTGTGCCATAGTTTTGGTATCAGAGCCTAGGTTGCATGAAGGAAAGAAGATCACTACTAGAATAGTTTTTTGATCAAGACATCAAGGTGAGTAGTTGGTGTTGTTGTTTTTTGATTAGATCTGTTGATATGGCATCTAGCAGTATCATGGTAGACTTTGAAAAATTCGATGGCAAGGGAAACTTCCCCTTTGGCAGCAAAGGATGAAGGATTTACTTGTACATAATCGGATCTATAAGGTGTTAGTACGGGAGAAGCTAGAGAAGGTTAGTTAGAAGAATGGGAGGAACTGGAGGAGATATCTTTCAGCAAAATCAGGATGTGCTTGGCTGATCAGGATTTACCTGAGATCAGTGGAGAAACCATGGTGAAGGGTCTTTTGGAGAAGCTAGAGAACACATACTTGGGTAAGAATATGACGAACAAGTTATGGTTAAAGAAACTACTGTACAGCTTATGGATGCTTGGGGGAGGAGATCTGATTACTCATATCCAGAAATTCAATCAAGTATGCTCGGATGTTATGAGCCTTGATGTAAAGATAGATGAGGAGGATGGAGCTCTCCTGTTGCTGTGTTCGCTTCCAGTATCATATGATGGTCTCATTACAATTCTGGTGTATGGAAAGGAGACCTTAAATTCGAAGAAGTGGTTGGAGTTCTCAGGTCTAATGAGCAACGGGGAAAGCTATGCAAAGGAGGTTCAAGTTCAGAGGTTCTTGCTGTGAATGAGAGGCAAGGAAGGCTAAGTAAAAGGACTCGAGGAAAATCAAAAGATAGGTCCAAGTCTCTAGGTAGTCAGCAGGGTTGGAAGTGTTTTAAATGTCATCAGCCAGGTCTCTGAAGAGGAACTATCCACTTCTAAAGAATGAGAAGAGGAAGGGCTTTTCCAAAGGAGATTCGACCAGTGGGAGTGTTGCACATTCATCTGAGGACAGTGAAGGTGATTTACTGGTTGTATCAGATGGAGCCATGGGGTATGATAGCGAATGGACACTGGATTCAACCTGTTCTTTTCATTACACTTCACACAAGAATTGGTTTGCTTTTTATGCCAAAGCAAATGATAGAAGTGTGAGTCTCGAGGATGATCACCCATGTAAGGTTGCTGGTGTTGGTACAATCAGGGTAAGAATGTATGATGGAGTCATACGGATGCTTACCAATATCAAGCATGTGCTGGAGCTGAAGAAGAACCTGATTTCCCTAGGTTATTTGGAGAAGCAAGGGTATGCCTTTAGCTATTAACCAGGTAGTGGGTGCTTGAAGATAACAAAGGGCACCTTGGTGGTGATGAGAGGAAGAAGACCGAGCAACAACCTTTATAGGATAGAAGGCTCAGTGGTGATAGGTATTGCAAGATCCTTGCTGCAGCACAGGAGAAGCAGCTTACCTACCAGCTATGGAACTATCGGATGGGTCACATAAGTGACCGAGGACTCATGGAACTCTCTAGGAAGGGTCTAATTCCAACACTTAAGAAAGAGAGAGATGATCTATGTGAGCCTTGCATTTATGGCAAACTGCACAGAGTAACGTTTGCTAGGAATACCAAGTGGAGTGAAGGTGTTTTGGAGTTAGTTCGCTCGGATGTATGGGGGCCGACACCCGTATCAACCAGGGGTGGAGCAAAATACTTTGTTACCTTCATCGATGACTTCCCCAGGAAGGTGTGGGTATATCTAATCAGGAAAAAATCAAAGATATGTGCCCGGTTCAAGGCCTGAAGAGTGAAGTGGAAAAGAAAATAGGAAAATCAGTCAAGTGCCTGCGGACTAACAATGGAGGAGAGTACACAAGCTTTAAATTTAGAAGCTACTGTGATGAGAATGGCATTAAACACCAATTCACAATGAAGATGACTCCCAACAAAATGGTGTAGTTGAAAGGATGAACCAGACATTGACAGAGAAGGCCAGGAGCTTCAAGCTGCAAGCATTACTACCCAAGGTCTTTTGGGGTGATGCTTTAATTTTTTCTTGTTTTCTTGTAAACAGGTCCCCAAATAGAAAGATCGATGGAGGCATTCCAGAGGAGGTCTGGAGTGGGACGAAGGTGGAGCTTGGTCACCTTAAAGTTTCCAGTAGTCCAGCATATGCACTAGTGGAAGGAGCTGAAAGGAATAAATTGGATCCAAAGTCACACAAGCTGGTATTCATTAGATACCCAAGGGGTGTGAAAGGTTACTTACTAGTGGATCCTCACTCTCAATGATCCACGGTCAGTAGAAATGTTATCTTTGATGATAGGAGCCTTCTAAAAAAGCCCGGTGCTACAAATGGAGTTGACAGGTTTTTGGAGGATGGCAGATCATAGTTTTTGCAGTTAGGAGATGTGCCATCAATTTCAGCCTTGAAATAGGTTCACTTTGAGGTGGAAAGCAGTCATATTCCCACTCATGTGGAGGATCTACGAGGGGGTGTTGGCTCCATTATTGATTTTGATGATAAGCAAAATGCTTAAGTATAAGTTGAGTACTAACTATTTCTTTGTAGTGTATTTTTATAAAACAGGGTGCTCATCAACTTAACAAAAAATTGATTGATTGAAAAGACCCAACTATGGATGAAAGATCTACTAAAAGAGGATTTTGATAGTTGAAGAATGCTTGGAAGGATACATGAGTTCTACATAAATTGGTTTTAGTAGAGTACAGCTATTTTTGAGAAAATCTCAGTGAAGTGTCGACTCAAAGTGTCGACACATGACTCAAGTGTCGACACATGACTGTGAAAGTGTCGACTTAAGACGGTACACAAATAGAGTTTCAGATGGCATGGCTGAAGTGTCAACGCATGGATGTCAGGTGTCGACTCAAAGTGTCGACACATGGATTAGCTCATCGCCTGAGATTTTTTTGTTACAGAACTTGCTGAAGTTGAAGACTTGCCTGAAGTGTCGACATATGGATGCTAGGTGTCGACTCAATGTGTCGACTCACCTGGGAAGTGTTGACACATCCGAGAATTCTAGAAAGCTTCATTGAAGATTTTTGAACTAGGTGTCGACTCATGGAGTGCAAGTATCAACCCTAAGTGTTGACTCACAGCTTGAAGTGTCAACACTTGGAGTTCTGGGAACCGTAATAGCTAGTTTTTTAAATGCAGAACTTGCTCGTCTTGGCTAACAATGGCTAGTTTTTCATTTCTAACGACCATAAACTGAGTTGAGGTCTTGGAAAGGTTTTTAAATGATTCAAATCAAATCTAAACATAAGAGAATAAAAAGAGGATCAAAAGAGAAAAAGAAAAGAAGTGCATTCACTCCTATTCATTGAGTTCAACCACCTTCAAGAAAAAAGAAGTCTCTAAGCATTCAAGAGCCTTCAAGAGCTTTCAAGTTCAACCTTCTTAAGCATTAAAAATAGGCTTCATCAAGTTGAAGGTAGCACTTGATGATGGATGACCCTAAGAATGCTAAATATGTTGGAAAAAATAGTAAACTATTTTTTTTGTGATTTTTAGATTTTAGGTTTGTACGCTAATTTCTAAAAGCAAAGTAAAGAACTAGCAGGTAATCAGCTATTTTAAGAATCATCATGTCGTAGGCTGAATCATGCAAGATAAATAAAAGACAGGACCCGAAAATTGAGAAATTCCTAGCTTAGGAATGTTTACTTCAATCAAATCAGATAATAAGATAATGGACAGGTTCTTACCAGTCAGAGATTAAAATTCAGTATCAGAAGGAATCACTCACACTCTGATCGGAGCCTGGATGAAGAAGCCTCGTTTCCCTTGAATCTGAAGGCTGATCTGGGTGGTCCTGGCAGCAAAGAAGGTCTCCTCAGGGAGGTGAAGCACTTCAAGGATCCTGTAAGCATCAGGGTCAATCAAAACAGCAAATAAAAAAGAGAAAAGGAACTAGGGTTTGGAAGGATTCGAGATTTGGGTTAGAAGATGGCAACCTGGGAAGAAGAAGCTCCTAGGCTTGGATGGCAACAAGGGCTTCTGTTCATTGGATGTGGTTGATCTCCAGGGATGCAGGAGGGTGCTAAGGCAATAGGGTTTCAATCCAGGAACACAAGGAGAGCACTCAAAGTAAGAACCAAAACTCAAGTACAAGGCAATTAATCCAAATTTCAGCAAGGTTTATTCATAAGAAAAAGTTGATTACAAGAGGGGGAGGGGTTGGGTATTTATAGAGTTCCCATCCCTTCACTAACCATGGTTACACTTGGGTTACAAGTCCTCTTCCCAATTAGACAACAAGTCTATTCCTAGCTAGGTTAGAATTAAAAGTTTAAAAGGACTAGAAATCCTAACTATGTTAGAAAAGACTTGGTCTTCTCTTATTTCACTTCACCTTTGACTAGGTCAAACTCCTTGGATGCCAACTCCTTTGGGCGTGTGGACTTTACGGCAGCAAGGGGGAGGTCGACCATGGGCTTGGAAGGCTTGGGCTTGGGCCCCCTAGAAGCTGGGGCGCCTGGTTCCCTAGGCTTGCATATTCCCGGCATTAAAAGAGAATCTTGGTTCTTCTTGCTTGGGCTTGCTTCCTGGGCTTGAATTTGGAGGCCTGGAGTACTGGGATAACCTGGTAAACATGGGCTCCTGGCATATAAAATATTCTGGAAACATCTGGAGGGAATATGGCATCTGAAATGGTATCCGGAGGGAATCAGGGCACCTAGGTATCGATCGAGCTCCCCTAAGCTGGTGTAACTGCTTCTGGTTTAAGAATGAGGTCTGGTGGAACTCCAAAATAGTGTAGCCTCCTCTCTTTTATAAGAAGTGAGCTCATACTAGACTCATACTGGTATACATGACTCAATGTACTGGACTAGGTTGAGGGTTGAGATAGATCAACTAAACTCAACTTATTATAGGGTCAATCCTAGTTGATTACAAAACTTTGACACATGGCTAGGTAAACTAAATAGGGCCCAGTAATATGTGTTTGATTCTGGTGCCCCCACCAGCACTACAACAAAGCTTCAAAGAGATATCCGCTTTCATTAGATGCTTTCATTGTTTCTTTACTTCAATCTTATTTTTTTGTTGTAAAGGTTTTTGGTTAGCCTATTAGAAAATCAAGGAGGTTATTGGTGAGCCTTGAAAACTAATTTGGTTATTGGTTAGCCCACAAAACCAAGGGAGGTTGTTGGTGAGCCTAAAAACCAATTAGGTTCTTGGTTATCCCGGAAAACCAAGTGATGTTTTGACTTGTAAGCCTTGTTAAAACAAGTCAGATTTTGATTAGTGAGCCCAAAAAACTAATCGACTGTAATTGGTTGAGATTATAGTGAATTCCCAAGTGGGCCTTGGGGAGTAGATGTAGGCGAATTGGATAGCACCGAACCACTATATTTAGTTTGTGTTTGTGAATTCTTGTCTCTTTCATTTGCTCCTCTTTTATTGCTTTTATATTTTTGCTGCATACTTCTGAAAAATAATTTGCACTTACATTTGTAGTACTTAGTTTGATTATTAGATTGGTTCTTATACTTGCATTTAAAATTTTTAGAGACCCAATTCAGCCCCCCTCTTGCATTTCTTACTGGGCAACAGGGGGTCATCTGACCAGAAGGATGTGCAGGAGAAGCCAGAAACTTTAGATTTGTAGGTCAACACAAGAGGTGTAGTGCTGCACAAGTCCAAGAGGAATATTCAGAAATCGGTGTGGTATGGTGTAGATGAGACCATCTTATATGCTCTCATCTCTATTAGTAGAGATCTAGAGACATTTGAGGAGGCCATGGATAGTTCAGATGCGAGGTCATGGATGTAGGCCATGATGGAGGAGATGGACTCTCTTCGAAAGAACAAGACATGGTAGCTGGTGGATCTACTAAGAGGGAGTCGACTCATTGGCTCCAAATGGATCTTTACAAGGAAGGAGGGAAATTCAGAACAAGGTGGAGTGAGGTATAAGGCTAGGCTGGTAGCTAAGAGGTACACATAGAAAGAAGGCATTAACTACTCTGAGGTCTTCTCTCCCGTTGTCAGGCATACGTCTATCAGGGTGCTATTAAGGATTGCAGTAGCTCAGGATTTGGAGTGGAGCAGATGGAGTGGAGATAGCATTTCTCCATGCACATCTTGAGGAGAGCATCTACAAGGATCAGCCACAAGGGTTCAGGGAGCCTGGATCAAAGGAGAAGGTATGCTTGTTGAAGAAATCATTGTACTGGTTGAAGTAGTCATCGAGGAAATGGTACACGCAGTTTGATACCTTCATGAGGAGCATTGGACTTTCCAGGTGCAATTTTGATCCATGTGTGTATATAAATTCTTTGGAGAATGAATCCAAGTTATTTCTACTCTTGTATGTAGATGACAAGCTGATAGCATGCAAGAGTAAGAGGACAGTGCAGGATTTGAAGGCAAGCCTATCTCAGGAGTTTGAGATGAAGGACTTGGGGGCTGCACAGAAGATTTTAGGCATGGAGATTTTTAGATATCGAGCCAAGAAGTTGTTGAATTTATCTTAGGAAAGATACAATAGAAAGGTCCTGGAGAGGTTTGGAATGAAGAAGGCCAGACCAGCAGCGCTGCCACTTGCAAGACATTTCAGACTTCCGAAGAGTATGTCACCACAGACTGAGGTGGAGGCTCAGGATATGGAGAGTGTGCCATATAAATCTAGAGTGGGAAGCCTAATGTACGCTATGGTGTGTTGTAGAGCAGATCTAGCCCATGCAGTGAGTCAGGTGAGCAGATTTATGGTGCTACTTGGCAAGGAATACTGGCAAGCACTGAAGGGGATCTTCAGATACTTGGTGGGATCAGATGGATTGGGCATCTACTAAGGACAGCATGGAGGTTCTGTGGAACACTCTAACCTAGCCAAGGTTGCTCAGGGAAAGATGGAAGGCTTTGTGGATACAGACTTTGGTGGAGATGTGGATACCCGTCATTCCACAACAGGTTTCAAATTCAGCATGAATGGATGACCTGTGTCTTTGAGGTCTTATTTGCAGCCTATAACGGCATTATCCACCACTGAAGTAGAGTATATTGGCATCGCAGAGGCAACAAAGGAGGCTCTATGGCTAAAGGGATTGGCTATGGAGATGGGCTGCAAATAGGAGGCTGTCAAGGTGTATTGTGATAGCCAAAGTTCATTATTACTTGCACGGAATTCAGTATATCAAGCCATCACAAAGCACATCGACATCATATATTATCGAATTAGAGAGCTGGTGGTGGAAGGCAAGGTGGAGCTGGGGAAGGTTTATACCAAGGAGAATCCAGCTGATGCACTGACGAAGGTTCTTCCAAGGGACAGATTTCACAAGTGTATGGGATTGATGCGATTATGGATAAGATGGAGTTGATCGAAGCATTGGAACACCAAGGTGAGATTGTTGAGTCTCATGTGATGTATCCAAGGCATCTATAGTCAAGTTTTGGATCTTTGTCATGTTGGTCATGATGTAATTATGGCTAGGAGTGAGTCCGATAAGAGTCCTAGCTGATAGACTATGTTTTCCCATGGTTTGTTTAGTCTGTCTATTCAAGTTGGCTCGATGGTCCTTTGAGTTGACTCGATTGGTGGCATAGCACGGGGGGTTAGGGTGCTGTACCAGTGCCGAGTCGGCTAGGTTTCCCGAAGTCGACTCTAGTTCTCAGAGCAGGTATGTAGATACTCTAGACTAGTCAGCTCAGTTTGCAGGAGTCGGCTCGAATTCTCAGAACAGAAGAAGCGGTCAGGACGAGCCGACTCGAACCCTACGAGTTGACTCGGATGACGGGTTCTCTATTTGGACATTGTGCCAATTGGGAGTTTGTTTTAAGGGGCTAGGTTTGGTTTAACCTTGGGAGATATATATTGTACGGTCTTGGGTGAGAGGAAATAAGGACTCTCGAGTCTTCCAAGAAGTCTTGTAACATATTCTGATAGGTGACAATATATTAAACCCTTGTTTCTCCCAAAAACTTCTTCTTGATCTTGATTTACTACTTGATTGGATCTTCGTTGCCCCTATCTTCTTTGATCGGAGGTGTAGGGTTCATGCTAGGCTTGTTGCTTCGGCTATAGTCTCTTCACAATGCTTCATGTTTAAGGCATTGTACGTGGTCCAAGAAGGATTGATCTCATCCGATTTGTGCCACAAACTCCTCCCTGCTTCCATGCCATGCCAACCATTAGAGTCGACTCGGACCAGAACCTAGTCGACTCTAATGTCCAGACTGACCAAAACTCGGTCTAACATCTAGGACTCATCCCGGACTCACTCCTAGCTCTAGATACATCGTGTGTGATCATGATAAATTAGACCAACCTAAACCTTGTCCCATCCCCCAGAAATCTTGGATGCACCACTTGAGACTCAACAAAAGGATTCCTCCAGATCATTGATGTGGTTAGTCTTTTGAAGGCTCTTCATGATCATGTCATCGAAGTATGGCTCCATATTTCTCCCAAGTTACTTTTTGAAAACCTTATTGATTAGCCTTTGGAAGGTCACTCTGGCATTTTTCAGGTTGAATGGCATCATCTTGTAGCAATATAATTCTTTCTCCATTATGAATGCCATTTTCTCTTAATCCTTAGAGTCCATTTTGATCTGATTATATCTGAAGAAGGAATCATTGAAGCTTAACAATTGGTGTTCAGCAGTGGCATCAACTAGCTGATCAATTTTTAGAAGAGGAAAGCTATATTTTGGGCAAGCCTTATTGAGGTCGGTGTACTCGATATAGATCCTCCACTTGTCATTGTCATTCTTTACCATCATAACATTAGCTAGCCGGTCAGGGTAATGGACTTCCCTTATGAACCCAGCATTGATAAGTTTATTCACCTCTTCATCAATCACCTTTTGTCTTTTTGGAGCAAAGTTTCTCTTCTTTTGTTGGACTAGTCTGTAATCGGGGCTGACATCCAGTCTGTGTGTGATGACTTCAGCTAGGATCCCTATCATGTCAGTGGCCAACCAAGCTCAGACATCGACATTGCTTTGTAGGAAGTTGGTCAGCGTTGTCTTCATCTCTTCATCGAGCAGATTTTCGATCTACACGACTTTTGTCAGATCATCTTTCCTTAGTAGTATAGAAATGTATTTCCAACTACCTTCCTGTAATCTTCCATCCGATCTCTTGGGTCCAGTTGCTCTAGAGTCATGTGGTTGGCCGACTATCTATCGGTGAGGGAACCATGATCAGATAGAGATTATTGAGCCCATTATGGATTTCTGATTAGGGTTTTGAGTCCTGTAGTCCTCTGAGTCATGTAATAAAGATTGAGTCCTATAATAAAGTGAGACAACTGAATCAAGTTGAGTCCACTCAGTCAGTTGAGTTGAGTCTAGTTGTTTTCAGTCCTGTAATATGAGTTAAATCGAGTCCTGTAATTTTTCATTCAAGTTAAGTATAAGAGGAGAGCCACCAGGCCATCCTTGGCCCCTAGACCATGCACTTGGACCCTTTCATGCTGCCCAAGCCTGCAAGGTTGGCGCCCCTCCCAGTCCTAGCTCATTTGGCAAACTGACCCACCATAAAGTTGGCATCCCAGGCCAGTCCAAGCCCATAAGAAAGGTCCAACCTCCCAGCCCAGTACAGAGTCAAGCAGTCCAAGCCCAAGATGAGTAAAGTTTCCAAGTTCTACAAGGACTCCAGTCTTCTTATTTCACTCAACTTTGTACTCCCACTTTGACAAAGATTTGTACTCCATCATTGACAGGGAGAGGCCTGGGTGAATATATAAATACCCACCCTCCTCCCTCTGGTAAACTTTAACTTTGAATGAGTGAAAAGAGTTTTTTTTTGTCCTGGTGCGGGCACCAGACTCAGAAGAAGACTTCAGAGCTCCATCTGGATCTCTGATTGACCTTGCCCGAAGAATTAGGATTTTCTGGTTTGTAATAAGGGTTGACTTGATCAACTCAATTTTAGCTTGAGTCTGTATTCCCTGTAATTTATTTTTGTTGAGTCATGTTGACTCAGTAGTGGTCTAGGACTTCAACCTGGGTGTCACATTTTCTCCCAAGGCCAAGCAAGTGGACGCCACACTCCCAGCCACACTCCCAGCCACACGCCTGAGTCCAGGGGGCGCCACATCTCCATCCAATATGATCTGGTCCCCACACCACAAGATAGCAGGTCCCTTCTCTCATGCGCCATTTGAAGAGAAAGCAATATGGGATCCACAATTCAAGGGGGCGGCCCACAATTTTACATAAGAGCCAAACTATGAAAAGAAAGAAACTCTTCTTGGAGAGTACTTCAAGGGGGCGCCCATTCCATGCAAAAAATGCCGAAAGCAAAGATGGGAGGAACCATGACTTAGGGAGAAAGAAAAGGAGGAGTCCAAAAGAGTTGAGCCATGGAAGGAATGAAATTCTCTCTTGAAGAACAAGGCTAGGAGGCGCCACTTACCTTCCTTTTAAAACCTCCAATCAACTGTTTTGGAACCTTTGGCCGGCCATATGTGTATGGATTGATCCTACAAGCCTAATTTGAAGATCCCCTCCCTTAGTCCCACATGGAAAAATGTAAAACCCTACTCTCTTGTAAAGTCCTATAAATTAAACCCTTCTTGTAAATTTGAAAGTAATCTGATGAATGAATCCAATTATTGTGTGAGCAAACTCTGCATTTTCTCTCTTTCGCACTTGCATCCAGGTGTTGTGCTCCGTGAGGGAGTAAAATCCGGGTTCCCCACGAACCTTGAGGAGGTGTGAGATCTCCAACCCCTAAACCCTAGGTTAGCCACTTCAACTCCAAAACCCTAGCCGCCCATCATCCACTTCAATCCACCAAACCCTAGCCTATCCCACCTCTCACGGCCACTCTCTCCAAGTCAAGTTCAACCACCAGCATCCGGGTCCATTTCGGATACTTCAGCTTCAGAGCAAATTTCAGAGGGAGCCAGATCAACCTCCAGGAGAATCCAGATTTCAGCAACATCAGCTTTCAAGTTCTTCAATCTGGTAAATCCTTCCTTGAGTATCTGATTCCATCACTTATTTTCTTCTTTCCCAGATCTTGAGTCCAGGAGAAGCCGACTCAGCCACAGGACCAATATTGGAGGATCCATTGCGAAGGTATCCGAATCCGAGGATCCAACAATCTGCTCGAGAGAGTTCTTCCACCAAACTTTGTGAAGATCACTGTCTGGTTGGTAGCCCATCTCTTCTCTTTATTTCTGTCCTGTTAAAAGTTCATAGCGAAACCCTAGGTCTGGGAGTTTCTCAACCACCAGCGATCTGTTACTTCTGAACCACTTTGATAACCTAGTTTCTTTTAAATTGTGCTTTCAGTTATAACCTAGTTTCATTCAATTTAGTTTAGCTTTCCTTTGAGTCAAAGCCAATTTCTGAAAATATATATAAAAAAAAAGAGAATTAATCTTAATTTATTTCTGCATCGCATCATCTCCTCTTTCATTCTGCTTCATTTTGGTATCAAAGCCCAGTTTAGGGTTTCTGTTTTGCTTGCTTGTTTTAAGTCTCTCTCCTTTTACTTTGTCTGCTTGAAGTAGACTCCCCAGGATGTCCGGTCCTAGGAATGAAGCGAGGTGCAAACCTCCTCTTCCCATTCCACGGGGTGTTCCTAGGGCATGTAGGGGATCCGTTGGGTTACAACTTCGTAGCAGGAATTGTAAACAGGGAAGCACCCTATTTTCAGTCTGTAACTACCCTGTTGCAGGAATTGTTTCTCACTACAGGTAATTCCAAATTATGTGATTTTTATTTTTCTAGAACCAGTATAATTGAATCTATTTTATATTATTTTCCTGTGATTTATTGGTTTCCGTGAAATTTTTGAGAGTTAAATTACTGCAACTCTATTTCTGTGTTTCTGCAATTCAATTTTTTTGAGTGATCATCTCCTAATTCATCTTAAGGGCATTTGAGCATCTAAGATAAGGGGAGGAGTTGATAACCTATTTTTAGCCCAAAACCATCACCCACTCATTCGATCCTAAGCCTAATTTTAAAATTTATTAGACTTAATTGCCCTAGTGGGCTAGGGACATCAACAAGTCGGGTCAAGGCTAGTGTTGAGTCAGTTTGTCTAGTTACTCTGTGTGTGCTTTGTACTCGGTGTCTAGAATGGTGGTTCAGGGACTACATCCCGAAGGGCTTGTGTGCTGGTCCACCTACCTGGCCAATCACTGATTGGTGTCTAGGATTGGCAATTAGGGACCTAACACTCCCCTTACACCTGCCTGGTTGAGTCCCGAGTTACTACAGGCTAGCTTGCCACTCTGATTAGGCATCTAGTTTGGGCTCTAGGTCTAGTTAGCCCGTACTCGTTCAATTGACTCTCATTTTATGTGTTTGCTTGCATCATCATGTCTACCCGGAATGGAGTACCCTACCAACCTGGTCAAACCCAACCTGATTTAGAGGCCATGGTTAGAGCTCTTACTGAGAGTATGAACAAATTGAGTTAGGATGTGACTGCCACTGTTGCCCAGTTTAAAGAACAAGTCCATGAGAATTTTGCCCAGCTTAGGGATCGAGTCCAAGTACTTGAGGAACCTAGGCATCAGAATTGGACTCCTGACCCAGATTTTAATGTGCCTCAACCTCACCCACACCAAGAGCCTAGAAGACCTTTATATAGAGATCCTGAACCTAATCATAGGAGGCCTGACCCAGAACCTGAAGATTGAGATGATAGGTTCATTCGAAACATCAAATTAGATGCACCCACTTTTGATGGTAGCTTAAACCCTAAGGTGTATTCTGATTGGGAGGGTGAGATGGACCAGTACTTTGAGGGTATGCCATGTCTGAGGAAAGGATGTTCAAGTTTGCCAAGATGAAGTTAGTACGTCAAGCTAGGTTATACAGGGGGAACATTGAGCTAACCACTAGAAGATGAAATGTAGAGCCCATAACCACTTGGCAGGGTATGAAAGAGAAACTTAAAGATAAGTACCTACCCATTTCATGCCAGCAGAATCTGTTAGACCAATGGTAGACTTTGAAATAAGGGAACCAATCTGTATCAGACTACAAAACCACCTTTGATGAATACCTGATGAGATGTGATGTGAGTGAAGCCCATGAGGTCACTTTGTCTAGGTTTATGGCTGGACTTAGGGAAGATATAAAGAGGGAGCTGTTTCTGAGAGAGGTTACTGACCTAGACAAAGCCTATCAGATTGCACTGAACACTAAGAAGTTTCAAAGAGGACCAATGCCTTCTAGGGTTAGTGCCCCAATCCCAAGAAATGGACCTAGCCAAGTTACCCCTAGCAAGCCTAATCAGGGTATTCCCACCCCTAGGCCCATGGACAAAGGTAAGGCACCTGACACCTAGAGAGCCCCTAGTATCATCTGTTTTAAGTGCCAGAAGCCCGGTCATATCTCCAACCAGTGCACAGCCATAGCTTGTTTTAAGTGCCATAAGGTAGGTCATGTTTCTAGTCAGTGCCCTCGTAGATCCCTGTACATAGAAGAAGGAGAAGGAGAGAATTCCGGAACCAATGAAGAGTTTGAAGAAGAAGTTTATGAGACCGGAATGAATTTGGTCGATGAGTATGAAGGAGAGGAGGAATCCACAGAGTCTGACCAATTAGGGGTTGGGAGATGCATCCTGTCCCAGAATAGAGTTCAGGAAGATTGGTGTAGGACTAGCATCCTACAGACATTCCTTAAACTAGGGGATAAGGTATGTAAAATCATCATAGATAATGGGAGCTGTGTGAATGCCATTTCTGCTAGCATTGTCAAAATGTTAGGCTTAGCTCCAGTCACCCACCCCAACCCCTATAAGGTTTCTTGGGTAGACTCTACCTCTATACCCATCCAGTCTAGATGTCAGGTCCAAATCCAAATGCAATCCTATTAAGAGAAGATTTGGTGTGACGTCTTGCCCATGGGGGTGAGCAGTATAATTCTTGGAAGACCTTGGTTATATGATCATGATGCCACCCTCTTAGGAAAATCCAACACCTGTGTCTTTAGTTTTAATGAGAAGAAAATCACAATCCATTCAGTCCCTCCTAAGGACAAGGTAGCTAAAGGAACCAATAAGGTCAGAGAAATGAAGACTGGAGTGAACCTAATTAGTGCTAATGATCTAGAACAAGAAATTCATAGTGGTTCACCTATTTGGATGTTGACTGCTAAGGAACTTAGGACTCCTACACCCTCAGAGCCTCCTCAGGAAGTTAAACCTTTGTTAGAAGAATTTGAGGATGTTTTTCCCGAGGATCTGCCAGACCACCTTCCACCTCTTAGGAATATCCAGCATTCCATATATTTAGTCCCAGGAGCTACTTTACCCAACTTGCCCCATTATAGGATGAATCCATCTGAGCATCAGGAACTGCAAAAGCAGGTTGGAGAATAATTGAGGAAGGGGTTCATTAGAGAGAGTCTTAGCCCTTGTGCAGTCCCTGCACTTTTGACCCCAAAGAAGGATGGCACGTGGAGGATGTGTGTTGATAGTTGTGACATCAACAAAATCACAATCAAGTATAGGTTCCCCATCCCTAGACTAGATGACATGCAAGATATGATGGCCGGTGCAACGGTTTTTTCTAAAATTGATCTTAAGAGCGGCTATCATCAGGTTAGGATTAGACCAGGGGATGAGTGAAAAACCGCTTTCAAAACTAAGGATGGTCTCTATGAATGGGTTGTTATACCTTTTGGGTTGTCCAATGCCCCTAGTACTTTCATGAGGATTATGACCCAGGTACTTAGAGCTTTCATAGGGAAGTTTGTAGTGGTCTATTTTGATGACATCCTGATCTATAGTAAGACCCCTGCAGATCACCTAGGCCACCATAGACAAGTCTACCAAGTTTTGAGGAATGGTGCGGGCACCAGACTCAAAAGAAGACTTCAGGGCTCTATCTGGATCTCTGATTGACCTTGCCCGAAGAATTAGGGTTTTCTGGTTTTGTAATTAGGGTTGACTTGGTCAACTCAATTTTAGTCTTGAGTCTGTATCTCCCTACAATTTAAAATTTGTTGAGTCACGTTGACTCAGTACAAGTCCTAGTAGTGGTCTAGGTCTTCTCCAGGTTGGTGCCATTTTTTAAAAATCAAGTCAAGGTCCAGGGTGCCCAATTTTTTCTCCTAGGCCCAAGCATGTGGGCGCCACTCTCCCAGCCACATGCCAGAGTCCAGGAGGCGCCACATCTCCATCCAGTGTGCCTTAGTCCCCACACCACAAGAAAGCAGGTCCCTTCTTTTATGCGCCACTTGGGGGAGAAATCCATCAAGATACCTCAATCCAAGGAGGAGCCAACTTCCTTCCAGATAAACCCAAGCCAGAATGGCAAGAATTTTTCTTGAAGAGAGGATCAAGGAGGTGCCCCACAATGTTCTATAAAAATCCAAGTTATAAAAGGGAAGAGAGCATTTCTTGGGGAGAAAATCAAGGAGGCACCCAAAAGTTTCCTAAAGTGCCAAAGCCATGAAATGAAGAAGCCTAAACTTGTGGAGCAAGACTAGGAGGTGTCCAAAAGAGCCAAACCATGAAGGGAAAATCCTTGATTCATGGAAAGATACTAGGAGACACCCCCATAACCTGCTATTTGGAGCTAATTTTCAAGTTTTCTTGGAGTTTTTGGGATGCCCACTCATGGAAGGAGTCTTGGGAAGAGAATTTGATGCCTAAAGTATGGGTTAGTCCTATTATTCCCACATGGGAAGTGTATGAAATTTTATTTCTTTGTTATGTCTATATATTCAACTATATGTAACTCTTGAATTAATGATGAATGAAATCAATTTCTTTGTGAGCAACTTTGTGTTTCTCTATTCTGCACTTGTATTCAAGTGTTGAGCTCCGTGAGGGAGTAAATCCGGGTTCCCTAGGAACCTTGAGGAGGTGTGAGATCTCTAATCCCAAAACCCTAGGTTAGCCACTTCAATTCCAAACCCTAGCCGCCCATCATCTTCTTCATTCCACCAATCATCCAAACCCTAATCTACCTCATCATCTCACGGCCCCTCTCTTCCAAGTAGAGGCCGACCACCATCATCCGGGTCCAGATCAGCTACTTCGAATACAAAGCAAATCCTAGAGGATGTCAGATCAGCATCCAGGAGAATCAGGATTTCAGCAATACCAATTTCAAGTTCTTCTTATCTAGTAAATCCTTTCTTTGTGTATCTGGTTCCTTAACTTGTTCTTCTTCTTTCCCAGATCTTGAGTTCAGGATTAGCTAACTCTGCCAAAGGACCAGTATTGGAGGATCCATTGTGAAGATATCCGAATCCAAGGATCCAACAATCTGCTCGAGAGAGTCCTTCCACCAAACTCTGTGAAGATCACTGCCTGGTACATAACCCTTCCCTTCTCTTTAGTTCTGTCATGTTGAAAGTTCAGAGCAAAACCTTAGGTCTGGGAGTTTCTCAACCCCAGCGATCCTTTACTTCTGAACTACTCTGATAATCTAGTTTCTTTGAATTGTCCTTTCAATTATTATATAGTTTCTTTCAATTTAGTTTAACTTTACTTTGAGTCAAAGCCGACTTCTGAAAATATATATATAAAAAATAAATAAATAAATACATTAATTTTAATTTACTTCCGCATCACATCATCTTTTTTGTTCTGCACCAATTTTGGTATCAGAGCTCTGTCTAGGGTTTCTAATTTGCTTGCATGTTTTGAGTGTCTCACTTTTTTACTTTGTCTGCTCGAAGTAGACTCCCCAGGACATCCGGACCTAGGAATGAAGTGAGGTGCAAACCTCCTCTTCCCATTCCACGAGGTGTTCCTAGGGCAGTAGGGGATCCGCTGGTTTACAACTTCGTAGCAGAAATTGTAAACGGGGGAAGCGTTCTGTTTTCAGTCTGTAACTACTCTGTTGCAAGAATTATTTCTCATTGCAAGTAATTCCAAATTGCATGATTTTTCTTTTTCTGGAACCAGTATAATTGAATCTATTTTACATAATTTTACTGTGATTTATTGGTTTCCGTGAAATTTCTGAGAGTTAAATTACAGTAACTCTGTTTCTATGTTTCTGTATTTCAATTTTTTTTGAGTGATCATCTCCTAATTCATCTTAAGGGCAATTTAGCATCTAAGATAAGGGGAGGAGTTGATAACCTCTCCTTAGCCCAAAACCACCACCCATTCATTCGATCCTAAGCCTAATTTTAAAATTTATTAGACTTAATTTGTCCTAGTGGGCTAGGGACACCAACAAGTCGGGTCTAGGCTAATGTTGAGTCAGTTTGTCTAGTTACTCTATGTGTGCTTTGTACTCAGTGTCTAGAACGATGGTTCAGGGATTCTATCTCGAAGGGCTTGTGTGCTGGTCCGCCTACCTGGCCAATCACTGATTGGTATCTAGGATTGGCAATTAGGGACATAACACTCCCCTTACACCTGCCTGGCTGAGTCCTGAGTTACTACAGGCTAGCTTGCCAATCTGATTGGGCATCTAGTTTGGGCTCTAGGTCTAGTTAGCCCGTAGTCGTTTCAGTCAAGTCTCATTTGGTGTATTTGCTTGCATCATCATGTCTACCCGGAATGGAGTACCCTACCAACCTAGTCAAACCCAACATGATTTAGAGGCCATGGTTAGAGCTGTTACTGAAAGTATGAACAAATTGAGTCAGGATATGAATGAGAATTTTTCCCAGCTTAGGGATCGAGTCCAAGTTGTTGAGAAACGTAGACATCAAAATTGGACCCCTGATCCAAAATTTAATAGGCCCCGACCTCACCCATGCCAGGATCCTAGGAGGACCTTATACCGTGATCCGAGCATAACCTTAGGAAGCCTAACCATGATATCTATAGTGTGGATCGTGTCTATGAGAGGTCCTTACAATATTCTAGACCAGTCACTCAACAACCCAAGTATTCTAGATCAAACCATTTAGATCCACACCCTTGCCCAAGTAAGGTCTCTACTAGCTTGAAAACCAGTGTGACCCAGGTTCCTATATCACAAGAATGTTGGTTTTATGGAGAAAGAGGCCATAAATCTAGTCAGTGCCCATGCATAGGACTGGCTTGTGCACAGCTAAGTCGTAAGAATCCTAAGGATGACATTAATGAGTGTTGGCTCCACCCAGTGATTTTGATGAATAACAAAATATTGAGTACATATTGTATTCTAATGTGAATTTCAAGTTGTGAGTTTTCAGGAAGAAAGCACCTCAAAATTCCAAATATTTATGGTGTATGGCACGTAATGGCACGGAGCAAATCTCACATATCTGGGCATCCTATTCATTAAAAAAGGGCTTACAATTGCTTAATTATTATGTGTTTATGCTTTCATGAACATCATTTTTTATTTCAAGGCTTTTACACTTGATTCTGGATGTTTTCAGTCTCAAGTGTCGACACCTGGACAGTCAAGTGTCAACACTTCAGCATTTGGCACGGACAAAAATCCTTGGTACGCCAAGTGTCGACACCTAGAATTCAAGTGTCGACACCAAGTGTCGACACTTAGGTTTCAAGTGTCGACTCAAGGCCTGAGAATTTTGAAAATATAGAACTTTGTAGGTTCGAGGATTTTTGTGTCAAGTGTCGACACCTGTGCATCAAGTGTCGATACTTGAATGATCAAGTGTCGACTACCAGAAATTAAGTGTCGACACCTGACAACCAAGTGTCGACACCTGACAGCCAAGTGTCGACACTTGCAGCCTGATAGCTCTAACGAATCTATTTTTTTGGCTTGCATAAATTGGTTTTCAAGCTCCAAACGGCTATTTCCAATTTTCCAACGGTCACAAACCATTTTTAGAAGGTTTTTGGTGTATTTAATCTCCACCAACCTCATTTTAAACAAGAACAGAAGTGAAAAAGTCAAGAAAAAGAAGAGAAAAGTCTATTCAAGAGCATTCAAGTCCACTCAAAAGACAAAAAGCCAATATTCTCTCCAAACTTCAAATCAAAAGCCTCTTCTAGCTTGATTTCACAGAAAAAGCCTACTTGCTCAAATTTACTACATTACAAAAGGAGGCAACTTGAAGAAGAGTGAAGTCAAAGCATCACTTGGGCTTCAAAGATTCCAATCTACTCTTGAAGAGAGTTTGTTGTAGCATTTAAATTTCATATTTGTTTTATTATGCTTTAACTTTGCTTTCAAGGGTGTCTTGAAAGAAGGTTATTGTGGTTTGTTGGTGAGACAAAGTGTTAAAACCAACTAGGGTTAACTTGTGAGCCCGATGACAAAACAAGTAGTTAGGTTTGTTGGTGAGCCTAGGTGATAAAACCAACTAAGGTTTTGACTTGTGAGCCTTGTAAAAACAAGTCAACTGTAATCTGGTGTGGATTATAGTGAAATTCCCAAGGGTGGCTTGGGGAGTGGATGTAGGTGCTATGGTGCGGGCACCAGACTCAGAAGAAGACTTCAGGGCTCCATCTGGATCTCTGATTGACATTGCCCGAAGAATTAAGGTTTTCTGGTTTTGTAATAAGGGTTGACTTGGTCAACTCAATTTTAGTTTGAGTCTGTATTTCCCTGTAATTTAAATTTTGTTGAGTCATGTTGACTCAACACAAGTCCTAGTAGTGGTCTAGGTCTTCTCCAAGGTGCCACATTTTCTTCCAGGACCAAGCAAGTGGTCGCCACACTCCCAGCCACACGCCAGAGTCCAGGAGGTGCCACATCTCCATCCAGTGTGCCTTGGTCCCCACACCACAAGAAAGCATGTCCCTTCTTTCATGCGCCACTTGGGGGAGAAATCCATCAAGATACCTCAATCCAAGGAGGAGCCAACTTCTTTCCAGATAAACCCAAGCCAGGATGGCAAGAATTTTTCTTGAAGAGAGGATCAAGGAGGTGCCCCACAATGTTCCATAAAAACCCAAGTTATAAAAGGGAAGAGAGCATGTCTTGGGGAGAAAATCAAGGAGGCACCCAAAAGTTTCCTAAAGTGCCAAAGCCATGAAAGGAAGAAGCCTAAACTTGTGGAGCAAGACTAGGAGGTGTCCAAAAGAGCCAAACCATGAAGGGAAAATCCTTGATTCATGGAGAGATACTAGGAGACACCCCCATAACCTGCCATTTGGAGCTGATTTTCAAGTTTTCTTGGTGTTTTTGGGCTACCCACTCATGGAAGGAGTCTTGGGAAGAGAATTTGATGCCTAAAGTGTGGGTTAGTCCTATTAGTCCCACATGGGAAGTGTATGAAATTTTATTTCTTTGTTATGTCTATATATTCAACTCTATGTAACTCTTGAAAAAATGATGAATGAAATCAATTCTTTGTGAGCAACTTTGTGTTTCTCTCTTCCGCACTTGTATTCAGGTGTTGAGCTCCGTGAGGGAGTAAATCCGGGTTCCCTAGGAACCTTGAGGAGGTGTGAGATCTCCAACCCCAAAACCCTAACTTAGTCCACCCATCTCTACTCCACCACCACAAAACCCTAATTTTCCATCTTCATCCCGCGGCCCCTCTCTTCCACATCGAAGCCGGTCACCAGCATCCAGGTTCAGATCAACTGTTTCAACTACAGAGCCAGTTTAAAGGAGAGTCAGATCAGTATCAAGATCTCCAGAACTTCTACATCCAACAATCTTCATTTAGTCCTCAAGTCAGTGTCTTTCTTTGAGTTTCTGGTTCTTTTTTTTGTTCTTCTTCTTCCAGATATTGAGTTCGAGAAGAAGGCCAACCTTGACATAGGACTACAATCCGAGGATCCATTGCGAAGATACCCCGTCTCCAAGGATCCTACAATCTGCTTGAGAGTGTCCTTCAATTGAAGCAACGAGAGATATCACAGTCAGGTATAAAACCTTCTCTTCTCTCTTCGTCTGTTTCTTGAAAGAGGAGTAAACCCTAGGTCTGGGGGTTTCTCAATCCCCAGCGATCCTACTTCTGAGTTACTCTGATAATCCACTCCTTTTAATTGTGCTTTCTGTCATTTCTTAGTTTCTTTCAACATTAGTTTATCTTTCCTTTGAGTCAAAGCCGACTTCTAAAAATAAATAAATAAAAAGAAATACATTAATTTTAATTTGCTTCTACATCGCATCATCTCTTTTGTTCTGCATCATTTTTGGTATCAGAGCTTTCGTTCTACATCATGCTAGGTTTGCACCGAACCACTATATATCTTGTATTTGTGTGTGATTGCTCTTTTCCTTTGCATTCTTTAATTAAGTGCTATCATCTTGCATCTAATTAATTGTTACTCACAAGCACCACTAGACCTTTTGTTTTATTGTGTTAAATTTTTAAAAGACCGAATTCACCCTCCCTCTTGGGCTCCATTTCTCGGCAACAAGTGTTATCAGAGCACCGGTACTCTCTTGTAGGTCCAAGGATCTTGAGTAAAAGATCATGGCAGCCCCAATAGGCATGGGTATTGTTGAAGGTCAAGCTTCAAACCGACCCCCACTTTTTAATTGCACAAATTACACATACTGGAAGACACGAATGCGCATATTTATACAAGCTCTTGATTATAATTTGTGGAGAACAATAGTAAAAGGTCCTCATCAGCCTATAATGATGATTAATGGCATTCTCACCCCTAAAATGGAAGATGATTGGGATGAGAGTGACATTAAGCAAATTGAGCTTAATGCAAAGGCAATGAACCTTTTATTTTGTTCTCTTGATCCTAGTGAGTTTAATAGAATATCCAACTGTCTCTCCGCAAAGAAGATTTGGGATACACTTGAGGTTACCCATGAGGGTACACACCAAGTGAAGACCACCAAAGTTAACATGCTAATTCACACTTATGAAATGTTTAAAATGGAACCTACTGAGTCTATCAGTGAGATGTATACTAGTTTCACAAACATTGTGAATGGCATGAGAAGTTTAGGAAAAATAATTTCTAATGGTGAACTTGTAAATAAACTTCTCAGGTCTCTACCAGCTTCATGGGATGCAAAGGTCACTGCAATTGAAGAAGCAAAAGATGTCAACACTCTCCCGCTGGAACAACTGTTGGGCTCTTTAATGACATATGAACTATCTCTCAAACAGAAGAACGGAGAGGTGGACAAAAAGAAAAAGACAATAGCATTCAAATCTACTACCAAAGAAGACTCGAGTGAAGACTCTGAAGAGGATGACGAAGAAGATGAAACTGCCATGTTAGCAAGGAAATTCAGAAGGTTTATGAGGAAAAAGAAATTCAATTACAAAAAGAAACCTCTGAAAGGTGAGTCCAGTAAAGAAAAAGATAAGGAAAAGAAGGAGGAGCAGCCCACATGTTTTGAGTGCAAAAAGCCAGGGCATTTCAAGGTAGACTGCCCCTTACTAAAGAAGAGCAGAAGAAAGCTAAGGAAAAAGGCCATGATGGCAACCTGGAGCGAAAGTGAAGACTCCAGCTCTGAGGAAGAACAACAGGAAGTAGCAAATTTCTGTCTAATGGCCGATCAAGAAGAGGTATGTTCTGAAACCGAAAATGAATTATCTTTTGATGAGCTTCATAAAATTTTTGATGAACTAGTCATAGAATTTCAAAAATTAAAGTCAAAACATAAAGACTTAAAGAAGCAAAATCTGGAACTAGCTAAAATAAATAACAACCTTTCAAATGAAAATGAATACCTTCTAATACAAAATAAAAATTTAAATGATAAGATTATGGGTCTTGAAAATGAAAAGAATATACTTGAAAAGAAAAGTAACTTACTTTTAAATGAAAAATTATCAAGACAACACAAAGAAATTTTAATGGAAAACAAAAGATATAAAGAGGAAATCGATAAACTAAAGCCTTTTGTTGAAAAATTTACTCTGAAAAGTTAAATTTACTGTTAAATAACCAAAGAGCAGTATTTGACAAAGCTGGATTGGGATTCAGAACTCATAAGAAACAGAAACTCCTTAAAAATTTCTTTGTGCCTGCATCTTCATCAATTACATGCTATACTTATGGTGTTAAAGGACATAAATCTTACATGTGCAACAAAAGAAAATCAAGAAAAACTAAGAAAGTTTGGGTTCCAAAAGGAACCAATGCCACTAACCAAAAAGGACCCAAGATGGCTTGGGTACCTAAAGTCTCCACTTGATTTTTATTGCAGGTATGCCTTGTAACCAACAAGAAAAGAATGTGTTATCTTGATAGCAGTTGCTCAAGGCATATGACAGGAGATGTGGTGCAGTTCTCATCACTCATATCAAAATGGTGGCAATGTAACTTTTGGTGATAATGTAAAAGGAAAAATCATCGGTATTGGTAAAATCAATATCACCCCTACCTCTTATATTGATAATGTTTTATATGTTGATGGATTAAAACATAACTTGCTTAGTATTAGTCAATTTTGTGACAAAAATTTTAAAGTTGTTTTTGAATCTTCTTTGTGCATTGTTTCTAGTTTAGATGATAATGGAATTAAATTCATCGGTCATAGGCATGACAATATTTATATGGTTGATCTTGATGATCTCCCTATTCAGAAAGGTCAATGTCTAGTGGCAATGGAAGCCATGATCGATGAAGCTAGTTGGCTTTGTGATGCAGAACAAAGAACAAAGAAGTGTATGCGGAAGTAAAATTAAGATTAATCCTTTTTTTTTTTTATATATATTTCAGAAATTGGCTTTGACTCAAAGTAAAGCTAAACTAAGTTGAAGGAAACTAGGTAAGGATTGAAAGCATAGTTTAGAAGAAACTAAATTATTAGAGTAGTTCAGAAGTAACGGATCGCTGGGTGTTGAGAAACTCCCAGACCTAGGGTTTCGCTCTGAACTTTCAACAGGACAGAAATAGAGAGGAGAGATGGTTTACCAACCAGACAGTGATCTTCTCAGAATTTGGGTGGAAGAACTCTCTCGAGCAGATTATTGGATCCTCGGATTCGGCTATCTTCACAATGGATCCTCCAATACTGGTCATGTGGTTTGGTCGGCTTCTCCTGGACTCAAGATCTGGGCTGAAGAAAAATAAGTGAGGGATTTAGAGACTCAGGGAAGGATTTACCAGTTCGAAGAACTTGAAGGCTGATGTCGCTGAGATCCGGATTCTCTTGAAGGGTGATTTGACTCCCACTGGAAAGAGCTTTGGATCTGAAGTACCCGGACTGTAGCTGGATGCTGGTGGTTAGCCTTGACTTGAAGATGGTGGCCGTGAGAAGTGGGATAGGCTAGGGCTTGGTGGAAAGAAAAGAAAGATGGGCGGCTAGGGTTTAGGAGTGGAGTGGCTAACCTAGGGTTTGGGTTTTGGAGATCTCACACCTCCTCAAGGTTCCTGGGGAACCCGGATTTACTCTCTCACGGAGCTCAACACCTGGATGCAAGTGCGAAAGAGAGAAAACACAAAGTTTGCTCACAAAAAAATTTGGTTTCATTCATCTGATTTTTTTAAACTTACAAGAGGGGTTTAATTTATAGGGCTTTACAAGGGAGTAGGGTTTTACATCTTCCCATGTGGGACTAAAGGAGGGGATCTACAAATCAGGATAATCCATACACATATGGTCGGCCAAGGTACCAAAAAAAATTGATTTGGGTTATAAAAGGCAGGTAGATGGCGCCTCCTTGCTTGGGTCTTCAAGAGAGGATTTCTTTCCTTCCATGGATCAACTCTTTTGGACTCCTCCTTTTATTCCTCCCTAAGTCAAGGCCCTTCCCATCTTTGTTTTGGATATTTTTGGCAGGTAGTGGGCGCCTCCTTGAAGTTCTCTCCAAGAGAATTTCTTCCCTTACATAGTTTGGTTCTTTTGGAAAAGTCTTGTGCCACCCCCTTGATTTGTGGACTCCTGGTGGATTTCTCCTCAACTGGCGCATGAGAGAAGGAAGCTGCTATCTGTGGTATGGGGACCAAAGGCTGCTGGATGTAGATATGGCACCCCCTGGACTCAGGCGTATGGCTGGGAGTGTGGCTGGGAGTGTGGCACCCACTTGCTTGGCCTTGGGAGAAAATGTAACACCCCAGGTTGAAGCCCTAGTCCACTACTGAGTCAACATGACTCAACAAAATAAAATGCAGGTAATATAGACTCAAGCTAAATTGAGTTGATCTAGTCAACTCTTATTACAAATCAAAAACCCTAATTCTTCGGGCAAGGTTAATCAGAGATCCAGATGGAGCTCTGAAGTCTTCTTCTGAGTCTGGTGCCCGCACCACTTTGGCATCGTAGACTAAGACATGCTAGCATGTATTTAATTTCAAAACTTAGCAAAAAGAATTTAGTAAAAGATTTGCCTAAACTCAATTTTGAAAAAGATAAGATTTGCAGTGCATGTCAACTTGGAAAACAAAGTCTTCTTTCAAACCTAAAGGAGTAATCTCTACATCTAGACCTTTAGAATTGCTTCATATGGACCTCTTTGGGCCTACTAGAACATCTAGTTTTTGAGGTAAGAAGTTTGGTCTAGTCATTGTAGATGATTTCTCACATTTTACTTGGGTCATGTTTTTAGCACACAATGATGAAACGTTTTCTGAATTTATAAGATTTCACAAAAGAGTCTTAAATGAAAAAGGTGTTTCAGTAATTTTTTTAAGAAGTGATCACGGAACTGAATTTGAAAATGCCGATTTTAAATTCTGTATTGAAAATGGAATTAATCATATTTTTTTTGCACCTAGGACACCTCAACAAAATGGGGTAGTAGAAAGAAAAAATAGAACTCTGGAAGAAATGGCACGCACCATGCTTTATGAAAATGATTTACCTAGATACTTTTTGGCGGAAGCCATAAATACTACATGCTATATCTTAAATCATGTTTTAATTCGACCGATTTTAAAGAAAACTCCTTATGAGCTTTTGAAGGGTAGAAAACCTTCAATCCGTTATTTTCATGTTTTTGGTTGCCGTTGTTTCATCTTAAACAATGGTAAAGACAATCTAAGTAAATTTGATGCCAAATCAGATGAGGGAGTCTTTCTAGGCTACTCCACATCTAGTAAGGCATACAGGGTCTTCAACAGAAGGACACTTGTTGTTGAAGAATCCATTCATGTAGTATTTGACGAAACTAACCAAAAATCTTCAAGAAAAGAAGATGTACTTTTTGATGAATCAGGTAAGAAGAAAATTGAAGAAAGAAACAACAATGAAGAACTTACCAAGGAACAGAATGATGATCAAAACACTGACAGAGATCAAGCACAAGGTGATGAAGATACCATAACTGTTGATCCTTTACCAAAAGAATGGAGGTATGCTCATGGACACCCAAAAGAACTAATTATAGGTGATCCATCTAAAGGTGTAAGTACTCGATCATCTCTTAGAAATATTTGTGATTATTTAGCTTTTGTGTCTCAAATTAAACCTAAAACTATTGAAGAAGCTGAATGTGATAGTAATTGGATAAATGCTATGCAAGATGAACTTAATCAATTTAAAAGGAACAATGTCTGGACACTGGTAGATAGGCCCTCAAACACATCAATTATTGGCACAAAATGGGTTTTTCGAAACAAACTTGATGAAAATGGAATAGTAATTAGAAATAAAGCTAGACTAGTTGCCAAAGGATACAATCAGTATGAAGGGATAGATTTTGATGAAACCTTTGCTCCTGTGGCTAGACTTGAGGCAATTAGGCTATTATTAGCTTTTTCTTGTTTCATGAACTTTAAACTGTATCAGATGGATATTAAAAGTGCTTTCTTGAATGGATTAATTGAAGAAGAAGTTTATGTTGAACAACCCCCTGGTTTTGAAAATTGTGAATTTTCAAATCATGTTTATAAACTTCATAAGGCTTTAGATGGATTAAAACAAGCTCCTAGAGCTTGGTATGATCGTTTAAGCTCTTTTTTGCTGAAAAATGATTTTACTAGAGGAAATGTAGATAAAACATTGTTTTTAAAGAAAAAGAATGATGATCTCTTAGTAGTACAAATCTATGTTGATGATATAATATTTGGTGCTACTAATGAATCTCTTTGTCAAGATTTTGCAAGTCTAATGCAGGGTGAGTTCGAGATGAGCTTGATGGGAGAACTAAATTTCTTTCTCGGACTCCAGATAAGGCAAACCAAAGATGGGATCTTCATCAACCAAACAAAATACATAAGAGAAATACTCAAGAAGTTTGGGATGGAGAACACTAAGCCATTAGGTACCCCTATGAGCTCTACATGTAGACTTGACAAGGATGAATCAGGTAAGTCAATTGATCAAAAATTATATCGTGGCATGATTGGTTCATTATTATATCTTACTGCCAGTAGGCCAGATATCATGTTTAGTGTCTGTATGTGTGCTAGATATCAGTCCAATCCTAAAGAGTCTCATCTTTTGGCTGTTAAACGCATACTTAGATATCTATCTGGCTCAATTAACATTGGTTTATGGTACTCTAGAGATTCTTCATGTGATTTAATTGCTTATTCCGATGCTGATTTTGCTGGGTGTAAACTTGATCGTAAAAGTACTAGTAAACCTGTCAGTTTCTTGGAGTAAATTTGATCTCCTGGAGTAGCAAGAAACAGAACTCTATTGCTCTATCTACGGCAGAAGCCAAATATATAGCAGCTGGGAGCTGTTGTGCTCAAATCTTTTGGATCAAACAACAACTCGAAGACTTTGGCATTAAACTAACTAAGACACCCATAAGATGTGATAATACTAGTGCAATCAACTTATCTAAAAATCCAGTGCAACATTCAAGAAGTAAACACATTGAAATAAGACATCATTTCATAAGAGATCATGTACAAAACTCAAATGTAATTCTTGATTTTGTCTGTACCAATGATCAATTAGCTGATGTGTTTACAAAGCCTTTGAGTGAGGATAGGTTCTGTCTGATTAGAAGAGAGTTAGGTGTAATTGATCCATTCTCCTAGGACTCTCTTAGTATCATTTTCCCCAGTCCTAAAAGCTCAAATCTTATTGTTTAAAACCCCAAGAAACTTGTCAAAATTTTTTTTAATTTTTTTGGATTTTCTCGAATTTTCTTGGCCAAGTGTCGACACTTGGAATGTGTCAAGTGTCGACACCTGACCAAGTGTCGACACTTGACAAATCCGAAGTGTCGACACTTGCGAATCTGAACTATTTTAAAACGGGCCGAACAAATGCTTTTTTGAAAATCTTCTTCCCCCAAATTTCTTGGAACAGTGGTCCCCCCTGTCCAAACCCATCTTTTCACCCTTCAATCCGTCTCAAATCAAGTATTTTCCCTCTCTAAATTCAATTTTATTTCTCTATGTTTTTAATTTTATTTTTTTTTTAAACCAAACGATCGTGTTTTAGGTTTTCCGAACATTTTCTTCAATCTAATCAGATTTTTGAGTGTTTTAGTAAATTTCTAAAACTCCATTTGAGGGAATCATGTTTTAGATTAGTTTTTCTCGAATTTCCCTCATCTTTTGGATGTTTTTCAACCCTTTTTCACAAAAATCATTGTTTCATCAATTTTGGAAAAAATAAAATGGATTTTCATCTAATTTAAGCATACTAAATCCTTTTATTGATGATTAGGAAGGATCTTTAGTAATACATTTTGAACATTTGCAAAAACCCTAAATGATTCAAACCCAAATCCCTTGGTTTTAGAATTTTTTGGACCTTACAAAATAATTCTTTTTGGGTTTCAAATGTGTTTCACCTAACAAATTTTTCCTACAAATTTTACTCAAAAATTTTGTCATTTGATTAAAACTTATTGATTTTGGTTTTCGAAACCTATCTGACTCTAATCTCAACATATGGCCAGTCCTTTGTTCTAAACCCTTTTTCATTATTCCTAGTTAGTTGGCTGATATGGGTCCTAGGAAGAGACTTGCAGTTAGAGCAAGGCCTAGTCAGGGTAGTGAGAGGAGGTCGAAGGCCAGATTCGATCCTGCTCAGCCGAGCAGTACAGCCACTCTGAGCTCCCCCCTGTAGAGAGGATAACAGGGAAGTCAGTAGCTTCAGGGAGGAGAGTTGATCTACTGTGTTTCGACAGGCACCATTTTGGCATTAGGGAGATACTCACAGATGCGGGACTAGTACCCTTCTGCACCATGCAGGAGAGATACTATCCTCACCTGGTGAGGGAGTTCTACGGTGCACTGGACTATCGACGACTCTTATGGACGACATCCGTCAGGGGTACACAGATTTCTTTGACTGATGAGTTGCTGAGCAAAGTATGGGAGATACCCCGGAGAGGAGTTTGTGCATTTTTAGTTGATGACAGAGAGGCAGCTTTCAGATGCATCCTTTAGCGAGAGGATGTTCAAGGTATCTCAGTGGTTACCGCGAACCAGTTATCATTAGAGATGCGACAGCTGCACCACATTACCGCACGGATCCTTCTACCGAAGACTGGCAGATTCGATTTCATCACAGAGAGAGAGCTGATGTTGATGACCAGTCTGATCGAGAGGAGAACAGTTGACATACCTGCCTTGATGCTGTCACTGATGCATGATGCTGCCACTCAGCGCCGACACTGTCTGCCATACGGGATGGCACTGACCCGTCTTTTCAGAGCCTGTGGAGTATCATTGGAGGGGGAGATCCCCAAAGAGATACTGCACACAGATGTATATGATGAGAGGTCATTGCACCGCATGGGATTCAGGATAGTTGGAGGTCGATGGGTTCGGAGAGAGTCTGGCCAGGAGCCAGATGAGGAGGATGAGATTCGAGAGGCTGAGGCTGGACCATCTGAGCCAGCAGTCCTTCCTCCAGTGGATGTACCATCGACACAGGCAGAGCACCTGTCACCTGATGCTTCAGTTCCTCCACCACCATCTACCGGATTATCCTTTGAGGAGCATGCTAGAGCACAGTTCACACAGATCAGAGGAGAGGTGACTCAGCTGCATAGCAAGGTCAAGCTTCTACGAGCACAGACTACCTCAGAGCATGCTGAGATCCACAGATCCATGGAGGAGGGATTTACACGTCTTGAGAGTCTTCTGAGATCACTTATACCTCCTGCTACACCTGCACTTGCTCGATCTGATGATGATGATGATGACGGTGGTGATCACCAGAGCGACCATGCTGATTTTGCTGACGGAGGTGATCAGGATGTTGACCGAGCCACTGAGGTAGTAGGCACTGACAGCGACAGTGTAGGCGTAGCTGATGCTTATGAGGTGGTCAGTCGAGATCCTCCTACTACACCTGCTCCTTCTACTGCACTAGTTGACTTCATTCCGAATCCTATTGAGCTAGCTAATCGTCTTTCGCCTCCTTCTACCAGATCTTCTAGGGTTGTACCCTCTTTTGGTCCTGCCGACCGTACCAGGAGTCTTAGAGCTTTAGCACCTCCTAGGTCATTAGACACCAGATCTAGGATTAATGCTCCTTTTAGTCTTGATGTTCCATCTGATGAGGATTAGCCTCACAGATGACTGTTTCAGATCTTATTTAGTATGATTGATATATGTATGTTTCAGCTCTTTTGTACTGAAAATTTATCTCATATATATATGTTTGTTATCTTAAACCTTTTGTATTTCAGTTTATCATATTTTAGCTCTGATATAATGGGATATTTTAACTCTGATTAAAGCACAATTTCAGCTATGATATTTGTTTCTCTACTCTCTTTTTGTATCCCTGCTAATTGTAAGGGGGAGGTTATTTTTTTTATGATTGACAAAAAGGGGGAGAAAAAGCAAGGAGAAAAAGTAAGGAGAAAAAGTAAGGAGAGAAAAAGTAATGAGAAAAAGTAATTTTAAAAAGTGATGTTAATGGATGTAGAAAAAGATGCATTATATTGATTTGAAGTTTACCTTGATAAGAAGTATCTAATTAAGAGGGAGATTGTTTCCTATCTCTATTATGATTAGAAACTCATGGTTATAAAAGTTTGAACTATATTGTCTTTTTTTCTCAAGGTTTTGTCATCATCAAAAAGGAAGAGATTGTTGGCTCCACCCAGTGATTTTGATGAATAACAAAACATTAAGTACATATTGTATTCTAATGTGAATTTCAAGTTATGAGTTTTCAGGAAGAAAGCACCTCAAAATTCCAAATATTTATGGTATATGGCATGCAATGGCACGGAGCAAATCTCACATATCTGGGCATCCTATTCATAAAAAAAGGGCTTACAATTGCTTAATTATTATGTGTTTATGCTTTCATGAATATCATTTTTGATTTCAAGGCTTTTACTCTTGATTCTGGATGTTTTCAGTCTCAAGTGTCGACACCTGGACAGTCAAGTGTCGACACTTCAGCATTTGGCACGGACAAAAATCCTTGGCATGCCAAGTGTCAACATCTAGAACTCAAGTGTCGACACCAAGTGTCGACACTTAGGTTTCAATTGTCGACTCAAGGCCTGAGAATTTTGAAAATACAGAACTTTGTAGGTTCGAGGATTTTTGTGTCAAGTGTCGACACCTGTGCATCAAGTGTCGACACTTGAACGATCAAGTATCGACTCCCAGAAATCAAGTGTCGACACCTGACAGCCAACTGTCGACACCTGACAGCCAAGTGTCGACACTTGCAGCTTGACAGCTCTAACGGATCTATTTTTCTGGCTTACAGAAATTGGTTATCAAGCTCCAAACGGCTATTTCCAATGCTCCAACGGTCACAAAACGTTTTTAGAAGGTTTTTGGTGTATTTAATCTCCACCAACCTCATTTTAAACAAGAAGAGAAGTGAAAAAGTCAAGAAAAAGAAGAGAGAAGTCTATTCAAGAGCATTCAAGTCCACTCAAAAGCCAAAAAGCCAATATTCTCTCCAAACTTCAAATCAAAAGCCTCTTCTAGCTTGATTCTACTGAAAAAGCCTACTTGCTCAAATTTACTGCATTCCAAAAGGAGGCAACTTGAAGAAGAGTGAAGTCAAAGCATCACTTGGGCTTCAAAGATTCCAATCTACTCTTGAAGAGAGTTTGTTGTAGCATTTAAATTTCATATTTGTTTTATTGTGCTTTAACCTTGCTTTCAAGGGTGTCTTGAAAGAAGGTTACTGTGGTTTGTTGGTGAGCCAAAGTGTTAAAACCAACTAGGGTTAACTTGTGAGCCCGAAGACAAAACAAGTAGTTAGGTTTGTTGGTGAGCCTAGGTGATAAAACCAACTTAGGTTTTGACTTGTGAGCCTTGTAAAAACAAGTCAACTGTAATCTGGTGTGGATTATAATGAAATTCCCAAGGGTGGCTTGGGGAGTGGATGTAGGTGCTAGGTTTGCACCGAACCACTATATATCTTGTGTTTGTGTGTGATTGCTCTTTCCCTTTGCAATCTTTAATTAAGTGCTATCATCTTGCATCTAATTAATTGTTACTCACAAGCATCACTAGACCTTTTGTTTTATTGTGTTAAATTTTTAAAAGACCCAATTCACCCCCCCTTTTGGGCTCCATTTCTGGGCAACAATGAGGGAGAACCCAAGCCTACCAAAGAGGAAGAAAGGTTAGGTATGACAAGCCCAGAATCAGTTGACACGATTACCACTGACCCGAAACCCATTAAAGATGGCATCGAGGAAGTATATGATGCTGGCTTGAGTCTATTTGATGAATATGAGGGGGAAGAACTTGAAGAATGTGACATCGATACTATTGGTTCCTTACTTGAGGAGACCTTGGAGAGCAACCAAGTGGTAAGACCTAGTTCAGAAGTTTAAGAGATTTGTGAGAATCAGGTTCCTTTAGTCAAATACCCCCAGGAAGAACTCATAGTGTTAGCCCGAGCTATCAGTTCGTACCCTCTAATGACAGTCATTCCCCAAGTACCAACTGAAGATCTTTGCATTGAACTGTTTAAGTTTGCCCACCCTATGGTAGATCCTCTCCTTAGGATGACTGAATCAAGCCTCTTACAATTGGACCTTGTCCCATGCCCAGCCACTAGGTCTCTCCCGTAATCTCAGTTGAACATCCTTGACTTGAGCGGATTGATTCACCCAGTCCTGTAGAAGTCCTCCTTATGACCCCAGACCCCTTCCTTCGCATGACTGACCTACCCTTCTATAGAGTATACCTTTCCTCATCCATAGGTCAAATTTCAAGTCTTGAGGTCATCATCCATAGACCCTTCCATGAATCATTCTCTAATCCATTTCTTGAGAAAGTGGATCATTGTTTGCTTAGAGAACAAACCTTAGCTATTGCAATCACATGTCCTAGGCTACTCCCCGAACCATCTCTTGATCCATTCCTAGGAGTAGCAAACTTTTCCTTTCGTAAGGATGACCAGTTGACACTCATAGATCACCATTCAAACCTTCAGGTCACCACCTTTAGTCACCAGGTAATTCGAGACTCCACCTCATATTTCCTCCCTTTTTCTAGGACTTCCAATGCTTCTTACACCATCCAAGTATACTTTGTCGAAGTCTTTAGAGTGAACCACGTGTCAGAACCTATTAGGTTTGCCACCTACTTCTGGAAGACCTTATGGCACCTACTAGGCACCCATGATAAGTTTTCATGCTCTGCATGCCATCCTCCGACCCAAGGTCAAACCTAGAGAGCCGTAGTTTGTTAGGTTTAGACCTAGGGTTCCTTTGAATAAAGTCCATTCTTTAGGAATGCATCGTTAGTCGAGTTTAGGACATCGTCTCAGATTTTGGTTGAGTGAGAATACCAGGAATTGGGATTTGTATTTTGTCCAGGGCTGAAATTGCATTCAATGTTTCGATCAATAGGTCTATAGGCTAGAGTCCCATTGAAATTGTTCATGGATACAAGCCTCACACACCACTTGATCTGATTTCACTATTAGCCCACACACACAAATCTCTTGATGCACTTGCATAGCAAGTAACGGACTTGCATAAAGAAATTCATGCCAAAATAAATTTAAGTAATGAAACTTATAAGAAGTTGGCTGATTCTCAAAGGCGAGTCAAAACTTTTGTTGAGGGAGACTATGTAATGATTAGGTTAAGGCTGAACGGTTTCCTCCTGGAACCGTTAGAAAGTTACATGCTAGAGGAGCTGGACCATTTAGAGTGGGGAAAAGAGTAGGATCCAATGCCTATGTGCTCGAGTTGCCTTCAGAACTAGGCATTAGCTACACTTTCAACATTACAGACCTAGTAGAGTATAGAGAGCCAGCTGTGATTCCCAGTGAGCCTTTTGAGCCTAATTCTGCTCTTTGAGAGTGAACCCAACCCTGTGTGTCCACCAACAAACTGGCCTATGAGGAAAGAGCAGATTGAAAAGATCCTGGATGATTAGTTTATCTCTACTCGCAATCGAGGATACCAAAGATACCTGGTCCGCTGGCAAGGAAGGCCAGATTCTGATAACTCTTGGATCTCCCGAGAAGAATTACAAGAATTGGACCCAAACCTCTTGGAGAGATACCAGAGCCAACTTGATCCATACTCGACAGGGTCGAGTTCCTCCCATCCCGGGAGAATTGGTGCAGGCACCAGACTCAGAAGAAGACTTCAGGGATCCATCTGGATCTTTGATTGACCTTGCCCGAAGAATTAGGGTTTTCTGGTTTTGTAATTAGGGTTGACTTGGTCAACTCAATTTTAGTCTTGAGATTGTATTTCCCTATAATTTAAATTTTGTTGAGTCATGTTGACTCAGTACATGTCCTAGTAGTGGTCTAGGTCTTCGCCAGGTTGGTGCCATTTTTTTAAATCAAGTCAAGGTCCAGGGTGCCCAATTTTTTCTCCTAGGCCCAAGCATGTGGGCGCCACACTCCCAGCCACAAGTCAGAGTCCAGGATGCGCCACATCTCCATCCAGTGTGCCTTGGTCCCCACACCACAAGAAAGCAGATCCCTTCTTTCATGCACCACTTGGGGGAGAAATCCATCAAGATACCTCAATCCAAGGAGGAGCCAACTTCTTTCCAGATAAACCCAAGCCAGGATGGCAAGAAATTTTCTTGAAGAGAGGATCAAGGAGGTGCCCCACAATGTTCCATAAAAATCCACGTTATAAAAGGGAAGAGAGCATGTCTTGGGGAGAAAATCAAAGTGGCACCCAAAAGTTTCCTAAAGTGCCAAAGCCATGAAAGGAAGAAGCCTAAACTTGTGGAGCAAGACTAGGAGGTGTCCAAAAAAGCCAAACCATGAAGGGAAAATCCTTTATTCATGGAGAGATACTAGGAGACACCCCCATAACCTGCCATTTGGAGCTGATTTTCAAGTTTTCTTAGAGTTTTTGGGCTGCCCACTCATGGAAGGAGTCTTGGGAAGAGAATTTGATGCCTAAAGTGTGGGTTAGTCCTATTATTCCCACATGGGAAGTGTATGAAATTTTATTTCTTTGTTATGTCTATATATTCAACTCTTTGTAACTCTTGAATTAATGATGAATGAAATCAATTTCTTTGTGAGCAACCTTGTGTTTCTCTCTTCCACACTTGTATTCAAGTGTTGAGCTCTGTGAGGGAGTAAATCCGGGTTCCCTAGGAACCTTGAGGAGGTGTGAGATTTCCAACCCCAAAACCCTAGGTTAGCCACTTCAATTCCAAACCCTAGCCGCCCATCATCTTCTTCATTCCACCAATCATCCAAACCCTAATCTACCTCATCATCTCACGGCCCCTCTCTTCCAAGTAGAGGCCGACCACCATCATCCAGGTCTAGATCAGCTACTTCGAATACAGAGCAAATCCCAGAGGAAGTCAGATCAGCATCCAGGAGAATCAAGATTTCAGCAATACCAATTTCAAGTTCTTCTTATCTGGTAAATCCTTTCTTTGAGTACGTGGTTCCTTAACTTGTTCTTCTTCTTTCCCAGATCCTGAGTTCAGGAGAAGCCAACTCTGCCAAAGGACCAGTATTGGAGGATCCATTGCGAAGATATCCGAATCCGAGGATCCAACAATCTGCTCGAGAGAGTCCTTCCACCAAACTCTGTGAAGATCACTGCCTGGTACATAACCCTTCCCTTCTCTTTAGCTCTGTCCTGTTGAAAGTTCAGAGCGAAACCCTAGGTCTGGGAGTTTCTCAACCCCCAGCGATCCTTTACTTCTGAACTACTCTGATAATCTAGTTTCTTTGAATTGTCCGTTCAATTATTATATAGTTTCTTTCAATTTAGTTTAACTTTCCTTTGAGTCAAAGCCGACTTCTGAAAATATATATATAAATAAATAAATAAATAAATACATTAATTTTAATTTACTTTCGCATCACATCATCTTTTTGTTCTGCATCAAGGAATGATAGTCTCTATCAAGGAATGATAGTCTCTATGGTAATCTCAAAAAGTATGAATTCTTGACTAATAGAGTTTTCTTCCTTGGTTTTGTAGTAACCCCTGACGGCGTGGCTGCCGATCCAGAAAAGATTAGGTCCATAGTAGAATGGCCAGAGCCGACCAGTGTGCATGAAGTCCAAAGTTTCCATGGCTTTGCTACCTTCTATAGGCGATTCATCAAGGGTTTTAGTACTATAGTTGCTCCTATCACAGACTGTATTAGGAAGGGAGAATTCCAGTGGACTAAAGGAGCCCATAAAGCCTTCCTAGATCTTAAGGATAGGATGACCCAGGCACCCATTTTGAGGTTACTCGACTTTTCAAAGGTATTTGAGGTTGCTTGTGATGCTTCAGGAGTAGGCATAGGTGGAGTCCTAAGCCAAGAGAACCATCTCGTAGCATTCTTTAGTGAAAAACTTAATGATGCTAAGCTTAGGTATTCTACCTATGATAAGGAATTTTATGCGGTAGTGCAAGCTTTGCGTTACTGGAGACATTATTTGCTACCGCAAGAATTTGTGCTGTTTTCGGAACATGAGGCTCTTAGATTCTTCAATTCCCAGAAGAAGCTTAACCCTAGGCATGCTAAGTGGGTAGAGTATATCCAGTCCTATACTTTAGTTTTGAAGCATAAGGCTGGGTCTGAAAATAAGGTAGCTGATGCCCTTAGTCGTCGATCTTTGTTGTTGAATTCTGTTAGGGCTGAAGTCATAGTGTTTGAGCAAATCAAAGAGGAATATGAGTCGTGTCCAGATTTTATGACTGTGTACCAGGATCTAACTCAAGGACCATCTAGTGATCATAAGGATTATACCCTTTTAGATGGCTTTCTGTTCTTTAAGAATAGGCTTTGCATCCCTAGAACTTCTCTTAGGGAATTTTTGATTTGGGAAATTCATGCTGGAGGTTTAGCTGGCCATTTCGGAAAAGACAAGACCACCATGGCTATTGAAGACCACTTTTTCTGGCCTAGCTTAAAAAGAGATGTAGCACACATTGTGGCTAGGTGTCGGACCTGCGCTGTTGCCAAATAGCGAAAACAGAACACTGGCCTTTATACCCCACTCCCTGTCCTAGATCGTCCTTGGCAAGATGTGAGCATGGACTTTGTGTTAGGTTTGCCTAAGACCCAGAGGAGGCATGACTTTATCTGTGTTGTAGTCGACCGATTTTCCAAGATGGCCCATTTCTTGCCTTGTTCCCAAACATTTGATGCGTCTAAGGTAGCCACCCTGTTCTTTAATGAGATAGTTCGACTCCATGGCCTGCCTAAGACAATTGTTTTCGATAGGGATGTCCGGTTCACCAGCTATTTCTGGAAAACCCTTTGGCATAAGTTAGGGACAAAACTTATGTTTTCAACAGCCTATCACCCCCAGACTGATGGCCAAACCGAAGTAGTGAACCGTAGTTTAGGCAATCTGTTAAGGTGTCTTGTTGGTGAAAACATTAGGAACTGGGATTTGTACTTACCTAGAGCTGAATTTGCATACAATGACTCGGTCAATAGGTCTACGGGTAAGAGTCCATTTAAAATTGTGCATGGTTACAAACCTCACACACCACTTGACCTAGCTCCTTTACTTGTCCACACACGAGTCTGCCGAAGTTTTTGCACAGCATATAAAAGACTTGCATAAAGAAATTCATGCCAAAATAAATTTAAGTAATGAAACTTATAAGAAGTTGGCTGATTCTCAAAGGCGAGTCAAAACTTTTGATGAGGGAGACTATGTAATGATTAGGTTAAGGCCTGAACGGTTTCCTCCTGGAACCGTTAGAAAGTTACATGCTAGAGGAGCTGGACCATTTAGAGTGGTGAAGAGAGTAGGATCCAATGCCTATGTGCTCGAGTTACCTCCAGAACCAGGCATTAGCTCCACTTTCAACATTACAGACCTAGTAGAGTATAGAGAGCCAGCTGTGATTCCCAGTGAGCCTTTTGAACCTAATCCTGCTCTTGAGATTGAACCCAACCCTGTGTGTCCACCAACAAACTGGCCTGTGAGGAAAGAGTAGATTGAAAAGATCCTAGATGATCAGGTTATCTCTACTCGTAATCGAGGATACCAAAGATACCTGGTCCGCTGGCAAGGAAGGCCAGATTCTGATAACTCTTGGATCTCCCGAGAAGAATTACAAGAATTGGACCCAGACCTCTTAGAGAGATACTAGAGCCAACTTGATCCATACTCGACAGGGTCGAGTTCCTCCCATCCCGGGAGAATTAGTGCGGGCACCAGACTCAGAAGAAGACTTCAGAGCTCCATCTGGATCTCTGATTGACCTTGCCCGAAGAATTAGGATTTTCTGGTTTGTAATAAGGGTTGACTTAATCAACTCAATTTTAGCTTGAGTCTGTATTCCCTGCAATTTATTTTTGTTGAGTCATGTTGACTCAGTAGTGGTCTAGGACTTCAACCTGGGTGTCACATTTTCTCCCAAGGCCAAGCAGGTGGGCGCCACACTACCAGCCACACGCCTGAGTCCAGGGGGCGCCACATCTCCATCCAGTATGCTCTGGTCTCCACACCACAAGATAGCAGGTCCCTTCTCTCATGCACCATTTGAAGAGAAAGCAATCTGGGATCCACAATTCAAGGGGGCGGCCCATAATTTTCCATAAGAGCCAAACTATGAAAAGAAAGAAACTCTTCTTGGAGAGTACTTCAAGGGGGCGCCCATTCCATGCCAAAAATGCCCAAAGCAAAGATGGGAAGAACCATGACTTATGGAGAAAGAAAAGGAGGAGTCCAAAAGAGTTGAGCCATGGAAGGAATGAAATTCTCTCTTGAAGAACAAGGCTAGGAGGCGCCACTTACCTTCCTTTTAAAACCTCCAATCAACTTTTTTGGAACCTTTGGCCGGCCATATTTGTATGGATTGATCCTACAAGCCTAATTTGAAGATCCCCTCCCTTAGTCCCACATGGGAAGATGTAAAACCCTACTCTCTTGTAAAGTCCTATAAATTAAACCCTTCTTGTAAATTTGAAAGTAATCTGATGAATGAATCCAATTATTATGTGAGCAAACTCTGCATTTTCTCTCTTCCGCACTTGCATCCAGGTGTTGAGCTCCGTGAGGGAGTAAAATCCGGGTTCCCCAGGAACCTTGAGGAGGTGTGAGATCTCCAACCCCTAAACCCTAGGTTAGCCACTTCAACTCCAAAACCCTAGCCGCCCATCATCCACTTCAATCCACCAAACCCTAGCCTATCCCACCTCTCACAGCCACTCTCTCCAAGTCAAGGCCGACCACCAGCATCCGGGTCCAGTCCGGATACTTCAGCTTCAGAGCAAATTTCAGAGGGTGCCAGATCAACCTCCAAGAGAATCCGGATTTCAGCAACATCAGCTTTCAAGTTCTTCAATCTGGTAAATCCTTCCTTGAGTATCTGATTCCATCACTTGTTCTTCTTCTTTCCCAGATCTTGAGTCCAGGAGAAGCCGACTCAGCCACAGGACCAGTATTGGAGGATCCATTACGAAGGTATCCGAATCCGAGGATCCAACAATCTGCTCGAGAGAGTTCTTCCACCAAACTTTGTGAAGATCACTGTCTGGTTGGTAGCCCATCTCTTCTCTTTATTTCTGTCCTGTTAAAAGTTCAGAGCGAAATCCTAGGTCTGGGAGTTTCTCAACCCCCAGCGATCCGTTACTTCTGAACCACTATGATAACCTAGTTTCTTTTATATTGTGCTTTCAGTTATTACCTAGTTTCTTTCAATTTAGTTTAGCTTTCCTTTGAGTCAAAGCCAATTTCTTAAAATATATATAAAAAAAAGAGAATTAATCTTAATTTATTTCTGCTTCGCATCATCTCTTCTTTCGTTCTGCATCAGTCCAATTTCCATGCTTACTAACATTGATGCTCAAAGAGGGAGAGGGTGTGAGGCCCAAACGAACTATCTTCTAGCAACCAAGCCCTATCCTAGAAGCCCCTTCATCATCCAAAACCTTAGCAGCCCCTTCCAACATTAAACCTAAGACGCCCCTCCATCTTCCCTTGGCCGCCACCATCCTTCATCCATAAAACCTAGGCCACCCCTTACATCTACCACTCCAGGCCGCCATCTTCAAGCATCCAAATGCCCTCTTCAGCAGCTAGGCCACCACCCTCCAGCATCAGGTTGACCCCAAGTCTAGGCATACCCCAAGTTCCAAGACACCAGCCATCCGCAGCACCCTCTTCCAACCTTTATTTTTCTCATCCAACTTCTCATTTATTATTTTTCCAATCTTCTATATCTGTAATCCCAGACATTTGCAGGATCCCTCAAGTGAAATGAACCATGGAAGAGATCTTCTTTGCCCTTGAAACTAGCTGATAAAAAGCTGACACATCCGAAGGAACGAGGCTTTGTCATCCAAGCACCGATCCTAGTGGTGTGATCTCTTCTACGATGACATGAATATCATTGCTATGTAACTAAAACCTTTCACATCTCTTTATTTCTGATCTGTTGAATTAAGCATGCCCTATTAGTGGTTTCATAATCTTAGGATCCTATTTCCTAATTACTTTTAGATTCTTTATTTGCAGGTACTAGCTTCTAATCTTTATGTGAAAACCCTTGCCTATTTTAAACTCCTTTTCAGGAACAAAGCCTGATTAAAAAGCATCAAAAATCATTGCTCTAGTTAATCTAATTTTTCTTTATTATTATCCTTAGCATGTTCATCCTGCATCAATTTTTGTATCAAAGCTTAGGATAGGACATGTTCTTGCATAGTAGTTAAAAATTATGCATGTTGAAATCTGCACACTAGTCAAAAAATCTAGGAATTACTTCCATTAAAACCCTCTGATTTGCATCAAATTTTGCACCTACTAAACACATATAATCTCTGCAATTTTCTACTAATTTCAGATCTGAAAACAACAAAAAATTCTGCAAAACAAAAACCATGCCTTGCTGAAATTTCTGTAACTCTAGATTAGGGCTGAAATTTGTTAGCAATGAAACCTTCCTAAACTTAGTTTTCCTCACATTCAATTACTGTAATTATTCTCCATTAAGTATGCTATCTGTGACCTAAAAATATAGAAAAAGATAAAACATATTTCTTGTCTATTTTTCTGATTTTAGTTTCATGTTGCATTAGGATTTCATATGTGTGCATGCATGACTAAATCAATTTAATAACAATTTTACTCTGTCAGATGAGGGAAGGATTTCTGATGCGGAACTAAAATGCACGTGATTATTTTTGTATGTTTTATATGTGGTGTGTGGTGGTTAAATCCTGAATATCATATCAAAATAAGATATAGAGAATTTTATATGAATTTTAAATGCTACGCATATAGATCAGGACCTAAAAAGCAAAGGAAAGAGGATTGCCGAGGCTGAGAAGTCTCGATTGGACTCGTTCATCTTTAATAAATGGACTGGTAGGTAGAGGAGGTACCTGGCAATGTCTGATGTGCCTGGTGAAGATCGCAGTGAAGAGATCACTCGTTCCTCGATGGATGTGGCCTAGAAAATCAAGCCAGAGGCCCGCGGATTCCTGCAATTCTGCTCGGTGGTCCGATTGTGGCCCGGTTGGAGTCGTTGGATTTGTAGGAACTCGGGGACCTGCAAACAACCATCAGAGGTGAGAAAGCAATGGTGGAAACACAAGAAAAACTCAAAAATAAGGCAGCAAGTGGTGCGGACACCAAAGGCACCAGAATAAGGCAGAGGCTTCTCAACCCTCTGTAATTGATCAATAATTTATGAGTCCATCTGTAATAAGGGATTAGCTCATCTGAGTCCATTTTAGTTGTTATTTGAGTATTTTTAGTTGTTATTTCACTTCTGTACTAGTCAGCTCATGTTGAGCTAGTTCAGTCCAATGCTAGTTAGCTCATGTTGAGCTAATTTTATTTTTTTGAGTCCTGTCCAAGCATACTGAAGACTCAAGACTATATTATACAAGTGAAGACCAAGTCCAGCCAGATTGAAGACATGGAAGTTTAGCCCAAGTTCAACCCAGCTTGAAGATTTGAAGACCCCAGGAGAAAAATCAGAAACCCTGATTCCTTGTAGATGCCCTCCAGATGCCCAGATTCCCTTCCAGATGCCAAAGTATATTCATAAATAAGGGCATCCATGATTCCAGAGGTCCATCTGCATCCTAGCCCAATGAAATCAAGCCCAGGTGCCAAGCCCAAGCCCCTAAGAAGCAAGATACCAGGGAATATTCCTGCTACCTGGCTACCAGGCCACCCCAGCTTCCAGAGGCCCAAACCCATGCACCCGGGCCCCTTTGGGCCGGCCTTTTGCTGCTACTAGAAGCCCAACACGCCCCCCTAGGCATCCTTGGAGTCTTGACCAAGTCAAGAAAAATTTTAGGGATTTTTCTACCTAATATTTCCTTATTTTCTAGCTAGGGTTTGAGAAGGAAAATGATTCTTATGTAAAGACTTATGTACCCTTACTTGGAGCCCAAGGTTAAGGGTCTATTTAAGGGACCCTAGCCTCTTGTATGAGAGAATTTTTTGATGAATGAAAACCTTGAGTTCTTCTATTGAGTTGTGTGATACCCTGCTGTGTGCATAAAGGGGTTTGCGAGAGTTCTTCTTCCCAGTGCTGCAATCATCTTCCTGCTACCAACAAGCATCTCAGATCCCTGGACGCCCACTCCAAAAGAAGCCTTCCCTTGCTGTTTTTCCTTTGTTTTCTTGTTCCTTTGTGAGTTTTCTAACCCCTGACAGGTCGTTTGCAGGTCCCCGAGTTCCTACGAATCCAACGACTCCAGCCAAGCCTCAATCGGATCACCGAGCAGAAAGCCGGGTATCCGCGGGTCTTTGGCTCGATTTTCCAGGCCGCATCCGTCGAGGAACGAGAGACCCTTTTACTGCGATCTTCACAGACATTGTCAGGTACACCCCTCTACCTCCAGTAGTTTTATTGTAGGAGAACTTGCCCTAACCGAGGCTTCTCAGCCCCGGCGATCCTTCTTTTCTACTTTTCTAGGTCCTAATCTGCATGCTGATCTTCTGAAATTCATATAAAATTCCCTATAACTTATTTTAATCTAAAATTCGGGAATTAATCACCCAACCCCACATATAAAACATATAAAAAAAATTGCATGCATATTAGTTCCCCATCATTTGGTATCAGAGCTTAGATTAGGGCTTGTTTTCTGTAATTTTTCAGTCCGTATATACTCTGTTATTTTAATTATTTCTCCCTGTTAAAAACTCCAAAAATTCTGAAATTTATTTTCCTGGATTTATCATAATTCACAGTAATTTTAAAACTTTTTTCAGATTTTATTATAGCCTGTGGATTTTCTGAAAGCCGAAATAGGGCCTGCAAATTTTGGCTCTGTTTTTTTTAGCAAGACATGTTTGGAAGTTTTAGGGTTTTGTTTAGGAGTTTTTGCATATTTCTTAATTTTAGTATATTTCCAGTATATTAGGTCATGATTTGCAAGTTTTCTTCTATTTAAAAAAATACCAAAAAATATATATATATATATATACATATTTTCCAAAAATACCAAAAAAAAAAAATAATATCTAAACCCTAATTTGCATCCTCATCTGCCTGCCATCATTGCATAATTTACTTTTAAGGGCACTCTTGCTATATCAGATGGGGGGAGGATTTGATCACCTCTCCTTAGCCCAAAACCACATCCCTTGCATTCAGTCCCAAGCCTTAACCTAAAATTAATTAGACTTAATTTAACCTAGTGGGCTAGGGACACCAACTGGTCGGGTCCGGGCTAGTGTTAGATCACTGTGTCAAGTTAACCTGTGTGTGCCTTGTGCTTAGTGTCTAGAACGGTGGTTTAGGGATTCAATCCCGAAGGGCTTGTGTGCTGGTCCGCCTACCTGGCCAATCTCTGATTGGTGTCTAGGATTGGCAATCAGGGACCTAACACTCCCCTTACACCTGCCTGGCTGAGTACAGGGTTACTATAGGCTAGTTTGCCACCCTGATTGAGCATCTAGTTTGGACTTTAGGTTTAGTCAGCTATAGTCAGTCTGATCGAGTCTTGCATGAGCACTAGATCAGGAGTTTCATATCACCCACCTCCTTCATAAATGTCTGAACCTATGGAAAATTTACAAGCCCAAATAAAAGTCCTAGCTGATCAAATTGCCCAGATAACTATCCAGATGACCCAGTTAACTCAGTCTCGTATTCAAACCAATGATAGAATTGACTATCGTGCCAATAGGTTTGATCAGTTAAAAGTCCAGGTAGGGACCCCAAGAAAAACCCATGGGTCACAGTCTGAGCCAGATCCTGACTCCCCTCAACCTAGGAGGACCCCAAACCCTGATCTATACCATGAGGTCGAACCTAGGAGAGCCCCTTATCCTGACCCGTACTACAATCCTCAACCTAGGAGGACCCCAAACCCTGATCCATACCTTGAGGCTGAACCTAGGAGAGCCCATCATCCTGACCCAATCCCTAAGGTTAGTCCTAGAAGACCCAATCAGGATTTTATAGACCAAGAAGATAGATCCTATTTACCCTCTCCCTATAAGCCTAGTATACCCACAACCTATAGATCTTATGACTCTAAATCCTATGAACCTAGAACTTATGAATCCATAACCTATGAACCTAGATCCTATGACTCTAGATCCCATGATCATAGATCCTATACACCCATACCCTATGAGCCTAGTAGACCCAACACCCAATATTCTGACCCATATAGGGAGTCAAACCCTAGGAGAACCCAATATTCTGACCCATATAGGGAGTCCAACCCTAGGAGAACCCAGTATTCTGACCCATATAGGGAGTCCAATCCTAGGAGGACCCAATATCCTGACCCATATAGAGAGCCCAACCTTAGGAGGACCCCATACCTTGATCCAACCTTAGAACCTGATCATAGAGCTGACCCAAAATCCTATGACCCCAGATCCTATAATCCCATGACCCATAGATCTGCACCCTTGTCCTATGAGCTTAGAGAACCCATAACCCCTAAGTATCAGCCTAGTACTAGTCATGCTTCCCCTAGTCAACTTGAACCCTATAGGATGAGTATCCCTAAATATGAACCCAATAGTGAGCCACTACCTCTTATACAACCTGAACCTACTAGGAGTGGTACCCATAATCAGAGACCAGAACCTAACCAATTTCCTGCTAGCCGACCTTCTCCAACCATTCCTGAGATTCGCAAGGCTTACATTAACGTGGAAGTGTATGAAGCTGATGTGAGCCTAGTGGATGAGTATGAGGGAGAAGAGGAGACACCTTTAGTAGACCTAGAATTAGCTGACCCAGTAGATACCCAGGTAGATTCCAACCCAGAGCTAGTTGACCTTGACCACATCCAACCTAAAGCTATAATGGAAGAACAAATAGAGGAAGAGAACCTAGGTACTGCTGCTAGAGCCTTACCTGAGGAAACCATAGAGGAGAGCCAAATTATAGAGTCTAGTCCAAAAATACAAGAACCAGAAGAATTTATTAAGGACCTGATCTCTTTGAATCAATACCTTCAAGATGAGTCCCCTCCTATAGTTTCCATTAAGGACCTCTTCCCCAAAATTAGTGACCCATCCTTCCATTATGCAAATCCTGTAGATATAGCTCAACCTCATAAGGTTAACCTCATTAGTATAGGATTAGTTCCTGACACCCCGTCTTTTATCCTATTTTATCCAACTAACCATGAACCTTTTTCTCTACCTTACCAAACTAATTCTGAACCCACTTCCTATTTTCTGCCCTTTCCTGACACCTCCAGCATTTCTAGGATCATTAGATTGCATTTAGCTGAGATTAGCATACTGCATGCATTCATCACGCATGTTAGGTTTGCATCTTACTTATGGCATACTCTTTGGAATTTGCTAGGAGTTCACTGTAAATTTTCATGTGCATGTCAAGCTAGGATCAAACCTAGAGAACCTATAATCTATTAGGTTTAGATCCAAAGAGTTCAATAAAATTTCCTTCGATAGGAATGCATAGTCGAGTCTGTTAGGTGTCAGTATGAGTCCTTTGCATCATTTGTCTGCATGTGCCTAGCATGTTCACCACCCGCACTAATCTTAAAACAACTGGCTAATTCCCGAAGAAGGGTCAAAGAATTTGATGTAGTGGATTCTATCTTGGTTAGGCTTAGGCCTAAAAGAAGCTTCATGCTCGCAGAGCCGGACCTTTTAAAGTGATAGAGAAGGATTGGATCAAATGCCTAGGTGTTAGACTTGCCTTCGGATTTGGGCATTAGTTCTACCTTCAATATTACAGACCTAGTTGAGTATAGGGAACCGGCAGCGATACCTAGTAAGGCCTTTGGACCTATTCCTTTTCATTGTGAGTGACCCTAACCCAGAGTGTCCACTAACAAATTGGCCTGAGAGAGGAGAACGGATCGAGCGTATCCTGGACGATCAAGCCATCACGACCCGGGGCCGTGACTATCAATGCTTCCTGATCCGATGGCAAGGCCAGCCAGAGTCGGACGATTCGTAGATTTCTCGAGAGGACTTGCAATGCCTCAACCCAGACCTTCTCGAGAGATATGTGAGCCAGTCTGATCTTCACTCGACAGGGTCGAGTTCCTCCCACCCCGGGAGAATTGGTGCGGACACCAAAGGCACCAGAATAAGGCAGAGGCTTCTCAACCCTCTGTAATTGATCAATAATTTATGAGTCCATCTGTAATAAGGGCTTAGCTCATCTGAGTCCATTTTAGTTGTTATTTGAGTATTTTTAGTTGTTATTTCACTTCTGTACTAGTCAGCTCATGTTGAGCTAGTTCAGTCCAATGCTAGTTAGCTCATGTTGAGCTAATTTTATTTTTTTGAGTCCTGTCCAAGCATACTGAAGACTCAAGACTATATTATACAAGTGAAGACCAAGTCCAGCCAGATTGAAGACATGGAAGTTTAGCCCAAGTCCAACCCAGCTTGAAGATTTGAAGACCCCAGGAGAAAAATCAGAAACCCTGATTCCTTGTAGATGCCCTCCAGATGCCCAGATTCCCTTCCAGATGCCAAAGTATATTCATAAATAAGGGCATCCATGATTCCAGAGGTCCATCTGCATCCTAGCCCAATGAAATCAAGCCCAGGTGCCAAGCCCAAGCCCCTAAGAAGCAAGATACCAGGGAATATTCCTGCTACCTGGCTACCAGGCCACCCCAGCTTCCAGAGGCCCAAACCCATGCACCCGGGCCCCTTTGGGCCGGCCTTTTGCTGCTCCTAGAAGCCCAACATGCCCCCTAGGCGTCCTTGGAGTCTTGACCAAGTCAAGAAAAATCTTAGGGATTTTTCTACCTAATATTTCCTTATTTTCTAGCTAGGGTTTGAGAAGGAAAATGATTCATATGTAAAGACTTATGTACCCTTACTTGGAGCCCAAGGTTAAGGGTCTATTTAAGGGACCCTAGCCTCTTGTATGAGAGAATTTTTGATGAATGAAAACCTTGAGTTCTTCTATTGAGTTGTGTGATACCCTGCTGTGTGCATAAAGGGGTTTGCGAGAGTTCTTCTTCCCAGTGCTGCAATCATCTTCCTGCTACCAACAAGCATCTCAGATCCCTGGACGCCCACTCCAAAAGAAGCCTTCCCTTGCTGTTTTTTCTTTGTTTTCTTGTTCCTTTGTGAGTTTTCTAACCCCTGACAGGTCGTTTGCAGGTCCCCGAGTTCCTACGAATCCAACGACTCCAGCCAAGCCTCAATCGGATCACCGAGCAGAAAGCCGGGTATCCGCGGGTCTTTGGCTCGATTTTCCAGGCCGCATCCGTCGAGGAACGAGAGACCCTTTTGCTGCGATCTTCACAGACGTTGTCAGGTACACCCCTCCACCTCCAGTAGTTTTATTGTAGGAGAACTTGCCCTAACCGAGGCTTCTCAGCCCCGGCGATCCTTCTTTTCTACTTTTCTAGGTCCTAATCTGCATGCTGATCTTCTGAAATTCATATAAAATTCCCTATAACTTATTTTAATCTAAAATTTGGGAATTAATCACCCAACCCCACATATAAAACATATAAAAAAATTGCATGCATATTAGTTCCCCATCAGCAAGGGCATGGGAAGAGGAAGCTTGGATGAAGGTTGGAGGCAATTGCAACATCGGGAAGAAGAAGACACCAAAAACCCTTAAGCACAAAGCTGGGTAGAACAAAGCAATTGTAGGGAACTTAAGTTTATTTCATATATCAATAATAATTCTCATACAAGAGACTAGGGTCCTTTAAATAGATTCATAGTCTTGGCCGCCAAGTTAGGTTAAAAGAGATATTACATAGGAGTTTGAATCCCCATCCAACTCTAGCTAGAAAAATAAGGAAAGCTTGGTAAAAAAAATCCTTTAAAACTCTCTCCTCCTCTCTTGACTTGGTCAACACTCAAAGGATGCCTTGGGGAGCGTGTTCGGCTTCTAAGAGCAGCAAGCGGCTGGCCCAAAGGGATTTGGGCGCATGGGCTTGGGCCTCACAAAGCTGGGGTGACCTGGTAGCCGGGTAGCAGGAATATTCCCTGGTATCTTGCTTCTTAAGGGCTTGGACTTGGTGCCTGGGCTTGATTTTTTTGGGCTACGATGCAGGTGGTGTTGGGAGTTATGTCCCAAAGCCAATTGATTAGGTTGTAGGCGGTTGAGCTCAGTACTGTACTTTTTTTTTGAATTAATAAAATATATTTTTGGCAGCTCATCACATATTGTATTTCCCTGAAATGAACTCTTTCTATGTGATGAAGTCCTTAGGACTACACTGACTTCGATACAGAGAGGATGTATCGAGTGATCCTTAAACCCTGTTCACAACCAAAGGATATATTGTACTGGATGGCAATATATCAAGTTTAGGTTGTTGTAGTTCATATCATTTGGTTGTCCTCTTGACCAAATGAGTGTGGAGACACTGATGTGATCAGCAAGTGGGATATTTGATATCTCATTGAACGTGACTCCGTGCAGCCCCTTTCTGCCAAAGGGATACTCATGATTGGATATGGGTATATGTGTCCCTCTGACCTGAAGTCATCACGGTAGCTTGCAAGCAACTCCCTGTGCTTTGGCACTGGACTACCCGGATTTTTAATCCGATGACGGAAGGTTTTTGGGTACAGGCAAACACTAGTGGAGCAGTGATGGACTAAGATGGAATTGACCTGTCCAAACAGTTTGGATTGAATGTCTCGTAGTATCTCAACTTAGCAAATCCTCGGCCGGGGTCGTCCTAGTGAGGAGTCACTGGGCTTGTGAGGTTGAGACACGTAGTCGACTGACTCAGTCTGGGTTGGTAGCCCAATCTCAGACGTCCTGAGCATTAGAGGTCAAAGGGATGAATTATACGGTAACCATATGCCAGAGGTTCGATAGTTTGCTCCCGCATCTTCGACCTATTCGGATGCCGGGACCCATTGCTAGATGGTTTCCTATGCTGGTACTGGAATTGTTCCAGTGCTACCATTTAGGTTCTAATCTATGAGGTCACACGCCACAGAGAATTACTCTCTAATCCTGATACCGATTATGATTGGGAATCATCTCGGTTTTATGGTCACAGTATTTTTTTTTTTTTTTGAGCACTCATTTTTTCATCTTGCCCTTGTCTGTGTCACCGAAAATTGTTCTGGGCTGACCAAGACTGTGTCAAGATTTTTCTGAATCAGTTTTGAACTGATTCGGAGCTCGTTTTCACCTTTAATTGGTTGTGAAGCAATTTTAATCCCTTGAACCAATTTTATTGGGTTTGGAATATTCCTGAACCAGTTCAATTAGATTGAACCACTGGTTTTGAATGGGATTGGACCATTTTTTTGAACCGGCATTTTCTTTTTACTGCTTGATAGTTTTACATGGTGTTTTGCTGGAAGGAATTCCATTCGTTTGATGCTAAACGACAGCATCTCTTTTTGTCCTCCTCCCTCTTGTTTATTGCTGGTTTAATCCCTGTTTTATGGCTTGGTTAATGGATTTAACCACAGCCTCTATGTTTCCCATCTCATTCCTCCTTCCTGCGGCCTATAAACAACTTCCAGTGCCCCTGTTTCAGCCGAATATATAGTCATCGTGTGTATTTTTGTTTCACCATGTGAGGGGCTGAGAAACGTGAGAGCTGGTTCTTCCCTTGGAGTGTTTCATCATTCCTTCCACCGGGGTTTTTGAGGGGCTGGGTCTGGTTGAGTAATTTGGAGAGAAACTCATCTTAATTCCCTGTTGTTTGAAGTGCTCAAATATGCTCTGCAACAAAGAGAAGTTGCTGTAACTTACCTGTGACTGTGTCCTCTTCCAGCGGCTAGCACCACTCGTGAGGGAGGTTCAGGGATCCCCCGGCATATCTCTCCTCTAGAGGGAGTATCCCTTTACTCCTGGGAGCAAGAGGGTCGAGCCAGATTCGTTGCTGCAGCTCCAAACACCACAAAGAAGACTGTTGTTTTTCTGCAACAGAAATTCTAGCAGCAAGGTTTTGGGTGATTTGTACACCCAATTTAGCTAACTTTTCCTTGTAGATTTTTGTTGAAAATCAAAGAATAATCGATCACCTTGTCGCTGCTTCGATTCGGGAGGAAACGGAGGTCCAGAAGTCTCCGTTTGGTCAATGTTTTCAAAGTCCAAAAACAGAGTATTCACGTCCAAAGGAAGAAGAAAACATGAATAAACTTATTCTTGTTATCCCAGCTATTCCAGCAGATATTCCAGAGTTATTCCAGGTGGAATAAAGGTAAGAAAAATTTTATTTTAATCATGCATAAATAGATGTATTTATTTATATATTTTACAAATATTATATGCCTTGTTACATGCCTATTTTTAATACAAGCAACATCAATAGATTATATTTCTGGGCGGACCAGTTTTCCGCTGCACGACTTTTAAAATTATTTTTTAAATCCCTGATGCTCCCGAGCCCTGTTTGCATGCCTAGTGTAGGTTTATGTCAAACCACTAGCACCTGCATCTGTTTTCTTTCAGTGGTATCAGAGCCAGGTTACAGGTGTAGATTATTCATGTATGCATGTATGTAGATTAAATAGTTTAATAATGAGTGTATCAAATTCTTTTTGGGACCTAGTTGAGACCTTCACCACGACCGTGTATATTTGACACGATACAGATCGTCTTTGTTGGCCTTTTCAGAAGGATCCTTAAAGGATATAAAATTAAAAAAAATTGTTTTAATTTTTAGATACATGAAATTGGCATGTTTTTGGCATGTTTTATATTGGATATATAATATTTGTAAAATATCTTGATGCATGTTTTTTGTTATGTAAAAATTGTTTTACATAGAGACTTAATTAAAAATTATTTTAATTAAGAATTTGGCTTATTAAAATTTTTTTAGGTTTATGAAATCTAATCAAATTTGTATAAGCCATTTTGAGTTAAATTGGGTTAGCTGACTAGTTGGGTTCATAACAAGGCTAGACCTAAGTTTAGTTGAACTGGATTACAAGAAGATTAAACAAAAGTTGTTTAAGGCCCTTCTTTAGAACTATCTAATAGTTAGATTAGTTGATCCGTTCATCTAAAATGGATCCAATTAGTGGCTCAGTGGACGCCCGAGTCTTTAGGCTAGTCTGATCGAGTCTGGTAAACCGACTGGTGTCGAGGTAGGTTTGGCATTGTGATCATGGTTGTATGAGGCTACCTCTTTCCTGGCCAACTTGGTTGGTGTCTAGGAAAGATGGTTAATGGTGGATACTCACCCATGATCTCACCTACCTGGCTAGTCGAGTCGACCAGAACTAATTGGAAAAGCTTAATGACTCGAGTTAACCCATGTCACCCAGGTTGATCGGTCTGACTGATCTTTAGGTGCCCATGGATCAATTTGTTGATTTATATCAACCCTCTTGGAATCTGATTGATTCAGTAGGAGGATGATCCATGTCCTTGTCTTTTCTTCTGTCATAACTAAAAATCCTCTAAAATTTTTAGGTCCTTAAAAGGACTAAGTCAAAATGTTGACAGTGTCTTAGCCTCCCATTAAGTCAGTTAGAAATGTGTCCACTAGCTTGGTGTGCATCAGCAGTTCCAAAGAATGGGTATACATCCGGCGACTGGAATTTCTATCTGATCGATGATGGTTCAGTGCAACCTCCTTAACGGGACCAGGTGAGCCGGCCAAAGTTGGGCTTGGTGTTTAGTAAGCTGGAAGCATTGGATTTGTCATTTTAATGGTTGGAACTAACCAGAGACCAGCAATAGGAGGCCCCAAGGCCGATTGAGGTGTTCTCTGGGGCAAAATAAAATACTGAAAATTGTTTAGGGAAACAATTGGTTTACGAACCTACCTTTAGGCTCGTATGGGTGAGCCGGCCAAAGTCGGGCTCATGCGAGGCCTATTGAATTTCAGTACCCACTTGAAAAAGTGTTTTCACGGATTGGAGTTAGAGGCTACCAATCTGAAAAATTAGTGGGAGAAACCTTTAGACTAAAGTCCAAGTCTTTGGTTAAATAATTAATTCATACACTAATTTGGTCTTATTTTCTTTTCAGATGTCTTCTAATTTATCGCTCCGGTCACTTCTCAACAATAAGAAGTTAAAGGGTCACTACTTCGATAGTTGGTATCGAAGGTTGAGAATCGTTCTGGAGCATGAACGGATCCTTTATGTGATAACGGATCCGGCACCTGAAATCCCTCTAGCTAATGCACGGAGTGCGGTCAGAGACGCTTATCTGAAGTGGGTCCTTGATCAGACTACTGTCTGTTGCATTATGTTAGTGGCGATGAACGATGAGTTCAATCACAAAATCGAGGAGGCCTAACCTGATGAAATCCTTCAAAAGCTGAAGGAATCCTTCGGCACCCCGGATGATGTAGAACGGTACAAAGTATCTTGTGCCATCTACAACTCCAAGATGCTGAATGGTGGTTCAGTCACTGATCATGTATTGTACATGATCGACCTGATTGAAAAATTGGGCAAACTCGGATGCCCCTTGCACGAGCAGCTCGGCAAGGATGCGATCTTGAGTTCTCTTCCCTCCTCCTATCTTGATTTTCTTGATCATTACAGAATGAATAGGCCTGCAGTCAACTACCATGGTCTTTTAGGATTGCTGCAGACTTTCGAGAAAGACCACTAACTGAATAAGGGGGTGGTAAATTTAGTGGGAGGAAGTAGAGGTCGTCGTCCCTTTAAGAAAGAGAAGAAGAAAATGAATAAGAAGGGAAAGAAGGTGCAGAATGCTCCTGGCCCTAGTCAGACCAGGAAGTATAAGGCTGATCAGTCTTTTGCAGAGTGCTTCTACTACAAGAAGAAGGGACACTGGAAGAGGAACTATCTTCTTTATATTGCATCCCTTGATCCAAACAGGCCGAGGAAGCAGAAGTCTACTAAACAAGGTATTTATATGATAAAACCTTGTAATTACTCAATTGTTGATACTGCTAACTGGGTATTGGATACTGGTAGTCCAATTCACGTTTGTAATTTATTACATGGGCTTCAAGTTAGCAGAAGATTTGAAGATGGAGAACATTTTCTGAGCATCGGGAATGGAAATCGTGTTCCAGTATTGGTGGTCGGAGTCATGCATCTAGTCTTTGAGTCTTGTACTATCGAGCTAGTCGACTGTCACTATTGTCCTAGTTTCATTATGAGCATAATCTCTGTAGGCCTTTTGGCCAATTGTGGTTTGAACTATCAATAAAGGAAGATTTTTGCAATGTTATTTTGAATAACTCTGTGATAATGAAAGCTAGATTAAATAATGGCATATATGTACTATCAAGGCCTGTTAGTGTAATGTACACTTCTAGCAAACGCCCAAGATTAGATAATGTCAATAATTTATATCTTTGGCACTGTAGGCTAGGTCATATTAACCAAAATAGGATAAACAAGATGCGAGGAGATGGAATCCTCGAGGTCAGTGATTTTGAATCACTGCCCACTTGTGAATCCTGTTTACTTGGTAAAATGACCAAGTCACCTTTTACTGGAAAAGGTGAACGAACTATAGAACTTCTAAGTCTAATACATACTGATGTATGTGGATAGATGACAGTTAGTGCCAGAGGAGGATACAAATATTTCATTACTTTTATAGACGACTTTTCAAGGTTCAGTTATGTCTTTTTAATGAGACATAATTCTGAGTCATTTGAAATGTTCAAATGATACCGTAATGAAGTAGAAAAGCAACCTGGAAAAAGTATTAAAACCCTTCGATCTGATTGAGGTGGTGAATACTTATCTGGTGAATTTTTGACATATCTTGAGGAGAATGGAATTCTCTCTCAGTGGACTCTTCCAGGAACACCATAATTGAATGGTGTGTCCGAAAGGAGGAATCAAACCTTGTTGGACATGGATCGATCCATGATGGCTTTGCAACTCTGCCGCTATCCTTTTGGGGATATGCGCTTCAGACAGCCTGTTACTTGTTAAATGATGTTTCAAGTAAGTCTGTTGTCTCCACTCCGTATGAGATGTGGACTGGACGTAAACCCTCAATCTCACACCTTCGGGTCTAGGGTTGTCCAACTTACGTAAAACGTTTAAACTCAGACAAACTTGGTCCTAGGTCTGATTGGTGTTTATTCATTGGTTATCCTAAGGAAACCAAAGGGTATTTTATTTACTTGGAGAATGAACAAAAGGTGTTCGTTGCTCTTAGAGCTATCTTTTTGGAAAAGGAGTTTCTTGGAGAAGAAACTATAGCTTCTAAGATTAAACTTGATGAAGTTCAGCCAATAGAAGAACCTGCACACTCTAAGGACATCGTACAACCGACTGTGATTGAATCACACCCAGAACCCATTAGGAGATCTGGAAGAATACCGCGTCAGCCGAATAGATACTACGGTTTCTTGGTCCGGGACGGCGATCCCATTGAGCTCGATGAGAACAATGAGGATCCGATCACCTACATGGATGCACTTCAGAGATCTGACTCTGAGGCATGGCTTGGAGCCATGCAATCCGAAATGGAGTCCATGGAAATCAACAATGTTTGGATATTGGTTGATCCGCCTGAAGGAATAAAACCCATCGGTGTAAATGGATCTTCATGAGGAAAAGGGGTGCAGATGGGATGGTAGATACCTATAAAGCCCGTCTGGTTGCAAAGGGGTATCGTCAACGATATGGTATCGATTATGACGATACTTTCTCCCCTGTGGCAATAATCAAGTCCATTCAGATCATGCTTGCTTTGGCAGCATATTTTGATTTTGAGATCTGGCAGATGGATGTCTGAACCGCTTTCCTAAATGGGGAGCTGGAAGAGGAGGTGTATATGATACAGCTTGAAGGGTTCACATCCACAGATGAATCAAAAGTATGCAAGTTGTAGAGGTCCATCTATGGACTCAAGCAAGCGTCTCGAAGTTGGAACTTACGGTTTGATAGGTGTATCAAATCGTATGGATTCGTTAGGAACAGAGAAGAACCATGCATCTATAAATGGGTTAATGGTTCTATGATTGTATTCCTAGTATTGTATGTTAACGACATTCTCTTAATCGGGAATGATGTCGCAGCATTACAAGGAATAAAGGTCTGGTTATCATCTCAGTTCTCCATGAAGGACTTGGGTGAAGATTCTTACATACTAGGTATGAAGATCTATAGAGATAGATCAAAGAAGCTTTTGGGATTGTCCTAGTCTACGTACATTGACACCGTGCTGAAACGGTTCAGCATGGAAAATTCCAAGAAAGGCTATCTCCCGATAGGTTCTAGAATTACTCTTTCCAAGAAGGATTGTGCAACCACTCCTGAGTAAAGAGAGCACATGAGTCGAATACCTTAAGCTTCTGCAGTAGGCTCTATCATGTATGCTATGACTTGTACTAGACCAGACATGGCATACTCATTAGGAGTAGTGAGCAGATACCAGTCTGACCCAGGTGAGGCGCATTGGAAGGTGGTTAAGTCCATCCTTAAATATTTGAGAAATACTAAAGATCAATGGCTGATTTATGGAGAACCTGACTTGAAACTTGTGGGGTACTCTAACTCCAGTTTCCAGTCAGATAGAGATGATAGCAAGAGTGTGTCAGGATTTGTATTTACCCTTAATGGAGGAGCGATCTGCTGAAAAAGTTCCAAGCAGGCAACTGTTGCAGACTCGGTATGCGAAGCAGAATACATTGTAGCATCAAATGCAGCAAAGGAAGCTGTATGGTTGCAGAAGTTTCTTGGAGAGCTAGGGGTGGCACCTTCCCTAGTGGTCCTATTCCGGTGTACTGTGACAGCAATGGAGCCATTGCTCAAGCTAAGGAGCCTAAAGCTCATCACCGCACCAAGCACATGCTGCGGTGCTACCACCTCGTACGAGAAATCGTGGAACGAGGTGACATCAATCTTCTGAAGATCGAAGGTAAAGAAAATCTGGCCGACCCCTTCACTAAAGCCCTAGGAATGTAATAGTTGACTATTATAAATGGGAAATGTGTATTAGATACTTTTCTGATTGGCTTTAGTACAAGTGGGAGTTGTTGGGAATTGTGTCCCAAAGCCAATCGCTTGGGTTGTAGGCGGTTGAGCTCAGTATTATACTTTTTCTTTAAATAAATAAAATATATTTTTTGGCAGCTCATCACATATTGTATTTTCATGAAATGAACTCTTTCAATGTGATGAAGTCCTTAGGACTACACTGACTTCGATACAGAGAGGATGTATCAAGTGGTCCTTAAACCCTGTTCACAACCAAAGGATATATTGTACTGGACGGCAATATATCAAGTATAGGTTGTTGTAGTTCACATCGTTTGGTTGTCCTCTTGACCAAATGAGTGTGGAGACACTGATGTGATCTGCAAGTGGGATATGTGATATCTCATTGAACGTGACTCCGTGCAGCCCCTTTCTGCCAAAGGGATACTCACGATTGGATATGGGTATATGTGTCCCTCTGACCTAAGGTCATCACGGTAGCTTGCAAGCAACTCCCTGTGCTTTGGTGCCGGACTACCGGGATTTTTAATCCGGTGATGGAAGGTTTCTAGGTACAGGCAAGAACATGTGGTGCAGTGATGGACCAAGATGGAATTGACATGTCCAAATAGTTTGGATTGAATGTCTCGCAGTATCTCAATTTAGCAAATCCTCAGTCGGGGTAGTCCTATTGAGGAGTCACAAGGCTTGTGAGGTTGAGACATGTAGTCAACTGACTCAGTCTGGGTAGGCAGCCCAATCTAAGTCGTCTTGAGCATTAGAGGTCAAAGGGATGAATTATACGGTAACCATATGCCAGAGGTTCGATAGTTTTCTCCCGCATCTTCGACCTATTCGGACGCCGGGACCCATTGCTTGATGGTTTCCTGTGTTGGTACTGGAATTGTTCCAGTGCTACCGTTTAGGTTCGAACCTATGAGGTCACACGACATAGAGGATTACTCTCTATTCCGGATACCGATTATGATTGGGAATCATCTCGGTTTTATGGTCACGTTATTTTTTTTTTTGAGCAGTCATGTTTTCATCTTGCCCTTGTCTGTGTCAACCAAAAATTGTTCCGGGCTGACCAGGACAGTGTCAGAATTTTTTGAATCAGTTTTGAACTGATTCAGAGCTCGTTTCGGCCTTCAATTGTTTGTGAACAAATTTTAATCCCTTGAACCAATTTTATTGGGTTTGGAATATTCTTGAATCGGTTCAATTGGATTGAACCACTTGGTTTTGAATGGGATTGGACCATTTTTTTGAACCGGCATTTTCTTTTTACTGCTTGACCATTTTACACGGTGTTTTGCTGGAAGGAATTCCATTCGTTGGAGGCCAAACGACAGCGTCTCTTCTTCTCCTCCCTCCCTCTTGTTTATTGCTGGTTTAATCCCAGTTTTATGGCTTGGTTAATGGATTTAAACACAGCCTCTATGTTTCCCAGCTCATTCCTCCTCCCTGCGGCCTATAAACAACTTCCAGCACCCCTGTTTCAGCCGAATATACAATCATCTTGTGTATTTTTGTTTCACCATGTGAGGGGCTAAAAAACGTGAGAGCTGGTTCTTCCCTTGGAGAGTTTCATCATTCCTTCCACTAGGGTTTTTGAGGGGCTGGGTTTGGTTGAGTAATTTGGAGAGAAAGTCATCTTAATTCCCTGCTGTTCAAAGTGCTCAAATCTGCTCTGCAGCAAAGAGAAGTTGGTGCAACTTACCTGTGACCGTGTCCTCTTCCAGTGGCTAGCACCGCTCGTGAGGGAGGTTTAGGGATCCACCGGTGTCTCTCATCTTTAGAGGGAGTATCCCTTTACTCCTGGGAGCATGAGGGTCAAGCCGGATTCGTTGCTGCAGCTCCAAACACCACGAAGAAGACTGTTGTTTTTCTGCAACAGAAATTCTGGCAGCAAGGTTTTGGGTGATTTGTACACCCAATTTAGCTAACCTTTCCTTGCAGATTTTTGTTGAAAATCAAAGAAGAATTGATCACCTTGTCGCTGCTTCGATTCTGGAGGAAACGGAGGTCCGGAAGTCCCCGTTTGGTCACTGTTTTCAAAGTCCAAAAACAGAGTATTCAACGTCCAAAAGAAGAAAAAAATAGGAATAAACTTATTCCTGTTATCCCAGCTATTCCAGCAGATATTCCAAAGTTATTCCAGGTGGAATAAAGGTATGAAAAATTTTATTTTAATCATGCATAAATAGATGTATTTATTTATATATTTTACAAATATTATATGCCTTGTTACATGCCTATTTTAATACATTCAACTTGAATAGATTAGATTTCTGGGCGGAGCAGTTATCCACTGCATGGGATTTAAAATTGTTTTTTAAATCCCCGGTGCTCCCGAGCCCTGTTTGCATGCCTAGTGTAGGTTTATGTCAAACCACTAGCACCTGCATCTGTTTTCTTTTAGGTGGACCTCTGGAATTATGGATGCCCTGGTCTATGAATATACTCTGGCATCTGGAATGGAATCTGGGTATCTGGAGGGCATCTGCAAGGAATCAGGGTTTTTGGAAGACATCTTGGATCCTGTGGTGTCACACAAAATCCCATAACTTGATTTCTTCTACTGGGCCTTCCATGGTCTTCATGTCTTTAGTTGGGTTGGTGATGCAGAACGAAAGAGATGATGCGATACAGAAGTAAATTAAGAATAATTCTTTTTTTTTTTTATATATTTTCAGAAGTCGGCTTTGACTCAAAGGAGAGTTAAACTAAATTGAAAGAAACTATGTAATAATTGAAAGCACAATTTAAAGAAACTAGGTTATCATAGTAGTTCAGAAGTAAAGAATCGCTGGGGGTTGAGAAACTCCCAGACCTAGGGTTTCGCTCTGAACTTTCAACAGGACAGAAGTAAAGAGAAGAGAAGGGTTACAGACCAGGCAGTGATCTTCACAGTGTTTAGTGGAAGGACTCTCTTGAGCAGATTGTTGGATCCCCGAATTCAGATATCTTCGTAATGGATCCTCCAATACTGGCCCTTTGGTAGAGTTGGCTTCTTCTGAACTCAAGATCTGGGAAAGAAGAAGAACAAGTTATAAAACCAGATACTCAAGGAAGGTTTTACCAGATAGAAGAACTTGAAAGTTGATGTTGCTGAAGTCATGATTCTCCTGGATGCTGATCTGGCTTCCTCTGGGATTTGCTCCATATTCGAAGCAGCCGAACTAGACCTGGATGCTGGTGGTCGGCCTCTACTTGGAGAGAGGGGCTATGAGAGATGGAGTAGGATAGGGTTTGGTGGAATGAAGAGGATAATGGGCGGCTAGGGTTTGGAATGGAAGTGGCTAACCTAGGGTTTTGGGGTTGGAGATCTCATACCTCCTCAAGGTTCCTAGGGAACCTGGATTAACTCCCTCACGGAGCTCAACACCTGAATACAAGTGCGGAAGAGAGAAACACAAAGTTTGCTCACACATAAATTGAATTCATTCATCAGTTGTTTTCAAAACTTACAAAAGGGGTTTATTTTATAGGACTTTACAAGAGGTCAGGGTTTTACATCTTCCCATGTGGGACTAATAGGATGGATCTTCAAATTAGGTTTGTAGAATCAATTCCTTCCCATATGGCCGGCCAAGAGGTTCCATAAATATTGATTGAAAGCATCAAATGGTAAGTAGGTGGCGCCTCCTAGCATTGCTCTTCAAGAAATATTTTTTTCCTTCCATGGCTCAACTCTTTTGGACACCTCCTTTTTTTTCTCCCCAAGTCATGGCTCTTCCCAACTTTGCTTTGGGATTTTTAGGCATGGATTGGGCGCCCCCTTGAAGTGCTCCCCAAGAAATGCCTCTTCCTCCTTTAGCTTGGCCTTTTAAGGTACATATGGGGCGCCTCCCTGATTTTGGCTTCAAGAAAATTTCTTGCTCCCTTGGGTGTGGGGACCAAGACACTGGGATGGATTTGTGGCGCCTCCTGGACTCTGGCATGTGGCTGGGAGTGTGGCGCCCACTTGCTTGGGCTTTGGAGAAAATGGACACCATGGAGAAGACCTAGACCACTACTAGGACTTGAACTGAGTCAACATGACTCAACAAAATTTAAATTATAGGGAAATACAAACTCAACTAAAATTGAGTTGACCAAGTCAACCCTTATTACAAAACCAGAAAAACCTATTTCTTCGGGCAAGGTTAATCAGAGATCCAGATGGAGCCCTGAAGTCTTCTTCTGTGTCTGGTGCCTGCACCAATTCTCCCGTGGTGTGAGGAACTCGACCCTGTCGAGTATGGATCAAGTTGGCTCAGGTATCTCTCCAAGAGGTCTGGGTCCAATTCTTGTAATTCTTCTCGGGAGATCCAAGAGTCATCAGAATCTGGCCTTCCTTGCCAGCGGACCAGGTATCTTTGGTATCCTCGATTACGAGTAGAGATAACCTGATCATCCAGGATCTTTTCAATCTGCTCTTTCCTCACAGGCCAGTTTGTTGGTGGACACACAGGGTCGGGATCACTCTCAATAATAGGATTAGGTTTCAAAGGCTTATTAGGAATCATAGCTGGCTCCCTATACTCTACTAATTCTGTAATGTTGAAAGTAGAGCTATTGCCTAGTTCTGGAGGCAACTCGAGCACATAGGCATTGGATTTTACTCTCTTCACTACTCTAAATGGTCTAGCTCCTTTAGCATGTAACTTTCTAATGGTTCCAGGAAAAAACCGCTCAAGCCTTAACCTAATCATTACATAGTCACTCTCAACAAAAGTTTTGACTCGTCTTTGAGAATCAGCCAACTTCTTATAAGTTTCATTACTTAAAGATATTTTGGCATGAATTTCTTTATACAAGTCCTTTACATGCTATGCAAGTGCATCAAGAGACTTGTGTGTGTGGGCTAATAGTGAAATCAGATCAAGTGGTGTCTGAGTCTTGTATCCATGAACAATTTGAAAGGGACTCTAGCCTATAGACCTATTGATCGAAACATTGAATGCAATTTCAGCCCTGGACAAAATACAAATCCCAATTCCTGGTGCTCTCAATCAAACCAAAATCTGAGCCAAAGCCTAGTAAATGGTCAAGAAAAACTAAACTAGACTGACGACGCATTCCTAAAGAATGAACTTTATTCCAAAGGAACCCTATGTCTAAACCTAAAAAACTAAGGCTCTCTAGGTTTGACCTTGGGTCGGAGGAGGGCATGTAGAGCATGAAAACTTATTATGGATGCCTAGTAGGTCCCATAAGGTCTTCCAGATGTAGGTGCCATAAGGTCTTCCAGAATTAGGTGGCAAACCTAATAGGTTCTGAGTCTCGCAACCTAGAAATCTCAATAAAGTGTAATCCTATAGCTCTAGAAACATGAGAAGATTCAGGGAAGGGTAGGAAATAAGAATCAGAGTTTTGAGGTGGCTTATAGGAAACAAGAAACATACCTTGGTTATTCAGGATGACCTTAAAATGAGGATATTGTTCTATAGGAGCACTCATCCAAACCTCATGATTTGCTCTAGGAGGGTCTACAAGTGCAAGTTCTAGGGTAGGCTGGGTACTCCTAGAAGGTGGAAGGTTATCAGGAAGGTCTTTGGAATGTTTATCTAGGAAATCTTCTAAGCTATTGTCTTTTTCTTGTTCTTGGACCTTCTCAATGGGCAATTCTTGTGAACCCCTTCCTTCTTCACACTTTTCTACCATATTTGACTCAGGGTGTCTTCTTTGGATTCCTCAATGAGTTCAGGGGTATTCTCACTTAAACTCTCATTGGGTGCAATTTCCTCTTCCTGAACTTTCTCAAAAGGGTCTTCTCTTAGAGTTAGCTCCTGAATTCCTTAAGTGGCAGGGGTCCCCTCAATAACCCATCAGGTAGGAGTTGGTTAATTGAATTATCGGGAGAGATATCCTCAAATTCTCTTCTTCATATTCATCTATCAAACTTATGTCAGGCTCATATTTCTTCCTCAATCTCACTGAAAGGTTCTAATCTATTCTCCTTTGATTCCTCTTTAAGTACGGCTCTGGTCGGGTCAACTAATTTTGGGATGGCCATGCCTAACTCCTTCTCAGTGTTATCCTTCTGGTCAAGAGGTGACACAAGTGGGAATTGACAAACAAAAGTCTGGTTCACTATGGATGTCGGATCAATCAGAACTTGACTCAAGTTGGTAGAGGTTGGCTTTAAGTCCAAAGTACTTGATTGGTTATATCTCAAAGACCACTCATAGTCTTGGGCTTCATGGTATCGGTCTAACTTATTAGTCTTTTCAAGATAGCTTCCTATAAATGTCTCAATGGTATTGCATTATTGCATGTCATACCATTGGAAGTCCTCGATATATTTAGACACAGGCCTATTACCTTGTCGTAATTGGTACCATTGGTCTAAAAGTCTTTTCTCATAGGATCTACCTAGGTACCTATCTCTTAACTTACTTCTCATATCTCTCCAAGTATATATTTCCTCTTTTCTTTGATAACACTCATGCTCAATAGCATACCAATGCGACCTAGCATGTTAGGTGAACTTGGTTTTGGCCAACCTAACTTGTCCTAATTCGATATGTTAGTGCACTCAAAATACCAATCCATTTGTTCTTCCCACGTAATATATGTATCTTGTCTTCCATCAAAAGTGGGTGCATAAGGTTCGATGTTCCTAACGGGTCCCTTTTCTGAGTCAACCAAGTATGGATATAGGCTCCTAGGGTTATGCTCAGGATCACGGTATAAGGTCCTCCTAGGCTCCTAACATGGGTGAGGTTGGGGCCTATTAAATTTTGGATAAGGGTTCCAGTTTTGATATCTACGTTTCTCAAGTCCCTGGGCTCGGTCTCTAAACTGGGCAAAACCCTCATTCATATCCTGACTCAATTTGGTCATACTTTCGGTAAGAGTTCTAATCATGGCCTCTAAATCAGGTTGGGTTTGACCAGGTTGGTAGGGTACTCCGTTCCGGGTGGACATGATGATGCAAGCAAGCACACAAATGAGACTCGACTGAAACGACTACGGGCTAACTAGACCTAGAGCCCAAACTAGATGCCCAATCAGAGTGGCAAGCTAGCCTGTAGTAACTCGGGACTCAGCCAGGCAGGTGTAAGTGGAGTGTTAGGTCCCTAATTGCCAATCCTAGACACCAATCAGTGATTGGATAGGTTGGCGGACCAGCACACAAGCCCTTCGGGATAGAATCCCTGAACCACTGTTCTAGACACTGAGTACAAAGCACACACAGAGTAACTAGACAAACTGACTCAACACTAGCCTAGACCCAACCAGTTGGTGTCCCTAGCCCACTAGGGAAAATTAAGTCTAATAAATTTTAAAATTAGGTTTAGGATCGAATGAATTGGGTGGTGGTTTTGGGCTAAAGAGAGGTTATCAACTTCTCCCCTTATCTTAGATGCTCAATCGCCCTTAAGATGAATTAGGAGATGATCACTCAAAAATTGAATTCAAAAACACAGAAACAGAATTTCTGTAATTTAACTCTCAGAAATTTCACGGAAACCAATAAATTACAGTAAAATTATGTAAAATAGCTTCAATTATGATGGTTCCAAGAAAATAAAAATCATGCAATTTAGAGTTAATTACAATTAGAAACAATTCCTGCAACAGGGCAGTTACAGACTAAAAATGGAATGCTTCCCCGTTTACAATTCTTGCTACGAAGTTGTAACCCAGCGGATCCCCTACACGCCCTAGGAACACCCCGTAGAATGGGAAGAGGAAGTTTGCACCTCGCTTCATTTCTAGGACCAAATGTCCTGGGGAGTCTACTTCGACCAGACAAAGTAAGAAAGAGAGACATTCAAAACATGCAAGCAAATCAGAAACCCTAGACAGGGCTCTGATACCAAAATTGTTGCAGAACGAAAGCTCTGATACCAAAAATGATGCAGAACGAAAGAGATGATGCGATGCGGAAGTAAATTAAGACTATTTTTTTTTTTTTTTCAGAAGTCGGCTTTGACTCAAAGGAGAGTTAAACTAAATTGTAAGAAACTATGTAATAATTGAAATCACAATTTAAAGAAACTAGGTTATCAGAGTAGTTCAGAAGTAAAGGATTGCTGGGGGTTGAGAAACTCCCAGACCTAGGGTTTCACTCTGAACTTTCAACAGGATAGAAGTAAATAGAAGAGAAGGGTTATAGACCAGGCAGTGATCTTCACAGAGTTTAGTGGAAGGACTCTCTTGAGCAGATTGTTGGATCCCCGGATTCAGATATCTTCTCAATGAATCCTCCAATACTGGCCCTTTGGCAGAGTTGGCTTCTTCTGAACTCAAGATCTGGGAAAGAAGAAGAACAAGTTATGAAACCAGATACTCAAGGAAGAATTTACCAGATAGAAGAACTTAAAAGTTGATGTTGCTGAAGTCCTGATTCTCCTTGATGCTGATTTGGCTTCCTCTGGGATTTGCTCCGTATTCGAAGTAGCCGAACTGGACCTGGATGCTGGCGATCAGCCTGTACTTGGAGAGAGGGGCCGTGAGAGATGGAGTAGGCTAGGGTTTGGTGGAATGAAGAGGATAATGGGCTACTAGGGTTTGGAATGGAAGTGGCTAACCTAGGATTTTGGGGTTGGAGATCTCACACCTCCTCAAGGATCCTATGGAACCCGGATTTACTCCCTCACGGAGCTCAATACCTAAATACAAGTGCAGAAGAGAGAAACATAAGTTTGCTCACATATAAATTGAATTCATTCATCAGTTGTTTTCAAAACTTACAAGAGGGGTTTATTTTATAGGACTTTACAAGAGGTCAGGGTTTTACATCTTCCCATGTGGGACTAATAGGATGGATTTTCAAATTAGGTTTGTAGAATCAATTCCTTCCCATATGGCCGGCCAAGAGGTTCCATAAATGTTGATTGAAAGCTTCAAATGGTAAGTAGGTGGCGCCTCCTAGCCTTGCTCTTCAAGAAATATTTTTTTCCTTCCATGGCTCAACTCTTTTGGACACCTCCTTTTCTTTCTCCCCAAGTCATGGCTCTTCCCAACTTTGCTTTGGGCTTTTTAGGCATGGATTGGGCATCCCCTTGAAGTGCTTCCCAAGAAATGCCTCTTTCCTCCTTTAGCTTGGCCTTTTAAGGTACATATGCGGCGCCTCCTTGATTTTGGCTTCAAGAAAATTTCTTGCTCCCTTGGGTGTGGCGACCAAGACACTGGGATGGATTTGTGGCGCCTCCTGGACTCTGGCGTGTGGCTGGGGTGTGGCTGCGAGTGTGGCGCCCACTTGCTTGGGCTTGGGAGAAAATGTGACACCCTAGAGAAGACCTAGACCACTACTAGGACTTGAACTGAGTCAACATGACTCAACAAAATTTAAATTGCTGGGAAATACAGACTCAACTAAAATTGAGTTGACCAAGTCAACTCTTATTTCAAAACCAGAAAATCCTAATTCTTCGGGCAAGGTCAATCAGAGATCCAGATGGAGCCCTGAAATCTTCTTCTGAGTCTGGTGCCCGCAATAGTTGGTCTTCATGTCTTCAGTTGGGTTGGTCTCCACTTGGACTAGCTTGGTCTTCTCTTGTACTGGGCTGACATGTATAGGACTCAAGAAGAAGACTAGCTCAACATGAGCTAACTATTACTGGACTCAAGTGATAAAATTATAACTCCGATGGACTAAATCTTCATTACAAATGGACTCTGATGCTGCTAATTGATCCACAGAGGGTTGAGAAGCCTCTGTCTTATTTTGGAGCCTCTAGTGTCCCCACCAATTCTCCTAGGGTGGGAGGAACTCGACCTTATCTAGTGAAAATCAGGCTGGCTCACATATCTCTCGAGGAGGTCTGGGCTCTGATACCAAATGATGCAGAACTAATATGCATGTGATTATTTTTGTGCATTTATATGTGGAGTGAGGTTGTTAAATCTCGAATATCAGATTAAAATAAGATGTAGAGAATTCTATATGAATTTAAGAAACTACACATGCAGACTAGGACCTAAAAAGCAAAGGAAAGAGGACCGCCGAGGCTAAGAAGTCCTGGTTGTGCTCGTTCATCTTCAATAAATGAACCGGTAGGTAGAGGGGGTACCTGGCAACGTCTGATGCACCTGGTGAAGATCGCAACGAAGAGATCACTCCTTCCTCAATAGATGCGGCCTGGAAAATCAAGTTGGAGGCCCGTGGATTCCTGGCTTTCTGCCGGTGGTCTGATTGCGGCCTAGTTAGAGTAGTTGGATTCGTGGGAACATGGAGACCTACAAACAACCATCAAGGGTGAGAAAGCAAGGTTGGAAACACATGAAAAACTCAGAAGCAAGGCAGCAAGGGCATGGGAAGAGGAAGCTTGGATGAAGGTTGGAGGCAGTTGCAACACTAGGAAGAAGATGACACCAAAAACCCATGAGCACAAAGCAGGGTAGCACAAAGCAATTGTAGAAAACTCAAGTATATTTCATATATCATTATTAATTCTCATACAAGAGACTAGAGTCCTTTAAATGGACTCATAGTCTTGGCCCCCAAGTTAGGTTAAAAGAGACATTACATAGGAGTTTGAATCCCCATCCAACTCTAGCTAGAAAAATAAGGAAAGCTTGGTAGAAAAAAATTCCTAAAAACTCTCTCCTCCTCTCTTGACTTGGTCAACAATCCAAGGATGGCTAGGGGGCATGTTGGGCTTCTAAGAGCAGCAACAGGCTGGCCCAAAGGGGTTTGGATGCATGGGCTTGGGCCTTTGAAAGCTGGGGTGGCATGGTAGCCGGGTACCAGGAATATTCCCTGGTATCTTGCTTCTTAAGGGCTTGGGCTTGGTGCCTGGGTTTGATTTACTTGGGCTAGGATGCAGGTGGACCTCTGGAATCATGGATACCCTGGTCTATGAATATACTCTAGCATCTAGAAGGGAATCTGGGCATCTGGAGTACATCTGTAAGGAATCAGGGTTTTCGGAAGATATCTTGGATCCTGTGGTGTCACACAAAATCCCATAATCTGATTTCTTCTACAGGGCCTTCCATGGTCTTCATGTCTTTAGTTGGGTTGGTCTTCATGTCTTCAGTTAGGTTGGTCTCCACATGGACTGGCTTGGTCTTCTCTTGTACTTGAGCTGACATGTACAAGACTCAGGAAGAAGACTAGCTCAACATGAGTTGACTAGTACATGACTCAAGTGATAAAATAACAACTCAAATGGACTAAATCTTTATTATAAATGGACTTTGAAGCTACTAGTTGATCCACAGAGGGTTGAGAAGCCTCTGTCTTATTTTGGTGCCTTTGGTGTCCCCACCAATTTCATTACCTTTCCCTAGCTAAAAACAACCACCCTGCATTCAAACCCAAGCCTTAATTAAAATCAAGAAGCAATCTAATTGAGCTAGGGACACCAACAAGCCCAGTTCGTAGTATTGTGAGAAAGCTGGTGCACCCAATCCTCTAGTTATTTCTTGAATCTAGTGTCTAGGCTAGAGGCCCAGTGGCAAGCACCCTAAGCAGAGCTGTGGTTACTTAATTAAGACCTTGCGAGAGAAGAGGTAGCTTCCCACACTCCCACCTCTTACTTAGCCAGTGGAAAGTGTAATGATTGAATTGGTTATAAGTTGAGCTGACCATTCTACTTGACCTGCTAGGTCTAGTAAACCCTAGAGCGATATGTGTGCTTGTTGCATGACAACTAGATTAGGAGTCTAACCCCACCAGTCTCAACCCCAATCTAATCTAACCATGGAGCCCAATCTTGAAACCTTGTTGAAGACCATGAGTGACCAGTTTGCCTAATTGAACAATAGGTTTGACCGATTGGATGGATGTCTTGGAACATTTGAGAGGACCAGAAAGCCCCATACTAAGCATAAACTTGAGAAACCAAGTACCCCACCTCCCAACCCTAGGAGAGCCCCAAGTCATGACCCAATCTGGAGAAATAAACTTTGTAGCATGAAAATTTTCCCTTAAAAGGAGCTTCTTATTGAAAAAAAATTTATATGATGCCAAGCTGAGCAAATCAATTCTTTCGATAAGCACTTTTGATTTTTTCTCCTTTTATGTGTGCCTTTAGACTAACTCTTACTTGTTCATCTTGTAGGATGAGGAAGGTTTTGGTCGACAAATTTTGGCAAGCTACCAAAAAGAGGCTTGTCCCTAAAGATGGTCACCAAAAGAAAGTTGTGGCTAAGAAACCATATCAAAGGCCCTCTATCTAGGCTTCCTCTACTACTATAAGGGCACCACCACCTTGAGTAACTATTACCACTCTGAGGAACTCTACCTGTAATGACAATGAGGTGGAGATTATGGTCATCTCTTCAATAGCCTCTTGATCTATGTCCTCAGGGCATCTACCATCCACTCTATCGATGGGCACACCAAGGAGGACTCCATCCACGTCCACAGCCCCACGGGGGTTGAGTCTTCTTGAGGAACCTCTGGACACATCACATCCACACTCGTATCAGAGTTGGTGATGGGTGGGTCCACCAAGTACACATGGACAAGGAAGACTTTGTGCTACATGATCCTTAGGTTGCCTAAAAGCTAGCAAAATTGATGCTTCTTCCTCGGGATGTGGATATGTGAAAGTCTTGATCCCTCAGTGATGTGGTGAAAGGCATCTACCCAGCCATGATCTAGGTAAGTGCTTCTTCATGGTTTTATTATGTCTTACCTAAATGGAATCTTACCGAATAACTAATTTGGTCGTTGTTGCCTTGATCAGATAGAGGAAATTGCCCTTAAGATTAGGTTAAATGCAAATGATGCACACTCAATGAAACCCTAATGCAATCTAATAACAGAAAATAGAGAATAAAATATCTTTTTTTTCTATTTTTATGAGATGGAAACTTAATTCAAAGTTGGTTAAGTGATCAATCAAAATTGGCTTGGGTTGGGTGGGTTTGGTAGTTGATTAGGTTTAGTCAAGTCAAGTATGCAGGAACAACATAAATTGAGATTTTTGGTTCTGCATTTGATGCAGAGGTTAGCATGGCTTTCAAAGCAGAAAAATTCTAAAAAATTCTCAAAACATAGGGTTTTGTGTGAGGATGATTCCTACAAAATTTAGAGCAAAGTAAAAATAGTATGATGATGCAAACCTAGGGTTTCTAGCTGGGTGCAGGAATAATAGATTTCTAGTTAAGGTTTTTATTTTGCTGATTTTTTGTTTTTTATATTCTATGAAATTTGAGAAAAATAACATTAAAATAGAGGATGACTCTGAGAGCAATCAATGCAAAAATCATGAAAAAAAGTATGCCTAAGATTGAGAAATAGACCTATTTTCGGACACCTAGTGCAAAAGATAAGATGTAGAAATATTCTTTTTGTGGTTTTGTGTTTTATGGAAGATGAAACTACCCTAAACTTTGCTTTGATGCCGAATTGATGCAGGGTGCAGTGGGGAGGGGATGAACATGAATAAAAATAATAGCAACTAATAATTTCTTTTTAATTTCAGATTTTAAATTTGATGGCTATGTTCCCGGGAAAGAGGAAAAGAACTATCATAAGGAAGATGTAAAGACCAACTACACTACTCGTAGTTAAGATCATGCAAAGCAATAAAGACTAGGACCACGAGGGTTGAGAAACCACTCGGTTAGGATAGTCTTATGTTCAACAAATCAAAACTATGAGTATGGTTTGGGTTCATACCTAGCAACGATGAGATATTGATCAAAGACAGGGTCATTCTGCACTCCTGGATTGGGTGCCTGAATGAATAAGTCTCTTTCCGTTGATCAGTCAGCTTTCTATTAGCTGGTTTCAAAAGCAAAGAAGACCTCTTCCTTGGATGGTTTCACCAGATGGATCCTGCACACATCAGGGGATAGGGTCATAAATGATGTGAAAAATAATAAACTGTAAGAAGGTAGAGTGGAGGGGTGTAAGGAAGATTCAGGGTGGCTGGTGGCCAGTTGAAGAAAGGGATGCCTGGCTTGGAGGAAGGTGGGCATCCTTCGGCTTCAGCTGGGTTTAGATGATGGCTAGGGTTTAGTATAATAGAGGGTTGTTGGGTAGCTAGGGTTTTGCACACAAGAAAAATAAAGAAAATGGGTCTCACACCCAATCCAATCTGGAGGAAACAATTTGACAGAATAACTTTAAGTTGTATTCATGAAACGGAGATGATTTCAAGAGGGGGAGGGGTGGGGTATTTATAGGATCACCCAGGACCCTCTCTTTGTCAAAATTGGAGTACAAGCCTTTAACAAAGTGAAATACAAAATAAACTTAAACTAGAAGACTGATCTCCTTGCAGAAGTTGGCTGGCTGACTCCTCCTTGGACAATTTGGCTCCTCTTGGGCTTGGATTAGATGGGGTGCCAACTCTGGATGGGGCTTCGGCTAGGGCGATAGGTCATGAAGGGTTTTGGGAGGGCACCAGCTCCAGATGGGCCAGGGGCAGGGGGGCCAAGGCCTGGGGTGCCAACTTCAACTCTAGGCTGGTGAAGGCCTGGGATGCCAAAGATCATGGACTGGGTGGGGCACTATCTTGAGTTATGATAGAGGCCTGGCGCATGGGCTTGTGAAGAGGCCCAGGTGCATGAACAACAGGGGCCTGGATGGGATATGGTGACTCTCCTCTCTTGCATTGGACTAGAACCAACATACACGACTCATAGGCTTGAGACAAAAGACTCACTAGACTTTCTTGCCTCAATTTATTACAGGACTCATTCTTCATTACAGGACTCAATTGGTGGACTAACTTTATTACATTACTTGGCTCACTTTAATATAAGTGACACTACTAATGGACTACACGACTCAAAAAAAGACTTAAGAAAACCACATGGGGACTAATAATCGATTCCTGATCCTGGTACCCACACTAGTCTTACTCAGTCAACAAATCTATCATGTTAATCCAAATGCTAAATTTTCGAACGTAGAAATGGAATTTTCGACTATAGGACATTGGGAACTCTTCCTTCTAGCTATTGTGTTAGTCGCCATTTGAGTGTGCTGGTGCTTTTCTTGAGACAAGAGAGTTCCAGTCAATTACACTAGGATCTACATCTGACATAGTCTGCTGAAGGCAAATAACTTCTTGCCAATGTCCCTCAATTAAGAAAAGATATTAGCCATGTATCTATGAGTTACTCGATAAATTCATTTTCATCTATTGAGAGCTAGCTACCTTTCAAAGCCTGACTAAATGATGTCGGCCACCTTTTGCATTGACCACGTAATTTTGATCCTCTCTCTCACAGTTAGTGCTTTGTTAGGAAGTGGGTTATCCTCAAAAGTGCAAGGCATTTATTTCATTGATGATCATCATTCTGGACTAGTCAGATCATAACATGTGGTGGATAAGGTTTGAAATTCCATCGCTAGCATAATTTTTGAAGATAGAAGTAATGATGCTAGATTCCCAAGTGACCACCCAGTTTGGCTCTTATGGTTGTGCCACATTCCAATATCTAATAGGTTGGGTTGGATACTAAAAAAAACCCCCTAACCATTTCTACAAAAACTTTACAAGCGGAGCTCTTCTAGTCTAGGCGGAGTGCTCTAGGCAAAGTGCTAGTAACCCTTAGCTAGAAAAGGAACTGATGCTGATCATCAAAGCATTTGAAAGAGGTATGGAGTCTGACATGGATGAGGTGGATGATGCAGAGAATGTTGATAGAGAAAGCCAACGGTGTTCTTAGAGATAAAGAAGGACACCAAAGGTATTCATGGAGATAGTTCCACCAGGAACTGTTGCCCATCAATGTTATATAGATGTTCCAGGTGGTACATTCCCTACAAATATCCTGGATGAATGATTGGTCCTTGACCGATCATTGGCCCTGAAAAAGCAGCCCCTAGCCTCATGTTTATCCTCCTAAAGAGTTGGCTTCGAATGTGATAGGCTTTTGTCAACGAGAAACAAGCATTAGTGTAGGGAAGTCATCAGCAACAAAGAAGATTACTTGTAGTATTTTGATTTTTCAAACTTGATTTTACTTTGTAAGAATTTTCTTGGACTTGATCCAAATTTGTAAGAATTTTCTCAAATTAATGAAAATACTTTTTCATCAATGCTTGACTTTATATGTGTGTAATGATATGTGCCAATTCTTATTCAGAAATATGGCCTTAGCTAAACATTCCTTCCAGGTCTAGCCGAGCGAGTGAACTACCTTTGTGGTATCAAAATAGTCGATTACCATATTAGATACCATATAAGAATGAGTGAAACTGAATAATGATAGAAGCAGGCCCGAATAAGAAAGAGAGTGAAACATGAATAAGATGAGACTAGAAACCCGATTAAGGTGGAAGTTGAACCCAAATAAGTGGGAGTTGAACCTGCATATGGTGAGAGTTGAACTAGAATAAGATGGAAGTTGAGCCAAAATAAGGCAGAAGTTGGACATGAATAAGATGAGAGTTGAACCAGAATAAAGAGAGAGTTGAATCCAAAAAAGGTGAGAGTTGAACCTGAATAAGATGGGATTGAGATCCAAGATGGGGAGGCATAACGGTGTAGCCATTTTCTTTGACTAGTTGTTAGATGTCCAAAGGGGAGAGAGCCTTGAGTGAGTAAGACAAAAGATGGAGGCATAATGGCACAGCCACCTTCTTTAGCCGGGTATCAATCGACCGGAGGGGAGTGAATCCTAAGGGAGTGAGATCTAAGATGGAGGCAATAGAGCATAGACATGTTCTTCAATCGAATGTCAATCAACCATAGCGAAGTTAATCCTATGGGAGTGAGATCCAAGTGGAGGCATGAGGGTGTAGCCATCTTCTTCAGTCAGATATCAATCAACATGATGGGAGTGATACCCAAGATGGAGGTTATGAGTGAAGCCATCTTCTTAGCTATGTGTTACCAACCAGATAGAAGTGAGATCCAAGATGGAGGTTATGAGTCAGCCATCTTCTTCAATTAGGTATGAGCCTACCAAATAGGAGTGAGACCCAAGATGGAGGTTATGAGCTAGCTATCTTCTTCAACTGGTTACGAGCTAATCAGATGGGAGTGAGACCCAAAGTTAAAGTTATGAGCTAGGCATCTTCTTTAACCAGGTATGAGTTGACCGAAGGACTCAATGAGTGGTGCGGGCATCAGACTCAGAAGAAGACTTCAGAGCTCCATCTGGATCTCTGATTAACCTTGCCCGAAGAATTAGGATTTTTTGGCTTGTAATAAGGGTTGACTTGATCAACTCAATTTTACCTTGAGTCTGTATTACCTGCATTTTATTTTGTTGAGTCATGTTGACTCAGTAGTGGTCTAGGACATCAACCTGTGGTGTCACATTTTCTCCAAGGCCAATCAAGTGGGCGCCACACTCCCAGCCACACGACTGAGTCCAAGGGGCGCCACATCTTCATCCAGTAGACTTTGGTCCCCACACCACAGATAGCAGCTCCCTTCTTTCATGCGCCAATTGAGGAGAATGCAACCAAGGATCCACAAAACATGGGGGCGGCCCAGGACTTCCATAAGATCCAAACTATGAATGGGAAGAAAGTTTCTTGGAGAGATCTTCAAGGAGGCGCCCATTACCTACCAAAAATACCCAAAGCAAAGTTAGGAAGAACCATAAATTGGGGAGAAAGAAAAGGAGGTATCCAAAAAAGGTTGTGATGCAGAACGATTGCTTTGATACCAAAATGATGCAGAACAGATATGTGGAATGCGGAAGCAAATTAAAATTAATGTTTTTTTTTTTTAATATATTTTCAGAAGTCGACTTTGACTCAAAGGAAAGATAAACTAATGTTGAAAGAAACTAAGAAATGATAGAGAGCACAATTAAAAGGAGTGGATTATCAGAGTAACTCAAAAGTAGGATCGCTGGGGATTGAGAAACCCCCAGATCTAGGGTTTGCTCTGAGTTTCAATGAAACAGACAAAGTGAGAAGGGAAGGTTCTTGTTACCTAGCAGTGATATCTCTCGTTGCTTCAATTGGAGGACACTCTCGAGCAGATTGTAGGATCCTTGGAGACGGGGTATCTTCGCAATGGATCCTTAGATTGTAGTCCTATGGCAAGGTTGGCCTCCTTCTCGAACTAAGGATCTGGAAGAAGAAGAACAAAAGAAGAACAAGAAACTGAAAGAAAGACACTAACCTGAGGACTTAATGAAGATTGTTGGATATAGAAGTTCCGGAGATCTTGATACTAATCTGACTCTCATTTGAATTGGCTCTGTAGTTGAAACATTTGATCTGAACCTGGATGCTGGTGACCGGCTTCGATGTGGAAGAGAGGGGCCGTGGGATGAAGATGGAAAATTAGGGTTTGGTGGTGGTGGAGTAGAGATGGGTGGACTAAGCTAGGGTTTTGGGGTTGGAGATCTCACACCTCCTCAAGGTTCCTAGGGAACCCGGATTTACTCCCTCACGGAGCTCAACACCTGAATACAAGTGCGGAAGAGAGAAACACAAAGTTGCTCCCAAAGAAATTGATTTCATTCATCATTTTTTCATTCAAGAGTTACATAGAGTTGAATATATAGACATAACAAAGAAATAAAATTTTATACATTTCTCATGTGGGACTAATAGGACTAACCCACACTTTAGGCATCAAATTCTCTTCCTAAGACTCCTTCCATGAGTGGGCAGCCCAAAAACTCCAAGAAAACTTGAAAATCAGCTCCAAATGGCAGGTTATGGAGGTGTCTCCTAGTATCTCTCCATGAATCAAGGATTTTTCCTTCATGGTTTGGCTCTTTTGGACACCTCCTAGTCTTGCTCCACAAGTTTAGGCTTCTTCCTTTCATGGCTTTGGCACTTTTCGAAACTTTTGGGTGCCTACTTGATTTCTCCCAAGACATGCTCTCTTCCCTTTTATAACTTGGATTTTTCTGGAACATTGTGGGGCACCTCCTTGATCCTCACTTCAAGAAAAATTCTTGCCATCCTAGCTTGGGTTTATCTGGAAAGAAGTTGGCTCCTCCTTGGATTGAGGTATCTTGATGGATTTCTCTCCCAAGTGGTGCAAGAAAAAAGAACATGCTTACTTGAGGCGTGGGGACCAAGGTACACTAGATGGAGATGTGGTAGGGAGTGTGGCACCCACTTGTAGCTAGAAAATGTGGTGCCCTATGGCAAAGGGAATGACACCTACCTAGGCCTTGGACTTGGACTGAGTCAACATGACCCAACAAAAATTGAAATGACAAAATTACAGACTCAAAATTGAGTTGATCAGGTCAACCCTTATTACAAAATCAGAAAACCCTAATTCTCCGGCATGGTCAATCAGAGATCCAGATGGAGTCCTGAAGTCTTCTTCTGAGTCTGGTGCCCGCACCAATTCTCCCGGGGTGGGAGGAACTCGACCTTGTCGAGTAAGGCTCAAGTTAGCTCTGGTATCTCTCCAGGAGGTCTGGATCCAAATCTTGTAATTTTTCTCGGGAGATCCAAGAGTCATCAGAGTCTGGCCTTCCTTGCCAGTGGACCAGGTATCTTTGGTATCCTCGATTACGAGTAGAGATAACCTGATCATCCAGGATCTTTTCAATCTGCTCTTTCCTCACGGGCCAGTTTGTTGGTGGACACACAGGGTCGGGATCACTCTCAATAACAGGATTAGGTTCAAAAGGCTCACTGGGAATCACAGCTGGCTCCCTGTACTCTACTAGGTCTGTAATGTTGAAAGTAGAGCTTTTGCCTAGTTCTGGAGGCAACTCGAGCACATAGGCATTGGATCCTACTCTCTTCACTACTCTAAATGGTCCAGCTCCTCTAGCATGTAACTTTCTAACGGTTCCAGGAGAAAATCGCTCAGGCCTTAACCTAATCATTACATAGTCTCTCTCAACAAAAGTTTTGACTCGTCTTTGAGAATCAACCAACTTCTTATATGTTTCATTACTTAAAGTTATTTTGGCATGAATTTCTTTATGCTAGTCCTTTACATGCTATGCAAGTGCATCAAGAGACTTGTGTGTGTGGGCTAATAGTGAAATCAGATCAAGTGGTGTGTGAGGCTTGTATCCATGAACAATTTCAAAGGGACTCTAGCCTATAGACCTATTGATCGAAACATTGAATGCAATTTCAGCCCTGGACAAAATACAAATCCCAATTCCTGGTGCTCTCAATCAAACCAAAATCTGAGCCAAAGCCTAGTAAAGGGTCAAGAAAAACTTAACTAGACTGACGACGCATTCCTAAAGAATGGACTTTATTACAAAGGAACCCTAGGTCTAAACCTAACAAACTAAGGCTCTCTAGGCTTGACCTTGGGTCGGAGGAGGGCATGCAGAGCATGAAAACTTATTATGGATGCCTAGTAGGTGCCATAAGGTCTTCCAGAAGTAGGTGACAAACCTAATAGGTTCTAACATGTGGTTCACTCTAAAGGCTTCGACAAAGTATACTTGGATGGTGTAAGAAGCATTGGAAGTCCTAGAGAAAGGGAGGAGATATGAGGTGGAGTCTCGAATTACCTGTTGGCTAAAGGTGGTGACCTGAAAGTTTGAATGGTGATCTATGAGTGTCAACTGGTCATCCTTACGAAAGGAAAAGTTTGCTACTCCTAGGAATGGATCAAGAGATGGTTCGGGGAGTAGCCTAGGACATGTGATTGCAATAGTTAAGGTTTGTTCTCTAAGCAAACAATGATCCACTTTCTCAATAAATGGATTAGAGAATGATTCATGGGAGGGTCTATGGATGATGACTTTAAGACTTGAAATTTGACCTATGGGTGAGGAAAGGTATACTCTATAGAAGGGTAGGTCAGTCATGCGAAGGAAGGGGTCTGGGGTCATAAGGAGGACTTCTACAGGACTGGGTGAATCAATCCGCTCAAGAAAAGGATGTTCAACTGAGATTACAGGAGAGACCTTAGTGGCTGAGCATGGGACAAGGTCCAATTGTAAGAGGCTTGATTCAGTCATCCTAAGGAGAGGATCTACCATAGGGTGGGCAAACTTAAACAGTTTAGTGCAAAGATCTTCAATTGGTACTTAGGGAATGACTGTCATTAAAGGATACGCACTGATATCTCGGGCTAACACTATGAGTTCTTCCTGGGGGTATTTGACTAAAGGAACCTTGTTCTCACAAATCTCTTGAATTTCTGAACTAGGTCCTACCACTTGGTTGCTTTCCAAGGTCTCCTCAGGTAAGGAACCAATAGTATCGATGTCACATTCTTCAAGTTCTTCCCCCTCATATTCATCAACTACACTTAAGCCAGCATCATATACTTCCTCGATGCCATCTTCAATAGGTTTCGGGTCAGTGATAATCGGGTCAACTGATTCTGGGCTTGTCATACCTAACCCTTCTTCCTCATTGGTAGGCTTGGGTTCTCCCTCATTAATGTCATTCTTAGGATTCTTACCACCTAGCTGAGCACAAATCAGTCCTATGCATGGGCACTGACTAGATTTATGGCCTCTTTCTCCACAAAACAAACATTCTTGCGATATACGAACCTGGGTCACACTGGGTTTCAAGCTAGTAGAGACCTTACTTGGGCATGGGTGTGGATCTAAATGGTTTGATCTAGAAGACTTGGGTTGTTGAGTGACTGGTCTAGAATATTGTAAGGACCTCTCATAGACACGTTCCATATTACAGATATCATGGTTAGGCTTCCTAAGGTTATGCTCGGGATCATGGTATAAGGTCCTCCTAGGCTCCTGGCATGGATGAGGTTGGGGCCTATTAAATTTTGGATCAGGGATCCAATTTTGATGTCTACGTTTCTCAAGTACTTGGACTTGATCCCTAAGCTGGATAAAATTCTCATGGACTTGTTCTTTACACTGGGTAATAGTAGTAGTCAAATCCTGGCTCAATTTGTTCATACTTTCAGTAAGAGCTCTAACCATGGCCTCTAAATCAGGTTGGGTTTGACCAGGTTGGTAGGGTACTCCATTCCTGGTAGACATGATGATGAAAGCAAACACACCAAATGAGACTCAACTGAAACGACTACGGGCTAACTAGACCTAGAGCCCAAACTAGATGCCCAATCAGAGTGGCAAGCTAGCCTGTAGTAACTCGGGACTCAGCCAGGCAGGTGTAAGGGGAGTATTAGGTCCCTAGATACCAATCCTAGACACCAATCAGTGATTGGCCAGGTAGGCGGACCAGCACACAAGCCCTTCGGGATAGAATCCCTGAACCACCATTCTAGACACTGAATACAAAGCACACACAGAGTAACTAGACAAACTGACTCAACACTAGCCTTGACCCGACTTGTTGTTGTCCCTAGCCCACTAGGGCAAATTAGGTCTAATCAATTTTTAGATTAAAGGCTTAGGTTCGAATGAGTGGGTGGTGGTTTTGGGCTAAGGAGAGGTTACCAACTCCTTCTCTTATCTTAGATGCTCAAATGCCCTTAAGATGAATTAAGAGATGAACACTCAAAAATAATTGGATTGCAGAACACAAAAACAGAGTTGCAGTAATTTAATTCTCAAAAATTGCACAAAAACCAATAAATCATAGGAAAATTGTGAAAATTAGTTTTAATTATACTGGTTTCAGCAAAATAAAAATCACTAAATTTGGAGTTACCTGCAGTGAGAAATAATTCCTGCATCAGGGAAATTACAGGCTAAAAATAGAGCACTTCCCCGTTTACAATTCCTGCTACGAAGTTATAACCCAACGGATCCCCTACACGCCCTAGGAACACCCCGTGGAATGGGAAGAGGAGGTTTGCACCTCGCTTCGTTCCTAGGATCGGACGTCCTGGGGAGTCTACTTCGAGCAGACAAAGTAAAAAGAGAGAGACTCAAACAAGCAATCAAAACAGAAACCCTAGACTGGGATCTGATACCAAAAATGATGCAGAACAAAGCTCTGATACCATAAAATGATGCAGAATAAAAGCTCTGATACCAAAATTGATGCAGAACGATTGCTTTGATACCAAAATGATGCAGAACGGATATGTGGAATGCGGAAGCAAATTAAAATTAATGTATTTTTTTTTTAATATATTTTCAGAAGTCGACTTTGACTCAAAGGAAAGATAAACTAATGTTGAAAGAAACTAAGAAATGATAGAGAGCACAATTAAAAGGAGTGGATTATCAGAGTAACTCAAAAGTAGGATCGCTGGGGATTGAGAAACCCCAGATCTAGGGTTTGCTCTGAGTTTCTATGAAACAGACAAAGTGAGAAGGGAAGGTTCTTGTTACCTAGCAGTGATATCTCTCGTTGCTTCAATTGGAGGACACTCTCGAGCAGATTGTAGGATCCTTAGATTGTAGTCCTATGGCAAGGTTGGCCTCCTTCTCGAACTAAGGATCTGGAAGAAGAAGAACAAAAGAAGAACCAGAAACTGAAAGAAAGACACTAACCTGAGGACTTAATGAAGATTGTTGGATATAGAAGTTCCGGAGATCTTGATACTAATCTGACTCTCATTTGAATTGGCTCTGTAGTTGAAACAGTTGATCTGAACCTGGATGCTGGTGACCGGCTTCGATGTGGAAGAGAGGGGCCGTGGGATGAAGATGGAAAATTAGGGTTTGGTGGTGGTGGAGTAGAGATGGGTGGACTAAGCTAGGGTTTTGGGGTTGGAGATCTCACACCTCCTCAAGGTTCCTAGGGAACCCGGATTTACTCCCTCACGGAGCTCAACACCATGATACAAGTGCGGAAGAGAGAAACATAAAGTTGTTCACAAAGAAATTGATTTCATTCATCATTTTTTCATTCAAGAGTTACATAGAGTTGAATATATAGACATAACAAAGAAATAAAATTTTATACATTTCCCATGTGGGACTAATAGGACTAACCCACACTTTAGGCATCAAATTCTCTTCCCAAGACTCCTTCCATGAGTGGGCAGCCCAAAAACTCCAAGAAAACTTGAAAATCAGCTCCAAATGGCAGGTTATGGGGGTGTCTCCTAGTATCTCTCCATGAATCAAGGATTTTTCCTTCATGGTTTGGCTCTTTTGGACACCTCCTAGTCTTGCTCCACAAGTTTAGGCTTCTTCCTTTCATGGCTTTAGCACTTTTAGAAACTTTTGGGTGCCTCCTTGATTTTCTCCCCAAGACATGCTCTCTTCCCGTTTATAACTTGGATTTTTATGGAACATTGTGGGGCACCTCCTTGATCCTCTCTTCAAGAAAAATTCTTGTCATCCTAGCTTGGGTTTATCTGGAAAGAAGTTGGCTCCTCCTTGGATTGAGGTATCTTGATGGATTTCTCCCCCAAGTGGTGCAAGAAAAAAGAACCTGCTTACTTGAGGCGTGGGGACCAAGGTACACTAGATGGAGATGTGGCAGGGAGTGTGGCACCCACTTGTAGCTGGAAAATATGGTGCGCTATGGCAAAGGGAATGACACCTACCTGGGCCTTGGACTTGGACTGAGTCAACATAACCCAACAAAAACTGAAATGACAAAATTACAGACTCAAAATTGAGTTGATCAGGTCAACCCTTATTACAAAACCAGAAAAACCTAATTCTTTGGGCAAGGACAATCAGAGATCCAGATAGAGCCCTGAAGTCTTCTTTTGAGTCTGGTGCCCGCACCAGGTTGAGCCATGGAAGGAAGGAGATTTCTCTTGAAGAGCAAGGTTAGGAGGCACCCTAGTCATTCCAAATAAAGCCAGATATAAAAGGGAAAAAATTTCTCTTGGAGGGCAAGGCTAAGAGGCACCCAAACACTTCCAGATAAGGCCAAGCATAGAAGGAAAAAAATAATTTTCTTGGAGGTCAAGGCAAGGAGGCGCCACCCACTTTCCTTTTTTGAAGCCTCAATCATCTTATGAAATTATTTGGCCGGCCATATGAGTAGGGATTGATCCTACAATCCTAATTTGAAGATCCCTCCTTTAGTCCCACATGGGAAGATGTAAAACCCTACTCTCTTTTAATGTCATATAAATTAAACCCCCATGTAAGTTTGAAATCAATCAGATGAATGAAACCAACTTTTTTTTGTGAGCAAACTCTATGTTTTCTCTCTTCCGCACTTGGATCCAGGTGTTGAGCTCCATGAGGGAGTAAATCCGGGTTCCCGAGGAACCTTGAGGAGGTGTGAGATCTCCAAAACCCAAACCCTAGGTTAGCCACTTCTACTCCAAAACCCTAGCCGCCCACCATCCACTTCAATCCACAAAACCTAGCCTATTCCACCTCCTACGGCCTCTCTCTCCAAGTCCAGGCTGACCACCAGCATCCAGCTCCAGTCCGGATACTTCATATCAAAGCTCTTTCCAGAGGGAGTCGAATCAGCCTTCAAGAGAATCCGGATCTCAGCGACATCAGCCTTCAAGTTCTTCGACCTGGTAAATCCTTCCCTGAGTCTCTGAATCCATCACTTGTTTTTCTTCTTCCCAGATCTTGAGTTCAGGAGAAGCCGACCTAGCCACGAGGCCAGTATTGGAGGATCCATTGCGAAGATAGCCGAATCCAAAGATCCAACAATCTGTTCGAGAGAGTTCTTCCACCCAAATTCTGTGAAGATCACTGTTTGGTTGGTAAACCATCTCTTCTCTTTATTTCTGTCCTGTTGAAAGTTCAGAGCGAAACCCTAGGTCTGGGAGTTTCTTAACCCCTAGCGATCCGTTACTTCTGAACTACTCTGATAACTTAGCTTCTTCTAAATTGTGCTTTCAATCCTTACCTAGTTTCCATCAACTTAGTTTACTTTACTTTGGGTCGAGGCCAATTTTTGAAATAAAAAAAAAAAAAAGAATTAATCTTAAATTTACTTTCGCATACGCTTCTTTGTTCTTTGTTCTGCATCATTTTTGGTATCAGAGCCCTGTCTAGGGTTTCTGTTTTGATTGCTTGTTTGAGTCTCTCTCTTTTTACTTTGTCTGCTCGAAGTAGACTCCCCAGGATGTCCGGTCCAAGGAACGAAGCGAGGTGCAAACCTCCTCTTCCCATTCCACGGGGTATTCCTAGGGCGTGTAGGGGATCCGTTGGGTTACAACTTCGTAGCAGGAATTATAAACGGGGAAGTACTCTGTTTTAAGCCCATAATTGCCCTGTTGTAGGAATTATTTCTCACTACAGGTAACTCCAAATTTGGTAATTTTTATTTTCCTGAAACCAGTATAATAGGAGCTATTTTTTATAATTTTCTTGTGATTTATTGGTATCCGTGAGATTTCTGAGGATTAAATTACTGCAACTCTATTTTTGTATTTCTGTAATTCAATTATTTTTGAGTGATCATCTCTTAATTCATCTTAAGGGCATTTGAGCATCTAAGATAAGGGGAGGAGTTGATAACCTCTCCTTTGCCCAAAACCACCACCCACTCATTCGAACCTAAGCCTTTAATCTTAAAATTAGTTAGACCTAATTTGCCCTAGTGGGCTAGGGACATCAACAAGTCGGGTCAAGGCAAGTGTTGAGACAGTTTGTCTGGTTACTCTGTGTGCTTTTTACTCAATGTCTAGAATGGTGGTTCAGGGATTCCATCCCGAAGGGCTTGTGTGCTGGTCCGCCTACCTGGCCAATCTCTGATTGGTGTCTAGGATTGGCATCTAGGGACCTAACACTCCCCTTACACCTGCCTGGCTGAGTCCTGAGTTACTACAGGCTAGCTTGCCACTCTGATTGGGCATATAGTTTGGGCTCTAGGTTTAGTTAGCCCGTAGTCGATTCAGTTGAGTCTCATTTTGTGTGTTTGCTTGCATCATCATGTCTACCCGGAATGGAGTACCCTACCAACTTGGTCAAACCTAACCTGATTTAGAGGCCATGGTTAGAGCTCTTACTGAGAGTATGAACAAATTAAGTCAGGATATGAATGAGAATTTTGCCCAGCTTAGGGATCGAGTCCAAGTACTTGAGGAACCTAGGCATCGGAATTGGACTCCTGACCCAGATTTTAATGTGCCTCAACCTCACCCACACCAAGAGCCTAGAAGACCTTTATACCGAGATCCTAAACCTAATCATAGGAGGCCTGACCCAGAACATGAAGATAGAGATGATAGGTTCATTCGGAACATCAAGTTAGATGCACCCACTTTTGATGGTAGCTTAAATCCTAAGGTGTATTCTGATTAGGAGGGTGAGATGGACCAGTACTTTGAGTGGTATGCCATGTCTGAGGAGAGGAAATTCAAGTTTGCCAAGATGAAGTTAGTACGTCAAGCTAGGTTATATTGGGGGAACATTGAGCTGACCACCAGAAGATGAAATGTAGAGCCCATAACCACTTGGCAGGGTATGAAAGAGAAGCTTAGAGACAAGTACCTACCCATTTCATACCAGCAAAATCTGTTAGACCAATGGCAGACTTTGAAACAAGGGAACTGATCTGTATCAGACTACATAACCACCTTTGATGAGTACCTGATGAGATGTGATGTGAGTGAAGCCCATAAGGTCACTTTATCTAGATTTAGGGCTGGACTTAGGGATGACATTAAGAGAGAGTTATTTCTAAGAGAGGTTACTGATCTAGACCAAGCCTATCAGATTACACTGAACACTGAGAAGTTTCAAAGAGGACCCATGCCTTCTAGGATTAGTGCCCCAATCCCAAGAAATGGACCTAGCCAGGTTACCCCTAGCAAGCCTAATCAGGGTATTCCCACCCTAGGCCCATGGACAAAGGTAAGGCACCTGACACCCAGAGAACCACTAGTATCATCTGTTTTAAGTGCCAGAAGCCCGGTCATATCTCCAACCAATGCACAGCCATAGCTTGTTTTAAGTGCCATAAGGTAGGTCATGTTTCTAGCCAGTGCCCTCGTAGATCCCTTTATGTAGAAGATGGAGGAGAAGAGAATTCGAGCCCAATGAGGAGTTTGAAGAAGAAGTTTATGAGGCCGGAATGAATTTGGTCGATGAGTATGAAGGAGAGGAGAATCCACAGAGTCTGACCAAATAGGGGTTGTGAGATGCATCCTGTCCCAGACTAAAGTTCAGGAAGATTGGCGTAGGACTAACATCCTACAGACTTTCCTTAAACTAGGGGATAAGGTATGTAAAATCATCATAGATAGTGGGAGCTGTGTGAATGCCATTTCTACTAGCACTGTCAAAATGTTAGGCTTAACCCCAGTCCCCCACCCTAACCCCTATAAGGTTTCTTGGGTAGACTCTACCTCTATACCCATCCAGTCTAGATGTCAGGTCCAAATCCAAATGCAGTCCTATCAAGAGAAGATTTGGTGTGATGTCTTGCCCATGGGGGTGAGCAGTAAAATTCTTGGATCGAACACCTGTGTCTTTAGTTTCAATGGGAAGAAAATCACAATCCATTCAGTCCCTCCTAAGGAAAAGGTAGATAAAGGAACCAATAAGGTCAGAGAAATGAAGACTGGAGTGAACCTAATTAGTGCCAAGGATCTAGAACAAGAAATTCATAGTGGTTCACCCATTTGGATGTTGACTGCTAAGGAACATAGGACTCCTACACCCTCAGAGCCTCCTCAAGAAGTTAAGTCTTTATTAGAAGAATTTGAGGATGTTTTTCCCGAGGATCTGCCAGACCACCTTCCACCTCTTAGGGATATTCAGCATTCCATAGATTTAGTCCCAGGAGCTACTTTACCCAACTTGCCCCATTATAGGATGAATCCATCTGAGCATAAAGAACTGAAAAAGCAGGTTGGTGAATTGTTGAGGAAGGGGTTCATTAGAGAGAGTCTTAGCCCTTGTGCAGTCCCTGCACTTCTAACCCCGAAGAAGGATGGCACGTGGAGGATGTGTATCGATAGTCGTGCCATCAATAAAATCACAATCAAGTATAGGTTCCCCATCCCTAGACTAGATGATATGCTAGATATGATGGCCAGTGCCATGGTTTTTTCTAAAATTGATCTCAAGAGCGGCTATCATCAGGTTAGGATTAGACCAGGGGATGAGTGGAAAATCGCCTTCAAAACTAAGGATGGTCTCTTTGAATGGGTTGTTATGCCTTTTGGGTTGTCAAATGCCCCTAGTACTTTCATGAGGATTATGACCCAGGTACTTAGAGCTTTCATAGGGAAGTTTGTAGTGGACAAATTTGATGACATCCTGATCTATAGTAAGACCCCTGCAGATCACCTAGGCCACCTTAGACAAGTCTGTCAAGTTTTGAGTAATGATAGTCTCTACGGTAATCTCAAAAAGTGTGAATTTATGACCAATTAAATTATCTTCCTTGGTTTTGTTGTAACCCCTGATGGCGTGGCTGCCGATCCTGAAAAGATTAGGTCCATAGTAGAATGGCCAGAGCCGACCAGTGTGCATGAAGTCAGAAGTTTCCATGGCTTGGCTACCTTTTATAGGCGATTCATCAAGGGGTTTAGTACTGTAGTTGCTCCTATCACAGACTGTATTAGGAAGGGAGAATTTCAGTGGACTAAAGCAGCCCATAAAGCCTTCCTAGATCTTAAGGATAGGATGACCCAGGCACCCATTTTGAGGTTACCAGACTTTTCAAAGGTATTTGAGGTTGCCTGTGATGCTTCAGGAGTAGGTATAGGTGGAGTCCTAAGCCAAGAGAACCATCCCGTAGCATTCTTTAGTGAGAAAACTTAATGATGCTAAGCTTAGGTATTCTACCTATGATAAGGAATTTTATGCGGTAGTGCAAGCTTTGCGTTACTGGAGACATTATTTGCTATCGCAAGAATTTGTGCTGTTTTCGGACCACGAGGCTCTTAGATTCCTGAATTCCCAGAAGAAGCTTAACCCTAGGCATGCTAAATGGGTAGAGTATATCCAGTCCTATACTTTTGTTTTGAAGCATAAGGCTGGGTCTGAAAATAAGGTAGCTGATGCCCTTAGTCGTCGATCTTTGTTGTTGAATTCTGTTAGGGCTGAAGTCATAGGGTTTGAGCAAATCAAAAAGAATATGAGTCGTGTCCGGATTTTAAAATTGTGTACCAAGATCTAACTCAAGGACCATCTAGTGAACATAAGTATTATTCCCTTTTAGATGGCTTTCTGTTCTTTAAGAATAGGCTTTGTATCCTTAGAACCTCTCTTAGAGAATTTTGATTTGGGAAACTCATGCTGGAGGTTTAGCTGGCCATTTCGGAAAAGATAAGACCACCCTGGCTATTGAAGACCATTTTTTCTGGCCTAGCTTAAAAAGAGACGTAGCACACATTGTGGCAAGGTGTCGGACCTGCGCTGTTGCCAAACAGCAAAAACAGAACACCGGCCTTTATACCCCACTCCCTGTCCCAGATCGTCCTTGGCAAGATGTGAGCATGGACTTTGTGTTAGGTTTGCCAAAGACCCAGAGGAGGCATGACTCCATCTGTGTTGTAGTAGACCGATTTTCCAAGATGGCCCATTTCTTTCCTTGTTCCCAAACATTTGATGCGTCTAAGGTAGCCATCCTGTTCTTTAATGAAATAGTTCGACTCCATGGCCTACCCAAGACCATTGATTCAGATAGGGATGTCCGGTTCACCAGCTATTTCTGGAAAACCCTTTGGCATAAGTTAGGGACAAAACTTAAGTTTTCAACTGCCTATCATCCCCAGACTGATGGCCAAACCGAAGTAGTGAACCGTAGTTTAGGCAATCTGTTAAGGTGTCTTGTTGGTGAAAGCATTAGGAACTGGGATTTGTACTTACCTAGAGCTGAATTTGCATATAATGACTCGGTCAATAGGTCTACAGGTAAGAGTCCATTTGAAATTGTGCATGGTTACAAACCTCACACACCTCTTGACCTAGCTCCTTTACCAGTCCACACACGAGTCTCCGAGTCTGCCGAAGTTTTTGCACAGCATATAAAAGACTTGCATAAAGAATTTCAAGCCAAAATAAATTTAAGTAATGAAACTTATAAGAAGTTAGCTGATTCTCAAAGGCGAGTCAAAACTTTTGATGAAGGAGACTATGTAATGATTAGGTTAAGGCCTAAACGGTTTCCTCCTGGAACCGTTAGAAAGTTACATGCTAGAGGAGCTGGACCATTTAGAGTAGTGAAGAGATTAGGATCCAATGCCTATGTGCTCGAGTTGCCTCCAGAACTAGGCATTAGCTCCACTTTCAACATTATAGACCTAGTAGAGTATAGAGAGCCAGCTGTGATTCCCAGTGAGGCTTTTGAACCTAATCCTGCTCTTGAGAGTGAACCCAACCCTGTGTGTCCACCAACAAACTGGCCTGTGAGGAAAGAGCAGATTGAAAAGATCCTGGATGATCAGGTTATCTCTACTCGTAATCGAGGATACCAAAGATACCTGGTCCGCTGGCAAGGAAGGTCAGATTTTGATGACTCTTGGATCTCCCGAGAAGAATTACAAGAATTGGACCCAGACCTGGTGCGGGCACCAGACTCAGAAGAAGACTTCAGAGCTCCATCTGGATCTCTGATTAACCTTGCCTGAAGAATTAGGGTTTTTGGTTTGTAATAAGAGTTGACTAGATCAACTCAATTTAGCTTAAGTCTATATTACCTGCATTTTATTTTGTTGAGTCATGTTGACTCAGTAGTGGACTAGGGCTTCAACCTGGGGTGTTACATTTTCTCCCAAGGCCAAGCAAGTGGGCGCCACACTCCCAGCCACACTCCCAGCCATACGCCTGAGTCCAAGGGGCGCCATATCTACATCCAGCAGCCTTGGTCCCCACACCACAGATAGTAGCTTCCTTCTCTCATGCGCCAGTTGAGGAGAAATCCACCAGGAGTCCACAAATCAAGGGGGCGGCCCAAGACTTTCCCAAAAGAACCAAACTATGAAAGGGAAGAAATTCACTTGGAGAGAACTTCAAGGAGGCGCCCACTACCTGCCAAAAATATCCAAAACAAAGATGGGAAGGACCTTGACTTAGGGAGGAAGAAAAGGAGGAGTCCAAAAGAGTTGAGCCATGGAAGGAAAGAAATCCTTTCTTGAAGACCCAAGAATGGAGGCGCCATCTACCTGCCTTTTATAACCCAAATCAAATTTTTTGGTACCTTGGCCGACCATATGTGTATGGACTATCCTGATTTGTAGATCCCCTCCTTTAGTCCCACATGGGAAGATGTAAAACCCTACTCTCTTGTAAAGCCCTATAAATTAAACCCCTCTTGTAAGTTTAAATCAATCAGATGAATGAAACCAATTTTTTTTTGTGAGCAAACTTTGTGTTTTCTCTCTTCCGCACTTGCATCCAGGTGTTGAGCTCCATGAGGGAGTAAATCTGGGTTCCCCAGGAACCTTGAGGAGGTGTGAGATCTCCAAAACCCAAACCCTAGGTTAGCCACTCCACTCCCAAACCCTAGCCACCCATCACCCTTCTCTTTCCACCAAGCCCTAGCCTATCCCACTTCTCAAGGCCATCCTCTTCAAGTCAAGGCCGACCACCAGCATCCGGGTCCAGTCCGGATACTTCAGATCTACAGCAATTCTAAGAGGAAGTCAGATCAGCCTTCAGGAGAATCCTGATTTCAGCAACTTCAGCTTTCAAGTTCTTCAACCTGGTAAATCTTTTCTTGAGTATCTGAATTCCATTATTTGTTCCTCTTCATTCCCAGATCTTGAGTCTAGGAGAAGCCGACCAAACCACAAGACCAGTATTGGAGGATCCATTGCAAAGGTATCCGAATCTGAGGATCCAATAATCTGCTCGAGAGAGTTCTTCTACCAAACTTTGTGAAGATCAGTGTATGGTTGGTAACCCATCTCTCCTCTCTATTTCTGTCCTGTTGAAAGTTCAGAGCGAAACCCTAGGTCTGGGAGTTTCTCAACCCCCAGCGATCCGTTACTTCTAAACTACTCTGATAATTTAGCTTCTTCTAAATTGTGCTTTCAATTCTTACCTAGTTTCCATCAATTTAGTTTACTTTACTTTGAGTCGAGACCAATTTCTGAAATATAAAAAAAAAAAAAGAAAAAAAGAATTAATCTAAGATTTACTTCCTTATACGCTTCTTTGTTCTTTGTTCTGCATCAAGACCTCTTGGAGAGATACCAGAGCCAACTTGATCCATACTCGACAGGGTCGAGTTCCTCCCACCTAGGAGAATTGGTGCGGGCACCAGACTCAGAAGAAGACTTCAAAGCTCCATCTGGATCTCTGATTAACCTTGCCCGAAGAATTAGGGTTTTTGGCTTGTAATAAGGGTTGACTTGATCAACTCAATTTAGCTTGAGTATGTATTACCTGCATTTTATTTTGTTGAGTCATGTTGACTCAGTAGTGGTCTAGGACTTCAACCTGGGGTGTCACATTTTCTCCAAGGCCAAGCAAGTGGGCGCCACCACTCCCAGCCACACGCCTGAGTCCAGGGGGCGCCACATCTTCATCCAGTAGACTTTGGTCCCCACACCACAAATAGCAGCTCCCTTCTTTCATGCGCCAATTGAGGAGAATGCAACCAAGGATCCACAAAATAAAGGGGCGGCCCAAGACTTCCATAAGAGCCAAACTATGAATGGGAAGAAAGTTTCTTGGAGAGAACTTCAAGGAGGCGCCCATTACCTGCCAAAAATACCCAAAGCAAAGTTAGGAAGAACCATAACTTGGGGAGAAAGAAAAGGAGGTATCCAAAAAAGGTTGAGCCATGGAAGGAAGGAGATTTCTCTTTAAGAGCAAGGTTAGGAGGCGCCCTAGTCATTCCAAATAAGGTCAGATATAAAAGGGAAAAAATTTCTCTTGGAGGGTAAGGTTAAGAGGCACCCAAACACTTCCAGATAAGGACAAGCATAGAAGGAAAAAATTAATTTTCTTGGAGGTCAAGGCTAGGAGGCGCCACCCACTTTCCTTTTTTGAAGCCTCAATCATCTTATGGAATTATTTGGCCGGCCATATGAGTAGGGATTGATCCTACAATCCTAATTTGAAGATCCCCTCCTTTAGTCCCACATGGGAAGATGTAAAACCCTACTCTCTTGTAATGTCCTATAAATTAAACCCCCATGTAAGTTTGAAATCAATCAGATGAATGAAACCAACTTTTTTTTGTGAGCAAACTCTGTGTTTTCTCTCTTCCGCACTTGCATCCAGGTGTTGAGCTCCATGAGGGAGTAAATCTGGGTTCCCCAGGAACCTTGAGGAGGTGTGAGATCTCCAAAACCCAAACCCTAGGTTAGCCACTTCTACTCCAAAACCCTAGCCGCCCACCATCCACTTCAATCCACCAAACCCTAGCCTATTCCACCTCCCATGGCCTCTCTCTCCATGTCCAGGCCGACCACCAGCATCCAGCTCCAGTCCGGATACTTCATATCCAAAGCTCTTTTTAGAGGGAGTCGAATCAGCCTTCAAGAGAATCCGGATCTCAGCGACATCAGCCTTCAAGTTCTTCGACCTGGTAAATCCTTCCCTGAGTCTCTGAATCCATCACTTGTTTTCTTCTTCCCAGATCTTGAGTTCAGGAGAAGCCGACCCAGCCACGAGGCCAGTATTGGAGGATCCATTACGAAGATAGTCGAATCCGAAGATCCAACAATCTGCTCGAGAGAGTTCTTCCACCCAAATTCTGTGAAGATCACTGTCTGGTTGGTAAACCATCTCTTCTCTTTATTTCTGTCCTGTTGAAAGTTCAGAGCGAAACCCTAGGTCTGGGAGTTTCTGAACCCCCAGTGATCCGTTACTTCTGAACTACTCTGATAACTTAGCTTCTTCTAAATTGTGCTTTCAATCCTTACCTAGTTTCCATCAACTTAGTTTACTTTACTTTGGGTCGAGGCCAATTTCTGAAATAAAAAAAAAAAAAAAAGAATTAATCTTAAATTTACTTCCGCATACGCTTCTTTGTTCTTTGTTCTGCATCAACGAGCTTTAGTAGGCTTGGCATTAGATGACTAAAAAATCAAGATGAGACCTCTAGGAATGCTTCTAAATTTTTTTTTTTGAATTGCCAAATGAGAATGTTACATCATTGGTAATACATCTGAACATTTTCGACATTCCAAGTCCAAGGGATTGGAGTTCCAATGAAGTCTTCAATTTCATAAGTTCTTTGCTAAAGGACTTAAAAGAATTATGCCATAAAAGTCAATCACTGTGGCATTTTTGTATTCTTCTAACTCAAGATTGATATAAATAAAGGCAATTTTCGATTCACCATTTGTTGTCTTATGTTTTAATTATAAGATTATGTTGAACCCCATAGGTTAGGGCAATGGAATTAGGGTTATGATAGACATCATAATGTTAAGATATAAGTTCCTATAAACCCTAATCTAAAATGTTCTGAGTCGATGGATCATCGATTCGAGGATCATGAATCCGGAAAGACAAGCACATCCTATATATACTCGATAGAGAGGGTGGTTGGTCTCACAACCACTTGTGTAGAGACACTAATACAATGATGTGGTGCTCATTAGGTTATGAGTCCACTAAACTGATATGATAAGAGGACATGAAATGGTAGTCTTACTTACTCATCAAAAAGTATGTTCTCTTAGTGGAAGTTGTGCATGTGATCCTTAGACCTGAGGCTACCATAGTATCTTGGTCACATGAACCCATGTTTTGGTTTATACTCATTCATGGCAATTAAGTCATGTACGGGGTGCTTCTAGATATGGTGGATTGTGTATGAAGGTAATGAGTAGGTCAACAAGGAATCGATCACTCCTAGTAAGGGGAGTAGTTATCCCATGAAATCTCTTCGATTGTTGACTCAGGAAGTCTTTAATCAAAGAAAGATGAGATTAGATAGGGTTTCTAATCTATCATCGGTCAAGTCTTTATTATCGAATTGGTATTCAAAAGAATTAAGTGCATGGCTTTGACATTTATCCATGTCCATCACTTAATCAGGATAATGTGTGATCGAAGGATTGAATTGCACGGTAACATTCCACTAAAGGGTATTTTGATAATTTCTACCAAATTTATCATTTTTTAGATAGGCATGATATGTTGCTAGAGGTCAATCAGGTCTTGTAGGTTTTCATGAATCAAATTGATAGGATTCGTGAGTCAATTTTGAAGCTAGTTTCAAATTAGCAACTCGGTTAACTCGATTTGACCTAATTGGGTCAATCAATTTTGACTGGATCGAATTGGATTGGACCTAGACCTACTACTAGCTAGATGTGGAACCCAAACGATGACACACATTAAGGAATTGGCCAAGAAAGTCAATTATTTTTAATTAGGGTCATGGGATCCTAATTGGCTAGCTAGTTGGCATACTAATATGTTGGATAGCCCAACTCCTAACCCAATTGAATTGGATGAGCTTGCTTACTATTTGGGCTAACCAATTTAAGACAGACTTAAATTGGGTTGTCTTAATAGGGACAGCCTTAATCAGATTTTATCTAAATTATTTAGACTTTATCTTGGAATTATGGAAGAGTCCTTCTATCAGGGGACTCTGGCACCAAGAATTATGTGCGGCAACTTTAAGGGGTGCAGAAAGACCAAGAGTTCTTCTGCCAATTAATCACCTATTCTAGATAAGCATAAAGACTTTCTCCCTAATCTCCACACACAAATGAATAGGATTTTTCTGGTCAAAATGAATAATTTGCATGGAACAAACTGGCGCATAATGAAAGGTTGAGATGTTTCATAAAGAGGCACAAGTTTGAAAGGCCAGAATCCTGTTTGAAGACTCTAAGTTTCTTCGATACACCTCTTAAGATTCCATGCTCCCAGCTTTATTCTTGACTGGTAATATGCCACATGGCATGTAGAAAAAATGCTGGAAAATCCAAGAAAGGTGGTATCATGATATGTCTATTCATCCAAAAGACTCCTTCTCATCGAAGGGTCTTATTAGATGGCTGAGATAGAGACATATTAGGCACCTCATCCCTCTCTATAAATAAGCATCAGTAATCTGATGCCATGCATTCCAATTTTCATCGGATAAAGTCCTTTCAATTCTTTTTCCTTGCTATTTTAAGACAAGCCTTTTCCTCTTCAGAAAAGACTTGTCCTTTTAAGACAAACCTTGTCACTTTAAGAAAGGTCCTAGAAAGAGCTATAGAAAGGCTAACCAAATTTTGATAAAGGATTCAAAGAGTGCTCTGAGTGCCCTACAAGAGGGTAGGGAGTCCAGCAAACAGAGAAAGTCTGGAAGGCTACTGGAAGAGTCCAATCAAAAAAGCAAGCTTGTTAGGAGTGCTTCCTTGGTCCGGCACCTATGTGGATCATCTCTAGAGGGCATACACTTATGTGCCTTGTGTAAATAAAGAGCATAGTGCTTAAGGTATTCCTCTATAACCCTAGCGATTTTATTTATTAATTGTTTTGCTTAAGTGGTCCTAGGGTTTAGGGTTCTGGCCAGTTAAGGTTTCAAAAAATAAAAATTTTGAAACCCGATCTTCCACTGTGCCCGGCCTGAGGAACCCAATAGTGGTATTAGAGCCACCTTGATGCATGCAATTAGAAATCTCTTTATGGTTGATTGTTTGCTATGCTATGAATTAATCCATAATTAGTTCAAATATATATATATGACATGTTATATCCTAGTAACTACTTCGGATTGGGTTAGTCACCATGGCCATCCTGTTATAGAAGCCAGCTAGGGTTTAAAGGCCCTCTCTTCTCATTCAATGACATCTCCTATAGCATGTAGGGGTGTTGCTGTGGCCATATCCCATGAACTAGTGAGTTGAACAGAATACTTTTATAATCATACTATGTTATGCATATTAGGGTTAATAGCTTGTATGATGGATTGAATGTCATGTTTAATTAGGATATGTTTGAGACCATCAAAGCCCTCATAAATATTATATTTAGTCATATTGTAAGTTAATCATGATGCAAATTTGATTAAGGTATGATCAGCCAATTGGTGTTTAGGAAAAGTGATTCTGGGAAGGTAAAGGAAATGGGATTTTTAATTGGGATCCCCTCATCTCTTCCACTTACCTAGTCAATTTAGTTACATCTAAACCTTCAATTGGAAATGCTAATTGATTAAGCGCACTACAAATTGCCTTCTTTCTTGCTATGACAAATTTGTATCAAAACTATAGTAGGTTTATTGAGCAAACTCAAGGCTTACTATTAGGGTTTGATATAAAGTTTGACATGGTGCATTTTGTGGTTTATAGTATGGTTAATAATGTTACTTTGTTGAGCAAACTCAAGGGCGATATTATTCAATCATGACTATATAAAATGAATAGTTACTAAACTAAGATATTTTGGTTTGTTGTGCAAATATAAGGCCATAAGTGTCTTAGAGGCATGTGTTATGTTGAGAATTATAAGGGATGCAATTGGAAAGGAATTTCCTACCTTTGAACTTATAATTATTTGTTTTGTAAACACAAAGCATTTATAAGGAATTGGGATCTCATCCCGACTAAAGAAACTAGATATTGGTTTCTCATTTACCATAGTTGAGGGTTATGGTATTCAAAGAAAATAGTGGGAGACACAATTAGATTTAAAGTCCTTATCTAATTGTGATCATCATCTTGAGTGGTCTACTTATGTAAAGTTCTTGTTTGTTCATAGATTTAAATTATGGCTTCTAATCTTTCACTACGGGGCATCTTGGATGCCAATAAGATGACCAGACCAAACTATGTGGATTGGTTGAGGAACTTGGGAATAGTACTTACTCAGAAAAAAGTTTCCGACATCCTCGATTCTTCATATCTAGATCCGATCGGAGATGATGCTACAAAGGAGGAAACGGTCACTTATAGAATAAGGCAGAATGATAGCTTGACTATCAAGTTCTTCATATTAGCCTTTATGAATAATGAGCTAAAAAGGCAACATGAAGACATGGAACCTCAGTCCATATTGCATAATCTTAAGGAGCTTTATAGAGAGCATAGTCAGACTGCTCGATATGAAATATCGAAGTAGTTGTTCAGAGCATGCATGAGTGAGGGTTCTTCCATCCAAGCACATGTCCTTAAGATGATTGACCTGATCACTAGATTTGGTCAACTAAGGTTTTGTGATGGATGGAGAGCTTAATCAAGACTTGATCCTACAATCACACCTAGATTCCTTCTCTCAGTTTATCATGAACTACCACATGAACAAACTAAACCTGACATTACCAGAGCTGCTTAACATGCTTAAGATAGCTGAGAGCCACTTCAAAAGAGATAAAGCTAATCATCTTCTTCTTGTTGATGGGAAGAAGAAAGGAGTAATGATGAAGAGTAAAAGTGAAAGCTGAACCCTAAGAACATCATCAATAAGAGAAAGAAGGCAAAGAGGCCTTCAAATGATGGATCATGTTTCTTCTACAGCAGGAAGGGACATTGGAAGAAGAACTACAAGATGTATCTTGCAGGTTTGAAGCAGGATGCCAGTGGAGCATCAAAAGGTTTGTTATGATACAAGTAAACTTATCATTGAGCTCTTCAACTTCTAATTCATGGGTATTGGATACCGCATGTGGATCTCATATCTGCAAATCATTGCAGGGACTCCATAAGATTAGAAGGTTGAAGAAGGGTGACTTCAAGCTTTATGGCACGAATGGAGAAGATATTTATGCTGAAGCTGTTGGAACCTACATGTTATTATTACCCTCGAGCAAGATAATGGAATTGAAAGACTGTTATTTCATTCCATATGTTATTAGAAATATTATTTCTGTACCTCTGTTATTAAGACAAGGTTATGAAATAAAAGTTGAGAAAAATAGTTGTTCTATTTTTGATTCTAATGACTTCTTTGGAATGGAAAAATTCGTGAATGGTCTTTTAATTCTGTCGCTCAATGATGAAGTATTGCATGTAGAAAACAAAAAGAGAAAGAGAGATGATACCAATGAAACCTTCCTTTGGCATTGTTGGTTAGGTCATATTAATGAGTCAAGGATTAACAAGTTATACAAAGATAATTTCTTTGGTCCTTTTGATTATAAATCATTAGGAACTTGTGAATCCTACCTCATGAAAAAAATGACCAAGTCTCCATTCGTTGGACATGGAGAAAAGGCAACTGAGTTGTTAGGTTTAATACACTCAGAAGTATATGGACCTATGTAAACTCGGGCTAGAGGAGGATTCTCTTACTTCATCACTTTCATTGATGATTTATTTATGAATGTGTATCATAAATCCGAAGACTTTGATAAATTTAAAGAGTTTCAAAGTATGGATGAGAAACAAACTGGAAAATTATTAAAGTCCTTCGGTCTAACCGAGGAGGAGAATACTTATCTAGTGAATTCTTAATCATCTTAATGAAAATGGTATTCTCTCTGAATGGACCCCTCCATGTTGACTCCACTAATTGATTTTGATGATAAGAAAAATAGTTAAGTATAAATTGAGGACTAATGATTTGCTTTAAGTGTATTTTTATTGAAAGGATGCTCACAAAATTTGAAGAAGCCCAATTATGTTAAAGAACCAAGTTTGAATGGAATGATTGCACAATACAAGACTTGGACACTTAAAATATGCCTGAATGGATAGCTAAGGCAAGTGGAATCTTGTTGCAACTCAAAATCAGCATCTTCTATGATTTTTTCAGTGATGTGTCGACTCAAGGTATCGATACATGACATGATGTATCGACACATGAAGATGAAGTGTCGACTCAGGATGATATGCTGCAAAGTTTCAAATAGCACAAATGATGTGTCGACACATGGACCTTATGGGTCGACTCAAAGTGTCAACACATGGATCAACACATCGCTTGAGACTTTCAAGCCACAGAACTTGCAGAAGTTGAAGCAATAGTTGATGTGTCGACACATGGATGCAAGGTGTCAACTTAAGGTGTCGACTCAACTAAGAATGTGTTGACTCAACTGAGATTTCCAGAGATTCTGAATGAAGCTTTTTGAACTATGTGTCAACTCAAGAAGAACATGTGTCGAACTTATGTGTCGACTCAATTAAGGAAGTATCGACTCAACTCGATACAAGTGCAACAGTCTAGTTTTTCGAGTGTAATGGCTATATTTCAATTTTGAGGCCTTGGGAATGTATAAATAGGCTCCAAATCAAATCAAGACAACAACTATTCATTATTATTGAATATCCTAAAAGAGTTTAGAAAGAAAAGAAGAGAGAAGAGACTTAACTCTTATTTATTCAAAGTTCAACCACTTTCAAGCTAAAAGTAGCCTCCAAGCATTCAAAGCCATCAAGAGCATTGAAGATCTTTCCTACTTGGGCATTCAAAAGGCTTCAATAAGAGCAAAGCAATAGTACATCGAGCTTCATCGAATTATTTGTTTTATTATTGAAAGCTTACATTGGTTCTTTGTTTTAAACCTTATATCTTGTAAGGGTTCTTGGTTAGCCTATTGTAAAACCAAGGAAGGTTATTGGTAAGCCTTGGAAAACAAATTAGGTTGGTGGTTAGCCCGCAAAACCACTAAGGTTCTTGGTTAGCCTAAAACACCAAGTGATGTTGTTGGTTAGCCTTGTGAAAACCAATTAGGTTCTTGGTTAGCCCATAAAACAAAGTGAGGTTTGACTTGTGAACCTTGTAAAAATAAGTCAGGTTTTGATTAGTGAGCCTAGAAAACTAATCGGCTGTAATTGATTTGATTATAGTGAATTTCCAAGAAGAGCTTGGGGAGTGGATGTAGGTGCATTGGTTGGCACCGAACCACTATAGCTTTTGGTATTTGTGATTGCTTGTTCTCTCTCTCTACTTCCTCTTTATTTATTGCTTTTAATTTCTGCTGCACTCATGCATATAGAGCATTGCATTTGAATTATAGCACCTTGCAATATATATTCATTGAATTGGATTGTTTTCCTTTCATTATGTTTGTAACTTGTGATTAGCTTAAATCATTTTTAGAGACCTAATTCACTCCCCCTCTTGGGTAGCTTTCTGGGCAACACTCCATATATATCATAATTAAATGGTGTAGCAGAAAGGAGGAATTGTACCTTGTTTGACATGTTAAGGTCCATGATGTGCTTCACAGATCTTCCAATATCCTTTTGGAGATATACACTAGAAATTGTTGCATATGCATTAAATAGGGTACCATCAAAATCAATACCTAGCACTCCATATAAATCTTGGAATGGAAAGAAACCAAGTCTTAAACATCTTAAGATTTGGGGTTGTCTAGCTTTTGTTAAAAAGAAATTTGGACATAAACTTAGTGCTAGCCTAAGAAATATAGGTTTATTGGTTATTCTCAAGAAGGTATTAGATACCTATTCTATAATCCAAATAAATAAAAGGTTCTTGTCAGTAGGAATTATCTATTCTTGGAGAAAGAATTTATCCAAGAAGATGGCAATGGAAGAATAATAGAATTGAGTGAAGTTCAAAATGAACCAACTCAAGTTCGTCAACCAGAAGTACCAGTTGATCAGGTACAACCACAACACATTCCTCTCCATAGGTCAGAGACAGTGCAGGCTGCACCTCTAAGATATGGTTTCATGATTAAAAACAGTAATGAAACCAGCATCATTGAAGGAGATGATCCGTTGACCTATATAGAAGCTATCATGAGTAAGGACTCTGACAAATGGCTCAGTGCCATGAAATCCAAAATGGGCTCCATGTATGACAACTAGGTCTGGACCTTAGTTGACCCACCTGAGGGAATTGACCTAATAGGGTATAAATGGATCTTCAAATGAAAGATTGGAGCAGATTGGCAAATAGAAACCTACAAGGCTAGGTTAGTAACAAAAGGTTTCAAGCAAAAGCATGGTATAGACTATGATGAAACCTTTTCACCAATTGCCATGGTCAAGTCCATTAGGATTATACTTGCCATTGTTGCATACTATGACTATGAAATATGGCAGATGGATGTTAAGACTGCATTCCTCAATGGAACTCTTGAGGAAGAAGTCTATATATTACATGCAAAGGGTTTTGTCTCAAGTGGAAGACCAAACCAAGTATGCAAGCTTAAAAGATCAATTAATGGATTGAAGCAAGCATCAAGGAGTTGGAACATCTGCTTTGATAAAACAATCAAGGATTTTGGTTTCATCAAGAATATGGATGAACCGTGTGTGTATAAGAAGACAAGTGGGAGTGCCCTTGTTTTCTTGGTTTTGTATGTTGATGACATACTCATCATTGGGAATGATATCCTAATATTTCAATCGGTTAAGTCTTGGCTATCAAAGTAGTTTTCTGTGAAGGATTTGGGAGATGCATCCTATATACTGGGTATAAAGATCTATAGAGATAGATCTAAGAGGATGATTGGCTTATCCCAATCCAGACACATTGACTTAGTGTTGAAGAGATTCAACATGGAGGGAAGTAAGAAAGGTTACTTGCCCATGAGTCAAGGCATACATCTCTCCAAGAAGATGTCTCCTAAGACACTAGAAAAGAGAGAGAGGATGAGTTTGATTCCTTATGCTTTGGCTAATGGATCAATAATGTATTGCATGTTATGTACCAGGCCTAATGTTGCTTATGCTTTAAGTATAGTAAGCAGGTTCTAGGCTGATCCTCGGGAGGATCATTGGAAAGCTGTGAAAAACATTCTTAAGTACTTGAGAAGGACTAAAGATGTTTTTCTAATATGTGGTAGATCAGAGTTGAAACTAGAAGGGTACACAAATTCTAGTTTTCAATCAGATATAGATGATAGCAAATCCATATTAGGGTATGTCCTTATCCTATATGGTGGTGCAGTGAGTTGGAAGAGTATTAACCAGTCAACTGTAGCTGACTCAGTCACTGAGATAGAGTATTGATGTGGAACAAATACTTAAGAATGAAAAAAAATAATAATATTTTTATATTTTTAGATTTTAAAGGAAGACTCAAAGGAGACTGTAAAAGAAACCAATCAAGTCAATTACCCGCACAAGTAAACCTATAAAGCAATTAAAAAGCAAGACCTGGTGGTTGAGAAACCACAAAAACTAGGATTTATTTCAACAAATCAAAAAATAAAGAGAAGGGAATAAGCTCAATTATACCAACAAAGATCGCTCTCTCGATCTAGATCTAGCAGGACTCTTAAGATCGTTGTGACAGGGTTTCAAGATCTTGTTTCTGGGCTCTGATCTTCAGCACGATGCTGGTTCCAAGGCAAGAACACCAGATCTATATTCTTGGTCACCTGCAAACACTCAGCAAAGGAATCTTGTGTTAGAAAGCAGTAAGAAAGGGAAAGAAAAGAAGGGAAGGGTTAGAGGTAGTGGATGGTTCTTCTTGTCAGCTGGATAAGTAGGGCCTCACACCCCGCGATGCTCCAAAGGAACAAAGGAAGGGCCTCACACCCCACGATGCACACAGCAAAGAAAGATTTTGATAGAATGTCTTTGTATTTCAATAATAATTGCATGAATTACAAAGAAGTGTTGATGGGGTATTTATAGACCCCCAACCAGTGGTGTAAGGGACTCAGATACAAGACTCTTGTTCCCTTTGAATTATAACTCTAGAATTTAGGTCTAGACAACCGGGACTCTTGCTTGTTAGGTGACATGGTCCTCTCTCAAAGTGGGCGATAATATGGACTTGGCATCTTATTTGTGCGACAAAGTGAATGAGAAGAGGCGTCGGTCTTCTCAAAATGGGCGATAAATCCTTTCACCATGTTGGCATCTAGTCTCTTGAAATTTGAAATCCAAACATCAAGAGGATGGGTGACAAAATGAGAAGTGAAACGCCCCTACTCCTTTTCAAATAGTGCTAAGCCATTTCTCCCCTTGGAGTGAACTCCATCTTGGTTCTAGGATAAGTATCCTTGATAAGATAAATTAATTTGAATGCTGGATAAACCTTGGAAGGATTAAGACTCCTTTGAATTTGAATGAACCTTCATCTAATCATAGATTCTTCCATTTAAATTTGAACTCGTGCTTGAGTTGGCCAGCTATTTGGAGTGGGCAACCTTCTAGAGGATGAGAGGGGTGCTAGATAAGAAGCAAAGTCCTTCTGCTTTACTTTTTTTAAATGTCTTCTTAGATTCTAAAAAGAGTGATGAAAAGGAAATTGAATGGTGCCACTTTTGGATAAATTCAAACATTGTCTGATGTCTTGATGTCTCAATGTCCTATTATCATGATGTCTGGATGTCCCGTTGTCTGGATGTCTAGATGTCCGGATGTCATGATGTCAGGATCCGGATGTCTTGATAAAATTTTTGGAAAACCTTCTTTTGCCATGGAATTGATCCACCAAGATGATGATGACTTGAAACCTGGCTACTTATGAAACTCCTTGACTTATTCTTGTGCTAATTACAAGACTCCACTTCACCAATTTACAATACAAAGCAAACTAATATTATTTACAGGACTCAAGCTGAAATTAAAATAATTGTCTACTCATTGGTGATCCACAATGAGCTTGGAGGGTTCTGACATCTCTTCCTAGCTCTGGTGTCCTCACCAATTTTTTCCGGATGGAGAGAAACTTGACCTTGTCGAGTATAGATCAATGTCGCTATGATAGCGCTCTAGTATGTCTGGGTCAAATCTCAGCAAGTGCTCTCTAGTGATCCAAGAATCATCAGACACGGGTCATCCTTGCCAACGAACCAGATATCGCTGGTAATCTTTGCCTCGGGTAGCAATGATCTTGTTATCCAAGTTTTGATCAATCTTGTCTCTCTGGGCTGGTGGTATGGCAGGTGGACACACTTGGGTTAGTTCACTCTCAAAGACAGGATTAGGCCCAAATGGCTCACTAGGAATCAATGTTAGCTCCCTGTACTTGATAAGGTCTGAAACATTGAAAGTATTATTAATGCCTAGTTTAGGTGGTGACTTGAGCACATAGGAATTAGATCCTATTTTTCTAATCACTTTGTAAGGTCCACTACTCTGGGTATTTAACTTTTTCATGGTTCTTGGTGGGAACCGTTCAGGTCGTAGTCTAACTATTACAAAGTCTCCTTCAGTATATTCTTTGAGTCTCCTTTTAGTATTAGCCATATGTTTATAAGTTTCATTACTTTCATTAATTTTTTGAGTTATTTCTTTATGCAATGCTTTAATATGTTCAGCATATGACACAGCAGATTCTGAGATGCAATCATGCATGGGTAAAGGAATGAGATTTAAAGGTTTCCTAGGCTTGTACCCATGTACAATCTCAAAAGGACTTTTCCTGTAGACTTATTCACTGAGCTATTGTATGCGAATTCAGCTCTAGACAGTAATAGATCCCAATTGGCAGTATGTTCTCCCACTAACTTCTTAACAAGTTTCCTAGACTACGATTCATAACATCAGTCTGGCCATTAGTTTAAGGGTGATAAGCAGTAGAAAATTTAAGTTTCATCCCTAATAAATGTCAGAGTGTCTTCCAAAAATAACTAGTGAACCGTACATCCCTGTCTGATACTATGATCCTAGTTAAACCATGCAGTCTAACTACTTCATTCAGAAATAGCTTGGCTACCTTAGAAGCATCATAGGTTTGGGAACCAGGCAAGAAATATGCCATCTTAGAAAACATATCGACCACTACAAATATAGAATTATTTTTCCTTAAAGTCTTAGATAATCCAAGAACAAAGTCCATGCTAAGATCCTGCTATGGACAATCTGGTATCGGAAGAGAGGTGTATAAGCTAGTGTTCTGCTTTTGCTATTTAGCAACAGCACATGTTCTACATCTAGCTATAACTTGAGCAACATTCCTCTTAAGACTCGGCCAATAGAATTGGTCTTCTAGCGCTAAGATTATCTTATTTCTACCAAAATGTCCAGCAAAACCTCCTGCATGTGTTTCCCAAATCAAGAAGTCTCAAAGTGAAGTGTTTGGAATACATAGCTTACTCTCCCTAAAAAGTTACCCATCTTGAATTGTGTACTCACTATATGAGCTAGTTGTTCCTTGCTTAACAACCTTATAGATTTCACCAAAATCATCATAATTCTCTTATTCATCTTTTAATTTCTCAAATTTGACTACTCTTGAACTAACATAATTCAAGAGCATAAATCTCCTATTTAGTGTATCAGCAACTTTGTTATCAGCACCTGATTGATGTTTTAAAACAAAAGTATAGGCCTATATATATTCAACCCATTTTCCATGCCTAGCATTCAACTTCTTTTGTGAGTTAAGGAACCTAAGATCTTCTAGATCAGAATATAATACAAACTATTGCGATAGCAAATAATGTTGCCAATACCTAAGTGCTTGAACCACCGCATACAATTCCTTATCATACGTGGAATATTTCAATTTGGCATCATTTAGTTTCTCTCTAAAGAATACAACCGGGTGATTTTCTTGACTCTAGACTCCTCTAATTTCTACCCCTGAGGCATCACAAGCAACCTCAAAAACTTTCAAAAAATTGGGTAGTCTCAGAATCGGGGCTTGAGTCATCTTGTTCTTAATGTCATTAAAAGCTTTATCGGCATCTTTTGAATTCAAAAGCTCCTTTCTTCATACAATCTATTATCTGTGCAACAATTGTACTAAACCCTCAAATAAATCTCATATAGAAAGTAGCTAATCCATTAGAACTTCAAACATCATGAACATTCGTAGGGATAGGCTACTTAACTATGGATTTGATTTTCTCGAGGTCTGCCGATACTCTTTCAATAGTTACTATAAAACCTAGGAAAATAATCCTTGGAGTCATAAAACTACATTTCTTCAAATTTGCTTGAAGGTTATCTCCTCTTAGAACTCGACAAACCTACTGAAGATTGTCTAAGTGATCCTTCTTATTCTTACTATATATGAGGATGTCATCAAAATATACTACTACAAATTTTTCAATAAATGATTTCAAGACTTGAGTCATTATCCTCGTAAAAGTACTAGGTGCATTTGATAAGCCAAAGGCATCACCAACCATTCGAAAAGCCATCCTTGGTCTTAAACGCAGTCTTCCATTCATCCTCGGATCTAATTCTAACTTGATGATAGCCACTCTTAAGGTCTATCTTTGAAAATAGAGTAGCACCAGCCATCATGTCTAGCACATCATCGAGTCGGGGTATGGAAAACCTATACTTCATTGTAATCTTATTAATGGCTCTACTATCAACACACATTCTCCAACTGCAATCCTTCTTGGGAGTCAATAGTGTTGGAACAGCACATGGGCTCAAACTTTCCCTTATAAACCCATTCCTAAGAAGATCTTCAACTTGCCTCTGAAATTCATTATGTTTTATAGGATTCATCCTATAATGAGGTAAACTCGGTAAGGTAGCTCTTGGGACTAAGTCTATAGCATGTTGGATGTCCCTTAATAGAGGAAAACAACCAGGGAGGTCTTCTTGGAACACATCCTTAAATTCCTTAAAAAACTCTAAGATCTCCTCTGGATGTTCTTTTTGTGGTTCATCATGAACTTCTTCAGTTTTCAGCATCTAGATTGTTGAACCTTCAGAAATTTCATGCTCTAATTCCTTAGCAATAATTAGGTTCAATCTAGGTTCTTTCTCTTTCAAATGACTAGACCCTCGCTTAGTATTGTCTTTGGGTGGGGTCGAGTTGATCACTAATCTCTTTTCATGGTGTTTAAATGAACATGAGTTAGATCGGCCAAAGAGGGTTGCATCATGGTCATACAACCATGGTCTTCCTAAAATGATACTACTAACCCCCATTGAAATTACGTCACACCATACCTTCTCTTGGTAGGATTGAACTTGGACTGGGACCTGGCATTGTAACCTAATAGGAATTGATGTAGCATCAATCCAGGATACCTTATATCAGCTAGGATATGGTACAGTGGGAAAACCTAAACTCTTAAAAGCATTAGTAGATATTGCATTCACACAACTCCCACTATCTATAATAATTTTGCACACTTTATCTCCTAGCTTAATAAAGGTCTGTAGGATATTCGTCCTATGCTAGTCCTCATTCTTCTTTGTTTGAGCTAGAATACACCAAACTACACCTAGTAGGTCAGATGATTCTATAGGCTCTTCATCTCCTTCATACTCTTTTACCAAGTCTTCCTCAGCTTCATAAATTTTCTCCTCAAATTATTCTACATTTTCAACAGTTTCTTCCTAACATTCACCTATATGCAATGTTTGCCTAGGACAGTCAGCAGCAAAATGACCCATTTTATGGCACCTAAAATATATTGCATTTTGATTTCGATCTCTAGGGACCATGGGTGCTTTTCTTTTATCCTCCCTATGAACTGGTTGAGAACTAGGTTTTGGTTAGCTAGGCCGAAATTGATTAGGGCTAGGTCTAGTTCTAGGGGTATTAAACCTATTGGACTCAGGTCTTTAGTTGATAGGTCTCCTCTAGAATCACTTACAATCCCTAGCAATTTGATAAGCCTGTTCCGAATCATTTACTTTTCTTAAAAATAACTATCTCTAGATATCTTCATGCAAACCAGCTCCAAACATTGATAGGGTGATAGCTTTAGACTCGACTTCACTATACCTCATAATGAACTCATCAAATTTGGCAATATAATCAGCTACTGATTTATTCCTTGAGTCAATTTTTGCCATTGATCTAATAATTTTTATTCATATGAGAATGGTAGGTATTTCTCCCTAGGCTTCACCTTCATTGCTTGACATGTGTCTATAGGTAAGTCACCTCTCTGTCAGTTCAGTCGTTCTACATTTTCCCAGTACAACCTAGCTTGTTGGACTAGCCTAACCTTGGCAAATTTGAACTTTCTCTTCTCTGACATTTCATACCATTCAAAGTACTGGTCCATATCACTCTCCCAATCGGTATAGACCTTAGGATCTAAACTATCCTCAAATATGGGTGCGTCTAATCGAATGCTCCTAAGAATCCTTTCTTCCTGGCTATTCACATTAGGGGTATGCCGCCTAGGAATTGGGTCAGGAGTAATGTCCCTATGTTGGACTCTAGCAGGTTCTCTATATTGACCTCTTAGATCTGTGGGAGTGAGTTGGGTATGTAGAATTTGGGGAATGGGTTTGGGCATCTTAGAAATTTCACCTAAGGGAGTGGATCCTGGTGTTTCAGGATCTGTACTAGCCGCATGGGATTCTTCAAGGTTACCTAGTCTATCTTCCACATGATCAAACCTGGTATTGAGCTGTCTAAGTTGATCAGTTACAGTCCTCATAAAATTTTCCATATTAGGGTCCATGGGTGGATTGGATTGATTTTAGGTAGGCTGATATAGTGTGCCTGACCTAGTTGCTATGCAATGTGATCACATAGAACTCGACTAGGACTAGGGTTTCCTAGACCTAGAGCTCAAGTAAAATGGGTCAGCTCAAATTACAACCAATTCAATAATTACCCTAGCCATTGGCCAGGTACGAGGTGGGGTCATGGGAGTCTCCCCCTGCTCTTGCAGGATCCTAATTAAAAACTACAAAACTACTTAGGGCACTTGCCTCTGGACCTCTAGCCTTAGACACCATATTCAAGTGACAATCAGAGGATTGGGTGCAATAGCTTAAACATAATACTTGGAACCCAACCTGTTTGTGTCCCTAGCTTACTAGAGCAATTAAGTCTAATTGAATTTTAATTATGGTTAGGACTAATGCAAAGGTGGTGATTGTGGGCTAAGGAAGGGTGATGAAATCCCTCCCTTATGTAGATATTGAATGCCCTTAAGATTAGCTTTATTGATGATGCACACACAGGATGAAAACCTAGATGCAATCAAACTAAAATAATTAAAATAATAGAAAAAAAAAATTAATTATTTTTTTATATTTTGTTCTTTTGTTTTAGAAGAGATATAGTTTGCAGGAAAAACCCTAAGATGCAGGAAATGCAAGATTTATACAAAAAGAACCCTAAACTAGAATTGTTGAAATTCAGAATAGAATTGTTCTTAGGCAGTATTCCGATGATTAGAAAATATACAGATTGCAATAATTCTTTAAAAGAATCTGAAAAATACTTCTACTTATGATGGATCCAACAAAATAAGAATCAAGCAATTCCGAGTTACCTGCATATAGAAATAATTAGAAAAATAGACTATGTACTATAATGGACATGATGCAGAAATTAAACTCTAAAAATGCCTATCTCTTTGTTTTCTTCTTCAAGGGTCAATTCATAGTGGCACCCCTACATGCCATAGGAAATCCCATTTGAATGGTAGATGAGGGTCTTGCAGCCCTACTTTTTTCTATGACCGGACGGCCATGGTGAAGCACCCGATCTAAGTACTTAAAGAGAACTAAGTTGGCTCATGAGAGATTAAATCCTAGTTTAACCTACTCTGATACCAAAATTGATGCAGAACAAATAAATAAGAATGAAAAAAAAAATTTAATATTTGTTATATATTTAGATTTTAAAGGAAGACTCAAAGGAGACAGTAAAAGAAACTGATCAAGTCAATTACCCATACAAGTAAACCTATAAACCAATTGAAAAGCAAGACCTGGTCGTTGAGAAACCACAGAAACTAGGATTTATTTGAACAAATCAAAAATAAGGAGAAGGGAGTAAGCTCAGTTGTACCAACAAAGATCGCTTTTTCAATGTAGTCTGGCAGGACTCTCAAGATTGTAGTGACAAGGTTTCAAGATCTCATTTCCAAGCTCCGATCTTCAGCACGATGCTGGTTCAGAGACAAGAACACCAGATCTAGATTCTTCGTCACCTGCAAAATACTCAGCAAAGGAATCTTGGATTAGAAAGCAGTAAGAAAGGGAAAGGAAAGAAGGGAAGGGTTAGAGGTAGTGGATGGATCTTCTTGTTGGCTAGATTAGTAGGGCTTCACACCCCACGATGCTTCAAACGAACAAAAGAAGGGCCTCACACCCTATGATTCACATAGCAAAGGATGATTTTGATAGAATGTCTTTTATTTCAATAATAATTGCATGAATTATAAGGGGTTGATTGGATATTTATAGACCCCCAACCAGTGGTCTAAGGGACTCAGAAACAAGACTCTTATTCCATTTGAATTACAACTCTAGAATTTAGGTCTAGACAGCTTGGACTGTTGCTTGTTAGGTGATCTGGTCCTCTCTCAAAGTGGGTGATAATATGGACTTGGCATCTTATTTGTGTGACAAAGTGAATGAGAAGAGGCATCGGTCTTCTCAAAATGGGCGATAAATCTTTTCCCAAGTTGGTGTCTACTCTCTTAAAAATTGAAATCCAAACACCAAGAGGATGGACGACAAAATAAGAAGTGAAACACTCCTACTCCTTTTCAAATAGCGCTTAGCCTTTTCTCCCCTTAGCGTGAACTCCATCTTGGTGCTAGGATAAGTATCCTTGATAAGAGAAATTTATTTGAATGCTGGATAAACCTTGGAAGGATTAAGACTCATTTGGATTTGTGTGAACCTTCATCTAATCTTGGATTCTCCCATTTGAATTTTGAACTCATGCTTGAGTTGGCTGGCTATTTGGAGTGGGTGACCATCTGGAGGATGAGAGGGGTGCTAGATGAGAAGCAGAGTCCTTCTACTTTACTACTCTTAAATGTCATCTTAGATTCTAAAAAGAGTGATGAAAAGGAAATTGAATGGCACCACTTTTGGACAAATTCAAACATCGTCTGATGTCTTGATGTCTCAATGTCCTGTTGTCTTGATGTCTGGATGTCCCATTGTCTTGATGTCTGGATATCCAGATGTCTTGATGTCTGGATATCCAGATGTCTTGATGTCTGGATGTCCTGATGTCTTGATGAAAATTTTGGATAGCCTTCTTTTGCCATGGAATTGATCCACCAAGGTGATGATGACTTGAAACTTGGCTACTTATGAAACCCCTTAACTTATTCAAGTACTAATTACATGTCTCCACTTGACCAATTCCCAAAACAAAGCAAACTAATGTTTTTTATAAGACTCAAGCTGAAATTAAAATAAATTGGCTACTCATTGGTGATCCACAATGAGCATGGAGGGTTTTGACATCTCTTCCTTGCTTTGGTGTCCTCACCAAGTACATAGTTGCAAGTGAAGTCATGAAGAAAGCTATATGGGTGAAGAAATTCATCATGGAACTAGGTGTGGCTCCTGTTGTTCAATAATCAGTGCCAGTATATTGTGATAACAGTGGAGCTGTTGCACAAGTAAAGGAACCAAGGTCTCATCATAAGTCCAAGTACATCCTAAGATGCTTCCACCTCATTCAAGAAATCATTGAAAGAAATGATGTGTGTTGCCGCCAAGATCACCATGGCCTGCAGCTCGGTCATACCGGGGCATTCCCACTGCCCCACTACCGGCGTCCTCCCTTCCATCCTTTGAAACATAGGAGACCCGAGGTCGAAGATTTTGGTGAGGACACTCTGACGATCAAGTCAGTGAGACAATTGAGGGGAACAGGAAAGACCTTCGTAGTGTAGGGCTCGGGGGACCCATCTACCTGGAGGGTGCACGCTAGATAGAAATGTAAAAAAAATGGAAAGAGTAGGGATCGAGAGCGGGGAACAGGGACTAACCTCTCCCTTGCCTTCCCCTGTGTTCTTACCTTCCTCCTTCTCACTGGAGGCAGGGCCGAGGCTCTCTCCGAGAAGGGTCTTAGGGAGCCCATAGAAGCCCCCTGGATGCAAGCCCCTGCAAACCTCTCGAGGCTCCAAAAGTTCTCCCATATTTTTGGATGAAAGTCTGAAAGAAAAAATCCGCTCTCCACTTTTTTCTTCTCCCGTGCTCCTTATAGGAGGGGCGCTTATATTTTAGGAGGGACCGCCCAGGTGTTGCAGGTCTTGTGGCCTTGGCTAGATTCCTCTCATAGGAAAGCTTTGGGTATCTTGCCATGGTGGTGGGTGGCCATTGGTGGTATGGATATGGGCAAGGCAGCACGGCACGAGGCCTGGTGCCTGGGGGTGCCTGTACCATACCTCTGGTAGGTTAGGCACCGCCTGTAGAAGGCTTCGAGAGGCTAGGCTCTTGCTGTGGCATGATTTGAATATCTGCTTTCTCGCAGGAACACCATGCCTGGGACTCCGCCTTGGGACACAAGCTTGGCACTGGCCAGTAGCTGACCTCGGACAGGTGTGCACCTCGTGAGCTTGGCTTCTTCTAGAAGCTTGACCTCCGACGGTGGGGCTCGCCCAATGAGCCTGGCTTTGGCTGGAAGATTGACCTTGGATGGGGGGCTCACCTAATGAGTCCAACCTCGACTAGGTGCTTGACCTCAAATGGGGGCCTCGCCCAATGAGCACAGCCTCGGCTGGGAGCTTGACCTCAGACGGGGGGCTCGCGCAATGAGCCTGGCCTCGACTGGGAGCTTGATCTCATATTGTGGGCTCGCCCAATGAGCCCGACCTCGGTTGGGAGCTTGACCTCAGATGTGGGGCTTGCCCAATGAGCACGGCCTCGGCTAGAAGCTTGACTTCAGACGGGGGGACTGCCTTGTGTCCTCATCAGATCGCCTCATCCAGTGTCAGGTCTCTTGCCATCATGGCCATTCGTGGGTTCCATGTCATTGGATGTTGCCACATCAGATGGCCCCCACACCCAAGCCTAGAAGGTGAGACGATGCTCAAGGCGAATGGCGTAATAACCTCGCTGATGTGGAGGGACGTGCTTGCTATGTCATTAATGACTCGGGTGCCTGTGGCCCGAGATTCATGCTCTCATGTGAACGAAGTGATGCTCCACTCGATTTTCCAATGAAGGGTCTTGAATGCTCTATTTGGATCGACGTGACTACCATAGGTTTGACATGCCTAGGGAATTCGATTGGGCCACATGGTCACCTGCAGTTGGCCAAAGAACTAAGAGGGCATGTGCCTTGCATCAGGATGAGGAGACGGTGGGTGGCAACCTTTATGGTGCGGGCACCAGAATCAGAAAGAGACTCCAACCAATTCAAGCCCATTCCGAATCTTTATGGTTGGACTAGAGAGTCCGTTAACCTTTCTTTATTTTGAGTCCAAGAGAATCATGTAAGTCGAGTCTATGTTGGGTCCTGTAATCTTTCTTTTGAGTCCAAAATAATCATGTAAGTCGAGTCCATGTCAGGTCTAGTCTTAGTCCAATCCAAATGGGTCAACTAGCATCAAGCCAAAAGAAGACTCATAATGTATACCCCAAATCAAGACCAAAGCCAACTCAATTGGGGACCACATGCCACATCACTTGCGCCACCTCAACTTGGGACCACATGCCACGTCAAGAGGGGACCACATGCCACCTCACATGCCACCTCACCACAAGAGGGCACCATCCCAAGTTCAAATTCAAGGAAGTTGGCCAAGGAGGATTTCAAGCAAGAAAATCAGCCCTCTCTCCTTATATTACTCCACTTGTTTGGGGATTTGAAATTGCAAAATTTGTGAGGCTTTATTTAAAGCCTTGGACACCCCTTGTAAAGAGGAATTGATGAATGAATACAATTTTTTCAGAAATTCTCTATGTGTTTCTATGTGCCTATGTAGATCTTTATGCCTAAGTGAACCTCTTCCTCTCCTCCATCATTTCTTCTCCCTAATCCTTCTCTTTTACTCTTCATCTTCCAAGCAATCCTCTTCCTTCAAGGCGAATTAAGGACATCTTCACAAGAAGAAGATCAACACCAACACAAGCTTCCACCATGGCGCCAAGGATCATTTCCAACAAACTCTCCTTTTGAGTTCCATCAATCTTCTCATTTCTAATTAAGCTTCTAATCATCTTGGTTTCTTTGTTGCAGGGTTCTCTAGGTTCCAGATCTAGGAGGAAGGATTACTTGCTACAAACCAGAAAGTTAGATGGCCCATCTTATGTGGTATGATCTTTCATTTGAGAAACTTAAGAGCGAATCCCTTGTGCTTGAGATTTCAATACTTGAACTCCTAGTCTTTTAAGATCGAAATCATTAAATAGGGCTAGCTTGACTTGTGTGCGAATTCTAATCTTGTCCTATTTCTTTAATATTTTGATAGTCCTCCTAGCTGGGTTTAAGTATAAGCATTTAGGGTTTCTTATTTAGATCTCCTTGATCTTATATGTTGAATCACTCATATGCAAGTAAGAATTGCTAGTTAAATTTTGGTTAATCTCCTTTAGAGTCACATGATTGCATCCTCATCATGCATACCACACCATTCTTGGTATCAGAGCATGGTAGAATAAGTTCCTGATTGCATAGCATTAAGTCCTTGAAGTACTTGGATCGGGGGTGTTACCAGGCCGTCCGGTCTTAGGAGAAATTAGGGTTTAAACACCCTCTCTTCCCATTCCACGGGGATCTCCTAAGGCATGTCGGGGTGCCATTGTGATTGACCCATGAAAAAGAAAGCCAAAGGACTTCTTAGATTTCATTTGTGAATTTTGCATTGGGCATGTTCTGTTTTTCTGCTTGCTGTATTTTCTGTAGGCTGACTGTAATCCACCTGCAACTCCAAAGGCATGTATCACATTCCTCGTTGGAATATTTTTTTTCCTGCTCCATTTTAAGTTGCTTATCACCGTTTTAAATTTCAATCTGAGAAAAAATTTACAAAAAAATGAAAATTCTTGCAGTCCATCAGTGTTATTAGGATTTCTGTTCTGTTCTGTTCCTTTTCATTATCTTCATTTCAGAATCTGCCTAGAATAGTATAGATTTTATTTTAAATTTTGTTTTATTTGGTATGTCATCTAGAAGTTAGGAGTTTCCTATGATTTTTTTAGATTTTTCTGACATTTTTTTTCTGCACTTATCAACACCACTTTTAAACTTCAACACACTACTTCTACACCTGAAATTTGAAATTTGCATGCATCTCATGACAAATCAAATTAAGGGCACGAAATTGACATAGGGTCAGGATTTCATCACATGTCCCTAGCCCAAAAATCACCAAATTGCATATCGACCCAATCCCTAACTAAAATTGATTAGACATTAATTACCCTAGTGGGTTAGGAACATCAATTTGGTCGAGCCCGGGTTATTGTCAACTCATTGTGTCAACTAGTCTTGTGTGTGCCCTATTACTTGGTGTCTAGAATTGGGACTAAGGGCTTGGCTGCTAATCCGTTTATCACGCCAATTCCACCGGGCCTAGGTAGGCCAGAGACAGGATCTCACACTCCCCTTGTTCTAAAATCTGGCCAAGTATAGAGTTACTACAATCTAGCTTGCCACCTTGATTAGGCAACTAGCTTGGAACTCTAGGTCCAGTTCAATTCAATTGGGAAAGCTTGTGCAACCCATTTCTTCATCTATTATTGAAAGCTGGTGTCAAGGATAGAGGTTAAGTGGCTCAAGCCTAAGCGGTTCTTGTGGTTTTTAATTAGGACCCAATGAAAGCTGGGGGAACCTCCCACAGACCCACCTCCTGACTGGCTAGTGGAAAAGAGTAGCTGTTGATTTGATTGTATCTAGTCAACTCAGTTTATTTGGACTAACCGGTTTAGAAAACTCGTAGTTCGGGTCTGAGTCTAATTGTTTGCATGACAACTAGGTCAGGCACACCTTACCACCCTTCACAAGCCCAACCTAGTTCATGCATTGATACTAGTATGGAAAGCCTTATGAGAACTATGATCAAGAAGATGGACCGTTTGGATGCTAAATTTGGTCAGTTCGAGAAAAGGGTAGGAATCCTAGAAGAAACTAGGTTGACCCCAACTGAACCACCTTCACCCAGATTACCTTCAGTTCATCCTAGAGCCCAATGACAGGAACACACACCTGACCCAATTCAAAGAAGACCGCATCAGGATTATGTTGATCATACTCCAGAGCCACCTCCTAGAAGGCCTCACTATGATACTTTTGATCAGGATGATCGGGCACTAAGGAACATCCGTCTAGATGCACCAACCTTTGAGGAAAACTTAGATCCTAAGGTGTACATAGACTGGGAGGTTGACATGGACCAGTATTTTGACTGGTATGATATTTCTGATGAGAGAAGTTTTAAGTTTGCCAAAATCAGACTAGTTCGTCAAGCTCGGTTATATTGGGAAAACGTGGAACGAATATCAAGGCAAAGGGGAGATTTACCTATAGCAACATGGAGAGATATGAAGAGGAAACTTAGAGAGAAATATCTGCCTATGTCTTATCAACAAAGGTTATTAGATCAGTGGCAACGATTGACACAGGGTAACAAGACAGTTTCTGAATACGTTGCTAAATTTGATGAGTTTGTGATGTGATGCAACGTAGTCGAGTCTGAAGCAGCCACTTTATCAAGGTTTAGATCAGGGTTGAATGATGATATAAAAGGGGAACTGTTTTTAAGGGAAGTCCATGATTTAGATAAGGCATACCAAGTTGCCATGGACTATGAGAGGTTTCAAAGGAGAGCTACATTTAGACGACCTGAACCTATTAGGTTTAACCCTCCTGTTAGCAGGCCTAGTTCAGTCCCTGGTACAACCAATAGATCAAGATCCAGCTCGAATCCAACCCCTAGGCACAACCCTGTCATTCCCCCAATTCCTAGAGAAGACAAAGGAAAGAGCCTTGAAGTTCGAGGTGAGAGGGAGCGAGTCTGCTATAAGTGTCGTAAACCAGGTCATTTCGTGAGCCAATGTCCCTCTAGAGCTTTACATATAGGGGAGGCAGAAGAAGGTGAATCAGAACCCCTGGAGAATGATGAAGAGGAGGTTTATGAAGCAGGGGATTGCTTGGTTGATGAGTATGAAGGAGATGAAGAGAACATAGACTCATCAGATTTGCTAGGAGTTATGAGACGTATCATGACACAGACCTAGAAGCAAGAAGACTGGTGTAGAACTAGCATCCTACACACATTTGTTAGGATAGGAGAAAAGGTGTGTAAGATCGTCATCGTTAGTGGAAGCTGTGTCAACGCCATTTCCACTAACGCAGCCAAAAGTGTAGGATTACCCGTTGTACCACATCCCAATCCATATAAGGTGTCATGGATCGATTCCACTTCTATACCAATCAAGTCAAGATGTCAGGTTCAAGTCCAGCTTCAATCCTATCAGGAAAAGATCTGGTGTGATGTGCTTCCTATGGGGGTAATTAGCATCATCTTAGGCAGGCCATGGTTGTTTGATCATGATGTGACCATCTTTGGTCAATCAACTCCTGTGCTTTCAATTTCAATGGCAAGAAAATTGTCATTCATCCAACCCAGCCTAAAGATAATGTCAAGAGAGGAGCTAGCAACTTGAAAGATAAGAAGACTGGATTAAATTTAATAGGTGCAAATAAATTAGAGCAAGATATCATAGAATGAGCACCTATTTGGGTAGTAGCTGCTAAGGAAATTAAGGACCACAGCCCTATAGAACACCCTCAAGAGGTGGTCCAATTATTGAAAGAATTTGAGGATGTGTTTCCAAAAGATCTCCCCGATAACCTCCCACCTTTAAGAGACATACAACACGCAATAGATTTAATCCCTGGAGCGACTTTACCTAATTTGCATCACTATAGGATGAACCCAACTGAACACCAGGAACTGCAAAGGCAAATGGGTGAACTTCTTAGGAAGGGGTTTATTAAGGAATGCATAAGTCCATGTGCAGTCCCTGCTCTGCTGACCCCTAAAAAAGATGGCACCTGGACGATGTGTATAGATAGCCGTGCCATTAATAAGATCACTGTAAAGTATAGATTCCCAATCCCAAGATTAGATGACATATTAGATATGATAGCTGGATCAACAATTTTTTCCAAGATAGACCTAAAAAGTGGCTATCACCAGGTTTGGGTTAGGCCTGGAGACGAATGGAAGACCGCTTTTAAGACTAAAGATGGATTATATGAGTGGTTAGTCATGCCGTTCGGTCTGTCCAATGCACCCAGCACTTTTATGAGAATAATGAATCAGGTGTTAAAGGTTTTTATCGGAAGATTTGTAGTGGTCTATTTTGGTGATATACTTATATATAGCAAAACAAAGGCAGACCACTTAACCCACCTGAAGCAAGTTTGTCAAGTCCTGAGAAAAGATAGTCTCTATGCCAATATCAAGAAGTGTGATTTCCTGACAAATAGAGTTATCTTTCTAGGATTCGTAGTCACATCTGAAGGGGTGTCCGCTGACCCTGCGAAAATTAAGTCAATAGTAGAGTGGCCTGTACCCAAGAATATCCATGATGTCCGTAGTTTCCACGGTTTAGCCACCTTCTATAGGAGATTCATTAGAGGGTTCAGTACGATAGTGGCTCCAATCACTGATTGTATTAGGAAGGGAAATTTCGAGTGGACTAAAGCAGCAGGTAAGGCCTTCCTAACAATTAAGGAGAAAATGACACAAGCACCTATCTTAAGGTTACCCGATTTTACCAAGGTGTTTGAGGTTGCTTGTGATGCTTCTGGGGTCGGAATTGGAGGTGTTTTGAGTCAAGAGAATCACCCAGTAGCATACTTCAGTGAAAAGTTAAATGAGGCGAGACTAAGGTATTCCATGTATAATAAGGAACTGTATGCTGTAGTTCAAGCTCTATGATTTTGGAGGCATTATCTTCTTCCCCACGAGTTTGTCCTGTTCTCTGATCACGAAGCTCTTAGGTTCCTTAGTTCTCAAAAGAAATTTAACCTTAGGCACGGGAAATGGGTAGAATTCATACAAGCTTACACGTTCGTTTTGAAACATCGTGCCGGTACTGAAAATAGGGTTGCTGATGCGTTGAGCCGCCGTTCTATGTTGTTAACCTCTGTGAGCACTGAAGTAGTAGGGTTCGATTGATTGAAAGATGAATATCCCACATGTCCTGATTTTGGTCACATCTATCAATCCCTCCAACAATGACCATCTAGTGAGCCTAGTGATTATACACTGTTAGATGGATACCTTTTCAAAGAAAATCAGTTGTGTATTCCCAAGATCTCTGTTAGGGAATTCCTGATCTGGGAAGTCCATGCTGGAGGTTTAGCAGGACATTTTGGCAGGAACAAAACCATCCTAGCAATGGAAGAACAATTTTTTTGGCCTGGTCTTAAAAAGAACGTTGCCCAGATCGTAGCTCAGTGTCGGACCTGTGCTGTTGCAAAATAGCAAAGACAGAACACTGGTCTGTACACACCCTTACCTGTCCCTGATGGTCCATGGCAAGATATCAGTATGGATTTTATGGTAGGTCTACCTAAAACTTCTAGGAAACATGACTCTATTTTTGTGGTTGTCGATCGTTTCTCGAAAATGGCGCACTTCATCCCGTGTTCTCAAACTTTAGATGCTTCGAAAGTGGCCAAGCTTTTCTTAGATCAGGTGGTTAAGCTTCATGGTTTACCCAAGACCATTGTGTCAGATAGAGATGTCAAGTTCACTAGCGACTTCTGGAAAACCCTCTGGCACATGTTAGGTACTAAGCTGAAATTCTCTACGGCCTATCATCCTCAAACCGATGGCCAAACTGAAGTAGTAAACCGAAGTAGGAATTGCTAGTTAAATTTTGGTTAATCTCCTTTAGAGTCGCATGATTGCATCCTCATCATGCATACCACACCACTTTACTACAAAGGGTCTGCATCCTTCCCCTTTTAAGGAGTCCATGAGTGCTCCTTCTTTTCCCTTTAGTTCTTCTCCTGCTTGAGTGTTGCATGCTCTTGATAGGCTAGATCCTTCCCCCATGCTTTCTTCCTTTACTCCCTCTCTTTCGGTCTGCACCGAGGGAGGGTTCTTGGTGGACATCAGGCTCTCTACCAAGGAATCAGAGAGTCAAGCGAAGACCCTCCAGGAGGGATCGGCCAGTCATCATGGCGATGGCGTCTAGCTTGGAGAAGAAATCTATCGACTTCGAAAACTTCCACCAAGCATGACAAGGGGGAGAGCCTTCGGTCACACAACTAGGGAGGAACAGAAGAGGGAGAAAGAGGTCGCTCGCTCCTCCCCTAAGTTTTCAAGACCAGAGGTCTTCGACGAGGAGGTGGTGGTCGAGGTGTGGTTGTTGTGCGACAGATCACGACCCTTCTGATGCCATTAGAGATGGCATAAGAAGGGGCTGTTGTAGCTACCCTTGGAATCACGGGATTGGTGAAGTCCAAGGAGGAGGCGGTAGAGTTGATGCCGGACTCTAGAGATCTGACAGACACCTGAGCAAGGGCCCCAATGGGCTTGGCCTATCCTGCTAGTGCCTTCTAAACCGATCATAAAAGTTAAGGTCAAGGACAGGGTCAGATTCCTTCCCTTTCTATTTGTAATCTTGCTTTTGAGAGATTTCCCGACCTGTCGGGGATCTCCTTTGATGAAAGAAACTTTTGATCAATGAAAATGTTTTCTTCTATCATCTAATATGTGTCCATCTTCTATTCCTCTTCTTTATTCTTTAGAATACGAAGGTGTATTTTCGAGGCCATCTTAATTTTGTTCTAGACTTTCGACTTCCACAGGATGATGCTGGAGACCTAGGGCCGATATGAAGGCATTTGGCTTCTGAAGCTTTCGGGGTCCCTCGACTTGACTCACCGAGTGGACTGTGATCGAGCCCGGTGGCGAGAGATAAGAGGCTTGAAGGAGGAGGTCGAGGGGCCTGATGGAGGAGGCCAAGAGGCCTAATGGAGGAGGTTGAAAGGCCTGGTGAAGGAGGCCAAGAGGCCTAAAGCAGGAGGCCAAGAGGCCTGGTGTGCCAAGCAGTGAGTTTGGTGGTAGATGGCCGGGACTTCTGGAGTTTCAAGGCAGATATCTCTAAACTCTGCCGAAGGTGGCTCGAGCCGAAAGGTTTATTGGAGGTGGTCGAGAGGCATGATAAAAAAGGCTAGGAGGCCTAATGGAGTAGGCCGAGAGGCCTAATGGAGGAGGCTGAGGGGCCTGATGAAGGAGACCAATAGGCCTGATGGAGGGGGCCGAGATGCCTCAATGGTGGGGGCCGAGGAGCCTGATAAAGGAGGCTGTGAGACCTGATGAAGGAGGTCAGAGGCCTGATGGAGGGGGCTGAGAGGCCAGATGTGCAAAGCTGAGTCAGGTGGTAGATGGCCAGGACTTCTGGAGTTTCCAAGCAGACATCTCTGGATTGTGAGCAAGCCGGCTGGAGTCAAGTGTCTTGATGGAGGGGGCCGAGAGGCCTGATGTGCCAAGCTATGTATCAGGCATTAGATGGTCAGGACTTCTAGACTTTCCTGGTGGACATCTCCGTATTGTGAGCAAGGTGACTAAAACCAAGAGGCTTGATAAAGGAGGCCGAGAGGCCTGATGAGCCAAACTATGAGTTAGGCCATAGATGGCTGGGACATCTAGAGTTTCCCGATGGACATCTCTAGACTTTGAGCATGGCGGCTGGAGTCGAGAGTCTTTATAGAGGGGGCTAAGAGGCCTGATGCGCCAAGCTGTGAGTCAGGCATTAGCTGGCCGAGACTTCTGGAGTTTCCTAGCGGACATCTCTGGATTGTGAGCAAGCAGCTGGAGCCGAGAGGCTTGATGGAGTGGGTCGGGAGACTTGATGCACCAAGCTATAAGTCATGCGGTAGATGGCCGGGACTTCTAGAGTTTCTCGATAGACATCTTTGGACAATGAGCAAGGCTGTTGGAGCCGAGAGGCTTGATGGAGGGGGCCGAGAGACCTGATGGAGGGCACCGAGATGCCTGATGAAAGAGGCCAAGAGGCTTGATGAAGGAGGACGAAAGGCCAGATGGAGTTGACCGAGAGGCCTGATGAAAGAGGCCAAGAGGCTTGATGAAGAAAGCCGAGGAGCCTGATGAAGGAGGCCGAGAGGCCTAATGGTGGGAGCCGAGAGGCCTAATGAAGGAGGTCGAGAGGCCTGATGGAGGGGGCTGAGAGGCTGGATTTGCCAAGCTGTGAGTCAGTTGGTAGATGGCCAAATGATGAGACAAAATATGAAACTGATCTAATGATTATTAAACTAATTATCTGAGATTAACAGCGATTATTTTTTTTTGGATTTTTTTTGATTAAAGACTCAAAGTAATCAATAAAGCAAAACTAGTCAACTAAATATAAACCCGTAAAGTAGATCTAACAATCCTAAATATGAATCAGGATTTGGTGATTAAGAAACCACCTTAAACTAGGGTTCTAACCTTCAAAGAATCCGAAATAAAAAGTTAGGGAAGGGTTTTACTTTACCAATAGAAATTTGTCACTTCTTTGATGAGGAACTGGATCGGTACTCTGGGATCTTGCAACAGGACTCCAAGATTGTTGTTCTCAGGCTCCGATCTACAACAAGACTGCCAAGGCAAAGATCACCATCACTTCTGATCTTGATTACCTGGAATCAGTCACAACGCTCAGTAAGAAGGCGTGGAAGGAAGAAGGAATTTTAATGGAAGAGGAAAGGGAGAAGAAGATTATTGTTGTCGGCTAGGATTTCTGATGGTGGGATAACTAGGGCCTCACACCCTGTAATGCTCCGAAGAACAAAGGAATTATAGGGCCTCACACCCCACGATGCAAACACAGCAAAGAAATGGTAGAATAACTTCTTTATTTCATGAATAATTGTTAAATTTTGCAAAAGGGGTTGATGGGGGTATTTATAGACCACAAAAATGAGAAGTGCAGGTTACAAAGTGTTGGGTTCTTATTGGAAGGACATGAACTTCATGGACTTGGCTTCCCTTGGGCTGCAACACCTTAAATCCTTGTATTAGCATCATGGAACTCTTAGTTGTGATCCTTCCTTGGACTTCATCTTGATGCGAGAGGAATGCAAAGTCTAACTCTAATAATTAAGAATTTAATTTTGATGAGTAATAGTAGCAAACTCAGATAAACTATCAAATTAATTTAATGAAAAAATAGACTAAGACTCTACTAGCTACCCACAATATAATCAGCATGCAATTACATAAAGAACCCTAGATCCGATGATTGAGAAACCACTGAAACTAGGTCATCCAGACTTCAATCAACCAGATCTAATGAGATTTGGATGGTTACTTCCCAATAATGCTTTTCCCTCCACCGTTTTAATAGCTCTGTATTCAACTTTCAAGATATCATGGTAGGATTACAAACTTCAATGCTTCGGAGCAGATCTTCCAATTGATGGTTGGATGGCAAGGGAAAACTCCTCTTCTGATCGGGTACTCTAGAGATCTTGCAAGAGAACTTTGATTAGAATGATGGAAATGGAGTAGAAATCTGAAATGAGAGAGGGAAAGAATGGTGGATGGCTTGGTTCTGGATTTGAATTGAATGTTGAAGATAGTGGCAACTAGCTTCTGGATCTTGGACTCAGGAGATAACTCGGACTTCAGTACTTCACACATACACTATTGCAATGCTTAACCAGCAGAGCACTCACATGCTGCAATTGCTTAAGCAGTAATTGCACTCTCAATGCTTACCTAGCAATTGGAGAAAAGAAACTAGCAGAGTTTCATTAATCAATTACAAGTTGGATATAAGGGGTAGAATGGAGTGGTATTTATAGGCCCTCCATACAAGGTAGCATGATAGCATAGAATTCTTATGAATACATGATAATTAGAGATTACATTGGACTCTACTCTCTTTCTTGACTTGGATGGAAACTCCTTGAAATTTGAATAGGATAGGTGCCTTCTTCATTTTGACTTCTTCAATTCTAGGCGACAAAGAAAAGATGGGCGACAAGAAGAAATGAGGCTCGCCTAAAATGTGCGACAAAACACTTCTCAAATGAGAAGTGGGCGAAAACTCTTCCTTTCTTGGCGTCGATCCCACTTTGGTATGAGAAGACTTCATCTTGATTCTTTGAATTTGGAAGAAGTTTAGATAATCATATCTTTTATCTTGATACTTGGATGAGACACCTTTGAATGTTGAATGGACTCCAAGGAACTTGGACTCCTTTGGAATATAAATGAACCTCCACTTAACCGTGGACTCTTCTTCCATTTAAATTTGAATACATTTTTTAATGGCCGACTATCCTTGGACTGGGAGATAATTTGAGGTTGAAAGGGGTGCTAGATGAGAAGTAGAATCCTTCTGCTTTACTTCTCTTAAATGGCTTCTTCTTAGATTTTAAAAATGGGCGATGAGATGATATTTGTTGGCACCTCTCTTTAAACTTGAATTCCAAAAATTGTCCTGATGTCTCGATGTCGCAATGTTCCATTGTCTCGATGTCTTGATGTTCCAATATCTCGATGTCTGGATGGACATGTCTCGATGACTTGATATCCCAATATCCAGATTTCTGGTGAAAATTTTGGACAACCTTCTTTTGTCATAGAATTGATCGACCAAGGTGATGATGACTTGGATCTTGGCTACTTATGAAACCCATTGACTTATTCAAGTACTAATTACAAGACTCAAATTGACCAATTCACAAAACAAAGAAAACTAATATTATTTACAGGAATCAAGCTGAAATTAAAATACTTGGCTACTCATTGGTGATCCACAACGAGCTTGGAGGGTTCTGACATCTCTTCTTAGCTATAGTGTCCTCACCAATTCTCTCGGGGTGGGAGGAACTCGACCTTGTCGAGTAGGGTTGACTCTACTCTGGTAATGTTCTATGTTTGGGTTAATTCTTTATAGATCCTCTCGAGTGATCTATGAATCAGCAGATTTCGATCTGCCTTGCCATCAAACTAGGTAACGTTGATAATCCTTACTCCTTGTAGTGATAGTTTTATCATCCAAAATCTGCAAGATCTTATCTCTCCATTCTGGTAATTTGTCTGGTAGACACTCATGGGTAGGGTCACTCTCAAAGATAGAATCATGTCCAAATGGCTCACTAGGTATCATTACTGGCACATTATACTCAACAAGATTTGATACATTGAAGTTTGGACTAGTACTTAATTTAGGTGGTAAATCTATCACATAGGCATTAAATCCAATTTTCTTTTTGATCTTGTATAGTCCTGCACTACGGGCATATAGTTTTTTCATGGTTCAAGGTGGGAACAATTTAGGATGAAGCCTAATCATGACAAAGTCTCCCTTATTATATTCTTTGAAACGTTTATGTGAGTTAGCCATATGCTCATAAGATTCATTGCTTTCATTATTTTTCCTACTTAACTCTTTATGCAATTCCATATTGTGCTGTGCATATGACTCTGTAGGTTCAGAAATGCATTCATGCATGGGCAAGGGAATAAGATCTAAAGGCTTTCTAGGTTTATATCCTTGGACAATCTCAAATGGACTCTTGCCTGTGACCAATTGACTGAACTATTGTAGGCTAACTCAGCTCTTGGTAGTAAAAGATCCCAATTCCCTATGTTTCCACCTATAAGACATCTAAGCAAGTTCCCCAGGTTCCGGTTTACTACCTCCATCTGGCCATCTATTTGGGGGTGGTAGGATGTACAAAATTTAAGCTTAGTTCCTAACAAATGCCAAAGGGTTTTCCAAAAGTAACTTGTATATTTGACATCCCTATCAAACACTATGGTTTAAGGAAGGCCGTGTAACCTAACCACACTATCGATAAAAATTTTGGCTACCTTAGAAGCATCAGAAGTTTATGAACAGGGTATAAAATGTGCCATGTTAGAGAACCCATAGACCACTACAAAGATGGAATCATGTTTTCTGAAAGTCTTTGGTAAACCTAACATGAAATCCATACTAAGGTCTTGCCAAGGATAGTCTGGTACTGGTAAAGGAGTATACGAACCAGTGTTTTGCTTTTGCTATTTTGCAACAACACAAGTTCGACGCCTAGCTACAACTTGAGCTACATCCTTTGTCAAACTTGGCCAATAAAACTGGTCCTCAATAGCTGGAATGGTCTTATTCCTATAAAAGTGACCAGCTAGATCTTCGGCATGGGTTTCCCAAATCAAAAATTCTCTAAGGGAGGTTCTAGGAATACACAACCTATTATCCTAAAAGTGGTAGCCATCGTTCAGGGTATACTCACTATTTAAACTAGAGGGTCCTTATTTAATAGACTGATAGGTCTCACTAAAATCAGGACAAGTTTCATTATGATCCTTCAATTTGTCAAATCCTACAACTTCAGTACTGAGTTAAGGAGTATGGATTGTCTATTAAGAGCAACAGCAACCTTATTCTCAGTACCAGTATGATATTTTAGAATAAAAGTATAGGCTTGAATGTATTCTACCCACTTTGCTTGCCTAGGGTTTAACTTGTAGCTAGGTAGCAGGAATATTCCCTGGTTTCTTGCTTCTTAATGGCTTGGGCTTGGTGCCTGGGCTTGATTTTTTTGGGCTAGGATGCAGATGGACCTCTAAAATCATGGATGCCTTGGTATATGAATATATTTTAGCATTTGGAAGGGAATATGGGGATCTGGAGGGCATCTACAAAGAATCAGGGTTTTCTGAACTTTTCCTCCTGGGGTCTTCAAATCTTCAAGCTGGGTTGGACTTGGGCTATACTTCCATGTCTTTAATCTGGTTGGGCTTGGTCTTCACTTGTATGATGTGGTCTTGAGTCCTCAATATGGTTGAATAGGACTCAAAAAAAATAAAATTAGCTCGACATGAGCTGACTAACACTAGACTGAACTAGCTCAACATGAGCTGACTAGTACAGAACTGAAACTCAAAAGACTCAAATAACAACTAAAATGGACTCAGATGGGCTAAGCCCTTAATACAGATAGACTCATAAATTATTGATCAATTCATAGAGGGTTGAAAAGCCTCTATCTTATTCTGGTGCCTCCGGTGTCCCCACCAATTATCCCGGGGTGGGAGGAACTCGACCCTGTCAAGTGAAGATCAGACTAGCTCACATATCTTTCGAGAAGGTCTGGGTTGAGACATTGCAAGTCCTCTCGAGAAATCCACGAATCGTCCGATTGTGGCCGACCTTGCCATCGAACCAGGAAGCGTTGATAGTCACGGCCTCGAGTTATGATGGCTTGATCCTCCAAGATACGCTCGATCCATTCTCCTCTCTCAGGCTAATTTGTTAGTGGACACTATGGGTTAGGGTTACTCACAATGAAAAGGAATAGGTCCAAAGGCCTCACTAGGTATCGCTGCCGGTTCCATATACTCAACCAGGTCTGTAATATTGAAGATAGAACTAATGCCCAAATTTGAAGGCAAATCTAACACCTAGGCTTTTGATCCAACCTTCTCTATCACTTTAAAAGGTCTGGCTCTACGAGCATGAAGCTTCTTTTAGTCCTAAGCCTAACCAAGATTGAATCCACTACATCAAATTCTTTGACCCTTCTTCGGGAATTAGCCAGTTGTTTTAGGATTAGTGCGGGTGGTGAACATGCTAGGCACATGCAGACTCCTATCAAGATGATGCAAAGGACTCAAACCAATACCTAACAGACTTGACTATGCATTCCTATAGAAGGAAATTTTATTGAACTCTTTGGATCTAAACCTAACAGATTATAGATTCCCTAGGTTTGATCCTAGCTTGACATGCACATGAAAATTTACAGAGAACTCCTAGCAAATTCCAAAGAGTATGCCAGAAGTAAGATGCAAACCTAACATGCATGATGAATGCAAGCAGTATGCTAATCTTAGTTAAATGCAATCTAATAATCCTAGAAATGCTGGAGGTGTTAGGAAAGTGCAGAAAATAGGAAGTGGGTTCAGAATTAGTTTGGTAGGGTAGGGAAAAAGGTTCAAGGTTAGTTGGATAAAGTTCAATATAAGAAGGCATGTTAGGGACTAATCCTAGACTAATGAGGCTAACCTTACGAGGTTGCGGTATATCTATGGGGTTTGCATAATGGAAGGATAGGTTACTAATCTCAGAGAAGAGGTCCTTAATGGGAACTATAGGAGGAGGCTCATCCTAAGGGTACTGATTCAAAGAGATCAAGTCCTTAACAAATTCTTCTGGTTCTTATATTTTAGTACTGGACTCTATAATTTGGCTCTCCTCTATGGTTTTCTCAGGTAAGGCTCAAGTAGTAGTACCTAAGTTCTCTTCCTCTTTTTGTTCTTCCACTATAGCTTTAGGTTGGATGTGGTCAAGGTCAACTACCTCTAGGTTCGCTTCTACCAGGGTATCTATTAGGTCAGCTAATTCTAGGTCATCTAAAGGTGTCTCTTCTTCTCCCTCATACTCATCCACTAGGCTCGCATCAGCTTCATACACTTCCGTGTTAATGTAAGCCTTGTCAATCTCAGGAATGGTTAGAGAAGGTCAACTAGAGAAAAATTGGTTAGGTCCTAGTTTCTGCTTATGGACACTAATCATAGTAGGTTCAGGTTGCCTAAGGGATAGTGGCTCACTACTGGGCTCATATTTAGGGGTGCTAATCCTATGGAGTTCAAATTGACTAAGGAAAACCTGACTAGTACTAGATAGATACCTTAGGGTTATGGGCTCCCTAGGCTCATAGGACAAGGGTGCAGATCTATGGGTCACGGAATTATAAGATCTGGGGTCATAGGATTTGGGTTCAGCTCTATGGGTCTTAGATCTACTGGACTCATGGGATATGGGTTCTTAGATTCTAGAGTCAGAGGATTTGGAGTCATAAGATCTATAGGTTGTCGGTATACTAGGCTTATAGGGAGAGGGTAAATAGGATCTATCTTCCAGGTCTACAAAATCCTGATTGATCCTTCTAGGACTAACCTTAGGGATTGGGTCCTGATGATGGGCTCTCCTAGGTTCAGTCTCAAGGTATGGATCAGGGTTTGTGGTCCTCCTAGGTTAAGTATCATAGTATGGGTCATGATGATGGGCTCTCCTAGGTTCAACCTCTCTGTAGGGATCAGATTTTAGGGTCCTCCTAGGTTCAGTATCATAGTATGGTTCATGATGATGGGCCCTCCTAGGTTCAACCTCATGGTAGGGATCAGGGTTTGGGGTCCTCCTAGGTTCAGTATCATAATAAGGGTCATTACGAGGGGTTCTCCTAGGTTCAACCTCATGGTGGGGATCAGGGTTTGGGGTCCTCCTTGGTTCAGTATAATAATAAGGGTCAAGTTGATGGTCTCTCCTGGGTTCAACCTCACGGTAGGGATCGGGGTTTGGGGTCCTCCTAGGTTCAGTATAATAACAAGGGTCAGGGCGATGGTCTCTCCTAGGTTCAACCCCATGGTAGGGATCATGGTAAGGGGTTCTCCTAGGGTTATGCTCCTTATATGTGTCAGAGTATTGGGTTCTCATAGGATTGGACTCCCTATATGGGTCAGAGTAGTGGGTTCTCATAGGGTTGGGCTCTATGGTTTCACTAGGTTGAGTTGGGTTGAGGCTATTGGTCTGGGTGAACTGAGTCATTTGGGTAATTAACTGGGTAGACATCTGGGCCATTTGGTCTATAAGGGCTTGAATCCTAGATTCTTGCTTATCCATGGGTTCAGGGAGATGGTGGATGAGATGGGACTCCTGATCTAATGCTCATGCAAGACTCGATCAAACTGACTATAGCTGACTAGACCTAGAGTCCAAAACTGGATGCATAATCAGGGTGGCAAACTAGCCTATAGAAACCCTATACTCAACCAGGCAGGCGTGAGGGGAGTGTTAGGTCCCTAATTGCCAATCCTAGACACCAATTAGAGATTGGCCAGGTAAGCGGACCAGCACACAAGCCCTTCGGGATTGAATCCCTAAACAACAATTCTAGACACTGAGCACAAGGCACACAAAGATTAGCTTGACACTATGATCTGACACTTAGCCCGGACCCGACCAGTTGGTGTCCCTAGCCCACTAGGGCAAATTAAGTCTAGTTAATTTTAGGTTAAGGCTTGGGACCGAATGCAAGGGATGTGGTTTTTGGCTAAGGAGAGGTGATCAAATCCTCCCCCCATCTGATATATCAAGAGTACCCTTAAATGTAAATTATGCATTGATGGTAGGCAGATGAGGATGCAAATTAGGGTTTAGATGTTTTTGTAATTTTGAAGAATATATAATTTTTTTTGTTTTTTTGGTATTTTCTTAAATAGAAGAAAACTTGCAAATTATGGCCCAATATGCAGGAAAAATACTAAAAAAAAAATATATGCAAAAAATGCTAAACAAAAACCTAAAACTTCCAAACTTGTCTTGCTGAAAAAAAAATAGAGCCAGAAATTTACAGGCTGTATTTCGGCTTGCAGAAAATTCACAGGCCATAATAAAATATAAAAAACTTTTCAAAATTACTGTGAATTATTTGGAATCCACAAAAATAAATTTCAGAATTCTTGGAGTTTTTATCATGAAGAAATAATTTAAAAAATAGAGCAAATACGGACTGAAAAATTGCATAAAACAAGCCCTAATCTATGCTCTGATACCAAATGATGCGGGACTAATATGCATGAAATTTTTTTTGTATGTTTTATATGTGGGGCTAGGTGATTAATTCCCAAATTTTAGATCAAAATTAGTTGAAGAAGATTTTGTATGAATTTTTGAAGCCAAGCATGTAGATTAGAACCTAGAAAAGTACTGAAGATGGATCGCTGGGGCTGAGAAGCCTCGGTTAGGGCAAGTTCTCCTACAATATAAAGACTGGAGATAGAGGGGGTGTACCTGACAATGTCTGAAGTGCCCGGTGAAGATTGCAGCGAAGGGATCTCTCGTTCAACGATGGATGCGGCCTGGAAAACAGAGCCAAAGACCCGCGGATACCCGGCTTTCTGCTCGGTGGTCCAATTGAGGCTTGGCTGGAGTCGTTGGATTCGTAGGAACTCGAGGACCTGCAAACGACCTGTCAGGGGTTAGAAAACTTAGAGGAAATCAAGAAAACAAAGGAAAACAGCAAAGGGAAGAATGTTTTGGAGGGGGATGGAAGGATGTTTGGCAGCAGGAAGATGGTTGCAAACACCGGGAAGAAGAACTCTCAAACCCCTTTATGCACACAGTAGGGTAATCACACAAAACTATATAAGAACTCAAGGTTTATTTCATATCAAAATCTCCGTTCATACAAGAGGATAGGGTCCTTTAAATAGACCCTTAATCTTGGGCTCCAAGTAAGGGCACATAAGTCTTTACATAAGAATCCTTTTCCCTCTCAAACCCTAGCTACAAAATAAGGAAACATTAGGTAGAAAAATCCCTAAAAATTCTCTTGACTTGGCCAACACTCCAAGGATGCCTAGGGGGGCGTGTTGGGCTTCTAGGAGCAGCAAGGAGCCGGCCCAATGGGCCTCAAGCTTATGGGTTTGGGCCTTTCGAAGCTGGGGTGGCCTTGCAGCCAGGTAGCAGGAATATTCCCGGGTATCTTGCTTCTTAGGGGCTTTGGCTTGATGCCTGGGCTTGATTTCTTTGGGATAGGATACAAATGGACCTCTAAAATCATGGATTCCTTGGTATATGAATATATTTTGGCATCTAGAATGGAATCTGGGGATCTGGAGGGCATCTGCAAGGAATCAGGGTTTTCTGAATTTTTCCTCCTGGGGTCTTCAAATCTTCAAGCTGTGTTGGACTTGGGCTATACTTCCATGTCTTTAATCTGGTTGGACATGGTCTTCACTTGTATGATGTGGTCTTGAGTCTTCAATATGGTTGAATAGGACTCAAAAAAAATAAAATTAGCTCGACATGAGGTGACTAACACTAGACTGAACTAGCTCAACATGAGTTGACTAGTACAGAACTGAAACTCAAAAGACTCAAATAATAACTAAAATAGACTCAGATGGGCAAAGCCCTTATTACAGATGGACTCATAAATTATTGATCAATTCAAAGATGGTTGAAAAGCCTTTGTCTTATTCTGGTGCCTCCGGTGTCCCCACCAATTCTCCTATGGTGGGAGGAACTCGATCCTGTCGAGTGAAGATCAGACTAGCTCACATATCTCTTGAGAAGGTCTGGGTTGAGGAATTGCAAGTCCTCTCGAGGAATCCATGAATCGTCCTACTCTAGCCGGCCTTGCCATCGAACCAGGAAGCATTGATAGTCACGGCCCCTGGGTTTGGATGAGTGCACCTATAGAACAATGTCCACATTTTAAGGTCGTCCTGAATAACCAAGGTTTGTTTCTTGTTTCTGATAAGCCACCTCAAAACTCTGATTCTTATTTCCTACCCTTCCCTGAATCTTCTCATGTTTCTAGAGCTATGGGATTACACTTTACTGAGATCTCTAGGTTGCAAGACTCCTTAGAACCTATTAGGTTTGCCACCTACTTCTGGAAGACCTTATGGCACCTACTAGGAACCCATGATAAGTTTTCATGCTCTGCATGCCATCCTGCGACCCAAGGTCAAACCTAGAGAGCCGTAGTTTGTTAGGTTTAGACCTAGGGTTCCTTTGAATAAAGTCTATTCTTTAGGAATGCGTCGTCAGTCGAGTTTAGGACATTGACTCAGATTTTGGTTGAGTGAGAATACCAGGAATTGGGATTTGTATTTACCCAGGGCTGAATTTGCATATAATGACTCGGTCAATAGGTCCATAGGTAAAAGCCCTTTTTAAGATTGTTCATGGGTACAAGCCTCACACACCACTTGACCTAGTTCCTTTGCCAGTCCACACACGAGTCTCTAAGTCTATTGAAGACTTTGCACAGCATGTAAAGAACTTGCATAAAGAAATTCATGCCAAAATAACTTTAAGTAACGAAACTTATAAGAAGTTGGCTGATTCTCAAAGGCGAGTCAAAACTTTTGTTGAGGGAGACTATGTAATGATTAGGTTAAGGTCGGAGCGGTTTCCTCCTGGAACCGTTAGAAAGCTACATGCTAGAGGAGCTGGACCATTTAGAGTAGTGAAGAGAGTAGGATCCAATGCCTATGTGCTCGAGTTGCCTCCAGAACTCGGCAATAGCTCTACTTTCAACATTACAGACTTAGTAGAGTATAGGGAGCCAGCTGTGATTCCTAGTAAGCCTTTGAAACCTAATCCTATTATTGAGAGTGATCCCGACCCTGTGTGTCCACCAACAAACTGGCCTTTGAGGAAAGAGCAGATTGAAAAGATCCAGGATGATCAGGTTATCTCTACTCGTAATCGAGGATACCAAAGATACCTGGTTTGCAGGCAAGGAAGGCCAGATTCTGATGACTCTTGGATCTCCCAAGAAGAATTACAAGAATTGGATATAGACCTCTTGGAGAGATACCAGAGCCAGCTTGATCCATACTCGACAGGGTCGAGTTCCTCCCACCCCGGGAGAATTGGTGCGGGCACCAGACTCAGAAAAAGACTTCAGGGCTCCATCTGGATTTTTGATTGACCTTGCTCGAAGAATTAGGGTTTTTTGGTTTTGTAATAAGGGTTGACTTGGTCAACTCAATTTTAGTCTTGAGTCTGTATTTCCCTGCAATTTAAATTTTGTTGAGTCATGTTGACTCAGTACAAGTCCTAGTAGTGATCTAGGTCTTCTCCAGGTTGGTGCCATTTTTTTCAGTCAAATCAAGGTCCAGGGTACCACATTTTTTCTTCCAGGCCCAAGCATGTGGGCGCCACACTCCCAGCCACACGCCAGAGTCCAGGAGGCGCCACATCTCCATCCATTGTCTTTGGTCCCTACACCACAAGAAGTAAGTTCCATTTTTTTCTTGCACCACTTGCGAGAGAAATCCATCAAGATACCTCAATCCAAGGAGGAGCCAATTTCTTTCCAGATAAACCTAAGCTAGGATGGCAAGAATTTTTCTTGAAGAGAGGATCAAGGAGGTGCCCCGCAATGTTCCATAAAAATCCAAGTTATAAAAGGGAAGAGAGCATGTCTTGGGGAGGAATTCATGGAGGTTCCCAAAAGTTTCAAAAAGTGCCAAAGCCATGAAAGGAAGAAGCCTAAACTTATGGAGCAAGACTAGGAGGTGTCCAAATGAGCCAAACCATGAAGGAAAAATCCTTGATTCATGGAGAGATACTAGGAGACACCCCTATAACCTGTAATTTGGAGCTAATTTTCAAGTTTTCTTGGAGTTTTTGGGCTGCCCACTCATGGAAGGAGTCTTGCGAAGAGAATTTGATGCCTAAAGTGTGTGTTAGTCCTATTAGTCCCACATGGGAAATGTATAAAATTTTATTTCTTTGTTATGTCTATATATTCAACTCTAAGTAACTCTTGAATTTACTGATGAATGAAATCAATTTTTGTGTGAGCAACTTTGTGTTTCTCTCTTCCGTACTTGTATTCAGGTGTTGAGCTCCATGATGGAGTAAATTCGGGTTCCCTAGGAACCTTGAGGAGGTGTGAGATCTCCAAACCCTACCAAAACCCTAGGTCAGCCACTTCAATTCCAAACCCTAGCCGCCCATCATCTTCTTCATTCCACCAATCATCAAAACCCTAATCTACCTCATCATCTCACGGCCCCTCTCTTCCATGTAGAGGCCGACCACCAGCATCCGGGTCCAGATCAGCTACTTCGAATACAGAGCAAATCCCAGAGGAAGTCAGATCAGCATCCAGGAGAATCAGGATTTCAGCAACATCAATTTTCAAGTTCTTCTTATCTGGTAAATCCTTTCTTTGAGTATCTGGTTCCTTAACTTGTTCTTCTTCTTTCCCAGATCCTGAGTTCAGGGAAAACTAACCCTGCCAAAGGACCAGTATTGGAGGATCTATTACGAAGATATCCGAATCCGAGGATCCAACAATCTGCTCGAGAGAGTCCTTCCACCAAACTCTGTGAAGATCACTGCCTGATACATAACCCTTCCCTTCTCTTTAGTTCTGTCCTGTTGAATGTTCCGAGCGAAACCCTAGGTCTCGGAGTTTCTTAACCCCCAGCGATCCTTTACTTCTAAACTACTCTAATAATCTAGTTTCTTTGAATTGTGCTTTCAATTATTATATAGTTTCTTTCAATTTAGCTTAACTTTCCTTTGAGTCTAAGCCGACTTCTGAAAATATAAAAAAAAATAATAATAAAAATAAAAATATACATTAATTTTAATTTGCTTCCGCATTCTATATTTTCGTTCTGCATCAGTTTGATCCTAGCTTGACATGCACATGAAAATTTACAGTGAACTCCTAGCAAATTCCAAAGAGTATGCCAGAAGTAAGATGCAAACCTAACATGCATGATGAATGCATGCAGTATGCTAATCTCAGTTAAATGCAATCTAATAATCCTAGAAATGCTGGAGGTGTCATGAAAGTGCAGAAAATAGGAAGTGGGTTCAGAATTAGTTTGGTAGGGTAGGGAAAAAGGATCAAGGTTAGTTGGATAAAGTTCGATTTAAGAAGGCATGTCAGGGACTAATCCTAGACTAATGAGGCTAACCTTACGAGGTTGCGGTATATCTATGGGGTTTGCATAATGGAAGGATGGGTTACTAATCTCTGGGAAGAGGTCCTTAATGGGAACTATAGGAGGAAGCTCATCCTAAAGGTACTGATTCAAAGAGATCAAGTCCTTAACAAATTCTTCTGGTTCTTGTATTTTAGGACTAGACTCTATAATTTGGCTCTCCTCTATGGTTTCCTCAGGTAAGACTCTTGTAGTAGTACGTAGGTTCTCTTCCTCTATTTGTTCTTCCACTATAGGTTTAGGTTGGATGTGGTCAAGGTCAACTACCTCTAGGTTGGCTTCTACCAGGGTATCTATTGGGTCAGCTAATTCTAGGTCATCTAAAGGTGTCTCCTCTTCTCCCCCATACTCATCCACTAGGCTTGCATCAGCTTCATACACTTCCGCGTTAATGTAAGCCTTGTCAATCTCAGGAATGGTTGGAGAAGATCGGCTAGGAAAAAATTGGTTAGGTCCTAGTTTCTGATTATGGACACTAATCCTAGTAGGTTCAGGTTGCCTAAGGGATAGTGGCTCACTACTGGGCTCATATTTAGGGGTGCTAATCCTATGGGGTTCAAGTTGACTAAGGAAAATCTTACTAGTACTAGATTGATACCTTAGGGTTATGGGCTCCCTAGGCTCATAGGACAAGGGTGCAGATCTATGGGTCATGGGATTATAAAATCTGGGGTCATAGGATTTGGGTTCAGCTCTATGGGTCTTGGATCTACTGGACTCATGGGATATGGGTTCTTAGATTCTAGAGTCAGAGGATTTGGAGTCATAAGATCTATAGGTTGTAGGTATACTAGGCTTATAGGGAGAGGGTAAATAGGATCTATCTTCCTGGTCTACAAAATCCTGATTGGTCCTTCTAGGACTAACCTTAGGGATTGGGTCCTGATGGTGGGCTCTCCTAAGTTCAGCCTCAAGGTATGGATCAGGGTTTGGGGTCCTCCGAGCTTAAGTATCATAGTATGGGTCATGATGATGGCCTCTCCTAGGTTCAACCTCTCGGTAGGGATCAGAGTTTGGGGTCCTCCTAGGTTCAGCATCATAGTATGGGCCATGATGATGGGCCCTCCTAGGTTCAACCTCATGGTAGGGATTAGGGTTTGGGGTCCTCCTAGGTTCAGTATCATAATAAGGGTCATGACAATGGGTTCTCCTAGGTTCAACCTCATGGTGGGGATCAGTGTTTGGGGTCCTCCTAGGTTCAGTATAATAATAAGGGTCATGTCGATGGTTTCTCCTGGGTTCAACCTCATGGTAGGGATTGGAGTTTGGCGTCCTCCTAGGTTCAGTATAATAATAAGGGTCAGGGCGATGGTCTCTCCTAGGTTCAACCCCATGGTAAGGGGTTCTCCTAAGGTTGGGCTCCTTATATGGGTCAGAGTATTGGGTTCTCCTAGGATTGGACTCCCTATATGGGAAAGAGTAGTGGGTTCTCATAGGGTTGGGCTCTATGGTTTCACTAGGTTAAGTTGGGTTGAGGCTATTGGTCTGGGTGAACTGAGTCATTTGGATAATTAACTGGGTAGACATCTGGGCCATTTGGTCTATAAAGGCTTGAATCCTAGCTTCTTGCTTATCCATGGGTTCAGGGAGATGGTGGATGAGATGGGACTCCTGATCTAATGCTCATGCAAGACTCGATCAAACTGACTATAGCTGACTAGACCTAGAGTCCAAAGCTGGATGCTCAATCAGGGTGGCAAACTAGCCTATAGTAACCCTGTACTCAGCCAGGAATGCGTAAGGGGAGTGTTAGGTCCCTGATTGCCAATCCTAGACACCAATCAAAGATTGGCCAGGTAAGCGGACCAGCACACATGCCCTTCAGGATTGATTCCCTAAACCACAATTTTGACACTGAGCACAAGGCACACACAGGTTAGCTTGACACAATGATCTGACACTTAGCCCGGACCCGACCAGTTGGTGTCCCTAGCCCACTAGGGCAAATTAAGTCTAGTTAATTTTAGGTTAAGGCTTGGGACCGAATGCAAGGGATGTGGTTTTGGGCTAAGGAGAGGTGATGAAATCCTCCCCCCATCTGATATAGCAAGAGTGCCCTTAAAAGTAAAATACGCAATGGTGGCAGGCAGATGAGGATGCAAATTAGGGTTTAGATGTTTTTGGTATTTTTGGAGAATATGTAATATTTTTTTGGTTTTTTTGGTATTTTCTTAAATAGAAGAAAACTTGCAAATTATGGCCCAATATGCAGGAAATATACTAAAATAAAAATATATGCAAAAAATGCTAAACAAAAACCTAAAACTTCCAAACTTGTCTTGCTGAAAAAAAATAGAGCCAGAAATTTACAGGCTGTATTTCGGCTTGCAGAAAATTCACAGGCCATAATAAAATCTAAAAAAATTCTCAAACTTACTGTGAATTATGCTAAATCCACAAAAATAAATTTTAGAATTGTTGGAGTTTTTATCAGAAAGAAATAATTTAAATAACAGAGCATATACAGACTAAAAAATTGCATAAAACAAGCCGTAATCTAAGCTCTGATACCAAATGATGCGAGACTAATATGCATGCAATTTTTTTTGTATGTTTTATATGTGGGGTTAGGTGATTAATTCCCAAATTTTAGATCAAAATTAGTTGTAGAACATTTTGTATAAACTTTGAAGCCAAGCATCCAGATTAGAACCTAGAAAAGTACTAAAAAAGGATCGCTGGGGCTGAGAAGCCTCGGTTAGGGCAAGTTCTCCTACAATATAAAGACTAGAGGTAGAGGGGGTATACCTGACAACGTCTGAAGTGCCCGGTGAAGATTTCAATGAAGGGATCTCTTGTTCATCGATGGATGCAGCATGGAAAACCGAGCCAAAGACCCCAGGATACCCTGCTTTCTGCTCAGTGGTTCAATTGAGGCTTGGCTGGAGTCGTTGGATTCGTTGGAACTCGGGGACCTGCAAACGACCTGTCAAGGGTTAGAAAACTCAGAGGAAATCAAGAAAACAAAGGAAAATAGCAAAGGAAAGAAAGTTTTGGAGGGGGATGGAAGGATGTTTGGCGGCAGGAAGATGGTTGCAAACACTTTGGAAGAAGAACTCTCAAACCCCTTTATGCACACAGCAGGGTAATCACACAAAACAATATAAGAACTCAAGGTTTATTTCATATCAAAATCTCCGTTCGTACAAGAGGCTAGGGTCCTTTAAATAGATCCTTAATCTTGGGCTCCAAATAAGGGCACATAAGTCTTTACATAAGAATCTTTTTCCCTCTCAAACCCTAGCTAGAAAATAAGGAAACATTAGGTAGAAAAATATCTAAAAATTCTCTTGACTTGGCCAACACTCCAAGGATTCCTAGGGGGGCATGTTGGGCTTCTAGGAGCAGAAAGAGGCCTGCCCAATGGGGCTCGGGCGCTTGGGTTTGGGCCTTTGGAAGCTGGGGTGGCCTTGTAGCCAGGTAGCAGGAATATTCCCTGGTATCTTGCTTCTTAGGGGCTTGGGCTTGGTGCTTGGGCTTGATTTCTTTGGGCTAGGATGCAGATGGACCTCTAAAATCATGGATGCCTTGGTATATGAATATATTTTGGCATCTGGAAGGAAATCAGGGAATCTAGAGGGCATCTACAAGGAATTAGGGTTTTCTGAATTTTTCCTCCTGGGGTCTTCAAATCTTCAAGCTGGGTTGGACTTGGGCTATACTTCCATGTCTTTAATCTGGTTGGACTAGGTCTTCACTTGTATGATGTGGTCTTGAGTCTTCAATATGGTTGAATAGGACTCAAAAAAAATAAAATTAGCTCGACATGGGGTGACTAACACTAGACTGAACTAGCTCAACATGAGCTGACTAGTACAGAACTGAAACTCCAAAGACTCAAATAACAACTAAAATGGACTCAGATGGGCTAAGCCCTTATTACAGATGGACTCATAAATTATTGATCAATTCACAGAGGGTTGAAAAGCCTCTGTCTTATTCTGGTGCCTCTGGTGTCCCCACCATATTGGGGTTGGTCAGAAACTTCCTTAGTAGTCAGAATACAAACTGGCACACCTTCAGCCAACTCATGCTCTAGTTCCCTCGTGATGATCAGATCAAGTCCTGACTCTTTCTCATTTAAGTTGCTAGACCCTCTCTTGATATTTTTCTTTGGTGGGGTCAAATTAATGACTATCCTTTTACCATGATGGTTAAAGGAATATGAATTTGACCGGCCATAAAGGGTAACATCATGATCATACATCCAAGGTCTACCTAAAATAATACTATTGACCCCCTTTGGGAGAACGTCACACTAGACCTCTTGATACAACTGGACATGGACTATAACCTGACATCTCAATTTAATAGGTATAGAGGTTGAGTCAATCCAATAAACCTTATATGGGTTAGGATGGGGCACTGTAGTTAGACCTAGGTTTTTAACTGCATTTGTTGAAATGGTGTTAACACAGCTTCCATTATCTATGATAATTTGACAAACTTTGTCCCCTACCTTAATGGAGGTTTGTAGGATGTTAGTCCTATGCCAGTCCTCGTTCTTCTTGGTCTGTGTCAAGATACACCTAACGACTCCTAAGAGATCTAGTGACACTAAATCTTCCTCATCCCCTTCATACTCATCTACTAACACAGGTTCAGCCTCATATACCTCCTCCTCACATTCTTCCATAATTTCAGCATCCTCCTCCTCAAACTCTCCAATATGTAAGGCTCATACGGGGCACCGATTAGCATAATGACCATAACTTTTACAATTAAAAGATCATATAGTTTGATTTCTAGTCCTTGCATTCTTCCATAACTTTTTTTTTATCATTCTTATGAGCTATAAGATTGGTAGGCTTGGGTTAGCTATTGGAAAACTGGTTCACACTAGGCCTATTTCCAGGAGTACTAAACCTATTAGGTTCGAGTCACCTTGTAATGGGTGCTCTCTAGAATCTCTCACAATCCCGAGCAATCTGATAGGCCTGATCTAAGTCATGGACCTCTCTTAGGAACAATTCCCTCTAGATGTCCTCATGTAGGCCCACTTAAAACCTAGATAGGGTGACCGACTCTGACTCAGCTACACCATAACTCATAACAAACTCATCGAATCTTGTTATATACTCAGACAAAGTTTATTACCTTGGGTTAACTATGCAATTGACCTATGGGCAAATCTCCTCTTTGGTGGTTATGCCTCTCAACATTGCCCCAGTACAACCTAGCCTGCCTGACTAACCTAAGTTTAGCAAACTTGACTTCCTCTCCTCAGACATCTCATACCACTCAAAATACTGGTCCATGTAACTCTCCCAGTAAGTATATACCTTAGGGTCTAGGTTTCCATCAAAGGTAGGTGCCTCGTGTCTAATGTTCCGAAGGGCTCTCTCCTCTTGATCATTGACATCTTGATGGAGTCACCTAGGACCAGTTTAGGTGTAAGTTCATGACGTTGGGCTCTTGGACCTATGGGAGTGGATCTAGGTAAATCAGGATCAAGAAGCATCATCTCGGATTCTTTTAGATTACCCATTTTTCCCTCTATTTGATCAAACCTAATGTTGAGCTTCCTAAACTGTTCAGTCATAGTTCGTATCAAGGCTTCAAAATTTGGGTCTATGATGGAACTGGTTTGGGCTTGGGGTTGAAGATAGAATGTTTCTGATATAGTGGTCATGCAATACAATCTTAATTTCTATGGTTCCTAGACCTAGAGCTCAAGTGGAATGAGTTAACTCAAATTACACCAAATTTTACAATTAGTCTTCCACTGGCCAGGTAAGAGGTGGGGTGGTGGGAGGCTTCCCCATTTTGACACAGGGTCCTAATTAAAAACCACCAGTCCACTTAGGATATTTGCCTCTGGACCTCTAGCCTTAGACACCAGCTTCTAATAATAATTGAAAGGTTAAGTGCACTAGTTCACTCACAAGACTCAAACCCGACCTATTGATGTCCCTAAGGTGTACTAGGTTGCTAATCAATTTTATGTTAGGCTTAGGTTCGAATGCAAAGGGGGTTGTTCTCGGGCCAAGGAAAGGTAATGACCTCCTTCCCTTATCTTATGATATTGTCACCCTTTAAGTAAGTTATGCATACGATGGCATACAAATAAAATATAATGATGTGCACTTAAGTTTTTTTTTTTTTTGTTTGTATTTTGATGTATTTTGACTGAAATATAAATTTCTGAAAATTAAATACTATGAACCTAAATGCAAAAATTAAACTATGCTAGAATTTAAATAGGCTAAAATGACTATATGTTAAAATTCTAAAGCAAAACTATTCTCAGGCAATAATCAGGAATGCAAAAATTCTATAGATTGAACTAAATCCTGAAAAAAAATTTAAAAATAAACTCAAATGTACTAGATCTAGAAAATTAAAAATCAAAATTTTTTGATCTTTCAACATACAGAAATAATTAAAATAACAGACCATATACTCGAATGGACGTATGCAAGAAATTAACCCTAAAGATGTCTATCTCTTTGTTTTCTTTTTTAAGGGTCAATCACAGTGGCACCCCTACACACCATACGAAATTCTATTTGAATAGGATGTGAGGGTCTTGCTGCCCTACCTCTTTCTATGATCGGACGGCCATGGTGAAGCACCTGATCCGAGTACTTAAAGAGAAACTAAGTCCTAACCATGCTATGATACCAAAGTTTATGCGAGATGGATGCAAAGACTAATTAATTTAATTATGATGAGCAATGACAGGAAACCCAGATAAACTATAAAATTAATTTAATAAAAAAATAGACTATGTCTCTACTTGCTACCCATAATATAATCAGCATGCAATCATATAAAGAATCCTAGATCCGATGATTGAGAAACCACTGAAACTAGGTTGTCCAGACTTCAATCAACCAGATCTAATGAGATTCGGATGGTTACCTACCAATAATGCTTTTTCATCCTCCGTTTGAACATATTTGGATTCAACTCTCAAGATCTCGCATTAGGATTGCACACTTCAGTCCTTCGAAATAGATATTCCCATTGATGGTTGGATGGCAAGGGAAACCTCCTCTTCTAATTAGGTACTCTAGAGATCCTGCATAAGAACTTTGATTAGAATGATGGAAATGGAGTAGAAATTTGAAATGAGTAAGGGAAAGAATGGTGGACAGCTTGGTTCTGGATTTGGATTGAATGTTGAAGATAGTGGCAACTAGCTTCTAGATCTTAGACTCAGGAGATAACTCAGACTTCAGTACTCCACTCACACACTAATGAAATGCTTAACCGGTAGAGCACTCACACACTACAATTTCTTAACCAGGAATTACATTCTCAACGCTTACCCAGCAATTGGAGAAAGGAAACTGGCAAAGTTTCATTAATCAATCATAAGTTGGATACAAGGGATAGAATGGAGTGGAATTTATTGACTCTCCATACAAGGTAGCATGATAGCATAGAATTCTTTTAAATACATGATAATTAGAAATTACATTGGACTCTACTCTCCTTCTTGACTTGGATGGAAATCCCTTGAAATTTGAATTGGATAGGTGCCTTCTTCATTTGGACTTCTTCAATTCTAGGCTACAAAGAAAGGATGGGTGACAAGAAGAAATGAGGCTCTCCCAAAATGTGTGACAAAACACTTCTCAAATGAGAAGTGGGCAGAAACTTTTCACTTCTTGGCATCAATCCCACTTTGGCATGAGTAGACTTCATCTTGATTCTTTGAATTTTAAAGAAGTTTAGTTAATCCTCCTTTTTATCTTGATACTTGGATGAGACACCATTGAATGTTGAATGGACTCCATGGAACTTGGACTCCTTTGAAATATAGATGAACCTGCATATAACCTTGGACTCTTCTTCCATTTAAATTTGAATACATGTTTGAATGGCCGACTATCCTTGGAGTGGGCGATAATTTGAGGATGAAAGGGGTGCTAGATGAGAAGTAGAATCCTTCTGCTTAACTTTTCGTAAATGATGTCTTCTTAGATTTTAAAAATGGGTGATAAGAAGAGATTTGTTGGTGCCTTCCTTTTAACTTGAATTACAAAAATTGTCTCGATGTCTCGATGTTTCAATATCCTATTATCTCGATGTCTGGGTGTCCCAATGTCCGGATGTCTGGTGAAAATTTTGGACAACCTTTTTTTGTAATAGAATTGATCCACCAAGGTGATGATGATTTTGAACTTGGCTACTTATAAAACCCCTTGACTTATTCAAGTACTAATTACAAGACTCAAATTGATCAATTCATAAAATAAAGCAAACTAATGTTGTTTACATGACTCAAGCTGAAATTAAAATACATGGCTACTCATTGGTGATCCACAACAAGCTTGGAGGGTTATGATGTCTCTTCCTAGCTCTGGTATCCTCACCAATTCTCTTGGGATGGGAAGAACTCGACCCTGTCGAGTATGGGTTGACTCTGCTCGGGTAATGTTCTAGCAAGTTTGGGTTAATTCTTTGTAGATTCTCTCGAGTGATCCATGAATCATCAGATTCCAGTCTACCTTACTATCGAACCAGGTAACGCTGATAATCCTTACTCCTAGTAGTGATAGTTTTGTCATCCAAAATCCGCTCGATTTTATCTCTTCATTCTAATAATTTGGTTGGTGGACACTCAGGGGTAGGGTCACTCTTAAAGATAGAATCAGGCCCAAATGGCTCACTAAGTATCGTTACTGGGTCCTTATACTCAACAAGACCAAATACATTGAAGGTTGGACTAATACCTAATTCAGGTGGTAAATCTATCACATAGGCATTATACCCAATTTTCTTTATGATCTTGTATGATCCTGCACTACAGGTATGTAGTTTTTTCATGCTTCCAAGTGGAAACCATTCAGGACGAAGCCTGATCATGATAGAGTCTCCCTCATTAAATTCTTTTAATTGTTTATGTGTGTTAGCCATATGCTCATAAGATTCATTGCTTTCATTAATTTTCTTACTTATTTCTTTATGCAATTCCTTAATGTGCTGTGCATACGACTTTGCAGATTTAGAAATCTGTTTAAGCATGGGCAAGGTAAAAATAGCTAATGGCTTTCTAGGTTTATATCCATGGACAATCTCAAATGGACTCTTGCTTGTGGACTTATTGACTGAACTATTGTAGGTGAACTCAGCTCTTGGTAATAAAAGATCCAAATTCCTAGTGTTTCCACCTACAAGACATCTTAGCAAGTTCCCCGGGCTCTGGTTTACTACCTCCGTCTGGCCATCTGTTTGATAGAAAAGTTCCCTAAGAACCAATCATTATGATGGCCTTTTTGTAAACTTCCAACTCATGTATGACATACTTTCATATTAATTAAGGCATTTGATTCATCATATACTGCTATGTCAAGTTTTTATTGATTATGATGAACCCCATAGAGTAGGGCAATAGAATTAAGGTTATGATGGAGTTCATAACAGTGAGACCTAATTTCTTATAAACCCTAATCTAGAATATTCCTAGTCATTGGACCATCGATTCGGGGATCGATGAATCCAGAAAGACTAGCTTATCCTATGTACTCTCATTTGATGAGGGTGGTTGATCTCACAACCACTTGTGTAGAGACACTAATAATATGATAAGGGATCTCATCATGGTATGAGTACACAGGACTGATCCATACCAGGATTATCTTATGGCAGTCTTAATACTTGTCAAAAGATAGATCCTAGAGTAGTTGTGCATGTGACCTTTAGACCTGAGGTCACCATGGTTTCTTATGCACACTAAGCCATACTTTGGTTCATACTCATTCATGCCATTGCAACATGTACGGGGTGTTCTGGGTATGGTGGAAGGTGTACAAAGGATGTGAGTGGACCAACAAGGAATCTATCATTCCTAGTAAGAGGAATTGTTATCCCATGCAATCTCTTCGATGAGTGACTCAAGAAGCCTTTGATCAAAGCAGGATGTGATTAGTTGAATCAATCAGTCATCAGCTAAGTCCTCATGATCGAGCTGAGATTCGATATGATGAAGTGTTAGGGTTTGATATCTATCCATACCTATCACTTATTCAGGATAATGGGAGATAAAAAGATTGAATTGCACGGTAACTTACTACTGAAGAGTATTTTGGTATTTTCAACCAAATTCCTCTCCTTCCAGGTAGGCATGACATGTTGCTAGATATCAATCTTATTTTGTAGGCTTTCATGAACCAATTGATTTGATTTTATGAGTCAATTTGATATGTGATTCGAATTGGACAATTAGGTGAGCCAATTTGACCTAATTAGGTCAATCGAGTTCGATTGGATCGAATCGGCTCAAATCTAAATCTACTGCTGGCTAGATGTGGAACCCAATGGATCACAAACAATAAGGACATGGCCAAGGAAGTCATTCATGATTTAATTAGGATCATAGGATCCTAATTGGTTAGCCAGATTTCATACTAGCATATGTAGGCTAACCTAATTCATAACCCATTTGGATTGGGTTCGGTTGCTTGCTAATTGGGCTAACCTAATTTTGGGAAACCTAAAGGTTGAGGTTAGCCAGCTTAATCCTTAAGTATTTTAGGTGGCTAGCAAATTAGAGCTTAATCTAATTTTAATTTGGACTTAAGGATATTTTAGGTGCCATATATGAAGAGTATCAATGGCATGGGACTCTTGGTACCTAAATAATACCTTAAATTCGAAAGGGCACAGAAGGGCCTACAGACCTTTGATATGAAATAAAGGATATGGTCAGAAAGCTTATTTGATGCCCTTTCTAATGACACCCGTATTGCATATGTCTGACCAAGTCAATTTGATGCTTTGGGTGGACTAAATGGAAAGGGAATGACTATTAGCACCTTTTGGCGCACCCGGGAGAATAAGTGGTGCACAGAAGGACTAAGAGTCCTTCTACAGATAAGACTCTAAGAGTTTCATCAGGAAGGCACCTCTTCATTTTATCCCCACGGTCTTTAGAAGTCTAATAGCTGGATTAAAGTTTAAAGGGTTGGCTTGAAGAGGTGTGAAAGGTGGTACGCACGTGAAGAGTCGCGCCTTTTCATATGCTTGCGCCCAACAGAGGGCAGAGTCTTTCTGCCTCTAAAACTCTTCAAGCCATGCATTACTTCGGACTAGAAGAGGCATCTCCCTATCTTAGAAATTTGTATTTGACATATGGCATGATGGGGATTGATCAGGTAAGTGAAAGAATACAGATATGACTCTCCATTCCTGAAGAGTCTTATCAGATAAGATGGTTCATATCTGATAAGTGTTGTCGGGATGCATTTCATGCCCGATCTGAGATTATAAATAGGGATAAGGTGAAATGAAAAATATGGACTTTGGTCTTTTGAGATTCAGAGTGTTTTATTTTCCTGAGAGTCAGAGTGTTCTTCCACTTTCTCCCTCCCTCCTTGTTTTAGGACAAGACTTGTCTTGTTAAGACAAGTTCTTCTACACTAGGACAAGGCTTGGTTTTAGAACATAAGCCTATAGAGTCCTAGAGGAGGGTAGTCCTAGATCCTACAATGGTTTAGGACAGTGTGTTGAGTGCCCTTCAGCAGGACAGGGTGTCCTACATTGGTCAATAGACCAAAGGCTGCCAAAAGAGTTCTACTTCTCCAAGCAACTTGAAGAAGGAGTTCGTCCTTGGTCCAAGTTTTGTGTGGATCATCGTTAGAGGGCTTGCACTTGTGAGCCTTGTGGAAAAAGTTTGATTTCAATGATCAAGGTATTTTTCTTGTCTTTATTTGATGATTCATTAGTTGTAATTGCCCAAGGGGTTCCTGGGAATTGGGGTTTTCTATACATGTTAGGGATCGTGCTATGAAATTTTATTTTGAAAGTCAATTCTGCATGCTACATGATCCCCAACCCCTTAGAAGAATTCCCATCACTGTTTGGGGGTGGTAGGATGTAGAAAATTTAAGCTTAGCTCCTAACAAGTACCAAAGGGTTCTCCAAAAGTAACTTGTAAATCTAACATCCCTATCAGATACTATGGTTTTAGGAAGACCGCGTAACCTAACCATGCTATCGAGAAAAATTTTGGCTACCTTAGAAGAATCAAAAGTTTATGAATATGTTATAAAATGTGCCATCTTAAAGAACCGATCGACCACTACAAAGATGGAATCATGTTTCTTAACATCTTGGGTAAACCTAACACGAAATCCATACTAAGGTCTTGCTAAGGATAGTTTGGTACTAGTAAAGGGGTATACAGGCCAGTGTTTTGCTTTTGCTATTTTGCAACAGCACAAGTTCAACACCTAGCTACAACCTGAGCTACATCCTTTTTCATACTTGGCCAATAAAATTGGTCCTCAACAGCTAGAATGGTCTTATTCCTACCAAAGTGATTAGCTAGACCTTCGGCATTGGTTTCCCAAATCAAAAATTCTCTAAGGGAGGTTCTAGGAATACACAACCTGTTATCCTTAAATAGGTAGCCATCATTCAATGCATACTCACTATTTAAACTAATGGGTCTTTGTTTGGCAGACTGATAGGTCTTACTAAAATCAGGAAAAGTTTCATACTGATCCTTCAGTTTGTTAAATCCTACAACTTCAGTACTAATTGAGTTAAGGAGTATGGATCATCTAGTAATATCATCTGCAACCTTATTCTCAGTACTAGTACGATGTTTTAGCACAAAAGTATACGTTTGAATGTATTATACCCACTATGCATGCCTAGGATTTAACTTTTTCTTTGATCCTAAAACTCGAAGTGCCTTATGATCTGAGTAAAGGACAAATTCTTGTGGTAGTAGGTAATATCTCTTATACCACAATGCTTCCACTACCACAAAAAACTCTTTATCATAGGTTAAGTATTTAAGTTTAGCCTCATTTAATTTTTCACTAAAGAAGGCTACACGGTGACTCTCTTGACTCAATACTCCACCTATACCAACTTTAGAGGCATCACAAGCAACCTTGAAAACTTTAGAAAAATTAGGTAATCTCAACATAGGTGCTTGGATCATTTTATCCTTGATTTCTAAGAAGGCTCTATAGGCACTCTTGGTCCACTCAAAGGCTCCTTTCCTAACGCAATTCGTGATAGGTGCTACAATTATGCTAAATCCTTGAATGAATCTCCTATAGAAAGTAGCAAGGCCAGAGAAACTATGAACATGGTGTACATTTTTAGGCACAGGCCACTCAACTATGGACTTAATAACTAATCACATGGGATCTTGATTTGGGATCCCTCTTGTATTACAGGACTCAATAACTAATCATATGACTCAACCAACAAAATATCTAAAGGACTGAGTTGAAACTAATTTAAAACCCAACATGATCAATTGGAATCCAATTTGATCAAAAGGCATAATAAACTAAACTAATATTTTAACTTGGTAAAAAGGGTTTGACTCAATTGAGTAAATAGGGTTTGACTCAACTAGGTAAATAATGTTTATATAAATATACAGGTTTCATCTGTGTTCAGGGCTTTTTTTACTGACTTAATTTTGGGTCTAGGAGTTTCTCACAGACTCAATTTTGGGGTCTAGGGCTAAAACCAACTGGGCTTAAATAACAAAAAATAAATATTTACAAGTGATCTAGTGCTTGGGCTTAGGGCTTTATTCATAGGTGATCCACAGGGATGTGGAATTGACCTGTCAATTCATTTTGGCCCTGCTATCTACACCACCAGACTTCTGGAGTCTTATACCTGGCATCTCCAGACAGTAAGCAAGGCTGTTGAGGCCAAGAGGCTGGATCTGCCATGCTGTGAGCCAAGTGGTTGATCGCCAGACTTCTTGAGTCTTCTAGCTGGCATCTCCGGACTGTGAACAAGGGGGTTGAGGCTAAGAGGCTGGATTAGAATGCTAGGCTTAAGGAGTTTCCAGGCTTAGAGTACCGGGCTTCATAAGTTTTCGGGCTTAGAGTGCTGGGCATCGTAAGATTCTAGGCTTAAAGTGCTAGGCTTCATATGTTTCCGGGCTTAGAGTGCCGGTCTTCATAAGTTTTCGGGCTTAGGCAAGCTTAGGGTCGATCGGACGAGTGCCTGCACAGATGGAAGATATGGTTGCACTAAAGTGAGTTTCAATAATCAAAGGGGGAGTCTTACATTCTTGACAAGGTGGTGGACTACTCTGAGCTCTAATCTTTGATGCCGGCCCGTTGAGAGGGCTCAACTCATTAGCTTGCCATGTTGGGAGGGGAGCGATGGGTGGTGAGACCTCCAGCATCTTTGTGAGTATCTCCGAACTGCAAGTGCAGCGGGGGCCAAACTGTGAATTGAGTGGTGGATGGCGGGACCTCCAGGATTCCCATCGACCTCTCCGGATTGTGAGCACAGCGCATGCCAAACTATGGGTTTTGTTGTAGATGGTGGGACTTCTTGGAGACTCCGCAGACATCTCCGGACTGTGAGCAAGGCGTGAGCTGAACTGTGACTCAAGCGATAGATGGCGGGGCCCTTGGGGTTTCCCAAGCATCTCTAGACTGCAAGCACAGCAGATGCCAAATAGTGAGTCGAGCGGTGGATGGTGGGACCTCTAGGGTTCCCATGGACATCTCTAGATTGTGAGCACAGCACACACCAAACTGTGAGTTTCGCAGTCGATGGCGGGACTTCTTAGGATCTCTACAGACATCTTTGGACTGTGAGCAAGGCGTGAGCTGAATTGTGAGTCACGCGGTACATGGTGGGGCTCTTGAGTTTTCCCGGGCATCTCCGAACTATGAGTTCGACAGATGCTAAACTGCGAGTCATGCGGTAGATGGCTGGACTTTGTCGAGTCTCTTTGGACATCTCCCGGGCTTTGAGTTTAGTGGCAGGTGCAGAACTATGATGCTTGCCCTTGGTGGTGATATAAAAGCCTTTCTTATGAACCTGTCACATAGCTTTTCATATTGTGAGGGTAATAGGGGAAGAGAGATACCTGTTGAGCTCTGGTAACATGGATAGGGGTGTGTTTCTCCCTTGGGGGTGGTCCCTAGTCTACCCCCAAGGGGTGAAGGCTGTTGCTATCACTCCATCAATCGAGGAACCTTAATCCCTAGCACTTGGCTGGATCGCTTCGACTCTTGAATCTACTCCCCAGTCTTAGCAAGCCAATTTGTTGGTCGCCAGGATTTGAAAATTTATTCCTTCCTAGCATGCCAATTTGTTGCCGCATAGATTGTCATGGCCTGTAGCTCAGTCGGGCCGGGGCGTTCCTCCTCCCCTGTCTCCATGCATCCTCTTTTCCTTCCTACAAAATAGGGGAGACATGGGGTCGGGGATTCCAACGAGGACACTTTGATGATTAATTCAGTGGGACGATCAAGGGGAACAGAAAAGACCTCTGTGGTGTAGGGCTCAGGGGACCCATCTGTCAGGAAGGTGCATGCTAGATAGAAATGCAAAAGAAAAGGGAAAGAGTAGGGATCAAGAATGGGGAATGGGGACTTACCTTTCCCTCACCTTCCCCCGCATTCTTACCTATCTTACCTTCCTCCTTCTCTCTGAAGGTGGGGCCGAGGCTCTCTCCGAAATGGGGTCTCAGGGAGCCCAGAGAAGCCCATGGATGCGAGCACCTGTGAACCTCTTGAGGCTCCAGAAGTTCTCCCTTCCTTTTGGAAGAAAGTCCGGAAGAAAAAACACCCCTCACCTTCTTTCTCCTCCCATGCTCCTTATAGGAGGGGCGCTTCTATTTCAGGAAGGACCGCGCAAGCATTGCAAGTCCTAGGACCTTGGCTAGATTCCTCTATTAGGCAAACTCTATCGAGAATTCAAGTTTCAAATCCAACCAGATTTGAAAAATTAAACCCTCAAGAGCAGCCTTGTTCCCGATCAAGAATGAATGTCCTGATCAACAAAGCAATCATGGAAGCATATCACCAGGTAATGGATGACCATCTGCCTATAATCTCTAATGAAGATCATGGTAGGATACAGGTCTGTGAAGATCAAGAACACCAAGAATAAGAGAAGAGAGAGGAAGAAAAGAAATAGAGGAATTTTCTCGGGAGAAAGGGATTTTCTTCTCCTTCTCCTTCAAGAAGCTCGTTACACCTTCTTTGTTTCTTCACCACTATCCTCTTAAGAGAATACAAAATATATATGGTTGGGGCACCAAGATCAGACATAGATTTCTGGGCATTACTTGGATTACCTAGCCATGTGTCAAATTTTGTAATCAACTAGAATTGAATTCTGTAATAAGTTAAGGTTAGTTGATTTGTCTAAACCCTCAACCTAGTCAGTATTTTGAATCCTATATACCAGTATGAGTCCAGTGTGAGCTCAATTTTTATACAAGAGAGGAGGTTACCATATTTTGGAGTTCTACCAGGCCACATCCAGGAGTCAGAGGTCACTACATCAGCCCATTGGATTTTGTTTGACAACCCAAGATCCAAGATGCTTTCGAAAACCCTGATTCCTTTCAGATGCCCTCCAGATGCCCAGATTTCCTTCCAGATGCCTGAGCATATTCTCATAACAGGACACCCATGATTCCAGAAGTCCACCTGCATCTAAGCCCAATGAAATCAAGCCCAAGTGCCAAGCCCAAGCCCTTAAGAAGCAAGATTCCAGGGAATATTCCTGCTACCAGGATAACAGGCCACCCCAGCTTCCAGAGGCCCAAACCCATGCACCCAAGCCACATTGGGCTGGCCCCTTGATGCTCTTAGAGGCCCAACATGCCCCCCTAGGCATCCTTGAAGTGTTGACCAAGTCCAAGAGGTGTCCTTGAGTGGAATAGTCAAAGCATGAAGGAAAATGGGGAAGACTAGGTCAATTCCTAACCTAATGGGGATTTGTTTTTCTAACCTAGCTAGGAAAGGACTTGTATTCTTATTGGGAAGAGGACTTATAACCCAAGTGTAACCATGGTTAGTGAGGGCATGAGAACTCTATAAATACTCCACCCCTCCCCCTCTTGTAAGCATCTCTTTCTTATGAATACAATTTGCTAAAATTTGAGTTATTGCCTTGTATTGGTGTTTTGTTTTGGTTCTTTGGTTTGTGTTTTTGTGCTTGGACGAATTCCTTGCTGTACTAGCTTCCTTCCACACCCTAACTCACTGCCATCCAAGCCTTCACACGTCCAAGGAGGAGTTCCCTAGGCTACCAAGCAAGGAGATCTTCAATAAGCTTCAAACAACCATCTTCTAACCCTAATCCTCATTCCTTTTAATCCATAGTTCCTTTCTTATTTTTAATTGCTATTTTGATTAACCCTGATGCTTGTAGGATCCTTGAGGTGCTTCCCCTCCCTTGAGGAGGCCTTCTTTACTGCCTGGACTGCCCATATTAGAAATTAGATTTGAGGGAAATAAGGCTTCTTCTTCCAGGCTCCGATCAGAGTTATGAGTGATCTCTGCTGCTTTTGAATTTCAATCTCTGAGTGGTAAGAAACCTTCCCAACTCTTATTTTCTGATTTAATGAAGATAAGCTATCCTAAACTAGGAGTTTCTCAACTCTCAGGTCCTGTATATTTCATTGGTTTGCATGAGTATGCCTGCGACCCGATGATTCTTTGCACTGCTAGTCCTTCTGCTAGTTTTTACTTTATTTTGAGAATCTAGCATGCAATTAAAATTATAAAAATCATAAAAAAAATTATTTTACTATTTTTTCATGCATGTTTAGTAGTCTTAGAGTCATCTCGCATCAATATATACCTCGATCACATATGGCAAAGATCCCAAAACTCCCCCAGCTGACACCATTTAAAACATTTCATCCAACATCCGAGCGGACTCTAGACACTTGAGTCGAATTGGCCCTGGAACCTAGTCGACTCTAATCCTCAAAGCCGGCTCTTCCATACCAAAGGATTGATAGACTATGCAACAAAGCCAACTTGATCTCATCCGAGCCGACTCATCCAGTCTACAGGTTTCTTGACTGTGCAACCGAGCCGACTCGAACCCTTTCGAGCAGACTCGTCCAGTCCACAATCACCTGTTCTGAGACATGCCAACTAACAGAGCTGACTCTTACCCTAGAATCGCCAACTCTAAGACCCAGACTATGTTGGGATCCAGTGCATCACAGCGGAAGGATAATTTCAAAATTGAAACTAGATTCACACCAAAAAACCCTAAACCAGGAACTCCTTAAATAAGACTAGAACATATGACAAGCATATCTATGCAAATTAGGATTAGGATACCAACATGTAATCCCTTATTCCAACAAACTTGAAGTTGAAGGGGCTAACTGAATTCACCAGGGGTCCAGGTGTCCGCCCTCCGATGGTGATCCACACAGAGCAATGATCAAGAACACTATCTTCTTGTCCAATGGTTCCTCCTATTGAGTTCTTCTTCCTAGAACTCAATTCTTTGGATTATGGCTGGAATTCTTCCACACAAGAGGTTGCCTCCCTTTCTTTGATCTCTTCTCCTCCTTCCACTAAGACCTTGGCCCTTTAAGACACCCTTGTCTTAAAGATAAGACCTTGTCCTAAGAAGATATAGGCTTGTCTTAAATTGGAGGAGAAATTAAGACAAGAATGTCTTAATGTAAGAAAGAAAGGAAAGAATATCAGAACTCCTTCTTTCCTTTACCGTCGAAGACCTTCTCTTTTATTCTTGTTCAGCAACAGAGTTTCGACATAGGAGTCCTCTGTAAACGAAACAATATAAAACAAAAAAAGAGGGAAGGAGTCTTTTGGAGAGTAAGAAGAAAAATAAAAGCATTACAAATTACAATCACCCGAGTTCTGATTTTCCTGACCCCTTAAATAGATTTCAGAGAGGCGCCCACACATCTCTCAGTAAACTATTTCTCACGCCCTTCTCATTTTCTCACGCCCCTTCCCTCCTTCTCACGGCCTTCCAGATTAAATCCCATGGCCTTTCTTAAAGAAAAAGTCACGATGTTTTTAAAAGAAAGGAGTCGCAAATTTAAATCTCCGAAGAGATGTTATTTCGCGCGACCGGGAAGAAACAGCGCTTTCTTTCTTTCTTAAAACCCCACCACCCGTTAGATTTCCATCCAAGGGAGGACAAGTGAGGCGCTAAGGTGAGAAAGAAAGGCCGCCCCATCTTAATTCATCAGAGAATTAAGTGGGCACGCCAAGAGTCCATGTGCCAATGGACTCCTCCAAATGGCGCGCCAGGAGTCCATTAGCGCATGGACTCTTGGCATTTTTGCATGAAAACTCAATGGAGAGGGTGGAGGGGCTAGCCTAAATACTTGGTTAGCCAATAGGGTTAGCCATAATCCCTATAAACTCAATTAGGGTCTAATTAGATCCAAGTAGAACCCAAATTGAACCAATCTAGAACCCTAATTCGAATCTAATTCAAATAAAAGCAAGGATTTGCAACACCTGCAAGAGTGTCATCATGCAAAATGATTTAATTACAAAATTAAACCCTTCATCAATTCTCTTAAGTGTGTGACCCATTGGGTTCCACATCTAGCCAGCAGTGGGTTCGAATACAAGTTGACCTAATTTGATTAGAACTCTTTCTAATCGATTTAGGTCAAATCGGGCTTTCCCGATTATGATCAATTAGGACTCTTCCTAATAAGTGATCATTCAATTTAATCAACCCACAAGACATGATTGATGTCTAGCAACGTGTCATGTCTACCCGGAAGATATGGAAATTCTGGTAAAATACCAAAACTACCCTTCAGTAGAAAGTTACCGTATAATTAAATCCTTCGATCAGCCTGCACCCAGAATATAATTATGGATATGGATATATGTCAATTCTAATATTACATTTGTTTCTAGCTCAATCTTATATTGATGATTCAATTATCTTGATATTAGAAATCATCTCTAATATCTTTACTTTGATCAAAGATTCCCTGAATCATCATCCGATCGATAACTAGCTGGATGCAATCTCCTCTTACTAAGAGTGATCGATTCCTTGTTGACCTACTCATTACCTTCATATGCAATTCACCATTCCCAGTATCAATCCTGTGCATGACTCGATTTCATGATTAGAATTAAACCAAAGCATGGGTTCATGTGCATAAGGTACTTGTGGCAGTCTTAGGTCAAAGGATTACTTGTACCACTCCCATTATGAGAACCTTCTATTGACATGTAGCTAAGACTCCATTAGATGTTCTCAAGTTGGATCATATCAGTGAACTCATTCTCTAATGAGCACCACATCCTAGTATTAGTGTCATACACAAGTGACTGTGAGAGCAGTCACCCTCTCTAGTATACATGGGATGTGCTAGTCTTACCGGAAAAATCCTGATCCCCTACTCAGGGTTCCTTTAACTAGGAATATTTTAGATTAAGGTTTTAAGACTTTAGGTCTCACTAGTATGATCTCATCATAACCCTAAAATCATAGCCCTAATCTATGGGATTCATCATATGATATAAACACAGCGTATGATGAAAAATAATGCCATTATTAGAATATTGTCAATTACAATGCTTTGGGAGATACAACATAGATTGGCTTGTAGGGCATATCCCTTTAAATCTCCCACTTGCACTAAAGCCAATCACCTTTAAATCTTAATCCCATATACTCGAGGTGGCGATCAAAATCTCGCTGTGGTAGAGCCTTAGTGAATGGGTCTGCTACATTGTTCTTTGTATCAACTCTATTTATGTAGACATCTTGTCTCTCTACTATTTCTCATACGAGATGGAAGCATCTCAGAATGTGCTTGGACTTATGATGAGCTCTTGGTTCCTTAGCTTGAGCAATAGCTCCAGTGTTGTCACAGTAAATTGGCACTGGGTTTTCAATCTCAGGAACAACACCCAACTCGGTGATGAACTTCTTCATCTAGACTGCTTCCTTGGCGGCTTCACTGAAAACTATGTATTCTGCCTCTGTGGTTGAGTCAGCTACGATCTGCTGCTTGGTACTCTTCCAACTCACTGCTCCACCATTTAGGATAAAAACATATCCCGAAAACTAGAATCAGAATAAGCTTCTAGTTTAAGATCAGAACCACCATAAACTAGAAAAATATCCTTAGTCCTTCTCAGGTACTTAAGAATATTTTTAACTGCTTTCTAATGATCCTCTCCTGGATCAGCTTGAAACCTACTGACAATGCCTAAAGCATATGCCACATCAGGCCTGGTACATAACATGGCATACATTATGGACCCTATTGCCGAAGCATAAGGTATAGAATTCATTCTATTTCTTTTTTCAGGTGTCTTAGGAGACATCTTTTTAAAAAGATGTATGCCTTGAATCATAGGAAGATAACCACTTTTACTTCCATCCATGCTGAATCTTTTCAGCACTAAGTCAATGTACCTAGATTGGGATAAACCTAGCATCCTCTTAGATCTATCTCTATATATCTTAATACCTAGTATATAGGATGCTTCTCCCAAATCTTTCATGGAAAACTTGTTTGATAGCCAAACCTTGACTGATTGGAACATTGGGATATCATTCTCAATGAGGAGTATGTCATCTACATACAGAACCAAGAAGACTATGGCACTCCCACTAGTCTTCTTATAAACACAGGGTTCATCCACATTTTTGATAAAACCAAACCTTTTAATAGTTTCATCAAAGCGGATGTTCCAACTCCTTGAAGCTTGCTTAAATCCATAAATGGATTTCTTTAGCTTGCATACTTGATTATGTTTATTCTTTGAAATAAAACCTTCTGGCTGTGACATGTAGACTTCTTCCTCAAGGAAACCATTGAGGAATGCAGTCTTCACATCCATCTGCCAGATCTCATAATCATGGTATGCTGCTATAGCAAGTAAAATCCAAATTGATTTGAGCATGGCAACAGGTGAGAATGTTTCATCATAATCAATTCCCTGTTTTTGTCTAAAACCTTTTGCCACTAATCTAGCTTTATAGGTTTCAACTTGGCCATCATCCCCAATCTTTTTCTTATAGACCCATTTGCACCCAATAGGATTAACACCCTCTAGTGCATCGACCAAAGACCATACTTGGTTTACATACATAGAGTCTATCTCGGATTCCATGGCTTCTTGCCATCTATCTGAATCAGTACTCAAGATAGCTTCCGTATAGGTCAGGGGTTCATCATTTTGAATGACTTGGGCTTCATTATTTTCTATAATAAACTCATACCTCTCAGGTGCCCGTTGCACTCTATCAAACCTACAGGGAGGAGTTTTGTGTTCTGGTTCTGTCTTAACTATATGTTCTAATGGTTGAGAACTGTCTATCTGTGTTTCCTGTACTTCTCCAAGTTCAACATTTCTACCATTTCCCTTTTCTAAAAGAACTCTTTTTCTAGAAAAGTGGCATGCCTGCTGACAAAAATCTTTTGTTCAGTAGGATGGTAAAACAGATATCCTCTACCCTCTCTAGGATATCCTATAAATAGACATTTATCCACTCTAGATTCCAACTTATGTCCAAATTTTTTTTAACATAAGCTGGACATCCCCATACCTTAAAATATTTAAGATATGGTTTCTTTCCACTCCAAATTTTATATGGAGTACTAACAACGGATTTAGAAGGTACCTTGTTCAGAATGTAAATAGCAGTTTCTAGGGCATGACCCAAGAAGGAAATGGATAAATTTGTGAAGCACATCATGGATCGTACCATATCTAATAAGGTACGATTCCTTCTTTCAGCTATACCATTTAGCTGTGGTGTATAAGGAGGGGTCCATTCAGAATGAATTCTATTAACTTTAAGATAGTCTAAAAACTCCGTGGATAAGTATTCTCCTCCTCGATCAGAATGAAGAACTTTAATACTTTTCTCGGTTTGTTTTTCGACCATACTTTGATACTCCTTAAATTTATCAAAGGCTTCAGATTTATGTTTCATAAGATACACACATCCGAACCTAGATAAATCATCTATAAAAGTGATAAAATATGAGTATCCACCTCTGGCCTGAGTTGTCATTGGACCATATACATCAGTATGTATAAGTCCTAATAACTCAGTTGACCTTTCTCCATGTCCAGTAATTGGAGTCTTGGTCATCTTATCCATGAGACATGATTCGCAAGTTCCTAATGATTCATACTCATAAGGATCAAGGAATTTTTCCTTGTATAACTTGCTTATCCTAGACTCATTAACATGACCAAGTCGATGATGCCAAAGTAAAGTATCATTAAAGTCTTTTCTTTTTCTTTTATTATTGACATGAAAAACACTATCATTGGAAGAGAGAGTTAAGAGCCCATTGCTAAATATGACAGAAAGACAACATTATCGAGCAACCAGTGCTCGTTACATCCATTACATATCCTTGTTTTAATAACAAAGGAATAGATATAATGTTCCTAATAATCTTAGGCATATAATAAGAATTTTCTAACTCTAAGATCTTCCCTGAAGGAAACTTCAGAATATAGGTCCCTACAGCTTCTATTTGGATGATATCACCACTAGCATCGTAGAGATTGAAGTCACCTTCCTTCAATATTTTAAGCTTGTGGAGGTCCTGCAAAGATTTGCATATATGGTAACCACAAGCGGTATCAAATACCCAAGTATTTGATATAGACGAATTTAATGTTAATATAGCATGTATCTCATACATACCTTTTGGTGCATCTGACGCACCAGGCTTCACAGTTGCAAGGTAAGCCTTGCAATTCCTTTTCCAATGTCCAGCTTTGCCGCAAAAGAAACAGGTTGACTGTTTTGAGGCCTTCTTTCCTTTCTTATTCTTATTGATGCCACCCTTAGGGTTTAGCCTCCTATTAAAACCCTTTTTGCCTGATTTCTTCTTATTGGTCTTTTCAACAAGAAGAAGTGGAGCCTTTTCTTTCTTAACGTGGCTCTCCGCTGTTTTTAACATATTTAACAGCTCAGGCAAGGAAGTGTTCAGTTTGTTCATGTGATAATTCAAGACAAACTGAGAAAATGACTCCGGGAGTGATTGCAGGATTAAATCCTGATTCAACTCCCCATCCATAATAAAACCTAATTGACCCAATCTGGTGATTAAGTCAATTATTTTCAGAACATGATCCTGAACGGATGTTCCCTCTGTCATCCTAGCATGGAATAACTGCTTAGATATTTCATATCTAGCAGTTCTGCTATGTTCTCCATAAAGCTTCTTTTTATTGAGCGTTATGAATTGAGTATCCATGCTTTCATGCTATCTCTATAACTCATTGGTCATAGAGGCTAGTATGATACACTTGACAGTAAGGGAGTCATTCTGCCACATTTTGTATGTGGCCATATCTTCCTCTGTGGCATCATCCCCTAGTGGATTAAGACTAGGGGTATCAAGAATATAAGAAAGTTTTCTGAACTCAGTACAATCTTTAAATTTCTCAACCAGTCCACATAGTAAGGACGAGTCAGTTTGTTGGTATCTAAGATTCTTCGCAGTGATAATGAAGATGCCATTTATCTACATTTAAAAAAAAATAATACATAAGCAAACAACCATGAAATGACTTACATAATTAGATTAGGTCTTCAATTTAATTATGTCTCCCACTATTTTATCAAAAATCATAGCCCTCACTATGATAATCGAGAAGAACCCTGATCAGTTTTTCTTAATGAGATTGAGATCCTAATAACTTATAAAAGATCTTGCAGAAAACATAACAAATCTTTTATAAGCTCAAAGGTAGGAAACTCTTCCAATTATATCTTATATAATTCTCAAGAAGTAACTTGGCCTCTAGAACATTATTAGTCTTGCAGAAAACACAATAAAACATAATGTTCTAGTTAAGTCAAAACCCTTTCATTTCTATACAGTCAATACTCAAATATAATGCCCTTGCAGATAACACAACAAAGCATTATACTAAATATACTGTAAGCATATCTATGCACTAGACTAGTATCATGTCAATCACCATATTAGGTCTTGCAGATAACACAACAAACCTAATGTGGTTCATAACACAATAATGATCCAGCATGAAGGAAGGCCAATATATAGTATTTTTAACACTAAGCATTTTAGTCAAGATTTAAATTTAATCAAATCGGCCAGGCAAGTGGAAGAGATGTGGGAGTCTTCCCATTGCTTTCTTAGACACAAATAAAAATTGGCCAGGTCAGTCAACGGAACCAATTAAAAACCATAATTCTCTTTACCTTCCTAGAACCACCTTTCTAGACACCGAATGATCAATTGTACATCATGACTAGTGATGCTTATTAGTTAAATATACTAAGACTTAATATAGTTTTTAAGAGGAGGGATTTATAAATTGCCAGCACATTCTTATAGAACGTATCACAATCAACATATCACTCTTATAAATAAACAAATATGTGCTAAGTGTGTCATCATACTAGGATAACCATTTACCATATAATAGATCCACCATTATGCCAGGGCAACCTTATTTCAATATGATGACTTCAAAAACTATAAATATCTCTATAATAATTAGTGTTTGAGTGAAAGACCCTAATTAGTGGCATACATCAAAACATATATGCAATCAAAGATTTGCTAAGTGTAGTAACATATTAGGATTTAAAAAACCCTAATATGTAACATACAAACTATCATAGATTATATTCCTAATTAAGGTGGCTCTGATACCACTGTTGGGATCCTGTGCATCGCAGCGGAAGGGTAATTTCAAAATTGAAACTAAATTCATACCAAAAAACCCTAAACCAGGAACTTCTTAAATAAGACTAGAACATATGACAAGCATATCTATGCAAATTAGGATTAGGGTACCAACCTGTAATCGCTTATTCCAACAAACTTGAAGTTGAAGGGGCTAACTGAATTCACCAGGCATCCAGGTGTCCGCCCTTCGATGGTGATCCACACAGAGCAATGATCAAGAACACTATCTTCTTGTCCAATAGTTCCTCCTATTGAGTTCTTCTTCCTAGAACTCAATTCTTCGGATTATGGCTAGAATTCTTCCACACAAGAGGTTACCTCCCTTTCTTTGATCTCTTCTCCTCCTTCCCCTAAGACCTTGGCCCTTTAAGATACCCTTGTCTTGAAAATAAGACCTTGTCCTAAGAGGATATAGGCTTGTCTTAAATTGGAGGAGAAATTAAGACAAGAATGTCTTAATGTAAGAAAGAAAGGGAAGAATATCAGAACTCCTTCTTTCCTTTACCGTCGGAGACCTTCTCTTTTATTCTTGTTCAGTAACAGAGTTTCGATAGAGGAGTCCTCTGTAAAGGGAACAATGTAAAACAAGAAAAGAGAGAAGGAGTCTTTTGGAGAGGAAGAAGAAAAATAAAAGCATTACAGATTACAATCACCCGAGTTCTGATTTTCCTCACCCCTTAAATAGATTTCAGAGAGGCACCCACACATCTCTCCGTAAACTCTTTCTCATGCCCTTCTCATTTTCTCACGCCCCTTCCCTCCTTCTCACGATCTTCCAGATTAAACCCCATGGCCTTTCTTAAAGGAAAATTCGTGATGTTTTTAAAAGAAAGGAATCGCGAATTTAAATCTCCGAAGAGATGTTATTTCGCGCGACCGGGAAGAAACAACGCTTTCTTTCTTTCTTAAAATCCCACCACCCGTTAGATTTCCATCCAAGGGAGGACAAGTGAGGCGCTAAGGTGAGAAAGAAAGGCTGCCCCATCTTAATTCATCGGAGAATTAAGTGGGCGCGCCAAGAGTCCAAGCACCCATGGACTCCTCCAAATGGCATGCCAAGAGTCCATTAGTGCATGGACTCTTGGCATTTTGGCATGAAAACTCAATGGAGCGGGTGGAGGGGCTAGCCTAAATACTTGGTTAGCCAATAGGGTTAACCATAATCCCTATAAACTCAATTATGGTCTAATTAGATCCAATTAGAACCCAAATTGTACCAATCCGGAACCCTAATTCGAATCTAATTCGAATAGAAGCTAGGATTTGCAACACCTACTAGAGTGTCATCATGCAAAATTATTTAATTACAAAATTAAACCTCTTGATCAATTCTCTTAAGTGTGTGACCCATTGGGTTCCACATCTAGCCAGTAGTGGGTTCGAATACAAGTTGACCTAATTTGATTAGAACTCTTTCTAATCGATTTAGGTCAAATCGGGCTCACCCGATTATAATCAATTAGGACTCTTCCTAATAAGTGATCATTCAATTTAATCAACCCACAAGACAAGATTGACGTCTAGCAACGTGTCATGTCTACCCGGAAGATATGGAAATTCTGGTGAAATACCAAAACTATCCTTCAGTAGAAAGTTACCGTACAATTAAATCCTTCGATCAGCCTGCACCTAGAATATAATTATGGATATGGATATATGTCAATTCCAATATTACATTTGTTTCTAGCTCAATCTTATATTAATGATTCAATTATCTTGATATTAGAAATCATCTCTAATATCTTTACTTTGATCAAAGATTCCCTGAATCATCATCCGATTGATAACTAGATGGATGCAATCTCCTATTACCAAGAGTGATCGATTCCTTGTTGACCAACTCATTACCTTCATATCCAATTCACCATTCCCAGAATCAATCCTGTGCATGACTCAATGTCATGATTAGAATTGTGCCAAATCATGGGTTCATGTACATAAGGTACTTATGGCAGTCTCAGGTCAAAGGATTACTTGTACCACTCCCACTATGAGAACCTTCTATTGATAGTAGCTAAGACTCCATTAAATGTTATCAAGTTGGATCATATCAGTGAACTCATTCTCTAATGAGCACCCACATCCTAGTATTAGTGTCATACATAAGTGACTGTGAGAGCAGTCACCCTCTCCAGTATACATGGGATGTGCTAGTCTTACCGGAAAAACCTTGATCCCCTACTCAGGGTTCCTTTGACTAGGAATATTTTAGATTAAGCTTTTAAGACTTTAGGTCTCACTGGTATGATCTCATCATTACCCTAAAATCATAGCCCTAATCTATGGGGTTCTTCATATAATATAAACACAGCATATGATGAAAAATAATGCCTTTATTAGAATATTATCAATTACAATGGTTTGGGAGATACAACATAGATTGGCTTGTAGGGCATATCCCTTTCAGACTAACCAATACTGAGCCTATACACCTAGGACTCATACTGGACTCGACCCTAGCCCTAGATACATCATGTAAAACTATGATAGACCATATCAATACATGTACATTGATCCAACTAGCCATGAATGCACCACTCGAGACTCAACAATCTCTACCTTGGTGCTTCTAGGCTACATATGCCAGACTCGTCAAACCCATTAACCACATACAAGAGTAAAAGCTATCCCTTGGTAGATCCTTCGTAAGTGCATTTGGTTGGTTTTTCGTTGTACGAACCTTCACCAACATCACTTCTCCTTCCTCCATCAGCTCCCTTATTCTATAGTATCTCACATCTATATGCTTGGTCCTAGCATGATAGACTGGGTTCTCTGTCAAGTGTATGGCACTCTGGCTATCATTGTGCTGGACCGCCATACACTATTTCACCCTCATTTCAGACACTAGCCTTCTCATCCTTAATACTTCCTTTGCAGCCTCTGTAATCGATATATACTCTGCTTCTATTGTAGACAATGTTGTAATAGGTTGAAGGGTTGATCTCGAATAAAAAGGTCCACCATTCATGCAGAAAAGATATCCTGTTGTAGACCTCCTTGTATCAAGATCATCTGCATAGCTTGCATCAACAAAACCTTCCAAAGGACCTGAATCCTCATATGATTCAATGGAGTTCCATCCATGCCCTTCTGGCTGCCCACCAAACACCAGTCCATGTTTTTGATTTTCTTGTAGATATCTTAAAATCCACTTCAATGCCTTCCAGTGTTCCTTCCTAGGATTAGCCATGTACCTGCTCACCCGGTTTATAGCATACGCTAAATCTGGCCTATAACAAACCATAACATACATCAAATTGCCCACTTCAGTGGCATATGGAATTCTTTTCATGTACTCTCTCTCCTTCTCTGACTGGGGGCACTATTTTTTCAAGAGTGAAATATGTCATGGTAATGGTGTTTCCACAGGTTTGGCCTTTTCCATCCCAAACCTCTCGATACCCTTTTAATTTACCCACCTTGTGACAAATGGTGTATTCCTTTGCATCTATCCCTACAAATCTCCATTCCAATGATTTTCTGAGCTGATCCCATGTCTTTCATCTCAAATTCCTGAGATAATGCTTTCTCAGCCCTTTCACAGCTATCATACTTTTGCTGGCTATCAATATATCATCCACATACAGAAGTAAATAAGGAGCATCCATAGTATCCACATCCTTCACAAAAACAAAATGGTCATGTTCACATCTGAGAAACTCAAGGCTCATGATAAATGTATCAAATCTGTGATACCACTGACGCGGTGATTGTTTCAACCCATATAATGACCTTTGAAGTAGACATACCTTGTTCTCCTGTCCAATCTCAATGAAGCCATCAGGCTGCTTCTTGTAGATTTTCTCTTCCAGTCTTCCATGTAGAAAAACTGTCTTCATATCCATTGCTTCAATTCCAAATTATGTTTTGCTTCCAAAGACAACAACACCCAAATTGAAGTATGGCATACCACAGGAGAAAACACTTATGTGTAGTAAACTCCTTCCCTCTGCGAGTATCCCTGTGCTACCAACCTTGCCTTGTATCTCACTACACCTTGCTCTGAAGGTAATGATTTTCTAGTGAGCACCCATTTGGAGACAATAGCATGAGCAACTCTAGATAGATCCACCAGCTACCATGTCTGATTCCTCCTGAGAGATTCCATCTCTTCCATCATGCCTTGCATCCATGACTCTTTATCAGGACTTTCCATGGCTTCTACAATGCTTTCTGGATCTCCGTTCATAGATATAAGAGCATATGAAATTGCTTCATCCATGCCATATCTTACCAGCTTCTGGATTGCGCGTCGAGGCTTATGCAATGCCACTCCCCTTGCATTGTCCTGCAAGTCTGCTGTTTGTGGCTTTTCCTACACCTCCCTTAAAATAGCTGATTCTTCTTGCCTCTCCTTCACTCTTGAAGAATCTTTTATGTCCAACTCTACCTCAACTGAAACTCCATTTTCAGCTGATGTTGAAGGCCTATCATCCACCTGTGATGGGCTCTCACTGCTGTTCATCTTATTCACTATGTTTCTAGTTACAGTTTCTGGTTTCACCAAGATGCTCCTCTTGTCAAATATGGCATCCGTTCTGATCACTACCTTTTGAGACTGTGGATCCCACAGTAGGTAACCTTTGACTCCTTGTCGAAACCTAATGAAGATCATCTTCTTTGACATAGGATCCAGCTTGCTTTTCCATTTGCCTCCACATGTACATAAGTCGGGCAACCTAAAACTTTTAGGTGGCCATGCTCCACCTTCTTGCCACTCCAAGCTTTTTCTAAAAGTCCTCCATCCAACTTGTAGTGAGGGGACCTATTTATAAGAAAACATGCCAGAGTAATAACATCACCCTAAAAAGTTTTCGGCAGTGATGACTGCAGCCTCATACTTCTTGCCCTCTTCGATAGTGTCCAGTTCATCCTTTCTGCAACACCATTTTGCTATGGAGTCATCCTTACTGTGTAATGGCATTTGATACCATTTTTCTCACAGTAAATCCTAAACTCTGTACTAGAGTACTCCCCACCATTACCAGTCTGAAGGCACTTTAGATGCCTTCTTATCTTCTTCTCTACCTCAGCCCTCCAAGCATTATACCAGGTGTTGACTCTAGTCTTGCTTTTGATGATTGACAAAATACTAAGTATATATGAGTACTAATTATGTGTTTTAGTGTATTTATTAGATCTTAGTATTCATCCATGTTGAATGAAGAAATGCTTGTATTTTAGTTGAAGAAGTCCGTCAAATTCATGGAATTTCAAGTTATAAGGATATTGGAACATAAGGAAGACTTAGAAGGACTTAAAATTTGATTTTGAAAAAATTTCAGCATCTTTTAACACTAGCACCCTCAAGCGTCGACTCATGGAAAAGTTCAAGTGTTGACTCAAGGCCCGAGAACAAGAAAAATACAGAACTGTGAAAATTCAAATTTTTTGTCTTAAGCTGACCCAAGGTCGACTCATAGAAACCAAATGTCGACTCATAGAACTCAAGTGTCAACTTACCAGATTCAAGTGTTGATACTTGGAGTAACGGCTAGTTTTTCAGAAGTGTAGAATTAATTCCAACTTGCTTCAAACGACTAGTTTTTCATCACCAACGATCATAAACTGTCATCTTTGATTTGGAGAGCTAAATAAACACCCAAAATCAAATGGTGAAGCAATCCTTTGAGAGAAAAATTCAATACACTTCAAGGATTCATATTTTGAGTGATTTAAGCCTTCAAGTTTTCATGTTTCAAGGAGAGCATCCAAAGTTCACATCCTTAAGAATCATTCAAGGCTTTAACAAATTGAAGACAAGCATCTTCAACTTCATCCAAGGGCTTCAAAGAGATATTTTCTTTGTTTAAGAAAGCTTTTATTGTATTCTTTTCATATTGTGCTTACTTTGTTTATTAAGGTTTTTGGTAAGCCATGAAAAACCAAAGAAGCTTTTGGTGAGCCTTAGAAAATCAAAGATGTTATTGGTTAGCCTTTGTGAAAAACCAACATAGGTTATTGTTGATCCCGTAAAACTAACAGAGGTTGTTGGTGAGCCTGCAAAATCAACAAGATTTTTGGTTAGCCATGAAAATCATCGGAGGTTGTTGGTTAGCCTAAGTTATAAAATCAACAAGGGGTTTTGACTTGCGAGCCCGTGAAAACAAGTTGGATTTTGATTAGTGAGCCCAGAAAACTAATCAACTGTAATCTTGGTGATTATAGTGAAATATCAAAGGAGAACATGGAGAGTAGATGTAGGTGCCTTAGAGTGCACCGAACCACTATATATTCTTGTGTTTGTGATTGCTCTTATTTATTGCTTATTTACTCTTGCATTTACTTTGTTAATTATGTTGCATATTTTCATTAAGCACACAACACCTTGGCAAAATAGAAGCACTTAATTTCTATTAGCACATAATTATTGAAATTATTCAAAAAGTTTTGTAGAACTCAATTCACCCCGTCTCTTGGGTTGCATCATCACTGGGCAACAACAGGCAAATACATCTGATTTTTTTCTCACCAGATACACCCACAGTTTCCTAGAGAAGTCATTAATCAAGGTAACAAAATACCTTGCTCCACCTATGGATAACAGAGTGCTGGTCACCATATATCTGAGTGCACCAAATTCAGCACTCCTTTATTACTTTCCAAAGTATTAGCACCACTAGTTTTGGCTCTCCACTTTTCTATCTTCCAAAGAGGATAATTCTTCTTGATATGCCCAAGCTGATGACACTTGTAATATTTCACACTATTGTGGTTTCGATACTGAGATTTGCCCTTGGACTTTCTCCTAGCTTTTTTCTTGAGTCTTTTTTGCCACTCATTCATAGCAAGAACCTCTGAGTTAGGATTACCATTGCAAATCTCTTTCCATTGCTCATTAGATCTGAGCACAACAACAACCTCTTCATAGTTCAGGGTTTCCTTCGCATAAACCAAGGTTGTTATGAGACCATCATACGATCCAGGGAGTGAACACAATAGTAACAATGCTCGATCCTCCTTGTCTATCTTCACATCCAAACTCATCACCTTAGAGCATACCTGATTAAACCTTTGAATGTGAGCAACTAGGTCTCCACCTTTAGGCATCCTCAAGCTATATAGTTGCATCTTCAGCTATAGCTTTTTCATCATAATCTTTATCATGTATGTGTTATCTAGTCTTCTCCAAAGACCTTCTGCGGTAGTCTCTGAGCACACCTCAGGTAAAACCTGATCAGCCAAACATATCTTGATGGTGCTGAAAGCAATCTCTTCTAACTCTTCCCATTCTTCAACACTAATCTTTTTCAATCTTTCTTTAACCAAGACCTTGTAGATTCTCTATTGAACCAGTAAATCTTTAACTCTATGTTGCCATAGGGTGAAGTTTGCCATGCCATCATACTTCCCAAAATCTACTTTGAACCCACTTGATGCCATTACCACAATCAAGAATTCAAGAGATCTAAAAACTGTACCTACAAGATGCTTTACTTCCAACCCTCTGATCTTGAGATCTTCCTTCCATGAACCTTGATCTGATACCAAATGTCGAGAATTCAAGTTTCAAATCCAACAAGATCTGAATAATCAAACCCTTAAGAGCAGCCTTGTTCCCAATCAAGAACGAATGTCCTGATCAACAAAGCAATCATTGAAGCATATCACTTGGTTATGGATGACCATCTGCCAGCAATCTCTATTGAAGACCACGGTAGGATACAGGTCTGTGAAGATCAAGAACACCAAGAATGAGATAAGAGAGAAGAAGAAGAGAAATAGAGGAATTTTCTAAGGAGAAAGGGATTTTCTTTTCTTTCCACTTCAAGAAGTTCGTTACACCTTCGTTTCTTCACCACTATCCTCTTACGAGAATACAATATATATATATATCTCGATCACACATGTCCAAAATGCCAAAACTCTCCCAGCTGGCATCGTTCAAAACAGTTCACCCGACATCCGAGCTGACTCTAGACACTAGAGTCGACTTGGCCCAGGAACCAAGTCGACTCTAATCCTCAAAGCCGGCACTTCCAGACCACAAGATTGAAAGACTATGCAATGAAGCCAACTCGAACTCATCTGAGCTAACTCGTCCAGTCTACAAGTTTCCTGACTGTGCAACCAAGCCGACTCGTCCAGTCCACAATCACCTATTTTTAGATATGCCAACCAATAGAGCCGACTCTTATCCCAGAAGAGCCGACTCTATGACCCAGACTAACCAAAACTGAACCTAAACCCCCAGGACTCATACCGGACTCGATCCTAGACCTAGATATATCATGGAAAACCATGATAGATTCAGATCAATACATGTCCATTGACCCAACTAGCGATGAATGCACCCGAGACTCAACAAACTTCGGGCATCGTGCCACGATGGTGGGCGGCCGTTGGTGGTATGGATTTGGGCATGGCAGCACACCACCGGGCTTGGGGCTAGGGGGTGCCTGTATCATACCTCTGGTAGTGCTGGCATCGCATGCAGAAGGCTACAAGTGGCTAGGCTTTTACTATGGCATGATTTGAATATCTACTTTCTAGTGGGAACTCCATGCCTGGGACTCTACCTTGGGACATGAGCGTGTCACTGGCCGTAAGCTGACCTTGGACAGGGGCATGCCTCGTGAGCCTAGCTTTGACTAGAAGCTTGACCTCAAATGTGGGGGCTCGCCCAATAAGCCCATCCTCGGCGTGGAGCTTGACCTCAGACGGGCTGCTCGCCCAATGAGCCCAGCTTTGGCTGAAAGCTTGACTTTAAATGGGGGGCTCGCCCAATGAGCCTGGCCTCGACTGAGAGCTTTACCTCAAATGGGGGGCTCACCCAATGAGCCCAACCTTGGCTGGGATCTTGAACTCAAATGGGGTGCTTGCCCAATGAGCCAATCTTTGGCTGGAAACTTGACCTCGGATGGGGTGCTCAGCCAATGAGCCCAGCCTCGGCTGGGAGCTTGACCTCGGACAAGGGGGTAACCCAATGAGCCCAGCCTCGGCTAGGAGCTTGACATCAGACTAGTAGTTCGCTCAATGAGCCCGGTCTCGACTTGGAGCTAGACTTCAAATGGGAGGGCCAACTTGAGTCCTCAATAGACCACCTCAACCATGTGGCCAGACTCTTGTCATCATGGCCCTTCGTGGGCTCCATGTCAGTAAATATTGCGAAATCAATGTTATAGTAGAACGAGTCGATATGAAGAACAACATAGAAGACCCATTCACTAAGGCCCTTCCTCTACAGCCATTAGATCACCATCTAGATTATATGGGTGTTAAATACAAGGGTGATTCGCTTTAATTCATGTGGAAGATTGAAAGAATTATGCCCTGAAATACATTCATAGTGGCATTTTTGTATTCTCCTAACTCAAGATTGATATAAATAAAGATAATTTTTGATTTATCATTTGCTGTGTCTTATATTTTAATTATAAGATTATGATGGACCCCATAGATTAGGATAATGAAATTAAGGTTATGAAGGAGATCATAATGGTGAGACCTAAGTTCCAATAAACTATAATCTAAAATGTTCCTAGTTGATGGATCATCAATTTTGGGATCGATGATTCTAGAAAGACTAGCACAACCTATGTATGCTCGATAGAGAGGGTGGTTGATCTCACAACCACTTGTATAGAGACACTAATACAAGGATGTGAGTGCTTATTAGGTTATGAGTCCACTGAGCTGATCAGATAAGAGAACATCAAATTCAAGTCTTACTTTTCAAAAAGTATGTTCTCTTAGTAGGAGTTATGCATGTGATCCTTAGACCTGAGACTACCATAGTATCCTGTGCACATGAACCCATGTTTTAGTGCATAATCATTCATGGCAATTAAGTCATGTATGGGATGCTTTTGGATATGGTGGATTGTGTATGAAGGTAATGAGTAGGTCAACAAGGAATTGATCACTCTTAGCAAAGGGAGTAGTTATCCCATGAAATCTCTTCGATTGTTGACTCAAGAAGTCTTTGATAAAAAAATGATGAGATTACATGGGGTTTCTAATCTATCATTGATCGAGTCTTCATTATCGAATTAAGATTCAAAAGGATTAACTGCTAGGGTTTGACATTTATCCATGCCCATCACTTAATCACGATAAAGTGTTATCAAATGATTGAATTGCATGGTAACATTCCACTGAAGAGTATTTGAAAATTTCTAATAAATTTTTTATCTTTCAGGTAGGCATGACATGTGCTAGAGGTTAATCATGTATTGTAGATTTTCATGAATCAAATTGATTGGATTCGTGAGTCAATTTGGAAGCTTGTTTCAAATTGGCAACATGGGTTAGCTCGATTTGATTCATCCATCAAAGAACAGGCTATATCCACCACTATCTAGGTGGTGGAGTACAAGGACTCTTTCGACTTCAGGAATGATGCCATCAAAGCTGAAAGAGATGCATAATTCATCAGGTTTTCCAATGCCATGGAGAAGTTGGTCTAGGTCTACCCCAACAATAGACTTGAGTGCCATTTTGGCATAAGTGAAGAGAAAAGCAAAGAAGAAGCTAACCATCAGGCTATCGGGGTTGATAGAGTAGTAGTTGAGGAATTTGTGCTAGAGACAACTATTGTTGGAGACCCTAAGGAATCGACTGTAGCTCCCAAAGTTTAGACTTAGGAAATTTTGTTCTTTTGTACTCTTCTTCGTTGAATTCTTGAATCTAGATTTTGTGAAAACTGTAATAATTTTGAATGAATTTTTCTTTTAATAATGTCTTTACGTGTGGAATGTCTTCATTTTTTGAATGAATTTTTGCCAAATGTCTTAGTCAATAGAGTAGTTCTTGCCAAGTATTTTATCCATGATGAAACAAAGGGTCTTTGATGCAGGGTGCAGTGGGGAGGGGATGAACATGCATAAAAAAAATAGCAACTAATAATTTTTTTTAATTTCAGATTTTATATTTGATGGCTATGTTCCCAAGAAAGAGGAAAAGAACTATCATAAGGAAGATGTAAAGACCTACTACACTACCCATAGTTAAGATCATGCAAGGCAATAAAGACTAGGACCGCGAGGGTTAAGAAACCACTCAGTTAGCATAGTCTTATCTTTAGCAAATTAGAACTATGAGTAGGGTTTGGGTTCGTACTTGGCAACGATGAGATCTTGATCGAAAATATGGTTGCTCTGCACTCTTGGATCGATGCCTGGATGAACAAGTCTCTTTCCCATGGATCAGCCGGCTTTCTATCAGCTGGTCTTGAAAGCAAAGAAGACCTCTTCCTTGGATGGTTTCACAAGACTGATCCTGCACATGTCTGGGGTTAGGATCACAAATGATGAGAAAAATAATAAATTGTAAGAAGGTAGAGTGGAGGGGTGTAGGGAAGCTTAAGGGTGGTTAGCTGCCAGTTGAAAAAGTGGATGCCTGGCTTAGAGGACGGTGGGAAACCTTGGGTTTCAGCTAGGGTTGAATGATGGCCAGGGTTTAGTAGAAGAGAGGGTTATTAGCTGGCTAGGGTTTTGCATACAAGAAAAATAAAAAAATGGGTATCACACCCACTCCAATCTGGATGAAACAATTTGACATAATAACTTCAATTTGTGTTCATGAAAGAGAGATGATTACAAGAGGGGGAGGGGTGGGATATTTATAGGCTGACTGAGGACCCTCTCCTTGTCAAAATTGGAGTACAAGTACTTAACAAAGTGAAAAACAAAATATACTTAAACTAGAAGACTGGTCTCCTTGCAGAAGTTGGCTGGCCGACTCCTTCTTGGAATGTATGGCTCCTCTTGGACTTGGGTTAGATGGGGCACCAACTCTGGATGGGGCTTGGTCAGGGTGTCAAGTCATGAAGGGGCCTAGGAGGGTGCCAGCTCTAGATGGGCCAGGGTTAGGGGCGCCAAGGCCTGGGGTGCCAACTTCAACTCTGGGCTGGTGAAGGGCTGGGGTTCCAAAGATCATGGACATGGTGGGGTGACATCTTGAAGTATGACATGGGCCTGGTGCATGGCTTGTGAAGAGGCCCAAGCGCATGAATAGCACGGGCATGGATGGGATCTGGTGACTCTCTTCTCTTGTACTGGGCTTGAATCAAAATACAGGACTCATAGGCTTGAGACAAGAGACTCACTAGACTTTCTTGCCTCAATTTATTGCAGGACTCGTTCTTCATTACAGAACTTAATTGATTGGGTAACTTTATTACAATACTTGGCTCACTTTAATACAAGTGACACAGTACTAATGGAATACATGACTTATAAAAAGACTTAAGAAAACCATATCGAGACCAGTAATTGAATCCTGATCCTGATGCCCATACCAATTCTCCTGGGGTTGGAGGAACTCAACCTTGTCGAGTAAGGGTCATCTCAACTCTCGTACTACTCTAGATGGTCTCGGTTGAGGTGCTGCAAATTCTCTCGGGTGATCCACGATTCCTCTGATTTTGGTCGAACTTGCCATCGAACCAAATAACGTTGGTTGCCTTTGTTATGGGTATTGATGACTTGATCAATTAGGATGTGCTCAATCCTTTCATCTCTCACAAGCCAATTTGTTGGTGGACACTCTAGGTGGGGCTCACTCTCAAAATGAAGGGATAGTTCCAAAGGGCTTGCTGGGTATCGTTGCTGGTTATATATTCTCAACAAGGTCTGAATTGTTGAAGGTGGAACTAATACCTAATTTGGGTGGTAACTCGAGCACATAGGCATTGGGTCCAACTCTCTTTATTACCTTGAAGGGTCCAACTCCATAAGCATGTAGTTTCATCACGGTCCTTGGAGGGAACCACTCAGGTCTGAGCCTAATCATTACATAATCTTCTGCAAAAAATTCATTAGATCATTTTTGGGAGTTAGCCAAATTTTTATAGATTTTATTGCTTATATTAATCTTTTGACTAATTTTCTTATGCAAATCCCTAACAAGCTGTTCAAACAACTCAGTTGACTCAGAGACTCATGCATGTAAGGGTAAGGGGATTAGGTCAAGGGATTTATTGGGTTTGTAACCATGAATAATTTTGAATGGGCTCTTACTTGTGGACCAATTGACCGAACTATTATAGGCCAATTCGGCTCTGGGTAAGAGAAGGTCCCAAGTTCTCACCTACAAGGCATCTCAGCAGGTTGCCTAAACATTGATTTACTATCTCTATTTGGCCATCGGTTTGAGGGTGGCAGGATGTGGAAAACTTAAGCTTGGTTCCTAATAAGTGCCAAAGGGTCTTCCAGAAGTAACTGGTGAAATGGACATCCCTGTCAGACACTATGGTCTTAGGAAGGCCATGTAACCTAACCACATGATCAAAAAAGAGCTTGGCTATTTTGGAGCATCAAAGGTCTAAGAGTGGTTATAAAATGAGCCATTTTCGAGAACCTATCGACCACTACACAGATTAAGTCATGTTTCCTTAAGGTCTAAGGTAGTCTTAATAGAAAGTCCATGCTAAGGTCCTGCCATGGGCGATCTAGTATAGGTAAAGTGGTGTATGAACTAGTGTTTTGCTTCTGCTATTTGGCAACAGCACAAGTTCGACATCTGGACATGATGTGGGCGACATCCCTCCTTAAGGTTGGTCGAAAGAGCTGGTCTTCTACAACTAAGATAGTATTGTCTCTTCAAAAATAATTAGCTAGACCTCCTGCATGGGTTTTCCAAATTAAGATTCTCTGAGTGAGGTTCTGGGAATACACAATCTATTGTTTCTAAAAGGATAACGATCCTAGAGGGTGTACTCACTATGGAAACTAGATGGTCCTTGGCTGATGGTTTGAAAAATATCACTAAAGTCTGGACAGGTTTCATATTCTTCCATTAATCAATCAAATCCAATGACTTTTGTCCTAACAGAGTTCAGAAGGCATGGTGGCTAAGGGCATTAGCTACCTAGGGTTAAACTTTTTCTGGGAGTTTAGTAATCAAAGTGCTTCATGGTCATAGTAAAGGAGAAACTCTTGGGGTAGTAGATAATGTCTCCAGTATCTAAGGGCTTGTACTACCGCATTGAATTCCTTATCATAGGTTGAGTCCCCAAGTTTAGCCTCATTAAGTTTTTCACCGAAGAAGGCTATTAGGTGACTCTCTTTGCTCAAAACTCCTCCTATGCCTACTCTCAAAGCATCACAAGCTACCTCAAAGACTTTGAAAAAATCAGGTAACCTTAGGATGGGTGCTTGTGTCATCTTATCCTTAATCTCTAGGAAGGCTCTATCAGCAACTTTGGTCCATTCAAAATTTCCCTTCCAAATACAGTCAATGATGGGTGCTATATTGGAACTAAATCCTTGGATAAAACTCATATAGAATGTGGCTATACCATGGAAACTATGCGCATCATGGACACTAGTAGGCACTAGCCACTCAACAATGGATCTAACCTTCTCAGGGTTAGCTAACACTCCTTCGGGGATCACCACAAATCCTAGGAAGATGACTCAATGGGTCAAGAAATCACACTTCTTCATATTGGCATAGAGATTCTCCTTCTTAAGGGTCTGACAGAATTGTCTCAAATGATAGTTGGTCTTCCTTAGTCCTACCGTAGATCAGGATCTCACCAAAATAAACCACTACAAATATCCCTATGAACATCCTTAGGACTTGGGTCATGATTCTCATAAAGGTGCTACGGGCATTGGACAACCCAAATGGCATGACAACCCATTCATAATCACCATAGTTTTGAATGCAGTTTTCCACTCATCCCCAAGTCTAATTCTAACCTGATGATAGCCACTCTTAAGGTCAATCTTTGAGAAGATGGTTGCACCGGCCATCAAATCTAACAAATCATCCAAGCGGGGGATGGGAAACCTATATTTCATAGTAATTTTGTATATTGCATGACTGTCAACACACATTCTCCATGTGCCATATTTCTTAAGGATTAATAGGGTTGGTATAGAACATAGACTTAAGCTCTCCCTAATAAACTCTTTTCTTAGGAGCTCTCCTACCTGTTTCTCCAGCTATAGATGTTCAGTTGGGTTCATCCTATAGTTGGGCAGGTTGGATAGGGTGGCTCCTAGGACTAAGTCTATGGCATGCTAGACATCCCTTAGTGGAGGTAACTGGTTAAGCAAATCTTCATGAAATACATCATCAAATTCACTTAAGATTTTCTTAACCTCTTAAGGGAACTCTTTATGGATTTGATCAGGTATTTCCTTAGTTGCCAACATCCAAACTATAGTCCCCTCAGAAATCTCTTTCTCTAGCTCCTTAGCAGTAATTAAATTGACTCTAGATTTCTTTTCCTTCAATGAGCTAGATCCTCTCTAAACTTTGTCCTTAGGTGGGGTTGGGTTAATCGTAATCTTCATCTCATGGAAATTAAATGAGCATGAATTTGATCGGCCATATAGGTTAGCATCATGGTCATAAAGCCAGGGTCTACCTAGAATTATGTTACTAACTCCCATGGGTATAACATCACACCACACCTTATCTTGGTAAGACTGAAGTAGGATCTGGACTTGGGATCTAGACTTAATGGGTATGGATGTGGAATCTATCCAGGAAACCTTATAGGGGCTAGGATGGGGTATTGGGTTCAAGCCTAGGGTTTTGACTGCCTCAAGTGAGATGGCGTTCACACAGCTCCCACTATCTATAATGATTTTGCATACCTTATCGCCTAATTTCATAAAGGTTTGTAGGATGTTGGTCCTATGCCAATCCTCTTGTGTCTTTGCCTGGGCTAGGATGCACCTAACTACCCCTAACAGGTCAGACTTGTCAAGAACCTCCTCATCTCCTTCATATTCATCTATCAGGTTTTCCTCAGCTTCATAGATCTCCTCTCCAATTTTATCATTGGGTTCAAACTCTTCTTCTTCTACTTCTCCTATGTGCAGGGATTTGGTTGGGCATTAGCTAGGAAAGTGTCCCATCTATTGACATCTAAAATAGGCATTTGGGTTGCGACTCAGATTCCTCTGGGTCTTAAATGCCTTACCCTTATCATCCCTAAAAGGTACAGAGTTGCTAGAACTGGGTCGACTCAGGCTAGGGTTGGGATGATTTGGATTAGGAGTAGGATGATTGGGTTAGGGTTTGGTTGGCCTGGGTATGCTAAACTAGGGTTTGGTCAACCTGGGTATAATGAACAATGGTTTGGTCGTCCTGGGTATGATGGGATAGGGTTTGGCCTAGAACTAATGGCATTAGGCCTAATGGACTCAGGTCGATGGGCTATGGGTGTTCTCTGGAATCTCTCATAATTTTTGGCTATATGGTAGGCTTGATTTAGAGCGTCGACTCCCCTCAAATGCAATTCTCTCTGGATGTCTTCGTGAAGGCCAGTCCTAAACTTAGATAGGGTCTTTGATTCAGGTTTGTCTAGGCAACACCTTATGGCACACTCATCAAACTTGGCTATGTATTTTGACACAGACCTACTTTCCTGATTTAACCTTTGCCATTGGTCTAGAAGTCTCTATCGGTAGGATGGGGGAGCATATTTCTTTCTATGTTTCAGCTTCATGGCCATCCAGGTATCTATGGGGACTTCATTTTTTTGTCTGATTAGGTGCTCTACATTTTCACAATGTAACCTAGCTTGGCTAGTTAACCTTAGTTTGGCAAATTTACACCTCTTCTCCTCACTCAAGTCATATCATTCAAAATATTGTTCCATGCCATCTTCCCAATCTATGTAGGTCTTGGGATCTCTGGGTGCCATCGATGGTGGGTGTGTCTATCCTCATGCTCCTCATAATTCTTTCATCCTGGTTATGCAGTTCATGATTGGGCCTCCTAGGGTTGGGCTCTGGAATAGGATATGGCATTGGGCTTTCCTAGGGTTGGGTTCCAAAAATGTGTCTTAGGGATGGGTGCTCCTAAGATTAGGTGGCGTGGGAAGACGTGACTTAGGCTTGGGTTCAGTGTTGGACTCTTGGGTTCTCTCTAGGGTTCCTAAATGATTTTCCATTCGGTCAAACCTATTGTTCATTTGGATATCGGATTGGGTCAATTGGTCAAGTCTATGGTTTATTAGGGTCAATTGGGCAAGCTGATCAGTAATAGCCCTTAGTTGGCACCAAAATCGTTGTCCATGGTTATGCTGGGTTGAGCGTTAAACTAGTTGTACTGGACTCCTGACCTAGTGGTCATCCAATCAATCAATCATGGAATTATGATGCAGTCAAGCACACAAGGGTTAGCACGTTCTAGGGTTTGCTAGACCTAGAGGCAAAATTAAGTGAGTTAACACAACTTACACCCAACTCAACACCTAGTCCATCCACTAGCCAGGTAAGAGGTGGGGTAGTGGAAGGCTCCCCTTACTTATCACAGTGTCCTAATTAAAAACCACGAGTAAACTTAGGGCATTTTCCTTTGGATCTCTAGCCTTAGACACAAATTTTCATTAATAAGTGGAGGGTTGAGTGCACTAGTTCCCTCACTAGACTAGGACCTGACCTGTTAGTGCCCCTAAATCAATTAAGTTGCTAGTTGATTTTAATTAGGCATAGGTATATATGCAAAGGTGGTTGTTTCGGGCCTAAGACAGGTGATGAAATCATGCCCTGATCTGACAGAGAAAATTGCCCTTAAAATTAGGTTAAATGCAAAAGATGCTCACTCAATGAAACCCTAATGCAATCTAATAATAGAAAATAGAGAATAAAATATCTTTTTTTTGTATTTTTATATGATGGCAACTTAATTCAAAGTTGGTTAAGTGATCAATCAAAATTGGCTTGGGTTGGGTGGGGTTTGGCAGTTGATTAGGTTTAGTTAAGTCAAGTATGTAAGAACAACAAAAATTGAGATTTTTGGTAATGATTTTGTTGCAGAGGTTAGCATGGATTTAAGAGAAGAAAAACTCTAAAGGACTTTTAGAATAGAGGGTTTGTGTGAGGATGATTCCTACCAAATTTTAAGCAAAGTAAAAATAGTATGATGGTGCAAACCTTTGGTTTCTAGCTGGGTGCAGGAACAATAGATTTCTGGTTAGGGTTTTTCTTTTTGTGATTTTTTATTTTTTTAATTTTTAAAATCTAAGAAAAATAATAGTAAAATAGAGGATGACATAGAGAGGAATCAGTGCAAAAATCATGAAAAAATAGTATGCCTAAGATGGAGAAATAGACCTATTTTTGGACCCCAAGTGCAGAAGATAGGATGCAGAAATTTTCTTTTTGTGGTTTTGTGTTTTGTAGAAGATGCAACTGCCCTAAACTATGCTCTGATACTGAATTGATGCAGGGTGCAGTGGGGAGGGATGGACATGCATTAAAAAAAATAGCAATTAATAATTTCTTTTTAATTTCATATTTTATATTTGATGGCTATGTTCCCGAGAAAGAGGAAAAGAACTATCACAAGGAAGATGTAAAGACCAACTGCACTACCCACAGTTAAGATCATGCAAAGCAATAAAGACTAGGACCGTGAGGGTTTAGAAACCACTTGGTTAGGATAGTCTTATTTTCAGCAAATTAGAAATACAAGTAGGGTTTTGGTATCATTCCTAGCAACGATGAGATCTTGATCGAAGACGGAGTCGCTTTGCACTCCTAGATTGGTGCCTAGATGAACGAGTTGCTTTCCCGTGGATCAGCCAGCTTTCTATCAGCTGGTCTCGAAAGCAAAGAAGACCTCTTCCTTGGATGGTTTCACTAGATGAATCCTGCACACATTGGGGGTTAGGATCATAGATGAAGAGAAAAATAATAAATTGTAAGAAGGTAGAGTGGAGGGGTGTAGGGAAGCTTCAGGGTGGATGGTGGCCAGTTGAAGAATGGGATGCCTAGCTCGGAGGAAGGTGGGCATCCTTGGGCTTCAGCTGGGGTTGGATGATGGCTAGGGTTTAGTTGAAGAGAGGGTTGTTGGGCGGCTAAGGTTTTGCACATGAGAAAAATAAAAAAAACTGGTCTTACACCCACTCCAATCTAGAGGAAACAATTTTATAGAATAACTTTAAGTTGTATTCATGAAAAAGAGATGATTATAAGAGGGGGAGGAGTGGGGTATTTATAGGCTCACCCAGGATCCTGTCTTTGTCAAAATTGGAGTACAAGTCATTAACAAAGTGAAATACAAAATAAACTTAAACTAGAAGACTGGTCTCCTTATAGAAGTGGGCTGGCTGACTCCTACTTGGACTGTATGGCTCTTCTTGGTCTTGGGTTAGATAGGGTGCTAACTTTAGATGGGGCTTGGGCTCGAGTGCCAGGTCATGAAGGGGCCTGGGAGGGCACTAGCTCCAGATAGGCTAGGGGTAGGGGCGCCAAGGCCTGGGGTGCCAACTTTAACTCAAAGCTGGTGAAGGCCTTGGGCACTAAAGATCTTGGACTGGGTGGGGTGCCATCTTGAGGTATGACAGGGCCTGGCGCATGGGCTTGTGAAGAGGCCCAGGCACATGAATAGCAGCGACCTGGATGGGATCTGGTGACTCTTCTCTCTTGTACTAGGCTTGAACCAAAATACATGACTCATAGGCTTGAGACAAGGGACTCACTAGACTTTCTTGCCAAAATTTATTACATAACTCATTCTTCATTATAGGACTCAATTGATGGACTAACTTTATTACAATACTTGGCTCACTTTAATACAAGTGACAGTACTAATGGACTACAGGACTCATAAAATAACTTAAGAAAACCACATCGGCACCAATAATGGATACCTAATCCTAGTGCCTGCACTAGCCTTAATCAGTTAAGAAATCTATCATGCTAACCAAAATGCTAAATTTCTAAATGTAGAAATGGAACTTTCCACTATAGGACTTAGTGAACTCTTCCATCTAATTATTGTGTTAGTCGCCATTTGAGTGTGTTCGTGCTTTTCTTGAGACAAGAGAGTGTCAATCAATTACACTAGGATCTACATCTGACATAGTCTACTAAGGGCAAATAACTCTTTGCCAATGTCCCTTAATCAGGAATAGATATTAACCGTGCATCTATGAGTTACACAATAAATTTATTTTCATCTATTGAGAGTAAGCTACCTTTCAAAGCCTGAGTAAATGATGTCGGCCACCTTTTGCACTGACCAGGTAATTATGATCCTCTCTCTCACATTTAGTGCTTTGTTAGGAAGTGGGTTACCCTCAAAAGTGCAAGACATTTATTTTTTAATGATCATCATTTTGGACCGGTCAGATCATAACATGTGGTGGAAAAGGTTTGAAATTCCATCACTAGCATAATTTTTGAAGATAGGCGTAATGATGCTAGATTCCCAAGTGACCACCCAGTTTGGCTATTATGGTGGTGCCACATGTCGATATCTAATAGGTTGGGTTGGATATAAAAAGGAACCCCCTAACCATTTCTTTTGAAACTTTATTCCAAGCGGAGCGCTTCTAGTCTAGGTGGAGTGCTCTAGGCAAAGTGCTAGTAACCCTTAGCTAGAAAAGAAACCGATGCTGATCATCAAAGCATTTGAAGGAGGTATGGAGTCTAACATGGATGAGGTGGACGGTGCAGAGAAGGTGGACAGAGAAAGCCAACGATGTTCTTGGAGATAAAGTAGAAAGACACCAAAGGTATCCATGGAGATAGTTCCACCAGGAACTGTTGCTCGTCAATGTTACATAGATGTTCCAGGTGGTACATTCTCTTCAAATATCATGGATGAATGATTGGTCCTTGATCAGTCATTGGCCCTAAAGAAGCAACCCTAGCCCCAAGCTTTTCCTCTTAAAGAGTTGGCTTCGAATGTGAGTGGCTTTTGGCTACGAGAAACAAGCATGAGAGTTGGGAAGTCATCAGCAACAAAGAAGATTACTTGTAGTTTTTTGATTTTTCATACTTGATTTGACTTTGTATGAATTTTCTTGGACTTGATCCAAATTTGTAAGGATTTTCTCAAATTAATGAAAATACATTTCCACCAATGCTTGTCTTTATATGTGTTTAATGATGTGTGCCAATTCTTAGTCAGAAATATGGCCTTATCTAAACATTCTTTCCAGGTTTAGCCGAGCAAGTGAACTACCTTTTTGGAATCATAATAGTTGATTACCATATTAGATCCCATATAAGAATGAGAGAAACTGAATAAGGATAGAAGCAGGCATGAATAAGAAAGATAGTGAAACATGAATGAGATGAGACTTGAAACCCGAATAAGGTGGGAGTTGAACCCAAATAAGTGGGAGTTGAACCTAAATATGGTGAGAGCTGAACTAGAATAAGAAGAAAGTTGAACCCAAATAAGGCAAAGGTTAGACATGAATAAGATAAGAGTTGAACCCGAATAAGGTGAGAGTTGGATCCAAAAAAGGGGGGAGTTGAACCTGAAAAAGATGGGATTCAGATCCAAGATGGGGAGTGATGCGGGATGACTCTAAGATTGATAAAAATGCAGGAAAAATAGTAAGCTAATTTTTTTGTGACTTTTATAATTTAGATTTGTAGGCTAAATTCCAAAGTTAAGCAAAGAACTAGCATATAGAGTAGCAATCAAAGAACCATCATATCACAGGCAAACACATGCAAAATAATAAATAACCAGGACCTGAGAATTAAGAAACTCCCAGATTAGGATAGCTTATCTTCATCAAAATAGAAATTAAAAGAAGGGAAGGATGTTACCAATCAGTGATTTAAAAAATTTCCGATGAAGAGATCACACAGCACTCTGATTAGAGCGTGGATGACGAAGCTTCGGTTCCCTTGAATTTGATGACTGATTTGGGCAGTCTTGGAGGCTAGGAAAGCCTCCTCTGGGAAGGTGAAACATCTCGGGGATCCTGCAAAATGTCAGGGATCAATCAAAATAGAAGTTAAACAAAGGAAAGAACTAGGGTTTAGAAGGAATCAGATTAGGGTTTAGAAGCTGGGTGGCAAGGAAGCAGATGAAGCTCTTGATCTGGGGCATCTTCAAGGCTGCTTCTCAAGGGCATGGCTGATGCTTGGAAGCTTGATTCACTGCTGTGGGTGTGGAGGATTGCAAGGGATGGTTGGCCAACACAAGAACAAGGAACCAAGCAAACCAATAAACAAAGTAACACAAACACAAGCTCGCAAGTTCAAATAAATTTTACCAGGGTTTTGATATCATGAATAAAAATTGCTTACAAGAGGGGGAGGGGTGGGGTATTTATTGATGTTTCTCAAGTCTTCTCCTAGTTAGGATAGGATTATAAAGTTAAGAGGGAGAGGGATTACAAGTTTGCTTAAGACTAGGAGAATACACTTTGAATGAAAATAAAACTAGTTCTCCTTATTCTACTAGGATTTCTTTCCTCATTTGATTTGGTTCAGGAGCTCTCTTTGGGCTTGGGCACCAATATGGAGTTGGGCTCGCCTTTAGGGCAGCAAGGGGCATCCTCCTTTGGATTGGCGCATGGGCTTTCGGCCCTGAAACTGGGGTGCCCAAGTATCAGCATATTCCTTAGAATCTTGGTTCTGGGGCTTATGGGCTTGACTCCTGGGCTTGGAATCTCTTGGCCTGGGATGCTGGCAAATTCTTGGAGTCATGGGACACCTGGTATCTAGCATATTTTACAGCATCTAGAGGGAATCTAGCATCTGGAATAGCATTTAGAGGAAATCATAGCATCTGGAGATCATTTGGAGGGTATCTAGGGCTTTAGGGTGTCAAACAAGATCCCATAAGCTGATGTAAATGCCTCTGGCTCTCAGGTGAGGCCTGGTGGAACTCCAAAATAGGGTATCCTCTCTTCTTGTACAAAAACTAGACTCTCATTGGACTCATACTTAAATACAGGACTCAATGGACTAGACTATTTTGAGACAAATCAACTAGTCTCAACTTATTACCAAACTCAATCTTACTTGCTTACAAAATTATGACACATGACTAAGGTTCTAAAAAAAATCTTAATCAGTAAACCATAAGGGATCTAGGGACTGTGTCTAATCTTGGTGTCCCCACCAATTCTGCCGGGATGGGAGGAACTCGACCCCGTCGAGTATGGGTCAATTTGGCTTAAGGAGGGTTTGGGTTGAGGTACTGCAGATTCGCACCATCGTTCCACAAGTCCTCAGATCCTGGTCGACCTTGCTACCGGACCAAGTACCGCTGACAGTCTCTATCCCAGGTACCGATAGCTTGATCGTCCAGAGCTCTCTCAATCTTTACCTCACCAAAATGACAAATTATATGTGGTCGCTCTAGGATGGGTTCTCTCTCAAAGAATGGGAGTGGCTCAAGGGGCTCTCTGGGTATCACTGCTGGCTCCCTAAACTCTATAAGATCTAAGATGATGAAGGTGGAGCTAATACCTAAATCAGGTGATATCTCAAGCACATATGCATTGGGTCCATTACTCTTCATTATTTTGGATGGGCAAGCTTCGCGAGCAAAAAATTCCTTTATCATCACATATTCCTCTATATTAAATTATTTATCTTTCTTTTGGAAATTAGCCAAGTTTTTATTTAATTCATTACTTATGTTCAGCTTTTGACTAATTTCATGTTGCATATGCTGTGTAGAGGCTAGTGTAGGTGCAAACATGTAATTCAGGCTGTGAATTTATTGGACTCAACTGATACCTAATAGACTCGACTATACATCCCTATCAAAAGAAATTTTATTGGACTCTACGAAACAAAACCTAACAGGCTATAAATTCTTTAGGTTTGACCCTAGCATGGCATGCACATGAGAATTTATTATGTACTTCTACTAGGTTCCATAGGTTTCTCCTAAAGTAAGATGCAAACATGACATGAATAATGAATGAATGCAATATGCAAACTCCTATAAAATGCAACCTAATACTATAAAAATAGAAGAAGTTTCAGGAAAGGGTAGAAAACAAGAGGTGGGTTAAGGGTTAGTCTGGTAGGAAAAGGGTTCAGGTTTGATTGGATAGAATAAAATGTAAGAAGGGGTGTAAGGGATTTGTCATAGGCTAATTAGGTTGACTTTAAGGGGTTGATGTCTATCTACAGGGTCTGCCTTATAGAAAAATGGATCACTAATTTCAGGAAAGAGATCTTCAGTTAGAGTTAAAAGAGTGACTTCATCTTAAGGGTATTTGTTTAAAAAGATAAAGTCCTTCATAAGTTCTTCTGGCTCATGAGATTCGGGACTAAGCTCCACAATTGGGTCCTCTTCTAAAGTCTCTTCTAATTTTTCATCCATTATAGCTTGGGTGTGATTAAAGTCATCTAACATTGGGTTGGCTACTAACTTGGTATGGTCAGGGTCAACTGGTTCTAAGGTGGTTTCTACCTGGGTATCTATTAATTCAACTAACTCTAAGTCTTCTATGAGGAATTTTTCTTCTTCCTCATACTCATCCTCTAAGCTTGAGTCACCCTTATATATCTCCTCTTCAAGGTCATTTGGGTGAACCAATGAGGTTATCAGAGAGGGTAGACTAAGGAAAAACTGACTAATGACTGGGGTGACAAGGGTGGGTTGGCTAAGGTGTTCCTGATTAATACTAGACTCATTAATCCTATGGGTTGCCTAATGATTTGATTTGGTCATTTGGTTAATCTGAGTGGTCCATTGGGCAAGCTGGGATTGGGTCTGGTTCATCTGTGTATTAGATTGATCAAACCTAGTGCTTATTTGGGCTAAATGATTTTGGGTTTGATCATGTATGAGGTCCATCTTTTCACTCAGGGTTTTTATAAGGGCTTCTTTATTGGACTCCATGGTTAAGCTGGGTTGGGATTTAAACCTCTGGTATTGGACTCCTAATATATTGGTCATATAATCAAATAATCAGTCATAATGAGATGGTGCAGCCAAGCATGCAAAATGGGTTAGCTTAATCTAGGGTTTCCTAGACCTAGAGCCAAAACTGAATGGGTCAGCTCAACTTACACTTTACCTAATAGCTAGTCCTTCCTCTTGCCAGGTAGATGGTGGGAGTGTGGGAGGACCCTTACGCTTTTGCAAGGATACAATTAAAAACCACAACACCATTTAGGTCATTTGACTCTGGACCCTCAGCCTTAGACACCAGATTTTAATAATAGCTAAAGGATTAAATCCACTAGTTGGTCCACACGATTCGGACCCGACCTGTTGGGTGTCACCTAGCGCACTAGGGCAAATTAAGTCTAATTAATTTTAATTAAGCTTGGGTGAGAATGCAAAGAGATTGTTTGGGACAAAGATAGGTGATGAAATCCTGCCCGGATCTGAGATAGCAATTGCCCTTAAGATTAGGTTAAAGAGATGATGGCAATCGATGGACTTGATGCAATCTAAATCAATATAAAATATAAAATATTTTTGTGTATTTTATGATGTGGAAAATTAGGTTTAAGTTGATTAGGTTAGCAATCAAATTAGGCTTGGGATTGGGGTGTGTGGAATTTGTTTAGGTTAGGTTGAGTCAAGGTGCAGAAATAGTAGAAATCAGAAAGTTAGGATTTCAAATGATGTAGATTTTGACATAGATTCTAATGCAAAAATAAAATCAAAAAAATTCAAGGATAGATGATGGATGGTGATGATGAACTCTACCAAATTTTATGCAAAACAAAAATCAAATGATGATGCAAATCCTAGAGATTTTGGACTACTACAGAAATCTCAGGATTTTTGTTAGGGTTTCTAATATGCCAAATCTTAGTGATTTAGTTGTTTTTAAAATTAATTAAATATTATGATAAAATAAGGGACAAGACAGAGAACAATTAATACAAATTTTACGAGGAAATAAAATTCCTAGGTGGTCGAAATCATATGAAAAACAGAAACTTAATGCAGCTAGTAGGATGCAGAAATTAGGGTTTATGAATCTAATGCAGATAAAAACTATCCCAAACCTGCTCTAATACCAAAACTAATGCAGGATGACTCTAAGATTGCTAAAGATGTAGGAAAAATAGTAAACTAATTTTTTTGTGGTTTATATAATTTTGGATTGTAGGCTAAATTCCAAAGTTAAGCAAAGAACTAGCATATTGAGTAGCAATACAAAAAACCATCATATCACAGGCAAACTCATTCAAAATAATAAATAACCATGACCCAAAAATTAAGAAACCCCAAGATTAGGATATCTTATCTTCATCAAATTAGAAATTAAAAGAAGGGAAGGATGTTACCAATCAATGATTTGAAGAACTTTCGATGAAGAGATCACACAACACTCTGATTAGAGCCTAGATGATGAAGCTTCGGTTCCCTTGGATTTAATGACTGATTTGGGCTATCCTGGAAGCAAGGAATGCCTCCTCTGGGGAGGTAAAATACCTCAGGGATCCTGCAAAATATCACGGGTCAATCAAAACAGAAATTAAACAAATGAAATAACTAGGGTTTAGAAATAACCAAATTTGGGCTTAGATGCTGGGCGGCAAGGAAGCAGATGAAGCTCTTGATCTGAGGCATCTTCAAGGCTGCTTCTCAAGGGTGTGGCTGATTCTTGGAAGCTTGATTCACTACTATGGGTGTGGAGGATTGCAAGGGATGGTCGGCCAACACAAGAACAAGGAACCAAGCAAACCAAAAAACAAAGTAACACAAACACAAGCTTGCAAGCTCAAATAAATTTCACCAGGATTTTGATATCATGAATAAAAATTGCTTACAAGAGGGGGAGGGGTGGGGTACTTATAGATATTCTCCAAGTCCTCTCCTAGTCAGGATAGGATTACAAAGTTGAGAGGGTGTGGGATTACAAGTTTGCTAAAGACTTGGAGAATACATTTTGAATGAAAATAAAACAAGTTCTCCTTATTCTACTTGCATTTCTCTCTTCATTCGACATGGTCCAAGGGCTCTCTTTGGGTTTGGGCACTAGTATGAAGTTGGGCTTGGCTTTAGGACAGCAAGGGGCATCCTCCTTTGGATTTGTGCATGGGCTTTGGGCCTTGGAAGCTGGGTGCCCTAGTATCAGCATATTCCTTGGAATCTTGGTTTTGGGGCTCATGGGCTTGACTGCTGGGCTTAGAATCTCTTGGCCTGGGGTGCTGGCATATTCCTGGAATCATGGGGCACCTAGCATCTTTCATATTCTTGAGCATATGAAGGGAATCAGGCAACTCGAATAGCATCTGGAGGGAATCAGGGCATCTGGAGAGCATCTAGAGGGTATCTAGGGCTCTAGCGTATCAAACAAGATCCCATAAGCTGATGTAAATGCCAAAGGCTCCCGGGTGAGGCCTGGTGGAACTCCAAAATTAGGTATCCTCTTTTCTTGTACGAAAACTGGACTCTCACTGGACTCATACTTAAATACAGGACTGTTGACCCCTGGAATGATTTTGATGATCACAAAATATTGGAGCATATACTTGTTACAAATTCTTTCAATTACTTAATAAGTTTTTGTAGGAAACTGGTTACCTTTAGTTTAAATTGGTTTTCAAATTGATTGAGAGGTAATTCAATTATGTATAGACTTTTATGGACTTTAACTTGTAAAAGCCATAATTTTGTCAATCTTGTAATCTTATAAAATGGGCCAAAAATTGTAAAATTGAGAGTATGTAGATTAGCTCTTGTTTGATTCAAGTGTTGAAGAGTTTTGGAGAAGTTTGAAGCATCAATTGAATTCTTGGTAAGAGTTGACTCTTGGATCAAGAGCCGACTCCTTGTAGCACGGCAAAGAGAAAATTTTAGAGTTTTAGTATCAAGAGCCGACTCCTATCCCAAGATCCAGCTCATGGATGAATACTTGTTTCTGAACCATACGAACTCGAGCCGACTCGAGCCTCAAGAGCTGACTCATCTAGAGTTAGGAATATTTGGTGACTAAGAACTCGAGCCGACTCTGCCTTGAAGAGCCGACTCTAGGTATTTGTTATTTTGAAATGATTGAAGGCAAGAGCTAACTCCAGCTTGAAGAGTCGACTCTTACAAAAATTTATTTTTGGCTATCTGAGACTTCAAGTCAACTCGTGGTCCTCGAGCCGACTCAAGTAGCCATTTTCTGCACTCCAATGGCTAGTTGCTGAAAGTGATTTTTGAATTCTATTTTGTCTTCAACAACACTTTCATGAATCCCTAGGCCCTACAACGGCCATATCTCATGAAAAACTATAAAAGGGATTGTTCTTGAGGGATTAAAAAATAATTAAAAGATTATTATTGATTTATCTTGAGAAATCAAAGAGCCTTCAAGTTTTTCACCTACCTTCTTCAAGAACTCTCAAGTTAGGATTCAAAGCTTCACCAACTCCACTTCATCATTGAATCCACTCATTGACGAAGCAAACAAGAAGATTGAAGAGCAACTAAAGATCATTCAAACCTAGGCTTCGTCTTGATCTACATCAATAATATTTAAACAAACTTGGTTTGTTGTAGTTGCTTGTTTATTTTTTTCTATCTTTGTTTTCTCTCTAAGAACAGCAAGGGGCCTGTGCTTAAGAGAGGGTTGATGATGCAGGACTAACTAGATGTGAAGATGAAAAATGATGCAAGTGATTTGTTTGTTTTGTGATTTTTAAGTTTTAAAGATTTTTTTTTTAGTGCCACTGTGAAAGGCCTTTAAAGAGGAACACAAGAAAAAAAAATTAAAAAAAAAAAACAAAAGAAATATTTGAGAGCCATTCTCTTTGTTAGTTACCTTCGTTCCTTAAGAACATCGATCTTCATGAGAGTGCACAACGGATGATCCATCTAGGGACCCAGCAAGAAGACCACCCCAATCAACATCATATCCACCCTGTCTTCCCTTATTTCTTCCTGGTACTTATTAATTTCTAATTCTTCTATTGATTGTTCGCAAGTCCTCCAGGTACCACGAATATGGAGTTGATTTACCTTGCCTTCGAGACCATGGACGGAAAGCCGACGCATCCGCAGGGGTTGAAGGCTCGATCATCCAGGCCACATCTGCGAGAGCGAGCGAACTCGACATCGGGCATTTCAGAACTTTAATGTGGTGCGGGCACCAGACTCAGAAGAAGAATTCAGAGCTCCATCTGGATCTCTGATTAACCTTGCCCGAAGAATTAGGATTTTCTGGCTTGTAATAAGGGTTGACTTGATCAACTCAATTTTAGCTTGAGTCTGTATTCCCTGCATTTTTATTTTGTTGAGTCATGTTGACTCAGTAGTGGTCTAGGACTTCAACCTGGGGTGTTACATTTTCTCCCAAGGACAAGCAAGTGGGCGCCACACTCCCAGCCTCACGCCTGAGTCCAGGGGGTGCCACATCTCCATCCAGTATACTCTGGTCCCCACACCACAGATAGCAGCTCCCTTCTCTCATGCGCCAATTGAGAAGAAATCAACCAGGGGTCCATAAATCAAGGGGGTGGCCCAAGACCTTCCAAAAGAGCCAAACTATAAAAGGGAAGAAATTTTCTTGGAGAGAACTTCAAGGAGGCACCTATTCCCTGCCAAAAATAATCAAAACAAAGATGGGAAGGACCTTGACTTAGGGAGAAAGAAAAGGAGGAGTCCAAAAGAGTTGAGCCAAGGAAGGAAAGAAATCCTCTCTTGAAGAACAAAGCTTGGAGGCGCCATCTACCTTCCTTTTAAAACCCAAATCAATTTTTTTTTGGAACCTTGGCCGGCCATATGTGTATGGATTATCCTAATTTGTAGATCACCTCCTTTAGTCCCACATGGGAAGATGTAAAACCCTACTCTCTTGTAAAGTCCTATAAATTAAACCCCTCTTGTAAATTTTAATCAATCTGATGAATGAAACCAACTTTTTTTTGTGAGCAAACTTTGTGTTTTTTCTCTTCCGCACTTGCATCCAGGTGTTGAGCTCCGTGAGGGAGTAAATTCTGGGTTCCCCAGGAACCTTGAGGTGTGAGATCTCCAAACCCTAAACCCTAGGTTAGCCACTTCTACTCCAAAACCCTAGCCGCCCATCATCCACTTCAATCCACCAAACCCTAGCCTATCCCACCTCCCACGGCCTCTCTCTCCAAGTCCAGGCCGACCACCAGCATCCAGCTCCAGTCTGGATACTTCAGATCCATAGCTCTTTCCAGAGGGAGTTGAATCAGCCTTCAAGAGAATCCGGATCTCAGCGACATCAGCCTTCAAGTTCTTCGAACTGGTAAGTCCTTCCCTGAGAATCTGAATCCATCACTTGTTTTTCTTCTTCCCAGATCTTGAGTTCAGGAGAAGCCAACCCAGCCACGAGACCAGTATTGGAGGATCCATTGCGAAGATAGCCAAATCCGAGGATCCAACAATCTGCTCGAGAGAGTTCTTCCACCCAAATTCTGTGAAGATCACTGTCTGGTTGGTAACCCATCTCTTCTCTTTATTTCTGTCCTGTTGAAAGTTCAAAGCGAAACCCTAGGTATGGGAGTTTCTCAACCCCTAGCGATCCGTTACTTCTGAACTACTCTGATAACTTAGCTTCTTCTAAATTGTGCTTTCAATCCTTACCTAGTTTCCATCAACTTAGTTTAACTTTACTTTGAGTCAAAGCCAATTTCTGAAATATATAAAAAAAAAAGAAGAAAAAAAAGGAATTAATCTTAATTTTACTTCCGCATACGCTTCTTTGTTCTTTGTTCTGCATTATTTTTGGTATCAGAGCCCTGTCTAGGGTTTCTGTTTTGATTGCTTGCTTGAGTCTCTCTCTTTTACTTTGTCTGCTCGAAGTAGACTCCCCAGGATGTCCGGTCCTAGGAACGAAGCGAGGTGCAAACCTCCTCTTCCCATTCCACGGGGTGTTCCTAGGGCATGTAGGGGATCCCTTGGGTTACAACTTCGTAGCAGGAATTGTAAACGTGGAAGTACTCTATTTTCAGTCTGTAACTATCCTGTTTTAGGAATTGTTTCTTACTGCAGGTAATTCCAAATTTGGTGATTTTTATTTTTCTAGAACCAATATAATTGAAGCTATTTTACATAATTTTTCTGTGATTTATTGGTTTCCGTGAAATTTCTGAGAGTTAAATTACTGCAAATCTATTTTTATGTTTCTGCACTTCAATTATTTTTGAGTGATCATCTCTTAATTCATCTTAAGGGCATTTGAGCATCTAAGATAAGGGGAGGAGTTGATAACCTCTCCTTAGCCCAAAACCACCACCCACTCATTCGAACCTAAGCCTTTAATCTTAAAATTAATTAGACCTAATTTGCCCTAGTGGGCTAGGGACATCAACAATTCGGGTTAAGGCTAGTGTTGAGTCAGTTTGTCTGGTTACTCTGTGTGTGCTTTGTACTCAGTGTCTAGAATGGTGGTCCAGGGATTCTGTCCCGAAGGTCTTGTGTGCTGGTCCGCCTACCTGGCCAATCACTGATTGGTGTCTAGGATTGGCATCTAGGGACCTAACACTCCCCTTACACCTACCTGGCTGAGTCCCGAGTTACTACAGGCTAGCTTGCCACTCTGATAGGGCATCTAGTTTGGGCTCTAGGTCTAGTTAGCCCGTAGTCATTCAGTTGAGTCTCATTTTGTGTGTTTGCTTGCATCATGTCTACCCGGAATGGAGTGCCCTACCAACCTGGTCAAACCCAACCTGATTTAGAGGCCATGGTTAGAGCTCTTACTGAGAGTATTAACAAATTATGTCAGGATGTGACTACCACTGTTGCCCAGTTTAAAGAACAAGTCCATGAGGATTTTGCCCAGCTTAGGGATCGAGTCCAAGTACTTGAGGAACCTAGGCATCGGAATTGGACTCCTGACCCAGATTTTAATGTACCTCAACCTCACCCAAACTAAGAGCCTAGAAGACCTTTATACAGAGATCCTGAACCTAATCATAGGAGGCATGACCCAGAACCTGAAGATAGAGATGATAGGTTCATTCGGAACATCAAATTAGATGCACCCACTTTTGATGGTAGCTTAAACCCTAAGGTGTATTCTGATTGGGAGGGTGAGTTGGACCAGTACTTTGAGTGGTATGCCATGTCTGAGGAAAGAAAGTTCAAGTTTGCCAAGATGAAGTTAGTACGTCAAGCTAGGTTATACTAGGGGAACATTGAGCTGAACACTAGAAGACGAAATGTAGAGCCCATAACCACTTGGCTGAAAGGGATATGCCCTACAAACCAATCTCTGTTGTATCTCCCAAACCATTGTAATTGATAATTTTCTAAATAAAGGCATTATTTTTCATCATACGCTGTGTTTATTATATGATGAACCCCATAGATTAGGGCTATGATTTTAGGGTTATGATGAGATCATACCAGTGAGACCTAAAATCTTAAAACCTTAATCTAAAGTATTCCTAGTCAAAGGAACCTTGAGTAGGGGATCAGGGTTTTTCCGATAAGACTAGCACACCCCGGGTATACTGGAAAGGGTGACTGCTCTCACATTCACTTGTGTATGACACTAATACTGGGATGTGGGTGCTCATTGGAGAATGAGTTCACTGATATGATCCAACTTGAGAACATCTAATGGAGTCTTAGCTACATGTCAATAGAAGGTTCTCATAGTGGGAGTGGTACAAGTAATCTTTTGACCTGAGACTGCCATAAGTACCTTATGTACATGAACCCATCCTTTGGTTCAATCCTAATCATGACACTGAGACATGCACAGGATTGATACTGGGAATGGTGAATTGAATATGAAGGTAATGAGTAGGTCAACAAGGAATCGATCACTCTTAGTAAGAGGAGATTGCATCCAGCTAGTCAACAATCGCATGATGATTCAGGGAATCTTTGATCAAAGTAAAGATATTAGAGATGGTTTCTAATATCAAGATAATCGAATCATCATTATAAGATTGAGCTAGAAACAAATATAATATTGGATTTGACATATATCCATATCCATAGTTATATTTTGGGTGCAGGCTGATCGAAAGATTTAATTGTACGGTAACTCTCTACTGAAGGGTAATTTTGGTATTTCACCAGCATTTCCATATCTTCCGGGTAGACATGACACGTTGCTAGACGTCAATCTTGTCTTGTGGGTTGATCAAGTTCAAAGATCACATGTTAGGAAGAATCCTAATTGATCGATTCGGGTAAGCCCAGTTTGACCTAAATCGATTAGAAAGAGTTCTAATCAAATTAGGTCAACTTGTATTCGAACCCACTGCTGGCTAGATGTGGAACCCAATGGGTCACACACTTAAGAGGATTGATCAAGAATTTAATTTAGAATTAAATCGTCTTTGCAAGATAACACTCTAGCAGGTGTTGCAAGCCCTAGCTTCTATTCGGATCGGATTCGAATTAGGGTTCCGGATTGGTTCAAATTGGGTTCTAATTGGACCTAATTAGACCCTAATTAAGAAAAACGGGAATGTGGCTAACCCTATTGGCTAGCCATGTAGCTTGGCTAGCCTCCCCACCCGCCCCTTTTATTTCTCACGCCAAACACCAAGAGTCCATGCGCATATGGACTCTTGGCGCGCCTTAAGGAAGAGTCCATGGCGCATGGACTCTTGGCGCGCCCCAAATAAAATTCTCCGATGTTTTTATTTGGGCGGCCTCCTTCTTAAGTGATTAGCGCACCTTCTCTCCCCCTTTGGATGAGAATCCAACGGCTGATGGGATTTTGAGAAAGAAAGAAAGCGCTAACTCCTCCCGGGCGCGCAAAATAACATCTCTTCGGAGATGAAAAGTCGCGACTTCCTTCCTTTTAAAACACCGCGGTTTTTCCTTTAAGAAGAGCCATGGGATTTAATCTAGAAGGCCATGAGATGGGAGGATGGGGCGTGAGAAATTGGAAAGGGCGTGAGAAAGAAATTACGGAGAGGTGTGTAGGCGCCTATCTGATTTCTATTTAAAGGGTCGGGAAAAATCAGAACATGATGTAATCTTTTTCTTTCTTCCTCTCCTGAAGACTCTTTTATTTTTCCTTGCTCTTGCATTGTTTCCTCTACAGAGTAAACCTCTGTCGAAACTCTGCTACTGAACAAGATAAAAGTAAAAGTCTCCGATGGTAAAGGAAAGAAAGAAGTTCTGATTTCTTCCTTTCTTTCATACATTAAGACATCATTGTCTTAATTTCTCCTCCAACTTAAGACAAGCCTATGTCCTCTTAGGACAAGGTCTTTTTCTTCAAGACAAAGGTGTCTAAAGGGCCAAGGTCTTGGTGGAAGGAGGAGAAGGAGTCAAGGAAAGGAAAGCAAGCCTTTGTGTGGAGGAATTCAAGCCATAGTCCAAGCAATTGAGTTCTAGGAAGAAGAACTCAATAGAAGGAACCTTTGAAAAGAAGATAGAGTTGTCTTGATCACTGCTCTGTGTGGATCACCATCGGAGGGCGGACACTTGGACGCCTGGTGAATTCAATCAGCCCCTTCAACATCAACTTTGTTGGAATTAGCGATAGCAGGTTGGTACTCTAATTCTAACAATCTATGTTTGAATGTTAGTATGTATGTTATAATTAGTAAAAGGAGATCTTGGCTAAGGGATTTCGGTGCAAATTTCATCATTTTGAAATTACACTTCCGCTGCGGTGCACCTGAAACCCCATCAGTGGTATCAGAGCCATCCTTATTACAATTAAAACATATGATATGCATTTTTGTTGTAGTATCGAAATTAGGGTTTTAAACCCTTGAATGCTGATACACTTAGCATAATTTAAGGAATGCATATATCATAATTAATGTTTTGATGTATGCCACTAATTAGGGTTTTTCACTCAAACCCTAATTATTATAGAGATATGATTAGTTTTGAAGTCATCATACTGAAATAAGGTTGCCCTGGCATAATGGTGGATCCATTATGTGGTAAATGGTTGTCCTAGTATGATGACACACTTAGCACATATATGTTTATCAGAGTGATATCATTATGATATGTTTTTATGTAAGAATGTGCTGGCAATTTTATAAAGCCCTCTTCTTAAAATCATATTAAGTCATAGCATATTTAACTAATAAGCATCACTAGTCATGATGAACAATTGATCATTCGGTGTCTAGAAAGGTGGTTCTGGGAAGGTAAAGAGAATCGTGGTTTTTAATTGGTTCCGTTGACTGACCTGGCCAATTTTTATTGGTGTCTAGGAAAGCAACGGGGGGACTCCCACATCTCTTCCACTTGCCTGGCCGATTTGATTATATTTAAATCTTGACTTATATGCTTAGTGTTAAAAAAAAAAAAATGCTATATGTTGGCCTTCCTTCATGCTGAATCATTACTGTGTTATGAACCACATTAGGTTTGTTGTGTTATCTGCAAGACCTAATAGGGTGATTGACATAATATTGGTCTAGTGCAAAATATGCTTACAGTATATTCAGTATAATGCCTTGTTGTGTTATCTACAAGGGCATTATATTTGAATATTGACTGTATAGAAATGAAAGGGTCTTGACTTAACTAGAACATTATGGTTTGTTGTGTTTTCTGCAAGACTTATAATGTTCTAGAGGCCAAGTTATTTTTGAGAATTATATGAGATATAATTGGAAGAGTTTTCTACCTTAGAACTTATAAAAGATTTATTGTGTTGTCTGCAAGATCTTTTATAAATTATAAGGATCTCGATCTCACTAAGAAAACCGATCAGGGTTCTTCTCGATTATCATAGTGAGGGCTATGATTTTTGATAAAATAGTGGGAGACATAATTAAATTGAAGGCCTAATTTAATTATGTAAGTCATTTCATGGTTGTTTGCTTATGTATTGTTCTTAATTAAATGTAGATAAATGGCATCTTCATTATCACTGAGAAGCATCTTAGATACCAACAAATTGACTGGTCCAAACTATGTGGACTGGTTGAGAAACTTAAAGATTGTACTGAGTTCAGAAAAACTTTCTTATATTCTTGATACCCCTAATCTTAATCCACTAGGGGATGATGCCACACAGGAAGATATGGCCACATACAAAATGTGGCAGAATGACTCCCTCACTGTCAAGTGTATCATACTGGCCTCTATGACCAATGAGTTACAGAGGCAGCATGAAAGCATGGATACTCAATCCATAATGCTCAATTTAAAGGAGCTTTATGGAGAACAAAGCAGAACTGCTAGATACAAAATATCTAAGCAGTTATTCCGTGCTAGGATGACAGAGGGTACATCCGTTCAGGATCATGTCCTGAAGGTAATTGACTTAATCACCAGATTAGGTCAATTAGGGTTTATTATGGATGGGGAGCTGAATCAGGATTTAATCCTGCAATCACTCCCAGAGTCATTTTCTCAGTTTGTCTTGAATTATCACATGAACAAACTGAACACTTCCTTGCCTGAGCTGTTAAATATGTTAAAAATAGCAGAGAGCCATGTTAAGAAAGAAAAGGCTCCACTTCTTCTTGTTGATAAGACCAATAAGAAGAAATCAGGCAAAAAGGGTTTTAGCAGGAGACTAAACCCTAAGGGTGGCATCAATAAGAACAAGAAAGGAAAGAAGGTCTCAAAACAGTCAACCTGTTTCTTTTGCGGCAAAGCGGGACATTGGAAAAGGAATTGCAAGGCTTACCTTGCAACTGTGAAGCCTGGTGCGGCAGACGCACCAAAAGGTATGTATGAGATACATACTATATTGACATTAAATTCGTCTATATCAAATACTTGGGTATTGGATACCGCTTGTGGTTACCATATATGCAAATCTTTGCAGGACCTCCACAAGCTTAAAGTATTGAAGGAAGGCGACTTCAATCTCTACGGTGCTGGTGGTGATATCATCCAAGCAGAAGCTGTAGGGACCTATATTCTGAAGTTGCCTTCAGGGAAGATCTTGGAGCTAGAGAATTGTTACTATATGCCAAAGATTATTATGAACATTATATCTATTCCTTTGTTATTAAAACAAGGATATGTAATGGATGTAACGAGCACTGGTTGCTCAATAATGTTATCTAATAAAATTATTTGTTCTGGCATATTTAGCAATGGGCTCTTAACTCTTTCTTCCAATGATAGTATTTTTCATGTCAATACTAAAAGGAAAAGAAAAGACTTTAATGATACTTTACTTTGGCATCATAGACTTGGTCATGTTAATGAGTCTAGGATTAGCAAGTTATACAAGGAAAAATTCCTTGATCCTTATGAGTATGAATCATTAGGAACTTGCGAATCATGTCTCATGGGTAAGATGACAAAAACTCCATTCACTGGACATGGGGAAAGGTCAACTGAGTTATTAGGACTTATACATACTGATGTATGTGGCCCAATGACAACTCAGGCCAGAGGAGGATACTCATATTTTATCACTTTTACAGATGATTTATCTAGGTTCGGATATGTGTATCTTATGAAACACAAATCTGAAGCCTTTGATAAATTTAAGGAGTATCAAAGTATGGTCGAAAAACAAACCGGGAAAAGTATTAAAGTTCTTCGTTCTGATCGAGGAGGAGAATACTTATCCATGGAGTTTTTAGACTATCTTAAAGTTAATGGAATCCTTTCTGAATGGACCCCTCCTTATACACCACAGCTAAATGGTATAGCTGAAAGGAGGAATCGTACCTTATTAGATATGGTACGATCCATGATGTGCTTCACAAATTTGCCCATTTCTTTCTGGGGTCATGCCCTAGAAACTGCTGTTTATATTCTGAACAAGGTACCTTCTAAATCCGTTGTTAGTACTCCATATGAAATTTGGAGTGGAAAGAAACCATATCTTAAATATTTTAAGGTATGGGGATGTCCAGCTTATGTTAAAAGAAATTTTGGACATAAGTTGGAACCTAGAGCGGATAAATGTCTATTTGTAGGATATCCTAAAGAAGGTAGAGGATATCTATTCTACCATCCTACTGAACAAAAGATTTTTGTTAGCAGGCATGCCACTTTTCTAGAAAAAGAGTTTATTTGGAAAAGGGCAATGGTAGAACAATTGAACTTGGAGAAGTGCAAGAAATACAGATAGACAATTCTCAACCATTAGAACATATAGTTAGGACAGAACCAGAACACAAAACTCCTCCTCGTAGGTCTGACAGAGTGCCACGGGCACCTGAGAGGTATGGGTTTATTATAAAAAATAATGAAGCTCAAGTCATTCAAAATGATGAACCTCTGACCTATACGGAAGCTATCTTGAGTACTGACTCAGATAAATGGCAAGAAGCCATGGAATCCGAAGTAGACTCTATGTATGTAAACCAAGTATGGTCTTTGGTTGATGCACCAGAGGGTGTTAATCCTATTGGGTGTAAATGGGTCTATAAGAAAAAGATTGGGGCTGATGGCCAAGTTGAAACCTATAAAGCCAGATTAGTGGCTAAAGGTTTTAGACAAAAACAGGGAATTGATTATGATGAAACTTTTTCACCTGTTGCCATGCTAAAATCAATTCGGATTTTACTTGCTATAGCAGCATACCACGATTATGAGATATGGCAGATGGATGTGAAAACTGCATTCCTCAATGGTTTCCTTGAAGAAGAAGTCTACATGTCACAGCCAGAAGGTTTTATTTCAAAGAATAAACCTAATCAAGTATGCAAGCTGAAGAAATCCATTTATGGATTAAAGCAAGCTTCCAGGAGTTGGAACATCCGCTTTGATGAAACTATTAAAAGATTTGGTTTTATCAAAAATGTGGATGAACCCTTTGTTTATAAGAAGACTAGTGGGAGTGCCATAGTCTTCTTGGTTCTGTATGTAGATGACATACTCCTCATTGGGAATGATATCCCAATGTTGCAATCAGTCAAGGTTTGGCTATCAAACCAGTTTTCCATGAAAGATTTGGGAGAAGCATCCTATATACTAGGTATTAAGATCTATAGAGATAGATCTAAGAGGATGCTAGGTTTATCCCAATCTAGGTACATTGACTTAGTGCTGAAAAGATTCAGCATGGAAGGAAGTAAAAGAGGTTATCTTCCTATGAGTCAAGGCATACATCTTTCTAAAAGGATGTCTCCTAAGACACCTGAAGAAAGAGATAGAATGAATTCTATACCCTATGCTTCGGCAATAGGATCCATAATGTATGCCATGTTATGTACCAGGCCTGATGTGGCATATGCTTTAGGCATTGTCAGTAGGTTTCAGGCTGATCCAGGAGAGGATCATTGGAAAGCAGTTAAAAATATTCTTAAGTACCTAAGAAGGACTAAGGATATTTTTTTGGTTTATGGTGGTTCTGATCTTAAACTAGAAGCTTATTCTGATTCTAGTTTTCAATCAGACCCTGATGATAGCAAATCCATTTCGGGATATGTTTTTACCCTAAATGGTGGAGCAGTGAGTTGGAAGAGTACCAAGCAGCAGACTGTAGCTGACTCAACCACAGAGGCAGAATACATAGCTGTTAGTGAAGCCGCCAAGGAAGCAGTCTGGATGAAGAAGTTCATCACAGAGTTGGGTGTTGTTCCTCAAATTGAAAACCCAGTGCCACTTTACTGTGACAACACTGGGGCCGTTGCTCAAGCTAAGGAACCAAGAGCTCATCATAAGTCCAAGCACATTCTGAGACGCTTCCATCTTGTCCGAGAAATAGTAGAGAGACAAGATGTCTACATAGATAGAGTTGATACAAAGAACAATGTAGCAGACCCGTTCACTAAGGCTCTACCACAGCGAGATTTTGATCGCCACCTAGAATGTATGGGATTAAGATTCAAAGGCGATTGGCTTTAGTGCAAGTGGGAGATTGAAAGGGATATGCCCTACAAACCAATCTCTGTTGTATCTCCCAAACCATTGTAATTGATAATTTTCTAAATAAAGGCATTATTTTTCATCATACGCTGTGTTTATTATATGATGAACCCCATAGATTAGGGCTATGATTTTAGGGTTATGATGAGATCATACCAGTGAGACCTAAAATCTTAAAACCTTAATCTAAAGTATTCCTAGTCAAAGGAACCCTGAGTAGGGGATCAGGGTTTTTCCGATAAGACTAGCACACCCCGGGTATACTGGAAAGGGTGACTGCTCTCACAGTCACTTGTGTATGACACTAATACTGGGATGTGGGTGCTCATTGGAGAATGAGTTCACTGATATGATCCAACTTGAGAACATCTAATGGAGTCTTAGCTACATGTCAATAGAAGGTTCTCATAGTGGGAGTGGTACAAGTAATCTTTTGACCTGAGACTGCCATAAGTACCTTATGTACATGAACCCATCCTTTGGTTCAATCCTAATCATGACACTGAGACATGCACAGGATTGATACTGGGAATGGTGAATTGAATATGAAGGTAATGAGTAGGTCAACAAGGAATCGATCACTCTTAGTAAGAGGAGATTGCATCCAGCTAGTCAACAATCGCATGATGATTCAGGGAATCTTTGATCAAAGTAAAGATATTAGAGATGGTTTCTAATATCAAGATAATCGAATCATCATTATAAGATTGAGCTAGAAACAAATATAATATTGGATTTGACATATATCCATATCCATAGTTATATTTTGGGTGCAGGCTGATCGAAAGATTTAATTGTACGGTAACTCTCTACTGAAGGGTAATTTTGGTATTTCACCAGCATTTCCATATCTTCCGGGTAGACATGACACGTTGCTAGACGTCAATCTTGTCTTGTGGGTTGATCAAGTTCAAAGATCACATGTTAGGAAGAATCCTAATTGATCGATTCGGGTAAGCCCGGTTTGACCTAAATCGATTAGAAAGAGTTCTAATCAAATTAGGTCAACTTGTATTCGAACCCACTGCTGGCTAGATGTGGAACCCAATGGGTCACACACTTAAGAGGATTGATCAAGAATTTAATTTAGAATTAAATCGTCTTTGCAAGATAACACTCTAGCAGGTGTTGCAAGCCCTAGCTTCTATTCGGATCGGATTCGAATTAGGGTTCCGGATTGGTTCAAATTGGGTTCTAATTGGACCTAATTAGACCCTAATTAAGAAAAACGGGAATGTGGCTAACCCTATTGGCTAGCCATGTAGCTTGGCTAGCCTCCCCACCCGCCCCTTTTATTTCTCACGCCAAACACCAAGAGTCCATGCGCATATGGACTCTTGGCGCGCCTTAAGGAAGAGTCCATGGCGCATGGACTCTTGGCGCGCCCCAAATAAAATTCTCCGATGTTTTTATTTGGGCGGCCTCCTTCTTAAGTGATTAGCGCACCTTCTCTCCCCCTTTGGATGAGAATCCAACGGCTGATGGGATTTTGAGAAAGAAAGAAAGTGCTAACTCCTCCCGGGCGCGCGAAATAACATCTCTTCGGAGATGAAAAGTCGCGACTTCCTTCCTTTTAAAACACCGTGGTTTTTCCTTTAAGAAGAGCCGTGGGATTTAATCTGGAAGGCCATGAGATGGGAGGATGGGGCGTGAGAAATTGGAAAGGGCGTGAGAAAGAAATTACGGAGAGGTGTGTAGGCGCCTATCTGATTTCTATTTAAAGGGTCGGGAAAAATCAGAACATGATGTAATCTTTTTCTTTCTTCCTCTCCTGAAGACTCTTTTATTTTTCCTTGCTCTTGCATTGTTTCCTCTACAGAGTAAACCTCTGTCGAAACTCTGCTACTGAACAAGATAAAAGTAAAAGTCTCCGACGGTAAAGGAAAGAAAGAAGTTCTGATTTCTTCCTTTCTTTCATACATTAAGACATCATTGTCTTAATTTCTCCTCCAACTTAAGACAAGCCTATGTCCTCTTAGGACAAGGTCTTTTTCTTCAAGACAAGGGTGTCTAAAGGGCCAAGGTCTTGGTGGAAGGAGGAGAAGGAGTCAAGGAAAGGAAAGCAAGCCTTTGTGTGGAGGAATTCAAGCCATAGTCCAAGCAATTGAGTTCTAGGAAGAAGAACTCAATAGAAGGAACCTTTGAAAAGAAGATAGAGTTGTCTTGATCACTGCTCTGTGTGGATCACCATCGGAGGGCGGACACTTGGACGCCTGGTGAATTCAATCAGCCCCTTCAACATCAACTTTGTTGGAATTAGCGATAGCAGGTTGGTACTCTAATTCTAACAATCTATGTTTGAATGTTAGTATGTATGTTATAATTAGTAAAAGGAGATCTTGGCTAAGGGATTTCGGTGCAAATTTCATCATTTTGAAATTACACTTCCGCTGCGGTGCACCTGAAACCCCATCATTGGCAGGGTATGAAAGAGAAGCTTAGAGACAAGTACCTACCCATTTCATACCAGCAAAATCTGTTAGACCAATGGTAGACTTTGAAACAAGGGAACCGATCTGTATCAGACTACATAACCACCTTTGATGAGTACCTGATGAGATGTGATGTGAGTGAAGCCCATGAGGTCACTTTGTCTAGATTTAGGGCTGGACATAGAGAAGACATTAAGAGAGAGTTATTTCTAAGAGAGGTTACTGACCTAGACAAAGCTTATCAGATTACACTGAACACTGAGAAGTTTCAGAGAGGACCCATGCCTTCTAGGATTAGTGCCCCAATCCCAAGAAATGGACCTAGCCAGGTTACCCCTAGCAAGCCTAATCAGGGTAATCCCACCCCTAGGCCCATGGACAAAGGTAAGGCACCTGACACCCAGAGAACCCCTAGTGTCATCTATTTTAAGTGTCAGAGGCCCGGTCATATCTCCAACCAGTGCACAGCCATAGCTTGTTTTAAGTGCCATAAGGTAGGTCATGTTTCTAGCCAGTGCCCTTGTAGATCCCTTTATATAGAAGAGGGAGGAGAAGAGAATTCTGAGCCTAATGAGGAGTTTGAAGAAGAAGTTTATAAGGCCGGAATGAATTTGGTCGATGAGTATGAAGGAGAGGAAGAATCCATAGAGTCTGACCAATTAGGGGTTGTGAGATGCATCCTGTCCCAGACAAAAGTTCAGGAAGATTGGCGTAGGACTAACATCCTACAGACTTTCCTTAAACTAGGGGATAAGGTATGTAAAATCATCATAGATAGTGGGAGCTGTGTGAATGCCATTTCTGATAGCACTGTCAAGATGTTAGGCTTAACTCCTGTCCCCCACCCCAACCCCTATAAGGTTTCTTGGGTAGACTCTACCTCTATACCCATCCAGTCTAGATGTCAGGTCCAAATCCAAATGCAATCCTATCAAGAGAAGATTTGGTGTGATGTCTTGCCCATGGGGGTGAGCAGCATAATTCTTGGAAGACCTTGGTTATATGATCATGATGCCACCCTCTTAGAAAAATCCAACACCTGTGTCTTTAGTTTTAATGGGAAGAAAATCACAATCCATTCAGTCCCTCCTAAGGACAAGGTAGCTAAAGGACCCAATAAGGTCAGAGAGATGAAAACTGGGGTGAACCTAATTAGTGCTAAGGATCTAGAACAAGAAATTCTTAGTGGTTCACCTATTTGGATGTTGACTGCTAAGGAACTTAGGACTCCTACACCCTCAGAGCTTCCTCAGGAGGTTAAGCCTTTATTAGAAGAATTTGAGGATGTTTTTCTCGAGGATTTGCCAGACCACCTTCCACCTCTTAGGGATATTCAGCATTCCATAGATTTTGTCCCAGGAGCTACATTACCCAACTTGCCCCATTATAGGATGAATCCATCTGAGCATAAAGAACTGCAAAAGCAAGTTGGAGAATTGTTGAGGAAGGGGTTCATTAGAGAGAGTCTTACCCTTGTGCAGTCCCTGCACTTCTAACCCCGAAGAAGGATGGCACGTGGAGGATGTGCTTTGATAGTCGTGCCATCAACAAAATCATAATCAAGTATATGTTCCCCATCCCTAGACTAGATGATATGCTAGATATGATGGCCGGTGCCATGGTTTTTTCTAAAATTGATCCCAAGAGCGGCTATCATCAGGTTAGGATTAGACCAGGGGATGAGTGGAAAACAGCTTTCAAAACTAAGGATGGTCTCTATGAATGGATTGTTATGCCTTTTGGGTTGTCCAATGCCCCTAGTACTTTCATGAGGATTATGACCCAGGTACTTAGAGCTTTCATAGGGAAGTTTGTAGTGGTCTATTTTGATGACATCCTAATCTATAGTAAGACCCCTGCAGACCAGCTAGGCCACCTTAGACAAGTCTGTCAAGTTTTGAGGAATGATAGTCTCTACGGTAATCTCAAAAAGTGTGAATTCATGACCAGTAGAATTATCTTCCTTGGTTTTGTAGTAACCCCTGACGGCGTGGCTGCCGATCCAGAAAAGATTAGGTCCATAGTCGAATGGCCAGAGCCGACCAGTGTGCATGAAGTCAGAAGTTTCCATGGCTTGGCTACCTTCTATAGGCGATTCATCAAGGGGTTTAGTATTGTAGTTGCTCCTATCACAGACTGTATTAGGAAGGTAGAATTCCAGTGGACTAAAGCAGCCCATAAAGCCTTCCTAGATCTTAAGGATAGGATGACCCAGGCACCCGTTTTGAGGTTACCGGACTTTTCAAAAGTATTTGAGGTTGCCTGTGATGCTTCAGGAGTAGGTATAGGTGGAGTCCTAAGCCAAGAGAACCATCCCGTAGCATTCTTTAGTGAAAAACTTAATGATGCTAAGCTTAGGTATTCTACTTATGATAAGGAATTTTATGCGATAGTACAAGCTTTGCGTTACTGGAGACATTATTTACTACCGCAAGAATTTGTGCTGTTTTCGGACCATGAGGCTCTTAGATTCTTGAGTTCCTAGAAGAAGCTTAACCCTAGGCATGCTAAGTGGGTAGAGTATATCCAGTCCTATACTTTTGTTTTGAAGCATAAGGCTGGGTCTGAAAATAAGGTAGCTGATGCCCTTAGTCGTCGAACTTTGTTGTTGAATTCTGTTAGGGCTGAAGTCATAGGGTTTGAGCAAATCAAAGAGGAATATGAGTCGTGTCCGGATTTTAAGATTGTGTACCAGGATCTATCTTAGGGACCATCTAGTGATCAAAAGGATTATTCCCTTTTATATGGCTTTCTGTTCTTTAAGAATAGGCTTTGCATCCCTAGAACTTCTCTTAGGAAATTTTTGATTTGGGAAACTCATGCTGGAGGTTTAGCTGGCCATTTCGAAAAAGATAAAACCACCCTGGCTATTGAAGACCACTTTTTCTGGCCTAGCTTAAAAAGAGATGTAGCACACATTGTGGCTAGGTGTCGAACCTGCGCTGTTGCCAAACAGCGAAAACAGAACACCGACCTTTATACCCCACTCCCTGTCCTAGATCGTCCTTGGAAAGATGTGAGCATGGACTTTGTGTTTGGTTTGCCTAAGACCCAGAGGTGGCATGACTCCATCTGTGTTGTAGTAGACCGATTTTCCAAGATGGCCCATTTCTTGCCTTGTTCCCAAACATTTGATGCGTCTAAGGTAGCCACCCTGTTCTTTAATGAGATAGTTCGACTCCATGGCCTACCTAAGACCATTGTTTCATATAGGGATGTCCAGTTCACCAGCTATTTCTGGAAAACCCTTTAGCATAAGTTAAGGACAAAACTTAAGTTTTCAACTGCCTATCATCCCCAGACTGGTAGCCAAACCGAAGTAGTGAATCGTAGTTTAGGCAATTTGTTAAGGTGTCTTGTTGGTGAAAACATTAGGAACTGGGATTTGTACTTACCTAGAGCTGAATTTGCATACAATGACTCAGTCAATAGGTCTACAGGTAAGAGTCCATTTGAAATTGTGCATGGTTACAAACCTCACACACCTCTTGACCTAGCTCCTTTACCATTCCACACACGAGTCTCCGAGTTTGCCGAAGTTTTTGCACAGCATATAAAAGACTTGCATAAAGAAATTCATGCCAAAATAAATTTAAGTAATGAAACTTATAAGAAGTTGGCTGATTCTCAAAGGCGAGTCAAAACTTTTAATGAGGGAGACTATGAAATGATTAGGTTAAGACCTGAACGGTTTCCTCCTGGAACCGTTAGAAAGTTACATGCTAGAGGAGCTGGACCATTTAGAGTAGTGAAGAGAGTAGGATCCAATGCCTTTGTGCTCGAGTTGCCTCCAGAACTAGGCATTAGCTCCACTTTCAACATTACAGACCTAGTAGAGTATAAAGAGCCAGCTGTGATTCCCAGTGAGGCTTTTGAACCTAATCCTACTCTTGAGAGTGAACCCAACCCTGTGTGTCCACCAACAAACTGGCCTGTGAGGAAAGAGCAGATTGAAAAGATCCTGGATGATCAGGTTATCTCTACTCGTAATCGAGGATACCAAAGATACCTGGTCCGCTGGCAAGGAAGGCCAGATTCTAATGACTCTTAGATCTCCCGAGAAGAATTACAAGAATTGGACCCAGACCTCTTGGAGAGATACCAGAGCCAACTTGATCCATACTCGACAGGGTCGAGTTCCTCCCACCATGGGAGAATTAGTGCGGGCACCAGACTCAGAAGAAGACTTCAGAGCTCCATCTGGATCTCTGATTAACCTTGCCCGAAGAATTAGGATTTTCTGGCTTGTAATAAGGGTTAACTTGATCAACTCAATTTTAGCTTGAGTCTGTATTCCCTGCATTTTTATTTTGTTGAGTCATGTTGACTCAGTAGTAGTCTAGGACTTCAACCTGGGGTGTTACATTTTCTTCCAAGGACAAGCAAGTGGGCGCCACACACCCAGCCACACTCCCAGCCTCACGCCTGAGTCCAGGGGGTGCCATATCTCCATCCAGTATACTCTGGTCCCCACACCATAGATAGCAGCTCCCTTCTCTCATGTGCCAATTGAGGAGAAATCAACCAGGGGTCCACAAATCAAGGGGGCGGCCCAAGAACTTCCAAAAGAGCCAAACTATGAAAGGGAAGAAATTTTCTTGGACAGAACTTCAAGGAGGTGCCTATTCCCTGCCAAAATAATCAAAACAAACATGGGAAGGACCTTGACTTTGGGAGAAAGAAAAGGAGGAGTCCAAAAGAGTTGAGCAATGGAAGGAAAGAAATCCTCTCTTGAAGAACAAAGCTTGGAGGCGCCATCTACCTTCCTTTTAAAACCCAAATCAATTTTTTTTTGGAACCTTGGCCGGCCATATGTGTATGGATTATCCTAATTTGTAGATCCCCTCCTTTAGTCCCACATGGGAAGATGTAAAACCCTACTCTCTTGTAAAGTCCTATAAATTAAACCCCTCTTGTAAATTTTAATCAATCTGATGAATGAAACCAACTTTTTTTTGTGAGCAAACTCTGTGTTTTCTCTCATTCGCACTTGCATCCAGGTGTTGAGCTCCATGAGGGAGTAAATCCGGGTTCTCCAGGAACCTTGAGGAGGTGTGAGATCTCCAAACCCTAAACCCTAGGTTAGCCACTTCTACTCCAAAACCCTAGCCGCCCATCATCCACTTCAATCCACCAAAACCTAGCCTATCCCACCTCCCACGGCCTCTCTCTCCAAGTCCAGGCCGACCACCAGCATCCAGCTCCAGTCCGGATACTTCAGATCCATAGCTCTTTCCAGAGGGAGTTGAATCAGCCTTCAAGAGAATCCGGATCTCAGCGACATCAGCCTTCAAGTTCTTCAAACTGGTAAGTCCTTCCCAGAGAATCTGAATCCATCACTTGTTTTTCTTGTTCCCAGATCTTGAGTTCAGGAGAAGCCAACCCAGCCACGAGACCAGTATTAGAGGATCCATTGTGAAGATAGCCAAATTCGAGGATCCAACAATCTACTCGAGAGAGTTCTTCCACCCAAATTCTGTGAAAATCACTGTCTGGTTGGTAACCCATCTCTTCTCTTTATTTCTGTCCTATTGAAAGTTCAGAGCGAAACCCTAGGTCTGGGAGTTTCTCAACCCCCAGCGATCCGTTACTTCTGAACTACTCTGATAACTTAGCTTCTTCTAAATTGTGCTTTCAATCCTTACCTAGTTTCCATCAACTTAGTTTAACTTTACTTTGAGTCAAAGCCAATTTCTGAAATATAAAAAAAAAGAAAAAAAAAAGAAAAAAAGAATTAATCTTAATTTTACTTCCGCATATGCTTCTTTGTTCTTTGTTCTGCATCATAATGTTTATAACCCTAGACTCCTAAAAGATTATTGATCTAAGATCAAAGTCCTACGGGATTTCTTAATCCCATGGTCCTCTTTTTATCCTTGCTTAGGGGCTAATTTACGCGCTAGTAGTTCTTATCATTATCGAGTCCCTAGATCTGCTGTTGTCTTTTCTTCGGGAATCCAAAATCCATATAAAAAAACTAAAAATCACAAAGAACAAAAATTACCTGCATCATCTCATCCTGGCATATAGTTAGTCCCGCATCATGTTTGGTATCAGAGCATGGTTAGGACTTGGCACTTCTTAGGTACTTGGATTAGGTGCATCATCAGGCCGTTCGGTCTTAGGAGAAAAGTTGGGTTTCAAGACCCTCTCCTCCCATTCCACGGGGATCTCCTAAGGCGTGTAGGGGTGCCACTGTGAAAGGCATTTGAAGAGGAACAAAAGAAGAAAAGTTTTAAAAAAAATGAAAAGAAAATATTTGAGAGCCATTCTCTTTGTTAGTTGCCTTGGTTCCTTAAGAACATCGATCTCCATGAGGGAGTGTCTTCGCCTTCTGGCATCAAGAGGTGTGAGGCCTCGAGTTACTTTCTCTTCCACAAATCCATCTTCCATCTTCGAGTTCGGAGGCCACCGGGTGATCCATCTGGGTGCCCAGCATGAAGATCACCCGAATAACATCATCTCCACCCTCTCTTCCCTTATTTCTTCCTGATACTTATTGATTTCTAATCCTTCTATTGATTGTTAGCAGAACCTCCAGGTACCACAAATACACAGTTGGTTTCCCTTGCCTTCGAGACCCTGGACAGAAAGCCAGCGCATCCGTAGGGGTTGAAGGCTCGATCATCCAGTCTGCATTCGCGAGAGCGAGCGAATTTGGCATCGGGTGCTTCAGAATTTTAAGGTTTGCAACCCTAGACTCCTAAGGAGTTATTGATTTGAGAGATAGGTTCTACGGGGTTTCAAAATCCCAAGGTCCTCTTTTTATCCTTGCTTAGGGGCTAATTTACGTGCTAGTAGTTCTTATCATTATCGAATCCCTAGTTCTGCTGTTGTCTTTTCTTCGGGAATCCAAAATCTATATAAAAAAACTAAAAATCACAAAGAACAAAAATCACCTACATCATCTCATCCTGGCATCTAGTTAGTCCCGCATCATTTGAAGGTGTTTAGGTGAGCCTTGTAAATACCTAAGTTGGGTTCTTGGTGATCCTGGTATAAAACCAAGTGTTAGGGTTTCTTTGGTGATCCCATCTAAAACCAAAGGGAGTTTGGGTTCTTTGGTAATCCAAGTAAAACCAAACTGTATAGGTTTGGATTTTAAGCCTGGTAAAATAATCCGACTGTATTCCGATTTGGGGATATAGTTGAAATCCCAAGTGGTGCTTGGATAGTGATCATAGGAGCCGATTGCTCTGAACTATTCTAAATATCTTTGTGTTTGTGCTTGTGCTTTTATTGTCTTATTGCATTTATTTACTTCCGCATTGCATATTGCACCACAACACTAAAGTAATGTCAAAGTGCACATAATTATTAAAAAAAAAATTTTAGTTCCATTTCATCCCCCTCTTAGGAGGCCACCTGTGCAACAAGTGGTATCAGAACAGAGCCTCTGAAATTTACTTAGAGTAAAGATAGATGGTACATCCCATGAGCACTTCATTGGATGAAGGTCAATCCACAAATCAACCTCCACTTTTCACCGAAATAAATTACACATATTGGAAGGCAAGAATGAAAATATACATTAAAGCCATAGATTTTCATTTATGAAAAATTATCTTGAATGGACCTCACACACCCAATGTTAGAGTTAATGATGTAGAGGTTCCCAAACTAGAAGAAGATTGGAATGAAAATGATATGAAATCAGTTGAGCTGAATGCCAAAGCGTTGAAATTATTGTATTGTGCTTTGGATCCAAATGAGTTTAATAGAATTTCAACTTGTTATTTTGCTAAAGAAATTTGGGACAAGCTAGAAATTACACACGAAGGCATATCACAAGTTAAAACATCAAAAATCAATATTCTTGTGCATAACTTTGAGTTATTTAAGATAGATCCTAGTGAGACTATATTTGCTAGGTATACTCGATTTACTGATATTATAAATGGTCTTAAAAGTCTTGGTAGAACATACACTAATGCTGATCTTGTCTAAAAAGTTTTGAGATCCTTGCCAGATAAATGGGAAGCTAAGGTGACAGCTATTAATGAGGCGAAGGACCTGAACACCTTACCACTGGATTAATTGCTTGGATAACTAATCACACATGAATTAGCTATGCAACAAAGGACTGAGGAAGATACCAAAATAAAGAAAGCTATAGCATTTAAAGCTACAGAAGAAGACAAGAATGAAGACTCAGACTCATCAAATGATGATGATTTAGAAAATGATGAGATAGCCCTTGTAATGAGAAGATTTAAAAGTTTTATGTGCAGATGAAAAATAAATAGATGGAGAAAGCAATTGAGAAAATGAGATTTTGGGAAAGAAAGAAAAAAAGATAAAGAAAAAGAGAAGGATAAAGATAAAGATCAAGTACTAATCTGCTATGGATGCAAGAAGCCGGGACACATTCGTCCTGACTATCCTGAAGCAAAGAAAAAGAAGATTACCAGAGGGAAGAAGAAGGCAATGCTTGCAGCATGGAGTGACAGCGATGAATCTACGTGCACTAAAAAGGATGAAGAGACAACAAATGCTGCACAAATCTGTCTTATGGGTTTGGAGGATGAGGTAACTACTTCTGAGCCTAACTTAGAATTTACATATGACGAGCTGCATAATGCATTCTATGAATTATTAGTAGAATACAAGAAAGGTGGTTTGAAAATGAAAACTTTGAAAAATCATTGTGATACAATTGAAAAAGACAAAAATGAATTTGGTGAAAGAAGTAAGATTTTGCAAAGGGAGTTAAACCTAGTTTATGAAAAACTTAAGATCACACAATTTGAAAAGGAAGAGCTTCTTGAAAAAAACAAAGGTTTGAGAAATGAAAATGGTGATTTAAATAAAGAAGTTCAAAAGCTCAAGCTTTTGGTTGAAAAACTAATCCTAAGTTCCAACAAGCTTGAATTAATTTTGAAAGATCAAAGAGAAATAAATAATAAATTTGGAATTGGTTACAAAGGTTCAATTTCAAATAAATCTTCTGCATCTACATCATATGCTCATAAGTTTACTAATTCAAAATAAGTTAGACCAAAATTTTCATAATCTCATGCTTATTATTCAAAGTCAATGATTGTATGCTATGCACGTAATATCTTTGGTCATAAGGCATTTGAATGTCATTTGAAACATAATGACAAAAAGAAAATTAAAAAAGTTTGGATTTCAAAAGTAACCATTTCTACTAATTTGCAAGGACCCAAGAAAGCATGGGTACCTAAATTCATTAAATGATTATTTTGCAGGGATGTCTTGCAGCCACAAATATAAAGAAAAGATGGTATCTGGATAGCAGTTGTTCAAGACACATGACAGGTGATATTGATCAATTCTTCATCCTAGAACAACATGATGGTGGAATGGTAACATTTGGTGATAATCAAAAAGGAAGGATAATCGGTATCGATAAAATCAAAATTATTCCTACATTTATTGAAAATGTGTTACTTGTAGAAAAGCTAAAACATAATCTTTTAAGTATTAGTCAGCTGTATGACATTGGTTTTAATATTTTTTTCAAGTCATCAATATGTATAGTAGTTGATCCACTTGACTCTAGTACTAAATTCATTGGACATAGACTTGGTAACATTTACGTAGTAGATCTTAATGATCTAACTATGATAAGCAACACAAGTCTTGTAGCAATGAATAATAAGAGCAAGGAATCAAGTTTACTATGGCATAGGCGACTTGGACAAGCTAGTATGGATACTATAGCTAAACATATTTCAAAAGATCTAGTTAAAGGATTGCCAAAGTTTAAAGTTAATTTTGATTATGTTTGCGATGCTTTTCAATTAAGAAAACAAGTGAGGAGAAGTTTTAAATCCAAAAACATTGTTTCTACTACTAGACCCTTAGAGCTACTTCACATGAACTTATTTGAACCTACTAGGACTACCAGCCTAGGTGGTATGAAATATGGCCGTGATTGTAGATGATTTTTCAAGATAAACAAGGGTTTTGTTTGTTGCATATAAAGATGAAACTTTCAAAGTATTCAACAAGTTTTATAAAATAGTCACAAATTTGAAAAATCTATCCATTATTTCAATTCGTAGTGATCATGGCACCGAGTTTGAAAATCAATATTTTGATCACTTTTGCATGAAGCACGGTATTGATCATAACTTCTCTACATCAAGAACATCACAGTAAAATGGTATTGTAGAAAGAAAGAATCGTACTTTGAAAGAGATGTCCAGAACAATGCTTTATGAAGGAAATCATCCAAATACTTTTGGACAGAAGCTGTAAATATCGCTTGCTATATTTTGAACAGAGTTTTGATTAGACATATCATTAGAAAAACCCCTTATGAGCTTTGGAACAATAGAAAGCCTAATATCAAATATTTTCATGTTTTCGACTGTAAATATTTTGTTCTTAATAATGAAAAAGATAATCTTGGTAAATTCGAGGCAAAATCCAATGAGGCTATTTTTCTTGGATATTCTTTAAATAGTAAAGTCTATCGAGTTTTCAATAAAAGAACTTTGATTGTAGAAGAATCAATATATGTTGTTTTTAATGAATCTGACATTACATCTTCTAGAAAAGAAGATCTTGCTGATGATGATGCAGGTACTCTAGAACATGGACCGAAAGATTTGACTCTCAAAGAAAAACAATCAAGTGAACCACATGAAGAAGAGGTAAGCAAAAATCATGATGATATACCCAAAGAATGGAGGAATGTACAATCACACCCCAAAGAATTAATTATAGGAGACCTATCTCGAGGTGTTAGAACTAAAGCTGCACATAGGGATACACATGACTTAATTGCTTTTGTTTCTTATGTAGAACCACACACTATAGAAGAAGCTGAAATCGATCCTAATTGGATGTTAGCCATGCATGATGAATTAAACCAATTTAGAAGAAATAATGTTTGGACCCTTGTAAAAAGACCTAATGACTATCCTGTTATAGGTACTAGGTGGGTTTATAGAAATAAACTAGATGAAGAAGGAAATGCAATTTGAAATAAGGCTAGACTAGTAGCATAAAAATATAATCAAGAAAAGGGAAAAGATTTTGATGAAATCTATGCACCAGTAGCAAGATTAGAGGCCATTAGATTACTACTAGCTTATGCATGCTTTATAAATTTTAAGTTATTTCAAATGGATGTAAAGAGTGTATTTTCGAATGGTTTTCTATCCGAAGAAGTTTTTGTTGAGCAACAAACGGGTTTTATTGATCAAACTTTTCTAAATCATGTTTTCAAAATGAATAAAGCTTTATACGGTCTGAAACAGGCACCTAGAGCCTGGTATGATAGACTAAGTAAGTTTTTAACTTCAAATGATTTTGTCAAAGGTAGTGTTGACACTACATTATTTACTCAAAGAAAAAATAATGATATTTTAGTTGTTCAAACATATGTTGATGATATTATTTTTGGATCTATTGATGAATCTTTTTGTCAAGATTTAGCTAAGCTAATGCAGGGAGAATTCGAAATGAGCTTGATGGGTGAGCTGAGTTACTTTCTCAGACTTCAAATCAAACAAACTAAATAAGGTATCATGATCAACCAGGCCAAATATATCAAGGAGATTATCAAGAAGTTTGGCATGGAATCAAGCAAAGAAATTGGAACACCCATGAGTCCTACATATAGACTTGATAAAGATAAGAATGGCATAAATGTTTATCAAAAGCTGTACCAAGATATGATCGGTTCATTACTTTATTTGACAGCTAGAAGACCAGATTTTTACTTAGTGTTTGCATGTGTTCTCGATTTCAATCTAAACCAAAAGAATCACATATCATAGCTATTAAAATAATCATTAAATATCTTAAAGGCACATGCAACATAGGTTTATGGTATTCTAAGCACACATCTTTGAAATTAATTAGTTATTCTGATGCAGATTATGAAGGCTGTATGATTGATAGAAAAATCACAAGTGGCACCTGTCAATTTCTTGGTATTAACTTGATTTCGTGGCACTATCACAAGCAAAACTCTGTTGCACTGTCTATTACTGAGGCAGAATATATGGCTGCTGGGAGTTGTTGTGCTCAAGTATTATGGATCAAGAAACAACTAGAAGATTATGGTTATCGGGATATGTCTATCCAAGTATGAGCCAGCCATCGATTCAACCGGCCAAAGATATTTCTTCCGAATCGTAAACCTCAGACCAAGGTATTCGAAAAAAATCAGGCAACCAACGGGCGAGCCAAAACTCTTAATGGGCCTATGGCCCCTAAAGACAAGGTCCTCAGCCTAGACCGATGAGTGACCTTCACTGACTCCCGAAGGCACGGTCTTTGGTTTATGTCAAAGACATAGTCTTTAGCCTACGTCAAAGATCAAGTCCTCAATCTATGCCGAAGACATGATCTCCGATCTATCTCGAAAGTGTCCAAGGACGAAGGCGTTCCCTGATTCAGTTACGGAAATCTCCTTGAAAGGGAAGTCTGAAGATGGACCCACAATCCATCTCAAGTCTCTACGAACAAGACAAGCAATGGTTATCATCGACTATCTCTGTAACACAATCATTGTGCATAACTCTCGCGGCAACGCCTTCGGTCTGGCCGTCGGAACCGTTTAATAACTACCCATGATTACAAATTATGGAAAAGAAATTAACTCCCACATAGTAATCACTGGAGGAATAATGGAACCGCAGGCTGGACAACTCCTTATAAATAATGGTAAGAAGGAATGCTCTAGGCAAGGCACAAGATACTCTTGAAAATCTCGGAGTCTTTCCCTTCTCCATCTGATCCTCCTCAAAATCTTCCATAATCTGTGGTTTAAGCCTGCCTATGACTTAGGCATCGAAGTGTCCCTCGCCAGAGCAATTTCGGCCAGGGATTTTTTTTGCAGGAAAACCAGGGAATGGGCCTGCAATCCGGTAGCTCCGCCCGGTCGAAAAAGGGACTTTGTGCCAATAGATTGGTGCACCAGGTAGGGGGTGCAATTCAAATTGTTATGCTCCCCTAATTGACAAAAGGGAAGTAAGAAATTCTGATGGGGACATCTCAAGCACGGATCTTGGAGCAAGCATAATTATTGGAGTGGCACAGATCTTGAAGCATTTTTGGAATAAATTTATTTAGGATTTATCTTTTGTTTAAAATTTGAATTAGGATTTGGTTGGTTAGGATTGATATATGGATAGGCTTATCTTATCCTATCTTATATTTGAATTTGATTTAGGATTTGGTTGGTTAGGATTGATATATGGATAGGCTTATCTTATCCTATCTTATATTTGAATTTGATTCGTTCTTATCTTTTTATCTTGTATTCAAATTCAAATGAGGGTTGGAAAATCTATAAATACCACCCTCAGCCTTTTGTAATGGGAGGATGGATGAATAAAATTTCTATTGTTCTGTGTGAAGGATCTGTGTGCTCCTAGGGTATCTGTATGATCACTTCTCCATCTTCCCAGGGTTTCTGTGTGATCCCTGATTTTGGGCATCTGTGTGAGCCCAGGGCATCTATGTGAGCCCCTTTGCTATGTGCTTGTTCTTCTAGGGCATCTGTGTGAGCCCCTTTGCTATGTGCTTGTTCTTCTTGGGGAATCTATGTGAACCCCAGTATTTTATCTTAACCCTGCACCCTCTTCTTTCCTCCTTTGCAAATCCTAATCCCTGGTGACTTTCATGCTCACCAGCGATCCAGTCCAATCTCTGTCCCGCATCAAATTCTCAATGACAAGAGGGAGGACTCAGGGTGCCTTAACGAGTCACAGTCATGCTCCATCCCAGTGGGGTGCACCCCTGGTGGAGAACGATATTCCATCTCCCATAATTATCGTGGGACAGTAGCAGTTCGAAACCCTCCTGAACCAGGTCACAAACCTCATGGCTATGGTTCAGGTCTTCCAAAACAGAGCTTTCTAAGTGGGGCATCCGCCAGCCACCTCTAGACATAGCTATCGATCCCGGAGGAAGAGAGCCCCTTGAGAGGGGTCCACACACCTCTCCCCCCATCCTCGGCCCTCTCCTGAAGGCTGAAGTTCAAGAATGCCTAGGCCCACTGATTCATCACAAAGAGGGAAAAGACCTAGGCAAACTTCCTCACCCTCTTCTGAAAAACTCTACTCCAATAGAGAAAGCGCCAAAGCAGGCTTTCCCTGATTATGATGGGAAATTCAAGGCCATTGAATTAGAAATGGTGAGAATGCTTTAACAAAAAGATCATAATGATTTGGTGATGCGTGATCTGTGCCCGCCATACACCGACTGCATCATGGCCGAAGTCATCCCTCGGCACATCAGGGTTCCCCAGATGGAACCCTACGATGGCACTTCCGATCCTTTTGACCATCTGAACAGTTTTAAAGCCCATATGATGATCCAGGGTGCTTCGGATGCGATGTATTGTCTTGCATTCCCGGCTACCTTAAAGAAAGCTGCTTGGATGTGGTACTTGAGAATATGCCTAGGTACCATCGATTCCTTCTCTGAGATAGAAAAATTATTTATCTTGCATTTCAGGACTTGTCGCAAGACCCCCCAGAATACGGATACACTGTTCCTCCTTCACCAGAATGAATGAGAATGTCTACGAGATTACATCTCCAGATTTAATGGGGCAACACTCGAGATCCCTGATCTCAACGAACACATGGCCATGTCTTCATTGAAGAAGGGACTTCATATATCCTGGCTTACCTTTTCCCCAGATAAGAAGTTTTCCAAAAGCTATGCTGAGCTCCTATTGAGGGCTCAGAAATATGCCGATGCCGAAGAGCAGTTGGCGAATCGATGATTGATCGAAGGGAAGCCCCCGTCGAAGAAGAAAAACAACAGGGGACAAGGCCCCCCTATTTCAAACAACAACAACAAGTATGCTGACCACTGAAGGAGTCCTCCCAGGCCTAGAACAATGGATGGGAGATTCGACTCCTATACCCCTCTCAAACTCCCTCGTGAAAAGATTCTCTTGGAGATAGAAAATGGAAACTATCTCCAGCGGCCACATCCCATGAAGGCATCCTCTTCTGCAAGGAACAGGAATAAATACTTCCAATTCCACCGAGACCATGGCCATAATACTGAAGAATGTATCCAACAGAGAGATGCAATAGAGGATCTCATCAAGAGAGGCTATTTGGGATGGTACGTTGGTCACCAAGGATCTCAGTCAGAAGCTACTGTTCCTCAATCAACTATTAAAGAGGCTGAACTGCCAAATCAAAGGCCCACCAAAGGAGGCATGGGGATGATACATCGACATGTCAACTAGAGAAGAGACAAAGATGATGTCTTGAAGTGACTCAACGACAACAACGCTATTCTGTTCTTCGACGATGACATTGCGGGAGTTCGGCTCCCACACGATGACCCTATTGTAATCTTGGTCATTATAGCCAATTACGAAGTACAACGAATCTTAGTTGATAATGGAAGTTCAACCGATGTCTTGATCTATGATGCGTTCTCTTGGATGTGTTTGCCAAGAAACAAACTACAAAGGTCCCCTATACCACTAACCGGCTTTGGAGGTAATCAGGTTGATGCCTAGGGAGAAATAGTACTGCATGTAACCCTCGGTACTGAACCTCGACAAAAGACACTGTTGATCAATTTCACGATTGTCGAAACCCCTTTAGCCTACAACATTATTCTAGGATGGCCTGCCTTGAATAAATTTAAGATCGTAGTGTCATCCTACTACCTCCTGGTGCGCTTTCCCACCAGAAATGGTGTTGGAGAAGTAAGGGAAGACTGGAGAATGATGCAATAATGCCTGATGATTCAAGAAAAGCACTCTAATGATCCAACAACTTGGGATAAGCTAGATCCGAGGGACTTGACCATAGATTTTGGTGAACCTATGGAGAAAACTATCTCGGTACCCTTAACTAAAGAGGACCCCACCAAGATCGTACAGATCGAAAGTATGCTTGGTGAGAAAATCAGAACGGAGCTGATCCACTTCCTTAGGGATAATGCTGATATCTTTTCCTGGTCGGCTTCAGAAATGCCAGAGATTCCCATTGAAGTGATCACTCATCGGCTGGAAATTGCTCCTGGGTATAAGCTAGTCCGACAAAAGAAGAAAAACTTTGCCCCCGAAAGACAAAAAGTAATAGATGAAGAGGTGAGTAAGCTCCTCAAGGCAGGGTTCATCTGAGAAGCCCACTAGCACAAGTGGTTGGCCAATGTGGTAATGGTAAAGAAAGCTAATGGTAAGTGAAGGATCTGCATCGACTATGCAGACCTTAATAAGGCTTGCCCAAAGGACAGCTTTCCTCTCTCAAAGATTGACCAACTGGTCGATGCCACTGTTGGCCACCAACATCTAAGTTTCATGGATGCTTTCTCTGGCTACAATCAAATCTGAATGGATCCCCCAGATGTGGAGAAGATGGCCTTCATTATTGACAAAGGTCTATATTGGTACAAGATGATGACATTTGGGCTCAAGAATGCTAGAGCGACATTTCAAAGATTGAACAACAAGTTATTCAAGGAGCAGATGGGAAGAAACCTGGAGGCCTATGTCAACAACATGATCGTCAAAAGCCTCCTTAAAAAAGATCACATCCAGGACCTGGGGGAATCATTCAGCGCCCTGCGACATCATCGAATGAAGCTAAACCCGATGAAGTGCGCCTTTGGGATTACTTCGGGCATGTTTCTTGGTTTCCTCGTTATCAAGTGAAGGATTGAAGCAAACCCTGAAAAAATTAAGGCCCTCAAAGATATGAGGCATCCATCCTGCAAGAAGGAAGTCCAACAGCTAACAGGGAAGATCGCCTCCTTAAGCAGGTTTATCTCCAATTTATCCGATAAATGTCTCCCATTTTTCAAAGTACTTCAGCAGTCTCGGGACATCGAATGGACCGAAGACTGCCGTACTACCTTTGAAGAGTTGAAGAAGTACTTAGAGACCCCACCTTTACTTTACAAACCTCAAGAGGGAGAGGTGCTCTACTTATACCTTTCCGTCTCGGACCGAGCAGTCAGTTTAGTCCTTATCCAAAGAGAAGAAGACGGCTCTTACAAGCCGATCTACTACATCAGCAAAGTTCTGTATGATGCTGAAACAAGATATTCAAAAATGTAGAAGCTGATCTACTCTTTGATAATGTGGCAAAGTGACTACGGCCTTACTTCCATGCCCATGCCATTGTGGTGCTGACCGATCAGCACCTCAAAGCCATTCTCTGATGCCCTGATACCTTAAGAAGGATAGCCAAGTAGGCTATGAAACTAACGAGTTCGACATTATCTTCCAGCCCCGATTGGCTATGAAGGCTCAAATGCTTTTAGATTTCCTGGTTGAGTGCTCCTGGAAGTCCGAAGATGAAGTGCCTCCAGTAGAAGAAGGAAATTCAATGAATATGGAGTCCGTTTGGGTGCTCCATGTGGACGGAGCTTCCAATTCCACTGGATGTGGAGCCGGCCTTATACTGGCTGAACCTGACGGCCACACGCTGGAGTACGCACTCTGGTTCTCCTTCCATGCTTCAAATAATCAGGCCGAATACGAAGCCCTGCTTGCTGGACTTTGGATCGCCAAGAGTTTAGAAGTTCGGAGACTCCAGGCTTTTTCGGACTCGTAGTTGATGGTAAATCAAGTTAAAGGAGAATATGAAGCCAGAGACCCTGCCATGTTGCAGTACCTGGAAAAAGTATAAATCTTATCTTTTCAATTGAAATACTTTGAAATCATTCATGTTCCTTGATTGGAGAACTCCTGAGCAGATGCATTGTCTCGACTTGCCTATACAACCCCAGAATCCCTTGGTCGCACCTTCGTTGAACACCTTGAAGCCCCAAGTATAGCTGAAGAAGCTATGGAGGTGCACCAAATTGAGACCGAGCCAAGCTGGATGGAACCCATCATCAAGTTCTTAAATGAGGGTGTGTTACCAAAGACAAAGCAGAGGCAAAAAAGATCCACAGGATGGCATCTCAATATGGATGGCATCTCAATATGTCATCTTTGATGGAGCTCTCTACAAAAGAACATTCTCTTAGCCTTTGCTGAAATGCTTGGGACCGACAGATGCTGACTATGCCTTAAGAGAGGTCCACGAGGGGATATGTGGTGATCACTTGGGGGACAGGTCCTTAGAGTATAAAATTATATGCCAAAGATACTATTGGCCCTCCATTTAAAAGGACTCAACCGACTTCGTTCGAAGATGTGATCAATGCCAGAGATTTGCCAACATTCAGAGACAACCAGCGAGTCACTTGACCCAGCTGACAGCCCCCTAGCCTTTTCCTCAATGGGGGATGGATATTCTTGGCCCGTTTCCACCCGTATTTGGGCAGAGAAAATTCCTCCTTGTGTTAATTAACTACTTCACAAAGTGGATCAAAGCTGAACCACTGGCCCAAATCACGGAGGGCAAGGTCAAGAATTTTGTCAAAAACTCCATCATATTTCGATTCGGGATTCCATATACAATAATCACTGACAACGAGAGGCAGTTCGATAATCCAAAGTTTAAAGACTTCTGTGCTCAGTACCATGTACAACATTGGCTGACTTCCATTGCCCACCCGCAGTCCAATGGAGAAGTCGAAGTAACTAATCAGCCTATTCTCCATGGTTTGAACACTTGTTTGAACGCTACCAAAGGACTTTGGGCAGAAGAGTTGACCTCCATCCTCACGCATACAGAACTACCCCGAGAATGGCCACCGGTGAGTCTCCATTCAACCTGGTATATGATACCGAAGCCGTTCTTCCTATCGAAGTCTCCTTCCAATCTCTAAGAATCGATAAATACGAAGAGCCTGAAAACTTCGATTGTAGAAGAGTTGACCAGTATATGTAATCGATCACTAGGCTTCAGGCCTAAATGCAAATGGTGACATACCAGCAAAAGGTCGCCAAGTATTACAATTCTAGAGTAAAGGAGCAAATTTTTCACACAGGAGACATGGTGCTACGAAGGGCAGAAGTGTCCAAGCCAACATAATAGGCTAAGCTTTCCCCTAACTGGGAAGCTCCATACCAAGTCGAAGAAGTCATACGTCCAGGAACATTTTGACTCAGGACCCTGGATGGTAAAATCTTGTCCCGGCCATGGAATGTACAAAACCTTCGCAAATACTATCAATAAACAAGCCCCTAAATCTTTCGTTCAAATTTGTCCAACTCTCAATGGCCCGTTGCATCAACTGAACAACAACAGCTTAAAGGCATGATCTAAGGAATTGGCCAACGACACAAAGGAGAGTCTAATCCACTTACCTTATCGGTATGCCCGACGAGCATAACGGATGGCCCAATCAAGCCTCCAAAATGATCAAAGGCATAGGGACGGTTTACGTAACCTACCCTACGGAAAAACCGAAGACATGCCAAGGAGGGCTTAATCAACCTACCTTACACCAAAGAAGGTGCAGGGATGGTTTCTATAGCCTACCCTACTGTTTGTCTGAAGACACGTCGAGGTAGGCCTAAACAGCCTATCTTGATCATGATAGGAATGCATAGGGATGGCTTAGATGCCCTACCCTACGATACATCCAAAAACGTGCTAGAGTCAACCTATATCACTCATCCTGTCAATGGTAAACACTTGATGGGATGGCCCAGCCGATCTCATATCTCTTTGCAGATCCCAAATGTTTTGGAAAATTTACACCTTCGACATATCATAGTACGACAAGTCTTAGAACAGGCATGGAAGATGTTGAAAACTTCATTTCATTTTTGAATTTTTACAAAAAAAAAGAAAAAAAAAGGAGAAAAGAAGACAAGGAGCATTACAGATAAGGGGAAAGGTGGATTCAGTGACCAGCAGCCGGCCCTTTCCCGTGCCGGCGAGAGGCATCAAAGCCCTGGAAGGAGGATGGAGAGGCTCCGGTGTTTCCTTTGGAGTCTGACTCCGACTTGTCTTCGAAGTTGGAATCGAATTCGTGACCAGGGAACGAGACAGAAGGCCTAAAATTTTGCAAGCCCTTCAAATGGAAGAACTTGAAAGACTTGTCCTGATGCTCTCGAAACCCCCGATGGTACGAATCCAAGACCGCCTCAGCAACTTCATTCTTGTAGGCTGAAGAAGCCATGAAGTCCAAGCTGGCCTCCACCAACCTCTTTCTAAACTCCTCCATCTTTACAACGGCGACCTCAACCTGCTTCTTGGCCTCCACCAGGCAGGCCTCCAAGATCTGGATTTTCCCCTCCAAGCAAGCAATGACCCCCTGAGGGTCACCATTATCACCTCTACGAGGAGCATTAGAGTTGGGCTCCCCCTCAGATAGGGCCTCGGAGGCCCTCTTCATTGCTGCTTTCTTATGTTCAGAAATGCTGAACTTCATTCAGCTGGGATGCTGGAGAAAGAAGGAAAACTTCCAAAATGGGAGTCTGAAATTGTGATGGCCTTTGATATGGAAAGATAGGGCCCAATTTAAAAGGACCATACACCCATGAATGGTCATGGGGAAACGTGCTCCATGTCCTTTTCTAGATGCACCAAAGGATGCCACGTGTTAAAGTGACGCCTCGAAACTCCAGGTGTCCGCTCAAGAGCGGTATGATCACTAATAACTGCTCTTAGGGATGACAACCGCCGGCACTTCAAATCCAGAATAATCTTCATCGTACGGGATGGCATTAATGGCTCCCTTTTAGAAAGGCATGATATGGCGACACCCAGGGTGCATGGAGATGTGACCGTTCGAATATTGACACACTCAACAGGAGCAACGAGAACCATAATTAATGTTCCTTAATCAATGGTCAACAGGAAAATGACACCTGTTCGTCATGTCCATTCCTGGACAGATGGATTAATTATGAAGGAAAACTGAAGTCAGCCTGGCTTGATCGTGGTCAGTCATCGGCAACGGCATTCTGATTCTGCTTTGGAACTCGTCTTTGATGCTAGCCATGAACCGAACAATCTTCAGCTTCGGCCCCTCGACCAAAAAGAAAAAGGGCAATATAATTCAAGTCATCACCAAAGCCAGCAACCTTATTTAAACTATATTAAAAAGATGACATAACATGTACAAAAAAAAAAAAGCCACTTGGAAATTCTGAAGAGTTCGTTTGTTACATTTCAAAGGAAAGTAAGGAAGAGATATAATGCCTAAAGCTACACAAATCCCTAGGCATCAGCTGGAGGAGACCTAGCATCACAAGATTGGAGCAGTTCGTCAATTTGCACGGAGAGAGTTTCTTCGACTTGGGTTGAGTCCAGAAGGTCTTCAACCTAGAACCCCTCCTCAGCTTGGACTCCCTCTTTGTCCAGGATCGGAATTACATTCAAGTCTTCGGTTGCGACAAGAACTTCTTCCCCCAAGCTTGGCACCTCTTCAGCTTCTTTGACCTGGGCCAAAATTATGCTGGGATCCTTGACCACGATTGGGATCTCCTCCCTTAGACTTGACATCCCTCTGATTTCCTCTATGGCCTCAGCTCCCTCCTTTTCTTCTTTCGAAATGTTGAAAGTAGGGACATCAAAAAGATCAAGGTTGGGGAAAACCCCACTGACCTTGGCGAGTCCATCATTAAAATCTTGCTGGTAGCTGTATAAGGTCGCCTCATTCATTTCCTATTGGAACTGTGAGGACTTCCTAAAATCCGCTACAGCTGTACCTGACAGCTTTTTCATGGCTTCAGACACTCTCCTAGCTGCCTCAGAATACAAGGCTGTCTCTTCGACCCTTAAAGATGCCTTTCTGGCTTTTAAGGATGCCTTTTCAACCCTCCTGGTTGCCTCCTCAACCGCCTTGGTCAGGTCTTCAATCTTTTCCTGATTCTCCTTGACGGATTGTTCCAAGGAATCGACATGTTTTCTACTCTTCCTCAACTCTACCTCTTGCCCCGCTACTGTCAAGTGGGCCCTCTTTAGCTCAATCCTCAGGCCGCGAACTTCAACGTTTGCATGAGCGAGATGATTCTCCATAGATTGCTTCAACTCTTTGGCTACCTCTTTTTTAGCCCTGGCTATATGGAGCTCTTCCTTAAGACCATGGATGAGTCTATCGACATTCCCTAGGACCTCCTCCATGAAGGTGATGTTGTAGACCAACTACATCGCCAAAGCGAGGTTATGGACCAAACAATCCTCCGGGCAGTGAAAAAAGGATGAGGATCTCACCTGTTGCAAGGAGGAAAAGGCAGAGTCGGATATTCTGGTGAGGCTTCGATCCTGGATAACTACCAAATCATGAGGCAGCAACGTATACTTTAGCACCCGCCTAGCCATGGTGGGGACCAACAGTGCCCCCATGGGGGAAAGCTCTGAAGAGTCTGCGAGACAGCTCCTAGATAGAGAAGCCTCTCGAACGGGCTCCCTCTTGACTTGTGGTGCCTTTCCCCTATCCACCACAAGGGGGCAAGGCAATGGCACATCAGCCACCGGAAATGGATTACCCCTTGTGTGAACTGGAGAGATAAACGCCGATGAAGATTCAACTAGCTAAGGCCCTGTTAGGGCCTCCATCATTGGTGCCACGTCCCCCTCTGAGGTTCCTCTAGATGACGAAGTGCTCCTACTCTTCTCAGGATCATCCCTTCGAACCTTCTTTCGAACAACCAACCTTGAAGGAGGGGCCTGAGCTATCCTCTTCACAGAAGAATGATGGAGCCAGCTCAAGTTAGGCTTCATTCCACTGCCTACAAATAGAAAAACCCTTCTGAGTCAACTGAACTATAATAGGAATGAAAGAGAAGAGATAAAAATTTCCATTATTTATACCTAATACAGGGAACTTACTGATCCCTGCAAGATGGAGATTCATCTCCTCCAACAACTCATGGATAGGAACGGCCTTCGAATCAGTCAGTAAGTCATAATCAGTTGATCAGCTGCCAAAACCTTTTTCCCATTCTTGGTGGTTAAACATGGCTCCTTCCAATCGCTATTGAAACCCCATGGTTTGATAGATGACAAAAAAACGAAGATAGGTTTCCATCCATGGATGGCGCTGGGCATATCCTTGATGATCTTCTGACCAGGTCAAGGGTCGATCACCCACCATCCACTACCATGGAAATCTCTCTTAAGCACAGAAAGGGTAGTAAACAAATTGGTCCCGGGGTTCACGTTAGCAATGTGACACCGGACCAAAAACCAATAGATGTTCCGAATGCTATTCGGAGTCAACTACGCAAGCAATATTTGGTACAGGCGAAAGATTTTGATGAAGAAAAGATGCAAGGAAAATCGAAGGATAGCCTTCAAATGGTCTTCGTACATGGCCAAACACCCAGCAGGAGGTTTGTTCACCCATTCCTCATATGTGGGAAGGATTAGAGGAAACCCTTTGGCAATGTGATAGCATTCTTGAAGATGAGCAACCTTTCCTAGTGAAACGGTGCTAGGAATTAACTCTGGACTCACTACATCATCGACCCCCGAGGGCTCGACTTTTTTCCTTTGGCTTCCTTCAGGCTCAGCCATGATAAAAGAGTGAGGCAAAGAAGTGGAAGGAAGATTCTACCTGTGGAAGAGTTTGATGGCTAAGAACAAGGAAAGCTGTGCCAAAACTTAAAGTTTGAGGTTGATGAAGCTTCCTCAGTTGGACCTTTTCTCCTTCTCAAAAAGAGACAAAAAAGTTCCAAGGCAACGTCTCGATAAATGGAACCATCTTCATAAACCCGCCACGGATGCTCGAGATAGCCGTACAACCCCAAAACGGCCCTAAGCTGATTTGACTTGGAATAGACCAAAGGTCATAATCTGTATAAATTAGTGGCCAAGATGGAGTGCACTCATCATCTAAGGTGCGGGGAGGGACCATGACTGCCGCTCAAATCCTAACCAAAAGATTGGTTGAACCATCACGCCACGAAAAAAAGATGAGACGGTCCCTGGTCTGCCCACTCCTTTTTCATCCCTCAATCAGGGAATGACAGCTGTCCCTCGATTGATTCCCGAATCAGCCAGCAGTTATGGTAGACAATCCAATCAAAGATTTTGTGATCATCCACTACACCATCCCCAAGGAGGAAAACGACAAACCAATAATACTCTCACTCTTCGAAGCAAACCTTCTCTTCGAAAACTAAGAGTAGGGGGGCAACTATTGGGATATGTCGGTCCATGTACGAGCCAACCACTGATTCAGCCGACCAGAGATATTTCTTCCGAACCATAAACCTCAGACCAAGGTATTCAAAAAAAACTAGGCAACCAACGGGCAAGCCAAAACTCTTAACAGGCCTACGGCCCCTAAAGACAAGGTCCTTAGCCTGGACCGAGGAGTGACCTTCACTAACTCTCGAAGACACGATCTTCGATTTATGTCGAAGACATAGCCTTCGACCTACATCAAAGATCAAGTTCTCGATCTATGCTGAAGACATGATCTCCGATCTATCTCGAAAAGGTCCGGGGATGAAGACGTTCCTTGATTCAATTACGAAAATCTCCCTAAAAGGAAAGTCTGAAGACGGACCCTCGATCTGTCTAAAGTCTCTACGAACATGACAAGCAACGGTTATCATCGACTATCATCATAACATAATCATGGCATGTAACTCCAGCGACAATGCCTCCGGTCTGGCCGCCGGAATCATTTAATAACAATTCATGATTCCAAATTATAGGAAAGAAATTAACTCCCTTATCATAACCACTGGAGGAAGAACGGAACCACAAGCTGGACAACTCTTTATAAGTAATGGTAAGAGGGAATGCTCTAGGTAAGGCACAAGATACTCCTGAAAATCTCGGAGTCTTTCCCTTCTCCATCTGATCCTCCTCAAAATCTTTCCCATTCTATGGTTGGAGCCCGCCTCTGACTTAGGAATCAAAGTGTCCCCCGCTAGAGCAATTCCGGCCAGGGATTTGTTTTGTAGGTGAACCAAGGAGCGGGCCTACAATCCAGTAGCTCCACCTGGTCGAAAAATAGACTCTCCACCAACAATGGTGCTGTCAAATCTAAAATTTCTATTAAATGTGACAATAGTAGTGCTATTAATTTATCCAAAAATCCAATTTAGCATTCATGAACTAAGCACATAGAAATTAGACATCATTTTATTCGTGATCATGTTTTAAATAATGTTGTTGAGCTAGAATTTGTACCTACTGAAGATCAACTTGCTGACATTTTTACTAAACCTCTTAGTCAAGATATATTTTAGAAGATTCGAGACGAATTAGGACTGTATGACCCATTCTAAACAATTTTGACCTAATTTTTAAAAAATAAGAAAAATTATCTAGATATTTCAAATTTCACTCTAGAGCTTAGGACAACCTATTTCTATGTCTAGAAACCCATAGAAATTGATTTTAATCTTTTTTGAATTTTAGGCTAAATTTTGGCTCAAGCCGACTCGAGTCATCAGGCTGTTCGGCGAGCCGACTCGAGAGTCGGATCGAAAGTTTTTTAAATATGGTTTCGTAAGTTTGTATTCACTATGTTCTTCCTTTTCTTTCTCTTCCACTTAGCCGACTCCTCTTTCCATCTTAGGAAAAGATCCTAGAACACTTCCTAAACCCTCCAAACTCCTAATCCAAGCTAGATGGCTTCTCGTAAAGCCATAGCTAAAAACCTAGGAGAGTGGTTAGGATGGTTGCGGAGGAAAGAAGGATGAAACGACATTTGGATACCTCGAATCTAGAAGAAGAACAGCGAATAGAGCATGAGGAAGAGCAAGAGGCACCCAGGCAAGTTATTTTAATGGGTAATAGACTAGTTACTCGTGGTAGATGTATTGATTTCAATTTCCTGGAACAAGAGCATTTGCACATTGGGGATTGGTTGGATAAACAGGGTTGGAGAGATTTTTGTTTGTTAAATGTACCCACTTATCCAAATCTTGTCAGGCAATTTTTTGAAAATATGTCCTTAGGTGCATTCCATGTTGAAGGGACTGTGAAGGCAAAACATATTGAAATTAGTGAACAAAAATTGTCAAGCACTCTTCACATTCCAATAGAAGGTGAATGTTTCCTAGTTCTGAAGGAGAAGTAGAAGACCATGAGTTTAGTACTGGAAAGGACAAATATAAAGAGTATTATTCATGTTAGTGCAAATCAATTATCATTGGAAATGAGATTATTGAACAACATCATTAGTCATATCTTCTTGCCCCTGACAGGGTGGTTTGATTGGGTCAGTGAGTGCGACTTGGTTTCTATAAGATGTCTGATTGAGGGGGAGGCCCTTAATCTATCATTTATTATGCTTTCATAGATGAGAGAGGCTTCTCGTAGGGCACGGGCATGTCTACCATATAGCATGGTTTTTATACTTCTATTTCAAGATGCCCTAGTTGACTTGACTGGTGAAGATAGCCGGCTACTTCTACACACTAACAAATACAATCTAAAATCTCTTACTCAGATAGGATTTATTAAACTAGACGATCACTGGATTCGGAAGACTTCAGGTCTTCCAGTAGCTCACTCAGAGGATGACTCAGATGAGGACATTAAGGTAGCAGAGGGACATGGTGCGGAGGCAAATAAACATACTGATGAGGCTAGACCCTCAAAGCCAGCCCTACCACTCCTCGTTCACCATTCAGGGGATCTACAAATGTTGGACCTGATGCTGATGAACGATTACAGCGGGTACTAGATGAGATATTTTGTCTCAGATCTGAGACTGATACCATGATAGCTCGACTGATACCATGATAGCTCTACTTTAGTCGGAGATGCCCCAAGGATTCTAGTGATGCAGAACAAATAAAGGAATGCGATGCGGAAGTAAATTAAGATTAACTAATTTTTTTGTTGTTTTTATATGTTTGTAGAAGTTGGCTTCAAATCAAAGAAAAGTTAACCTAACATTGAAAGATACTAATATGATAATTGAAAGCACAATTCTAAGGAAACTAAATTATCAGAGTAGTTCAGAAGTAACGGATCGCTGGGGGTTGAGAAACTCCCAGACCTAGGGTTTCACTCCGAACTTTCAACAGAACAGAAATAAAGAGAAGAGATGGTTTATCTAACCAGACAATGATCTTCACAGATTTTGGTGGAAGAACTCTCCCGAGCAGATTGTTGGATCCTCGGATTCAGATATCTTCGTAATGGATCCTCCAATACTGGTCCTTTGGCGGGTTGGCTTCTCCTGAACTCAAGATCTGGAAGAGAAGAAAAATAATTGATGGAATCAGAGAGTCAAGGGAAAGATTTACCAGGTTGATGAACTTGAAGATTGAAATTGCTGAAAACTGGATTCTCCTGGATGTTGATGTGATTTTCCTTGGAACTTGCTCTGGATCTGAAGTTGCCGGACTGGATCTGGATGAAGGTGGATGGCCTGGACTTGTAGAGAGAGAGAGACCGTGGGAGATGGATGGATCTAGGGTTTGATGGATTGAAAATAATGAAGGGTGGCTAGGGTTTTGGAATTTCAAGTGGCTAACCTAGGGTTTTGGATAAAGATGGAGATCTCTCACCTCCTCAAGGCTCCAATGGAACCCGGATTACCCCTTCACGGATCTCAACACTTAGAATAGTGCGGAAGAAGAGAAACCTAGGTCACTCAACACAAGAGAATAGCAAAAAAAATAATTTTCTTCATTGATTTTTTAAAGTTACAAAGAGAGGTCTATTATATAGACCTAAAATTTTCTCCAAGCTTGTACAAATTCCCATGTGGGACTAAACTCCTCCAACCACTAGATTAGGTAGAAAATCTTCTCTCTTGGCCGACCAAGAGTTCAAAAAAAATTGGGACGGCCATAAAGGAATTTTTTTTGAATTTTTTTGGTGCCTCCTTTGGAGTTGGATTTGGATTTGGAGTCCTCTTCTTCTTATGGTATTTCTTCTTTTCTTCCACTCCAAGTTAAGCTCTTTGATTTTGATTTGAACTTCAATTAGGAGTAGGTTGGATGTCCTTCTTTGATTTCTTCTCCAAGAGAAGTCTTCTTCCTTCTTTGCTTAGGTAAAATAGGCAGGTATGGGCGCCTCCTTTAAAGTAGCCTCCAATTTGATTTTTTCTTCTTTGGATGTGGGGACCATGACACTGGGATGCCTCTGTGGCACCTCCTGGACTTTGGCGTGTGCTCGGAGTGTGGCTGGGCGTGTGGCTTGGAGTGTGGCCTCCACTTGCTTGAACCTTGATTTGATTGGAAGACAAATGTGGCACCATTTTGGACCAAATTGAAACCACATTGGGACTTGCGCTGAGTCAACATGACTCAACAAAATTTAAATGGTGACTCAATAAATAAAATAAATAAACTGGTTGACCAGGTCAACCTTTATTACAAACCCTAATTTCTCGGGCAATGTCAATCAGAGATCCAAATGGAGCTCTGAAGTCTTCTTCTGAGTCTGGTGCCCGCACCATCTAGGATATCATGACCTTTCTTTGACAGCTTACCGCAGCCAGTCAGTCCATACTGACTACTTCCATAGCAGCACCTGACACTAGCACTGTCACTGATCGTGAGCAGGGACAAGCGGCACACTTTAGTGACATTCTTTCTCAGGCAACTCCTGCTGAGGCTGAGGCAGGTATCGAGGTTCCAGGATCTAATGTTGGACAGACTCTAGCTAAAGAGATATTGTCTACCACCAGCACTTTGGCTTTGTCCTTTGTTCCTCCCACTGCCAAACCCACTCCCATTATCATTTCTTCAGAGTCCAAAGTAAAAGCTAAATACAAAACCAAAGCTTCTAGGACTACCACACCTACTAGGACTAGACTCAGGGACCTTAGGCCTAGGTTCCCTAAGTTTAGTCCTACTACAGGCATCTTAGAGGTCAGTTCCTCCTCTAGTGAGGAAGACCTTAGTGGTGATGATCCTAGTCAATCTTTTTGAGATTTTTAGTTTTTCATTTTGATGTTTTTAGGACTCTATGCTTGTTATGTTTTATTGTTATGATACTATTTTGTCGTGCCGAGGTACATTTGTAATGTATCACTTATGTACTGACTTTTCATATATATACATATGATCTTTTATAAAACATGTCTCTTTATCATATACATTGTGAATGATTTTCTATAAATGTATGTTCTCATATTCTATATACCTTTTGTTGATGACAAAAAGGGAGAGAAGGGAGAATGTGCATGAAAAGGCTATGATACGATTGTTAAATTATAAAGACATGAATGATTAATTATAAATGTGTATAAATGTTTATATGTTTATATGAAAATTTATGAAAATTTGATGAAAAGAAAAAGAAATACTATTACAATAGTAAGGGAGAGCTTATATCTAGTTTTTGTTATGTTTTCAAGAAATTCACTTTAAATACCAGTTAATGCTAAAGTTTCGATACACAATGTATACATGATACTCTTGATACATTATGTGTTGATACATTATGTTTCGATACTCGATACACATTTGATACATATGATATATTATCACATACTGTGTTGATACCTTGATACTCAATTAGTCTGATACACACTATAATCAATATCACTTGATAAATGTGAATACGATACATTTAAATTCTGCTCATACCCAGTGTTTTGTCTTCATCAAAAAGGGGGACATTGTTAACCCCTGGAATGATTTTGATGATCACAAAACATTGGAGCATGTACTTGTTACTAATTCTTTCAATTACTTAAGAATTTTTTGCAAGAAATTCGTTACCTTTAGTTTAAATTGGTTTTCAAATTGATTGAGAGGTAATTCAATTATGTATGGACTTTTATGGATTTTAACTTGTAAAAGCCCTAATTTTGTCAATCTGGTAATCTTGTAAAATGGGCTGAAAATTGTAAAATTAAGAATATGTAGATTAACTCTTGTTTAATTCAAGTGTTAAAGAGTTTTGGAGAAATTTGAAGCATCAATTGAAGTCTTGGTAAGAGCTGACTCATAGATTAAGAGCCGACTCCTTGTGGGACAGCATGGAGAAAAGTTCAATGTTTTAGTATCAAGAGCCAACTCCTGTCCCAAGATCTGACTCATGGATGAATACTTATTTTTGAAGCCTGAGAACTTGAGTCGACTCGAGCCCCAAGAGCTGAATCGTCCAAAGTTATGAATTTTTGGAGACCGAGAACTCGAGCCAACTCTGTCCTGAAGAGTCGACTCTAGGTATTTGTTATTTTGAAATGATTGAAGGCAAGAGTCGACTGTAATTTGAAGAGTTGACTCTTACAAAAATTTATTTTGGACTGTCTGAGACTTTGAGCCAACTCATGGACCTCGAGCTGACTCGAGTAGCCATTTTTTGCACTCCAACAACTAGTGCTGAAAGTGATTTTTGAATTCCATTTCATCTCCAATAGCTCTTTCATGAATCCCTAGGCCCTACAACGGACATATCTCATGAAAAACTATAAAAGGGATTGTTCTTGAGGGATTATAAAATAGTTAGAAGATTATTATTGATTTATCTTGAGAAATCAAAGAGCCTTCAAGTTTTTCACCTACCTACTTCAAGAGCTTTCATGTTAGGATTCAAAGCTTTACCAACTCCACTTCATCATTGAATCCACTCATTGAAGAAGAAAAGAAGTAGCTTGAAAAGCAACTAAAGAGAATTCAAAGCTAGGCTTCGTCTTGATCTACATCGGCAACATTTAAACAAACTCAGTTTGTTGTAGTTGCTTGTTTATTTCTTTCTAAGAATAGGGAGCTGTGTCTTAAGAGAGGGTTGAAGATTTTTAGATGAGCCTTGTAAAAACCTAAGTTGGGTTCTTGATGATCCCTGTATAAAACCAAGTGTTAGGGTTTCTTCGGTGATCTCGTCTAAAACCAAAGGGAGTTTGGGTTTCTTTGATAATCTCGGTAAAACCAAAGTGTATAGGTTTGGATTGTGAGCCTAGTAAAACAATCTTATTGAATTCCGGTTGGGGGATATAGTGGAAATCCCAAGTGGTGCTTCGGTAGTGGACATAGGAGCTGGTTGCTCCGAACCACTCTAAATTTCTTTGTGTTTGTGCTTGTGTTTTTATTGTCTTATTGCATTTATTTACTTCCGCATTGCATATTGCACCACAACACGAAAAAAATTTCAAGGTGCACATAATTGTGAAAATTTTTTTTTTAGTCCCAATTCACCCCCCTCTTGGGAAGTCACCTGGACAACAAGGACTCAGTGGACTAGACTAGGTTAAGACAAATCAACTAGTCTCAACTTATTGCAGGACTCAATCTTACTTTCTTAAAAAATTATGACACATGACTAAGGCTCTAAAAAAAATCCTAATCAGTAAACCATATAGGAACCAGGGATCTATGTCTGATCCTGGTGTCCCCACTAGGTAGGCATAACGGTGTAGCCATTATCTTTGACTAGTTGTTAATTGGGCAAAGGGGAGTGAGCCCTGAGTGAGTAAGATCCAAAATGGAGGCATATTGGTGTAGCCACTTCTTTAGCCGTGTGTCAATCGATTGGAGGGGTGTGAGTCTTAAGGGAGCGAGATCCATGATGGAGGCACAAGAGCATAGACATGTTCTTCAATCAAATGTCAATCAACCATAGGGGAGTGAATCCTAAGGGAGTGAGATCGAAGTAGAGGCATGAGGTTGTAGCCATCTTCTTCAATCGGATGTCGATCAACTGGTTGGGAGTGATACCCAAGATGGAGGTTGTGAGTGAAGCCATCTTTTTAGCTAGGTTTTATCAACCAAATAGGAGGGAGATCCAAGATGGAAGTTATGAGTCAGCTATCTTCTTCAACCGGTTATGATCTAATCGGATGGGAGTGAGACCCAAAATTAATGTTATGAGCTAGGCATCTTCTTCAACTGGGTATGAGTTGACCAATGGACTCAACGAGCTTTAGTATGCTTGGCACTAGATGACTAAAAAATCAAGATGAGACCTCTAGGAATGCTACTAAATTTTTTTTTTTGTATTGCCAAATGAGAATGTTACATCATTGTTAATATATCTGAACATTTTTGACATTCCAAGTCCAAGGGATTAGAGTTCCAATGAGTTCTTCGATTTGATAAGTTCCTTGCTATAGGGCTTGAAAGAATTATGCCATGAAAAACAATCATAGTGGCATTTTTGTATTCTCCCAACTCAAGATTGATATAAATAAAGGCAATTTTTGATTCATCATTTGCTATGTCTTATATTTTAATTATAATATTATGATGAACCGCGTACATTAGGGTAATGGAATTAGGGTTATGATGGAAATCATAATGGTGAGACCTATGTTCCAATAAACCCTAATTTAAAATGTTCCAAGTCGATGGATCATCGATTTGGGGATCGATGAATTGAGAAAGACAAGCACATCCTATGTATGCTCGATGGAGAAGGTGGTTGGTCTCACAACTACTTCTGTAGAGACACTAATTCAAGAATGTGGGTGCTCATTGGGTTATTATTCCACTAAACTAATCTGATAAGAGGACATAAAATGGAAGTCTTACTTGTCAAAAAGTATGTTCTCTTAGTGGGAGTTGTGCATGTAATCCTTAGACCTGAGACTATCATAGTATCTTGGGCACATGAACCCATGTTTTGGTGCATACTCATTCATGGCATTTAAGTCATGTACGGGGTGCTTCTAGATATGGTGGATTGTGTATAAAGGTAATGAGTAGGTCAACAAGGAATCCATCACTCCTAGTAAGGGTAGTACTTATCCTGTGAAATCTCTTCGATTGTTGACTCTGGAAGACTTTGATCAAAGCAAGATGAGATTAGATAGGGTCTCTAATCTATCATCAATTGAGTCTTTATTATCAAATTAAGATTCAAAAGGATAAAGTGCTAGGGTTTGACATTTATCCATGCCCATCACTTAATCGGGATAAAGTGTGATCGAAGGATTGAATTGTACGATAGCATTCCATTGAAGGGTATTTTGATAATTGATACTAAATTTCTTATCATTCAGGTAGGCATGACATGTTGCTAGAGGTCAATCATGTCTTGTAGGTTTTGATGAATCAAATTGATTGGATTCGTGAGTCTATTTGGAAGCTAGTTTCAAATTGGCAACTTGGGTCAGCTCAATTTGACCTAATTGGGTCAATCGATTTTGATTGGATTGAATTGGCTTGGACCTAGACCAACAGCTGGCTAGATATGAAACCCAAAGGGTCACACACATTAGGAAATTGGACAAGAAAGTCAATTTTTTTTTCTTAGGGTCATGGGATCCTATTTGGCTAGCTAATTGACATACTAGCATATGTTTGCTAGCCCAACTCCTAACCCAATTGAATTAGGTGAGCTTGCTTGCTAATTAGGTTAACCAATTTAAGAGGAACTTAAATTAGGTTTTCTTAATTAGGATTGCCTTAATCATATTTTATCTAAATTTATTTAGGCTTTATCTTGGAATTATGGAAGAGTCCTACTAGCATGGGACTTTTGGTGCCAAGAATTGTGAGGCAATATTAAGGGGTGCAGAAGGACCAAGAGTCCTTCTGCCACTTAGTCACCTATTCCAGATAAGCCTAAGGACTTTCTCCCTAATCTCCATGCCTAAATGAATGGGCTTTGACTAGTCAAAATGAAGAATTGACATAAAATATACTAGCGCACAGTGAAAGGTTGCGATGTTTCATAAAGAGGTGCAAATTTGAAAGGCCAGAGTCCTTTTGTTTGAAGACTCTGAGTTTTCTTCGATACACCTCATGAGATCCCATGCCCCCTGCTTTATTCCTAATTGGTAATATGCCACATGACATAGAGAAAAAGTGCTAGAAAATCATAGAGACATTTATATGTCCCTTGGCACATGAAAGGTGGTATCATGATATGTCTATTCATCCAAAAGGCTTCTTCTCATTGAAGGGTCTTTTCAAATGGCTGAGATAAAGACATATCAGGCACCTCATCCCTCTTTATAAATAGGCATCGGTGATTTGATGCCTTGCATTCCAATTTTCATCCTATAGAGTCCTTTATATTCTTTTTCCTTGCTCTTTTAAGACAAGCCTTGTCCTCTTAAGACAAGACTTGTCCTTTTAAGACAAACCTTATTACTTTAAGACAAAGTCCTAGGAAGAGCAATAGAAGGGATAACGAGATTCTGAGAGAGGATTCAAAGGGTGCTCTGAGTGCCCTACAAGAGGGTAGGGAGTCCAGCAAAGGGAGAAAGTCTGGAAGGCTGCCGGAAGAGTCCCAATCAAATAAGTAACTTGGTAGGAATGCTTTCTTGGTCCGGTTCCTATGTGGATCACCTCTGGAGGGCATACACATGTGTTCCTTGTGGAAATAAGGACTATAGCACTCAAGGTATTTCTCTATAACCCTAAAGATTTGATTTATTAGTTGTTATGCTCAAGTGGTCCCAGGGTTTAGGGTTCCGATCGGTTAGGCTTTCGAAAAATAAAAATTTTGAAACCCGATCTTCCACTATGTCTGGCCCGATGAACCCAACAGGGCTTCAGTGACTCAATAAGGTTCTTTTTAGTTTGGAGATAGCTTGCTTTCCTTAGTGAGCCTTAATACTTTTGCAAGTCATAATATAAGATCTCTTAGGCAAAAAGTCTTTGACCTTGCTCAGGAGTTGTAATACTAAGCAAATTATTATCTGTATGCTGGCGTATATAGGTTGGCTTGGTTTCAAGTCTCCTTCAGCACGTTAAGGTTAGGTCTCAGTCGGCTTGAGTTAGTTGACTCATCAAAGTACTTGATCCACATAGTCGAGAGTCTAATCTTGATTGGGATCACACTTTGGTACCGAAAGCCAAGTTGAAAGGAGGCTCATTCATTGAAGTTTGAGGAGTCATATGGTATACCCATAGTACCCCTGGTAACTCATATACCTATCTACCTTTGGCTTCATCCAGCTTGGTTTTACGTCTTTGAAAAATTATCTGATTCATGACTTCTACCTCTCCATTTCATGTGGATATCCGACAGATATAAACTAGTGTTGGATGCAAAGCTAGTTGTAGAAGTCTTTGAACATCTGGTTATTGAATTGTCAGCCATTATCAATGATGATGGTATGGAAAAGTCCAAATCAACAAATGATCAATTTCTAGAAAAATATCTTGACCTTACTTTTAGTAGTGTGTGCCAAATATTCCACCTCCACCCATTTGGTGAAGTAGTCAATAGCAACAATGAGAAACATCTGCTAACCAATTACTAGAAAAATAGACCGAGTATATCCATTCCCTACTAAGTAAATGGTTAGGGAGAAGAGAGCCAGGCCAGCTAGCTTACAGGTTACCAATAGATGTTGGCATTGTGCTAGCACTGGTCACACTTTCAAACAAGCTCCATAGCATATTCATGCATAGTGGGCCAATAGTATCCCTGTCTTAAAGTTTTGTAGGCTAAGGACCTACCCCCAAATGATTCTTATAGATTTCTTTGTAGATCTCTTAGAGCACGTAGTCACTTCAGTAGGTCACAAACACTTGAGCGATGGGAATGAGAAAAACCTTTTATGGAGTTGTCTATTCAGCAACACGAACTAAAAAGATTTACATTTGAGCATTTTGACCTCTATAGGATTGTTAGGAGGGGTGCCTTTAGTAAGGTATTTGATAAAAGGATCCATCTAGCTTGGCTCTTGAGCGACTTGTTGGACTTCTTCAATTTTCTCAATACTAGAGGCTTGCAGGTACTCAACATAGGTCAGATCGAGGGAATTGTTCGCTAAAGTTGCTAGCCAAGAGAGAGAGTATGCCCAAGAATTCCTGCATCGAGGAATGTGAAAGCTGTTGAAGTACTTGAGTGCTGATATTAGGAACCATACTTTAACAAGGTACTTGGCTATCATTGAGTCTTAAGCTTCATATACACCATTTCCTTATTCAGCTACAAATTAAGAACTAGCGAAGGCCCTTAGACTTTCAAATCCGAGTTACCTAGCAAGTTTTAAGCCAGCCAATAAAGCTTTGTACTTAGCTTGGTTGTTTGTCACTTTGAATGAAAAGTCAAAGCATACTCATTGACCACTCCTTCTAAGTTTATGAGAATGAGTCTAGCTCCACTTCCTTGAAAACTTGAAACTCTATCCACATGGAGAGCCTAAGACATCCCTAGATTAGGTTGCTCAATAAGTTGCTCGGCAAGTTTTACATCAAGCTTGTCATTTAACCATGTGCACTCGAAAAGGAAGTCGGCTATAACTTGTGCCTTCATAGATGACCTTGGGTGATAGGAGATGTTATATTTATTGAGCTTGATCACCCATTTGGCCATCTTTTTAGAGATGTCAGCCCATTACAATATAGCCTTGATTGGTTGGTCAGTTAGGATGATAATTTAATGTGCTTGGAAGTAAGGCTTGAGAGGCTACATGGAGATGATTAGTACATAAATTATTTTCTCATGTTTAGAGTACCTAGTCTTAATATTATGGAGTATTTTGCTTGTATACTAGATTGATTTTTGAACTCCTTTATCATTCACTTAAACAATCACAAAGCTGATTGCCTTTGGAGATGAAGCGAGATACATGTAAAGCTCCTCTCTAACTTTGTACTTGGAAAGTAGGGCTTGAGAATCGAGGAGCTTCTTTAGCTTCTCAAATTCTTATTGGCATTCCTTTATATTGTTGAAGTTGTCCATTTGTCACAGGATTTTGAAAAATGTCAAGTATCATTCAACCAATCTTGAGATGAACTTACTGAGAGAGACGATGCATCCAAAGAGCTATTCCACTTCCTTCTTAGAGGTTGGATGATGCATTCTAAGAATGACCTAGATTTTCTATATATTTACCTCAATGCCTCACCTAGTAACCATGAATCTATGAAATTTGCTAGCCACGACATTGAATATGTACTTGCTCAGATTCAACTTCATCAAATGCGAATGAAGGGCACCGAAGGCTTCCTCCAAGTATTTGATGTGGTCAGTTTTCAAGGAGCTCTTGGTGAGTATGTCATCAATATACACCTTCATATTATAATCAATCTAATCATTGAAGACCACATTGACTAGTTATTGATATATAGCTCATGCATTTTTCAAACTGAAAGGCATTATTTCATTGTAATAAAAGTTGGTATTCTTGTCATCCTCGAGGGCCACTTTATTTAGTTGTAGCTAGAGAAGGTATCTATAAGTGGTATCGACTAGCTAATCAATCTTTGATAGTGGAAACTTATCTTTTGAGCATGCTTTCTTGAGATTGGTGTAGTCAATACCAATTCACTACTTTTCATTAACTTTCTTGAACATGACAATATTTGCCAACCAATCAAGATAATCCATTTTTCGAATAAATCTAGCTACTAGAAATTTATTTACTTCTTTGTCAATAGCCTTCTTTTTAGAGCAGAATTTCTCTTCTTCCGCCAAACCAATTTATACCTTGGATCGACATTGAGCTTGTGGGTGATGACCTTAGAGGGATCCTTGGCATGTCTAATGTGGAACAAGTAAAGATATCCACATTTTCTATAAAAACTCCAATAGTCGATCCTGATTTCTTTTGGGCAGAAGAGCACTGATTTGCATAGTCATTGTTGGATCACCCTTCAACAGAAAAGAGAGCAGCTGCTCAGCCAATTCTCCCGAATCTTTCAGGTTCTTTCTAGTCTATTTGCTTGGTGGCTAATACTTTACTATCTTTTTTCATTTTGGATGCCATCATGAATCACTATCAAGCCATCCATCAATCTCCACGCATCTCACCAACTCCATTCCTTGTCAAGTACTGAATGAGAAGATGTTTGGTTGAGATAATTGCACCCAACCCTAGCCACATGAGGATGGCCTTGCATGTCGAAAGAAGCCAAATAATAGTAAAGGTTTGGAAGACAGTGCTTACTAGGGTGGAGTTACAATAGTAACAACAAGAGTAATTTCACCTTCAATCCGGAGTAAATCTCTGAAGAAGCCGACCAAGTGTGTAGAAACCCATCGCAATTAGTTGCCAAATAAATTCATCCAAACAAAAGCATCATAAAACAAGATGTTGGTCAAGCTTTCATTATCTAGAAAGATTCTTTGTATATCATGTTTTGCTATTATCATAGAGATGACAATAGCATCATCATGGGGATTGTAAATCCTGACTAAATTCCAAACAAAAAAAGAGATTATATTTTCTTCCGTCTCTTCATCCTTGACCTCATTGGGGAGTGCTATGCCCTTGAAGAGATAAATGTCCACTTGGCCCTCTATCAGTTGATTGTCCCATATAAGCCTGAGTCAATTTCACGGCAGGGTTCTAATCATCAAGCCAAACATCTCCTCAATAGAGATATTTTCTTAGATAGCTATGTTGAACTAGATAGCTATGTTGAACAAGATTTTCAATCTCTCTCCTCAACTGACAACAGTCTTTAGTGTCATGGCCATGGTCTTAGTAGAAGTGGCAAGACTTGCTTTTATTGCAAGAGACTAAAGGCTTCATTAGTTGGCCTTCACAAATACTAATTGCCTTCAATCTCCATGAAGATTTTACATTAGGAGGTGAGAAGATGAGTGTAGTTGTCAGATTTGCCGACAAGGTTCCTCGGCTTGGGACTCTATCAATGGGATGAATTTGGCTTCTTAAAATAGGCTCCACTGGATTCTTTCTAGGCTTGCTTCTTTCTCGACTTCATGTTAGTCTTATGTTGATTGAGAGCTCTCTCATTTATGCAAATGTACTTCTGTTGACCCCATAAGTGATTCTGATGATAACCAAACATTGGAGCATGCACATATTTTACTAACAACTCTTCAAGTGGTTTACAAGTTTTTGTAGGATGAATTCTTTGTTCAAACATCAACTCCTACATTTATACTTCTTATTTTGAGTTGAGTTTTAATCGAATTTTGTAAAGATGAATCCAAAGAAAAAGTTAAGAAAAATCATGTAAAAGGGTTACTTCTATGTGAGGTGTGCCTTAAATTTATTTTGAGTTAGTTTGTATAAAAAGTTTGAGAGTGTTGGTAAGAGTGTTCTTGAGTTCAAGTGTAAAAATTCAGAAGAAGTCACTCCAGCTGACTCAACTTGAAAAAGAGCCAACTCAACTCTTGGCACGAATTGAGGATTCTGGCATGCAGCAATCCGAGTCAACTCAAGTGTATCCGAGCCAACTCATCCAGAGTCCATTGCTATTGATTTCTGAGAATAGCCAGGCGAGTCGACCCCAACCAGATTGAGCCGACTCTACTTGAACAAATTTTAAAGATCGAAGAAAGTGAGCCAACTCGAACTGCAATGAACCGACTCCTCCAGAGTGAAGGTTTCTAATTTTGAAAGGAAGATTCGACCCAAGTATAAGTGAGTCGACTCCTCAAGTTCATGGATTTCAACGATGGAAGTTCGAGCCGACTCGAGCTATCAAGAGCTGACTCATCTAGAGTAAAATTTTTGCACCCTGAGATAGAGAGCTGACCCTACTGAAGAAATAGTGACTCAACCTATTGACTCGAAGGATCCGAGCGGACTCGAAGAATCTGAGCCAACTCGAATATCATTTTCAGGTACATAATGGCTAGTTCCAGAATTCTTTTTTTAATGTGACAAAAGTACTCCAATAGTCAAATATCACATCCTAATGGTCTACAATATCTCAAACTGCCTTGAGTGATGGAAGAACATGTATTTGAGGGATTTGAACTTCCTTAAAGTAAGAAAAAGAAAGTTTCTCAAAGTTTTAATGCTTTATTGAATATCGAATCTACCAACAAGCAAGAGAGCACTAAGAACATTCAAGTCTACCTTCAAGTCTTCACAAATGATCATCTGAAGCTTGAAGAACTTTGAAAAGAAGCCACTGATGCTATTAAAGAGCATTAAAGTACATCCAAGTGGACTTCTCTCAAGCTACATCAGCAACTATCAAACAATTAGAGTTTGTCATTTATTGTTGCTTTTATTTTTAATTCATTCTTGAATTATTGGATAATTGGTGAGCCCATTTAAGAAACCAAATAGGTTCTTGGTGAGCCTTAGTTAAAAACCAAGTGTTGGGTTCTTGGTGATCCTGTGTAAACCAAGTTGGGTTTCTTTGGTGATCCTGCTTAAAACCAAAGGATGTTAGGTTTTCTTTGGTGATCCAGGTAAAACCAAAGTGTAGAGATTTTGGATTGTGAGCCTGTAAAATAATCCTAGTATATTCAGATATGAATATAGTGAAAATCTCAAGTGGTATCTTGGATAATGGATGTAGGAGCTGGGTTGCTCCATACCACTATAATTTCTGTGTATTAGTGTTGTGCTTCTTTGATCTTATTTAAGCTTCTGCAAGTCATTACTTTGTCATAGCACCTTACACTCTAAAAGGGATTTTCAAAAGTTCATTATCAGCTATAATTTTTTAAATCCTAATTTACCCCCTCTTGGGAAAGCCACCTGGGCAACAACTGATATCAGAGCAGTGTCTCTGAAAAAATAAGAGTAAAGATTGATGGCTCATCCCATGAGTACAACCTTGGTTGAAGGCCAATCAACCAATAGACCTCCACTTTTCACTGGCACAAATTATTCTTATTAGAAATCAAGAATGAAAATCTATATACGAGCTGTTGATTTTCAATTATGGAAGGTCATTCTTAAAGGGCCATATGTTTCCATGATCAAAATTGATGGCGTGGATGTCCCTAAACCTGAAGAGGAATGGGATGAACACGACATGAAGTTAGGGGAATTAAATGCCAAAGCAATGAACTTGCTATACTATGCTTTGGATTCCAATGAGTTTAATCGAATTTGCACTTGCTATTCGACAAAAAAAATTTGGGATAAACTTGAGGTGACCCATGAAGGAACTTCTCAAGTGAAGACTTCAAAAATTAATATTCTAGTACATAATTATGGATTATTTAAAATGAAACCTAATGAAATTACTTTTGCCATGTACACTAGATTTACAGATATTATTAATGGTTTGAAAAGTCTTAATAGGTTTACTCAAATGCTGACTTAGTACAGAAGATATTGAGATCACTTCTAGATAAATGGGACCCTAGAGTTACTGCCATCCAGGAAGCTAAAGATCTAAACACTCTATCTATGGATGAATTAGTGGGTTCTCTCATTATATATGAATTGGCCTTGCAGCAAAGAACTGATTATGATCCAAAAAAGAAGAAAACTTTTGCATTCAAGACTGCATTATAATCAAAGAATGATGAAGAAATGAAAGATGATTCTACCTCCTTCGAAGATGATCTAGAAGATGAAGATATCGGAATGGTCATGAGGAGATTTAGAAAGTTTATGGGAAAGAAGAAAGGAAGATTCAATAGAAAATTCCATAAGGGAGGAGAGCACTCCAAGGAAAAGGACAAGGACAAAGACAAAGAAAATGAACAAGTCCCTATATGTTATGAATGTAAGAAACCGGGGCACATTCATCTAAACTGTCCACTACCGAAGAAATTCTTTAAGAAAAAGAAAAAGAAAGTGATGGTTGCCACATAGAGTGACATTGAAGAATTCACCTCAATTGAAGATGAAGAGACCACAAAAATAACTAATTTATGTATAATGGGTCTCGAGGATGAGGTAACTTCTCCCAATGCTCCAATTGAATTTACATTTGATGAGTTAGATACTGCATTCCATGATCTTTTATCTGAATTTAAAAAGGCTAGAGTAAAGATTAGATCATTAAAGAATATTAATGATTCTTTACTCAAAGAAAAAGAGGAGATTTCATAAAAGAATATTTTGTTGTAAAAGAACTTCATATCTTTTTTGAAAATGGTAAAGTATTGAAAACACAGAATAATGATTATCTTGATAAAAACAAAGTTTTGTTGAATGAAAATCATGAGTTGAAAAAGGAGGTTGAAAAACTCAAGCCACTTATTGAAAAACTCACTTTATCTTCTAACAAGCTTGAGTTGATTCTTAAAGAGCAAAGAATTTCTTGTAACAAGGCTGGAATTGGTTTTAATTCTTCAAAATCAAATTATATTTCAGCAACTTCCTTTGTGAAACAAAAAGATTTTGTTCCTATGTTAACATCTCAAAAAGCTTTTGCTACAAAAGGTTCTACTTCCAGTTGAAAAGCTACCTTATACGTTCCTAAAAATTCAAATACAAAATCTGCTATTTCTGCATCTCATATAGCTAGAATTTTGAAATATAAAACTTTTTAGAATTCTAGAATCAAATGTTTTGCTTGCAAAGAGCTAGGACATAAAGCTTTTGAATGTAACATTATTAGAAATGTCCAAAATAAATCAAGAAAGATTTGAGTTCCCAAAGGAACCACCTCAGCTAACCTGCAAGGACCCAAGTTAGCTTGGATACCTAAAAGAACTCCTTGATTGTCTTGCAAGAATGTCTTGCAGCCTAGAAATTGAAGAAAAGATGGTATCTCGATTATGGCTGTTCAAGGCATATGACGGGTGACAAGGATCAGTTCATCATCCTTGAAATGAAAGAAAGAGGTATGGTAACTTTTGAAGATAATTGCAAAGAAAAAATAATTGGAATCGGTAAAATCAAGATAACCTCCTGTTCTTTCATTGAAAATGTATTGCTAGTAGATAAATTGAAGCATAATTTATTAAGTATTAGTCAATTATATGACAAAGGCTTCAAGGTTATCTTTGAATCATCTATGTGTATTATAACAAACTCTCTTGATTCTAGTAGTAAGTTCATTGGACACAGACTTGGAAACATTTACGTAGTTAATCTCAATGATCTTGCTTTATCAAGTAGTTCCAATATAGTTGCAATGAATACTAAGTCCAAGGAGCCTTGTTTACTTTGGCATAAACGATTAGGTCATGCTATCATCATACTATTGCCTGGTTAATTTTCAAAAACTTAGTAAGAGGCATGACTAAGTTTAAAGTAGATTTTGATCATGTTTGTAATGCATGCCAAATGGGTAAACAAACTAGGGGGAGCTTTAAATCGAAAAATATAATTTCAACTACTAGATATCTAAAACTACTTCACATGGACTTATTTGTACCAACTAGGACTACAAGCCTAGGAGTTATGAAATATGTCCTTGTGATTGTAGATGATTTCTCTAGATTTACATGGGTTTTGTTTATTGCTCACAAAGACGAAACCTTCAAAGTATTTCAAAAATTTTACAAAAAGGTTTCAAATATGAAAAATCTTTTAATTTCAATTAGGAGTGATCACGGCACTGAATTTGAAAATCAGTTTTTTGATGATTATTGCACTGAAAATGCCATTGATCACAACTTCTCTGCTCCTAGGACACCACAACAAAATGGTGTCGTAAAGAGAAAAAATAGGATTTTGGAAGAAATGGCCCGAACCATGTTGTATGAATGTAATCTTTCAAGGTACTTCTGAGCAGAAGCAGTGAACATTGCTTGTTATATTTTAAACCACGTTTTGATCCATCCTATTTTGAGGAAAACCCCCTATGAGATTTGGAATGAAAAGAAACCCAATATCAATTATTTTCATGTATTTGGATGTAAATGCTTTATGTTGAATAATGGTAAAGATAACCAAGAAAAATTTGATTCAAAATCTGATGAATATATATTCCTTGGATACTCAATGTACAGCAAAGCATATAGAGTATTTAATAAGATGACTCTTACTGTTGAAGAGTCAATTCAAGTTAATTTTTATGAAACTAACCATTTACCTTCTAAGAAAGAAGAGTGCATAGACAATGATGTAGGTATAATTCAAAAAGAGATAGAGGACTTAAGCATACAAGAAAGACCTATTGAAGAAGGAGAATAAATGGTAAGGATCACAGAGATCTACCAACAGAATGGGGGTACGCAACTTCTCATCCTAAAGAATTAATTATCAGTGATCCTTCACAAGATATTAGGACTAGGTCATCACATAGAGCTGCACATGACTACCTAGCCTTTGTATCTCAAATAGAACCTCATACCTTAGAAGAAGTTAAAAATGACCCAAACTGGATGATGGCCATGCATGAAGAATTAAACCAGTTTGAAAGAAACAAGGTTTGGACATTAGTTGATAGACCTACAGACCATCCAATAATAGGAACCAAATGGATCTATAGGAACAAAATAGATGAACAAGGAAATGTCATTAGAAACAAAGCTAGATTTGTGGTTATGGGATATAGTCAAGAAGAAGGCATTGATTTTGATAAAACATATTCACCTGTAGCCATACTAGAAGCCATTATATTACTTCTTGCATTTGCTTGCTACATGAATTTTAAACTTTTTCAAATAGATGTAAAAAGTTTATTTTTAAATGGTTTCATTTATGAACAAGTTTTTGTAGAACAACCATCGGGTTTTGAAGATCATGTTTTCCCAAACCATGTATTTCAATTGAACCAAGCTTTATATGGTTTAAAACAAGCACCTAGAGTCTGGTATGATAGACTTAGTACCTTCTTGATTGAAAACATTTTCTCAAGAGAAAATGTTGATAAAACTCTTTTCATTAAAAAGAAAAATAATGATATATTAGTTTACAAATTTATATTGATGATATTATATTTGGTGCAACTAATAAAAACTTTTATGAAGAATTTGCTAAGTTAATGCAGGGAGAATTTGAAATGAGCCTAATGGGTGAACTTAACTACTTCCTCGGACTTCAACTAAAGCAAACTAGGGAAGAGATCTTCATCAACCAAGCCAAGTACACCAAGGAAATAATAAAAAAGTTTGGTATGGAGATGATCAAACAAATGAGCACACCCATGAGCCAATCTTGTAGATTGGACAAAGATGAAAATTGATCCAATATTGACCAAAAGCTATATAGAGGTATGATTGGATCCTAATTATACTTGATTGCAAGCAGACCAAATATCTTTTATAGTATATGTGTATGTGCTAGATTTCAATGTAGTCCTAAATAAACACATATGCTTGATATTAAAAGAATAACCAAATATTTGAAAGGTACAAGTAATCTAGGTCTTTGGTTCTCAAAACAGTCTTCATTGAATTTAGTTGGTTTTTCGGATGCTGACTATGCTGGATGTAAAATTGATCGGAAGAGCACTAGCGGCACATGCCAGTTTTTATAGTTAAATTTAATCTTATGGCACTATAAGAAACAAAACTCGGTAGCACTTTCTATTGCTGAGGTAGAGGATGTTGCTATAGGGAGTTATTATACTCAAGTGTTATGGATTAAACAATAACTAGAAGACTTTGTTGTTACATAATTTAAAATTCTAATCAATTGTGATAACACAAGTGCTATAAATTTGACCAAAAATCCTATTCAGCATTGTAGAACTAAGCATATAGAGATCAGACACCATTTTATTAGAGATCATATTTTGAATGGTGACATTGAACTAGATTTTATCCCAACTGAGAAACTATTAGCTAATATTTTCACTTAGCCACTAAAACAGGATAGATTTGAATTTCTTAGAGGAGAATTAGGTTTTTGTAATCCTTTCTAGATTTATTTAACCTAATTTCCTTCAAAATTAATGAAAAACTATTTAGAAAACCTCCTACAACCATATAAGAATTTTGAACAGCTTTCCTTGAAGATTTCATTGAATTTAACTCAATTTCTGAATCATTTTACTTTCTATGGAAAGTTTATGTTCGAGTCGACTCGAACAATTTTGCTCTGGTCAAGCTGGCTCGAATGTCTGATTTTTCTGTTTGTTCTGAGTTCGCTCTGGTCAAGCCGACTCAAATGTATTTAGGGCTGGGCGAGCCGACTCGAATGTCAAGAAATCACTTTTTTAAATAGAACCCAGTACTCCTCCTCTTACATTTCACTCTTTATATCCCACATTAAACTCTTTCCACTCCACTTGGAACCTGCACCAATTTCTCAAAAACCATCCTTCGAAGCCTTTATTTCATATTTCCTTCAAATCTTGCTGCAACGGCTCCAAGGAGATCATCACGAAAGACTCCTCATGCAGATAAAACAAGCACACGTAGTGAAGATATGAATAAAAAGGGAGAAAAGTGAAAGAGGTATTCTCTTGAACAAAAAGAAGAAGAATCATCCTTTCCAACTGGGAAATCCATTTCAATTGCCAATAGGCCTGTCACTTATGGTAGAAGGATCGATTTCTCCTTCATAGAAGAAATGGAAATGAAGATTGGAAGTTGGATTAACAATCATGGTTGGAAACTTTTTTGTTCTTTGGATATTCTAACCTACCCTACATTGCTAAGAACTTTTTATGAAAACTTAGTTCTTGAAGATTACCATTTGGAATCAACTATTAAGGGAGTTAAAGTCGTTGTGGTTGAAGAAATGTTGAGCAACTTGCTTCAAATGCCAACTGACGGTGCCACTGAGCTTACCCTAAATGACAAAGAACACACTCTGAAGCTCATTTTGGAAAGAGAAGATGTAAGCTCCGTCCAACATGTTCAAGCCAACTTACTATCAAGGGAAATGCTACTTCTCCATAATATGATTAGCAGAACTTTTCTTCTCAGAATCGGTCATTTCGATTGGGTGAGTGAAAAGGACATGACTTTTATGGGACATCTGATTGAAAAAGAACCTCTCAACCTTCATTTCATCATGATGATTCAAATGAGAGAAGCAGCAAGAAAACTCAAAGCATGCTTGTCCTAGGGTATGGTATTCACCTTACTATTTGAAAATGCTAGAATTGACCTAACTAATGAGATAGGCAAGCCTCTACATCATTCAGATACTTATTCCTTCAACTCTCTTAAAAGAATGGGATACAAACTGCAAATGGGAGTTTGGATAAACAAAATGACTGGTCAAACAACTGCCACTTCCTTCGACGATGACATGGATGAACCTGCTGCTATTAAAGCTGATGAACCTAGAAACAAGGATGAAGACAGATCGGAACATGCAATGATAACTCCATCTGAACTTAAGGAGTTAATATTTCAGAAGATGGAGATAATTTTTGATTCATTGACAGGTCACATAAATTCTGCACTTAAGGACTTACAAAATTCAGTTAATATTAGCTTGCAGAAATTGAGATTAGAACAGATGCTTCATAAGGAAAATATGGAAAAAGAGATGGACAGTTTTAAAGAAGAAATTCGAAGTATCCTACATCAATCTCAAAAGGAAACATTTACTGTTGAGGATACTCCTCCACTAATCAACAAAGAGCCACTTGAAACTTCTACTCAACCACTCCTTCAAAAATTCCTTCATCTGATCCACCTTCATTCAAATCTGAACCTACTGTGACCAAAAAGAAGTCAAAGGCCAAGAAGACTAAGGCGTGTATAGCTCCTGTTAAAATAAGATTCAGGGATTTAAGATTTAAACCTCTGAAAACCAAAACCTCTGATAAGGTTATAGATGTTGGCTCTTCTTCTAGTGAAGAAGAAGAATAGGTTATTTAGTTAGTCTTTTGGTTTTATTGATCACATCTATGTACTTCTGACTTTTTATAATATTTATGCCATACTTTCATCTTTTATAATTAAGGAGCATTTTGAATAGAAAGAAATCTTCCTGAATGAATGTACTTTCTTTCATGTTTTGTACTTTGTATGGAAAATTCCTCAATGAAATGAAAGTTCTCTTGATAATTTCTATTATTGTCATGAATTACCCTTCTAATTATGCAATGTTTTCAATACAACTGTGATGGATTTTAAATTAGAATTTTCAAATCAAACTGAGAAAGTGAAATTATCTCAAACAAATATTAAATACTTTCTCAATCTATTTCAAAATCCAAGCTTTATTGAAAATACCTTTTTGATTGCTTGACAAAAAGGGGGAGAATGGTATCAATATCATTATTGATGCTTGAACTGTCATGAAAATTCTATGCTGAGCTTCCTTCCAATTATTCTTAAAAGTTCATGAAGAGAATGAAAAAGGGGGAGCACAAAAGTGATTGTTTTTAAATGAACCTAACTGCTTCATTATTTTAAAACCTAGAGAAAGCGGAAGATTCTCTTTAACTTTAAACTCTTCTTTTGCTTTAATTGCTGATAGGGGACGAATATTGAATGATGCATTTCTAGGAATTAAAGGAACTAAGTGAAGATGAAATAGATAAACATGTAGCTACTCTATGTAAAAGAAATAGAATTATATGAAAGGAACATAAGGAAATAAACTTGAATATAAAAGAATCTCTAAAAATAACTAAGAAGGGACCTTCGTGGTTAGGAAACCACACAGGTTAGGGTTAGCATAATCTACTATTTCAGATCTGAAAGAAGGATATAAAGATGTTTATCCAGCTATTAATCCTTTGAAATTTAGCAAAGGAACACTCAAGATGATGTATTAAGATGGCAAGGAGTTACTATAGATCTAAAGGAACCTTGTTTATGATTCCTTGGCGTAATAGACCTTCACCTTGGCAACCAGGAGACCCGGGGATCTTGCATAGATAGATGGAAAGGTTAAAAGAGTTAGATGGAAGTTTGGAGGAATGAAAGTGGAAAGTTAGGGATGGAAGAAGAGGCTTAGGCATGGATTGAAGTGGGTCTCCTTTGGCACCCATAGCTTGAATCTTCTTCACTTGTTGGCATGGAGAACTCCATTGTAGATGACCTCCTTTGGAAGATGGAGTAGACGTATTTGGAGAGGCTTGAAGAAGGTTCTTCAAGGTTGGTCGAATGGGGTTGGAAGAAAGAGTGGAAGCTTTGATTGGCTAAGTAACCTAGGTCTCACAACTACCTTTTCTCAAGGGTCTTTGGCTAGCAAAAGAAGAAAGCTTTCTAGAAAAAAAGCTCATTTCATTCATCAACCCATTACAAGAGAACTTAGGAGCTTTTATAGACTTTAAGCTCCCTTTCAAATTCAGACTACACCTCCTTTCATGGAGAAAATCATGGGGCATCCAATGAAGAGAGGAGTGGCTCTTTCAAATTTGAAACTCCTAATTACAAGAGAGAAAATCAAGGAGGTGTCCCAAAGAAAGTTGGATGGCTTTTGCAAGGTGGCATCCCATGGAGCTTTTCTTGAATTTATCTTGGGAAAAAATCTTGTTTGAATTGTCATGGTGATATGGCTTGATCTATCCTCCAAGTGGCATTACTTGTCCTCCAAGGTAGCATGGTTCAATGATGATGTGGTGCTCCAATTAGTTGGTCAAGTTGGTTGCACCTAATCTGGCTTAATTGATACCCAATTCAAGTAGCTCTTGAACCTGACTCAATACAAACCCAATTTAATTCTAACTGGATCCAAATTAAAATAAAACAAGACTCAATTATTCAAATAAAAACAAGTACAGGATTCATATACTTATTATAGGACTTAATTTCCTAGTCTTCTATCCATAAAGAACTTGGCATTAGTTGAAACCTCTTCTTGAGCCTGGTGCCCGCACCAATTCTCCCGGGTGGGAGGAACTCGACCCTGTCGAGTAAAGATCGGTTTGACTGTGGTATTTCTCTAACAGATCTGGGTCAATTTGTTGTAGATCCTCTCGGGTAATCTAGGAGTCTTCAGATTCTTGTCGGCCATGCCAATGAACCAGATAACACTGATAACCCTTATTTCTAGTAGTAATCACTTGGTCATCCAAGATACGTTCAATATTTTCTCTCTGATCTAGTGGAATTGCTGGTGGACACTCAGGTAGGGTTTCACTCTCAAAGGCAGAGTGAAGTCTAAAAGGCTAACTAGGAATTAATGCCGATTCTTTAAATTCTTTCAGATTAGAAATATTAAATGTGGAGCTAATGCCATAATCTGGTGGTAACTCTAACACATATGCATTAGATCAATTTTCTTAATTATTTTAAAAGGTCCAGCTCCCCGGGCATGCAATTTCTTCATAGTTCCTGGTGGAAACCTTTCAGGTCTAAGTTTTATCATGACAGAGTCCCCTTCATCAAATTCTTTTATTCGTTTATGCGAATCAGCCATATGCTTATAAACTTCATTACTCATTTGAATTTTCTTACTAATTTATTTATATAATTTTTTAAGATGCTGTGCATATGACTTGGCAGACTCAGACATTCGTGCATGTGTGGGTAATGGAATGATATCGATAGGCTTCCTATGTTTGTAACCATGGACAATCTCAAAGGGACTTTTAACAATAGACCTATTGACCAAGCTGTTGTATACGAATTCAGCATGAAGTAGAAGTAAATCCCAATTTCCCAAACTCTCTCCAATAAGGCACCTTAATAAATTCCCTAGACTTCTATTTACAACCTTGGTTTGTCCATCAGTCTGAGCGTGGAAAGCAGTTGAGAATTTTAGTTTTGTTCCTAGTAGGTGCCAAAGGGTTTTCCAAAAATAGCTTGTGAGACGGACATCCATATCAGAGACAATTGTCTTAGGTAACCCATGTAACTTGACTACTTGATCGAGAAAAAGCTTGGCTGCCCTGGAGGCATCAAAAATTTGGGAGCAGGGTATAAAATAGACCATTTTAGAAAATCTATCGACCACTACAAAGATTGAATCATGTTCTCTAAGGATCTTGGGCAGTCCTAAAATGAAGTCCATGCTAAGATCCTGCCATGGACAATCAGGCACAGGTAAAGGAGTGTATAACCCGGTGTTTTGTCTTTGATGTTTGGCAACCGCACATGTCCTACATCAGGCAACAATATTGGCTACCTGTCTCTTAAGGCCTGGCTAGTAAAATTTCTCCTCAAGTATCAATATGGTCTTGTTTCTTTCAAAATGGCCAGCCAAACCTCCAGCATGGGTTTCCCAAATTAAAAACTCTCTCAGGGATGTCTTTGGACCACAAAGTTTGTTTTCCTTAAATAGATAACCATCTAAAAGGGTGTACTCACTGTGGTCACTAGATGAACCTAATTTCAAAGCTTGGTAATCTTCACTAAAGTCTGGACAGGTATCATACTCATCCGTAAGTCTTTTGAATCAAATGACTTCAGTGCTAATCGTGTTCACAAGCAGGGCTCTACGACTTAATGCATCTGCTACCTTATTCTCAGTTCCGGCATGGTGTTTCAAGACAAATGTGTAGGCCTGGATGTATTCTACCCACTTAGCATGCCTAGGATTCAGCTTTTTCTGGGAATTAAGGAATCTAAGGGCCTCATGATCAAAAAATAGGACAAATTCATGCGGTAGTAAATAGTGCCTCCAATACCTTAAAGCTTGCACTATCGCATAGAGCTCCTTATCATAGTTGGAATACCTAAGCTTGGCATCATTTAATTTTTGATTAAAGAAAGCTATGGAGTGGCTCTCCTGGCTTAAAACTCCATATATTCCAACTCCAGACAACATAAGCGACCTCAAAAACCTTAGAAAAATCAGGCAATCTTAAGATAGGTGCTTGTGTTATTTTCTTCTTAACATCTATGAAGGCCCTATCAGCAGCTTTTGTCCATTCAAATTGGCCTTTCCTAATGCAATCCATGATTAGCGCAACTATGGTACTAAACCTTCGAATGAATCTTCTATAAAAAGTAGCGAGGCCATGAAAACTTTGTACTTCATGAAAACTTTTTGGCACAGGCCACTCTACAATTGACTTAATCTTTTCGGGGTTAGCAGAAACTCCATCAGGTGTAACAACAAAACCTAGGATAATGACTCTATGGGTGAAAAAATCACATTTCTTAAGATTTGTAAAGAGACTATTTTCTCTAAGAGCTAAACAGACTTGATTCAAGTGGTCCAAATGATCCTTTTTGGTCCTGCTATATATAAGAATGTCGTCAAAGTAAACTATGACAAACTTTCACATAAATAAACGTAGGACTTGATTCATAATTCGCATAAAGGTACTAGGAGCATTGGATAGTCCGAAAGGCATTACTACCCACTCAAAAAGACCCTGCTTGGTCCTGAACGGAGTCTTCCACTTATCCCCAAGTCTAATCCTAACCTGATGGTAGCCACTCTTAAGGTCAATCTTTAAAATTATTGTCGCTCCAGCCATCATATCTAACATGTCATCCAAACAGGGTATGGGAAACCTATATTTTGTTGTGATCTTTTTAATGGCATCACTATCAATGTGTTGGGTTATGGTGCAACGCAGCGGAAGGGTAATTTCAAAATAGAAACTAAATTCACACCAAAAAAAAAATCCTAAACCAGGAACTCCTTAAATAAGACTAGAACATATGACAAGCATATCTATGCAAATTAGGATTAGGGTACCAACCTGTAATCGCTTATTCCAACAAACTTGAAGTTGAAGGGGCTAACTGAATTCACCAGGCGTCCAGTTGTCCACCCTCCGATGGTGATCCACACAGAGCGATGATTAAGAACACTATCTTCTTGTCCAATGGTTCCTCCTTTTGAGTTATTCTTCCTAGAACTCAATTCTTCAGATTATGGCTTGAATTCTTCCACACAAGAGGTAGCCTCCCTTTCCCTGATCTCTTCTCCTCCTTCCACTAAGACCTTGGCCCTTTAGACACCCTTGTCTTGAAGAAAAGACCTTGTCCTAAGAGGATATATTCTTATCTTAAGTTGGAGGAGAAATTAAGGCAATAATGTCTTAATGTAAGAAAGAAGGAATAAAATCAGAACTCCTTTCTTTACTTTACCGTCGGAGACTTTTGCTCTTATTCTTGTTCGGTAGCAGAGTTTTGACAGAGGTGTACTCTATAAAGGAATCAGTGCAAGAACAAGAAAAGAGTGAAAGAGTCTTTAGGAGAGGAAGAAGGAATAAAAGAAAACATTACCGAGTTCTGATTTTCTTGACCCTTTAAATAGATCTCAGATAGGCGCCCACACATCTCTCCGTGAAAGACTTCTAACACCCTTTCTTATTTTCTCACGCCCCATCCATCCTTCTCATCGCCCTCCGGATAAATCCTACGACCTTTCTTAAAGGAAAAGTCGCGATGTTTTAAAAAGAAAGGAGTCACGACTTTTCATCTCTGAAGAGATGTTATTTCTCGCGACCGGGAAGCAACAGGCGCTTTCTTCCTTTCCTAAAATACATCAACCATTGGATTCCAATCCAAGGGAGGACAAGTGAGGTGCTAATTCTAAGAAATGAGGCCACCCCATATAAAAACATCGGAGTTTTTTATGGAGCGCGCCAAGAGTCCATGCGCCATGGACTCTTCCAGATGGCGCGCCAAGAGTCCATTAGCGCATGGACTCTTGGCATTTTGGCATGAAAATGCTAAGGGGCGGGTGGGGGGCAAGCCTAGGTGCATGGTTAGCCAATAGGTTTAGCCATAATCCCTATAACCTCAATTAGGCTCTAATTAGATCCAATTAGAACCCAAATTGAACCAATCCGGAACCCTAATTCGAATCTAATTCGAATTGAAGCTAGGATTTGCAACACCTGCTAGAGTGTCATCATGCAAAATGATTTAATTACAAAATTAAACCCTTGATCAATTCTCTTAACTGTGTGACCCATTGAGTTCCACATCTAGCCAGCAGTGGGTTCGAATACAAGTTGACCTAATTTGATTAGAACCCTTTCTAATCGATTTAGGTCAAATCGGGCTTACCCGATTATGATCAATTAGCACTCTTCCTAATAAGTGATCATTCAATTTAATCAACCCACAAGACAAGATTGACATCTAGCAACGTGTCATGTCTACCCGGAAGATATGAAAATTCTGGTGAAATACCAAAACTACCCTTCAGTAGAAAGTTACCGTATAATTAAATCCTTCGATCAGCCTGCACCCAGAATATAATAATGGATATGGATATATGTCAATTCCAATATTACATTCGTTTCTAGCTCAATCTTATATTGATGATTCAATTATCTTGATATTAGAAATCATTTCTAATATCTTTACTTTGATCAAAGATTCCCTGAATCATCATCCGATTGATAACTAGCTGGATGCAATCTCCTCTTACTAAGATTGATCGATTCCTTGTTGACCTACTCATTACCTTCATATCCAATTCACCATTCCCAGTATCAATCCTGTGCATGACTCAGTGTCATGATTAGAATTGAACCAAAGCATGGTTCATGTACATAAGGTACTTATGGTAGTCTCAGGTCAAAGGATTACTTGTACCACTCCCACTATGCGAACCTTCTATTGACATGCAGCTAAGACTCCATTAGATGTTCTCAAGTTGGATCATATCAGTGAACTCATTCTCTAATGAGCACCCACATCCTAGTATTAGAATTATACATAAGTGACCGTGAGAGCATTGACCCTCTCCAGTATACATAGGATGTGGTAGTCTTACCGGAAAAACTCTGATCCCGTACTCAGGGTTCCTTTCACTAGGAATATTTTAGATTAAGGTTTTAAGACTTTAGGTCTCACTGGTATGATCTCATCATAACCCTAAAATCATAGCCCTAATCTATGGGGTTCATCATATAATATAAACACAGCGTATGATGAAAAATAATGCCTTTATTAGATTATTATCAATTACAATGGTTTGGGAGATACAACATAGATTGGCTTGTTGGGCATATCCCTTTCAATCTCCCACTTGCACTAAAGCCAATCGCCTTTAAATCTTAATCCCATACACTCGAGGTGGTGATCAAACTCTCGCTATGGTAGAGCCTTAGTGAACGGGTCTGCTACATTGTTCTTTGTATCAACTCTATTTATGTAGACATCTTGTCTTTCTACTATTTCTCGGATGAGATGGAAGCGTCTCAGAATGTGCTTGGACTTATTTTGAGCTCTTGGTTCCTTAGCTTGAGCAACAGCCCCAGTGTTGTCACAGAAAAGTGGCACTGGGTTTTCAATCTCAGGAATAATACCCAACTCTATGATGAACTTCTTCATCCAGACTGCTTCCTTGGCGGCTTCACTGACAGCTATGTATTCTGCCTTTGTGGTTGACTCAGCTACAGTCTGCCGTTTGGTACTCTTCCAACTCACTGCTCCATCATTTAGGGTAAAAACATATCCCAAAATGGATTTACTATCATCGGGGTCTGATTGAAAACTAGAATCAGAATAAGCTTCTAGTTTAAGATCAGAACCACCATAAACCAGAAAAATATCCTTAGTCTTTCTCAGGTACATAAGAATATTTTTAACTGCTTTCCAATGATCCTCTCCTGGATCAGCTAGAAACCTACTGACAATGCCTAAAGCATATGCCACATCAGGCCTGGTACATAACATGGCATATATTATGGACCCTATTACCGAAGCATAAGGTATAGAATTCATTCTATTTCTTTCTTTAGGTGTCTTAGGAGACATCCTTTTAGAAAGATGTATGCCTTGACTCATAGGAAGATAACCTCTTTTACTTCCATCCATGCTGAATCTTTTCAGCACTAAGTCAATGTACGTAGATTGGGATAAACATAGCATCCTCTTAGATCTATCTCTATAGATCTTAATACCTAGTATATAGGATGCTTCTCCAAATCTTTCATGGAAAACTGGTTTGATAGCCTAACCTTGACTGATTGCAACATTGGGTTATCATTCCCAATGAGGATTATGTCATCTACATACAGAACAAAGAAGACTATGGCACTCCCACAAGTCTTCTTATAAACACAGGGTTCATCCACATTTTTGATAAAACCAAACCTTTTAATAGTTTCATCAAAGCGGATGTTCCAACTCCTTGAAGCTTGCTTTAATCCATAAATGGATTTCTTTAGCTTGCATTCTTGATTAGGTTTATTCTTTGAAATAAAACCTTCTGGCTGTGACATGTAGACTTCTTCCTCAAGGAAACCATTAAGGAATGCAGTCTTCACATCCATTTGCCAGATCTCATAATCATGGTATGCTGCTATAGCAAGTAAAATCCGGATTGATTTGAGCATGGCAACAGGTGAGAATGTTTCATCATAATCAATTTTCTATTTTTGTCTAAAACCTTTTGCCACTAATCGGGCTTTATAGGTTTCAACTTGGCCATCAGCCCCAATCTTTTTCTTATAGACCCATTTGCACCCAATAGGATTAACACCCTCTGGTGCATCGACCAAAGACCATACTTGGTTTACATACATAGAGTCTATCTCGGATTCCATGGCTTCTTGCAATCTATCTGAATCAGTACTCAAGATAGCTTCCGTATAGGTCAGAGGTTCATCATTTTGAATGACTTGGGCTTCATTATTTTCAATAATAAACCCATACCTCTCAGGTGCCTGTGGCATTCTATCAGACCTACGGGGAGGAGTTTTGTGTTCTGGTTCTGTCCTAACTATATGTTCTAATGGTTGAGAACTGTCTATCTGTGTTTCTTGTACTTCTCCAAGTTCAACAGTTCTACCATTGCCCTTTTCTAAAATGAACTCTTTTTCTAGAAAAGTGGCATGTCTACTGACAAAAATCTTTTGTTCTGTAGGATGGTAGAACAGATAACCTCTACCCTCTCTAGGATATCCTACAAATAGACATTTATTCGCTCTAGGTTCAAAATTTCTTTTAACATAAGCTGGACATCCCCATACCTTAAAATATTTAAGATACGGTTTCTTTCCACTCCAAATTTCATATAGAGTACTAACAACGGATTTAGAAGGTACCTTGTTCAGAATGTAAACAGCAATTTCCAAGGCATGAACCCAAAAGGAAATGGGTAAATTTGTGAAGGACATCATGGATCGTACCATATCTAATAAGGTACGATTCCTTCTTTCAGCTATACCATTTAGCTGTGGTGTATAAGGAGGGGTCCATTCAGAAAGAATTCCATTAACTTTAAGATAGTCTAAAAACTCCGTGGATAAGTATTCTCCTCCTCGATCAGAACGAAGAACTTTAATACTTTTCCCGGTTGTTTTTCGACCATACTTTGATACTCCTAAATTTATCAAGGCTTCAGATTTATGTTTCATAAGATACACACTCTGAACCTAGATAAATCATCTATAAAAGTGATAAAATATGAGTATCCACCTTTGGCCTGAGTTGTCATTGGACCACATACATCAGTATGTATAAGTCCTAATAACTTAGTTGACCTTTCTCCATGTCCAGTAAATGGAGTCTTGGTCATCTTACCCATGAGACATGATTCGCAAGTTCCTAATGATTCATACTCATATGGATCAAGGAATTTTTCCTTGTATAACTTGCTTATCCTAGACTCATTAACATGACCAAGTCGATGATGCCAAGTAAAGTATCATTAAAGTCTTTTCTTTTTCTTTTATTATTGACATGAAAAATGTTGGGGTTCCGGTGCACCGCCGTGGAAGTGTAATTTCAAAAATGATGAAATTTGCACCATAATCCCTTAGCCAAGATCTCCTTATTCAGAATTAAAACATACAAACTAACATTGTTAGAATTAGGGCACCAACCTTTTAACGCTAAGTCCAATTTTGATGTAGAATCAGAACTTGGTGTTGAATGCTTCTTTTGATTTCACCAGGCATCCAAATGTCCACCCTCCAGTGGTGATCCACAAGATGATTGATCAAGATGCAAGCTTCTTCAAAATTCCTCACTTGAATTCTTATCCTAGAACTCAAGAGGACTATGGCTTTAAAACTGCCGGGTAGGGGCTCCTTACTTTCTTTCTTTCTTCTTCCTCTCCTTTCTTAAGACCTTGTCTAAGAATAAAACTCATGTCTTGAAGGAGGAGGAGGATTTAAGACACTAATGTCTTAAGTTAAAGGAAATAGAAACAGAGTAAGAGTTCTTTTTCTTTTACCGATCAAGAGATTCTTCCTATCTCTTGTTTGGACTTGAGTTTCACAGAGAAAGAAACTCTGTAAGAGGGAAACTCCCTGTGTCCTAACAAGCTAGGAGGAATCAGTTTCCTGGAAAGAAAGAAAATAAAGACTCTGTTGTTCATTAGTCAAAAACACCCGAGACCTCTGTTGTTTAAATAGATTACAAAGAGATGTCTTCTCAAAAGAACACAACTCTCCGTAAACATCATTCCACTTTGTCTCACGCCCCTCTCCTATTTCTCACTCACCCTAATCCTCCCATCTCACAGCCTTCCAGATTAAATCCCATGACCTTTCTTAAAGGAAAAACCACGATGTTTTAAAGGAAGGAAGTCGCGACTTTTCATCTCCGAAGAGATGTTATTTCGCGCGCGGGAAGAGTTAGCGCATTCCTTCTTTCTTAAAATCCCATCAGCCATTGGATTCCATCCAAGGGGGGACAGATGGTGCGCCAATACTAAGAAAGGAGGGCCGCCCCAAATAAAATCAACGAAGATTTAAGTGGGGCACGCCAGAGTCCATGCACCATGGACTCTTCCAAATGGCGCGCCAAGAGTCCATATGCGCGCATGGACTCTTGGCATTTGGCATGAAATTGCAAGGGGGCGGCGGGTGGGAGGATAGCCAAGTTACATGGCTAGCCAATAGGGTTATCCATAATCCTATTTTCATAATTATGGTCTAATTAGGTCCAATTAGAATCCAATTTGAACCAATCCGGAACCCTAATTCGAATCCGATTCGAATAGAAGCTGGATGGCAACAACCTGCTAGAGTGTTATCCTGCAAAGATGATTTAATTCCAAATTAAATCTTGATCAATCCTCTTAAGTAGGTGACCCATTGGGTTCCACATCTAGCCAGTAGTGGGTTCGAATACAAGTTGACCTAATTTGATTAGAACTCTTTCTAATCGATTTAGGTCAAACCGGGCTTACCCGATTTGATCAATTAGGACTCTTCTTAATAAATGATCTTTGAATTTGATCAACCCACAAGACAAGATTGACATCTAGCAACGTGTCATGTCTACCAAGAAGATATGAAATTTTGGTGAAATACCAAAATTATCCTTCAGTAGAGAGTTACCGTGCAATTAAATCATTCGATCAGCCTGCACCCAAAATATAACTATGGATATGGATATATGTCAAATCCAATATTATATTTATTTCTAGCTCAATCTTATATCGATGATTAAATTATCTTGATATTAGAAACCATCTCTAATATCTTTACTTTGATCAAAGATTCCCTGAATCATCATCCGATTGTTAACTAGCTGGATGCAATCTCCTCTTACTAAGAGTGATCGATTCCTTGTTGACCTACTCATTACCTTCATATCCAATTCAACATTCCTAGTATCAATCCTGTGCATGACTCAGTGTCATGATTAGGATTGAACCAAAGAATGGGTTCATGTACATAAGGTACTTATGGCAGTCTCAGGTCAAAAGATTACTTGTACCACTCCCACTATGAGAACCTTCTATTGACATGTAGCTAAGACTCCATTAGATGTTCTCAAGTTGGATCATATCAGTGAACTCATTCTCCAATGAGCACCCACATCCCAGTATTAGTGTCATACACAAGTGACTGTGAGAGCAGTCACCCTTTCCAGTATACATGGGATGTGCTTATCTTACCAGAAAACCCTGATCCCCTACTCAGTGTTCCTTTGATTAGGAATACTTTAGATTAAGGTTTTAAGATTTTAGGTCTCACTGGTATGATCTCATCATAACCCTAAAATCATAGCCCAAATCTATGGGGTTCATCATATAGTATAAACATAGCGTATGATGGAAAAATAATGCCTTTATTTAGAAAAATTGTCAATTACAATGGTTTGGGAGATACAACATAGATTGGCTTGTAGGGAATATCCCTTTCAAAAACCACTATCATTGGAAGACAGAGTTAAGAGCCGATTGCTAAATATGCCAGAACAAATAATTTTATTAGAAAACATTATCGAGCAACCAGTGCTCGTTACATCCATTACATACCCTTGTTTTAATAACAAAGGAATAGATATAATGTTCATAATAATCTTAGGCATATAATAACAAGTTTCTAACTCCAAGATCTTCCCTGAAGGCAACTTCAGAATATAGGTCCCTACAGCTTCTGCTTGGATGATATCACCAATAGCACCATAGAGATTGAAGTCACCTTCCATCAATACTTTAAGCTTGTGGAGGTCCTGCAAAGATTTACATATATGGTAACCACAAGTAGTATCCAATACCCAAGTATTTGATATAGACGAATTTAATGTCAATCTAGCATGTATCTCATACATACCTTTTGGTGCATCTGATGCACCAGGCTTCACAGTTGCAAGGTAAGCCTTGCAATTCCTTTTCCAATGTCTCGCTTTGCCACAAAAGAAACAGGTTGACTGTTTGAGGCCTTCTTTCCTTTCTTATTCTTATTGATGCCACCCTTAGGGTTTAGCCTCCTATTAACACCCTTTTTGCCTGATTTCTTCTTATTGGTCTTATCAAGAAAAATTGGAGCCTTTTTTTTATTAACGTGGCTCTCTGCTGTTTTTAACATATTTAACAGCTTAGGCAAAGAAGTGTTCAGTTTGTTCATGTGATAATTCAAGACAAACTGAGAAAATGACTCCGGAAGTGATTGCAGGATTAAATCCTGATTCAACTCCCATCCATAATAAACCTAATTGACCCAATCTGGTGATTAAGTAAATTATCTTCAGAACATGATCCTGAACGGATGTTCCCTCTGTCATCCTAGCATGGAATAACTGCTTAGATATTTCATATCTAGCAGTTCTGCTATGTTCTCCATAAAGCTCTTTTAAATTGAGCATTATGGATTGAGTATCCATGCTTTCATGCGGTCTCTGTAACTCATTGGTCATAGAGGCTAGTATGATACACTTAACAGTAAGGGAGTCATTCTGCCACATTTTGTATGTGGCCATATCTTCCTCTGTGGCATCATCCCCTAGTGGATTAAGACTAGGGGTATCAAGAATATAAGAAAGTTTTTCTAAACTCAGTACAATCGTTAAATTTCTCAACCAGTCCACATAGTTCGGACCAGTCAGTTTGTTGGTGTCTAAGATACTTCGCAGTGATAATGAAGATGCCATTTATCTACATTTAATAAAGAACAATACATAAGCAAACAACCATAAAATGACTTACATAATTAAATTAGGTCTTCAATTTAATTATGTCTCCAACTATTTTATCAAAAATCATAGCCCTCACTATGATAATCGAGAAGAACCCTATCAGTTTTTCTTAGTGAGATTGAGATCCTAATAACTTATAAAAGATCTTGCAGAAAATACAACAAATCTTTTATAAGCTCAAAGGTAGGAAACTCTTCCATTATGTCTCATATAATTCTCAAGAAGTAACTTGGCCTCTAGAACATTATTAGTCTTGCAGAAAACACAACAACAAACCATAATGTTCTAGTTAAGTCAAGACCTTTCATTTCTATACAGTCAATACTTAAATATAATGCCCTTGCAGATAACAAACAAAGCATTATACTGAATATACTATAAGAATATCTCAAACATATATGCAATCAAAGATATGCTAAGTATAGTAATATATTAGGATTTAAAAACCAATATATAACATACAAACTATCATAGATTATAGTCCTAATTAAGGTGGCTCTGATACCACTATTGGGTTCCGGTGCAACGCAACAGAAGGGTAATTTCAAATTGAAACTAAATTCACACCAAAAGAAAAACTCTAAAGCAGGAACTCCTTAAATAAGACTAGAACATATGACAAGCATATCAATGCAAATTAGGATTAGGGTACCAACCTGTAATCGTTTATTCCAACAAACTTGAAGTTGAAGGGGCTAACTGAATTCACCAAGCGTCCAGGTGTCCGCCCTCCGATGGTGATCCACACAGAGCGATGATCAAGAACACTATCTTCTTGTCCAATGGTTCCTCCTTTTGAGTTCTTCTTCCTAGAACTCAATTTTTCGGATTACGGCTTAATTCTTCCACACAAGAGGTAGCCTCCCTTTCCCTGATCTCTTCTCCTCCTTCCATTAAGACCTTGGCCCTTTAGACACCCTTGTGTTGAAGAAAAGACCTTGTCCTAAGAGGATATAGGCTTGTCTTAAGTTGGAGGAGAAATTAAGACAATAATGTCTTAATGTAAGAAAGAAGGAATAAAATCAGAACTCCTTTCTTTCCTTTACCGTCGGAGACTTTCGCTCTTATTCTTGTTCAGTAGCAGAGTTTCGACAGAGGTGTACTCTGTAATGGAAACAATGCAAGAACAAGAAAAGAGTGAAAGAGTCTTTAGGAGAGAAAGATGTAATAAAAGAAAACATTACCGAGTTCTGATTTTCCTGACCCTTTAAATAGATCTCAAATAGGCAACCACACATCTATCCATGAAAGACTTCTCATGCCCTTTCTTATTTTCTCACACCCCATCCTTCCTTCTCATGGCCCTCCGGATAAATTCAATGGCTTTTCCTAAAGGAAAAGTCGCAATGTTTTAAAAAGAAAGGAGTCGCGAATTTTCATCTCCGAAGAGATGTTATTTCGCGCGATCGGAAGCAACAGGCGCTATCTTCCTTTCTTAAAAACATCAACCCTTGGATTCCAATCCAAGGGAGGACAAGTGAGGCACTAATTCTAAGAAATGAGGCCGCCTCATATAAAAACATCAGAGTTTTTTATGGAGCGCGCCAAGAGTCCATGCGCCATGGACTCTTCTAAATGGCGCGCCAAGAGTCCATTAGCGCATGGACTCTTGGCATTTTGCCATGAAAATGCTAAGGGGCTAGTGGGGGACTAGCCTAGGAGCATGGTTAGCCAATAGGGTTAGCCATAATCCCTATAACCTCAATTAGTGTCTAATTAGATCCAATTAGACCTCAGATTGAACCAATCCGGAACCCTAATTCGATTCTAATTCGAATAGAAGCTAGGATTTGCAACACCTGCTAGAGTGTCATCATGAAAAATGATTTAATTACAAAATTAAACCCTTGATCAATTCTCTTAAGTTTGTGACCCATTGGGTTCCACATCTAGCCAGCAGTGGGTTCGAATACAAGTTGACTTTATTTGATTAGAACCCATTCTAATCGATTTAGGTCAAATCGGGCTTACCCGATTATGATCAATTAGCACTCTTCCTAATAAGTGATCATTCAATTTAATCAACCCACAAGACAAGATTGACGTATAGCAACGTGTCATGTCTACTCGGAAGATATATAAATTCTGATGAAATAACAAAACTACCCTTCAGTGGAAAGTTACCGTATAATTAAATCCTTCGATCAGCCTGCACCCAGAATATAATTATGGATATGGATATATGTCAATTCCAATATTACATTCATTTCTAGCTCAATCTTATATTGATGATTCAATTATATTGATATTAGAAATCATTTCTAATATCTTTACTTTGATCAAAGATTCCCTGAATCATCATCCGATTGATAACTAGCTGGATGCAATCTCCTCTTACTAAGAGTGATCGATTCCTTGTTGACCTACTCATTACCTTCATGTCCAATTCACCATTCCCAGTATCAATCCTGTGCATGACTCAGTGTCATGATTAGAATTGAACCAAAGCATGGGTTCATGTACATAAGGTACTTATGGTAGTCTCAGGTCAAAGGATTACTTGTACCACTTCCACTATGAGAACCTTCTATTGACATGTAGCTAAGACTCCATTAGATGTTCTCAAGTTGGATCATATCAGTGAACTCATTCTCTAATAAGCACCCACATCCTAGTATTAGTGTCATACACAAGTGATTATGAGAGCAGTCACACTCTCCAGTATACATAGGATGTGCTAGTCTTACCGGAAAAACTCTGATCCACTACTCAGGGTTCCTTTGACTAGGAATATTTTAGATTAAGGTTTTAAGACTTTAGGTCTCACTGGTATGATCTCATCATAACCCTAAAATCATAGCCCTAATCTATGGGGTTGATCATATAATATAAACACAGCGTATGATGAAAAATAATGCCTTTATGCCTTTATTAGATTATTGTCAATTACAATGGTTTGGGAGATACAACATAGATTGGCTTGTAGGGCATATCCCTTTCACAATGCACATCCTCCAAGTGCCATCTTTCTTAGGGGTCAGTAATGTGGGTACTACACAGGGACTCAAACTCTCTCTAATAAATCCTTTGCTAAGGAGATCCCTTACTTGCCTTTGTAACTCTAAGTGTTCGATAGTGTTCATCCTATAATGTGGAAGGCTGGGTAGGGTGGCTCCTAGGACTAAGTCAATGGCATGCTGGATGTCCCTAAGCGGTGGAAGTTAGTCAGGTGGGTCATCTAGAAATATATCCTTAAAGTCTTCTAACACTTTAGCCACTTCCTGAGGGCATTCTTTCTAGGAAGGCTCCTGAATTTTCTTAGTGGCTAAAATCCAAACATGTGTACCCTCAATGAGTTCTTTCTCAATGTCCTTATCAGTTATCAAATTGACTCCCATTTTCTTTTCCTTTAGGTGGCTCGATCCTCTCTTAACAGTGTCCTTAGGTGGTGTTGGGTTGATCACAAACTTCTTTCCTAGGTGCATGAATGAGCAGGAATTTGATCGGCCACTAGGATCACATCATGGTCAAATAACCAGGGTCGACCTAGGATGATACTGCTCACTCCCATTGGTAGGACATCACACCACACTTTCTCTTGTTATGATTGTAATTGGATTTGGACTAGGCACCTATGTTTGATAGGAATTGAGGTGGAGTATATCCAAGAAACCTTGGATGGGGAACTGTAAACAAGCCTAATGTTTTGACAGCACTAGTGGATATGGCATTTACACAACTCCTACTATCTATGATTATTTTACATAACTTATCCCCTAACTTGACAAATGTCTGTAGGATGTTAGTCCTACGCCAATCTTCCTGTGTCACGATTTGGGTAAGGATACATCTAACTACTCCCAACAGATCAGGCTGTATTTGTTCATCGTCACCTTCATACTCTTTAGCCAAATTCTTCTCAGCCTAATATACCTCCTCGACACTATCACCTAGGGGTTCTTTGGGTTTAGACTCACTTTCTTCTAATTCTCCTATGTGTAAGGCCCTAGTTGGACAATTACTAGCGTAATGACCTAACTTATGACATCTATAGCAAGCAACATTAGGGTTTGGAGTCCTCTGAACTTCTGGTGCTTTACCCCTATCATCTTTACTGGTCAGAGGGGTGCTAGGGTTGGGTCTACTAGGTCGCATCTAATTCGATCCTGGCTGCTGACTAGGTGCACTAGTTATAGGGGGTTCGGGTCTATGAAAAAGTGGTCCCCTATGAAATCTCTCGGTATCTCGTGCTACCTGATAAGCTAACTTTGAGTCATGAACTTCCCTCATGAATAACTCCTTCTGGATCTCTTCTCTCAATCTTGCCCTAAACCTAGACAAAGTAACTGACTCGGACTCATCTACATTGCATCTCATCACAATTTGTCAAACTTTGCAATGTATTCAACTACACTCTTGGTTCCCTGGGTCAATCTCTGCCACTGGTCTAGAAGTCGCTGGTGGTAGGACATAGGAAGGTATTTTTCTCTAAGCCAAAGTTTCATTGCCCTCCAGGATAGTATGGAAACGTCACCCCTTTGTCTGATGAACCTCTCTACATTTTCCCAGTAAAGCCTAGCCTGACGAATTAACCTAAGCTTCGCAAACTTGCATTTTCTTTCCTCGGTCATGTCATACCAATCGAAATATTGGTCCATATCTCCTTTCCAATCTATGTAAACCTTAGGAACCAGATTTCTATCAAATGTTGGGGCTTCCAACCTAATACTCCTAAGGGTTCACTTATCACGGTCTGTCTGATCCTGATTTTACCTCTTAGGGTTTTGCTCATAAGCAGGATCATGGTGTGCTATCCTAGGATTTGGGTCATGGACTCAATCGAGATTGGGCCTCCTAGGATTTGGCTCAAAGAAATGGTCTTTTTGAAGAGCCCTTCTATGGTTGATGGGTGTTTCAAACTCAGATTCAGGCTCTAACTCATTCTGGACTTCATGAGTTCTTCCAGGGGTACGAGCTTCTAATTGATCAAGCCTAGCAGTGATGAGGGTTATCTGATCAGTCATGTTTTGATTGGTCTGGGCTAATTGATCAATCAAGTTTTAGTTCAGCCGGGTCATTTGGTCATTCAAAGATTTCATCAAACTCTCCAAGTTTTGTTCCATGGTTACACTAGATTGGGCTTGGGTTTGCTAGTATGGTGCTCCTGATCTAGTTGCCACACACACACGGACTCGAACTCGGACTAGGGGTTTGCTTGACCTAGAGCCCAAACCAAATGTTAAGTCAAATAGACAATCCGGGTTGTAGTAACTTGGCACCTAGCCAAGTAAGTGTAAGGTTGGTGGAGGTTCCTCTTTGCTTGCCTTAGACTCCAATTTAAAATTGGCCAAGTAAGCGAACCAACCCACCTTCCTTCGGGCTCTTGTCCCTGAATCACTTGCTTAGACACCAGATACAAGCACACACAAATAGGTTGCCAAAGTTGGCTTGACACTTGACTCGACCCAACCTTGTGTGTGTCCCCAGATCACTAGAGCAATTAAATGTCTACTTCGTTTTAATTAGGGTTGGGTTCGTTATGAAAGATGGTGATTTTTGGGCTAGGGACAAGTGATGAAATCCTGACCCTTTGTCAATTTGTTGCCCTTAACTTGTTTTACCATGAAATGAATGCAACAAGCATATGGATCCAAATTTCAGGTGCAGAGTTGATGTGTTGCAGTTCTAAAGTGGTGGGAAAAGTGCAATGTAACAGATTCAAAAAAATTTTAAAAATTCACAGAAGACTAATAACTTCTAGATAATATTCCATATGAAAGGAAATTCAATGATAAAATCTATGCTATGCTGAGCAGATACTGAAAATTAGATAATGTAAAAAAAACAAGACTGAACATAAAGAAATTTCAGCGAATGTGATGGAATGCAAGAATTTTCATTTTTTTGTGATTTTTTTCTGAGAATGAAATTTTACATGATGATAACTGCCTTAACGGGTAGTAGGAAAAAAATTATCTCAATTAAAAATTAAACAACTTTCATTCACACTTTTATGCAAATCACAGTCAGCCTACTCAAAAATATAGCAAGCAGAATTTAAACAAACAAAGGAAATACATACCAAACTTCAACCTAATGATTCATGTCTGGCTAGGGGCTCATTATTCCCAAGGGTCGTGATAGTGTACTTGTGCACACTCATTCAGAAAGCGTGAATCTTAGTTATAGATTGGATTTACAAAGAAAACTATGTAGCAAGTACAAATGCTATGCATGCAGAAATTTCAGCAACCTACATAAATGCAGAAATTCAAAATTAACCCTAACCTACCATGCTCTGATACCAAGATGATGGGGAATGAATATTGAATGATGCATTTCTAGGAATTAAAGGAACTAAGTGAAGATGAAACAGATAAACATGCAGCTACTCTACATAAAAGAAACATAATTATATGAAAGGAACATAAAGAAATAAACTTGACTACAAAAGAATCTCTCAAAATAACTAAGAAGGGAGCTTCATGGTTAGGAAACCAAACAAGTTAGGGCTAGTGTAATTGGTGGGGACACCGGAGGCACCAGAATAAGACAGAGGCTTTTCAAATCTCTGTGAATTGATCAATAATTTGAGTCTATCTGTAATAAGGGCTTAGCCCATCTGAATCTATTTTAGTTGTTATTTGAGTCTTTTGAGTTGTTATTTCAGTTCTATACTAGTCAGCTCATGTTGAGCTAGTTCAGTTCAATGCTAGTCAGCTCATGTTGAGCTTTTTTTTTTTTTTTTTTTTGAGTCCTATCCAAGCATACTGAAGACTCAAGACCACATCATATAAGTGAAGACCAAGTCCAACCAGATTGAAGACAAGGAAGTTTAGCCCAAGTCCAACCCAGCTTGAAGATTTGTAGACTCCAGGTGGAAAATCAAAAACCCTGATTCCTTGCAGATGCCCAGATTCCCTTCTAGATGCCAAAGTATATTCATAGACCAAGGCATCCTTGATTTTAGAGGTCCATCTGCATCCTAGCCCAAAGAAATCTTGCCCAGGCGCCAAGCCCAAGCCCCTAAGAGCAAGATACCAGGGAATATTCCTGCAAAATGGATACCAGGCCACCCCAGTTCCAGAGGCCCAAATCCATGTGCCCGAGCCACTTTGGGCCGGCCTCTTGCTGCTCTTAGAAGCCCAACATGCCCCCCTAGGCGTCCTTGGAGTGTTGGCTAAGTCAAGAGAATTTTTAGGGATTTTTTTACCTAATGTTTCCTTATTATCTAGCTATGGTTTGAAAGGAAAAAGGATTCTTATGTAAATACTAATGTACCCTTACTTGCTGCCAAAGGTTAAGGGTCTATTTATGGGACCCTAGCCTCTTGTATGAAACTAGATTTGATATACGAAATAAACCTTGAGTTCTTTTATTGCTTTGAGCGATTACCCTGCTATGTGCATAAAGGGGTTTGAGAGTTCTTCTTCTCGGTGCCGTAACCATCATCCTGCCGCCAGCCAATCCTCCAGAGCCTTGGCCGCCCACTCCAAAATTCCTTTCTCCTTTGCTATTTTTCTTTATTTTCTTTATCTCTTTTGAGTTTTCATACCACTAACAGGTCGTTTGCAGGTCCCCGAGTTCCTACGAATCCAACGACTCCAGCCAAGCCTCAATCAGACCACCGAGCAGAAAGCCGGGTATCCACGGGTCTTTGGCTCGATTTTCCAGGCCGCATCCATCGAGAAATGAGAGATCCCTTCACTGCAATCTTACCGGGTTCTTTAGACATTGTCAGCTACACCACCTCTACCTCCAGTCTTTATATTGTTGGAGAACTTGCCCTAACCGAGGCTTCTCAGCCCCGGCGATCCTTCTTTAGTACTTTTCTAGTTCTAATCTGCATGCTTGGCTTCAAAAATTCATACAAAATTCTCTATAACTAATTTTGATCTGAGATTCAAGAATTATCATCTAACCCCACTTATAAAATATACAAAATGATTGCATACATATTAGTCCCGCATCATTTGATTTCAGAGCTTAGATTAGGGCTTGTTTTCTAGAATTTTTGAATCCGTATATACTTTGTTATTCAAATTATTTCTCCCTGATCAAAACTCAAAAATTAAAAAAATTGTTTCTTGAATTTAGCATAATTCACTGTATTGTTCAGATTTTTTCAGATTTTATTTCAGACTGTAAATTTTCTGCAAACTGAAATACAGCCTGCAAATTTTGGCTCTATTTTTTTCAGTAAGACAAGTTTGGAAGTTTTAGGGTTTGTTAGCATCTTTTGCATATCTTTTAATTTTAGTATATTTCCTGTATATTAGGCCATAATTTGCAAGTTTTCTTCTATTTAAGAAAATACCAAAAAAAATTACATATTCTCCAAAAATACCAAAAAAAAAAATATCTAAACCATAATTTGCATCCTCATCTGCCTGCCATCATTGCATAATTTGCTTTTAAGGGCACTCTTGCTATATCAATGGGGGGAGGATTTGATCACCTCTCCTTAGCCCAATGCCAAATCACTTGCATTCGGTCCCAAGCCTTAACCTAAAATTAACTAGACTTAATTTGCCTTAGTGGGCTAGGGACACCAACTGGTCGGATCCGGGCTAAGTGTCAGATCATTGTGTCAAGCTAACCTTGTGTGCTTTGTGCTTGATGTCTAGAATGGTGGTTTAGGGATTCAATCCCGATGGGCTTGTGTGCTGGTCCACCTACTGGCCAATCTCTTATTGGTGTCTAGGATTGGCAATCAGGGACCTAACACTCCCCTTACACCTGCCTGGCTGAGTACAGGGTTACTATAGGCTAGTTTGCCACCCTGATTGAACACCTAGTTTTGGACTCTAGGTCTAGAGAGCTGTAGTTGGTATGACCGAGTATTGCATGAGCATTAGATCTGAAGTCCCATCTCATTCACCATCTCCCTGAATCCATGGATCATTTTGATGCCAAATTTGATGCCCTTGGAGAAATGTTAGTCCAAACACTCTATCTTAGTTTGAGCAAGCAAATGCCCAATTGACCCAGAAGCTTGAACAAATAGATGCCCGACTAGGAAGCCTAGAGGAGACACGTAGGACCCATTCTGAGCCTGATCCTGAGTCCCCTCAGCCTAGGAGAACCCTCGCCATGACCCTTATTATTATACTGAACCTAGAAGGATCCCAAACCTGATCCCTACCGTGAGGTTGAACCTAGGAGAGCCCATCGTCATGACCCATACTATGATATTGAACCTAGGAGGACCCCAAACCCTGATCCATACCTTGAGGTTGAACCTAGGAGAGCCCATCATCATGACCCAATCCCTAAGGTTAGTCCTAGAAGGACCAATCAGGATTTTGTAGACCAGGAAGATAGAACTTATTACCCTCTCCCTATAAGCCTAGTATACCCACAACCTATAGATCTTATGACTCCAAATCCTCTGACTCTTGAATCTACGAACCCATATGCCATGAGTCTAGTAGACCCAAGACCCATAGAGCTGAACCCAAATCCTATGACCCCAGATCTTATAATCCCGTGACCCATAGATCTTCACCCTTGTCCTATGAGCCTAGGGAGCCCATAACCTCTAGGTATCAATCTAGTACTAGTCATGCTTCCCCTAGTCAACTTGAACCCCATAGGATTAGTATCCCTAAATATGAACCCAGTAGTGAGCCACTACCCCTTATACAACCTGAACCTACTAGGAGTAGTACCCATAATCAGAGACCAGAACCTAACCAATTTCTGGCTAGCCGACCTTCTCCAACCATCCCTGAGATTCAAAGGCTTACATTAATGCATAAGTGTATGAAGCTGATGCGAGCTTAGTGGATGAGTATGAGGGAGAAGAGAGACACCTTTAGTAGATTCAGAATTAGTTGACCCAGTAGATACCCAGGTAGAAACCAACCCAGAGCTAGTTGGCTTTGACCACATCCAACCTAAAGCTATAGTGGAAGAACAAATAGAGGAAGAGAACCTAGGTACTGTTGCTTGAGCCCTACCTGAGAAAATCATAGAGGAGAGCCAAATTATAGAGTCTAGTCCTAAAATACAAGAACCTGAAGAATTTATTAAGGACCCGATCTCTTTGAATCAGTACCCTCAAGATGAGCCTCCTCCTATAGTCCCCATTAAGGACCTCTTCCCTGAGATTAATAACCCATCCTTCCATTATGTAAACTGCATAAATATATTGCAACCCCCTAAGGTTAGACTCATTAGTCTAGGATTAGTCCCTAATGCCCCTTCTTTTGTCCTACATTATCCAACTAACCTTGAACCTTTTTCCCTACCCTACCAGACTAATTTTGAATCCACTTCCTATTTTCTGCCCTTTCCAGATACCTCTAGTATTTCTAGGATCATTAGATTGCATTTAGCTGAGATTAGCATACTGCATGCATTCATCATGCATGTTAGGTTTGCATCTTACTTCTGGCATACTCTTTGGAATTTGCTAGGAGTTCACTGTAAATTTTCATGTGCATGTCAAGCTAGGATCAAACCTAGAGAACCTATAATCTCTTCGGTTTTGGTCTAAAGAGTTTAATAAAATCTCCTTCCATAGGAATGCAGAGTCGAGTCTTTTAGGTGTAGGTTTGAGTCCTTTGCATCATCTTGTTAGGAGTCTGCATGTGCCCAGCATGTTCACACCTGCACTAATTTTGAAACAACTGGCTAATTCTTGAAGATGGACCAAAGAATTTGATGTAGTGGATTCTATCTTGGTTAGGCTTAGGCCTAAAAGAAACTCATGCTCGCAGAGCCGGACCTTTTAAAGTGATTGAGAAGGTTGGGTCAAATGCCTAGGTGTTAGATTTGCCTTCGAATTTGGGCATTAGTTATACCTTCAATATTACAGAAATGGTTTAGTATAGGGAACCGACGGCGATACCTAGTGAGGCCTTTGGACCTATTCCTTTTCAGTATGAGTGACCCTAACCCAGAGTGTCCACTAACAATTGGCCTGAGAGAGGAGAATAGATCGAGCGTATCTTGGACGATCAAGCCATCACGACCCGGGGCCATGACTATTAACGCTTCCTTGTCCGATGGCAAGGCCAGCCAGAGTTGGACGATTCGTGGATTTCTTGAGAGGACTTGCAATGCCTTAACCCAGACCTTCTCAGGAGATATATGAGCCAGTCTGATCTTCACTCGACAGGGTCGAGTTCCTCCCATCACGAGAGAATTGGTGGGGATACAGGAGGCACCAGAATAAGACAGAGGCTTTTCAACCCTCTGTGAATTGATCAATAATTTATGAGTCCATCTGTAATAAGGGCTTAGCCCATCTAAGTCTATTTTAGTTATTATTTGAGTCTTTTGAGTTGCTATTTCAGTTCTGTACTAGTCAGCTCATTTTGAGCTAGTTTAGTCCAATGCTAGTCAACTCATGTTGAGCTAATTTTATTTTTATTTTTAGTCCTATCCAAGCATACTGAAGACTCAAGACCACATCATATAAGTGAAGACCAAGTCCAACTAGATTGAAGACATGGAAGTTTAGTCCAAGTCCAACCCAGCTTGAAGATTTGAAGACTCTAGGAGGAAAATCAAAAACCCTGATTCCTTACAAATGCCATCCAGATGCCCAGATTCCTTTCCAGATGCCAAAGTATATTCATAGACCAAGGCATCCATGAATTTAGAGGTCCATCTGCATCCTAGCCCAAAGAAATCAAGCCCAGGTGCCAAGCCCAAGCCCCTAAGAGCAAGATACCAGGAATATTCCAGCAAAATGGCTACCAGGCCACCCCAGCTTCCAAAGGCACAAACCCTACGCCGAGCCCTTTAGGGCCGGCCTCTTGCTGCTCTTAGAAGCCCAACATGCCCCTCTAGCGTCCTTGGAGTTTTGGCCAAGTCAAAAAATTTTAGAGATTTTTCTACCTAATGTTTCCTTATTTTCTTGCTATGATTTAATAGGGAAAAGGATTCTTTTGTAAAGACGAATGTGCCCTTACTTGGAACCCAAGGTTAAGGGTCTATTTAAGGACCCTAGCCTCTTGTATGAAACTAGATTTTGATATACGAAATAAACCTTATGTTCTTCTATTGCTTTGAGTGATTATCCTGCTGTGTGCAAAAGGGGTTTGAGAGTTCTTCCCGTGCTGCAACCATCAACCTGCCGCCAGCCAATCCTCCGGAGCCTTGGCCGCCCACTCCAAAATTCCTTTTCCCTTTACTATTTTCCATTATTTTCTTGATCTCCTTTGAGTTTTTAACCCCTGATAGGTTGTTTGCAGGTCCCCGAGTTTCTACGAATCCAATGACTCCAGCCAAGCCTCAATCGGACCACCGAGCAGAAAGCCGGTTATCCGCGGGTCTTTGGCTCGGTTTTCCAGGTCGCATCCATCGAGGAACGAGAGATCCCTTCACTGCGATCTTCACCTGGTGCTTCAGATGTTGTCAGGTACACCCTCTCTACCTCCAGTCTTTATATTGTAGGAGAACTTGCCCTAACCGAGGCTTCTTAGCTCCGGCGATCCTTCTTTAGTACTTTTCTAGGTTATAATCTGCATGCTTGGCTTCAAAAATTCATACAAAATCTCCTACAACTAATTTTGATCTGAAATTCGGGAATTAATCACCTAACCCCACATATAAAATATACAAAAAGAATTGCATGCATATTAGTCCCGCATCAGTAATCTACTATTTCGGATCTGAAAGAAGGTTATAAAGATGGCTATCGGCTATTAATCCTCTGAAATTTAGCAAAGGAACACTCAAGATGAAGTATTAAGTTGGCAAGGAGTTACTATAGATCAAAAGGCACCTTGTTTATGATTCCTTGGCATAATAGACCTTCACCTTGGAAACTTGGAGACCCGGGGATCCTGCATAAATAGATGGAAAGGATAAAAGAGTTAGATGGAAGTTTGGAGGAATGGAAGTGGAAAGTTAGGGATGGAAGAAAAGGCTTAGGCTTAGATTGAAGTGGGTCTCCTTTGGCGCCCATAGCTTGAATCTTCCTCACTTGTTGGCATGGAGAACTCCATTGTAGATGACCTCCTTTGGAAGATGGTGATGTGGAATAGAGCTCTGATACCAATAATGATATGGAAAAAGGGTAGGGATGCTACTATGGATGCTTACGATGAAAAGGAATTTTTTTTTGTAGTTAAAGAGTTTTAGATGTTTTTTTTTTATTTTTAGGGTTTTGATTCCCGATCACAAGAAAAGATGAGAAAATAAGAGAAATGTATAACGGAAGCTTACACTAGCAGTTCAAATCCCTAAATAGTAAAAATGAGAAAAAGACCCTGGGATTAAGAAACCTCGGTAGGACTAGCTCGAAATACATACCTACTTAGGAGATAGAGAGAGCAAACCTCACACGTCTGAAGCGCCCGGTGCAGAGATCGCTCAACTCGACGAATGCGGCCTAGATGCCCGAGAAGTCAAACCCGTGAAAGCAATGGCTTTTGGTCGGGAGGTCGTGATGGCAAAGCCGACTATCTCCGATGCCCGAGAAGCCAGGGAGGACTTGTAGGCAAACAAAAGAAGGATCAGCGAGATATGGAGATGCACGGAAAGGAACTGAGAGGGAGTTGAGAAGGGGCTTCGAGCCCGGTGTCAAGCTGGATTCCGAAGTCGAAGTTGGAGATAACTTGGGACCTCGCACCGCATGACATCATGGAGGACAAAGGAATGTGGCCTCACACCACTCGACGTCTAGGAGGACGAAGGACTCGCGATGCCCTGGGGTGATGGACAGGTGGCATCACACCACTCGACGTCCCTGGGGACGAAGGCAACTTCACTCAAACCTAGTCTAGGAGTCAATTATTGGAGGATAGAAAACTTAATCTCTTTTTCATTAATCATTCAATAGCTTTATAATGGAGGGATTGGGTCCTTTAAATAGGCACCCAAGGCCCATTTGAATTCAAAATAATTCAAACCCCTTGAACCCAAATTACAACCCCAAAAGTTGGCGCCCACATAGATGTGGCAAGATCTTCATGGCCAACCAAAAGGGAAGAGGAGATTGGCATGGCATGTGGGAGGGCTTGGAGAGAGGGATTGGCATTTAGACTTCCTTCTTTGCATGCTCACTTTGGCAAGAAAACATGGAGCAAGGCTTACTTCAAGGGATGTGTCTCACTTTGATTTCTTCCATGCCTAGATGGAGTGAGTCATGGCCGACCAAGGAGGGAGCTTTTGGGCATTGCAATTTTGATGTCTTGGAATGGGGAATGTGCTCCTTGACCTTCCTTTCTTAAGTGACTACTTTGGGAAGAAGGCTTGGAAAATGGCTTGCTTTGTGGCTTGGTCTCTTCAAGAATCTTCAATGCCCCATTTATTGATGGATCATGGCATGATGTGGGGGAGGGAAGAGGGGGATGATGTCTCCTCCTTCAAGGTTGCCCAAGAGAAAAAGGCATGGAGAGGGCGTGTGGAATGCATGAGGGCCCTCCTTGTTTCCTTCCTTGGATGCCCAAGTGGCAATTGATGTGGTGCCACATAGGTGGATGAGGTGGCACCTGTGTTGGCATCCTTCCAAGTGAAAGAGGTGGGTTGGCCAACAAGGAACTTGACTTGGTCTTGAAAGCCAGGTCGAGTTCAATTGGGCTTGGACCCAATCCAAACTCAGACTCGAACCAAAAATAAATACAGGACTCATGACCTAACTTGATCCAAATTGGTCAAGGTACAAGACTAAACAAACTTAGACTAGTTACATGACTAGAAATTATGAAATTGCATTGGCTCATAGCCTTATTACAAGACTCATAGAAGTGGAACCCTAATCTGAGATCCACAGAGGGTTGAGGAGCCTCTGTCGGATCCTGGTGCCCACACCAGTTCTCCGGGGTGGGAGGAACTTGACCCTATCGAGTAAGGGTTAGTTTGGCTTTGGTACCTCTCCAGGATGTCGGGGTCGATGCGCTGCAAGTCCTCCCATGTGATCCATGAGTCATCGGATTCGGGTCGGCCTTGCCATCGGACCAAGTAAAGTTGTAGGCTCAGGTAGGCAACCCAAGAGGGGGGGTGAATTGGGTTTTATAAAACTTTTGTATTATTTGCAAAGTGTGAACTAAAGCAAGTATGTGCTAATGCAATTCATGTGCTTGTGTATTTCAAAAAAATGCAGCGAAAATAAAGAAATAAAAGCACAAGGAGAACAATCACACAAACACAAAGATTTATAGTGGTTCGGTGCCAACCAAGCACCTACATCCACTCCCCAAGAACCTTTGGGAATTTCACTAAGTTTTGTTTTATAACTTAGGCTCCCCAATAACCTTTACAACTTGTTTTGTCTTCGAGCTCACAAGTCAAATCCTAGTTGGTTTCAAGGCTCACCAACAACCACCCTTAGTTTTATGGGATAACCAAGAACCTAAACAACTTGTTTTGGCTTCAGGCTAACAAGTAAAACCTAGTTAGTTTCAAGGCTCACCAACAACCACTTTGGTTTTCAAGGCTTACCAAAACCTCTTTGGTTTTCCAAGGCTCACCAAAAACCTTATATAAAACAATGTAAGAGCATGTATAAATGAATACAATAAAAGCTTTCTAAAATAAAGCAAATATCTCTTTGAAGTCCTTGATTGTTGATGAAGATCTTGTCTTCAAGTTGATGAAGCCTTTGATTGATGCTTGTAGATGTAGACTTTGAATGCTCTCTTTGAAACTTGGAAGCTTGAAGGCTTTGAATCACTCAACTCTTGAATCCTTGAAGAATATTCAAAAACTCACCAAAGCATTGCTTTCCCATTTGATTTTTGATGTTTATATAGCTCTCCAAACCATAGATGACCGTTTACGACCGTTGGGGATGAAGATATGGCCGTTTGAATCTAGTTGGAGAAGATCTGCAGCTTTTGAAAACTAGCCATTACTGTTCAAGTGTCGACACTTGAACAGTAAGTGTCGACACTTCAACGGTAAGTGTCGACACTTGAACAGTGCAAGTGTCGACACTTGCTACAGTAGGTCGACACTAGAATACTATTCATAGCCAATTTAATTTTTCATATTTTATGTATTCTTCTTATTCTCAGGCCTTGAGTCGAAACTTCACTCTTCAAGTGTCGACACATGATCCTCAGGTGTCGACACTTCATTTCCAGGTGTCGACACTTGCCTGTGCCATGCTGAAACATCTTCAAATTGAAACTTTGACTTCTTCAAGTTCTTCTATATTAATTCCAAAGTCCATATAGTTGATTTTCCATTAATTTAAGGACTTTTTCAACTGAAATACAAGCATTTCTTCATCCACATGGATGAGTACTAAGATATGAAAAAATACACTTAAAATATCATTAGTACTTATATATACTTAAACATTTTGTCAATCATCAAAATCAAGACAGAGTCAACAATCTCCTCCTTTTTGATGATACAAAATCTTTAAGTATATGAAAAGGATAAGCTTAAAAGATTAACAATAGTATAAACATGTAAGCTCAAAAATCAATAAGCACTAAGCTCCGCCTCAATATATGATTCAAAAGATTTTTCAGAAACATTTCTCAAAAATATGCAAAATTTTTAAGACAAACTCCCCCTTACTAATTATTTCCTTAAGATTAAAATTTGCTTTCTTCTTCCCCCTTTTGTACTTTCTTTCATTTCTCAAATGATTTTTCATGTTTATCCAATCTTTCACTTTTCATACTTAACAATTTTCTCCCCCTTTTTGACATCATGAAAAAGGGTGAAAGGCAATACAAAGTGGGAATGAAGTCAGAAAGAATAGCAAGTAGGTCATAAAATCAATGCATGAAATCAAATAATTATGATATCAATTTAATATGATACAAATTGAACATGAAACCACAGAATGTAAGCACATGCAAGAAATGATTTGATGTATATTATCCATTCGCCTTACTTTTTCATGGGATAAGGTCACAGCGGCACCCCTACACATCATAAGAGAGCCAATTGAATGGGAAGAGAGGGTCTTTAAACCCTACTTATCTCCTATGACCGGACGACCATGGTGACTAACCCAATCCGAAGTGGTTACTAGGAATTCTTTTAAAAAAATAATTTTGATACCAATAGAATATGATACCATTTGAATGTAACTTCCCTCAAAGAATTAGATTTGAAAACAAGAAGGAGTATGAGAGCAATATAAGCAAAGCATGATATCAACAAGATATTCAAAGCATCAAATATGATAACAAATCTTTGGATGATCCCCCTGAATGTAATTCCTCCTTTAAAAATATGCATTTATTTCAGGAATAAAATATGAAAGCTTATGCATCAAGATTTGAAATTTTTAAAGATATTCATGATTTTCAAAATACAAAGCATTTATATCACTTAAAAACTTTTAGCATGATTTCAAATTCATTTTAAGATGATTTGATATCCATACAAATGCTAGAAGTAATATGATATCAAGTCTAGCTACTAGAGCAAGGGTTTGTCAATATATATACCTTCTTCTTAAAAGTAACCCTTAACTACTAGTTCCATACTTGATCCAAATCATTTCTAGATTATGCATAGATGCCAAAAATAAAAACATATAAATCATAGCATTTCACTTGAAATAATTTAGAAACTATATTAATCAAAATCAAGTGAAGATCTAATAATCACAAGTTTGACCATTAGAGCTTGAAATCCATCAACATCAAAATGGTCATGATCACAACAAATGATTATTAGTCTAAGCTTGATTCTAATCAATCACTTAAAATATTTTTCAAAGCAAAATGCATCTTTAAAAGTTTTTTTCATGAAATACATTAATCAAAATCAAGTGTAGGTCTCACAATCACAAGTTTAATCATGATAGCATGAAATTCATCAACATCAAGAAGTCCATGATCATAACCAATGATTATAAGTCTAAACTTGATTAATAATAATTTAATATAATATTTTTAAATAAGTAATTGATGCAATAATTATAACAAAAAATTTAACTACATTTTCAATCATGGAAGGAGATGTTTAGAATTTGCCAATGTACATAATCCTTCCTTTTACCATTTAGTCCAAAATGTAGCTTGTCCACATCTTCAATTGTCTTGTACAACCATTTATCAAAAACTTCCTTTCTTCAAGTTGGGCTGCAAGACATTCCTGCAAAACAAACTAAGTGAACATTTTTGGTACCCAAACTTTCTTGGGTCCTTTATGATTAGCAATTATGGTTCCTTTTCGAACCCAAACTTTTCTTAATCTAGAAGGATAAGCATTAAAACCATATTTATAAGATAAATTGAAAGAAGCAGGAATAGAGAAATTCTTCAAAAGTTTTTGCTTATTTACCTCAACCAAAATATTTTTCTTATTCAAAACTTTATCACATAAATCTTTCAAAACAATATTTTCTTTTTTTAAAAAAATTCTTTTTCTTTAACGAAATTATTCTTTTCATTTTTTAAAATATCAATCTTGGCATCATCATTTTTATTGGCAAGATTGGTGTTATCAAGAGAAAATGAATCTACATGCCTATTTAATTTCTTGTGCTCAATTTTTAGCAATTTATATTCATGCACAAGATCATTAGATGCATCATGTAATTCATCAAAGATAAATTATAATCATTTTTAGCACATACCTTTTTCTCATTTGCCATGAAACAAAGATGGACAACTTCATCATCCGTACTTGAATCTTCGCTATCGCTCCAAGTTGCCATCATTGCCTTGAATTTCATTTTAGCTTTGAAAGCCATTATCTTTTTTTCTGCATCAGCTTCCGCTATCCTCTGCCATAAGTTCAACTCATAGGTCATGAGTGAACCGATAAGCTCCTCCAAAGGTAAGGTTTCTACATCTTTAGCTTCTTGGATCGCCGTCACCTTTGGATCCCATGATTTTGGCAAGGATCTAAGAATTTTGTTCACCAAATCAGCATTAGTATAGATTTTTCCAAGACTTTTTAATTCATTAATAATAGTCATAAATCTTGAAAACATATCAGATATAGATTCATAATGCATCATTTCAAAAATTTCAAAAGAATGTACAAGCAAGTTAATTTTAGTGTTTTTCACTTGAAGAGTACCCTCATGAGTAACTTCAAGTATGTCCCATATTTCCTTCGTCGATGTACATGTAGAACTCTATTAAATTCATTTAAGTCCAATGCACAATAAAGTAAGTTCATTGCTTTAGCATTGAGTTCAATTTGTTTAATGTCATATTCATTCCAATCCTCTTCGAGCTTTGGAATGGAAATGCCATTAACCAAAATGGAAGGAATATGAGGACCACCACAATGATTTTTCAAAGATGATAACTAATAGATTGAATATGGATGCGCATGCGAGTTTTCCAAATGTGTAATTTATGCCGTTGAAAAATGGTGGTCTAACACTAATACCTACAAGGGTTGCCATAATCTTTAACTCAAAATCGTTAGATTTTCAATCAGAGCACCGAGCTTTGATACCAATTGTAGGCTCAGGAAGGCAACCCAAGAGGGGGGGTGAATTGGGTTTTATAAAACTTTTGTATTATTTGCATAGTGTGAACTAAAGCAAGTATGTGCTAATGCAATTCAAGTGCTTGTATATTTCAAATAAATGCAGTGAAAAAAAGAAATAAAAGCACAAGGAGAACAATCACACAAACACAAAGATTTATAATGGTTCGGTGCCAACCAAGCACCTACATCCACTTCCCAAGAACCCGTTGGGAATTCCACTAAGTTTGGTTTATAACTTAGGCTCACCAATAACCTTTACAACTTGTTTTGTCTTCGGGCTCACAAGTCAAACCCTAGTTGGTTTCAAGGCTCACCAACAACCACCCTTGGTTTTATGGGATAACCAAGAACCTAATAACTTGTTTTGGCTTCGGCTCACAAGTAAATCCTAGTTGGTTTCAAGGCTCACCAACAACCACTTTGGTTTTCAAGGCTTACCAAAATCCTCTTTGGTTTTCCAAGGCTCACCAAAACCTTAAGTAAAACAATGTAAGAGCATGTATAAATGAATACAATAAAAGCTTTCTAAAATAAAGCAAATATCTTTTTGAAGCCCTTGATTGTTGATGAAGATCTTGTCTTCAAGTTGATGAAGCCTTTCATTGATGCTTGCAGATGTTGACTTTGAATGCTCTCTTTGAAACTTGGAAGCTTGAAGGCTTTGAATCACTCAACTCTTGAATCCTTGAAGAATATTCAAAAAACACACCAAGGATTGCTTTCCCATTTGATTTTGATGTTTATATAGCTCTTCAAACCATAGATGACCTTTATGACTGTTGGGGATGAAGATATGGCCGTTTGAAGAAAGTTGAGAAGTTCTGCAGCTTTTGAAAACTAGTCGTTACTGTTCAAGTGTCGACACTTGAACAGTAAGTGTCAACACTAGAACAGCAAGTGTCGACACTTGCTACAGTAGGCCGACACTAGAATACTATTCACAGCCAATTTGATTTTTCATATTTTCTGTATTATTCTTGTTCTCAGGCCTTGAGTCGACACATCACTCTTCAAGTGTCGACACTTGATCCTCAGGTGTCGACATTTCATTTCCAGGTGTCGACACTTGACTGTGCCATGCTGAAACATCTTCAAATTGAAACTTTGACTTTTTCAAGTTCTTCCATATTAATTCCAAAGTCCATATACTTGATTTTCCACTTAATTTAAGATTTTTTTCAACTGAAATACAAGCATTTCTTCATCCAACATGGATGAGTACTAAGATCTGAGAAAACACACTTAAAATATAATTAGTACTCATATATACTTAAACATTTTGTCAATCATCAAAATCAAGATAGAGTCAACAAACGTTGATAGCCCTTGCCCCGGGTAGTGATGGCTTGGTCATCCAGGACATGCTCAATCCGCTCTCCTCGTTCAGGTGTATTTGGAGGTGGACACTCAGGTTCAGGTTCACTCTCAAAAGGGAGGTCAGGCCCAAATAGCTCACTGGGTATGTTTGCGGGTTCCCTATACTCGACTAAGTCAGAGATATTGAATGTCGAGCTAATTCCATAATCCAAAGGTAATTCTAACACATAGGCATTATGGCCCATTCTCCTAATCACTCTAAAGGGACCCGCCCCATGAGCATGAAGCTTCTTAACGGTTCCCGGTGGAAACCGTTTAGGCCGTAGCTTAATCATTACAAAATCTCTTATTTCAAACTCTTTGGCTCGCTTTCGGGAATCAGCCAAATTATTTTAAAAATTGTATTTAATGCATAATCCTAACATGATGCAAAATGCAGACTCAACTATGTAATCTTATTGAGAAAATTTTATTGGACTCCTAGGGTCTAAACCCAACAGTCTTTTGACTCTTTAGGTTTGACTCTAGTCTGGTATGCACATGAAAAATTATTAAGGATCCCTAGCAAATGCCATAAAGTATACCAAAGTAGAGGGCAAAAGGGATGGGCTCTAAGGAGTCACACATTCTAGTAATCTCAATAAAAAGTAACCTCATGGCTCTAGAAATGTGAGAGGGTTTAGGGAAGGTAGGAAATAGGAATCGGAGTCTTGGGGTGGCTTATGGAAAACATAAAACACCTGGGTTATTTAGGATGACCTTACAATTTGGCATCGTTCTATAGGTGTCATATAGTCCACTTGTTCCGGTAGATCTTGGGGCTCGCTAGGGTTAATCCCACAGTGAGGAAGGTCTGTTAAAGAGGATCCTGGTACTACGTCTATAGTATGATGGATGTCTCTCAGGGGTGGAGTTGATCAGGTAACTCATCGGGAACTTCATCCTCAATTTCTTTCCGTGCTTCAACCATCTCTTGAGAATGTTCTCTTTGGATCGGTTCATTAAGGGTTGGTTCCTGAACTCCTATGGAAAAGATTGGTGAATCCTCATGTTTATTTACTAGATGTGATCTTGGCTCGGTCATTTCCTCTTCAAATTTTGTAGTGGGTTCAGGATCATTTAACTTGGATTCCTCAATGATTTCACCCTCGGGCCCATCTTCTACTAAACTTGACTCATAGATGCTTTCTTTCAATTCTTTAATGGGCTCAGGAGTTTCTTTTCCTAGATTTTCAATGGGTTCAACCTTCAAGTCTTCCACAGGTTCAACAATGGATTCGGGTTCAGTTTCAGTTGGTTCATCCATAAGTAGGGCAGTGGTGGTGCACTGACTAGCAAAATGCTCAGGTTTATGGCACCTATAGCTGTTACCTTGGGGATCGGGTCTCCTCTAGACTTCAATAGCCTCAACCTTAGGACTGGGTCGGGCTAGGCTTGGTTGACTTGGGTAAGCCTGGTTGTAACCTTGGGTGGATCCGGGGATACGGCTTTGGTTCCTAAAGGGCTCAAGTCTTCTGTAGACGGGAGCTCTCTAGAAATGATCATGGAGCCTAGCGGCTTCCTCTATGGGTCCTAGTCTGGACTCTATTTGATCACATCTATTATTCAACTGGTTGCTTAATTGTGTCATGGATTGAGTTAGGGCTCCAATGTCAGCTCGCAGTTGTTCCATGGTTTCGGTAGAGGGTGGAGAAGGTGGGTGAAAAGAGGTTCCTGATCTAGTGCACATGTAACAAAACGATGCTACGGTTTGATATACCTAGGAGATCTCTCCAAATGTAATGTCAAGAAGATGAACCTGAAAGCAGTAACTTGGCACCTGGCCAGGTAAGTGTAAGGTTATTGGAGGTTCCTCTTTGCTTTCCTAGACACCAATTAAAAATTGGCCAGGTAAGCGAACCAACCCACTTCCCTTCGGGCTCTAGTCCTTGAACCACTTGCCTAGACACCAGCTACTCAAGCACACACCAACAAGCAATCTAGCTTAGCTCGGCACTTGGATCGACCTGACTCGTGGCTGTCCCTAGCTCACTAGAGCAGATTAATGTCTAATCAATTTTAGTTAATGGCTAGGGTTCGATATGTCGGGTGGTGGTTTTTGGGCTAGAGACAGGTAATGAAATCCTGACCCTATGTTAATTTGTCACCCTTAAGTTAAGTTATGGAGAATGATGCACAAAAATGACTAATAAAATGACTTAAAATTTTCTTATTTTTTTGTGTCTTTCAGATGTGTGAATGCTAAACAAAATTTAGGAATTAAAATATGCCCCTAAATGCTAGAAATAAACTAGATGGATGAATGAAGTAAGAAATGAGATGTTTGCTGAAATTTCAGACCTGAGATTTTCTCAGGTAGTATTTCGGCATGTAGAAATTCTACAAACTAAAATAAAATCTAAGAAAATAGAAAACAATACTTCGAAATAAATGCTATCCAACAGAATAGAAATCATAAAATTTGGAGATCCCTACAAGAAGAAACAATCTAAAGATCAGACAATATACAGGCTGAACAAAATGCAGAAAATGAAACAAAATGCACTAGTCCTAGCCTTGCTCTGATACCAAAATTGATGTGGAATAGAGCTTTGATACTAATAATGATGTGGAAAAAGGGTAGGGATGCTAGTATGGATGCTTATGATGCAAAGGAATTTTTTTTTTTTGTAGTTGAAGAGTTTTAGATTTTTTTTTTTTTTTAGGGTTTTCATTCCCGATCACAAGCAAAGATGAAAAAATAAGAGAAATAAATAACGGTAGCTTACACTAGTAGTTCAAATCCCTAAATAGTGAAAATGAGAATAGGACCCCGGGATTAAGAAATCCTGGTAGACTAGCTCGATGTACAATACCTACTTAAGAGATAGAGAGAGCAAACCTCACACGTCTGAAGCGCCTGGTGCAGAGATCGCTCAACTTGATGGATGCGGCCTTGATGCCCGAGCAGTCGAACCCGTGGAAGCACTGGCTTTCGGTCGGGAGGTCGCGATGGCAAAGCCGACTATCTCTGATGCCCGAGATGCTAGGGAGGACCTGTAGGCAAACAAAAGAAGGATAAGTAGATGTAGAGATGCACGGAAAGGAACTGAGAAGGAGTTGAGAAGGGGCTTCGAGCCTGGTGTCCAGCTGGATTTCGAAGTCGAAGTTGGAGATAACATGGGGCCTCGCACCACACGACGTCATGGAGGATGAATGAAATGTTGCCTCACACCACTCGACATCCAGGAGGACGAAGGACTCGCGACGCCCTGGGGCGATGGACAGGTGGCCTCACACCACTCGACGTCCTTGGGGACGAAGGCAACTTCACTCAAACCTAGTCTAGGAGACAATGGTTGGAGGATAGAAAACTCAATCTCTTTTTCATTAATCATTCAATAGCTTTACAATGGAGGGATTGAGTCCTTTAAATAGGCACCCAAGGCCCATTTGAATTCAAAATAATTCAAAACCCTTGAACCCAAATTACAACCCCAAAAGTTGGCACCCACATAGATGTGGCAAGATCTTCAAGGCCAACCAAAAGGGAAGAAGAGATTGGCATGGCATGTGGGAGGGCTTGGAGAGGGGGATTGGCCTTTAGACTTCCTTCTTTGCATGCTCACTTTGGGAAGAAAACATGGAGCAAGGCTTACTTCAAGGGATGTGTCTCCCTTTGATTTCTTCCATGCCTAGATGGAGTGAGTCTTGGCCGACCAAGGAGGGAGCTTTTGGGCATTGCAAATTTAATGGCTTGGAATGGGGAATGTGCTCCTTGACCTTCCTTTCTTGTATGACTACTTTGGGAAGAAGGCATGGAAAAAGGCTTGCTTTGTGGCTTGGTCTCTTCAAGAATCTTCAATGACCCATTTATTGATGGATCATAGCATGATGTGGGGGAGGGAAGAGGGGATGATGTCTCCTCCTTCCAAGGTTGCCAAGAGAAAAAGGCATGGAGAGGGCGTGTGGAATGCATGAGGGCGCCTCCTTGTTTCCTTCCTTGGATGCCCAAGTGGCAATTGATGTGGCGCCACATAGGTGGCTGAGGTGGCACCTATGTTGGCATCATTCCAAGTGAAAGAGGTGGGTGGCCCACAAGGAACTTGACTTGGTCTTGAAAGCCAGGTTGACTTCAATTGGGCATGGACCCAATCCAAACTCAGACTTGAACCAAAAATAAATACAGGACTCATGACCTAACTTTACCTAAATTGGTCAAGGTACAAGACTAAACAAACTTAGACTAGTTACATGACTAGAAATTATGAAATTGCATTGGCTCATAGCCCTTATTACATGACTCATAGAAGTGGAACCCTAATCTGAGATCCATAGAGGGTTGAGGAGCCTCTATCGAATCCTGGTGCCCATACCAGATGGAGTAGACAAATTTGGAGAGGCTTGAAGAAGCTTATTCAAGGTTTGCTGAATGGGGTTGGAAGAAAGAGTGGAATCTTTGATTGGTTAAGTAACCTAGGTCTCACACCTATATTCTCTCAAGGGTCTTTGGCTAGCAAAGGAAGAAAGCTTTCTAGAAAAAAAGTTCATTTCATTCATCATCTTATTACAAGAGAACTTAGGAGCTTTTATAGACTTTAAGCGCCCTTTCAAATTCAAATTTACACCTCCTTTCATGGAGAAAATCAAGGGCATCCCATGAAGAGAGGAGTGGCCCTTTTCAAATTTGAAACTCCTAATACAAGAGAGAAAATCAAGGAGGTGTCCCAAAGAAAGTGGGATGGCTCTTGCAAGGTAGCATCCCATGGAGCTTTTCTTGAATTTATCTTGGGTGAAAATCTTGTTTGAATTGTCTTGGTGATGTGGCATGATCTATCCTCCAAATGGCATGATTTGTCCTCCAAGGTGGCATGGTTCAATGATGATGTGGTGCTCCAAGTAGTTGGTGAAGCTGGTTGCACTTAATCTAGCTTAACTTGAACCCAATTCAAGTAGCTCTTGAACCCGACTCAATACAAAGCCAATTTAACTCTAACTGGGCCCTAATTGAAATACAACAAGACTCAATTATTTAAATAAAAAAAAGTACAGGACTCATAGACTTATTACAGGACTTAATTTCCTTGTCTTCTATCCATAAAGAACTTGGCATTAGTTGAAGCCTCTTCCTGAGCCTGGTGCCCACACCAATTGCTTTAAAATTAGCCTTAACTCTTTCAATTCTGAACTCTGATACTCCTTGTTTGTGCTAATTTTGATACTATAAAGCATGCAAAGTTTAATACTTTGATATACATAAAAGCACTAACATCAATATTATACAATTTCATCACCAGAGCTTTGATACTTATTCACAAATATTATTGGCTCTAATACATGTGAATACTTACTTTTGAATATTTTTATAAATATAAATGTAAAGAATTTTTCATGCCCTGTATTTTGTCATCATCAAAAAGGGGGAGATTGTTGACCCCATAAGTGATTTTGATGATAACCAAACATTGGAACATGCACATATTTTACTAACAACTCTTCAAGTTGTTTACAAGTTTTTGTAGGATGAATTATTTGTTCAAACATCAACTCCTACATTTATACTTCTTGTTTTGAGTTGAGTTTTAATCGGATTTTGTAAAGAAGAACCCAAAGAAAAAGTTAAGAAAAATCATGTAAAAGGGTTATTTCTATGTGAGCTGTGCATTAAATTTATTTTGAGTTGGTTTGTATGAAAAGTTTGAGAGTGTTGGTAAGAGTGTTCTTGTGTTCAAGTGTAAAAATTCTGAAAAAGTCACTCGAGCTGACTAAACTTGAAGAAGAGCTGACTCTACTCATGGCACACACTAAGGATTCTGGCACGCAGCAATCCGAGCGACTCAAGTGTAACCTAGCTGACTCGTCCAGATTCCATTACTATTGATTTCTGAGAACAACCAAAAGAGTCGACCCCAACCAGATTGAGCCGACTCTACCATAATAAATTTTGAAGACATGAGCAAGCGAGCTGACCCGAACTGCAACGAGCTCACTCCTCTAGAGTGAAGGTTTATGATTCTAAGAGGAAGAGTCGACCCAAGTAAAAGTGAGCCAACTCCTCGAGTTCATTAATTTCAATGATGGAAGTTCGAGCCGACCCGAGCTATCAAGAGCCGACTCATCCAGAGTAAAATTTTTGTACCCTGAGATAGAGTGCCGACCCTACTGAAGATATGGTGACTCGACCTATCGACCCAAAGGATCCGAGCCGACTCAAATATCATTTTTAGGTACATAACGGCTAGTTCCAGAATTTTTTTTAAATGCAAAAAAGATGCTCCAATGGTCAAATGTCATAATATAATGGTCTACAACATCTCAAACTGCCTTAGAGTGATGGAAGACCATGTATTTGAGGGATTTCAACTTCATTAAAGTAAGAAAAAGAAAGTACCTCAAAGTTTTAATGCTTTATTGAATATCCAACCTACCACAAGCAAGAGAGCACTAAGAGCATTCAAGTCTGTCTTCAAGTCTTCACCAACGATCATCTGAAGCTTAAAGCACTTTGGAAAGAAGCCACTGAAGTTATTGAAGAGCATTGAAGTACATCAAAGTAGACTTCTCTCAAGCTGCATCGGCAACTATCAGATAATTAGAGTTAGTCATTTATTGTTGCTTTTATTTTCAATTCATTCTTGAATTGTTGGGTTATCGGTGAGCCCGTTTGAAAAACAAAATAGGTTCTTGGTGAGCCTTAGTTAAAAATCAAGTGTTGGGTTATTGGTGATCCTATGAAAACCAAGTTGGGTTTCTTTGGTGATCCTGCTTAAAACCAAAGGATGTTGGGTTTTCTTTGGTGATCCTGGTAAAACCAAAGTATAGAGAATTTGGATTGTGAGCCTGTAAAACAATCCTACTATATTCATGTATGAATATAGTGAAAATCCCAAGTGGTATCTTGGGTAGTGAATGTAGGAGCTAGGTTGCTCTGAAGCACTATAATTTCTGTATTTGTGTTATGCTTCTTTGATCTTATTTAAGCTTCTACAAGTCATTACTTTGTCACAGCACCTTACACTCTAAAAGGGATTTTCAAAAGCACATTATCTGCTGTAATTTTTTAAATTCCCAATTCACCTCCCTCTTGGGAAAGCCACCTGGGCAACAACTTCTATGAACTAGCCAGCATTTCTGAATAAGAGTTGGGAGAATTCTTATCTAGTTAGTAGGTGAAGTAAGAGGGTTAGAGTCTTTTATTCAAGGCCAGCATGGCCACAAACATGTCCAGATGGAAGACTTCTAACATGGTTGAGCCTTAAATCAAGTCACATAGTCTTTCAAATATTTTTTATCTTGATGGTGGATAGAGAAAAGGCTATCAGCCTTTCATGTCATCTTCTGACTAGCACTGAAGTGTGTCATTAATTTTCTTTCTAACTGACAAAAGAGTTAATGCTCCTCGGCCTGATTTGAGAGTTTCGTGCTTGGTTTGCTTTGCAAAGAGTGGCTAGAACGGTGATGTAGAGTAGGGCATTGACCCCCTGAATCATTTGACATTCTTGTAGCTCTATAGATGATCCAATAGGTCTATGGGGCGATCATAAGACTCCAGCTAGGGCATATTGAGTTAGCTCTAGATCAGGTCCTCCAAAATGCATCAAGAAAGAGGGGAATGAGTACTAAACTGGTTCTCCCCTTGAATATCAACAAGTCAATGATTAATTTTGCAGAACTTTCAATCATAATTATTAAGGTATTGTTTAGCTAGTCACTAAATAGCCTCATTGGTAGAACCCTCTTTGGAGGATTCGGATGATGACTTAGATGAAGATCGGGGGTGCTTTTCTTGCTTCAGCTCTTTTCCAAGTCATTGCTCGTCCTGCTTGGGGCTTTCTTGGTGCAATATAGGAGACTATGATAGTGGGATGGTCCATTGATGAGGGTACATTCTACTGGGGTATTGGTAGCTTCCTCATTAGGATGAAGGGGACCATGATAATAGGAAGCCTGTTAGTGGGAAGATCTCCACTAGAGAGATTGGCCACTGGGACGAGTAGCAGCGATGGGACCAGCTTGGATCTCTAGCTACTACAACCTTACCACAGGCTATTGCTACTATAAATTCTATGCTATCATGACTAGTGTCTGGACCTTCTGCATTAAGGTGGCAAGCAAATCATGCTAGGTCAATGGTGGTAAAGGAAGAACAAGAAGGTCCATGGCTAAAGTAGGCCATTCAACATGGCAAGGAGAGCAACTGGTCCAACTAGTGGAGGCTTCCTAAACAAGCATGGTCACCCCCATGGCTCCATACTCTAGAAACTTGATGCTTGCTTTGTCCTTCTACCTATCACGTTAATCTATTGCCGACTTATCACCCTCCACTGGGCTATGGCAATGATCGAGGATCTTTCGATCTTCTCTCGAGAGAATGGAGAGCTGCTCTTGGATGTTCTACAGTGGTGACTTACAAGAATAGAACCTCAACTGGTAGTAACTAAGGGGGACCCTTTGATATTTAAGTTGAAAGAAAACAGGTGCGAGTGGTTTGACATGTTCCTACACTAGGCATGCAAACAACAGCGGGAGCAGAATGGATTTTAAAAATAATTTTAAAAATTCGTGCAGCGGAAATCTGCTCCGCCCAGAAACTAATCTAATTCTAGTTGCAATTATGCATGTAGGATAATATAAAACATTTGTAAAATATTTGAATTAAAAATTCAAATCATGCATGATTAAAAAAAATAATTTTTTCATACCTTATTCCGGCTAGAATAACTCTGGAATAAACCTGGAATAGGCTGGAATAGCTGGAATAAATCTATTCCAGCCTTCTTCCTCGTTGGGCTGAAAGAAGCTCTGTTTTTTGCTTGAAAAACGTCGCCGAAACGATGGCTTCCGGACGTCCGTTTGCTCTCAAAATTCAGCAGCAGCAACTTGGACAAGTGCTCTTCAATCTCCAATTGAAAACTTCAAGAAAAGGTTAGCCAAAAATTTATAAAAAATCACCAAAGTCTGCTGCCAGAATTTTTACAGCAAAACTGGGCAGCAGACTTTGGCCTTCGATTTGGAGCAGCTGGAGCGATCCCGGCTCATGTGGCTTGCTCCTAGGAGTAGAAGGATACACCCTCTAGAGGGGAGACATGCCCGGGGATTTCGGATCCCACTTCACACGCAGTGCTAGCCGCTGGAAGTGAATTCGGCCACAGGGAATTTCAGCAACTCTGTTTTGCTGCAAACTTTGATTTGTGCGCTCAAAGGGACAAGGAAAACATCCTTGAAACTCTCCCTCTAACCCTCCAAAACCAAGCCTATAAGAGGAGAGTCTAAGCTCTCAATTTGGGGATCTATCAACCTCTCAAAGAAGGAACAGCAGGTAAAGAGTTTCAGGTTCTTCACAGCTAAACAACTCACTTCTTCACAGGGAACTGCAGCAAGGTTTTATAGGGTAGCAGGGAGAGGGAGATGGAGAGACAGGGAGAGGAAGAGGCAGCAGCTGCCATCACACCAATTAACAGCAGATTAAAAGGGAGAGAAAGGCCATCGGGTGGAGAAGAAGAAGGGACGTCGCAGGGAGAGGAGCTGCGGACGTTTGGGCTTCGGACGCTTGGTTTTCTCCTTCCAGCGTGAGAAAATCTAACGTGTAAACCATTTACACAGAGAAATAAAACACCGGTTCAAAGGAAAACCGGTACAAACCCAAAAAATGGTTCAATCCCATTAAATCACTTAGTTCAATCCAATTGAACCGATTCAAGCCCAATAAATTGTTTCAATTGGTTCACAAGCAATTGGAGGCCGAAACGAACTCCGAATCAGTTCAAAACTAATTCAGAAAAATCCTGGCGCAGTGCTGGTCAGCTCGGAACAATTTTCGGTTGACACAGACAAGGGCAAGACCAGAAAAAGAGTGCTTAAAAAAATACTGTGACCATTAAACCAAGATGATTTTCAATCATAATCGGTATCCGGATCAGAGAGTAATCCTCTGTGGCATATGACCTCATAGGTTCGAACATAAATAGTAGCACTGGAACAATTCCAGTGCCAGCACAGGAAACCATCTAGCAATGGTCCCGGCGTCCGGATAGGTCGAAGATGCAGGAGCAAACAATCGAACCTCTGGCATATGGTTACCGTATAATTCATCCCTTTGACCTCTAATGCTCAGGATGACTGAGATTGGGCTGCCAACCAAGACTAAGTCAGTCGACTACGTGTCTTAACCTCGCAAGCCTATTGACTCTTCACTAGGGCTACCCCGGCCAAGGATTTGCTAAATTGAAATACTACGAGACATTAAATCCAAACTGTTTGGACAGGTCAATTCCATCTTGGTCCATCACTGCTCCACAAGTACTTGCCTGTACCCAGAAACCTTCCGTCACCGGATTAAAAATCTGGGTAGTCTGGCACCAAAGCACAGGGAGTTGCTTGCAAGCTATCGTGATGACCTCAGGTCAGAGGGACACATATACCCATATCCTATCATGAGTTTCCCTTTGGCAGAATGGGGCTGCACGGAGTCACGTTCAATGAGATATCACATATCCCACTTGTAGATCACATCAGTGTCACCACACTCATTTTGTCAAGAGGACAACCAAACAATGTGAACTACAACAACCTATACTTGATATATTGCCGTCCAGTACAATGTATCCTTTGGTTGTGAACAGGGTTTAAGGACCAGTCGATACATCCTCTCTGTATCGAAGTCAATGTAGTCCTAAGGACTTCATCACATGGAAAGAGTTTATTTCAGGGAAATACAATATGTGATGAGCTACCAAAAATAATATTTTATTAATTCAAAGAAAGAGTACAATACTTAGCTTAACCGCCTACAACCCAGGTAATTGGCTTTGGGACACAATTCCCAACAACTCCCACTTGTACTAAAGCCAATCAGAAGAGTATCTAATACCCATTTCCCATTTACAATAGTCGAACTCTTTTATTCCGAGGGCTTTAGTGAAGGGGTCGGCCAGATTTTCTTTTCCCTCGTTCTTCAGAAGATTGATGTCGCCTCATTCCATGATTTCTCGTACGAGGTGCAAGCACCACAGTATATGCTTGGTGCGGTGATGAGCTTTAGGCTCCTTAGCTTGAGCAATGGCTCCAGTGCTATCACAGTACACCGGAACAGGACCATCTAGGGAAGGTGCCACCCCTAGCTCTCCAAGGAACTTCCGCAACCACACAGCTTCCTTTGCTGCATCTGATGCTGCAATGTATTCTGCTTCGCATACTAAGTCTGCAACAGTTGTCTGCTTGGAACTTTTCCAGCAGATCGCTCCTCCATTCAGGGTAAATACAAACCCTGACACACTCTTGCTATCATCTCTATCCGACTGGAAACTGGAGTCAGAGTACCCCAAAAGTTTCAAGTCAGGTTCTCCATAAATCAGCCATTGATCTTTAGTATTTCTCAAATACTTAAGGATGGACTTAACCACCTTCCAATGCACCTCACCTGGGTCAGACTGGTATCTGCTCACTACTTCTAGTGAGTATGCCACGTCTGGTCTAGTACAAGTCAAAGCATACATGATAAAGCCTACTGCAGAAGCATAAGGTACTCTACTCATGCGCTCTCTTTCCTCAGGAGTTGTCGCAAAATCCTTCTTGGAAAGAGTAATTCCAGAACCTATCGGGAGATAGCCTTTCTTGGAATTTTCCATGCTAAACCATTTCAGCACGGTGTCAATGTACGTAAACTGGGACAGTCCCAAAAGCTTCTTAGATCTATCTTTATAGATCTTCATACCTAGTATGTAAGAAGCTTCACCCAAGTCCTTCATGGAGAACTGAGATGATAACTAGACCTTTATTCCTTGTAATGCTGCAACATCATTCCCGATTAAGAGAATGTCGTCAACATACAGTACTAGGAATACTATCACAGAACCATTAACCCATTTATAGATGCTTGGTTCTTCTCCATTCCCAATGAAGCCATACGATTTGATACAGCTATCAAACCGTAAGTTCCAACTTCGAGACGCTTGCTTGAGTCCATAAATGGACCTCTGCAACTTTCATTTTGATTCATCTATGGATGTGAACCCTTCAGGCTGTATCTTATACACCTCCTTTTCTAGCTCCCCATTTAGGAAAGTGGTTCGGACATCCATCTGCCAGATCTCATAATCAAATTATGCTGCCAAAGCAAGCATGATCCGAATGGACTTGAGCATTGCCACAGGGGAGAATGTATCGTCATAATCGATACCATATCGCTGATGATACCCCTTAGCAACCAGACGGGCTTTATAGATCTCTACCTTCTCATCTGTGCCCCTTTTCTTCTTGAAGATCCATTTACACCCGATGGGTTTTATACCTTCAGGAGGATTAACCAATGTCCAAACATTGTTGATTTTCATGGACTCCATTTCGGATCGCATGGCTCCAAGCCATGCCTCAGAGTCAGATCTCTGAAGTGCATCCATATAGGTGATCGGATCCTTATTATTCTCATCGAGCTCAATGGGATCGCCATCCCGAACCAAGAAACCGTAGTATCTGTCCGGCTGACGCGGTATTCTACCAGATCTCCTAATGGGTTCTGGGTGTGATTCAATCACAGCCAATTCTATAATGTCCTTAGAGTGTGCAGGTTCTTTTATTGGCTGAACTTTATCAAGTTCAATCTTAGAGGCTATAGTTCCTTCTCCAAGGAACTCCTTTTCCAAAAAGATAGATCTAGGAGCAACGAACACCTTTTGTTCATTCTCCAAGTAGAAGAAATACCCTTTGGTTTCCTTAGGATAACCAATGAATAAACACCGATCAGACCTAGGACCAAGTTTGTCTGAGTCTAAACGCTTTACGTAAGCCAGACAACCCCAGACCCGAAGGTGTGAGATTGAGGGTTTACTTCCAGTCCACATCTCATATGGAGTGGAGACAATAGACTTAATTGGAACAACATTTAATATGTAATAGGCTGTCTGAAGCGCATATCCCCAAAAGGATAGTGACAGAGTTGCAAAGCCCATCATGGATCGAACCATGTCCAACAAGGTTCGATTCCTCCTTTCGGACACACCATTCAACTATGGGGTTCCTAGAGGAGTCCACTGAGAGAGAATTCCATTCTCCTCAAGATATGTCAAAAATTCACCAGATAAGTATTCACCACCTCAATCAGATCGAAGGGTTTTAATACCTTTTCCAGTTTGCTTTTCTACTTCATTACGGTATCGTTTGAACATTTCAAATGACTCAGACTTATGTCTCATTAAAAAGACATAACCGAGCCTTGAAAAGTCATCTGTAAAAGTAATGAAATATTTGTATCCTCCTCTGGCACTAACTGTCATCGGTCCATATACATCAGTATGTATTAGACTTAGAAGTTCTATAGCTCGTTCATCTTTTCCAGTAAAAGGTGACTTGGTCATTTTACCAACTAAACAGGATTCACAAGTGGGCAGTGATTCAGAATTACTGACCTCGAGGAGTCCATCTCCTCGCATCTTGTTTATCCGATTTTGGTTAAAAAGACCTAGCCTACAGTGCCAAAAATACAAATCGTTGACATTATCTAATCTTGGGCGTTTGCTAGAAGTGTACATTACACTAACAGACCTTAATAGAATATATATGCCATTATTTAATCTAGCTTTCATTATCACAGAGTTATTCAAAATAACATTGCAAAATTCTCCCTTTATTGATAGTTTAAAACCACAATTGGCCAAAAGGCCTACAGAGATTATGCTCATAATAAAACTAGGATAATAGTGACAGTCGACTAGTTCGACAGTACAAGACTCAAAGACTAGATGCTGGACTTTGACGGCCAGTACTAGAACACAATTTCCATTCACGATGCTCAGAAACTGTTCTCCATCTTCAAATCTTCTACTAACTTGAAGTCCCTGTAACGAATTACAAATATGAATTGGACTACCAGTATCCAATACTCAGTTAGCAGTATCAATAATTGAGTAATTACAAGGTTTTATCATATAAATACCTTGTTCAGCAGACTTCTGCTTCCTCTGCCTGTTCGAATCAAGGGATGAAATATAAAGAGGACAGTTCCTCTTCCAGTGTCTCTTCTTCTTGCAGTAGAAACATTCTGTAAAAGATTGATCAGCCTTATACTTCCTGGTATGACTAGGGCCAGGAGCATTCTGCACTTTCTTTCCCTTTTTATTTGTTTTCTTCTTCTCTTTCTTAAAGGGACGACGACCTCTACTTCCTCCCACTAAATTCACCACCCCCTTATTCAGTTGGTGGTCTTTCTTAAAAGTCTGCAGCAACCCCAAAAGACCATGGTAGTTGACTGCAGGCTTGTTCATTCTGTAATGATTGAGAGAATCAAGATAGGAGGAGGGAAGAGAATTCAGGATTGCATCCTTGCCGAGCTGCTCGTGCAAGGGGCATCCGAGTTTGCCCAGCTTTTCAATTAGCTCGATCATGTACAATACATGATCAGTGACTGAACCACCATTCAGCATCTTGGAGTTGTAGATGGCACAAGACACTTTGTACCGTTCTACATCATCCAGGGTTTCGAAGGATTCCTTCAACTTTTGAAGGATTTCATCGGGTTGGGCCTCCTCGAATTTGTGACTGAACTCGTCGTTCATCGCCGCTAACATAATGCAATGGACAGTAGTCCGATCAGAGACCCACTTCAGATAAGCGTCTCTGACCGCACTCCATGCATTAGCGGGAGGGATTTCAGGTGCTGGATCCGTTATCACATAAAGTATCCGTTCATGCTCCAAAACTATTCTTAACCTTCGATACCAACTATCAAAGTTGTGACCCTTTAACTTCTCGTTGTTGAGAAGTGTCCGGAGCGATAAATTAGAAGACATCTGAAAAGAAAATAAGACCAAATTAGTGTATGAATTAATAATTTAACCAAAAGACTTGGACTTTAGTCTAAAGGTTTCTTCCACTAATTTTTTAGATTGGTAGCCTCTAACTCCAATCCGTGAAAACACTTTTTCAAGTGGGAACTGAAATCCAATAGGCCTTGCATGAGCCCGACTTTGGTCGGCTCACCCATACGAGCCTAAAGGTAGGTTCGTAAACCAATTGTTTTCCTAAATAATTTTCAGTATTTCATTTTGCCCCAAAGAACACACCAATCGGCCTTGGGGCCTCCTATTGCGGGTCTCTAGTTAGGTCCAACCATTAAAATGATAAATCCAATGCTTCCAGCTAACTAAAGACCAAGCCCGACTTTGGCCGGCCCACCTGGTCCTGTTAAGGAGGTTGCACTGAACCATCATCGATCAGATAGAAATTCCAGTCGCTGGATGTACACCCGTTCTATGGAACTGCCGATGTACACCAAGCTAGTGGACATATTTCTAACTGACTTAATGGGAGGCTAAGACACTGTCAACACCTTGACTTAGTATTTTTAAGGACCTAATAATTTTAGAGGATTTTTAGTTATGACAGAAGAAAAGACAAGGACATGGATCATCCTCCCACTGAATCAATCAGATTCCAGGAGGGTTGATATAAATCAACAAAATGATCCATGGGCACCTATAGATCAGTCAGACCGATCAACCTGGGTGACATGGGTTAACTCGAGTCATTGAGCTTTTCCAATCAGTTCTGGCAGACTCGACTAGCCAGGTAGGTGAGATCATGGGTGAGTATCCGCCATTAACCATCTTTCCTAGACACCAACCAAGTTGGCCAGGAAAGAGGTAGCCTCATACAACCATGATCACAATACCAAACCTACCTCGACAACAATCGGTTTACCAGACTTGATCAGATTAGCCTAAAGATTTGGGTGTCCACAGAGCCACTAATTGGATCCATTTTAGATGAACGGATCAACTAATCTAACTATTAGATAGTTCTAAAGAAGGGCCTTAAACAACTTTTGTTTAATCTTCTTGTAATCCGGTTCAACTAAACTTAGGTCTAACCCAGTTATGGACCCAACTAGTCAGCTAACCTAATTAGCCCAAAATGGCTTATGCAAATTTTGATTAGATTTCATAAACCTAAAAAAATTTTTTAATAAGCCAAACTCTTAATTAAAACAATTTTTAATTAAGTCTCTATGTAAAACAATTTCACATAAAAAAAAAAAAAATCATGCATCAAGATATTTTACACATATTTTATATTCATATTAAACATGCCTAAAATCATGTATCACCAAATTAAAATAATTTTTAATTTTTAATATTCTTTAAGGATCCTTTTGAAGAGGCCAACACATACGATCCGCATCGTGTCAATGACACACGATCATGGTAAAGTTTCCAACTAGGTTTCAAAAAGAAATTTGGATACATTTTAGATTAAACCAATTTCAATCGATTAAACATGCATACTAGATTAGATTACACATGCAACCTGCTCTGATACCACTGAAAGAAAATAGGTGCTAGTGGTTTGACATGCTCCTACACTAGGCATGCAAACAACAACGGGAGCAGAATGGATATTAAAAATAATTTTAAAAATCCACGCAACGAAAATCTGCTCCGCCCAGAAACTAATATAATTCTAGTTGCATTTAGGCATGTAGGATAATATAAAACATTTGTAAAATATTTGAATTAAAAATTCAAATCATGCATGCTTAAAAAAATAATTTTTTCATACCTTATTCCGGCTTTAATAACTCTAGGATAAACTTGGAATAGGCTGGAATAGCTGGAATAAATCTATTCCAGCCTTCTTCCTCGTTGGGCTGAAAGAAGCTCTGTTTTTGGCTTGAAAAATGTCGTCGGAATGATGGCTTCCGGACGTCCGTTTGCTCCCAAAATTCAGCAGCAGCAACTTGGACAAGTGCTCTTCAATCTTCAATTGAAAACTGCAAGAAAAGGTCAGCCAGAGATTTATAAAAAATCACCAAAATCTGCTGCCAGAATTTCTGCAGCAGAACTGGGCAGCAGACTTTGGCCTTCGATTTGGAGCAGCTAGAGTGATCCCGGCTCGCGTGGCTTGCTCCTAAGAGTAGAAGGATTCTCCCTCTAGAGGGGAGACACACCCGGGGCTCTCTGATCCCACTCTACACGTGGTGCTAGCCGATGGAAGTGAATTCGGCCACAGGGAATTTCAACAACTCTATTTTGCTGCAGACTTTGATTTGTGCACTCAAAGGGACAAGGAAAACATCCTTGAAACTCTCCCTCGAACCCTCCAAAACCCAGCCTATAAGAGGAAAGTCTAAGCTCTCAATCTGGGGATCTCTCAACCTCTCAAAGAAGGAACAGCAGGTAAAGAGTTTCAGGTTCTTCAAGGCAAAACAACTCTCTTCTTCACAGGGGACTGCAGCAAGGTTTTATAGGGCAGCAAGGAGAGGGAGATGGAGAGACAGGGAGAGGAAGAGGCAGCAGCTGCCATCACACCAATTTACAGCAGATTAAAAGGGAGTGAAGGCCATCGGGTGGAGAAGAAGAATGGACGTCGCATGGAGAGGAGCTGCGGACGTTTGGGCTTTGGACGCCTGGTTTTCTCCTTCTAGAATGAGAAAATCTAACGTGTAAACCATTTACACGGAGAAATAAAACATCGGTTCAAATGAAAACCGGTCCAATCCCAAAAAAGGGTTCAATCCCAATAAACCACTTGGTTCAATCCAAATGAACCGGTTCAAGCCCAATAAATTGGTTCAATTGGTTCACAACCAATTGGAGGACGAAACGAAATCCGAATCAGTTCAAAAAGAAAAATCCTAGCGCAGTGTTAGACTGCCAAGAATAATTTTCGGTTGACACAGACAAGGGCAAGATGGGAAAAAGAGTGCTCAAAAAATACTGTGACCATAAAACCGAGATGATTCCCAATTGTAATCGGTATCCGGATTAGAGAGTAATCCTCTGTGGCGTGTGACCTCATAGGTTCAAACCTAAATGGTAGCACTGGAATAATTCCAGTGCCGGCACAGGAAACCATCTAGCAATGGGACCTGGCATCCGGATAGGTCGAAGATGCAGGAGCAAACAATCGAACCTCTGGCATATGGTTACCATATAATTCATCCCTTTGACCTCTAATGCTCAGGACGATTGAGATTGGGCTGCCAACCCAGACTGAGTCAGTCGACTACGTGTCTCAAACTCGCAAGCCCAGTGACTCTTCACTAGGGCTACCCCGGTCGAGGATTTGCTAAATTGAGATACTGCAAGAAATTCAATCCAAACTGTTTGGACAGGTCAATTCCATCTTGGTCCATCACTGCTCCACAAGTACTTCCCTGTACCTAGAAACCTTCTTTCACCGGATTAAAAATCCGGGTAGTCCGGCACCAAAGCACAGGGAGTTGCTTTCAAGCTACCGTGATGACCTCAGGTCAGCGGGACACATATACCCATATCCAATCATGAGTTTTCCTTTGGCAGAAAGGGGCTGCACGGAGTCACGTTCAATGAGATATCACATATCCCACTTGTAGATCACATCAGTGTCACCACACTCATTTTGTCAAGAGGACAACCAAACGATGTGAACTACAACAACCTATACTTGATATATTGCCGTCCAGTACAATATATCCTTTGGTTGTGAACAGGGTTTAAGGACCAGTCGATACATCCTCTCTGTATCGAAGTCAGTGTAGTCCTAAGGACTTTATCACATGGAAAGAGTTCATTTCAGGAAAATACAATATGTGATGAGCTGCAAAAATAATATTTTATTAATTCAAAGAAAGAGTACAATACTTAGCTCAACCGTCTACAACCCAGGCGATTGGCTTTGGGACATAATTCCCAACATAAGTTAGTGAAGAGAGAGAGATGGGCTACAGTAGCTAGAGCAAATAGCCAAGAGAGATGACTGAGTGAGAATGAGAGTGGTAGTAAAAGCTTCCCTCGCTAGGGATTCCATCTTACCCATTTATATAGTTGCATATAGTAACAGAATACATTTAGAAAGGTAGCCATCTTTGATAGGTGTAATAGATTTTGGTAGGATATTGAGATCTTCTCTCCGGGAATCCTTTTATTAACATCTTTTTGTTAGGACAATTGATTATATTACAATCTTGCATTTCATAAACTTATCTGCTATGATCACACTTGCCATGATTGCTATTAGGATAGCTGGGATAGCAAGGACCACGTTTTTTCACTTATTCGGATATCATTGGCTCCGAATATTGGGATGTCTTATCCATTGTCAAGAGAGATGGGACCTTTCCAAAAATGAAGAGGCCTCAATACCGTACTCTAGTCTACCCAACTAAGTTTAGATCTTAGTCGCATCTGAGTAAGTACTCGGTGAATGTATAAAAGGGATATCAATCAAGCCCAACTATGTGTAATCTCTCAGTGCAAGGTGTAAGTCATTGTAGTGACCGGCTTATTTGTCTTCTACTTAATCAGTTGTTAGGTGAATTAGTAGTCGTAACTGTTTCCTTCCTGACTGGTGGTGTAGTTACCATCTTCCTTTTACTCAGTCATTGCTCTTTGGTTGTCAGGTGGGTGACTTTATTTTGGTTGGTGATCCGATAGGTGTCTCAAGGCCAAGTAGATAGTTACCACAATATATCTATATTCGTTAAATAAAACAAGCATGTGTATCAATATACTTGTATCTGATCTGTTTCTAGCTCTACAACTACTGCATTTCCAAAGATATCCTAAGTCAAAAATAATTTAGGAATATAGTCACTATTAGGATATGTTGGCTTAATGACAAAATGGCTACTGGTTCAACCAACCAAGGACATTTCTCCCAAACTGCAGTGACCGGAAGAAACTAAACGGCTGGCGGGCTGGTCGAAGCCGAAGACATAATACACAGCTTTTGGCCTGAACCAAAAATGCAGTCTTCCACCTACGACGAAGGAGTAGTCTTTGGCCTATGACGAATGATGAGTCTTCGGCCCATGTTGAAGTATAGTCTCCGATCTATCTCAAAAGTGTTTGAAGACGAAGATGTTCCTTCAATTTGACCCAGACATTTCCATAAGAGGGAAGCTCGAAGATGGGTCCCCGACCTGTCTCAGGTCTCCACGAACATGACAACTAACGGTCATCATCGACTACCTCCAGAACACGATCATGACACGTAACTACAGCGGCAACACCACCAGTTCGGCCGAAACTGCCTAGTAACCATCTATGATTGCGAATTAAGAGGAAGGAATTAACTCCCGCATCATAACCCCAAGAGGGAGGGCGGAATCGCAGGTCGGACAACTTATTATAAATACAGGTAAGAGGGGACGCTCAAGGTAAGGCACAAGATACTCTTGAAAATTCTGGAGTCTTTCCTTCTCCATCTATCCTCCTCATAATCTTCCCCATTCTGTGGTTGGAGCCCACCTCTATCTCCGGCCAAGGATTTGTTTTGCAGGTGAACCAAGGAGCAGGCCTGCGATCAAGTAGCTCCGCCAGGTCGGAACAAGGACTCTACGCCTACAGATTGGCATGCCAGGTAGAGGAATCTGCTATTGTTAAGCTCCCATCCTCAGAAAAGGAGAAGTGTAAGAAATTCACGATGGCAAGAGGAAAGACTTAGATTTCCTCGATGAGATGGAATCATGCTCCTTTTTAGGAAGGTATGCCTCCAGTGGAGAACGACATTCCACCTTCCACAATTATCATGGGATAGTAGCAGTTCGAAACTCTCTTGAACCAAGTCAATAACCTCACAGCTATGGTTCAGGACTTTTAGGACAGAGCTTTCCAGGTGGGGCATATATCGGCCACCTCCGGCACAACTCTCGATCTTGAAAGAAGAGAGCCCCTCTGGAGGGATCCACACATCTCTCCCCCCATCCTCGGCCGTCCCATGAAGGTCGTAGTTCAAGAATGCCCAGGCCCACTGATGGGGATCCAGGGCAGGTCCGGATTCTTTTTCTTATTTTCTTTGATCCCTGACTTCCTATGAGCATCTCTCCAATAGAGTGAATCCCAGGGCCATGAGTTCCAGTTCCCAGTCTCCCATCACCATCCTTCCTTCAACACCTCCACCAAGAAAATTGAAAACAAAAGAGATAAGCTATTTTAGGATTTTAGTTTCAGTTTCACCCTAGTCCTGAGAGGCTTCTTAGCCCTCCCATGGTCCTAGTTTGTTTAGGTGTTTTCCTTTTCTAAATAATTCAGGGTTCATCGAGTCCGTCCTGCATCAATTTGGTATCAAAGCCTGTTTGGGCTCGGTTCTCTTAGGATAATCGGATCAGGCGCTTCACCATGGCTGTCCGGTCATAGGAGATTATTAGGGCTTTGAAACCCTCTTTCCCAATCGACGGGATCTCTTATGGCGGTAGGGGTGCTACTGTGAATTGGCTTGTGAAGAAGAACACAAGGAGTTCTTAGGATTTTCATTTTCGGCCCTTTTTAAATATACTCTATTCTTTTAATTGTTTCTCCCTTGTTTTAATTCCAAAAATTCCAATTTTTGTTTTGATGGATTCAGATTAATTCATAGTATTTTATATAATTTTTGCAGATTTTATTTCGATCTGTGGAGTCTCTACAAGCCAAAATACTGTCTATAAGTTTTTGGCTCAATTTTTCAGCAAAATAATTTTGGAAGATTTAGGGTTTTGGTTAGCATATCTTTGCATATCTTTTATTTTTAGCATGTTTCTATCATATTAGGTCATTTAATGCAAACCATATTTCTGCAAAAGAACAAAAAAAAAACAAAAAAAAAAATACATATAATCAAAAACTCCAAAAATAACTAAACCCTAATATTTATTCTCATATGCCTGACATCATTGCATAAACTACCTTTAAGGGTACTCTTACTTTGCCAGATAAGGGAAGGAGTTGATGACCTCTCCTTAGCCCAAAACCACATCCCTTGCATTTGGTCCCAAGCCTAACTTAAAATTAATTAGACTTAATTTGCCCTAGTAGGCTAGAGACACCAATTGGTCGGGTTTGAGCTAAGTGTCAGATCACTATGTCAGGCTAACCTGTGTGTGCCTTATGCTTAGTGTCTTTAATGGTGGTTCATGGATTCAGTCTTGAAGGGCTTGTATACTGGTCCGCCTACCTGGCCAATCTATGATTGGTGTCAAGGATTGGCAATCAGGGACCTAATACTCCCCTTACACCTGCTTGGCTGAGTACAGGGTTACTATAGGCTTGTTTGCCACCCTGATTGAGCATCTAGTTTTGGACTCTAGGTCTAGGGAGCTGTAGTTGGTTTGATCGAGTCTTGCATGAGCATTAGATCAGGAGCATCATATCATCCTCCATCTCCACTATTGGCTGAACCCATGGATAACTTTGAAGCCCAAATGAAAGCCCTTACTGATCAACTAGCCCAAACCTTCACTCTGCTGAATCAGAGATTTGATCAGGTGGAGAATAGGATACGGACCCTAGAGAAAACCCATAGGACCTAGACTAGATCCTAACCTGAGCCACCTTTACCCACACTACCCAAATTATATGAACATAGATCCTATGCACCCTCTCCCTATAAGCCTAGTATACCTACAACCTATAGATCTTATGACTCCAAATCCTATGACTCTAGAACCTATGAGCCCATATCCCATAAGCCCAGTAGACCCAAGACCCATAGAGCTGAACCTAAATCCAATGACCCCATATCCTATAATTCTATGACCCATCGATCTGCATCTTTGTTCTATGAGCCCAGAGAGCCCATAACCCCTAGTTATCAGCCTAGTACTAGTTAGGTTTCCCCTAGTCAACTTGAACCTCATAGGATTAGTACCCCTAAATATGAACCCAGTAGTAAACCACTACCCCTTAGGCAACCTGAACCAACTAGGAGCAGTGCCCATAATCAGAAACCAGGACCTAGCCAATTTTTGCTTAGTCAAACATCCCCTACCATCCCTTTGATTAACAAGGCTTACGTTAATGCAGAAGTTTATGAAGCTGATGTGAATTTAGCGGATGAGTATGAGGGAGAAGAGGACACACCTCTAGAAGACCTAGAATTAGTTGACCCTGTAGGTACCCAGGTAGAAGCCAACCTAGAGTCAGTTGACCTTGACTATACCCAGCCTAAAGCTATAGTGGAAGAACAATTAGAGGAAGAGAACCTAGGTACTGATGTTAGAGCCTTACCTGAGGAAACCATAGAGGATAGCCAAATTATAGAGTCTAGTTTTAAAATACAAGAACCAGAAGAATTTATTAAGTACCTGATCTCTTTGAATCAATACCCCCAAGATGAGCCTCCTCCTATAGTTTCTATTAAGGACCTCTTTCCTAAGATTAGTAACCCATCCTTAAATTACGCAAACCCTGTAGATATTCCAAAACCTCATAATGTTAACCTCATTAGTTTAGGATTACTCTCTGACGCCCCTTCTTTTATCCTACTTTATCCAACTAACCTTCAACCTTTTACCTTGCCCTACCAAACTAATTTGGAACCCAATTCCTACTTTCTGCCCTTACCTAACACCTCCAGCATTTCTAGGATCATTAGATTGCATTTAGTTGAGATTAGCATACTACATGCATTCATTATGCATGTTAGGTTTGCATTATACTTCTGGCATACCCTATTGAATTTGTTAGGAGCCCATTGTAAGTTTTCATGTGCATGTCAAGCTAGGATCAAACCTAGAGAACCTATAATCTTTTAGGTATAGGTCCAAAAGAGGTCAATAAAATTTCCTTCGATAGGAATGAATAGCCCAGTCTGTTAGGTGTAGGTATGAGTCCTTTGCATCACCTGTTAGGAGTCTGCATGTGCCTAGCATGTTCACCACTTGCACTAATTTTGAAAGAAACTGGCTAATTCCCAAAGAAGGTCCAAGGAATTTGATGTAGTGAATTCCATCTTGATTAGGCTTAGGCCTATGCAGTTCCCTCCCGGGACCGTTAAGAAACTTCATGCTCGTGGAGTTGGACCTTTTAGAGTGATAGAGAAGGTTGGACCAAATGGCTATGTGTTAGATTTGCCTTCGGATCTGGGCATTAGTTCTACCTTCAATATCGCAGACCTGGTTGAGTACAGGAAACCGACAGCGACACCTAGTGAGGCCTTTGGACCTATCCCTTCCATTGAGAGCGACCCTAGCCCAGAGTGTCGAAAAATTAATTGGCCAGAGGCAGGAGAATGGATCGAGCATATCCTGGACGATCAAGCCTTAATGATCCGGGGATGTGGTTATCAACGCTTCCTGGTCTGATGGCAAGGTCGGCCAGAGTCGGATGATTCGTGGATTTCTTGAGAGGACTTACAATGCCTCAACCGAGACCTTCTCGAGAGATATGTTAGCTAGCTTGATTTTCACTAGACAGGGTCGAGTTCCTCCCATCCTGGAAGAATTGGTGCGGAAACTAGAGGTGCCAGAATAAGACAGAAGCTTCTCAACCCTCTATGGATAACTTAGTTATATTCAAGTCCATTGTAATAAAGCTTAGTTCATCTATGTTGTCTTTATTTGAGTCCTGTATTAGTCAGCTCATATTGAGCTAGTCTAGTTTAGTACTAGTTAGCTCATGTTGAGCTAATTTTATTTTTTTGAGTCCTGTCCAAGCACAAGACCACATCATACAAGAGTAGCCCAAGTCCAACCCAGCTTGAAGATTTGAAGACCCCATGCAGAGAAATCAGAAAGCCTGAAGCCCTGGACCAATTGGAAGCAACTTGGGCCAGCCTAGGTCCAGGAGGGAGCTAGGGCGCCAAGAGCTTAAGGTGACCACCCCTTGGTCAGCCACTTAGAGTCACCCTCTTGGCCGACCAAGACAAGGAGAGAGTGAGAATTTTTAAGGATTTTTTCTATCTAATGTTTCCTTATTTTCTAGCTAGGGTTTGGGGGAGAATAAAACTCCTATGTAATTACTTTTGTATCCTTACTTGGAGCCCAATCCTATGAGTCTATTTAAAGAACCCTAGTCTCTTGTATGAGAGCTAATTTTGATATATGAAATATTATTGAGTCTCTAATTGCTATGTGCCTCCCTGCTATGTGCATTAAGGGATCATCTGAGAGCTGTCTTCTTCCCGATTGATGAGTGAGCCGAAGGCTATTTGATTTGAGGTCGGCATTGAAGACAAATTCTGAAGTAATATCAGAATACCGTTGTTGATGAATGACTTCGATTAGGTTTGGTTGATTCCAGTTACTCACCGCAATCATTTCTTCTACTCTGGAAAGGACATGGCAAACAGGTGTCATCTTCCCGTCGGCCATCGATGGAGGAATATTAAGCATGATCTTTGTTGCCCATGTTGAGAGCATAAATATTCGAACGATCGCATCCCAACACATCCTGGATGCTGCCATATCTTTCTTTTTTGAGAAAAGGCCATTAATATGGTAACCGTTCGAGGGAGATCTTTTCGGGTTCGAGGAGCCGATGGTCTCCATCCCCCAGAGCAATTATTGGCGATCATGGCATTCCAAAGTGACCACCTTGATTTTGAGGCATCGCTTCAACACGTGGCACCCTCTGGTGCATCTGGGAGAAGGCATATAGAACATTCCCCTGTGGCCACTTGTGGGTACAGGGTCCTTTTAAATTGGACCCTATCTCTCCCTGTCATAGGCCATCAAGATTTCAGATTTCCCTTTTGGAAATTACCCTCCTTTCTTTAGCACACTAATCAGAATGAAGTTCAGCATTTTCGCTCTCAAGAAGGTGGCAATGAAGAGGGACTCCAAAAAACTAATAGAGGGTAAGCTGGGTTCTAAGGCTCCCCGGAGAGGCAACGGCGATGATCCGTAGGAGGTCATTGCTCGCTTGGAGAGGAAGATCCGGGTCTTGGAGATTTGCCTGGTGTTGGCCAAGGCGCAAGTCGAGGTAGCCATTGTAGAGGAGGAGGAGGCTAGGAAGAAGGTGGCCGAGGCCATCTCAGACTTTATGGCTTCTTCGACCTACAAGGATGAAGTTACAGAGGTGGTCCTAGATTTGTACCACCGGAGGATCCGAGAGCATTGGGACAAGGCTTGTAAGTACTTCAATTTGAAGGGCTTGAAAAACATCAGGCCTTCCATCCCTTTCCCTGGTTATGAATTTGATTTCATTTTTGAAGAAGAATCGGATCCTGACTCCGAAGGGAGCGTCAGACGCTCTCCATCCTTTTTCCAGGGCTTCAACACATCCCGCCAGCATGGGAAAGGGTTGGTAGCAGTCTTTAAATCTACTTTCCTATTACCTGCACGAGCTTCTTTTTTTTTATAAAAAATTGAAAATGAAATAAAACACTCCATCCTTTTCCATACTTCTTCTGTGCACTAACATAGACTTTGGCATGTCGAGGGTGTAGATTTCTCAAGACCATTAGAGTTCTACGTAGGGGATGAGATCGGTTGGACCGTCTTGTTAGGCATTTGTTGTTGACAAGATGAGTAATGTAGACTCACTTCAGCATATTTTCGAATTTACCGTAAGGTAAGGCGTCTAAGCCATCCCTATGCATCCTTATCATTATTAAGCTAGGCTGTTTAGGCCCACCCCAGCGTGTTCTTTGAATTTTTCATAGGGTAGGTTATAGAAACGATCCTTGCACCTTTTTTATTATGTAAAGTAGGCTAATTAGGCCCTCCCTGACATATTTTCGGATTTACCATAGGGTAGGTTACAGAAATTGTCCCGGTGCCTTTGATCATTTTGGCAGCCTGATTAGGCCATCCATTATGCTCATCGAGCATACCAATAAGGTGAGTTGATCGACTCTCCTTTGCACCGTTGGCCTATCTCTTAGATCGGGCACTAAAATCGTTGTCATCCTACTGGTGCAATGGGCCATTCAAAATTGGACAGATTTGCACAAAAGATTCTCGGGGTTTGTTCATTGATAGTACTTGCGAAGGTTTTGTACATTCGACGGTTGGGACTGAATTTTACCGTCCAAGGTCTTGAGTTGATACGTTCCTGGACATATGAGTTCATCAACTTGGTACTGCCCTTCCTAGTTGGGAGAAATCTTGCTCTACTCAGTCGGTCTGGATACTTCAGCTCTTTGCAGCACCATGTCCCCCGTGAAAAAAATCTGTTCCTTTACCCTAGAGTTGTAATATTTGGCGACCTTTTGTTGGTATGTCACCATTTTCATTTGGGCCTGGAGCCTAGTACTCGGTAGTTGATCCAAGTCAACTCTTCTACGATCAGAGTTTTCAGGCTCCTCAAATATGTCGATCTTCAGAGATTGAAGGGAGACTTTGATAGGGAGAATGGCTTCAATACCATATGCCAAGTTTAACGACGATTCGCCACTAGTTGTTCTCAGGATCGTCCTGTATGCCTAGAGAACGGAGGTTAGCTCTTCGGCCCAAAGTCCCTTGGCAGTGTTCAACCTCGTCTTCAGGCCATAGAGGAAAGTCTGATTAGTTACTTCGGCTTCTCCATTTGACTGCGGATGGGCGACAGAGGTCAGCTTATGTTGCACATGGTACCGAGCGTAGAAGTGTTTAAACTTTAGGTTGTCGAATTGTCTCCCGTTGTTGATGATAACTATATAAAGAATTCCAAACCAGAATATGATGGAATTCCTGACAAAGCTTTCATCCTTGCCTTCCGTGATGTGAGCCAATGGTTCAGCCTCGACCCTTTTTGCTAAAATAGTCGATTGCTACAAGGAGGAACTTCCTTTGCCCGGATGTCGGTAGGAATGGGCCAAGAATGTCCATTCCCCATTTGGCGAAGGGCCAGGGTGCTGTCAGTTGGATTAAATGACTCGCTGGTTACCTCTGAATGTTGGCATAGCTTTGGCATTGATCACACTTCAGCACGAAGTCGGTTGAATCCTTTTAAATGGATGGCCAATAGTATCCCTAATGTATAATTTTATAAGCCAAGGATCTGCCCCCCAAGTGATCTCTGCATATCCCTTCATAGACCTCCCTCAAGGCTTAGTCAGCATATGATGGTCCCAGCATTTCATTAAAGGCTGAGAAAAAGATCTTTTGCAGAGGGTACCATCCAGGATGACATACTAGGATGCCATTCACTGAATCTTTTTGGCTTCAGCCTTATCTTCCAGAAATATCCCCTTGTTCAAGAACCTGAGGATGGGATCCATCCAACATGGCTCGGTTTCAATTTGGTGCACCTTCGAGGTTTCTTCAGCTATACTAGGGGCTTCAAGGTGTTCAACGAAAGTGCGACCAAGGGATTCTGGTGTGGTGGTAGCTAGTCTAGATAGTGCATATGCTTGGGAGTTCTTCGATCGAGGGATATCCATGATTTCGAAGAACACAAGCTGAGAAGACAGGGCTTGTACTTTTTTATGTATGTACCATGATGGGATCTCTGGCTTTATACTCTCCTTTAACGTGGTTTCCCACTAATTGGAAATCCGAAAAGGCCTGGAGTTTTTGAACCCCCAAACTCTTAGTGATCCAAAGTCCTGCAAGCAAGGCTTCATATTTGGCATGGTTATTCGAAGCACGGAATGAGAATCGAAGTGCATACTCCACTATGTGCCCATCGGTTTTAGCTAGTATGAGACCGGCTTCACACCCAGTGAAGTTGGTGGCTCCGTCTACATGAAGCACCCTAACAGACTCCATGTCCTTTGGGATATCTTCTTCTATTGGAGGTGCTTCGTGTTCGGACTTCCAAGTACATTCGGCCAGGAAATCCGAAAGCACCTGGACCTTCATAGCCGATCGGGATGGAAACTAATGTCGAACTCGCTTAGCTTCATAGCCCACTTGGCTATCATTCCTAAGGTATCAGGGCAACAGATAATGGCCTAAGGGGTTGATCAGTTAACACCACGATGGCATGGGCATAAAAGTAAGGCCATAGTTGCTTCGCCGCGATTATCAAAGAATAGATTAGCTTTTGCATTTTCAAATACCTTGTTTCAGCATCATCTAGGACTTTGTTGATATAGTAGATTGGCTTGTGGGAGCCATCTTCCACTCTTCGGATGAGAACCAAACTGATTGCTTCATCCAAAGCGAAAAGATACAAGTAGAGTACTTCCCCCTCCTGAGGTTTAGAAAGTAAAGGTGGGGTCTCCAAGTACTTCTTCAGCTCTTCAAAAATAGTACGGCAGTCTTCAGTCCATTCAAAGCCTTGAGACTGTCGAAGTACCTTGAAGAAGGAGAGGCATTTCTCGGCTAACCGAGAGATGAACGTGCTTAAGGAAGCGATCCTCCCCGTTAACTGTTATACTTTTTTTTTGCAGGATGGATGCCTCATGTCATTGAGGGCCTGGATCTTTTCATGGATTGCTTCAATCCCTCATTCGGTAATGTGGAAACCCAAAAACTTACCCGAGGTGATACCAAAGGTACACTTCATCTTATTTAGCTTCATGCGATGACAATGTAGGGCACTAAATGATTCCTCCAGGTCCTTGATGTCATCTTTTTTAAGAAAGCTTTTGAAGAATCATGTCATCAACATAGGCCTCCATGTTCCTTCCTATTTGCTCTTTGAACACCTTATTGATTAATATCTGGAATATTGCCCCGGCATTCTTGAGCCTGAATGACATCATTTTGTAGCAATATAGACCTTTGTCAGTGAAGAAGGCCGTCTTCTCCTCATCCTGGGGATCCATTCGGATTTGGTTGTATTCAGAGAAAGCATCCATAAAACTTAGTAGTTGGTGCCCAGCAGTGGCATCGACCAATTGGTCGATCTTTGGAAGAGGAAAGCAATCTTTAGAACAACCTTTATTGAGGTCCGTGTAGTCGATACAGATCCTCCACTTGCTATTAGCCTTCTTTACCATTACCATATTGGCCAACCACTCAGGGTAATGGGCTTCTCGGATGAATCCTGCTTTGAGGAGCTTGCTTACTTCTTCATCTATCACCTTTTGCCTTACGGGGGCAAAGTTCTCTTCTTCTGCCGGGTAGGCTTATATTCGGGAGAAACTTCCAACCGATGAGTGATCAGCTCAACCAGAATTCCTGGGATGTCCAAAGCCGACCAAGCAAAAATATCAGCATTATTTTTGAGAAAATATATCAGCTCTGTTATGGTTTTCTCATAAAGCATACTTCCGATTTGCACGACCCTAGTAGGGTCCTCTTCAGTCAATGGTATTGAAATGGTTCTCTCCATGGGTTCACCCAAATCTGTAGTTGGGTCTCTTGGATCTAACTAATCCCAAGTTGTAGGATCATTGGAGTGCTTGTCCTGAATCATTAATCACTGTCGAGCCACTCTCTGGTCTCCCTTGGCTTCTCTGACACCATTTCTAGTAGGAAAATGCACTAGGAGGTAGTAAGTTGACACTATGGCTCGAAATTTTTTCAGGACGGGCCTTTCCAAAATAATATTGTAGGTTGAATGGGTTTGGATCATTGTGAAATTGATCGACAATGTTTTCTATCGAGGCTCGGTACCGAGGGTTACAGGAAGTACTATTTCTCCCTTGGCATCGACCTGGTTGCCTCCGAAGCCAGGATGTGGTATAGGAGATCTTCTTAGTCTGTTTATAAGCAAACACATCCGAGAGAATGCATTATAGATCAACATATCGGTTGAACTTTCATTATCAACCAAGATTCGCCTTACATCATAATTGGCTAGAATGGCTGAAAGTACAATAGGATCGTTGTGTGGGAGCCGAACTCCCACTAGGTCATCATCGGAGAAGATGGCATTGTTGTCGATAAGCCAGTTCGAGGCATCGTCTTCATTTCTTCTCCAGTTAATATGTCGATGTATCATCCCCACGCCTCAATTGGTGGGCCTTGATTCAGTAATTCGGCCACTTCAGGAGCTAGTTGGGGAACTATAGCTTCTAACTAAGGTCCTTTGCATCTGACGTATCGTCCCAAGTATCCCTACTTGATAATATCTTCTATAGCATCTCTCAACTGGATGCATTCTTCGGTATTATGGCCGTGGTCCCAGTGGAATCGATAGTGCTTTTTTCGGTTCCTTGCAGAAGAGGATGCCTTCAGGGACGTGGCCATTGGAGATAACTTTCTTTCTCTATCTCCAAGAGGATCTTCTCTTGAGGGAGGTTGAGGGGAGTGTAGGAGTCAAATCTCCCGCCCAATGTTCTGGGCTTGGGACTCTGTCGTCGGTTAGTGTATCTGTTGATGTTGTCATTGTTGGAAGTAGGGGAACCTTGTCCCTTGTTGCTTTTCTTCTGTGAAGGGGGCTTCCCTTCAGTCAGTCGTCGATTTGCCACTTGCTCTTTGGCATCGACGTATTTATGAGCTCTTGACAGGAGCTCAGCAAAGCTTTTAGAGAACTTTTTGTCTAGGGAAAAAGTGATCCTGGACATACGAAGCCCCTTCTTGAGTGCAGACATGGCCACGTGCTCGTTGAGATCGGGGATCTCAAGCATAGCTGCATTAAATCTGGAGATGTAATCTCGTAGTCTTTCTCCTTCATTCTGGTGAAGGAGGAATAGCGTATCCATATTTCGGTGGGTCTTGCGACAGGTCCTGAAAGCAAGACAAACAATTTTTCTAACTCGAAGATGGAATCGATGGTACCTGGGCATATGCTCGAGTACCACATCCGAGCAGCTTTCCTCAAGGTGGCCGGGAATGCGAGACAGTACATCACGTTCGAGGCTTCCTAAATCATTATATTGGCCTTGAAAATTGACCAAATGGTCAAAAGGATCGGAGGTGCTGTCGTAGGGCTCCATTTGGGGAACCTAGAAGTGCCGAGGAACAACTTCAGCCAAGATGCGATTGGTGTAAAGGGGGGCACAGATCATACATGGCTAGGTCGTTGTGATCCCTTTGCTCCCGAATTCTCATCATTTCTAATTTGATGGCTTTGAGGTTCCCATCATAATTAGGGAGGACATGCTTAGGTACTTTCTCTATGGGAGTAGAGTTTTCAGAAGAGGGAGAGTAAGTTTGCCTTGGCCTTTTTCTTCTTTGCAAGGAATTAGTGGGGGATGCGGGACGGACTCGATGAACCCTGAAATATTTAGAAAAGGAAAACACCTAGACAAACTAGGACCGTGGGAGGGCTAAGAAGCCTCCCGGGACTAGGGCGAAACTGAAACTAAAATCCTAAAATAGTTGATCTCTTTTGTTTTCAATTTTTTTTGTGGAGGTGGCAAAGGAAGGATGGGGATGGGAGACTCGGAATTGGAACTCATGGCCCTGGGACTCACTCTAATGTGGAGACTCACACAGAAAGTCAGGGATCAAAGCACACAGCTATCCTAAGCTCTCATCGAACCCTTAATGCACACAACAGGGCTCTCAATAGTACACAGCAAAGGCATCCCGCTTGGGTGACTCTTAGAGGACATGAGGGGATAAGAAGATGGGATAGAGGATAACTAGGGCTTCACACCCCTCATCGAACCCATAATGCACACAGCATGGAACGAAAGCAAAACAGGCCTTAGCCCAAAACCAGAACCAGTGGCTAAAGGATTTCTTTTCAATAATCACTTAAAACAAGAGGGGAGGTGGTCTTTATATAGACAAACAAAACCCCTCACTTACTTAGCCTCCAAGTAAATCTAAAAAGGAAAATATGTCACATCAAAATCCGTGCTACATCAAAATTAGTGCTGATCTGCTCTGAAAAGCATGCTGCTTAGACTGCTCCAGAAAACGTGCAAACTCTTCTTGTGGATGCGATAGAGGAGGATCGATCTCCGTCGGGCATCGGTGGATGGTCGGCGATCGGAAAGCAGGCGGTGGACGGGGCTGGCTGACAGCGAGTAGCGGACGGCGAGCGATAGGCTGCATGCGGGATGGCGGCACAGGATGGGCATGACATGCCCTAGGCATGTCATTTGGTCTCCCATGGCCGTGGGGACCCCCTCGGTGCCGGCAAGGTCTCCGGCGGCCGAGAATGGACCAGCGGATGGTGGGACATTGGCGGACAGAGGGCGGCAGCTAGGCGACGGACGGCGACGGCAAGCGATGTCACTGCCACACATGGTGGCACGGTACGCCGTGCATGCCATTTCATCTTCCTGTGTGCATGGGTCCCAAGGGCGCCGATGAGGACTCCGACGACTAAGCTGTTGGGAATTGTGTCCCAAAGCCAATAGCCTGGGTTGTACGTGATTGTGCTAAGTATTGTACTCATTTTATGAATTAATAAAATATTATTTTTGGCAGCTCATCACATACTAAATTTTCCTGAAATGAACTCTTTCCATGTGATGAAGTCCTTAGGACTACACTGACTTCGATACAGAGAGGATGTATCGAGTGGTCCTTAAATCCTGTTCACAACCAAAGGATATATTGTACTGGACAGCAATATATCAAGTATAGGTTTTTGTAGTTCACATCGTTAGGTTGTCCTCTTGACCAAATGAGTGTGGTGACACTGATGTGATCTGCAAGTGGGATATTTGATATCTCATTGAACGTGACTCCGTGCAACCCCTTTCTGCCAAAGGGAAACTCACGATTGGATATGGATATATGTATCCCTCAGACCTGAGGTCATCATGGTAGCTTGCAAGCAACTCCCTGTGCTTTGGTGCCGGACTACCCAGATTTTTAATCCGGTGATGGAAGGTTTCTAGGTACAGGCAAGTACTTGTGGAGCAGTGATGGACCAAGATGGAATTGACCTGTCCAAGCAGTTTTGATTGAATGTCTCTCAGTATCTCAATTTAGCAAATCCTCGACCGAGGTAGTCCTAGTGAAGAGTTACTGGGCTTGCGAGTTTGAGACACGTAGTCGACTGACTCAGTCTGGGTTGGCAGCCCAATCTCAGTCTTCATGAGCATTAGAGGTCAAAGGGATGAATTATACGGTAACCATATGCCAGAGGTTCGATTGTTTGCTCCCGCATCTTCAACCTATCCGGACGACGGGACCCATTGCTAGATGGTTTCCTATGCTGGTACTAGAAATTGTTCTAGTGCTACCGTTTAGATTCGAACCTATGAGGTCTCACGCCATAGAGGATAACTCTCTGATCCAGATACCGATTACGATTGGGAATCATCTCGATTTTATGGTCACAATTTTTTTGAGCACTCTTTTCCCCGTCTTGCCCTTGTTTGTGTCAACCGAAAATTGTTCTGGGTTGACCAGCACTGCGCCAGGATTTTTCTGAATCAGTTTTGAACTGATTCGAAGTTCATTTCGGCATCCAATTGGTTGTGAACCAATTTTAATTCCTTAAACCAGGATCAATTGGATTGAACCACCGTTGGGTTCAAACCAAATTAGTTTAATGGGATTGGACCATTTTTGGTTGGACTGATTTTGGCTGAACCGGTGTTATTTTTCTCTAAGTGACCGTTTTACACGGTGATTCACATGGAGAAGGCCAAACGTTTGAAGGCCAAATGACCAAACTTTTGACGCTGGGCGTCTCTTCTTCTTCTCCCTCCACCGATGGCTTTAATCCCTCTTTAATGGCTGGTTTAATTGCTGATTAATCGGGTAAACAGCAGCCCCTGCCTCTTCCTCTCCCCGTCTCTCCACCTCCCTCTCTCTGCTGCCTATTTATACAACCCAAAGCTGTCCCTGTTTCATGGTTAGAAAAATCCAACGTGTGAGAACCAAGAAAAAGCAACAAAATTCCTTGTTCTTTAAGAGGTTCAGAGATGCTGGTTGAGAGCTTAGAGATTGCTCTTATAGGCTGGGATTTGGAGGGTGTGATGGAGCTCTTTTCCCATTGTTTCAAGTGCTCAAAATCAAATTTCAGCAAAGCCCTGTTGCTGAAAAGTCCTGTGACCGTGTTGCTCCTTCCAGCGGCTAGCACCGCATGTGAAGGCGGATCAGAGGGCCCCCGGCATGTCTCCCCTCTGGAGGGAGTACTCTTCTACTCCTGGGAGCAAGCCATGTGAGCCGGATCACCTGCTGTAGCTCAAAACACGAAGAAAAGTGCTGTGGTCCAGTTCTGCAGAAATTCTCTGCAGCAGACTTTGGTGATTTTCTGTATTTTCTTTAGCTTGTTTTGGTTGCAGTTATTAGAGGCAAATCGAAGTAGACTTGTCCAAGTTGCCGCTGCTTAAATTTGGGAGCAAACGGAGGTCCGTAAGGTGGTGTTCCGGTGCCATTTTGAAAGCCAAAAACAAAGCCTTTTTCAGCCCAATGAAGAAGATGACTGGAATAACTTTATTCCAGTTATTCAAGTCTATTCCAGGTTTATTCCAGAGTTATTCCAGGTGGAATAAAGGCATGGAAAATTATTTTTTAAATCATGCATGGTTAGACTTATTTGTTTAATATTTTATAAATATTTTATATCATTATACATGCCCAAATGCAACTAGAATTAGATTAGTTCCTGGCGGAGCAGATTTCCACTGCAGGGATTTTTAAAAAGGTTTTTAAAAACCAATCTGCTCCCGCAGATGTTTGCATGCCTAGTGTAGGATCTTGTCAAACTACCTGCACAGTTTTCTAACATTGGTATCAGAGCCAGGTTCCATGTGTAAACTATTTATATTTGCATGTATGTAGATTAAAATTGTTTTAATCTAATGATGTATCAAAATTTCTTTTTGGAACCTAGTTGAGACCTTCACCATGACCGTGTGTGTTTGACACGATAAGGATCGTCTATGTTGGCCTTTTCAGAAGGATCCTTAAAGAATATTAAAATTAAAAATGTTTTAATTTTATGATACATAGTTTTAGGCATGTTTAATATCGATATAAAATATCTTGATGCATGATTTTTTGGTTATGTAAAAATGTTTTACATTGTGACTTAATTAAAATTATTTTTATTAAATCTTTGGCTTATTAAAATCTTTTAGGTTTATGAAATCTAAAACACTTGCATAAGCTATTTTGGGTTAATTGGGTTAGCTGACTAGTTGAGTCCATAACTGGGTTAAACCTAAGTTTAGTTGAACCGGATAATAAGAAGATTAAACAAAAGTTGTTTAAGGTCCTTCTTTAGAACTATCTAATAGTTAGATTAGTTGATCCGTTCATCTAAAATGGATCCAATTAGTGGCTCAGTGGATGCCCGAGTCTTTAGGCTAGTCTGATCGAGTCTGGTAAACCGACTGGTGTCGAGGTAGGTCTGGCATTGTGATCATGGTTGTATGAGGCTACCTCTTTCCTGGCCAACTTGGTTGGTCTCTAGGAAAGATGGTTAATGGCGGATACTCACCCATGATCTCACCTACCTGGCTAGTCGAGTCGACCAGAACTGATTGGAAAAGCTCAATGACTCGAGTTAATGATGCAGAACGGAAGCTCTGATACCAAAAATGATGCAGAACAAAGAACAAAGAAGCGTATGCGGAAGTAAATTTAGGATTAATTTGTTTTTTTTTTTTTTAATTTCAGAAATTGGCTTTGACTCAAAGTAAAGCTAAACTAAGTTGAAGGAAACTAGGTAAGGATTGAAAGCACAATTTAGATGAAACTAAATTATCAGAGTAGTTCAGAAGTAACGGATCGCTGGGGGTTGAGAAACTCCCAGACCTAGGGTTTCGCTCTGAACTTTCAACAGAACAGAAATAGAGAGGAGAGATGGTTTACTAACCAGACAGTGATCTTCTCAGGATTTTGGTGGAAGAACTCTCTCGAGCAGATTGTGGGATCCTCGGAGTCGGCTATCTTCGCAATGGATCCTCCAATACTGGTCTCATGGTTTGGTCGGCTTCTCCTGGACTCAAGATCTGGGAAAGAAGAGGAACAAGTGAAGGAATTCAGAAACTCAAGAAAAGATCTTACCAGGTTGAAGAACTTGAAAGCCGAAGTTGCTGAAATCGAATTCTCCTGGAGGCCGATCTGACTTCCTCTTAGAATTGTTGTAGATCTGCAGTATCTGGACTGGAGTTGGATGCTGGTGGTCGGCCTGGACTTGGAGATGGTGGCCGTGAGAAGGGAAATAGACTAGGGCTTGGTGGAAAGAGAAGGGTGATGGCGGCTAGGGTTTGGGAGCGGAGTGGCTAACATAGGGTTTGGGGTTTTGGAGATCTCTCACCTCCTCAAGGTTCCAGGGGAACCCGGATTTACTCCCTCATGGAGCTCAACACCTGGAAGCAAGTGCGGGAAAGAGAAAACACAAGTTTGCTCATAAAAAAATTTCTTTCATTCATCTGATTTTTTCAAGAGTTACATAGAGTTGAATATATAGACATAACAAAGAAATAAAATTTCATACACTTCCCATGTGGGACTAATAGGACTAACCCACACTTTAGGCATCAAATTCTCTTCCCAAGACTCCTTCCATGAGTGGGCAGCCCAAAAACTCCAAGAAAACTTGAAAATTAGCTCCAAATGGCAGGTTATGGGGGTGTCTCCTAGTATCTCTCCATGAATCAAGGATTTTCCCTTCATGGTTTGTGTCTTTTGGACACCTCCTAGTCTTGCTCCACAAGTTTAGGCTTCTTCCTTTCATGGCTTTGGCACTTTAGGAAACTTTTGGGTGCCTCCTTGATTTTCTCCCCAAGACATGCTCTCTTCCCTTTTATAACTTGGGTTTTTATGGAACATTGTGGGGCACCTCCTTGACCCTCTCTTCAAGAAAAATTCTTGCCATCCTGGCTTGGGTTTATCTGGAAAGAAGTTGGCTCCTCCTTGGATTGAGGCATCTTGATGGATTTCTCCCCCAAGTGGCGCATGAAAGAAGGGACCTGCTTTCTTGTGGTGTGGGGACCAAGGCACACTGGATGGAGATGTGGCGCCTCCTGGACTCTGGCGTGTGGCTGGGAGTGTGGCGCCCACTTGCTTGGTCCTGGGAGAAAATGTGGCACCTTGGAGAAGACCTAGACCACTACTAGGACTTGTATTGAGTCAACATGACTCAATAAAATTTAAATTGCAGGGAAATACAGACTCAAACTAAAATTGAGTTGACCAAGTCAACCCTTATTACAAAACCAGAAAACCCTAATTCTTCGGGCAATGTCAATCAGAGATCCAGATGGAGCCCTGAAGTCTTCTTCTGAGTCTGGTGCCCGCACCAATTCTCCCAGGGTGGGAGGAACTCTACCCTATCGAGTATGGATCAAGCTGGCTCTGGTATCTCTCCAAGAGGTCTGGGTCCAATTCTTGTAATTCTTCTCGGGAGATCCAAGAGTTATCAGAATCTGGCCTTCCTTGCCAGCGGACCAGGTATCTTTGGTATCCTCGATTACGAGTAGAGATAACCTGATCATCCAGGATCTTTTCAATCTGCTCTTTCCTCACAGGCCAGTTTGTTGGTGGACACACAGGGTTGGGTTCACTCTCAAGAGCAGGATTAGGCTCAAAAAGGCTCACTGGGAATCACAACTGGCTCTCTATACTCTACTAGGTCTGTAATGTTGAAAGTGGAGCTAATGCCTAGTTCTGAAGGCAACTCGAGCACATAGGCATTGGACCCTACTCTCTTCACCACTCTAAATGGTCCAGCTCCTCTAGCATGTAACTTTCTAACAGTTCCAGGAGGAAACCGTTCAGGCCTTAACCTAATCATTACATAGTCTCCCTCAACAAAAGTTTTGACTCGCCTTTGAGAATCAGCCAACTTCTTATAAGTTTCATTACTTAAATTTATTTTGGCATGAATTTGTTTATGCAAGTCCTTTACATGCTATGCGAGTGCATCAAGAGACTTGTGTGTGTGGACTAATAGTGAAATCAGATCAAGTGGTGTGTGAGGCTTGTATCCATGAACAATTTCAAAGGGACTCTAGCCTATAGACCTATTGATCGAAACATTATATGTAAATTTAGTCCTGGACAAAATACAAATCCCAATTCCTGGTGCTCTCAATAAAACCAAAATCTGAGCCAAAGCCTAGTAAAGGGTCAAGAAAAACTAAACTAGACTGACGACGTATTCCTAAAGAATGGACTTTATTCCAAAGGAACCCTAGGTCTAAACCTAACAAACTAAGGCTCTCTAGGTTTGACCTTGGGTCGGAGGATGGCATGCAGAGCATGAAAACTTATCATGGGTGCCTAGTAGGTGCCATAAGGTCTTCCAGAAGTAGGTGGCAAACCTAATAGGTTCTGACACGTGGTTCACTCTAAAGACTTCGACAAAGTATACTTGGATGGTGTAAGAAGCATTGGAAGTCCTAGAGAAAGGGAGGAAATATGAGGTGGAGTCTTGAATTACCTGCTGATTAAAGGTGGTGACCTGAAGGTTTGAATGGTGATCTATGAGTGTCAACTGGTCATCCTTACGAAAGAAAAAGTTTGCTATTTCTAGGAATGGATCAAGAGATGGTTCGGGGAGTAGCCTAGGACATGTGATTGCAATAGTTAAGGTTTGTTCTCTAAGCAAACAATGATCCACTTTCTCAAGAAATGGATTAAAGAATGATTCATGGAAGGGCCTATGGATGATGACCTCAAGACTTGAAATTTGACCTATGGGTGAGGAAAGGTATACTCTATAGAAGGGTAGGTCAGTCATGCAAAGGAAGGGGTCTGGGGTCATAAGGAGGACTTCTACAGGAGTGGGAGAATCAATCCGCTCAAGACAAGGATGTTCAACTGAGATTACAGGAGAGACCTTAGTGGCTGGGCATGGGACAAGGTCCAATTGTAAGAGGCTTGATTCAGTCATCCTAAGGAGAGGATCTACCATAGGGTGGGCAAACTTAAACAGTTCAGTGCAAAGATCTTCAATTGGTACTTGGGGAATGACTGTCATTAGAGGGTATGAACTGATAGCTCGGGCTAACACTATGAGTTCTTCCTGGGGGTATTTGACTAAAGGAACCTGATTCTCACAAATCTCTTGAATTTCTGAACTAGGTCCTACCACTTTGTTGCTCTCCAAGGTCTCCTCAGGTAAGGAACCAATAGTATCGATGTCACATTCTTCAAGTTCTTCCCCCTCATATTCATCAACTAGACTCAAGCCAGCATCATATACTTCCTCGATGCCATCTTCAATGGGTTTCGGGTCAGTGGTAATCGGGTCAACTGATTCCGGGCTTGTCATACCTAACCCTTCTTCCTCATTGATAGGCTTGGGTTCTCCCTCATTAATGTCATCCTTAGGATTCTTACCACTTAGCTGAGCACAAGCCAATCCTATGCATGGGCACAGACTAGATTTATGGTCTCTTTCTCCACAAAACAAACATTCTTGCGATATAGGAACCTGGGTCACATTGGGTTTCAAGCTAGTAGAGACCTTACTTGGGCATGGGTGTGGATCTAAATGGTTTGATCTAGAAGACTTGGGTTGTTGAGTGACTAGTCTAGAATATTGTAAGGACCTCTCATAGACACGATCCACACTATAGATATCATGGTTAGGCTTCCTAAGGTTATGTTCGGGATCACGGTATAAGGTCCTCCTAGGTTCCTGGCATGGGTGAGGTTGGGGCCTATTAAATTTTGGATCAGGGATCCAATTTTGATGTCTACATTTTTCAAGTACTTGGACTCGATCCCTAAACTGGGAAAAACCCTCATTCATGTCCTGACTCAATTTGGTCATACTTTCGGTAAGATTTCTAACCATGGCCTCTAAATCTGGTTGGGTTTGACTAGGTTGGTAGGGTACTCCATTCCGGGTAGACATGATGATGCAAGCAAGCACACAGAATGTGACTCAATTGAATGACTACGGGCTAACTAGACCTAGAGCCCAAACTAGGTGCCCAATCAGAGTGGCAAGCTAGCCTGTAGTAACTCGGGACTCAGCCAGGCAGGTGTAAGGGGAGTGTTAGGTCCCTAATTGCCAATCCTAGACACCAATCAGAGATTGGCCAGGTAGGCGGACCAGCACACAAGCCCTTCGGGATAGAATCCCTGAACCACCATTCTAGACACTGAGTACAAAGCACACACAGAGTAACTAGACAAACTGACTCAACATTAGCCTAAACCCGACTTGTTGGTGTCCCTAGCCCACTAGGGCAAATTAAATCTAATAAATTTTAAAATTAGGCTTAGGATCGAATGAATGGGTGGTGGTTTTGGGCTAAGGAGAGGTTATCAACTCCTCCCCTTATCTTAGATGCTCAATTGCCCTTAAGATGAATTAGAAGATGATCACTCAAAAAAATTGAATTACAGAAATACAGAAATAGAATTACTGTAATTTAACTCTCATAAATTTTACAAAAACCAATAAATTACAGTAAAATTATGTAAAATGTTATCAATTATACTGGTTCCAGAAAAACAAAAATTATATAATTTGGAGTTACTTACAATGAGAAAGAATTCCTACAACAGGGTAGTTATAGACTAAAAACAGAATGCTTCCCCCGTTTACAATTCCTGCTACGAAGTTGTAACCCAGCGGATCCCCTACACACCCTAGGAACACCCCGTGGAATGGGAAGAGGAGGCTTGCACCTCGCTTAGTTCCTTGGACCGGACGTCCTGGGGAGTCTACTTCGAGCAGACAAAGTAAAAAAGAGAGATACTCAAAACATGCAAGCAAGTCAGAAACCCTAGACAGGGCTCTGATACCAAAAATGATGCAGCACGAAAGCTCTGATACCAAAAATGATGCAGAACAAAGAACAAAGAAGCGTATGCGGAAGTAAATTTAGGATTAATTTTTTTTTTTTTTTTTTTTTTTAATTTCAGAAATTGGCTTTGACTCAAAGTAAAGCTAAACTAAGTTGAAGGAAACTAGGTAAGGATTGAAAGCACAATTTAGATGAAACTAAATTATCAGAGTAGTTCAGAAGTAACGGATCGCTAGGGGTTGAGAAACTCCCAGACCTAGGGTTTCGCTCTGAACTTTCAACAGAACAGAAATAGAGAGGAGAGATGGTTTACTAACCAGACAGTGATCTTCTCAGGATTTTGGTGGAAGAACTCTCTTGAGCAGATTGTGGGATCCTCGGAGTCGGCTATCTTCGCAATGGATCCTCCAATACTGGTCTCGTGGTTTGGTCGGCTTCTCCTGGACTCAAGATCTAGGAAAGAAGAGGAACAAGTGAAGGAATTCAGAAACTCAAGAAAAGATCTTACCAGGTTGAAGAACTTGAAAGCCGAAGTTGCTGAAATCGAATTCTCCTGGAGGCCGATCTGACTTCCTCTTAGAATTGTTGTAGATCTGCAGTATCTGGACTGGAGCTGGATGCTGGTGGTCGGCCTGGACTTGGAGATGGTGGCCGTGAGAAGGGAAATAGACTAGGGCTTGGTGGAAAGAGAAGGGTGATGGCGGCTAGGGTTTGGGAGTGGAGTGGCTAACCTAGGGTTTGGGGTTTTGGAGATCTCTCACCTCCTCAAGGTTCCAGGGGAACCTGGATTTACTCCCTCATGGAGCTCAACACCTGGAAGCAAGTGCGAAAAAGAGAAAACACAAGTTTGCTCATAAAAAAATTTCTTTCATTCATCTGATTTTTTCAAGAGTTACATAGAGTTGAATATATAGACATAACAAAGAAATAAAATTTCATACACTTCCCATGTGGGACTAATAGGACTAACCCACACTTTAGGCATCAAATTCTCTTCCCAAGACTCCTTCCATGAGTGGGCAGCACAAAAACTCCAAGAAAACTTGAAAATCAGCTCCAAATGGCAGGTTATGGGGGTGTCTCCTAGTATCTCTCCATGAACCAAGGATTTTCCCTTCATGGTTTGGCTCTTTTGGACACCTCCTAGTCTTGCTCCACAAGTTTAGGCTTCTTCCTTTCATGGCTTTGGCACTTTAGGAAACTTTTGGGTGCCTCCTTGATTTTCTCCTCAAGACATGCTCTCTTCCCTTTTATAACTTGGGTTTTTATGGAACATTGTGGCGCACCTCCTTGATCCTCTCTTCAAGAAAAATTCTTGCCATCCTGGCTTGGGTTTATCTGGAAAGAAGTTGGCTCCTCCTTGGATTGAGGCATCTTGATGGATTTCTCCCCCAAGTGGCGCATGAAAGAAGGGACCTGCTTTCTTGTGGTGTGGGGACCAAGGCACACTGGATGGAGATGTGGCGCCTCCTGGACTCTGGCGTGTGGCTGGGAGTGTGGCGCCCACTTGCTTGGTCCTGGGAGAAAATGTGGCACCTTGGAGAAGACCTAGACCACTACTAGGACTTGTATTGAGTCAACATGACTCAACAAAATTTAAATTACAGGGAAATACAGACTCAAACTAAAATTGAGTTGACCAAGTCAACCCTTATTACAAAACCAGAAAACTCTAATTCTTCGGGCAATGTCAATCAGAGATCCAGATGGAGCCCTGAAGTCTTCTTCTGAGTCTGGTGCCCGCACCAGTTAACCCATGTCACCCAGGTTGATCGGTCTGACTGATCTTTAGGTGCCCATGGATCATTTGTTGATTTATTTCAACCCTCCTGGAATCTGATTGATTCAGTGGGAGGATGATCAATGTCCTTATCTATTTCTTCTGTCATAGTTAAAAATCCTCTAAAATTATTAGGTCCTTAAAAAGACTAAGTCAAGGAGTTGATAATGTCCTAGCCTCCCATTAAGTTGGATAGAAATGTGTCCACTTGCTTGGTATGCATCGGCAGTTCCATAGAACGGGTGTACATATGGTGACTCGAATTTCTATCTGATCGATGATTGTTCAGTGCAACCTCCTTAACGGGACCAGGTGGGCCGGCCATAGTCGGGCTTGGTCTTTAGTTAACTGGAAGCATTGGATTCGTCATTTTAATGGTTAGACCTAACCAGAGACCTGCAATAGGAGGCCCCTAGGCCGATTGGGGTGCTCTCTGGGGCAAAATAAAATACTGAAAATTGTTTAGGGAAACAATTGGTTTACGAACCTACCTTTAGGCTCGTATGGGTGAGCCGGCCATAGTCAGGCTCATGCGAGGCCTATTGGATTTCAGTACTCACTTGAAAAAGTATTTTCACGGATTGGAGTTAGAGGCTACCAATCTGAAAAATTAGTGGGAAAAATCTTTAGACTAAAGTCCAAGTCTTTTGGTTAAATTATTAATTCATATACTAATTTGGTCTTGTTTTCTTTTCAGATGTCTTCCAATTTATCGCTCCGGTCACTTCTCGATAATGAGAAGTTAAAGGGTCATAACTTCGATAGTTGGTATCGAAGGTTGAGAATTGTTCTGAAGCATGAACGGATCCTCTATGTGATAACGGATCCGGCACCTAAAATTCCTCCCGCTAATGTACGGAGTGCGGTCAGAGACGCTTATCTGAAGTGGGTCTCTGATCGGACTACTGTCCATTGCATTATGTTAGCGATGATGAACGATGAGTTTAGTCGCAAATTCGAGGAGGCCCAACCTGATGAAATCCTTCAAAAGTTAAAGGAATCCTTAGGCACCCTGGATGATGTAGAACGGTACAAAGTGTCTTGTGCCATCTACAACACCATGATGCCGAATGGCGGTTCAATCATAGATCATGTATTGTACATGATCGAGCTGATTGAGAAACTGGGCAAACTCGGATGCCCCTTGCACGAGCAGCTCGGCAAGGATGCGATCCTGAATTCTCTTCCCTCCTCCTATCTTGATTTTCTCGATCATTACAGAATGAACAAGCCTGCAGTCAACTACCATGGTCTTTTGGGGTTGCTGCAGACTTTCGAGAAAGACCACCAACTGAATAAGGGGGTGGTAAATTTAATAGGAGGAAGTAGAGGTCGTCGTCCCTTTAAGAAAGGGAAAAAGAAAATAAATAAAAAGGGAAAGAAGGTGATGAATGCTCCTGGCCCTAGTTAGACTAGGAAGTATAAGGCTGATCAATCTTCTGCATAATGTTTCTACTGCAAGAAGAATGGACACTGGAAGAGGAACTGTCCTCTTTATATTGCGTCCCTTGATCCGAACTGGCCGAGGAAGCAGAAGTCTGCTGAACAAGGTATTTATATGATAAAACCTTGTAATTACTCAATTGTTGATACTGCTAACTGGGTATTGGATACTGGTAGTCCAATTCATGTTTGTAATACGTTACAGGGACTTCAAGTTAGCAGAAGATTTGAAGATGGAGAATAGTTTCTGAGCATCGTGAATGGAAATCGTGTTCCAGTACTGGCCGTCGAAGTCCAGCATCTAGTCTTTGAGTCTTGTACTATCGAACTAGTCGACTGTCACTATTGTCCTAGTTTCATTATGAGCATAATCTCTATAGGCCTTTTGGCCAATTATGGTTTTGAACTATCAATAAAGGGAGAATTTTGCAATGTTATTTTGAATTACTCTGTGATAATGAAAGCTAGATTAAATAATGGCATATATATTCTATCAAGGTCTGTTAGTGTAATGTACACTTCTAGCAAATGCCCAAGATTAGATAATGTCAATGATTTGTATCTTTGGCACTGTAGGCTAGGTCATATTAACCAAAATAGGATAAACAAGATGCGAGGAGATGGACTCCTCGAGGTCAGTAATTCTGAATCACTGCCCACTTGTGAATCCTATTTAGTTTGTAAAATGACCAAGTCACCTTTTACTAGAAAAGATGAACGAGCTACAGAACTTCTAAGTCTAATACATACTGATATATATGGACCGATGTCAGTTAGTGCTAGAGAAGGATACAAATATTTCATTACTTTTACAGATGACTTTTCAAGATTTGGTTATGTCTTTTTAATGAGACATAAGTCTAAATCGTTTGAAATGTTCAAACGATACCGTAATGAAGTAGAAAAGCAAACTGAAAAATGTATTAAAATCCTTCGATCTGATCGAGGTGGTGAATACTTATCTGATGCTTTTTTGACATATCTTGAGGAGAATGGAATTCTCTCTCAGTGGACTCCTCCAGGAATACCATAGTTGAATAGTGTATCCGAAAGGAGGAATCGAACCTTGTTGGACATGGTTCGATCCATGATGGGCTTTACAACTCTACCGCTATCCTTTTGGGGATATGCACTTCAGACAGCCTCTTACTTATTAAATAATATTCCAAGTAAGTCTGTTATCTCCACTCCGTATGAGATGTGGAATGGGCGTAAACCCTCAATCCCACACCTTCGGGTCTGGGGTTGTCCGGCTTACGTAAAGCGTTTAGACTCAGACAAACTTGGTCCTAAGTTTGACAAGTGTTTATTCATTGGTTATCCTAAAAAAACCAAAGGGTATTTCTTCTACTTGGAGAATGAACAAAAGGTGTTCGTTGCTCTTAGAGCTATCTTTTTGGAAAAGGAGTTCCTTGGAGAAGGAACTATAGCTTCTAAGATTGAACTTGATGAAGTTCAGCCAATAGAAGAACCTACACACTCTAAGGACATCGTAGAACCAGCTGTGATTGAATTACACCCAGAACCCATTAGGAGATCTGGTAGAATACCGCGTCACCCGGAAAGATACTACAATTTCTTGGTCCGGGACGGCGATCCCATTGAGGTCGATGAGAACAATGAGGATTCGATCACCTATATGGATGCACTTCAGAGATCTGTCTCTGAGACATGGCTTGGATCCATGCGATCCGAAATGGAGTCCATGGAAATCAACAATGTTTGGACATTGGTTGATCCGCTTGAAGGAATAAAATCCACCGGGTGTAAATGGATCTTCAAGAGGAAAAGGGGCACAGATGGGAAGGTAGAGACCTATAAAGCACGTCTGGTTGCCAAGGGGTATCGTCAGCGATATGGTATCGATTATAATGAGACTTTCTCCGCTGTGGCAATGCTCAAGTCCATTCGGATCATGCTTGCTTTGGCAACATATTTTGATTACGAGATCTTGCAGATGGATGTCCGAACCGCTTTCCTGAATGGGGAGCTGGAAGAAGAGGTGTATATGATATAGCCTGAAGGGTTCACATCCATAGATGAATCAAAAGTATGCAAGTTGCAGAGGTCCATCTATGGACTCAAGCAAGCGTCTCTAAGTTGGAACTTACAGTTTGATAGGTGTATCAACTCGTATGGCTTCATTAAGAACGGAGAAGAACCGTGCACCTATAAATGGGTTAATGGTTCTGTGAATGTATTCCTAGTACTGTATGTTGATGACATTCTCTTAATCGGGAATGATGTCGCAACATTACAAGGAATAAAGGTCTGGTTATCATCTCAGTTCTGCATGAAGGACTTGGGTGAAGCTTCTTACATACTAGGTATGAAAATCTATAAAGATAGATCTAAGAAGCTTTTGGGACTGTCCCAGTCTACATACATTGACACTGTGTTGAAACGGTTCAGCATGGAAAATTCCAAGAAAGGCTATCTTCCGATAGGTTCTGGAATTACTCTTTCCAAGAAGGAATGTGTGACAACTCTTGAGGAAAGAGAGTGCATGAGTAGAGTACCTTATGCTTTGGCAGTAGGCTCTATCATGTATGCTATGACTTGTACTAGACTAGACGTGGCATACTCACTAGGAGTAGTGAGCAGATACCAGTCTGACCCAGGTGAGGCGCATTGGAAGGTGGTTAAGTCCATCCTTAAGTATTTAAGAAATACTAAAGATCAATGGCTCATTTATGGAGAACTCTGACTCCAAACTTGTGGGGTACTCTGACTCCAGTTTCTAGCCAGATAGAGATGATAGCAAGAGTGTGTCAGGGTTTGTTTTTACCCTGAATGGAGGAGTGATTTGCTGGAAAAGTTCTAAGCAGGCAACTGTTGCAGACTCGGTATGCGAAGCAGAATACATGCAGCATCAGATACGACAAAGGAAGCTGTCTGGTTGCGGAAGTTTCTTGGAGAGCTAGGGGCGGCACCTTCCCTAGATGGTCCTGTTCTGGTGTACTGTGATAGCACTGGAGCCATTGCTCAAGCAAAGGAGCCTAAATCTCATCACCGCACCAAACATATTTTGCAGCGCTACCACCTCGTACGAGAGATCATTGAACGAGGTGACATCAATCTTCTGAAGATCGATGGAAAAGAAAATCTGGCCGACCCCTTCACTAAAGCCCTCGGAATAAAAGAGTTCGACTATTGTAAATGGAAAATGGGTATTAGATACTCTTCTGATTGGCTTTAGTACAAGTGGGAGTTGTTGGGAATTGTGTCCCAAAGCCAATCGCCTGGGTTGTAGGCGGTTGTGCTGAGTATTGTACTCATTTTATGAATTAATAAAATATTATTTTTGGTAGCTCATCACATACTAAATTTTCCTGAAATGAACTCTTTCCATGTGATGAAGTCCTTAGGACTACACTGACTTCGATACAGAGAGGATGTATCGAGTGGTCCGTAAATCCTGTTCACAACCAAAGGATATATTGTACTGGACAGCAATATATCAAGTATAGGTTTTTGTAGTTCACATCGTTTGGTTGTCCTCTTGACCAAATGAGTGTGGTGACACTGATGTGATCTGCAAGTGGGATATTTGATATCTCATTGAACGTGACTCCGTGCAGCCCCTTTCTGCCAAAGGGAAACTCATGATTGGATATGGGTATATGTGTCCCTCAGACCCGAGGACATCACGGTAGCTTGCAAGCAACTCCCTGTGCTTTGGTGCAGGACTATCCAGATTTTTAATCCAGTGACGGAAGGTTTCTGGGTACAGGCAAGTACTTGTGGAGCAGTGATGGACCAAGATGGAATTGACCTGTACAAACAGTTTGGATTGAATGTCTCGCAGTATCTCAATTTAGCAAATACTCGGCCAGGGTAGTCCTAGTGAAGAGTCACTGGGCTTGCGAGGTTGAGACACGTAGTCGACTGACTCAGTCTGGGTTGGCAGCCCAATCTCAGTCGTTATGAGCTTTAGAGGTCATAGGGATGAATTATACGGTAACCATATGCCAGAGGTTCGATTGTTTGCTCTCTCATCTTCAACCTATCCAGCTCCTGGGACCCATTGCTAGATGGTTTCCTGTGCTGGTACTAGAAATTGTTCTAGTGCTACCATTTAGATTCGAACCTATGAGGTCAAACGCCATAGAGGATAACTCTCTGATCCAGATACCGATTACGATTGGGAATCATCTCGGTTTTATGGTCACAATTTTTTTGAGCACTCTTTTCCCCATCTTGCCCTTGTTTGTGTCAACCAAAAATTGTTTCGGGTTGACCAGCACTACGCCAGGATTTTTCTGAATCAGTTTTGAACTGATTCGGAGTTCGTTTCGGCCTCCAATTGGTTGTGAACCAATTTTAATTCCTTGAACCAGGTTCAATTGGATTGAACCACCGTTGGGTTTGAACCAAATTGGTTTAATGGGATTGGACCATTTTTGGTTGGACCGATTTTGGCTGAACCGGTGTTATTTTTCTCTAAGTGACCGTTTTACAAGGTGATTCACATGGAGAAGGCCGAACGTTTGAAGGCCAAATGACCAAACTTTTGATGCTGGGCATCTCTTCTTCTTCTCCCTCCACCGATTGCTTTAATCCCTCTTTAATGGCTGGTTTAATTGCTGATTAATCGGGTAAACAGTAGCCCCTGCCTCTTCCTCTCCCCGTCTCTCCATCTCCCTCTCTCTGCTGCCTATTTATACAACCCAAAGCTATCCCTGTTTCATGGTTAGAAAAATCCACCATGTGAGAACCAAGAAAAAGGAACAAAATTCCTTGTTCTTTGAGAGGTTCAGAGATGCTGGTTGAGAGCTTAGAGATTGCTCTTATAGGCTGGGATTTGGAGGGTGTGAGGGAGCTCTTTTCCTATTGTTTCAAGTGCTCAAAATCCAATTTCAGCAAAGCCCAGTTGCTGAAAAGTCCTATGACCGTGTTTCTCCTTCCAGCGACTAGCACCGCGTGTGAAGGCGGGTCAGAGGGCCCCCGGTGTGTCTCCCCTCTAGAGGGAGTACTCTTCTACTACTGGGAGCAAGCCACGTGAGTCGGATCACCCGCTGCAGCTCAAAATGCGAAGAAAAGTGCTGCTATCCTGTTCTGTAGAAATTTTCTGTAGCAGAATTTGGCGATTTTCTGTATTTTCTTTAGCTTGTTTAGGTTGCAGTTATTGGAGGAAAATCGAAGTAGACTTGTCCAAGTTGCTGCTGCTCAAATTTGGGAGCAAACAAAGGTCCGGAAGGTGGTGTTCCGGTGCCATTTTGAAAGCCAAAAATAGATCCTTTTTCAGCCCAACGAAGAAGACGACTGGAATAACATTATTCCAGTTATTCCAGCTATTCCAGGTTTATTCCTAAGTTATTCTAGGTGGAGTAAAGGTATGGAAAATTATTTTTTAAATCATGCATGGTTAGACTTATTTGTTTAATATTTTGCAAATATTTTATATCATTATACATGCCCAAATGCAACTAGAATTAGATTAGTTCCTGGCGTAGCAGATTTCCGCTGCGTGGATTTTTAAAAAGGTTTTTAAAATCCAATCTGCTCCCACAGATGTTTGCATGCCTAGTGTAGGATCTTGTCAAACCACCTGCACAATTTTCTAACATAGGCGTGGGCCGACGGACGGCAGGCCGACGGACGGCAGGCGGGCGGCCGGTGGCTGTGGAAGGCAGTGGTGGCCGTTGAGGCAGCGGTTGGACTTCCCATGGCCATCCCTTCATCTTCCACGGGTGGGGGCAGTGGACGTCGGGTTTCCGGCGAGGGCGGGGCCGGCGGGTACCTGCGGGCGGGCCGGTGGAGGCGGTAGGTGGTTGGGCAGCACAGATCTGGGGTGGTTCGGTGGCGGCTAGGGTTTGGGAAGATTTTTTTAGAATCACCGGATGAAGTTGGAATAAGGTAAGAATAAGGTGGGGATAAGTTTAGGATAAAGATGGAATAGTGGGAATTGGTGGAATAGCAGGAATAGGCAAAAATAAAAAAATGCAAGAAAAAAAGGAAAAATAGAAAAAGAATTCAGACCTACCCTGAATCCCCATCATTCTCCTCGACCATGAAGAACTCGACTCCGTCGATTTTGAAAAATGGAGCACACCTTAATCCACAACTCGCTCTGATACAAAATTGATGCGAGACCTATGTATGCAAGCAATTATATTTTTAGAGGTTTTTAATTCAAGTTGTGAAACTAAATCTCGAAGATCAGATCAATTATTTAAGCAAGGAAAATTATGCAAGAAAGAAACTAAAAGCATGCAAATAGGACCTAAGAGCATCAGAAAAAGAAGGACCACCGAGGCTGAGAAGCCTCGGTTGGGCTAGTTCTTCTACAATAACGCTACTGGTGGCAGAGGGGGTGTACCTGGCAATGTCTGATGCACCTGGTGAAGATCACAGTGAAGAGATCACTCGTCCTCGATGGATGCGGCCTGTAAAACCAAGCCAGAGACCCCCGGATACCCGGCTTTCTGCTCGGTGATCCGATTGAGGCCTAGTTGGAGTCGTCAGATTCGTTGGAGTTGAGGGACCTGCAAACGACCTATCAAGGGTTAGAAAACTCAGAGGAGATTAAAAAAATAAGAGGAAATGACAAGGGATGAAGTGTTTTTGGAGTTGTCGGCCAGGGCTCTGGAGGATTGGATGGCAGCTGGAATCAGTTGCAACACCGGGAAGAAGACAGCTCTCAGATGATCCCTTAATGCACACAGCAGGGAGGCACACAACAATTGGAGACTCAATAATATTTCATATATAAAAATTAGCTCTCATATAAGAGACTAGAGTCCTTTAAATAGACCCATAGTCTTGGGATCCAAGTAAAAATACAAAAGTAATTACACAGGAGTTTTATTCCCACCCAAACCCTAGCTAGAAAATAAGGAAACATTAGATAGAAAAAATCACTAAAAACTATCCCTCTCTCCTTGCCTTGGTCGGCTAAGAGGGTGACTCTAAGTGGCTGACCAAGGGGTGGTCACCTTAAGCTCTTGGCACCCTAGCTCCCTCCTGGGCCTGGGCTAGCCCAATTTGATTCCGACTGGTCCAGGGCTTCAGGGTTTTTGATTTCTCCTCCTGGGGTTGTCAAATCATTAAGTTGGGATGGACTTAGGCAAATCTTGTATGATGTGGTCTTCTGCTTGGACAGGACTTAAAAAATAAAATTAGCTCAACATGAGTTGACTAGCACTGGACTAGACTAGCTCAACATGAGCTGACTAATACAGGATATAAATAAATACAACTTAGATGAACTAAGCTTTATTGCAATGGACTTGAATGTTGCTAAGTGATCCACAGAGGGTTGAGAAGCCTCTGTCTTATTCTAGTACCTCTGGTGTCTGCACCACATCCTCAGCCTGCGCACCCTTTTCGGTTTGAGCCCCCTCTTCTTCAGCCTAGAACGGAATTACACCCAGGTCCACGGCTACGATAGCGACTTCTTCCCTCAGGCTTGGCATCTCTTCAGCCTCCTCGACCTCGACCAGAATTACACCCGAATCCTTGGCTACGATTGGGATTTCCCCTCTCAGGCTCAACATCTCCTCAACCTCTTCCATGGCCTCGCTTCTCTCTTCTTCTTCCTTCACTATATCGAAAGCAGGAATGCCAGAGAGATCGAGATCAGGGAAGACCGTACTGACCTTGGTGAGTCTGTCATTGAAGCCATGCTGATAGCTATATAAAGTCGCCTCATTCATCTCCACCTGGAACTATGAGGACTTCCTAAAATCCACAATGGCTCTTGCCGCCAGCTCCTTCATGGCTTCAGTTTCCCTCCTAGCTGCTTCGGACTCCCTCTGGCTGCCTCGGATTTCAAGGCTACCTTTTTGGCTCTCAAAGATGCCCTCCTGGCTTTGAAAGTTGCCTCTTCGGCCCTCTCGATCGCTTCCTCAGCTGCCTTGGTCAGATCTCCGATCCTCTCCTGATTCTCCTTAGCAGATTATTCCAAGGATTCAATCTGTTCTCTATTCTTCCTCAACTCCGACCCCTACTCTGCTATCGTCAAGTGGACGTTTTTCAGTTCGCTCCTCAAGCCACGAACTTCGGCATCCATGCGAGCAAGCCGATTCTCCATGGACTACTTTAGTTCTTCGGCCACTTCCTTCTCGGCCATGGCTAAGTGGAGCTCCCCCTTCAGGCAGTGAATGAGGCTATCGATGCTCCCCAGACCCTCCTCCATGAAAGTGATGTCATAAATCAGCTACACCAATGAAACAAGGTGTAAGATCAATCACAGGCTGGATAACCCATTAGGCAAGAAGGGGAGGGTAAAAATCCTACCTGCTACAGGGCAAAATTTGTAGAATCAGATACCCTTGCCAGGCATCGACCTCGGATCACTGCCAAGTCATGAGGCAGTAAAGTATCCTTCAATGCCCGCCTAGCCACCGCAGGAACCAAAAGACCACCCATGGGGGAAAGTTCCGAAGAGCCCACGAGATGGCACCCAATTGGAGAAGCCTCTCGAACGGACTCTTCCTCGACTTGCGACACCTTGCCCCTATCTGCCGCGGGTGGGTAAGGCAGTGGCACATTGACCACCGGAGATGAACTCTCGCTTATTTGGACTAGAGAAATAATCATTGGCAGAGTTTCAACTAGTTGAGGTCCTGTTGGGGCCTCCATCATTGGCACCCCATCTCCCCCAGAGGTTCCTCTAGAGGATGAGATACTCCTACTCCTCTCAGGGTCATCCCTTCGGGCCTTCTTTTGGGCCTCCGACCTTGAAGGGGGAGCCTAAGCTATCCACTTCTTGGAAGAATGGCAAAGCCAGTTTATGTTAGGCTTCATTACACCACCTGCAAACAGAAAGCCCCCACTGAATCAACTGGGCTATGAAAAAGGAAAAAGAAAGAGAGGTAGAAACTTCCACCATTTATACCTAGCATAGGGAACTCACTAATCCCTACGAGATGGAGATTCCTCTCCTCCAACAGTTCATGGATGGGAACGATCTCTGAACCAGTCAGTAAATCATAATCACACTGATCAGCCACCAAAACTTTCTTCCTATCATTGGCAACTAGATGTGGCTCCTTCCACTCACTACTGAAACCAAACAATTTGGTAGATGATACAAAAACAAAATTGGACTTCCACCCATGGATGGCATTGGGCATGTCCTTGATGATCTTGTGACCAGGCCGAGGATAGATCACCCACCATCAATGACCGTGGAAATCCCTTTTGAGAATAAAGAGAGTAGTAAACAGATTGGTACCGGGATTCACATTAGCTATGTGGCATCGGATGAAAAATCCACAAATAATCCTAATGCTGTTCGAAGTCAGCTGCGCAGGAACTAGTTGGTGCATACAAAAAATCTTGATGAAAGAAGGATGCAAGGGAAATCAAAGACCTGCCATTAAATGGTATTCATATATGGCCAAGCGCCTGGTGGGAGGTTAGTTCACCCGCTCTTCAAAGGTGGAAGGTAATAAAGGAAACCCTTCGGAAATGTAATAACATTTACGAAGGTGTGCAACCCTTCCTGGTGAGACAGAGCTGGCGACTAACTCCGAACTCACTACATCCTAGGCCCCGAAGGGCCATACTTGATGGGGGACTAATATGCATGCAATTCTTTTTGTATGTTTTATATGTGGGGTTAGGTACTTCATTCTCAAATTTCAGATCAAAATTAGTTGTAGGGAATTTTATATGAATTTTTGAAGCCAAGCATGCAGATTAGAACCTTGAAAAGTACTAAAGAAGGATCGCCAAGGCTGAGAAGCCTCGGTTAGGGCAAGTTCTCCTACAATATAAAGACTGGAGGTAGAGGGGTATACCTGACAACGTCTGTGAAGATTGCAGTGAAGGGGTCTTTCGTTCCTCGATGGATGTGGCCTGGAAAACCGAGCCAATGGCCCGCGAATACCCGGCTTTCTACTCGGTGGTCCGATTGAGGCTTGGCTGGAGTCGTTGGATTCGTAGGAACTCGGGGACCTGCAAATGACCTGTCACGGGTTAGAAAACTCACAAAGGAACAAGAAAACAAAGAAAAAATAGCAAGGAAAGGCTTCTTTTGGAGTGGACATCCAGGGATCTGGAGGGTTTGTTGGCAGCAGGAAGATGATTGCAAACACCGGGAAGAAAAACTCTCACAAACCCCTTTATGCACACAGCAGGGTATCACAAAACTCAATAGAAGAACTCAAGGTTTTAATTCATATCAAAAAGTCCCTTCATACAAGAGGCTAGGGTCCTTTAAATAGACTCTTAACCTTGGGCTCCAAGTAAGGGCACATAAGTCATTACATAAGAATCCTTTTCCCTCTCAAACCCTAGCAAGAAAATAAAGAAATATTAGGTAGAAAAAAAATCCCTAAAAATTCTCTTGACTTGGCCAACACTCCAAGGATGCCTAGGGGGGCATGTTGGGCTTCTAAGAGCAGCAAGGGGCCGGCCCAAAGGGGCCCGGGTGCATGGGTTTGGGCCTCTGGAAGCTGGGGTGGCCTGGTAGCCAGGTAGCAGGAATATTCCCTGGTATCTAGCTTCTTAGGGGCATGGGCTTGGCGCCTGGGCTTGATTTCTTTGGGCTAGGATGCAGATGGACCTCTAAAATCATGGATTCCTTGGTCTATTAATCTATTTTGGCATCTGGAAGGAAATCTGGGCATCTGGAGGGCATCTGCAAGAAATCAGGGTTTTCTGAATTTTCCTCCTGGGGTCTTCAAATCTTCAAGCTGGGTTAGACTTGGGCTATATTTTCATGACTTCAATCTAGTTGGACTTGGTCTTCACTTGTATGATATAGTCTTGAGTCTTCAGTATGCTTGGACAGGACTCAAAAAAATAAAATTAGCTCAACATGAGCTGACTAGCATTGGACTGAACTAGCTCAACATGAGCTGACTAGTACAGAACTGAAATAATAACTCAAAATACTCAGATATCAACTAAATTGGACTTAGATGAGCTAAGCCCTTATTACAGATGGACTCATAAATTATTGATCAATTTATAGAGGATTGAAAAGCCTTTATCTTATTCTGGTGCCTCTGATGTCCCCACCAATACTGATTCCCATAGACTTCCTACGGTCTCAGCCATGACAAAAAAATGAAGCAAGGAAACAAAAAGAAGATTCTACCTGCGAAAGTGACTGATGGCCAAGAAAAGGGAAGGCTGGGCCAAAATAGAAAGTGTGCAAGGTTGAAGAAGCTTCCTTAGCCAAAATTTTTCCTTCTCATAAAGGACAAGGATGCTTCAAGGCGACATCTTGATAAATGGAACCATCCCCAAAAATTCGCTATGAATGCTCGAGATGGATGCACAATCCCAAAGCAGCCATAAACTGATTTGATGCGAGAAAAACCAAAGGTCATAGTCTGCACAAATCAATGGCTAAGGTAGAATGCACTTCCAATCCAAAGGATGGGAAGAGGCCAAAATTGCCGCCCTAATCTCAACAAGAAGATCGGCCGAACTGTCGCATGATGGAAAGTGGGGAAATAGTCCCTAATCCGCCCACTATTTTTTCACACCCCAATCAGGGGATGAAAACTGTCCAGCACTTGGTTCTCGAATCAGCAGGTAATTATGACAAATTGTCCAATCAGGGATTTCATAATCATCTGTCGTGCCATTTTCCAGGCAAAAATGACAAACTAGTGATACTCTCACTCTTTGAGGAAAATCACCACTTCAAAAACTGAGAGTAGGGGGCAACTATTGGGATATGTCAGCTTAATAACAAAACAGCTTCCAGTTCAACCAACCAAGAACATTTCTCCCAAACCGCAGTGACCGGAAGAAACCAAATGGCTGACGGACCGGCCAAAGTCGAAGACATAAGGGACAACTTTCAGTCTGCACCAAAGATGCAGTCTTCGGCCTCTGACGAAGGAGCAGTCTTCAGCCTACAACGAAAGATGAGTCCTCGGCCCACGTCAAAGTATAGTCTTCGATCTGTCTCGAAAGAGTCCCAAGATGAAGACATTCCTCCAATTCGACTACAGACATTTTCCCAAGAGGGAAGCCCGAAGACGGGTCCCTGACCTATCTCTAGTCTCCAAGAACATGACAAGTAACAGTCATCATCGACTACCTCCAAAACACGATCATGGCATGTAACTCCGGTGGCAACACCTTTGGTCTGGCCAAAACCACCTAGTAACAGTCCATGATTGCGAATTAAGAGGAAGGAATTAACTCCACCATCGTATCTGTAAGAGGGAGGGTGGAATTGCAGGCTAGACAGCTTATTATAAATACCAGTATGAGGGGACACTCAAGGTAAGGCATAGGATACTCTTGAAAATTTCAGAGTCTTTCCTTCTCCATCTATCGTCCTCAGAATTTTTCCCATTCTATGGCTGGAGCCCACCTCTCACTTAGGCATCGGAATGTCCCCCACCAGAGCAACTCCGGCCAGGGATTTGTTTCACAGATGAACCAAGGAGTGGGCCTGTGATCCAGTAGCTCCGTCCGGTCGGAACAGGGACTCTACGCCAACAGTCACGATCATGGCTCAAATAATAAATATGTGACTTTGTTTGGAAAAAATCAAACTCCCCTCATCAAGACTAATATGATACCCGTAATATTCCATAGCTTCTTGTTAGTGTAGAGTCCCTTCTTGACCAGGCAGAGCTACTGGATCGCAAGGCCACTCCTTGGTTTACCTACAAAACAAATCCCTGGCCGGAGTTGCTCCAGCGGGGTACACTCCAATGCCTAAGTTAGAGGCGGGCTCCAGCAACAGAATGGAGAAGATTCTATGAAGGATCAGATGGAAAAGGAAGAGACTTTGAGATTTTTAGGAGTGTATTGTGCCTTACCCGGAGCGTCCCCTCTTACCGTTATTTATAATGAGTTGCCCGGCCTGCGGTTCCATCCTTCCTCCAGCGGTTATGATGGCGGGGAGTTAATTCATTTCCCTCAATTTGCAATCATGGATGGTAACAAAATGGTTCCGGATAGATTGGTGGCGTTGCTGCTGGAGTCATGTGCCATGACTACGCTCTTGGAGATAGTCGATGGTAACTGTTATTCATCATGTTCGTAAAGACTTGAGACAGATCAGAGATCTGTCTTCAGGTTTCCCACTTCGGGAAATACTTATAGTCGAGTTGGAGAATTGTCTTTGTCTTCAAACTCTTTTGGGATAGATCAGGGGTTATGTCCCCGGCAAAGATCGAAGACTTTGACTTGGAAGTAGGCCGAAGCCGATGTCTTCGTCATAATCTGAAGATTGTGTCTTCGGTCGATAGCAGGGATCACACTTGGGCGTGGACCGGGGACTCTATCTTCGGCAGGGGCCATAGACTTGCTTTTCGGATGGAGTTAAGCTCATCGATTTTAACTTGCCCTGTTTCTTCCGAACACTTTGGTTTAACATGCATGGATCGAGAAAATGTCTTCGATCGGTCGAGTCAATGGTTGGCTTGTACTTGGATTGACATATCCCAATAGTTTCCCTCCTACTCTCTATGTTTGAAGCAAGGATTTGCCTTGAAATGTGAGAGTATTACTGGTTTATCATTTTCCACTTATGGGATGGTGCAGTGGACGATTAAAAAATCTCTTATTGGACCGTCAACAATAACTGTCGGTTGATCTGAGGATCAAGTGATGGACAATTCTTATCCCCTGATTGGGGTGTGAAAAAGGAGTGGGTAGACCCGGGACTGTCTCTCCTTTTTTTTTTTTGTGCGATGGTTCACCCAATCTTTTGGTTGGGATTTGAGCATCGGTCGTGGCTTTTCCCTGATCTTGATCTTTCTGGCATTCTGGATTTTGACATAGCGGAAGAAGGAGAGGAGGAGGATGACGAGGCTATAGAGGAGGCCGAAGAGATGTCAAGCCCAAGGGAGGAGATCCCAGTCTTGGTCGAATGTTCAAGCATAATCTCGGTCCAGGTCGAAGAAGCCGAAGAGGTGCCAAGCCTGAGGGAAGAAGTTTATATCATAGCCAAAGACTTGAGTGTAATTCCAGTCCAAGTCGACAGTAGAGTTCAGGCAGAAGAGGGTATCCGGGCTGAAGAGGGGGCCCATGTTGGAGACTCTCTGAACCTAGCTCAAGTTGAGGAAACCCTTTCTACACAAATTGACAGACTGCTCCAGTCATGCAATGCTGAATCTCTTTGGACCGTTCCTTAGGGATCTATAGGGCATTGTATCTCTTCTCCTCTTTCCTCAGGCATGCAATGGTTTACCGGGAGTGGTGACTGCTATGTCATTGCTTGGAGAGGTAGTGGCGACCGAGTCGGCGGCAATTAAGCATGGTAATATAGATCATCATGGCTGCATGATGTGGAACCTATATAAGCATGAAATTATATTTTTTTATGTTTTTAATTCAAGTTGTGAATCTAATCCCGAAGAGCAGATCAAGTATTTAAGAAAGGAAAACTATGCAAGAAAGAAACTAAAAGCATGCAAAATAGGACCTATGAGCATCAAAAGAGAAGGACCGCCGGGGCTGAGAAGCCTCGGTTGGGCTAGTTCTTCTATAATAATGCTACTGGTGGTAGAGGGGGTGTACCTGGCTACATTTGAAGCACCTGATAAAGATTGAACTGAAGAGATCACTCGTCCTCGATGGATGCGGCCTAGAAAATCAAGCCAGAGACCCGTGGATTCCCGGCTTTCTACTCGATGGTCTGATAGAGACCTAACTGGAGTCATTGGATTCGTCGGAGTCGAGGGACCTGCAAATGACATGTCAAGGGTTAGAAAACTCAAGGGATAACAAAAAAAAAAGAGAAAACAGCAAAGGGAAATGAAGTTTTGGAGTGGGTGGCCAAGGTTTGGAGGATAGGCTGGCAGCAAGAATCTGTTGCAACACCTGGAAGAAGAAGACACCAATAAACCCCTTAAGCACTCAGCAGGGTAGCACACAGCAGTTGTAGAAAGCTCAATTATCATTCATATATCAATGTTTCTCTCATACAAGAGACTAGGGTCCTTTAAATAGACCCATAGCCTTGGGCCCCATGTAAGGATACAAAAGTAATACCATAGGAGTCTTATTCTCACCCAAACCCTAGCTAGAAAATAAAGAAACATTAGATAGAAAAAATCCCTAAAAATTCTCCCTCTCTCCTTGCCTTGGTCGGCCAAGAGGGTGACTCTAAGTGGCTGACCAAGGGGTGGTCACCATAAGCTCTTGGCGTTCTAGCTCCCTCTTAGGCCTGGGCTGGCCCACTTTGCTTCCAGCTGGTCCAGTGCTTCAAGGTGTCTGATTTCTCCTCCTGATGTCATCAAATCTTCAAGCTTTGTTTGACTTGGGTTATACTTCCATGTCTTCAATCTGGTTGGACTTGGTCTTCATTTTTATGATGTGTTCTTGAGTCTTCAGTGCACTTGGACAGGACTAAAAAAAATAAAATTAGCTCAACATGAGCTGACTAGCACTAGACTGGACTAGCTCAACATGAGCTGACTAATACAGGACTTAAGTAAAGAAAACTTAGATGAACTAAGCTTTATTACAAATAGACTTGAATGTAACTAAGTGATCCACAGAGGGTTGAGAAGCCTCTATCTTATTCGGGTGCCTCTGGTGTCCCCACCAATTATCCCAGGGTGTGAGGAACTTGACTCTATCGAGCGAAGATCAAGCTAGCTCACATATCTCTCAAGGAGGTCTGTGCTGAGGTGCTGCAAGTCCTCTCAAAAAATCCATGTATCATCCATCTCTAGCCGGCCTTGCCATTGAACCAGGTAGCATTGATAGCTGCGACCCTGGATCATTAAGGCTTGATCATCCAGGATATGCTCGATCCGTTCTCCTCTCTCTGGCCTAATTTATTAATGGACACTCTGGGTTAGGGTCACTCATAATGAAAGGAATAGGTCCAAAGGCCTCATTAGGTATCGCTATTGGTTTCCTATACTCAACTAGGTCTGCAATATTGAAGGTAGAAGTGATGCCTAGATTCGAAGGCAAATCTAGCACATAGGCATTTGGTCCAACCTTTTTTATCACGTTAAAAGGTCCAGCTCTACGAGCATGAAGCTTCTTTTAGGCCTAAGCCTAACCAAGATAGAATCCACTACATCAAATTTCTTGGCCCTTCTTAGGGAATTAGCCAGTTTCTTTCAAAATTAGTGCAGGTGGTGAGCATGCTGGGCACATGTAGACTCCTAATAGTAATGCAAAGGACTCATGCTATCACCTAACTGACTCGACTATGAATTCCTATCAAAGGAAATTTTATTAAACTCTTTGGACCTAAACCTAAGAGATTATAAGTTCTCTAGGTTTGATCCTAGCTTGACATGCACATGAATACTTACAATGGGCTCCTAGCAAATTCCATAGGGTATGCCAGAAGTATAAGGCAGACCTAACATGCGTAATGAATACATGCAACATGCTAATCTCAACTAAATGCAATCTAATGATCCTAGAAATACTGGATGTGTCTAGAAATGGTTGAAAATAGGAAGTGGGTTCAGAATTAATCTGGCAGGGCAGGGAAAAATGTTCAAGGTTAGTTGGATAATGTGGGATAAATGAAGGGGCGTCAGGGACTAATCCCAGACTAATGAGGTTAACCTTATGAGGTTGAGGTGTATCTATAGGATTTGCATAATAGAAGGATTGGTTACTAATCTCAGGGAAGAGGTCCTTAATGGGAACTATAGGAGGAGGTTCATCCTGAGGGTACTAATTCAAAGAGATCAGGTCCTTAATAAATTTGTTTGGTTCTTATATTTTAGAACTAGACTCCATAATTTGGCTCTCCTCCATGGTTTCCTCAGGTAAGGCTCTAGCAACAGTACCTAGGTTCTCTTCCTCTAATTGTTCTTCCACTATAGCTTTAGGCTAGGTATAGTCAAGGTCAACTAACTCTAGGTTGGCTTCTACCTGGGTACCTACGGGATCTACTAATTTTAGGTCTTCTAGAGGTGTGTCCTCTTCTCCCGCATACTCATCCACTAAATTCACATCAGCTTCATACACCTCTGTGTTAATGTAAGCCTTGTCAATCAAAGGGATGGAAGGGGAAGGTCAGCTAATGAAAAATTGGCTAGGTCCTGGTTTCTGATTATGGGCACTACTTCTAGTAGGTTCAGGTTGCCTAAGGGATAGTGGCTTACTACTGGGTTCATAATTAGGGATACTAATCCTATGGGGTTCAAGTTGACTAGGGGAAACCTGACTAGTACTAGGCCAATACCTAGGGATTATGGGCTCTCTGGGCTCATAGGACAAGGGTGCAGATCTATGGATCATGAAATTATAGGATCTGGGGTCATAGGATTTAGGTTCAGCTCTATGGGTCTTGGGTGTACTGGGCTCATGGGATATGGGCTCATAGGTTCTAGAGTCATAGGATTTGGAGTCATAATATCAATAGGTTGTAGGTACACTAGGCTTATAGGGAGAGGGTGCATAGGATCTATGTTCATATAATTTGTGTAGTGTGGGTAAAGGTGGCTCAGGTTTGGATCTAGTCTGGGTCCTACGGATTTTGTCTAGGGTTCCTAGTCGGGCATCTATTTGATCAAGTCTATGGTCAACTAGGCGTTTGATTGATCAAGCCTAAGATTGATTGATTGGGCAAGTTGATCAGTAAGGGCTTTCATTTGGGCTTCAAAGATATCCATGGATTCAGACAAAAGGTGAAGATGGTGGGTGATATGATGCTCCTGATCTAGTGCTCATGGAAGACTCGATCAAACCAACTACGGGGCCCTAGACCTAGAGTCCAAACTAGGTGCTCAATCAGGATGGCAAACTTGCCTATAGTAACCCTGTACTCAGCCAGGCAGGTGTAAGGGGAGTGTTAGGTCCCTGATTGCCAATCCTAGACACCAATCAGAGATTGGCCAGGTAGGTGGACCAGCACACAAGCCCTTTGGGATTGAATCCCTAAACAACCATTCTAGACACAAGCACAAGGCACACACACATTAGCTTGACACAGTGATCTGACACTTAGCCCGGACCCGACCAGTTGGTGTCCCTAGCCCACTATGGCAAAATTAAGTCTAGTTAATTTTAAGTTAGGCTTGGGATGGAATGCAAAGATGGTGGTTTTGGGCTAAGGAAAAGTAATGACCACCTTCCCTTATCTGACATAAAGAGAGTGCCCTTAAAGTAAATTATGTAATGACGGCAGGTAGATGAGGACGCAAATTAGGGTTTAGATATTTTTGGTATTTTTGATTATACGTAATTTTTTTATTTTTTATTTTCTAGAATTTTTTTAAATAGGAAGATATTTGCAGATTATGCTTTAATATGCAAAAAATATGCTAAAATAAAAGATATGCAAATAAAAACTAAATAAAACCCTAAATCATCCAAAATTATCTTGCTGAAAAAAAATAGATACAAAAATTTGTAGACTATATTTTGGCTTGTAGAAACTGAACAGATCGAAATAAGATCTACAAGAATTTTGTAAAATACCTTGAATTAATAAGAATCCAGCAAAAGAAGTTTCAGAATTTTTGAAGTTATGAGCAGGTGGTGGGGATACCTAAGGCACCAGAATAAGACAGAGGCTTTTCAACCCTCTGTAAATTGATCAATAATTTATGAGTCCATCTGTAATAAGGGCTTAGCTCATCTGAGTCCATTTTAGTTGTTATTTAAGTATTTTTAGTTATTATTTCAGTTCTGTACTAGTCAGCTCATGTTGAGCTAGTTCAGTCAATGCTAGTCAGCTCATGTTGAGCTAATTTTATTTCTTTGAGTCCTGTCCAAGCATACTGAAGACTCAAGACTATATCATACAAGTGAAGACCAAGTCCAACTAGATTGAAGACATGGAAGTATAGCCCAAGTCCAACCCAGCTTGAAGATTTGAAGACCCCAGGAGGAAAACTCAAAAAATCCTGATTTCTTGCAGATGCCCTCCAGATGCCCAGATTCCCTTCCATATGCCAAAATATATTCATATACCAAGGCATCCATGATTTTAGAGGTCCATCTATATCCTAGCCCAAAGAAATCAAACCCAGGTGCCAAGCCCAAGCCCCTAAGAAGCAAGATACCAGGGAATATTCCTGCTACCTGGCTACCAGGCCACCCCAGCTTCCAGAGGCCCAAACCCATGCACCCGGGTGCCTTTGGGCCAGCCCCTTGCTGCTCCTAGAAGCCCAACACGCCCCCCTAGGCATCCTTTGAGTGTTGACCAAGTCAAGAGAATTTTTAGGGATTTTTCTACCTAATATTTCCTTATTTTCTAGCTAGGGTATGAGAGGGAAAAGGATTCTCATGTAAAGACTAATGTGTCATTACTTGGAGCCCAAGGTTAAGGGTCTATTTAAGGGACCCTAGCCTCTTGTATGAAGGGAGAATTTTTGATGAATAGAAACCTTGAGTTCTTCTATTGAGTTGTGTGATACCCTGCTGTGTGCATAAAGGGGTTTGTGAGAGTTCTTCTTCCCGGTGTTTGCAATCATCTTCCTGCTGCCAACAAATCCTCCAGATCCCTGGACGCCCACTCCAAAAGAAGCCATCTCTTGCTATTTTTCCTTTATTTTCTTATTCCTTTGTGAGTTTTCTAACCCCTGACAGGTCGTTTACAGGTTCCCGAGTTCCTACGAATCCAACGACTCCAGCCAAGCCTCAATCGGATCACCGAGCAGAAAGTCGGGTATCCGCGGGTCTTTGGCTCGGTTTTTCAGGCCGCATCCATCGAGGAACGAGAGACCCTTTTGCTGCGATCTTCACAGAAATTGCCAGGTACACCCCCTCTTCCTCCAGTAGTTTTATTGTAGGAGAACTTGCCCTAACCGAGGCTTCTCAGCCCCGGCGATCCTTCTTTTCTACTTTTCTAGGTCCTAATCTGCATGCTGATCTTCTAAAATTCATATAAAATTCCTTACAACTTATTTTAAACTGAAATTTGGGAATTAATCACTCAAACCAACATATAAAGCATATAAAAAAAATTTCATTCATATTAGTCCCGCATCATTTGGTATCAGAGCTTAAATTAGGGCTTGTTTTCTGCAGTTTTTCAGTCCGTATATGCTCTGTTATTTTAATTATTTGTCCCAGATAAAAACTCCAAAAATTCTAAAATTTGCTTTTCTAGATTCACCATAATTCACAGTAAGTTTAAGAATTTTCTCAGATTTTATTATGGCTTGTGAATGTTTTGCAAGCCAAAATATAGCCTGCAAATTTTCGGCTCTGTTTTCTCTGCAAGACAAGTTTGGAAGTTTTATGGTTTTGATTAGCATCTTTTTGCATATCTTTTAATTTTAGTTTATTTCCTGCATATTAGGGCATAAATTGCATGTTTTATTATGTTAAAAAAAAATACCAAAAAAAAAAAATTTTACATATTCTCCAAAAAATACCAAAAATATCTAAACCCTAATTTGCATCATCATCTGCCTGTCATCATTGCATAATTTACTTTTAAAGGCACTCTTGTTATATCAGATGGGGGGAGGATTTGATCACCTCTCCTTAGCCCAAAACCACATCCCTTGCATTCGGTCCTAAGCCTTAACCTAAAATTAACTAGACTTATTTTGCCCTAGTGGGCTAGGAACACCAACTGGTCGGGTCCGGGCTACGTGTTAGATCACTGTGTCAAGCTAACCTGTGTGTGCCTTATGCTTGGTGTCTAGAATGGTGGTTTAGGGATTCAATCCCGAAGGGCTTGTGTGCTGGTCCGACTACCTGGCCAATTTCTGATTGGTGCCTAGGATTGGCAATCAAGGACCTAACACTCCCCTTACACTTGCATGGCTGAGTACAAGGTTACTATAGGCTAGTTTGCCATCCTGATTGAGCATCTAGTTTGGACTCTAGGTCTAGTCAGCTATAGTCGATATGATCGAGTCTTGCATGAGCACTAGATCAGGAGTTTCATATCACCCACCTCCTTCACAAATGTCTGAACCCATGGAAAATTTACAAGCCCAAATAAAAGCCCTAGCTGATCAAATGGCCCAGATGACTACCCAGTTAACTCAGTCTGCTACCCAAACCAATAATAGAATTGACCATCTTGGCAATAGGTTTGACCAGTTAGGAGGCCGTGTAGGGACCATAGCAAGATCCCATGGATCACGATCTGAGCTAGATCCTGAGTCCCCTCAACCTAGGAGAACCCCAAACCCTGATCTATACCATGAGGTTGAACCTAGGAGAGCCCCTTATCCTGACCCGTACTACAATCCTCAACCTAGGAAGACCCCAAACCCTGATCCATAACGAGAGGTTGAACCAAGGAGAGCCCCTCAGCCTGACCCATACTATAATCCTGAACCTAGGAGGACCCCAAACCCTGAACCATATCGTTAGGTTGAATCTAGGAGAGCCACTCAGCCTGACCCATACTATGATACTGAACCTAGATCCTATGACTCTAGATCCCATTTACCCACATCCTATAAGCCTAGTATACCCACAACCTATAGATCTTATGACTTCAAATCCTCTGACTCTAGAATCTACGAACCCATATCCTATGAGTCCAGTAGACCCAAGACCCATAGAGCTGAACCCAAATCCTATGACCCCAGATCATATAATCCTGTGACCCATAGATCTGCACCCTTATCTATGAGTCTAGGGAGCCCATAATCTCTAGATATCAATCTAGTACTAGTCAGGTTTCCCTTAGTCAACTTGAACTCCATAGGATTAGCACCCTTAAATATGAGCCCAGTAGTGAGCCACTACCACTTAGACAACTTGAACCTACTAGGATTAGTGTCCATAATCAGAAACCAGGACCTAGCCAATTTTTTGCTAGCCGACCTTCTCCAACCATTCCTGAGATTGACAAGGCATACATTAACGCGGGAATGTATGAAGATGATGCAAACTTAGTGGTTGAGTATGAGGGAGAAGAGGAGACACCTATAGATGACCTAGAAATAGTTGACCTAGTAAATATCCAGGTAGAAGCCAACCTAGAGGTAGTTGACCCTAACCACATCCAACCAAAAGCTATTATGGAAGAACAAATAGAGGAAGAGAACCTAGGTACTCCTGTTAGAGCCTTACCTGAGGAAACCATAGAGGAGAGCCAAATTATAGAGTCTAGTCCTCAAATACAAGAACCTGAAGAATTTATTAAGGACCTGATCTCTTTGAATCAGTACCCTCAGGATGAGCCTCCTCTTATAGTTCCTATTAAGGATCTCTTCCCTGAGATTAATAACCCATCCTTCCATTATACAAACCCCGTAGATATATCGCAACCCCGTAAGGTTAACCTCATTAGTCTAGGATTAGTCCATGACATGCCTTCTTATATCGAACTTTACCCAACTAAACTTGAACCTTTTTCCCTACCCTACCAAACTAATTCTGAACCCACTTCCTATTTTCTGCCCTTTCCTGACACCTCCAGCATTTCTAGGATTATTAGATTGCATTTAACAGAGATTAGCGTACTACATCCATTCATTACGCATGTTAGGTTTGCATTATACTTCTGGCAAACCCTCTGGCTTTTGCTTGGAGTCCATTGTAAATACTCTTGTGCACACCACACTAGGGTCGACCTAGAGAGTCTATAGTCTCTTAGGTTTAGGCCCATAAAAGTCTAATAAATTTCCTTCGATAGGAATGCAAAGTCGAGTATATTAGGTATTAGTTTTAGTCCTTTGCATCATCTTGTTAGGAGTCTACATGTGCCTAACATGTTCACCACCCGCACTAATGTTAAACAAATTGGCTAATTCCCGAAGATGGATCAAAGAATTTGATGTAGTGGATTCTATCTTGGTTAGGCTTAGGCCTAAAAGAAGCTTCATTCTCGCAGAGCCGGACCTTTTAAAGTGATAGAGAAGGTTGGATCAAATGCCTAGGTGTTAGACTGCCTTCGGATTTTGGCATTAGTTCTACCTTCAATATTACAGACCCGGTTGAGTATAGGGAACCGGCAGCGCTACCTAGTGAGGCCTTTGGACCTATTCCTTTTCATTGTGAGTGACCCTAACCTAAAGTGTCCACAAACAAATTTGGCCTGAGAGAGGAGAACGGATCGAGCGTATCCTGGACGATCAAGCCATCACGACCCAGGGCCATGACTATCAACGCTTCCTGGTCCGATGGCAAGGCCGGCCAGAGTCAAACGATTCGTGGATTTCTTGAGAGGACTTGCAACGCCTCAACCCAGACCTTCTCGAGAGATATGTGAGCCAGTCTGACCTTCACTCGATAGGGTCGAGTTCCTCCCACCCCGGGAGAATTGGTGGGGACACTTGAGGCACCAGAATAAGACAGAGGCTTTTCAACCCTCTGTAAATTGATCAATAATTTATGAGTCCATCTGTAACAAGGGCTTAGCTGATCTGAGTCCATTTTAGTTGTTATTTGAGTATTTTTAGTTGTTATTTCAGTTCTGTACTAGTCAGCTCATGTTGAGCTAGTTCAGTCCAATGCTAGTCAGCTCATGTTGAGCTAATTTTATTTTTTTGAGTCCTGTCCAAGCATACTGAGGACTCAAGACTATATCATACAAGTGAAGACCAAGTCCAACTAGATTGAAGACATGGAAGTATAGCCCAAGTCCAACTCAGCTTGAAGATTTGAAGTTCCCAGGAGGAAAATTCAGAAAACCCTGATTTCTTGCAGATGCCCTCCAGATGCCCAGATTCCCTTTCAGATGCCAAAATATATTCATATAACAAGGAATCCATGATTTTAGAGGTCCATCTGCATCCTAGCCCAAATAAATCAAGCCTAGGTTCCAAGCCCAAGCCCCTAAGAAGCAAGATACCAGGGAATATTCTTGCTACCTGGCTACCAGGCCACCCCAGCTTCTAGAGGCCCAAACCCATGCACCCGGGCCCCATTGGGCCGGCCCCTTGCTCCTCCTAGAAGCCCAACATGCCCCCTAGGCGTCCTTGGAGTGTTGACCAAGTCAAGAAAATTTTTAGGGATTTTTCTACCTAATATTTCCTTATTTTCTAGCTAGGGTTTGAGAGGGAAAAGGATTCTCATGTAAAGACTAATGTGCCCTTACTTGGAGCCCAAGGTTAAGCATCTATTTAAGGGACCCTAGCTTCTTATATGAAAGGAGAATTTCTTATGAATAGAAACCTTGAGTTCTTCTATTGAGTTGTGTGATACCCTGCTGTGTGCATAAAGGGGTTTGTGAGAGTTCTCCTTCCCGGTGTTTGCAATCATCTTCCTGCTGCCAACAAACCCTCCAGATCCCTGGATGCCCACTCCAAAAGAAGCCTTTTATTGATATTTTTTCTTTGTTTTCTTGTTTCTTTGTGAGTTTTCTAACCCCTGACAGGTCGTTTACAGGTCCCCGAGTTCCTACGAATCCAACGACTCCAGCCAAGCCTCAATCGGATCACCGAGCAGAAAGCTAGGTATCCGCGGGTCTTTGGCTCAGTTTTCCAGCCGCATCCGTCGATGAACGAGAGACCCTTTTGCTGCGATCTTCATAGATGTTGTCAGGTACACCCCCTCTACCTCCAGTAGTTTTATTGTAGGAGAACTTGCCCTAACCAAGGCTTCTCAGCCCCGGCGATCCTTCTTTTCTACTTTTCTTGGTCCTAATCTGAATGCTGATCTTCTAAAATTCATATAAAATTCTCTACAACTTATTTTAATCTGAAATTTGAGAATTAATCACTCAACCCCGCATATAAAATATACAAAAAAAATTGCATGCGTATTAGTCCCGCATCAGCAGGGAGAAACAATTAAAAGAACAATGTATATATCGACTGTAATGGGTGCAGAAAACGAGCCCTAATCTATGCTCTGATACCAAATTGATGCGGAACCTATATATGCATGGAATTATATTTTTTTTGTATGTTTTTAATTCAAGTTGTGAATCTAATTTTGAAAAGCTGATCAAGTATTTAAGCAAGGAAAACTATGCAAGAAAGAAACTAAAAGCATGCGAAATAGGACCTATGAGCATCAGAAAGAGAAGGACCGTCGGGGCTGAGGAGCCTCGGTTGGACTAGTTCTTCTACAATAACGCTACCGATGGCAAAGGTGGTGTACCAGGCAATGTCTGAAGCGCTTGATGAACATTGCACTGTAGAGATCACTCGTCCTCGTTGGATGCGGCCTGGAAAATCAATCCAGAGACTCGTGGATTCCCGGCTTTCAGCTCGGTGGTCAGATGGAGACCTAGATTGAGTCGTTGGATTCATCGGAGTTGAGGGACCTGCAAACGACATATCAGGGATTAGAAAACTCAAGGGGAAAGAAGAAAATGAAAGACAATAGAAAAGGGAAATGAAGTTTTGGAGTGGGCGGCCAAGGTTTGAAGGATAGGCTGGCGACAGGAATCTGTTGCAACACCAGGAAGAAGAAGACACCAATAAACCCCTTAAGAACATAGCGGGGTAGCACTCGGCAGTTGTAGAAAACTCAATTATCATTCATATATCAAAGTTCCTCTCATACAAGAGACTAGGATCCTTTAAATTGACCCATAGCCTTAGGCCCCAACTAAGGATACAAAAGTAATTACATAGGAGTCTAATTTCTGCCCAAACCCTAGCTAAAAAATAAGGAAACATTTGGTAGAAAAAATCTCTAAAAACTCTCCCTCTTTCCTTGCCTTGGTCAGCCAACAGGGTGACTCTAAGTGGCCGACCAAGGGGTGGTGACCATAAGCTCTTGGCGCCCTAGCTCCCTCAAAGGCCTGGGCTGGCCCACTTTGTTTCCAGCTGGTCCAGGGCTTCAAGGTGTCTGATTTCACCTCCTGAGGTCTTCAAATCTTCAAGTTGGGTTGGACTTGGGCTACACATCCTTGTCTTTAATCTGGTTGGACTTGGTCTTCACTTGTATGATATGTTCTTGAGTCTTCAGTATACTTGGACAGTACTCAAAAAAAATAAAATTAGCTCAACAGGAGCTGACTAGCTCTGGATTGGACTAGCTCAACATGAGCTTACTAATACAGGACTCAAGTAAAGACAACTTAGATGAACTAAGCTTTATTACAAATGGACTTGAATGTAACTAAGTGATCCACAGAGGGTTGAGAAGCCTCTGTCTTATTCGGGTGCCTCTGGTGTCCCCACCACTGTAGCCTTTCAATGGTCCCCCCAGCATGTTAGTTGATGTTCTGACCTGTTAGGGTTCCTGCATGTGTCACGTCTAGGAAACCATTGCGATCGAGGGATTTTGAATTTTGCTAGTCTCGATATCCTTGGATCAGGTGCCATTCGCATCAAGCAACGCCATTTTTAACACCATCCCTGCTCCTTCCTCCTTGCGCCACTCTGAGGGCTTGTTGCGCCATGAGGCCAAACCTTGCACAACTCAAGAGAGCAGCCAGAGGGTAACCAATGAGAGGTTTTCAAGTGAGGAGATCAGATCGAAAGTAGTGATATGTATTGGCACTGCTGTGCACCAAGGTCAAGAGCAATGAACCTATAGAGATAGGTTCTTCCTCAAGGGTGGAGCCAGTTATTCCTAAGAGGGTTGTGGTGGCTGGACCATTTGTGAGACGAATTCCACAAGATGTTGATGGGCCCCTTCCTCATGCTGAAGACATTAAGCTAGTAACCCTGGTCGTAGGAGGAAAGGTGCTAGTGGGGTATGATACCCCTGTGAGTGGAACCAGGCAGGAGAAATCTGGGGATTCGTTACCAAACCTCTTTCTTGGAATACAGAAAGTAACCTTTAGTCATTAATGACACCTATCTGCATCCATTAATTGAGCTGATTTCATAGGTGCCCCTTGCTCTATAGGTTTCTTGTGACCTTTCTCTATTGAAGAAGGGTGCCCGTGAATGTATTGGCTATGGCGAAGGCCTCCGAAGCTGGGTGGCCTCGGCCATAGCTAAAAAAGATGTTGCTGAAAAGCTTCAGGCTATTGCAGAAGAAGAAATGGATAGGGCCGTCACCTTTAATGATGTCCTGAAGAGACAGATGAGTGCCATTCAAGCACGGTGCTGAGGTGGCAATCATCGCGTAGGAGAGAAGGAAGAAGATTGGTTCTCTTGAACTGTTGCTAAGGGAGGTGCTACGAGATGTTGAGAAGTCGAAGTCTCGTCTAGTCGAATCGGAGAGGAGGGTTGAGGAACTGGGGACAAATTTTTCGGTGGCCATCCAAAGGGCTACACAGGCCAAAAAGGCATCTTTTAGGGCTATTGATGCTTACAAGGCTTCCCAGGCTTTTAGAGACAAGATAAGCAAGGCAGTGTTGGAAGGATATTCCTCAGGTTATGTCGATTATGTGGGTAAACTTAAGGAAATTTGTCGTGGCATGGACTTCTCCTTGCTCGCCATCTCGGAGAATGAACCTGTGGCCTCGAGGGCCCAGCTTGGGGAAGTGTTGACCCTAACTCCTGTTTCGACTGCTAAAGAGGCTGACAAGACATAATTTTGTTGTAATTTATCCACTTCCTGACTATTTGTAATATCCTCCCTTTGGATGTAGTTTTTCATCCTTGAAATAAGAAACTTTGGTTTCTTAAATTGGTTCCTTTCAGTTTGATTCTTTCTGGTTAATGGATGAGGAGAAGGCTATTTGATTTGAGGTTAACATCGAAGATGAATTCCGATGTGAAATCGGAATGCTGCTGTAATTACATTTTTTGCTCAGGAACGGACATGACAGAGAGGCGTCACTTTCTTATTAACCATTGATTGAGGAACATTGAGCATGATTTTCGTTGCCCGCATCTAGTATATAGACATTCGAACGGTTGCATAGCCGTGCATCCCGGGTGCCGCCATATCCTCCCTTCCTGAGGGGAGGCCATTAATGTTGTCACCGTATGATGAAGACCATTCTAGATCCGAAGCACCAACGGTTGCCATCCCTAAGAGTGGTTATTGGTGATCATACCGTTCCCATGCAGTCACTTGGGTTTCCAGGCATCATTTTGGCACGTGGCATCCCTTGGTGCGCTTGGAAAAAGGCACGGAGCATGTTTTCCTATGGTCGTTCATGGGTGTAGGATCCTTTTAAATAGGACCCTATCTCTCCCTGTTGAAGGCCATTAAAATTTCAGAATCCTATTTTGGAATTTTCCTTTCTTTCTGCAGCATACCAACGGAAAGAAGTTCAGCATCACCAAACTTAAGAAGGTGGCAATGAAGAGGGCCTCTAAGGCACTATCTGAGGGCGAGCCCAATTCTATGCCCCCTCGAAGAGGAGATAATGATGACGCGCAGGGGGTTATTGCTCGCTTGGAGAGGAAAATCCGGGTCTTAGATGCCCGCTTGGTAGAGGCCAAGGCACGGGTCGGGGTCGTCGCTACAGAGATGGAGGAGGCTAGGAAGAAGTTGGCAGAGGCCATCTCGATCTTCATGGCTTCTCCAGCCTACAAGGATGAAGTTGTAGAGGCAATATTGGATTCGTACCACCAGGGGTTCCGGGAGTATCGGGACAAGGCTTTCAAGTTATTCAATTTGATGGGCTTGTAAAACATTAAGCCTTCCATCCCCTTCCCTAGTCACGAGTTTGATTCCAATTTTGAAGAAGAATTGGAGTCTGACTCCGAGGGGGATGCCGGAGCCTCTCCATCCTTCTTCCAAGGCTTTGATGCCTCCCGTCGGCGTGGGAAAGGACTGGCTAGTGGTCTTTAGATCTACTTTTCATTTTTCTGCAATGCTCACTTTCTTTTTCTCTTCCTTTTTTTTTTTGTAAAAATTGAAAAATGAAATATAGTGTTCCAACATCTTCCATACTTCTTTTGTGACTTGTTGTACTTTTTGAATGCAAACCATATGACATGTCGAAGGTGTAAATTTCTCAGAACATTTGTGATCTGCAAAAAGTGTGAGATCGGTTGGGCTGTCTCATCAAGTGCTTACTGTTGATAGGATGAATGATATATATTCACTTAGGCACATTTTTGGATTTACTGTAGGGTAGGGAGTCTAGGCCATCCCTGTGCATTCCTGTTATGATTAAAGTAGGCTGTTCAGGCCTGCCTCGGTATGTCTTCGGATTTATCATAGGGTAGGTTATAAAAAATATTCCTACGCCTTCTTTGGTATAAGGTAGGCTGGTTAGGCCTGCCCCGGCATTGATGGGGACATCTCAAGCACGGATCTTGAAGCAAGCATAATTCTTGGAGTGGCACAGATCTTGAAGCATTTTTGGAATAAGTTTATTTAGGATTTATCTTTTGTTTAAAATTTGAATTAGGATTTGGTTGGTTAGGATTGATATATGGATAGGCTTATCTTATCCTATCTTATATTTGAATTTGATTTAGGATTTGGTTGGTTAGGATTGATATATGGATAGGCTTATCTTATCCTATCTTATATTTGAATTTGATTCGTTCTTATCTTTTTATCTTGTATTCAAATTCAAATGAGGGTTGGAAAATCTATAAATACCACCCTCAGCCTTTTGTAACAGGAGGATGGATGAATAAAATTTTTATTGTTCTGTGTGAAGGATCTGTGTGCTCCTAGGATATCTGTATGATCCCTTCTCCATCTTCCCAGGGTTTCTGTGTGATCCCTGATTTTGGGCATCTGTGTGAGCCCAGGGCATCTGTGTGAGCCCCTTTGCTATGTGCTTGTTCTTCTTGGGGAATCTATGTGAACCCCAGTATTTTATCTTAACCCTGCACCCTCTTCTTTCCTCCTTTGCAAATCCTAATCCCTGGTGACTTTCATGCTCACCAGCGATCCAGTCCAATCCCTGTCCCGCATCAAGTGGTATCAGAGCTAAAGGATTAGGATTTTTCTTCTTCATCACCGGCCCACTGTTCTCTTTCTTCCCTGTTTCAAATCTCGTCCACGGATCCTTCCCCAACATCGACGTCGGACCATTCTCCCCCCAGCCATCCTCAACCCCAGCTCCCAGCCGCTCCGTGAAAGACTGGTCCGCCGACCTCACCGGAGAGATCACCTCCGAGCCCACCGACAGTCATCTTCTTCTCTCCGTCAACGACATCTCCCCTACCTACAGCCGGCGACCCCAACACCTGATTCATCGTCGCCCTCAAGCTTCAGATCGAATGCTCCACCAGATCACCTCAGTGCTCTCCGTTGGCTAGCCGCATTCCTCCGCCATGGCCGCCACCGTCATCAACCTCGCTCAGCATCGGAGTCCTTTTTGATTGGTTTCAGTTCCATCAACCTCGCTCAGCCTGATTCGATGGAGTCGAGTTCACCCCACCGTAGGAGAATGATGGGGACATCTCAAGCACGGATCTTGAAGCAAGCATAATTCTTGGAGTGGCACAGATCTTGAAGCATTTTTGGAATAAGTTTATTTAGGATTTATCTTTTGTTTAAAATTTGAATTAGGATTTGGTTGGTTAGGATTGATATATGGATAGGCTTATCTTATCCTATCTTATATTTGAATTTGATTTAGGATTGGTTGGTTAGGATTGATATATGGATAGGCTTATCTTATCCTATCTTATATTTGAATTTGATTCGTTCTTATCTTTTATCTTGTATTCAAATTCAAATGAGGGTTGGAAAATCTATAAATACCACCCTCAGCCTTTTGTAACAGGAGGATGGATGAATAAAATTTTTATTGTTCTGTGTGAAGGATCTGTGTGCTCCTAGGATATCTGTATGATCCCTTCTCCATCTTCCCAGGGTTTCTGTGTGATCCCTGATTTTGGGCATCTGTGTGAGCCCAGGGCATCTGTGTGAGCCCCTTTGCTATGTGCTTGTTCTTCTTGGGGAATCTATGTGAACCCCAGTATTTTATCTTAACCCTGCACCCTCTTCTTTCCTCCTTTGCAAATCCTAATCCCTGGTGACTTTCATGCTCACCAGCGATCCAGTCCAATCCCTGTCCCGCATCAAGTGGTATCAGAGCTAAAGGATTAGGATTTTTCTTCTTCATCACCGGCCCACTGTTCTCTTTCTTCCCTGTTTCAAATCTCGTCCACGGATCCTTCCCCAACATCGACGTCGGACCATTCTCCCCCCAGCCATCCTCAACCCCAGCTCCCAGCCGCTCCGTGAAAGACTGGTCCGCCGACCTCACCGGAGAGATCACCTCCGAGCCCACCGACAGTCATCTTCTTCTCTCCGTCAACGACATCTCCCCTACCTACAGCCGGCGACCCCAACACCTGATTCATCGTCGCCCTCAAGCTTCAGATCGAATGCTCCACCAGATCACCTCAGTGCTCTCCGTTGGCTAGCCGCATTCCTCCGCCATGGCCGCCACCGTCATCAACCTCGCTCAGCATCGGAGTCCTTTTTGATTGGTTTCAGTTCCATCAACCTCGCTCAGCCTGATTCGATGGAGTCGAGTTCACCCCACCGTAGGAGAATGATGGGGACATCTCAAGCACGGATCTTGAAGCAAGCATAATTCTTGGAGTGGCACAGATCTTGAAGCATTTTTGGAATAAGTTTATTTAGGATTTATCTTTTGTTTAAAATTTGAATTAGGATTTGGTTGGTTAGGATTGATATATGGATAGGCTTATCTTATCCTATCTTATATTTGAATTTGATTTAGGATTTGGTTGGTTAGGATTGATATATGGATAGGCTTATCTTATCCTATCTTATATTTGAATTTGATTCGTTCTTATCTTTTTATCTTGTATTCAAATTCAAATGAGGGTTGGAAAATCTATAAATACCACCCTCAGCCTTTTGTAACAGGAGGATGGATGAATAAAATTTTTATTGTTCTGTGTGAAGGATCTGTGTGCTCCTAGGATATCTGTATGATCCCTTCTCCATCTTCCCAGGGTTTCTGTGTGATCCCTGATTTTGGGCATCTGTGTGAGCCCAGGGCATCTGTGTGAGCCCCTTTGCTATGTGCTTGTTCTTCTTGGGGAATCTATGTGAACCCCAGTATTTTATCTTAACCCTGCACCCTCTTCTTTCCTCCTTTGCAAATCCTAATCCCTGGTGACTTTCATGCTCACCAGCGATCCAGTCCAATCCCTGTCCCGCATCAGGCATGTCTTTGGATTTACCATAGGGTAGGTTATAAAAACCATCCCTGTGCCTTTGATCATTTTGGAAACCTGATTGGGCCGTCCGTTGCGCTCGTTGAGCATATCGATAAGGTGAGTGAATCAGAATCTCCTTTCAACCGTTGGCCGATTCCTTAGATCGGGCCGTTCATGTCGTTGTCATCCAGTTGGTGCAACGAGCCATTCAAAGTGGAATCAGATTTGTACAAAGGATTTTGGGATTTGTTTATTGATAATAATTGTGAAGGTTTTGTACATTCCATGTCTAGGGCAGAATTTTACTGTCCAATGTCTTGAGTCGATACGCTCCTAGACGTATGACTTCTTCAACTTGGTACGGCCCTTCCCAGTTGGGAGAAAGCTTGCCCTGCTCAGTTGGCCTGGATATTTCAGCTCTTCGCAGCACCATGTCCCCCGTGCAGAAAATCTGTTCCTTTACCCTGGAGTTATAATACTTGGTGACCTTTTGTTGATATATTGCCATTTTCATCTGGGCCTGAAGCCTGGTACTCTGTAGTAGATCCAGGTCAACTCTTCTACGATCAGGTTTTTCAGGCTCATCATATCTATCAATCCTCAGAGATTGGAGTGAGACTTTGATAGGGAGAACATCCTCGGTACCGTATGCCTTGTTGAATGGCGATTCGCCAGTAGCTGTTCTCAGGATCATCCTGTATGCCTAGAGAACGGAGGTCAGCTCTTCTGTCCAAAGTCCTTTGGCAGCATTCAACCTTGTCTTCAGACCATGGAGAATTGTCCGATTAGTGACTTCGGCTTCTCCATTAGACTGTGGATGGGCTACGGATGTCAACTTATGTCGTACATGGTATCGGGCGTAGAAGTCCTTGAACTTCAGTTTATTGAATTGTCTCTCGTTGTCGGTGATTATTGTATATGGAATCCTGAACCGAAATATAATAGAGTTTTTGACAAAATTCTCGACCTTTCCCTTCATGATATAAGCCAGTGGTTCAGCTTCAACCCACTTCGTGAAGTAGTCAATTACCACAAGAAGGAACTTCCTCTGCCTAGATGTGGGTGGAAATAGGCCAAGGATATCCATCCCCCATTGAGTAAAGGACTAGGGCGCTGTCAGTTAGGTCAGATGACATGCTGGTTGCCTCTGAATGTTGGCATACCTCTGGCATTGATCACATCTTCGCACAAAGTTGGCTGAATCTTTTTGGATGGATGGCCAATAGTATCCTTGGCATTTAATTTTATATGCTAAGGATCTGCCACCAAATGATCACCACATATCCCTTTGTGGACCTCCCTCAAGGCATAGCTTGCATTTGATAGTCCCAAGCATTTCAGCAGAGGCTGAGAGAATGATATTTTGTAAAGAGCTCCATCTAAGATGACATATTGAGACACCATCCAGCAGATCTTTCTGGCCTCTGCTTTGTCTTCCAGCAGCGCACCTTCGTTTAAGAACTTAATGATGAAATCCATCCAGCTTGGTTCGGTTTCAATTTGGTGCATCTCCATAACCTATTCAGCTATACTTGGGGCTTCAAGGTGCTCAACGAATGTGCGACCAAGGAATTTTGGGGTTGTGGTAGCAAGTCGAGATAACGCATCTGCCTGGGAGTCTCCGATCGAGGAACATGGATGATTTTGAAGAATTCTAGTTGAGAAGATAGGACTTGTACCTTTTTCATGTACTTCACCATGGAGGGGTCTCTGGTTTCATATTCCCCTTTTACTTGGTTTACCACCAACAGGAATCTGAAAAAGCCTGGAGTCTTCGAACTCCAAAACCCTTGGCGATTTGAAGTCCTGCAAGCAAGGCTTCGTATTTTGCCTGGTTATTCGAAGCATGAAAGGAAAATTAGAGCGCATATTCCACTATATGCCCGTCTCACTCAGCTAGTATGAGACTAGCTCCACATCCAGCGGAGTTGGAGGCCCCGTCCACATGGAGTACCCAAATAGGCTTCATGTCCTTCGAGACTTCCTCTTCTGCTAAAGATGGTTCATCTTCGGACTTCCAGGTGCACTCAGCCATGACATCTGAGAGCACCTGGGCCTTCATAGCTGACCGTGGTTGGAAACTAACATTAAACTCGCTTAGTTTCATAGCCCACTTTGCTATCCTTCTTGAAGTGTCTGCGGATCGGAGGACGGCCTTAAGAGGCTGATCAGTTAGGACCACGATGGCATTGTCAAGGAAGTAAGGTCGTAGTCGCTTTGCCGCAATTATTAAAGAGTAGATCAGTTTCTGCATTTTTGAGTACCTCATTTCAGCATCATGCAGGACTTTGCTGATGTAGTAGATCATCTTGTGCAAGCCGTCTCCTTCTCTTCAGACAAGGACCAAGCTGACTGCTTCGTTCGAAGCAGAAAGTTACAAGTAGAGCACCTCCCCTTCTTGAGGCTTAGAAAGTAGAGGTGGGGTCTCTAAATACTTCTTCAGCTCTTCAAAGACAGCACGGTAGTCTTCAGTCCACTCGAAGCCCTGAGATTGCCGAAGTACCTCAAAGAAGGAGAGGCATTTCTCGGCTGACCAAGAGATGAATCTGCTTAAGGAAGCAATCAGCCCTGTCAGCTGTTGAACTTCCTTCTTGCAGGATGGATGCCTCATGTCTTTGAGGGCCTGGATTTTCTCAGGGTTTGCTTCAATCCCTCGCTTGGTGACGAGGAAATCCAAAAACTTTTCCAAAGTAACCCCGAAGGCGCACTTCGTCGTATTTAGCTTCGTGCGATGGCACCGCAGGGCGCTAAATGATTCCTCTAGGTCCTGGATGTGATCTTTTTTAAGGAGGCTCTTGACGATCATGTCATCAACATAGGCCTCCATGTATCTCCTCAACTGTTCTTTGAACACCTTGTTGATTAATCATTGGAATGTCGTCCCGGCATTCTTTAGCCCAAATGGAATCATCTTATAGCAATATAGGCCCTTATCGGTAACGAAGGCCATCTTTTCATCATCCCAGGGGTCCATTCAAATCTGATTGTATCCATAGAAAGCATTCATGAAACTCAGCAGCTGGTGCCCAGCAGTGGCATAAACTAGTTGACCGATCTTTGGAAGAGAAAAACTATCTTTTGGGCAAGCCTTATTGAGGTTCATACAGTCGATGCAGATCCTCTACTTGCCATTAGCTTTCTTTATCATTAACACATTGGCTAGCCACTCGGGGTAATGGGCTTCCTGGATGAACCTTGCCTTCAGGAGCTTGCTTATTTCTTCATCTATTGCCTTCTATCTTTTGGGGGCAAAGCTCCTCTTCTTTTGCCGGACCGGCTTATACTCGAGAGCAACTTCCAGCCGATGAGTGATTACTTCAACGGGAGTCCCTGGCATGTCCAAAGCCGACCAGGCAAAAACATCTACATTATTTTTGAGAAAGTAGATCAGTTCCATTCTAATTTTTTTTTCAAGCATACTTCCGATCTGCACGACCCTGGTGGTGTCCTCCTCAGTCAATGGCACTGAAATGGTTATCTCCATGGGTTCACCAGAATTCGCCGCTGTGTCCCTTGGATCTAATTGATCTAAGGTTGTAGGGTCATTGGAGTGTTTGTCTTGAATCATCAGGCACTATCGCGGCACTCTCTAATCTCCTCTTGCTTCTTTGATGACATTCCTGGTAGGAAAGCATACCAGGAGGTAGTAAAAAGACACTATGGTCTGAAATTTGTTCAAGTCGGGCCATCCCAAAATAATATTGTAGGCCGAAGGGGTTTGGACCACCATGAAATTAATCGGCATTGTCTTTTAACGAGGTTCGGTACCGAGGGTTACAGGCAGTACTATTTCTACCTCGATATCAGCATGGTTGCCTTTGAAGCCAATAAGTGCTATAGGAGATTTTCGTAGTTTGTTTCTAAGCAAACACATTTGAGAGAATGCATCGTATATCAAGATATCAATCGAACTTCCATTATTAACTAAGATTCGTTGTACATCATAATTGGCCACAACGACCAAAATTACAATAGGGTCGTCGTGCGAGAGCCGAACTCCCGCGAGGTCATCGTCGGAGAAGAGGATAGCGTTGTTATCTTTGAGCCACTTCGGGGCATCATCTTCGTCTCTTCTCCAGTTGGTAGGTCGATGTTTCATCCCCACGCCTTCATTGGTGGGCCTTTGGTTTGGTAGTTCAGCATCTTCAGGAGCCGGTTGGGGAATAGTAGCTTCTTACCGGGAATCTTGGCGACCAACGTACCACCCCAAATATCCTATCTTGAGAAGATCCGCTATCGCGTCTCTCAGCTGGATGCATTCTTCAGTATTATGATCGTGGTCCCAACGGAATCAGTAGTATTTGTTCCGATTCCTTGTGGAAGATGATACCTTCATGGGATATGGCTGCTGGAGATAGTTTTATTTCTTTATCTCCAAGAGAATCTTCTCACGGGGGTGGTTGAGGGGAGTATAGGAGTCGAATCTTTCGCCCAATGCTCTGGGCCTAGGAGGACTCCTTCGGCGGTCAGCATATTTGTTGTTGTTGTTGTTGGAAGTAGTATGGGGACCTTGTCCCCTGTTGTTTTTCTTCTTTGAATGGGGCTTCCGTTCGGTCACTCGTCGATTTACCACTTGCACTTCGGCGATGGCATATTTCTAAGCCCTCGATAGGAGCTCAGCGTAGCTTTTGGATAACTTCTTGTCCAGGAAAAAGGTGAGCCTGGACGTACGAAGTCCCTTCTTCAATGCAGACATGGCCACGTGCTCATTAAGATCGGGGATCTCGAGCATGGCGGCATTAAATCTGAAGATATAATATCGTAAACTTTTTCCTTCATTCTGGTGAAGGAGGAATAGTGTATCCATATTTTGGGGGGTCTTGCGACAAAACATGAAATGCAAAACAAATAATTTTTCTAAGTCGGAGAATGAATTGATGGTACTTGGACGTATGCTCGAGTACCACATCCGAGCAGCCTTCTTCAAGGTGGCTTGGAACACGAGGTAGTACATCACGTTTGAAGCTCCTTGGATCATCATATGGGCCTTAAAACTGCCCAAATGGTCAAAAGGATCGGAGCTACTGTCGTAGGGTTCCATCTGGGGAACCCTATAGTGCCGAGAAATAACTTCAGCCATGATGCGATCGGCATAAGGGGGGCGCAGGTCACACACTACCAGGTCGTTGTGATCCCTTTGCTCCGGATTCTCTCTATTTCCGACTCGATGGCTTTGAACTTCCCATCATAATCCGGGAGAACCTGCTTTGGTGCTTTCACCACAGGAGTAGAGTCTTTAAAATAAGGTGAGGAAGTTTTCCTAGGCCTTTTCCCTTTCTGCACGGAATCGGTGGGCCTGGGCATTCTTGAACTTCGGCCTTCAAAAGAGGGCCGAGGATGGGGAGAGAGATGTGTGGACCACTCTCGAGGGGTTTTCTTTCTCCGGGATCGAGAGCTGTGTCTGGAGGTGGCTGGCGGATGCCCCACATGGAAAGCTCTATCTTGGAAGTTCTGAACCATAGTCGTGAGGTTAGTGACTTAGTTTAGAAGAGCTTCAAATTGTTGTTGTCACACGACAATGGTGGGAGGTGGAATATCGTTCTCCAGGGGTGCACCCCCATGAAATGGAGCACGATTTCGACTCACTGAGGCGATCTGAGTCATACCTCTTGCCATCGAGAATCTCCTACTTCCTCTTTTTTCGAGGAGGGGAGCTTAACAATGGAGTTTTAGACGCTGCTCCCTACCTGGCACGCCAATCTGTTGGCGTAGAGTTTTTTTTTTGACCGGGCGGAGCTATTGGATCGCAGGGTCGCTCCCTGGTTTACCTGCAAAGCAAATCCCTGGCCGGAGTTGCTCCGGCGGTGGACACTCTGATACCTAAGTTAGAGACGGACTCCAGCCATAGAATGGGAAAGATTCTGCGAAGGATTAGATGGAAAAGGAAAAGACTCTGAGATTTTCAGGAGTATATTGTTCCTTACCTGGAGGTCCACTCTTACAGTTATTTATAATGAGTTGCCTGGTCAGCGGTTCCGTCCTTCCTCCAGCAGTCACGATGGGGGGAGATAATTCCTTTCCTTCAATTCACAATCGTGGACAGTTACAAAACGGTTCCGGATAGACTGGGAGCATTGCTGCTGGAGTCATGCACCATGACTGCGCTCTTGGAGATCGTCGATGGTAACCGTTATTCATCATGTTCGTAGAGACCTGAGACAGTTTGAAGAACTGTTTTCAGGTTTCCCTCTTCAAGAAATATCTGTAGTCGAGTTGGAGAATTGTCTTTGTCTTCAGACTCTTTTGTGACAGATCGGGGTTATGTCCTCGGCAAAGATCGAAGACTTTGACTTGGATGTAGGCCGAAGCCGATGTCTTCGTCATAATCCGGAGACTGTGTCTTCGGTCGATAGCGGAGATCATACTTCGGCGTGGACCAGGGTCCCTGTCTTCGGTAGGAGCCATAGACTTGCTTTTCGGATGGAGTTAAGCGCTTCGATTTTGACTTGCCCAATTTCTTCCGAATACTTTGGTTTAACATGCATGGTTCAAAAAAATGTTTTCGGCCGGTCGAGTCGATGGTTGGCTTGTACTTGGACCGACATATCCCAATACTTCTGATTTGGCTTCTAATCCTTTTCTTCTCTACCATTGTTATTCGCTTTCTCTGCAGAGTCAAATGCATGACAAGCGTTTCTATCTTGGGGGTTTTTGCTAGTTTCTTCTTTGCCCGTTTCATAACAATTAGTTATAAGAAATACAACTGTTTACCATATCAAATATTAAATTAACCTTAGACAAGTATTCTAGTTAGCAAGTCTTGCAGCAGCAATACGGTGTTCTCATGGGGCAAAGGTACATATCCAAGGAAAGATACAGATAACTAAGGGTGTCTTTGCATGCTCTGGAAAAGTACAATAGGATTTCATATCAAAGCATGTGTTGAACAACGAGAAATGAATGAGTCTTGGAAGAGAATTTCACCAATTGTGATTACTCAACAAGCCGCCAAAAATGGCACGTTTTATGAGAATTTAATCAATTTGACCAGATATGTAGTTGGAAAATGAATTTGATCTGTGTAAAAGTCATCAAATTAGGGGCATGAGGCATGGTTGAGTCCTACAGCAATTTGAGGTGCCCATTGTTTCTAAGAATTAATTCATGACTCTGCTTCCATTAGTGCAAGTTTACCGGTCAATGCCTTGAATGGTCTCATCATCAATAAAACATTGGATTGGGGAAAAGAAGAATTTGGTTCCTTTGGATAGTTCTAGTTGGACATGGACATTCGATAAAACCAGCACATCACTCGACAATGATAGCCAACCACCTCAACATCTAATTAATCTTACATCTTTTTCTAGGATGTGCTTTGTCCCCAGAAATATAGAAACTTATCTCAAGATTTGTAAACACTATTTCACCTAACGAGGTTGGTCCGCTACAGGCTGGAAATATTCAGCAAAGATGGCAACGTTTTGGATGGCAACCTGCAGATTAAAGTAACTTACGGTAGATGGTCGGAAGGACAACGCTGGTAAAGAGTACAAAACTTTGAGTGGAGTCCATGTTTATCCACTACTCAATATTTAATCTCTACCGATTCATGTACCTTAGGAAAGTCCACTACACATTGTGTGATAGCCAAGGCATGGGCTATGATAGAAGAATATTTCAATACTCATAATACAAATCATAAGAATTCTGTGAGACCTAAATGCATGTGTCCAGTTGGAACCGCAAACTCATTAATTTATTGAAGATAAAAGCAGAGATATCAATTATTAGTAGTGACAGGTTCGTTGGAGCTAACATCATGAAGAGAAATTATATTCTATATACCATGTGTACCATGGTCCACTACATCAATGGTACATGATGCCAATCAAGTTTTCTTGTTTCTGTAGGCTCTAATCACCATCTATGGACCCAACAATTTTATGCATTCTTACCCTCATATAATCTTGGATTGTGCCTACGGTGCACCTGGTGTTATATACTACATGGTATAGGGTATAATTTCTCTTGTAGGAGACCCTATTGGTCAAGCAATGCATGCGAAAGATAGATCACTGATTGGCATCTCCTTTATATTTTTGTGCAAGATCCTCATCTCCTTGAACGAGCCTTTGGGGTCTCTCTCTCTCTCTCTCTCTCTCTCTCTATATATATATATATATATATATATATATATATATATGTATATATGAGATAGATTTGACTAAAGTAAATTTCTACTTAAATTGGACCAAATTTATATTAAATAATAGAGGTCCCATATTGATTATCAAAGTTATTGAATATAATCTACCATCTCTAAATATTACTTACATACCAAAAATCATATTTGATTTGGAGATCTTTATCAAATGATCAAAAAAATAAATATAATTTCATATTATTTAGACTATCTATTTTTTTGAACTCTTGATGCATAGGTTAAGGGTTTCCAAATCTCATGATTTTTAGTTTATAAATAGTCCAATAGCTTAAATTATCACTACAGGAACTCTATCATTTAATGTAAACTTGGTTATCTTAGAAGATATCTACTTGAGTATATCTAAGTCTTAACTATCGGAGGAAAGGGAGGATAGTAGTAACATATCGAGGCAATAATCAACTCTATATTTGCTCATTGATAGTGATGGAGAAATCGAGGGAGGGGGGCACAATTCATGCCTATTTAAGGGACGCCTAGTTATTTTTTAGGGCTTAGGGTGTTTGAGATGGAGTGGATTACAATGAGCATGCCAACTAAGAAGTTATGATTGATGGTCTATAATTTAGGAGGTTTGGAAAAGTATTAGAGGCTCTCCCACTAGAGAACCCCACATTCTTCTCTGGCGAGAGTCGGCTTTCCTTGCAGGTTTGGTGTATCAAAATGTACATAACGAAATCTCCCCTTCTCTAGCTCAGTGACTATCAGAGTGGTGCCGTAACATATTAGTACTGGAGAAAGGACAATCAGCCCTATTTCAGAAAGAAGGTGAGAACCAAAGTATAGAACCATTTTGCCATATCACACCATCAATCATCCTGGCATGGTTTGCCAAATGCACAATGTGTTGCAGGGGAAACCCTCACAACCTTCTCAACCTCCAATAAATGCTGACCCTCAATGGGTCCGTAATCAAATTGGACAGGTCTAAGTGCTGAAGCTACTACACAATAGCTCCAAGGAGCTATGGTAAAGCTGCATACTCTTCCAACAGCCTCATCCTAGCGCATCCACTAACCCTACATAGAAGGTCCTGAGCAATAGTGCCGAAGCTCACAATTTGCCAAATCTACTTTCCATCGATTGCTTCCCCATCAATGAATTCCTAGGAGGAAAGATTGACATCATCAATCCCATAAGTCCTTTAGGGATGATTCAACTCCAGGTTACTCCCCATGCATCATCATTCCCAGTAAGAGGGTGACTTAAAAAGGAAAGTTCAAGAGCTAGAACTTCATCTTTAAAATGTCTAGAAGGGAGGTCATAGACAGAATGATGGCTTCAACTTCAACTCCCAACCACTCTTTTCTTAAGATATCCTGAATAAATTGGTTCAACATTTATTTAAGATGCCACTAGTTGAACCATATGATGGTTCGACTGATCCCCTTGACTACTTAGGGGGTTATAAAGCTTTTATGATGCTGCAAAGGACTTTGGATGCCATCCTATACATCACCTTTCTAACAACTCTCAAGAAAGCTACTAGAGTGTGGTTTTCCAGTCTTGCACTAGGATCAATCCACTCTTTTATGTAGCAGGAAAGGTAGTTCATCGATCACTTCAATAGTCATTGACCTCAATCGAAGAGTAACTACATCCTCTTCCCAATCTAATAGGGAGAAGGGGAATCACTATGACATTATGTGGCACGTTTTAATGCAACCGTGCTTGAAGTCCAAGACTTCAATGTGTATGTCGCCATGTCACCATTAAAGCAAAAGACTCAGAAACAATCACCTCATGTTCTCCCCCTATAAAAACATTCCAAGGGATTACACCAACCGCATTGCCCAAGCTTGAAAATATGCACAAGTCAAAGAGGGTCAAGTCATGCATCGATTGGAAGAAGAAAAAAGAATGGCGGTAAGAAGCGAGATCATGAAAAAGATCACAAATCTTAAAGAGAATCATTCCGACCTCAGAAGAATCAAAGGTCAAAGGGTCCACCTCGATGTTTTAATGATTACACCCCTTTGTTGGCCCCTTAAGCACAAATTAAAATGAAAATCAATGGTAAGGACTATTTGCATTGACCTGAACCAATGAAAGTGCTCCCGACATGAAGAGATAAAAGCAAGTATTGTTGCTTCCATCAAGACCATGGTCATGACACTGAGCATTGTCAATAGTTGAAGGATGAGATTGAGAACTTGATCTACCAAGGTTATCTCAGCAAATATGCCCAAAATTGAAGTGACCGCATTACAAATGAGCCACCTTAGATCCAACCCAATGAGTAAAATGATCATGATGGATGAATGATGGCTAGCAAGATCAACATGATCTTAGGTTTCACAAGCATCAAGAGAGCAAGGAGCTAAGCTAAAGAGCCTTCTCTGAAGAGGTAGTGCACGAGCAAATTTATTTCTTTTTCTGATGATAACTTTTAGAAAATTCAAATTCCTTATGATGTTGTTGTCATCATTTCAATGGCAATAGCAAATTATGATATAAAAAGAATTCTAGTTAATAATAGAAGTTATGCTAATCCATTGTTTTATAATGCTTTTCATAAAATTAGATTACCTTTTGATCAACTCAAGCAATTTAACACTATGCTGTTTGGTTTCTCTGAGGACTCAGTTATGGTTGAAGGAGAAATAAATTTACCAGTAATGTCTGGATAGCCAAATCGATAATCTACCATGCAATTAACTTTCCTAATAGTCTGCATGTCATGAACTTATAATGCAATTCTTAAATAACCTAGGCTAAATGCATTAAGAGTAGTTGTCTCAACATATCACCTACTTGCCTAATATCCAACCAAGAATGGGGTCAAAGAAATGCAAGGAGACTAGATGCTCATCAGGCTATGCTTCCTAGCAGCAATAAAAGAAATAACCAAGCCAATAGCCTTTAAAGGATTTGTTCTTAGAGAAGACATCGGAAAGAATCAAGGAGAATCCGCCGAACAACTCATTATCATGTCGCTCGAAAATGATTCTGACAAGACTGTCCAAGTTGTGGCCTTTCTCCCATCTGACCTATGTGATCATCTCATTACATTTCTTTATAGAAACTTTGATGTTTCAACCTAGTTGACTTTTGAAGTGCTAGGTATTTCTTTTGATGTCATCATCCATACGGTGAATACTAATTTTAAATGTCATCTAGTTCGGCAAAAGAATAGATGCTTTGCTCCAGAATGATAGAGGGTGATAGATGAAGAAATAGACAAGCTTTTTAATGTAGCATTCATCTAAGAGAAACATTATCTCAAATGGTTGCCAATGTGGTTATAGTAAAGAAAGTTAATGGCAAATGGAGAATCTACATTGACCATACCAATCTTAACAAAGCTTACTCAAAGGATAGCTTACTATTATCCATTATTGATCGGCTAGTGGACATGACAATGGGCCATAAGTTATCAAGTTTTGTGGATGCATTCTCAAGATATAATCAAATTTAGAAAGCAACCAAAGATGAGAAGAGGATGGCTTTTATTATTGAAAAATGTATGTATTGTTATAAAATGATTCTTTTTGGTTTGAAAAATGCAGTTGTCATATATCAATACCCTGTGAATAATAAGGTGTTTAAGGATTAGATCGGCTAGAATATAGAGGTCTTTGTTGATGACATGCTAGTCAAAAGAGTTGATAGTGATTGGCATATTGCCAATCTGGAGGAAGCTTTCGGTGAGCTCAGCAATTATCAGATGAAGCTTAACCCAAGCAAGTGTACCTTTGGAATAACTTCATGAAAGTTCTAGGATTTATTATGACCTAATGGGGAATCAAAGTGGTGCGGGCACCAGACTCAGAAGAAGACTTCAGAGCTCCATTTGGATCTCTGATTGACATTGCCCGAGAAATTAGGGTTTGTAATAAAGGTTGACCTGGTCAACTAGTTGATTTATTTTATTTATTTCTTGAGTCACCATTTAAATTTTGTTGAGTCATGTTGACTCAGTGCAATTCCCAATGTGGTTTCAATTTAGTCCAAAATGGTGCCATATTTGTCTTCCAATCAAATCAAGGTTCAAGCAAGTGGAGGCCACACTCCAAGCCACACGCCCAGCCACACTCCGAGCACATGCCAGAGTCCAGGAGGCGCCACAGAGGCATCCCAGTGTCATGGTCCTCACATCCAAAGAAGAAAAAATCAAATTGGAGGCTACTTTAAAGGAGGCGCCCATACCTGCCTATTTTACCTAAGCAAAGAAGGAAGAAGACTTCTCTTGGAGAAGAAATCAAAGAAGGACATCCAACCTACTTCTAATTGAAGTTCAAATCAAAATCAAAGAGCTTAACTTGGAGTGGAAGAAAAGAAGAAATACCATAAGAAGAAGAGGACTCCAAATCCAAATCCAACTCCAAAGGAGGCACCAAAAAAATTCAAAAAAATTTCTTTATGGCCGTCCCAGTTTTTTTTGAACTCTTGGTCGGCCAAGAGAGAAGATTTTCTACCTAATCTAGTGGTTGGAGGAGTTTAGTCCCACATGGGAATTTGTACAAGCTTGGAAAAAATTTTAGGTCTATATAATAGACCTCTCTTTGTAACTTTAAAAAATGAATGAAGAAAAATTATTTTTGCTATTCTCTTGTGTTGAGTAACCTAGGTTTCTCTTCTTCCGCACTATTCTAAGTGTTGAGCTCTGTGAGGGGGTAATCCGGGTTCCATTGGAGCCTTGAGGAGGTGAGAGATCTCCATCTTTATCCAAAACCCTAGGTTAGCCACTTGAAATCCTAAAACCCTAGCCACCCTTCATTATTTTCAATCCATCAAACCCTAGATCCATCCATCTCCCACGGCCTCTCTCTCTCTACAAGTCCAGGCCATCCACCTTCATCCAGATCCAGTCCGGCTACTTCAGATCCAGAGCAAGTTCCAAGGAAATCACATCAGCTTCTAGGAGAATCCAGTTTTCAGCAATTTCAATCCTCAAGTTCATCAACCTGGTAAATTTCTCCCTTGACTCTCTGATTCCATCAATTGTTTTTCTTCTCTTCCAGATCTTGAGTTCAGGAGAAGCCAACCCGCCAAAGGACCAGTACTGGAGGATCCATTGCGAAGAAATCTGAATCCGAGGATCCAACAATCTGCTCGGGAGAGTTCTTCCACCAAAATCTGTGAAGATCATTGTCTGGTTAGGTAAACCATCTCTTCTCTTTATTTCTGTTCTGTTGAAAGTTCGGAGCGAAACCCTAGGTCTGGGAGTTTCTCAACCCCCAGCGATCCGTTGCTTCTGAACTACTCTGATAATTTAGTTTCCTTCAAATTGTGCTTTCAATTAACATATTAGTATCTTTCAATATTAGGTTAACTTTTCTTTGATTTGAAGCCAACTTCTACAAACATATAAAAACAACAAAAAAAAATTAATTAATCTTAATTTACTTCCGCATCGCGTCCCTTTATTTGTTCTGCATCACAAAGTCAATCCAAAAAACCTCCAAGCACTTCTAGAATGAAGCAACAAGTTACCAAAAGAGACATACAGTACTTGTCGAGCGAGTTGCTGCATTTTGCTGCTTTATCTCAAGATCAGCAAAAAAATGTCTCCAATTCTTCAGGATAATTAGTAGGTCAAGATCATTGAATGGTTGGATAAATGCCAATTAGCTTTTGAACACCTTAAAAAGTATCTGGGATCTTCACCACTTTTGTCAAAGTCCATGAAAGAAGAACAACTTTATATGTATTTATTTGTCACTCCAAATGTTGTTAGCTCGGTTCCTGTCTAAGAAGATGTAAGTGTTCAAAAGCCCACCTATTATACTAGCAAGATATTATGAGATACGGAAACCAAATATACAAAAGTGGAGAAGATGATTTATGCATTTCACATTGGCACCAAGAGACTTCGATCTTGTTTCCAAGCTCACCCAGTCATTATCTTGATCGATCAACCTCTAAAGTCCATTCTGTAGAGGCTTAAAACTTCAAAATGATTAGCAAAGTGAGCTATCAAGCTTCAAGAATTTGATATTGACTATCGGCCTTGATCATCCATGAAAGCACAAGTTTTGGCAAATTTCATTATTGAATGCACAATACTATGGAAGAGATGGACACTAAAAAGCCTAAAGTCATAAAAGAAGCTTGGTTGATGATATGGGGGCTAATCCCCTACCCTCGAAATCCTGAGAGTTCTTGGACTTTTTTTTATCGCTGACAGTTGTTCATCATCCATAGCACCTTTTAGCCACCTTCGACCTGGTTGACCCTTGGTCCCTGATCAACCCTTGGCCACCAAGGAGGAGCTTCTTGGTTCATGGGGCTAATGAAGGCCACGAAGACTTAGTTCCTCCCTAGCAGCAAGATCTTCAAGCATGGCAGAAATGTGCCATGAGTCCCTCAATCCTATGGACCCTCAACCCTGGTATGAGTATTAAGGCTAATCCTAAATCCTTATACCAAAGGGCAAATAAAGTAATTCAATAGCACTCTTCAATGTAGCCTAAGGAGAAATCAACCGATGCTCATTCCCATATACCTTATTATATGATTAGGTGATAAATCCCATAATCCACAAAAAATCATTGCAATTAAGGGGTGCATGACTGGACCCACATGTGGTCCACATCATCATTAAAAAATCTGACTGGTAGCATAGAAGAGATAAATTCCTAATTAATAAAAAATAGACATTCTGGACATATGATATGATTCTCTAATACCATGTAGGATAGAATCTTCAAAAATTGTCACTTCTTGCCCAATGCACTAAGGGTTTTTCTTTTCCAAAAGTGCCCCTATCTTGGGCCTATAAAAGGGGGTTCCTTGAGAACCCTCAAGGTGATACAGAACGAAAGCTCTGATACCAAAATTGATGCAGAACAAAAGAGATGATGCGATGCGGAAGTAAATTAAGACTAATTCTTTTTTTTTTTTGTTTTATATTTTAAGAAGTCGGCCTTGACTCAAAGGAAAGTTAAACTAAGTTGAAAGAAACTATATAATAATAAAAGCACAATTCAAATAAACTAGATTATCAGAGTAGTTCAGAAGTAAAGGATCGCTGGGGGTTGAGAAACTCCCAGACCTAGGGTTTCGCTTTGAACTTTCAACAGGACAGAAGTAAAGAGAAGAGAAGGGTTACAGACCAGGCAGTGATCTTCACAGAGTTTAGTGGAAGCCCTCTCTTGAGCAGATTGTTGGATCCCCGGATTCAGATATCTTCGCAATGGATCCTCGAATACTGGTCCTTTGGCAGAGTTGGCTTCTCCTGAACTCAAGATCTGGGAAAGAAGAAGAGCAAGTTATGGAACCAGATACTCAAGGAAGGATTTACCAGATTGAAGAACTTGAAAGTTGATGTTGCTGAAATCCTGATTCTCCTGGATGCTGATCTGACTTCCTCTAGGATTTGCTCTGTATTCGAAGTGGCCGAACTGGAGTGGATGCTGGTGGTCGGCCTCTACTTGGAGAGAGGGGCCGTGAGAGATGGGGTAGGCTAGGGTTTGGAGGAATGAAGAGGATGAAGGGCGGCTAGGGTTTGGATTGGAAGTGGCTAACCTAGGGTTTTGGTGTTGGAGATCTCACACCTCCTCAAGGTTCCTAGGGAACCCGGATTTACTCCCTCACAGAGCTCAACACCTGGATGCAAGTGCGGAAGAGAGAAACACAAAGTTGCTCACACAAAATTTGAATTCATTCATCAGTGGTCTTTAAAACTTACAATAGGGGTTTATTTTATAGGTCTTTACAAGATGTCAGGGTTTTACATCTTCCCATGTGGGACTAATAGAATGGATCCTCAAATTAGGTTTGTAGAATCAAATCCTTCTCATATGGCCAGCCAAGAGCTTCCATAAGTGTTGATTGGTGGCTCCAATTGGTAAGTAGGTGGCGCCTCCTAGCCTTGCTCTTCAAGAAAAATTTTTTTCCTTCCATGCTTGGTTTTATTTGGAAGTATTTGGGCGCCTCCTAGTCTTGCTCCACATGTTTAGGCTTCTTCCTTTCATGGCTCAACTCTTTTGGACACCTCCTTTTCTTTCTCCCCAAGTCATGGCTCTTCCCAACTTTGCTTTGGTCTTTTTAGGCATGGATTGGGTGCCCCCTTGAAGTGCTCCCCAAGAAATGCCTCTTTATTCCTTTAGCTTGGCCTTTTAAGGTATATATGGGGCGCCTCCTTGATTTTAGCTTCAAGAAAAAAATTCTTGCTCCCTTGGGTGTGGGGACCAAGACACTGGGATGTAGATGTGGTGCCTCCTGGACTCTGGCATGTGGCTGGGAGTGTGGCGCCGACTTGCTTGGGCTTCGAAGAAAAATGTGGCACCCTGGACCTTGACTTGACTGAAAAAAAGGGCACCAACCTGGAGAAGACCTAGACCACTACTAGGAATTGTACTGAGTCAACATGACTCAACAAAATTTAAATTACAGGGAAATACAGACTCAAGACTAAAATTGAGTTGACCAAGTCAACCCATATTACAAAACTAGAAAACCCTAATTCTTCAGGCAAGGTCAATCAGAGATCCAGATGGAGCCCTGAAGTCTTCTTCTGAGTCTGGTGCCCGCACCACAAGGTACGTTCTCTTTCTCAACACAACACATCTCCTAACTCCACTCTCCTTTCTTCCTTTCCATTACCTATCACTTGACTTGAGTGTCAAAGGGTCCTCACCGGACCAGCATCTAGTAAGGGCTTTTTTTGTAGATATAGCCCATGAACACCACTTCTCTAGTGACTCTGGCATCCAAGCAAGAAGCAGTGTCATCACATAGAGGAAGGGCCTCTTTTGATTGCTATCCATTTTTCTAGAAGAAACACCAAGCAAAGTCTCAATGCCACCTAAAGGCATTACTACCTAGCATTTTGGTACCAACACCTCCTGTCAAGCTAGCAAACTTGATGGAGGTCATGTTGTAGAGCCATAAACTAGCACTACCTAGCTACAGTTCATGCTAGACTCGATTTCTTAAAATAGCTCTTCCAGCAGATTCAAGCATTAGTAGCCATAGTCTAGGCAATCCAACCCCAAGATCCAGTAGTGTCGGCAGCACCACCAGTATCACCATGGCCAGAGGTAGACTTGGTGGTGCTATCCCAGACCCCAACAGTGTTAGGGACATTTTGACTAGGTGGTGCTCAATTTCCCCTTGATTATCAAAGGTAAATAGCAATAGAGAAGCAGAGGTAGACCACAAGCTCGAGGAGATGAACCAGCATATTAAAACTCTATGAGATTTGGCCCAGGATAGTGATAAGGGTCTATATTTCACTACCGATCCATCGTTCAAAGCCCACATCATGTGGTAATAATTGTCAAGGTATTTTAAGATGCCATAGTTAAAAATCTATGATGGACCCACTGACCTAGTGGATCATTTGAAATGTTTTAAGACCTTGATGCTCATTCATGGGGCCACCGATGGAATCCTATACTGGGCCTTCTATCCTCGAGAAGGTGGCTTGATATTGGTATTCTATTTGAAAGCCAAACCCCATCCATTCTTTTGACCAAGTGAATCAATCCTTTGTCTCTCATTTTACTAGTAGCAAGAGTTTGCACCGAGGTTTCGACTCCCTAATCAACATCAAGCATGGAAATAAGAATCCCTCAAGTCTTATGTGAGCTTATTCAATGAATTAGCTTTAGAAGTATACAATTTAGATCACGTAGTCGCTCTAACTGCCATGAAATGTGATCTCTAGTAGTGTCCTTTTTTTTATCCTTAGAAAAGAGGCTAATGGTGGGCTTCTCCAAAATACTGGCAAGGGTGGAGAAGTATGTGCACGTTGAAGAGGTTAAAGAATGGACTCCAGCTTAGGAGTTTCGATTGAGGGAAGACCATGGAAAAAGGCCAGGAAGCCGATCCCCTTCATGACATTGGAGACTCCTTATATCCAGCATCACCAAAGTTCATTGAACCAACTGGATTGTCACCACCATATATGTTTTGTCAATATACCCTCTGAATGCCCTATGTACCTAAATTTTGATACAAATTAGGGGGCTTTTGCCTAAGGCAAGGAGGCTACAAGCAGGATTAGAGAAGTACAACCAAAACAAGTACTATCTCTACTATCGGAACCATAGCCACAATATGGAGGAGTGCATACAACTTCAAGATGAAATCGAGAAGTTCATTCATCATGGCCAATTGGATAGATTTTTCTAGGATAGAAGGGAGAGCTGCAATACCCAAGAGATCCCATGCTTGCCAAATCCCTATCGGGGCAGCAGAGTTGACTGATCAACCCACCAATGGAAATGTCAACACCATCATTGGAGGGCTAGGGGTAGAAGCTAAAGCAAGGAGAAAGCAAAGGTCGAGAAATTTATTACCTTCACTCGAGCTGACGTCGAGGGAGTACAGTACCCCCATCATGATAACATGGTTATAACCCTAAAAATTGATAATTATGATGTATACTATGTGCTCATTGATAGTGGAAGCTTGGTGGATGTGTTGTTTTATGATGCTCTCTTAAAAATGATCATTTCTCCTAATTGGCTAGAAAAACAAGATGCACCGATAACTCTATTTTCAAAGAGCTAGTTCTTGTTAAATGGATAATTGTGCTATTAGTGATAGTAAGAACCACCCCCCAGGATCTCAGGTGTAGCTGAATTTCATTGTTATAAAGACCCCCTTGGCATATAATGCCATCTTCGATCGATCAAGGGTGAATGCCCTCCGTACAATAATATCAACCTACTATCTACTCATAAGTTTCCCTACCTTGCACAGGATTTAGGAGGTGTGCGGGAATTAGTCCTTAGCAAGGTAATGTGTGGGGACACCAGGATCAGATATAGATCACTGGATCCCATATGGTTTACAGATTAGGGTTTTAGAACCTTAGACATGGTCACAATTTTGTAAGCAAGTAAAATTGAGCTCTGTAATAAGTTGAGACTAGTTGATTGTGTCTCAATCCCAGTCCAGTATTGAGTCCTGTATTTCAGTATAAGTCCAATATGAGTCTAATTTTTATACAAGAGAGGAGGTTATCCTATTTTTGAGTTCTACGAAGCCTCATCAAGGAGTCAAAGGCCACTACATTAGCTTATTAGATTTTGTGTGACATACTAGGATCCAAGATGCCTTTATAGATACCCTGATTCCTTCCATATGCTATCAAGATGCCCAGATTCTCTCCAGATGCTAGAGCATATTCCTAGACCAGGTTATATAATGAATCCAGAGGTCCATCTATGCCCAGCCCAAGAGAAATTAAGCTTAATTTTCATGCCCAAGCATTTAAGAACCAACATTCCAGTCAATGCTAGGAATATACCAATATAGGCACCCCAGCTTCCAGGAGGCCCAAAGCCCATGCACCCAAGCCCTAGGCCAGCCCTTGCTGCCCCCCATGAAGCCCAACATGCCAAGAGGGGCATCCCTAATGGTTGACCATGTCCACAAATGGTGGAAGAGCTCAAATGAAAGGAGTTTGAGTTTTTATTTCATTCAACTTGTATACTCTTAGTTCTAGGTTTGTTTTGAAATCTTTCTCCCACATAAATTGTGTAAACCAATTCTAACTTGGAGAAGACTTGTAATCCCTTTAGGAGAGGGCATGGGACCTTATACTTACCCCACCCCTCCTCTTCTTATAATCAATTCTACTCTTATGAAATTAAATTCTGGTGAAATATTTTCTTGAGTTTTGGTGTTGTGTTTGATTTGCTTTTGTTCTTTTACTTGGGCACCCTCCAACCTTCATCCATGCCCAAGCATCTTCCAAGTCTTCAGGCATCAGCCTTCATTCTTTGAGAAGATGTCCAAGGCTGCCACCTGCTAAGAGCCTCCTTCTTCTCCCAGCCACCAGCACTCCTAACCCTAATCTTTTCCTATATTTCATACCTTGTTTATTTCATTTGATTGTTGATTCAAACCTAACCTTGATGCTTTGCAAGATCACCGTGGTGTTTCACATCTCTAGAGGAGGCTTTCCTTGCTTCCAGGACCACCCAATTCAGCCATCAAATCCAAGGGGACTAAAGCTTCATCATCCAGGCTCCAGTCAGAGTGTGTGTGATCTCTTCATTTGTTGAATCTACAATCTTTGATTGGTAATATCCTTCCCTACTCTTAGTTTCTGATTTGATGAAGATTAGCTATCATAAGCTGGCAGTTTCTCAATTCTCGGGTCCTAACTTTTATTATTTTGCATGAGTATGCCTGTAATCATGATGATTCTTTATATTGCTAAAAATCCTGCTAGTCTTTCCTTAACATTGAAAATTTAGCTTGCAAACAAAAATTATAAGAACATTAAAAAAATTATTTTACTAGTTTCTCCTATATATTTAGAAATCATAGAGTCCTCCCACATTAGTTTGGTGTCAAAGCAGGTTTATAATAGCATTCATCTGCATTAGGATCACAAACACTAATTTCTGTATCCTGCTAGCTGCATTTGGTGTCTATTTTTTATCAGATTTAGGCCACCTAGGAATTTTATTTTTCTATGAAATTTGCATGAAGTATTCTCTGTCTTGTCCTGTATTTTATCATAATTTTTAGTTATTTTTACAAGAAACTAAATATTTTAAAATTTAGCATATTTTAAACCCTAACTGAAAACCTAAGATTTTAGCATCAGTCCGAAAAGCCTAGGATTTGCATTATCATCTAATTTTTTCTTTGTATAAAATTTGGTAGATGTCATCAACACCTCACATCCACTTTCCTACAATTTTTCTTATTTTTTTATACATCAAAATCCACGTCAAAAACTACATTAATTGGAACCCTAAATCTGAGAATTATGTTAACTTTGCACACTTAACTTAATGAAACCTAACCAACTTCAACACACCCCAATCCCAAGCCCAATTTGTTTGCTAACTTAATCAACCTAAAACTAATTTTCCACCTCATGAAACACACATAAAATATTTTTATTTTTTTGAATGTTTTAGATTGCATCAGGACCATTGATTGCCATCATCTTTTTAACCTAATCTTAAGGGCAATTGCAATCTATCATCAGGGTAGGATTTCATCCCATGTCCTAGGCCCAAAACAACAACCATCATTCTAATCTAAGCCTAATTAAAATTAATTAGACCTAATTTTCCCTAGAGGGCTATGTGACACTCACAGGTCTGGTCCGAGCTATGTGGGCCAACTAGTGCATTTATTCCTTTAGCTATTACTAGAAGCTAGTATCTAAGGCTGGGGGTCCAGAGTCAACAACCTAAGTGGACTGGTGGTTTTTAATTAGAACCCTGTGACAAGTATGGGGAGCCTCCCACCACCCTACCCCATACCTAGCCAGTGGAAGGATTAGCTGCTGGGTTAAGTGTAAGTTGAGCTAACCCATTCAGTTTTGACTCTAGGTCTAGGAAATCCTAGAATTATTGATCCTTTGCATTCTTGGCTGCACCATCTCATTTTGATTGATAAATTGATTGTATGACCATGAGATTAGGAATCCAATAACATGAGTCTAAACCTCAACCTAGTTCAACCATGGGTCTAGTCTTGAAGCACTCATAAGAACCATGAATGAACAATTGAACCATAAACTTGACCAAACCAATACCCAGATGACCCAATTGACCCAATCCTAAAACCAACTGACCCAATCGCAAAACCAAATAAACCATAGATTTGACCAAATAGACCAAAGATTTGACCAAATGACCCAAACCAATAACCAGGCAACTAATAGGATTGACCAATTAACTGATAGGTAAGACGAAGTAGAAAATAGATTAGGGACCATAGAACGCTCCCAGGGGTCTAATGCTGAACCTGAATCTGACCCATCATGTTCTACCTCTCAAAACCCTAGGGGAGCCCAAAACACAGATCACTTTATGGAGCCCAACCATAGGAGAACCCAGACTCAAGACCAATTTATGGAACCTAACCATAGGGGAGTTCAACATCAGGAACCATACCAAGAGCCCAACTTTAGGAGAGTCCACAACCTTGACCCTATCTAGGAACCCAACCATAGAAGGCCCCAACCTAAAGTCCTTGATCAAGATGAAAGGGCCATGAAAAATATTATGGTAGAAGCACCCACCTTTGATGGAAGTCTTGAACCAAAGGTCTATGTAGATTGGGTAGGAGATATGGATTATTATTTTGAATGGTATGAGATGACAAAACAGATGAAGTATAAATTTGCCAAGATGAAGTTGATTTGTCAAGCTAGATTACATTGGTCTAATCTTGAGCGTACCAGGAGACAACAAGCCCTTCCACCCATAACCACTTAGCAAGACATGAAATTAAAACTTAAGGACAAATACCTACTAGAATCCTACAGTTAGAACCTCTTAGACCAATGGAACAAAATTGATCAAGGGAATAGATCAGTGTCCAATTATATTGCTGAATTTGATGAGTTTGCTGTTAGGTTTAGCGAACCCGAGTCTTTAGCACGTACCCTGTCCAGGTTTAGAATTGGATTACATAAAGGCATTAAAAGGGAACTATACATAAGAAAGGTCCATGATTTGGAACAAGCCTATCAAATAGCTAGACATTATGAATAATTCCAAAGAGGATCTACATATCAAAAATCTAAACATGTAAGAAACAATACCCCGTTTCTAAAGTCAAACCCAAACCAGGTATACCAAGGTAGACCAAATCCAAACCCTAACCCAGTTCGATTTAACCCCAACCCAGCCAGGCCAAACATAACCAAGTCTGACCCAACCCTAACCCAATCCGATTCAATCCCAACCCTAACCCATCTCGACCTAACTCGAGTCCGAGTCCATCTAGTTCAAGGAATTCTGCAAATGCTAGAATCGACAAGGGTTAGACACCTGCATTTCAAAAAGACCCAAGCCCCAGCCCCAATGCTTGTTTAAGGTGTAACTAGGTAGGTCACTTTACTAGCCAGTGTCCCACCATATCCTTACACATAGGGGAGCTTGAGGGAGAAGAGACTGAACCCAATGTCGATGAAGAAGAAAAAATTTATGAGGCTGAACCAGACTTGGTAGAAGAATACGAAGGAGAAAAGGAGGAACTTGATCAAATAGGGGTAGTTTGATGTATTTTGACCCAAGCCCAAAGTGAGGAAGATTGGCATAGGACTAGCATCCTATAGACTTTTGTTAAAATTAAAAATAAAGTTTGTAAGATTATAATCGATAGTGGGAGTTGTGTCAATGCCATTTCTACTGAAATAGCTAAATCTTTAGGCTTGACCCTAGTTCCCTACCCCAGCCCCTATAAAGTATCATGGGTAGATTTCACCTCCATGCTAATCAAGTATAGGTGCCAAATCTTAATTAAATTGCAATCATATGAAGAAGAGATTTGGTGTGATATTCACCCCATGAAGGTCAGTAGTATCATTCTAGGTTGACCATGGCTTTACGATCATGATGTGCCCTATCTGGTCGAACCAACAGCTGTACCTTTCATCATCATGGAAAGAAATTTGTGATTCACCCCACTCAGCCCAGAAACTCAATTAACAGAAATTCTAGTAGCCTTAGAGAAAATCCAGGAGTTAATCTAATTAAGGCTAGAGAATTAGAGGAATACCCTTCTGAATCCACTAAGGAGTTAATGAGAATTGATCCTGAACCCACTATAATAATTGAAGAAGAAGTAATTAAGCCAGGATCAAACATTATAGGTGAAACCAAGAATTTCCAAGAGTTGTCCACAGAGGAAGTCCAGGATCAAATCCCTAAAGAACAATCTCAAGAAATAGGTGTAGCATCTGAATGTGAGTGCACAGACCCAACCTATCTGTCTGCACCTATACTAGCCTCTGGACAGCATATGCATCAGGAACTTAGTCAAAAGATGAACATATGTAATAAACTAAATAACAACTTGGCTTATTCCTAGAAAAAAGATAAAGAATTTTCTGTAAAGAATTATGTGATTGTGAAGGAATGTCATGCTCACGAAGCTGGCCCATCCAAAATAATAAAGAGCAGTGGACCCAATGACTATGTGCTTGAGATATCACCTGATTTAGATATTAGTTCCACCTTCATCATCTTAGATCTTGTAGAGCACAGAGAGCCAGCAGTGATACCCAGCGAGCACCTTGAGCCTATCCCTTCCTTTGAAAGAAAACCCATCCCAGAGTGTCCACATACAGTTTGGCCTTTTGGTGAGGAAAAGATTGAAAGAATCCTGAATGATCAAGCCATCCATACCCGGGATAGAGACTGTCAGCAGCATTTTGCCCGGTGGCTAGGTCGGCCAGAATCTAAGGACTTGTAAAATATTGGTGCGGATCTGTAGCGCCTCAACCCGGACCCTGCTTGAGCCAAATTGACCCTTACTCGATGGGGTCGAGTTCCTCCTGCCCCGGGAGAATTGGTGGGGACACCAAAATCAGACATAGATCACTAGATCCCATATGACTTACTGATTAGGCTTTTAGAACCTTAGTCATATGTCATAATTTTGTAAGCAAGTAAGATTGAGTCTTGTAATAAGTTGAGACTAGTTGATTGTGTCTCAATCCCAGTACAGTATCGAGTCCTGTATTTCAATATAAGTCCAGTATGAGTCCAGTTTTTATACAAGAGAGGAGGTTACCCTTTTTTGGAGTTCCACCAGGCCTCATCCAGGAGTCAGAGGCTACTACATCAGCTTATTGGATTTTGTGTGACACCCAAGGATCCAAGATGCCTTTCTAGATACCCTGATTCCTTCTAGATGCTCTCCAGATGCCTAGATTTTCTCCAAATGCTATAGTATATTCCCAAACCAGGGCATATCATGAATATAGAGGTCCATGTACACCCAGCCTAGGAGAAATCAAGCTTAAGTGCCACGCCCAAGCCTTTAAGAACCAAGATTCCAGTCTGATGCCAGGAATATACCAGCCCAGGCACCCCAGCTTCCTGGAGGCCTAAAGCTCATATGCCCCAATCCCTTGGTCGGCCCTTGCTGCCCCCCTTGAAGCCCAACATGCCAAGAGGGGCATCCTTAATGGTTGACCAAGTCCAAACATGGTGGAAGAGTTCAAATGAAAGAAGGAGTTTAAGTTTTTTTTCATTCAACTTGTACACTCCTAGTTCTAGGTTTATTTTGAAATTTTTCTCCCACTTAAATTGTGTAAACCTATTCTAACTAGGAGAAGTCTTATAATCCCTTTAGGAGAGGGCATGGGACTTTATAAATACCCCACCCCTTCTCCTTTTGTATTCAATTCTACTCTTATGAAATTAAATTCTGGTGAAATATTGTCCTGAGTTTTGGTGTTGTGTTTGATTTGCTTTTGTTCCTTTACTTGGCCGACCTCTACCTCCAACCTTCATCCATGCCCAAGCACCTTCCAAGTCTTCAAGCATCAGCCTTCATACTTTGAGAAGAAGCCCAAGGCCGCCACCTACTAAGAGCCTCATTCTCCCAACCACCAGCACTCCTAACCCTAATCTTTCCGTTCTATTTCATACCTTGCTTATTTCCTTTGATTGTTGATTCAAACCTAACCTTGACGCTTTACAAGATTCCTGAGGTGTTTCACCTCCGTAGAGGAGGCTTTCTTTGCCTCTAAGACCGTCTAGATTAGCCATCAAATCAAAGGGGACTGAAGCTTCTTGATCCAGGCTCCAATTAGACTGTGTGTGATCTCTTCATTTGTTGAATCTACAATCTCTGACAGGTAATATCCTTCCCTGATATAGGACAGAGCGGGGGAGGATTGCTGGCAAGCATGGGAGTCACCAAGGGATTAGGGCTTGCACTCAAGAACAGGGAACCAGGGTGTCACACCCACTCCAATTTGGAGAAAAACTCAAAATTCAGATCAAAATAACTTTATTTTGTATTCATAAAAAAAAAGATATTTCATACAAGAGTGGAGGGGTGGTATTTATAGATTCATCCCAGGGTACATGACTTGAGGGCTAAGAAACCCTGACTTATGGGCCAAGAAACCTTGGTGGACCAGTCAACAGGTGGGCCTTTTTCTTGGTCTGGAGCTCTCTCTTTTGGGCTTGGCAGCATGAAAGGGCCTAGGTGCATGAAGGCCAGCTCTGGTTTGGAGGGCCTAGTGAATCTCCTAGCTGCTGACTCTCCTCTTGAATGAAAACTACATGAAGTTAATTGGACTCGACCGGACTAAAAATTGGACCTGACTAAGTGGACTCAACTGGACTCAGTTGTCTCACTATATTACAAGACTCAAATAAAATAAAATAAAATAGACTTTTGGTCCCCATCATTCCCCTACGGTTGGGAGAACTCGACTCCATCGAGTTAGGCTCAGTGGGGTTGATGGAATTGAAACTAATCAAACCAAAGCAAAGAGGCTAGTTTCTTTTTTTTCACCTTTCTTTCATTTTTTTTCACCTTTCTTTCAATTCTTCTTTTTTTTCTCTAATCTTTTTTATTGGCTACTCAGAGATCTGCAAAGCTTTGCAATCCATGCAACTATGAAAGGCATGCGGCTTTGAGATTTGTGATGCTCTGATACCAAACTATTGCGGTATGACTCTAAGACTACTAAACATGCTTGGAAAATAGCAAAATATTTTTTTTATAATTTTTATAATCTTATTTGTAGACTAGATTCCCAAAATAAAGTAAAAACTAGCGAAAAGAGTAGCATTGCAAAGAATCATCAGATCGCAGGCAAACTCATGCAAACTAATGAAATAGCTAGGATCCGAAGGTTGAGAAACTCCAGGTTTATGATAGTTTGTCTTCATCAAATCAGATAATAATAGAAGAGAATGTTTCTTACCAGTCAGAGATTAAATTTCAGCAATAGAAGAGATCACACACACTCTGATCGGAGCATGAAAGAAGAAGCCTTATTTTCTTTGAATCTGATGGAAAATCTAGGCAGTCTGGTAGGGTGGTGGTGGAGTTGGCGATGACCAGTGATGGTAGCAGGGTGAAGAGGCTCGGCCTGGGTGTGCATCCGGATGAGCTCGGCCTAGGCATGCATCCGGATGGCAAAGACGGCGATGAAGGAGATGGTCTGACAAAGGGAAACAACGAGCTATGAGGACCTGATGGCAAAGGAGATCCACGACCAGGGATGAGGTAGTGGACAGCGGAGGCGACGAGGGCAGTGGCGAGCGCAGTTTGGTTGTAGGCTTGGAAAGCGATCGAGATGATGTCGTGAGGGGGATGGGGGAGGCTGCATGGCTCGGGGCTTCTCCTCCTTGTCTTCTTCGTCTTCTACATCTTGCTGCGGCGTCGGCGATGACAGAGGCGATGGGGGTGCGGGCGGCGGTGGGTGGGTCATCTCAGGTCTCGGCGAGGCAAACACCCCACCTACCAGCATCGCAGGTCTAGGGGGGTGGAGGAGCCGGCATGACAGGCCTCGACGGTGGTGGGGGGACGTGCATGATCTGAGGGGGGGAGGTCCTATAAGGCGCTGCCCGAACTGGTACAGTAGCATGCGAAAGGGAGCGGGCGGCTGAGGCTGCATCATGCCAGGGGCGGGGCCTCCGATGCCATGGATGGGGCCAGCGAGGCCATGCTGGGCCTGAACAAGGGGGCGAACAAGATGCTGTGGCCGGCCACGCGGCCTAGGCCAAGGCCTGCGATGGTGGCAGTGGTGGCTTGGGCCTTGACGCGGGACTTGTCGGATGGGTTGGAGAGTTAGCTGCTGGCGGTGAGCAGGAACAGGGTGTCGACCAGCATGGGATGGGAGGCTTCATGCGACGGACACGGAGGAGAGGTTCGGGTGTGAACTTTCGAATTGGCATCGGTGGAGGTGTGCTTCACGGGCAGTAGAGAGGAGAGGGGATCGGGTGTAGGTCATTGACAGACCTCGATGGTTGACCGAGATGCGAGAGGCCTTGCACAGGAAAATCTGAATGTGAGGAACGATGGGAAGCTAGGGAGAAAAAGAAAAACCCTAATCTGCTGGGCTCTGATACCAAGTTGCTGCGGGACAGAGCAGGGGAGGATCGCTGGCAATCGTAGAAGTCACCATGGGATTTGGGCTTGCACTCAAGAACAGGGAACCAGGGTGTCACACCCACTCCAATCCGGAGAAAAACTCAAAACTCAGATCAAAATAACTTTAATTTGTATTCATAGGAAAAAATATGTTTCATACAAGAGGGGAGGGGTGGTATTTAAAGATTCACCCCAGGATACATGAGTTGAGGGCAAAGAAACCCTGACTTGTGGGCCAAGAAATCCTGGTGGACCTGGTCAGTAGTGCGCCTTTGTCTTGGACTAGAGCTCTCTCTTACAGGATTGGCAGCATGAAAGGGCCCAGGTGCATGTTGTCCAGCTCTAGTTGGGAGGGCATAGTGAATCTCTTGGCTGCTGACTCTCCTCTTGAATGAAAAGTACATGGACTCGATTGGACTCGACTGGACTAAAAATTGGACCTGACTAGGTGGACTCAACTGGACTCTGTTATCTCACTTTATTACAGGACTCTAATAAAATAAAATAAAATAGACTTTTGGTCCCCATCATTCCCTACTCTTGATTTCTGATTTGATAAAGATTAGCTATCCTAAGTCGAGAGTTTCTTAATTTTCGGGTCCTGACTTTTATTGTTTTGCACGAGTATGCCTGTGATCATGATGATTCTTTGCATTGCAGAATATCCTGCTAGTATTTACATAACTTTAGAAATTTAGCCTACAAACAAAAATTATAAAAAAATATTTTACTTATTTTCGTGCATATTTAGCAATCTTAGAGTTGTCCCACATCATAATGTTACATGGTGACCCACCAAGTAAAAACCTTGAATGCCTTCCTGGTTGAACGGGCTAGACACCAGGGATGAGCTAGTCAAGGAAAGGGAAGAACATATTGAGGATCTTGTAGTTATTCTCCTACATGTTGAGAACCCTCAACACATGGTTCAAATTGTCTCCAAGCTAAATAAAGCTATAAATTAATAGTTTGTAGCCTTTTTGTAGAGAAATACCAACATTTTTGCTTGGTGTCTTACAGATATGTCAGGCATCGAACCAAAAGTAATAATACATCACCTAAATGTGGATCCTACCCACTAGCCAATAAAGTTGAAGAAACAGAATTTTGTCATAGAGCAACAAAAGGCCATCCCCAAAGAAATACAAAAGTTATCTGACATCAAGTTTATTAGAGAAGTAAACTATCCTAATTAGCTGGCCAATATCATGTTGGTGAAAAAAGTCAATGGAAAGTGGTAGATGTATATAGACTTTGTAGACCAAAATAAGGCCAATCTAAAAATAGTTATATACTTTCTTGAATCAACCAGCTAATGGATGTAATGGTGGGCCATGAGCTTCTCACCTTCATGGATGCATTCTTGGGATAAAACTAGATCCTCATGGTACTTGAGAACGAGGAGAAAATCTCTTTTATTACTAATTATTGTTTATTTTACTACAGGATGATACAGTTTGGCTTAAACAATGTAGGAGTGACCTATCAACGGTTGGTGAAGGTTAGGATATGTCGGTTTAAGCACGAATCAGCACCGGTTCGATCACTCGCGCACTCCCTCCTGAACTAGACACTTCGAATCGGAGTGCCCAGAGGAAGCTGAGTGAATGGGCAAAGCGACGATATGATCTTTGGACTTAGCAGAAGACACGGTCTTCGGCCATAGCCAGAGACAAGGTCTTCGACCTTAGCCAAAGATACCAGCCCTGAAGATGATGCCGATTCCACCTTACGATTCATCCTGAAGAGAACAGCCTCGCCATGAACAGCAAAGGTGTCTTCGGACTGTCTTAGGAAAAACAGAACGAAGACATTTCACCATTCCAACAATGGCCACTCCTAAAAAAGAGGCTTGAAAGCAAATCTTTGACCAACCTCAAACCCATGCAAACATGGGCGCGACGGTTACGATCAGCTACCTGGCTATCATCTCCGAATCATAGGTACATCAAACTAGCCACATGGCCATTAACTCCAATAGTAACTTCTCCAGCCTGACCGGTACTGCTCAGCAACTGTCCATGGTTACGAGCAGAGGGGGATCGATTAGCCCCCTAATCTTAACCATAGAATGGAAGACAAAACTGCATGCTCGACCAGCAATTTTAAATACTAGTAAGAGGGTACACTCAATGATGTGGGCATTAGAATCAGGAAAAGACTCCAACCAATTCAGGTCAAGTCCGAGTCCTTGTGGTTGGAGTAGCAAAAGAGAAGTCCTGTAATTTTTCTTTTTTTTGAGTCCAAATAATCTTGTAGTTAATTTCGAGTCCATGTTGGGTCTGGTTTAATATCTTAGTTAACCCTGCAATTGAGAGTTGGGTCCAGTTAAATCAAGGCCAATCCATGAGTCCATGAAGCATAAAGACAAGAAGAAGCCACCTCATCAAGTGACCCCCACCTTGTGCCACATGTCAAAAGCTCCAATGGATGTCGCCACCTTAACAAGTGGTCCCCACATTATGCCACATGTCAAGAGCTCCAAAGGACACCGCCACCTCATCAAGTGGTCCCCACCTTGTGCCACATGTTAAGCTTTGAAGGAGTTTCAAGCAACAAATGCCACCATATCCTCCAACTCCCCAAATTTCAAGCAACAAATGCCACCATATCCTCCAACCCCCCTTGTAATCCTCCTAATCCTATGGGTTTTCAAATTTTAAAAATGTTGTAAGGCTTCTATTTAGGCTATGGGATGCCCTATTGAAAATGGTTAATGAATGAAGTTGGTATTTTTTCTTCTATGTTTTTTTTTTTTTTTCCTATGTGTCTATGTGGTAGCTTAGCCTTTCTTTTCCTCCATGCCAACCCTAATCTTTCCTTCTTCCATTCCCAACACCAAAGACTTCCTCTTCTTTCATAACTTCAAACTAGCTACAGCGTTCAAGGGTGAATCAAGAGGATCATCACACGGCGACCAACCTACTCCACTTCAAGCATTCCACCATGATGCCAAGATGGATCTCCTTCAATGCCTCTTCCACCCTTCTTTCCTTTCTCTAGTTGATTGCTTGTTAAGTCACTCATCTTAGGGTTTCTTTGTTGTAGGGTTCTCCGGGATTCTATCTTCAAGAGGAAGGTTTACTTGCCATAGATCCAGAAAACAAGAGGGGACTTCAGTGGTATTATGTTCATGTCATTCGGGAAACCTCTTCAAGAGTGAATCTATTCTAATTGAAGGGCCAATGTCAGGTATGTCTAGTGTTGATTATGTCTGCAATGTTAAATTAGACCTAGCTTGGCTTGCGTGGTTCTCTTCTGGTCCTATTCCTTTCTTATTCTGAGAGTCTCGATCACTAGGTTTATGTTAGATCCTTCGAGCTTCATCACTAGATCTCTTTGATAGTTTAGGTTGAGTTTTTTATATGCAAATAGGGAATTGCTTGGTTAATCATTTGCTAATCTCCATTAGGGTTGCATAGTTTCATTTTACATTCTACACCACTCAAGGTAAGCACAGCGAGACCCTGAAAAAACCAGAGTTCCTTTCCTCGCCATCTCCCTCCTCTTCAGAATACTCTCCATTATGTTGCTGGAACCCATCTCTGACTTAGGCATCGGAGTGTCCCCTGCCCGAGAACATCCGGCCAAGGACCTGTTTTGCAAGTGAACCAAGGGAGCGAACTTATGATCCAGCAGCTCCATCTGGTCAAAAAGGGGATTCAACGCTAATAGATTGGCATGCCAGGTAGGGGAATTGACCTAAGCATCTATTGCTAGCTCTCCTCCTTAGAAAAAGGAAAGTGTAAGGAGGTTCTAATGGCGAAGGGAAGAACTCAGAATGCCTCAACAAGTGAAGGTCGTGCTCCCTCTCAGAGGGATGACCCCCAGGCGAGGAACGACATTCCGCCTCCCACGCTCTTCATGGGCCAACAGCAACTCGAGGCTCTTCTAAACCAAGTCAATGCTCTCATGTCTATGGTTCAGAATTTTCAAGACAAGGCCTTTTAGGTGGGGCATCTGCCAGCCACCTCCAGACACAACCATCAATCCCGAAGGAAAAGAGACCATCAATACGGGCCCACCTATCTTTCCCTCCATGACCGACCCTCTCCCGAGGGCGGAAGCTCTCAAAATCCAAAACCAACCAATTTGTTGCGGAGAGAAAAGAGACCCAGACAGTCTCTCTCTGCTTCCTCCAAGGACTCCACTCCCGAAAGGGACTTGCTAAAAGAAGTCCGCCCTAATTACGAGCGAAAGCTCAAGGCCCTCGAATCAAAGATCACGAAGCTTCAGGATCAGAGGAACCACGGTGACCTCATTGCTTGTGAGATAAACTCTTCATTCACCTCTCGCATCATGGCCGAAATCATCCCCCGGCACTTTAAGGTTCTTCAGATTGAGCCCTATGATGGCATCACTGACCCGCTTGATCATCTGGGCAGTTTCAAAGCCCACATGATGATTCAAGGGGCTTCAGATGTACTATACTGCCTCACCTTCTCGGCTACTTTGAAGAAGGTGGCTCGGATGTGATACTCAAACATACGTCCATGTACCATTGATTATTTCTTCGAACTAGAAAAATTATTTGTCTTGCATTTCAGGACCTGCCGCAAGATGCCCCGAAACATGGACACCCTGTTCCTCCATCAAAACGAAGGGGAAAGCCTGCGAGATTATATCTCCAGATTCAACTAGGCTCCACTCAAGATCCCTGATCTCAATAAGCACATGGCCATGTCCATGCTGAAGAAGGGGCTCCGATCATCCAGGCTTACTTTTTCTCTATAAAAGAACTTTTCAATAATCTATGCTGAACTCCTATCAAGGGCTCAAAAGTATGCCGACACTGAAGAGCAAGCGGCAAATCAACGGCTAGCTAAAGGAAAACCCCTCCCAAAAAAGAAGAATAGCACGGGGCTGGGCCCCCCTACACCCTCCAATAGCAACGATAATAATCCTAATCGATGACAAATTCCCAATCCTAAAATCTTATGCAGGAGATTCGACTCCTATAGCCCCTTAACCTCCCCAGAGAAAAGATCCTGCTGGAGATAGAAAAAGAAAGCTACCTCCAATGGTTGCATCCCATGAAGGCATCCTCTTCTATAAGGAACAGGAACAAATATTGCTAATTCCATCGGAACCATGACCACGACACCAAAGAGTGCATCCAACTCTGTGATGCCATTGAAGATCTTATCAGGAGGGGTTACTTGGGGCAGTACATCAGTTGTCAAGGACCTCGGTCGGAGGCCACAGTCCCCTAGAGGGCCCCTAAAGAAGCTGAGCTACCAAACCAGAGGCCCACTAGTGGGAACATAGGAATGCGACATCAGCCAACCAACTGGAAAAGGATCGAAGATGATGCCCCAAAATGGCTCAAGGACAATAATGCCATACTCTTCTTCGATGATGACCTTGCGGGGATCCAACTCTCACACGATGATCTAGTTATAATATCGACCATCATGGAAAATTATGATGTAAGGCATATTTAATCGATAATAGAAGCTCCATAGATATCTTACTCTACGACACATTCTCTACGATGTGTCTATCGAAAAATAAACTACAAAGATCCTCTATGCTGCTCACTGGCTTCGGAGGCAATGAAGTCGATGTCGAGGGTGAAATGATACTGCCCGTAACCCTTGGCACCGAACCCCGATAGAAGACACTGTCGATTAACTTCATGGTGGTCCAAACCTTCTTAGCGTACAACATGATTTTAGGGTGGCCCATCCTGAATAAAGTTCGGGCCATAGTGTAAACTTATCACCTCCTAGTATGATTTCCCTTCTAGGAATGGAGTCAGAAAACTAATGTGAGACCAGAGAATTGCACGGCAATGCCTGATGATAAAAGACAAGCAATCCAACGATCCCACAACATTGGATCAGTTGGACCTGAGGGACCCAACCATTGACCGTGGTGAACCCATAGAAAAGACCATTCCGGTATAGTTAAACAAGGAAGACCCCACCAAGGTCGTGCAAATCGAAAGCCTGCTTAATGAGAAAACCAAGGCAAGGCTGATCTATTTTTTCAAGAACAATGCTGATGTCTTTGCCTGGTCAGCTTTTGATATTCTTGGGATTCCAACCGAAGTGATTACTCATCGATGGGAAGTTGCCCTTGAACATAAGCTGGTCTGACAGAAGAAAAAGGACTTCACCCTTGAGAGGCAGAAAGCAATAGATGAAGAAGTGAACAAGCTCATCAAGGCAGGATTCATTCGGGAAGCATGCTATCCAGAATGACTGGCAACATGGTGATGGTAAAGAAGGCTAGTGGTAAGTGGAGGATCTGCATTGACTACACAGATCTCAACCAAGCTTGCCCGAAAGATAGCTTTCCCCCACCAAAGATTGATTAACGGGTTGATGCCACCGCAGGCCATTAGCTATTGACCTTCATGGATGCCTTCTTTGGATACAACCAAATCCGAATGGACTCTCAGGATGAAGAAAAGATGGCATTTGTTACCGAAAAAGGCCTCTCCTACTACAAAATCATGCCGCTTGGACTGAAGAATGTTGGGGCGACGTTCCAAAGGTTGATTAATAAGATGTTCAAGAAATAATTGTGAAGGAACATGGAGGCCTATTGATGCGGGACTAATATGCATGCAATTCTTTTTGTATGTTTTATATGTGGGGTTAGGTGATTAATTCCCAAATTTCAGATCAAAATTAGTTGTAGGAAATTTTGTATGAATTTTTGAAGCCAAGCATGCAGATTAGAACCTAGAAAAGTACTAAAGAAGGATCGCCGGGGCTTAGAAGCCTCGGTTAGGGCAAGTTCTCCTACAATATAAAGATTGGAGGTAGAGGGGGTGTACCCGACAATATCTGAAGTGCCCGGTGAAGATCGCAATGAAGGGATCTCTCGTTTCTTGATGGATGCGGCGTGGAAAACTGAGCCAAAGACCTGCGGATACCTAGCTTTCTTCTTAGTGGTCCGATTGAGGCTTGGCTGGAGTCGTTGGATTCGTAGGAACTCGGGGACCTGCAAACGACCTATCAGGGGTTAGAAAACTCAGAGAAAATCAAGAAAATAAAGGAAAACAGCAAAAAAAAGAAAGTTTTGGAGGGGGCTGGAAGGATGGTTGGCGGCAGGAAGATGGTTGCAAACACCGGGAAGAAGAACTCTCAAAACCATTTATGCATACAGCAGGGTAATCACACAAAACAATAGAAGAACTCAAGGTTTATTTCATATATCAAAATCTCCCTTCATACAAGAGGCTAGGGTCTCTTAAATAGATCCTTAACCTTGGGCCCCAAGTAAGGGTACAATTGACATTACATAAGAATCCTTTTCCCTCTCAAACCCTAGCTAGAAAATATGAAAACATTTGGTAGAAAAAATCTCTAAAAATTCTCTTGACTTTGTCAACACTCCAAGGACACCAAGGGGGGCGTGTTGGGCTTCTAAGAGCAGCAAGGGGCTGGCCCAAAGGGGCTCGGGCTTATGGGTTTGGGCCTCTGGAAGATGGGATGGCATGGTAGCCAAGTAGCAGGAATATTCCCTTGAATCTTGCTTCTTAGGGGCTTGGGCTTGGCACCTGGGCTTGATTTCTTTTGGCTAGGATGTAGATGGAGCTCTAAAATCATGGATTCTTTGGTCTATGAATATACTTTGGCATATAGAATGGAATCTGGGCATCTGCAAGGAATCAGGGTTTTCTGAATTTTCCTCCTAGGGTCTTCAAATCTTCAAGCTGGGTTGGACTTGGGCTAAACCTCCATGTCTTCAATCTAGTTGGACTTGGTATTTACTTGTATGATGTGGTCTTGAGTCTTCAATTTGCTTGAATAGGACTCAAAAAAAATAAAATTAGCTCGACATGTGCTGACTAAAATTGGACTGAACTAGCTCAACATGAACTGACTAGTATAGAACTAAAATAACAACTCAAAAGACTCAAATAACAACTAAAATGAATTCAAATGGGCTAAGCCCTTATTACAGATGGACACATAAATTATTGATCAATCCAGAGAGGGTTGAAAAACCTCTGTCTTATTCTGGTACCTCTAGTGTACCCACCAATTCTCCCAGGGTGGGAGGAACTCGACCCTATCGAGTGAAGATCAGATTGGCTCACATATCTCTCGAGAAGGTCTGGGTTGAGGTGTTGCAAGTCCTCTCGAGAAATCCACGAATCGTCCAACTCTGGCCGACCTTGCCATCGGACCAGGAAGCATTGATAGTCACGGCCCCGGGTCGTGATGGCATGATCGTCCAGGATACGCTCGATCCGTTCTCCTCTCTCAGGCCAATTTGTTAGTGGACACTTTGGGTTAGGGTCACTCACAATGAAAAGGAATAGGTCTAAAGGCCTCACTAGGTATCGCTGCCGGTTCCTTATACTCAACCAGGTCTGTAATATTGAAGGTAGAACTAATGCCCATATCTGAAGGCAAGTCTAACATATAGGCAATTGATCTAATCCTTCTCTGTCACTTTAAAAGGTCTGGCCTTCTTTTAGGCCTAAGCCTAACAAAGATAGAATCCACTATATCAAATTCTTTAATCCATATTCGGGAATTAGCCAGTTTGTTTAAAATTAGTGTAGGTGGTGAACATGCTGGGCACATGCAAACTCCTAACAAATGATTCAAAGGACTCATACTAACACCTAACAGACTTGACTATGCTTTCCTATAGAAATAAATTTTATTGAACTCTTTGGATTTAAACCTAACAGATTATATGTTTCCTAGGTTTGATCATAGCTTGACATGCACATGAAAATTTATAGTGTACTCCTCACAAATTCCAAAGAGTGTGCCAGAAGTAAGATGCCTACCTAACATGCATGATGATTGCATGCAGTATGCTAATCTCAGTAAAATCCAATCTAATAATCCTAGAAATGCTGGAGGTGTCAGGAAAGGGTAGAAAATAGGAAGTGGGTCAGAATTAGTTTGGTAGGGTAGGGAAAAAAGTTCAAGGTTAGTTGGATAAAGTTCGATATAAGAAGGCATGTCAGGGACTAATCCTAGACTAATGAGGCTAACCTTATGAGGTTGCGGTATATCTATCGGGTTTGCATAATGGAAGGATGGGTTACTAATCTCAGGGAAGAGGTCCTTAATGGGAACTATAGGAGGAGGCACATCCTGAGGGTACTGATTCAAAGAGATCTGGTCCTTAATAAATTCTTCAGGTTCTTGTATTTTAGGACTAGACTCTATAATTTGGCTCTCCTCTATGGTTTCCTCAGGTAAGGCTCTAGCAGCAGTACCTAGATTCTCTTCCTCTATTTGTTCTTCCACTATAGCTTTAGGTTGGATGTGGTCAAGGTCAACTAGCTCTGGGTTGGTTTCTACCTGGGTATCTATTGGGTCAGCTAATTCGAGGTCTACTAAAGGTGTCTCCTCTTCTCCCTCATACTCATCCACTAGGCTCACATGAGCTTCATACACTTTCGCGTTAATGTAAGCCTTGTGAATCTCAGGAATGGTTGGAGAAGGTCGGCTAGCTGGAAATTGCTTAGGTTCTGGTCTCTGATTATGGGTACTATTCTTAGTAGGTTCAGGTTTTATAAGGGGTAGTGGCTCACTATTGGGCTTATATTTAGGGATACTAATCCTATGGGGTTCAAGTTGACTAGAGGAAGCATGACTTGTACTAGGCTGATACCTAGGGATTTTGGACTCTCTGGGCCCATAGGATTTAGGTTCAGCTCTACGGGTCTTGGGTCTACTAGGCTTATAGGGTGTGGGTGCATAGGATCTATGATCATGGGATCTAAAGTCATAGGATATAGGTTCGTAGGTTCTGGATTCATAGGTTATCATAGGATTTGGAGTCATAAGATCGATAGGTTGTGGGTATACTAGGCTTATCGGATGTGGGTAAATAGGATCTATCTTCCTGGTCTACAAAATCCTGATAGGTCCTTCTAGGACGAACCTTAGGGATTGGGTCATGACGATAGGCTCTCCTAGGTTCAGCCTCAAGGTATGGATCAGGGTTTGGGGTCCTCCTAGGTTCAATATCATAGTATGGGTCATGACGATGGGCTCTCCTAGGTTCAACCTCACGATAGGGATCAGGGTTTGGGGTCCTCTTAGATTCAGTATCATTGTATGGGTCATGACGATGGGCTCTCCTAGGTTCAACCTCATGGTATGGATCAGGGTTTGGGGTCCTCCTAGGTTCAGTTTCATAGTATAGGTCATGACGATGGGCTCTCCTAGGTTCAACCTCACGGTAGGGATCAGGGTTTGGGGTCCTCCTAGGTTCAGTATCATAGTATGGGTCATGACGATGGGCTCTCCTAGGTTCAACCTCATGGTAGGGATCATGGTTTGGGGTCCTCCTAGGTTCAGTATCATAATAAGGGTCATGGCGATGGTCTCTCCTAGGTTTAACCTCATGGTAGGGATCATGGTAAGGGGTTCTCCTAGGGTTGGGCTCCTTATATGGGTCAGAGTATTGGGTTCTCCTAGGATCGGACTCCCTATATGGGTCAGAGTAGTGGGTTCTCATAGGGTTGGGCTCTATGGTTTCATTAGGTTGAGTTGGTTTGAGGCTATTGGTCTGGGTCAACTTAGTCATTTGGGTAATTAACTGGGTAGACATCTGGGCCATTTGGTCTATAAGGGCTTGAATCCTAGCTTCCTGCTTATCCATGGGTTCAGGGAGATGGTGGATGAGATGGGACTCCTGATCTAATGCTCATGCAAGACTCGATCAAACCGACTATAGCTGACTAGGCCTAGAGTCCAAAACTGGATGCTCAATCAAGGTGGCAAACTAGTCTATAGTAACCCTATACTCAGCCAGGCAGGTGTAAAGGGAGTGTTAGGTCCCTGATTGCCAATCCTAGATACCAATCAGAGATTGGCCAGGTAGGCGGACCAGCACACAAGCCCTTCGGGATTGAATTCCTGAACCACCATTCTAGACACTAAGCACAAGGCACACATAGGTTAGCTTGACACAATGATCTGACACTTAGCCCGGACCTGACTAGTTGGTGTCCCTAGCCTAGTAGGGCAAACTAAGTCTAATCGATTTTAGGTTAAGGCTTGGGGCAGAATGCAAGGGATGTGGTTTTAGGCTAAGGAGAGGTGATCAAATCCTCCCCCCATCTGATATAGCAAGAGAGCCCTTAAAAGTAAATTATGCAATGATGGCAGGCAGATGAGGATGCAAATTAGGGTTTAGATATTTTTTTTGGTAATTATGGAGAATATATATTTTTTTTTTATTTTGGTATTTTCTTAAATAGAAGAAAACTTGCAAATTATGGCCTAATATGCTGGAAATATACTAAAATTAAAAGATATGCAAAGATGCTAAACAAAACCCTAAAACTTCCAAACTTGTCTTGCTGAAAAAATAGAGCCAAAAATTTACAAGCTACTTTTCGGCATGCAAAATATTCACAAGACAAAATAAAATCTACAAAAATTCTAAGAATTATTGTGAATTATGGTGAATCCAGTAAAATAAGTTTTAGAATTTTTGGAGTTTTGGTCAGGGAGAAATAATCTAAATAATAGAGTATATACAGACTAAAAAATTGCAGAAAACAAGCCCTAATCTAAGCTCTGATACCAGATGATGCGGGACTAATATGCATGCAATTCTTTTTGCATGTTTTATATGTGGGGTTAGGTGATTAATTCTTGAATTTTAGATCAAAATTAGTTGTAGGGAATTTTGTATGAATTTTTGAAGCCAAGCATGCAGATTAGAACCTAGAAAAGTACTAAAGAAGGATCGCCGGGGCTGAGAAGCCTCAGTTAGGGCAAGTTCTCCTACAATATAAAGACTGGAGGTAGAGGGTGTGTACCTGACAATGTCTGAAGTGCCCGGTGAAGATTGCAGTGAAGGGATCTCTCGTTTCTCGATGGATGCAGCCTGGAAAACCGAGCCAAAGACCCGCGGATACCCGGCTTTCTGCTCGGTGGTCCGATTGAGGCTTGGCTGGAGTCGTTGGATTCGTAGGAACTCGAGGACCTACAAACGACCTATCCAGGGTTAGAAAACTCAGGGAAAATCAAGAAAACAAAGAAAAATTGTAAAAGGAAGAAAGTTTTGGAGGGGGCTGGAAGGATGGTTGGTGGCAGGAAGATGGTTGCAAACACCGGGAAGAAGAACTCTCAAACCCCTTTATGCACACAGCAGGGTAATCACACAAAACAATAGAAGAACTCAAGGTTTATTCCATATATCAAAATCTTCCTTCATACAAGAGGCTAGGGTCTCTTTAATAGACCCTTAATCTTAGGCCCCAAGTAAGGGTACAATTGAAATTACATAAGAATCCTTTTCCCTCTCAAACCCTAGCTAGAAAATAAGGAAATATTAGGTAGAAAAAATCCCTAAAAATTCACTTGACTTTGTCAACAATCCAAGGACACCTAGGGGGCATGTTGGGCTTCTAAGAGCAACAAGGGGCTGGCCCAAAGGGGCTCGGGCGCATGGGTTTGGGCCTCTGGAAGCTAGGATGGTATGGTAGCCAGGTAGCAGGAATATTCCCTGGTATCTTGCTTCTTAGGGGCTTGGGCTTGGCACCTGGTCTTGATTTTTTGGGCTAGGATGCAGATAGACCTCTAAAATCTTGGATTTCTTGGTCTATGAATATACTTTGACATCTGGAAGGGAATATGGGCATTTGGAGGGCATTTGCAAGGAATCAGGGTTTTCTGAATTTTCCTCCTAGGGTCTTCAAATCTTCAAGCTGGGTTGGACTTGGGCTAAACTTTCATGTTTTCAATCTAGTTGGACTTGGTCTTTACTTGTATGATGTGATCTTAAGTCTTCAATTTGCTTGGACAGGACTCAAAAAGAAATAAAATTAGCTTGACATGAGCTGACTAAAATTATACTGAACTAGCTCAACATGAGCTGACTAGTACAGAACTAAAATAACAACTCAAAAGACTCAAATAACAACTAAAATGGATTCAAATGGGCTAAGCCCTTATTACAGATGGACTCATAAATTATTGATCAATCCAGAGAGGGCTGAAAAGCCTCTATCTTATTCTGGTACCTCTAGTGTCCCCACCACCTATGTTGATGATATGATCGTCAAAAGCCTTCTCAAAGAAGACCATATCAAAAACCTAGAAGAGTTATTCGGTACCCTATGATGCTAGCACATGAAATTGAACCCAATAAAGTGTGCCTTCAGATTAACCTCAGGCATGTAGTTGGGGTTCCTCATTACTAAACGAGGAATCGTGATGAACCTCGAAAAGATTCAGGCCCTTCGGGATATGAGACACCCTTCTTGCAAGAAGGTGGTACAGTAGCTGACAGGAAGGATCGCCTCCTTGAGCAGATTCATTTTCTGGTCGGCTGAAACGTGTCTCCCCTTCTTGAAATTACTCTGACAGCCCTGAGGCTTTGAATGGACAGAGGATTGCCGCCTTGCCTTTGAGGAATTGAAGAAATATTTGGAGACCCTACCCTTGCTCTCCAAACCTCAAGAAGGAGAGACTATCTATCTCTACCTCTCAGCTATGGATGAAGCTGTCAGTTCAGTTCTCATCCAAAGTGGGGCAGATGGCCTCCATAAATCGATTTACTACATCAACAAAGTCTTGCACGATGCTGAGACAAGATATTCAAGAATACAAAAGCTGATTTACTCATTGGTAATTGTAGCAAAGCAATTGCGGCCCTATTTCCATGCCCAAGTCAACTTGGTTCTGACCAACCAGCCTCTCAAAGCTGTTCTCTGCTATCCTGACACTTCGGGAATAATAGCCAAATGGGCCATTAAGTTGAGTGAGTTTGACATCAGCTTCTAGCCTCGATCGGCTATGAAAGCTCAGGTGCTGTCAGACTTCTTAGCTAAGTGCACTTGGAAGCCTGAAGATGAGGTACGATCGACCAAAGAGGAAGGAGCCACTTTGAAAGATGTGGAGTCCATCTGGGTACTCTATGTAGATGGAGCTTCCAACTTTGCTGGATGTGGAGTAGGCCTCATACTGGCCAAGCAGGATGGCCACACAATGGAGTACACACTCCGATTCTCCTTCCACTTCTCAAACAATCAGGTCGAGTATGAAGCCCTACTTGCAAGACTTCGAATTGCTGAAAACTTAGGAATCTGAAGACTCCAGATCTTCTTAGATTCCCAACTGGTGGTAAACCAGGTCAAAGGCAAATTTGAAGCTAGAGATACTATGATGATCCAGTACTTAGAGAAGGTGCGAGCCTTATACTCTCAATTGGAGTTCTTTGAAATTATCCATGTGCCTCGATCAGAGAATTCCCAGGTGGATGTACTGTCTAGGCTTGCCACCAACACTCTAGAATCCCTCGGTCATACCTTCATTGAACATCTTGAAGTTCCAAGCATAGCCAAAGAAGCCTCAAAGGTGCACCAAATAAAGACCGAACCCAGTTGAATGGATCACATCCTCAAATTCTTGAATGAGGGAACATTACCGGAAGATAAGGCAGAGGCCAAGAAGACTCGCTGGATGGCATCTCAGTATGTTACTTTAGATGGGACCCTGTACAAGTGATCATTTACTTAACTCTGCTGAAATGTTTAGGGCCATTTGATGCCGACTATGCCTTAAGTGAAGTCCATGAAGGTATATGCAAAGACCATCAGGGGGCAGGTCTTTGGTGTATAAAATAATATGCCAGGGTAACTATCGGCCCACTATTCAACATGATTCAACTGACTTTGCTCGAAGATGTGACTAGTGCTAGAGGTATGCTAATATCCAAAGATAGCTAGCAAGCCAATTGACCTAGCTGGCTACTCCCTGGCCCTTCGCTCAATGGGGTGTGGACATTCTTGGCTTTTTCCCACCAGCTTCTGGGCAAAAGAAATTTCTCATCGTTGCCATCGACTACTTTACCAAGTGGGTCGAGGCTGAACCACTGGCTCACGTCACGGAAAGGAAAGTCAAAAGTTTCATTAAAAACTTCATCATATTCTGGTTCGGAATCCCACACACTATGATCACTGACAATGGAAGGCAATTTGACAATCCAAAATTCAAAGACTTTTATGCTCAATACCAAGTGCTCCACAAGCTCACATCTATCGGCCACCCGCAATCTAATGGAGAAGCTGAAGTGATAAATCAGCCAATTCTCCATGGTCTGAAGACCGGACTGAATGATGCCAATGGGCTTTGGGCCAAAGAACTGAGCTCCATTCTTTGGGCATACAGGACGAACCCCAGAATGGCTACTGGCGAGTCCCCAATCAATGTAGCATACGGTACCGAAGTAGTCCTCCCCATCGAAGTTACCTTGTAGTCTTTGAGGATTGATAAGTACGAGGAACCCAAAAACTCTGACTGTAGTACAGCATACTTGGATCTACTACAAGGCAACAGACTTCAAGCTCAAATGAAACTGGCAGCATACCAACAAAAAGTTCCCAAGTATTACAACTCTAGGGTGAAAGAGCGAATCTTTCGCACTGGGGACTTGGTGCTATGAAGAACCGAAGTGTCCAGTCCAATGGAGCAAGGCAAACATTCCCCCAACTGGGAAGGACCCTACCGAATCAAAGAAATTGTACACCCAAGAATATATCGACTCGAGACCTTGGATGGCATCATGCTACCTCTGCCCTAGAATATACAAAATCTCTGGACGTATTATCAATGAACATTCCCATCAAGAAGGACATTCATAAAGGTCCATTCAAGAATGAGTCTAGATAGCCCACCTTACCGGTGGTGCAAAAATGGTCTCAGTAGTCTACTCGACGAAATTGACAAAAAATGCAAAGGTGGGTCTGATCCACTCACCTTATCGGTATGCCCGACGAGCGCAAAGGAAAGCCCAACCAGGATACCTTATGATCAACCAAAGGCACAGGGATGGTTCACATAACCTATCCTATGGTGAATCCGAAGATGCGCCGGGGTGGGCCTAAGCAACCTACCTTAACTTCAAAAGATGGTGTAGGGATGGTTCACATAACCTACATTAGGGTGAATCTGAAAATGAACAGTGGCAGGCCTAATCAACCTACCTTAACTTCAAAAGAAGGCACAAAAATGATCTAGATACTGTACCCTATGGAAGATATGAAGACGTGCCGAAGTGAGCCCAAGTTACTCACTCTATCAATCATCGACGCCCCATGGGATGGCTTAATCGAGCCTGTCCTAATGGCAAATCACAGATGGCCCTACAAGCCCTTCAGTCAGCTATAATGCTGAAGAGTCCACACTTTGTGACATTTTAGAATATATCTCTTACAAAAAAAAGGGGGGTATGCTTTCATTCAACGGATGGAACCTTACAGCAAAAAAAAAGAAAAGAAAAAAGAGAAAGTAAGAGAATAAATAATGGAAAGGATAATTTAAGGACGAGCTGCTAGCCCCTTGATGGGGATCCAGGGCAAGTCCAGGTTCTTTCTCTACTTTTCTTATTTTCCCAAATTTTTTATTTTTTTTATTCCCGCTATTCCATCTTTATCCCGATCTTATTCCTGCTTTATTCCTATGATATTCCATCTTCTCTCGTGAGTTTTAAAAAATCTCCCAAACCCTAGCCGCCGCCCCGCTGCCCCCCAGTCTAGGCTGCCCGACCCCCGGCCGGTCCACCGACCCACCGCTGGTGCTCGTCGGCCCCGCCCTCACCGAAAAGCCGGTTGCCGCCGCCCATGCCCATTGGAAGACGAACAGACACGAGAGGCATCCGTCCGCCCACGTGCCGCCCTGCATCGCTAACGCCGCTGCCGCGGCCTAAGGCCCGCCGCCGTTCCCGTGCCGTCGGCTTGCCTGGCCACCAATGGGGCCCTCGCCAGCGCCGACGGCTCCACGGCCCATGGGAAGATGGACAGACGTGTCTGTCCGTGTAACGCCGTCGCCCTTCGCCTGATGCCACCGCCGTCCACCTGCCGCATCCTGTGCCCACCGCCGGACCAAGACGCGGCCGCCGGAGGCATCATCGGTGCCCAGGAGTTCCCATGCCATTGGAAGGCCAAACGGCATGCACAGGGCAAGACATGCACCCCTGTGTCGCCTCGCCTGTAGCCTACCGCCAGCCGTCTGCCACTCGTCATCCGTCGGTCTCGTCCGCAGCATGCTTCCCGGTCGCTGGCCATCCACTGGTGCTCAGTCGGGAGATCAATCCTCCATGGCTGTGAGTTTGAGTTTGCATGGATTTCAGAGCAGTCAAGTTTCCAGAGCAGCATGCTTTTTAGTGCAGATCATCAAGCAACACGCTTTTAGAGTAGATCAGCACCAATTTTGATGCAGCATGATTTTCAATGTAATTTATTTTCCATTTTTTGGTTTACTTGGGGGTTAAGTAAGTGAGGTGGTTTGTTTGTATATAAAGACCCCTCTCCTCTTGTTTAGACATATTATTTGAAGAATTTTTAGCCACTAGTTCTTGTTTGGTTCTGGGCTGAGGCCCATTTTGCCTTCGTTCCATACTATATGCATTATGGGTTCAATGGGAGGGGTGAGAACATGCTATGTGCATTATGAGTTTGATCCCTCGGGGCATCTCTGAGAGCCATGCTATGTGCATTATGGGTTCGATGGAGCACCTAGTTATCCCTATCCATCTCTTATCCCTTCATGTCCTTTGAAGAGTTGCCCTAGAACGAGAGGTGTGAGAGACCAGCAGTGTGGCATTATGGGTTCGGCATCTCCCCGTTTGAGTGAGTCCAGGGCCATGAGTTCCAGTTCCAGACTCCCATCCATCCTTCCTTCGCCACCTCCACCAAGAAAATTGAAACCAAAAGAGATCAGCTATTTTAGGATTTTAGTTTCAGTGTCACCCTAGTCCGGAGGCTTCATAGCCCTCCCACGGTCGTAGTTACTTAGGTGTTTTCCCTTTCCCAAATAATAACCTAGGTTACATCGATCCCGTTTCGCATCAATTAGGTATCAGAGCGAGTTGTGGATTAGGGTCTGCTCCATTTTTTGAACTCGATGGAGTCGAGTTCTTCACAGTCGAGGAGAATGATGGGGATCCAGGGCGGGTCCAGGTTCTTTTTCTATTTTTCTTATTTTCTCGAATTTTTATATTTTTCCTATTCCCGCTATTCAACCTATTCCCGTTATTCCATCTTTATCCCGATCTTGTTCCTGCTTTATTCCTACGTTATTCTATCTTCTCTCATGAGTTTTTAAAAAATCTCCTAAACCCTAGCTGGTGCCCCATCGCCCCCCAAATCCGGCTTCCTGACCCCCAACCGGCCGTGCGGACTTGCCGCCGGTGCTCACCAGCCCCGCCATCGCTAGAAAAGCTGGCCACCGCCGCCCACACACGTAGAAAGATGAACGGATGCGCGAGGCATCCGTCCGCCCATGTGCGATCGTGTCGCCCGGTGACACTGCCCACCGCCGCCACCGGCCTGCGGCCCACCATCGTTCCCGCTGCCGGCCTGTGGCCCGCCGCCGTTCCCCGGCCGGCCTGCGGCCCGCCACCGTTCCCGCGCCCGCCGGCTCGCTTGGCCGCGGGAGGGGCCTTCACCGGTGCCTAGTGCCCCACAGCCCGTGGGAAGATGGACGGACGCATCCATCCGTGAGATGCCATTGCCCGTCGCCTGATGTCGCCGTCGCAGCCCACCTGCCGCCGTCCCACCGCCCCACCGTCCACCAGCCAAGGCCCAACCGCTGGAGGCCTCATCGGCGCCCAGGAGTTCCCATGCCATGGGAAGGCCAACGGCACGCCCTGCCGTGGCCCCCTATACTGCCTCTCCTGCAGCCCGTCGCCAGCCGTCCGGCGCTCGCCATCCACCAGCCCCGTCCGTCACCTACTTCCCGTCGCCGGTCATCCACCGTGCTCAGTTGGGAGATCAATCCTCCACAGTCGTGAGTTTGATATTGCATAGATTTTGGAGCAATCCAGTTTCCAGAGCAGCATACTTTTCAGTGCAGATCATCAAGCCAATATGCTTCTCTGAGTAGATCAGCACCAATTTTGATGTAGCACGGTTTTTTGATGTAATTTATATTCTTTTTTGGTTTACTTGGGGGTTAAGTAAGTGAGGTGTTTTGTTTGTCTATATAAAGACCCCCTCTCCTCTTATTTTAGATAGATTGTTAGAAGAATATTTAGCCACTGGTTCTGGTTCTGGTTCTGGGCTGAGGCTGTTTTTGCCATCGTTCCCTGCTATGTAAATTATGGGTTTGATGGGATGTGTAAGAACCCAGCTATGTGCATTATGGGTTTGATCCCTCGGGGCATCTCTAACAGCCCTCCTATGTGCATTACGGGTTCGATGAGAGTACCTTAGTTATCTCCTATCCCATCTTTTTATCCCCTCATGTCCATTGAGAGTTACCCCAGCGTCGAGAGGTGTGAGAGCCTTGTTTTGTGCATTATGGGTTCGGTGTCTCCCCGTTTGAATGAGTCCCAGGGCCATGAGTTCCAGTTCCCAGACTCCCATCTCCATTCTTCCTTCACCACCTCTACCAAGAAAATTGAAAACAAAAGAGATAAGCTATTTTAGGGTTTTAGTTTCTATGTCACCCTAGTCCCTGGAGGCTTCTTAGCACTCCCACGTCCTAGTTTACTTAGGTGTTTTCCCTTTTCCAAATAACCCAGGTTACATCGAGTCTGTGTTCTGCATCACCCCTGTCCATGCCGATGGGTGGTGTTAAACCTTTAGGAGGTGCTCGGGGAGGCTCTAGACTTTCCCTCCGCTTCAGACTCTAACTCCTTGATAGGGACCGAGAGTCTATTTTATTTTATTTTATTTGAATCCATTAGTCCTATGTCACTTGAGTCAAAGTGAGCCAATTGAGTCCTGTAATAAAGTGAGACATCTGAGTCCAGTTGAGTGCACTTAGTCAGGTCTAGTCATTTTTAGTTCAGTCAAGTCCGATCGAGTACATTCAAGTTATGTTCAAGAGAAGAGTTCGCAGCCAAGATTCACCAGACTCCCCCAACTAGAGCTGGTCTTCATGCACCTGGGCCCTTTCATGCTACCAAGTTCGCAAGAGAGAGCTCCAGTCCAAGACAAAGGCCCATTGTTGATAAGGTCCACCAGGATTTCTTGGCCCACAAGTTAGGGTTTCTTAGCCCTCAAGTCATGTACCCTGGGGTGAATCTATAAATACCACCTCTCCCCTCTTATATGAAGTATCTTTTTTGTCATGAATACAACTTAAAATTGAAAGTTATTTTGTTTGAGTTTTTTCTCCGGATTGGAGTGGTGTTACCTGTTCTTAAGTGCAAGCCCTAATCACTTGGTGACTTCTACGCTTGCTAGCGATCCACCGCATCCCATCCCGCATCAACTTGGTAACAGAGCCCAAAGTATTAAGGTTTTTCTTCTTCATTCCCGGCTCCATCTACTTCCTCTCATCCAGATTTCTCCTGTGCAACACTCCTTCTCAGACCTCGGTAAGCCACCGAGGTCCGTCAATGCCCTGCATCCTCCTCCTTCCCGTGACCCCAACTTCCCATCGTCATCGTCCACCATTACTCGAGCCATCTCCATTGGACCTCTACCCGTGAAGCCCATCTCCTCCGGCATGTCCGCTCTCCATCACCCCGATCAACGCCTATCAGACAGAACCCCATGCTGTAGACTTCCATGTGCGGTCCACCGATCCGGTCACCAGTGTCACCCAATGCAAGATCCCCTCCATCTACTTCGTCCAGACGCTACTGGAACCTTGCTGCAAAGCACCCCCATGAAGATCCATCTCCATCAGTACCTACCCCTGCCTCCTCCTCCCATCGGTCCGATCTGGCCCCTTCGACCATGCCGGCACCCTCCCGCTGTCGATGACGCTGACGCACCCCGTCTTTGCCCTGCTCCCCGTTGACCACACACCCTACCTCTATCCGCAACCAAAAACATCCAACGATGAAGCTGGACTCCTTTGGATGCACACCCAGGACAAACTTGCATCCTTTTCCCGATCAGAGAGACTGGCCGAGACACTCACCATGCTTGCCTTCTCCTTGTCCATGCCACCATCCTCCGCTTGGAGTCATCCACAGCCGGCTAGCAGCCACCGTTCGTGTAGTCTTACAGTGCTGTAGATCCGTGCGACACCCTTCCCACCAGAACTCCTCCTCGCTGCCTTCGCCAGCCGCCTCCACCATGACCACTACCGACCGAGCCGCCATCTCCACCCCAGCAGCACCACCTGCAAAGCTCGCCGGACTTCCCTCCCCCTCCGCGAGCCTCCCTTGTTTTCTGGTGTTGGTTCATGGAGAAAGATGCTCCAGAGCATGAACATGAAGGCAAATGCCCTTCATTGTTGTTGACTTCAACATGCACGATTTCTAGAGCAGCATGATTTCCAGAGTAGCATTAATTTTAGCACCGCATGGCTTCCAGAGTTGCATTGGTTTTAGAGCTGAGATGATTAAAAAAATGAAAATATAAAAAAATGAAAAAAAATAAATAAAAGTGAAGAACCTAGCCTTTTTGTGATTGGTTCTGGTTCCATCAAACCCCCGCTCACCCAAACTCGACAGTGTCAAGTTCTCCCCACTGCAGGAGAATGATGGGGACTGAAAGTCTATTTTATTTTATTTTATTTGAGCCCATTAGTCCTGTGTCACTATAGTCAAAGTTAGCCAATTGAGTCCTATAATAAAGTGAGACAACTGAGTCCAGTTGAGTCCACTTAATCAGGTCCAGTCATTTTTAGTTTAGTTAAGTTCGGTTGAGTCCATTCAAGTTATGTTCAAGAGGAGAGTTCGTAGCTAGGAGATTAACCAGCCCCCCCCCAACCAGAGCTATCCCTCATGCACCTGGGCCCTTTCATGCCGCCAAGCCCGCATGAGAGAGCTCCAGTCCAAGACAAAGGCCCATAGTTGACCAAGTCCAACTTGGTTTCTTGACCCAAAAGTTAGGTTTTCTTAGCCCTTAACTCATATACCCAGTGTTGAATTTATAAATACCACCCCTCCCCTCTTGTATGAAGTATCTTTTTTCTCATGAATACAACATAAAATTGAAAGTTATTTTGTCTAAGTTTTTTCTCCGGATTGGAGTGGGTGCGACACCCGTGTTCCCTATTCTTGAGTCCTAGCCCAAATCCCTTGGTGACTTCCATGCTCGCTAGCGATCCCCCGATTCCTGTCCCGCATCACTCCTCTTCGAAGCTAGAATTGTCCTCATACCGAGGAAAAGGGATGGAAGGCCTGATGTTTTCCAAGCCCATCAAGTTGTAGAAGCGGAAGGCCTTGTCCCTATGATCCTGGAGCCCCCGATGGTAGGAGTCCAGGACTGCCTCAACAACCTTTTCTTTGAAGGCCGACGATGCCATGAATTTGGCAACAGCCTACGCCGCCTCCTTCTTGGCCTCCTCCACAACTTTAGCCTTCGCCTCCTCCAACTGGGCCTCCAGCACCCGTACCCTCCTCTCTAGGCGGGTCACGTCCATGGGCTAGAGGTCATCATCGTCACCCCAGTGAGCCTTCTCACTAGGCTTGCCTTCTGCTTTGGATCCGGCGGCCCTCTTCTGGTCCATCTCTCGGAGTTTCACCATGCAGAACTTCATTTTCGTTGTGTACTAAGGAGGAGGAAAAGACTTTCGAAATGTGATCTGCTCCTTTGATACCTTGATAGCTTTCAAAAAGGGCGAAGATGGGTCCTATTTAATGATACTTCATGCCCAAGAATGCCCGTAGAGGACGTGCCCCACGCTTTTCCCCAAACTAACCGGAGGGTGCCACATGTTGAAACGATGCATCGAAACTCGAGCGATCGCTCTGGTGATAATATGGTCACCAATAATTACTCTCGGAGATAGAAGCCAGCGGCGCTTTGAATCTGGAGCAACCTCTCTCGGGCAGTTACGATATTAATGGCCATTTTAGGGAAAGGAGAGCTTGGCAGCACCCAGAACACACGGGAGCATGGCCGCACAAATACTAGTGCAGTTGGCATTGGCAATGGCGAATGTACTCGATGATCCACAACCAACGGCCAATCACAGGAGGACATTTGTCCCCTGCATGGCCATTGATCTAGAGGAAATGATTATAACAGGTGGTTGACTCCGGTCAAACTATGACAAATCCCAGCCTGAAAGGCCACCCAAGTTCCTTTCGAACCGATCGACTACACCAAAGGAATCTGTTGCCTAGGTGGCTTCCCAAGAGGGGGGTGAATTGGGATTAAAAACTTTTGCAAGTATGTGCACTTTGAAATTCTTTTAGTATAGAAGTGAAGTGTGCAAAGCGGAAGTAAATAAGTTGAAGCAGTAAAATAATAAAGCACAATCACAAATGCAAAGAAATAGAGTTGTTCGGAGAAGTCGGCTCCTACGTCCACTACCCAAGGGCCACTTGGAATTTCCACTATATCCCCCAACTAGAATACAGTTGAATTATTTTACTAAGCTCACAATCCAAACCTATACACTTTGGTTTTACCGGATTACCAAAGAAACCCTAAATTCCTTTAGTTTTACACGGGATCACCAAGAAAATCAAAACACTTGGTTTTAAACCGGGAAAACCAAGAACCCAACTTAGATTTTACAAGGTTCACCTAAAAACCTTTAACTCTCTATTAAGACACAGCCCTTTGCTGTTCTTAGAGAGTAAACAAAGATAAAGATAATGTAATCAAGCAACTACAACAAACAAGTTTTTTTGGTATTGTTGATGTAGATCAAGATGAAATCAAGCCTTGAGTGCTCTTCAATGCTTTTCAATGCTGCTACTTACCTTCTTTAATGAGTGGATTCAATGATGGAGTAGAGTTGGTGAAGCTTTGAATCTGACTTGAATGCTCTTTGAGGTAGGTAGTTGAGTGACATGAAGGCTCTTTGATTTCTCAAGAAAATTCAACAATAAATCTCTAATCATTTTTTTAATCCGTCAAAAATAATCCTCTTTATAGTTTTCCATGAGATATGGCCATTGTAGGGCCTTGAAATTCGTGAAATGGCCATTGGAGATGAATTAGGGTTCAAATTTCAATTTCAGCAACTAGCCATTGGAGTGCAGAAACGGCTCCACGAGCCAGCTCGAGCTACAAGAGTCGGCTTGAAGTCTCAGATAGGCCAAAAACAAACTTTTGTGGGAGCCTGCTCTTCAAGCTGGAGTCGGCTCTTGCCTTCTAGCTTTCAGTCAAGTCAAAACATACATACCTAGAGTCGGCTCTTGGACTAGGAGTCGGCTCTAGTTCTCAGAACTTCAAAAAATATATTTCTGGAAGTGTCGTCTCTTGGACTGGGAGTCGGCTCTTGGTTCTAAAACTTTGAAACTTTCTCCGTGCCATGCCACCATGAGTCGGCTCTTGCAAGTCTTTAAAAATTGCTTCAAGCTTCTCCAAAATTTTCAACATTGAATCAACTAGAAGTTAATATACATACTCTATCAATTTTTATAATTTTAAGCCCATTTTACATGATTACAACATTCATAAGTTAGGGCTTTTACAAACTCAATTTAATTACCCTTAAGTAAATTTGAAAACCATTTTAAACAAAGGTAACCAATTCCTGCAAAATTTCTTAAACAATTTGAGAAGAGTTAGTATCAAATACATGCTCCAATGTTTTGTGATTACCGAAATCATTCCAGGGGTCAACAATCTTCACCTTTTTGATGATGACAAAACACTGGGCATGACTAAAAAATTTAAAAGCACTTTAGAATTATAGTATTTTCAAGTCTGTGTATCTTATAGGTTAAGTATTAGTGTACCATTACAATGTGCCATAATGTATCAAATGTATAGAATGGAATACCAAATATCATGTGTATCAAGTGTATTGAAACATGATGTATCATATGTATCATAACATAATGTATCAAGGGTATTAACTACACAATGCGTATCGAAACATATGGAATTTTCAAACTTTTGAAGTAAACTTAAGTTTCATCAAATTTCTAAGAATCAAACATTCATTCTATCAAAGTTTCATAACATTCATTATCCATATAGCATTTGTAAACAATTCTTGAGAAATTTTCATGAATCAATATAGATTTCTAAGAAATTTTCATGAATCAACATAGCTTTCATGAATTTCTAAGAAATTTCCATGAATCAACATAGCTTCCATGAATCAATATAGCATTTTCTTTTTCATGCCACACATAGTCTCCATTCTCCCCCTTTTTGTCATCAACAAAAGGTATATGAGAAATGGACATTCAATCATAACATTAATTCATTCATAATACTAATTCAAGTGAATATGTATCATAACAAGTGAAGTATATATATATGAAATAAGCCAATACATAGCATATGTGATACTTTACAAATGTGCCACGGCACGACATAATAGTATTACACAATCAGAATACAACAAAATAAAGTCTTAAAAAACAAGGATAAACCTAAACTCAGAATGAAGGGCTAGGATCACTATCAGGTTCTTCCTCATCAGAGGAGGAACCAACCTCTAGGATACCTGGACTAGGTTTGAACTTGGGGAACCTAGGACGGAGATCCCTAATCCTAGTCCTAGTAGGCGTAGAAGTCCTAGTCGCTTTAGTTTTAGGTTTAACTTTGGTTTTTGATTCTGATGAAATAAGGATAGGTGTAGGTCTAGCAGTAGGTGGATCAACAAATAAGGACAAAGTGCTTGTGGACGAAAGCATCTGAGTAGCCGGAGTCACTACAACATCAGCAGATCCAGCAGCCTCCATACTATCCTGAGGCTCACCAACAACAGGTGTGGTGTGATAAGGTGCATCAGTGTAATGTGTCGCCTGTCCCTGCTCCGCATGAGTGCCAGTACCAGTCCCAGTGCCCATGCCAGTTGCTGTGCCAGTCGCTATGGAAGTAGAAGGTGCATGCTGGCTGGCCATAGATAGCTGTCTCAGTAAAGCCATAATATCATGAAAACCTTGCTGCATCTCGGACTGAAGTGAACTAATCCTCCTGTCATTGTCAGTCCTGAGACAAGAAATCTCCTCCAAGACTCTCTGAAGACTATCATCAGTATCATGTCTAGCAGTAGTAGGAGTCCTGACTGGTGAGTAAGGTCAAGCAGGAGCTGGCTCGGATGGTCCAGCCTCATCAGTCTATGCCATAGTCTCCTGACCATGTCCCTAAGCAGCCTGTGCATCATCATCTGAATCCTCTGAATGAGCTGCAAGAACATCTGATGTCTTTCTAATCCAATTTCCATCAACTTTAATAAATCTCATTCTGGTCAGGGATTTCACTGTGTACTTATTGGTGTGTAGCAATAGACGGCAGTCCTCTCCAGTAAGGTCAACATAAGCATCCTAGAATAGTAATGTAAACATCATCCCATAAGGCAAACAGGCTCGTGCCCTACGTACTGCCTCTCTCATCTGAGAAATCATAATAAATGGAAGGTTGAGGGGCTCTCTCTCAATTAGTCGCCTCATGAATATAAGATCTCTCTCACTAACCCAATCGAATCTCCCCGTCTGGGATAAGAAAATCCTGCTAATGATATTGTGCAACAGCCTCATCTCCAATTAGAGCTGATTTGCACTTACATGTACAATGCCCTTCACATTAAATCTCCCCAGAATGAGTCTAAGTGTCTTCATCTTCTCCTTCATAACTAAATAGCATTCTCCTTCTTTAGGTATATTCAGTAAATTTGAAAGCCTCTGCTCACTTTATTCTATGAATTTCCATTTCACTCTTCCATCCAAATGAAAAGCTCCCAGTGACATGCTCTCAAAAAATTGACGAACCAGATTAGAATAAGTTGGAACATTTAATTGACAAAAATCCTTCCAACACTGTTTTTCAAGCCAAACACCAATACTTAACTATTCTTGTTTTAGAAAACTGAAATCGATGAACCTACCAGGGGTAACCTGTAGATTTCCCATACGAATAACTTGCCGGGGTGCATGAACTTCTAGCTCTTGCTCAATCGGCTGATCCTCTTGCAGAATCGAAGTGCCCAGTCACCTCTTGGTCCTCCATTCTTTAGCCACAGACCGAACTACTCTCTTTGCTTTCTTTGCCATAGCCTTGCGAGGAGCCATTTTGTAATGATTAAAGTTTTGAAGAGGTTTGAGAGGGTTTTTGGAGAGTTTCCTATAGTGGAGTGAGGAGTTGGCTAAGATGAAATGGTCAAAACCTAGAAAACACAATGAATAGAAAATATGGAAACCCAACTTAAAAAGCTTCGGCCCACCATTCGGCTCGCCAAGAGCCCTGAGAACTCTAGTCGGCTCGAGCAAAAATTCAAACTAAAGGTCAGAAAAGGTCAAACTCAGTTTCTAAAGGTTTCTAAAGTCTAAACTAGGTTATCCTATGCTCTAAAGAAAAATTTGAAATTTCTAGATAATTTTTCCTTAATTTTCAAAAATTAGGTCAAATAGGTCTAAAATGGGTCACATAGCCCTAATTCTCCGCTAATTTTCTCCAATCTATCTTGACTTAATGGTTTAGTAAAAATGTCCGCTAGTTGGTCTTCAATAGGTACAAATTCTAGTTCAACAACATTATTTAAAACATGATCACGAATAAAATGATGTTGAATTTCAATGTGCTTAGTTTGTGAGTATTGAATTGGATTTTTTGATAAATTAATAGCACTAGTATTGTCATATTTAATAAGAATTTTGGATTGGACAACACCTTAATCTTCTAGTTGTTGCTTGATCCATAACACTTGAGCACAACAGCTCCTAACAACTACATATTCTGCCTCAGCAGTAGATAGAGCTATAGAGTTTTGTTTTGCGATAGTGCCAAGAAATCAAGTTAACACCTAGAAATTGACAAGTGCCACTTGTGCTCTTTCTATCTATTTTACATCCTCCATAATAAGCATCAGAATAACTAATTAACTTCAATGATGTGTGCTTAGAATACCACAAACCTATATTACAGGTGCTTTTCAGATATTTAATAATTCTTTTAACAGCTATGATGTGTGATTCATTAGGATTTGATTGAAAACATGCACACATACGAACACTAAATAATATAACAGGTCTACTAGTAGTTAAATAAAGTAATGATCCGATCATACCTCGATACAATTTTTGATCAACATTTGTGCCATTCTTATCTTTGTCTAGTCTACATGCAGGACTCATTGGTGTTCCACATACTTTGCTTTATTCCATGCCAAATTTCTTGATTATTTATTTGATGTACTTGGCTTGGTTGATCAAAATACATTCTTTAGTTTATTTAATTTGAAGTCCAAAAAAGTAACTCAATTCGCCCATCAAGCTCTTTTCGAATTCTCCCTGTATTAGCTTAGTAAAGTCTTGACACAAGGATTCATCAGTAGATCCTAAGATAATGTCATCAACATATATTTAAACAACTAAAATATCATTTTTCTTTCTTTGAATAAATAGTGTGGTGTCAACACTGCCTCTTACAAATTCATTTGCAATTAAAATTTACTTAGTCTATCTTACCAGGATCTAGGTGCCTATTTCAGACCATATAAAGCTTTATTCAATTTGAAAACATGATTCGGGAAAGTGTGATCGATAAAACCAGGAGGTTGCTCAACAAAAACTTCTTCAGATAAAAACCATTCAAAAATGCACTCTTAATATCCATTTAAAATAATTTAAAGTTCATAAAGCATGCATAAGCTAGTAACAATCTAATGGCTTCTAATCAAGCTACTGGTGCATAAGTTTCATCAAAATCTATTCCTTCTTCTTGATTATACCCTTGTGCCTAAGTTTCATAAAAAACTAGCCTTATTTCTAATTGCATTTCCATCTTCATCTCGTTTATTTCCATAAACCAACTTAGTGCCTATAACAGGATGATCATTGGGTCTTTCTACAAAGGTCCAAATATTATTTCTCCTAAATTGGTTTAATTCATCATGCATTGCTAACATCCAATTAGGATCAATTTTGGCTTCTTCTATATCATGTGGTTCTACATGAGAAACAAAAGCAATTAAATCATGTGCATCTCTATGTATAGATCTAGTTTTAACACCTTGAGATGGGTCTCCTATAATTAATTCTTTAGGGTGTGATTGTACATACCTCTATTCTTTAGGTATATCATCATGCTTTTTACTCACCTCTTCTTCATGTGGTTCACTTGACTATTTATCTTTAAGAGTCAGGTCTTTAGTCCATGCTCTAATGTACCTGTATCATCATCAGCAAAATCTTCCTTTTTTGAAGATGTAATGTCAGATTCATTGAAAAGAACATAAACAGATTCTTCAACAGTTAAAGTTCTTTTATTGAAAACTCTATAGGCTTTACTATTTAAAGAATATCTAAGAAAAATAGCCTCATCGAATTTTGCATCAAATTTACCAAGATTGTCTTTTTCCATTGTTAAGAACAAAACATTTACATTCAAAAACATGAAAATATTTGATATTTGGTTTTCTATTGTTTCAAAGTTCATAGGTGGTTTTTCTGATAATAGGTCTAATCAAAACTCTGTTTAAAATATAGCAGGCGGTATTAACAGCTTCTGTCCAAAAGTATTTTGGAAGGTTTCCTTAACAAAGTATTGTTCTGGACATCTCTTCCAAAGTACGATTCTTTCTTTCTACAACACCATTTTATTGAGGTGTTCTAGGTGCAGAAAAGTTATGATCAATATCGTGCTTTGTGCAAAAATGATCAAAATACTGATTTTCAAATTCGGTGCCATGATCACTATGAATTGAAATGATAGATAAGTTTTTCAAATTTGTAACTCTTTTGTAAAACTTTTTGAATACATTAAAAGTATCATTTTTATGTGCAATAAACAAAACCCATATGTATCTTGAAAAATCATCTACAATTACAAGTCTATATTTCATACCACCTAGGTTGGTAGTCCTAGTAGGTCCAAATAGGTCCATGTGAAGTAGCTCTAAGGGTCTAGAAGTTGAAACAATGTTTTTGGATTTAAAACTCCCCCTCACTTGTTTTCCTAATTGACATGCATCACAAACATAATCAAAATTAACTCTAAACTTTGGCAAATCTTTAAAATTAAGTTTAGCTATTGTGTCCATACTAGCATAACCAAGTCGTCTATGCCATAGTAAACTTGATTCCTTGCTCTTGTCATTCATTGCTACAAGACTTTTATTACTTGACATAGCTAGATCATTAAGATCTACCACATAAATGTTACCAAGTCTGTGTCCAATGAATTTAGTACTAGAGTTAAGTAGATCAACTACTATGCATATTGATGACTTGAAGAATACATTAAAACCAATGTCACATAGCTGACTAATACTCAAAAGATTATGCTTTATTTTTTTTACAAGTAATACATTTTCAATAAATGTAGGAGTAATTTTGATTTTACCAATACCGATTATCCTTCCTTTTCTATTGTCACCAAATGTTACCATTCCACTATCCTTCTGTTCTAGGGTGAAGAATTGATCAGCATCACCCGTCATGTGTCTTGAACAGCCGCTATCCAAATACCATATTTTCTTTACGCTTGTGGCTGCAAGACATCCCTGCAAAACAATCATTTAATAAATTTAGGTACCCATGCTCTCTTGGGTCATTGCAACTTAGTGGAAATGGTTCCTTTTGGAACCCAAACTTTCTTAATTTTATTTTTGCCATTGTATTTCAAATGTCATTCAAATGCTTTATGACCAATATTATTACATGCATAGCATACAATTTTTGAATTTGAATAAAAACCACGAGATGATGCAAATTTAGGTCTAACATGTTTTGAACTAATGAACTTAGGAGCATATGAAGTAGAAGTTGAAGATTTGTTTGAAATAGAGCCTTTATAACCAATCCTAAATTTACTATTTGTTTCTTTTTGATCCTTTAAAATTAATTCAAGTTTGTTAGAACTTAGGGTTAATTTTTCAACTAAGGGTTTCAATTTTTGAACTTCTTTCTTTAGGTCATCATTTTCATTTTTCAAAACCTTATTTTTCTCAAAAAGCTCTTCTTTTTCAACTTGAACATTCTTAAGTGTTTCACAAACCAAATTTAATTCTCTTTGAAAGATTTTGTTTCTTTCACCAAATTCATTTTTGTCTTTTTAAAAACATCATATTGATTTTTTAAATCTCTCATTTTTAAACCAGCTTTTTTGTATTCTATCAATAGTTCACAAAAAGCATTATGCAATTCATCATAAGTAAATTCTAAATTAGGTTCAGAAGTACTTACCTCATCCTCCAAACCCATAAGATAGATTTATGCCATTTTTGTTGTCTCTTCATCCTCTTCAGTGGATGTAGTTTCATTACTATCACTCCAAGCAGCTAGCATTGCCTTCTTCTTCTTTTTTTGAGAATATCTTTTTCTTCCCTTCAAGACAATCAGGATGGTTGTGTCTTGGCTCCTGCATCCGTAGTAGATAGGTACTTGATCTTTATCTTTCTCTTTATCTTTTTCTTTATCTTTTTCCTTTTCTTTTCCAAAGTCACCTTTTCTATAATGCTTTCTCCATCTGTTTATTTTTTTCTGCCCATAAATCTTTTAAATTTCCTCATGACTAGGGCGATTTCATCATTTCCAAGATCATCATCATCTGATGAATCAGATTCTTCATTCTTATCTTTCTTAGTAGCTTTAAATGCATTGGCCTTCTTTCTTTTTGTATCTTTTTTAGTCTTTTGTTGCATAACCAATTCATGTGTGATCGAGGATCCAAGTAGTTCATCTAGTGGCAGTGTATTTTGGTCCTTTACTTCTTGAATTGCTGTCACTTTGGCTTCCCACTTATCTGGCAAAGATCTTAATACCTTTTGTACAAGATCAGCATTATAATAAGTTCTACCCAGACTCTTGAGATCATTTATGATATCAGTAAAATGAGTATACATAGCAGATATAGTCTCACTAGGATCCATCTTAAACAGCTCATAATTATGCACAAGTAGATTGATTTTTGATGTCTTAACTTGGGAAGTGCCTTCGTGTGTGATTTCCAATTTGTCCCAAATTTTTTTAGCAGAATTGCAAGTTGAAATTCTGTTAAAATCATTTGGATCCAAAGCACAATACAATAAATTTATTGCTTTGGCATTCAATTCAGCTAATTTCATATCATTTTCATACCAATAATCTTCTGGTTTGGGAACCTCTACATCATTAACTTTAATTATGGGTGTGTGAGGTCCTTTCATGATGATTTTTCATAAGTGAAAGTCTACGGCTTGAATGTATATCTTCATTCTTGCCTTCCAATAAGTGTAATTAATTCCTGTGAAAAGTGGAGGTCTATTTATGAATTGACCTTCAGCTAATGAAGTGCTCATAGGATGTGCCATGTGTCTTTACTCTAACTAACTTTCAGAGACTCTGCTCTGATACCACTTGTTGCCCAGGTGGCATTCCAAGAGGGGGGTGAATTGGGATTAAAAACTTTTGCAAGTATGTGCACTTTAAATTCTTTTAGTGTAGAAGTGAAGTGTGCAAAATGGAAGTAAATAAGTTGAAGGAGTAAAATAATGAATGCACAATCACAAATATAAAGAAATAGAGTGGTTCAAAGAAACCGACTCCTACGTCCACTACCTAAGGACTACATGGGATTTCCACTATATCCCCCAACTGGAATATAGTTGGATTGTTTTACTAGGCTCACAATCCAAACCTATACACTTTGGTTTTACCAGGATCACCAAAGAAACCCTAACTTTCTTTGGTTTTACACGGGATCACCAAAGAAAACCCAAATACTTGGTTTTAAATCGGGAAAACCAAGAACCCAACTTAGGTTTCACAAGGCTTACCTAAAAACCTTTAACTCTCTCTTAAGACACAGCCACTTGCTATTCTTAAAGAGTAAACAAAGATAAAGACAATGTAATCAAGCAACTACAACAAACCAAGTTTGTTTTGGTGTTGCCGATGTAGATCAAGATGAAGTCAAGCCTTGAGTGCCCTTCAATGCTCTTCAATGCTGCTTCTTCCCTTCTTTAATGAGTGGATTCAATGATGGAGTAGAGTTGGTGAAGCTTTGAATATAACTTGAATGCTCTTTGAGGTAGGTAGTTGAGTGACTTGAAGGCTCTTTGATTTCTCAAGAAAATTCAATAATAAATCTCTAATCATTTTTCTAATCCTTCAAAAATAATCCCCTTTATAGTTTTCCATAACATATGGCCATTGTAGGGCCTTGGAATTCGTGAAATGGTCTTTGAAGATGAATTGGGGTTCAAATTTCAATTTCAGCAACTAGCCATTGGAGTGCAAAAAACAGCTCCATGAGCCGGCTCGAGCTCCACGAGACGGCTCGAAGTCTCAAACAGGCCAAAAACAAACTTCTGTGGGAGCCAGCTCTTCAAGCTGGACTCAGCTCTTGCCTTCTAGCTTTCAGTCAAGTCAAAACATACATACCTATAGTCGGCTCTTGCACTACGAGTCAGCTCTAGTTTTCAGAACTTCAAAAAAATATTTCTAGAAGAGTTGGCTCTTGGACTGGGAGTCGGCTCTTGGTTCTAAAACTTTAAAACATTCACCGTGCCGTGCCACCATGAGTCGGCTCTTGCAAGTCTTTAAAAATTGCTTCAAGCTTCTCCAAAAATCTTCAACATTGAATCAACTAGAAGCTAATCTACATACTTTATCAAATTTTCATAATTTTAAGCCCATTTTATATGATTACAGCATTCATAAGTTACGGCTATTACAAACTCAATTGAATTACCCTTAAATAAATTTGAAAACCATTTTAAACAAAGGTAACCAATTCTTGCAAAACTTCTTAAACAATTTGAGAAGAGTTAGTATCAAATACCTGCTGCAATATTTTGTGATCATCAAAATTATTTCAGGGGTCAACAGAATCAAAAATGATTCGACAACACTACGACCTCACTTCAGAGTCAGCCTTCGACCAAGGCCGAAAACATGAACTCCGAACCCCTCACCTTAGTTGGCCACTATCGAGCATCGAATCAGTCTTCTACATACCGATCAAAAAATGATCGACTCAAAAGAGGCTAATTCAAAGAGAGTTAGTGATTCACTTCAAAGAAGAAAATCCTCATTTTAGAAAGAAGCAATATAGCTGGCCAAGAAAGAAAGAAAAATAACATTTTTTATCTTCAATCAACTTATTCATCAATAGGAACAAGCGTCAAGGCTTCACTAGTGGCCAACCTACTGTCTTCAACAGTGCGCGTCGATGTCTCTTTGACTGGAACCTCTACTTCCTCAGCTCCGTCCGGCGGAACAGCGACCAAAGAGAACTCCAAGCTGGGGTAAAGCTTCTTAACATTGCCCAAGCAGTCGGCAAGACCAAAGAGGTAACTTTCCACTGCAGCCTCGTGCACTTCATCTTTGAAGTCCTGGGAGCTTTGGTAAGTCTCGACGCCTTGAAAGATCTCTCCTCGGCTTGCGCCATCCTCTGGTTTATTGCTGAGAGATCCATCTCCATCCCACTAATCCTCCTTTCCAATTCGGCCTTTTGGGTCTTCAGTCCATCAGCATCCTGAAGACATTCGCTCAACAATAGCTCGAGAGAGATCACCTTTCTTCTCTTCTTCTTTAGATCAGCCACAACATCGGTCACTTGCACCTCAAGCATCCTCAATTGTCTTCTCAGGACATCGTTGGAGGTGACAGCCTTACCTAACTCTTCTTCTACGGTAATACGGAGTCTTTCGACAACATCTTTCTCAACTATAACTGAAGCCACCTTACTTTGGAGATCTTCACCAAAGCTGATAGACTACCGAATACTTTTCTCCAGCAAGGAAATGCCATGAGAAACCTGCTAAGAGAGAGCACATACACGGTCAGTCTGTCTAGCACACTCATATTTACAACACACATGTCTAAATCTACTTATTGTATCTCGTGAAGGATGGCGGACAAAGGGTCCCCGGACACCCACCTCTTGGTCCCAGCAGTGGATGCATCGCATCTCATAGGACTCCTATCCTCCATAACCGGAAATGCAGGTTTAATGTCTTTGGCCCACGGGAAAATCTCGCCAGCACCTAGCAGGCTTGACCTCCCAGATGGCCCAGCCAATATGGTTCTCCCTGGAGAAGCCTGCTCCTCCCATGAGGAAGCACCTATTTCGACTGGGATGTTGGCATGCGGCAATGCCAAAATATAGCTCCGTCGTTGGTCCAATCTATTCACTAAAGGTCTCCATACTGGCCTCCTCCTCATCGCCTGCCTAAGCTGTGCTACATCTGACCTCATGACACAATAAGCTCCCGAGTGGCACTAGGAAAAGGAAATAAAAATGGTGCTGAGAGCAACTTCACCTGGAGCGGATAAAATTCAACTCATGAGAACCCCCTTCTCTTAATCAAGACTATTGAAGGCTCAGATCAAACACTCCCATTTACAGTAAGCCTCTAATCATGCCATGCACGGTTGCCCTAATTGATGAAAGCCTCGATCTGTATGCTAGAGGGGACCACTGGAGGGAACCACTGCATGTCAGAGGGGACCACTGTAAGACTTCAACAATGATGGTCCTTTTATGAACATAGCCATTATGACTCCGATCGCCATTCTCTCTCCATGTGACAGCATGGTGGCTACCAAACCTCCGGTGAACCAAAAGTTTCCCTCGCATATAGAGTTCCCTAATTATGAATTCTAAAGTCTAAGGGATGAACCCATGTTCTAAAAGGGTCTACATTGCAAAGAATCGTATGGCTTAACTCATCACCGTAGTCAACGGCCTTACCAAAGCCATGTCCGATGACTCGACACTTAGGAAATTCCTCAGACATTCCAATTCAGTCATTATCATTTACTGCGAGAAAAAGAAGACATTCATTAATCCAGGAGAAACTGTCAATTACAAGCCATTCCTCTTAACAAAAAAAAGAAGAAGAAGTACAAGGCTCGAAGCCTATCAGGCCCCTGTGGACCAGCTGGGGAAGCCCCTCGTTCAGCAGAATGAATGATCTCCAAGATTTGAGTAGGAAGGATCTCCTCAATCTGGGCCAAGGCCAAGGTCTCTTCGGCCTGAACCTCCTCTTCAGTCTGAGCTAAGATTGCCGGATATTCCACAACCAACTCCTCGGCTACGACCAGGACTTCTTCATTTCGGCCCGGCACATCTTTAGCCTCAGCGAGGGCCGTGATCTCTTCCTCTTCCTCCTCCTTATTCTCATATGCTTGGATACTAGAAAGGTCGACATTGGGGATGGCCACGCCAACCCTAGCGAGTCCATCATTAAAGCCATACTGATAACTGAACAGGCTTACTTAAGTTACTTCCTTCTTGAACTATGAAGACTTCTTAAAGTCTTTGACTAATTTGGCTGCCTGCTCTTTCAAGTCTTAAGACTCCCTCACAGCCACTTCGGCCTTTAGAGTTGCTTCTTCGACCTTTGAAACCACCTCTTCGGCCCTCCTGATCGCCTCCTCAGTCATCTAGACTAGGTCTTCGGCCTTCTTCTAGTTTTCCCTGGCAGAATGCTCCAAAGAATGGACCTGTTTCTTCTTATTCCTCAGGTTCACCTCCTGCTCAGAGAACTTTAGCTGAGCCTTCTTCAACTCGCCTTTCATGTCCTGAACATTGACATTTCTACGGATGAGCTGCTGCTCCATAGACAGCTTCAGTTCCTCAGCCACCTCCCTTTTAACTTTTGTCACCTGAAGCTCCTCCTTCAAACCATGAAGAATGTTGTTGACGCTCCCCAAACAGCCCCAAGATGATTTGATGCGAAAAGGACCGATGGTCATATTCTGCATGACATCAATCGACGACAGAGATGAAGCCCACATCATTTGCAAGGCATAAGAAAAGGCCACACCCTTCACCTAGATCCCATTGAAAAGATCAGTTGAACCACTACAACGAAGAAAAAGGAAAGTGACCTCTCGATTGACCCTTTACATTTTCACACTCCAATTAGGCTTTGATTGGATAGCCCTCATTAAGGGAAGAGAAGGAAAGGGAAGGGAAGAAAAGGAAAGGGAAGGGAAGGAAAGGGAAGGGATGGAAAACATTATCCTTGTTTGGATAGTCCTTATAAGGAAAAAGAAAGAAAAAGAAATAAACTATTTTATTTTTTTTACATGTTTTATAGAGGACCCAAAATCAGAAGAATTGAAAAGTTATTTTTGTTCTTTGGTTTGTTTATATTTCTTTCCTTCCTAATCCCCCAAATCGGGGGAATTGAAAATTTAGCTTAACGGAGGGGAGGGGAGGGGAGGGGAGGGAAAGGGGTATCCTTTCCCTTCCCTTACATTTTCTAAAAATTAATATCCAAATAAGAGAAAGGTAATCCTTTCCATCACTTTCTGTCCTGATCCCTCCATCCAAACAAAGCCTTAGGGAATGATAGTTGTCCTCACTTGATCTTCGGATCAACCGACAGTTATGGCAAGCAGCCAGACTAGAGATTTTACAATCATTGGCTGCACCTCCCCCCAGAAGAAAATGATAATCTGGCGATACTCTCTCTCTTTGAGCCAAGTCACTGCTTCAAAAAATGAGAGTGGGGGGCAACTATTAGGATATGTCAATTCAAGAATGAATCAACCGCCGGTTCAACTGTTCACGCACTTCCTCCTGAACCAGATACTTCGAACCAGAGCACCCAGAGGAAGTTGAGTGAATGGGCAAAGCGATAATATGATCTTCGACCTTAGTCGAAGACACGATCTTCGGCCTTAGCCAGAGACAAGGTCTTCAGCCTTAGTCGAAGATACTGGCCCAAAGAAGAGCGATCCAAAGATGATGCTGACTCCACCCTATGATTCATCTTGAAAAGAACAGCCTTGCCACAAATAGCAAAGGTGACTTTGAACTATCCCAGAAAAAATAGAATGAAGACATCTCTCTTGTCCAGCAATGGCCACTACTGAAGAAGAGGCCCGAAGGTAAATTTTTGACCAACCTCAAGTCCACATGAACGTGGGCGCGATGATTACGATCAGCTACCTGGCTATCACCTCCGAATAATAACTACATCAAAGTGGCCACATGGCCATTAACACCAACTGTAACACCTCCAGCCTGACCGGTACTACTCAATAACCATCCACAGTTTTGGGTAGAGGGGAATCGATTAGCCCTCCAATCTTAACCGCAGAATGGGAGATAAAACCATGTACTGTACCAGCCATTATAAATACTGGTATGAGGGGACACTCGATGTAGGTACAAAGAGACCCTGAAAAAACTAGATTTCCTTTCCTCGTCATCTACCTCCTCTTCAGAATACTCCCCATTCTGTTGCTGGAACCCATCTCTGACTTAGGCATCAGAGTATCCCCCGTCGAAGAACATCAAGCCAGGCACTTGTTTTGCAGTTGAACTAGGGGAGCGAACCTGTGATCCAGCAGCTCTACCCGATCGAAAAGGGAATTCTACGCCAATAATGAACAAGGTTTTCAATGGCCAAATTGGCTATAAAATGGAGGTCTATGTGGATGAAAAGTTGGTCAAGAGCCATGCCCTTGGAAGTGATATAGACGACCTAGAGGAGAGCTTCCCACCTTATGCAAATACTAGGTGAAGTTGAACTTGGCTAAATGCACCTTTAGAATATGACATTTGGGAAGTTCCTCAGATCATGGTGTCCCACCGAGGAATTGAAGCTAACTCGAAAAAGATGTCGAAGAAGGTATCCTAAAATCAATCATCTAGGTTATAGATGGTTGAGCTACCTTATAATTGTATATGAATTATTAATAAAATAAATTTTGTTTTTAGTAGCTCAATACTATTTTTCATTTCTCTATAAACTCTAATGTGTTAAATCCTTAAAACTACATTGATTCGATAAAGGAGGATTTATCGAGTGGTTCTTAAATTGATTCACGATCAAATGATACATTGTTACCTAGGATAATAGTATTTGTCGATAATAGGTTATTGTGTGCCATATAGGTAGATTGTCCTTTTAACCAACAAGTATGGAGACACTGGTATGGCATGCAAGTGACTTAGGAGCACATCTCATCAAATAGTAACCAACTTTATAGAGTACTCTACCATCAAGAGTTTCTCATAGAAAGGGTATGGGTATAAGTGTTCCTCCGACCTGAGACTATCATGATGACTTGGCAAGCAACTCATTATATTTTGGTGCCAGTCTAATCCAGTGATGGAAGGTTTTTGGATGTAGTTAAGTACTTGTTAAGTCATTGTTAAGTCAAGAAGGGATTGACCACTCCAAGTTACTAGAGTAAAAGCTTGGCAATATTTTAATTTAGCAAAACCTAGGCTTGGGTAATCCTAGTAAGGAGTCACAGGATTTAGTAAGTTGAGACATATTCAGATGTACTAATTAAAAGTTGATAGTTGAGTTATATGATAACCATAGTTTGGGTTCTTGAATGTTAGTTTGTCATCATTAGACCTATCTAGATATTAGGCACCATTGCTAGATGGTTGCATCAATTAGTTAGAAAAATCATTCTTGAGCTATTGGCTTCGGGCTCGAACCTATGAGGTTACATATAGTAGAAGTTTTTGGTTGATCATGATGATTGATCGATGATTAAGAATCATCAAGTGGCAAAATTATAAATATGATTAATAATTAACCATATACAAAAATTGTAAGTAAATAATAATCGATTTATTAAATAATATTAATGGATTTCCAATTGGGTCATTTAATTGAGCAAAAAGATTTGGTCAAATCTAATTGAATTTGGTTCAATTAGATTTTACCCAATTAGGTTATTCGATGTTCGAATCGCTAAAAAATTTTGATCTTAATTTAATTTATATTTAAAATTGATTATTTTTTTGTTAATTAAATTTAATTGGAGCCTAATTATATTAAGTTTAAGCTATTAAATTGGTCCAGCTAAATTAAATTGAGATTAGAATTAATGCCTTCCCTCTTATCCATTTTGATTGGGATTAAGCTAAGAAAAATTTTAAAAGGAGTTTCATTATAGTTTTGAATCCGGTTTGACCATGTGAATCTTTATCTTGCACAACCATTTTCTTCATGCCAAAATGGATTTTTGCATGAAGATTTCTCCATGCAAAAATGTGATATCCACCCTCCGCTCTTCCATCTTTGATTAGGATAGAGTTATTTAAATTTAAAAGGAAGTTTTCAGTTTAATTGTTTAGGTTTTGAATAGAATTTAAACTCTAGCTCTTATCCTAATCTAAATAGGAGTCCTAATTCAATCCTTTATTCCTCCCTTCTCCAATCCTTTGTTAAAAAGGTTTTTGCTAGGTTGTGTGACAAGAGAGAAGCGTGATCATCATGAGAAATAAAGAAAAAAATACCATGGAGAATTAAGGGAGTCGGGGCGAGAATTCTTGAAAAGCATGGAACTTCTTTCTTGGCACTAGGAGAAAAGAGAAAGAAAGGAAGAAAAAGAAAATAGAGAAAATTAGTTTTGATTTTATTTCTCTTCCACGAGCTGATCCTCCTTGTCCTCTATCTCCTCATCTTCTTGAAAAACTAAAAAAACTTGAAAAAAGGATTTAGATCACCCATCCATAGCCTTCACATGGAGCTAGCACTCTAGGAAAGGTGATCCTCTGGGGCTTCATTGATGTTGGACAAAGATGCTGCTGGACTATACTAATGATGAGATGGATATGAAAATGAGTTTTTTTTCTTTTGTTATTTAGGTTTTAAGAGATTTTTTGATTCCCGAAGTCAAGCAAAGATTAAATCTAGAGGTTCTATAAGCACAACAAACTTCTAGCATGCAAGCTTAGTCCCTAAACAATGATGAAGAAAAGATCCCAGGATTGAGAAACCCCGTAGGACTTAGATCTAAATCAATACCTACTTAGGAGACTAGGAAGTGCAAACCTTGAAGATTCTGATGCGCTTGATGCCGAGTTCGCTCACACTCATGGATGCGGCCTGGAGGATCAAGCCTTCGACCCTACAGCTTTGCCAGTGATACGGGATGACTCTAAGATTGCTAAACATGCATGTAAATAGTAAACTAATTTTTTTATATTTTTTAAAATTTAATTTGTAGGCTAGATTTCCAAAGTTAAGTAAGAACTAGCAAAATGAGTAGTAATACAGAGAATCACCAAGATTACAAGCAAACTTATGTAAAATAATAAATAACCAAGACCCGAGAATTGAGAAACTTCCATATTAGGATAGTATATCTTCATCAAATCAGAAATTAAAAGAAGGGAAGGATGTTACCAATTAGTGATTTGAAGAACTTCCAATGAAGAGACCACACAGCACTCTGATTGGAGTCTAGATGATGAAGCTCGGTTCTGTTGATTAGATGACAGATTTGGGTGGTCTTGGTGGCAAGGCAAGCCTCCTCTGGGAAGGTGAAACACCTCGGGGATCCTACAAAATGTCAAGGGTCAATCAGAATAGTAAGTAAGAAAAAGAAAAAGAACTAGGTTTAGAAGGAATCAGGTTAGGGTTTAGAAGCTGGGTGGCTTGAAGCTTGATGAAGATCTCCCTGCTTGGTGGCCTAGGGAACTTTTTCTTGGACGTGTGAAGGCTTGGATGGTAGTGAGTTAGGGCATGGAAGGATGCTAGGGCAGCAAGGAATTCAGCCATGAACAATAGTAACCAAAGAAAAAAAAATAAAGTAACACACAAGCTCGCAAGCTCAAATAAATTTTACCAGGGTTTTTGATATCATGAATAAAAATTTATTACAAGAGGGGGAGGGGTGGGGTATTTATAGAGTTTCCATGCCCTTTAACTAGGGTTACACACTTGGGTTACAAGTCTTCTCCTAGCTAGGTTAGAAAAACAAATCTTAAAATAATTAGGAGCATAAGTCATAACTAGGTTAGGATTTGACATAGTCTTATCCTTCGCCCTTCATGCTTTAACTATTCCACTCAAGGACACTTCTTGGACTTGGTCAACACTTCAAGGTTGCCTAGGAGGGCGTGTTGGGCTTCTAGGGGCAGCAAGGGGCCGGCCCAAAGGGGCTTGGGTGCAAAGCCTTGGGTCTCTGAAAGCTGGGGTGGCCTGGTAGCCTGGTAGCAGGAATATTTCATGGAATCTTGCTTCTTTAAAGCTTGGGCTTGGCACCTGGGCTTGATTTCTTTGGGTTAGGATGCAGGTGGACCTTTGGAATCATGGATGCCCTAGTTTAGAAATATTCTCTAGCATTTGGGATGGAATCTGGGCATCTGGAGGACATCCGGAAAGAATCAGGATTTCTGGAAGCATCTTGGATCCTAGGTTATCGCACAAAATCCAATGGACTGATGTAATGGCCTCTGACTCTTGGATGTGGCCTGGTGAAACTCCAAAATAGTAACCTCCTCTCTTGTACAAAAATTGGGTTCATACTAGACTCATAACTGATGTAAAGGATTCAAAATACTGACTAGGTTGAAGGTTGAGACAAATCAACTAACCTCAACTTATTACAGGACTCAATCATAATTGATTACAAAATTTTAAAGCTTTCACATATTGCTAATTAAACCATATGGGATCCAAGGATCTTTGTTTGATCACGGTGTCCCCAATAAATCTCCCATGATGGGAGGAACTCGATCCCATCGTGTATGGGTCAATTTGGCTCAAGGAGGGTCTGGGTTGAGGCACTACAGTTCCGCACCAGCATTCCACAAGTCCTCAGATTCTAGCTGACCTTACCACCAGACCAAATATTGTTGACAGTCTCTATCCTGGGTATGATAGCTAGATCATCCAGAGCTCTCTCAATCATTATCTCACCAAAAGGCCAAATTGTATGTGGTCGCTCTGGGGTGGGTTCACTCATAAAGAAAGGGAGTGGCTCAAGGGGCTAGCTGGGTATCACTGCTGGCTCCCTAACATTAAAAAGTCTGAGTTGATGAAGGTGGAGCTAATATCTAAATCAGGTGATATCTCTGGCATATAGGCATTGGGTCCGCTATTATTCAATATTTTGGATGGGCTAGCTTCATGAGCAGAAAATTCTTTAACAGTCACATATTCCTTTGCATAAAAAATCTTTATCATTCTTTTAGGAATTAGCCAAATTATTATTTAGTTCATTAATTATGTTCAGCTCTTGCCTAATTTTTGGATGCAAATGCTGTGCAGAGGTCAATGCATGTGTAGACAAATAATTTGTGCTATGGTTTACTGGACTCAACTAACACCTAACAGACTCGACTAGACTTTCCTATCAAAAGAAATTTTATTGGACTCTAATGGACAAACCTAACAGACTGTAGACTCATTAGGTTTGACCCTTGCATGACATGCATAAGAAAACTTACTATGTACTTCTAGTAAATGCCAAAGGTTATACAAGAAGTATGATGCAAACCTAACATATGCAAGGAATGAATGCAACATGCAAACCTCTTCATGATACAGGTGAATGGTTAAAGAAATATAAGAAAACTCAAAAAAGGGAAAAAAATACGAGGTGGATTCGGGATTAGTCTGGCAGGAAAAGTGTTTGGGATTGATTGGATAGAATAGAATGTAAGAAGGGGTGTAAGGGATTAGTCCTAGGCTAAATATGTTGACTTTAAGAGTTTGATGTCTATCTACATGGTCTGCCTTATGGAAGAATGGGTCACTAATTTGGGGAAGAGATCTTCAATTGGAGTTAAAAGAGTGACTTCATCCTAAGGGTATTGGTCTAAAGAGATCTTGTCCTTAATAAGTTCTTCTGGCTCATGAGATTCAGGACTAGGCTCTACAATTGGGTCCACTTCTAAAGTCTCCTATAACTGTTATTCCACAACATGGTCAGCTAACTCTATGTTGGCTACTGGCTGGGTATGGCTAGGGTTAGCTAAATCTAGGTCAGCTCCTACTGGGGTATGGTCTGGGTCAACTAATCCTAAGTCATCTATGGGGAACTCCTCTAGATCTTCAATAGACTCATTATCTTCATACTCTTCTACCAGACTTGGGTCAGCCTCAAATATCTCTTCTTCTAGATCATCTTGGTGAACCAATAGGGTGGGAAGAGGGGTTTGGCTACGAGGAAATTGACTAGAGTCTGGGTTAATAAGGGTGGGTAAACTAAGGGTTATAGGTTCATAGGTTATGGGTTTAAAGGTTATGGGTTCAAATCTAGGGTTATCAATCTTATAGGGTTTTGGTTGACTGAGGGATAGTGGGTTACTACTGGGTTTGTATGTTATGGGTTCAGTCCTATGGGTCTTGTCTAGGGTTCCTAATCGATCTCCTACTTGGTCAAAACTAGTGGTTAACTGGTTGATCCTAGTGGTTGCCTAGTCAAATCGTTGGTTTACTTGGTTGAATCTATGGTTCATTTGGTTCTGGGATTGGATCAATTGGGTTAACAGATCTTTGGCTTGGTCAAGCTTAGTATTAATTTGGGTATTGTCTTGGTTCATTTGGGTAGTTAACTGGGCAAGATGGTTCAGATGGACTCAAAATTAGGATCCATGGCTGAGTTGGTTTGGGGTTTAGACTTATGGTATTGGGTTCCTAATCTAGTAGTCATACATTCAAACAATCTGTCAGAATGAGATGGTGAAGCCAAGCATTCAAAATGGGTTATCTTAATCTCGGGTTTCCTAAATCTAAAGCCAAAACTGGATGGGTCAGCTCAACTTAGACTTAACCCAGTAGCTAATCCTTCCTTTAGCCAGGTAGAGAGTGGGAGTGTGGGACGCCCCCCTGCTTTCGCAGGGACCCAATTAAAAACCATAACACCACTTAGGCCGTTTGACTCTGGACCCTCAGCCTTAGACACCAGATTTCAGTAATAGCCACAGGATTAAATGCACTAGTTGGCCCACATAATTCAGACCTGACCTGTGGGTGTCACCTAGCCCTCTAAGGCAAATTAAGTCTAATCAATTTTAATTAAGGCTTGAGTGGAAATGCTGGCCAATTGTTTTGGGCCTAGGACAGGTTACGACCTCCTGCCCTGATGTTATATTGACTACCCTTAAGATTAGATTAAAAGATGATGAACATTCAATGATTCAGATGCAATCTAAAACAATCAAAAAATAAAATATTTTTTTGTGTGTTTTATGAAGTGGAAATTAGCTTTAAGTTGATTAGGTTAGCAAACAACTTGGGCTTGAGATTGGGGATTGCAGAAGTTGATTAGGTTAGGTTGAGTTAGGTATGCAGGAATAGCAAAAATCATAAAATTAGGATTTTAGATGATGCAGAATTTTGGCATAGATCCCAATGTATAATAAAATAAAAAAATCCTAGAATAGAGGATGGATGGTGTTAATGATACCTAACAAAATTCATGCAGAACAAAAATGAAATGATGATGCAAATCTTAGGGTTTTTTAACTATTGCAGAAATTTTCAAGAATTTGTTAGGGTTTCTCATATGCCAAATTTTGATGATTTAGGGTTTCTATAAAATTAATTACAAATTTTGATAAAATAGAGGACACGAGAGAGAATAATTCATGCAAATTTTATAGAAAAATAAAATTCCTAGATGGTCGAAATCACATGCAAAACAGACACCTAATGTAGTGGATAGGATGCAGAAATTAGGGTTTGTGATTCTAATGTAGATAAAAACTATCCTAAACCTACTCAAATACCAAACTGATGCGGGATGACTCTAAAATTGCTAAACATGCATGTAAGTAGTAAACTACTTTTTTTATATTTTTTTATAATTTAATTTGTAGGCTAGATTTCCAAAGTTAAGTAAAAACTAGCAAAAAGAGTAGTAATGCAAAGAATCATCATGATTGCAGGCAAACTCATGCAAAATAATAAATAACCAAGACCCGAGAATTAAAAAACTATCGGATTAGGATAGTTTATCTTCACAAAATAAAAAATTAAAATAAGGGAAGGATGTTACCAATCAGTAATTTGAAGAATTGCGATGAAGAGATCACACAGCACTCTGATTGGTGTCTCGATGATGAAGCTCGGTTCACTTGATTAGATGACTGATTTGGGTAGTCCTGGATGCAAGGAAAACCTCCTTTAGGGAGGTGAAACACCTCGGGGATCCTACAAAATGTCAAGTGTCAATCAAAAAAACATGTAAAAAAAAGAAAAGGAACTAGATTTAGAAGGAATCAGGTTAGGGTTTAGAAGTTAGGCGACTTGAAGCTTGATGAAGATCTCCCTGCTTGGTGGCCTAGGGCACTCCATCTTGGACGTGTGAAGGCTTGGATGGTAGTGAGTTAGGGCATGGAAGGATGCTAGGGCAGCAAGAAATTTGGCCAAGAACAGTAGTAACCAAAGAAAAAAAATAAAGTAACACACAAGCATGCAAGCTCAAATAAATTTCACTAGGATTTTTGATATCATGAATATAAAATTAATACAAGAGGGGGAGGGGTGGTGATATTTATAGAGTTTCCATGACCTCTAACTAGTGTTACACACTTGGGTTACAAGTCCCACCCTAGCTAGGTTAGAAAAACAAATCTTAAAATAGTTTGGAGCATAAGTCACAACTAGGTTAGGATTTGACCTAGTCTTCTCCTTCTCCCTTCATGCTTTGACATTCCACTCAAGGACACCTCTTGGACTTGGTCAACACTTTAAGGATGCCAAGGAGGGCATGTTGGGCTTCTAGGGGCAGCAAGGGACCAGACCAAATGGGCTTGGGTGCATGGGCTTGGGCCTTTGGAAGTTTGGGTGGCCTGGTATCCTGGTAGCAAGAATATTCCATGAAATCTTGCTTTTTTAGGTCTTGGACTTGGTGCCTGGGCTTGATTTCTTTGGACTAGGAAGCAGGTGGACCTCTTGAATCATGGATGCCCTAGTTTAGGAATATGCTCTGGCATCTAGGGCAGAATCTGGGCATCTAGAGGACATCTGGAAAGAATTAGTGTTTCTGGAAGCATCTTGGATCTTGCGTTGTCACACAAATCCAATGGACTGATGTAGTGGCCTCTGATCCATGGATGTGGCCTGGTGAAACACTAAAATAGGGTAAACTCTTTTCTTGTACAAAAATTAGGCTCATACTAGACTCATAACTGATGTGCAGGATTTAAAATACTGACTAGGTTGAAGGTTGAGACAAATCAACTAACCTTAAATTATTACAGGACTCAATCTTAATTGATTACAAAATTTTCAAAACTTTGACACATGACTAATTAAACCATATGGGATCCAGGGATCTGTGTCTGACCCTGGTGTCCCCACCAGCCATCTTTTCATTTGATGGTCCCGAAAGCAAGGGATACTGAATCCTTTGTTTGTGGCACCTAGAGGACCTGCGAGCAACAAAGTAAAGGAATTAGAAAATAGCATGTAGGGGTATAAGAAAGTAGGAAGTGCTAGGTAAGGAGTCGAAGATGGTGGTCGAGGAGGGCTCATCTCATTGGACATTTAAGTGGATCTTCTATGTGGCATCCCATCTTTAAGATAGAATGGTGTCTTGCAAAGGAGGATGGTAACATAGGTCCTCTAACCCCTCGACGTCCCGAAGGATAATGGCACTCTCTCACAAAGTTCCTAGTCTAAGAAGACAAAGGCTAATGGAAGAAGTTCTCCTTTTTTCATTCATCAAAAATTAGTTTATTAGAAGGCGGTAGGGCCCTTTATATAGGCTCCTAATTCCCATTCAAATTTCAAAAGTAAAGGTTACAAGCCATCATCAAAGAGGTGCCTAAAAATTGAAATTTGGCTCTTAAAATCATCCTTTGGTAGGCCTTGATTTGGTGGAAAGCTTGATTCAGGGAGGTAAGAGAAGAGATTGTCCCCACTCAAATTTTGAAACTCCTTTCATGAATCATGGCCGACCATGGTTCTTTGGGAAGAAAGCTTGATGTGGGAGAAGTTGTCTTCAAGGATCAAGGGATGCTCCATTTTCCTTAGAATGTTTCCTTGGCCGGCCAAGATTTTTTAGGAAGAAGGCTTCATGTGGGGGAAGTTGTCTTCAAGGATCAAGGGATGCACCATTGACCTTAGAATCTTTCCTTGGCTGACCATCCTTCTTTGGAAAAGGGCATGATGTGGGGGAGTGAAGAAAGGATCTTGTCATCAAGGATAATGGGATACTTAGTGTTGGAAATTGTGTCCCAAAGCCAATCGCCTGTGTTGTAGGTTGAGCTAAGTATTGTACTCTTTCTTTGAATTAATAAAATATTTTTATTGGCAGCTCATCACATATTGTATTTCCCTGAAATGAACTCTTTCCATGTGATGAAGTCCAGAGGACTACACTGACTTCGATACAGATAGGATGTATCGAGTGGTCCTTAAACCTTGTTTACAACCAAAGGATATATTACACTGGATGGCAATATATCAAGTATAGTGGTGTGGGCACCAGAATCAGGAAGAGACTCCAACCAATTCAAGTCAAATCCGAGTCCTTATGGTTGGATGAGTAAAAGAAAGTCCTGTAATTTTTTTTTCTTTCTTTAATTTTGAGTCCAAATAATTATGTAATTCGAGTCCATTTCAATTTTATGTTGGAACTAGTCCAGCCTGATTAATCTTGTATTTGAGAGTTGGGTCCAAATGAGTCAAGTCCAATCCATGAAGAATCAAACCAAACCTCCATGAAGAATCAAACCAAACCACATTTGAAGACTAAAGAAGACTCAAGACTTATACTCCAAAGCAAGACCAAAGCCACCTCAAGTGGGGACCACATGCCACCTCATCATCCAAGGTTGCTGCCACATCACACATACCACCTCACCATCCAAGGTTGCTGCCACATCACACATGCCACCTCACCATCCAAGGTTGCCACCCAAGAGAAGAAAAGGGGAATTTGAATTTGAATTAGCTACAACCTCCTCCACAACTTCCTCCACTACTCATGGGATGCCCCATATTTTTCTCCACAAATTTTTCTCCATGATATTTGGTGTAGTTTGAATTCAAAATGGCTTAATAGTCTATAAAAGACTCTTAGTCTTCTTGTAAAGAGAGGATGGAAAAGAAAAAATAAAAGTTTTCTTCTATGTGAGTTCTATGTGCCTAAGTGGTAGTTCTAAATTCCTCTCCCTATCCCACGCCAACCCTACTTTCTCCTCCTCCATCTCCAACGCCTAAGACACTCTTCTTCTTCTCCAATCACAAGCTAGCTCTTCAATATCTAAGGTTGATCAAGAAGACCATCACAAGGAGGCCGGCCAAATCCATTTCAAGTGATCTACCATGGCGCCAAGATTATTCTTCAACACTGCTTCCTCGACTCTTCTTTAGTTTCTCCATTTCATGACTAACGTATTTTACCAAGTTCCTAATCTCAAGGTTTCTTTGTTGTAGGGTTCTCCGGGATTCCGAACTCAAGAGGAAGGAATTATTTGCCATAATCCAGAAAACAAGAAGGGCCCTCAATTTGTAGTATGGTCTTGTCATTTGGGAGGTCTCTTCATGAGTGATCTTGATCTACTTGAAAGATTAATGCTAGGTATGTTCTAGTATCGATTAGGTCTGAAATATTAAATTTGCCTAGCTTAACTTGTGTGGTTCGAATCTTATTCCTATTTCTTTGTTATTTTGATAGTCTTATTAATTAGGTTTACGTTTGATCGTTCGAGTTCTCTTTATTAGACCTCCTTTGATACTATATGCTGAACTAATCATATGCAAATAAGAAATTGCTAAGTTAATCTTTGCTAATCTCCTTTAGGGTTGCATAGTTGCATTCTCATCTTGCATGTCCCCACCATATAGGTTGTTGTAGTTCACATCGTTTGGTTGTTCTCTTGACCAAATGAGTTTGGTGACACTGATGTGATCTGCAAGTGGGATATGTGATATCTCATTGAACGTGACTCCGTACAGCCCCTTTCTACCAAAGGGATACTCACGATTGGACATGGGTATATGTGTCCCTCTGACCTGAGGTCATCACGGTAGCTTGCAAGCAACTCCCTGTGCTTTGGTGCCGAACTACCCAAATTTTTAATCCGGTGACAGAAGGTTTCTAGGTACAGGCAAGTACTTGTGGAGCAGTGATGGACCAAGATGGAATTGACCTGTCCAAACAGTTTGGATTGAATGTCTCGCAGTATCTCAATTTAGCAAATCCTCGGCCGGGGTAGTCCTAGTGAAGAGTCACTGGGCTTGCAAGGTTGAGACACGTAGTCGACTGACTCAGTCTGGGTTGGCAGCCCAATCTCAGTCGTCCTGAGCATTAGAGGTCAAAGGGATGAATTATACGGTAACCATATGCCAGAGGTTCAATAGTTTGCTCTCGCATCTTCGACCTATCCGGACACCGGGACCCATTGCTAGATGGTTTCCTATGCTGGTACTAGAATTGTTCGAGTGCTACCGTTTAGGTTCGAACCTATGAGGTCACACACCACAGAGGATTACTCTCTGATCCGAATACCGATTACGATTAAGAATCGTCTCGGTTTTATGGTCACAGTATTTTTGAGCACTCTTTTCCCTGTCTTGCCCTTGTTTGTGTCAACCGAAATTGTTTCAGGTTGACCATGACTGCACCAGGATTTTTCTAAATCAGTTTTGAACTGATTCGGAGTTCGTTTCGGCCTTCAATTGGTGGTGAACCAATTTTAATCCCTTGAACAAATTTTAATTTGGTTTGAACCGGTTCAATTGGATTGAACCAAGAGGTTTAAAAAGGGGTTGACCGATTTTGGTTGAACAGGTATTTTCTTTGAATCGGTGTTTACTCCCATTGACCGTTTTACATGGTAAAACGTTGGAATAAACTCCAAACTACTAAAGAGGCCAATCGACGCTTGGCGGGCGTCCTTTCTTCTCAGTCCACCGGCTAGTTTAATCCCTTGTTTACTGCTAGTTTAATGGGTGAAATGCAGCCGAGTCCTATTCCTCTCCTTGTCTCTCTGTCTTCTTCCCTGCTGTCCTTTAAATACCAGCAGTTCCCCCTTGTTTCAAGAGTGGGTTGTTTCACCGTGAGAAGAGAGAAAACACCTAGGGTGTTCTTCCATTTGAGAGGCTAAGAGCTCGGTCTTTATTCTTAATTTGGGTACTTTGTAGAGCTAGGATTTGGAGTGTGTGAGGGAAAGAAACAAAGCCTTGTTTCTTGTGCTCAAATTCCCATTTCAACAAAGCCCTATTGCTGAAACTTAACGTGGCCGAGTGTTTTCTTCCAACGGCTAGCACCGCGTGTGGAGAGGGATCCGAGGGCCCCAGGCGTGTCTCCCCTCTAGAGGGAGTACTCTTCTACTCCTAGGAGCAAACCACGCGAGCAGGACTAGCTATTGTTGCTCAAAAATGAAGATTGAAGTCTGTTGTCCTATTCTGCAACAACTTCCAGCAGCAGACTTTGGGCATTTTTGTACACCATTTTTGCTGTGTTTTGGTTGAAGATCTCGGTGCCAAATCGAAGATCACTCGAAACCCTAGCCACTGCTACAATTTGGGAGTAGACAGAGGTCCGGAAGGTGTTATTTGGACGACGTTTTGAAAGCTCAAAACATGGTATCCCACGGTCCATGGAGGAAGAAGGCTGGAATAGATTTATTCCAGCTATTCCATCCTATTCCAAGTTTATCCCAGAGTTATTCCAGCCAGAATAAAGGTATGAAAATTTTTTTTTTTTTATCATGCATAAATAGATTTATTTGTTTATTTTTTGCAAATATTTTTTTATCATGATACATGCCTACATGCAACATGAATAGATTAGTTTCTGGGTGGAGCAGATTTTCGCTGCACAAATTTTAAAAAAAAGTTTTAAAATCCATTCTGCTCCCGCAGCTATTTGCATGCCTAATGTAGGATCATGTCAAACCACCTGCACCGTTTTCTTTCACTTAGTTGACTTTAGGATCCTCCCTTGGCTAGCCATGCTTTTTTGGAGAGAGGCTTGATATGGGGAGGAAAGGGAGGAAGTGGTTGGCTTGGATCAAGGAGAGGCTTAATGGGGCTTCCACATGTCATTGACCTTGAAGCTTTCATCTTCTCTTGGCCACCCAAGTGGCTTGGTGAAGTGGTGCTTCATCCTGCCAAGTGGCATTGATAAGGTGGCACACCAAGAGCTGAAGTGGAACTCTTGCTTGGCATGGAGAGAGGTCTTGACCTGCCTACCATTTGGGCTTGACTTGAATGCCCACTTGTGGACCAAGTTCAAACAAGCTTGAGCCCAATTTCAATTTGACTTGTGCTTGTGAAACAGTTCAGTTTATTATAGGATCCATTGACCTAAGTTGACCAAATTGGCTAAGGTACATGACTAAAACAAAAATTGAAATTAAGTACATGACTCAAAAAAAATAAAATGCTCAGGCTTGAATCCTTATTATAGGACCCAACAAATTAAAAACCCTAATTCAAGATCCACAGAGGGTTGAGGAGCCTCTATCTAATCTTGATGCCCATACCAGTTCTCCTGGGGTGGGAGGAACTCGACCCTGTCGAGTAAGGGTTGATTTGGCATTGATATTTTTCTAGAAGATCGAGGTCGAGGTACTGCAAGTCCTCTTGGGTGATCCATGAGTCATCAGACTTTTATCGGCCTTGCCATCGAACCAAGTAACGATGATAGCCTTTGCCCCTGGTGGTGATAGATTGGTCATCCAGGACACGCTTGATCCGCTCTCCTCTCCTATGTAAAATTAAAGGTGGACACTCTGGGATGGGTTCACTCTCAAAAGATAGGTCAGGCCTAAATGGCTCGCTAGGTATGGTTGCTGGTTCCCTATACTCAACTAAGTATGAGATATTGAAAGTCGAGCTAATGCCATAATCCGGTGGTAGCTCAAGTACATAGGCATTAGGGACAACTCTCCTTATCACTTTAAAGGGGCCAGCTCCACGAGCATGAAGTTTCTTAACGGTTCCTGATGTTAACCGTTCAGGCCTAAGCCTAATCATTATAGAATCCCCTATTTTAAATTCTTTAGCTCACTTTCAGGAATCAGCCAAATTATTTCAAAATTAGTTCTTAATACAGAACTCTAACATGATGCAAAGTGTAGACTCAGCTATGCATTCATATTGAGAGGAATTTTATTGGACTCCTAGGGCCTAAACCTAACAGACTATAGACTCTCTAGGTTTGACCCAGGCTTGACATGCACATGAAAATTTACAGTGGATTCTTAGCAAATGCCATAAGGTCTTCCAAAAGTAAGTCGCAAACCTAACATACTCAAAGAACTGGTGCAATCGAACGATCTCAACATAGTATGATTTGAAAGTCTGGGGAACATTGGAAGCCTTAGGTTATGATAGGAAATAGGAATCGGAGCCTTGGGATAATCTATTAGAAGCATGAAACGGACCTTGGTTACTCGAGATGACCTTAAGATTTGAACATTGATCTATAGGTGTCATATGGTCCACTTGTTTTTATAGTCGTGGGGCTTGGTTGGGTTCACCCCATAGTGAGGAATGTTTGGTAATGAAAATCCTGGGACCAAGCTTAAAGCATGCTTGATATCCCTAAGGGGTGGTAGTTTATTAGGTAACTCATCGAGAAATACATCCTCAAATTCTTTCGGAGCTTCAACTACTTCTTAAGGGAGTTCTTTTTGGGTCAATTCATGAATCTTCTTAGTGGCAGGGGTTCCCTCAGTATTCTCATCGGGTGGTAGTTGATTAGGTAATTCATCGAAAAATACATCCTCAATTCCTTTCAGATCTTTGGGTCAACAGAGCTTTATCTCACATCATGCCTGGTATCAAAGCCCCATAACACATCATTTCTGGTATCAGAGTGTGGGTAGGACTTAGTTTCTTCTTAATTACTCGGATCAGGTGCTTTACCATGGCCGTCAGGTCATAAGAAAAAGTAGGGCTGCAAGACCCTCACATCCCATTCAAAGGGGATTTCCTATGGCATGTAGGGGTTCTTATGTGATTGACCATTGAAGAAGAAAACAAGGAGATAGGTATTTTAATTCTATAAAAAATTTTGCCTCATTAGATTTCAGTATCTTTAAAATTCTGCATTTTCCAACACAGTACATAGTATGTTATTTTAGTTATTTTTGTATGTAGGAATCTCAGAATTTACTGTTTTTTATTTTTTAGGACTCCACATAATTGATCATATTTTTCAGATTTTTTTCAGATTTTATTTCAGTCTATAGGTTTTCTACATGCTTGTTTACTATCCGAGAACAATTCTACTCTGAATTTCAAGCAAGCCCATTTCATCATACTTTCATTTCTATATAGTCTGATTTTTGCACTTTAGGTTCATATTATTTAAATTTAGCATCTTATAATTCTACTAATATACATCAAAACACACACACACACACAAAAAAAATTAAAAAATAAAAAAAAAAATAAAAATAAAAAAAAAAAAAAAAACTTAAGTACATTTCATTAGGTTTCATGTGTATGCCATCATATGCATAATTGACTTAAAGATGACAATATCACAAGATAAGGGAAAGAGTTCATTACCTTTCATTGGCCCAAAAACTACCAACTTGCATTTTGAACCTAAGCCTAACTTAAAATCTAGAAGCAACCTAATAGCTTTGGGACATCAATGAGTCGAGTTTAACCATTGTGGGGAACCTAGTACATGCAACCCTTCAATTAGTACTGGAAAGCTGGTGTTTAAGGCAAGAGGTTTAGTGTCAAATGACCTAAGCAGTGTTGTGGTTCCTTAATTGGGTCCTTGCAAATGCAGGAAGGCCTCCCACACTCCTACCTCTTACCTAGCTGGTAAAAGGGCTAGTTGTTGTGCTGTGTGTCATCTAAGTTAAATGATGCGGAACTAATATGCATGCAATTTTTTTTATATGTTTTATATGTGGGGTTGGGTGATTAATTCCCGAATTTCAGATTAAAATAAGTTATAGGGAATTTTATATGAATTTTAGAAGATCAGCATGCAGATTAGGACCTAGAAAAGTAGAAAAGAAGGATCGCCGGGGCTGAGAAGCCTCGGTTAGGGCAAGTTCTCCTTCAATAAAACTACTGGAGGTAGAGGGGTGTACCTGACAACGTCTGTGAAGATCGCAGCAAAAGGGTCTCTTGTTCCTCGACGGATGCGGCCTGGAAAATCGAGCCAAAGACCCGCGGATACCCGGCTTTCTGCTCGGTGATCCGATTGAGGCTTGGCTGGAGTCGTTGGATTCGTAGGAACTCGGGGACCTGCAAACGACCTGTCAGGGGTTAGAAAACTCACAAAGGAACAAGAAAACAAAGGAAAAACAGCAAGGGAAGGCTTCTTTTGGAGTGGGCGTCCAGGGATCTGAGATGCTTGTTGGTAGCAGGAAGATGATTGCAGCACTGGGAAGAAGAACTCTCGCAAACCCCTTTATGCACACAGCAGGGTATCACACAACTCAATAGAAGAACTCAAGGTTTTCATTCATCAAAAAAATTCCCTCATACAAGAGGCTAGGGTCCCTTAAATAGACCCTTAACCTTGGGCTCCAAGTAAGGGTACATAAGTCTTTACATAAGAATCCTTTTTCCTCTCAAACCCTAGCTAGAAAATAAGGAAATATTAGGTAGAAAAATCCCTAAAATTTTCTTGACTTGGTCAAGACTCCAAGGACGCCTAGGGGGGCGTGTTGGGCTTCTAGGAGCAGCAAAAGGCCGGCCCAAAGGGGCCCGGGTGCATGGGTTTGGGCCTCTGGAAGCTGGGGTGGCCTGGTAGCCAGGTAGCAGGAATATTCCCTGGTATCTTGCTTCTTAGGGGCTTGGGCTTGGCACCTGGGCTTGATTTCATTGGGCTAGGATGCAGATGGACCTCTGGAATCATGGATGCCCTTATTTATGAATATACTTTGGCATCTGGAAGGAAATCTGGGCATCTGGAGGGTATCTGCAAGGAATCAGGGTTTCTGATTTTTCTCCTGGGGTCTTCAAATCTTCAAGCTGGGTTGGACTTGGGCTAAACTTCCATGTCTTCAATCTGGCTGGACTTGGTCTTCACTTGTATAATATAGTCTTGAGTCTTCAGTATGCTTGGACAGGACTCAAAAAAATAAAATTAGCTCAACATGAGCTAACTAGCATTGGACTGAACTAGCTCAACATGAGCTGACTAGTACAGAAGTGAAATAACAACTAAAAATACTCAAATAACAACTAAAATGGACTCAGATAAGCTAAGCCCTTATTACAGATGGACTCATAAATTATTGATCAATTACAGAGGGTTGAGAAGCCTCTGCCTTATTCTGGTGCCTTTGGTGTCCGCACCAATTCTCCCGGGGTGGGAGGAACTCGACCGTGTCGAGTGAAGATCAGACTGGCTCACATATCTCTCGAGAAGGTCTGGGTTGAGGCATTGCAAGTCCTCTCGAGAAATCTACGAATCGTCCGACTCTAGCTGGCCTTGCCATCGGATCAGGAAGCATTGATAGTCACGGCCCCGGGTCGTGATGGCTTGATCGTCCAAGATACGCTCGATCCGTTCTCCTCTCTCAGGCCAATTTGTTAGTGGACACTCTGGGTTAGGGTCACTCACAATGAAAAGGAATAGGTCCAAAGGCCTTACTAGGTATCGCTGCCGGTTCCCTATACTCAACCAGGTCTGTAATATTGAAGGTAGAACTAATGCCCAAATCCGAAGGCAAGTCTAACACCTAGGCATTTGATCCAATCCTTCTCTATCACTTTAAAAGGTCCGGCTCTGCGAGCATGAAGCTTCTTTTAGGCCTAAGCCTAACCAAGATAGAATCCACTACATCAAATTCTTTGACCCTTCTTCGGGAATTAGCCAGTTGTTTTAAGATTAGTGCGGGTGGTGAACATGCTAGGCACATGCAGACAAATGATGCAAAGGACTCATACTGACACCTAACAGACTCGACTATGCATTCCTATCGAAGGAAATTTTATTGAACTCTTTGGATCTAAACCTAATAGATTATAGGTTCTCTAGGTTTGATCCTAGCTTGACATGCACATGAAAACTTACAGTGAACTCCTAGCAAATTCCAAAGAGTATGCCAGAAGTAAGATGCAAACCTAACATGCGTGATGAATGCATGCAGTATGCTAATCTCAGCTAAATGCAATCTAATGATCCTAGAAATGCTGGAGGTGTCAGGAAAGGGCAGAAAATAGGAAGTGGGTTCAGAATTAGTTTGGTAAGGTAGAGAAAAAGGTTCATGGTTAGTTGGATAAAATAGGATAAAAGACGGGGTGTCAGGAACTAATCCTATACTAATGAGGTTAACCTTATGAGGTTGAGCTATATCTACAGGATTTGCATAATGGAAGGATGGGTCACTAATTTCGGGGAAGAGGTCCTTAATGGGAACTATAGGAGGGGACTCATCTTGAAGGTATTGATTCAAAGAGATCAGGTCCTTAATAAATTCTTCTGGTTCTTGTATTTTTGGACTAGACTCTATAATTTGGCTCTCCTCTATGGTTTCCTCAGGTAAGGCTCTAGCAGCAGTACCTAGGTTCTCTTCCTCTATTTGTTCTTCCATTATAGCTTTAGGTTGGATGTGGTCAAGGTCAACTAGCTCTGGGTTGGAATCTACCTGGGTATCTACTGGGTCAGCTAATTCTAGGTCTACTAAAGGTGTCTCCTCTTCTCCCTCATACTCATCCACTAGGCTCACATCAGCTTCATACACTTCCACGTTAATGTAAGCCTTGCGAATCTCAGGAATGGTTGGAGAAGGTCGGCTAGCAGGAAATTGGTTAGGTTCTGGTCTCTGATTATGGGTACCACTCCTAGTAGGTTCAGGTTGTATAAGAGGTAGTGGCTCACTATTGGGTTCATATTTAGGGATACTCATCCTATAGGGTTCAAGTTGACTAGGGGAAGCATGACTAGTACTAGGCTGATACTTAGGGGTTATGGGTTCTCTAAGCTCATAGGACAAGGGTGCAGATCTATGGGTCATGGGATTATAGGATCTGGGGTCATAGGATTTTGGGTCAGCTCTATGATCAGGTTCTAAGGTTGGATCAAGGTATGGGGTCCTCCTAAGGTTGGGCTCTCTATATGGGTCAGGATATTGGGTCCTCCTAGGATTGGACTCCCTATATGGGTCAGAATACTGGGTTCTCCTAGGGTTGGACTCCCTATATGGGTCAGAATATTGGGTTCTCCTAGGGTTTGACTCCCTATATGGGTCAGAATATTGGGTGTTGGGTCTACTAGGCTCATAGGGTATGGGTGTATAGGATCTATGATCATGGGATCTAGAGTCATAGGATCTAGGTTCATAGGTTATGGATTCATAAGTTCTAGGTTCATAGGATTTAGAGTCATAAGATCTATAGGTTGTGGGTATACTAGGCTTATAGGGAGAGGGTAAATAGGATCTATCTTCTTGGTCTATAAAATCCTGATTGGGTCTTCTAGGACTAACCTTAGGGATTGGGTCAGGATGATGGGCTCTCCTAGGTTCAGCCTCAAGGTATGGATCAGGGTTTGGGGTCCTCCTAGGTTGAGGATTGTAGTACGGGTCAGGATAAGGGGCTCTCCTAGGTTCGACCTCATGGTATAGATCAGGGTTTGGGGTCCTCCTAGGTTGAGGGGAGTCAGGATCTGGCTCAGACTGTGACCCATGGGTTTTTCTTGGGGTCCCTACCCGGACTTTTAACTGATCAAACCTATTGGCACGATAGTCAATTCTATCATTGGTTTGAATACGAGACTGAGTTAACTGGGTCATCTGGATAGTTATCTGGGCAATTTGATCAGCTAGGGCTTTTATTTGGGCTTGTAAATTTTCCATGGGTTCAGACATTTATGAAGGAGGTGGGTGATATGAAACTCCTGATCTAGTGCTCATGCAAGACTCGATCAGACCGACTATAGCTGACTAAACCTAAAGTCCAAACTAGATGCTCAATCAGGGTGGCAAACTAGCCTATAGTAACCCTGTACTCAGCCAGGCAGGTGTAAGGGGAGTGTTAGGTCCCTGATTGCCAATCCTAGACACCAATCAGAGATTGGCCAGGTAGGCGGACCAGCACACAAGCCCTTCGGGATTGAATCCCTAAACCACCGTTCTAGACACTAAGCACAAGGCACACACAGGTTAACTTGACACAGTGATCTAACACTAGCCCGGACCCGACCAGTTGGTGTCCCTAGCCCACTAGGGCAAATTAAGTCTAATTAATTTTAGGTTAAGGCTTGGGACTGAATGCAAGTGATGTGGTTTTGGGCTAAGGAGAGGTGATCAAATCCTCCCCCCATCTGATATAGCAAGAGTGCCCTTAAAAGTAAATTATGCAATGATGGCAGGCAGATGAGGATGCAAATTAGGGTTTAGATATTTATTTTTTTTTTTGGTATTTTTGGAAAATATGTATATATATATATATATATTTTTTTTTTGGTATTTTTTTAAATAGAAGAAAACTTGCAAATCATGACCTAATATACTGGAAATATACTAAAATTAAGAAATATGCAAAAACTCCTAAACAAAACCCTAAAACTTCCAAACATGTCTTGCTAAAAAAAATAGAGCCGAAAATTTGCAGGCCCTATTTCGGCTTTCAGAAAATTCACAGGCCATAATAAAATCTGAAAAAAGTTTTAAAATTACTGTGAATTATGATAAATCCAGGAAAATAAATTTCAGAATTTTTGGAGTTTTTAACAGGGAGAAATAATTAAAATAACAGAGTATATACGGACTGAAAAATTACAGAAAACAAGCCCTAATCTAAGCTCTGATACCAAATGATGCGGAACTAATATGCATGCAAATTTTTTTATATGTTTTATATGTGGGGTTGGGTGATTAATTCCCGAATTTCAGATTAAAATAAGTTATAGGGAATTTTATATGAATTTTAGAAGATCAGCATGCAGATTAGGACCTAGAAAAGTAGAAAAGAAGGATCGCCGGGGCTGAGAAGCCTCGGTTAGGGCAAGTTCTCCTACAATAAAACTACTGGAGGTAGAGGGGTGTACCTGACAACGTCTGTGAAGATCACAGCAAAAGGGTCTCTCGTTTCTCGACGGATGCGGCCTGGAAAATCGAGCCAAAGACCCGCGGATACCCGGCTTTCTGCTCGGTGATCCGATTGAGGCTTGGCTGGAGTCGTTGGATTTGTAGGAACTCGGGGACCTGCAAACGACCTGTCAGGGGTTAGAAAACTCACAAAGGAACAAGAAAACAAAGGAAAAACAGCAAGGGAAGGCTTCTTTTGGAGTGGGCGTCCAGGGATCTGAGATGCTTGTTGGTAGCAGGAAGATGATTGCAGCACTGGGAAGAAGAACTCTCGCAAACCCCTTTATGCACACAGCAGGGTATCACACAACTCAATAGAAGAACTCAAGGTTTTCATTCATCAAAAAATTCCCTCATACAAGAGGCTAGGGTCCCTTAAATAGACCCTTAACCTTGGGCTCCAAGTAAGGGTACATAAGTCTTTACATAAGAATCCTTTTCCCTCTCAAACCCTAGCTAGAAAATAAGGAAATATTAGGTAGAAAAATCCCTAAAATTTTTCTTGACTTGGTCAAGACTCCAAGGACGCCTAGGGGGGCGTGTTGGGCTTCTAGGAGCAGCAAAAGGCTGGCCCAAAGGGGCCCGGGTGCATGGGTTTGGGCCTCTGGAAGCTGGGGTGGCCTGGTAGCCAGGTAGCAGGAATATTCCCTGGTATCTTGCTTCTTAGGGGCTTGGGCTTGGCACCTGGGCTTGATTTCATTGGGCTAGGATGCAGATGGACCTCTGGAATCATGGATGCCCTTATTTATGAATATACTTTGGCATCTGGAAGGGAATCTGGGCATCTGGAGGGCATCTGCAAGGAATCAGGGTTTCTGATTTTTCTCCTGGGGTCTTCAAATCTTCAAGCTGGGTTGGACTTGGGCTAAACTTCCATGTCTTCAATCTGGCTGGACTTGGTCTTCACTTGTATAATATAGTCTTGAGTCTTCAGTATGCTTGGACAGGACTCAAAAAATAAAATTAGCTCAACATGAGCTAACTAGCATTGGACTGAACTAGCTCAACATGAGCTGACTAGTACAGAAGTGAAATAACAACTAAAAAGACTCAAATAATAACTAAAATAGACTCAGATGAGCTAAGCCCTTATTACAGATGGACTCATAAATTATTGATCAATTACAGAGGGTTGAGAAGCCTCTGCCTTATTCTGGTGCCTTTGGTGTCCGCACCATTAACCCATTCTATTTAAATTCATAGGTATAGCAAATCGTAGTACCCTCTATTATGTGTTGCATGTCTAGTCTAGATTAGGAGTCCATTAGCCCATTAGTCCATATCCAGTCCAGTGTAGTCATAGGGCTAAGCCTTGAAACCCACTTGAGGGCCCTCAACGAATAACTGGCCCAATTGAACCAAAAGATGGCCTAAGCGGAGGCATGGGTAGATGCCCACAAGGCCCATGCTAAATTCAAATCCTTTAGGCCCAATTCTCTTGATCCAAGAGCCTATTATCATGATCTTGCCCCTGAGCCTATCCTAGAAGCCCATACCCGTACTTGGTTAAATCAGAGGAAAGACCCATTAGGAACATTAGGACAGAAGCTCCCTCATTTCGAGGCAGTCTTGATCCTCGGGTTTACAATGCTTGGGAGGAAGATATGGATGATTATTTTAAGTGGAATGAAATGTCTGAGGATGGAAAGGTTAGGTTTGCCCAAGTGCATCTATGGGGTCAAGCCAAGTCTTATTGGCACAATGTTTAGGAAAGGATAGTGTATGAGAGACACGAACCCATTAGGACCTGGAAATGAATGAAGAGCAAGCTTCGTGCAAGGTATATCCCTGCGTCCTACCAACAAAATCTCCTATACCACTTAGACAGGTTGACCCAAGGTAATGGATCTGTCAGTAATTATATTAATAAATTCGAGCATCTAATGCGCTATATTGTGAATATGGATCTGAAAGATTGTGCCCTGAAAGCCAATTGAAATATTATATTTCGATCACAAAATCAATGAATTGACATTATTATAATAAAGGCATTATTTTCATCATACGCTGTGTCTTTATGATTATATGATGAACCCCATAGATTAGGGCTATGGTTCTAGGGTTATGATGAAATCATACCAGTAAGACCTAAAACCTTAAAACCCTAATCTAAAATATTCCTGGTCGGTGTGACATTGAGTTGGGGATCAATGTTTCCGGCAAGACCAGCACATCCTATATATGCTTTGTGATGAGGGTGACTGATCTCACAGTCACTTGTGTTTGACACTAATACTAGGATGTGAGTGTTTATTAGAGAATGAGTTCACTGAATTGATCCAGATTGAGAATATCTAATGGAACCTTATCTATTTGTCAATAAATAATTCTCTTAGTGGGAGTAGTGCATGTGGTCCTTTGACCTGAGACTACCATGGTACCTTATATATATGAATTCATACTTTGGATCGCAATCAATCATGACACTGAGTCATGCACGAGGTGATACTGGGTATGGTGGATTATATATGGAGGTTGTGAGTAGGTCAACAAGGAATTGATCAGCCCTAGTAAGAGGGAATTGCATCCAGCTAATTTCGATTAAATGATGGATTCAGGAAATCTTTGATCAAAGTATGAACATTAGAGTTAATTTCTAATGGTTCATTAATGAATCATCATTATAAAGATTGAGCTAGGGATGAATATGAAATTGTATTTGACAAGTATCCATATTCATAATAATATTTGGGATGCAAGTTGATCAAAGGACTGAATTACTCGGTAAGTCACCATTGAAGGGTATTTTGGTAATTCTACCAAAATTCCACGTCTTCCGTATAGACATGATACGTTTCTAGACGTCAATCTTGTCTTGTAGGTATATGATTGAATTATGGTAATTCAAATCAGTTAATTAGAATTAGATTCTAATTGACCGAGTCGAGGTAGTTTGAGTTGAACTAAATCGGCTTAGTTGAGATCTAACCGAATTAAGTCAAATAGCACTCGGACCTACTGCTAGCTAGGTGTGGAACCCAATGGGTCACACACAAAAGAAAATTGATGAAGGATTTAATTTGAAATTAAATCATGTTTGCAGGATAAACACACTAGCATGTGTTGCAGACCAAATTTCTATTCGAATCAGATTCGAATTTGTTTCCGAATTGGGCTTAATTGGGTTCTGATGGAACCTGATGCAGAACGAAGGCTCTGATACCAAAATTGATGCAGAACGAATGTTCTGATACCAAAAATGATGCAAAACAAAAAAATGATGCAATGCAGAAGTAAATTAAGACTAATTCTTTTTTTTTTATTTTCAGAAGTCGGCTTTGACTCAAAGGAAAGTTAAACTAAATTGAAAGAAACTATGTAATAATTGAAAGCACAATTTAAAGAAACTAGGTTATCAGAGTAGTTCAGAAGTAAAGGATCGCCGGGGGTTGAGAAACTCCCAGACCTAGGGTTTCGCTCTGAACTTTCAACAGGACAGAAGTAAAGAGAAGAGAAGGGTTACAGACCAGGCAGTGATCTTCACAGAGTTTAGTGGAAGGACTCTCTTGAGCAGATTGTTGGATCCCTGGATTCAGATATCTTCACAATGGATCCACCAATACTGGTCCTTTGGCAGAGTTGGCTTCTCCTGAACTCAAGATCTGGGAAAGAAGAAGAACAAGTTATGGAATCAGATACTCAAGGAAGGGTTTACCAGATAGAAGAACTTGAAAGCTGATGTTGCTGAAATCCTGATTCTTCTGGATGCTGATCTGACTTCCTCTGGGATTTGCTCCGTACTCGAAGTAGCTAAACTGGACCTGGATGCTGGTGGTCGGCCACTACTTGGAGAGAGGGGCCGTGATTGATGGGGTAGGCTAGGGTTTTGGTGGAATGAAGAGGATGATGGGCGGCTAGGGTTTTGGAGTTGAAGTGGCTAACCTAGGGTTTTGGGGTTGGAGATCTCACACCTCCTCAAGGTTCCTAGGGAACCCGGATTTACTCCCTCATGGAGCTCAACACCTGAATACAAGTGCGGAAGAGAGAAACACAAAAGTTTTCTCACACATAAATTGGATTCTTACATCAGTTGTTTTTTAAAACTTACAAGAGGGGTTTATTTTATAGGTCTTTACAAGAGGTCAGGGTTTTACATCTTCCCAAGTGGGACTAATAGGATGGATCTTCAAATTAGGCTTGTAGAATCAAATCCTTCTCATATGGCCGGCCAAGAGCTTCCATAAGTGTTGATTGGTGGCTCCAAATGGTAAGTAGGTGGCGCCTCCTAGCCTTGCCCTTCAAGAAAATTTTTTTTCCTTCCATGGCTCAACTCTTTTGGACACCTCCTTTTCTTTCTCCCCAAGTCATGGCTCTTCCCAACTTTGCTTTGGTCTTTTTAGGCATGGATTGGGCGCCCCCTTGAAGTGCTCCCCAAGAAATGCCTCTTTCCCCCTTTAGCTTGGCCTTTTAAGGTATATATGGGGCGCCTCCTTGATTTTGGCTTCAAGAAAAATTCTTGCTCCTTTGGGTGTGGGGACCAAGATACTGGGATGGAGATGTGGCACCCCCTGGACTCTGGCGTGTGGCTGGGTGTGTGGCACCCACTTACTTGAGCCCGGGAGAAAAATGTGGCTCCCTGGACCATGACTTGAAAAAAATGTCACCAACCTGGAGAAGACCTAGGCCACTACTAGGACTCAACAAAATTTAAATTACACGGAAATACAGACTCAAGACTAAAATTGAGTTGACCATGTCAACCCTTATTACAAAACCAGAAAACCTTAATTCTTCGGGCAAGGTCAATCAGAGATCCAGATGGAGCCCTGAAGTCTTCTTCTGAGTCCGATGCCCGCACCAATTCTCCCGGTGTGGGAGGAACTCGACCTTGTCGAGTAAGGCTCAAGTTGGCTCTGGTATCTCTCCAAGAGATCTGGGTCCAATTCTTATAATTCTTCTTGGGAGATCCAAGAGTCATCAGAATCTGGCCTTCCTAGCCAGCGGACCAGGTATCTTTGGTATCCTCGATTACGAGTAGAGATAACCTGATCATCCAAGATCTTTTGAATCTTCTCTTTCCTCACAGGCCAGTTTGTTGGTGGACACACAGGGTTGGGTTCACTCTCAAGAGCAGGATTAGGCTCAAAAGGCTCACTGGGAATCACAGCTGGCTCTCTATACTCTACTAGGTCTGTAATGTTGAAAGTGGAGCTAATGCCTAGCTCTGAAGGCAACTCGAGCACATAGGCATTGGACTCTACTCTCTTCACCACTCTAAATGGTCCAGCTTCTCTAGCATGTAACTTTCTAACGGTTCCAGGAGGAAACCTTTCAGGCCTTAACCTAATCATTACATAGTCTCCTTCAACAAAAGTTTTGACTCGCCTTTGAGAATCAACCAACTTCTTTTAAGTTTCATTACTTAAAGTTATTTTGGCATGAATTTCTTTATACAAGTCCTTTACATGCTATGCAAGTGCATCAAGAGACTTGTGTGTGTGGGCTAATAGTGAAATCAGATCAAGTGGTGTGTTAGGCTTGTATCCATGAACAATTTCAAAGGGACTCTAGCCTATAGACCTATTGATCGAAACATTGAATGCAATTTCAGCCTTGGACAAAAAACAAATCCCAATTCCTGGTGCTCTCAATCAAACCAAAATCTGAGCTAAAGCCTAGTAAAGGGTCATGAAAAACTAAACTAGACTGATGACGCATTCCTAAAGAATGGACTTTATTCCAAAGGAACCCTAGGTCTAAACCTAACAAACTACGACTCTCTAGGTTTGACCTTGGGTCAGAGGATGGCATGCAGAGCATGAAAACTTATCATGGGTGCCTAGTAGGTGCCATAAGGTCTTCCAGAAGTAGGTGGCAAACCTAATAGGTTCTGACATGTGGTTCACTCTAAATACTTCGACAAAGTATACTTGGATGGTGTAAGAAGCATTGGAAGTCCTAGAGAAAGGGAGGAAATATGAGGTGGAGTCTCGAATTACCTGTTGACTAAAGGTGGTGACTTGAAGGTTTGAATGGTGATCTATGAGTGTCAACTGGTCATCCTTACGAAAGGAAAAGTTTGCTACTCCCAGGAATGGATCAAGAGATGGTTCGGGAAGTAGCCTAGGACATGTGATTGCAAATAATGATCCACTTTCTCAAGAAATGGATTAGAGAATGATTCATGGAAGGGACTATGGATGATGACCTCAAGACTTGAAATTTGACCTATGGGTGCGGAAAGGTATACTCTATAGAAGGGCAGGTCAGTCATGTGAAGGAAGGGGTCTGAGGCCATAAGGAGGACTTCTACAGGACTGGGTAAATCAATCTGCTCAAGACAAGGATGTTCAACTAAGATTACGGGAGAGACCTTAGTGGCTGGGCATGGGACAAGGTCCAATTGTAAGAGGCTTGATTCAGTCATCCTAAGGAGAGGATCTACCATAGGGTGGGCAAACTTAAACAGTTTAGTGCAAAGATCTTCAATTGATACTTGGGGAATGACTGTCATTAGAGGATACGAACTGATAGCTCGGGCTAACACTGTGAGTTCTTCCTGGGGGTATTTGACTAAAGGAACCTGGTTCTCACAAATCTCTTGAATTTCTGAACTAGGTCCTACCACTTGGTTGCTCTCCAAGGTCTCCTCAGGTAAGGAACCAATAGTATCGATGTCACATTCTTCAAGTTCTTCCCCCTCATATTCATCAACTAGACTCAAGCCATCATCATATACTTCCTCGATGCCATCTTCAATGGGTTTCGGGTCAGTGGTAATCGGGTCAACTAATTCTGGGCTTGTCATACCTAACCTTTCTTCCTCACTGGTAGGCTTGGGTTCTCCCTCATTAATGTCATCCTTAGGATTCTTACCACTTAGTTGTGCACAAGCCAGTCCTATGCATGGGCACTAACAAGATTTATGGCCTCTTTCTCCACAAAACTAAGATTCTTGCGATATAGGAACCTGGGTCACACTAGGTTTCAAGCTAGTAGAGACCTTACTTGGGCATAGGTGTGGATCTAAATGGTTTGATCTAGAAGATTTGGGTTGTTGAGTGACTGGTCTAGAATATTGTAAGGACCTCTCATAGACACGATCCACACTATAGATATCATGGTTAGGCTTCCTAAGGTTATGCTCGGGATCATGGTATAAGGTCCTCCTAGGATCCTGGCATGGGTGAGGTTGGGGCCTATTAAATTTTGGATCAGGGGTCCAATTTTGATGTCTACGTTTCTCAAGTACTTGGACTCGATCTCTAAACTGGGAAAAACCCTCATTCATATCCTGACTCAATCTGGTTGGGTTTGACCAGGTTGGTAGGGTACTCCATTCCGGGTAGACGTGATGATGCAAGCAAGCACACAGAATGTGACTAGACTAAAGTGACTACTGGCTCACTAGACCTAGAGTCCAAACTAGATGCCCAATCAGAGTGGCAAGCTAGCCTGTAGTAACTCGGGACTCAGCCAGGCAGGTGTAAGGGGAGTGATAGGTCCCTAATTGCCAATCCTAGACACCAATCAGAGATTGGCCAGGTAGGCGGACCAGCACACAAGCCCTTCAGGATAGAATCCCTGAACCATCGTTCTAGACACTGTGTACAAAGCACACACAGAGTAACTAGACAAACAGACTCAACACTAGCCTAGACCCAACTTGTTGGTGTCCCTAGCCCACTAGGGCAAATTAAGTCTAATAAATTTTAAAATTAGGCTTAGGATCAAATGAATGGATTGTGGTTTTGGGCTAAGGAGAGGTTATCAACTCCTCTCCTTATCTTAGATGCTCAAGTGCCCTTAAGATGAATTAGGAGATGATCACTCAAAAAATTGAATTGCAGAAGCACAGAAACAGAGTTGCTGTAATTTAACTCTCATAAATCTCACGGAAACCAATAAATTACAGTAAAATTATATAAAATAGAGTCAATTATACTGGTTCCAGCAAAATAAAAATCATACAATTTGGAGTTACCTGAAATGAGAAACAATTCAAGCAACAGAGCAGTTACAGACTGAAAATAGAATGCTTCCCCCATTTACAATTTCTACTACGAAGTTGTAACCCAGTGGATCCCCTACACGCCCTAGGAGCACCCCATGGAATGGGAAGAGGAGGCTTGCACCTCACTTCGTAACTAGGACCGGACATCCTGGGGAGTCTACTTCGAGCAGACAAAGTAAAAAAGAGACACGCTCAAAACATGCAAGCAAGTTAGAAACCCTAGACAGGGCTCTGATACCAAAATTGATGCAGAACGAAGGCTCTGATACCAAAATTGATGCAGAACGAATGCTCTGATACCAAAAATGATGCAGAACAAAAAAAATGATGCAATACGGAAGTAAATTAAGGCTAATTCTTTTTTTTTTATTTTCAGAAGTCGGCTTTGACTCAAAGGAAAGTTAAACTAAATTGAAAGAAACTATGTAATAATTGAAAGCACAATTTAAAGAAACTAGGTTATCAGAGTAGTTCAGAAGTAAAGGATCGCTGGGGGTTGAAAAACTCCCAGACCTAGGGTTTCGCTCTGAACTTTCAACAGGACAGAAGTAAAGAGAAGAGAAGGGTTACAGACCAGGCAGTGATCTTCACAGAGTTTAGTGGAAGGACTCTCTTGAGCAGATTGTTGGATCCCCGGATTCAGATATCTTCGTAATGGATCCTCCAATACTGGTCCATTGGCAGAGTTGACTTCTCCTGAACTCAAGATCTGGGAAAGAAGAAGAACGAGTTATGGAATCAGATACACAAGGAAGGATTTACCAGATAGAAGAACTTGAAAGTTGATATTGCTGAAATCCTGATTCTTCTGGATGCTGATCTGACTTCCTCTGGGATTTACTCCGTACTCGAAGTAGCCAAACTGGACCTGGATGCTGGTGGCCGGCCACTACTTGGAGAGAGGGGCCGTGAGAGATGGGGTAGGCTAGGGTTTTTGTGGAATGAAGAGGATGATGGGCGACTAGGGTTTTGGAGTTGAAGTGGCTAACCTAGGGTTTTGTGGTTGGAGATCTCACACCTCCTCAAGGTTCCTGGGGAACCCGGATTTACTCCCTCACAGAACTCAACACCTGAATACAATTGCGGAAGAGAGAAACACAAAAGTTTGCTCACACATAAATTGGATTCTTTCATCAGTTGTTTTTTAAAACTTACAAGAGTGGTTTATTTTATAGGTCTTTACAAGAGGTCAGGGTTTTACATCTTCCCATGTGGGACTAATAGGATGGATCTTCAAATTAGGCTTGTAGAATCAAATCCTTCTCATATGGCCGGCCAAGAGCTTCCATAAGTGTTGATTGGTGGCTCCAAATGGTAAGTAGGTGGCGCCTCCTAGCCTTGCTCTTAAAGAAAAATTTTTTTCCTTCCATGGCTCAACTCTTTTGGACACCTCCTTTTCTTTCTCCCCAAGTCATGGCTCTTCCCAACTTTGCTTTGGTCTTTTTAGGCATGGATTGGGTGCCCCCTTGAAGTGCTCCCCAAGAAATGCCTCTTTCCCCCTTTAGCTTGGCCTTTTAAGGTATATATGGGGCGCCTCCTTGATTTTGGCTTCAAGAAAAATTCTTGCTCCCTTGGGTGTGGGGACCAAGATACTGGGATGGAGATGTGGCGCCCCATGGGCTATGGCGTGTGGCTGGGAGTGTGGCGCCCACTTACTTGAGCCTGGGAGAAAAATGTGGCACCCTGGACCTTGACTTGAAAAAAATGTCACCAACCTGGAGAAGACCGAGGCCACTACTAGGACTCAACAAAATTTAAATTGCAGGGAAATACAGACTCAAGACTAAAATTGAGTTGACCATGTCAACCCTTATTACAAAACCAGAAAATCCTAATTCTTCGGGCAAGGTCAATCAGAGATCCAGATGGAGCCCTGAAGTCTTCTTCTGAGTCTAGTGCCCGCACTAGAACCAGATTAAGGTCAAATTTAAATTTTAGTACATTGGGCAAACCCATGGCTGAACCCAAGTGAATCAAGTGCACTGAGACCCTCTCTCCAAGTCGCCCACTCCTTTACTCACCCGCGCGCACCAAGAAGAAGAGTCCATGCATGTGTGGACTCCTCTTCACGCGTGTGGGAAGAAAATTCCATCGGAGAAAAAAAAAAAAAAGATAGGGGGCGGGGGCAATTTGGATGTTAATTTGATGCCCTTGGATCTGAATATGATGGCCAAAAAAATTAAGAAAAAAGATCCGTCATTTTTCGGTCGCAAATCCGTCTCCAATAGTCATGATTATTCCTGAAGTTTTTCCGAGAGTCCTCCTCGTCGGAAAAACGAAAATTAAATCAGAGAATCATGATTTTTGGTTGAGGGGACATGTGAGGAATGAGGGATCATGATTCCTGGGGTTTCAAAGGGTTGCATTGTTTTGAGAAGACGCCCCTCTGAAATCTATAAAAGGGTTTGGGTTCTCGGGGGTTTTTTCTGATAATCAAATTCAGAGAACATATTCCTCTCCTCCTCTCCGGAATACTCCTTTCCTTTATGCTTGTTGGGTATTGTTTCCCTTACAGAGATAATCTCTATCGAAACTCTGACCCTAAACAAGAATAAGAGGAAGGTCTTGAATGGTAAAGGAAAGGAAAAGGAAGGATCTGTTCTTCTTCTTTTCTTTCTTGAATTAAGACATTACTTGTCTTAATTTCTTCCTCCAATTCAATTCAAGAAAAGGAATTCAAGAAAGGGAATTCAAGAAAAGAATTCAAGAAGAGGAAAGAAGGAAGAAAAGAAATTTTCAAGAAAGAAAATTTTAGCCTAAAAGTCCAAGAATTGAATTCTTGAAAAAGAATTCAAGAAGAAGAGCCAAGAACAAGAAATTATTGTCTTCATCTTTTTCTATATGGATCACCATTGGAGGGTGAACATTTGGGTACCTGGTGGAGATCCAGAGTTTGGATTTTAGCAATAGATTAGTACTTTTATATGAGTTTAATTATTATATATACATGTTATATGTTTTAATTCTTTTAAGGAGATCTTGGGTTAAGGGTTTGGTGAAGATTTCATAAAGATAAAAATTTTGAAATCTATGTTTCCGCCTTGCCACCGAACCCTACAGTGGTATCAGAGCCTCCTTATTAAGATTAAAATATATATGCTGATTTTTAGAAGCATATGTATATAATCAACATATGATATTGTGTATGTTTGATGTAATGTCACCAATTAGGGTTTTCACTAAAACCCTAATTGTTGTAGAGATATGTTTAGACGTCTAGTCATCATACTGAAATAAGGTTGCCCTGGCATAATGGTGGATCCATTATGTGGTAAATGGTTGTCCTAGTATGATGACACACTAATCACATATTTATGTTAATTTTGTATACATGTTTGATGTATGCCACAAATTAAGGTTTTCACTTAAACCTTAATTTATATAGTGATATGTTTAGCCTTCTCGTCATCATACTGAAATAAGGTTGCCCTGGCATAATGGTGGATCCATTATGTGGTAAATGGTTATCCTAGTATGATGGCACACTATGGCACATATTTGCTAGGTTATATAAAGAATGTGCTTTGTTTTAATAAAGCCCTCTTTAAAAACATATTAAGTTGTAGTGTCATATACCAAAACCAAAATAATCAATATGATTAGTTTATCATTTGGTGTCTAGGAAAAGTAGTTCATGATTGGTAAAGAGGACGTGGTTTTTAATTGGTTCCGTTGACTGACCTGGCTAATTCTTATTGGTGTCTAAGGAAAGCAACGGGGGGACTCCCACCACTCTCCCACTTACCTGGCCGATAAGATTAACTTAATTATTGATTGAAATGCTTAGTGTAATTTTCACTAGATTTGGCTTTCCTTCATGCCAAGTCATTATTATGTTATGATCCATATTAGGTTTGTTGTGTACACACAAGACCTTTTATGGTGACTAACATAATTTTGGGTTGGTACATTTGATGTTTATGGCATGATTTAATATAATACTTTGTTGTGTACACAAAAGGGTATTATAATTAATATCATGACTATATAGCAATGAAGGGTCTAACTTAACTAAAATATTATAGTTTGTTGTGTACACACAAGGCTATTAATATTTTAGAGGCCAAGATAAGTTGAGAATTGTTTGAGTTACAATTGGAAAGAGTTTTCCAACCTTTGAACTTATATAAGATTTGTTGTGTATACACAAGGTCTTTTGTAAGGAATTAGGATCTCAACCCCACAAAGAGAACCAATTAGGGTTTTCTCGATCATCACATGGAGGGTTATGATGCTTGATAAAATAGTGGGAGACAGAATTAAGTTAAAGTCCTAATTTAGTATGTTTTGTCAACATTGGTTGTTTGCTTATGTAATGTTCTTTGTTAATGTAGATTAAATGGCCTCTTCACTCTCACTCCGTAGCATTCTTGATGCAAATAAATTGACTGGACCAAACTATGTTGATTGGTTAAGAAACCTGAAGATAGTACTTAGCCAAGAAAGAATTTCTTATATTCTTGATACCCTAACCTTGGAACCATTAGGGGAAGATGCCTCGCAAGAGGATAAGACCACATATAACACATGGCAAAATGACTCACTTACTGTCAAGTGTATAATGCTTGCCTCTATGACCAATGAGTTACAGAGGCAACATGAAAGCATGGACACAAACTCCATATTGCTCAATCTAAAAGAACTTTATGGAGAACATTGTCGAACTGCAATATATGAAATATCTAAGCAGTTATTCCAAGCAAGGATGGCAGAAGGTACATCCGTACAAGACCATGTATTAAAGGTTATTGACCTAATCACCCGATTGGGTCAATTGGGTTTTGTTATGGATAGGGAGTTGAATCAGGATTTAATCCTGCAGTCACTCCCAGAGTCATTTTCACAGTTTGCTCTTAATTATCATATGAACAAACTTAACACTTCCTTGCCTGAGCTGTTGAATATATTAAAAACAGCAGAGAGCCATTTAAAGAAAAATAAGGCTCCACTTCTTGTGGATGGTGTAAACAAGAAGAAAAGAGGCAAAAAGGGTTCTAATAGGAGGTTGAACCCAAAAGGGGGCATCAAGAAAAAGAAAGGAAAGAAGGCCACCGGACAAATGACCTGCTTTCATTGTGGCAAGCCGGGTCACTGGAAAAGAAACTGCAAGGTTTACCTTGCAAGTGTGAAGCCTGGTGCTAGTGATGCACCAAAAGGTATGTATGAGATACATGCAATTTTGTCATTAGACTCTTCTAATTCAAACTATTGGGTATTGGATACTGCTTGTGGTCATCATATCTGCAAATCATTGCAGGGACTATAGAACATTAGAGTTTTGAAGGAAGGCAACTTCGAGCTCTACGGTGCTGGAGGAGATTCCATCCAAGCAGAAGCTGTAGGGACTTATATATTGAAGCTGCCTTCTGGGAAGATTTTAGAGTTAAAAAATTGTTATTTTATGCCTAGAATCATTAGAAATATCATATCTGTACCCTTGTTACTTAAACAAGGATATATTATGAATGTAATGAGCAGTGGCTGCTCAATCAGTTTTTCTAATGAAATAATATTTAATGGCATATTTTGTAATGGTCTCTTAACTCTATCATCTGATGACAATATAATACATATTAGTAATAAACGAAAAAGAGATGAAGTAAATAATACTTTACTTTGGCACTGTCGTCTTGGATATATTAGTGAGCAAAGGATTAACAAGTTATACAAGGAAAAATTCCTTAATCCTTATGACTATGAATAATTAGGAACTTGTGAATCATGTCTCATGGGTAAAATGACCAAGACTCCATTTAGTGGACATAATGAAAGGTCAACTGAGTTATTAGGACTCATACACTCTGATGTATATGGACCTATGACAACTCAGGCCAAGGGTGGATACTCATATTTCATCACATTCATTGATGATTTTTCAAGGTACGGATTTATGTATCTAATGAAACATAAGTCCGAAGCTTTTGAAAAATTTTTTGAGCATCAAAGTATGGTAGAGAAACAAATGGGGAAAAGTATTAAGATCCTTCGATCAGATAGAGGAGGTAAATACTTATCCACCGAGTTTCTTGATCACCTTAAAAAAAAGAGAATCATCTCTGAATGGACTCCTCCTTACACACCACAATTAAATGGTGTTGCTGAAAGGAGAAATCATACTTTATTAGATATGGTACGGTCCATGATATGCTTCACAGACTTACCTGTTTCTTTCTGGGGATATGCCTTGGAAACAACAGCTAATATTTTAAATAGAGTACCATCCAAATATATATCTAGCACTCCATATGAGTTATGGAGGGGAAAGAAACCAATCTTATGTATCTTCAGATATGGAGATGTCCAGCCTATGTCAAAAGAAATTTTGGACATAAGCTTGATGTTAGAGCAGAAAAGTATCTATTTGTTGGATATCCTAAAGATAGTATAGGGATATCTGTTCTACCACCCTACTGAACAAAAGGTTTTAGTCAGTAGGCATGCCATTTTTATGGAGAAAGAGTTCATCCTATAAAAGGGCAGTGGGAGAAATATTGAACTTGAAGAAGTTCAACAAGTAGATACATCTCAACCAAATCATAACATAGTTAGTATAGAACCTGAACACACCACTCCTATCCGTTGGTCTGATAGGGTGCGACATGCACCTGAGAGGTATGGGTTCATTATTGAAAATAATGAAGCCCGAATCATTGATAATGATGAGCCTTTAACATATACGGATGCTGTCATGAGTAGTGACTCAAACAGATGGCTAGAAGCCATGAAATCCGAAATGGACTCCATGTATGTCAACCAAGTCTGGACTTTGGTTGATGCACCCGAGGGTGTTTACCATATTGGATGCAAATGGGTCTATAAGAAAAAGATTGGGGCAGATGGCCAAGTTTAAAATTATAAAGCCAGATTAGTGGCTAAGGGTTTCAGACAAAAACATGGAATAGATTATGATGAAACATTTTCTCTTGTTGCCATGCTCAAATCTATTCTGATCATGCTTGCTATAGCAGCATATCATGATTATGAAATTTGGCAGATGGATGTGAAAACCTCATTTCTCAATGGTTTCCTTGAGGAAGAGGTTTATATGTCACAGCAAGAAGGTTTTATCTTGGAGACTAAACCTAATCAGGTATGTAGGCTAAAAAAATCTATTTATGGATTAAAGCAAGCATCTAGGAGTTGGAACATCCGATTTGATAAGACAGTCAAAGAATTTGACTTTATCAAAAATGAGGATGAACCTTATGTGTACAAGATGACTAGTGGGAGTGCCATAGTTTTCTTGGTTCTGTATGTAGATGACATACTCCTCATTGGAAATGATATCCCAATCTTACAATCAATCAAGGTATGGTTATCTAAACAGTTTTCCATGAAAGACTTGGGAGAAGCATCTTATATACTAGGCATCAAGATCTATAGAGATAGATCTAGGAGGATGCTAGGTTTATCCCAGTCAAGGTACATTGACCAAGTGCTAAAAAGATTTAGCATGGAGGAAAGTAAAAGAGGTTACTTACCTATTGGTCATTGCATACATCTTTCTAAAAAGATGTCTCCTAAGACACCTGAAGAAAGAAATAGAATGAATTCTATACCTTATGCTTCGTCAGTAGGGTCTATTATGTATGCTATGTTATGTACTAGGCCTGATGTGGCATATGCCTTAGGTATAGCCAGCAGGTTTCAAGCTGATCCAAGAGAGGATCATTGGAAGGCTGTGAAAAATATTCTTAAGTACTTGAGAAGAACTAAGGATATTTTTCTAATATATGGAGGATCTAATCTTAAACTAGAAGCTTATTCAGATTCTAGTTTTCAATCAGATCCAGATGACAACAAATCTATATCTGGGTATGTTTTTACCCTAAATGGAGGAGCTGTAAGCTGGAAGAGTTCTAAACAGCAAACTGTAGCTAACTTAACAACTGAGGCAGAGTACATTGCTGTTAGTGAAGCTGCCAAGAAAGCTATCTGGATGAAGAAGTTCATATCAGAGTTGGGCATAGATCCTGAGATTGAAGGTCCAGTATCACTTTACTGTGATAATATGGGGGTTGTTGCTCAAGCAAAGGAACCAAGAGCTCATCACAAATCAAAGCACATTCTGAGATGCTTCCATCTCGTTCGAGAGATTATCGAAAGACGAGAAGTCTGCATTAAAAGGATAGAAACGAAGAACAACATAGCAGACCCATTCACTAAGGCTCTATCATAGCGAGAGTTTGATTGCCACCTTGATTGTATGGGGTTAAGAATTAAAGGCGATTGGCTTTAGTGCAAGTGGGAGATTGAAAGATTGTGCCCTGAAAGCCAATTCAACTATTGTATTTCGATCCCAAAATCAATGAATTGACATTATTATAATAAAGGCATTATTTTCATCATACGCTGTGTCTTTATGATTATATGATGAACCCCGTAGATTAGGGCTATGGTTCTAGGGTTATGATGAGATCATACCAGTGAGACCTAAAATCTTAAAACCCTAATCTAAAATATTCCTGGTCGATGGGACATTGAGTTGGGGATCAATGTTTCCGGCAAGACCAGCACATCCTATATATGCTTTGTGATGAGGGTGACTGATCTCACAGTCACTTTTCTTTGACACTAATACTAGGATGTGAGTGTTTATTAGAGAATGAGTTCACTGAATTGATTTAGATTGAGAATATCTAATGGAACCTTATCTGTTTGCAATAGATAATTCTCATAGTGGGAGTAGTGCATGTGGTCCTTTGACCTGAGACTACCATGGTACCTTATATATATGAATCCATACTTTGGATCGCAATCAATCATGACACCGAGTCATGCACGAGGTGATACTGGGTATGGTGGATTGTATATAGAGGTTGTGAGTAGGTCAACAAGAAATTGATCAGCCCTAGTAAGAGGGAATTGCATCCAGCTAATTTCGATTAAATGATGGATTCAGGAAATCTTTGATCAAAGTATGAACATTAGAGTTAATTTCTAATGGTTCATTTATGAATCATCATTATAAATATTGAGATAGGGATGAATATAAAATTGGATTTGACAAGTATCTATATTCATAATCATATTTGGGATGCAAGTTGATCAAAGGACTGAATTGCCCGGTAATGCACTAGTGAAGGGTATTTTGGTAATTCCACCAAAATTCCACATCTTCCGGGTAGACGTGATACGTTGCTAGACATCAATCTTGTCTTGTAGGTATATGATTGAATTATGGTAATTCAAATCAGTTAATTAGAATTAGATTCTAATTGATCGAGTCGAGCAAGTTTGAGTTGACCTAAATCGGCTTTGTTGAGATCTAACCGAATTAAGTCAAATAGCACTCGGACCTACTACTGGCTAGGTGTGGAACCCAATGGGTTACACACAAAAGAAAATTGATGAAGGTTTTAATTTGGAATTAAATCATGTTTGCAGGATAAACACACTAGCATGTATTGCAGACCAAATTTTTATTCGAATTAGATTCGAATTTGGTTTTGAATTGGGCTTAATTGGGTTCTGATTGAACCAGATTTAGGTCTAATTTAAATTTTAGGACATTGGGCTAACCCATGGCTGAACCCAAGTGAATCATGTGCACTAAGTCCCTCTCTCCAAGCAGCCCACTCCTTTCCTCACCCGCGTGCACCAAGAAGAAGAGTCCACGCGTGTGTGGACTCCTCTTCACGCGCGTGGGAAGAAAATTCTGTCGGAGAAAAAAGAAAAAAGACATGGGGGGTGATTTGGTTGTTTATCTGATGCCCTTGGATCTGGATCTGATGGCCAAAAAAATTAAGGAAAAAGATCCGTCGTTTTTCGGTCGCAAATCCGTTTACAAAAGTCACGATTATTCCTGAAGTTTTTTCGAGTGTCCTCCTCGTCGGAAAAATGAAAATTAAATCAGAGAATCATGATTTTTGGTTGAGGGGACACTTGAGGAATGAGGGATCGTTATTCCTGGGGATTCAGAGGGTTGCGTTGTTTTGAGAAGACGCCCCTCTGAAATCTATAAATGGGTTTGGGTTCTCAGGAGTTTTTTCTGATAATCAAATTCAGAGATCATATTCCTCTCCTCCTCTCTGGAATACTCCATCCCTTTATGCTTGTTGGGTATTGTTTCCCTTACAGAGATAATCTCTGTCAAAACTCTGACCCTAAATAAGAATAAGAGGAAGGTCTTGAACGGTAAAGGAAAGGAAAAGGAAGGATCTGCTCTTCTTCTTTTCTTTCTTGAATTAAGACATTACTTGTCTTAATTTCTTCCTCCAATTCAATTCAAGAAAAGGAATTCAAGAAAGGGAATTCAAGAAAATAATTCAAGAAGAGGAAAGAAGGAAGAAAAGAAATTTTCAAGAAAGAAAATTTCAGCCTAAAAGTCCAAGAATTGAATTCTTGAAAAAGAATTCAAGAAGAGGAGCCAAGAACAAGAAATTGTTGTCTTCATCTTTTTCTGTGTGGATCACCATTGGAGGGTGAACATTTGGTCACCTGGTGGAGATTCAGAGTTTGGATTTTAGCAATACAGGTTAGTACTTTTATATGAGTTTAATTCTTATATATACATGTTATATGTTTTAATTCTTTTAAGGAGATCTTGGGTTAAGGGTTTGGTGAAGATTTCATAAAGATAAAATTTTGAAATCTATGTTTCCGCCTTGCCACCGAACCCTACAGGATCCATATGATATCCTAATCCGATTTGAAGAAGGTTTGAGGAAAGATATCCAGAGAGAATTATTTAGACATAATATCTATAGTTTGGAGCAAGCCTACCGAGTAGCCCAAAACTATGAGAGGTCCTTGAGGCATGCTAGATCAAGTACTTTGGACCTAAATCTGACCTCTGCCAGCTTGAATCAAATCCCCATTGGTCCGACACCTGGTGTGAACCTGACTTTTGTTGATCAACCCTCATATATATCACCTCCAACCCAGAAGGATGACATTGAGAAGGAATTAGGTATGGCCGACCCAGGATTAGTTGACCAGAATGAAGCCATACTGAAAGAATAATTAAAGGAGGATGAATTAGAGCCCATTATAGAAGTATATGAGGCTGACATGAGTTTGGTAGACAAATATGAAGGAGAAGATCATCGTCGAGGAGGGCTCTTCTCGTTGGGCGTATAGGTGGATCTTCCAGGTGGCATCCCAGCTTTAAGATGAAATGGTGGCTTGCGAAAGAGGATGGTAACTCAGGGCCTCTCACCCCTCGATGTCCCGAAGGACAAAGGCACTCTCTTATAGAGTTCCTAGTCTAAGAAGACAAGGGCTAGTGGAAGAAGAACTTCTCCTTTTTTCATTCATCAAAAATTAGTTTTTTACAAGGGGGGTAGGGCCCTTTATATAGGCTTCTAAGTCCCATTCAAATTTCAAAAGAAAAGGTTACAAGCCATCATCAAAGAGGTGCCTAAAAATCTGAATTTGACTCTTGAAATCCTCCTTTGGCTGGCATTGATTTGGTTGAAAGCTTGATTCGTGGAGGGAAGAGAGGAGGCTGTCCCCACTCAAATTCTGAAACTCCTTTCATGAGTCTTGGTCGACCATGGTTCTTTGGGGAGAAATCTTGATGTGGGAGAAGTTATCTTCAAGGATCAAAGGATGCTTCATTGACCTTAGAATATTTCCTTGGCTAGCCATGGTTCTTTGGGAAGAAGGCTTGATGTGGGAGAAGTTGTCTTCAAGGATCAAGGGATGCTCCATTGACCTTTGAATCTTTCCTTGGCCGACCATGCTTCTTTGAAAAAGGGCTTGATGTGGGGGAGTGAAGAAAGGATCTTGTCCTCAAGGATCAAGGGATGCTTAGTTGACTTTAGGATCCTTCCTTGGCCGACCATGCTTCTATGGAGAGATGCTTGATATGGGAAGGGAAGGGAGGAAGTGGTTGGCTTGGATCAAGGAGAGGCTTGATGGGGCATCCACATGTCATTGACTTTGAAGCTTTCATCTTCTCTTGGCTTGCCAAGTGGCTTGGTAAAGTGGCGCTTCATCCTACCAAGTGGCACTGATGAGGTGGCGCTCCAGGAGCTGAAGTGGCACTCTTGCTTGGCATGGAGAGAGGGCTTGACCTATCCAACATTTGGGCTTGACTTGAATGCCCACTTGTGGACCAACTTCAAACAAGCTTGAGCCCAATTTCAAGTTGACTTGAGCTTGTGAACCAGTTCAGCTTATTACAAGACCCATTGACCCAACTTGACCAAATTGTCCAAGGCACATGACTAAAACAAAAATTGAAACTAAATACATGACTCAAAATAAATAAAATGCTCAGGCTTGAAGCCTTATTACAGGACCCAATAAATTAAAATCCCTAATCCACGATCCACAGAGGGTTAAGGAGACTCTGTCTGATCCTAGTGCCCACACCATTCATGTAGACTTTTTATAGAGGCTGGACACCCTATGTGGCCTCTAGGCGACGTCCAGACCATCTACCGTGCTCATCAACAATGATGTTCATCGGCTTGCAATGAGGTATGGGATCTAATCATATTTATGTTTGTAGATTAGATCTATAGCATACATCGATTAGATCGATACATCCTGATTTTAATTTCAACATCTATACTCTATTCATATATTTTCTTGATCCCATGTGGTAGGTATATGGAATTGTTCTAATGCATAATTTAATGATTAGAATTGTTTTAATCTAATATGCTTCTACTATTTTTTTAAAAAAAATCTATGCGTGAAACCTTACCTTAATTTTCCTATAGTGGTATCTGAGTCCCAGGTTCTTGACATGATATGATTAGATGTAGATCTGAATCATGATCCGAGGAGCTGCTTTGGAATGGGTTGATCACCGTGGCTGTTCGGTCATAGAACTAGGATTTAAAGGCTCTCTTTTTCCATTCAATGGGGTTCTTATGGTATGTAGGAGTGCCACTTATGGTTATATCCCATAAACAAGTAAGGTGAAAGGATAATTTTATTGAAATTATTTTGATAATCTATATCTAATTTCTAGTAGTTTAATTTTGTTTATTTTATTGTTATTAACATAAAATTAAGTTATTTATATCAAGTTTTATGTTTAGAGCATAAATTGTAAACTTAATTTTAGCAATTGTACTAAACTATGTAGTCTAGATCTAAAATTATTTTATCAATATATGATATATATAAAAATATTTAGATCTAATTTTGGCAAAATAAATCATGTTTAATTGCTAAAAATAAGAGCTGATTGGATCTAGAATTATGAATTAAAGATCAAAAATCAATTCATAAAACTTGGAATTTTCAATTTGCTCGAATAACGTTAAATTCTTGGGTTAGACCTAGAGTTAGAATTTGCTTAATATGAATCTTAAAGAAGTTGATTTAAACTAATAAAAAGTTGATTAGGATTAGATCAAAAAATTTCTAGATCTATTCTATAGTAAAAGGTTGATCAAGTCCATATTATCAAATGGACTTTGTATCGGCGTCAACTCCTAGACCGGGGATCGAGGTGGCTGAATAGGATGGAGCACTCCTCTCCCGGGCGAACCTGCAACAAAGTCCCCAAGAGCGCCCATGGTGTTCTGGTGGGGGACCCTCCAATGCTTAAGTTAGCAAGAGGTTGAAGGCAACAGAACGGAGGAATCAAGGGATGAACCGCATACGGAGAGGGAAGAGTTGTTCTACCTTCGAACGGGGTCCCCTAAGTACCTTATATAGGCATGGAACAGTCCAAAATCTGTTATGGGCAAGGCTGAAAAAGATCAATCAGGCCCTAGGAGAATCTAGAGAGTGGCCACGTGGCACGCAGATATGGCGGCATCGTGGAAGTAGTGGAGCAGGGCCGTTGGGATAGCAGGATCCCGCAGTAACAGAAATGTGCTTCTAGAATACCCTGGATGCTAAGTGATGGGGGACCAATATGCATGCCATTTTTTTTTTATGTTTTACAAGTTGAGTTAGGTGATTAATTCCTGAATTTCAGATCAAAATTCTTTGTATGGAATTTTGTATGAATTTTTGAAGATCAGCATGCAGATTAGGACCTAGAAAAGTAGCAAAGAAGGACCGCCGGGGCTGAGAAGCCTCGGTTAGGGCAAGTTCTCCTACAATAAAACTACTGGAGGTAGAGCAGTGTACCTGACAATGTCTGTGAAGATCGCAGCGAAGGGGTCTCTCGTTCCTCGACGGATGCGGCCTGGAAAACCGAGCCAAAGACCGGCGGATACCCGGCTTTCTGCTCGGTGATCCGATTGAGGCTTGGCTGGAGTCATTGGATTCGTAGGAACTCATGGACCTGCAAACGACCTATCAGGGGTTAGAAAATTTACAAAGGAATAAGAAAACAAAGAAAAAACAGCAAGGGAAGGCTTCTTTTGGAGTGGGCGTCCAGGGATCTGGAGGGTTTGTTGGCAGCAGGAAGATGATAGCAAACACCGGGAAGAAGAACTCTCACAAACCCCTTTATGCACACAGCAGGGTATCACACCACTCAATAGAAGAACTCAAGGTTTTCATTCATCAAAAATTCTCCTCATACAAGAGGCTAGGGTCCCTTAAATAGACCCTTAACCTTAGGCTCCAAGTAAGGGTACATAAGTCTTTACATAAGAATCCTTTTCCCTCTCAAACCCTAGCTAGAAAATAAGGAAATATTTGGTAGAAAAATCCATAAAAATTTTCTTGACTTGGTCAAGACTCCAAGGATGCCTAGGGGGGCGTGTTGGGCTTCTAGGAGCAGCAAAAGGCCGGCCCAATGGGGCTCGGGTGCATGGGTTTGGGCCTCTGGAAGCTGGGGTGGCCTGGTAGCCAGGTAGCAGGAATATTCCCTGGTATCTTGCTTCTTAGGGGCTTGGGCTTGGCACCTGGGCTTGATTTCTTTGGTCTAGTATGTAGATGGACCTTTGGAATCATGGATGCCCTTATCTATGAATATACTTTGGCATCTGGAAGGGAATCTGGGCATCTGGAGGGCATCAGCAAGAAATCAAGGTTTTCTGAATTTTCCTCCTGGGGTCTTCAAATCTTCAAGCTAGGTTGGACTTGGGCTATACTTCCATGTCTTCAATCTAGTTGGACTTGATCTTCACTTGTATGATATAGTCTTGAGTCTTCAGTATGCTTGGACAGGACTCAAAAAAATAAAATTAGCTCAACATGAGCTGACTAGCATTGGACTGAACTAGCTCAACATGAGCTGACAAGTACAGGACTGAAATAACAACTCAAAATACTCAAATAACAACTAAAATAGACTCAGATGAGCTAAGCCCTTATTACAGATGGACTCATAAATTATTGATCAATTCACAGAGGATTGAAAAGCCTCTATCTTATTCTGGTGCCTCCGGTGTCCCCACCAATTCTCCCGGGGTGGGAGGAACTCGACCCTGTCGAATGAAGGTCAGACTGGCTCACATATCTCTCGAGAAGGTCTGGGTTGAGGCATTGCAAGTCCTCTCGAGAAATCCATGAATCGTCCGACTCTGGCCGACCTTGCCATCGGACCAGGAAGCGTTGATAGTCATGGCCCAAGGTCATGATGGCTTGATCATCCAGGATACGCTCGATCCATTCTCCTATCTCAGGCCAAATTTGTTTGTGGACACTCTAGGTTAGGGTCACTCACAATGAAAAGGAATAGGTCCAAAGGCCTCACTAGGTAGCGCTGCCGGTTCCCTATACTCAACCAGGTCTGTAATATTGAAGGTAGAACTAATGCCCAAATCCGAAGGCAAGTCTAACACCTAGGCATTTGATCCAACCTTCTCCATCACTTTAAAAGGTCCGGCTCTGCGAGCATGAAGCTTCTTTTAGGCCTAAGCCTAACCAAGATAAAATCCACTACATCAAGTTTTTTGATCCAGCTTCGGGAATTAGCCAGTTGTTTTAACATTAGTGCGGGTGGTGAATATGCTAGGCACATGCAGACTCCTAACAAGATGATGCAAATGACTCAAACCTACACCTAACAAACTCGATTGAAGAGGTTTATTAGGTCTTAACTACCACTTGGGCATGGGGGCATGAGACGTGGTTGATGGATGGCATGCAGAAGAAAATTTGCTTGTAACTCCTAATAAGTGCCAGAGGGTCTGCCAAAAGTAGGTAGCAAATGGGATGGGCTCTATGGATCCTTGCAACCTAGTAACCTCAACAAAATGTAACCTAATAGTTCTAGACACATAAGAAAACTCAGGAAAGGATAGAAAATAGGAAGTGGGTTCAGAATTACTCTGGTAGGGTGGAGAAAAAGGTTCTGGGTTAGTTGGATAAAGTAGAATCAAAGAAGGCATGTCAGGGACTAATCCTAGACTAATGAGGTTAACCTTATGGGGTTGCAATATATCTATGGGGTTTGTATAATGGAAGGATGGGTTATTAATCTCAGGAAATAGGTCCTTAATGGGAACTATAGGAGGAGACTCATCCTGAGGGTACTGATTCAAAGAGATTAGGTCCTTAATAAATTCTTCTGGTTCTTGTATTTTAGGACTAGACTCTATAATTTGGCTCTCCTCTATGGTTTCCTCAGGTAGGGCTCTAGTAGCAGTACCTAGGTTCTCTTCCTCTATTTGTTCTTCCATTATAGCTTTAGGTTGGATATGGTCAAGGTCAACTAGCTCTGGGTTGGTTTCTACCTGGGCATCTACTGGGTCAGCTAATTCTAGGTCTACTAAAGGTGTCTCCTCTTCTCCCTCATACTCATCCACTAGGCTCACATCAGCTTCATACACTTCCGCGTTAATGTAAGCCTTGTGAATATCAGGAATGGTTGGAGAAGGTCGGCTAGCAGGAAATTGGTTAGGTTCTGGTCTCTGATTATGGGTACTACTCCTAGTAGGTTCAGGTTGTATAAGGGGTAGTGGCTCACTACTGGGTTCGTATTTAGGGATACTAATCCTATGGGGTTCAAGTTGACTAGGGGAAGCATGACTAGTACTAGGTTGATACTTAGGGGTTATGGGTTCTCTAGGCTCATAGGACAAGAGTGCAGATCTATGGGTCATGGGATTATAGGATCTGGGGTCATAGCATTTTGGGTCAGCTCTATGATCAGGTTCTAAGGATGGATCATGGTATGGGGTCCTCCTGAGGTTGGGCTCCCTATATGGGTCAGGATATTGGGTCCTCCTAGGGTTGGAATCCCTATATGGGTCAGAATACTGGGTTCTCCTAGGGTTGGACTCCCTATATGGGTCAGAATATTGGGTTCTCCTAGGGTTGGACTCCCTATATGGGTCAGAATATTGGGTGTTGGGTCTATTAGGCTTATAGGGTGTGGGTGCATAGGATTTATGATCATGGGATCTAGAGTCATAGGATCTAGGTTCATAGGTTCTGGATTCATAGGTTCTAGGTTCATAGGATTTGGAGTCATAAGATCTATAGGTTGTGGGTATACTAGGCTTAGAGGATGTGGGTAAATAGGATCTATCTTCCTGGTCTACAAAATCCTGATTGGGTCTTCTAGGACTAACCTTAGGGATTGGGTCAGGATGATGGGCTCTCCTAGGTTCAGCCTCAAGGTATGGATCAGGGTTTGGGGTCCTCCTAGGTTTAGGGGAATTAGGATCTGGCTCAAACTGTGACCCATGGTTTTTTTCTGGGGTCCCTACCCGGACTTTTAACTGATCAAACCTATTGGCAAGATGGTCAATTCTATCATTGGTTTGAATACGAGACTGAGTTAACTGGATCATCTGGGTAGTTATCTGGGTAGTTATGTGGGTAGCCATTTGGGCCATTTGATCAGCTAGGGCTTTTATTTGAGATTGTAAATTTTCCATGGATTCAGATATTTGTGAAGGAGGTGGGTGATATGAAACTCCTGATCTAGTGCTCATGCAAGACTCGATCAGACCGACTATAGCTGACTAGACCTGGAGTCCAAACTAGATGCTCAATCAGGGTGGCAAACTAACCTATAGTAACCCTGTACTCAGCCAGGCAGGTGTAAGGGGAGTGTTAGGTCCCTGATTGCCAATCCTAGACACCAATCAGAGATTGGCCAGGTAGGCGGACCAGCACACAAACCCTTCGGGATTGAATCCCTAAACCACCGTTCTAGACACTGAGCACAAGGCACACACAGGTTAACTTGACACAGTGATCTAACACTAGCCCGGACCCGACCAGTTGGTGTTCCTAGTCCACTAGGGCAAATTAAGTCTAATTAATTTTAGGTTAAGGCTTGGGACCGAATGCAAGGGATGTGGTTTTGGGCTAAGGAGAGGTGATCAAATCCTCCCCCTATCTGATATAGCAAGAGTGCCCTTAAAAGTAAATTATGCAATGATGGTAGGCAGATGAGGATTCAAATTAGGGTTTAGATATTTTTTTTGGTATTTTTGGAGAATATGTAATTTTTTTTTTGGTGTTTTTTAAATAGAAGAAAACTTGCAAATCATGGCCTAATATGCTGGAAATATACTAAAATTAAAAAATATGCAAAAACTGCTAAACAAAAACCTAAAACTTCCAAACTTGTCTTGCTGAAAAAACAGAGCCAAAAATTTGCAGGATGTATTTAGGCTTGAAGAAAATTCACAGGCCATAATAAAATCAACAAAAATTTTTAAAATTACTGTGAATTATTACGAATCCAAAAAAGTAAATTTCAGAATTTTTGGAGTTTTTATCAGGGATAAATAATTGAAATAACAGAGTATATATGGACTAAAAAATTGCAGAAAACAAGCCCTAATCTAAGCTCTGATACCAAATGATGGGGGACCAATATGCATGCCATTTTTTTTTTATGTTTACATGTTGAGTTAGGTGATTAATTCCTGAATTTCAGATCAAAATTCTTTGTATGGAATTTTGTATGAATTTATGAAGATCAGCATGCAGATTAGGACCTAGAAAAGTAGCAAAGAAGGACCGCCGGGGCTGAGAAGCCTCGGTTAGGGCAAGTTCTCCTACAATAAAACTACTGGAGGTAGAGCAGTGTACCTGACAACGTCTGTGAAGATCGCAGCGAAGGGGTCTCTCGTTCCTCGATGGATGCGGCCTGGAAAACGAGCCAGAGACCCGCGGATACCCGGCTTTCTGCTCGGTGATCCGATTGAGGCTTGGCTGGAGTCGTTGGATTCGTAGGAACTCAGGGACCTACAAACGACCTGTCAGGGGTTAGAAAATTTACAAAGGAACAAGAAAACAAAGGAAAAACAGCAAGGGAAGGCTTCTTTTGGAGTGGGCGTCCAGGAATCTGGAGGGTTTGTTGGCAGCAGGAAGATGATAGCAAATACCGGGAAGAAGAACTCTCACAAACCCCTTTATGCACAAAGCAGGGTATCACACCACTCAATAGAAGAACTCAAGGTTTTCATTCATCAAAAATTCTCCTCATACAAGAGGCTAGGGTCCCTTAAATAGACCCTTAACCTTGGGCTCCAAGTAAGGGTACATAAGTCTTTACATAAGAATTCTTTTCCCTCTCAAACCCTAGCTAGAAAATAAGGAAATATTAGGTAGATAAATCCCTAAAAATTTTCTTGACTTGCTCAAGACTCCAAGGATGCCTAGGGGGGCGTGTTGGGCTTCTAGGAGCAGCAAAAGGCCTGCCCAAAGGGGCTCGGGAGCATGGGTTTGGGCCTTTGGAAGCTGGGGTGGCCTGGTAGCCGGGTAGCAGGAATATTCCCTGGTATCTTGCTTCTTAAGGGCTTGGGCTTGGCACCTGGGCTTGATTTCTTTGGGCTAGGATGCAGATGGATCTTTGGAATCATGGATGCCCTTATCTATGAATATACTTTGGCATCTGGAAGGGAATCTGGGCATCTGGAGGGCATCTGCAAGAAATCAGGGTTTTCTGAATTTTCCTCCTGGGGTCTTCAAATCTTCAAGCTAGGTTGGACTTGGGATATACTTCCATGTCTTCAATCTAGTTGGACTTGGTCTTCACTTGTATGATATAGTCTTGAGTCTTCAGTATGCTTGGACAGGACTCAAAAAAATAAAATTAGCTCAACATGAGCTGACTAGCATTGGATTGAACTAGCTCAACATGAGCTGACAAGTATAGAACTAAAATAACAACTCAAAATACTCAAATAACAACTAAAATAGACTCAGATGAGCTAAGCCTTTATTACAGATGGACTCATAAATTATTAATCAATTCACAGAGGATTGAAAAGCCTCTATCTTATTCTGGTGCCTCCGGTGTCCCCACCACTAAGGCTCACCTGTCGGACATCGGCCGTGGGAAAGTCGGTCGGTCGGACCAAAGGCTAAACCTCCGAAGGAAAGCGATGGGCCAGACCCCAGTAGGAGAGGGTCATTCGGACATCAACACTGGTGGGTCGGACCTCTGAGGGAGAGCGATGGGCCAGACCCCAACAGGAGAGGGTTGTCCGAACATCAGCTCTGGTGGGTCGGACCTCTTGAAGGACAGCGATGGGGTGGACGCCAGCAGGAGAGGGTCGTTCGGACCTCGGCTCCGGTGAGTCGGACCTCTGAAGTAGAGCGATGGGGTGGACCCCGACAGGAGAGGGTCATTCGGACCTCAGCTCCGGTGGGATGGACCTCTGAAGGAGAGCGATGGGAGTTGTTCGGACCTCAGCTCTAGTGGGTCGGACATCTTGAAGGAGAGCGATGGGGCAGACCCCAGCAGGAGAGATTCGTTCAGACCTCAGCTCCAGTGGATCGGACCCTTGAAGGAGAGTGATGGGGCTGACCCCTGTAAGAGAGGGTCGTTCGGACCTCAGCTCCGGTGGGTCGGACCTTTGAAGGAGAGCGATGGGCCGGACCCCAGCAGGAGAAGGTCGTTTGAACCTCAACATTCATGGGTCGGACCTCTGCACTGTTGGGTTAGACCTCCCTTAGTTGGAGCCTTGAAAAGGGTGGCCTGGTCGGACCACAGGACCGGGCCGGTTCTGGCTGATGGTGAACCATCATGGAACAAAAGTTGTCCCCCTTATCCTTGTGCTTCGAGCGAGTCTGTAGGCTAGAAAGGCGATGATGAGGAGGCAAGGGGGGTAGGGCTAGGGATGCTGGATGCCAATAAGGATGCTTATGATGCAAGGAATTTTTTTTCTTTTGTTTTAGGGTTGAGGTTTTTTTTTTGTTATGTTTCTTGTTGTTCTTCTTCGTTGTTTAGGGTTTCGATTCCCGATCACAAGCAAAGATAAGAAATATGAAGAGCAGTAAGAGAAGCTTACGCTAGCATTTTGAAGCACTAAAAGTAAGATCAAGAATAGGACCCCGGGATTAAGAAACCCTGGTAGGACTAGCTCGACCTACAATATCTACTTAGAAGATAAAGAGAAGGCAAACCTCAAACTTCTGAAGTGCCCGGTGCAGAGATCGCTCAACTCCGTGGATGCGGCCTAGATGCCCAAGCAGTCGAACCCGTGGGAGCTCTGGCTTTGGGTCTGGAGGTCGCGATGGCAAAGCTGACTGTCTCCAATGCTCGAGATGCCAGGAAGGACCTGTATGCAAACAAAAGAAAGGTCAGTGGAATGCGGAGATGTACGGAAAGGAATTGAACTGGAGTTGGGAAGGGGCTTCGAGCCCGGTGTCTGGTTGGATTCCGTAGTCAAAGTTGGAGATAACTTGGGGCCTCGCACCCCGCGACGTCCTGGAGGATGAAGGAATGTGGCCTCACACCATGCAACGTCCTGGAGGATGAAGGATTTGCGATGCCCTGGGGCGACGGACAGGTGGCCTCACACCACTCGACGTCCCTTGGGACTAAGGCAATTCCACTCGAACCTAGCCTAAGAGACAATGGTTGGAGGGTGGAAGAAACTCAAACTCAATCACTCAATTTTCATTCATTCATTCATTAGTTCTACAAAGGGAGGGATTGGGGCCTTTAAATAGGCACCCAAGGTCCTTTTGAAATTCAAAACACAAATCTCATGGTGGTGCCAAAAATTTTCCACTTCTCTATTTCTTTGGCCGACCAAATATTTGGAGTTGGGCGTGGCATGAGCAAAGGCTTGGAGGGGGGGATTGGTCCCTTGACTTCCTTCCTTAGCATGCTTAATTTGGGAAAAAAAGTGGGGCATGGCTTGCTTGGAGGGATGTGTTCCCTTGGGCTCTTCACGCCATCTTCTAGGATTGATTTTTGGCCGACCATGGGTGAACTTCATGGGGCGTTGCATGGTTGAGGGCTTGAAGAGGGGAGTGTATCTTGTGACCTTCCTTCCTTGCAAGAGCATTTTGGGAAGAAAACTTGGGAGGAGGCTTGCTTTGGGGCTTGGTTCCTTCAAAGATCTTCAACGCCCTCTTTAGATGGAACAAGGCATGATGTGGGGGAGGGAAGAGGGGGATGTTGTCCAAGGCATGTGGAAAGCAAGAGGAGGCCACTTTGTTTCCCTTCTTAGATGCCCAAGTGGTAGCTGATGTGTCGCCACGTAGGTAGCTGAGGTGGCACCTGAGTTGGCATTATCCCAAGTAGAAGTGGTGGGTTGGCCCACCAGAACTTGTGTTGGAGAAGAAAACCAGAGTGACTTCAATTGTGCTTGGGCCAAGACCAAACTCGGACTCGAACAAATACAGGACTCAAGACCTAACTTGACCAAAATTGACCAAGATACAGGACTAAACAACATTGACAAGAAATTATAACAATATTTTTGGGCTCAAGGCCTTATTACAGGACTCATAGAAAGGGGAACCCTAATCTGAGATCCACATAAGGTTGAGGAGCCTCTGTCAGATCCTGGTGCCCACACCAATTCTCCCAGGGTGGGAGGAACTTGACCCTGTCGAGTAATGGTTAGCTTGGCTTTGATACCTTTCCAGGATGTCAGGGTCGATGCGCTGCAAGTCCTCCCGTGTGATCCACGAGTCATCGGATTCGAGTTGGCCTTGCCATCGGACCAGGTAACGCTGGTAGCCTTTGCCCCAGGTTGTGATGGCTTGGTCATCCAGGACACGCTCGATCCACTCTCCTCGCTCAGGTATATTTGGAGGTGGACACTCAGGTTCAGGTTCACTCTCAAAAGGGAGGTCAGCCCCAAACGGCTCACTGGGTATGTTTGCGGGTTCTCTATACTCGACTAAGTCAGAGATATTGAATGTCTAGCTAATTCCGTAATCTGGAGGTAGTTCTAGCATAAAGGCGTTAGGGCCCATTCTCCTAATTACTTTAAAGGGACCCGCCACACGAGCGTGTTCCCGATGGAAACCGTTCAGGCCGAAGCCTAATCATTACAAAATCCCCTATTTCAAACTCTTTTGCTCGCTTTCGGGAATCAGCCAGCCTTTTATATATGTTATTACTTATATTAATTTTCTGGCTAATTTCTTTATGCATGTCCCTAATATGCTGTGCAAGTGAATCAGCTAACTCAGAGACACGTGCATGGATGGGTAGGGGAATAAAGTCAAGAGGTCGGTTAGGCTTGTAAACAGAAACAACTTCAAAAGGACTCTTCCCGGTGGTCCTATTTATAGAGCTGTTATAGGCAAACTCGGCTCGAGGTAAAAGAAGATCCCAGTTTCCCGTATGTTCACCTCTCAAGCATCTAAGAAGGTTTCCAAGGCTTCGATTGACCACCTCAGTTTGTCCGTCAATTTGCGAGTGGTAGGAAGTGGAGAATTGGAGCTTGGTTCCTAGGAGGTGCCAAAGGGTTTTCCAGAAATAGCTAGTAAAATGGACATCCCTATCGGACACTATAGTCTTGGGTAGGCCATGTAATTTGACCACATGATCCAGAAAAAGCTTGGCAACTTTGGAAGCATCTAGGGTTTCGGAGCTGGGTATAAAATGAGCCATTTTAGAAAACCTATCCACTACTACAAAGACAGAATCGTGCTTCCTTGCGGTCTTGGGTAATCCTACCACAAAATCCATGCAGAGGTCTTGCCAAGGGTGGCAAGGTACGGGCAAGGGGGTGTACAGGCCAGTATTCTATTTCTGTAGCTTGGCCACAGCACAGGTTCGGCACCTAGATACGACATTGGCTACATCTTTCTTAAGGCTAGGCCAAAAGAACTGGTCTTCTACAGCTGGAATGGTCTTCTCCCTACCAAAGTGACCAGCTAGGCCTCCCGCATGGGTTTCCCATACTAAAAAATCTCGGAGTGAAGTCTTGGGAATGCATAACTTATTACCCTTGAAAAGATAACCCTCCTGTAAGGTATAGTCACTATGGGCACTAAAGGGTTCTTGAAGCTTAGATTGGAAGATCTTACTGAAGTCAGGACAAGATTCATATTGCTCTTTGAGTCGGTCAAATCCTACAACCTCAGTCCTAACTGTGTTCAACAAAAGGGCACGACGGCTAAGGGCATCAGCTACCTTATTTTCAATACCAGCTCGATGTTTAAGCACAAAGGTATAGGTTTTGATATACTCGACCCACATAGTGTGCCTAGGGTTCAATCTCTTATGGGAGTTCAAGTATCGAAGAGCTTCATTGTCTAAAAAAAGGAGAAACTCATGGGGTAAAAGGTAGTGCCTCCAATACCTAAGGGCTTGGACGACTGCATAAAACTCCTTATCATAAGTCGAGTACTTAAGTTTGGCTTCATTAAGTTTTTTTCTAAAGAAGGCCATAGGGTGATTTTCTTGACTAAGCACTCCACCAATCCCAACTCCCGAAGCATTACAAGCAACCTCAAAAACCTTAGAAAAATCTGGCAATCTCAGGACGGGTGCTTGTACCATTCTATCCTTAATTTCAAAGAAGGCTTTGTCTGCAGCTTTAGTCCATTGAAAACCTTCCTTCATGATGCAGTCAGTTATCGGTGCAACAATTGAACTAAATCCCCGAATGAATCGTCTATAAAATGTGGCCAGGCCATGGAAACTACGTACGTCGTGGATACTAGCAGGGACAGGCCACTCAACTTTAGCTCTCACCTTCTCGGGGTCGGCTGAAACACCTTTAGGGATAACTAAAAAGCATAAGAAGATAACCCTAGTTGTCAAAAACTCATACTTTCTAGGATTGGCGTAAAGGTTATTTTCCCTAAGGGTTAGGCAGACTAGCCTTAGGTGGTGAAGATGGTCCTCTTTGGTCTTGCTATAGATCAAGATATCATCAAAATACACTACAAGGAATTTTCCAGTGAACTCTCACAAGACTTGGGTCATGACTCTCCTAAAGGTACTGGGCGCATTAGACAACCCGAAAGGCATCACTACCCATTCAAACAGACCATCCTTAGTTTTAAAGGCTGTTTTCCATTCATCCCCCGGTCGAATTCTAATCTGGTGGTAACCACTCTTAAGGTCTATCTTAGAAAAGGCAGTGGCATCGGCCATCATATTGAGCATATCATCCAGGTGGGGAATAGGAAATCTATATTTGATTGTAATTTTGTTGATAGCCCTGCTATCAACACACATCCTCCAGGTCCCATCTTTCTTAGGGGTAAGTAGGGCAGGGACAGCACAAAGACTTAAACTCTCCCTAAGAAAACCCTTCCTAAGCAGCTCACCCACATGTCTCTGAAGCTCCTGATGTTCAGTGGGGTTCATCCTATAGTGGCGAAGGTTGGGCAAAGTGGATCCTGGGACCAAATCTATAGCATGTTGGATGTCCCTAAGGGGAGGCAGTTGATCAGGTAACTCTTCCGGGAAAACATCCTCAAACTCTTTCAAAGTCTTCACTACCTCTTGGGGGTGTTCTACATTAGATGGCTCGTGACTCTCCTTGGTGGTTAGAATCCAAACAGGGGCTCCCTCTAAAATCTCTTTCTCTAGCTCCTTAGGTGTGATCAGGTTGACTTCAGCTTTCTTCTCCTTAAGGCTGCTAGATCCTTTCTTGATGGGGTCCTTAGGATGGATTGGGTTAATTATGATCTTTTTCCCTTGGTGGAGAAAGACACATGTATTGGATCGACCATAAATGGTGGCATCATGGTCGAAAAGCAAGGGTCGTCCTAGAATGATACTACCCACACCCATGGGTAAGACATCACACCAGATCGATTCTTCATAGGAACTCATTTTGATCTTGATCTGGCACCTAGACTTTACAAGGATCGAAGTTGAATCTATTAAGGACACTTTGTAAGGGTTGGGGTGGGGTACTGTGGCTAGGCCTAAAGATTTGACTGTACTCAAGGAAAGGGCATTAACACAGCTTCCACTATCAATGATGACCTTACAAACCTTATCTCCTAGCTTGATCAGGGTCTGTAGGATGTTGGTCCTATGCCAGTCTTCCTGTACTATGTTTTGGGCTAGGATGCATCGGACTACCCCTACAAAGTCTTCAGATTCATATACTTCTTCCTCTCCCTCGTACCCTTCCAACAACTGGTTTTCGAGATCATAAATGTCCTCTTCAGGCTCTATGGTTGGTTCGGGTTCAGTCTCAGTTGGTTCTTCTATGAGTAGGGCAGAGGTGGTGCACTGGCTAGCAAAATGTCCAGGTTTATGATACCTAAAGCATTTACCTTGGGAATCAGGTCTCCTCTGGACTTCAACAGCCTTAACCTTTTCCTCTCTACTATACCAGGGTCGATTCAGGTTAGGGCGACTAGGACTGGGTCGGGCTGGGTTTGGTTGACTCGAGTAAGCTTGATTGTAACCTTGGGTGGATCCAGGGATACGGCTCGGGTTTCTATAGGGCTCAGGTCTTCTATAGGTGGGAGCTCTCTAGAAACACTCACAGAGCCTAGCAACTTGGTAAGCCTCTTCCAAGGTTCTGGTTGATCTAAAATACAGCTCTCTCTAAATGTCTAGGTGTAGGCCAGCCCTAAACCTAGACAGGGTTACCTCAGGTGATTCAACAACCTTACATCGCATAACATATTCATCAAACTTGGCAATGTAATCGGCCACACTCTTACTCCCTTGACTTAAGGTCTGCCATTGGTCCAACAGTTTCTGAGTGTAAGATGCAGGTAAGTATTTCCTCCTAAGCTTTTCTCTCATCTCCCCCCAGGCGGTTATGGGTAGTTGACCTTTCTTCTATATGTAGTTCTCTACACTATTCCAGAACTACCTAGCTTGTTGAACCAACCTAAGCTTGGTAAACTTAAACTTGGTTCTCTCAGACATAGAGTACTAGTCAAAATACTGCTCCATGGCAGACACCCAATCTTCATACACCCTGGGATCTAAGCTACCATCGAAAGTGGGTGCCTCAAGCTTGATGCTCCTAAGGGCTCTTTCTTCATGGTCCTCTAGATTGGGTCCCCTAGGATGGGTATCAACAAAGGGGTCAGGGTCTCTCCCAAAGTCATCCTCAAAGTAAGGGTCTTGTGGCAGGTTCCTCCTTGGGTGAGGGGACACAGGACTGGGTTAAGGTCAGGGCCTAGCAGCTTCCTCTAAGGCTCTCAGTCTTGACTCCATTTGGTCCAATCTATTGATCAACTAGGTCATGGATTGGGTTAAGGCTCCAATGTCGGCTCGCAGTTGGTCCATGGTGTCGGTAGAGGGTGGAGAAGGTGGGTGAAAAGGGGTTCTTGATCTAGTGCACAGGTAACAAAACGATGCTACGGTTTGCTAGACCTAGGAGATCTCTGGTGGGGACACCGGAGGCACCAGAATAAGATAGAGGCTTTTCAATCCTCTGTGAATTGATCAATAATTTATGAGTCCATCTGTAATAAGGGCTTAGCTCATCTGAGTATATTTAGGTTTTATTTGAGTATTTTGAGTTGTTATTTCAGTTCTGTACTTGTCAGCTCATGTTGAGCTAGTTCAGTCCAATGCTAGTCAGCTCATGTTGAGCTAATTTTATTTTTTTGAGTCCTGTCCAAGCATACTGAAGACTCAAGACTATATCATACAAGTGAAGATGGTGCGGGCACCAGACTCAGAAGAAGACTTCAGAGCTCCATCTGGATCTCTGATTAACCTTGCCCGAAGAATTAGGGTTTTTGGTTTGTAATAAGAGTTGACTAGATCAACTCAATTTAGCTTGAGTCTACATTACCTGCATTTTATTTTGTTGAGTCATGTTGACTCAGTAGTGGACTAGGGTTTCAACCAGGGATGTTACATTTTCTCCCAAGACCAGGCAAGTGGACACCACACTCCCAGCCACACTCCCAGTCCAGGGGGCGCCATATCCACGTCCAGCAGCCTTTGGTCCCCACTCCACAGATGGCAACTCCCTTCTTTCATGCACCAGATAAAGAGAAGAGCACAAATCAAGGGGGCGGCCAAGACTTTCCCAAGTGATTCCAAGCAAACAAGGGAAGAAGTTTTTCTTGGAAGAGAATATCAAGGGGCGCCCATTACCTGCCAAAAACACCTAAAACAAAGATGGGAAGAGCCTTGACTTAGGGAGGAAGAAAAGGAGGAGTCCAAAAGAGTTCATCCAGGAAAGGAAGAAAATTTTCTTGAAAAATTCCAAGCAAGGTGGCGCCATCTACCTGCCATTTATAACCCCAAATCCTAATTTTTGGTATTTTGGCCAACCATATGTAAGGGATTTGCCCTAATTTGGAGATCCCCTCCTTTAGTCCCACATGGGAAAATATGAAACCCTTCTCCCTTGTAAAGTATTATAAATTACATCCCTCTTGTAAGTTGGAATCAATGAATGAAGAAAAAATTATTTTGCTATTCTCTTATGTTGAGTAACCTAGGTTTCTCTTCTTCCGCACTATTCTAAGTGTTGAGCTCCGTGAGGGGGTAATTCGGGTTCCATTGGAGCCTTGAGGAGGTGAGAGATCTCCATCTTTATCCAAAACCCTAGGTTAGCCACTTAAAAATCCAAAACCCTAGCCGCCCTTCATTATTTTCAATCCATCAAACCCTAGCTCCTTCCATCTCCCACGGCCTCTCTCTCTCTACAAGTCCAGGCCATCCACCTTCATCCAGATCCAGTCCGGCTACTTCAGATCCAGAGCAAGTTCCAAGGAAAATCACATCAGCTTCCAGGAGAATCCAGTTTCAGCAATTTCAATCCTCAAGTTCATCAAACTGGTAAATTTTTCCCTTGACTCTCTGATTCCATCAATTATTTTTCTTCTCTTCCAGATCTTGAGTTCAGGAGAAGCCAACCCGCCAAAGGACCAGTATTGGAGGATCCATTGCGAAGATATCTGAATCCGAGGATCCAACAATCTGCTCGGGAGAGTTCTTCCACCAAAATCTGTGAAGATCATTGTCTGGTTAGGTAAACCATCTCTTCTCTTTATTTCTGTTCTGTTGAAAGTTCGGAGCGAAACCCTAGGTCTGGGAGTTTCTCAACCCCCAGCGATCCGTTTCTTCTGAACTACTCTGATAATTTAGTTTCCTTAAAATTGTGCTTTCAATTATCATATTAGTATCTTTCAATGTTAGGTTAACTTTTCTTTGATTTGAAGCCAACTTCTACAAACATATAAAAACAATAAAAAAAATTAGTTAATCTTAATTTACTTCCGCATCGCATCCCTTTATTTGTTCTGCATCATTTTTGGTATCAGAGCTTCCGTTCTGCATCATTTTGGTATCAGAGCCCAGTCTAGGGTTTCTGATTTGCTTGCTTGCTTGTTTTGATTATTTTCTCTTTTTATTTTGTCTGCTCGAAGTAGACTCCCCAGGACATCCGGTCCTAGGAACTAAGTGAGGCGCAAGCCTCCTCCTCCCATTCCATGGGGTGTTCCTAGGGCGTGTAGGGGATCCATTGGGTTATAACTTCGTAGCAGGGATTATAAACGGGGAAGACAATCTAGTTGCAGCCCGTAATTTCCCTGTTGTCTGAATTATTTCTCCCTGCATAAAACTCTGAATTGTATGATTTTTGCTTCGTTGAAACCAGTTTAATTGATCCTATTTTCCATAATTTTTCTGTGATTTATTGGTTTCGGTAAAAATTCTGAGCATTAAAATACAACAACTCTATTTTTTGTGTTCTGCAATTCAATTCTTTTTGGTGTGATCATCTCATAATTTACTTAAGGGCAATTGAGCATCTAAGATATGGGGAGGAGTTGATTACCTCTCCTTAGCCCAAAACCACCATCCAATCATTCAAACCTAGACCTAATTTAAAATCAGTAAGACATAATTTGCCCTAGTGGGCTAGGGACACCAATTGGTCGGGTCTAGGCTAGTGTTGAGTCAGTTTGCCAAGTTATTCTATGTGTGCTTAGCACTCAGTGTCTAGAACGGTGGTTCAGGGATCCATTCCCGAAGGGCTTGTGTGCTGGTCCGCCTACCTGGCCAATCACTGATTGGTGTCTAGGATTGGCATTCAGGGACCTAACACTCCCCTTACACCTGCCTGGCTGAGTCCTGAGTTACTACAGGCTAGCTTGCCACTCTGATTGGGCATCTAGTTTGGGCTCTAGGTCTAGTTAGCCAGTAGTCGCTTTAGTCTAGTCACATTCTGTGTGCTTGCTTGCATCATCATGTCTACCCGGAATGGAGTACCCTACCAACCTAGTCAAACCCAACCAGATTTAGAGGCCATGGTTAGAAATCTTACCGAAAGTATGACCAAATTGAGTCAGGACATGAATGAGGGTTTTCCCAGTTTAGGGATCGAGTCCAAGTACTTGAGAAATGTAGACATCAAAATTGGACCCCTGATCAAAAATTTAATAGGCCCCAACCTCACCCATGCCAGGAACCTAGGAGGACCTTATACCGTGATCCCGAGCATAACCTTAGGAAGCCTAACCATGATATCTATAGTGTGGATCGTGTCTATGAGAGGTCCTTACAATATTCTAGACCAGTCACTCAACAACCCAAGTCTTCTAGATCAAACCATTTAGATCCACACCCATGCCCAAGTAAGGTCTCTACTAGCTTGAAACCCAGTGTGACCCAGGTTCCTATATCTCAAGAATGTTTGTTTTATGGAGAAAGAGGCCATAAATCTAGTCAGTGCCCATGCATAGGACTGGCTTGTGTACAGCTAAGTGGTAAGAATCCTTAAGGATGACATTAATGAGGGAGAACCTAAGCCTACCAATGAGGAAGAACGGTTAGGTATGACAAGCCTAGAATCAGTTGACCCAATTACCACTGACCCGAAACCCATTGAAGATGGCATCGAGGAAGTATATGATGCTGGCTTGAGTCTAGTTGATGAATATGAGGGGGAAGAACTTGAAGAATGTGACATTGATACTATTGGTTCCTTACCTGAGGAGACCTTGGAAAGTAACCAACTGGTAGGACCTAGTTCAGAAATTCAAGAGATTTGTGAGAACCAGGTTCCTTTAGTCAAATACCCCCAGGAAGAACTCATAGTGTTAGCCCGAGCTATTAGTTCGTACCCTCTAATGACAGTCCAACCCCAAGTACCAATTGAAGATCTTTGCACTGAACTGTTTACGTTTGCCCACCCTATGGTAGATCCTCTCCATAGGATGACTGAATCAAGCCTCTTACAATTGGACCTTGTCCCATGCCCAGCGACTAAGGTCTCTCCCGTAATCTCAGTTGAACATCCTTGTCTTGAGCGGATTGATTCGCCCAGTCCTGTAGAAGTCCCCCTTATGACCCCAGACCTCTTCTATAGAGTATACCTTTTCGCACCCATAGGTCAAATTTCAAGTCTTGAGGTCATCATCCATAGGCCCTTCCAGGAATCATTCTCTAATCTAGTTCTTGAGAAAGTGGATCATTATTTGCTTAGAGAACAAACCTTAACTGTTGCAATCACATGTCCTAGGCTACTTCCCGAACCATCTCTTGATCCATTCCTGGGAGTAGCAAACTTTTCCTTTCATAAGGATGACCAGTTGACACTCATAGATCACCATTCAAACCTTCAGGTCACCACCTTTAGTCAACAGGTAATTCGAGACCCCACCTCATATCTCCTCCCTTTCTCTAGGACTTCTAATGCTTCTTACACCATCCAAGTATACTTTGTCGAAGTCTTTAGAGTGAACCACGTGTTAGAACCTATTAGGTTTGCCACCTACTTCTGGAAGACCTTATGGCACCTACTAGGCACCCATGATAAGTTTTCATGCTCTGCATGCCATCCTCCGACCCAAGGTCAAACCCAGAGAGCCATAGTTTGTTAGGTTTAGACCTAGGGTTCCTTTGAATAAAAGTCCATTCTTTAGGAATGCATCGTCATGCGAGTTTAGGACATTGTCTTAGATTTTGATTGAGTGAGAATACCAGGAATTGGGATTTGTATTTACCCAGGGCTAAATTTGCATATAATGACTCGGTCAATAGGTCTACGGGTAAGAGTCCATTTGAAATTGTGCATGGTTACAAACCCCACACACCTCTTGACCTAGCTCCTTTTCCAGTCCACACACGGGTCTCCGAGTCTACCGAAGTTTTTGCACAGCATATAAAAAACTTGCATAAAGAAATTCATGCCAAAATAAATTTAAGTAATGAAACTTATAAGAAGTTGGCTGATACTCAAAGGCGAGTCAAATCTTTTGTTGAGGGAGACTATGTGATGATTAGGTTAAGGCCTGAACGGTTTCCTCCTGGAACCATTAGAAAGTTACATGCTAGGGGAGCTGGACCATTTAGAGTGGTAAAGAGAGTAGGATCTAATGCCTATGTGCTCGAGTTGCCTCCAGAACTAGGCATTAGCTCTACTTTCAACATTACAGACTTAGTAGAGTACAGGGAGCCAGCTGTGATTCCTAGTGAGCCTTTTGAGCCTAACCCTATCATTGAGAGTGATCCCGACCCTGTGTGTCCACCAACAAACTGGCCTATGAGGAAAGAGCAGATTGAAAAGATCCTGGATGATCAGGTTATCTCTACTCGTAATCGAGGATACCAAAGGTACCTGGTCCGCTGGCAAGGAAGGCCAGATTCTGATGACTCTTGGATCTCCCGAGAAGAATTACAAGAATTGGACCCAGACCTCTTGGAGAGATACCAGAGCCAACTTGAGCCTTACTCGACAGGGTCGAGTTCCTCCCACCCTGGGAGAATTGGTGCGGGCACCAGACTCAGAAGAAGACTTCAGAGCTCCATCTGGATCTCTGATTAACCTTACCCGAAGAATTAGGGTTTTTGGTTTGTAATAAGAGTTGACTAGATCAACTCAATTTAGCTTGAGTCTACATTACCTACATTTTATTTTGTTGAGTCATGTTGACTCAGTAGTGGACTAGGGTTTCAACCAGGGATGTTATATTTTCTCCCAAGACCAGGCAAGTGGACACCATACTCCCAGCCACACTCCCAGTCCAAGGGGCGCCATATCCACATCCAGCAGCCATTGGTCCCCACTCCACAGATGGCAACTCCCTTCTTTCATGCACCAGATAAAGAGAAGAGCACAAATCAAGGGGGCGGCCAAGACTTTCCCAAGTGATTCCAATCAAACAAGGGAAGAAGTTTTTCTTGGAAGAGAATATAAAGGGGCGCCCATTACCTGCCAAAAACACCTAAAACAAAGATGGGAAGAGCCTTGACTTAGGGAGGAAGAAAAGGAGGAGTCCAAAAGAGTTCATCCAGGAAAGGAAGAAAATTTTCTTGAAAAACTCCAAGCAAGGTGGCGCCATCTACCTGCCATTTATAACCCCAAATCCTAATTTTTGGTATTTTGGCCAACCATATGTAAGGGATTTGCCCTAATTTGGAGATCCCCTCCTTTAGTCCCACATGGGAAAATATGAAACCCTTCTCCCTTGTAAAGCATTATAAATTACATCCCTCTTGTAAGTTGGAATCAATGAATGAAGAAAAAATTATTTTGCTATTCTCTTGTGTTGAGTAACCTAGGTTTCTCTTCTTCCGCACTATTCTAAGTGTTGAGCTCCGTGAGGGGGTAATCCGGGTTCCATTGGAGCCTTGAGGAGGTGAGAGATCTCCATCTTTATCCAAAACCCTAGGTTAGCCACTTAAAAATCCAAAACCCTAGCCGCCCTTCATTATTTTCAATCCATCAAACCCTAGCTCCTTCCATCTCCCACGGCCTCTCTCTCTCTACAAGTCCAGGCCATCCACCTTCATCCAGATCCAGTCCAGCTACTTCAGATCCAGAGCAAGTTCCAAGGAAAATCACATCAGCTTCCAGGAGAATCCAGTTTCAGCAATTTCAATCCTCAAGTTCATCAACCTGGTAAATTTTTCCCTTAACTCTATGATTCCATCAATTGTTTATCTTCTCTTCCAGATCTTGAGTTCAGGAGAAGCCAACCCGCCAAAGGACCAGTATTGGAGGATCCATTGCGAAGATATCTGAATCCGAGGATCCAACAATCTGCTCGGGAGAGTTCTTCCACCAAAATCTGTGAAGATCATTGTCTGGTTAGGTAAACCATCTCTTCTCTTTATTTCTGTTCTGTTGAAAGTTCGGAGCAAAACCCTAGGTCTGGGAGTTTCTCAACCCCCAGTGATCCGTTGCTTCTGAACTACTCTGATAATTTAGTTTCCTTAAAATTGTGCTTTCAATTATCATATTAGTATCTTTCAATGTTAGGTTAACTTTTCTTTGATTTGAAGCCAACTTCTACAAACATATAAAAACAACAAAAAAATTAGTTAATCTTAATTTACTTCCGCATCGCATCCCTTTATTTGTTCTGCATCATTTTTGGTATCAGAGCTTCCGTTCTGCATCAGAAGACCAAGTCCAACTAGATTGAAGACATGGAAGTATAACCCAAGTCCAACCTAGCTTGAAGATTTGTAGACCCCAGGAGGAAAATTCAGAAAACCCTGATTTCTTGTAGATGCCCTCCAGATGCCCAGATTCCCTTCCAGATGCCAAAGTATATTCATAGATAAGGGCATCCATGATTCCAAAGGTCCATCTGCATCCTAGCCCAAAGAAATCAAGCCCAGGTGCAAAGCCCAAGCCCCTAAGAAGCAAGATACTAGGGAATATTCCTGCTACCTAGCTACCAGTCCACCCCAGCTTCCAGAGGCCCAAACCCATGCACCCGAGCCCCTTTGGGCCGGCCTTTTGCTGCTCCTAGAAGCCCAACACGCCCCCCTAGGCGTCTTTGGAGTCTTGACCAAGTCAAGAAAATTTTTAGAGATTTTTCTACCTAATATTTCCTTATTTTCTAGCTAGGGTTTCAGAGGGAAAAGGATTCTTATGTAAAGACTTATGTACCCTTACTTGGAGCCCAAGGTTAAGGGTCTATTTAAGGGACCCTAGCCTCTTGTATGAGGAGAATTTTTGATGAATGAAAACCTTGAGTTCTTCTATTGAGTGGTGTGATACCCTGCTGTGTGCATAAAGGGGTTTGTGAGAGTTCTTCTTCCCGGTGTTTGCAATCATCTTCCTGCTACCAACAAACCCTCCAGATCCCTGGACGCCCACTCCAAAAGAAGCCTTCCCTTGCTATTTTTCCTTTGTTTTCTTGTTCCTTTGTGAATTTTCTAACCCCTGACAGGTCGTTTGCAGGTCCCTGAGTTCCTACGAATCCAACGACTCCAGCCATGCCTCAATCGGATCAACGAGCAGAAAGCCGGGTATCCGCGGGTCTTTGGCTCGGTTTTCCAGGCCGCATCCGTCGAGGAACGAGAGACCCCTTCACTGCGATCTTCATATACATTGTCAGGTACACCCCTCTACCTCCAGTAGTTTTATTGTAGGAGAACTTGCCCTAACCGAGGCTTCTCAGCCCCGCGCGGTCCTTCTTTGCTACTTTTCTAGGTTCTAATCTGCATGCTGATCTTCAAGAATTCATAAAAAATTTCCTACAAATAATTTTGATCTGAAATTTGGGAATTAATCACCAAACTTAACATATAAAACATACAAAAAAAATGGCATGCATATTAGTCCCCCATCATTTGGTATCAGAGCTTAGATTATGACTTGTTTTCTGCAATTTTTCAGTCCATATATACTCTGTTATTTTAATTATTTCTCCCTGATAAAAACTCCAAAAATTCTGAAATTTATTTTTTTGGATTCTTCATAATTCACAGTAATTTTAAAAATTCTTGTAGATTTTATTATGGACTGTGAATTTTCTTCAAGCCGAAATACTTCTTGCAAATATTTGGCTCTATTTTTTCAGCAAGACAAGTTTGGAAGTTTTAGGTTTTTGTTTAGCAGTTTTTGCATATTTTTTAATTTTAGTATATTTCCAGCATATTAGGCCATGATTTGAAAGTTTTATTCTATTTAAAAAATACCAAAAAAAAATTACATATTCTCCAAAAATACCAAAAAAAAATATCTAAATCCTAATTTGCATCCTCATCTGCCTGCTATCATTGCATAATTTACTTTTAAGGGCACTCTTGCTATATCAGATAGGGAGAGGATTTGACCATCTCTCCTTAGCCCAAAATAACATCCTTTGCATTCGGTCCCAAGCCTTAACCTAAAATTAATTAGACTTAATTTGCCCTAGTAGGCTAGGGACACCAACTGGTCGGGTCCGGGCTAGTGTTAGATCACTGTGTCAAGTTAACCTGTGTGTGCCTTGTGCTCAGTGTCTAGAACGATGGTTTAGGGATTCAATCCCGAAGGGCTTGTGTGCTGGTCCACCTACCTGGCCAATCTCTGATTGGTGTCTAGGATTGGCAATCAGGGACCTAACACTACCCTTACACCTGCCTGGCTGAGTACAGGGTTACTATAGGCTAGTTTGCCACCCTGATTGAGCATCTAGTTTGGACTCTAGGTCTAGTTAGCTATAGTCGGTCTGATCGAGTCTTGCATGAGCACTAGATCAGGAGTTTCATATCACCCACCTCCTTCACAAATATTTGAATCCATGAAAAACTTACAATCTCAAATAAAAGCCCTAGCTGATCAAATGGCCCAAATGGCTACCCACATAACTACCTAGATAACTACCCAGATGACCCAGTTAACTCAGTCTCGTATTCAAACCAATGATAGAATTGACCATCTTGCCAATAGGTTTGATCAGTTAAAAGTCCGGGTAGGGACCCCAGAAAAAAACCATTGGTCACAGTCTGAGCCAGATCCTGATTCCTCTCAACCTAGGAGGACCCCAAACGCTGATCCATACCTTGAGACTGAACCTAGGAGAGCCCATCATCCTGACCCAATCCCTAAGGTTAGTCCTAGAAGACCCAATTAGGATTTTGTAGACCAGGAAGATAGATCCTATTTACCCACATCCTCTAAGCCTAGTATACCCACAACCTATAGATCTTATGACTCCAAATCCTATGAACCTAGAACCTATGAATCCAGAACCTATGAACATAGATCCTATGACTCTAGATCCCATGATCATAAATCCTAGCACCCACACCCTATAAGCCTAGTAGACCCAACACCCAATATTCTGACCCATATAGGGAGTCCAACCCTAGGAAAACCCAGTATTCTAACCTATATAGGGAGTCCAACCCTAGGAGGACCCAATATCCTTACCCATATAGGGAGCCCAACCTCAGGAGGACCCCATACCATGATCCATCCTTAGAACCTGATCATAGAGCTGACCCAAAATGCTATGACCCCAGATCCTATAATCCCATGACCCATAGATCTGTACCCTTGTCCTATGAGCCTAGAGAACCCATAACCCCTATGTATCAACCTAGTACTAGTCATGCTTCCCCTAGTCAACTTGAACCCCATAGGATTAGTATCCCTAAATACGAACCCAGTAGTGAGCCACTACCCCTTATACAACTTGAACCTACTAGGACTAGTACCCATAATCAGAGACCAGAACCTAACCAATTTCCTGCTAGCCGACCTTCTCCAACCATTCCTGATATTCACAAGGCTTACATTAACGTAGAAGTGTATGATGCTGATGTGAGCCTAGTGGATGAGTATGAGGGAGAAGAGGAGACACCTTTAGTAGACCTAGAATTAGCTGACCCAGTAGATGCCCAGGTAGAAACCAACCCAGAGCTAGTTGACCATGACCATATCCAACCTAAAGCTATAATGGAAGAACAAATAGAGGAAGAGAACCTAGGTACTGCTACTAGAGCCCTACATGAGGAAACCATAGAGGAGAGCCAAATTATAGAGTCTAGTCCTAAAATACAAGAACCAGAAGAATTTATTAAGGACCTAATCTCTTTGAATCAGTACCCTCAGGATGAGTCTCCTCCTATAGTTCCCATTAAGGACCTCTTTCCTGAGATTAATAACCCATCCTTCCATTATACAAACCCCATAGATATATCGCAACCCCATAAGGTTAACCTCATTAGTCTAGGATTAGTCCCTGACATGCCTTCTTTGATTCTACTATATCCAACTAACCCAGAACCTTTTTCTCCACCTTACCAGAGTAATTCTGAACCCACTTCCTATTTTCTACCCTTTCCTGAGTTTTCTCATGTGTCTAGAACTATTAGGTTACATTTTGTTGAGGTTACTAGGTTGCAAGGATCCATAGAGCCCATCCCATTTGCTACCTACTTTTGGCAGACCCTCTGGCACTTATTAGGAGTTACTAGCAAATTTTCTTCTGCATGTCATCCATCGAGCACGACTCATGCCCCCATGCCCAAGTGGTGGTTAAGACCTAATAAACCTCTTTAGTCGAGTCTGTTAGGTATAGGCTTGAGTCCTTTGTATCATCTTGTTAGGAGTCTGCATGTGCCTAGCATGTTCACCACCCGCACTAATGTTAAAACAACTGGCTAATTCTCGAAGATGGATCAAAAAATTTGATGTAGTGGATTTTATCTTGGTTAGGCTTAGGCATAAAAGAAGCTTCATGCTCGCAGAGCCGGACCTTTTAAAGTGATAGAGAAGGTTGGATCAAATGCCTAGGTGTTAGACTTACCTTCGGATTTGGGCATTAGTTTTACCTTCAATATTACAGACCTGGTTGAGTATACGGAACCAGCAGCGCTACCTAGTGAGGCCTTTGGACCTATTCCTTTTCATTGTGAGTGACCCTAACCTAGAGTGTCCACAAACAAATTTGGCCTGAGAGAGGAGAACGGATCGAGCGTATCCTGGATGATCAAGCCATCATGACCTAGGGCCATGACTATCAATGCTTCCTGGTCCGATGGCAAGGTCGGCCAGAGTCGGACGATTCATGGATTTCTCGAGAGGTCTTGCAACGCCTCAACCCAGACCTTCTCGAGAGATATGTGAGCCAGTCTGACCTTCACTCGACAGGGTCGAGTTCCTCCCACCCCGGGAGAATTGATGGGGACACCGGAGGCACCAGAATAAGATAGAGGCTTTTGAATCCTCTATGAATTGATCAATAATTTATGAGTCCATCTGTAATAAGGACTTAGCTCATTTGAGTATATTTTAGTTGTTATTTGAGTATTTTGAGTTGTTATTTCAGTTCTGTACTTGTCAGCTCATGTTGAGCTAGTTCAGTCCAATGCTAGTCAGCTCATGTTGAGCTAGTTCAGTCCAATGCTAGTCAGCTCATGTTGAGCTAATTTTATTTTTTTGAGTCCTGTCCAAGCATACTGAAAACTCAAGACTATATCATACAAGTGAAGACCAAGTCCAACTAGATTGAAGACATGGAAGTATAGCCCAAGTCTAACCTAGCTTGAAGATTTGAAGACCCCAGGAGGAAAATTCAGAAAACCCTAATTTCTTGCAGATGCCCTCCAGATGCCCAGATTCCCTTCCAGATGCCAAAGTATATTCATAGATAAGGGCATCCATGATTCCAAAGGTCCATCTGCATCCTAGCCCAAAGAAATCAAGCCCAGGTGCCAAGCCCAAGCCCCTAAGAAGCAAGATACTAGGGAATATTCCTGCTACCTGGCTACCAGGCCACCCCAGCTTCCAGAGGCCCAAACCCATGCACCCGAGCCCCTTTGGGCCGGCCTTTTGCTGCTCCTAGAAGCCCAACACGCCCCCCTAGGCATCCTTGGAGTCTTGATCAAGTCAAGAAAATTTTTAGGGATTTTTCTACCTAATATTTCCTTATTTTCTAGCTAGGGTTTGAGAGGGAAAAGGATTCTTATGTAAAGACTTATGTACCCTTACTTGGAGCCCAAGGTTAAGGGTCTATTTAAGGGACCCTAGCCTCTTGTATGAGGAGAATTTTTGATGAATGAAAACCTTGAGTTCTTCTATTGAGTGGTGTGATACCCTGCTGTGTGCATAAAGGGGTTTGTGAGAGTTCTTCTTCCCGGTGTTAGCAATCATCTTCCTGCTGCCAACAAACCCTCCAGATCCCTGGACGCCCACTCCTAAAGAAGCCTTCCCTTGCTATTTTTCCTTTGTTTTCTTGTTCCTTTGTGAATTTTCTAACCCCTGACAGGTCGTTTGCAGGTCCCTGAGTTCCTACGAATCCAACGACACCAGCCAGGCCTCAATCGGATCAACGAGCAGAAAGCCGGGTATCCGCGGGTCTTTGGCTCGGTTTTCCAGGCCGCATCCGTCGAGGAACGAGAGACCCCTTCACTGCGATCTTCATAGACGTTGTCAGGTACACCCCTCTACCTCCAGTAGTTTTATTGTAGGAGAACTTGCCCTAACCGAGGCTTTTCAGCCCCGGCGGTCCTTCTTTGCTACTTTTCTAGGTTCTAATCTGCATGCTGATCTTCAAAAATTCATACAAAATTCCCTATAAATAATTTTGATCTGAAATTTGGGAATTAATCACCTAACTCAACATGTAAAACATACAAAAAAAATGGCATGCATATTAGTCCCCCATCAATCTCTACAAATGTAAAGTCAAGAAGATGAACCTGGAAGTAGTAACTTGGTACCTGGCTAGGTAAGTGTAAGGTGAGTGGAGGTTCCTCTTTACTTGCTTAGACACCAATTAGAAATTTGTCAGGTAAGCGAACCAACCCACTTCCCTTCGGGCTCTAGTCCCTGAACAACTTGCCTAGACACCAGTTACACAAGCACACACTAACAAGCAATCTATCTTGGCTCGGCACTTGGGTTGACCCAACTTCATGGCTATCCCTAGCTAACTAGAGCAGATTAAGCATCTAATTGATTTTAGTTAATAGCTAGGGTTCGATATGGCGGGTGGTGGTTTTTTTTTGGGCTAGGGACAGGTAATGAAATCCTGACCCTATGTTAAATTGACGCCCTTAAGATATGTTATGTAAAATGAAGTACAAGAATGACTAAGGAAATGACTTAAATTTTATTGTTCTTTTGTGTCTTTTAGATGTGTGAATGCTAAACAAAATGCAGGAATTAAAACATGCAAGAAACTAGCTAGATGGAGGAAAGAATCAAAATTAGATGCTTGCTGAAATTTCAGACTTGAGATTTTCTTAGGAAGTATTTCGGCTTGTAGAAACTCTACAAAAAGAAATAAAATCTGAGAAAATACAAAAAAATACTTTGCAATGAATGTGATCTAACAAAATAAAAATCATGAAATTTGGATGTCTTTACGTAGAGAAACAATCCAATGATCAGACTATATATGGACTGACCAGAATGCAGAAAATGAAACTAATGCACTAGTCCTAGCCTTGCTCTGATACCAGAAATGATGCGGAGGCAAGAGGGGTAGGGCTAGGGATGCTGGATGCCAATAAGGATGCTTATGATGCAAGGAATTTTTTTCTTTTTTTTTAGGGTTGATGGTTTTTTTTTTGTTATGTTTCTTGTTGTTCTTCTTCGTTGTTTAGGGTTTCGATTCTCGATCACAAGCAAAGATAAGAAATATGAAGAGAAGTAAAGGAAGCTTACACTAGCAGTTCAAAGCCCTAAAAGTAGGAACAAGATCAGGACCCCAGGATTAAGAAACCCCGGTAGGACTAGCTCGACCTACAATATCTACTTAGGAGATAAAGAGAAGGCAAACCTCAAACTTCTGAAGCGCCAGGTGCAGAGATCGCTCAACTTGGCGGATGCGGCCTGGATGCCCAAGCAGTCGAACCCATGGGAGCTATGGCTTTGGGTCTGGAGGTCGCGATGGCAAAGTTGACTGTCTCCAATGCTTGAGATGCCAGGGAGGACCTATAGGCAAACAAAAGAAAGGTGAGTGGAATGTGGAGATGTACGGAAAGGAATTGAACTGGAGTTGGGAAGGGGCTTCGAGTCCGGTGTCTGGTTGGATTCCGGAGTCGAAGTTGGAGATAACTTGGGGCCTCGCACCCCGCGACATCCCGGAGGACGAAGGAATGTGGCCTCACACCACGCGACGTCCTGGAGGACGAAGGATTTGCGACGCCCTGGGGCGATGGACAGGTGGCCTCACACCACTCGACGTCCCTGGGGATGAAGGCAATTCTACTTGAACCTATCCTAAGATACAATTGTTGGAGGGTGGAAGAAACTCAAACTCAATCACTCAATTTTCATTCATTCATTCATTAGTTCTACAAAGGGAGGGATTGGGTCCTTTAAATAGGCACCCAAGGTCCTTTTGAAATTCAAACTACAAATCTCATGGTGGCGCCAAAATTTTTCCACATCTCTATTTCTTTGGCTGACCAAATATTTGGAGTTGGGCGTGGCATGAGCAAAGGCTTGGAGGGGGGAATTGGTCCCTTGACTTCCTTCCTTAGCATGCTTAATTTGGGAAGAGGAGTGGGGCATGGCTTGCTTGGAGGGATGTGTTCCCTCGAGCTCTTCACGCCATCTTCTAGGATTGATTCTTGGCCGACCAAGGGTGAACTTCAAGGGACGTTGCATGGTTAAGGGCTTGAAGTGGGGAGTGTATCTTGTGACCTTCCTTCCTTGCAAGAGCATTTTGGGAAGAAAACTTGGGAGGAGGCTTGCATTGGGGCTTGGTTCCTTCTAAGATCTTCAACGCCCTCTTTAGATGGAACAAGGCGTGATGTGGGGGAGGGAAGAGGGGGATGTTGTCCAAGGCATGTGGAAAGCAAGAGGAGGCCACTTTGTTTCCCTTCTTGGATGCCCAAGTGGCAGCTGATGTGTCGCCATGTAGGTAGCTGAGGTGGCACTTGAGTTGGCATTATCCCAAGTAGAAGGGATGGGTTGGCTTACCAAAACTTGAGTTGGAGAAGAAAACCAGAGTGACTTCAATTAGGCTTGGGCCAAGACCAAACTCGGACTCGAACAAATATAGGACTCAAGACCTAACTTGACCCAAATTGGCCAAGGTACAGGACTAAACAACTTTGACAAGAAATTATAACAATGTTTTTGGGCTCAAGGCCTTATTACAGGACTCATAGAAAGGGGAACCCTAATCTGAGATCCATAGAGGGTTGAGGAGCCTCTGTCGGATCCTAGTACCCACACCAGGCAAGGGCATTAAATGGCAAAAAATGCAACAGCCTTTCAAATGATGGCAAATCCGGTTCGGCGTGCTGCATCCGGCCGCCTCCTGCTTTGATTTTTGCCACGGGATAGGTGTCAGTGCTTGGTTTGCGAGGATACGGGGAGCAGTTATGGCCGGTACAGTGCGTGGCAGTGACCCGTTTGGGTTCTTGATGCAACGTGGGACACGTGGCCCCGTCAGGACGGTTGGTGCACTTGCCGAAGCGGCCCATTCGCCATTGCTTCGAATGTCATGCAGATCACGGCCTGATACGATCCGACGCGTCCCCTCAGATTCCCGTCCATCTTAAGAACCGAAGTGCCAGCCATCGGATCTTGGCACGTGAGGGGATGTGTTTGGGATCTACCCCCAGATGCCTATAAAAGGAGGCGAGGAGCGCCGAGAAGGAACTTTTCACCGTGCTTATGCTTGCAAAGAAAGCCGCCCGCTCCCTCCTACACTGCTTTAGCCTCCACTAGAGATTCAGAGAACCAGGTTAGTCCCATTTCCATCTTTTCCCCGTCTTCCTCCATTCCTACAACCCATCATAGAATGGCTTTGGCTCGTGGTCATAGGGAATCTGGGCCTTTTGATATCCCTTTGGCCATGACCCTGGAGAGGGTCGAAAACCTTACGATTATCTATAGCATTCCTTCCACTTTATACCTGACCGTCCCTAGCCATGAGAGTAGGGTGAACGGACCTTTGAACTTAGGAGCTCTCCCCGTATACGAAGACCACCTTAAAGCCGGTCTTCATTTCCCAATTCACAGCTTCTTTGTTCAGATTTTCAATACCTATAGAGTTACACCTTCTCAGCTGATGCCGAATAGTATTAGGGTTCTTTGCAGCTTCGTAGTCCTGTTTTGGGAGGTCGACATCGAGCCTAGGGTGTCCTTATTTTCAAACTTTTTCTTGCTGAAGCAGGACTTTCGAAGTCAGGAGTGATGGATGTTTAGTCCATGCCCTAGTCGGAAGATTCTATGGGGGCTTCCATCTGCAATTCATGGATGGAAGTACCGATATTTCTTCGTAGAAGCCTAGAGCTATGGGGCTTTGAGGCAGCCTGGAGGGAGCCGAGGCCGAATGCCCTAAATGGATGGAAAGTCTCGAGGGCCGACGATGCTGACTTCCACAAATTGGAGGGTGAGGATCCAAAGTTTGTCAACTTTATGCTTCTCGAGGGGAGCCTTCACCAAGCCAGACTCAGCCAGCACCCGATGTTAGGTAGGATGAGAGTCATAGAGGGAGATTGGGTTTTTATCCTCTGTTGACTTGGAGACTGCAACTAACTTTAACTTTGGTTTTTGACAGGAAGGAAAATGAAGCCTGATCGGGCAGTCCTTTCAGCATGATCGACATAGCGGAGGGCTGTTCGGATTGCTGAGCCGACCCCACAGGAGCCAAAGAAGCGGGCGGCAGAACCATCGCCTGAGAGGCCGAAGAAACGATGGGTGCCAGAGCCGTCTGCCACGGTGGTATCAATCGAGTCAAAGGATGACATGCCTCTGACCGAATGCCGAAGGGTGATTACATCCGAGCAATTCTCTTTGGTCGGACAGTCGATCGCCCAGATAGAAGAGAGGTTCTTGATGCTGACTGGGGCCGACACGGCTCCTTCATCCTTGCCATTGGAGGTGACTACGGTGGCCCCCCCGATGATCCGGGGAACCCCCGCAAGGGTGGGTCCATCGTCCTTTAAGGAGAGGGCCGATGGTGCCCACTATGAGGATGAGCACCAACAATGGCACACTGCTGAGGAAGCAAAGGACTTACTTTAGAGGTCCGCCCTCAACAATGATGGGCGGTCAGTAAACGAGGCAACCAGGAGTTCTCTCCATCATCTTTTGTGGGTAAGTAAGGCTTTTTATTTTTCCACCTTGAATTTGCGTGTGGTGGCTTTCTGACTGTGCATGTTTGCTTGCAGCTCGTCAAAGACAACAAGCTAATGGATGAGGGCCTGGGTGAGCTACTCTATCTAAAAGAGCAGTTGACCCAAAGAGCTGAAGCAATAGAGTTGGTGAGGGACACCGCTTGGGAGGTGCTGACGGCCTCTAGGGAGGAGGTGCTCGGCTTGAGGGCCGTAGCAGCAGAAGTGTCCCCCTTGCGTGCCGAAGTGGAGGCCCAGAAGAAACAGCTGGAGGACTTGCAGACCCAGAAGGATGATCGGGAAGCAAGTCTAAAAAATAAGAAGAAGAAGATCAAGATTCTAACCCGGTGGTTGGCCATCGAGGATGGGCATCTAGCCGAGTGTGATGTCCGCGCAAAGGGCTATCAGTCATTTGCAGAGAGATATAAGGGCTTGCTGAAGACGGCCATGATCTGCTGAAGACTGCTGACGAGAAAGCCGTCGCAGAGTATAAAGCCTCGGAGGATTTTACTAAGGAGATGAATGAAGTCGGGACAGTCGGCTTCGACTACGGATATGACGAGTAACTGGGAAAGGTTAGTGCTGCCTTCCCAGAACTCGATCTATCATTCCTTCTGCCATCGAAGCTAGTGGAAGAACTTTTGGATGGGACCGACACGACTGCCCAAGCGGCTGATGCCCTGGTGGAGGTCGTCGTGGAAGTAGCTAGAACGGACGCCCCAGTTGGAGTCGAGGCGGAGGTAGCCGAAGTGGCCAAGTGGGCCAGAGCGACAGTTGTGGCTAAGGGGGCCGAAGTGACCGTAGATGTTATACCTTCCGAGGGTCAGACCTAGTTGTTTGTAAAGGTCTTACCTTCAATTTTGTAAGGGAACTCTTTAGAAGTAATGAAAAACTTTTGTTGTGTTTTTTCACTATCTCATATCTTCCTTTCTAAGATTTTGCTATGTATGGGCCAGTCAGCAGATTTGAGTGAGTGGTCGGATCTCCAGGGTAAGCGTCGAACAGTAACTCAAGTCGAACCAGATCCCCATAGGGTTTTTGCTTTAAGTACTGGCCCATGAGCTTTCCGGACCAAGAATTGATTAAGGCAGTGGTCGGATTTCAACTCAGGCCAGAGCAACAAGCTCAGGATATTTATCATAAGTGTTGGTCCGTCGGCTTTCCAGACCCAAAAGCATTTGAGGCAATGGTCGGATTTCAGCTCAGGCCAGAGCAACAAGCTTTGGAAATTTATCCTCAGTGTTGGTCCGTCAGCTCTCCGGACACAGAAGTAGTTAGGGCAAGGTCAGATTTCGGCTGAGACCGGAGCAACAAGCTTAGAAAATTTATCCTATGTGTTGGTCCATCGGCTCTCCAGACACAGAAGTAGTTATGGCAATGGTCAGATTTTAGCTCAAGCCGGAGCAACAAGCTTAGGAAATTTATCCTAAGTGTTGGTCCATCAGCTTTGCTGACCCAGAAGCAGTTGTGGGAATGGTCGGATTTCAGCTCAGGCCGGAGCAACAAGCTAATGAAATTTATCCTAAGTGTTGGTACGTCGGCTCTTTGGACCCAGAAGCAATTTTGGCAACGATCGGATTTCAGCTCAGGTCGGAGCAACAAGCTTAAGAAATTTATCATAAGTGTTGGTCCGTCGGCTCTCCGGACCCAAAAGTAGATGAGGCAGCGGTCGGATTTCAGCTCAAAACGGAGCAACGAGCTTAGAAAATTTATCCTAAGTGTTGGTCCGTCGGCTCTCTGGACTGGGATTGATGCAGAATGGAAGCTCTGATACCAAAATGATACAGGATGAAAAAAGAAGAGATGATGCGATGCGGAATTAAATTAAGACTAATTCTTTTTTTTGTTGTTTTTTTAATATTTTCAGAAGTCGGCTTTGACTCAAAGGAAAGTTAAACTAAATTGAAAGAAACTAGGTAATAATTGAAAGCACAATTTAAATAAAACTGGATTATCAGAGTAGTTCAGAAGTAACGGATCGCTGGGGGTTGAGAAACTCACAGACCTAGGGTTTCGCTCTGAACTTTCAACAGGACAGAAATAAAGAGAAGAGATGGGTTACCAACCAGACAGTCATCTTCATAAAGTTTGGTGGAAGAACTCTCTCGAGCAGATTGTTGGATCCACGGATTCGGATACCTTCGCAATGGATCCTCCAATACTGGTCCTGTGGCTGAGTCGGCTTCTCCTGAACTCAAGATCTGGGAAAGAAGAAGAACAAGTGATGAAATCAGATACTCAAGGAAGGATTTACCAGATTTGAAGAACTTGAAAGCTGATGTTGCTGAAATCCGGATTCTCCTGGAGGCTGATTTGACTTCCTCTGGGAATTGCTCTGGATCTGAAGTATCCGGACTGGACCCGGATGCTGGTGGTCGGCCAGGACTTGAAGAGAGTGGCCGTGAGAGGTGGGATAGGCTAGGGCTTGGTGGAAAGAAAAGGATGATGGGCGGCTAGGGTTTGGGAGTGAAGTGGCTAACCTAGGGTTTGGGGTTTGGAGATCTCACACCTCCTCAAGGTTCCTGGGGAACCCGGATTTACTCCCTCACGGAGCTCAACACCTGGATGCAAGTGCGGAATAGAGAAAACACAGAGTTTGCTCACATAAAAATTTTAATTCATTCATCAGATTACTTTAAAGTTTACAAGAAGGGTTTAATTTATATAACTTTACAAGAGAGTAGGGTTTTACATCTTCCCATGTGGGACTAAAGGAGGGGATCTTCAAATTAGGATTGTAGGATCAATCCCTACACATATGGCCGGCCAAAGGTTCCAAAAAAAAATTGATTGGAGGCTTAAAAGGAAGGTAAGTGGCGCCTCCTAGCCTTGTTCTACAAGAGAGGATTTCATTCCTTTCATGGCTCAACTCTTTTGGACTCCTCCTTTTCTTTCTCCATAAGTCATGGTTCTTCCCATCTTTGCTTTGGGTATTTTTGGCATGGAATGGGCACCCCCTTGAAGTACTCTCCAAGAAGAGTTTCTTTCTTTTCATAGCTTGGCTTTTATGGAATTTTGTGGGCCGCCCCCTTGAATTGTGGATCCCAGATTGCTCTCTCCTCAAATGGTGCATGAGAGAAGAGACTTGCTATCCTGTGGTGTGGGGACCAAAGCCAACCGGATGGAGATGTGGCACCCCCTGGACTCAGGCGTGTGGCTGGGAGTGTGGCTGGGAGTGTGGCGCCCACTTGCTTGGCCTTGGGAGAAAATGTGACACCCCAGGTTGAAGTCCTAGACCACTACTGAGTCAACATGACTCAACAAAATAAAATTGCAGGGAATACAGACTCGAGCTAAAATTGAGTTGATCAAGTCAACCCTTATTACAAACCAGAAAACCCTAATTCTTTGGGCAAGGTCAATCAGAGATCCAGATGGAGCTCTGAAGTCTTCTTCTGAGTCTGGTGCCCGCACCAATTCTCCCGGGGTGGGAGGAACTCGACCCTGTCGAGTATGGATCAAGTTGGCTCTGGTATCTCTCCAAGAAGTCTGGGTCCAATTCTTGTAATTCTTCTTGGGAGATCCAAGAGTCATCAGAATCTGGCCTTCCTTGCCAGCGGACCAGGTATCTTTGGTATCCTCGATTACGAGTAGAGATAACCTGATCATCTAGGATCTTTTCAATATGCTCTTTCCTCACAGGCCAGTTTGTTGGTGGACACACAGGATTGGGTTCACTCTCAAGAGCAGGATTAGGCTCAAAAGGCTCACTGGGAATCACAGCTGGCTCTCTATACTCTACTAGGTCTGTAATGTTGAAAGTGGAGCTAATGCCTAGTTCTGGACGTAACTAGAGCACATAGGCATTGGATCCTACTCTCTTCACCACTTGAAATGGTCCAGCTCCTCTAGCATGTAACTTTCTAACGGTTCCAGGAGGAAACCGTTCAGGCCTTAACCTAATCATTACATAGTCTCCTTCATCAAAAGTTTTGACTCGCCTTTGAGAATCAGCCAACTTCTTATAAGTTTCATTACTTAAATTTATTTTGGCATGAATTTCTTTATGCAAGTCTTTTATTTGCTGTGCAAAAACTTCGACAGACTCGGAGACTCGTGTGTGGACTGGTAAAGGAGCTAGGTCAAGAGGTGTGTGAGGTTTGTAACCATGCACAATTTTGAATGGACTCTTACACGTAGACCTATTGACCGAGTCATTGTATGCAAATTCAGCTCTAGGTAAGTACAGGTCCTAGTTCCTAATGTTTTCACCAACAAGACACCTTAACAGATTGCCTAAACTACGGTTCACTACTTCGGTTTGGCCATCAGTCTGGGGATGATAGGTAGTTGAAAACTTAAGTTTTGTCCCTAACTTATGCCAAAGGGTTTTCCAGAAATAGCTGGTGAACCGAACATCCCTATCAGAAACAATTGTCTTAGGTTGGCCATGGAATCAAACTATCTCATTAAAGAACAGGGTGGCTACCTTAGACGCATCAAATGTTTGGGAACAAGGCAAGAAATGGGCCATCTTAGAAAATCGGTCGACTACAACACAGATAGAGTCATGCCTCCTCTGGGTCTTAGGCAAACCTAACACAAAGTCCATGCTCACATCTTGCCAAGGACGATCTGGGACAGGGAGTGGGATATAAAGGCCGGTGTTCTGTTTTCGCCGTTTGGCAACAGCACAGGTCCGACACCTAGCCACAATGTGTGCTACATCTCTTTTTAAATTAGGCCAGAAAAAGTGGTCTTCAATAGCCAGGGTGGTCTTGTCCTTTCCGAAATGGCCAGCTAAACCTCCAGCATGAATTTCCCAAATCAAAAATTCCCTAAGAGAAGTTCTAGGGATGCAAAGCCTATTCTTAAAGAACAGAAAGCCATCTAAAAGGGTATAATCCTTATGGTCACTAGATGGTCCTTGAGTTAGATCCTCGTACACAGTCTTAAAATCTGGACACGACTCATATTCATCTTTGATTTGCTCAAACCCTATGACTTCAGCCCTAACAGAATTCAACAACAAAGATCGACGACTAAGGGCATGAGCTACCTTATTTTCAGACCCAGCCTTATGCTTCAAAACAAAAGTGTAGGACTGGATATACTCTACCCACTTAGCATGCCTAGGGTTAAGCTTCTTCTGGGAATTCAAGAATCTAAGAGTCTCATGGTCCGAAAACAGCACAAATTCTTGTGGCAGCAAATAATGTCTCCAGTAACGCAATGCTTGCACTACCGTATAAAATTCCTTATCATAGGTAGAATACCTAAGCTTAGCATCATTAAGTTTTTCACTAAAGAATGCTACGGGATTGTTCACTTGGCTTAGGACTCCACCTATACCTACTCCTGAAGCATCACAAGCAACCTCAAATACCTTTGAAAAGTCGGGTAACCTCAAAATGGGTGCTTGGGTCATCCTATCCTTAAGATCTAGGAAGGCTTTATGTGCTGCTTTAGTCCACTTGAATTCTCCCTTCCTAATACAGTCTGTGATAGGAGTAACTACAGTACTAAACCCCTTGATGAATCGCCTATAGAAGGTAGCCAAGCCATGGAAACTTCTGACTTCATGCACATTGGTCGGCTCTGGCCATTCTACTATGGACCTAATCTTTTCTGGATCGGCAGCCACGCCGTCAGGGATTACTACAAAACCAAGGAAGATAACTCTATTGGTCAAGAATTCACACTTTTTGAGATTACCGTAGAGACTATCATTCCTCAAAACTTGGCAGACTTGTCTAAGGTGGCCTAGGTGGTCTGCAGGGGTCTTACTATAGATCAGGATGTCATCAAAATAGACCACTACAAACTTCCCTATGAAAGCTCTAAGTACCTGGGTCATTATCCTCATGAAAGTACTAGGGGCATTGGATAACCCAAAAGGCATAACAACCCATTCATAGAGACCATCCTTAGTTTTGAAAGCGGTTTTTCACTAATCCCCTGGTCTAATCCTAACCTGATGATAGCCGCTCTTGAGATCAATTTTAGAAAAAATCGTTGCACCAGCCATCATATCTAGCATGTCATCTAGTCTAGGGATGGGGAACCTATAATTGATTGTGATTTTGTTGATGGCACAACTATCAACACACATCCTCCACGTGCCATCCTTCTTTGGGGTCAGAAGTGTAGGGACTGCACAAGGGCTAAGACTCTCTCTAATGAACCCCTTCCTCAACAATTCTCCAACCTGCTTTTGCAGTTCCTGATGCTTAGATGGATTCATCCTATAATGGGGCAAGTTGGGTAAAGTAGCTCCTGGGACTAAATCTATGGAATGCTGGATATCCCTAAGAGGTGGAAGGTGGTCTGGCAGATCCTCGGGAAAAATATCCTCAAATTCTTCTAACAAAGGTTTAACTTCTTGAGGAGGCTCTGAGGGTGTAGGAGTCCTAAGTTCCTTAGCAGTCAACATCCAAATAGGTGAACCACTATGAATTTCTTGTTCTAGATCCTTAGCACTAATTAGGTTCACTCCAGTCTTCATTTCTCTGACCTTATTGGTTCCTTTAGCTACCTTGTCCTTAGGAGGGACTGAATGGATTGTGATTTTCTTCCCATTAAAACTAAAGACACAGGTATTGGATTTTCCTAAGAGGGTGGCATCATGATCATATAACCAAGGTCTTCCAAGAATTATACTGCTCACCCCCATGGGCAAGAGGTCACACCAAATCTTCTCTTGATAGGATTGCTTTGGATTAGGACCTGACATCTAGACTGGATGGGTATAGAGGTAGAGTCTACCCAAGAAACATTATAGGGGTTGGGGTGGGTGACTGGGATTAAGCCTAACATTTTGATAATGCTAGCAGAAATGGCATTCACACAGCTCCCACTATCTATGATGATTTTACATGCCTTATCCCCAAGTTTAAGGAAAGTCTGTAGGATGTTAGTCCTACGCCAATCTTCCTGAACTCTATTCTGGGATAGGATGCATCTTACAACCCCTAATTGGTCAGACTCTGTGGATTCCTCCTCTCCTTCATATTCATCGACCAAATTCATTCCGGCCTCATAAACTTCTTCTTCAAACTCTTCATTGGGTCCGGAACTCTTTTCTTCTGCTTCTTCTATGTAAAGGGATCTACGAGGGCACTGGCTAGAAACATGACCTACCTTGTGGCACTTAAAACAAGCTATGGCTACGCATTGGTTGGAGATATGATCGGGCTTCTGGCACTTAAAACAGATGATACTAGGGGTTCTCTGTGTGTCAGGTGCCTTACCTTTGTCCATGGGCCTAGGGGTTGGAATACCCTGATTAGGCTTGCTAGGGGTAACTTGGCTAGGTCCATTTCTTAGGATTGGGGCACTAACCCTAGGAGGCATGGGTCCTCTTTGAAACTTCTCAGTGTTCAGTGCAATCTGATAGGCTTGGTCTAGGTCAGTAACCTCTCTCAGAAACAACTCCCTCTTTATATCTTCCCTAAGTCCAGCCCTAAACCTAGACAAAGTGACCTCATGGGCTTCACTCACATCACATCTCATCAGGTATTCATCAAAGGTGGTTATGTAGTCTGATACAGATCGGTTCCCTTGTTTCAAAGTCTACCATTGGTCTAACAGATTCTGCTGGTATGAAATGGGTAGGTACTTATCTCTAAGTTTCTCTTTCATACCCTGCCAAGTGGTTATGGGCTCTACATTTCTTCTTCTAGTGGTTAGCTCAATGTTCCCCCAGTATAACCTAGCTTGACGTACTAACTTCATCTTGGCAAACATGAATTTTCTTTCCTCAGACATGGAATACCACTCAAAGTACTGGTCCATCTCACCCTCCCAATCAGAATACACCTTAGGGTTTAAGCTACCATCAAAAGTGGGTGTATCTAATTTGATGTTCCGAATGAACCTATCATCTCTATCTTCAGGTTCTGGGTCAGGCCTCCTATGATTAGGTTCAAGATCTCTATTTAAAGGTCTTCTAGGCTCTTGGTGTGGGTGAGGTTGAGGCACATTAAAATCTAGGTCAGGAGTCCAATTCTGATGCCTAGATTCCTCAAGTACTTGGACTCGATCCCTAAGCTGGGCAAAATTCTCATGGACTTGTTCTTTAAACTGGGCAACAGTGGCAGTCACATCCTGACTCAATTTGTTCATACTCTCGGTAAGAGCTCTAACCATGGCCTCTAAATCAGGTTGGATTCGACCAGGTTGGTAGGGTACTCCATTCCGGGTAGACATGATGATGCAAGCAAACACACAAAATGAGACTCAACTGAATGACTACGGGCTAACTAGACCTAGAGCCCAAACTAGATGCCCAATCAGACTGGCAAGCTAGCCTGTAGTAACTCGGGACTCAGCCAGGCAGGTGTAAGGGGAGTGTTAGGTCCCTAATTTCCAATCCTAGACCCCAATCAGTGATTGGCCAGGTAGGCAGACCAGCACACAAGCCCTTCGGGATGTAGTCCCTGAACCACCGTTCTAGACAGTGAGTACAAAGCACACACAGAGTAACTAGACAAACTGACTCAACACTAGCCTTGACCCGACTTGTTGATGTCCCTAGCCCACTAGGGCTAATTAAGTCTAATAAATTTTAAAATTAGGCTTAGGATCGAATGAGTGGGTGGTGGTTTTGGGCTAAGAAGAGGTTATCAACTCCTCCCCTTATCTTAGATGCTCAAATGCCCTTAGGATGAATTAGGAGATGTTCACTCAAAATAATTGCATTGCAGAATATAAAAATAGAGTTGCAGTAATTTAACTCTCAAAACTTTCACGGAAACCAATAAATCACAGAAAAATTATGTAAAATAGCTTCAATTACACTTCTTCCAGCAAAATAAAATCACATAATTTGGAGTTACTTGGACTGAGAAACAATTCTTACAATAGGATAGTTACAGACTGAAAATAGGGTACTTCCCCCGTTTACAATTCCTGCTACGAAGTTGTAACCCAACGGATCCCCTACACGCCCTAGGAACACCCCGTGGAATGGGAAGAGGAGGTTTACACCTTACTTCGTTCCTAGGACCGGACGTCCTGGGGAGTCTACTTCGAGCAGACAAAGTAAAAATGAGAGAGACTTAAAACAAGCAAGCAAAACAGAAACCCTAGACTGGGCTCTAATACCAAAATTGATGCAGAACGGAAGCTCTAATACCAAAATGATGCAGGAAGAAAAAAGAAGAGATGATGCGATGCAGAAGTAAATTAAGACTTATTCTTTTTTTTGTTATTTTTTTAATATTTTCAAAAGTCGGCTTTGACTCAAAGGAAAGTTAAACTAAATTGAAAGAAACTAGGTAATAATTGAAAGCACAATTTAAATAAAACTGGATTATCAGAGTAGTTCAGAAGTAACGGATCGCTGGGGGTTGAGAAACTCCCAGACCTAGGATTTCGCTCTGAACTTTCAACATGACAGAAATAAAGAGAAGAGATGGGTTACCAACCAGACAGTGATCTTCACAAAGTTTGGTATCAGAGCTTCCGTTCTATATCAGGGATGCCATAGAGCCTTTGTCGACTAGAGTTGGACTTTTAGAAGTGGGCTGCCCAAGAGCCTTTACCGACCATAGTCAGACTTTCGAAAGTGGGCTACCCTAGAGCCATTGTCAACCAGAGTCGGACTTTTGGAAGTGGGCTATCCTAGAGCCTTCGCCGATCGAAGTCCAACTTTCAGAAGTGGGCTGCCCTAGAGCCTTTGCTGATCGGAGTCGGACTTTCAAAAGTGGGTTGCCCTAAAGCCTTTACCGACCGGAGCCGGACTTTCGAAAGTGGGATGCCCTAGAGCCTTTACAGACCAGAGTCGGACTTTCGGAAGTGGGCTGCCCTAGAGCCTTTGCCGATTGGAGTCAGACTTTCGGAAGTGGGCTACCCTAGTGCCTTCACCGACCAGAGTCAGACTTTCGGAAGTGGGCTGCCCTAGAGCCTTTACCGACCAGAGTCGGACTTTCGGAAGTAGGCTGCTCTAGAGCCTTCGCTGACCGGAGTTGGACTTTTGGAAGTGGGCTACCCTAGAGCCTTTTCCAACCGGAATCAGACTTTCAGAAGTGGGCTACCCTAGAGCCTTTGCCGACCGGAGTCGGACTTCCAGAAGTGGGCTGCCCTAGAGCCTTCACCGACCGGAGTCGGACTTTCGGAAGTGGGCTACCCTAGATCCTTTGCCGACCGGAGTCAGACTTTCGGAAGTGGTTCGTAGAAGAAATATGGACTTCATTGATAATACTTGCGGAGGTTGTCTACATTCCACAAATGCATCATCTGTCGTTCATCCAAAAATACAAGTCGGTAGGTGCCGGCTCGAACAACTTCGACGACCCGATAAGGTCCTTCCCAATTCGGGGAAAGATTGCCATGCTCGGTCGGCTTCGAAACTTCGGTTCTCCGCAGGACCAGGTCTCTGACTAAGAAAGCTCTTGCTTTGACTTGTGAGTTGTAATATTTCACCATCTTCTGATGGAATACTGCCATCTTCATACTTGCCCGAAGTCTAGTTTCTTAAAGCAAGTCCAGGTCGGCCCTTCACTGCTCGGAGTTGGCCGGTTCGGCGTAGCGGTCGATCTAGAGAGATTGAAGAGTGGTCTCAATAGGGATGATAGCTTCACTTCCATAAGTGAGGTTGAACGGAGTTTTGCCAATCGATGCTCTGGAGGTCGTCCGGTATGCCCATAATACTGAATGGAGTTCGTCCGCCCAATGTCCCTTTTCCTCATTGAGCCGGGTCTTCAGCCCGTGCAAGATTGTTCGGTTGGTGACTTCAGCCTCTCCATTGCACTGAGGGTGGCCGACCGAGGTAAGTCGGTGTGAGACATGATATTGCTGACAAAAATCTTAAAATTTAGAGTTGTCAAATTGTATTCCATTGTCAGTAATAATCATCCGGGGAATGCCAAATCGAAAGATGATATTATTCAGGATGAAGTTCTCCACCTTGGCCTCCATTATCTATGCTAGTGGTTCGGCCTCCCCCACTTGGTGAAATAGCCGATGGCATAAGCAGAAATTTTCGTTGCCCCGAGGCTAGGGAAAAGGGTTGCAGGATATCCATCCCCCACTGTGCGAATGGCCATGGGGCGGTGATCAGAGTTAGCTCACTGGTGGGTCTCCACTGATTGACAAAGTACCTCTGACATGCGTCGCATCTCCAGACGAAGTCCGACGCATCCTTCTGAATGGTGGGCCAGTAATATCCCTGCTGGATGATCTTGTAAGCTAAGGATCTCCCTCCGAGGTGCAAATGCCTTCATGGACTTCTCTAAGGGCGTAGTTGGCATCTGCCGACCCCAAGCACTTTAGCAGCGGCTATGAGAATGATCGCTTATAAAAGACACCATCAAGGATGACATACTTTGAGGCCATCAAGCGCACCCGCTTGGCCTCCGCCAGATCTTCCGGAAGAGTTCTTTTGGCCAGGAAAGTAAGGATCGAATCCATCCCAGAAGCTTCATGTTCCACCTGGAGGACCTCGGTCGGCTCTTCGGCAATGCTAGGGTGCAGCAGATACTCCACAAAAGCTCGGTCAGATGTCCCACTAGCGGCTGTAGCCAACCTTGATAGGCCATTCGCCCGAGAGTTCTGCAGACGAGTTATGTGCAGGATTTCAAAAAATCTGAACCGAGAAATGAGGTTTTGTACCTTGTTTAAATATTTTTCTAGGGTCGGATCCCTTTCTTCAAATTCCCTCTTTATGTGATTAACCACCAGTTGGGAGTCGGAGAAGACTCTAAGTCGGTTGATGCCCAGTTTGCTGGCGATTCGTAGCCCCGCGAGGAGGGCTTCATACTCTGCTTGATTGTTTGACACCTGAAATAAAAAATGTAATGCATATTCCAGGTTCTCCCCATCCCGGTCGGCCAGGATCAGTCCGGCCCCATAACTTGTGAGTTTGGACACTCCATCCACATGGAGAGTCCAGGCTGTTTCGACTACATGATAGCATCGGCTTCAGGTACTTTAGCCATTCGAGGAGCCATCTCCTGTCTCCAGTACACTATATAATGAAGTCAGCAATTACCTGGGCCTTCAAGGCAGATCGTGGCTGGAAAGAAATGTCGAATTCGCCTAGCTTGACAGCCCACTTGGTGAGTCGGCCGGATGTATCCGGGCACCGAAGGTTTGCCTTGAAGGGTTGGTTGGTCATCACCATAATCGAATGGCCTGGAAATACAGTCGGAGCCGCTTGGCAGATGTGACCAAAGAGTATATCAACTTTTGCATCTTGGGATACCTTGTTTCGGTGTCGTGGAGAACTTGGCTGATATAATAGATAGGCTTTTGCTTTCCATCCTCTCCGACTCGTGCAAGGGTGGTGCAGATCACTTCGTTTGACGCCGAAAGATAGAGGTATAAAGGCTCCCCCTCCATTGGCTTTGCCAGCAACTGAGGGTTCTCAAGTACTCCTTCATTGTTTTGAAAGCCAACCAGCACTCGTCAGTCCAAACAAAACACTCCGACCGGTGCAGGGTGTTGAACAATGGCAGGGACTTCTCAGCCGAATGGAAGATAAAACAGCTGAGAGTGGCGATTCGGCCAGTAAGCTCTTGCACCTACTTTTTATTGGTCGGGTGCACCATCTCCGTGATGGCCTTTATCTTGTCGGGAATCACCTCAATTTCCCTCTATGTAACCAGAAAACCAAGGAATTTGCTAGAGGTTATCCTAAAGGTACATTTCATGGGGTTTAGCTTCATCCGATGGTGCTTGAGTGCATCAAAGGATTCCTGCAAGTCCTTGATGCGGTCAGCCTTATGGAGGCTCTTCACTATCATGTCGTCCACATAAGCTTCCATGTTTCTACCTAGTTGACCTTCGAACACTTGGTTCATCAGCATCTGAAAGGAGGCGTCGATGTTCTTTATGCCGAAAGGCATCATCCGATAACAGTATAGACACTTATCAGTGACAAAGGCGGTCTTCTCCTCATCTTCCGGATGCATATTTATTTGATTGTAACCAGAGAAGGCATCCATAAAGCTGAGAAGTCGGTGGCCGGCCGTGGCATCCACCAGCTAATCAATTTTGGTTACTGAGAAGCTATCCTTCGGGCAGGCCTTGTTGAGGTCGGTGTAATCCACACAGATCCTCCACTTCCCGTTGGCCTTCTTCACCATAACCCCATTTGCCAGCCACTCAGGGTAGTGGACTTCACTGATGAAGACAGCGTCATGGAGCTTCTTTACTTCCTCATCAATGGCTTTCTATCTTTCGGTAGCAAAGTTTTTCTTCTTTTGTCGGACAGGTTGGTAGGTCGGATCGACCTTGAGCTAGTGAGTAATGTCCTCCGATGATATTCTAGACATGTCAGATGCCGACAAAGCAAAGATGTCGGCGTTACTCCTAAGGAAGTCGATCAGTTCTGACTTAAAGTCCTCACTGAGAGAGCCTCCAATCTGAAGTATTTTGGTGGGATCATTTTCTCGAAGGGGAACAAACATAATTCTTTTCCCTGGCTGACTGAGGCCACCGGCCTCAGCTCTTGGGTCATATTGCTCCAGAGTGGGATGGCCTTCTGACTATTTATTCATAATGGTCAGACATTGCCTAGCCATCCTATGGTCTCCCCTCATCACTGTGACCCCGCTCCTGGTCATAAATTTTGCCAACAGATGATAAGTGGAAACTATAGCTCTGAATTTGTTAAGGGCCGGTTGGCCCAAAATAGCATTATTAGGTGAGGTCGTCCGAACTACCACAAAATTGATGGGGAGGGCTTTCTGTAAAGGCTCCAATCTAATAGTCACAGGGAGAACTATTTCTCCTTCCACTCCGATGGAGTTGCCCCCGAAGCCTGTCAGCAGCACTGGGGATTCCCGCAGCATGGACATGGATAGATTCAATCTCCCAAAAGCGTCATACAGCAATACCTCTGTCGAGTTTCCATTATCAATAAGTATTCTCCTTACGTTGTAATTGGCAATCACTGCTAACACGACTACAGGATCGTTCTCAAAAACATGAGTCTCCAAGAGATCTTCATCGGAGAAGGTGATTGCATTAGAGCCCCTGGACCTTTTAGCAATATCGGTCCTATCCTCATAACTTCCTACGGATTGCCGATGCAGCATGCTGACATACACACCAGTCGGCCTCTGATTGGGGAGCTCCGTCTCCTCCAGAGGGTTTCGGGCATTTGATGCTTCGGCCCGGTCCCGATGGGGTCGGTCACACTTGCAGAAGTATCCCCTCTGGATGAGTTCTTCAATGGCGCCCTTCAACTGTAGGCACTCTTCAGTACTGCGCCCATGATCCCTATGGAATCGACAGAATTTTTCTTTATTTCTTTGGGCAGGAGGGCCTGTTGCAGACACCGAAGGCACCAAAATAAGGCAGAGGCTTCTCAACCCTCTGTGGATCACTTAATTGACATTCAAGTCTACTGTAATAAAGCTTAGCTATTTATTTAAATCCTGTAATTAGTCAGCTCATGTTGAGCTAGTTCAGTTCAGTATTAGTCAGCTCATGTCGAGCTAATTTTATATTTTTGAGTCCTATCCAAGCATATCAAAGACTCAAGACCACTTCATACAAGTGAAGACCAAGTCCAACCTAATTGAAGACATGGAAGTTGAGCCCAAGTCCAACCCAGCTTGAAGATTTGAAGACCCCAGGAAGAAAATTCAGAAAACCATAATTCCTTGCAGATGCCCTCAAGATGCCCAGATTCCCTTCTAGATTGCAAAATATATTCATAAACCAGGGTATCCATGATTCCAGAGGTCCACCTGCATCCTAGCCCAAAGAAATCAAGCCTAGGAACAAAGCCCAAGCCCCTAAGAAGTAAGATAGCAAGGAATATTCCTGCTACCTGGCCACTAGGCCACCCCAGCTTCCAAAGGCCCAAGCCCATGCACCCAAGCCCCTTTGGGCTGGCCTCATGCTGCTCTTAGAAGCCCAACACGCCCCCCTAGGCATCCTTGGAGTGTTGACCAAGTCAAGAAAATTTTTAGAAATTTTTCTACCTAATGTTTCCTTTTTTTATAGCTAGGGTTTAAGTAGGAATCGGATTCTTATGTAAAGACTAATGTGTCCTTACTTGGAGCCCAAGGTTAATGATCTATTTAAGGGACCCTAGCCTCTTGTATGAGACTAAATTTTGATATATGAAATAAATCTTGAGTTCTTCTATTGCTTTGTGTGATTACCCTGCTGTGTGCATAAAGGGGTTTGAGAGTTCTTCTTCCTGGTGTTTGCAACCATCTTCCTGCCGCCAACCATCCTTCCAGCCCCCTCCAAAACTTTCTTCCCTTTGCTGTTTTCCTTTATTTTCTTGATCTCCTTTGAGTTTTCTAACCCCTGACAGGTCGTTTGTAGGTCCCCGAGTTCATACGAATCCAACGACTCAAGCCAATCCTCAATCGGACCACCGAGTGGAAAGCCGGGTATCCACAGGTCTTTGGCTTGGTTTTCCAGGCCGCATCCATCGAGGAACGAGAGATCCCTTCGCTGCGATCTTCAACGAGCACTTCAGACATTGTCAGGTACATCCCCTCTATGATGGGGGACTAATATGCATGCAATTTTTTTTTGTATGTTTTATATGTGGGGTTGAGTGATTAATTCCCGAATTTCAGATTAAAATAAGTTGTAGGAAATTTTATATGAATTTTAAAAGATCAGCATGCAGATTAGGACTTAGAAAAGTAGAAAAGAAGGATCGCCGGGGCTGAGAAGCCTCGGTTAGGGCAAGTTCTCCTACAATAAAACTACTGGAGGTAGAGGGGGTGTACCTGACAACATCTGTGAAGATCGCAGCAAAAGGGTCTCTCATTTCTCGACGGATGCAGCCTGGAAAATCGAGCCAAAGACCCGCGGATACCCGGCTTTCTGCTCGGTGATCCGATTGAGGCTTGGCTGGAGTCGTTGGATTCGTAGGAACTCGGGGACCAGTAAATGACCTGTCAAGGGTTACAAAACTCACAAAGGAACAAGAAAACAAAGAAAAAATAGCAAAGAAAAGCTTCTTTTGGAGTGGGTGTCCAGGGATCTGAGATGTTTGTTGGCAGCAGGAAGATGATTGCAGCACTGGGAAGAAAAACTCTCGCAAATCCCTTTATGCATACAGCATGGTATCACACAACTCAATAGAAGAACTCAAGGTTTTCATTCATCAAAAATTAAGTTTCATACAAGAGGCTAGGGTCCCTTAAATAAACCCTTAACCTTGGGCTCCAAGTAAGGGCACTTTAGACTTTACATAGGACTCCTTTTCCTTTTAAAACTCTAATTGGAATACAAGGTAATAGGTAGAAAACTTTAACTCAAAATACTCCCCTCTTGTCCGTCTCTTGGTCGGCGAAGGTGGTGACCATAAGTGGCCGACCAAGAGGGGAGGTGACCCTAGGGAGGGGCGCCCTAAATTCTACCTGGGCCTGGGCTGGCCCAAATTCCTTATGGCTGGTCCAGGGTTTTGAATTTGTTCCTGATTTTGTCTTCTATTCCTGGACTCTTCAAGTCTTCAAGCTGGGTTGGACTTGGGCTTAACTTTTATGTCTTCAATTAGGATGACTTGGTCTTCACTTGTATGATGTGGTCTTGAGTCTTCAATCTGATTGGACAGGACTCAAAAATTGAAATTAGCTCAACATGAGCTGGCTAGCATTGGTCTGAACTAGCTCAATAAGAGCTGGACTAATTACAAGACTCAAATGTAGCTGGACTATGCTTTATTACAGGGACTCAAATATTAACTAAGTGATCCACAGAGGGTTGAGAAGCCTCTGCCTTATTCTGGTGCCTCTGGTGTCCGCACCAATTCTCCTGGGGTGGGAGGAACTCGACCATGTCGAGTGAAGATCAGATTGGCTCACATATCTCTCAAGAAGGTCTGGGTTGAGGCGTTGCAAGTCCTCTCGAGAAATTCACGAATCGTCCGACTCTGGCCGGCCTTGCCATCGAACTAGGAAGCGTTGATAACCGCGGCCCCGGGTCGTAATGGATTGATCGTCCAGCATACACTCGATCCGTTCTCCTCTCTCAGGCCAATTAATTGGAGGACACTCTGGGTAAGGATCACTCTCAATAGAAGGGATAGGTCCAAAAGCCTCACTGGGTATCGTTGCCAGTTCCCTGTACTCAACCAGGTCTGTAATATTGAAGGTAGAACTAATGCCCATATCCGAAGGCAAGTCTAGCACATAGGCATTTGATCTAACCTTCTTTAATACTTTAAAAGGTCCGGCTCCCCGAGCATGAACCTTCTTAACGGTCCAAGGTGGGAATCGTTCATGCCTAAGCCTAATCATGACAGAATCCCCTACATCAAATTCTTTGATCCTTCTTCAGGAATTAACCAAATTTTTATAAGTTTCATTGCTTAAGTTTATCTTTTGGTTAATGTCTTTATGCAAGTCTCTAATATGCTGTGCAAATGACTCTGCGGACTCTGAGACTCGTGCATGAATAGGTAAAGGAATCAAATCAATGGGGCGATTAGGCTTGTACCCATGGACTATCTCAAAAGGGCTCTTTCCCGTTGTCCTATTTACTGAACTGTTGTAGGCAAACTCTGCTCTAGGTAATAACAAATCCCATGTTCCAACATGTTCACCTACCAGGCATCTAAGGAGGTTTCCTAAACTTCGGTTCACTACTTCAGTTTGGCCATCTGTTTGAGGGTGGTAGGCTGTAGAAAACTTAAGCTTGGTCCCTAATAGGTGCCATAAGGTCTTCCAGAAATAACTAGTGAAACTAACATCCCTATCAGATATAATGGTCTTGGGTAGGCCATGCAGTTTGACCACATGATCTAAGAAGAGTTTGGCTACCCTAGATGCGTCAAAGGTCTGGGAACAGGGAATGAAGTGAGCCATCTTAGAGAACCTATAGACCACTACAAAGATTGAGTCATGTTTCTTTTGGGTCTTAGGTAATCCTAGCACGAAATCCATACTTAGGTCCTGTCGAGGGCGATCAGACACTGGTAAAGGTGTGTAAAGACCAGTGTTTTGCTTTTGCTATTTGGCAACAGCACAAGTTCGACATCTGGCTACAATCTATGCAACGTGCCTTTTCAATCCTGGCCAAAAGAACTGGTCCTCTATTGCTAAGATCGTCTTATTTCTACCCAAATGACTAGCTAAACCTCCAGCATGGGTTTCCCAGATTATGAATTCTCTAAGGGAAGTTTTGGGTATACAGAGTCGATTATTCTGGAAAAGGTAACCATCCTGAAGGGTATACTCACTATGGGTATTGGATGGTCCTAGCCTGAGGGTCTGGTAAATGCCTCCAAAGTCTGGGCAGGTTTCATATTCATCCTTTAACCTATCAAACCCTATGACTTTGGTGCTAACTGATCCCAATAGTAAAGACCTATGGCTCAGGACATCTGCTACCTTATTTTCAGTGCCGGCATGGTGCTTCAGGATGAAAGTGTAGGCCTGAATGTACTCAATCCATTTACCATGCCGTGGGTTCAGTTTCTTTTGGGAGTTCAGGAATCGGAGTGCCTCATGGTCAGAAAATAAAACAAACTCCTGCGGTAGTAAATAATGTCTCCAATATCTAAGGGCCTGGACTACCGCATAAAATTCCTTGTCATAGGTAGAGTACTTAAGTTTAGCCTCATTCAGCTTTTCACTGAAGAAGGCTACAGGGTGGTTCTCTTGACTTAGTACCCTACCTATTCCTACTCCCGTGGCATCGCAAGTGACCTCAAACACCTTAGTAAAGTCAAGTAATCTAAGGATGGGTGCATGGGTCATCTTATCCTTAAGCTCTAGGAAGGCCTTATCAGCTGCTTTGGTCCACTCAAATCTATCCTTCCTAATGCAATCGGTGATAGGTGCGATGATTGTGCTAAAACCCCTAATAAATCTCTTGTAAAAGGTTGCTAAGCCATAGAAACTACGTACATCATGGACATTAGAGGGTGTAGGCCACTCAAAAATCGCCCTAACCTTTTCAGGATCTGCAGAAACTCCCTCAGGGGTGACAACAAAACCTAGGAAGATGACCCTATGTGTCATGAAATCACACTTCTTAAAGTTGGCATAGAGGTTATTCTACCTAAGGGTTTGGCATACCAGTCTTAGATGACTAAGGTGGTCCTTCTTGGTCCTGCTATAAATCAGAATATCGTCAAAGTAGACCACAACGAATTTTCCGGTAAACTCTCTCAGGACCTGGGTCATAATCCTCATAAAGGTACTTGGTGAATTGGAAAGTCCAAAGGGCATTACAACCCACTAAAATAGGCCATCCTTAGTCTTGAAAGCAGTTTTCCACTCATCCCCAGGTCTAATTCTAACCTGATGATAGCCGCTCTTAAGGTCTATCATGGAGAAAACTTTGGCTCTGGCCATCATGTCTAACATATCATCCAATCGGGGGATGGGAAACCTATATTTCACAGTTATTTTGTTGATAGCTCTACTATCTACACACATACTCCAGGTAACATCCTTCTTAGGGGTCAGTAGAGCAGGGACTGCACATGGACTCAGGCTCTCCCTAATGAAAACCTTCCTAAGTAATTCTCCCACTTGTCTCTGTAATTCTTGATGCTCACTGGGATTCAGTCTATAATGAGGAAGGCTTGGTAAAGTGGCTCCTAGAACTAAGTCTATTGCATGCTGGATATTCCTAAGGGGTGGCAATTGATCAGGTAAATCCTCAGGGAAGACATCCTCGAATTCTTTCAGAGCTTCAACAATTTCTTTAGGGTGTTCCTTTTGGGTTGGCTCTAATATTTCTTTGGAGGTCAAGATCCAAACAGGGTTACCCTCAACAATCTCCTTTTCTAACTCCCTAGCCTTAATCAGGTTAATTCCAGGTTTCTTGTCCTTAAGGCTACAAGAACTCCTCTTAACTGTGTCCCTAGGGGGAGCTGGATTGATAACAAACTTATTCCCATGGTAGTTGAAGGTACAAACATTGGTTCGACCATACAAGGTTGCATCATGATCAAATAGCCAAGGTCGACCTAAAATAATACTACTTACTTCCATGGGGATAACATCACACCAAATCTTTTTCTTATAGGTCTGCAATCTAAGTAAGATTTGGCACCTAACTTGAATTTGGATGGAGGTGGAATCTACCCAAGAAACATTGTATGGGCTAGGATGTGGAACTGTGGTCAATCCTAAAGATTTAACTATCTTGGCAGAGATGGCATTGACACAACTCCCACTATCTATGATAATCTTAAGAACCTTATCCCCTAACTTAACAAAAGTCTGTAGGATGCTAGTCCTACGCCAATCTTCCTTAACTGGGGTTTGGGCTAGGATGCACCTAACCACTCCTAATTGGTTCTCAAACTCAGGTTCTTCCTCCTCACCTTCGTACTCCTCTATTAATTGATCATCAGCCTCATAAACTTCTTCCTCAGGTTCGACTACAGACTCAGGCTCTTCTTCTTGTAATTCACCTAGATGTAAAGCACTAACTGGACATTGATTCTTAAAGTGGCCTGGCTTATGACATCTAAAATAGGTCTTCTGGGGAGTGTAACCCTTATTGCTTCTACAGATTTTTCTCGATCATCCTTGCGGGCCAAAGAATTACTAGGCTGGGGTCGACTCGGACCTGGATGACTAGGACTGGGTCGGTTTGGGGCTGGTAGACTAGGACTGGGTCGACTGGGTATGGGTCGACTCTGAAGGGGCTGGTTAGCTCCCGGATACTAACTAGGGTATCTAGTGGGCTCAGGTCGACGGTAAACGGGCCCTCTATGGAAACGTTCATGATCCCTAGCAATCTGGTAAGCATGGTCCAGGTCTCTAACCTCTCTCATGTAGAGCTCTTTCTTAATATCATCTCTTAATCCAGCCCTAAACCTAGATAAGACAACATCCTCAAACTCCCTCAAATCACATCGCATGGAATACTCATCAAATTTTGCAATGTACTCATCTATGCTCTTGTTACCCTGATTAAATCATTGCCATTGATCTAGTAACCCTCTACGATATGAAGCTGGAACGTATCTTGTCCTAAGCTTACCCTTCATGGCCCACCAGGTGGTTATAGGATCATGCCCTCCTAGATTAAGGGTTCTCTCAACACTAGCCCAATGTAACCTGGCTTCCCAAATCAACTTAAGCTTGGCAAACCAAAATTTACGCTCCTCTGTCATATCATACCATTCAAAATATTGATCCATCTCTCCCTCCCAATCTATATAGACCTTAGGATCTAGACAACCATCAAAAGTTGTAGCATCAAGCTTGACATGTCTATAGGATCGGTCCTCCTGGTCTACAAAATCCTGATTAGGCCTTCTATGATGAACTTCAGGGATTGGGTTAGGACGATAGCCTCTTCTAGTTTCAACCTCAAGATATGGAACAGGGTTTGGGGTCCTCCTGGGCTCAGGATTGTAGTATGGGTCAGGTTGAGGGGCTCTCCTAGGTTCGACCTCTTGGTATGGGTCAGGGTCTGGGGTCCTCCTAGGCTGAGGGTTATAGTATGGGTCAGGATGAGGGGCTCTCCTAGGTTCGACCTCAAGGTATGGATTAGGGTTTGGGGTCCTCCTTGGTTGAGGGGAATTAGGATCTGGTTCAGACTATGACCCATGGGTTTTTCCTGGGGTCCCTACCCGGACTTCTAACTGATCAAACCTGTTGGAAAGATGGTCAATTCTATCATTGGTTTGAATACTAGACTGAGTTAATTGGGTCACTTATGTAGTCATCTGGGTAGTTATCTGGGTAGCCATCTGGGCCATTTGATCAGCTAGGGCTTTTATTTGGGCTTGTAAATTTTCCATGGGTTCAGACATTTGTGAAGGAGGTGGGTGATATGAAACTCCTGATATAGTGCTCATGCAAGACTCGATCAAATCTACTATAGCTGACTAGACCTTGAGTCCAAACTAGATGCTCAATCAGGGTGGCAAACTAGCCTATAGTAACCCTGTACTCAGCCAGGCAGGTGTAAGGGGAGTGTTAGGTCCCTGATTGCCAATCCTAGACACCAATCAGAGATTGGCCAGGTAGGCGAACCAGCACACAAGCCCTTCGGGATTGAATCCCTAAACCACTGTTCTAGACACTGAGCACAAGGCACACACAGGTTAACTTGACTCAGTGATTTAACACTAGCCCGGACCCGATTGGTTGGTGTCCCTAGCCCACTAGGGCAAATTAAGTCTAATTAATTTTAGGTTAAGGCATGGGACTGAATGCAAGGAATGTGGTTTTGGGCTAAGGAAAGGTTATCAACTCCTCTCCTTATCTGATATAGCAAGAGTTCCCTTAAAAGTAAATTATGCAATGATGGCAGGTAGATGAGGATGCAAATTAGGGTTTAGATGTTTTTTGGTATCTTTGGAGAATATGTATTTTTTTTTTGGTATTTTCTTAAATAGAAGAAAACTTTCAAATCATGACCTAATATTCTGGAAATATACTAAAATTAAAAGATATGCAAAAATGCTAAATAAAACCCTAAAACTTCCAAACTTGTCTTGCTGAAAAAAAAAACAGAGCCAAAAATTTGCAAGTCGTATTTCGGCTTGCGAAACATTCACAGTCCGAAATAAAATCTAAAAAATTATGTAAATTACTGTGAATTATGGTAAATCCATAAAATAAATTTTAGAATTTTTGGAGTTTGTATGAGGAAGAAATAATTAAAATAACAGAGTATATATGGATTGAAAATTGCAGAAAACAAGCCCTAATCTAGGCTTTGATACCAAATGATGGGGGACTAATATGCATGCAATTTTTTTTGTGTGTTTTATATGTGGGGTTGAGTGATTAATTCCCAAATTTTAGATTAAAATAAGTTGTAGAGAATTTTATATGAATTTTAGAAGATCAGCATTCAAATTAGGACCTAGAAAAGTAGAAAAGAAGGATCGCCGGGGTTGAGAAGCCTCGGTTAGGGCAAGTTCTCCTACAATAAAATTACTGGAGGTAGAGGGGGTGTACCTGACAATATCTGTGAAGATCACAGCAAAAGGGTCTCTCGTTCCTCTATGGATGCGGCCTGAAAAACTGAGCCAAAGACCCGCGGATACCCGGCTTTCTGCTCGGTGATCCGATTGAGGCTTGGCTGGAGTCGTTGGATTCGTAGGAACTCGGGAACCTGTAAAGGACCTGTCAGGGGTTAGAAAACTCACAAAGAAACAAGAAAACAAAGGAAAAATAGCAAGGAAAGGCTTCTTTTGGAGTGGGCATCCAGGGATCTGAGATGCTTGTTGGCAGCAGGAAGACGATTGCAGCACTGGGAAGAAAAACTCTCGCAAACCCCTTTATGCACACAGTAGGGTATCACACAACTCAATAGAAGAACTCAAGGTTTTCATTCATCAAAAATTAGGTTTCATAGAAGAGGCTAGGGTCCCTTAAATAGACCCGTAACCTTGGGCTCCAAGTAAGGGCACTTTAGACTTTACATAGGACTCCTTTTCCCTTTCAAACTCTAATTGCAATACAAGGTAATAGGTAGAAAACTTTAACTCAAAATACTCCCCTCTTGTCCTTCTCTTGGTCGGCCAAGGTGGTGACCATAAGTGGCTGACCAAGAGGGGAGGTGACCCTAGGGAGGGGCGCCCTAAATTCTACCTAGGCCTGGGCTGGCCCAAATTCCTTCCGGCCGGTCCAGGGTTTTGAATTTGTTCCTGATTTTATCTTCTATTCCTTGACTCTTCAAGTCTTCAAGCTGGGTTGGACTTGGGCTTAACTTTTATGTCTTCAATTAGGTTGAACTTGGTCTTCACTTGTATGATGTGGACTTGAGTCTTCAATCTGATTGGACATGACTCAAAAATTGAAATCAGCTTAACATGAGCTGGCTAGCATTGGTCTGAACTAGCTCAATAAGAGCTGGACTAATTACAGGACTCAAATGTAGCTGGACTAAGCTTTATTACAGGGACTCAAATATTAACTAAGTGATCCACAGAGGGTTGAGAAGCCTCTTCCTTATTCTGGTACCTCTGGTGTCCGCACCACTCTACCTCTAGTCTTATTATTGTTGGAGAACTTGCCCTAACCGAGGCTTCTCAGCCCCGGCGATCCTTCTTTAGTACTTTTCTTGGTGCTAATATGCATGCTTGGCTTCAAAAATTCATACAAAATTCTCTACAATTAATTTTTATCTGAAATTCAAGAATTAATCACTTAACCCCACATATAAAACATACAAAATGAATTGCATGCATATTTTTCCCGCATCATTTGGTATCAGAGCTTAGATTAGGGCTTGTTTTCTGTAATTTTTCAGTCCATATGTACTCTATTTTTTAAATTATTTCTCCTTGATAAAATCTCAAAAAATCACGAAATTATTTTTATAGATTCAACATAATTCATAGTAATTTTCAGAATTTTTTCAGATTTTATTTCCGCCTGCAAATTTTCTGCAAGCCGAAATATAGCCTGCAAATATTTGGCTCTGTTTTTTCAGCAAGACAAGTTTGGAAGTTTTAGGGTTTTGTTTAGCATCTTTTGCACATCTTTTAATTTTAGTATATTTCCTGCATATTAGGCCATAATTTGCAAGTTTTCTCCTATTTAAGAAAATACCAAAAAAAAAATTACATATTCTCCAAAAATACTAAAAAAACATCTAAACCCTAATTTGCATCCTCATCTGCCTGCCATCATTGCATAATCTACCTTTAAGGGTACTCTTGCTATATCAGATAAGGGGAGGAGTTGATAACATCTCATTAGCCCAAAACCACATCCCTTGCATTCGGTCCCAAGCCTTAACTTAAAATTAACTAGACTTAATTTGCCCTAGTAGGCTAGGGACACCAACTGGTCGGGTCCAGGCTAGTGTTAGATCACTGTGTCAAGTTAACCTGTGTGTGCCTTGTGCTCAGTGTCTAAAATGGTTGTTCAGGGATTCAATCCCGAATGGCTTGTGTGCTAGTCCGCCTACCTGGCCAATCTCTGATTGGTGTCTAGGCTTGGCAATCAAGGACCTAACACTCCCCTTACACCTGCCTGGCTGAGTATCGAGTTACTATAGGCTAGTTTGCCACCCTGATTGAGCATCTAGTTTGGACTCTAGGTCTAGTCAGCAGTAGTCGGTCTAATCGAGTCTTGCATGAGCACTAGATCAGGGGTTTCATATCACCCACCTCCTTCATAAATGGCTGAGTCCATGGACCATTTTGATGCTAAATTTGAAACCCTTGGAGAAAGGTTAGTCCAAACCCTCAATCTTAGGTTTGAGCAAGCAAATGCCCAATTGACCCAGAAGCTTGAACAAATAGATGCCCTACAAGGAACCCTAAAGGAGACACGTAGGACCCAGTCTGAGCCTGATCCTGAGTCCCCTCAGCCTAGGAGAACCCCTCGCCATGACCCTTATTATGATCCAGACCCTAGGAGGACCCCAAACCCTGAACCATACCGTGAGGTTGAACCTAGGAGAGCCCCTCATCCTGACCCATACTATAATCCTGGACCTAGGAGGACCCCAAACCTTGATCCATATCAAGAGGTTGAACCAAGGAGAGCCCCTCGCCTGACCCATACTATAATCCTGAGCCTAGGAGGACCCCAGACCCTGATCCATATCTTGAAGCAGAACCTAGGAGAGGCCATCGTCCTTACCCAATTCCTGAGGTTCATCCTAGAAGGCCCAATCAAGATTTTGTAGACCAGGAGGACATATCCTATAGACATGTTAAGCTTGATGCCCCAACTTTTGATGGTTGTCTAGATCCTAAGGTCTACATAGATTGGGAGGGAGAGATGGATCAATATTTTGAGTGGTGTGATATGATAGAGGAGCGTAAGTTTAGATTTGCTAAGCTTAAGTTGGTTCAGGAAGCCAGGTTACATTGGGCTAGGGTTGAGAGAACCCTTAGTCTAGGAGGGCATGATCCTATAACCACCTGGTGGGCCATGAAGGGTAATCTTAGGACAAGATACATTCCAACATCATATCATAGTGGGTTACTAAATGGTGCGGGCACCAGACTCAGAAGAAGACTTCAGGGCTCCATCTGGATCTCTGATTGACCTTGCCCGAAGAATTAGGGTTTTCTGGTTTGTAATAAGGGTTGACTTGATTAGCTCAATTTTAGCTTGAGTCTGTATGTCCCTGCAATTTAATTTTGTTGAGTCATGTTGACTCAGTAGTGGTCTAGGACTTCTCCAGGGTGTCACATTTTCTACCAAGGCCAAGCAAGAGGGCGCCACACTCCCAGCCACATGCCTGAGTCCAGGGGGCGCCACATCTCCATCCAGTATGCTCTGGTCCCCACACCACAAGATAGCAGGTCCCTTCTCTCATGCGCCACTTAAGGAGAAGACAATCTGGGATCCACAATTGAAGGGGGTGGCCAAAGAGTTTCCATAAGAGCCAAGCTATGAAAAGAAAAGAGCAAAGCTTGGGGAGGAAGACTAGGAGGTGCCCAAGTAATTCCAAATAAAACCAGGTATGAAAGGAAGGAAACTTCTCTTGAAGAGCAAGGTTAGGAGATGCCTAAATACTTCCAAATAAGACCGAGCATGGAAGGAAAAATATTTTTTCTTGAAGAGCAAGGCTAGGAGGCGCCACCCACTTTCCTTTTGAAGCCAAAAATCAATATTTTGGTAACCTTTTGGTCGGCCATATGTTTGGGAATTGATCCTACAAACCTAATTTGAAGATCCACCCTATTAGTCCCACATGGGAAGATGTAAAACCCTGCTCTCTTGTAAAGTCCTATAAATTAAACCCTTCTTGTAAATTTGAAAGTTATCTGATGAATGAATCTAATTTATGTGTGAGCAAACTCTTTGTTTTCTCTCTTCCGCACTTGCATCCAGGTGTTGAGCTCCGTGAGGGAGTAAATCTGGGTTCCCCAGGAACCTTGAGGAGGTGCGAGATCTCCAACCCCAAAATCCTAGGTTAGCCACTTCAACTCCAAAAAAACCTAGCCGCCCATCAATCTCCTCAATCCACTAAACCCTAGCCTACCCCACCTCCCACGGCCACTCTCTCCAAGTCAAGGCCGACCACCAGCATCCGGGTGCAGTCCAGATACTTCAGATTCAGAGCAAATTCCAGAGGGAGCCAGATCAACCTTCAGGAGAATCTGGACTTCAGCAACATCAGCTTTCAAGTTCTTCAATCTGGTAAATCCTTCCTTGAGTATCTGATTCCTATCACTTGTTCTTCTTCATTCCCAGATCTTGAGTTCAAGAGTAGCCGACTCAGCCACAGGACCAGTATTGGAGGATCCATTGCGAAGATATCCGAATCCGAGAATCCAACAATCTGCTCGAGAGAGTTCTTCCACCAAACTCTGTGAAGATCACTATCTGGTCGGTAACCCCTCTCTTCTCTTTATTTCTGTCCTGTTGAAAGTTCAGAGCGAAACCCTAGGTCTGGGAGTTTCTCAACCCCCAGCGATCCGTTACTTCTGAACCACTCTGATAACCTAGTTTCTTTTAAATTGTGCTTTCAATTATTACCTAGTTTCTTTCAATTTAGTTTAGCTTTCCTTTGAGTCAAAGCCAATTTCTGAAAATATAAAAAAAAAAAGAATTAATCTTAATTTATTTCCGTATCGCATCATCTCTTCTTTCGTTCTACATCACTAGATCAATGGCAACGATTTAATCAGGGTAACAGGAGTATATGTGAGTACATCGCAAAATTTGATGAGTATTCCATGCGATGTGATTTGAGGGAGTCTAAGGATGTTGTCTTTTCTAGGATTAGGGCTGGACTGAGAGATGACATTAAGAAAGAGCTCTATATGAGAGAGGTTAGGGACTTGGACCATGCTTATCAGATTACTAGGGATCATGAGCATTTTCATAGAGTGCCCGTTTATCGTAGGCCTGAGCCCACTAGATACCCTAGTCAGTATCCAGGAGCTAGCAAGCCCCATCAGAGCAAACCCATGCCAAGCCGACATAGCCCTAGTCGACCCAGTCCTAGTCAGCCAGGCCTGAATCGACCCAGTCCAAGTCAGCCAGGCCCGAGTCGACCCCAGCCTATTATTCCTTTGACCCGAAAGGATGATCGAGGAAAATCTGTAGAGGTCAATAAGAGTTACACTCCCCAGAAGACCTATTTTAGATGTAATGAGCCAGGCCACTTTATGAGCCAATGTCCAGTTAGTGCCTTACATCTAGGTGAATTGCAAGAAGAAGGGCCTGAATCCATAGTCAAACTTGAGGGAGAAGTTTATGAGGCTGATGATCAGTTAATAGAGGAGTACGAAGGTGAGGAGGAGGAACCTGAGTCTGAGAACCAATTAGGAGTGGTTAGGTGCATCTTAGCCAAAACCCCAGTTAAGGAAGATTGGCGTAGGACTAGCATCCTACAGACTTTTGTCAAGGTAGGGGGTAAGGTTCTTAAGATCATCATCGATAGTGGGAGTTGGGTCAATGCCATCTCTGCCAAGACAGTTAAATCTTTAGGATTGACCACAATTCCCTATCCTAATTCGTACAAAGTTTCTTGGATAGATTCTACCTCCATCCAGGTTCAAGTTAGGCACCAAATCTTAATTAGATTGCAGACCTATGAGGGAAAGATTTGGTATGATGTCATCCCCATGGAAGTAAGTAGTATTATTTTAGGTCGACCTTGGCTTTTTGATCATGATGCAACCCTATATGGTCGGACCAATGTTTGTGCATTCAACTACCTTGGGAATAAGTTTGTTATCAATCCAGCTCCCCCTAGGGACCCTGTTAAGAGGGGTTCTAGTAGCCTTAAGGACAAGAAACCTGGAGTTAACCTGATTAAGGCTAGGGAGTTAGAAAAGGAGATTGCTAAGGGTAACCCTGTTTGGATCTTGACCTCCAAGGAAATATTAGAGCATGCCCAAAAGGAACACCCTAAAGAAATTGTTGAAGCACTGAAAGAATTTGAGGATGTCTTCCCTGAGGATTTTCCTGATCAACTACCACCCCTTAAAGACATCCAGCATGTAATATACATAGTTCCAGGAGCCACTTTACCAAACCTTCCTCACTATAGGCTGAATCCCAGTGAACATCAAGAATTACAGAAACAAGTGGGAGAATTACTTAGGAAGGGTTTCATTAGGGAGAGCTTGAGTCCATGTGCAGTCCTTACTCTACTGACCCCTAAGAAGGATGGTACCTGGATGATGTGTGTAGATAGTAGAGCTATCAACAAAATAACTGTGAAATATAGATTTCCCATCCCCCGATTGGATGATATGTTAGACATGATGGCCGGAGCCAGAGTTTTCCCTAAGATAGACCTTAAGAGCAGCTATCATCAGGTTAGGATTAGACCTGGGGATGAGTGAAAAACTGCTTTCAAGACTAAGGATGGCCTGTTTGTGTGGGTTGTAATGCCTTTCGGACTATCCAATGCACCAAATACTTTTATATGGATTATGACCCAGGTCCTGAAAGAGTTTATACGAAAATTCGTTGTGGTCTACTTTGATGATATTCTGATTTATAGCAAGACCAAGAAGGACCACCTTAGTCATCAAAGACTAGTATGCCAGACCTACCAACTTTAAGACGTGTGATTTCATTACACATAGGGTTATCTTCTTAGGTTTTGTTGTCACCCCTGAGTGAGTTTCTGCAGATCCTGAAAAGGTTAGGGCAATTATTGAGTGGCCTACACCCTCTAGTGTCCACGATGTGCATAGTTTCCATGGCCTAGCAAACTTTTACAGGAGATTTATTAAGGGTTTTAGTACAGTCGTCGCACCTATCACTGATTGCATTAGGAAGGGTACATTTGAGTGGACCAAAGCAGCTGATAAGGCCTTCCTAGAGCTTAAGGATAAGATGACCCATGCACCCATCCTTAGATTACCTGACTTTACTAAGGTGTTTGAGGTCGCTTGTGATGCCTCGGGAGTAGGAATAGGTGGGGTACTAAGTCAAGGGAATCACCCTGTAGCCTTCTTCAGTGAGAAACTGAATGAGGCTAAATTTAAGAACTCTACCTTTGACAAGGAATTTTATGCGGTAGTCCAGGCCCTTAGATATTGGAGACATTACTTACTACCGCAGGAGTTTGTCTTATTTTCTGACCATGAGCCACTTCGATTCCTGAACTCCCAAAAGAAACTAAACCCACGGCACGGTAAATGGATTGAGTACATTCAAGCTTACACTTTTGTCCTGAAGCACTGTGTTGGCACTGAAAATAAGGTAGTAGATGCCCTGAGACGTAGCTCTCTACTGTTATGATCAATTAGCACCCAAGTCATAGGGTTTGATAGGCTAAAGGATGAATATGAAACTTGCCCAGACTTTGGAGACATTTATCAGACCCTCAGGCTAGGACCATCCAGTACCCATAGTGAGTATACCCTTCAAGATGGCTACCTTTTCCAGAATAATCGACTATGTATACCCAAAACTTCCATTAGAGAATTCTTAATTTGGGAGACTCATACTGGAGGTTTAGCTGGTCATTTTTGTAGAAATAAGACGATCTTAGCAATAGAGGACTAGTTCTTTTGGCCAGCATTGAAAAGGCATGTTACATAGATTGTAGCCAGGTGTAGAACTTGTGCTGTTGCAAAACAGCAGAAGCAGAACACTGGTCTTTACACACCTTTTCCAGTGCCTGATCGCCCTTGGTAGGACCTAAGTATGGACTTCGTGTTAGGATTACCTAAGACCCAAATGAGACATGATTCTATCTTTGTAGTGGTCGATAGGTTCTTTAAGATGGCTCACTTCATTCCCTGTTCCTGAACCTTTGATGCATCTAGAGTAGCCAAGCTTTTCTTAGATCATGTGGTTAAACTCCATGGCCTACCCAAGACCATCATATCTGATAGGGATGTTAGGTTCACCAGTTATTTCTGGAAGACCTTATGGCACCTGTTAGGGACCAAGCTTAAGTTTTCTACAACCTACCACCCTCAAACAGATGGCCAAACTGAAGTGGTGAACCGTAGTCTAGGAAACCACCTTAGATGCCTGGTAGGTGAACATGTTGGAACTTGGGATCTATTATTACCTAGAGCAGAGTTTGCCTACAACATTTCAGTAAATAGGACAACGGGTAAGAGTCCTTTTGAGATAGTACATGGGTACCAGCCTAATCATCCCAATGATCTAATTCCTTTGCCTATTCACACACAAGTCTCAGAGTTTGCAGAGTCATTTGCACAGCATATTAGAGACTTGCACAAGGACATTAGCCAAAAGATAAACATAAGCAATGAAACTTATAAAAAATTGGTTAATTCTCGAAGAAGGATCAAGGAATTTGATGTAGGGGATTATGTCATGATTAGGCGTAGGCCTGAGCAGTTCCCACCAGGGACCGTTAAGAAGCTTCATGCTCGTGGAGCCAGACCATTTAAAGTGTTAAAGAAGGTTGGATCAAATGCCTATGTGTTAGACTTGCCTTCGGATATGGGCATTAGTTCTACCTTCAATATTACTGACCAGGTTGAGTACAGGGAACCGGCAACGATATCTAGTGAGTCTTTTGAACCTATCCCTTCTGTTGAGTGTGATCCTTACCCAGAGTGTCCACCAATTAATTGGCCTGAGAGAGGAGAACGGATCGAGCGTATCCTGGATGATCAAGCCATTACGACCCGGGGTCGCGATTATCAACGCTTCCTAGTCCGATGGCAAGGCCGGCCAGAGTCGGACAATTCGTGGATTTCTCGAGAGGACTTGCAATGCCTCAACCCATACCTTATTGAGAGATATGTGAGCCAATCTGATCTTCACTCGACAGGGTCGAGTTCCTCCCACCCCGGGAGAATTGGTGCGGACACCAAAGGCACTAGAATAAGGAAGAGGCTTCTCAGCCCTCTGTGCATCACTTAATTGACATTCAAGTCCACTGTAATAAATCTTAGCTATTTTATTTAAATCCTGTAATTAGTCAGCTCATGTTGAGCTAGTTCAGTTCAGTATTATTCAGCTCATGTCGAGCTAATTTTATATTTTTGAGTCCTATCCATGCATATCAAAGACTTAAGACCATATCATACAAGTGAAGACCAAGTCCAACCTAATTGAAGACATGGAAGTTGAGCCCAAGTCGAACCCAGCTAGAAGATTTGAAGACCCCAGGAGGAAAATTCAAAAAACCCTGATTCCTTGCAGATGCCCTCTAGATGCCCAGATTCCCTTCCAGATGCCATAATATATTCATAGACTAGGGTATCCATGATTCCAGAGATCCACCTACATCTTGGCTCAAAGAAATCAAGCCCAGGCACCATGCCCAAGCCCCTAAGAAGCAAGATACCCAGGAATATTTTTGCTACCTGGATACCAGGCCACCCCAGCTTCCAAAGGCCCAAGCCCATGCACCCAAGCCCCTTTGGGCAAGCCTCTTGCTGCTCTTAGAAGCCCAACATGCCCCCTTAGGCATCCTTGGAGTGTTGACAAAGTCAAGAGAATTTTTAGGGATTTTTCTACCTAATGTTTCCTTTTTTTCTAGCTAGGGTTTAATTAGGAGTAGGATTCTTATGTAAAGACTAATGTGTCCTTACTTGGAGCCCAAGGTTAAGGGTCTATTTGAGGGACCCTAGCCTCTTGTATGAGACTAAATTTTGATATATGAAATAAACCTTGAGTTCTTCTATTGCTTTGTGTGATTACCCTGCTGTGTGCATAAAGGGGTTTGAGAGTTCTTCTTCCTGGTTTTTGCAACCATCTTCCTGCCGCCAACCATCCTTCTAGCCCCCTCCAAAACTTTCTTCCCTTTGCTATTTTCCTTTATTTTTTTGATCTCCTTTGAGTTTTCTAACCCCTGACAGGTTATTTGCAGGTCCCTGAGTTACTACGAATCCAACGACTTTAGCCAAGCCTCAATCGGACCACCAAGCAGAAAGCCGGGTATCCACGGGTCTTTGGCTCATTTTTCCAGGCTGCATCCATCGAGAAACGAGAGATCCCTTCGCTGCGATCTTCACCTGGCACTTCAGACATTGTGAGGTACATACCCTCTACCTCCAGTCTTATTATTGTTGGAGAACTTGCACTAACCGAGGCTTCTCAGTCCCGGCGATCCTTTTTTATTACTTTTCTAGGTTCTAATCTGCATTCTTGGCTTCAAAAATTCATACAAAATTCCCTACAACTAATTTTGATCTGAAATTTAAGAATTAATCACCTAACCCCACACATAAAACATACAAAAAGAATTGCATGCATATTAGTCCCACATCAGGGCCCCTCATCAGTCGAGGGCTTTGTAAAAATATCTCGTTCTCGATCTCCATCAGGATCTTCTCTCTTGGCAGGGACAGGAGAGCATAAGTCTCAAACCTTCGGGGGAAGTCCCTCGGCTTCGATCTTCTGCATTGGGCCGATCGTCAACTATCACTCGGAGGTCAGACTTCGGGCACTTTATCGCTCTGCCTCTTCGGGGTCGACCATCCTTCAGCTTGATGTCGACCTGCCACATGTTCTTCCACCAGGGCGTACTTCTGCGCTCTGGCCAGGAGTTCACTGTAGCTTGTCGGATGTTTCTTGTCCAGGGAGAAGGTCAGCCTGGATGAGCGAAGCCCTCGCTTGAAGGTTGACATTGCTATAGCCTCATTCAAATCCGGGACATCCATGGCCGCTGAGTTGAAACTAGCCATGAAATCCTGAAGGATCTCTCCCTCCTTTTGCAGCATGAGGAAGATGCAGTCGGTAATCCTCGGGGTCCGACTGCAAGTCCTGAACTAGGAAAGAAAAAGTGATTCAAGTTGAGAGAAGGAGGGGATCGTACCTGGTCGGATGGTGGAGAACCACATCCAGGCGGTCTTCTTAAGGGTAGCAGGGAAGGCGATGTAGTGGACAGCGTCGGAGGCACCTTGGACCATTATATGGGCTTTGTACATGCCCAGATGGTCCAAGGGATCAGTGGTACCATCGTAGGGGTCTACTTATAGGATCTTGAAGTGGCGGGGAATCAACTCTGCCATAATCTTATCAGAGAACGGGGGATGGGAGTCGTATACCTATCCCCCTTCGGCCTTCTGCTAGAGGGCTAACTCAGCAATGCGCTCCTCCATGCGCATGATCTTGCTGGCATAGTCTTTCGAAGGGTCAACGGCAGGCCTACTGCCGACTGGGACAGATTCAGCGTAGGAAGGCAAAGCAGAACTTGCCCTCTTGCCATCGGTGCGATCACACAAGGACCTCCAGGGCTTCGTGGTGAAGTGAGAATAGTGTTGATGGATGGTGTGGGCACCATGATCCGACAGAGTCTCCTCAACCCTCTGTGGATCTCAGATTAAGGATCCACTTCTTTGTGTCTTGTAATAATGCTTCAAGCCATAAATTTGTAATTGTCTTTTGCTTTGAATTGAGTCTGTACCTTGACCAATTAGGTCAAATTGAGTCCTGTACTAAGTCAAGTCATAAATCGAGTCCAGTTTGAGTCTCTTAGAAGTATGGGTCAATTGCAAGAGTAGGCCTTAAAATCTAGTCTCCTTGGATGTAAGTAAAAAAAGAAGCCAAGTCATACTTGGGCCCACCTGTGCATCCTACAAGGTGCCATGACATCTTGCCATGTGGGCAGCACACTTGGCATGCAAGGATGCCCAATGGAGAGGACCACTTCACTTGGCTCTAGCCTTTCTCCCCTCCCCTTATCAAGCTCATTGCCATGCAAGGTTGGTCGGCCAAGGTGGAAGTCAATGGGAGTTGAAGTGGGGAATTCAAATCCCTTGCTTCAAGCCCTCCAATCAAGTCTTCTTCATAAATTGCTTCAACCTCTTTGGAAGGGAGAGACAAGATCCTTGGGTGCCTCCACCTAACACTCCCCATGTCAAGCCTTATACCAAAGAAAGGGTGTGCAACAAAAGAAGGAAGAAGAACATAAGCCATGCTACAAGCCCCTCTTCATGTTTTTCCAACTTCAAGGCGCCATGATCCCTCCTCCTAGCCTTGCTTCATGCCATGCCCATTCAAGAAAAACAAGAAGAAATTTTGTATTCTTGCATTTGAATTTCAAAATGGGCCTTGGGTGCCTATTTAAAGGACCCAACCCCCTCCATTGTAAAAAAAATTGAATGATTAATGAAAAAAAGATTGAGTTTTCTATCCTCCAACCATTGTCTCCTAGACTAGGTTTGAGTGAAGTTGCCTTCGTCCCCAGGGACGTCGAGTGGTGTGAGTCCACCTGTCCGTCGCCCCAGGACATTGCAAGTCCTTCATCCTCCTGGATGTCGAGTGGTGTGAGGCCACATTCCTTCGTCCTCTGTGATATTGTGGGGTGCGAGGCCCCAAGTTATCTCCAACTTCAACTTCGGAATCCAGTCGGACACCGGGCTAGAAGCCCCTTCTCAACTCCCTCGCAGTTCATTTCCGTGTATCTCCACATCTTGCAGACTCTTCTTTTGTTTGCCTACAGGTCCTCCCTAGCATCTCGGGCATCGAAGACAGTCAGCTTTGCCATCGCGACCTCCCGACCCAAAGCCAGTGCTTCCACGGGTTCGACTGCTCGGGCATCCAGGCCACATCCGCCGAGTTGAGCGATCTCTGCACCAGGTGCTTAAGAAATGTGAGGTTTGCTTTCTCACTACCTCCTAAGTAGGTATTGTATGTCGAGATAGTCCTATCGGGGTTTCCTAATCCCGGGGTACTGTTCTCATTTTCACTTTTAGGGCTTTGAACTACTAGCGTAAGCTTACATTACTCTTCTTTCGTATTTCTTGCCTTTGCTTGTGTTCGGGAATCGAAATCCTAAAAAAATATCTAAAACCATCAAACTTAAAAAAAAAAAAAGAAATTCCTTGCATCATCAGCATCCATCCCAGCATCCCCAGCCCTAACCCCCTTGTTCCACATCAATCTTGGTATCAGAGCAAGGCTAGGACTAGTGCATTTTGTTTTCTTTCATTTTCTGCATTTTGGTCAGCCCATATATAGTCTGATCTTTAGATTGTTTCTCTATGTAGAGACCTCCAAATCTCATGATTTCTATTCTGTTCGATCTCTTTGAATTCAAATTATTTTTTTCTATTTTCTAAGATTTTATTTCAGTTTGAAGAATTTCTACAAGCTGAAATACTACCTAAGAAGATCTCTGGTCTGAAATTTCAGCAAGCATCTCATTTCCTGCTTCAATCATCCATCTTGTTTATTTCTTGCACTTAGGGGCATATTTTAATTCCTGCACTTTGTTTAACATTCACACATCTGAAAGACAAAAAAAAAAATTAAGTCATTTTATTAGTCATTTTGTGCATCATTCTCCATAACTTATTTTAAGGGCGTCAAATTAACAAAGGGTCAGGATTTCATTACCTGTCCCTAGCCCAAAAACCACCACCCGACATATCGAACCCTAGCCATTAACTAAAATTGATTAGATGTTTAATCTGCTCTAGTCAGCTAGGGACACCCACGAAGTCGGGTCGACTCAAGTGTCGAGCCAAGCTAGATTGCTTGTTGGTGTGTGCTTGAGTAGCTGGTGTCTAGGCAAGTGGTTCAGGGACTAGAGCCCAAAGGGAAGTGGGTTGGTTCGCTTACCTTGCCAAATTCTAATTGGTGTCTAGGCAAGCAAAGAGGAACCTTCACTAACCTTACACCTACCTGGTCAGGTGCCAAGTTACTGCTTTCAGGTTCATCTTCTTGACTTTACATTTGGAGAGATCTCCTAGGTCTAGCAAACCGTAGCACTGTTCGGTGTGTGTTACATGTGCACTAGATCAGGAACCTCTTTTCAGCCACCTTCTCCACCCCTTACCGAAGCCATGGACCAAATTCGAGCTGACATTGGAGCCCTAACTCAATCCCTAACTCAATCCATGACTCATTTAAGCAACCAGTTAACTAATAGAGTTGATCAAATAGAGGCCAGACTAGGACCCATAGAGGAAGCCGCTAGGCTCCGTGAGCATTTCCAGAGAGCTCCTGCCTACAGAAGACCTGAACCCTTTAGGAACCAGAGCCGTATCCTAGGATCCACCCAAGGTTATAGCCAGGCCCACCCAAGGTTATAGCTAGGCTTACCCAAGTCGATGAAGCCTGAACCGATCTGACCACAGTCGACCAAGCCTAGCCCGACCCAGTCTTAGTCTTCCCAGTCTGAATCGATCACATTACAGTAGAGAGGACAAGGGTAAGGTTATTGAAGTCCAGGGGAGACCCGATCCCCAAGGTAACAACTATAGGTGCCATAAACCTGAGCATTTTGCTAGTCAGTGCACCACCCCTGCCCTACTTATAGATGAACCGATTGAAACTGAACCTGAACCAATTGTTGAACACCTTGAAGACTTTAAGGTTGAACCCAATGAAAATCTAGGGAAAGAAACTCCTGAGCCCATTAAAGAATTGAAAGAAGACATCTGTGAATCCAGTTTAGTAGAATATGGTGTAGATGGGCCCCAGGTAGAATTCATCGAGGAACCAAAAGAAAAAGATCCTGAACCCATTAGACATTGTGAAGGAGTAATTGAGCAAGGATTGAACATTGTAGAGGATGGTGAGGGTTCACAAGTATTGCCCTTAGGGGAGGTCTAGGAACAAGTCCCTATAGAACTACCCCAGGAGGTAGACATCATTTTTGAGGACTCTCAAGATAACATTCCCTAAGACCTTCCTAAAGACCTTCCACCATCTAGGAACACCCATCTAGCCTTGGAACTTGCACATGTAGAACAATGTCCAAATATTAAGATTATTTTGAACAACCAAGGTCTATTTCATGATGCCCAAAGATTACCCCAAGACTCTGACTCCTATTTTCTCCCCTTCCCAGAGCCGTCTCACATTTTTAGAGCATCGGGGTTGCATTTCGTTGAAATCACTATGTTGCATGTCTCTGTAGAACCCATCCCTTTTGCCATTAACTTTTGGTACACATTGTGATATTTGTTTGGGATCCTTGATAATTTTTCTTGTACATACCAGACAAGGGTCAAACCTAAAGAGTCCGTAATCTGTTAGGTCTAGGCCCTAGAGCGTCCAATAAATTTTTTTTTCAGTTGGGATGCATAAGTTGAGTCTGCATTTTGCATCATGTCAGGATTATGCATTAAATACAATTTTAAAATAATTTGGCTGATTCCCGAAAGCGAGCCAAAGAGTTTGAAATATGGAATTTTGTAATGATTAGGCTCCGGCCTGAACGATTTCCACCGGGAACCGTTAGGAAGGTTCATGCTCGTGTGGTGGGTCCCTTTAAAGTGATTAGGAGAATGGGCCCTAATGCCTATGTACTAGAATTACCTCCGGATTATGGAATTAGCTCGACATTCAATATCTTTGACTCAGTCGAGTATAGGGAACCCTCAAACATACCTAGTGAGCCATTTGGGCCTGACCTGCCTTTTGAGAGTGAACCTGAACCTGAGTGTCCACCTCCAAATATACCTAAGCGAGGAGACCAGATCGAGCATGTCTTAGATGACCGAGCCATCACTACCCGAGGCAAGGGCTATCAACGTTACTTGGTCCGATGGTAAGGCCAATCTGAATCAGATGACTCATGGATCACATGGGAGGACTTGCAGCGTATCGACCTCAACATCCTTGAGAGGTACCAAAGCCAAACTAACCCTTACTCGATATGGTCGAGTTCCTCCCACCACGGGAGAATTGGTGTGGGCACCAGGATCTGACAAAGGCTCCTCAATCCTTTGTGGATCTCAGATTAGGGTTCCACTTCTTTGTGTCTTGTAATAAGGTTTCAAGCCTCAAATTTGTAATAGTCTTTTGCTTTGAATTGAGTTTGTATCTTGACCAATTAGGTCAAATTGAGTCCTGTACTAAGTCTAGTCATAAATCGAGTCCAGTCTAAGTCTCTTAGAAGTATGGGTCAATTTCAAGAGTGGGTCTTAAAATTTAGTCTCCTTGGATGCAAGTATGGAAAAAAGCCAAGTCAGCTCAGGGCCCACCTGTGCATCCTACATGGCGCCAAGACATCTAGCCATGTGGGCAGCACACTTGGCATGCAAGGATGCCAAATGGGGAGGACCACTTCACTTGGCTCTAGCCTTTCTCCCCTCCCCTTATCAAGCTCATTGCCATGCAAGGGTGGTCGGCCAAGGTGGAATTCATTGGGAGTTAAAGCAGGGAATTCAAATCCCTTGCTTCAAGCCCTCCAATCAAGTCTTCTTCCCAAATTGCTTCAGCCTCTTTGGAAGGGAGAGACAAGATCCTTAGGCACCTCCACCTAACACTCTGTTAGAAATTGTGTCCCAAAGCCAATCGCCTGGGTTGTAGGTGGTTGTGCTAAGTATTGTATTTTTTCAATGAATTAATAAAATATTATTTTTGGTAGCTCATCACATATTGAACTTCCCTGAAATGAACTCTTTCCTATGTGATGAAGTCCTTAGGACTACACTGACTTCGATACAGAGAGGATGTATCGAGTGGTCCTTAAACCCGGTTCACAACCAAAGGATATATTGTACTGGACGGCAATATATCAAGTATAGGTTGTTGTAGTTCACATTGTTTGGTTGTCCTCTTGACCAAATGAGTGTGGTGACACTGATGTGACTTACAAGTGGGATATATGATATTTCATTGAACGTGACTCCGTGAAACCCCTTTCTGCCAAAGGGGCACTCACGATTGGATATGGGTATAAGTGTCCCTCTGACCTGAGGCCATCGCGGTAGCTTGTAAGCAACTCCCTGTGCTTTGGTGCCGGACTACCCGGATTTTTAATCCGGTGACGAAAGGTTTCTGGGTACAGGCAAGTACTTGTGGAGCAGTGATGGACCAAGATGGAATTGACCTGTCCAAACAGTTTGGATTGAATGTCTCGCAGTATCTCAATTTAGCAAATCCTCGGCCGGGGTAGCCCTAGTGAAGAGTCACTAGGCTTGCGAGGTTGAGACACGTAGTCGATTGACTCAGTCTGGGTTGGCAGCCCAATCTCAGTCGTCCTGAGCATTAGAGGTCAAAGGGATGAATTATACGGTAACCATATGCCAGAGGTTCGATAGTTTGCTCCCGCATCTTCGACCTATCCGGACGCCGGGACCCATTGCTAGATGGTTTCCTGTGCTGGTACTAGAATTGTTCTGGTGCTACCGTTTAGGTTCGAACCTATGAGGTCACACGCCACAGAGGATAACTCTCTGATCTGGATACCGAATACGATTGGGAATCGTCTCGATTTTATGGTCATAGTAGTATTTTTGAGCACTCTTTTTCCCCGTCTTGCCCTTGTCTGTGTCAACCGAAAATTGTTCTTGGTTGATCAGCACTGCGCCAGGTTTTTCTGAATCAATTTTGAACTGATTCGGAGTTTGTTTCGGCCTCCAATTGGTTGCGAACCAATTGAACCAAAATTCAAAAGGTTTGAACCAACTTGGTTTAAATGGGATTGGACCATTTAATTTGCTTGGTTTAATGGGATTGAACCAAGGTATAATATTTTGGCTTGGACCGGTTTTGAACCGGTGCATTTTCTCCTCATGACCGTTTTACACGGTGATTCAATGGTTGAAATGAAGAGACCCAAAGACCAAAACGCTGGAATTCCTTTCGCTGGATGAGAACTCCAAACGTCCCGTCTCTTCCTTTTCCCAACCCATTACATTAATCCTTGGTTAATGGGTTTAATGGTTGATTAATGGCTGGTTTATTGGGTTTATTGCTACCCATTGCTGCTGCCTCTCCACCTTCCAACGCTCCAACTCCCTCTCCCTCCCAACTTGCTTATAAAAGCCAAACCAGCGTCCTGTTTCATAAAAAAAAAAAAAAAAGTTTTCAACGAGAGAATTTTTTTTCCATCATGAGAGAGGCCTAAAAAAGGAGAGCTTTGGGCATTCTTTGAGAGGCTTAAGGAGAGGGTTTTGGGTTGGGTTTAGAAGCCTTAGAGGGAGAGAAAATCCCATTGTTTCAAGCTCCCATTCTGCCTAGTTCTGCTGCAGAATTCTGTGACCGTGAAGCCCTCTTCCGGCGGCTAGCACCGTGCGTGGAGGCGGATCCGAGAGTCCCGGGCATGTCTCCCCTCTAGAGGGAGTATTCCTCTACTCCTCGAAGCAAACCACGCGAGCCGGGATCGCTCCAGTTGCCCGAAATCCAACGACGAAGGCAGCTACTCCGTTCTGCTGCCATTTTCGTGCAGCAGAATTCGATGATTTTTTATGATTTATTGGCTTAGTTTTTCTTGCAGAAACCAGTGCCAAATCGAAGAGGACTTCCTTAAGAATCTACAGCTCAAATTTGGGAGCGATCGGAGGTCCGGAAGGTGGCGTTCCGGGGACTTTTCGGAAGCCCTGTTTTCAGCCCAAGGTGGAAGACGACTGGAATAACTTTATTCCAGTTATTCCAGTCTATTCCAGGTTTATCCCAGACTTATTCCAGCTGGGAATAAGTTATATTTTTGGGTTTTAATTTCGGTGCATGTGTTGATCTAGATTTATTAAAATATTTATAAATATTATATGTCCTGTATCACGCCAATACATGCATCTTGTATATGCTAGATCCTGTGCGGAGTAGGTATTTTCCGCATTTATTTTAAAAATATTTTAAAATATTTACCTGCTCCCTGTGCTGTTGCATGCTTAGCGTAGGCATCTGCACCATATTTTTTTCTTTCAGTGGTATCAGAGCCAGGTTCTAGAGTAACATATCTTGATGCATGTATAGTAGATTAAATTGTTTAATCTTGGGATTAGAGAGTACTTTTAGGAACCTAGTTGAGACCTTCACCTTGGCCGTGTGTCTTTGACACGATGCGGTTCGTCTGTGTTGGCCTCTTCAGAAGGATCCTTTAAGGAAATCAAAAAGAAATTAAAATTATAAATTTGGCATGATTTATAATTTTGTCATTTGGGTCATATAATATTTATAGAAGTATAAATCTAGATATGATGCATAATTTAAGATGTAAAATTGTTTTATATAGAGACTTAATTAAAAAATATTTTAATTAAGTATTTGGCTTAATAAAAATTTTTAGGTTTATGAAATCTAATAAAATTTGCATAAGCCAAATTGGGTTAATTGGGTTAGCTGATTAGTTGGGTCCATCACTGGGTTAGACCTAAGTTTAGTTGAACCGGATTAAAAGAAGATTAAACAAAAGTTGTTTAAGGTCATTCTTTAGAACTATCTAATAGTTAGATTAGTTGATCCATTCATCTAAAATGGATCCAATTAGTGGCTCAGTGGACGCCCGAGTCTTTAGGATAGTCTGATCGAGTCTGGTAAACCAACTGGTGTCGAGGTAGGTTTGGCAATTATGATCATGGTTGTATGAGGCTACCTCTTTCCTGGCCAACTTAGTTGGTGTCTAGGAAAGATGGTTAATGGCGGATACTTACCCATGATCTCACCTACCTGGCTAGTCGAGTCGACCAGAACTGATTGGAAAAGCTCAATGACTCGAGTTAACCCATGTCACCCAGGTTGATCGGTCTGACTGATCAATAGGTGCCCATGGATCAATTGTTGATTTAATTCAACCCTCCTGGAATCTGATTGATTCAGTGGGAGGATGATCCATGTCCTTACCTTTTTCTCCTGTCAAAAAAAAAAAAAAATCCTCTAAAAATTATTAGGTCCTTAAAAAGACCAAGTCAAGGAGTTGACTGTATCTTAGCCTCCCATTAAGTTGGATAGAAATGTGTCTACTAGCTTGGTGTGCATCGGTAGTTCCATAGAATGGGTGTACATCCGGCGACTGGAATTTCTATCTGATCGATGATGGTTCAGTGCAACCTCCATAACGGGACCAGGTGGGCCGGCCTTAGTCGGGCTTGGTCTTTAGTTAGCTGGAAGCATTGGATTAGTCATTTTAATGGTTGGACCTAACCAAAGACCCGCAATAGGAGGCCCCTAGGCCGATTGGGGTGTTCTCTGGGGCAAAATTTTATACTGAAAATTGTTTAGGGAAACAATTGGTTTACGAACCTACCTTTAGGCTCGTATGGGTGAGCCGGCCATAGTCGGGCTCATGCGTGGCCTATTGGATTTCAGTACCCACTTGAAAAATGTTGTTTTCACGGATTGGAGTCAGAGGCTACCAATCTGAAAAATTAGTGGGAGAAACCTTTAGACTAAAGTCCAAGTCTTTTGGTTAAGTTATTAATTCATAAACTAATTTGGTCTTGTTTTCTTTTCAGATGTCTTCAAACTTATCGCTCCGGTCACTTCTCGATAACGAGAAGTTAAAGGGTCATAACTTCGATAGTTGGTATCGAAGATTAAGAATTGTTCTGGAGCATGAACGAATCCTATATGTGATAACGGATCCGGCACCTGAAATCCCTCCTACTAATGCACGGAGTGCGGTCAGAGACACTTATTTGAAGTGGGTCTCTGATCGCACTACTGTCCGGTGCATTATGTTAGCGGCGATGAACGACGAGTTCAGTCGCAAATTCGAGGAGGCCCAACCTGATGAAATCCTTCAAAAGTTGAAGGAATCCTTCGGCACCCCGGATGATGTAGAACGGTACAAAGTGTCTTGTGCCATCTACAACTCCAAGATGCCGAATGGCGGTTCAGTCACTGATCATGTATTGTACATGATCGAGTTGATTGAAAAACTGGGCAAACTCGGATGCCCCTTGCACGAGCAGCTCGGCAAGGATGCGATCCTGAATTCTCTTCCCTCCTCCTATCTTGACTTTCTTGATCATTATAGAATGAACAAGCCTGCAGTCAACTACCATGGTCTTTTGGGGTTGCTGCAGACTTTCGAGAAAGACCACCAACTGAATAAGGGGGTGGTGAATTTAGTGGGAGGAAGTAGAGGTCGTCGTCCCTTTAAGAAAGGGAAGAAGAAAATAAATAAAAAGGGAAAGAAGGTGCATAACGCTCCTGGCCCGAGTCAGACCAGGAAGTTTAAGGCTGATCAGTCTTCTGCAGAGTGCTTCCACTGCAAGAAGAAGGGACACTGGAAGAGGAATTGTCCTCTTTATATAGCATCCCTTGATCCGAACAGGCCGAGAAAGCAGAAGTTTGCTGAACAAGGTATTTATATGATAAGACCTTGTAATTACTCAATTGTTGATACTGCTAACTGGGTATTGGATACTGGTAGTCCAATTCATATTTGTAATTCGTTACAGGGACTTCAAGTTAACAGAAGATTTGAAGATGGAGAACAATATCTGAGCGTCGGGAATGGAAATCGTGTTCCAGTACTGGCGGTTGGAGTCCTGCGTCTTGTCTTTGAGTCTTGTACTGTCGAACTAGTTGACTGTCACTATTGTCCTAGTTTCATTATGTGCATAATCTCTGTAGGCCTTTTGGCCAGTTGTGGTTTTGAACTATCAATAAAAGGAGATTTTTGCAATGTTATTTTGAATAACTCTGTTATAATGAAAGCTAGATTAAATAATGGTATATACGTACTATCAAGGCCTATTAGTGTAATGTACACTTCCAGCAAATGCTCAAGGTTGGATAATGTCAACGATTTGTATCTTTGGCACTGTAGGCTAGGTCATATTAACCAAAATAGGATAAACAAAACGCGAGGAGATGGACTCCTCGAGGTCAGTAATTCTGAATCACTGCCCACTTGTGAATCCTGTTTACTTGGTAAAATGACCAAGTCACCTTTTACTGGAAAAGGTGAACGAGCTACAGAACTTCTAAGTCTAATACATACTGATGTATGTGGACCGATGATAGTTAGTGCTATAGGAGAATACAAATATTTCATTACTTTTACAGATGACTTTTCAAGGTTCGGTTATGTCTTTTTAATGAGACATAAGTCTGAGTCGTTTGAAATGTTCAAACGATACCGTAATGAAGTAGAAAAGCAAACTGGAAAAAGTATTAAAACCCTTCGATCTGATCGAGGTGGCGAATACTTATCTGGTGCTTTTTTGACATATCTTGAGGAGAATGGAATTCTCTCTCAGTGGACTCCTCCAGGAACACCACAGTTGAATGGTGTGTCCGAAAGGAGGAATCGAACCTTGTTGGACATGGTTCGATCCATGATGGGCTTTGCAACTTTGCCGCTATCCTTTTGGGGATATGCGCTTCATACAGCCTGTTACTTATTAAATAATGTTCCAAGTAAATCTGTTGTCTCCACTCCGTATGAGATGTGGAATGGACGTAAACCATCAATCTCACACCTTCGGGTCTGGGGTTGTCCGGCTTACGTAAAGCGTTTAGACTCAGACAAACTTGGTCCTACGTCTGATCGGTGTTCATTTGTTGGTTATCCTAAGGAAACCAAAGGGTATTTTTTCTACTTGGAGAATGAACAAAAGGTGTTTGTTGCTCTTAGAGCTATCTTTTTGGAAAAGGAGTTCCTTGGAGAAGGAACTATAGCCTCTAAGATTGAACATGATGAAGTTCAGCCAATAGAAGAACCTACACACTCTAAGGACATCGTAGAACCGGCTGTGATTGAATCACACCCAGAACCCATTAGGAGATCCGGTAGAATACTGCGTCAGCCGGATAGATACTACAGTTTCTTGGTCCGGGACGGAGATCCCATTGAGCTCGATGAGAACAATGAGGATCCGATCACCTATATGGATGCACTTCAGAGATCTGACTCTGAGGCATGGCTTGGAGCCATGCGATACGAAATGGAGTCCATGGAAATCAACAATGTTTGGACATTGGTTGATCCGCCTGAAGGAATAAAACCCATCGGGTGTAAATGGATCTTCAAGAGAAAAAGGGGCGCAGATGGGAAGGTAGAGACCTATAAAGCCCGTCTGGTTGCCAAGGGGTATCGTCAACGATATGGTATCGATTATGACGAGACATTTTCCCCTGTGGCAATGCTCAAGTCTATTCGGATCATGCTTGCTTTGGCAGCATATTTTGATTACGAGATCTGGCAGATGGATGTCCAAACCGCTTTCCTAAATGGGGAGCTGGAAGAAGAGGTGTATATGATACAGCCTGAAGGGTTCACATCCACAGATGAATCAAAAGTATGCAAATTGCAGAAGTCCATCTATGGACTCAAGCAAGCATCTCGAAGTTGGAACTTATGGTTTGATAGGTGTATCAAATCGTACGGCTTCGTTAAGAACGGAGAAGAACCGTGCATCTATAAATGGGTCAATAGTTCTGTGATTGTATTCCTAGTACTGTATGTTGACGACATTCTCTTAATCGGGAATGACGTCGCAGCATTAAAAGGAATAAAGGTCTGGTTATCATCTCAGTTCTCCATGAAGGACTTGGGTGAAGCTTCTTACATACTAGGTATGAAAATCTATAGAGATAGATTTAAGAAGCTTTTGGGACTGTCCCAGTCTATGTACATAGACACCGTACTGAAACGATTCAGCATGGAAAATTCCAAGAAAGGCTATCTTCCGATAGGTTCTGGAATTACTCTTTCCAAGAAGGATTGAGCGACAACTCCTGAGGAAAGAGAGCGCATGAGTAGAGTACCTTATGCTTCTGCAGTAGGCTCTATAATGTATGCTATGACTTGTACTAGACCAGATGTGGCATACTCACTAGGAGTAGTGAGTAGATACCAGTCTGACCCAGGTGAGGTGCATTGGAAGGTGGTTAAGTCCATCCTCAAGTATTTGAGAAATACTAAAGATCAATGGCTGATTTATGGAGAACCTGACTTGAAACTTGTGGGGTACACTGACTCTAGTTTCCAGTCAGATAGAGATGATAGCAAGAGTGTGTCAGGGTTTGTATTAACCCTGAACGGAGGAGCGGTCTGCTGGAAAAGTTCCAAGCAGGCAACTGTTGCAGACTCGGTATGCGAAGCAGAATATATTGCAGCATCAGATGCAGCAAAGGAAGCTGTGTGGTTGCGAAAGTTCCTTGGAGAGCTAGGGGTGGCACCTTCCCTAGATGGTCCTGTTCTGGTGTACTGTGACAGCACTGGAGCCATTGCTCAAGCTAAGGAGCCAAAAGCTCATCACCGCAACAAGCACATCCTGCGGCGCTACCACCTCGTACGAGAGATCGTGGAACGAGGTGACATCAATCTTCTGAAGATTGATGGAAAAGAAAATCTGGCCGACCCCTTCACTAAAGCCCTCGGAATAAAAGAGTTTGACCATTGTAAATGGGAAATGGGTATTAGATACTCTTCTGATTGGCTTTAGAACAAGTGGGAGTTGTTGGAAATTGTGTCCCAAAGCCAATCGCCTGGGTTGTAGGTGGTTGTGCTAAGTATTGTATTTTTTCAATGAATTAATAAAATATTATTTTGGGCAGCTCATCACATATTGAACTTCCCTGAAATGAACTCTTTCCTATGTGATGAAGTCCTTAGGACTACACTGACTTCGATACAGAGAGGATGTATCGAGTGGTCCTTAAACCCGGTTCACAACCAAAGGATATATTGTACAGGACGGCAATATATCAAGTATAGGTTGTTGTAGTTCACATCGTTTGGTTGTCCTCTTGACCAAATGAGTGTGGTGACACTGATGTGACCTACAAGTGGGATATATGATATTTCATTGAACGTGACTCCGTAAAACCCCTTTCTGCCAAAGGGGCACTCACGATTGGATATGGGTATAAGTGTCCCTCTGACCTGAGGCCATCGCGGTAGCTTGCAAGCAACTCCCTGTGCTTTGGTGCCGGACTACCCGGATTTTTAATCCGGTGACGGAAGGTTTCTGGGTACAGGCAAGTACTTGTGGAGCAGTGATGGACCAAGATGGAATTGACCTGTCCAAACAGTTTGGATTGAATGTCTCGCAGTATCTCAATTTAGAAATCCTCGGCCGGGATAGCCCTAGTGAAGAGTCACTAGGCTTGCGAGGTTGAGACACGTAGTCGATTGACTCAGTCTGGGTTGGCAGCCCAATCTCAGTCGTCCTGAGCATTAGAGGTCAAACGGATGAATTATACGGTAACCATATGCCAGAGGTTCAATAGTTTGCTCCCGCATCTTCGACCTATCCGGACGCCGGGACCCATTGCTAGATGGTTTCCTGTGCTGGTACTAGAATTGTTCTGGTGCTACCGTTTAGGTTCGAACCTATGAGGTCACACGCCACAGAGGATAACTCTCTGATCCGGATACCGAATACGATTGGGAATCGTCTCGATTTTATGGTCATAGTAGTATTTTTGAGCACTCTTTTTCCCCGTCTTGCCCTTGTCTGTGTCAACCGAAAATTGTTCTTGGTTGATCAGCACTGCGCCAGGTTTTTTCTGAATCAGTTTTGAACTGATTCGGAGTTCGTTTCGGCCTCCAATTGGTTGCGAACCAATTGAACCAAAATTCAAAAGGTTTGAACCAACTTGGTTTAAATGGGATTGGACCATTTAATTGGCTTGGTTTAATGGGATTGAACCAAGGTATAATATTTTGGCTTGGACCGGTTTTGAACCGGTGCATTTTCTCCTCATGACCGTTTTACACGGTGATTCAATGGTTGAAATGAAGAGACCCAAAGACCGAAACGCTGGAATTCCTTTCGCTGGATGAGAACTCCAAACGTCCCGTCTCTTCCTTTTCCCAACCCATTACATTAATCCTTGGTTAATGGGTTTAATGGTTGATTAATGGCTGGTTTATTGGGTTTATTGCTACCCATTGCTGCTGCCTCTCCACCTTCCAACGCTCCAACTCCCTCTCCCTCCCAACTTGCTTATAAAAGCCAAACCAGCGTCCTGTTTCATAAAAAAAAAAAAAAAAGTTTTCAATGAGAGAATTTTTTTTCCACCGTGAGACAGGCCTAAAAAAGGAGAGCTTTGGGCATTCTTTGAGAGGCTTAAGGAGAGGGTTTTGGGTTGGGTTTAGAAGCCTTAGAGGGAGAGAAAATCCCATTGTTTCAAGCTCCTATTCTGCCTAGTTCTGCTGCAGAATTTTGTGACCGTGAAGCCCTCTTCCGGCGGCTAGCACCGTGCGTGGAGGCGGATCCGAGAGTCCCGGGCATGTCTCCCCTCTAGAGGGAGTATTCCTCTACTCCTCGAAGCAAACCACGCGAGCCGGGATCGCTCCAGTTGCCCGAAATCCAACGACGAAGGCAGCTACTCCGTTCTGCTGCCATTTTCGTGCAGCAGACTTTGGCGATTTTTTACGATTTATTGGCTTAGTTTTTTTTGCAGAAACCAGTGCCAAATCGAAGACGACTTCCTTAAGAATCTACAGCTCAAATTTGGGAGCGATCGGAGGTCCGGAAGGCGGCGTTCCGGGGACTTTTCGGAAGCCCTGTTTTCAGCCCAAGGTGGAAGATGACTGGAATAACTTTATTCCAGTTATTCCAGTCTATTCCAGGTTTATCCCAGACTTATTCCAGCTGGGAATAAGGTATGTTTTTGGGTTTTAATTTCGGTGCATGTGTTGATCTAGATTTATTAAAATGTTTATAAATATTATATGTCCTGTATCACGCCAATACATGCATCTTGTATATGCTAGATCCTGTGCGGAGTAGGTATTTTCCGCATTTATTTTAAAATTATTTTAAAATATTTACCTGCTCCCTGTGCTGTTGCATGCTTAGCGTAGGCATCTGCACCACATTTTTTTCTTTCACACTCCCCATGTCAAGCCATATACCAAAGAAAGGGTGCGCAACAAAGGAATGAAGAACATAAGCCATGTTACAAGCCCCTCTTCATGTCTTTTTCCAAAACAATGAAGATTCTTCTCAACTTTAAGGCACCATGATCCCTCCTCCTAGCCTTGCTTCATGCCATGCCCATTCAAGAAAAAGAAGAAGAAATTTTGTATTCTTGCATTTGAATTTCAAAATGAGCCTTGGGTGCCTATTTAAAGGACCCAACCCCCTCCATTGTAAAAAAAAATTGAATGATTAATGAAAAAAAGATTGAGTTTTCTATCCTCCAACCATTGTCTCCTAGACTAGGTTTGAGTGATGTTGCCTTTGTCCCCAGGGACGTTTAGTGGTGTGAGGCCACCTGTCCGTTGTCCCAGGGCGTCGCGAGTCCTTCGTCCTCCTGGACATCGAGTGGTGTGAGGCCACATTCCTTCATCCTCCGTGATGTCGCGGGGTGCGAGGCCCCAAGTTATCTCCAACTTCAACTTTAGAATCCAGTCGGACACTGGGCTCGAAGACCCTTCTCAACTCCTTCTCAGTTCTTTTCCGTGCATCTCCACATCTCGCTGACCCTTCTTTTGTTTGCCTACAGGTCCTCCCTGGCATCTCGGGAATCAGAGATAGTCAGCTTTGAGATCGCGACCTCCTGAACCAAAGCCAGTGATTCCACGAGTTCGACTGCTCGGCATCCAGGCCGCATCCGTCGAGTTGAGCGATCTCTGCACCAGGCACTTCAGAAGTGTGAGGTTTGCTTTCTCTCTACCTCCTAAGTAGGTATTGTATGTCGAGCTAGTCCTACCAAGGTTTCTTAATCCCGGGGTCCTGTTCTCATTTTCACTTTTAGTGCTTTGAACTGCTAGCTTAAGCTTACATTACTCTTCTTTCATATTTCTTGCCTTTGCTTGTGTTCGGGAATCGAAACCCTAAAAAAATATCTAAAACTCATCAAACTTTAAAAAAAATAAGAAATTCCTTGCATCATCAGCATCCATCCCAGCATCCCCAGCCCTAACCCCCTTGTTCCACATCAATCTTGGTATCAGAGGAAGGCTAGGACTGGTGCATTTTGTTTTCTTTCATTTTCTGCATTCTGGTTAGCCCATATATGGTCTAATCATTGGATTGTTTCTCTCTATAGTGACCTCTAAATTTTATGATTTCTATTCTGTTAGATTGAATTTGATTCATAGTATTTTTCTCTATTTTTTTAGATTTTATTTCAATTTGTAGAATTTATACAAGCCGAAATACTACCTGAGAAAATCTCAGGTCAGAAATTTCAGCAAGCATCTCATTTCCTGCTTCAATCATCCATCTAGTTTATTTCTTGCACTTAGGGGCATATTTTAATTTCTGCATTTTGTTTAACATTCACACATCTAAAAGACAAAAAAAAAACAAAACAAAAAAAAAAATTTAAGTCATTTCATTAGTCATTTTGTGCAAAACTCGCCATAACTTATTTTAAGGGCGTCAAATTAAATAGGGTCAGGATTTCATTACCTGTCCGTAGCCCAAAAACCACCACCCGACATATCGAACCCTAGCCATTAACTAAAATTGATTAGACATTTAATCTGCTCTAGTGAGCTAGGGACACACACGATGTCAGGTCGACCCAAGTGCCGAGCCAAGCTAGATTGCTTGTTGGTGTGTGCTTGAGTAGCTGGTGTCTAGGCAAGTGGTTCAGGGATTAGAGCCCGAAGGGAATTGGGTTGGTTCGCTTACCTGGCCAATTTCTAATTGGTGTCTAGGCAAGCAAAGAGGAACCTCCACTAACCTTACACTTACCTGGCCAAGTGTCAAGTTACTGCTTTTAGGTTCATCTTCTTGACTTTACATTTGGAGAGATCTCCTAGGTCTAGCAAACCGTAGCACCGTTCTGTGTGTGTGTTACATGTGCACTAGATCAGGAACCTCTTTTCACCCACCTTCTCCACCCCCTACCGAAGCCATGGACCAACTTCGAGCTGACATTGGAGCCCTAACTCAATCCCTAACTCAGTCCATGACTCATTTAAGCAAACAGTTGACTAATAGAGTTGATTAAATAGAGGCCAGACTAGGACCCATAGAGGAAGTCGCTAGGCTCCGTGAGCATTTCCAGAGAGCTCTCGCCTACAGAAGACCTTAGCCCTTTAGGAACCAAAGCTGTATCCCCAGATCCACCCAAGGTTATAGCCAGGCTTACTCAAGTCGACCAAGCCTGAACCGATCTGACCCTAGTCGACCAAGCCTAGCCTGACCCAGTCCTATTCTTCCCAGTCTGAATCGACCTCAATACAATGGAGAGGACAAGGGTAAGGTTATTAAAGTCCAGGGGCGACCCGATCCCCAAGGTAACAGCTATAAGTGACATAAACCTGAGCATTTTGCTAGTCAGTGCACTGCCCCTGCCCTACTTATAGATGAACTGACTGAAACTGAACTTGAACCCATTATTGAACACCTTGAAGACTTTAAGGATGAACCCATTGAAACTGTAGGGAAAGAAACTCCTGAGCCCATTAAAGAATTGAAAGAAGACATCTGGGAATCCAGTTTAGTAGAATATGGTGTAGATGGGCCCCAGGTAGAATTCATCGAGGAACCAAAAGAAAAACATCCCGAACCCATTAAAGATTATGAAGGAGTAATTGAGCCAGGATCGAACATTGTAGAGGATGTTGAGGGTTCACAAGTATTTCCCTTAGAGGAGGTCCAGGAACAAGTCCCTATAGAACTACCCCAGGAGGTAGACATCATTTTTGAGGACTCTCAAGATAACATTCCCAAAGACCTTCCTAATGACCTTCCACCATCTTGGAACACCCATCTAGCCTTGGAACTTGCACATGAAGAACAATGTCGAAATCTTAAGATTATCCTGAACAGCCAAGATCTATTTCATGATGCCTAGAGATTACCCCAAGACTCCGACTCCTATTTTCTCCCCTTCCTAGAGCCGTCTCATATTTTTAGAGCCATGGGGTTGCATTTCATTGAAATCACCAGGCTGCATGACTCATTAGAACCCATCCCTTTTGCCATTTACTTTTGGTACACATTATGGCTTTTGTTAAGGTCCTTATAATTTGATAATCTTGTACATACCATACTAGGGTCAAACCTAGAGAGTCCATGATCTGTTAGGTCTTGGCTCTAGAGCTTCCAATAAATTTTTTTTCTTCAGTTAGGATGCATAAGTTGAGTCTGCATTTTGCATCATGTTAGGATTATGCATTAAATACAATTTTAAAATAATTTGGCTGATTCCTGAAAGCGAGCCAAAGAGTTTGAAATAGGGAATTTTGTAATGATTAGGCTCCGGCCTGAACGGTTTCCACCAGGAACCATTAGGAAGCTTCATGCTCGTGGGGCATGTCCCTTTAAAGTGATTAAGAGAATGGGCCCTAATGCCCATGTGCTAGAATTACCTCAGGATTATGGAATTAGCTCGACATTCAATATCTTTGACTTATTCGAGTATAGGGAACCCGCAAACATACCCAGTGAGCCGTTTGGACCTGACCTCCCTTTTGAGAGTGAACCTGAACCTGAGTGTCCACCTCCAAACATACTTGAGCGAGGAGAGAGGATCGAGCATGTCCTGGATGACCAAGCCATCACTACCCGGGGCAAGGGCTATCAACGTTACATGGTCCGATGTCAAGGCCTACCCGAATCCGATGACTCGTGGATCACACGAGAGGACTTGTAGCGTATCGACCCCGACATCCTGGAGAGGTACCAAAGCTAAACTAACCCTTACTCGACAGGGTCGAGTTCCTCCCATCCTGGGAGAATTGGTGTGGGCACCAGGATCTGACAGAGGCTCCTCAACCCTTAGTGGATCTTAGATTAGGGTTCCACTTCTTTGTGTCTTGTAATAAGGATTCAAGCCTCAAATTTGTAATTGTCTTTTGCTTTGAATTGAGTCTGTACCTTGACCAATTAGGTCAAATTGAGTCCTGTACTAAGTCGAGTCATAAATCGAGTCCAGTCTGAGTCTCTTAGAAGTATGGGTCAATTGCAAGAGTGGGTCTTAAAATTTAGTCTCCTTGGATGCAAGTAAGGAAAGAAGCCAAGTCAGCTCAGGGCCCACTTGTGCATCCTACATGGCGCCATGACATCTTGCCATGTGCGCAGCACACTTGGCATGTAAGGATGCCCAATGGGGAGGACCACTTCATTTGGCTCTAGCCTTTTTCCCCTCCCCCTATCAAGTGCATTGCCATGCAAGGGTGGTCGGCCAAGGTGGAAGTCAATGGGAGTTGAAGTGGGGAATTCAAATCCCTTTCTTCAAGCCCTCCAATCAAGTCTTCTTCCCAAATTGCTTCAACCTCTTTGGAAGGGAGTGACAAGATCCTTGGGCACCTCAACCTAACACTCCCCATGTCAAGCCTAATACCAAAGAAAGGGTGTGCAACAAGGGAAGGAAGAAGAACATAAGCCATGCTACAAGCCCCTCTTCATGTCTTTTTCCAAAATAATGAAGATTCTTTCCAACTTCAAGGCACCATGATCTCTCCTCCTAGCCTTGATTCATGCCATGCCCATTCAAGAAAAAGAAGATGAAATTTTATATTCTTGCTTTTGAATTTCAAAATGGGCCTTGGGTGCCTATTTAAAAGACCCAACCCCCTCCAATGTAAAAAAAAATTGAATGATTAATGAAAAAAAGATTGAGTTTTCTATCCTCCAACCATTGTCTCCTAGACTAGGTTTGAGTGAAGTTCCTTTCGTCCCCAGGGATGTCGAGTGGTGTGAGACCATATTCCTTCATCCTCCGTGACGTCACGTGTGCGTGGCCCCAAGTTATCTCCAACTTCGACTTCGGAATCCAGCCGGACACCGGGCTCGAAGCCCCTTCTCAACTCCCTCTCAGTTCCTTTCTGTGCATCTCCACATCTCACTGACCCTTCTTTTGTTTGCCTACAGGTCCTCCTTGGCATCTCGAGCATCGGAGACAGTCAGCTTTGCCATCGTGACCTCCCCACCCAAAGCCAGTGCTTCCACGGGTTCGATTGCTCGGGCATCTAGGCTGCATCCGCCGAGTTGAGTGATCTCTGCACTAGGTGCTTCAGAAGTGTGAGGTTTGCTTTCTTTCTACCTCCTAAGTAGGTTTTGTATGTCGAGCTAGTCCTACCGGGGTTTCTTAATCCCGGGGTCCTGTTCTCGTTTTCACTTTTAGGGCTTTGAACTGCTAGCGTAAGCTTACATTACTCTTCTTTCGTATTTCTTGCCTTTGCTTGTGTTCGGGAATCGAAACCCTAAAAAAATATCTAAAACTCATCAAACATAAAAAAAAAAAAGAAAGTTCTTGCATCATCAGCATCCATCCTAGCATCCCCAACCCTAACACCCTTATTTCACATCAAGGGACCTCCTGCCAACGGCTTCCCTCAATAGCAGTTAGAGGATTGGTGCAGAAAATAGCTGGTTGCTGCTAACGGTTGTAGGCTACTTCTTGGAAATGCTAGACTGCAGTAGTAAGTTGGTGCGGGCACCAGACTTAGAAGAAGACTTCAGGGCTCCATCTGGATCTCTGATTGACATTGCCCGAAGAATTAGGGTTTTCTGGTTTTGTAATAAGGGTTGACTTGGTCAACTCAATTTTAGTTTGAGTCTGTATTTCCCTGCAATTTAAATTTTGTTGAGTCATGTTGACTCAATACAAGTCCTAGTAGTGGTCTAGGTCTTCTCCAAGGTGCAACATTTTCTCCCAGGACCAAGCAAGTGGGCGCCACACTCCCAGCCACACGCCAGAGTCCAGGAGGCGCCACATCTCCATCCAGTGTGCCTTGGTCCCCACACCACAAGAAAGCAGGTCCCTTCTTTCATGCACCACTTGGGGGAGAAATCCATCAAGATACCTCAATCCAAGGAGGAGCCAACTTCTTTCCAGATAAACCCAAGCCAGGATGGCAAGAAATTTTCTTGAAGAGAGGATCAAGGAGGTGCCCCACAATGTTCCATAAAAACCCAAGTTATAAAAGGGAAGAGAGCATGTCTTGGGAGAAAATCAAGGAGGCACCCAAAAGTTTCCTAAAGTGCCAAAGCCATGAAAGGAAGAAGCCTAAACTTGTGGAGCAAGACTAGGAGGTGTCCAAAAGAGCCAAACCATGAAGGAAAAATCCTTGATTCATGGAGTGATACTAGGAGACACCCCCATAACCTGCCATTTGGAGCTGATTTTCAAGTTTTCTTGGAGTTTTTGGGTTGCCCACTCATGGAAGGAGTCTTGGGAAGAAAATTTGATGCCTAAAGTGTAGGTTAGTCTTTTTAGTCCCACATGGGAAGTGTATGAAATTTTATTTTTTTGTTATGTCTATATATTCAACTCTATGTAACTCTTGAAGAAATGATGAATGAAATCAATTTCTTTGTGAGCAACTTTGTGTTTCTCTCTTCCGCACTTGTATTCAAGTGTTGAGCTCTGTGAGGGAGTAAATCCGGGTTCCCTAGGAACCTTGAGGAGGTGTGAGATCTCCAACCCCAAAACCCTAGCTTAGTCCACCCATCTCTACTCCACCACCACCAAACTCTAATTTTCCATCTACATCCCACGGCCCCTCTCTTCCACATAGAGGCCGGCCACCAGCATCCAGGTTCAGATCAACTGTTTCAACTACAGAGCAAGTTCAAAGAAGAGTCAGATCAGTATCAAGATCTCCAGAACTTCTACATCCAACAATCTTCATTAAGTCCTCAGGTCAGTGTCTTTCTTTGAGTTTCTGGTTCTTCTTTTGTTCTTCTTCTTCCAGATCCTGAGTTCGAGAAGAAGGCCAACCTTGCCATAGGACTACAATCCGAGGATCCATTGCGAAGATACCCCATCTCCAAGGATCCTACAATCTGCTCGAGAGTGTCCTTCAATTGAAGCAACGAGAGATATCACAGTCAGGTATAAAACCTTCTCTTCTCTCTTCGTCTGTTTCTTGAAAGAGGAGTAAATCCTTGATCTGGGGGTTTCTCAATCCCCAGCGATCCTACTTCTGAGTTACTCTGATAATCCACTCCTTTTAATTGTGCTTTCTGTCATTTCTTAGTTTCTTTCAACATTAGTTTATCTTTCATTTGAGTTAAAGCCGACTTCTGAAAATATAAAAAAAAAAATACATTAATCATAATTTGCTTCCACATCGCATCATCCTTTTTGTTCTGCATCATTTTTGGTAACAGAGCTTTCGTTCTACATCAATTTTGGTATCAGAGCTTTCGTTCTGCATCAGTTTTGGTATCAGAGCCCTGTCTAGGGTTTCTGACTTGCTTGCATGTTTTGAGTGTCTCTCTTTTTTACTTTGTCTGCTCGAAGTAGACTCCCCAGGACGTCCGGTCCTAGGAACTAAGCGAGGTGCAAGCATCCTCTTCCCATTCCACGGGGTGTTCCTAGGGCGTGTAGGGGATCCGCTGGGTTACAACTTCGTAGCAGGAATTGCAAACGGGGAAGCGTTCTGTTTTCAGTCTGTAACTACCCTGTTGTAGGAATTGTTTCTCATTGTATTTAACTCCAAATTATATGATTTTGTTTTTCTGGAACCAGTGTAATTGAAAATATTTTACGTAATTTTACTGTAATTTATTGGTTTCTGTGAAATTTATGAGAGTTAAATTACAGCAATTCTGTTTCTATGTTTCTGCAATTTAATTTTTTTGAGTGATCATCTCCTAATTCATCTTAAGGGCAATTGAGCATCTAAGATAAGGGAAGGAGTTGATAACCTCTCCTTAGCCCAAAACCACCATCCATTCATTCGATCCTAAACCTAATTTTAAAATTTATTAGACTTAATTTGCCCTAGTGGGCTAGGGACACCAACAAGTCGGGTCTAGGCTAATGTTGAGTCAGTTTGTCTAGTTACTCTGTGTGTGCTTTGTACTCAGTGTCTAGAATGGTGGTTCAGGGATTCTATCCTGAAGGGCTTGTGTGCTGGTCCGCCTACCTGGCCAATCTCTGATTGGTGTCTAGGATTGGCAATTAGGGACCTAAAACTCCCCTTACACCTGCCTGGCTGAGTCCCGAGTTACTACAGGCTAGCTTGCCACTCTGATTGGGCATCTAGTTTAGGCTCTAGGTCTAGTTAGCCCGTAGTCGTTTCAGTCGAGTCTCATTTGGTGTGCTTGCTTGCATCATCATGTCCACCCGGAATGAAGTACCCTACCAACCTGGTCAAACCCAACCTGATTTAGAGGCCATGATTAGAACTCTTACCAAAAGTATGACCAAATTGAGTCAGGATATGAATGAGGGTTTTGCCCAGTTTAGAGATGGAGCCCAGGGACTTGAGAAACGTAGACATCAAAATTGGACCCCTGATCCAAAATTTAATAGGCTCCAACCTCACCCATGCCAGGAGCCTAGGAGGACCTTATACCATGATCCCGAGCATAACCCTAGGAGCCTATATCCATACTTGGTTGACTCAGAAAAGGGACCTGTTAGGAACACCGAACCTTATGCACCCACTTTTGATGGAAGACAAGAGACATATATTAAGTGAGAAGAACAAATGGATCGATATTTTGAGTGCACTAACATATCGGAATTAGGACAAGTTAGGTTGGCCAAAACCAAGTTCACCAAACATGCTAGGTCGCATTGGTATGCTATTGAGCATGAGTGTTATCAAAGAAAAGAGGAAATATATACTTGGAGAGATATGAGAAGTAAGTTGAGAGATAGGTACCTAGGTAGATCCTATGAGAAAAGACTTTTAGACCAATGGTACCAATTGCAACAAGGTAATAGGCCTGTGTCTAAATATATTGAGGACTTCCAGTGGTATGACTTGAAATGCAATATCATTGAGACTGAAGCTCAGATCACATCGAGGTTTAGGGTTGGGTTACACCCAGACATTTATAGGAAGCTATGCATTGAAAAGACCAATAAGTTAGACCGAGCCTACCAAGAAGCCCAAGACTATGAGTGGTCTTTAAGATATAACCAATCAAGTACTTTGGACTTAAAACCAACCTCTACCAACTTGAGTCAAGTTCCGATTGATCCGACACCCGTAGTGAACCAGACTCTTGTTTGTAAATTCCCACTTGTGTCACCTCTTGACCAGAAGGATAACACTGAGAAGGAGTTAGGCATGGTCATCCCAAAATTAGTTGACCCGACCAGAGCCGTACTTAAAGAGGAATCAAAGGAGAATAGATTAGAACCTTTCAGTGAGATTGAGGAAGAAATATATGAGCCTGACATAAGTTTGATAGATGAATATGAAGAAGAAGAATTTGAGGATATCTCTCCCGATAATTCAATTAACCAACTCCTACCTAATGGGGTTATTGAGGGGAACCCTACCACTCAAGGAATTCAGGAGCTAACCCTAAGAGAAGACCCTTTTGAGGAAGTTCAGGAAGAAGAAATTACACCCAATGAATGTTTAAGTGAGAATACCCCTGAACTCATTGAGGAATCCAAGGAAGATACCCCTGAGTCAAATCTGGTAGAGAAGTGTGAAGAAGGAAGGGGATCACAAGAATTGCCCATTGAGAAGGTCCAAGAACAAGAAAAAGATAGTAGCTTAGAGGACTTTTTAGATAAACATTCCAAAGCCCTTCCTGATAACCTTCCACCTTCTAGGAGCACCCAGCCTATCCTAGAACTTGCACTTGTAGACCCTCCTAGAGCAAATCATGAGGTTTGGATGAGTGCACCTATAGAACAATGTCCTCATTTTAAGGTCATCCTGAATAACCAAGGTTTGTTTCTTCTTTCTGATAAGCCACCTCAAAACTCTGATTCTTATTTCCTACCCTTCCCTGAATCTTCTCATGTTTCTAGAGCTATGGGATTACACTTTACTGAGATCTCTAGGTTGCAAGACTCCTTAGAACCTATTAGGTTTGCCACCTACTTCTGGAAGACCTTATGGCACCTACTAGGCATCCATAATAAGTTTTCATGCTCTGCATGCCCTCCTCCGACCCAAGGTCAAACCTAGAGAGCCTTAGTTTGTTAGGTTTAGACCTAGGGTTCCTTTGGAATAAAGTCCATTCTTTAGGAATGCGTCGTCAGTCTAGTTTAGTTTTTCTTGATCCTTTACTAGGGTTTGGCTCTGACTTTGGTTTGATTGAGAGTACCAGGAATTAGGATTTGTATTTTGTCCAGGACTAAATTTGCATATAATGTTTCGATCAACAGGTCTATAGGCTAGAGTCCCTTTGAAATTGTTCATGGATACAAGCCTCACACACCACTTGATCTGATTTCACTATTAGTCCACACACACAAGTCTCTTGATGCACTTGCATAGCATGTAAAGGACTTGCATAAAGAAATTCATGCCAAAATAAATTTAAGTAATGAAACTTATAAGAAGTTGGCTGATTCTCAAAGGCGAGTCAAAACTTTTGTTAAGGGAGACTATGTAATGATTAGGTTAAGGCCTGAACAGTTTCCTCCTGGAACTGTTAGAAAGTTACATGCTAGAGGAGCTGGACCATTTAGAGTGGTGAAGAGAGTAGGGTCCAATGCCTATGTGCTCGAGTTGCCTTCAGAACTAGGCATTAGCTCCACTTTCAACATTACAGACCTAGTAGAGTATAGAGAGCCAGCTGTGATTCCCAGTGAGCCTTTTTGTGCCTAATCCTGCTCTTGAGAGTGAACCCAACCCTGTATGTCCACCAACAAACTGGCCTGTGAGGAAAGAGCAGATTGAAAAGATCCTGGATGATCAGGTTATCTCTACTCGTAATCGAGGATACCAAAGATACCTGGTCCGCTGGCAAGGAAGGCCAGATTCTGATAACTCTTGGATCTCCCAAGAAGAATTACAAGAATTGGACCCAGACCTCTTGGAGAGATACCAGAGCCAGCTTGATCCATACTTGACAGGGTCGAGTTCCTCCCACCCCGGGAGAATTGGTGCGGGCACCAGACTCAGAAGAAGACTTCAGGGGTCCATCTGGATCTCTGATTGACATTGCCTGAAGAATTAGGGTTTTCTGGTTTTGTAATAAGGGTTGACTTGGTCAACTCAATTTTAGTTTGAGTCTGTATTTCCCTGCAATTTAAATTTTGTTGAGTCATGTTGACTCAATACAAGTCCTAGTAGTGGTCTAGGTCTTCTCCAATGTGCAACATTTTCTCCCAGGACCAAGCAAGTGGGCGCCACACTCCCAGCCACACGCCAGAGTCCAGGAGGCGCCACATCTCCATCCAGTGTGCCTTGGTACCCACACCACAAGAAAGCAGGTCCCTTCTTTCATGCGCCACTTGGGGGAGAAATCCATCAAGATACCTCAATCCAAGGAGGATCCAACTTCTTTCCAGATAAACCCAAGCCAGGATGGCAAGAATTTTTCTTGAAGAGAGGATCAAGGAGGTGCCCCATAATGTTCCATAAAAACCCAAGTTATAAAAGGGAAGAGAGCATGTCTTGGGAAGAAAATCAAGGAGGCACCCAAAAGTTTCCTAAAGTGCCAAAGCCATGAAAGGAAGAAGCCTAAACTTGTGGAGCAAGACTAGGAGGTGTCCAAAAGAGCCAAACCATGAAGGGAAAATCCTTGATTCATGGAGTGATACTAGGAGACACCCCCATAACCTGCCATTTGGAGCTGATTTTCAAGTTTTCTTGGAGTTTTTGGGTTGCCCACTCATGGAAGGAGTCTTGGGAAAAAAATTTGATGCCTAAAGTGTGGGTTAGTCCTATTAGTCCCACATGGGAAGTGTATGAAATTTTATTTTTTTGTTATGTCTATATATTCAACTCTATGTAACTCTTGAAGAAATGATGAATGAAATCAATTTCTTTGTGAGCAACTTTGTGTTTCTCTCTTCCGCACTTGTATTCAAGTGTTGAGCTCCATGAGGGAGTAAATCCGGGTTCCCTAGGAACCTTGAGGAGGTGTGAGATCTCCAACCCCAAAACCCTAGCTTAGTCCACCCATCTCTACTCCACCACCACCAAACCCTAATTTTCCATCTACATCCCACGGCCCCTCTCTTCCACATAGAGGCCGGCCACCAGCATCCAGGTTCAGATCAACTGTTTCAACTACAGAGCAAGTTCAAAGAAGAGTCAGATCAGTATCAAGATCTCCGGAACTTCTACATCCAACAATCTTCATTAAGTCCTCAGGTCAGTGTCTTTCTTTGAGTTTCTGGTTCTTCTTTTGTTCTTCTTCTTCCAGATCATGAGTTCGAGAAGAAGGCCAACCTTGCCATAGGACTACAATCCGAGGATCCATTGCGAAGATACCCCGTCTCCATGGATCCTACAATCTGCTCGAGAGTGTCCTTCAATTGAAGCAACGGGAGATATCACAGTCAGGTATAAAACCTTCTCTTCTCTCTTCGTCTGTTTCTTGAAAGAGGAGTAAACCCTAGATCTGGGGGTTTCTCAATCCCCAGCGATCCTACTTCTGAGTTACTTTGATAATCCACTCCTTTTAATTATGCTTTCTGTCATTTCTTAGTTTCTTTCAACATTAGTTTATCTTTCATTTGAGTCAAAGCCGACTTCTGAAAATATAAAAAAAAAAATACATTAATCATAATTTGCTTCCGCATCGCATCATCCTTTTTGTTCTGCATCATTTTTGGTAACAGAGCTTTTGTTCTACATCATAAGTGCTTCAATGCTATTCACCAAAGTTTGGAACTACTGCAACCCCATTGTGATGGTGGGTTCTACGGTGGTAGGAGCGGCGGCAGCGATATCATTCTCGCTGAGAGGCTCCTCCAACCTGGAAGGAAAGATACCCCTTCTAGCAGTGGCATTTGGAGCTCTTTCTTTAGCCATTTTATTACTAGGATAATGGATTCCTCCTTTTAGAAGAAAGACGCGGCCCTTCCTCTAGCACCAATCTATTACGGCGTCAAATCCTAGACCGGGAATCGGGGCTGCTGAATAGGCTGGAGCACTCCTCTCCCAGGCGAACCTGCAACAAAGTCCCCAAGAGCGTCGTCGATGTTCCGGCGGGGGACCCTCCGATGCAAACATTAGCAGGAGGTTGAAGGCAACAAAATGGAGGAATCAAGGGTTGAACAACATATGGAGAGGGAAGAGTTGTTCTACCTTTGAACAAGGTCCCCCGAGTTCCTTATATAGGCATCGAACAGTCAAAAATTCATTAGGGGAGAGGCTGAGAAAGACCAACCTGCCCCTAGGAGAATCTGGAGAGTGGCCACATGGCGCGCAGATACAGTGGCATCATGGAAGTAGTGGAGCAGGGCCGTTGGGATAGCAGGATCCCAGAGTAACAGAAAGGTGCTTCTAGAATACCCTGGATGCTAAGACTCACCTGTCGGACGTCTGCCGTAGGAAAGTCGGTCAGTCGGACCAAAGCCCAAACCTCTGAAAGAGAGCGATGTGCCGGACACCAGTAGGAGACGGTCGTTCAGACCTTAGCTCCGGTGGGTCGGACCTTTGTAGGAGAAAGATAGGCCGGACCCCAATAGGAGAGGGTCATTCGGACCTCAGCTCTGATGGGTCAGACGTCTTGAAGGAGAGCGATTGGGCAGACCCCAGCAGTAGAGGGTCGTTCGGACCTCAGCTCCTGTGGGTCGGACCTCTGAGAAAGAGCACTGGGGCAGACCCCAACAGGAGAGTGTCGTTCGGACCTCGACTCTGGTGGGTCAGACCGCTGAAAGAGAGCGATGGGGTGGACCCTAGCAGGAGAGGGTCGTTCGGACCTCAGCTCCGGTGGTTCGGACCTCTGAAGGAGAGCGATGGGCCGGACCCTAGCAGGAGAGGATCATTCGGACCTCAGCTCTGGTGGGTCGGACCTCTATGCCTGTGGGTCGGACCTCTCTTTGTTGGTGTTGGGAATTGTGTCCCAAAGCCAATCGCTTGGGTTGTAGGCGGTTGAGCTCAGTATTGTACTCTTTCTATGAATTAATAAAATATTTTTTTGGCAGCTCATCACATATTGAATTTCTTTTAAATGAACTCTTTCCATGTGATGAAGTCCTTAGGACTACACTGACTTCAATACAGAGAGGATGTATCAAGTGGTCCTTAAACCCAGTTCACAACCAAAGGATATATTGTACTGGACGGCAATATATCAAGTATAGGTTGTTGTAGTTCACATCGTTTGGTTGTCCTCTTGACCAAATGAGTGTGGTGACACTGATGTGATCTACAAGTGGGATATGTGATATCTCATTGAACGTGACTCCGTGCAGCTAATGGGGAAATAAAATGCATGCTATTTTTTTTGTATATTTTAGATGTGGGGTTGAGTGATTAATTCCCGAATTTTAGATTAAAATAAGTTATAGGGAATTCTATATAAATTTTAGAAGATCAATATGCAGATTAGGATCTAAAAAAGTAGAAAAGAAGGATCGCCGGGGCTGAGAAGCCTCGGTTAGGGCAAGTTCTCGTACAATAAAACTACTGGAGGTAGAGGGGGTGTACCTGACAACATCTATGAAGATCACAGCAAAAGGGTCTCTCGTTCCTCGATGGATGCAGCCTGGAAAACCGAGCCAATGACCCGTGGATACCCGGCTTTCTGCTCGGTGATCCGATTGAGGCTTGGCTGGAGTCGTTGGATTTGTAGGAACTCGGGGACCTGTAAACGACCTGTCAGGGGTTATAAAACTCACAAAGGAGCAAGAAAATAAAGAAAAAATAGCAAGGGAAGGCTTCTTTTGGAGTGGGCATCCAGGGATCTGAGATGCTTGTTGGCAGCAGGAAGATGATTGCAGCACTGGGAAGAAAAACTCTCGCAAACCCCTTTATGCACACAGCAGGGTATCACATAACTCAATAGAAGAACTCAAGGTTTTCATTCATCAAAAATTCTCCCCTCATATAAGAGGCTAGGGTCCCTTAAATAGACCCTTAACCTTGGGCTCCAAGTAAGGGCACATTAGTCTTTACATGAGAATCCTTTTCCCTCTCAAACCCTAGCTAGAAAATAAGGAAACATTAGGTAGAAAAAATCCCTAAAATTTCTCTTGACTTGGCCAACATTCCAAGGACACCTAGGGGGACGTGTTGGGCTTCTAAGAGCAGCAAGGGGCTGGCCCAAAGGGGCCCGGGTGAATGGGTTTGGGCCTCTGGAAGCTTGTGTGGCCTGGTAGCCAGGTAGCAGGAATATTCCCTGGTATCTTGCTTCTTAGGGGCTTAGGCTTGGCGCCTGGGCTTGATTTCTTTGGGCTAGGATGCAGATGGACCTCTAAAATCATGGATGCCTTGGTCTATGAATATATTTTGGTATCTAGAAGGAAATCTGGGCATCTGGAGGGCATCTTCAAGGAATCAGGGTTTCTGATTTTCCTCCTATGGTCTTCAAATCTTCAAGCTGGGTTGGACTTGGGCTAAACTTTTATGTCTTCAATCTGGTTGGACTTGGTATTTACTTGTATGATGTGGTCTTGAGTCTTCAGTATGCTTGGATAGGACTCAAAAAAAAATAAAATTAGCTCAACATGAGCTGAACAGCATTGGACTGAACTTGCTCAAAATGAGCTGACTAGTACAGAACTGAAATAACAACTCAATAAACTCAAATAATAACTAAAATGGACTCAGATGAGCTAAGCCCTTATTATAGATGGACTCATAAATTATTGATTAATTTACAGAGGGTTAAAAAGCCTCTGTCTTATTCTGGTGCCTCAGGTGTCCCCACCAATTCTCCCGGGGTGGGAGGAACTCGACCCTGTTAAGTGAAGGTCAGACTAGCTCACATATCTCTCGAGAAGGTCTGGGTTGAGGCATTGCAAGTCCTCTCGAGAAGTCCACGAATCGTCCGACTCTGGCCAGTCTTGCCATCGGACCAGGAAGCATTGATAGTCATGGCCCTGGGTCGTGATGGCTTGATCGTCCAGGATACGCTTGATCCGTTCTCCTCTCTCATGCCAAATTTGTTTGTGGACACTCTAGGTTAGGGTCACTCACAATGAAAAGGAATAGGTCCAAAGGCCTTACTAGGTATCGGTTCCAGTTCCCTATACTCAACCAGGTCTGTAATATTGAAGGTAGAACTAATGCCCAAATCCGAAGGCAATTCTAACACCTAGGCATTTGATCCAACCTTCTCTATCACTTTAAAAGGTCCGGCTCTACGAGCATGAAGCTACTTTTAGGCCTAAGCCTAACCAAGATAGAATCCACTACATCAAATTCTTTAATCCATCTTCAGGAATTAGCCAGTTGTTTCAAAATTAATGCAGGTGGTGAACATGCTGGGCACATGCAGACTCCTAACAAGATGATGCAAAGGACTCATACTGACACCTAAAGACTCGACTATGCATTCCTATCGAAGGAAATTTTATTGAACTCTTTGGATCTAAACCTAATAAATTTTAGGTTCTCTAGGTTTGATCCTAGCTTGACATGCACATGAAAATTTATAGTGAACTCCTAGCAAATTCCAAAGAGTATGCCAGAAGTAAGATGCAAACCTAACATGTGTGATAAATGCATGCAGTATGCTAATCTCAGTTAAATGCAATCTAATAATCCTAGAAATGCTGGAGGTGTTAGGCAAGGGCAGAAAATAGGAAGTGGGTTCAGAATTAGTTTGGTAGGGTAGAGAAAAAGGTTCAAAGTTAGTTGGATAAAGTTCGATAAAAGAAGGCATGTCAGGGACTAATCCTAGACTAATGAGGCTAACCTTACGAGGTTGCGGTATAGCTATGGGGTTTGCATAATGGAAGGATGGGTTACTAATCTCAGGGAAGAGGTTCTTAATGCGAACTATATGAGGAGGCTCATCCTGAGGGTACTGATTCAAAGAGATCAAGTCCTTAATAAATTCTTTAGGTTCTTGTATTTTAGGACTAGACTCTATAATTTGGCTCTCCTCTATGGTTTCCTCAGGTAAGGCTCTAGCAGCAGTATCTAGGTTCTCTTCCTCTATTTGTTCTTCCACTATAGCTTTAGGTTGGATGTGGTCAAGGTCAACTACCTCTAGGTTGGCTTCTACCTGGGTATCTATTGGGTCAGCTAATTCTAGGTCATCTAAAGGTGTCTCTTCTTCTCCCTCATACTCATCCACTAAGTTTGCATCAGCTTCATACACTTCCGTGTTAATGTAAGCCTTGTCAATCTCAGGAATGGTTGGAGAAGGTCGGCTAGGGAAAATTGGCTAGGTCCTGTTTTCTGATTATGGACAATAATCCTAGTAGGTTCAGGTTGCCTAAGAGGTAGTGGCTTACTACTGGGCTCATATATAGGGGTGCTAATCCTATGGGATTCAAGTTGACTAAGGGAAACCTGACTAGTACTAGATTGATATCTAGGGGTTATGGGCTCCCTAGACTCATAGGATAAGGGTGCAGATCTATGGGTCAAGGGATTATAAGATCTAGGGTCATAGGATTTGGGTTCAGCTCAATGGGTCTTGGGTCTACTGGACTCATGGGATATGGGTTCGTAGATTCTAGAGTCAGAGGATTTGAAGTCATAAGATCTATAGGTTGTGGGTAAACTAGGCTTATAGGATGTGGGTAAATAGGATCTAGAGTCATAGGATCTAGGTTCAGTATCATAGTATGGGTCAGACTGAGTGGCTCTACTAGGTTCAACCTCACGATATGGTTCAGGGTTTGCGGTCCTCCTAGGTTCAGGATTATAGTATGGGTCAAGCTGAGGGGCTCTCCTAGGTTCAACCTCTCGGTATGGATCAGGGTTTGGGGTCCTCATAGGTTGAGGATTGTAGTACGGGTCAGGATAAGGGGCTCTCCTAGGTTCGACTTCATGGTATAGATCAGGGTTTGGGGTCCTCCTGGGCTCAGTATTATAGTATGGGTCATGATGATGGGCTCTCCTAGGTTCAACCTCTCGGTAGGGATCAGGGTTTGGGGTCCTTCTAGGTTGAGGATTGTAGTACGGGTCAGGATGAGGGGCTCTCCTAGGTTCAACCTCATGGTATAAATCAGGATTTTGGGTCCTCCTAGGTTGAGGGGACTCAGGATCTGGATCAGACTGTGACCCATGGGTTCTTTGTATGGTCCCTACATGGCCTTCTAACTGGTCAAACCTGTTGGCAAGATGGTCAATTCTATTATTGGTTTGGGTACTAGACTGAGTTAACTGGGCCATTGATTGGGTTAGTTGCTCAGTGAGTGCTTTTATTTTGGCTTGCAAATTTTTCATGGGTTCAGACATTTATGAAGGAGGTGGGTGATGTGAAACCCCTAATCTAGTCCTCATGCAAGACTCAATCAGACCGACTATAGCTGACTAGACCTAGAGTCCAAACTAGATGCTCAATCAGGGTGGCAAACTAGCCTATAGCCTGTACTCAGCCAGGCAGGTGTAAGGGGAGTGTTAGGTCCCTGATTGCCAATCCTAGATACCAAACAGAAATTGGCCAGGTAGGCGGACCAGCACACAAGCCCTTCGGGATTGAATCCCTAAACCACCATTCTAGACACTGAGCACAAGGCACACACAGGTTAACTTGACACAGTGATCTAACACTAGCCCGTACCTGACTAGTTGGTGTCCCTAGCCCAATAGGGCAAATTAAGTCTAGTTAATTTTTGTTTAAGGCTTGGGATCGAATGCAAGGGATGTGGTTTTGGACTAAGGAGAGGTGATCAAATCCTCCCCCCATCTGATATAGCAAGAGTTCCCTAAAAAGTAAATTATGCAATGATGGCAGGTAGATGAGGATGCAAATTAGGGTTTAGATATTTTTTGGTATTTTTGGAGAATATGTAATTTTTTTTTTTGGTATTTTCTTAAATAGAAGAAAACTTTCAAATCATGACCTAATATGCTATAAATATATTAAAATTAAAAGATATGCAAAAGATGCTAAACAAAACCCTAAAACTTCCAAACTTGTCTTGCTGAAAAAAATAGAGCCGAAAATTTGTAGGCTGTATTTCGGCTTGCAGAAAATTCACATTCTATAATAAAATTTGCAAAAATTCTTAAATTTAAAGTGAATTATTATGAATCCAGAAAAATAAATTTTAGAATTTTTGGAGTTTTTATAAGGGAGAAATAATTAAAATAACAGAGTATATACGAACTAAAAATTACAGAAAACAAGCACTAATCTAAGCTCTGATACCAAATGATGGGGAACTAATGTGCATGCATTTTTTTTTTGTATATTTCAACTGTGGGGTTGAGTTATTAATTCCCAAATTTTAGGTTAAGATAGGTTATAGGGAATTTTATATAAATTTTAGAAGATCAGCATGCAGATTAAGACCAAGAAAAGTAGAAAAGAAGGATCGCTGGGGCTGAGAAGCCTCGGTTAGGGCAAGTTCTCCTACAATAAAACTACTGGAGGTAGAGGGGGTGTACCTGATAATATCTGTGAAGATCGCAGCGAAAGGGTCTCTCGTTCCTCGATGGATACGGCCTGGAAAATCGAGCGAAAGACCCGCGGATACCCGACTTTCTGCTCGGTGATCCGATTGAGGCTTGGCTGGAGTCGTTGGATTCGTAGGAACTCGGGGACCTGTAAACGACCTGTCATGGGTTAGAAAACTCACAAAAGAACAAGAAAACAAAAAAAAAAAGCAAAGGAAGGCTTCTTTTGGAGTGGGCATCCACGGATCTGAGATGCTTGTTGGCAGCAGGAAGATGATTGCAGCACTGGGAAGAAAAACTCTCGCAAACCCCTTTATGCACACAGCAAGGTATCACATAACTCAATAGAAGAACTCAAGGTTTTCATTCATCAAAAATTCTCCCCTCATACAAGAGGCTAGGGTCCCTTAAATAGACCTTTAACCTTGGGCTCCAACTAAGGGCACATTAGTCTTTACATGAGAATCCTTTTCCCTCTCAAACCCTAGCTAGAAAATAAGGAAACATTAGGTAGAAAAAATCCCTAAAGTTTCTCTTGACTTGGCCAACATTCCAAGGACACCTAGGGGGACGTGTTGGGCTTCTAATAGCAGCAAGGGGCCAGCCCAAAGGGGCCCTGGTGCATGGGTTTGGGCCTCTGGAAGCTTGGGTGGCCTGGTAGCCAGGTAGCAGGAATATTCCCTGGTATCTTGCTTCTTAGGGGCTTAGGCTTTGCGCCTGGGCTTGATTTCTTTGGGCTAGGATGCAGATGGACCTCTAAAATCATGGATGCCTTGGTCTATGAATATATTTTGGCATCTGGAATGAAATCTGGGCATCTGGAGGGCATTTGCAAGGAATCAGGGTTTCTGATTTTCCTCCTGGGGTCTTCAAATCTTCAAGCTGGGTTGGCCTTGGGCTAAAATTCCATGTCTTCAATCTGGTTGGACTTGGTCTTTACTTGTATGATGTGGTCTTGAGTCTTCAGTATGCTTGGATAGGACTCAAAAAAAATAAAATTAGCTCAACATGAGCTGACCAGCATTGGACTGAACTAGCTCAACATGAGCTGACTAGTACAGAACTGAAATAACAACTCAAAAAACTCAAATAACAACTAAAATAGACTCAGATGAGCTAATCCCTTATTACAGATGGACTCATAAATTATTGATCAATTTACAGAGGGTTGAAAAGCCTCTGTCTTATTCTGGTACCTCAGGTGTCCCCACCAGCAGCCCCTTTCTGCCAAAGGGATACTCATGATTGGATATGGGCATATGTGTCCCTCTGACCTGAGGTCATCACGGTAGCTTGGAAGCAACTCCCTGTGCTTTGGTGTCGGACTACCCGGATTTCTAATCCGATGACGGAAGGTTTCTAGGTACAGGCAAGTACTTATGGAGCAATGATGGACCAAGATGGAATTGACTTGTCCAAACAGTTTGGATTGAATGTCTCACAGTATCTCAATTTAGCAAATCCTCGGCCGGGGTAGTCCTTGTGAGGAGTCACTGGGCTTGCAAGGTTGAGACACGTAGTCGACTGACTCAGTCTGGGTTGGCAGCCCAATCTCAGTCATCCTGAGCATTAGAGGTCAAAGGGATGAATTATACGGTAACCATATGCCACAGGTTCGATAGTTTGCTCCCGCATCTTCGACCTATCTGGACACCGGGACCCATTGCTAGATGGTTTCCTGTGCTGGTACTATAATTTTTCTAGCTCTACCGTTTAGGTTCGAACCTATGAGGTCACACGCCACAAAGGATTACTCTCTGATCCGGATACCGATTTCGATTGAGAATCATCTCGATTTTATGGTCATAGTATTTCTTTCTGAGCACACTTTTTCCCGTCTTGCCCTTGTCCGTGTCAACCAAAAATTGTTCCGGGCTGACCTGGACTGCACCAGGATTTTATTGAATCAGTTTTGAACTGATTCGAAGTTCGTTTTGGCCTTCAATTGGTTGTGAACCAATTTTAATCCCTTGAACCAATTTTATTGGGTTTGAACCAATTCAATTGGATTGAACCTTCACTTGGTTTAAATAGATTTGGACCAGTTAATTAAACCAGCATTTGCTTTTCTACCGTGTAACCGGATTACACGTTGAAATCCAAGCGCCTGGAAACCAAAACGACCGAACGAACCATACATCACTGGGCATCTCTTCCTCTCCCCCACCCGCTGCTTTAAACCTTGTATTATGGCTGTTTAATTAGGAGAACAGCAGTCGCTGCCTCTTGATTTCCCGGCCTCCCTGCCTTTCCCTTTTCCCTGCAGTCTTTATAAACATCTATCCCCTGTTTTAGCGAACAAGAGGAATAGCATGTTTAAACCGGGCGTTGTTCTTCTTTTTGAAAGGCTGAGTGAGATCTTTCATTTTGAGAGATCATTCCTTCTTTCCATTGAGTATTCTTTGGGCTGGGTTTTAGAGTGTTTGAGGGAGAGAAACAAGGCCATTTTCTTTGTTGTTTCTTGTGCTCAAATCTGCACTACAGCAAAGGTGTGTTGCTGCCATCTACCTGTGACCGTGTCTCCTTCCAGCGGCTAGCACCGCGCGTGAAGGCGGATCCGAGAGCCCCAGGTGTCTCCCCTCTAGAGGGAGTACTCTTCTACTCCTGGGAGCAAGCAAGGTGAGCCGGATTTGCTGCTATTGCTCCAAACATGAAGAAAGAAGCTGCTGTCCTGTTCTGCAGCAAACTTCTGGCAGCAGATTTTGTTTGAATTGTACACCATTTTTGCTGGTTTTTGCTTGCAGATCTCGGTGGCAAAACGAAGACCACTTCATCCCCTTGCTGTAGCTTTGTTTCGAAGGAAACTGAGGTCCGGAAGGTGGTATTTGGATGACATTTTGAAAGGTCAAAATAAGGTATCCCACGATCCAAGGAGGAAGAAGGCTAGAATAGATTTATTCCAGCTATTCCAGCCTATTCCAAGTTTTATTCTAGGCAGAATAAAGGTATGGAAAATTATTTTTTTTAATCATGCATAAATACATTTATTTTTTTAATATTTTGTAAATATTTTATATTATCATACATGCCTACATGCAACATGGATAGGTTAGGTTCTGGGCGGAGCAGTTTTCCGCTGCGAGAATTTTTAAAAAAGTTTTAAAATCCATTCTGCTCCCATTGCTGTTTGCATGCCTAGTGTAGGATCATGTCAAACCACCTGCACCTATTTCTTTCAGTTGGAGCCTTGAAAAGGGCGATCGGGTCAGGCCGCAGGGCTGGGCCGGTTCTGGTTGAGGGTGAGCCATCATGGTACAATAGACTTTATTCTGGATTAGTGGTTAGACCAAAGTCCCTAGGCTAGTCTAATCAAAATTGTTGATACAATTGGTGTCTAAGGTATGTTTGTCATTTGATCATGGTCATTAATTAGGGCTACCTCTTACCTGGCCAACTCTATAGGTGTCTAAGGAAAGAGGTTAATGGCGGAACCCTTCCATCGATGTCACTTGCCTGGCTAATTTGGTTAATTAGATTTTGATTAGATAGCTCATCGATTCAAGCAAATCCATGCTAATAAGGAAGATTAGTTTAATTGATCTAGATGTCTTTGGTGATGGGAATTCTCCCAGGGTGCCGGGAATCATGCATGCAGAAGTGAATTTCAAAACAAAAATTCAAAGCATGAAACCCTAATTGGCTAGAAAACCCTAATTCCTAGGAACCCCTTATGTAATACCAATTAATGAAACATAAATGGAGTCAGAAAAACATACCTGGATCACTGAAATCCAATCCTTTTTACAAGGTTCACAAGTGCAAGCCCTTCAATGGTGATCCACAAAGGAATCAAACCTAGGAACCTCTCCCTTGTAGGTTGCTTGATCAATCGGGACTCTTCCGATGGACTTTCTTCCTTCGGCAGCCTCAACTTCCTTGCTTAGACCTTCGCCCCCCAGTAAAGCACTCTGTGCCCTCTCCAAAATCTCTCTTCTCTCTTTCTATCACTTCCTAATTCTCTTCATAAACCCTTGTCTTAAAATGGTGGACTTATCTTAAAGGAAGACTTATGTCCTAACAAGGGAAAGAAGAGACAAGGTGGATAGATGTAAGAGTGTGAGAAAGAAAACAAAATATGATACCATCGAAACAAATACCGATGGCTATTTATAGGAGCGGGGGAGGTGTCAGATAAACCTTCTCATCAGTGTTTGATCTGTCCAAACACAGATCAAATAAGACCCTTCACTAAGAAGGAGTCTTATCTTGAAACACCATGTCCCTTTATGCACCAACCGCCTAATTCAAGTCCCTTCAATTTTTTATCCGACTTCTCCATTTGCCACTTGGCATTACTAGTTAAAATGAAGCCAAGGGATGTGACTTATGAATGAAGAAGCATCAGTGATTCAAAAGGACTTAAAGAAGAAGGACCCTGCTTACTTGAATTAGCACCAAAGTGAAGAGACGTGACTCTTCACTTTGTGCCAACATCTTCATGCCATATGATACCTTTGACCTAGTTAAAGTTGTTGGGAATTGTGTCCCAAAGCCAATCGCCTGGGTTATTGGTGGTTGTGCTGAGTATTGTATTCATTTTATGAATTAATGAAATTATTATTTTTGGCAGCTCAGCATATATTGTATTTCCCTAAAAATGAACTCTTTCCATGTGATGAAGTCCTTAGGGCTACACTGACTTCGATACAGAGAGGATGTATCAACTGGTCCTTAAACCAAAGGATATATTGTACTGGATGGCAATATATCAAGTATAGGTTGTTGCAGTTCACATCGTTTGGTTGTCCTCTTGACCAAATGAGTGTGGTGACACTGATGTGATCTGTAAGTAGGATATATGATATCTCATTGAACGTGACTCCATGAAGCCCCTTTATGGCAAAGGGATACTCACGATTGGATATGGGTATATGTGTCCCTCTGACCTGTGGTCATCATGGTAGCTTGCAAGCAACTCCCTGTGTTTTGGTGCCGGACTACCCGGATTTTTAATCCGGTGATAGTAGGTTTCTGGGTACAGGCAAGTACTTGTGGAGTAGTGATGGACCAAGATGGAATTGACCTGTCCAAACTGTTTGGATTGAATGTCTCCCAGTATCTCAATTTAGCAAATCCTCGACCGGGGTAGCCCTAGTAAAGAGTCACTGGGCTTGCGAGGTTGAGACACGTAGTCTACTGACTCAGTCTGGGTTGGCAGCCCAATATCAGTCGTCCTGAGCATTAGAGGTCAAAGGGATGAATTATACAGTAACCATATGCTAGAGGTTCGATAGTATGCTCCCGCATCTTCGACCTATCTGGACGTCGGGACCCATTGCTAGATGGTTTCCTGTGCTGGTATTGGAATTGTTCCAGTGCTACCATTTAGGTTCGAACCTATGAGGTCACACGCCATAGAGGATAACTCTCTGATCCGGATACCGATTATGATTGGGAATCATCTCGGTTTTATGGTCATGATATTTTTTGAGCACACTTTTCCCCATCTTGCCCTTGTCTGAGTCATCTGGAAATTGTTCCAGGCTGACCAAGACTACGCCAGGATTTTTCTAAATCAGTTTTGAACTGATTCAGAGCTAGTTTCGGCCTCCAATTGGTTGTGAACCAATTGAACCCAATTTAATTGGGCTTGGACCGGTTCAATTAGATTGAACCAAAATTTTTTTTTTTTTGGGATTGAACCAAATTTTATTTTGGACCGGTTTTCTTTTGAACCGATTCTTTTCTCTCTTTGACCATTTACACGGTGTTTATGCTTGAGTTTTTTTTTCTTTTTTGTAGCGTCCGGTTGAAGCCCAATCGACCGTGCGCTTTGCTGCGTCTCTTCAGCTCCCTCCCTCTTATTTTAATTGCTGGTTTAATCACCTCTTTGTGACTTGGTTAATGGATTTAAACATAGCCTCTTCGATTCCCAGCATCATTCCCCCTCCCTGCAGCCTTTAAACACTTCCAGCGCTCCCAATTTTTTATGCAGTGCTACATCACCGTGTGAGAGGTTAAAAACCGTGAGAGGTCTTCTTCCTTGGAGTATTTTTTAAATCCATTCCACCAGTGATTTAGAGGGCTGGGATTTGGTGAGTGATAGGGAGAGAGAACAGCCATTTATCCCTGATTTTCTGGTGCTCAATTGCTGGAAAAAGGAAGCTCTATTTTGCTGAAAAACAATTTCAGATTTCAGAAATTCTGTTTCCTTCCTTCTTCCCTCCCACCGTTCCAAGACTTCCGGCGACTAGCATCGACCGAGAGACGGATCAGAGCAAGCCCCTAGCGTGTCCTCCCTCTAGAGAGTGTTTGATTGAGCACTTGGGAGCCGGATCAACCTCTTTGCTGCTGTTATATTGTGCTCTGTTTTGAGTTGCTGGTTTTCAAGTTGCAGATTTTTTGGTGCTGTTTTTTGGTTGAAAGAAAGGACTCCAAACGTTGAATGATCTTCTCCCCTTTGAAGGAAGACAAACCAACTAGTTCCCTTGCTTTTGGTGCTGGAAGGGAGATCAAATAGTTGGCAATTTCATTTTGTTTTGCAGCAGCTCTTGCAAAAAAGGAGAGACCTTTCAACGTGCTGGAAGTAGAAGACAACAGGAATAAAATTATCCTTGTTATCCCAACAATTCCAGCTTTATACCAAGGCTATTCCAGGCAGGAATAAGGTATAATTTCTAGTTTTATTTTTCATGCATGTCTAGATCTAGGCTTTTATAATTATTTATAAATATTACATGCTCTTGTACATGCCTTGTATTGCCTATACATGCATCCGGAATTTGTTAGATCCTATGCGGAGCAGATAGTTTCCGCTGTGAATTTTAAAAATTCATACCTGCACCCGCTATTGCATGCTTAGCGTAGGCACCTGCAACCGCATTCATTTTCTTTCAAAAGTATATGCAATATGGGTGTCATATGAAAGGGCACTATGTCTACTTTCCAACGATATAATTTGTTTTCAGATTGAATGTCAATTGGTCCTTGTGCACCCTTTTTAATGTAGAGGTGTCACTTAGGCACCATGAGTCCCATGGCTTTTGGACTCTTTATATATGGTGCATAAAATGTCCAAAAAATATCAGATAAAATCTGATAAATTTGTTAGACATAGGACTCAACCCAATATAGGTCTTCGATAAATTGGTTAATCCATTTAGCAACCTTTCATACCCAATTCAATTGGTTCAGGAGATTAGGTCAGCCTACACATACTAGTGTGCAATCTTGCTAACAAATTACGATCCCTTGACCCTAATTAAATAACAATTGAGTTCCTAGGCTAGCTCCCTAATATGTGTGACCCATTGGGTTCCACATCTAGCTAGCAGTAGGTTTAGGTTTGAGTCGATTCGATCCGATCGAATCCAATTGACCTAATTAGGTCAAATTGGCTCACCTAATTGTCCAATTCGAATCATACATCGAATTGACTCATGAAACCAAATCAATTGGTTCATGAAAACCTACAAGATAAGATTGACGGCTAGCAATGTATCATACCTACTCGAAAGATTAGGAATTTGGTGAAAATTACCAAAGTACCCTTCAGTAGTAAGTTACCATGCAATTCAATCTTTCAATCTTCCATTATCCCGATTAAGTGATAGGTATGGATATATGTCAAATCCTAATACTTAATCATATCAAATCTCATCTCGATCATAAGAACTCAGTTGATGACTGATTAGAAACCAATTCTAATATCATCCTGCTTTGATCAAAGGCTCCTTGAGTCACTCATCGAAGAGATTGCATAGGATAACAATTCCTCTTACTAGAAAAGGTCGATTCCTTGTTAGTCCACCCACATCCTTTGTACACCTTCCATCATACCCAGAACATCCCATACATGTCACAATGGCATGAAAGAGTATGAACCAAAGTATGGCTTAGTGTGCACAAGGAACCATGGTGACCTCAGGTCTAAATACATAAACAAATTCTACTATGGGATATATCTTTTGACAAGTAGTAAGACTTCCATAAGATAGTCCCGATGTAGATCAGTCTAGTATACTCATACCCTGATAAGCACCCTTATCCTTGTATTTATGTTTCTACATAAGTGGTTGTGAGATCAACCACCCTCATCAACTGAGCATACATAGGATACGCTTGTCTTTCCGGATTCATCAATCCCTAAATCGATGGACCAATAACTAGGAACATTCTAGATTAGGATTTATAGAAATTAGGTCTTACTATTATTTTATCATAACCCTAATTCCATTGCCCTACTTTACGGGGTTCATCATAATCAACAAAAATATGACACAACAGTATATGATGAATCAAATGCCTTTATTAATATGAAAAATATGTTATACATGAGCTGGAAGTTTACAAAAAGGCCCTCATAAAGATTGGCTCCTAGGGCACTTTTCTGTCATTTGGACTAATATGATTTGACCCTTGTTTCTTGATCAAGTTAGTGGTGGATTGTTATTTAGACCATGTCTTCTTCCCATTTCCCTAATTAAACCCTCTAAAATTATTAGGTTCCTTAAGTAACAAAATTATGGACATAATTGAGTCATTGCTTTCCATTAAGAGAGTAGCAATGAGTCCAATAGTTAAGATGATCATTGGAGATCAAAATACCTAATGCTAATATGTCTATTGGAATTATTATTCATATTATGTGACTTAATTACTTCTTTCAATGTTAATAGTCAGGTGGGCTGGTCAAAGTTAGGCTTGGTGATGCAGGACTAATATGCATGCAATTCTTTTTGTATATTTTATATGTGGGGTTAGGTGATTAATTACCAAATTTTAGATCAAAATTAGTTGTAGGGAATTTTGTATGAATTTTTGAATCCAAGCATGCAGATTAGAACCTAGAAAAGTATTAAAGAAGGATTGCCGGGGCTAAGAAGCCTCGGTTAGGGCAAGTTCTCCTACAATATAAAGACTGGAGGTAGAGGGGGTGTACTTGACAACGTCTAAAGTGCCCGGTGAAGATCACAGTGAAGGGATCTCTCGTTCCTCGATGGATGCAGCCTAGAAAATCGAGCCAAAGACCCGCGGATACCAGGCTTTCTGCTATGTGGTCCGATTGAGGCTTGGCTGGAGTCATTGGATTTGTAGGAACTCGGGGACCTGCAAACGACCTGTCAGTGGTTAGAAAACTCAGAGAAAATCAAGAAAATAAGGAAAATAGCAAATGAAAGAAAGTTTTGGAGGGGGCTGGAAGGATGGTTGGCGACAAGAAGATGGTAGCAAATACCGGGAAGAAGAACTCTCAAACCCCTTTATGCACATAGCAGGGTAATCACACAAAGCAATATAAGAACTTAAGATTTATTTCATATCAAAATCTAGTTTCATACAAGAGGCTAGGGTCCCTTAAATAGACCCTTAACCTTGGGCTCCAAGTAAGGGCACATTAGTCTTTACATAAGCATTCTTTTCCCTCTCAAATCCTAGCTAGAAAATAAGAAAATATTAAGAAGAAAAATCCCTAAAAATTATCTTGACTTGGCCAACACTCCAAGGATGCCTAGGGGGGTGTGTTAGGCTTCTAAGAGCAGTAAGAGGATGGCCCAAAGGGGCTTTGGCGCATGCGCTTGGGCCTCTGGAAGCTGGGTTGGCCTGGTAGCCAGGTAGCAGGAATATTCCTTGGTATCTTGATTATTAGGGGCTTGGGCTTGGCACCTGGGCTTGATTTCTTTGGGCTAGGTTGCAGATGTTGGGAATTGTGTCCCAAAGCCAATCGCTTAGGTTGTAGGCGGTTGAGCTCAGTATTGTGCTTTTTCTTTGAATTAATAAAATATATTTTTTGGTAGCTCATCACATATTGTATTTTCCTGAAATGAACTCTTTCCATGTGATGAAGTCCTTAAGACTACACTAACTTCGATACAGAGAGGATGTATCGAGTGGTCCTTAAACCCTGTTCATAACCAAAGGATATATTATACTGGATGGCAATATATCAAATATAGGTTGTTGTAGTTCATATCGTTTGGTTGTCCTCTTGACTAAATGAGTGTGGAGACACTGATGTGATCTGTAAGTGGGATATGTGATATCTCATTGAACGTGACTCCGTGCAGCCCCTTTCTGCCAAAGGGATACTCACGATTGGATATGGGTATATGTGTCCCTCTGACCTGAGGTCATCACGGTAGCTTGCAAGCAACTCGCTATGCTTTGGTAACAGACTACCAGGATTTTTAATCCAGTGATGGAAGGTTTCTGGGTACAGGCAAGTACTTGCAGAGCAGTGATGGACCAAGATGGAATTGACCTGTCCAAATAGTTTGGATTGAATGTCTCATAGTATCACAATTTAGTAAATCCTCGACTGGTGTAGCCTTAGTGAAAAGTCACTGGGCTTGCGAGGTTGACACACGTAGTCAACTGACTCAGTTTGGGTTGGCAGCCCACTCTCAATCGTCCTGAGCATTAGAGGTCAAAGGGATAAATTATATGGTAACCATATGCCAGAGGGTCGATAGTTTGCTCCTGCATCTTCGACCTATCCGGATGCCAGGACCCATTGCTAGATGGTTTCCTGTGCTGGTACTGTAATTGTTCCAGTGCTACCGTTTAGGTTCGAACCTATGGCGTCGCATGCCATAGATGATAACTCTCTGATCCGGATACCGATTACGATTGGGAATCGTCTCGATTTAATGGTCACAGTATTTTTGAGCACTCTTTTTCCAGACTTGCCCTTGTCTGTGTCAACTAGAAATTGTTCTGGGTTGACCAGCACTGTGCCAGGATTTTTTCTGAATCAGTTTTGAACTGATTTGGAGTTCATTTCGGCCTTCAATTGGTTGTGAACCAATTTAATCCCTTGAACAAATTTTAATTGGGTTTCAACCAGTTCAATTGGGTTGAACCAAGAGGTTTAAATAGGGGTTGCACTGGTTTTGGTTGAACCGGTATTTCCTTTGACCGTTTAACACGTTTTGATGTTGTTTTTTTTTCCCAAGCGCTGGTTGGAATTCCTATCATCCCGAATGAACAACGCTGGCTGTGGGCGCCTGTTCCTCTCCTCCACCCTCTGCCATTCCTCCCCTGTTTAATTACTTGTTAATGGTGTTCGGCAGCAGTTCCTCTTGGCCTCCCCGTCTCTCCACCTCCCTCTTCCTACTGCTACCTATTTAAACCAATGCCATCCCCTGTTTCCACGAAGTGTTTTCAGCAGTGAAAAACACAGTGAATATTGCACCTGGGCTTTCTTCTTCGAGAGGTTTTGAGAGTTGGGTCTTATCTTCCTTTAGGTGCTGGGATTTGGAGGGTAAGAGGGAGAGTCTTAGGCACTATTTCCTTCCCCTTTTGAGTGCTCTAACACAGGACTGCAACAAACTCAAATTGCTGCCGTTCACTGTGACTGTGTCTCCTTCCAGTGGCTAGCACCGCGCGTGGAGGTCGATCCGAGAGCCCCAGGCATGTCTCCCCTCTAGAGGGAGTATCTTTCTACTCCTAGGAGCAAGCCATGCGAGCCGGGATCACTCCAGCTGCTCCAAAACGAAGGCCAAAGTCTGCTGCCCTATTCTGTTGCAGAAATTCTGGAAGCAGACTTTGGTGATTTTTTATATTTTTTTGGCTAAGTTTTTCTTACAAATTTCAATTGGAGATCGAAGAGCACTTGTCCAAGTTGTCGCTGCTGAATTTTGGGAGCAAACGGAGGTCCGGAAGCCATCATTCCGGCGATGTTTTTCAACCCCAAAACAGTGTTTTCAGCAGTCCAAGGAAGAAGACGACTGGAATAAGTTTATCCCACTTATTCCAGCCTATTCCAGTTTTATCCTAGAGTTATTCCAGCCGGAATAAGGTATGAAAAAATTATTTTTTATCATGCATGAATTGATTTTTTAATTCAAATATTTTATAAATATTTTATATCATTTTACATGCCTATTTGCAACTGGAATTAGATTAGTTTCTGGGCGGAGCAGATTTTCGCTGCGCTGATTTTAAAATTATTTTTAAAATCCATTCTGCTCCCGCTGTTGTTTGCATGCCTAGTATAGGAACATGTCAAACCACTTGCATCTATTTTCTTGTAATGGTATCAGAGCCATGTTGCATGTGTAATCTAATCTAGTATGCATGTTTAATAGATTAAAATTGGTTTAATCTAAAAATGTATCCAAATTTCTTTTTGGAACCTAGTTTTTAAAAATTATTTTAGGTTTATTTTAGGTGATAATATAATATAAAACATGTGTAAATATCTTGATGCATGATTTTTTGTTATGTAAAATTGTTTTACATAGAGACTTAATTAAAAATATTTTAATTAAGTGTTTGGTTTATTAAAAAAATTTTAGGTTTATGAAATATAATCAAAATATGCATAAGCCATTTTGGGTTAATTGGGTTAGCTTACTAGTTGGGTCCATAACTGGGTTAGACCTAAGTTTAGTTGAACCGAATTACAAGAAGATTAAACAAAAGTTGTTTAAGGCCCTTCTTTAGAACTATCTAATATTTAGATTAGTTCATCCGTTCATCTAAAATGGATCCAATTAGTGGCTCAGTGGACGCCTGAGTCTTTAGGCAAATATGATCGAGTCTGGTAAACCGACTGGTGTCGAGGTAGGTTTGGCATTGTGATCATGGTTGTATGAGGCTACCTCTTTCCTGGCCAACTTGGTTGGTGTCTAGGAAAGATGGTTAATGGCGGATACTCACCCATGATCTCACCTACCTGGCTAGTCGAGTCGACCAGAATTGATTGGAAAAGCTCAATGACTCGAGTTAATCCATGTCACCCAGGTTGATCGATCTGACTGATCTTTAGGTGCCCATGGATCAATTTGTTGATTTATATCAACCCTCATGGAATCTGATTGATTCAGTGGGAGGATGATCAATGTCCTTGTCTTTTCTTCTGTCACAACTAAAAATCCTCTAAAATTATTAGGTCCTTAAAAAGACTAAGTCAAGGTGTTGACAGTGTCTTAGCCTCCCATTAAGTCAGTTAGATATGTGTCCACTAGCTTGGTGTGCATCGGCAGTTCCAAAGAACTGGTGTACATCCGGCGACTAGAATTTCTATCTGATCGATGAAGGTTCAGTGCAACCTCCTTAATGGGACCAGGTGGGCCGGCCAAAGTTGGGCTTGGTCTTTAGTTAGCTGGAAGCATTGGATTTGTCATTTTAATGGTTGGACCTAACTTGAGATCCGCAATAGGAGGCCCCAAGGCCTATTGGGGTGTTCTCTGGGGCAAAATGAAATACTGAAAATTGTTTAGAGAAATAATTGGTTTACGAACCTACCTTTAGGCTCGTATGGGTGAGCCGGCCAAAGTCGGGCTCATGCGAGGCCTATTGGATTTCAGTACCCACTTGAAAAAGTGTTTTCACGGATTGGATTTAGAGGCTACCAATCTGAAAAATTAGTGGGAGAAACCTTTAGACTAAAGTCCAAGTCTTTTGGTTAAATTATTAATTCATACACTAATTTGGTCTTATTTTCTTTTCAGATGTCTTCAAACTTATCGCTCCAGTCACTTCTCGACAATGAGAAGTTAAAAGGTCACAACTTCGATAGTTGGTATCGAATGTTGAGAATCGTTCTAGAGCATGAACGGATCCTTTATGTGATAACGGATCTAGCACCAGAAATCCCTCCCACAAATGCACGGAGTGCAGTCAGAGATGCTTATCTGAAGAGGGTCTCTGATCGGACTACTGTCCGGTGCATTATGTTAGCAGTGATGAACGACGAGTTCAGTCACATATTCGAGGAGGTCCAACCTGATGAAATCCTTCAAAAGTTAAAAGAATCCTTCGGCACCCCGGATGATGTAGAACGGTACAAAGTGTCTTGTGCCATCTACAACTCCAAGATGCTGAATGGTGGTTCAGTCACTGATCATGTATTGTACATGATCGAGCTGATTGAAAAGTTGGGCAAACTCGGATGCCCCTTACACGAGCAGCTCGGCAAGGATGCGATCCTCAATTCTCTTCCCTCCTCCTATCTTGATTTTCTCGATCATTATAGAATGAACAAGCCTGTAGTCAACTACCATGGTCTTTTGGGGTTGCTGCAGACTTTCGAGAAAGACCACCAGCTAAATAAGGGGATGGTGAATTTAGTGGGAGGAAGTAGAGGTCGTCGTCCCTTTAAGAAAGGGAAGAAGAAAATGAATAAGAAGGGACAGAAGGTGCAAAATGCTCCTGGCCCTAGTCAGACCAGGAAGTATAAGGCTGATCAGTCTTCTGCAGAGTGCTTCTACTACAAGAAGAAGGGACACTGGAAGAGGAACTGTCCTCTTTATATTGCGTCCCTTGATCCGAACAGGCCGAGGAAGCAGAAGTCTGCTGAACAAGGTATTTATATGATAAAACCTTGTAATTACTCTATTGTTGATACTGCTAACTGGGTATTGGATACTGGTAGTCCAATTCACGTTTGTAATTCGTTACAGGGACTTCAAGTTAGTAGAAGATTTGAAGATGGAGAACAGTTTCTGAGCGTCGGGAATGGAAATCGTGTTCCAGTACTGGCGGTCGGAGTCCTGCATCTTGTCTTTGAGTCTTGTATTGTTGACCTAATCGACTGTCACTATTGTCCTAGTTTCATTATGAGCATAATCTCTGTAGGCCTTTTGGCCAATTATGTTTTTGAACTATCAATAAAGGGAGATTTTTGCAATGTTATTTTGAATAACTCTGTTATAATGAAAGCTAGATTAAATAATGGCATATATATACTATCAAGGCCTGTTAGTGTAATGTACACTTCTAGCAAACACCCAAGATTAGATAATGTCAATGATTTGTATTTTTGGCACTTTAGGCTAGGTCATATTAACCAAAATAGGATAAACAAGATGCGAGGAGACGGACTCCTCGTGGTCAGTGATTCTGAATCACTGCCCACTTGTGAATACTGTTTTCTTGGTAAAATGACCAAGTCACCTTTTTCTAGAAAAGGTGAACGAGCTACAGAATTTCTAAGTCTAATACATACTGATGTATGTGGACCGATGACAGTTAGTGCCAGAGGAGGATACAAATATTTCATTACTTTTACAGACAACGTTTCAAGGTTCGGTTATGTCTTTTTAATGAGACATAAGTCTGTGTCATTTGAAATGTTCAAACGATACCGTAATGAAGTAGAAAAGCAAACTGGAAAAAGTATTAAAACCCTTCGATCTGATCGAGGTGGTGAATACTTATCTGGTGATTTTTTGAAATATCTTGAGCAGAATGGAATTCTCTCTCAGTGGACTCTTCCATGAACACCATAGTTGAATGGTGTGTCTGAAAGGAGGAATCGAACCTTGTTGGACATGGTTCGATCCATGATGGGTTTTGCAACTTTGCCGTTATCCTTTTGGGGATATGCGCTTCAGACAGCCTGTTACTTATTAAATGATGTTCCAAGTAAGTCTGTTGTCTCCAATCCGTATGAGATGTGGACTGGATTTAAACCCTCAATCTCACACCTTCGGGTCTGGGGTTGTCGGGCTTACGTAAAGTGTTTATACTCAGACAAACTTGGTCCTAGGTCTGATCGGTGTTTATTCATTGATTATCCTAAGGAAACCAAAGGATATTTCTTCTACTTGGAGAATGAACAAAAGGTGTTCATTGCTCTTATAGCTATCTTTTTGGAAAAGGATATCCTTTGAGAAGGAACTACAGCTTCTAAGATTGAACTTGATGAAGTTCAGCCAATAGAAGAACCTGCACACTCTAAGGACATCGTAGAACTGGCTGTGATTGAATCACACCCAGAACCCATTAGGAGATCCGGTAGAATACCGCGTCAGCCAGATAAATACTATGGTTTCTTGGTCCGGGATGGCGATCCCATTGAGCTCGATGAGAACAATGAGGATCCGATCACCTATATGGATGCTCTTCAGAGATCTGACTCTGAGGCATGGCTTCGAGCCATGTGATCCGAAATGGAGTCCATGGAAATCAACAATGTTTGGACATTGGTTGATCCGCCTGAAGGTATAAAACCCATCGGGTGTAAATGGATCTTCAAGAGGAAAAGGGGCGCAGATGGGAAGGTAGAGATCTATAAAGCCCGTCTGGTTGCAAAAGAGTATCGTCAACGATATGGTTTCGATTATGATGAGACTTTCTCTCCCGTGGCAATGCTCAAGTCCATTCGGATCATGCTTGCTTTGGCAGCATGTTTAGATTATGAGATCTAGTAGATGGATGTCCGAACCGCTTTCCTAAATGGGGAGCTGGAAGAAGAGGTGTATATGATATAGCCTGAAGGGTTCACATCCATAGATGAATCAAAAGTATGCAAGTTACAGAGGTCCATCTATGGACTCAAGCAAGCATCTCGAAGTTGGAACTTACGGTTTGATAAGTGTATCAAATCGTATGGCTTCGTTAGGAACAGAGAAGAACCGTGTATCTATAAATGGGTTAATGGTTCTGTGATTGTATTCCTAGTACTGTATGTTAACGACATTCTCTTAATCAGGAATGATGTCACAGCATTACAAGGAATAAAGGTCTGGTTATCATCTCTGTTCTCCATGAAGGACTTGGGTGAAGCTTCTTACATACTTGGTATGAAAATCTATAGAGGTAGATCTAAGAAGCTTTTGGGATTGTCCCAGTCTATGTACACTGACACCATGCTGAAACAGTTCACCATGGAAAATTCCAAGAAAGGCTATCTCCCGATAGGTTCTGGAATTACTCTTTCCAAGAAGGATTGTTCGACAACTCCTGAGGAAAGAGAGCGCATGAGTAGAGTACCATGTGCTTCTGCAATAGGCTCTATCATGTATGCTATGACTTGTACTAGACCAGACATGGCATACTCACTAGGAGTAGTGAGCAGATACTAGTCTGACCCAGGTGAGGCACATTGTGTTGGGTTCGGGAACCAGTGCGGAAGCGTGGATTTCAAAATTTATGAAATCAGGTCCGAACCCTAATCCCAAAATCTCCTTATTAGCAATTAAAACTGTGACTACATGCATGTCCAAATTTAAACATTGTTTAAATACTAACCTCAGATCGCTATTACCAGTCTGATGCAGAAATGAACTCCAAATTGAGTAGCCTCTTGAACACACCAGGAGTCCACTTGTCCGCCCTCCGATGGTGATCCACACGGGCAGATGATCAAGACACTGACTCCTTAATTGGGTTCCTTCCAATCAAGTTCTACCCTAAGAACTTGATATATGGGCTATTGGCTAGGACTCCTCTAGCCAAACTGGGACTAAACCTTCTCTCTTACCCTTCTCCTCGTCTTCTAGCAACTTTGGCCCCTTAAGACACTCTTGTCTTAAGAATAAGCCTTTGTCCTAAAATGGGACAAGGCTTGTCTTGGAGGGAGAAGAAAATTAAGACAAGATTGTCTTAATGTAAGAAAGAAAGGAGAGGCGCCTTCTTCCTTTACCGTCGGAGAGTTTCTCTCTGACTCTCCTTCTGTTCTGAGATTCGACAGAGCCTAGGCTCTGTAAAGGAATCAAAGAGGAAAGAGAGGAGGGGGAAACAATCTTCTGGAGAGGGAGAGGGAAAAGAAGCAAGGCTTCGCCGTAGAAAATCTGGAATAATTTTTTACGGTGAAGTCTTCTCCTTTAATAGGCGACAGAGAGGCGCCTTCTTCATCTGTAATCATCCTCTCACATCCCTCTCTCCCTTCTCACGTCCTTTCCCTTTATCTCACGGCCCTTGGGATTAATCTCACGGCCTTTGGGATGGGAAGACGCAAGGAAGAATCGCGAAAAACACAGAAGGGCGCGCGCAGAAAGAAGAGTCGCACCCCTTCGATATTTTTTTTTTCTTTTTCACGGTAATTCCATTTTTTTTGAAGAGTCCACGCCAAGGTGGACTCTTTTCCACGCCTCTTCAGCCAAAAACATCGACTTCCTTTCTTTTCTCACGCTGAAACGCCGCTTGGAGAGAGTCCACGCGCGCGTGGACTCTTCTCCTTGCGCGCGCGCATGGGAAAAGAGGGGAAAGGGCTTAGGCGATGTGGGAAAGGGTTTAGCCTCTTAGGTTAGCCCAATTGCTAGCCTACTATTAGCCCAATGTCTTGAATCTTCAATTAGATTCAAACCGGAATGAATTTGGATCTAAAAAAGACCAAATCGGAACCCTAACTCGAATCCGATTCAAGTAGAAGCCATGGTTTGCAACACATGCTAGTGTGTTCATCTGCAAATGAGATTTAATTCCAAATTAAAACCTTGATTATCTGTCCTAAGTGTGTGACCCATTGGGTTCCATACTTAGCCAGCAGTGGGTCCGAGTGCAAGTTGACCTAATTTGATCAGAACTCATTCTAATCGATTTAGGTCAAATCGAGCTAACTCGAGTCAGTCAATTAGGACTCCTCCTAATTAGTGATCCAATTAAACCATTTAATTTGATACACCCACAAGACAAGATTGACGTCTAGCAACGTGTCATGTCTACCCGGAAGATATGGAAATTCTGGTGAAATTCCAAAACTACCCTTCAGTGGAAAGTTCCCGTACAATTCGATCCTTCAATCATCTTGCATCCCGAATATAACTATGGATATGGAATCATGTCAAATCCAGTTTATACTCATTCCCAGCTCAGTCATACACTAATGATTCAATTAATTCGATATTAGAAATCATTTCTAATATCTGTACTTTGATCAAAGATTTCCTGAATCATCATCTGACCTAATTTGGCTGGATGCAATCTCCTCCTACTAGGAGTGATCAATTCCTTGTTGACCTACTCATTTCCTTCATATACAATTCACCACACCCAGCATCAACCTTGTGCATGACCCAGTGTCATGAATGAGATTGAACCAAAGCATGGGTTCATGTACATAAGGTATTATGGCAGTCTTAGGTCATAGAACTACTTGTACAACTCCCACTATGAGAAACATCTATTGACATGCAGCTAAGGCTCCATTAGATGTTCTCAAACTGGATCTATTCAGTGAACTCATTCGCTAATGAGCACCCACATCCTTGTATTAGTGTCCTACACAAGTGACTGTGAGAGCAGTCACCCTTTTCAGCATACATAGGATGTGCCAGTCTTACCGGAAACCCTGATCCCCAACTCAGGGTTCCTATGACTAGGAATATTCTAGATTAGGGTTTTAAGGTCTTAGATCTCACTGGTATGATCTCATCATAGCCCTAGGACCATAGCCCTAACCTATGGGGTTCATCATATAATGACACAGCGAATGATGAAAAATATTGCCTTTGTTAACTTGTCAATTTACAATGATCTGGGAGATACAAATATTGGCTTATAGGGCATAATCCTTTCAATCTCCCACTTGCACTAAAGCCAATCGCTCTTATTCTTTAACCCCATACAATCGAGGTGGCGATCAAACTCCCGCTGTGGTAGAGCCTTAGTGAACGGGTCTGCTATGTTGTTCTTTGTATCCACTCTGTTGATGCAGACTTCTTGTCTCTCGATTATCTCTCGGACAAGATGGAAGCGTCTCAGAATGTGCTTGGACTTATGATGGGATCTCGGTTCCTTAGCTTGAGCAACTGCTCCAGTGTTATCACAATAGAGTGGCACCGGGCTCTCAATCTCAGGAACTACTCCCAACTCTGTGATGAATTTCTTCATCCAGACAGCTTCCTTGGCGGCTTCACTAACAGCTATGTACTCTGCCTCGGTAGTTGAGTCAGCTACAGTCTGCTGTTTAGTGCTCTTCCAACTTACTGCTCCACCATTCAAGGTAAAGACATACCCTGAAATGGATTTACTATCATCTGGGTCTGATTGAAAACTAGAGTCTGAATAGGCTTCTAGTTTAAGATCAGACCCTCTGTATATGAGAAAATATCCTTAGTCCTTCTCAGGTACTTAAGAATATTTTTCATAGCCTTCCAGTGATCCTCTCCTGGATCAGCCTGAAATCTACTGACTACACCCAAGGCATATGCCACATCAGGCCTGGTACATAACATAGCATACATAATCGACCCTATAACCGAAGCATAAGGTATAGAACTCATTCTATTTCTTTCTTCAGGTGTCTTAGGAGACATCCTCTTAGAAAGACGTATGCCATGACCAATAGGTAAGTAACCTCTTTTACTTTCCTCCATGCTAAATCTCTTTAGCACCTGGTCAATGTACCTAGACTGGGATAAGCCTAGCATCCTTCTTGATCTTTCTCTATAGTTCTTTATACCCAGTATATAGGATGCTTCTCCCAAGTCTTTCATGGAAAACTATTTCGATAACCACACTTTGACTGATTGTAACATTGGGATATCATTCCCAATAAGAAGTATATCATCAACATATAGAACTAAGAAAACTATGGCACTCCCACTAGTCTTCTTGTACACACAAGGTTCATCCTCATTTTTGAAAAAATCAAATTCTTTGACTGTTTTATCAAATCGGATGTTCCAACTCCTGGATGCTTGCTTTAATCCATAAATGGATTTCTTTAGCCTACATACCTGATTAGGTTTAGTCTCCAAGACAAAACCTTCTGGCTGTGACATATAAACCTCTTCCTCAAGGAAACCATTGAGGAATGCAGTTTTTACATCCATTTGCCAGATCTCATAATCATGATATGCTGCTATGGCAAGCATAATCCGAATAGATTTGAGCATGGCAACAGGGGAAAATGTTTCATCATAATCTATTCCCTGTTTTTGTCTGAAACCCTTAGCCACCAATCTGGCTTTATAAGTTTCAACTTGGCCATCTGCCCCAATCTTCCTTTAATAGACCCATTTACACCCAATGGGGTTAATACCCTCTGGTGCATCAACCAAAGACCATACTTGGTTGACATACATGGAGTCCATCTCGGATCTCATGGCTTCCAGCCATCTGTCTGAGTCTCTACTCATGACTGCTTCCGTATAGGTTAGAGGCTCATCATTTTGAATGATTTGGGCTTCATTATTTTCAATTATGAACCCATATCTCTCAGGTGCCTGTCGCACCCTATCAGACCTACGGATAGGAGTGTGTTCAGGTTCTATATTAACTATGTTGTTACTTGACTGAGAAGTGTCTATTTGTTGAATTTCATTAAGTTCAATATTTCTACCAGTGCCCTTTTGTAGGATGAGTTCTTTTTCCATAAAAGTGGCATGCCTACTGACCAAAACCTTTTGTTCAGTAGGGTGGTAGAACAGATATCCTATACTATCTCTAGGATATCCCATAAATAGACATTTGTCTGCTCTAGCATCTAGTTTATGTCCAAAATTTCTTTTTACATAGGCTGGACATCCCCATATCTTAATATACTTAAGATTGGGCTTCTTACCTCTCCATAATTCATATGGAGTGCTAGAGACAGTTTTAGATGGTACTCTATTCAAGATATAAGTTGCTGTTTCCAAAGCATATCCCTAGAAAGAGAAAGGTAACTCCGTGAAGCACATCATGGATCGTACCATATCCAATAAAGTACGATTCCTCCTTTCAGCAACACCATTTAATTGTGGTGTGTAAGGAGGAGTCCATTCAGAGATGATCCCCTTATCTTTAAGGTGATCAAGAAACTCAGTGGATAAGTACTCACCTCCTCTATCTGATCGGAGGATCTTTATACTTTTTCCTGTCTGTTTCTCTACCATACTTTGATACTCTAAAAATTTTTCAAAAGCCTCGGACTTATGTTTCATTAGATACACAAATCCATACCTTGAAAAATCATCAGTAAATGTGATGAAGTATGAGTATCCACCATAGGCTTGAGTTGTCATAGGCCCACATACATCTATGTGTATGAGTCCCAATAACTCTTTTGTCCTTTCTCCATGTCCACTAAATGGAGTCTTGGTCATCTTACCCATGAGACATGATTTACAAGTTCCTAATGACTCATAGTCATAAGGATCAAAGAAATTTTCTTTGTATAACTTGTTAATCCTAGTCTCATTAATATATCCAAGTCGACAATGCCAAAGTAAAGTATTGTTTACATCATCTCTTTTCCGTTTGTTAGAAACATGAAAAATATTGTCATTAGTGGAAAGAGTTAATAGACCATTGCAGAATATGCCATAACATATAATTTTATTAGATAAAGAAATTGAGCATCCACTGCTCATTACATTCATAGTATATCCTTGTTTAAGTAACAAGGGTACAGATATGATATTTCTAATGATTTTTGGCATATAGTAACAATTCCTTAGCTCCAAGGTCTTCCCTGAAGGTAACTTCAAAATATAAGTCCCTACAGCTTCTACTTGGATGGGATCCCCTCCAGCACCGTAGAGCTCAAAGTTACCTTCTTTCAATACTTTAAGCCCCTGAAGTCCCTGCAATGATTTGCAGATGTTATGACCACAGGCGGTATCCAACACCCAAGTATTTGAAATGAAGAATCCAATGACAAAATAGTATGAACTTCTTTCATACCTTTTGGTGCTTCTGATGCACCAGGCTTCACACTTGCAAGGTAAACCTTGCAGTTCCTTTTCCAATGACCCGGCTTGCCACAATGAAAATAGGTCATCTGTCCGGAGGCCTTCTTTCCTTTCTTCTTCTTAATGCCCCCTTTGGGATTCATCCTCTTACTGGAACCCTTTTTGCCTGTCTTCTTCTTATCCACAAGAAGAACTGGAGCCTTATTTTTCTTTACATGGCTCTCTGCTGTCTTCAACATATTCAACAGCTCAGGCAAGGAAGAATTAAGTTTGTTCATATGGTAATTAAGAACAAACTGTGAAAATGACTCTGGGAGTGATTGCAAGATCAAATCTTGATTCAACTCCCCATCCATTAAAAACCTAATTGACCTAATCGAGTGATTAGATCAATTATCTTTAATACATGGTCTTGTACTGATGTACCTTCTGTCATCCTTGCACGGAACAACTGCTTAGATATTTCATATCTAGCAGTTCTACTGTGTTCTCCATAAAGCTCTTTTAAATTGAGCAGTATGGAGTTAGTATCCATGCTATCATGCTGCCTCTGCAACTCATTAGTCATAGAGGCAAGCATAACACATTTGACAGTGAGTCATTTTGCCACATATTATATGTGGTCTTCTCCTCTTGCGAGGCATCTTCCCCTGGTGGTTCTAAAATTGGGGTATCAAGAATATAGGAAATTCTTTCTTGACTGAGTACTATTTTTAAATTTCTCAGCCAATAACATAATTAGGCCCAGTCAATTATCTATAATACTACGGAGTGAGAGTGAAGAGGCCATTTATCTACATTTAAACAAAGAACAATACATAAGCAAACAACCATGAAATGACAATACCTCCCACTATTTTATCGAGCATCATAACCCTCTATACGATGATCGAGAAAATCCTAATTAGTTTTCTTTGGGGTTGAGATCCCAATCCCTTATAAAAGACCTTGTGTGTACACAACAAATCTTATATAAGTTCATAGGTAGGAAAACTCTCTCCAATTGTAACCCGTATAATTCTCAACTTATCCCGGCCTCTAAAATATTAATAGCCTTGTGTGTACACAACAAACTATAATATTTCAGTTAAGTAAGACCCTTCATAGCCATACAGTCATGACTTTAATAGTAATACCCTTGTCTGTACACAACAAAATATTACATTAAATCATGCTATAAACAAATAATTGTATTAGGCCAAAAATTGTGTTAGTCACCATATTAGGTCTTGTGTGTACACAACAAACCTAGTATAGATCGTAACACAATAATGACCTATCATGAAGGAAGGCCAATAATAGTATTTTAACACCAAGCATATTAGTCAAGAATTAAATCAATCAGATCGGCCAGGCTAGTGGAAGAGATGTGGGGGTCCCCCATTGCTTTCCTAGACACCAATTTAAAATTGGCCAGGTCAGACAACGGAACCAATTAAAAACCACGATTCCCTTTACCTTCCCAGAACCACCTTTCTAGACACCGAAATGACTAATTATCCATCATGACTAATAATGCTTATCGGTTAACTATACTACCACTTAATATAATTTTAAGAGGGATTTATGCAATGCCAGCACATTCAATTAAAAGCTATCACATATATTAATACATGCTTTAAACTAAGCAAATATGTGAAATGTGTGCCATCATACTAGGACAACCATTTACCACATAATGGATACACCATTATGCCAGGGCAACCTTATTTCAGTATGATGGCTCCAGGGCTAATCATATCTCTAAGACAATTAGGATTTGAGTGGAAAACCCTAACTGGTGGCAATCATCAAACTCATGTTCAATCAAAGACATGCATTGTGCATCAATAAAGACTTTAACATGATACTACATCATTCAATAAAACATGAATTGAATTGCATAAGTTTTAATCCTAATAAGGAGGCTCTGATACCACTGTTGGGTTCGGGAACCAGTGCGGAAGCGTGGATTTCAAAATTTATGAAATCAGGTCCGAACCCTAATCCCAAAATCTCCTTATTAGCAATTAAAACTGTGACTACATGCATGTCCAAATTTAAACATTGTTTAAATACTAACCTCAGATCGCTATTACCAGTCTGATGCAGAAATGAACTCCAAATTGAGTAGCCTCTTGAACACACCAGGCGTCCACTTGTCCGCCCTCCGATGGTGATCCACACGGGCAGATGATCAAGACACTAACTCCTTAATTGGGTTCCTTCCAATCAAGTTCTACCCTAAGAACTTGATATATGGGCTATTGGCTAGGACTCCTCTAGCCAAACTGGGACTAAACCTTCTCTCTTACCCTTCTCCTCGTCTTCTAGCAACTTTGGCCCCTTAAGACACTCTTGTCTTAAGAATAAGCCCTTGTCCTAAAATGGGACAAGGCTTGTCTTGGAGGGAGAAGAAAATTAAGACAAGATTGTCTTAATGTAAGAAAGAAAGGAGAGGCGCCTTCTTCCTTTACCGTCGGAGATTTTCTCTCTGACTCTCCTTCTATTCTGAGATTCGACAGAGCCTAGGCTCTGTAAAGGAATCAAAGAGGAAAGAGAGGAGGGGGAAACAATCTTCTAGAGAGGGAGAGGGAAAAAGAAGCAAGGCTTCGCCGTAGAAAATCTGGAATAATTTTTACGGTGAAGTCTTCTCCTTAAATAGGCGACAGAGAGGCGCCTTCTTCATCTGTAATCATCCTCTCACATCCCTCTCTCCCTTCTCACATCCTTTCCCTTTATCTCACGGCCCTTGGGATTAATCTCACGGCCTTTGGGATGGGAAGACGCAAGGAAGAATCGCGAAAAACACAGAAGGGCGCGCGCAGAAAGAAGAGTCGCACCCCTTCGGTGTTTTTTTTTTTTTTTTCATGGTAATTCCATTTTTTTGAAGAGTCCACGCCTAGGTGGACTCTCTTCCACGCCTCTTCAGCCAAAAACGCCGACTTCCTTTCTTTTCTCACGCTGAAACGTCGCTTGGAGAGAGTCCACGCGCACGTGGACTCTTCTCCTTGCGCGCGCGCGTGGGAAAAGAGGGGAAAGGGCTTAGGTGATGTGGGAAAGGGGTTTAGCCTCTTAGGTTAGCCCAATTGCTAGCCTACTATTAGCCCAATGTCTTGAATCTTCAATTAGATTCAAAACAAAATGAATTTGGATCTAAAAAAGACCAAATCGGAACCCTAACTCGAATCCGATTCAAGTAGAAGCCATGGTTTGCAACACATGCTAGTGTGTTCATCTGCAAACGAGATTTAATTCCAAATTAAAACCTTGATTATCTGTCCTAAGTGTGTGACCCATTGGGTTCCATACTTTGCCAGCAGTGGGTCCGAGTGCAAGTTGACCTAATTTGATCAGAACTCATTCTAATCGATTTAGGTCAAATCGAGCTAACTCGAGTCAGTCAATTAGGACTCCTCCTAATTAGTGATCCAATTAAACCATTTAATTTGATCAACCCACAAGACAAGATTGACGTCTAGCAACGTGTCATGTCTACCCGAAAGATATGGAAATTCTGGTGAAATTCCAAAACTACCCTTCAGTGGAATGTTCCCGTACAATTCGATCCTTCAATCATCTTGCATCCCGAATATAACTATGGATATGGAATCATGTCAAATCCAGTTTATACTCATTCCCAGCTCAGTCATACACTAATGATTCAATTAATTCGATATTAAAAATCATTTCTAATATCTGTACTTTGATCAAAGATTTCCTGAATCATCATCTGACCTAATTTGGCTGGATGCAATCTCCTCCTACTAGGAGTGATCAATTCCTTGTTGACCTACTCATTTCCTTCATATACAATCACTACACCCAGCATCAACCTTGTGCATGACCCAGTGTCATGAATGAGATTGAACCAAAGCATGGGTTCATGTACATAAGGTATTATGGCAGTCTCAGGTCATAGGACTACTTGTATAACTCCCACTATGAGAAACATCTATTGACATGCAGCTAAGGCTCCATTAGATGTTCTCAAACTGGATCTATTCAGTGAACTCATTCGCTAATGAGCACCCACATCCTTGTATTAGTGTCCTACACAAGTGACTGTGAGAGCAGTCACCCTTTTCAGCATACATAGGATGTGCCAGTCTTACCGGAAACCCTGATCCCCAACTCAAGGTTCCTATGACTAGGAATATTCTAGATTAGGGTTTTAAGGCCTTAGATCTCACTGGTATGATCTCATCATAGCCCTAGGACCATAGCCCTAACCTATGGGGTTTATCATATAATGACACAGCGAATGATGAAAAATATTGCCTTTATTAACTTGTCAATTTACAATGGTCTGGGAGATACAAATATTGGCTTATAGGGCATAATCCTTTCACATTGGAAGGTGGTTAAGTCCATCTTTAAATATTTGAGAAATACTAAAGATCAATGGCTGATTTATGGAGAACCTGACTTGTAACTTGTGGGGTACTCTGACTCCAATTTCCAATCAGATAGAGATGATAGCAAGAGTGTGTCAGGATTTGTATTTACCCTGAATGGAGGAGCGATCTGCTGGAAAAGTTCCAAGCAGGCAACTGTTTGATGCAGAACAAAGAACAAAGAAGCGTATGCGGAAGTAAAATTAAGATTAATTCTTTTTTTTTTTCTTTTTTTTTTTTTTATATTTCAGAAATTGGCTTCGACTCAAAGTAAAGCTAAACTACGTTGAAAGAAACTAGGTAAGGATTGAAAGCACAGTTTAGAAGAAACTAAATTATCAGAGTTGTTCAGAGTAACAGATCACTGGGGGTTGAGAAACTCCCAGACCTAGGGTTTCGCTCTGAACTTTCAACAGAACAGAAATAGAGAGGAGAGATGGTTTACTAACCAGACAGTGATCTTCTCAGGATTTTGGTGGAAGAACTCTTTCGAGCAGATTGTGGGATCCTCGGAGTCGGCTATCTTCGCAATGGATCCTCTAATACTGATCTCGTGGTTTGGTCGGCTTCTTCTGGACTCAAGATCTGGGAAAGAAGAGGAACAAATGATGGAATTCAGAAACTCAAGAAAAGATTTTACTAGGTTGAAGAACTTGAAAGCCGAAGTTGCTGAAATCAGGATTCTCCTGGAGGCCGATCTGACTTCCTCTTAGAACTGCTGTAGATCTAAAGTATCTGGACTGGAGCTGGATGCTGGTGGCCGGCCTGGACTTGGAGAGGGTGGCCATGAGAAGTGGAATAGACTAGGGCTTGGTGGAAAGAGAAGGGGGATGGCGGCTAGGGTTTAGGAGTTGAGTGGCTAACCTAGGGTTTGGGGTTTTGGAGATCTCTCACCTCCTCAAGGTTCCAGGGGAACCCAGATTTACTCCCTCACGGAGCTCAACACCTGGAAGCAAGTGCGGAAAAGAGAAAACACAAGTTTGCTCATAAAAAAATTTCTTTCATTCATCTGATTGATGTAAACTTACAAGAGGGGTTTAATTTATAAGGCTTTACAAGGGAGGAGGGTTTCACATCTTCCCATGTGGGACTAAAAGGAGGGGATCTACAAATTAGGATAAATCATACACATATGGTCGGCCAAGGTACCACAAAATTGGATTTGGGTTATAAAAGGCAGGTAGATGGCGCCACCTTGCTTGGATCTTCAAGAAAAATTTCTTCCCTTCCATGGATCAACTCTTTTGGACTCCTCCTTTTCTTCCTCCCTAAGTCAAGGTCCTTACCATCTTTGTTTTGGATGTCTTTGGCAGGTAGTGGGCGCCCCCTTGAAGTTCTCTTCCAAGAGAATTTCTTCCCTTCTTTGTTTTGGGTTTCTTGGGAAAGTCTTGGCCGCCCCCTTGATTTGTGGTCTCTTGGTGGACTTCTCTTTATCTGGCGCATGAGAGAAGGAAGTTGCCATCTGTGGAGTGGGGACCAAAGGCTGCCGGATGTAGATATGGCGCCCCTTGGACTGGGAGTGTGGCTGGGAGTGTGGTGTCCACTTGCCTGGTATTGGGAGAAAATGTAACATCCCAGGTTGAAACCCTAGTCCACTACTGAGTCAACATGACTCAACAAAATAAAATGCAGGTAATGTAGACTCAAGCTAAATTGAGTTGATCTAGTCAACTCTTATTACAAACCAAAAACCCTAATTCTTCGGGCAAGGTTAATCAGAGATCCAGATGGAGCTCTGAAGTCTTCTTCTGAGTCTGGTGCCCGCACCACTGTCGCAGACTCGGTATGCGAAGCAGAATACATTGCAGCATCAGATGCAGCAAAGAAAGCTGTATGGTTGCGGAAGTTCCTTGGAGAGCTAGGGGTGGCACCTTCCCTAGATGGTCTTATTCCGGTGTATTGTGACAGCACTGGAGCCATTGCTTAAGCTAAGGAGCCTAAAGCTCATCACCGCACCAAGCACATACTGCGGTGCTACCACCTCGTACAAGAAATCATGGAACGAGGTGACATCAATCTTCTGATGATCGATGGAAAAGAAAATCTGGCCGACCCCTTCACTAAAGCCCTCGGAATAAAAGAGTTCGACTATTGTAAATGGGAAATGGGTATTAGATATTTTTCTGATTAGCTTTAGTACAAGTGGGAGTTGTTGGGAATTGTGTCCTAAAGCCAATCGCTTGGGTTGTAGGTGGTTGAGCTCAGTATTGTACTTTTTCTTTGAATTAATAAAATATATTTTTTGGCAGCTCATCACATATTGTATTTCCCTGAAATGACTCTTTCCATGTGATGAAGTCCTAAGGACTACACTGACTTCGATACAGAGAGGATGTATCGAGTGGTCCTTAAACCCTGTTCACAACCAAAGGATATATTGTACTAGACGAAAATATATCAAGTATAGGTTGTTGTAGTTCACATCGTTTTGTTGTCCTCTTGACCAAATGAGTGTAGAGACACTGATGTGATTTGCAAGTGGGATATGTGATATCTCATTGAACATGACTCCATGCAGCCCCTTTCTGCCAAAGGGATACTCATGATTGGATATGGGTATATGTGTCCCTCTGACCTGAGGTCATCACGGTAGCTTGTAAGCAACTCCCTTTGCTTTGGTGCCAGACTACCCGAATTTTTAATCCGGTGACGGATGGTTTCTGGGTATAGGCATCTACTTGTGGAGCAGTGATGGACCAAGATGGAATTGACCTGTCCAAATAGTTTGGAATGAATGTCTCGCAGTATCTCAATTTAGCAAATCCTCGGTCGGGGTAGCCCTAGTGAAAAGTCACTGGGCTTGCGAGGTTGAGACATGTAGTCGACTGATTCAGTCTGGGTTGGCAGCCAAATCTCAGTCGTCCTGAGCATTAGAGATCAAAGGGATGAATTATACGATAACCATATGCCAGAGGTTCGATAGTTTGCTCCGGCATCTTCGACCTATCCGGACATCGAGACCCATTGCTTGATGGTTTCTTGTGCTGGTACTAGAATTGTTCCAGTGCTACCGTTTAGGTTTGAACCTATGAGGTCACACGCCATTGAGGATAACTCTCTGATCCGGATACCGATTATGATTGGGAATCATCTCGGTTTAATGGTCACAGTATTTTTGAGCACTCTTTTTCCCATCTTGCCCTTGTCTGTGTCAACCAGAAATTGTTCCGGGTTGACAAGCACTGCGCCAGGATTTTTTCTGAATCAGTTTTGAACTGATTCGGAGTTCATTTTGGCCTTCAATTTGTTGTGAACCAATTTAATCCCTTGAACCAATTTTAATTAGGTTTGAACCGGTTCAATTGGATTGAACCAAGAGGTTTAAATAGGGGTTGCACTGGTTTTGGTTGAACCAGTATTTCCTTGGATCGTTTAACATGTTTTGACGTTGTTTTTTTTTTTCCAAGCGCTGGTTGGAAATCCTATCATCCCGAACGAACGATGCTGGCTGTGGGCACCTCTTCCTCTCCTCCACCCGCTGCCATTCCTCCCCTGTTTAATTTCTGGTTAATGGTGTTCGGCAGCTGTTCCTCTTGGCCTCCGCATCTCTCCACCTCCCTCTTCCTACTGCTGCCTATTTAAACCAATGCCATCCCCTGTTTCCACGAAGTGTTTTCAGCAGTGAAAAACACCGTGAATATTGCACCTGGGCGTTCTTCTTTGAGCGGTTTTGAGAGCTGGGTCTTATCTTCCTTTGGGTGCTGGGATTTGGAGTGTGAGAGGGAGAGTCTTAGGCACTATTTCCTTCCCCTTTTGAGTGCTCTAATGCAGGACTGCAGGAAACTCAAATTGCTGCCATTCACTGTGACTATGTCTCCTTCCAGCGTCTAGCACCGCACATGGAGGTCGATCCGAGAGCCTCGGGCATGTCTCCCCTCTAGAGCGAGTATCCTTCTACTCATAGGAGCAATCCACACGAGTCAGGATCACTCCAGCTGCTCCAAAATGAAGGCCAAAGTCTGCTGCCCTGTTCTTCTACAGAAATTCTGGCAGCGGACTTTGGTGATTTTTTATATTTTTTTGGCTAAGTTTTTCTAATAGATTTCAATTGGAGGTTGAAGAGCACTTGTCCAAGTTGCTGCTGCTGAATTTTGGGAGCAAACGGAGGTCCGGAAGCCATCGTTTCGATGATGTTATTCAACCCCAAAATAGAGTTTTCAACAGTACAAGGAAGAAGAAGACTGGAATAAGTTGATCCCACTTATTCCAGCATATTCCAGTTTTATCCCAGAGTTATTCCAGCTGGAATAACGTATGAAAAAATTATTTTTTATCATGCATGAATTGATTTTTTAATTCAAATATTTTATAAATATTTTATATCATTTTACATGCCTGTTTGCAACTAGAATTAGATTAGTTTCTGGGCGGAGCAGATTTTCGTTGCACGGATTTTAAAATTATTTTTTAAAATCCATTCTGCTCTCGCTATTGTTTGCATGCCTAGTGTAGGAACATGTCAAACCACCTGCATCTATTTTTTTGCAGCAGATGGACCTCTAAAATCATGGATACGTTGGTCTATGAATATACTTTGGCATCTGGAAGGGAATCTGGACATCTAGAGGGCATCTGCAAGGAATCAGGGTTTCTGATTTTCCTCTTGGAGTCTTCAAATCTTCAAGCTGGGTTGAACTTGGGATTAACTTTCATGTCTTCAATCTGGTTGGACTTGGTCTTCACTTGTATGATGTGGTCTTGAGTCTTCAGTATGCTTGGACATGACTCAAAAAAATAAAACTAGCTCAACATGAGCTGACTAGCATTGGACTGAACTAGCTCAACATGAGCTGACTAGTACAAAATTGAAATAACAACTCAAAAGACTAAAATAAAACTAAAATAGACTCAGATGGGCTAAGCCCTTACTATAGATGGACTCATAAATTATTGATCAATCCATAGAGGGTTGAATAGCCTCTGTCTTATTCTTTTGCCTCTGGTGTCCCACCAATTCTCCGGGGATGGGAGGAACTCGACCCTGTCGAGTGAAGATCAGACTGGCTCACATATCTCTCGAGAAGATCTGGGTTGAGGCATTGCAAGTCCTCTCGAGAAATCCATGAATCGTCCGACTCTAGCTAGCCTTGCCATCGAAATAGGAAGCGTTGATAGTCACGGCCCCGGGTCATGATGGCTTGATCATCTAGGATACGCTCAATCCATTCTCCTCTCTCAGGCCAATTTGTTAGTGGACACTCTGGGTTAGGGTCACTCACAATGAAAAGGAATAGGTCCAAAGGCCTCACTAGGTATCGCTGCCGGTTCCCTATACTCAACCAGGTCTGTAATATTAAAGGTAGAACTAATGCCCATATCCGAAGGCAAGTCTAACACATAGGCATTTGATCCAATCCTTCTCTATCACTTTAATGGTCTAGCTTTGGGAGCATGAAGCTTCTTTTAAGCCTAAGCCTAACCAAGATAGAATCCACTACATCAAATTCTTTGACCCTTCTTCGGGAATTAGCTAGTTGTTTTAAGATTAGTGCGGGTGGTGAACATGCTAGGCACATGCAGACTCCTATCATGATGATGCAAAGGACTCAAACCTATACCTAACAGACATGACTAAAGAGGTTTATTAGGTCTTAACTACCACTTGGGCATGAAGGCATGAGTCGTGGTTGATCGGTGACATGTAGAAGAAAATTTGCTAGTAACTCCTAATAGGTGCCAGAGGGTCTGCCAAAAGTAGGTAGCAAATGGGATGGGCTCTATGGATCCTTGCAACCTAGTAACCTCAACAAAATATAACCTAATAGTTCTAGACACATGAGAAGACTCAAGAAAGGGTAGGAAAAGGAAGTGGGTTCAGAATTAGTCTGGTAGGGTGGAGAAAAAGGTTCCGAGTAAGTTGGATAATGTAGAATAAAAGAAGGCATGTCAAGGACTAATCCTAGACTGATGAGGCTAACCTTACGAGGTTGCGGTATATCTATGGGCAAGAAAAGGTCCATGCTATGAAAGGATGGGTCAACAATTTCTAGGAAGAGATCTTCAATAGGAATGGTAGGAAGGGATTCATCTTGAGTGCAATGGATTAAATAAGCCAAATCCTGAATAAAGTCTTCTTATTCAAGGAATTTAGGAATAGGATCTATAATTACATCATTTTCTAGTGTTTCCTCAGGTAAAATCCTAGTATCAGAGTTCTCTTTCTCTAATTGTTCTTCCACTATAGCTTTAGGTTGGATGTGGTCAAGGTCAACTAGCTCTGGGTTGGTTTCTACCTGGGTATCTTCTAGGTCAGCTAATTCGAGGTCTACTAAAGGTGTCTCCTCTTCTCCCTCATACTCATCCACTAGGCTCACATCAGCTTCATACACTTCCATGTTAATGTAAGCCTTGTGAATCTCAAGAATGGTTGGAGAAGGTCGGCTAGTGGGAAATTAGTTAGGTTCTGGTCTCTGATTATGGGTACTACTCCTAGTAGGTTCAGGCTGTATAAGGGGTAGTGGCTCACTTCTAGGTTCATATTTTGGGATACTAATCCTATGGGGTTCAAGTTGACTAGGGGAAGCATGACTAGTACTAGATTGATACCTAGGGATTATGGGCTCTCTGGGCTCATAGGATTTAGGTTCATCTCTTTAGGTCTTGGGTCTACTGGCTTTATAGCGTGTGGGTGCATAGTATCTATGATCATGGGATCTAGAGTCATAGGAACTAGGTTCATAGGTTCTGGATTCATAGGTTCTAGGTTCATAGGATTTGGAGTCATAAGATCTATAGGTTGTGGGTATACTAGGCTTATAGGATGTGGGTAAATAGGATCTATCTTCCTGGTCTACAAAATCCTGATTGGGCCTTCTAGGACGAACCTCAGGAATTCGGTCAGGACGATGGCCCCTCCTAGGTTCAGCCTCCAGATATGGATCAGTGTTTGGGGTCCTCCTAGGCTCAGGATTATAGTATGGGTCAGGATGAGGGGCTCTCCTAGGTTCGACCTCATGGTATAGATCAGGGTTTGGGGTCCTCCTAGGTTAAGGGGACTCAGGATCTGGCTCAGACTATGACCCATGGGTTCTTTGTATGGTCCCTACACGACCTTCTAACTAGTCAAACCTATTGGCAAGATGGTCAATTCTATTGTTGGTTTGGGTACTAGACTCAGTTAACTGGGCCATGGATTGAGTTAATTGCTCAATGAGTGCTTTTATTTGGGCTTGCAAATTATCCATGGGTTCAGACATTTTTGAAGGAGGTGGGTGATATGAAACCCCTGAACTAGTGCTTATGCAATACTCGATCAGACCAACTACAGCTGACTAGACCTAGAGTCCAAACTAGATTATCAATCAGGGTGGCAAACTAGCCTATAGTAACCCTGTACTCAGCCAGGTTGATGTAAGGGGAGTGTTAGGTCCCTGATTTCCAATCCTAGACACCAATCAGAGATTGGCCATATAGGCGGATCAGCATACAAGCCCTTCGGGATTGAATCCTTAAACCACCATTCTGGTGCGGGCACCAGACTCAGAAGAAGACTTCAGGGCTCCATCTGGATCTCTGATTGACCTTGCTCGAAGAATTAGGGTTTTCTGGTTTTGTAATAAGGGTTGACTTGGTCAACTCAATTTTTTTGAGTCTGTATTTCCCTGCAATTTAAATTTTGTTGAGTCATGTTGACTCAGTACAAGTCCTAGTAAGTGCTCTAGGTCATCTCCAGGGTGCCACATTTTCTCCCAAGCCCAAGCAAGTGGGCGCCACACTCCTAGCCACACGCCAAAGTCCAGGAGGCGCCACATCTCCATCCCAGTGTCTTGGTCCCCACACCCAAGGGAGCAAGAATTTTTCTTGAAGCCAAAGTCAAGGAGGCGCCCCATATATACCTTAAAAGGCCAAGCTAAAGGAGGAAAGAGGCATTTCTTGGGGAGCACTTCAAGGGGGCGCCCAATCCATGCCTAAAAAGACCAAAGCAAAGTTGGGAAGAGCCATGACTTGGGGAGAAAGAAAAGGAGGTGTCCAAAAGAGTTGAGCCATGGAAGGAAAAAAAATTTTCTTGAAGAGCAAGGCTAGGAGGCACCACCTACTTACCATTTGGAGCCACCAATCAACACTTATGGAAGCTCTTGGCCGGCCATATGAGAAGGATTTGATTCTACAAGCCTAATTTGAAGATCCATCCTATTAGTTCCACATGGGAAGATGTAAAACCCTGACCTCTTGTAAAGACCTATAAAATAAACCCCTCTTGTAAGTTTTAGAGATAACTAATGAATGAATTCAAATTTTGTGTGAGCAACTTTATGTTTCTCTCTTCCGCACTTGCATCCAGGTGTTGAGCTCCATGAGAGAGTAAATCCGGGTTACCTAGAAACCTTAAGGAGGTGTGAGATCTCCAACCCCAAAACCCTAGGTTAGCCACTTCACTTCCAAACCCTAGCCGCCCATCATCCTCTTCACTCCACCAAACCCAAGCCTACCCCATCTCTCACGGCCCCTCTCTCCAAGTAGAGGCTGACCACCAGCATCCAGGTCCAGTTCGGCTACTTCGAAGATAGAGCAAATCCCAGAGGAAGTCAAATCAGCATTCCAGGAGAATCAGGATTTCAGCAACATCAGCTTTCAAGTTCTACTATCTGGTAAATCCTTCATTGAGTATTTGGTTCCATAACTTGTTCTTCTTCTTTTCCAGATCTTGAGTTCAGAAGAAGCCAACTCTGCCAAAGGGCCAGTATTGGAGAATCCATTGCGAAGATATCTGAATCTGGGGATCCAATAATCTGTTCAAGAGAGTCCTTCCACTAAACTCTGTGAAGATCACTGCCTGGTCTGTAACCCTTCTCTTCTCTTTATTTCTATCCTATTGAAAGTTCTGAGCGAAAACCTAGGTCTGGGAGTTTCTCAACCCCCAGCGATCCTTTACTTCTGAACTACTCTGATAACCTAGTTTCTTTAAATTGTGCTTTCAATTATTACATAGTTTCTTTCAATTTAGTTTAACTTTCCTTTGAGTCAAAGCCGACTTCTGAAAATATATATATATAAAAAAAAAGAATTAGTCTTAATTTACTTCCGCATCGCATCATCTCTTCTTTGTTCTGCATCATTTTGGTTTCAGAGCTTCTGTTCTGCATCAATTTTGGTATCAGAGCCCTGTCTAGGGTTTCTGACTTGCTTGCATGTTTTGAGTGTCTCTCTTTTTTACTTTGTCTGCTCGAAGTAGACTCCCCAGGATGTCCGATCCTAGGAACGAAGCGAGGTGCAAGCCTCCTCTTCCCATTCCATGGGGTGTTCCTAGGACGTGTAGGGGATCCGCTGGTTTACAACTTCGTAGCAGGAATTGTATACGGGGAAGCATTCTATTTTAAGTCTGTAACTATCCTGTTGCAGGAATTGTTTCTCATTACAGGTAACCTCAAATTGCTTGATTTTTATTTTGCTGGAACCAGTATAATTGATACAATTTTACATTATTTTACTGTAATTTATTATTTTCTGTGGAGTTTCTGAGAGTTAAATTAAATTAACTCTGTTTCTGTGTTTCTGCAATTCAATTTTTTTTGAGTGATCATCTCCTAATTCATCTTAAGGGCAATTGAGCATCTAAGATAAGGGGAGGAGTTGATAAACTCTCTTTAGCCCAAAACAACCACCCATTCATTCGATCCTATGCCTAATTTTAAAATTTATTAGACTTAATTTGCCCTAGTGGGCTAGGGACACCAACAAGTCGGGTCTAGGCTAATGTTGAGTCAGTTTGTTTAGTTACTCTGTATGTGCTTTGTACTCAGTGTCTAGAATGGTGGTTCAGGAATTCTATCCCGAAGGGCTTGTGTTCTAGTCCGCCTACCTGGCCAATCTCTGATTGGTGTCTAGGATTGGCAATTAGGGACCTAACACTTCCCTTACACCTGCCTGGCTGAGTCCCAAGTTACTATAGGCTAGCTTGCCACTCTGATTGGGCATCTAGTTTGGGCTCTAGGTCTAGTTAGCCCGTAGTCATTTCAGTTGAATCTCATTTGGTGTGCTTGCTTGCATCATCATGTCCACCCGGAATGGAGTACCCTACCAACCTGGTCAAACCCAACCTGATTTAGAGGCCATGATTAGAACTCTTACCAAAAGTATGACCAAATTGAGTCAGGATATGAATGAGGGTTTTGCCCAGTTTAGAGACCGAGCCCAGGGACTTGAGAAACGTAGACATCAAAATTGGACCCCTGATCCAAAATTTAATAGGCCCCAACCTCACCCATGCCAGGAGCCTCGGAGGACCTTATACCGTGATCCCGAGCATAACCCTAGGAGCCTATACCCATACTTGGTTGACTCAGAGAAGGGACATGTTAGGAACACCGAACCTTATGCACCCACTTTTGATGGAAGACAAGAGACATATATTAAGTGGGAAGAACAAATGGATCGATATTTTAAGTGCACTAACATATCGGAATTAGGACAAGTTAGGTTGGCCAAAACCAAGTTCACCAAACATGCTAGGTCGCATTGGTATGCTATTGAGCATAAGTGTTATCAAAGAAAAGAGGAAATATATACTTGGAGAGATATAAGAAGAAAGTTAAGAGATAGGTACCTAGGTAGATCCTATGAGAAAAGACTTTTGACCAATGGTACCAATTGCGACAAGGTAATAGGCCTGTGTCTAAATATTTTGAGGACTTCCAGTGGTATGACATGAAATGCAATACCATTGAGACCGAAGCTCAGATCACATCGAGGTTTAGGGTTGGGTTACACCCAGATATTGATAGGAAGCTATGCCTTGAAAAGACCAATAAGTTAGACCGAGCCTACCAAGAAGCCCAAGACTATGAGTGGTCTTTAAGATATAACCAATCAAGTACTTTGGACTTAACGCCAACCTCTACCAACTTGAGTCAAGTTCCGATTGATCCGATACCCATAGTGAACCAGACTTTTGTTTGTCAATTCCCACTTGTGTCACCTCTTGACTAGAAGGATACCAATGAGGAAGAAGGGTTAGGTATGACAAGCCCAGAATCAGTTGACCCGATTACCACTGACCCGAAACCCATTGAAGATGGCATCGAGGAAGTATATGATGCTGGCTTGAGTCTAGTTGATGAATATGAGGGGGAAGAACTTGAAGAATGTGACATCGATACTATTGGTTCCTTACCTGAGGAGACCTTGGAGTGCAACCAAGTGGTAAGACCTAGTTCAGAAATTCAAGAGATTTGTGAGAACCAGGTTCCTTTAGTCAAATACCCCTAGGAAGAACTCATAGTGTTAGCCCGAGCTATCAATTCGTATCCTCTAATGACAGTCATTCCCCAAGTACCAATTGAAGATCTTTGCACTAAACTGTTTAAGTTTGCCCACCCTATGGTAGATCATCTCCTTAGGATGACTGAATCAAGCCTCTTACAATTGGACATTGTCCCATGCTCAGCCACTAAGGTCTCTCCCTTAATCTCAGTTGGACATCCTTTTCTTGAGCGGATTGATTCACCCAGTCCTGTAGAAGTCCTCCTTATGGCCCTAGACCCCTTCCTTCGCATGACTGAGCTACCCTTCTATAGAGTATACCTTTCCACACCCATAGGTCAAATTTCAAGTCTTGAGGTCATCATCCATAGGCCCTTCCATGAATCATTCTCTAATCCAGTTCTTGAGAAAGTGGATCATTATTTTCTTAGAGAACAAACCTTAACAATTGCAATCACATGTCCTAGGCTACTTCTCGAACCATCTCTTGATCCATTCCTGGGAGTAGCAAACTTTTCCTTTCGTAAGGATGACCAGTTGACACTCATAGATCACCATTCAAACCTTCAGGTCACCACCTTTAGTCAACAGGTAATTCGAGACCCCACCTCATATCTCCTCCCTTTCTCTAGGACTTCCAATGCTTCTTACACCATCCAAGTATACTTTGTCGAAGTCTTTAGAGTGAACCACGTGTCAGAACCTATTAGGTTTGCCACCTACTTCTGGAAGACCTTATGGCACCTACTAGGCACCCATGATAAGTTTTTATGCTCTGCATGCCATCCTCCGACCCAAGGTCAAACCTAGAGAGCCATAGTTTGTTAGGTTTAGACCTAGGGTTCCTTTGGAATAAAGTCCATTCTTTAGGAATGCGTCGTCAATCTAGTTTAGTTTTTCTTGACCCTTTACTACGCTTTAGCTCAGATTTTGGTTTGATTGAGAGCACCAAGAATTGGGATTTGTATGTTGTCTAGGGCTGAAATTGCATACAATGACTCGGTCAATAGGTCTATAGGTAAGAGTACATTTGAAATTGTGCATGGTTACAAACCTCACACACCTCTTGACCTAGCTCCTTCACCAGTCCACACACGAGTCTCCGAGTCTGCTGAAGTTTTTGCACAGCATATAAAAGACTTGTATCAAGAAATTCATGGCAAAATAAATTTAAGTAATGAAACTTATAAGAAGTTGGCTGATTCTCAAAGGCGAGTCAAAACTTTTGTTGAGGGAGACTATGTAATGATTAGGTTAAGGCCTGAATGGTTTCCTTCTGGAAACCTTAGAAAGTTACATGCTAGAGGAGCTGGACCATTTAGAGTGGTGAAGAGAGTAGGGTCCAATGCCTATGTGCTCGAGTTACCTTCAGAACTAGGCATTAGCTCCACTTTTAACATTACAGACCTAGTAGAGTATAGAGAGCCAGCTGTGATTCCCAGTGAGCCTTTTGAGCCTAATCCTGCTCTTGAGAGTGAACCCAACCCTGTGTGTCCACCAACAAACTGGCCTGTGAGGAAAGAGTAGATTGAAATGATCCTGGATGATCAGGTTATCTCTACTCGTAATCAAGGATACCAAAGATACCTGGTCCGCTGGCAAGGAAGGCCAGATTCTGATGACTCTTGGATCTCCCGAGAAGAATTACAAGAATTGGACCCAGACCTCTTGGAGAGATACCAGAGCCAACTTGATCCATACTCGATAGGGTCGAGTTCCTTCCACCCCGGGAGAATTAGTGCAGGCACCAGACTTAGAAGAAGACTTCAGGACTCCATCTGGATCTCTGATTGACCTTGTCCGAAGAATTAGGGTTTTCTGGTTTTGTAATAAGGGTTGACTTGGTCAACTCAATTTTTTTGAGTCTGTATTTTCCTGCAATTTAAATTTTGTTGAGTCATGTTAACTCAGTACAAGTCCTAGTAAGTGGTCTAGGTCTTCTCCAGGGTGCCACATTTTCTCCCAAGCCCAAGCAAGTAGGTGCCACACTCCCAGCCACATGCCAGAGTCCAGGAGGCACCACATCTCCATCCCAGTGTCTTTGTCCCCACACCCAAGGGAGCAAGAATTTTTCTTGAAGCCAAAATCAAGGAGGCGCCCCATATATACCTTAAAAGGCCAAGCTAAAGGAGGAAAGAGGCATTTCTTGGGGAACACTTCAAGGGGGCGCCCAATCCATGCCTAAAAAGACCAAAGCAAAGTTGGGAAGAGCCATGACTTGGGGAGAAAGAAAAGGAGGTGTCCAAAAGTGTTGAGTCATGGAAGGAAAAATTTTTTTCTTGAAGAGCAAGGCTAGGAGGCGCCACCTACTTACCATTTGGAGCCACCAATCAACACTTATGGAAGCTCTTGGCCGGCCATATGAGAAGGATTTGATTCTACAAGCCTAATTTGAAGATCCATCATATTAGTCCCACATGGGAAGATGTAAAACCCTGACCTCTTGTAAAGACCTATAAAATAAACCCCTCTTATAAGTTTTAGAGAGAACTGATGAATGAATTCAAATTTTGTGTGAGAAACTTTATGTTTCTCTCTTCTGCACTTGCATCCAGGTGTTGAGCTCCATGAGGGAGTAAATCCAGGTTCCCTAGGAACCTTGAGGAGGTGTGAGATCTCCAACCCCAAAACCCTAGGTTAGCCACTTCACTTCCAAACCCTAGCCGCCCATCATCCTCTTCACTCCACCAAACCCTAGCCTACCCTATCTCTCATGGCCCCTCTCTCCATGTAGAGAACGACCACCAGCATCCAGGTCCAGTTTGGCTACTTCGAAGACAGAGCAAATCCCAGAGGAAGTCAGATCAGCATTCTAGGAGAATCAAGATTTCAGCAACATCAGCTTTCAAGTTCTACTATCTGGCAAATCCTTCCTTGAGTATCTGGTTCCATAACTTGTTCTTCTTCTTTTCCAGATCTTGAGTTCAGAAGAAGCCAACTCTGCCAAAGGGCCAGTATTGGAGGATCCATTACGAAGATATCTGAATCCGGGGATCCAACAATCTGCTCAAGAGATTCCTTCCACTAAACTCTGTGAAGATCACTGCCTGGTCTGTAACCCTTCTTTTCTCTTTATTTCTGTCCTGTTAAAAGTTCTGAGCGAAACCCTAGGTCTGGGAGTTTCTCAACCCCCAGCGATTCTTTACTTCTGAACTACTCTGATAACCTAGTTTCTTTAAATTGTGCTTTCAATTATTACATAGTTTCTTTCAATTTAGTTTAACTTTTCTTTGAGTCAAAGCCGACTTCTGAAGATATATATATAAAAAAAAAAGAATTAGTCTTAATTTACTTCTGCATCGCATCATCTCTTCTTTCGTTCTGCATCATTTTGGTTTTAGAGCTTTTGTTCTGCATCACATTCTAGACACTGAGCACAAGGCACACACAGGTTAGCTTGACACAATGATCTGACACTAAGCCCGGACCCGACCAGTTGGTGTCCCTAGCCCACTAGGGCAAATTAAGTCTAGTTAATTTTAGGTTAAGGCTTGGGACCGAATGCAAGGGATGCGATTTTGGGCTAAGGAGAGGTGATCAAATCCACCCCTCATCTGATATAGCAAGAGTGCCCTTAAAAGTAAATTATGCAATGATGGAAGGCAGATGAGGATGCAAATTAGGGTTTAGATGTTTTTTGTATTTTTGGAGAATATTTATTTTTTTTTATTTTGGTATTTTCTTAAATAGAAGAAAATAAACAAATTATGGCCTAATATGCAGGAAATATACTAAAATTAAAAGATATGCAAAAGATGCTAAACAAAACCCTAAAACTTCCAAACTTGTCTTGATGAAAAAAATAGAGCCAAAAATTTGCAGGCTGTATTTTAGCTTGCAGAAAATTCACAGGCTGAAATAAAATCAGCAAAAATTTTGAAAATTACTATGAATTATGATGAATCCAAAGAATAAATTTCAAAATTTTTAGAGTTTTGATCATGGAGAAATAATTTAAAAACTAAGAATATACTGACTAAAAATTACAGAAAACAAGACATAATCTATGCTCTGATACCAAATAATGCGGGACTAATATGCATGCAATTCTTTTTGTATGTTTTATATGTTGGGTTAGGTAATTAATTCCCAAATTCCAGATCAAAATTAGTTATAGGAAATTTTGTATGAATTTTTGAATCCAAGCATGCATATTAGAACCTAGAAAAGTACTAAAGAAGGATCGCTCGGGCTAAGAAGCCTCGGTTAGGGCAAGTTCTCCTGCAATATAAAGACTGGAGGTAGAGGGGGTGTACCTGACAATGTCTGAAGTTCTCGGTGAAGATCGCAGTGAAGGGATCTCTTGTTCCTCGATGGATGCGGCCTGGAAAACCGAGCCAAAGACCTGCGGATACCCGGCTTTCTGCTCGGTGGTCCGATTGAGGCTTGGCTGGAGTCATTGGATTTGTAGGAACTCATGAACCTGCAAACGACCTGCCAGGGGCTAGAAAACTCAGAGGAAATCAAGAAAACAAAGGAAAATAACAAAGGAAAGAAAGTTTTGGAGGGGGCTGGAAGGATGGTTGGCGGCAAGAAGATGGTAGCAAACACCGGGAAGAAGAACTCTCAAACCCCTTTATGCACACAGCAAGGTAATCATACAAAGCAATTAAATAACTCAAGGTTTATTTCATATCAAAATCTAGTTTCATACAAGAGGATAGGGTCCCTTAAATAGACCCTTAACCTTGGGCTCCAAGTAAGGGCACATTAGTCTTTACACAAGAATCCATTTTCCTCTCAAACCCTAGCTAGAAAATAAGGAAACATTAGGTAGAAAAATCCCTAAATATTCTTTTGACTTGGCCAACACTTCAAGGATGCCTAGGGGGGCGTGTTGGGCTTCTAAGAGCAGCAAGATGCCGGCCCAAAGGGGCTTTGGTGCATGGGCTTGGGCCTTTGGAAGCTGGGGTGGCATGGTAGCCAGGTAGCAGAAATATTCCTTGGTATCTTGCTTCATAGGGGCTTGGGCTTGGCACCTGGGATTAATTTCTGTAGGCTAGGTTGCAGATAGACCTCTAAAATCATGGATGCCTTGGTCTTTGAATATACTTTAACATCTGGAAGGAAATCTGGACATCTGGAGGGCATCTGCAAGGAATCAGGGTTTCTGATTTTCCTCCTGGAGTCTTCAAATCTTAAAGCTGGGTTGGACTTGGGCTAAACTTCCATGTCTTCAATCTGGTTGGACTTGGTCTTCACTTGTATGATGTGGTCTTGAGTCTTCAGTATGCTTGGACAGGACTCAAAAAAATAAAATTAGATCAACATGAGCTGACTAGCATTGGACTGAACTAGCTCAACATGAGCTGACTAGTACAGAATTGAAATAATAACTCAAAAGACTGAAATAAAAACTAAAATACACTCAAATATGCTAAGCCCTTATTACAGATGGACTCATAAATTATTGATCAATCCACAGAGGGTTGAAAAGCCTCTATCTTATTCTGGTGCCTTTGGTGTCCCCACCACTTTGTCATCATTGGATAGAAGCACTCAGTTCTGTCTTGTTAATAGTTGGACCTAACCACGACTTCTAATTGTAGCCCAAAGGCTTACTGGTAGTTCCTTGGGCAAAATTGTTAACAAAATTTTTTTTATAGAAATATTTGATTAAGAACATACTTTTAGATATACATGGATGTGTTTGTTAAAGTCAGGCTCATGTGCAATCTATTAGATTCTGGTGCCTACTAAGGAATTGGTGCAATTTCTTGAATTGGAGGTAGAGGCTACTAATTTGATCAATATAGCGGGAGAACCTTTTGATTAAAGTCCAAGTCTTTAGGATTAAATGATTCATGTACTAACTAGGTCTTGTTCTTTTTTCAAATTAATATGGGCACCACTTTGTCACTCCATTCATTTCTGGATAATATAAAAATAACGAGACCCAATTTCAATAGTTGGTATCGAAAGTTGAAAATAGTCCTAGAGCTTGAACGGATCTTGTACATACTGATAGATTTGGCACCGGAAGAGCTTGTTCAGAATGCTTATGGTATAGCCTGAGATACTTACCAAATGAGGCTTAGTGACCAAACCATGATCTATTATATAATGTGGGCATCCATGAATGGTGAATTAAATTGCAAAATTGAAGATGCTCAGCCGAAGGACATATTTCGAGTGTTGAAAGAATCCTTCAGTACTCCCAATGATGTTGAAAGGTATAAAATGTCTTGTATCATTTTTAACATAAGCATAAGAGAAGGGTCATCAGTCACTGATCATGTATTGTACGTGATCAAATAGATTGAGTACTTGAGCAAACTTATGTTTCCTCTATATGAATAGTGGGGGAAGCATGCGATCTTTAATTCTTTATTGAAGTTCTGCACAGGTTTCCTTGATCGTTATAGAATGACTAGGGCTATAGTAAACTTAGTCTGTTGGGGTTACTACAGACCTATGTAAGGATCATCATCTACATAAGGGATTGGTTAATGTAGTGGGAGGTTTGATAGGGCATTGTCCTTTTTATAAAAGGAAAGAAGAAAAATAAGAAAAATGTGCAAAGTGCTCCAATGACTAAGCCAAGTCACACCAAGAAGTTCAAGATTGACTAGACTCAAGTTGAATGCTTCTGCTATAAAAAGCAAGGATACTAAAAGAGGAATTATCCTCTTTATATTGCCTTGTTGGACTCGAATAGGGTATGAAAGAAGAACTAAAAAGGCATTGTGGGACAAGGAACTTATATGATAACATCTTATAGTTTTCCTATTTATGATACTACCACCTGGGTATCAGATACCGGATGCCTTATTAACATTTATAATTCATTGCAAAGAATTCAGGGTAGTAGAAGATTTAAAGATGATGAGAACTTCCTAAACATTGGTGATGGAAGATTTTTTCTAGTTCTAGCTATAGGAATTATCAAGCTTGTTTTTTATTCTAGTATCATTATTTTAGATTACTATCACTATTATCCTAGATTTTTATTGAATGTGATCTCTATAGGCTTTTTGGACAAAAATATTTATCATTTATTGATAGGATCGTGAGGTTGTCCTAAAGACAGCCTGATTATTAGTTTAAAAATCTGACACCAAATTAATTAAATTTGCATAGAAAGTAGCGAGTCAGGTCGAATCCAAGGAGAAGGTAATGCTTAAGATAATTTGAAATCTTCGGTTTTTACCAAAAAAGAATAATATTCTGTGTCAAAAAATAAAATTAAAAAGTATAAAAGAATAAGAATTTAAATTTGGGTATATTTGATTTGCTAATCGGATTTTAGCATCTACTTGTATAAAAATAAATAACAATAATTTAAAGTACATAAAAATAAATATTGAATTAATTAAAAGAATAATTCAATTACAAGAAATTAAAAAATAAAATTAAATAAACTATGAAAAGCAGTAACAAAGTATCCAAAGTTGATTGGCACAGCCTCGTCAGGAAGTTGGTTGATGTCAATTCACTTTCTTTCATTGTACTCCATGGAGCGAACTAGGATTCCTCTTCTTCTTCCTCTTTGGACTTGATCTTGGAGATGGAATAGGTTAGAAGATGGTGTAGGGGCATAACTCTCCTCTAAGAAACCTAACTCTTAGAGGCCAACCCATAACCCAAGCTATGCCTTCTACCTTGTACCGTAGCCTCTCTTCAGGATGCTTTCTTCTTAGCACAGGGGTCCTTTAAATAGAGCTCATCTAGGGCTTCCTTTTGGTCAAATTTGGAGTCAACTAGGCTCAAGATTGGACTGATTTCATGCAGGGAATTCTTAGCCATCTAATATATTATGTGATGGATCGAGGAAGTTACTTCTTCCTTCCTGGTTAACCAAAGTCCTAACTGGACTCTTATTGAATCAAATATTGGATCCCCTCTTCGACTAGGATTGGGACTCTACCTCTCCCTATCTCAAAACCGCAGGCAGAGGGTGGCAGACAGTGGCAAGAGGCGGTGACTAGTGACAGGTGGGTGGTTGATTCTGGTCAAATAAGCAATAAAGAATAGAGAGAAGAAGGGCTTGGGAATGACCGGATTATGGCTTTTTCAATTGGTAACAGGTTCTTGGCACCCCATCCTGCCACGGACAGTGTCAAGCAGTGATCGATGGCTAGAAATGGCAATGTGTCTATGGTTCGGAGCGGGCGATGGCTGAATGGGAGTAACATTCGAGGATGGTGTTTGGGTGGCACTTGGATGGTGGCCGGCAATTTCTCCAGACCATGAGGTGGCTCTCGGTAGCAAGAGAATGGACTCCGGTAGCTATCCCGGTGATGACAAAGCTTGGGAAGAAGGGTGGTCCATAGATTGGCCCCATGGATTGGCAGTCATGGCACATATGGACTGCTGGCCATCTCGTGGACCAAGTAGTCAGTCCATGGTGGATCGACTACCTTAATAATCATGTAATTTCTTTAATAAAACTCAAACTCTGATTTGGATTTTATTTGAACTTTGATTTGAGTATTGTTTGCACCATTAGACTCCAAAAATAGATCTCTTTCAATCTATAGGCTCTTTTTTGTAAAACATCTATAAAAATTATCAATTCTTAATAAATATTAATTAATTAGTCTTTATTTTTATAGTTAAATTGGAATAATTAATAGACTTATCACACCCCCAACTTAATCATTTCTAGTCCCTTAATAATGTAATTAAAATAAAAGTATTAATTTGATAACCACGTGTCATTAAGATTTCCTTTCAAATCTAGGTTGAAGGTCAAAAGGAGTTAGCCAGCATCATTAACTACGTATTGAGTTTTCGAGATAATGTTTGCTATTGGATCTTTTAGAAACTTCCTTAGAATTCATCCAAAGGTCTACAATAGTTATGTTTTTGATGGCTAACTTAGTATTTCAGGGCTAGATTGTGAAAGATAATTATATTTTCACTTATCACCTACTTTGGTTAATTTTCTATACACCTCCTAATTTAAGCACATGAATTGAGGTAGCTTTCACACCACCTAATTTTTTTTCTTTTTTTGGTTGGCGATGTCTTCATAGTATTCACTTTTTGACACAAACAATAATGCTTACTTAGACGAAGGTGCCCTGTTACTTGGTGGGAAACCAATATTTAGAACTTACCCATTTTTTTCTTTTCTTCTCTCTTTTTTATTCAAGTAGGTAGTTTTTTCCTTAAATTCAAGTTAAATAGAGGGTATATATCAATTACCATTTTTTCAATAATAATTGAATCTGTAATTGAACTTACAACTAATACCTACTTTACGTTGTAACTGTGCATGTGTGATGAAAGTGCGAATAGCCTTTAGGTGACCTAAGTAGGCTACTAAAAGCTTAACTAGCTAGTTTATTCCTTGACTTGCTACATTAATTAGTAAATGCTTTCTAACTCTATTATCCTTTTTCTAGTTTATTTGGCTTAAGAATTTCTTTCATGGCATATGATTTATCAAATTTTTTTAATATTTTTTTCAAAGTTTTTCCAATATTCTTTTAAAGATTTTTAAAATAATTTTTAATAATTTTTAAAGTTTTTTTAAAAAAATTTAAAGTTTAAAAGTTTGTCCCTACCCTCCAACAAAAATATCATTGTCCCTAATAGTATAAACAAGTTCAATAAATAAATTGAAACCATAAGGATAAAAAAAATATAAAGGGATAGAGAGTACCTAAGAAGAGGAGCTTATCAACAAGATAAAGGCTACAATAATCAATTTGGATTAGAATTTTTTTATATTATTTTTATTTTTATTTAATGGTATAAAAATAAATATTGGTTTGTCTCTCAATAAGCTCAAAGTTTAATGTCTTTAACTAGACATTATGAGGGAGTCTAATAAATAATTAAGTTTAATATGTCCCTTATAACATCAAAAGGACAAGGCCGATCAGGAGGACTAGTTATCATGGCAAAGAACCATTGATAGTGTACTCCATGATGATTAGCACAAATGAATAAAGTAAACTGGGCAAGCATATTATTCCATGATTTAAAAATATTATTATGATTTATATGATAATTAGGAAGGGCTTATGTTTATTGGGAAGAGATTGAAGGTGGTAGTTTAAAATTTTTTTCAATTATAGGTTGGTCTACCCTACTCCCCTTCTTGAGCATGATGTGTTTGGTCAATGACCCTTCACATTTTAAATTTAGTCACCTTTTCTAGATTAATATTAACCCTATCTCAATATATTGTTTTAATGACATGGAAATGTTTTGGAGGTAGTTCTCAAAATTGGTACCGAATATGGAGAAATCAATAATAAAATTTCTAAGATCATGATCCCTTATTTTAGTAATATCCTGTTCCATGGCTTCTTTATGTGCTTTTAAAATACCACTGAGTTGGTCTTCCTGGGTAGGGTTCACAGAGAAAGTTTCAATAGGTGCATCAGGAAATAATTTCAGTTCTAGATTAGGTGATGATTCTAATGAGGGAGCTATTGGTGGGCTAGGTGATGGCTCTTATTATTCATTAATCAAAAGTGGGGTGGTTTCAAAGTATGGTATTTATATTGGATTATTTACTTGTAAGGTATGCATATCTACATTAAAATTATCTACCTTGGGCTGAGCTAGATAGGGATCTAACAAATCCTAGGGGAGAGCTGTGGGGATGACTTCCTCTATTATGTTATACATTTGTAGTTCTTAGAAAGGCTTAACTAATTCCATCATTGCATCTATTTGTTCTCCCATCCCATTAAAAGGCACGGACAATTCTAGGGCACTAAAGATTGGGGCCATAGGTGAGTGGGGTAATGATGAAATTGGTTTATCCCATAAGTTTAATTTCTTCATATATTTTTCTACCTTAGTCAAATTATCTATATTAGTCTTTATGGTTGTGCAGAGTTATTATAAGACCGGTTTATTCTCTGGAGTCGGAGTTGATTGTTTATGAAAAGATAAAGGGTTGTTAATGTTTTGAGCTAGGAATGGTTCCTCTAATTTACCTCGGGTTGACTAGGCAGTTCACCTCGATCCTCTCTATTAAGTTCAATTAATTATTGGTTAGTTTGATCGATTAGCTTATTAATAGATTGCTATTGGGCTATAATCATTTGTTAAAATTGAGCAAACCTATCAACCTCTAGGTTGGTCTATACGAGAGGTGGGTATGATGCTTGCTGAACCTTTTCTTCAAATAATAGGCTATAAGTCATTAGAGAAGGTTGATAAAGTGGATAAGGCTGATCGTAATAGGGTGTATCTATGAACATGGATCCTTAGGTTGTCAAGATAACCACTAGATGTGGTTGCCACGAACAATCTGGATGAGCACCCCAACCTGAATTATTAATCATTAAAGTATAGATTATTTCTTGAGTTGTAGGCCATTGGATTTCATCGTGATAAATTTGGTCAGATATAGACTCAAAAGGTTGGTACACAGTTGGGTGTTCACTCTCAAAGTGAGTGGGGCTCGAATAAATTTGGTGTGCCAGGAGAAAAGATTCTCTACTATAAGGACTCATGCTCCTTGCATTAATGTAGTTTATTAGATTGTTATGATTATTCAGGTATATAATTAAGATTTGGATCAGAGCAATCCTTATTTATTTATGTATTTATAATTATTATTTCTATTTTTTAAAGATGAATGGCGAGATGAAGAAGGAAAAGAGTTCTAAAAAAAAGGGCCTAAGGAGTCCTAAAGCTAAGAAAGAAAGAAAATGAATTTGTTAGGATTTGGTGTTATTTACAAACAAGTTAGCATAACATGGACTCTGTATCCTAGGGTTATCCTAAATCTAGAAAGCTCCTAACTACCAAGATAACCTTGGAGCCCTTTGATAATTATTAAATATATTAATTAATTCAACCTTATTTAATTAAAATTGATATTTTTATGTAGTACTTTATAGGAAATACCCTACGAATGCGAAGGAGCTTGATTTTACGAGTCCAACAGTGCAAACAACACTCAAACTGGACCTAAAATGACCTTGAAATCATATTTTAAGAAAATTATAAGGCATTGCATACCATGGACTGGCTTCCCGGTCCATAATGGACTAGTTGTCCGGTCTATGGAATGGCCAGCGGGCTACTAGCAGCCATGGCAAGTGGTCCACGACTCAAAACCATGGGCCGAGAGTCAATTTTGATCACAAAATTGCCAGAACCATCACCCCATCATCGCTAGAGCCTCCGACACCTCCCTTGCCATCTGGAGAAGCATCCCAATACAATTCTTTTTCTCTCTCCTATGGATCCAAGCCATCGTGCCCATCTTCACCATCGGGACTACCTGAGAAACCATCTTCACTGATTCATCACTGCCCATGACTGGAGGGAACATTGGAGAAGCACCAAATGTCATCGCCAAACATTGTACACCATAGAGGTCTTTGATTCTTCTTCCTCTGGTCCAAGACATGGATTTGTGCCATTTCACCACCATCGAATCTTCTGCAAGAGTCGCACGATGCCGCCCTGTTGTAGATTGAGCCACCGTGCATCTCCTCCTTGGCCGAGCATCGTCGCCCTCCTTCCTATCATGGCTGTCCTCTTCTTCCCATCACTTTCAGAGCCACCCATCACCATCCCTCTCATTACCACCATGAATGCTTTCTCCCTCCCACTCAGAAGCTTCCCATGGCCATGAACCTCCTTTTTCCGGTCTGCCTACCTCTCTGTCTCTTCCTTCTTTTCTAGCTAAAGAATATCATGGAAGTGCTGCCGCACACCTTTTCTGTCAAGTTCACAAGCCAAGAATGCCAACCCATGATCTTTTTCTCCCTGAGGCTCTCCACCGTATTTGAGAAATCGTCCACCGCTCCGTCATCGGACCTGCTCCTCTCTATCGAAACTACCATCCACTGAACATCCTCCCAAGTTGCCAGAAAAGTAGGGTGCATCCTCCTCGATCCAGGACTCAGCTACTACCAAGACCCCATCACCATCAACCACTCTTCCCTCATGATGTCGGTCCAAGATGCTATCGAGAGTTGGATCAGGATGTCCAAATAGGAAAAGTTATCGAAAGAAGCTCGATCATAGAGTTTGAATTTGAAAAGATAAAAATTAAGCAGGTGTGGGGAATGGAAAGCGGAGATCGTGTGAATGGGTGTAGGGATAAGTCTATGCAACCAAGGCTATTAGGATCGATTATGATGGGAAACCAACAAAGTTCCCATGCAGGCTGAACACGCTTCTCTCATTTATAAAAACTGCAGCATTTGGAGCTCCTTCGACCATTCCTCAGATCTATTCTACACTCCTTCCATCTTTCCCTCAACTCCATTCTTCCAATTTCCACATTCATCTTCTCACCCTTCCATATCCTATCCACTCCATCCAGTTTTGTTCCCTCGCACCGCTGTTCCATCTACTCCGGTCTATGTTTGCGATACTACTGAATCTTCATGGAAGCATGATCTCAAGGAAGATTTGTTATCTGATGTATTTTTAATTTTTGAAATAAAAATTATTTTTGCTTTATATTCATCCATATTACTTTAAATTAAGTGTTTTATAAGTAAAATTAATTTTGATTGATTTATTCCTAAATGCGATGGATCATGATCTATGGATATAGGCCGTACTCTCATTAAGATAAATCATATCTTAATTAAATTCATGAATAATTCTCTTTTTAGTATTCACTATTTTATTGCATACACATTTTGAAATAACTTAAAAGTCCTTATGGATTTGACCCTTACTCTACTACTCTACAAAGAATAGCAGAATTAACATATTAAAATCGGTACATAGTGATGCGCACTAGATTTTTGGAACTGTTTCCTAAGACTTTGGGTGTTATTTAAACAAAAAATTAAAAATTAGTAGTTAGTATTTTTTCAATCATACATATCCTGGTATATCTTTGCCTTGGCAAAACTTTACGTTATATTGAATGATTGTCCTAGGTACAAAATGATTGAATAGACTTAAAAAACATAAAAAAAAATTTAAATTTTTTTTTTTAAAATCTTGACATTCTCATAACTTATTAGGAGATTAGAGACTTAATCACCTAATTTATTAAAAAAAGTAATTAGTTTAATTTTATTTGTGTGAAAACTCTTAGTTTGTACATCTTGTTTGTTGCATTCATCCCACATAATCAACTTTTAGGGCATAACCCTATGAACCAAATAAGGTGGGGAGTTAACTACCCTTCCTTAGCCTGCAAATCATCTCCTTGCACGTGCATTGACCCAGACCTTAACTGTTAAAACTAATTAAATATCAGCCCTAGGAATTTCGAGCTCAATAGGACAAGAGAACCCTAGAGTTGGACCAGGTTTAGTTCAGTTAATTGCTCAGTGTCGAGGTAAGTGGTTCAGGGACAAGAGCCCGAAGGAATGTGGTTCTTTAATTGGTTCCGTTTGCTTACTTGGCAAATTTTAATTGGTGTCTAAGGCAAGCAACGGGGGGACCCCCACCAACCTTACACTTACTTGGTAGAGTCAGTTAATTGATCTTTGGCTTGAAGTGCTCAAAATAACCTTGGATTAGTTAGGAGCTGCAGAACTAGGAAGCCCCAGGATTCCACTGATTGCTAACTTGTTTTCAATTAACCTAGAACTTAAATTAATACCTTTTCTCTATCCCTTTAAGCTCTAGGACTCTTTAGGCTTGCATCAAACTTCTTCTTTATCTTTCTTCTATTTTTTTCCCCCTTTTCCTCTTTGAAATAAATAAATAAATAAATAACATACCCAAACATGTACCAATTTCCTGTGTCTGACTAAATTTATCAAGATCGAACTCATATGGCCTATAGACCAGAAGAAAACCTAAACTTTGATTCTTATAACCTAGGTTGGGGGCCTTAATCAGATTTTTCTTGGTAACAATATTGGAAATTGTATCCCAAAGCCAATCGTCTAAACTATAGACGGTTATGCTATTTTGTAATTGTATATGAATTTATTAATCAATAAAAATTATTATTTTGGTTGTTCATCACATATGCATTTTCTTGGAAAGAAATATTGTGTGATGGAGTCCTTAGAACTACATTATATTTAATATAGAGAGGATATATTGAGTAGTTCATAAACTGGTTCACAACCAAATGATACATTATCATAGGACGACGATGTATCAAGTATAGGTTGTTGTATGTCACATTTGTTGGTTGTCCTCTTAATCAAGGAGTGTAGAGACACTAATACGATATATAGGTGAAATGTATGACATCTCACTAAACATGATCAACTGCAGAGTTCCCTTCTGCCAAAGGGTTGGTCACGAAGGGATATGGATACACGTGTTCCAAAGACCTGAGGTCATCATGGTAGCTTTCAAGCAACTCACTATGCTTTGGTATCGAACTACATGAATTTCTAATCCAGTGATGAAAGGCTTCTGGGCATGGTCAGTACTTATGGAGTGGTGGTGGATCAAGATGGGATTGACCCCTCCAAATGGTTTGGAGTGAATGACTCACTATATCTCAATTTAGCAAAACCTTGGCCAGGGTAGTTCTTGTGAGGAGTCACAGAACTTGTAAGGTTGAGACACGATATGGATGTACTAGGTTAGGGTTGGTAGTCAAACCATAGGTCATCTTGAATATTTTGACGTCAAAGGAATGAATTATCCAGTAACCATATGCTAGAGGTTCTAGAAAGTTGCTCTACAATCTTTGACCTATCGGATGACTAGTATCATTGCTAGATTATGACTTTGACTAGTACTGGAAGTATTTCAGTGCTACTAGCTTAGTGTTCGAACCTATGGGGTCACACACTATAGGGATTTCTATCTGATCTAAAGGCTGATCGATGATTGAAAATTATTTGTCATCACCGGAGGTCAATATGGTTGACTATGTTCCATGTGTCGACACTTGGAAAGTCGACACTTGGCTGTGATAAGCAAAAATTTTGGGAAGAAATTTTGGAAACTTTTGACCTCAATTCAAATTTTGAATTCTGGTTAGTTTTGGCTCCAAGCCTTTATGGAATGATGGTCGTTCTTTGGAAGGTTTTGATCTTAATTTTAATTTCGAACTTTGACTGGTTTTGGCTCCAATATTTCTTAAAATGATGGTCGTTCTTGCCTTATAAGCTTAGTGCCAATTTAGTATGGCCCTTGATCTTCTCCCCCAATCACTTCTCCTTCCTCTTTCTCCCTATCATGGCTGCCTTTATAAATAAGGGTTATTTTAGGGGATGCTGGTTGGTTGAAGAGTTTTCTTGTTGAATGAGATTGTTGAAATTCTGAGAGGGAAAAAAAAAGGGGCTTGGAAGGACTATGGTTTTGGGTGTGTGACTATCTAGCATTTAAGCTAGGTCATCGGAAGAGAGCTAGTATGGAAGGGTTCCATCTCTCCTCCTTATCTTCCAAGAATAAGTAGATTTGCCTCAAGGATCCCAAGGAGCTAACACTCTGAGGGAGTTGATTAGAATCGAGCCCTGGTGTGAACTACCCATAGAGGCCAGACACGAGTGTTGCTCGAGGGTGGATTTTCATAACCTCTACCTAAAGGTATAACGGTAAGATATCCTTATGCCTTTTGGTTCTTTTGTTACTTATGATATCTTTTACATGCGACATTATCATACTTGTTCCTATTACAGGTAGATTGGTTGATCGTTTTGATCGATCTACTAAGCCTTCCACTGTGCTTATTTTAAAATTATTTTAAAATATATTTTTTCTAAAATGCATGCTCATTTTGCTTTTCCTTCAATGGTATCAGATCCAGGTTCTTCGTAGTATAATAATTGATGAGGGACGGACTCGATGTACCCTAGATTATTTTGAAAAATGGAAACACCTAAACAAACTAGGACCGTGGGAAGGCTAAGAAGCCACTCGGGACTAGGACGAAACTGAAACTAAAATCCTAAAATAGCTGATCTCTTTTGTTTTCAATTTTCTTGGTGGAGGTGGCGAAGGAAGGATGGGGATGGGAGACTAGGAACTGGAACTCATGGCCCTGGGGCTCACTCTAACGGGGAGATGCACATAGAAAGTCAGGGGTCAACGCACACAGCTACCCTAAGCTCTCATCGAACCCCTTAAAGCACATAGCAGGGCTCTCATAGATGCCCCGAGGGATCGAAGCAAACAGCTACCCTCAATAGCACACAGCAAAGGCATCCCGCAAGGGTGACTCTCAAAGGACATGAGGAGATAAGATGGGATAGAGGATAACTAGGGCCTCACACCCCTCGATGCTTGCATGGAGCGAAGGCAACATAGGCCTCAACCCAGAACCAGAACCAGAGACTAAACCAAAAATTTCTTATCAATCAATCCAATCATTACAAGAGGGGAGGGGGCATTTTTATAGGCAAACAAAACCCCTCAATTACTTAGCCTACAAGAAAACCTAAAATGGAAAATAAGTTACATCAAAATCCATGCTGCATCAAAATTGGTACTGATCTACTCTAAGAAGCATGTTGGCTTGATGAAGTGCTCTGAAAAGCATGCTGCTTTTTAAACTGAACTGCTCCATAAACCATGCAAAACTCATCTCATGGCCATGCACAGCAGGGAGGAACGATCTCCGCCGAACACCGGCGAATGCCGGTGGCCGGGAATTCGGCGGTGGATGGGGTCGGCGGACGGCGAGCAACGGATGGCGGGCAGCGAGCTGCAGGCAGGGTGGTGACACAGGGGTGGCATGGCATGCCCAGGTTATGCTGTTTCATCTTCGCACGGGCATGGGGCCTCGGGCTCCAGCGAGGGCCTTCTGTGGCTGGCGAGCACAGGTGGACGATGAGCGACAGACGGTGCTAGGCGACGAATGGCGGGACGGCGGGATAGCGGCATGCGGTGGACGAACGACTCCCGCGTCCATTCATCTTCCCATGACCGTGGGCATCTATTGGCGGTTTTCCGACGAGAGCGGGGACGATGAGAACCGGCTGGTGGGCCGGCGCGGGTGGCCTGGGTTAGGCAGCCCAGATCTTGGGGGGCGAGGCGTTGGGCTAGGGTTTGGTAGTTTTAAAAAATTCACGCGAAGAAGATGGAATAAGGAAGGGATAAAGTGGAGATAAGTTAGGGATAAAACTAGAATAGTGGGGATAGGTTGAATAGCGGGAATAGAAAAAAAATATAAAAAATATGATAAAAAAAGAAAAAAATGGAAAAATATCCGAACTTGCTTTGGATACCCATCATTCTCCTCGATCGTGATGAACTCGACTCCATCGAGTATGAAAAATGGAGTACACCCTAATCCAAAACTTGCTTTGATACCAAATTAATGAGGGACGGACTCAATGTACCCTGGATTATTTGGAAAAAGGAAAACAACTAAATAAACCAGGATCATGGGTGGTGGGGATACCGGAAGCACCAGAATAAGATAGAGGCTTTTCAACCCTCTGTGAATTGATCAATAATTTATGAGTCCATCTGTAATAAGGGCTTAGCCCATCTGAGACCATTTTAGTTGTTATTTGAGTCTTTTGAGTTGTTATTTCAGTTCTGTACTAGTCAGCTCATGTTGAGCTAGTTCAGTCTAATGCTAGTTAGCTCATGTTGAGCTAATTTTATTTTTTTGAGTCCTGTTCAACCATATTGAAGACTCAAGACCACATCATACAAGTGAAGACCAAGTCTAACTTGATTGAACACAAGGAAGTTGAGCCCAAGTCCAACCCAGCTTGAAGATTTGAAGACCCCAGGAGGAAAATTCAAAAAACACTGATTCCTTGCAGATGCCCTCCAGATGCCCAAATTCCCTTCAAGATTCCAAAGTATATTCATATACCAGGGCATCCATGATTCCAGAGATCCATCTGCATCCTAGCCCAAAGAAATCAAGCCCTGGCACCAAGCCCAAGCCCCTAAGAAGCAAGATACCAAGGAATATTCCTGCTACATGGCTACCAGGCCACCCCAGCTTCAAGAGGCCCAAACCCATGCGCCCGAGCCCCTTTGGACTGGCCTCTTGCTGCTCTGAGAAGCCCAACACACCCCCCTAGGTGTCCTTGGAGTGTTGGCCAAGTCAAGAAAATTTTTAGGGATTTTTTCTACCTAACATTTTCTTATTTTCTAGCTAGGGTTTGAGAGGGAAAAGGATTCTTATGTAAAGACTTATGTGCCCTTACTTGGAGCCCAAGGTTAAGGGTCTATTTAAGGAACCCTAGCCTCTTGTATGAAACACTTTTTTGATGTGAGATAAACCTTGAGTTCTTTTATTGCTTTGTGTGATTACCCTGTTGTGTGCATAAAGGGGTTTGAGAGTTCTTCTTCCCAGTGTTTGCAACCATCTTCCTGCCGCCAACCATCCTTCCAACCCCCTCCAAAACTTTCTTCCCTTTGCTATTTTCCTTTGTTTTCTTGATTTCCTTTGAGTTTTCTAACCCCTGACAGGTCGTTTGTAGGTCCCGAGTTCCTTCGAATCCAACGACTCCAGCCAAGCCACAATCGGACCACCGAGCAGAAAGCCGGGTATCCGCGGGTCTTTGGCTCAGTTTTCCAGGCCTCATCCATCGAGGAACGAGAGATCCCTTCGCTGCAATCTTCACTGGGCATTTTAGATGTTGTCAGGTACATCCCCTCTACCTCCAGTAATTATATTGTAGGAGAACTTGCCCTAACCGAGGCTTCTCAGCCACGGCGATCCTTCTTTAGTACTTTTCTAGGTCCTAATCTGCATGCTTGGCTTCAAAAATTCATACAAAATTTTCTACAATAAATTTTGATCTAAAATTTGGGAATTAATCACCTAACCTCACATATAAAATATACAAAAATAATTGCATACATATTAGTCCCGCATCAATGGGAGGGCTAAGAAGCCTCCCGGGACTAGGACAAAACTGAAACTAAAATCCTAAAATAGCTGATATCTTTTATTTTCAATTTTCTTGGTGGTGGCGAAGGAAGAATGGGGATGGAAGACAGGGAACTGGCACTCATGGCCCTGGGGCTCACTCTAATGGGGAGATGCACACAGAATGTCAGGGGTCAATGCACACAACTACCCTGAGCTTTATCGAACCCCTTAAAGTACACAGCAGGACTCTCATAGATTCTCCGAGGGATCGAAGCACACAGCTACCCTCAATAGCACACAGCAAAGGCATCCCACAAGGGTGACTCTCAAAGGACATGAGGGGATAAGAAGAAGGGGTAGGGGATAACTAGGGCCTCACCCTCCTCGACGCTCGCATGGAGCGAAGGCAAAATGGTCCTCAGCCCATAATCAGAACCAGAGGCTAAACCAAAAATTTTTTTATCAATCAATCCAATCATTACAGGAGGGGAGGGGGCCTTTTTATAGTCAAACAAAACCCCTCAATTACATAGCCTACAAGCAAACCTAAAATAGAAAATAAGTTACATCAAAATCCATGCAAAATCAAAAATGATTGATGGGGGACTAATATGCATGCAATTCTTTTTGTATGTTTTACATGTGGAGTTAGGTGATTAATTCCCGAATTTCAGATCAAAATTATTTGTAGGGAATTTTGTATGAATTTTTGAAAATCAGCATGCAGATTAGGACCTGGAAAAGTAGCAAAGAAGGACCGCCGGGGCTGAGAAGCCTCGGTTAGGGCAAGTTCTCCTACAATAAAACTACTGGAGGTAGAGGGGTGTTCCTGACAATGTCTGTGAAGATTGCAGTGAAGGGGTCTCTCGTTCCTCGATGGATGCGGCCTGGAAAACCGAGCCAATGAACTGTGGATACCCGGCTTTCTGCTCGGTGGTCTGATTGAGGCTTGGCTGGAGTCGTTGGATTCGTAGGAACTCGGGGACCTGCAAACGACCTGTCAGGGGTTAGAAAATTCACAAAGGAACAAGAAAACAAAGGAAAAATAGCAAGGGAATGCTTCTTTTGGAGTGGGCATCCAGGGATCTGGAGGGTTTGTTGCCAGCAGGAAGTTGATTGCAAACACCGAGTAGAAGAACTCTCACAACCCCTTTATGCACACAGCAGGGTATCACACAACTCAATAGAAGAACTCAAGGTTTTAATTCATATCAAAAACTCCCTTCATACAAGAGGCTAGGGTCCTTTAAATAGACCCTTAACCTTGGGCTCCAAGTAAAGGCACATAAGTCTTTACATAAGAATCCTTTTCCCTCTCAAACCCTAGCTAGAAAATAAGGAAACATTAGGTAGCAAAATCTCTAAAAATTATCTTGACTTGGCCAACACTCCAAGGATGCCTAGGGGGGCGTGTTGGGCTTCTAGGAGCAGTAAGAGGCTGGCCCAAAGGGGCTCGGGTGCATGGGTTTGGGCCTCTGGAAGCTGGGGTGGCCTGGTAGCCATGTAGCAGGAATATTCCCTGGTATCTTGCTTCTTTAGGGCTTGGGCTTGGCACCTGGGCTTGATTTCTTTGGGCTAGGATGTAGATGGACCTCTGGAATCATGGATGCTCTTATCTATGAATATACTTTGGCATCTGAAAAGGAATCTGGGCATCTGGAGGGCATCTGCAAGAAATCTGGGTTTTCTGAATTTTCCTCCTAGGGTCTTCAAATCTTCAAGCTGGGTTGGACTTGGACTATAATTCCATGTCTTCAATCTAGTTGAACGTGGTCTTCAATTGTATGATATAGTCTTGAGTCTTCAGTATGCTTGGACAGGACTCAAAAAATAAAATTAGCTTAACATGAGCTGACTAGCATTTGACTGAACTAGCTCAACATGAGCTGACTAGTACATAACTGAAATAACAACTCAAAAGACTCAAATAACAACTAAAATAGACTCAGATGGGCTAAACCCTTATTACAGATTGACTCATAAATTATTGATCAATTCACAGAGGATTGAAAAGCCTCTATCTTAATCTGGTCCCTCCGGTGTCCCCACCAATTTTCCCGGGGTGGGTGGAACTCAACCCTGTCGAGTGAAGGTCTGACTGGCTCACATATCTCTCTAGAAGGTCTGGGTTGAGGCATTGCAAGTCCTCTCGAGAAATCCATGAATCGTCCGACTCTGGCTGACCTTGCCATCGGACCAGGAAGCATTGATAGTCATGGCCCTGGGTCGTGATGGCCTGATCGTCAAGGATACGCTCGATCCATTCTCCTCTCTCAGGCCAAATTTGTTTGTGGATACTCTAGGTTAGGGTCACTCACAATGAAAAGGAATAGGTCCAAAGGCCTCACTATGTATTGCTGCCGGTTCCCTATACTCAACCAGGTCAGTAATATTGAAGGTAGAACTAATGCCCAAATCTAAAGGCCAGTCTAATACCTAGGCATTTGATCCATTCTTCTCTATCACTTTAAAAGGTCCGGCTCTACGAGCATGAAGCTTCTTTTAGGCCTAAGCCTAACCAAGATAAAATCCACTACATCAAATTCTTTGATCCATCTTCGGGAATTAGCCAGCTGTTTTAACATTAGTGCGGGTGGTAAACATGTTAGGCACATGCAGACTCCTAACAAGATGATTCAAAGGACTCAAACTGACACCTAACAGACTCGACTATGCATTCCTATCGAAGGAAATTTTATTGAACTCTTTGGATCTAAACCTAATAGATTATAGGTTCTCTAGATTTGATCCTAGCTTGACATGCACATGAAAATTTACAGTGAACTCCTAGCAAATTCCAAAGAGTATGCCAGAAGTAAGATGCAAACCTAACATGCATGATGAATGCATGCAGTATGCTAATCTCAGCTAAATGCAATCTAATGATCCTAGAAATGCTGGAGGTATCTAGAAAGGATAGAAAATAGGAAGTGGATTAAAAATTAGTCTAGTAGGGTAGGGAAAAAGGTTCAAGGTTAGTTGGATAAAGTTCGATATAAGAAGGCATGTCAGGGACTAATATTAGACTAATGAGGCTAACCTTACGAGGTTGTGGTATATCTATGGGGTTTTCATAATGGAAGGATGGGTTACTAATCTCAGGGAAGAGGTCCTTAATGGGAACTATAGGAGGAGGCTCATCCTAAGGATACTGATTCAAAGAGATCAGGTCCTTAATAAATTATTCTGGTTCTTGTATTTTTGGACTATACTCTATAATTTGGCTCTCCGCTATGGTTTCCTCGGGTAAGGCTCTAGCAGCAGTACCTAGGTTCTCTTCCTCTAATTGTTCTTCTACTATAGCTTTAGGTTGGATGTGGTCAAGGTCAACTAGCTCTAGGTTGGTTTCTACCTGGGTATCTACTGGGTTAGCTAATTCGAGGTCTACTAAAGGTGTCTCCTCTTCTCTCTCATACTCATCCACTAAGTTTGCATCAGCTTCATACACTTCCGCGTTAATGTAATCCTTGTCAATCTCAGGAATGGTTGGAGATGATCGGCTAGGGGAAAATTGGCTAGGTCCTGGTTTCTGATTATGGACACTAATCCTAGTAGGTTCAGGTTGCCTAAGGGGTAGTGGCTCACTACTGGGCTCATATTTAGGGGTGCTAATCCTATGGGGTTCAAGTAGACTAAGGGAAACCTGACTAGTACTAGATTGATACTTAGGGGTTATAGGTTCTCTGGACTCATAGGACAAGGGTGCAGATCTATGGGTCATGGGATTATAGGATCTGGGGTCATAGGATTTTGGGTCAGCTCTATGGTTAGGTTCTAAAGAAGGATCATGGTATGGGGTCCTCCTAAAGTTGGGCTCTCTATATGGGTCAGGATATTGGGTCCTCCTAGGGTTGGACTCCCTATATGGGTCAGAATACTGGGTTCTCCTAGGGTTGGACTCCCTATTTGGGTCAGAATATTGGGTTCTCCTAGGGTTGGACTCCCTATATGGGTCAGAATATTAGGTGTTGGGTCTACTAGGCTCATAGGGTGTGGGTGCATAGGATCTATGATCATGGGATCTAGAGTCATAGGATCTAGGTTCATAGGTTAAGGATTCATAGGTTCTAGGTTCATAGGATTTGGAGTCATAAGATCTATAGGTTGTGGGTATACTAGGGTTATAGGGAGAGGGTAAATAGGATCTATCTTCCTGGTCTATAAAATCCTGATTGGGTCCTCTAGGACTAACCTTAGGGATTGGGCCATGACGATGGGCTCTCCTAGGTTCAGCCTCAAGGTATGGATCAGTGTTTGGGGTCCTCCTAGGTTGAGGATTGTAGTACGGGTCAGGATAAGGGGCTCTCCTAGGTTCGACCTCATGGTATAGATCAGGGTTTGGGGTCCTCCTAGTTTGAGGGGAATCAGGATCTGGCTCAGACTGTGACCCATGGGTTTTTCTTGGGGTCCCTACCCGGACTTTTAACTAATCAAACCTATTGGCAAGATGGTCAATTCTATCATTGGTTTGAATACCAGACTGAGTTAACTGGGTCATCTGGATAGCCATCTGGGCCATTTGATCAGCTAGGGCTTTCATTTGGGCTTGCAAATTTTCCATGGGTTCAGACATTTGTGAAGGAGGTGGGTGATATGAAACTCCTGATCTAGTGCTCATGCAAGACTCGATCAAACCAACTATAGTTGACTAGACCTAGAGTCCAAAACTGGATGCTCAATTAGGGTGGCAAACTAGCCTATAGTAACCCTGTACTCAGCAAGGCAGGTGTAAGGGAAGTGTTAGGTCCCTGATTGCCAATCCTAGACACCAATCAGAGATTGGCCAGGTAGGCGGACCAGCACACAAGTCCTTCGGGATTGAATCCCTAAACCACCGTTCTAGACACTGAGCACAAAGCACACACGGGTTAGCTTGACACAATGATCTGACACATAGTCCGGAACCGACCAGTTGGTGTCCCTAGCCCACTAGGGCAAATTAATTCTAGTTAATTTTTGGTTAAGGCTTGGGATTAAATGCAAGGGGTGTGGTTTGGGCTAAGGAGAGGTGATCAAATCCTCCCCCCATTTGATATAGCAAGAGTGCCCTTAAAAGTAGATTATGCAATGATGGCAGGCAGATGATTATGCAAAATTGGGTTTAGATGATTTTTTTTTTGGTATTTTTTGAGAATATGTATTTTTTTTTTTGTATTTCTTAAATAGAAGAAAACATTCAAATTATGGCCTAATATGAAAGAAATATACTTAAATTAAAAGATATGCAAAAATGCTAAACAAAACCCTAAAATTTCCAACTTGTCTTGCTGAAAAAATAGAGCCAAAATTTTGCAGGCTGTATTTCGGCTTGCAGAACATTCACAGGTCATAATAAAATCTGAAAAAATTTCTAAAATTACTGTGAATTATGGAGAATCCAAAAAAAAAAATATCATAATTTTTAGATTTTTTATCAGGGAGAAATAAGAAAAATAACAGAGCATATGCGGACTAAAAAATTTCAGAAAATAAGCCCTAATCTAAGCTCTGATACCAAATGATGGGGGACTAATATGCATGCAATTCTTTTTATATGTTTTACATATTGAGTTAGGTGATTAATTCCTGAATTTAGATCAAAATTATTTGTAGGGAATTTTGTATGAATTTTTGAAGATCGGCATGCAGATTAGGACCTATAAAAGTAGCAAAGAAAGACCACCGGAGCTGAGAAGCCTCGGTTAGGGCAAGTTCTCCTACAATAAAACTACTGAAGGTAGAGGGGTGTACCTGACAACATCTGTGAAGATTGCAGTGAAGGGGTCTCTCATTCCTCGATGGATGCGGCCTGGAAAATCGAGCCAATGACCCGCGGATACCCGGCTTTCTGCTCGATGGTCCGATTGAGGCTTGGCTGGAGTCGTTGTATTCGTAGGAACTCGGGGACCTGCAAATGACCTGTCAGGGGTTAGAAAATTCACAAAGGAAGAAAAAAACAAAGGAAAAATAGCAAGGTAAGGCTTCTTTTGGAGTGGGCATCCAAGGATCTGGAGGGTTTGTTGGCAGCAGGAAGATGATTGCAAACACCGAGAAGAAGAACTCTCACAAACCCCTTTATGCACACAGCAGGGTATCACACAACTCAATAGAAGAAATCAAAGTTTTAATTCATATCAAAATGTCCCTTCATACAAGAGGCTAGGGTCCTTTAAATAGACCCTTAACCTTGGGCTCCATGTAAGGGCACATAAGTCTTTACATAAGAATCATTTTCCATCTCAAACCCTAGCTAGAAAATAAGGAAACATTAGGTAGAAAAATCTCTAAAAATTCTCTTGACTTGGCCAACACTCCAAGGACACCAAGGGGTGCGTGTTGGGCTTCTAGGAGCAGCAAGAGGCCGGCCCAAAGGGGCTCGGGTGCATGGGTTTGGGCCTCTGGAAGCTGGGGTGTCCTGGTAGCCATGTAGCAGGAATATTCCCTGGTATCTTGCTTCTTTAGGGCTTGGGCTTGGCACCTGGGCTTGATTTCTTTGGGCTAGGATGTAGATGGACCTCTAGAATCATGGATGCCCTTATCTATGAATATACTTTGGCATCTATAAGGGAATTTGGGTATCTGGAGGGCATCTGCAAGAAATCAGGTTTTTCTGAATTTTCTTCCTGGGGTCTTCAAATCTTCAAGCTGGGGTGGACTTGGGCTATACTTCCATGTCTTCAATCTAGTTGAACTTGGTCTTCACTTGTATGATATTGTCTTGAGTCTTCAGTATGATTGGACAGGACTCAAAAAAAAAAAATTAGCTCAACATGAGCTGACTAGCATTGGACTGAACTAGCTCAACATGAGCTGACTAGTACAGAACTGAAATTACAACTCAAAAGACTCAAATAACAACTAAAATGGACTCAGATGGGCTAAGCCATTATTACAGATGGACTCATTAATTATTGATCAATTCATAGAGGATTGAAAAGCCTCTATCTTAATCTGGTGCCTCTGGTGTCCCCACCAATGATGCTGATCTGCTCTAAGAAGCTTGTTGGCATGATGAAGTGCTCAGAAAAGCATGCTGCTTTGAAAACTGAACTACTCCAAAAACCATGTGGAACTCATCTCATGGTCGTGCATAGTAGGGAGGAACGATCTCCATCGAACACTGGCAGATGAGTCTAGTGGATGGCAAGCAGCGGGTGGCGGCCTGCAAGCGGGGCGATGGCACAGGGGCAACATGGCATGCCAGGCCATGCTGTTTCATCTTCCCACGGGTGTGGGGCCCAGGGCATCGGTGAGGGCCTCCGATGGTCAACAAGCATAGGTGGATGGTGAGCGACAGACGATGATAGGTGGCAGATGGTAGGATGGTGGGACGGTGGCTGGCGGTGGATGGATGGCTCCCAGTTTCGTTCGTCTTCCCACGGTCGTTGGCATCTCTTGGTAGTTTTTCGATAAGAGAGGGGCCTGCAAGCACTGGCTGCCAGGCTAGCATGGGTGGCCGGGGTCGGGTAGCCCAGATTTGGGGAGGCGGGGCGGTGGGCTAGGGTTTGGGAGTTTTAAAAAATTCATAGGAGGAAGATGGAATAAGGCAGGGATAAAGTAGGGAAAAGTTGGGGATAAAATTGGTATAGTGTGGATAGGTGGAATAGCAGGAATAGTGATGCGGGATGACTCTAAGATTGCTAAGCATGCAAGAAATACAGTAAAATAATTTTTTTGTTATTTTTTATAATTTGGTTTGTAAGCTAAATTCTCTAATAAAAGTAAGAACTAGAAAGAAGAAGAGCAATGCATTGAATCATCGTATCGTAGACAAATTCATGCAAAATAAAAAATTCCAGGACCCAAGAATTGAGAAACTCCTAAATTAGGATAGCTTATCTTCATCAAATCAGAAATTAAAAGAAGGGAAGGATGTTACCAATCAGTGATTTGAAGAATGTCCGATGAAGAAATCACACAGCACTCTGATTGGAGTCTGGATGATGAAGTTCTGTTTCCTTGATTAGATGGCTAATTTGGATGGTTCTGGATGCAAGGAAAGCCTCCTCTATGGAGGTGAAATACCTCAGGGATCCTGCAAAATGTCAAGGGTCAATCAAAATAGCAATTAAGAAAAAGAAAGGGGATTAGGTTTAGAAGGAATCAGGTTAGGGTTTAGAAGTGGGGTGGCTTGAAGCTTGATGAAGATCTCCTTGCTTGGTGGCCTAGGACACACTTTCTTGAACGTGTGAAGGCTTGGATGGCTGTGGGTTAGGGTGTGGAAGGATGCTAGGGCAGCAAGGAAACACAAGCACAAACCAAAGAACCAAAATAACAAAGTAACACAAGCTCGCATGCTCAAAATAAATTCACTAGGGTTTTGATATCATGAATAAAAGTTGATTACAAGAGGGGGAGGGGTGGGGTCTTTATTAAGTTCCCATGACCTCACTAACCATTGTTACACTTGGGTTACAAGTCCTCTTCCATATTGGAATACAAGTCCTTTCCTAGCTAGGTTAGAAAAATAAATCCTCATTAGGTTAGGAATTGACCAAGTCTTCTCCTTTTTCCTTCATGCTTTGACTATTCCACTCAAGGACACCTTTTGGACTTGGTCAACACTTCAAGGATGCCTATGAGGGCATGTTGGGCTTCTAGGGGTAGCAAGGGGCTGGCCCAAAGGGGTTTGGGTGCATGGGTTTCGACCTCTGGAAGCTAGGGTGGCCTGGTAGCCTGGTAGCAGGAATATTCCATAGAATCTTGCTTCTTTAGGGCTTGGGCTTGGCACTTAGACTTGATTTCATTGGGCATGGATGCAGGTCAACCTCTAGAATCATTGGTGCCCTGTTCTGAGAATATGCTCTGGCATCTGAAGGGAATCTGGGCATCTGGAGGGCATCTGGAAAGAATCAGGGTTTCTGGAAGCATATTGGATTCTAGGTTGTCACACAAGATCCAATGGATTGATGTAGTAGTCTCTGACTCCTGGATGTGGCCTGGTGGAACTCCAAAATAGGGTGACCTCCTCTATTGTACAAAAATTAGGCTCATGGTGGACTCAAAATACTGACTAGGTTGAGGGTTGAGACAAATCAACTAACCTTAACTTATTACAGGACTCGATCTTAATTGATTACAAAATTTTCAAAACTTTGACACATGACTAATTAAACCATATGGGATCCAGGGATATGTGTTTGATCCTGGTGTTCCCACCAATTCTCCGGGGGCGGGAGGAACTCGACCGCGTCGAGTATGGGTCAATTTGGGTCAAGGAGGGTCTGGGTTGAGGGGCTGCAGATCAGCACCCGCGTTCCACAAGTCCTCAGATTCTGTCTGACCTTGCCACCGGACCAAATACCACTGACAGTCTCTATCCTGGGTACTGATAGCTTGATCATCCATAGCTCTTTTAATCTTTACCTCACCATAAGGTCAAATTATATGTAGTCTCTCTGGGGTGGGTTCTTTCTCAAAGAACGGGGAGTGGCTCAAGGGGCTAGCTAGGTATCACTACTGGCTCCCAAGACTTTACAAAGTTTGAGAAGATGAAGGTGGAGCTAATACCTAAATTAGGTGATATCTCAGGCACATAGGCATTGTGTCCACTACTATTCATTATTTTGGATGGGCCAGCTTCGCGAGCAGAAAATTCTTTGACGGTCACATATTCCTCTATAGAAAATTCTTCATCTTTCTTTTGGGAATTAGCCAAGTTGTTATTTGGTTCATTAATTAAGTTCAACTCTTGACTAATTTCATGATGCATATGATGTGAAAAGGCTAGTGTAGGTTCAGATATATGATTTAGGATTGTGAATTTTATTGGACTCAACTAATACCTATTAGACTTTTCTATCAAAGAAAATTTTATTGTACTCTAAGGGCCAAAATTTTAATAGACTATAGGCTCTCTAGGTTTAACTTTAGTTTGGTAAACACATGAAAATGTGACATGAGCTCCTAATAGATGCCAAAGGGTCTTCCATAAGTAGGAAGCAAAAATGACAGACTCAATGAATGAATGCAATATGCAAACCTCTATAAAATTTATATGAATGACTAAAGAAACATAAGAAGATCCAGGAAAGGGTAGAAAATAAGGGATAGGTTCAGGGTCAGCTGGGTAGGGTAAAAAATAAGAAGATGATTCAGGGTTAGTTGGATAAAGTATGATACAAGAAGGGGTATCAGGGATTAATCCTAGGCTAATGAGGTTAACCTTATGATGTTGATGTCTATCTAAAGGGTCTGCATTATGAATTGAAAAGGTCATTAATTTTAGGGAAGAGATCAAGTGGAGCTAAAGAGGTGACTTCATCCTGAAGGTACTGATTCAAAGATATCAGGTCCTTATTGAATTCTTCTAGCTCATAAATCAAAGGACTAGGCTCTACAGTTGGACTTTCTGTTATTGTCTCCTTAGATAAAACTCTAGTAACAGTATCAGGGTTCTCTTTCTCTAACAACTCTTGCACTACATGGTTAGCTAACTCTATGTCTATTACTGTTTGGGTATGGTTAGGGTTAGCTAAATCTAGGACGGCTCCTACTTGTGTATGGTCAGGGTCAACTATTGTTGGGTGGTCTTCTACTAGGGTATCTGGTGCGGGCACCAGAATCAGAAGAAGACTTCAGGGTTCCATTTGGATCTCTGATTGACCTTACCCAAAAAAATTAGGGTTTGTAATAAGGATTGACCTGATCAACCCAATTTTGAGTCTGTAATTTTGTCATTTCAATTTTTGTTGAGTCATGTTGACTAAGTCCAAGTCCTAGTAGTGGTCTAGGTCTTCTCCAAGTTGGTGCCATTTTTTTTCCAGTCAAGTCAAGGCCCAAGTAAGTGGGCGCCACACTCGTAGCCACACGCCAGAGTCCAGAAGGCACCACAACTGCATCCCAGTGTCTTGGTCCCCACACGCAAGGGAGCAAGAATTTTTCTTGAAGCCAAAATCAAGGAGGCACCCCATATATACCTTAAAAGGCCAAGCTAAAGAAAGAAAGAGAGCATGTCTTGGGGTGAAAATCATGGAGGCATCCAAAAGTTTCCTAAAGTGCCAAAGCAATGAAAAGAAGAAGCCTAAACTTGTGGAGCAAGACTAGGAGGTGTCCAAAAGAGCCAAACCATGAAGGGAAAATCATTGATTCATGGAGAGATACTAGGAGACACCCGCATAACCTGCCATTTGGAGCTGATTTTCAAGTTTTCTTGGAGTTTTTGGGCTGCTCACTCATGGAAGGAGTCTTGTTTGGCCAAGGGAAGAGAATTTAATGCCTAAAGAGTATATTAGTCCTATTAGTCCCACATAAGAACTTGTATGGTTTTGATTTTTTTATAGGTCTATATATTAGACCCCTTTTGTAACTTGAACTTATCTTATGAAATCTTATGAATGAAATCCCTTATTTTTTAGCAAAGTCTTGTTCTTCTGTACTTATTCTAAGTGTTGAGGTCCGTGAGGGAGTAAATCCGGGTTCCCTAGGAACCTTGAGGAGGTGTAAGATCTCCAACCCCAAAACCCTAGCTTAGTCCACCCATCTCTACTCCACCACCACCAAATCCTAGCCTCTACACCATCTCCAAGGTTCTTCTTCCAAAGGGTGGCTGACCACCAGGACTCCAGTCCAACCATCTTCAAGTCAGCTACCACTGCTTCAGATTCCATCCATCAGATCAAGGAGAAGAAGTCCCAAATCCGCAGCCTAGGAGTTCCAGATCAGCTGAAGACCTTCAGATCCCATCCTTTCTTCTACTCTGGTAACTCTCTTCCCTGAGTCTCTTGTTCCTAACCTTGTTCTTCTTCTCTCTAGGATCCAAGGTTCAAGAAGGGGACAACTTTGCCAAGGACTATTATCGGAGGATCCTTTGTGAAGATACCTTGACTCCCAGGATCCAATAATATGGTCGAGAGAGTCTTTTTCCACCAAATGGAGAGATATCACTGCTAGGTAACAAGAACCTTCCCTTCTCACTTTGTTTGTTTCGTTGAAACTCAGAGCAAACCCTAGATCTAGGGGTTTCTCAATCCCCAGCGATCCTACTTCTGAGTTACTCTGATAATCCACTCTTTTTAATTATGCTTTCTGTCATTTCTTAGTTTCTTTCAACATTTGTTTATCTTTCCTTTGAGTCAAAGCCAACTTCTAAAAATATATATATATATAAAAATACATTAATTTTAATTTGCTTCCGCATTCCACATTTTTATTCTGCATCATTTTTGGTATCAGAGCATTCGTTCTACATCATTTTGGTATCAGAGCATTCATTCTGCATCATTTTGGTATCAGAGCATTCGTTCTGCATCACTTTTTGTATCAGAGCCCTGTCTAGGGTTCTTGCTTGTTTGATTATTTTTTTTCATTCCTTTTTACTTTTGCTGCCTGGAGTAGATTCCCCTGGCCGTCCGTTCCTAGGAACAAGCGAGACGCAAGCCTCCTCCTCCCATTCCACGGGGTTTCCTAGGGCGTGTAGGGGTGCCACTGGGTTATAACTTCTAGGTAGGGATTGTAAATGGGACACACGTTCTGTTTTCTGCTAGTAACTATAATGTTATTCGAATTGTTTCTCCCTGCAGGAAATTCTAAATTAAGTAATTCTTGTTTTGGTATAACCAGCATAATTGAAAGTAATTTACATAAAATTTTTATGATTTATTAATTTCTATAGATTTTCGAAGATCAATTTTACTTCTGTTCTATTTTTTTTATTTTCTGCAAGCTGTTTTTTTTATTTGAGTGTGCATAAATTGAATCTATCTTAAGGGCACCGAATTTGCAACATAAGGGAAGGATTGAGACCCTCTCATTAGCCCAAAACAACCTCCCGTGCATTCGAACCTAAGCCTTTAATCTTAAAATTAATTAGACCTAATTTGTACTAGTGGGCTAGGGACACCAACTGGTCGGGTCTAGGCTAGTGTTGAGTCAGTTTGTCTAGTTACTCTGTGTGTGCTTTGTACTCAGTGTCTAGAACGGTGGTTCAGGGATTATATCCCGAAGGGCTTGTGTGCTGGTCCGCCTACCTGGCCAATCACTGATTGGTGTCTAGGTTTGGCAAATTAGGGACCTAACACTCCCCTTACACCAGCCTGGCTGAGTCCTGAGTTACTACAGGCTAGCTTGCCACTCTGATTGGGTATCTAGTTTGGGCTCTAGGTCTAGTTAGCCAATAGTTGTTTCAGTCGAGTTACATTTGGTATGCTTGCTTGCATCATCATGTCCACCCGGAAGGAGTACCCTACCAACCTGGTCAAACCCAACCTTATTTAGAGGCCATGATTAGAACTCTTACCGAAAGTATGACCAAATTGAGTAAGGATATGAATGAGGGTTTTGCCCAGTTTAGAGACCGAGCCCAGGGACTTGAGAAATGTAGACATCAAAATTGGACCCTTGATCCAAAATTTAATAGGCCCCAACCTCACCCATGCTAGGAGCCTAGGAGGACCTTATACTGTGATCCCGAGCATAACCCTAGGAGCCTATATCCATACTTTTGATGGAAGACTTCAGGGTTCCATCTGGATCTCTGATTAACCTTGCCCAAGAAAATTAGGGTTTGTAATAAGGATTGACCTGATCAAGCCAATTTTGAGTCTGTAATTTTGTAATTTCAATTTTTGTTGAGTCATGTTGATTCAGTCCAAGTCCTAGTAGTGGTCTAGGTCTTCTCCAAGTTGGTGCCATTTTTTTTCCAATCAAGTCAAGGCCAAAGCAAGTGGGCGCCACACTCCCAGCCACACGCCAGAGTCCAGGATGCACCACAACTGCATCCCAGTGTCTTGGTCCCCACACGCAAGCGAGCAAGAATTTTTCTTGAAGCCAAAATCAAGGAGGCGCCCCATATATACCTTAAAAGGCCAAGCTAAAGAAAGAAAGAGAGCATGTCTTGGGGAGAAAATCAAGGAGGCACCCAAAAGTTTCTTAAAGTGCCAAAGCCATGAAAAGAAGAAGCCTAAACTTGTGGAGCAAGACTAGGAGGTGTCCAAAAGAGCCAAACCATGAAGGGAAAATCCTTGATTCATGGAGAGATACTTGGAGACACCCCCATAACCTTCCATTTGGAGCTGATTTTCAAGTTTTCTTGGAGTTTTTGGGCCGCTCACTCATGGAAGGAGTCTTGGTTGGCCAAGGGAAGAGAATTTGATGCCTAAAGTGTAGATTAGTCCTATTAGTCCCACATGGAAACTTGTATGGTTTTGATTTCTCTTATAGGTCTATATATTAGACCCCTTTTGTAACATGAACTTATCTTATGAAATCTTATGAATGAAATCCCTTATTTTTGAGCAAAGTCTTGTTCTTCCGCACTTATTCTGAGTGTTGAGCTCCGTGAGGGAGTAAATCCGGATTCCCTAGGAACCTTGAGGAGGTGTGAGATCTCCAACCCCAAAACCCTAGCTTAGTCCACCCATCTCTACTCCACCACCACCAAACCCTAACCTTTACACCATCTCCAAGGTTCTTCTTCCAAAGGGTGGCCGACCACCAGGACTCCTGTCCAACCATCTTCAAGTCAGCTACCACTACTTCAGAGTCCATCCAGCAGATCCAGGAGAAGAAGTCCCAAAACCGCAGCCTAGGAGTTCCAGATCAGCTGAAGACCTTCAGATCCCATCCTTTCTTCTACTCTGGTAACTCTCTTCCCCGAGTCTCTTGTTCCTAACCTTGTTCTTCTTCTCTCCAAGATCCAGGGTTCAAGAAGACGCCAACTTTGCTAAGGACCATTATCAGAGGATCCATTGCGAAGATACCTTGACTCCCGTGATCCAATAATCTGCTCGAGAGAGTCTTTTTCCACCAAATGGAGAGATATCACTGCTAGGTAACAAGAACCTTCCCTTCTCACTTTGTCTGTTTCGTTGAAACTTAGAGCAAACCCTAGATCTGGGGGTTTCTCAATCCCCAGCGATCCTACTTATTAGTTACTCTGATAATCCACTCCTTTTAATTGTGCTTTCTGTCATTTCTTAGTTTCTTTCAACATTAGTTTATCTTTCCTTTGAGTCAAAGATAACTTCTGAAAATATATAAAAAAAAGTACATTAATTTTAATTTGCTTCCGCATTCCACATATCCGTTCTGCATCATTTTTGGTATCAGAGTTTTCGTTCTGCATCAGTATCTATTGATTCAACTAACTCTAGGTCTTCTATGGGGAACTCTTCTTCTTCATCCTCATACTGTTCCACTAAACTTGGGTCAGCCTCATATATCTCCTCTTCAAGGTCATTTGGGTGAACCAATAAGGTGGTAAGAGGGGGTAGACTAATGAAAAACTGGCTAATAACTGGAGTGACAAGGGTAGGTTGGCTAAGGTGCTCCTGACTAACACTGGGTTCTTATCTAAGGGTACTAATCCTATTGGGCTCGGGCTGACTAAGGGTTATGGGTTCAGTCCTATGGGTCTTGTCTAGGGTTCCTAACCTATCTCCTACTTGGTCAAAACTAGTGGTTAAATGGTTGATCTTTGTTTTTGCCTGGTTAAATCGTTGGTCTACTTGGTTGAATCTATGATTCATTTGGTTCTGGGATTGGGTCAATTGGGTTATTTGGTCTTTGGTTTGGTCAAGTTTAGCATTAATTTGGGCAATGGATTAGTTTAGTTGGGCAGTTAATTTGGTAACCATCTGGTCATTCATGGCTTTTATGAAAGCCTCAAAATTGGGATCCATGGTTGGGTTTGGTTGGGGTTTAGACTTTTGATATTGGGTTCCTAGTCTAGTGGTCATACAATCAAGTAATCAGTCAAAATGAGATGGTGCAGCCAAGCATGCAAATTTGGGTTAGCTTAATCTTGGGTTTCCTAGACCTAGAGCCAAAACTGGGTGAGTCTGCTCAACTTACACTTAACCCAGTAGCTAATCCTTCCACTGGTCAGGTAGGGGGTGGGGTGGTGGGAGGCTCCTCCTGCTAGTCACAGGGTCCTAATTATAAACCACCAGTCGACTTAGGTCGTTTGACTCTGGACCCATAGCCTTAAACACCAGCATTCATGATGCGGGAGGCAAGGGGGTTAGGGTTAGGGATGCTGGGATGGATGCTTATGAGGCAATGAATTCTTTTATGTTTTTTTTTTTGTTTTAGGGTTGATGATTTTTTTTTTTGTTATGTTTCTTGTTGTTCTTCTTTGTTGTTTAGGGTTTCGATTCCCGATCACAAGCAAAGATAAGAAATATGAAGAGCAGTAAGGGAAGCTTACGCTAGCAGTTCAAAGCCCTAAAAGTAAGAACGAGAACAGGATCTCGGGATTAAGAAACCCTGGTAGGACTAGCTCGACCTACAATATCTACTTAGGAGATATAGAGAAGGCAAACCTCAAACTTCTGAAGCGCCTAGTGCAGAGATCGCTCAACTCGACAAATGCGGCTTGGATGCCCGAGTGGTCGAACCCGTGGGAGCTCTGGCTTTCGGTCTAGAGGTCACGATGGCAAAGCTAACTATCTCCAATGCTTCAGATGCCAGGGAGGACCTGTAGGCAAACAAAAGAAAGGTTAGTGGAATGTGGAGATGTACGGAAAGGAATTGAATTGGAGTTGGGAAGGGGCTTCGAGCCCGGCGTCTGGCTGGATTCCGAAGTCGAAGTTGGAGATAACTTGGGGACTCGCACCCCGCGTCATCTAGGAGGATGAAGGAATGTGGCCTCACACCACGCGACGTCCTAGAGGATGAATGATTCATGACGCCCTGGGGCGACGTACTGGTGGCCTTGCACCACTCGACATCCCTGGGGACGAAGGCAATTCCACTCGAACCTAGCCTAAGAGACAAGGGTTGGAGGGTGGAAGAAACTCAAACTCAATCACTCAAATTTTCATTCATTCATTCATTCATTCATTAGTTCTACAAAGGGAGGGATTGGGTCCTTTAAATAGGCACCCAAGGCCCATTTGAAATTCAAAATACAAATCTCATGGTGGCGCCAAAAATTTTCCACATCCCTATTTCTTTGGCCGACCAAATATTTGTAGTTGGGCATGGCATGAGCAAAGGCTTGGAGGGGGGGATTGGTCCCTTGACTTCCTTCCTTAGCATGCTTAATTTGGGAAGAGGAGTGGGGCATGGCTTGCTTGGAGGAATATGTTCCCTTGGGCTCTTCACGCCATCTTCTAGGAATGATTCTTGGCCGACCAAGGGAGAACTCCATGGGGCATTGCATGGTTGAGGGCTTGAAGAGGGGAGTGTGTCTTTTGACCTTCCTTCCTTGCAAGATCACTTTGAGAAGAAAACTTGGGAGGAGGCTTGCTTTGAGGCTTGGTTCCCTCAAGGATCTTCAACGCCCTCTTTAGATTGAACAAGGCATGATGTGGGGGAGGGAAAAGGGGGATGTTGTCCAAGGCATGTGGAAAGCAAGAGGAGGCCACTTTGTTTCCCTTCTTGGATGCCTAAGTGGCAGCTGATGTGGCGCCACGTAGGTAGCTGAGGTGGCACCTATGTTGGCATTATCACAAGTAGAAGGGGTGGGTTGGCCCACCAGAACTTGAGTTGGTGAAGAAAACCAGAGTTACTTCAATTGGGCTTGGGCCCAGACCAAACTCAGACTCGAACAAATGCAGGACTCAAGACCTATCTTGATCCAAATTGGCAAAGGTACAGGACTAAACAACTTTGACAAGAAATTACAACAATATTTTTGGGCGCAAGGTCTTATTACAGGACTCATTGAAAGGGGAACCCTAATCTAAGATCCATAGAGGGTTGAGAAGCCTCTGTCAGATCCTGGTGCCCACACCAATTCAATAATAGCCACAAGATTAAATGCACTAGTTGGCCCACACGGTTCGGACCCGACCTGTTGGGTGTCACCTAGCTCAATAGGGCAAATTAAGTCTAATTAATTTTAATTAAGGGTTGGGTTGAAATGCTGGATGGTTGTTTTGGGCCCAGGACAGGTTATGACCTCCTGCCCTAATGTTATATTGAATGCCCTTAAGATCAGATTAAAAGATGATGAACATTCAATGGTCCTGATACAATCTAAAACAATCAAAAATAAAATAATTTTTAATTAATTTTTTAGATGTCAAGTTAAGTTTAGGTTTACTAGGGTTAGCAAACAAAATTCAGCTTAGGATTGGGGGGTTTGGATGTTATTAGGTTAGATTGAGTCAAAATGCAGAAATAGCAGAATTTAGGATATTAGGGTTTCAACCGATGCAGAATTTGACAAAGATTTCGATGCAAGAAAAAATAAAAAAATTATATAACATAGGATTGACGGCGATGATTCCACCTACCAAATTTCACATAGAAAAAAAATCAAATGGTGATGCAAATCTTTGGGGTTTTGGACTACTGCATAAATTATCAGAATTCTATTAGGGTTTCTATTATGCCAAATTTTAAAAATTTAGGGTTTCAGTAAAAATAACTAAAAATTTTGATAATTACTAGGAAAAAATAGAGGACATGAAGTGCAAATTTCACAGAAAAATAAAATTTTTTATGATTCCAAAATCGGATGGAAACTAGACACCTAATTCAATAAACAGAATACAGAATTAGGGTTTGTGAATGTGTTGCAAATAAAAACTATCCTGAACCTGCTCTGATACCAAACTAATGCAAGATGACTCTAAGATTGCTAAGCATACAGGAAAAACAGTAAAATATTTTTTTTGTGATTTTTATAATTTAGTTTGTAAGATAAATTCCTAAATAAAAGTAAGAACTAGCAAGAAGAAGAGCAATGCATAGAATCATCGTATCGCAGACAAACTCATGCAAAATAATAAATTCCAGGACTCGAGAATTGAGAAACTTCCGGATTAGGATAGCTTATCTTCATCAAATCAAAAATTAAAATAAGGAAAGGATGTTACCAATCAGTGATTTAAGGAACGTCCGATGAAGAGATCACACAGCACTCTAATTGGAGTCTGGATGATGAAGTTCGATTCCCTTGATTAGATGGCTGATTTGGATGGTTCTGGATGCAAGGAAAGCCTCCTCTGGGGAGGTGAAACACCTCGGGGATCCTGCAAAATGTTAAGGGTCAATCAAAATAGCAAGTAAGAAAAAGAAAAAGGATTAGGTTTAGAAGGAATCAGATTAGGGTTTAGAAGCGGGGCGGCTTGAAGTTTGATGAAGATCTCCTTGCTTGGTAGCCTAGGGCACTCCTTCTTGGATGTGTGAAGGCTTGGATGGTAATGAGTTAGGGTGTGGAAGGATGCTAGGGCAGCAAGGAAACACAAATATAAACCAAAGAATCAAAAAAACAAAGTAACACAAGCTCACAAGCTCAAAATAAATTCAACAGGGTTTTGATATCATGAATAAAAGTTGATTACAAGAGGGGAAGGGGTGGGGTATTTATAGAGTTCCCATGCCTTCACTAACTATGGTTACACTTGGGTTACAAGTCGTCTTCCAAATTGGAATACAAGTCCTTTCCTAGCTAGGTTAGAAAAACAAATTCCCGTTAGGTTAGGAATTGACCTAGTCTTCTCCTTTTTCCTTCATGCTATGACTATTCCACTCAAGGACACCTCTTGGACTTGGTCAACACTTCAAGGACACTAAGGAGGGTGTGTTGGGCTTCTAGGGACATCAATGAGCCAGCCCAAAGGAGTTTGGGTGCATGGGTTTCGGCCTTTGGAAGCTGGGGTGGAATGGTAGCCTGGTAGCAGGAATATTCCATAGAATCTTGCTTCTTTAGGGCTTGTGCTTGGCACATGGACTTGATTTCTTTGGTCTTGGATGAAGGTGGACCTCTGGAATCATGGGTGCCCTGTTATGAGAATATGCTCTATCATCTGAAGGGAATCTGGCATCTGGAGGACATCTGAAAAGAATCAGGGTTTCTGGAAGCATCTTGGATGCTTGGTTATCACACAAGATCCAATGGATTGATGTAGAGGTCTCTGACTCCTGGATGTGGCCTGGTGGAACTCCAAAATTGGGTGACCTCCTCTCTTGTACAAAAATTAGGCTCATACTGGACTCAAAATACTGACTAGGTTGAGGGTTGAGATAAATCAACTTACCTCAACTTATTACAGGACTTGATCTTAATTGATTACAAAATTTTCAAAACTTTGACACATGACTAATTAAACCATATGGGATCCAGTAATCTATGTCTGATCCTGGTGTCTCCACCAAATAGGAAAAAATAAAAAAAAATCAAGAAAATAAGAAAAAATGGAAAAATATGTCGACTTACTTTGGATCCCCATCAATAATGTTAGTATGCTTTAACATCATAGTTTTCTTTTAAGTACTTGGATTGAGTGCTTCAACATGGCTATTCGGTCAAAGGAGAGAAGTAAGGCTGCAAGACCTTCTCTTCCCATTCAATGGGATCTCTTATGGCACGTAGGGGTGCCACTTATGATCGACTCATGAAGAAGGTAAATAAAAGAAAATGTAGATTAAATTGTTTTAATCTAATTTTATGATCATAAAATAAATTTAGATGAGATCTAAGAGTTTTGTTTTGATTGATTTTCATTAAAAGTTTTTTTAAAAAAACTTTGGATATGAAATCACTATTTTTGCCTTATGACAAGCCTTTAGTCGATCCAAGTGTCGACACTTGAGTCGACTCATGAGTGCATACAAAATGTATGACTTTCTGTGAACACTTTGTCTCAGGCCTTGAGTCAATATTTAAGTCGACTCAAGAGTGCGAAGTGTCGACACTTGAGTTGACTCATGAGTGCATAATGTTAACACTTGACCTAAAAATGCAGAAAAATAATGAATTCAAATTTTGATTCATTATAAAATTATTTTACATTATAAATTAAAATTATTTTTAATTATAAAGGCTATTGAACCTAATTGAAAATTAAGTTACCTTGAATAACAATGAACTCTAGAAATATAATTCATAGATTTTAAGTCATTTCAATAAGCATTAAGGGTCATGGGTTAGCTTCTATTAAGTTTTTAATTAGGTTAGACATAAGTTTAGATGCATTGCACTATGTAGAGAACTAATCTAATCAAATATTGAGTTAGGTTTTGTTCTCTATAGATCTCTCTAATTGTTAGATTGTTTAGTCCATAAATCTAAATGGACCTAATTTGTGGCTCAGTGGATAGCTCGAGTCTTTAGGTTAGTCTAATAGAGTCTGATGAATCAATTGGTGTCCAAGATAATTTTGGCAGTTTGATCTTGGTTCTTTGGGGCTACCTTTTACTTGGCCAAAACGGCTGGTATCTAAGGCAAGATGGTTAATGGTGGAACCCAACCCATGATCTCACTTACTTAGCCAATATGGTTGATCATAATTGATTGTATAGCTTACTGACTCATGTTAACCCATGTCACCCATGGTTAATCAGTCTTGACTAATTTTAGATGCCCATGGATCATTAGTTATGCGTAACTCTCCTTGATAACTAATGTGGTTAATGGGAGGTTAATCAATGTCTTCTCATCTATTCTTCTGTCACATTAAAATTAAATACTCTAAATTATTAGGACCATAAAAAGATAAAGTTATAGGGATAACCGAGTCATAGACTACCATTATGTAGGATAGTAATGGGTTCAATAGTTGGGTGTATATCGACAGATCCAATGATCGGGTGTTTATCGGGCTATTGAAACTACTATTCCTAATATGATGGCTAAGTGCAACTCTCTTAACAGTAGTCAGGTTGGCCGGCCAAAGTCGAGCTTGACTATTCTTTAGTTAGAAGCATTGAAATTTGTCATGTTAATGGTTGGACCTAACTGGGACCTTCAATAGGATGCCCAATGGCCGATTGAAGTGCATCATGGGGCAAAACCTAAATACTAGAAATTACTCGGAGAAGTAATCGGTAGAAGAACCTACCTTTTGATCCGCATGGGTGAGCTGGCCAAAGTCGGTCTCATGTGTTGCCTATCGGGTTCTAGTAACCATAAAGGAATTAAAGTGATTCCTCGGATTGGAGGTAGAGGCTACCAGTCTGAACAAAATAGTGGGAGGGCCTTTAGACTAAAGTCCATGTCTTTAGGTTAACTAATCATATACACTAATAAGTTTTGGTTTTCCTTTCAGATGTCTACCAACTTGTCGCTCCAGTATTTTCTCGATAACGAGAAGCTCAAGGGTCCCATCTTCGATAGCTGGTATCAAAAGCTCAGTATTGTCCTGGAGCATGAACAGATCTTGTACATCATATTGGATCTGGTAGCTGAAACCCCTGCTCTCAATGCTCGGGGTTCGGTTAAAGATACTTATCAGAAGTGGCTCTCCAATAGGACTACTATCTGATGCATTATGTTGGCAGTGATGAATGACGAGTTTAGTCACAAATTAGAAGAAGCCCAGCCGGAGGAAATCCTTCAAAGGTTGTAGGAGTCCTTCGGTACACCAAATGATGTTGAAAGATATAGGTTCTTCTGTGATATCTACAACATGCAGATGTATGATGGGGCCTCAGTCACTAATCATGTATTGTATATGATCGAGATGTTTGAGTGCCTAGGCAAGCTCATATGTCCCTTTAATAAACATCTTGGGAAAGATGTGATTCTGAATTCCCTGCCCTCTTCCTTTCTATAATTTCTCGATCATTTTAGAATGAATAAGCCTGCAATTAATTACCACGGTCTATTGGGGTTATTGAAAACTTATGAGAAAGACCACCAACTGAACAAGGGGTGGTAAATCTAGTGGGAGGATCTTCGGCAGGGTGTTGTCCCTTCAAGAAAGGAAAAAAGAAGAATAAAGGGAAAAAGATGCAGAATGCTTCTAAGCCCAGTCAGGCCAAGAGGGTCAAGGCTGATAAAAGCCCAGTGGAGTGCTTCTTTTGTAAGAAGCCGGGTCATTGGAAGAGAAACTGTCCTCTTTATATTGCATCCCCTGACTCGAATAGGTCCAAGAAGAGAAAGCAGCAAGATTGTGCTAGACACGAATGGTATTTATATGATAACACCTTGTAGTTTCTCTATCTGTGATACTACTAACTTGGTATTGGATACAGGAAGTCCAATTCACATTTGTAATTCTTTTCAGGGACTTCAAGTTAGTAGAAGATTCGAGGACGATGAGAGATTCTTGAACATGGAAAATGGAAGCCAAGTTCTAGTCCTAGCATTGTGAGTCCTCAAATTATTTTTCGAGTCTTATACAATCATTTTGAATGAGTATCATTATTGTCCATCTTTCATCTTGAACATCATTTCTGTAGGCCAATTGGCCATGTATGGTTATGAACTATCAATAAAGAATGACATTTGCAAAATCATTCGGAATGGTTCTGTTGTGATGAATGGATATATGAACTATGGCATTTACGTACTATCACAATCTATTAGTATAGTGTACACGTCTAGCAAACATCTTAGGATAGATAATGTCAATGATGCATACCTATGGCATTGTAGGCTAGGTCATATTAACAAGAATAGGAAAAATAGGTTGAAAAGTGAGGGTCTCCTCAAGATTAGTGAAAGTGGTTCACTACCAACCTGTGAGTCCTATCTTCTTGAAAAGATGACAAAATCACCTTTTACTAGAAAAGATAAACAAGCCAATGTGATTTTAAGTCTAGTACATACTGATGTATGCAGACCCATGAATATTAGTGCTAGAGGTGGGTATAGTTATTTTCTTTCGTTTATAGATGACCTTTCGAGGTATGGTTATGTCTTCTTGATGAGTCATAAATCTGAATCATTTGAAATGTTCAAAAGATATCGTAATGAAGTAGAAAAACAAACTAAAAGGTATATTAAAACTCTTCGATCAGATCGAGGTGGTGAATATCTTTCCGATGAGTTTCTGACATATCTTGAGGAGAATGGGATTCTCCCTCAGTGGGCACCTTCAGGGACACCTCAGTTAAATGGAGTGTCTGAAAGGAGAAATTGAACCTTGTTAGACATGGTTCGGTCCATGATGGGCTTTGCTTTTCTATCGCTATATCTTTGAAAATATGCTTTGGAATCAGCTTGTTACCTTTTGAATAAGGCTTTGAGTAAGTCCATTAGCAAAACACCATATGAGATATGGATTGGACGTAAGCCGACACTTTAACACCTTCGGATCTAGGGTTACACGGCTTATGTAAAGTATCTATGAATGGATAAACATGGACCTAGGTCTGACTGGTGCCTATTTGTTGGGTATCAAAAAGAGTCTAAGGGGTATTATATCTACTTGCTGAGGAATAAAAGCTATTTGTCAGTCTTAGGGCTATCTTTTTGAAAAAGGAGTTCCTTGGTGAAGGAACTATAACCACAAAGATTGAACTTAGTGAAGTTCAACATGTAGAGGAACCGACATACTTAAGGGACAACATAGAACTGGTTATGATTAGTTCACACCCAGAGCCCATACAAGACCATTAAGGAGATCTAGTATGGTACCGAGTCGACCTAGCATATACTACAATTTCTTGGTTCGGGATGGTGATCCCATTGAACTCGATGAAAACAACAAGGATCCGATCTCCTATATGGAAGCGATGTAGATGTCCGACTCTGAGAAATGGTTAGAAGCCACGAAATCTAAAATGGAGTCCATGAAAATCAATAATGTATGGACTTTTGTTGATCCACTTGAAGGAAAAAAATTCATTGGGTGAAAATAGATTTTCAAAAGAAAAGGGGGAACAGACGTGCAGGTAGAGACCTATAAAGCTCGTTTCGTTGCCAAAAGGTATCATCAACATTATGGTATTGACTATGATGAGATGTTCTCCCTTGTAGTAAAGCTTAAATCCATTCAGATCATGCTTTTTTAAGCAGCACACTTTGACTATGAAATCTGGCAAATGGATGTCCGAACAGCTTTCTTGAATGGTGAGCTAGAAGAGGAAGTGTATATGATACAACCTAAAGGGTTTACATGCACAGGCAATTCAAAGGTGTGCAAGCTTCATAGGTCCATCTATGGACTGAAACAAGCATCACGAAGTTGGAACATGTGACTTGATAAGTGTATCAAGTCGCATGGCTTCGTTAGGAACAGAGAAGAACCTTGCATTCACAAATGGGTTAATGGTTCTGTGATTGTGTTCCTTGTGTTGTATGTGGATGATATTTTCTTAATCGAGAATGACATCCCAACACTACAAGGAGTAAAGGTCTAGTTGTCATCTTCATTTTCTATGAAGGACTTGTGTGAATCCTCTTACATACTGGGTATGAAGATCTATAGAGTAGATCTAAGAGGCTTCTGAGACTGTTCCAATCTTTGTACATTAGAATAGTGCTTAAGTGGTTCATCATGAAAAATTTAAAGAAAGGCTATCTCTCGATAGGCACTTGAATTGCTCTCTCCAAAAGGGATTATGCGACAACTCCTAAAGAGAGAGAGCGTATGAGTAGAATTCCATATGCATTGGTAGTGGGTTATATCATGTATGCCATGACATGTACTAGACCAGACATGGCATATGATGGGGACATCAAATCAGACATAGACTTCAAGCTTCAATTTGTTCTCTAAATTATGTGTTGGTCAATTTTTATTAAGTCCTGTAATGAAGACCAAATTTTTTGAGTCCTGTAGTAAAGTAAGCCAGTTGGATTCACTAAGTCAGTGGAAGTTCTTTGTTTAGTCCATTGAGTCCTATTTATCTGTTCTATGAGTCCATTGTTTATTTAGGCCTATTTTGAGTCTTATCAGTTAGGCCTTTTTGAGTCCATGTAATTTTTTTTCAAGAGGAGGACCTTTGGACCCACACTTAAGTCACCAACCAAGCATCTGGATTTCTTCATGCTGTCCAAGACCTCAAGGAGATGTGCCCCAGGGTACCAGGCCTTAGGCGCCTCAAGCCCACAAGATTTCATGAAGAAGTATTACCCTAGATCCCTATCCTTGGTGGCCTAGTCCAAGGTCCATAGCAGTTGACGCCCCCCAGCCCATCATGAAGTTGGCGCCCCATATTTTGACCCAGTCCAAGATGCCCAAGGCTTTGACCAAGTCCAAGCCCAGCAAGAATTTCATACCAGTCTAAGCCCATGGAGAAAAGTCAAAGCTTCCAAGTCCAAGAAGGAGTTGATGTCCAAGTTCTATAAGGATTTTAGTATACCAATTCTATTCAAATTATATACTCTTTATTCTACTCAACTTTATTCTCCTAATCCTATTCATACTGTGTACTCTTAGTTTGACAGGGAAAGGGTTGGATGAATTCTATAAATAACCACCCCCTCTCCCTCTTGTAATCAATCTCTTTTCATGAATTTAAACACTGGTGAATTTTTCTTACGACAATTTGTATTCTTTGGAAGTGTGTGTGAGACATGACTTTTTTTTCTTCTTACTAACCATAGCCATTGCCCATCCAAGCATGAGCCCAAGATGCCCACCATCAGCCCTCCAAGATCCAGATGCCCAAAGATTCTTCAATTGGCCGCCAGCCTCTCTAACAGCCCTCTCTTCCCTTCTTCCATTTTTTTCTAGTTTATTATTTTTTTCATCATGTATGACCCAAACCCATGACATTTGTAGGATCCCTCTGGTGAAACCATCCTCAGATGACATCTTCTTTGCCCTCGAATGAAGCTGACAAAAAATCGATGAATTCGCGGGTAAGTGACCGGATCATCCAGGCACCCATCTGAGTTGAGAGATCTCTTTTACAGCAACTAGAATTCATTGCCTGGTATGTCAAACCAAATTTTCTTCTCACTTTTTTTGATTTCTTGAAGGTGAACATGTTCTTAATAGATCTTCTTAGACCTAAGATCCTAATTTTCTTTTCTCTTCGATTAATCTTGCATGTGGTAGGATGCTAATTGATACAAGATAACCCTAACATAATCTAGGCTAGTTTAGGGAATCAAAACCATAAAAAAAACCAAAAAAATATTTGCTTGCTTTAATCCGATTTTCTTCATCTTTATCCCTTCTATATCATCCTGCATCATATTAGAATCCTATCCCTCATCTATTTTTGTGTTAGAGCTAGTTTAGGATAGTTCCATCTTTATCAAAAACACAAAAAAAAAATGCATCTCTGATTTTCAGCATCCTATCTTCTACATTATATGTCTAGTTTTCATCTAATTTTGACCACCTAGAAATTTTATTTAACAATGAAATTTACACGACATATCCAATATTTTGTCTTGATAATTTTCAAAATTTTTAATTATTTTTATTGAAATTGAAAAGTCTTAAAATTTGGCATCTTAGAAACCCTAACCGAATTTCTGAGATTTCTGCATATAGTCCAAATTTCCTAAGAGTTGCATCATAATATGATTTTTGTTTTGCATAAAATTTTTTAGTGATAATCAAAACTGTCCCTCCTCTGTTATGTAATTTTTTCAGATTTTTTCTGGATCAGAATCAATATCAAACACTGCATCAAACCGAACCCTAATTTTTGATTCTATGAATGCTGCATACTTGACTGAATCTAACCTAACCAACTACCAAACCCTTCCAGTCCTAAGCCAAATTTTGTTTGCTAACCTAATTAACTTAAAACTAACTTGACATTTCATAAAAAACCCAAAAATATTTTTATTTTTCTGATTGTTGTTAGTTTGCATCAGGGTCATTGAATGTGCATCATCTTTTAAACTAATCTTAAGGACAGTTCAATATCTCAGATCAGGGCAGGATTTCATCACCTGTCCTTGGCCCAAAATAACCACTATCATCCTAACCTAAGCTTTAATTAAAATTAATTAGACTTAATTTTCCCTGGTGGGCTAGGTGTCACCAACAGGTTAGGTTTTAATTGTGTGGGCTAACTAGTGCATTCAATTCTCCAACTATTAATGGAATCTAGTGTCTAAGGCTGGGGGTCCAGAGTCAAATGACCTAAGTGGTGTTGTGGTTTCTTAATTAGGTCCCTATGAAAGTAGGGGGGCATCCCACACTCCCACCCCCTATCTATCCAGTGAAAGAATTTGTTGTTGAGTTGGGTGTAAGTTGAGTCGACCCACTTAATTTTGGCTCTAGGTCTAGCAAATCCTATAACGTACTGATCCTTGCATGCTTGACTGCATGATACCACTTTGAGTGATTGATTGCATGACCACTAGGTTATGAACCAAATATTAACAGTCTAAGTCCCAACCTAGCTCAGCCTGGAATCCAACATTGAGATCTTCATGAAAGCCATGACTAAATGATTTGACCAAAAGAACCAACTGAATGCCTAATCCATTGCCTAATTAACCACCCAGATGAACCTGTCTAATACCCAATCCAAAAACTAGTTTGCCCAGTTGACCGCGCAGATAAACCAAATAACCCAATCCAATAACCAAGCAACCCATAGGATTAGTACCCTTATATATGAGCCCAGTATTAGTCCACTTCCTCCTAGTCAACCCATCCCTACCCCAGTCATTAGTCAATTTTTCCTTAGTCAACCCCCTCTTACCACCCCATTGGTTTATCAAAATGACCTTGTAGAGGAAATATATGAAGCTGATGTGAGCTTAGTGGATGACTATGAGGAAGAAGAAGAAATGATACGTATAGAAGACCTAGAATTTGTTGACCGTGACCATACCCATACTAAAGGCAACCCAAAATTAGTTGACCTTAACCAAACCCAGATAGAAGCCAACACAAAGTTAGCTGAACCAAACCACACACAAATTGAACATATAGCGGAAGACCAGTTAGAGGAAGAGAACCTAGATACTACTGTTAGAATTATACCTAAGGAGACTTTAGAAGAAAGTCCAATTATAGAGCCTAGTCCTAAATTTCATGAACCTGAAGACTTTATTGTGGATCTGGCTTATCAGTACCCTCAAGATGAATCCTCTCCTATAGTTCCCAATGAAGATCTCTTCCCTGAAATTAATGACCCATTCTTAAATGCTATAAACCCTGTAGGTAAACCTCAACCCCATAAGGTCAACCTCATTAGTCTAGGACTAATCCCTGACACTCTTTCTTGTATCCTATTCTATCCAATCAACCCCAAACCCTTTTCTAACTTTTTAGCCTACCAAGCTAACCCTGAACCTACCTCTTATTTTCTACTTTTTTTTGAAGCTTTTCATATTTCTCTAACTACTAGATTGCATTTTGTAGAAGTTTGCATACTGCATTCATTCATTATGCATGTCATGTTTGGATCTTACTTTTAGAGGACCGTATAGCATCTATTAGGAGTGCATGTCATGTCCTCATCTACATGTCACCCACCTGACCAAGGGTCAAACCCACAGCTATAGTTTAGAGTTAGTCAAGTTTGCATATCAATAAGTGTTCGCATTAAGTGTTTTGTCTGCATGTTAATAGGAGTTCTTGTGTGTCATTTACATTGCATGATTATAGATCTGCATGAGGAATTAATCATAAGATTAATATAAGCAATATTTTTATAAAAAAATATGGTTAATTCTTGAAAAGAGTTTAAGAGTTTGCTAGGAAAATTTTGTAACAATTAGCAACATACTTGTAAGTTGGATCCATCAAAGTGATAAAAAGAGTTGGACCTAGTGCCTGAGTTACGTAATTAGGCATTAAGCTCAACCTTCAATATCTCTAGCTTAGTTAAGTATAGGGAGCCAGCAATGATACCCAATGAGTTTGAGCCTAACCCTTTCTTTGAGAGCGAACTCAACCTTGAGTGTCCACATCAATTTAGCCTGTGAGAGGAAAGATTGATCGTATCCTAGACGACCAAGCAACTAGTACCCGAATCAAAGGCTACCAGTCACTTGGTTCGTTGGCAAGGTCGACTGAGATCTAAGGATTCATGGATCACTCGAAAGGATCTGCAATGCCTTAACCTAGACTGGTCAGAGCAGTACCTGAGCTAGATCGACCTTCCTACTCGATAGGGTCGAGTTCCTCCCACCTCGAGAGAATTGATGGGGACATCTGATCAGACATAGACTTCAATCTTCAATTTATCATCTAAGTCATGTATTGGTCAAATTTTATTAAGTCCTGTAATGAAGTCCAAATTTTGTGAGTCTTATAATAAAGTGAGCAGTTGGATTCACTAAGTCGGTAGAGTTCCTTGTGATGTGGCGGCTAGGTTTTAGAAAAGAATACGAATGGGTGGGAGGAGGTTGATGATGGAATAAGCTGGGAATAAAATGGGGATAAACCTGGAATAAAATAGGAATAAAAGGGATAGTTGGAATAGCAGGGATAAGAAAAATAAGAAAAACTAAAAAAATATATAAGAAAATCCAGATGGGTTTCGGGTCCCCCATCATTCTCCTGCAGCGCGAAGAACTCGACTCCGTCGAGTTTGTTGACGAAGCAAATCCTAGTCCACTGCTGGCTCTGATACCAATTTGATGTGGTGGCTAGGTTTTAGACAAGAATACGAACGGGTGGGAGGAGGTTGATGATGGAATAAGCTGGGAATAAAATGGGGATAAACCTGGAATAAAACGGGAATAAAATGGATAGTTGGAATAGCAGGGATAAGAAAAATAAGAAAAACTAGAAAAAATTAAAAGAAAATCCAGATGGGTTTCGGGTCCCCCATCACCTTGTTTAGTCCATTGAGTCCAGTTTATGTGTTTAGTTAGCCCATTGTTTATTCAGGCATGTTTTGAGTCCTGTCAGTTAGGCCTTTTTGAGTCCATGTAATTTTTATTCAAGAGGAGGACCTTTGGATCCACACTTAAGTCACCAACCTAGCATCTGGATTTCTTCATGCTACCCAAGCACTCTAGGAGATGGTGCCTCAGCATACCAGGCCTTAGGCACCTCAAGCCCATAAGATTTCCTAAAGAAGTGCAACCCCATATCTCTATCCTTGGTGCCCTATTCCAAGGCCCATAGCAGTTGACACCCCCCCAGCCCATCATGAAGTTGGCACCCCATATTTTGACCCAGTCCAAGATGCCCAAGGCTTTGACCCAGTCCAAGCCCAGCAAGAATTTTATACCAGTCCAAGTCATTGAGAAAAGTCAAAGCTTCCAAGTCCAAGAAGGAGTTGATGTCCAAGTTCTACAAGGATTTCAGTCTACCAATTCTATTCAAATTACGTATTCCTTGTTCTACTCAACTTTATTCTTCTAATCCTATTCATACAGTGTACTCTTAGTTTGACAAGGAAAGGGTTGGATGAATCTATAAATACCCACCCCCTCCCCCTCTTGTAATCAATCTCTTTTCGTGAATTAAAACTCTGGTGAAATTTTGTTATGACAATTTGTGTTCTTTGGAAGTATATGTGAGACTTGTCTTTTTTTTCTTCTTACAAAACCCTAGCCATTGCCCATCCAAGAAAGAGCCCAAGATGCCCACCATCAGCCCTCCAAGGTCCAAACACCCAAAGCTTCTTCAATTGGTCGCCAGCCTATCAAACAACCCTCTCTTCCGTTCTTCCATTTTCTTCCAGTTTATTATTTTTTTCATCATCTATGACCCTAACCCATGACGTTTGCAGGATCCCTTCGGTAAAAACATCCTCAGATGATGTCTTCTTTTTCCTTGAACGAAGCTGATAAAAAACTGACATATTCACAGGAAAGTGACCGGATCATCCAGGCACCGGTCTGAGTTGAGAGATCTTTTTTTACTACAACTAGAAATTTTTGCCTGGTATGTTAAACCTAATTCCCTTCTCACTTTTTCTGATTTATTGAAGGTGAACATGCTCCTAATAGGCCCTCTTAGACCTAGGATCCTGATTCTCTTTTTTCATTGATTAATATAGCATGTGGGTAGGATGCTAATTGTTACAGGATAACCCTAACCTAATCTAGGCTAGTTTTGGGAATCAAAACCATAAAAAAAACCAAAAAAATATTTGCTTTCTTTAATCTAATTTTCTTTATCTTCATCCCTTGCATATCATCCTACATCATATTAGAATCCCATCCCTTATCATCATACTCACTAGGTAAAGTGAGTAGATACCAGTCTAAACCAGGTGAAGCTCATTGGAAAGTGGTAAAGACCATCCTTAATTATTTACAAAATACTAAGGACCAATGATCGATTTATAGAGAACCTGACTTGAAACTTGTGGGGTATACTAACTCCAGTTTCCAGTCAAATAAGGATGATAGCAAGAGTGTGTCAGAATTTGTCTTTACCTTAAATGAAGGAGCGATCTGCTAGAAAAGTTTCAAGCAGCCTACTATAGCGAACTCAGTATGCAAAGCAGAATACACTGCAAGATTGGATACAGTAAAAGAAGTAGTGTGGCTATAAAAGTTTCTTGTCAAGCTGGGAGTGGCACCTTTCCTAGATGGTCCTATTCTAGTGTATTGCAACAGCACTAGAGCCATTACTCAAGCTAAAGAGCCGAAGTCTCATCACCACATAACATATATTCTGTGGTGCTATCATCTTGTACGAGAGATCATGGAACAAGATAACATTGACCTTCAGAAGATCGACAGAAAGGAGAACCTGGCTGACCCGTTTACTAAAGATGTCGGAGTTCAAGAGTTCGATAGTTGTAAATGGAAAATGTGAATAAGATTCTATACTAATTGGCTTTAGTCCAAGTGAAAGTTGTTTGTAATTATGTCCCGAAGCCAATTGTCAAGACTGTAGACGGTTGTGCTATTTTGTAATTGTATATGAATTTCTTAATAAACAAAAGTTATTATTTTGGCTATTCATCACATATGCATTTTTCTGAAAAGAACTCTTGTATGATAGACTCTTTATAACTATATTATATTCGATATAAAGAGAATATATTGAGTAGTTCTTAAACTAGTTCAAAACCAAAGGATACATTATTATAGGACAGCGATGTATCAAGTGTAGGTTGTTTTATATCACATTTGTAGGTTGTCATCTTAACCAAGAAGTGTAGAGACACTGATATGACATACAAGTGAAATGTATGGCATCTCACTGAATGTGACCAAATATGGAGCTCCCTTCTGCCAAAGGGTTGCTCGCGAAGGGATATGGGTATATGTGTCCCACAGACCTGCGGTCACCATGGTAGCTTGCAAGCAACTCACTATATTTTGGTGCTGGACTACCTGAATTTCTAATCCAATGATGAAAAGCTTCTGGGTACAGTCAAGTACTTATGGAGTGGTGGTGGATCAAGGTAGGATTAACCACTCCAAATGGTTTTGAGTCAATGACTCACTATGTGTCAATTTAGCAAAACCTTGGCAAGGGTAGTTCTTGTGAGGAGTCATAGAACTTGTAAGGTTGAGACACGATCTAGATGTACCAGGTTAGGTTTAGCTATCAAACCCTAGGTCATCATGAGCATTTTGAGGTCAAAGGGATGAATTATGTGGTAATCATATGTTAGAGGTTCTAGAAAGTTGCTCTGCAATCTTCAACCTATCCAGACATCAGGTATCATTGCCAGATGATGACTTTGACAGGTACTAGAAGTGTTCCAGTGCTACTGGCTTTGTTTTCTAACCTATGGGTTCATACACCATAGGGATTTCTTTTTGATCTAAAGGCTGATCGATGATTGAGAATCATTTGCCATCACTGGAGATCAATATGTCGACACTTGGCTGTGACGAGTAGAAATTTTGGGCATAAATTTTAGAAAGTTTTGATCTCAATTCAAATTTCTGATTCTGGTTGGTTTTGGTTCCAAGCCTTCATGGAATGATGGTCATTCTTTGGAAGGTTTTGACCTGTATTTGAATTTTAAATTTTGGCGAGTTTTGGCTCCAAGCTTTCATGGAATGATAGTCATTCTTGCCTTATGAGCTTATAGCAAATTTAATATGGCAGTTGGCCTTCTCCCCCAATCACTCCTCTTTCCACTTTTTCCCTCTCATGGTTGCCTTTATAAATAAGGATTGTTTTAGGGGCTACTGGTTGGTTGAAGAGTTTTCTTGTTGAATGCGATTGCTAAAATTTTGAGAGGAAAAAGAAAAGGGACTTGGAAGGACTAGGGTTTTGGGTGTTTGACTACCTATCACTTAAGTTAGGTCTTGCGAAGAGAGCTAGTCAGGAAGGGTTCCATCTCTCCTCCTTGTTTTCCAAGAAGAAGTAGATCGCCCTCAAGGATCCCAAGGAGCTAGCACTCTGAGGGAATTGATCAGAATCGAGTCCTGGTGTGAAATACCCATAGAGGCCATATGCGAGTGTGGCTCGAGGGCTTTTCACAACCTCCTCCTAAAGGTATAACTGTAAGGTATCCTTATGCCTTTTGGTTCTTTTCCTACTAATGATGTCTTTTGCATGCTACATTATCATACTTGTTCCTATTGTAGGCAGATTGGTAGATCATTTTGATGGATCTACCAAGCCTTCCACTGTGCTTATTTTAAAGTTATTTTAAAATACATTTTTTCTGCCATGCATGCTCGTTTTGCTTTCCCTTCAAATCATACCTAGTGGTTACCCCGATATCCCAACGACCTCCATTCATATATGCATTTTATTATGATTAGCCCTATTCATATTATCAACCTTCTCCTATTCCTTATAGCCTATCTTTTAAAGAGAAGGTTTTGCAAGTAATAGATCAGATCGAAAAAATTAGTCAGAATACACCTCTTCCTCAAACTAACGTAGAAGTCAATAGATTTTCCCAATTTCCTCAACTAATCATATCTGAGCAATCTATCGATGAGCTTAATCAGACTAATCGATTATTAACTGAGGTTAATTGGGAAGAGGAAGGAGTACTACCTTGTTAGTTTGAGAGTAACTTAGAGGGATATTAGCCAAATAGAGATTTTAATAGTAATTTAGAGGGATACTATCAAGTTGAAGATTTTAATGATCCTATAATCTTTTATAAATAATCAACCATAACTCTAAAGAATGATATGGTCACGGAATAACACTGCACCATCATAGAGACCGATATAGATAATTCATGGTGCGGGCACCAGACTCAGAAGAAGACTTCAGGGCTCCATCTGGATCTCTGATTGACATTGCCCGAAGAATTAGGGTTTTCTGGTTTTGTAATAAGGGTTGACTTGGTTAACTCAATTTTAGTTTGAGTCTGTATTTCCCTGGAATTTAAATTTTGTTGAGTCATGTTGACTCAATACAAGTCCTAGTAGTGGTCTAGGTCTTCTCCAAGGTGCCACATTTTCTTCCAGGACCAAGCAAGTGGGCGCCACACGCCAGAGTCCAGGAGGCGCCACATCTCCATCCAGTGTGCCTTGGTCCCCACACCACAAGAAAGCAGGTCCCTTCTTTCATGCGCCACTTGGGGGAGAAATCCATCAAGATACCTCAATCCAAGGAGGAGCCAACTTCTTTCAAGATAAACCCAAGCCAGGATGGCAAGAATTTTTCTTGAAGAGAGGATCAAGGAGGTGCCCCACAATGTTCCATGAAAACCCAAGTTATAAAAGGGAAGAGAGCATGTCTTGGGGAGAAAATCAAGGAGGCACCCAAAAGTTTCCTAAAGTGCCAAAGCCATGAAAGGAAGAAGCCTAAACTTGTGGAGCAAGACTAGGAGGTGTCCAAAAGAGCCAAACCATGAAGGGAAAATCCTTGATTCATGGAGAGATACTAGGAGACACCCCCATAACCTGCCATTTGGAGCTGATTTTCAAGTTTTCTTGGAGTTTTTGGGCTGCCCACTCATGGAAGGAGTCTTGGGAAGAGAATTTGATGCCTAAAGTGTGGGTTAGTCCTATTAGTCCCACATGGGAAGTGTATGAAATATTATTTCTTTGTTATGTCTATATACTCAACTCTATGTAACTCTTGAAATAATGATGAATGAAATCAATTTCTTTGTGAGCAACTTTGTGTTTCTCTCTTCCGCACTTGTATTCAAGTGTTGAGCTCCGTGAGGGAGTAAATCCGGGTTCCCTAGGAACCTTGAGGAGGTGTGAGATCTCCAACCCCAAAACCCTAGCTTAGTCCACCCATCTCTACTCCACCACCACCAAACCCTAATTTTCCATCTTAATCCCACGGCCCCTCTCTTCCACATCGAAGCCGATCACCAGCATCCAGGTTCATATCAACTGTTTCAACTATAGAGCAAGTTCAAAGAAGAGTCAGATCAGTATCAAGATCTCCGGAACTTCTACATCCAACAATCTTCATTAAGTCCTCAGGTCAGTGTCTTTCTTTGAGTTTCTGGTTCTTTTTTTTTTGTTTTTCTTCTTCCAGATCCTGAGTTCGAGAAGAAGGCCAACCTTGCCATAGGACTACAATCCGAGGATCCATTGCGAAGATACCTCGTCTCCAAGGATCCTACAATCTGTTCGAGAGTGTCCTTCAATTGAAGCAACGAGAGATATCACAGTCAGGTATAAAACCTTCTCTTCTCTCTTCGTCTGTTTCTTGAAAGAGGAGTAAACCCTAGGTCTGGGGGTTTCTCAATCCCCAGCGATCCTACTTCTGAGTTACTCTGATAATCCACTTCTTTTAATTGTGCTTTCTGTCATTTCTTAGTTTCTTTCAGCATTAGTTTATCTTTCCTTTAAGTCAAAGCCGACTTCTGAAAATAAATAAATAAAAAAAAATATATTAATTTTAATTTACTTCCGCATCGCATCATCTTTTTGTTCTGCATCAATTTTGGTATCAAAGCTTTCATTCTGCATCAATTTTGGTATCAGAGCCCTGTCTAGGGTTTCTATTTTGCTTGCTTGTTTTAAGTCTCTCTCCTTTTTACTTTGTTTGCTCGAAGTAGACTCCCCAGGACGTCCGGTCCTAGGAATGAAGCGAGGTGCAAACCTCCTCTTCCCATTCCACGGGGTGTTCCTAGGGCGTGTAGGTGATCCGTTGGGTTATAACTTCGTAGCAGGAATTGTAAACGGGGGAAGCACCCTGTTTTCAGTCCGTAACTATCCTGTTGCAGGAATTGTTTCTCAGTGCAAGTAACTCTGAATTACATGATTTTTATTTTGCTGGAACCAGTATAATTGAAACTATTTTATGTAATTTTTCTGTGATTTATTGGTTTCTGTGAAATTTCTGAGAGTTAAATTACTGCAACTCTATTTTTGTATTCTGCAATTCAATTATCTTGAGTGAACATCTCCTAACTCATCCTAAGGGCATTTGAGCATCTAAGATAAGGGGAGGAGTTGATAACCTCTCCTTAGCCCACAACCACCACCCCCACATTCGATCCTAAGCCTAATTTTAAAATTTATTAGACTTAATTTGCCCTAGTGGGCTAGGGACGTCAACAAGCCGGGTCAAGGCTAGTGTTGAGTCAGTTTGTCTCGTTACTCTGTGTGCTTTGTACTCAGTGTCTAGAACAGTGGTTCAGGGATTCCATCCCGAAGGGCTTGTGTGCTGGTCCGCCTACCTGGCCAATCTCTGATTGGTGTCTAGGATTGCCATTCAGGGACCTAACACTCCCCTTACACCTGTCTGGCTGAGTCCTGAGTTACTACAGGCTAGCTTGCCACTCTGATTGGGCATCTAGTTTGGGCTCTAGGTCTAGTTAGCCCGTAGTCGTTCAGTTGAGTCTCATTTTGTGTGTTTGCTTGCATCGTGACTACCCGGAATGGAGTACCCTACCAACCTGGTCAAACCCAACCTGATTTAGAGGCAATGGTTAGAGCTCTTACTGAAAGTATGAACAAATTGAGTCAGGATATGACTGCTACTGTTACCCAGTGTAAAGAACAAGTCCATGAGAATTTTAACCAGCTTAGGGATCGAGTCCAAGTACTTGAGAAACGTAGACATCAAAATTGGACCCCTAATCCAAAATTTAATAGGCCCCAACCTCATCCATGCCAGGCGCCTAGGAGGACCTTATACCGTGATCCCGAGCATAACCTTAGGAAGCCTAACCATGATATCTATAGTGTGGATCATGTCTATGAGAGGTCCTTACAATATTCTAGACCAGTCACTCAACAACCCATGTCTTCTAGATCAAACCATTTAGATCCACACCCATGCCCAAGTAAGGTCTCTACTAGCTTGAAACCCAGTGTGACCCAGGTTCCTATATCGCAAGAATGTTTGTTTTGTGGAGAAAGAGGCCATAAATCTAGTCAGTGCCCATGCATAGGACTGGCTTGTGCACAGCTAAGTGGTAAGAATCCTAAAGATGACATTAATGAGGGAGAACCCAAGCCTACCAATGAGGAAGAAAGGTTAGGTATGACAAGCCTAGAATCAGTTGACCCGATTACCACTGACCCGAAACCCATTGAAGATGGCATCGAGGAAGTATATGATGCTGGCTTGAGTCTAGTTGATGAATATGAGGGGGAAGAACTTGAAGAATGTGACATCGATACTATTGGTTCCTTACCTGAGGAGACCTTGGAGAGCAACCAAGTGGTAGGACCTAGTTCAGAAATTCAAGAGATTTGTGAGAATCAGGTTCCTTTAGTCAAATACCCCCAGGAAGAACTCATAGTGTTAGCCCGAGCTATCAGTTCGTACCCTCTAATGACAATCATTCCCCAAGTACCAATTGAAGATCTTTGCACTGAATTGTTTAAGTTTGCCCACCCTATGGTAGATCTTCTCCTTAGGATGACTGAGTCAAGCCTCTTACAATTGGACCTTGTCCCATGCCCAGCCACTAAGGTCTCTCCCGTAATCTCAGTTGAACATCCTTGTCTTGAGCGGATTGATTCACCCAGTCCTGTAGAAGTCCTCCTTATGGCCCCAGACCCCTTCCTTCGCATGACTGACCTACCCTTCTATAGAGTATACCTTTCCGCACCCATAGGTCAAATTTCAAGTCTTGAGGTCATCATCCGTAGGCCCTCCCATGAATCATTCTCTAATCCAGTTCTTGAGAAAGTGGATCATTATTTGCTTAGAGAACAAACCTTAACTATTGCAATCACATGTCCTAGGCTACTTCCCGAACCATCTCTTGATCCATTCCTGGGAGTAGCAAACTTTTCCTTTCGTAAGGATGACCAGTTGACACTCATAGATCACCATTCAAACCTTCAGGTCACCACCTTTAGTCAACAGGTAATTCAAGACTCCACCTCATATCTCCTCCCTTTCTCTAGGACTTCCAATGCTTCTTACACCATCCAAGTATACTTTGTCGAAGCCTTTAGAGTGAACCACGTGTCAGAACCTATTAGGTTTGCCACCTACTTTTGGAAGACCTTATGGCACCTACTAGGCATCCATAATAAGTTTTCATGCTCTGCATGCCAACCTCCAACCCAAGGTCAAACCTAGAGAGCCGTAGTTTGTTAGGTTTAGACCTAGGGTTCCTTTGGAATAAAGTCCATTCTTTAGGAATGCGTCGTCAGTCTAGTTTAGTTTTTCTTGACCCTTTACTAGGCTTTGACTCAGATTTTGGTTTGATTGAGAGCACCAGGAATTGGGATTTGTATTTTGTCCAGGACTAAATTTGCATATAATGTTTCGATCAATAGGTCTATAGGCTAGAGTCCCTTTGAAATTGTTCAAGGACACAAGCCTCACACACCACTTGATCTGATTTCACTATTAGTCCACTCACACAAGTCTCTTGATGCACTTGCATAGCATGTAAAGGACTTGCATAAAGAAATTCATGCCAAAATAAATTTAAGTAATGAAACTTATAAGAAGTTGGCTGATTCTCAAAGGCGAGTCAAAACTTTTGTTGAGAGAGACTATGTAATGATTTGGTTAAGGCCTGAGCGGTTTTCTCCTGGAACCGTTAGAAAGTTACATGCTAGAGGAGCTGGACCATTTAGAGTAGTGAAGAGAGTATGGTCCAATGCCTATGTGCTCGAGTTGCCTTCAGAACTAGGCATTAGCTCCACTTTCAACATTACAGACCTAGTAGAGTATAGAGAGCCAGCTGTGATTCCCCGTGAGCCTTTTTGAGCCTAATCCTGCTCTTGAGAGTGAACCCAACCCTGTGTGTCCACCAACAAACTGGCCTGTGAGGAAAGAGCAGATTGAAAAGATCCTGGATGATCAGGTTATCTCTACTCGTAATCGAGGATACCAAAGATACCTGGTCCGCTGGCAAGGAAGGCCAGATTCTGATAACTCTTGGATCTCCCGAGAAGAATTACAAGAATTGGACCCAGACCTCTTGGAGAGATACCAGAGCCAGCTTGATCCATACTCGACAGGGTCGAGTTCCTCCCAACCCGGGAGAATTGGTGCGGGCACCAGACTCAGAAGAAGACTTCAGGGCTCCATCTGGATCTCTGATTGACATTGCCCGAAGAATTAGGATTTTCTGGTTTTGTAATAAGGGTTGACTTGGTCAACTCAATTTTAGTTTGAGTCTGTATTTCCCTGCAATTTAAATTTTGTTGAGTCATGTTGACTCAATACAAGTCCTAGTAGTGGTCTAGGTCTTCTCCAAGGTGCCACATTTTCTTCCAGGACCAAGCAAGTGGGCGGCACACTCCCAGCCACATGCCAGAGTCCAGGAGGCACCACATCTCCATCCAGTGTGCCTTGGTTCCCACACCACAAGAAAGCAGGTCCCTTCTTTCATGCGCCACTTGGGGGAGAAATCCATCAAGATACCTCAATCCAAGGAGGAGCCAACTTCTTTCCAGATAAACCCAAGCCAGGATGGCAAGAATTTTTCTTGAAGAGAGGATCAAGGAGGTGCCCCACAATGTTCCATAAAAACCCAAGTTATAAAAGGGAAGAGTGCATGTCTTGGGGAGAAAATCAAGGAGGCACCCAAAAGTTTCCTAAAGTGCCAAAGCCATGAAAGGAAGAAGCCTAAACTTGTGGAGCAAGACTAGGAGGTGCCCAAAAGAGCCAAACCATGAAGGGAAAATCCTTGATTCATGGAGAGATACTAGGAGACACCCCCATAACCTGCCATTTGGAGCTGATTTTCAAGTTTTCTTGGAGTTTTTGGGCTGCCCACTCATGGAAGGAGTCTTGGGAAGAGAATTTGATGCCTAAAGTGTGGGTTAGTCCTATTAGTCCCACATGGGAAGTGTATGAAATTTTATTTCTTTGTTATGTCTATATACTCAACTCTATGTAACTCTTGAAATAATGATGAATGATATCAATTTCTTTGTGAGCAACTTTGTGTTAATCTCTTCCGTACTTGTATTCAAGTGTTGAGCTCCGTGAGGGAGTAAATCCGGGTTCCCTAGGAACCTTAAGGAGGTGTGAGATCTCCAATCCCAAAACCCTAGCTTAGTCCACCCATCTCTACTCCACCACCACCAAACCCTAATTTTCCATCTTAATCCCACGGCCCCTCTCTTCCACATCGAAGCCGGTCACCAGCATCCAGGTTCAAATCAACTGTTTCAACTACAGAGCAAGTTAAAAGAAGAGTCAGATCAGTATCAAGATCTCCGGAACTTCTACATCCAACAATCTTCATTAAGTCCTCAGGTCAGTGTCTTTCTTTGAGTTTCTGGTTCTTTTTTTTTTGTTCTTCTTCCAGATCCTGAGTTCGAGAAGAAGGCCAACCTTGCCATAGGACTACAATCCGAGGATCCATTGCGAAGATACCTCGTCTCCAAGGATCCTACAATCTGTTCGAGAGTGTCCTTCAATTGAAGCAACGAGAGATATCACAGTCAGGTATAAAACCTTCTTTTCTCTCTTCGTCTGTTTCTTGAAAGAGGAGTAAACCCTAGGTCTGGGGGTTTCTCAATCCCCACCGATCCTACTTCTGAGTTACTCTGATAATCCACTCCTTTTAATTATGCTTTCTGTCATTTCTTAGTTTCTTTCAGCATTAGTTTATCTTTCCTTTCAGTCAAAGCCGACTTCTGAAAATAAATAAATAAAAAAAAATATATTAATTTTAATTTACTTTCGCATCGCATCATCTTTTTGTTCTGCATCAATTTTGGTATCAGCGCTTTCGTTCTGCATGAATTCAACTAAGGTAAAGAAATCAAACTGGTAGGATAAACCACTTCCATCACATCTTACTCACCTATAGTCCCCTTCCCAGGTACCCTAGAATCATCCACTCATTTTTATGGGATAGAAGAACAAATTGATGATATAACAGAATTAATGAATGCTCCTCATGAACCATAACGGAATAACATAATAGAGGAAGCCATACACCCATGTTGTGCCCAAAAGTCTTTGGATCCCTATATGACTCATTACAAAGTGGAAAATTTTAGAGGAAGCCATACACCCAAGTTGTGCCCAAAAGTCATTGGATCCCTATATGACTCATTACAAAGTGGATAATTTTAATGTAGATGGGATGGATAACTTACTCGATATATCATATTTCAAAGCCACTCCACTTTGGATGGAATAATATGAGCTAACAACTAGCCCCCCAATAGCTCCCTTGTCAGAATCACCATCGGATCTAGAATTGAAGTAGCTTCCAGTCACACCTCTTGACACTGTTCCAGTGATCTCTAGCCAAGAAGACCAAATAGTTAGTGATGCGGGACTAAAATGCATGCAATTCTTTTTGTATGTTTTATATGCAGGGTTAGGTAATTAATTCCCAAATTTCAGAACAAAATTAGTTGTAGGGATTTTTTTATAAATTTTTGAAGCCAAGCATGCAGATTAGAACCTAGAAAAGTACTAAAGAAGGATCGTCGGGGCTGAGAAGCCTCGGTTAGGGCATTTTCTCCTACAATAATAAGACTGGAGGTAGAGGGGGTGTACCTGACAACATCTGAAGCACTCGGTGAAGATCACAGTGAAGGGATCTCTCATTCCTCGATGGATGCGGCCTGGAAAACCGAGCCAAAGACCAGCGGATACCCGGCTTTCTACTCGGTGGTCCGATTGAGGCTTTGCTGGAGTCGTTGGATTCGTAGGAACTCGGGGACCTGCAAACGACCTGTTAGGGATTAGAAAACTCAGAGAAAATCAAGAAAACAAAGGAAAACAGCAAAGAAAAGAAAGTTTTGGAGGGGCTGGAAGGATGGTTGGCTGCAGGAAGATGGTTGCAAACACCGGGAGGAAGACTCTCAAACCCCTTTATGCACACAGCAGGGTAATCACACAAAACAATATAAGAACTCAAGGTTTATTTCATATCAAAAATCTCCCTTCATACAAGAGGCTAGGGTCCTTTAAATAGACCCTTAACCTTGGCCTCCAATTAAGGGCACATAAGTCTTTACATAAGAATCCTTTTCCTTCTCAAACCCTAGCTAGAAAATAAGGAAACATTAGGTAGAAAAATCTCTAAAAATTCTCTTGACTTGGCCAACACTCCAAGGATGCCTAGGGGGGTGTGTTGGGCTTCTAGGAGCGGCAAGAGGCTTGCCTAAAGAGGCTCGGGTGCATGGGTTTGAGCCTCTGGAAGCTGGGATGGCCTGGTAGCCAGGTAGCAGGAATATTCCCTGGTATCTTGCTTCTTAGGGGCTTGGGCTTGGCACTTGGGCTTGATTTCTTTGGGCTAGGATAAAGATGGACCTCTAAAATCATGGTTGCCTTGGTATTTTAATATATTTTGGCATCTGGAAGGGAATCTGGGCATCTGGTGGGCATCTGCAAAGAAACAGGGTTTTCTGAATTTTTCTCCTAGGGTCTTCAAATTTTCAAGCTGGGTTGGACTTGGGCTATACTTCCATGTCTTCAATATGGTTGGACTTGGTCTTCACTTGTATGATGTGGTCTTGAGTCTTCAATATGGTTGAACAGGACTCAAAAAATAAAATTAGCTCGACATGAGTTGACTAACATTGGACTGAACTAGCTCAACATGAGCTGACTAGTACAGAACTGAAACTCAAAAGACTCAAATAACAACTAAAATGGACTCAGATAGGCTAAACACTTATTACAGATGGACTCATAAATTATTGATCAATTCACAGAGGGTTGAAAAGCCTCTGTCTTATTCTGGTGCCTCCGGTGTCCCCACCAATTCTCCCGGGGTGGGACGAACTCAACCGTGTCGAGTAAAGATCAAGCTGGCTCACATATCTCTCGAGGAGGTCTAAGCTGAGGTGCTGCAAGTCCTCTCGAGAAATCCATGAATCATCCGACTCTGGCCAGCCTTGCCATCGGACCAGGAAACGTTGATAACTGCAGCCCCGGGTCATAATGGCTTGATCGTCCAGGATATGCTTGATCCGTTCTCCTCTCTCAGGCCAAATTTATTAGTGGACTCTCTGGGTTAGGGTCACTCACAATGAAAAGGAATAGGTTCAAAAGCCTCACTAGGTATCGCTGCCGGTTCCCTGTATTCAACCAGGTCTATATTATTGAAGGTAGAACTAATGCCCAAATCCGAAGGCATGTCTAACTCCTAGGCATTTGATCTAACCTTCTCTATCACTTTAAAAGGTTCGGCTCTGCGAGTATGAAGCTTCTTTTAGGCCTAAGCCTAAACAAGATAGAATCTACTACATCAAATTCTTTGATCCATCTTCAGTAATTAGCCAGTTTGTTTAAAATTAGTGTAGGTGGTGAACAAGCTGGGCACATGCAGACTCCTATCAAATGATTCAAAGGACTCAAACCTACACCTAACATACTCGACTAAAGAGATTTACTAGGTCTTAACTACCACTTGGGCATGGGGGCATGAGTCGTGGTTGATGGGTGACATGCAGAAGAAAATTTGCTAGTAACTCCTAATAGGTGCCAGAGGGTCTGCCAAAAGTAGATAGCAAATGGGATGGGCTCTATCAATCCTTGCAACCTAGTAACCTCAACAAAATGTTACCTAATAGTTCTAGACACATGAGAAAACTTAGCAAAGGGCAGGAAATAGGAAGTGGGTTCAGAATTACTCTGGTAGGGTGGAGAAAAAGGTTCCGGGTTAGTTGGAAAAAGCAGAATAAAAGAAGGCATGTCAAGGACTAATCCTAGACTAATGAGGTTAACCTTACGGGGTTGCGATATATCTATGGGGTTTGTATAATGGAAGGTGAAAGATTGTGCCCTAAAAGCCAATTGAAATATTGTATTTCGATCTAAAAATCAATGAATTGACATTATTATAATAAAGGCATTATTTTCATCATGCACTGTGTCTTTATGATTATATGATGAACCCCATAGATTAGGGCTATGGTTCTAGGGTTATGATGAGATCATACCAGTGAGACCTAAAGCCTTAAAACTCTAATCTAAAATATTCCTAGTCGATGGGACATTGAGTTGGGGACCAATGTTTCCGGCAAGACCAGCACATCCTATATATGCTTTGTGATGAGGGTGACTGATCACACAGTCACTTATGTTTGACACTAATACTAGGATGTGAGTGTTCATTAGAGAATGAGTTCACTGAATTGATCCAGATTGAGAATATCTAATGGAACCTTATCTGTTTGTCAATAGATAATTCTCATAGTGGGAGAAGTGCATATGGTCCTTTGACCTGAGACTACCATGATACATTATATATATGAATCCATACTTTGGTTCGCAATCAATCATGACACTGAGTCATGCACGAGGTGATACTGGGTATGGTGGATTGTATATGGAGGTTGAGAGTAGGTCAACAAGGAATTGATCAGCCCTAGTAAGAGGGAATTGCATCAAGCTAATTTCGATCAAATGATGGATTCAGGAAATCTTTGATCAAAGTATGAACATTAGAGTTAATTTCTAATGGTTCATTAATGAATCATCATTATAAAGATTGAGCTAGGGATGAATATGAAATTTGATTTGACATGTATCCATATTCATAATCATATTCGGGATGCAAGTTTATCAAAGGACTGAATTGCTCGGCAACTCACCACTGAAGGGTATTTTGGTAATTCCATCAAAATTCCACATCATCCGGGTAGACATGATACGTTGCTAGACGTCAATCTTGTCTTGTAGGTATATGATTGAATTATGGTAATTCAAATCAGTTAATTAGAATTAGATTCTAATTGACTGAGTCGAGCTAGTTTGAGTTAACCTAAATTGGCTTAGTTGAGATCTAACCGAATTAAGTCAAATAGCACTCGGACCTACTACTGGCTAGGTGTGGAACCCAATGGGTCACACACAAAAGAAAATTGATGAAGGATTTAATTTGGAATTAAATCATGTTTGCAGGATAAACACAATAGCATGTGTTGCAGACCCAATTTCTATTCGAATCAGATTTGAATTTGGTTACGAATTAGGCTTAATTGGGTTCTAATTGAACCAGATTAAGGTCTAATTTAATTTTTTGGACATTGGGCTAACCCATGGCTGAACCCAAGAAAATCAAGTGCACTGAGACTCTCTTTCCAAGCCGCCCACGCCTTTCCTCACCCGCGCGTGCCAAGAAGAAAAGTCCACGCGCGTGTGGACTTCTCTTCACGCACGTGGGAAGGAAATACCGTCGGAGAAAAATCAAGAAAAGGGGGGGGGGGTGATTTGGATCCTTGTTTGACCTCCTTGGATTTGGATCTGATGGCCAGAAAAATTAAGGAGAAAGATCCGTCACTTTTCGGTCGCAAATCCGTCTCCAAAAGTCGCGATTCTTCCTGAAATTTTTTTGAGAGTCCTCCTCATCGGAAAAACGAAAATTAAATCAGAGAATCATGATTTTTGGTTGAGGGGAAGCGTGAGGAATGAGGGATCATGATTCCTAGGGTTTCAGAGGGTTTCGATGTTTTGAGAAAATGCCCCTCTGAAATCTATAAAAGGGTTTGGGTTCTCGGGGGTTTTCTGACAGATAATAAAAGAAGAAATATACAGAGATCATATTCCTCACCTCCTCTCCGGAATACTCCTTCCCTTTATGCTTGTTGGGTATTGTTTCCCTTACAGAGATAATCTCTGTCAAAACTCTTACCCTAAACAAGAATAAGAGGAAGGTCTTGAACGGTAAAGGAAAGGAAAAGGAAGGGTCTGTTCTTCTTCTTTTCTTCCTATAATTAAGACTTTATTTATCTTAATTTCTTCTTCCAATTCAATTCAAGAAAAAGAATTCAAGAAAGGGAATTCAAGAAAAGAATTCAAGAAGAGGAAAGAAGGAAGAAAAGAAATTTTCAAGAAGGAATATTTCAGCCCAAAAGTCCAGGAATTGAATCTTGAAAAAGAATTCAAGAAGAAGAGCCAAGAACAAGAAATTGTTGTCTTCATCTTTTTCTGTGTGGATCACCATTGGAGGGTGAACATTTGGGCACCTGGAGGAGATTTAAAGTTTGGATTATAGCAATACAGGTTAGTACTTTAATTTGAGATTAAATCTTATATATACATGTTATATGTTTTAATTCTTTTAAGGAGATATTGGGTTAAGGGTTTGGTGAAGATTTCATAAAGATAAAAAAATTTTGAAATCTATGTTTCCGCCTTGCCCCCGAACCCTACAGAAGGATGGGTTATTAATCTCAGGGAAGAGGTCCTTAATGGGAATTATAGGAGGAGGCTGATCCTGAGGGTACTGATTCAAAGAGATCATCAGGTCCTTAATAAATTCTTCAGGTTCTTGTATTTTAGGACTAGAATTTATAATTTGGCTCTCCTCTATGGTTTCCTCAGGTAAAGCTCTAACAGCAGTACCTAGGTTCTTTTCCTCTATTTGTTCTTCCACTATAGCTTTAGGTTGGATGTGGTTAGGGTCAACTACCTCTAGGATGGTTTCTACCTGGGTATCTATTGGATCAGCTAATTCTAGGTCTACTAAAGGTGTCTCCTCTTCTCCTTCATACTCATCCACTAGGCTCGTATCAGCTTCATACACTTCCGCATTAATGTAAGCCTTGTCAATCTCAGGAATGGTTGGAGAAGGTCGGCTAGGAAAAAATTGGCTAGGTCCTGGTTTCTGATTATGGACACTAATCCTAGTAGGTTCAGGTTGCCTAAGGGGTAGTGGCTCACTACTGGGCTCATATTTAGGGGTAATAATCCTATGGGGTTCAAATTGACTAAGGGAAACCTGTCTAGTACTAGATTGATACCTAGAGGTTATGGATTCTCTGGGCTCATAGGACAAGGGTGCAGATCTATGGGTCATGGGATTATAGGATCTGGGGTCATAGGATTTTGGGTCAGCTCTATGGTCGGTTCTAAGGATGGATCATGGTATGGGGTCCTCCTAAGGTTGGGCTCCCTATATGGGTCAGGATATTGGGTTCTCCTAGGGTTGGACTCCCTATATGGGTTAGAATATTGGGTTCTCCTAGGGTTGGACTCCCTATATGGGTCAGAATATTGGGTTCTCCTAGGGTTGGACTCCCTATATGGGTCAGAATATTGGGTGTTGGGTCTACTAGGCTCATGGGATATGGGCTCATAGGTTCTAGAGTCATAGGATTTGGAGTCATAAGATCTATAGGTTGTGGGTATACTAGGCTTATAGGGAGATGGTAAATAGGATCTATCTTCCTGGTCTATAAAATCCTGATTGGTCCTTCTAGGACTAACCTTAGGGATTAGGTCATGACGATGGGCTCTCCTAGGTTCAGCCTCAAGGTATGGATCAGGGTTTGGGGTCCTCCTAGGTTCAATATCATAGTAGGGGTAATGACGATGTGCTCTCCTAGGTTCAACCTCATGGTAGGGATCAGGGTTTGGGGTCCTCCTAGATTCAGTATCATAGTATGGGTCATGACGATGGGCTCTCCTAGGTTCAACCTCATGGTATAGATCAGGTTTTGGGGTCCTCCTAGGTTGAGGGGACTCAAGATCTGGCTCAAATTGTGACCCATGGGTTCTTGCTATGGTCCCTACACGGCCTTGTAACTGGTCAAACCTATTAGCAAGATGGTCAATTCTATTGTTGGTTTGGGTACCAGACTGAGTTAACTGGGTAGTCAACTGGGCCATGGATTGGGTTAGTTGCATAGTGAGTGCTTTTATTTGGGCTTGCAAATTTTTCATGGGTTCAGACATTTGTGAAAGAGGTGGGTGATATGAAACCCCTGATCTAGTACTCATGCAAGACTCGATCAGACCGACTACAGCTGTCTAGACTTAGAGTCCAAACTAGATGCTCAATCAGGGTGGCAAACTAGCCTATAGTAACCCTGTACTCAGCCAGACAGGTGTAAGGGGAGTGTTAGGTCCCTGATTGCCAATCCTAGACACCAATCAGAGATTGGCCAGGTAGGTGGACCAGCACACAAGACCTTCAGAATTGAATCCCTAAACCACCGTTCTAGACACAGAGCACAAGGCACATACAGGTTAACTTGACACAGTGATTTAACACTAGCCCGGACCCGACCAGTTGGTGTCCCTAGCCCACTAGGGAAAATTAAGTCTAGTTAATTTTAGGTTAAGGCTTGGAACTGAATACAAGGGATGTGGTTTTAGGCTAAGGAGAGGTTATCAACTCCTTCCCTTATCTGATATAGCAAGAGTGCCCTTAAAAGTAAATTTTGCAATGATGGCAGGCAGATGAGGATGCAAATTAGGGTTTAGATGTTTTTGGTATTTTTGGAGAATATGTAATTTTTTTTTTGGGAATTTTCTTAAATAGAAGAAAACTTACAAATTATGGCCTAATATGCAGGAAATATACTAAAATTAAAAGATATGCAAAAAATGCTAAACAAAACCCTAAAACTTCCAAACTTGTCTTGCTGAAAAAAAAATAGAGCCGAAACTTTGTAGGCTGTATTTTGGCTTGCAGAAAATTCACAAGCCATAATAAAATCTAAAAAAATTCTTAAAATTACTGTGAGTTATGATGAATCCCAAAAAATATATTTCAGAATTTTTGGAGTTTTTATCAGAGAGAAATAATCTAAAAAATAGAGCATATATGGACTGAAAAATTGCATAAAATAAGCCCTAATCTAAGCTCTGATACCAGATAATGCGGCACTAAAATGCATGCAATTCATTTTGTATGTTTTATGTGTGGGGTTAGGTAATTAATTCCTGAATTTCAAATCAAAATTAGTTGTAGGTAATGTTTTATGAATTTCTGAAGCCAAGCATGCAGATTAGAACCTAGAAAAGTACTAAAGAAGGATCGCCGGGGCTGAGAAGCCTCGGTTACGGCAAGTTCTCCTATAATTATAAGACTGGAGGTAGAGGGGGTGTACTTGACAACATCTTAAGCACCCGGTGAAGATCACAGTGAAGGGATCTCTCGTTCCTCGAGGGATGCAGCTTGGAAAACCGAGCCAGAGACCCGCGGATACCTGGCTTTCTGCTCGGTGGTCCGATTGAGGCTTTGCTGGAGTCGTTGGATTCGTAGGAACTCGGGGACCTGCAAACGACCTGTCAGGGGTTAGAAAACTCAGAGAAAATCAAGACAACAATGAAAAACAGCAAAGGGAAGAAAGTTTTGGAGGGGCTGGAATGGTGGTTGGTGGCAGGAAGATGGTTGCAAACACCGGAAAGAAGAACTCTCAAACTCCTTTATGCACACAGCAAGGTAATCACACAAAACAATATAAGAACTCAAGGTTTATTTCATATAAAAAGTCTCCCTTCATACAAGAGGCTAGGGTCTTTTAAATAGACCCTTAACCTTGGGCTCCAAGTAATGGCACATAAGTCTTTACATAAAAATCATTTTCCTTCTCAAACCCTAGCTAGAAAATAAGGAAATATTAGGTAGAAAAATCCATAAAAATTCTCTTGACTTGTCCAACACTCCAAGGATGCCTAGGGGGCATGTTGGGATTCTAGGAGCAGCAAGAGGCCGGCCCAAAGGGGCTCGGGCGCATGGGATTAAGCCTTTGGAAGCTGGGGTGGCCTGGAAGCCAGGTAGCAGGAATATTCCATGGTATCTTGCTTTTTAGGGGCTTGGGCTTGGCACTTGGGCTTGATTTCTTAGGGCTAGGATAAAGATGGACCTCTAAAATCATGGATGCCTTGGTATATGAATATATTTTGGCATCTGGAAGGGAATCTAGGCATCTGGAGGGCATCTGCAAGGAATCTGGATTTTTTGAATTTTCCTCCTGGGGTCTTCAAATCTTCAAGCTGGGTTGGACTTGGGCTATACTTTCATGTCTTCAATATGGTTGGACTTGGTCTTCACTTGTATGATGTAGTCTTGATTCTTCAATATGGTTGAACAGGACTCAAAAAAATAAAATTAGCTCGACATGAGCTGACTAACACTGGACTGAACTAGCTCAACATGAGCTGACTAGTACAGAACTGAAACTCGAAAGACTCAAATAACAACTAAAATGGACTCAGATAGGCTAAGCCCTTGTTACAGATGGACTCATAAATTATTGATCAATTCACAGAGGGTTGAAAAGCCTCTATCTTATTCTGGTGCCTCCGGTGTCCCCACCAGTTAGTATTCTATAGATACATAAAAAAGTTGTTGGATGGGATATTTAAAAAATGAGGGATAACGATGTTAAAGATTTTATAACTGATTTTTCCATACTTGGTACTAATTTTAAGGATTGTCTCCAAAATCTATCTATCATCATAAAATGATGTATGGAGATAGATTTGCAATTAACTTGGATAAAGTTTCATCAGGAAGGGATGATGTCAAGACACATCATACCCGAGAAAGGGACTAGGGTAAATCCTTTTAGTGTTAGAAAAATTTCTAAGTTGCCACTTCTACCCTTGGTGCAATAAACATAATCCTAATGTGGGACAGAGATCGGGGTTGGATCACTAGCAAGCTGAGAAGTCATCAGGGGATTAGGGTTTGCCAGGAAGAAGAAAGAAGAGGGTGAAGGGTTTAGAAAGATAACTGGGGTTCACACAGATTTTTCTGGGAGGATAAGCACACAGCAACAGGGCTCACATAGATGCCCTAGGGATCATATAGATAACTTGAAAAGAAAGTGGAAGGGATCACACAGATACCCTTAAAAATAATAGGGATCACCCAGATACCCTGGACTTACACAGATGCCCTCACACAGTAAATCGAGGATAACACAGATATCCTGGGCTCACATAGATGCCTTCACACAGTAAATCAGGGATCACATAGATCCTTCACATGGAACTCAAGAAATTTTATTCATCCATCCTTGTTATTCTTCAATACAAAAGGGGGTCATTATATATGATCCAATTACTTGGGAAGCAAGTAAAGAAAACATGAAAAATATAAGGCACCACAATACTTTCTGATTTGCTGATTGAAAACATGGAAGGTGTTATACAATTCATAAAGAAGCTCAAGAAAATTAAGGAAAGAAAGGGGGGACCAAGGGGGGACCATGTGGGGCACCAAACACCTGCTCTCTTGGGCTCGGGGTGGACCACATATTTCTTTAGTTTCATGTTTATCCACTTGACTTTTTTTTCTCACTTGATGGCATGTGGAGTTGCTGTGCCTAGAGGGTGGAAGGGGTGTGCTGGCATGTGGTCATGCACAGGCCATCTTTATGTGATCCTCAATGTAATCCTAGGTGGTGCAATCCAGGATGTGACTAGGACTCCATGTGGCTGCTGAGGTTGCTGGGCTCCAAGGACCCCATCATTTCCTTGGAGTAGTAGGAACTCAACTCCGTCGAGTTTGGATAAGCGAGGCTTTGATGGAACCGAATCCAAACAAATCAAATCAAAAGTGACTAAGTTCACCCTTTTTTTTTTCAAACAAAACATAGATTTTTTTTTCCACCTACTCTTGAAGTTGGAAGATTGAACCGATCTTGATTTGAGAAGCATGCAAGAGGAGACCTGCTTTCATGTTCATGCAAGACACCTTCTGTGAACCACGGCGAGGAACAGGGGACCGGCTTGAGGGAATCAGGTGGACTTCATCGATGTTTTTGATGGAACCTGTTGTCTTCACCGGCACTAATGATGGGAGGCGGACGGTGGCTGGCAATGGTGGAGATCCGGGGGGTGGCACGGGCGAATCTAGGGCTAGGTCCTTCTCAGTCCTGAGGAGGAAGAAGATGGTATGGCTCAGTGGTTCTAGCTAGAAGAAGAGCAGCACGGTCGACTTGGGTCGAAGAATGAAGAGAGGGCGGCTGCGAGGTTTGTTGGCATCGTCGGCACTGTGGCGGAGATGGTTGCACAGATGGGAGCAGCAGTCGACAGCGAAAATGGTTAGAATGACTAGAAAGCAGGCAGGCCTCGGCATGCAAATGATTTCGAGGTGAGATGATGGCTGGTGTAGATGGGAAGATGGTCGGCATGGATGGTGGCATGGCTGGGCTTGGCGGTGGGCTCTCCGATCAGAAGGGAGGAAGATGCCGTGCATGGTGGGAGGATGGTGGCGGCAGAGGAAGCTGCTGCTGGCTCTGGTGAGATCCAGAACGGAGAGTGGCGACGATGGTGGAGGGAGCTTCTTGGCGGGCTGTGGGTGGTGGACATGTGTTCAGGGCTTTCAATCCAACTAGATCCTAAGGGAAGATGGCAGGAATAAGTTTGGAATAGAGAAGGAATAAGGTTGGGATAGCAAGAATAATGGAAATAAGGGGAATAAGTGGAGGAGACAGAAAAAGAGAGAAAGATATGGAATATCCTAATCCTCTGGGCTCTGATACCAAATTGAAGCGGGACAAAGATCAGGGTTGGATCGCTGGCAAGCTAAGAAGTCATAGGGGACTTGGGTTTGCCTGGATGAAGAAAGAACAAGGCGAAGGGTTTTGAAAGACAACTAGGGTTCACATAGATTCCTCTAGGAGGACAAGCACACAACAACAGGGCTCACACAGATGCCCTAGGGATCACATAGATAACCTAAAAAGAAGGGAGAAGGGATCACATAGATACCCTTAGGAATAATATGGATCACACAGATACCCTGGGCTCACACAGATGCCCTCACAGTAAATCAGGGATCACATGGATATCCTGGGCTCACACATATGCCCTCATACGGTAAATCAGGGATCACCCAGATACCCTGGTCTCACACAGATGCCCTCACACAATAAATCAATGATCACATAGATACCCTGGTATCACATAGATCCTTCACATAGAACTCAAGAAATTTTATTCATCCATCCTTGTTATTCTTCAATACATGTGGGGGTCCTTATATAGGGACCAATTACATGGGAAGCAAGTAAAGAAAACATGGAGAATATGAGGCACCACAATCCTTCCTAATTTGCTAATTGAAAACATGGAAGGTGTTATACAATTCCCAAATAAGCTCAAAAAAACTAAGGAAAGAAGGGGGAGACCATGGGGGGCACCAAACACCTGCTCTCTTGGGCTCGAGGTGGACCACATATTTCTTTAGTTTCTTGGCATGAATCAAGGGATTCATGTTTATCCACATGACCTTCTTTTCTCACTTGTTGGCATATGGAGTTGCAGTGCCTAGAGGGTGGAAGGGGTATGCTGGCATGTTGTCATGCATGGGCTATCTTCATATGATCCTCAATGTAATCCTAGGTGGTGAAATCCAGGATGTGACTGGGACTCCACATGGATTTTGAGGTGGCTGGGCTCCCAAGTCCTCATCATTCCCCTAAAGTAGCTGGAGCTCGACTCCATCGAGTTTGGATAAGCAGGGTTTTGATGGAACCGAACCCAAACAAATCAAATCAAAAGAGACTAAGTTCACCCTTTTTTTTTCAAACAAAACCTTGATTTTTTTTTCCACCTACTCTTAAAGTCCGCAGGCTGAACCGGTCTTGCTTTGAGAAGCATGCAGGAGGAGACCTACTTTCACGTTGATGTAGGATACCTTCTGTGAACTACGGTAAGGAGGAACATGGGACCGGCTTGAGGGAATCCGATGGACTTCACCAGTGTTTTCGACAGAACCTATGGTCTTCACCGGCATCGACAATGGGGGACAGGAGGTGGTTGGCAACGGTGGAGATTTGGGGGGTGTCACGGGCAAATCTTGGGCTGGGCTCTTCACGGTCCTAAGTTAGAAGAAGATGGTAAGTCTCGATGGTTCTGGCTAGAAGAATAGCAGCACGGTTGACTTGGGTCGAAGAACCAGAAGAGGTCATTAGTGGGGTTTGTCAGCATCGTCAGCATTGGGGTGGAGACGGTGGCACAGACGGGAGCAGTAGTCGACGACGGAGACGGTGACAATGGCCAAAAAGCCGACGAGCTTCAGCGTGCAAACGATTTCCATGGCGAGATGATGGCCGGTGTGGATGGAAAGATGGTCGGCATGGACGGTGGCATGGCTGGGCTTGGTGGTGGGCTCTCCAATCAGAAGGGAAGAAGATGCCATGCACGGTGGGATGATGGTGATGACAGATGAAGCTACGGCAGGCTACGGTGAGATCCGGACCGGAGAGTGGCGACGACGGTGGAGGGTGCTTCTTGGTGGGCTGTGGGTGGTGGATGTGTGTTCAGGGCTTTCAATCCGACTAGATCAAGGAGGTAGATGATAGGAATAAGTCTTAAATAGGAAAGGAATAAAGTCGAGATAGCGAGAATTATTGAAATAAGGGGAATTTGTGGAGAAGAGAGAAAAAGAGGAAAAGATATGGAATACCCTAATCCTTTGGGCTCTGATACCAAATTGATGCGGGACAGAGATCGGGGTTGGATCACTGGCAAGCTGAGAAGTCACAATGGGATTAGGGTTTGCCTGGATGAAGAAAGAAGAGGGTGAAGGGTTTAGAAAGATAACTGGGGTTCATATAGATTCTACTAGGAGGACAAGCACACAGCAATAGGGCACATAGATGCCCTAGGGATCACATAGATACCTTGAAAAGAAGGGGGATGGGATCACACTGATACCCTTAGGAATAATAAGGATCACACAGATACCCTGGGCTCACATAGATGCCCTCACATAGTAAATCAAGGATCACACAGATATCTTGGGCTCAAATAGATGCCCTCACAAAGTAAATCATGGATCACACAGATACCCTGGGATCACATAGATCCTTCACACATAACTCAAGAAATTTTATTCATCCATCCTTGTTATTTCTTCAATACAAGAGGTGGTCCTTATATATGGACCAATTACTTGGGAAGCAGTAAAGAAAACAAGGAAAATATGAGACACCAAAATCCTTTCAAATTTGCTGAGTGAAGGCATGGAAGGTGTCATATAATTCCCAAAGAAGCTCAAGAAAAATAAGGAAAGAAGGGGTGGACCAAGGGGGACAATGTGGGGCACCAAACACCTCCTCTCTTGGGCTCGGGGTGGATCACTTCTTTCCTTAGTTTCTTGGCATGAATAAAGTGATTCATGTTTACCCACTTGACCTTCTTTTCTCACTTGATGGCATGTGGAGTTGCTATGCCTAGTGGGTGGAAGGGGTGTGCTGGCATGTGGTCATCACAGGCCATCTTCATGTGATCCTCAATGTAATCCTAGGTGGTGCAATGCAAGATGTGATTGGGACTCCTCGTGGCTACTGAGGTGGCTGGGCTCCCAGGTCCCCATCAAATCCCTTCCTAATCATCGACAAAATTATAATAATATTTTTAAATCTTGTTCTAGCATGCTTGCCCAATGCACTCTATTGTAAGGGGCAATCATTGTAAAATACTCTATGAATATTTTCTACCTTGATGACAAGGCCTCTTGATTGATCCTATCTTTTGCAAATCTTGAGGGATGCAACCAAGTTCAATATCAGTAACACTCTCTTTTAGCATCTGGCTGAAGATGTTAAACTTAGTGCTCTTGGGATGCAACCTAGTTCATGCTTTTATTTTAACCATTTCTTTATTTTTAGAAGAGACATGAGAAATAATTGGAGGGAGTATGGTGACAAAGGTACAATCAGTCTTCGAGTACCTTTCCAGGTGGTATCCTTCATTATCATTTAGTATCCTCTTCTATTAGGGACAATGAAAATTAAGTTGGGGGGGAAGTTAAATTAATCAAATCCTCGAGTAAAACTTTAATAAGTATTTTTGTACTAAACTTTATTTTGATTTAAAAATAATCTAGCTTGTAAGTGATGAGTGATTAATGATTTACATAATTTTAGAGATATTGAGAAGATAAATTATCAAGGAAACCCAATAGATGGTAGAGTTTAGATCAAATTTTTTTTTGAGTAATTCTAGACCCTTCTGCCTATTGATCTCAATAAAGAATCTACCTTATAAAGGAATAGGTGGAAATAACAAAAAAATCATAAAAGTTCTCTTTAAAGCTGAATATTTAATAAAATAGATTTTTAGCATCACTCATTGAGTAACCAAGCCCCTTCGCCTAAGTAAGCATTATTGTTCGTGTCAAAAGGTGAGAATGTAAGGAAATTTCTTGCAGAGACAGTCTTAACACATGTAGCCTTTTTGACTCAAGTCAGGAAGCCTGAAGGGTGTTTTATACCTAGTGCCCTAAAGCCAACTGGTTTGGGAGTCATTGGCCTAAAGCTCATTACAATGGTCAACTAGAAAGCAAGATGTTGGAACATTGCATTGACTCTACATTAAAAAAAAAGAAGGAAAAGAAAGAAGAAAAAGAAGAGGGGGATTAAATAAATTGATACTGCACCTAAACCAGAGTTAAGTCCCAGAGTAAGATGGAGGGTTTAAAGAGGGAGATTGAAAGTTGAGAAAAGAACTCTTGAAGTTCCCATGGGCTTCACTCTACCACTAAATGGGAGGAATTGGTAATCTGATGAAGTTTCTATTGAATGGTCTAACTGAGTATCAACTGACTTTAGAATTAGTAAGATATTTTTTACATTTTAGATAGGTTAGTACATAAGGCTAATTCATCTATTTTACTCAAGGGCAAGCATAATTCAAGTTGGCGGGTATGATAATTACTAAATATATTAATTAATTCAATCTTATTTAATTAAAATTGATAATTTTATGCAATGTTTTAAGGAAAGAATCATTCCAATGTGAAGAGCTCTATTTTAGGAGTCTAATAGTGCAAACAACACTCAAATTGGACCAAAAATGAGCTCGAAATCAAATTTTAAGGAAATTATAAGGCATTGCACGGATTTTGGGGAAAAAAGTCCACCATGGACTGGCTGCCCAGTCTATGGAATGGCCAACAGACCACCAGCAGCTATGGCCAGTGGTCCATAGCTCAGAATCATGGACCACGAATCTATTTTGATGCCAAAATCATTGGAGACATGACATCGTCATCGTCGGAGCCTCCGGCACCTCCCTTACCGGTCAGAGAAGCTTCCCAATGCCATTTTTTTTGCTCTCCCTTGTGGATCCAATCCATTGTGCCCATCTTTACCGCTAGGACTACCTGAGAAACCATTTTCACTTATTTATCACCATCCGTGGTCAGAGGGAACACCAGAGAAGCACCAAATGTCACCGTCGATTGCTGCACACCATGGAGGTCTTCTAGGGTTTCTAGGGTTTCGATGGCACTTCGAAAAAATGGATTTCAAAATTTTCATTCTTGAAAACACTAACAACTAGAAACCCAAAGCACAAGATCCCTTATTCTACAATCAACAAGTCACTAAATAAGGGTTATGAAGAATACCTGGAATGCTAATTTTCTCTTTTTTCCACTAGGCACATAAGCATTTGCCCTCCAACGGTGATCCACACAGGAGTTGAGCCTAGGAACCACTCATAAACAGGTTGCTTAAGCCACTGGGACTTTTCTAAAGGCTTTTCTTCCTTCTGCAGCCCCTCCTTTCATGCTAAGACCCTTGCCCTCCTGTAGAGCACTCTGAGCCTTCTCCGAAACCTCTCTTCACTCTCCTTTTCACTTCCTAAATCTCCTCCTACACCCTTGTCTTAAAATGGAGAACTTGTATTAAGACAAGACCTAAATTCTAACAAGAGAGAGAGGAGACAAGGATAATATAAGAGAGTGCAGTGAAAGAAAGAAAGGAATCAGATTACCTTCAGCCTAAACACCGAAGGCTATTTATAGGAAATAGAAGGGTGCTAGATATGGCCTATCATCAACATTTGATCTGTCAATCAACAGATCATATAAGACCCTTCATTAAGAAGGAGTCTTTTCTTGAAACAACATGACCTTTTGTGTGCCAAAGAACTTATATAAGCCCCTTAAATTTTTTTCATTTGACTTCTCCATTTGACACATGGCAAACACTGGTTTTATGAAGGCCATGGGATGTGGCACTTCATTGGAAAATACCAATGATTTGTAAATCCTTAAAGCAGAAGGACTCTACTTATGAGTTTGCGCAAAAATGAAGAAATGCAACTCTTCATTTTGCGCTAATTCCTTCCACCAAATTCCATCATTTGTTGACCAGTCATAACCATTGAAATTGGCATGGAGATAAGGTTAAGGGGTGCCTTGCTTCATCTAGAAACAAAGTCCCATAAGCAGAATGATGAGGACCCAAAAGTCTATTAGTATCCCTTTAGTCCTGTGAGTCTTTTGTTTCAAGTTTTGAATCCTATAATAAGTTGAGATGTCTCAACCTTATGAGTCCAGTTGAGTTCTGTAAGTTTGAGTTAGTCTAGTTTTGTACAAGAGAAGAGTTTGCAGCTAGGAGATTCATCAACCACCTAACCAGAGCTGGCCTTCATGCACCTAAGCCCTTTCATGCCGCCAAGCCCACAAGAGAGAGCTCCAGTCCAAGATAAAGGCCCAGTGTTGACCAGGTCCACCAGGGTTTCTTGGCCCACAAGTCAGAATTTCTTAGCCCTCAAGTATGTACCCTGGGGTGAATCTATAAAAACCCACCCCTGCCCTCTTGTATGAAACATCTTTTTTTTCATGAATACAAATTGAAAGTTATTTTGTCTATGATTTTTTCTCCAGATTGGAGTTGGTGTGAGGCCCGCGTTCCCTGTTCTTGAGTGCAAGCCCTAGCCACCCTGCTCCCTTATCTTTCTTCTTCCAAGCAAGCGCTAATCCTTTGGTGACTTCTACACTCGCAAGGGATCCTTGCTTAACCATCCCGTATCAACTTGGTATCAGAGCCAGAGGACTAGGGTATCGTCTTCTTTCTGAATCATCCCAAATTTCCCTCACCAATAATTTTTTCCTCCCTCAGTTTCTTCTTCCTCGTCGCTATTCTTTCCCCTTCCCTATTCTTTTTTCTTCCCACTTAAGAACCACTACCAAGCCGACTCCCTCGTCACCACCACCACCACAAACCTCCCCTTTTTCATTGTTGTCTGAGACATCACCATTCCACCGCCAGATGCACCATCTCCTCAGCTCCTCCTCTTCCTCCCATCCATAGTCATCCACTGGCCAAGTCGAGAGAGCGACGGCCACTACCCTCCATCCACCATCATTGCCAGTGCTATTGAAGACACATTGAAATCCTGATCATGACAAATGCAATGTCAAGCCAGCACCTCCCGGTGGCCTTAGATTGCACCTTCATCACCGTATCCCTTTCATCGCTGCCATCACAAGACCATCGGTAGACTGTCACCAGCATCGCCTTCCGCTTGATTCTTGAGAAGAAGGATCGATACCTCGGCATGCCCATTGCCCGAGCATGCTCGTGCCCATGTTAAAGGACCGTGCAACCATGCCACGAATCTCCTCCGGCATGTCCATTCCATCATCTCCCCATCGAATCAATGCCATGCCACCCACCGGATCTCCTCCATTGCCAGTAGTTGACGACCGGGGATCCACCATCGAGCCTTTGTCTCCACTCGATCCGGTGTCGTGCTTGCTATTCCTCTGCCTCAGATCAATGCCCGTGCCCCACTAGACTTCCTCCCTTGCTCCACCATGCAACGGTCCATAAAGAAGCAGCCACCATCATTCACAGCACCGTTGCTGATTAAGCCCATCGGTAAAGCCTCCCACATTGCTGCCTATCTCCATGCCATCGTCAGTGAGATTTGACCGGAAGAACCCCTCCTTCATTCCCCTGCGGACCATGAGTCCATCGCACGAACATGAAAGCGCTCCCGGCCTATATTACCGACTTCAACCTGCACGCTCCTCAAATCTACATGATTCCTAGAGCAGCATGAATTTTAGCACCGCACGACTTCCAAAGTTGCATGGCATTTAGAGCAGGGATGATTAAAAAAGGAAAAGAAGGTGAAAAGTTTTTTTTTTTGAACCTAGCTTCTTTTGCTTTGATTTGATTAGTTTCAATTTCATCAAACCCCCCCGAGCCTGACTCGACGGAAAGTCGAGTTTTCCCATCCTAGGGAAATGAAGGGGGCACAAGAGTCTATTAGTATCCTTTAGTCCTGTGAGTCTTTTGTTTCAAGTTTTGAGTCCAATAATAAGTTGAACTGTCTCAACCTCATGAATCCAATTGAGTCCTGTAAGTTTGAGTTAGTCCAGTTTTGAACAAGAGGAGAGTTCGCAGCCAGGAGATTCACCAGGCCCTCTAACCAGAGCTGGCCTTCATGCACCTAGGCCTTCATGCCGCTAAGCCCGCAAGAGAGAGCTCCAGTCCAAGACAAAGGCCCAATGTTGACCAAGTCCACCAGGGTTTCTTAGCCCACAAGTCAAGTTTCTTAGCCCTCAAGTCATGTACCCTGGGATGATCTATAAATACCCACCCTTTCCTCTTGTATAAAATATCTTTTTTTCATGAATACAAATTGAAAGTTATTTTGTCTATGTTTTTTCTCTCCAGATTGGAGTGAGTGTGAGGCACGTGTTCCCTGTTCTGAGTGAAAGCCTTAGCCACCTTGCTCCCTTTTTTCTTCTTCCCAAGCAAGCCCTAATCCACCGTTGACTTCTATGCTCGACACCAATCCCCACTTTCTTGTCCCGCATCATAGAAGGACTCTAGGTCTTTTTGCCCCTTATTTTATCTTGGCACAAAAAACATTTGGCACTTAGTGTCCCTCCTCATTTGGACTCTTCAAAAGATCATGATAAAGGCCAAATAAATCTAGATAAAACCATATTAGTGCTTCCCCACATTGGACTCAACCCAATATAGGATTCCATTAAATTTGCTAGCCCCTTAAGTAGCCTTTAGACCCAATTCAATTAGGTTAGCCACATGTTGGTGTGTAATCTGGCTAACCAATTAGGATCCCATGACCCTAAATGACTTCCTAGGCCAAATCCCTAATGTATGTGACCATTTGGGTTCTACATATAGCCAGCAATCAGTCTAGGTCCAAGTCGATTCGATCCAATCAAACCCGATCAACCTAATTTTGTCAAATTGAGCTGATCTAAGTTGCCAATTCGAACTAATTTTCGAATTGATTCATGAATCCAATCAAATTGATCCATGAAAACCTACAAGACATGATTGACATCTAGCAATGTGTCATGTCTACTCGAAAGATGAGAAATTTGGTAGAAAGTACCAAAATATCTTCAGCGATAAGTTACAATGCAATTCAATCCTTCGATCTCCTTTTATCCCGATTAAATAATGGGCAAGGATAAATGTCATACCCTAGCACTAATCATTTGAATCTCAATTCGATAATGAAGACTCAATCAATGATAGATTAGAAATCTATTTAATCTCATCCTACTTTGATCAAAGAATTCTTGAGTCATCACTCAAAAAGATCTCACGGGATAACAACTCTCTTTTCGCTAGGAAGCGACCGATTCTTGTTGACATACTCATATCTGCATACACAATCTACCATACCCAGAAATACACCATATATGACTTAATTGTCATGAATGAGTGTGCACCAAAGCATGGGTTTATGTGCACAAGATATTATGGTAGTCTCGATTCTAAGGACTACATACATACTTTCACTAAAAGAACATTCCTTTGACAAGTAAGACTTCCATTTGATGTTCTCTTATCGGATCAGTTCAGTAAACTCATATCCTAATGAGCACCCTTATCGTTGTATTAGTGTCTCTACACAAGTAGATGTGAGGCCAACCACCTTTTCATCGAGCATACATAGGATAAGCTAGTCTTTCCGAACTCATCGATCCCCAAACCGATGGTCCAACAACTTGGCATGTTTTAGATTAGGGTTTATATGAACTTAGGTCTCACTATTATGATTTCTACCATAACCCTAATTTCATTGTCCTAACCTATGGGGTTCATCATAATCTTTAAATAAGACATAGCAGTATGATGAAATAAAATACCTTTATTATATAATAATGTTATACAAGAGTTGGAAGATTATAAAAAAGTATCATTACAAAATTGGCTTTTAGGGAACTTTTCTTTCAATCTTTCACTTGTACTAAAGCCAATCACCCTTGTACTTCACATCCATACAATCTAAGTGGCAATCAAACTACTGCTTAGGTAGTGCTTTAGTGAATGGGTCTGTTCTATTGTTCTTTGTATCAACTCATTCAATGATAACATCTTATCTTTATATGATTTCTTGAACGAGGTAGAAATATCATAGGATGTGCTTGGAGTTATGATGAGACCTTGGTTCCTTTGCTTGTGCAACAGCTCTAGTGTTATCACAATATAATTGCACTGGTTGTTCTATTTCAAGAACCATGCCTAATTCCATGATGAATTTCTTCATCCAGAGAGCTTTCTTCATGGCATCACACGCAGCTATGTATTATACCTCAGTGACTGAGTCAGCTATAGTTGGATGCTTTATACTCTTCCAACTCACTACACCACCATATATGGTGAAGATATATCCTGATATGGATTTGCTATCATATGGATCTGATTGAAAACTAGAATCCATATATCATTCTAGTTTCAACTCTGATCCTCCATATATAAGGAAAAAAGTTTTAGTCCTTCTCAGGTACTTAAGAATATTTTTCACTGCTTTCCAGTGATCCTCTCATAGATCACTTAGAACCTACTTACTATGCCTAAGGCATAAGTAACATCAGACCTGGTACATAACATGGAATACATAATGATCATACAACCAAAGCATAAGGAATCATAGCCATTCTCTCTCTTTCTTCTGATGTCTTAGGAGACATTTTCTTAGAGAGATGTATGCCTTGACTCATAGGTAAGTAACCCCTCTTACTTCCATCAATGTTGTATCTCTTCAATACTAAATCAATGTACCTAGATTGGGATAAGCCTAGCATCCTCTTAGATCTATCTTTATAGATCTTTATACCTAGTATATAAGATGCCTCTCCCGAATCTTTCATGAAAAACTTTGATGATAGCCAAGTTTTGACCGATTGCAATATTGGGATATCATTCCCGATGATTAATATATCATCAACATACAAGACCAAGAAAAAGTGCATTCCCATTTATCTGCTTGTACACACATGGTTCATCCACATTTTTGATAAAACCAAACTCCTTTATTGTTTCATCAAAGCAGATGTTCCAACACCTCGATGCTTGCTTTAGTCCATAAATGGACTTCCTCAGCTTGTATACTTGGTTTGGTCTCCCACTTGAGACAAAACCATTTGGCTGTGTCATATAGACTTCTTCCTCAAGATTTTCATTAAGGAAAGTAGTCTTTATGTCCATCTGCCAGATTTCATAATCATGGTATGCTGCTGTAACAAGCAATATCTGAATGGACTTGAGCATGGCTACTGGTGAAAAGGTTTCATCATAGCCAATGCCATGTTTTTGTCTAAAACCTTTGGCCACCAGCCTAGTCTTGTAGGTCTCTACTTGACCATCTGCTCCTATCTTCTTCTTGAAGACCCATTTACACCCTATTGGGTTAATTTCTTCTGGTGGATGTACCAAGGTCCAAACTTGATTGGAATACATGGAGTCTATTTTAGACTTCATGGCATTTAGCCATTCATCAGAGTCTTTACTCTCGATAGCTTCCGTATAGGTCACAAGATCATCATCCTGAATGATACTGGTCTTATTGTCATTCTCGATGACAAAGCCATATCTGAGAGGTGCTCCCCGCACCCTCTTTAACCTTCAGAGAGGAGGTATGTGTTGTGGCTGTTCCTAATCAACAAGAACCTCTGGTTGAGGAATTTCATTTGAAGACTCTTCAGGAATTGGTTGTTGGTTTTGAACATCACATAGTTCAAGTGTTGTTTCACTTCTTATTTCTTGGATAAATTCTCGCACCAAGAATGTAGCATATATATTGACAAATACCTTTTGTTCAGTAGTATGATATAACAGATATCCAATACCCTATTTCAAATAACCAACAAACCTACATTTGTCAGCCTTAGCACTTAACTTATGTCCAAAATTGTTCTTGACATAAGCATAGCAACCCCAAATCTTCAAGTATTTAAGATTTGGTCTTTTTCCATTCCATAACTCAAATGGAGTGCTAGTCACTACTTTGATGGTACCCTATTCAAAATATAAGTAAAATTTTCAAAGCATATCCCCAAAAGAAAATAGGAATAATTGTAAAACTCATCATCAACCTCACTTGTCTAACAAGGTGCGATTTCTCCTTTCTACCACACCATTTAATTGGGGTGTATAAGGAGGAGTCTATTCAAAGATTATGCCTTTGTACTTAAGATGGTTTATAAATTCACTAGACAAATATTCTCCTCCTCGATCAGAATGAAGAATTTTAATACTATGTCCAATTTGTTTCTCAACCATGCTTTGATACTCTTTAAATTTATCAAAGGCTTTGGACATGTATTTCATTAGATACACAAGACCAAACCTAGATAAGTCATCGATAAACATGATGAAATATGAGTATCCATCTCTGGCCTGAGCTATCATAGGTCCACATACATAGTATGCACAAGACCTAGTAACTCAGTTGCCCTGTCTCCATGCCCAGTGAATGGAGACTTGGTCATTTTACCTATGAGGCAAGACTCACTAGTTCCTAATGATTGAAAATCATAAGGATCAAAGTAGTTATCTTTGACTAACTTGTTTATCCTTGACTCACTTATATGACCTAATCGATAGTGCTAGAGAAATGTGACATTGACATTATCTCTCTTTCTTTTCTTGCTTTCAACAAGTAATATTATATCATTGAGTTCCAAAGTTAAAAGATCATTGACAAAATAACCATGTCTAAATATTTTATTAGAATGAAGAGTAGAGCAGCCACTGCTCTTTACACTTATTTCAAAATCTTGTTGTAATAACAAGGGTGTAGAAATAATGTTTCTTACAATATTTGGTACATAGTAACATTCTTCCAACTTTAAATATTATACAAAGATAATAATAGAAGATAGGTGCCCACAGCTTCAGTATACATGGCTTCACCACTTGCGCCATATAGTTTGAAATCACCTATCTTCAATTCTTTATTCTGTGGAGTCCCTGTAAAGATTTATAGATATGAGACCCATATGCGGTATCCAATACCCATGAATTAAAAATAGAAGCACTCAATGATAAATTTGTTTGTATCATGTACAAACCTTTAGATGCTCCTCCTGTAACTTGCTTCACACTTGCAAGATTTGACTTGCAATTTCTCTTCCAATGCCCTTGCTTGCCGTAGTGGAAATAGGCTCCGTCATTATCAGCCTTCTTCGCCTTCTTCTTCTTTTGGATGCTCTTCTTAGGGTTGAATTTCTTTTTCAAACACTTTTTCATTGCCTGTTTCTTCTTCCCATCATTGAGAAGAAGATGAGCCTTATCTCCTTTAGAATAGCTCTCTGTTGTCTTAAGCATATTTCGCAGTTGAGGCAAAGAAATATTTAGTTTGTTCATATGATAATTTAGAATAAACTAAGAGAAAAAATCTGGGAGTGACTGTAGGATCAAGTCCTTGTTGAGTTCACTGTCCATTACAAACCCTAATTGACATAATCAGGTGATTAAGTCAATAATTTTTAAAACATGGGTTTGCACTAATGAACCTTCACTCATTCGTGCATGGAATAATTGCTTCGATATGTCATACCGAGCAGCCCTACTTTGCTCTCCATAGACCTCTTTTAGATTGAGCAATATAGACTAAGGTTCCATCCCTTCATGTTGCCTCTAAAGCTCATTCCTCATCGAGGATAACATGATGCACCTGACAGTTATGCTATCATTTTGCCACACATTATGTGTGGCTATTTCCTCCTCAGAAGCATCCTCTCCGATCGGCTCTAGATCCGGAGAATTAAGAATGTAAGAAAATTTTTCCTGAGTCAATACTATCCTCAGGTTCCTCAACCAGTCCCCATAATTGGGACTGGTCAACTTATTGGCATCTAAGATGCCTCGCGGTGACAAACTTGAAGCCATGATAAATCCTATATTTAATAAAGAATAGTATAACCAGACTGATGCGAGACTAATTATGCATGCAAGTTAATTTTTTGTTGTTAGGCATTAAGTCAGGTGTTTGTATCCTGAATTTTGAGCCAAAAAACTAATAATTCTATGTAAAACATAGAAGCAGATGCACGCAAAAATTAACCCTAAGTAACGAAAGAGAATGATCTCCAAGGCTAAGAAGCCCTGGAAGGCTAGCTCTTCTACAATACCGTAGCTTGATGAGTCTAAGCGGTGTACCTGGCAGAGATTTGAAGATCGATCCATGAAGAGTTCGCTCTATGCTCTTGGATGCGGCCTAGAAAACAAGTCGATGACCTTGTGGATCCATGGCTTTCAATATGGTGGCCCGAAAGCTTGCCGATTGGAATCATGGATTTGTGGAAATTAAGGGATCTTTGAGGCACCTAACAAGGGTTAGAAAAACAAGATGTAAGAGGGTAGATGGGTAGAAGAAGAAGGGAAAGAAAGGAAGGATGAGGGGTGGCCAAGAAGCAGGCATCCAGGTCTTGTAGCAAGGGTGGCTAGGGTTTTTAGTTGGAGGGCTTGTAGGCAGGGCGTAGGGGTTGGGATCACATAGATACCCTTCATATAGAAGTCATATAGAATTCACACAAAACATTGAGAAGACCTCAAGAATTTTTTTTCAATCATTCATTCATTCATTCATTCATTAATCAGCTAGAAAATACATAAGAGGGGGACTTTATATTGGCTTACAAACATGGGCTCCAAGTAAAGGCATACAAGGGAATTTACAAGAATTTTAGACCCACCCAAACCCTAGATATAACTCCTCTCCAACTATGACTCTCTCTCTTTGGTCGTCCAAGGGGGTAACCCTAAGGGGCCGACCAAAGGGTGGTGACCATAAGGTGGGGCACCAATTTCATGAAGGGCTTGGGCATTGGGTGGCTCACTTAAGTCCTGGGCAGGCTCTAAGATTTCTTCTGATGTCCATCTTCCCAGCAGGCTGATGTAGTTGTCATCTTGGTCTTCAATGATGATGACTTCAAGATCCTTCTCATGCAATCCAATGTGGCACATTCAAGTATGGCTGGGACTCCTTGAAGTTGTCAAATTGTCACTCTAGCTGGGGTCCATCAATGTCATGAGTCTTCTCTTGTTGAATTGGATTGGACTCAATATGAGACTTAAAGGACTCAAAATAATAAATGGCTCAACATAAGCTGACTCAACCAACTAACTCAAGTGAACTTGACTCAACTTGACTCAATTGAACTGACCATATCCAAGACCCTAATGGTATAGATGACTTTAAATACAGGACTCAAATATAGAAAGGCCCAAAACAAGACTCAAGGGCCAAAGTACAGACTCAAGTGGGCTAAGCCCTTTTTACAAAATTGGACTCAACTACTCAAACACTACTCAGATATCCACAAAGGGTTGAGAAGACTCTGCCTTATTCTGGTGCCTCTGGTGTCCACACCAATTCTTCCTGGGTGGGAGGAACTCGACCACATAGAGTAAGGGTCACTCTAGCTCTGGTATCACTCAAGGAGGTTTGGGTTGAGGCACTGTAGGTCCTCTCAAGTAATCCATGAATCGTCTGATTCTAGTCGACCTTGCCAATGGACCTGGTAGCATTTATAGTCATCGTCCCAGGTCATGATAGCTTGATCGACCAGGATATGCTCAATTCGTTCTCCTCTCTCAGACCAATTTATAGGTGGACACTTTGGATTAGGTTCGCTCTCAAATGATGGGGTAGGTCCAAAAGCCTCACTAGGAATCGCTACTGGTTCCCTATACCCAACCGAGTCCACAATATTGAAGATAGAGCTAATGCCAAAATCCGAGGGTTGATCTAGCACATAGGCATTGCGTCTGACCTTCTCTATAACTCTAAAGGGTCTAGCTTTGCGAGCATAAAGCTTCTTAATGGTCCATAGTGGGAACCGCTCTGGCCTAAGCCTAACCACAACAGAATCTCCTACATTAAATTCCTTGGCTCTTTTTCAGGAATTAGCCAATTTCTTATTTGTTTCATTATTAGTACTTAATGCATATCTCTAACACGAGGCACTTGTTGATGCGGAACGAAAGCTCTGATACCAAGAATGATGCGGAATGAAAGCTCTGATACCAAGAATGATGCGGAAAAGGATGATGAAGATGGTGATGCTAGCACGGATGATGCAAAGGTGGTTATATCTTGTTTTCTTTTTAGGGTTTTATCTTTGGTTCCCGATTGCAGGCAAAAAGAGCCTAGGAAAACTGAAAGCAAAGAGGTCTATGCTAGTAGATCAATCCCTAAGAAATGATAGACCAGGACCCCGAGATTAAGGAACCCCGGGATTAGGACTAGCTCGATACAATCAATACCTACCTAGGAGATAGGGATGCAAACCTTTCAATACTCTGATGCTCTTGGTGCAGAGATCGCTCAACCTTGATGGATGCGACCTGGATGTCCGAGCTGTCGAACCCGCGGATAGGCTGGCTTTCGATCGGGTGGTCACAGTGGTAAAGCAAACCTTCTTTGATGGTCGTGGCACCAAGGGGACCTGTAGGCAAACAAAGAGGATTAGTTTTTTTTTTTTTTTCCTTTTAGATGATGGAAAGGGGAAAGAAAACAAAGGAGAGGGTTGAGGAGATGGGGTTCGGATGATGTGTCGGTGGAGATAACTTGGGGCCTCGCACCCCGCGACGTCCCGGAAGGACGAAGGAATGTGGCCTCTCACCACGCGACGCCCTCAGGCGAAGGAATGTGGCCTCTCACCATGTGACGCCCTCAGGCGAAGGAATGTGGCCTCTCACCACACGACATCCCGGAGGACGAAGGAAGCTCTCACTCAACCTAGCCTAAGAGGCAAGGATTGAAGAAGAGGATGGAACACACAAGCTTTCTTTCATTAATCATCAATTATCCTTTACAAGAGGGTTTGGGTCCTTTAAATAGGCACCCAAGAGCACTTTGAAATTTAAACTACCCCATTACACTTGGCGCCCAAAATTTGGAGGAGAACTTCTTTCTTTGCTTGCTTGGTTTTGGTAGAGAACATGAAGTAAGGCTAGCTTGGAGGTATTTGTCCCACTTTGACTTTTTTTGGCTTGATTCAAGGCCGACCAAATGGGAATAATCCTAGGCGTGGCATGATTGGAGGCTTGGAGAGGGGGATTGGTCTTTGACCTTCCTTCCTTGCATGGCTTATTTTGGTAGAAGGCTTGGATTGAGGCTTGATGTCTTCACCATGCCTTTCTTGCTTAACTTCTTTATGGAAGAAGCTTGAGTGGAGGCATGCATCAAGGGATTTGAAACTTCTTTCCACTTGGAGAATGGAGGATGCCTTTCTTGCTTTACTTCTTTATGAAGGAGTCTTGAGTGGAGGCATTCATCAAGGGATTTGAAACTTCTTTCCATGACCGCCCATCCTAGATTGGAAGAGAGCTTGAAGAGGGGAGTGGAAGGGGCATGGATCATATGAGTGGTCCCCTTTCTTGGGTGCCCAAAACAAACCACATGTCATCACCTCAGTGCGCCACATAAACAGATAATGTGGATCCTGAGCTGACATGTCTCCTTGCCTTTGTTAGGCTTAAAAGAGACTTAACTTTTGAACCACTAAAGACTTCATGGGCTTAGACTCGGCCTGACTATTACAAGACTCAGCTCGACCCGATGGGTCGAGGTACAGACTCCATTTAAGCAAATAAACTAGAGGCTGACAGCCTTATTACAGGACTCGATAACACAGAACCCTAATCAGAGATCCCCCGAAGTTTGAAGGGCTCAAGTCAAACCCTGATGCCCACATCACTTGTGACTCGTACTGACACCTAACAAAGTGCAAACTCAACTATGCATTCCAATTGAGAAGAACTTTATTGGTCTCTATGGGCCTAAACCTAATAGACTATAGACTCTCTAGGTTTGACCCTAGTTTGGCATGTACATGAAAATTTATAATGGACTCCTAGCAAATGCCATAAGGTATACTAGATGTAAGATGCAAATCTAACTTTCACAATGAATGTATGCATTATGCTTACTTCTACAAAATGCAATCAAATAGTTCTAGAAACATGAGAAGACTTAGGGAAGGGTAGGAAATAGGAAGGGGATTCAGGGACTAGTTCTAGACTAAAGAGACTGACCTTAATATATGAGCATTGAGTTATATCTATAGGCAAGAAAAGGTCCATGCTATGGAAGGATGGATCAACTATTTTAGGGAAGAGATCTTCAATGGGAACTATTGGAGGGGATTCATCATGAGGGTATTGAATTAAAGAGATCATGTCCTCAATAATTCCTTGGCTCTTGAATTTTAAGACTGGGCTCTATAATCGGTTATCTTCTAAAGTCTCCTCAGGTAGGGCTCTAATAGTAGGATCTTGTTCCTCAAGGTCTTCTTCCTTCAACTGTACTTCTACTACAGGTTCAGTTTGAGTGTGGTCATGGTTAGCTAACTCAAGATTGGCTTCAGTCGGGGTATGGTCATGGTCAACAAATTTTAGGTTAGCTTCTACACGGTTATTTACTTGATCAACTAATTCTAGGTCTTCTATAGGGAACTCTTCTCTCTCATACTCATCCACTAAGCTCATATCGCTTCATACACTTCAACTTTACTGTCATTCTTGTGAACCAGTTGGGTGGTAGGGGAGAGTCAGCTAAGGAAAAATTGGCTAGGTCCTGGTTTATGATTTAGGGCAGTACTCCTAATGGGTTCAGGTTGACTAAGGGGTAGTGGATTTCTACTAGTCTCATATCTAGAGATACTAACCTTATGGGGTTCAAGTCGATGGCCTATGGGTTCACTCTGCTCATAGGTCATGGGTTCGGATCTATAGGTCATGGGTCTTCTGGGCTTATAGGGTGCATAGGATCTTGAGTCATAGGTTTGGGTACATATGTTCTAGGTTCATAGGCTTTGGAGTTATAGGATCTATAGGATGTGGATCTCTTGGACTCATAGGACTTTGGTAAGAACTTTATCCTTAGTTCAAGTTTTATGTCGCTCCAGGTAGTTATGGGTTCACGGCCTTTTGCCTAAGTATTCCCTAAACTTAGCCCAATGTAACCTGGCATGGTGGATTTACTTAATCTTGGCAAACCTAAACTTCCGCCCCTCTAACATATTGTACCACTCGAAATACTGATACATTTCTCCTTCCCAATCCATATAAACCTTTGGGTCAAGACTTCCATCAAAAGTGGTTCCATAAGGTTAGGTGCTCTTAATGGGTCTTTCCTTTGGGTCAACCATGTATGGATAATGGTGTGGGGTTCTCTTAGGGTTGGACTCCATGTTTGGGTCATGTTATGGGGTGGGGTCCAAGTATGGGTCATGGTATGGGGTTCTCCTAGGGTTGGGCTCCATGGTCACTCTAGGTTTGGTTGGGTTGTGGCTATTGGTATTGGGCTTCTAATCTAACGGTCATGAAATCAAACACACACATTGACTCCTAATCTAGTGCACATGCAAGACTCAAGGATGAATCGATTACTACTTCCTAGACCTAGAGCCCAAACAGAATGGGCCGACTCAACTTACACTCAACACAATCCCTAGTCCTTCCACTAGCCAGGTAAGAGGTGGGATGCTGGGAGGCCCCCCTGCTTTCGTAAGGACAAAATTAAAAAACCACTGATCTACTTAGGGTGTTTGCCACTAGACCTCTAGCCTAGACACCAGCTTCCAGTAATATGAGAGGTATTATATGCACTAATCTTCTAAGAAAGGTTGGACCCAACCTGTTGGTGTCCTTAGCTCACTAGAGCAAAGCAAATTAAGTTTAATTGATTTTAATTAGGTTGGGCTTGAATGAAAGGGTTATTATTTTTGGCTAAGGAGTGGTGATCAAATCCTTCCCCCATCTGACATATTGAGATTGCACTTAGAGTAGCTTATGCACATGATGACATATACATGAAGATGCAATTAGGGTTCTATTTTTGTTTTTTTTTTTTTTTGTTATTTTATTTTTAGTAGAGATATATTTGTAGAAAAGTGCATAATATGCAAAAAATATGCAAAAATTAAAATATGCAAAATTTATGCAAAAAGAACCCTAAACTTGTTGAAATTCGACCTGCTAAAAATTCAAGGCATAACTATTCTCGTCTGTAAATTAGAGGTTTAGATAACATAAAATCTAAATTAAATTATAAGAAAATTATGATAAATACTACCAATTACTAGGAATCCAGAACTAGAAGAATCAGGATTTTCTTATCTACGTGCATATAGAAATAATAAAAAGAATAGACCATATGCAGGAATTACTAGATGCAGAAACTAGTCCTAAAACATGCTTTAATACCAAATGATGCAGGACTAATTATGCTTGCAAGTTAATTTCTGTTGCGAGGCATTATGTTGCCCAGAAATAAAGCCCAAGAGGGGGCGTGAATTGGTTCTTTTAAAAAATTAAAGCAATAATGTGCAGGCCTTGTGGTGTTTGTGAATAATTTGATTTATGCACTAGGTAATATGCAGTGAAAAATAATAATTAGAGTGCAAGAAATAAAGTGCAAGAAGTAGATGAAATAATCACACACAAATAAATGGTTTATAATGGTTCGGTGCAAACCTAGCACCTACATCCACTACCCAAGCCATCATTGGGAATTCCACTATAATCTCTCCAAGATTACAGCCGACATGTTTTTCCAAAGGCTCACTGTCAAAAGTTATATTAGTTTTATCACCTAGTCTCACCAACAAACCCTTACACTTGTTTTGGCTTCGGTTCACAAGTCAACCCTAGTTGGTTTTGTCCCTTTGGCTCACCAACAACCACAACAACCTACTTTCAAGAAACCCTTGAAAGCTAGGTCAAAATATAAGAGAATTTAGATATACAATTTAAATAAATAAAACAAACTCTCTTCAAGAGTAGAATGAAAGCTTTGAGGCTCTAATTGATGCTTGTCTTGTCTTCTCGTTGGAATATTCTTTAAGCTCTCTTTTTGGAATGATGAAAGGATAGGCTTGTAAGCTTTTTCTGTGAATCTCTCTTTTAATGGCTTTTGAAGTGAAGTTCTTGAAAAAATATTAGCTTTTGAGCTTTTAATGGACATTAATGCTTTAAGAAAGAGTTTGGTGAAGCTTAAATACTTCAAAAACTTTCAAAAAATGGTTTGTGACCTTGGAGCTTCGAATCTAGCCATTTGGAGCTTTAAAAGATGTTTCTGTGCTTCAAAAAAATTGATCCGTTATGGCTGTCAGAACCTGAGTGTCGACACTTGGTTTGTCAGGTGTCGACACTTGGCTGTCAAGTGTCGACACTTAGCTGTCAAGTGTCGACACTTGACTTCTAGGTGTCGACACTTGAACTTTCAAGTGTTGACACTTGATTCATAGCTGTCGACACTTGACACAAAAACTCTTCATGACCATGTTTTGGATTTTCAAAAAGTCTCAAGCCTTGAGTCGACACTTGGGAACTTAAGTATCGACATTTAGTTTCAGGTGTCGATACTTGAATTCTGGGTATTGACACATGGCATGCCAAGAAGATTTTTTGCATGCCAAATATTGAAGTGTCAACACTTAGCCTTCTAGGTGTTGACACTTGGTTTTGCAAAATTCAGAAATGAGTGCCGATAAAGCCAAAACCATAGGTATTATTTATTAAACTTAAATGCAATATAAATAACCAATAATAGAACTTGTTTGAGCCCTTTTTGCATGGAAAAGACTTCTCAAATCATGAAAGATACTTTGTGCCAAAGCATACCATGAAACTTTAATTTGAGAATTTGAGGTGCTTGTTTCTAGAAAACTCATAACTAGAAATATCATTAGTACACAATATGTACTCAACATTTTGTTATTCATCAAAATCATGGGATGGAGCCAACAATCTCTTCCTTTTTGATGATGACAAAATCTTGAGTATATAAACATTTAAATTCAACATTCAGATATGATTCTTCATAAATATGATCTCAAGCTCATACAATCACAACTTACATAGTTATGAGGAACAATTCGTATCAGAACAAGTTTTGAAGAGCAAGATGAAGTTTAAAATATCAAATTTGAAATTTAAATTAACCAAATAATATATTTCTATATCCTACTCCCCCTTTTTGTCAATCATTAAATAGAAAAGGAAGTAAGCTCCCCCTCAAAGAGTGCATATAGACAAAAGGTATTAGAGCGGATACAATAGTTAGTTATTCAAGAGTAAACAGGTATCAGAGCCGAAAAGTAAAGTATCTAATTCAAGATTGTCAAAGCCAAAATCAAACACATTGAATTCAAGCAGTGTAAGCACCAGAGTGAAATGCATATATATATCAAGTTAGGTTTTTAGTACAAAATTTGCTGACTTATCAGCAACACCGAAACAACAACATGATACAACATAGATAACATAAAACATAGAAACGTACACCAGAAAGAACATCTGTGAGGCTAATCCATATCAGATGGAAGCTCAAGAGTAATCGGGGCACTAATCCTGGATCTAGGAACTAAAGCCTTAGGAGGTCCCTGGACTAAGGTCCCTACGACTCCTAGTATGGCTAGAAGGTCCTAGTAAGGGTACAACCATGAAAGATCTAGTTGATTGAGGGAAAAGCATCTCAGCTGGAGTAATGAAATCTAGAGTGTAATCAACTATATCAGCTGGAGGAAGGACTGCAGGTGTAGCTGGAGGATCATCTCTACTGAGCATCTGATATCGTCCAGCATGATCATTGTTGCCATCTGAACTCCTATCACTAGAATCATTGGCACCAGAATCATCACAGTAATTACCATCTCCACCATCTCCATCACCAGCACTACCCTCATCAATGTCATCATGTCCGTTTGGGTGGTCATCATCATCTCCATCAATTGGTGGAGCTACAAGAGCAACTAGAGGAAGGAAAGATCTGAGTAAATCCTCGATACAAGCAAGAATCCTTCCTCCATTGTATGACGTAACTCATCGTGCTCTGTAGCTGTACGGGCTCTAAGGCCCTCTATCTCAATCCTCAACTGAGTCGTCCACACTCCAAGACCAACTAACTCACTTCGTACCTCAGCAAACTACTGCCGAGAGTGCTCCTCAAAGAAATCTCATAGTCTATGGGAGAGAAGCCGAAGGTGTAGCAGTAGATCAGGCTCTGCCTTTGATGCTGGAGCAACATGAGGAGGTGTACTGACTGGCCCTGATGGCCCGGCCTCAGCCTCTCTGATCTCATCCTCCTCGTCTGGCTCTTGACCAGACTCTCTCTTGACCCATTACCATACGACCAAATGATAGCCCATCCGTTGTAGTGACTTCTTGTCATGTACATCGGTGTGTAGAATCTCCTTGGGGATCTACCCCTCCAAAGGAACTCTACAACCATGAAATAGATGGGTCAGCGCCATCCTGTATGGTAGACAATGTCTCCTCTGGGTCATCGCATCTTGCATCTAAACCAGCATAAGTGAGGGTAGATCAATCAGTGTCCTCTGGATCGGACTCACCATCAACATTAACTCCTGCTCCATGCTGAAGTCAAATCATCTAGTCTTCATAAGCAAGATCCGAGCAGTGATGTGATGTAGTAAGCGCATCTCAACAGACAACTGGTTCGTGGTGACCACTATCACACCGCGAACGTCCTCTCTCTCCAGAATACATCTAAAAGTTGCCTTCCTGTCCTCTTTTGAGAAAGTGCTGATACCTTGGTGAGGAATCTCCCAAACTCTACTCAACAGCTCTGCAGACAATGGAATCTCCACTCCCCTGACGGTGGTGCTCTATAATAATCATCGACAGTCCAATGCACCATAGAACTTTCTCACCATATGAGGATAGTACCTCTCCTGCATAGTGTAGGATGGTACTAATCCAGCATTTGAGAGTATCTGCCGAATCAGGAAGTGCTGCCTATCAAGGAACTCCAAGTCGATCAATTTGCCCGCAGCCATAGCCTTCCCTGACATTCTCTTTGCAGGGGGAACTAGAGCTACAGAACTACAAGCCTGTTTGGCATCGTGTCTGGCTTTTGTCCTCCTCTCAGAACTATGTCCAGTCCTACTCCTAATAGCTAGTCTCTTCCTCGGACCTATTACAACAAGCTGAGCAAGAAGGGAAAGGAAGAGGGTAAATATAAAGAAAGGGGTGGACAAGTTTTAAGTAGGTTGAGAACTAAAGATCGGCCAAGGGTTAGAGTTAAGGAGACTAAACAAGCCTGAGTTTTCCAAAAAGAAGTATAATGGATTAAGAAAAGCTAGGGTTAGATTTGAAAACTGGGATAAAAATCAAATTGATTTACTTTAAAACATGAAAATGAGGGATAAAACTAATTTTGAGTGAAATAAATATTTTAATAGTTTAGAAAGAGGAAAAACTATCAAATGCATGGTTTGACCAAAAACAAAATTTTTATCCCAATACTAAAACTAAGTAATCTAAAGGCCAAGTGAAGCACCAAAAATAAAATTAAACATATGAAATGTTTAGATAAACTCATGAAATCAGGACTAAAACAAAAGAGATTAGGGTTTTAGGTTAAAAACATGCAATCCAATAGTAAAACAGTGAAATGAGGAGTGGAAATCATGAAATCAAGGTATACACTCCTTCCAAATTAATGAAATCTGAGGAAACTTAATACATAGCAAAGAAATTTAAAATTAATTTGAAAACATTTGGGATTTCGGCTAGATGAAGTAATGTAACAGTGAAATAATGAAAATCAGATGGATTAGGTGAGGAAACGGTTAAAATCTAAGGGGAAGTTAGAGAATAATGTGAATACACAAGATTCCAACCAAATGGAAACCTATAAACAATCCAAAATGTTGAAAAACTTGATTTAAATTCATTAAAATGGATGAAAAATAGAGAAACTAGGGTTTACGGTTTGAAAATGAATGAGTGGGGAAAGATTACCTAATTTTGGCTGGGCAAAGATGGAAAATGAGGAATTCATAAGGTAGAGGACTCATGGGGACCACAACGGCTAGGGAGAAAATGGGGGAAAGTGAAATACAAAAGCTAGATTTTGCCCTAAAAAGTCTAAAATTTCCACGAGTGTCGACACTTGGAATTTCTCAAGTGTCGACACTTGGTCAGGTGTCGACACTTCGCGAAATCCATGTGTCGACACTTGGCCAAGAAATTCACAAAAAAAAAATCAAAAAATTTTCAATAATTCAAAGAAAGTTTTAAAAGCTTTTGGGACTTAGTAAAAGTAATTTTTGAGTAAAAACAACTTGGGTAAGATGGAATTTGAGAGAGTTCTAGGAGAATGGATCAACGATACCTAACTCTTTTCTAATCATACAAAATCTCTCTTCACTTAAGGGTTTGGTAAACACATCAGCTAGTTGATCATCGGTAAACACAAATTCAAGTACCACGTTAGAGTTTTGTACATGATCTCTTATGAAATTGTATCTTATTTCAATATGTTTATTTCTTGAATGTTCCACAGGATTCTTAGTTAGATTGATTGCACTAGTATGGTCACATCTTATGGTTGTCTTAATTAGTTTAATACCAAAATCTTCGAATTGTTGTTTGATCCATAGGATTTGAGCACAATAGCTTCCAGCTACTATATATTCGGCTTTCGCCATAGATAGAGCAACTGAATTCTGTATCATACTACTCCATGAGATCAAAATTACTTAAAAAAATTGACAAGTTCCACTAGTACTTTTACGATCAAGTTTACACCCAGTAAAGTTAGCATCAGAATAAGCAATCAATTCAAATAAAGAATCTCTATAGTTGCAAAGACCAATCTCAATTAAGCCAGATAGATATCTAAGTATGCGTTTAACAGCCAAAAGATGAGACTCTTTAGGATTAGACTGATATCTAGCATACATACAAATACTAAACATGATATCTGGCCTACTGGCAGTTAAATATAACAATGAACTAATCATTTAATGATATAGTTTTTGGTCAATAAATATACCTGATTCATCTTTGTCAAGTCTACAAGAGGAGCTCATAGGCATACCTAATGGCTTGGTATTCTCCATCCCAAACTTCTTTAGTATTTCTTTTGTGTACTTAGCTTGGTTGATGAAGATCCCCTCTTTGGTTTACTTTATCTAGAGTCGAGGAAGAAGTTAAGTTCTCCAATCATGCTCATCTCGAACTCACCCTGTATTAACTTTGCAAACTCTTGACAAAGAGATTCGTTAGTAGCACCGAATATGATATCATTTACATATATTTGTACTACTAAGTGATCATCATTTTTTTTCTTCAAAAATAAAGTTTTGTCAACATTACCTCTAATAAAATTATTTTTGAGCAAAAAAAACTTAAACGATCATACCAAGCTCTTGGAGCTTGTTTCAAAACATACAGAGCTTTATGATGTTTGAAAACATGATTTGAAAATTCATGATTTTCAAAACCAGGTGGTTGTTCAACATAAACTTCTTCTTTGATAAAGCCATTTAAAAAGGCACTTTTACCCTCCATTTGAAATAATTTAAAATCCATAAAACAAGCAATAGCCAACAATAGCCTAATTGCCTCAAATCTAGCCACAGGAGCAAGGTTTCATCAAAATCAATCCCTTCCTCCTGATTGTATCCTTTGGTAACTAGTCTAGCTTTATTTCTTGTAACAATTCCATTTTCATCAAGTTTGTTTTTAAAAACCCATTTTGTGCCAATAAGTGAAACATTTTAAGGCCTATCTACTAAAGTCCAAACATTATTTCTTTTAAATTGGTTAAGTTCATCTTGCATAGCATTAATCCAATTATAATCTTTTCAGCTTCTTCAATAGTTTTAGGTTCAATCTGAGAAACAAATGCTAAGTAATCACAAATATTTCTAAGGGATGATCGAGTACTTGCACCTTTAGAGCGATCACCAATGATAAGTTCTTTGCAGTGTCCATGAGCATACCTCCATTCTTTGGATAGAGGATCAACGGTATATGTATTTTCATCACCTTGTGCTTGATCTCCTTCATTGTTTTGATCAACTTCTTGTACCTTTGTAGGCACTTCATTGTTGTTCACCTCTTTAGTTCTTTTGGTACCTGTTTCATCACAAAGCACATCTTCTTTTCTAGATGATTTCTGGTCAGTCTTGTCAAACACAACATATATGGATTCTTCAACAACAAGTGTTCTTCTATTATGAACCTATATGCCTTGCTAGATGTAGAGTAGCATAGAAAGACACCCTCATCTGACTTGGCATCATATTTGCTCAAATTATCTTTACCATTGTTTAAGATGAAACAACGGCATCCAAAAACTTGAAAGTATCGAATTGAAGGTTTTCTACCCTTCCAAAGCTCATATGGAGTTTTCTTTAAAATCGATCAGATTAAACTATGGTTCAAAGAATAACATGCAGTGTTTATGGCTTCCGTCCAAAAATATCTAAGTAGGTCATTTTCACAAAGCATGGTGCGTGCCATTTCTTCAAGAGTTCTATTTTTTCTTTTCTACCACACCATTTTGTTGAGGTGTCCTAGGTGCTAAAAAATTGTGATGAATTCCATTTTCAATACAAAATTTATCGAATCAGAATTTTCAAATTCAGTTCCATGGTAACTTCTCAAAGATATAATTGAAACATCTTTTTCATTTAAAACTCTTTTATGAAATCTAATGAATTCAGAAAATGTTTCATCTTCGTGTGCTAAAAACATGACCCATGTAAAATATGAGAAATCATCTACAATAACAAGACCGTACATCTTACCTCCCAAACTAGATATTCTAGTTATCCCAAAGAGGTCCATATGAAGCAACTCTAAGGGTCTAGATATAGAGATTACTCTTTTTGGTTTAAAAGATGATTTGGTTTGTTTTCAAAGTTGGCAAGCACTACAAATCTTGTCTTTTACAAAACTAAGTTTTTGTAAATCTTTTATTAAATTCTTTTTGCTATGTTTTGTAATCAAATGCATACTAGCATGTCCTAGTCTACGATACCAAAGCCAACTAGTTTCATTGATCTTGGCTTCCATTGCCACTAGGCATTGACCATTTTGAATAGGAAGATCATCAAGATCAACCATATAATTATTGCCATACCTATGACCAATGAACTTGATGCCATTGTCATCTAAGCTAGAAACAATGCACAAAGAAGATTCGAAAACAACTTTGAAATCCTCGTCACAGAATTGACTAATGCTAAGTAAATAATGTTTCAAACTATCAACATACAATAAATTATCAATGTAAGTAGAAGAGGTGATATGGACTTTACCAATTCCAACAATTTTACCCTTTCCATTATCACCAACAGTTACATTACCACCATTTTGATATCGAGTGTTGAAAACTGCTCATATCTCCAGTCATATGCCTTGAGCAACTACTATCGAGGTACCTATTCTTTTCTTATTGGTTGCAAGGCACACCTACAATAAAAAATCTGGTGGAGACTCTAGGTACACAAGTCATCTTGGGTTCTTCTAGGTTAGTGGTAATGGTTCCTTTTGGAATCCAAATTTTCTTAACATTACTCAATTTTCTTTTATAGCATAGGTAATAGTTATGCCTTATAGTACCACAAGCATAACAAGTATTGGATGATGATGCAGGCACAAAGAAATTCTTGAAAAATTTTTATTTTCTTTTTTGAGTTCTGAAACCTAAACCGGCTTATCAAAAAAAGCTCTTTGATTATTTAAAAACATATTTAATTTTTTAGAACTATATGTAAATTTATCAACAAAAGGTTTTAACTTTTCAATTTCTTCTTTTATATTTTTATTTTCATCCAAAATTTCTTTATTGTATTTTGAAAGGTTTTCATTTGATACAAAAAAAAATTTCTTTTTCAAAACTTCCTTTTCATTTTCGATAACAACAATCTTATCATTTAACCTTTTATTTTAAAAAAGCAGGTAATCATTTTCAGTTGAAAACTTGTCATTAGCTTTGACTAAATCCAAATTTTGCCTTTTTAGTTTTTTATGTTTTGATTTCAGTTTTTGAAATTCTATAACTAACTCATCAAAAACTTCAAGCAACTTGTCAAAAGTAAACTCATTTTCAGTTTTGGATAATACCTCATCATGATCGGCCATCAAACAAAAGTTTGCAACTTCTTGCTGTTCTTCCTCAGAGCTGGAGTCTTCGCTATCACTCCAGGTTGCCATCATGGCCTTCTTTCTTAGTTTTCTTCTGCTTTTCTTAAGTAAGGGGTAGTCCATCTTAAAGTGTCCCGGTTTTTTGCATTCGAAGCATATGGGCTGCTCCTTCTCTTTCTCTTTCTCCTTCTCTTTGCTCAGCTTACCTTTTAGAGGTTTATTCTTGAAGTTGTATTTTTTCTTTCTCATGAACCTTCTAAATTTTCTTGCCATGAGAGCCATCTCATCTTCTTCATCTTCTTCAGATTCATCGCTAGACTATTCTCTTGCAGTGGATTTGAAAGCGATCACTTTCTTCTTCTTGTCAACATCGACATTTTTTTGTCTTAAAGAAAGCTCATAAGTCATTAATGAGCCTAAAAGTTGCTCGAGAGGTAGAGTGTTGACATCCTTGGCTTCCTCTATGGCCATCACCTTGGCATCCCATGAAGCCGAAAGAGACCTGAAAAGTTTATTTACAAGTTCACCATTAGATATAACCTTTCCTAAGCTTCTCATGCCATTCATAATATTTGTGAACCTAGTATACATCTTACTAATAGATTCAGTAGGTTCTATCTTGAACATTTCATATGTGTGAATAAGCATGTTAACCTTTGTAGTTTTCACTTGGTGTGTACCCTCATGGATAACCTCAAGTGTGTCCCATATTTTCTTAGCAGAGAGATAATTAGATATTCTATTGAGTTCACTCGGATCAAGAGAGTAAAATAATAGATTCATAGCCTTCGCATTAAGCTCTATTTGCTTAATGTCATTCCCATCCCAATCATCTTCCATTTTTGGAGTGAGAATGCCATTAACCAACATATTAGGCTGACGAGGACCTTTGATGATTGTCCTCCAAAGAATATAATCAATGGCTTGAATGAATATGTGCATGCGAGTTTTCCAATAAATATAATTCATGCCATTAAATAGTGGGGGACGGTTTGAAGCTTGACCTTCAATAACACCCATTCCTATGAGGGCTGCCATGATCTTTTACTCAGGATCCTTGGACCTACAAAAGAGTACCGATGCTTTGATACACTTGTTGCCCATAATGGAGCCCAAGAGGGGGGTGAATTGGGTTTTTTAAAAAAATTAAAGCAATAATGTGCAGGCCTTGTGGTGTTTGTAAATAATATGATTTATGCACTAGGTTATATGCAGCAAAAATTAATAATTAGAGTGCAAGAAATAAAGTGCAAGAAGTAGAAGTGATAATCACACACAAATACAAGGTTTATAGTTGTTCGATGCAAACCTAGCACCTACATCCACTCCCTAAGCCACCCTTAAGAATTTCACTATAATCTCTCCAAGATTATAGCTGACTTGTTTTTCCAAAGGCTCACAAGTCAAAATCTTTGTTTGTTTTATCACCTAGGCTCATCAACAAACCTTTACACTTGTTTTAGCTTCGGGCTCACAAGTCAACCCTAGTTGGTTTTGTCCTTTTGGCTCACCAACAACCACAACAACCTACTTTCAAGAAACCCTTGAAAGCTATATCAAAACATAAGTGAATTTTAGATATACAATTAAATAAACAAAACAAACTCTCTTCAAGAGTAGAATGGAAGCTTTGAGGCTCTAATTGATGATTGTCTTGTCTTGTTTTCCTTTGAATATTCTTCAAGCTCTCTTTTTGGAATGATGAAAGGATAGGCTTGTAAGCTTTTCAGGGAATCTTTCTTTTAATGGCTTTTGAAGTGAAGTTCTTGAGAAAATATTAGTTTTTGAGCTTTCAATGGACTTCAATACTTCGAAAAAGAGTTTGGTGAAGCTTAAATACTTCAAAAACTTCCAAGAAATGGTTTGTGTCCATTAGAGCTTCGAATCTAGCCATTTGGAGCTTGAAAAGATGTTTATGCACTTCAAAAAAATAGATCCATTAGGCTGTCAGAACCCGAGTGTCGATACTTGGTTTGTTTGGTGTCGAAACTTGGCTATCAGGTATTGATACTTGACTTCCAGGTGTCGACACTTAAACATTCAAGTGTCGACACTTCATTCACAGGTATCGACACTTGACATAAAAACTCTCCATGGCCAAGTTTTGGATTTTCAAAAAGTCTCAGGCCTTGAGTCGACACTTGGGAACTTAAGTGTCGACACTTGAGTTTCAGGTGTCGACACTTGAATTCTGAGTGTCACACTTGGCATTCTAAGAAGATTTTCTACGTGGCAAATGCTGAAGTGTCGACTCTTAGCCTTCCAGGTGTCGATACTTGGTTTTGCAAAATTCAGAAATGAGTTGCGATAAAGCCAAAAACATAAGTATTATTTATCAAACTTAAATGTGATATAAATAAGCAATAATAAAATTTGTTTTATCCTTTTTGCATGGAAAAGACTTTTCAAATCATGGAAGATACTTCATGCCAAAGCATGCAACAAAACTTTAATTTTGAGAATTTGAGGTGCTTGTTTCCTAAAAACTCGTAACTAGAAAAAGACATTAGTACACAATATGTACTCAACATTTTTTATTCATTAAAATCATGGGATAGAGCTAGCTCATTAAGTTAGGTATTTGTATTCCAAATTTTATGCCAAAAACTAAGTAATTCTATGAAAAATTTAGAAGTAGATGCACGCAGAAATTAATCCTAAGTAGAGAAAGAGAAGGATCACCAAGGCTAAGAAGTCCTAGTAGGTTAGCTCTTCTGCAATACCACTGCTTGATGAGTCTAGGGGATTTACCAAGTAGAGATTTGAAGATCGATCCATGAAGAGTTCGCTTTATGCTCTTAGATGCAGCCTGGAAAATATGCTGATGACCTTGCAAATCCATGGCTTTCAATCTGGTGGCCCGAAAGCTTGCTGATTGGAATCCTGGATTCGTGGAAATTAAGGGACCTACAAGGCTTCTGACAAGGGTTAGAAAAACAAGAATTAAGAGGGTAGAAGGCTGAAAGAAGAAGGGAAAGAAGGGAAGGATGAGCGGTGGCCAAGAGGTAGGTGTCTAGGGCTTATAGCAGGGGCAACTAAGGATTCTAGTTGGAGGGCTTGGAGGTAGGGTGCACGAGTTGGGAACACACAAATACCCTTCACACAAAATTCACACATAAATCACATAAAATTCACACAGAAAGTTGAGAAGAACTCAAGAGTTTTTTTTTTCATTCATTCATTCATTCATTCTTTAATCAGCTAAAAAATACATGAGAGGGGCCTTTATATAGCCTTACAAACATGGTCTCCAAGTAAAGGCAAACAAGAAAATTTACAAGAATTGTAAATCCACCTAAACCCTAGCTTGAACTCCTCTCCAACTAGGACTCTCTCTCTTTGGTCGGCCAAGGGGGTAACCCTAAGGTGGCCGACCAAAGGGTGGTGACTATAAGGTGGGGTGCCAATTTCATGAAGTGCTTGGGCCTTGGATGGCCAACTTTAGTCCTGGGTAGGCTTGAGGGTTTCTTTTGATGTCCATCTTCCCGGCAGGCTAATGTAGTTGTCATCCAGGTCTTCAATGATGATGACTTCAAGATCCTTTTCATGCAATCCAAGGTGGCACATTCAAATATGACTGGGACTCCTTGAAGTTGTCAAATTGTCACTCTGGCTGGGATCCATCAATGTCTTGAGTTTTCTCTTGTCGAACTAGACTAGACTCAATATGAGACTTACAGGACTCAAAATAATAAATGGTACAATATGAGCTGACTCAACCAACTAACTTAAGTGAACTTGACTCAGCTGAACTTGGCTCAACTTGACTCAATTGAACTGACCATTTCCAAAATCCTAATGGTATGGATGACTTTAAATACATGACTCAAATGTAGAAAGGCCCAAAACAGGACTCAAGGGTCAAAGTACAGATTCAAGTGGGCTAAGCCCTTATTACAAAATTGGAATCAAATACCCAAACACTACTTAGATATCCACAGACAGTTGAGAAGACTCTACCTTATTCTGGTATCTCTGGTGTCCGTACCACAGACCACTCAAGATGACATTTATAAGTATATAAGGACTTTATGTCTAATTATATGTCCCATATTTATTCAAGTACCATATCCCTCAGCTATGGTAAGTAAGAACACTTACTAGGTTTCCTTAGTGGGGTTGAGATCCCAGTTCCTCATAAGTGCCTTGTGTTACACAACAAACACTCACGAGTTCAAAGGTAGGAATAACTTTTCTATTATAACCCATGCAATTCTTAACAAATGAACTACCTCTAAGACACTTATAGTCTTCGTCACACAATAAACTATAATGTCTTAGTTTAGTCAGACCCTTCATTTAAATATATCCATGATCGAATAATGTTTCCCTTGTATTATACAACAAAGCAACAATACCAATCATGTTGTAAAGCACTAAATGCACCAAGACAAATTTTGTATCAAACCCTGAAGTAGGACTTGTGTTACACAACAAACCTTCCATAGTTTTTGATATTAATTTGGCTTAGCATGAAGGAAGGCAAATTGTAGTGTGCTTAATCAACTAGCATTTCCAATTTAAGGTCTAGATATGACCAAATTGGCCAAGTAAGTGGAAGGGGTGAGGGGGTCCCCCTGTTGCTTTCCTTAGATACTAATTGAATTGTCCAGGTCAGACAATGAAACTAATTAAAAACCTCATTCGCTTTACCTCCCAGAACCTCTTGCCTAGACACTAATTGGATGATCAAACCCTAATCGGTTTTGCATCATGATTAACTTTACACTACGACTAAATATGATTTAATGAGGGCTTTTAGTGGTCTCAGAACACATCTTGAGTAAACATGATATTTAGGATAGCATGTTAACCCTAATATGCATAACATAGCATGATTATGACATTTACCTGTTCACCTCACTTGTTCATGGGATATGGCCATAACGGCACCCCTACATGCCATAGGAGACCCCATTGAATGGGATGAGAGGACCTTTAAACCCTACTTTGCTACTATGACCGGATGGCCATGGTGACTAACCCAAGCCAAAGCATTTACTAGGATAACATATATTACAAATATGTATTTGATTTAATCATGCATAGAATCATATAATCATTCGATAACATGCACAATCCATGATAGTATTCACTATCGTATATAGATTAGGGTTTAAGTATAAAAGCCCATAACCAGTGGCAAGCATCATACTATAATTACCACACATAATCATTCAATATTTCACTGAACCCTGATTATTGGCTTGCATCAAAATATATGATCAAACAGACTATCACAAAAGCATTTGATCATTTATTTAACCATTAATTGATTGAAATAAGGGTGCTCTAATACTACAGTATGGTTTCTAGGGTTTCGATGGCACATCGAAATAATGGATTTCAAAATTTTCATTCTTGAAAACCCTAACTACTAGAAACCCAAAGCCAAAGATCCCTTATTCACTACAATCAACAAGTCATTAAATAAGGATTATGAAGAATACCTGGAATGCTAATTCCTTCTTCTTTCTACTTGGAACACAAGCGCATGCCCTCCAATGGTGATCCACATATGAGTTGATCCTAGGAACCACTCATAACAGGTTGCTTAAGCCACTGGGACTCTTCTGAAGGCCATTCTTCCTTCGGCAGCCCCTCCTTTCTTGCTCAAACCCTTGCCCTCATGTAGAGAACTCTAAGCCTTCTCCAAAACCATTATTCACTCTTTTTTTTACTTCCTAAATCTCTTCCTACACCTTGTCTTAAAATGGAGAACTTGTCTTAAGACAAGACCTAAATTCTAACAAGAGAGAGAGGAGACAAGGGTAATGCAAGAGAGTAAAATGAAAGAAAGAAAGGGATCAGATTATCTTCGGTCTAAACACTGAAGGCTATTTATAAGAAATGGGGGGGTGCTAGATATGACCTCTCATCGGCCTTTGATCTGTCAATCAGCAGATCATATAAGACCCTTCGTTTAGGAGTCTTTTCTTGAAACAACATGATCTTTTGTGCACCAAAGAACTTATATAAGGCCTTAATTTTTTTTCATCTGACTTCTCCATTTGACACATGGCAAACACCAGTTTTAAGAAGGCCAAGGAAGTGGCTTTTCATTAGAAAGTACCGGTGATTTGTAACTCCTTAAAGCAGAAGGACTCTGCTTATGAGTTTGCGCCAAAATGAAGAAATGCAACTCTTCATTTTGCGCTAACTCCTTCCATCGAATTCAATCATTTATTGACCAGACATAACCATTCAAATTTGCATGGAGATGAGGCTAAGGGGTGCCTTGCTTCATCTGGAAACAAAGTCCCATAAGCTAAAGGACTCTAGGTCCTTTTCTGTGCCCAATTTTATCCTGGTGCAAAAAACATTTGGTTCCAAGTGTCCCTCCTCATTTAGGCTCTTCAAAAGATCATGATAAAGGCCAAATAAATCTGGATAAAACAAGATTAGTACTTCCCCACATTGGACTAAACCTAATCTAGGATTCCTTTAAATTTGCTAGCCCATTAAACAACCTTTAGACCCAATTCAATTGGGTTAAGAATTAGGTTAGCTACACATGCTAGTGTGTAATCTAGCTAACCAATTAGGATCCCATGACCCTAATTGACTTCCTAGGCCAACTGCCTAATGTGTGTAACCCTTTGGGTTCTACATCTAGCATGCAGTAGGTCTAGGTCCAAGCCTATTCGATCCAATCGAAACCGATTGACCTAATTATGTCAAATTGAGCTGACCTAAGTTGCCAATCTGAACTAACTTTCAAATTGATTCATGAATCCAATTAAATCGATCCATGAAAACCTATAAGACATGACTGACATCTAGCAACATATCATGCCTACCCGGAAGATGAAGATTTGGTAGAAAGTACCAAAATACCCTTCAACAGTAAGTTGCCATGCAATTCAATCTTTCGATCTTCCTTTATCTCGATTAAAAGATGGGCATGGATAAATGTCAAACCCTAGCACATAATCATTTTGAATCTCAGTTCAATAATGAAGACTCAACCAACAATAGATTAGAAACCAATCTAATCTCATCCTGCTTTAATCAAAGACTTCTTGAGTAATCATTCGAAAAGATCACATGAGATAACAACTCCCTTTAATTCGGAGTGATCAATTCCTTGTTGACCAACTCATTATCTTCATACACAATCCACCATACCTAGAAATACCTCGTACATGACTTAATTTCCATGAATGAGGATGCACCAAAACATGGGTTCATGTGTACAAGATACTATGGTAATCTTAGGTCTAAGGACTACAAGCACAACTTTTACTAAGAGAACATTCCTTTGACAAGTAAGACTTCCATTTGATGTTCTCTTATTGGATCAGTTCAGTGAACTCATACCCTAATAATCATCCATATCCTTCTATTAGTGTCTTTACACAAGTGGATGCGAGACCAACCACCCTCTCCATCGATCATACATAGGATAAGCTAGTATTTTCGGACTCATCGATCCCCTAACTGATGGTCCAACGACTAGGAACGTTTTATATTAGGATTTATAGGAACTTAGGTCTCATTGTTATGATTTCTATCATAACTGTAATTTCATTGCCCTAACCTATGGGGTTCATCATAATCTTTAAAAAAGATACGATAGTATGATAAAATAAAATGTGTTTATTAATATAATAAAGTCTTACAAAGTTGGAAGATTACAAAAAAATACCCTTACAAAGATTGGCTTTGAGGGCACTTTTCTTTAACTTCCCATTATGGCTATCTGATGGGTTTCTTAAGGGTCATCATGCAAGTATGATGCATTGGATTTCAAAAATTTGCACAAAGAAAAACCCTTATTGGCTAGAAACCCTAATCCCAAGATCCCCTCATTCATATACAACAAATATATCACTAATATGTTTCATGAAAAATTCCTCGAATAATGTTTTCCACTCTTTTCCACTAGGCTCATAAGTGCAAGCCCTCCAACGGTGATCTACACAGGAATTGACACAAGGAAGAACTCCTACTTCAGTTGCTTGCTTGACTAGAACTCTTCTTGACAGCCTTCTGGACTTTGACCTTTGTAGGACACCCTACCCTCTTGTGGGGCACTCTGAATGCTCTCCAAAATCACTCTTGGATTTGGGATTGCTTTGCTTTAGGACACTCTAGGCATATGTCTTAAATCCTAGGACTTGTCCTAGAATGAACAACCTTGTCTAAAGGGGACAAGGTTTGTCTTAAAGGAGGAAGGAGGGAGACAGAGAGGCTCAGAATAATACTTCAGTGGAAATCTGATATCTATATTAAAACTCATCCCACCACCCCCTATTTATAAATTCATGAGGGGTGTGTGATAAGCCCATTTACCAAATTATCAGATATTTATTTTCAAGATCGAAGAGAAGTTATCTAGCTTGAAAACACATATCCGATATGTAACTTCATGCATCATAAGCCATATCTGTGTCCCTCCTTTACAAATTTAATCAACACTTGCCACATGGCAAATACCAGTCCCAAGTAAGCCAAAAGGCATCATTTCAGTCCCAAAATGCTGGAGAGAATGAATAGTCCTAACAGCAGAAGGACTCTGCTTCAGAACCATGTGCCACATGAAGAGTTGCGACTCTTCATGCATGCGCACACTCATCCAACTTCCATGCCAAATTCAAATGTCTTGACTGGTCAACTAAATCCAAATGAGGCATGGGATGTGAGCCATGAGGAGTCTAGATGAAATTAGCAAAGGAATTTCATTTGCAGAAAGGCTCTTGGTCCTTCTGCACCCTCTCCTCCTTGGTGCGCGCAATATTGCACCCAAGAGTCCATACCGACTTGGACTCCAATCCAAGTGGCATTACATGTCTTAAATTAGTCAAATAAAATTTGACATAGGTTGCCTCAATTAAGTCATGTCCTGATCTAAGTCTCCTATACATTGATTGATCAAAATAGCAAGCAACTGGACCCAAATCAACTTGAAAAAAAAATTAGGTTAGCCTACACATGCTAGTGTGCAATCTAGCTTACCAATTAGGATCCCATGACCCTAATTAAATTATGATTGACTTCCTTGGTCAACTCTCTAATGTGTGCGACCCTTTTGGTTCCATATCTCCAGCAGTAGGTTTAGGTTTAAGCTGATTCAAACCAATCGAACTCGATTAACCTAATTAGGTCAAATTGAGCTGACCTAAATTACCAATTCGATCTGTCCATCGAATTGACTCATGAAACCAATCCATTATGTTCATGAATGTTTACAAGATATGTTTGACATCTAGCAACATGTCATGCCATCTCGGAAGATGAGAGATTTGGTGGAAAGTACCAAAATCCCTTTCAGTAGAAAGTTACCGTGCAATTCAATCTTTCGATCTCCCGTTATCCCGATTATGCGATGGGTATGGATAAATGTCAAACCCTAGTACTTGGTCATTTCGAGTCTCTATTCGATAATGAAGACTTAGGTGATGACTGATTAGAAACCACTTCTAATCTTATGCTGCCTTGATCAAAGACTCCTTCAGTCATCAATCGAAGAGATCACTTGGGATAACAATTCTTCTTACTAGGAATGATCGATTCCTTGTTGGTCCGCTCATATCCTTCATACACCTTCCTCCATATCCGAGAACACCCCATGACTTAATATCACAAATGAGTATAAACCAAAACATGGCTTAGTGTGCATAAGGAACCATGGTGACCTCAGGTCTAAAGATCACATGCACAACTCCTACTTTGAGATCTATCTTTTAACAAGTAGTGAGACTTCCGTAAGATAGTCCTGGTACAGATTAGTTTGGTGAACTCATACCCTAATGAGCATCCTTATCCTTGTATTAGTGTCTCTACACATGTAGCTATGAGACCAACCACCCTCTTAATAGAGCATACATAGGATAAGCTAGTCTTTCCGGACTTATCGATCCACGAACTGATGGTCCATCGACTAGGAACATTTTAGATTAGGGATTATAGGATCTTAGGTCTCATTGTCATGATTTCCATCATAACCCTAATTCCATTCGCCATAACCTATGGGGTTCATCATAATCTTTAAGTAAGACATAGTAATATCATGAAACAATATGATTTTATTAATATATTAAATATCATACAGGAGTTTGAAGATTACAAAAATGCCCTTATATAAGATTGGCTTTTAGGGCACTTTCCTTTCAATCTCCCACTTGAACTAAAGCAAATCACCATTGTACTTTATGCCCATAAAATCTAAGTGGCGATCAAATTACTGCTAAGGTAATGCTTTAGTGAATGGGTCTACTATATTATTCTTAGTATCAACTCGTTCAATAATAACATCTTGTCTTTCTATGATTTCCCGAACGAGGTGGAAACGTCTTAGGATGTGCTTGGACTTATGATGAGACCTTGGTTCCTTTGCTTGTGCAACAGCTCCAGTGTTATCACAGTATAACAACACTGGCTATTGTATTTCAGGAACCACGCATAATTTCATGATGAATTTCTTCATCCATGCAGCTTCCTTCGCGACTTCACTTGCAGCTATGTATTTTGCCTCAATGACTGAGTCAGCTACAGTTGGCTACTTTGTACTCTTCCAACTTACTACACCTTCATATAGGGTGAAGACATACCTTGATATAGATTTGCTATCATCTGGATCTGATTAAAAACTAGAATCCGTATATCCTTCTAGTTTCAACTCTGATCCTCCATAAATAAGAAAAATATCTTTAGTCCTTCTAAGGTACTTAAGAATATTTTTTATAGCTTCCCAATGATCATCACTTGGATCTGCCTGAAATCTACTTACTATGCCTAAGGCATAAGCAACATCAGGCCTGGTACATAACATAGCGTACATAATTGATCCTATAGCTAAAGCATAAGGAATCATAGCCATCCTTTCTCTTTCTTCTGATGTCTTAGGAGATATTTTCTTAGAGAGATGTATGCCTTGACTCATAGGTAAGTAACCCCTTTTACTTCCATCCATGTTGAATCTCTTCAACACTAAGTAAATGTACCTGGACTGGGATAAGCCTAGCATCCTTTTAGATCTATCTCTATAGATCTTCACACCTAGTATATAAGATGCCTCTCCCAAATCCTTCATGAAAAACTTTGATGATAGCCAAGTTTTAACTGATTGTAACATTGGGATATCATTCCCAATGATCAGCATGTCATCAACATACAAAACCAAGAAAATAAGTGCACTCCCACTTATCTTCTTGTACACACATGGTTCATCCACATTTTTGACAAAACCAAATACCTTGATTATTTTATCAAAGAGGATGTTCCAACTCTTCGATGCTTGTTTTAGTCCATAAATGGACTTCTTTAGCTTGCATACTTGGTTTGGTCTCCCACTTTTGACAAAATCCACTGGTTATGTCATATAGACTTCTTCCTCAAGATTTCCATTAAAGAAAGCAGTCTTAACATTCATCTACCAAATTTCATAATCAGGGTATGCTGCTATTGCTAGCAATATCCGAATGGACTTAAGCATGGCTACTAGTGAAAACGTTTCATCATAGTCAATGGCATGTTTTTGTCTAAAACCTTTTGCTACCAGCCTGGACTTGTAGGTTTCTACTTGACCATCTACTCCTATCTTCTTCTTGAAGACCCATTTACACCCTATTAGGTTAATTCCTTCAAGTGGATCTACCAAGGTCCATACCTGATTGGAATACATAGAGTCCATCTCAGATTTCATGGCACTTAGCCATTTATCGGAGTCTTTTCTCTCGACAACTTCCAAATAGGTCACTGGATCATCATCCTGAATGATACTGGCCTCATTGTCATCCCCGATGACAAAGCCATATCTAAGAGGTGCTCCCCGCACCCTCTCTGACCTTCAAAGAGAAGGTTTATATTGTGGTTGTTCATGGTCTACAAGAACTTGTGATTGAGAAATTTCACTTGAAGACTCATCAGGTTGTGGTTCTGTTCTTCAATTAATTCATGTGTGGAATTACTACTTCTTTCTTGGATGAATTCTTGCTCCAAGAATGTAGCATGTCTACTAACAAATATCTTTTGTTCAGTAGTATTATAAAAGAGGTATCAAACACCCTCTTTAGGATAACCAACAAACCTACATTTGGTAGCCCTAGCACTTAACTTATGTCCAAAATTATTCTTGACATAAGCATAGCAACCCCAAATCTATAAGTACTTAAGATTTGGTCTTTTGCCATTTCGTAACGTATATGGCATGCTAATCACTGACTTAGATGGTACCTTATTCAAAATATAGGCAGCAATATCCAGGGCATGTCACAAAAAGAAATTAGAAGATCTGTGAAGCTCATAATGGACCTCACCATGTCTAACAAAGTGCAATTTCTCCTTTCTACCACACCATTTAATTGAGGTTTATAAGGAGGGGTCCATTCAAAGATTATGCCTTTATCCTTGAGATGGTTTAGAAACTCACTAGATAAGTATTCACCTCCTCGATCAGAACGAAGAGTTTTAATACTATGTCTAGTTTATTTTTCAACCATGCTTTGATATTCTTTAATCTTATCAAAGGCTTCAAACTTGTGTTTCATTAGATACATATGACCAAACCTAGACAAGTCATCAATAAAAGTGATGAAGTAAGAATATCCACCTCTGGCTTGAGTTATCATAGGTCCACACACATCAGTATGCACAAAACCTAATAACTCAGTTGCCCTATCCCCATGTCCAGTGAATGGAGACTTGGTCATTTTTCTTTGAGGCAAGACTCACAAGTTCCTAATGATTGAAAATCATAAGGGTCAAAGTAATTACCTTTGACTAACTTGTTTATTCTTGACTCACTAATATGACCTAACCGACAATGCCAGAAAAATGTGACATTGACATTATCTCTCTTTCTCTTCTTGTTATCAACAAGTAGTATTTCATCATTGAGTTCTAATTCAGAAGATCATTTATAAAATAACCATGTCTGAAAATTTTATTGTAATAAAGAATAGAGCAGCCACTGCTCTTTACTGAAAGGATTAGCCCTAAAAGCCAATCGAAATGTTGTATTTCGATGGGATTTTCTTTTGTATCCCAAACCAGTGTATTGACATTATCAATTAATAAAGACATTTTATTTTCATCATACGCTGTGTCTTATTAATTTTATTAAGATATGATGAACCCCATAGATTAGGGCTATGGTTCTAGGATAAGGATGAGATCATACCAGTGAGACCTAAAGCCTTAAAACCCTAATCTAGAATATTCATGGTCGATGGGATATTGAGTAGGGCATCAATGTTTCCGGTAAGACCAGCACATCCTTTGTAAGCTTGGTGAAGAGGGTGACTGATCTCACAATGACTTGTGTTTGACACTAATACTAGGATGTGGGTGCTCATTAAAGAATGAGTTCGCTGAATGGATCCAGCTTGAGAACATCTAATGGAACATTATCTGTTTGTCAATAGATAGTTCTCATAGTGGGAGTAGTGCATGTGGTCCTTTGACCTGAGACTGCCATAGTATCTTGTATGCATGAATCCATACTTTGGTTCACACTCAATCATGACACTGAGTCATGCATGGGGTGATACTGGGTATGGTGGATGGCATATGGAGGTTGTGAGTAGGTCAAAAAGGAATCGATTAACCCTAGTAAGAGGGAAGTGCATCTAGATGATTTCAATCAAATGAAGATTCGGGAAATCTTTGATTGAAGTATGAACATTAGAAATAATTTCTAATGGTTCATTAATGAATAATCATTATCAGATTGAGCAAGGAATGAATATGAAATTGGATTTGACAAGTATCCATATCAATAGTCATATTCAGGGTGCAATTAGATCGAAGGACTGAATTGCCCGGTAACTCACCACTAAAGGGTATTTTGATAAATCCACCAAAATTCCTCATATTCCGGGTATGCATGACATGTTGCTAGATGTCAATCTTGTCTTGTAGGTCTTCATGAACCAATTGATTTGGTTTCATGAGTCAATTCGATGTGTGATTCGTATTGGATAATTAGGTGAGCCAATTTGACCTAATTAGGTCAATCGTGTCCGATCAGATTGAATCGGCTCAAACCTAAACCTACTGCTGGCTAGATGTGGAATCCAATAGGTCACACATAATAGACACTTGGCCAAGAAAGTCATTCATGATTTAATTAGGGTCATAGGATCCTAATTGGTTAGCCGGATTACATACTATCATATGCAGGCTAACCAAATTCCTAACCCAATTGGATTGTGTCCGGTTGCTTGCTAATTGGGCTAACCTAGTTATGGCAAACCTAAATTAGGTTGAGTCCTAAGTGGGGCTAGCCTAATCAGAGCTTAATCTGATTTTAATTTGGATTTAAGGGCATTTTAGGTGCCATACATGAAGAGTCCCAATGGCATGGGACTCTTGGTACCTAATGATACCTTAACTTCAAAAGGGCACAGAATGAGCTATAGATCTCTGATTTGAATATAATTTATATGGTCAGAAAGAAAATTTTATTCTCTTTCTAATGACATCTATATTGTCTATGTTTTTACTGGTCAACGTTCTTTGAAACTTGCATGGAAGTAGGGTGGCGCGCGCGGTGCATGAAGAGTAGCAACTCTTCATGTGGCGCGCGGTTATGATGGAGAGTGGTGGGGACACCAGAGGTACCAGAATAAGACAGAGACTTTTCAGCCCTCTGTGGATTGATCAATAATTTATGAGTCCATCTATAATAAGGAATTAGCCCATTTGAGTCCATTTTAGTTGTTATTTAAGTCTTTTGAGTTGTTATTTTAGTTCTGTACTAGTCAGCTCATGTTGAGCTAGTTCAGTCCAATTTTAGTTAGCTCATGTCAAGCTAATTTTTTTTTTTTTTGAGTCCTGTCCAAGAAAATTGAAGACTCAAGACCACATCATACAAGTAAAGACCAAGTCCAACTAGATTGAAGACATGGAAGTTTAGCCCAAGTCCAACCCAGCTTTAAGATTTGAAGACCCCAGGAGGAAAATTCAAAAAACCCTGATTCTTTGCTTATGCCCTACAGATGCCCAGATTCCCTTCCAGATGCCTAAGTATATTCATAGACCAAGGAATCCATGATTTTAGAGGTCCATATGCATCCTAGCCCAAGGAAATCAAGCATAGGTGCAAAGCCCAAGCTGCTAAGAAGCAAGATACCAGGGAATATTCCTGCTACATGGCTACCAGGCCATCCCAGCTTTCAGAGGCCCAAACCCAAGCACCTGAGCCCCTTTGGGCCAGCCTCTTGCTGCTCTTAAAATCCCAACATGCCTCCCTAGGTGTCCTTGGAGTGTTGGCCAAGTCAAGAGAATTTTTAGGGATTTTTTCTACCTAATGTTTCCTTATTTTCTAGCTAGGGTTTGAGAGCGAAAAGGATTCTTATGTAATGTCAATTGTACCCTTACTTGGGGCCCAAGGTTAATAGTCTATTTAAGAGACCCTAACCTCTTGTAGGAAGGGAGATCTTTGATATGAAATAAACCTTGAGTTCTATATTGTTTTCTGTGATTACCCTGCTGTGTGCATAAAGGGGTTTGAGAGTTCTTCTTCCCGGTGTTTGCAACCATCTTCCTGCCGCCAACCATCCTTCCAGCCCCCTCCAAAACCTTCTTCCCTTTGCTATTTTCCTTTATTTTCTTGATTTTCTCTGAGTTTTCTAACCCCTAACAGGTTATTTTCAGGTCCCGAGTTCCTACGAATCCAACGACTCTAGCCAAGCCTTAATCGGACCATCGAGCAGAAAGCCGGGTATCTGCGGGGCTTTGGCTCGATTTTCCAGGCCGCATCTGTCGAGGATCGAGAGATCCCTTTGCTACGATCTTCACCGGGTGCTTCAGACATTGTCAACTACACCCCTCTACCTCAAGTCTTTATATTGTAGGAGAACTTGCCCTAACCGAGGCTTCTCAGCCACAGCGATCTTTTTTAGTACTTTTCTAGGTTCTAATCTGCACACTTGGCTTCAAAAGTTCATATATAATTCTATACAACTAATTTTGATCTAAATTTGGAATTAATCACCTAACTCCACATATAAAATATACAAAAAGAATTGCATGCATATAAGACCCACATCATCTGGTATCAGAGCTTAGATTAAGGCTTTTTTCTGCAATTTTTCAGTCTGTATATGCTCTGTTATTTAAATTATTTCTCCCTGATAAAATCTCCAAAAAGTTTAAATTTATTTTTCTAGATTTATCATAATCCAAAGTATTTTCTAGAAATTCTTCAGAGTTTATATCGATCTGTGAATTTTTTTTCAAGCCAAGATACTGCTTGTAAATTTTTGGCTCTATTTTTTAGCAAGACAAGTTTGGAAGTTTTAGGATTTTGTTTAGTATCTTTTTGCATATCTTTTAATTTTAGTATATTTCCTGCATATTAGGCCATAATTTGCAAGTTTTCTTCTATTTAAAAAAATACCAAAAATATATTAAAAAAAATTACATATTCTCTAAAAGCTACCAAAACATCTAACCCTAATTTGCATCCTTTGCCTGCCATCATTGCATAATCTTTTAAGGGCACTCTTGCTATGTCAGATAGGGGGATGATTTGATCACCACTCCTTAGCACAGAACCACACCCCTTGCATTCGATCCCAAGCCTTAACCTAAAATTAACTAGACTTAATTTGCCCTAGTGGGCTAGGGACACCAACTGGTCGGGTCGGGCTAAGTGTCAAATCATTATGTCAAGCTAACCTGTGTGTGCTTTGTGCTCGGTGTCTAGAACGGTGCTTTCGGGATTCAATCCCGAAGGGCTTGTGTGCTGGTCCGCCTACTTGGCCAATCTCTGATTGGTGTCTAGGATTGGCAATCAGGGACCTAACACTCCCCTTACACCTGCCTGGCTGAGTACAGGGTTACTATAGGCTAGTTTGCCACCCTGATTGAGCATCTAGTTTTGGACTCTAGGTCTAGTCAGCTATAGTCAGTTTGATCGAGTCTTGCATGAGCATTAGATCAGCAGTCCCATCTCATCCACCATCTCCCTGAACCCATGGATAAGCAGGAAGCTAGGATTCAAGCCCTTATAGACCAAATGGCCCAGATGTCTACCCAGTTAATTACCCAAATGACTCAGTTGACCCAGACCAGTAGCCTCAACCCAACTCAACCTAGTAAATCCATAGAGCCCAACCCTATGAGAACCCACTACTCTGACCCATATAGGGAGTCCGATCCTTGGAGAACCCAATACTCTGACCCATATAAGGAGCCCAATCCTAGGAGAACACCTTACCATGATCCCTACCGTGAGGTTGAACCTAGGAGAGACCATTGCCATGACCCTTATTATTATACTGAATCTAGGAGGACCCCAAATCCGATCCTTACCATGAGGTTAAACCTAGAAGAGCCCATCATTATGACCCATATTATGATACTGAACCTAGGAGGACCCCAAACCCAGATCCCTACCATGAGGTTGAACCTAGGAGAGCCCATCGTCATGACCCATACTATGATACTGAACCTAGGAGGACTCCAAACCCTAATCCCTACTGTGAGATTGAACCTAGGAGAGCCCATCGTCTTGACCCAAACTATGATACTAAACCTAGGAGGACCCCAAACCCTGATCCCTACAGGGAGGTTGAACCTAGGAGAGCCCATCGTCATGACCCATACTATGATACTGAACCTAGGAGGACCCCAAACCCTGATCCATACCTTGAGGCTGAACCTAGGAGAGCCCTTCGTCATGACCCAATCCCTAAGGTTAATCCTAGAAGACCCAATCAGGATTTTGTAGACCAGGAAGATAGATCCTATTTACCCTCTCGCTATAAGCCTAATATACCCACAACCTATAGATCTTATGACTTCGAATCATCTGACTCTAGAATTTACGAACCCATATACCATGAGTCCAGTAGACCCAAGACCTATAGAGCTGAACCCAAATCCTATGACACCAAATCTTATAATCCCGTGACCCATAGATCTGCACCTTGTCCTATGAGCCTAGAGAGCCTATAACCCCTAGGTATCAATCAAGTACTAGTCAGGTTTCCCTTAGCCAACTTGAACCCCATAGGATTAGTACCCAAAATATGAACCCAGTAGTGAGCCACTACCTCTTAGGCAACCTGAACCTACAAGGATTGTTGCCCGTACTTAGAAACTAGGACCTAGCCAATTTTCCTTAGCCCCTTCCCCAACCATCCCTGAGATTCACAAGGCTTAAATATATGCAGAAGTGTATGAAGCTGATGCGAGCTTAGTGGATGAGTATGAGGGAGAAGAGGAGACACCTTTAGTAGATTCCGAATTAGCCAACCCAGAGCTAGATGGCCTTGACCACATCCAATCTAAAGCTATAGTGGAAGAACAAATAGAGGAAGAGAACCTAGGTACTGTTGCTAGAGCCCTACTTGAGAAACCATAGAGGAGAGCCAAATTATAGAGTCTAGTCCTAAAATACAAGAACCTGAGGAATTTATTAAGGACCTAATCTCTTTGAATCAGTACCCTTAGGATGAGCCTCCTCTTATAGTCCCCATTAAGGACCTCTTCCCTGAGATTAATAACCCATCCTTCCATTATGTAGACCCCATAGATATACCGCAACCCCCTAAGGTTAGCCTCATTAGTCTAGGATTAGTTCCTGACGCCCCTCTTTATCCTACTTTATCCAACTAACCTTGAACCTTTTTTCCTACCCTACCAGACTAATTTTGAATCCACTTCCTATTTTCTGCCCTTTCCAGATACCTCCAGCATTTATAGGATCATTAGATTGCATTTAGCTGAGATTAGCATACTGCATGCATTCATCACGCATGTAAGGTTTGCATCTTACTTCTGGCATACTCTTTGGAATTTGCTAGGAGTTCACTGTAAATTTTCATGCGCATGTCAAGCTAGATCAAACCTAGGAAAACTATAATCTGTTAGGTTTATATCCAAAGAGTTCAATAAAATTCCTTCTATAGGAATGCATAGTCAAGTCTGTTAGGTGTTAGTATGAGTCCTTTGAATCATTTGTTAGGAGTTTGCATGTGCCCAGCATGTTCACCACCTACACTAATTTTAAACAAACTGGTTAATTCCTGAAGATGGATCAAAGAATTTGATGTAGTGGATTCTATCTTGGTTAGTCTTTGGCCTAAAAGAAGTTTCATACTCACAGAGCCAGACCTTTTAAAGTGATAGAGAAGGATTGGATCAAATGCCTATGTGTTAGACTTGCCTTCGGATATGGGCATTAGTTTACCTTCAATATTACAGACCTGGATGAGTATAGGGAACCAGCAGCGATACCTAGTGAGGCCTTTGGACCTATTCCTTTTCATTGTGAGTGACCCTAACCTAGAGTGTCCACTAACAAATTGGCCAGAGAGGGGGAACGGATCGAGCGTATCCTGGACGATCAAGCCATCATGACCCGGGGCCGTGACTATCAATGCTTCTTGGTCCGATGTGATAGTTAGGGTACAGGGGGTTTGGCAAGATCCTACACTAGGCATGCAAACAGTTACGGGAGCAGAATGGATTTTAAATAATTTTTAAAATTCACGCAACGGAAAACTGCTCCGCTTAGAAAACTAATCTATTCAAGTTGCATGTATTAAAATAGGCATGTAACAAAGCATATAATATTTGTAAAATATATATAAAAAAACACATTTATTTATTCATGATAAAATAAATTTTTCATACCCTTATTCCACCTGGAATAACTGCTGGAATAGCTGGGATAACAGGAATAACTTTATTCCTGTTGTCATCTTCGTTTGGATGTTTGGTTACTCTATTTTTGCTCTTCAAAACAGCGACCAAATGGTGATGTCCGGAGCTCCTTTTCCTCCCGAATCAAAACAGCGGCAAGGGAGAAGAGTCTTCTTCGACCACCAATCAAAATCTGCAAGAAATAATCAAAGAATTGGGTGTACAAAATCACCCAAGTTGCTGCCAGAAAAAATCAGCTGCAGAAAAATAGCAGTCTTCTTCCTTGCATTTGGAGCTGTAGCAATGAATCCGGCTCGACCCTCTTGCTCCTGGGAGTAAAGGAATACTCCCTCTAGAGGGGAGACATGCCCGGGGTTCACCGATCTTTCTCCACGAGCGGTGCTAGCCGCTGGAAGAAGCAATGGTCACGGCAAGTTTGCAGCAATCTACCTTTGCTGCAGAGCAGGTTTTTGAGCACTTCAAAGAGGGAATTGATGCCTTGTTTCTCTCCCTCACACACCATATCTCAGCCCAAGGATCACTCAATGGAAGCAAGGTTTGAGCTCTCAAAAGGGGAGAACACACAGCCTCTCAAAGAAGACGCCCTGGTGATTCACAGTGATGAAAAATCAGCTGCAGAAACAAAGGACTGCAGGAATTTAAAAGTAGCAGGGACGAAGGAGAGGAAGAGGCAGGGAAATACAAACGACGCTGGCAGCCAAAACGCCCATTAACAGCCATTAAATGGGAGGAATAAATCTAGCCGATGGGGGATGTGAAGGGACGCCCAGCATTTTTAATTTGGGACGTTTGGCCTTCATGTTGCAAGACATATTTTTTTCAGCGTGATTACCGTGTAAACGGTCTAAGAGGAAAAAAACCACCGGTCCATAAATACCGGTCCAAAACCATTTAAACCATGTGGTTCAATCTAATTGAACCGGTTTAAAATTGGTTCAAGGGAAAAATTGGTTCACAACCAATTGAAGGTCAAAACGAACTCCGAATCAGTTCAAAACTGATTCAGAAAAATCTTGGCGGAGTGCTGGTCAACCCGGAACAATTTCAGTTGACGTAGATAAGGGCAAGACGGGGAAAAGAGTGCTAAAAAACTATCGTGACCATAAAATCGAGACGATTCCCAATTGTAATCGGTATCCAGATCAAAGAGTAATCCTCTATGGCGTGTGACCTCATAGGTTCGAACCTAAACGGTAGCACTAGAACAATTCTAGTACCAGCACAGGAAACCATCTAGCAATGGGTCCTGGCGTCTGGATAGGTCGAAGATGCTGGAGCAAACTATCGAACCCCAGGCATATGGTTACCGTATAATTCATCCCTTTGACCTCTAATGTTCAGGACGATTGAGATTGGGCTGCCAACCCAGATTGTGTCAGTCGACTACGTGTCTCAACTTTGCAAGCCCAGTGACTCTTCACTAGGGCTACCCCGGCCAAGGATTTGCTAAATTGAGATACTACAAGACATTCAATCCAAACTGTTCGGACATGTCAATTCCATCTTGGTCCATCACTGCTCTACAAGTACTTGCCTATACCCAGAAACCTTCCATCACCGAATTAAAAATCTGGGTAGTACGGCACCAAAGCACAGGGAGTTGCTTGCAAGCTATCGTGATGACCTCAGGTCAGAGGGACACATATACCCATATCCAATCATGAGTTTCCCTTTTGCAGAAAGGGGCTGCACGGAGTCACGTTCAATGAGATATCTGATATCCCACTTGCAGATCACATCAGTGTCACCACACTCATTTGGTCAAGAGGAAAACCAAATGATGTGAACTGCAACAACCTAGACTTGATATATTGCCGTCTAGTATAATATATCCTTTGGTTGTGAACGGGTTTAAGGACCACTCGATACATCCTGTCTGTATCGAAGTCAGTGTAGTCCTAAGGACTTCATCACATGGAAAGAGCTCATTTCAAGGAAATACAATATGTGATGAGCTGCCAAAATAATATTTTATTAATTCATAAATGAATACAATACTCAGCACAACCGCCTATACAACTCAGGCGATTAGCTTTGGGACATAATTCCCAACTCTCACTTGTATAAAGCCAATCAGAAGAGTATCTAATACCCATTTCCATTTATAATAGTCGAACTCTTTTATTCCGAGGGATTTTGTGAAGGGGTCGGCCAGATTTTCTTTTTCATTGATCTTCAGAAGATTGATGTCGCTCGTTCCACGATTTCTCGTATGAGGTGGTAGCGCCGCAGTATGTGCTTGGTGCGGTGATGAGCTTTAGGCTCCTTAGCTTGAGCAATGGCTCCAGTGTTGTCACAGTACACCGGAACAGGACCATCTAGGGAAGATGCCACCCCTTGCTCTCTAAGGAACTTCCGTAAACATACAGCTTCCTTTGCTGCATCTGATGCTGCAATATATTATGCTTCACATACCGAGTCTGCAACAGTTGCCTGCTTAGAACTTTTCCAGCAGATTGCTCCTCCGTTCAGGGTAAATACAAACCCTGACACACTCTTGCTATCATCTCTGTCCGACTAGAAACTGGAGTCAGAGTACCCCACAAGTTTCAAGTCAGGTTCTCCATAAATCAGCCATTGATCTTTAGTATTTCTTAAAAACTTAAGGATGGACTTAACCACCTTCCAATGCGCCTCACCTAGGTTAGACTGGTATCTGCTCACTACTCCTAGTGAGTATGCCATGTCTGGTCTAGTACAAGTCATAGCATACATGATAGAGCCTACTGCAGAAGCATAAGGTACTCTACTCATGCACTCTCTTTCCTCAGGAGTTGTTGCAAAATCTTTCTTGGAAAGAGTAATTCCATAACCTATCGGGAGATAGGCTTTCTTGGAATTTTCTATGCTGAACATTTTAGTACGGTGTCAATGTACATAGACTGGGACTGTCCCAAAAGCTTCTTAGATCTATCTCTATAGATCTTCATACCTAGTATGTAAGAAGCTTCACCCAAGTCCTTCATGGAGAATTGAGAAGATAACCAGACCTTTATTCCTTGTAATGCTGTGACATCATTCCCGATTAAGAGAATATCATCAACATACAATATTAGGAATACAATCACAGAACCATTAACCCATTTATAGATGCACGGTTCTTCTCCGTTCCTAACGAAGCTGTACGATTTGATACACCTATCAAACCATAAGTTCCAACTTTGAGATGCTTGCTTGAGTCCATAGATGGACTTCTGCAACTTGCATGATTTTGATTCATCTGTGGATGTGAACCCTTCAGGCTGTATCATATACACTTCCTCTTCTAGCTCCCCATTTAGGAAAGCGGTTCGGACATCCATCTGCCAGATCTCGTAATCAAAATATGCTGCCAGAGCAAGCATGATCCGAATGGATTTGAGCATTGCCACAGCGGAGAAAGTCTCGTCATAATCGATACCATATCGCTGACGATACCCCTTGGCAACCGGACGGGCTTTATATGTCTCTACCATCCCATCTGCGCCTCTTTTCTGTTTGAGGATCCATTTACACCCGATGGGTTTTATACCCTCAGGCTGATCAACCAATGTCCAAACATTGTTGATTTCCATGGACTCCATTTCAGATCGCATGGCTCCAAGCCATGCCTCAGAGTCAGATCTCTGAAGTGCATCCATATAGGTGATCGGATCCTCATTGTTCTCATCGAGCTCAATGGGATCACCATCCCGGACTAAGAAAACGTAGTATCAGTCTGGTTGACGCGGTATTCTACCGAATCTCCTAATGGGTTATGGTGTGATTCAATCAAAACCGTTTCTACGATGTCCTTAGAGTATGCAAGTTCTTCTATTGGCTGAACTTCATCAAGTTCAATCTTAGAAGCTATAGTTCCTTCTCCAAGGAACTCCTTTTCCAAAAAGATAGCTCTATGAGCAACGAACAACTTTTGTTCATTCTCCAAATAGAAGAAATACCCTTTGGTTTCCTTAGGATAACCAATGAATAAACATCGATCAGACCTAGGACCAAGTTTGTCTGAGTCTAAACGCTTTACGTAAGCCGGACAACCCCAGACCCGAAGGTGTGAGATTGAGGGTTTACGTCCAGTCCATATCTCATACGGAGTGGAGACAACAGACTTACTTGGAATATCATTTAATAAGTAACAGGCTATCAGAAGCGCATATCCCCAAAAGGAAAGCGGCAAAGTTGCAAAAACCATCATGGATCGAACCATGTCCAACAAGGATCGATTCCTCCTTTCAGGCACACCATTCAATTATGGTGTTCCTGGAGGAGTCCACTGTGAGAGAATTCCATTCTCCTCAAGATATGTCAAAAAAGCACCAGATAAGTATTCACCATCTCGATCAGATCGAAGAGTTTTAATACTTTTTCCAGTTTGCTTTTCTACTTCATTACGGTATCGTTTGAACATTTCAAACGACTCAGACTTATGTCTCATTAGAAAGACATAACCGTACCTCGAAAAGTTGTCTGTAAAAGTAATGAAATATTTGTATCCTCCTCTGGTACTAACTGTCATCGGTCCATATACATCAGTATGTATTAGACTTTGAAGTTCTGTAGCTCGTTCACCTTTTCCGGTAAAAGGTGACTTGGTCATTTTACCAAGTAAACAGGATTCACAAGTGGACAGTGATTCAGAATCACTAACCATGAAAAGTCCATCTCCTCGCATCTTGTTTATCCTATTTTGGTTAATATGACCTAGCCTACAGTGCCAAAGATACAAATCGTTGAGATAATCTAACCTTGGGCATTTGCTAGAAGTGTACATCACATTAACAGGCCTTGATAGTACATATATACCATTATTTAATCTAGCTTTCTTTATCAGAGAGTTATTCAGAATAACATTGCAAAAATATTCTTTTATTGATAGTTCAAAACCACGATCGGCCAAAAGGCCTACAGAGATATGCACATAATGAAACTAGGACAATAATGACAGTTGACTAGTTCAACAGTACAAGACTCAAAGACAAGACGCAGGACTCCGACCGCCAGTACTGGAACACGATTTCCATTCCCGACACTCAGAAACTGTTCTCCATCTTCAAATCTTCTGCTAACTTGAAGTTCTTGTAACGAATTACAAACATGAATTGGACTACCAGTATCCAATACCCAGTTAGCAGTATCAACAATTGAGTAATTATAAGGTTTTATCATACAAATACCTTGTTCAGCAGACTTCTGCTTTCTCGGCCTGTTCGGATCAAGGGACGCAATATAAAGAGGACAGTTCCTCTTCCAGTGTCCCTTCTTCTTGTAGTAGAAGCACTCTGCAGAAGACTGATCAGCCTTATACTTCCTGGTCTGACTAGGGCCAGGAGCATTCTGCACCTTCTTTCCCTTCTTATTTATTTTCTTCTTCCCTTTCTTAAAGGGACGACGACCTCTACTTCCTCCCACTAAATTCACCACCCCCTTATCAGTTGGTGGTCTTTCTCGAAAGTCTGCAGCAACCCCAAAAGACCATGGTAGTTGACTGCAGGCTTATTCATTCTGTAATGATCAAGAAAATCAAGATAGGAGGAGGGAAGAGAATTCAGGATCGCATCCTTGCCAAGCTGCTCGTGCTAGGGGCATCCGAGTTTGCCCAGTTTTTTAATCAGCTCGATCATGTACAACACATGATCAGTGACTGAACCACCATTCAGCATCTTGGAGTTGTAGATGGCACAAGACACTTTGTACCGTTCTACATCATCTGGGGTGTCGAGGATTCCTTCAACTTTTGAAGGATTTATCAGGTTGGGCCACCTCGAATTTGCGACTGAACTCATCGTTCATCGCCGCTAACATAATGCAACGGACAGTAGTCCGATCAGAGACCCACTTCGGATAAGCGTCTCTGACCGCACTACGTGCATTAGCGGGAGGGATTTCAGGTGCCGGATCCGCTATTACATAGAGGATCCGTTCATGCTCCAGAACGATTCTCAATCTTCGATACCAACTATCGAAGTTGTGACCCTTTAACTTCTCATTATTGAGAAGTGATCAGAGCGATAAATTTGAAGACATCTGAAAAGAAAACAAGACCACATAAGTATATGAATTAATTTTAACCAAAAGACTTGGACTTTAGTCTAATGGTTTCTCCCCACTAATTTTTAAGATTGGTAGCCTCTAACTCCAATCCATGAAAACACCTTTTCAAGTGGGTACTGAAATCCAATAGGCCTCGCATGAGCCTGAGCTAGGCCGGCCACCCATACGAGCTTAAAGGTAGGTTCGTAAATCAATTGCTTCCCTAAACAATTTTCAGTATTTTATTTTGCCCTAGAGAACATCCCAATCGACCTTGGGGCCTCCTATTGTGGGTCTCTGGTTAGGTCCAACTATTAAAATGACAAATCCAATGCTTCCAGCTAACAAAAGACCAAGCCCGACTTTGGCCGGCCAACTTGGTCCCGTTAGGAGGAGGTTGCACTGAACCATCATAGATAGAAATAGACAGTCAGTCACGGATGTACACCCATTTTGGAACTGCTGATGCACACCAAGCTAGTGGACACATTTCTAACTGACTTAATGGGAGGCTAAGACACTGTCAAACCTTGACTTAGTCTTTTTAAGGACCTAATAATTATAGAGGATTTTTTTTTTTTTTTAATTATGACAGAGGAAAAAGACAAGGACATGGATCATTCTCTCACTGAATCAATCAGATTCCAGGAGGAGAATTGAATCAACAAACGATCCATGGGCACCTATAGATCAGTCAGACCGATCAACCTGGGTGACATTGGTTAACTCGAGTCATTGAGCTTTTCTAATCAGTTCTGGTCGACTCGACTAGCCAGGTAGGTGAGATCATGGGTGAGTATCTGCCATTAACCATCTTTCCTAGACACCAACCAAGTTGGCCAGGAAAGAGGTAGCCTCATACAACCATGATCACACTGCCAAACCTACCTCGACACCAGTCGGTTTACCAGACTCGATCAGACTAGCCTAAAGACTTGGGCATCCACCGAGCCACTAATTGGATCCATTTTAAATGAACGGATCAACTAATCTAACTATTAGATAGTTCTAAAGAAAGACCTTAATCAACTTTTGATTAATCTTCTTTTATCCGGTTCAACTAAACCTAGTTCTAACCCAGTTAAGGACCCAATTCGATAACTAACCCAATTAACCCAAAATGGCTTATTCATGTCAAATTAGATTTCAAACCTAATAATTTATTAAGCCAAATCCTAATTAAAATAATTTTAATTAAGTCTTTATGTAAAATAATTTTACATAACAAAATCATGCAACAATATATTTACAAATTTATATCCAATATAAAACAAGCCTAAAAACATGCCAATTTCATGTATCTAAAAATTAAAACAATTTTTTTAATTTTATATCCTTTAAGGATCCTTCTGAAAAGGCCAACACAGACGATCCGTATCGTGTCAAAGACACACGGTCGTAGTGAAGGTCTCAACTAGGTTCCAAAAAGAATTTGATACACTGATAGATTAAACTATTTAATCTACATACATGCATACATGAATAAATTACAATGTAACCTGGAGCTCTAATACCACTGATAGTAAGGTACAGGGGTTTGACAAGATCCTATGCTAGTCATGCAAACAGTTATGGAAATAATGGATTTTAAAACAATTTTTAAAATTCACGCAGTGGAAAACTGCTCCGCCCAGAAAACTAATCTATTCAAGTTGCATGTATAAAATAGGCATGTAACAAAGAATATAATATTTGTAAAATATATATAAATAAATACATTTATTATTCATGATAAAATAAAATTTTTCATACCTTTGTTCCACCTGGAATTACTATGGAATAATTGCTGGAGTAGCTGGGATAACAGGAATAACTTTATTCCTGTTGTCATCTTCGTTTGGACGTTTGGTACTCTGTTTTTGCTCTTCAAAATAGCGACCAAACGGCGATGTCCGGAGCTCCTTTTCCTCCTGAATCGAAACAGCGGTAAGGGAGAAGAGTCTTCTTCGACCACCAATCGAAATCTGCAAGAAATACTCAAAGAATTGGGTGTACAAAATCACCCAAGTTGCTACTAGAAAAAATCAGCTGCAGAAAAATAGCGGTCTTCTTCCTTGCATTTGGAGCTATAGCAATGAATCTAGCTCAACCCTCTTGCTCCCAGGAGTAAAGGAATACTCCCTCTAGAGGGAAGACACGACCGGGGTTCACCGATCCTTCTCACGAGGGGTGCTAGCCGCTGGAAGAAGCAATGGTCATGGCAAGTTTGCAGCAATCTACCTTTGCTGCAGAGCAGGTTTTGAGCACTTCAAAGAGGGAATTGATGCCTTGTCTCTCCCTCACACACTCCAAATACAAGCCCAATGTTGCCCAGATATGGTGCCCAAGAGGGGGGGGAATGGGTATTTAAAAATTTAAGGCAATATATGTGCTATCAAGTTTTAGGTGAAGAGTGATAGTGCTTTAAGAATTGTGCAACGGAGCAATGAAATAAAATGGCAATTAAATAGCTAAAGAAGTTAAAGAGAAAGGCAATGCAAACACACAAGAAATATAGTGGTTCGGTGCACCTAGCACCTAATCCACTCCCCAAGCTCCATTGGGAATTTCACTATAATCTTTAGATTACAGCCGACTTGTTTTACCAGGCTCACAAGTCAAAACCTTACACACTTGTTTTGGCTTCGGGTAACAAGCAACCCTAGTTGGTTTATCAATTGGCTCATCAACAAACCTCACTCACTTGTTTTGGCTTCGGGCTAACAAGCAACCCTAGTTGGTTTTATCAATTGGCTCACCAACAAACCTCACTCTAGTTTCAAATTCCCTTGAAACTAGCTAAAGACAAAAGAGTATGAATACAATGAATTAAAACTAAACAAACTCCTTTTGAGCAATAATAAATTCGTTGAAGCTCTTGATGGAGACTCTTCAAGCCTTTTCCCTTGGAATCTTTGGACCTCACGAATGCCAAACACTTGAATGTTGGATTCCTCAAAGATGGAAGACTTTTTGGCTAGGGAATCTCTTGGTTTTCTCACTCTTTTTGCTTGGAAGTGAATTGAAGGCTTTGTACTTTGAATCAACACTTTTTTCACTTTGTCTCCTTGTCTTTTTTGAAGTTTGGTGGAGGTTAAATACCTCTCATGCTGAAACAACTCCACAAGACCGTTAGATTCAAAAATATGGCCGTTGGAAATCAAATCAGAAGTTCAGAGAAAAACTAGCCGTTATGCATGAGTCGACCTCATGAGTCGATCTCTGGATCAAGTGTCGACCTCATGAGTCGACCTCCAGTAAAGTTTAGGCAAAAGTTCAGAATACCATAGTTCTGCCCATTTGAATTCTCAGGCGTAGAGTCGACCTCTGGTGTCGACTCTGGAAAGTGTTGACCTTTGGTGGTCGACCTCTGAAGCGTGCCACTGAGGACTTTGCTGACGGCCATGCTGAACTTTCCTTTCTTCATGAGTCGCTCTGGTTGGTCGACCTTTGAAAGGTGTCGACCTCTAGGGGTCGACCTCTGATCTGAATTTTTCTGAAACTCTTGAGATATGCGTGCCATGCTTGAGTTTCTTTAAGCCTTTGTTTCTTTTGTCAAATATTTCTTAACAATAAGGTCCATTATGAGAATTTTGATCTTGTTCAAGGTAGAAGAGCTCATTTCCAAATCAGGTAAACTTAGTTTCATCATTGTCCTTATGATACTCTTTTTGAATAACCTAAGTCCTGAAACTTTATCTTGAGATTAAACATTAGTCCAAACATATACTCAACCTTTTGTTAATCATCAAAACTAAGGAGTCAAAGCCAACAATCTCCCCCTTTTTGATGATGACAAAACCTTGAGTATATATGCAATTAAGTCCAAAAGCAAGATATAGCAATAATAAAATATTTTCACAGAATCCTTACATGCATGAGTGTATCATAAAAATTTACTTTTCGTCTTCTTTTTGTGAACCTTTTATTTACTTCTTTCTTCTTGTGAAAACATTCTCATGAGTCAAGAGAGGTAAGAATCATATAAACTTTACTACTCATAAGACGGAGATCTCATAAATATATATAGACTTTACTACTCCCCCTTTTTGTCAAGAATCAAAAAGTTTATTTTTATAGTGAAAGATATATTAATGAGACTTATGTTCAATTATAATGAAGTATTTAGGTGCATAGAATACATGCTCCCCCTCAATTTGTGCATTCAATATAATAAAGCATTTTAACTTGAGGGTTTTTAAATATTGAGAGCTGGTATCAGATAAAATGTCACAAAATGTCACAATATTGATAAAAAGTCACAAGATAGATAAAAACAAGTGTATACAGTTACAAAATTGCCTACAAAGAAGGCACAAGATACTGATACAGCAGATCATACACAAGCAAACTGAGTACAACAAATAAAATTATGAGGCTACTCCTCATCAGAAGGTATGTCAAAAGATACAGGAGCCATGATCCTAGATGAGGATTTTGGAGTCCTATGAGAGGAACTCCGAGTCCTCAGAGAGGGACCAGACCTAGGGGTAGTCCTACGAGATCTATAAGTCCTAGGTAAGGGCTCCACAGAAGTCGAGACAGAGGCAGTAGCTGAAGGAGTGGACGGATCAGCATGCTGAGTAGACTGAGCTGGAGTCTGCCTGCTGACTAGCTCATAAGCTGTGGGATCATCGATGTCTGTCTCTGTATGCTCATCTATGTCATCTGGAATCCCAGTGATAGTCTCAAATAGTGACTCTGTAGGCTCAATATCAACTGGCACAGCTGTGGCTGGAGGATCTGAACTCGGAAAATCAGTGGAAGGAGGATCACTGAAGGGGGAATATCTGGAATCGGCTCTGCAGGTGAAACATCAGATCTACCTGCTCCAGGCTGATCTCCATCACTGTCACTGTATCCACTAGAGTCATCAGCATCATCATCACCATCATCATCATCATCATCATGTGGAGGAGATACTGTCGGATCTGCAGTCCCTGATGGCAGTGCTAATCTCAGTAAGCTGAGGATCTGTCTGAATCCTGTATCCATACTAGCTGAGAGAGCACTAATGCGTGTGTCTGTGTGTATCCGCAGATCATGAAGCTCCTGCCATACACCAGTGATCTCTGTCCGGACCTCTGAAATCTGATTAGTCACTCGCTGCTCGAAGTTCGATATCCTCACTGAAGTCCTCCGTGGTGTCGCAGTGATAGTAGGTGCCGGAGCTGATGAAGGTGGTGGCGTGAATGGCTCAGGCTCCGCAGTCTCTGTCTCCGGTGCTGGGCGAGGAGGTGTACCATGATCAGTAGGCCCTGAAGGCCCTGCCTCAGCAGCTCGGATCTCATCCTCCTCATCTGGCTCTTGGCCAGACTCTCGTCGTACCCATCGGTCACTGATCAGTCGAAATCCCATCCTATGTAGGGATTTCTCTCCATAAGTATCTGTGTGCTGTAGCTGACTGAAGGGTATGCCGTCGAATGAGACACCATGCTCTCTGAATATCTGAGTCAGTCCCATACCGTACGGCTGAACGAGTCTCCTGTGAGAAGCAGCCTCACCCATCTGCTGAAGCATGATCCTGGGGAGGTTGATGGGAGTCCGCTGTCTCAGGGACACCATCAACACCAGCTCACGCTCAGTGATAAAATCAAATCTCCCGCTCTTCGGAATCAAGATACGGGCGATGATGTGATGCAGCACTCTCATCTCCAGTGAAAGCTGGTTAGTGGCTACTGTGGAAATACCGCTAACATCCTCACGCTCTAGGATACACCTGAAGGCGTGCTCTCTGTCGCTGATCGTAGTGGCAGCAGTGCCATGAAGTGGAATCCTCCATATGCGACTGATGACCTCAGGTGTCACTGGAATCTCGATCCCTCGAACTGTAGCAGACCATCCAATGCCATCAGTGGCCATGGATCCATAGAACTCCCTGATGAGGTCTGGGTAGAATCTCTCGGACATCGTACAAAAATGGACCAGACCTGCATCTCTCAGTACATCTCCAATGAAGAAGTGATGCTGATCCCAGAATGGAATATCTATGCGCCTACCACTAGCAATGCTCTTCCGGACTTGGCTGGCTGGCACTGGTGCAGGTGGCTCTGGGGTCGGCTCACGCTCATGTCTGACTTTCCTTCGCCGCTCAGTACTACCCTGCCCCTGTTCCAATCTCCTTTTCCTTACTGCCTGGTGTTTTCTCGGACCCATGTGTAAGGATGAGGGGTAACTTAGGGAGAAATGCAAAGAGGTAAGGCTAAGAGGAAAAGAGAGGGAAAGAGAGGTTCGCGGATTGAGAAGAAGAGAAGAATGTGAAATGGGGAAATAGGGTTTGTGAGAGTGGAAAAATAGAAAATAAATGGAGAAAAAGTAAGAAACGGAGGGTAGAAACAAGTGTTTTCTATTGAAAAACAACCGGGATTAGCGGGTAGATAGATCCGAAGGCTTTCGGTTGTCCAAAATCAAAAGTACGGTCAAAAAGAGGGTTGAATCGAAGAAATGCAAGAGGAGAGGAGAGGATTTCTCAAAAGGTTGAGGGAGAAGGGTGGAAATCTACTATTTAGGGTTTAGGAATGTTGGAGGGGGACCACACGAAGGAGAGGAAAGAAAAATTGGAAAAACAAGGCTTGCGGACAGGGTTTTAAAAAACAGGTTTCCGTTCAAGTGTCGACCTCTGAAAATTTTCAGGGGTCGACCTCAAGTGTCGACCTTCGAAAACCTCAAGTGTCGACCTCCAACAATTAATTACTTGAAATAAAATTCTGTGAGATTTAAAAAATTGATAAAATTTAAAGAAATAGCCTTTAACCAAATTTGAGAATTTATAAATCATTTTTGAGGAATTTTGATGAAAATTGAAGAGATTCAAGCAAAAGGATCAATGACTCCCAGTTCTCTTCTGATCATACAAAATCTGTCTTCATTCAATGGTTTTGTGAATATATCAGCCAATTGATAATCAGTACATATAAATTCTAACAACACATTAGAGTTTTGAACGTGATCTCTTATGAAGTGATGTCTTATTTCAATATGTTTGCTTCTTGAATGTTGTACAGGATTTTTCGTTAAATTGATTGCACTAGTATTATCACATCTTATGGGTGTCTTAGTTAGTTTGATGCCAAAGTCCTCGAGTTGTTGTTTGATCCATAGAATCTGAGCACAACAGCTTCCAGCTGCTATATATTCGGCTTCCGCCGTAGATAGAGCAACCGAATTCTATTTCTTACTGCTCCATGAAATCAAATTAACTCCTAGGAATTGACAAGTTCCACTAGTACTTTTTCGATCAAGTTTACACCCAGCAAAATCAGCATCAGAATATGCAATTAATTCATATGATGACTCTCTAGAGTACCAAAGACCAATTTCGATAGACCCAGATAAGTATCTAAGTATACGTTTTACAGCTAAGAGATGTGATTCTTTAGGAGCAGACTGAAAACGTGCACACATACAGACACTAAACATTATATCTGGTCTACTGGCAGTTAGATATAGCAATGAACCAATCATGCCTCTATATAATTTTTGGTCTACCGATTTACCACAATCATCTTTGTCTAATTTACATGAAGAGCTCATAGGGGTACCTATTGATTTTGTAGTCTCCATCCCAAACTTTTTTAATATCTCCCTTGTGTACTTGGCTTGGTTGATGGAGATCCCCTCTTTTGTTTGCTTAATTTGGAGTCCGAGGAAGAAGTTGAGTTCTCCCATCATGCTCATCTCGAACTCATTCTGCATTAACTTCACAAATTTTTGACAAAGACATTCGTTAGTAGCACCAAAAATAATATCATCTACATATATTTGTACTACTAAGAGATCATCATTTTTCTTTTTCAAAAATAATGTATTATCTACATTACCTCTAGAAAAATCATTTTTCATCAAAAATGAACTTAATCTATCATACCAAGCTCTAGGAGCTTGCTTTAAACCATACAATGCTTTATACAATTTAAAGACATGATTAGGAAATTCATGATTTTCAAAACCAGGAGGTTGTTCAACATAAACTTCCTCTTCAATAAATCCATTTAAAAAGGCACTCTTTACATCCATTTGAAATAACTTGAAATCCATAAAACAAGCAAATGCAAGTAAAAGTCTAATTGCTTCTAGCCTAGCAACAGGAGCAAAGGTTTCATCGAAGTCGATCCCTTCTTCCTGGTTGTAGCCTTTAGCAACAAGTCTAGCTTTGTTCCTAATTACAATACCATGTTCATCAAGTTTATTTCTAAAAACCCATTTTGTGCCAATTACAGAAACATTAAAGGGTCTTTCAGTTAAAGTCCAAACATTATTTCTTTTAAATTGATTTAGTTCATCGTGCATAGCATTAATCCAGTTACAATCTTTTTCAGCTTCTTCTATTGACTTAGGCTCTATCTGAGATACAAAAGCTAAATAATCACAAATATTTCTAATAGAAGAGCGTGTACTTACCCCCTTTGATGGATCACCTATTATTAGCTCTTTAGGGTGTCCATGTGCATACCTCCATTCTTTAGGTAATGGTTTTGGTGAAGTTGCATTGATTTCTTGAATTTGATCTTGACTTTCTTGATCATCATCTCCTTTGGGCTCATCTTCATTGATTGTCAATTGTTCAAGCTTCTTTGTACCTGTTTCAACATCAATAGAATCTTCTTTTCTAGAAGATTTTTCGTTAGATTCATCAAATACTACATGAATTGATTCTTCAACCAGAAGAGTTCTTCTGTTGAAGACCCTGTATGCCTTGCTAGAAGTAGAGTATCCTAAGAAGATACCCTCATCTGACTTGGCATCAAATTTACTGATATTATCTTTGCCATTGTTTAATATGAAACAGCGGCAACCAAATACACGAAAATACTTGAGATTAGGTTTTCGATTTTTCAAAGCTCATATGGTGTTTTCTTCAAAATAGGTCGAATTAAAACACGATTTAAAATGTAACAGGAAGTATTAATGGCTTCTGCCCAAAAATATCTAGGTAAATCGTTTTCGCAAAGCATTGTGCGTGCCATTTCTTCAAGAGTCCTGTTCTTTCTTTCTACCACCCCATTTTGTTGAGGTGTCCTAGGTGCAGAGAAATTATGACTAATACCATTTTCATTACAAAAAGTTTCAAAATCATGATTCTCAAATTCAGTTCCATGATCACTACGCAAAGAAACAATAGTGAGATCTTTTTCGTTTGAAACCCTTTTATGAAATTTAACAAAAGCTGAAAAAGTTTCATCTTTATGAGCTAAAAACATTACCCAAGTAAATCGTGAGTAATCATCTACAATTACTAGCCCATATTTTTTACCTCCCAAACTAGTTGTTCTGGTTGGTCCAAAGAGGTCCATATGCAATAATTCAAGGGGTCTAGTAGTAGATACTACTCCTTTAGGTTTGAAAGTAGATTTGGTTTGTTTTCCAAATTGACATGCAGCACAAATTTTATCTTTTTCAAAAGTGAGTTTTGGCAATTCTTTTACAAGATTCTTTTTGCTTAATTTTGAAATCAACTGCATACTAGCATGCCCTAGCCTACGATGCCAAAGCCAACTAGTTTCACTTGCCTTGGCTTCCTTAGCCACTAGGCATTGACCACTTTCCATGGCTAGATCATCAAGATCAACCATGTAAATGTTTCCATGCCTAAGACCAGTGAACTTGATGCCATCGACATCTAGACTAGATACCATGCACAAAGATGATTCAAAAATTACTTTAAAACCTTTATCACAAAACTGACTAATGCTAAAAAGATCATGCTTCAAGCCATCAACAAATAATACATTATCTACATAAGCATTAGGGGTGATATGGATTTTACCAATTCCGACGATTTTGCCTTTTCCATTATCACCAAAGGTAACGTTTCCACCATCAATAGCAGCTAGTGATGAGAATTGCTTCACATCCCCAGTCATGTGCCTTGAGCAACCACTATCCAGATACCACATTCTTCTTTTATTTTTGGTTGCCAGGCACACCTGCAAAAATTGATCAAGTTGAAACTTTAGGTACCCAAGTCATCTTGGGTCCTTTAGGGTTAGTCAAATTGGTTCCTTTTGGAACCCAAATCCTTTTAAAGGTATTTAATTTCCTTCTATTACAAACATATGATTTATGACCTACTTTACCACATGCATAGCAGGTAATATTAGAAGATGCTGGTATGAAAAAGTTTTTGTATAGTTTTTGTTGATTGTGTGGCTTAAATCCAAGTCCAGCTTTATTAAACACTGCATGTTGACTATTTAAAAGCATATTTAGTTTTTCTGAACTAAAAGTAAACTTTTCTACAAAAGGTTTTACTTTTTCTAACTCTTCCTTGTAATTCTTATTTTGAAGCATTAGTTCTTTATTTTGTTTCTCAAAGTTCTCATTAGTTTTAAGATTTCTATTATTCTTCAAGGAATCATTTTCTTTTAAAAGATTATCTTTATCATTTGTCAAAGTTTTTACATGTTCTTTTAATTCCTTGTTTTCTTGAGTTAAATTTTCAATTTCACTTGAAAACTTTTCTGAATTTTTGGTAAGCTCAAAATTTTGCTTTCTTAATTTCTTATTTTTCAATTTTAATTTTTCATATTCCATTACTAAGTCATCAAAAGCATCATGCAATTCATTGAAGGTGAATTCAATTTCAGGTTCAGAATTTACCTCATTATCCTCGTTGGCCATGAAACATAAGTTGGCGACTACCTGCTGCTCTTCTTCACTGCTGGAGTCCTCACTCTCACTCCAGGTAGCCATCATGGCCTTCTTTCTCAACATCCTTCTACTCTTTTTAAGCAAAGGGCAATCCGTTTTGTAATGTCCAGGCTTCTTGCACTCGAAGCAGATGGGTGGATCCCTTTCTTTCTCTTTCTCCTTCTCCTTGTTGTGATCACCTTTTTGTGGCCTTTTCTTGTAGAAGCCCTTCTTCTTTCTCATGAATCTTTTAAATTTTCTTGTAATTAGGGCTGTCTCATCATCATCCTCTTCTTCTTCAGATTCATCACTTGACTCTTCTTTTGTAGTGGACTTGAAGGCTATGGCTTTCTTTTTCTTGTCATTGTCCACTGTCTTCTACTTTAGTGAAAGCTCGTAGGTCATCAGTGATCCAAGAAGCTGCTCGAGAGGTAGAGTGTTGACATCCTTGGCTTCTTCTATGGCTGTAACTTTCGCATCCCATGAAGCCGGAAGAGACTTGAGAAGCTTGTTAACCAGTTCACCATTAGATATAATTTTTCCCAAACTTCTCATACCATTTACTATATTTGTAAATCTAGTATACATTTCACTTATACTTTCAGTTGGTTCCATCCTGAACATCTCATACATATGAATGAGCATATTCACCTTAGTGGTCTTCACTTGGTATGTACCCTCATGGGTGACCTCAAGTGTATCCCAAATTTCTTTGGCGGAAGTACAATTTGATATTCTGTTAAATTCACTAGGGTCAAGTGCACAGAATAGCAAATTCATCGCCTTAGCATTTAACTCAGATTGTTTGATGTCATTGTCATCCCATTCTTCTTCAGATTTCGGGGTGATAATGCCATTAACCAAGTGAGTGGGCTGATGAGGCCCTTTGGTAATTACTCTCCATATATGATAATCTACAGCTTGTAAATAAATACGCATACGAGTTTTCCAATATGTGTAGTTTGTGCCATTAAAAAAAGGAGGGCGATTTGATGCTTGTCCTTCAACTATACCCATTCCAATTGGGGCGGCCATGATCTTTCACTCAAAATCGTTGGACCTACAAGAGAGTACCGGTGCTCTGATACCACTTGTTGCCCAGATATGGTGCCCAAGAGGGGGGGTGAATTGGGTATTTAAAAATTTAAGGCAATATATGTGCTATCAAGTTTTAAGGTGAAGAGTGATAGTGCTTTAAGAATTGTGCAACGGAAGCAATGAAATAAAATGGCAATTAAAGAGCTAAAGAAGTTAAAGAGAAAGGCAATGCAAACACACAAGAAATATAGTGGTTCGGTGCACCTAGCACCTACATCCACTCCCCAAGCTCCACTTGGGAATTTCACTATAATCTTTAGATTACAGTCGACTTGTTTTACCAGGCTCACAAGTCAAAACCTTACATACTTGTTTTGGCTTCGGGCTAACAAGCAACCCTAGTTGGTTTTATCAATTGGCTCACCAACAAACCTCACTCACTTGTTTTGGCTTCGGGCTAAAAAGCAACCCTAGTTGGTTTTATCAATTGGCTCACCAACAAACCTCACTCTAGTTTCAAATTCCCTTGAAACTAGCTAAAGACAAAAGAGTATGAATACAATGAATTAAAACTAAACAAACTCCTTTTGAGCAATAATAAATTCATTGAAGCTCTTGATGGAGACTCTTCAAGCCTTTTCCCTTGGAATCTTTGGACCTCACTAAATGCCAAACACTTGAATGTTGGATTCCTCAAAGATGGAAGACTTTTTGGCTAGGGAATCTCTTGGTTTTCTCACTCTTTTTGCTTGGAAGTGATTGAAGGCTTTGTACTTTGAATCAACACTTTTTCACTTTGTCTCCTTGTCTTTTTGAAGTTTGGTGGAGGTTAAATACCTCATTCATGCTGAAACAACTCCATAAGACCGTTAGATTCAAAATATGGCCGTTTATGGCCGTTGGAAATCAAATCAGAAGTTCAGAAAAACTAGCCGTTATGCCATGAGTCGACCTCATGAGTTGACCTCTGGATCAAGTGTCGACCTCATGAGTCGACCTCCAGTAAAGTTTAGGCAAAAGTTCAGAATACCATAGTTCTGCCCATTTGAATTCTCAGGCTATGAGTCGACCTCTAGTGTTGACCTCTGGACAGGTGTTGACCTCTGGTGGTCGACCTCTGAAGCATGCCACTGAGACTTTGCCGTGCCGGCCATGCTGAACTTTCCTTTTCTTCATGAGTCGACCTCTGGTGGTCGACCTTTGACAAGGTGTCGACCTCTGGGGGTCGACCTCTGATCTGAATTTTTCTGAAACTCTTGAGATATGCGTGCCATGCTTGAGTTTCTTTAAGCCTTTGTTTCTTTTGTCAAATATTTCTTAACAATAAGGTCCATTATGAGAATTTTGATCTTGTTCAAGGTAGAAGAGCTCATTTCCAAATCAGGTAAACTTAGTTTCATCATTGTCCTCATGATACTTGATGCAGCACGAAAGCTCTGATACCAAAAATGATGCAGAACAAATAAAGGAATGCGATGCGGAAGTAAATTAAGATTAACTAATTTTTTTGTTGTTTTTATATGTTTGTAGAAGTTGGCTTCAAATCAAAGAAAAGTTAACCTAACATTGAAAGATACTAATATGATAATTGAAAGCACAATTTTAAGGAAACTAAATTATCAGAGTAGTTCAGAAGCAACGGATCGCTGGGGGTTGAGAAACTCCCAGACCTAGGGTTTCGCTCTAAACTTTCAGCAGAACAAAAATAAAGAGAAGAGATGGTTTACCTAACCAGACAATGATCTTCACAGATTTTGGTGGAAGAACTCTCCCGAGCAGATTGTTGGATCCTCGGATTTAGATTTCTTCGCAATGGATCCTCCAGTACTGGTCCTTTGGCGGGTTGGCTTCTCCTGAACTCAAGATCTGGAAGAGAAGAAAAATAATTGATGGAATCAGAGAGTCAAGGAAAGATTTTACCAGGTTGATGAACTTGAAGATTGAAATTGCTGAAAACTGGATTCTCCTGGAAGCTGATGTGATTTTCCTTGGAACTTGCTCTGGATCTGAAGTAGCCGGACTGGATCTGGATGAAGGTGGACGACCTGGACTTGTAAAGAGAGAGAGGCCGTGGGAGATGGATGGATCTAGGGTTTGATGGATTGAAAATAATGAAGGGCGGCTAGGGTTTTGTATTTTAAAGTGGCTAACCTAGGGTTTTGGATAAAGATGGAGATCTCTCACCTCCTCAAGGCTCCAATGGAACCCGGATTACCCCCTCATGGAGCTCAACACTTAGAATAGTGTGGAAGAAGAGAAACCTAGGTTACTCAACACAAGAGAATAGCAAAAATAATTTTTTCTTCATTGATTTTCAAAGTTACAAAGAGAGGTCTATTATATAGACCTAAAATTTTCTCCTAGCTTGTACAAATTCCCATGTGGGACTAAACTCTTCCAACCTCTAGATTAGGTAGAAAACCCCCTCTCTTGGTCGACCAAGACTTCAAAAAAAATTGGGACGTCCATAAAGGAATTTTTTTTTGGAATTTTTATGGCGCCTCCTTTGGAGTTGGATTTGGATTTGGAGTCCTCCTCTTCTTATGGCATTTCTTCTTTTCTTCCACTCCAAGTTAAGCTCTTTGATTTTGATTTGAACTTCAATTGGATGTCCTTCTTTGATTTCTTCTCCAAGAGAAGTTTTCTTCCTTCTTTGCTTAGGTAAAATAGGCAGGTATGGGCGCCTCCTTTAAATTAGCTTCCAATTTGATTTTTTCTTCTTTGGGTGTGGGGACCATGACACTGGGATGCCTCTGTGGCACCTCGTGGACTCTGGCGTGTGCTCGGAGTGTGGCTGGGCGTGTGGCTTGGAGTGTGGCCTCCACTTGCTTGAACCTTGATTTGATTGGAAGACAAATGTGGCACCATTTTGGACCAAATTGAAACCACATCGGGACTTGCACCGAGTCAACATGACTCAACAAAATTTAAATGGTGACTCAAGAAATAAATAAAAATAAATAAACTGGTTGACCAGGTCAACCTTTATTACAAACCCTAATTTCTCGGGCAATGTCAATCAGAGATCCAGATGGAGCTCTGAAGTCTTCTTCTGAGTCTGGTGCCCGCACCAATACTCTTTTTGAATAACCTAAGTCCTGAAACTTTATCTTGAGATTAAACATTAGTCCAAACATATACTCAACCTTTTGTTAATCATCAAAACTAAGGAGTCAAAGCCAACACCCAAGGATCACTCAATGGAAGCAAGGTTTGAGCTCTCAAAAGGGGAGAACACACAGCCTCTCAAAGAAGACGCCCTGGTGTTTCACGGTGATGAAAAATCTGCTGCGAAAATAGAGGACTGTAAAAATTTAAAAGCAGCAGGGATGAAGGAGAGGAAGAGGCATGGAAATACAAACTACGCCGGCAGCCAAAATGCCCATTAACAGCCATTAAACGGGAGGAATAAATCTAGCCGGTGGAGGGATGTGAAGGGACGCCCAGCATTTTTAATTTGGGACGTTTGGCCTTCATGTCGCAAGACATATTTTTTTCAGCGTGATTACTGTGTAAACGGTCCAAGGAGAGGAAAAAACCACCGGTCCAAAAATACTGGTCCAAAACCATTTAAACGATGTGGTTCAATCTAATTGAACCGGTTTAAAATTGGTTCAAGGGAAAAATTGGTTCACAACCAATTGAAGGTCAAAACGAACTCCGAATCAATTCAAAACTGATTCAGAAAAATCCTGGCGGAGCGCTGGTCAACCTGGAACAATTTTCGGTTGATGCAGACAATGGCAAGATGGGGAAAAGATTGCTCAAAAAATACCATGACCATAAAATCGAGACGATTCCTAATCGTAATCGGTATCCGGATCAGAGAGTAATCCTCCGTGGTGTGTGACCTCATATGTTCTAACCTAAACGGTAGCAGTAGAACAATTCTTGTACCAGCACAGGAAACCATCTAGCAATGGGTCCCGGCATCCGGATAGGTCGAAGATGCAGGAGAAAACTATCGAACCTCTAGCATATGGTTACCATATAATTCATCCCTTTGACCTCTAATGTTCAGGACGACTGAGATTGGGCTGCCAACCCAGACTGTGTCAGTCGACTACGTGTCTCAACTTCGCAAGCCCAATGACTCTTCACTAGGGCTACCCCGGTCGAGGATTTGCTAAATTGAGATACTGCGAGACATTCAATCCAAACTGTTCGGATAGGTCAATTCTATCTTGGTCCATCATTGCTCCACAAGTACTTACCTATACCCAGAAAACTTCCATCACCGGATTAAAAATCCGGGTAGTCTGGCACCAAAGCAAAGGGAGTTGCTTGAAAGCTACCGTGATGACCTCAGGTCAGAGGGATGTTGGGTTCGTGAACCAGTGCGGAAGCATGGATTTCAAAAATTTATGAAACCAGGTCCGAACCCTAATCCCAAATCTCCTTATTAGCAATTAAAAACTATGACTACATGCATGTCCAAATTTAAACATTGTTTAAATACTAACCTCAGATTGCTATTACCAGTCTGATGCAGAAATGAACTCCAAATTGAGTAGCCTCTTGAACACACCAGGCATCCACTTGTCCGCCCTCCGATGGTGATCCACACGGGCATATGATCAAGACACTGACTCCTTAATTGGGTTCCTTCCAATCAAGTTCTACCCCAAGAACTAGATATATGGGCTATTAGCTAGGACTCCTCTAGCCAAACTGGGACTAAACCTTCTCTCTTACCCTTCTCCTTGTCTTCTAGCAACTTTGGCCCCTTAAGACACTCTTGTCTTAAGAATAAGCCCTTGTCCTAAAATGAGACAAGGCTTGTCTTGGAGGGAGAAGAAAATTAAGACAAGATTGTCTTAATGTAAGAAAGAAAGGAGAGGCGCCTTCTTCCTTTACCGTCGGAGAGTTTCTCTCTGACTCTCCTTCTGTTCTGAGATTCGACAGAGCCAAGGCTCTGTAAAGGAATCAAAGAGGAAAGAGAGGAGGGGGAAACAATCTTCTGGAGAGGGAGAGGGAAAATAGAAGCAAGGCTTCGCTGTAGAAAATCTGGAATAGTTTTTTTTTTTTTTTTTTTATGGTGAAGTCTTCTCCTTAAATAGGCGACAGAGAGGCGCCTACCCATCTATAATCACCCTCTCACGCCCCTCTCTCCCTTCTCACGTCCTTTCCCTTCATCTCACGGCCCTTGAATTAATCTCACGGCCTTTGGGATGGGAAGACGCAAGAAAGAGTCGCGAAAAAAACACAGAAGGGCGCGCGCAGAAGAGAAGAGTCGCGCCCCTTCGGTGTTTTTTTCTTTTTTCATGGTAATCCCGTTTTTTGAAGAGTCCACACCTAGGTGGACTCTCTTCCACACCCCTTCAGCCAAAACGCCGATCCCCTTTTCTTTTCTCACGCAAAAACGCCCCTTGGAGAGAGTCCACGCGCGCGTGGACTCTTCTCCTTGCGCGCGCGCGTGGGAAGAGAGGGGAAGGGGCTTAGGCGATGTGGGAAAGGGGTTTAGCCTCTTAGGTTAGCCCAATTGCTAGCCTACTATTAGCCCAATGTCTTGAATCTTCAATTAGATTCAAACCGGAATGAATTTGGATCTAAAAAAGACCAAATCGGAACCCTAACTCGAATCCGATTCAAGTAGAAGCCATGGTTTGCAACACATGCTAGTGTGTTCATCTGCAAACGAGATTTAATTCCAAATTAAATCCTTGATTATCTATCCTAAGTGTGTGACCCATTGGGTTCCATACCTAGCCAGCAGTGGGTCCGAGTGCAAGTTGACCTAATTTGATCAGAACTCATTCTAATCGATTTAGGTCAAATCGGGCTAACTCGAGTTAGTCAATAAGGACTCCTCCTAATTAGTGATCCAATTAAACCATTTAATTTGATCAACCCACAAGACAAGATTGACGTCTAGCAACGTGTCATGTCTTCCCGGAAGATATGGAAATTCTGGTGAAATTCCAAGACTACCCTTCAGTGGAAAGTTCCCGTACAATTCGATCCTTCAATCATCTTGCATCCCGAATATAACTATGGATATGGAAACATGTCAAAACCAGCTTATACTCATTCCCAGCTCAGTCATACACTAATGATTCAATTAATTCGATATTAGAAATCATTTCTAATATCTGTACTTTGATCAAAGATTTCCTGAATCATCATCTGACCTAATTTGGCTGGATGCAATCTCCACCTACTAGGAGTGATCAATTCCTTGTTGACCTACTCATTACCTTCATATACAATTCACCATACCCAGCATCAACCTCGTGCATGACCCAGTATCATGATTAAGATTGAACCAAAGCATGGGTTCATGTACATAAGGTATTATGGCAGTCTTAGGTCATAGGACTACTTGTACAACTCCCACTATGAGAAACATCTATTGACATGCAGCTAAGGCTCCATTAGATGTTCTCAAACTGGATCTATTCAGTGAACTCATTCACTAATGAGCACCCACATCCTTGTATTAGTGTCCCACACAAGTGACTGTGAGAGCAGTCACCCTTTTCAGCATACATAGGATGTGCTAGTCTAACCGGAAACCCTGATCCCCAACTCAGGGTTCCTATGACTAGGAATATTCTAGATTAGGGTTTTAAGGCCTTAGATCTCACTGGTATGATCTTATCATAGCCCTAGGACCATAGCCCTAATCTATGGGGTTCATCATATAATGACGCAGCGAATGATGAAAAAATATTGCCTTTATTAACTTGTCAATTTACAATGGTCTGGGAGATACAAATATTGGCTTATAGGGCATAATCCTTTCAAGGGACACATATACCCATATCCAATCGTGAGTTTTCCTTTGGCAGAAAGGGGCTGCACGGAGTCACGTTCAATGAGATATCTGATATCCCACTTGAAGATCACATCAGTGTCACCATACTCATTTGTTTAAGAGGACAACCAAACGATGTGAACTGCAACAACCTATACTTAATATATTGCCGTCCAGTATAATATATCCTTTGGTTGTGAACCGGGTTTAAGGACCACTCGATACATCATGTCTGTATCGAAGTCAGTGTAGTACTAAGGACTTCATCACATGGAAAGAGCTCATTTCAAGGAAATACAATATGTGATGAGCTACCAAAATAATATTTTATTAATTCATAAAATGAATACAATACTCAGCATAACCGCCTACAACCCAGGCGATTGGCTTTGGGACACAATTCCCAACACGATGGCAAGGCTGGCCAGAGTCGGACGATTCATTAATTTCTCGAGAGGACTTGCAACACCTCAACCCAAACCTTCTCAAGAAATATGTGAGCCAATCTAATCTTCACTCGACAGGGTCGAGTTCTTCCCATCCTGGGAGAATTGGTGGGGACACCAGAGGTACCAGAATAAGACAGAGGCTTTTCAGCCCTCTATGGATTAATCAATAATTTATGAGTCCATCTTTAATAAGGGCTTAGCCCATTTGAGTGCATTTTAGTTGTTATTTGAGTCTTTTGAGTTGTTATTTTAGTTCTGTACTAGTCGGCTCATGTTGAGCTAGTTCAATCCAATTTTAGTCAGCTCATGTCGAGCTAATTTTATTTTTTTTTGAGTCATGTCCAAGCAAATTGAAGACTCAAGACTATATCATACAAGTAAAGACCAAGTCCAGCTAGATTGAAGACATGGAAGTTTAGCCCAAGTCCAACCCAGCTTGAAGATTTGAAGACCCCAGGAGGAAAATTCAAAAAACCCTAATTCCTTGCAGATGCCCTCCAGATATCCAGATTCCCTTCCAGATGCCAAAGTATATTCATAGACCAAGGCATCCATGATTTTAGAGGTCCATCTGCATCCTAGCCCAAAGAAATCAAGCCCAGGCACCAAGCCCATGCCCCTAAGAAGCAAGATACCAGGGAATATTCCTGCTACATGGCTACCAGGCCACCCCAGCTTCCAGAGGCCCAAACCCAATCGCCCGAGCCCCTTTGGGCTGGCCTCTTGCTGCTATTAGAAGCCCAACATGCCCCCCTAGGTGTCCTTGGAGTGTTGGCCAAGTCAAGAAAATTTTTAGGGATTTTTTCTACCTAATGTTTTCTTATTTTCTAGCTAGGGTTTGAGAGGGAAAAGGATTCTTATGTAATGTCAATTGTACCCTTACTTGGGGCCCAAGGTTAAGGGTCTATTTAAGAGACCCTAGCCTCTTGTATGAAGGGAGATTTTTGATATGAAAAAAATCTTGAGTTCTTATATTGTTTTGTGTGATTACCCTGCTGTGTGTGTAAAGGGGTTTAAGAGTTCTTCTTCCCGGTGTTTGCAACCATCTTCCTGCCACCAACCATCCTTCCAGCTCCCTCCAAAACTTTCTTTCCTTTGCTATTTTCCTTTGTTTTCTTGATTTTCTCTGAGTTTTATAACCCTTGACAGGTCGTTTGCAGGTCCCCGAGTTCCTACGAATCCAACGACTCCAGCCAAGCCTCAATCGGACCATCGAGCAGAAAGCTGGGTATCCGTGGATCTTTGGCTCGGTTTTCCAGGCCGCATCCATCGAGGAATGAGAGATCCCTTCACCGCGATCTTCACCGGTTGCTTCAGACATTGTCAGGTACACCCCCTCTACCTCCAGTCTTTATATTGTAGGAGAACTTGCCTTAACCGAGGCTTCTCAGCCCCGGCGATCCTTCTTTAGTACTTTTCTAGGTTCTAATCTGCATGCTTGGCTTCAAAAATTAATACATAATTCCCTACAACTAATTTTGATCTGAAATTTGTTCAATCAGGTTCGATCGGATCGAATCGGCTCAACCCTAAACATACTGCTGGCTGGATGTGGAACCCAATGGGTGACACACAGTAGAGACTTGGCCAAGGAAGTCATTCATGATTTAATTAGGGTCATAGGAATCAAATTTGTTAGCCGGATTACATACTAGCATATGTTGGCTAACCAAATTCCTAACCAAATTGGATTGGGTCCGGTTGCTTGCTAATTGGGCTAACCTAATTATGGAAAACCTAAATTAAGTTGAGTCCTAAGTGGGGCTAGCCTAATCAGAGCTAAATCTAATTGTAATTTGGATTTAATGGCATTTTAGGCAACAAACATGAAGAGTACCAATGGCATGGGACTCTTGGTACCTAAATGATACCTTAACTTCAAAAGGGCATAGAATGAGCTATAGATCTCTGACTTGAATATAATTTATATGGTCATAAAGGAAATTATGTTCTCTTTCCAATGACACCCATATTGCCTATGTTTTGACTGGTCAACATTCTTTGAAATTTGCATGGTAGAAGGATGGCGCGCGCAGTGCATGAAGAGTCGCAACTCTTCATGTGGCATATAGTTATGATGGAGAGTCCTTCTGCTATCAGGACTCTTCATAATCTCCAATGTTTGAAGATTAGAGATGTACCTTTTGGCTTCCTAGGGACCGGTAATTGACATATGGCAAGTGAGAATTCGTCCAGATAAAAGAATGGATGTGAATAAGGCCGTCGGTGCATGAATGGGCTTATTAGATATGATTTTTCAAGCTAGATAACTTCCCTTTGATCTTGAAAAATCATATCTGATAAGTTGATGGGAGGACATATCACATGCCCCTCTTGTATCAATAAATAAGGGGCGGGGAAATGAGTCTGATAATAAGAATTCCACTGAAGTATTGTTCTAAGTGTCTCTCTCTCCCTCCTTCATTAAGACAAGACTTGTCTTGTTAAGACAAGGTCTTTTCTAATAGGACAAGGCTTTGTTTTAGGACATAAGCCTAAGGGGTCCTAGAGGAGGGTTGTCCTAAAACCAAGAGTGGTTTAGGAGAGTGTCTTTAGTGCCCTACAGTAGGACAGGGTATCCTACAGTGGTCAATAGACCAAAGGCTGTCGAAAGAGTTCCACTTATCCAAGCAACTTGAAGCAGGAGTTCTTCCTTGTTCCGAGTTTCGTGTGGATCACCATTGGAGGGCGAACGTTTGGGCGCCTGGTAGAGAAAAAGGCTGAATCGGGATTTTCTTCATCGGATTGGATACTAGCGGTTCAGGTTGGTGCCTAAACTCTAGTTTATATTATATATGGATGTTTGTATGTTTTAATTCCTAGTAAGGTGGTCTTGGGTTAAGGGTTTGGTGGTGGTTTCATAATAAATTTTTGAAATCAATGCTTCCGCCCTGGTTACCAAAACCCTTACATTTACATTTATCTCAAATCCTTGTTGTAATAGCAAGGGTATTGATATAATGTCTCTTATAATATCCGGTACATGGTAGCATTCTTTTAACTTTAAAATGTTACCCGAAGGTAATAATATAAGATAAGTGCCCACAGCTTTAGCATACATGGCTTCTCCACTAGCGCCATATAGTTTGAAGTCACCTTTCTTCAATTCTCTAATTTTGTGGAGTCCCTATAAAGATTTATAGATATGAGACCCACATGCGGTATCCAATACCCATGAATTAGAAATGGAAGCACTCAATGATAAATTAGTTTGTATCATGTACAGACCTTTAAATGCTCTATTTGCATCTAGCTTCACACTTACATGATATGTCTTGCAATTCTTTTTCCAATGCCCTTGCTTTCTGCAATGGAAACAGGCTCCATCATTAACTGCCTTCTTGGCTTTCTTCTTCTTCTAGATGCTCTTTTTAGGGTTGAACTTTCTTTTCAAACCTTTTCTATTTGCATGTTTCTTCTTCCTATCAATAAGAAGAAGATGGGCCTTATCACCTTTTGAGTGGCACTCTGCTGTCTTTAACATATTCAGCAGTTCAAGCAAAGATATATTCAGTTTGTTCATGTGATAATTAAGAACAAATTGAGAATAGGAATCTGGAAGTGATTGCATGAATAAATCCTGATTGAGTTCAACATCCATCACAAACCCTAATTGACCTAATCGGGTGATTAAGTCAATTATTTTTAATACATGGATTTGTACAGATGAACCCTCACTCATCCATGCACGGAACAACTATTTCGATATCTCGTATCGAGCAGCCCTACTTTGCTCTCCATATAGCTCCTTTAAGTTGAGCAATATGGACTGAGGTTCCATACCTTCATGTTGCCTCTAGAGCTCATTGCTCATCGAGGCTAACATAGTGCACCTAACAGTTGTAATATCATTTTGCCACTTTTTATGTGTTGCAATTTTCTCCTTTGATGCATCTTCTCCGATCAGTGTAGGGTCTAGAGAATCCATAATATAAGAAAGTTTTTTATAAGTAAAAACTATTCTCAAGTTCCTTAACCAGTCCACATAATTGAGACCGGTTAACTTGTTGGCATCTAAGATGCCCCGTAGTGACAAATTTGAAGCCATATATATATATCCTACATTTAATTAAAGAATAATATCAGCCGACCACTCAAGATGACATTCATAATTAGATAAGGACTTTATGTCTAATTATGTCTCCTATAATTTTATTCGAATACCATAAATCTCAATCTATGGTAAGCGAAAAACCTTACTGAGTTTTTTAATGGGGTTGAGATCCTAATTCCTCATGAGTGCCTTGTGTTACAGAATAAACACTCATGAGTTCAATGGTAGGACTTCCTTTCCAATTGCAACCCATGTAATTCTCAACAAATAAACTGCCTCTAAGATGCTTATAGTCTTGTATTACACAACAAACTATAATGTCTTAGTTTAGTCAGACCCTTCATTTCTATATAGCCATGATGGAATAATGTTGCCCTTGTGTTACACAATAAAGCAACAATTTCCAACCATGCCATAAAGCACTAAGTGCACTAAGACAAATTTTATATCAAACCATAGAGTAGGCCTTGTGTTACACATCAAACCTACTATAGTTTTGATATTAAATTGGCTTAGCATGAAAGAAGGCCAATTATATTATACATGATCAATTAGCATTCCCAAGGTAAGGTTTAGATATGACCAAATTGGCCAGGTAAGTGGAAGGGGTGAGGAGGTCCCCCCGTTGCTTTCCTTAGATACCAATTGAATTGGCCAGGTCAGACAACGGAACCAATTAAAAACCTCATTCCCTTTACCTTCCCAGAACCACTTTCTTAGACACCAACTGGCTGATCAAACACTAATCAGTCTTGCATCATGATTGAGTTTATTCTATGACTAAATATGTTTTTACGACGGCTTTTATGGTCTCATACACATCTTAAATAATCATGTTATCATTGTTCATAACAATAAGTATAAACAAAAGCATATCAATCAATCACATGCAAAAAAATGATTATCCAACAGGCATATTTTTCTTAATATGCATTTCATAGCATGATTATAAAATTCTCTGTCACCTCACTTATTCATGGGATATGGCCATAGCGGCACCCATATATGTCATAGGAGACCACACTGAATGGGAAGAGAAAGCTTTTAAACCCTACTTAACCCATATGATCGAACAGCCATGGTGACTAACCCAATCCAAAGTGGTTACTAGGATAAGACATGTTATTAAGATGCATTTGATCCGCAATATGCATAATATCATATTGAAACAATAACATGCTCTTTTTATGATTATATTTATTATCATACATAGATTAGGGTTTAAGAATAACGTCCCCTAATCCATTGGCAATCATCATAGTATGATTATTTTTCATAACCATACAGCATTTCACTGAACCCTAAGTAATGGCATGCATCAAAAACCTATGATCAAACTAGCTATCTAATAAGCATTTGATCATACAAATGACAATTAATTAAATGAATTAAGGGTTGCTCTGATACAACTGATGGGTTTCTTAAGGGTCATCATGCATGTATGATGCATTGGATTTCAAAAATTTGTACAAAGAAAAACCCTTATTAGCTAAAAACCCTAATCCCAAGATCCCCTCATTCATATACAACTAATATATCACTAATATGGTTCATGAAAAATACCTGGAATGCTGTTTTCCACTCTTTTCCACTAGGCTCACAAGTGCAAAACATCCAACGGTGATCCAAACAGGAATTGACCCAAGGAAGAACTTCTACTTCTGTTGCTTGCTTGACTAGGACTCTTCTTGACAGCATTCTGGACTTTGACATTTGTAGGACACCCTACCCTCTTGTAGGGCACTCTGAATGCTCTCCAAAACCACTCTTGGATTTTGGATTTCCTTCCTTTATGACACTCTAGGCTTATGTCTTAAATCCTAAGACTTGTCCTAGAAAGAACAACCTTGTCTTAAGGAGACAAGGTTTGTCTTAAAGGAGGAAGGAGGGAGAGAGAGAGGCTCGGAATAATACTTCGGTGGAAATTTGATATCTATTTTGAAACTCATCACACCGCCCCTTATTTATAGATTCATGAGGGGTGTGTGATAAGCCCAGTCACCAAATTATCAGATATGTGTTCACTACCAGAAATCAGCCTTTCACCAAGGGACATCACCAAGGGATATGTCCCTCGAAAAATTACCAAGGGATTAGAAAGGGATTTTCAAAGGATTTTAAATTGCATTCAAAATTTAGTTTCAATAGAGAATTTCTAAGGGATTTTCCAGGGATATATTTCCCTTGATAAATTCCTTGGAAATCCCTTGGTAATCTACAAGGGATCAGTGAGTGATTATTTAAACAATTTTTAGTAAGGGATTTGTAAGGGAAATTCGGTCCCTTGGAGATTTACTAAGGGATAAATCCCTTGGTGTTGGTAAGATATTTTTAAACACAAAAAAAATGATATCAGAAAGGGATATTTTCTTAGAAATCCCTTAGTGATTTTAAAATCTTGTACCAAGCAAATGTCATTTATAGATTCTCTCACTTGCATAAAAAAAAGTCATAGGTAAAATTAATATTATGTACTAATAATTTTTTAAACTATTAATTATACCAAAAAAAATTCCTTCATCCCTCTCTCTCTCTAACTCGTTCAAATCTTATCAAAACACCACTTTCTCTCTAACTAAAAGCAAACCATTCCACCTCTCCCTTCACTCCACACTATCTCTCCATCCTTCTAATGAATGAGCAGAGATGAGCAGCTTGCGAATAACTTATCTTGCATAGATGAGCTCCATCAAACTAGTACATAGCATATCATATGCTCTTATTTATTGACCAATTGCATCAGGTTTGGACCTGAAGCCCCCTCCCCCTCTATTTTCTTTTTCTCTTATTTGGGGTAAATCTGAAGCCCTTTCCAAATACGCTTCAGGTAGGGATACATCACATACATCCTTTTCCTTATTTTTGACAGATGAAAAATAAACCAAAAGGTTAAGATGAAAAATGGAGTAATATCCACTGGTTCTTTGCACGACCTGAATTTTTTGTTTAGGAAGACAGTCTCCAGCAGCACCATGATTGGTACGATGGCGAGTTCAGTCATCTGCAAGTATATCAACAGATAATATTAATTAAATTAATATTGCATGAATTTTTTAGAATATATATATATAGGAGGGAAATTGAAATATTTCGAAATGAAACAACCATTATCATTTGACAAGAGTTATAAGATGATGATAGCATGGGGTGTGAAGGTAAAGTAGTTGCAGGAGCACTTTCTTGATAGAATCCAATAGAGTTGATGCCAAGGCTAAGGTTGAGAAAGCCAATGGAGCTTCCATTAAGCAAGCCAAAGAGGACAACTGTCCTTCCATCGATGAATTTAGGCTCAAAGAAGTGTAGGCGCTGTGCAACATGGAGCGTGTAGAAGGTAACCATCAAATGGCAGCTTGTCAAGGTCATCGCTGACCAAATTCAAATTCTCACCCAAATTAGAGTAGTGAAACGAGCCTCCAGTTATATATATATGTATTTTAAAAAATCTGGACCTAGACTTCAAAACTTAATAATGATATGAAAGGAGACCTGATGGGACCAATATTATATATATATATATAATAAGATCAAATTCAATTGGACTGGTTGAACTTTATAAGTTTCATGTCAAATATGTTAGGGAGCTGAGTCTTAATCTGAGAGCCACACTTGATCTAACAGACTAGATTTGACTTCAAGGATGGACTGGCTCTACGTTTGGTTGGGCACTTGGGTTCACTTGTTTGGGCCCAGCATCCCACTGGCACACAAGAGGCTGATAGGGAAAATCTCTTTAGGGAAATTGGCCTTATTGATAGATTAAAGTCATTCACGTGACAAGTATCACCTGACCAGTTCTAATTCATGTCAGATTAAGGCCAAGTTTCAGACACGACATCATCAATTCTAGAATAATCCAATCTATTTGAGTTCGGGTCATCCTTCATCTGGACCTTGTTTAAAAAATTAAATAAAAAATGGAAAAAGAAGAAAATGGTTTCCAATTTGTACATGGCTGGGTTAGCTGTATTATTCGTAAACATATAGAATTGGAAAATGGTAGACCTAAGGTTGCAAATTTGTACATATATAAAATTTCACACTTGGACTTGGGCCGCTGCTTCTTCCCGTCTCCTACCCTTTCCTCTTAAACCTCAAAAACCCAAACACACCTTTCCTCTTAAAACCCAAAAACCCAAACAGGGCTCTTCACCTCCCTCGTCTTTTCACCTTCTTCTCCATGGATAGATCAAGACTCTGGAGACCAAGAAAATAGCGAAAAAAATTCTAGGACAAATCACAGGAAAGATCAAAGACACGGTAAGATCATTATGTCCTATTTTTTTTTTTTTTTTGCTTTTCATTTTGTTTGATTCTATTTTTCGGTGAACTATGGGGAAGCAGAGCCGTGGGAAGTAGTGCAAGGTTTGGCCTTACCTCTCTAAGCCTCACACGCAATTGAGACTCCTTGGGACGGAACAAATAGAGGAAAGGCGGGCAATTGAGAGAAAGATCAAAGATACTGTACGATCCTTACCTCATATTTTTTGTTTCTTTTTGTTTTGCTTCATTCTCTTTCTCGGTGATCTGTGGGGAAGCAGAGCAAGGGGCTCTTGGTCCACTCTAAGCCTCCCACGTGATTGAGACACCTTGGGATGGAAAAATCAGAGGCAAACAGTCCGATTGAGACTCCTTCGGATGGATAGAGCAGAGGAAAACAATGGGGATCAGAGGCAGACGGGATCGTTATGTTGGATGTCTGGTTTTATATCCTGATGTGTTTTAAGAGCATAACTAATCTATGAATTAATTTTTGTTGGGTTTGATTGTGTCCGTTGGTGTTATCAGAGTTCTGTTGATTTTTTGTGAGATGTATGCTTAAATAGAACAAGTTTTGTATGTGCGTAGCTCTCGACTTTGGAGGTAGAACAGGTCCTTATTTGATCAATACTGGTTAAGTTCGAGTCTAGCCTGCTTTCCTCCCTGTTGAGAAGCTAATTAGAAAGTCCCTCCTTGGTGTTTTCTCAAGTTTAGGTTTGTTGCTAGTTTAATCATGAATAAGATTTGCTATATGATCAGTTTGCATAGTATTATGTTTTTGATATTGTTGGTGGCAATTGGTAAATGATATTAAATCAATTTTATTCTGTGGTGGAAAATTATGTTTGGTAGTGAATGCTGCAGATCTATTACTTTTGAGGCTTTCACTTTCATTTGAATGAGGAAGAAATAGATTTCTCTGACATACAGGTGAAACTAAGGAATAGTTATAAGAAGGAAAGTGGAAGACTTAAGTAATTTTTTGTTATACTCCTTAGTGAATGAATGAGTTTTAGTATATGTAATACGAATGTTAATGTCTACTGACTGGATTGTCTATTCATGGATATTGAATCCCCTTCCTATGTAGAATGCTGTTTGTTATTAGTTAAATGATATTAGTATACAATTTGTAAAACCTGTGTTTTAACTCTTGTTCATGATATTTATAGTAAATAAGAGGTCTTTCCTACATTTTTTTTAAAAAAAAATTCAATGTCCACAAATAGTCCCAATTAGAGTTGCACTTTGTCCATCACAGTTTGAGTATATATTGTATTTTATTTCCTTTTGAAGTTCTTCGTTCTGGTAAGATATATCTTGTGGGATTCAGTTTGTGTCCATATATCCTTTGCATAATTTTACCAGTGATGCATAGTTTCTTGTACCAATGATGCATAGTTTTGAAGTTCTTCGTTCTGGTAAGATATATCTTGTGGGAAACCTGAAAGTAACTATAGGATTAATGCATAGTTTTACCAATGATGCATAGTTTTAATAATGCATTTAGTGTATTCTTATTTGTAACCTTCAACTTTGGGAATGTTTAGTATCTAATATTTCTTGATCATTGTTTATTTGATTATCCATAGCGTAACAAATTGTCATCTACCTAACACTTTCATTTGAATAACTTAAAGTAACTATAGGATCATCTCGTCCAAATGCCATGCCTTTGTTAGTTCTTATACTACTTATATTATAAGTGATAGGGTTGCTAATCTAAGTAGTTTGAATGAGTTGCTGCATTCTTAAAGTAACTATAGGATCATCTTGCCCAAATGCCAATACTTCCTTTTCCTCTTCTATTTCTTATTCATTATATAAGTTTCTTTTTTTTTATAAAAGTGTATGTTCTTTTTTCTTTTGATAAATAGATTGATAAACTTTATGACTATATATTAATTTTATATAGGTATAAAGATACAACATGTCAGGAGATCATAGTTGGATGTATAATCGGTTGAGAAATGGATATATCACTAACGAATTTAAGGAAGGGGTGGAAAGATTCCTTCAATTTGCATTTTCGCAACCTAATCATGTAGATGGAAATAAAATTAGATGTCCATGTTCAAATTGTCGTAACTTAAAATTTTGTGATAGAGATGAAGTTCTTTTGCACCTTTACTATAAAGGTTTCGATGAGCTCTATACTGTATGGACTTCACACGGCGAGACTTATGGTCATGTCGAAAAATCTTCAGAATATGATATTAATCCATACAAAAGGTTGGTAGTAGAAGGGTTCAGTCCAGAATTTCAAGAATTCCAACCAAATATGGAGATCACCAATGAAGAAGGTTATGATGTGCATGAACCCCCAAATCCACATGCTGAGAAATTCTATTCTTTGCTCAGAGTAGCGGATGAGCCATTATGGAAGTGTTGTCAAAAGCACACCAAATTATCTACAGTATCGCGACTATTAAATTGTAAGTCTGAATTCAATATGAGTGAAAACTGTTATGATCATCTCCTGTCGATTATCAAGGGCTTGTTACAAGAAGATGAGAATCTAGAAGACAATTTCTATGAAACAAAGAAAATGATGGGGAAGCTTGGCCTTGGCTATCAAAAGATTGATGTGTGTCCTAATATGTGTATGTTATATTATTTAAAAGATGAGGCAAAGACAGAAAGCAGTTTTTGTGGTCATGCTCGATGGAAATCTGAAGAAATGATTGTGGTGTAAAGGCAAAAAAATATTCCTTTTAAAGTACTATGATATCTTCCATTAATCGATAGGCTTCAAAGGTTATTTATGTCTTCAAAAATAGCATAATATATGACTTGGCATGCTTCAAATAGATGTGCAGATGGATTTATGGCGCACCCGTGTGATAGTGAGGCATGGAAGCATTTTGATAGAATTCATCCTAACTTTGCATCCGATCCAAGAAATATGCATTTTGGATTGTGTACCAATGGATTCAATCCTTTTGGACATTTATCAACACCTTATTTATGTTGGCCTGTTTTGATTGCGGTATATAATTTACCTCCATGGATGTGTCTTAAGTGACAGTATATTTTTTTAAACATGGTGATACCAGGTACAAAGAGTCCAGGCAAGAATATGAGATCAACAGGGATAGTGACACATGTAGGGTTCGGTGGCAAGGCGGAATCATAGATTTCAAAAATTTTTATCTTTATGAAATCTTCACCAAACCTTCAACCCAAAATCTCCTTAAAAGAATTAAAACATATAGATGTTTATATAAGATTTAATCTCAAATTAAGATGCTAACCTGTATCGCAAAATCCAAACTCTGAATCTCCACCAGGTGCCCAAATGTTCACCCTCCAATGGTGATCCACACAGAAAAACAATGAAGACAAAAATTTCTATTTCTTGGTTCCTCTTCTTGAATTCTTTTTCAAGAATTCAATTCTTGGACCTTTAGGATGAAATTTTCTTTCTTGAAAATTTCTTTTTCTTCCTTCTTTCCTCTTCTTGAATTTTTTTCAAGAATTCCCTTTCTTGAATCCCTTTTCTTGAATTGAATTGGGAGAAAAAATTAAGACAGTCAAAGTCTTAATTCAAGAAGGAAAAGAAGAATAGATCCTTTCCCTGTTCTTTCCTTTACCGTTCAAGACCTTCTTCTTATTCTTGTTTAGGGTCAGAGTTTCGACAGAGGATACCTCTGTAAGGGAAACAATACCCAACAAGAACAAGAGGAAGGAGTATTCTGGAGAGGAAGTAAGGGAATTGGATCTCTGAACTATGTTTCGTGAAAACCCCCGAGAACCCCAACCCTATTTATAGATCTCAGAGGGGTGTCATCTCGAAACAAGAGGGGTGTCATCTCGAAACAACGCAACCCTCTGAAACCCCAGGGATCATGATCCCTCATTCCTCATGCGTCCCCTCAACCAAAAATCATGATTCTCCGATTTGATTTTCGTTTTTCCGACGAGGAGAACTCTCGGAAAAACTTCAGGAAGGATCGCGACTTTTGGAGACGGATTTGCGACCGAAAAGCGATGGATCTTTTTCTTAAATTTTTCTGGCCATCAGATCCAGATCCAAGGGCGCCAGACAAGGATCTGAAATGCCCCTTTTCAGATTTTTCTTCGACGTTATCTTTCTCACGCGTTTTAAGAGAAGTCCACGCGCGTGGACTTTTCTTTCTTGGCGCGCGCGGGTGAGAAGAGGGAGGGGGCGGCTTGGAGAGAGGGTCTCAGTGAACTAAGTTCACTTGGGTTCAGCCATGGGTTAGCCCAATGTCCTAAAAAATAAATTGGACCTTAATCTAGTTCAATTAGAACCCAATTAAGCCCAATTCGGAACCAAATTCGAATCTGATTCGAATAAAAATTTGGTCTGCAACACATGCTAGTGTGTTTATCCTGCAAACATGATTTAATTCCAAATTAAATCCTTCATCAATTTTCTTTTGTGTGTGACCCATTGGGTTCCACACCTAGCCAGCAGTAGGTCCGAGTTCTATTTGACTTAATTCGGTTAGATCTTAACTAAGCCGATTTAGGTCAACTCAAACTAGCTCGACTCGGTCAATTAGAATCTAATTCAAATTGACTGATTTGAATTACCATGACTCAATCATATACCTACAAGACAAGATTGACGTCTAGCAACGTATCATGTCTACCCGAAAGATGTGGAATTTTGGTGGAATTACCAAAATACCCTTCAGTGGTGAGTTACCGGGCAATTCAGTCCTTTGATCAACTTGCATCCCGAATATGATTATGAATATGGATACTTGTCAAATCCAATTTTCATATTCATCCCTAGCTCAGTCTTTATAATGATGAATCAGTAATGAACCATTAGAAAATATCTCTAATGTTCATACTTTGATCAAAGGTTTCCTGAACCCATCATTTGAAATTAGCTGGATGCTATTCCCTCTTACTAGGGCTGATCAATTCCTTGTTGACCTACTCACAACCTCCATATACAATCCACCATAACCAGTATCACCTCGTGCATGACTCAGTGTCATGATTGACTGTGAACCAAAGTATGGATTCATGTATATAAGGTACTATGGTAGTCTCAGGTCAAAGGACCACATGCACTACTCCCACTATGAGAATTATCTATTGACAAACAGATAAGGTTCCATTAGATATTCTCAATCTGGATCAATTCAGTGAACTCATTCTCTAATGAACACTCACATCCTAGTATTAGTGTCAAACACAAGTGACTGTGAGATCAGTCACCCTTATTACAAAACATATATAGGATGTGCTGGTCTTGCCGAAAACATTGATCCCCAACTCAATGTCCCATCGACCAGGAATATTTTAGATTAGGGTTTTAAGGCTTTAGGTCTCACTGGTATGATCTCATCATAACCCTAGAACCATAGCCCTAATCTATGGGGTTCATCAAAAAATCAAAAAGACACAGCAAATGATGAAAATAATGCCGTTATAAAATGTCAATTCATTGATTTTGGGATCAAAATTACAATATTTCAATTGGCTTTCAGGGCACAATCTTTCAATCTCCCACTTGCACTAAAGCCAATCGCCTTTAAATCTTAACCCCATACAATCAAGGTGGCGATCAAACTCTCGCTGTGATAGAGCCTTAGTGAACGGGTCTGCTACGTTGTTCTTCGTTTCTACCCTTTTAATGCAGACTTCTTGTCTTTCGACAATCTCTCGAACGAGATGGAAGCGTCTCAGAATGTGCTTTGATTTGTGATGAGCTCTTGGTTCCTTTGCTTGAGCAACAGCCCCCGTATTATCACAGTAAAGTGATACTGGACCTTCAATCTCAGGAACTACGCCCAACTTTGATATGAACTTCTTCATCCAGACAGCTTCCTTGGCAGCTTCACTAACAGCAATGTATTATGCCTCAGTTGTTGAGTCAGCTACAGTTTGCTGTTTAGAACTTTTCCAGCTTACAGCTCCTCCATTAAGGGTAAAAACATACCCAGATATAGATTTGCTGTCATCTGGATCTGATTGAAAACTAGAATCTAATAAGCTTCTAGTTTAAGATCAGATCCTCCGTATATTAGAAAAATATCCTTAGTTCTTCTTAAGTACTTAAGAATATTTTTCACAGCCTTCCAATGATCCTCTCCTGGATCAGCCTGAAACCTGCTGGCTATACCTAAGGCATATGCCACATCAGGCCTAGTACATAACATAGCATACATAATAGACCCTACTGCCGAAGCATAAGGTACCGAATTCATTCTATTTCTTTCTTCAGGTGTCTTAGGAGACATCTTCTTAGAAAGATGTATGCCATGACCAATAGGTAAGTAACCTCTTTTACTTTCCTCCATGCTAAATCTTTTTAGCACTTGGTCAATGTACCTAGACTGGGATAAACCTAGCATCCTCCTAGATCTATCTCTATAGATCTTGATGCCTAGTATATAAGATGCTTCTCCCAAGTCTTTCATGGAAAACTGTTTAGATAACCATACCTTGACTGATTGTAACATTGGGATATCATTCCCAATGAGGAGTATGTCATCTACATACAGAACCAAGAAAACTATGGCACTCCCACTAGTCTTCTTGTACACACAAGGTTCATCCTCATTTTTGATAAAGTCAAATTCTTTGACTGTCTTATCAAATCGGATGTTCCAACTCCTAGATGCTTGCTTTAATCCATAAAAGATTTCTTTAGCCTACATACCTGATTAGGTTTAGTCTCCAAGACAAAACCTTCTGGCTGTGACATATAAACCTCTTCCTCAAGGAATCCATTGAGGAATGCAGTCTTTACATCCATCTGCCAGATTTCATAATCATGATATGCTGCTATAGCAAGCATGATCCGAATAGATTTGAGCATGGCAACAGGAGAAAATATTTCATCATAATCTATTCCCTGTTTTTGTCTGAAACCCTTAGCCACTAATCTGGCTTTATAAGTTTCAACTTGGCCATCTGTCCCAATCTTTTTCTTATAGACCCATTTGCATCCAATAGGGTTAACACTCTCTGGTGCATCAACCAAAGTCCAGACTTGGTTGACATACATGGAGTCCATTTCGGATCTCATGGCTTCCAGCCATTTGTCTGAGTCACTACTTATGACAGCATCCGTATATGTTAGAGGCTCATCATTATCAATGATTCGGGCTTCATTATTTTCAATAATGAAACCATACCTTTCAGGTGCATGTCGCACTCTATCAGACTTACGGATAGGAGTCGTGTGTTCAGGTTCTATACTAACTGTGTTATGATTTTGTTGAGATGTATCTATTTGTTGAACTTCTTCAAGTTCAATATTTCTCCCACTGCCCTTTTGTAGGATGAATTCCTTTTCCATAAAAATGGCATGCCTACTGACTAAAATCTTTTGTTCAGTAGGGTGGAAGAATAGATATCCTATACTATTTTTGGGATATCCAACAAATAGACATTTTTCTGCTCTAGCATCAAGCTTTTGTCCAAAATTTCTTTTGACATAAGCTGGACATCCCCATATCTTAAGGTGCTTAAGATTGGGATTCTTTCCCCTCCATAACTCATATGGAATGCCAGATACAGATTTGGATGGTACTCTATTCAAAATATTAGCCGCTGTTTCCAAGGCATATCCCCAGAAAGAAACAGGTAAGTCTGTGAAGCACATCATGGACCGTACCATATCTAATAAAGTACGATTTCTCCTTTCAGCAACACCATTTAATTGTGGTGTGTAAGGAGGAGTCCATTCAGAGATGATTCCCTTTTGTTTAAGGTGATCAAGAAACTCGGTGGATAAGTATTCACCTCCTCTATCTGATCGAAGGATCTTAATACTTTTCCCCGTTTGTTTCTTTACCATACTTTGATACTCTAAAAATTTTTCAAAAGCTTCGGACTTATGTTTCATTAGATACACAAATCCATACCTTGAAAAATCATCAATGAATGTGATGAAATATGAGTATCCACCCTTGGCCTGAGTTGTCATAGGACCACATACATCAGTGTGTATGAGTCCTAATAACTCTGTTGTCCTTTCAGTATGTCAACTAAATGGAGTCTTGGTCATTTTACCCATGAGACATGATTCACAAGTTCCTAATGATTCATAGTCATAAGGATTAAGGAATTTTTTCTTGTATAACTTGTTAATCCTCTGCTCACTAATATGTCCAAGACGACAGTGCCAAAGTAAAGTATTGTTTACTTCATCTCTTTTTCGTTTATTACTAACATGTAGTATATTGTCATCAGAAGATAAAGTTAAGAGACCATTGCAAAATATGCCATTAAATATTATTTCATTAGAAAAACTGATTGAGCAGCCACTGCTCATTACATTCATAATATATCCTTGTTTAAGTAACAAGGGTACAGATATGATGTTTCTAATGATTCTAGGCATAAAATAACAATTCTTTAACTCTAAAATCTTCCCAGAAGGCAGCTTCAACATATAAGTCCCTACAGCTTCTGCTTGGATGGAATCTCCTCCAGCACCGTAGAGCTCGAAGTCGCCTTCCTTCAAAACTCTAATGTTTTGTAGTCCCAGCAATGATTTGCAGATATGATGACCACAAGCAGTATCCAATACCCAAGAGTTTGAATTAGAAGAGTCTAATGACAAAATTGCATGTATCTCATACATACCTTTTGCTGCATTACTAGCACCAGGCTTCAGACTTGCAAGGTAAACCTTGTAGTTTCTTTTCCAGTGACCCGGCTTGCCACAATGAAAGCAGGTCATTTGTCCGGAGGCCTTCTTTCCTTTCTTTTTCTTGATGCCGCCTTTTGGGTTTAACCTCCTCTAGGAACCCTTTTTGCCTATTTTCTTCTTGTTTACACCATCCACAAGAAGAAGTAGAGCCTTATTTTTCTTTAAATGGCTCTCCGCTGTTTTTAACATATTCAATAGCTCAGGCAAGGAAGTGTTAAGTTTGTTCATATGATAATTAAGAACAAACTGTGAAAATGACTCTAGGAGTGACTGCAGGATTAAATCCTGATTCAACTCCCCATCCATAACAAAACCCAATTGACCCAATCGGGTGATTAGGTCAATAACCTTTAATACATGGTCTTGTACGGATGTACCTTCTGTCATCCTTGCACGGAATAACTGCTTAGATATTTCATATCTTGCAGTTCGACTATGTTCTCCATAAAGTTCTTTTAAATTGAGCAATATGGAGTTTGTGTCCATGCTATCATGTTGCCTCTGTAACTCATTGGTCATAGAGGCAAGCATTATACACTTGACAGTAAGTGAGTCATTTTGCCACGTGTTATATGTGGTCTTATCCTCTTGCGAGGCATCTTCCCCTAATGGTTCCAAGGTTGGGGTATCAAGAATATAAGAAATTCTTTCTTGGCTGAGTACTATCTTCAGGTTTCTCAACCAATCAACATAGTTTGGTCCAGTCAATTTATTTGCATCAAGAATGCTACGGAGTGAGAGTGAAGAGGCCATTTAATCTACATTAACAAACAACATTACATAAGCAGACAATCAATGTTGACAAAACATAATTAAATTAGGACTTTAACTTAATTATGTCTCCCACTATTTTATCAAGCATCATAACCCTCAATGTGATGATCGAGAAAACCCTAATTGGTTCTCTTAGTGGGGTTGAGATCCTAATTCCTTATAAAAGACCTTGTGTGTGTACAACAAATCTTTTATAAGTTCAAAGGTAGGAAAACTCTTTCCAATTGTAATTCATACAATTCTCAACTTATCTTGGCCTCTAAAATATTAATAGCCTTGTGTGTACACAACAAACTATAATATTTTAGTTAAGTTAGACCCTTCATTGCTATATAGTCATGATATTAATCATAATACCCTTGTGTGTACACAACAAAGTATTATATTAAATCATTCCATAAGCGTCAAATGTACCAAGAAAAATTATGTTAGTCACCATAAAGAAAAAGGCCTTGTGTGTACACAACAAACCTAATATGGATCATAACATAATAATGACTTGGCATGAAGGAAAGCCATATGTAGTGAATATTACACTGAGCATATTAATCAATAATTAAGTTAATCATACCGGCCAGGTAAGTGGGAGAGTGGTGGGAGTCCCCCCGTTGCTTTCCTTAGACACCAATAAGAATTGGCCAGGTCAGTCAACGGAACCAATTAAAAACCATGTCCTCTTTACCGATCATGAACCACTTTTCCTAGACATCGAATGATAAACTAATCATATTGATTATTTTTGCTTTTGGTATATGACACTACAACTTAATATGTTGTTAAAGAGGGCTTTATTAAAACAAAGTACATTCTAGCAATATGTGCCATAGTGTGCGATCATACTAGGACAACCATTTACCACATAATGGATCCACCATTATGCCAGGGCAACCTTATTTCAGTATGATGACTAGATCTCTATGCATATCTCTACAACAATTAGGGTTTGAGTGAAAACCCTAATTGGTGACATTATAACAAACATATATTACATCTCATGTTACTTATATAAATATGAATCTAAAATTCAGAATATATATTTTAATCTTAATAAGGAGGCTCTGATATCACTGTAGGGTTCGATGGCAAGGCGGAATCATAGATTTCAAAAATTTTTATCTATATGAAATCTTCACCAAACCTTCAACCCAAAATCTCCTTAAAAGAATTAAAACATATAGATGTTTATATAAGATTTAATCTCAAATTAAGATGCTAACCTGTATCGCAAAATCCAAACTCTGAATCTCCACCAGGTGCCCAAATGTTCACCCTCCAATGGTGATCCACACAGAAAAACAATGAAGACAAAAATTTCTATTTCTTGGTTCCTCTTCTTGAATTCTTTTTAAGAATTCAATTCTTGGACCTTTAGGCTAAAATTTTCTTTCTTGAAAATTTCTTTTTCTTCCTTCTTTCCTCTTCTTGAATTTTCTTCAAGAATTCCCTTTCTTGAATCCCTTTTCTTGAATTGAATTGGGAGAAAAAATTAAGACAGTCAAAGTCTTAATTCAAGAAGGAAAAGAAGAATAGATCCTTTCCCTGTTCTTTCCTTTACCGTTCAAGACCTTCTTCTTATTCTTGTTTAGGGTCAGAGTTTCGACAGAGGATACCTCTGTAAGGGAAACAATACCCAACAAGAACAAGAGGAAGGAGTATTCTGGAGAGGAAGTAAGGGAATTGGATCTCTGAACTATGTTTCGTGAAAACCCCCGAGAACCCCAACCCTATTTATAGATCTCAGAGGGGTGTCATCTCGAAACAACGCAACCCTCTGAAACCCCAGGGATCACGATCCCTCATTCCTCACACGTCCCCTCAACCAAAAATCACGATTCTCCAATTTGATTTTCGTTTTTCCGACGAGGAGAACTCTCGGAAAAACTTCAGGAAGGATCGCGACTTTTGGAGACGGATTTGCGACCGAAAAGCGATGGATCTTTTTCTTAAATTTTTCTGGCCATCAGATCCAGATCCAAGGGTGCCAGACAAGGATCTGAAACACCCCTTTTCAGATTTTTCTCCAACGTTTTCTTTCTCACGCGTTTTAAGAGAAGTCCACGCGCGTGGACTTTTCTTTCTTGGCGCACGCGGGTGAGAAGAGGGAGGGGGCGGCTTGGAGAGAGGGTCTCAGTGAACTAAGTTCACTTAGGTTCAGCCATGGGTTAGCCCAATGTCCTAAAAAATAAATTGGACCTTAATCTGGTTCAATTAGAACCCAATTAAGCCCAATTCGGAACCAAATTTGAATCTGATTCGAATAGAAATTTGGTCTGCAACACATGCTAGTGTGTTTATCCTGCAAACATGATTTAATTCCAAATTAAATCCTTCATCAATTTTCTTTTGTGTGTGACCCATTGGGTTCCACACCTAGCCAGCAGTAGGTCCGAGTTCTATTTGACTTAATTCAGTTAGATCTCAACTAAGCCGATTTAGGTCAACTCAAACTAGCTCGACTTGGTCAATTAGAATCTAATTCAAATTGACTGATTTGAATTACCATGACTCAATCATATACCTACAAGACAAGATTGACGTCTAGCAATGTATCATGTCTACCCGGAAGATGTGGAATTTTGGTGGAATTACCAAAATACCCTTCAGTGGTGAGTTACCGGGCAATTCAGTCCTTTGATCAACTTGCATCCCGAATATGATTATGAATATGGATACTTGTCAAATCCAATTTTCATATTCATCCCTAGCTCAGTCTTTATAATGATGATTCAGTAATGAACCATTAGAAAATATCTCTAATGTTCATACTTTGATCAAAGGTTTCTTGAATCCATCATTTGAAATTAGCTGGATGCTATTCCCTCTTACAAGGGCTGATCAATTCCTTGTTGACCTACTCACAACCTCCATATACAATCCACCATAACCAGTATCACCTCGTGCATGACTCAGTGTCATGATTGACTGCGAACCAAAGTATGGATTCATGTATATAAGGTACTATGGTAGTCTCAGGTCAAAGGACCACATGCACTACTCCCACTATGAGAATTTTCTATTGACAAACAGATAAGGTTCTATTAGATATTCTCAATCTGGATCAATTCAGTGAACTCATTCTCTAATGAACACTCACATCCTAGTATTAGTGTCAAACACAAGTGACTGTGAGATCAGTCACCCTTATTACAAAACATATATAGGATGTGCTGGTCTTGCCGGAAACATTGATCCCCAACTCAATGTCCCATCGACCAGGAATATTTTAGATTAGGGTTTTAAGGCTTTAGGTCTCACTGGTATGATCTCATCATAACCCTAGAACCATAGCCCTAATCTATGGGGTTCATCAAAAAATCAAAAAGACACAGCAAATGATGAAAATAATGCCTTTATAAAATGTCAATTCATTGATTTTGGGATCAAAATTACAATATTTCAATTGGCTTTCAGGGCACAATCTTTCAACACATGGTGGAGCATCTAGACTTCGTGGAAGGGGTGGTAGAGGAAGAGATGTATCCCGACAACAGCTTCAAGATGAACATGATAGGGATACTGGAAGATATCCACAACAATATACCTGTAGGCTATTTAACACACCTCCGCATGTTGAGCAACATGGATCAGTGCCCATGGAGGAGCCCTCTGCCTATCCTTCACCTCATGTGCCTGATAGTGTAGGTTCGATTGGCTCTACACATATAAGAGGCCCGAACCAGCCTGCTCCTGAGCCGGCAGTTGAAACAAATAAAGTTTCCATCATAGTAGAAATGAATAAGTAAGTTTTATAATTATATGTTTTTTATTTGATATCTATTTTTATTTTTATTTCATATGATTAATTTTCTTGATGTTTAATGCTTAGATTCGTCGAGCCTGAGGTATCACGTCAGATGAGTGTTTGGTTGAAGCAATGTTTTAAAGAAGGTTGGCCTTTGTGGGGTTCAGTGGAGCAAACAACCAAAGATGAGTTGTTACGTATATTTGAGGTGATGTATTAAATTGTTACTTAGTTCATAATGAAGTTATTATGATAATATAGCATAAGTCTTTGATATGTTTTACAAGCAAGGTATAGATGGTCTCCAGCAAATGATTATAATATTAGAAAATGTTGGATGAGTACCAACAGATATCTACTGACAGGCATGATGAGTGAGGCACAAAAGAAATGTGTTGATGAGTTAAAGGAGAGGAATCCACTAGCCACACTTGCAGACACGATCAGCAAAGTTCATCCAAGTTGGATGAGACATGAAATATGGAATGAGTTATGTCAGAGGCATTGGCTTAAAGATAGTTGCAGCAGAAGTCTAAAGCTGGTCAGGAAAATCGAATGAAGCAAAAAGAAGGCTCAATCACTAAGCATTCAGGGGGTTCCATTCCTTTTGTGATGCATAAGAGGAGAATGGTAATTTATTTAGTATTTCTTAATTCCTATTGATGTTTATATTCATAATATATTTATGATACAATAACTTGTTGTAGATGCAAGAGAATGGTGTAGAAGCTACTATTACATCGCTTTTTGAGCGCACCCATATGAAGAAAGGGGCAGGAGAGTTTGTGGATGCAAAATCCAAGAAAGTTAGTGTATGTTTTCAATTTTATATCTAAATATATTTTATGTTAATATATATATTAATAGATTAATTTATTATTCTTTTGTTTATTTTATTTTTATGCATATCATCTATGACATAGATATATTTGCTTATTTATAATTCTTATATTTGTTTTATTCTGATATATGGTTGCAGGAGGCATATAAGACTGGTCTTAATGAAAAGTATGGCTCGGAGATTGAATCACAACCTTCATTTGATGCTACTATATGGGTGGAAGCCACAGGAGGTGTTTCTAAAAACAAGGTGTACAGATTTGGGCCACATGCACATTCATCCAATGTACTCGTGAGGACTTCTACATCATGCTCTACTTCTTAACTAGGCAGTTCTTCAGAAAGTGCACCTACCACCAACTCTGTTATCCAAGGAGCAATGGAGAATACACAGGAGCATATTATGGAAGTTTTGATGAACCCTCAACATAAGAAAATGTTGTGATCTCTCATTTCTAGTCTTGGTTTTACATCCTCTGAGCCATCTTCACCTCCTCCACAAGAATAAACTAGGTCCGCTAACCCTTCAACTGGTTCTCCATGTGATTGATGTTTGTTATGAACTTATTATGTATATGTTTGATGTTGGGTATTAACTAGAGTTTTTTTGTTTCATGTTTTGATATAGTTTTATTTGTTTATGGATTGAAACCTTGATGGATGTTAAACTTATTTAATAGACATGTTAAAATTTGCTTAAATACATTATGATGTTGTTTCGTATTATAAAAATTGAGTTATGGTTGATGTGTTGAGAATTATAATGTATATAGAGCTGCTATTATATTTATAAAATTGTCTTCTAGGTGAAAGCTTTGCCAAATGATTTGTAAGCAAAATAGAATGTAAGATGAAAATTTTACCAAGGGATTACCAAGGAATTTTTTGCGACTCTTCATGCACGTGCACACTTCATCCAACATCCATGCCAAATTCAAATGTCTTGATCGGTCAACTAAATCCAAATGAGGCATGGGATGTAAGCCAAGAAAAGTCCAAATAAAATCAGCAAAGGAATTTTATTTGCAGAAGGACTCTTGGTCTTTCTGCACCTTCTCCTCCTTGGTGCACGCAATTTGCACCTAAGAGTCCATACCAACTTGGACTCTAGTCCAAGTGGCATTACATGTCTCAAATTAGTCAGATAAAATCTAATGTATGCTGCCTCAATTAAGACATGTCCTAATCTAAGTCCCCTTTACATTAATTGATCAAAATAGCAAGCAACTGGACCCAAATCAACTTGGGTTAGGAATTAGGTTAGCCTACACATGCTAGTATGAAATCAAGCTAACCAATTAGGATCACATGAACCTAATCAAATTATGAATGACTTCCTTGATCAACTCCTTAATGTGTGTGGCCCTTTGGGTTTTACATCTACCAAGCAGAAGGTTTAGGTTTAAGCCAATTCAAACCAATCGAACCTGATTGACCTAATTATGTCAAATTGAGCTGACCTAAATTGCCAATTCGATTTGTCCATCAAATTGACTCATGAAACCAATCCAGTTGGTTCATGAATACCTACAAGACATGATTGACATCTAGCAATGTGTCATGCCTACCCGGAAGATGAGAAATTTGGTAGAAAGTACTAAAATACCCTTTAGTACAAAGTTACCATGTAATTCAATTTTTCGATCTCCCATTGTCCCGATTAAGTGATGGGTATGGATAAATGTAAAACCCTAGCACTTAATCATTTCGAATCTCTATTCGATAATGGAGACTCAGCTGATGACTGATTAGAAACCACTTCTAATCTCATCCAGCTTTGATCAAAGACTCCTTGAGTCATCAATTGAAGAGATGACTTGGGATAACAATTCCTCTTACTAGGAATGATTGATTCCTTGTTGTTGTCTAGGTGGCTTTTCCAAGAGGGGTGAATTGGAAATTTAAAAATAATTTAAGCTGATAATATGCTATTGAAAATCCCTTTTAGAGTGTTAGGTGTTGTGATAAAGTAATTGACTACAGAAGCTAAATAAGATCAGAGAAGCACCACACAAACATATAAAAATTATAGTGGTTCGGAGCAACCCAGCTCCTACATCCACTATCCACTATTACCTCTCAGGATTTTCACTATATCCCCCACTGGAATATAGTTGGATTGTTTTAACAGGATCACAATCCAAACCTCTACACTTTTGTTTTACCACGATCACCAAAGAAACCCAACTTGTTTTTACCAGGATCACCAAGAACCCAACTTGGTTTTATCAGGACCAAAAACCCAACACCTGGTTTTTAACAAAGGCTTACCAAGAACCTATTCGGTTTTTCAACAGGGCTCACCAATAGCCCAACAATTCAAGAATGAATTGAAGGTAAAAGCAATAAAGTGACAAACTAAATTTTGCCAAGTGGTTGCCGATGCAGCTCGATAGAAGCCCACTTGAATGCAGTTCAATGCACTTTAATGTCTTCTTTAGCTTCTTTGCTAAGTTCTTCAAGCTTCATATGTGAGTTGGTGAAGACTTGAAGGTTGTCTTGAATGCTCTTAGCACTCTCTTCCTTGTTGGTTGGCTAAATATTCAATAAAGCATCTCTTAATTTTGAGAACTCTCTTACTCACTTGTAAAGAAGTTCAAATCCTTTAAATATATGGCCTTCCATCATTCTAAGGCAGTTTAAGTTGTTGTAGACCATTGGTATGTGACATTTAACCGTTGGAGCACTTTTTGGATTCAAATTCTATGTTTTGGAACTAGCCATTGCAAGTCTGAAATCAACCTTCGAGTCGACTCAGATCACTCGAGTTGGCTCGAATCCATAAAGGAATTCTGGTTGAGTCGACTCTCTTCAATCTAGTCGGCTCACTTGCACAGTATCTTGATTCTTGACTCTATAAGAGTCGGCTCGCCTGATTCCAGTCGACTCGGATCCTTTGGCCTTCAAAATGTTAGTCTGGTCGAGTTGGCTAACTTCCGTTCTAGTCGACTTGGATGGCTGTTCTTCTCAGAAACCAATTTCTGGACTTTGAAAGAGTTGGCTCAATCTTCTAAAGAGTCGGCTCGAATGTCTGACCATGTGATAGAGTCAGCTCGGAGTTCCTTCGGGTTGGCTTGCCTATCTGATTCAAGAAATAGCACTCTGAACGAGTCGGCTTGGGTCCCTTAGAGTTGGCTTGGATATCTGCGTGCCCGAATCCTCTTGCTTGCACGGTGCTCTCTTCTCCTCGAGTCAACTCGAATGAAAGTCTCAATGAATTTTTTAGTCTATCTCCAGAATTCATCCGGCAAGTCTTCAAGCTTCAAGATGTCTTCAATTTCAACAAGTTTGTAAGAAACACAAAGCTTGAAACATATTTAGAAATAACCCAATTTTATGATCTTTCTTAATTTTTCCTTAGGGTTCTTCTTTAAAAATTTCAATTACAACACAACTTAAAACAAGAAAAACAAATGTAGGAGTTGAAGTTTGAACAAAGAATTCATCCTACAAAAACTTGTAAACCACTTGAAGAGTTGTTAGTAAAACAAATACATGTACCAATATTTGGTTATCATCAAAATCACTTATGGGGTCAACAATCTCCCCCTTTTTGATGATGACAAAACACTGGGCATAAAAAATTCTTTATAATTACAAGTATAATAGTATTTGAAAGTAAGTATGCACATGTATTAGAGCTAATTATATTTGCCAATAAGTCTCAGAGCTCTTGTAAGGAAACTATACAATTTCAATGTTAGTGCATTAGTGTGTATCAAAGTATTAAGCTTTGTTTGCTTCAAAGTTTCAGAAGTATCATAAACATGAAGTGTTAGAGTTTAAAATTGAATGAATTAAAGCTAATTTTAGAGCAAGTAGAGCAAAAGATAGGGTTTAGAGCTAAAGCCAAAAATTCTTCCCCTTTCTATAGGTTTTTAAACACTTAAGCACTTAAGCACATTTGAACACAATCATTTATATGCTCACCCTTTTTCATTCTATTTATGCACTTTATGAATAGGAAGCTCAAAATTTTCTTGTTAGCTTAGATTTTTCACTCAAATTTTTCATGCTCAATGTTCTCCCCCTTTTTGCCAAACATTCAAAAAGGTATTTGCAATAAAGCTTAATTCCTAAACAGAATGAGAAAGTTTTTAATATTTGTTTGAGATAATTTCACTTTCACAAATTCATTTGGATTTTCGAATTAAAATTCATTACAGTTGTATTGAAGACATTGCATCAGCTCAAAATAATTCAAGACAGTAAATATCAAAAGAGCTTTCATTTCATTTAAAAAAAGTTCAATACAAGGTACAAAGTATGAAAGAAATGATACCGCTACAATCAATCATAATGTAGATCTACTATAGTGCTAGTTGAACATCTAGGAATTTGAATGCCAGGAGGCATAGAAGCTAAAGGATCTGGATCTAATACATCAGAGGGTGCAGGAGCAGAATGAGATCCCTGAGGCCTAAGGTGTGGAGCTGGCTGTCTGGGGTGTGCAGACTGACTAGCAAAGGATGAGGGCTGTGCCTACATTTAGATTGTTGAACTGCAAGTGCTGCAATCACTCGGTTTGACAGCTGATCTAACTTGAATTGCACAGAGTCAATTTCTTCATCCAGTTTCTTTATATCTTTATGCAATTGGACTAGTTCAGATGCTAGTTCATTTGTAAATGCCTTTGAAGATCCTCTTAACCTTTCAAATTCTTCTCTCAAGATTCCAATTCCTTTAGTATAGTCCTCTTCCATTCTTCTTCCTTCTTCCACTGAACCCATTTTAAAATTCAGTTCATTCAATTCAGTTTTGAATGCTTCAAGTGTATTACTGACAGAGCTTTTAATGGATTTAGAACTAGATGAAATCAATTCAAGCAAGGCTTAAAGGTTAGGCAATGTTGCATTGGTTGCACTTTTGGAGGTCTCAAGAATTTTTAATATGGTGTGCAGGTCACTTATTTCTCCTCCAAATTTGTCTAACCTTGCCTCTATAGACTGGCGAAGCTTGCCAAACATGTTGGACATAGAGCAAGTAAGTGATTCAGATATAGTGCTCAACTGCTGAGATATAAAAGTCTATAGAACTAATGTATCAACTGAAGATATGTTTGGTCTGGGAGTAGTATGTGCTAATGGGGATGTAGGTAAGGAAGTTCCAATGTGCACAGTCTCCATTTCTTCATGTGAAGTAGGCTCTGACCTTGTAGATGCAATTTTTTTCTCAGTTGGTACAGAAAACTGTTCAGTAGAAGTCCAAAACTCACTAATAGGAATGTTGAAAATTTACTTTGAGCTGGGAACAACTTCTTCGAGTGCTGCTGGTGATAAAATGAATATTTCCCTGGGATTTTCTTCACTACTGTCTCCTGAACTGCTACAGCTGCTACTGCCTGCAACTGCTCTTTCATCTATTCCCTTTTTCTACCAAATTTTTTCATTACATACATAGCCCATTCTCATTAGTGATTTGGAAGTGTAGGTGTCTGTATGGTGCAAGGGATTTCCATCGTCTCCTTCCAAATTAACTCTAGAGGCTTGAAACAGTAGTGTTAGGACCATTCCATATGGAAGATAGGCTTTAACCATACGGACAGCCTCCTTCATTTGCATGATCATGATGAATGGAAGGTTGATTGATTCTCCTTGAATGATAAGCTCCATGAAACTCAGATCCCTTTTGCTAATCCAGTCAAATCTCGCAGTCCTTGGGAGAAATATTCTGGTTATGAAGTTGTGCAATAATCTCATTTCTAAAGACAAGGTGTTGGCTAGTACAGTATTAATTCCATCAACTTCTTCTCTGCCTAGAATTGTCTGCAAAGCCTTTTCTCTATCTTTTAAAACTAGATGCTTGATTCCATTAGTAGGCATGTCCAATAAACTACTTAAACTTTCTTCTGTTACAATAATTCTTTTTCCTTTCACTATAGATTCAATGTGATTTGCCTCTATTCTGAGGTTTTCATAAAATGTTCTTACAAGTGAAGGATAGGTGGAAACATTTAATGAACAGAAATAAACCCATCCTTGATTTTCGATCAGATTTCCAATTCTCAACTCAATTTCTTCTAGAAAGTTAAATAAAATTCTTCTACCGCTAGTTATAGGGCTGTTTGACAAATAGACTACCTATCTCGAAGATGAAGTTGCGGCCATAGGTTCACTTTCTTCTTCTTCTACTGCTGCCCGAGTTGGCTCTTCCTTTCGATGCTTTGTTCTTCCTCTTGCTTCTACAGAGGGAGTGGCTCGTTTTGATCTCTTTCTCACTGCCATTTTTTGAGCCATTGCAGCAAATTTGTAAGAAATAAAAAATCAAGGCTTTAGGGAAAGGTTTTTGGAGTTTTGGTGAAAGTTCTGAGTGGAATGATAGAGTTTAGAGTGAAAATGAAAGCCCAAGAAGTGAAAAAGAGTTTACTCAACTCTATTAAAAAAATTTTCCTGACATCTGAGTCGGCTCACTTTGTCCTAAAATCATCGAAGTCGGCTCGACTAGAGCGAACTCAAAACAAACAGAAATTCGAGTCGGCTAGGCAAACCCTAAATTGACCTAGTCGGCTCGACCTGAGTAAAAGCAAAAAAATTAGAGATTCAAGTCGGCTCGACTAGAGCAAAATTGCTCGAGTCGACTCAAATAGAAACTTTCCACAAAAGTTGTAATGATTCAAAAATTAAGTTTAATTCAATGAAATTTCAAGGAAAGTTGTTTAAAATACTTGAATAGTTGTAGGACATTTTCTAGATATTTTTTTTTAATTTTAAAGGAAATTATGTTAGAGAAATCTAGAAAGGATCACAAAGATCTAATTCTCCTCTAAGTAGTTCAAATATATCCTGATTTTGTGGCTTAGTAAAAATGTCATCTAATTGGCTTTCAGTTGGGATAAATTCTAGTTCAATGTCACCATTCAAAATATGATCTCTAATAAAATGGTGTCTAATCTCTATATGCTTAGTTCTGGAATGCTGAATAAGATTTTTGATCAAATTTATAGCACTTGTGTTATCACACTTGATTGGAATTTTAGATTGTATAACACCAAAGTCTTCTAGTTATTGTTTAATCATAACACTTGTGCACAACAACTCCTTGTAGCAACATACTCTGCCAAAGTAGTAGAAAGTGCTACCGAGTTTTGTTACTTACAGTGCCATGAGATTAAATTCAACCCTAGAAATTGACATGTGTCACTAGTGCTTTTTCTATCACTTCTACAACTAGCATAATCAGCATCCAAAATCCAATTATGTTCAATAAAGAATATTTTGAAAACCAAAGACCTAGATTACTTGTACCTTTCAAATATCTGATAATTCATTTAATAGCAAGCATATGTAATTCTTCAAGATTAGATTGGAATCTAGCACATACACATATGCTATACAAGATATCAGGTCTACTTGCAGTTAAATATAATAGGGATCCAATCATACCTCTATAAAGTTTTTGGTCAATATTGGATCCATTTTCATCTTTGTCAAATCTGCAAGTTGGGCTCTTGGGTGTGTTCATTTGTTTGCTTGTCTCCATCTCAAACTTTTTGATTATTTCCTTGGTGTATTTGGCTTGATTGATGAAGTTCCTTCCTTTGTTTGTTTTACTTGAAGTCCAAGGAAGTAGTTAAGTTCACCCATTAGGCTCATTTTAAATTCTTCCTGCATTAACTTAGAAAATTATCTACAAAGAGTTTCATTAGTTGCACCAAATATAATATCATCAACATAAATCTGTACAACTAATAAATCATTATTTTTCTTTTTGATGAAAAGATTTTCATCAACATTTCCTCTTGAAAAATCATTTTCAATCAAGAAAGTGCTAAGTCAATCATTGCAGGCTCTAGATGCTTGTTTCAAACCATACAATGCTTTATTCAGTTTAAACACATGGTTTGGAAAAACATGATCTTTAAAACCCGGTGGTTATTCTACAAAAGCTTGTTCAGAGATAAAACCATTTAAAAAAATACTTTTTAGATCTATTTGAAAAAGTTTAAAAACAGTGCCCTCTACTTGATTATATCCCTTAGCCACTAATCTAGCTTTATTTCTCACTACATTTCCTTGTTCATCAAATTTGTTTCTATAGACCCATTTGATTCCTATGATTGGATGGTCTAAAGGTCTATTAACTAATGTCCAAACCTTATTTCTTTCAAACTGGTTCAATTCTTCATGCATGGCCATCATCCAGTTTGGATCATTTTTAGCTTCTTCTAAGGTATGAGATTCTTTTTGTGATACAAAGGCTAGGTAGTCATGTGCAGTTCTGTGTGATGACCTAGTCCTAATACCTTATAAAGGATCACCAATAATTAATTCTCTAGGATGGAAAGTTTTGTACCTCCATTCCCTTGGTAGATTTGCATGATCCTTACTTACCGTTTCTTCTCCTTCTTTAATTGGTCTTTCTTGTATGGTCAAGTTTTAGATCTTCTTTTGAATTGTACCTGCATCATTGCCTATGCAGTCTTCTTTCTTAGAAGGTGAAGGGTTAGTTTCATCAAATATAATATGCATTGACTCTTCTACAGTAAGTGTTCTTCTATTAAATACTCTATATACTTTGCTATGTAATGAATAACGAAGGAAAATTGCTTCATCAATTTAGCATCAAATTTTTCTAGATTATCTTTACCATTGTTAAGAACAAAGCATTTGCATCTAAAAATATGATAATAATTAATATTGGGTTTCTTTTTATTCCAAAGCTCATAGGGGGTTTTCTTCAAAATAGGATGGATCAAAATGCGGTTTAAAATGTAATAAGCAGTGTTCACCGCTTCTACACAAAAGTACCTTGGAAGATTACCTTTACATAATATCGTTCAGGCAATTTCTTCCAAAGATCTATTTTTCCTCTCTATAATACCATTTTGTTGTGGTGTCCTAGGAGCAGAGAAGTTGTGATCAAGGACATTTTCTGTGCAATAATCATCAAAAAATAGATTTTCAAATTCAGTGTCGTGATCACTCCTAATTGAAATTATTGAAAGATTTTTTTGATTTGAAACCTTTTTGTGATATTTTCAAAATACTTTGAAGGTTTCATCTTTGTGAGCAATAAATAAAATCCATATAAATCTTGAGAAATTATCTACAATCACAAGGACATATTTCATTCCTCCTAGGCTTGTAGTCCTAGTTGGTCCAAATAAGTCCATGTGAAGTAATTCTAGAGGTCTAGTAGTTGAAATCATATTTTTGGGTTTAAAGCTCCCCCTAGTTTGTTTATCCATTTGGCATGCATCACAAACATGATCAAAGTCTACTTTAAACTTAGGCATGCCTCTAACTAAGTTTTTGGTAATTAACTTGGTAATAGTATGCATGTTAGCATGACCTAATAGTCTATGCCAAAGTAAATAAGACTCTTTGGTCTTAGTGTTCATCGCAACTAGACTTGAACTACTTGACATGGAAAAATCATTAAGATCAACCACATAAATATTTCCAAGTCTATGTCCAATGAATTTGCTAATAGAATCAAGAGAGTTCGTTACAATACACATCGATGATTCAAAGATAACCTTGAAGCCTTTATCATATAATTGATTGGTACTCAATAAATTATGCTTCAATTTATCTACTAGCAATATATTTTCAATAAAAGTATAGGGAGTTATTTTGATCTTATAGATTATGATTATTTCCTCTTGCTATTATCTCCAAAAGTAACCATACCTCCTCGTTTCATTTCTAGAGTGTTGAAATGATCCTTGTCACCCGTCATATGCCTTGAACAGCCACTGTCTAGATACCATTTTTTCTTCAATTTTTGGGCTACAAGACATTCCTGCAAGATAATGAAGAAGTTATTTTAGGTACCCAAGCTGACTTGGATCCTTGTAGGTTAGTGGAAGAGGTTCCTTTGGAAATCCAAATCTTTCTTGATTTATTTTGGAAATTTCTAATAATATTGCATTCAAAAGCTTTATGTCCTAACCCATTGCATGTAAAATATTTCATTCTAGGATTCTGAAAACGTGCAGATTTTAAAGTCCTTGATGTTAATGCATGAGATGCAGAAATAAAGGATTTTCCAATTCAAGTTCTTAGGAACGTATAATGTAGCATTCGAAGTGGAAGCATAAACATTTGTAAAAAAAGCTTTTTGAGATACTAATTTTAGAACATAAGCTTTTGATTTCACAAAAGTTGTTGCTGAAATACTATTTGAATTTGAAGCATTAAAACCAATTCAAGCTTTGTTACCAGAAATTTTTTATTCTTTAAGAATCAACTCAAGCTTGTTAGAAGATAAAATAAGTTTTTCAACAAGTGGCTTGAGTTTTTCAACCTTCTTTTTCAACTCATTATTTTCATTCAATAAAGCTTTGTTTTTGACAAGAAAATCACTATTCTTAGTTTTCAAAGCTTTATAATTTTCAGAAAAGACATGAAATTCTTTTTGCAACAAAATATTCTTTCTGAAATCTCCTCTTTTTCTTTGAGTAAAAAATCATTGAAATTCTTTAAATATCTAATCTTTACTCCAGCCTTTTTAAATTTAGATAAAAGATCATGGAATGCAGAATTTAACACATCAAATATAAATTCAACTTGAGCATTGGGGGATGTTACCTCTTCCTCGAGACCCATTAGACATAGATTGGCAGTTTTTGTGGTCTCTTCTTCTTCAGTTGAGGTGGATTCCTCACTATTGCTCCATGTGGCAACCATCGCTTTCCTTTTCTTCATGAAAAATTTTTTCAATAATGAACAATCTGGACAAATGTGTCCCAGTTTCCTATATTCATAGCAGTTGGGGACTTGTTCCTTTTCCTTATCTATCTTTGTCCTTTTCCTTGGAATGCTCTCATCGTTTATAGAATTTTCTATTGAATCTTCCTTTCTTCCTTTCCATAAACTTTCTAAATCTCCTCATGACCATTACGATGTCTTCATCTTCTAGATCATCTTCTGAGGAGGTGGAGTCATCTTCTGAGGAGGTGGAGTCATCTTCCGATTCTTCATCTTTCTTTGATTCCAATGCAGCCTTGAAAGCAATTGTCTATTTCTTCTTTGGATCATCATCAGTTCTATGCTGCATGGCTAGTTCATGTATGATGAGTGAACCCATTAATTTATCCATAGGCAAGGAGTTTAAATCTTTAGCTTCCTGGATGGCCATTACTTTAGGATCCCATTTATCCGAAAGTGATCTCTAGATCTTCTATACCAAGTCAGCATTTGAGTAAATCCTGCCAAGACTTTTCAAACAATTAATAATATCTATAAATCTAGTATACATGGCAGAGATTCTTTCAGTAGATTCCATTTTAAATAATTCATAGCTATGTGCTAGAAGATTTATTTTTGAAGTCTTCACTTGGAAAGTTCCTTCATGGGTCACTTCAAGTTTATCCCAAATTTTCTTTGTCGAAGAGCAAGTGAAAATTCGATTAAACTCATTTGAATTGAAAGCACAATATAGAAAATTCATTGCTTTGGCATTAAATTTCCCCATCTTCATGTCGTGTTCATCCTAGTCCTCTTCAGGCATAGGGACATCCATGCCATCAATTTTGATCATGGGAACATGTGGCCCTTTAAGAATGTCCTTCCATAATTTAAAATCAACAACATGTATATAGATTTTCATTCATGCTTTCTAGTAAGAACAATTTATGCTGGTGAAGAGTGGAGGTCTATTAGTAGATTGGCCTTTGACCAAGGATGTACTCATGGGATGAGCCATAAATCTTTACTCTAATGTAATCAAAGACACTACTCTGATACCAGTTGTTGCCCAGGTGGCTTTTCCAAGAGGGTGGTGAATTTGAAATTTAAAAAAAATTTAAGCAGATAATGTGCTCTTGAGAATCCCTTCTAGAATGTTAGGTGTTGTGACAAAGTAATTGACTGTAGAAGCTAAATAAGATCAGAGAAGCACAACATAAACAAACAAAAATTATAGTGGTTCGGAGCAACCCAGCTCCTACATCCACTATCCATGATTATCACTTAGGATTAACACTATATTCCCCACTAAAATACAGTCAGATTGTTTTAACAGGCTCACAATCCAAATCTCTACACTTTGGTTTTACCAGGATCACCAAAGAAACCCAACTTGGTTTTACCAGGATTATCAAGAACCCAACTTGGCTTACACAGTGTCTTGATTCTTCACTCTGTAAGAGTTGGCTCGTCTAATTCCAATTGACTCAGATCCTCAGGCCTTCAAAATGTTAGTTTGGTCGAGTCGTCTAACTTCCACTCTTGTTGACTCGAATGGCTATTCTGCTTAGAAACTATTTTTTGGACTCTAGAGGAGTCGGCTCGATCTTTTGAAGAGTTGGCTCAAATGTCTGACCATGTGATAGAGTCGGCATGGAGTTCCTTTGGGTCGACTCGCTTGTCTGATTCAAGAAATATCACTCTGAATGAGTCAGCTCGAGTCGCTTAGAGTCAGGTTGGATATCTACATGCCAGAATCCTCTTGCTTGCCCTATGCCAGAGTCAGCTCTCTTCTTCTTGAGTCGGCTCAGATGAAAGATTCAATGAATTTTTGGTCTATCTCCAGAATTCATCCGGCAAGTCTTCAAGCTTCAAGATGTCTTCAATTTCAATAAGTTTCTAAGAAACACAAAGCTCGAAACACATTTAGAAGAACCCAATTTTATGATATTTCTTAATTTTTCCTTTGGGTTGTTCTTTACAAATCTTAATTACAACATAACTCAAAACAAGAAATACAAATGTAGGAATTGAAGTTTGAACAAAGAATTCATCCTACAAAAACTTGTAAACCACTTGAAGAGTTGTTAGTAAAACAAATGCATGCACCAATATTTGGTTATCATCAAAATCACTTATGGGGTCACCATTGTTGGTCCACTCATATCCTTCATACACCTTCCACAATATCCGAGAACACCCCGTACATGACATAATGTCACAAATGAGTATGAACCAACACATGGCTTAGTGTGCACAAGGAACCATGGTGACCTCAGGACTAAAGATCACATGCACAACTCCTACTTCGAGATCTATCTTTTGACAAGTAGTAAGACTTCCATAAGATAGTCCCGGTATGGATCAGTTCAGTGAACTCATACCCTAATGAGCATCCTTATCCTTATATTAGTATCTTTACACAAGTGGCAGTGAGACCAACCACCCAATTAACATAGCATACATAGGATAAGCTAGTCTTTTCGGACATATCGATCCCCGAACCGATGGTCCATCGACTAGAAACATTTTAGGTTAGGGTTTATAGGAACTTAGGTCTCGCTGTCATGATTTCCATCAAAACCATAACTCCATTTGCTATAGCTTATGGGGTTCATCATAATCTTTAAGTATGACACAGCAATATGATGAAACAATATGCCTTTATTAATATATTAAATATCATACAGGAGTTTGAAGATTACAAAAATGCCCTTATATAAGATTGGCATTTAGGGCACTTTCCTTTCACTATCCTCTTCTTCCCATCACTGTCAGAGCCATCCATCGCCATCCCTCACATTACCGTCACCATCGCTTTCTTCCTCCATCTTTAAAGCTCCCCATGGCCATGAACCTCCATCTTTCGGTCTACCTCTTTCATTGTCTCTTCCTTCTTTTCTAGCCAGAGAATATCTTGGAAGCACTACCGCACACCTTCATGGTCAAGTTCCCGAGCCAAGATCGCCATCCCATAGTTTTTCTTCCCCTAAGGCTCTCCACTGTATCTGAGACATCGTCTACCACTCCTTCACCAGTCCTGCTCCTCTCTGCCAGAACTACCATCCACCGGACTTCTTCTCAAGTTGCCATAGTAGACGGGTGCATCCTCCTCGATCCAAGACTTGACTTCTCCAAGGATCCCATCACCATCAAACACTTTTCCCTCTTGATGTCAGTCCAAGATGGTATCAGGAGTTGGATCAGGATGTCCAAATGGGAAAAGTGATCGAAAGAAGCTCGATCATGGAGTTTGAATTTGAGAAGATAAGGATTAAGCATGTGTGGGGAATGAAAAGCGGAGATTGTGCAAATAGGTGTGGGGATAAGGATATAGAACCAAGGCTATTGGGATCGATGATGACGGAAAACCAATGCATTTTTCATACGGGCCTAATGCACTTCTCTTATTTATAAAAAGTGCAGCATTTAAAGCTCCTTCATACATTCTTCAAATCTATTCCGTGCTCCTTCCATCATTCCCTCCACTCCATTCTTGCAATTTCCACTTCCATCTTCTTGCCCTTCCATATCCCATCCACTACATCCACTTCTATTGTCTCACATTGCTGTTCCATCCACTCTGGTCTACCCTAGCGATGTTGTTGTCAAGTCTTCATGGAAACATGATCTCAAGGAAGATTTATTATCAGATATACTTTTTTATATTTTTAAATAAAAATTATTTTTGCTTCATGTTCATCCATTTTGCTTTAAATTAAGTGCTCTATAAGTAAAGTTAATTTTGATTGATCTATTCCTAAAATGGATGAGCTGTGATCTACGGGTACATGCCATACTCTAGTTAAGATAGATCATATCTTAATTAAATTTATGAATAATTTTTTTTTGGTATTTACTATTTTATTGCATACACTTTTTGAAATAACTCAAAAGTTTCTATGGATTTGACCCTTACTCCTGCTACTCTACCTAGAATAGTAGAATTAAGGTATTAAAATTGGTGCATAGCAGCGTGCACCACCCTCCAAGTCAGAAACTATCTAATCAACTGGCTAAGTATGGGTAAGATCGATGGGGGTGCCCCCATTGATTTGCTTAGACACTAATTAGATTGGCAGGTTAGTCAATAGAACAAATTAAAAATCACATTTATTCATGGTTACATCATCCTTGAACCCCTTTTCTAGACACTAGTTAATTTGCTAATCCTAATTCGATCCAACTCTTTTGGATGCCTTGTCCTGTTGAGCTCGAGTTCTTTAGGCATTGATGTCTAGTTGATTTTAATTATAGGCTTAGGTCAATGCAAAATGCAGGTTGGTGATTTGTGGATCGAGGAAGTATTATCAACTCCCCACCTTATATTACTTATGGGTTAATGCTTTTAAGATATCTTATGAAAATATGCAATGCAAAAAGAAAGATGTCCCAAACAAGTAATAATCTTTTATGTTTTAATTAGTTATTCTGTTTTAATTAAATGGTATGCAATGTTTATGTTTTCCTTTTATATTATGTTATTTAAAGCAAGAGAGATAAAAGGCAGGTTTTAATCTTATTTAATTAGATTTAAAAATAAGGCTAAAATTAGGTTAAGCAAATAAAGAAACTATAGGTCTTATGATTAAGATGAGAAATTAAATTAGTATTTAAGATAATTAATTAAAATGTTAAATAATTTTTTGGATAATTTTTAAAAAGGAAGAAACTAAAAAAATATTTTTTTTAGTTAGTTTGAAAAGAAAGAAACTAATTAAATGGAAGAAACTAAAAATGAATTTCTTTTTTTTTCTTATGTTAGTTTGAAAAAAAGGATAGTAGTAAAAAAGCAAACAAATCTAAAAAATTAGGTAGGTTTTTTATTACAAAAAGAGGCTAATCAAAGGAAACAAAAAAAAAAATTGGTTAATATGAAAAGGCAGAAATTAATTAGAAGTAGCTAAAAATAGAAAATTAATCTAGGACTAGGTTTGATCTCACCAAAATTGTAGAAATTCTTTTATCCTCTTTTATTTATTTTTTTGGATTTTTTTGATCCACAAAAGAAAAAGAAAAAATTAGTAAACTAAATTTACAAGAAATCAAAGAGATAAGAAATGTTAGCATTCGTGCCTTCCCTGGTAATGGTGCCAAAAACATGATAGTATCGTGATGTTGTCATTAAGACACTATGATTATCGGTTTAAAAATCCAACTTCTAAATAATTAAATTTGCATAGAAAGCAATGATTCAGGTCAAATCCATGAAGAAGGCAGTGCCTTAGATAATTTAAAATCTTTGATTTTTATAAAAAAAATAATATCTTGAATTAAAAAATAAATTAAAAAGTATGAAAGAATAAGAATTTAAACTTGAATATGTTTAATCTGCTAATCAGATCTTAGCATCTACTATCAAGAATTTAAAGTGCATAAGAATAAATATTACATTAATTAAAAGAAGAATTCAATTACAAGAAGTTAAAAATAATAATTAAATAAAATATGAAAAGCAATAACAAAGTATCCAAAGTCGATTGGCATAGCCTCATCAGGAAGTTAGTTGATGTCACTTCACCTTCTTCTTTTGTACTCCGTAGAGCGAACTATGCTTCCTCTTCTTCTTCCACTTCGGATCTTGATCTTGGAGATGGAATAGGCTAGAAGATGGTGCAGGGGCAGAACTTTCTTCTAAGAAATCTCATTTTTAGAGGCTAACCCATAACCTAGGCTATGCCCTCTACCCTATACTGTACCCTCTCTCTATGATGATTTCTTCTTAGCATAGGGGTCCTTTAAATAGAGCTCGTCTAGGGCTTCATCCCATTCAAATTTGGAGTCAATCAGGCTTAAGATTGGCTAGATATCATGTAGGAATTTCTTAGCCATCCGATGTGTTATGGATGGTTCGAGGTGGTTGCTCCTTTCTTGGTTACCTAGAGTCTGAACTGGACTTTTGTTGAATCATATTTTGGATCCCCTCTTCGAATGGAATTGGGATTCTACCTCTCCCAATATTGGCATCGTAGGCAGAGCGTGGTAGGCAATGGCAAAAGGCGATGGCTGGTGACAGGCAGGTGGTAAATGGTGGTCGAACAAAGAACAATGAACAAAATAGATTAGGGCTTGGGAATGGCCAAATCATGGCTTTTCCATCCATTAGAAGGTTCTTGACACACCCTCCTACCACGTGTGGTGACGAGCGGTGATCGATGATTGGTAACGTTGATGGGTTTGTGGTTTGGAGTAGGTGATGGCTGAACGAGAGCAACATTTGAGGATGGTGGTTGGGCAGCTCTTAGATGGTGGCAAGCTATTTCTTCCAGCTATGTGGAGGCTCCCGATGGTGAGAGAACAGACTCTGACAGCTTTCCCGGTGACGATAAATCTTGGAAAGGCTAGTCGTCCATGGAACGGCCCCGTGGACTAGTTGTCATGGTAGCTGTGGACCGCTGGCCATCTCTGTCAACTAGGTAGTCGTTCCATGTTGGATCGGCTACCTTAGTAATCATGCAATTTTTATAATGAAACTCAAACTCCAATTCTAGGCTCATTTGGACTCTGATTTGAGTACCGTTTGTATCGTTGAATCTCAAAAATTAAGCTTTTTCAATCTATTAACTTTTTATGCAAAAAATTATAAATAAAATATTAAATATAAATAAATACTAATTGATTAATTTTATTTCATAGTTAAATTAGAATAATTAATAGACTTATCATTTATTAATAAAAGATAGTTATTATGATATCATTTTGATTGGGGTTACTGTAATACATTGATAATAAAAGAATGACATTTATATATTAGCACAGTTTGTGAATATAATGTACGTGTCTAACAAATGTTTTAGGATAGAAAATATGTCTAATGTCTATCTTTGGCATTATAGGCTAGGTCATATCAGTAAGAATAGGATGAACATGTTATTTAAAGAGGGAATCCTTGTGGTTAATGATTTTAAATCCTTACCAACCTACGAATTCTATCGTGTTGAAGAGATGACAAAGTCACCTTTTACTGAAAAGGGTGAAAGAGTTGCTTAGGTTTTGAGTCTAATACATACTGATGTATGCGGAACCATAATCACTTCAACCATCAGTGGAAATCATGACTTCATCATATTTGCTGATGACCTATCGAGGGATGGATATGTCCCCTTAATTAGACATAAGTTTGAATCATTTGAGATGTTTAAACAATTTTGTAATAAAATAAAGAAATGATCTGGAAAGTATATCAAAACATTTCAATCTGGTTAAGAAGGTGAATATGTTACTAGTGAGTTTATGATATATTTGGCAGAGAATGAGATTCTCTCATAATGGACTCCTCCTGGGAAACCTTACTATAATGGAGTGCCTAAAAGAAAGAATTGAACCCTATTAGACATGTTCTAGTCCATGATGGGGTATGCAAGTCTACCTACCTCCTTCTGGGGATATGAACTAGAGTCAGCTTGTTACATTCTAAATAGAGTTCCTAGCAAGTTTGTAAACAAAATTTCATATGAAATATGGACAGGGTGTAAGTTGGTACTCTTATATCTTAGGATCTAGGGATGTCCAGCTTATGTCAAACATTTGAAAAGGGACAAGCTTGGGCCTAGATCTGATAGGTGTACATTTATAGGGTACCTAAAAGAAACTAAGGGTTATTCTTTCTGCCATACTGATGAACACAAAGTATTCATTAGTAATAAAGCAATCATTTTGAAAAGAGAGTTCCTCGAAAAAGAAATTAATGCCTCTAAGGTTGAACTTGAAGAAGTTTAACAAGTAGAAAAGTCGACAAAATTAACTGAACCAATTCAATTAGATTTGACTCATTCAACCCCGAAGCCTATTATAGAGGCAACTTTAAGGAGATCTGGTAAGGTATCACATCAGTTGGATAGATGCTATGGTTTCATGGTCTGAGATGGTGATCCTATTGAACATGATGAAATATTGAGGATCCGATCACCTACATGGATGTGATGTAGATTTTTGATTATGAGAAATGGCTTGAAGCTAAGAAATCCAAAATGGAGTCTATGAAAATCAATGAGGTATGGACACTCATTGATCCACCTGAAGGGGTTAAACCCATAAGTTGATTTTCAAAAGAAAAAAGGAGCAAACTAGATGGTGGAGACCTACAAAGCCTGTATGGATGCCAAGGATTATCATCAACATTATGGTACTGACTATTGCTAGATGTTTTTTCTGTGAAAATTCTCAAGTCCATTCAGATTATGCTTGCAATAGCGGTGCATCTAGATTCTAAGATCTGACAAATGGATGTCAAAATCACTTTTCTAAATGAAGAGTTGGAAGAGGAGATGTATATGATACAGCCTGAAGGGTTCACATCCATACATGAATCAAAGGTGAGCAAGCTTCAAAGATCCATTTATGAATTGAAGCAAGCATCTTAAAGTTGGAATATGTGTTTTGATAAGGTGATCAGAACATAAAGCTTTGTTAAGAACAAAGAAGAATCCTACAAATACAAATGGGCTAATAGCTCAGTAATTGTATTTCTATTTTGTATGTGGATGACATTCTCTTAATAAAAAATGACATTCCTATGATGTAGGGAATAAAGGTTTGGCTGTCATCCCAATTCTTCAAGAAGGGCCTAGGAGAAGCAACCTTCATCCTTGGGATGAAAATCTATATGGATAGATCTAAAAGGTTGCTAAGGTTGTCTTAGTCAACATATATTTATACTGTGCTGAAGTAGTTCAGCATGGTAATTCTAATAAAAGCTATCTTTTGATAGGACATGGAATTATTCTATAAGAAATATTGTCTAACGACTTCTTAAGAGTGAGAGCATATGAGTAGGATTCCATATGCTTTGGTAGTGGGATCCATTAAGTATGCCATGAGATGTATGTAACCATATATGGCATACTCACTAGGAGTAGTGGGTAGATACCAATGTGGTCTAGGTGAGAACCATTGGAAGGTCATAAAAACTATCATTAAGTATTTGAGAAATACTAAAAACTAGTGATTGGTTTATAGAGATTCTAACTCGAAACTAGTTGGTTATACTAACTTCAATTTTCAATCAAACTGGAATGATAGCAAAAGTATATCAGGTTATGTCTTTACCCTTAATATAGTGGATGTTTGCTTGAAAAGTTTCAAGTAGCATATTGTAATAGATTTTGGGTGCGAGATGGAGTACATTGCAACATCTGATGCTATAAAGAAAGCTATATGGTTATAAAAGTTCATCATCAAGCTTAGAGTGGCACCCTTCATTCATGGGCTAGTTGTTTTGCATTATGATAGCATTGGAAACATTACTCAAGCAAAGGAACTGAAGGCATATCAGTGGACCAAGCACGTTCTACATCACTACCACCTTATCCGAGAGATTGTGAATGAGATGATGTCGACTTGTAGATGATTGATGGAAAGAATCTGGCCGATCCATTTACTAAAGCCCTCAAAATCAAAGAGTTTGATGATCACAAGTGGAAGATGCTATACGATACTCTTTTGATAGGCTCTAGTCTAAGTGGGAGTTGTTAGAAAAAGTATCCTAAAGTCAATCATCTAGATTGTAGATGGTTGAGTTATCATGAAAATGTATATGAATTATTAAAAAATAAATATTATTTTTGGTAGCTCAACACTATTTATCATCTTCTTGGGAACTCTAGTATATTGAAATCCTTATAACTATATTGATTCGATAAAGAAGGATCTATCGAGTTGTTCTTAAATTGGTTCATGATCAAAGAATACATTGTTAGCTTGGATGATAATATTTATTAAGAATAGATTATTGTGTGCCATATAGCTTGGTTGTCCTCTTAACTAAGGATTGTGGAGACATTGGTATGTTATGCAAGAGAGTGTAGGAGCACATCTCAATGAACGATGACTAACTTTATGGAGTACTCTATCATCAAGAGTATCTCATAGAAAGGGTATGGATATAAGTGTCCCTCTGACCTGAGACTATGTGTAGTCAAGTACTTGTTAAGTCAGTATTGAGTCAAAAAGGGATTGATCATTCCAAGTTATTGGAGCAAAAACTCGAACCTAGACTTGGGTAATCTTGGTAAGGAGTCACATGATTTAATAAGTTGAGATACATTTGGATGTACTGATTAAGAGGTAGCAATTGACTCTAAAGTCATCCTAAGTATTAAGTCGAAGGGATGAATTATACAGTAACCATAGCCTAGGTTCTTAAAGTTTCATTGCCATCATTCGACCTATCTAGATATCCAGTACAATTGCTAGATGGTCACATTGAATAGTTCAGAAAATCAGTCTTAAGCTACTAGCTTAGGGTTCAAACCTATGAGGTCACACACAATAGAAGCTTTCGATTGATAATGATGGTTGATCAATGATTGATAATTATCTAGTGGCAAAATTATAAATATGATTAAAAATTTATACTATACAAAAGTTATAAATCAATAAATAAATATTAATTAAGATTAAAAAGATTAATTAGTAATTGGATTGTCAATTAGCTCAATTTAATTGAGTAAAATGATTTGGTCAAATTTAATTGAATTTGATTCGATTAGATTTCATCCGTTTTGGTTATTTGATGATCATATTGCTAAGAAATTTTAATCTTGATTTAATTTGAATTTGGACTTGATTAATTTTTGATTAATTAAGTTTAATTTGAGCCTAGTTAGATTAGGTTCAAGCTATTTAAATTAGACAAACCAAACTAAATTGAGATTAGAATTAATGTTGATCAAGTCAAATTAAGAACATTATTTTCTCCCTTGTGCCACTTCTTTCTCCCTGCTAAATGATTTTTTACATGTACATTCTCCATGCCAAAATGTGATTAACACCTTCCCTCTTATGCATTCTAATTGGTAAGACGTCTCCATGCAAAAATGTGATATGTGCCCTCCCCTCTTCCCTCTCTAATTATGATAGAGTTATTTAAATTTAACAAGATGTTTTAAGTTTTGGTTTTGAATAGAATTTTAGGTTTGGAATAGAATTTAAACTCTAGCTCTTATCCTAATGTAGATAGGAGTCCTAGTTCTATACATTTTTCCTCCCTTCACCATGCCTATTTTAAATAGGTTTTTTTTGGGTTGTGCGACAAGAGAGAAGCCTAATCATCGTGAGAAATAAAAAAAATACCATGAAGAATTAAGGGGGTTGGGGCGAGAATTCTTGAAGAGCGTGAGATTCCTTCTTGGTGCTAGGGAGAAGAGAGAAAGAATAAAAGAAAAAGAAAATAGAGAAAAATTGTTTTGGTTTTATTTTTCTTCCACGACCTAATCCTCCTTGTCCTCTACCTCCTCATCTTTTTGTAAGACTCGAAGAAAATTCGAAGAAAGGATTTTGGATCAGCCATCCACAACCTTCACATAGAGTTAGCACTCTAGGGAAGGTGATCCTTCGAGGCTTTGTATGGACTTTTCATAGAGGCTGGACACCTTGTGCAGCTGTAAGGCAACATCTAGACCATCTACCATGCTTCATCAATAGTAATGTTCATCGACCTATGATGAGGTATGGGATCCGATCTTATTTATGTTTGTAGATTAGATCATAGCATGCATCGTTAGATTGATGCATGCTAATTTTAATTTCAGTATATATAATCTATTCATATCTTGTCTTCATCACTTAAGGTATATATAGAAATAAGACATCACTTTATTAGAGGGCATGTGCAAGATAATAACATTGTAGTAGAATTTATTAGTATAGATAAATAATTAGTTGATATATTCATCAAACCCCAAACCGAAGATAGATTTTTAATAATTAGAGATGAATTAGGACATTATGATCCTTTTTAGCAATTTTCTCTTAAAAATCCTTCAGGATAATCTAGTTCTCTTTTGATTTAATTCTCATCATTTTGAAAGGATTATGCCCTATAAGCCAATATTTGTATCTCCCAGACCATTGTAAATTGACAAGTTAATAAAGGCAATATTTTTCATCATTCGCTGTGTCATTATATGATGAACCCCATAGGTTAGGGCTATGGTCCTAGGGCTATGATGAGATCATACCAGTGAGATCTAAGGCCTTAAAACCCTAATCTAGAATATTCCTAGTCATAGGAATCCTGAGTTGGGGATCAGGGTTTCCGGTAAGACTGGCACATCCTATGTATGCTGAAAAGGGTGACTGCTCTCACAGTCACTTGTGTAGGACACTAAAACAAGGATGTGGGTGCTCATTAGCGAATGAGTTCACTGAATAGATCCAGTTTGAGAACATCTAATGGAGCCTTAGCTGCATGTCAATAGATGTTTCTCATAGTGGGAGTTGTACAAGTAGTCCTATGACCTGAGACTGCCATAATACCTTATGTACATGAACCCATGCTTTGGTTCAATCTCATTCATGACACTGGGTCATGCACAAGGTTGATGCTGGGTGTGGTGAATTGTATATGAAGGAAATGAGTAGGTCAACAAGGAATTGATCACTCCTAGTAGGAGGAGATTGCATCCAGCCAATTTAGGTCAGATGATGATTCAGGAAATCTTTGATCAAAGTACAGATATTAGAAATGATTTCTAATATCGAATTAATTGAATCATTAGTGTATGACTGAGCTGGGAATGAGTATAAACTGGATTTGACATGATTCCATATCCATAGTTATATTCAGGATGCAAGATGATTGAAGGATCGAATTGTACGGGAACTTTCCACTGAAGGGTAGTTTTGGAATTTCACCAGAATTTCCATATCTTCCGGGTAGACATGACACGTTGCTAGACGTCAATCTTGTCTTGTGGGTTGATCAAATTAAATGGTTTAATTGGATCACTAATTAGGAGTAGTCCTAATTGACTGACTCGAGTTAGCTCGATTTGACCTAAATCGATTAGAATGAGTTCTGATCAAATTAGGTCAACTTGCACTCGGACCCACTGCTGGCTAAGTATGGAACCCAATGGGTCACACACTTAGGACAGATAATCAAGGTTTTAATTTTGAATTAAATCTCGTTTGCAGATGAACACACTAGCATGTGTTGCAAACCATGGCTTCTACTTGAATCGGATTCGAGTTAGGGTTCCGATTTGGTCTTTTTTAGATCCAAATTCATTCCGGTTTCAATCTAATTGAAGATTCAAGACATTGGGCTAATAGTAGGCTAGCAATTGGGCTAACCTAAGAGGCTAAACCCCTTTCCCACATCGCCTAAGCCCTTTCCCCTCTTTTCCCACGCGCGCGCGCAAGGAGAAGAGTCCACGCGCGCGTGGACTCTCTCCAAGCGGCGTTTCTGCGTGAGAAAAGAAAGGAAGTCAGCGTTTTTGGCTGAAGAGGCATGGAAGAGAGTCCACCTAGGCGTGGACTCTTCAAAAAAAATGGAATTACCGTGAAAAAGAAAAAAAAACACCGAAGGGGCGCGACTCTTCTTTCTGCGCGCGCCCTTCTGTGTTTTTCGCGATTCTTCCTTGCGTCTTCCCATCCCAAAGGCCGTGAGATTAATCCCAAGGGCCGTGAGATAAAGGGAAAGGACGTGAGAAGGGAGAGAGGGACGTGAGAGGATGATTACAGATGAAGAAGGCGCCTCTCTGTCGCCTATTTAAGGAGAAGACTTCACCGTAAAAAATCATTCCAGATTTTCTACGGCGAAGCCTTGCTTCTTTTTCCCTCTCCCTCTCCAGAAGATTGTTTCCCCCTCCTCTCTTTCCTCTTTGATTCCTTTACAGAGCCTAGGCTCTGTCGAATCTCAGAACAGAAGGAGAGTCAGAGAGAAACTCTCCGACGGTAAAGGAAGAAGGCGCCTCTCCTTTCTTTCTTACATTAAGACAATCTTGTCTTAATTTTCTTCTCCCTCCAAGACAAGCCTTGTCCCATTTTAGGACAAGGGCTTATTCTTAAGACAAGAGTGTCTTAAGGGGCCAAAGTTGCTAGAAGACGAGGAGAAGGGTAAGAGAGAAGGTTTAGTCCCAGTTTGGCTAGAGGAGTCCTAGCCAATAGCCCATATATCAAGTTCTTAGGGTAGAACTTGATTGGAAGGAACCCAATTAAGGAGTCAGTGTCTTGATCATCTGCCCGTGTGGATCACCATCGGAGGGCGGACAAGTGGACGCCTGGTGTGTTCAAGAGGCTACTCAATTTGGAGTTCATTTCTGCATCAGACTGGTAATAGCGATCTGAGGTTAGTATTTAAACAATGTTTAAATTTGGACATGCATGTAGTCACAGTTTTAATTGCTAATAAGGAGATTTTGGGATTAGGGTTCGGACTTGATTTCATAAATTTTGAAATCCACGCTTCCGCACTGGTTCCCGAACCCAACAGTGGTATCAGAGCCTCTTTATTAAGATTAAAACTTATGCAATTCAATTCATGTTTTATTGAATGATGTAGTATCATGATAAAGTCTTTATTGATGCACAATGCATGTCTTTGATTGGACATGAGTTTGATGATTGCCACCAGTTAGGGTTTTCCACTCAAATCCTAATTGTCTTAGAGATATGATTAGCCCTGGAGCCATCATACTGAAATAAGGTTGCCCTGGCATAATGGTGTATCCATTATGTGGTAAATGGTTGTCCTAGTATGATGGCACACATTTCACATATTTGCTTAGTTTAAAGCATGTATTAATATATGTGATAGCTTTTAATTGAATGTGCTGGCATTGTATAAATCCCTCTTAAAATTATATTAAGTGGTAGTATAGTTAACTGATAAGCATTATTAGTCATGATGGATAATTAGTCATTTCGGTGTCTAGAAAGGTGGTTCTGAGAAGGTAAAGGGAATCGTGGTTTTTAATTGGTTCCGTTGTCTGACCTGGCCAATTTTAAATTGGTGTCTAGGAAAGCAACGGGGGACCCCCACATCTCTTCCACTAGCCTGGCCGATCTGATTGATTTAATTCTTGACTAACATGCTTGGTGTTAAAATACTATTATTGGCCTTCCTTCATGATAGGTCATTATTGTGTTACGATCTATACTAGGTTTGTTGTGTACACACAAGACCTAATATGGTGACTAACACAATTTTTGGCCTAATACAATTATTTGTTTATGGCATGATTTAATGTAATATTTTGTTGTGTACACACAAGGGTATTACTATTAAAGTCATGACTGTATGGCTATGAAGGGTCTTACTTAACTGAAATATTATAGTTTGTTGTGTACACACAAGGCTATTAATATTTTAGAGGCCGGGATAAGTTGAGAATTGTACGGGTTACAATTGGAGAGAGTTTTCCTACCTATGAACTTATATAAGATTTGTTGTGTACACACAAGGTCTTTTATAAGGGATTGGGATCTCAACCCCACTAAGAAAACTAATTAGGGTTTTCTCGATCATCGTATAGAGGGTTATGATGCTCGATAAAATAGTGGGAGACATAATTAAATTAAAGTCCTAATTTAATTATATATTGTCATTTCATGGTTGTTTGCTTATGTATTGTTCTTTGTTTAAATGTAGATAAATGGCCTCTTCACTCTCACTCCGTAGTATTTTAGATGCCAACAAATTGACTGGGCCTAATTATGTTGATTGGCTGAGAAATTTAAAAATAGTACTCAGTCAAGAAAGAATTTCCTATATTCTTGATACCCCAATTTTGGAACCACCAGGGGAAGATGCCTCGCAAGAGGAGAAGACCACATATAATATGTGGCAAAATGACTCACTTACTGTCAAATGTGTTATGCTTGCCTCTATGACTAATGAGTTGCAGAGGCAGCATGATAGCATGGATACTAACTCCATACTGCTCAATTTAAAAGAGCTTTATGGAGAACACAGTAGAACTGCTAGATATGAAATATCTAAGCAGTTGTTCCGTGCAAGGATGACAGAAGGTACATCAGTACAAGACCATGTATTAAAGATAATTGATCTAATCACTCGATTAGGTCAATTAGGTTTTTTAATGGATGGGGAGTTGAATCAAGATTTGATCTTGCAATCACTCCCATAGTCATTTTCACAGTTTGTTCTTAATTACCATATGAACAAACTTAATTCTTCCTTGCCTGAGCTGTTGAATATGTTGAAGACAGCAGAGAGCCATGTAAAGAAAAATAAGGCTCCAGTTCTTCTTGTGGATAAGAAAAAGACAGGCAAAAGGGTTCCAGTAAGAGGATGAATCCCAAAGGGGGCATTAAGAAGAAGAAAGGAAAGAAGGCCTCCGGACAGATGACCTGTTTTCATTGTGGCAAGCCGGGTCATTGGAAAAGGAACTGCAAGGTTTACCTTGCAAGTGTGAAGCCTGGTGCATCAGAAGCACCAAAAGGTATGAAAGAAGTTCATACTATTTTGTCATTGGATTCTTCCATTTCAAATACTTGGGTGTTGGATACCGCCTGTGGTCATAACATCTGCAAATCATTGCAGGGACTTCAGGGGCTTAAAGTATTGAAAGAAGGTAACTTTGAGCTCTACGGTGCTGGAGGGGACCCCATCCAAGCAGAAGCTGTAGGGACTTATATTTTGAAGTTACCTTCAGGGAAGACCTTGGAGCTAAGGAATTGTTACTATATACCAAAAATCATTAGAAATATCATATCTGTACCCTTGTTACTTAAACAAGGATATACTATGAATGTAATGAGCAGTGGATGCTCAATTTCTTTATCTAATGAAATTATATGTTATGGCATATTCTGCAATGGTCTATTAACTCTTTCCACTAATGACAATATTTTTCATGTTTCTAACAAACGGAAAAGAGATGATGTAAACAATACTTTACTTTGGCATTGTCGACTTGGACATATTAATGAGACTAGGATTAACAAGTTATACAAAGAAAATTTCTTTGATCCTTATGACTATGAGTCATTAGGAACTTATGAATCATGTCTCATGGGTAAGATGACCAAGACTCCATTTAGTGGACATGGAGAAAGGACAAAAGAGTTATTGGGACTCATACACACAGATGTATGTGGGCCTATGACAACTCAAGCCTATGGTGCATACTCATACTTCATCACATTTACTGATGATTTTTCAAGGTATGGATTTGTGTATCTAATGAAACATAAGTCCGAGGCTTTTGAAAAATTTTTAGAGTATCAAAGTATGGTAGAGAAACAGACAGGAAAAAGTATAAAGATCCTCCGATCAGATAGAGGAGGTGAGTACTTATCCACTGAGTTTCTTGATCACCTTAAAGATAAGGGGATCATCTCTGAATGGACTCCTCCTTACACACCATAATTAAATGGTGTTGCTGAAAGGAGGAATCGTACTTTATTGGATATGGAACGGTCCATGATGTGCTTCACGGAGTTACCTTTCTCTTTCTGGGGATATGCTTTGGAAATAGCAACTTATATCTTGAATAGAGTACCATCTAAAACTGTCTCTAGCACTCCATCTGAATTATGGAGAGGTAAGAAGCCCAATCTTAAGTATATTAAGATATGGGGATGTCCAGCCTATGTAAAAAGAAATTTTGGACATAAACTAGATGCTAGAGCAGACAAATGTCTATTTATGGGATATCCTAGAGATAGTATAGGATATCTGTTCTACCACCCTACTGAACAAAAGGTTTTGGTCAGTAGGCATGCCACTTTTATGGAAAAAGAATTCATCCTACAAAAGGGCACTGATAGAAATATTGAACTTAATGAAATTCAACAAATAGACACTTCTCAGTCAAGTAACAACATAGTTAATATAGAACCTGAACACACTCCTATCCGTAGGTCTGATAGGGTGCGACAGGCACCTGAGAGGTATGGGTTCATAATTGAAAATAATGAAGCCCAAATCATTCAAAATGATGAGCCTCTAACCTATACGGAAGCAGTCATGAGTAGAGACTCAGACAGATGGCTAGAAGCCATGAGATCCGAGATGGACTCCATGTATGTCAACCAAGTATGGTCTTTGGTTGATGCACCAGAGGGTATTAACCCCATTGGACGTAGATGGGTCTATAAAAGGAAGATTGGGGCAGATGGCCAAGTTGAAACTTATAAAGCCAGATTGGTGGCTAAAGGTTTCAGACAAAAACAGGGAATAGATTATGATGAAACATTTCCCCTGTTGCCATGCTCAAATCTATTCGGATTATGCTTGCCATAGCAGCATATCATGATTATGAGATCTGGCAAATGGATGTAAAAACTGCATTCCTCAATGGTTTCCTTGAGGAAGAGGTTTATATGTCACAGCCAGAAGGTTTTGTCTTGGAGACTAAACCTAATCAGGTATGAAGGCTAAAGAAATCCATTTATGGATTAAAGCAAGCATCCAGGAGTTGGAACATCCGATTTGATAGAACAGTCAAAGAATTTGATTTTTTCAAAAATGAGGATGAACCTTGTATGTACAAGAAGACTAGTGGGAGTGCCATAGTTTTCTTAGTTCTATATGTTGATGATATACTTCTTATTGGGAATGATATCCCAATGTTACAATCAGTCAAAGTGTGGTTATCGAAACAGTTTTCCATGAAAGACTTGGGAGAAGCATCCTATATACTGGGTATAAAGATCTATAGAGAAAGATCAAGAAGGATGCTAGGCTTATCCCAGTCTAGGTACATTGACCAGGTGCTAAAGAGATTTAGCATGGAGGAAAGTAAAAGAGGTTACTTACCTATTGGTCATGGCATACGTCTTTCTAAGAGGATGTCTCCTAAGATACCTGAAGAAAGAAATAGAATGAGTTCTATACCTTATGCTTCGGCTATAGGGTCGATTATGTATGCTATGTTATGTACCAGGCCTGATGTGGCATATGCCTTGGGTGTAGCCAGTAGATTTCAGGCTGATCCAGGAGAGGACCACTGGAAGGCTATGAAAAATATTCTTAAGTACCTGAGAAGGACTAAGGATATTTTTCTCATATACGGAGGGTCTGATCTTAAACTAGAAGCCTATTCAGACTCTAGTTTTCAATCAGACCCAGATGATAGTAAATCCATTTCAGGGTATGTCTTTACCTTGAATGGTGGAGCAGTAAGTTGGAAGAGCACTAAACAACAGACTGTAGCTGACTCAACTACCGAGGCAGAGTACATAGCTGTTAGTGAAGCCGACAAGGAAGCTGTCTGGATGAAGAAATTCATCATAGAGTTGGGAGTAGTTCCTGAGATTGAGAGCCCGGTGCCACTCTATTGTGATAACACTGGAGCAGTTGCTCAAGCTAAGGAACCGAGCGCCCATCACAAGTCCAAGAACATTCTGAGACGCTTCCATCTTGTCCGAGAGATAATCGAGAGACAAGAAGTCTGCATCAACAGAGTGGATACAAAGAACAACATAGCAGACCCGTTCACTAAGGCTCTACCACAGTGGGAGTTTGATCGCCACCTCGATTGTATGGGGTTAAAGAATAAGAGCGATTGGCTTTAGTGCAAGTGGGAGATTGAAAGGATTATGCCCTATAAGCCAATATTTGTATCTCCCAGACCATTGTAAATTGACAAGTTAATAAAGGCAATATTTTTCATCATTCGCTGTGTCATTATATGATGAACCCCATAGGTTAGGGCTATGGTCCTAGGGCTATGATGAGATCATACCAGTGAGATCTAAGGCCTTAAAACCCTAATCTAGAATATTCCTAGTCATAGGAACCCTGAGTTGGGGATCAGGGTTTCCAGTAAGACTGGTACATCCTATGTATGCTGAAAAGGGTGACTGCTCTCACAGTCACTTGTGTAGGACACTAATACAAGGATGTGGGTGCTCATTAGCGAATGAGTTCACTGAATAGATCCAGTTTGAGAACATCTAATGGAGCCTTAGCTGCATGTCAATAGATGTTTCTCATAGTGGGAGTTGTACAAGTAGTCCTATGACCTGAGACTGCCATAATACCTTATGTACATGAACCCATGCTTTGGTTCAATCTCATTCATGACACTGGGTCATGCACAAGGTTGATGCTGGGTGTGGTGAATTGTATATGAAGGAAATGAGTAGGTCAACAAGGAATTGATCACTCCTAGTAGGAGGAGATTGCATCCAGCCAAATTAGGTCAGATGATGATTCAGGAAATCTTTGATCAAAGTACAGATATTAGAAATGATTTCTAATATCGAATTAATTGAATCATTAGTGTATGACTGAGCTGGGAATGAGTATAAACTGGATTTGACATGATTCCATATCCATAGTTATATTCGGGATGCAAGATGATTGAAGGATCGAATTGTACGGGAACTTTCCACTGAAGGGTAGTTTTGGAATTTCACCAGAATTTCCATATCTTCCGGGTAGACATGACACGTTGCTAGACGTCAATCTTGTCTTGTGGGTTGATCAAATTAAATGGTTTAATTGGATCACGAATTAGGAGGAGTCCTAATTGACTGACTCGAGTTAGCTCGATTTGACCTAAATCGATTAGAATGAGTTCTGATCAAATTAGGTCAACTTGCACTCGGACCCACTGCTGGCTAAGTATGGAACCCAATGGGTCACACACTTAGGACAGATAATCAAGGTTTTAATTTGGAATTAAATCTCGTTTGCAGATGAACACACTAGCATGTGTTGCAAACCATGGCTTCTACTTGAATCGGATTCGAGTTAGGGTTCCGATTTGGTCTTTTTTAGATCCAAATTCATTCTGGTTTGAATCTAATTGAAGATTCAAGACATTGGGCTAATAGTAGGCTAGCAATTGGGCTAACCTAAGAGGCTAAAACCCTTTCCCATATCGCCTAAGCCCTTTCCCCTCTTTTCCCATGCACGCGCGCAAGGAGAAGAGTCCACGCGCGCGTGGACTCTCTCCAAGCGGCGTTTCTGCGTGAGAAAAGAAAGGAAGTCAGCATTTTGGCTGAAGAGGCATGGAAGAGAGTCCACCTAGGCATGGACTCTTCAAAAAAAATGGAATTACCGTGAAAAAGAAAAAAAAAACCGAAGGGGCGCGACTCTTCTTTCTGCGCGCGCCCTTCTGTGTTTTTCGCGATTCTTCCTTGCGTCTTCCCATCCCAAAGGCCGTGAGATTAATCCCAAGGGCTGTGAGATAAAGGGAAAGGATGTGAGAAGGGAGAGAGGGACGTGAGAGGATGATTACAGATGAAGAAGGCGCCTCTCTATCGCCTATTTAAGGAGAAGACTTCACCGTAAAAAATCATTCCAGATTTTCTATGGCGAAGCCTTGCTTCTTTTTCCCTCTCCCTCTCCAGAAGATTGTTTCCCCCTCCTCTCTTTCCTCTTTGATTCCTTTACAGAGCCTAGGCTCTGTCGAATCTCAGAACAGAAGGAGAGTCAGAGAGAAACTCTCCGACGGTAAAGGAAGAAGGCGCCTCTCCTTTCTTTCTTACATTAAGACAATCTTGTCTTAATTTTCTTCTCCCTCCAAGACAAGCCTTGTCCCATTTTAGGACAAGGGCTTATTCTTAAGACAAGAGTGTCTTAAGGGGCCAAAGTTGCTAGAAGACGAGGAGAAGGGTAAGAGAGAAGGTTTAGTCCCAGTTTGGCTAGAGGAGTCCTAGCCAATAGCCCATATATCAAGTTCTTAGGGTAGAACTTGATTGGAAGGAACCCAATTAAGGAGTCAGTGTCTTGATCATCTGCCCGTGTGGATCACCATCGGAGGGCGGACAAGTGGACGCCTGGTGTGTTCAAGAGGCTACTCAATTTGGAGTTCATTTCTGCATCAGACTGGTAATAGCAATCTGAGGTTAGTATTTAAACAATGTTTAAATTTGGACATGCATGTAGTCACAGTTTTAATTGCTAATAAGGAGATTTTCGGATTAGGGTTCGGACCTGATTTCATAAATTTTGAAATCTACGCTTCCGCACTGGTTCCCGAACCCAACACATTTTCTATCTATTTGAATAATATTCTTCAATATCTAACTGTTTAGAAACAACCCATTTTGATCCATATAATTTTTTGGCAAAAAATCTTTAATTTTTGAATTTCTTTCAAGAGGAGTTAACTCTTATCAACACCTTGCCTATGAGAGCCAACTTGTAGCATAAGGACACTATTTTTTAATAGTGTTCGAAACTTTACCTTTTTCACTTCAACTATTCAAAACCTTAGAGCCGATAGTGTGGGCACCAGAATCAGACAGAGGCTCCTCAACCCTCCATGGATCTCTGACTAGGATTTAGTCTGTTGGGTTCTGTAATAAGGCTTTAACCCTAAGCAATTTTTAATTAAAGTCAAGTATTTTTGTTTTAGTCCTGTACCTTGATCAATTTGATCAAGTTAGATCAGTGGGTCCTGTATTTAGCTAAGTTGGCTCTGGTCCAATTCTACTTGAAGATTGGGCCCAAGCTTGGAGTTGTCATTGAGTCTAGTCCATTTCTTAAAAGGTCAAACCATCTCCCAATCTTTGAAAGATGCCACTTCAGCCCTTAAGCACCACCTCAACCATCCCATGTGGTGCCACATCACCATGACAAGTGGGTGACCAAGGCAAGAAGGAAATGCTGAATTTGTGGGCGACATTCTTTCCTCTCTTCCCTCCACCTATCAAGCCTCTTTCCAAAGGAGCTATGGGCAGCCAAGGAAGGTCAATGGGTAATGGAGACATGATCCTTGTTTCAAGCTCCATATCAAGCTTACTTCCCAAAGAGCTTGGTCAGCTATGGAAGAAATGCATTGACCCAAAAATCAAAGAGACAACTCCCATCTTCCAAGCCCCAAATCAAGCCATAAAAACATGGTCGACCAACAGAAGAAGAAACCTGAATTTGGGCACCCTCTTCATGAAGCTTTGCATTTTTTTCATTTGAATTTGAATCGGTCTTAAGGTGCCTATATAAAGGGCATTACCCCTCCCTTGTATGGACTAATTTTGAATGAATGAAAAGGAAAAGTTTGAGTGATATTCTTCTAGTTTACCTTCATTCCTTAGGAACATCGATCTCTATGATGGAGCACCTTCGCCTTCGGGCATTGAGGGGTGGGAGTCCCTAAGCTATAATCTCTTCTGCACAAGCCATCTTCCATGTTCGAGTTTGGAGGACATCTAAAAGATCCATCCTAGCGCCTAGCAAGAAGATCCCGCCACACCACCATCTTCAACATTGTTCCTTCATTGCTTCTTGTTTCTTGTTGACCCCGAACATTGATCTTGATTGCTCGTAGGTCCTCCAAGTGCCACAGACACGGAGTCGGTCTCCATTGCCTTCACGACCTCTGGACAGAAAGCCAGTGCGTCCGCAGGGTTGAAGGCTTGATCCTCTAGGCCGCATCCGCGAGAGCGAGTGAACTCAGCATCGTGCGCATCAGAGCTTTACAAGGTTTGCAACCCTAAACTCTTAAGTTGGTATTGATCCAAGAGCTAAGTTCTATGGGGTTTCTCAATCCTGGGGTCCTCTTCTTATCCTTGTTTAGGGACTTATTAGCTTGCTTGAAGTTCTTGTTATTATAGAAACCCTAGATCTACTCTTGCTCGTCTTCGGGAATCCATAACCTCATTAAAACCTAAAAATCACAAAAAAATAATCACTTGCATAATTCCATCTCATCCTAGCCTCTAGTTAGTCACGCATCATGTTTGGTATCAGAGCATGGTTAGGGCTTAGCATCTTCTTAAGTACTTAGATTGGGTTCTTCACCATGGTCGTGCAGTCTTAGGAAAAAGAAGGGCTGCAAGACCCTCACATCCCATTCCACTAGGATTTCCTATGTCATGTAGGGGTGCCGATGTGATTGACCCTTGAAGGGGAACACAAGGAGGTAGGTTTTAAACCCTAAAGAAAATTTTTATTTGCATCATTAGATTTCATCATCTTTAAATTTCTGCATTCTGTCCATCCAGTACATGGCCTATTGTTTGAGTTATTTCTTTCAGTAAGAACCTCTGATTTTGATGATTTTTACTTTTCTAGATTTTGAATAATTTGTACTATTTTTTAGAATTTTTTTAAATTTTATTTCAGTATGTAGACTTTCTACACGGCTGATTACACTTTGAGAAAAAATTCTGCTCTGAAATTCCATCAAGTGCATCTCATCCCACTTTCATATTTCATATAGTTTAATCTTGCATTTGGGTTCATATTTTGTAATTTCCAGCATCTTATTTTTGGCTATCTTACATCAAAAATTTAAAACAAAGAAAAAAAACTTAGATACATTTCATTAGATCATTTGTATGCTATCATTTTCATTACTAACTTAAGGGCATCCATATCATAAGGGAAGTCATTACCTTTACTTAGCCCAAAAATAACTATTGACGTGGAGTCCCTAGATCGGCCGGTCGGAGCTACTGCATCATAGGACCGCTCCCTGATTCACCTGCAAAACAGGTCCCTTGCTGGAGTTATTCCGATGGAGGACACTCCGATGCCTATGTCAGTGGCGGATTCTAGCCACAGAATGGAGAAGTTGTCGAGAGTGGAAGAGAGAAAGAGTTCTTGGAGATTGAAAATGTGTATGTGCGAGATTATTCACGCGTACATCTCGAGCCATCCTTCTTACCCTTATTTAAAAGATGGCCTCCGGTCTGTAGCCTGCTCTTTTCCCGAAGATCATGGGGAGCCATTCACTCCCTTGAGTGGCGATCGTGGGTTGTCAATGAGCAGTTCTAGCTAGATCGGAGGCGTAGCTGCAGGAATTACGTACCATGATCATGGCGTGATGAGTGTCGATTATAACTGTTGGTTACAGTTTCCTTTTTGCAACATATTATGGTTCAAGCTTCGGGTTTCCCCTTGCATGGGTCGAAGGCTTGATATTTCCCCGAGGCCGGAGATCATGTCTACGACGGGGATCGAAGTTCATGTCTTTGGAAGTCGATGAGTAATTCAGACTTCGACCGAGGCCGAAGGTGCTACCTGAAGGACTGGCCTTCGGATGTTGTAGTTCGGTGTGAAGCCTTGAGTTGCTTGTAGTTAGCCTTCGCTTAGTCCGAAGTCCGTAGTCCGGAGAACCAGGGCTTCGATAAGTCAAATCAGAGCCTAGTTCATAGCTGAACCTAGATATCCCAACAGTTGCCTTCTTACTCTCAGTTGTCGAAGCGAATATCTGTCTCGAGAAGTGAGAGTATTATAGCCTTGTCGCTTTCTTCCTGTGAGACGGCGTAGTAAATGATTACGAGACCTCTATTGGGCTACCCATCATGATCTGAGAATCAGATGATGGACAGGTGCCATTCCTAGATTTGGGAAAAGTAGGTGGCCCTGAGGCTATTTCTCCTCGTCCCGTTGCACAGTGGTTGAGGCAATCTTTTGTTTGGGATTTGGATAGTTATGGTGGCTATTCTCCGCCCGTTGGATGAAGGATAGATCTTATCTTGGCAGTCAGTCATAAGTGGGTTACCTCCCAGTGTAACCTTGAGTCAAATTAACCCTCTATGGGGGTCCAGAGATCCTTACTTTTCTTTTAGGGAAGGGTGAAGGTATGGACAAAGAAGCTTCTTCAACCTCATCTCATTCTCCGCCCAAACCGTTTTGGAGTACCTGTCTATTCTTCAGGTAGAATCGTCTTTCTGCCCCTTTGCTTTATTCCTTTGTCATAGAAGAGACCATAAAGAGTCAGGGGAAGCAGGTTGGGCCCTCGAGGGCCGGAGATACAGTAGGTCTGGAGTCGGTCCCTAGCTCGGTTTCTCAGAGCAAGGCAACCCTTCTTTGGGAATGCTACTGCATTCCTAAGGAATTTCCCTTTGTCCTCCTCGTGCCTGAGGAACGGGTGAACAAAGCTCCCCCTGGGTGCCTAGCTGTATACGAAGATCACATGAAGGATGGTTTTCGGTTTCCCATGCACCCCTTCTTTGTTAAGATTTTTTGCTTGTAACAAGTGGTGCCAGCGCAGTTAACCCCAAACAGCATCAAGAACATCTGCGGGTTACTGGTCATGTGCAGCATCGCCAACGTAGAGCCTAGGACCAACTTGTTTTTGGCTCTTTTCGTCATCAAGAGGGACTTCCACAGCAACGGATGGTGGGTGATCGGTCCCAGATCGGGCCGTAGGGTGATTAAGGATATGCCCAGCGCCATCCACCGGTGAAAACCTGTCTTTGTATTTGTGTTGTCCTTCGACCCATGGGGCTTCGACACTGAGTGTAAGAAGCCTCGCCTGACCGCCAATGATGGAAAGAAAGTCTTGGCGGCCGATTAGTTGGATTATGATCTTCTGACCAACTCGGAAGTTGCTCCTTGATGCGGGACAGGGATTGGACTGGATCGCTGGTGAGCATGAAAGTCACCAGGGATTAGGATTTGCAAAGGAGGAAAGAAAAGGGTGCAGGGTTAAGATAAAATACTGGGGTTCACATAGATTCCCCAAGAAGAACAAGCACATAGCAAAGGGGCTCACACAGATGCCCTAGAAGAACAAGCACATAGCAAAGGGGCTCACATAGATGCCCTGGGCTCACACAGATGCCCAAAATCAGGGATCACACATAAACCCTGGGAAGATGGAGAAGGGATCATACAGATACCCTAGGAGCACATAGATCCTTCACACAGAACAATAGAAATTTTATTCATCCGTCCTCTTGTTACAAAAGGCTGAGGATGGTATTTATAGATTTTCCAACCCTCATTTGAATTTGAATACAAGATAAAAAGATAAGAACGAATCAAATTCAAATATAAGATAAGATAAGATAAGCCTATCCATATATCAATCCTAACCAACCAAATCCTAAATCAAATTCAAATATAAGATAGGATAAGATAAGCCTATCCATATATCAATCCTAACCAACCAAATCCTAATTCAAATTTTAAACAAAAGATAAATCCTAAATAAATTTATTCCAAAAATGCTTCAAGATCTGTGCCACTCCAAGAATTATGCTTGCTTCAAGATCCGTGCTTGAGATGTCCCCATCACTCCTATCCGGGAGTTATTGGAGTAAAGGAACCTCCACCGAGCGGGAATCAGTAAATTCCCCTCACTAGGTATAGCAGTGGAAATTTCTGCTCTTCTTCTTTAGGTTTCATTGTAGTTCATTTAACTGAGGTGATCCCCTTTGCCTGCAGGTGGTGGGATGAAGCGCAATTTGTGCTTTCTTCGCCAGACTTCAGAGAGGAGGGTGGCACAGGCCCCTTCCACGAGGTCTGCAGCTCGAAAGAAAGATCGGAGAGATGGTCCCGAAGGGGACCAAAGCACTTCGTCTTCCCGAGGTGCCTCGGGGGAAAATGCAGCGACCGCAGAATGGGTTCCAGCGAGACCGTGCCCAGTCGAGACTCCAGTGGCGGTCACCTCCCCAATCGACACAACGAGGGGCCCATCTTAATTAGTGGATGTGCCACCGGTTTGCCCCTCTGCTACCGATAGGGGCAAGGCGCGGCATGTTGAAGGAGAGTCCATCTATGGAGCTTCTTCAACCGGAGGTCGTTTGACGAACCCTTTGGAGCTCCCACCTATGGGAGAGCTGCTGGTTCCGGAGGAAGCCAAACAGGCATTGAAGGGTATGATACAGCCCCGCAATCTGGCAATTCTCCGGAACCGGAGCTTTCTCAAGGTGTCCGATTCTGGCTTCGCTGCCCTTCAACAGATATGACTATCACCGCATCCTTTGCCTTGAGAGTTATTTGACCCTCGATTCTTCTTTTTTGATATAGTTGGTCTATGACTTCATCTTCATGGAGGAAGGCCTGGGGAATGTAGACAACCTCAAGGAAGAGCTTCAGACTGCTAGGGCTACCAGGGAAGTAGCCGAGGAGCTGAAGCAATCCATGAAGGACCGTCTTGTCCATGTAACTGATGAAGTTCGCGACCTGAAGGGTGAATTGAAGAGCGCCCCCTCGAGGTAGGGTGGAATAGAAGAAGGAGTTATGTTGAATCCCTGGAGCAGACTGCCAGGGAGAATCTGGAGAGGATGGAGAACCTGTCCAAGGTGGCGGAGGAGGCTTCTAGGAGGGCCGAAGAGGCGATCCTAGAATTCGAAGTTGCCAAGAGGGAGGCCGAAGCTGCCAAGAGGGAGTACTGGTGCGGACACCAAAGGCACCAGAATAAGGCAGAGGCTTCTCAACCGTTTGTGAATTGATCAATAATTTTTGAGTCCATCTGTAATAAGGGCTTAGCCCATCTGAGTCCTTTTTTTAGTTGTTGTTTGAGTCTTTTGAGTTGTTATTTCAGTTCTGTACTAGTCAGCTTATGTTTAGCTAGTTCAGTCCAATGCTAGTCAGCTCATGTTGAGCTTATTTTATTTTTTTGAGTCCTGTCCAAACATACTGAAGACTCAAGACTATATCATACAAGTGAAGACCAAGTCCAACTAGATTGAAGACATGGAAGTATAGCACAAGTCCAACCCAGCTTGAAGATTTAAAGACCCCAGGAGGAAAATTCAGAAAACCCTGATTTCTTGCAGATGCCCTCCAGATGCCCAGATTCCCTTCCAGATGCCAAAGTATATTCATAGATAAGGGAATCCATGATTCCAGAGGTCCATCTGCATCCTAGCCCAAAGAAATCAAGCCCAGGTGCCAAGCCCAAGCCCCTAAGAAGCAAGATACCAGGGAATATTCCTGCTATCTGGCTACCAGGCCATCCCAGCTTCCAAAGGCCCAAACCCATGCACCCGAGCCCCTTTGGGCCAGCCTTTTGCTGCTCCTAGAAGCCCAACACGCCCCCCTAGGCTTCCTTGGAGTCTTGACCAAGTCAAGACAATTTTTAGGGATTTTTCTACCTAATATTACCTTATTTTCTAGCTAGGGTTTGAGAGGGAAAAGGATTCTTATGTAAAGACTTATGTACCCTTACTTGGAGCCCAAGGTTAAGGGTCTATTTAAGGGAACCTAGCCTCTTGTATGAAGAAGAATTTTTGATGAATGAAAACCTTGAGTTCTTCTATTGAGTGGTGTGATACCCTGCTGTGTGCATAAAGGGGTTTATGAGAGTTCTTCTTCCCAGTGTTTGCAATCATCTTCCTGCTGCCAACAAACCCTCCAGATCCCTGGACGCCCACTCCAAAAGAAGCCTTCCCTTGATATTTTTCCTTTGTTTTCTTATTTCTTTGTGAGTTTTCTAACCCATGACAGGTCATTTACAGGTCCCCGAGTTCCTACGAATCCAACGACTCCAGCCAGGCCTCAATCGGATCAACGAGCAGAAAGCCGGGTATCCGCGGGTCTTTGGCTCGGTTTTCCAGGCCGCATCCGTCGAGGAATGAGAGACCCCTTTGTTGCAATCTTCATAGACGTTGTCAGGTACACCCCTCTACCTCCAGTAGTTTTATTGTAGGAGAACTTGCCCTAACCGAGGCTTCTCAGCCCCGGCGGTCCTTCTTTGCTACTTTTCTAGGTTCTAATCTGCATGCTGATCTTCAAAAAACTCATAAAAAATTCCCTACAAATAATTTTGATCTAAAATTTGGGAATTAATCATCTAACTCAACATGTAAAACATAAAAAAAAAATGGCATGCATATTAGTCCCCCATCATTTGGTATCATAGCTTAGATTAGGGCTTGTTTTCTGCAATTTTTCAGTCCATATATACTCTGTTATTTTAATTATTTCTTCCTATTAAAATCTCCAAAAATTCTGAAATTTTCTTTTCTAGATTTATCATAATTCACAGTAATTTTAAATTTTTTTTCAGATTTTATTATGACCTTTGAATTTTCTGCAAGCCGAAATAGGGCCTGTAAATGTTTGGTTCTATTTTTTTAGCAAGACAAGTTTGGAAGTTTTAGGGTTTTGTTTAGCATTTTTTGCATATTTCTTAATTTTAGTATATTTCCAGTATATTAGGCCATGATTTGCAAGTTTTCTTCTATTTAAAAAATACCAAAAAAAAATACATATTCTCCAAAAATACCAAAAAAAAAATATCTAAACCCTAATTTGCATCCTCATCTGTCTGCCATCATTGCATAATTTACTTTTAAGGGCACTCTTGCTATATCAGATGGGGGGAGGATTTGATCACCTCTCCTTAGCCCAAAATCACATCCCTTGCATTCAGTCCCAAGCCTTAACCTAAAATTAATTAGACTTAATTTGCCCTAGTGGGCTAGGGACACCAACTGGTCGGGTCCGGGCTAGTGTTAGATCACTGTGTCAAGTTAACCTTTGTGTGCCTTGTCCTCAGTGTCTAGAATGGTGGTTTAGGGATTCAATCTCGAAAGGCTTGTGTGCTAGTCCGCCTACCTGGCTAATCTCTGATTGGTGTCTAGGATTGGCAGTTAGGGACCTAACACTCCCCTTACACCTGCCTGGCTGAGTACAGGGTTACTATAGGCTAGTTTGCCACCCTGATTGAGCATCTAGTTTGGACTCTAGGTCTAGTCAGCTATAGTCGGTCTGATCGAGTCTTGCATGAGCACTAGATCAGGAGTTTCATATCACCCACCTCCTTCACAAATGTCTGAATCCATGGAAAATTTACAATCTCAAATAAAAGCCCTAGCTGATCAAATGGCCCAAATGGCTACCCACATAACTACCCAGATAACTACCCAGATGACCCAGTTAACTCAATCTCGTATTCAAACCAATGATAGAATTGATCATCTTGCCAATAGGTTTGATCAGTTAAAAGTCCGGGTAGGGACCCCAGAAAAAAACCATGGGTCACAGTCTGAGCCAGATCCTGATTCCCCTCAACCTAGGAGGACCCCAAACCCTGATCCATACCTTGAGGCTGAACCTAGGAGAGCCCATCATCCTGACCCAATCCCTAAGGTTAGTCCTAGAAGACCCAATCAGGATTTTGTAGACCAGGAAGATAGATCCTATTTATCCACATCCTCTAAGCCTAGTATACCCACAACCTATAGATCTTATGACTCCAAATCCTATGAACCTAGAACCTATGAATCCAGAACCTATGAACCTAGATCCTATGACTCTAGATCCCATGATCATAAATCCTATGCACCCACACCCTATAAGCCTAGTAGACCCAACACCAAATATTCTGACCCATATAGGGAGTCCAACCCTAGGAGAACCCAATATTCTGACCCATATAGGGAGTCCAACCCTAGGAGAACCCAATATTCTGACCCATATAGGGAGTCCAACCCTAGGAGGACCCAATATCCTGACCCATATAGGGAGCCCAACCTCAGGAGGACCCAATACCATGATCCATCCTTAGAACCTGATCATAGAGCTGACCCAAAATGCTATGACCCCTGATCCTTTAATCCCATGACCCATAGATCTGTACCCTTGTCCTATGAGCCTAGAGAACCCATAACCCCTAAGTATCAACCTAGTACTAGTCATGCTTCCCCTAGTCAACTTGAACCCCATAGGATTAGTATCCCTAAATACGAACCCAGTAGTGAGCCACTACCCCTTATACAACCTGAACCTACTAGGAGTAGTATCCATAATCAGAGACCAGAACCTAACCAATTTCCTGCTAGCCGACCTTCTCCAACCATTCCTGAGATTCACAAGGCTTACATTAACGCGGAAGTGTATGAAGCTGATGTGTGCCTAGTGGATGAGTATGAGGGAGAAGAAGAGACACCTTTAGTAGACCTAGAATTAGCTGACCCAGTAGATGCCCAGGTAGAAACCAACCCAGAGCTAGTTGACCTTGACCATATCCAACCTAAAGCTATAATGGAAGAACAAATAGAGGAAGAGAACCTAGGTACTGCTACTAGAGCCCTACTTGAGGAAACCATAGAGGAGAGCCAAATTATAGAGTCTAGTCCTAAAATACAAGAACCAGAAGAATTTATTAAGGACCTGATCTCTTTGAATCAGTACCCTCAGGATGAGTCTCCTCCTATAGTTCCCATTAAGGACCTCTTTCCTGAGATTAATAACCCATCCTTCCATTATACAAACCCGTAGATATATCGCAACCCCATAAGGTTAACCTCATTAGTCTAGGATTAGTCCCTGACATGCCTTCTTTGATTCTACTTTATCCAACTAACCTAGAACCTTTTTCTCCACCCTACCAGAGTAATTCTGAACCCACTTCCTATTTTCTACCCTTTCCTGAGTTTTCTCATGTGTCTAGAACTATTAGGTTACATTTTGTTGAGGTTACTATGTTGCAAGGATCCATAGAGCCCATCCCATTTGCTACCTACATTTGGCAGACCCTCTGGCACTTATTAGGAGTTACTAGCAAATTTTCTTCTGCATGTCATCCATCAACCACGACTCATGCCCCCATGCCCAAGTGGTAGTTAAGACCTAATAAACCTCTTCAATCGAGTCTGTTAGGTGTAGGTTTGAGTCCTTTGCATCATCTTGTTAGGAGTCTGCATGTGCCTAGCATGTTCACCACCCGCACTAATGTTAAAACAACTGGCTAATTCCCGAAGATGGATCAAAAAATTTGATGTAGTGGATTTTATCTTGGTTAGGCTTAGGCCTAAAAGAAGCTTCATGCTCGCAGAGCCGAACCTTTTAAAGTGATAGAGAAGGATTGGGTCAAATGCCTAGGTGTTAGACTTGCCTTCGGATTTGGGCATTAGTTCTACCTTCAATATTACAGACCTGGTTGAGTATAGGGAACCGGCAGCGATACCTAGTAAGGCCTTTGGACCTATTCCTTTTCATTGTGAGTGACCCTAACCCAGAGTGTCCACTAACAAATTGGCCTGAGAGAGGAGAACGGATCGAGCGTATCCTGGATGATCAAGCCATCACGACCTGGGGCCGTGACTATCAATGCTTCCTGATCCAATGGCAAGGCCAACCAGAGTCGGACGATTCATAGATTTCTCGAGAGGACTTGCAACGCCTCAACCCAGACCTTCTCGAGAGATATGTGAGCCAGTCTGATCTTCACTCGACAGGGTCGAGTTCCTCCCACCCCGGGAGAATTGGTGCAGACACCAAAGGTACCAGAATAAGGCAGAGGCTTCTCAACCCTCTGTGAATTGATCAATAATTTTTGAGTCCATCTGTAATAAGGGCTTAGACCATCTGAGTCCTTTTTTTAGTTGTTGTTTGAGTCTTTTGAGTTGTTATTTCAGTTCTGTACTAGTCAGCTTATGTTGAGCTAGTTCAGTCCAATGCTAGTCAGCTCATGTTGAGCTTATTTTATTTTTTTGAGTCCTGTCCAAGCATACTGAAGACTCAAGACTAAATCATACAAGTGAAGACCATGTCCAACTAGATTGAAGACATGGAAGTATAGCACAAGTCCAACCCAGCTTGAAGATTTGAAGACCCCAGGAGGAAAATTCAGAAAACCCTGATTTCTTGCAGATGCCCTCCAGATGCCCAGATTCCCTTCCAGATGCCAAAGTATATTCATATATAAGGGCATCCATGATTCCAGAGGTCCATCTGCATCCTAGCCCAAAGAAATCAAGCCCAGGTGCCAAGCCCAAGTCCCTAAGAAGCAAGATACCAGGGAATATTCCTGCTACCTGGCTACCAGGCCACCCCAGCTTCCAAAGGCCCAAACCCATGCACCGAGCCCCTTTGGGCTGGCCTTTTGCTGCTCCTAGAAGCCCAACACGCCCCCCTAGGCATCCTTGGAGTCTTGACCAAGTCAAGAAAATTTTTAGGGATTTTTCTACCTAATATTTCCTTATTTTCTAGCTAGGGTTTGAGAGGGAAAAGGATTCTTATGTAAAGACTTATGTACCCTTACTTGGAGCCCAAGGTTAAAGGTCTATTTAAGGGACCATAGCCTCTTGTATGAAGAAGAATTTTTGATGAATGAAAACCTTGAGTTCTTCTATTGAGTGGTGTGATACCCTGCTGTGTGCAAAAAGGGGTTTGTGAGAGTTCTTCTTCCCGGTATTTGCAATCATCTTCCTGCTGCCAACAAACCCTCCAGATCCCTGGACGCCCACTACAAAAGAAGCCTTCCCTTGATAGTTTTCCTTGTTTTCTTGTTCCTTTGTGAATTTTCTAACCCCTGACAGGTCATTTGCAGGTCCCTAAGTTCCTACGAATCCAACGACTCCAGCCAGGCCTCAATCGGATCAACGAGCAGAAAGCCGGGTATCCGTGGGTCTTTGGCTCGGTTTTCCAGGCCGCATCCATCGAGGAACGAGAGACCCCTTCGCTGCGATCTTCATAGACGTTGTCAGGTACACCCCTCTACCTCCAGTAGTTTTATTGTAGGAGAACTTGCCCTAACCGAGGCTTCTCAGCCCCGGCGGTCCTTCTTTGCTACTTTTCTAGGTTCTAATCTGCATGCTGATCTTCAAAAAATTCATAAAAAATTCCCTACAAATAATTTTCATCTGAAATTTGGGAATTAATCACCTAACTCAACATGTAAAACATACAAAAAAAATGGCATGCATATTAGTCCCCCATCAAGTACGAAGCTTTGAGGAAGCAAATAGACAATGCCATGGCTGACTACAAGATGCCTTTGCAATTTCAAACAGAGATTGATGAAGCATCATTGTATGCCTACCAGCACGGCTTCAATGATTGGCTTTCCATGGTAAAGGAGACCCTGCCTCACCTCGACCTTTCGAAGATCCCCTCCTATAACATAATTGGAGAGGAAGGAGAAGAAGCGAATGAGGTCGAAGCCGCATGGGAGGTTGAGGAGTCACCATGTCCGGCGGAGGAGGCTGCTACCCCATTCGAAAATCCGGAGGTGATCCCAGCTTTGATCTCGGCCCAAGAGGTGACTCAGGCTGGAGGAGTCCAGGCTGAAGGTTCTCCCATCCCGGCCTAGATCGATGAGACCCTCTTCGATCAAGTTGATAGGTTGCTCCAGTCCTGTGGTGTGTAGCCTTCTCCTATTGACGTTGAGTGACCTGGATCACTATGTATATATTTCTTTCCTTTCTTACTTGTATTGCCAATGAACTTTGTATTGCAATTTTACCAGATTTTGGAATGAATTCTTTTTTCTTTGCATACGCAGTGTTGTGCCTCATGTGTAGCCTGAAATGGTACTATTATTTCTCTTTTGGCCTAGTTGAACGATAGCCTTCGAAGGCTGTCCAGTCGATAAGAGCTAGTTTTACCGTTCTCTTTTCCGCTTGGTTGAATAGTAATGGCTGAAGGCTATTCAGTTTGTAAGGACCAAAACACTATTGCGTTGCCTTCCTTCGGATGATTAGCATGTCCGTTGGGGCGGACAGGAGTCATCTCCCTGCCAATCAATAACTAGGGGGATTTGATTAGGATCACCGTCATCCACGTTGCACGTCAAAATTTGTACAGTCATGATCTCTTGAGGCTTATGAGCCGCCATGCCTCTTTTTTCCAAAAGTGACCATTAATGATGCCGTCGCATGATATGGATTTCTCTGGATTCGATGCGATGGTGGTTGCGGTCCTGGGGATGGCTTTCGAGAGACTTTCTGGTTCTCGAAGCATCACCCAGACATGTGGCACCTTCTCATACGGCCGAGAAGGACATGGGATGTGCCTCCCCGTAGTCGATCATGGGTGCAGGGTTTCTATAAATACGACCCTGGCCCCTGCTGTCGAAGGACATCATTTCTGTTGGTGTCTTCCTTCTATTAGCCATGAGGTTCAGCACTTCCGAGCTCCATCATGCAACGAAGAGGAGGGCTATTGACCCCAAGAGGAAGCGAAGTCAGGAGCCATCTGGGCCTGTAGGCGAAGAAGAAGAGCTTTTGGTTGACCGTCTCGAGAAGAAGGTGCACCTTCTGGAGGCTTAGTTGAGGGAGGCCCGGGCCTAAGTCACGGTGGCGATAATGGCGGTGGAGGAGGTGAAGAATGAAAGATTGTGCCCTGAAAGCCAATTGAAATATTATAATTTTGATCCCAAAATCAATGAATTGACATTTTATAAAGGCATTATTTTCATCATTTGCTGTGTCTTTTTGATTTTTTGATGAACCCCATAGATTAGGGCTATGGTTCTAGGGTTATGATGAGATCATACCAGTGAGACCTAAAGCCTTAAAACCCTAATCTAAAATATTCCTGGTTGATGAGACATTGAGTTGGGGATCAATGTTTCCGACAAGACCAGCACATCCTATATATGTTTTCTAATAAGGGTGACTGATCTCACAGTCACTTGTGTTTGACACTAATACTAGGATGTGAGTGTTCATTAGAGAATGAGTTCATTGAATTGATCCAGATTGAGAATATCTAATGGAACCTTATCTATTTGTCAATAGATAATTCTCATAGTGGGAGTAGTGCATGTGGTCCTTTGACCTGAGACTACCATAGTACCTTATATACATGAATCCATACTTTGGTTCGCAGTCAATCATGACACTGAGTCATGCACGAGGTGATACTGGTTATGGTGGATTGTATATGGAGGTTGTGAGTAGGTCAACAAGGAATTGATCAGCCCTTGTAAGAGGGAATAGCATCCAGCTAATTTCAAATGATGGATTCAGGAAACCTTTGATCAAAGTATGAACATTAGAGATATTTTCTAATGGTTCATTACTAAATCATCATTATAAAGACTGAGCTAGGGATGAATATGAAAATTGGATTTGATAAGTATCCATATTCATAATCATATTCGGGATGCAAGTTGATCAAAGGACTGAATTGCCCGGTAACTCACCACTGAAGGGTATTTTGGTAATTCCACCAAAATTCCATATCTTCCGGGTAGACATGATACGTTGCTAGACGTCAATCTTGTCTTGTAGGTATATGATTGAGTCATGGTAATTCAAATCAGTCAATTTGAATTAGATTCTAATTGACCGAGTCGAGCTAGTTTGAGTTGACCTAAATCGGCTTAGTTGAGATCTAACCGAATTAAGTCAAATAGAACTCGGACCTACTGCTGGCTAGGTGTGGAACCCAATGGGTCACACACAAAAGAAAATTGATGAAGGATTTAATTTGGAATTAAATCATGTTTGCAGGATAAACACACTAGCATGTGTTGCAGACCAAATTTCTATTCGAATCATATTCGAATTTGATTCCAAATTGGGCTTAATTGGGTTCTAATTGAACTAGATTAAGGTCCAATTTATTTTTTAGGACATTGGGCTAACCCATGGCTGAACCCAAGTGAACTTAGTTCACTGAGACCCTCTCTCCAAGCTGCCCCCTCCCTCTTCTCACCCGCGCGCGCCAAGAAAGAAAAGTCCACGCGCGTGGACTTCTCTTAAAACGCGTGAGAAAGAAAACGTCAGAGAAAAATCTGAAAAGGGGCATTTCAGATCCTTGTCTGGTGCCCTTGGATCTGGATCTGATGGCCAGAAAAATTTAAGAAAAAGATCCGTCGCTTTTCGGTCGCAAATCCGTCTCCAAAAGTCGCGATCCTTCTTGAAGTTTTTCCGAGAATTCTCCTCGTCGGAAAAATGAAAATCAAATCGGAGAATCATGATTTTTGGTTGAGGGGACATGTGAGGAATGAGGGATCGTGATCCCTGGGGTTTCAGAGGGTTGCGTTGTTTCGAGATGACACCCCTCTGAGATCTATAAATAGGGTTGGGGTTCTCGGGGGTTTTCACGAAACATAGTTCAGAGATCCAATTCCCTTACTTCCTCTCCAGAATACTCCTTCCTCTTGTTCTTGTTGGGTATTGTTTCCCTTACAGAGGTATCCTCTGTCGAAACTCTGACCCTAAACAAGAATAAGAAGAAGGTCTTGAACGGTAAAGGAAAGAACAGGGAAAGGATCTATTCTTCTTTTCCTTCTTGAATTAAGACTTTGACTGTCTTAATTTTTTCTCCCAATTCAATTCAAGAAAAGGGATTCAAGAAAGGGAATTCTTGAAGAAAATTCAAGAAGAGGAAAGAAGGAAGAAAAAGAAATTTTCAAGAAAGAAAATTTCAGCCTAAAGGTCGAAGAATTGAATTCTTGAAAAAGAATTCAAGAAGAGGAACCAAGAAATAGAAATTTTTGTCTTCATTGTTTTTCTGTGTGGATCACCATTGGAGGGTGAACATTTGGGCACCTGGTGGAGATTCAGAGTTTGGATTTTGCGATACAGGTTAGCATCTTAATTTGAGATTAAATCTTATATAAACATCTATATGTTTTAATTCTTTTAAGGAGATTTTGGGTTGAAGGTTTGGTGAAGATTTCATAAAGATAAAAATTTTTGAAATCTATGATTCCGCCTTGCCACCGAACCCTACAGTGGTATCAGAGCCTCCTTATTAAGATTAAAATATATATTCTGAATTTTAGATGCATATATATATAAGTAACATGAGATGTAATATATGTTTGTTATAATGTCACCAATTAGGGTTTTCACTCAAACCCTAATTGTTGTAGAGATATGCATAGAGATCTAGTCATCATACTGAAATAAGGTTGCCCTGGCATAATGGTGGATCCATTATGTGGTAAATGGTTGTCCTAGTATGATGGCACACTATGGCACATATTTGCTAGAATGTGCTTTGTTTTAATAAAGCCCTCTTTAACAACATATTAAGTTGTAGTGTCATATACCAAAAGCAAAAATAATCAATATGATTAGTTTATCATTCGGTGTCTAGGAAAAGTTGTTCATGATCGGTAAAGAGGACGTGGTTTTTAATTGGTTCCGTTGACTGACCTGGCCAATTCTTATTGGTGTCTAAGGAAAGCAACGGGGGGACTCCCACCACTCTCCCACTTACCTGGCCGGTATGATTAACTTAATTATTGATTAATATGCTCAGTGTAATATTCACTATATATGGCTTTCCTTCATGCCAAGTCATTATTATGTTATGATCCATATTAGGTTTGTTGTGTACACACAAGGCCTTTTTCTTTATGGTGACTAACATAATTTTTTCTTGGTACATTTGATGCTTATGGAATGATTTAATATAATACTTTGTTGTGTACACACAAGGGTATTATGATTAATATCATGACTATATAGCAATGAAGGGTCTAACTTAACTAAAATATTATAGTTTGTTGTGTACACACAAGGCTATAAATATTTTAGAGGCCAAGATAAGTTGAGAATTGTATGAATTACAATTGGAAAGAGTTTTCCTACCTTTGAACTTATAAAAGATTTGTTGTGCACACACAAGGTCTTTTATAAGGAATTAAGATCTCAACCCCACTAAGAGAACCAATTAGGGTTTTCTCGATCATCACATTGAGGGTTATGATGCTTGATAAAATAGTGGGAGACATAATTAAGTTAAAGTCCTAATTTAATTATGTTTTGTCAACATTGATTGTCTGCTTATGTAATGTTGTTTGTTAATGTAGATTAAATGGCCTCTTCACTCTCACTCCGTAGCATTCTTGATGCAAATAAATTGACTGGACCAAACTATGTTGATTGGTTGAGAAACCTGAAGATAGTACTCAGCCAAGAAAGAATTTCTTATATTCTTGATACCCCAACCTTGGAACCATTAGGGGAAGATGCCTTGCAAGAGGATAAGACCACATATAACACGTGGCAAAATGACTCACTAACTGTCAAGTGTATAATGCTTGCCTCTATGACCAATGAGTTACAGAGGCAACATGATAGCATGGACACAAACTCCATATTGCTCAATTTAAAAGAACTTTATGGAGAACATAGTCGAACTGCAAGATATGAAATATCTAAGCAGTTATTCCGTGCAAGGATGACAGAAGGTACATCCGTACAAGACCATGTATTAAAGCTTATTGACCTAATCACCCGATTGGGTCAATTGGGTTTTGTTATGGATGGGGAGTTGAATCAGGATTTAATCCTGTAGTCACTCCCAGAGTCATTTTCACAGTTTGTTCTTAATTATCATATGAACAAACTTAACACTTCCTTGCCTGAGCTGTTGAATATGTTAAAAATAGCGGAGAGCCATTTAAAGAAAAATAAGGCTCCACTTCTTCTTGTGGATGGTGTAAATAAGAAGAAAATAGGCAAAAAGGGTTCCAAGAGGAGGTTAAACCCAAAAGGGGGCATCAAGAAAAAGAAAGGAAAGAAGGCCTCCGGACAAATGACCTGCTTTCATTGTGGCAAGCCGGGTCACTGGAAAAGAAACTGCAAGGTTTACCTTGCAAGTCTGAAGCCTGGTGCTAGTAATGCACCAAAAGGTATGTATGAGATACATGCAATTTTGTCATTAGACTCTTCTAATTCAAACTCTTGGGTATTGGATACTGCTTGTGGTAATCATATCTACAAATCATTGCAGGGACTACTGAACATTAGAGTTTTGAAGGAAGGCGACTTCGAGCTCTACGGTGCTGGAGGAGATTCCATCCAAGCAGAAGCTGTCGGGACTTATATGTTGAAGCTGCCTTCTGGGAAGATTTTAGAGTTAAAGAATTGTTATTTTATGCCTAGAATCATTAGAAACATCATATCTGTACCCTTGTTACTTAAACAAGGATATATTATGAATGTAATGAGCAGTGGCTGCTCAATCAGTTTTTCTAATGAAATAATATTTAATGGCATATTTTGCAATGGTCTCTTAACTTTATCTTCTGATGACAATACACTACATGTTAGTAATAAACGAAAAAGAGATGAAGTAAACAATACTTTACTTTGGCACTGTCGTCTTGGACATATTAGTGAGCAGAGAATTAACAAGTTATACAAGGAAAAATTCCTTAATCCTTATGACTATGAATCATTAGGAACTTATGAATCATGTCTCATGGGTAAAATGACCAAGACTCCATTTAGTGGACATAATGAAAGGACAACAGAGTTATTAGGACTCATACACACTGATGTATGTGGTCCTATGACAACTCAGGCCAAGGGTGGATACTCATATTTCATCACATTCACTGATGATTTTTCAAGGTACGGATTTGTGTATCTAATGAAACATAAGTCCGAAGCTTTTGAAAAATTTTTAGAGTATCAAAGTATGGTAAAGAAACAAACGGGGAAAAGTATTAAGATCCTTCGATCAGATAGAGGAGGTGAATACTTATCCACCGAGTTTCTTGATCACCTTAAACAAAAGGGAATCATCTCTGAATGGACTCCTCCTTACACACCACAATTAAATGGTGTTGCTGAAAGGAGAAATCGTACTTTATTAGATATGGTACGGTCCATGATGTGCTTCACAGACTTACCTGTTTCTTTCTGGGGATATGCCTTGGAAACAGCGGCTAATATTTTGAATAGAGTACCATCCAAATCTGTATCTGGCATTCCATATGAGTTATGGAGGGGAAAGAAACCCAATCTTAAGCACCTTAAGATATGGGGATGTCCAGCTTATGTCAAAAGAAATTTTGGACAAAAGCTTGATGCTAGAGCAGAAAAATGTCTATTTGTTGGATATCCCAAAAATAGTATAGGATATCTATTCTTCCACCCTACTGAACAAAAGATTTTAGTCAGTAGGCATGCCATTTTTATGGAAAAGGAATTCATCCTACAAAAGGGCAGTGGGAGAAATATTGAACTTGAAGAAGTTCAACAAATAGATACATCTCAACAAAATCATAACACAGTTAGTATAGAACCTGAACACACGACTCCTATCTGTAAGTCTGATAGAGTGCGACATGCACCTGAAAGGTATGGTTTCATTATTGAAAATAATGAAGCCCGAATCATTGATAATGATGAGCCTCTAACATATACGGATGCTGTCATAAGTAGTGACTCAGACAAATGGCTGGAAGCCATGAGATCCGAAATGGACTCCATGTATGTCAACCAAGTCTGGACTTTGGTTGATGCACCAGAGAGTGTTAACCCTATTGGATGCAAATGGGTCTATAAGAAAAAGATTGGGACAGATGGCCAAGTTGAAACTTATAAAGCCAGATTAGTGGCTAAGGGTTTCAGACAAAAACAGGGAATAGATTATGATGAAACATTTTCTCCTGTTGCCATGCTCAAATATATTCGGATCATGCTTGCTATAGCAGCATATCATGATTATGAAATCTGGCAGATGGATGTGAAGACTGCATTCCTCAATGGATTCCTTGAGGAAGAGGTTTATATGTCACAGCCAGAAGGTTTTGCCTTGGAGACTAAACCTAATCAGGTATGTAGGCTAAAGAAATCTATTTATGGATTAAAGCAAGCATCTAGGAGTTGGAACATCCGATTTGATAAGACAGTCAAAGAATTTGACTTTATCAAAAATGAGGATGAACCTTGTGTGTACAAGAAGACTAGTGGGAGTGCCATAGTTTTCTTGGTTCTGTATGTAGATGACATACTCCTCATTGGGAATGATATCCCAATGTTACAATCAGTCAAGGTATGGTTATCTAAACAGTTTTCCATGAAAGACTTGGGAGAAGCATCTTATATACTAGGCATCAAGATCTATAGAGATAGATCTAGGAGGATGCTAGGTTTATCCCAGTCTAGGTACATTGACCAAGTGCTAAAAAGATTTAGCATGGAGGAAAGTAAAAGAGGTTACTTACCTATTGGTCATGGCATACATCTTTCTAAGAAGATGTCTCCTAAGACACCTGAAGAAAGAAATAGAATGAATTCGGTACCTTATGCTTCGGCAGTAGGGTCTATTATGTATGCTATGTTATGTACTAGGCCTGATGTGGCATATGCCTTAGGTATAGCCAGCAGGTTTCAGACTGATCCAGGAGAGGATCTTTGGAAGGCTGTGAAAAATCTTCTTAAGTACTTAAGAAGAACTAAGGATATTTTTCTAATATACGGAGGATCTGATCTTAAACTAGAAGCTTATTCAGATTCTAGTTTTCAATCAGATCCAGATGATAGCAAATCTATATCTGGGTATGTTTTTACCCTTAATGGAGGAGCAGTAAGCTGGAAAAGTTCTAAACAGCAAACTGTAGCCGACTCAACAACTGAGGCAGAATACATTGCTGTTAGTGAAGCTGCCAAGGAAGCTGTCTGGATGAAGAAGTTCATATCAGAGTTGGGCGTAGTTCCTGAGATTGAAGGTCCAGTATCACTTTACTGTGATAATACGGGGGCTGTTGCTCAAGCAAAGGAACCAAGAGCTCATCATAAATCAAAGCACATTCTGAGACGCTTCCAGCTCGTTCGAGAGATTGTCGAAAGACAAGAAGTCTGCATTAAAAGGGTAGAAACGAAGAACAACATAGCAGACCCGTTCACTAAGGCTCTATCATAGCGAGAATTTGATCGCCACCTTGATTGTATGGGGTTAAGATTTAAAGGCGATTGGCTTTTAGTGCAAGTGGGAGATTGAAAGATTGTGCCCTGAAAGCCAATTGAAATATTGTAATTTTGATCCCAAAATCAATGAATTGACATTTTATAAAGGCATTATTTTCATCATTTGCTGTGTCTTTTTGATTTTTTGATGAACCCCATAGATTAGGGCTATGGTTCTAGGGTTATGATGAGATCATACCAGTGAGACCTAAAGCCTTAAAACCCTAATCTAAAATATTCTTGGTCGATGGGACATTGAGTTGGGGATCAATGTTTCCGGCAAGACCAGCACATCCTATATATGTTCTGTAATAAGGGTGACTGATCTCACAGTCACTTGTGTTTGACACTAATACTAGGATGTGAGTGTTCATTAGAGAATGAGTTCACTGAATTGATCCAGATTGAGAATATCTAATGGAACCTTATCTGTTTGTCAATAGATAATTCTCATAGTGGGAGTAGTGCATGTGGTCTTTGACCTGAGACTACCATAGTACCTTATATACATGAATCCATACTTTGGTTCGCAGTCAATCATGACACTGAGTCATGCACGAGGTGATACTGGTTATGGTGGATTGTAAATGGAGGTTGTGAGTAGGTCAACAAGGAATTGATCAGCCCTAGTAAGAGGGAATAGCATCCAGCTAATTTCAAATGATGGATTCAGGAAACCTTTGATCAAAGTATGAACATTAGAGATATTTTCTAATGGTTCATTACTGAATCATCATTATAAAGACTGAGCTAGGGATGAATATGAAAATTGGATTTGACAAGTATCCATATTCATAATCATATTCGGGATGCAAGTTGATCAAAGGACTGAATTGCCCGGTAACTCACCACTGAAGGGTATTTTGGTAATTCCACCAAAATTCCACATCTTCCGGGTAGACATGATACGTTGCTAGACGTCATTCTTGTCTTGTAGGTATATGATTGAGTCATGGTAATTCAAATCAGTCAATTTGAATTAGATTCTAATTGACCGAGTCGAGCTAGTTTGAGTTGACCTAAATCGGCTTAGTTGAGATCTAACCGAATTAAGTCAAATAGAACTCGGACCTACTGCTGGCTAGGTGTGGAACCCAATGGGTCACACACAAAAGAAAATTGATGAAGGATTTAATTTAGAATTAAATCATGTTTGCAGGATAAACACACTAGCATGTGTTGCAGACCAAATTTCTATTCGAATCAGATTCGAATTTGGTTCCGAATTGGGCTTAATTGGGTTATAATTGAACTAGATTAAGGTCCAATTTATTTTTTAGGACATTGGGCTAACCCATGGCTGAACCCAAGTGAACTTAGTTCACTGAGACCCTCTCTCCAAGCTGCCCCCTCCCTCTTCTCTCCCGCGCGCGCCAAGAAAGAAAAGTCCACGCGCGTGGACTTCTCTTAAAACGCGTGAGAAAGAAAACGTCGAAGAAAAATCTGAAAAGCGGCGTTTCAGATCTTTGTCTGGCGCCCATGGATCTGGATCTGATGGCAAGAAAAATTTAAGAAAAAGATTCGTCGCTTTTCGGTCGCAAATCCGTCTCCAAAAGTCGCGATCCTTCCTGAAGTTTTTCCGAGAGTTCTCCTCGTCGGAAAAACGAAAATCAAATCGGAGAATCATGATTTTTGGTTGAGGGGACGCGTGAGGAATGAGGGATCGTGATCCCTGGGGTTTCAGAGGGTTGCGTTGTTTCGAGATGACACCCCTCTGAGATCTATAAATAGGGTTGGGGTTCTCGGGGGTTTTCACGAAACATAGTTCAGAGATCCAATTCCCTTACTTCCTCTCCAGAATACTCCTTCCTCTTGTTCTTGTTGGGTATTGTTTCCCTTACAGAGGTATCCTCTGTCGAAACTCTGACCCTAAACAAGAATAAGAAGAAGGTCTTGAACGGTAAAGGAAAGAACAGGGAAAGGATCTATTCTTCTTTTCCTTCTTGAATTAAGACTTTGACTGTCTTAATTTTTTATCCCAAATCAATTCAAGAAAAGGGATTCAAGAAAGGGAATTCTTGAAGAAAATTCAAGAAGAGGAAAGAAGGAAGAAAAAGAAATTTTCAAGAAAGAAAATTTCAGCCTAAAGGTCCAAGAATTGAATTCTTGAAAAAGAATTCAAGAAGAGGAACCAAGAAATAGAAATTTTTGTCTTCATTGTTTTTCTGTGTGGATCACCATTGAAGGGTGGACATTTGGGCACCTGGTGGAGATTCAGAGTTTGGATTTTGCGATACAGGTTAGCATCTTAATTTGAGATTAAATCTTATATAAACATCTATATGTTTTAATTCTTTTAAGGAGATTTTGGGTTGAAGGTTTGGTGAAGATTTCATAAAGATAAAAATTTTTGAAATCTATGATTTCGCCTTGCCACCGAACCCTACAAAGAAGGAGGCGACGGAGGCCATCACAAACTTCAGAACTTCTGCCTCATTCAAGGATGAGCTCGCCGGGGTGGCCTTGGACTCCTTCCACTAGGGGTTTAGGGAGTGCTGGAGGAAAGCCTCCAAGTTTTATGACTTGAAGGGCTTGGATAATATCAAACCCTCCGTTCCCTTCCCTGGCCACAAATTCGATTCTGACTCCGATGAGGGGTCAGACTCGAGTTCGGACAGGAACCCCGGGGGCCCTTCATCGTCCCATCTAGTCTCTCCCTGACGGTTCGGGAAAAACCCATCGAGAAGTTAATGCAAATTTCCCAACCTTGCTGTTGCTGTTGCTGCTGCTTTCTTTTTTTTTTTGTATCTCTGTTTAGGATAGTTTTTTCTTTTTCTTACTCTCTTTTTAGTAGAGTTTCTTTTTTACTTTTCTCTTTCTTTTCTTTTATTTTTGTATGAAAATTTGAAAGAAATGAAAGATCTTTTCCTTTACCTCTTCCCGTGTATTTTCTGTGATGTGTTGCATCATGATTTGTCCACAATGTAGACTCCATAAACCACTTGCAATTTGTAGGGAAGAAGTAGGGCCCGTTGGACCATTCTTAGAGTGTTTGTTGTTGACATAGAGGACAACAATGGTCCTTTTAAGCATGTGTTCAGATTTTCCGTAAGGTAGGGTGTTTACACCATCCCTGTGCACTTTCTGTCATGATTAAGGTAGGCTGTTCAGGCCTGCCTCGACGCATGTCCGGATTCACCGTAGGGTAGGTTACGAAAACCATCCCTGTGCCTTTGATCTTTTTGGTGGCCTGGTTAGGCCATCCATTGCACTCGTCGGGCATACCGATAAGGTGAGTGGATCAGACTCTCCTTTGCGTAGTTGACCAATTTTTCAGATTGGGTCATTTGGGCTGTTGTCGTTCAGTCGATGCAACTAGCCATTCTGAGTTGAGTAGGGTTGAGGAGCTTTGCACAGGAGTTTTTTGGAACTTTTTCATTGATAGTAGTTGCGAAGGTTCTGTACATTCCATGGCCGGGATATGGTCTTCCCCTCTAGGGTCTTGAGTCGATATGTCCCTGGTCGAATGACTTCTTCAACTTGATATGGGCCTTCCCAATTAGGGGAGACTTTATCCTATTACGTTGGCCTGTACACCTCTGCTCTTCACAATAACATATCCCTCGTGCGTAAAGTTTGCTCCTTCACCCTTGCATTGTAGTACTTGGCGACCTTTTACTAGTATGCTGCCATTCTTATCTGAGCCTATAGCCTGGTGCTTGATAGCAGATCCAGAACGATCCTTCTGCAATCAGAATTCTCAGGCTCTTCATAGTTGTCAATTCTCAGGGACTGTAGGGAGACTTCAATAGGTAGCACGGCTTCGGTACCATAGGCTAGGTTGAACGAAGATTCGCCGGTGGCTATTCTTGGGATAGTTCGATATGCCCAAAGAATAGAGATCAGTTCTTCGACCCAAAGCCCTTTGGTGACGTTCAACCTTGTCTTTAGACCATGGAGGATGGTCCAGTTGGTGACTTCGGCTTCTCCATTGGACTGTGGATGTGCAACGGATGTTAGTCGATGCTGGATATGGTACCGAGCACAGAAGTCCTTAAACTTCGGATTGTCGAATTGTCTCCCGTTGTCCATGATGATGACGTGTGGGATACCGAACCTGAAGATGATGGAGTTTTTCATAAAGCTTTCCACCCTGCCCTCTGTGATTTGGGCAAATGGTTCGGCTTCCACCCATTTCATGAAATAGTCGATGGCCACTAGATGAAACTTCATTTGCCCTGATGATGGTGGGAACGGGCCAAGAATGTCCATCCCCCACTAGGCAAAGGGCCATGGGGCTGCCAACTGAGTCAGGTGACTCGCAGGTTGTCTCTGCATATTGGCATACCTCTGGCATTGGTCGCACTTCCGCACAAAATCAGCTGAGTCCTTCTGGATGGAGGGCCAGTAATACCCTTGTCGAATAATCTTGTATGCTAGAGATCTACCTCCCAAGTGATCCCCGCATATGCCCTCGTGGACCTCTCTTAATACATAATCTGCATCGGTAGGTCCGAGGCATTTCAGAAGTGGTTGGGAGAACGATCTCTTGTAGAGGGTTCCATCTAAGATGACGTACTGAGACGCCATCCAGCGGATCTTCTTGGCTGTGCCTTATCTTCGGGCAGTTCTCCTTCATTCAGGAATCTGATGATGGGGTCCATCTAGCTTGGCTCAGCATCAATCTGACGCACCTCTGTGGCCTCTTCAGCAATGCTTGGAGTTTCAAGATGTTCAACAAAGGTGAGCCCGAGAGACTCCAGTGCTGTAGTTGCCAATCGAGACAGTGCATCCACCCGAGAGTTCTCAGATCGGGGAACATGAATAATTTCAAAATGTTCCAATTTGGAGGATAAAGCCTGAACCTTATCCAGGTATTGCACCATGGTTGGATCTTTGGCTGCGTACTCTCCATTGACTTGATTCACAACCAGTTGAGAGTCGGAGAAGGTTGGGAGTTGCCGGACTCCCAGATCTTTAGCGATCCGAAGTCTGGTGAGTAGGGCCTCATATTCAGCCTGATTATTAGAGGCATGGAAGGAGAAATGGAGTGCATACTCTATAATCTGGCCATCAGGTTCGGCCAACATGAGTCCATCCCCGCACCCGGTAGCATTGGAAGCTTCGTCCACATGAAGCACCCAAACAGACTTCATCTCCTTCAGGGTTCCTTCTTCATCCGAAGTGCCTTCATCTTCGAACTTCAAGGTACACTCGGCCAGAAAATTAGAGAACACCTGGCCCTTCATAGCCGCTCAGGGCTGGAAGCTAATGTTAAATTTTCTTAGCTTCATAGCCCACTTGGCTATCCTTCTAGAAGTGTCCGAAGATCGAAGAACGGCCTTGAAAGGTTGATCAGTCAACACCACGATAGCGTGGACCTGGAAATATGGCCGTAGTCGCTTTGCTGCAATCACTAAAGAGTATATCAGCTTTTACATCCATGCATATCGCGTTTCTGTATCATGTAGGATCTTGCTGATGTAGTAGATCGACTTGTGGGACCCGTCTTCCTCCTTCCAGACAAGAACCGAGCTCACTGCATCGTCTGAAGCAGAGAGGTACAGGTAGAGGACCTAGCCTTCTTTTGGCTTGGAGAGTATTGGCGGGGTCTCCAAATGCTTCTTCAATTCCTCAAAGGCAACGCGATAGTCTTTGGACCATTCAAAGCCCTTTGATTATCGAAGTACCTTGAAGAATGGAAGACATTTCTTGGTGGACCGAGAGATAAATCTTCTTTGCGAGACAATCCTCCCTGTCAACTATTGGACTTCTTTTTTACAGTAGGGATGTCGCATATCCTTCAAGGCCTGGATCTTCTCGGGGTTGGCCTCAATCCCTCGTTTGGTGATAAGGAAGCCCAGGAATTTACCCGACGTGACCTCGAAGGCACACTTCGCCGGGTTTAACTTCATTTGGTAGCACCGGAGAGCGATGAATGACTCCTCCAAGTCACGGATGTGGTCTCTCCGGTGGAGACTCTTGACGATCATGTCATCAACATAGGCCTCCATATTTCTTCCCAGTTGCTTTTCAAACACCTTATTGATGAATCTTTGAAATGTTGCTCCAGCATTCTTAAGGCCGAACAGCATCATCTTATAACAGTAGAGACCTTTGTTAGTGATGAATGTCATCTTCTCCTCATCTTGCGGATCCATTCTGATCTGAATATAGCCAGAGAAGGCATCCATAAAGCTCAGCAACTGGTGGCCGGTGGTAGCGTCGACCAGTTGATCAATCTTTCGGAGAGGGAAGCTATTTTTTGGGCAAGCCTTGCAGATCCTCCACTTGTCGCTAGCTTTCTTCACCATTACCACATTGGCCAGCCACTCAGGATAGCGGGCCTTACTGATGAACCCTTCCTTGAGGAGCTTGCCAACCTCTTCATCAATAGCTTGCTATCTTTCGGGGGCGAAGCTCCTCCTCTTCTGTCACACAGGCTTATACTTGGGGTTACTTCTAGCCGAAGAGTAATCAATTCGGTGGGAATCCCGGGCATGTTCGAAGCCGACCAGGCAAAAACATCGGCATTGTCCCTAAGGAAACATATCAACTTCATTCTGGTTTCCTTATCAAGGGCGCTCCCAATTTGCAGAACTCTGGAGGGATCATCCTCTTTTAAAGGTATTGGGATGGTCCTCTCCATTGGTTCAGCAAGGTTTGTGGTTGAATCCCTTGGATCTAGCTAATCCGGAGTAGTCGAATCTTTGAAATGCCTGTCTTCAATCATTAGACAATGCCGTGCCATCCTCTAGTTCCCTCTAACTTCTCCAACAAGATTCCTGGTGGGGAAGCGGACTAAGAGGTATTGAGACGAGATCACGGTCTGGAACTTGTTCAAAGCAGGCCTCCCCAGAATGATGTTGTATGCAGAGGGGATCTGGACCACCGTGAAGTTGATCGGCAATATCTTTTATCGAGGCTCAGAGCTGAGGGTTACAAGCAACACTATCTCCCCTTCGGCATAAACTTGGTTGCCCCCAAAATCGGAGAGTGGTATGGGGGATCTTTATAGTTGATGTCTAGGCAAACACATTTTGGAGAATACATTGTACATCAAGACATCAGTCGAACTTCCATTATCAATAAGAACTCTCTGTACATCATAATTAGCCACTATGGTCGAAATTACAAGAGGGTCGTCGTGCGGGAGCCGGACTCCCGCAAGGTCATCGTCAGAGAAGAGGATGGAGTTGTTATCTTTCAGTCGCTTTGAAGCTTCATCTTCATCCCTTCTCCAGTTGGCGGGCTGGTGTATCATCCCTACACCTCTGTTGATGGGCCTTTGATTTGGCAATTCGGCCTCTTCGGGAGGTGGCTGGGGAACAGTTGCTTCCGACTGGGGTCCCTGGCGACTGATGTACAGCCCCAAGTATCCTCTCTTGATAAGATCCTCGATCGCATCCCTTAGCTTGATGCATTCTTCTATGTTGTGGCCATGGTCCCGGTGGAATCGACAGAATTTGTTCCTGTTCCTTACGGAAGAGGAGGCCTTCATGGGACGGGGCCGTTAGAGATAGTTTTCTTTTTCTATCTCCATGAGGATCTTCTCTCGAGGGAGGTTGAGGGGGGTGTATGAGTCGAATCTTCCTCCCAATGCTCTGGGGTTGGGAGGGCTTCTTCGGTAGTCTGCATATCTGCTGCCATTGTTATTGAAAGTTTGGGGGCCTTGCCTCCTGTTATTCTTCTTCTTCGAAGGGGGTTTCCATTCAATCATATGTCGATTCACCGCCTGCTCTTCAGCATCGGCATATTTCTAAGCCCTTGATAGGAGCTCAGTGTAGCTTTTGGGGAAATTCTTGTCCAGGGAAAAAGTAAGCCAGGAGGTTCGAAGCCCCTTCTTCATAGCTGCATTGGCCATGTGCTCGTGGAGATTGAGGATCTCAAGCATGGCCGCATCGAACCTGGAGATGTAATCTCTTAGGCTCTCTCCTTCATTCTGGTGAAGGAGAAAGAGTGTGTCTGTATTCCGAGGAGTCTTGTAGCAGGTCCTGAAATGCAAGACAAACAATTTTTCTAACTCTGAAAAGAAATCGATGGTACCTAGAAGCAAGCTCGAGTACCACATTCGAGCGGACTTCTTCAAGATAGCTGGGATCGCCAAAAAGTACATCGCGTCCGAAGCTCCTTGAATCATCATATGGGATTTGAAGCTGCCCAATGATGCAGAACAAAAGAGATGATGCGATGCGGAAGTAAATTAAGACTAATTCTTCTCTTTTTTTTTATATATTTTCAGAAGTCGGCTTTGACTCAAAGGAAAGTTAAACTAAATTAAAAGAAACTATATAATAATTGAAAGCACAATTCAAAGAAACTAGATTATCAGAGTAGTTCAGAATTAAAGGATCGCTGGGGGTTGAGAAACTCCCAGACCTAGGGTTTCGCTCTGAACTTTCAACAAGACAGAAATAAAGAGAAGGGAAGGGTTATGTACCAAGCAGTGATCTTCACAGAGATTGGTGGAAGGACTCTCTCGAGCAGATTGTTGGATCCTCGGATTCGGATATCTTCGCAATGGATCCTCCAATACTGGCCCTTTGGCAGAGTTGGCTTCTCCTGAACTCAGGATCTGGGAAAGAAGAAGAACAAGTTAAGGAACCAGATACTCAAAGAAAGGATTTACCAGATAAGAAGAACTTCAAAAAAATTGATGTTGCTGAAATCCTGATTCTCCTGGATGCTGATCTGACTTCCTCTGGGATTTGCTCTATATTCGAAGTAGCCGATCTGGACCTGGATGTTGGTGGTCGGCCTCTACTTGGAAGAGACGAGCCATGAGATGATGAGGTAGATTAGGGTTTGGATGATTGGTGGAATGAAGAAGATGATGGCGGCTAGGGTTTGGAATTTAAGTGGCTAACCTAAAGTTTTGGTAGGGTTTTGGGGTTGGAGATCTCACACCTCCTCAAGGTTCCTAGGGAACCCGGATTTACTCCCTCACGGAGCTCAACACCTGAACACAAGTGCGGAAGAGACAAACACAAAGTTGCTCACAAAGAAATTGATTTCATTCATCATTTGTTTTCAAAACTTACAAGAGGGGTTTATTTTATAGGTCTTTACGAGAGGTCAGGGTTTTACATCTTCCCATATGGGACTAATAGGATGAATCTTCAAATTAGGCTTGTAGAATCAAATCCTTCTCATATGGCCGGCCAAGCACTTCCATAAGTGTTGATTGGTGGCTCCAAATGGTAAGTAGGTGGCGCCTCCTAGCCTTGCTCTTCAAGAAAATTTTTTTCCTTCCATGGCTCAACTCTTTTGGACACCTCCATTTCTTTCTCCCTAAGTCATGGCTCTTCCCAACTTTGCTTTGGTCTTTTTAGGCATGGATTGGGCACCCCCTTGAAGTGCTCCCCAAGAAATGCCTCTTTCCTCCTTTAGCTTGGCCTTTTAAGGTATATATGGGGCGCCTCCTTGATTTTGGCTTAAAGAAAAATTCTTGCTCCCTTGGGTGTGGGGACCAAGACATTGGGATGGAGATGTGGCGCCTCCTGGACTCTGGCGTGTGGCTGGGAGTGTGGTGCCCACTTGCTTGGGCTTGGGAGAAAATGTGGCACCCTGGAGAAGACCTAGACCACTTACTAGGACTTGTACTGAGTCAACATGACTCAACAAAATTTAAATTGCAGGGAAATACAGACTCAAAAAAATTGATTTGACCAAGTCAACCCTTATTACAAAACTAGAAAACCCTAATTCTTCAGGCAAGGTCAATCAGAGATCCAGATGGAGCCTTGAAGTCTTCTTCTGAGTCTGGTGCCCGCACCAATTCTCTCGGGGTAGGAGGAACTCGACCTTGTCGAGTATGGATCAATCTGGCTCTGGTATCTCTCCAAGAGGTCTGGGTCTAATTCTTGTAATTCTTCTCGGGAGATCCAAGAGTCAGCAGAATCTGGCCTTCCTTGCCAGCGGACCAGGTATCTTTGGTATCCTCGATTACGAGTAGAGATAACCTGATCATCCAGGATCTTTTCAATCTGCTCTTTCCTCACAGGCCAGTTTGTTGGTGGACACGCATTGTCGGGATCACTCTCAATAACAGGATTAGGCTCAAAAGGCTCACTAGGAATCACAGCTGGCTCTCTATAATCTACTAGGTCTGTAATGTTGAAAGTGGAGCTAATGCCTAGTTCTGAAGGCAACTCGAGCACATAGGCATTGGATCCTACTCTCTTCACTACTCTAAATGGTCCAGCTCCTCTAGCATGTAACTTTCTAACAGTTCCAGGAGGAAACTGTTCAGGCCTTAACCTAATCATTACATAGTCTCCTTCGTCAAAAGTTTTGACTCGCCTTTGAGAATCAGCCAATTTCTTATAACTTTCATTACTTAAATTTATATTGGCATGAATTTCTTTATGCAAGTCTTTTATATGCTGTGCAAAAACTTCTGCAGACTCGGAGACTCGTGTGTGGACTGGTAAAGGAGCAAGGTCAAGAGGTGTGTGAGGTTTGTAACCATGCACAATTTCAAATGGACTCTTACCTGTAAACCTATTGACTGAGTCATTGTATGCAAATTCATCTCTAGGTAAGTACAAATCCCAGTTCCTAATGTTTTCACCAACAAGACACCTTAACAAATTGCCTAAACTACGGTTCACTACTTCGGTTTGGCCACCAGTCTGGGGATGATAGGCAGTTGAAAACTTAAGTTTTGTCCCTAACTTATGCCAAAGGGTTTTCCAGAAATAGCTGGTGAACCGGACATCCTTATATGAAACAATTGTCTTAGGTAGGCCATGGAGTCGAACTATCTCATTAAAGAACAGGGTGGCTACCTTAGACGCATCAAATGTTTGGGAACAAGGCAAGAAATAGGCCATCTTGGAAAATCGGTCGACTACAACACAGATAGAGTCATGCCTCCTCTGGGTCTTAGGAAAACCTAACACAAAGTCCATGCTCACATCTTGCCAAGGGTGATCTGGGACAAGGAGTGGGATATAAAGGCCGGTGTTCTGTTTTCGCTGTTTAGCAATAGCGCAGGTCCAACACCTAGCCACAATGTGTGCTACATCTCTTTTTATGCTAGGCCAGAAAAAGTGGTCTTCAATAGCCAGGGTGATCTTGTCTTTTCTGAAATGGCCAGCTAGACCTCCAGCATAAGTTTCCCAAATCAAAAATTCCCTAAGAGAAGTATTAGGGATGCAAAGCCTATTCTTAAAGAACAGAAAGCCATCTAAAAGGGAATAATCCTTATGATCACTAGATGGTCCCTGAGTTAGATCCTGGTACACAATCTTAAAATCCGGACATGACTCATATTCCTTTTTGATCTGCTCAAACCCTATGACTTCAGCCCTAACAGAATTCAACAACAAAGTTCGACGACTAAGGGCATCAGCTACCTTATTTTCAGTTCCAGCCTTATGCTTCAAAACAAAAGTATAGGACTCGATATACTCTACCCACTTAGCATGCCTAGGGTTAAGCTTCTTCGGGAACTCAAGAATCTAAGAGCCTCATGGTCCGAAAATAGCACAAATTCTTGCGGTTGTAAATAATGTCTCCAGTAACGCAAAGCTTGTACTACCGCATAAAATTCTTTATCATAAGTAGAATACCTAAGCTTAGCATCATTAAGTTTTTCACTAAAGAATGCTACGGGATGGTTCTCTTGGCTTAGTTTTGAAAGGCATAACAACCCAAAAGGCATAACAACCCATTCATAGAGACCATCCTTAGTTTTGAAAGCTGTTTTCCACTCATCCCCTGGTCTAATCCTAACCTGATGATAGCCGCTCTTGAGATCAATTTTAGAAAAAAACATGGCACCAGCCATCATATCTATCATATCATCTAATCTAGGGATGGGGTACCTATACTTGATTGTGATTTTGTTGATGGCACGACTATCAACACACATCCTCCGCGTGCCATCCTTCTTCGGGGTCAGAAGTGCAGGGACTGCACAAGGGCTAAGACTCTCTCTAATGAACCCCTTCCTCAACAATTCTCCAACCTGCTTTTGCAGTTCTTTATGCTTAGATGGATTCATCCTATAATGGGGCAAGTTGGGTAAAGTAGCTCCTGGGACTAAATCTATGGATTGCTGAATATCCCTAAGAGGTGGAAGGTGGTCTGGCAGATCCTCGGTCTGGCAGATCCTCGGGAAAAACAACCTCAAATTCTTCTAATAAAGGCTTAACCTCATGAGGAGGCTCTGGGGGTGTAGGAGTCCTAAGTTCCTTAGCAGTCAACATCCAAATAGGTGAACCACTATGAATTTCTTGTTCTAGATCCTTAGCACTAATTAGGTTCACCCCAGTCTTCATCTCTCTGACCTTATTGGGTCCTTTAGCTACCTTGTCCTTAGGAGGGACTGAATGGATTGTGATTTTCTTCCCATTAAAACTAAAGACACAGGTGTAGGATTTTCCTAAGAGGGTGGCATCATGATCATATAACCAAGGTCTTCCAAGAATTATGCTGCTCACCTCCATGGGCAAGACATCACACCAAATCTTCTCTTGATAGGATTGCATTTGGATTTGGACCTGATATCTAGACTGGATGGGTGTAGAGGTAGAGTCTACCCAAGAAACCTTATAGGGGTTGGGGTGGGGGACAGGAGTTAAGCCTAACATCTTGACAGTGCTAGCAGAAATGGCATTCACATAGCTCCCACTATCTATGATGATTTTACATACCTTATCCCCTAGTTTAAGGAAAGTCTGTAGGATGTTAGTCCTACGCCAATCTTCCTGAACTTTAGTCTGGGACAGGATGCATCTCACAACCCCTAATTGGTCAGACTCTGTGGATTCTTCCTCTCCTTCATACTCATCGACCAAATTCATTCCGGCCTCATAAACTACTTCTTCAAACTCTTCATTGGGCTCAGAATTCTCTTCTCCTCCCTCTTCTATATAAAGGGATCTACGAGGGCACTGGCTAGAAACATGACCTACCTTATGGCACTTAAAACAAGCTATGGTTGTGCACTGGTTGGAGATATGACCGGGCTTCTGACACTTAAAATAGATGATACAAGGGATTCTCTGGGTGTCTGGTGCCTTACCTTTGTCCATGGGCCTAGGGGTGGGAATACCCTGATTAGGCTTGCTAGGGGTAACCTGGCTAGGTCCATTTCTTGGGATTGGGGCACTAACCCTAGAAGGCATGGGTCCTCTCTGAAACTTCTCAGTGTTCAGTGCAATCTGATATGCTTGCTCTAGGTCAGTAATCTCTCTCAGAAATAACTCTCTCTTAATATCTTCTCTAAGTCCAGCCCTAAATCTAGACAAAGTGACCTCATGGGCTTCACTCACATCACATCTCATCAGGTACTCATCAAAGGTGGTTATGTAGTCTGATACAGATCGGTTCCCTTATTTCAAAGTCTGCCATTGGTCTAACAGATTTTGCTAGTATGAAATGGGTAGGTACTTGTCTCTAAGCTTCTCTTTCATACCCTGCCAAGTGGTTATGGGCTCTACATTTCGTCTTCTAGTGGTCAGCTCAATGTTCCCCCAGTATAACCTAGCTTGACGTACTAACTTCATCTTGGCAAACTTGAACTTTCTTTCCTCAGACATGGCATACCACTCAAAGTACTGGTCCATCTCAACCTCCCAATCAGAATACACCTTAGGGTTTAAGCTACCATCAAAAGTGGATGCATCTAATTTGATGTTCCGAATGAACCTATCATCTCTATCTTCAGGTTCTGGGTCAGGCCTCCTATGATTAGGTTCAGGATCTCTGTATAAAGGTCTTCTAGGCTCTTGGTGTGGGTGAGGTTGATGCACATTAAAATCTGGGTCAGGAGTCCAATTCTGATGCCTAGGTTTCTCAAGTACTTGGACTCGATCCCTAAGCTGGGAAAAATCCTCATGGACTTGTTCTTTAAACTGGGCAACAGTGGTAGTCACATCCTGACTCAATTTGTTCATACTCTCAGAAGAGCTCTAACCATGGCCTATAAATCAGGTTGGGTTTGACCAGGTTGGTAGGGCACTCCATTCCGGGTAGACATGATGCAAGCAAACACACAAAATGAGAATCAACTGAATGACTACGAGCTAACTAGACCTAGAGCCCAAACTAGATGCCCAATCAGAGTGGCAAGCTAGCCTGTAGTAACTCGGGACTCAGCCAGGCAGGTTTATGGGGAGTGTTAGGTCCCTAGATGCCAATCCTAGACACCAATCAGTGATTGGCCAGGTAGGCGGACCAGCACACAAGCCCTTCGGGACAGAATCCCTGAACCACCATTCTAGACACTGAGTACAAAGCACACACAGAGTAACCAGACAAACTTACTCAACACTAGCCTTGACCCGACTTGTTGATGTCCCTAGCCCACTAGGGCAAATTAGGTCTAATTAATTTTAAAATTAAAGGCTTATGTTCGAATGAGTGGGTGATGGTTTTGGGCTAAGGAGAGGTTATCAACTCCTCCCCTTATCTTAGATGCTCAAATACCCTTAAGATGAATTAAGAGATGATCACTCAAAAATAATTGAAGTGCAGAAACACAAAAATAGAGTTGCAGTAATTTAACTCTCAGAAATTTCAAGGAAATCAATAAATCACAAAAAAATTATATAAAATAGATTCAATTATACTGGTTCCAGTAAAATAAAAATCATTGAATTTGAAGTTACCTGCATTGAGAAACAATTCTTGCAACAGGATAGTTACGGACTGAAAATAAAGTACTTCCCCGTTTACAATTCCTGCTACGAAGTTGTAACCCAACGGATCCCCTACACGCCCTAGGAACACCCCGTGGAATGGGAAGAGGAGGTTTGCACCTCGTTTCATTCCTAGGACCGGACATCCTGGGGAGTCTACTTCGAGCAGAGAAAGTAAAAAGAGAGAGACTCAAGCAAGCAATCAAAACAGAAACCCTAGACAGGGCTCTGATACCAAAAATGATGCAGAACAAAGAACAAAGAAGCGTATGCAGAAGTAAAATTAAGATTAATTCTTTTTTTTCTTTTTTTTTTTTTTTTATATTTCAGAAATTGGCTTTGACTCAAAGTAAAGTTAAACTAAGTTGATGGAAACTAGGTAAGGATTGAAAGCACAATTTAGAAGAAGCTAAGTTATCAGAGTAGTTTAGAAGTAACGGATCGCTGGGGGTTGAGAAACTCCCAGACCTAGGGTTTCGGTCTGAACTTTCAACAGGACAGAAATAAAGAGAAGAGATGGGTTACCAACCAGACAGTGATCTTCACAGAATTTGGGTAGAAGAACTCTCTCGAGCAGATTGTTGGATCCTCGGATTCAGCTATCTTCGCAATGGATCCTCCAATACTGGTCTCGTGGCTGGGTTGGCTTCTCCTGAACTCAAGATCTAGGAAGAAGAAAAACAAGTGATGGATTCAGATTCTCAAGGAAGGACTTACCAGTTCGAAGAACTTGAAGGCTGATGTCGCTGAGATCCGAATTCTCTTGAAGGCTGATTCAACTCCCTCTAGAAAGAGCTATGGATCTGAAGTATCTGGACTGGAGCTGGATGCTGGTGTGGTGCGGGCACCAGACTCAGAAGAAGACTTCAGAGCTCCATCTGGATCTCTGATTAACCTTGCCCAAAGAATTAGGGTTTTTTTTTGGCTTGTAATAAGGGTTGACTGGATCAACTCAATTTTAGCTTGAGTCTATATTACCTGCATTTTATTTTGTTGAGTCATGTTGACTCAGTAGTGGACTAGGGCTTCAACCTGGGGTGTTACATTTTCTCCCAAGGCCAAGCAAGTGGGTGCCACACTCCCAACCACACTCCCAGCCACACTCCCAGCCATACGCCTGAGTCCAGGGGGCGCCACATCTCCATCCAGCAGCCTTTAGTCCCCACACCACAGATAGCAGCTCCCTTCTCTCATGCGCCAATTGAGGAGAAATCCACCAGGGGTCCACAAATCAAGGGGGCGGCTCAAGACTTTCCCAAAAGAACCAAACTATGAAAGGGAAGAAATTCTCTTGGAGAGAACTTCAAGGAGGCGCCCATTACCTGCCAGAAATATTCAAAACAAAGTTAGAAAGAGCCATAACTTGGGGAGAAAGAAAATGAGGTATCCAAAAAGGGTTGAGCCATGGAAGGAAGGAGATTTCTCTTGAAGAGAAAGGTTAGGAGGCGCCCTAATCATTCCAACTAAAGCCAGATATAAAAGGAAACAAATTTTCTCTTGGAGGGCAAGGTTAAGAGGCGCCCAAACACTTCCAGATAAGGCCAAGCATAGAAGGAAAAAAATATTTTCTTGAAGAACCAAGCATGGAGGCGCCATCTACCTTCCTTTTATAACCCAAATCAATTTTTTTTTGGAACCTTGGCCGGCCATATGTGTATGGATTATCCTGATTTGTAGATCCCCTCCTTTAGTCCCACATGGGAAGATGTAAAACCCTACTCTCTTGTAAAGTCCTATAAATTAAACCCCTCTTGTAAGTTTAAATCAAAAAGATGAATGAAACCAAATTTTTTTTCTGAGCAAATTTTGTGTTTTCTCTCTTCCGCACTTGCATCCAGGTGTTGAGCTCCGTGAGGGAGTAAATCCAGGTTCCCCAGGAACTTTGAGGAGGTGTGAGATCTCCAAAACCCAAACCCTAGGTTAGCCACTCCACTCCCAAACCCTAGCCGCCATCACCCTTCACTTTCCACCAAGCCCTAGTCTATTCCACTTCTCACGGCCACCCTCTCCAAGTCCAGGTCGGCCACCAGCATCCAGCTCCAGTCCAGATACTTCAGATCTACAGCAATTCTAAGAGAAAGTCAGATCGGCCTCCAGGAGAATCCTGATTTCAGCAACTTCAGCTTTCAAGTTCTTCAACCTGGTAAATCTTTTCTTGAGTATCTGAATTCCATCACTTGTTCCTCTTCTTTCCCAGATCTTGAGTCCAGGAGAAGCCGACCAAACCACAAGATCAGTATTGGAGGATCCATTGCAAAGATAGCGACTCCGAGGATCCCACAATCTGCTCGAGAGAGTTCTTCCACCAAAATCCTGAGAAGATCACTGTCTGGTTAGTAAACCATCTCTCCTCTCTATTTCTGTTATGTTGAAAGTTCAGAGCGAAACCCTAGGTCTGGGAGTTTCTCAACCCCCAGCGATCCGTTACTTCTGAACTACTCTGATAATTTAGTTTCATCTAAATTATGCTTTCAATCCTTACCTAGTTTCCTTCAACTTAGTTTAGCTTTACTTTGAGTCAAGCCAATTTCTGAAATATTAAAAAAAAAAAAAAAAAAAAAAAATTTAATCTTAAATTTACTTCCGCATACGCTTCCTTGTTCTTTGTCCTGCATCATTTTTGGTATCAGAGCCCTGTCTAGGGTTTCTGTTTGATTGCTTGTTTGAGTCTCTCTCTTTTTACTTTGTCTGCTCAAAGTAGACTCCCCAGGACGTCCGGTCCTAGGAATGAAGCGAGGTGCAAACCTCCTCTTCCCATTCCACGGGGTGTTCCTAGGGCGTGTAGGGGATCCGTTGGGTTATAACTTCGTAACAGGAATTGTAAACGGGGAAGTGCTCTATTTTCAGCCCGTAATTTCCCTGTTACAGGAATTATTTCTCAATGTACGTAACTCCAAATTCAATGATTTTTATTTTTCTGAAACCAGTATAATTGAAACTAATTTGTATAATTTTCCTATGATTTATTGATTTCCATGCGATTTCTGAAAATTAAATTACTGCAACTCTATTTTTGTGTTCTGCAATCCAATTATTTTTGAGTGTTCATCTCTTAATTCATCTTAAGGGCATTTGAGCATCTAAGATAAGGGGAGGAGTTGATAACCTCTCCTTAGCCCAAAACCACCACCCACTCATTCGAACCTAAGCCTTTAATCTAAAAATTGATTAGACCAAATTTGCCCTAGTGGGCTAGGGATATCAACAAGTCGGGTCAAGGCTAGTGTTGAGTTAGTTTGTCTAGTTACTCTGTGTGTGCTTTGTACTCAGTGTCTAGAACGGTGGTTCAGGGACTACATCCCGAAGGGCTTGTGTGCTGGTCCGCCTACCTGGCCAATCACTGATTGGTGTCTAGGATTGGCAATTAGGGACCTAACACTCCCCTTACACCTGCCTGGCTGAGTCCTGAGTTACTACAGGCTAGCTTGCCACTCTGATTGGGCATCTAGTTTGGGCTCTAGGTCTAGTTAGCCCGTAGTCGTTCAGTTGAGTCTCATTTTGCGTGTTTGCTTGCATCATGTCTACCCGGAATGGAGTACCCTACCAACCTGGTCAAACCCAACCTGATTTAGAGGCCATGGTTAGAGCTCTTACTGAGAGCATGAACAAGTTAAGCCAGGATTTGACTGCTACTGTTACCCAGTGTAAAGAACAAGTCCATGAGAATTTTACCCAGCTTAGGGATCAAGTCCAGGTCCTTGAGAAATGTAGACATCAAAATTGGATCCCTAATCCAAAATTTAATAGGCCCCAACCTCATCCATACCAGGAGTTTAGGAGGACCTTATACCGTGATCCCGAGCATAACTTTAGGAAGCCTAACCATGATATCTATAGTGTGGATCGTGTCTATGAGAGGTCCTTACAATATTCTAGACCAGTCTCTCAACAACCCAAGTCTTCTAGATCAAACCATTTAGATCCACACCCATGCCCAAGTAAGGTCTCTACTAGCTTGAAACCCAGTGTGACCCAGGTTCCTATATCGCAAGAATGTTTGTTTTGTAGAGAAAGAGGCCATAAATCTAGTCAGTGCCCATGCATAGGATTGGCTTGTGCACAGCTAAGTGGTAAGAATCCTAAGGATGACATTAATGAGGGAGAACCCAAGCCTACCAATGAGGAAGAAAGGTTAGGTATGACAAGCCTAGAATCAGTTGACCCTATTATCACTGACCTGAAACCCATTGAAGATGGCATCGAGGAAGTATATGATGCTGGCTTGAGTCTAGTTGATGAATATGAGGGGAAAGAACTTGAAGAATGTGACATCGATACTATTGGTTCCTTACCTGAGGAGACCTTGGAGAGCAACCAAGTGGTAGGACCTAGTTCAGAAATTCAAGAGATTTGTGAGAATCAGGTTCCTTTAGTCAAATACCCCCAGGAAGAACTCATAGTGTTAGCCCGAGCTATCAGTTCGTACTCTCTAATGACAGTCATTCCCCAAGTACCAATTGAAGATCTTTGCACTGAACTGTTTAAGTTTGCCCACCCTATGGTAGATCCTCTCCTTAGGATGACTGAATCAAGCCTCTTACAATTGGACCTTGTCCCATGCCCAGCCACTAAGGTCTCTCCCGTAATCTCAGTTGAACATCCTTGTCTTGAGCGGATTGATTCTCCCAGTCCTGTAGAAGTCCTCCTTATGACCCCAGACCCCTTCCTTCGCATGACTGAACTACCCTTCTATAGAGTATACCTTTCCTCACCCATAGGTCAAATTTCAAGTCTTGAGGTCATCATCCATAGGCCCTTCCATGAATCATTCTTTAATCCATTTCTTGAGAAAGTGGATCATTGTTTGCTTAGAGAACAAACCTTAACTATTGCAATCACATGTCCTAGGCTACTCCCCGAACCATCTCTTGATCCATTCCTAGGAATAGCAAACTTTTCCTTTCATAAGGATGACCAGTTGACACTCATAGATCACCATTCAAACCTTCAGGTCACCACCTTTAATCAGCAGGTAATTCAAGACTCCACCTCATATTTGCTCCCTTTCTCTAGGACTTCCAATGCTTCTTACACCATCCAAGTATACTTTGTCGAAGTCTTTAGAGTGAACCACGTGTCAGAACCTATTAGGTTTGCCACCTACTTCTGGAAGACCTTATGGCACCTACTAGGCACCCATGATAAGTTTTCATACTCTGCATGCCATCCTCCGACCCAAGGTCAAACCTAGAGAGCCGTAGTTTGTTAGGTTTAGACCTAGGGTTCCTTTGAATAAAGTCCATTCTTTAGGAATGCATCGTCAGTCGAGTTTAGGACATTGTCTCAGATTTTGGTTAAGTGAGAATACCAGGAGTTAGGATTTGTATTTACCCAGGGCTAAATTTGCATATAATGTTTCGATCAATAGGTCTATAGGCTAGAGTCCCTTTGAAATTGTTCATGGATACAAGCCACACACACCACTTGATCTGATTTCATAATTAGTCCACACACACAAGTCTCTTGATGCACTTGCATAGCATGTAAAAGACTTGCATAAAGAAATTCATGCCAAAATAAATTTAAGTAATGAAACTTATAAGAAGTTGGCTGATTCTCAAAGGCGAGTCAAATCTTTTATTGAGGGAGACTATGTAATGATTAGGTTAAGGCCTGAACGGTTTCCTCCTGGAACCGTTAGAAAGTTACATGCTAGAGGAGCTGGACCATTTAGAGTGGTAAAGAGAGTAGGATCCAATGCCTATGTGCTCGAGTTACCTCCAGAACTAGGCATTAGCTCCACTTTCAACATTACAGACCTAGTAGAGTATAGGGAGCAAGCTGTGATTCCCAGTAAGGCTTTTGAACCTAATCCTACTCTTGAGAGTGAACCTGACCCTGTGTGTCCACCAACAAACTGGCCTGTGAGGAAAGAGCAGATTGAAAAGATCCTGGATGATCAGGTTATCTCTACTCGTAATCGAGGATACCAAAGATACCTGGTCAGCTGGCTAGGAAGGCCAGATTCTGATGACTCTTGGATCTCCCGAGAAGAATTACAAGAGTTGGACCCAGACCCCTTGGAGAGATACCAGAGCCAACTTGATCCATACTCGACAGGGTCGAGTTCCTCCCACCCTGGGAGAATTGGTGCGGGCACCAGACTCAGAAGAAGACTTCAGAGCTCCATCTGGATCTCTGATTAACCTTGCCCGAAGAATTAGGGTTTTTTTTGGCTTGTAATAAGGGTTGACTGGATCAACTCAATTTTAGCTTGAGTCTATATTACCTGCATTTTATTTTGTTGAGTCATGTTGACTCAGTAGTGGACTAGGGCTTCAACCTGGGGTGTTACATTTTCTCCCAAGGCCAAGTAAGTGGGCGCCACACTCCCAGCCACACTCCCAGCCACACTCCCAGCCATACGCCTGAGTCCAGGGGGTGCCACATCTCCATCCAGCAGCCTTTGGTCCCCACACCACAGATAGCAGCTCCCTTCTCTCATGCGCCAATTGAGGAGAAATCCACCAGGGGTCCACAAATCAAGGGGGCGGCTCAAGACTTTCCCAAAAGAACCAAACTATGAAAGGGAAGAAATTCTCTTGGAGAGAACTTCAAGGAGGCGCCCATTACCTGCCAGAAATATTCAAAACAAAGTTAGAAAGAGCCATAACTTGGGGAGAAAGAAAATGAGGTTTCCAAAAAGGGTTGAGCCATGGAAGGAAGGAGATTTCTCTTGAAGAGCAAGGTTAGGAGGCGCCCTAATCATTCCAACTAAAGCCAGATATAAAAGGAAACAAATTTTCTCTTAGAGGGCAAGGTTAAGAGGTGCCCAAACACTTCCAGATAAGGCCAAGCATAGAAGGAAAAAAATATTTTCTTGAAGAACCAAGCATGGAGGCGCCATCTACCTTCCTTTTATAACCCAAATCAAATTTTTTTTTGGAACCTTGGTCAGCCATATGTGTATGGATTATCCTGATTTGTAGATCCCCTCCTTTAGTCCCACATGGGAAGATGTAAAACCCTACTCTCTTGTAAAGTCCTATAAATTAAAACCCTCTTGTAAGTTTAAATCAAAAAGATGAATGAAACCAAATTTTTTTTCTGAGCAAACTTTGTGTTTTCTCTCTTCCGCACTTGCATCCAGGTGTTGAGCTCCGTGAGGGAGTAAATCCGGGTTCCCCAGGAACTTTGAGGAGGTGTGAGATCTCCAAAACCCAAACCCTAGGTTAGCCACTCCACTCCCAAACCCTAGCCGACATCACCCTTCTCTTTCCACCAAGCCCTAGTCTATTCCACTTCTCACGACCACCCTCTCCAAGTCCAGGCCGGCCACCAGCATCCAGCTCCAGTCCAGATACTTCAGATCTACAGCAATTCTAAGAGGAAGTCAGATCAGCCTCCAAGAGAATCCTGATTTCAGCAACTTCAGCTTTCAAGTTCTTCAACCTGGTAAATCTTTTCTTGAGTATCTGAATTCCATCACTTGTTCCTTTCTTTCCCAGATCTTGAGTCCAGGAGAAGCCGACCAAACCACAAGATCAGTATTGGAGGATCCATTGCGAAGATAGCCGACTCCGAGGATCCCACAATCTGCTCGAGAGAGTTCTTCCACCAAAATCCTGAGAAGATCACTGTCTGGTTAGTAAACCATCTCTCCTCTCTATTTCTGTTCTGTTAAAAGTTCAGAGCGAAACCCTAGGTCTGGAAGTTTCTCAACCCCCAGCGATCCGTTACTTCTGAACTACTCTGATAATTTAGTTTCATCTAAATTATGCTTTCAATCCTTACCTAGTTTCCTTCAACTTAGTTTAGCTTTACTTTGAGTCAAAGCCAATTTCTGAAATATAAAAAAAAAAAAAAAAATAAAATCTTAAATTTACTTCCGCATACGCTTCCTTGTTCTTTGTTCTGCATCATGGTGGTCGGCCTGGACTTGGAGAGAGAGGCCGTGGGAGGTGGGATAGGCAAGGGTTTGGTGGATTGAAGTGGATGATGGGCGGCTAGGGTTTTGGAGTAGAAGTGGCTAACCTAGGGTTTAGGGTTTGGAGATCTCACACCTCCTCAAGGTTCCTGGGGAACCCGGATTTACTCCCTCACGAAGCTCAACACCTGGATGCAAGTGTGGAAGAGAGAAAACACAGAGTTTGCTCATAAAAAAAAGTTGGTTTCATTCATCAGATTGATTAAAATTTACAAGAGGGGTTTAATTTATAGGACTTTACAAGAGAGTAGGGTTTTACATCTTTCTATGTGGGACTAAAGGAGGGGATCTACAAATTAGGATAATCCATACACATATGGCAGGCCAAGGTTCCAAAAAAAAATTGATTTGGGTTTTAAAAGGAAGGTAGATGGTGCCTCCAAGCTTTGTTCTTCAAGAGAGGATTTCTTTCCTTCCATGGCTCAACTCTTTTGGACTCCTCCTTTTCTTTCTCCCTAAGTCAAGGTCCTTCCCATTTTTGTTTTGATTATTTTTGGCAGGGAATAGGCACCTCCTTGAAGTTCTCTCCAAGAAAATTTCTTCCCTTTCATAGTTTGGCTCTTTTGGAAGGTCTTGGGCCGCCCCCTTGATTGGTGGACCCCTGATTGATTTCTCCTCAATTGGCGCATGAGAGAAGGGAGCTGCTATCTGTGGTGTGGGGACCAGAGTATACTGGATAGAGATGTGGCGCCCCCTGGACTCAAGCATGAGGCTGGGAGTGTGGCTGGGAGTGTGGCGCCCACTTGCTTGTCCTTGGGAGAAAATGTAACACCCCAGGTTGAAGTCCTAGACCACTACTGAGTCAACATGACTCAACAAAATAAAAATGCATGGAATACAGACTCAAGCTAAAATTGAGTTGATCAAGTCAACCCTTATTACAAGCCAGAAAACCCTAATTCTTCGGGCAAGGTTAATCAGAGATCCAGATGGAGCTCTGAAGTCTTCTTCTGAGTCTGGTGCCCGCACCAGGATCTCTATATAATGGTCTTCTAGGCTCCTGGTGTGGGTGAGGTTGAGGCACACTAAAATCTGGGTCAGGAGTCCAATTCTAATGCCTAGGTTCCTCAAGTACTTGGACTCGATCCCTAAGCTGGGCAAAATTCTAATGGACTTGTTCTTTAAATTGGGCAACAGTAGTAGTCATATCCTGACTCAATTTGTTCATACTTTCAGTAAGAGCTCTAACCATGGCCTCTAAATCAGGTTGGGTTTGACCAAGTTGGAAGGGTACTCCATTCCGGGTAGATATGATGATGCAAGCAAACACACCAAACGAGACTTGACTGAAATGTCACGGGCTAACTAGACCTAGAGCCCAAACTAGATGCCCAATCAGAGGGGCAAGCTAGCCTGTAGTAACTTGGGACTCAGCCAGGCAGGTGTAAGGGGAGTGTTAGGTCCCTAAATGCCAATCCTAGACACCAATCAAAGATTGGCCAGGTAGGTGGACCAGCACACAAGCCCTTCAGGATAGAATCACTGAACCACCGTTCTAGACACTGAGTACAAAGCACACATTGAGTAACTAGACAAACTGACTCAACACTAGCCTAGACCCGACTTGTTGGTGTCCCTAGCCCACTAGGGCAAATTAAGTCTAATAAATTTTAAAATTAGGCTTAGGATCGAATGAATGGGTGGTGGTTTTGGACTAAGGAGAGGTTATCAACTCCTCCCATTATCTTAGATGCTCAATTTCCCTTAAGATGAATTAGGAGATGATCACTCAAAATTGAATTGCAGAAACACAGAAACAGAATTGCTGTAATTTAACTCTCAGAAATTTCACAGAAACCAATAAATCACAGTAAAATTTTGTAAAATAGTTTCAATTATATGGTTCCAGCAAAATAAAAATCATGCAAATTGGAGTTACCTGAAATGAGAAACAATTTCTGCAACAGGGCAGTTACAGACTGAAAATAGAATGCTTCCACCGTTTACAATTCCTGCTACGAAGTTGTAACCCAGCGGATCCCCTACATGCCCTAGGAACACCCCGTGGAATGGGAAGAGGAGGTTTGCACCTCGCTTCATTCCTAGGACCGGATGTCCTGGGGAGTCTACTTCGAGCAGACAAAGTAAAAAAGAGAGATACTCAAAACATGCAAGCAAGTCAGAAACCCTGGACAGGGCTCTGATACCAAAATTGATGCAGAACAAAAGAGATGATGCGATGCGGAAGTAAATTAAGACTAATTCTTCTCTTTTTTTTTTTATATATTTTCAGAAGTCGGCTTTGACTCAAAGGAAAGTTAAACTAAATTGAAAGAAACTATATAATAATTGAAAGCACAATTCAAAGAAACTAGATTATCAGAGTAGTTCAGAAGTAAAGGATCGCTGGGGGTTGAGAAACTCACAGACCTAAGGTTTCGTTCTGAACTTTCAACAGGACAGAAATAAAGAGAAGGGAAGGGTTATGTACCAGGCAGTGATCTTCACAGAGTTTGATGGAAGGACTCTCTCGAGCAGATTTTTGGATCCTCGGATTCGGATATCTTCGCAATGGATCCTCCAATACTGGCCCTTTGGCAGAGTTGGCTTCTCCTGAACTCAGGATCTGGGAAAGAAGAAGAACAAGTTAAGGAACCAGATACTCAAAGAAAGGATTTACCAGATAAGAAGAACTTCAAAAAAATTGATGTTGCTGAAATCCTGATTCTCTTGGATGCTGATCTGACTTCATCTGGGATTTTCTCTGTATTCGAAGTAGCCGATCTGGACCTGGATGTTGGTGGTCGGCCTTTACTTAGAATACAGGGGCCGTGAGATGATGAGGTAGATTAGGGTTTGGATGATTGGTGGAATGAAGAAGATGATGGCGGCTAGGGTTTGGAATTTAAGTGGCTAACCTAGGATTTTGGTAGGGTTTTGGGGTTGGAGATCTCACACCTCCTCAAGGTTCCTAGGGAACCCGGATTTACTCCCTCACAGAGATCAACACCTGAGCACAAGTGCGAAAGAGAGAAACACAAAGTTGCTCACAAAGAAATTGATCTCATTCATCATTTATTTTCAAAACTTACAAGAGGGGTTTATTTTATAGGTCTTTATAAGAGGTCAGGGTTTTACATCTTTTCATGTGGGACTAATAGGATAGATCTTCAAATTAGGCTTGTAGAATCAAATCCTTCTCATATGGCCGGCCAAGAGCTTCCATAAGTGTTGATTGGTGGCTCCAAATGGTAAGTAGGTGGCGCCTCCTAGCCTTGCTCTTCAAGAAAATTTTTTTTCCTTCCATGGCTCAACACTTTTGGACACCTCCTTTTCTTTCTCCCCAAGTCATGGCTCTTCCCAACTTTGCTTTGGTCTTTTTAGGCATGGATTGGGCGCCCCCTTGAAGTGCTCCCCAAGAAATGCCTCTTTCCTCCTTTAGCTTGGCCTTTTAAGGTATATATGGGGTGCCTCCTTGATTTTGGCTTCAAGAAAAATTCTTGCTCCCTTGGGTGTGGGGACCAAGACACTGGGATGGAGATGTGGCACCTCCTTGACTCTGGCGTGTGGCTGGGAGTGTGGTGCCCACTTGCTTGGGCTTGGGAGAAAATGTTGCACCCTGGAGAAGACCTAGACCACTTACTAGGACTTGTACTGAGTCAACATGACTCAACAAAATTTAAATTGCAAGGAAATACAGACTCAAAAAAATTGAGTTGACCAAGTCAACCCTTATTACAAAACCAGAAAACCCTAATTCTTCGGGCAAGGTCAATCAAAGATCCAGATGGAGCCCTGAAGTGTTCTTCTGAGTCTGGTGCCCGCACCACCCAAGTGGTCGAAGGGCTCAGGGGTGCCATCGTAGGGTTCCATCTGGGGAACCCTGATGGTGGGGACATGCAAGATGAGAATGTAACGATGCAACCCTAAAGGAGATTAGCATAGATTAACTTAGCAATTTTCTTATTTGCATATGATTAGTTCAGCATATAATATCAAAGGAGGTCTAATGAAGAGAACTCGAACGATCAAACGTAAACCTAATTATTGAGACTATCAAAATAACAAAGAAATAGGAATAAGATTCGAACCACACAAGTTAAGCTAGGTAAATTTAATATTTCAGACCTAATCGACACTAGAACATACCTGGCATTAATCTTTCAAGTAGATCAAGATCACTCATGAAGAGACCTCCCAAATGACAAGACCATACTACAAATTGAGGGCACTTCTTGTTTTCTGGATTGTGGCAAGTAATTCCTTCGTCTTGAATTCGGAATCCCGGAGAACCCTATACAAAGAAACCTCAAGATTAGGAACTTGATAAAAATACGTTAGTCATGAAATGGAGAAACTAAAGAAGAGTCGAGGAAGCATTGTTGAAGAATAATCTTGGCGCCATGGTAGATCACTTGAAATGGATTAGGCCGGCCTCCTTATGATGTTCTTCTTGATCAACCTTGAATATTGAATAGCTAGCTTGAGATTGGAGAAGAAGGAGGGTGTCTTAGGCGTTGGAGATGGAGGACGAGAAACTAGGGTTGGCGTTGGATAGGGAGAAGAATTTAAAACTAGCACTTAGGCACATAGAACTCACATAGAAGAAAATTTTTAATTTTTCTTTTCCATCATCCTTTTACAAGAAGACTAAGAGTCTTTTATAGACTATTAAGCCATTTTGAATTCAAACTACACCAAATATCTTGGAGAAAAATTTGTGGAGAAAAATATGGGGCGTCCCATGAAGAGTGGAGGAAGTTGTGGAGGAGGTTGTAGCCAATTCAATTTCAAATTCCCCTTTTCTTCTCTTGGGCGACAACCTTGGATGGTGAGGTGGCATGTGTGATGTGGCAGCAATCTTGGATGGTGAGGTGGCATGTGTGATGTGGCAGCAACCTTGGATGATGAGGTGGCATGTGTCATGTGGCATGTGGTCCCCACTTGAGGTGGCTTTGGTCTTGCTTTGGAGTATAAGTCTTGAGTCTTCTTTAGTCTTCAAATGTGGTTTGGTTTGATTCTTCATGGATTGGACTTGACTCATTTGGACCCAACTCTAAAATACAAGGTTAATCAGGCTGGACTAGTCCCAACATAAAATTGAAATGGACTCGAATTACATAATTATTTGGACTCAAAATTAAAGCAAGAAAAAATTACAGGACTTTCTTTTACTCATCTAACCATAAGGACTCGGATTTGACTTAAATTGGTTGGAGTCTCTTCCTGATTCTGGTGCCCACACCACCTGAAGTGCCAAGGGATGTCCTCAGCCATGATGCGGTCGGTGTAAGGTGGGCGTAGATCACCCATAATCAGGTCCTCGGGATCTCTCTGATCCCACATTCTCTGCTCTCGCGCCCTTGCCATATATGATTCGATGGCTCTGAACCTCCAGTCATAATCAGGAGTTTGCTTGGACGCTCTCTCCACCAGAGTGGAGTCTTCGGAGGAGGAAAAGCAAGTTTGCCTTGGCCTTTTCCCTTTTTATGAGGAATTGGCAGACCTAGGCAGTCTCGAAGTTCGGCCTTTGGGAGAGGGCCGAGAATGGGGGGAGGGATGCGCTGAATGCTCCCGTGGTGCTCTACTTCTTTGGGATCGAGAGCTATGTCTAGAACCAGCCGGTGGGTTTGCCACCAGAAAGGCTCTATCTTGAAACTTTTGAACCATGGCCGTCAGGTTGGCGACCTTGTTCAAAAGAGCTTCGAACTGCTGTGCTCCCACAAAAACCATGGGAGGTAGAACATCGTTCTCCTCCGGGGGTGCACCGCACTGAGACGGAGCACGACTCCGGCTTGTAGAAGCATTTTGAGCTTTTCCTCTTGCCATCAAAAAATTCTTTGTTTCTTCACCTTGTCTAGGAGGGAGCTTAACAAATGTTAGTAATACGCCCCCCTACCTGGCGTGCCCATCTGTTGGCATGGAGTCCTTGGATCGGCCGGTCGGAGCCACTATGTCGCAGGATCGCTCCCTGGTTCACCTACAAAACAAGTCCCTTGACGGAGTTATTCCGGTGGAGGACACTCCGATGCCTAAGTTAGTGATGGATTCCAGTCACAGAATGGGGAAGATGTTGAGAGTGGAAAAGAAAAAGTGTTCTTGGAGATTGAAAATGTGTATGTGTGAGATTATTCACGCGTACCTCTCGAGCCATCCTTCTTACCCATATTTAAAAGATGGCCTCCGGTCTGTGGCCCGCTCTTTTCCCGAAGATCATGGGGAGCCATTCACTTCCATGATTGGCGATCGTGGGTTATCAATGAGCGGTTCCGGCGAGATCAGAAGCATGGCTGCAGGAATTGCATACCATGATCATGGCATGATGAGTGTCGATTGTAACTGTTGGTTATAGTTTTCTTTTTGGAATAGATTATGGTTCAAGCTTCGGGTTTTCCCTTGCATGGGCCGAAGGCTTGATATTTTCCCGAGGCTAGAGATCATGTCTACGGTGGGGACCGAAGTTCGTGTCTTTAGAAGTCAATGAGTAGTTCAGACTTTGGCCGGGGCTAAAGGTACTACCCAAAGGACTGGCCTTCAGATATTGTAAATCGGTGTGAAGCCTTAAGTTGCTTGCAGTTGGCCTTCGCTTAGTTCGAAGTCCGTAGTCCGGAGAACCGAGGCTTCGATAAGTCGAACCAGAGCCTGGTTCGTAGCTGAACTAGGATATCCCAATAATAACCACCCGTGCTTTTCAATTCCAAATCTAATCTAAAACTTAGTAGCAACCTAATAGATTAAAGACATCCATGAGTCGGGTTTAACCACTTTGGGAAAGCTAGTGCATGCAACCCATCAATTGGTACCGGGAAGCTGGTGTCTAAGGCAAGAGGTCTAGCGTCAAACGACCTAAGCGGTGTTGGGGTTCTTGAATTTGGTCCATGCAAAAGCAAGGGGGGCCTCCCACACTCCCACCTCTTACCTGGCCAGCCAAAGGGTTAGTTTTTGTGCTGTGTGTCTTCTATGTTAACCAATTCTGTTTTAACTCGTAGGTCTAGCAAACTGTAATACCCTTCATTGTGTGTTGCATGTCTAGTCTAGATTAGGAGTCCATTATCCCTTCAGTCCTTATCGAACCCAATGTTGTCACGTGATCAAACATTGATGCCCACTTGTGGGCCCTCAGCGAACAACTGGCCCAATTGGACCAAAAGATGGCCAAAGCAGAGGCACGGGCGAAAGCCCGCAAGGTCCATGCAAAATTCAACTCTAATTCCCTTGATCCAAGAGCCTATTATCATGATCTTATCCCTAAGCCTAGCCCTAGAAGCCCGTACCCGTACTTGGTTAAATCAAAGGAAAGATCCATTAGGAACATTTGGACAGAAGCTCCCTCATTTCGTGGTAATCTTGATCCTCGAATTTACATTGCCTAGAAGGAAGATATGGATAATTATTTTACAGTCCTGATCTAAGTCCCCTTTATATTAATTTACCAAAATAGCAAGCAACTGGACCCAAATCAACTTGGGATAGGAATTAGGTTAGCCTACACATGCTAGTGTACAATCAAGCTAACCAATTATGATCTCATGACCCTAATTAAATTATGAATGACTTCCTTGGTCAACTCTTTAATGTTTGTGGCCCTTTGGGTTTCACATCTAGCTAGCAATAGGTTTATGTTTAAGCCGATTCGAACCAATCAAACCTGATTGACCTAATTAGGTCAAATTGAGCTGACCTAAATTTTCAATTCAATTTGTCCATCAAATTGACTCATGAAACCAATCCAATTGGTTCATGAATACCTACAAGATATAATTGACATCTAGCAACATGTCATGCCTGCCCGGAAGATGAGAAATTTTGTAGAAAGTACTAAAATACCCTTTAGTAGATAGTTACTATGTAATTCAATCTTTCATCTCCCATTATCCCGATTAAGTGATGGGTATGGATAAATATAAAACCCTAGCACTTAATCATTTCGAATCTCTATTCGATAATGGAGACTCAGCTGATGACTGATAAGAAACCACTTCTAATCTCATCCTGCTTTGATCAAAGACTTCTTGAGTCATCAATCGAAGAGATGACTTGGGATAACAATTTCTCTTACTATGAATGATTGATTCCTTGTTGTTGTCCAGGTGGATTTCCTAAGAGTGGGGTGAATTGGTAATTTAAAAAAAATTAAGCAAATAATATGCTCTTGAAAATCCCTTTTAGAGTGTTAGGTGCTGTGATAAAGTAATTAACTGCAGAAGCTAAATAAGATCAGAGAAGCACCACACAAACACACAAAAATTATAGTGGTTCGGAGCAACCCACCTCCTACATCCACTACCCAAGATTACCACTTGGGATTTTTACTATATCCCCCACTAGAATACAGTTGGATTGTTTTAACAGGATCACAATCCAAACCTCTACACTTTGGTTTTACTGGGATCACCAAAGAAACCCAACTTGATTTTACTAGGATCACCAACAACCCAACTTGGTTTTATCAGGACCAGGAACCCAACACCTGGTTTTTAACAAAGGCTCACCAAGAACCTATTTGGATTTTCAACCGGGCACACCAATAACACAACAATTCAAGAATGAATTGAAAGTAAAAGCAACAAAGTTACAAACTAAATTTTGTCGAGTGGTTGCTGATGCAGCTCGATAGAAGACCACTTGAATGCACTTCAATGCACTTTAATGGCTTTTTTAGCTTCTTTGCTAAGTACTTCAAGCTTCAGATGTGAGTTGGTGAAGACTTGAAGGTTGTCTTGAATGCTCTTAGCACTCTTTTCCTTGTTGGTTGGCTGGATATTCAATAAAGCATCTCTTTCTTTTGAAAACTCTCTTACTCACTTGTAAAGAAGTTCAAATCCCTTAAATTTATGGCCTTCCATCATTCTAAGGCTGTTTAAGTTGTTGTAGACAATTGGTATGTGACATTTAACCGTTGGAGCACTTTTTGGATTCAAATTCTAAGTTCTGGAACTAGCCATTGCATGTCTAAAATCAACCTTCGAGTCGACTCAGATCACTCGAGTTGGCTCGGATCCACAGAGGAGTTTTGGTTGAGTCGACTCTCTTCAATCTAGTCGGCTCGCTTGCACAGTATCTTGATTCTTGACTCTATAAGAGTCGGCTCGCTTGATTCCAGTCGACTCGGATCCTTAGGCCTTCAAAATGTTAGTATGGTCGAGTTGGCTAACTTCCACTCTAGTCGACTCGGATGGCTGTTCTTCTCAGAAACCAATTTCTGGACTTTGGAAGAGTCAACTTGATCTTCTGAAGAGTCGGCTCGAATGTCTGACCATGTGATAGATTCGGCTCGGAGTTCCTTCGGGTTGGCTTGCTTATCTGATTCAAGAAACAGCACTCTGGACGAGTCGGCTTGGTTCCCTTAGAGTTTTCTCGAATATCTGTGTACCAGAATCTTCTTGCTTGCCTTGTGCTAGAGTCAGCTCTCTTTTTCTCGAGTCAACTCGAATGAAAGTCTCAATGAATTTTTCAGTCTATCTCTATAATTCATCCAGCAAGTCTTCAAGCTTCAAGACGTCTTCAATTTCAACAAGTTTGTAAGAAACACAAAGCTTGAAACATATTTAAAACTAACCCAATTTTATGATCTTTCTTAATTTTTCCTTTGGGATCTTCTTTAAAAATTTCAATTACATCACAACTTAAAACATGAAAAACAAATGTAGGAGTTGAAGTTTGAGCAAAGAATTCATCCTATAAAAACTTGTAAACCACTTGAAGAGTTGTTTCTAAAACAAATACATGTACCAATATTTGGTTATCATCAAAATCACTTATGGGGTCAACAATCTCCCTCTTTTTGATGATGACAAAACACTGGGCATAAAAAATTCTTTATAAATACAGGTATAATAGTATTTGAAAGTAAGTATGCACATGAATCAGAGCTAATTATATTTGCCAATAAGTCTCAGAGCTCTTGTAAGGAAACTATACAGTTTCAATGTTAGTTCTTTAGTGTGTATCAAAGTATTAAGCTTTGTATGCTTCAGAGTTTCAGAAGTAGCACAAACATGAAGTGTTAGAGTTTAAAATTGAAAGAATTAAAGCTAATTTTAGAGCAATCAGAGCAAAAGATAGGGTTTAGAGCTAAAGCCAAAAATTCTCCCCCTTTCTATAGGTTTTTAAACACTTAAGCACTTAAGCTCACTTGAACACAATCATTTATATGCTCTCCCTTTTTCATTCTATTTATGCACTTTATGAATTGGAAGCTCAAAATTTTCTTGTTAGCTTAGATTTTTCACTCAAATTTTTCATGCTCAATGTTCTCCCCCTTTTTGTCAAACATTCAAAAAGGTATTTGCAATAAAGCTTAATTCTTATACAGAATGAGAAAGTTTTTAATATTTGTTTGAGATAATTTCACTTTCTCAAATTCATTTGGATATTCAAATAAAAACTCATTACAGTTGTATTGAAGACATTGCAACAACTCAAAATAATTCAAGATAGTAAATATCAAAAGAGCTTTCATTTCATTTAAAAAAAGTTCAATACAAGGTACAAAGTATGAAAGAACTGATATCAGTACAATCAATCATTGTCTAGATCTACTCTAGTGCTAGTTGAACATCTAAGAATTTGAATCTGAGGGTGCAGGAGCAGAATGAGATCCCTGAGGCCTAAGGTGTGGAGCTGGCTATCTGGGGTGTGCAGACTGACCAGCAAAAGATGTGGGCTGATGCCTAGGTGTAGATTGTGGAACTGCAAGTGACAATTGATCTAACTTGAATTGCATAGAGTCAATTTATTCATCCAGTTTCTTTATATCTTTGTGCAATTGGACTAGTTCAGATGCTTGTTCATTTGCAAATGCCTTTGAAGATCCTCTTAACCTTTCAAGTTTTTCTCTCAAGATGCAAATTCATTTAGTATAGTCTTCTTCCTTTCTTCTTCTTTCTTCCATTGAACCCATTTTAAAATTTAGTTCATTCAATTCAGTTCTGAATGCTTCAAGTGTATTACTGACAGAGCTTTTAATGGATTTAGAACTAGATGAAATCAATTCAAGCAAGGGTTAAAGGTCAGGCAGTGTTGCATTGGTTGCACTTTTTAAGGTCTCAAGAATTTTTATTATGGTGCGCAGGTCACTTATTTATCCTCCAAATTTTTCTAACCTTGGATCTACAGACTGGCGAAGCTTGCCAAACATGTTGGACATAGAGCAAGTAAGTGATTCAGATATAGTGCTCAACTGCTGAGATATAAAAGTCTATAGAACTTATGTATCAACTGAAGATATGTGTGGTCTAGGAGCAGTAGGTGCTAATGGGGATGTAGGTAAGGAAGTTCCAATGTGCACAGTCTCCATTTCTTCATGTGAAGTAGGCTCTAACCTTGTAGATGCAATTTTTTTTCAGCTGGTATAGAAAACTGTTCAATAGAAGTCCCAAACTTACTAATAGGAATGTTGAAAATTTACTCTGAGTTGGGAACAACTTCTTCAGGTGCTGCTGGTGATACAATGAAGATTTCCCAGGGATTTTCTTCACTGTTGTCTCTTGAACTGCTACTGCTGCTACTGCCTGCAACTGCTCTTTCATCTATTCCCTTTTTCTACCAAATTCATTCATTACATACATAGCCCATTCTCATTAGTGATTTGGAAGTGTAGGTGTCTGTATGGTGCATGGGCTTTCCATCCTCTCCTTCCAAATTAACTCTAGAGGCTTGAAACAGTAGTGTTAGGACCATTCCATAAGGAAGATAGGCTTTAACCTTACGGACTGCCTCCTTCATTTGCATGATCATGATGAATGGAATGTTGATTGATTCTCCTTGAATGATAAGCTCCATGAAACTCAGATCCCTTTTGCTGATCCAGTCAAATCTCCCAGTCCTTGGGAGAAATATTCTGCTTATGAAGTTGTGCAATAATCTCATTTCTAAAGACAAGGTGTTGGCTAGTACAGTATTAATTCCATCAACTTCTTCTCTGCTTAGAATTATCTGCAAAGCCTTTTCTCTATCTTTTAAAACCAATTGCTTGATTCCAATAGTAGGCATGTCCATTAAACTGCTTAAACTTTCTTCTGTTACAATAATTTTTTTTCCTTTCACTATAGATTCAATGTGATTTGCCTATATTCTGAGGTTTTCATAAAATGTTCTTACAAGTGAAGGATAGGTAGAAACATTTAATGAACAGAAATAAACCCATCCTTGATTTTCGATCAGATTTCCAATTCTCAACCCAATTTCTTCTAGAAAGTTAAACAGAATTCTTCTACCGCTACTTATAGGTCTGTTTGACAAAGACACTACCTGTCTCGGAGATGAAGTTGCGGCCATAGGTTCACTTTCTTCTTCTTCTACTGCTGCCTAAGTCGACTCTTCCTTTCGATGCTTTGTTCTTCTTCTTGCTTCTACATAGGGAGTGGCTTGTTTTGATCTCTTTCTCACTGCCATTTTTTGAGCCATTGCAGCAAATTTGTAAGAAATAAGAAATCAAGGCTTTGGGGAAAGGTTTTTGGAGTTTTGGCAAAAGTTCTGAGAGGAATGACAGAGTTTAGAGTGAAAATGAAATCATAAGAAGTGAATAAGAGTTTACTCAGCTCTATTAAAAAAAAATTTCCTGACATCCGAGTCGGCTCACTTTGCCCTAAAATCTTCCGAGTCGGCTTGACTAGAGCAAACTCAGAACAAACAAAAATTCGAGTCGGCTAGGCAAACCTTAAATTGACCTAGTCGGCTCAACCACAGTAAAAGCAAAAAATTCAGAGATTCAAGTTGGCTCAACCAGAGCAAAATTGCTCGAGTCAACTCAAACAGAATCTTTCCACAAAAGTTGTAATGATTCAAAAATTGAGTTTAATTCAATGAAATTTGAAGGAAAGTTATTTAAAATACTTGAATTGTTGTAGGAGGTTTTCTAGATAATTTTTCCTTAATTTTAAAGGAAATTAGGTTACGGAAATCTAGAAAGGATCACAAAGACCTAATTCTCCTCTAAGTAGTTCAAATCTATCCTGATTTTGTGGCTTAGTAAAAATGTTATCTAATTGGCTTTCAGTTGGGATAAATTCTAGTTCAATGTCACCATTCAAAACATGATCTCTAATAAAACGGTGTCTAATCTCTATATGCTTAGTTCTAGAATGCTGAATAAGATTTTTGGTCAAATTTATAGCACTTGTGTTATCACACTTGATTGAAATTTTAGATTGTATAACACCAAAGTCTTCTAGTTGTTGTTTAATCCATAACACTTGTGCACAACAACTCCCTGTAGCAATATACTCTGCCTCAGCAAAAGAAAGTGCATCCGAGTTTTGTTTCTTATAGTACCATGAGATTAAATTCAACCCTAGAAATTGACATGTGCCACTAGCGCTTTTTCTATAAATTCTACAACCAGCATAATCAGCATCCAAAAATCCAATTAAGTTCAATAAAGAATATTTTGGAAACCAAAGACCTAGATTACTTGTACCTTTCAAATATCTGATAATTCATTTAATAGCAAGCATATGTAATTCTTTAGGATTAGATTGGAATCTAGCACATACACATATGCTATACAAGATATCAGGTCTACTTGCAGTTAAATATAATAGGGATCCAATCATACCTTTATAAAGTTTTTGGTCAATATTGGATCCATTTTCATCTTTGTCAAATCTGCAAGTTGGGCTCTTGGGTGTGTTCATTTGTTTGCTTGTCTCCATTTCAAACTTTTTGATTATTTTCTTGGTGTATTTGGCTTGATTGATGAAGTTCCTTCCTTTGTTTGTTTTACTTGAAGTCCAAGGAAGTAGTTAAGTTCACCCATTAGGCTCATTTTAAATTCTTCCTGCATTAACTTAGCAAATTATCTACAAAGAGTTTCATTAGTTGCACCAAATATAATATCGTCAACATAAATCTGTACAACTAATAAATCATTATTTTTCTTTTTGATGAAAAGATTTTCATCAACATTTCCTCTTGAAAAATCATTTTCAATCAAGAAAGTGCTAAGTCAATCATTGCAGGCTCTAGATGCTTGTTTCAAACCATACAATGCTTTATTCAGTTTAAACACATGGTTTGGAAAAACATGATCTTTAAAACCCGGTGGTTATTCTACAAAAGCTTGTTCAGAGATAAAACCATTTAAAAAAATACTTTTTAGATCTATTTGAAAAAGTTTAAAAACAGTGCCCTCTACTTGATTATATCCCTTAGCCACTAATCTAGCTTTATTTCTCACTACATTTCCTTGTTCATCAAATTTGTTTCTATAGACCCATTTGATTCCTATGATTGGATGGTCTAAAGGTCTATTAACTAATGTCCAAACCTTATTTCTTTCAAACTGGTTCAATTCTTCATGCATGGCCATCATCCAGTTTGGATCATTTTCAGCTTCTTCTAAGGTATGAGATTCTTTTTGTGATACAAAGGCTAGGTAGTCATGTGCAGTTCTGTGTGATGACCTAGTCCTAATACCTTATGAAAGATCACCAATAATTAATTCTCTAGGATGGGAAGTTTTGTACCTCCATTCTCTTGGTAGATCTGCATGATCCTTACTTACCATTTCTTCTCCTTCTTCAATTGGTCTTTCTTGTATGCTTAAGTCTTCGATCTCCTTTTGAATTATACCTGCATCATTGCCTATGCACTCTTCTTTCTTAGAAGGTGAAGGGTTAGTTTCATCATAAATAACATGCATTGACTCTTCTACCGTAAGAGTTCTTTTATTAAATACTCTATATGCTTTGCTATGTAATGAATAACCAAAGAAAATTGCTTCATCAATTTAGCATCAAATTTTCCTAGATTATCTTTACCATTGTAAATCATAAAGAATTTGCATCTAAAAATATGAAAATAATTAATATTGGCTTTCCTTTCTTTTCAAAGCTCATAGAGGGTTTTCTTCAAAATAGGATGGATCAAAACGTGGTTTAAAATGTAATAAGCAGTGTTCACCACTTCTACCCAAAAGTACCTTAGAAGATTACCTTCACATAACATCGTTCACGCTATTTCTTCTGAAGTCCTATTTTTCCTCTCTACAACACCATTTTGTTGTGGTGTCCTAGGAGCAGAGAAGTTGTGATCAATGCCATTTTCTATGCAATAATCATCAAAAAGTTGATTTTCAAATTCAGTGCCGTGATCACTCCTAAATGAAATTATTAAAAAATTTTTTGATTTGAAACCTTTTTGTGAAATTTTCAAAATACTTTGAAGGTTTCATCTTTGTGAGCAATAAATAAAACCCATATAAATCTTGAGAAATCATCTACAATCACAAGGCATATTTCATTCCTCCTAGGCTTGTAGTCCTAAATAAAACCCATATAAATCTTGAGAAATCATCTACAATCACAAGGGCATATTTCATTCCTCCTAGGCTTGTAGTCCTAGTTATTCCAAGTAAGTCCATGTGAAGTAGTTATAGAGGTCTAGTAGTTGAAATCATATTTTTGGGTTTAAAGCTCTCCCTAGTTTGTTTATCCATTTGGCATGCATCACAAACATGATCAAAGTCTACTTTAAACTTAGGCATGCCTCTAACTAAGTTTTTAAAAATTAACTTAGTAATAGGATGCAAGCTAGCATGACCTAATTGTCCATGCTAAAGTAAACAAACTCCTTGGTCTTAGTGTTCATCGCTACTAGACTTGAACTACTTGACATGGCAAAATTATTAAGATCAACCACATAAATATTTTCAAGTCTATGTCAATTGAATTTGCCACTAGAATCAAGAGAGTTTGTTACAATATACATAGATGATTCAAAGATAACCTTGAAGCCTTTATCATATAATTGATTGATACTCAATAAATTATTCTTCAATTTATCTATTAGCAATACATTTTCAATAAAAGTACAGGGGGTTATTTTGATCTTATCAATTCTGATTATTTCCTCTTGCTATTATCTCCAAAAGTAACCATACCTCCTTCTTTCATTTTCAGGGTGATGAACTGATCCTTGTCACCTGTCATGTGCCTTGAACAGCCACTGTCTAGATACCATCTTTTCTTCAATTTTTGGGCTACAAGACATTCCTGCAAGATAATGAAGAAGTTCTTTTAGGTACCCAAGCTGACTTGGGTCCTTGTAGGTTAGGGGAGGGGGTTCCTTTGGGAACCCAAATCTTTCTTGATTTACTTTGGAAATTTCAAATAATATTGCATTCAAAAGCTTTAAGTCCTAACCCATTGCAAGTAAAACATTTCATTCTAGGATTCTGAAAATGTGCAGATTTTAAAGTCCTAGATGTTGATGCATGAGATGCAGAAATAAAAGATTTTCCAATTCAAGTTCTTAGGAACATATAATATAGCATTCGAAGTGGAAGCAGAAACATTTGTAACAAAAGCTTTTTGAGATACTAATTTTAGAACATAAGCTTTTGATTTCACAAAAGTATTTACTGAAATACTATTTAAATTTGAAGTATTAAAACCAATTCCAGCTTTGTTACCAGAAACTTTTTGTTCTTTAAGAATTAACTCAAGCTTGTTAGAAGATAAAATAAGTTTTTCAACAAGTGGCTTGAGTTTTTCAACCTCCTTTTTCAACTGACTATTTTCTTTCAACAAAGCTTTGTTTTTGTCAAGAAAATCACTATTCTTAGTTTTCAAAGCTTTATAATTTTTAGAAAAGACATGAAATTCTTTTTGTAAAAAAATATTCTTTCTGAAATGTCCTATTTTTCTTTGAGTAAAGAATCATTGAAATTCTTTAAAGATCTAATCTTTACTCTAGCCTTTTTAAATTTAGATAAAAGATCATGGAATGCAGAATTTAACTCATCAAATATAAATTCAACATGAGCATTGGGGGATGTTACCTCATCCTCGAGACCCATTAGACATAGATTGGTAGTTTTTGTGGTCTCTTCTTCTTCAGTTGTGGTGGATTCCTCACTATTGCTCCATGTGGCAACCATCACTTTCCTTTTCTTCATGAAATTTTTTTTCAATAATGGACAATCTAGACAAATGCGCCCTGGTTTCTTATTTTCACAGCAAGTGGGGACTTATTCCTTTTCCTTTTCTTTGTCTTTGTCCTTTTCCTTGGAATGCTCTCCTAGTTTATAGAATTTTTTATTGAATCTTCCTTTATTCCTTCTTATATACTTTCTAAATCACCTCATGACCATTACGATGTCTTCGTCTTGTAGATCATCTTCTGAGGAGGTGGAGTCATCTTCCAATTCCTCATCTTTCTTTGATTCCAATACAGCCTTGAAAGCAATTATCTTTTTCTTCTTTAAATCATCATCAGTTCTGTGCTACATGGCTAGTTCATGTGTGATGAGTGAACCCATTAATTTATCCATAGGCAAGGAGTTTAAATCTTTAGCTTCCTGGATGGCCGTTACTTTAGGGTCCCATTTATCCAAAAGTGATCTCAAGATCTTCTGTACCAAGTCAGCATTTGAGTAAATCCTGCCAAGACTTTTCAAACAATTAATAATATCTATAAATCTAGTATACAAGACAGAGATATTTTCAGTAGATTCTATTTTAAATAATTCATATCTATGTGATAGAAGATTTATTTTTGAAGTCTTCACTTGGAAAGTTCCTTCATGGGTCACTTCAAGTTTATCCCAAATTTTCTTTGTCAAGGAGCAAGTGGAAATTTTATTAAACTCATTTGAATCCAAAGCACAGTATAACAAATTCATTGCTTTAGCATTTAATTCCCCCATCTTCATGTCATGTTCATCCCAGTCCTCTTCAGGCTTAGGGACATCCATGCCATCAATTTTGATCATGGGAACATGTGGCCCTTTAAGAATGTCATTCCATAATTGAAAATCAACAACTTGTATATAGATTTTCATTGTTGCTTTCAAGTAAGAACAATTTATGCTGGTGAAGAGTGGAGGTCTATTAGTAGATTGGCCTTTGACCAAGGATGTACTCATGGGATGAGCCATCAATCTTTACTCTAATGTAATCAAAGACACTACTCTGATACCAGTTGTTGCCCAGGTGGCTTTCCCAAGAGGGGGTGAATTTGGAATTTAAATAGAATTTAAGCAGATAATGTTCTCTTGAAAATCCCTTCTAGAATGTTAGGTGCTGTGACAAAATAATTGACTGCAGAAGCTAAATAAGATCAGAGAAGCACAACACAAACACACAAAAATTATAGTAGTTCAGAGCAACCCAGCTCCTACATCCACTACCCAAGATTATCACTTGGGATTTCCACTTTATCCCCTACTGGAATACAGTCGGATTGTTTTAACAGGCTCACAATGCAAACCTCTACACTTTGGTTTAAGCGGGATCACCAAAGAAACCCAACTTGATTTTAGCAGGGTTACCAAGAACCCAACTTGGCTTACACAGTGTCTTGATTCTTCACTCTATAAGAGTTGGCTCGCCTGATTCCAATCGATTCAGATCCTCAGGCCTTCAAAATGTTAGTTTGGTCGAGTCGGCTAACTTCTACTCTAGTTGACACAGATGGCTATTCTCCTCAGAACTAATTTTTGGACTCCAGAGGAGATGACTCGATCTTCTGAAGAGTTGGCTCGAATGTCTGACCATGTGATAGAGTCAGCTCGGAGTTCCTTCGGGTCGACTCGCTTATCTGATTCAAGAAATAGCACTTTGAACGAGTCAGCTCGAGTCACTTAGAGTCAGCTTGGATATCTGCATGCTAGAATCCTCTTGCTTGCCTTGTGCCAGAGTCAGCTCTCTTCTCCTCGAGTCGACTCGGATGAAAGTTTCAATGAATTTTTTGGTCTATCTCTAGAATTCATCCGGTAAGTCTTCAAGCTTCAAGATGTCTTCAATTTCAACAAGTTTCTAAGAAACTCAAAGCTTGAAACACACTTAAAAGAACCCAATTTTATGATCTTTCTTAATTTTTCTTTTGGGTTGTTCTTTACAAATCTCAATTACAGCACAACTCAAAACAAGAAATACAAATGTAAGAGTTGATGCTTGAACAAAGAATTCACCCTAAAAAAACATGTGAACCACTTGAAGAGTTGTTAGTAAAACAAATGCATGCACCAATGTTTGGTTATCATCAAAATCACTTATGGGTCACCATTGTTGGTCCACTCATATCCTTCAAATACCTTCCACCATATCTGAGAACACCCCGTACATGACTTAATGTCACAAATGAGTATGAACCAAAACATGGCTAAGTGTGCACAAGGAACCATGGTGACCTCAGGTCTAAAGATCACATGCACAACTCCTACTTCGAGATCTATCTTTTGACAAGTAGTAAGACTTCCATAAGATAGTCCAGGTATGGATTAGTTCAGTGAACTCATACCCTAATGAGCACCCTTATCCTTATATTAGTGTCTTTACACAAGTGGCTGTGAGACCAACCACCCAATTAATAGAGCATACATAGGATAAGCTAGTCTTTACGGACTTATCGATCCCCGAACCGATGGTCCATCAACTAGGAACATTTTAGGTTAGGGTTTATAGGAACATAGGTCTCACTGTCATGATTTCCATCATAACCATAATTCCATTTGCTATAGCCTATGGGGTTCATCATAATCTTTAATTATGACACAGCAATATGATGAAACAATATGCCTTTATTAATATATTAAATATCATACAGGAGTTTGAAGATTATGAAAATGCCCTTATATACGATTGGCTTTTAGGGCACTTTCCTTTCACTATCCTCTTCTTCCCATCACTGTCAGAGCCATCAATCACCATCCCTCACATTACCATCACCATCACTTTCTTCCTCCCACTTAGAAGCTCCCCATGGCCGTGAACCTCCTTCTTTCGATCTACCTCCCTCTTTGTCTCTTCCTTCTTTTCTAGCTAGAGAATATCCTGGAAGCACTACCGCACACCTTCATGGTCAAGTTCCTGAGCCAAGATTGCCATCCCATAATTTTTTTTCCCCTAAGGATCTCTACTATATCTGAGACATCGTCTGCCACTCCCTCACCAATCCTGCTCCTCTCTGCCAGAACTACGATCCACCGGACTTCTTCTCAAGTTGCCAGAGTAGTCAGGTACATCCTCCTCGATCCAAGACTCGACTTCTGCAAGGATCCCATCACCATCAAACACTTTTCCCTCTTTATGTCGGACCATGATGCTATCAGGAGTTGGATCAGGATGTCCAAATAGGAAAAGTGATCGAAAGATGCTCATAGAGTTTGAATTTGAGAAGATAAGGATTAAGCATGTGTGGGGAATGAAAAGTGGAGATCGTGCAAACAGGTGTGGTGATATGGCTGCAGAACCAAGGCTGTTGGGATCAATCATGATGGGAAACCAATGCGTTTCCCATACGAGCCTAATGAACTTCTCTTATTTATAAAAAGTGTAGCATTTAAAGCTCCTTCAAACATTCTTCAAATCTATTCCATGCTCCTTCCATCATTCCCTCCACTCCATTCTTGCAATTTCCACTTCCATCTTCTTGCCCTTCCATATCCCATCCACTGCATCCACTTCTATTATCTCACATCACTGTTCCATCCGCTCTGGTCTGCCCTAGCGATGCTGTTGTCAAGTCTTCATGGAAGCATGATCTCAAGGAAGATTTATTATCATATATACTTTTTTATATTTTGAAATAAAATTTTTTTTGCTTCATGTTCATCCATTTTGCTTTAAATTAAGTGTTCTATAAGTAAAGTTAATTTTGATTGATCTATTCTTAAAATCGATGGGCTGTGATCTACGGGTACATGCCATACTCTTGTGAAGATAGATCATATCTTAATTAAATTTATGAATAATTATCTTTTTGGTATTTACTATTTTATTGCATACACTTTTTGAAATAACTCAAAAGTTTCTATGGATTTGACCCTTACTCCTGCTACTCTACATAGAATAGTAGAATTAAGGTATTAAAATCGGTGCATAGTGGCGTGCACCACCCTCCAAGTCAGAAACTAATTAATCAACTAGCTAAGTATGGGTAAGATCGATGGGGGTGCCCCCGTTGCTTTTCTTAAACACAAATTAGATTGGCAGGTTAGTCAATAGAACAAATTAAAAATCACATTTTTTCAGGGCTACATCATCCTTGAACCCCTTTTCTAAACACCAGTTAATTAGCTAATCCTAATTCGGTCCAACTCTTTTGGATGCCTTGTCCTATTGTGCTCGAGTTCTTTAGGCGTGGCTACAAGTAAAAAGGTTATTTGCAACAATTATTTCCCACGGATAAGAAATTATATAAGGTAAAGTTTTTTTTTCCAACAAATACTTTTGTTTGTTGGGAATATATTCTTGTGTATAATTTTTTCCGACAGATGAGTGCTAATCATGGGGAATAATTTTATTCCCAATGGGCCATCTTGATTGGGCATAGGAATTGTGCCAATTTTTTTTCGTTTGGTTTATGTATAATTTTTTCCGACGGATGAGCGATAATCATGAAGAATAATTTTATTCCTAACTGGTCTGGATTGGGTGTAGGGAATGCACCTATTTTTTTGTTTGGTTTATATATGAATTTTTTTGATGAACAAGAGGTAATCGTTGGGAATAATTTTATTCCCAACAGGATTTAGATTGGGTGTAGGAAATGGGTAGATGATGCAGAACAAATAAAGGAATGCGATGCGGAAGTAAATTAAGATTAACTAATTTTTTTTGTTGTTTTTATATGTTTGTAGAAGTTGGCTTCAAATCAAAGAAAAGTTAACCTAACATTGAAAGATACTAATATGATAATTGAAAGCACAATTTTAAGGAAACTAAATTATCAGAGTAGTTCAGAAGCAACGGATCGCTGGGGGTTGAGAAACTCCCAGACCTAGGGTTTCGCTCCGAACTTTCAAAAGAACAGAAATAACGAGAAGAGATGGTTTATCTAACCAGACAATGATCTTCACAGGTTTTGGTGGAGGAACTCTCCCGAGCAGATTGATGGATCCCGGATTCAAATATCTTCGTAATGGATCCTCCAATACTGGTCCTTTGGCGGGTTGGCTTCTCCTGAACTCAAGATCTAGAAGAGAAGAAAAATAATTGATGGAATCAGAGAGTCAAGGGAATGATTTACCAGGTTGATGAACTTGAAGATTGAAACTGCTGAAAACTGGATTCTCCTGGATGTTGATGTGATTTTCCTTGGAACTTGCTCTGGATCTGAAGTTGCCGAACTGGATCTGGATGAAGGTGGATGGCCTGGACTTGTAGAGAGAGAGGCCGTGGGAGATGGATGGATCTAGGGTTTGATGGATTGAAAATAATGAAGGGTGGCTAGGGTTTTGGAATTTCAAGTGGCTAACCTAGGGTTTTGGATAAAGATGGAGATCTCTCACCTCCTCAAGGCTCCAATGGAACCCGGATTACCCCCTCACGGAGCTCAACACTTAGAATAGTGCGGAAGAAGAGAAACCTAGGTCACTCAACATAAGAGAGTAGCAAAAAAAATAATTTTCTTCATTGATTTTCAAAGTTACAAAGAGAGGTCTATTATATAGACCTAAAATTTTCTTCTAGCTTGTACAAATTCCCATGTGGGACTAAACTCTTCCAACCTCTAGATTAGGTAGAAAACCCCCTCTCTTGGTCGACCAAGACTTCAAAAAAAATTGGGATGGCCATAAAGGAATTTTTTTTGGAATTTTTATGGCGCCTCCTTTGGAGTTGGATTTGGATTTGGAGTCCTCCTCTTCTTATGGCATTTCTTCTTTTCTTCCACTCCAAGTTAAGCTCTTTGATTTTGATTTGAACTTCAATTGGATGTCCTTCTTTGATTTCTTCTCCAAGAGAAGTTTTCTTCCTTCTTTGCTTAGGTAAAATAGGCAGGTATGGGCGCCTCCTTTAAATTAGCTTCCAATTTGATTTTTTCTTCTTTGGGTGTGGGGACCATGCCACTGGGATGCCTCTGTGGCACCTCCTGGACTCTGGCATGTGCTCGGAGTGTGGCTGGGCGTGTGGCTTGGAGTGTGGCCTCCACTTGCTTGAACCTTGATTTGATTGGAAGACAAATGTGGCACCATTTTGGACCAAATTGAAACCACATCGGGACTTGCACCGAGTCAACATGACTCAACAAAATTTAAATGGTGACTCAAGAAATAAATAAAAATAAATAAACTGGTTGACCAGGTCAACCTTTATTACAAACCCTAATTTCTCGGGCAATGTCAATCAGAGATCCAGATGGAGCTCTGAAGTCTTCTTCTGAGTCTGGTGCCCGCACCAATTCTCCCGGGGTGGGAGGAACTCGACCCTGTCGAGTAAGGCTCAAGTTGGCTCTGGTATCTCTCCAAGAGGTCTGGGTCCAATTCTTGTAATTCTTCTCGGGAGATCCAAGAGTCATCAGAATCTGGCCTTCCTTGCCAGCGGACCAGGTACCTTTGGTATCCTCGATTACGAGTAGAGATAACCTGATCATCCAGGATCTTTTCAATCTGCTCTTTCCTCACAGGCCAGTTTGTTGGTGGACACACAGGGTCGGGATCACTCTCAATGATTGGGTTAGGCTCAAAAGGCTCACTAGGAATCACAGCTGGCTCCCTGTACTCTACTAAGTCTGTAATGTTGAAAGTAGAGCTAATGCCTAGTTCTGGAGGCAACTCGAGCACATAGGCATTGGATCCTACTCTCTTTACCACTCTAAATGGTCCAGCTCCCCTAGCATGTAACTTTCTAACGGTTCTAGGAGGAAACCGTTCAGGCCTTAACCTAATCATCACGTAGTCTCCCTCAACAAAAGATTTGACTCGCCTTTGAGTATCAGCCAACTTCTTATAAGTTTCATTACTTAAATTTATTTTGGCATGAATTTCTTTATGCAAGTCTTTTACATGCTGTGCAAAATTCTCAGCAGATTCGGAGACTCGAGTGTGGACAGGTAAAGGGACTAGGTCAAGAGGTGTGTGAGGTTTGTACCCATGTACAATTTCAAATGGACTCTTACCCGTAGACCTATTGACCGAGTCATTGTACGCAAATTCTGTCCTTGGTAGGTATAAATCCCAATTTCTGGTGTTTTCACCAACAAGACATCTCAGCAGATTTCCTAGGCTACGGTTCACTACTTCAGTTTGGCCATCAGTTTGGGGATGATAGGCAGTTGAAAACTTAAGTTTTGTCCCTAACTTATGCCAAAGGGTCTTCCAAAAGTAACTGGTGAACCGGACATCCCTATCTGAAACGATTGTCTTAGGTAGGCCATGGAGTCTAACTATCTCATTGAAGAAAAGTGTGGCTACCTTAGACGCATCAAAGGTTTGGGAACAAGGCAAGAAGTGGGCCATTTTAGAGAATCGGTCGACTACGACACAGATAGAATCATGTCTCCTCTGGGTCTTAGGTAAACCTAACACAAAATCCATACTCACATCTTGCCAAGGATGATCTGGGACAGGGAGTGGGGTATAAAGGCCAGTGTTTTGTTTTCGCTGTTTGGCAACAGCGCAGGTTCGACATCTAGCTACAATATTAGCTATATCCCTTTTCAAGCTAGGCCAGAAAAAGTGGTCTTCAATAGCTAGAATGGTCTTGTCTTTTCCAAAATGGCCGGCTAAACCTCCAGCATGGATTTCCCAAATCAAAAATTCCCTAAGAGAAGTTCTTGGGATGCAAAGCCTATTTTTGAAGAACAAAAAACCATCTACAAGGGTATAATCCTGGTGATTACTAGATGGTCCTTGAACTAGATCCTGATACACAGTTGTGAAATCCAGACAAGACTCATATTCCTCTTTGATTTGCTCAAACCCTATGATTTTAGTTCTAACAGAAGTTAACAACAGGGATCGGCGACTAAGGGCATCAGCTACCTTATTCTCAACTCCAGCCTTATGTTTCAGGACAAAAGTATAGGACTGGATATATTCTACCCACTTAGCATGCCTAGGGTTAAGCTTCTTTTGGGAGTTCAAAATCTAAGAGCCTCATGGTCCGAAAATAGTACAAATTCCTGCGGTAGCAAATAATGTCTCCAGTAACGCAAAGCTTGCACCACCGCATAAAATTCCTTATCATAGGTAGAATACCTAAGCTTAGCATCATTAAGTTTTTCACTAAAGAATGCTATGGGATGATTCTCTTGGCTTAGGACTCCACTTATTCCTACACCTGAAGCATCACAGGCAACCTCAAATACTTTAGAAAAATCGGGTAATCTCAGAATGGGTGCCTGGGTCATTTTCTCCTTAAGATCTAGGAAGGCTTTATGGGTTGACTTAGTCCAATGAAATTCTCCCTTCCTAATACAATCAGTGATAGGAGCAGCTAAAGTACTAAACCCCTTGATGAATCGCCTATAGAAGGTAGCCAAGCCGTGGAAACTTCTAACTTCATGCACATTGGTTGGCTCTGGCCAGTCTACTATGGACCTAATCTTCTCAGGATCGGCTGCCACGCCGTCAGGGGTTACTACAAAACCAAGAAAGATAACTCTACTAGTCATGAATTCACACTTCTTAAGATTACCGTAGAGTCTCTCATTCCTCAAAACTTGGCAGACTGCTCTAAGATGGCCTAGGTGATCTGCTGGGGTCTTACTATAGATCAGGATGTCATCAAAATAGACCACCACAAATTTTCCTATGAAAGCTCTAAGTACCTGGGTCATAATTCCCATGAAGGTACTAGGGGCATTGGACAACCCAAAAGGCATAACAACCCATTCATAAAGACCATCCTTAGTTTTGAAAGCAGTTTTCCATTCATCCCCGGGTCTAATCCTAACCTGATGATAGCCGCTTTTGAGATCAATCTTAGAAAAAACCATTGCACCAGCCATCATATCAAGCATGTCATCTAATCTAGGGATGGAAACCTATATTTGATTGTAATTTTATTGATGGCACGACTGTCAACACACATCCTCCATGTGCCATCTTTCTTTGGGGTCAGTAAGGCTGGGACTGCACAAGGGCTAAGACTTTCTCTAATAAACCCCTTCCTCAATAATTCTCCAACCTGCTTTTGCAGTTCTTCATGCTCAGATGGATTCATCCTGTAATGGGGCAAGTTGGGCAAAGTCGTTCCTGGGATTAGATCTATGGCATGCTGGATATCCCTAAGAGGTGGAAGGTGGTCTGGCAAATCCTCGGGAAAGACATCCTCAAATTCTTTTAACACAGGTTTAACTTCTTGAGGAGGCTCTGAGGGTTCCGAAGTTCTAAGTTCCTTAGCAGTCAACATCCAGATGGGTGAACCACTATGAATTTCTTGTTCTAGATCCTTAGCACTGATTAGGTTCACTCCAGTTTTCATCTCCTTAACCTTACCGGCTCCTTTAGTTACCTTGTCCTTAGGGGGAACTGAATGGATCGTAATCTTCTTCCCATTGAAACTAAAGACACAGGTATTGGATTTTCCTAAGAGGGTGGCATCATGATCATACAACCAAGGTCTTCCGAGAATTATACTGCTCACCCCCATGGGTAAGACATCGCACCAAATCTTTCATGATAAGATTGCATTTGGATTTGGACTTGACATCTAGACTGGATGGGTATGGAGGTAGAATCTACCCAAGAAACCTTATAGGGGTTGGGATGGGGAACTGGGATTAAGCCTAACATCTTGACAGTGCTAGTAGAGATGGCATTTACACAGCTCCTACTATCTATGATGATCTTACATACCTTATCCCCTAATTTAAGAAAAGTCTGTAGGATGTTAGTCCTACGCCAATCCTCTTGAACTAGATTCTGGGATAGGATGCATCTTACAACTCCTAATTGGTCAGATTCATTGGGTTCCTCCTCTCCTTCATACTCCTCAACCAAATTCATTCCGGCCTCATAAACTTCTTCTTCAAATTCCTCACTGGGCTCGGAATTATCATTCTCTCCCTCTTCTATGTAAAGGGATCTCCGAGGGCACTGGCTAGCAACATGACCTACCTTATGACACTTGAAACAGGCTATGGCAGTACACTGACTGGAAATGTGACCTGGTTTCTGACACTTAAAACAGGTGATATTTGAACTAGGGGTTCTCTGGGTGTCAGGTGCCTTACCTTTGTCCATGGGCCTAGGGATAGAAGTACCCTGAAAAGGTTTACTAGGGATAACTTGGCTAGGTCCATTCCTTGGGATTGGGGCACTAACCCTAGAAGGTATAGGTCCTCTCTGAAATTTCACAGTGTTCAGTGCAATCTGGTAGGCTTGGTCTAGATCAGTAACCTCTCTCAGAAATAGTTCTCTCTTGATATCTTCCCTCAGTCCAGCCCTAAATCTAGACAAAGTGACTTCGTGGGCTTCACTCACATCACATCTCATTAGGTATTCATCAAAAGTAGCTATGTAGTCTGAGACAGATCGGTTTCCTTGTTTCAGGTTTTGCCATTGGTCTAACAGGTTTTGCTGGTATGAAATGGGTAGGTATTTATCTCTCAGTTTTTCTTTCATACCCTCCCAAGTGGTTATGGGCTCAACATTCCGTCTCCTAGTGGTTAGCTCAATGTTCCCCCAGTATAACCTAGCTTGACGCACTAATTTCATCTTGGCAAACTTGTATTTCCTCTCCTCAGACATAGCATACCACTCAAAGTATTGGTCCATCTCACCCTCCCAATCAGAATACACCTTAGGGTTCAGACTACCATCAAAAGTGGGTGCATCTAATTTGATGTTCCTGATGAACCTATCATCTCTATCTTCAGGCTCTGGGTCAGGCCTCCTATGATTAGGTTCAGGATCTCTATATAAAGGCCTTCTAGGCTCCTGATGTGGGTAAGGTTGAGGCACATTAAATCGGGGTCAGGAGTCCAATTCCGATGTCTAGGTTCTTCAAGTACTTGGACTCGGTCCCTAAGTTGGGTAAGATCCTCATGAATTTGTGCGCTAAACTGGGCCACAGTGTTTGTCATATCCTGATTCATTTTAGCCATACTTTCAGTAAGAGTTTTGATCATGGCCTCTAAATCAGGTTGGGTTTGACCAGGTTGATATGGCACTCCGTTTCTGGTAGACATGATGATTCAAGCAAGCACACAAAATGAGACTAGACTAAATCGACTACTGGATCACTAGACCTAGAGTCCAAACTAGATGCCCAATCAGAGTGGCAAGCTAGCCTGTAGTAACTCAGGACTCAGCCAGGCAGGTGTAAGGGGAGTGTTAGGTCCCTGAATGCCAATCCTAGACACCAATCAGTGATTGGCCAGGTAGGCGGACCAGCACACAAGCCCTTCGGAATGGATCCCTGAACCACCATTCTAGACACTGAGTGCTAAGCACACATAGAATAACTCAGCAAACTGACTCAACACTAGCCTAGACCCGACCAATTGGTGTCCCTAGCCCACTAGGGCAAATTAGGTCTAACCGATTTTAAATTAGGTCTAGGTTCGAATGATTGGATGATGGTTTTGGGCTAAGGAGAGGTAATCAACTCCTCCCCTTATCTTAGATGCTCAATTTCCCTTAAGTAAATTATGAGATGATCACTCCAAAAAGAATTGAATTGCAGAATACAAAAAATAGAGTTGCTGTATTTTAATGCTCAGAATTTTTACCGAAACCAATAAATCACAGAAAAATTATGGAAAATAGGTTCAATTATACTGGTTTCAACGAAGCAAAAATCATGCAATTCGGAGTTTTATGCAGGGAGAAATAATTCAGACAACAGGAAAATTACGGGCTGCAACTAGATTGTCTTCCCCGTTTATAATCCCTGCTACGAAGTTATAACCCAATGGATCCCCTACACGCCCTAGGAACACCCCGTGGAATGGGAGGAGGAGGCTTGCGCCTCGCTTAGTTCCTAGGACCGGACGTCCTGGGGAGTCTACTTCGAGCAGACAAAATAAAAGAGAACAATCAAAGCAAGCAAGCAAATCAGAAACCCTAGACTGGGCTCTGATACCAAAAATGATGCAGAACAAATAAAGGAATGCGATGCGGAAGTAAATTAAGATTAACTAATTTTTTTGTTGTTTTTATATGTTTGTAGAAGTTGGCTTCAAATCAAAGAAAAGTTAACCTAACATTGAAAGATACTAATATGATAATTGAAAGCACAATTTTAAGGAAACTAAATTATCAGAGTAGTTCAGAAGCAACGGATCGCTGGGGGTTAAGAAACTCCCAGACCTAGGGTTTCGCTCCGAACTTTCAAAAGAACAGAAATAACGAGAAGAGATGGTTTATCTAACCAGACAATGATCTTCACAGGTTTTGGTGGAGGAACTCTCCCGAGCAGATTGATGGATCCCGGATTCAGATATCTTCGTAATGGATCCTCCAATACTGGTCCTTTGGCGGGTTGGCTTCTCCTGAACTCAAGATCTGGAAGAGAAGAAAAACAATTGATGGAATCAGAGAGTCAAGGGAAAGATTTACCAGGTTGATGAACTTGAAGATTGAAACTGCTGAAAACTGGATTCTCCTAGATGTTGATGTGATTTTCCTTGGAACTTGCTCTGGATCTGAAGTTGCCAGACTGGATCTGGATGAAGGTGGATGGCCTGGACTTGTAGAGAGAGAGAGGCCGTGGGAGATGGATGGATCTAGGGTTTGATGGATTGAAAATAATGAAGGGTGGCTAGGGTTTTGGAATTTCAAGTGGCTAACCTAGGGTTTTGGATAAAGATGGAGATCTCTCACCTCCTCAAGGCTCCAATGGAACCCGGATAACCCCCTCACGGAGCTCAACACTTAGAATAGTGCGGAAGAAGAGAAACCTAGGTCACTCAACACAAGAGAGTAGCAAAAAAAAATAATTTTCTTCATTGATTTTCAAAGTTACAAAGAGAGGTCTATTATATAGACCTAAAATTTTCTTCTAGCTTGTACAAATTCCCATGTGGGACTAAACTCTTCCAACCTCTAGATTAGGTAGAAAACCCCTCTCTTGGTCGACCAAGACTTCAAAAAAAATTGGGACGGCCATAAAGGAATTTTTTTTGGAATTTTTATGGCGCCTCCTTTGGAGTTGGATTTGGATTTGGAGTCCTCCTCTTCTTATGGCATTTCTTCTTTTCTTCCACTCCAAGTTAAGCTCTTTGATTTTGATTTGAACTTCAATTGGATGTCCTTCTTTGATTTCTTCTCCAAGAGAAGTTTTCTTCCTTCTTTGCTTAGGTAAAATAGGCAGGTATGGGCGCCTCCTTTAAATTAGCTTCCAATTTGATTTTTTCTTCTTTGGGTGTGGGGACCATGCCACTGGGATGCCTCTGTGGTGCCTCCTGGACTCTGGCGTGTGCTCGGAGTGTGGCTGGGTGTGTGGCTTGGAGTATGGCCTCCACTTGCTTGAACCTTGATTTGATTGGAAGACAAATGTGGCACCATTTTGGACCAAATTGAAACCACATCGGGACTTGCACCGAGTCAACATGACTCAACAAAATTTAAATGGTGACTCAAGAAATAAATAAAAATAAATAAACTGGTTGACCAGGTCAACCTTTATTACAAACCCTAATTTCTCGGGCAATGTCAATCAGAGATCCAGATGGAGCTCTGAAGTCTTCTTCTGAGTCTGGTGCCCGCACCAGTAGATTTTTTTTTCTATTTTGCACGGCCCGCAAACTCCCGCGACCTATTTGAACCTTTTTTCCATTCGATTTGGTTAATCTCGTGTCTCTCCATTTCCATCCCTAAGATGACATCGGCAACCCATCGGTGGTGGTGAAGGCGGTGGAGATCATCGTCGATGGTGGCAGTGAAGGTGAGTTCTTTTCTTTGGTTGATAGTTTTTTTTTTTTGTTCGATGGATCCGGTGAGGTAGGGTGGGTGCCAATCGATGGTGGTTGTGGGGAAGATCATCACCGTACCTCAATTTTCTCGTCGGACTCGACTCGAGAACCATAATCGACGTCGGCAGTGGGGTAGGGCGGGGCCACCGAGGGACGTAGGGGGTTGAGTTCGGCAATGGGGAGGGGCGTGCCACCGGGGGGGGTGCCGGGAGTGGGGGCAACCTTGAGGTCGGCAGTGGGAGGGGCGGGGCCGCGGGAGGGGCGGTTGCCGGGGGAGGTGGGGGGTTGAGGTCGGTAGTGGGGAGCGGCGTGTCACGGTGGGGGGGCCGCCGGGGGAGGTGTGGGGTTGAGGTTGGTAGTGGAGAGTGGCGTGCAACGGGGGGGCCATCGGGGGAGGGGGGTCGAGGTCACCGGGGACGGAGGTCAAGGTCGGCAGTGGGGAGGGGCCGCCAGGGGAGGGGGGACCGGTGGTTCAAAAGAGAGAGTTAGAGAGGGAATAAAAATAGAGGGGGGTCATGTTTTTTCTGTTCCTTTTGATTTCTATACCTTCTTGACAATTTGTCGTCTTTGTTTTTTCTGTTTCTTTGGTTGATATTTTTTTTTTTTTTATTTGTTTGATGGATCCGGTGAGGTAGGGCGGGTGCCGGTCAATGAAGGTTGCAGGGAAGATCATCACCGTGCCTCAATTTTCTCCTTGGACTCGACTCAAGAATCATCGTCGACATCGGTAGTGGGGAGGGGCAAAGCAATCTCTTACTGTTATCAATCTCTCATCACATAATTTAAGTCAAAGCTGCCAATTATTCTAATTCAAATTTCTTATTGTTATGGTTTTGTTCTTAATTTATTCTTGCTGTATCTCAATTCTTTCTTGATGCCTTGTTGGGCAGTTTCTTTCGCCCATGTTTGCCTTTTATTCATCCTGTTAATTGATCAGAGAGCTAAGCATTGCTGATATCTCAGATTTCTAGTTCATGACACTTTTGACATTCCTTGCCAATTTTATGCTAAAACATTGATAGATGTTTTATGCAGTGGATATTTCTTTGCGGCCCCTTATTTATAGCATGTATAATGCATGCGATGACTTGGTAGCATAGCATCTAATCTAATAGTGAATTAATGTATTTCAATGAGCATTTTCTATCGTGAAAGATGGTTGAATCACTATGTTTTATGAGACAGTTCATTGAAATGCTTGTTTGAATAATAATGTAATTAGCATTTTTCAAACTCAAAACAAGGGTCTTGTAATATATAATAATATGATGTTGTTTGGGTTGGTGAATTTTCTTGTACCAAAATTATTGACGAAGCCATTCGGATTCAGATCATAATAGTGCAACAATATCATTTGATTTTTTAATGTTTCTGTTGCCCGGCAATCGAGGGAATTGCATTTCTGGAATTGAATGGAGATAGTTAAATAAAATGAAGTATAATAACAAAGGAATTATGGTCATATCCTTTTTGGGGTGGTAATCCAAAGTGTCCAGTATTCTCTTTTTCCATCTACTGAAACTTGATGACATACTTTTAAAAAATTTGTTTTAGAAAATTTAAGGATGAACATAAAAGGCCCAATATTCTCTTTTTCAGGTATTTAGATATGGCTGGTAAAACCCATTTTCATTGTTGATTCTTATGTAAAGCTTTTCACAATGGGCATCTGAATATCTTTATGTGTAATTATTTGTTATTCTTTCTTTTTTTTCCTTCTCAAGGTTTATCTCTTCCTGTATCCTTTATATTGTATGTAGATGCCCTAAAGTATCTACTCTATGGTCACTCACTAAATGCTTTTTCAATGACTAATGTGATGCCATCTGTCTAATGAATTCCATTTTAACTATTTTCCATAATTCATTCTGGTTGGTGGTTGCACTACTACAAAAGTGGTTGCTCATCGTACATGGCTTATGTGAATAATCATTTACATATGCACATCCATGGGTTTTAAATGACTGTTCATGATATCCTGTCAAATATTTTATCAGGCATCTCTTTTTATTTTTTTCACAATCACATGAAGTTCATCATTTGTAACAGGTGGCTGTCAAGAAGCAAACACTAAAAAATGTCACAGACTACATTACTGATATTGTCTGCAAGCGTTCAGAGCTTGGTTACAATTATGGAGTCATACTTGTTCCAAAAGGTTTCATTGACTTCATTCTAGAGGTATGCCATATTTTACATTCTTTTGGTTTCTCAAGTCTCAGATTGGCTCCAAAGGCCCCTTGGAGTTGCCTTGCTTTATTAATAGATTGACAGTTACCACATTGGAAAATGATGGTATTCTGCTATTTTCAGGTTTAGCAACTTATAGCAGAACTGAACGAGATCTTAACTGATAATGTTGTTGATGAAGAGGGGCTATGGAAAAAGAAGCTCGGCCATCAATCTCAGCTTCTCTTCGAAATTCTACCCCAAGCAATCCAAGAACAATTATTGTTAGAAAGAGATCCACATGAAAATGTACAGGTACTTGAAGTATTTCAGTTTCTTTAGTATCTCATCCTTGTGACTTGTGTGAATCAGAGTCATGCCTATTATTGACTATGCCTTTTTATTTGAAATGGTTAGGTTGCCAAGATTGAAACTGAAAAAATGCTTATTTCTATGGTTGAAACCGAGTTGGATAAAAGGAAGTCAGAGGGAACATATGTAGGGCAATTTAAAGGGCAATCCCACTTTTTTGGGTAACCATAATACACTGGCAAATCCTTTTTTTGCAATTACTATGACAGTTCCATGATAAATATTCTCTTTTTTTAAAACTATCACTTATCTTATTTGCAAATTTTGTAATGATAGACTAGGTGCTGCATATTAATCTCGTTCTAGCAAATTTTGTAATGATAGATTTGGACCTTCTTATCAATCTTTTTGCTGGTTATTAATGATACTTGTATTACATGGTTTTAAGTAATTTATTATACAAGAAGATAAATTTGAAGAGTTTTTTAATTTTATAAAGTATTATCTTAAATATTAATTTACATAAATTATGTAATTGAGTTTAACTTCCATGTTTGTTTGATTTGGATGTAGGTGGAATTATCCCGCAGAGCAAAGGAACAAGTCCAAGTATCTTTATTATTGCAGGCATCTTCGAGGTTGAAATATGAAGCAATGGAAACAAAAATTTCTTTTGTTTTATTGGAATTTAGTTTCTGTCTTTTGGTGGTTACTGGTTACATTAGATATGACTCTATGTAATTATGTTGATACATATATGTGAACAACTTATAATACATCTATGGTGGATGAATTTTGAAATTTGATTAAATCTTATGATTTGATTAATCAAGTTTTGAGTTTCATTTTGAAAATTTGTAGCATTAGCAAGCAAAATATAATTTGAATATTTTTGTTAAACCAAAAATAGGAAAAAAATTTTTTAGCAAAGTACTTCAATGGTGGAATTATATCTTTCCCAACGAGTATATTTATAGCTATTGATAAAAATAGTTATATATGTGTGCTTAAACCTTTTGCTAATGGATATATATTTGTTGGAAAAACTTTCAATTATTCCCTATGGTAATAAGTCTATGGTGAAAGAGCTTTTTTTTTTTTCCGATGGATAACTTGTCATCATAAATATAGCTTTTTTCAATAGAAAAATTTCTTTCATAAAAAAACCAAACATTTTTCGATGACCTTTCCAAACGAGTATATTTATAGTCGTTACTAATAATAGTTTTATATGTGTTGATGCTTAAACCTTTTGCCAACGGATATATATTTGTTGGTAAAACTTTCAATTATTCACAACGGTAATAAATCTGTGGTGAAAGAGTTTATTTTTTTCCGACGGATAACTTGTCGTCATAAATATAACTTTTTTCGACAGGATAATTTCCGTCATAAAAATTGAACTTTTCCCAACGGCTTTCCATGTTGTCATTTTTTTTTTGCCCATAAGAGTTTTGCCAACGGTTCCTAACGAACTTAAAATCCGTTAAGAAAACTTTTTCCAACGGTTTTCATTACTTTTCCCAACAAAATTTTTCATTGGTAAAAACCTTTTTTCTAGTAGTGCATTGATGTCTAATTGATTTTAATTATAGGCTTAGGTCAATGCAAAATGCAGGTTGGTGATTTGTGGATCGAGGAAGTGTTATCAACTCCCCACCTTATATTATTTATGGGTTATTGCTTTTAAGATATCTTATGGACATATGCAATAAAAAAAGAAAGATGTCCCAAACAAGTAATAATCTTTTAAGTTTTAATTAGTTATTCTATTTTAATTAAATGTTATGTGATGACTATGTTTTCCTTTTATATTATGTTATTTAAAGCAAGAGAGATTAAAGGCAGGTTTTAATCTTCTTTAATTAGATGTAAAAAAAGGCTAAAATTAGGTTAAGCAAATAAAGAAACTATAGGTCTTATGATTAAGATGAGAAATTAAATTAGTATTTAAAAAATTAATTAAAATGTTAAATAATTATTTGGATAATTTTTAAAAAGGAAGAAACTGAAAAAATATTTTTTTAGTTAGCTTGAAAAGAAAGAAACTAATTAAATGGAAGAAACTAAAAAGGAATTTCTTTTTATTTTTTATGTTAGTTTGAAAAAAAGGATAGCAGTAAAAAAAGAAAACAAATCTAAAAAATTATGTAGGTTTTTTATTAAAAAAGTAGGCTAATCAAAGGAAACAAAAAAAAAATTGGTTAATATGAAAAGACACAAATTAATTAGAAGCAGCTAAAAATAGAAATTAATCTAGAATTATGATTGATGTCACCAAAATTGTAGAAGTTTTTTTATCCCCTTGTTTTTTTTTTTGGATTTTTTTGATCCACAAAAAAAAAAGAAAAAATTAGTAAACTAAATTTACAAAAAATCAAAGAGATAAGAAATGTTAGCATTCGTGCCTTCCCCCACAATTGTGCCAAAAACATGATAGGATCATGATGTTGTCATTAAGACACTATAATTATCGATTTAAAAATCCAACTTCTAATTAATTAAATTTGCATAGAAAGCAATGAATCAGGTCAAATCCATGAAAAAGGTAGTGCTTTAGATAATTTAAAATCTTTGATTTTTATAAAAAAGAATAATATCTTGAATTAAAAAATAAAATTAAAACGCATAAAAGAATAAGAATTTAAACTTGAATACGTTTAATCTGCTAATCAAATCTTAGCATCTACTACCAAGAATTTAAAGTGCATAAGAATAAATATTACATTAATTAAAAGAAGAATTCAATTACAAGAAATTAAAATAATAATTAAATAAACTATGAAAAGCAATAACAAAGTATCCAAAGTCGATTGGCATAGCCTCATCAGGATGTTAGTTGATGTCACTTCAACTTCTTCTTTCGTACTCCGTAGAGCAAACTTGGCTTCCTCTTCTTCTTCCTCTTTGGATCTTGATCTTGGAGATAGAATAGGCTAGAAGATGGTGTAGGGACAGAACTCTCCTCTAAGAAATCTCATTTTTAGAGGCTAACCCACAACCTAAGCTATGCCCTCTACCCTATACTGTACCCTCTCTCTAAGAAGATTTCTTCATAGCATAGGGGTCCTTTAAATAGAGCTTGTTTAGGGCTTCCTCCCACTCAAATTTGGAGTCAATCATCTTAAGATTGGCTAGATATCATGTAGGAAATTCTTAGCCATCCGATGTGTTATGGATGTTCGAGGTGGTTGCTCCTTACTTCTTGGTTACCAAGAGTCTGAACTGGACTCTTGTTGAATCATATTTTGGATCCCCTCTTTGACTGGAATTGGGACTCTACCTCTCCCAATATTGGCAACGTAGGCAGAGGGTGGTAGGCAATGGCAAAAGGTGATGGCTGGTGACAGGCAGGTGGTGGATGGTGGTCGAACAAAGAACAATGAACAGAAAGGAGAAGGGCTTGGGAATGGCCAAATCATGGCTTTTCCAGCCATTAGAATGTTCTTGACACACCCTCCTACCACGTGTGGTGACGAGCACGGTGATCGGTGATTAGGAATGGTGATGGGTCTGTGGTTTGGAGCAGGCGATGGTTGAATGAGAGCAACATTTGAGGATGGTGGTTGGGTTGCTCTTGGATGGTGGCCAGCTATTTCTTCCAGCTATGAGGAGGCTCTCGATGGTGAGAGAACAGACTCCGACAGCTTTCCCAGTGATGATAAATCTTAGAAAGGCTAGTGGTCCACGAAACGGCCCCTTGGACTAGTACTCATGGTAGCGGTGGACTGCTGGCCATCTCTGTCAACTAGGTAGTCGGTCCATGTTGGATCGGCTACCTTAGTAATCATGCAATTTCTATAATAAACCTCAAACTCTAATTCTAGGTTCATTTGGACTCTGATTTGAGTACCGTTTGTATCGTTGAATCTCAAAAATTAAGCTTTTTCAATCTATGAACTTTTTCTACAAATAATTATTAAAAAAGTATTAAATATAAATAAATACTAATTAATTAATTTTTATTTTCATAGTTAAATTAGGATAATTAATAGACTTATCATTTACTAATAAAAGATAGTTATTATGGTATCATTTTGAATGTGGTTACTGTAATACTTGGACAATTGAAGAATGACATTTATATCATCACAGTTTGTGAATATAATGTACGTGTCTAACAAATGTTCTAGGATAGAAAATGTGTCTAATGTCTATCTTTGGCATTGTAGGCTAGGTCATATCAATAGGAATAGGATGAACATGTTATTTAAAGAGGGAATCCTTGTGGTTAATGATTTTAAATCCTTACCAACCTACGAATCCTGTCTTGTTGAAGAGATGACTAAGTCACCTTTTACTGAAAAGGGTAAAAGAGCTACTTAGATTTTGGGTCTAATACATACTGATGTATGCGGAACCATAAACACTTCAACCATCAGTGGAAATCATGACTTCATCATATTTGCTGATGACCTATTGAGGTATGGGTATGTCTCATTAATTAGACATAATTTTGAATCATTTGAGATGTTTAAACAAATTTGTAATAAAATAAAGAAATGATTTGGAAAATATATCAAAACATTTCAATCTGGTTAAGAAGGTAAATATGTTATTAGTGAGTTTATGATATATTTGGCAGAGAATGAGATTCTCTCATAATGGACTCCTCCCGGGATACTTTAGTATAATGGAGTTCCTAAAAGAAAGAATTGAACCCTATTAGACATGGTCCAGTCCATGATGGGGTATGCAAGTCTACCTACCTCCTTCTGGGGATATGCACTAGAGTCAGCTTGTTACATTCTAAATAGAGTTCCTAGTAAGTTTGTAAACAAAATACCATATGAAATATGGACATGGTGTAAGTTGGTACTCTTGTATCTTAGGATCTAGTGATGTCCAGCTTATGTCAAACATTTGAAAAGGGACAAGCTTGGGCCTAGATCTGATAGGTGTACATTTATAGGGTACCTAAAAGAAACTAAGGGTTATTCCTTCTGCCATACTGAAGAACACAAAGTATTCATTAGTAATAAAGCAATCATTTTGAAAAGAGAGTTCCTCAAAAAAGAAATTAATGTCTCTAAGGTTGAACTTGAAGAAGTTTAACAACTAGAGAGTTGACAAAATTAACTGAACCAATTCAATTAGATTTGACGCATTCAACCCCGAAGCCTATTATAGAGGCAACTTTAAGGAGATCTGGTAAGGTATCACATCAGTTGGATAGATGCTATGGTTTCTTGGTCTGAGATGGTGATCCTATTGAACTTGATGAAATAGTGAGGATCCGATCACTTACATGGATGCGATGTAGATTTTTGATTATGAGAAATGGCTTGAAGCTAAGAAATCCAAAATGGAGTCTATGAAAATCAATGATGTATGGACACTCATTGATCGACCTGAAGGGGTTAAACCCATAAGCAGATTTTCAAAAGAATAAAGGAGCAAACTAGATGGTGGAGACCTACAAAGCCTGTATGGTTGCCAAGGATTAACGTCAACATTATGGTATTGACTATTCCTAGATGTTTTTTCTGTGAAAATCCTCAAGTCCATTCAGATTATGCTTGCAATAGCGGTGCATCTAGATTTCGAGATCTGACAAAGGGATGTCAAAATCACTTTTCTAAATGGAGAGTTGGAGAAGGAGATGTATATGATACAGCCTGAAGGGTCCACATCCTTACATGATCAAAGGTGTGCAGCTTTAAAGATCCATTTATGAATTGAAGCAAGCATCTTAAATTTGGAATATGTGTTTTGATAAGGTGATCAGAACATATAGCTTTGTTAAGAATGAAGAAGAATCCTACATATACAAATGGGCTAGTAGCTCAGTAATTGTATTTCTATTTTGTATGTGGATGACATTCTCTTAATCAAAAATGACATTCCTATGATGTAGGGAATAAAGGTTTGGCTATCATCCCAATTCTTCAAGAAGGACCTAGGAGAAGCAACCTACATCCTTCGGATGAAGATCTATATGGATAGATCTAAAAGGTTGCTAAGGTTGTCTTAGTCAACATATATTTATACTGTGCTGAAGTAGTTCAGCATGGTAATTCTAATAAAAGCTATCTTTTGATAGGCCATGGAATTATTCTCTAAGAAGGATTGTCTAACGACTTCTTAAGAGTGAGAGCATATGAGTAGGATTCCATATGCTTTGGTAGTGGGATCCATTAAGTATGCCATGAGATGTATGCGACCAGATACGGCATACTCACTAGGAGTAGTGAGTAGATACCAATGTGGTCTAGGTGACAACCATTGGAAGGTCATAAAAAATATCATTAAGTATTTGAGAAATACTAAAAACTAGTGATTGGTATATAGAGATTCTGACTCGAAACTAGTTGGTTATAATAACTTCAATTTTCAGTCAAATTGGGATGATAGCAAAAGTATATCGAGTTATGTTTTTATCCTTAATAGAGGGGATGTTTGCTTGAAAAGTTTCAAGTAGCATATTGTAATAGATTTTGGGTGCGAGATGGAGTACATTGCAACATCTGATGCTATAAAGAAAGCTATATGGTTATAAAAGTTCATCATCAAGCTTAGAGTGACACCCTTCATTCATGGGCTAGTTGTTCTGCATTATGATAGCATTGGAAACATTAATCAAGCAAAGGAATTGAAGGCATATCAGTGGACCAAGCACGTTCTACATCGCTACCACCTTATCTTAGAGATTGTGGAATGAGATGATGTCGACTTGTAGAAGATTGATGGAAAGGAGAACCTGGCCGATCCGTTTACTAAAGCCCTCAAAATCAAAGAGTTTGACGATCACAAGAGGAAGATGCTATACGATACTATTTTGATTGGCTCTAGTCTAAGTGGGAGTTGTTAGAAAAAGTATCCTAAAGTCAATCATCTAGATTGTAGATGGTTGAGTTATCATGAAAATGTATATGAATTATTAAAAAATTATTATTATTCTTGGTAGCTCAACACTATTTATCATCTTCATGTGAACTCTAGTATATTGAAATCCTTAGAACTACATTGATTTGATAAAGAAGGATCTATCGAGATGTTCTTAAAATGGTTCATGATCAAAGAATACGTTGTTACCTTGGATGATAATATTTATTAAGAATAGATCATTGTGTGCCATATAGGTTGGTTGTCCTCTTAACTAAGGAGTGTGGAGACATTGGTATGTTATGCAAGAGAGTGTAGGAGCACATCTCAATGAATGGAGACTAACTTTATGGAGTACTCTATTGTCAAGAGTATCTCATAGAAATGGTATGGGTATAAGTGTCCCTCTAATCTGAGACTATGTATAGTCAAGTACTTGTTAAGTCAGTATTGAGTCAAGAAGGGATTGATCACTCCAAGTTATTGGAGCAAATACTCGAGCAGTATTTTAATTTAGCTAAACCTAGACCTGGGTAATCTTGGTAAGGAGTCATATGATTTGGTAAGTTGAGATACATTTGGATGTACTGATTAAGAGGTAGCAATTGACTCTAAAGTCATCCTGAGTATTAGGTCAAAGGGATGAATTATATGGTAACCACAGCCTAAGTTCTTAAAGTTTCTTTGCCATCATTCGACCTATCTAGATATCCAGCACAATTACTAGATGGTCACATTGATTAGTTCAGAAAATCAGTCTTAAGTTACTAGCTTAGGGTTCAAACCTATGAGGTCACACACAATAGAAGTTTTCGATTGATAATGATGGTTGATCAATGATTGATAATTATCTAGTGGCAAAATTATAAATATGATTAAAAATTTATACTATACAAAAGTTATAAATCAATAAATAAATATTAATTAAGATTAAGAAGATTAATTAGTAATTGGATTGCCAATTAGCTCAATTTAATTGAGTAAAAAGATTTGGTCAAATTTAATTGAATTTGATTCAATTAGATTTCATCCATTTAGGTTATTTGATGATCATATTGCTAAGAAATTTTAATCTTGATTTAATTTGAATTTGGACTTGATTAATTTTTGATTAATTAAGTTTAATTGGAGCCTAGTTAGATTAGGTTCAAACTATTTAAATTAGTCAAACCAAATTAAATTCACATTAGAATTAATGTTGATCAAGTCAAATTAAGAACATCATTTTCTCCCTTGTGCCACTTCTTTCTCCCTGCTAAATGATTTTTTACATGTACATTCTCCATGCCAAAATGTGATTAACACCTTCCCTCTTATCCATTCTGATTGGTAAGACTTCTCCATGCAAAAATGTGATATGTGCCCTCCCCTCTTCCCTCTCTAATTATGATAGAGTTATTTAAATTTAAAAGAATGTTTTAAGTTTAGGTTTTGAATAGAATTTTAGGTTTTGAACAGAATTTAAACTCTAGCTCTTATCCTAATGTAGATAGGAGTCCGAATTCTATCCTTTTTTCCTCCCTTCACCATGCCTATTTTAAATAGGTTTTTTTGGGTTGTGCAACAAGAGAGAAGCCTAATCATTGTGAGAAATAAAAAAAAAATACCATGAAGAATTAAGGGGGTTGGGGCAAGAATTCTTGAAGAGCGTGTGATTCTTTCTTGGTGCTAGGGAGAAGAGAGAAAGAATAAAAGAAAAAGAAAATAGAAAAAAATTGTTTTGTTTTTATTTTTCTTCCACGACCTAATCCTCCATGTCCTCTACCTCCTCATCATTTTGTAAGACTCGAAGAAAATTCAAAGAAAGGATTTTGGATCAGCCATCCACAGCCTTCACATAGAGTAAGCACTCTAGGGAAGTTGATCCTTCAAGGCTTTGTATGGACTTTTCATAGAGGCTGGACACCTTGTGCAGCTATAAAGCAACATCTAGACCATCTACCATGCTTCATCAATAGTAATGTTCATCAACTTATGATGAGGTGTGGGATCCGATCTTATTTATGTTTGTAGATTAGATCATAGCATGCATTGTTAGATTGATGCATGCTAATTTTAATTTCAGTATTTATACTCTATTCATATCTGTTGCCCTAGTTTTCCAATGAAAGATATAGGTCATAAGGCATATGGGCACTCCGAAGATAGTGAAGGAGGTCCAGAGGCTCACAAGGTGGGTTGCTTCCCTCAACCTATTCATTTCTAGATCGATTAAGAGGTTCCTACCCTTCTTCAAAATGCTGAAGAAGCTGAAGGACTTCCAGCAGATCGAGAAATGCCAGAAGGAATTTGAGGATCTAAAAGCTTATCTCAATACCTCCCCTCTCCATAGCAAACCTAAGGTGAGTGAAGTTCTATATTTATATTTGGTGGTCTCCTCCTCTACCATTGGTTATGTCATTGTCCAAGAGGAAGATCGAATGCAAAGGCAGAATATTATGCTAGCCAAATCTTGTAGAATGTTGAAACCAAATATACCTAGATTTAGAAACATATTTTTGCTCTTTTAACTTTCGCTAAGAAGCTCTGCCCTTATTTCTATTTCATATGAATCTTATTTCAGCACTTAAGGACTAAACTTATAGAAATAGGACATCACTTTATTAGAGGTCGTGTGCAAAATAATAACATTGTAGTAGAATTTATTAGTATAGATAAATAATTAGTTGATATATTCATCAAACCCCAACCCGAAGATAGATTTTTAATAATTAGAGATGAATTAGGATATTATGATCCTTTTTAGCAATTTTCTCTTAAAAATCCTTCAGGATAATCTAGATCTCTTTTGATTTAGTTCTCATCATTTTCTATCTATTTGAATCATATTCTTCAATATCTAAGTGTTTAGAAACAACCCATTTTGATCCACATAATTTTTTGGCAAAATTTCTATAATTTTTAAATTTCTTTGTAGAGGAGTTAACTCTTGTCAACACCTTGCCTATGAGAGCCAACTTGTAGCATAAGGACACTATTTTTAATAGTGTTCGAAACTTTACCTTTTTCACTTCAACTATTCAAAACCTTAGAGCCGATGGAGTGGGCACCAGAATTAGATAGAGGCTCATCAACCCTCTATGGATCTCTGACTAGGGTTTAGTCTGTTGGGTTCTATAATAAGGCTTCAACCCTAAGCAATTTTTAATTAAAGTCATGTATTTTTGTTTTTGTCCTGTACCTCGATCAATTTAGTCAAGTTGGATCAGTGGGTCCTGTATTTAGCTAAGTTGGTTCTGGTCCAAGTCTACTTGAAGATTGGGCCCAAGCTTGGAGTGGTCATTGAGTCTAGTCCATTTATTAAAAGGTCAAACCATCTCCCAATCTTTGAAAGATGCCACTTCAGCCCTTGAGCACCACCTCAAACATCCCATGTGGTTCCACATCACCATGACAAGTGGGCGGCCAAAGAAAGAAGGAAATGTTGAATTTGTGGCCGACATTCTTTCCTCTCTTCCCTCCACCTATCAAGCCTCTTTCCAAAGGAGCTATTGGCAGCGAAGGAAGGTCAATGGGAAATGGGGACATGATCCTTGTTTCAAGCCCCATATCAAGCTTACTTTCCAAGGAGCTTGGTCAACTATGGAAGAAATGCATTGACCCAAAAATCAAAGAGACAACTCCCATCTTTCAAGCCCCAAATCAAGCCACAAAACCTTGGTTGACCAACAGAAGAAGAAATCTGAATTTGGGCACCCTCTTCATGAAGCTTTGTACTTTTTTTATTTGAATTTGAATCAGTTTTAAGGTGCCTATATAAAGGGCATTACCCTTCCCTTGTATGGACTAATTTTGAATGAATGAAAAGGAAAAGTTTGAGTGATATTCTTCTAGTTTGCCTTCATTCCTTAAGAACGTCGATCTTTATGAGGGAGTGCCTTCACCTTCGGGCGTTGAGGGGTGGGAGGCCCTAAGCTACCATGTCTTCCGCACAAGCCATCTTCCATCTTGGAGTTTGGAGGCCATCTGGAAGATCCATCCTGGCACCTCGCAAGAAGATCCCGCAACACCACCATCTTCAACATTTGTTCCTTCATTGCTTCTTATTTCTGGTTGACCACTAACATTGATCTTGATTGCTCGCAGGTCCTCCAGGTGCCACGAACATGGAGTCGGTCTCCATTGCCTTCACGACCTCTAGATGGAAAACCGGTGCATCTGCAGGGTTGAAGTCCTGATCCTCCAGACCGCATCCGCGAGAGCGAGTGAACTCGGCATCGTGTGCTTCAGAGCTTTACAAGGTTTGCAACACTAAACTCTTAAGTTTATATTGATCCAAGAGCTAAGTCCTATGGGGTTTCTAAATCCAGGGATCCTCTTCTTATCCTTGTTTAGGGACTTATTTGCTTGCTTGAAGTTCTTCTTATTATAGAAACCCTAGATCTACTCTTGCTCGTCTTCGGGAATCCATAACCTCATTAAAACCTAAAAATCACAAAAAAAGAATCACTTGCATAATTCCATCTCATCCTAACCTCTAGTTAGTCTCGCATCATGTTTTGTATTAGAGCATGGTTAGGGCTCAGCATCTTCTTAAGTACTTGGATTGGGTTCTTCACCATGGCCATCCAGTCTTAGAAAAAAGAAGGGCTGCAAAACATTCACATCCCATTCCACTAGGTTTTCCTATGGCATATAGGGGTGCCGATGTGATTGACCCTTGAAGGGAAACACAAGGAGGTAGGTTTTAAACCCTAAAGAAATTTTTTTTTTGCATCATTAGATTTCATCATCTTTAAATTTCTACATTCTGTCCATCCAGTACATGGCTTGTTGTTTGAGTTATTTCTATCAGTAAGAACCTCTGATTTGGATGATTCTTATTTTTCTAGATTCTGAATAATTACAAGTTTTTTCTAGAATTTTTTTAAATTTTATTTCAGTATGTAGATTTTCTACACGGCTGATTACCCTTTGAGAAAAAATTCTGCTCTGAAATTCCAGCAAGTGCATCTCATCCCACTTTCATTTTTCATATAGTTTAATCTTGCATTTAGGTTCATATTTTGTTATTTCCAGAATCTTATTTTTGGCTATCTTACATCAAAAATTCAAAACACAAAAAAAAAAAACTTAGATACATTTCATTAGATCATTTGTATGCTATCATTTTCATTACTAACTTAAGGGCGTCCATATCATAAGATAAGGGTAGGAAGTCATTACCTTTACTTGTCCCAAAAATAACCACCCGTGCTTTTCAATCCCAAACCTAATCTAAAATTTATTAGCAACCTAATAGATTAAAGACATCCATGAGTTAGGTTTAACCACTTTGGGAAAGCTATAGTGCATGCAACCCATCAATTGGTACCGGGAAGCTGGTGTCTAAGGCAAGAGATCTAGCATCAAATGACCTAAGCGGTGTTGTGGTTCTTTAATTAGGTCCTTGCAAAAGCAAGGGGGGCCTCCCACACTCCCACCACTTACCTAGCCAGCGAAAGGGTTAGTTATTGTGCTGTGTGCCTTCTATGTTAACCCATTCTGTTTGAACTCCTAGGTCTAGCAAACTGTAGTACTCTTCATTGTGTGTTGCATGTCTAGTCTAGATTAGGAGTGCATTAGCCCATCAGTCCTTATCCAACCCAATGTAGTCTTGGGATCAAACCTTGAAGCCCACTTGTGGGCCCTCAGTGAACAACTGGCCCAATTGGACCAAAAGATGGCCAAAGCAGAGGCACGGGCAGAAGCCCACAAGGCCCATGCTAAATTCAACTCTAATTCCCTTGATCCAAGAGCCTATTATCATGATCTTACCCTTGAGCCTAGCCCTAGAAGCCCATACCCATACTTGGTTAAATCAAAGGAAAGATCCATTAGGAACATTTGGATAGAAGCTCACTCATTTTGAGGCAGTCTTGATCCTCAAATTTACATTGCCTGGGACGAAGATATGGATGATTATTTTAAGTGGAATGAAATGCTTGAGGATGGAAAGTTTAGGTTTGCCCGAGTGCATTTATAGGGTCCAGCCGAGTCTTATTTGATCAATGTTCAGGGAAGGAGGGCGTATGAGAGACACAAACCCATTAGGACCGGGAAAGGAATGAAGAACAAGCTTCGTGAAAGGTATATCCCTACGTCCTATCAACAAAATCTCCTAGACCACTTAGAGAGGTTGACCCAAGGTAAAGAATCAGTCAGTAATTATATTAATAGATTCGAGCATCTAATGCGCTATATTATGAATATGGATCCATATGATATCCTAATCTGATTTGAAGAGGGTTTGAGGGAAGATATCTGGAGAGAATTGTTTATACATATTATCTATAGTTTGGAGCAAGCCTATCGAGTAGCCCAAAACTATGAGAGGTCCTTGAGGCATGCTAGATCAAGTACTTTGGACCTAAATCTAACCTCTACCAGCTTGAATCATATCCCCATTGGTCCAACAACTAGTGTGAACCAGACTTTTGTTGATCAACCTTCATCTGTATCACCTCCAACCCTGAAGGATGACATTAAAAAGGAATTAGGTATGGCCGACCCAGAATTAGTTGACCAGAATGAAGCCATACTGAAAGGACAATTAAAGGAGGAAGAATTAGAACCCAGGATAGAAGTATATGAGGCTGACATGAGTTTGGTAGTCGAATATGAAGGAGAAGACTTCGAGAAGGATAATTCTAGTACCTTACATGAGGAAATCCTTGTAGAAGATAAGAGTGTTAAGCTTAGTCCTGAAACATCAGAACAACAAAAAATTAGTGAGGACTTGGTTCCTGTAAGTCAATGCCCTTAGGAAAAGCCTACTCTTTTAGCCTCAATCCAAGACCTCATTCAGCTCCCTTGTAAAGAGTTCATCCTCTTACCCTAGTTGATAAACTTTTTCTGGAACTGACCAAGTCTTCCTTTCATGAAAAATTTGCACTTACAATGACTGAATTCTCCATCCATCAATTTGACCTTATGACAACCATAGATCAATATTCAAATCTTAAGGTTATCTTGAATAACCAAGGTCTATCCCATGATTCCCACAGATTGCCCCAAGACTCTGATTCCTATTTCCTACCCTTTCCTGAGTCTACACATGTTTTTAAAGACATTAGGTTACATTTTATTGAGATCACTAGGTTACATGAACCCTTAGAGCCCTTCCCATTTGTGACCTACTTTTGGAAGACCTTATGGCATTTGCTCGGAATCCATGGTAAATTCTCATGTGCATACTAGACCAGGGTCAAACCTAGAGTGTCAATAGTCTATTAGGTTTAGATCCTAAGAGTCCAATAAAATTCCTCTCAATAGGAGTGCATACTTGAGTTTGCTTTTTGTCAAGTGTCAGTATGAGTCCTAGAGTCTACAAAATCATTTGCAAAGCATATTAAAAGCATGCATAAGGAAATTAGCCAAAAAAATTAATCTAAGTAATAATGCATACAAAAGATTGGCTGATTCCCGAAAATAAGCCAAAGAGTTTGAAACCGGTGATTTTGTAATGATTAGGCTTAGGCATGAATGGTTTCCACCAGGAACTATTAAGAAACTTCATGCTCATGGAGCTGGCCCTTTTATAGTGATAAGGAGAGTTGGCCATAATGCATATGCGCTTGAGCTATCCACGGATTATAGAATTAGCTCCACTTTCAATATCTCATACTTAGTCGAGTTTATGGAACCAGCAAACATACCTAGCGAGCCATTAGGGCCTGACCATTAATTTGAGTGTGAACCTGACCCAGAGTGTCCACCACCAATGTTACCTAAGAGAGGAGAGTAGATCGAGCGTGTCCTAGATGATCAAGCTATCACCACCCTGGGCAAAGGCTATCAACGTTACTTGGTCCGTTGACAAGGCCGACCAGATTCTGATGATTCATGGATTACCTGGGAGGACAACCGGTGCCTCAACCCCAACCTTCTGAAGGAGTACTGATATGGTGATGGCGGACACGAAGAAACCTGAGGTTATTCAGAAATGGGAAAAAAAAAATCTAAAGCAAACCAAGGATCGTGGGAGGGCTAAGAAGCCTCCCGGGACTAGGATAGGACGACCCCGAAAGTCCTAAAACAGCCAGACTCTTTTGATTTAAATTTTCTTGGCGGAGGTGGCGAAGGAAGGATGGGGATGGGAGACAGGGGACTGGAACTCATGGACCTTGGGACTCATCCTAACGAAGAGACCTCTCACCTCTAAGGCATTACGTCCTCCTCGATACTTGGAGGTGCTAGGATGAATTTCAAGGTCATGAGGGGAAATAGGGATAGACATGAAGATGGGAGAAAAGAATGGAGATACCTGGGGCCTCACACCCCTCGACGTCCTGAAGGACGAAGGCAAGTAGGGGCCACACACCCCTTGACGTCCCGAAGGACGAAGGCAAGTTGGGGCCTCACACCCCTCAACGTCCCGAAGGATGAAGGCAAATGGGCCTCAGCCCATACCACACACAAGTGGAAAAACACTCTCAAAAATTCATTTTTTCATCAACTACTTTATTATAAGAGGAGTATGGGTATTTATAGATGCCCAAATCCCTTTTGAAATTCAAAATAAAATCCCCTGAAATCCTCCCTTGATTTTGAATTTAAATTCAAAATCAAAATCCCAAATTTTCCAAATTACATACATTAAAAAAAAAAACCAAATAAATCTCATTTATTTGAATTTTGAAATCCACCTCCGCTTTGAAATTCGTGTCATTCCAAAATTCGTGCGAAACAGTCTCCTTCAAGTTGCTTTGAGAACCGTGAGAAGCTTCTTGGGCTTCTTTGAGAAGCATGCAGAAAACTCCTTCATGGCCGAGCATCATGGGGGGCCGGATCTCCGGTGGCCGGCCCAGCAGGCGGCGGCGAGGCGGCATGCCAGCGGGCGGGCGACGGCGGCGGGGTGGCATGGCAGCATGGATGGGCAGCACGGGGCGTCACGGGTGCCCGTTCACCTTTCATGGCCGTGGGTGGCGGCATGGCACCGGCGAGGCCTCCGGCCGGTCGGGCAGGGGCAAGGGGTAGCTGGCGGCAGGACGACGGCTGGCGCGCGGCCGGGTGGCGGCAAGCGACCGGCGGGCGACGGTGGCGGAGGGCCGTGGGTGACGGTTGGTCTTCCCACTGCCGACACTTCATCTTCCACGGGCGGGGAGGCGGATGCTAGGGTTTCCGACGAGGGTGGGGCCGACAGGCACCGACGGGCGGGCCAGCGAAGATGGCCGGGGATCGGGCACGGCGGATCTGGGACCGGTAGTGGAAAAATCGATGTTCTGGGCGATGATTCTGAGGAAGAAGAAGACAGGAATAGCAGAGGGATAACTCGAGAATAAACTTGGAATAAAATAGAATTAAAAGGGATAGGCAGAATAGCGGGAATAACTAATAAAATTCTAAAAAAAGTAAAAAGAGAAACCCAGATGTGTTTCGAGTCCCCCATCATTCTCCTGTAGCACGAAGAACTCGACTCCGACGAGTTTGAGGATGAAGCAAATCCTAGCCCGCTGCTGGCTCTGATACCAATTTGAATGATGAAATGAAAAAGAGAGTTTGAGTTTTATTTATCCTCCAACCATTGTCTCCTAGACAAGGTTTGAGTAAAGTTTCCTTCATCCCTAGAGATGTCGAGTGGTGTGAGTCCACCTTTCCATCGCCCTAGGGCGTCGCAAGTCCTTCGTCCTCCTGGACATCGAGTGGTGTGAGGCCATAATTTTTCATCCTCCGGGACGTAGCGGGGTGCGAGGCCCCAAGTTATCTCCTTCTTCGACTTCCGGTATCCAGCCGGACACCGGGCTCGAAGCCCCTTCTCAACCTTATCTTAGTCCATTTCAATACGTCTCTCCATTTCGCTAATCCCTACTTTGATTGCCTACAGGTCCTCCCTAGTATCTCGGGCACCGGAGACAGTCTACTTTGCCATCGCGACCATCCGACCGAAAGCCAGTGCATCCGCAGGTTCGACTGCTCGAGCATCCAGGCCGCATCAGCTGAGTTGAGCGGTCTCTGCATCGGGCGCTTCAGACGTGTGAGGTTTGCCCCTATCTCCTAAGTAGGTACTGTGTTTCGAGCTTAGTCCTACCGAGGTTTCTTAATCCTAGGATCCTGTTCTCGAGACTATTCCGCACGAATTTTGGAGCGACACAAATTTCAAAGCAGAGGGGGATTTCAAAATTCAAATAAACAAGATTTATTTGGTATTTTTTTTAATGAATGTAATTTGGGAAATTTGGGATTTTGATTTTGAATTTGAATTCAAAATCAAGGGAGGATTTCAGGGGATTTTATTTTTGAATTTCAAAAGGGATTTGGGCATCTATAAATACCCATACTCCTCTTGTAATAATGTAGTTGATGAAAAAATAAATTTTTGAGAGTGTTTTCCCACTTGTGTGTGGTTAAGGGCTGAGGCCCGTTTGCCTTCATCCTTCGGGACATCAAGGAGTGTGAGGCCCAAACTTGCCTTCATCCTTCGGGATGTCAAGGGGTGTGAGGCCCCAGGTATCTCCATTATTTTCTCCCATCTTCATGTCTATCCCTGTTTCCCCTCATGACCTTGAGATTCATCCTAGTGCCTCCAAGTATCGAGGAGGGCGTAATGCCTTAGAGGTGAGAGGTCTCTTCGTTAGGATGAGTCCCAAGGTCCATGAGTTCCAGTCCCCTGTCTCCCATCCCCATCCTTCCTTCGCCACCTCCGCCAAGAAAACTGAAAATCAAAAGAGTCTGGCTATTTTAGGACTTTCGGGGTCATCCTATTCTAGTCCTAGGAGGCTTCTTAGCTCTCCCACGATCCTTGGTTTGCTTTAGATTTTTTTTTCCCATTTCTGAATAACCCCAGGATTCTTCTTGTCCGCCATCACTACATCAAGTACCAAAGCCAAATCAACCCTTACTTGACAATGTCAAGTTCCTCCCACACCAAGAGAACTGGTGTAGGCACCAGAATCAGATAGAGGCTCCTCAACCATCTGTGGATCTCTGACTAGGATTTAGTCTATTGGGTTTTGTAATAAGGCTTCAAGACTAAGCAATTTTTAATTTAGGTCATGTACTTTTGTTTTAGCCCTGTACCTTGATCAATTTGGTCAAGTTGGGTCAGTGGGTCCTGTATTTAGCTAGGTTGGTTCTAGTCCAAGTATACTTGAAGATTGGGCCCAAGCTTGGAGTGGTCGTTGAGTCTAGTCCATTTATTAAAATGTCAAACCATCTCCTAATCTTTGAAAGATGCCACTTCAGCCCTTGAGCAAGACCTCATCCATCCCATGTGGTGCCACATCACCATAACAAGTGGGCAGCCAAGGCAAGAAGGAAATGTTGAATTTGTGGGTGCCATTTTTTCCTCCCTTCCATCCACCTATCAAGCCTCTTTCCAAAGGAGCTATAGGCAGCCAAGGAAGGTCAATGGGTAATGGAGATATGATCCTTGTTTCAAGCCCCATATCAAGCTTACTTTCCAAAGAGCTTGGTCGGCTATGGAAGAAATGCATTGATCCAAAAATCAAAAAGACAACTCCCATCTTTCAAGCCCCAAATCAAACCATAAATCCTAGGTCGGCCAAGAGAAGAAGAAATTTGAGTTTGGGTGCCCTCTTCATGAAGCTTTTTATTATTTTCATTTGAATTTGAATGGGTTTTAAGGTGCCTATATAAAGGGCCTTACCCCTCCCATGGACTAATTTTGAATGAATGAAAAAGAGAAGTTTGAGTGATGCGTGACAAAAGGGGGGGCTAGAAGGATCGTTGGAGAGCTGAGAAGTCTACTTTGATTAGGGTAAAAAGGGCTGAAAAAAATGTTGGGGAAAGAAGGATGGATACTATATGCACTTGGTACTTACCTTCACGAAGAGACGTCGCACCTCAAGGGCATCTCACCCACCTCACTATATGTAGTCTAGGGTGTCCCACCCATCTCACAACATGCGGAGCCTAGGGTGTCCCACCTAAATCACTACCTGGGATCGTGAAGGAGAAGCTCCAAGATCATAGAGGGAACTCAGCAAGGGAGAAGATGACTAGGGCCTCACGCCCCTCGATGCTCGAAAGTGAAGGTAGTGGGGTCTCACACCCCTCGACATCCACAGGTGATGGAAAGATAGGCCTCATGCCCACTCCTAACGAAGGTAAAACCCATAACACTCTTTTCCAAAATTCATATTCTTCATCTATTATTCAAGAGAGGAGGTGCCTTTATGTAGGCTTACAAAACTTGGGGTCCAAGTAAAGAATACAAGGCATGCATCTCATAAAGGAGACAACCCAAACCTACTTTTTTTAGCCTAAAAACATGGAAGAAAACTAAACACAATCATCCCCATATGGTGGAAATATCAAACTAATCCTAATCTAAAACTATTTAAAAAAAAACGTTCCAAACTTGTCCATACATCCAGTTTTAAAATAAATAAATTAGACATACTTTGGATTCTCTAAAATCGATGCCTGCTCTAAAATCTGTACAACTATAAAATTCTCGCTGCTCTAAGAATCGCACGCTATGGAAATCATGCAGCTCCAAAATCTGTGCAGCACTGAAGTTGGCAACAGGGATGGCACTGCTTTCACGTTCGCGCTATCCCCTTTCTTCCTTACAGACCGAACCATGGTGGAATTGAGAGACTTCAGTGGGCTTCGCTGTCGACTGGCGCTTGGCTGTGACGGCAGCATGGGAAGATGATCCCGGTGGATGGCATGGGGACGACGATGTCGGACTGGGCGATGGTTCGGACGGTGCTGGACATGGGTTACGGTCGGGGATTACTACTGAATGCGGTGGTGAAGTAGATGAAGAAGGAGGGATCCGGGGGCAGGGTGGTGGGCTAGACCACAGGTGGGAGACGGTGATGGCATTGCTCCGATGGGCATGGGCGCGTGTTGTGGAGTGTCCCTATCAGTGCCTTCGATGGACCAGCGACGTGTAGGATGGTAGACAGGCATCAGTATCAGGAGGGAGATGAGTAGGGTGTCCGGCATCTTGATAGCAGGGGCGATTGGGTCCGGTCGGTGTCCGTGGCGGTTGGTCGGTGGTCACGGGAGGGAGCGGCACAACACGGGCAGGCAGCAAGGGGCAGCCGTGGGCAGTTCCATGGGATTCACTGGCGTTCGCATGAGAAGTACATCACCGGGGGAAGGTAGATGGCCGTCGGGGGTCACCGGTGGTCGGGCATGGCGGATCTGGGACCGGCGGTGAAAAAAAATGCAGTTCTGGTAACTTGGTTCTGAGGTTGAAGATGGCGGGAATAGGTCGGGGATAAGTCCTGGATAATCAAGAATAAAGTGGGAATAGCGGGGATAGGTGGAATAGGTGGAATAAGAAATTCAAAAAATGAAAATGAAAATCTTGGATAAAAGAGAAACCTGGATGGTTTTTGATGTCTCCATCATTCTCATAGGGTTGGGAAAAACTCGACTCCGTCGAATCAGGCTCGCTGCAATTTTTTTTTTCCTCTTTTTTTTTCAACCCTAATCCTCTCCTACTCTAATACAAAAATTGATGTGGGACAAAAGGGAGGGCTAGGAGGATCGTTGGAGAGCTAAGAAGTCTCTTGTGATTAGGGTCAAGAAGGCGTTAAAAAATGTAGGGAAAAGAAAGATGGATACTCTATGGACTTGGGACTTACATTCATTGAGAGACGTCAAACCTCTAGGGCATTTCCCCCACCCCACTACATGTAGTCTAGGGCATCCCACCCATCTCACTACATGCAGAGCCTAGGGCGTCCCACCCAAATAACTACCTGGGGTCGTGAAGGAGAAGCTCCAAGATCATAGAGGGGACTCAGCAAAAGAAAATATAACTAGGGCCTCATGCCCCTCGATGCTCGAAATCGACGGTAGTGGGGTCTCACACCCCTCAACACCTGCAGGTGAAGGAAAGACGGGCCTCATGCCCACTCCTAACGGAGGTAGAACCAAGAAGACTCTTTTCAAAAATTCATATTCTTCATATATTATTTAAGAGAGGAGGTGCATTTATATAGGCTTACAAAATTTGGGGTCCAAGTAAAGAATACAAGGCATGCAGCTCATAGAAGGTGACAACCCAAACCTACTTTATTTGTAGCCTGAAAACATGGTAGAAAACTAAACACAATCCTCCCCATATGGTGGAAACATCAAACTAATCCTAATCTAAAACTAATTTTAAAAAAAAACTTCCAAACTTGTCCATACATCCAGTTTTAAAATAAATAAATTAGGCATACTCTGGATTCACTGAAATCAATGCCTGCTCTAAAATCTGTACAATTATAAAATTCTCGCTGCTCTAAGAATTATGCATTATGGAAATCGTTCAGCTCTAAAACCTGTGCAGCACTGAAGTTGGCAACAGGGACGGCACTGCTTTCACATTCGTGATGTCCCCTTTCTTCCTCATAGATAGAACCACGGTGGAACAGAAAGACTCTAGTGGGCTTCGCCGGTGACTGGTAGTTGGCGGTGACGACAGCATAGGAAGATGATCCCGGTGGATGGCACGGGGGCGGTGGTGCCGGACTTGGCGGCGGTTCGAACGATGCTGGACATGGGTTACGATCGGGGATTGCTGCTGAATGCGTTGGTGAAGTAGATGAAGAAGGAGGGATCTGGGAGTTGGGTGGTCGGCCTGGAGCGCCGGTGGGAGACGGCGATGGCAGTGCTCCGGCGGGTGTGGGAGCGTGTGGTGGAGTGTCTCAATCGGTGCCTTCGGTGGACCAGCGATGCTTGGGATGGTTGCCAGGCATCAGCATGAGGAGGGAGATGGGCAGGGTGTCCGGCATCTCGGTAGCATGGGAGATTGGGTCTGGTCAGCATCGGTGGTGGCTGGGCGGTGGTCACTGGAGGGAGCGGCACAGCACATGCAGAGCAGTACGGGGCGGCCGTGGGAGATTCCGTGGAATTCGCCAGCGTTCCCACTAGAAGTTCAATGCCGGGGGAAGGTGGATGGCCATCAGGGGTCGTCGATGGTCGGGCATGGCTGATCTTGGACCGACGGTGAAAAAAAATGCAGTTCTGGTAACTTGGTTCTAAGGTTGAAGATGACAGGAATAGGTCGGGGATAAGTCATGGATAATCAGGAATAAAGAAGGAATATCGGGGATAGGTGGAATAGGTGGAATAAGAAAATCAAAAAATAAAAAAGAAAATCTAGGATAAAAGAAAAACCTGGATGGGTTTTGATGTCCCCATCATTCCCCTGGGGTGGGAAAAAACTCGATTCCGTCGAATCAGGCACATTGCAATTTTTTTTTCCTCTTTTTTTTCCATTCTTTTTTTTCATTTTTTTCAACCCCAATCCTCTCCTACTCTAATACGAAAATTGATGTGGGACAAAAGGGGGGGCTAGGAGGATCGTTGGAGAGCTGAGAAGTCTCCTGTGATTAGGGTCAAGAAGGCTAAAAAAAATGTAGGGAAAAAAAAGATGGATACTCTATGGACTTGGGACTTACCTTCATGGAGAGACGTCAAACCTCTAGGGCATTTCCCCCACCCCACTACATGTAGTCTAGGGCATCCCACCCATCTTACTACATGCAGAGCCTAGGGCATTCCACCCAAATAACTACCTGGGGTCGTGAAGGTGAAGCTCCAAGATCATAGAGGGGACTCAGCAAAAGAAAAGATAACTAGGGCCTCATGCCCCTCGATGCTCGAAAGCGATGGTAGTGGGGTCTCACACCCCTCAACACCAGCAGGTGAAGGAAAGACGGGCCTCATGCCCACTCCTAACGGAGGTAGAACCAAGAAGACTCTTTTCAAAAATTCATATTCTTCATATATATTTAAGAGAGGAGGTGCATTTATATAGGCTTACAAAATTTGGGGTCCAAGTAAAGAATACAAGGCATGCAGCTCATAGAAGGTGACAACCCAAACCTACTTTATTTGTAGGCTGAAAACATGGAAGAAAACTAAGCACAATTCATCCCATATGGTGGAAAAATCAAACTAATCCTAATCTAAGACTAATTTAAAAAAAAAACTTTCCAACATGTCCATACATCCAGTATTAAAATAAATAAATTAGGCATACTTTGGATTCACTAAAATCAATGCCTGCTCTAAAATCTGTACAATTATAAAATTCTTGCTGCTCTAAGAATCGTGCACTATGGAAATCGTGCAGCTCTAAAACCTGTGCAGCACTGAAGTTGGCAACAGGGATGGCACTACTTTCACATTCATGCTATGCCCTTTCTTCCTCATAGACTGAACCACGGTGGAACAGAGAGACTCCGGTGGGCTTTGCCGGTGACTGGCACTTGGCGGCGATGGTAGCATTGGAAGATGATCCCGTTGGATGGCACGGGGGCGGCGGTGCCGGACAGGGTGGCAATTCAGACGGTGCTAGACATGGGTTACGGTCGGGGATTGCTGCTGAATGCGGTGGTTAAGTAGATGAAGAAGGAGGGATCCAGGGGCAGGGTGGTGGGGCTGTATCGCCGGTGGGAGATGGCGTTGGCAGTGCTCCGGCGGGCATTGGCGCGTGTGGTGGAGTGTCCCGATCGATGCCTTTAGTGGACCAGCGACGTGTGGGATGGTTTCCAGGCATCAGCAGGAGGAGGGAGATGGGCATGGTGTCCGGCATGTCGGCAGCAGGGGTGATTGGGTCTGGTTGGCGTCGGTGGTGGCTGGGCGGTTGTCGCTGGAGGGAGCGGCACAGCATGTGCAAAGTAGGAGGGGGCGGTCATGGGCGGTTCCATGGGATTCACAGGCATTCCCACGAGATGTTCATCACCGGGGGAAGGTGGATTGTCGTCGGGGGTCGCCAGTGGTTGGGCATGGTGGATCTGGGACCGGCGATGAAAAAAAATGCCGTTATGGTAACTTGGTTCTGAGTTTGAAGTTGACGGGAATAGGTCTAGGATAAGTCATGGATAATCAGGAATAAAGTGGGAATAGCGGGGATAGGTGGAATAGGTGGAATAAAAAAATCAAAAAATAAAAAAGAAAATCTAGGATAAAAAGAAAACCTGGATGGGTTTTGATGTCCCCATCATTCCCCTGGGGTGGGGAAAAATTCGACTCCATCGAATCAGGCTCGATACAATTTTTTTTTCCTCTTTTTTTTTCCACTCTTTTTTTTTCTTTTTTTTTTCAACCCTAATCCTCTCCTACTCTAATACCAAAATTGATGTGGGACAAAAGGGGGTGCTAGGAGGATCGTTGGAGAGTTTAGAAGTCTGCTGTGATTAGCATCAAGAAGGCAAAAAAAAATGTAGGGAAAAGAAAGATGGATACTTTTGGACTTGGGACTTACCTTCATGGAGAGACGTCACACCTCTAGGGCATCTCACCCACCCCACTACATGTAGTCTAGGGCATCCCACCCATCTCACTACATGCGGAGCATAGGGCATCCCACCCAAATCACTACCTGGGGCCATGAAGGAGAAGCTCCAAGATCATATAGGGGACTCAGCAAAGGAAAAGATAACCTGGGCCTCACTCCGCTCGATGCTCGAAAGCGAAGGTTGTCGGGTCTCGCACCCCTCAACACTTGCAGGTGAAGGAAAGACGGGCCTCATGCCCACTCCTAACGGAGGTAGAACCAAGAACACTCTTTTCAAAAATTCATATTCTTCATATATTATTTAAGAGAGGAGGTGTGTTTATGTAAGCTTACAAAACTTGGGGTCCAAGTAAAGAATACAAGGCATGCAGCTCATTAAAGGTGACAACCTAAACCTACTTTACTTGTAGCCTGAAAACATGGTAGAAAACTAAACACAATCCTCCCCATATGGTGAAAAAATCAAACTAATCCTAATCTAAAACTAATTTAAAAGAAATCTTCCCAACTTGTGCGTACATTTAGTTTTAAAATAAAAAATTAGGCATACTCTGGACTCACCAAAATCAATGCCTGCTCTGAAATCTGTACAACTATAAAATTCTCGCTACTTTGAGAATCATGTGCTCTGGAAATCGTGCAGCTCCAAAACCCGTGTAGCATTGTTGTCGCCAATAAGGATGGCACTGCTTTCAAGTTCGTGCTGTCACCTTTCTTCCTCACAGACCGAACCATGGTGGAAGAGAAAGACTTCGGCAGCCTTTGTCGGGACTGGCACTGGGCAGCAATGGCGGCATAGGAATTTGATCCCGGTGAATGGCATGGGGCCAGAGGTGTCGGACTGGGCGGCGGTTCGGACAGTGCTAGACATGGGTTGTGGTTGGGGAATGTTACTGAACGCAGTGGTGAAGCAGATGAAGGAGGGATCGGGGGGTAAGGTGGTGGGGCTGGACCGTCGATGGGAGACTATGGTGGTGGAGCTCCGTTGGGCATGGGTGCGTGCGGTGGAGTGTCCCGGTCGTTGCCTTCGATGGACCTGCGACGGGGGGGACGGTTGTCAAACATCAGCGGGAAGATGAGATTGGCAGGGTGTCCGGCATCTCGGCAGTAGGCGTGATTGGGTTCGGTTGGCATCAGTGGTGGCTGGGCGGTGGTCGCAGGAGGGAGTGACACAGCACGGGCGGAGTAGCAGGTGGCGGCCATGGGCGGTTCCATGGGATTCACCGGTGTTCCCATGAGAAGTTCGTCACTGGGGTAAGGTTGACGGTCGTCGGGGGTCGCTAGTGGTTGGGCATGGTCGATCCGGAACCGTCGACAAAAAAAAATGGAGTTATGGTAACTTGGTTCTAAGGTTGAAGATGACAAGAATAGGTCAAGGATAAGTTGGGGATAATCAGGAATAAAGTGAGAATAATGGGGATAGGTGTAATAGGTGGAATAAGAAAATCAAAAAAGAAAAAGAAAAATCTGGATAAAGGAAAAACCCAGATGGGTTTTGATGTCCCCATCATTGAGTGATATTCTTTTAGTTTTCCTTCATTCCTTAAGAACGTCGATCTTCGTAAGGGAGCGCCTTCATCTTTGGGCATCGAGGTGTGTGAGGCCCTAAGCTACCATCTCTTCTGCACTAGCCATCTTCCATCTTTGAGTTCGTAGGCCATCTAGATGATCCTTCGAGGCGCCTAGCAAGAAGATCCTCCAACACCACCATCTTCAACTTTTGTTCCTTCGTTGGTTCTTGTTTCTTGTTGACCCCTAATATTGATCTTGATTGCTCGTAGGTCCTCCTGGTGCCACGAACACGGAGTTGGTCTCCCTTGCCTTCGCGACCTCTAGACGGAAAGTCAGTGCATCCATAGGGTTGAAGGCTTGATCCTCTAGGCAGCATCTGTTAGAGTGAGTGAACTCAGCATCAAGCACATCAGAGCTTTACAAGGTTTGCAACTCTAAACTCCTAAGTTGGTATTGATCCAACAGCTAAGTCCTACGGGATTTCTCAATCACGGGGTCCTCTTCTTATCCTTGTTTAGGGACTTATTTGCTTGCTTGAAGTTCTTGTTATTATAGAAACCCTAGATCTACTCTTGCTCATCTTCGAGAATCCATAACCTCATTAAAACCTAAAAATCACAAAAGAAAAATCACTTGCATCATTCCATCTCATTCTAGCCTCTAGTTCATCCCGCATCAGCCGACCCATCCTTTTCCTATTCCAAGTTAAATTAGAGCCTTAGGAACCACTCTCTTTTGGATTTTTTGAAGGATTCTAAGAATGGGACCTCAAAAGTCTGTAGAATCAAAGAAGGGATCCATTGAAGAAAGTTCAACAGAAAGGAGAAATAAATAATGAAATGACAGGGAAGCTCCTCAAGCTGTTAGACCTCGACCTCAGTCCTACATTTCAATGGTCAACAATCCAATACAATTGGAATAAAAATTAGTTTTTAGTTTTTGGAGGTAGAGCACTTTTGGATTGTTAACTAGATTTTGAAGCCGGGGATGGAAGAAATTCTGTATACTAGAGGTACCGATTTTTCCAAAATTAGTAAGATCTTTCTTTGAGAACTTGAAGATTTGGATATAGTTTATTGAATCTATTGTAAAGGGTACTTTGATTCTGATTGATGAGAGATGGCTAGGCAGTATCTTAGAAATGCCTAGGTCAGGGTATTGTTTTGTAATTTTGGAAAAGAAGATTGATGGATTGAACGTTATCTTAGAAAGAGATGACGTTAGGGACCTAAAGAACCTTCAAGCAAATTGATTGTTTGTTGAGATAGGGTTACTCCATAATATGGTGAGTAGGATCTTTTTCCTAAAAATGGAAAGGTTTGATTGGGTGACCAAGAAAGAAATGACTTCCATGTATTACTTGATTCAAGGAAAGCCGATTAGTCTTTTAGTTTTACGTTGGGACAAATCAAAGAGGCAGCAAAAAAATCTAAGGCAAGCCTACCCTATGTAATGGTGTTTACTTGATCATTACAAAGTTTGCCACAGATTATAGCAAGAGGATGCTAGGAAGCTACTAGACACTAATAGGTATAATGAACGATCCCTCCACTACATAGGCTATAGGAAAGTAGATGATATATGGGTGTACAAGGTTTCCACACAAGGAGCTACTTCTATAGACTCTTTAGATCATGATGATGATGAGGAGGATGAAGAGCCACATTCTCCTCCTACACCACCCTTTGCCACAACTACTTAGGTTGCTGGACCTTCTGCATAGCCATATTCATAGCACAAGAGCTCGAGGACATCACCACCAGCTCCATCTACCTCAGCTAAACCTACCATTGATCATGTATCTCAATTCGCTAATATGATGACTAGACAGATCAGCTTTTTACTCAAAGACTGAGAGAAGAGATTTTGTGGAGGCATGAGGAGCATAAGCTATCAATTGAGAGATCATATGATGAGCTCCGACTGACCTTAGAGAGTTGACTCTTAGAGTGGAGATAGTAGAGAGAGCTCAAGGAGCATAGTCCACACATCTAGATATTACTACTTTAAGAGAGGACATGGCTAAGATGATGAGGAAGATGGATAATCTTATGATCAGTGAAGCTATTGTGATAGGTGAGGTACACCAAGGGATATGGAGGATCAAGTCAAAGATTAGGGCCCTTCTTATTAGACTTACTTCTTCTAGTTCTTTAATTAGTTAGCTCAAATAATAGTCTCATCCAACATCTACTCGAACCCCATTTAGCTCCACAATGCACCTAGGCACTTGTTTCCCTCCACCATTTTAGAACCAGTGTCCAAGACCTACAGTACCAAGGGTGCCTCATCTTCTTCAACGCTTCTACTACTATTATTGAGTTCCTAAATCCTAATTAGGATTTCTTACTATTTATTGGACACTAGGATATATGCATTAGTATCTATGTATTACGATCTATACATTGTTATCTATAGTATCATGTTTACATTTGTACTATATTGAACATTTTGTGTTGTTCATTTGGATGTTATCCTATATCCTGACTTATGTACTAAAATCACATTTTGGTACTATGTATTGATGACTTATGAATGAAATGAATGATGGTATTTGACTTCGTTAATGTGTTTTTGCAATGTTCTTTTACCTTCTTTGCTGATGACAAGATGGGGGAGAGAGTGAAAGGAATGAGATTAAAATTAAAAGGGGAAGAAGATGTATGAGAGATTAAAAAAGAGATGAGAAAGATATGATATATATGAGAAAGGGAGAGAGAAAGAGAAAGATATGAGTATTTGAGATCAAAAAATTAAGCTCTGATACGTAATTTAAGATTTATTGAAAATTTTTCTACTCTAATACAAAATTGAAGATCTTTTTGTAATTTTTTTTGCTCTAATACAAGTTCATAAAATAAATTTTGCTCTAATGCAAAATCATAAAGAAAAGGAAAGCATAAATCGAGGAGGAGCATGGAACAAAGTTTTGCAAATCAATACTACTCTGAAACATTAGTACGTTAGCTCTGATACATGTACAGCTCTGATTTAAGCATATTTAGCTCTGATAATTGAATATACATATAGTTCTAATATATTTTTAATATACCTTATGAGCTCAGATACATGAAAATATTTATAGCTCTAATACATATACCTATAGCTCTGAAATACTTTATAAGCTCTGATATATATACATATCTATGCTCTGATGCATGATGAATATTCCAATCTTCCTTTGATATAGTGTATATGCTTTAACACATAACAAACACTTGATACATTTACTATAGAGCTCTATACATTTTACACTGTAAAGGTTTTTTTAATCTCCATGCCCAATATTTTGTCGTTATCAAAAAGGAGAAGATTATTGATCCCAAGAATGATTTTGATGATTATAAAATATTGGAGCATGAAAAGTTTACAAATATCTTTTAATTTGTGTAAGAATGTTTTTGTAGAAAGCATACAAATGGCTATGAATCATTAGAATTATTAGAAGGTTTTGAGAGCTCAATTGAATATTATTAGAAGGGATAAAGAAGTTAGAATGCATGATTGAAATGAAGAGTCAACCCATGCAAGTTAAAGCTAACTTTGGCATAATCTGGAATGATACAAGGACTGGCACACAGGCAAGTTGACTCCTATGAAAGGTGAGCCAATTCTCTCATTAGAAATAGAGAGAAGTTTTTCAATCTTTGGCAGGCATGCCAACTTCTGTGAGCAAGAGCTGACTCTCTCAGGAAAAATAGAAGGCTAAATTTTTAAAACACTTAGAATAGCCGACTCCTAGATGAGCAAGCCAACTTTCTCAATGATACAGAAAGATAATTTTTCTAGAACAAATAGAAGAACTGACTCCTGAAGCAAAAGAGTTGACTCTCTTAGAGATATAAAAGACTAAATTCTTGAATTTCTTCATGTGAGCTATTCAGGCGAGCCAACTCATGACCCTCTGATAGCACTTCAATGATTAGTTCTATAGACACCCAAAGTTCAAAGAAAAGATATTCTAATGACTAATTTTAAATTTCTAATGGCTAGAAATGTCTAGGAGAGCCTCTAAACCCATTGATATTTTCTGGAAGAAGTATGAAAACAAGGATTAAGCTCTGAAATTAATACATTCATTGATAATCATTGATAACAAAAAGGAATATTCAGAAAAGTGAGAAGCATTGATTGAAAACTCAAAAGATTCTAACTACTTCTCAACCAACTCTCTTGAAACAATTGATGAGCACTCTAAAGAGCATTGAATTTTAATCATTGAATCATTCAGGTGACTTGAAGTCAAGTTTCAATTGCAACAACCTACTCTTTTGGGAGTTTGTTTCTTGTTGCATTTTTAATTTCTACTTTTCTATTACATGTTTCAGTGTAATCTGAAACCTGGAGATTGTTTGTTTGATATTGATTAGCTAGCTTATGAAAGCTATTTGGGTTTGTTTGTGAGCATATGTTAAATGAAATATGTATTCGATTTTGGATTATGAGCTCTAGAAAATAATCCGGCTATATTCTTGAGGGAATGCAGTAAAATCCTAAGCAGACATTGGAACTCTTTCTAATCGATTTAGGTCAAATCGAGCTTATCCGATTTTGATCAATTAGGACTCTTCCTAATAAGTGATCATTCAAATCAACCCATAAGACACGATTGACATCTAGCAACATGTCATGTCTACCCGGAAGATATAGAAATTCTGGTGAAATACCAAAATTACCCTTCAGTAGAAAGTTACCGTACAATTAAATCCTTCGATCAGCCTGCACCCAAAATATAATTATTGATATGGATATATGTCAAATCCAATATTATATTTGTTTCTAGCTCAATCTTATATTGATGATTCAATTATCTTGATATTAGAAACCATTTCTAATATCTTTACTTTGATCAAAGATTCCCTGAATCATCATCCGATTGATAACTAGCTAGATGCAATCTCCTCTTACTAAGAGTGATCGATTCCTTGTTGACCTACTCATTACCTTCATATCCAATTCACCATTCCCAGTATCAATCCTGTGCATGACTTAGTGTCATGATTAGGATTGAACCAAAGCATGGGTTCATGTACATAAGGTACTTATGGCAGTCTCAGGTCAAAGGATTACTTGTACCACTCTCACTATGAGAACCTTCTTTTGACATGTAGCTAAGACTCCATTAGATGTTCTCAAGTTGGATCATATCAGTGAACTCATTCTCTAATGAGCACCCACATCCTAGTATTAGTGTCATACACAAGTGACTGTGAGAGCAGTCACCCTATTCAGTATACATAGGATGTGCTAGTCTTACCAGAAAAAACCTTGATCCCCTACTCAAGGTTCCTTCGACTAGGAATAATTTTTGATTAAGGTTTTAAGACTTTAGGTCTCACTGGTATGATCTCATCATAACCCTAAAATCATAGCCCTAATCTATGGGGTTCATCATATAATAATAATCACAGCGTATGATGAAAAATAATGCCTTTATTAGAATATTGTAAATTACAATGGTTTGAGAGATACAACATAGATTGGCTTGTAGGGCATATCCCTTTCATATGATGCCATTCTGGATAAAATCCTTAGAACTATCATTCCTTGCCAGAAGCACTGAGGATATGTCCTTTTCTGAAAGTACCCTCACCACTTGCCTATAAAATGGGGCTCCTTGTGAGCTTCTAAGGTAATGCATTTTTAGGCTCATTTGTTGTTTCTCTCACTACACTCTTCTTTCTTCCTTTTTGTGGCCTGCCATCTAACTGCACATCCTAGGGCCTTCACCGAAGAGATCTCCAATCAAGGCTTTTTTGTATGTACAGCCACAAGTCTCATTCCTCCAGCATCTTCGATTTTCTAGTGGGTTCTAGCATAATCATATAGAGGAAAGGCCATGGTTATTTGTCCACTTGCAAGAAGAAATAGCAAGTGGACTTCCTCATGCTGCCTAAGGGTGTGTCCACCTGGCATTCCAGCACAAGCACCTCCTAGCAAGGTAGTCAACCAGCCGAAGGTCCTACTCTAAAGCCCTTAGCTAACACCACCTGACAAGAGGGTGGTTGGGGCACTAGAATCAGACACAGTTACTGGGTCCTATTTGGTTTACTTAGTCATGTGTCAAAGTTTTGAAAATTTTATAATCAATTAAGATTGAGTCTTGCAAAAAGTTGAGGTTAGTTGATTTATTTCAACACTCAACCTAGTCCAGTACATTGAGTCCTGTACATCAGTATGAGTCTAGTATGAGTCCACTTCTTGTACAAGAGAAGAGGCTACACTATTTTGGAGTTCCACTGGACCGCATCCTGGAGCTAGAGGCAGTTACATTAGCTTAGGGGAGCCCAATGACACCTAGGTACCTTGATTCCCTCCAAATACCATTTCATATGCCAGATTACCTCCAGATGCTTCTGAAATATTCCATATGCCAGGAGCCCATGTTTTCTAGGTTATCCTAGCACTCCAAGCATTCAAATTAAAGCCCAGGAAGCAATCCCAAACAAGAAGAACCAAGATTCCCTTTTGATACCTGGAATATGCTAGCCTAGGGAACCAGGCGCCCCAGCTTCCAGGAGGCCCAAGCCAATGCATCCTTGGCCCATGGCCGACTTCCCCTTGCTGCCCCAAAGCCCAACATGCCACTCAAAGTGGGAGGAGGTATCCAAAGGTGTTGATCAGGTCCAAGCCTAAGTGAAGAAAGAGAAGACTAATCCTATTCTAACCTAGTTAGTATTTATAATCCTTTTAAGCCTTGTAATTCTAACCTAGCTAGGAAAGGACTTGTAGTCTAACTAGGAAGAGGACTTGTAACCTAAGTGTAACCCTAGTTAGAGAGGGCTTGGGAACTATATAAATACCCCACCCCTCCCCCTCTGGCAATCATCTCTTTCTTATGAATACAACTTGCTGAAATTTTGAGTCATTGCCTTGTGTTGGAGTTTTGTTTTGGTTCTTTACTTTGAGTGCTCTCCTTGTGTGCCCTAGCCGAATCCCTACTACCCTAGCATTCTTTTGCAACCTTGGAGACCAGCCATGCCCAAGCAAAGGAAGCCCTAGCTGCCATCCAAGACAAGGAGCTTCTTCCTTCCCAGTTGCCATCTCCTAACCCTAATCCTGATTTCTTCAAAACCTTAGTTCCTTTTCTCTTTTTTTATTAGATGTTTTGATTGACCCTGATGCTTGCAGGATCCTCGAGGTGCTTCACCTCTAAGGAGGCCTTCTTTGCTTTCAGGATCGCCTAGATCAGCCATCATATTCAAGGGAACTGAGGCTTCTTCATCCAGGCTCCGATCAGAGTGTGAGTGATCTCTTTAATTACAGAATTTATAATCTCTGACTGATAAGAAAACTTCTCTTCTCTTAATTTATGATTTATTGAAGATTAACTATCCTAAGCTAGAAATTTCTTAATTTTTGGGTCCTGTCTTTTATTTATCTTGCATGATTCAGCCTGCAATATGATGATTCTTAGAATTGCTGATTACCGGCTAGTCTTTACTCTACTTTGACAAATTAGCCTATAAACCAAAATTATAAAAATCATAAAAAAATAGTATACTATTTTTCCTGCATATTTAGCATTCTTAGAGTCATCCTGCATTAGAGGGTCAACTTGACCACCTAGGGCAACTTTCTTAATAGATCCATGTGCTGGCAACCACTATCCAGGCCATCCAATGTCAAGGTCCGGTGATGTTAATAGCACCATTAGTGGCACCATAACTAGAGGCAGACTAGGTGATACCATCATAGACCCAAATAGCACAGGGAGTAGCATGACAAGAGCAATGATGGATCTCCCTTGCATGGAGCCCTAAATAGGAGGAGCATGCTGATGGGGGATGAATTTGATGGAATGGGTGTGTGGAGATGTGATCTACTTACCTAGCAACAACATATCAGTATTAAAGCTCCAAATATGGCTAGATTCAAGGGTAGAAGGGATGAAGAATTTCGAGCTAGGAACTAGGTGAGCAGAAAATCTGACACCCTTATGCAAGCTTCCTTCAACAAAAGAAAAGAGAGGATCTAAGGGCATAGAAACCAATAAACTAGACTAAGATACCTTTAAGAACTCATATCTTAGGATCAAGAGGGTCTTTTCATAACAATGAAAAGAAATCAAAGCTCAAATGGAAGGGAAACACTCACCACTCAAAAATTAAAGGCTAGAGACAAGATCTACACTCCCTTCTTGGATTCACCATTGGAGGTTTGATCCTTCGCATGGAGCCTTCATCTTCATATTCAAATCACAAAGAAAAACCTACAAAGAGTCAAGGTAAGTAAAAATTCGAAGAAATTAAGGAAAAAAAGGAAGGAATCAACAAGAGAAGTGAAGAGAGTTATTGAAATTTTTGGACAGCACTTCCTCTTCTTCTTGGACTACTTGGATCTTATGTTGACAAACATGGAAATGGAACTTTGGCCCTCTAAGCTCAAGGCACTCACTCAAATTCCAGATCAAACTCATCACACCAACTCAAACTTAAAGGAAAACAATCAAAATTCTAAGAAGAACTAAAGAACTTGGCAAAGTGGAAGCGAACACAAACAAATAAGCTTTCATTCAACTCAAGTCATTCATTGCTTTACAAGAGGAGGCCTTGGTCCTATTTATAGGCCAAGGATAGCCATTATGGGTGCATTAAGGAGCTAACTAATTCAGATTTAATTGGTAATTAATTACATGATTAGTTCCTAGTCTAACTAATCCTGACAAGGGAATTCCTAGAAGCTCCATGTGCTTCTAGCAACAACATATCAGCATTAGATCTCCAGATATGGATGGATTCATCAGTAGAAGGCATGAAGAATTTCAAGCTAGGAACTAGGTGAGCAGAAAATCTGACACCCTTGTGCAAGCTTCCTTTCAAGAAAATAAAAGAGAGGATCTAAGGGCATAGAAACCCTCAAACTAGGCCAAGCTACCTTTAAGAACCTCAGATCTAAGGATCAAGAGGGTCTTTTCTCAACAATGAAGAGAAATCAAAGCTCAAATGGAAGGAAACACTCACTACTCAAAAATTGAAGGCTAGAGACAAGATCTACACTCCCTTCTTGAATTCACCATTGGAGCTTTAATCCTTGGCATGGAGCCTTCATCTTCATCTTAAAATCACCAAGAAAAATCTGCAAAGAGTCAAGGTAAGTTGAAACTCTAAAAAATTAAGTAAAAAAAGGAAGGAATCAATAAGAGAAGTGAAGAGAGTTGCAGGAATTTTTGGGCAGCACTTTTTCTTCTTCTTGGACTACTTGGATCTTATGTAAACAAACTTGGAAATGGAACTTTGGCCCTCCAAACATAAGGCACTCACTCAAATTTAGGATCAAATTCATCACTCCAACTCAAAATTCTAATAAGAACTAAAGAACTTGGCAAAGTGAAAGAGAACACAAACAAGTAAGCTTTTATTCAACTCAAGTCATTCATTGCTTTACAAGAGGAGACCTTAGTCCTATTTATAGGCCAAGAGCAGCCATAATGGGTGGGTTAAGGAGCCAACTAATTTAAATTTACTTGATAATTAATTAGATGATTAGTTCCTAGTCTAACTAATCCTAACAAGAGAATGTCCTAGAAGCTCCATGTGGTGCCATCTCCTTACAACACTTGTCTTCATCTAATCCTTCTACATGTTCTTTAAGGTTTGGTCTTTCAATTAGATTTCAAGGTAGAAGATTTCTTCATAGCTTGGCCAGCCCATGGGCTTGGAAAAGGAATCTTCACTTGATTTTGTCTTTAAACAATTAAATCTTGCTTCATGGAATTGGGAGTCTTCAAGAGGTGCTTCATACATTCGTGGGAACCTGAAAAAAAGGAAAGATTGGACTACAACCAAAGATTATTAGTTTGTAGTTTCTTCTTCTTGCTAATGTCCTCATTAATTCTCCCTGGGTGAAAAGAACTCAGCCTTGACAAGTATGGATCATTTTGGCTTTGGTAATATTCAAGTATATCTGGATTGATCCTTTGTAGTTCTTCTTGAGTGATCCATGAATCATCAAAATCAGGTCTGCCTTGCTAATGGACCAAGTATCGTTGTTAATCTTTATGCCGGGTAGTGACAATCTTGTCATCTATGACCCTTTCAATTCTTTCTCCTCGGTTTGGTAGTGTGGCTGGTGGGTACTTTGGGATTGGTTCACTCTCAAGGGATGGATCAGGTTCTAGGAACTCACTAGGAATCATTATGGGCTTCTTATATCCTACCATATCTGAGATATTAAAAGTAGAGCTAATGCCAACGTCAAAAGGTTGGTCTAGCACATAAGCATTATGTCCTATTCTTTTTATTATTTTGAAAGGACCTGCACCACGGACGTGGAGTTTCTTCATAGTTCTCGGTGGAAACTGTTTAGGTTTTAGCCTGATCATCACATAGTCCCCTACTTGAAATTCTTTGGCCCTTCTATGAGAATCAGCCATATGCTTGTAGCTCTCATTGCTCATTTGCATTTTCTTGCTAATCTCTCTGTGCAAATCTTTAAGATGTTGTGCATATGATTCGGCAGATTTATGCATGGATGACACCAATTGACAAAACAAACTCAAATAATACTAAAACAAAAGACAATCTCAAATGGGTTATATTATCTAAGGACTGAATTTTATTGTTATGCTAGGAAACAAAGTTTCCTAATTTTCAATATTTTCCTTAAGTGGCTTCTAAGACTCTTGCAAATATCTTTAGGTAAGTGGCAGTAAATCTTAATTTGGCTCCCAACATATACCATAAAGTCTTAAGAAAGTAACTATTGAATATTACTGGGAATAGATCAATGGTATGGTGGATGTCCCAGCCGAATGGAATAGGAGGGTGATGATATGCAGTGGTGGATCAGGATGGTGGATGTTCAAAAATGGGATCTGGGATAGAAAAACTGTTAAGGAATACATATCGTAGGTTTTTCAATGGCTTTCCAACTTCTTGGAGCTAATCCGTAAGGATTTGTTCTAGGTTTTCTCTGATGGTCAACACCCCATTAGGTGATCCTTCATTAATCTCTAGATTTAAATCTTCAACATTGATTAATTCAAGGTCATTTATTATCTCCTCAAATTGTTCTTCATGGCCTTGTCCCTGGACTTCATTTTCTTCCAATTGATTATTCTCGTTGTTGATTTCGTTAGTCTAGGTAATTTTTTTATCTTTAAGAAATTGTTCTTGTTCATACTCATCCACTGAGTCAGACCCAGCTTCATAGACTTCTTCCTTAAATTCTTCAACGGGTCTAGGATCTTCTCTTTTTAGCTCTTTATTTGGACATGATTTTGATTCAACTTCATCTTTAAATTCTTTAATAGGTTTAGGAGGTTTTTTCTTTAATTCTTCCATGGGTTTAGTCTCGTCTTCATCTCCCTCATACTTATTGAATTCAACAATATATTTAAATACAATTTTATCATTTTGTCTCAATTTGTGCCATTGGATTAGAAGATTTTTCTTATAAGATTTGCCTAGGAACTTTTCCCTCAGCTTACTCTTCATATCTCTCCACGTAATTATTTTATCCCAACTATAATAACTTTTATGCTCAACATGTCCCCAATATGACTTAGTATATTGGATTAGCTTTAATTTGGCAAATTGACACTTCCTTTCTTCTGACATTTTATCAAACTCAAAGTACTGATACATTTCCTTCTCCCAATCAACATATAGCTCAGGGTTTCCATCAAAAGTGGGTGCATAGGGTCAATTGCTCCTAAAGACTCTCTCCTCCTGATCTACAAAGCCTTGACAGGGGTACCTAAGTTTATACTCAGGGGTGAGATCATGACAATGGACTCTTGGATCAATAGGAGGTGATTTAGGATTAGTACAGGTCAAGCAATCTTTTTCGATGTTCCTGACTTGATTATTCACTTGCCCTAACTCTTTGTTCATTGATCCTAATTGTTTTGTCAAGGTATCAAATTTTTCAGTCAGGGTACTCATAAAGAATTCAAGATTGGGATCCATGGGTAAACTAGACTGAGGGTGAAACTTTGATATAGGACATAGCACAAGGGTAAGCAATACAATGGACAAGTAAACAAGACCTAATTATAGGGTTCGTAGACCTAAAAGTTCAAAATACAAGACTTAACTAGGTACCACTTAAGTATATAATTACCCTGTCCAATGGCCAGGTAAGAGATAGGGTTACGGGAGGCTCCTCTTGCTTTTGCAAGGTCCTAATTAACAATTGCAAGTTCACTTAAGGCATTTCCCATTTGACCTCTAGCCTTAGACACCAATTTCAAGGAATAAGTACAAGCACAAATAATACTTTGTCTTACCTTGCACTTGAACCCGACTCGTGGGTGTCCCTAGTTTAGGTTCCTACTTGATTTTACTTAGGGATTAGGTTAATACAAATATGGGTGATTGTTTTGGGATAAGGAAATGTAATGACCTCCTTCCCTTATGTAATATTGAATGCCCTTAGGATATTTTAAAATTGGATGCAAACAATTTCAGCAAAATAATGAGCACAATCACAAATACATGAATTTTTTATCCAATTTTGAAATATCAATTAATAAAATTTAAATTGAGTAATTCAAATATTGAAGTCTAAATCACAGTAACCAAATTTAAAATTTTATGTTTTGAAATTTAAATAGAAAATTTGTCCTTGGAAGCAAAGTGGTTAAAATGTAAATTTCAGCTTCCAACTAACCTCTAGCTAACCTGAATTGAAAATTCAAAATTTTAAATTTTAAAAATCCAAAAAATTCAAAATAAAACTGATTTTGTTAGAACTCAGATCTAAAATCTTAGATTTTAAATCTTAACTTCAAATTAATTCAAATTTTGGTTGAGAAGGTAGTTTGAAAACTGTTGCTAGAAGATTCCAGCTATTTAGCTAACTCTTGATAAACTGAATTCAAATTTTGAATTTCGAGCTATAAACCTCTCTAAAATTCAAAATTCTGGTGGAAAATAATAAAACTAGAGGTCTGGATCTCAAATCTAAAATTTGAAAATTAAAAAAAAAATTTTTGTATTTTTTACAAAATTAAATAAAATGCAAGACAGAAATAGAATTTTGGACAGAACTTCAGAAATGACCCAATAACTTATATTTTTAAATCCAAAAATCAAAGAAAATATTTTTTTGAATTTTTTATTTAAATTTCTAAAACACTAAGGTACTGGAGAAGTATTGTTTTAGATTTTTTTTACCAATTTAAAAAATACAAAAAATCACTAAAACTCCGAAGACAGTGAGACAAAATTCTAGCAGCCTGCAAAGCTTAACCTAGAACCAAAGCTCTAATACCAAAAAATTGATGGGGGATGAAATGGGTGTGTAGAGATGTGATTTACTTACCTAGAAACAACATATCAACATTAGAGCTCCAGATATGGCTGGATTCATGGGTAGAAGGGATGAATAATTTCAAGCTAGGAACTAGGTGACTAGAAAATCTGACACCCTTATGCAAGCTTCCTTTCAAAAAACTAAAAAGAGGATCTAAGGGCATAGAAACACTCAAACTAGGCTAAGCTACCTTTAAGAACCTCAGATCTAAGGATCAAGAGGGTCTTTTCCCAACAATGAAGAGAAATCAAAGCTCAAAAGGAAGGAAAGAACTCACTACTAAAAATTGAAGTCTAAAGACAAGATCTACACTCTCTTCTTGGATTCACCATTGGAGCATTGATCCTTGGCATGGAGCCTTCATCTTCATCTTCAAATCACCAAGAAAAACCTGCAAAGAGTCAAGGTAAGTCGAAATTCAAAGAAATTAAGGAAAAAAAGGAAGGAATCAATAAGAGAAGTGAAAAAGGTTACTTGAATTTTTGGACAGCAGTTCCTCTTCTTCTTGGACTACTTGGATCTTATGTGGACAAACTTGGAAATGAAACTTTGGCCCTCCAAACTCAAGGCACTCACTCAAATTCAAGATCAAACTCATCACTCCAACTCAAACTTAAAGGAAAACTTTCAAAATTCTAAGAAGAACTAAAGAACTTGGCAAAGTGGAAGAGAACAAAAATAAGTAAGCGTTCATTCAACTCAAGTAATTTATTGCTTTACAAGAGGAGGCCTTGGTCCTATTTATAGGCCAAGGGCAGCCATAATGGGTTTGTTAAGAAACCAACTAATTTAGATTTGGTTGGTAATTAATTACATGATTAGTTCCTAGTCTAACTAATCCTAACAAGAGAAAGTCCTAGAAGCTCCATGTGGCGCCATCTCCTTGCAATACTTGTCTTCATCTAATCCTTCCACATGTTTTTAAAGGTTTGGTCTTTCAATTAAGATTCAAGCTTGAAGATTTCTTCATAGCTTTGCCAGTCGATGGGCTTGGAAAAGGAATCTTCACTTGATTTTGGCTTTAAACAATTCAATCTTGCTTCATGGAATTAGGAGTCTTCAAGAGGTGCTTCATACATTTGTGAGAACCTGAAAAAAAGAAAAGATTGGACTACAACCAAAGATTATTAGTTTGTAATTTCTTCCTCTTGCTAATGTCATCATTACACGCCCCTCAAGGTGCACCGGATTGTCCCAGGCATGTAAGAAGGTGTTCTCCTTCACCTTGGTCAAGTGAGGGGTCAATAAAAGCCTGATCATCGTCTCGACCATCCAAGGCACATACTACTACAGAAGCAGTGGCAGACTAAAATCATTGGATACTAGAATAATGCATTGAAGCTCTATGAGGTATGGCTCTGAATCAAGATAAGAGCCTTGGCTTCACTACTGATCTACCTTTTGGAGCTCAAATTATGTAGGCATAATTGTCAAAGCATTTCAAGATTCCACAGTTAGAAATCTATGGTGGGTCTATTGATCTTTTAGGTCACATGGAAAGTTCAAGGCCTTGATGCTCCTTCATGGGGCCACTGATAGAATTCTATGCCTGGCCTTTCCATCCACCCTTAAGAAGATAGCCCTATACTAGTAACCCAGCATGAAGCTATATTCCATCCACTCTTTTGACCAGTTGAGTTGATCTTTTATCTCCTATTTCGCTAGTAGTAGGAGGCTGCACTGCAGTTTTGACTCTTTGATCAACATCAAGTAAAAGAGCAATAACCCCTAAGATCTTATGGAGCTAGTTTAATGAGGTAGCTCTCGAAGTATACAACCTAGATCACTCAATCACTATAACTACCAAGAAGTGTAGTTTCCAATACTATCTTTTCTTTTTTCTTTAGAAAAGAGGTAACCGGCAAACTTCTCTAAAATGCTAACCTGATCAGAGAAGAATGCAGACACTAAAGAAGTGTATGACACTCATGTTCCTCTGATTTCTCCATCTACTCCATTGTTTGCTCCACCTTCCAACCCAATGCCTACTCTAACGGTTAATGAGCAATCCTCGATCTAGGAATTCTGGCCAAGGAGGAAAGATCACAAGAAGAGTCAAAGAAGCTAATCACCTCCATGAAGCCAAAGAACTCCTCAAATCTAGTGCCATCAATGTCTGACCTAGCTAGATGCCTTACCATTATGAAAGTTTTGTTAGTATACTCCTTTGAATGCCCCATGTGCTCATGTTTTAATGTAGGTTAGGGGATAACTACTCATGGCCAAGAAGTTGCAAGCAAGGCTGAAGAGGCATAATCCAAACAAGTATTGCCTCTATCACTGAGACCATATCTATGATATAGAGGAATGTGTACAACTTCAAGATAAAATTGAGGAGCTTATTCACCATGGTTGGTTAGATAATTTTCTTTGAGACCAGAGGGAGAGGCATGATATCCAAGTCTTGCACTTGCCAAAACCATCATCGAGGGTAGAATAACCACCTAATCAACCTACCATAGTAGATGTTAACACCATCACATAAGTGCTAGAAGGAGAAGCTAAAGTAAGTGAGAAGCAGTCTCGATGATGTTATCACCTTTACTTGAGTTGATGCTGAGAGAGTATAGTACCCTTAGCATGATCTTATAGTTGTAACTCTAAACATTAATGATTATGATGTACACCATGTACTTATTAATAATGGAAGCACAATGGATGTCTTATTTTATGATGCTCTCCTAAAAATAAATATTTTTCCTGAATGGCTAGAAAGGCTAGATGCATCAATAATGAGATTTTTAGGGGAGCCAATTTCTATTGAAGGAACCATCGCATTGCTAGTAATTGTAGGAAGCACCCACCGTTAGTCCAAGGTGCTCCTTACTTTTACAATTGTGAGTACTCCCTTGGCTTATAATGCCATTTTTAGTTGACTGGGGCAAATTGCACTCCATGTAGTAGTATCAGCTTGTTACTTGCTTATAAGATTTCCCACCCTATGCTAGGTAGGAGAGATACATGGGAACTAAGTCTTGGCAAGATAATGCTACCTAGTAGATCACCAAGCTAAACCACCAAATGCTTTCCCGGTTGAAGGTTTAGATGCCGGAGATGAACTAGTTGAGGAAAGAGGGGAGCCTGCTAAGGATCTCATAACCATCTTATTATATGATAGGAATCGCTAACACATGGTCCAAATTGGTTCCAAGCTAGATGAGGCTACGAAACAACAACTTGTGGCCTTTTTCTAAAAGAATATTGATGTTTTTGCTTGGTCCCCTATAAACATGCCGGGCATTGAGCCAAAATTGATGACACTTCACCTAATGGTGGATCCAAAGCACTAGCCAGTAAAATAGAAGAAAAGAAGTTCTGCTCTAGAGTGACATAGGGCCATAGCTGAAGAAGTGTGGAATCTAACCAATTCAGGGTTTAACAAAGAAGTTAGTTATCCTGAGTGGCTATCCAATGTAGTGTTAGTGAAGAAAGTTAGCATGAACTAGTGGATGTGCATAGACTTCATAGACCTTAACAAAGCCTACCTGGAAGATAGTGATCCACTTCCCTGAATTGACTAGTTAGTGGATGTGACGACAAGCCATGAGCTCTTTACCTTCATGGACATGTTCTTAGGATACAATCAAATCTACATGGAACCCAAGGATAAGAAAAGAACTTCTTTTATTATTGATCATGGATTTATTTTTTAAAGGATGATGCTTTCAGTCTAAAGAGTGCAAGTGCGACCTACCAAAGATTGGTGAACAAGGTTTTCAAGGATCAAATTGGTCACAACATGGAGGTCTACATTGATATTATGTTGGTTAGGAGCCATGCCTCCAAAAGTCATGTAGATGATCTAGAGGAGACCTTCACCACCTTGGACAAATACTAGATGAAGCTAATCTAACCAAATGCTCATTTGGAGTCATGTTTAAGAAGTTCCTCAGGTTCATGGTGTCTCACTGTGGGATTGTAGCCAATCGAGAGAAGATTCATCCTATAAGATAGATGACCACAATAAAAATGGTGAAGGACATCCAGAGGCTCATCGAGCAGGTAGCCACTCTTAGTCGATTTGTTTCTAGATTGATTGAGTTGTGCTATAATTTTTCCAAACATTAAAGAAACTGAAGGATTTGTAAAGGACCAAGGAATGCCAAAAGGTATTCAAAGACCTTAAAGCCTACCTAACACTCCTTCGCTCCTCAGCAAGCCCAAAGTAGGCAAGGAGCTGCATTTATATTTGGCAGTCTCTCCTTGAACTATTGGCTCCATCCTTGTTCGAGAAGAGGATCATACTTAAAAGTTGGTGTACTATGTCAGCCAGTCTTATATAATGCTAAAACTAGATATACCTAGCTAAAAAAGCTCATCTTTACTCTTGTGATCTTAATCAGAAAGCTTTCCCCCTACTTTTAATCTCAAAATGTGATTGCTTTAATGGATGAACCCCTTTGGATGACCCTACAACAATTAGAAACCTTAAGTAGGATGGCCAAATGGGCCCTTGAACTCTCCAAATTTGACCAGGTGTTTCAGTAGAGGCCATCCATAAAAGCATAGGTATTAGCAACCTTTTGATAGGATGCACCATTTCCAAGGGAGAACCCAAAAGAGATGATTCGATGCTTGAAGACTTTGGAGAGTTAGTGGATGGTGTATATGGATGGAGCCTCAAATGCTAATGGCTTAGGCATTGGGCACATTCTCAGTAACCTAGCATAGGAGGATATCCAATATGCCCTCTACATCGAGTTCCTTTGTACTAACAATGAAGCTAAGTATGAGGACTTGATCGCTAGGCTTATAATAGCCATGTAATTGGGAGTGGCATCTGAAGGCCTGTAGTGACTCACAACTTATCATCAACCATTGTTGGATGAATATGATGTAAGGGATGAAAGTATGAAAAAGTATCTCTAAAAAGTGAAGGATTTGATTCCCACTTTTGGCAGCTTCAGCATTTAGTAAATCCCTAAGGAAGGGAATGCTAAGGCTAATGCTTTGTCCAAACTTACGGCATCTGCCTTGGGTGATTTGCATGCATGGGTCTTCTTTGAAGTATTAGAAGAACCCGATATTAGCAAGCCAACATCAATGCTGTAGTTAGATGCCATGTCTTACTTGATGGACCTATTGCTCCAGTACCTTTATGATGTGACTCTTCCTTCTAATAGGGAGAAACTTGTAAGGTGCGACACCAGGCCTCTAGATTTATCCTCTATGAAGAAAAACATTATAAGAGGGACTTCTCTTTGCCATTACATAAATGCCTGTGCCCCTTCGAGGTGAAATATGCTTTGCAAGAAGTCAATGAGAAAATTTATGGCAACCACTTTGTAGTAGGACCTTGTCTCATAAAATCTTAAGGCAAGGAAATTATTTGCCCACCATGCAATAGAATGCTATCGATATGATTATGAGATATGTTTGATGCTTGTGCCATTCAAATGTGGAATGATTGCTAGCTGTGCCACTCTCTTTGATAATTGCACTGTGGCCCTTTACTCAGTGGGGCATGGATAAATTAGGATCCTTTCCTCTAGCTTTCGGGTAGTAGAAGTTCTTGCTAGTGGCTATTAATTATTTTACAAAGCGGATAGAAGTTAAGCCACTTGCCAAGATAATGGATGCTAAGGTGAAGGACTTTATTTGGAAATCCATCATTTGTCACTTCAGTCTTCCAAGAGTTATCATCACAGACAATGATTGATAGTTCAGTAGCCTCAAATTAGCCAAATTCTACCAACACCTGGGCATCACCCACTACTTTACTTCCATCAGCCACCCCCAAGCTAATGTGAATGCTGAAGTTGCTAATAGAGTTTTTTTGTAGGGATTGAAGACACACTTCGATCGAGTGAAAGGATGGTGGGTGGATGAATTATATCATGTCTTTTTGGCCATCCTGTCTCTTTCTTCTAATGTCTTAGGAGACATTTTCTTGAAGAGATGCAAGCCTTGACTGATAGGTAAGTGACTCCTCTTACTTCCATCCATGTTGAATCTCTTCAACACTAAGAAAATGTACCTGGATTGGGATAAGCCTAGCATCCTCTTAGTGTTGGGAATTGTATGTCCCAAAACAAATTATCTAGGTTGTAGACGGTTGTTCAACTAATGTATATGTACATGAATTATTGAATTGGATTAAAAGTTTATTCTTGTTGTTCATAACATGACATCTTCTTAATTGAACTCTTGTGAGATGATGTCCTTTGAGCTACCTTTTATGCAATGTAGAGAGGATGCGTCGTGTAGTTCATAAACTAGTTCACGACTAAAGGTGGTGCAGACACCAGAAGCACCATAATAAGACAGAGGTTTCTCAACCCTCTGTGGATTTCCTAGTAGTATTAGTTTATTTAAGTCCAATTTGTATTAAGGGCTTAGCCTATTTGAGTCCCCACTTTAACCCCTTAGTCATGTTTTTGGCCTTTTCACAATTGAGTCTTGTATATAGCATTTGATCCATACCATTAGGGATTTGGATCAGTCAGTGAAGTTAGCTCATGTTGAGTTAATCATATTCCAAGTCTTGTAATCATGTCCAGTTATATTGAGTCTGTATTGAGTCAAGCCTAGTCAAAGAAGACTCAAGCATGTGAAGGACACTACTCAGCGTGCCACCTCAGCAATCGCATGGAGTCCCAATCAAACCCTGGATTTTGCCACAAAGGATTACTTGGCGGATTATAAAGTCAGCCCATGCATGAGGAGTTGATGACCACACGCCAACACACCCCTTCCACACCACAAGCACACCAACTCCACAAGCCAGCAAGACAAGAAAGAAAGTCAAAACAGATAAAGATTATCCCATGATTCATGCCAGCTTGCTTAGAAAAGAAGTGGTCCACTCCAAGCCAAGAGAAGTAAGAAGTTGGCGCCCCTTGGTCCCCCCTTTTGTTGCCCACTACCTACCTTGTTTGGAGGGATTTTGTATTGCATGAGAGTATTTTCTTCCATGTATTCAGCCCCATACTTTAGGAAGAAAATGGGCTCCCCTTTTTTTTCTTGTTTTCTTTTCCTTGGACCCTAAGTCTCATGACTCTATATAAGGGATTCGTTGTATGAAAATTTAATAATTTTTCATGAATATAAATTGAGTTTTCTAACTTCTATTGTGTGCTAAGGGGAATCTGTGTGAACCCCTAATTATTCCTCGTCTCTTGCACTCTGCCTCTACCCACCATCAAAAACCTATAAGCCATCATCTCCAGCCTTTGCCGCCCAACACAAAAACTTCTCTTTTCTTGCCGCTTTCAATTTATTTCTTCATCCCTACATTATTTTCTAACCCCTGATAGGTGATTTGCAGGTCCCTCAAAGTCTACGAATCCATAGATTTCAGTCGAGCAGCAATCGGATCACCAGGTTGAAATCCGCGAATCTACGAGGTCTTTGGCTTGATCATCTAGGGCTCATCCAGGAGTGAAGAGCGACCTCTGTAAGGATTCATCTGCAAGATCCTGTTTGATACACCCCCTCTACTTGCCAGTAATGATATTGAAGGGGAACTAGCCCAACCGGGGCTTCTCAGCCTCAGCGGTCCTTCTTCCTTATCATTTTAAGGGTCTACTTGCATGCTGCTGCTTCTTATTTTTGTAAAAAACTCTCTACTTAAATTCTTAGCCTTATTTTTGAAATTTAGATACATAAGTCAACATCTAAAAATAAAAAAATATTTTGCATGCATATTTAGTCCCACATCATTTGGTATCAGAGCCTATTTGGGCACAGTTTCTCTTTGAATATTCGGATCGGGTGCTTCACCATGGCCATCCAGACATTGAAAAAAGTAGGGCTGCAAGACCCTCACATCTCACTCAAAGGAGATTTTCTAGGATGTGTAGGGGTGTCGATGTGATTGACCCTTAAAGGGGAAAACAAGGAGATAGGTTTTAGATCCTAAAGAAAATTTTTTTTTGCATCCTTAGATTTCATCATCTTTAAATTTCTGCTTTCTATCCACCCAGTACATGGCCTATTATTTTAGGTGTTTCTATCTGTAAGAACCTTCAAATTTGCTGATTTTTATTTTTCTGCATTTCACATGATTAAAAGTAATTTTAAGATTTTTTTAGATTTTATTTTTTTCTGTAGATTTTCTACACGCTGGATTACAATCTGAGAAAGAATCTGCTCTAAAATTTTAGTAAGTGCATTTCATCATACTTTTATTTCCATATAGTTTAATTTTGCACTTTAGGTTCATGTTTTTATTTTCAGCATCTTATACTCTGCTAATCTATATCAAAACACACAAAAAAAAGTTTGATACATTTCATTAGATTTCATTTGCATGCCATCATCTACATAATCGATTTAAGGGTGGCAATATCACAAGATAAGGGAAGGAGGTCAATACCTTTCCTTAGCCCGAAAACCACCACCCTTGCATTTCGATCCTAAGCCTAATCTACAATCAAGTAGCAACCTAATAGCTTAGGTGATGCAGGACGACTCTAAGACTGCTAAACATGCATGAAAAATAGTAAAATAATTTTTTTTATGATTTTTATAATTTTAATTGCAAGCTAGATTTCTAAAATAAAGTAAAAACTAATAGAAGGACTAGCAGTGCAAAGAATCATCAGGTTGCAGGCATACTCATGCAAACCAATGAAATATCTAGGACCCGAGAGTTGAGAAACTCCCAGTTTAGGATAGCTTTTCTTCATTAAATCATAAAATAAGAGTTGGAAAGGTTTCTTACCAGTCAGAGATTGAAATTCTAAAGCAGCAGGGTTCACACGCATTCTAATTGGAGCTTGGAAGAAGAAGCCTTGTTTCCCTTAAATTTGATGGCAGATCTGGGTGGTTTGGGCAGCAAAGAAGGCCTCCCCCAGGGAGGGGAAGCACCTCGATGATCCTACAAGTGTCATGGTTAATCAAAACAGCAATTAAAGAAATAAGAAATGAACTATGGATTGAAAGGAATAAGGATTAGAGTTAGAAGATGGCTATTTGAAGCTTGTTGAAGATCTCCTTGGTTGGCGGCCTAGGGCACTCCTCCTTGGATGTGTGAAGGTTTGGATGGCAGTTAGTTAGGGCGTGGAAAGAAGCTAGGGCAGCAATGAATTCGTCCAAACACAAGAACACAAACCAAAGAACCAAAACAAAACACTAACACAAGGTAGTAACTCAAATTTCAGCAAATTGTATTCATAAGAAAGAGATGTTTAATACAAGAGGGGAGGGGCGATATTTATAGATTGACCCCAGGGTACATTACTTGAGTGCTAAGAAATCCTAACTTGTGGGCCAAGAAACCCTGGTGGACCGGTCAACAGTAGGCCTGTCTTGGCTGGAGCTCTCTTTTGCGGGCTTGGCGGCATGAAATGGTCCAGGTGCATTAAGGCCGGCTCTATTTGCAGGGGTCTGGTGAATCTCCTAGATGCTGATGACTCTCCTCTTGACATGAACAACTTAACTGGACTCTTGACTGAACTAAAATGACTGGACCTGACTAAGTGGACTCAATTGACTCAGTTGTCCCACTTTATTACAGGACTCAAGTACTTTGACTCAGGTAACACAGGACTAATGGATTCAAAATAAATAAATAAATAAATAAAATAGATTTTTGGGTCCCCATCATTCCCCTGCAGTGGGGAGAACTCAACTCTGTCAAGTCAGGTTCAATAGGGATTTGATGGAACCGAATCCAAGCATATCAAAAGAGGAACCCATAAGTCGGCTGCTGGCAATGGATTTGGCAGGAGGCACCGATCGATTGCAGGGATGGGTCCGGTGGGAGGGAGTAGCTGTGGCACTCCGGTTGGGTGGGTGGTGCGGGCACCAGACTCAGAAGAAGACTTCAGAGCTCCATCTGGATCTCTGATTAACCTTGCCCGAAGAATTAGGGTTTTTTTTTGGCTTGTAATAAGGGTTGACTGGATCAACTCAATTTTAGCTTGAGTCTATATTACCTGCATTTTATTTTGTTGAGTCATGTTGACTCAGTAGTGGACTAGGGTTTCAACCTGGGGTGTTACATTTTCTCCCAAGGCCAAGCAAGTGGGTGCCACACTCCCAGCCACACTCCCAGCCATACGCCTGAGTCCAGGGGGCGCCACATCTCCATCCAGCAGGCTTTGGCCCCCACACCACAGATAGCAGCTCCCCTCTTTCATGCGCCAATTGTGGAGAAATCCACCAGGGATCCACAAATCAAGGGGGCGGCCCAAGACTTCTCAAATGAACCAAACTATAAAAGGGAAGAAATTCTCTTGGAGAGGAATTCAAGGAGGCGCCCATTACCTGCCAGAAATACTCAAAACAAAGTTTGAAGGAGCCATAACTTGGGGAGAAAGAAAAGGAGGTATCCAAAAAGGGTTGAGCCATGGAAGGAAGGAGATTTCTCTTGAAAAGCAAAGTTAGGAGGCGCCCTAATCATTCCAACTAAAGCCAGATATAAAAGGCAACAAATTTTCTCTTGGAGGGCAAGGTTAAGAGGCACCCAAACACTTCCAGATAAGGCCAAGCATAGAAGGAAAAAAATATTTTCTTGGAGGTCAAGACAAGGAGGCGCCACCCACTTTCCTTTTTGAAGCTTCAATCAACTTTGGAATTAATTGGCCGGCCATATGAGTAGGGATTGATATCCTAATTTGAAGATCCCCTCCTTTAGTCCCACATGGGAAGATGTAAAACCCTACTCTCTTGTAATGGCCCATAAATTAAACCCCCATGTAAGTTTGAAAGGAATCAGATGAATGAAACCAAATTTTCTTGTGAGCAAACTTTGTGTTTTCTCTCTTCCGCACTTGCATCCAGGTGTTGAGCTCCGTGAGGGAGTAAATCCGGGTTCCCTAGGAACCTTGAGGAGGTGTGAGATCTCCAAAACCCAAACCCTAGGTTAGCCACTTCTACTCCAAAACCCTAGCCGCCCACCATCCACTTCAATCCACCAAACCCTAGCCTATACCACCTCCCACGGCCTCTCTCTCCAAGTCCAGGCCGACCACCAGCATCCAGCTACAGTCCGGATACTTCAGATCCAAAGCTCTTTCCAGAGGGAGTCGAATCAGCCTTCAAGAGAATCCGGATCTCAGCGACATCAGCCTTCAAGTTCTTCGAACTGGTAAATCCTTCCCCGAGTCTCTGAATCCATCACTTGTTTTTCTTCTTCCCAGATCTTGAGTCCAGGAGAAGCCGACCCAGCCACGAGACCAGTATTGGAGGATCCATTGCGAAGATAGCCAAATCCGAGGATCTAACAATTTGCCCGAGAGAGTTCTTCCACCCAAATTCTGTGAAGATCACTGTCTGGTGGTAACCCATCTCTCCTCTCTATTTCTGTCCTGTTGAAGTTCAGAGCAAAACCCTAGGTCTGGGAGTTTCTCAACCCCCAGCGATCCGTTACTTCTGAACTACTCTGATAACCTATTTTTTTCTAAATTATGCTTTCAATCATTACCTAGTTTCCTTCAACTTAGTTTAACTTTACTTTGAGTCAAAGCCAATTTCTGAAATATTAAAAAACAAAAGAATTAATCTTAATTTTTACTTTTGCATATGCTTCTTTGTTCTTTGTTCTGCATCATTTTTGGTATCAGAGCTTTCGTGCTGCATCATTTTTGGTATCAGAGCTCTCGTTCTGCATCATTTTGGTATCAGAGCTCTGTCTAGGGTTTCTGTTTGATTGCTTGTTTGAGTCTCTCTCTTTTTACTTTGTCTGCTCGAAGTAGACTCCCCAGGACGTCCAGTCCTAGGAACGAAGCGAGGTGCAAACCTCCTCTTCCCATTCCACGGGGTGTTCCTAGGGTGTGTAGGGGATCCGTTGGGTTATAACTTCGTAGCAGGAATTGTAAACGGGGAAGTGCTCTATTTTCAGCCCATAATTGCCCTATTGCAGGAATTATTTCTCACTGCAGATAACTTCAAATTTAGTGATTTTTGTTTTGGTAAAACCAGTATAATTGAGAATAATTTGCGTAATTTTTCCATGATTTATTGGTTTCCGTACGATTTCTGAGAATTAAATTACTGCAACTCTATTTTTATGTTTTGCAATTCATTTATTTTTGAGTGTTCATCTCTTAATTCATCTTGAGGGCATTTGAGCATCTAAGATAAGGGGAGGAGTTGATAACCTCTCCTTAGCCCAAAACAACCACTCACTCATTCGAACCTAAGCCTTTAATCTTTAAAAATTGATTAGACCTAATTTGCCCTAGTGGGCTAGGGACATCAACAAGTCGGGTCAAGGCTAGTGTTGAGTCAGTTTGTCTGGTTACTCTATATGTGCTTTGTACTCAGTGTCTAGAACGGTGGTTCAGGGATTCCATCCTGAAGGGCTTGTGTGCTGGTCCGCCTACCTGGCCAATCTCTGATTGGTGTCTAGGATTGGCATTCAGGGACCTAACACTCCCCTTACACCTGCCTGGCTGAGTCCTGAGTTACTACAGGCTAGCTTGCCACTCTGATTGGGCATCTAGTTTAGGCTCTAGGTCTAGTTAGCCCGTAGTCGTTTCAGTTGAGTCTCATTCTGTGTGCTTGCTTGCATCATCATGTCTACCCGGAATGGAGTACCCTACCAACCTAGTCAAACCCAACCAGATTTAGAGGCCATGGTTAGAAATCTTACCGAAAGTATGACCAAATTGAGTCAGGACATGAATGAGGGTTTTTCCCAGTTTAGGGTTCGAGTCCAAGTACTTGAGAAACGTAGACATCAAAATTGGACCTCTGATCCAAAATTTAATAGGCCCCAACCTCACCCATGCCAGGAACCTAGGAGGACCTTATACCGTGATCCCGAGCATAATCTTAGGAAGCCTAACCATGATATCTATAGTGTGGATCGTGTCTAGGAGAGGTCCTTACAATATTCTAGACCAGTCACTCAACAACCCAAGTCTTCTAGATCAAACCATTTAGATCCACACCCATGCCCAAGTAAGGTCTCTACTAGCTTGAAACCCAGTGTGACCCAGGTTCCTATATCTCAAGAATGTTTGTTTTGTGGAGAAAGAGGCCATAAATCTAGTCAGTGCCCATGCATAGGACTGGCTTGTGCACAGCTAAGTGGTAAGAATCCTAAGGATGACATTAATGAGGGAGAACCCAAGCCTACCAATGAGGAAGAACGGTTAGGTATGACAAGCCTAGAATCAGTTGACCCGATTACCACTGACCCGAAACCCATTGAAGATGGTATCGAAGAAGTATATGATGCTGGCTTGAGTCTAGTTGATGAATGTGAGGGGAAGAACTTGAAGAATGTGACATTGATACTATTGGTTCCTTACCTAAGGAGACCTTGGAAAGCAACTAACTAATAGGACCTAGTTCAGAAATTCAAGAGATTTGTGAGAACCGGGTTCCTTTAGTCAAATACCCCCAGGAAGAACTTATAATGTTAGCCCGAGCTATTAGTTCGTACCCTCTAATGACAGTTATTCCCCAAGTACCAATTGAAGATCTTTGCACTGAACTGTTTAAGTTTGCCCACCCTATGGTAGATCCTCTCCTTAGGATGATTGAATCAAGCCTCTTACAATTGGACCTTGTCCCATGCTCAGCCACTAAGGTCTCTCCCGTAATCTCAGTTGAACATCCTTGTCTTGAGCGGATTGGTTCACCCAGTCCTGTAGAAGTCCTCCTTATGGCCCCAGACCCCTTCCTTTGCATGATTGACCTACCCTTCTATAGAGTATACCTTTCCACACCCATAGGTCAAATTTCAAGTCTTGAGGTCATCATCCATAGGGCCTTCCATGAATCATTCTTCAATCCAGTTCTTGAGAAAATGGATCATTATTTGCTTAGAGAACAAACTTTAACTATTGCAATCACATGTCCTAGGCTGCTTCCCGAACCATCTCTTGATCCATTCCTGGGAGTAGCAAACTTTTCCTTTCGAAAGGATGACCAGTTGACACTCATAGATCACCATTCAAACCTTCAGGTCACCACCTTTAGTCAGCAGGTAATTCGTGACTCCGCCTCATATTTCCTCCCTTTCTCTAGGACTTCCAATGCTTCTTACACCATCCAAGTATACTTTGTCGAAGTCTTTAGAGTGAACCATGTGTCAGAACCTATTAGGTTTGCCACCTACTTCTGGAAGACCTTATGGCACCTACTAGGCATCCATGATAAGTTTTCATGCTCTGCATGCCATCCTCCGACCCAAGGTCAAACATAGAGAGCCATAGTTTGTTAGGTTTAGACCTAGGGTTCTTTTAAAAAAAGTCCATTCTTTAGGAATGCATCGTCAGTCGAGTTTAGGACATTGACTCAGATTTTGGTTGAGTGAGAATACCAAGAATTGGAATTTGTATTTTGTTCAGGGCTGAAATTGCATTCAATGTTTCGATCAATAGGTCTATAGGCTAGAGTCCCTTTGAAATTGTTCATGGATACAAGCCTCACACACCACTTGATTTGATTTCACTATTAGCCCACACACACAAGTCTTTTGATGCACTTGCATAGCATGTAAAGGACTTGCATAAAGAAATTCATGCCAAAATAACTTTAATGAAACTTATAAGAAGTTGGCTGATTCTCAAAGACGAGTCAAAACTTTTGTTGAGGGAGACTGTGTAATGATTAGGTTAAGGCCTGAACGGTTCCCTCCTGGAACCGTTAGAAAGTTACATGCTAGAGGAGCTGGTCCATTTAGAGTGGTGAAGAGAGTAGGATCCAATGCCTATGTGCTCGAGTTGCCTCCAGAACTAGGCATTAACTCCACTTTCAACATTACAGACCTAGTAGAGTATAGAGAGCCAGCTGTGATTCCCAGTGAGGCTTTTGAACCTAATCTTGCTCTTGAGAGTGAACCCAACCCTGTGTGTCCACCAACAAACTGGCCTGTGAGGAAAGAGCAGTTTGAAAAGATCCTGGATGATCAGGTTATCTCTACTCGTAATCGAGGATACCAAAGATACCTGGTCCGCTGGCTAGGAATGCCAGATTCTGATGACTCTTGGATCTCCCAAGAAGAATTACAAGAATTGGACCCAGACCTCTTGGAGAGATACCTAAGCCAGCTTGATCCATACTCGACAGGGTCGAGTTCCTCCCACCTCGGGAGAATTGGTGTGGGTACCAGACTCAGAAGAAGACTTCAGAGCTCCATCTGGATCTCTGATTAACCTTGCCCGAAGAATTAGGATTTTTTTTTGGCTTGTAATAAGGGTTGATTGGATCAACTCAATTTTAGCTTGAGTCTATATTACCTGCATTTTATTTTGTTGAGTCATGTTGACTCAGTAGTGGACTAGGGTTTCAACCTGGGGTGTTACATTTTCTCCCAAGGCCAAGCAAGTGGGCGCCACACTCCCAGCCATACGCCTGAGTCCAGGGGGCGCCACATCTCCATCCAGCAGGCTTTGGTCCCCACACCACAGATAGCAGCTCCCCTCTTTCATGCGCCAATTGAGGAGAAATCCACCAGGGGTCCACAAATCAAGGGGGCGGCCCAAGACTTTCCAAAAGAACCAAACTATAAAAGGGAAGAAATTCTCTTGGAGAGGAATTCAAGGAGGAGCCCATTACCTGCCAGAAATACACAAAACAAAGTTAGAAGGAGCCATAACTTGGGGAGAAAGAAAAAGAGGTATCCAAAAAGGGTTGAGCCATGGAAGGAAGGAGATTTCTCTTGAAAAGCAAGGTTAGGAGGCGCCCCAATCATTCCAACTAAAGCCAGATATAAAAGGCAACAAATTTTCTCTTGGAGGGCAAGGTTAAGAGGCACCCAAACACTTCCAGATAAGGCCAAGCATAGAAGGAAAAAAATATTTTCTTGGAGGTCAAGACAAGGAGGCGCCACCCACATTCTTTTTTGAAGCTTCAATCAACTTTGGAATTAATTGGCCGGCCATATGAGTAGGGATTGATATCCTAATTTGAAGATCCCCTCCTTTAGTCCCACATGGGAAGATGTAAAACCCTACTCTCTTGTAATGGCCCATAAATTAAACCCCCATGTAAGTTTGAAAGGAATCAGATGAATGAAACCAAATTTTCATGTGAGCAAACTTTGTGTTTTCTCTCTTCCGCACTTGCATCCAGGTGTTGAGCTCCGTGAGGGAGTAAATCCGGGTTCCCTAGGAACCTTGAGGAGGTGTGAGATCTCCAAAACCCAAACCCTAGGTTAGCCACTTCTACTCCAAAACCCTAGACGCCCACCATCCACTTCAATCCACCAAACCCTAGCCTATTCCACCTCCCACGGCCTCTCTCTCCAAGTCAAGGCCGACCACCAGCATCCAGCTACAGTCCGGATACATCAGATCCAAAGCTCTTTCCAGAGGGAGTCGGATCAGCCTTCAAGAGAATCCGGATCTCAGCGACATCAGCCTTCAAGTTCTTCGAACTGGTAAATCCTTCCCCGAGTCTCTGAATCCATCACTTGTTTTTCTTCTTCCCAGATCTTGAGTCCAGGAGAAGTCGACCCAGCCACAAGACCAGTATTGGAGGATCCATTGCAAAGATAGCCGAATCCGAGGATCCAACAATTTGCCCGAGAGAGTTCTTCCACCCAAATTCTGTGAAGATCACTGTCTGGTTGGTAACCCATCTCTCCTCTCTATTTCTGTCCTGTTGAAGTTCAGAGCGAAACCCTAGGTCTGGGAGTTTCTCAACCCCCAGCGATCTGTTACTTCTGAACTACTCTGATAACCTAATTTTTTCTAAATTGTGCTTTCAATCATTACCTAGTTTCCTTCAACTTAGTTTAACTTTACTTTGAGTCAAAGCCAATTTTTGAAATATAAAAAAAAAAAAGAATTAATCTTAATTTTTACTTCCGTATATGCTTCTTTGTTCTTTGTTCTGCATCATTTTTGGTATCAGAGCTTTCGTGCTGCATCATTTTTGGTATCAGAGCTCTCGTTCTACATCAGTGGGAGGGGCAGATGGGGCTCCGGTCCGGAGGGAGGGGTTTGCGGGGTGTGGCACCGGTTGCTGGCGGTGAGCAGGAAGAGGGCATCGATGATGATCATTGGTGTCCAATTGGTGGTGGTGGACGGTTAGAGCACTGACAATGAAGATGAACTGCAGCACCACTTAGGTCATTTGACTCTGGACCCCCAGCCTTAGACACCAGTTTTCAGTAATAGCTAAAAGTTTAAATGAACTAGTTGACCCACATAGGTCGGACCCGACCTATTGATGTCTCCTAGCCCACTAGGGCAAATTAGGTCTAATTGATTTTAATTAGGCTTGGGTTAGTATGATGATGGTGGTTTTGGGCCCAGGACAGGTGATGAAATCCTGCCCTGATCTGAGATTTTGAGTTGCCCTTAAGATTAGGTTAAAATGATGGCAATCAATGGCCCTAATGCAAGCTAAAACAATCAGAAAATAAAATATTTTTTTAATTAATTTATGAGATGTCAAGTTAAGTTTAAGTTTACTAGGGTTATCAAATAAGGTTTTGCTTGGGATTGGGGTGTTTGGAAGTTGATTAGGTTAGGTTGAGTTAAGTATGCAGAATGTAGCAGAAATTAGTGAATTAGGGTTTTTATTGTTGCAGAGTTTGACATAGATCCCAATGCAGAGAAAATTCAAAAAAAATCTAAAATAGAGGATGGTCAGTGGTGATAATTCCTACCAAATTTTATGTAGAAAAAAAATCATATGATGATGCAAACCTAGGGTTTTCAAACTGCTGCAGAAATTATCAGAATTCTATTAGGGTTTCTAATATGCCAGTTTTTTTTTAATTTAATTTTCTGTAAAATTAATTAAATTTTTTTATAAAATATAGGATTCAACAAAGAACAATTCATGTAAATTTCAGAGAAAAATAAAATTATTAGATGGTCAAAAATAGATGCAAAACTGATATCTAATGCAGTGGGCAGCATGCTGAAATTTGGGTTTATGATTGCAATGCAGATTAAAACTATCCTAAACCTGCTCTGATACCAAACTGATGTGAGACAGCTCTAAGACAGATAAACATGCATGAAAAAAAGTAAAATAATTTTTTTTGTGATTTTTATAATTTTAATTGCAAGTTAGATTTTCAAAATAAAGTAAAAACTAGCGGAATGACTAGCAGTGCAAAGAATCATCGGGTCGCAGGCATACTCATGCAGGCCAATGAAATATCTAGGACCTGAGAGTTGAGAAACTTTAAGTTTAGGATAGTTTTTCTTCATTAAATCAGAAAATAAGAGTTAGGAAGGTTTCTTACCAGTCAGAGATTGAAATTCTAAAGCAGTAGGGTTCACACGCACTCTGATCAGAGCTTGAAAGAAGAAGCCTTGTTTCCCTTGAATCTGATGGCAAATGTGGGCGGTTCGAGCAACAAAGAAGGGTTTCTCCAGGGAGGGGAAGCACCTCGGGGATCCTACAAGCGTCAAGGTTAATCAAAACAGCAATTAATAAAATAAGAAAGGAAATATGGATTGATAGTAATCAAGATTAGGTTTAGAAGATGGCTGTTTGAAGCTTGTTGAAGATCTTCTCGGTTGGTGGCCTAGGGCACTCCTCCTTGGACGTGTGAAGGCTTGGATGGCAGTGAGTTAGGGCAAGGAAAGAAGCTAGGGCAGCAAGAAATTCGTCCAAACACAAGAACATAAACCAAAGTACCAAAACAAAACACCAACACAAGGTAGTAACTCAAATTTCAGCAAATTGTATTCATAAGAAAGAGATGTTTAATACAAGAGGAGAGGGGCAGTATTTATAGATTCACCCCAGGGCACATTACTTGAGGGCTAAGAAACCCTAACTTGTGGGCCAAAAAACCCTGGTGGACCGGTCAACTGTGGGCCTGTCTTGGGCTGGAGCTCTCTCTTGCGGGCTTGGCGGCATGAAAGGGTCCAGGTGCTTGAAGGCCGGCTCTATTTGGAGGGGTCATGTCAATCATCTGGCTGCTGATGACTCTCCTCTTGACTTGAACAACTTAACTAGACTCTTGACTGAACTAAAATGATTGGACCTGACTAAGAACTTTGACTCAAATGACATAGGACTAATGGATTCATAAAAAATAATAATAATAAATACATAAAATAAAATAAATTTTTGGGTCCCCATTATTAGGGACACCCACGAGTCGGGTTTAACCATTTTGGAGAAGCTGGTTTCATGCAACCCATCAATTATTACCGGTAAGCCGATGTCTAAGGCAAGAGGTCCGGTGTCAAACGACCTAAGCGGTGTTGTGGTTCCTTAATTGGATCCTTGCAAAAGCAAGGGGTCTCCCACACTCCCTCCACTTACCTGGCCGGTGAAAGGGCTAGTTGTTGTGCTGTGTGTCTTCTATGTTAACCTATTCTATTTGATCTCCTAGGTCTAGCAAATCATAGTACCCTCCATTGTGTGTTGCATGTCTAGTCTAGATTAGGAGTCTATTATCCCATCAGTCATTATCCAGCCTTGTGTAGTCATGGGATCAACCCTTGAAGCACACTTGCGGGCCCTCAGTGAACAACTGGCTCAATTGGACCAAAAGATGGCCCAAGCAGAGGCACGGGCATAAGCTCGAAAGGCCCATGATAAATTCAACTCCTTTAAACCCAATTCCCTTGATCCAAGAGCCTATGATCATGATCTTTCCCCTAAGTCTAGCCTTAGTAGCCCATACCCATACTTGGTTGACTCCGAGGAGGGACCCATTAGGAGTACCCAATCTTATGCACCCACTTTTGATGGAAGTCAAGGGGTGTACATCGATTGGGAGGAGAGCATGGATCACTATTTTGAGTACACTAGGATGTCGGAGTTAGAGAAATTTAGATTGGCAACACGTTGGTTAACTCGATGTGCTAAGTGGCATTGGACAGCTATTGAGGATGAATGTTTTCAAAGAGGAGATAGAATATGTAGCTGGAGAACCATGAGAAGTTGGCTAAGAGAAAAGTACCTAGGTAGATTTTATAAGTATAGACTTTTAGACCAATGGTACAAACTGAGACAAGGTGATAGACCAATATCTAAGTATATTGAGGAATTTAAGTGGTTTGTCAGGAGATGTAACACAACCGAATCTAAGACCATGACCATATCTAGATTTTGAGTAGGCCTATGTAAGGACACAGGGGGAATTACTTCAATGGGAAATTCATACTCTAGAGGAAGCTTATCAATTTGCAAGAGAATTTGAGTCTTATCAAAGAGAACTCATGAGCAGCCGACCTAAGCCTAGCATGATTAGCACCTCTAGGCCAATTCTTAGATAGATTCCTTCAAACCAGCCTACTACTCCTATCCCATTAGTTTGCAAGGGAAAGATCCTTGAACCCATTAGTGAGCCTGAGGAAGATGTTTATGAGGCTGAACCGAGTCTAATTAATGGATATGAAGGGGAAGACGAAGAACCCATTGAAGAATTTTAGGGAGAAAAGGTTGAACCCATTAAGAATCTAAAGAAAGAAACTCCTGAGTCCACTGAAGAATTCAAAGAAGACATCTATGAATCATGTCTAGTGGAGGAGTATGATGAAGGTGGATGCAAGGTTGAGATCACTGAGAAACTAATACAAAATGATCCTGAACCCACTATAGAATTTGAAGAAGTGACTGAACCAGGATCAAACATATCAGATGAAAGTGAGGGTTCACACGAGTTGTCCATGAAAGAGGTCCAGGAACAAGTCCATAAGGAGCAACCCCAGGAAGAGATGTTATTTTAGAAGACTTTCAAGATAAGCATCCTGAAGACCTTCCTGATGACCTTCCACCATCTAGGAGCATCTAGCCTACCCTAGATCTTATACCCATAGATCAATATTCAAATCTTAAGGTCATCCTTAGTATCCAAGGTCTATTTCATGTTTCCAATGGATTACCCCAAGACTTCGATTCTTATTTCCTGCCCTACCCGAAGGCTTCCAACGTTTCCCAAACTTTCTAATTACACTTTGTTGAGGTCGTTCGGTTACACCAATTCTTTGAGTATGTTAGGTTTGCAACCTACTTTTGGAAGACCTTATGGCATTTGCAAGGAGTCTATTGAAAATTCTCATGTGCATACCACACCAGGTTCAGACCTAGAGAGTCTATAGTCTGTTAGGTTTAGGCCCATAAGAGTCCAATAAAACTCCTCTCAATAGGTATGCATAGTCATCAATTTGTTAGGTGTTGGTATGAGTCCTTTGTGTTACCTGTTAGGAGTCTGCATATGCCCAGCATGTTCACCACCTACATTAATTTTGAAACAAACTGGCTAATTCCTGGAAAAGAGCTAAGAAATTTAATGTAGTGGATTCTATCATGGTTAGGCTTAGGCTTGAACGGTTCCCACCCGGGACTATTAAGAAGCTTCATGCTCGTGGAGCTGGACCCTTTAGAGTGATAGACAAGGTCGGACCAAATGCCTATGTGTTGGATTTGCCCCTGAATTTTGGCATTAGTTCTACCTTCAATATCGCAGACCTAGTTGAGTTCAGAGAATTGACAGTAATACCCAGTGAAGCCTTTGGACCTACACCATCCCTTGTGAGTAACCCTAGCCTAGAGTGTCCACATATTAATTGGCATGAGAGAAGAGAATGGATCGAGCATATCCTGGACGATCAAGCCATCATGACCTGGGGCTATGGCTATCAACGCTACCTAGTCAGATGGCAAGGTCGGCAAGAATCGGATGATTCATGAATTCTTTAAGAGAACTTGCAGCACCTCGACCTAGATCTTCTCAAGAGATATGTGAGCTAGTGTGATCATTACTCGACAGGGTCGAGTTCCTCCCACCCCGGAAGAATTGGTGCGGATGCCAGAGGCACCAGAATAAGACAGAGGCTTCCCAACCCTCTATGGATTTTCTAGTAGTATTAATCTATTTAAGTCCAGTTTGTATTAAGGGCTTAGCCTATTTGAGCCCCCACATTGGCCCCTAAGTCATGTTTTCTGCCTTTTCATATTTGAGTCTTGTATGTAGCATTTGATCCATACCATTAGGGATTTGGATCAGTTGGTCAAGTCAGCTCATGTTGAGCTAGCATATTCCGAGTCTTGTAAGCATGTCTAGTTGTATTGAGTCTGTATTAAGTCAAGCCTAGTCAAAGAAGACTCAAGCATGTGAAGGACACCACCCAGCATGCCACCTCAGTGGCCGCATTGAGTCCCAATCACACCATAGTTTTCAGCACCTAGGATTACTTGGAGGATCATGAAGTTGGCCCATGCATGAGGAGTTGATGACCACATGCCAGCATACCCCTTCCACACCCCGAGCACACCAACTCCACATGTCAGCATGACAGGAGGGAAAGTCAAATTAGATAAACATGAATCCCATGTTTCATGCCAGCTTGCTTAGGAAAGAAGTGGTCCACCCCAAGCCAAGAAAAGTAAAAAGTTGGCGCCCCTTGGTCCCCCCCTTTGGCTGCCCACTACCTACCTTGTTTGGAGGGATTTTGTATGTCTTGAGAGTGTTTTCTTCCACATGTTCAGTCCCACACTTTAGGAAGAAAGTGGGCACCCCATATTTTTCATATTTTCTTTTGCTTGGGCCCTAAATCTCATGACTCTATATAAGGGACCCGTTGTATGAAAATTTAATAATTTTTCATGAATATAAATTTAGTTTTCCAGCTTTTGCTATGTGCTTGCCATGTGCTAAGGTGAATCTATGTGAAACCCTTCTTCTTCCTTGTCTCCTGCGCCTTGCCTCTAGTTGCCATCAAAACCCTAGAAGCTATCATCTCCAGCCTTGGTCGCCCAACACAAAAACATCTCTTTTCTTGCTATTTTCAATTTATTTCTTCATCCCTACATTGTTTTTTAACCCTTGACAGGTGATTTGTAGGTCCCTCAAAGCCTACGAATGCATAGATTCCACTCAGGTAGCGATCAGATCACCGGGTTGAAAGCCACGAATTCGCGGGGTCTTCGACTTGATCATTTAGGCCGCATCCAGAAGTGAAGAGCGACCTCTGCAAGGATTCATTTGCAAGATCCTATTAGGTACATCCCCTTTACTTTCCAGTAGTGATATTGAAGGGGAACTAGCCCAACTGGAGTTTCTCATCCTTGGCGATCTTTCTTCCTTATCATTTTAAGGGTCTACTTGCATGCTGTTGCTTCTTATTTTTGCACAGAACTCTCTACTTAAATTCCTATCCTTATTTTTGGGATTTAGATACATAACTCAACATCTAAAAATTCAAAAATAATTTGCAAGCATATTTAGTCCTGCATCAAAAGGATACGCTGTTTCAGGATGATGGTGAATCGAGAGTAGGTCCTTGATACCATGTCTGTTGGTTGTCCTCTTAATCAAGTAGCATGGAGATGCTGGCATAACATCAAGTATTGTGTTTGACACTTCACTAAGCATGACTCCCATATGAGATTCTATTTCTGCCAAAGAGAAGTTTTGTATTAGAATGTGGACATGAATTATTCTTCTGACTTGAGATCACTATGGCAGCTTGCAAGCAACTCACTATGTTTAGGTACTGGACTATCCAAATTTCTAATCCGATGATAGAAGGTTGCATGGTAAAGTAAAGTACTTGTATAGTGGTAGTATGGTCAAGAAGGATTGATCTCTCTAAATGGTTTGGAGTGAATGCTCATTATGCCTCAATTGAGAAAGACCATGGCAAGGGCATTCCTTGTAGGGAGTTATAGGGATTCTTTATTTGAGTCATATTAAGATGGACTGATTAAGGTTGTGCAGTTTAACCCTAAGCCATATGGAGCATTAGGAGATCAAATGAATAAGTTCAGTGATATTTCATATTCGACAGTTTTTTATTGCTCCGCAACCTTCAACCTATTCGGATGCTGGGTGTCATTGCTAGATGGTGACTTTGGCTAGAACTGGAAATGTTCCCGTGCTACCGGATTAGTGTTTGAACCTACGGGGTCACACACCATGGGGTTTCTTCTTGATTTGGTGGCTTGGGAATGATTAGGAATTGTTCCAGACTCGTTTGACAACAAGTTATCAAAACTGCCATTAGAGTCAACCTGAGGCAAGTCGACTCGAGGCGAGTCGACCCGAGGTGTGTGTCCCATCTGACGGATTTGCTGAAAAATCCAAGAATACTTCACTGATGGCTGTAAGCATTATATCAATCAATGATTGGCATTTCGAGGTTTGAATCAGATATTGTTGCTGAAGTCCGAATGTCTTATAACCTACATGAATCCCAACAGACTCTAAACTTCCTATTAATCTCTCATTCTCTACCCTTTATGGTTTTACTTAAGGTGACTATTTTGGAGTTGAAAAAAAATGAGACACTTCATTCTTGATAAAGCCAAAGACTTTGCTATTCTCTAGTTAGAAGTCTTGCTTGATCTCAAAGAGATTGGGTAGTGAAAGTATTAGGATTTTTGGATTCTTGTGTGCATACCTTCTGTTGAAGGTTTGGGATAGAGTGTTCTAGGAAAGGTTCTTGGGTACTTTGTTCTATCTATTCAGCGGTAGATTCTTTAAGGAGTTGAAGGAGTCCACCGTTGCCACCTGGTTTTCGTAGTGGCTAGCACCTTGAAGGAAGGAGGAGAGTCCCCTTACCCCAGTGTGAACTATCCATAGAGGTAGGATGCTTGTGCTGCTCATAGGGCTATTGCTCATCCTTGAATTACCTTCCCTCCTGGTGATCGTCACCTTGGATAAAAGATTTGTACTTCTTTCTTATTGGTCTAAAGAAATGATCTTCAATACCCTTGTGTGTGATTCAAAGAACATTTTAATGAATTACATGCTTCGCTTGCTTGACTTCATACATGTATTACTATATATGCATAAAGATCTGTGTATGAACCACGATAATTAGATTAACATATGGGATAAAATTATTTTATCTCCTTCCGCTACATCATGTAGTTTAGAAAAGTTTTAAATTGAATGTATTGGCACCTACCTATGCTTGCCCAACACTGGTATCAGAGCCAAGTTGAATGCATATTTAGTATAATACTTTTGTATGAAATCGGCTTGATATCCTTCACATAGTACTTGGATTAAGGTGGATTAACCATGGCCGTCTGGTCATAGGAGAAAAGCATGGTTTAAAGGCCATCTCTTCCCATTCAATGGGGTTTTCCTATGCCGTGTAGGAGTGCCACTGTGTCATGACCTTATGAAAAAGAAGGTGAAGGATTTGATAGAAAAAAATTATTTAATCCATGTTTGTAGATCATAGCTATGTTTAGATGAGATCTAAAAGATGTATGACCTAAGATTTTGAAAAGTTCAAGTGAAAAGAGATGAATTTTAAAGTTGCTATTTTTAGCCCAAGCAGATGAGCCGATGGTGGGGACACTAGGATCATACATAGATCACTGGATCCCATATTGTTTATTTAGTCATGTGTCAAAATTTTGAAAGTTTTGTAATTGAGTCCTGTAATAAGTTGAGATTAGTTGATTTGTCTTAACCCTCAACCTTAGTCTAGTTTTGAGTCCTATACATCAGTTATGAGTCTAGTTTGAGCCCAATTTTTATACAAGAGTGGTGGTTACCCTATTTTGGAGTTCCACCAGGCCACATTGAGGAGTCAGAGGCCACTACATCAGTGCATTGGATTTTGTGTGACAACCTAGGATCCAAGATGCTTCCAGAAACCCTAATTCTTTCCAGATATCCTCCAGATGCCCAGATTCCTTCGCAAATGCCATAGAATATTTCTAAATCTAGAAATCCATGATTCCAGAGGTCCACCTGCATCCAAGCCCAAGAAAATCAAGCCCAGGCTCCAAGCCAAAGCCCTAACAAAGCAAGATTACATGGAATATTCCTGCTACCAGGCTACCAGGCCACCCCAGCTTCTAGCAGGCCCAAGCCAATGGGCCAAGCCCCTTTAGGTCAGCACCTTGCTGCCCCTAGAAGCCCAGCACTCCCTCCTAGACATCCTTGAAGTGTTGACCAAGTCTAAGAGGTGTCCTTGAGTTGACTAGTCAATACATGAATGGAGAAGGAGAAGACTAGGTCAATTCCTAACCTAATGGGGATTTATTTTTCTAACATAGCTAGGAGTGGTTATTTTAACTCAAGTATGTAACCCTAGTTAGAGTGCATGGGAGCTCTATATAAACCTCACCCCTCCCCCTCTTGTAATCAATTTTTATTCATGATATCAAAACCCTGGTGAAATTTATTTGAGCTTGCAAGCTTTTTTTACTTTGTTCTTTTCGTTCTTTGGTTTGTGTTTGTGTTCTCTTGCTTCACCGACATCTACCCTTCCAGTTCTCCATGTCTAAGTAGCAAACCCAACTTCCAAGCATCAGCCACCCCCAAAGAAGGAGTGCCCTAGGCCGCCGAGCAAGGATATCTTCACCAAGCATCAAGCTACCCAGCTTCTAAACCCTAACATGATTCCTTCTAAACATAGTTTCCTTTCATTCTCTTACCTGATGTTTTGATTGACCCTTGATGTTTTGCAGGATCCCCAAGATGTTTCACCTCCCCGAAGTGATGCGGAACTATATATGCACGCAATTTTTTTTCTTTTTAAATATTAAGCTATATGTTTTAATCCTGAAGATCAGACTAAGGAATGATGTAAAAAGTTCTATATAAAATTAAGAAACTAAACATGCAAAACAGGACCTAAAAGTAATAGAAAAAGGGACCGCCGAGGCTATGAAGCCTTGGTTGGGCTAGTTCACCAACAGTAGGGCTACTAGCAGTAGATGGGGTGTACTTGGCAATGGTTGAGGTGTCTAGTGCAGATTGTACGTGAAGAGGTTGCTCTCACTTTCGGATGTAGCTAGGAAAACCAGGCCAGAGACTAGTGGATTCCCGGCTTTCTGCTTGGTGGTCCGATTATGGCCCGACTGGAGTCGTTGGATTCGTTAGAGTCGAGGGACCTGCAAATATCCTTTCTTGGGTTAGAAAACAAAGCACAGGTGAAGAGTAAATTGAAAAACCAGCAAAGGGAAGACGGGATTTGAAGTGGTCGGCTAGGGCTTGGAGATGCAGGTGGAGGTTGGAAGCAGGCGCAGGACTCCACAAAAAAGAAGGGCTCACACAGAATCCCTTTAAGCACATAGCAGGTAGCACACAACAATTTAAGAATTCAATATTATTTCATGATAAAAAATTTTATTGATACAAGAGATTAGAGCCCTTTAAATAGACTCTGAGACTTGGCCCCCAAGTAAGGTTAAAAGAGACTTTACATAGGAATTTTAATCCCCATCAAACTCTAGCTAGAAAACATGGTAAGCTAGGTACAAAAAAATCCCTAAATACCCTCAATCTCTCACTTGCCTTGGTCGGCCAAAGGTGGTCACTATAGTGGCCGACCAAGGGTGGTGAGCATATGGCCTTGGCGCCACTTAACTCCTCTCCTGGGCCTTGCCTATCCTAGTTTGCTTCAGGATGCAGTTTAGGGCTTCAACGCTTCGGGCTTGTCTCCCGGGTTTCTGATTTCTTCTCCTAGGCTTTTGATTTCTCCTCCTTGGCCTTCCAAGATCCTCATAGCTTGAGCTGGCTTGGTCTTCACTTGTATGAGTCATTGGTGGACATGTACTATCCTCCAAAAAATTACTAGCTCAACATGAGCTGACTAGTACAGGACTCAAGTAATAAAAAAATAACTTAGATGGACTAAGCCTTTTTTACAAATGGACTCAGATGCTTCTAATTAAATCATAGAGGGATGAGAAGCATCTGTCTTATTCTGGTGCCTCTGGTATTCGCACCAATTCTTCAAGGATGTGAGAAACTACACCCTATTGAGTGAAGATCAGGCTGGCTCACATAACTCTCCAGGAGGTCTGGGTTGAGGTGCTGCAAGTCCTCTCTAAAAATCCATTTGTCATCTGACTCTAGCCGGCCTTGCCATCGGACCAAGTAATGCTGATAGCGGCGACCCCAGGTCGATACGGCTTGATCATCCAGGATACGCTTGATCCGTTCTCCTCTCTCAGGCCAAATAATTGATGGACACTCTGGGTTAGGGTCACTGACAATGGAAGGAGTAGGTCCAAAGGCCTTACTAGGTATCACTGCCGATTCCCTATACTCAACCAAGTCTGCGATATTGAAGGTAAAACTAATGCCCAAATATGGAGGCAAATCTAACACATAGGCAATTGGTCCAACCCTTTCTATCATTTTTAAAGGTCCGGCTCCATATGCATGAAGCTTCTTAACGGTCCTGGGGGGGAACCGCTCAGGCCTAAGCCTAATCATTACAGAATCCCCTACATCAAATTCCTTGGTCCTTCTTCAGGAATTAGCCAGTTTCTTTTATGTTTCGTTACATATGTTTATTTTTTGGCTAATGTCCTTATGCAAGTCTCTAATATGCTGTGCGAATGATTCTATAGACTCTGAGACTCGTGCATGAACAGGTAAAGGAATCAAGTCAATGGAGCGATTAGACTTGTACCCATGGGCTATCTCGAAAGGACTCTTGCCCATTGTGCTATTCACGGAGCTATTATAGGCGAACTCTGCTCTAGGCAATAATAGATCCCAAGTTCCAACGTGTTCACCTACCAGGCATCTAAGGAGGTTTCATAAACTACGGTTCACCACTTCGGTTTGGGCATCTGTTTGGGGGTGGTAGGCTGTAGAAAACTTAAGCTTGGTCCCTAACAAGTGCCATAGGGTTTTCCAGAAATAACTGGTGGACCTAACATCCCTATCAGACATGATGGTCTTGGGTAGGCCATGGAGTCTAACCACATTATCTAAGAAAAGCTTGGCTACTCTAGATGCATCAAAGGTCTAGAAACATGGGATGAAGTGAGCCATCTAAGAGAACCTATCGACCATTACGAAGATAGAATCATGTCTCTTCTGGGTCTTAGGTAATCCTAACACGAGGTTCATACTTAGATCTTGCCAAGGGTGATTAGGCACTAGTAAAGGTGTGTAGAGACCAGTATTTTGTTTATGCTATTTTGCAATAGCATATGTTCTACACCTGGCTATAATCTGAGCAACATGCCTTTTCAATCCTGGCCAAAAGAACTGGTGTTCTATCACTAAGATGGTCTTATTCCTACCAAAGAGACTAGCTAAACATCCAGCATTGATCTCCCAAATTAGGAATTCTTTAAGGGAAGTTCTAGGTATACAAAGTCTATTATTTTGGAAAAGGTAGCCATCTTGAATGGTATACTCACTATGGGTTCTGGATGGTCCTAGCCTGAGGGTCTGGTAAATGTCTCCAAAGTCTGTGCAGGTTTCATATTCATCCTTTAACCTATCAAACCCTATGACTTGGGTGCTGACTGATCCTAACAGCAAAGACCTATGCTTAAGGGTGTCTGCTACCTTATTATCTGTTCTGGCATGGTGCTTTAGGACAAAGGTGTAGGTCTGAATGTACTTGATCCATTTACTATGACGTGGGTTAAGTTTCTTTTGGGAGTTTAGGAACTAGAGTGCCTCATGATCAGAAAATAAGACAAACTCCTGTGGTAGTAAGTAATGTCTCCAATATCTAAGGACTTGAACTACCGCATTAAATTCTTTGTCATAGATAGAGTACTTAAGTTTAGCCTCATTTAGCTTCTCACTGAAGAAGGCTACAGGGTGATTTTCTTGACTTAGTACCCCACCTATTCCTACTCCTGAGGCATCACAAGTGACCGCAAACATCTTAGCAAAGTCAGGTAATTTAAGAATGGGTGCATGGGTCATCTTATCCTTAAGCTCTAGAAAGGCCTTATCAGCTGCTTTGGTCCACTCAAATGTACCCTTCCTATTGCAATCAGTTATAGGTGCGACGACCATACTAAAACCCCTAATAAATCTCCTGTAAAAGGTTGCTAGGCCATGGAAGCTACGCACATCATGGACACTAGTGGGTATAGTCCACTCAACAATTGCCCTAACCTTTTCAGGATCTGCAGAAACTCTCTCAAGAGTGACAACAAAACCTAGGAAGATAACCCTATGTGTCATGAACTCATATTTCTTAAAGTTGGCATAGAGGCTATTCTCCCAAGGGTCTAGCATACTATTCTTAGATGATTAAGGTTGTCCTTTTTAGTACAACTATAAATCAAGATGTCATCAAAGTAGACCACAACAAATTTTTCGGTATATTCTTTCAGGACTTGGGTCATAATCCTCATGAATGTACTTGGTGCATGGGATAGTTCAAAAGGCATCACAACCCACTCAAACAGGCCATCCTTAGTCTTGAATGCGGTCTTCCACTCATCCCCAGGTCTAATCCTAACCCAATGATAGCCGCTCTTAAGGTCTATCTTTGAGAAAACTTTGGCTCTGGCCATCATGTCTAACATATCGTCCAATTGGGGAATGGTAAACCTATACTTCACAGTTATTTTTTTGATAGCTCTACTGTCTACACACATCCTCCAGGTACCATCTTTCTAAGGAGTCAGAAGAGCAGGGACTGCACATGGACTCAAGCTCTTCCAAATGAAACCCTTCCTAAGCAATTCTCCCACTTGCTTCTGTAATTCTTGATGCTCACTAGGGTTCATTCTATAGTGAGGAAGGTTCGGTAAAGTGGCTCCTGGGACTAGATCTATTGCATGTTGATGTCTTAAATGGTGGTAATTGATCAGGTAAATCATCAGGGTAGACATCCTCAAATTCTTTGAGAGCCTCTATAATTTTGGAGGGTGTTCCTTTTAGGTCAGCTCATGTATTTCTTCGGTGGTCAAGATCCAAATAGGGTTACCCTCAGCAATCTCTCTTTCTAACTCCTTAGCCTTAATTAGATTAACTCTATTTTTCTTGTCCTTAAGGCTACTAGAACCTCTCTTAACTGGGTCTCTAGGTGGAGTTGGGTGATAACAAACTTATTCCCATGGTAGCTAAATGCACGAACATTGGTTCGACCAAACAGGGTTGCATTATGATCAAAAAGCCAAGGTCGACCTAAAATGATACTACTTACTTCCATGGGGACGACATCACACCAAATCTTTTTCTCATAGGTTTGTAGTCTAACTAAGATTTGGCACCTAGACTTGATCTGGATGGAGGTGGAATCTACCAAAGAAAATTTGTAAGGGCTAGGATGGGGAACTGTAGTCAATCCTAAAGATTTGACTATACTAGCAGAGACGGCATTAACACAACTCCCACTATCTATGATAATCTTAAGTACCTTAACCCCTACCTTAAAAAGGTCTGTAGGATGTTAGTCCTACGCCAATCTTCCTTAACTAGGGTTTGGGTTAAGATGCACCTAACCACTCCTAATACGTTCTCAGACTCAGGTTCCTCCTCCTCACCTTCATACTCATCCAACAACTAGTCATCAGCCTCATAGATCTCTCCCTCATATTCGGCTTTGGGTTCAGGCTCTTCTTTCTCTAGCTCACTTAAGTGTAGGGCACTAACTAGGCATTGGCTAACAAAGTGGCCTGATTTCCGACATTTAAAATAGGTCTTCTAGGGATTGGGACTCTTGTGGATCTCTATAGATTTTTCTCTATCATCTCTACGGGTCAAAGGATACTAGGCTGGGGTCGACTCGAGTTAGGGTGACTTAGAGTGGGTCAACTCGGATTAGGTCAGCTAGGGCAGGGTCGGCTCTGATGGGACTGGCTAGCTCCTGGGTACTGACTAGGAATCTAGTGGGCTCGAGTTTTCGATAAACGGGTCCTCTCTAGAAACGCTTATAATTCCTAGCAATCTAGTAGGCATGGTCTAGGTCCCTAACTTCTCTCATGTAAAGCTCCCTCTTAATATCATCCCTTAGGCCAGCCCTAAACCTAGATAGAACAACATCCTCAGACTCGTTTAAGTAACATCGCATGGAATACTCATCAAATTTTACGATGTACTCATCTACACTCTTGCTACCCTGATTCAATCGCTGCCTTTGATCCATTAAATTATAACGATATGATGGTGGAACGCATTTCCCTCTAAGCTTACCCTTCATGGCCCTCTAGGTGACTATGAAATCATAACCTCCTAGTCTAAGTGTTCTCTCAACACTAGCCCAATATAACCTGGCCTCTCGGACCAACTTAAGCTTGGCAAACCTAAACTTACGCTCCTTCAACATATCGTACCACTCAAAATATTGATCAACTTCTCCCTCCCAATCTATATAGACCTTAGGATCGTGACAACCATCAAAAGTGGGGGCTTCTATCCGTATGTTCTTATATGCTCTATTTTCCTGGTCTATAAAGTCTTTATTGGGTCTCGTTGGACGAACCTCTGGGACTGGGTCATGACGATGGACTCTCCTAGGTTCAGCCTCAAAGTAGGGATCAGGGTTTGGGATCCTCCTAGGTTCAGTCTCATAGTAAGGATCTTGACGAGGGATTCTCCTAGGATGGGGAGGTGACTCAAGATCTGGTTCAGGCTGCGACCCATGGGTTCTCTCTAAGGTCCTTATACGGTCCTCTACCTGATCAAACCTATTGGCTATATGGTCAAGTCTATTATTGATTCGGGTATTAGACTAAGTTATCTGGGTATTCACCAAGGCTAAGGATTGGGCTAGCTGTCAGTGAGTGCAGTAATCTTGGCTTCAAGGTTATCCATGGGTTCGTCAAAGGTGGAGATGGTGGTTGATATGATGCCCCTGATCTAGTGCTCATGCAAGACTCAACACTGAGTCGACTACAGTTGCCTAGACCTAGAGCCCAATCAGAATGGGTTGACTCAACTTACACACAACCCAAATCCTAATCCTTCAATCTGGCCAGGTAAGATGTGGGATGGTGTGAAGCTCCCCCTGCTCTCACAGGGAAACAATTAAAGAACCACCGATCCGCTTAGGTCGTTTGACACTGTACCTCTTGCCTAGACACCAATATCTAGTAATAGAAAATGAATTGGGTGCACTAGTCATCCCACAAAGATAGAACCTGACCAATGGGTGTCCCTAGCCCACTAGGGCAAATTAAGTCTAGTTAATTTTAGATTAGGCTTGGGACCGAATGCAAGGGTTGTGGTTTTGGGCTAAGGAGAGGTTATCAACTGCTTCCCTTATCTGGTTAATTTGGAGTTTTTTTGATTCTATGTATTTTTTCTTTTTGGGATTTTCTTAAACAGAAAGATAATTATAGATTATGATCTAATATGCAGGAAATATGCTAAAATTATAGATATGCAAAGATTATACAAAAAAAACCTTGAACTTTTTGAAATCAGTTTTGTTGCCAAAATAGAGCAGAACTGTTCTCAGGCGGTGTTTCGGCTGTCAGAAAATACACATATCGAAATAATTCCTATGAAAATTCTTGAACTTAATTTGATTTATAGGGAATCCGAAAAAATAAATTTCATATTTTTATGAGTTTTACAAGGTAGAAATAATTAAAATAATATGGTATATACTGAAAAAGGTCAAAAATGAAAAAAAACCCTAAGGAACTCTTTGTGTTCTTCTTCAGGGGTCAATTCACAGTGGCACCCCTACCGTCATAGGAGATCCCGTCGATTGAGAAAGTGGGTTTTGAAGCTCTACTTGTCTCCTATGACCGGACGGCCATGGTGAAGCACCCGATTCGAATATCCAGAGAGAACTAAGCCCAAACAAGATCTGATACCAAATGATGTGGAACTATATATGCTTGCAATTATTTTTTTATATTTTTAAATTTTGAGTTATATGTTTTAATCCCGAAGATCAGACTAAGGAATGATGTAAAGAGTTCTATATGAAAATATGAAACTATAAGCATGCAAAACAGGACCTAAAAGCAATAGAAAAAGGGACCGCCGAGGCTGAGAAGCCTCGGTTGGGCTAGTTCACCAACAATAGGCTACTGGCGGTAGTGGGGGTGTACCTGGCAATGGTTGAATCACCTGGTGTAGATTATACATGAATAGGTCACTCTCACTCCAGAATGCGACCTGGAAAATTAAGCCAGAGACCTGTAGATTCCTGGCTTTCTGCTCGGTGGTCCGATTGCAACCTAGCTGGAGTTGTTGGATTCGTAGGAGTTGAGAGACCTGCAAACATCCATTCTAGGGTTAGAAAATAAAGCACAGGTGGGGAGTAAATTGAAAAACCAGCAAAGGGAAGATGGGATTTGAAGTGGGCGGCTAGGGCTTGGAGATGCAGGTGGAGGTTGAAAGCAGGTGCAGGACTCTGGGAAGAAGAAGGGCTCACATAGAATCCCTTTAAGCACACAGTAAGTAGCACACAGCAATTAAAGAATTCAATATTATTTCATGATAAAAAGTTAACTTGATACAAGAGATTAGAGCCCTTTAAATAGACTCTTAGACTTGGCACTCAAGTAAGGTTAAAAGAGACTTTTCATAGGAATTTTAATCCCCATCAAACTTTAGCTAGAAAACATGGTAAGCAAAGTAGAAAAAAATCCATAAATCCCCTCCCTCTCTCACTTGCCTTGGTCGGCCAAAGGTGGTGACTATAATGGCCGACCAAGGGTGGTGAGCATAAGGCCTTGGCATCACTTAACTCCTCTCCTGGGCCTTGGCTGGCATAGTTTGCTTCAGGCTATAGTTCAGGGCTTCGGGTTTGTCTCCCGGGCTTTTGATTTCTCCTCCTAGGCTTTTGATTTCTCCTTCTAGGCCTTCCATGATCCTCATAGCTTCAGTTATGTTGGTCTTCACTTGAGTTGGCTTGGTCTCCACTTGTATGAGTCATTACTGGACATGTACTAAACTCTGGAAAATAACTAGCTTAACATGAGCTGACTAGTACAGGACTCAAGTAATAAAAAAATAACTTAGATGGACTAAGCCATTATTACAAATGGGCTCTGTCTCAACCACAGAAGGTTGAGAAGCCTCTGTCTTATTCCGGTGTCTCTGGTGTCTACACCATGAAGGAGGCTTTCCTTGCCTCCAAGATTGCCCAAATCAGCCATCTAATCAAGGGAACCGAGCTTCGTCTTCCAGGCATCAATCTAAGAGCCGTGTGACCCCTTCGATTGCAGATTCTTCAAATCACTGATTGGTAACATCCTTTCTTTCTTTTAATTTCTGATTTGATAAAAATGAGATATCCTAATCCGGGAGTTTCTCAATTCTCAAGTCCTGGAATTTATTATCTTGCATGAGTTTGCCTGTGATATGATGATTCTTTGCATTGCTACTCCTTATGCTAGTTTTTATTTTATTTTTGAAATCTAGCCTGCAAATAAAATTATAAAAAAATCATAAAAAAACTAGTTTACTATTTTCATGCACGTATAGCAATCTTAGAGTCATCCCACATTAGTTTGGTATTCGAACGGATTTATGATAGTTTTTATCTGCTTTGCATTCACAAACCCTAATTTCTGCATCCTGTCCACTGCATTAGGTATCTAGGTTTCATCTTTTTCTAGTTTTTTAGAAAATTTATTTTTCTATGAAAACTGCATGTCATGTACACTATTCTATGCTCATAATTTTCATGATTTTTAATTAATTTTACCGTAAACCTAATTCTCTAAAATCTAGCATATTAGGAACCCTAACTAAAAGTCTGATAATTCTATATCAGTCCAAAAATCCTAAGATTTTCATAACCATTTGATTTTATTTTTGCATATAATTTCGTAGAATTCATCATCGCCATCCGTACTCTATCCTTTATTTTTTTGATTTTTTTCTACATCAAAATCTGTGTCAAAATCAGCATCATCTGAAATCCTAATTTTTAGAATTTTGCTATTCTGCATACTTGTTCAACCAAACCCTAATTAACTTCTAGAACCCCCGAAATCCCAAGCCAAACATTGTTTGATAATCCCAGTTAACTTAAACGTAACTTGACATGTCATAAATCATTAAAAAAATATTTTATTTTCTACTATGTTTTAGTTTGCATCAGAACCATTGAATGTTCATCATCTTTTAATCTAATCTTAAGGGGAATCAATATAATATCAGGGCAGATGGTCATAACCTGTCCTGGGCCCAAAACAACCACCCAGCATTTCCACCCAAACCTTAATTAAAATTAATTATACCTAATTTCCCTAAAGGGCTAGGTGACACCAACAGGTTGGGTATAAGCTGTGTGGGCCAACTAGTGTATTTAATCCTTTAGCTATTACTAAAAGATGGTGTCTAAGGCTGGGGGTCCAGAGTCAAATGACCTATGTGGATTGGTGGTTTATAATTATGACCTTGTGACAAGCAGGGGTAGCCTCCCACCACCCCACCCCCTACCTAGCCAATGGAAGGATTAGCTACTGGGTTAAGTGTAAGTTGAGCTGACCCATCCAGTTTTGGCTCTAGTTCTAGGAAAACCTTGATCATTCTAGACTATTTCTTTTTGCATGCTTGGCTGCACCATTCCATTCTAATTTCTTGATTGAGTGTATGACCACTAGATTAGGAACCCAATACCTAAAGTCTAAACCCCAAACTGATCAGCCATGGATCCCAATTTGGAGGCTATCCTGAACCAGCTTGCTCGGTTAACTACCCAAATGAATCGTATGTTTGACCAATTTGACACTAGAACCCAAGATTAATCAGCCCAAATGACCCAAATCAATACTACGCTTGATCAAACCAATGACCAGATAACCTAATTGATCCGATCCAAGAACCAAATGAACCATAGATTCAACCAAGTAGACCATCGATTTGACCAGGCAACCAGTAGGATCAACCAATTAGCCACTAGTTTTGACCAAGTAGGAGATTGGTTAGGAACCATAGACAAGACCCATAGGACTGAACCCATAACCTATGAACCCATAACCCTTAGTCAGCCTGAGCCCAATAGGATTAGTACCATTAGATATGAACCCAGTGTTAGTTAGTGGTGCGGGCACCAGACTCAGAAGAAGACTTCAGAGCTCCATCTAGATCTCTGATTAACCTTGCCCGAAGAATTAGGGTTTTTTGGCTTGTAATAAGGGTTGACTTGATCAACTCAATTTTAGCTTGAGTCTATATTACCTGCATTTTTATTTTGTTGAGTCATGTTGACTCAGTAGTGGACTAGGGCTTCAACCTGGGGTGTTACATTTTCTCCCAAGCCCAAGCAAGTGGGCGCCACACTCCCAGCCACACTCCCAGCCATACGCCTGAGTCCAGGGGGCGCCACATCTCCATCCAGCAGGCTTTGGTCCCCACACCACAGATAGCAGCTCCCTTCTCTCATGCGCCAATTGAGGAGAAATCCACCAGGGGTCCACAAATCAAGGGGGGCGGCCCAAGACATTCCCAAAAGAACCAAACTATGAAAGGGAAGAAATTCTCTTGGAGAGAACTTCAAGGAGGCGCCCATTACCTGCCAAAAATACTCAAAACAAAGTTAGAAAGATCCATAACTTGGGGAGAAAGAAAAGGAGGTATCCAAAAAGGGTTGAGCCATGGAAGGAAGGAGATTTCTCTTGAAGAGCAAGGTTAGGAGGCGCCCTAGTCATTCCAACTAAAGCCAGATATAAAAGGAAACAAATTTTCTCTTGGAGGGCAAGGTTAAGAGGCACCCAAACACTTCCAGATAAGGCCAGGCATAGAAGGAAAAAAATAATTTTCTTGGAGGTCAAGACAAGGAGGCGCCACCTACATTCCTTTTTTGAAGCCTCAATCATCTTTGGAATTATTTGGCCGGCTATATGAGTAGGGATTGATCCTACAATCCTAATTTGAAGATCCCCTCCTTTAGTCCCACATGGGAAGATGTAAAATCCTACTCTCTTGTAATGTCCTATAAATAAAACCCCCATGTAAGTTTGAAATGAATCAGATGAATTAAACCAAATTTTTTTTGTGAGCAAACTTTGTGTTTTCTCTCTTCGCACTTGCATCCAGGTGTTGAGCTCCATGAGGGAGTAAATCTGGGTTCCCCAGGAACCTTGAGGAGGTGTGAGATCTCCAAAACCCAAACCCTAGGTTAGCCACTTCTACTCCATAACCCTAGCCGCCCACCATCCACTTCAATCCACCAAACCCTAGCCTATCCCACCTCCCACAGCCTCTCTCTCCAAGTCCAAGCCGACCACCAGCATCCAGCTCCAGTCCAGATACTTCAGATCCAAAGCTCTTTCCAGAGGGAGTCGAATCAGCCTTCAAGAGAATTCGGATCTCAGCGACATCAGCCTTCAAGTTCTTCGAACTGGTAAATCCTTCCCTGAGTCTCTGAATCCATCACTTGTTTTTCTTCTTCCTAGATCTTGAGTCCAGGAGAAGCCGACCAAACCACAAGACCAGTATTGGAGGATCCATTACATAGATAGCCAAATCCGAGGATCCAACAATCTGCTCGAGAGAGTTCTTCCACCCAAATTCTGTGAAGATCACTGTCTGGTTGGTAAACCATCTCTTCTCTTTATTTCTGTCCTGTTGAAAGTTCAGAGCGAAACCCTAGGTCTAGGAGTTTCTCAACCCCCAGCGATCCGTTACTTCTGAACTACTCTGATAACTTAGCTTCTTCTAAATTGTGCTTTCAATCCTTACCTAGTTTCCATCAACTTAGTTTAACTTTACTTTGGGTCAAAGCCAATTTCTGAAAAAAAAAAAAAAAAAGAATTAATCTTAATTTTTACTTCCGCATACGCTTCTTTGTTCTTTGTTCTGCATCAGTTAGGAACACCTTAGCCAACCCACCCTTGTTACCCCAGTCATTAGTCAGTTTTTCTTTAGTCTACCCCCTCTTACCACCTCATTGGCTCACCCAAATGACCTTGAAGAAGAGATATATGAGGCTGACCCAAGCATAGTGGAATGGTATGTGGAGGAAGAAGAGGAGTTCACCATAGAAGACTTAGAGCTAGTGGAATCAATAGATACTCAGTTAGAAGCCACCCTAGAATCAGTTGACCCTGACCATATCCATATAGTAGTCGACCCAGAGTTAGATGGCTGGTGTGGTATGCATGATGAGGATGCAATCAAGTGACTTTAAAGGAGATTAACCAAAATTTAACTAGCAATTCCTACTTGCATATGAGTGATTCAACATATAAGATCAAGGAGATCTAAATAAAAAACCCTAAATGCTTATACTTAAACCCAGCTAGGAGGATTATCAAAATCTTAAAGAAATAGGACAAGATTAGAATTCGCACACAAGTCAAGCTAGCCCTATTTAATGATCCCGATCTTAAAAGACTAGGAGTTCAAGCATTGAAATCTCAAGCACAAGGGATTCGCTCTTAAGGTTCTCAAATGAAAGATCATACCACATAAGATGGGCCATCTAACTTTCTGGTTTGTAGCAAGTAATCCTTCCTCCTGGATCTGGAACCTAGAGAACCCTGCAACAAAAAAACCAAGATGATTAGAAGCTTAATTAGAAATGAGAAGATTGATGGAACTCAAAGGAGAGTTTGTTGGAAATGATCCTTGGTGCCATGGTGGAAGCTTGTGTTGGTGTTGATCTTATTCTTGTGAGGATGTCCTTAATTCGCCTTGAAGGAAGAGGATTGCTTGGAAGATGAAGAGTAAAAGAGAAGGATTAGGGAGAAGAGATGATGGAGGAGAGGAAGAGGTTCACTTAGGCATAAAGATCCACATAGGCACATAGAAACACAAGAAAATTTCTAAAAATTTGTATTCATTCATCAATTGCTCTTTACAAGGGCGTCCAAGGCTTTAAATAAAGCCTCACAAATTTTGAAATTTCAAATCCCCAAACAAGTGGAGTAATATAAGGGGAGAGGGCTGATTTTCTTGCTTGAAATCCTCCTTGGCCAACTTCCTTGAATTTGAACTTGAGATGGCGCCCTCTTGTGGTGAGGTGGCATGTGAGGTGGCATGTGGTCCCAAGTTGAGGTGGCGCAAGTGATGTGGCATGTGGTCCCCAATTGAGTTGGCTTTGGTCTTGATTTGGGGTATACATTGTGAGTCTTCTTTAGGCTTGATGCTAGTTGACCCATTTGGATTGGACTAAGACTAGACCCGACATGGACTCGACTTACATGATTATTTTGGACTCAAAAGAAAGATTACAGGATTCTCTAGTCCAACCATAAAGATTCGGAATGGGCTTGAATTGGTTGGAGTCTCTTTCTGATTCTGGTGCCCGCACCAATTCTCCCCGGGTGGGAGGAACTCGACCCTGTCGAGTGATAAGTTTCTAATATATCCGGGTCGATTTGTTGTAGGTCCTCTTTGGTGATCCAGGATCTTCAGATTCAAGATGTCCTTGCCATCGAACCAGATAGCATTGGTAGCCCTTATTTCTAGTAGTGATGATCTGGTCATTCAAGATCCTTTCAATTCTTTCCTTTCGCTCAGGAATATTTGGTGGTGGACACTCAATTGGCATTTCACTCTCAAGAGAAGTGTTAGGACCAAAAGGTTCATCCGTATCAATGCAGGTTCCTTGTATTCTTTCAGATCGGAAACATTAAATGTAGAACTAATGCCATAACTAGGTGGTAAGTCTACTATATAAGCATTAGGTCCAATTTTTTTATTATTTTGAAGGGTCCGGCTCCCCGGGCATGGAGTTTCTTCATAGTTCCGGGAGGAAACCTTTCTGGTTTAAGCCTAATCATTACAGAGTCTCCTACATTAAATTCCTTTAACCGTTTATGTGAATTAGCCATATGCCTATAGAGTTTATTGCTTGTTTGAATCTTCTGACTAATCTCCTTGTGCAAACCCTTAACATGCTGTGCATATGACTCAGCAGACTCAATATTCATGTATGTACTGGTAATGGAATTAGGTCTAAAGGTTTCCTAGGTCTGTATCCATGGACCACTTCGAATGGACTTTTTCCAATAGACTTATTAATCGAACTGTTGTAGGAAATTCAGCACGAGGAAGTAGTAAGTCCCAGTTTCCTAGGTAGTCACCGACTAAACATCTTAAGAGATTTCCTAAGCTTCGGTTTACTACTTCAGATTGGCCATCGGTTTGAGGATGATAGGCCGTAGAGAATTTCAGCTTAGTACCTAACATGTGCTAGAGGGTTTTCCAGAAGTAGCTAGTGAACTTGACATCTCTATCTGACACAATGGTCTTGGGTAAACCATGAAGCTTAACCACCTGATCTAAGAAAAGCTTGGCCACTTTCGAAGCATCTAAAGTTGAGAACACGGGATGAAGTGCGCCATTTTGGAAAAACGATCGACAACCACAAAAACAAAGTCATGATTCCTAGAAGTTTTAGGCAGACCTACCACAAAATCCATACTGATATCTTGCCATGGACCATCAGGGACAGGTAAGGGCGTGTACAGACCGGTGTTCTGTCTTTGCTGTTTTGCAATAGCACAGGTCCGACACTGAGCTACGATCTGGGCAAAATCAGGACATGTGGGATATTCATCTTTCAATCTATCGAACCCTACTACTTTAGTGCTCACAGAGGTTAACAACATAGAACGGCGGCTCAACGCATCAGCAACCCTATTTTCAGTACCGGCACGATGTTTCAAAACGAACGTGTAAGCTTGTATGAATTCTACCCATTTCCTGTGCCTAGGGTTTAATTTCTTTTGAGAACTAAGGAACCTAAGAGCTTCGTGATCAGAGAACAGGACAAACTCGTGGGGTTGAAGATAATGCCTCCAATATCGTAGAGCTTGAACTACAGCATACAGTTCCTTATCATACGTGGAATACCTTAGTCTCGCCTCATTTAACTTTTCACTGAAGTATGCTACTGGGTGATTCTCTTGACTCAAGACACCTCCAATTTCGACCCCAGAAGCATCACAAGCAACCTCAAACACCTTGGTAAAATCGGTTAACCTTAAGACAGGTGCTTGTGTCATTTTCTCCTTAATTGTTAGGAAGGCCTTACCTGCTGCTTTAGTCCACTCAAAATTTTCCTTCCTAATACAATCAGCGATTGGTGCCACTATCGTACTGAATCCTTTAATAAACCTTCTATAGAAGGTGGATAACCCATGGAAACTACGACGTTGTGGATAGTCTTAGGCGTAGGCCACTCAACTATGGATTTAATTTTCTCAGGATCAGCGGACACCCCTTCAGATGTGACTACGAATCCTAGAAAGATAACTCTATTTGTCAGGAAATCACACTTCTTGATATTGGCATAGAGACTATCTTTTCTCAGGACTTGACAAACTTGCTTCAGGTGGGTTAAGTGGTCTGCCTTTGTTTTGCTATATATAAGTAATCATCAAAATAGACCACTACAAATCTTCCGATAAAAACCTTTAACACCTGATTCATTATTCTCATAAAAGTGCTGGGTGCATTGGACAGACCGAACGGCATGACTAACCACTCATATAATCCATCTTAGTCTTAAAAGCGGTCTTCCATTCATCTCCAGTCCTAACCCTAACCTGGTGATAGCCACTTTTTAGGTCTATCTTGGAAAAATTGTCGATCCAGCTATCATATCTAACATGTCGTCTAGTCTTGGGATTGGAAATCTATACTTTACAGTGATCTTATTAATGGCACGGCTATCTATACACATCCTCCAGGTGCCATCATTCTTAGGGGTCAGCAGAGCAGGGACTGCACATGGACTTAAGCTTTCCTTAATAAACCCCTTCTTAAGAAGTTCACCCACTTGCCTTTGCAGTTCCTGGTGTTTAGTTGGGTTCATCCTATAGTGAGGCAAATTAGGTAAAGTCGCTCTAGGGATTAAATCTATTGCGTGTTGTATGTTTCTTAAAGGTGGGAGGTTATCGGGGAGATCTTCTGGAAACACATCCTCAAATTCTTTCAATAATTGGACCACCTCTTGAGGGTGTTCTACAGGGCTGTGGTCCTTAATTTCCTTAGCAGCTACTACCCAAATAGGTGCTCCTTCCATGATATCTTGCTCTAATTCTTTTGCACCTATTAAATTTAATCCAGTCTTCTTATCTTTCAAGCTGCTAGCTCCTCTCTTGACATTATCCTTAGGTTGGGTTGGATGAATGACAATTTTCTTGCCATTGAAATTGAAAGCACAGGAGTTTGATCGACCAAAGATGGTCACATCATGATCAAACAGCCATGGCCTGCCTAAGATGATGCTACTTTCCCCCATAGGAAGCACATCACACCAGATCTTTTCCTGATAGGATTGGAAGCTGGACTTGAACCTGACATCTTGACTTGATTGGTATAGAAGTGGAATCGATCCAGGACACCTTATATGGATTGGGATGTGGTACAATGGGTAATCCTAGACTTTTGGCTGCGTTAGTGAAATGGCATTGACATAGCTTCCACTATCGATGACGATCTTACAGACCTTTTCTCCTATCTTAACAAATGTGTGTAGGATGCTAGTTCTACGCCAGTCTTCTTGCTCCTTGGTCTGTGTCATGATATGTCTCACAACTCCTAGCAAAACTGATGAGTCTATATTCTTTTCACCCCCTTCATACTCTTCATACTCATCAGCTAAACAATCCCTGCTTCATAAACTTCTTCTTCACCAAACTCTAGGGGTTCTGAATCTTCTTCTTCTACCTCCCCTATATGTAAAGCTATAGAGGGGCATTGGCTCATGAAATGGCCTGTTTTGCGGCACTTATAACAAACTCCTTCTCTTTCACCTGGAACTTCAGGGCTCTTTCCTTTATCTCCTCTGGGAATTAAGGGGGTGGTCGGATTGGGTCTAAGGGTTGGATTCGGGCTGGACCTTGTTCTAATGGCGGGACTAGGGACTGAGCTAGGCCTGCTAGCAGGAGGGTTAAACCTAAAGGTTCAGGTCGTCTAAATGTAGTTCTCCTTTGAAACCTCTCATAGTCCGTAGCAACTTGGTATGCCTGATCTAAATCATGGACTTCCCTTAAAAACAGTTCTCCTTTTATATCATCATTCAACCCTGATCTAAACCTTGATAAAGTGGCTGCTTCAGACTCACTACGTTGCATCGCATCACAAACTCATCAAATTTAGCAACGTATTCAGAAACGGTCTTGTTACCCTGTGTTAATCGTTGCCACTGATCTAATAACCTTTGCTGATAAGACATAGACAGATATTTCTCTCTAAGTTTCCTCTTCATATCTCTCCATGTTGCTATAGGTAAATCTCCCCTTTGCCTTGATATGCGTTCCATGTTTCCCCAATATAACCGAGCCTGACGAACTAGTCTGATTTTGGCAAACTTAAATCTTCTCTCTTCAGACATATCATACCAGTCAAAATACTGGTCCATGTCAGCCTCCCAGTCTGTGTACACCTTAGGATCTAAGCTTCCCTCAAAGGTTGGTGCATCTAGACGGATGTTCCTTAGGGCCCGATCATCCTGATCAAAAGTATCATAGTGAGGCCTTCTAGGAGGTGGCTCTGGAGTATGATCAATATAATCCTGATGCGGTCTTCTTTGAATTGGGTCAGGTGTGTGTTCCTGTCGTTGGGCTCTAGGATGAACTGAAGGTAATCTGGGTGAAGGTGGTTCAGTTGGGGTCAACCTAGCTTCTTCTAGGGTTCCTACCCTTTCCTCGAACTGACCAAATTTAGCATCCAAATGGTCCATCTTCTTGATCATAGATCTCATAAGGCTTTCCATACTAGTATCCAATGATGAACTAGGTTGGGCTTGTGAAGGGTGGTAAGGTGTGCCTGACCTAGTTGTCATGCAAACAATTAGACTCAGACCCGAACTACGAGTTTTCTAAACCGGTTAGTCCAAATAAACTGAGTTGACTAGATACAATCAAATCAACAGTGATGCAGAATAAAGAACAAAGAAGCGTATGCGGAAGTCAAAATTAAGATTAATTCTTTTTTTTTTTTTTTTTTATATTTCAGAAATTGGCTTTGACTCAAAGTAAAGTTAAACTAAGTTGAAGGAAACTAGGTAAGGATTGAAAGCACAATTTAGAAGAAGCTAAGTTATCAGAGTAGTTCAGAAGTAACGGATCGCTGGGGGTTGAGAAACTCCCAGACCTAGGGTTTCGCTCTGAACTTTCAACAGGACAGAAACAGAGAGGAGAGATGGGTTACCAACCAGACAGTGATCTTCACAGAATTTGGGTGGAAGAACTCTCTCGGGTAGATTGTTGGATCCTCGGATTCGGCTATCTTCGTAATGGATCCTCCAATACTGGTCTCGTCGCTGGGTCGGCTTCTCCTGGACTCAAGATCTGGGAAGAAGAAAAACAAGTGATGGATTCAGAGACTTAGAAAAGGATTTACCAGTTCGAAGAACTTGAAGGCTGATGTCGCTAAGATCCGGATTCTCTTGAAGGCTGATTCGACTCCTTCTGGAAAAGAGCTTTGGATCTGAAGTATCCGGACTGTAGCTGGATGCTGGTGGTCGGCCTGGACTTGGAGAGAGAGGCCGTGGGAGGTGGGATAGGCTAGGGTTTGGTGGATTGAAGTGGATGGTGGGCGGCTAGGGTTTGGGAGTGGAGTGGCTAACCTAGGGTTTAGGTTTTGGAGATCTCACACCTCCTCAAGGTTCCTGGGGAACCCGGATTTACTCCCTCACGGAGCTCAACACCTGGATGCAAGTGCGGAAGAGAGAAAACACAAAGTTTGCTCACAAAAAAATTTGGTTTCATTCATCTGATTCCATTAAACTACAAGAGGGGTTTAATTTATAGGGCTTTACAAGAGAGTAGGGTTTTACATCTTCCCATGTGGGACTAAAGGAGGGGATCTACAAATCAGGATAATCCATACACATATGGTCGGCCAAGGTACCAAAAAAAAATTGATTTGGGTTATAAAAGGCAGGTAGATGGCGCCTCCATGCTTGGGTCTTCAAGAGAGGATTTCTTTCCTTCCATGGCTCAACTCTTTTGGACTCCTCCTTTTCTTTATCCCTAAGTCAAGGTCCTTCCCATCTTTGTTTTGGATATTTTTGGCAGGTAGTGGCGCCTCCTTGAAGTTCTCTCCAAGAGAATTTCTTCCCTTTTATAGTTTGGTTCTTTTGGGAAAGTCTTGGGCCGCCCCCTTGATTTGTGGACTCCTGGTGGATTTCTCCTCAATTGGCGCATGAGAGAAGGGAGCTGCTATTTGTGGTGTGGGGACCAAAGGCTGCTGGATGGAGATGTGGCGCCCCCTGGACTCAGGCATATGGCTGGGAGTGTGGCTGGGAGTGTGGCGCCCACTTGCTTGGCCTTGGGAGAAAATGTAACACCCTAGATTGAAACCCTAGTCCACTAATGAGTCAACATGACTCAACAAAATAAAATGCAGGTAATATAGACTCAAGCTAAAATTGAGTTGATCAAGTCAACCCTTATTACAAGCCAAAAAAAACCCTAATTCTTCGGGCAGGGTTAATCAGAGATCCAGATGGAGCTCTGAAGTCTTCTACTGAGTCTGGTGCCCGCACCAATTCTCCCAGGGTGGGAGGAACTCGACCCTGTCGAGTATGGATCAAGTTGGCTCTGGTATCTCTCCAAGAGGTCTGGGTCCAACTCTTGTAATTCTTCTCGGGAGATCCAAGAGTCATCAGAATCTGGCCTTCCTAGCTAGCGGACCAGGTATCTTTGATACCCTCGATTACGAGTAGAGATAACCTGATCATCCAGGATCTTTTCAATCTACTCTTTCCTCATAGGCCAATTTGTTGGTGGACACACAGGGTCAGGTTCACTCTCAAGAGCAGGATTAGGTTTAAAAGCCTCACTGGGAATCACAGCTGGCTCCCTATACTCTACTAGGTCTGTAATGTTGAAAGTGGAGCTAATGCCTAGTTTTGGAGGTAACTCGAGCACATAGGCATTGGATCCTACTCTCTTTACCACTCTAAATGGTCCAGCTCCCCTAGCATGTAACTTTCTAATAGTTCCAGGAGGAAACCGTTCAGGCCTTAACTTAATCATTACATAGTCTCCTTCGTCAAAAGTTTTGACTCGCCTTTGAGAATCAACCAATTTCTTATAAGTTTCATTACTTAAATTTATTTTGGCTTGAATTTCTTTATGCAAGTCTTTTATATGCTGTGCAAAAACTTGGCAGACTTGGAGACCCGTGTGTGGACTAGTAAAGGAGCTAGGTCAAGAGGTGTGTGGGGTTTGTAACCATGCACAATTTCAAATGGACTCTTACCCGTAGACCTATTGACCGAGTCATTATATGCAAATTCAGCTCTAGGTAAGTACAAATCCCAGTTCCTAATATTTTCACCAACAAGACACCTTAGCAGATTGCCTAAACTACGGTTCACTACTTCGGTTTGGCCGTCAGTCTGGGGATGATAGGCAGTTGAAAACTTAATTTTCGTCCCTAACTTATGCTAAAGGGTTTTCCAGAAATAGCTGGTGAACCGAACATCCCTATCTGAAACAATGGTCTTGGGTAGGCCATGGAGTCGAACTATCTCATTAAAGAACAGGGTGGCTACCTTAGACGCATCAAATGTTTGGGAACAAGGCAAGAAATGGGCCATCTTAGAAAATCGGTCTACTACAACACAGATAGAGTCATGCCTCCTCTGGGTCTTAGGCAAACCTAACACAAAGTCCATGCTCACATCTTGCCAAGGACGATCTGGGACAGGGAGTGGGGTATAAAGGCCGATGTTCTGTTTTCGCTGTTTGGCAATAGCGCAGGTCCGACACCTAGCCATAATGTGTGCTACATCTCTTTTTAAGCTAGGCCAGAAAAAATGGTCTTCAATAGCTAGGGTGGTCTTATCTTTTCCGAAATGGCCAGCTAAACCTCTAGCATGAGTTTCCCAAATCAAGAATTCCCTAAGAGAGGTTTAGGGATGCAAAGCCTATTCTTAAAGAACAGAAAGCCATCTAAAAGGGAATAATCCTTATGTTCACTAGATGGTCCTTGAGTTAGATCCTGGTACACAGTCTTAAAATCCAGACACGACTCATATTCTTCTTTGATTTGCTCAAACCCTATGACTGCAGTCCTAACAGAATTCAATAATAAAGATCGACGACTAAGGGCATCAGCTACCTTATTTTCAGACCCAGCCTTATGCTTCAAAACAAAAGTATAGGACTGGATATACTCTACCCACTTAGCATGCCTAGGGTTAAGCTTCTTCTGAGAATTCAAGAATCTAAGAGCCTCGTGGTCCGAAAACAGCACAAATTCTTGCGGTAGCAAATAATGTCTCCAGTAACGCAAAGCTTGCACTACCGCATAAAATTCCTTATCATAGGTAGAATACCTAAGCTTAGCATCATTAAGTTTTTCACTAAAGAATGCTACGGGATGGTTCTCTTGGCTTAGGACTCCACCTATACCTACTCCTGAAGCATCACAGGCAACCTCAAATACCTTTGAAAAGTCTGGTAGTCTCAAAATGGGTGCCTGGGTCATCCTATCCTTAAGATCTAGGAAGGCTTTATGGGCTGCTTTGGTCCACTGAAATTTCCCTTCCTAATGCAGTCTGTGATAGGAGCAACTACGGTACAAAACCCCTTGATGAATCGCCTATAGAAGGTAGCCAAGCCATGGAAACTTCTGACTTCATGCACACTGGTCGGCTCTGGCCATTCTACTATGGACCTAATCTTTTCAAGATCGGCAGCCACGCCGTCAGGGGTTACAACAAATCCAAGGAAGATAATTCTACTGGTCATAAATTCACACTTTTTAAGATTACCGTAGAGACTATCATTCCTCAAAACTTGACAGACTTGTCTAAGGTGGCCTAGGTGATCTGCAGGGGTCTTACTATAGATTAGGATGTCATCAAAATAGACCACTACAAACTTCCCTATTAAAGCTCTAAGTACCTGGGTCATCATCCTCATGAAAGTACTAGGGGCATTGGATAACCCAAAAGGCATAACAACCCATTCAAAGAGACCATCCTTAGTTTTGAAGGCTATTTTCCACTCATCCCCTGGTCTAATCCTAACCTGATGATAGCCGCTCTTGAGATCAATTTTAGAAAAAACAATGGCACCGGCCATCATATCAAGCATGTCATCTAGTCTAGGGATGGGGAACCTATACTTGATTGTGATTTTATTGATGGCACGACTGTCAACACACATCCTCCACGTGCCATCCTTCTTCGGGGTTAGAAGTGCAGGGACTGCACAAGGGCTAAGACTCTCTCTAATGAACCCCTTCCTCAACAATTCGCCAACCTGCTTTTACAGTTCTTTATGCTCAGATGGATTCATCCTATAATGGGGCAAGTTGGGTAAAGTAGCTCCTAGGACTAAATCTATGGAATGCTGAATATCCCTAAGAGGTGGAAGGTGGTCTGGCAAATCCTCGGGAAAAACATCCTCAAATTCTTCTAATAAAGGCTTAACTTCCTGAGGAGGCTCTGAGGGTGTAGGAGTCCTAAGTTCCTTAGCAGTCAACATCCAAATGGGTGAACCACTATGAATTTCTTATTCTAGATCCTTGGCACTAATTAGGTTCACTCCAGTCTTCATTTCTCTGACCTTACTGGTTCCTTTAGCTACCTTGTCCTTAGGAGGGACAGAATGGATTATGATTTTCTTCCCATTAAAGCTAAAGACACAGGTGTTGGATTTTCCTAAGAGGGTGGCATCATGATCATACAACCAAGGTCTTCCAAGAATTATACTGCTCACCCCCATGGGCAAGACATCACACCAAATCTTCTCTTGATAGGATTGCATTTGGATTTAGACCTGACATCTAGACTGGATGGGTATAGAGGTAGAGTCTACCCAAGAAACCTTATAGGGGTTGGGTGGGGGACTGGGGTTAAGCCTAACATTTTGACAGTGCTAGTAGAAATGGCATTCACACAGCTTCCACTATCTATGATGATTTTACAAACCTTATCCCCTAGTTTAAGGAAAGTCTGTAGGATGTTAGTCCTACGCCAATCTTCCTGAACTTTAGTCTAGGATAGGATGCATCTCACAACCCCTAATTGGTCAGACTCTGTGGATTCTTCCTCTCCTTCATACTCATCAACCAAATTCATTCCGGCCTCATAAACTTCCTCTTCAAACTCCTCATTAGGCTCGGAATTCTCTTCTCCTCCCTCTTCTATATATAGGGATCTACGAGGGCACTGGCTAGAAACATGACCTACCTTATGGCACTTAAAACAAGCTATGGCTGTGCACTGGTTAGAGATATGACCGGGCTTCTGGCACTTAAAACAGATGATACTAGGGGTTCTCTGGGTGTCAGGTGCCTTACCTTTGTCCATGGGCCTCGGGGTGGGAATACCCTGATTAGGCTTGCTAGGGGTAACCTGGCTAGGTCCATTTCTTGGGATTGGGGCACTAATCCTATAAGACATGGGTCCTCTCTGAAACTTCTCAGTGTTCAGTGCAATCTGATAGGCTTGGTCTAGGTCAGTAACCTCTATCAGAAACAACTCTCTCTTAATGTCTTCCCTAAGTCCAGCCCTAAATCTAGACAAAGTGACCTCATGGGCTTCACTCACATCACATCTCATCAGGTATTCATCAAAGGTGGTTATGTAATCTGAAATAGATCGGTTCCCTTGTTTCAAAGTCTGCCATTGGACTAACAGATTTTGCTGGTATGAAATGGGTAGGTACTTGTCTCTAAGTTTCTCTTTCATACCCTTTCAAGTGGTTATGGGCTCTACATTTCGTCTTCTAGTGGTCAGCTCAATGTTCCCCCAGTATAACCTTGCTTGACGTATTAATTTCATCTTGGCAAACTTGAATTTCCTCTCCTCAGACATGGCATACCACTCAAAGTACTGGTCCATCTCACCCTCCCAATCAGAATACACCTTAGGATTTAAGCTACCATCAAAAGTGGGTGCATCTAACTTGATGTTCTGAATGAACCTATCATCTCTATCCTCAGGTTCTGGGTCAGGCCTCCTATGATTAGGTTCAGGATCTCGGTATAAAGGTCTTCTAGGCTCTTGGTGTGGGTGAGGTTGAGGCATATTAAAATCTGGGTCAGGAGTCCAATTCCGATGCCTAGGTTCCTCTAGCACTTGGACTCGATCCCTAAGCTGGGCAAAATCCTCATGGACTTGTTCTTTAAACTGGGCAACAGTGGTAGTCACATCCTGACTCAGTTTGTTCATACTCTCAGTAAGAGCTCTAACCATGGCCTCTAAGTTAGGTTGTGTTTGACCAGGTTGGTAGGGCACTCCATTCCAGGTAGACATGATGCAAGCAATCACACAAAATGAGACTCAACTGAACGACTACGGGCTAACTAGACCTAGAGCCCAAACTAGATGCCCAATCAGAGTGGCAAGCTAGCCTGTAGTAACTCAAGACTCAGCCAGGCAGGTGTAAGGGGAGTGTTAGGTCCCTGAATGCCAATCCTAGACACCAATCAGAGATTGGCCAGGTAGGCGGACCAGCACACAAGCCCTTCGGGATGGAATCCCTGAACCACCATTATAGACACTGAGTACAAAGCACACACAGAATAACCAGACAAACTGACTCAACACTAGCCTTGACCCGACTTGTTGATGTCCCTAGCACACTAGGGCAAATTAGGTCTAATTAATTTTAAGATTAAAGGCTTAGGGTCGAATGAGTGGGTGGTGGTTTTGGGCTAAGGAGAGGTTATCAACTCCTTCCCTTATCTTAGATGCTTAAATGCCCTTAAGATGAATTAAGAGATGAACACTCAAAAATAATTGGATTGTAGAACACAAAAATAGAGTTGTAGTCATTTAATTCTTAGAAATTTCATGGAAACCAATAAATCACAGGAAAATTGTACAAAATAGATTCAATTATACTGGTTTTAAGAAAACAAAAATCACCAAATTTGGAGTTACCTGCAGTGTAAAATAATTCTTGCAACAGTGTAATTACGGACTAAAAACATAGCACTTTCCCGTTTACAATTCCTGCTACGAAGTTATAACCCAACGGATCCCCTACACTCCCTAGGAACACCCCGTGGAATGGGAAGAGGAGGTTTGCACCTCGCTTCGTTCCTAGGACCGAACGTCCTGGGAAGTCTACTTCGAGCAGACAAAGTAAAAAGAGAGAGACTCAAACAAGCAACAGAAACCCTAGACAGGGCTCTAATACCAAAAATGATGCAGAACAAAGAACAAAGAAGCGTATACGGAAGTAAAAATTAAGATTAATTCTTTTTTTTTTTTTTTTTTAATATTTCAGAAATTGGCTTTGACTCAAAGTAAAGTTAAACTAAGTTGAAGGAAACTAGGTAAGGATTGAAAGCACAATTTAGAAGAAGCTAAGTTATCATAGTAGTTCAGAAGTAACGGATCGCTGGGGGTTGAGAAACTCCCAGACCTAGGGTTTCTCTCTGAACTTTCAACAGGACAGAAACAGAGAGGAGAGATGGGTTACCAACCAGACAGTGATCTTCACAGAATTTGGGTGGAAGAACTCTCTCGGGCAGATTGTTGGATCCACGGATTCGGCTATCTTCGCAATGGATCCTCCAATATTGGTCTCATGGCTGGGTCGGCTTCTCTTGGACTCAAGATCTGGGAAGAAGAAAAACAAGTGATGGATTCAGAGACTCAGGGAAGGATTTACCAGTTCGAAGAACTTGAAGGCTGATGTCGCTAAGATTCGGATTCTCTTGAAGGCTGATTCGACTCCTTCTGGAAAGAGCTTTGGATCTGAAGTATCCGGACTGTAGCTGGATGCTGGTGGTCAGCCTGGACTTGGAGAGAGAGGCCGTGGGAGGTGGGATAGGCTAGGGTTTGGTGGATTGAAGTGGATGGTGGGCGGCTAGGGTTTGGGAGTGGAGTGGCTAACCTAGGGTTTGGGTTTTGGAGATCTCACAACTCCTCAAGGTTCCTAGGGAACCCGGATTTACTCCCTCACGGAGCTCAACACCTGGATGCAAGTGCGGAAGAGAGAAAACACAAAGTTTGCTCACAAAAAAATTTGGTTTCATTCATCTGATTCCTTTAAACTTACAAGAGGGGTTTAATTTATAGGGCTTTACAAGAGAGTAGGGTTTTACATCTTCCCATGTGGGACTAAAGGAGGGGATCTACAAATTAGGATAATCCATACACATATGGTCGGCCAAGGTACCAAAAAAAAATTGATTTGGGTTATAAAAGGCAGGTAGATGGCGCCTCCATGCTTGGGTCTTCAAGAGAGGATTTCTTTCCTTCCATGGCTTAACTCTTTTGGACTCCTCCTTTTCTTTCTCCCTAAGTCAAGGTCCTTCCCATCTTTGTTTTGGATATTTTTGGCAGGTAGTGGGCGCCTCCTTGAAGTTCTCTCCAAGAGAATTTCTTCCCTTTTATAGTTTGGTTCTTTTGGGAAAGTCTTGGGCCGCCCCCTTGATTTGTGGACTCCTGGTGGATTTGTCCTCAATTGGCGCATGAGAGAAGGGAGCTGCTATCTGTGGTGTGGGGACCAAAGGCTGCTGGATGGAGATGTGGCGCCCCGTGGACTCTGGCGTATGGCTGGGAGTGTGGCACCCACTTGCTTGGCCTTGGGAGAAAATGTAACACCCTAGGTTGAAACCCTAGTCCACTACTGAGTCAACATGACTCAACAAAATAAAATGCAGGTAATATAGACTCAAGCTAAAATTGAGTTGATCAAGTCAACCCTTATTACAAGCCAAAAAAAATCCTAATTCTTCGGGCAGGGTTAATTAGAGATCCAGATGGAGCTCTGAAGTCTTCTACTGAGTCTGGTGCCCGCACCAAACAGCTACTCTCTTCCACTGGCCAGTCAGGAGGTGGGTCTGTGGGAGGTTCCCCCAGTTTTCACTGGGTCCTAATTAAAAACCACAAGAACCGCTTAGGCTTGAGCCACTTAACCTCTATCCTTGACACCAGCTTTCAATAATAGATGAAGAAATGGGTTGCACAAGCTTTCCCAATTGAATTGAACTGGACCTAGAGTTCCAAGCTAGTTGCCTAATCAAGGTGGCAAGCTAGATTGTAGTAACTCTATACTTGGCCAGGTTTTAGAACAAGGGGAGTGTGAGATCCTGTCTCTGGCCTACCTAGGCCCGGTGGAATTGGCCCGATAGATGGATCAGCACCCAAGCCCTTAGTCCCAATTCTAGACACCAAGTAATAGGGCACACACAAGGCTAGTTGACACAATGAGTTGACAATAACCCGGGCTCGACCAAATTGATGTTCCTAACCCACTAGGGCAATTAATGTCTAATCAATTTTAGTTAGGGATTGGGTCGATATGCAATTTGGTGATTTTTGGGCTAGGGATAGGTGATGAAATTCTGACCCTATGTCAATTTCATGCCCTTAATTTGATTTGTCTTGAGATGCATGCAAATTTCAAATTTCAGGTGCAGAAGTATTGTGTTGCAGTTTAAAAGTGGTGTTGATAAGTGCAGGAAAAAAAAAAAAAAAAAAAAAAATGTCAGAAAAATCTAAAAAAATCACAGAAAAGTCGTAACTTCTAGATGACATACCAGATGAAACGAAAATTCAAAATAAAATCTGTACTATTCTAGGCAGATTCTGAAATGAAGATAATGAAAAGGAACAGAACAGAACAGAAACCCTAATAACACTGATGGACTGCAGGAATTTCATTTTTTTTGTAAATTTTTTTCTTAGATTGAAATTTAAAACGGTGATAAGCAACTTAAAATGGAACAGGAAAAAAAATATTCCAATGAGGAATGTGATACTTGCCTTTGGAGTTGCAGGCGGATTACAGTCAGCCTACAGAAAATACAGCAAGCAGAAAAATAGAACGTGCCCAATGCAAAATTCACAAATGATATCTAAGAAGTCCTTTGGCTTTCTTTTTCATGGGTCAATCACAATGACACCCCGACATGCCTTAGGAGATCCCCGTGGAATGGGAAGAGAGGGTGTTTAAACCCTACTTTCTCCTAAGACCGGACGGCCTAGTAATGCCCCCGATCCAAGTACTTCAAGGACTTAATGCTATGCAATCAGGAACTTATTCTACCATGATCTGATAACAAGAATGGTGTGGTATGCATGATGAGGATGCAATCATGTTACTCTAAAGGAGATTAACCAAAATTTAACTAGCAATTCCTACTTGCATATGAGTGATTCAACATATAAGATCAAGGAGATCTAAATAAGAAACCCTAAATGCTTATACTTAAACCCAGCTAGGAGGACTATCAAAATCTTAAAGAAATAGGACAAGATTAGAATTTGCACACAAGTCAAGCTAGCCCTATTAATGATCCCGATCTTAAAAGACTAGGAGTTCAAGCATTGAAATCTCAAGCACAAGGGATTCGCTCTTAAGGTTCTCAAATGAAAGATCATACCACATAAGATGGGCCATCTAACTTTCTGGTTTGTAGCAAGTAATCCTTCCTCCTGGATCTAGAACCTAGAGAACCCTGCAACAAAGAAACCAAGATGATTAGAAGCTTAATTAGAAATGAGAAGATTGATGGAACTCAAAGGAGAGTTTGTTGGAAATGATCCTTGGCGCCATGGTGGAAGCTTGTGTTGGTGTTGATCTTCTTCTTGTGAGGATGTCCTTAGATCGCCTTGAAGGAAGAGGATTGCTTGGAAGATGAAGAGTAAAAGAGAAGGATTAGAGAGAAGAGATGATGGAGGAGAGGAAGAGGTTCACTTAGGCACAAAGATCCACATAGGCACATAGAAACACATAGAAAATTTCTGAAAATTTGTATTCATTCATCAATTGCTCTTTACAAGGGGTGTCCAAGGCTTTAAATAAAGACTCACAAATTTTGAAATTTCAAATCCCCAAACAAGTGGAGTAATATAAGGGGAGAGGGCTGATTTTCTTGCTTGAAATCCTCCTTGGCCAACTTCCATGAATTTGAACTTGGGATGGCACCCTCTTATGGTGAGGTGGCATGTGAGGTGGCATGTGGTCCCCTCTTGACGTGGCATGTAGTCCCAAGTTGAGGTGGTGCAAGTGATGTGGCATGTGGTCCCCAATTGAGTTGGCTTTGGTCTTGATTTGGGGTATACATTGTGAGTCTTCTTTAGGCTTGATGCTAGTTGACCCATTTGGATTGGACTAAGACTCGACCCGACATGGACTCGACTTACATGATTATTTTGGACTCAAAAGAAAGATTACAGGACTCTCTAGTCCAACCATAAAGATTCGGAATGGGCTTGAATTGGTTGGAGTCTCTTTCTGATTCTGGTGCCCGCACCAATGGCCCAGATCACACCCAGGCAATAATAGAAGAGCAAGTAGAGGAAGAGAACCCGGATCCTATTACTAGAGCACCACTTGAGGAAACTTTAGAAGAAGATCCAATTATAGAGCCTAGTCCTGAATTTCCTGAACCAAAAGAATTTATTAAGGACTTGATTTCTTATCAGTACCCTCAGGATGAATTCATCTTTTGACTCCATTGATCTCTTTCCTGAAATTAGTGACCCATTTTTCCATCATGCCAACCGAGTAGATATACCTCAACCTCTTAAGATCAACCTCATTAGTATAGGACTTATACCTGAAAAACCTTCTTGTCTCGTAGTCTATCCAATTAACCCCGAACCCTTTTCTTACTTTCCACCTAATCAGACTAACACTGAACCCATCTCTTATTTTCTACCATTTCCAGAAAATTCTTCTGTTCTCTTTACTAGTAGGTTGCATTTTATAGGAATTTGCGTGATGCATTCATTCTTTAAGCATGTCATATTTGCATCTTACTTTGGGAGAACCCTATGGCACCTAGTTGGAGTACATAGTAAGTTCTTATGTGCATGCCATGCTAGGGTCAAACCTTAAGAGTCTATAATATGATAGGTTTTGTACCATAGAGTATAATAAATTTCCTTCAAAAGGATGTCCAGTCGAGTCTTTTAGGTGTCAGTCTTGAGTCCAATAAAATTCACAGTCCTAACCCATTTGTTTGAACCTGTACTAGCCTCTGCACAACATATGCATCATGAAATTAGTTAAGAGCTGAACAAATTAATGAACTAAATAACAACTTGGCTAATTTTCAAAAGAAAGATAAAGATTTTTATGCAGCTGAATATGTGACTATTAAAGAATTTTCTGCTCGTGAAGCTGGCCCATCTAAAATAATGAATAGTGGTGGACCCAATGCCTATGTGCCTGAGATATCACCTGATTTAGGTATTAGCTCTACCATCATCATCTCAGACTTTGCAAAGTCTCGGGAGCTAGCAGTGATACCCAGCGAGCCCCTTGAGCCACTCCCATACTTTGAGAGAGAATCCACCCCAGAGCAACAACATATAATTTGGCCTTATGGTGAAGAAATGATTGAAAGAGCTTTGGATGATCAAGCTATCGGTGCCCATGATAGAGACTGTCAGCGATATTTGGTCCAGTGGCAAGATTAGCCAGAATCTGAGGACTTATGGAACGCTGGTGTGGATCTGGAGCACCTCAACCCAGACCCCCTTGAGCCAAAAATTGACCCATACTAGATGGGGTCGAGTTCCTCCTGCATCGGGAGAATTGGTTGGGATACCAAGATCAGACACAGATCACTGGATCCCATATGGTTTATTTAGTCATGTGCCAAAGTTTTAAATATTTTGTCATTGAGTCCTGTAATAAGTTGAGGTTAGTTGATTTGTCTCAACCCTCAAACATAGTCCAGTTTTGAGTCCTGTACATCAATTATGAGTCTAGTATGAGACCAATTTTTATACAAAAGAAAAGGTTACCCTATTTTGGAGTTCCTCCAGGCCACATCCATAGGTCAGAGGTAACTATATCAGCCCATTGGATTTTGTGTGACAACCGAGGATCCAAGATGCTTCCAGAAACCCAGATTCTTTCCAGATGTCCTCTAGATGCCCAGATTCCTTCCCAGATGCCAGAGCATATTCTTAAGCCAAGGCATCCATGATTCTAGAGGTCTACTTACATCTCAACCAAAGAAAATCAAGCCCAGGCACCAAGCCCAAGCCCTGAAGAAGCAAGATTTCATGGAATATTCCTCCTACCAGAATACCAGGCCACCCCAGCTTCGAGGAGGCCCAAACCCATTCACCAAGCACCTTTGGGCCGGCTCCTTGCTTCCCCTAGAAGCCCAACATGCCCTCCTAGGCATCCTTGAAGTGTTGACCAAGTCCAAGAGGTGTCCTTGAGTTCACTAGTCAAAGCATGAAGGGAGAAGGAGAAGACTAGGTCAATTCCTAACCTAATGGGGATTTGTTTTTCTAACCAAGCTAGGAGTGGTTATTTTAACTCAAGTTTGTAACCCTAGTTTGAGAGCATGGGATCTCTATATAAACTCCACCCCTCCCCCTCTTGTAATCAATTATTATTCATGATATCAAAACCTTGGTGAAATTTATTTGAGCTTGCGAGCTTGGGTTACTTTGTTCTTTTGGTTCTTTGGTTTTTGTTTGTGTTATCTTGCTTGGTCGACCTCTACCCTTGTAGTTGTCCATGTCTATGTAGCAAACCCAACTTCCAAGCATCAGCCATGCCCAATGAAGGAGTGCCCTAGGCCACCAAGCAAGGAGATTTTCACCGATCTTCAAGCCGCCCAGCTACTAAACCCTAACCTGATTCCTTCTAAACCTTGTTTTCTTTCTTTTTCTTACCCGCTATTTTGATTGACCCTTGACATTTTGCGGAATCCCCAAGGTGTTTCACCTCCCCGAAGGAGGCCTTCGTTGCCTCCAGGACCATCTAAATCAGCCATCTAATCAAGGAAATCGAGCTTCATCTTCCAAGCATCAATCTGAGAGCCGTGTGACCCCTTCAATTACAGATTCTTCAAGTCACTATTGGTAACATCCTTCCCTTCTTTTGATTTCTAATTTGATAAAAATGAGCTATCCTAATCCATGAGTTTCTCAATTCTAGGGTCATGGAATTTATTATTTTGAATGAGTTTGCCTGTGATACGATGATTCTTTGCATTTCTACTCCTTATGCTAGTTCTTATTTTATTTTGAAAATCTAGCTTGCAAATAAAATTATAAAAAAATCATAAAAAATTAGTTTTCTATTCTCATGCATGTTTAGCAATCTTAGAGTCATCCCACATCAGTTTGGTTTCCGAGTGGGTTTAGGATAGTTTTTATCTGCTTTGCATTCACAAATCTGAATTTCTGTATCATGTCCAATGCATTAGGTGTCTAGTTTTCATCTTATTTTGGCATCTTAAAAAAATTATTTTTTTGTGAAAATTGCACATCGTGTACTCTGTTCTATGCTAAGAATTTTCATAATTTTTAGTTAATTTTATTGAAAACCTAATTCTCTAAAGTCTAACATATTAGGAACCCTAACTAAAAGTCTGATAATTCTACATCAGTCAGAAAACCCTAAGATTTTCATAACATTGATTTTACTTTTTTCATCAAATTTGGCAGATGTTATCACCACCATCCATCCTCTATCGTCAAATTTTTTTTATTTTTATCTACATCAAAATCTATGTCAAAATCTACATTGTTTGAAATCGTAATTTTTAGAATTCTTCTGTTCTGCATACTTGTTCAACCAAATCCTAATTAACTTCCAAAAACCCCCCAATCCCAAGCCAAACTTTGTTTGATAACCCAAGTTAACTTAAACCTAACTTGACACATCATAAATCATTAAAAAAATATTTTATTTTTTGCTGCGTTTTAGTTTGCATTAGGACCATTGAATACTTATCATCTTTTAATCTAATCTTAAGGGCAATCAATATAACAACAAGGCAGGAGGTCATAACCTATCCTGCACCCAAAACAACCACCAAGCATTTCCACCCAAGCCTTAATTAAAATCAATTAGACCTAAATTGCCCTAGAGGGCTAGGTGACACCAACAGGTCGGGTCTGAGCTTTGTGGACCAACTAGTGCATTTAATCCTTTAGCTATTATTGAATGCTGGTGTCTAAGGCAGGGGTCCAGAGTGAAACGACCTAAGTGGATTGGTGATTTATAATTATGACCCTGTGACAAGTAGGGGTAGCCTTCCACCACCCCACCTCCTACCTGGCCAATGGAAGGATTAGCTGCTGGGTTAAGTGTAAGTTGAGCTGACCCACCCAGTATTGGCTCTAGGTCAAGGAAATCCAAGATTATACTAGAATATCAGCCACTCCCAAAGGAGTTCCCTAGGCCACCAAGCAGGGAGATCTTCACCATGCTTCAAGCCGCCAAGCTTCTAAATCCTAACCTGATTCCTTATAAACCTAGTTTCTTTTTTTTTCTTACTTGCTATTTTGATTGACCCTTGATATTTTGCAGGATCCCCGAGGTGTTTCACCTCCCTGGAGGAGGCTTTCCTTGCCTCCAGGATCGCTCAAATCAGCCATCTAATCAAGAAAACCAAGCTTCATCTTCCAAGCATCAATTTGAGAGCTGTGTGACCCCTTCGATTGCAGATTCTTCAAATCACTGATTGGTAACATCCTTCCCTTCTTTTAGTTTTTGATTTGATAAAAATAAGCTATCCTAATCTGGGAATTTCTCAATTCCCGAGTCCTGGTATTTATTATTTTGAATGAGTTTGCCTGCAATATGATGATTCTTTGCATTGCTACTCCTTATGCTAGTTCTTATTTTATTTTGGAAATCTTGCCTACAAATAAAATTATAAAAAAATTATAAAAAAAATAGTTTACTATTTTTATGCATGTTTAGCAATCTTAGAGTCATCCTGCATCAGCCGACTTGTCCCTGCTTGAGTCAACTCATCTTTATGAATAAAAAAAAAGTATTCTGTCCGAGCTGACTCATCCCTGTATGAGTTGACTTGGATTTGAAAACAAAGGAAAATTTTTCTGGACGGACTGACTCAACTAGAAAACCTTAAAATTGTAAAGTTAAAGTTCATATTTTTGTGAACTTGTTTCACTTATTTCTGAAATTGTTTCAAATCTGAGTTAGTGGAAAATATTTCAATTGGCATGTTACACTTAATTGAGAATTAAGTTGTATTTCTGAAACTTTTAAGATTTGGGATATGATTCTAATCTTAAGTCATGATTGATAAACCATGGGTTAATTGGGTTAGCTACAATTGGGTCCTTGAATGTGTTAGACCTAGGTTTAGATGAATGGATTAATTAAAGAAAAGACTAATCAAAAGTTGAATAAGGTCTCTCCTCTAAAGATCTATCTAATAGTTAGTTAGATCAGTCTGTACATCTAAATGAACTTGATTATGTTGAGTCTCAAGTGGTGCATTCATGGCTAGTCGGGTCAGTGTAAATGTGTTGATCTGGTCTATCATGGTTTTCCATGATGTGTCTAGGGCTAGAGTTGGGTCCGGGATGAGCCTAGGTGTTTTAGCTCAGTTTTAATCTTTTTGGATCTTTGGGTCGGCTCTTCTATTGTAAGAGTCGATTCTGTTTGTTGGCACATCTCAGAATTGGTGATTGTGGACTGGATGGGTCGACTCGGATGGATTCGGGTTGGCTCGGATGCACAGTCAAAAAATTACAGTCTGGATGGGTCGGCTCGGATGGATTCGGGTCGGTTCGGATGCACAGTAAAAAAATCTACAATCTGGATGGGTCGGCTCGGATGAATTTGGGTCGGCTCGGATGCACAGTCAGAAAACTTGTTTTCTGGACGGGTCAGCTCGGATACAAGGCCTAGTCGACTCTAATGTCTCGGGTTAGCTCGGATGACGGGTGAACTATTTTTTGAACGATGCCAGCTGGGATAGTTTTCGGGATCTCGGGCATGTGTGACTAGGTATATATATTGTATTATTGTAAGAGGATGTGAGTGGTGTAACAAACTTCTTGAAAGTGGAAATCCCTTTCTTTCATGAAAATTTCTCTGTTTTCTTCTTTCTTCTCTCTTCTCCCGTTCTTGGTGTTCTTGATCTTCATAGACCTAAATCCTACCATGAACTTCAATGGAGATTGCTGGCAGATGGTCATCCACAACCTGGTGATACGCTTCCGTGATTGTTTTGTTGATCAGGATGTTCGTTCTTGATCGGGAACAATGCTGTTCTTGAGAATTTGGTTTGTCAAATCTGGTTGGATTTGCAGCAAAATTCTTAAAATTTGGTATCAGAGCTTGGTTCGTGGAAGGAAGATCTCAAGATCAGAGGGTTGGAAGTAAGACTTCTTGCAAGTACGATTTTCATATCTCTTGAATTCTTGATTGAGGTAATGGCATCAAGTGGGTTCAAAGTAGATTTTGAGGAGTACGATGGAAAGGGAAACTTCACCCTATGGCAGCAAAGGGTGAAAGATTTGCTAGTTCAACAGAGAATCTATAAGGTCTTGGTTAAAGAATGACCAGAAAAGATTAGTGTTGAAGAATGGGAAGAGTCAGAAGAGATTACTTTCAGCACCATAAGGATGTGTTTGGCTGATCAAGTTTTACTTGAGGTGTGTTTAGAGACTACTGCAAAAGTTCATTGGAGAAGACTGGAGAACACATACATGGGATAGAACATGACAAACATGCTATGGCTCAAGAAGCAATTATATAACTTAAGAATGCCAGAAAGAGGAGACCTTGTTGCACATATTCAGAAGTTCAATCAGGTTTGTTCTGAGGTAATGAGTCTGGATGTGCAGATAGGCGAGGAGGATCAGGCATTGTTACTGTTGTGTTCACTCCGTGGATCGTATGATGGTCTCATAACAACATTGGTTTATAAAAAGGAAACCCTAAACTATGAAGAAGTTGTTGGTGTACTAAGATCCAATGAGCAAAAGGAAAAGATCTGCAAAGGTAATCCTAATTCAGAGGTTCTTTCTTTGAATGAGAGGCAAGGAAGATCCTAGGAAAGAACTAGGGGAAAGTCCAAAGGTAGATCTCAGTCTTGGAACCACAAGAGTTTCAAATGCTACAAGTGTCGTCAGCTTGAGCATATCAGGAAGAATTGTCCTCTTTGGAAGATAGAAAAGGGGAGAGCCAATACTAGTGGTGCTAATGCTTTGGAAAGTAATGGAGAAGGAGTACTGGTTGTATCAGATGGATCAATGGATTGGTAGAATACCTAGATTTTGGATTCTGCATGCTCATACCACTATACCTCACATCGGGATTGGTTTTATACCTATGACAGGTCAGATGGAGGTAGTGTAAGTCTTGGTGATGATCACCCTTGTATGGTAGCTAGAGTAGGCACTATTGGGGTAAGGTTGTATGATTGAGTGATAAGGACTCTGTCTAATGTCAAACATGTACCATAATTGAAAAAGAATTTAATTTCTTTGGGCTACTTTGAAGAGCAGGGATATGTTGCCAATCTGGTAGTGGTTGTTTGAGAATTACCAAGGTAGCTTTGGTGGTAATGAGAGGAAGAAGACTGAGCAACAATTTATATAGGATGGAAGGCTCGGTGATAAGTGATAGTGCTAAAGTGCTTGCAGCGGTACAGGAGGAACAGTTGAAATATAAACTGTGGCACTATCGAATGGGTCATATGAGTGACTGAGGGCTCACAGAGTTAAGCAGAAGAGGGAACATCCCAGCTTTGAAAAAGGATGGAAATGACCTATGTGAGCCGTGTATCTTTCATAAACAGCATAGAGTGAAATTTACTGTTTGTACCAAGCCAAGTGAAGGAGTGCTGGATTTGGTGCACTCGGATGTATGGGGACCAGCACCTATTTTATCTAGAGGTGGAGCAAGGTATTTGTTACCTTCATTGATGACTTCTCTACGAAACTTTTGGTGTATCTAATGAGGAAAAAATCAGATATATTAGCCCGGTTTAAAGCTTGGAGAGCTGAGGTAGAGAAGGAGACAGGAAGACATGTAAAGTGCCTTCGGACTGATAATGGTGGGGAGTACTCTAGTACAAAGTTTAAGAGTTACTCTGAGGAAAATGGTATCAAATGCCATTACACAGTAAGGATGACCCCAAAGTAGAATGGTGTTGCGGAAAGGATGAACTGGACAATATTGGAGAGGGCAAGGAGTTTGAGGTTACAGTCATCACTACCGAAAACTTTTTGGGGTGATGCTATTACTCAGGCATGTTTTCTCATAAACAGGTCCCCTCACTTCAAGTTGGATGGTGGACTTCTAGAAGAAGCTTGGAGTGGGAAGAAGGTGGAGCTTGGCCACCTGAAAGTTTTTTCTTGCCCTGCTTATGTTCATGTGGAGGCAACTGAAAGAAGAAAGCTGGATCCTATGTCAAAGTAAATGATCTTTATAGGGTACCCATAAGGAGTCAAAGGTTACCTACTATGGGATCCAAAGTCTTAAAAGGCTGTGATCAGTAGGGATGTCATTTTTGATGAGAGGAGAATCTTGGTGAAACCGGGGACTGCAACTGGAAATGCAATCAATAAGATGAACAGCAGTGAGAGCCCATCACACATGGAGGATAGGCCTTCAACATCAGCTAAAAATGGAGTTTCAGTTGAGGTGGTGTTGGACAAGAAAGATTCTTTAGGAGTGAAGGAGAGGCAAGAAGAATCAGCTGTTTAAAGGGAAGTGCAGGAGGAGCCATAAATAGTAGACTTGCAGGATAGTGCAAGGAGAGTGGCATTGTATAAGCCTCAATGCATAATCCGAAAGCTGGTTAGATATAACATGGATGAAACAATTTCATAATCTCTAATATCTATGAATGGAGATCTAGAATGTTTTGTAGAGGCCATGGAAAGTCCTGATAAAGAGTCATGGATGCAAGGCATGATGGAGGAGATGGAATCTCTCAGGAGGAATCAGACATGGCAGCTAGTGGATCTACCTAGACATGTTCATGCTTTTGGCTCCAAATGGGTGTTCACTAAGAAATCATTACCTTCAAAGCAAGGTGAAGTAAGATACAAGGAAAGATTGGTAGCAAAGGGATACTCACAGAGGGAAAGAGTTGACTATACAGAAGTGTTTTCTCCTATTGTACGCCATACTTCAATTCGGGTGTTGTTATCTTTGGTAGCAAAACATAATTTGGAATTGGAGCAGATGGATGTGAAGATAGCATTTCTACATGGAAGACTGGAAGAAAAAATCTATATGAAGCAACATGATGGCTTCATTGAGATTGGACAGGAGAACAAGATATGTCTACATCAGAGGTCATTGTATGGATTAAAACAATCACCTCGTCAGTGATATCACAGATTTGATATATTTATCTTGAGCCTTGGATTTCTTAGATGTGAACATGATCATTGTGTCTATGTGAAGGATGTGGATACCATGGATGCACTATATTTACTTCTGTATATGGATGATATTTTGATAGCCAGCAGAAGTATGACAGCTATGAAAGGGCAAAAGAGAGCATTATCTCAAGAATTTGAGATGAAAGACTTGGGATCAGCTCAACAAATCCTTGGAATGGAGATTTGCAAAGATAGGTGCAAAGGAATACTCCATTTGTCACATGGTGGGTACATTAAAAAAGAACTCGAGAGGTTTGAGATGGATAAGGTCAAACCTATGGAAACACCAGTACCAGGACATTTTTCTCTCTCGAGAAAGCAGTGCCCGCAATCAGAGGAGGAGAGAGAGTACATGGAAAGAGTTTCGTATGCCAATGCAGTGGGCAGTTTGATGAATGCTATGGTTTGTTGCAGGCCGGACGTAGCATATGCTATAAGCCAGGTGAGTAGGTACATGGCTAATCTTGGGAAGGAACACTGGAAGGCATTAAAGTGGATTTTGAGATATCTGCAAGGGAATCAAAGACATGGACTAGTGTTTGGTGGGTAGCTTGAAGGACATGAATGGAACTCCATAGAATCATGTGAGGATTCATGTCCTTTGGTAGGGTTTGTTGATGCAAGCTATGCAAATGATCTTGATACAAGGAGGTCTATAACAGGTTATCTCTTCTGCATGTATGGTGGACCGGTTTCTTGGAGATCAACCCTTCAACCTATTACTACTTTGTCTACAATAGAAGCTGAGTATATAGAGATTACTAAAGCTGCAAAGGAAGCACTATGGCTGAGAAGGCTAGTATCTGAAATAGGGGTGAAACAATGTATGGTGGTCCTGCATAATGATAGCCAGAGTGCTATACACTTGACACAGAATCCAGTCTATCATGCTAAGACCAAGCATATATATGTGAGGTACCACAGAGTCAAGGAGCTGGTGGAGGAAGGGGAAGTGGTGCTGGCGAAGGTTCATATAATGGGAAACTAGGCAGATGCACTTATGAAGGCTCTACCAAGGGATAGCTTCTACTCTTGTATGTGGTTAATGGGTTTGAGGAGTCTGGCATATGTAGCCTTGAAGCACCAAGGTGGAGATTGTGAGTCTTCGGTGGTGCATTCATGGCTAGTCGAGTTAATGTACATGTGTTGATCTAGTCTATCATAGTTTTCCATGATGTGTCTAGGGCTAAGGTTGAGTCCGGTATGAGTCCAAGGTGTTTAGGCTCAGTTTTGGTCTTTCTGGGTCTTTGAATTTGCTCTTCTGTTGTAAGAGTCGACTCGATTGGTTAGCACATCTCAAAACACGTGATTGTGGACTGGACGGGTCGGCTCAGATGGATTCAGGTCGGCTCTGATGCATAGTCAGAAAATCTGCAATCTGGATGGGTCGGCTCGGATGGATTCGGGTCAGCTCAGATGCACAGTCTAGAAACCTGTTGTCTGGACGGGTCGGCTCGGATGGATTTGAGTCGGCTCGGATGCAAGGCCTAGTCGACTATAATGTCTCGGGTCGGCTCGGATGATGGGTGAACTGATTTTTGAATGGTGCCAATTGAGGGAATTCTTGGGATCTTGGGCACGTGTGACCGAGGTATATATATATTATATTCTTGTAAGAGGATGTGAGTGGTGTAACGAACTTCTTGGAAGTGGAAATCCCTTTCTCCCATTAAAATTACTCTGTTTTCTTCTTTCTACTCTCTTCTCCCATTCTTGGTGTTCTCGATCTTCATAAACCTGGATCCTACCATGATCTTCAATGGAGATTACTGGCAGATGGTCATCCATAACTTGGTGATATGCTTCAGCGATTGCTTTGTTGATCATGGCGTTCGTTCTTGATCGGGAATAAGGCTGTTCTTGAGGATTTGGTTTGTCAAATCTGGTTGGATTTGTAGCAGAATTCTCAACAGATTAATGGTTTCATGGTGAGCCCGTGTCTTTATGTTAGTCTGATTAAGTCTGGTAAACCAATTGGTGCCTAAGGTAAATTTGACATTGGTGATCAAGGTTCTTTGTGGCGAACTCATACCTGGCCAACTCATGGTTGGTGTATAAGGCAAGAGGCTTACCTGGCATAACCCATCCCTTGATCTTACTTACCTAGCTAATGTGGTGAATCATATTAGATTAGACTATCTATTGATTCGAGTTGGCCCATGTCAAGTAAGGTTAATCAGTCTGACTGATTTAAGGTGCCAATGGACCAATTTGATCTAGAAACCCTCAAAGAGTTTGGTAGGAGTCTTCTTGATCAATGTCCATGCTTTCTTCTCATGTGTCACAAAATTTAAATCCTCTAAATTATTAGGTCCATAAAAAGACTAAGTTATGTGTTAGCCTAAGTCTTAGCCTCCCATTAATTTGGATTGGTAATGTGGCCATAAGATGGGTGATCATCGACAGTTCCAAAGAATGGGTGGTCATTAGGTGAGTGGAATTGCCATTCAGCATATGATGGCTCAGTACGACTATCTTAACACGTTGTCCAGTGGGACGGTCAAAGTTGGGCTCGATCATGCGTTAGTTAGAAGCATCAAATTTGATCATGTTAATGATTGGACCTAACCAGGACCTTCAATAAGAGGCCCAAAGGCCGATTGTGAGGACCCCTGGGGCAAAATGAATACTACGAATTGCTTAGAGAAGCAATTTGTAGTGTACCTACCTTTAGATACATATGGGTTGGCCAGCCAAAGTCATGCTCATGTGTAGTCTATTAGATCCTAGTACCCGCTAAAGGACAAATGTTATTCTTTGAATTGGAGTGTAGAGGCTAGCAGTCTGAATAAAATAGTGGGAGAAACCTTTAGACTAAAATCCATGTCTTTAGGATTTTTAAAATGATTCATATACTAATAGGTCTTGTTCTCCTTTTTCAGATAATGTCGACCACTTTATCACTCCGGTATTATTGGGTAATGACAAACTCTCTAGATCCAACTTCGATAGCTGGTATCGAAAACTCAAGATAGTCATGGAGCACGAACGGATCCTTTATGTGATAATGGATCAGGCACCTAAGATCCCAGCCCCTAATGCTCATGAAATTGATAGGTACACTTACCAAAAGTGGATCTCTAACCGCACCATTGTGCATTGCATTATGTTGGCTGTGATAAACGATGAGTTCCGTCATACATTTAAGGAGTCCCAACTAGAAGAAATGCTTCAAAGGTTGAAAGAAACTTTTAGCACTCCAAATAACACGGAGAAATATCAGATCTCTTCCACAATCTATAACACACGTATGCATGATGGAGCTTTGGTAATTGATCATGTAATATACATGATCGAGTTATTTGTGCATTTGGGCAAACTCGGATGTCCTTTGCATGAGCAGCATGGCAAGGATGTGATATTGAATTCTCTGTCCGCTTCCTATCAAGTATTTCTTGATAATTTCAGAATTAATAGGCCAGCCATAAACTACCATAAGATATTAGGGTTATTGTAGACTTATGAGAGAGACCAAAACCTCAATAAGGGATTGGTCAATTTGGTGGGAGGTTCTGGATCAGGGCATCATACCTTTGGGAAAGGGAAGAAGAGAAAGAATTAAAAAAAAAAGAAGGTGCAAAGTGCTCAGCATAGTCAGACTAGGAGGGTGAAGGCTGACAAAAGTCAGGCATAGTACTTCTTCTGCAAGAAGCTGGGCCATTGGAAGCAAAACTGTTCTACTTACCTTGCTACCCTAGTCCCGAACAGGCATAGGAATGGAAAGTAGCAAGCTATTGCTAGTCAACATATTTATATGATAAATCCTTGTAGTTTCTTCATTTGTGATACTACTAGCTAAGTATTGGATACCGGAAGTCTTTACCATATTTGCAATTCATTGCAGGGACTTTAAGTTAGAAGGAGATTCGAGAGCGGTGAAACGTTTCTAAATGTTGAAAATGGAAGTCAGGTTCCAGTTCTGGCGTTGAGAACTAGTTCTTTATATCTCGAGTCTTGTACTATCATTCTTATTGATTATCATTTTTGTCATTCCTTTTTAGTGAATATCATTTCTATTGGCCTGTTGGCCAAAGATAGTTATGAATTATCTATAAGGAATGATATTTACAAAATTACATTGAATATTTCTAATGTGATGATTGGACAAGTGAAGAATGGCGTATATTTACTATCACAGCCTCTTACTGTATTGTACACTGATAATAAATGCCCAAGATTAGATATAGTCAGTGATACTTATCTTTGGCACTGTAGGCTAGGTCATATAACAAAGAACATTATAAATAAGTTTTTGGGAGAAGGTCTCCTTGATATTGCTGAGAGTGAATCTTTACCAACTTGTGAATCTTGTTTGCTTGGAAAAATAACCAAGTCACCTTTTACTAGAAGAGATGAAAGAGCCAGTGATATTCTAAGTCTAGTACATACTGATGTATGTGGACCTATGAATATCAATGCAAGAGGTGGGTGTAATTATTTCATTATATTCATAGATGACCTATCAAGGTACGGTTATGTCTACCTGATGAGACATAAATCTGACTCATTTGAAATGTTCAAATGCTATCGTAATGAAGCTGAAAAACAAACTAGAAAGTTTATTAAAACCCTTCAATTAGATTGAGGTGGTGTATATTTTTCCAGTAAGTTTCTGACTTATCTTGAGAAGAATAGGATTCTTTTTCAATGGACTCCTCCAGGGACACATCATTTAAATGGTGTGTCTGAAAGGAGGAATCGAACTCTGTTGGACATAGTTCGATCCATGATGGGCTTAGCAAGTCTGCCTAAATTCTTTCGAGGATATGCTCTTGAGTCAGCATGTTACCTTCTGAATAGAGTTCCATGTAAGTAAATTGATTAGACACCATATGAGATATGGACTGGACGTAAGCCAACTCTCTTTTATCTTCGGGGTTTGGGGGTCTCCAACTTATTTAAGCATCTGGAGATGGATAAGCTAGGACCTAAGTCTAATAAGTGTCTTTTTGTTGGATATCCCAAAGAATTCAAAGGGTATTATTTCTATCTGCCCGAGGAATAAAAGTTGTTTATCAGTCTTAGGACAACCTTTTTAGAAAGGAAGTACCTTGGTGAAGGCTCTCAAGCTATTGAGATTGAACTTGGGGATTCTCAACAGATTAAAAAACCTTCTCACTCTAAGGCCACTGTAGAATCGGATTTGATTAGATCTGATCCAGAGCCCATAGTGCAACCATTAAGGAGATTTGGTAGAGTACCACGTCAATTGAATAGATACTATAGTTTCTTGATTCGAGATGGTGATCCTATTGAGCTCGATGAGAATAACGAGGACCCGATCACCTATATGGATACCATGTCAAGGTTTGATTCTAAGTCATGGCTGAGAGCTATGAAATCCGAAATGGAGTCCATGGAAATCAACAATGTATGGACATTGGTTTATCTACCAGAAGGGATAAAATCCATTGGATGCAAGTGGATCTTCAAGAGGAAATAGGGCACAGATGGGAAGGTGGAGACCTATAAAGCCTATCTAGTTGCCGAGGAGTATCGTCAGCATTACGATATTGACTATGACAAGACATTTTCTCTTGTGGCAATGCTCAAGTCCATTTGGATTATGCTTGCTATAGCAGCATATTTAGATTATAAAATCTGGCAAATGAATGTTCGAACAGGTTTCCCAAATGGTGAGCTGGAAGTGGAGGTGTATATGATGCAACCTGAAGGGTTCACATCCACAAATTAGTCTAAAGTGTGCTTGCTTCAGAGGTCCATTTATGGACTGAAGCAGGCTTCTCGGAGTTGGAATATGCAGTTTGATAAGTGTATCAAGATGTATGGCTTCATTAGGAATGAAGATGAATCTTGTATATATAAATGGGCAAATGGTTCTACAGTTGTATTTCTTATTTTGTATATGGATGACATTCTCCTAATCAAAAATAACATTCCAGCATTGCAAGGAATAAAGGTTTGGCTTTCATCTTAATTCTCTATGAAAGACTTGGGTGAAGCTCGTACATACGGCGTATGAAGATCTATAGAGATAGATCGAAGAGGCTTCTGGGACTGTCTCAATCTATGTACATAGACACTGTGCGGAAGTAGTTCAGCATGGAGAATTTCAAAAGAGACTATCTTCCGATAGGTCATGGAATTACTCTTTTCAAGAAGGATTATGCGACAACTCCTGAGGAAAGAGAGCATATGAGTAGGATTCTATATCTTTCAGCAGTGGGTTCTTGATGGGGGATGGATAAGGGTAGGATCGTCGGTGAGCTGAGAAGTCACCGAAGATTGGGGTATATTATTTTATTTTTGTTTTAGTTTTTCTATGGTGGTGGCGAAGGAAAAATGGAGTGGATGATAGAAAAATTGGACACTCTAGGACTGGGGACTTACATTCACGAAGAGACCTCTCACCTCTAGGGCATCTCACCCATCCCACTACATTTTGTCTAGGGCTTCCCACCCATCTTACTACATGCGGAGCCTAGGGCAACCCACCCAAATCGCTACCTGGGCCTGTAAAAAAAAATCCCTAAGACCTAGAGGGAACTCGACGGGAAAGAAGATAACTAGGGTCTCACACCCCTCAATGTCTGAAGACGAAGGATAGACAGGCCTCTCACCCTCTCCCTACGGGGCGAAAGAAAAGAAAAACTCTTTTCTAAAAACTCGCTTGACTAACCAAACTGATTTCTTACAAAGGATTGAGGATGGTATTTATAGACATGTCCAACCCTCATTTGAATTTGAATACAAGATAAAAAGATAAGGATGAATCAAATTCAAATACAAGATAGGAAAAGATAAGCCTATCCATATCTCAATCCTAACCAACCAAATCCTAGTTCAAAATTCAAACAAAAGATAAAGATAAATCCCAAACAAATTTATTCTGGATATCCTCCAAGATTCGTGCATGCTCCGTGATCCATGCTTGCATTCCATCATTCAAATTCCTTTCTAATTCTAATATGGTTTGTGTAGGATCCCCGGGATTTCCAGGTTCCAAAGAAAAAGGTTTTCCAAGTTAAGAATCAAAGACAAGAAGCCCCCCATCTAGAAGAATTTCCTTGTCATCTAAGAGCTTCATCCTTGAGTATAACATTTCCAATTATTGTAATGTTAATAGCCGGGTATCCCTCTTTTAATACTTATATATCTGAGATATTAGAGTAATTAAGCCCTAGCCTGTATGGTTTCTAAACCACAACGATCCTTTCTCTTTACTACTTTGAACATTATCATCTAGGTTTAATTTAACATGCACATTCCTCCATGAAGATTTCACTCTTGTTTACATGGAAAAGTAGCTTAGTTTTTTACTTCATTTTTCATTTAACTACTACTATCTCCTCCTAGATTGCACCATTCCATATTATCCAGCATCAGTTCTATTATGTACGCCATGTTATGTACTAGACCAGACATAGCATACTCACTCGTGGTAGTGAGCAAATACCAGTCTGACCCAGGTGAAGCTCGTTGAAAAGTTGTTAAGAACATCCTTAAGTATTTGAGAAATACTAAGGACCAATGACTTATTTATAGAGATTCTAACTTAAAACTTGTGGGATACACTGACTCCAGTTTTTAGTTAGATAGTGATGACAACAAGAGTGTATCTAGTTTTATATTTATCTTAAATGGCAGAGCAGTCTGCTGGAAAAGTTCTAAGCAGCATATAGTGGCTGATTATGTTTGCAAGGTGGTGTATATTACAGCATCAGATGTAGTAAAAGAGGCTGTATGGTTACGGAAGTTTCTAGGCGAGCTGGGAGTGGCACCTTCCCTGGATGGTCCTATTCTGGTGTATTATGATAGAATTGGAGCCATAGCTCAAGCCAAAGAGTCGAAGTCATATCAGCACACCAAGCATACTCTATATCACCATCCCCTTGTTCGGGAGATTATTGAATGAGGTGACATCAAACATTTGAAGATTGATGATAAGGAGAACTTGGCTGACCCCTTCACTAAAGTCATTGGAATGCACAAGTTTTACAATTGCAAATGAAAGATAGGAATCAGATTCTATTCTGATTAGCTTTAGTCCATGTGGGAGTTGTTGGAAATTATGTATCCCAAAACTAATCGTCTAAGTTGTAGACGGTTGTGTGATTGATGTATATGTACATGAATTATTGAATTGAATAAAAAGTTTATTCTAGTTGTTCATCATATGACATCTTCTTAATTGAACTCTTGTTTGATAATGTCCTTTGAGCTACCTTGTATGCGATGTAGAGAGGATGCATCATATAGTTCATAAACTAGTTCACGATTAAAGGATATTCTATTTCAGAATGATGGTGTATCGAGTGTAGGTCGTTGATGATATGTCTGTTGGTTGTCCTCTTAACCAAGTAGCATGGAGATGCTGGCATGACAACAGGTGTTGTATTTGACACTTCATTAAGCATGACTCCCATGCGAGATTCTCTTTCTATCAAAGAGAAGTTCTGCATTAGAATGTAGACATGAATTATTCCTCTAACTTGAGATCACCATGGCAGCTTGCAAGCAACTCACTATGCTTAGGTACTAGACTATCCAGATTTCTAATCCGGAGATGGAAAGTTGCTTGGTACAGCCAAGTACTTGTGTAGTGGTAGTAGAATAAAGATAGGACTGATCTCTCTAAATGGTTTGAATTGAATGCTTATTATCCCTCTATTTGGAAGGACCTTAGACAGGGCATTCCTTGTAAGGAGTTATAAGGATTCTTTATTTGAGACATATTGGGATGGACTGATTAGGGTTGGGTAGTTTAACCCTAAGCCATCAGGAGTATTAGGAGATCAAAGAAAAAAATTCAGTGATATTCCATATTCAGCAGGTTCTTGTTGCTTTGTAACCTTCGATCTACCCAGACATCGGGTGTCATTGCTAGATAGTGACTTTGGCTGGTAGTGGAAATGTTCCTGTGCTACCGGATTAGTGTTTGAACCTACGGGGTCACACACTATGTGGTTTCTTCTTGATTTTGTGGCTTGGGAATAATTCGGACTCATTTCGGACTCGCTTGACAACAAGTGATCAAAACATCCATTAGAGTCAACCTGAGGCAAGTCGACCCATCTAATGAATTTGCTGAAAAATCTGAGAATACTTCATTGATGGCTGTAAGTGTTATAGTAATCAATGATTGGCATTTCTGGGTTTTAATTAGTTGCTGTTGCTAAAGTCCAAAGGTCTTGTAACCTACATGAATTCCAAGAGACTTTAAACCTCCCATTAATCTCTCATTCTCTCTCCTTTATAGTTTTACTTAAGGAGACTATTTTGGAGCTGAAGAAAAAGAGACACTTCATTTTTGATCAAGCCCAAGACTCTGCTACTCTCTAGTCAAAAGTCTTGCTTGATCTTTGAGAGATTGGGTAGTGAAAGGATTAGGATTTTGGGATTCTTGTGTGCAAACCTTCGGTTGAAGGTTTGGCACAGAGTGTTCTAGGAAAGGTTCTTGGGTACTTTGTTCCATCTTTTAGTAGTAGACTTGTCAAGGACTTCAAGGAGTCCGCCGTTGCCACCTGGTTTCCAAAGAGGCTAGCACCTTGAAGGGAGGAGGAGAGTCCCCTTATCCCGATGTGAACTACCCATTGAGGTAGGATGTTTGTGCTGCTTGCAGGGCTATTGCTCATCCTTGAAGTACCTCCCCTCCCGATGATCGTCACCTTGGATAAAAGGTTTGTACTTCTATCTTAGGTGTCTGAAAAAATGATCTTCAATACTTTTATGCATGATTCAAAGATTGGTTTAATGAATTACATGCTTTGCTTGCTTGACTTCATATATGTATTACTGTATATGCATAAAGATCTATGTAGGTCCCGTGTTAGTTAGATTAACATGTGGGATAAAATTGTTTTATCTCCTTCTATTGCATCATGTAGTTTAGAAAAATTTTAAATTGCATGTATCGGCCCCTACCTGGGCTCACCTAACACTTAGATATATCTCTATATATCTTAATCCCTAATATATAGGATGCCTCTCCTAGATTCTTCGTGGAAAACATTGATGATAGCCATGTTTTGATCGATTGTAATATTGGGATATCATTCCCAATGATAAGCATGCCATCGACATACATAACCAAAAAGATAATTGCATTCCCATTTATCTTTTTATACACACAAGGTTCATCCATATTTTTAATGAAACCAAACTCTCTGATTGCTTCATCAAAATAGATATTCCAACTCCTTGATGCTTGCTTTAATCCATATATGGAATTTTATGTTTGCATAGTCGGTTTTGTCTTCCACTTGAGAAAAACCCTTCTGGTTGTCTCATATAGACTTCTTCCTCAAGATATCCATTAAGAAAAGTAGTCTTTACATCCATCTGCCAGACTACATAATCATATTATGCTGCTATTGCATCCAAAATCTTAATGGACTTGATCATTGCTACTAGTGAAAAAGTTTCATCATAGTCAATACCATGCTTTTCTCTAAAACCTTTTGCCACTAGCCTATTATTGTAGGTATCTACTTGGCCATCTGCTCTAATCTTCTTCTTGAATACCAATTTATACCCTATTGGGTTAACTCTTTCAGGTGGATATACCAAGGTCCAAACTTGATTGGAATATACAGAGTCCATTTTAGATTTCATGGCATTTAGGCATTTATCAAAGTCTCTACTCTTGATAGCTTCTGTATAGGTCACAGGATCATCATCCTAAATGATACTGGCCTCATTGTCATTCCCAATAAAAAATCCATATATGAGAGGTGCACCCCACACCCTCTCTGACCTTTGGAGAGGAGGTGTGTGTTGTGGCTATTCCTGATCAACAAGAACTTTTGGTTGAGGAATATCATTTGAAGACTCTTTAGGGATTAGTTGTTGGTTTTGAACATCACTAAGTTCAAGTGTTGTTCCACTACTTCTTTCTTGGATAAATTCTTGCTCTAAGAATGTAGCATGTTTATTGACAAATACTTTTTGTTTAGTAGTATGATAAAACAGATATCCAATATCCTCTTTGGGATAACCAACAAACCTGCATTTGTCAGCCCTATCACTTAACTTATGTCAAAAATTATTCTTGACATAAGCATAGCAACCCCAAATCTACAAGTATTTAAGATTTTGCCTTTTGCCATTCCGTACCTCATATGGAGTGCTAGTCACTGACTTTTATGGTACCCTATTCAAAATATAAGTGGCAGTTTCCATGGTGTTTCCCTAGAAGGAAATGGGAAGATCTGCGAACCTCATCATCGACCTCGCTATGTCTAACAAGGTACGATTTTTCCTTTCAGCCACATCATATAATTAGGATGTATAAGGAGGTGTCCATTCAGATATTATGCCTTTGTCATTAAGATGGTTTAGAAACTCACTTGACAAGTATTCTCCTCCTCGTTCAGAATGAAAAATTTTAATACTATGTCCAGTTTGTTTCTCAACCAAACTTTGTTATTCTTTGAATTTATCAAAGGCTTCAGACTTGTGTTTCATCAGATACACATATCCATACCTAGATAAGCCATCAATAAATGTGATGAAGAGTATCCACCTCTGGTTTGAATTGTCATATGTCCACATACATCAGTATGTATAAGACCTAATAATTTAGTTGCCCTGTCTCCATATCCAATGAATGGTGACTTGGTCATTTTACCTATGAGGCAAGACTCACAAGTTTCTAATGATTGAAAATCATAAGGATCAAAGTAATTATCTTTGACTAACTTGTTTATCCTTGACTCACTTATATAACCTAATCAGCAATTCCAAAGGAATGTGACATTGACATTATCTCTTTTTCTTTTCTTGTTATCAATAAGTAATATTTTATCATTGTGTTTTAAAGTAAAAAGACCATTGATAAAATAACCATGTCCAAATATTTTATTAGAATGAAGAATAGAGTAGCCACTGCTCTTTATACTTATTTCATATCCATGTTGTAATAACAAGGGTACAGAAATAATGTTTCTTACAACATTTGGAACACAGTAACAATCTTCTAACTTTAGTATATTATTGAAGGTAATAATAAAAGATAGGTGCCCACAGCTTCAGCGTATATTGCTTCACCACTTGCGCCATATAGCTCGAAATCACCTTTTTTCAAGCTTCTAATTATGTAGAGTCCCTGTAATGACCTATAGATATGAGACTCACAAGTGGTACTCATTACCCATGAATTAGAAAAAGAAGCACTTAATGATAAATTTGTTTATATCATGTATAAACCTTTAGATGCTGCTCCAGCATCTTGCTTCACACTTGCAAGATATGTCTTGTAATTTTTCTTCCAATTCCCCTGCTTGCCATAGTGGAAACTGGTTCCATCATTTACAGCCTTCTTTGCTTTTTTTTTCTTCTGGATGCTCGTTTCAGGGTTTAATTTTCTTTTCTAACCCTTTTTCGTTACCTATTTCTTCTTTCCATCAACAAGAAGAAGATGAGCCTTATCTCCCTTAGAATGGCTCTTTACTATCTTAAGCATGTTAAGCAGCTCAGGTAAAGAAATATTCAGTTTGCTCATATGATAATTTAGAACAAACTGAGAGAAGGAATCCGGGAGTGACTATAGGATCAAGTTTTGGTTGAGTTCACCATTTATTACAAACCCTAATTGACCTAATCGAGTGATTAAGTCAATCATTTTCAAAACATGGGTTTGAATTGATGAACCCTCACTCATGCATGCATGCAATAACTGGCTCGATATCTAATACCGAGCAGCCCTACTTTGCTCTACATAAAGTTTTTTTAGATTGATTAATATGGATTGAGGTTCCATCTCTTCATGTTGCCTCTGAAGCTCATTTCTCATTGAGGCCAACATGATGCACATGACAGTCATGCTGTCATTTAGCCACATTTTATGTATGGGCTTTTCCTCCTTGAAAGCATCCTCTCCGATTGGCTCTGGATCCGGAGAATCAAGAATATAATAAAGCTTCTCCTGAGTTAATACTCTCATCATGTTCCTCAACCAGTCCACATAATTGGGACCGGTCAACTTATTCGCATCTAAAATGCCCTGCAGTGATAAATTTGAAGCCATAATAAATCCTACATTAAATAAAGAACTGTTTAAGCAGACCACTCAAGATAACATTCATAATTAGATAAGGACATTATATCTAATTATGTCTCTTACAATTTTATTTGAATACCATAACCCTCACCTATGGTAAGCGAGAAAACTTACCAGGTTTCTTTAGTGGGGTTGAGATCCCAATTCCTCATGAATGCCTTATGTTGCACAACAAACACTCATGAGTTCCAAGGTAGGAATTCCTTTCCAATTGCAACCCATGTAATTCTCAACAAATGAACTGCCTCTAAGATACTTATAGTTTTGTGTTACACAATAAACTATAATGTTTTAGTTTAGTCAGACCCTTCATTTCCATATAGACATGTTCAAATAATATTGCCCTTATGTTACATAATAAAGCGATACTACCACACATGCTATAAAGCAAAAACTGCATTAAGATAATTCATATTTAACACTAGGGTAGGCCTTGTGTTAAACAACAAACCTACTATAGTTGTTAATATGAACTATACCTAGTATGAAAGAAGGCAAACTGTAGTGTGTTAATTTAATTGGCATTTTCAATTTAAGGTGCAGATATAGCCATATTGGCCAGGTAAGTGGAAGAGATGAGGGGGTCCCCTTATTGCTTTCCTTAGACACCAAATTAATTGGCCAGGTCAGACCACGGAACCAACTAAAAATCTCATGCCCTTTACCTTTTCAGAACCATTTGCCTAGACACCAATTGGCTAATCATATAACCCTAAATGAATTTCCCTCTTGACTAACTTATACTACGATAAAATATTTTAATTATGAGGGCTTTTAGTGGTCTCAAACACATCCTAATATAGACTTAACACATCATAATGTATTCATAATACAGAACCGTGTACATATGATATAATATTCATTCCATCAATTGATCATATTAACCCTAATATGCATACCATAACCATGATTGTAATATTAATCCATTCACATCACTTGTTCATGGGATATGGCCATAGTGGCACCCCTACACGCTTTAGGAGACCCCATTGAAAGGGATGAGAAGGCCATGAAATCCTAAGTAACTCCTATGACCAGACGACCATGGTGACTAACCCAATCTGAAGTAGTTACTATGATATAATATATTTTATATGTAATTTACTAACTCAATTGACAATTAATTGAATGAAATAAGGGGGCTCGGATACCACTGTTGGGTTTCGGTGATGCAGCAAAAGGATGGATTTCAAATTTTCATTTTGAAACTCCAACAAATAGAAAACCTATGCCCGAGATCACTTATACAATATAATTAACAAGTCACTAAATTAGGGTTATAAAGAATACTTTGAATGCTAATTCCTTCTTCTTTCCATTAGGCACACAAATGCATGCCCTCCAGAGATGATCCACACAGGAATCAAACCTAGGAACCACTCCTTTGTACGTTGCTCAATCCACCGAGACTCTTTTGATGGCCTTTCAACCTTCAACAACCTTTCCTTCCTTGCTCAGACCATTGCCCTTCAGTAGAGCACTTTAAGCCCTTTCCAAAACTACTTTTACTTTCTCTTATCACTTCTTAATTCTCTTCCTAAGTCCTTGTCTTAAGATGGTGGACTTGTCTTAAAAGAAAGACCTACGTCCTAACAAGGGAAGGAAGAGACAAGGTGGATAAGTTTGGCAGAGTGTATGAATGTAAGAAAGGAAGGATATTCAGAATACACTTGGCATAAACACCAATGGCCTTTTATAGGAGATGGGGGGTGCCAAATATGTCTCGTCATCAACCTTTGATCTATCAATCAACATATCATATAAGACCCTCCATTAAGAAGGAGTCTAATCTTGAAAAGTCAAATCCTTTCATGCGCCAACTGCCTTTGTTCGACTCCTTTGATTATTTTTTGGTTTTGTCCTCATGCCATGTGGCATGTCACCAGCTAATATGCCTCTTAATTGGTGTGGGAACCAAGGGACTTATCCAAGTGACATGTTCCTTCATGCTGAAGGACACCCTGGTGTGATGACTTGCGGCTATCATGAAGGGACGCAACCCTTCACTCATGTGCGCCAACTTTCTCACTGCCAACTCCCACTTCTCAACCAAAATTCACCCATCTTATCTAACATGGGATAACACCAAGGGATTCCATGTTTTAGTTTGAAAAGTATTCCCAAAAGCAAAAGGATTTCATGTCCTTTCTGTGTGCCAATAGTGAAGAGTTCCCACACTTCACTTATGCGCCACCTTTCTAAATGCCATTTCCCATCTTTGACCAGTCAAAGACCATCTAATATAGGTGTCATATGAAAGAGGATAAAATGTATTTTATCACCTCATAAGTGATTAACAAGTTGAAGGACTCTTGGTCCTTCTGTGCCCCTTTGATTTCTTAACACTTCTTTGGTGCCAAGAGTCCCATGCCCTTGGGACTCTTGGTATTTGGCGCATAAAGGCTTGATAATTGTCAGATAAATTCTGATAAAATCACCCCACTTAAGACTCAACCCAATCTAGGTTTCTCTCAAATTGGTTTGCCCATTAAGCAACCTTATAGACCCCACTTACACATGCTAGTGTGTTATCTAGCTAACCAATAGGATCCCATGACCCTAATAAAATGTCAATTGACTTCCTAGACCAATTCTCTAATGTGTGTGACCCTTTAGGTTCCACATCTAGCCAGTAGCAGGTCTAGGTCCAAGCCAATTCTATCTAGTCGATCTCGATTGACCTAATTATGTCAAATTGAGCTAACCTATATTGGTAATTCGAACTAGCTTTTGAATTGACTCATGAATCCAATCGAATTGATTCATGAAAACCTACAAGAGATGATTGATGTCTAGCAATGTGTGCCTACCCGAAAAATGAGAAATTTGATGAAAAGTACCAAAATACCCTTCAGTGAAAAGTTACCATGCAATTCAATCTTTCGATCTTCATTTATCCCGAATAAGCGATGGGTATGGATAATTGTCAAACCCTAGCACTTAGTCATTTTGAATCTCAATTCAATAATGAAGACTCTACTGATGACTGATTAGAAACCACTTCTATTGTCATCCTGCTTTGATCAAAGACACCTTGAGTCATCAATCGAAGAGATTACTTGGGATAACATTTTCTCTTACTAGAAATGTTCGATTCCTTGTTGATCAACTTGCATCCTTCATACACCTCCACCATATCTGAGAACACCCTGTACATGACTCAATGTCATGATTGAGTATGACCCAAAACAAGGCTTAGTGTGCATAAGGAATCATGGTGATCTCAGGTCTAAAGATCACTTATACAACTCCCACTGTGAGAACTATCTCTTGATAAGTGTAAGACTTCCATAAGATATTCTGAATGAATATCAGTTCAGTAAAATCATAGCCAATGAGCACCCTTATCCTTGTAATAGTATCTCTACACAAGTGTTTTTGAGACCAACCACTCTCTCCATCGAGAATATATAGGATAAGCTAGTCTTTCCAGAAGCATCGATTCGGGCATCGATCCCCGAATCGATGATCCAATGAGCAGGAACATTTTAGATTAAGATTTATAGGAACATAGGTCTCACCATTATGATCTCCATCATAACTCTAATTTCTTTGCCCTAACCTGTGGGGTTCATCATTATCTTTAAATAAGACACAGCAGTATGATGAAACAAAATGCCTTTTATTTATACAATAATGTCATACAATAGTCAGAAGATTACAAAGATGCCCTTACAAAGATTGGCTTTTAAGATAATTTTCTTTCAAAACCTTTTAGCCTTGCCTTGAGAACCAAGGCCAAGATCAACTTGAAAGTAAGAGTTTTGTCTCTTTGAGCTGAGAACTTCAATGAAAATAGCAACTTTGAACAACTCAAGGCAAATTTGGACCTACTAGAAGTGGTTCGAAAGCATGTTGCTATGATATTATGGTCGGGACACCAGAGGTACCAGAATAAGACAGAGGCTACAGAACCCTCTATGGATTACTTAGTAGCATTTGAGTCCATTTGTAATAAAGGCTTAGCCTATATGAGTTATCTTTTTATTATTTGAGTCCTGTACCAGTCAGCTCATGTTGAGCTAGTCTTCTTTTTGAGTCGTGTAAATGTTAGTCCAAGTCCAGTGAAGACTCATACAAGTGAAAACCAAGCCTGTCCAAGTGAAGACCAACCTAATTGGAAGCTATGAAGACCATGGAAGGCCTAGGAGAAGAAATCAGAAGCCCGAGAGACAAATCAGAAGCCCTGGAGCCCTTGATCGCAGCCTAAAGAAAAATGGGCTAGCCAAGGCCAAGGAGGAGAACCAAGGGGCACCAAGCCTTATGCTCACCACCCCTTGGTCGGCCACTAGGGTCACCTCCCTTGGCCGACCAAGACAAGAGAGAGGAGGAGAAATTTAAGGGATTTTTCAACCTAGATCTACCATGTATTCTAGCTAGGGTTTGGGTGAGATTCAAATTCCTAAGTAATGACTATTGTAACCTTACTTGGGGGCCAAGTTTAAGAGTCTATTTAAGAGACTCTACTCTCTTGTATCAAGACACTTTATTCATGAAATATAACTAAGTTCTTCCAATTGCTATGTGCTACTTGCTGGGTGCTAAGGGGATTCTGTATGAGCCCCTCCTTCTTCCTGGTGTCCTACGCCCAGTCTCCAGCTGCCATCCATCAATCCAAGCACTGGCCACCCACCCTCAAACCTTCTATCTCCTTGCTATTTTTCAATTAATCCTTTAACCTTGCTTTGTTTTGTAACCCTGAAAGGCTATTTGCAGGTCCCTTGACTTTTACGAATCTGACGACTCCAGCTGGGTAGTGATCGGATCACCGGGTTGAAAGCCGAGAATCTGCGGGTCTCCAGCTTGATCATCCAAGCCGCATCCAGGAGAGAGAGTGATCCCTTCATCTACGATCTTCATCGGGCATATCAACCATTGTCAAGTACAACCCCTCTGCTTGCCAGTAGCATTATTGAAGGGGAACTAGCCCAACCGAGACTTCTTAGCCTTGGCGGTCCTTTTTCTTATAGCTTTTTAGGTTCTACTTTGCATGCCCTTATTTCTTGCTTGCACATAATTCATTACATAGATTCATGGCTTGTTCTTCGGGAATTAAACACATAACTTAATCAAAAAATTACAAAAAAATAATTTTGCATGCATCTTAGTTCGGCATCATTTCGTATCAAAGCTTGGTTGGGCTCAGTTCTCTTTGCATATTCGGATCAGGTGCTTCACTATGGCCATCCGGTCATAGGAGACATGTAGGGCTGTAAGACCCTCTTTTTCTAATCTACGGGATCTCTTGTTGCATGTAGGGGTGCCGCTATGAATTGACCCCTGAAGAAGAACATAATGAGTTCATTTGTGTTTTTTTGCATTTCGGCCTTCTTAGTACATCACCTGCTTTTTCAATTGTTTGTTCCTGAATAGAACTCAGAAAAATATGAATTTTTTTTTTTGAATTCCTTATAATTTATTTTAATTTCTAAAATTTCATCAAAAATTATTTCGGTCTGTGGATTTTCTACCAGTCGAAAAACCGCCTGAGAACAGTTATGCCCTATTTTTGGTTGCAAAACCAATTCAGCAAGTTTAGAGTTGTTTTAGTATAATTTTCCATATCTTATAATTTTGGCATGTTTCCTGCATTTTTGGTCATTATTTGCAAGTTATCTTTCTATTTAAAAAAATACCAAAATAAAAAAAATACATATATTCATAAAACACCAAAAATACTTAAACCCTAATTTGCATTTTCATCTACCTGCCATCATTGCATAAAATACTTTAAGGGAACTTTCTATATGTTAGATAAGGGGAGGAGTTGATAACCTCTCCTTAGCCTAAAACCACCTCACTTGCATTCATTCCCAAGCCTAATCTAAAATTAACAAGACTTAATTTGCCCTAGTGGGCTAGGGACACCAATCGGTCGGGTTCAATCATTATGGGATGACTAGTGAACCCAATTCATCTCCTATTACTAGATGCTGGTGTTTAGGCTAGAAGTACAGTGTCAAACGATCTAAGCAGATTGGTGGTTCCTTAATTGGGTTCCTGCGAGAGCAGGGGGCCTCCCACCATCCCACCTCTTACTTGGCCAGTTGAAGGACTAGGATTTCAGTTGTGTGTAAGTTAAGTCAACCCATTCTATTTGGACTCTAGGTCTAGGCAACCATAGTCGAGTTAGTATTGAGTCTTGCATGTGCACTAGATCAGGAGTCGTATTTCATCCACCATCTCCACCTTTGGCTGAACCCATGGATAAGCTGGAAGCCCAAATTCAAGCCCGTGTAGACCAAATGGCCCAAATGAACCATAGGTTTGAACATATAGACAACCGACTTGGAACCATAGAGAAAACCTGTAGGACCCAGGCAAGATCCAAACCTGAGCCACCTTTACCCACACTACCCAAATTATATGAACCTAGGACCTATGTACCCAAAACCTATGAACATAGATCCTATGCACCCACTCCCTATAAGCCTAGTAGACCCGTGACCGTTAAATCCAAATCCATAGGCCATCGACCGAAACCCCATAAGGCTAGTATCCCTAGATATTAGAGCAGTAGTAATCCACTACCCCTTAGTCAATCTGAACCCACTAGGAATAGCACCCATAATCAAAAACTAGGACCTAGCCAATCTTCCCTTATATGACTCTCCCCTACCATCCCACTGGTTCATAAGAGTGATAGTAAAGTGAAAGTGTATGTAGCTGATGTGAGCTTAGTGCATCAGTATGAGGGAGAAGAGGAGACATCTTCAGAAGACCTAGGATTAGTTGACCCCGTAGGTACCCAAGTAGAAGCCAATCTGGAGTTGGTTGACCCTAACTATACCCAGCCTAAAGCTATAGTGGAAGAACAATTAGAGGAAGAGAACCTAGATACTGCTGCTAGAACCTTACCTGAGCAAACCATAAAGGAGAGCCAAATTATAGAGTTTAGTCCCAAAATATAAGAACCAGAAGAATTTATTAAGGACCTAATATCTTTGAATCAGTACCTCCAAGATGAGCCCCTTCCTATAGTTCCCATTAAGGACCTCTTCCATGAGATTAGTAACCCATCCTTCCATTATGCAAACCCTGCAGATTTATCTCAACCTCGTAAGGTTAGCCTGATTAGTCTAGGATTAGTCCCTGACACGCCTTCTTATATCCTAATTTATCCAACTAACCTTGAACCTTTCTCCCTACCCTACCAGACTAATCCTGAACCCACCTCTTATTTTTTGCCCTTTCCAGAAATCTTGAGCATTTCTAGAATCATTAGATTACATTTAGTTGAGATTAGCATACTACATGCATTCATTATGCATGTTCAGTTTGCATCTTAATTCTGGCATACTCTATGGAATTTTCTAGGAGTCCACTATAAATTTCGTGTGCATATCAAACTAGGATCAAACCTAGATAACCTATAATCTGTTAGGTTTAGATCCAAAGAGTTTAAAAAAATTTCCTTCGATAGGAATACATAGTCGAGTTGTTAGGTGATAGTTTGAGTCCTTTGCATCACCTGTTAGGAGTCTGAATGTGCCCAGCATGTTCACCACCAGCACTAATTTTGAAACAAACAGGCTAATTCCCGGAAAAAGGGCCAAGAAATTTAATGCAGTGGATTCTATCATGGTTAGGCTTAGGCCTGAGCGTTTTCTCCCCGGGACCGTTAAGAAGCTTCATGCTCACGAAGCCGGACCTTTTAAAGTGTTAGGAAGGGTTGGACCAAATGCCTATGAATTAGATTTTCCTATGGATTTGGACATTAGTTATACCTTCAAGATCACAGACCTGGTTGACTATAGGGAACCGGCAGTGATAACTAGTGAGGCCTTTGGACCTACTCCTTCCATTATGAGTGACCCTAGCCCAGAGTGTCTACCAACTATTTGGCCTAAGAGAGGAGAACGGATCGAGCATATCCAGGACGATCAAGCCATCATGGCCCGGGGCCGTGGCTATCAACGTTACCTGATCCGATGGCAAGGCCAGCCAGAGTCGGATGATTCATGGATTTCTCAAGAGGACTTGCAGCACCTCGACCCACACCTTCTCGAGAGATATGTGAGCCAGTGTGACCCTTACTTAATAGGGTCGAGTTCTTCCCATCCCGGAAGAATTGGTGGGGACACCAGAGGCACTAGAATAAGACAGAGGCTTCTCGACCCTCTATGGATTACTTAGTAGCATTTGAGTTTATTTGTAATAAAAGCTTAGCCTATTTGAGTTGTCTTTTTATTATTTGAGCCCAGTACCAGTCAGCTCAAGTTAAGCTAGTCTTCTTTCTAAGTCCTATACATGTTAGTCCAAGTACAGTGAAGACTCATATAAGTGAAGACCAAGCCTGTCCAAGTGAAGACCAACCAAATTGGAAGCTATGAAGACCATGGAAGGCCTAGGATAAGAAATCAAAAGCCCGAGAGACAAATCAGAAGGCCTGGAGCCCTGGATCATAGCCTGAAGCAAAATGGGCCAGCTAAGGCCCAGGAGGATAACCAAGATGCGCCAAGCCTTATGCTCACCACCCCTTGGTCGGCCACTAGGGTCACCTCCCTCGGCCGACCAATGCAAGAGAGAGGAGGAGAAACTTAAGGGATTTTTCAACCTAGACCAACCATGTATTCTAGCTAGGGTTTGGGTGAGATTCAAATTCCTAGGTAATGACTATTGTAACCTTACTTGGGGGCCATGTTAAAGTATCTATTTAAGAGACTCTAATCTCTTGTTTCAAGACACTTTATTCATGAAATATAACTAAGTTCTTCTAGTTGATGTGTGCTACCTGCTGTGTGCTAAGGGGATTCTGTGTGAGCCCCTCCTTCTTGGTGTCCTTCGCCCAGTCTCTAGCCGCCATCCATCTCTTCAAGCCCTGGCTGCCCACCCTCAAACCTTCCATCTCCTTGCTATTTTTTTATTAATCCTCTATCCTTGCTTTGTTTACTAACACCTGAAATGTTGTTTGTAGGTCCCTTGACTTCTACGATCCGATGACTCCAACTGGGCAGCGATCGGATCACCGGGTTGAAAGTCGAGAATCCGCGGGTCTCCAGCTTGATCATCCAGGCCACATCCGGGAGCGAGAGCGATCCCTTCATCTATGATCTTCATCGGGCACATCAACCATTGTCAAGTACCCTCTTCTTTCCAGTAGCATTATTGAAGAAGAACTAGCCCAACCGAGACTTCCCAGCCTTGGTGGTCCTCTTTCTTATTACTTTTTAGGTTCTACTTTGCATGCTGTTGTTTCTTGCTTGCATAGAATTCTTTACTTAGATTCATGGCTTGTTCTTCGAGAATTAAATGCATAACTTAATCAAAATAATTACAAAAAAATAATTTTGCATGCATTTTAGTTCCACATCAGATTGGCAACCTATCAATAAAAGATTGCCCGCTACTATAATGCATAAGAAAGTTGCAAATTCTTCAAGGTAGGAAATTTGGTATAGCAATGGCCAGAAGAATCCTAGCCAACTATTCAAGGGAACCTATCCCCTAACTGGAAAGGACCGTACAGAGTGGGTGGAATGCCTTTGCCTCACTCATGAAATTCTAAAAATCTTTGGATGTGCCACTAATAATGTATTTTTTCTTATTAAAATAAAAGCTTTGCAATTACTATGTGCCCTCATAAATTCAATAGATCCAAGTTCTCCATGCTCAACACTCTGGGCTAACATACAAGACCCTCATCTAACATTGTGCAAGGCTAACATTAAAACCTCATTCAATAACAAGGGCTAACTTATAAGACCCTCATCTACCACTGCGTGAGACTAACTTTAAGACCATGTTTAACTACAAGGGCTAACTTACAAGACCGTCACCTGACATCGCCCGAAGCTAACTTTAAGACCTCGTTCAATGACAAGGGCTAACTTACAAGACCCTTACCCAATGCTGCACAAGGCTAACATTAAGACCTCGTTCAATGGTGAGGGCTAACTTACAAGACCCTTGCCTGATGCAATGTGAGGCTAACTTTGAGACCTTGTTCAATGGTGAGGACTAACATGTAAGACCCTCATCTAACATTATGCAAGGCTAACTTTAAAACCTCATTCAATAGCAAGGGCTAACTTATAAGACCCTCACCTAACACTGCATTAGATTAACTTTAAGACCATGTTTAACTGCAAGGGCTAACTTACAAGACCCATACCTGACATTGCATGAAGTTAACTTTAAGACCTCATTCAATGACGAGGGCTAACATACAAGACCCTTGCCCGATGTTGCACAAGGATAACATTAAGACCTCGTTCAATGGCGAGGGCTAACTTACAAGACCCTTACCTGATGCTATGCAAGGCTAACTTTAAGACCTTATTCAATGGCGAGGGTTAATATACAAGACCCTCACCCAACACTATGTATAGTTAACTTTAAGACCTTATTCAATGGCAAGGGCTAACTTACAGGACCCTCGCTTGACATTATGCAAGGCTAACTTTAATACATTGTTCAATGGCAAGGGCTAACTTACAAGATCCTCGCTCGATGTTGCACAAGGCTAACTTTAAGACCATGTTCAATAACGAGGGATAACTTACAAAAACCTTGCTCAATGCTGTGTGAGGCTAATATTAAGACCTTGTTCAATGGCAAGGGCTAACTTACAAGAACCTCACTCGATGCTATGCAAGGCTATCTTTAAGACCTCGTTCAAGGGTGAGGACTAACTTACAAGACCCGTACCTTACGTTGTATGAGGCTAACTTTAAGACCTCACTCAATAGTGAGGGCTAACATACAAGACTCTTGCCTAATGTTGTGCGAGGCTAGCTTTAAAACCTCATTCAATTGCGAGGGCTTACTTACAAGACCCTCACTAGATACTTTGCAAGGCTAACTTTAAGACACCGTTCAATGGCAAGGGCTAACTTATCGAATGCTGAACAAGGCTAACTTTAACACCTTGTTTAATGGCAATGGCTAACTTACAAGACTCTCGCCCGATGCAATGCTAGGCTATCTTTAAGACCTCATTTAATGGCAAGAGCTAACTTACAATACCCTCACTCAACACTGCATGAAGCTCACTTTAAGACATTGTTCAATGGCAAGGGCTAACATACAAGACCCTCACTTTACATTGCATGAGGCCAACTTTATGACCTAGTTCAATGATGAAGGATAACTTACAAGACCGTCACCTAACGTTAAGCAAGGCTAAATTTAAGACATCATTCAATAGTGAGGACTAACTTACAAGACCCTCATTCAATGCTATGCAAGGCTAACTTTAAGGCCTCAATTAATGGTGAATGATAACTTACAAGAACCTTAGCCAATACTACACGAGGCTAACTTTAAGACCTTGTTCAATGGCAAGGGCTATCTTACAAGAACCTCACCTACCACTATGCGAGGCTAACATTAAGACCTTGCTCAATAGTGAGGTCTAACACACAAGACCCTTGCCCGATGCTACGCGAGACTAACTTTAAGGCCTTAATCAATAGCGAGGGCTAACTTACAAGACCCTTGCCTATAATTAAATGAGGATAACTTTAACATCTTGTTCAATAGTAAGGACTAACTTACAAGACTCTCGCCAAATACTACATGAGGCCGACTTAATGACCTTGTTCAATGGTGATAGCTAACTTCAAGACTGTTACCTGATGCTACGTGAGGCTAACTTTAAGACCTTGTTTAATAGCAGGGCTAACTTGCAAGACACTTGCTGAGAATGTGCAAGGCTAATTTTAAGACCTTGTTCAAAAGTGAGGGCACTCAATGTTGCTTGATGCTAAATTTAAGACCTTCATCAATGGTGAGGGCTAACTTAGAAGACCCTCATCTGACATTGCTATGGGGGCTTAACTATAGGAACCCCAGATTAATGATGGGGATTGTTTTAATACCCTAATCCACCTAATGTCGTATATTTATGAGATTGCCTAATAATGCTGCTTCATTGAGAATAATTTCTACTATAGAAGAGATTCATCCTTATGCACTACAAGTTACAATGCACTTACATAATGAAATCATGAAGCAAACAAAAAGTATTTTATTAACATCTTCCAAAATAAGTGGACCCAAAGGTTCTACAAAAATGGCCTACCTCAAAGGCTAGCCGATGATCTAGGCATTTCAAGAATTGAAAGAAAAAAAGATAATTTAAATAGCTACTCTTTAGCCATTGAGGCTAGCTCACCTTTGGTCTATTCCTCCTCATCCAATAAACAGAGATCAAGGTCCAAGAAGAATTAGATTACCCTCTTCTGAGTCTCCTCCATTCCTTCGAGGAAGGCCAATTTCAAAAATGTTATCTTCCAATCTTTGCAGTCTTCGAAGAGATTATAAGACTCCAATACTTCATGGGCCACTACCTTCTCCCAAGCTTCAACGTTGGCTAGCTTTTGAAGCACCTCAACCAATGCATTAGCAAAGCCCAATTTTCCTTTACTCTTCAAAGATATTTTTTCTTCAAGAGCCTTGACCATTGGTTTAAGGTGGTCAACTTCAGCTTCTGATTGGCCAAGGCAGGTCTTTGTTTCCTTCATCTCCTCTTATTTGAGGTGAGACAAACATAGGTTGAAATAATCATTAATGTAATGATACACTTGCAAATAAAAAAAGTGTGGATTATATAACGGTCACTGAATCTAGAATCAAGGATGAGGAAAATGGCAAACCTGAAGGGCACTCCAAATAGCATCCTTTCAAACTTGTGTGTTGACTTTGCCAACAATCTGCTCTGCATCAATGAGTTGGATAAGGCCCTTGATGAGGTGCTTTGTTCTTGGGTTTTGGGCTGACACACTGGAAGATTAAGTTTCAGATTTTTCATTATTCAAACCCTAATCGATCGAAACCCTAGACCCAAGGACCAATTGACTATAACAACTAATAAATCATAATTTAGGGTTATAGAGGAATACTCCTTAATTTCTAAAAAGCATACAAGTGTACGCCCTTCAGAGGTAATCCACACAGGAACTGGACCAAGAAAGCACTCCTACCGAGCTTGCTTATTTGACTAGGACTCTTCCCGATAGCCTTTCTTCCTTCAACGACCTTTCCCCCTTTGCTGGAACCCCTACCCTCCTGTAGGGTACTCAGTGACCTCTTTAAATCCTCTCTTGCTATCCTATTATCTTTTAAAATTCTCTTCCTAAGCCCTTGTCTTAAAATGGTGAACTTGTTTTAAAATAATATACCATCCTAACAAGAGATGGAAAAGAATTATCAGGACAACTTTCGGATGCCTTGGCTTCAATCACTGAAGCCTTTAAATAGGAAGAGTATAGGCACCTGATACACCTTTCTATCAGCTCCTTATATGTATTTAACATATCAGATAAGACCCTTTAATCAAAAAGAGCCCCTTGGTAGAAAGGTGTAAAGTGAAATATTGTTTCACTAATTATATGCACAAAGAGTTGTTTATCGCAACTCTTTGGTAAAATCTGATAATTAATCTCTTGATGTCAGATTTAAGACATGGTCCAACACCCCAATAGGTGTATCAAATGAAGAGATTTATCTAGAAAAAGTGGTTAACAAGTAGACGGACTCTTCCTTATCCATGCTCCATATTTATATATTAAGCATTGCATCCCTTCACCAAATTATGCCATTTCTTAAATGATTTGACCAGTCAATTCTAGCCAAATGGATGTCCATTGGATAGGATAGGGGCTAAGCCTTATCATCTAAAAGGTGATTAATTTGTAGAAGGACACTTGGTCCTTTTGTGCCCCTTTATTTGTGCGCACGCCAAAATGGTGCAAAGAGTACCATAACCTTGGGACTCTTGGTTTAAATAATGGATAATGCTTGATAAATTAGGACACATCCCAATTTGGCTGCCACACTTAAGGATCAACCCAATTTAAGACCAACTCAAATTGGTTAGCCAAAATAGAAACTATTTAAACCCAATCTAATTAGGTTAGGAGTTAAGCTAGACAACATATGCTAGTATATCTATTAGCTAGCCAATTAGGATCATATGACCCTAATACAAATATAATTGACTTACTTGACCAATTTCTTAGTGTGTGTGACCCTTTGGGCTCCACATCTAGCTAATAGTATGTCCAAGTCCAAGCTATTTTGATCTAATCAAAATTAATTGACCAAATTAGGTCAAATCGACCTGACCCAAGTTGCCAATTCGAACCAATTTCCAAATTGACTCATAAATCCATCCAATTTGATTCATGAAGACCTCCAAAATATGATTAACAGCTAGCAACATGTCATGGCTACCTAGAAGATGAAGAATTTGACCAAAATTATTGAAATGCCCTTTAATAAAAAGTTGTCGTGCAATTCAATCCTTCGATCTCCCTTTATCCTGAATAAGTTATTGGTATGGAGAATTATCAAACCCTATTACTTAGTCCTTTCGAATCTCAATTCAATATTAAAGTCTCGATTGGTAAAATATTAGAAATCTTTTCTAATCTCATCTTGCTTTGATCAAAGACTTCCTGAGTCAACAATCAAAAATATTACATTTAATAAGTCATCCTCTTACTAGGATAGATCGATTTTTTGTTGATCCACTCACATCCTTCATGCACAATCTACCACATTCAAGAACACCCTATACATTACTCTTTGTCATGAATGAGTATGAACCAAATAATAGCTTTATGTGCACAAGGAACCATGGTGATCTTAGGTCTAAGGATCACTTGCACAACTCTTAATATGATAACCATCTTTTGACAAGTAGTAAGACATCCATAAGATATTCTCGAGGTGGATCAATTCAGTGAACTCATAACCTAATGAGCACCCACATCCTTGTATTAGTGTCACTACAAAAGTGGTCATAAGATGAACCAACCTCTTCATCAAGCATAGATAGGATGTGCTAGTCTATCTAGAGTCATCGATCCCCGAATCTATGATCCTATGACTAGGAATATTCTAGATTAGGGTTTATAGGTTTTAGGTCTCATTGTTATCCCTATAACCCTAAAACCATTACCCTAATCTATGGGATTTATCATAATCTAATAACTAAAACACAAGATATAGCATATGATGAATCAAAAAATTGCCTTTATTAATATAAATCTTGAGTTGAGGGAATACAAAAAATGCCACTAATACAATAACTGTGATTGGCTTTTAGGGCGTAATTCTTTCAATCTCCCACTTGCACTAAAGCGAATTACCCTTGTATTTAATACCAACACTATCTAGATGGCAATCTAACTGCTATAGAGAAGGTGCCTTAATGAATGGGTCTATTATGTTATTCTTTGTATCAACTCATTCTACCACCACAACATTTCTTTCAATGGTTTCTCGAATAAGGTGGAAGCATCTCAGGTTGTGCTTGGACTTATGATGAGACCATGGTTCTTTTGATTACGCAATAGCACCAATGTTATCACAATATAATGGCATTGGTTGTTTATAGCAGGAACCCTGCCCAATTTCATGATAAATTTTTTCATCCACATAGCTTTCATTGTAGCTTCACTTGTAGCTATATACTCTATCTTAGTGACTGAGTCAGTAATAGTTGGCTACTTGGTACTCTTCTAACTCACTGCTCTTTCATTAAGAGAAAAGACATACTCTGATATGGATATACTATCACCTGGATCAGATTGGAAACTAGAATTTATATAGCCTTCTAGTTTTTGATCCGATTTTCCATATATTAGAAAAATATCCATTGTCCTTCTCAGGTACTTAAGAATGTTTTTCAAGTCTTTCTGATGATCCTCCACTGGATCAGTTTGGAACCTACTTACTATGCTTAAATCATAAGCAACATTGTTGCCCAGGTGGCTACCCAAAAGGGGGTGAATTGGGACTTTAAAAAATTTAAGCAAGTAATGTGCAATTTCAAAATCATTTGCAAGTGGTAGGTGCTGTGATAAAGTTATAGAATGCAGAAGCTAAACAAAATCAAGATAGCACAACACAAACACAACAAATTTATAGTGGTTCGGAGCAACCCAGCTCCTATGTCCACTATCCAAGATACCACTTTGGTTTTCCACTATATTCACACCCGAATACAGTAGGATTATTTTACAGGATCACAATCCAAAACCTCTACACTATGGTTTTACAAGATAACCAAAGAAAACCCAACACCCTTTGGTTTTAGACAGGCTCACCAAAGAAATCCAACTTGGTTTTCACAAGATCACCAAGAACCTATTTGATTTTTCAATCGGGCTCACCAATAACCCAACAATTCAATGATTGAATTGAAAATAAATGCAACACGAAATGACAAACTCAAGTTGTCAGATAGTTGCCGGTGTAGCTCGTTGGAAGTCCACTTGAATGCACTTGAATAAGCTTTAATGGCTTCAGTGGCTTCTTCTCAAAGTTGCTTCAAGCTTTAGATCATAATTGGTGAAGACTTGAAGACTGTCTTTAAAGCTCTTATGCTCTTTTGCTATTGGTTGGTAGAATATTCAATGGATGTCTCTTTTCTTTGAATAACTCTCTTATTGATTGCCTTAAGGAAGTTCAAATACTTCAAATTTAAAGTTTTCCATCATCCAAAGCCAGTTTTAGCTATTGTAGACCGTTGGGGAAAGATTTTTGACCGTTGGATCACCTTTGAACATTCAAAAATAAATTCTGGAACTAGACATTAGATACCTGGAAGTGACATTCGAGTCAGCTCAAATTCCTTTGAGTCGGCTCGGATCCTTCGAGTTGATTGGTCGAGTCGCCAAATCCTCAATGTAGTTGGCTCTATGTCTCAGGGCGCAAAACAACACTCTAGATGAGTCGGCTCTTTTCAGCTTGGGTCTGCTTGAACTTGAATCTTGAACTCAAAGAGTGGGCTCTCTTCAGCTAGGGTCGACTCTTCTTCTCAGGTTTGGAAAATCTTACTCTGGAAGAGTCGGCTCGAAGCAGTTCAGGTCGGCTCGCTTTCTTAGGTGGTCAGAATTAGGTCTGGCAGAGTCGACTCTTTCTGGTTCAGGTTGGCTTGCCTTGCTATTCTCAGAAAGCTTCAGAAAATGGACTCTGGAAGAGTCAGCTTGGATAGATTCCAGTCGACTCGGATTCCCTGGAGTCGGCTCGCTTTCCATTTAGTCAGCTCGGATTACCGTGTTCTAGAATCCTTGCTGCGTACCAATAAGTAGAGTCAGCTATTCTTCTTTTTGGGTCGGCTCGAGTGTCTTCTTCAGGATTTTTACAATTTGTACTTAAAGAAAACTCTCACCAACTCTTTTACAATTTCACATAAACCAACTCAAAACAAAATCTAAGGCACACACGATTATAGAAGTAACCTTTTAGTTGAATTTTCTTAGCATTTTTGATTGGGTTCTTCTTTACAATAACACTTAAAACCCAACTCAAGCAAGAAAATATGAGATTAGGAGTTGAAGTTTGAACATGAAATTCACCCTACAAAAACTTGTCAAACATTTGAAGAGTTGTTAGAAATAAATATACATGCTCCAATGTTTGGTTATCATCAAAATCACTTATGAGGTTAATAATCTCTCCCTTTTTGATGATGACAAAACACTGGGCATGAAAAATCTGTAAGACACTTTACATTTACTTATGTAATAGTATTTGCAAGAGTATATGAACAAGTAAAATTAATTGACTTCAAATAGTACCAAATAATAAAAGGAGAATTAGGGCAATGAGAAACAATCTCCCCCTCAATGAAATACTCCATTTTTTGGCTTTCTTTTTATGCAATTTTTAAATTTCAGATTTTCAAAGCTCAAGAACTTTGTGTATCAGAGCTTAGCTATTAATAAAAATTACAGAGCTTTGTGTATCAAAGCTTAAATAAAACTTAACATATTAAAGATTCTTTTCAAGTGCCAGAGTTTCTTGCATGAAGAATGAGCTTTAGCCTTATGTATATCATAGCAAATAATATCATTAATGTCAGAGAAAATATACTACTAAACAAGGCAAATACATCTCAAATACATTTTATTCTTTTCATGCAACATTATACCATTCTCCTCCTTTTTGTCAATCAATCAAAAAGGTGATTTTAAATAAAGCTCGAATTTTAAAATAGCTTGAGAAAGTCTTTAATATTTGTTTGAGATAATTTCACTTTCTCAAACTTATCTTGAAATTCTAATTAAAATATCAGTCATTGTCATAACAGAATAAAGTGTACTTTTCATAATAGAATTGAGATAAGCATTTATTTTCACAACAGAATAAAACAATTCAGTGAACCAAAAGAGTGTACTTTTCATTTGCTTGAAGATATTCAATACATGGTACAAAAGGGTAGTACACTTAGTCACTATCTATATCTACTTTAGATCTTGAAGGGTGAGAAGGAATTTGAATTCCAGAAGGCATTAAACTAATGGGATCAGGACTAAGACAGGTCCTTGTGCCCTAAAGTAGGGAGCAGGTTGCCTAGGATGAAAAGATTGAGGTGTAGGTCTAGGAGTAGGATCAGGTGCACTCCTTGCAGCTCGAAGATCTTCAATGTTTGCCATCAACTTCCACAAAAAAATGTTCATAGATTTTAATTTAGCTTCAACCTTCTTTACACTTCTGGAAGCAGCTAAGTCTTCTATTCCATCTTTGATCTCTTCTACTTCTTTTTGTAGAGAGCATTTCCAAAGCTTGAACATTAGCAAAAGCTTCGGTTGAACCTCTTAACCTTCCAAATTCACTTCTGATTATACCTATGCCCTTGGTATAATCTTCATCAATTCTTTTTCCTATTTCAAAAGATCCCATTCTAATCCTCAAGTTGTCCATTTCTATTCTGTATGCTTCGAGGATTTGAGTGACTGAATTTTTGGTTGAAAGAACTGGATGCTATTAATTGGTGTATTGGTTGGATATAAGATTCATTTATACCAGATGCAGTATTGGAGCTTTCAAGAGTTTCAATTCTTTCTTTTGTACTATATATTTGTTCTCCAAATTGGTTTAGCTTATCATCAACAGATCTTTGAAACACTTCAAACATTTCACTCATTGAAGACTTAATGGATTCAGTCATACTGTTCATTTGTTATGACAAGAAGTCTTGTATCATTGAAGTATCTATAGTAGGGGCAGTAGCAGCTTGACTTTGACTTGGAATGTCAGTAGCCTGATCAAATGTGGGTGTGCTGTAGGGTATATCAGGCAAACCAGAGATAGAAATATTTGGGAAAAAAGTATCAAACTCCATCTGAACTGGAGAGTCTTGCTGTGGCTGTGGCTCAGGGATGTGTGAAGTAGTGCCTTCACCAGCCTCTTCTTCTCTCTATTCTTGGACTTCTTCAGTTTCTTCAATTTTAGGATGGTCAGACTTCTTCTTCCAGGTACATCAGTCAATAAGTACCCCATTCTCTGAAAGGTCTTCGTTGTTTAGGTGTCAGTGTGAAGTAATACCATGTTATCTTCTCCTGTCAACTCAACATTGGCTCTTTGAAAAAGATTATGAGAACCATTCCATATGGTAGGCAGGCTTTGACTTTCCTAATTGCCTCTTTCATCTGGCTAAACATAATTGCAGGTAAATTGATTTTCTCGCCAATGATTAGGAGTTCCATGAAGCACAAATCTCTTTCACTCACCCAGTCAAATCAACCTGTTCTAGGTAAGAAAATATAACTAATGATGTTGTGTAGGACCCTCATCTCAATTGATAGCATACTTGCTTTAAGAATCCCAATCTCATCAACTTCAGTTCTTTCCAAAACAGTTTGCAAAGCCTTGGATCTATCCTTTAGTACAAGATACTCGATTCCTTCGATTGGCATTTCCAAGATACTTCCTAGAATCTTAGTAGAAATGATTATTCTTTTTCCTTTAACTGTAGACTCAATGAAATTTTCTCCAAACCTCAGATTCTCGTAGGACATTCTGACTAAATTTGGATAGGTCTAAATATCCAATGATTCTCAATTAAATCCCCAATCACAAAATTGATTTCTTTAAGATATTCAAAAATAATGTGTCGGCCAGTAGTGACTGGTCTCATACCTAGGGATCTTTGCTAGCTAGGAGAAAATGGGCTTGCTTCCTCTTTAGACTGTGGTTCATTTCGGGGAACATTATCTTCATGAAATTTGCTTCTCCGTTCCTGTGGAGCTACAACATCACTTCTCCCTGATTTCTTCCCAATCGATCTCTTTGGTGCCATTCCAAGGAAATTGGGTTTAAAGTAGTTTTTTGGAAGTTTAGAGAAACTTGGAAAGTTCTTTGGAGGGAGTTCATGAGGGTTTGGAAGTAAGAATGTCACAAACAAAACCCTACGGCTCAAGTTAAAAAGGAACGAATCGACATCTGAGTTAGCTCGATCAACAGATCATCTGCTCGAGTCAGCTCGAGCAGAGGAAGCACAAAAATATTCTTTGGAATTCTATCAAAGCTCAAAAAGTTTGGGATTTAGACTAGAAGGTTGTCTAGATATATTATCCTTAGAGTTTTGGGAATTCTTCTAGATGGGATCATATAATCCTAATTCAAAAACTTAATTAATGCATACTTATCTAAATTCATTGGTTTTGTATAGATATCAGCAAGTTGGTTTTCCATAGGTACATTTTCAAGAATAATAACATTGTTCAAAACATGTTTTCTTATAAAATAGTGCCTAATTTTAATGTGTTTAGTTCAAGAGAAATTTAGTGCAAACACATACACAGTACAAGATATTAGGCCTACTTGCTGTCAAATATAAAAAGGGATCCGATCATACCTCTATATAGCGTTTGATCAATGTTGGATCCATTTTTATCTTTGTCTAACTTGTAGATAGAACTCATTGGTATGCTAGCCTCTTTGCTTGTTTCCATGCCAAATTTGATTAATTCCTTGATGTACTTGGCTTGACTTATAAAGATAACTTCCTTCAGTTGTTTGACTTGTAAGCCAAGGGAGTTGTTGAGCTCACCTATAAAGTTCACTTCAAACTCAACCTGTACTAACTCAGTAAATTCTTTACAAAAACCTTCATTAGTTGTACCAAAGCTAGTATCATCAATGAATTATTTGTACAACTATTAGATCATTTTCTTTAAAGAGTTTCGTCTACATCTTCTCTTTTAAAATCATTTTCAAGTAGCAACATGCTTAATTTATCATGACATGTGCTAGATGCCTGTTTCAAAACATGTAAAGTTTTGTTCAATTTAAAAACATGATTTGCAAAAGCAAGATTTTCAAAACCTGGTGGCTGTTTTACAAAAACTTGTTCAGAACTAAAAGTCTTTTGAAATTTATTTGAAATAGTTTAATGTTCATGTAGCAAGCAAATGCATGGGGTAATCTAATGCTCTCAGAATTTGCTACTAGATCATAAGTTTCATCATAATCGAAGTCCTTTTCTTGATTGAATTCATTTGCTACCAGCTTTGCCTTATTCCTTATAACCTTGCCATTTTAATCTATTGTGTTCCTATAAATCCATTTGGTTTCTACTATTGGATGGTTTGTAGGTCAACTGACTAGTGTCCATACATTATTTCTTTCAACCTGGTTTTGTTCATCATGCATGGCCATCATCCAGTTTGGGTCATTTTCTGCTTCTTCTAAGGTATGAGGCTCTATTTGAGATACAAAGGCTAGGTAATCATGTGCAGACCTAGTCCTTATACCTTGAGAAGGATCACCAATAATTAATTCTTTAGGATGGGAAGTAGCATACCTTATTCAGTCGGTAGATCAGTATGATCCTTACTTACCATTTCTTCTCCTTCTTCAATTGGTTTTTCTTGAATACTTAGTTCTTCCATCTCCTTTTGAATGGTACCTACATCATTGTTAATACACTCATCTTTTCTAGATGGTGATGGGTTAGTTTCATCAAATATAACATGCATTGACTCTTCAACAGTGAAAGTCCTTTTATTAAAAACCCTATAAAAGCGATTGATCTCTTTTTCTTTTGATCATCTTCAGTTCGGGGCTGCATGGTTAGTTCATGTGTGATGAGAGATCCTAACAGTTCATCTAGCAGTAAGGTGTTCAAATCTTTTGCTTCCTAGATGGCAGTCACTTTCGGATCCCACTTGTCCAGAAGAGATCTTAGAATCTTCTACACTAGATCTGCATTAGTATATACCTTGCCAATAGTTTTAAGCCATTAATAATATCCGTGAATCATTAAAACATGGCAGATATAGTTTCATTCAGTTCCATCTTAAACAATTCGTAACTATGTACAAGAAGATTAATCTTAGAAGACTTCACTTAAGAAGTTCCTTCATGGGTCACTTCAAGTTTATCCCAAATTTTTTTTGCGAGGAGCAAATAGAAATTCGATTAAACTCATTACTATCCAAAGCACGGTATAAGAGATTCATGGCTTTGGCATTTAACTCTCCCATCTTCATGTCATGTTCGTCCCAATCCTTTTCAGGTTTAGGAACGTTCACTCCATCAATTTTAACCATGGAAATGTAAAGACCCTTTAGAATGACCTTCCATAACTGAAAATCAATAGCTTAATCGAAGTCCTTTTCTTGATTGAATTCATTTGCTACCAGCTTTGCCTTATTCCTTATAACCTTGCCATTTTAATCTATTGTGTTCCTATAAATCCATTTGGTTTCTACTATTGGATGGTTTGTAGGTCAACTGACTAGTGTCCATACATTATTCCTTTTAACCTGGTTTGTTCATCATGCATGGCCATCATCCAGTTTGGGTCATTTTCTGCTTCTTCTAAGGTATGAGGCTCTATTTGAGATACAAAGGCTAGGTAATCATGTGCAGACCTAGTCCTTATACCTTGAGAAGGATCACCAATAATTAATTCTTTAGGATGGGATGTAGCATACCTCTATTCAGTCGGTAGATCAGTATGATCCTTACTTACCATTTCTTCTCCTTCTTCAATTGGTTTTTTTTGAATACTTAGTTCTTCCATCTCCTTTTGAATGGTACCTACATCATTGTTAATACACTCATCTTTTCTAGATGGTGATGGGTTAGTTTCATCAAATATAACATGCATTGACTCTTCAACAGTGAAAGTCCTTTTATTAAAAACCCTATATGCCTTGCTATGTAGTGAATAACCAAGGAAAATGGCTTTGTCAGATTTAGCATCAAATTTTCCTAGATTATCCTTACCATTATTAAGCACGAAGCATTTGCATCCAAATACATAAAAATAATTTACACTGGGTTTTCTTCCATTCCAAAGCTCATAGGGGTTTTCTTTGAAATTGGGCATAATAAAACAAGGTTTAGTATGTAACAGGTAGTGTTCACTGCTTCTGTCCAAAAGTACCTTGGAAGATTACCTTCACACAACATTGTTCGGGCCATTTCTTCAAACGTCCTATTTTTTTCTCTACAACACAATTTTGTTATGTATTCTAGGAGCGAAAAAGTTATGATCAATGCCGTGCTTAGTGCAATATTCATCAAAGAATTGATTTTGAAATTCAGTTCCATGATCACTTCTTATAGAAATAATGAAAAGATTTTTCTCATTCAAAACTTTCTTGTGAAATTTTCAAAATATATCAAAAGTTTCATCTTTATGTGCGATAAACAATACCGATGTGAATCTAGAAAAGTCATCTACAATCATAAGGCCATATTTCATACCTCCTAGGCTTGTGGTCTTAGTTGGTCCAAATATATCCATGTGAAGTAGCTCAAGGGGTCTGGTTGTTGAAAAAATATTTTTTGATTTAAAACTCCCCCAAGTTAGTTTGCCTAATTGATAAGCATCACAAACATAATTAAGATCAACTTTAAAATGTGGCAAATCTCTAGCTAGATTCTTTGAGATTAATTTGGCAATTGTATGTATGCTAGCATGACCTAATCGTCTATGCCATAATAAACATGACTCATTGGTCTTAATATTCATTGCTACTAGACTGGAACTGCTAGACATGGCTAGATCGTTCAGATCTACCACATAGATATTCCCAAGTCTATGGCCAATGAATTTGTTACTAGAGTCAAGAGAGTTAGTTACTACACACATAGATGATTCAAAGATAACTTTGAAACCTTTGTCACACAATTGACTAATGCTTAATAAATTATGCTTCAATTTATCTACTAGCAGCACATCTTCAATAAAAGTACAAGGGGTTAATTTGATCTTACCGATTCTGATTATTTTCCTTTTCCATTATCTCCAAATGTAACCAATCCTCCTTCTTTCATTTGTAGGGTGATAAACCGATCCTTGTCACCCATCATATGCATTGAACAGCTACTATCAAGATACCATCTTTTCTTTAATTTTTGGGCTGTAAGACAATCCTGCAAAACAATCAAGGAGTGATTTTATGTACCCAAGCTAACTTGGGTCCTTTCGGGTTAGTAAAACTGATTCCCTTTGGAACCCACATGGTTCTATTTTTCAATGGATTGTACATGGAACTTTTCAAAGAATTGCATTGAAAAGATCTATGCCCAAATCTATGACAAGTATAACAAATAATTTTGTCATTTTTGAATGATGCATGGTTTGAGTCTGTAGTAGTTGTAGAAACAGAAATACTTGAATTGAAGGATTTTTGCATAGGATTTTTACGAACATATTTCATGCCATTTGAAATTGATTTTGATGAAAAAGCTCTTTCATGTTTAGATTTTGAAACTGAAGCTTTTGATGGTATAAACTTTGTTGCTGAAATCCCTTTAGCTCTTAGAGCATTACATCCAATTCCAACTTTACTTTTAGAGTTTTTTGTTCTTTCAAAATTAGCTCAAGCTTGTTTAAACTCAAAGTTAATTTTTCTACTAAAGAGTTAAGCTTTTCAGCTTCCTTTTTTGGATCAACATTTTCAGCAACCAAAATATCGTTTGTCTTATTTAAAACATTTTTTTTATTGTTCAAAACAATAGCATTTTTAGAAAGATTGTTCAATTCTCATTGCAAAATGTTGTTCTTTTCAACAATTTCATTCCTTTCTTTCAATAACACATCATTTTGTTTCTTCAAGGATTTAATTTAAACCCTAGCTTTCTTGAATTCGAAGAGTAAATCATGAAATGCAGAATTCAATTTATCATATGTAAATTCAGTTTGAAGCTCAGGAGATGATACCTCATTTTGAAGACCCATTAAACCAAGATTCATTGATTTAAGTCTCTTCATCTTCAGTGGATAAGGCGCTTCGCTGTCACTCCACGTCGCTACCATTGCTTTCTTTTTCTTCTTCTTAAATCCCTTTTTCAATAACGGACAATCTGGTCTAATATGCCCTGGTCTTTTACATTCATAGTAGGTGGGCACTTCTTTTTCTTTTTCCTTTTCCTTATCCTTCTCCTTACTGAATTCTTTGTTCTTGTGGAATTTTCTAAAGTATCTTCCTTGCTTTCTTTCCAAGAACTTTCTAAATTTTCTGACGACCATAGCAACATCTTCGTCTTCCATGTTGCTTTCAGTAGAGGAGCTTTCTTCTTCCGATTCTTCACCCTTTTTGGAATCCATGTAGCTTTAAAAGCGATTGATCTCTTTTTCTTTTGATCATCTTCAGTTCGAGGCTGCATGGTGAGTTCATGTGTGATGAGAGATCCTAACAGTTCATCTAGCAGTAAGGTGTTCAAATCTTTTGCTTCCTAGATGGCAGTCACTTTCGGATCCCACTTGTCCAGAAGAGATCTTAGAATCTTCTACACTAGATCTGCATTAGTATATACCTTGCCAATAGTTTTAAGCCATTAATAATATCCGTGAATCATTAAAACATGGCAGATATAGTTTCATTCAGTTCCATCTTAAACAATTCGTAACTATGTACAAGAAGATTAATCTTAGAAGACTTCACTTAAGAAGTTCCTTCATGGGTCACTTCAAGTTTATCCCAAATTTTTTTTGCCGAGGAGCAAATAGAAATTCGATTAAACTCATTACTATCCAAAGCACGGTATAAGAGATTCATGGCTTTGGCATTTAACTCTCCCATCTTCATGTCATGTTCGTCCCAATCCTTTTCAGGTTTAGGAACGTTCACTCCATCAATTTTAACCATGGAAATGTAAAGACCCTTTAGAATGACCTTCCATAACTGAAAATCAATAGCTTAATATAAATCTTCATTCTAGCTTTCCAATATGCATAATTTGTGCCAGTAAAGAGTGGAGGTCTATTTGTTGATTGGCCTTCCACCAAGGACATACTCAGGGTTTGCAATCAATCTTTACTCTAGTTTATTCAGAGACACCGCTCTGATGCTAGTTGTTGCCCAGGTGGCTATCCAAGAGGGGGGTGAATTGAGACTTCAGTTCTTTTTGCATGTTTTATATGTGGGGTTAGGTGATTAATTTCCAAATTTCAGATAAAAATTATTTGTAAAAAATTATGTATAAATTTTTGAAGCTAAGCATGCAGATTAGAACTTAGAAAAGTACTAAAGAAGGATCGCCGGGGTTGAGAAGCCTCGGTTAGGGCAAGTTCTCCTACAATATAAAGACTGGAGTTAGAGGGCATGTACCTGACAACATATGAAGCACCCGGTGAAGATCGCAGTGAAGGGATCTCTCGTTCCTTGATGGATGCAGCCTGGAAAACTGAGCCAAAGACCCGCGGATACCCGGTTTTGTGCTCGGTGGTCCGATTGAGGCTTGGCTGGGGTCGTTGGATTCGTAGAAACTTGGGGACCTGCAAACGACCTGTCAAGGGTTAGGAAACTCAAAGGAGATCAAAAAAATAAAGGAAAACAGCAAATGAGAAAGGAACTTTGGAGTGGGCGGCCAATGCTCTGGAGGATTGGCTGGCGGTAGGATGATGTTTGCAGCACCGGGAAGAAGAACTTTCAAACCCCTTTATGCGCACAGCAGGATAATCACTCAAAGCAATAGAACAATTCAAGATTTATTTCAAATCAAAAATCAAGTTTCATACAAGAGGCTAGGGTCTCTTAAATAGACCCTTAACCTTCGGCCCCAAGTAAGGGTACTTTAGACTTTACATAGGACTCCTTCTCCATTTCAAACCCTAACTTGGAATACAAGGCAACCTAGGTAGAAATCCCAAAAACACTTGGACTCCCTCACCTTGTCTTTGTCGGCCAAGGGGGTGACCATAAGTGGCTGACCAAGAGGAGGGTAATCCTAAGATGTGGTGCCCTAATTCCTCTTCCTGGGCCTGGGCTGGCCCAATTTGCTTCTGGCTAGAACAGGGCTCCAGATTTGTTCCTGTTTTCATTTTCTCCTCCTGGGATCTTCATGTCTTCAAGTTGGGTTGGATTTGGGCTCAACATCCATGTCTTCAATTAGGTTGGACTTGGTCTTCACTTGTATGAAGTGGTCTTGAGTCTTCGATACGCTTGGATAGGACTCAAAAAAATAAAATTAGCTCGACATGAGCTGACTAATACTGAACTGAACTTGCTCAACATGAGCTGACTAATTTTAGGACTCAAATAAAATAGCTAAGCTTTATTACAGTGGACTTGAATGTCAATTAAGTGATCCACAGATGGTTGAGAAGCCTTTGCCTTATTCTGGTGCCTTTGGTGTCCACACCAATTCTCCCGGGATGGGAGAAACTCAACCCTGTCGAGTGAAGATCAGACTAGCTCACATATCTCTCTAGAAGGTCTGGGTTGAGGCATTGTATGTCCTCTCGATAAATCCATGAATCATCTAACTCTGGCCGGCCTTACCATCGGACTAGGAAGCATTGATAACCATGGCCCCGGGTTGTAATAGCTTGATCGTCAAGGATATGCTCGATCCATTCTCCTCTCTCAGGCCAATTAATTGGTGGACACTCTGGGTAAGGATCACTCTCAACAGAAGGGATAGGTCCAAAAGCCTCACTAGGTATCGTTGCCGGTTCCCTATACTCAACCAGGTCTGTAATATTGAAGGTAAAACTAATGCCCATATCCGAAGGCAAGTCTAACACATAGTCATTTGATCCAACCTTCTTTAATACTTTAAAAGGTCCGACTCCATGAGCATGAAGCTTTTTAATGGTCCCTAGTGGGAACTGCTCAGGCATAAGCCTAATCATGACATAATCCCCTACATCAAATTCCTTGATCCTTCTTCGGGAATTAACCAATTTTTTATAAGTTTCGTTGCTTATGTTTATCTTTTGGCTAATGTCCATGTGCAAGTCTCTAATATGCTGTGAAAATGGCTCTGTAGACTCTAAGACTCATGCATGAATAGGCAAAGAAATTAGATCAATAGGACGATTAGGCTGGTACCCATGTACTATCTTAAAAGGACTCTTACCTGTTGTCCTATTTACTAAACTGTTGTAGGCAAACTCTGCTCTAGGTAATAATAGATACCAAGTTCCAACATGTTCACCTACCAGGCATCTAAGGAGGTTTCCTAAACAATGGTTCACCACTTCAGTTTGGCCATCTGTTTGAGGGTGGTAGGCTGTAGAAAACTTAAGCTTGGTCCCTAATAGGTGCCATAAGGTCTTCCAGAAGTAACTGGTGAACCTAACATCCCTATCAGATATGATGGTCTTGGGTAGGCCACGGAGTTTAACCACATGATCTAAGAAAAGCTTGGCTACTCTAGTTGCATCAAAGGTCTGGAAACATGGGATAAAGTGAGCCATCTTAGAGAACCTATCGACCACTACAAAGATAGAATCATGTCTCTTCTGGGTCTTAGGTAATCCTAACATGAAGTCCATACTTAGGTCCTGCCAAGGGCGATCAGGCACTGGTAAAGTTGTGTAAAGACCAGTGTTCAGCTTCTACTATTTTGCAGCAGCACAAGTTCTACACATGGCTACAATCTGTGCAACGTGCCTTTTCAATCCTGGCCAAAAGAACTGGTCCTCTATTGCTAAGATCGTCTTATTTCTACCAAAATGACCAGCTAAACCTCTAGCATGGGTCTCCCAAATTAGGAATTCTCTAAGGGAAGTTTTGGGTATACAGAGTCGATTGTTCTGGAGAAGGTAGCCATCCTGAAGGGTATATTCAATATGGGTACTGGATGGTCCTAGCCTGAGGGTCTGATAAATGCCTCAAAAGTCTGGGCAAGTTTCATATTCATCCTTTAACCTATCAAACCCTATGAGTTGGGTGCTAACCGATCCTAACATTAGAGACCTACGGCTCAGGGCATCTGCTACCTTATTTTCAGTTCCGGCATGGTGCTTTAGGATAAAAGTGTAAGCCTGAATGTACTCAATCCATTTATCATGTCGTGGGTTTAGTTTCTTTTGGAAGTTTAGGAATCGGATTACCTCATGGTCAGAAAATAAGACAAACTCCTGCGATAGTAAGTAATGTCTCCAATATCTAAGGGCCTGGACTACCGCATAAAATTCCTTGTCATAGGTAGAGTACTTAAGTTTAGCCTCATTTAGTTTCTCACTGAAGAAGGCTACAGGATGATTCTTTTGACTTAGTACCCCACCGATTCCTACTCCCGAGGCATTGCAAGCGACATCAAACACCTTAGTAAAATCAGGTAATCTAAAGATGGGTGCATGGGTCATCTTATCCTTATGCTCTAGGAAGGCCTTATCAGCTGCTTTGGTCCACTCAAATGTACCCTTCCTAATGCAATCAGTGATAGGGCCGACGACTGTACTAAAACCCTTAATAAATCTCCTGTAAAAGGTTGCTAGGCCATGGAAACTACGCACATCGTGGACATTAGAGGGTGTAGGCCTCTCAACAATTACCCTAACCTTTTCAGGATCTACAGAAACTCTCTCAAGGGTGACAACAAATCCTAGGAAGATAACCCTATGTGTCATGAAATCACACTTCTTAAAGTTGGCAAAGAGGCTATTCTCCCTAAGGGTTTGGCATACTAGTCCTAGATGACTAAGGTGGTCCTTCTTGGTCTTGCTATAAATCAGAATATCATCAAAGTAGACCATAATGAATTTCCCTGTAAATTCTTTCAGGACCTTGGTCATAATCCTCATAAAAGTACTTGGTGTATTGGAAAGTTCGAAAGGCATTACAACCCACTCAGACAGGACATTCTTAGTCTTGAAAGTAGTTTTCCACTCATCCCCAGTATAATCCTAACCTGATGATTGCTGCTCTTAAGGTCTATCTTAGAGAAAACTCGGGCTTCGGCCATCATGTCTAACATATCATCCAATCGGGGGATGGGAAACCTCTATTTCACAGTTATTTTGTTGATAGCTCTACTATCTACACACATCCTCCTGGTACCATCCTTCTTAGGGATCAGTAGAGCAGGGACTGCACATGGACTCAGGCTTTTCCTAATGAAACCCTTCCTAAGCAATTCTCCCACTTGTTTCTGTAATTCTAGATACTCTCTGGGATTCAGTCTATAATGAGGAAGGTTTGGTAAAGTGGCTCCTGGAACTAAATCTATTGCATGCTGGATGTCTCTAAGGGGTGGTAGTTGATCAGGTAAATCCTCAGGGAAGACAACCTCAAATTCTTTCAGAGCTTCAACAATTTCTTTAGGGTATTCCTTTTGGGTCTGCTTTAATATTTCCTTGGAGGTCAAGATCCAAACAGGGTTATCCTCAGCAATCTCCTTTTCTAACTCCCTAGCCTTAATCAGGTTAACTCCAGGTTTCTTGTCCTTAAGGCTACTAGAACCCCTCTTAACTGTGTCCCTAGGGGGAGCTGGATTTATAAAAAACTTATTCCCATGGTAGTTGAAAGCACAAACGTTGGTCCGACTATATAGGGTTGCATCATGATCAAAAAGCCAAGGTCGACCAAAAATAATACTACTTACTTCCATGGGGATGACATCACACCAAATCTTTTCCTCATAGGTCTGCAATCTAATTAAGATTTGGCACCTAACTTGAATCTGGATGGAGGTGGAATCTACCAAAGAAACTTTGTACGGGATAGGATGGGGAACTATGGTCAATCCTAAAGATTTAACTATCTTGGCAGAGACGGCATTGACACAACTCCCACTATCTATGATGATCTTAAGAACCTTACCCCTATCTTAACAAAAGTCTGTAGGATGCTAGTCATACGCCAATCTTCCTTAACTGGGGTTTGGGCTAAGATGCACCTAACCACTCCTAATTGGTTCTCCGACTCAGGTTCCTCCTCCTCACCTTCGTACTCCTCTATTAACTGATCATCAGCCTCATAAACTTCTCCCTCAGGTTCGACTAAGGATTCAGGCTCTTCTTCCTGCAGTTCACCTAGATGTAAGACACTAACTGGACATTGGCTCATAAAGTGGCCTGGTTTATTACATCTAAAACAGGTCTTCTGGGGAGTGTAACTCTTATTGACCTCTACAAATTTTCCTCGATCATCCTTACGGGTTAAAGGATTACTAGGCTGGGGTCGACTCGGGCCTGACTGACTAGGACTGGGTCGATTCAGGCCTGGCTGACTAGGACTGGGTCGACTCGGGCTAGGTCGGCTAGGCATGGGTTAGCTCTGATGGGGCTGGCTAGCTCCTGGATACTGACTAGGGTATCTAGTGGGCTCAGGTCTACGATAAGCGGGCCATCTATGAAAATGCTCATGATCCCTAGCAATCTGGTAAGCATGGTCTAGGTCCCTATCCTCTCTCATATAGAGCTCTTTCTTAATGTCATCTCTCAGTCCAGCCCTAAACCTAGTTAAGACAACATCCTCAGACTCCCTCAAATCACATCGCATGGAATACTCATCAAATTTTGCGATGTACTCATCTATACTCCTGTTACCCTGATTAAATCGTTGCCATTGATCTAGTAACCCACTACGATATGATGCTAGAAAGTATCTTGCCTAAGCTTACCCTTCATGGCCCACCAGGTGGTTATCGGATCACGCCCTCCTAGACTAAGGGTTCTTTTAACACTAGCCCAATGTAACCTAGCTTCCCGAACCAACTTAAGCTTAGCAAATCTAAACTTATGCTCCTCTATCATATCATACCACTCAAAATATTGATCCATCTCTCCCTTCCAATCTATATAGACCTTAGGATCTAGACAACCATCAAAAGTTGGGGCATCAAGTTTAACATGTCTAAAGGATCTGTCCTCCAGGTCTACAAAATCCTGATTGGGCCTTCTAGGACGAACCTCAGGGATTGGGTCTGGACGATGGCCTCTCCTAGGTTCAGCCTCAAGGTATGGATCAGGGTTTGGGGTCCTCTTAGGCTCAGGATTATAGTATGGGTCAGGCTGAGCGGCTCTCCTAGGTTCAACCTCTCGGTATAGATCAGGGTTTGGGGTCCTCCTAGGTTGAGGATTGTAGTACGGGTCATGATGAGGGGCTCTCCTAGGTTCGACCTCATGGTATAGATCAGGGTTTGGGGTCCTCCTAGGTTGAGGGGACTCAGGATCTGGCTCATACTGTGACCCATGGGTTCTTTCTATGGTCCCTACATGGCCTTCTAGCTGGTCAAACCTATTGGTAAGATGGTCAATTATATTGTTGGTTTGGGTACCAGACTGAGTTAACTAGGTAGTCAACTGGGCCATCGATTGGGTTAGTTGCTTAGTGAGTGCTTTCATTTGGGCTTGCAAATTTTTCATGGGTTCAGACATTTGTGAAGGAGGTGGGTGATATGAAACCCCTGATCTAGTGCTCATGCAAGACTCGATCAGATCGACTACAGCTAACTTGACCTAGAGTCCAAACTAGATGCTCAATCAGGGTGGCAAACTAACCTATAGTAACCCAGTACTCAGCCAGGCAAGTGTAAAGGGAGTGTTAGGTCCCTGATTGCCAATCCTAGACACCAATCAGAGATTGGCCAGGTAGGTGGACCAGCACACAAGCCCTTCAGGATTGAATCCTTAAACCACCATTCTAGACACCGAGCACAAGGCACACACAGGTTAACTTGACACGGTGATCTAACACTAGCCCGAACCCGACCAGTTGGTGTCCCTAGACCACTAAGGCAAATTAAGTCTAGTTAATTTTAGGTTAAGGATAAGGACCGAATGAAAGGGATATGGTTTTGGGCTAAGGAGAGGTTATCAACTCCTCCCCTTATTTGATATAGCAAGAGTGCCCTTAAAGGTAGATTATGCAATGATGGCAGGCAGATGAGGATGCAAATTAGGTTTTAGATATTTTTTTTGGTATTTTTGGATAATATGTAATTTTTTTTATATATTTTGGTATTTTCTTAAATAGAAAGAAACTTGCAAATTATGGCCTAATATGCAGGAAATATATTAAAATTAAAAGATATGCAAAAGATGCTAAACAAAACCCTAACACTTCCAAACTTGTCTTGCTGAAAAAAAAATAGAGCCAAAAATTTGCAGCCTATATTTCGGCTTGCAAAAAATTCACAGGCTGAAATAATATTTACAAAAATTATAAAACTTACTGTGATTTATGATGAATCCAGGAAAAGAAATTTCAGAATTTTTAGAGTTTTGATCTAGGAGAAATAATTTAAATAACAGAGTATATTTGGACTGAATAATTGCAGAAAACAATCCATAATCAAGGCTCTGAAACCAAATGATGAGAAACTAATATGCCTGCAATTCTTTTTGTATGCTTTATATGTGGGGTTAGGTGATTAATTCCTGAATTTCATATCAAAATTAGTTGTAGGGAATTATGTATGAATTTTTGAAGACAAGCATGCAGATTAGAACCTAGAAAAGTACTAAAGAAGGATCACCGGGGCTGAGAAGCGTCGGTTAGGGCAAGTTCTCCTACAATATAAAGACTGGAGGTAGAGGGGGTGTACCTGACAATGGCTGAAGCACCCGGTGAAGATCACAGCAAAGGAATCTCTCATTCCTCGATGGATGCGGCCTGGAAAATAGAGCCAAAGACCCGCGGATACCCGGCTTTCTGCTCGGTGGTCCGATTGAGGCTTGGCTGGGGTCGTCGTCTTCGTAAGATCTCGAGGATCTGCAAATGACCTGTCAGGGGTAAGGAAACTCATAGGAGATCAAGAAAATAAAAAAAACAGCAAAGGGGAAAGGAATTTTGGAGTGGGTGGCCAAGGCTCTGGAGGATTGGCTGGCGGCAGGATGATGGTTGCAGCACCGGGAAGAAGAACTTTCAAACCCCTTTATGCACACAGCAGGATAATCACTCAAAGCAATAGAAGAACTCAAGGTTTATTTCATATCAAAAATCAAGTTTCATACAAGAGGCTAGGGTCCCTTAAATAGACCCTTAACCTTGGGCCCCAAGTAAGGGTACTTTAGACTTTACATAGGACTCCTTCTCCCTTTCAAACCCACATTAGTTATACAAGGCAACCTAGGTAGAAATCCCTAAAACACTTGGACTCCCTCTCCTTCTCTTGGTTGGCCAAGGGGGTGACCATAAGTGGCCGACCAAGAGGAGGGTAATCCTAAGAGGTGGCGCCCTAATTCCTCTTCCTGGACCTAGGCTGGCCCAATTTGCTTCTAGCTGGAACAGGGCTCCAGATTTGTTCCTGTTTTCATTTTCTCCTACTGGGATCTTCAGGTCTTCAAGTTGGGTTGGATTTGGGCTCAACTTCCATGTCTTCAAGTAGGTTGGACTTGGTCTTCACTTGTATGAAGTGGTCTTGAGTCTTCGTTATGCTTCGATAGGACTCAAAAAAATAAAATTAGCTCGACATGAGCTGACTAATATTGAACTGAACTAGCTCAACATGAGCTAACTAATTACAGGACTCAAATAAAATAGCTAAGCTTTATTACAGTGGACTTGAATCTCAATTAAGTGATCCACAGAGGGTTGAGAAGCCTCTTCCTTATTCTGGTGCCTTTGGTGTACGCACCATTCACACCTGAATATAGAAAGATTTTTTACAGGATCACAATCCAAAATCTCTACACTTTGGTTTTATGAGATCACCAAAGAAAACCCAACACCTTTTGGTTTTAAACAGGCATACCAAAGAAACCCAACTTGGTTTTCACAAGATCACCGATAACCTATTTGGTTTTTCAATCGGGCTGACTAATAACCCAACAATTCAATGATTGAATTGAAAATAAATGCAACACGAAATGACAAACTCAAGTTGTCGGATAGTTGCCGGTGCAACTCGTTGGAAGTCCACTTGAATGCACTTGAATAAGCTTTAATGGCTTCTTCTCAAATTTGCTTCAAGCTTTAGATCATAGTTGGTGAAGACTTGAAGACTGTCTTTAATGCTCTTGTGCTCTTTTGCTATTGGTTGGTAGAATATTTAATGGATGCCTCTTTTCTTTGAAGAACTCTCTTATTGATTGCCTCAAGGAAGTTCAAATCCTTCAAATTTAAAGTCTTCCATCATCCCAAGCTAGTTTTAGCCATTGTAGACTATTAGGGAATGATTTTTGACCATTGGAGCACCTTTAAGCACAAAAACAAGTTATGGTACTAACCATTAGATACTTCGAAGCGACATTCGAGTTGGCTCAGATTCCTTCGAGTCGGCTCTGATCCTTCTAGTCGATGGGTTGAGTCGTCAAATCCTCAATGTAGTCGGCTCTGTCTCAGGGCGCAAAACAATACTCTGGACGAGTCAACTATTTTCTACTTGGGTCAGCTTGAACTTGAATCTTGAACTCGAAGAGTCAGCTCTCTTCAGCTCGGGTTGGCTCTTCTTCTCAGGTTCAAAAAATGTTACTCTAGAAGAGTCGGCTCGAAGTAGTTCGGGTCAGCTCGCTTTCTCAAGTGATCAGAATTAGGTCTGGCAAAGTTGGATCTTTCTGGTTCGGGTAAGCTCGCCTGGCTATTCTCAAAAAGCTTTAGAAAATGGACTCTGGAGGAGTCTGCTCGGACAGATTCCAGTCGACTCGGATTCCCTGGAGTCCGCTCGCTTTCCATCGAGTCAGCTCGGATTGCTACGTTCCAAAATCCTTGCTGCATGCTAGTAAACAGAGTCGGCTCTTCTTCTCTTGGGGTCGGCTCGAGTGTCTTCTTCAGAATTTTTACAATTTGAATTTAAAGAAAACTCTCACCAACTCTTTTACAATTTCACACAAACCAACTCAAAACAAAATCTAAGGCACACATGCTTTTAGAAGTAACCCTTTTAGTTGAATTTTCTTAGCATTTTTGATTGGGTTCTTCTTTACAATAACACTTACAACACAACTCAAGCAACAAAATATGAGAGTAGGAGTTGAAGTTTGAATATGAGATTCACCCTACAAAAACATTTTAAACACTTGAAGAGTTGTCAAAAATAAATGTACATGCTCCAATGTTTAGTTATCATCAAAATCACTTATGGGGTCAACAAACATCAACCCTGGTACATAGCATTGCATACTTAATTGTTCCCACAGCAGAAGCATTAGGGATCTTATTCATCCTATCCTTTTCTTCTATAGTCTTAGGTGACATCCTTTTAGATTGGTGTATGCCTTGACTCATGGGCAAGTATCTCTTCTTACTTTCCTTCATATTGAATCTCTTCAATATTAAGTCTATGAACCTGGATTGGGATAAACCTAGTATCCTTTTAGATCTATCTCTAGAGATCTTTATTCCTAGAATATAGGATGCTTCTCCCAAATCCTTCATGGAAAACTATTTTGACAACCATGTTTTAACTGATTGCATCATTGGAATATCCTTTTCAATGATAAGTATATCATCGACATACAAGACCAAGAAGGCAATGGTACTTCCACTTGTCTTCTTATACACACACGGCTCATCCATATTCTTGATGAAACCAAATTCCTTAATAGTTTAATAAAAATAAATGTTCTAGCTCTTTGATACTTGCTTCAATCTATAAATAGATTTCTTAAGCTTGCATACTTGGTTTGGTCTCTCACTTGAGACAAAACTCTTTGGCTATGACATATAGAGTTCTTTCTCAAGATTTCCATTGAGGAACACAGTCTTAACATCCACCTACCAGATCTCATAATCATAGTATGCAGGAATGGAAAGCATAATCCTTATGGACTTGAGCATAGCAACTAGTGAAAAAGCTTCATCATAGTCAATACCAAGCTTTTGCTTGAAATCATTTGCCACCAACCTAGCCTTGTAAGTTTCTATTTGCCCATCTGCACCAATCTTTTTCTTGAAGATCCATGTATACCCTATTAGGACAATTTCTTCAGGTTGGTCAACCAAGGTTCAAACCTGGTTGTCATACATGGAGTCCATTTCGGATTTCATGGCACTGAGCCATTTGTCAGAGTCCTTATCATGACTATTTCTGTATATGTCAGTGGATCATCATCTTCAATGATGCTTGTTTCATTATTTTTTCCAATCATAAAACCATATCTTAGAGGTGCTTCCCGTACTCTTTCTGACCTATGGAGAGGAGGTGTATATTGTGGTTGTACTTGATCAATTAGTACTTTTAGTTGAGGAACTTGAGTTTGTTCATTTTGAACTTCACACAATTCAATTATTCTCTCATTACCTTCTTCTTTGATAAATTCTTTTTCCAAAAAAATGGCATGCCTATAATAAAGACCTTTTGTTCAGTAGGATGATAAAATATGTATATAATACCCTCTTGAGAAAAACTAATAAACCTACATTTCTCGGCCATAGCACTTAGTTTATATCCTAATTCTTTTTTAACATAAGATGGACAATCCCAAATCTTAAGATGTTTAAGACTCAATTTCTTGTCATTTCGTAATTCATATGGAGTGTTAGGTACTGATTTTAATGGTACCCTATTTATAAATATGCAATAGTTTCTAGGGCATATCCCCAAAAATGTTCTGCAAGATCTATGAAGCGCGTCATGGACCTTACCATATCAAACAAGTTGTGATTTCTCCTTTCTGCTATACCATTTAATTGTGGCATATATGGAGGGGTCCTTTCAGAGAGAATATGATTTTTTTAAAAAATGATTAAGAATTTACTAGATAAGTATTCTCCTCCTTGATCAGATCAAAGGACTTTAATATTTTTTTTAATTTAACCATATTTTGATACTCTTTAAATTTATCAAAGGCTTTGGATTTATATTTCATGAGACACACATATCTGAACCTAGATAAATCATCATAAATGTGATGAAATAAGAGTATCTTTCTCTAGCCTGAGTTGACAAAGGTCCATATAAATCTGAATGTATTAACCCTAATAACTCAGTTGCCCTTTCTCCATGTCTAATGAATGAAGACTTGGTCATTTTACCTATGAGGCAAGATTCACAAGTTCTTAATGGTTTATAATCATAAGGGCCAAAGAAATCATATTTGTATAACTTGTAAATCCATGACTGACTTATCTGACATAATCGAAAATGCCAAAGGAATGTTTTGTTGGTATCATCTCTCTTTTCCTTTTTGTTTTCTACAAGCAATACCTCATCATTGAGTGATAGAATTAAAAGACATTCACAAATTTATCCATTCCAAAAAAGTCCTTAGACTGAGAAATGGAATAACCATTACTCAAAACTTTTATTTCAAAACCATGTCTTAATAACAAAGGTACATAAATAATATTCCTAATAACATTTGGAATGAAATAACAATATTTCAATTTCAATATCTTGCCCGAAGGCAACGATAACATGTAGGTTCCAATAGCTTTTGCATGAATGGCCTCTCCACTCATGCCATAAAGCTTGAAGTCACCTTTTTTCAATCTTCTAATCTTGTGGAGTCCTTACAAAGATTTGTATATGTGAGACCTACATGTGGTATCTAATGCCCATGAATCAGAAGTTGAAGAACTAAATGATAAGTTTGTTTGTGTCATAAACAAGTCTCCTGATTCTCAAATGGCATCTTGCTTCAGACTTGCAAGGTACATCCTGTAGTTTTTTTTCCAATGTCCCTTCTTACCATAGAAGAAATAGAATCCACCATTTGAAAGCCTCTTTGCCTTCTTCCTCTTGCTGATTCTTTTCTTTGGGTTCAGCTTTCTCTTTGAACTCTTCTCCATTACTTTTTTCTTCTTCCCATCAACTATAAGAAGATGATGAGCCTTATCACCTTTGAAGTGGCTCTCAGCTATCTTAAGCTTATTAAGCAGCTCTTGTAATGAAAGGTTTAGTTTGTCTATGTGGTAGTTCATGACAAATTGAGAGTAGAAATCTAGGAGTGATTGCACGATCAAAACCTGATTAAGCTCCCCATCCATGATAAAACATAATTGACCTAATCAGGTGATTAAGTCAATCATCTTGAGAACATAGACCTGTATGGGTGAGCCCTCACTCATACATACATGGAATAGCTACTTCGATATCTCATATCTAGTAGTCCTACTATGCTCTCCAAACAGCTTTTTGAGATCGAGTAGTATGGACTGAGGATCCATATCTTCATGTTACCTCGATCGCCCGTTCTCATCGAGGCTAACATGATGCACTTGATAGTCAAGCTATCATTCTACCACATTTTATAAGTGGCCTTTTCTTAATCTATCGCGTCATCTCTGATCAAATCTGGTTTCGAAGAATTGAGGATGTAGGATACCTTTCCTTGAATGAGTGCTATTCTTAGGTTCTTCAACCAGTCCACATAGTTTGGTCTGGTTTGTGTATTGGCATCTAGTATGCCCCACAGTGATAATAATGAAGCCATTAATTAAAATCTATAATCGGACAAGAACATTACATAAGTAGACCACTCAAAATGATAATCATAATTAGATAAGGACTTTAAATCTAATTGTGTCTCCCACTATTTTCTTTGAAAACCATAACCCTCAACTATGATAAACGAGAAACCAATATCTGATTTTTTTAGTGGGGTTGAGATCCCAATTTCTTATAAATATCTTGTGCTTCCATAACAAACATTTATAACTTCAAGGATAGGCATTTCCTTTCCTATTGCATCCCTTACAACTTTTAACATAATACTTGCCTCTAAGACACTTATAGCCTTGTGTTTGCATAACAAACATAATGTCTTAATTTAGTCGGACCCTTCATTTTATATAGTCATGACTGAATAATGTCACCCTTGAGTTTGCTCAACAAAGTAACAAGCATACTATAAAGCATAAAATGCACCATGTCAAACTTTTTTATCAAACCCTAATAGTATGCCTTGAGTTTGTTCAACAAACCTGCTATAGTTTTGATGGGGGACTAATATGCATGCCATTTTTTTTTTATGTTTTACATGTTGAGCTAGGTGATTAATTCTCAAATTTCAGATCAAAATTATTTGTAGGGAACTTTGTATGAATTTTTGAAGATCAGCATGCACATTAGAACCTAGAAAAGTAGCAAAGAAGGACCGCCGGGGCTGAGAAGCCTCGGTTAGGGCAAGTTCTCCTACAATAAAACTACTGGAGGTAGAGGGGTGTACCAGACAACGTCTATGAAGATCGCAGTGAAGGGGTCTCTCATTCCTCGACGGATGCAGCCTGGAAAACCGAGCCAAAGACCCGCGGATACCCGGCTTTCTGCTCGTTGATCCGATTGAGGCCTGGCTGGAGTCGTTGGATTCGTAGAAACTCAGGGACCTGCAAACGACCTGTCAGGGGTTAGAAAATTCACAAAGGAACAAGAAAACAAAGGAAAAATAGCAAGGGAAGGCTTCTTTTGGAGTGGGCGTCCAGGGATCTGGAGGGTTTGTTAGCAGTAGGAAGATGATTGCAAACACCGGGAAGAAGAACTCTCACAAACCACTTTATGCACATAGCAGGGTATCACACCACTCAATAGAAGAACTCAAGGTTTTCATTCATCAAAAATTCCCCTCATACAAGAGGCTAGGGTCCCTTAAATAGACCCTTAACCTTGGGCTCCAAGTAAGGGTACATAAGTCTTTACATAAGAATCCTTTTCCCTCTCAAACCCTAGCTAAAAAATAAGGAAATATTAGGTAGAAAAATCCCTAAAAATTTTTTTGACTTGGTCAAGACTCCAAGGACGCCTAGGGGGGCGTGTTGGGCTTCTAGGAGCAGCAAAAGGCTAGCCCAAAGGGGCTCGGGTGCATGGGTTTGGGCCTCTGGAAGCTGGGGTGGCCTGGTAGCCAGGTAGCAGGAATATTCCCTGGTATCTTGCTTCTTAGGGGCTTGGGCTTGGCACCTGGGCTTGATTTCTTTGGGCTAGGATGCAGATGGACCTTTGGAATCATGGATGCCCTTATCTATGAATATACTTTGGCATCTGGAAGGGAATCTGGGCATCTGGAGGGCATCTGCAAGAAATCAGGGTTTTCTGAATTTTCCTCCTGGGGTCTTCAAATCTTCAAGCTAGGTTGGACTTGGGCTATACTTCCATGTCTTCAATCTAGTTGGACTTGGTCTTCACTTGTATGATATAGTCTTAAGTCTTCAGTATGCTTGGACAGGACTCAAAAAAATAAAATTAGCTCAACATGAGCTGACTAGCATTGGACTGAACTAGCTCAACATGAGCTGACAAGTACAGAACTGAAATAACAACTCAAAATACTCAAATAACAACTAAAATAGACTTAGATGAGCTAAGCCCTTATTACAGATGGACTCATAAATTATTGATCAATTCATAGAGGATTGAAAAGCCTCTATCTTATTCTGGTGCCTCCGGTATCCCCACCAATTCTCCCGGGATGGGAGGAACTCGACCCTGTCGAGTGAAGGTTAGACTGGCTCACATATCTCTCGAGAAGGTCTGGGTTGAGGCGTTGCAAGTCCTCCCGAGAAATACACGAATCGTCCAACTCTGGCCGGCCTTGCCATCGGACTAGGAAGCGTTGATAGTCATGGCCCTAGGTCATGATGGCTTGATCATCCAGGATACGCTCGATCCGTTCTCCTCTCTCAGGCCAAATTTGTTTGTGGATACTCTAGGTTAGGGTCACTCACAATGAAAAGGAATAGGTCCAAAGGCCTTACTAGGTAGCGCTGCCAGTTCCCTATACTCAACCAGGTCTGTAATATTGAAGGTAGAACTAATGCCCAAATCCGAAGGCAAGTCTAACACCTAGGCATTTGATCCAACCTTCTCTATCACTTTAAAAGGTTCGGCTCTGCGAGCATGAAGCTTCTTTTAGGCCTAAGCCTAACCAAGATAAAATCCACTACATCAAATTTTTTGATCCATCTTCGGGAATTAGCTAGTTGTTTTAACATTAGTGCAGGTGGTGAACATGCTAGGCACATGCAGACTCCTAACAAGATGATGCAAAGGACTCAAACCTACACCTAACAGACTCGACTGAAGACGTTTATTAGGTCTTAACTACCAATTGGGCATGGGGGCATGAGTCGTGGTTGATGGATGACATGCAGAAGAAAATTTGCTAGTAACTCCTAATAAGTGCCAGAGGGTCTGCCAAAAGTAGGTAGCAAATGGGATGGGCTCTATGGATCCTTGCAACCTAATAACCTCAACAAAATGTAACCTAATAGTTCTAGACACATGATAAAACTCAAGAAAGGGTAGAAAATAGGAAGTGGGTTCAAAATTACTCTGGTAGGGTGGAGAAAAAGGTTCTGGATTAGTTGGATAAAGTAGAATCAAAGAAGGCATGTCAGGGACTAATCTTAGACTAATGAGGTTAACCTTATGGGGTTGCGATATATCTACGGGGTTTGTATAATGGAAGGATGGGTTATTAATCTCAGGAAAGAGGTTCTTAATGGAAACTATAGGAGGAGACTCATCCTGAGGGTACTGATTCAAAGAGATCAGGTCCTTAATAAATTCTTCTGGTTCTTGTATTTTAGGACTAGACTCTATAATTTGGCTCTCCTCTATGGTTTCCTCAGGTAGGGCTTTAGTAGCAGTACCTAGGTTCTCTTCCTCTATTTGTTATTCCATTTTAGCTTTAGGTTGGATATGGTCAAGGTCAACTAGCTCTGGGTTGGTTTCTACCTGGGCATCTACTGGGTCAGCTAATTCTAGGTCTACTAAAGGAGTCTCTTCTTCTCCCTCATACTCATCCACTAGGCTCACATCAGCTTCATACACTTCCGTGTTAATGTAAGCCTTGTGAATCTCAGGAATGGTTGGAGAAGGTCGGCTAGCAGGAAATTGGTTAGGTTCTGGTCTCTGATTATGGGTACTACTCCTAGTAGGTTCAGGTTGTATAAGGGGTAGTGGCTCACTACTGGGTTCGTATTTAGGGATACTAATCCTATGGGGTTCAAGTTGACTAGGGGAAGCATGACTAGTACTAGGTTGATACTTAGGGGTTATGGGTTCTCTAGGCTCATAGGACAAGGGTGCAGATCTATGGGTCATGGGATTATAGGATCTGGGGTCATAGCATTTTGGGTTAGCTCTATGATCAGGTTCTAAGGATGGATCATGGTATGGGGTCCTCCTAAGGTTGGGCTCCCTATATGGGTCAGGATATTGGGTCCTCCTAGGGTTGGACTCCCTATATGGGTCAGAATACTGGGTTCTCCTAGGGTTGGACTCCCTATATGGGTCAGAATATTGGGTTCTCCTAGGGTTGGACTCCCTGTATGGGTCAGAATATTGGGTGTTGGGTCTACTAGGCTTATAGGGTGTGGGTGCATAGGATTTATGATCATGGGATCTAGAGTCATAGGATCTAGGTTCATAGGTTCTGGATTCATAGGTTCTGGATTCATAGGTTCTAGGTTCATAGGATTTGGAGTCATAAGATCTATAGGTTGTGGGTATACTACGCTTAGAGGATGTGGGTAAATAGGATCTATCTTCCTGGTCTACAAAATCCTGATTTGGTCTTCTAGGACTAACCTTAGGGATTGGGTCAGGATGATGGGCTCTCCTAGGTTCAGCCTCAAGGTATGGATCAGGGATTGGGGACCTCCTAGGTTGAGGGGAATCAGGATCTGGCTCAGACTGTGACCCATGGTTTTTTTCTGGGGTCCCTACCCGGACTTTTAACTGATCAAACCTATTGGCAAGATGGTCAATTCTATCATTGGTTTGAATACGAGACTGAGTTAACTGGGTCATCTAGGTAGTTATCTGGATAGTTATGTGGGTAGCCATTTGGGCCATTTGATCAGCTAGGGCTTTTATTTGAGATTGTAAATTTTCCATGGATTCAGACATTTATGAAGGAGGTGGGTGATATGAAACTCCTGATCTAGTGCTCATGCAAGACTCGATCAGACCGACTATAGCTGACTAGACCTGGAGTCCAAACTTGATGCTCAATCAGGGTGGCAAACTCGCCTATAGTAACCCTGTACTCAGCTAGGCAGGTGTAAGGGGAGTGTTAGGTCCCTGATTGCCAATCCTAGATACCAATCAGAGATTGGCCAGGTAGGCGGACCAGCACCCAAGCCCTTCGGGATTGAATCCCTAAACCACCGTTCTAGACACTGAGCACAAGGCACACACAGGTTAACTTGACACAGTGATCTAACACTAGCCCGGACCCGACCAGTTGGTGTCCCTAGCCCACTAGGGCAAATTAAGTCTAATTAATTTTAGGTTAAGGCTTGGGACTGAATGCAAGGGATGTGGTTTTGGGCTAAGGAGAGGTGATCAAATCCTCCCCCTATCTGATATAGCAAGAGTGTCCTTAAAAGAAAATTATGCAATGATGGCAGGCAGATGAGGATGCAAATTAGGGTTTTGATATTTTTTTTGGTATTTTTGGAGAATATGTAATTTTTTTTGTATTTTTTTAAATAGAAGAAAACTTGCAAATCATGGCCTAATATGCTGGAAATATACTAAAATTAAAAAATATGCAAAAACTGCTAAACAAAAACCTAAAACTTCCAAACTTGTCTTGCTGAAAAAAATAGAGCCAAAAATTTGCATGATGTATTTCAGCTTGAAGAAAATTCACAGGCCATAATAAAATCTACAAAATTTTTAAAATTACTGTGAATTATGATGAATCCAGAAAAATAAATTTTTGAATATTTGGAGTTTCTATCAGGAAGAAATAATTAAAATAACAGAGTATATATAAACTGAAAAATTACAGAAAACAAGCCCTAATCTAAGCTCTGATACCAAATGATGGGGGACTAATATGCATGCCATTTTTTTTTATGTTTTACATGTTGAGCTAGGTGATTAATTCCCAAATTTCAGGTAAAAATTATTTGTAGGGAATTTTGTATGAATTTTTGAAGATCAGCATGCAGATTAGAACCTAGAAAAGTAGCAAAGAAGGACCGCTGGGGTTGAGAAGCCTCGGTTAGGGCAAGTTCTCCTACAATAAAACTACTGGAGGTAGAGGGGTGTACCTGACAACGTCTATGAAGATTGCAGCGAAGGGGTCTCTCGTTCCTCGATGGATGCGGCCTGGAAAATCGAGCCAAAGACCCGCGGATACCCGGCTTTCTGCTCGTTGATCCGATTGAGGCCTGGCTGGAGTCGTTGGATTCGTAGGAACTCAAGGACCTGCAAACGACCTGTCAGGGGTTAGAAAATTCACAAAGGAATAAGAAAACAAAGGAAAAATAGCAAGGGAAGGCTTCTTTTGGAGTGGGCGTCCAGGGATCTGGAGGGTTTGTTGGCAGCAGGAAGATGATTGCAAACACCGGGAAGAAGAACTCTCACAAACCCCTTTATGCACACAGCAGGGTATCACACCACTCAATAGAAGAACTCAAGGTTTTCATTCATCAAAAATTCTCCTCATACAAGAGTCTAGGGTCCCTTAAATAGACCCTTAACCTTGGGCTCCAAGTAAGGGTACATAAGTCTTTACATAAGAATCCTTTTCCCTCTCAAACCCTAGCTAGAAAATAAGGAAATATTAGGTAGAAAAATCCCTAAAAATTTTCTTGACTTGGTCAAGACTCCAAGGAAACCTAGGGAGGCGTGTTGGGCTTCTAGGAGCAGAAAAAGGCCGGTCCAAAGGGGCTCGTGTGCATGGGTTTGGGCCTCTGGAAGCTGGGGTGGCCTGGTAGCCAGGTAGCAGGAATATTCCCTGGTATCTTGCTTCTTAGGGGCTTGGGCATGGCACCTGGGCTTGATTACTTTAGGCTAGGATGCAAATGGACCTTTGGAATCCTGGATGCCCTTATCTATGAATATACTTTGGCATCTGGAAGGGAATCTGGGCATCTGGAGGGCATCTGCAAGAAATCAGGGTTTTCTGAATTTTCCTCCTGGGGTCTTCAAATCTTCAAGCTAGGTTGGACTTGGGCTATACTTCCATGTCTTCAATCTAGTTGGACTTGGTCTTCACTTGTATGATATAGTCTTAAGTCTTCAGTATGCTTGGACAGGACTCAAAAAAATAAAATTAGCTCAACATGAGCTGACTAGCATTGGACTGAACTAGCTCAACATGAGCTGACAAGTACAGAACTGAAATAACAACTCAAAATACTCAAATAACAACTAAAATAGACTCAGATGAGCTAAGCCCTTATTACAGATGGACTCATAAATTATTGATCAATTCATAGAGGATTGAAAAGCCTCTATCTTATTCTGGTGCCTCCGGTATCCCCACCAATTCTCCCGGGATGGGAGGAACTCGACCCTGTCGAGTGAAGGTTAGACTGGCTCACATATCTCTCGAGAAGGTCTGGGTTGAGGCGTTGCAAGTCCTCCCGAGAAATACACGAATCGTCCAACTCTGGCCGGCCTTGCCATCGGACTAGGAAGCGTTGATAGTCATGGCCCTAGGTCATGATGGCTTGATCATCCAGGATACGCTCGATCCGTTCTCCTCTCTCGGGCCAAATTTGTTTGTGGACACTCTAGGTTAGGGTCACTCACAATGAAAAGGAATAGGTCCAAAGGCCTTACTAGGTAGCGCTGCCGGTTCCCTATACTCAACCAGGTCTGTAATATTGAAGGTAGAACTAATGCCCAAATCCGAAGGCAAGTCTAACACCTAGGCATTTGATCCAACCTTCTCTATCACTTTAAAAGGTTCGGCTCTGCGAGCATGAAGCTTCTTTTAGGCCTAAGCCTAACCAAGATAAAATCCACTACATCAAATTTTTTGATCCATCTTCGGGAATTAGCTAGTTGTTTTAACATTAGTGCAGGTGGTGAACATGCTAGGCACATGCAGACTCCTAACAAGATGATGCAAAGGACTCAAACCTACACCTAACAGACTCGACTGAAGACGTTTATTAGGTCTTAACTACCAATTGGGCATGGGGGCATGAGTCGTGGTTGATGGATGACATGCAGAAGAAAATTTGCTAGTAACTCCTAATAAGTGCCAGAGGGTCTGCCAAAAGTAGGTAGCAAATGGGATGGGCTCTATGGATCCTTGCAACCTAATAACCTCAACAAAATGTAACCTAATAGTTCTAGACACATGATAAAACTCAAGAAAGGGTAGAAAATAGGAAGTGGGTTCAAAATTACTCTGGTAGGGTGGAGAAAAAGGTTCTGGATTAGTTGGATAAAGTAGAATCAAAGAAGGCATGTCAGGGACTAATCTTAGACTAATGAGGTTAACCTTATGGGGTTGCGATATATCTACGGGGTTTGTATAATGGAAGGATGGGTTATTAATCTCAGGAAAGAGGTTCTTAATGGAAACTATAGGAGGAGACTCATCCTGAGGGTACTGATTCAAAGAGATCAGGTCCTTAATAAATTCTTCTGGTTCTTGTATTTTAGGACTAGACTCTATAATTTGGCTCTCCTCTATGGTTTCCTCAGGTAGGGCTTTAGTAGCAGTACCTAGGTTCTCTTCCTCTATTTGTTCTTCCATTTTAGCTTTAGGTTGGATATGGTCAAGGTCAACTAGCTCTGGGTTGGTTTCTACCTGGGCATCTACTGGGTCAGCTAATTCTAGGTCTACTAAAGGAGTCTCTTCTTCTCCCTCATACTCATCCACTAGGCTCACATCAGCTTCATACACTTCCACGTTAATGTAAGCCTTGTGAATCTCAGGAATGGTTGGAGAAGGTCGGCTAGCAGGAAATTGGTTAGGTTCTGGTCTCTGATTATGGGTACTACTCCTAGTAGGTTCAGGTTGTATAAGGGGTAGTGGCTCACTACTGGGTTCGTATTTAGGGATACTAATCCTATGGGGTTCAAGTTGACTAGGGGAAGCATGACTAGTACTAGGTTGATACTTAGGGGTTATGGGTTCTCTAGGCTCATAGGACAAGGGTGCAGATCTATGGGTCATGGGATTATAGGATCTGGGGTCATAGCATTTTGGGTTAGCTCTATGATCAGGTTCTAAGGATGGATCATGGTATGGGGTCCTCCTAAGGTTGGGCTCCCTATATGGGTCAGGATATTGGGTCCTCCTAGGGTTGGACTCCCTATATGGGTCAGAATACTGGGTTCTCCTAGGGTTGGACTCCCTATATGGGTCAGAATATTGGGTTCTCCTAGGGTTGGACTCCCTGTATGGGTCAGAATATTGGGTGTTGGGTCTACTAGGCTTATAGGGTGTGGGTGCATAGGATTTATGATCATGGGATCTAGAGTCATAGGATCTAGGTTCATAGGTTCTGGATTCATAGGTTCTGGATTCATAGGTTCTAGGTTCATAGGATTTGGAGTCATAAGATCTATAGGTTGTGGGTATACTACGCTTAGAGGATGTGGGTAAATAGGATCTATCTTCCTGGTCTACAAAATCCTGATTTGGTCTTCTAGGACTAACCTTAGGGATTGGGTCAGGATGATGGGCTCTCCTAGGTTCAGCCTCAAGGTATGGATCAGGGATTGGGGACCTCCTAGGTTGAGGGGAATCAGGATCTGGCTCAGACTGTGACCCATGGTTTTTTTCTGGGGTCCCTACCTGGACTTTTAACTGATCAAACCTATTGGCAAGATGGTCAATTCTATCATTGGTTTGAATACGAGACTGAGTTAACTGGGTCATCTAGGTAGTTATCTGGATAGTTATGTGGGTAGCCATTTGGGCCATTTGATCAGCTAGGGCTTTTATTTGAGATTGTAAATTTTCCATGGATTCAGACATTTATGAAGGAGGTGGGTGATATGAAACTCCTGATCTAGTGCTCATGCAAGACTCGATCAGACCGACTATAGCTGACTAGACCTGGAGTCCAAACTTGATGCTCAATCAGGGTGGCAAACTCGCCTATAGTAACCCTGTACTCAGCTAGGCAGGTGTAAGGGGAGTGTTAGGTCCCTGATTGCCAATCCTAGACACCAATCAGAGATTGGCCAGGTAGGCGGACCAGCACCCAAGCCCTTCGGGATTGAATCCCTAAACCACCGTTCTAGACACTGAGCACAAGGCACACACAGGTTAACTTGACACAGTGATCTAACACTAGCCCGGACCCGACCAGTTGGTGTCCCTAGCCCACTAGGGCAAATTAAGTCTAATTAATTTTAGGTTAAGGCTTGGGACTGAATGCAAGGGATGTGGTTTTGGGCTAAGGAGAGGTGATCAAATCCTCCCCCTATCTGATATAGCAAGAGTGTCCTTAAAAGAAAATTATGCAATGATGGCAGGCAGATGAGGATGCAAATTAGGGTTTTGATATTTTTTTTGGTATTTTTGGAGAATATGTAATTTTTTTTTGTATTTTTTTAAATAGAAGAAAACTTGCAAATCATGGCCTAATATGCTGGAAATATACTAAAATTAAAAAATATGCAAAAACTGCTAAACAAAAACCTAAAACTTCCAAACTTGTCTTGCTGAAAAAAATAGAGCCAAAAATTTGCATGATGTATTTCAGCTTGAAGAAAATTCACAGGCCATAATAAAATCTACAAAATTTTTAAAATTACTGTGAATTATGATGAATCCAGAAAAATAAATTTTTGAATATTTGGAGTTTCTATCAGGAAGAAATAATTAAAATAACAGAGTATATATAAACTGAAAAATTACAGAAAACAAGCCCTAATCTAAGCTCTGATACCAAATGATGGGGGACTAATATGCATGCCATTTTTTTTTTATGTTTTACATGTTGAGCTAGGTGATTAATTCCCAAATTTCAGGTAAAAATTATTTGTAGGGAATTTTGTATGAATTTTTGAAGATCAGCATGCAGATTAGAACCTAGAAAAGTAGCAAAGAAGGACCGCTGGGGTTGAGAAGCCTCGGTTAGGGCAAGTTCTCCTACAATAAAACTACTGGAGGTAGAGGGGTGTACCTGACAACGTCTATGAAGATTGCAGCGAAGGGGTCTCTCGTTCCTCGATGGATGCGGCCTGGAAAATCGAGCCAAAGACCCGCGGATACCCGGCTTTCTGCTCGTTGATCCGATTGAGGCCTGGCTGGAGTCGTTGGATTCGTAGGAACTCAAGGACCTGCAAACGACCTGTCAGGGGTTAGAAAATTCACAAAGGAATAAGAAAACAAAGGAAAAATAGCAAGGGAAGGCTTCTTTTGGAGTGGGCGTCCAGGGATCTGGAGGGTTTGTTGGCAGCAGGAAGATGATTGCAAACACCGGGAAGAAGAACTCTCACAAACCCCTTTATGCACACAGCAGGGTATCACACCACTCAATAGAAGAACTCAAGGTTTTCATTCATCAAAAATTCTCCTCATACAAGAGTCTAGGGTCCCTTAAATAGACCCTTAACCTTGGGCTCCAAGTAAGGGTACATAAGTCTTTACATAAGAATCCTTTTCCCTCTCAAACCCTAGCTAGAAAATAAGGAAATATTAGGTAGAAAAATCCCTAAAAATTTTCTTGACTTGGTCAAGACTCCAAGGAAACCTAGGGGGGCGTGTTGGGCTTCTAGGAGCAAAAAAAGGCCGGTCCAAAGGGGCTCGTGTGCATGTGTTTGGGCCTCTGGAAGCTGGGGTGGCCTGGTAGCCAGGTAGCAGGAATATTCCCTGGTATCTTGCTTCTTAGGGGCTTGGGCTTGGCACCTGGGCTTGATTTCTTTAGGCTAGGATGCAAATGGACCTTTGGAATCCTGGATGCCCTTATCTATGAATATACTTTGGCATCTGGAAGGGAATCTGGGCATCTGGAGGGCATCTGCAAGAAATCAGGGTTTTCTGAATTTTCCTCCTGGGTCTTCAAATCTTCAAGCTAGGTTGGACTTGGGCTATATTTCCATGTCTTCAATCTAGTTGGACTTGGTCTTCACTTGTATGATATAGTCTTGAGTCTTCAGTATGCTTGGACAGGACTCAAAAAAATAAAATTAGCTCAACATGAGCTGACTAGCATTGGGCTGAACTAGCTCAACATGAGCTGACAAGTACAGAACTGAAATAACAACTCAAAATACTCAAATAACAACTAAAATAGACTTAGATGAGCTAAGCCCTTATTACAGATGGACTCATAAATTATTGATCAATTCACAGAGGATTGAAAAGCCTCTATCTTATTCTGGTGCCTCCGCTGTCCCCACCAAGTTTTGATATAAATTTGGCTTGGCATGAAGGAAAGCAAATTGTAGTGTGTTTAAAATCAATTAGCATCTCCAATTATAAGGTCTAAATTAATTGAATTGGCTAGGAAAGTGGAAGAGGTGTGGGAGTCCCCTCATTCTTGCCTTAGATACCAAATAATTTTGGCCAGGTAAGTAACAAAACCAATTAAAAATCACATTCTCTTTTCCTTCCCAGAATCACTTCCTTAGATACCAATCAATCAATCAAACCCTAAAAAGGATTTACATTAAGATTTTATATAACATTATGAGAAAACATAATTTTTATGAGGGCTTTGATGGTCTCAAACACATCCTAATTAGCCATGCCAATATGACACATATTCTAGCAAATAAGCATATTAACCCTAATAAGCATAACCATAGCATGATTAAAATAATAATCCATTCACCTGACTTGCTCATGGGATAAGGCTATAGTGACACCCCAACAAGTCATAGGAGACCCTGCTGAATGGGAAGAGAGAGCCTTTAAACCCTACATAGCTTCTATGATCGGATGGCCATGGTGACTAGCCCAATCCGAAGCAGTTACTAGGAGCATAACATATCACATATATAATATGAACTAATATTGCAAGAGTCATAGCAAAGCAAGCAATTAACTCTAAAATGACTACTAATTACATGAATCAAGATTTCTCTGATGCCACTATTGGGTTTCGGGCTAATGCAATGGAAGATTGAGTTTCAAAATTTTCATTATTAAAACCCTAATTAGCTGAAACCCTAGACCCAAGGACCACTTGACTATAACAACTAACAAATCATAAATTAGGGTTATAGAGGAATACCTGGAGCACTATACTCTTTAATTTCTATAAGGTGCATAAGTGTACGCCCTCCAGAGGTGATCCACAAAGGAACTAGACCACGGAGCACTCCTACCAAGCTTGCTTATTTGACTAGGACTCTTCCCGATAGCCTTTCTTCCATCAGTGACCTTTCTCCCTTTGTTGGAATCCCTAGCCTCCTGTAGGACACTTAGAGATTTCTTTGAATCCTCTCTTGATGCAGAACGAAAGCTCTGATACCAAAAATGATGCAGAACAAATAAAGGAATGCGATGCGGAAGTAAATTAAGATTAACTAATTTTTTTGTTGTTTTTATATGTTTGTAGAAGATGGCTTCAAATCAAAGAAAAGTTAACCTAACATTGAAAGATACTAATATGATAATTGAAAGCACAATTTTAAGGAAACTAAATTATCAGAGTAGTTCAGAAGCAACGGATCGCTGGGGGTTGAGAAACTCCCAGACCTAGGGTTTCGCTCCGAACTTTCAGTAGAACAGAAATAAAGAGAAGAGATGGTTTACCTAATCAGACAATGATCTTCACAGATTTTGGTGGAAGAACTCTCCCGAGCAGATTGTTGGATCCTCAGATTCAGATTTCTTCGCAATGGATCCTCCAGTACTGGTCCTTTGGCGGGTTGGCTTCTCCTGAACCCAAGATCTAGAAGAGAAGAAAAACAATTGATGGAATCAGAGAGTCAAGGGAAGAATTTACCAGGTTGATGAACTTGAAGATTGAAATTGCTGAAAACTGGATTCTCTTGGAAGCTGATGTGATTTTCCTTGGAACTTGCTCTGGATCTGAAGTAGCCGGACTGGATCTGGATGAAGGTGGACGGCCTGGACTTGTAGAGAGAGAGAGGCCGTGGGAGATGGATGGATCTAGGGTTTGATGGATTGAAAATAATGAAGGGTGGCTAGGGTTTTGGGATTTCAAGTGGCTAACCTAGGGTTTTGGATAAAGATGGAGATCTCTCACCTCCTCAAGGCTCCAATGGAACCCGGATTACCCCCTCACGGAGCTCAACACTTAGAATAGTGCGGAAGAAGAGAAACCTAGGTCACTCAACACAAGAGAGTAGCAAAAAAATAATTTTCTTCATTGATTTTCAAAGTTACAAAGAGAGGTCTATTATATAGACCTAAAATTTTCTCCTAGCTTGTACAAATTCCCATGTGGGACTAAACTCTTCCAACCTCTAGATTAGGTAGAAAAACCCTCTCTTGGTCGACCAAGACTTCAAAAAAAATTGGGACGGCCATAAAGGAATTTTTTTTGGAATTTTTATGGCGCCTCCTTTGGAGTTGGATTTGGATTTGGAGTCCTCCTCTTCTTATGGCATTTCTTCTTTTCTTCCACTCCAAGTTAAGCTCTTTGTTTTTGATTTGAACTTCAATTGGATGTCCTTCTTTGATTTCTTCTCCAAGAGAAGTTTTCTTCCTTCTTTGCTTAGGTAAAATAGGCAGGTATGGGCGCCTTCTTTAAATTAGCTTCCAATTTGATTTTTTTCTTCTTTGGGTGTGGGGACCATGACACTGGGATGCCTCTGTGGCGCCTCCTGGACTCTGGCATGTGCTCGGAGTGTGGCTGGGCGTGTGGCTTGGAGTGTGGCCTCCACTTGCTTGAACCTTGATTTGATTGGAAGACAAATGTGGCACCATTTTGGACCAAATTGAAACCACATCGGGACTTGCACCGAGTCAACATGACTCAACAAAATTTAAATGGTGACTCAAGAAATAAATAAAAATAAATAAACTGGTTGACCAGGTTAACCTTTATTACAAACCCTAATTTCTCGGGCAATGTCAATCAGAGATCCAGATGGAGCTCTGAAGTCTTCTTCTGAGTCTGGTGCCCGCACCAATTCTCCCGGGGTGGGAGGAATTCGACCCTGTCGAGTAAGGCTCAAGTTGGCTCTGGTATCTCTCCAAGAGGTCTGGGTCCAATTCTTGTAATTCTTCTCGGGAGATCCAAGAGTCATCAGAATCTGGCCTTCCTTGCCAGCGGACCAGGTACCTTTGGTATCCTCGATTACGAGTAGAGATAACCTGATCATCCAGGATCTTTTCAATCTGCTCTTTCCTCACAGGCCAGTTTGTTGGTGGACACACAGGGTCGGGATCACTCTCAATGATTGGGTTAGGCTCAAAAGGCTCACTAGGAATCACAGCTGGCTCCCTGTACTCTACTAAGTCTGTAATGTTGAAAGTAGAGCTAATGCCTAGTTCTGGAGGCAACTCGAGCACATAGGCATTGGATCCTACTCTCTTTACCACTCTAAATGGTCCAGCTCCCCTAGCATGTAACTTTCTAACGGTTCCAGGAGGAAACCGTTCAGGCCTTAACCTAATCATCACATAGTCTCCCTCAACAAAAGATTTGACTCGCCTTTGAGTATCAGCCAACTTCTTATAAGTTTCATTACTTAAATTTATTTTGGCATGAATTTCTTTATGCAAGTCTTTTACATGCTGTGCAAAATTCTCAGCAGATTCGGAGACTCGAGTGTGGACAGGTAAAGGGACTAGGTCAAGAGGTGTGTGAGGTTTGTACCCATGTACAATTTCAAATGGACTCTTACCCGTAGACCTATTGACCGAGTCATTGTACGCAAATTTAGTCCTAGACAAAATACAAATCCCAATTCCTGGTGCTCTCAATCAAACCAAAATCTGAGCCAAAGCCTAGTAAAGGGTCAAGAAAAACTAAACTAGACTGACGACGCATTCCTAAAGAATGGACTTTTTTCCAAAGGAACCCTAGGTCTAAACCTAACAAACTAAGGCTCTCTAGGTTTGACCTTGGGTCGGAGGAGGGCATGAAGAGCATGAAAACTTATCATGGGTGCCTAGTAGGTGCCATAAGGTCTTCCAGAAGTAGGTGGCAAACCTAATAGGTTCCGACACATGGTTCACTCTAAAGACTTCGACAAAGTAAACTTGGGTGGTGTAAGAAGCATTGGAAGTCCTAGAGAAAGGAAGGAAATATGAGGTGGAGTCACGACTTACCTGCTGACTAAAGGTGGTGACCTGAAGGTTTGAATGGTGATCTATGAGTGTCAACTGGTCATCCTTTCGAAAGGAAAAGTTTGCTACTCCCAGGAATGGATCAAGAGATGGTTCGGGAAGCAGCCTAGGACATGTGATTGCAATAGTTAAAGTTTGTTCTCTAAGCAAATAATGATCCATTTTCTCAAGAACTGGATTGAAGAATGATTCATGGAAGGGCCTATGGATGATGACCTCAAGACTTGAAATTTGACCTATGGGTGTCGAAAGGTATACTCTATAGAAGGGTAGGTCAGTCATGCAAAGGAAGGGGTCTGGGGCCATAAGGAGGACTTCTACAAGACTGGGTGAACCATTCCGCTCAAGACAAGGATGTTCAACTGAGATTACGGGAGAGACCTTAGTGGCTGGGCATGGGACAAGGTCCAATTGTAAGAGGCTTGATTCAGTCATCCTAAGGAGAGGATCTACCATAAGTGGGCAAACTTAAACAGTTCAGTGCAAAGATCTTCAATTGGTACTTGGGGAATGACTGTCATTAGAGGGTACGAACTAATAGCTCGGGCTAACAATATGAGTTCTTCCTGGGGGTATTTGACTAAAGGAACCCGGTTCTCACAAATCTCTTGAATTTCTGAACTAGGTCTTATCAGTTGGTTGCTTTTCAAGGTCTCCTCAGGTAAGGAACCAATAGTATCGATGTCACATTCTTCAAGTTCTTCCCCCTCACATTCATCAACTAGACTCAAGTCAGCATCATATACTTCCTCGATGCCATCTTCAATGGGTTTCGGGTCAGTGGTAATCGGGTCAACTGATTCTAGGCTTGTCATACCTAACCGTTCTTCCTCATTGGTAGGCTTGGGTTCTCCCTCATTAATGTCATCCTTAGGATTCTTACCACTTAGCTGTGCATAAGCCAGTCTTATGCATGGGCACTGACTAGATTTATGGCCTCTTTCTCCACAAAACAAACATTCTTGAGATATAGGAACCTGGGTCACACTGGGTTTCAAGCTAGTAGAGACCTTACTTGGGCATGGGTGTGGATCTAAACGGTTTGATCTAGAAGACTTGGGTTGTTGAGTGACTGGTCTAGAATATTGTAAGGACCTCTCATAGACAAGATCCACACTATAGATATCATGGTTAGGCTTCCTAAGGTAATGCTCGGGATCACGGTATAAGGTCCTCCTAGGCTCCTGGTATGGATGAGGTTGGGGCCTATTAAATTTTGGATCAGGGATCCAATTTTGATGTCTACGTTTCTCAAGGACTTGGACTTGATCCCTAAGCTGGGTAAAATTCTCATGGACTTGTTCTTTACACTGGGTAACAGTAGCAGTCAAATCCTGGCTTAACTTGTTCATGCTCTCAGTAAGAGCTCTAACCATGGCCTCTAAATTAGGTTGGGTTTGACCAGGTTGGTAGGGTACTCCATTCCGGGTAGACATGATGATTCAAGCAAGCATACAAAATGAGTCTAGACTAAATCGACTACTGGATCACTAGACCTAGAGTCCAAACTAGATGCCCAATCAGAGTGGCAAGCTAGCCTGTAGTAACTCAGGACTCAGCCAGGCAGGTGTAAGGGGAGTGTTAGGTCCCTGAATGCCAATCCTAGACACCAATCAGTGATTGGCCAGGTAGGCGGACCAGCACACAAGCCCTTCGGGAATGGATCCCTGAACCACCGTTCTAGACACTGAGTGCTAAGCACACACAGAATAACTCAGCAAACTGACTCAACACTAGCCTAGACCCGACCAATTGGTGTCCCTAGCCCACTAGGGCAAATTAGGTCTAACCGATTTTAAATTAGGTCTAGGTTCGAATGATTGGATGATGGTTTTGGGCTAAGGAGAGGTAATCAACTCCTCCCCTTATCTTAGATGCTCAATTGCCCTTAAGTAAATTATGAGATGATCACTCCAAAAAGAATTGAATTGCAGAACACAAAAAATAGAGTTGTTGTATTTTAATGCTCAGAATTTTTACCGAAACCAATAAATCACAGAAAAATTATGAAAAATAGGTTCAATTATACTGGTTTCAACGAAGCAAAAATCATACAATTCGGAGTTTTATGCAGGGAGAAATAATTCATAAAATAGGGAAATTACGGGCTGCAACTAGATTGTCTTCCCCGTTTATAATCCCTGCTACGAAGTTATAACCCAATGGATCCCCTACACGCCCTTGGAACACCCTGTGGAATGGGAGGAGGAGGCTTGCGCCTCGCTTAGTTCCTAGGACCGGACGTCCTGGGGAGTCTACTTCGAGCAGACAAAATAAAAAGAGAACAATCAAAACAAGCAAGCAAGCAAATCAGAAACCCTAGACTGGGCTCTGATACCAAAAATGATGCAGAACGAAAGCTCTGATACCAAAAATGATGCAGAACAAATAAAGGAATGCGATGTGGAAGTAAATTAAGATTAACTAATTTTTTTGTTGTTTTTATATGTTTGTAGAAGTTGGCTTCAAATCAAAGAAAAGTTAACCTAACATTGAAAGATACTAATATGATAATTGAAAGCACAATTTTAAGGAAACTAAATTATCAGAGTAGTTCAGAAGCAACGGATCGCTGGGGGTTGAGAAACTCCCAGACCTAGGGTTTCGCTCCGAACTTTCAGCAGAACAGAAATAAAGAGAAGAGATGGTTTACCTAACCAGACAATGATCTTCACAGATTTTGGTGGAAGAACTCTCCCGAGCAGATTGTTGGATCCTCGGATTCAGATTTCTTCGCAATGGATCCTCCAGTACTGGTCCTTTGGTGGGTTGGCTTCTCCTGAACTCAAGATCTGGAAGAGAAGAAAAACAATTGATGGAATCAGAGAGTCAAGGGAAGAATTTACCAGGTTGATGAACTTGAAGATTGAAATTGCTGAAAACTGGATTCTCCTGGAAGCTGATGTGATTTTCCTTGGAACTTGCTCTAGATCTGAAGTAGCCGGACTGGATCTGGATGAAGGTGGACGGCCTGGACTTGTAGATAGAGAGAGGCCGTGGGAGATGGATGGATCTAGGGTTTGATGGATTGAAAATAATGAAGGGTGGCTAGGGTTTTGGGATTTCAAGTGGCTAACCTAGGGTTTTGGATAAAGATGGAGATCTCTCACCTCCTCAAGGCTCCAATGGAACCTGGATTACCCACTCACGGAGCTCAACACTTAGAATAGTGCGGAAGAAGAGAAACCTAGGTCACTCAACACAAGAGAGTAGCAAAAAAATAATTTTCTTCATTGATTTTCAAAGTTACAAAGAGAGGTCTATTATATAGACCTAAAATTTTCTCCTAGCTTGTACAAATTCCCATGTGGGACTAAACTCTTCCAACCTCTAGATTAGGTAGAAAACCCCCTCTCTTGGTCGACCAAGACTTCAAAAAAAATTGGGACGGCCATAAAGGAATTTTTTTTGGAATTTTTATGGCGCCTCCTTTGGAGTTGGATTTGGATTTGGAGTCCTCCTCTTCTTATGGCATTTCTTCTTTTCTTCCACTCCAAGTTAAGCTCTTTGTCTTTGATTTTAACTTCAATTGGATGTCCTTCTTTGATTTCTTCTCCAAGAGAAGTTTTCTTCCTTCTTTGCTTAGGTAAAATAGGCAGGTATGGGCGCCTCCTTTAAATTAGCTTCCAATTTGATTTTTTTCTTCTTTGGGTGTGGGGACCATGACACTGGGATGCCTCTGTGGCACCTCCTGGACTCTGGCATGTGCTCGGAGTGTGGCTGGGCATGTGGCTTGGAGTGTGGCCTCCACTTGCTTGAACCTTGATTTGATTGGAAGACAAATGTGGCACCATTTTGGACCAAATTGAAACCACATCGGGACTTGCACCGAGTCAACATGACTCAACAAAATTTAAATGGTGACTCAAGAAATAAATAAAAATAAATAAACTGGTTGACTAGGTCAACCTTTATTACAAACCCTAATTTCTTGGGCAATGTCAATCAGAGATCCAGATGGAGCTCTGAAGTCTTCTTCTGAGTCTGGTGCCCGCACCATCTCTTACAATCCTTTTATCCTTTTAAATTCTCTTTAAATTCCTTATCTTAAAATGATGGACTTGCCTTAAAATAAAAGACATGTCCTAACAAGAGAAGGAAGAGAATTATCAGAACAACTTTTAGATGCCTTTGCTTCAATTACCAATGCTTTTAAATAGGAATAGATTAGGTGCATGATACACCTCTTCATAAGCCCCTTATCTTATATTTAACATATCAGAGAAGACACTTCAATCAAAATGAGTCCCTTGGCAGAAAGGTATAAAGTGAAACACCGTTTCACTAATTATATGCACCAAGAGTTGCTTTTCACAACTCTACGGTAAAATCTGATAATTAATCTTTTAATTTCAGATTTAAGACAAAGTCTCACACCCCAATAGGTGTATCAAATGAAGAGGTTTATCTAGAAAAAGTGATTAACTGGCATAAGGACTCTTCCTTATCCATGCGCCATATTTATATATTAAGCGTCACATCCCTTCACCTAATTATGCCCTTTCTTACATGATTTGACTAGTAAATTCCATCCAAATGGACATCCATTGGATTGGATAGGGGCTAACCCTTATCATGTAAAAGGTGATTAATTTGCAGGACTCTTGGTCCTTCTACGTCCCTTTATTTGTGTGCATGCCAAAATGGCACCAAGAGTCCCATGCCCTTAGAACTCTTGGTTTAAATAATGGATAATGCTTGATAAATTAGAACAAATTATAATTTGGCTACCCCACTTAAGGCTCAACCTGATTTAAGTCCAACTCAAATTGGTTAGCAAGCATTTAAACCCAATATAATGAGGTTAGGAGTTAAGCTAGCCAACAGATGCTAGTATGTTAATTATCTAGCTAATTAGGATCCTATGACCCTAATTAGAATATAATTGACTACCTTGACCAATTTCCTACTATGTGTGACCCATTGGGATCCACATCTAGCTAGTAATAGATCCAATTCCAAGCTATTTCGATCTAACTAAAGTTGATTGACCCAATTAATTCAAATCAAGCTGACCCAAGTTATCAATTCAAACCAATTTTCAAATTGACTCATGAATCCATCCAATTTGATTCATAAAAATCTAGAAGACATGATTGACATCTAGCAACATGTCATGCCTACCTGGAAGATGATGGATTTGATAAAAATTATCAAAATACCCTTCAGTGGAAGGTTACTATGCAATTCAATCCTTTGATCTCTCTTTATCTCGAATAAGTGATGGGATGGAGAATTGTCAAATCCTAGCATTTAATCATTTTGAATCTCAATTTGGTAGTGAAGACTCAATCAATGAAAGTTTTAAAATCCTTTCTAATCTCATCCTGCTTTGATCAAAATCTTCTCGAGTCAATAATCGAAGAGATTACATAGGATAAGTCCTCCTCTTACTAGGAGTGATCGATTCCTTGTCGATCCACTCACATCCTTCATGGACAATCCACCACATCTGAGAACACCCCATATATAATTCTTTGTCATGAATAAGTATGAACCAAAACATGAATTTGTGTGCATAAGGAACAATGGTGATCTCAGGTCTAATGATCACTTGTACAACTTTCACTATGGGAACCATCTTTTGACAAGTAGTAAGACCTCCATAAGATGTTCTCGAGATGGATCAAATTAGTGAACTCAACCTATTGAGCACCCATATACTTGTATTAGTGTCACTACATAAGTGGTCATGAGACCAACCGCCCTCTCCATTGAGTATACATAGGATGTGCTAGTCTATCCAGATTCATCGATCCCCGAATTGATGAACTTATGACTAGGAATATTCTAAATTAGAGTTTATATATTTTAGGTCTCATTGTTATCCGTGTAACCCTAAAATCATTGTTTTAATCTATGGGGTTCATCATAATCTTATAACTAAAATACAAGACACAGCATATGGTGAATCAAAAAATTTCCTTCATTAATATCAATCTTGAGTCAAAGAATACAAAAAATGCCACTACTACAGTTTTTATGATTAGCTTTCAGGGTATAATTCTTTCATTAGTGAAGTTCTATTTTATGAAGGCATAAATCTTGGATTTGATGCTTTTTGGTTGATCACCTATGGCCCCCTCGATAGTTGCAGATCAAGGGGTAGAAGAGACAGCTTTAGCTTTCATTGCCCATTTCTACCGTAAAAGAAGTAAGGGCTAGACCTTTGAGGAAATGGCTACAACCACTCCCTCAAACTCAGGATTGGTTCTGGCAGATGAATGTGGCTTTGCTAGCCAAACCATTATCAACCTATCCAAGGATCCTTGGGTCATGCTAGCCTTCCTCTTGAAAACTACTTTTTCAACTTCTGAGCTTCTGGAGGGTCCATGGCTATATGGAAATAGAAACACTCAGGTATACAGAAAGCTAAAGATAAAGAAGAAGAAAGAAGTGATTTGGGAACCATTCATTCTCTTCTTCATTTAGAAGAGGGGGATGAGTCAACCAATGCAAATGAATGCCCCATTGCTTAAATTCCCAATCCTTAATTGGATGCTTTATGAAAAAAAAGCACTCCCTCCAATGATGTATGGAGGAAGGAGTGCCTCGAATGAGTGATTCAAACCTTCATCTTTTCGGGGATATATATACCACCACCCATAAAGATGATGGTGCTTCATGAATGTAAAAAAGGCCCTTAAATGAGGAACAATTGATCACACTTTGGTAATGATACAGACCAAGTCAAAATTGCAAACAAACCATCATGCATTCGATACAACCGTGCATGGGGCAAAGACTAAACCTTAGAAAAGCTCCAAAAAGAAAGAAAATAGAGGTAGCCTCCACTCATTCTGGAAATACTCCTTGTACAGAGCTATCTAGCCCAAGAGTGGATTGCACGGTTGATCTATTTTGAGCAAAACTTTCAACTCAAACTCCTATGGGACCTGGTACTAGAATTGTATCCATTATAGGTCTGCCTCATAAAGTTTGAATTGGAAGATTTCAGGAGGAAACCCCACCATGTCAGAATCCTCTTTTTCTAAGGAAGCCCCTGGACTGTAATTACCTCATGTTCCAAGGAGGCCCTTGGAACCTTGGTTGTAACCTTAGATTTAGCCTTTCCCTATTCCAAGGACTAAGAATGGGCCGACTAAAAAATCTAATATGTCATTGAAGATCGAACAAAAACATTTAAAATTAGAAAAAATCATTCTAAAATTAAGCATGAAGAACTTCACAAACTCAACAAAAATATAAAACAAAAAGGGAAGGGAGAATATAGCAAAGAAGCTGGACAAAGGAAAGCTTGAGAGTCTATGAAGGAACCTAAGTAGGGAAGAGTGGAAAGCATTGAAGACCACTAGAGGAAACTATCAGAAAAGATCACTCGCTCGGAGAGAGAGCTCTTGGAAGAAGAAATGAAAGAGCAAGAAAGAAATAGGACCAAATGCAAGGATAACTCAGGTAGTTGGACCCCTGTTATTTATAAAAGCCCCTTGACAAACTAGATGCAACATAAATGAACCTATCACCATCAAATAACTGATAGGTGGTAGGTTGGGATGGGGCAAGTTTCATTCCCACGGATCTCCGATAATAAGCATTTAGAATGATTACTATCAATGTTTCATTTTCCATGCATGTAGACTGTCTGCATTGCCTCAAGCACCACATTCCCCCCAGGCTATCATAATGCATTTAATTCTTCTCATCCCTTGCAAAACCTACAACGGGATATCTCCTCGAATACTGCATTGAACTAGTAGTGTTGCCTTCACACCAATTTGGTTAAGCCATGGAATCCTTTGTTATTTTATTGACTAAATTAATGGAGAGTCTACCAAAAAAATTCCCACAAATCAAAGCAGGAAACTTTGAACAAAATGGAATCTATGAATTAGCATTATGTATCTAGTTTTCAGTAATAACTCCTAAGCATGACCACTTAGGAAAAATTTAAATTTTATTAATTCTAAAAATGGTTACAACTACAAAATAAAAGGAAAATGTAGATTGAAACAAATATGTTAATATCAATTCACTCTCTCTCACCATCGGCTCCCTTGAAGAATCACCAAAGCATTAGAAATTTTTGGATGGAAATTTGAAGCAGATATGCCTCAGCAACTAGAAGAATTTGCATTGCCAAAGTCTTGCATTCCTCAAACCCAGCTTCATATGCCTCTCTTTTGGCATGGTGAAGTTGAGTGTTAGTGAGTCCTACATTCTCTTCGGCAAATGATAACATGTTCTGCATCATCATAAGTTCTTGGTTGCTGGTATCAACTTCCTTCTTCTACCTCTCGATAGCTATCTTTATAGCCCTTAATTGGCCCTTTACGGTCAAAGTCTCCCTTGTTTCTACAGCACGAAGATTCTGGGCCCATGCTGGTGTGGGCACCAGGATTAGACAGAGGCTCCTCAACCCTCTATGGATCTCTGATTAGGGTTTCTAAGTCTTTTAGGTCCTGTAATAAGGCTTAAAGCCTGAGTAATTTGCTTTTGAGTCATGTAATTAGTATCTAGTTGGTTTTTATTTTTGGTTTAGTATTGTAAGCTGGCCAATTTGGTCAAGTTAGGGTCAATTGGTCATGTAATTAGCCAAATCAGTTCAAAAGCTCAAGTCAATTTGAAGATGGGCTCAAGCTAGTTTGAAGATGGGTTCACAAGTGGTCAACCAAGTCAAGCCCAATTGAAGATGAGTCAAGCCACCTCTCCATGCTAGGTTAGGAGTGCCAACTCATGAGGAGTGCCACATCATCAGTGCCACATAGCTTGGGAGGCACCACTTCAGCTCATGGAGTGCCACATCATCAATGCCACATGGCATGGGAGGTGCCACTTCATCATGGACCTTGGGTGGCCAAGATAAGCTAAAAGTTAAAATTCAAATGACATGTGGACACCCATTAAACCTCGCCTTGATCTAGGCCACCAACACCCTCTCTTCACTCCCCCAAATCAAGCCATTCCACCTAGGAGCAAACCAAGTCAAAGTTGGCCAAGGCTTCATGAAGGAGAGTTTTTAAATTTCAAATGGGCGCCCCTTGACTCATGAAGACAACCCTCCTTTGTCTCCTCCCCAAATCAAGTCTTGTAACCTTTCTTTCAAATTTGGATGAGAACTTGGGTGATTATAAAAAGGACCCTAGCCCTCTTGTAAAGATAATTTTGATGAATGAAAATTTTTGAGAAGTTCTTCCTGTAGCCCTTGTCTTCTTAGACTAGGAACTCTGTGAGAGAGTTCCTTTGTCCTTCGGGACATCGAGGGTTGAGAGGCCCCACGTTTCCTTCTTCCTTCGCAAGCTACCAATCCATTTTCAAGCTTGGACACCCCTGGAAGATCCACCTGGATGCCCATCGAAAAGAGCCCTTCTCGACCACCATCCTCAACTCTTTTCTCCATCACGTCTTACTTTCATATACCCTCTTCTTGCAATTTTCTAACCCCTTCACTTGGCTGCTAAAAGGTCCTCCTGGTTCCATGGACAGAGGAGTCGATATTCCTTTCCTTAGAGACCATCGGATAAAATGTAGGCGAACTCAGCATCGGGCACATCTAAATCTTCAAGGTTTGCAAACTCTAGACTCCTAAGTTGGTATTGTCTTAGAGCTACGTCCTATCGAGGTTTCTTAATCCCAGGGTCCTTTTCTTATCACTACTTAGGGGCTATGTCTGCATGCTAGAGTCTCTTATCATTATGCAAATCCCTAAATCTATTCTTACTTTGAATTTAGGAATCGATCAATCCCCTCAAATATAAAAACAATAAAAGAAAATTACTTGCATGCATATCATCTCTCTTAGTAGTCCCGCATCACATGCCCTGTCCATAGCATTCCTCTTTTTTTTCTATTTTAGTGCTTAGCAGAAGAATTGGACTTTAGCTAAACCTTCATCCCAAGTTTGCTTAACCTGTTGAATGCTCTCCTATTTTTAGATTAAGGATTCTTCACCTTGAATTTGGTTATGAGCCTTGTTTCCATGCCTTCCCCTAGACCAGGCTCGGTCGGCTATGCTGGAGAGCTCCTCTGCCGATCGACTTGCACAAAGTCCCCTGAGCACCGGAGGTGCTCCGACGGGGGACACTCCGATGCTTAAGTTAGCAGAGGATTTGGAGCAATGGAATGGAGAAGACTGAAAAAAGAATCGTATACAAGAAAGGAAGAGGATACTTAGTCTTGAGTGGAGGTCCCCCGAGCACCTTTAATAGGCATGGAATGCTACCAAATTATGTTAGGTGATAGGCTAAAAAGCCCCAATTTGTCCTTTGGAGGATTAAAGTGATGGCCAGGTGGCACGGAGTCATGGCCATGTCATGGAGTTTATTACGATAGAATTTTGGTACCAGCAAGAAAGGGGCTTTTGGAGCCTTCGAGTTGTTTTACAGGAGGGAGTCGTTTGGCTGACGAGGAGTCTGCCAGGAGCTCCGAGGAAGCCAAATGATGTGCTGACGGGAAGAGGCCTCTTAAGACTCCAAGATATCCTTAGAGGGGGTGAACCATGCCTTATAGGGGGAGGGTTGTTCGGGATTCAACCTTGTGGGGTTGGCTTCCAAGTGGGTCGGTCTCCTGGAGAAGAAATTAGCCAGGATCTTCGCAATAGCCAATTATGCCGACCTCGAAGGAAGGTGTTGCTCGGACCTCTCCTCCCATAGGTCAGCCGGTCGAGCCTCTGGGCTGGTCCGACCTAGGATCAGCCGGATGGGCACAATAGTTACCCCCTACTTCTAGGCTTTGAGGGGGCATATGGCTTTAAAGGGCAGGAGCACTGTTTTTGTATAGGTCGTGCCCATCCAAGATTGATCCAGATTCATTGCACCAGATTGCTTTGAATCTCCCACGATCGGCTTCTCGGACAGATGTCAGCCCCGTATTGGGGCACAGGAGTTGTAGTTAATGCGGAGATGGCACCACGATGATGCGCCAGGCTGGCTCATGTAATGGCCAGAATGGAGGGACGTGCTGCCCCACGCGGTAGCATCCGAGCGACCGACGTCGCTTCCCAAGTAGTCTCTGCACCGCTGATCCGACGTTCATGCGGATCATCACCTGCTTATTGCGATCGACCTGTCGCTTCGGTCTCTAAGGCATGGATGGTCACGTCTTCCAACAGGATGGTTGGAGCACCCATGAAGCGAGTGATTAGCACCCCTCGGGAGACCTATAAAGGGAGGGGCGAGGCGCTCTGGGAGGATTTCCCTGAGAGAAAGCTTCTCTTTCTTCTTTCGCAAAACCAGGCTTCTAAGAGTTCAACCTCAGATCAATCTCTCAGTCCTCCTCCTCCTTTAGCTGTGATGGCATCTAGTAGTTGAGGGCCGATCTGTATACCCAAGGAGCCAGGGCTGAGAAAGATCCCATCGGTCATGACCCGGGAATGGGCCGAGAACCTTAGGGTCATATACGGCATCCCCTCCACCATCCACCTCACGCTTCCAGGCTGAGAGGGGAGGTCAAACAATCCATTGGGACTAGGGACTCTCCAAATGTAAGAAGCCCATATTAAGGCTGGTTTGAGGTTTCCCCTATACCCTTTGTTTGTCGATGTTTTTAACTTCTATAGGATAACCCCGGAGTAGCTGACCTAGAACAGTATTCGAGCAATATGCTGCTTCATCATGTTGTGCCGTAGAGCTGAGATTGACCCTAGGCTATCCCTCTTTGGCAACTTTTTTTTTTTGAAGAAAGACTTTAGGAGTGTGGAGTGGTGGATGTTCTGTCCCCGTCCCAACCGAAAGATCCTGAAATGCCTTCCGTCAGCCATCCACCAGTGGAAGGCCCGGTTTTTCCTTGTGGGCAACCTCCAACCCTAGAGGTTCAAGCCTTTGTGGAGGGAGCCATGGCCGAGGCTCCGTGAGGGGAGGTCGATCCTGATAGCCATCCAAAACAAGTTTAATAAGATCAGCGGGGCCTGCCTAACCATGGCATACGAGCTATTAGGAGAGAATGTCCTTCACCAGGCAGGGATCAGCCCTCAAAGATTTTTAGGCAAGGGCCGACCTCTCCCATCATAGCTTGTTTCCTTGAATCTATCGCTTCTTCTCCTTTTACTCACTTTGGATTTTGATTGCAATAGGAGGGAGGATGAAGAAGATTGAAAAGGCCAGGGTCATCCAGTGGGCGGTGCGGAAGAGGGCCATCCTAGAGCCGACCCCAACGCCGGTCGCAAAGAGACAAAAGAAACGGCGGGAGGAGGAACGGCCCGTGCCCATAATAGATGTGGATTCTGGTGAAGACGACACCCCCCTTACGGAGGTGTTGGCGAGGAACATACTAGGGTCTCTGATTCTTGCCAGGGGGCTGGTTTCTCGGTTGGGGCAGGAACAGCCAAAACCATCTGGCATGACGGCAGCATCAGCCCTCTTGCTCATCGGCTCGGAGGAGACGGATCCCTTGGCAGACAAGGGAAAGGAGACGGTTGTAGGAGAGGTGGCCGTAGGAGAGGCGGCCGAAGGTGAGGCGGCCGAGGGAAAATCCGATGATGAAATCTGATAGTAGGCGTTCCAGCACTGGCACGCCATGGACATCCCCAGGAGAGCACAGAGTTTGCTTAAGGGAGCTATGACGGACATCGACTGGGAGTTATCAATTTATAGAAATCTGATTGATGTAACCGTAGAGTCCTACCATGACCTCATGAGGGTAAGACAACTATCTTGCTCTCTTACATTTTTTTTCTTTTTTTTTTTTTTTTCAACGGTCTTGCATAGCACTAACTTGATCTTGTGTTTGCAACTTCTTCATGGCATCTCCCTAATGGTCGACGGCATCGGTCGGGTTCTATATGCGACCAAGACCTCTGCCAAGAAGGTGCAAGAGCTGGAGGCGGCTCAAGCAACCGCTGAGACATCCTTAAAATCTTGTGAGGAAAGGTTGTCGGCTATCCAGGCAGAGGCCGAGTCATCAAAGAAGGTGCTGAAAGAGGCGGAGAGCCAGCTAGCCAACCGGGATGCTAGACTGAAGAATAGGAAGGCAAAAGTAAACTTCCTTACCCACCGGCTACAAGAGGGGGAGGAACGTTTCTCGGAGGATGACAAGAAGGCCAAGGCAGAGCAGGTAGCGGTAGCACAGTTTGCAACTCAACATAAGGAAGCCAAGGAGATGGCAGCAAGATAGATCCGGGATGCTGTGGCAACATACAAGGCCTCCTCCAACTTTACTGAAGAAGTAGAGGATGTGGCGTCGGACTTCTACAGGGAAGGCTACAATGACGGCTTAAAGAGGGTGGACAAAATTTTCCCGGAGCTTTACCTATCGGGCATTGAACTTAAAGAACCAGTGGAGGAAGGGGAGCCCCAAGTGGAAGGTGAAGTAGAAGAAGTCTGGGCTGAAGCCCTAGTTCAAGCCGATGTAGGGATGATGGACGTCCCAGTCAAACCTTCAGTTGTAATGGTCCTAGTTGAACCTTCAGTTGTAACGGACGGTGCCAAGGTTGATGATGCGGGACTAATATGCATGCAATTATTTTTGTGTGTTTTATATGTGGAGTTAAGTGATTAAATCCCGAAAATCAGATCAAAATAAGTTTTAGGGAATTCTATATGAATCTTAGAAACTAAGTATGCAGATTAGGACCTAAGAAAGCAGTAAAGATGGATCGCCGGGGCTAAAAAGCCTCGATTAGGGCATGTTCTTCCATAATAAAATTACTGGCAGTAGAGGGGGTGTACCTGGCAATGTCTGATGTGCCCGATGAAGATGCAGTGAAGGGATCTCTCATTTCTCGATGGATGCAGCCTTGAAAATAGAGCCAAAGACACGTGGATACCCAGCTTTCTGCTCGATGGTCTGATTGAGGCTTGGCTGGAGTCGTTGGATTCGTAGAAACTTGGGAACCTGCAAAGGACCTGTCAGGGGTTAGAAAACTCTCAAGGGAACAAGAAAACAAGAGAAAACAGCAAGGTGAAGAAAGTTTTGGAGGAGGGCAGCCAGGGTTCTGGAAGGATGGTTGGCGGTAGGATGATAGTTGGAACACCGGAATGAAGAAACTCTCAAAACCCCTTTATGCACACAGTAAGGTAACACACAGCAATTGAAGAGAACTCAAGTTTTAATTCATATGTCAAAATCAATCCTCATACAAGAGACTAGGGTCCTTTAAATAGACCATTAGTCTTGGGCCCCAAGTAAGGGTACATTAGACATTACATAAGAATCCTTTTCCATCTCAACCCTAGCTAAAAACATAAGGAAACATAAGGTAGATAAAAGTCCTAAAACCTCTCCTCTCCTCTTGCCTTGGTCGGCCAAAGGGTGACCCTAAGTTGCTGACCAAGAGGTGGTCACCATAAGGCTTTGTTGCCCTAGCTCCTTCTCGGGCCTGGGCTGGCCCAGTTTGCTTTCGGCTGAATCCAGGGTTTAGGGTTTCCGATTTATTCCTCCTGGGGTTTTCTAATTTTCAAGCTGGGTTGAACTTGGGCTACATCTCAATGTCTTCAAATGATTTGACTTGGTCTTCACTTTTATGATGTGGTCTTGAGTCTTCAGTGTGCTTGGACAGGACACAAAAAAAAAATTATCTCGACATGAGCTGACTAACACTGGACTGGACTAGCTCAACATGAGCTGACTAATACAGGACTCAAATAAAGACAACTTAGCTGGACTAAGCTTTATTACAATTAACTCGAATGTTATTAAGTGATCCATATAGGGTTGAGAAGCCTCTGCCTTATTCTGGTGCCTCTGGTGTCCGCACCAATTCTCCCGGGGAGGGAGGAACTTGACCCTATCAAGTGAAGATCAGATTGGCTCATATATCTCTTGAGAATGTCTTGGTTGAGGCATTGTAAGTCCTCTCGAGAAATCCATGAATCGTCCGACTCTGGCCACCCATGACATCAGATCAGGTAGTGTTGATAGCCACGGCCCTAGGTTGTAATGGCTTGATCGTCCAGGATATGCTCGATCCGTTCTCCTCTCTCAAGCCAATTAATTGGTGGACACTCTCAGTAGAAGGGATAGTTCCAAAAGCCTCACTGGGTATCGTTGCCGGTTCCCTGTACTCAACCAGGTCTGTAATATTGAAGGTAGAACTAATTCCCATATCCAAAGGCAAGTCGACACATAGGCATTTGACTAACTTTCTTTAATACTTTAAAAGGTCCGGCTCCACGAGCATGAAGCTTCTTAACGGTCCCAAGTGGGAACTGCTCAGGCCTAAGCCTAATCATGACAGAATCCCCTACATCAAATTCCTTGATCCTTTTTCGGGAATTAACCAATCTTTTATAAGTTTCATTGCTTAGGTTTATCTTTTGGCTAATGTCCTTGTGCAAGTCTCTAATATGCTATGCAAATGACTTTGCAGACTCTGAGACTCATGCGTGAATCGGTAAAGGAATCAGATCAATGGGGTGATTAGGCTTGTACCCATGGACTATCTCAAAAGGACTCTTACCCGTTGTCCTATTTACTGAACTGTTGTAGGCAAACTCTGCTCTATGCAATAATAGATCCCAAGTTCCAACATGTTCACCTACCAGGCATCTAAGCAGGTTTCCTAAACTATGGTTCACCACTTTAGTTTGACCATCTGTTTGAGGGTGGTAGGCCATAAAAAACTTAAGCTTGGTCCTTAACAGGTGCCATAAGGTCTTCCAGAAATAACTGGTGAACCTAACATCCCTATCAGATATGATGGTCTTGGGTAGGCCATGGAGTTTAACCACATGATCTAAGAAGAGCTTGGCTACTCTAGATGCATCAAAGGTCTGGGAACAGGAGATGAAGTGAGCCATCTTAGAGAACCTGTCGCCCACTACAAAGATAGAATCATGTTTCTTCTGGGTCTTAGGTAATCCTAACACGAAGTCCAAACATAGGTCTTGCCTAGGACGATCAAGCACTGGTAAACGTGTGTAAAGACCAGTATTTTGCTTCAGCTATTTTGCAACAGCACAAGTTCTACATCTGGCTACAATCTGTGCAACATGCCTTTTCAATCCTAGACAAAAGAACTGGTCCTCTGTCACTAAGATTGTCTTATTTCTACCAAAGTGACAAGCTAAACCTCTAGCATGGGTCTCCCAAATTAGGAATTCTCTAAGGAATGTTTTGGATATACAGAGTCGATTTTTCTGAAAAAGTTAGCCATCCTGAATGGTATATTCACTATGGGTACTGGATGGTCCTAACCTAAGGGTCTGGTAAATGTATCCAAAGTCTGGGCAGGTTTCATATTCTTCCTTTAACCTGTCAAACCCTATGACTTGGGTGCTAACTGATCCTAACAGCAAAGACCTACGACTCCGGGCATCTACTACCTTATTTTTAGTACCGGCACGGTGCTTCAGGACAAAAGTGTAAGCCTGAATGTACTCAATCCATTTACCATGCCGTGGGTTCAGGTTTTTTTGGGAGTTCAGGAACCGGAGTGCCTCATGGTCAGAAAATAAGACAATGTCCTATAGTAGTAAGTAATGTATGCAATATCTAAGGGCCTGGACTACCGCATAAAATTCCTTGTCATAGGTAGAGTACTTAAGTTTATCCTCATTCAACTTCTCACTAAAGAAGGCTACAGGATGATTTTCTTGACTTAGTACCCCACCTATTCCTACTCCCGAGGTATCGCAAGCGACCTCAAACACCTTAGTGAAGTCAGGTAATCTAAGGATGGGTGCATGGGTCATCTTATCCTTAAGCTCTACGAAGGCCTTATCAGCTGCTTTGGTCCACTCAAATGTTCCATTCCTAATGCAATCAGTGATGGGTGCAACGATTATACTAAAACCCCTAATAAATATCCTGTAAAATTTTGCTAGGCCATGAAAACTATGCACATCGTGGATGCTAGTGGGTGTAAGCCACTCAACAATTGCCATAACCTTTTCAGGATCTGTAGAAACTCCCTCAGAGGTGACAACAAAACCTAGGAAGATAACCCTATGTGTCATGAAATCACACTTCTTAAAGTTGGCATAGAGACTATTCTCCCTAAGGGTCTGGCATACCAGTCTTAGATGACTAAGGTGGTCCTTCTTAGTCCTACTAAAAATCAAGATATCATCAAAGTAGACCATAACGAATTTTCCAATAAACTCCTTTAGGACCTGGGTCATAATCCTCATAAAAGTACTTGGTGCATTGGAAAGTCCGAAAGGCATTACAACCTACTTAAACAGGCCATCCTTTGTCTTCAAAGCTATTTTCCATGCATCCCCAGGTATAATCCTAACCTGATGATAGCCGCTCTTAAGGTCTATCTTTGAGAAAATTCTGGCTCCGGCCATCATGTCTAACATATCATCCAATCGAGGGATGGGAAACCTATACTTCACAGTTATCTTGTTGATAGCTCTACTATCTACACACATCCTCCAGGCATCATCTTTCTTAGGAGTCAGTATAGCAGGGACTGCACATGGACTCAGGCTCTCCCTAATGAAACCCTTCCTATGCAATTCTCCCACTCGTTTCTGTAATTCTTGATGCTCAATGGGGTTCATTCTATAGTGAGGAAGGTTTGGTAAAGTGGCTCCTGGGACTAAGTTTATTGCATGTTGGATGTCTTTAAGGGGTGGTAATTGATCAGGTAAATCCTTAGGGAAGTCATCCTCAAATTCTTTTAGAGCCTCAACAATCTCTTTAGGGTGTTCCTTTTGGGTCGGCTCATGTATTTCCTTGGAGGTCAAGATCCAAATAGGGTTACCCTAAATAATTTCTTTTTCTAACTCCCTAGCCTTAATAAATTAACTCCAGGTTTCTTGTCCTTAAGGCTGCTAGAACCCCTCTTAACTAGGTCTCTAGGGGGAGCTGGGTGGATAACAAACTTATTCCCATGGTAATTAAAAGCACAAACATTGGTTCGACCATACAAGGTTTCATCATGATCAAAAAGCCATGGTCGACTTAGAATGATACTACTCACTTCTATGAGGATGACATCATACCAAATCTTCTCCTCATAGGTTTGCAATCTAACTAAGATTTGGCACCTAGCTTCAATCTGGATGGAGGTTGAGTCTACCCAAGAAACATTGTAAGGGCTAGGATGGGGAACTGTGGTCAATCTTAACGATTTAACTGTGTTGGCAGAGATGGCATTGACACAACTCCCACTATCTATGATGATCTTAAGTACCTTACCCCCTATCTTAACAAAAGTCTGTAGGATGCTAGTCCTTTTCCAATCTTCCTAAACTAGGGTTTGGGTTAAGATGCACCAAATCACTCCTAATTAATTCTCAAACTCAGGTTCCTCCTCCTCACCTTCATACTCATTTATTAATTGATCATCAGCCTCATAAATCTCTCCCTTAGGTTCAGTTACAGGTTCAGGCTCTTCTTCCACTAGCTCACCTAAGTGTCGGGTAGCTGGGCATTGGTGCATAAAGTGGCCTGGTTTCTTACATCTAAAACAGGTCCTCTGGGGAGGGTAACTCTTATTGACCTCTAGAGATTTACCTCGATCATCCCTATGGGTCAAAAGAGTACTATGCTGGGGTCGACTCGGACCTGGCTGACTAGGACTGGGTCGACTCGAGCTAGGTTGGCTGGGCATGGGTCATCTCTGGTGGGACTGGCTAGCTCCTGGATATTGACTATGGTAACTAGTGGGCTCAGGCCTACGGTAAACGGGCCCCCTCTGGAAATGCTCATGATCCCTAGCAATCTGGTAAGCATGGTCTAGGTCTCTAACCTCTCTCATATAGAGCTCCTCCTTAATGTCATCGCTCAGTCCAGCCCTAAACCTAGATAAGACAACATCCTCAGTCTCCCTCAAATCATATCGCATGGAATACTCATCAAATTTCACGATGTAGTCATCTATACTCCTGTTACCCTGATTAAATCGTTGCCACTGATCCAGTAAACCGCTATGATATGAAGGTGGAACGTATCTTGTCCTAAGCTTACCCTTCATGGCCTACCATGTGACTATAGGATCACGCCCTCCTAGTCTAAGGGTTCTCTCAAAACTAGCCCAATGTAACCTGACTTCCCAAACCAACTTATGCTTAGCAAACCTAAACTTACACTCCTCCGTCATATCATACCACTCAAAATATTGATCCATCTCTCCCTCCCAATCTTTATAGACCTTAGGATCTAGACATCAATCAAAAGTTGGGGCATCAAGCTTAACATGTCTATAGGATCTGTCCTCCTGGTCTACAAAATCCTGATTGGGCCTTCTAGGATGAACCTCAGGGATTGGGTCAGGACGATGGTCTCTCGTAGGTTCAGTCTCAAGATATGGATCAGGGTTTGGGGTCCTCCTAGGTTCAGGATTATAGTATGGGTCAGGATGAGGGGCTCTCCTAGGTTCAACCTCACGGTATGGATATGGGTTTGCGGTCCTCCTAGGTTTAGAATTATAGTATGGGTTAGGATGATGGGCTCTCCTAGGTTCAACCTCATGGTATGGATCAGGGTTTGGAGTCCTCTTAGGGTCAGTATCATAATAAGGGTCATGGCGAGGGGTTCTCCTAGGATGAGGGGACTCAGGATCTGCTCAGATTGAGACCCATGGGTTCTTTCTATGGTCCCTACACGGCCCTCTAAATGATCAAACCTGTTGGCAAGGTGTTCAAGTCTATTGTTGGTTTGGGTACCAGACCGAGTCGACTGGGTAGTCATCAAGGCCATTTGGTCAGCAAGGGCTTTCATCTGGGCGTCAAGATTGTCCATGGATTTAGGTAAAAGTGGAGATGGTGGATGATATGAAACCCCTGATCTATTATTCATGCAAGACTCGATCAAACCAACTACAGCTCTCTAAAACTAGAGTCCAAAACTAGGTGCTCAATCATGGTGGCAAACTAGCCTATAGTAACCCTGTACTCAGCAGGCAGGTGTAAGGGGAGCCTTAGGTCCTTGATTACCAATCCTAGACACCAATAAGAGATTGGCCAGATAGGCGGACCAGCACACAAGCCCTTCGGGATTGAATCCCTGAACCCCCATTCTAGACACTAAGCACAAGGCACACATTGGTTAACTTGACACAGTGATCTAAAACAAGCCCGGATCCGACCAGTTGGTGTCCCTAGCCCACTAGGGCAAATTAAGTCTAATCGATTTTAAGTTAGGCTTCGGACCGAATGCAGGGGATGTGGTTTTGGGCTAAGAAGAGGTTATCAACTCCTCCCCTTATTAGGTATAGCAAGAGTGCCCTTAAAGATATATTATGCAATGATGGCAGGCAGATGAGGATGCAAATTAGGGTTTAGATGTTTGTTTTTGGTATTTTTGGAGAATATGTAATTTTTTTTTTATATTTTGGTATTTTATTAAATAGAGGAATACATGCAAATTATGGCCTAATATGCAGGAAATATACTAAAATTAAAAAATATGCAAAGAGATGCTACCAAAACCCTAAACCTTTCAAAATTATCTTGCTGAAAAAACAAAGCCAAAAATTTACAGGCTGTATATCGGACAGTAGAAACAAGACTGATCGAAAACAAATCTGAAGAGATTCTATAAAATATTTTGAATTATGATGAATCCAGTAAATAAATTTTAGAATTTTTGGAGTTCTGAGCAAGAAGAAATAACTAAACGAATATACTATATACAGACTAAAAAATTGTAGAAAACAAGCCCTAATCTAAGCTCTGAGATCCCAGATGATGAAAAACTAATATGCTTGCAATTATTTTTGTGTATTTTATATATGGACCTAAGTTATTAAATCCTGAAAATAAGATCAAAATAAGTTGTAGGGAACTCTATATGAATTTTATAAACTAAGCATGCAGATTAGAACCTAAGAAAGTAGTAAAGATGGATCGCCGGGGCTGAGCAACCTCGGTTAGGGCATGTTGTTCCAAAATAAAATTACTGGCGGTAGAGGGGATGTTCCTGGCAACATCTGATGCATCCGATGAAGATCACAACGAAGGAATCTTTCGTTCCTCGATGGATGCGGCCTAAAAAATCGAGCCAAAGACCCATGGATACACGGCTTTCTGCTCGGTGGTCCGATTGAGGCTTGGCTGGAGTCGTTGGATTTGTAGGAACTAGGGGACCTGCAAATAACCTGTCAAGGGTTAGAAAACTTTCAGGGAACAAGGAAACAAGAGAAAATAGCAAGGAAAAGAAAGTTTTGGTGGAGGGTAGCCAGGGTTCTGGAAGGATGGTTGGCAGCAGGAAGATAGTTACAACACAGGGAAGAAGAAACTCTCAAAACCCCTTTTTGCACACAGCAGGGTAACACACAGCAATTGAAGAGAACTCAAGTTTTAATTCATATATCAAAATCAATCCTCATACAAGAGACTACGGTCCTTTAAATAGACCCTTAGTCTTGGCCCCCAAGTAAGAGTACATTAGACATTACATAAGAAGCCTTTTCGCTCTCAAACCCTAACAAGAAACATAAGGAAACATTAGGTAGAAAAAAGTCCTAAAACCTCTCCTCTCCTCTTTCCTTGGTCGGCCAAGGGGTGACCCTAAGTGGCCGACCAAGTGGTTGTCACCATAAGGCTTCGGCACACAAGCTCCTTCCTGGGCCTGGGCTGGCCTAGTTTGCTTCTGACTGAATCCAGTGTTTTAGGGTTTCTGATTTCATCCTCCTGTAGTCTTCTAATCTTCAATCTGGGTTGAACATGGGCTACATCTTCATGTCATCAAATGATTGGACTTCGTCTTCAATTATATGTTGTGGTCTTGAGCCTTCTGGGAGCTCAGAAATCTAAGGGCTTCATGACCAGAAAAGAGGACAAACTCTGCGGTATCAGATAGTGTCTCCAATATCTCGAAGCCTGGACTACCGCATACAACTCTTTGTCATACGTTGAATATCTCACCCTAGTTTCATTTAACTTTTCACTAAAAAATGCCACTGGATGCTTCTCTGGACTCAATACTCCTCCAATACCTACTCCAGAGGCATCACAAGCTACCTCAAAAACTTTAGAAAAATTGGCAGTCTTAAGATAGGTGCTTGTGTCATCTTTTTCTTAATATCTAGGAAGGCTTTGTCAGCTGCTTTTGTTCATTCAAAATTTCCCTTCCTAATACAATCCATTATCGGGGCAACAATGGAGCTAAATCCTCTAATAAATCTCCTATAGAAAGTGGCCAATCCATTGGAAAGGGCCATTCAACTATGGATCTTATCTTTTTAGGATCGGCTGAAACTCTATCAGGGTGACAATGAAACCTAGGAAGGTAACTCTTTGGGTCATGAATTCACATTTCTTCAAATTAGCATAGAGTTCTTCTTTCCTAAGGGCTGTACAGACTTGTCTAAGGTGGTCCACATGGTTTTCTTTGGTCCTACTATATATCAAGATATCATCAAAATATACCACCACAAATTTTCCCATGAAAGCTCGTAGGACCTGGGTCATCATCCTCATAAATGTACTCGGCACATTGGTTAATCCAAAAGGCATTACTACCCATTCATATAACCCGTCCTTAGTTTGAATGCTGTTTTCCATTCATCCCCTGGTCTAATTCTTACCTGGTGATAGCTGCTCTTCAGGTCAATCTTAGAAAACACATTTGCACCGGCCATCATGTCCAACATATCATCCAAACAGGGGATTGGAAATCTATATTTCAACATAATTTTGTTTATGGCACGACTATCGACACACATTCTCCTCGTGCCATCCTTCTTAGGGGTTAGGAGTGCAGGTACTGCACAGGGGCTAAGACTTTCTTTGATGAGTCCTTTTCTAAGAAGGTCCCCTACTTGTCGTAGCAATTCTAAGTGTTCGATAGGGTTCATCCTATAGTAAGGTAAGATGGGTAGGGTGGCTCCAGGCACTAAATTTTATAGCATGATGAATATCCCTTAATGGTGGTAAGTGATCAGGTAAGTCTTTAGGAAAGACATCTTTAAATTTCTCTAACAATTTGATCACTTCCTTAGGTTGTTCTACAAGGTTTCGACTTTGGGTTTCCTTAACAGTTAGCATCCAAATGGGTGAACCTCCATTGATTTCTTGTTCTAATTCTTTTGCATTTATTAGGTTCAATCCCGGTCTCTTGTCTTTCAGGTTGCTCGACCCTCTCTTAGTGTTGTCTTTAGGCTGAGTAGGGTGAATGACAATTTTCTTGTCATTAAAAGTGAAGGCACATGAATTTGATCGACCGAAAATGGTCGCATCATGGTCAAATTGCCATGGCCTACCTAGGATGATGCTACTTACTCCCATAGGAAGCACATCACACCAGATCTTTTCTTGATAGGATTGGAATTGGATCTGGACCTGACATCTAAATTTGATAGGTATCGAGGTAGCATCTATCAATGAAACTTTTTAGGGGTTGGGATGAAGGACAGTGGTTAATCCTAGACTCTTGGCTGCACTTGTTGAAATTGCATTGACACAGCTACCACTATCGATTATGATTTTGCAAACTTTCTTCCCTATCTTGACAAAAGTCTGTAGGATACTAGTCCTTCGCCAATCTTCCTATACCTTATTTTGGGTCAAGATACATCTGACGACTCCTAGCATTTCTGATGAGTCAATAATCTCTTCATCCCCTTCATACTCATCAGCTAAATAATTATCAGCCCGATATACTTCTTCCACACAATCTGCTAAGGACTCTATGGGCTCAAATTCATTTTCCTCTGCTGTTCCTATGTGTAAGTCTCTATTTGGACAGTTGCTAGCATAGTGACCTACCTTTTGACATTGAAGCATGCATTCAGATTTCTTTGGACTTCAGGTGCTTTCCCTTTATCATCTCTTCGGGTTGAGGGGTGTTGTAATTGGGTCGATTATACCTTAACTTGTTTTGTCCTGGTTTTTGACTAGAAACACTAGGCCTAGGGGCTTCAGGTCGACGAAAAACTGGACCCCTATGGAATCGTTCTACATCACGCTCTATCTGGTATGCTAGCTCCAAATCATGGACATCCCTCATGAATAGTTCTTTCTGGATTTCCTCTCTAAGTCCAACTCTAAACCTAGACAAAGTCACTGACTCTGATTCATCGACATTGCATCTCATTACAAACTCATCGAACTTTGTAAAGTACTCAGCCACACTTTAGTTCCCTTGTGTCAGTCTCTGCCATTGATCTAACAATCTCTGATGGTAGGACATAGGAAGGTATTTCTCTCTCAACCTAAGTTTCATTGCTCTCCAAGTTACTATAAGACATCTCCTCTTTGTCTAGCTAGTCTCTTAACGTTTCCCTAATGTAACCTAGCTTGATGCACATGTTTAAGGTTTGCAAATTTACACTTCCTATCCTCACTCATCTCATACTAGTCAAAGTACTGGTCCATCTCACCTTCCCAATCAATGTAGATTTTGGGAACTAATATTCCATCGAAGGTGGGGGCTTCCAACCTAATGTTCTTCAAGGTTCGATCATCTTGGTCCAATTGGGCTGGGGTGGGTGATAAATCATGGATTTACATGATTATTTTAAGTATTTTAGTTAATTAATGGTGCTAATATTCTTTTAATAACCTAATTTTATAATTAAATTGGACCTTCTTGCAAAACTAATTATTTTAAAAATATCTCTGAAAAATGTGAAATTAGAGTACGTTCATGAAAAATAGATTTCAAGTCAAAGCATCACACACCCATTTAAATGATTAATAAAATATTCAATAATTATAATTAATCAGTAAAATTAATAAGTTTGAAACCTATAAATAGGTAGAGCTTGATTTATGGAATCCAACAATGCAAACGGTACCTAAATCAGGTTTGAAATGAAGAAGTTATGAATTTTTCTTGATTTTTGCACACATTTTGATGCTGCACAGTTTTTGGAGCAGCCGGTCCACCATGGACCGGCTGCTGGGTTTACAAAGCGTTGGATGGTCCACCGACAGCCATTGCTGCCGATCCATGGAATAGAGCATCGACCACAGCCCTCCAGAGGCACCGAAATTCACCGGGAAGCACGCCGGCGGTGTCCCTGGCCGGAGGAGAAGCTCCGATGGTGGTTTTACCGGTCGGTGGCGACGTTTTTCGGTGGCAAACGATAGGAGGTAGCCCATGTTCTCCATGGCCAAGCTCCTCCATGCACAGGCCAAGCTCCTCCACGCGCGTTGTCGAGCTCCTCCATGCTCACGGCCAGCTCCTCCACGTGCAGCCCACGCCCTCCACGGTGGCGTTCTCCAAGGCCAGCCCTCCACGGTGGCGCAGTCCACGGGCAAGCACTCCACGGGCTGCAGGACTTTTCCAAGCTCCTCCATGCGCAGGCCAAGCTCCTCCATGCGCAGGCCAAGCTCCTCCATGCGCACGTCCACGGTGGCGCAGCCCACGTCCTCCAGCGCACACGTCCACGGGCGTTCTCCATGGCCAAGCTCCTCCATGCGCACGGCCAAGGGCAGTCCACGGGCGAGCTCCATGGAAGCTGGGCGTTTTCCATGAGCTGGCTTGCCGGAGCATAGCCCACGAGCGGTGTAATCAATGGAGCAGCAATGGAGCAGTCACGTTTTTTTGTCCCACATGCTATGTGCAACGAGCTCCCTCTCCGATCAATTATAAAATGAACCCCCATGCACAAGACAGAGGGATCCCGGAGAAAAGACAAGGTACAGGGTAGAGGGCATTGCTTGGGTTACGGGTTGGCTTTTAGGAGTGAGGTTTCTCAAAGGAGAGCAATCCCTACACCATCTTCCAGCCTTCTCTCTCTCTGAGATCAAGATCCGAAGAAGAAGACGTAGAGGAAGCCCAGTTCGCTCCACGGAGTATGAAGGAAGGAGCTATCTTCCCGACGAGGCTGTGCCGATCTATTCTTATCTTTGTTACTTGTTTTGTTAATTTAGTTTTTTTTTTTGCGCATTGTATTTAGACCTTAAGTTTCATTCAATGCAATATCTCTTTTTATTCCTGTCTTTCGTCTTGTCTGTAAATAGATGCTAGGATCTAAATAATAGATCCTAATGCCAAGTTTCCTGCAATTTTAATTTTATATTTTTTTCGACTTCAAATATTTTTTTACAAAGATCAAAAATTTCAAATCCTAAACACTGCCTTCTCTGTGGATTCGACCCGACTCCTCTTGCTAAGCACTTTTAAATATTTTAAGAAGTCGGATTTTAAACTGATAGCCACAGTGTGTTAACGACAACCCCGCGGTCCTACCAAGTTTTTGGCACCGTTGCCGGGGAAGTTATTAAAATAATAGTTTTTCATCTTTTTGATTTTTTTTTTATACCATCCTAACTTTTCTTTTTCTTGCAATAAAAAAAAAATTAAAAAAAAGAAGGAGAAAAGCGGAAGAGGAAGAAAGTCTCCCAATCAGTAAACTTTCTTTTCTCTTTTACATATTAATTATTTTCCTTTTTAGTTTCTTTTCTTATTTCCAAAAAAAAAAAAATTTCAAATTTCAAATTTCAAACCAAAAAAAAAAAAAAAAATTGTTTTTCATTTTTAGATTCATTTAGGTAAATTTATCTTTTCTGCAAAATCCAAAAAAAATTGCCAGACATTTCATAATTTATTAGGATTAGAAACTTAATCACAAAATTAAAAATATATATATCTTTAATTTAATTTTGTGTGTTTATAACTTTTATTTTGGACATCTTATTGCATTTCATAATCTCATAATCATCTTAGGGCACTAATCCATAAACAAGATAAGGTGGGGAGTTCAATACCCTTCCTTAGCCCACAAACCATCACCCCTAATTTTGCATACCTAAGCCTTCTAAATAAAATTAACTAGACGTCAGCCTAAGGAACTCGAGCTCAATAGGACAGGGCACCCGGAAGAGTTGGACCGGGTCAAGATTAGTTGGTTGACTGGTGTCTAGGAAAGGGGTTCGGGGATTACGTCCCGAAGGAAGGTGGTTGGATCCACTTACCTGGCCAATTTTAAATTGGTGTCTAAGGCAAGCAAAGAGGGAAACTCCACCGACCTTACCCTTACCTGGCCAGTTAGCTAATTGGTCTTTGACTTGGAGGGCTCCAAGGCGGTCTTTGAAGTTAGGAGCTGTCTAGAATTAGGGAGCCTAGGATAGAAATCTGTTTGATAAGTGTTTGAAAATAACAATATATATATATATATATATATATATATATATAATATATATTAATAAAATAAAAAATTTTATTCACATATTTGGGTTGCACTGTTACATGCACGGTAGAAGATCTTTATTTCCAGACCTAGTTGACTTCAACCCTGAGATTGAACGGCTGATCCATAGTACACCAAAAAATCAAATGGCTGGAAACCTAGAAGAACCACCTAGACAGATGAAGGAATACTTTATTCCTTCCACCTACAACCCATCGACTTGTATCCATTTACCTAAAATACCTACTAGACAATTTGAGATCAAGTCTGCCATAATCCAGATGCTCCCTTCCTTTTATGGGAATACCAACGAAGATCCTTATAAGCATCTAGATGAGTTTCTAGAAATCTGTTCTACGGTGAAGATCCAAGATTTTACTGATGATGCCCTTAGGCTAACCTTGTTCCCCTTCTCACTTAAGGATAAGCCAAGTACTGGCTTGGCACAATAGGGAAACCAATTCAAACTTGGGCTGAAATGCAGCACGAGTTCCTTAAGAAATTCTATCCTATAGGTCGAACCACACCATGAGGTGAGCCATCACTGGATTTTCTCAACTTCCTGGTGAACAAATTCATGAATCATGGGAGAGACTTAAGGAACTCCTTAGAAAATGCCCACATCATGGTCTGTCTAAGTGGCAAATTGTCCAAGCTTTTTATGAGGGATTAGGAGACCATATAGACAAATGGTGGATGCATCTTGTGGAGGTGCATTCATGAGTAGAAGTGAGGATGAGGCCTATACCTTGTTTGAAACCTTAAGTGAAAATCGATCAACCATGCTTCTTTGACTCATATGAAAGATCGATTCCTCACCAAAGCGGGCAGGGGTTTATGAAATTAGACATTCAAATTCCAATGTCGACTTGAACCTAATATCCCAAAGATTAGATACAGTCGACCTCCTTTCTCAAAAGTTGGACCAAGTCCTAGCCCTCAGTCAACAATCTCAAGCACAATACCCGTCACACCCATCACAATACCCATCACCCTCTAATCATCAGGAGATTTGTTCTATCTGTGCTAGCCCAGCCCATCACATGAATGAATGTCCTACGGTTGCACAGTTACCACCTTTCATCCAAGAACAAGTCCAAGCTGCTCAAGGTTACTCCAAGCCAGGTAATGACCCATTTTCAAATACTTATAACCCGGGTTGGAGAAACCATCCTAATTTTTCATGGAAACCACAACAGACTCAGGTTCAGACCCAAACTCCTCCTGCACGGAACTTTCAAAATAGGCCCCCATACCAAAACTATGCCTATAATAGAGGTTAGCCTAGTCAACCTGCTCAGCCACCATATCACCATATCATCATCAGTCATCATATCAACCTTCTCAACAGACCAATCTGGCCGACGATAGGTTTGATCAACTTCAACAATTAATCATGACCCAACAACAATCTATCTCCAGGTTAGAAGTTAAAATAGGACAGTTATCTGAATCTACTATGAGGAGAGAACCAGGTCAACTACCGAGTCAACCAATACCGAATCCTAGAAACAACCCACTCATTCTTCATCCTAATGTTCCACCTAAGAACCCTCAATTTGAGAATGCCAAAGCAATTTCTGAGCTTAGAAGTGGTAGGATTCTTAGGGACCCATATCAAGACCAGGAGAGAGAGGCTAGTACTGATGCTAGCAAGAATGAGAAGTTAGAAGATGATGTTAGTACTGAGACTAACCATGTAGAAGAGCCTGAGCCCGGGACTAGTACTGATACTGGTTCCGATTTAAATGAGAAAGGGAAGAAGAGAGCAGATGAATTACCTGAGACTTATAAACCTAGAGTCCCGTTCCTTTCAGCCCTAGAAGCTGGCTCTTCCCGTAAAAAGCAAGGAGCACGCAACGAGGAGCTAATGGAATTATTCAAGCAAGTTCATATTAATTTACCCCTCCTCGATGCAATTCAGCACGTTCCAGCTTACGCTAAATTTCTCAAAGAACTCTGCACCCAAAAGCGTGAGCCACGAACCATAAAGAGAATCATATTGTCTGAGGATGTAAGTGCAGTCTTGTTGAATCAATTACCTCAGAAAATGAAAGACCCCGATGCTCCTTTGATTTCTTGTGTTATAGGAGGCATTACCTTTGACCGAGCCTTGTTAGACCTAGGAGCTAGTGTGAACCTTCTTCCAACCTCGGTCTATGAAAAATTTGGGATAGGTGAACTAAAACCCACGTCAGTCATTCTTCAACTAGCCGATAGATCTGTCAAGACACCACGTGGTTTGATTGAGGATGTCTTAGTTAGAGTGAACCAATGTTATTTCCCAGTAGACTTCCTCATACAAGACATGGAACCATCCCAAGAGCTAAATCAGAATCCCATAATCTTAGGTCGTCCATTCCTAGCCACTGCCAATGCCAATATCAATTGTAAAACGGGAGCTATGGACATTTCTTTTGGGGATCAAAAGGTGAGAATCAATATTTTTAATGCCTCAAAGTTTGCTCGAGAGGAGGAAAATTGTTCTGTGATTAGTTTAGTAGATGAGATTGTTGAGTCTGAATTTTCCTCCAATTTGATGGAAGATGATGAGCCTATTGCTGAAACCCAAGTCCAAGAGGTAAATGCCCTACTTGATTCACCTCAACCTTCACCACCTTGGTCAATGCAAACTGAATCCTTACCTAACCTAGGAACTGAGCCTTTGCACCCTTCGATTCAGGCCCCACCACAACTTGAACTAAAAACTTTGCCTGAATCACTTAAGTATGTGTTTTTAGGAACTGACAAAACCCAGCCTGTGATCATTGCTTCTGACCTAACCATTGAGCAGGAAAACCAATTGATAGATGTTCTGAAAACACATAGGGAGGCCATAGGTTGGGCCATTGCTGATTTAAAAGGCATTAGTCCATCAATTTGTATGCACCATATCTATACTGAGGATAGTGCCAAGCCTACTAGAGAAATGCAAAGACGGCTCAACCCAAACATGCAAGAAGTGGTCAAGAAGGAAGTGATTAAATGGTTAGATGCTGGTATTATTTATCCTATTTCTGATAGCCACTGGGTGAGTCCTACTCAAGTCGTTCCAAAGAAATCTGGACTCATGGTTGTCCGTACTGACCATGGGGATTTAGTGCCAACACGACTTTCTACTGGGTGGCGTGTCTGTATAGATTATAGAAAACTTAATGCAGCTACCCGCAAAGACCACTTTCATTACCATTTATTGATCAGATCCTAGAAAGATTAGCTGGCCAGCAATACTTTTGCTTCTTAGATGGATACTCAGGATACAACCAGGTAGCAATCTATCCAGGAGACCAGGAAAAGAAAACCTTCACATGTCCCTTTGGAACCTTTGCTTTCCGTAGAATGCCTTTCGGTTTGTGTAATGCACCTACAACCTTTCAAAGGTGCATGATATCAATTTTCTCGAACATGGTAGGAGATTTCTTAGAAATTTTTATGGATGATTTTTCAGTCTTTGGAGAATCTTTTGAGAGTTGCCTCAATAATTTGAAGAAAATATTAAAATGATGTATTGAGGCTAATTTAGTTCTGAGCTGGGAGAAGAGCCATTTCATGGTTCGAGAAGGGATTGTTTTAGAACATATTATATCTAAGAGAGGGATCGAGGTAGATAAAGCAAAGGTTGAATTGATCTCTAAACTTCCTCCACCCATCTCTATCAAACAAATTCGATCTTTTCTCGGCCATGTAGGATTCTATCATCGCTTTATCAAAGAATTTTCCAAAATTTCCCGTCCTTTGTGTAATCTGCTCGCCAAGGACATTCCTTTCAATTTTGATGAAAATTGTCTTAAGGCTTTTGAGTTTATAAAGGAAGCTGTGACCCAAGCCCCAATCATCCAACCCCTAGATTGGTCACTACCTTTTGAAATCATGTGTGATGCTTCAGACTTTGCCATAGTAGCTGTCTTGGGCCAAAGGGTAAACAAATGTCCCATAGTGATTTATTATGCTAGCAGAACTTTGAATGATGCCCAAAAAAATTATACCACTACTGAAAAGGAGTTGCTAGCTGTGGTGTTTGCCCTGGAAAAGTTTAGATCATATCTTTTAGGTTCCAAGATTGTGGTTTTTTTCGGATCACTCGGCTTTGAGATACCTTCTCTCAAAGAAAGATGCTAAACCACGATTGATTAGATGGATCTTTCTGCTACAAGAGTTTGATATTGAAATTCGAGACAAGAAAGGATCTGAGAATGTTGTAGCAGACCATCTATCTAGGATTTTAGTTGAAGAGTGTGAACTTGCATCAATTGAAGAATCTTTTCCGGATGAACAGCTCTTATCAGTTTCACATGCAAAGGCCCCTTGGTTTGCAGATATTGTGAAATACTTGGTGGTTGGATAAATCCCTGATGGCTGGTCCAAGAATGAAAAGGATCGATTCTTTGCTCAAATTAAATATTACTTTTGGGAAGATCCTGAACTCTTTCGAATCTGTGCTGATCAAATCATCCGTAGGTGTGTTCCTGAATCTGAACATCTGAGTATTTTGAATTTTTGCCACACCCTTGCTTGCGGAGGACATTTTTCTGGTCGAAAAACTGTGGCTAAAGTTTTGCAAAGTGGATTTTACTGGCCGACATTGTTTAAGGATGCCTATACTTTTGGCAAAGAATGTCTTAGGTGTCAAGCCTTAGGAAATATTTCAAGAAAAGACATGATGCCTTTAAATCCAATCTTGGTAGTTGAAATCTTTGACATTTGGGGAATTGATTTTATGGGACCCTTTCCACCCTCTAATGGTTTTGAATATATTTTGGTGGCTGTCGATTTGTTTCTAAATGGATTGAGGCAATGGCAACATGAACCAATGATCATAAGGTATCATAAAGTTTGTTCAAAAGAATATCTTCTCTAGGTTCGGATTTCCTCGTGCCATCATTAGCGACGGAGGTGCCCATTTCACAAACTACCAATTTCGAATGCTTTTGCAAAAATATGGGGTCACACATAAAGTAGCTACACCTTATCACCCGCAAACAAGTGGCCAAGTGGAAGTATCCAATAGGGAGATCAAGAACATTTTGCAAAAGACTATTAGGCCCGATCGTAGAAACTGGTCAGATCGATTAGATGATGCATTATGGGCCTATCAGACAGCTTACAAGAATCCCATTGGAATGTCTCCCTATAGGCTGATCTTTGGAAAAGCATGTCATCTTCCGGTAGAACTTGAACATAGAGCATATTGGGCGATTAAGCAATTAAATTTTGATTTAAAGCAAGCTGGTTCTAACCGGATGTTGCAACTGAGTGAACTAGATGAACTGAGGCTAGAGGCTTATGAAAATTCACGTATTTATAAAGAGAAAATGAAAGCCTTTCATGATCAATTTATTTCTAGGAAAATCTTTGAGCCAAATCAACAAGTCTGGTTATTTAATTCAAGGCTTCGATTATTTCCTGGAAAATTACGATCTAAATGGGATGGACCTTACATTGTTAACCAAGTTTTCCCCGATGGTGCAGTCAAAATTTATGATCCTAGGTCAGGAAACTTCTTTAAGGTGAATGGTCAACATTTAAAACCATACATTGAAGGAATATCAACAAATCGAACCATCGACCAAGTAACATTAACTGACCCACACTGAACTGAGCTGCATTATGTCTGGCTGAAGACATTAAACTTAGCGCTTGTTGGGAGGCAACCCAATATGTACTCAATATTTTTTTTAATTCAAAAAAAAAAAAAAAAAAAAATTGTGCAGCCTCTACATTGTTCATGAGCTCCTCTTCTCAGGTATCCCTTTACATTTTTAGTTCTTATGGTTTATTTATTTTTCTTATATCATTAAGGACAATGGTATTCAAGTTGGGGGGTCGGGACAAATATTTTTTAATTAAATAAAAAAAATATAAATAAATAAAAAAATAAATAAATCTATAAATCTAGAGCAAGATAGATTAGGAAAAGTAATAAGAGTTAGAGAATGTTGCTAATGACTGTAGTGAGTCAAGAAGTAGACTAGCGTGTCAGACTTTTAGGGCCTACTTAGATCACATAAAGGCTATTGGCACTTCCATTGCACATGCACGCTGACGAGACAAAGTAAGTATTAGTTGTAAGGACAATTGAGGACTTAATTATCACTGAAAATTGGTAATTGATATATATCCCAATTTAAAATTTTTTTTTTTGAATTGAGGAAAGAGCTACCTACCTAAATAAAAGTGCAAAACATAGAGTATATGTGGATTGCCCTAAACTTAGTAACCGGGTCTCTGCACCTAAGTCAAGTGTGGAGGTTCGCGTCAAACAGTGAAGGGAAGGCTAGGATGCTCAGCAAAAAAAATAAAAAATATAAAAAAAAATAAATTCAGGTAGTGTGAAAGCTAACTCAGTTCATAAGCTTAATTTAAGGATGTATAGAAAATTAACCAAAGTAAGTGTTAATCAAAGATACATTTGTTCTTGCAAACTAGTACCAAAATGTTAAGTTAGTCATCACAAACACAAGTGCTGTAGATCTTTAGATGAACTCTAAGAAAGTTTCTAATTATGCTGACTGCAAAATTTATTTCTGAAACTCAATACTTAGTTAGTGATACTTGCTAGATCTTTTTACTTTCAAACCTGGATCTATTTTTGTAAAGGATGATATTTGTGACACATAGTTATACTTTTTGCATTGCTAAGGGACTAGCAATATTTAAGTTGGGGGGTGTGATAAATCATGGATTTACACGATTATTTTAAGTATTTTAGTTAATTAATGGAGCTAACATTCTTTTAATAACCTAATTTCATAATTAAATTGGACCTTCTTGGAAAACTAATTATTTTAAAAATATCTTTGAAAAATGTAAAATTAGAGTACATTCATGAAAAATAGATTTCAAGTCAAAGCATCACACACCAATTTAAATGATTAATAAAATATTCAATAATTATCATTAATTGGTAAAATTAATAAGTTTGAAACCCATCAATAGGTAGAGCTTGATTTATGGAATCCAACAACATAAACGGTACCTAAATCAGGTTTGAAATGAAGAAGTTATGAATTTTACTTGATTTTTGCACACATTTTGATTCTGCACAGTTTTTGGAGCAGCCGGTCCATGGAGTTATGAATTTTCTTGATTTTTGCACACATTTTGATTCTGCACAGTTTTTGGAGCAGCCGGTCCACCATGGACCGGCTGCTGGGTTTACAAACCGTTGGATGGTCCACCGGCAGCCATTGCTGCCAGTCCACGGAATAGGGCATGGACCACAGCCCTCCAGAGGCGCCGAAATTTGCCGGGAAGCACGCCGGCGGTGTCCCTGGCCGGAGGAGAAGCTCCAGCGATGGTTTGACGGTCGGTGGCGGCATTTTTCGGTGTCAAACGAGAGGAGGTAGCCCACGTTCTCCATGGCCAAGCTCCTCCACGCGCAGGCCAAGCTCCTCCACGCGCGTTGCCGAGCTCCTCCACGTGCACGGCCAAGCTCTTCCACGTGCAGCCCACGCCCTCCACGGTGGCATTCTCCACGGCCACGCTCTCCACGATGGCGTAGTCCACGGGCAAGCACTCCACGGGCTGCAGGATGTTGCCAAGCTCCTCCACGTGCAGGCCAAGCTCCTCCACCCACACGGCCAAGGGCAGTCCACGGGCGAGCTCCATGGACGCTGGGCATTTTCCACAAGTTGGCTTGCCGGAGCGCAGCCCACGAGCGGCATAATCAACGGAGCAGCAATGGAGCAGTCACGTTTTTTTTGTCCCACATCGCTAGTGTGCAACGAGTTCCCCTCTCCGATCAATTATAAAATGAACCCCAATGCACAAGACAGAGGGATCCCGGAGAAAAGACAAGGTACAGGGTAGAGGGCATTGCTTGGGTTACGGGTAAACTTTTGCGAGTGAGGTTTCTCAAAGGAGAGCGTGTCCCTACACCATCTTCTAGCCTTCCCTCTCTCTGAGATCAAGATCCGAAGAAGAAGACGCAGAGGAACCCAGTTCGCTCCACGGAGTACGAAGGAAGGAGCTATCTTCTCGACGAGGCAGCGCCGATCTGTTCTTATCTTTGTTACTTGTTTTTTTAATTTAGTTTTTTTTTTCGCATTGTATTTAGACCTTAAGTTTCAATCAATGCAATATCTTTTTTTAATTCCTGTCTTTCGTCTTGTCTGCAAATAGATGCTAGGATCTAAATAATAGATCCTAGTGCCAAGTTTTCCTGTAATTTTAATTTTTATATTTTTTCGACTTCAAATATTTTTTTACAAAGATCAAAAATTTCAAATCCTAAACACTGCCTTCTTTGTGGATTCGACCCGACTCCTCTTGCTATGCATTTTTAAATATTTTAAGAAGTCGGATTTTAAACTGATAGCCACGGTGTTTTAACGACAACCCCGTGGTCCTACTAGTGGATCTCCTAGGATTTGGTTCATACACTCGATTAGGATCATGCTCTCGGAAAAGGCCTTGTCTTGGGATCATTCTAGGGTTGGCTGGTGTCTCAAATTCAGGTTAAGGGTCTAGCTCATTCTGGGCATCTTGATTTTTTCCAGGGGTTCTAGACTCTAGTTGGTCAAGCCTAGTAGTAATGTGGGACATTTGCTCCCTCATGCTCTGGTTGTTTTGGGCCAACTGATCAGTCAAATTTTGGTTGTGTTGGACCATTTGGTCATTTAGGGCTTTCATCAGGGTTTCAAGATTCGGGTCCATGGCTACACTGGATTGGGTTTGAACTCATGAATATGAAGCTCCTGATCTTGTTTTCAAGAAATAATGCACTCAAACCAAGATGACTAAGGCTCCTAAACCTAGAGCACAATTTAGGGATCTAATTAAAAGGACCAACTAGCTAGTAGTAACTTATGTGACTTGGCCAGGTAGGTGGAAGGAGAGTGGAGGTCCCTGTTTTGCCAATCATTAGACACCAATCTGAGATTGACCAGGTAGGCGGACCAAACCACAAGCCCTAATGCACCAATCCTAGACACCAAGCCCGTAAGCACACACCAATTAGTTGACACAATTAACTTGACCCTAATCTGACCCCGACCCGTTGGTGTCCCTAACCCACTAGGATAATTAGGTCTAATTGATTTTAATTAAGAGGTTGGGATCGAGATGATGGGTTTTGGTTTTGTGCTAAGGACAGGTGATTAATTCCTGCCCCCATGTCATAATGATGCCCTTAATTGATTTATCATGAGATGATGCAAAGCCTGCATATAAACCCTAATCTCAGCAGCAGAAATATTGTGTGTTGCAGTTCAAAGTGGGGCTGAGAAGTGCTGTGTAACAGTTTCAAAAAAAATTGAAAAATTCATAGAAGATTTCTAACTGGTAGATAATATGCCCTATGAAAGGAAATTAGAAGATAAAATCTGTAGTGTGCTGAGCAGATCATTAAAGTTAAATAATGTGAAAAGGATCAGAACAGAACATACAGGAATTTCAGCAACAGTGATGGAGTGCGGTAATTTTCAATTTTTTTGTGATTTTTTTCTGATGACGAAATTTAATAGGGTGACAACTAACTTGAAATGAAAAAAGAAAAAAATGTTTCAATGCAAAATGCACTACTTGCCTTTGGAGTTGCAGGCAGATTACAGTCAGCCTGCATAGAATTACAACAAGCAGGGAAATCAGACCTACATAGATTTCTTCTATGTGGTCAATGAGAAATAACCAAGATAGGACAACCTTACACTATATGGATCCACCTTATATTAGGACAACCTGATTTCACCTTGGTATTACGATGCAATGATTTGGCTATAATCTTATAGCACAAGAGAAAAAATCATGCAAACCACAAAACAGGGTTTTTAACTATGATGCTCTAATCTAACCCGCTCTGATACCAAATAATGCGGGAAACAATGGGAATGACATGCTCTTAATCAAATTATTAAAACTCAAATTAAAACAAAGCAATAAGATTTAGCCATTCAAAGCAAAGAACCTAGATGTAATAAAAGGAAATTCTGAAATGTCACACAAAACCCTGAAATTTTTCTATTCAAGATAATTAAGAGAGAAGGATCTTAGTGGTTAGAAAACCTCCCAGATTAGAGCTAATTCACCTTACCAATTTAAGATATGAAAGAGTTCATAAGAGGGCTTCCAGGCATTAAACTACTCTCTTGAATAACACACTCAGGGAGGATTCTAGATGACAAGGAAAATACCCTAGGTAGGTTTTCTAGTTCTTATCAAATCCAACCTCCTTCTTTGGAACTCATGAAAACCCGAGGATCCTGCAGCAAAATTAGATGGAGGGATTAGGAAGAGAATTTATGATTGGGATAAAATAAAAAAATAAACAAGATGGGAAGAGGTTGTGGAGGTTTGTCTTGAATATTCCATGGCTCCTTAGAAGGATGACACTAAGGTTTGTTGTAGAAACCCTTGTTGCACTAGTTGTTGATGTGGCAACCCTTGGCAAGCTCTTGGAAGATTTCCTCTAAGCCGAATTCTTGCAAGATCTTAGAGTGGAGAGGGAGAGTTGTAGATTACAGGAGATCAAAACTTCAAGGCCTCACACCTTACCTGGTGTGGGCACCCGGATCCGACAGAGGCTCCTCAACCCTCTGTGGATCTCAGATTAGGGTTTCACTTCTGTGAGTCTTGTAATAAGGCTATGAGCCAAAGTAATTTTATAATTTTTAGTCATGTACCTAGTCTAAGTTTGTTTATTCTTATACCTTTACCAATTTGGGTCAAGTTTAGGTCATGAGTCCTGTATCTATTTTTGGTTCGAGTCTGAGTTTGGATTGGGCCCAAGCCCAATTGAAGTCAACCTGGCTTTCAAGACCAAGTCAAGTTCCTTGTGGGCCAACCCACCTCTTTCACTTGGAAAGATGCTAACATAGGTGCCACCTCAGCCACCTATGTGGTGCCACATTAATTGCCACTTGGGCATCCAGGGAAGGAAACAAGGAGGCACCCTCATGCATTCCACACGCCCTCTCCATACCTTTCTTCTCTTGGGCGACCTTGGAAGGAGGAGACATCATCCCCCTCTTCCCTCCCCCACATCATGCCATGATCCATCATTAAATGGGGCATTGAAGATTTTATGAAGAAACCAAGCCACAAAGCAAGCCATCTCCCAAGTCTTCTTCCCAAAGTATTCATGCAAGAATGGAAGGTCAGTGGACACACTCCCCTTTCCAAGCCTTCAACCTTGCAATGCCCCAAAGCTCCCTCCACATTGGCTGGCTAGGAATCACTCCAAGTGGGCGTTGAAGGATCAAAGGAAGCACATCCCTTCGAGCAAGCCTTGTTCCATGTTTTCTTCCCAAAATGAACATGCAAAGAAAGAAGTCAAGAGACCAATCCCCCTCTCCAAGCCCTCCCACATGCCACGCCAATCCTCTCCTCCATTTGGTCGGCCATGAAGAGCTTTCCCCATCCATGTGGGCGCCAACTTTTGGGTTGTAATTTGGGTTCAAGGGTTTTGAATTATTTTGAATTCAAATGGGCCTTGGGTTCCTATTTAAAGGACCCAAACCCCTCCATTGTAGAGGAATTGAATGATTGAATGAATAGAGAGTTTGAGTTTTGTTTATCCTCCAACTATTGTCTCCTACACTAGGTTTGAGTGAAGTTTTCTTCGTCCCCAGGGACGTCGAGTGGTGTGAGGCCACCTTTCCATCGCCCTAGGGCATTGCGAGTCCTTCATCCTCCTGGACGTCGAGTGGTGTGAGGCCACAATCCTTCATCCTCCGGGACGTCGCGGGGTGCAAGGCCCCAAGTTATCTCCTTCTTCAACTTCGGAATCCAGCCAGACACCAGGCTCGAAGCCCCTTCTCAACCCTATCCTAGTCAATTTAAATACGTTTCTTCATTTTGCTAATCCCTACTTTGATTGCCAATAGGTCCTCCCTTGCATCTCGGGCACTGGAGACAGTCTGCCTTGCCATCGCGACCTTCCAACCAAAATCCAATTCTTCCATGGGTTCGACTGCTCGGGCATCCAGACCGCATCCACCGAGTTGAGCGATCTCTGCATCGGGCACTTCAAACGTGTGAGGTTTGCTCTCTCTATCTCCTAAGTAGGTATTGTGTTTCGAGCTTAGTCCTACCAGGGTTTCTTAATCCTGGGATCCTGTTCTCGTTTTCAATATTTAGGAATTTGAACTGCTAGTGTAAGCTTCCGTTATTCATTTCTCTTATTTCTAGTCTTTGCTTGTGATCGGGAATCAAAACCCTAAGAAAAAAAAAACAACATCTAAAACTCATCAACCATAAAAAAAATTCCTTTGCATCATAAGCATCCATACTAGCATCTCTAAACCCCCCTTGTTCCGCATCATTTTTGGTATCAGAGCAAGGCTAGGACTAGTGCATTTTTTGTTTCTTTCATTTTCTGCATTCTGGTCAGCCCGTATATGGTCTGATCATTGAATTGTTTCTCTCTGTAAAAACCTCCAAATTTAATGATTTTTATTCTGTTAGATTGCATTTAAGTCAGAGTATTTTTGTCTAGTTTTTTAGATTTTATTTCTATTTTTAGAATTTCTACAAGCCAAAATACTACCTGAGAAAATCTCAGGTCTGAAATTTCAGCAAGCATCTCATTTCTTGCTTCATTCATCCATCTAGCATATTTCTTGCATTTAGGGGCATATTTTAATTCCTGCATTTTGTTTAGCATTCACACATCTAAAAGACACAAAACAAACAAGAAAATTTTAAGTCATTTCATTAGTCATTTGTGTGCATCATTTTGCATAACTCATCCTAAGGGCGTCAAATTAACATAGGGTCAGGATTTCGTTACCTGTCCCTAGCCCAAAAACCACCACCCGACATATCAAACCCTAGCCATTAACTAAAATTGATTAGACACTTAATCTGCTCAAGTGAGCTAGGGACACCCACGAAGTCGGGTCGACCCAAGTGCCGAGCCAAGCTAGATCACTTGTTGGTGTGTGCTTGAGTAGCTGGTGTCTAGGCAAGTGGTTCAGGGACTAGATCCCGAAGGGAAGTGGGTTGGTTCGCTTACCTGGCCAATTTCAAATTGGTGTCTAGGCAAGCAAAGAGGAACCTCCACTCACCTTACACTTACCTGGCCAGGTGCCAAGTTACTACTTCCAGGTTCATCTTCCTGACTTCACATTTGGAGAGATCTCCTAGGTCTGGCAAACCGTAGCACCGTTCTGTGTGTGTGTTACATGTGCACTAGATCAGGAACCTCTTTTCACCCACCTTCTTCACCCTCTACCGAATCCATGGACCAACTTCGAGCTGACATTGGAGCCTTAAGTCAATCCATGACTCAATCCATGACTCAATTAGGCAACCAGTTGACTAATAGATGTGATCAAATAAGGAATTGCATAAGGAAATTAGTAAAAAGATTCAAATGAGCAAAGAAGCCTATAAGCATATGGCTAATTCACATAAATGAATTAAAGAATTTAATGAAGGAGACTCTGTAATGATTAAACTTAGACCAGAAAGGTTTCCACTAGGAACTATGAAGAAATTGCAAGCCCGGGGATCTAGACCTTTCTAAGTAATAAAGAAAATTGGACCTAATGTATTTATGTTAGAATTACCACCAGATTATGGCATTAGTTCAACATTTAATATTTTCGATCTGAAAGAATATAAAGAACCGGCATTAATTCCTGGTGAGCCTTTTGGGTGTTATCCTGCCTTTGAGAGTGAAACCCTACTGAGTGTCCACCAGCAATTCCACCAATGCAGAGAGAAAGAGTTGAATGTATCTTGGATGACCAAGTGGTTAGCACTAGAAGTAAGGGCTATCAATATTATCTAGTTCGTTGGTAAGGCCGACCAGAATCTGAGGACTCCTGGATCACCGGAGAAGATCTACAGCAAATTGACCCAGACCTACTAGAAAGGTTTCATAGTCAGACCGATCCTTACTTTACAGGATCAAGTTCCTCCCATCCAGGAAGAATTGGTGTAGGCACCAGGCTCAGGAAGAGACTTCAACCAATACAGATTAAGCTAGATTCTTTATGAATGGAAGATTGAGAGTTTGAGTCCTGTAATAAGTTTTAAATAGGTTTATTAGTTCTGTATTTATTTCATTTGGGTAATTGAGTCCTGTATTTATACCAATTGGGTTCATTATTGCAATTGAGATAAGAAGAGTTCAATCCAAGTCCAATCTGGTTTCAGCATAATCAAGTCAAGAAGGCTAGTGGTGAATGGGGGCATGGACCATGGGATCACCAACTTGAAAGCCACTTCACCATTCCACCTTGCCACATCACCAAGACACCTCACTAAGGATTTTCACCCAAGAGGAGGAGTTTGAATTGGCCCACATTTTCCTCCACAATCATCGCCCCTCTTCATGAGATGCCCCATTATTTTTTCCTTGTAATTTGGTGTAGATTGAATTTGAATTTGAATTTGAAAAGGCTTGGTGGTCTATAAAAAAAGGGGCTCCAAACCTTCTTGTAATGATGAATGAATGAATGAAATATTTTCTTGAAAGAAATTTTCTTACTTGTTAGCATGGTCCCTTGTGAGAAGGTGGTTATGAGGCTTGGAGTGATTTCCTTTCCATCACACACATCCAACATATTTTCATCCCTTTCCCTCTTATAATCCATTCAGCCAACCAAAAAGCATATTTTTAGTCCACACCTAGACATGATCCCCTCCATTTTCAATGGATCCAATCCTCCAAGGTGTTTTTCACAAAATCAAACCATGAGTTATCATTCAAAAGAAGTCATAGAAGATCCATCCTAAGACTACTCCAAGCTTCCTTCTTCATTTCAAAGATTCTTCCCCTCCACTTCTCCATTTCAATCTCTATCATCTAATTCCTCTACATCTCTTTGTTGCAGGATCCCTTGGCTTCCAGGCTCCAAGGTAGAAGGTCTACCATGTCCAGAACCGGAAACAAGAGGCTTTGCAACCTAGAGGAATCTCCTTGTCATCCTGGAACTTCATTGAGTGTTTCCTTTCCCTAAACTTTGGAAAATTGATTGTCGGGTACCCTTCTTTAGAAAGACTTTTAGATAAGAAATATTAGATTAGACTTAGCCCTAACCTGAGTAGTTTCTTAGCCACAAAGGTCCTTCTCTTATTTACTTTGAAAAAGTTTTATTTCAAATCATGTTTAGCATTTAAATTCCTCTCATAGAAATTCTACTTCTTTACATTAAATGGTAGCATGTATTTACTTCATTTTTCATTTAGTCATTACCAATTCCATTAAGGAGACATGATCCCATCATTGTTCCCCATCACTTTTTCTTTGTTCTTCAGAATATCATGGGGTGCGAGGCCCTAGTTATCCTTCCTATCCACCTGACAAGAAAACCTAGCCACTTCTTCTAACCCTTTCCTTTCATTTATTTTTCATCTTTTACTACTTCTTGTTGGGTTCCGGTGCAACGCAGTGGAAGGGTAATTTCAAAATTGAAACAAAATTCACACCAAAAAATCCTAAACCAGGAACTCCTTAAATAAGACTAGAACATATGACAAGCATATCTATGCAAATTAGGATTAGGGTACCAACCTGTAATCGCCTATTCCAACAAACTTGAAGTTGAAGGGGCTAACAGAATTCACCAGGCGTCCAGGTGTCCACCCTCCGATGGTGATCCACATAGAGCGATGATCAAGATCACTATCTTCTAGTCCAATGGTTCCTCCCTTTGAGTTCTTCTTCCTAGAACTCAATTATTCGGATTATGGCTTGAATTCTTCCACACAAGAGGTAGCCTCCCTTTCCCGGATCTCTTCTCCTCCTTCCACTAAGACCTTGGCCCTTTAGACACCCTTGTCTTGAAGAAAAGACCTTGTCCTAAGAGGATATAGGCTTGTCTTAAGTTGGAGGAGAATTTAAGACAATAATGTCTTAATGTAAGAAAGAAGGAATAAATTCAGAACTCCTTTCTTTCCTTTACCGTCGGAGACTTTCGCTCTTATTCTTGTTAAGTAGCAGAGTTTCGACAGAGGTGTACTCTGTAAAGGAAACAGTGCAAGAACAAGAAAAGAGTGAAAGAGTCTTTAGGAGAGGAAGAAGGAATAAAAGAAAACATTACCGAGTTCTGATTTTCCTGACCCTTTAAATAGATCTCAAATAGGCGCCCACACATCTCTCCATGAAAGACTTCTCACGCCCTTTCTTATTTTTCTCATGCCCCATCCTTCCTTCTCACGGCCCTCCGGATAAATCCCATGGCCTTTCTTAAAGGAAAAGTCACGATGTTTTAAAAAGAAAGGAGTCGCGACTTTTCATCTCCGAAGAGATGTTATTTCGCGCGATCGGGAAGCAACAGGCGCTTTCTTCCTTTCTTAAAAAACATCAACCCTTGGATTCCAATCCAATGGAGGAAAAGTGAGGTGCTAATTCTAAGAAATGAGGCCACCCCATATAAAAAACATCGGAGTTTTTTTTGGAGCGTGCCAAGAGTCCATGCGCCATGGACTCTTCCAAATGGTGCGCCAAGAGTCCATTAGCGCATGGACTCTTGGCATTTTGGCGTGAAAATGCAAAGGGGCAGGTGGGGGGCAAGCCTAAGTGCATGGTTAGCCAATAGGGTTAGCCATAATCCCTATTACCTCAATTAGGATCTAATTAGATCCAATTAGAACCAAAATTGAACCAATCCGGAACCCTAATTCGAATCTAATTCGATATAAGCTAGGATTTGCAACACCTGCTAGAGTGTCATCATGCAAAAATGATTTAATTACAAAATTAAACCCTTGATAAATTCTCTTAAGTGTGTGACCCATTGGGTTCCACATCTAGCCAGCAGTGGGTTCGAATACAAGTTGACCTAATTTGATTAGAACCGTTTCTAATCGATTTAGGTCAAATCGGGCTTACCCGATTATGATCAATTAGGACTCTTCCTAATAAGTGATCATTCAATTTAATCAACCCACAAGACAAGATTGACGTCTAGCAACGTGTCATGTCTACCCGAAAGATATGAAAATTCTGGTGAAATACCAAAACTACCCTTCAGTGGAAGTTACCGTATAATTAAATCCTTCGATCAGCCTGCACCAAGAATATAATTATGGATATGGATATATGTCAATTCCAATATTACATTCATTTCTAGCTCAATCTTATATTGATAATTCAATTATCTTGATATTAGAAATCATTTCTAATATCTTTACTTTGATCAAAGATTCCCTGAATCATCATCCGATTGATAACTAGCTGGATGCAATCTCCTCTTACTAAGAGTGATCGATTTCTTGTTGACCTACTCATTACCTTCATACCCAATTCACCATTCCCAGTATCAATCCTGTGCATGACTCAGTGTCATGATTAGAATTGAACCAAAGCATGGGTTCATGTACATAAGGTACTTATGGTAGTCTCAGGTCAAAGGATTACTTGTACCACTCCCACTATGAGAACCTTCTATTGACATGTAGCTAAGACTCCATTAGATGTTCTCAAGTTGGATCATATCAGTGAACTCATTCCCTAATGAGCACCCACATCCTAGTATTAGTGTTACACACAAGTGACTGTGAGAGCAGTCACCCTCTCCAGTATACATGGGATGTGCTAGTCTTACCGGAAAAATCCTGATCCCCTACTTAGGGTTCCTATGACTAGGAATATTTTAGATTAAGGTTTTAAGACTTTAGGTCTCACTGGTATGATCTCATCATAACCCTAAAATCATAGCCTTAATCTATGGGGTTCATTATATAATATAAAAACAGCGTATAATGAAAAATAATGCCTTTATTAGAATATTATCAATTACAATGGTTTGAGAGATACAACATAGATTGGCTTGTAGGGCATATCCCTTTCACTTCTTAACTTTGGTTTTCTTTGTTAAGTGTTTGCAGGTGATCTGGAATCAAAGACAGGTATTCTTGCCTCGAAACAGGCATCACACGAAAGATCGAAGCTCGGGATCAAGATCTTGAAACCCTATCGTAGAATCTTGAGAGTCCAGCCAGATCTGCATCAGAGAGAGAGAATATATGTTGGTAAAACATAAATCCTATTCCCTTCTCTGTGACATTTGATTTGTTGAAAGAAAACCCTAGTTTTGGTGGTTTCCTAGCCACCAAGTCCTGCTTTCTAGTTACTTTGTAGGTTTACATGTATGGGTAGTTAATTAGAACTAGTTTCCTTAATTGTATATTTTGAGTCGTCCTTAAAAATATGAAAAAAATCTAAAAAAATATTCTTTGCTATTCTCTGATAACTTGGCTTTAATTATTTGTCACGTATTAGGGTTGCTTCGAACCATTATAAATCTCTTGGTGTTTGTGTTGTGAATTTCTATGTTGTACTTTTACTTCTACTGCTAATACATTTAATCACTTCACTCAACACACTCTGATTTCAAGAAAGCATATACTTGAAAAAAAATTTTAAATACCCAATTCACCCCCTCTTGGGCAAGCCAGCTAGGTAGCAACTGGTATCAGAGCAGTGTCTCTGAACTTGTTTGGACTAAAGATTGATGGCTACTCCCTTGAGTACATCCGTGGCCGAAGGCCAATCTACAAATAGAACACCACTCTTCATTAGCACTAATTATGGCTATTAAAAGGCCAGAATGAAAATATATATACAAGCCATTGATTTTCAATTGTAGAAGATAATTCTTAAGGGACCTCATACATGCATGAAAAAAGTTGATGGCATGGTTGTCCCAAAATATGAAGAGGAATGGGATGATCATGACATGAAAATGGGTGAGTTAAATGCCAAAGCTTTGAATATTCTATATTGTGCTTTGGATGCAAGCGAGTTTAATCAAATTTCTACTTGCCTATCTGCAAAAGAAATTTGGGATATGCTCGAGGTTGCCCATGAAGGAAGTTCACAAGTGAAAACCATTAATATAATCTTCTTGTACATGATTATGAATTATTTAAAATGGAACCAAATAAAACTATTTCTACCATGTTTTCTAGATTTACAGATATTATTAATAGTCTTAAGAGTCTTGGTAGGATATATTCAAATGTGACCTTGTATAGAAAATCTTGAGATCTCTACCAGATAAATGGGATCCAAAAGTCACTGCCATCCAGGAAGCTAAAGATCTCAACACACTACCACTAGATAAACTGCTAGGTTCCTTGATAACTCATGAGCTGACCATGCAGCATAGGAATGAAGATGATCTAAAAAAGAAAAAGATAATAGCATTCAAAACTACATCAGAATTCAAGAAACAAGAAGAGGAATCTGAAGAAGAATACCCCACCTTCGAAGATGACTTAGAAGATGAAGACATAGCACCAGTCGTGAGGAGATTTATAAAGTTTATGGAGAAGAAAAATGGAAGATACATCAGAAAACTCCATAGGAAAGCTGAATACAGCAAGGACAAAGAGAAGGAGAATGAAAAAGAAAAGGAACAACAACTTACTTGCTATGAGTGTAAGAAACCTAGGCATATACATCTCGAGTGTCCACTATTAAAGTAAACTTTTAAGAAAAAGAAAAAGAAGGCTATGGTTGTAACTTGGAGTGACAGCGAGGAGTTGACTTCAACTAAAGAAAAAGAAACCAAAAAATCTACAAACTTATGTCTAATGGATCTCGAAGATGAGGTAAGATCTCTCGAACCTCAAGATAAATTTACTTTTGATGAATTAAATTTTGCATTTCATGATTTACTATCCAAATATAAAAAGGCAGGACTCAAAATCAAAAGTTTGAAAAATATCAATGATATTTTGATAAAAGAAAATTAAGAGATTTCGGAAAAGAATAAACTTTTGCAAAAGATCTGAAAGACTTTTCTGAGAAATTTAAGGTATTACAAATTTAGAAAAATGATTGTCGTGAGAAAAAACAAGCTTTACATGAAGAAAATATTGGTTTACAAAAGGAGGTTGAGAAACTCAAACCTTTGGTAGAAAAATTAATATTAAGTTCTAACATGCATGAGTTAATTTTGAAAGATCAAAGAGTATATGGAAATAAGGCTGGAATTGGTTTTGATTCTATGCATACAAGTAGAATTTCAACTACAAAGTTTATACCTTTTAAAACTTTTGTACAAGAATTCTCAGTACCTAAATCTTATACTTCAAAGTTTTCTGCATCAAAACCTGCTACTTTTAGAACTTCAAAATATGCTTCTAAAATTGTTTGTTATGCATGCCAAGGGGTTGGACATAAAACATTTCAATGCAATATCAATAGAAATGTCAAAAGTAAAATTAAAAAGATTTTGGTTCCCAAAGGAACCACCTCCACTAACCTGCAAGGATCCAAGAAAGCTTGGGTACCTAAAAGAACTCCTTGATTATCTTGCAGAAATGTCTTGCAGCCAAGAATTCAAGCAAAAGATGGTATTTGGATAGTGGTTGTTCAAGGCATATGATGGGTGACAAGGAACAATTCATCACCCTAGAGATGAAAGGAGGAATGGTTACTTTTGGTGACAATGGCAAGGAAAAAATAATTAGAATTGGTAAGATAAAAATAAGCCTTCTACATTCATTGAAAATATATTGCTAGTTGACAAATTGAAGTATAATTTCTTAAATTTTAGTTAATTATGTGATAGAGGCTTCAAGGTTGTCTTTGAATCATCTATGTGTATTGTAACTAACTCACTTGATTCCAGCACCATGCTCATTGGTCATAGACTTGAAAATATATATGTGGTAGATTTGAATGATCTAGCCATGTCTAGTACTACAAGTCTAGTGGTAATAAATGCTAAAATCAAGGAGTCTAATTTACTTTGGTATAGAAGATTAGTTCATGTTAGCATGCATACAATTGCCAAATTAATTTCCAAAGATTTAGTTAGAGGATTGCCTAAATTCAAAGTTGATTTTGAACATATACGTGATGCTTGTCAACTAGGTAAAAAAACTAGGAGGAGTTTTTAATCGAAAAACCTAGTTTCAACTTTTAGACCTCTTGAACTAATTCACATGGACATATTTGGACCAACTAGGACCACAAGCCTAGGTGGTATAAAATATGGACTTGTGATTGTAGATAATTTTTCAAGATTTACTTGGGTCATATTTATTACACACAAAGATGAAGCTTTCAAAGTTTTTCAAAAATTTTATAAGAAAGTTTCAAATCAAAAAGGTCTTTCTGTTATTACAATTAGGAGTGATCACGATACTGAATTTGAAAATAAATATTTTGATGATTATTGCACTGAGCACGACATTGATCACAACTTCTCCGCTCCTAGAACACCACAACAAAATGGTGTTGTAGGGAGAAAGAATAGGACATTTGAAGAGATGGCCTGAACAATATTATGTGAAGGAAATCTTCCAAGGTATTTTTGGGCAGAAGCGGTGAACACTTCTTACTACATCTTAAATCATGTTTTGATAAGACCGATTTTGAAGAAAACCCCCTATGAACTTTGGAATAAAAGAGAATCTACTTTCATTACTTTCATGTTTTTGGTTGTAAATGCTTTGTATTAATTAATGGAAAGGATAACCTCGGAAGGTTTGATGCTAAATCTGTTGAAGCAATCTTTCTTTGTCATTCAATTAATAGCAAAGCATATAAAATGTTTAACAAGAGAACATTAACTGTAGATGAATCAGTACATGTTATCTTTGATGAAGCTTACCCCTCACCTTCTAGAAAAAAAGAGTGTGTAGAAAATGATGCAAGTACAATTGATAAAGCAATGGAAGATATGAGCTTGAAGGATAAACCCACTAAAGAAGGAGAAGAAATGGTAAAAAAAGATTAGGGTGATCTTCAAAAGGAATGGAGGTTTGTAACTTCACATCCTAACCCTCTCAAGGTGTTCGGAATAGGTCTTCACTTAGAGATGCATCTGACTATTTAGCCATTGTCTCATAAGTAGAACCACATAGTATAGAAGAGGCTGAAAATGATCCTAATTAGATGATGGCCATGCATGAAGAACCTAATCAATTTAAAAGAAATAATGCATGGACCTTACTAAATAGACTCTCAGACCATCCTATCATAGGAACCAAATTGGTTTTTAGAAATAAGCTAGAGGAAAAAGAAAATGTAATTAGAAAAGAAGCAAGATTAGTGGCAAAAGGATATAATCAAGAAGGAATAGATTTTGATGAGATCTATGCACCTGTAGAAAAACTAGAAGCCAATAGACTATTACTTACTTTTGCTTGCTAGTGGGGGCACCAGGAATTGACACAGATTACCGGCCTTTATGGTTTACTTAGCCATGTGTCAAAGTTTTGTAATCAAGTAAGATTGAATCCTGTAATAAGTTGAGACTAGTTGATTTGTCTCAACCCTAGTTTAGTCATTGAGTACTGTACTTGTGTATTAGTCCAGTACCAGTCCAATTTTGTACAAGAGAAGAGGTTACATAGTTTTGGAGTTCCACCAGGCCTCATCCAGGAGCCAAAGGCCTTCAAATCAGCTTATTGGGCCTTGTTTGCTACCCTGGGATCCAAGATTCCTTCCAGATGCCCCAAATGCCCTCCAGATGCCTTGATACCCTCCAGATGCCAGAGAATATTCCCAGACCAAGGTGCCTCATCAATTTAAGAATATGCCAGCATCCAAGGCTAAGAGATTCCAAGCCCAGGAGTCAAGTCCATAAGCCCCAGAACCAAGATTCCAATGAATATGCTGATATCAAGCCACCCAACTTCCAAGGCCCATAAGCCCATGCACCAAACCAATGGAGGACACCCCTTGAGGCCCAAAAGCCAAGCCCAACTCTATTTTAGGCATCCAAGCCCAAGAGACCAAGCCCAAGGTGCCTTTGACCAAGTCCATGGAAGGGAGAAATTCAATTTAAACATGAAGATCTAGTTTTATTTTCACTCAAATTATATTCTCCTAATTTTAAGCAAACTTCTAATCCCTCTCTCACTCAACTTTGTAATCCTATCCTAACTTGGAGAGGACTTTGAGAACATCTATAAATATCCCATCCCTCCAAGTGTGGGCACCAGGGCTAAAAGAAATCGACAAGTTGAACCCACATCCATGTGGATCACCTGTGAGTAAAATCCTAAACCCTAACCCTTTTGATCATGTAAATATTTATTTTAAATTCTATTATTTTGGTCTAGTTAGGGTAAACCCTTTTTACTGACTGTAATTTGGATTTTGTTTATTTTGGGATAAAACCCTTTTTACCAAGTTAAGTCAAAATCCCAATTGAGTCAAACCCTATTTATCCAATTGGGATTTAAATGGTACGGATTGAATTAGCCCTTTTTACCAACTTTAATTGGGTTTTCATTTACAAGCTTAATTAAGTATGGTTGGTTATTTAGTTGAGTCATGTGATTTGTTATTTATTTAGTCCTTGTAACTAGTTGAGTCATTAAGTCCTATATTACAAGAGGGGCCCCATGACAACATCCCATGTGCACCTAATTAAAGATCCATGTGACCCAATATGCTAGCTCAAGATAACCCATGTGCTAGCCCAAGTCACAACCTCTTCTTGGCACCACCATTTTCAAAGATTTGGACATCAACACATGTCATGTTTGGATATGTCTTTGAGACAACACTGCTTGGCACTTCAACCAGGACAAGAATACATGACATGTCTGAAAATTATTTGCCAATTAGACAAAACACTTGCCATGTCACTTTTATTTGGACATTTCACATGCTATGTCTTAAAAGAATTCCAAATTGGCACCCCTTCTTTTTAAGAGGTGTAAAGTAGGAGTTCTACACATTGGCACCCCACTCAAATTATTTCATGCCAACTTCAAAGAGTTCTTGGAATTTTATTCATCCAAGAGAAGAAGGTTCAAAGGTTTTCTACTACAGAGTTTCAATCAAACAGGTTGGAAGCTGCTTAAGTATCCAGAACTCAAGAGTCGTATAAAAACTCTTGAGCTTCTTCAATCCAGACTGAGCATCCACTCACCTACAGACGTCTACATCATCCAGACTCTATAATCTAGCAAGAAAGGCCAAGTGATGGAGCATCATGACCCTACAACAAGCCACCTCACCAATCCACCACTTTTGATGAAAAAAATTCATGAATTTCATCCACTTTAATAAGAGTTCCAAATCAGCAAACAAGCAAGAGTCCTGGATGCCCGAAAGCAGGATTCTATGAGTTGTTGTCCAAGGGAGAAAAACACTAGTAGTTGTATCCCTTACACCACTGGTTGGGGGTCTATAAATACCCCTCCAACCCTCTCTTGTAGTCAATCAATTATTATTCATCAATAAAGACATGTTGTCGAATTTCCTTTGCTATGTGCATCGAGGGGTATGAGGCCCTTTTCCTTTATTCTTCAAAATATCATAGGGTGTGAGTCCCTTTTTCTTTGTTCTTCGAAACATTGCGGGGTGCGATACCCTAGTTATCTTACCTATCCAGCAGACCAGAAAATTCAAAACCCACAATTTCTAAACCTTCCTTTCCTTTCAATCTTTCTTTTTCTTTGGTATTTTTTTTTAATTCATGATTTTCACTGTTGAGTGTTACAGGTGAATAGGAATCAAGATCAGGAGTTCTTGCCTCGAAACCAGCTTCGTGCGGACGATCAAAACTAGGGATCGAGTTCTTGAAATCCTGCCGTGAAGACCTTGAGAGTTCTGTCAGATCCAATTCAGAGGAGCAATTCTTCATTAGTAAAATCAAAACTTTCCTTTCTCGTTATTCTCTGATTTGTTGATAAAAAAACCCTAGTTTACAATGATTTTTCAATCACCAAGTCCTACTTTTTTAGTTAATTTGTAGGTTTACTTGCGGGTAGATAATACCTAGTTTCCTCTTCCGTCTCCACTGAAGTCTTCTTTAAAATTCTAAAAAAAATATAAAAACTATTGTCTAATTCCCTCAGATAATTAGATCTTAATCATAGTAATTTAGTTTTAATTATTTATCCAGCATCATTTTTGGTATCAGAGCAGGTTAAACTTGGGTTTAATCTCTCTTGTGCTGATTTAGTTTCTCTTTAAGTACTCTGATCGAGTACTTCACCATGGCCATCCAGTCATAGAAAAAAGTAGGGCTGCAAGACCCTCACCTCCCATTCAAATGGGATTTCCTATGGCATATGGGGGTGCTGCTGTGAATTGACCCTTGAAGAAGAAAACAAAGAGAGGCATCTTTAGGAATTATTTTCTGCATCGCATCCATCACAGTACATGGGCTATTCTTTTGATTGTTTCCATGTGTAAGTAACTCAGAATTTCTTGAATCTTATTTTGTTGGATCAAGCATAATTGATAGTATTTTAAAAAGTTTTTTCATGAATTATTTCTATCTATAGATTTTTTGCTTGTCAGAATACTGCCTGAGAATAGTTCTACCCTGAATTTTAGCAATTCTAGTTTAGGGGTCTTTTTGCATAAATCTTGCATTTTAAGTTCCTGCATTTTAGGTATTTTTCTGCAAACTATATCTTTGCTGAAAACAAAGAACAAAATACCAAAAAAAATCATTTATTATATTTTTTGTTATTTTTTTTTTTTTTGTTTGATTGCATCTAGGGTTTCAACTTGTATGTGCATCATCAATAAACCTAATCTTAAGGGCATTCAATATCTACATAAGGGAGGGATTTCATCACCCTTCCTTAGCCCACAATCACCACCTTTGCATTGGTCCTAACCCTAATTAAAATCTATTAGACTTAATTGCTCTAGTAAGCTAGGGACACTAACAAGTCAGGTTCCAAGTATTGTGTGTAAGCTAGTGCACCTAATCCTTTAATTATCTCTTGAATCTGGTGTCTAAAGCTAGAGGTCCAAGGGTAAACATCCTAAGAAATTTTGTGGTTTTTAATTAGGACCTTACAAGAGCACGTGGAGCTTCCCACAACTCAACCTCTTACCTGGCCAATGGATAGGGTAATTATTGAATTGGTAGTAATTTGAGCTGACCCATTCTACTTGAGCTCTAGGTCTAGGAAACCCTAGTCCGAGTCGAGTTTGATATGTTTGCATTGCCTAACCCCTAAATTAGTAGACCAATACTTGTATCCTCAAATCCAACCCAGTCTAGTTTGACCATGGAGTCCACTATGGAAACCTTACTAAGGACCTTCACTGAACAATGTACTCAAATAAACAATAGATTTCATCGACTAGATGACCGACTAGGTAACCTAGAGAAAACCAATAAGATCCATCCTGAATATAAATTTGAAACACACCCTGATCCATTCCTAGAACCCAACCCTAGGATAGCCCATCGCCATAACCCAATCGGGGATCTTAGTGAAAGGAGACCCAATAATGATTCCATAAACCAGGATGAGAGAGTTGCTATGAACTTTAGACTAGAAGCACCTTTATTTGGTAGTGATCTTGATCTTGAAAATTATATCGATTTGGAAGAAGGTATGGATTTGTATTTTGAGAAGGAACTAATGTCTGAAAGAAGTTAGTTTAAGTTTGCTAAGCTTAAGTTAGTACACTATGCTAGAATTTATTAGGATGATATTGAAAGAATGATCAGACGAAGAAGAGACATACCCATAACTACCTGGAGTGACATGAAACTTAAACTTAGGAAAAAGTACCTACCCGATCATATGAACCTAGTTCCTATATACTTAGATACTTTGAACCCAACTCTTACGAACCCAAATCCATGACCTATATATATGAGCCCATACCCTATGAACCTAAGGAACCCATAATCTCTAGGTTCAATCTAGTGTTAGTCAGGTTTCCCTTAGTCAGCCAGAACCCACTAAGATCAGAACACCTAGTCAGAACCACGAAATCAGTCCTCCTTCCCTTAATCGACCCACCTCTACTACCCTTTTGGTTCACCAACATGCCATTGTAGTGGAAGTGTATGAAGCTGAAAAGAGCTCAGTAGATGTGTATATAGATGAGGAAATACAGGAGGTAAACCTAGAGTTAGTTGAACATGACTGTACCTTGACTAAAAATGTACTGATAGGACCCTTAGAAAAAGAGATCCAAGAGAAACCTAACCCTACTGCTGAGACTTTACCAGAGGAAACATAAAAAGAGACTCAAGTCATAGAGCCTATTGAAAAGATGATTTCTTTAGTCCAGTACCCTCAGGCTGAAGTCACCTACTTGACTCTAATTGAAGATCTCTTCCCTGAGATTAGTGACCCATTATTATATAGGGTAGACCCTGTAGCTATACCTCAAGCCCTTAAGGTCAACCCTATTAGTCTAGGACTATTCCCTGAAACCTTTTCTTATTTCCTACCCTACAAAGTCACCCCCGAATTAACTTCTTATTTTCTACTATTCCCTGATATTTTCAATGTTTTTAGAATCATTAGTTTACATTTTGTTGAAGTTAGTATGTTTCATCAGTCCTTAGACTCTGTTAGATTTGCCACTTATTTCTGGAGAACCTTATGGCATCTATTAGGAGTGCATGTTAAATTTTCATTTGCATGTCACCCATCAACCAAGGATCAAGTACAGAATTGAAATTAAGGACTTATATATATCAAAAAAAATAATATAAAATAAATAAATAAATAAATAACTATATTTCCTTCACTAGTAATGCATAGTGAGCCTATTAGACAATTGCAGAGTTATATGCACAATACATTATAAAATTGTATAAGAATAATATGGCTAATTCTAAAAGAAGACTCAAGGATTACAAAGAAGGAGACTTTGTTATGGTTCGATTATGACCTGAATGGTTCCCACCTAGAATCATGAAAAATTTACATGCCCATAGTAGTGGACCATACAAAGTAATTCAGAAAATTGGACCTAATGCCTATGTGCTTGAATTGCTACCTGAACAAGGCATTTGCTCTACTTTAAACGTTTCAAACCTTATCGAGTATAGCGAGCCAACGTTGATTCCTAGTGAGCCATTTAGACCTAATCCAGTCCTTGAGAGTGAACTAACCCAAGTGTGTCCATCTACCAAACCACTAGCCTGGAGAGACAAGATCGAACATCATCGCCATTCGAAGCAAAGATTACCAGCAATATCTGGTTCATTATCAAGGATGACCTGAGTATGATGATTCTTAGATTCAACAAAGAGGACTTGCAAAGAGTTTCCCTTAACTTACTAGAGTATTATAATAGTGAAGTTTATCCATATACAACAGGGTCGAGTTCCTCCCACCCGGGGAGAATTGGTGTGGGCACCAGGGCTAAAAAAAATCTATAGGTTGAACCACATCCCTGTGGATCACCTGTGAGTAAAACCCTGAACCCAAATTCTTTTTATCATGTAAATATTTATTTTAAATTCTGTTATTTTAACTTAGTTAGGATAAATCCTTTTTACCAACTGTAATTAGGGTTTTGTTTATTTTTGGATCAAACCCTTTTTACCAAGTTGAGTCGAAACTTCAATTGAGTCAAACCTAATTTTCCCAATTGGGAGTAAAATGGTCTGGTTTGAATTAACCCTTTTTACCAACTTTAATTGAATTTTTATTCACAAGCCCAATTAAGTATGGTTGGTTATTTAGTTGAGTCATGTGATTTGTTATTTATTGAGTCCATGTAACTAGTTGAGTCATTGAGTCCTGTATTACAAGAGGGGACCCAAGACAATATCCTATATGCACCCAATTGAAGATCCATATGATCCCATGTGAAAGCTCAAGACAACCCATGTGCTAGCCCAAGTCATAAATTCTTCTTGGCGCCTCCTTTTTCAAAGATTTGGATTTCAACACATGTCATGTTTGGACATGTCTTTGAGACAACACTGCTTGGCACTTCAACCAGGACAAGAATACATGACATGTCTGAAAATTATTTGCCATTAGGACAAAACACTTGCCATGTCACTTATGTTTGTGTTGGGAATTGTGTCCCAAAGCCAATCGCCTAGGCTATAGGCGGTTGTGCTCAATATTATAATTTGTATATGAATTAATAAAAAATTTTTTTGATAGCTCATCACATTATTCATTTCCTTGTAATGAACTCTATTTATCTGATGAAGTCCTTAGGACTGCACCGACTTCGATATAGAGAGGATATATCGAGTGGTCCTTTAAAAAAGTTCACAACCAAATGATACATTGTACAGGACGGCAATGTATCAAGTGTAGGTTATTGTGGTTCACATCATTTGGTTGTCCTCTTGACCAAAGGAGTGTGGTGACACTGATGTGATCAGCAAGTGAGATGTGTGACATCTTATTAAACGTGACTTCGTGGAGCTATTTTCTGTCAAAGGATTGCTCGTGATTGGATATGGATATATATGTCCCTCCGACCTGAGGTCACTATGGTAGCTTGCAAGCAACTCTCCAAGCTTTGGTGCTGGACTACCCGAATTTCTAATCCAGCGATGGAATGTTTCTGGGTACAGGCAAGTAATTATGGAGCAGTGGTGGACCAAGATGGAATTGACATGTCCAAATTGTTTGGATTGAATATCTCGTAGTGTCTCAATTTAGCAAATCCTCAACCGGGGTAGTCCTAGTGAGGAGTCACTGGACTAGCAAGGTTGAGACATGTTGTAGACTTACTCAGTTAGGGTTGGCAGTCTAACCCTAGGTCATCTTGAGCATTGGAGGTCAAAGGGATGAATTATACGGTAACCATATGCCAGAGGTTCGATAGATTGCTCTCGCATCTTCAGCCTATCCGGACACCAGGACCCATTGCCAGATGGTATCTTGTGCTGGTACTGAAAGTGTTCTAGTGCTACCGTTTAGGTTCGAACTTATGAGGTCACACGTTAAAGAGGATTTCTTCCTGATCCAGGAGCCGATCAATGATTGGGAATCGTTTCGGTGTTAAGGTCAAACGATCTGATTGAGCACACATTGGATTTATTCTGATCAACCTGGTCTGATTTGGATCGACCAGGATTGGTTTGGCTCAAACAAAAACTAATCCTGGTTGACCAAGACTGGAACCGATTTTCTTATTGATCGGGTTTTGTCAGACCGGGGTCTTTTTGAGCCAATTTTTGGGTTTGATGAACCAGTTTAAAACATGGCATGTTTACATGGTGTTTTCTCCCAGCAATTTAATATAACCAGCTTGAAGACTTGCATGGGTTCCTTGCTCACGATATTGCCGACCCATTATAGAAACTGGTTCTCATGATGAACCCCATGGTTCAACGTAGTTTGTTTTGTCAAAACTTCCCCTACTCTCGGTTACCCTGTTTTACCGCTTGAATGGGATAAAAATAGCATGAAAATCGAATGCAGCTTGGGATATCAGATAATAATTTATAGCACAACGATTTAGAAAAGGTCTCATTGTGGTCTCTCATGCATGTCATTCCTATCTCTCGATCCCTGCTTTCATTGTGATATAGCCTATATTGTTCTCTTCCAGCCTACAGTTCCCAGCATTTTAAACCATTCAAGAGCCAATTCAAAAGGAGTTTGGGTTTTATCTAAACATCTCTCTCAATGGCTTCCCTGCCTTCACGGGTTTTCTTAACCTCTTATACTACTTGGTTGCAGGCCATGAGATAAGATAGATGGGAAGTAATAGGGCATGTGATAAGAGAGGAGCAGAGAGCGATTAATAGCCATCTGTGAGAGAACTTTTGGGATGAATATCTGAGTGCAGAAATTCATAGTGCATCCCATGAAATCCTTCACTGATCTTTAAGTTTTCCATTTTGTGCTTTTGGTGGAGTAAGGGCGGTCTTGGAGAAAACTGTCCATGAAGATCTGTTTGGCTTTCCCTGCTCCACATATCCGTGACCTGTTCATTGATTCTTGGAGGACTAGCATCCATCCAGGAGTTAGATCAGCGAGAGCCCGTGCGTGGATACTCTAGAGGGTGGACATTTGGACACCTTGAGAGATTGGACCGATCCCTTTCTTGTTCTTGTTATTGTTTATGTGTTACAGATCAAGTGGAAGCCCTGTTTGTTGATATGTTCTGAAGACTGCTAGGAGTTCACGTTGATGTCTTCTTCCAGATCTATTTTACTGTTGAAAGAGTTCAACTTGCTACCTTGATTTGCTATTGAAGGAGTTCAACCAGTTGATCTATTTTGGTCAAGAAGGGAGTCGGTTTCTTCCTGCTTCGATCCAAATTTTGAACAAAAGGAAGTTCTATAAGGTATATTATTTTCTTTTTGTTATCATGCATGTTTAGATCTAGATTTTATCATATTGTTTATAATTATTGCACTTTCCTATACATGCCTGTGTATTAGTTACATGCATCATGTTTATGTTAGATCCTATGTATGAGTAGGCTTTTCCGTATGCATGCTAAAAAAAAATTTAATTATGCAATACCTACTCCATAGTGTAGCATGCCTAGGGTAGGCATTCAATGCACTATTTTTCTTTCAGTGGTTTCGGAGCAAGGTTCCTGTGTAGTATATCATGATTGCATGTATTGTTGGTTTTAGGTATGTATCTAGATTTGGGATTACTTTTAGGAACCTTGATGTGACCTTCACCATGGCCATGTGTACGTAGAGATTAATCAGGGTTTAAAACCCCTAAGTTTTTATGGCACGAGGCGGTTCGTCTGTGTTGGCCTTTTCAGAAGGATCCTTAAAGGAAACCTATAGTATTAAAAATATTTTAATCCTGATACGTGATTATACATTGGCATGTCTAAAATTTTTAAGGCTTGCAATATTATAAATTGGTATTGTAAGACTAGATGTGATGCATGAAAGATGTAAAAAGGTTTTACATGATTTTAATTAAAAGTTGGCTTATAATCTAACAATTATGAATTGAAAGATTAATTAAATGACAAGCTAGATTAGGGTTTATGAACCTAATGTCATTTGAATAAGCCATCCGGGTTAATTGGATTAGACCAAAGGTTGGTTGAATTGGACTTAAGAGAACTAATCAAATGTTGATTAAGGACCTTCTCCTTAGTATCTATCTAATAGTTAGATGGGTTAGTCCATTCTTCTAAAATGGATCTAATTAGTATTTCTTTGGTAAGCCCGAGTTCTTAGGCTGGTCAAATAGAGTCAGGTAAATTGATTGGTCTTTAGGCAGGTTTGGAAATTTTGATCATGGTTGTATGAGGCTACCTCTTTCCTAGCCAACTTGGTTGGTGTCTAGGAAAGATGGTTAACGGCGGATACTCACCCATGATCTCACCTACCTGGCAAATCCGGTCAACCAGAACTAATTAAAAGAGCTTATTAATTCGAGTTAACCCATGTCACCTTAGTTGATCAGCATGTTTGATCATTAGGTGCCCATGGACCAACTTGTTGAATTTAATTCAACCCTCCTGAGAATTGATTTGATCTGTGGGAGGTTGATCCATGTTCTTCTCTCTATTCTTCTGTCATAATTTAATTAAAATCCTCTAAAATTATCAGGTCCTGAAAAAAGACTAAGTCAATTAGTTGATGGTGTCTTGGACTCCCATTAAGTGGGTTAGTAATGAGTTCTTTAGCTTGGTGTACATCGACAGTTCCAAAGAATGGGTGAGCATCCGGTTACTGGGATTACACTCCCGTAGATGATGGTTTAGTGCAACCTTCTTAACGATGATCAGGTGGGTCGGCCAAAGTCGTGCTTGGTCATTCGTTAGCTGGAAGCATCAGATTTGTCATATTGATGGTTGGACCTAACTAGAGACCCACAATAGGAGGCCCCAAGGCCGATTGGGGGTTATATGGGGCAAAATTTATTACTGGAAGTTGCTTATGGAAGTAATTGGTTAGAGAACCTATCTTTAGGCGCGTATGGATGAGCTGGCCAAAGTCGGGCTGATACGTGGTCTATTGGATTTTAGTACCCACTATAAAATGATGATTTCATGGATTGGAGTTAGAGGCTCCCAATCTGAAAAATTAGTGGGAGGGACCTTTACACTAAAGCCCAAGTCTTTTGGTTTAATTAATTAATTCATATACTAATTTGGACTTGATTTTTCTTTCAGATGTCTTCAAACCTTTTGCTCTGATCACTTCTTGATAGCGAGAAGTTAAAGGGTCCCAATTTCGATAGCCGGTATCAATTTAGTCCTGGAGCACGAACGGATCTTTTATGTGATAACGGATCCCGCACCCGAAATCCCTCCTACAATGCTCAATGTTCGATTAGGGATACTTATTTGAAGTGGGTTTCTGATCCAACTACTATTCGATGCATAATATTTGTGGCGATGAGCGACGAGTTCAGTCATAAATTCGAGGAGGCCCAGCCAGACGAAATCCTTCAAAAGTTGAAGGAATCTTTTGACACGCCGGATGATGTGGAGTGGTACAAAGTATCTTGTGCCATTTACAATGCCAAAATATGGAATGGCGATTCGGTCACTAATCATGTATTGTACATGATCGAGATGATCGAACAATTAGGCAAGCTCGGATGTCCCTTGCATGAGCAACTCGGCAAGGATGCGATACTGAATTCTCTACCCTCTTCTTATCTTGACTTTCTCGATCATTATAGAATGAATAAGCCTGCTGTCAATTACCATGGTTTAATGGGGTTGCTGCAGGCTTACGAGAAGGACCACCAACTGAATAAGGGGGTGGCGAATTTAGTGAGAGGTTTTAGAGGTCATCGTCCCTTTAAGAAAGGGAAGAAGAAAGGTACAGAAAAGAAGGTGCAGAGTGCTCCTAGCCCAAGTCAGGCTAAGAAAGTGAAAGCAGATCAAGCTGGTGTGGAGTGCTTCTATTATAAGAAGTAGGGACACTGGAAGAGGAACTGTCCTCTTTACCAGGCATCCTTAGACCAGAACAGGCCAAGAAATGGAAAGCAGCAGGGTGCTGGACAAGGTATTTATATGATAAAACCTTGTAATTTCTCTATTTGTGGCACTGCTAACTGGGTATTGGATACTGGTAGTCCTATTAATGTTTGCAATTCATTGCAGTGAATACAGGTTAGCAAGAGATTCGAGGATGGGGAGCAGTTCTTAAGCGTTGGAAATGGAAATCGTGTTCCAGTGCTGGCGATCTGAGTTTTGAGTCTTGTTTTTATGTCTAGTATTGTCGAATTAGTCGACTGTCATTGTCCTTGTTTTATTATGAGAATTATCTCTGTAGGCCTATTGGCCAATTATGGTTATGAACTTTCAATAAAAGGAGATTTTTGCCAAGTTATTATGAATAACTCTGTGATAATGAAAGCTAAGTTAAATAATGGCATTTATATTTTGTCATGGCCTATTAATGTAATGTACATGTCTAGCAAACACCCAATGATAGAAAATGTCAGTGACTTATATCTATGGCACTGTAGGCTAGGTCATGTTAACCAGAATAGGATAAACAAGTTGTGAGGAGAAGATCTCCTTGAGGTCAGTGATTCTGACTCACTACCCACTTATGAATCCTGTTTGCTTGGTAAAATGACCAAGTCACCTTTTACTGGAAAAGGTGAACAAGCTACAGAACTTTCGAGTCTTATACACACTGATGTATGTGGACCTATGATAGTTAGTGCCAGAGGTGGATACAGATATTTCATTACATTTACAGATGACCTTTTCAGGTATGGTCATGTCATCTTAATGAGACATAAATCTGGATCATTTAAAATGTTCAAACGATATCGTAATGAAGTGGAGAAACAAATTGGAAAGAGTATTAAAACCCTTCGATCTGATTGAGGCAGTGAATACCTATCCATTGAGTTCATGACATATCTTGAGGAGAATGGCATTCTCTCTGATTGGACTCCTCCAGGAACACCCCAGTTGAATGGTGTGTCCGAAAGGAGGAATCGAACCCAGTTGGACATGGTTCAATCCATGATTAGCTTTGCAACTCTGCCACTGCCCATCTTGGGATATGCACTTGAGACAGATTGTTACTTGATGAATGATGTTCCGAGTAAGTCTGTTGTCTCCACTCCCTATGAGTTATGGACTGGATGTCGGCCCTTAATTTCACACCTTCAGGTTTGGGGTTGTCTGACTTATGTAAAGAATTTAGACTCAGATAAACTTGATTCTAGGTCTGATTGGTGCCTGTTTATTAGGTACCCTAAAGAAATAAAAGGGTATTTCTTCTACTTAGAGGATGAACAGAAAGTGTTCATTGCTCTTAGGGCTATCTTTTAGGAAAAGGAGTCCTTGTAGAAGTAACTGTAGCCTCTAAGATTGAACTTGGTGATGTTCAACCAGTAGAAGAACATGCACACTCTAAGGACATCATAGAATCGACTGTTATTGGATCACACCTAGAACCCATTAATAGGAGATCTGGTAGAGTACCGTGTCAGTCGGACAGATATTACTGTTTCTTGGTCCGGGATGGTGATCTCATTGAGCTCGACGAGAATGATGAGGATCCGATCACCTAAATGGATGCACTTCAGAGATCTGACTCCGAGGCATGGCTTGGAGCCATGTGATCCGAGATGGAGTCCACGGAGATCAACATTGTATGGATATTGGTTAATCTACCTGAAGGGATAAAACCAATCGGGTGCAAGTAGATTTTCAAGAGAAAAAGGGGCGCAGATGAGAAGGTGGAGACCTATAAAGCCCGTCTGGTTTCCAAGGGATATCGTCAGTGATATGGGATCGATTATGATAAGATGTTCTTCCCTGTGACAATGCTCAAGTCCATTTGGATCATGCTTGCTTTGGCTGTACATTTTGACTATGACATCTGGCAGATGGATGTCCGAACCGCTTTCCTGAATGTGGAGCTAGATGAGGAGATGTATATGATATAGCCTGAAGGGTTCATATCCACATACGAGTCAAAGTGTGCAAATTGCGGAGATCCATATATGGACTCAAGCAAGCATCTCGAAGTTGGAACATGTGATTTGATAGATGTATCAAATCGTATGGCTTCGTAAGGAATGGAGAGGAACCCTGCATCTATAAGTGCGTTAATGGTTCTTTGTGATGCGAGATGACTCTAAGATTGCTAAAGATGCAGAAAACAGTAAACTAATTTTTTAATATTTTTTTATAATTTAATTTGTAGGCTAGATTACCAAAATTAAGTAAGAATTAGTATAAGGAATAGCAATACAAAGAATCATCGTATCGCAGGCAAACTCTTGCAAAATAATAAATTCCAGGACCCGAGAGTTGAGAAACTCCCGAATTAGGATAGCTTATCTTCATCAAATCAGAAATTAGAAGAAGGGAAGGATGTTACCAATCAGTGATTTGAAGAATGTTCGATGAAGAGATCACACAGCACTCTTATTGGAGTCTGGATGATAAAGTTTGGTTTCTTTGATTAGATGGCTGATTTGGATGGTTCCAGATTTAAGAAAAGCCTCCTCTTGGGAGGTGAAACACCTCGGGGATCCTGCAAAATGTCAAGGATCAGTCAAAATAGCAAGTAAGAAAAAGAAAGGGGATTAGATTTAGAAGGAATCAGGTTAGGGTTTAGAAGCTGGGCTGTTTGAAGCTTGTTGAAGATCTCCTTGCTTGGCAGCCTAGGGCACTCCTTCTTGGACATGTGAAGGCTTGGATGGCAGTGAGTTAGGGTGTGGAAGAATGCTAGGGTAGCAAGGAAACACAAACACAAACAAAAGAACCAAGAAAAACAAAGTAACACAAGTTCGCAAGCTCAAAATAAATTCACCAGGGTTTTTATATCATGAATAAAAGTTGATTACAAGAGGGGGAGGGATGGGGTATTTATAAAGTTCCCATGCCCTTACTAACCATGGTTACACTTGGGTTACAAGTCCTCTTCCAAATTGGAATACAAGTCCTTTCCTAGCTAGGTTAGAAAAACAAATCCCCATTAGGTTAGGAATTGACTTAGTCTTCTCCTTTTTCCTTCATGCTTTGACTATTCCACTCAAGGACACCTCTTGGACTTGGTCAACACCTCAAGGATGCCTAGGAGGGCATGTTTGGCTTCTAGGGCCAGCAAGGGGCTGGCCCAAAGGGGCTTGGGTGCATGGGTTTTGGCCTATGGAAGCTAGGGTGGCCTAGTATCCTGGTAGCAGGAATATTCCATAGATTCTTGCTATTTTAGGGCTTGGGCTTGGCACATGGACTTGATTTCTTTGGGATAAGATGTAGAGGGACCTTTTGAGTCATAGATGCCCTAGTTTGGGATTATGCTCTGGCATCTAGACTGGAATCTGGGCAGCTGGAAGACATTTGGAAAGAAAGAGGGTTTCTGGAACATCTTGGATCCTGGGTTGTCACACAAGATCCAATGGATTGATGTAGTGGTCTCTGACTCCTGGATGTTGCCTGGTGAAACTCTAAAATAGGGTGACCTTCTCTCTTGTACAAAAATTGGGCTCATACTAGACTCATAATTGATGTACAGGACTAAAAATACTGACTAGGTTGAGGGTTGAGACAAATCAACTAACCTCAACTCATAATTGATGAATGAAATTTTTGTTTTAGGGAAGAGTGATTCTTCATCTGCTTCGTGAGGAGAGGGAGTGAGGCCCAACCCCAGGCCATGATGTGAGGTCATGCCCAGTTATCCCCCTTCCCATTCCATTTTCTTTTTCCCATTTTGACCTTTGAGATTCATCCTAGCACCTCCAAATATCGAGATGTGTGGAATGTCCTAGAGGTGAGAGGTCTCTTCGTTAGGGTGAGTCCCAAAGTCCATGAGATCCAGATCCCTATCCTCCATCCCATTATTTCATTCACCACTTCCTTACAAAAAAAATCCAAAAAAAATTAGAATACCCTAATCTAGGTGACTTCTAGGCTCACCAACGATCCTCCCCCCCCACCTGTCCCACATCATCTGAGCCCATAATCTATGAACCCATAATCTATGAACCTATAACCCTTACTCAACCCACCTTTACTACCCCGCCACTAGTCAATTTTTCCTTAGCCAAACCCCTCTTACCACCCCACTAGTTTACAAGGATGACCTTGAAGTTGAAATGTATGAAGCTGATATGAGCTTAGTGGGTGAATATGAAGAAGAAGAAGAGTTACCCATAGAAGTCCTAGAATTAGTTGACCTAGTAGGTACCCAAGCTGAGACCAACCTCGAGTTAGCTAACCCTAACCATATCCTGACGGAAGCCAACCCAGAATTAGTTGACCCTGACAAAACCCAGATAGAAGCCAACACAAAGTTAGCTAACCCTAACCACACCCAAACTGAACCTGTAGTGGAAGACCAGTTAGAGGAAGAGAACCCAGATACTACTCTTAGAATTATACCTGAGGAGACTTTAAAGGAAAGTCCAATTATAGAACGTACTCCTAAATTTAAAGAACTAGAAGACTTTATTAGGAATTTTGCTTATCGGTGCCCTCAAGATAAATCCCCTACTGTGGTTCACATTGAAGATCTCTTCTCTAAAATTAATGTCCCATTCACCCTTACTGTAGACCTTGTAGGTAAACCTCAACCCCATAAGGTCAACCTCATTAGTCTAGGACTAATCCCTGACACTCCTTCTTGTATCCTATTCTATCCAATCAACCCCAAACCCTTTTCTTACTTTCTACCATACCGAGCTAACCCTGAAGCTACCTCTTATTTTCTACCCTTTTTTGAAGCTTTTAATATTTTTCTTACCACCAAATTGCATTTTGTAGAAGTTTGCATAACACATTCGTTCATTATGCATGTCATGTTTGCATCATACTTCTGGAAAATCCTTTGGCATCTATTAAGGGTTCCTATTAAATTTTCATGTACGTGCCAAACCAGTGTCAATCCTAGAGAGCCTAAAGATTGTTAGGTTTAGGTCCCAAAAGCCCAATCAATCCACAGACCTAATCCATCTATCGACACCTACACTGACCTCTGCACAGCATTTGCATCAAGTATTTAGTCAAAAGTTAAACATAAACAAAAAACTATATAAAAACATGGCTAACTCCTGAAAACAAGCTAAAGAGTTTTTTGCAGGGGATTATGTGATGATCAGGCTTTAGCTTGAGCGGTTCCCTCCAGGTACCGTAAAGAAATTTCTTGCTCATGAAGATGGACCATTCAAAATGATGAAGAGAGTTGGATCCAATGCTTACGTACTCGAGTTGCCACCTGGAAAAAGGAATTAGTTCCACTTTCAGCACTTCAGACCTTAGAGAGTATCGGGAGCCAGTAGTGATACCTAGTGAGCACTTTAAACCAATTCCTTTTCTTGAGATTGAACCCACCCTAGAGAGTCCACTTACAAATCGGCCTAAAAGTGAGGAAAGGATTAAGCACATCCTGGACGACCAAGCCATCAGTACCTGGAACACAGGTTATCACCAGTATTTGGTCTGTTGGCAAGGTTGGCTAGAATCTACGGACTCATGGATCACCCGTGAGGATCTGCAGTGCCTCAACCCAGGCTTTATTGAGCTGTATGAGAGCCACGTTGACCCTTACTCGACGGGATTGAGTTCCTCTCGCTACGGAAAAATTGGTGGGGGCACCAGAATCTGACACAGATTACTGGACCCTATCTGGTTTACTTAGCCATGTATAAAAGTTTTGTAATCAAGTAAGATTGAGTCCTATAATAAGTTGAGGCTAGTTGATTTGTCTCAACCCTAGTCCAGTCATTGAGTCCTATACTTGTCTATTAGTCCAGTACCAGTCTAATTTTGTACAAGAAAAGAGTTTACACAATTTTTGAGTACCGCAAGGCCTCATCCAGGAGACAGAGGCCTTCATATCAGCTTATTGGGCCTTGTTTGTTATCATAGGGTCGAAGATTCCTTCCAGATGCCCTAGATACCCTCCAGATGCCTTCCAGATGCCTTGAGACCCTCCAGATGCAAAAAAATATTCCAAGACCAAAGTGCCTCATGATTCCAGGAATATGCCAGCACCATAGGCCAATAAATTCCAAGCCCAGGAGTCAAGTGCATGAGCTCCAGAACCAAGATTTCAAGGATTATGCTGATACCATGGCACCCCAGCTTCAAGGGCCCATAAGCCCATGCGCCAAACCAATGGAGGATGCCCGTTGCTGTCCTAAAGCCAAGCCCAACTCTATTTTAGGCATCCAAGCCCAGAAGACCAAGCTGAAGGTGCCTTTGACCAAGTCCAAGGAATGGAGAAATTCAATTCAAACACGGAGATTTAGTTTTATTTTCACTCAAATTGTATTCTCTTAATTTTAAGCAAACTTGTAATCCCTCTCCAACTCAACTTTGTAATCCTATCCTAACTAGGAGAGTACTTGGGGAACAACTAGAAATACCCCACCCCTCCCCCTCTTGTAAGCATCTTTTATTCATGAATCAAAACCTTACTGAAATTTGGTGTTAAGTTGTGTTCTTGTGTTCTTGTGTTGAGTTGTGTGAGTTTTGTTTGTGAGCCCTAATTCATCCAAGCCCTAGCCATCCCAAAGAACTCTCATCCTAACCATAACATGCCATGGAGAAGAATCCCTCAGCCATCGATCAGCAAGTGGCCATCATTCCTCTCCAACCGCCAGCTTCTAAAACTATAATTCCCTCTTTCCCAAACCCTAGTTCGCTTTCTTTGCTTTCTATCTTATTTACTTGCTGACCTATGATGCTTGCAGGATCCCCATGGTGTTTCCCCTCCAAGGAGGAGGCCCTCTTCGCCTCCAGGACTGATCCCAGATAGCTTCCTGAATCGAGGAACTGAAGGCTTGTCTTCTAGGCAATGATCCCGAGTGCTGCGTGACCCCTTCATCGACAGGATCTTCGAATAGGTGCTTGATAAAAATCCTTTTCCCACCTAATTCTTGATTTATTGAAGGTACGCTATCCTAACTGAGAGTTTCTCAATCTCCAAGATCCTTTCTTTTATTATTTTGGCATGAGTTCATATGAAGGTATGATGTTTTCTTTCATTACATACTTGCCGCCGATTCTTTACCTGATTTTGATTTCTAGCCTACAAATCAAAATTCTAAAAATTATAAAAAAAATTAGTTTTAGTTTTCCTACAATAATGGTAGTCTTAGGATCATCCTGCATGAGTTTGGTATCATTGCTAGTTTAGGATAGCTTGCTCTTCATCAAAATCACAAAAACACTCATTGCTATTTTTTCTGCATCTTGTCATCTGCAATAGGTGCCTAATTTTCAGTCTAGTTCGTCATCTTAGGAATTTTATCATTCATTGAAATTTTCATGAAGTGTTCACTATTTAGTTTTGATAATTATCATAATTTTCAATTATTTTTACCAAAACAAAAATTATAAAAATTACTGCATCTTAGGAACCCTAATAGAATCCTGAACTTCTGCACATAGCATGAAAACCCTAGGTTTTGCATCATCATCTGATTTTTGTTTTGCATGAAACATGGTAGAGATCATCCATACTTCTCACTCACTGTTCTAAAATTTTCTTGAATTATTTTCTGCATCAAAACCTGAACCAAATTCTTCAGTGAATCAAACCCTAAATTTCTGTTCTGCATACTTGACTTAACCTAACCTAACCAACTTCCAAACCCCTCAATCCCAAGCCCAATTTGATTGCTAACCTAATCAACTTAAACCTAACTTGCCATCTCATAAAACATCCAAAAATATTTTATTTTTCTGATTATTATTAGTTTGCATTAGGGCTCATTTAATGTGCATCATCTGATTAAACTACTCTTAAGGGCAATTCATTATCTCATATCAGGACAGGATTTCATCACCTGTCTTGGACCCAGAACAACCACCATCATCCTAACCTATGCCTTAATTAAAATTAATTAGACTTAATTTTCCCTAGTGGGCTATATAACACCAACAAGTCATGTCCAAATTGTGTGGGCCAACTAGTGCAACCAATTCTCCAACTATTACTGGAATCTGGTATCTAAGTTTGTGGGTCAAGAGTCAAATGACCTAAGTAGTGTTGTAGTTACTTAATTTGGTCCGTTCGAAAGTAGGTGGGGCTCCCAAACTGCCACGCCCTACCTGGACAGAGGAAGGATTAGTTGTTGAGTTGGGTGTAAGTTGAGTCGACCCACTCAGTTTTGGCTCTAGGTCTAGGAAACCCTAGCCTGTACAAACCATTGCATGCTTGGCTGCATCATTTCACCTTGATTGTTTGCTTGATTGCATGACCACTAGATTAGGGACCAAATATCATCAGTCCAAACCTCAACCCAGTTCAGTCATGGAGTCTAATTTTGAAGCTCTTTTAAAAGCCATGAGTGAATAGATGACCTAAATGAATACCCAATTAACCATCCAAATAAACCAATCAATACCCAATTGACCACCCAATTAACCACTCAAATAAACCAATCCAATACCCAAACCCAAAACCAGCTTGCCCAGTTGACCACTCAAATCAACCAAATAACCTAATCTAATACCCAAGCAACCCATAGGTTTGACCATTTGACCAATAGATCTAAGCCCATAACCTATGAAACCATAACCCTTAGTCGACCCACCTTTACTACCCCAGCCACTAGTCAATTTTTCTTTAGCCAAACCCCTCTTACCACCCCACTAGTTCACAAGGATGTCCTTGAAGAGGAAGTGTATGAAGCTGATATGACCTTAGTGGATGAATTGAAGAATAAGAAGAGGAGTTACCCATAGAAGACCTTGATTAGTTGACCTAGTAGGTACCCAAACTGAGACCAACCTAGAGTTAGTTAACCCTAACCATATCCCGATGGAAGCCAACCCAGAATTAGTTGACCCTGACCAAACCCAGATAGAAGCCAACACAAAGTTAGCTGACCCTAACCACACCCAAACTGAACTTGTAGTAAAATATCAGTTAGAGGAAGAGAACCCATATACTATTGTTAGAATTATACCTGAGGAGACTTTAAAAAAAAGTCCAATTATAGAGCCTAGTCAAAAATTTCATGAACCAGAAGACTTTATTAGGAATTTGGCTTATCAGTGCCCTCAGCATAAATCCCCTCCTGTAGTTCCCATTGAAGATCTCTTCCCGAAAATTAATGACCCATTCATTCATACTATAGACCCTGTGGTAAACCTCAACCCCATAAGGTCAACCTCATTAGTCTAGGACTAATCCCTGACACTCCTTCTTGTATCCTATTCTATCCAATCAACCCTAAACCCTTTTCTTACTTTCTACCCTATCGAGCTAACCCTAAATCTACCTTTTATTTTCTACCCTTTTTTGAAGCTTTTTATATTTCTCTAACCACTAGATTGCATTTTGTAGAAGTTTGCATAATGCATTCATTCATTACGCATGTCATGTTTGCATCATACTTCTAAAAAATCGTTTGGCATCTATTAAGGGTTCCTGTTAAATTTTCATACACGTGCAAATCCAGAGTCAAACCTAGAGAGCCTAAAGTCTGTTAGGTTTAGGTCCCAAAAGCCCAATCAATCCACAAACCTAATCCATTTGTGATGCAGCACGAAAGCTCTGATACCAAAAATGATGCAAAACAAAAAAGATGATGCGATGCGGAAGTAAATTAAAATTAATGTATTTTTTTTTTTAATATATTTTCAGAAGTTGGCTTTGACTCAAAGGAAAGATAAACTAATGTTGAAAGAAACTAAGAAATGACAGAGAGCACAATTAAAAGGAGTGGATTATCAGAGTAACTCAAAAGTAGGATCGCTGGGGATTGAGAAACCCCCAGACCTGGGGTTTACTCCTCTTTCAAGAAACAAACGAAGAGAGAAGAGAAGGTTTTATACCTGACTGTGATATCTCTCGTTGCTTCAATTGAAGGACACTCTCGAGCAGATTGTAGGATCCTTGGAGACGAGGTATCTTCGCAATGGATCCTCGGATTGTAGTCCTATGGCAAGGTTGGCCTTCTTCTCGAACTCAGGATCTGGAAGAAGAAGAACAAAAAAAAAGAACCAGAAACTCAAAGAAAGACACTGACCTGAGGACTTAATGAAGATTGTTGGATGTAGAAGTTCCGGAGATCTTGATACTGATCTGACTCTTCTTTGAACTTGCTCTGTAGTTGAAACAGTTGATCTAAACCTGGATGCTGGTGGCCGGCCTCTATGTGAAAGAGAGGGGCCGTGGGATGTAGATGGAAAATTAGGGTTTGGTGGTGGAGTAGAGATGGGTGGACTAAGCTAGGGTTTTGGGGTTGGAGATCTCACACCTCCTCAAGGTTCCTAGGGAACCCGGATTTACTCCCTCACTGAGCTCAACACTTGAATACAAGTGCGGAAGAGAGAAACACAAAGTTGCTCACAAAGAAATTGATTTCATTCATCATTTTTTTCAAGAGTTACATAGAGTTGAATATATAGACATAACAAAGAAATAAAATTTCATACACTTCCCATGTGGTACTAATAGGACTAACCCACACTTTAGGCATCAAATTCTCTTCCCAAGACTCCTTCCATGAGTGGGCATCCCAAAAAGTCCAAGAAAACTTGAAAATCAGCTCCAAATGGCAGGTTATGGGGGTGTCTCCTAGTATCTCTCCATGAATCAAGGATTTTCCCTTCATGGTTTGGCTCTTTTGGACACCTCCTAGTCTTGCTCCACAAGTTTAGGCTTCTTCCTTTCATGGCTTTGGCACTTTAGGAAACTTTTGGGTGCCTCCTTGATTTTCTCCCCAAGACATGCTCTCTTCCCTTTTATAACTTGGGTTTTTATGGAACATTGTGAGGCACCTCCTTGATCCTCTCTTCAAGAAAAATTCTTGCCATCCTGGCTTGGGTTTATCTGGAAAGAAGTTGGCTCCTCCTTGGATTGAGGTATCTTGATGGATTTTTCCCCCAAGTGGCGCAAGAAAGAAGGGACCTGCTTTCTTGTGGTGTGGGGTCCAAGGCACACTGGATGGAGTTGTGGAACCTCCTGGACTTTGGCGTATGGCTGGGAGTGTGGCGCCCACTTACATGGTCCTGGGAGAAAATGTGGCACCTTGGAGAAGACCTAGACCACTACTAGGACTTGTATTGAGTCAACATGACTCAACAAAATTTAAATTGCAGGGAAATACAGACTCAAACTAAAATTGAGTTAACCAAGTAAACCCTTATTACAAAACCAGAAAACCCTAATTCTTCGGGCAATGTCAATCAGAGATCCAGATGGAGCCCTGAAGTCTTCTTCTAAGTCTGGTGCCCGCACCAATTCTCCCGGGGTGGGAGGAACTCGACCCTGTCGAGTATGGATCAAGCTGGCTCTGGTATCTCTCCAAGAGGTCTGGGTCCAATTCTTGTAATTCTTCTCGGGAGATCCAAGAGTTATCAGAATCTGGCCTTCCTTGCCAGCGGACCAGGTATCTTTAGTATCCTCGATTACGAGTGGAGATAACCTGATCATCCAGGATCTTTTCAATCTGCTCTTTCCTCACAGGCCAGTTTGTTGGTGGACACACAGGGTTGGGTTCACTCTCAAGAGCAGGATTAGGCTCAAAAAGGCTCACTGGGAATCACAGTTGGCTCTCTATACTCTACTAGGTCTGTAATATTGAAAGTGGAGCTAATGCCTAGTTCTGAAGGCAACTCGATCACATAGGCATTGGACCCTACTCTCTTCACCACTCTAAATGGTCCAGCTCCTCTAGCATGTAACTTTCTAACAGTTCCAGGAGGAAACGGTTCAGGCCTTAACCTAATCATTACATAGTCTCCCTCAACAAAAGTTTTGACTCGCCTTTGAGAATCAGCCAACTTATTATAAGTTTCATTACTTAAATTTATTTTGGCATGAATTTCTTTATGCAAGTCCTTTACATGCTATGCAAGTGCATCAAGAGACTTGTGTGTGTGGACTAATAGTGAAATCAGATCAAGTGGTGTGTGAGGCTTGTATCCATGAACAATTTCAAAGGGACTCTAGCCTATAGACCTATTGATCGAAACATTATATGCAAATTTAGTCCTGGACAAAATACAAATCCCAATTCCTGGTGCTCTCAATCAAACCAAAATCAGAGCCAAAGCCTAGTAAAGGGTCAAGAAAAACTAAACTAGATTGACGACGCATTCCTAAAGAATGGACTTTATTCCAAAGGAACCCTTGGTCTAAACCTAACAAACTAAGGCTCTCTAGGTTTGACCTTGGGTCGGAGGAGGGCATGCAGAGCATGAAAACTTATTATGGATGCCTAGTAGGTGCCATAAGGTCTTCCAGAAGTAGGTGGCAAACCTAATAGGTTCTAAGGAGTCTTGCAACCTAGAGATCTCAGTAAAGTGTAATCCCATAGCTCTAGAAACATGAGAAGATTCAGGGAAGGGTAGGAAATAAGAATTAGAGTTTTGAGGTGGCTTATCAGAAACAAGAAACAAACCTTGATTATTCAGGATGACCTTAAAATGAGGACATTGTTCTATAGGTGCACTCATCCAAACCTCATGATTTGCTCTAGGACGGTCTACAAGTGTAAGTTCTAGGATAGGCTGGGTGCTCCTAGAAGGTGGAAGGTTATCAGGAAGGTCTTTGGAATGTTTATCTAAAAAGTCCTCTAAGCTACTATCTTTTTCTTGTTCTTGGACCTTCTCAATGGGCAATTCTTGTGAACCCCTTCCTTCTTCACACTTCTCTACCAGATTTGACTCAGGGGTGTCTTCTTTGGATTCCTCAATGAGTTCAGAGGTATTCTCACTTAAACTCTCATTGGGTGCAATTTCCTCTTCCAGAACTTCCTCAAAAGGGTCTTCTCTTAGGGTTAGCTCCTGAATTCCTTGAGTGGCAGGGGTCCCCTCAATAACCCCATTAGGTAGGAGTTGGTTAATTTAATTATCTAGAGAGATATCCTCAAATTCTTCTTCTTCATATTCATCTATCAAACTTATGTCAGGCTCATATATTTCTTCCTCAATCTCACTGAAAGGTTCTAATCTATTCTCCTTTGATTCCTCTTTAAGTACGGCTCTGGTCGGGTCCACTAATTTTGGGATGGCCATGCCTAACTCCTTCTCAGTGTTATCCTTCTGGTCAAGAGGTGACACAAGTGGGAATTGACAAACAAAAGTCTGGTTCACTACGGATGTCGGATCAATCGGAACATGACTCAAGTTGGTAGAGGTTGGCTTTAAGTCCAAAGTACTTGATTGGTTATATCTTAAAGACCACTCATAGTCTTGGGCTTCTTTGTAGGCTCGATCTAACTTATTGGTCTTTTCAAGGCATAGCTTCCTATAAATGTCTGGGTGTAACCCAACCCTAAACCTCGATGTGATCTGAGCTTCGGTCTCAATGGTATTGCATTTCATGTCATACCACTAGAAGTCCTCGATATATTTAGACACAGGCCTATTACCTTGTCGTAATTGGTACCATTGGTCTAAAAGTGTTTTCTCATAGGATCTACCTAGGTACCTATCTCTCAACTTACATCTCATATCTCTCCAAGTATATATTTCCTCTTTTCTTTGATAACACTTATGCTCAATAGCATACCAATGCGACCTAGCATGTTTGGTGAACTTGGTTTTGGCCAACCTAATTTGTCCTAATTTTGATATGTTAGTGCACTCAAAATACCGATCCATTTGTTCTTCCCACTTAATATATGTCTCTTGTCTTCCATCAAAAGTGGGTGCATAAGGTTCAGTGTTCCTAACAGGTCCCTTTTCTGAGTCAACCAAGTATGGATATAGGCTCCTAGGGTTATGCTCGGGATCACGGTATAAGGTCCTCCTAGGCTCCTGGCATGGGTGAGGTTGGGGCCTATTAAATTTTGGATCAGGGGTCCAATTTTTATGTCTACGTTTCTCAAGTCCCTGGGCTCGGTCTCTAAACTGGGCAAAACCCTCATTCATATCTTGACTCAATTTGGTCATACTTTCGGTAAGAGTTCTAATTATGGCCTCTAAATCAGGTTGGGTTTGACCAGGTTGGTAGGGTACTTCATTCCGGGTGGACATGATGATGCAAGCAAGCACACCAAATGAGACTCGACTGAAATGACTACGGGCTAACTAGACCTAGAGCCCAAACTAGATGCCCAATCAGAGTGGCAAGCTAGCCTGTGTAACTCGGGACTCAGCCAGGCAGGTGTAAGGGGAGTGTTAGGTCCCTAATTGCCAATCCTAGACACCAATCAGAGATTGGCCAGGTAGACGGACCAGCACACAAGCCCTTCAGGATAGAATCCCTGAACCACCATTCTAGACACTGAGTACAAAGCACACACAGAGTAACTAGACAAACTGACTCAACATTAGCCTAGACCCGACTTGTTGGTGTCCCTAGCCCACTAGGGCAAATTAAGTCTAATAAATTTTAAAATTAGGCTTAGGATCGAATGAATGGGTGGTGGTTTTGGGCTAAGGAGAGGTTATCAACTCCTCCCCTTATCTTAGATGCTCAATTGCCCTTAAGATGAATTAGGAGATGATCACTCAAAAAAAAATTTGAAATGCAGAAACACAGAAACAGAGTTGCTATAATTTAACTCTCAAAAATTTCACGGAAACCAATAAATCACAGTAAAATTATGTAAAATAGTATCAATTATACTGGTTCCAGAAAAATAAAAATCACATAATTTGGAGTTACCTGTAATGAGAAACAATTCCTAAAATAGAGTAGTTACAGACTGAAAACAAAACGCTTCCCCCGTTTACAATTCCTGCTACGAAGTTGTAACCCAGCGGATCCCCTACACGCCCTAGGAACACCCCATGGAATGGGAAGAGGAGGCTTGCACCTCGCTTCGTTCCTAAGACCGGACATCCTGGGGAGTCTACTTCGAGCAGACAAAGTAAAAAAGAGAGACACTCAAAACATGCAAGCAAGTCAGAAACCCTAGACAGGGCTCTGATACCAAAAATGATGCAGCACGAAAGCTCTGATACCGAAAATGATGCAGAACAAAAAAGATGATGCGATGCGGAAGTAAATTAAAATTAATGTATTTTTTTTTTAATATATTTTCAGAAGTCGGCTTTGACTCAAAGGAAAGATAAACTAATATTGAAAGAAACTAAGAAATGACAGAGAGCATAATTAAAAGGAGTGGATTATCAGAGTAACTCAAAAGTAGGATCGCTGGGGATTGAGAAACCCCCAGACCTAGGGTTTACTTTTCTTTCAAGAAACAGACGAAGAGAGAAGAGAAGGTTTTATACCTGACTGTGATATCTCTCGTTGCTTCAATTGAAGGACACTCTCGAGAAGATTGTAGGATCCTTGGAGATGAGGTATCTTCGCAATGGATCCTCGGATTGTAGTCCTATGGCAAGGTTGGCCTTCTTCTCGAACTCAGGATCTGGAAGAAGAAGAACAAAAAAAAAGAACCAGAAACTCAAAGAAAGACACCGACCTGAGGACTTAATGAAGATTGTTGGATGTAGAAGTTCCGGAGATCTTGATACTAATCTGACTCTTCTTTGAACTTGCTCTGTAGTTGAAACAGTTGATCTGAACCTGGATGCTGGTGGTCGGCCTCTATGTGGAAGAGAGGGGCCATGGGATGTAGATGGAAAATTAGGGTTTGGTGGTGGTGGAGTAGAGATGGGTGGACTAAGCTAGGGTTTTGGGGTTGGAGATCTCACACCTCCTCAAGGTTCCTAGGGAACCCGGATTTACTCCCTCATGGAGCTCAACACTTGAATATAAGTGCGAAAGAGAGAAACACAAAGTTGCTCACAAAGAAATTGATTTCATTCATCATTTTTTTCAAGAGTTACACAGAGTTGAATATATAGACATAACAAAGAAATAAAATTTCATACACTTCCCATGTGGGACTAATAGGACTAACCCACACTTTAGGCATCAAATTCACTTCCCAAGACTCCTTCCATGAGTGGGCATCCCAAAAACTCCAAGAAAACTTGAAAATCAGCTCCAAATGGCAGGTTATGGGGGTGTCTCCTAGTATCTCTCCATGAATCAAGGATTTTTCCTTCATGGTTTGGCTCTTTTGGACACCTCCTAGTTTTGCTCCACAAGTTTAGGCTTCTTCCTTTCATGGCTTTGGCACTTTAGGAAACTTTTGGGTGCCTCCTTGATTTTCTCCCCAAGACAAGCTCTCTTCCCTTTTATAGCTTGGGTTTTTATGGAACATTGTGGGGCACCTCCTTGATCCTCTCTTCAAGAAAAATTCTTGCCATCCTGGCTTGGGTTTATCTGGAAAGAAGTTGGCTCCTCCTTGGATTGAGGTATCTTGATGGATTTCTCCCCCAAGTGGCGCATGAAAGAAGGGACCTGCTTTCTTGTGGTGTGGGGACCAAGGCACACTGGATGGAGATGTGGCACCTCCTGGACTTTGGCGTGTGGCTGGGAGTGTGGCGCCCACTTGCTTGGTCCTGGGAGAAAATGTGGCACTTTGGAGAAGACCTAGACCACTACTAGGACTTGTATTGAGTCAACATGACTCAACAAAATTTAAATTGCAGGGAAATACAGACTCAAACTAAAATTGAGTTGGCCAAGTCAACCCTTATTACAAAACCAGAAAATCCTAATTCTTCGGGCAATGTCAATCAGAGATCCAGATGGAGCCCTGAAGTCTTCTTCTAAGTCTGGTGCCCGCACCAATTTGTCAACACCTACACTGACCTCTGCATAGCATTTGCATCAAGAATTTAGTCAAAAGTTAAACATAAATAAAGAACTATATAAAAACATTGCTAATTCCCAAAAACAAGTTAAGGAGTTTTCTGCAAGGGATTATGTGATGATAAGGCTTCAGCCTGAGCAGTTCCCTAAAGGGACCGTAAAGAAATTGCATGCTCATGAAGCTGGACCAGTCAAAATGATGAAGAGAGTTGGATCCAATGCTTAAGTGCTCGAGTTGCCACCCGGAAAAGGTATTAGTTCCACTTTCAGCACATCAAACCTTATGAAGTATCGGAAACCAGCAGTGATACCTAGTGAGCACTTTGAACCAATTCCTTTCCTTGTGAGTGAACCCACCCCTGAGAGTCCACTTACAAATTGGCCTAATAGTGAGGAAAGGATTAAGCGCATCCTAGAAGACCATGACATCAGTACCCGGAACACAGGCTATCACCGATATTTGGTCTATTGGCAAGGTTGGCCAGAATCTAAGGACTCATGGATCACCCATGAGGATCTGCAGCACCTCAACCTAGGGTTACTTGAGCTGTATGAGAGCCACATTGACCCTTACTCGACAGGGTCGAGTTCCTCCCACCCCGAGAGAATTGGTAGGGCACCAGAATCTGACAAAGATTACTGGCCCTATCTGGTTTACTTAGCCATGTGTCAAAGTTTTGTAATCGAGTAAGATTGAGTCCTGTAATAAGTTGAGGCTAGTTGATTTGTCTCAACCCTAGTCCAATCATTGAGTCCTATACTTGTCTATTAGTTTGAAACCAGTCCAATTTTGTACAAGAAAAGAGGTTACACAGTTTTGGTATTCCACCAGGCCTCATCCAGATGCCAAAGGCCTTCACATTAGTTTATTGGGCTTTGTTTGCCATCCCAGGGTCGAAGATTCCTTGCAGATGCCCCAGATGCCTTCCAAATTCATTGAGACACTCCAGATGCCAGAGAATATTATGAGACCAAGGCACCTCATGATTCTAAGAATATGCCAGCACCATAGGCCAAGAGATTCCAAGCCCAGGAGTCAAGCGCATGAGCCCCAAAACCAAGATTCCAAGGAATATGCTGATACCAGAGTGGCCCAGCATCCAGGGCCCATAAGCCCATATGCCAAACCAATGGAGGATGCCCCTTGCTACCCTAAAGCCAAGACCAACTCTTTTTTAAGCATCCAAGCCCAAAAGACCAAGCCCAAGGTGCCTTTGACCAAGTCCAAGGAAGGGAGAAATTTAATTCAAACATGGAGATCTTGTTTTATTTTCACTCAAATTGTATTCTCTTAATTTTAAGCAAACTTGTAATCCCTCACCCAATTAACATTGTAATCTTATCCTAACTAGGAGAGGACTTGGGGAATAACTATAAATACCCTACCCCACCCCCTCTTGTAAGCATCTTTTATTCACGAATCAAAACCCTGCTGAAATTTTGTTTTAAGTTGTGTTCTTGTATTCTTGTGTTGAGGTGTGTGAGTTTTGTTTGTGAGCCCTAATTCATCCAAGCCCTAGCCATCCCAAAGCACTCTCATCCAAACCCTAACATGCCATGGAGAAGAATCCCTAAGCCATCCATTAGCAAGTGGCCATCTTCCCCCTCCAGCTGCCAGCTTTTAAAACCCTAATACCCTCTTTCCCAAACCCTAGTTCACTTCTTTTGCTTTCTAACTTGTTTACTTGCTGACCTCTGATGCTTGTAGGATCCCCATGGTCTTTCCCCTCCATGGAAGAGGCCCTCTTTGCCTCTAGGACTGATCCATGATAGCTACTTGAATTGAGGAACTAAAGGCTTGTCTTCTAGGTGACGATCCCGAGTACTGTGTGACTCCTTCATCGATAGGATCTTCGAATCGGTGCTTGGTAAAAATCCTTCCCCCACCAAATTTCTGATTTGTTGAAGGTATGCAATCCTAACAAGGGGTTTCTTAATCTCCAAGATCTTTTCTTTTATTATTTTGGCATGAGTTCAGATGTGGGTATGATGTTTTCTTTCATTACATACTTGCCTGCAGATTCTTTACATGATTTCGGGTTTCTAGCCTATAAATTAAAATTTTAAAAATTATAAAAAAAGTTAGTTTTAGTTTTCCTACCATCACGGCAGTACTAGGATCATCCTGCATCAGTTTGGTATGCTGCAGGCACCAGGATCCAACATAGATTACTAGGCCCTATCTGGTTTACTTAGCCATGTGTCAAGGTTTTGTAATCAAGTAAGATTAAGTCCTATATAAGTTGAGGCTAGTTGATTTGGCTCAACCCTAGTCCAGTCATTGAGTCCTGTACTTGTATATTAGTTCAGTACCAGTCTAATTTTGTACAAGAGAAGAGGTTACACAGTTTTAGAGTTCCACTAGGCCTTATCCAGGAGCCAGAGGTCTTCACATCAGCTTATTGGACCTTGTTTGCCTCCCCTGGGTACATGATTCCTTCCAAATACCCCAAATGCCTTCCAAATGCCTTGATACCCTCCAGATACCATAGAAAATTTTCAGACCAGGGCACCTCATGATTCCAGGAATATGCCAGCACCCTAGGCCAAGAGATTCTAAGCCTAGGAGTCAAGCCCATGAGCCCCAAAATAAAGATTCCAAGGAATATGCTGAAACCAGGGCGTCCCAGCTTCCAGGGCCCATAAGCCCAGGTGCCAAACCAATGGAGGATTCCCCTTGCTACCCTAAAGCCAAGCCCAACTCTATTTTAGGCATCCAAGACCAAGAGACCAATCCCAAGGTGCTTTGACCAAGTCCAAGGAAGGGAGAAATTCAATTCAAACATGAAGATCTAGTTTTATTTTCACTCAAATTACATTCTATTAATTTTAAGCAAACTTGTAATCCCTCTCCCACTCAACTTTGTAATCCTATCCTAACTAGGAGAGGACTTGGGGAACATATATAAATACCCCAACCATCCACCTCTTGTAAGAATCTTTTATTCATGAATCAAAACCCTGCTGAAATTTTGTGTTAAGTTGTGTTCTTGTGTTCTTGTGTTGAGGTGTGTAAGTTTTGTTTATGAGCCCTAATTCATCCAAGCACTAGCCAACCCAAAGAACTCTCATCCAAACCCTAACATGCCAAGGAGAAGAATCTTTAAGCCATCCATCAGCATGTGGCCATCTTCCCCCTCCAACAGCAAGCTTCTGAAACCTTAATTCCCTCTTTTCCAAACCCTAGTTAGCTTTTTTTGCTTTCAAACTTGTTTTCTTGCTGACCTCTGATGCTTGCAGGATCCCTATGGTGTTTCCCTCCAAGGAGGAGGCCCTCTTTGCCTCCAGGACTCATACCAGATAACTACCCGAATCGAGAAACTAAAGGTTTGAGTTCCAGGCGACGATCCCGAGTACTATGTGACCCCTTCATCGACAGGATCTTCGAATCGGTGCTTGGTAAAAATCCTTTCTCCTCCTAATTTCTAATTAGTTAAAGGTACACTATCCTAAACAGGGCTTTCTCAATCTCCAAGATACTTTCTTTTATTATTTTAGCATGAGTTCATATGCAAGTATGATGTTTTCATTCATTAAATACTTGCCTTCTAATTCTTTACCTGATTTTGGGTTTCTAGCCTACAAATTAAAATTCTAAAAATTATAAAAAAAATTAATTTTAGTTTTCCTACAATATGGTAGTCTTATGATCATCCCGCATCACTTGCTACATGAATTTCAAACTATTTTAAATGGATGTAAATAGTATATTTTTTAATTGTTTTATATCTGAAGATGTTTTTGTAGAACAACCATTGGGTTTTGAAAGTCATACGTTGCCAAATCATGTTTTCAAACTCAATAAAGTATTATATGGTTTAAAACAAGTGCCTAGAGCATGATATGATAGATTAAGCAAGTTATTACTTGAGAAAAATTTTGTTAGAGATATTGTAGATACTACTTTATTTATCAAAAAGAAAGAGAATGATATATTAGTTTTACAGAATTATGTTGATGACATCATTTTTGGTGCAACTAATGAGAATCTTTGCAAGGAATTTGCTGAGTTAATGCAGGGTGAATTTTAGATGAGCTTAATGGGTGAACTAACTTACTTCCTTGGACTCCAAATTAAACAAACAAGAGAAGGAATTTTTATCAACCAAGCAAAGTACATCAAGGAAATCATTAAGAAGTTTGGTATGGAGTCATCCAAAGAAATGAGCACACCCATGAGCCCTACATGCAGATTAGATAAAGATGATGATGGCAACAACAATGATCAAAAGCTTTATAGAGGTATGATCAGATCACTATTGTATTTAATTACTAGTAGGCTTGATATCTTGCTCAGTGTATGCATATGTGCTATATTTCAATCAAATCCTATAGAATCGCACATAATTGCTGTTAAAAAAATTATAAAATATCTTAAAGGAACAAGTAATCTTGGTTTATGGTATTCTAAGCAATCTTAATTAAATTTAATTGGCATTTTTGATGCTGATTATGGTGGATGTAAAATTAATAGAAAGAGCACTAGTGGCACATGTCAATTTCTAAGGTTGAACTTAATTTCATGGCACTGTAAGATACAAAACTCCATAGCACTATCTACTACTGAGGCAAAGTATGTGGCTGCAGGGAGTTGTTGTGCACAGGTGTTATAGATTAAGCAATAACTAGAATATTTTGGTGCTATTTAATCTAAAATTTCTATCAAATATGATAACATAACTGCTATTATTCTTACAAAGAATCCTACTCAGCATTCAAGAACAAAGCACATTGAAATTAGACATCACTTTATTAGTGATCATGTACAAAATAGTGATATTGAACTTGAATTCATTCCTACTAGAAACCAACTTGCTGACATCTTTACTAAGGCACTAAATGAAGAAAGATTTTAGATGATTAGAAGTGAATTTGGTTTGTGTGATCCTTTTTAGAAACCTTGACCTAATTTCTTCTAAAATTAAGAAAATTATCTAGAAGATCTCCAATATTTATCTAAGGACAATGACCACCATATCTAGTGTGCTACTATCCTTAAAAATCTTTTTGCTAGACATTTAGAGCTTTTTTAAGCATTTTTGCTCGAGCCAACTCGAGCAGACAAGGCTCTGGCCGAGTAGACTCGATTATCGGGTTAGGACTTTTTATATATAGTTTGTAAGTCTAAGCTAGGGTTTGCTTTTACTATTGAACCTTGACCAAAATCCCAAAAACTCTTCTGAACCTAAAAGACCTCTCCTCCCTTTCCATTTTCCTCGTATTTTCACTTCCTTCCCTATTTGTTTTCCATGATGGCTCCCAAAAGGGCTGTGAGGAAGCGCTCTTGTCTAGTCGACTCGAGTACCCACAGGGTAAGAAAAAGTAAGAGAAGAAAAGAGGAAGAATATGAAGAAATGGAAGAAGTAGAAGCACCTTCTCCACCAAGGCAAGTTGTTTTTATGGCCAATCGACTAGTCACAAGTGGAAGAAGGATCGTTTTCACATTTTTGGAAGGATTGGTTGTAAGAATTGAAGATTGGATCGAACAACAAGGTTGGACTCTCTTTTGTTCTTTAGATACCCCAAACTATCATTATTTGGTAAGAAGTTTCTTTGAAAATCTTACTCTTGGTGAATACTATATCGAGTCAATTGTGCAAGGAGTAAGAATGTTGGTTAATGTAGAGAAGCTGAGTAATATTATAAAAATGCCCATAGTTGGTACAAATCATTTGGTATTAATGAATTAGCAAAGAGCACTGAGATTGGTTCTAGAGAGATCAAATGTAAATACTATTAAAAATGATCAAGCCAACATGCTCTGACTAAAAATGTGGTTGCTTCACAACATCATTAGTCAAATCTTTCTGCCTATGATCGGTCGCTTCGACTGGGTGAGCGAGCAGGATCTAGTTTTTATGCGGTATTTGATTGAGGGTGAGTCCCTTAATCTACCCTATATTATGATTGTGCAAATGAGAGAGGCAGCAAGGATGGTAAAGGCATGTCTACCCTATGGCATGGTCTTTACACTACTGTTTCAGGATGCAGGGATTGATCTCACAGGTGAGGACGGCTGACCCCTTAACCATACAGACACTTATTCAGCAAAATCCCTTCAAAGGATGGGACACCATCTGGTCGAAGGAATTTGGTCGAAAAGGATATTTGGCCAGAGGGTTGCTAGTTCCTCTAATGATGATGATGAGGAGGAGCAGTGATGGGGACATCAGATCAGATATAGACTTCAAGCTCTAATTTGTTCTCTAAATCATGTGTTGGTTAATTTTGCTAAGTTTTGTAATAAAGTCCATCAATTAAGTCATGTAATAAGTTGAGGCAAGAAGTCCAATGGAGTCCAGTGAATCCCTTGTCTTAACCTCATAAGTCCCTTAAGTCCTGTTACTTGAGTCCATTTATAAGTTGAGTGAGTCCACTTGTCCAAGTTTAGTGAGTTTACTTGAGTCCTGTAATTTTCAAAAAACAGAGAGGAGAATTCCTAGATTAGGAGTTTATCAGGCCTCACCTAGGAGCTAGAGACCTTGCATCTATGCCCTACACAAGCCACCCTGGGCCTCTCATGCCGCCCAAGCCCATGGAGCCTATATATTAGAAGATACCAGGTGCCCCATGGAATATTCCTTCTCCCGGCGCCCCAGCCCAGAAGCCCATCAGGAGTTGGCACCCCAAAGTGAGCCCACAATCTCAGGCGCCCCAAGAGAAGACCTACTCAAAGGAGAGTACTCTTTTCCAAGTCAATTAGGAGAAGACCAGGTCAAAGGAAAATATTCTTTCCCAAGTCAATTAGGAAGTGTAGTTTTATTCAAATTTTGTAATCCTCTTCCTAATCAAACTATGTAATCCTTTTCCTAATCACATTTTGTACTCCAATCATAACAAGGAAAGGACCTGGGTGAGCCTATAAATACCCACCCCCTCCCCCTCTTATAAGATAATCTCTTATTCATGAAATAAACTTTGGTGAATTTTTGTTAGCTTTTGTCCTCTTGTGTGTTCTTCTTTGTAGTGAGTGTGAGACTTGAGTGCCCTAACCCATCCAAGCCCTAGCTTCCTAAAGTATCCCTCATCCAACCCTAACATGCCCAAGTGAATGAAGCCCTAGCCATTCCCCAGCAAGGAGTTCATCTTCCATATCCAGGTTGCTAGCATCAGCAAACCCTAATTCCTTCTTCCTTCAAACCCTAATCCCTATTCTGCTTTCTTATTTGCTTTCTAACTGAACCCCTGACATTTGCAGGATCTCTCTAGTGCCACGCTCCTTGGATGACATTTTTCTTGTCTCCAAATGAAGCTGATAAAAAGTCGATGGATTCGCGGGAAAGTGACCGGATCATCCAGGCACCGATCTGAGTGAAGGATCTCTTCTCCAGTAACTAGAAATCATTGCCTGGTATGTTAAACCTAATTTCCATCTCACTTTTTCAGATTTCTTGAAGTTGAACATGCTCATAATAGGCCTTCCTAGACATAGGATCCTGATTTTCTTTTCTCTTTGATTGATCTAGCATGTGGGTAGGACGCTAATTGATATAAGATAACCCTAACCTAGTCATAGCTAGTTTTAGGAATCCAACCATAAGAAAATATAAAATTATATATTTTCTTTAATCTAATTTTCATCATGTTCATCCCTTGCAAATCATCCTGCATCATATTAGAATCCCATCCCGCATCAAGCAGACTTAGCTTTCATCTGGTGACACTGATGCTACTATAGCTAGAGATGATGGTACTCATGCTGATTTTGATGAGCAGGGTAAGACACAGAGAGTGCCTGATAGTCCAAAGACACCTCCTGGACCCTCTACAAGACCCACTCCCAGACCTTCGATTACAGCACTATCAGCTTCGCTGGCCTTTATAGCCAAGTAGATCAGACTTCTCTTAGAGTCCCTAACGAACTTTGTTAGTTCGATGTTTCGCAAGCTATGCCAGATAGTTGACACTGGTCTACAGGACATCAAGGCATAGCTAGGACAGTTGACCACCAGGGCTGAAGCTATAGAGAGCAGATCGCATCAGCAAGAGGATATCCATTCTATTATCAGAGAGCTGCTTGTGGACTTTGACAGACTGAGGGGAGCTATAGATAGTTTTAGGGCACAACAGGCTGTGGAGATGCAGGGCATGCAAAGAGGACTGGAAGGTCTCAAGGATGAGCTTCGAGCTGTTTGGTTACATCTACACAAGCTTACATCCATGGCCGAGGCTTCTTCAACTCAGATCTCCAGGGAGCTACCAGCACACCCACCATCACCACTAGCTAAACCACCACCTTTTGTACCTCTTGGATTGATTGATGCAGACCCTATTTCTTTTATACCACCAACTAACCCTTTTATGCCTTCTAGAGTCAAAGTAGAACATACTCCATCTAAGGACAAACCAAAATCTTGGGGTAAATAGAAAGCTAAGACACCTAAGGCCCCTACTAGAACTAGATTTAGAGACCTTAGATTTAAACCCTTGAAGACTAAGACTTCAGATATTGTACTAGATGTAGGTTCCACCTCTAGTAAGGAATAACACTAGATTGTATCTTTGAGATTGTATCTTTTTATCTTTTAAATGTATTTCCTTTTGATGTAATAAACTATCTTTCAAAAGTAACGAAATGTCTTCTTTTCTGAATCATTGTATACATTGTGATGGTTGTCTTATTCATACATCTTGTTACTTTCTTGAATGATCTTAATGTTTAACCTAATAAGGGGGAGAACCTTCACTTGAATTTTTATGAAAAATTTCAACATGAAAAATTCTATGAGAAAGTGAAATTATCTCAAACAATATTATCATTATTCCTTTCTTTTAAAAAATAAAAAGGGGGAGTTTTTGAAAACCTTTTTGAAACACTTTTTGAAAACCTTTTTGATTAATGACATAAAGGGGGAGTGTTTGATGTGCATCGAAATGAACTGGCATAATGAGTATGAATTTTGTTCAAATTTGTTTACTCTAGCACTTATATTGGATCATATCTTGCTCTGGTGCTCAAATTCAATATTGATTCATTCAGATCTCTAATTGCTAATATAAAAGCTCTTATACATTCTGAATACCTTTAATGCGTTCTTTTAATAACTCTGATACAAACCAAATATTATAGATTTGATATTCGTTTAAAATATCTCTGATATTCTTTGATACATAAGCTCTGACACATTTTGTCCTTTTGCTCTGATACATTCTATCTTGGTATTTCTCTAAGCTCTTGCATCTTTCTTGATTTTAATTCATGATAGGCAAAAGTAGCTTTTGATCTAAAATTTACTCTGATGCATATTGGATCAATTTCAAAAAACTTGATACTTTGTTGACAAGCCTTGATACTTTCAATATATAAGTGATACTTGTTGATACATGTGAGTACATCTCAATATGATAGTCATCTAAAAGTTACTCTAATACATTTATTGAAATATACAAAGTTTTTCCATGCCCAATGTTTTGTCATCATCAAAAAGGGGGAGATTGTTGACCCCTGGAACGATTTTGGTGATAACCAAACATTGGAGCATGTATTTGTTTACTAACTCTATTTCAAGTGTTCTCAAAATTTTTGTAGGATGATTTCATTGAACAACCCTACTTTCTACAACATTGTAGTATGAGTCTATTTTTGTTAAAAGTTCATGTAACGAAGAGCCCCTTAGAAAAATCAATTATTTACTCCTATAAGAGGGCTGCTTCTATGTACTTCTAAGTCTAATTATCTCAAGTTCTATCTTTGAATGAGTTTGAATGGCTTTGAGTTGTTTGGAAGCCATAGGAAGAAAGTCTGGACAAGTTTGACAAGTTTTGGACTAATGTCGACTCAAAGAAGGAGAGCCGACTCGAAGTCTTACATGGCAAACTATTTTTTCACATGCAAACATTCGAGCCAACTCAAGTCAGAAGAGCTGACTCAGGCAGAGTCCAATTCTGAAGTTCTGAGAATTCAAGATGACTCAAGGGGATCTGAGCCAACTCATCTAAAGTGAAGTTTTTTCATACAGACATCCGAGCCCACTCGAGTATTGAAGAGCCGACCCGTTTAGAGTTCTAAAAATCTCAGTCTTGAAGAACCAGCCAGGCGAGCTGACTCAAAGGAGAAGAGGCGACTAGACCAGAGTGACAATTTGACCTACCTAAGGATCCGAGCCAACTAGAGCTATCTGAGCCAACTCGAGTGATAGTTTCAGGATAGTAACGGCTAGTTCCAGAACTTTTATTTTGAATCCAAAATGGTCTCCAATGGCTATATTTCGAATCTTGATGGTCTACAATGGCTATAACCTTCTGAAATTATTTAAAGGGAATATATTTAAGTGATTTGACACACTTTTGAAGTAAGTGATAAGAAGTTAATGTGAGATTGAAGAGTATTCATTAGACATTCAAGAGTACAGACTAGAGAGCATTCAAAGCAAGCACTCAAGTCTACACCAACTCTTATCAGTTTCTTGAGGCATTTATTGAAGAAGTTAAGAAGCTTTGAAAAAGATTCAAAGTGCAATCAAAGGGCTTCTCAAGTACTACAACTGTAACCATCTGACAACTTTGGTTTGTAAAATAGTTGCTTTGTATTCTTTAACTCTTATTTGAGTTTGTTAGGTTCTTAATGAGCCTTGATAACTAAGTGTTTTGGGTTGTTAGTGATCCAAATTAAAACTAACATTGTAGTGGGTTTTTGGTGAGCCCGGACAAAACCAAGTTTGGGTCCTTGGTGAGCCTATTTAAAACCATATTTGGGTTTTGGATTGTGAGCCTGTGAAAATAATCCGGTTGTATTCCATGGGTGAATATAGCGGAAATCCTAAGTTGTATCTTGGGTAGTAGACGTAGGTGTTGAGTTGCTCCAAACCACTACAAATCTCTTGGTGTTTATGTTGTGAATTTCTGCATTATGCTTTTACTTCTGCTACTAACGTATTTAATCACTTCACACACCACACTCTGATTTCAAAAGAGCACATACTTGAAGAAAATTTTTAAATACCCAATTCACCCCCCTCTTGGGTAAGCCACCTGGGCAATAATTGCTCACATAAATCTTATAGCTAATTTTCTTAAGCAGATCTATAACATGCTATGCAAATGATTCAGCTGACTCAGAGACTCGTGCATGTATGGGTAAAAGAATTAGGTCTATGGGTTTATTAGGCTTATAACAATGGAAAATCTTAAATGGGCTCTTGCCTATCGATCTATTAACTGAACTGTTATAGGCAAACTCAGCTCTAGGTAATAAGAGATCCCAATTTTCAGTGTTCTCACCTACCAGATATCTTAATAAGTTTCCAAGGCATCGGTTCACTACTTCAGTATGGCCATCTATTTATGTGTGGTAGGAGGTAAAAAATTTTAGCTTGCTTCCTAACATATGCTAGAGGGTCTTCTAAAAGTAACTGGTGAATCTGACATCCCTATCAGACACAATGGTTTTACGAAGGCCATGTAACCTAACCAAATTATCAAGGAAAAGTTTGGCTACCTTGGAAGCATCAAAAGTTTGAGAGCAGGGTATGAAGTGTGCCATCTTAGAAAACCTGTCAACCATAACATAGATTGAATCATGTCGCCTCTGGGTCTTAAGAAATCCTAACATAAAATCCATACTAAGGTCTTGCTAATGGCAATAAGGAATAGGTAATGGGGTGTAAAGGCCAGTGTTTTGCTTTTGCTATTTGGCAACAGCACAAGTTTGACATCTAGCCATAATCTGGGCAACATTCCTTTTAAGACATAGCCAATAAAGCTAGTCCTCAACTATAAGAAAGGTCTTGTTCCTACAGAAATGACCAGCTAGACCTCCTGCATGGGTTTCTCAAACTAGAAATTCTCTAAGGGAAGTCCTGGAAATATACAACCTATTGTCCTTGAAGAGGTAGCTAGCCTGAAGAGTATACTCACTATGCAAACAAGCTGGTCCTTGTCTCACAGATTGGTAGATCTCACTGAAGTCGGGACAGGTCTTATATTCCTCTTTCAGCTTAACAAATCCTATGACTTCGGTACTAACAGAGTTCAGGAGCATGGAACGGCGGCTAAGGGCATTAGTAACCTTATTCTCAGTACTAGCATGATGTTTCAGCATAAAGGTATAGGCTTGAATGTACTCTACCCACTTAGCATGCCTAGGGTTTAACATCTTTTAGGAACCAAGAAATCAGAGTGCTTCATGATCTGAGTATAAAACAAATTCATATAGTAGCAGATAATGTCTCCAATACCTCAGGGATTGTACTACCGCATAAATCTCCTTATCATAGGTTGAGTACCTAAGTTTAGCCTCATTGAATTTCTCACTAAAGAAGGCTACAGAGTGACTCTCTTGACTTAGCACTCCTCCTATACCAGCTCCATAAGTATCACAAGCAACCTCAAAAACTTTAGAGAAATCAGGTAACCTCAAAATGGTTGCTTGGGTCATCTTTTCCTTAATGTCTAGGAATGCTTTATCGGCAGCTTTGGTCTACTCAAAGGTTCCCTTGCTAATGCAATCAGTGATGGGTGCAAATATGGAGCTAAATCCCCAAATAAATCACCTATATAAGGTAGTTAGACCATGGGAACTATGCACACCATGTATACTAGTAGGTACTGGCCACTCAACTATGGACTTGATCTTTTCTTGATCAGTAAATACTCTTTCAGGGGTCACAACGAATCCTAGGAAGATGAATCTGTGGGTCAAGAACTTGCATTTCTTCAAATTGGCATAGAGGCTGTCTTTCCTAAGGGCATGACAGACTTGTCGGATATGGCTTAGGTGGTCTTCCTTAGTCCTACTATAGATCAAGATATCATTGAAATAATCCACAACAAATTTTTCAATGAACACTCTTAGGACTTGGGTCATGATCCTCATGAAGATACTAGGAGCATTGGATAATCCAAAAGCCATCACAACCCACTCATAGAGACCATCCTTAGTCTTGAACACGGTTTTCTAATTATCCCCTGGTCTGATCCTAACTTGATGATAGCCACACTTAAGGTCAATCTTAAAAAAAATGGTTGCTCAAGCCATCATGTCTAACATGTCATCCAAACGGGGAATGGAGAATCTATACTTAACAGTTATCTTGTTTATGGCATGACTATCAACACACTTCTCCAAGTGCCATCTTTCTTAGGGGTTAAAAGGGCAGGTACTGCATGTTGAGGACATCAGGATCAAATAAGAACTTTAGGGTTCCATGAAGATCTCTGAGTCATGTGTTGGAAAGTTAGTTAATTTTTCTATGAGTCCAGGGTCACTGAGTTTTGTAATATATATTCAGTATTGTAATCAAGTGAGCCAATTGAGCTCATCAAGTGAGTTGAGTCCTGTAATTAATTGGATCAATTGAGTCCACTTAGTCATTTAAGTCCATTTGTTTCAAGTCCAGTCAAGTGAATTTATTTGAGTCCTGTAAGTTAAGTTATTCATTAAAGTCAAGACCAAGAGGGAGCTACTGGACCCCGACTCAAGCCATCCCTATTCATGCACCTGGACCACAACTCAAGCACCCCAGCCAAGCACAAGGGCCCATTTTATGCCACCCAAGCCCCAAATATTGGGCACCTTAGGCCTTCAAGGTCCTTGGCTCCCCAGATCCCCAAAACCATGGTGTCACACTCTAGGCCCATTGGCCCCCAGGCCCACTCTTGGCTGGCACCCCCTTTAGTCCAACCCACGCAGGTGGCACCCAAGCTCCAAAGCCCATTATGAGTTGGCACCCCTCTTAGTCCAAGCCCACCAGGGAGTGGAAAAGTCAAATTTCCAAGCCCAAGAGGAATTCATACCATCCCAAGCCCATGGAGAAAAGTCAAAGCTTCCAAGTCCAACAAGGAGTCAGCCAGCATAGTTCTTCAAGGAGTCTAGTATACCACTTGTATTCAAGTTTATACTCCAACTTTGATAAAAAATATGAACTCTCACTTTAATTAAAATTTGTACTCCTAGATTGACAGGGAAAGGGCTAGATGGTCTATAAATACTCCACCCCTCCCCCCCTCTTGTAATGAATGATGAATATTGAATAAAAGAGAGTTCTTTTCCTTATTTTTTATGCAAGTTTCTTGCATTGATGCTCCGTGAGGGAGATGGTGAGAGGCACAAATTAACTTTGCAAGGAGGGCACGTGAGTTGCAACCCCTACCAAACCCTAGCCGCCCCTTCATCCTCCCATCTTTCCCTTGGTCACCCCTCCAATCTTCTATCATAGGCCGCCTATCATATTCCAAACCCTAGGCATCCTAGCACCTTCCACATCCCCTCTAGGCACCTTCATCCTTTTCCAAGCCTCCAATTAGCCTCCAGCATCGCCAGCTTTCTTCTCTACTTCAACCTCTAATTTCTTATTTTTCCTATCATCTTTTACCCTAACCCGTAATGTTTGCAAAATCCCTCAAGTGAAGCAACCCTAGGATGAGGACTTCCTTTCCCCGAAACCTAGCTGATAAAAAACTGGCAGATCCATGGGAAAGCTGCTTCGTCATCTAGGCACCGATCTGAGTGGTGAGAACTCTTCTAAGCCATTAACACAATCATTGCTAGGTATTTAGACCCCTTCCCATCCCTCTTTTTCCGATTTATTGAATTTTGAAGCATGCCCTATAGTGGTTTCTTAACCCTAGGATCCTTAATCTTTATCTCTTTGATAATTTCTAGCATGTGGGAAAAACTCTAGCTATTACATGAAATCCCTAACCTAGTCCGGACAATTTTTGAGAACTAAACCAAGCAAAATCCGACAATAATTGCTTTCTTTAATCTGATTTTTTTTTTTGCTCATTCCTTTCATGTCACCACCTTGCATGCATCAGTTTAGAGTTCGTCTCTCATCAATTTTAGGTATCAAAGCAGGATTAGGACATGTTCTTGCATCATAGTTTAGAATTTCTGTATGCTGAAATCTGCATACTCATCAAAACCTAGGGCTAATTTTCCATCCAAAACTTGCTATTTTTTTCTGATTTTCACATCAATTGATCTCTGTTTGATCCTCTATTTTTTTTGTAATTTTATTTTAATTTTTCAAATCTGAAAACAAAACAAAATCAGCATGAAACCTAAACCCTACTTGCTAAAATCCGGCACTAGTTTAGGGCTGAAATTTAATTTACATTAAACCCCTTAAAACTTTATTTTCTTTGAAATTAAGCCACTATTATTAATCCTTAATTACCTCTTCTATTTTGGAAAAAAAATATAAAAAGAAAAAATAATTTTTCTATAATTTTCTGATCTTAGTTTCATGTTACATCTTAGGTTTTGATGTGTGTGCATCATCTTGGATAAAACACCTTAAGGGCACTTTTACTATGTCAGATGGGGGAAGGCTTTGATCACCTTTCCTTAGCCAAAAACAACCACTTACATTCAATCATAAGCCTAATTAAAATCCAGTAGCAACCTAATATAGCTTAGGGACACCAACAAATCGGGTTCGAGTCTTATGAGAAAATTAGTGCGCTCAATCCTCCAATTATTACTAGAAGCTGGTGTCTAAGGCTAGAGGTTCAGTAGAAAATACCCTAAGCGGACTGGTGGTTCTTTGATTAGGACTCTACGACAAGTAGGGGGAGCCTCCCACCACCCCACCTCTTACCTAGCTAATGGAAGGATTAATTGTTGAGTTGGGTGTAAGTTGAGTTGACTCACTCTATTTGGGCTACTAGGTTTAGCAAACCCCTAGTCCGATTTGTATGCTTGATTGCATGATCCCTAGATTATGAGCCCAGTACTAGTAGTCTCAAACCCAAACCTAACCTCGTCTGACCATGGAACCTAACTATGACACCTACCTTAGGACAACTACTGAACAACTAGCCCAAATAGAAAATCATTTAGGAAACCTAAAGAAAACCCAAGAGTCCAACACTGAACCCAAGCTTGAGTCATCTCTTTCTACACCTCCAAACCTCAGGAGAGCCCCATGCCCTGACCTATTCTTGGAGCCTATTGCCCAGGTGGCTACCCAAGAAGGGGGGTTAATTGGTTATTTAAAAAAAAAATTGAAGCAAATAATGTGCAATTAAAATCTCTTAGAAGGTGTTAGGTGCTGTGACAGAGTTATAAATTACATAAGCTAAAAAGAAGAAAAGAAGCACAACACAAACACACCAAATTTATAGTAGTTCGGAGCAACCCAGCTCCTATGTCCACTACCCAAGATACCACTTGGGATTTCCACTATATTCACACCCGAATACAGTAGGATTGTTTTGTAGGATCATAATCCAAATCCTCCAGACTTTGGTTTTATAGGATCACCAAAGAAAATCCAACACCCTTTGGTTTTAACAGGCTCACCAAAGAAACCTAACTTGGTTTTACTAGGATCACCAAGAACCCAACACTTGGTTTTTATCAAGGCTCACCAAGAACCTATTTGGTTTTTCAACCGGGCTCACCAATAACCCAACAATTCAAAAATGAATTGAAAGAAATGCAACAAAAATGACAAACTCAATTTGTCGGATAGTTGCCGGTGCAGCTTGATGGAAGTCCACTTGAATGCACTTGAATAAGCTTTAATTACTTCAATGGCTTCTTCACAAAGTTGCTTCAAACTTCAAAGCAAAGTTGGTGAAGTCTTGATGTCTAGCTTCAATGTTCTTGTGCTCTTTTGCTGTTAGTTGATAGAATATTCAATGAAGCTCACTTCTTTCTTTAACAACTCTCTCATCGCTTCTCTTTAAGGAAATTCAAATCCTTCAAATGTTGACCCTCAAAGTGATTTTGATGATAACAAAACATTGGAGCATACATTTTGATATCTAACAACTCTTCAAATGATTGATAAGTTTTTGTAGGATAACTACATTGACATACTTTTTAAACCCTACAATCTTTGTTGCTTTATGTTGAGTTGTAAAGTGTTTAGAATCTTGTAAAGAAGAACCCAACAAAAAATTTTCAACTTAAATTAAAGATAAAGGATTACTTCTAGTAGTTTTCAAGCTTCAATTTTTCTTGATTTTATTATAAGAAGACCTTGAAGAAGTATTCAAAGCTTGGCACAAGAGTTCTACAGAATTAAATTTGATCTGGCTGAAGAACCATTCTCGAGCCGACTAGATGGAGGAACCAACCGACTCTGGCACTGGCACAGGAAAGAAGTTTTCTAGCACACAGATCTAGCTAATTGGCACCAAGGCCCAGCCGACTCGTCCAAAACATGGTTGAGAATGTTCTGAGAATCTCAGGGATCCGAGTCGACTGGATTTCAGCATAGCCGACTCGTCTAGAGTGAACCATTTTCTCAACTGTGGAACCCAGCCGACCTGAACTTGATCTGAGTCGACTCGAAGATTGTCCGAGCCATCTGGAATGACAGGGTCACCTCCAACGGCTAGTTCAAGTTTTTTATTTTTGAATTCCAAAAGTGCTCCAACGATAACCTGTCACCTGCCAACGGTATACAACGTTCAAAATCAAGGGAAGGTAGTTGAAGTCTCTATAAATGAGATATAAGAACATCCTTGAAGAGACTAAAGAGTTAATGGATAGTTATGGAATATTTATTGATGTAAGAAGAGAGAGCACTTGAGCTTTGAAGTAAGCCTTCAAGCCTTCACCAACTCTTACCAGAAGCTTGAAGCACCTTTTGAGGAAAGCAAGGAAGCCATTGAAGTGCATTGAAGAGCATTCAATTGAGCTTCACTCGAGCTGCATTGGCAACTACCAGACAATTGAGTTTGTCATTATAGTTGCTTTTTTATTCTACTCTAAGAATATTTGGGTTATTGGTGAACCCGGTTGTAAAAACCAAATAGGTTTCTTTGGTAAGCCTTTTCAAAACCAAAGTGTAGAGGTTCTAAGTGAGCCTGTGAAAACCAAGTTTGGGTTTCTTTGGTGAGCACAGTTTAAAAACCAAAGTATAGAGGTCAGGATTGTGAGCTTGTAAAACAATCTGACTATATTCCGGTTTGGGGGATATAGTGGAAATCCCAAGTGGTGAACTTGGGTAGTGGATATAGGAGTTGGGTTGCTCTGAACCACTATAAACTTGCCTTGTTTGTGCTGTGCTTGATTTACTTTTCTGCTTCTACATTTATTCTCTGATTAACATAGCACTCAACCACTAAAAGGAATTACTTGTGCACATCCTTGCAAAAATTTTGTAATTCCCAATTCACCCCCCTCTTGGGTAAAGCTACCTGGGCAATAGCTGGTATCAGAGTAGTGTCTCTGATTACTTGAGTATAGATTGATGGCTCATCCCATTAGTACATCCTTGGCCGAAGGCCAGTCAACAAATAGACCTCCACTATTCACAGTCACTAATTATTCCTATTGGAAAGCACGAATAAAAATTTACATTCAAGCTGTAGATTTTCAATTATGGAAGGTCATCTTAAAAGGGCCACACATTCCCATAATCAAAGTGGATGGCGTGGACATCCCTAAGCCTGAAGAGGACTGGGATGATTATGACATGAAGATAGGAGAATTAAATGCCAAAGCAATGAATTTATTATATTGTGCTTTGGATGCTAACGAGTTCAACCAAATTTCTACATGCTCTTCAGCAAAGGAAATTTGGGACAAACTCGAAGTGAGCCATGAGGGTACTTCCCAAGTGAAAACCTCAAAGATAAATCTATTAGTTCATAATTATGAATTATTTAAAATGGAACCTTCTGAAACAATTTCTGCCATGTTCTCTAGATTTACAGATATTATTAATGGTTCGAAGAGTCTTGGTAGGGTATACTCGAATGCCAATCTAGTTCAGAAGATACTCCATTCTCTACCTGACAAATGGGATTCCAAAGTGACTACAATCCAGGAGGCCAAAGATCTCAATACACTTCTGCTGGGTGAACTGCTGGGATCACTCATCACCTACGAGTTGACTATGCAGCACAAAACTAAAGATGAACAGAAGAAAAAGAAGACAATAGCCTTTAGAGCTGCTTCCGAATCAAAGAGGGATGATGAAGAATCTGAAGAAGAAAGCACCTCCTCCAATGACGACCTAGAAGATGATAACATTGCTATGGTTGTGAAGAGATTCAAAAAATTTATGGGAAGAAAGAAAGGAAGATACAACCGAAAATCTCATAGGAAGGATTATGAAAAAGAAAAGGAAAAGGATAGAGAGAAAGATAAAGAAGTAGTCCCTACATGCTACGAATGCTAGAAGCCGGGGCATATACGTCCAGACTGTCCTCTGCTGAAGAAATCATTCAGACAGAAAAAGAAAAAGAAAGCCATGGTTGCCACATGGTCCGACAGTGAAGAATCATCTTCATCTGAAGAAGAAGAGACCACCGAGACTGCAAATCTATGCTTAATGGGTCTCGAAGATGAGGTAACTCCCCTAACAACTGCACTGAATTCACATTTGATGAATTAAATTTTGCTTTTCATGATTTACTATCTGAATTTAAGAAAGCTGGAGTAAAGATAAAATCATTGAAAAATATGAATGATTCTTTACTCAAACAAAAAGATGAAATTTCAGAAAAGAATCTTATGTTACAAAAAGAACTGCATGACTTTTCTGAACAAGTTGAAAAGCTAAAAAATGAAAATCTTTTATGTGAGAAAAAAAATAATGATTTACACACTGAAAACACTGAATTGAAAAGGAGGTTACAATACTCAAGCCTTTAGTTGAAAAACTTACTTTGTCTTCAAATAAGCTTGAGTTAATTTTAAAAGAACAACGGATTTCAGGAAACAAAGCTGGAATTGGTTTTAAAACATCTTTTATGAATGGAATTTTAGCAACTACTTTTGTGAAATCTAAAATACCTATTCAAAACATTTTATCACAAAAGGTTTTGACCACACCAAAAACTATTTCAACTTCAAAATCATTATTATATATTCCTAAGAACATGAGCAAAAGTGCATACATTTTAAAAAGTTCAAAATCTGCATCAAGTGCATCAACTTTTAGAACTTCAAATTTTTTTTCTATCAAAAACTCTAAAGTTGTATGCTATGTTTGTAAAAGAATAGGACATAAAGCTTTTGAATGTAATAATTATAGAAATGTCCTTAAGAATGTAAGAAAGATTTGGGTTCCCAGAGGAACCGTCTCTGCTGACCTATAAGGACCCAAGGTAGCTTGGGTACCTAAAAGAATTCATTGACTATTTTGCAGGAATGTCTTGCAGCCCAAAGATTACAGAAAAAGTGGTACCTAGACAGTGGCTGCTCAAGACATATGATGGGTGACAAGGACCAATTTATCACCCTTGAAATGAAAGAAGAAGGCTTGGTCACCTTTGGAGACAATGGCAAAGGGAGAATAATCAGTATTGGTAAGATCAAAATAACTCCTTTCACTTTTATTGAAAATGTTTCGCTAGTAGACAAGTTGAAGCATAATATCTTATATATAAGTCAATTGTGTGATAAAGGTTTCAAGGTTGTCTTTGAATCTTCTATGTGTATAGTAATTAACTCTTTAGATTCTAGCAATAAGTTCATTGGACCTAGACTTGGAAATATCTATGTAGTAGATCTTAATGATCTTGCCATGTCAAGTAGCCCTAGTCTAGTTGCAATGAATGCTAAGATCAAAGAGTCATGTTTACTATGGCATAGATGATTAGGTCATGCTAGCATGCATACTATTACCAAATTAATTTTTAATGATCTTGTTAGAGGCATGCCTAAGTATAAAGTTGATTTAAATCATGTTTGTGATGCACGTCAAATGGGTAAACAAACTAAGGGAAGTTTTAAATCAAAGAATATAATTTCTACAACAAGATCACTTGAACTACTTCACATGGATCTTTTTGGACCAACTGGGACCACAAGCCTAGGAGGTATGAAATATGCCCTTGTGATAGTAGATGATTTTTTGAGATCTACTTGGATTTTGTTTATTACTTCGAAAGATGAAACTTTTCATGTTTTCAAAAAATTCCATAAAAAGGTTTCAAATCAAAAGAACTTATCCTTGATTTCAATTAGAAGTGATCATGGAACCGAATTTAAAATTCAATTTTTTGAAGATTATTGTACTGAATTTGGGATTGATCATAACTTCTCCGCTCCTAGAACACCTCAACAAAATGGTGTTGTAGAGAGAAAAAATCGAACATTAGAAGAAATGGCTCGCACGATGTTGTGTAAAGGCAATCTTCCAAAGTACTTTTGGGCAGAGGTGGTGAACACTGCATGCTATATTTTAAACTGCATTTTAATCCATCCTATTTTAAAGAAAACCCCCTATGAGCTTTGGAATGATAGAAAATCCAATATTAGTTATTTTCATGTGTTTGGATGCAAATGCTTTGTGCATAACAATGGAAAAGATAATTTAGGAAAATTTGATTCTAAAGCTGATGATGCAAATTTTCTAAGTTATTCATTACATAGCAAAGCATATCGGGTTTTTAATAAAAGGACTCTTACTGTTGAAGATTCAATTCATGTTGTATTTATTGAAACTAACCATACAACTTCTAAAAAAGAAGAGTGCATATATAATGATGCAGGTACATTGCAAAAAGGAATGGATGACTTGAGCATTCAAGACAAAGACACTCAAGATGGAGAAGAAACGGTAAGTAAGGATCACACCGATCTACCGAGGGACTGGAGGTATGTTACATCTCACCCTAAAGAATTAATCATAGGAGATCCTTCACATGGTGTTAGGACTAGGTCTGCATATAAGGATGCACATGATTACCTAGCCTTTGCATCACAAATAGAACCCCATAGCCTAGAAGAAGCTGAGACTGACCCAAACTGGATGATCGTAATGCATGAAGAATTAAACCAGTTTGAAAGAAATAAGGTATGGACACTTGTAAATAGACCTACTGACCATCCAATTATAGGAACCAAATGGGTCTATAGGAATAAATTAGATGAGCAAGGTAACATTATAAGAAACAAAGCTAAATTAGTGGCTAAGGGATATAACCAAGAAGAAGGTATTGATTTTGATGAAACTTATGCACACGTAGCAAGACTAGAAGCCATTAGATTACTACTTGCATTTGCTTGCTACATAAATTTCAAACTTTTTCAAATGGATGTAAAAAGTGCATTTCTTAATGGTTTTATCTCTGAACAAGTTTTTGTGGAAAACCACCAGGTTTTGAAAATCACTCTTTTCCAAACCACGTATTTAAATTAAACAAAGCATTGTATGGTTTGAAACAAGCACCAAGAGCCTAGAATGATAGACTTAGCACTTTCTTAATTGAAAATAATTTTTCAAGAGAAAATGTAGACAAAACCTTATTTATCAAAAAGAAGAATAATGACATCTTAGTTGTACAAAAATATGTTGATGATATCATTTTTGGTGCAACTAACGAATCTCTATATAAAGAATTTGCTAAGCTAATGCAGGAAGAATTTGAAATGAGCTTAATGGGCGAGCTGAAATACTTCCTTGGACTTCAAGTAAAACAAACAAAGGAAGGCATCTTCATCAACCAAGCCAAATACATCAAAAAAATCATCAAAAAGTTTGGTATGGAGAGTAGCAAATCAATGAGCACACCCATGAGCCTAGCTTGCAGATTGGACAAAGATAAAAATGGATCCAATGTTGACCAAAAGCTATATTGAGGTATGATCAGATCCTTATTGTATTTGACTGCAAGTAGACCTGATATATTATATAGTGTATGTGTATGTGCTAGATTTCAGTCATTACCAAAAGAAACACATATGCTTGCTGTCAAAAGAATAATTAAATATTTGAAAGAAATAAGTAATTTAAGAAATTGGTATTCTAAACATTCTACCCTGAATTTGATTAGATTCTTTGATGCTGATTATGCTGGTTATAAGATAGACAGAAAAAGCACTAGCAGTACATGCCAATTTTTAGGGTTGAATTTAATTTCATGGCACTGTAAGAAGCAAAACTCTGTAGCCTTATCCACAGCTGAGGCTAAGCACGTGGCTGCTGGTAGTTGTTGTGCTCAAGTGTTATGGATTAAACAACAATTAGAAGACTTTGGTGTATCACAATCTAAAATCTCAATTAAATGTGATAACACAAGTGCTATCGATTTGACAAAGAATCCAATTCAACACTCTAGAACCAAGCACATTAAAATTAGACATCATTTTATTAAAGATAATATTTCAAATGGTAATATAGTGCTTGATTTTGTTCCTACTGAAGATCAATTAGCTGACATATTTACTAAGCCACTTAATCAAGATAGATTTGAGCTAATTAAGAGTGAATTAGGACTTTGCGATCCTTTCTAAATTCTCTAACCTAATTCCTTCTAATTTAAGGAAACGTTATCTAGAAAACGTTCTGATTTTGTTCTATATCATAGAGCCTTAATTTCCTTTGAGATTCTCTTTAAAATCTTTCTGATTTATGATCAAAATTTCCAAAACTCTAATTTCTTTATTTGAGTCGACTGGTTCTTAATCTGAGTCGACTGGATTTTTTGAGAGTTTTGAGCGAGTTTTGGCCTAGCCGGCTCGAGCATTTTCGAGTTGACTAGATTCTCTGATTTTTTTAGGAGAGCACTGGCCAAGCACCCCAATTTCTCAGTTTTCCATCTTTCCTAGCAATGGCTCCCAAGCGTGCAACCGGAAAATGCTCCATTAGGGCTGCTCCAACTGTTGAAAGAGAAAGGTCTAAAAGGCATCAAGAAGAGCCAAGTGGCATCGTTCACAATGAGGAAATTGTAGAAGAAGCCGCAAGAGATGCTCCAACCATTCCAAGTCAAGCCCCTTCGATGTCTACATGACCGGTAACCTCCAGCCGTCGAATTAACTTTGAGTTTATTAAGGAGATTGGGTAAAAAATAGGATATTTAATTGAAGATCAATGATGGAGAAAGTTTTGCTCTTTAAATGAAAAGACTTATCTCACTCTTGTTAGAACTTTTTATGAAAATCTGAGATTGGGAACACATCATGTTGAATCCACTATTAAAGGAAAAAGGATTATTGTCAATGAAGAATTTCTACATGGTTTACTGGACATACCTTTAGATAGAGTGAAATCCTAGTGATTGACAATAGGGAAAAGACTTTAAGAACAATCTTAAATAGAGAAGATGTTGGTGGAGTTGGAACAGTGTTTGCTAATACCCTGTCTCTAGAAATGAGGTTGCTACATAATTTTATCTGCAGAATATTCTTGCAAAGAACAGGAAGATTTGACTGGGTGAGTGAAAGAGATTTATGCCTTATGGAACACATTATAGAGAAAACTCCTGTAAATCTATCCTACATTATAATTATGCAAATGAAGAAGATAGTTAGAAAGGCCAAGTCATGTCTACCCTATGGAATGATGCTTACCCAACTGTTTAAGTCTCTAAGAGTGAGTTTGGAGGGTGAAGATGGATTAGAATTGCACCATACAGATGTCTACACTTCCAAATCACTAGAGAGGATGGGGTACTTCCAAGTTGAAGGTGTATGGAGGAAGAAAGGTACAAATGTCAGGGCTATAGGTAGCTCAAGTAGTGAAGAGGAAGAAGAAGGAGATGAAGAACCTGCTGGCACATCTTCTATGCCTGCACCTGAGCCTGAGTCTCTTATTTCTGAGCCCGCTGCTACCTTTGAGGAGGCTAGAGCACCTTCTCCTATTTTTGATATGCCTGTAGCTGAGTTTGATTTGTCTACACCCGAGTTTAATTTGCTTGCAGTTGATATTCCTCTACCGGACTACCCTCCTGTAGCATCACAACCTCCAATCATTCAAAATCAGATTGAAGAACAGATGAAAAGTTTGACTGATACACTAACAGGTACAATTACTTCTCTATTTGGTGATCTGAAAAAGTTAGTGGATAGCAGACTGGATAGGCTAGAAGAGCATGTTTCAAATCTACAAGAAAAGGTTGAAGCAATGGAAGCTTCAAGATCGGCACCTCAAATAGAACTTCAACCAATCCTAGATTGTATCTCTTCTAGTTCTGAAGCTATTTTGAAATCTATGGATGCAACTTTGAAGGAATACGGAACTAAACTGAATGAAGCTGAATGTACATTAGGAATAATTGCAGAAACTTGACAGATGGCTGATGACTACACTAGAGGCATTGGGATCATCAGGTTAGAGCTTGGAAGACTTAGAGGATCAGCCGAAGCATTTGCCAATGTCCAAGCTTCTGAGCTTATATCAATGCAAAAAGAAATCGGTGAGATGAAGGAGGCAGTGAACAAAGTACCAGCAAGCCTCAAGGATATGGAGCAACAGCTTGGAGCAATTTGGATGGAGATGGTTTCCAACTGTGGCACTGTTAGATCCTTGGAGGTCACCGCTAGGACCAGACCCTTGTATAATCCTCCTCCTATTTCCACTTGGGCTCCTGCTACTTCTCACCACCCTAGGGTAGCTCCACCTCATGCATCCTCTAGTAAACCACCTAGACCTGCTTCTTGGTATGGTGCTAGTACACCTACCAATGTACCTAAAGAGGAATCTGAAAGTGAATAGGACTTTAGTATGGTCTTTAGTATTTTCTATACTTTTTGGAAATTGTTTGAAGTGTTTGTAATGATTGATGTACTGAATCCTTTGATAGAAATGCAGTGAATACTTTTTGGTCACGGTGTAACGTGTGTACTTATGTTATCCTATTTACACTGTCTATTTTTTTAAATAGAATTCTCTCTCTAAGTTTGAGAAAGTGAAATTATCTCAAACAAATCTTGATACTTTTTTAATCTATTTAAAAATCTGATCTTAATTGTTTAATCTTTTTGATTTGATGATAAAAAGGGGGAGAACTATTATATAATAGAGTGCATGAAAGAAGAAACTCAATGAATTGGAATAGAACTGCTAAAGTCAATTAGACAAGGGGAGCTTAATGATGAGCTTAATGATCTTTGCATACTTTTTCTACTGAATTGTTCAAATGAATGTTAAAGGGGGAGAAATTTAAAGAAATTTCATATTGTTTAAAAATTTTATAAAAAGGGGGAGATATACATGTTTAATTTACATGTTTAATTTGCTTCAATGATTACTATGATGCTCTCTACTTATTACATCTAACTGTCAATAATGCTGCTTGATATATATATGCAATTATTTTCTGACACTTACAGTTTATAAAGTTGGTTTTGTGTATGACTATATAGCATATATTGATACACATTTGAGAATACAGTTGATGTTATGATTTGTTAAACAAATGTAAATGCTTACTATGATATACATCTACTTGTAAATAGAATAGATTCTTTTCATGCCTAGAGTTTTGTCATCATCAAAAAGGGGAAGATTGTTGACCCCTAAAGTGATTTTGATGATAACAAAACATTGGAGCATACATTTAGTTATCTAACAACTCTTCAAATGATTGACAAGTTTTTGTAGGACAACTACATTGACATATTTTCTAAACCCTACAATCTTTATTGCTTTGTATTGAGTTATAAAGTGTTTTGAATCTTGTAAAGAAGAACCCAATAAAAAATTTTTCAATTAAATCAAAGATAAAGGGTTACTTTTAGTAGTTTTCAAGCTTCAATTTTTCTTGATTTTATTGTAAGAAGACCTTGAAGAAGTATTCAAAGGTTGGCACAAGAGTTCTGGAGAATTGAATTTGATCTAGCTGAAGAACCATTCTCGAGCCGACTGGATGGAGGAACCAGCCGACTCTAACACTGGCAAAGGAAAGAAGTTCTCTGGCACACAGATCCAACCGACTGGCACCAAGGCCTAGCCGACTCGTCCAGAACATGGTTGAGAACGTTCTGAGAATCTCAGGGATCCGAGCCGACTGGATTTCAGCCTAGCCGACTCATCCAAAGTGAACCATTTTCTTAACTGTGGAACCTAGCCGACTGGTGTTCAACCCAGCCGACCCGAACTTGATCCGAGCCAACTCGAAGATTGTCCGAGCTGACTAGAATGACGGGGTCACCTCCAACAGCTAGTTCCAATTTTCTGATTTTGAATTCCAATAGTGCTCCAATGGTAACCTGTCACCTTCCAACTGTCTACAACGTTCAAAATCAAGGGAAGGTAGTTGAAGTCTCTATAAATGAGGTACGAGAACATCCTTAAAGAAACATAAGTTAATGGATAGTTATTGAATATTTATTGAGGTAAGAAGAGAGAGCACTTGAGCTTTGAAGTCAGCCTTCAAGCCTTCCCCAACTCTTACCAGAAGCTTGAAGCACCTTTTGAGGAAAGCAAGGAAGCCATTGAAGTGCATTGAAGAGCATTCAATTGAGCTTCACTCGAGCTGCATTGGCAACCACCAGAAAACTGAGTTTATCATTATAGTTGCTTTTTTATTCTACTCTTAGAATATTTCTGTTATTGGTGAGCCCAGTTGTAAAAACCAAATAGGTTTCTTTGGTGAGCCTTTTCAAAACCAAAGTGTAGAGGTTCTAGGTGATCCCATGAAAACCTAGTTTGGGTTTCTTTGGTAAGTCCGGTTTAAAAACCAAAGTATAGGAGTTGGGATTGTGAGCCTGTAAAACAATCCAACTATATTCCAGTTTGGGGGATATAGTGAAAATCCCAAGTGGTGAACTTGGGTAGTGGACGTAGGATCTGGGTTGCTCCGAACCACTATAAACTTGCCTTGTTTGTGTTGTGCTTGATTTACTTTTCTGCTTCTTCATTTATTCTCTGATTAACACAGCACTCAACTACTAAAACAAATAACTTTTGCACATACGTGCAAAAATCTTGTAATTCCCAATTCACCCCCCTCTTGGATAAAGCCACCTGGGCAATATCAAATATAAAGTCTTCCATCACTCCAAGGTAGTTAGAGATGTTTTTGACCGTTGGGATGTGACTTGTGACTGTTGGAGCACTTTTTGGCATTCAAATATAAATTTTGGAACTAGCCGTTTGTCGCGCCCCAAACCCAAGACCAGGGCCAGTAGTGCAACAGACGGCCGTACGTTCTGGAAATTCAATATTTTCCAAGAACATACCAGGCCTGTACCAACCATATCTTACAAAATAAATGAGTACCAGGCATTATATTAATAAAGCAAAAGTAGACAAGTAGATTCAATTGTCATACATTTAACATGATCTAAATTCATGAAATAAATAAAAAAAAAATAATGATAGTGTCCACTAGATCTTATGCCTCACTGATTGAATCCCTGGCCCATATGTTCCTCTGATCCTGAAAAAAATGCAAGGGAAAAGGATGAGTTTCCCTTAAACTCAATAAGTCATCACAAGTCACAAATATATATATTTTACCATGAATCTAGAGTAATACCATGCATAGGAGCAACCAAAATATATATATAAGCCGTTCCTACTATTAACCTTTTATTTTATTTTTCTGACAGAATACAAATCTTTAGGATGGCCATCCGAACACACTCACTTAGTCCTTCATACTATGGCCACGATCGGCCCATGGCTCGCCCCAAAAGAGCCTAGACCCTGTGTCAAATGCCGCACACCGGTCATGTGCCAGCGATAGCCCCGCTGGAGGCCCAAAAGGAATCTAGCTCTGAGTATCACACGAGGGACATGCTTCCCAGCATGGGCTAGAATAAAACAACAACTCCTGTGTCACATACCGCACGTCGGTCATGTACCAGCGATAGCCCCGCTAGAGGCCCAAAAGGAGTCTAGATCCTCGTGTGATCATAGTCGGACTAGAGAGCAAATACAACCAACTCACCCCATGACTCGTTACATTTTAGCCTAAGGTTAAATTTCATAACGCATCAAGATATATGTATGTAGCATGAACATAAACAATAAAATTTATTAACAAGTCAAGTAAAGGGTTCACAGCATGCATGGCAAAATTTATTGGTGAGTGACAACTTACAGTTTCACCAACTCGGCACTAATCCTGATTTCCCAAGGAGGATGACGATCCTGCATCACAATTTATTTTGATTATTATTTAATATCATTAATTAAAAAAAATAAATAAATCCCTTGGGGCAACCCCAAACAATGCCTTCCATCTTGCTGGTACAAGGTTGGCCCATTCAAGATAAAAGGCCTAGCCCAACAGGGTATGGCCCAACCAAGACCGGCCCAACGAGCCCCGGCCCAGCCAAGCCCGGCCCAGCCAAGCCCGGTCTAGCCCGGCCCGGCCCAGCCAAGCCCGGCCCAGCCCGGCCCGGCCCAGCTAAACCCGGCCCACAACAGGCTTGGCCCAGCCAAGCCTGATCAAACCGAGCTCCCCCCCCCGCCCCCCTTCGGCCAGGAATTCGCCCGACCTCACGAGAGAAGCAGGGAGGATCGACGGCGATCCTCCCGTCCGACCGCCACGATGATCACGCCGGAGAAGGAAGAGAGTCCGGCGACCCTTACGGTGGCCGTCCGACCGACAGCCGGCGAGCACCGAGCCGGAGACTGTTGCTTGCACAGTCCCTCTCGGCCGACCAAACTATCTCTCCCTCCTCCATTCTCCCCCCCCCCTCTCCGAGCAAGCGATGGGACGGCGGCAATCCCCACGATCGGCCGCCCAAAGACGGTTGCCGGAGAGGAGGAGTCCGGCAGTGGCTTCCTCACTGCCGGCCACCGCCCAAGGCTTCAACGGAGAGGAAAATCAACCGGATTCTCCCCTCCGTCGAGCCGCACAAGCACTCAACGCCCATACCAGGGAGAGAGAGGACTTACCGGCGAGGGGCGTCTCCGATCTCACGACCTCCGGCGAAGGGGCGTTCCGGCGAGGGCAGGGCACTCGAGGAACCGTCGACGCTCCACCACAGGAAGATGCTCCCGGATCAACAGAGGTAATCCCCAGAGCCTTTAAACCCGAGGAGAAACCTTATCTCCCCCCCCTCTCCGGCGGCAGCGTCGGATTTGTCCGGATTTCTTGCCGGAAAATCCGACCTTCCGAACCATAGGGATTTTGAACTGAAGTCGGCAAGGTCTGCCGACTTCAGCCCAAATCCAGCCCAAAAGGACCGGTCCTCACATTCTCCCCTCCTAAAAAAAAAATTTTGCCCTCGAAATTTACATACCTGGGTTCTGGAAAAGTTAAGGATATTTAACTTTCATGATTTCTTCTAACTCCCAAGTGGCTTCCCGTTCTGAATGATTACTCTACTGGACTTTAACATAAGGAATGACGCGTCGCCTCAAGACTTGCTCCTTTCTATCCACCACCTTCACTGGTTGCTCCTCATAAGACAAATTTTCCTTGAATTGAAGTGGTCCCAATTCGATTACATGATTTCGATCAGGTACATACTTCCTCAGCATAGAAACATGAAAAACATTATGCACACCAGCAAGAGATGGTGGTAAAGCAAGCCGATAAGCCACAGCTCCAATTTTCTCCAAGATTTCAAAAGGACCCACATACCGAGGGCTTAACTTCCCTCGCACCCCAAATCTCATAACTCCTTTAGTAGGGGACACTTTAAGTAACACATGGTCCCCCACCATAAATTTCAGTTCTCTTCTCCGATTATCTGCATAACTCTTTTGTCGACTCTGAGCTGTAAACAGTCGCTTCCTAATAAGTTGGATTTTATCTGTGGTTTGCAGTATAATATCTAATCCCAAAAGTTTCCTCTCGCCAACATCATCCCAACATACCGGGGTCCTACATCTCCTCCCATAGAGAGCTTCAAAAGGTGCCATTTTAATGGTTGCTTGATAACTGTTGTTATATGCAAATTCTATCAATGACAGATGATCATCCCAAGACCCTTTTAAATCAAGAACACATGCTCTCAACATATCTTCTAATGTCTGAATCGTCCTCTCTGACTGCCCATCAGTTTGAGGATGAAAGGCTGTACTAAACTCCAGCTTGGTTTTCATAGCTTGATGCAAACTCCTCCAAAATTGAGAAACAAATCTAGTGTCCCTATCAGATACAATTGATACAGGAATACCATGCAATCTAACAATCTCATCGATATATAATTTTGCTAGCCTTTCCATGGAGAAATTGACCTTGATAGGTAGAAAATGAGCTGACTTTGTCAATCGATCTACTACAACCCAAATAGCATCAAATCCTCTGAGAGTCCTTGGCAATCCTGAAACAAAGTCCATTGTGACATTCTCCCATTTCCATACAGGGATAGCTAGGGGTTGTAGAGGTCCTGCTAGTCTCTGATGCTCAGTCTTTATTTGCTGAGAAGTTAAGCATTGAGCCACAAACATGGCTATTTCCCTTTTCATACCTTTCCACCAGAAGTTCTCCTTAAGATCTCTATACATTTTTGTGCTTCCAGGATGAATAGTGTAAATAGCATTATGGGCATCGACCAATATTTCCTTCTTTAGACTTTCATCCCCTGGAACACACAACCTGTTTCCAAATCTTAAGGATCCATCCTCATGAATTCAGAATTCCGAGATTATCCCAGATTGTATTTTCTCTCTAATCTTTTGAAATTCTGAATCATTCATCTGTGATGCCTTAATTCTATCAATCAGGGTAGATTGTATCTTAAGAGTAGCAAGTGAGAATGTAGAGTTATGCATCTGGATCTCCAAACTCAGCTTTCCAAGATCTTGAAGAATTTCTCCTTGAGAAGTGATTAAGGTTGCCAAGCTACCTCCGGCCTTTCTGCTCAATGCATCAGCCACTACATTTGCTTTTCCCGGATGATAACTTATTTTCAAATCATAGTCTTTGATCAGCTCCAACCATCTCCTTTGCCTCAAGTTTAACTCTTTCTGAGTAAATAAATACTTAAGACTTTTATGATCAGTAAAAATTTCACAAGATACACCATACAGGTAATGCCTCCAAATTTTCAGGGCAAAGACTACAGCAGCTAGCTCCAAATCATGAGTAGGGTAGTTTAATTCATGTGTTTTAACCTGCCTAGATGCGTAGGCCACCACCTTCTCCCTTTGCATAAGAACACATCCTAACCCTTTTCTGGAGGCATCACTGTAAATAGAAAAACCCTCACTTCCAGTTGGTAAGGTAAGAATAGGAGCTGATACCAAGCGCTTCTTTAACTCTTGGAAGCTTTTCTCACAATCATCAGACCAAACGAATTTAATCCCTTTATGGGTTAGCTGGGTCAGTGGCAAGGCTATACGGGAAAATCCCTCCACAAACCTTCGGTAATAACCAGCTAGACCCAGAAAACTATGGACTTCAGTCACATTAGTTGGTCTATTCCATTCAACAATCGCTTCAATCTTTGCTGGATCAACAGATATCCCTTCCTTAGAGACTGTGTGGCCAAGAAAAGAAATATTATCAAGCCAGAATTGACATTTCTTCAGCTTTGCATACAATCTCTGCTCCCTTAGTATTTATAAGAGTTTCCTTAAATGTTTTTCATGTTCCTCTGGATTCTTGGAATAAACTAGAATGTCATCAATAAAAACTACTACACACTGATCCAAATATGATTTGAATATCCTGTTCATCATGTCCATGAAAGCTGTCGGAGCATTCATCAGTCCGAAAGGCATCACCAGAAATTCATAATGCCCATATCTAGTCCGAAAGGCTGTTTTGGATATGTCTTCATTCTTAATTTTTAACTGATAATATCCGGACCGCAAGTCGATTTTTGAGAACACCTGAGCGCCTTGCAATTGGTCAAAAAGATCATCAATTCTGGGAAGGGGATACTTATTTCGAATTGTCAACTTGTTCAATTCTCGATAATCAATACACAACCTCAGACTCCCATCCTTCTTCCTGACAAACAGTACTGGAGCACCCCATGGTGAAACACTCGGCCTGATGAATCCCTTATCGAGCAGATCCTGAAGTTGTTCCTTGAGTTCTTTCAATTCAGCTGGTGCCATTCTATAGGGAGCTTTAGACACAGGTTCTGCATTAGGTAAGAGATCAATAGAAAATTCCATTTCTCTGTCAGGAGGTAATCCCGGTAATTCATCTGGAAATACATCCGGAAATTCTCTCACAATAGGAATATTTTCCAACCCTTCTCCTTCTTGCTGGAGATCCATAATATTGGCCAAATATCCTGCACAACCTTGCCTCAGCATCCGTTTAGCTTGCATTGCTGTAATCATTTTCGTAGGGGTCTTCCCTTCACCGCCAAAGAAACCAAAAGGTTCCTGACCAGCAGGGTAGAAAACTACTCTCTTCTCGAAACAATCTACTGTGGCATGATAAGAAGCTAGCCAATCCATTCCCAAAATAATATCAAACTCTTCCATTTCCAATACCATTAGATCGGATGAAAACTCATGGTTTCCAATGCTTAGAGTGCAGGATGGACAAATCATGTTAACTATGATAATGCCCCCATTTGGAATGGATACTCCGATCTCGAAATTTAGAGGTACTGGTTCCATACCAGCCTTCTTAGCAAATCCGGTTGAGATAAAAGAGTGTGTTGCTCCGGAATCAAATAAAACACGGGCATATGAAGAGACTACTTTGATGGTACCTACTAAATAATTCTTACTTAATAATTATTTGTACTCAATTATATCAAATAAAAAAAAAAAAAAACTTGCGAAATTACCTGTCACCACAGCATTCGATGCCTGAGCATCTTGCTGAGTTAGCGCATACACACGAGCCTGGGTCTTCTGCTTCTGGCACTCACCAGATCCATAAGCCATAGGTTGTCCTTGGATAAAAGCTGGTACATTTGAAGGAGGAGGTGCTGGCGGTCGCGGTGCATTCTGAAAGGTATACTGATTTCCAAGATTCTGAGAACGTGGGCAATTCATAGCTTTGTGGCCTTGCTGACCACAATTAAAACAAGCCCCAGAAAACCAACGACAATCCTGCTCTAGATGAAAACCTTGACATCTCCTGCAACGAGGACCATTACCCTGCTGAGGACCTGGATCTTGCCTTTGATTTCCCCTCTGTCTAGGTTGTTTGCCAGAGTGTTGGTTCCCTCGCTGCCCATCAGGTCTGGATCTCTTCCTCAGCTGCCGTTCCCTCTCCTGCTGCATATTATCAACCTCTTGCTCCACAATTTTTGCTTTACTAACAACGTCCCGGTATGAGGCCAGCTGCATGGGTCTTACTCCAGCACGAATCCTGGGTTTAAGTCCTTTCTCAAATCTCCGTGCCTTGATATAGTCCGTGGCCACCAACTCCGGAGCAAAGCGGGACAATTCAATAAACTTGACTTCATACTGTGCCACGGTCAAGCCTCGTATTAATCTGGTAAATTTGCTCTCCTTCTCAAATCTGAGACTTTCAGGAAAATACATATCCAAAACTCTTGGCGAAAAATATCCCAAGTTATCAGCTCTTCATTGCCATATTGTCTTCTGACAGCATCCCACCATTCCAAAGCTTCGCCTTGTAGTTGATAAGCTGCAAAGCAAACTTTTTCCCGATCCGTGCAGTCCATGCTGACAAAGACCTTCTCCATTTCTTTTAGCCACTTCAAGGATTCAGTAGGTTCAGTAGAACCCTCAAATGTAGGAGGTGCCAACTTCTTAAATTCAGTGATCCCCCGATCCATTTTAGATGACTGACCACCCCTATTCCCCTGCTGCCTCAATTCCTGCACAAGTCCAGTTAGAGCCTGGATAAGACCTACCACCTGACCATCAGAATTGGCTGTCCTCATATCTTGCTGCAGAGGAGGAGGACTAACTGCTCGACTCTCGCCCTGATCAGGTGATAGGCTACGAGCCATGTAAGCGCCGGCCGCCCGAGATGGACCCGCTGCCTGTGAAGTATCATGAGCTCGAGATGCATGATCATTTTGATTTGATGTCCTCATGGATCGGGTCCGAGCCATTAAACCTATAGCACAAATGTTAGTTAGTTAAATAATATGACCTTACTTGTACTTTATTAATTTTAAACTTGCCCTAACTGTCTCTACCCCGCTCTCACTATCTAAAACATTTTAGTTTCTGAGACATGCCTGGCTCTGATACCACTAAATCTGTCGCGCCCCAAACCCAAGACCAGGGCCAGTAGTGCAACAGACGGCCGTACGTTCTAGGAATTCAATATTTTCCAAGAACATACCAGGCCTGTACCAACCATATCTTACAAAATAAATGAGTACCAGGCATTATATTAATAAAGCAAAAGTAGACAAGTAGATTCAATTGTCATACATTTAACATGATCTAAATTCATGAAATAAATAAAAAAATAAATAATGATAGTGTCCACTAGATCCTATGCCTCACTGATTGAATCCCTGGCCCATATGTTCCTCTAATCCTGAAAAAAATGCAAGGGAAAAGGATGAGTTTCCCTTAAACTCAGTAAGTCATCACAAGTCACAAATATATATATTTACCATGAATCTAGAGTAATACCATGCATAGGAGCAACCAAAATATATATATAAGCCGTTCCTACTATTAACCTTTTATTTTATTTTTCTACTAAATCTGTCGCGCCCCAAACCCAAGACCAGGGCCAGTAGTGCAACAGACGGCCGTACATTCTGGGAATTCAATATTTTCCAAGAACATACCAGGCCTGTACCAACCATATCTTACAAAATAAATGAGTACCAGGCATTATATTAATAAAGCAAAAGTAGACAAGTAGATTCAATTGTCATACATTTAACATGATCTAAATTCATGAAATAAATAAAAAAAAAATAATGATAGTGTCCACTAGATCCTATGCCTCACTGATTGAATCCCTGGCCCATATGTTCCTCTGATCCTGAAAAAAATGCAAGGGAAAAGGATGAGTTTTCCTTAAACTCAGTAAGTCATCACAAGTCACAAATATATATTTTACCATGAATCTAGAGTAATACCATGCATAGGAGCAACCAAAATATATATATAAGCCGTTCCTACTATTAACCTTTTATTTTATTTTTCTGACAGAATACAAATCTTTAGGATGGCCATCCGAACAAACTCACTTAGTCCTTCATACTATGGCCACGATCGGCCCGTGGCTCGCCCCAAAAGAGCCTAGACCCTGTGTCACATGCCGCACACCGGTCATGTGCCAGCGATAGCCCCGCTGGAGGCCCAAAAGAAATCTAGCTCTGAGTATCACACGAGGGACATGCTTCCCAGCATGGGCTAGAATAAAACAACAAATCCTGTGTCACATACCGCACGTCGGTCATGTGCCAGCGATAGCCCCGCTGGAGGCCCAAAAGGAGTCTAGATCCTCGTGTGATCATAGTCGGACTAGAGAGCAAATACAACCAACTCACCCCATGACTCGTTACATTTTAGCCTAAGGTTAAATTTCATAACGCATCAAGATATATGTATGTAGCATGAACATAAACAATAAAATTTATTAACAAGTCAAGTAAAGGGTTCACAGCATGCATGGCAAAATTTATTGGTGAGTGACAACTTACAATTTCACCAACTCGGCACTAATCCTGATTTCCCAAGGAGGATGACGATCCTGCATCACAATTTATTTTGATTATTATTTAATATCATTAATTAAAAAAAAAATAATAAATCCCTTGGGGCAACCCCAAACAATGCCTTCCATCTTGCTGGTACAAGGTTGGCCCATTCAAGATAAAAGGCCTAGCCCAATAGGGTATGGCCCAACCAAGAACGGCCCAACGAGCCCCGGCCCAGCCAAGCCCGGCCCAGCCAAGCCCGGTCTAGCCCGGCCCGGCCCAGCCAAGCCCGGCCCAGCCCGGCCCGGCCCAGCTTAACCGGCCCACAACAGGCTTGGCCCAGCCAAGCCTGATCAAACCGAGCTCCCCCCCCCCGCCCCCCTTCGGCCAGGAATTTGCCCGACCTCACGAGAGAAGCAGGGAGGATCGACGGCGATCCTCCCGTCCGACCGCCACGATGATCACGCCGGAGAAGGAAGAGAGTCCGGCGACCCTTACGGTGGCCGTCCGACCGACAGCCGGCGAGCACCGAGCCGGAGACTGTTGCTTGCACAGTCCCTCTCGGCCGACCAAACTATCTCTCCCTCCTCCATTCTCCCCCCCCTCTCCGAGCAAGCGATGGGACGGCGGCAATCCCCGCGATCGGCCGCCCAAAGACGGTTGCCGGAGAGGAGGAGTCCGGCGGCGGCTTCCTCACTGCCGGCCACTGCCCAAGGCTTCAACGGAGAGGAAAATCAACCGGATTCTCCCCTCCGTCGAGCCGCACAAGCACTCAACGCCCATACCAGGGAGAGAGAGGACTTACCGACGAGGGGCGTCTCCGATCTCACGACCTCCGGCGAAGGGGCGTTCCGGCGAGGGCAGGGCACTCGAGGAACCGTCGACGCTCCACCACAGGAAGATGCTCCCGGATCAACAGAGGTAATCCCCAGAGCCTTTAAACCCGAGGAGAAACCTTATCTCCCCCCCCTCTCCGGCGGCAGCGTCGGATTTGTCGGATTTCTCGCCGGAAAATCCAACCTTCCGACCCATAGGGATTTTGAACTGAAGTCGGCAAGGGCTGCCGACTTCAGCCCAAATCCAGCCCAAAAGGACCGGTCCTCACACCGTTAGATACCTGGAAACGACGTTCGAGTCGGCTCAAATCCTTCGAGTCGATAGGTCGAGTCACCAAATCTTCATTGTAGTCGGCTTTTTGTCTCAGGGCGTAGAACATCACTCAGGACGAGTCAGCTCTTGATAGCTTGGGTCGGCTCGAACTTCTTTCTTTGAAAAACTTGAACTCGAGGAGTCGGCTCTCTTCAGCTTGGGTCAGCTCTTTTTCTCAGGTTTGGAAATCCTTACTCTAGAAGAGTCAGCTCAATGCAGTTTGGATTGGCTTACTTTCTCAGGCTTTCAGAATTAGGTCTGGAAGAGTCAACTCTTTCTAGTTTAGGTCGGCTCGCTTGGCTGTTCTCAGAAATCTTCAGAAATTAGACTCTGGAAGAGTCGGCTCGGACTGATTCCAGTTGACTTGGATTCATTAGAGTCGGCTCGATTACCTTCGAGTCTGCTCAGATTGATGCATTCTAGAATCCTTGCTGTGTGCTAGTAAGCATAGTCGGCTCTTCAACAAGTTGGGTCGGCTCGAGTATCTTCTTCAGGATTTTTACACTTGAACTTTAAGAAAAACTCTTAACAACTCTTTACATTTTCAAGCATACCAACTCAAAACTAATTTCAAGGCACACATACATAGAAGTAACCCCTTTGTATGATTTTTTTTTTAGCTTTTTAATTGGGTTCTTCTTTACAAAAACACATTACAATACAACTCAAACAAGAAAACAGAGGTGTAGGAGTTGAAGTTTGAACATTTAATCCATCCTACAAAAACTTGTCAAATACTTGAAAAGTTGTCAAAACTAAATATACATGCTCCAATGTTTGGTTATCATCAAAATCACCTATAGGGTCAACAATCTTCCCCTTTTTGATGATGACAAAACACTGGGCATGAAAAATTCTTTACACTTTACATGTATAACTATATTTAAAAGTTAAGTATTTACAAGTATTAGAGCTAATTAGAAAGAAATAAATATCAGAGCTCAAGAGATGATTGTATATCATCAAAGTGCTAAACTTTTCATGCTTCACAAAACATGGAGTATCAGAGACTTAAAAATTGACAATAGTAATCAAAGCATTAAGATTAATTTGAATATCAATCAGAGCAAAATTCATTCAAGAGAATCTTCTCCTTTCTCTAGAATTTAAAGTAATTTAAGCAATACTATTATTTTGTGCTCCCCCTTTTTCATTCTTTTTATGCACTTTAAGAATAGTTGGTAGAAAGCTCAACATAAATACTAATTTCCCATTAAATACATTCTTTTCATATTTCTTCCATTTTTCTTCTTTCATTTTTTATTTCTCACATTTTTCATATTTCTCCCCCTTTTTGTCAATCAATCAAAAAGGTGATTTCAAATGAAGCTTAGGTTTTAAAATAGATTGAGAAAGTTTTTAATATTTGTTTGAGATAATTTCACATTCTCGAATTTAAAATTCTAATTAAAATTTCATCACAGTTGTGCCATATCATATAAAAACAAATGAAGTTGCTAAAGAAACTTTCATTTCATTGATAAGATTGGCATACAAGATAGGAAAGAAAGTACATTGTAATTGTATTAGATAACATGTAGAACATTAACAAAAAAAAACAAAAACTGGACCCAAAAGACTAACCAACTAAACTATTCTTCTTTTTCCTTAGTTGAAGAAGAAGAGCCTACCTCTATAACCTTATCGGAGGCCTTAGTTTTCAGGGGTTTAAACCTTAAATCCCTGAATCTAGTTCTAATAGGGGTTCTACAAGTCTTAGTCATTTTGGTTTTGGTTTCTTTCTTGGTCTTAATAGGTTTGGGTGGATCAGACGAAGGAATAGGAGCAGGAGTGTCAAGTGACTCCTTGATGATCTATTCAGGAGCATCTTCAACAGCGACTGATTCTTTCTGGGATTGCAGTAGGATGCTTCTAATTTCTTTCTTGAAGTCCTCCATTTCCTTTTCAATCTTCTACTGGTGAATCTCTTGTTCAGTTTTAATTTTTTGCAAGCATATGTTCACTGTGTTTCTTATTTCATCAATTGCAAAAGTCATGTGGTCTGTCAAAGAGTTGGAGATAGTTTCTATCTTCTGAAATATTAACTTCTTGAGGTCAGATGGAGTGATCATTAAACCTTCAATCCTTTCTTCAACAGCATCACCTTCATCATCATCAGAAAAAGTAGTAGCAACCTAACTAGGCATCTCCTTTATACATGTTCCTTCTTGTAACTTGTAACCCATTCTTTTTAGTGAATTGAAGGAATAGATATCAAAGTGGTGTAATGGCTTGCCTATTTCATTTGTTAAGTCAACCCCAACTTCTTCAAATAATAGAGTGAAGACCATACCGTAGGGTAGACATGCTTTGGCCTTTCTTACTGCTTCGATCATCTGGATAATCATTATGTAAGGAAGATTAAGAGGTCTTTCCTTAACCAAGTGTCCCATAAAGCTCATGTCTTTCTCACTGACCCAATCAAAGCAACCAGTTTTGGGAATAAATATCTGACTGATTATATTGTGTAGAAGCCTCATTTCCTTCGATAGTAGATTGGCTTGTACATGCTGGATTGTGCTCACATCTTCTTTCTCCAAAATCAGTTTTAAAATGTGTTCCTTGTCCGGAAGTAGAAGTTCAGTGGCGCTGTCTGTTGGCATTTGTAGTATGGTACCCAGTTTCTCTTCATCCACTATTATTTCCTTTCCCTTGACAGTAGATTCTAAATGAAATTCTTTGATAACAATATTTTCATAAAATATCCATACCATTGAGGGGTAGGTCAATATGTCCAAAGAGCAGAAGTGCTTCCGGCCTTGAGTCTCTATCCAATTTTTGATTTTCATTCCCATTTCTTCTAAGAATTTAAAGTCGATCCTACTTCCGCAAGTGACAGGCCGGTTAACCAATGAGACACGTTGTTCGGGAGGAGGAATTTCTTCATCTTGAAGCATTGGAGCAGATATTTTCCTCTTTTTCCCTTTATCTTTTGCATCTTCACTGCGAACACTTGATTCACCCATTTGAAGAACCTTCTTCGTAGATCTTTGAGAAGCCATTGTAGAGGGATTAAGGAATTTTATGCTCTTAGAAACGGGTTTTTGGATGTTTTTGTAGAGTTTTCGAAGGAAAGGAGGTGAGTTAGAAGTAAAAGTAAGAGAGGAAAGTTACTTCTAAATGACAGATCAGAACTACTTAAATAACGATTCTCGACTTTCGAGTCGGCTCGCCCACCCCTAGAAACATCCTAGTTGGCTTGTCCAGAGTGAACTCAGAACAACTGAACACCGAGTCGGCTAGGCAAGGACCTAGTCGGCTCGACCAGAGCAATAGGTAGCGAACTCAGACATTCGAGCTGGCTCGATAAGAGCAAGATTGCTCGAGTCGACTCGAATGAAAACTTTCCATATAAAATCAATTGATTCAAAATTGACATTGATAAATTGAAAATTCAATAAAAATTGTTTTAAGAAATCATGAATAATTATAGGAGGTTTTCTAGATAATTTTTTCTCAATTTTGATAGAAATTAGGTTAACTAAATCTATATAGGATCATAAGCCCTAATTCTCCTCTAAGCAATTCAAATCTATCCTAATTAAGTGGCCTAGTAAAATGTCAACTGATTTTTTTCAGTTGGGATAAATTCTAGTTCAATGTCACCATTCAAAACATGGTCTCTAATAAAGTGGTGTCTTATTTCTATGTGCTTAGTCCTAGATGATGAATAGGATTTTTTGTTTGATTATAGTACTTGTGTTATCATCTTATAAGAACTTTGTATTGTATAACACCGAAATCTTCTAGTTGTTGTTTAATCCACAATACTTGTGCACAACAACTCCCTGCAACAACATACTCTATCTCAGCAGTAGTTAGTGCTACCGAATTTTGTTTCTTGCAGTGCCATGAGATTAAATTCAATCCTAAAAATTGATAAGTACCGCTACTGCTTTTTCTATCAACTTTACAACCAGCATAATCAGCATCAGAAAATCCAATTAAGTTCAAAGATAATTCTTTAGAATACCAAAGACCTAAATTACTTGTTCCTTTCAAGTATTTAAGAATTCTTTTAACATCAAGCATATGTGTTCCTTTTGGATTACATTAAAATCTAGCACATACATATACACTATACAAGATATCAAGTCTACTGGCTATTAAATATAAATGGGATCCGATCATACCTCTATAAAGCTTTTGGTCAATATTGATCCACTTTCATCTTTGTCCAATTTGCAAGATGAGCTCATGGGTGTGCTCATTTGTTTGCTCGTCTCCATGCCAAACTTCTTGATTATTTCCTTAGTGTATATGGCTTGGTTGATGAAGATTCCTTCCTTTGTTTATTTTACTTGAAGTCCAAGGAAGTAGTTAATTTCACCCATTAGGCTCATATCAATTTCCCCTACATTAGCTTCGCAAATTCTTCACAAAAACTTTCATTGGTTGCACCAAAGATAATATCTCATCTACAAAAAGTTTACAACTAATATATCATATCTTTCTTTTTAATGAAAGAGTTGTATCAACATTTTCTCTTGAAAAAATTTCAATCAAGAAAGTGCTAAGTCTATCATACCAGGCTCTAGGAGCTTGTTTCAAAATATATAAAGCTTTGTTCAATTTAAATACATGATTTGGAAAAGCATGATTTTAAAACCCAGTGCTTGTTCTACAAAAACTTGTTCAGCGATAAAACCATTTAAAAATGCACTTTTCACATCCATTTGAAAATGTTTGAAATTCATGTAGTAAGCAAATGCAAGAAGTAATTTATTGGTTCTAGTCTTGCTACAGGTGCATAGGTTTCATCAAAACTATACCCTCTTCTTGACTATATTTCTTAGCCACTAATCTAGCTTTATTTCTAATTACATTCCCTTGCTCATCTAGCTTGTTCCTATAGACCCATTTGGTTCCTACAATTGAATGGTCTTTAGGTCTATCAACTAGTATCCAAACCTTATTTCTTTCAAATTGATTTAGTTCTTCATGCATGGCTAACATCCAGTTTGGATCTTCTCTACTTCTTCTAAGTTTGAGGCTCTATATGCGATACAAAGGCTAGGTACTCGTGTGCTGTCCTATGTGCAGACCTAGTCCAAATTTCTTGAGAAGGATCACCAATAATTAATTCTTTAGGATGGGAAGTAGCGTACCTCCATTTAGTTGGTAGATCGGAATGATCCTTACTTACCGTTTCTTCTCCTTCTTCAATTGATATTTCTTGAATACTCATGTCTTCCATCTCCTTTTGAATGGTACCTACATCATTGTCAATACACTCATCTTTTCTAGATGGTAAAGGGTTAGTTTCATCAAATATAACATGCATTGACTCTTCAACAGTAAGAGTCCTTTATTAAAAACCCTATATGCTTTGCTATGTAGTGAATAATCAAGAAAAATAGCTTCATCAGATTTGGCATCAAATTTTCTTAGATTATCCTTGTCATTATTAAGCACAAAGCATTTGCATCCAAACACATGAAAATAATTGATATTGGGTTTCTTTTCAATCCAAAGCTCATAGGAGGTTTCATCAAAATAGAATGGATCAAAATATAGTTTAAAATATAACAAGCAGTGTTCACCACTTTTACCCAAAAGTACCTTGGAAGATTACCTTCACATAGTATTGTTCAGCCCATATCTTCCAAAGTCCTATTTTTTCTCTCTACAACACCATTTTGTTGTGGTGTTCTAGGAGCGGAGAAGTTGTGATCAATGCCATTTTCAGTGCAATAATCATCAAAAAATTGATTTTGAAATTTAGTTCCATGATCACTTCTTTTAAAATAATGGAAATAATTTTCTTATTTGAAACCTTTTTGTGAAATTGTCTAAAAATTTAAAAGTTTCATCTTTGTGCGCAATAACAAGACCCATGTAAATCGAGAAAAATCATCTACAATCATAAGGGTATATTTCATACCTCCTAGGCCTATTGTCCTAGTTAGTCCAAATAAGTCCATGTGAAGTAGTTATAAAGTCTAGTTATTGAAATCATATTTTTTGATTTAAAACTCCCCATAGTTTGTTTGCCCATTGCATGCATCACACTAATGATCAAAATCAACTTTAAACTTAGGCATGCCTCTAACCAGATTTTTGGAAATTAACTTGGCAATAGTATGCATGCTAGCATGACCTAATCTTCTATGCCATAATAAGTAAGACTCTTGGTCTTAGCATTCATTGTAACTAAACTGGAGCTACTTGTCATGGCAAGATCATTTAGATCAACACAAATATTTCCAAGTCTATGTCCAATGAATTTACTGCTAGTATCAAGAGAGTTTTTTACTACACACATAGATGATTCAAAGATAACTTTGAAGCCTTTATCACACAGTTGACTAATACTCAATAAATTATGCTTCAATTTATCTACTAGCAATACATTTTCAATAAAAGTACATGGGGTTTTTGATCTTACCAATTCAGATTATTTTTCCCTTGCCATTATCTCTAAAAGTAACCATACCTCCTTCTTTCATTTCCAAGGTGATGAACTGATCTTTGTCACCCGTCATATACCTTGAACAGCCACTATCAAGATACTATCTTTTCTTCATTTTCTAGGCTGTAAGACACTCCTGCAAGAAAGTCAAGGAGTTCTTTTAGGTACCCAAGCTAACTTGGATCCTTTCAGGTTAGCTGAGGTGGTTCCTTTAGGAACCCAAATTCTTCTTGATATGTTATAGACATTTCTAATATATTGCAATTAAAAGCTTTATGTCCTAGTTCCTTGCAAACGAAACATTTGATTCTAGAATTTTGAAATGATCTATACTTTGAAATTCTAGATGCCTGAAATGTAGAGATAGCAAGATTTGAAATGGAAATAGACTTTTATGACAAAAGTTTTGTGAGAAGTAAACTTGGGAACAAAATCCATTTGTTTTACAAATGTGGTAGCTGAAATATAATTTGAATTAATGCATTAAAACCTATTCTAGCTTTATTACCAGAAATTCTTTGATCTTAAAGAATTAACTCAAGCTTATTAGAAGATAAAGTTAATTTTTCAATAAGTGGCTTGAGTTTTTCAACCTCCTTTTTCAGCTCATTATTTTCATTCAATAGAATATTATTTTTGTCATGAAGCTCATTGTTTTCTATTTAAAAACATTACATTTTCAAAAAAGTCATGAAGTTGTTTTTGTAATAAAGAATTTTTTTTTGAAATTTCTTCTCTTTCTTTGAGTAAAGAATCATTGATATGCTTTAATGATCTAATATTTACTCTTGCTTTTTTAAATTTAGATAAAGATCATGAAATGCAGAATTTAACTCATCAAATGTAAATTTAATTTGTGGGGGGGAATTTACCTCATCCTCGAGACCCATTAGACATAGGTTAGCTATTTTCGTCGTCTCTTCTTCTTCAATCGAAGTAGAGTCTTCACTATCGCTCCACGTGGCAACCATCACTTTCTTCTTTTTTTTTTTGAATTTTTTTTATTTGTGGACAGTCCGGATGAATGTGTCCCGGTTTCTTACATTCAAAGCATGTGGGGACTTGTTTCTTAACATTTTCTTTATTCTTATCCTTTTCTTTTGAATGCCCTCATCGCTTATGGAATTTTTGTTATATCTACCTTTCTTCTTTCCCATAAACTTTCTGAATCTCCTCATGACCATTGCAATGTCTTCGTCTTCAAGATCATCTTCGGAGGGGGAGTCATCTTCCTTTTCTTCATCATCCTTTGATTCTAATGCAGCCTTGAATGCAATTATTTTCTTCTTCTTCTGATCATCATCCATTCTATGCTGCATGGCTAATTCGTGAGTGATGAGAGATCCCATTAATTCATCCTTTGATAGAATGTTCAAGTCTTTAGCTTCCTTGATGGTAGTGACTTTAGGATCATATTTGTTAGGAAGTGTTACGGCCATAACGATGACGTGGCCGAGCTCAGATACCGTCAGATATGATCGAGCCACGTGGAGGTTTCTTCGACCGAGTCAGTGCCACATTGTCGAGATCGAGCTCGGCAAGGCTACTTCGCCAGACGACTTCCCAAGATGAAACCGCCCTCGCCGAAGTCGAGCTCGGTTCGGGGCTCCTCCTGCCACCTCGCCAGGTGTCCACCCAGGAGGGGTCCACCTAAGCCGAGGTCGGCCGATCCTTCGCTCCTTCGCTAGGTGGCCCCCGGAGATGGGTCCATCTCGGCCGAAGCCAGGCGACCTCCTGCCACTTCGCCAGGCACCCACCCAGGAGGGGACCACCTAGGCCGGGGTCGGCCGATCCTTTGCTCCTTCGCCAGGTGGCCCCGGAGATAGGTCCACCTCGGCCGAAGCTAGGCGACCTCCTGCCACCTCGCCAGGTATCCACCCAGGAGGGGTCCACCTAGGCCGAGGTCGGTCGATCCTTCGCTCCTTCGCCAGGTGGCCCCCGGAGATGGGTCCACCTCGGCCGAAGCCAGGAGACCTCCTGCCACCTTGGCAGGTGTCCACCCGGGAGGGGTCCACCTAGGCCGAGGTCGGCCGATCCTTTGCTCCTTCGCCAGGTGGCCTTGGAGACGGGTCCACCTCGGCCGAAGCCAGGCGATCTCCTGCTACCTCGCCAGGTGTCCACCCAGGAGGGGTCCACCTCGATCGAGGTCAGGCCGCCCGTACAGAGAAGATCCCAAAGAAAGAGGTGCAGGTTCCGAGGTCCCCCCTCGAGCCGTGCGCATCATAGGCGGCGCCCCGTACGGATGGCAGCGGCCCCGAAACATCATTTACATCGGCCTGACAGGTCCCGCAGTCGAGAGACGCGGGTTCTTACAAAACAGGGCCCGTAAACGGACGGTGCCTACACTTAGGAAGGAGAACACTCTCACTGGGCCCGAGGTCTGACCGGCCGCCTTGCCTGCGCCACCACCCTCTCTGTCTTTGCCCTTTCCCCGCTGGGCTAGGCGAACGAGGTCGAAAAGCTGCCTGGCCCTCAACACCAAGAGGGGAAAGGGGAAAGAATGGAAGGGGAGCCTCCCAGGAGGAGAAGACAGGCGAACAGCGGGAAGAGATAAAAGGAAGGAAGCTGGGGACGACAAGGTAAGCTGATCAAGCTAGGGACAAGAAAGAAACAGTGGCCAAAAGCCCCGCTCTGAGAGTGAGATCCAGGGTCCCGAGAGGGGATCGCTTGGCGTGAGCTCGGCAAGGTGGCCCGGCCGAGTTTCTGGTCCCTACAGCACCTTTCTTGCTAGTAAATTCTCTGAGTCTGGGACTCCTTCGGGGCCCGCCTTGGAGAATCTGTTCCTTCTCGCCGTCTACTAACTTGACCGTCAGAGCTCCCTCGCCGGGATCCCCGGCCAGGGTCTTCTGACCCTCTCTTACAGGTTTGCTCCAGCCAGGAGGCTCCAGGAGCCAGGCGGTCCAGTAGGATCGACGGATCCGAGGCACGAGCGCCGGCAGTGAGAATGGCAACAGATTGGCGCACCAGGTAGGGGGGGTAGGACAACACCCCCTAGCGGGAGCCAACTTTCTGCAGGTATCATTCTCTATGGCAATGGTGGTCACTCGTGGGCGCGAGGCATCCACCAGCCATGTGGGGGAGGTTCCCTCCCCTCAAGGGGCCCACAACCCGGAGAGGGAGCTTCCAGCTCCCCCTCCTCTTCCACCACAGCCGACCTCAGTAGACGGGCCCCTTGCGGCCATCATCCAACAGCTGCAGACCTTGACCTCAGCGGTCCGGCAGCTTCAGCATCAGCAGCGGTCCCTGGCCATGCAGCCGCAGCCAGGGACCCCCACGGCCCGAGCCGCGGGACAGCGTGGGAGCCTGCGCTCCATTCAGGGTAGGCCATCCCACCCGAGGGCAGTCTCCAACCCGCGCGGGAGCCGCCAAGCTCCCGCAAAAAGAAACTACTCCGGTTTGGGGGATCACGAGAGTCGATCCCGGCCGATGAAGCCGAAACGGTGCATCGCAGCAAGCGACGTCGAGGCCTGACTTCGCGTCGAGTGCGATCGGTGCCCCCTTCACCAGCGGCCTCGGTGGAAGACTCCACCGATGAAGCCATCAGGCGCCAGGCCAAGAGGCGCCTGGAGGAGCACGAGCGCAAGCTAGCAGAGTTTGCCCGCTAATTCGCCGACTTGCAGAACTCGTCGACGGACCTGGCGGGCTACGACTCCCAGCCCCCCTTCTCTAAAGAAATCCAGGCAGAGCCGATCCCAAAACGGTTCTGCATACCGCAGGTAGATCCCTACGACGGGACCACCGACCCTCTGGACCATCTGGAGAGCTACAAGGATCTCATGAGGGTCCAGGGGTCCACCGACACCCTTTTGTGCATCGCCTTCTCGGCTACCCTCCGGAAGGCCGCTCGAGTCTGGTTCACCCGCCTCGAGCCCGGATCCATTTGCTCCTTCCACCAGCTGGAACGAAAGTTTGTGGTGCACTTCGACGCTTGTCGAAAGGTGCCAAGGGAGGTGGATAGCCTCTTTTCCATCCGCCAGCAGGATCAGGAGCTGCTCCGGGACTACATCACCCGGTTCAAGACCGTAGCCCTAGAAATCTACAGTCTGGACGAGCCCGTCGTCATGCTGGCTTTGAAGCCGGGCTCAGGACGTCCCGCCTGACCTACTCCCTGGACAAGAAGCTGCCCAGGACGTGCTCCGAGCTCCTCCTCCGTGCCCATAAATACATCGAGCTGAGGAGGCCGACCGCACCCATCGAGAGCTGGACGGGAAGACTTTGAAGAAGCCACCCCCGAGGGATACCCCAGGAGCTCGGAAGCCCGGGCCATCTGCCGACCCTCGACCGAATCCAAGGCCGAGGGGCAAGGCCACTCCCGAGCGGAGGTTCACCCCTCTCCTCGCACCTCAGATGAAGATCCTCATGGAAATCGAGGGCGAGCGTTACCTCCGCCGACCTCCTCCTCAGAACCCGAGGGCTAACCGGGATAAATCAAAGTACTGCCAGTTCCACCGCGAGCATGGTCACGACACGGAGGAGTGTCGCAACCTGAAGCGGGAGATCGAGGAGCTGATTAAGAAGGGCTACCTCAGGAAGTTCGTCAGGAACGAGGTCCCCCCAGAGGGGCAGCCGCTCGCGACATTACCGCCAGTCCCCGTAATCGATAACCGCCCGACGGAGAAGCCCTGGGCATGATCTCATGCGGGGTCGGACGAGCGGCGAAGAGAGCCCGGGAAGTCAGGAACCCGGAGAATGTAATCCCTCCCGAGGAGGGGAAGGGTAATGATAATGTAAACAACGATGCCGTGGTGGTCGAGATGACCATCGCGAAGCATCCTGCACATCGAATCATGGTGGATAGTGGAAGCTCGGCTGACGTACTTTTTACGATGCCTTCCCTCGGATGAATTGTCCCGCGATCAGCTGAGACCGGTACATACCCCCCTGGTAGGTTTTACAGGGGATCCCGTGGGGGTCGAAGGGGAGATCACTCTCTCAGTCACCGTCGGATCCCCACCTCGGCAGACGACTGTCCTGATGACGTTTACCGTCGTCAGGCTTACTTCGCCTTACAATGCCATTCTCGGGCGTCCTGGGCTCAACCAACTGGATGCCATGATTTCCATGAAAAGGTTGTTGGTGCAATTCCCCATGCCTTCCGGGCTCGGGGAGATGAGGGGAGACCCAGCCAGTCCCACTTTGCCTCCAGACGGTCCCGGGCGCCCGAGGCGCGGAGCTCGCCCTCGATGTCGACGACCTCGACCTAAGGGAGAAGGAACCCAGGGGAGGGCCCGTAGAGCGCCTGCTGAGTTATCCCCTCGGTCCGACCCGCTGAAGATGGTGCAGGTCGGGGCGCAACTCCCTGAAGAAGAACGGACCGCCTGCTGGAGTTCCTCCGCGTGAACGCAGACGTGTCGCCTGGTCGGTGGCCGACATGCCGGGCATTCTGCCCGGCTCATCATGCATATGTTGAACATGGACCCAAGCTGCCGCCCGGTCCGCCAGAAGAAGAGGAGCTTTGCCATGGAGAGACAGAAGGCCATCAATGAGGAGGGGAGAAACTCCTCGCTGCCGGCTTTGTGCGGGAAGTCCAGTATCCCAGCTGGCTAGCAAACGTGGTCATGGTAAGAAAGAGTAGTGGTAAGTGGAGGATCTGTGTGGACTACACCGACCTCAACCGAGCTTGCCCAAAGGATAGCTTCCCTCTTCCAAAGATCGACTAGCTGGTCGACACCACCTCGGGACATCGCCTCCTGTCATTCATGGACGCCTTCTCTGGATACAACCAGATCCGAATGAGCCCGGGGGACGAAGAGCATACCGCCTTCATAACGATCGTGGAACTTTTTGCTACAAGATGATGCCATTCAGCCTCAAGAATGCTGGAGCTATGTACCAGCATCTGGTCAGCAGGATCTTCAAGGACCAGATCGGCCGCAACATGCAGGTGTACGTGGACAACATGCTGGTAATGAGCAAACCTGATTCGGACCACGTAGTTGACTTGGCGGAGATGATGCAGAACAAAGAACAAACAAGCATATACGGAAGTAAATTAGGAATAATTTCTCTTCTTTTTTTTTTTTTTTATATATTTCAGAAATTGGCTTTGACTCAAAGTAAAGCTAAACTAAGTTGAAGGAAACTAGGTAAGGATTGAAAGCACAATTTAGATGAAACTAAATTATCAGAGTAGTTCAGAAGTAACGGATCGCTGGGGGTTGAGAAACTCCAGACCTAGGGTTTCGCTCTGAACTTTCAACAAGATAGAAATAGAGAGGAGAGATGGTTTACCAACTAGACAGTGATCTTCTCAAAATTTGGGTGGTGGAAGAACTCTCTCGAGCAGATTGTGGGATTCTCGGAGTCGGCTATCTTCGCAATGGATCCTCCAATACTGGTCTTGTGGTATGGTCGGCTTCTCCTGGACTCAAGATCTGGGAAAGAAGAGGAACAAGTGATGGAATTCAGATACTCAAGAAAAGATTTACCAGGTTAAAGAACTTGAAAGCTGAAGTTGCTGAAATCAGGATTCTCCTGGAGGCTGATATGACTTCCTCTTAGAATTGCTATAGATCTGAAGTATCCGGACTGGAGCTGGATGCTGGTGGTCGGCCTGGACTTGGAGAGGTTGGCTGTGAGAGTGGGATAGGCTAGGGCTTGGTGGAAAGAGAGGGGTGATGGGCGGCTAGGGTTTGGGAGTGGAGTGGCTAACCTAGGGTTTGGGTTTTGGAGATCTCACACCTCCTCAAGGTTCCTGGGGAACCCGGATTTACTCCCTCACGAAGCTCAACACCTGGATGCAAGTGCGGAAGAGAGAAAACACAAAGTTTGCTCACAAAAAAATTTGGTTCATTCATCTGAGTCCTTTAAACTTACAAGAGGGGTTTAATTTATAGGGCTTTACAAAAGAGTAGGGTTTACATCTTCCCATGTGGGACTAAAGGAGGGGATCTACAAATCAGGATAATCCATACACATATGGTCGGCCAAGGTACCAAAAAAAATTGATTTGGGTTATAAAAGGTAGGTAGATGGCGCCTCCTTGCTTGGGTCTTCAAGAGAGGATTTCTTTCCTTCCACGGATCAACTCTTTTGGACTCCTCCTTTTCTTCCTCCCTAAGTCAAGGCCCTCCCATCTTTGTTTTGGATATTTTGGCAGGTAGTGGGCACCTCCTTGAAGTTCTCTCCAAGAGAATTTCTTCCTTACATAGTTTGGTTCTTTGGGAAAGTCTTGGGCCGCCCCCTTGATTTGTGGACTCCTGGTGGATTTCTCCTCAACTGGCACATGAGAGAAGGAAGCTGCTATCTATGGTGTGGGGACAAAGGCTGCTGGATGTAGATATGGCCCCCTGGACTCAGGCGTATGGCTGGGAGTGTGGCTAGGAGTGTGGCGCCCACTTGCTTGGCCTTGGGAGAAAATGTAACACCCTAGGTTGAAGTCCTAGTCCACTACTGAGTCAACATGACTCAACAAAATAAAATGCAGGTAATATAGACTCAAGCTAAATTGAGTTGATCTAGTCAACTCTTATTACAAACAAAAACCCTAATTTTTCGGGCAAGGTTAATCAGAGATCCGGATGGAGCTCTGAAGTCTTCTTCTGAGTCTAGTGCCCGCCACCAATTCTCCCAGGGTGGGAGGAACTCGACCCTGTCGAGTATGGATCAAGTTGGCTCTGGTATCTCTCCAGAGGTCTGGGTCCAGCTCTTGTAATTCTTCTCGGGAGATCCAGAGTCATCAGAATCTGGCCTTCCTAGCCAGCGGACCAGGTATCTTTGGTATCCTCGATTACGAGTAGAGATAACCTGATCATCAGGATCTTTTCAATCTGCTCTTTCCTCACAGGCCAATTTGTTGGTGGACACACAGGGTCAGGTTCACTCTCAAGAGCAGGATTAGGTTCAAAAGCCTCACTGGGAATCACAGCTGGCTCCCTATACTCTACTAGGTCTGTAATGTTGAAAGTGGAGCTAATGCCTAGTTCTGGAGGTAACTCGAGCACATAGGCATTGGATCCTACTCTCTTTACCACTCTAAATGGTCCAGCTCCCCTAGCATGTAACTTTCTAACGGTTCCAGGAGGAAACCGTTCAGGCCTTAACCTAATCATTACATAGTCTCCTTCGTCAAAAGTTTGACTCACCTTTGAGAATCAGCCAATTTCTTATAAGTTTCATTACTTAAATTTATTTTGGCTTGAATTTCTTTACGCAAGTCTTTTATATGCTGTGCAAAAACTTTGGCAGACTCGAAGACCCGTGTGTGGACTGGTAAAGGAGCTAGGTCAAGATGTGTGTGGGGTTTTAAACCATGCACAATTTCAAATGGACTCTTACCCGTAGACCTATTGACCGAGTCATTATATGCAAATTCAGCTCTAGGTAAGTACAAATCCCAGTTCCTAATGTTTTCACCAACAAGACACCTTAGCAGATTGCCTAAACTACGGTTCACTACTTCGGTTTGGCCGTCAGTCTGGGGATGATAGGCAGATGAAAACTTATGTTTCGTCCCTAACTTATGCCAAAGGGTTTTCCAGAAATAGCTGGTGAACTGAACATCCCTATCTGAAACAATGGTCTTAGGTAGGCCATGGAGTCGAACTATCTCACTAAAGAACAGGGTGGCTACCTTAGACGCATCAAATGTTTGGGAACAAGGCAAGAAATGGGCCATCTTGGAAAATCGGTCTACTACAACACAGATAGAGTCATGCCTCCTCTGGGTCTTAGGCAAACCTAACACAAAGTCCATGCTCACATCTTGCCAAGGACGATCTGGGACAGGGAGTGGGGTATAAAGGCCGGTGTTCTGTTTTCGCTGTTTGGCAACAGCGCAGGTCCGACACCTAGCCACAATGTGTGCTACATCTCTTTTAAGCTAGGCCAAAAAAAATGGTCTTCAATAGCCAGGGTGGTCTTATCTTTTCCGAAATGGCCAGCTAAACCTCCAGCATGAGTTTCCCAAATCAAGAATTCCCTAAGAGAGGTTCTAGGGATGCAAAGCCTATTCTTAAAGAACAGAAAGCCATCTAAAAGGGAATAATCCTTATGTTCACTAGATGGTCCTTGAGTTAGATCCTGGTACACAGTCTTAAAATCCGGACACGACTCATATTCTTCTTTGATTTGCTCAAACCCTATGACTTCAGGCCCTAACAGATTCAACAATAAAGATCGACGACTAAGGGCATCAGCTACCTTATTTTCAGACCCAGCCTTATGCTTCAAAACAAAAGTATAGGACTGGATATACTCTACCCACTTAGCATGCCTAGGGTTAAGCTTCTTTTGAGAATTCAAGAATCTAAGAGCCTCATGGTTCGAAAAACAGCACAAATTCTTGCGGTAGCAAATAATGTCTCCAGTAACGCAAAGCTTGCACTACCACATAAAATTCCTTATCATAGGTAGAATACCTAAGCTTAGCATCATTAAGTTTTTCACTAAAGAATGCTATGGGATGGTTCTCTTGGCTTAGGACTCCACCTATACCTACTCCTGAAGCATCACAGGCAACCTCAAATACCTTTGAAAAGTCCGGTAGTCTTAAAATGGGTGCTTGGGTCATCCTATCCTTAAGATCTAGGAAGGCTTTATGGGCTGCTTGGTCCACTGAAATTCTCCCTTCCTAATGCAGTCTGTGATAGGAGCAACTACGGTACTAAACCCTTGATGAATCGCCTATAGAAGGTAGCCAAGCCATGGAAACTTCTGACTTCATGCACATTGGTCGGCTCTGGCCATTCTACTATGGACCTAATCTTTTCAGGATCGGCAGCCACGCCGTCAGGGGTTACAACAAATCCAAGGAAGATAATCCTACTGGTTATAAATTCACACTTTTTGAGATTACCGTAGAGACTATCATTCCTCAAAACTTGACAGACTTGTCTAAGGTGGCCTAGGTGATCTGCAGGGATCTTACTATAGATCAGGATGTCATCAAAATAGGCCACTACAAACTTCCCTATGAAAGCTCTAAGTACCTGGGTCATAATCCTCATGAAAGTACTAGGGGCATTGGACAACCCAAAAGGCATAACAACCCATTCAAAGAGACATCCTTAGTCTTAAAGGCTGTTTTCCACTCATCCCTGGTCTAATCCTGACCTGATGATAGTCGCTCTGAGATCAATTTTTGAAAAAATCATGGCACCGGCCATCATATCAAGCATGTCATCTAGTCTAGGGATGGGGAACCTATACTTGATTGTGATTTTATTGATGGCACGACTGTCAACACACATCCTCCACGTGCCATCCTTCTTCGGGGTTAGATGCAGTGCAGGGACTGCACAAGGGCTAAGACTCTCTCTAATGAATCCCTTCCTCAACAATTTGCCAACCTGCTTCTGCAGTTCTTTATGCTCAGATGGATTCATCCTATAATGGGGCAAGTTGGGTAAAGTAGCTCCTGGGACTAAATCTATGGATGCTGAATATCCCTAAGAGGTGGAAGGTGGTCTGGAAAATCCCGGGAAAAACATCCTCAAATTCTTCTAATAAAGGCTTAACTTCCTGAGGAGGCTCTGAGGGTGTAGGAGTCCTAAGTTCCTTAGCAGTCAACATCCAAATGGTGAACCACTATGAATTTCTTGTTCTAGATCCTTGGCACTAATTAGGTTCACTCCAGTCTTCATTTCTCTGACCTTACTGGTTCCTTTAGCTACCTTGTCCTTAGGTAGGACTGAATGGATTGTGATTTTCTTCCCATTGAAACTAAAGACACAGGTGTTAGATTTTCCTAAGAGGGTGGCATCATGATCATTCAACCAAGGTCTTCCAAGAATTATACTGCTCACCCCATGGGCAAGACGTCATACCAAATCTTCTCTTGATAGGATTGCATTTGGATTTGGACCTGACATCTAGATTGGATGGGTATAGAGGTACAGTCTACCCAAGAAACCTTATAGGGGTTGGGGTGGGGGACTGGGGTTAAGCCTAACATTTTGACAGTGCTAGTAGAAAATGGCATTCCACAGCTCCCACTATCTATGATGATTTTACAAACCTTATCCCCTAGTTTAAGGAAAGTCTGTAGGATGTTAGTCCTACGCCAATCTTCCTGAACTTTAGTCTGGGACAGGATGCATCTCACAACCCCTAATTGGTCAGACTCAGTGGATTCTTCCTCTCCTTCATACTCATCAACCAAATTCATTCGGCCTCATAAACTTCTTCTTCAAACTCCTCATTAGGCTCGAATTCTCTTCTCCTCCCTCTTCTATATATAGGGATCTACGAGGGCACTGGCTAGAAACATGACCTACCTTATGACACTTAAAACAAGCTATGGCTGTGCACTGATTGGAGATATGACCGGGCTTCTGGCACTTAAAATAGATGATACTAGGGTTCTCTGGGTGTCAGGTGCCTTACCTTTGTCCAAGGGCCTAGGGTGGGAATACCCTGATTAGGCTTGATAGGGGTAACCTGGCTAGGTCCATTCCTTGGGATTGGGGCACTAACCCTAGAAGGCATGGTCCTCTCTGAAACTTCTCAGTGTTCAGTGCAATCTGATAGCTTGGTCTAGGTCAGTAACCTCTCTCAGAAACAACTCTCTCTTAATGTCTTCCCTAAGTCCAGCCCTAAATCTAGACAAAGTGACCTCATGGGCTTCACTCACATCACATCTCATCAGGTATTCATCAAAGGTGGTTATGTAATCTGAAACAGATCGGTTCCCTTGTTTCAAGTCTACCATTGGTCTAACAGATTTGCTGGTATGAATGGGTAGTACTTGTCTCTAAGTTTCTCTTTCATACCCTGCCAAGTGGTTATGGGCTCTACATTTCGTCTTCTAGTGGTCAGCTCATGTTCCCCCAGTATAACCTAGCTTGACGTATTAATTTCATCTGGCAAACTTGAATTTCCTCTCCTCAGACATGGCATACCACTCAAAGTACTGGTCCATCTCACATCCCAATCAGAATACACCTTAGGATTTAAGCTACCATCAAAAGTGGGTGCATCTAACTTGATGTTCCGAATGAACCTATCATCTCTATCCTCAGGTTCTGGTCAGGCTGCCTATGATTAGGTTCAGGATCTCGGTATAAAGGTCTTCTAGGCTCTTGGTGTGGGTGAGGTGAGGCACATTAAAATCTGGGTCAGGAGTCCAAATCCGATGCCTAGGTTCCTCTAGCACTTGGACTCGATCCCTAAGCTGGGCAAAATCCTCATGGACTTGTTCTTTAAACTGGGCAACAGTGGTAGTCACATCCTGACTCAGTTGTTCAAACTCTCAGTAAAAGCTCTAACCATGGCCTCTAAATCAGGTGGTTTGACCAGGGGTAGGGCACTCCATTCCGGGTAGACATGATGCAATCAAGCACACAAAATGACTCAACTGAACGACTACGGGCTACCTAGACCTATAGCCCAAACTAGATGCCCAATCAGAGTGGCAAGCTAGCCTGTAGTAACTCAGGACTCAGCCAGGCAGGTGTAAGGGAAGTGTTAGGTCCCTAATTGCCATCCTAGACACCATCAGTGATTGGCCAGGTAGGCGGACCAGCACACAAGCCCTGGGACGTAGTCCCTGAACCACCATTCTAAACACTAAGTACAAAGCACACACAGAGTAACCAGACAAACTGACTCAACACTAGTCTTGACCCGACTTGTTGATGTCCCTAGCCCACTAGGCAATTAGGTCTAATCAATTTTTAGATTAAAGGCTTAGGTTCGAATGAGTGGGTGGTGGTTTTGGGCTAAGGAAGGTTATTGTTGGGTTTCCAGTGCACCGCAGCGAAAGTGTAATTTCAAAATGATGAAATTTGCACCGAAATCCCTTAGCCAAGATCTCCTTATTTCGAATTAAAACATACATACTAACATTCAAACATAGATTGTTAGAATTAGAGTACCAACCTGTAATCGCTAATTCCAACAAAGTTGATGTTGAAGGGGCTGATTGAATTCACCAGGCATCCAAGTGTCCGCCCTCCGATGGTGATCCATACAGAGCAGTGATCAAGACAACTCTATCTTCTTTTCAAAGGTTCCTTCTATTGAATTCTTCTTCCTAGAACTCAATTGCTTGGATTATGGCTTGAATTCCTCCACACAAGACTTGCTTTCTTTCCTTGACTCCTTCTCCTCCTTCCACCAAGACCTTGGCCCTTTAGACACCCTTGTCTTGAAAAAAAAGACCTTGTCCTAAGAGGACATAGGCTTGTCTTAAGTTGGAGGAGAAATTAAGACAATGATGTCTTAATGTATGAAAGAAAGGAAGAAATCAGAACTTCTTTCTTTCCTTTACCGTCGGAGACTTTTACTTTTATTCTTGTTCAGTAGCAGAGTTTCGACAGAGGTTTACTCTGTAGAGGAAACAATGCAAGAGCAAAGAAAATAAAAGAGTCTTCAGGAGAGGAAGAAAAAAAATATGATTGTCATTTGTTCTGATTTCCCGACCCTTTAAATAGAAATCAGATAGGCGCCTACACACCTCTCCGTAATCTCTTTCTCACGCCTTTCCAATTTCTCATGCCCCATCCTCCCATCTAATGGCCTTCTAGATTAAATCCCACGGCCTTCTTAAAGGAAAAACCGCGGTGTTTTAAAAGGAAGGAAGTCGCGACTTTTCATCTCCGAAGAGATGTTATTTCGCGCGCCCGGGAGGAGTTAGCGCTTTCTTTCTTTCTCAAAATCCCATCAGCCATTGGATTCTCATCCAGGGGGGAGAGATGGTGCGCTAATCACTTAAGAAGGAGGCCGCCCAAATAAAAACATCGGAGAATTTATTTGGGGCGCGCCAAGAGTCCATGCGCCATGGACTCTTTCTTAAGGCGCGCCAAGAGTCCATATGCGCATGGACTCTTGGGTTTGGCATGAAAAATAAAGGGGGCAGGTGGGGAGGCTAGCCAAGCTACATGGCTAGCCAATGGGGTTAGCCATATTCTCGTTTTCTTAATTAGGGTCTAATTAGGTCCAATTAGAACCCAATTTGAACCAATCCGGAACCCTAATTCGAATCCGATCCGAATAGAAGCTAGGGCTTGCAACACCTGCTAGAGTGTTATCTTGCAAAGACGATTTAATTCCAAATTAAACTCTTGATCAATCCTCTTAAGTGTATGACCCATTGGGTTCCACATCTAGCCAGCAGTGGGTTCGAATACAAGTTGACCTAATTTGATTAGAACTCTTTCTAATCGATTTAGGTCACATCCGGGCTTACCCGAATCGATCAATTAGGATTCTTCCTAACATTGTGATCTTTGAACTTGATCAACCCACAAGACAAGATTGACGTCTAGCAACGTGTCATGTCTACCCGGAAGATATAAAAATTCTGGTGAAATACCAAAATTACCCTTCAGTAGAGAGTTACCGTACAATTAAATCTTTCGATCAGCCTGCACCCAAAATATAACTATGGATATGGATATATGTCAAATCCAATATTATATTTATTTCTAGCTCAATCTTTAATGATGATCGTTATCTTGATATTAGAAACCGTCTCTAATATCTTCACTTTGATCAAAGATTTCCTGAATCATCATCGATTGTTGACTAGCTGGATGCAATCTCCTCTTACTAAGAGTGATCGATTCCTTGTGGACCCACTCATTACCTTCATATCCAATTCACCATTCCCAGTATTAATCCTGTGCATGTTCAGTGTCATGATTAGGATTGAACCAAAGAATGGGTTCATGTACATAAGGTACTTATGGCAGTCTCAGGTCAAAAGATTACTTGTACCACTCCCACTATGAGAACCTTCTATGAAATGTAGCTAAGACTCCATGAGATATTCTCAAGTTGGATCATATCAGTGAACTCATTCTCCAATGAGCACCCACATCCCAGTATAGTGTCATACACAAGTGACTGTGAGAGCAATCACCCTTTCCAGTATACCGGGATGTGCTAGTCTTATCGGAAAACCCTGATCCCCAACTCAGAGTTCCTTTGACTAGGAATACTTTAGATTAAGGTTTTAAGATTTTAGGTCTCACTGGTATGATCTCATCATAACCCTAAAATCATAGCCTAATCTATGGGGTTCATCATATAAAAAAACACAGCATATGATAAAATAATGCCTTTATTTAGAAAAATTGTCAATTACTATGGTTTGGGAGATACAACAGAGATTGGTTTGTAAGGCATATCCCTTTCAATCTCCCACTTGCACTAAAGCCAATCGCCTTTGAATCTTAATCCCATACATTCTAGGTGGCGATCAAAATCTCGCTGTGGTAGAGCCTTAGTGAACGGGTCTGCTACATTGTTCTTTGTATCAACTCTATCTATGTAGACATCTTGTCTCTCTACTATTTCTCGGACAAGATGGAAGCGTCTCAGAATGTGCTTGGACTTATGATGAGCTCTTGGTTCCTTAGCTTGAGCAACGGCCCCAGTGTTGTCACAGTAAAGTGGCACTGGGTTTTCAATTTGAGGAACAACACCCAACTCTGTGTGAACTTCTTCATCCAGACTGCTTCCTTGGCGGCTTCACTAACAGCTATGTATTCTGCCTCTGTGGTTGAGTCAGCTACAGTCTGCTGCTTGGTACTCTTCCAACTCACTGCTCCACAAGGGTAAAAACATATCCCGAAATGATTTGCTATCATCAGGATCTGATTGAAAACTAGAATCAGAATAAGCTTCTAGTTTAAGATCAGAACCACCATAAACCAGAAAAAATATCCTTAGTCCTTCTTAGGTACTTAAGAATATTTTTAACTGCTTTCCAATGATCCTCTCCTGGATCAGCCTGAAACCTACTGACAATGCCTAAAGCATATGCCACATCAGGCCTGGTACATAACATGGCATACATTATGGATCCTATTGCCGAAGCATAGGGTATAGAATTCATCTATCTCTTTCTTCAGTGTCTTAGGAGACATCATTTTAGAAAGATGTATGCCTTGACTCATAGGAAGATAACCTCTTTTACTTCCTTCCATGCTGAATCTTTTCAGCACTAAGTCAATGTACCTAGATTGGGATAAACCTAGCATCCTCTTAGATCTATCTCTATAGATCTTAATACTAGTATATAGGATGCTTCTCCCAAATCTTTCATGGAAAAGGGTTGATAGCCAAACCTTGATGATTGCAAACACTGGGATATCATTCCCAATGAGGAGTATGTCATCTACATACAGAACCAAGAGGACTATGGCACTCCCACTAGTCTTCTTATAAACACAGGGTTCATCCATATTTTTGATATAAAACCAAATCTTTTAATAGTTTCATCAAAGCGGATGTTCCAACTCCTGGAAGCTTGCTTTAATCCATAATGGATTTCTAAGCTGCATACTTGATTAGGTTTATTCTTTGAAATAAAACCTTCTGGCTGTGACATGTAGACTTCTTCCTCAAGGAAACCATTGAAGAATGCAGTCTTCACATCCATCTGCCATATCTCATAATCGTGGTATGCTGCTATAGCAAGTAAAATCCGAATTGATTTTAGCATGGCAACAGGTGAAAATGTTTCATCAATCAATCCCTGTTTTTGTCTAAAACCTTTAGCCACTAATCTGGCTATAGGTTTCAACTTGGCCATCAGCCCAATCTTTTTCTTATAGACCCATTTACACCCAATAGGATTAACCCCTCTGGTGCATCAAAAGACCATACTTGGTTTACATACATAAAGTCTACTTCGGATTCCATGGCTTCTTGCCATTTATCTGAGTCAGTACTCAAGATAGCTTCCGTATAGGTCAGAGGTTCATCATTTTGAATGACTTGAGCTTCATTATTCTCAATAATAAACCCATACCTCTCAGGTGCCCGTGGCACTCTGTCAGACCTACGAGGAGGAGTTTTGTGTTCTGGTTCTGTCCTAACTATATGTTCTAATGGTTGAGAATTGTCTATCTGTATTTCTTGCACTTCTCCAAGTTTAATTGTTCTACCATTGCCCTTTTCCAAAATGAAACTCTTTTTCTAGAGAAAGTGGCATGCCTGCTAACAAAAGTCTTTTGTTCAGTAGGATGGTAGAATAGATATCCTCTTCATTCTTTAGGATATCCTACAAATAGACATTTATCCGCTCTAGGTTCCACTTATGTCCAAATTTCTTTTAACATAAGCTGGACATCCCCATACCTTAAAATATTTAAGATATGGTTCTTTCCACTCCAAATTTCATATGGAGTACAAACAACGGATTTAGAAGGTACCTTGTTCAGAATATAAACAGCAGTTCTAGGGCATGACCCCAGAAGGAAATGGGCAATTTGTGAAGCACATCATGGATCGTACCATATCTAATAAGGTACGATTCCTCCTTTCAGCTATACCATTTAGCTGTGGTGTATAAGGAGGGGTCCATTCAGAAAGGATTCCATTAACTTTAGATAGTCTAAAACTCCATGGATAAGTATTCTCCTCCTCGATCAGAACGAAGAACTTTAATACTTTTCCCGGTTTGTTTTCGACCATACTTTGATACTCTTTAAATTTATCAAAGGCTTCAGATTTGGTTTCATAAGATACACATATCCGAACCTAGATAAATCATCTGTAAAAGTGATAAAATAGAGTATCCTCCTCTGGCCTGAGTTGTCATTGGACCACATACATCAGTATGTATAAGTCCTAATAACTCAGTTGACCTTTCCCCATGTCCAGTGAATGGAGTTTTTGTCATCTTACCCATGAGACATGATTCGCAAGTTCCTAATGATTCATACTCATAAGGATCAAGGAGTTTTCCTTGTATAACTTGCTAATCCTAGACTCATTAAATGACCAAGTCTATGATGCCAAAGTAAAGTATCATTAAAGTCTTTCTTTTCCTTTTAGTATTGACATGAAAAATACTATCATTGGAAGAAAGAGTTAAGAGCCCATTGCTAAATATGCCAGAACAAATAATTTTATTAGATAACATTTTTGAGCATCCAGTGCTCGTTACTCCATTACATATCCTTGTTTTAATAACAAAGGAATAGATATAATGTTCATAATATCTTTGGCATATAGTAACAATTCTCTAGCTCCAAGATCTTCCCTAAAGGCAACTTCAGAATATAGGTCCCTACAGCTTCTGCTTGGATGATATCACCACCAGCACCGTAGAGATTGAAGTCGCTTCCTTCAATACTTTAAGCTTGTGGAGGTCCTGCAAAGATTTGCATATTGGTAACCACAAGCGGTATCCAATACCCAAGTATTTGATATAGACGAATTTAATGTCAATATAGTATGTATCTCATACATACCTTTTGGTGCGTCTGCCGCACCAGGCTTCACAGTTGCAAGGTAAGCCTTGCAATTCCTTTTCCAATGTCCCGCTTTGCCGCAAAAGAAACAGGTTGACTGTTTTGAGGCCTTCTTTCCTTTCTTGTTCTTATTGATGCCACCCTTAGGGTTTAGTCTCCTGCTAAAACCCTTTTTGCCTGATTTCTTCTTATTGGTCTTATCAACAAGAAGAAGTGGAGCCTTTCTTTCTTAACGTGGCTCTCTGCTGTTTTTAACATATTTAACAGCTCAGGCAAGGAAGTGTTCAGTTTGTTCATGTGATAATTCAAGACAAACTGAGAAAATGACTCCGGGAGTGATTGCAGGATTAAATCTGATTCAGCTCCCCATCCATAATAAACCCTAATTGACCTAATCTGGTGATTAAGTCAATTACCTTCAGAACATGATCCTGAACGGATGTACCCTCTGTCATCCTAGCATGGAATAACTGCTTAGATATTTCGTATCTAGCAGTTCTGCTTTGTTCTCCATAAAGCTCCTTTAAATTGAGCATTATGGATTGAGTATCCATGCTTTCATGCTGCCTCTGTAACTCATGGTCATAGAGGCCAGTATGATACACTTGACAGTGAGGGAGTCATTCTGCCATATTTTGTATGTGGCCATATCTTCCTGTGTGGCATCATCCCCTAGTGGATTAAGACTAGGGGTATCAAGAATATAAGAAAGTTTTTCTAAAACTCAGTACAATCTTTAAGTTTCTCAACCAGTCCACATAGTTTGGACCAGTCAATTTGTTGGTATCTAAGATGCTTCTCAGTGATAATAAAGATGCCATTTATCTACATTTATTAAGAACAATACATAAGCAAACAACCATGAAATGACTTACATAATTAAATTAGGTCTTCAATTTAATTATGTCTCCCACTATTTTATCAAAAATCATAGCCCTCACTATGATAATGGAGAAGAAACCTGATCGGTTTTCTTAGTGAGATCGAGATCCTTATAATTATAAAAGATCTTGCAGACAACACAACAAATCTTTTATAAGTTCAAAGGTAGGAAACTCTTCCAATATATCTCATATAATTCTCAAAAATAACTTGGCCTCTAGAACATTATAAGTCTTGCAGAAAACACAAAACAAACCATAATGTTCTAGTTAAGTCAAGACCCTTTCATTTCTATACAGTCAATATTCAAATATAATGCCCTTGTAGATAACACAACAAGGCATTATACTGAATATACTGTAAGCATATTTTGCACTAGACCAATATTATGTCAATCACCGTATTAGGTCTTGCAGATAACATAACAAACCTAATGTGGTTCATAACACAGTAATGATCCAGCATGAAGGAAGGCCAACATATAGCATTTTTTTTAACACTAAGCATATAAGTCAAGATTTAAATATAATCAATCGGCCAGGCAAGTGGAAGAGATGTGGGAGTCCCCCCGTTGCTTTCCTAGACACCAATAAAAATTGGCCAGGTCAGTCAACGGACCAATTAAAAAACCATGATTCTCTTTACCTTCCCAGAACCACCTTTCTAGACACCGAATGATCAATTGTTCATCATGACTAGTGATGCTTATTAGTTAAATATGCTATGACTTAATATGATTTTAGAAGAGGGCTTTATAAAATTGCCAGCACATTTACATAAAAATATATCATAATAATGAATCTGATAAACATATATGTGCTAAGTGTGTCATCATACTAGGACAACCATTTACCACATAATGGATCCACCATTATGCCAGGGCAACCTTATTTCAGTATGATGACTTCAAAACTAATCATATCTCTATAATAATTAGGGTTTGAGTGAAAAACCCTAATTAGTGGCATACATCAAAACATTAATTATCATATATGCATTCCATAAATTATGCTAAGTGTATCAGCATTCAAGGGTTTAAAACCCTAATTTCGATACTACAACAAAAATGCATATAAATAATTTTCATATGTTTTAACTGTAATAAGGATGGCTCTGATACCACTGTGGGGTTCCAGTGCACCGCAGCGGAAGTGCAATTTCAAAATGATGAAATTTGCACCGAAATCCCTTAGCCAAGATCTCCTTATTTCGAATTAAAACATACATACTAACATTCAAACATAGATTGTTAGAATTAGAGTACCAACCTGTAATCGCTAATTCCAACAAAGTTGATGTGAAGGGGCTGATTGAATTCACCAGGCATCCAAGTGTCTGCCCTCCGATGGTGATCCACACAGAGCAGTGATCAAGAAACTCTATCTCTTTTCAAAGGTTCCTTCTATTGAATTCTTCTTCCTAGAACTCAATTGCTTGATTATGGCTTGAATTCCTCCACACAAGACTTGCTTTCCTTTCCTTGACTCCTTCTCCTCCTTCCACCAAGACCTTGGCCCTTTAGACCCTTGTCTTGAAGAAAAAGACCTTGTCCTAAGAGGACATAGGCTTGTCTTAAGTTGGAGGAGAAATTAAGACAATGATGTCTTAATGTATGAAAGAAAGGAAGAAATCAGAACTTCTTTCTTTCCTTTACCGTCGGAGACTTTTACTTTTATTCTTGTTCAGTAGCAGAGAGAGTTTCGACAGAGGTTTACTCTGTAGAGGAAACAATGCAAGAGCAAGAAAAAAAAAAGAGTCTTCAGGAGAGGAAGAAAAAAAAATATGATTGTCATTTGTTCTGATTTTCCCGACCCTTAAATAGAAATCAGATAGGCGCCTACACACCTCTCCGTAATCTCTTTCTCACGCCCTTTCCAATTTCTCACACCCATCCTCCCATCTCATGGCCTTCCAGATTAAATCCCACGGCTCTTCTTAAAGGAAAAACCGTGGTGTTTAAAAGGAAGGAAGTCGCGACTTTTCATCTCCGAAGAGATGTTATTTCGCACGCCCGGGAGGAGTTAGCACTTTCTTTTTTCTCAAAATCCCATCAGCCATTGGATTCTCATCCAAGGGGGGAGAGATGGTGCGCTAATCACTTAAGAAGGAGGCCGCCCAAATAAAAACATCGGAGAATTATTTGGGGCGCGCCAAGAGTCCATGCGCCATGGACTCTTTCTTAAGGCGCGCCAAGAGTCCATATGCGCATGGACTCTTGGTGTTTGCATGAAAAATAAAGGGGGCGGGTGGGGAGGCTAGCCAAGCTACATGGCTAGCCAATGGGGTTTGCCATATTCCCGTTTTCTTAATTAGGGTCTAATTAGGTCCAATTAGAACCCAATTTGAACCAATCCGGAACCCTAATTCGAATCCGATCCGAATAGAAGCTAGGGCTTGCAACACCTGCTAGAGTGTTATCTTGCAAAGATGATTTAATTCCAAATTAAACTTTGATCAATCCTCTTAAGTGTGTGACCCATTGGGTTCCACATCTAGCCAGCAGTGGGTTCGAATACAAGTTGACCTAATTTGATTAGAACTCTTTCTAATCGATTTAGGTCAATCCGGGCTTACCCGAATCGATCAATTAGGATTCTTCCTAACATGTGATCTTTGAACTTGATCAACCCACAAGACAAGATTGACGTCTAGCAACGTGTCATGTCTACCCGGAAGATATGGAAATTCTGGTGAAATACCAAAATTACCCTTCAGTAGAGAGTTACCGTACAATTAAATCTTTCGATCAGCCTGCACCCAAAATATAACTATGGATATGGATATATGTCAAATCCAATATTATTTATTTCTAGCTCAATCTTATAATGATGATTCGATTATCTTGATATTAGAAACTGTCTCTAATATCTTCACTTTGATCAAAGATTTCCTGAATCATCATGCGATTGTTGACTAGCTGGATGCAATCTCCTCTTACTAAGAGTGATCGATTCCTTGTTGACCCACTCATTACCTTCATATCCAATTCACCATTCCCAGTATTAATCCTGTGCATGTCTCAGTGTCATGATTAGGATTGAACCAAAGAATGGGTTCATGTACATAAGGTACTTATGGCAGTCTCAGGTCAAAGATTACTTGTACCACTCCCACTATGAGAACCTTCTATTGACATGTAGCTAAGACTCCATTAGATGTTCTCAAGTTGGATCATATCAGTGAACTCATTCTCCAATGAGCACCCACATCCCAGTATTAGTGTCATACACAAGTGACTGTGAGAGCAGTCACCCTTTCCAGTATACCCGGGATGTGCTAGTCTTATCGGAAAACCCTGATCCCCTACTCAGAGTTCCTTTGACTAGGAATACTTTAGATTAAGGTTTTAAGATTTTAGGTCTCACTGGTATGATCTCATCATAACCCTAAAATCATAGCCCTAATCTATGGGGTTCATCATATAATAACACAGCGTATGATAAAATAATGCCTTATTTAGAAAAATTGTCAATTACTATGGTTTGGGAGATACAACAGAGATTGGTTTGTAGGGCATATCCCTTTCAGTTATCAGCTCCTCCCCTTATCTTAGATGCACAATGCCCTTAAGATGAATTAAGAGATGAACACTCAAAAAATAATGGATTGCAGAACACAAAAACAGAGTTGCGGTAATTTAATTCTCAGAAATCGCATGGAAACCAATAAATCATAGGAAAATTATGAAAATAGTTTCAATTATACTGGTTTCAGAAAAACAAAATCACCAATTTGGAGTTACCTTCAGTGAGAAATAATTCCTGTAACAGGTCAATTACGGACTGAAAACAAAGCACTTCCCCGTTTACAATTCCTGCTACGAAGTTATAACCCAACGGATCCCCTACACGTCCTTGGAACACCCCGTGAAATGGGAAGAGGAGGTTTGCACTCGCTTCGTTCCTAGGACCAGACGTCCTGGGGAGTCTACTTCGAGCAGACAAAGTAAAAAGAGAGAGACTCAAACAAGCAATCAAAACAGAACCCTAGATAGGGCTCTGATACCAAAATGATGCAGAACAAAGAACAAAGAAGCGTATGCGAAAGTAAATTTAGGATTAATTTCTCTTTTTTTTTTTATATATTCAGAAATTGGCTTTGACTCAAAGTAAAGCTAAACTAAGTTGAAGGAAACTAGGTAAGGATTGAAAGCACAATTAGATGAAACTAAATTATCAGAGTAGTTCAGAAGTAACGGATCGCTGGGGATTGAGAAACTCCCAGACCTAGGGTTTCGCTCTGAACTTTCAACAGGATAGAAATAGAGGAGAAGATGGTTTACCAACCAGACAGTGATCTTCTTAGAATTTGGGTGGAAGAACTCTCTCGAGCAGATTGTGGGATCCTCGGAGTCGGCTATCTTCGCAATGGATCCTCCAATACTGGTCTTGTGGTTTTGTCGGCTTCTCCTGGACTCATGATCTGGGAAAGAAGAGGAACAAGTGAGGGAATTCAGATACTCAAGAAAGATTTACCAGGTTGAAGAACTTGAAAGCTGAAGTTGCTGAAATCAGGATTCTCCTGGAGGCTGATCTGACTTCCTCTTAGAATTGCTGTAGATCTGAAGTATCCGGACTGTAGCTGAATGCTGGTGGTCAGCCCTGGACTTGGAGAGGGTGGCCGTGAGAGGTGGGATAGGCTAGGGCTGGTGGAAAGAGAGGGGTGATGGGTGACTAGGGTTTGGGAGTGGAGTGGCTAACCTAGGGTTTGGGTTTTGGAGATCTCACACCTCCTCAAGGTTCCTGGGGAACCCGGATTACTCCCTCACGGAGCTCAACACCTGGATGCAAGTGCGAAAGAGCGAAAACACAAAGTTTGCTCACAAAAAATTTGGTTTCATTCATCTGAGTCCTTTAAACTACAAGAGGGGTTTAATTATAGGGCTTTACAAAAGAGTAGGGTTTTTACATCTTCCCATGTGGGACTAAAGGAGGGGATCTACAAATCAGGATAATCCATACACATATGGTCGGCCAAGGCACCAAAAAAAATTGATTTGGGTTATAAAAGGCAGGTAGATGGCGCCTCCTTGCTTGGGTCCTCAAGAGAGGATTTCTTTCCTTCCATGGATCAACTCTTTTGGACTCCTCCTTTTCTTCCTCCCTAAGTCAAGGCCCTTCCCATCTTTGTTTTGGATATTTTTGGCAGGTAGTGGGCGCCTCCTTGAAGTTTCTCCAAGAGAATTTCTTCCCTTACATAGTTTGGTTCTTTTGGGAAAGTCTTGGGCCGCCCCCTTGATTTTGGACTCCTGGTGGATTTCTCCTCAACTGGCGCATGAGAGAAGGAAGCTGCTATCTGTGGTGTGGGGACCAAAGGCTGCTGGATGTAGATATGGCACCCCCTGGACTCAGGCGTATGGGGGGAGTGTGGCTAGGAGTGTGGCGCCCACTTGCTTGGCCTTGGGAGAAAATGTAACACCCTAGGTTGAAGCCCTAGTCCACTACTGAGTCAACATGACTCAACAAAATAAAATGCAGGTAATATAGACTCAAGCTAAATTGAGTTGATCTAGTCAACTCTTATTACAAACCAAAAACCCTAATTCTTCGTGCAAGGTTAATCAGAGATCCAGATGGAGCTCTGAAGTCTTCTTCTGAGTTTGGTGCCCGCACCAGGAGACATTCGGCAACCTCCGATGTCATCAGATGAAGCTGAACCCGGCGAAGTGCACCTTCGACGTCTCCGCTGGGAAGTTTCTAGGATTCATGGTGACCCAAAGAGGAATTGAAGCCATCCCGGAAAAGGTCCAGGCCATCCTGGACATGGAGCAGCCCGCCTCCAAGAAGCAAGTGCAGCAGCTCACCGGCCGAGTTGCGGCCCTCAGCCGCTTTATCTCCAGGTCGGCAGACCGCTGCCATCCCTTTTTCAAGGTGCTGAGAAAGATGAATGACTTCGCTTGGATCGAGGAATGCCAGGAGGCCTTTGAAGAGCAAAAGAAGACGCTCGCATCGCCACCGTTGCTGTCCAGGCCCGAGGAGGGGGAGGAACTCATCCTCTACCTGGCGGTTACCCCTGAAGCCGTCAGCTCGCTCCTGGTTTAGACCAATGGCCATGGAGTCCAGTGGCCGGTGTACTATACCAGGAAACTTCTCCGCGACGCGGAGCTCAGGTATTCTCGGCCCGAGAAACTCGTTTTCGTGCTAATAGTGTCTGCCCAGCATCTCAGGCCCTATTTCCAAGCACATCCCATCGCTGTCCTGACGGATCAACCGCTGAAAGCGGTGCTCAGCCGACCCGACACTTCGGGGTGATTGGCGAAGTGGGCACTGAAGCTCAGCGAGTTCGACATCGCGTACAGGCCAAGGTTGGCCATGAAGGCGCAGGTGCTGGCCGACTTCTTGGTCGAATGCGCAGGCTTGGCAAGGAGCTCGAGGAAGGCCCCTCAGGCCAGCCGCAGAAGACGGGCCCCGATGAGCCTGGAGAAGATGCCTGGATCCTCCATGTAGATGGAGCCTCGAACTCCGGCGAAAGCGGAGTCGAACTCATCCATGCCAACGGCGACGGGGGGTCGTCGTCGAATGCGCACTCCGTTTCCAATTCCCCGCGACCAATAATCAGGCGGAGTACGAGGCACTTCTTGCCGGGCTGAGGGTCTCCCGCGAGCTGGGCATGACCAACCTCAAAGCTTTCACTGATTCCCAGCTCGTGGCGGGACAGGTCTCCGGGGAGTATACCGTGCATGACCCCCAAATGGCGAAATACTTGGAGCTCGCCAAAGCAGGCACGTCCAGATTCCGGCGCTTCAACATCTTCCACATCCCGCGCAGGGAGATCTCCCGTGCGGATACTCTCTCCCGGCTGGCGACCCTGCCGGACTCGATGCTGGGCCGCGCTCATGTGGAGCGCCTTGAGATCCCAAGCCTCGAAACCCTGGTGGAGGTCCATCAGGTCAGCCATGAACCCAGCTGGATGACAAGTACGCCGAATACATCACTAGCGGCACCCTGCCGGAAGACCGCGAGGCGGCTCGCCTTATCATAAAGAAAGCCATGCGGTTCGTCCTGATGGATGGGCAATTGTATCGAAGATCCTACTCCTACCCCCTCCTCAAGTGTGTAGGACCCGCGGAATCCAAGCTCGTGCTCCAGGAGATTCACGAAGGTATCTGCGAGAACCATGTGGGGGGCAGAGCATTGGCCTACAAGGCCCTTCGTCAGGGCTACTTCTGGGAGACGATGAAGGAAGACACCGCTGACTTCGTAAAGAAGTGCGACCGGTGCCAGCATCATGCCACGGTGCAACGGCAGCCCTCCTACCCAATCTCCCAGCTTTCAGCTCCCTGGCCATTCGCCCAGTGGGGGATGGACCTTCTGGGCCCATTCCCGCCGGCGTCTAGAAAGCGGAAGTTCTTGATAGTGGCCATCGACTACTTCACGAAGTGGGTCGAGGCTGAACCCTTGGCACGGATCACTGAAGCAAACGTCGCCAAGTTCTTTTGGATGTCGATCATTTACCGCTTCGGCTCCCCCACACCGTGGTTACTGACAACGGGCGCCAGTTCGATTGCCGGGAGTTCGAAGAGTTCTGCGGTGACCTCGGCATCAGGCATCGCTTCACCTCGGTGGCACATCCCCAGACCAATGGAGAGGCCGAAGTCACGAACAGGACCATTTTGCAGGGTCTCCGCACGCGGCTGGACCAGGCCAAAGGCAGATGGGCCGAGGAGCTCCCCAGCATCCTCTAGGCATACCACACCACCCCGAGGACGGCTACCGATGAGACCCCGTTCAACCTCGTCTTCGGAGCCGAAGCGGTCATCCCGATCGAACTCAGCCTACCCACGCTGCGTGTGGAGCAATATGACGAGGCAGAAAACCCCGCCAGGATGATGCTCAACCTTGACCTTCTTGAGAAGACAAGGGACAAGGCCCGAGTTCGGATGGCGGCGTATAGGCAGCGTGTGGCCAGGTATTACAACTCCCGAGTGCGGTCGAAGTTTTTTCGTCCCGGAGATCTGGTCCTCCGGCGCGCTGAAGCTTCTCAGCCGCGGGAATGCGGCAAGCTCTCACCCAACTGGGAGGGCCCGTACCGGGTAGCAGAAGCCCTCCCCACGGTGCCTACTACCTGGAGGAGTTGGGAGGTGCCAGGTTCCCCGGACGTGGAACGCCTCGAACCTAAGAGTGTATTATCAGTAATGTAAGGTTCCCCACTCCTGCAATAAAGTTTCCTAGCTTCAAACTCTCTCTTCTCACATTGAAGGGAAACCGGCGCATGGCCCTGAGTTCGGCACGCCCGACCATGGCCGACGGCCGAAGGAAGCGGGAGATCCTAGGCTTCGGCCTGGAAGGTGGGACAGTACCCAGTTCGCCCATGCAAGCCTGGAGAACAGCTCGGCAAGCCATGCAAGGCTTGAGAAAGCCTACAGCCCCGGGGTTCAGTCCGGAGATCCTGGGCTTCGGCCTGGAAGGTGGGACAGAACCCAGTTCGCCCACGTAAGCCCTAAGAACAGCTCGGCAAGCCGTGCAAGGCTTGAGAAAGCCTGCGCCCGGGGTTCAGTCGGAGATCCTGGGCTTCGGCCTGGAAGGGGGGACAGAACCCAGTTCGCCCATGCAAGCCTGGAGAACAGCTCGGCAAGCCGCGCAAGGCTTGAGAAAGCCTGCGGCCCGGGGTTCAGTCCGGAGATCCTGGGCTTCGGCCTGGAAGGTGGGACAGATCCCAGTTTGCCCATGTAAGCCCGGAGAACAGCTCGGCAAGCCGCGCAAGGCTTGAGAAAGCCTGCGGCCCCGGGTTCAGTCCGGAGATCCTGGGCTTCGGCCTGGAAGGTGGGGACAGAACCCAGTTCGCCCATGCAAGCCCGGAGAATAGTTCGGCAAGCCGCGCATGGCTTGAGAAAGCCTGCGGCCCCGGGGTTCAGTCCGGAGATCCTGGGCTTCGGCCTGGAAGGTGGGACAGAACCCAGTTCGCCCATGTAAGCCCGGAGAACAGCTCGGCAAGCTGTGCAAGGCTTGAGAAAGCCTGCGGCCCCGGGGTTCAGTCCGGAGATCCTGGGCTTCGGCCTGGAAGGTGGGACAGAACCCAGTTCGCCCACGTAAGCCCGGAGAACAGCTCGGCAAGCCGCGCAAGGCTCGAGAAAGCCTGTAGCCCCGGGGTTCAGTCCGGGGATCCTGGGCTTCGGCCTGGAAGGTGGGACAGAACCAAGTTCGCCCACGTAAGCCCAGAGAACAGCTCGGCAAGCCGCGCAAGGCTTGAGAAAGCCTGCGGCCCTGGGGTTCAGTCCGGAGATCCTGGGCTTCGGCCTGGAAGGTGGGATAGAACCCAGTTCGCCCACGTAAGCACGGAGAACAGCTCGGCAAGCCGCATAAGGCTTGAGAAAGCCTGCGGCCCCGGGGTTCAGTCCGGAAGTCCCTGGCTTCGGCCTGGAAGGCGGGGCAGAAACCACTCGCCCATGCAGGCATGAAGGCAATCCCAAGGCCAGACCCGCTCAAGGCTTACTCTGACGCCACGCGATCCGGAATGTCCCAACCTTCGATCTGAGCGATGGATGGGACCAGGTCCACACTCATTCCAGCACTCCACATCGACACCTCAAGAAAGAAAAAGAGGAGATGGGAGAGTGGGGAAGAAAGTGAACTCGAGACTTAGACAAAGGATGTTTTCATTAAGCCAAGGAAAAATACAATGATGGGAATCCCGATAGGCCGGGAGTCCCTAAAAGAAAGATGAAATACAACTACGACAACAGAGAAGGGCGAGAAGATGGTGGCTCAGTTTGGTGCGGGGTTGGAGCCCTCCGCCTGGGTCGCGTGCTCCGCATCCTCGCCTTCAGCGGCGGCCGGCTCAGGCGGCTGCTCCGGAGCCACGGCTTCATCGGTCGCCGGGGCCGCAAGCGTGGCATCGGCCGCACCGGAGGTTCCGCTCTCAGGTCCTTGCCTTCTACCTCCGAGCACCACCCCACTGAGGTCGAGCTCGGGGTAGAAGGCCCCTACCTTCTCCCGGCACATCCGGAACCCCTTCAGGAAGGAGTCCATGGCGGCCTCCTGGACATCCGACGTGTACTCATCGAAAGCCCGAAACTTCGGGATGGCTTCCTGCGCCTCCCGCTTCGTGGCCTCCAGGAGCTCGTTGATGTACGCACTCCGCTCCTTCGCCGCGTTCGCATCTCACCTGGCCTCCTCCAGCTAGCGCTCCAGCCACTGGGAGTGGGCCTGAAGACGAGCCCTCTCAGCTGCGTCCTCCTCCGTGCGGCGCTGGTGGGAGACCCTCTCCTTCGATAGAGAAGACTCCAGCTCCTTGTTCTGCCCCTCGGCGTGTGCCAGGTCAGTCTGGAGGGCCTGATTGTTTGCTCGCAGCTCGACCCCCTTTTCCATGAGGTCCTTGACGTCGGCCGCGAGTTTGCCAAGCTTCTTCTCCTTCTCGGCATCCCTCTTTGCGTTCCTTACGAGGAAGTTCCTCAGTAGGAGAACGTCATTCCCAATCTGCACAAGTGAAGCAACCGGGTTAGAAGAAAGACCACCCGAGATCATGAAAGACAGAAAAAATGAGTTCGGGCTTACCGTAAAGAGCTGCGGGAGGATCCCGAGCAGAGCATCAGCATAGTCCCGGCCACCCGAGCTCGGCGGTCCCGGGCTGTGGAGGCATACTCCATCACCTTCTCCACGAGCCCTTTGTCGCGGATGATGAACACCGATGGGTGATCACCGGTGGTGGAGTCAGCAGTCCGGTGGTGCGCAGCGAAGTCGCAGCCGAGGGCAACCCAGCAGGAATCGCAGCCGATGGGCGGCAGAGGACACGGGCTCGTCGAGCCACGGCGATGATAGGGCCGGTGCTGGATGGAGCTACGGGCGGTGGAGCCCCCTCGATGGCTGCACCACCGGATCTGGTAGCCGAGGAATCAACGGCCCCGCCCCGAGGCAGCCTGGGCGGGGAAGCAGTGGCCGCTGGGCTAGGTATAGTTGCCGGCACAACCTCCTGGCTCGCCTCGGTGCGAGCCCTCTTGGCCACGGGCTCATCTACCTCCGAGACGTCTCTCTGGGCCGCGCCCTCCAGGAGGCTCTCCAGTGAGAACTTCATGCCTGCAATGCAAAAGAGTAGAAGGTCAGCCAACTCGGTTATGAAAGAAAAAGAATGAAGAGTCAAGGGAGGACCGAATCTCACCCAACTCGCAGATGGGACTGATCCCGGCCTCGAAAAGATTCTACTCCGAGAGCAGAACCTCGAGCGCCGGGACCACGTCGCTCAGGAGTAGGGAGTAGGCCTCCTGGTCCGCCGACTCGACCTGGGAGTTCTGGTTCGGAGACCGGTCTGGTTCACTCCAGGCCCAGTCGACATCTTCGACCGAGGCAAAGAAAAACCGGCTCTTCCAGCCCTTGATAGAAGAAGGGAGGTCGAACCAGAGACACCTGGGCCGGGGCGAGATGTACCACCAGCCATCATCAGTGGAGTACCTCTTCAGGGTGATATGGCCCTGAAGAGGGAGAAACGGGCAATGAACCCATGAAAATGACAAAAAACTATGAAAGAAAAGATGACCCGGATGGCATTGGGAACCAACTGGGCCGGAACAAGTCGGAAATGGCTAAGAAAAGAGAGGAAGAAGAAGGGGTGCAGAGGGAATCGAAGACCCCCGAGGAAGAAGTCTTCATAGAAGGCTATGCGGCCGAGGCCACTCATGGTGACGCGTCCCCGGGCCGCGGAACGAATAGACGGATTGATCCCGGGATGCCGTAGGCCTCCGGAGCAAAGAAAGATCGCCCTCGGTCATGGTGGAAGCATGACCGGAGGGACCGGCGGGAAGAAGAGGCGGAGCAGGAAGAGAAAGAAGAGGAAGAGTGGAAGCAATCGGAGGAGACGGACCCCCCTGGGGATGCTGATGGTGACACCCCCAGGTTGCAGATGCCTGCGGATCTCCTCCGAGATCGTTTCCTCCTCTGAAGAGGGAGAAGATGAAGTCCTCGACCGGGACGGACTGACCGTTCGGATTAGAGAAACATAGCGACGATTCACCATGACAAAGAAGGAAACAAAGATTCAGAGAAGAAAGGAAAAGGGAAACTGGAGAGAAGGATAGAGGCACTCACCAAAAATACGCCAAGCGAACGTGGGTAACAGAAGTTAGCCTGCAGCAAACCGCCCACGAAGCAAGGGGAAAGGCCTCGTTCCGGAAAGTCCCCTCCATTTCAAACTCAGTTGACAGCAGCCGTACCCGTCATTCCGCCCCGAACCACTAGATGATCGCCGCGTGGACGCACGCCCGACACCGACGCCTCGTTAGATGGGTAACGGCCTCTGCCTCGAAGCGACGCATTTATTATGGGCAAGTGGGCGATGCATGGCGGCTTCCTATAGGGCTTCGGACGCATCGAGAAGTGGCATCGAGGATCATGGCAATTATGATGCAAGATCTTCGCCTCCCCACGTCATATCTGCATTTAATCCCGACGTTCCGTTCTACGACGCCCCAACGGAATGGCGGTCTGGGGGGCAACTGTTATGGCCGTAACGATGACGTGGCCAGGCTCAGATACCATCAGATATGATCGAGCCATGTGGAGGTTTCTTCGGTCAAGTCAGCGCCACATTGCCGAGATCGAGCTCGGCAAGGCTACTTCGCCAGACAACTTCCCAAGATGAAACCGCCCTCGCGAAGTCGAGCTCGTTCGGGGCTCCTCCTGCCACCTCGCCAGGTGTCCACCAAGGGGGTCCACCTAGGCCGAGGTCGGCCGATCCTTCGCTCCTTCGCCAGGTGGCCCCCGGAGACGGGTCCACTCGGCCGAAGCCAGGCGACCACCTGCCACCTCGCCAGGCACCCCCCAGGAGGGGTCCACCTAGGCCGAGGTCGGCCGATCCTTCGCTCCTTCGCCAGGTGGCCCCGGAGACGGGTCCACCTCGGCCGAAGCCAGGCGACCTCCTGCCACCTCGCCAGGTGTCCAACGAGTAGGGCTCCACCTAGGCCGAGATCGGTCGATCCTTCGCTCCTTCGCCATGTGGCCCCGAAGATGGGTCCACCTCGACCGAAGCCAGGAGACCTCCTGCCACCTCGCCAGGTGTCCACCCGGGAGGGGTCCACCTAGGCCAAGGTCGGCGATCCTTCGCTCCTTCGCCAGGTGGCCCCTAGAGACGGGTCTACCTCGGCCGAAGCCAGGCGATCTCCTGCTACCTCGCCAAGTGTCCACCCAGGAGGGGTCCACCTCGCCGAGGTCAGGCCGCCCGTACAGAGAAGATCCCAAAGAAAGAGGCGCAGGTTCCGAGGTCCCCCCTCGAGCCGTGCGCATCATAGGAGGTGCCCTGTACGGATGGCGGCGGCCCGCGAAACATCATTTACATCGGCCCGACAGGTCCCGCAGTCGAGAGACGCGGTTCTGATAAAACAGAGCCCGTAAACGGACGGCGCCTACACTTAGGAAGGAGAATGCTCTCACTGGGCCCGAGGTATGATCGGCCGCCTTGCCTGCGCCACCACCCTCTCTGTCTTTGCCCTTTCCCGCTGGGCTCGACGAACGAGGTCGGAAAGCCGCCTGGCCCTCAACACAAAGAGGGAAAGGGGAAAGAATGGGAAGGGGAGCCTCCTAGGAGGAGAAGACAGGCGAACAGCGGGAAGAGATAAAAGGAAGGAAGCTGGGGACGACAAGGTAAGCTGATCAGCTGGGGACAAGCAAGAAATAGGCCAAAAGCCCCGCTCCGAGAGTGAGATCCAGGGTCCGAGAGGGGATCGCTTGGTGTGAGCTCGGCAAGGTGGCCCGGCCGAGTTTCTGGTCCCTACAGCACCTTTCTTGCTAGTAAATTCTCTGAGTCTGGGACTCCTTCGGGGGCCCGCCTTGGAGAATCTGTTCCTTCTCGCCGTCTACTAACTTGACCATCGGAGCTCCCTCGCCGGGATCCCCGGCAAGGATCTTCTGACCCTCTCTTGCAGGTTCGCTCCAGCTAGGAGGCTCCAGGATCCAGGCGGTCCGATAGGATCGACGGGTCCGAGGCATGGGCGCGGTGGTGAGAACGGCAACAGGAAGTGATCTCAAAATTTTCTGTACCAAATCAGCATTAGAGTATACCCTGCCAAGACTTTTCAAACCATTAATAATATCTGTAAATCTAGTGTACATGGCAGAAATACTTTCATTAGGCTCCATCTTGGTGTAGACACCAAAGGCACCAGAATAAGGCAAAGGCTTCTCAACTCTCTGTGGATCACTTAATTGACATTCAAGTCCACTATAATAAAGCTTAGCTATTTTATTTGAGTCTTGTAATTAGTCAGCTCATGTTGAGCTAGTTCAGCTCAATATTAGTCAACTCATGTAGAGCTTTTTTTTTTTTTTTTGAGTCCTATCCAAGCATATCGAAGACTCAAGACCACTTCATATAAGTGAAGACCAAGTCCAACCTAATTGAAGAAATGAAAGTTGAGCCTAAATCCAACCCAACTTGAAGATTTGAAGATCCTAGGAGGAGAAAATGAAAACATGAACAAATCTGGAGCCCTGTTCCAGCCAGAAGCAAATTGAGCCAACCCAGGCCCAGGAAGAGAATTAGGACGCCACCACTTAGCATTACCCTCCTCTTGGTCGGCCACTTATGGTCACCCCCTTGGCCGACCAAGACAAGGAGAGGGAGTCTAAGTGTTTTAGGGATTTCTACCTAGGTTGCCTTGTATTCCTAGTTAGGGTTGAAAGGGAGAAGGAGTCCTATGTAAAGTCTAAAGTAGTCTTACTTGGGGCCCAAGGTTAAGGGTCTATTTAAGGGACCCTAGCTCTTGTATGAAACTTGATTTTGATATGAAATAAACCTTGAGTTCATATTTTTTGTGTGATTACTTTGCTGTGTGCATAAAGGGGTTTGAGAGTTCTTCTTCCCGATGTTTGCAACCATCTTCCTGCCGCCAACCATCTTCCAGCCCCCTCCAAAACTTTCTTCCCTTTGCTATTTTCCTTTGTTTTCTTGATTTCCTCTGAGTTTTCTAACCCCTGACAGGTCGTTGCAGGTCCCCGAGTTCTTACGAATCCAACGACCCCAGCCAAGCCTCAATCGGACCACCGAGTAGAAAGTCGTGTATCCGCGGGTCTTTGACTCGGTTTCCAGGCCGCATCCATCGAGGAACGGGAGATCACTTTACTGCGATCTTCAGGGCACTTCAGACATTGTCAGGTACACCCCCTCTACCTCCGATCTTTATATTGTAGGGAACTTGCCCTAATCAAGGCTTCTCAGCCCCGGCGATCCTTCTTTAGTACTTTTCTAGGTTCTAATCTACATGCTTGGCTTCAAAAATCATACATAATTTCCTACAACTAATTTTGATTTGAAATTTGGGAATTAATCACCTAACCCCACATATAAAACATACAAAAATAATTGCTTGCATATTAGTCCCGCATCATTTGGTATCAGAGCTTAGATTAGGGCTTTTTTCTGTAATTTTCAGTCCATATATGCTCTGTTATTTAAATCATTTATCCCTAAGAAAAACTCTAAAAATTATTAGATTTATTTTTCTAGATTCATCATAATTCATAATAATTTTCAAAATTTTTGTAGATTTTTTTCAGCCTGTGAGTTTTCTTCAAGCCAAAATACAGCCTGCAAATTTTTGGCTCTGGTTTCCTTTCAGCAAGACAAGTTTGGAAGTTTTAGGGTTTTGTTTAGCATCTTTGCATATCTTTTAATTTTAGTATATTTCCTGCATATTAGGCCATAATTTGCAAGTTTTCTTCTATTTAGGAAAATACAAAAATAAAAAAAAAGTTACATATTCTCTAAAAATACCAAGAAACATCTAAACCCTAATTTGCATCCTCATCTGCCTGCCATCATTGCATAATTTACTTTTAAGGGCACTCTTGCTATATCAGATGAGGGGAGGATTTGTTCACCTCTCCTTAGCCCAAAACCACATCCCTTGCATTCGGTCCCAAGCCTTAACCTAAAATTAACTAGACTTAATTTGCCCTAGTGGGCTAGGGACACCAACTGGTCGGGTCCGGGTTAAGTGTCAGATCATTGTGTCAAGCTAACCTGTGTGTGCCTTATGTTCAGTGTCTAGAATGATGGTTTAGGGATTCAATCCCGAAGGGCTTGTGTGCTGGTCCGCCTACCTGGCCAATCTCTGATTGGTGTCTAGGATTGGCAATCAGGGACCTAACACTCCCCTTACACCTGCCTGGCTAAGTACACGGTTACTATAGGCTAGTTTGCCACCATAATTGAGCCCTTAGTTTTGGACTCTAGGTCTAGTTAGCTATAGTCAGTTTGATCGAGTCTTGTATGAGCACTAGATCAGGGATTTCATATCATCCACCATCTCCACTTTTGTCTGAATCCATCGATAAGCTAGAAGCCCAGATGAAAGCCTTTGCTAAGCAGCTAACCCAATCCAAGGCCCAGATGACTACCCAGTTAACTACCCAGATGACTACCCAGTTAACTACCCAAATGACTACCCAGATGACTCAATTGAATCAGTCTACTACCCGAACCAATAATAGACTTGAACCCTTAGCCAATAAGTTTGACCAGACGGAGAATAGGATAGGGACCCTAGAGAAAACCCATAGGACCCCAAACCCTGATCCCTACCATGAGGTTGAACCTAGGAGAGCCCATCGTCATGACCCATACTATGATACTGAACCTAGGAGGACCACAAACCCTGATCCCTACCGAGAGGTTGAACCTAGGAGAGCCCATCGTCATGACCCATACTATGATACTGAACCTAGGAGGATCCCAAACCCTGATCCATACCTTGAGGCTGAACCTAGAAGAGCTCATTGTCATGACCCAATCCCTAAGGTTAATCCTAAAAGACCAAATCAGGATTTTGTAGACCAGGAAGATAGATCCTATTTACCCTCTCCTATAAGCCAAGTATACCCACAACCTATAGATCTTATGACTCCAAATCCTTTGACTCTAGAATTTACGAACCCATATTCCATGAGTCCAGTAGACCCAAGACCCATAAAGCTGAACCCAAATCCTATGACCCCAGATCTTATAATCCTGTGACCCATAGATCTGCACCCTTGTCCTATGAGCCTAGAGAGCCCATAATCCCTAGGTATCAATCTAGTACTGGTCATGCTTCCCCTAGTCAACTTGAACCCCATAGGATTAGTATCCCTAAATATGAACCCAGTAGTGAGCCACTACCTCTTATACAACCTAAACCTACTAGGAGTAGTACCCATAATCGGAGACCAGAACCTAACCAATTTCCTGCTAGCCGACCTTCTCAACCATTCCTGAGATTCACAAGGCTTATATTAACACGGAGGTGTATGAAGCTGATGTGAGCCTAGTGGATGAGTATGAGGGAGAAGAGGAGACACCTTTAGTAGACCTCGAATTAGCTGACCCAGTAGATACCCAGGTAGAAACCAACCCAGATCTAGTTGACTTTGACCGCATCCAACCTAAAGCTATAGTGGAAGAACAAATAGAGGAAGAGAACCTAGGTACTGCTGCTAGAGCCTTACCTGAGGAAACCATAGAGGAGAGCCAAATTATAGAGTCTAGTCCAAAAATACAAGAACCAGAAGAATTATTAAGGACCTGATCTCTTTGAACCAATACCTTCAAGATGAGCCCCCTCCTATAGTTTCCATTAAGGACCTCTTTCCCGAAATTGGCGACCCATCCTTCCATTATGCAAACCCTGTAAAAATAGCTCAACCTTGTAAGGTTAACCTCATTAGTATAGGATTAGTTCCTGACACCCCTTCTTCTATCCTACTTTATCCCACTAAACATTTTCTTCCACCCTACCAGACTAATTCTGAACCCAGCTCCTATTTCCTCCCCTTTCCCGAGTCTTCTCATGTGTCTAGAACTATTAGGTTACATTTTATTGAGGTTACTAGGTTGCAATGATCCATAGAGCCCAACCTATTTGCTACCTACTTTTGGCAGACCCTCTGGCACCTATTAGGAGTTACTAGCAAATTTTCTTCTGCATTTCACCCATCAACCATGACTCATGCTCCCATGCCCAAGTGGTAGTTAAGACCTAATAAACCTCTTTAATCAAGTATGTTAGGTATAGGTTTGAGTCCTTTGCATCATCTTGATAGGAGTCTGCATGTGCCTAGCATGTTCACCACCTGCACTAATCTTAAAACAACTGGCTAATTTCCGAAGAAGGGTCAAAGAATTTGATGTAGTGGATTCTATCTTGGTTAGGCTTAGGCCTAAAAGAAGCTTCATGCTCGCAGAGCCAGACCTTTTAAAGTGATAGAGAAGGATTGGATCAAATGCCTATGTGTTAGACTTGCCTTCAGATATGGGCATTATTTCTACCTTCAATATTATAGACCTGGTTGAGTACAGGGAACCGCAATGATACCCAGTGAGGCTTTTGGTCCTATCCCTTCTGTTGAGAGTGATCCTTATCTAGAGTGTCCACCAATCAATTAGCCTGAGAGAGGAGAACGGATCAAGCGTATCCTGGATGATCAAGCCATTATGACCCGGGGCCACGGTTATCAACACTTCTTTATCTGATGGCAAGGCCGGCCAGAGTCGGATGATTCATGGATTTCTCAAGAGGACTTGCAATGCCTCAACCTAGACCTTCTTAAGAGATATGTGAGCCAGTCTGATCTTCACTCGACAGGGTCGAGTTCCTCCCACCCCGGGAGAATTGGTGCGGACACCAAAGGCACAGAATAAGGCAGAGGCTTCTCAACCCTCTGTGGATCACCTAATTGACATTCAAGTCTACTGTAATAAAGCTTAGCTATTTTATTTGAGTCATGTAATTAGTCAGCTCATGTCTAGCTAATTTTATTTTTTTAGTCCTATCCAAGCATATCGAAGACTCAAGACCACTTCATACAAGTGAAGACCAAGTTGAAACTAATTGAAGACAGAGAAGTTGAGTCCAAATCCAACCTAACTTGAAGACCTGAAGATCCTAGGAGGAGAAAATGAAAACATGAACAAATCTAGAGCCCTATTCCAGCCAGAAGCAAATTGGGCCAGCCAGGCCCAGGAAGAGGAATTAGGGTGCCACCTCTTAGGATTACCCTCCTCTTGGTCGGCCACTTATGGTCACCCCTTGGCCGACCAAGACAAGGAGAGGGAGTCCAAGTGTTTTAGGGATTTCTACCTAGGTTGCCTTGTATTCCTAGTTAGGTTTGAAAGGGAGAAGGAGTCCTATGTAAAGTCTAAAGTACCCTTACTTGGGGCCCAAGGTTAAGGGTCTATTTAAGAGAACCTAGCCTCTTGTATGAAACTTGATTTTGATATGAAATAAACCTTGAGTTCTTATTTTGTTTTGTGTGATTACCCTATTGTGTGCATAAAGGGGTTTAAGAGTTTTTCTTCCCGGTGTTTGCAACCATCTTCCTGCCACCAACCATCCTTTCAAACCCTCCAAAACTTTCTTTTCTTTGCTGTTTTCCTTTGTTTTCTTAATTTCCTCTGAGTTTTCTAACCCCTGACAAGTCATTTGTAGGTCCCGAGTTCCTACGAATCCAACGACCCCAGCCAAGCCTCAATCGGATCACCGAGCAAAAAGCCGGGTATTCGCAGGTCTTTGGCTCGATTTTCTAGGCCGCATCCATCGAGGAACGAGAGATCCCTCACTACGATCTTCATCGAGTGCTTCAGACATTGTCAGGTACACCCCCTCTACCTCCAGTCTTTATATTGTAGGAGAACTTGCCCTAACCGAGGCTTCTCAGTCCCGACGAATCCGTTTTTTGTACTTTTCTAAGTTCTAATCTGCATGCTTGGCTTCAAAATTCATACATAATTCCCTACAACTAATTTTGATCTGAAATTCGAGAATTAATCACCTAACCCCACATATAAAACATCTAAAAAGAATTGCATGCATATTAGTCCCACATCACATCTTAAACAATTCATAATTTGCACTAAGATTTATCTTTGAAGTTTTCACTTGTGAAGTTCCTTCATGGGTCACTTCAAGTTTATCCCAAATTTTTTTGCTGAAGAGCAACCAATTCGATTAAACTCACTTGAATCCAAAGCACAATAAAGCAAGTTCATTGCTTTAACATTTAATTTCTGTAATTTCATGTAATGTTCATCCAGTCCTCTTCAGGCTTAGGGACATCCACGCCATCAACTTTGATCATGGGGTTATTTGGCTCTTTAAGAATGACCTTCCATAATTGAAAATCAACAGCTAGAATATAGATTTTCATTCATGCTTTCTAGTATCCATAATTTGTGCCTGTGAATAGTGGATGTCTATAGTTGACTGACCTTCTGCTAGAGATATACTCATGGGATGAGCCATCAAACTTTACTTTAGTATAATCAGAGACACTGCTCTAGTACCAGTTGTTGCCCAGGTGGCTATCCAAGAGGGGGGTGAATTGAAAATTTAAAAAAAATTGATGCAAATAATGTGCAATTAAAATCACTTAGAATGTGTTAGGTGCTGTGACAAAGTTATAAATTGCTGAAGCTAAAAAGAAGTAAAACACAACACAAACACACCAAATTTATAGTGGTTCGAAGCAACCCAGCTCCTACATCCACAATCCAAGATACCACTTGGGATTTTCACTATATTCATACCTGAATACAATAGGATTGTTTTGCAGGATCACAATCCAAAACCTCTACACTTTGGTTTTATGGGATCACCAAAGAAAACCCAACACCTTTTGGTTTTAACAGGCTCAGCAAAGAAACCTAACTTGGTTTTACCAGATCACCAAGAACCTAACACTTGGTTTTTATCAAGGCTCGCCAAGAACCTATTTGGTTTTTCAATCGAGCTCACCAAAAACACAATAATTCAAAAATGAATTAAAAGAAATGCGACTATCTAACAAACTCAATTTGTTAGATAGTCGCCGGTGCAGCTTGATGGAAGTCCACTTGAATGCACTTGAATAAGCTTTAATTACTTCAGTGGCTTCTTCCCAAAGTTGCTTCAAACTTCAAATCAGAGTTGGTGAAGTCTTGAAGTCTAGCTTGAATGCTCTTGTGCTCTTTTCATGTTCGTTGGTAGAATATTCAATGAAGCTCCCTTCTTTCTTTAAGAACTCTCTTATCTCTTCCCTTTAAGGAAATTCAAATCCTTCAAATATAAAGTCTTCCATCACTCCAAGATAATTAGAGGCATTTTTGACAGTTGGGATGTGACTTGAGACCGTTGGAGCACTTTCTGGCATTCAAAAATAAATTTTGGAACTAGTCATTAGATACCTGGAAACGATGTTCGAGTCAGCTCGGATTCGCTCAAGTCGGCTCGGATCCTTCGAGTCGATAGGTCGGGTCACCAAATCTTTATTGCAGTCGGCTCTTTATCTTTGGGCGCAAAACTTCACTTTGGACGAGTCGGCTCTTGATAGCTTAGGTTGGCTTGAACTTCTTTCTTTGAAAAACTTGAACTCAAAAAGTTGGCTCTCTTTAGCTTGGGTCGGCTCTTTTTCTCAGGATAGAAAATCCTCACTCTGGAAGAGTCAGCTCGATGAAGTTCGGGTCACTCGCTTTCTCAGGCTTTCAGAATTAGGTCTGGCAGAGTCAGCTTTTTCTGGTTTGGGTCGGCTCGCTTGGCTGCTCTCAGAAATCTTCAGAAATTGGACTCTAGAAGAGTCAGCTCGAATTGATTCCAGTCAACTCGGATTCAATAGAGTCAGCTCGGTTACCTTCGAGTCAGCTCGGATTGCTGCGTTCCATAATCCTTGCTACGTGCTAGTAAGCGAAGTCGACTCTTCAACAAGTTGGGTCGGCTCGAGTATCTTCTTCAGGATTTTTATACTTGAACTTAAAGAAAAACTCTTACCAACTCTTTATATTTTCAAGCAAACCAACTCAAAACTAATTTCAAGGCAGACATGCAGAAAAGTAACACCTTTGTATAATTATTTTCTTAACTTTTTCATTAGGTTCTTCTTTACAAAAACATATTACAACACAACTCAAACAAGAAATAGAGGTGTATGAATTGAAGTTTGAACATTTAATCCATCCTACAAAAACATGTCAAATACTTGAAGAGTTGTCAGAAAAAAATATACATGCTCCAATGTTTGTTTATCATCAAAATAACCTATGGGTTCAATAGAGCCCAACCCTAGGAGAGCCCAACACCCTGACCCATTCTTGGAGCCCAACCGTAGAAGAGCCCAACACCCTGACCCATTCTTGGAGCACAACCATAGGAGAGCCAACAACATGACCCCTTCTTGGAGCCAAACTAAAGGAGAGCCCAACACCCTGACCCATTCATGGAGCACAACCATAAGAGAGATGATGGGGGAAGAATTTAAATGATGAATGGAATGTTCTAGCAAGCGAAAGCAAATTTGAGCAATTAATTATCAAATAAATGGTCTAAATTAATCCAAGAAAAGAATCTTAATAAGGAGACTAGTTTATCTAAATTACAATACCCGAAATGTAGATCTAGTTCAAAATAGAGATTAGGATCTTCATGGCAAGGAAACAATCACTGCTCGGGCAAGTTAACCTTCAAATGATCAGATCTAATGAAGCTTAGGAAGAGTTTTAAGGATTGAGCTTTACACCATAAGACTAGCACTCCCTACCTTTAGGACTCACCTTGGCCATGATCTTTGGCTTGGAGACCTTCATCTTGAATATGGAAAATTAGAGAAAACCTTCATCAAATCAAAGATTAGGCATGGAAGGAGAATTCAAAATTGGAATGAATACAAGAAGAAGAAGAAAGGGAAAACAAGGAATTAGAAACCGGCGCCTTCAAGTAATGATGCATGGATCATGGATCAAGCAAGGAGCACTCCACCTTTCAAGCACTCAAAGGACCTCTCACTCCATTCTCAAACATGAATTTAAACACTCCAACTTAAAGGACTAAATCACTCCAACTAGAAGAACTAAATCACTCCATACAAGAAGAACTCAAGATATAACTCAACAAGAAGAAAACCTTCATTAATTCTCAAAATATTTCATACATTGAATGCCTTACAAGGGAAGCCTTGGACCCTATTTATAGCCATAGGGGTCATCCAAAGTGAGGAGGGGAGGTGGAGTTAGGTTAGCTAATTATTTCTAGTTAAATCCAACTCCTTTGGTTATGTATTGCAACAAGAAATAACTTCTAGATAAGAGGTTGTAACAACTTGCTATGTGGCACCTAGGTGGCTTTGACATGGCTTCTAATTGCTGATGTGGAGCCCTAGGTGTCATGTGATGTGGCATCCCACTTGGCATTTGGTTGGGGATTGTTGGTTGAGTGAGGAGTGGTCCCATTCTTCCCCTCAAAATGCTTGATGTGTTGTTTCTCATGTCTCCCAAAATATATCCCATGTGAAGAATAAAATGGGCTTCTAAAAGGTGGCATCATGGGCTTCAAAAGGTGGTATCTTGGATTTCTTGGGATTTGACTTGGGCATGCTTGAAGTTGGTCTTGATCTGGATTGAGTCGACTCAAGGGACTGGCGACCTTCTTTCATAAGTTGTCTCATGAATTGGTCTTTGTCTTCAAGGATTTGGTGGTCCTCATTCCAAGGTTCTCATTAATCCTAAGTGCACTATTTTAGCTGAAAAAAATATCAAGAGAATTAGTTGAAAATTTTTTTTCTTGTTGATGTCCCATCAGTTCTTCCAGGATGGAAAAGAGCACGACTCCATCAAGTAGGAATCAGTCTGACTTTGGTAATACTCTAGTAGGTCTGATAAATTCTTTGTAGGTCTTCTCAAGTAATTCATGAGTCTTCAGAATTAGGGCACCCTTGCCATGAACCAAGTAGTGTTGATAGTCCCAATTTCGAGTAGTGATAGTCTTATTGTCTAAGATTCGCTCAATCCTATCTTACTACTTCGATAACTTCGCTGGGGGACACTCATGGGTTAGCTCATTCTCAAAGATAGAATCATGCTCGAAAGGCTCGGTAGGTATCATTGTTTGTTCCTTTACCCTCCTAGATCTTAATTATTAAAAGTGGAACTAATACCAAAGTCGGATGGTAAATCTAGCACATATTAGGTCCAAATTTTTCTTACTATTTTGAAAATGACCTACACCACGGGCATATAATTGTTCAGGTTTGGCCTTACCATGACATAGTCTCCTTCCTGAAATTCTTTGGCTCTTTTATGTGAGTTGATCATATACTTGTTAATTTCATTGCTCAAATTTTCTTACTAATCATGCTATGCATATGACTCTCATAGTCATGGACACTTATGCATGGGAAGGTCAAATGACAAAACATAAATGACACCAAATAAAAACAAGCTCTAATGGACTTTATTATCTATGAACTAAACTTTATTGCTACGAAACAAAAGTTTCTAATTTCCAATATTCCCCTAAATGGCTTTGAAAACTCTGGCACATAACTTTAGGTAGGTGGTAGTGAATCTTAATTTGGTGCCTAATAAATGCCATAATGTCTTCTAAAAGTAACTGTTGAATATTACTGGGACCTGATCAATGGTATAGTGGATGTCCCAGCCAGATGGGATAGATGAGTGAATGAAACATAATGGTGGATCGGGATGGTGGATGTTCAGAAATGGGGAATCAAGGATAGAAAATTGTTAGGAAAAATTTTGCAGGATTTTCAAAGGCTCTATTGCTTCTTAGGACAGATCCGTAGGGTTTGTTCTTTGACGGTCAATATCCTAATATGTGATTCATCATTGATCTCTAGATCTAAACCTTCAACATCAATTAATTCTGCATCTCTATTATCTCCTCGAATTATTCTTCATGGCTTTGTTCTTGGATTTCATTTTATTCATCCCCGTTGTTGATTTCTTTAGATTGGATAATTATTTTATCTTCAAATAATTGTTCTTGATCATATTTGTCCATAAGGTTAGACCCAGCTTCATAAACTTCTTCCTTAGGTTCTTCAACGGGTTTAGGATTTTCTCTTTCTAGCCCATCATTTGGACAAGACTTTGATTCTATTTCATCCTCAAATTCTTCAATAGGTTCAGAAGATTTTTTCTCTAATTTTTTCATGGTTTTAGTCTCTTCTTCATCTCCCTCATACTTATTGAATTTGGAAATATAATCGATACAATTGTATCATCTTATCTCAATTTGTACCATTGGTCTAAAAGTTTTAGCTCATAATATTTACCTACGTACTTTTTCCTTAGTTTACTCTTCATTTCTCTGCAAGTACTTATTTTATCCCCACAATAATAACTTTTTTGCTCAAGTTCTTCCCAATATGCTTTATCATGTCAGATTAACATTGATTTGGCAAATTGACACTTTATTACTTCTGACATTTCGTCAAATTCAATGTATTGATCCATTTTCTATTCCCATCGATATACACCTTAAGGTTTCCATCAAAAGTGGGTGCATAGGGTCGATTGTTCCTAAAGACTCTCTCCTCCTGATTTACAAAGTCTTGGTGGGGTATCTAGGATTATACTCAGGGTGAGATCATGACATTGGGCTCTTGGACCAAGAGGAGGTGGACTAGGTGATTCAGGCTTGGCATGGATCCTATGGGCTTCTTCTATGAAGTCATGATGATGTCGTCTTGAATTGAATTTAATAATGAATTCATAATGATGGACTCTTAGACCTCGAGGAATTGACCTAAGTAACTCAAGTTCGGTGGAGGTCATTGGGGTCTCTTCAAGTATCCCAACATGGTCCTTCACTTGACCTAATTCTTTTCTCATTTGCCCTAATTGCCCATTTATGGTATCAATTTTTTTGTCATGGTTTTCAAAAAGAATTCAAGATTAGGATCATGGATAAAAAATAGATTGAGTGTGGGACTATTGGTATGGAGCTTCAAGCAATACAAACCTAACTTCTAGGGCTCCTAGACCTAAAAGTTCAAAATACAAAACTTAACTAGGTATTACTTAAGTATATAATTACCCTGTCCACTAGCCACTTAAGAGGTGGGTTTGGGGATTCTCTCCTTGTTTTCACGAGGTCCTAATTAGAAATCACATGTCCACTTAAAGCGTTTGCCAATTGACATCTTGCCTTAGACATCAATTTCAAGGAATAAGTACAAACTCAAATAATACTTTGTCTTACCTTATACTTGAACCCGACTTGTGGTTGTCCCTAGTTTTAGGTTCTACTCGATTTCAATTATGATTTAGGTCAATGCAAATGTGGGTAATTTCAATTATGATTTAGGTCAATGCAAATGTGGGTAATTGTTTTGGACCAAGGAAAGGTAATGACCTCCTTCCCTTATGTTATGATTGAATGCCTTTAATTAGATTTAGGAATGGATGCACAAACAATTCACCAACTAGTTCACAAACAACTAGTATTAGCACAACCATGTGATTCAAACCCGAGTTTTAAAAAAATAAAATTTAAAAAATTAACTTGAAAATTTAGATTTTAAATTCCAGATTTCAGAAATCAAATTTTAAAATTTAAATCTCAAATTAGGATTAAAAATTCATTCTGGAAGTTAGACTTGTTGCAAGATAGTTTCAGCCCTAACAACTTCTAGTCAAGTAGTTTTAAACAAATTCGAAATTAAAATTTTAAAATTAAAAAAAAATAAATTAAAATTGAATTACTAGATACCTCAGTGAAGATTCCAGATTCTAAATTTTGAAATATAATTGCTGTAATTTGGTTAAGAAATTCATTTTGAAATCTAGTTGTAAAAAAAATTTTAGCAGGGAATAACTTTCAACTAGCTAGTGTTAAAATTCAAAATTTAATAATTTAAAATTTCAAAAATTTAAAATAAAATTATTTGGTTAACTATAAGATAAATGTTCTTGGATATTAAAGTTTTGACTTCAGATTAATTCAAATTTTGGTTGAGAAAGTAGTTTGAATGCACATGCTAGAAGGTTCCAGCAGTTTAGCTAACTCTTAACAACCTGAATTCAAATTTTGAATTCCTGACTTTAAATCCTTCTAAAATTTAGAATTCCAGTGGAAAATAAAAATCCAAAGTCTGGATCTCAGATCCAAAAATTAAAAATCTATAAAAAATATTTTTGTATTTTTAAAATTAAATGAAATGGAAGGCAGAAACAGAATTCTGTACAGAACTTCATAAATGATCTAAGAATTCATGTTTTTAAATCCTGAAATAGATGAAAAGTATTTTATTTAATTTTATATTTCGAATCCTAACAATAGGGTACTGGAAAAAAAAAATTTTGGATTTTTTTGCAATGTAAACAAATTACTAAATTCATGAGAAATTTGGATGAATACTAGAACAGAAATTTCAGCAATCAAACACTTGACCTAGTAGAACATTAAGCTCTTGATACCATAAAATTGATGGGGGACGAATTTAAAATGATGAATGGAGAGTTTTAGCAAGCTAACCAGCAAGCAAATTTAAGCAATTAATTATCAAATAAATGGTATAAATTAATCCAAGAAAAGAATCTTTATAAGGAGACTAGTTGATCTTGTTCAAAAAAGAGATTAGGATCTTCATGGCAAGGAAACCATCACTACTAGGGAAAGTTAACCTTCAAATGATCAGATATAATGAAGCTTAGGAAGAGTTTTCCTACCAATAATGATGGCTAATTATTTGGTGGAAGAAGGAGCTCTCATCACTCAAGGATTGAGGTCTAAACCAAAAGACTAGCACTCCCTACCATTAGGACTCACCTTGGCCATGATCCTTGGCTTGGAGACCTTTATCTTGGACTTGGAAAATCAAAGAAAACCTGCATCAAATCAGAGATTAGGCATGCAAGGAGAATTCAAAATTGGAATGGAAACAAGAATATGAAAAAGGGAAAACAAGGAAGTAGAAACCGATGCCTTCAAGGAATGATGCTTGGATCTTGGATCAAGCAAGGAGCACTCCACCTTTCAAGCACTCAAAGGACCTCTCACTCCCTTCACAAACATGAATTTAAATACTCCAACTTAAAAAACTAAATCAATCCAACTAGAAGAACAAAATCACCCCATACAAGAACTCAAGATAGAACTCAATAAGAAGAAAACCTTCAATGATTCCCAAAATATTTCATACATGGAATGCCTTACAAGGGGAGCCTTGGATCCTATTTATAGCCTTAGGGGTTGTCCAAAGTGAGAAGGGTAGGTGGACTTAAGTAACTAACCATTTCTAGTTAAATCCAACTCCTTTGGTTACATAGTTGCAACAAGAAACAACTTCTAGGTAAGAGGTTGTAACAACTTGCTATGTGGCACCTAGGTGGCTTACTTGACATGGCTTCTAATTATTGATGTAGAGCCCTAGGTGTCATGTGATGTGGCATCCCACCTGCAAGTTGGTTGGCGGGTGTTGGATGAGTGAGGAGTGGTCCCATGCTTCCCTCAAAATGCTTGATGTGTTGTTTCTCATGTCTCCCAAAATGAGTCCCATGTGAAGAATAAAATAGGCTTCTAAAAGGTGGCATCAGGGCTTCAAAAGGTGGGTATCTTGACTTGCTTGGGCTTTGACTTAGGCATGCTTGAAGTTGGTCTTGATTTGGATTGAGTCAACTCAATGGACTGGCAGCCTTCTTTCATGAGTCGGCTCATGAATGGTCTTTGTCTTCAAAGGTTTGGTGGGCGTCATTCCAAGGTTCTCATTAATCCTATGTTCACTATTTTAGCTAAAAGAAATATTAAGGGAATTAGTTAAAAATATTTTTTTTTCTTGTTGATTCCCATCAAGAGCCCACACCCTGACTCATTCTTGGAGCCCAACCCATAGGAGAGCCCAACACCCCTGACCCATTCATGGAAACCCAACCCTAGGAGAGCCCCACACATGACCTAATCTGGGTGTCTAATGAAGGAGACCCAATTATGATTTTACGAACCAGATGAGAGAGCCACTAAGAACATTAGGTTAGAAGCCCCTACTTTTAGTAGTGATCTTGATCTTGATGATTATATTGATTTGGAAGAAGGTATGGATCAGTATTTTAAGGGAGGAACTAATGTCAGAAGAAAGAAAGTTTAAGTTTGTCAAACTCAATGTTAGTTCACCAGGCTAGAATCTACAGGGATAAGGTTGAAAGGATGACTAGAAATAGAGGAGAAATACCCATAGCTACCTGGAGAACCATGACTAGCAAACTTAGGGAAAGGTACCTACCCAGATCCTATGAACCAAGATCCTATGAACCTAGAGCCTATGAACCCAAATCCTATGAACCTAGATCTTATGAACCCAGATCCTATGAACCCGGATCCTATGAACCCAGATCCTATGAGCCTAGATCCTATGAACCCAGATCCTATGAGCCCATATCCTATGAGCCCAATGAACCCAAACCTATCGATCTGAGCCCATATCCTTTGAGCCCAAGAGACCCATAACCCATAGATCTGGGCCCATTTCCTATGAGCCTAGTAGACCCATAACCCATAGATCTGAACCCATATTTTATGAGCCCAAGAGACCCATAAACCATAGATCCGAGCCCATGTACTATGAGCCCAGAGACCCATAACACATCGATCTAAACCCATGTCCTATGAGCCAAGGAACTGCTAGCCAATTGACCTGAGCCTAATAGGATTAGTACCCCTAGCTACCAGCCAGGTACTAGTCAAGTTCCCCTTAGTCTACCCGAACCAATAGGATTAGTACCCCTAGCTATCAGCCAAGTACTATCAAGTTCCCCTTAGTCGACCCGAATCCCATAGGATTAGTACCCCGAGATATGAGCCCAGTATCAATCCACATCCCCTTAGTCGACCCACCCTTACTACCCCAATTATTCCCATAGATAGCATTGAAGAGGAAGTAGGTACGACAAACCCAAAAAGTTGACCCAAAAAATGCCCAGCCTAAAAGCATAGTGGAAGATCAGTTAGAGGAAGAGAACCATGATACAATACCTGAGGAGACCCTAGAAGAGAACCAATGATAGAGCCTAGTCCAAAAATTCAAGAACCAGAGAAAATTAGTGAGGACATGGTTTATTTAATCCAGTACCCTCAAGAGGACTTCACTCCTTTGATCCTAATTGAAGATCTCTTTCCTGAAATTAATGACCTATTCTTCCATAAGGGGGACCATGTAGATGTATATCAAACTGTAAGGTCAACCTCATTAGTCAAGGACTAGTCACTAAAACCTCTTCTTATATCCTACCCTATTCGATCAACTCCGAACCCTCTTCTTATTTCCTACCTACAAGGCTAACCCTGAAACCACATCTTATTTCCTACCCTGGCTTGAACGTTCCGATGTTTTTAGGACCATTAGATTATATTTTGTAGAGGTTAGCATGTTGCATCAGCTCATTGAGCATGTTAGGTTTGCATCCTACTTTTGGAAGGCCCTATGGCATCTAATAGAAGTGCATGTCAAATTTTTCAAGCATGTCACCGACCAACCAAGGGTCACACATACAGTTGCAGTTAAGGGTTTAGTCATTTGCAAGCATATCATTTAGGTATTGATAGGAGTCATTTGTCTGCATATCGTTAGGTGTCGTTATGTGTCATTTTACACCACATGTTAGAGATCTGCATGAGGAATTAATCATAAGATTAATGTGAGCAATGATTTATAAAACAACATGGTTAATTCCCAAAGAGTTTGAAGAGTTTGCTATGGAGATTTTGTACTGATTAGGTTTCATTCCGTGGAGCTAGACCCTTCAAAGTGATAAAGAAAGTTGGACCTAATGCTTGAGTTACCATCTAATTTGGCATTAAGCTAAACCTTCAATATCTCAGACTTAGTTCAGTACATGGAGCCAGCAATGTTACCTAATGAGCCTATTAGACTTAAACTTTCTTGTAGAGTGAACCCAACCTTGAGTGTCCACTAAATAGCCTGGGAAAGGAAAGATTGAGCGTATCCTGGATGACCAAGCTATTAGTACCCGAATCAAAGGCTACCATTTTACTTGGTTCGTTGGCAAGGTCTACCAGAATCTAAGGACTCGTAGATCACTCGAGATGATCTACAACACCTCAACCCAGACCTGTTAAGCAATATATAGAGCTAGATTGACCTTTACTCGATAGGATCGAGTTTCCTCCCATCCTGGGATAATTAATGAGGACATCATGATCAGACAAAGACTTCTGGGTTCCATTAAGATCTCTGAGTCATGTGTTGGACAGTTAATCAATTTTTTGTGAGTCCAGGGTCACTGAGTTTTGTAATATTCATTGAGTCCTATAATAAAGTGAGTCAATTGAGCTCATTAAGTCTATCGAGTCCTGTAATTGATTGAATCAATTGAGTCCACTTAGTCACTTAAGTCCATTAGTTTCAAGTCCAGTCAAGTGAATTTATTTGAGTCATGTAAGTTGAGTTCTTCATTCAAGTCAAGACCAAGAGGAGAGCTACTGGACCCCCACTCAAGCATTCCGGTTCAGCACCTGGACCACCACTCAAGCACCCGAGCTAAGCATTAGGGCACCTTTTATGCCACCCAAGCCATAAATGTGCACACCCCAAGGCCTCTAAGGTCCTTGGCACCCCAGATCCCCAATACCATGGTGCCACACCCCAGGCCCATTGGCACCCAAGCCCACACTTTGTGGCACCCCCTTCAGTCCAAGCCTAGCATATGGTGCCCCAGTTCCAAAGCCCATTATGAGTTGGTGCCTCTCCTAGTCCAAGTCCACCAGGTAGTTGAAAAGTCAAAGCTCCAAGCCCAAGAGGAATTCATACCAGTCAAAGCCCATGGAGAAAAGTTAAAGCTTCAAAGCCCAACAAGGAGTCAGCCAGCATAGTACTTCAAGGAGTCCAGTATACCACTTCTATTCAAACAGTGTACTCCAACTTTGATACAAATTTGTACTCCCACTTTGATTAAAATTTATGCTCCTAATTGACAGGGAAAGGGCTGGATGGTCTATAAATACTCCACCCCTCCCCCCCTCTTGTAATGAATGATGAATATTGAATGAAAGAGAGTTCTTTCCTTTATTTTTCGAGCAAGTTTCTTGCATGACACTCCATGAGGGAGAGCGTGAGAGGCACAATTCACTCCACAATGAGGGCATGGGAGAGTAATCCCGTAACCGGATGCACACCCATTCTTTGGAACTGCTGATATACACCAAGCTAAAGGACTCATTACTAACCCACTCAATGGGAGGCTAAGATAGCATCAACTCATTGACTTAGTCTTTTTCAGGACCTAATAATTTTAGAGGATTTAATTAAATTATGACAGAAGAATAGACAGAAGAACATGGATCAACCTCCCTCTGATCAAATCAATTCTCAGGAGGGTTGAATTAAATTCAACAAATTGGTCATGGACACCTTAAGATCAGTCAAGCTAATCAACTTAGGTGACATGGGTTAACTCGAATCAATAAGCTTTTCTAATTAATTCTGGTTGATCATATTGGCCAGGTAGGTGAGATCATGGGTGAGTAACTACCATTAACCATCTTTCCTAGACCCCAACCAAGTTGAACAGGAAAGAGGTAGCCTCATGCGACCATGATCAGAAATGCCAAACCTACCTAGACACCAATCGATTAACCAGACTCGATTAGACCAGCCTAAGGACCGGGCTTACCACAGAGCCACTAATTAGATCCATTTTAGAAGAATGGACTAACCCATCTAACTATTAGATAGATACAAAAGAGATGGTCCTTAATCAACATTTGATTAGTTCTCTTATGTCCAATTAACTAACCTTAGGTCTAACCCAATTAATGGACCCAATCAGATAGCTAACCCAATTAACCGGATGGCTTATTCAAATAGCATTAGGTTTCATAAACCCTAATCAGTCTTGTCATTTTGATTAATCTTTCAATTCATAATTGTTAGATTATAAGCCATCTTTTATTAAAACATTTTTAATTAAATTCATGTAAAACTCTTTTTACATGTTTCATGCATCATATCTAGTTTCATCATATCAATTATAATATTGCAAGCCCTAAACATTTTAGACATGCCAATGTACATGAATCAGGATTAAAACACTTTTAATATCATAGGTTTCCTTTAAGGATCCTTCTGAAAAGGCCAACACAGATGAATAGCCTCGGTGCCATAGAAATTAGGATTTTAAACCTTGATTAATCTGGACCCACCGGCCATGGTGAAGGTCTCAACTAGGTTCGTAAAAGTAATCCCTAATACATGCAATCATGATATGCTACACAGGAACCTGTGGCTCTGATACCACTGAAGGAAAACCTGGTGCAGCAGAAGCCTACGCTAGCCATGCAACACTAAGGAGCAGGTATTGCATAATTAAAATTTTTAAGCATGCAGTGAAAAGTACCTACTCATGCACAGGATCTAACATATCATGATGCATGTAACAAAATATACAGGCATGTATAGGCAAGTGCAACAATTATAAATCATATGATAACAACTAGATCTAGGTATGCATGATAACCAAAATAAAATATAACTGATCGAAGAGGACTCTCTCAGTCTCAGAATTGATTAGCAACCGGTTAAACTCCTTCAACAGCAAATAATATCTATAATGGCAAGAAGAAGAAGAACGATTCAACCTCTCGAGGTGTCCATGTGTCCACCCTCTAGAGTATCCATGCACGGGCTCTCACTGATCCAACTCCCAGAAGGATGCTAGTCCTTCGGGAATCCAAAGATAGGTCACGGTAATGTAGAGCAGGGAATATCAAATAATCCTCAGGACGGTCTTCTCCAGACCGCCTAAACTCCATGAATAGCCCATATTGGAAACTGAAGAACAAGGGAAAGGAAAACACGGATTGCAGAACAAAATTCTGTATGCAGAGATCTGACTCAAAAACATGCTCTCTACCCCTCTCTATTGCCCTCACGGCTTTGAACCCAAGATCAAAACATCAGTCGAAGAAAATAGTGAAGCCCTATTTTCCCATTCTCCTCTATCTCACTCACGCCCCCTTCCTGCCTCTCTCATGCCATGGGCAGCCACTTCTTCTCTCATAGATCCAGCAACTCAGCAAATACTGCAGGCTAAGATAACATATCCCGTGAAGGCTGGGATGACAACGAGACTCATAAAAGCCATGTCAACACTATGTGAAGAAGACAAGAGAGACGTTCCAGATCGGTGCATGAAGGCCGGGAACCGCTGCTGGAAGAAGGTAGAAAACCATGTGAGAATAGAGGAAGATGTGCTCTGTTCTTCCCTTTGTCCCAGGCGATGTTGGAGTCGTCACATGTTGCTTCTCTATTTTCACCACCGAGCCTTCAACCAATGGGATGTATTTATAGGCAAAAAAATCAATCCATGAAGGAAAGGGAAAACTATGGAAGAGCTGTCCAGATAAAACACCAAACGACCGAGAGGAAAAGGGAATGCCTTGTGGGAGAAGACCTTCATCAAAACCACTTCAGATTGGTGTAATAGATCTTTTCCAAATCTCCCAACTGCAAACAAACTCCATGTGAACTTATCTTTATCTTCATCTTCATCCGATCGGGAGAAGCAGTGAAGGACAGGGACGGCAACAACAAGACAGGCAAGACTTCAAACTGATCTGTAGGCATGAGGAGTGAACCCAAGCTGCATCCGTAAGTGAGGAAATCGTGTGCGAGCGAAGAACTGGGCCGAGAGTAGGAAAGGCGTGCGGGACTGGACAAACTCCTCATCCAAACACGTTGAAACATATTACCGTGAAAAACAAACCATGTTATTCAAACCGGTGATGGTTGGGAGAAAACAAATGAGAACCAAGTCTTGATATAAATCGGTTCAACAAACCAATTTAAAAACTGTTTCAAAACCAAATCCAAAAACTGGTTTATCAAAACCAGTTCGACCAAACACAATGAATAATAAATTTGGTTCAGTCCTAGTCTATCAGAACAATTCCTGGTTACCCAAACCAATCTTGGTCGATCCAATCAGACCAAGTGGACCAGAAAATCCAATGTGTGCTCAATCAGTCTGTTTGACCTTAATACCGAAATGACTTCCAATCATTGATCGGTTCCTGGATCAGGAAGAAATCCTTGATGGCGTGTGACCTCATAGGCTCGAACCTAAATGACAGCACTAGAACACTTCCAGTACTAGCACAAGATTGAAAGGATTAAGCCCTAAAGGCCAATCGAAATGTTGTATTTCGATGGAATTTTTTTTGTATCCCAAACCAATGTATTGTCATTATCAATTAATAAAGGCATTTTATTTCATCATACGTTGTGTCTTATTAATTTTATAAGATATGATGAACCCCATAGATTAGGGCTATGGTTCTAGGGTTATGATGAGATCATACAGTAAGACCTAAACCTTAAAACCCTAATCTAAATATTCCTGGTTGATGGGATATTTAGTAGGGAATCAATGTTTCCGATAAGCCGCACATCCAATGTATGCTTGGTGAAGAGGGTGACTGATCTCACATTCACTTGTGTTTGACACTAATACTAGGATGTGGGTGCTCATTAGAGAATGAGTTCACTGAATGGATCCAGCTTGAGAACATCTAATGGAACATTATCTGTTTGTCAATAGATAGTTCTCATAGTGAGAGTAGTGCATGTGGTCCTTTGACCTGAGACTACCATGGTACCTTGTATGCATGAATCCATACTTTGGTTCACACTCAATCATGAAACTGAGTCATGCATGGGGTGATACTGGGTATGGTGGATTGCATATGGAGGGTTGTGTGTAGGTCAAAAAGGAATCAATCAACCCTAGTAAGAGGGAAGCGCATCCAAATGATTTCAATCAAATGAAGATTCGGGAAATCATTGATCAATGTATGAATATTAGAAATAGTTTCTAATGGTTCATTAATGAATCATCATTATCAGATTGAGCAAAGAATGAATATGAAATTGGATTTGACAAGTATCCATATCCATAGTCATATTCAGGGGGCAAGTAGATCGAAGGACTGAATTGCCCGGTAACTCACCACTAAAGGGTATTTTGGTAAATCCACCAAAATTCCTCATCTTCCGGGTAGGCATGATACGCTGCTAGATGTCAATCTTGTCTTGTAGGTCTTCATGAACCAATTGATTTGGTTTCATGAGTCAATTCGATGTGTGATTCGAATTGGACAATTATGTGAGCCATTTGACCTAATTTGGTCAATCGGGTTTGATCGGATCGAATCGGCTCAAACCTAAACCTACTGCAGGCTAGATGTGGAACCCAATAGGTCACACACAATAGAGACTTGGCCAAGGAAGTCATCATGATTTAATTAGGGTCATAGGATCCTAATTAGTTAGTCGGATTACATACTAGCATATGTAGGCTAACTTAATCCTAACCCAATGGGATTAGGTCCGGTTGCTTGCTAATTAGGCTAACCTAATTATGGAAAACCTAAATTAGGTTGAGTCCTAAGTGGGGCTAGCCTAATCAGAGCTAAATCTGATTTTAATTTGGATTTAAGGGTATTTTAGGCACCATACATGAAGAGTCCCAATGGCATGGGACTCTTGGTACCTAAATGATACGTTAACTTCAAAGGCATAGAATGAGCTATAGATCTCTAATTTGAATATAATTTATATGACCAAAAAGGAAATTTTATGCTCTTTCAATGACACCCATATTGCCTATGTTTTGACTGGTCAACATTCTTTGAAATTTGCATGGAAGAAGGATGGCGCGCACGGTGCTTGAAGAGTCGAAACTATTCATGTGGCACGCGGTTCTGATGGAGAGTCCTTCTGCTATCAGGACTCTTCATAATCTCTGATGTTTGGAGATTGAAGAGGCACCTCTTGCCTTCCTAGGGACCGGTAATTGTCATGTGGCAAGTGAGAATTCATCCAGATAAAAGAAGGGATGTGAATAAGGCCTTTGGTGCATGAATGGACTTATTAGATATTATTTTTCAAGCAAGATAACTTCTCTTCGTCTTGAAAATCATATATGATAAGTTGATGGGAGGACATATCACATGCCCTCTTGTATCTATAAATAAGGGGTGGTGAAATGAGTCTGAGAATAAGAATTCCACCGAAGTATTATTCTGAGTGTTTCTCTCTCCCTCCTTCTTTCTTTTAGACAAGACTTATCTTGTCAAGACAAGGTCTTTTCTAATAGGACAAGACTTTGTTTTAGGACATAAGCCTAAGGGGTCCTAGAGGTGGGTTGTCCTAAAACCAAGAGTAGTTTAGGAGAGTGTCTTTTGTACCCTACAGTAGGACAGAGTGTCCTACAGTAGTCATAGACCAAAGGCTGCCAAAAGAGTTCCACTTCTCCAAGCAACTTGAAGAAGGAGTTCTTCCTTGGTCCGAGTTTCATGTGGATCACCATTGGAGGGTGAACGTTTGGACGCCTGGTGGAGAAGAAGGTTGAATCAGGGTTTTCTTCATCGGATTGGATACTAGCAGTTCAGGTGGTTCCTAAACTCTAGTTTATATTATATATGCATGTTTGTATGTTTTAATCCTAGTAATGAGATCTTGGGTTAAGGGTTTGGTAGTGGTTTCATAATAAATTTTTGAAATCCATGCTTCCGCCCTGGTCATCAAAACCTTACAGTGGTATAGAGCCACCTTATTAGGGCTAAATCATACAAAATTTGAAGTTGCCCAATTTTATAGGACTCTTGAGGTTGCCCATTTTTGTAGGACTCTACAAAAGTTTAAAGTTACATATGATTGATATGTTTATGCATATATGTATGTCACTGGTTAGGGTTTTCACTTAACCTTAACCGATATAGAGATATGTTTAGCTTTCTAGTGATCATACTGAAATAAGGTTGCCCTGGCATAATGGTGGATCCATTATGTGGTAGATGGTGTCCTAGTATGATGACATACTTGGCACATTATAAAATGATATATGATGCATGGTTGATGAATGGTAATACTAGAATGTGCTTCTATTTGAATTGCCCTCTATTAAAATTATATTAAGTTGTAGTGTCATATACCAAAAGAAAAATAATCAAGATGATTAGTTGATCATTCGGTGTTTAGGAAAAGTGGTTCATGATCGGTAAAGAGGACGTGTTCTTAATTGGTTCCGTTGATTGACCTGGCCAATTTTTATTGGTGTCTAGGAAAGCAACGGGTTGGACTCCCACTACTCTCCCACTTACCTGGTCGATAAGATTAACTTAATTCTTGATTGATATGTTTAGTGTAATATTCACTACATTAGGCCTTCCTTCATGCTAGGTCATTATTATGTTATGATCCGTATTATGTTTGTTGTATACACACAAGGCCTATTATGGTAACTAACACAATTTTGGCATGGTGCATTTGATGCTTATGGCATGATTTAATATAATACTTTGTTTTGAACACACAGGGTATTATTACAATCATGACTATAAAGGAATGAAGGGTCTTACTTAACTAAAAATATTATAGTTGTTGTGCACATACAAGGCTATTAATATTTTAGAAGCCAGGTTTTGTTGAGAATTGTATGAGATACAATTGGAAAGAGTTTTCCTACCTTTGAACTTATAAAAGATTTGTTGTGTACACACAAAGGTCTTTTATAAGGAATTAGGATCTCAACCCCACTAAAAAACCAATTAGGATTTCTCGTCATCATATAGAGAGTTATGATGCTTGATAAAATAGTGGGAGACATAATTTAGTTAAAGTCCTAATTTAATTATGTTTTGTCAACATTGGTTATTTGCTTATGTTATGTTCTTTGTTAATGTAGATTAAATGGCCTCTTCACTCTCACTCCGTAGTATACTTGATGCCAATAAATTGACTGCACCGAACTATGTTGACTAGTTGAGAAACCTAAAGATAGTACTCAGCTAGGAAAAACTTTCTTACATTTTTGATACCCCTACCTTGGAACCTTTAGGGGAAGATGCCTCGCAAGAGGAAAAGACCACATACAAGATGTGGCAAAATGACTCACTCACTGTCAAATGTATCATGCTTGCCTCTATGACCAATGAGTTGCAGAGGCAACATGATAGCATGGACACTAACTCCATACTGCTCAATCTAAAAGAGCTATATAGAGAACATAGTCGAACTGCTAGATATGAGATATCTAAGCAGTTGTCCCGTGCGAGAATGACAGAAGGTACATCCGTACAAGACCATGTACTAATGGTTATTGACCTGATCACTCGATTAGGTCAATTGGGTTTTGTTATGGATGGGGAGTTGAATCAGGATTTAATCCTGCAGTCACTCCCGGAGTCATTGTCACAGTTTATTCTTATTATCATATGAACAAACTTAACACTTCCTTTTCTGAGCTGTTAAACATGTTAAAAACAGTAGAGAGCCATTTAAAAAAAATAAGGCCACTTCTTCTTATGGATGGGATCAACAAGAAGAAGTCAGGCAGAAAGGGTTCCAAGAGGAGATTGAACCCAAAAAGGGGCATCAAGAAGAAGAAGGAGAGAAGGCCTCCGGATAGATGACCTGCTTTAACTGTGGTAACCCGGGTCATTGGAAGAGGAACTGCAAGGCTTACCTTGCAGGTGTGAAGCCTGGTGCATCGGATGCACCAAAAGGTATGAAAGAAGTTCATACTATTTTGTCATTGGATTCTTCCATTTCTAAGACTTAGGTATTGGATACCACCTGTGGTCATAATATCTGCAAATGATTGTAGAGGCTGTAGAGGCTTAGAGTATTGAAGGAAGGAGACTTCGAGCTCTACGCTGCTAGAGGGAGAGTCCATCCAAGTAGAGGCCGTAGGGACTTATATCTTGAAATTACCTTTGGGGAAGATTTTAGAGCTGAGAGATTGTTACTATATGCCTAAGGTCATTAGAAATATCATATCTGTACCCTTGTTACTTAGACAGGTTATACTATGAATGTGATGAGCAATGGTTGCTCAATCAGCTTTTCTAATGAAATTATATGTTGTGCATATTTTGCAATGGTCTTTTAACTCTATCCACTAATGACAATATACTTCATGTAAGTAACAAACGAAAGAGAGATGATGTAAACAATACTTTACTCTGGCACTGTCGGCTTGGACATATTAGTGAGACTAGGATTAGCAAGTTATACAAGTTAAATTTCCTTAATCCTTATGATTATGAATCATTAGGAACTTGTGAATCATGTCTCATGGGTAAAATGGCCAAGACTCTATTTAGTGGACATAGAGAAAGGACAACTGAGTATTAAGACTCATACAAACAGATGTATATGGGCCTATGACAACTCAGGCCAAGGGTGGATAATCTTATTTTATCACGTTTACTGATGATTTTTCAAGGTACGGATTTGTGTATCTTATGAAACATAAGTCCGAAGCCTTTGATAAACTTTTAGAGTATCAAAGTATGGTAGAAAACAAACGGGAAAAAATATTAAAATCCTTCGATCAGATCGAGGAGGTGAATACTTATCCACCAAGTTTCTCGATCACCTTAAAGAAAAGGGATTATCTCTGAATGGACCACTCCTTACACACCACAATTATAAATGTTGCTGAAAGGAGGAACCGTACCTTATTAGATATGGTACTGTCCATGATGTGCTTCATAGAGTTACCTGTTTCCTTCTGGGGATATGCCTTGGAAACCGTGGCTAATATCTTAAATAGAGTACCATCTAAATCTGTCTCTAGCACTCCATATGAGATATGGAGGGATAGAAACCCAATCTTAAGTATCTTAAGATATGGGGATGTCTAGCCTATGTCAAAAAAATTTTGGACATTAGCTCGATCTAAGGCAGATAAGTGTCTATTTGTAGGATATCCTAAAGATAGTATAGGATATCTGTTCTACCACCCTACTAAATAAAAAGTTTTTTTCAGTAGGCATGCCACTTTTCTGGAGAAAGAGTTCATCCTACAAAAGGGCAGTGGGAGAAATATTGAACTTGAAGAAGTTCAAAATAGATATATTTCAACCAAATGATAACATAGTTAGTATAGAACCAGAACACACCCTCCAATCCATAGGTCAGATAGGGTGCATCATGCACATGAGAGGTATGGGTTCATTATTAAAAATAATGAATTTTGGATCATTGAAAATGATGAGCCTCTAACCTATACGGATGCTATCATGAGTAGGGACTCAAACAGATGGCTGGAAGCCATGAGATCCAAATGGACTCCATGTATGTCAACCAAGTGTGGACTTTGGTTGATGCACCAGAGGGTGTTAACCCTAATGGATGCAAATGGTCTATAAGAAAAAGATTGGGGCAATGGCCAAGTCGAAACTTATAAAGCCAAGTTAGTGGCTAAGGGTTTTAGACAAAAATAGGGAATAGATTATGATGAAACATTTTCTCCTGTTGCCATGCTCAAATCTATTCGGATCATGCTTGCTATAGCAGCATATCATGATTATGAAATCTGATAGATGGATGTGAAAACTTCATTCCTTAGTGGTTTCCTTGAGGAAGAGGTCTATATGTCACAGCTAGAAGGTTTTGTCTTAGAGACTAAACCTAATCAGATATGTAGGCTGAAGAAATCCATTTATGGATTAAAGCAAGCATCCAGAGTTGGAACATCTGATTTGATAAGACAGTCAAAGAGTTTGACTTTATCAAAAATGAGGATGAATCTTGTGTGTACAAGAAGACTAGTGGGAGTGCCATGGTTTTCTTGGTTCTGTATATGGATGACATACTCTCATTGGGAATGATATCCCAATGTTATAATCAATCAGGTATGGTTATTTAAACAGTTTTCCATGAAAGACTGGGAGAAGAATCCAATATATTGGGTATCAAAATCTATAGAGATTGATCTAGGAGGATGCTATGCTTATCCCAGTCTATGTACATTGACCAAGTGCTAAAGAGATTTAGAATGGAGGGAAGTAAAAGAGGTTACTTGCCCATTGGTCATGGCATACATCTTTCTAAGAAGATGTCTCCCAGACACCTGAAAAAAGAATAGAATGAGTTCTATACCATATGCTTCGGCTGTAGGATCTATAATATATGCTATGTTATGTACCGGCCTGATGTGGCATATGCCTTAGTTGTGCGGGCACCAGACTCAGAAGAAGACTTCAGGGCTCCATCTGGATCTTTGATGACCTTGCCCGAAGAATTAGGGTTTTTTGGTTTTGTAATAAGGGTTGACTTGGTCAACTCAATTTTAGTCTTGAGTCTGTATTTCCCTGCAATTTAATTTTGTTGAGTCATGTTGACTCAGTACAAGTCCTAGTAGTGGTCTAGGTCTTCTCCAGGTTGGTGCCACTTTTTTTTCAGTCATGTCAAGGTCCAGGGTGCCACATTTTTTCTCCCAGGCCGAAGCAAGTGGGCACCACACTCCCAGCCACATGCCAGAGTCCAGGAGGCGCCACATCTCCATCCAGTGTCTTTGGTCCCTACACCACAAGAAGTAAGTTCCTTTTTTTCTTGCACCACTTGGAAGAGAAATCCATCAAGATACCTCAATCCAAGGAGGAGCCAATTTCTTTCCAGATAAACCCAAGCCAGGATGGCAAGAATTTTTCTTGAAGAGAGGATCAAGGAGGTGCCCCACAATGTTCCATAAAAATCCAAGTTATAAAAGGGAAGAGAGCATGTCTTGGGAAGGAATTCAAGGAGGTTCCCAAAAGTTTCCAAAAGTGCCAAAGCCATGAAAGGAAGAAGCCTAAACTTATGGAGCAAGACTATGAGGTGTCCAAATGAGCCAAACCATGAAGGAAAAATCCTTGATTCATGGAGAGATACTAGGAGACACCCCCATAACCTGCCATTTGGAGCTGATTTTCAAGTTTTCTTGGAGTTTTTGGGCTGCCCACTAATGGAAGGAGTCTTGGAAGAGAATTTGATGCCTAAAGTGTGGGTTAGTCCTATTAGTCCCACATGGGAAATGTATAAAATTTTATTTCTTTGTTATGTATATATTAACTATGTAACTCTTGAATTTAATGATGAATGAAATCAATTTCTGTGTGAGCAAATTTGTGTTTCTCTCTCCGCACTTGTATTCAAGTGTTGAGCTCCGTGAGGGAGTAAATCCGGGTTCCCTAGGAACCTTGAGAGGTGTGTGAGATCTCCAACCCCAAAACCCTACCAAAACCCTATGTTAGCCACTTCAATTCCAAACCCTAGCCGCCATCATCTTCTTCATTCCACAATCATCCAAACCCTAATCTACCTCATCATCTCGGCCCCTCTCTTCCAAGTAGAGGCCGACCACCAGCATCCAGGTCCAGATCGGCTACTTTGAATACAGAGCAAATCCCAGAGGAAGTCAGATCAGCATCTAGGAGAATCAGGATTTCAACAACATCAATTTTTCAAGTTCTTCTTATCTGGTAAATCCTTTCTTTGAGTATCTGGTTCCTTAACTTGTTCTTTTTCTTTCCCAGATCCTGAGTTCAGGAGAAGCCAACTCTGCCAAAGGACCAGTATTGGAGGATCCATTGCGAAGATATCGAATCCGAGGATCCAACAATCTGCTCGAGAGAGTCCTTCCACCAAACTCTATGAAGATCACTGCCTGGTACATAACCCTTCCCTTCTCTTTATTTCTATCCTGTTGAAAGTTTAGAGCAAAATTCTAGGTCTGGAAGTTTCTCAACCCCCAGCCCCAGCGATCCTTTACTCCTGAACTACTCTGATAATCTAGTTTCTTTGAATTGTGCTTTCAATTATTATATAGTTTCTTTCAACATTAGTTTATCTTTCCTTTGAGTCAAAGCCAACTTCTTAAAATATATATAAAAAAAAATACATTAATCTTAATTTGCTTCCGCATTCCACATATTCGTTCTGCATCATTTTCGATTTCAGAGCATTCGTTCTGCATCACTTAGGTATAGCCAGCAGATTTCAGGCTGATATAGGAGGGATCACTAGAAGGCTGTAGAAAATATTCTTAAGTACATGAGAAGGACTAAGGATTTTTTCTGATATACAGAGGATCTGATCTTAAACTAGAAGCTTATTCAAATTCTAGTTTTCAATCGGATCCAGATGATAGCAAATCTATTTTTGGGTATGTTTTTACCATAAATGGAGGAGCTGTAAGCTGGAAGAGTTCTAAATAGCAGACTGTAGCTGACTCAACAACTGAGGTAGAATCATTGCTGTTAGTGAAGCTGCCAAGGAAGCTATCTAGATGAAGAAGTTCATCTCAGAGTTGGGCATTATTCTGGAGATTGAAGGTCCAGTACCACTTTACTGTGATTATACTTGAGCCGTCGCTCGAGCTAAAAGAGCTAGAGCTCATCACAAATCAAAGCATATTCTAAGACGCTTCCATCTCGTTCGAGAGATTGTTGAAAGATAAGAAGTCTATATTAAAAGAGTAGAAACGAAGAACAACATAGCAGACCCATTCACTAAGGCTCTACCACAGCGAGAGTTTGATCGCCACCTTGATTGTATGGGGTTAAAATATAAAGGCGATTAGCTTTAGTGCAAGTGGGAGATTGAAAGGATTATGCCCTAAAGGCCAACTGAAATGTTGTATTTAGATGGGATTTTCTTTTGTATCCCAAACCAGTGTATTGACATTATCATTAATAAAGGCATTTTATTTTCATCATACGCTGTGTCTTATTAATTTTATTAAGATATGATGAACCCCATAATTAGGGCTATGGTTCTAGGGTTATGAGATCATACCAGTGAGACCTAAAGACTTAAACCCTAATCTAAAATATTCTTGGTTGATGGGATATTGAGTAGGGGATCAAAGTTTTCGGTAAGACCCGCACATCCTATGTATGCTTGGTGAAGAGGGTGACTGATCGCACATCCTATGTCACTTGTGTTTGACACTAATTCTAGGATGTGGATTCTCATTAGAGAATGAGTTCACTGAATTGATCCAGCTTGAGAACATCTAATGGAACATTATCTATTTGTCAATAGATAGTTCTCATAGTGGGAGTAGTGCATGTGGTCCTTTGACCTGAGACTGCCATGGTACCTTGTATGCATGAATCCATACTTTGGTTCACACTCAATCATGACACTGAGTCATGCATGGGGTGATACTAGGTATGGTGGATTGCATATGGAGGTTGTGTGTAGGTCAAAAAGGAATCGATCAACCCTAGTAAGAGGGAAGCGCATCCAGATGATTTCAATCAAATGAAGATTCGAAAAATCATTGATCAATGTATGAACATTAGAAATAGTTTCTAATGGTTCATTAATGAATCATCATTATCAGATTAAGCAAAGAATGAATATAAAATTGGATTAGACAAGTATCCATATCCATAGTCATATTCAGGGTGCAAGTAGTTCGAATGATTGAATTGCCCGGTAACTCACCACTAAAGGGTATTTTGGTAAATCCACCAAAATTTCTCATCTTCCGAGTAGGCATGACACGTTGCTAGACGTCAATCTTGTCTTGTAGGTCTTCATGAACCAATTGATTTGGTTTCATGAGTCAATTCGATGTGTGATTCGAATTGGACAATTAGGTGAGCCATTTCACCTAATTAGGTCAATCGGGTTCGATCGGATCGAATCGGCTCAAACCTAAACCTACTGCTGGCTAGATGTGGAACCCAATGTGTCACACACAATAGTGACTTAGCCAGGGAAGTCATTCATGATTTAATTAGGGTCAAAGGATCCTAATTGGTTAGCCGAATTACATACTAGCATATATAGGCTAACCTAATTCCTATCCCAATTAGATTGGTCCGGTTGCTTGCTAATTAGGCAAACCTAATTATGGGAAACCTAAATTAGGTTGAGTCCTAAGTGGGGCTAGCCTAATCAGAGCTAAATCTGATTTTAATTTGGATTTAAGGGCATTTTAGGCACCATACATGAAGAGTCCCAATGGCATGGGACTCTTGGTACCTAAATGATACCTTAACTTCAAAAGGGCATAGAATGAGCTATAGATCTCTGATTTGAATATAATTTATATGGTCAGAAAGGAAATTTTCTGCTCTTTCAATGACACCCATATTGCCTATGTTTTGACTGGTCAACATTCTTTGAAATTTGCATGGAAGAAGGATGGCGCGCACGGTGCTTGAAGAGTCGCAACTCTTCATGTGGCGCACGGTTCTGATGGAGAGTCCTTCTGCTATCAGGACTCTTCATAATCTCTGATGTTTGGAGATTGAAGAGGCACCTCTTGCCTTCCTAAGGACCGGTAATTGACATGTGGCAAGTGAGAATTCGTCCAGATAAAAGAAGGGATGTGAATAAGGCCTTTGGTGCATGAATGGGCTTATTGGATATGATTTTTCAAGCCAGATAACTTCTCTTCGGTCTTGAAAAATCATATCTGATAAGTTGATGGGAGGGCATATCACACGCCCCTCTTGTATCTATAAGTAGGGAGCAGTGAAATAAGTCCGAGAATAAGAATTCCACCAAAGTTTTATTCTGAGTGTCTCTCTCTGCCTCCTTCTTTCTTTAAGACAAGACTTGTCTTGTTAAGACAAGGTCTTGTCAATAGGACAAGGCTTTGTTTTAGGATATAAGCCTAAAGGATCCTAGAGGAGGGTTGTCCTAAAACCAAGAGTGGTTAACGAGAGTGTCTTTAGTGCCCTACAGTAGGACAAGGTGTCCTACAGTGGTCAATTGACCAAAGGCTGCCGAAAGAGTTCCACTTCTCCAAGCAACTTGAAGGAGTTCTTCCTTGGTCCAAGTTCGTGTGGATTACCATTGGAGGGCGAACGTTTGGGCGCCTGGTGGAGAAGAAGGCTGAATCAGGGTTTTCTTCATCGGATTGGATATAGCGGTTCAGGTTGGTGCCTAAACTCTAGTTTATATTATATATGAATGTTTGTATGTTTTAATTCCTAGTAAGGAGGTCTTGGGTAAGGGTTTGGTAGTGGTTTCATAATAAATTTTTGAAATCCACGCTTCCACCCTGGTCACCAAAACCCTTACAAAGATACCATCTAGCAATGGATCCCGGCATCCGGATTGGCCGAAGATGCGAGAGCAATCTCTCAACGTCTGGCTTATGGTTACCGTATAATTCATCCCTTTGACCTCCAATACTCAAGATGACCTAGGGTTAGACTGCCAACCCTAACTGAGTCAATCCACAACATGTCTCAACCTCGCAAGTCTAGTGACTCCTCACTAGGACTACCTTGGCCAAGGATTTGCTAAATTGAGACATTACGAGACATTCAATCCAAATAATTTAGACAGGTCAATTCTATCTTGGTCGACCACTGCTCCACAAGTACTTGCCTGTACGCAGAAACTTTTCATCATCGGATTAGAAATCCAGGTAGTCCAGCACCAAAGCATAGAGAGTTGCTTGCAAGCTACCATCGTGACCTCAGGTCAGAGGGACACATATAACCATATCCAATCATGAGCAATCCTTGGCAGAAAGGAGCTCTACGGAGTCACGTTCAATGAGATGTTACACATCTCACTTGCAAATCACATCAATGTCACCACACTCCTTTGGTCAAGAGGACAACCAAATGATGTGAACCACAACAACCTACACTTGATACAGTACTGTCCTATACAATGTATCCTTTGGTTGTGAACCTTTTAAAGGATCACTTGATATATCCTCTCTATATCGAAGTCAGTGCAGTCCTAAGAACTTCATCATATAAATTGGGCTCATTACAGGAAAATGAATGATGTGATGAGCTACCAAAATAATATTTATTAATTCATATACAGATCATAATACTCAACATAACCGCCTACAACTAGACGATTGGCTTTGGGATACAATTCCAAACAGAGGTGCCTTTATATAGACTTCCAAAACTTGGGGCCCAAGAAAAAAATACAAGGCATGCAACTCATAAAATGTGACATCCCAAACCTACTCTGTTTGTAGCCTGAAAACATGGTAAGAAACTAAACACAATCCTCCCTATATGATGAAAAATCAAACAAATCCTAATCTAAAACTAATTTAAATAACTTCCTAACTGGTCCATACATCCAGATTTAAAATATAAATAAAATCCAATTCATCAAGATCCTTGCTGAGTTACTTTGAAGTCTGTGCAGGCCTAATGACTGTGCAAAAAATTCTTGCTCTAAGAAGTGTGAGATCCATGCAAAATTATTCTGCTCTGAGATTTATGTAGAAAAACTCCTCTCTATGACCGTGGAACAGGGGTGGCGTATGGAGAAGAGGGTCTTCGGGAGACTTCGCCGGCACCAGCGATGGGGAAGGAGGCGGCACGGTCTACTCGACCAAGGATCTTTAGGAGGATGGCTCTAGTAGGGTGGCGGGGCTGGCAGTGAAGTTGAAGACATCGTGGTTGACAGTGGCGAGGGAGGTGGAGGGGGGCAGAGGTGATGGCAACGTAGGAGACGTAGACTCAGGGGGGGTTGGGTGAAGGCGAGGGTTTTAAGGGACAGACGGAGGTTTTTTGGAGGAGGAAAGAGTTGGGGGAGGCGGGTTGGGCAACCGGCATATGAAAGGGAGGTGATCCGGCGGTGCGTCGGCTAGGGATGGTTGAAAAAAAAATTGATCTGGGCAACGGATGGAGGAAGAAGATGACATGAATAACAGAGGAATAAGTCAAGGATAAACATGGAATAAAATGGGAATAGCAGGGAAAGGTAGAATAGCTGGAATAAGAAATATAAAATAAATAAAATAAAATAAAATCTAAAAAAGAAAATGAAAAACCCGGATGGGTTTTGATGTCCCCATCATTTTCATGGGGTGGAGAAAACTCAACTCCGTTAAGTCAAGCTCATCAGAAATTTTTTTTTCTTTTGTTTTCTCTCTCTTTTTTTTTTTCCAACCCTAATCCAGTCCTACTCTGATACCAAAATAGATGTGGACAAAAGGGTGCGGCCTAGGAGGATCGTTGGAGTGCTGAGAAGTCTCCTATGATTAGGATTAAAAAGGTGAAAAAAATATGTGGGGGAAAGAAAGATGGATACTATGGACTTGGGACTTACATTCACGGAGAGACGTGGCACCTCTAGGGCATCTGACCCACCCCACTACATGTAGTCTAGGGCATCCCACCCAAATCACTACCTGGGACAGTGAAGGAAAAGTTACAAGATCATAGAGGGGACTCAGCAATGGAGAAGATAACCAGGGCTTCACGCCCCTCGATGCTCGAAAGCAAATGCAGTGGGATCTCACACCCTTCGACACTCGTAGGTGAAGGAAAGACGGGCCTCATGCCCACTCTTAACGAAGGCAGAACCAAGAACACTCTTTTCAAAAATTCATATTCTTCATATATTATTCAAAAAAGGAGGTGCCTTTATATAGGCTTACAAAAATGGGCCCATGAAAAAAATACAAGTTATGTAGCGCATAAAAGGTCACATCCCAAACCTACTCTGTTTGTAGCATGAAAACATGATAGAAAAATAAACACAATCCTCCCCATATCATGGAAAATCAAACTAATCCTATTCTAAAACTAATTTAAATAACTTCCTAACTGGTCCATATATCAGATTTAAAACAAATATAATAAAATCCAAATTCATCAAGATCCGTGCTGAGTTGCTTTGAAGTCTGTGCAGGCCTGATGACTGTGTAGAAAAATCTTGCTCTAAGAAGTATGCAGCTTTGAGATCCATGAAAAATTATTCTGCTCTGAGATCTATGTAGAAAAACACCTCTCTGTTACCGTGGAATAAGGGCGGCGTATAGAGAAGAGGGTCTTTTGGAGACTTCACCGATGCGAGCGGTGGGGAAGGAGGTGGCACGATCTGCTCGATCATGGATCTTCAGGAGGATGGCTCCGGGAGGGTGGCGGGACCGGCGGTGAAGTTGAAGACACCGTTGTTAGCGGTGGCGAGGGTGGTGGAGGGGGGCGAAGGTGATGGCAGTGCAGGAGACGGAGAATCGGGGGGGTTGGGGAGAAGGGCGAGGGTTTTGAGGGATGGATGGAAGGGGTTTTGGAGGAGGAAAGAGTTGGGAGTGGCGGGTTGGGCGGCCGGTGTAGGGAAGGTAGGCGATCTGGCGATGCATCGGCTATGGATGGTTGAAAAAAAAGTTGATCTGGGCAACGAATGGTGGAAGAAGATGACATGAATAATAGAGGAATAAGTCAGGGATAAACATGGAATAAAATGAGAATAGCGGTGATTGGTGGAATAGCTGGAATAAGAAAATATAAAATGAAATAAAAAAATCTAGAAAAGAAAAAGAAAATCTTTGATGGGTTTGATGTCCCCATCATTTTCCTAGGGTAGGAAAAACTCGACTCCATCGAGTCAGGCTCACTACAAATTTTTTATCTCCCTTTTTTTTTCATCCCTAATCCTGCCCTGCTATGATACCAAAATTGATGAGGGACAAAAGGGGGGGCTAGGAGGATCGTTGGAGAGCTGAGAAGTCTCCTGTGATTAGGATCAAAAAGGCAAAAAAAATATACGGGGGAAAGAAAGATGAATAATCTATGGACTTGGGACTTACCTTCACAGAGAGACGTGACTCCTCTAGGGCATCTCATCCACCCCAATACATGTAGTCTAGGGCATCCCACCCCAATCTCTACCTGGGGCCGTGAAGAAAAAGCTCAAATATTATAGAAGGGACTCAGCAATGGAGAAGATAACTAGGGCCTCACGCCCCTTGAAGCTCGAAAGCGAATGCAGTGGGGTCTCACACCCCTCGACACTCGTAGGTGAAGGAAAGATGGGCCTCATGCCCACTCCTATTAGAGGCAGAACCAAGAACATTCTTTTCAAAAATTTATATTCTTCATATATTATTCAAGAGAGGAGGGTGCCTTTATATAGACTACGAAACATGGGGCCCAAAAAAAAAAAATACAAGGCATGCATCTTATAAAAGGTGACATCGCAAACCTACTCTGTTTGTAGCCTAAAAGCATGGTAGAAAACTAACAATCCTCCCCATATGATAGAAAATCCAACTAATCCTAATCTAAAACTAATTTAAATAACTTCCTAACTGGTCCATATATCCAGATTTAAAACAAATAAAATAAAATCTAAATTCATCAAGATCCATGCTGTGTTGCTTTGAAGTCCGTGCAGTCATGATGACTGTACAAAAAATCCTTGCTTTGAGAAGCATGCAGCTTTGAGATCCGTGCAAAATTGTTCTACTCTGAGATCTGTGCAGAAAAAACTCTGTGACCATGGAATAGGGGTGGCGGACGGAGAAGAGGGTCTTCGGGAGACTTCACCGGTGCCAGTGCTAGGGATGGAGGCAGCACGGCTGGTGGCTGGTGGAAGGCAGCGGCACGGTGGCGGCATGGCCGGCGGCGACGGATCTGCATCGGCATGGTCTGGCGGCACGGTTTGCTCGTCCGTGGATCTTGAAGAGGATGGCTCCGGGAGGGTGGCGGGGTAGGCAGCGAAGTTGAAGATGTCGCGGTCGGCGGGTGGTGAAGGAGTGGAGGGGGGGGCGAGGTGATGGCAATGTAGGAGACGGAGAATCGGGGTGGTTGGGGCGAAGGGCAAGCATTTTGAGGGATGGATAGAGGGAGTTTTGGGAGGACAAAAGAGTTGGGGATGGCAGGGAGGCGCCGACGTATGAAAGGGAGGCGATCCGATGGTGCATCGGCTAGGGATGGTTGAAAAAAAAAAATTGATCTAGGCAACGGATGGAGGCAGAAGATCACAGGAATAAATGAAGAATAAGTTAAGGATAAACATGGAATAAAATGGGAATAGCAGGGATAGGTGGAATAGTTGGAATAAGAAAATATAAAATAAATAAAATAAAATGTAGAAAAGAAAAAGAAAATTTGGATGGGTTTTGATGTCCCTATCACATTTGTTCACAAGGATGACATTGATGAGAAAATATACATGGCAGACCCAGAACTAGTTGACCAGGAAAATACTCAAACTGAAGCTGTATTCAAAGGACAATTAGAAGAAGAGAATTTTGAGGAGTATAGCTTTGCTACTACTAGGGCTTTACCTGAGGAAATACAAGAAGAAAATCAAATTATAGAGCCTAGTTTGAAATTAAGAACAAGAGAAAATTAGTGAGGATATGGTTTCTTCAATTCAGTACCCTCAAGGAGAATTCACTCCTTTAGTTTTGGTTAAAGATCTTTCTTGAAATTACTAACTCATCCTTCCATAAAGTGGATCTTTTATCACTTGTAGATATAAATCAATGCCCATACCTTAAGGTCATCCCCATTAATCAAGGATTATTCTACTAATACTTTTCTTATTTTCTATCCTATTATAAGGTTTCCAATGCTTCTAGAACCACACGATTACACTTTGTTGAGGTTAAAAGGTTACATAAATCCTTTGCACATGTTAGATTTGCTACCTATTTTCGGAAGGCCTTATGGCATTTATTAGGAGTCCATGTAAAACTTTTTTCTATATGTCACCCACCAACCATGGGTCAAGCATAAAGTTATAGTTAAAGATTAATAAATTTTTTTCGATAGGAATGCATAGTCGAACCTGTAATTTATTAGGTGTTGGTATGAATCATTTGCATAGCATGTTAGAGATCTGCATAAGAAAATTAGCAATAAGATTAATGTGAGCAATGATACTTATAAAAACATGGCTAATTCCTGAAATAAAGCCGAAGAGTTTGCTGAGGGAGATTATCTGATAATTAGGCTTAGGCCTGAGTGATTTCCTTTGGGAACCGTGAAAAAGATACATGCCCATGGTGCTGAACCCTTCAAAGTGATAAAAAAAGTTTGACCTAATGCCTATGTACTCGAGTTACCACCCAAATTTGGCATTAGCTTAACCTTTAATATCTTAGACCAAGTTAAGTATAGGGAGCCAGAAATGATACCCAGTGAGCCTTTTGGACCTAACCCTATTCTTGTGAGCGAACCCATACCTGAGTGTCCACCAAAAAATTTATCTGGGAAAGGAGAAAGGATCGAGCATATTTTTTGACCAAGCTATTACTACCCGTAACAAAGTTACCAGCGATACATGGTTCATTGGCAAGGTTGATCGAAATCTGAGGACTCGTGGATTACCCGAGAAGATCAGCAGTACCTCAATCCAGACCTACTAAAGTAGTACCAGAGCCGGATTGACCCTTGCTCGATGGGGTCGAGTTCCTCCCACCCCAGGAGAATTAGTGCGGGCACCTGGATCAGAAAGAGGCTACACCCAAGTCAAAGCTCATTATGGATTGCCTAGTTATTTGAGTCCAATCAGTCCTGTGTCAATCAAGTCTTGTAATAAAGCTAAGTCAATTAAGTCTATTTGATAAAGTTGAGTCAATTTGTTTTCATCTAAGTCCAGTCAATTAGGTCCATTTTGAGTCCTGTAATTTTCTTTCATTCAAGTCAAATCCAAGAGAAGATCCACTGGTCCCCACTGAGGACTTCATGCACCATCTCCACTAGACCCCACTCAAGTTGCCCAAGAAAACATTGAATCATCATGGCCCCCACTATTTCATGCATCCAATCCGAGCCAAAAAAGAAGAAAAGTGGTGCCCAACATTAAAGTGGTCCCCCTCCCAGTTCCATGCATCTACTCCAGAACAAAAATGGAAGAAGAGTGGTGCCCAAACAACCCCTTCCTTATTCCATGCAAGGTGCCCTAGGCAAAGGAAGAAAGCATGCAAGTGCCCCAAATTTCCTTCTCTCTTTATTTCCATGTATAACCAATAAAGAAGGCAACTTTGTGGCGCCCCTATTTTTTCTCTTTTTTCCTTGTATGCAATTTTACTTTGAAAGGGAGTCTAAGAGGTCTAGGTAAACTATAAATACCCCTCCTCTTTCTTGTAAAATGATGATGAATTGAATAAATGAGAGATTATTCTTCTTCTAGTTTTCCTTTGCTTTGAGCATTGACACTGTGTGAGGGAGTGGGTGAGAGGCCCATCACTAGTCCAAGCATCCAAACCATAGCCCTAGCTACCAACCCCAATGCCCCAGGCATCCCCCATATCTCCAGACCACCCCCTCCAGAGTCCAGGTGTCCTCCCTCATCCAGGTCGCCAACCATCTTCCTTTGCCCCCTGCTGCCTTCTCTCCTCTTCCAACTTTTGATTTCATATTTTTCCTATCTTCTGAATCCTGAATCCTCAATATTTGCAAGATCCTTTAGGTGCCATGACACTTGGAGAAATTCCTCCTTGCCTCCAAAACCATCTAAAGAAAACCTGGTGCATCCATGGATAATCGACTTCTTCTTTCAGGCGCCAATCCTGAGAGTGAGTGACCCATCTACAACGAGGAAGAAATCTTTGCCAGGTAATCAAACCAATCCCTTCCCTTAATTTCTTTTTTATTGAAAATCAAGCATGTTCTAAATTAGTGGTTTCTCAATCCAAGGATCCTACTTCTTTATCACTTCTTAGAATTTTAATATAAGAGTAAGACTTTAATCTTCACATGACAATAAGACTTTAATCTTCACATGACAACCCTTGCTTGTTCTTAACCTTTTTTCGGGAACAAAACCATCATAAAAAATCTGAACTTATTGCTCTTTAAAACTACAATTTCTTTATGATAATCTCTAGTATGTTTGATCCCGCATCATGAAGCCCCATACTCAAAACTCGGGAAACTCTAAAAGCCCCACACTCAAAAGTCGGGAAACTCCTGAGCCTCGCACTCAAAAGCTGGGAAACTCTTGAAGCGCTACACTCAAAAGCCAGGAAACTCTAGAAGCCCCATACACAATCCATCGGACCCTTAGTTGGTGATGGCAAGCTGGGAAACTCTAGAAGCCCGCGCTCAACCCATTGGACACTCAGTTCAACAACAGCAAGCCAGGAAACTGTAGAAACCCCGCAATCTACCGTCAGACTCCCAATTCGGCGACTGCAAGTCAATGGGCTACAAAAACCCTGCACTCTCCCATCGGACTCCCAGTTCGGTGATGGAAAGCTGGGAAACATCGAAGACCCGTATCCTATTTGCTGGACTCCCAGTTTGGTGACTACAAGATCAAAATTTCTTAGGCTCTACACTCTAACTTACAAGTTTCCCTGTCTGATGAAGATGGCTTGTAGAGACTCCAAGTCCCCTTCGACAACCTGCCAGTCTTTGAATCAGGCAGGAAGAGCGAGAGCTTCGGAAACCTTAAGGGGTTGGCCACCTTAGCGAACCTCTTAGCATAGTGAAGGAAATCCATAAGAATTCCTAAGTTTCCTTGAGGCACTTGCTAACTCTAGGGGATTGTCATGAAGGACTGAAACTTGGGAAGCCTTTAGATGGGAGATCATAGTGAAGATCCATGACTATGCAAAAAAAAATGTGAGAAAGAAAAGAAATGGACAACTTACTGAAGAAAGGAAGATTTCATAAAAAGAAATAAATTTCTTTACAGCAACGGGGACCATCGACAGGCCAGGTAGTCCCTAAAAGAAAAAACTCCTAAGTACAAGAGTCAAAAAAAAGAGAGAAGAACAAAAGGATAGACAAAGGAAGCTCTGTGCGACACCATGTGCTCCTTCTCGGGATGTCGGGGGACGTCATTGGCATTCTCTTGGCTCCCTGTTGGTGTCGTTGGTGGTTTGGTTGCGATGATTGCTACATCGGCCTCTTCAATTGGAGCTTTCAACCCCTTATTGTCGGCACGTGGGAGATCCAGCACAATGGCCTCCAAATCCCAGTCTAGATGCACCTAGGCAACCTTGGACATGCAATCGATGAACCCTTGGATGAAGGAGTCAATGATTGCCTCCTGGACCTCCTCCATGAACTTCATCAAAGCATTGAACTTTGGCGTCACCTCGGTCGCTTCCTTCTTGTCAGCCTCCATCAGAGCAATGGCCGCCTGTGCATTCTCCTCCGCCACCGACACCTTCATCGTCGTGGCCTCCAATCGGGCATGGAGGGTCTGGAACTACCCCTCCAAGAAGGCTAACTCCATGGTAGACTCCTCCACCTGATGGGTGGCCTTGTTCTTCTTGATTGCTTGGGATGCGTCCAAGTCCTTGGCCCACCTCTCTACCCGTGCCGCCTTCTCCTTCATGTCGGCCACTTCTACATGGAGGTTCCTGACCCACTCGTCTAGGGTCTGGACCCTCTTTGTCAGCACCCAAGCCTCAGAATCGAGCACCTCTAGATGCCACTCATCTCGGGCCTCCTACTTAGCCAACTAGGCACAGATGTCCTGAATGAGGATGACATCGATGGTGATCTGCAACCACAGGAGGGTTAGCAAGAACAGCACAAATGGCAATGGAAAGAAGTAAAAAGTGAGCAAGCTTATCATGAAGAGTTGGGGAAAAATGCCCGTAATGGTAGCCACTAGTGGCTTGCCACTCCTCTCTTAGTCATCGCGGGACTGGACGGCGAACTCCATCATTCGCTTGACCAGCTCAGGGTCCTAGGTAATCATTGCATTTGACGGCACTACAATTGACACCCACTTCACCCCGAGTCCCAGTGTAGTGGGGTCCATCAACAGTGTCAGGACGGGCAACTATGCGAGCACCTTGATCATCATAGATTTACTCGCCACCACTGCTGGGGCCACTACCAGTCTCCTCTCCATCACTGTTTCATCCTCCACCTTGACCACCTTCGGGGTCTCCATGGGAGAAGCTGCCGGCCTAGCCCGGGCAGTCAGTTCATGCCTGCAGGCTGGGGGTTTGGCCGGGGCCCTAGATGAAGAAGGACCCGACCCAGAACTCCTCCTCTCCGGGTCGGATGACGAGCCTGCCTTGGAACCCTGTCCAGGGTCATCCAGGGCTCTCTTTGATGGCTCCTCCCTAGGCCTTGGCTATGCATTTTTCTTTCGGGACATTTCCTTGTCTTCTCCATGCTAAACTTCATGCTTATAGACAAAGAAGAATTCTAGTTAGTCTTGAACCCGAAGAGAACCCATGTAGAAAAAAGAAATGTGACTATGAGAGCTCACATAATGCCCGAATCGGGCTGACCCCTGCATCGAACAGGTTCTGCTCGGCCAGCAGGTCCTGAAGGGAAGGAATCTAATAGGTGACTAGTTGATTATACACCTCCTTGTCCACAGCCTCCACTTAGGAGTTGCGATTCAAGGACCTTTTCGTGTCACTCCTAGCCAAGTTGACCTGATGAGGATATCGGGACTAGACTAGAATTTCAAGGCTCTAGTCTCTGATTCATGTGTTGGTCAATTTTGTTGAGTCCTTTAATGAAGTCTAATTTTGAGCCCTGTAATAAAGTGAGCAGTTGGGTTCACTTCGTAAAGCGAAGTCTAGTTGTTTCAGTCTAGTCAAGAGTCCTGTGAGTTTCAGTCTAGTCACATGAGTCTTTTAAATTTCTTATTTTTATTCAAGTCAAGTTCAAGAGGAGGATCATCAGATCAGGAGAGTCACTAGGCCCCAATGAATGAGGCTTCATGCACCTAACCAGGCCTCCACTCAAGCCACCTAAGCCTAGGCCCCTGGTCCACACTCATGATGCCCAAGGTCCCATGCATTGGCACCCAGTCCAGATCCACCAAGGAAGTGGTGCTAAGATCCAAGCCCGAGCACATGGTGCCCTCCATTCCCAGTCCAAGCTCAAATGGCACCCTTGGCCCAAAGCCCATTCATGTTGGCACCCCTTCCTAGGCTTTGACTCAATCCAAGATGCCCCAGCTTTAACCTAGTCCAAGATACCCCTAGATTTTGACCAAGTCTAAGCAGATGACTTCCAAGCCCAACAAGGAGTCAAGGGCATAGCCCAAGAGGGTTTTCTTGGCCCATAAGTTTGTAATTTTTTGAGCCTCAAGTCAAGGTTTCTTGACCCTTAAGTCATGTAACCTAGGTGGATCTAAAATACCGACCCCCTACCCTCTTGTATTAATAATCTTTTCATGAATGAGATTTTGAGAATTTTTTCTTGTCAAGTGTTTCTTTAAATTGGAGTGGGTGTGAGACCCGAATTTTTTTATTTTTTCTTATATGAAAGCCCTAGCCCCAGCAGCCCTTTCATCCACTAAACCCTAGCCACACATACCCCCTCTCTAAGCCCTTAGATGCCCTAGCCCCTGAGCCCCAGGCCACCACCCTCTCTCCTTTCTTCCACAAAACCGCCAACACCTAGCCCTTCCTACCCTTGGCCGCCCCTTTCCTCTCTCTTTCGGGCATTCTTTGGCCCCCAGGCCACCAGCAGCAAGCCCTCCAAGCATCCCTTTTAGCAGTCAGGCCGCCCCTCTCCAAGCCAAGCACGCTCTTCCCTAAGAAGGCCGCCAAGCACTCTAACGGCACTCCACTCTCTCTTGTCTTTCTTCTTCCTACTTCATATTTTTTGCATCATCTATGAGCCTACCTATGACGTGTGTAGGATATCTCTGGTGAAAGCATCCTTTGGATGAAGTCCTCCTTGCTCCTAAACCAATCTGATAAAAGAGAGCGAATCCGTGAGAAATTGATCAGATCATCCAGGCACCGATCCGAGTAGAACAAGCCCTTCTACAACTTCAAGATCGCCATTGCTATGTAACACTAACCATTCCCATCTCTCCTTATCTGATTTTTGAAGATTGAACATGCACCTAATAGGCCTTCTTAGGCCTAGGATCCTTTATTTGCTTTGTCTCTTTGATAGTTCTAGCATGTGGGTAGGATACTAACAGATACAGGATAACCCTAACCCAGTCCTGCCTAGTTTCGGGAATCAGACCATAAAAAAAAATCTGAAAGTATTTGTTTGCTTTAATATAATTTTTTTCATGTTCATCCCTTGTGTATCATCCTGCATTATGTTAGAATCCCGTACCTCATCAATTTTGGTATCAGAGCAGGATTAGGGCTTGTTCATGCATCATAGGTAGAATTTCTGCATGCTGAAACCTGCATAACTAGTCAAAACATATGACTATTTTTCCTATCTAACGTATCTATTTTCCTATGATTTTCATACCTGTTAACCTCTGTTTATCCATCTATTTTTCTGTGATTTTTATTGAATTTTTCAGATTTGAAAACAATCAAAAAAAATCGGTAAAACAAAACCCTACTAAAAAAATTGCTTGCTAAAATCTGCATAGTAGTCAAAACATAGGTCCAGTTCTCCATCCTAACCTTACTGCTTTATTTTTATTTTTTCAAAGCCTTTTATCTATTTATCCCTCTATTCTTTGTAATTTTTTTGTATTTTCTTGATCTAAAAACAGAACCAAAACATGCATGATACCGAAACCGTATTTGCTGAAATTTGCTTAGATTAGGGCTAACTTAACTTACAACCAAACCCGCAAACCCAAGCCACTTTGTATGCACATTAATTAACTGAAATTAGAGTTGTCACTTGCATAAAATAAAAAAAAAAAATTCTAATTTTTCTGATTTTAGATTCCATTAGGGTTTATGTGTGCTTGCATCATAACTAAATCACCTTAAGGGAAATTTTGGTATGTCAGATGGGGGAAGGATTTTATCCCCTTTCCATAGCCCAAAAAAACTACCCTACATCTGAACCCAAGCCTAAATAAAACAAACAAGAAACCTAATTGATTTAGGGACACCAACAGGTCAGGTCCGAGTCCAGTGAGAAAACTAGTGCGTTCAACCCTCCAACTATTACTGGAAGCTGGTGTCTAAGGCTAAAGGTCGAGAGGCAAATGCCCTATGTGGACTGGTGGTTTTTAATAAGGATCCTGTGATAAGTTGGGAGAGCCTCCCACCACCCCACCTCTTACCTTGCTAGTGGAATGACTAGTTGTTGAGTTGGGTGTAAGTTGAGTTGACTCACTCTACTTGGACTCTAGGTCTAGCAAACTGTAGAACATCTAACTCTTGGTGCTTGATGCATGACCCCTAGACTAAGAGCTTGTTGTACTCCTCCAGTTTTCTCTAGATTAGACCGACAAGGTAATCCGACTGGCTGAACCATGGAAGGAGAGGTCCGAACAACCCACTTCCTTGGATGACTAACCGATCGGCTCCCTCGGAGATCCCAACAGATTTCCTCACCACAAGGCCGACCACCCAAAAGGCCGACCTACTTGATGGCCGACCCACTCCCACTGAGGTATGGCTGACCCACTCTAAGGATAACTCGGAGACTCTATAAGTCTCTTTCTACATGTACCGGTCGGCTTCCTCAAGGCTCTTGTCAGATGCTCCTTGTCGGTCGGACGATACACTCCTCTTAAGTCTGACTGACTCATTCCCCTTCTGGAAATCGCTCGAAGGCTCTAGAAGCCCTTTTCCAGCTGACACCGGAATTCTATTGCAACGAACTCCATAATGTGGCCACATCTCCGCGCCACCTGGCCATCACTCTAATTCTCCTAGGAAAAAATGGGACTTCTCGGACTATTCCCTAACAGAATTTGGCAGCATTCCATGCCTACTTAAGGTGACCGGGGGACCTCCACTTAGGGCTAAGTACACTCTTCCTCTCCACGCACTAGATTCTCTTTGATTTCTTCATTCTGTTGCTCCCATACTCCTACTAACTTAAGCATCATAGTGTCCCCCGTCGGAACACCACCGGCACCTAGGGGACTTTGTTGCAGGTCAACTGGTAGAGAAGAGCTCTCCAGCATAGCCGATTGAGCTCGGTCTAGGAGAAGGGCGTAGCAACAAATTGGTGCTAGAGAAAGGGCAACCTTCGTTCTACTCTTAACTATAAAAGGAGAAATCGACTGAGAAAATCTTACAATGGCAAGGGGAAGCACTCAAAATACCTCCACCAAAAGAGGTCATTCCCAGCATAGGTCTAAAGCACCTCCCAAGGAAGATGACATCGCTGCTGTCGCTGAGCCCACCATCACTCTGGGACAGCAGTAGTTCCAGATGTTGGTGAACCACATCGAAATGCTCACCATGGTGGTCCAGCATTTTCAAGAGGTGGCTGACAACTGGAAGCAGCCACTTGTAGTGTCTTGCATCAATCGTCAGTCGATCACCGGGGCAAGTCAACAATCGGAGGTTCCTCCATCTCTGTCCCACGCTGTTCTAGAGCCTCGAAGGTCCTTTGGGGCTCGCAATGACGGGAAGAGGGCGTTGTTGGCTTCCCCCTCTTTTGCTGACTCCTTACCACATAACAGTCGGCATCCTGCTAAAGATCCAATGACTATGGCAGCAAAATCATGTGCATGGAAGAACGCATTGCTAAAATTATTGAACGGTAGAAGGCTGAAGGGGGCTGGCGTACGACACACGCCCACCCTTTTCTGTCGAGATCTTGGGGGAGTCAACTCCCCATCACTTTAAGATTTCTCAAGTAGACCCCTATGGCGTTACCACTGACCCACTAGACCATCTAGGCACCTACTAGCCCCACATGATGGTACAGGGCACCTCCGATGCCCTTCACTACATTGCCTTCCCAGCGACCCTAAAGAAGGTCGCTCGGATATGGTTCAACACCATCCGACCAGGTACAATCTACTCCTTTTCTTAGCTCGAAAATCTTTTTCTTTTCCATTTTAGGACATGCAGTCGGACCCCAAAGAACACCGACTACCTCTTCCTCATGCTTTAAAAGGAGGGAGAGACCCTCTGGGACTACATGACCCGTTTCAACTCAACGGCCTTGGAGGTCCCAGATTTAAATTAGGCGGTAGCTATGTCGGCTTTCAAGAGAGGGCTCCGCTCGTCCAGGCTCACATTCTCCCTGGACAAGAAGTTTCTGACAAGCTACACCGAGCTATTGGCCAGGGCACAGAAGTACACCCTGGTAGAGGAGCAATCGGTGAGTCGATGCCAGGCTGAGGGGAGGTCAACCCCCAAGATGCGAAGCGATAAGGCCCCTACAGTCTGACCTCCCAGCGATGACAGCCGATCCACCCAGCATCGAAGTTTGAAGCCGAAGGACTTCATCCAGAGGTTCGAGACCTATGTGCTCCTCTCCCTTCCAAGGGAGAAGATCCTCATGGAGATCAAGAACAAGGCCTTCCTACAAAGGCCTCGATCAATGAGGGCCCCCCCCACCTTCAAAAATGAAAACAAGTACTATCAGTTTCATAGGGACCATGGGCACAACACCGAAGAGTGCCTCTAACTGAAGTATGCTATTAAAGACCTCATCAGGAGGGGGTAACTGAACAAGTACATCCAACCCTGCCAGGATCAGGCTGAGACCTCGATCGCCAATGACCCTCTGGAGGAGACGGAGCTTCCCAACCAATGCCCGACTGATGGGGGCGTGGTATGCTGCATTGGCAGTCCAATTGGGGGCACGAAGGGAATCAAGACATTATAAAGAGGCCCAGAGGTTCCAATATAATCAGTTTTTCTAACAAAGACCTCTTGGAGCCTCATCTTCTAGGAGATGACTCTATAGTTGTGTCGGCGGTCATTGCCAGCTATGATGTAAAGCTTATCCTCATTGATAATGGAAGCTATGCAAAAGTTTTACGGTATGATGCTTTTGTCCAAATGAACTTATCTAGATCAAGGCTACAAGGATTCCTAATGCCACTGACTGACTTTGGAAGAAACTCTATCAGAGTTGGGGGGGAAATAACTTTGCTCGTGACCATTGGGACGGAACCTTTCCAAAGGACTTTTCCCATCAACTTTGTGGTCGTCCGTATGACCTCGGCATACAACGCCATTTTAGGCCGACCGGCCCTCAACAGGTTTTGGGCCATCGTGTCCACATACCATTTGCTAGCAAAGTTTTTGACTTGTAACGGGGTTGAAGAAATGAGGGGAGACCGCAGGATGGCTAGACAATGCCTGGATATTCATGACAAACAATTGGAAGGATGACCCACACTTGAACAAGTTGACCCTCGGGATGAAGCCGCCGACCGTGGTCAGCCTGTTGAGAAGATCGTGTTTGTCCCCCTGAGAGAGGATGACCCCACTAAGGTTCTCCAAATTGGGAGCACACTCGGTGAGGAGGACAGGCTTGAGCTGATTGGCTTCTTGAGGACCAATGCTGATGTCTTTGCTTGGTCGGCATATGACATGCCAGGCATTCCATCGGACATCATCACTCACCAGCTTAAGGTGGATCCGACCTATAGACATGTCGATAGATTAAGAGAAGCTTCACCACTGAAAGACAATGGGCCATTGAAGAAGAAGTGAAAAAGCTCTCTGATGCTGGCTTCATCAGGGAGGCCCATTACCCTGAGTGGCTAGCAAATGTTGTCATGGTGAAAAAGGCTAGTGGAAAGTAGAGGATCTATGTGGACTACACTGACTACAAAGCTTGTGAAGAAGAAGAGAACATGATCAGCGAGTGGAGATTGAGGATAGCATTATGAGTTTGGGTGCCATCTCTTGGATACACTAGATCATGGATGCTGAGATCAGGAGCACCTGAAGATGAGGAGAAGATGGCCTTTGTCACGAACAAAGGGCTGTAATGTTACAAGGTGATGCCCTTCGGCCTCAAGAATGCGGGTGCCACTTTTCCAAGGCTGATCAACCGAATCTTCGAAGGGCAACTCGGAAGGAATATGGAAGCATACATCGATGATATGATTGTCAAGAGCCTCCACAGGGCTGACCACATCATGGACTTGTAGTAATCCTTCGACGCGCTGAGACGTCATCGGATGAAGTTGAGCCCTACCAAGTACATATTTGGGATGACCTCTGGGAAGTTCCTGGGTTTCTTGGTCACTCAAAGAGGGATTGAAGTCAATCCCGACAAAATTAAAGCTATCATTGACATGGCACATCTGACCAGTAAGAAGCAAGTGCAAGAGCTCACAGGCCGCATAGCTTCTCTCAACCATTTTATCTCCTAGTCGGCTGAGAGGTCTCCACCATTCTTCAAAAACTTGCACCTGTCGGACTGCTTCCATTGGACCGACGAGTGTCGGTCAGCCTTTGAATCCTTGAAGGATTACCTGAAGAGCCCCTCGCTGTTGGCCAAGCCCATGGAGGTGGAAGTGTTGTACCTATACCTGTCGGCATCTGATGAGGCGGTCAGTTTCATCCTCGTGCGGGTGGGGGAAGATGGCCAGCACCGAGATAAGGTACCCTAAAGTGCAAAAATTGGTATATTCTTTGGTCGTGGTAGCAAAACACCTCCGACCCTACTTCCAGGCATATCCGATCGTTGTGCTGACCGACCAGCCCCTCAATACGATCCTTTGAAGCCCCGATACCTTCGGTCGGCTCACCAAGTGGGCTGTCAGGATGGGCGAGTTCGACATCTTTTTCTAATCCCGATCAGCTTTGAAAGCTTAAGTAATTGCAGATTTTATTACAGAGTGCACCTGGAGGCCGGAAGCTACCTCATCAGCAGCTGAAGCGCCTGAAGCCGATTCCATGGAAGAGAACGAACCTGTTTGGACCCTTCATATGGATGCGTCCAACCTCGCAGGTTGCGGGGCAGGCCTGATCTTAGCTGACCTCGATGGGCAGTGCCGGGAGTATGCCCTACACTTTGCATTTCAAGTATCAAACAATCAGGCGGAGTATGAAGCCTTGTTTGCGGGGCTAAGGATAGCTAATGAGTTAGGCATTGTTAGAATCCGGGCCTTTTTTGACTCTCAGTTGGTGGTCATTCAAGTGAAAGGCGAATTCAAAGGAAAGGACCCAGCCTTGGCCATGTACTTGATGAGGTACCGGACCTCGTATCTCGGCTTAAATTCTTCAAAATTCTCTACATACCTCGACTGCAGAACTCCCGGGCAGATGCTTTGTCATGATTGGCCACTATCGCTATCGGCACCTCCAATCAAACCTTTGTGGAGCATCTATAGCATCCAAGTATTGCTGAAGAGCCGACCGAGGTTCACCTAGTCGAGCAAGAAGCCTCATGGATGGACCCAATCCTCATGTTCCTGGTCAAAGGGACTCTTCTAGATGATCCAATCGAAGCTAAGCATGTGCACTGGACGGCTTCTAAGTACGTCATCCTTGATGGCATTCTCTACAAGCGGTCATTCATGTAGCTGCTGCTGAAGTGTATGGGGCTGACCGATCCGAACTATGCACTCAGAGAGGTGCATGAATGCATCTACGGTGACCATCTCGGAGGGAGATCCCTGGCTTATAAAGTCATCTAGCAGGGTATTGTTAGCATAAAAATTCAGAAGATGCATTGGACTTCATCCGAAAGTGCAACGCATGTTAAAGGTACTCTAATATCTAATGGAGGCCGCCAACTAGCTGACCCTGCTTATGTGCCTGGCCATTTGCCCAATAGGCATGGACATCCTGGACCCTTCCCCAGCGTCCGGCCAGTAGAAATTCCTTCTTGTGGCCATTGACTATTTCACCAAGTGGATGGAGGCTGAATCACTAGCACAAATAATGGAGGCCAAGGTGGAGAAATTCGTCCGGAACTGCATTATCTTTCAATATAACATTCCACAGACAATCATTACTAATAATGGAAGATAGTTCGACAACTCTAAGTTCTGGGATTTCTACCCTATCACATCTCCCATACTTACATCGATCAGCCATCTGACAGAGCATGAGTGATGGAGATGATACAATGGCTAATCATGGAGGAAGATAAGAATGGGAAGCTGAATGGTGGATATATAGTGTAACATGACATCAAGAATCATATATAAAGCAGGAAGACTAATAGACAACTAAGATAGAAGACATGATATGATTAACAGATCAGACGATGAGACCACACAGTACGAAGAAGCTGAGGTACTAATCGGATGATCCTACATGGACTGAAGACCTGGCTGAATGAAGCCAAAGGACTTTGGGTAGAAGAGCTTCACTCAGTGCTCTAGGCATATCGGATGATTGCCCGAATAGCTATTGGGGAGACTCCATTCAACCTGACCTACAAAAGTGAAGCAGCCATCCCCATGGAAGTCTCTTTGCAATCCCTGCAGATTGATCACTTCGTTGAGCCGACCAACTTAGAGCAACGGAGGACTGACTAGATTTACTTGAAGAAACCAGGCTCCATGCCAGTTTGACCCTGGTCGTAAAAGCTCTAAGGCAGCCCACTTCAAAAGTTCGACCTCGGTCGGCAAAGGCTCTAAGGCAGCCCACTTTCAAAAGTTTGACCTCAATCAGTAAAGGCTCTAAGGCAGCCCACTTCCGAAAGTCTGACCTCGGTCGGCAAAGGCTCTAAGGCAGCTCACTTCGAAAGTCTGACCCCGGTCAGCAAAGGCTCTAAGGCAGCCCACTTCCAAAAGTCCGACCCGGTCGGCAAAGGCTCTAAGACAGCCCACTTCCGAAAGTCCAACCCCGGTCGGCAAAGGCTCTAAGGCAGCCCACTTCTGAAAGTCCGACGCTAGTCAGCAAAGGCTCTAAGGCAGCCCACTTCCAAAAGTTTGACCCCAGTCAGCAAAGGCTCTAAGGTAGCCCACTATTGAAAGTCCGACCTCGGTCAACAAAAGCTCTAAGGCAACCCACTTCCAAAAGTCCGACCCCGATCGGTAAAGGCTCTAAGGCAGCCCACTTCTGGAAGTCCGACCCCGGTCTGCAACTACTTCAAAACAAGCCATATGGAAGAATTTTAAGTACCTAGGTTCGGATTGAGCTACCGCCCCTCAGCCACTCCACAGGTTTTGAGCTCAGACGAGCCGACGGACTAACACTTGAGAATTTTCCTAAATGTTCAACTTCAGATTGAGCTAGTGCCTGGAAGCTACTTCAAAAAATCTACGATCCTAAAGAGCTGACCGAAAGTACTTGGAAGAATTTTAGAAAGAAAATGTTCCATTTTGTATATGTCAATACACATAAGTGACAAAGGATTCCTCTATTAAGTCCGAAGAAACTATTTACAAAGGTAGGTCAGACCTTTACAAATGGCTTAGGTCTGACCCACTGAAGGTGTGGCAAGGGCCTCAACTTCGGCCCTGCCCGATACAATTGGAACTTCAACCAGGACATCCATCATCCTTACATCAATTTGAGCTAGGACTTCAATCGTAAGCTCTTTCGTCGCCTTCAACCTAGGGCTCGACCTTGCTATTGACCAGGTACTCTTCTTCCATCGCTGGTCCCCTAACTCAGTGCCGGACAAGTCGAGCTCCTGAAAAAGTCCAGCCACCTTCTTCAAGCAGTCGTCATAGCCTTCTCTGTAGATGACCGATGTCGCCCTTTCAACCTCTTCAGTGAAATTGATGGAGGCCTTGTATTTCGCTACGACATCCCGGACCTGCCCCGTCGCTAGCTCCTTGGCTTCGTCAAGCTGAACCGCCAACTTCATTGCAGCCGCCCACTCAACCTGGGTCCTCCCGTTGGCCTCAGCAAATTGCTCCTTCTCCTCTTTCAGCCGGCGGGTAAGAGAGGTCACCTTCGCCTTCCTCCTTTTCAGCCTAGCTTGTCGATCAGCTAGCTGGTCTTGCATCACCTTTGATGCCTCTCTTGACGACTCAGCCTCTGCCTGGATGACCAATTGCCTCTCTTCCGCGGAATTCAAAGATGCCTATGTGGCCGCTTGAATTGACTCCAGCTTTTGCACTCTCTTGGCAGAGGTCTTGGCCGCATTGCAGTATTGGACCATGCCATCATCCATCAAAGAGATGCCATGAAGAAGCTATAAATAGAAGGTCAAATCAGCACTATGCAAAATAATTAAGAGAAAAGGAAAAGTATAAGAGAGCAAGAGGGGGATCTTACCCTTATGAGGTCGACGTAGGACTCCTTGGCCACGTCACTCGGATTCCTCTAAATGGATAGCTCCTAGTCGACGTCTATCATGGCCCCACTGAGCAAACTCTGTCCTCTTCTCGAATTGTTCAGGGCATGCCAATGCAGGAATGCCTCCTGATGGATCTCTTCCTTAAACTCTTCTCCGCTGTCTCTCCCTCGGCCGCCTCTCCTTCGACCGCCTCGCCTTCGAGCACCCCTCCTTCGGCCGTCCCCATTCCCTTGTCTATGAGGGGAACCATCTCTTTTGGGTCAGCAAGTGTTGGGGCTGACACTGCCACCGTGCCGGATAATGTTGTATGTTTCTGCTCTAGTCGGGCAACCGACCCCCCAACAGGAGCTGAAGGCACTAGTGTCCTCTTTGCTAATACCTCTGTAAGAGGGGCGCCGTCTTCATCAAAGTCTACATCTACTACAGGCATAGGCCATTCCTCCTCTCGCCTCTTCTTTTGTCTCTCCACGGTCGGCTCCGCGATCACCTCTAGGGCTGCCCTCTTCCACACTGCCCGCTGGATGACTTAAGCTTTGTCGATCTTCATTGCCTTTCCTGCTCCAAAAAAAGAGATCAGGGTGAGCTAAAGGAAGGAGACATAACGGGATAAATGAGGTGAACGCGCAGGATGTCGGCTAACCCTGACGGCCCCTTTGTTCCTACCTAGTTGTCCCTGTCGGCTGATCCCTGCCTGGTGAAGGGCACTCTTCCTGAGCAGTTCATATGCCATGGTCGGGCTGGCTCCATCAATCTCATTAAACTTGGCCTGGTCGGCCAACAGGATCGCCCTCCCCTCGCGAAGCCTCGGCCACAGCTCTCTCTATAAGGGTTCAAAACCCCAAGGGTGAAGACTGTCCACGAAAACGAATCTGGCCTTCCACCCGTGGATGGCGAAGGAAGGCACTTCAGGATCTTTTGGTTAGGGCGGGGACTTAACATCCACCACTCTCGGCTCTTGAAGTCCTTCTTCAGAAGAAAGAAGTTGCTAAAGAGGGACAGCCAAGGTTCAGTCTCGGCCTTGTGATAGAGCACTATGAAGCAACAGATCTCTCGAATGTTGTTCAGGGTCAGCTGCACTAGAGTGACTCTGTAGTAATTGAAGACCTCAATGAAAAAAGGGTGCTGGGGAAACCTGAGGCCAGCCTTAAGGTGGGCCTCGTACATGGGTAGGTTCCTCGATCTTAGTGGGTGTGGTCTACCCTCTCGGCCCAGAATGGACAAGTGCAAGGCCGACGAAATGCTGTATACGAACCAAAGGTTCTCAACCCGTTCCCGGGTCATCACCGATTGAATCTCACTCAGCCCTGGTTCCCTACGCCTATGGGTCGGACCATGCCTACTGGATGCCATTAGAGCTAAAGGAAAAGAAGGGCTGGGGGACTCGGACTCCTAGAAGACTGGTCTTGCAAAAGGAGAGGACGAAGCTTTCTTTCTCTCATGGAGCACAGTCACAATGGAAAAATCATTCCCGAGCACCTTGCCCCTCCTTTTATAGGTCTCCGGGGAAATGCTGGCCTTCACGTCATGGGGGTTCTGACTATCCCATCGAAGATGCAACCTTCCATTCCTCAGAAATCGAAGCGACGGGTCGATCAGAATCGATAGGCAACGATCCGCGTGAAGGCTGGATGAACGGCACAAGGATTGCCTAGGAAGCGACACCGGCCATTCGGATGCTGCCACATGGTGCGGCACGTCCCTCCACTCAAACCATCGTGTGGGTGGTGGGGCATCAGGATCAGACACAGATTACTGGGCCCTATTTGGTTTACCTAGCCATGTGTCAAATTTGTAATCAACTAGAATTGAGTCCTGTAATAAGTTGAGGTTAGTTGATTTGTCTCAACCCTCAACCTAGTTAATATTTTAAGTCCTGTACATCAGTTATGAGTCCAGTATGAGCCCAGTTTTTGTACAAGAGAAGAAGATTACCCTATTTTGGAGTTCCACCAGGCCACATGCAGGAGTCAGAGGCCACTACATCAGCCCATTGGATTTGTGTGTGACAACTTAATATCCAAGATGCTTCCGGAAACCTTGATTCCTTCCAAATACCCTCTAGATGCCCAGATTCCCTTCCAGATTTTAGAGCATATTCTTATAATAGGGCGCCCATGATTCTAAAGGTCCACCTGCATCCCAGCCCAAAGAAATCAAGCCCAGGTGCCAAGCCCAAGCACTTAAGAAGCAAGATTCCATGGAATATTCTCGCTACCAGGCCACCCCAGCTTCCAGAAGCCCAAACCCATGCACCCAAGGACCTTTGGGCCAGCCCCTTGCTGCTCCTAGAGGCCCAACACACCCCCCTAGGCATCCTTCAAGTATTGACCACGTCCAAAGAGGTTTGACCAAGTCCAAGTTGAAGAGAAGGAGAAGACCAAGTTTATTCCTAACCTATTTGGATTTCTAGTCCTTTTAACTTTGTAATTCTAACCTAGGTAGGGAAGGACTTGTATTCCAATTTGGAAGTGGACGTGTAATCCAAGTGTAACCATGGTTAGTGAGGGCATGAGAACTTTATAAATACCCACCCCTCCCCCTCTTGTAAGCATCTGTTTCTTATGAATACAACTTGCTGAAATTTTGAGTTATTACCTTGTGTTGGTGTTTTATTTTGGTTCTTTAGGTGTGTTTTTTTGTCTGGACAAATTCCTTGCTGCCCTAGCATCCTTCCACGCCCTAAATCACTGCCATCCAAGCCTTTACACGTCCAAGAAAAAGTGCCTTAGGCCACCAAGCAAGGTGATCTTCAACAAGCTTCAAACAACTATCTTCTAACCCTAATCTGATTCCTTTCAACCCATAGTTCTTTTCTTATTTTTTAATTGCTGTTTGATTAACCTTGATGCTTGTAGGATCCCCAAGGTGCTCCCCTCCCATAAGGAGGCCTTCTTTGCTGCCCGAACCACCCAGATTCGCCATCAGTTTCAAGGGAACTGAGGCTTCTTCTTCTAGGCTCCGATAAGAGTTGCGAGTGATCCCTGCTGCTACTGAATTCAAATCTCTGACTAGTAAGAAACCTTCCAAACTCTTATTTTCTAATTTAATAGAAAAAAGCTATCCTAAACTGGGAGTTTCTCAACTCTGGGACCTGGGTATTTCGTTAGTTTGCATGAGCTTGCCTGCGATCCGATTGTCTTTGCACTGCTAGTCTTTCCGCTAGTTTTTACTTTATTTTGGAATATAGCCTACAAATAGAATTATAAAAATCACAAAAAAATATTTTGCTATTTTCCATGCATGTTTAGCAATCTTAGAGTCATCCTACATCAGCGGGCCAGCCTGGCCCCTCATCATGGCACCCTCCCCGCATTAATGTGACTCCTACACCCTAATGCGTGGCCGACATCTGTCCATGACGCCGGTCGTGGGAGATTCGAAGCGATACAGTGCGATGATTCCGGATCAAACATGGACAGATGTGACCTGTGCAAAGGCAGTGCTCCTATCCTTTGAAGCAACGTGCCCCCTCTCAATCCAGGAGCAGGGGCAACTGTTGTACTCCTTTGGGTTTTTTTAGATTGGACCAGCGAGGTAATCCGACCGGCTGACCAATGGAAGGAGAGGTCCGAACGACCCGCTTCCTTCGAGGACTGACGGTCAGCTCCCTCAGGGATCCCAACATATTTCCTCACCAAATGGCCGACCACCCAAAAGGATGACCACCCAAAAGGCCGACCTACCTGAAGGCTGACCCACTCTCGCTGAGGTACGGCTAACCCACTCTAAGGATATCTCGGAGACTCCATAAGCCTCTTTCCACATGTACCGGTCGGCTTCGTCAAGGCTCTTGTTAGACGTTCCATGTCGGCCAGATGATACACTCATGTTAAGTCCGACCGACTCATTCCCCTTCTGGGAATCGCTCGAAGGCTCTAGAAGCCCTTTTCCAGCTAACACCGGAATTCTATTACTACGAACTCCACAACGTGGCCACATCTCCGTACCACCTGGCCATCACTCTGATTCTCCTAGGGGCAAATCGGGACTTCTCAGCCTATCCCCTAACAGAATTTGGTAGCATTCCATACCTACTTAAGGTGACCGAGGGACCTCCGCTTGGGGCTAAGTATACTCTTCTCCATGCACTCGATTCTCTTTGATTTCTCCGTTTGGTTGCTCCCATACTCCTGCTAACTTAAGCATCGGAGTGTCCCACCAGGAATACCACTGGTACCTAGGGGACTTTGTTGCAAGTTGACCGGTAGAGGAGCTCTCCAGCGTAGCAGATCGAGCCCGGTCCAGGAGAAGGTGCAGCAACAAAGCCCAATACCTGTAGCCTCAAACACCAACCTAGTTCAATCATGGAACCCACTCTTGAAACTATAATGAAGACCATGAATGACCAGCTAGCCCAATTGACTACCAGTTGAACCATAAGTGTGCCCAAATGAACCATAGGTTTGACCGAGTAGATGGCCGATTAAGAAATCTAGGGAAAAACCCTAAGGCCCATGCTAAACCTAAACTTGAGAACCTCTCCCCACACCTCCCAACCCTAGGAGAGCCCAACACCATGGCCCATACTTGGAGCCCAACCCTAGGAGAGCCCAAAACCTTGACCCATACTTGGAGCCCAACCCTAGGAGAGCCCCATACTCTAACTCATAGTTGGAGCCCAATCCTAAGAGGACCCCATATGACCCTACTCGGAGTCTAAACATAGGAGAACCACACACCCTGTACCAATCTTGGATCTTAGTGTAGAGAGAACTAATTATAAATTTACAGGAACACCTATATTTGGTGGTGATCCAGAGTTTGAGGATTATCTTAATTGAGAAAGAAATATGGACCTGTATTTGAAAGAAATATGGATCTGTATTCTGAAAGAGATCAGTTCAACTTCGCTAAAGCTAAGTTAGTTCGCCTGGCAAGGATAGACTGGGATAAGTTTGAAAGAATTAGTAGACTAGAAGATAAACACCATAACTACCTGGAGAGCCATGAGAAGCAAGCATAGAGAAAAGTACCTACCCAGATCCTATGAACCTAGTCCCTATGTACCCAGATCCTATAAACCCAGATCCTACGAAATGTACCTAAGTCCTATGAGCCCAAAGACCCACAACCCATAGATTTGAGCCCATGTCCTATAAGCCCAAGAAACCCATAACCCATAGGTCTGAACCCATATCCTAAGAGCCCAAGGAACCCATAACCCTTAGTCAGCCCAAACCCAATAGGATTAGAACCCCTAGGTATCAGCCAAGTGTTAGTCAGGTTCACCATAGTCGACCTGAACCCCATAATGCTAGTACGCCTAGATATGAGCCTATAGTAATCCACATCCCTTAGTCAACCTAGACCCACTAGGATTAGTGCCCCTAATCAGAAACTAGGACCTAGCCAAGTTCCCAGGAGCCAACCCCCTCCTACTACCCCATTGGTTCACCAGGATGACATTGAAGTGGAAGTGTATGAAGCTGAGATGAACTTAGTCGATGAGTGCGAGGGAGAAGAGGACACACCTATAGAAGACCTAGAATTAGTTGACCTTGACCATACCTAGACTGAAACCAACCCAGAGTTAATTGACCCTGACCACACCCAAGATATAGTGGGAGAACAATTAGAGGAAGAGAACCCAGATACGGCTATTAGATTCCTACCTGAGGAGACTTTAGAAGGAACCCAATTGTAGAACCTAGTCCTAAATTTCATGATCCAGAAGAGTTTATTAAGGACATGGCTTATTTAACCCAGTAACCCTCAGGATGAAGTCACTTCTTGATCTCAATTGAAGCTCTCTTCCCTGAAATTAGTGACCCTTTCTTCCATAAGGCAGACTGATGTGGATGATGGCGAACATGAAGAACCTGGGGTTATTTGGAAATGGGAAAACCTAAAGCAAACCAAGGATCGTGGGAAAGCTAAGAAGCCTCTCGGGACTAGGATAGGACGACCCCAAAAATCCTAAACAGCTAGACTCTTTTGATTTTCAGTTTTCTTGGCGGAGGTGGCGAAGGAAGGACGGGGATGGGAGACAGGGGACTGGAACTCATGGACCTGGGTCATCCTAACGAAGAGACCTCTCACCTCTAAGGCATTACGCCCCCTCGATACTTGGAGTGCTAGGATGAATCTCAAGGTCACGAGGGGAACAGGAAGAGACATGAAGATGGGAGAAAAAATGGATACCTGGGGCCTCACACCCCTCAACATCCCGAAGGACGAAGGCAAGTTGGGCCTCATACCCCTCGACATCCCAAATGGTGCGGGCACCAGACTCAGAGAAGACTTCAGGGCTCCATCTGGATCTCTAATTGACCTTGCCCGAAGAATTAGGGTTTTCTGGTTTTGTAATAGGTTGACCTGATCAACTCAATTTTGAGTCTGTAATTTGTCATTTCAATTTTGTGGGTCATGTTGACTCAGTCCAAGTCCAAGGCCCAGGTAGGTGTCATTCCCTTTGCCATAGGGCACCACATTTTTCAGCTACAAGTGGGTGCCACACTCCCTGCCACATCTCCATCCAGTGTACCTTGGTCCCCATGCCTCAAGTAAGCAGGTTCTTTTTTCTTGCACCACTTGGGGAGAAATCCATCAAGATACCTTAATCCAAGGAGGAGCCAACTTCATTCCAGATAAACCCAAGCCAGGATGGAAAGAATTTTTCTTGAAGAGAGGATCAAGGAGGTGCCCCATAATGTTCCATAAAAACCCAAGTTATAAATGGGAAGAGAGCATGTCTTGGGGAGAAAATCAAGGAGGCACCCAAAAGTTTCCAAAAGTGCCAAAGCCATGAAAGGAAGAAGCCTAAACTTGTGGAGCAAGACTAGGATGTGTCCAAAAGAGCCAAACCATGAAGGGAAAATCCTTGATTCATGGAGAGATACTAGGAGACACCCCCATAACCTGCCATTTGGAGCTGATTTTCAAGTTTTCTTGGAGCTTTTTGGGCTGCCCACTCATGAAGGAGTCTTGGAAGAGAATTTGATGCCTAAAGTGTGGGTTAGTCCTATTAGTCCCACTGGGAAATGTATAAATTTTATTTTTTTGTTATGTCTATATATTCAACTCTATGTAACTCTTGAATTTAATCAGATGAATGAAACCAACTTTTTTTTTGTGAACAAACTCTATGTTTTTCTCTTCTGCACTTGCATCCAGGTGTTGAGCTCCGTGAGGGAGTAAATCCGGGTTCCGCAGGAACCTTGAGGCAGTGTGAGATCTCCAACCCTAAACCCTAGGTTACCCTTCTACTCCAAACCCTAGCCGCCCATCATCCACTTCAATCCACCAAACCCTAGCCTATCCCACCTCTCTCGGCCTCTCTCTCCAAGTCCAGGCCGACCACCAGCATCAGCTCCAGTCCGGATACTTCATATTCATAGCTCTTTCTAGAGGGAGTCGAATCATCCTTCAAGAGAATCTGGATCTCAGTGACATCAGCCTTCAAGTTCTTCGAACTGGTAAATCCTTCCCTGAATATCTGAATCCATCACTTGTTTTTCTTCTTCCCAGATCTTGAGTTCAAGAGAAGCCGACCCAGCCACAAGACCAGTATTGGAGGATCCATTACGAAGATAGCCGAATCCGAGGATCCATAATCTGCTCGAGAGAGTTCTTCCACCCAAATTCTGTGAAGATCACTGTCTGGTTGGAAAACCATCTCTTCTCTTTATTTCTGTCCTGTTGAAAGTTCAGAGCGAAATCCTAGGTCTGGGAGTTTCTCACCCCCAGCGATCCGTTACTTCTGAACTACTCTGATAACTTAGCTTCCTCTAAATTGTGCTTTCAATCCTTACCTAGTTTCCATCAACTTAGTTTAACTTTACTTTGAGTCAAACCAATTTCTGAAATATAAAAAAAAAAAAAAAAAGAATTAATCTTAATTTTACTTCCGTATACGCTTCTTTGTTCTTTGTTCTGCATCATTTTTGGTATCAGAGCACAGTCTAGGGTTTCTGTTTTGCTTGCTTGTTTTAAGTCTCTCTCCTTTTACTTTGTCTGCTCGAAGTAGACTCCCCAGGACGTCCGGTCCTAGGAATGAAGCGAGGTGCAAACCTCCTCTTCCCATTCCACTGGGTGTTCCTAGGGCATGTAGGGGATCCGTTGGGTTACAACTTCGTAGTAGGAATTGTAAACGGGTGAAGCACCCTATTTTTAGTCTGTAACTCCTATTGTAGGAATTGTTTCTCAGTGCAGGTAACTCCAAATTATATGATTTTAGTTTTGTTGGAACCAGTATTACTGAAACTATTTTACATAATTTTCTGGTGATTTATTGTTTTCGTAAAAGTTCTGAGAGTTAAATTACTTCAACTCTATTTTTGTGTTTCTGCAATTCAATTATCTTGAGTGATCATCTCCTAATTCATCTTAAGGGCATTTGAGCATCTAAGATAAGGGGAGGAGTTGATAACCTCTTCTTAGCCCAAACACCACCCCTCATTCGATCCTAAGCCTAATTTTAAAATTTATTAGACTTAATTTGCCCTAGTGGGCTAGGGACATCAACAAGTCGGGTCAAGGCTAGTGTTGAATCAGTTTGTCTAGTTACTTTGTGTGTGCTTTGCACTCAGTGTCTAGAATGGTGGTTCAGGGATTCTATCCCGAAGGGCTTGTGTGCTGGTCTGCCTACCTGGCCAATCACTGATTGGTGTCTAGGATTGGCAATTAGGGACCTAACACTCCCCTTACACCTGCCTGGCTGAGTCCCGAGTTACTACAAGCTAGCTTGCCGTCTGATTGGGCATCTAGTTTGGCTCTAGGTCTAGTTAGCCCGTAGTCATTTCAGTTGAGTCTCATTTAGGTGTGCTTGCTTGCATCAACATGTCCACCCGGAATGGAGTACCCTACCAACCTGGTCAAACCCAACCTGATTTAGAGGCCATGGTTAGAGCTCTTACTGAAAGTATGAACAAATTGAGCAGGATTTGACTGCTACTATTACCCAGTGTAAAGAACAAGTCCATGAGAATTTTACCTAGCTTAGGGATCAAGTCCAAGTACTTGAGAAACGTAAACATCAAAATTGGATCCCTGATCCAAAATTAATAGGCCCCAACCTCATGCATGCCAGGAGCCTAGGAGGACCTTATACCGTGATCCCGAGCATAACCTTAGGAAGCCTAACCATGATATCTATAGTGTGGATCGTGTCTATGAGAGGTCCTTACAATATTCTAGACCAGTCACTCAATAACCCAAGTCTTCTAGATCAAACCATTTAGATCCACACCCATGCCCAAGTAAGGACTCTACTAGCTTGAAACCCAGTGTGACCCAGGTTCCTATATCGCAAGAATGTTTGTTTTGTGGACAAAGAGGCTAGAAATCTAGTCAGTGCCCATGCATAGGACTGGCTTGTACACAGCTAAGTGGTAAGAATCCTAAGGATGACATTAATGAGGGAGAACCCAAGCCTACCAATGAGGAAGAAGGGTTAGGTATGACAAGCCCAAAATCAGTTGACCCGATTACCACTGACCCGAAACCCATTGAAGATGGCATCGAGGAAGTATATGATGCTGGCTTGAGTCTAGTTGATGAATATGAGGGAAAGAACTTGAAGAATGTGACATCGGTACTATTGGTTCCTTACCTGAGGAGACCTTGGGAGCAACCAAGTGGTAGGACCTAATTCTGAAATTCAAGAGATTTGTGAGAACTAGGTTCCTTTAGTCAAATACCCTTAGGAAGAACTCATAGTGTAAGCCCGAGCTATCAGTTCGTACCCTCTAATGAAAGTCATTCCCCAAGTACCAATTGAAGATCTTTGCACTGAACTGTTTAAGTTTGTCCACCCTATGGTAGATCCTCTCCTTAGGATGACTGAATCAAGCCTCTTACAATTGGACCTTGTCCCATGCCCGGCCACTAAGGTCTCTCCCGTAATCTCAGTTGAACATCCTTGTCTTAAGCGGATTGATTCACCCAGTCCTGTAGAAGTCCTCCTTATGGCCCCAGACCCCTTCCTTTGCATGACTGACCTACCCTTCTATAGAGTATACCTTTCCGCACCCATAGGTCAAATTTCAAGTCTTGAGGTCATCATCCATAGTCCCTCCCATGAATCATTCTCTAATCCAGTCCTTGAGAAAGTGGATCATTATTGCTTAGAGAACAAACCTTAACTATTGCAATCACATGTTCTAGGCTACTTCTCGAACCATCTCTTGATCCATTCCTGGGAGTAGCAAACTTTTTCTTTCATAAGGATGACCAGTTGACACTCATAGATCACCATTCAAACCTTCAGGTCACCACCTTTAGCCAGCAGGTACTTCGAGACTTCACCTCATATTTCCTCCCTTTCTCTAGGACTTCCAATACTTCTTACACCATCCAAGTATACTTTGTCGAAGTCTTTAGATTGAACCACATGTCAGAATCTATTAGGTTTGCCACCTACTTCTGGAAGACCTTATGGCACCTACTAGGCACCCATGATAAGTTTTTCATGCTCTGCATGCCATCCTCCGACCCAAGGTCAAACCTAGAGAGCCGTAGTTTGTTAGGTTTAGACCTAGTATTCCTTTGAATAAAGTCCATTCTTTAGGAATGCATCGTCAGTCGAGTTTAGGACATTAACTCAGATTTTGGTTGAGTGAGAATACCAGGAATTGGGATTTGTATTTACCCAGGGCTAAATTTGCATATATGTTTTCGATCAATAGGTCTATAGGCTAGAGTCTCTTGAAATTGTTCATGGATACAAGCCTCACACACCCCTTGATCTGATTTCACTATTAGTCCATACACACAAGTCTCTTGATGCACTTGCATAGCATGTAAAGGACTTGCATAAAGAAATTCATGCCAAAATAAATTTAAGTAATGAAACTTATAAGAAGTTGGCTGATTCTCAAAGGCGAGTCAAAACTTTTGTTGAGGGAGACTATGTAATGATTAGGTTAAGGCCTGAACGGTTTCCTCCTGGAACCATTAGAAAGTTACATGCTAGATGAGCTGGACCATTTAGAGTAGTGAAGAGAGTAGGATCCATGCCTTGTGCTCGAGTTGCCTCCAGAACTAGGCAATAGCTCTACTTTCAACATTACAGACCTAGTAGAGTATAGAGAGCCAGCTATGATTTCCAGTGAGGCTTTTGAACCTAATCCTGCGCTTGAGAGTGAACCCAACCCGTGTGTCCACCAACAAACTGGCGTGTGAGAAAGAGCAGATTGAAAAGATCCTGGATGATCAGATTATCTACTACATATCGAGGATACCAAAGATACCTGGTCCGCTAGCAAGGAAGGCCAGATTCTGATGACTCTTGGATCTCCCGAGAAGAATTACAAGAATTGGACCCAGACCTCTTGGAGAGATACCAGAGCCACTTGATCCATACTCGATAGGGTCGAGTTCCTCCCACCCCGGGAGAATTGGTGCGGGCACCAGACTCAGAAGAAGACTTCAGGGCTCCATCTGGATCTCTGATTGACCTTGCCCAAAGAATTAGGGTTTTCTGGTTTTGTAATAAGGGTTGACCTGATCAACTCAATTTTGAGTCTGTAATTTTGTCATTTCAATTTTTGTTGGGTCATGTTGACTCAGTCCAAGTCCAAGGCCCAGGTAGGTGTCATTCCCTTTGCCATAGGGCACCACATTTCCAGCTACAAGTGGGTGCCACACTCCCTGCCACATCTCCATCCAGTGTACCTTGGTCCCCACGCCTCAAGTAGCAGGTTCTTTTTTTCTTGCACCACTTGGGGGAGAAATCCATCAAGATACCTCAATCCAAGGAGGAGCCAACTTCTTTCCAGATAAACCCAAGCCAGGATGGCAAGAGTTTTTCTTGAAGAGAGGATCAAGGAGGTGCCCCATAATGTTCCATAAAAATCCAAGTTATAAAAGGGAAGAGAGCATGTCTTGGGAAGAAAATCAAGGAGGCACCCAAAAGTTTCCAAAAGTGCCAAAGCCATGAAGGAAGAAGCCTAAACTTGTGGAGCAAGACTAGGAGGTGTCCAAAAGAGCCAACCATGAAGGGAAAATCCTTGATTCATGGAGAGATACTAGGAGACACCCCCATAACCTGCCATTTGGAGCTGATTTTCAAGTTTTCTTGGAGTTTTGGGCTGCCCACTCATGGAAGGAGTCTTGGGAAGAGAATTTGATTCCTAAAGTGTGGGTTAGTCCTATTAGTCCCACATGGGAAATTTATAAAATTTTATTTTTTTGTTATGTCTATATATTCAACTCTATGTAACTCTTGAATTTAATCAGATGATGAAACCACTTTTTTTTTTGAGCAAACTCTGTGTTTTCTCTCTTCCGCACTTGCATCCAGGTGTTGAGCTCCGTGAGGGAGTAAATCCGGGTTCCCCAGGAACCTTGAGGAGGTGTGAGATCTCCAAACCCTAAACCTTAGGTTAGCCACTTCTACTCCAAAACCCTAGCCGCCCATCATCCACTTAAATCCACCAAACCCTAGCCTATCCCACCTCCCTCGGCCTCTCTCTCCAAGTCCAGGCCGACCACCAGCATCCAGCTCAGTCCGGATACTTCAGATCCATAGCTCTTTCCAGAGGGAGTCGAATCAACCTTCAAGAGAATCCGGATCTCAGCGACATCAGCCTTCAAGTTCTTCGAACTGGTTTGATTAATTTAAATTAAGATTGTTGTTTTTATATGTTTGTAGAAGTTGGCTTCAAATCAAAGAAAAGTTAACCTAACATTGAAAGATACTAATATGATAATTGAAAGCACAATTTTAAGGAAACTAAATTATCAGAGTAGTTCAGAAGCAACGGATCGCTGGGGGTTGAGAAACTCCCAGACCTAGGGTTTCGCTCCGAATTTTCAACAGAACAGAAATAAAGAGAAGAGATGGTTTACCTAGCCAGACAATGATCTTCACAGATTTTGGTGGAAGAACTCTCCCGAGCAGATTGTTGGATCCTCGGATTCAGATTTCTTCGCAATGGATCCTCCAGTACTGGTCCTTTGGCGGGTTGGCTTCTCCTGAACTCAAGATCTGGAAGAGAAGAAAAATAATTGATGGAATCAGAGAGTCAAGGGAAGAATTTACCAGGTTGATGAACTTGAAGATTGAAATTGCTGAAAACTGGATTCTCCTGGAAGCTGATGTGATTTTCCTTGGAACTTGCTCTGGATCTGAAGTAGCCGGACTGGATCTGGATGAAGGTGGATGGCCTGGACTTGTAGAGAGAGAGGCCGTGGGAGATGGATGGAGCTAGGGTTTGATGGATTGAAAATAATGAAGGGTGGCTAGGGTTTTGGAATTTCAAGTGGCTAACCTAGGGTTTTGGATAAAGATGGAGATCTCTCACCTCCTCAAGGCTCCAATGGAACCCGGATTACCCCCTCACAGAGCTCAACACTTAGAATAGTGTGGAAGAAGAGAAACCTAGGTCACTCAACACAAGAGAATAGCAAAAATAATTTTTCTTCATTCATTGATTTTCAAAGATACAAAGAGAGGTCTATTATATAGACCTAAAATTTTCTCCTAGCTTGTACAAATTCCCATGTGGGACTAAACTCTTCCAACCTCTAGATTAGGTAGAAAACCCCTCTCTTGGTCGACCAAGACTTCAAAAAAAATTGGGACGGCCATAAAGGAATTTTTTTTGGAATTTTTATGGCGCCTCCTTTGGAGTTGGATTTGGATTTGGAGTCCTCCTCTTCTTATGGCATTTCTTCTTTTCTTCCACTCCAAGTTAAGCTCTTTGATTTTGATTTGAACTTCAATTGGATGTCTTTCTTTGATTTCTTCTCCAAGAGAAGTTTTCTTCCTTCTTTGCTTAGGTAAAATAGGCAGGTATGGGCGCCTCCTTTAAATTAGCTTCCAATTTGATTTTTTCTTCTTTGGGTGTGGGGACCATGACACTGGGATGCCTCTGTGGCGCCTCCTGGACTCTGGCGTGTGCTCGGAGTGTGGCTGGGCATGTGGCTTGGAGTGTGGCCTCCACTTGCTTGAACCTTGATTTGATTGGAAGACAAATGTGGCACCATTTTGGACCAAATTGAAACCACATCGGGACTTGCACCGAGTCAACATGACTCAACAAAATTTAAATAGTGACTCAAGAAATAAATAAAAATAAATAAATTGGTTGACCAGGTCAACCTTTATTACAAACCCTAATTTCTCAGGCAATGTCAATCAGAGATCCAGATGGAGCTCTGAAGTCTTCTTCTGAGTCTGGTGCCCGCACCAATTCTCCCGGGGTGGGAGGAACTCGACCCTGTCGAGTAAGGCTCAAGTTGGCTCTGGTATCTCTCCAAGAGGTCTGGGTCCAATTCTTGTAATTCTTCTCGGGAGATCCAAGAGTCATCAGAATCTGGCCTTCCTTTCCAGCGGACCAGGTACCTTTGGTATCCTCGATTACGAGTAGAGATAACCTGATCATCCAGGATCTTTTCAATCTGCTCTTTCCTCACAGGCCAGTTTGTTGGTGGACACACAGGGTCGGGATCACTCTCAATGATTGGGTTAGGCTCAAAAGGCTCACTAGGAATCAGAGCTGGCTCCCTGTACTCTACTAAGTCTGTAATGTTGAAAGTAGAGCTAATGCCTAGTTCTGGAGGCAACTCGAGCACATAGGCATTGGATCCTACTCTCTTTACCACTCTAAATGGTCCAGCTCCCCTAGCATGTAACTTTCTAACGGTTCCAGGAGGAAACCGTTCAGGCCTTAACCTAATCATCACATAGTCTCCCTCAACAAAAGATTTGACTCGCCTTTGAGTATCAGCCAACTTCTTATAAGTTTCATTACTTAAATTTATTTTGGCATGAATTTCTTTATGCAAGTCTTTTACATGCTGTGCAAAATTCTCAGCAGACTCGGAGACTCAAGTGTGGACAGGTAAAGGGACTAGGTCAAGAGGTGTGTGAGGTTTGTACCCATGTACAATTTCAAATGGACTCTTACCCGTAGACCTATTGACCGAGTCATTGTACGCAATTTAGTCCTGGACAAAATACAAATCCCAATTCCTGGTGCTCTCAATCAAACCAAAATCTGAGCCAAAGCCTAGTAAAGGGTCAAGAAAAACTAAACTAGACTGACGACGCATTCCTAAAGAATGGACTTTATTCCGAAGGAACCCTAGGTCTAAACCTAACAAACTAAGGCTCTCTAGGTTTGACCTTGGGTCGGAGGAGGGCATGCAGAGCATGAAAACTTATCATGGGTGCCTAGTAGGTGCCATAAGGTCTTCCAGAAGTAGGTGGCAAACCTAATAGGTTTCGACACGTGGTTCACTCTAAAGACTTCGACAAAGTATACTTGGATGGTGTAAGAAGCACTGGAAGTCCTAGAGAAAGGAAGGAAATATGAGGTGGAGTCACGAATTACCTGCTGACTAAAGGTGGTGACCTGAAGGTTTGAATGGTGATCTATGATTGTCAACTGGTCATCCTTTCGAAAGGAAAAGTTTGCTACTCCCAGGAATGGATCAAGAGATGGTTCGGGAAGCAGCCTAGGACATGTGATTGCAATAGTTAAAGTTTGTTCTCTAAGCAAATAATGATCCATTTTCTCAAGAACTGGATTGAAGAATGATTCATGGAAGGGCCTATGGATGATGACCTCAAGACTTGAAATTTGACCTATGGGTGTCGAAAGGTATACTCTATAGAAGGGTAGGTCAGTCATGCAAAGGAAGGGGTCTGGGGCCATAAGGAGGACTTCTACAAGACTGGGTGAACCAATCTGCTCAAGACAAGGATGTTCAACTGAGATTACGGGAGAGACCTTAGTGGCTGGGCATGGGACAAGGTCCAATTGTAAGAGGCTTGATTCAGTCATCCTAAGGAGAGGATCTACCATAGGGTGGGCAAACTTAAACAGTTCAGTGCAAAGATCTTCAATTGGTACTTGGGGAATGACTGTCATTAGAGGGTACGAACTAATAGCTCGGGCTAACAATATGAGTTCTTCCTGGGGGTATTTGACTAAAGGAACCCGGTTCTCACAAATCTCTTGAATTTCTGAACTAGGTCTTATCAGTTGGTTGCTTTCCAAGGTCTCCTCAGGTAAGGAACCAATAGTATCAATGTCACATTCTTCAAGTTCTTCCCCCTCACATTCATCAACTAGACTCAAGCCAGCATCATATACTTCCTCGATGCCATCTTCAATGGGTTTCGGGTCAGTGGTAATCGGGTCAACTGATTCTAGGCTTGTCATACCTAACCGTTCTTCCTCATTGGTAGGCTTGGGTTCTCCCTCATTAATGTCATCCTTAGGATTCTTACCACTTAGCTGTGCACAAGCCAGTCCTATGCATGGGCACTGACTAGATTTATGGCCTCTTTCTCCACAAAACAAACATTCTTGAGATATAGGAACCTGGGTCACACTGGGTTTCAAGCTAGTAGAGACCTTACTTGGGCATGGGTGTGGATCTAAACGGTTTGATCTAGAAGACTTGGGTTGTTGAGTGACTGGTCTAGAATATTGTAAGGACCTCTCATAGACACGATCCACACTATAGATATCATGGTTAGGCTTCCTAAGGTAATGCTCGGGATCACGGTATAAGGTCCTCCTAGGTTCCTGGTATGGATGAGGTTGGGGCCTATTAAATTTTGGATCAGGGATCCAATTTTGATGTCTACGTTTCTCAAGGACTTGGACTTGATCCCTAAGCTGGGTAAATTCTCATGGACTTGTTCTTTACACTGGGTAACAGTAGCAGTCAAATCCTGGCTTAACTTGTTCATGCTCTCAGTAAGAGCTCTAACCATGGCCTCTAAATCAGGTTGGGTTTGACCAGGTTGGTAGGGCACTCTATTCCGGGTAGACATGATGCAAGCAAACACACAAAATGAGACTCAACTAAATGACTACGGGCTAACTAGACCTAGAGCCCAAACTAGATGCCCAATCAGAGTGGCAAGCTAGCCTGTAGTAACTCAGGACTCAGCCAGGCAGGTGTAAGGGGAGTGTTAGGTCCCTGATTGCCAATCCTAGACACCAATCAGTGATTGGCCAGGTAGGCGGACCAGCACACAAGCCCTTCGGGAATGGATCCCTGAACCACCATTCTAGACACTGAGTGCTAAGCACACACAGAATAACTCGGCAAACTAACTCAACACTAGCCTAGACCCGACCAATTGGTGTCCCTAGCCCACTAGGGCAATTAGGTCTAACTGATTTTAAATTAGGTCTAGGTTCGAATGATTGGATGGTGGTTTTGGGCTAAGGAGAGGTAATCAACTCCTCCCCTTATCTTAGATGCTCAATTGCCCTTAAGTAAATTATGAGATGATCACTCCAAAAAGAATTGAATTGCAGAACACAAAAAATAGAGTTGCTGTATTTTAATTCTCAGAATTTTTACCGAAACCAATAAATCACAGAAAAATTATGGAAAATAGGTTCGATTATACTGGTTTTAACGAAGCAAAAATCATGCAATTCGGAGTTTTATGTAGGGAGAAATAATTCAGACAACAGGGTAATTACGGGCTGCAACTAGATTGTCTTCCCCGTTTATAATCCCTGCTACGAAGTTATAACCCAATGGATCCCCTACACGCCCTAGGAACACCCCGTGGAATGGGAGGAGGAGGATTGCGCCTCGCTTAGTTCCTAGGACCGGACGTCCTGGGGAGTCTACATCGAGCAGACAAAATAAAAAGAGAAAACAATCAAAACAAGCATGCAAGCAAATCAGAAACCCTAGACTGGGCTCTGATACCAAAAATGATGCAGCACGAAAGCTCTGATACCAAAAATGATGCAGAACAAATAAAGGAATGCGATGCGGAAGTAAATTAAGATTAACTAATTTTTTTGTTGTTTATATATGTTTGTAGAAGTTGGCTTCAAATCAAAGAAAAGTTAACCTAACATTGAAAGATACTAATATGATAATTGAAAGCACAATTTTAAAGAAACTAAATTATCAGAGTAGTTCAGAAGCAACGGATCGCTGGGGGTTGAGAAACTCCCAGACCTAGGGTTTCGCTCCGAATTTTCAACAGAACAGAAATAAAGAGAAGAGATGGTTTACCTAGCCAGACAATGATCTTCACAGATTTTGGTGGAAGAACTCTCCCGAGCAGATTGTTGGATCCTCGGATTCAGATTTCTTCGCAATGGATCCTCCAGTACTGGTCCTTTGGCGGGTTGGCTTCTCCTGAACTCAAGATCTGGAAGAGAAGAAAAATAATTGATGGAATCAGAGAGTCAAGGGAAGAATTTACCAGGTTGATGAACTTGAAGATTGAAATTGCTGAAAACTGGATTCTCCTGGAAGCTGATGTGATTTTCCTTGGAACTTGCTCTGGATCTGAAGTAGCCGGACTGGATCTGGATGAAGGTGGACGGCCTGGACTTGTAGAGAGAGAGAGGCCATGGGAGATGGATGGAGCTAGGGTTTGATGGATTGAAAATAATGAAGGGTGGCTAGGGTTTTGGAATTTCAAGTGGCTAACCTAGGGTTTTGGATAAAGATGGAGATCTCTCACCTCCTCAAGGCTCCAATGGAACCCGGATTACCCCCTCACGGAGCTTAACACTTAGAATAGTGCGGAAGAAGAGAAACCTAGGTCACTCAACACAAGAGAATAGCAAAAATAATTTTTCTTCATTCATTGATTTTCAAAGTTACAAAGAGAGGTCTATTATATAGACCTAAAATTTTCTCCTAGCTTGTACAAATTCCCATGTGCGACTAAACTCTTCCAACCTCTAGATTAGGTAGAAAACCCCCTCTCTTGGTCGACCAAGACTTCAAAAAAAATTGGGACGGCCATAAAGGAATTTTTTTTGGAATTTTTATGGCGCCTCCTTTGGAGTTGGATTTGGATTTGGAGTCCTCCTCTTCTTATGGCATTTCTTCTTTTCTTCCACTCCAAGTTAAGCTCTTTGATTTTGATTTGAACTTCAATTGGATGTCCTTCTTTGATTTCTTCTCCAAGAGAAGTTTTCTTCCTTCTTTGCTTAGGTAAAATAGGCAGGTATGGGCGCCTCCTTTAAATTAGCTTCCAATTTGATTTTTCTTCTTTGGGTGTGGGGACCATGACACTGGGATGCCTCTGTGGCGCCTCCTGGACTCTGGCGTGTGCTCGGAGTGTGGCTGGGCGTGTGGCTTGGAGTGTGGCCTCCACTTGCTTGAACCTTGATTTGATTGGAAGACAAATGTGGCACCATTTTGGACCAAATTGAAACCACATCGGGACTTGCACCGAGTCAACATGACTCAACAAAATTTAAATAGTGACTCAAGAAATAAATAAAATTAAATAAACTGGTTGACCAGGTCAACCTTTATTACAAACCCTAATTTCTCGGGCAATGTCAATCAGAGATCCAGATGGAGCTCTGAAGTCTTCTTCTGAGTCTGGTGCCCGCACCATAAATCCTTCCCTAAGTATCTGAATCCATCACTTATTTTTCTTCTTCCCAGATCTTGAGTTCAAGAGAAGCCGACCCAGCCACGAGACCAGTATTGGAGGATCCATTATGAAGATAGCCGAATCCGAGGATCCAACAATCTGCTCGAGAGAGTTCTTCCATCCAAATTCTGTGAAGATCACTGTCTGGTTGGTAAACCATCTCTTCTCTTTATTTCTGTCCTGTTGAAAGTTCAGAGCGAAACCCTAGGTCTGGGAGTTTCTCAACCCCCAGCGATCCGTTACTTCTGAACTACTCTGATAACTTAGCTTCCTCTAAATTGTGCTTTCAATCCTTACCTAGTTTCCATCAACTTAGTTTAACTTTACTTTGAGTCAAAGACAATTTTTGAAATATATAAAAAAAAAAAAGAATTAATCTTAATTTTACTTCCGCATACGCTTCTTTGTTCTTTGTTCTGCATCACCAAAGGATGAAGGCAAGTTGGGGCCTCACACCCCTCGACGTCCTGAATGATGAAGGCAAGTTGGGGCCTCACACCCCTCGACGTCCCGAAGGACGAAGGCAAACGGGCCTCAGCCCAAAACCACACACAAGTGGAAAAAACACTCTAAAAATTCATTTTCATCAACTACTTTATTACAAAAGGAGTATGGGTATTTATAGATGCCCAAATCCCTTTAGAAATTTAAAAATAAAATCCCCTGAAATACTCCCTTGATTTTGAATTCAAATTCAAAATCAAAAATCCCAAATTTCCCAAATTACATTCATTAAAAAAATTACCAAATATATCCCGTTTATTCACAATTTGAAATCCCTCCTTGCTCTGAAAGTCATGCCACTCCAAAAATCGTACAGCCTCCTTCCAGCTGCTTTGAGAAGCGTGCAGAGGCTTCTTGGGATGCTTTGAGAGGCGTGCAGGTCCTTCTTCTCAACCGAGCAATAGGGAGAGAAAAAACCGAACTCCGGTCGGCCGGGGGGGCCGACGGGTGGCGGGCAGCAGCACGGCCGGCGAGCGGTGGCGACAGGGTGGCGGACAGGTGTGGATGGCGGCGCAGGAGTGGGACGACCGCACAAAATGCACGAGCGTCCGTTCATCTTCCCACGGGCATGGGCGGCAACGGACCCCACCGGCGGCCGGGCAGGGCCGGCGGGCGGCGGGGACGGCGGCAGGCAGCAGGCCGGTGACGGGCAGCAGGCCGGTGGTGGCACAGGTTTTAGAAAAGAATACGAACGGGTCGGAGGAGGTTGATGATGGAATAAGCTGGTAATAAAATGGGGATAAACCTGGAATAAAATGGGAATAAAAGGGATAGTTGGAATAGCAGGGATAAGAAAAATAAGAAAAACTAGAAAAAATTAAAAGAAAATCCTGATGGGTTTCGAGTCCCCCATCACAGACTCGGTAGATATACCTCAACCCTGTAAGGTCAACCTCATTAGTCTAGGACTAATCCTTGACACCCCTTCTCACATCCTACTCTATTCGATCAACCTTGAACTCTTTTCTTACTTTCTACCCTACCAGACTAACCCTGAATCCATCACTTATTTCCTGCCCTTTCCATAAACTTCCAACATTTCTACGACCATTCGATTGCATTTTGTAGAGGTAAGCATGTTGCATACATTCATTAAGCATGTCATGTTTGCATCATACTTCTAGAGGACCCTATGGCACTGAGTATGAGTCCATGCACCATTCTCATCTATATGTCACCCACCTGACAAAGGGTTAAACCCATTGTTGTAGTTTAGGGTTTAGTCGAGTATACATATCAATAAGTGTTGGCAAGAGACATTTGCTTGCATTAGGTATTATGAGTTTTTGCACTGCATGATTAGTGATTTGCATCAGGAATTGGCCATAAGATTAATGTAAGCAATGATTTTTATAAAAACTTGGTTAATTCCCAAAAAGAGTACAAGAGTTTGTTAGGGAAATCTTGTGATGATTAGGCTATATACCAATAGAACTGGATCCATCAAAGTGATAAAGAATGTTGGACCTAGTGTCTAAGTTACCACCTAATTAGGCATTAAGCTCAACCTTCAATATCTCAGACTTAGCTGAGTATAGGGAGCCAGCAATGATACCTAGTGAGTCTATTGAGCCTGACCCTTTCCTTGAGAGCGAACCAATCCCTGATGGTGGGGGCACCAGAACTAGACACAGATTACTGGGCCCTATCTAGTTTACTTAGTCATGTATCAAAGTTTTGAAAATTTTGTAATCAATTAAGATTGATTTGTGTAATAAGTTGAGGATAGTTGATTTGCCTCAACCCTCAACCTAGTCAGTATATTGAGTCCTGTACTTTAGTTTTGAGTCTAGTATGAGCCCAATTTTTGTACAAGAGAGGAGGTTGCCATATTTTAGAGTTCCACTAGGACACATCCAAGAGTCAGAGGCCACTACATCAGCCTAGTGGATTTTGTGTGACAACCCAAGAACCAAGATGCTTCCAGAAATCTTGATTCCTTCCAGATGCTCTCCAGATGCCCAAATTTCCTTCTAGATGCTAGAGTATATTCCCAGACCAGGGCATCCATGATGTTAGAGGTCAACCAATATCCTTGCCTAAAGAAATCAAGCCCAGGCACCAAGCCCAAGCCCTTAATAAGAAAGATACCAGGGAATATTCTTGCACCAGGCTACCCCAGCTTCCGTAGGCCCAAGCCCATGCACCCAAGCCCCTTTGGGCTGGCCCATTGCTGCTCCTAGAAGCCCAACATGCCCCCTTAAGAATCCTTGAAGTCTTGACCAAGTCCAAGAGGTGTCCTTAAGTGAGAAGGAGAAGACTAGTCTAACCTAGTTAGGATTTATGTTCCAACTTGCTTTATGATTTGTAATTCTAACATAGCTAGGAAAGGATATGTAGTCTAACTAGGAAAAGGCTTGTTAACCTAAGTGTAACCCTAGTTAGAGAGGCTAAGGGAACTCTATAAATACCCCACCCCTCCCCCTCTTGTAATCAATTTTTCCTTATGAATACAATTTGCTAAAATTTTGAGACATTGTCCTGTTCTTGTGTTTGGTTCTTATTCTTGAGTGCTCTCGTTGTGTCCCTTGGCCAAACCCCTGCTACCTTAGCTTCCCTTTGCATCCTGGGAGATTAGCTACATCCAGAGGAAAATGCCCTAGCTGCTGCCCCAATCAAGCAACTGCTTCTTCCCCGGGACACCCACACCTAAGCCTAATCTCGTTTCCTTCTAAACCCTAGTTTTTATTCCTTTATTTAATTGCTTTTTTGATTGACCCCTGATGCTTGCAGGATCCCTGAGATGTTTCACCTCCTCAAAGGAGGCTTTTCTTGCCTTCAAACTAGGTCCAGATCGGCCATCTAATTCAAGGAACTGAAGCTTCTTCTTCCAAGCTCCAATCAGAGTGTGAGTGATCCTTTCCACTGCAAAGTTTTCAATCTCTGACTGGTAAGAAACCTTTCCCTTCTCTTGATATCTATTTTGATGAAGATAAACTATTCTAGTCTCGGAGTTTCTCAATTCTTGGGTCCTGGAATTTATTATTTTTGTATGAGTTTGCCTGCGATCATGATAATTATTTGCATTGTTATTTTTCTTGCTAGTTCTTACTTTTATTTGAGAATTTAGCCTACAAACATAAATTATAAAAAATAACAAAAAAATTAGTTTACTATATTTCCTACATCTTTAGTAATCTTAGAGTTGTCTCGCATCAATTTGGTATCAGAGTAAGTTTAGGATAGTTTTCATTTGCATTCGAATCACGAAACCCTAGTTTCTGAATTTTTTGCATCCTGTTCACTGCATTAGGTCACTATTTTCCATCTGATTACAACCACCTAGGAATTTTATTTTTCCATGAAATTTTCAATAATTATTCTCTGTCTTGTTCTCTTATTTATCAAAAATTTTAATTAATTTTTGATGCGGAAAAAAAGGATGAGGTGATGATGCTAACACGGATGATGCAAAGGTGGTTATATCTTGTTTTCTTTTTAGAGTTTTATCTTTGGTTCCGGATTGCAAGCAAAGAGGACCTAGAAAAACTGAAAGAAAAGAGGTCTATGCTAGCAGATCAATCCCTAAGAAATGATAGACCAGGACCCCGAGATTAAGGAACCCTGGGATTAGGACTAGCTCAATACACCCAATACCTACCTAGGAGATGGGGATGCAAACCTTTCAAATTCTGAAGCGCCTGGTGCAGAGATCGCTCCACTCGACAGATGCGGCCTGGATGTCCTAGCAATCGCGCCAGTGGACGCATCGGTTCCTGATCATGTGGCCATGATGGCAAGACGACCCATCTTCGATGTCCGTAGCACCGAGGAAGACCTGTAGGCAGCAAAAGAAAGAACGGTTAGTGAAGAGATGAGAAGTGTTGAAGTTGAAATAGGGTTAGGGTAGAGAAACAGGGCTTCGAGCCCGGTATCCGACTGGAGTCCAAAATCGAAGTTGATAACTTGGGGCCTCGCACCCCGCGACGTCCTGGAGGATGAAGGAATTATGGCCTCCCCCCACTCGATGCTCTCAGGCGAAGGAATGTCGCCTCACACCACTCGACGCCCTCAGGCGAAGGAACGTGGCCTCACACCACTCGACATCCCTGGGGATGAAGGAAGAGTTTCACTCACTCATAACCTAGTCTAAGGAGATAGAGGATTGGAGAAGAAAACACTCGAAAATTTTTGTTTTGTATTCATTCACTAACTATTACAAAGAGGGGTTTGGGTCCTTTAAATAGGTACCCAAAGATATATTCAAAATTCAAAAGAAAACCCATTCAAAATTTCAACCAAAATACAACTCAATTTGCAAGTGGTGCCCAAGCTTTGGAGAGCTTTCTTCTTGGCCGACCAGCTTGGTATTGCATGATGCTTGGCTTGGAGTGGAGGAGTTTCTCCTTGGACTTCCTTCTTTGCTTGCTTGGTTTTGGTAGAAAACATGAAGTGAGGCTAGCTTGGAGGGATTTGTCCCACTTTGACTTTTCTTGGCTTGATTCAAGGCCGACCAAATGGGAATAATCCTAGGCGTGGCATGATTGGAGGCTTGGAGAGGGGGATTGGTCTTTGACCTTCCTTCCTTGCATGGCTTATTTTGGTAGAAGGCTTGGATTGAGGCTTGATGTCTTCACCATGCCTTTCTTGCTTAACTTCATCAAGGGATCATGCCTTTCTTGCTTAACTTCTTTATGGAAGAAGGCTTGAGTGGAGGCATGCATCAAGGGATTTGAAACTTCTTTCCACTTGGAGAATGGAGGATGCCTTTCTTGCTTGACTTCTTTATGGAAGGAGTCTTGAGTGGAGGCATGCATCAAGGGATTTGAAACTTCTTTCCATGACTGCCCATCCTAGATTGGAAGAGAGCTTGAAGAGGGGAGGGGAAGGGGGCATGGATCATGTGAGTGGTCCCCTTTCTTGGGCGCCCAAAACAAACCACATGTCATCACCTCAGTGTGCCACATAAACAGATAAGGTGGGCCCTGAGCTGACATGTCTCCTTGTCTTTGTTAGGCTTAAAAGAGACTTAACTTTTGAACCACTAAAGACTTCATGGGCTTAGACTCGGCCTGACTTATTACAAGACTCAGCTCGACCCGATGGGTCGAGGTACAGACTCCATTTAAGCAAATAAACTAGAGGCTGACAGCCTTATTACAGGACTCGATAAACACAGAACCCTAATCAAAGATCCCCCAAAGTTTGAAGGGCTCAAGTCAAACCCTGATGCCCACATCAATTTTACATAAACACTAAATTATTAAAACTCGGCATATTAAAAATCCTAACAAAAATTCTAATATTTCTGCAGAAATCTGAAAACCCTAGGATGTGCATCATCAATTGATTTTTGTTTTTCACCAAACTTGGTAGGTATCATCAACACCTCCATTGCTCTGTCCCAGAATTTCTATGAATTTTCTCTGCATCTATATCTATGTAAAAACCTGCATCATTTGAAATCCTAATTTTTAGAATTCTGCTAATTCTGCACACTTTACTCAACCAAACCTAACCAACATCCACACACCCCAATCCAAAGCCCAATTTGATTGCTAAGCTAATCAAACTAAACCTAATTTGTAATTCTATAAAATATACATAAAATATTTTTATTTTTTTGATTGTTTTAGATTGCATCAGGACCATTGAATGCCATCATCTCTTTAATCTAATCTTAAGGTCAATCAGTATAACATCAGGGCAGGATTTCATCACCTGTCCTAGGCCCAAAACAACCATCAGCATACTGACCTAAGCCTAATTAAAATTTATTAGACCTAATTTTTCCTAGTGGGCTAGGTGACACCCAACAGGTCTGGTCCGAACCGTGTGGGCCAACTAGTGCATTTAATCCTGTGGTTATTACTGAAATCTGGTGTCTAAGGCTGAGGGTCTAGGGTCAAATGACCTAAGTGGTGTTGTTGTTTTTAATTGGATTCTTGCAAAAGCATGGGGAGCCTCCCACACTCCCACCCTCTACCTAGCAAGAGGAAAAATTAGCTAGTGGGTTAAGTGTAAGTTGAGCTGACCCACCCAGTTTTGGCTCTAATTCTAGGAAACCCTAGATTAAGCTAACCTATTTTGCATGCTTGGCTGCACCATTCCATTCTGAGTGCTTGATTGAGTGTATTACCACTAGATTTGGAACCCAATACCATAAGTCCAAACCCCAAACTGACTCAGCCATGGATTCTAATTTTGAAGCTATCATGAACCAGCTTGCCCAATTAACTACCCTAATGACCCAAGCCAATTCCCAATCCCGAAACTAGTTTGCCCAAATGGACCAAAGGTTTGACCAATTCGATACTAAGCTTGACAAACCCATGATCAAATAACCCAATTAACCCAATCCTAGAATCAAATGAACCATAGATTCAACCAAGTAGACCAAGGATTCGACCAGGCAATCACTAGGATCAACCAATTTACCACTAGTTTTGACCAAATAGGAGATCGGTTAGGAATCCAAGACAAGACTCATAAGACTGAATCCATAACCTATGACCCAGTAGTAATCCACTATCCCTTGATCGACCTGAACCCTATAGTATTAATATCCTTAGATATAAATCTAGTGTTAGTCAGGAGAACCTTAGCCAACCCACCCTTGTCACCCCAGTCATTAGTCAGATATCCCTTAGTCTACCCCCTCTTACCACCTCATTGTTTCACCCAAATGACCTTGAAGAAGAGATATATGAGGCTAACCCAAGCTTAGTGCACGAGTATGAGGAAGAAGAGGAATTCCCCATAGAAGACTTAGAGTTAGTTGAATCAATAGATACCCAGGTAGAAGCCACCCTAGAATTAGTTAACCCTAACCATACCCACATAAAATACCATCCAACTTTAGTTGAACCTGACCACATCCAAGCTGAACCTGTAGTGGAAGAATTATTAGAGGAAGAAACCCATGACCCTGTGACTGCAACTCTACCTGAGGAAACTTTAGAAAAGGACCTAATTATAGAGCATAGTCCTAAATTTCTTGAACCAGATGACTTTATTAAGGATTTGGCTTATTAGTACCCTCAAAAAGAATCCCATCCTGTAGTTCCCATTGACGATCTCTTTCCTGAGATTAGTGATCCATTCTTCCATACTATAAACCCTTTAGGTACCCATCAACCCTATAAGGTAAACCTCATTAGTCTATGACTAATTCCTGACACACCTTCTTGCATTCCATTCTATCCAATCAATCCCGAACTCTTTTCTTGCTAGACTAACCCCGAATCCACCTCACATTTTCTACCTTTTCTTGAGTTTTCTTATATTTCTTTAACCATTCACATGCATCATGTAGAGGTTTGCATGTTGCATTCATTCCTTGCACATGTTAGGTTTGCATCATACTTTTTACATATCGTTCGGCATTTACTAGAAGTACATAGTAAGTTTTCATGTGCATGTCATGCGAGGGTCAATCCTAATGAGTCTATAGTCTATTAAGTTGTCCCTTAGGCTCCAATAAAATTTCCTTTGATAGGAAAGTCTAGTCGAGTCTACTAGGTGTTAGTTGAGTCCAATAAATTCATAATCCTGATTCATCTGTCTGCACCTACACTAGCCTCTACACAGCATATGCATTATAAAATTAGTCAAGAGTTGAACATAACTAATGAACTAAAATAACAACTTGGCTAATTCCCAAAAGAGAGATAATGAATTTTCTACAGAGGATTTTGTGATTGCAAAAGAATTTTCTACTCACGAGGCTAGCCCATCCAAAATAATGAAGAGCAATGGACCCAATGCATATGTGCCTGAGATATCACCTGATTTAGGTATTAGTTTCACCTTCAGCATCTCAGATCTTATAGAGTCTAGGGAGCCAGCAGTGATACCCAGCAAGCCCCTTGAGCCACTCCCTTCCTTTGTGAGTGAACCCATCCCAGAGCGACCACATACAATTTGGCCTTTTGGTGAGGAACAGATTAAGAGAACTCTAAATGATCAAGCTACCAGTACCTAGAATAGAGACTGTCAGCGGTACTTGGTCCAGTGGCAAGGTTAGCCAAAGTCTGAGGATTTGTAAATGCTAGTGCGGATCTACAGTGCCTCAACCCAGACCCTCCTTGAGCAAAATGACCCTTACTCGACGGGGTCGAGTTCCTCCCACCCGGGGAGAATTGGTGGGGGCACCAGAATTAGACACAGATTACTGGACCCTATCTGGTTTATGTAGTCATTTATCAAAGTTTTGAAAATTTTGTAATCAATTAAGATTGAGTCCTGTAATAAATTGAGGATAGTTGATTTGCCTCAACACTCAACCTAGTTAGTATATTGAGTCCTGTACTTTAGTTTTGAGTCCAGTACGAGCATAATTTTTGTACAAGAGAGGAGCCTACCATATTTTGGAGTTCCACCAGGCCACGTCCAAGAGTCAGAGGCCACTACATCAGCCAAGTGGATTTTGTGTGACAACCTAGGATCCAAGATGCTTCCAGAAACCTTGACTCCTTCCAGATGCCCTCCATATACCCAGATTCCCTTCTAGATGCCAGAGTATATTCCCAGACTAGGGCATCCATGATTCTAAAGGTCCACCTACATCTTAGCCCAAGAAAATCAAGCCTAGGCGGCAAGTCCAAGCCCTTAAGAAGCAAGATACCAGGGAATATTCTTGCAACCAGGCAACCAGGCCACCCCAACTTCCAATGGCCTAAGCCCATGCACCCAAGCCCCTTAAGGCCGGCCCCTTACTGCTCCTAGAAGCCTAACATGCCCCCTAGGTATCCTTGAAGTGTTGACCAGCTCCAAGAGGTGTCCTTAAGTGAGGAGGAGAAGACTAGTCTGACGTAGTTTGGATTTATGTTCCTACTTGCTTTATGATTTGTAATTCTAACCTAGCTAGGAAAGGACATGTAGTCTAACTAGGAAAAGGCTTGTTAACCAAAGTGTAACCCTAGTTAAAGATGGCATGGGAACTCTATAAATACCCCACCCCTCTCTCTCTTGTAATCAATTTTCCCTTATGAATACAATTTGCTGAAATTTTGAGATGATATCTAGTTCTTGTATTTGGTTCTTATTCTTGAGTGCTCTCCTTGTGTCCCTTGGCCGAACCCCTACTGCCCTAGCTTCCCTTTGCATCCTAGGAGATCAGCCACGTCTAGAGGAAGATGCCCTAGATACTGCCCCAGTCAAGCAACTGCTTCTTCCCTGGGACACCCACACCTAAACCTAATTTTGTTTCCTTCTAAACCCTAGTTTTTATTCATTTGTTTAATTGCTATTTTGATTGACCCCTGATGCTTGCAGGATCGCCGAGGTGTTTCACCTCCTCAGAGGAGGCTTTCCTTGCCTTTAGACTGGGTCCATATCAGCCATCTAATTCAATGAATTGAAGCTTCTTCTTCCAGGCTCGAATCAGAGTGTGAGTGATCCTTTCCACTGCAAAGTTTTCAATCTATGACTGATAAGAAACCTTACCTTCTCTTGATATCTATTTTGATGAAGATAAACTATCCTAATTTGGGAGTTTCTCAATTCTCGGGTCCTAGAATTTATTATTTTTGCATGAGTTAGCCTGTGATCATGATGATTCTATGTATTGCTATTCTTCTTGCTAGTTCTTACTTTTATTTGAAAATTAAGCCTACAAACATTAATTATAAAAAATTATAAAAAAATTAGTTTACTATTTTTTCTACATCTTTAGCAATCTTAGAGTCATCATGCATCACCTGAGTGTCCACTAAATTAGCTTGTGAGAGGAAAAGATTGAGCATGTCCTGGACAACCAAGTCATTAGCACCCAGAACAAAGGCTTCCAATATTTTTGGTTCGTTGGCAAGGTCGACCAGAGTCCGAGGGCTCATTGATCACTCGAGAGAATCAGCAATGCCTCAACCTAGACCCGTCAGAGCGGTACCAGAGCCAGATCAATCTTTACTCGACAGGGTCGAGTTCCTCCCACCCTGGGAGAATTGATGAGGACATTAGGACCAGACCAGAATTTTAGGGTTTCAGTCTCTGATTCATGTGTTGGTCAACTTTGTTGAGTCCCGTAATAAAGTCTAATTTTGAGTCCTGTAATAAAGTGAGCCAATTGGGTTCACTAAGTCAAGTGAAATCATGTTGTTTCAGTCTAGTCAAGAGTCCTGTGAGCTTCAGTCAAGTCACATGAGTCTTGTAAAGTTTTGATTTTCATTCAAGTCAAGTTCAAGAGGAGGATCATCAGATCAGGAGAGTCACTAGGCCCCAATGAATGAGGCTTCATGCACACAACTAGGCCAGCACTCAGGCCACACAGCCTAGGCCCCTAGTCCACAATCATGATGCCCAAGATCCTAAACATTGGCACCCAGTTTGGATCAACCAAGGAAGTGTCGCCCAGATCCAAGCACAAGCCCATGGTGCCCTTCCTTCCTAGTCCAAGCTCAAATGGCACCCTTGGCCCAAAGCACATTCATGTTGCCACCCCTTCCTAGGCTTTGACTCAGTCTAAGATGCCCTAGCTTTAACCTAGTCCAAGATACCCCAGGGTTTTGACCAAGTCCAAGTAGATGTCTTCCAAGCCCAACAAGGAGTCAAGGGCCTAGCCCAAGAGGGTTTTCTAGGCCCACAAGTTTGTAACTTCTTGGCCCTTAAGTCACAATTTCTTGACCCTAAAGTCATGTAACCTGTGTGGATCTATAAATACCCACCGCCACCCCTCTTGTATGAATAATCCTTTCATGAATGAAATTTTGAGAATATTTTCTTGTCAAGTGTTTCTTCCAATTGCAGTGGGTGCAAGAACCAAGTTTTTTTATTTTTCCTTGTGTGCAAGCCCTAGCCCCAGTAGCGCTTTCTTCAACTAAACCCTAGCTGCCCATTCCCCCTCTCTAAGCTATAAGATGCCCCAGCCCCTAGCCCCAGGCTGCCACCCTCTCTCCATTCTTCAACGAAACCACAAACACCCAGCCCTTCCTACCCTTGGCCACCCCTTTCCACTCCCTTCTAGACATTCCTTGGCCCCCAGGCCGCCAGCAGCAAGCCCTCTGGTCATCCCATTCAGCAGTCAGGCAACCCCTCTCTAGGCTAGGCGCCCTCTTCCCCAAGCAAGCCGCCAGCCACTCCAACAGCCCTACCCTCTCTTGTCTTTCTTCTTGCCACTTCATTTTTTTCATCATCTATGAGCCTAGCCCAAGACGTGTACAGGATCCCCCTTGTGAAATCATCCTCTAGATGAAGTCCTCCTTCCACCCAAACAAATCTCATAAAAAGTCGACGGATCCATGGTAAAGTGACAGGATCATCCAGGCACCGATCCGAGTGGAGTGAACCATTCTACAGCTTCAAGATCGTCATTGCTATGTAATACTAACTCTTCCCATCTCTCCTTGTCTAATTTTTGAAGATTGAACATGCACCTAATAGGCCTTCTTAGGCCTAGGATCCTTTATTTTCTTTATCTCTTTGATAGTTCTAGCATGTGGGTAGGATACTAACAGATACAGGATAACCCAATCCCAGTCTTGCATAGTTTCAGGAATCAGACCATAAAAAAAAAATTGAAAATATTTGTCTTCTTTAATTTGATTTTCTTCATGTTCATCCCTAGCATATCATCCTGCATCATGTTAAAATCCCATACCTCATCACGACCACTTCAATCAAGGCAAAGAAGTATCTACTCTTCCATCCCTTGATGGAAGAGGCGAGTTTGAATTTGATGGCCCGTGGGTGGGAGGCCACATGAAAGAATAATGCCCTAAAAGCCAATCATTGTACGGGCATTTCTGTAAACTTCCAAACTCATGTATAACATTTTTTATGTATTAATAAAAGCCATTTAGTTTTCATCATACTGCTGTGTCTGATTAATAGATTATGGTGAACCCCATAGGTTATGAAAATAGAATTAGGGTTATGATGAAGATCAAAATAGTGAGACCTAAATTCCTATAAACCCTAATCTAGAATGTTCCTGGTCATTGGATTATCGATTAGGGGATCGATATTTTCAGAAAGACCAGCATATCCTATGTATGCTCTTAAGAGAGGGTGGTTGATCTCACAGCCACTAGTGTAGAGACACTAATATAAGGATATGGGTGCTCATTGTAGACATGAGTTCACTGAACTGATCCACACTGAGAACTCCTTATGGATGCCTTACTGCTTGTCAAAAGGTAGTTCTCATAGTGGGAGTTGTGCAAGTGATCTTTAGACCTAAGATCACCTTAGATCCTTATGCACACTAAGCCATGTTTTGATTCATACCCATTCATGACATTGAGTTATGCATGGGATGTTCTCAAATATGGTGGAAGGTGCATGAAAGATGAGAGTGGATCAACAACGAATCGATCATTCATAGTAAGAGGAAATATTATCCCAAGAAATCTCTTCAATTGATGACTCAGGGAGTCTTTGATCAAAGTAGGGTGAGATTAGAAAAGGTTTTCTAATCGGTCATCATTAGAGTCATCATTATCGAATTGAGATTCAAAATGACTAAGTGCTAGGGTTTGACATTAATCCATACCCATCACTTATTTGGGACAAAAGGAGATCGTGAGATTGAATTGCATGCTAACTTTTCACTGAAGCGTATTTTTGTAATTTCCACCAAATTCCTCATCTTCTGGGTAGGCATGACACGTTGCTAGATGTCAATCATGTCAAGCAGGTTATTATGAATCAATTTGATTAGATTCATGAGTCAATTTGAAAGTTGGTTCAAATTGGCAACTTGGGTCAGTTCAATTTGACCTAATTAGGTCAAACGGGTCTGATTGGATCGAATTAGCTTGGACCCAGACCTACTGCTGGCTAGATATGAAACCCAAAGGGTCACACACATATGAGAATTAACCTGGGAATTTATTGAATTTTAAATTAGGATTAATTAATACTAATTGGCTAGCTAGATTGCATAATAGCATATGTATGCCAGCCTAATTCCAAACCCAATTAGATTGGGTCTATTTGCTTGCTAATTGGGAAAACCAATTTATGAGAAATCTAGATTAGGTTGTGTCCTAAGTGGGGTCAAATAATCTGATTTTATTTGTATTTTATCAGCCTTTATCTTGGTTTTATGAAGAGTCCAAATCAGATTGGACTCTTGGCGCCCTTTTTGAGATTGTGCTAGAAATTATGGTGTGAGAGAAGGAAAGGAGTCCTTTTGCTTTGGGGAGGTGGTTTCCAGATAAGCTAGAAGTCTCTCCCCTTATCCTAACACCCATTCCTTCAGCCTTTTCGGTGCGGGCACCAGACTCAGAAGAAGACTTCAAGGCTCCATCTGGATCTCTGATTGACCTTGCCCAAAGAATTAGGGTTTTCTAGTTTACAATAAGGGTTGACTTGATCAACTCAATTTTAGCTTGAGTCTGTATTCCTTGCAATTTATTTTTGCTGAGTCATGTTGACTCAGTAGTGGTCTAGGACTTCAACCTGGGTGTCACATTTTCTCCCAAGGCCAAGCAAGTGGGCGCCACACTCCTAGCCACACTCCCAGCCACACGCCTGAATCCAGGGGGTGCCACATCTCCATCCAGTATGCTCTAGTCCCCACATAATAAGATAGCAGGTCCCTTCTCTTATGCGCCATTTGAGGAGAAAGCAATCTGGGATCCACAATTCAAGGGGGCGGCCCAAAATATTCCATAAGAGCCAAGCTATGAAAAGAAAGAAACTCTTCTTGGAGAGTACTTCAAGGGGGCACCCATTCCATGCCAAAAATGCCCAAAGCAAAGATGGGAAGAACCATGACTTAGGGAGAAAGAAAAGGAGGAGTCCAAAAGAGTTGAGCCATGGAAGGAAAGAAATTCTCTCTTGAAGAACAAGGCTAGGAGGCGCCACCTACCTTCCTTTTAAAGCCTCCAATCAACTTTTTTGGAACCTTTTGGCCGGCCATATGTATGGGAATTGATCCTACAAACCTAATTTGAAGATCCCCTCCCATTAGTCCCACATGGGAAGATGTAAAACCCTACTCTCTTATAAAGTCCTATAAATTAAACCCCTCTTGTAAATTTTAAAGTAATCTGATGAATGAATCCAATTTATGTGTGAGCAAACTCTGTGTTTTCTCTCTTCCGCACTTGCATCCAGGTGTTGAGCTCCATGAGGGAGTAAATCCGGGTTCCCCAGGAACCTTGAGGAGGTGTGAGATCTCCAACCCCAAAACCCTAGGTTAGCCACTTCAACTCCAAAACCCTAGCCTCCCATCATTCTCCTCAATCCACCAAACCCTAGCCTACCCCACCTCCCACGGCCACTCTCTCCAAGTCAAGGCCGACCACCAGCATCCGGGTCCAGTCCGGATACTTCAGATTCAGAGCAAATTCCAAAGGGAGCCAGTTCAACCTTTAGGAGAATCCGGATTTCAGCAACATCAACTTTCAAATTCTTCAATCTGGTAAATCCTTCCTTGAGTATCTGATTCCATCACTTGTTCTTCTTCTTTCCCAGATCTTGAGTTCAGGAGAAGCCGACTCAGCCACAGGACCAGTATTGGAGGATCCATTGCGAAGATATCCGAATCCGAGGATCCAACAATCTCTCGAGAGAGTTCTTCCACCAAACTTTGTGAAGATCACTGTCTAGTTGGTAACCCATCTCTTCTCTTTATTTCTGTCCTGTTGAAAGTTCAGAGCGAAACCCTAGGTCTGGGAGTTTCTCAACCCCCAGCGATCCGTTACTTCTGAACCACTCTGATAGCCTAGTTTCTTTTAAATTGTGCTTTCAATTATTACCTAGTTTCTTTCAATTTAGTTTAGCTTTCCTTTGAGTCAAAGCCAATTTCTGAAAATATAGAAAAAAAAAAGAAAAAAAAAAGAATTAATCTTAATTTATTTCCGTATCGCATCATCTTTTCTTTCGTTCTGCATCATTTTTGGTATCATAGCCCTGTCTAGGGTTTCTGTCTTGTGTGCTTGTTTGAGTATCTCTCCTTTTTACTTTGTCTACTCGAAGTAGACTCCCCAGGACGTCCGGTTCTAGGAACGAAGTGAGGTGCAAACCTCCTCTTCCCATTCCACGGGGTGTTCCTAGGGCGTGTAGGAGATCCGCTGGGTTACAACTTCATAGCAGGAATTGTAAATGGGGAAGCACCCTGTTTTTAGTCTGTAACTATCCTGTTGCAAGAATTGTTTCTCATTACAGGTAACTCCAAATTGCATGATTTTATTTTTCTGGAACCACTATAATTGAAGCTATTTTATATAATTTTCCTGTGATTTATTGGTTTTCGTGAAATTTTTGAGAGTTAAATTACTGCAACTCTGTTTCTATGTTTCTGCAATTCATTTTTTTTGAGTGATCATCTCCTAATTCATCTTAAGGGCATTTGAGCATCTAAGATAAGGGGAGGAGTTGATAACCTCTCCTTAGCCCAAAACCATCACCCACTCATTCGATCCTAAGCCTAATTTTAAAATTTATTAGACTTAATTTGCCCTAGTGGGCTAGGGACATCAACAAGTCGGGTCAAGGCTAGTATTGAGTCAGTTTGTCTAGTTACTCTGTGTGTGCTTTGTACTCAGTGTCTAGAATAGTGGTTCAGGAATTCTATCCCGAAGGGCTTGTGTGCTGGTCCGCCTACCTGGCCAATCACTGTAAGGCCACTCCCCTTACACCTGCCTGGCTGAGTCCCGAGTTACTACAGGCTAGCTCGCCACTCTGATTGGGCATCTAGTTTGGGCTCTAGGTCTAGTTAGCCCGTAGTAATTTCAGTTGAGTCTCATTTTGTGTGTTTGCTTGCATCATCATGTCCACCCGGAATGGAGTACCCTACCAACCTGGTCAAACCCAACCTGATTTAGAGGCCATGGTTAGAGCTCTTACTGAAAGTATGAACAAATTAAGTCAGGATATGAATGAGAATTTTAACCAGCTTAGGGATCGAATCCAAGTACTTGAGGAACCTAGGCATCAGAATTGGTCTCCTGACCCAGATTTTAATGTGCCTCAACCTCACCCACACCAGGAGCCTAGAAGACCTTTATACAGAGATCCTGAACCTAATCATAGGAGGCCTGACCCAGAGCCTGAAGACAGAGATGATAGGTTCATTCGGAACATCAAATTAGATGCACCCACTTTTGATGGTAGCTTAAACCCTAAGGTGTATTCTGATTGGGAGGGTGAGATGGACCAGTACTTTGAGTGGTATGCCATGTCTGAGGAAAGAAAGTTCAAGTTTGCCAAGATGAAATTGGTACGTCAGGCTAGGTTATATAGGGGGAACATTGAGCTAACCACTAGAAGACGAAACGTTGAGCCCATAACCACTTTGCAGGGTATGAAAGAGAAGCTTAGAGATAAGTACCTACCCATTTCATACCAGTAGAATCTGTTAGACCAATGGCAAACTTTGAAACAAGGGAACCGATCTGTATCAGACTACAAAACCACCTTTGATGAATACCTGATGAGATGTGATGTGAGTGAAGCCCATGGGTCACTTTGTCTAGGTTTAGGGCTGGACTTAGGGAAGACATTAAGAGGGAGTTGTTTTTGAGAGAGGTTACTGACCTAGACCAAGCCTATCAGATTGCACTGAACACTGAGAAGTTTCCAAGAGGACCCATGCCTTCTAGGGTTAAAGCCCCAATCCCAAGAAATGGACCTAGCCAAGTTACCCCTAGCAAGCCTAATCAGGGTATTCCCACCCCTAGGCTCATGGACAAAGGTAAGGCAGCTGACACCCAGAGAACCCCTAGTTCTAGTATCATCTATTTTAAGTGCCAGAAGCCCGGTCATATCTCCAACCAGTGCACAGCCATAGCTTGTTTTAAGTGCCATAAGGTAGGTCATGTTTCTAGCCAGAGCCCTCGTAGATCCCTTTACATAGAAGAAGGATAAGAAGAGAATTCCGGGCCCAATGAAGAGTTTGAAGAAGAAGTTTATGAGACCGGAATGAATTTGGTCGATGAGTATGAAGGAGAGGAGGAATCCACAGAGTTTGACCAATTAGGGGTTGTGAGATGCATCCTGTCCCAGAATAGAGTTCAGGAAGATTGACGTAGGACTAACATCCTACAGACTTTCCTTAAACTAGGGGATAAGGTATGTAAAATCATCATAGATAGTGGGAGCTGTGTGAATGTCATTTCTGCTAGCACTGTCAAAATGTTAGGCTTAACCCCAGTCCCCCACCCCAACCCCTATAAGGTTTCTTGGGTAGACTCTACCTCTATACCTATCCAGTCTAGATGTCAGGTCCAAATCCAAATGCAATCCTATCAAGAGAAGATTTGGTGTGATGTCTTGCCCATGGGGGTGAGCAGTATAATTCTTGGAAGACCTTGGTTATATGATCATGATGCCACCCTCTTAGGAAAATCCAACACCTGTGTCTTTAGTTTTAATGGGAAGAAAATCACAATCCATTCAGTCCCTCCTAAGGTCAAGGTAGCTAAGGGACCCAATAAGGTTAGAGAGATGAAGACCGGAGTGAACCTAATTAGTGCTAAGGATCTAGAACAAGAAATTCATAGTGGTTCACCTATTTGGATGTTGACTGCTAAGGAACTTAGGACTCCTACACCCTCAGAGCCTCCTCAGGAAGTTAAACCTTTGTTAGAAGAATTTAAGGATGTTTTTCCCGAGGATCTGCCGGACCACCTTCCACCTCTTAGGGATATCCAGCATTCCATAGATTTAGTCCCAGGAGCTACTTTACCCAACTTGCCCCATTATAGGATGAATCCATCTGAGCATAAGGAACTGCAAAAGCAGGTTGGAGAATTGTTGAGGAAGGGGTTCATTAGAGAGAGTCTTAGCCCTTGTGCAGTCCCTGCACTTCTGACCCTAAAGAAGGATGGCACGTGGAGAATATGTGTTGATAGTCGTGCCATCAACAATCATAATCAAGTATAGGTTTCCCATCCCTAGACTAGATGACATGCTAGATATGATGGCCAGTGCAATGGTTTTTTCTAAAATTGATCTCAAGAGTGGCTATCATCAGGTTAGGATTAGACCAGGGGATGAGTGGAAAATCGCTTTCAAAACTAAGGATGGTCTTTATGAATGGGTTGTTATGCCATTTGGGTTGTCCAATGCTCCTAGTACTTTCATGAGGATTATGATCCAGATACTTAGAGCTTTCATAGGGAAGTTTGTAGTGGTCTATTTTGATGATATCCTGATCTATAGTAAGACCCCTGCAGATCACCTAGGCCACCTTAGACAAGTCTGCCAAGTTTTGAGGAATGATAGTCTCTACGGTAATCTCAAAAAATGTGAATTCATGACCAGTAGAATTATTTTCCTTGGTTTTGTAGTAACCCCTGACGGCGTGGCTGCCGATCCAGAAAAGATTAGGTCCATAGTAGAATGGCCAGAGCCAACCAGTGTGCATGAAGTCAGAAGTTTCCATGGCTTGGCTACCTTCTATAGGCGATTCATCAAGGGGTTTAGTACTGTTGTTGCTCCTATCACAGACTGTATTAGGAATGGAGAATTCTAGTGGACTAAGGCAGCCCATAAAGCCTTCCTAGATCTTAAGATAAGGATGACCAAAGCACCCATTTTGAGGTTACCCGACTTTTCAAAGATATTTGAGGTTGCCTGTGATGCTTCAGGAGTAGGCATAGGTGGAGTCCTAAGCCAAGAGAACTATCCCGTAGCATTCTTTAGTGAAAAACTTAATGATGCTAAGCTTAGGTATTCTACCTATGATAAGGAATTTTATGTGGTAGTGCAAGCTTTGCGTTACTGGAGACATTATTTGCTACTGCAAGAATTTGTGCTGTTTTCGGACCATGAGGCTCTTAGATTCTTGAATTCCCAGAAGAAGCTTAACCCTAGGCATGCTAAGTGGGTAGAGTATATCCAGTCCTATACTTTTGTTTTAAAACATAAGGTTGGGTCTGAAAATAAGGTAGCTGATGCCCTTAGTCGTCGATCTTTGTTATTAAATTCTGTTAGGGCTGAAGTCATAGGGTTTGAGCAGATCAAAGAGGAATATGAGTCGTGTCCGGATTTTAAGACTGTGTACCAGGATCTAACTCAAGGACCATCTAGTGATCATAAGGATTATATCCTTTTAGATGGCTTTCTGTTCTTTAAGAATAGGCTTTGCATCCTTAGAACTTCTCTTAGGAAATTTTTGATTTGGGAAATTCATGCTGGAGGTTTAGCTGGCCATTTCGGAAACGACAAGACCACCCTGGCTATTGAAGACCACTTTTTCTGGCCTAGCTTAAAAAGAGATGTAGCACACATTGTGGCTAGGTGTCGGACCTGCGCTGTTGCCAAACAGCAAAAACAGAACACTGGCCTTTATACCCCACTCCCTGTCCCAGATCGTCCTTGGCAAGATGTGAGCATGGACTTTGTGTTAGGTTTGCTTAAGACCCAGAGGAGGCATGACTCTATCCATGTTGTAGTCGATCAATTTTCCAAGATGGCCCATTTCTTGCCTTGTTCCCAAACATTTGATGCATCTAAGGTAGCCACCCTGTTCTTTAATGAGATAGTTCGACTCCATGGCCTACCTAAGACCATTGTTTCAGATAGGGATGTCCGGTTCACCAGCTATTTCTGGAAAACCCTTTGGCATAAGTTAGGGACAAAACTTAAGTTTTCAACTGCCTATCATCCCCAGACTGATAGCCAAACCGAAGTAGTGAACCGTAGTTTAGGCAATCTGTTAAGGTGTCTTGTTGGTGAAAACATTAGGAACTGGGATTTGTACTTACCTAGAGCTGAATTTGCATACAATGACTCGGTCAATAGGTCTACAGGTAAGAGTCCATTTGAAATTGTGCATGGTTACAAACCTCACACACCTCTTGACCTAGCTCCTTTACCAGTCCACACACGAGTCTCCGAGTCTGCCGAAGTTTTTGCACAGCATATAAAAGACTTGCATAAAGAAATTCATGCCAAAATAAATTTAAGTAATGAAACTTATAAGAAGTTGGCTGATTCTCAAAGACGAGTCAAAACTTTTGATGAGGGAGACTATATAATGATTAGGTTAAGGCCTGAACGGTTTCCACCTGGAACCGTTAGAAAGTTACATGCTAGAGGAGCTGGACCATTTAGAGTGGTGAAGAGAGTAGGATCCAATGCCTATGTGCTCGAGTTGCCTTCAGAACTAGGCATTAGCTTCACTTTCAACATTACAGACCTAGTAGAGTATAGAGAGCCAGCTGTGATTCCCAGTGAGCCTTTTGAGCCTAATCCTACTCTTGAGAGTGAACCCAACCCTGTGTGTCCACCAAAAAACTGGCCTGTGAGGAAAGAGCAGATTGAAAAGATCCTGGATGATCAGGTTATCTCTACTCGTAATCGAGGATACCAAAGATACTTGGTCCGCTGGCAAGGAAGGCCAGATTCTGATGACTCTTGGATCTCCTGAGAAGAATTACAAGAATTGGACCCAGACCTCTTGGAGAGATACCAGAGCCAACTTGATCCATACTCGACAGGGTCGAGTTCCTCCCATCCCGGGAGAATTGGTGCGGGCACCAGACTCAGAAGAAGACTTCAGGGCTCCATCTGGATCTCTGATTGACCTTGCCTGAAGAATTAGGATTTTCTGGTTTGTAATAAGGGTTGACTTGATCAACTCAATTTTAGCTAGAGTCTGTATTCCCTGCAATTTATTTTTGTTGAGTCATGTTGACTCAGTAGTGGTCTAGGACTTCAACCTGGGTGTCACATTTTCTCCCAAGGCCAAGCAAGTGGGCGCCACACTCCTAGCCACACTCCCAGCCACACGCCTGAGTCCAGGGGGTGCCACATCTCCATCCAGTATACTCTGGTCCCCACACCACAAGATAGCAGGTCCCTTCTCTCATGCGCCATTTGAGCAGAAAGCAATCTGGGATCCACAATTCAAGGGGGCGGCCCAAAATATTCCATAAGAGCCAAGCCATGAAAAGAAAGAAACTCTTCTTGGAGAGTACTTCAAGGGGACACCCATTCCATGCCAAAAACGCCCAAAGCAAAGATGGGAAGAACCATGACTTAGGGAGAAAGAAAAGGAGGAGTCCAAAAGAGTTGAGCCATGGAAGGAAAGAAATTCTCTCTTGAAGAACAAGGCTAGGAGGCGCCACCTACCTTCCTTTTAAAGCCTCCAATCAACTTTTTGGAACCTTTTGGCCGGCCATATGTGTGGGAATTGATCCTACAAACCTAATTTGAAGATCCCCTCCCATTAGTCCCACATGGAAAGATGTAAAACCCTACTCTCTTGTAAAGTCCTATAAATTAAACCCCTCTTGTAAATTTTAAAGTAATATGATGAATGAATCCAATTTATGTGTGAGCAAACTCTGTGTTTTCTCTCTTTTGCACTTGCATCCAGGTGTTGAGCTCCATGAGGGAGTAAATCCGGGTTCCCCAGGAACCTTGAGGAGGTGTGAGATCTCCAACCCCAAAATCCTAGGTTAGCCACTTCAACTCCAAAACCCTAGCCGCACATCATTCTCCTCAATCCACCAAACCCTAGCCTACCCCACCTCCCACGGCCACTCTCTCCAAGTCAAGGCTGACCACCAGCATTCGGGTCCAGTCCGGATACTTCGAATTCAGAGCAAATTCCAGAGGGAGCCAGTTCAACCTTTAGGAGAATCCGGATTTCAGCAACATCAGCTTTCAAGTTCTTCAATCTGGTAAATCCTTCCTTGAGTATCTGATTCCATCACTTGTTCTTCTTCTTTCCCAGATCTTGAGTTCAGGAGAAGCCGACTCAGCCACAGGACCAGTATTGGAGGATCCATTGCGAAGATATCCGAATCCGAGGATCCAACAATCTGCTCGAGAGAGTTCTTCCACCAAACTTTGTGAAGATTACTGTCTAGTTGGTAACCCATCTCTTCTCTTTATTTCTGTCCTGTTGAAAGTTCAGAGCGAAACCCTAGGTCTAGGAGTTTCTCAACCCCCAGCAATCCGTTACTTCTGAACCACTCTGATAACCTAGTTTCTTTTAAATTGTGCTTTCAATTATTACCTAGTTTCTTTCAGTTTAGTTTAGCTTTCCTTTGAGTCAAAGCCAATTTCTGAAAATATAAAAAAAAAAAAGAATTAATCTTAATTTATTTTCGTATCGCATCATCTCTTCTTTCGTTCTGCATCACTTTTACCATACAAAAGGGAAAGGAAAGAAATAATTGGCGCACGCAACATGAAGAGTCACGACTCTTCATGATTGCCGCACCAATTTAAATTTAAATGGGTAGTTTTATTATTTGAAGGGATATGTCTCTTTATTCCATGCCAAATTCCCTCTCATAAGCCAGTTACATGCCACATGGCATGATAAAAAAATGCCGGTTAAATCCAAGGGACGCAGATAAGTTTTTTGGTGCATTAAAGGAAGTATTTTATAGATCCAAAAGACTCCTTCTCATTGAAGGGTCTTATTTGATCTGATGAAAAGCAGATCAAGGGTTGATGAAGAGCCTTATCCCACGCCTCTTGCTTTCTTATATAAACCCATCGGTGTTTTACCGAGAGCACAAATTTTATTCTATCCTTTCTTTCTTACATTCTTGCACTTATCCTCTTTGTCTCTTCCTTCCCTTGTTAAGACATTGTTCTTTCTTTAAGACAAGTCTGCCAAATTAAGACAAGTGCTTAGAAAGAGAATAAAGAAGTGTTAAGTAGAAGTAAGAAGAGTTTAGGATAGGGTTCAGAGTGCTTGTCAGGAGGGTATTAGTCTGGGAAAGAAGAAAAGGCTACAGAAGGCTAGAAAGGCTGCCAAAGAGTCCTAGTGGTTTAAGCAAGCAAAGAAGGAGTGTCTCCTTGGTTCAATTCTCGTGTGGATCACCTCTGGAGGGCATGCACTTGTGTGCCTAGTGGAAAGAAGAAGGTTGTTGCATATCAGGTATTCTTCTTAAGCCTCCTTATATGATTTATTAATTGTTATGCTCAAGGGATTCTGGGTTAGCGTTTCGATTTCTATGTTTTTCAAATAAAAATTTTTGAAATTCTACCATCCACTGTGTCATCGAAACCCATCAGTGGTATCAGAGCAACCTTGATGCATTCCATTAATGGTCATTTCATGCTTGGTTGAATACTATATAAAATGTTTAGCATGATATTATGATATGCAAATATTATGCATGATACTAGTATCATATCTTATGTTGCTTGTCACTGATTAGGGTTTTTCACTAAAATCCTAATCTACATAGAGATATGTCTAGTTTTTAAGTCACATTCTAAAATAAGGTTGTCCTAACATAACAGTGGACATCTGTTATGTTGTAAGCTTGTCCTAGAATGATGACTCACTTGGCACATATTTTGTATATGTTTAGAATGTATGGGATAAATGTTTTATAAGCATTATCTATTAGAATGTGTTAAGAGACCATAAATGCCCTCATAAAATTATATTTAGTCATAATGTAAATTAATCATGAAGCAAATCTATTTAAGGATCTTTGATTAAGCCAATTGGTGTCTAGGCAAGTGGTTCTGGGAAGGTAAAGGGAATGAGGTTTTTAATTGGTTCTGTTGTCTAACCTGGCTAATTCTATTGGTGTCTTAAGAAAGCAACAGGGGGACCCCCTAATCTCTTCCACTTACCTGGCCAATTTGGTTATATCTAGACCTTAAGTTAGAAATGCAAATTGGTTAAGTACACTACAAAATTCCCTTCCTTCATGCTAAGCCAAATTCATGTCAAACTTACTATTATAGGTTTGTTGTGATTAACACAAGACCTATTTTAGGATTTGATATGATATTTGTCTTAGTAGTTTCTAAGCTATATAGTATGACTAATTATGTTGCTTTATTGAGTATACTCAAGGGTGACATTATTCAATCATGACTATATTAAATGAAGGGTATGACTAAACTAATACATTATAGTTTGTTGTGCATACACAAGGCTATAAATGTATTAGAGGAAAGTCTAATGTTGAGAATTGCAATAGGATGCAATTGGAAGGGATTTTCCTACCCTTGAACTCATGGGTGTTTGTTGTGATTAACACAAGGCATTCCTGAAGGATTGGGATCTCAACCCCACTAAGTGAACCCTAGTGTGGTTTCCCGCTTACCATATTTGAGGGCTATGGTATTTGAATAAAATAGTGGGAGACATAATTAGATGCAAAGTCCTTATCTAGTAATGGATGTCATCTTGAGTGGTCTACTTATAGTTGTTCTTTATTTTATGTAGATTATATTTTCATGGCTTCTACTCTTTCACTGCATGGCATCTTGGATGCCAACAAGCTGACCGGTCCCAATTATATGGACTGGTTGAGGAACCTGAAGATAGTTTTATCTCAAGAAAGGATTGCCTATATCCTTGATACTCCTGACCCTGATCTGGTAGGAGAGGATGCTACCGAGGAGGAAAGAGCCACATATAAAATGTGGCAGAATGACAGCATGACTATCAAGTGCATAATGTTGGCCTCAATGAGTAATGAACTCCAGAGGCAACATAAAAAAATGGAACCTCACTCCATATTGATCAATCTCAAAGAGCTTTATGGGGAGCATAGTTAGACTGCATGACACGAGATATCAAAGTAGTTGTTCCGGGCACGAATGAGTGAGGGCTCTTCCGTTCAGACACATGTCCTCAAAATGATTGACCTAATCACTTGGTTAGGTCAGTTAGGATTTGTGATGATGGGGAGCTCAATCAGGATTTAATCCTACAATCACTCCCAGACTCCTTCTCACAGTTTGTCATGAATTATCATATGAACAAACTGAATACTTCATTACCAGAGTTATTAAATATGCTCAAAACAGCAGAGAGCCACTTTAAGGGTGGTAAGGCTGAGCTTCTTCTAGTTGATAATAAGAAGAAGCAAGCAATGAAGAAGGGTCCTAAAAGAAAGAGGAACCCTAAGAGTAGCTTCAAGAGTAAGAAGAAGCCAAGGAAGCCTCTGTGATGGATCCTGTTATCCAATGTGGGAAGCAAGGGCACTGGAAGAAAAATTGCAAGTTGTACCTTGCAAAAGAGAAGCAAGATGCTGTTGGAGCATCTAAAGGTTTGTTAATGATACAAACAAGTTTATCATTGAGTTCTTCAGCTCTAATTCATGGGTACTTGATACCGCATGTGGATCTCATATTTGCAAATCTTTGCAGGGGCTGCAGAGGCCTAAAAGATTGAAAAAAGGGTGACTTCGAGCTATTCAGCGCAAGTGGAGAACCCATTCAAGCTGAAGCTGTTGGCACCTACTTATTGTTATTGCCTTCGGGCAATATCTTAGAATTAAAAGAATGTTATTATGTACCCAATGTTATTAAAAACATTATTTCTGTACTTCCTTGTTACAACAAGGTTATGAAATAAAGTTAATGAGACTGGGATGCTCGATTTTCTTTCAAAGAAATCTTGGTTATGGTACATTTTCAAATGGTCTTTTAACTCTGTCACTCAATGATGAAGTCTTGGTTGTTAAGAACAAGAAAAGAAAGAGAGATGATGTCAAAGTTACATATCTCTGGCATTGCCGCTGGGTTATATTAGTGAGTCCAGGATAAGCAAGTTATACAAAGATAACTTCTTTGAACCTTTTGACTTTGAGTCATTAGAAACTTGTGAATCTTGTCTAATGGGAAAAATGACTAAGTCTCCATTCACTGGACATGGAGAAAGGGCAACTGAGTTGTTAGGACTAGTTCAAACAGATGTGTGTGGTCCTATGACAACCCAGGCCAGAGGAGAATACTCTTATTTATCAGTTTTACTGATGATTTATCAAGGTTTGGATATGTGTATCTAATGAAACACAAGTCTGAAGCTTTTGATAAATTTAAAGAGTATCTAAAAAAGGTTGAGAAACAAACAAGGCATAGAATTAAAATCTTTCAGTCTGATCGAGGAGGAGAATACTTATCCAGTGAATTTGTTGATTTTCTAAAAGATAAAGGCATTCTCTCAGAATGGACCCCTCCATATACACCACAGTTAATGGTGTGCAAAAAGGAGAAATCGTACTTTATTAGATATGGTACCGTCCATGATGTGCTCCACTGATCTTTCAGACTCTTTTTGGGGTCATGCCCTAGAGACCACTACTCATATTTGAATAGAGTACCATCAAAGGCTGTCAATAGCACTCCATATGAATTCTGGAAAGGGAGAAACCAAGTCTTAGGAATTTCAAGATTTGGGGCTTCCTAGCTTATATCAAGAATATTTTTGGGCATAAGCTAAGTGCTAGGGCTGACAAATGCAGGTTTGTAGGATATCCTAAAGAAGGAATGGGATACATTTTCTATCACCCTACTGAACAAAAGGTTTTTGTCAGTAGACATGCAACCTTCTTGGAAAAAGGAATTCATCCAAGAAGATGGCAGTGGGAGGGATATTTGAACTTGAAGAAGCTCAACCTACACTGATGTAATTCCTCAACCAGATTTCCTATAATTCAGAAACATCCACAACACACACCTCCTTTCTGAAGGTCAGAGAGAGTGTGTGGTACACCTCTCTGATATGGCTTTGTCATTGGAAATGATAATGAGGCCAGTATTATTCAGGATGATGATCCTGTAACCTATTCGGAAGTTGTCGAGAGTAAAGACTCGACAAATAGCTAAATGCCATGAAATCCGAAATGGACTCCATGTACTCTAACCAGGTTTGGACATTGGTTGATCCACCTGAAGGAGTTAACCCAATTGGGTGTAAATGGATCTTCAAGAAGAAGATTGGAGCATATGGCCAAGTAGATACCTACAAAGCTAGGCTAGTGGCAAAAGGTTTCTGACAAAGACATGGTATTGATTATGATGAAACCTTTTCATCAGTAGCAATGCTCAAGTCCATCAGGATTATGCTTGCAATACCAGCATACTATGATTATGAAATCTAGCAGATGGATGTAAAGACTGCTTTCCTCAATGGATACCTTGAGGAAGAAGTCTTTATATCACAACCAGAGGGTTTGTCTCAAGTGGGAGACCTAATCAAGTATGCAAGCTTAAAAATCCATATATGGATTAAAGCAAGCATCGAAGAGTTGGAACATTTGCTTTGATGAAGCAATCAGGGAGTTGGGCTTCATTAAAAATGTGGATGAACCTTGTGTGTATAAAAAGATAAGTGAAAAAACAATTGTCTTTTGGTTTTGTATATCGATGATGTACTTATCATTGGGAATGATATCCCAATGTTATAATCGATCAAGACATTGCTATCTTCAAAGTTTTCCATGAAGGATTTCGGAGAAGCATCCTGTATATTGGGATTAAGATCTATAGAGATAGATCTAAGAGGATGCTAGTTTATCTCAATCCAGGTACATTGATTTAGTGTTGAAAAGATTCAACATGGATGGGAGTAACAGAAGTTACTGCCCATGAGTCAAGGCAACATCTCTCCAAGAAAATGTCACCTAGGACATCAGAAGAAAGAGAGAGAATGGCTAAGATTCTTTGTGCTTCGGCTATAGGATCATAATGTATGCTATGTTATGTACCAGGCCTGATGTTGCATATGCCTTGGGCATAGTAAGCAGATTCCAGGCTGATCCAGGAGAGGATCATTGGAAAGCTGTGAAAAATATTCTTAGGTACCTGAGAAGGACTAAGAATGTTTTTCTAATCTTTGGAGGATTAGAATTGAAACTAGAAGGATACACAGATTAGTTTTCAATCAGATCCAGATGATAGCAAATCCATATCAAGGTATGTCTTCATCCTATATGGTGGAGTAGTAAGTTGGAAGAGTACAAAGCAGCAAACTGTAGCTGACTCAGTCATTGGCAGAATACATAGCTTCAAGTGAAGCCGCAAAGGAAGCTGTTTGGATGAAGAAATTCATTACGGAATTGGGCATTGTTCCTGAAATACAACAACCAGTGCCACTTTGTTATGACACACACTAGAGCTCTTGCGCAAGTAAGACCAAGGTATCATCATAAACATGCTCCATTCTGGATGCTTCTTCCACACTCTTCGAGAGATCATAGAGACACAGAGTTAGCATTGACACAGTGTTCGATCATTGATGACAACAAAGATACAAAGAACAATTTAGCACTACCCATTTACAAAGCCTACCCCAGCAATAGTTTGATCGTCTAGAATGTATGGGATTATATAATATATGATTGGCTTTAGGCAAGTGGGAGATTGAAAGAAAAAAGAAAAGCTCAAAACCATGTACATGTATAGGCATTGTAAAATTCCAATTCACATATCATGTATGACATTTTTTATGTAATAAAAGCCATTTAGTTTTCATCATACTGTTGTGTCTGATATATAGATTATGGTGAGCCCCATAGGTTAGAAAAATGGAATTAGGGTTATGATGAAGATCATAACAGTGAGACCTAAATTCCTATAAACCCTAATCTAGAATGTTCTGGTCGTTGGATTATCGATTAGGGGATCGATACTTCCAAAAGCAGCATCCATATGTATGCTCTTAAGAGGGGGTGGTTGATCTCACAGCCACTAGTGTAGAGATACTAATATAAGGATATGGGCGCTCATTGTAGACAAGAGTTCATTGAACTGATCCGCACTGAGAACTCCTTATGGATGCCTTACTGCTTGTCAAAAGGTAGTTCTCATAGTGGGAGTTGTGCAAGTAATCTTTAGACCTAAGATCACTTTAGATCCTTATGCACACTAAGCCATGTTTTGATTCGTACCCATTCATGATATTGAGTTATGCACGGGATGTTCTCGAATATGGTGGAAGGTGTATGAAGGATGAGAGTGGATCAACAATGAATCGATCATTCCTAGTAAGAGGAAATATTATCCCAAGAAATCTTTCAATTGATGACTCAGGGAGTCTTTGATCAAAGCAGGATGAGATTAGAAAAGGTTTTCTAATCGGTCATCATTAGAGTCATCATTATCGAATTGAGATTTGAAATGACTAAGTGCTAGGGTTTGACATTAATCCATACCCATCACTTATTCGGGATAAAAGGAGATCGGGAGATTGAATTGCACGCTAACTTTCCACTGAAGGGTATTTTAGTAATTTCCATCAAATTCCTCATCATTCGGGTAGGTATGACACATTGCTAGACGTCAATCATGTCATGTAGGTTATAATGAATCAATTTGATTAGATTAAAGAGTCAATTTGAAAGTTGGTTCAAATTGGTAACTTGGGTCAGTTCAATTTGACCTAATTAGGTCAAACGGGTTCGATTGGATCGAATCGGCTTGGACCCAGACCTACTACTAGCTAGATGTGGAACCCAAAGGGTCACACGCATATGACAATTAACCTTGGAATTTATTGAATTTAAATTAGGATTTATTAATCCTAATTGGCTAGCTAGATTGCATACTTGCATATGTATGCTTGCCTAATTCCTATCCCAATTAGATTGGGTCTATTTGCTTGCTAATTTGGCAAACCAATTTGTGAGAAATCTAGATTGGGTTGTTTCATAAGTGGAGTCAAATAATCTGATTGTATTTGGATTCTACTAGCTTTTATCTTGGTTTTATGAAGAGTCCAAATCAGATTGGACTCTTGGCGCCCTTTTGAGTTTGCGGTAGAAATTATGGCGTGAGAGAAGGAAAGGAGTCCTTCTGCTTTGGGGAGGTGGTTTCTAGATAAGCTAGGAGTCTCTCCCTTATCCTAACACCCATTCCTTCATCCTTTTACCGTACAAAAGGGAAAGGAAAGAAACAATTGGCGCGTGCAACATGAAGAGTCGCAACTCTTCATGATTGCCAAACCAATTTGAATTTAAATGGGTAGTTTTAGTATTTGAAGGGATATGTCTCTTCATTCCATCCAATTGCACTCTCATAATCCGATTATATTTCACATGGCATGATGAAAAAATGTCGGTTAAATCCAAGGATGCAGATAAGTCTTTTGGCACTTGAAAGGAAGTATTTTTTAGATCCAAAGACTCCTCATTGAAGGGTCTTGTTTGATCTGATGAAAAGTAGATCAAGGGCTGATGAAAAGCCTTATCCCATGCCTTTTGCTTTCCTATATAAATCCATCGATGTTTTACCGAGAGCACAAATTTTATTTTGTCCTTTCTTTCTGACATTCTTGCACTTATCCTCTTTGTCTCTTCCTTCCCTTGTTAAGACATTGTTCTTTCTTTAAGACAAGTCTTCCAATTAAGACAAGGGCTTAGGAAGAGAATAAAGAAGTGTTAAGTTGAAGTAAGAAGAGTTTAGGAGAGGGTTCAGAGTACTTGTCAGGAGGGTATTAGTCTGGGAAGAAGATAAGGCTGTAGAAGGCTAGAAAGGCTGCCAAAGAGTCCTAGTGGTTTAAGCAAGCAAAGGAGTGTCTCCTTGGTTCAATTCTTGTGTGGATCACCTCTGGACGGCATGCACTTGTGTTCCTAGTGGAATGAAGAAGGTTATTGCATATCAGGTATTCTTCTTAAGCCTTTTTATATGATTTATTAATTGTTATGCTCAAGGGATTCTGGGTTAAGGTTTTGATTTCTATGTTTTTCAAATGAAAAATTTTGAAATTCTACCATCCGCTGTGTCATTGAAACCCATCACCACGAACGACCACCCCTCATCGGATGGTTGGTATTTCAGGGTGAAGAGTGCCCTGAAAAAGGAAAAATGGGCAACAATCCCATGAAAGTGGCAGAAAATGGTGAAACAAGCGATAACTCTAACAACATTGGGAGCGAGTTAGGTTAGAACCAAGAAGAAGTTGCTAAGAAAAGAAAGGAAGAATAGATGCAGAGGCAGACAAAGGCTCCCGAGAAAGAAGTCCTCGTGCAGGCAATCCAGCCTGGGCCACCGGAGGTGGCCCATTCCCCCGATCCTGGGATTGAGAAATGGATAGAATTTGGAATACCATAGGCGTCCTGCAGCTAAGAGAGGTCATCCCTGGTCATCGTCAAGGTGATGGCAGAGGGACTGGTGGGGACACTAGGATCAGATAAAGATCACTGAATTCCATATGGTTTACTTAGTCACGTGTCAAAGTTTTGAAAATTTGTAATCAATTAAGATTGAGTCCTATAATAAGTTGAGGTTAGTTGATTTGTCTCAACCCTAAACCTAGTCAGTATTTTAAGTCCCGTACATCAGTTATGAGTCTAGTATGAGCCCAATTTTTGTATAAGAGAAGAGGTTACCCTATTTTTGAGTTTTGCCAGGCCACATCCAAGAGTTCGAGGCCACTACATCAGCACATTGGATTTTATATGATAATCCAGGATCCAACATGCTTCCAAAAACCCTGATTCTTTCCAGATGCCCAGATTCCTCTCCAGATGCCAGAGCATATTCCCAAACCAGGGAGTTCATGATTCTAGAGGTCCACCTGCATCCTAAGACAAGGAAATCAAGCCCAGGCACCAAGCCCAAGCCCTTAAGAAGCATGATTCTAGCCAGATTTCCTAGAATTTGCCAGCCTATGTGCTCAGCCACTGGAAGACAACCTGGGCCCCTCAAATTTTTGTCCAGGCCCATGAAGGAGGCATCCTTGCTGCTGCCCCAAGGTCCAAAACTTAATTTGAGGAGTTTGACCAAGTCCAAGATAAGAGGAGGTGTCCTATGTGAAGAAGGAAGAAGACTAGTAAAAGTTTAGCCTAGTTGGGATAGGATTTCTACTTTGTATGGGTTTTATAATCCTTTCATGGTTGGGAGAGGACTTGTATTTCATATAGGAGAGGGCATGGGAAGTTATATATAAAGCCCACCCCTTCCCCTCTTGTAGAATAATATTTATTCATGATATCAAAACCATGGTAAATTTATTTGAGCTTGCGAGCTTTTGAGTTATTTCTTTTGAGTTCTTTGGTTCTTTGGTTTGTGTTCTCTTGTGCTTGGCCAAATTCCTTGCTGCCCTAGAATCCTTCCATGCCCTAACTTACTACCATCCAAGCTTTCACACATCCAAGAAGGAGTGCCCTAGGCTGCCAAGCAAGGAGATCTTCATCAAGCTTTAAGCCACTCAGCTTCTAAACCCTAACCAGATTCCTTTTAAACCTAGTTTCCTTTCTTTTCTTACATGCTATATTTATTGACCCTTCATGTTTTACAGGATCCCCGATGTGTTTCACCTTCGCAGATGAGGCTTTTCTTGCCTCCAGAACTGCCCAAATCAGTCATCAATTCAAGGGAAACCGAGCTTCATCATCTAGACTCCAATCAAAGTGCTGTGTGATCTCTTCATCGGAAGTTCTTCAAATCACTGATTGGTAACACCCTTCCCTTCCTTAAAAACTGGGAGTTTCTCAACTCTCGGGTCTTGGCTACTTATTATCTTGCCTGAGTTCTTTGCGATCATGATGATTCTATGCATTGCTATCTTTTATTTGGGAATTTACCCTACAAACCTAATTTATAAAAATCACAAAAAAATTAGTTTACTATTTTCCTGCCTATTTAATAATCATAGAGTCATCCCGCATCAGTTTTGTATTAGATTGCATCAAGACCATCGATTGCCATCATCTTTAACCTAATCTTAAGGACAACTCAATATCTCAGATCAGGGCAAGATTTCATCACCTGTCTTGGGACCAAAACAACCATCATGATACTAAACCAAGCCTAATTAAAATCAATTAGACCTAATTTTCCCTAGAGGGCTAGGAGACACCAACAGGTCAGGTCTGAGCTATGTGGACCATCTAGTGTATTTAATTATATGGCTATTACTGAAATCTGGTGTCTAAGGCTGAGGGTCCAGAGTCAAACGACCTAAGTGGTGTTATGGTTTTTAATTAGATCCTTGCAAAAGTAGGGGGGCCCCCACACTCCCAACCTCTACTTGGCCAGAGGAAGGATTAGCTACTAGGTTAGGTGTAAGTTGAGCTGACCCACCCAATTTTGGCTCTAAGTCTAGGAAACCCTAAATTGTACAAGCTTTTTTTTTTTTGCATTCTTGGCTGCACCATTCCATTTTGATTGATTATTTGTTGCATGACCACTAGACTAAGAACCCTATACCAGAAGTCTAAACCCCAACCTAGCTCAACCATGGAACCTAATCTAGAAGCCCTTATAAGAGCCATGAGTAAACAGATGAACCAAGTGAATACACAGATGAACCAGATGAACCACAAACAGGACCAAATGAACCAAGCCAATACCCAAACCCAAGCCCAGCTTACCCAAATAGATCATAGGTTTGACCAATCCGATACTAAGCTTGACCAACTGATCCAATCAAGTAATCAAGCAATTCATAATTTTGACTAAGTAGGAGACCAATTAGGAACCCTAGGCAAGACCTACAGAGTTGAACCCTTACCCTATAGACCCCAGGAATCCATAGTCCCTAGATATGAACCCAATAGCAACCCACTATCCCTCAATTGACCTGAACCGTATAGGATTGATACCCCTAGATTTGAACCGATAACCTTTGAACCCATAACCTATGAACCCATAACCCTTAGTTTACCTACCCCTATTATCCCAGACCTTAGTCAATTTTCCATTAGCCAAATCCCTTTACCATCATCCATTGGTTCACCAAGATGACTTAGAAGAAGAAATATATGAGGCTGACCCCATCTGGTAGAGGAGTATGAAGATAATGAGTCTATTGAAGATCTAGAAGAGTACCCTATAGAAGACCCGGGATTAGTTGATTATGACCAAACCCAGGTAGAAGACCACCCAATATTAGTTGAACCTGACCATACCCAGGTAGCCAACAAAGAGATAGCTGACCATGTAATGGAAGAGAAGTTAGAGGAAGAAAACCCTTATACTGCTGTTAGAGTTTTACCAAAGGAGCCACTAGACGAAAGCCCAAGTATAGAGCCCAGTCCTAAATTTCTTGAACTCGATGACTTTATTAAGGATTTGGCTTATCAGTACCCTCAGGAAGAATCCTATCCTGTTGTTCCCATTAATGATCTCTTCCCTAAGATTAGTGAGCCACTCTTCCATACTATAAACCCTGTAGGACTACCTCAAACCCATAAGGTCAATCTCATTAGTCAAGGATTCATCCCTGAAACCCCTTCTAGTATTCTACTCTTTCTGATTAACCTTGAACCATCTCCTTATTTTTCATCCTGCCAGACTAACCCTAAACCCATCTCTTATTTTCTACCCTTTCCTGAAACTTTTTCTATGTTTCGTACTATTAGGTTACATTTTATAGGAGTTTGCATGTTACATTCATTCATTGAGCATGTTATGTTTGCATTTACTTCTGGAAAATCCTATGGCATTTGCTAGGAGTCCATAGTAAATTTTCATATGCATGCCATGCAAGGGTCATATGTAAAAAGTCTACAGTCTATTAGATTTTGTCTCGTAGAGTTCAATAAAATTTCCTTTGATAGAAAGGTCTAGTCGAGTCTTTTAGGTTTTAGTTTTGAGTCAAATAAATTCACAACCTTGAATCATCTGCACCTGCACTTACCTCTGCACAACATATACATATGGAAATTAGTCAAAAGCTGAACCTACGTAATGAACTAAATAACAACATGGAAAATTCCCAAGGAAAAATGAAGAGTTTCTGTAGATGAATATACGATGATAAAGGAGTTTTCTGCTCGCGAAGCTAGCCCATCCAAAATAATGAAGAGTAATGGACCCAATGCCTATGTGCCCGAGATATCACCTGATTTAGGTATTATATCCACTTTCATCATCTCAGACTTTCTAAAGTCTAGGGAGCCAGTAGTGATACCCAGTGAGCCCCTTGAGCCACTCCCATTCTTTGTAAGTGAACCCACCTCAGAGTGACCATATCAATTTGACTTTTTGGTGAGGTAAAGATTGAGAGAGCTCTGGATGATCAAGCTATCAGTACCCAGGATAGAGACTGTCAGCGGTACTTTGTGCGGTGGCAAGGTCGACCAAAATCTAAGGACTTGTGGAATGCTGGAGCGGATCTACAGTGCCTCAACCCAGACCCTCCTTGAGCCAAATAGACCCATACTCGACGGGGTTGAGTTCCTCCCACCCCGGGAGAATTAATGGGGACACCAGGATCAGACATAGATCACTGGATCTCATATGGTTTACTTTGTCATGTGTCAAAGTTTTGAAGATTTTGTAATCAATTAAGATTGAGTCCTGTAATAAGTTGAGGTTAGTTGATTTGTCTCAACCCTCAACCTAGTCAGTATTTTGAGTCCTGTACATCAGTTATGAGTCCAGTATGAGCCCAATTTTTGTACAAGAGAGGAGGTTACCCTATTTTGGAGTTCCACCAGGCTACATCCAAGAGTCAAAGGCCACTACATCAGCCCATTAGATTTTGTGTGACAACCTAGGATCCAAGATGCTTCCAGAAACCTTGATTCTTTCCAGATGTCCTCCAAATATCCAGATTCCTCTCCAGATGCTAGGGCATATTCCCAAACTAGGGCATCTATGATTCTAGAGGTCCACCTGCATCCCAACCCAAGGAAATCAAGCCTAGGCGCCAAGCCCAAGCCCTTAAGAAGCAAGATTCCAGCCAGATTCCCTGGAATATGCCAACCTATGAGCCCAACCCTTGGAAGCCTACCTGAGCCCCTCAAAATTTTGTCCAAGCCCATGAAGGAGGCATCCTTGCTGCTACCCCAAGGTCCAAAGCCGAATTTGAGGATTTTGACCAAGTCCAAGCCAAGAGTGATGGGGAACCGAAAACCTATTTTATTTTATTTTATTTGAGTCCATTAGTCCTATGTCAGTTTAGTCAAAGTGAGCCAATTGAGTCCTATAATAAAGTGGGATAACTGAGTCAAATAAGTCCCCTTAGTCAGGTCTAGTCATTTTAGTTCAGTCAAGAGTCCAGTTAAGTTGTTAAGTCAAGAGGAGAGTCATTAGTAGCCAAGAGATTCACCAGACCCCTCAACCAGAGATGGCCTTCATGCACCTGGACCCTTTCATGCTGCCAAGCCCGCAAGAGAGAGCTCCAGCCCAAGACAGGCCCACTGTTGACCGATCCACCAGGGTTTTTGGCCCATAAGTTAGGGTTTCTTAGCCCTCAAGTAATGTACCCTGGGGTGAATCTATAAATACTGCCCCTCCCCTATTATATTAAACATCTTTTTCTTATGAATACAAAAAAAAATATTATTTTGATCTGAGTTTTGAGTTTTCTCCAGATTGGAGTGGGTGTGATGCCCTGGTTCCCTATTCTTGAGTGCAAGCCCTAATCCCCTGGTGACTTCTATGCTCGCTAGCGATCCTCCCCCGCCTTGTCCCGCATTAGTTTGGTATCAGAGCGAGTCATGGATTAGGGTGTGCTCCATTTTTTGAACTCGACGGAGTCGAGTTTTTCACGGTCGAGGAGAATGATGGGGATCTAGCCATCGTCTGAATATTTTTCCAATTTTTTTTAATTTTCTAATTTTTTTTTTATTTCTCCATTCCCGCTATTCCATCTATCCCCGCTATTCTGGTTTTATTCTTGGTTTATCCTTGAGTTATCCCAGCCTTATTCCATCTCCTCCATCCTTCTCCAATGATTTCTTTTAAAACATCCGAACCCTAGTCGCTATCCCTCCGACCCAGATCCGGGCCGCCCGACCCCCGGCCGCCCCCGCCGGATCGTCGCCGATGCTCACCAACCCCCGCCCTCGCCGGAGAAGCCACCACCACTGCACACACCCTTGGGAAGATGAATGGATGCGGGAGGTGTCCGTCCGCCCACCTGTGGCCATGCCGCCCTGTGCCGCCACCGGCCTGCCACCCCCACCCGACCGCCGGTGGGGTGTTGGGTTTGTTGACCAAGACGGAAACATAGATTTCAAATTTTTTATCTTATGAAATCTATACCAAACCCTTTAGCCCTAGATCTCCTTAAAAATATATATATATATATATATATATATATATATATATATATATATATATATATATATATATATATCATTCATATACATGATTTAAATATATATATGTAAGTACTAACCTGTACCGTAATATCCAAAATGCAAATCCACCAGGTGCCCAAATGTTCACCCTCCAATGGTGATCCACACGGAGAAGAGATGAAGACAACAACTTCTTGATCTTGGATCCTCTTCTTGAATTCTTTTTCAAGAATTCAATTCTTGGACTTATAGGCTGGAATTTCTTTCTTGAAAATTCCCTTTCTCCCTTCTTTCCTCTTCTTGATCCTTTCCTCAACTTCATCCTTGTAGAAAATTCTTATTTGAAGTGGAAGAAAAATTAAGACAAGTAATGTCTTAATTCAAGAAAGAAAAGAGAACCTTCCTGTTTCTTTCCTTTACCATTCAAGACCTTCCTCTTATTCTTGTTTAGGGTCAGAGTTTCGACAGAGGATACCTCTATAAGGGAAACAATACCCAACAAGAACAAGGGGAAGGAGTATTCTAGAGAGGAAGAAAGGGAATCTGATCTCTGAATTATCTTACATGAAAACCCCCGAGAACCCACCCTATTTATAGATATTAAAGGGGTATCTTTTCAAAAACAACGCAACCCTCTGCTATCCCAAGAATCACGTTCTTTCCATCCTCACGCGTCCCCTCAGATTTTTCACACCTTTCCTGATTTATTTCAAGATTTTTCGATGAAGAAAAACCTTGGAAGAAACCTCAGAAAAGTCGCGATGTTTTGAGATGGAGTTGCAACCAAAAAGCAATGAATTTCTTCTAGCCATCTGATCTTGATCCAAGGGGCTCGAGATGAGACACCTAAAGAAAAGATTTCCATCCCCTCCCATCTGGTTTTCACGATAAAAGAAGTCCCCACGCGCGTGAAGAGGAGTCCACGCGCGTGGACTCTTCCTTTGGTGCGCACGCGTGGGAAAGATGGCTTGGGCGATCTTGGGAAAAGGGTTTAAATTGATTTTTAATCAATGGATTCAGCCACGAGTTAGCCCAAAGTCTCAAAATTTTAATTAGACTCTAATTAAGTTCAATTAGAACCCAATTAAGCCCAATTCAGAACCAAATTCGAATCCAATTCGAATAGAAGTTTGGTCTGCAACACATGCTAGTGTGTTTGTCCTGCAAACATGATTTAATTCAAAATTAAATCCCTCATCGACTCTCTTTTATGTGTGACCCATTGGGTTCCACATCTAGCCAGCAGTAGGTCCGAGTGCTATTTGACTTAATTCGGTTAGATCTCAACTAAGCCGATTTAGGTCAACTCAAGCTAGCTCGACTTGGTCAATTAGAATCTAATTCTAATTAACTGATTAAATTATCATAATTTTAATCATTTCCCTACAAGACAAGATTGATGTCTAGCAACGTATCATGTCTACCCGGAAGACGTGGAATTTTGGTGGAATTACCAAAATACCCTTCAGTGGTGAGTTACCGGGCAATTCAGTCCTTTGATCAACTTGCATCCTGAATATGATTATGTGATGCGGGACAGGGATTGGACTGGATCGCTGGCGAGCATGAAATTCACCAGAGATTAGGATTTGCAAAGGAGGAAAGAAGATGGTGCAGAGTTAAGAAAAAATACTGGGGTTCACATAGATTCCCCAAGAAGAACAAGCACATAGCAGAGGGGCTCACACAGATGCCCTAGAAAACAAGCACATAGTAAAGGGGCTCACATAGATGCCCTGGGCTCACACAGATGCCCAAAATCAGGGATCACACAGAAACCCTGGGAAGATGGAGAAGGGATCATACAGATACCCTAGGATCACACAGATCCTTTACATAGAATAATAGAAATTTATTCATACATCCCCCCATTACAAAAGGCTGAGGGGTGGTATTTATAGATTTTCCAACCCTCATTTGAATTTGAATACAAGATAAAAAGATAAGAACAAATCAAATTCAAATATAAGATAGGATAAGATAAGCCTATCCATATAACAATCCTAACCAACCAAATCCTAATTCAAATTTTAAACAAAAGATAAATCCTAAATAAATTTATTCCAAAAATGCTTCAAGATCTGTGCCACTCCAAGAATTATGCTTGCTCCAAGATCCGTGCTTGAGATGTCCCCATCATTATGGATATGGATACCTTATCAAATCCAATTTCATATTCATCCCTAGCTCAATCTTTTGAATGATGATTCATTAATGAACTATTAGAAACTACTTCTAATGTTCATACTTTGATCAAAGATTTCCCGAATCATCATTTGATCGAAATTGGCTGGATGCAATATCCTCTTACTAGGGCTGATCAATTCCTTGTTGACCTACTCACAACCTTCATATACAATCTACCATATATCCAGTATCACCTCATGCATAACTCAGTGTTATGATTGAGTGTGAACCAAAATGTGGATTCATGTATATCAGGTACCATGACAGTCTCAGGTCAAAGGACCACATGCACTACTCCCACTATGAGAAATATCTATTGACAAACAGATAAGGTTCCATTAGATATTCTCAATCTGGATCTATTCAGTGAACTCATTCTCTAATGAGCACCCACATCCTAGTATTAGTGTCAAACACAAGTGACTATGAGATCAGTCACCCTCATACATAGGAAGTGCTGATCTTTACCAAAACATTGATCCCCTACTCAATGTTCCATTGACCAGGAATATTTTAGATTAGGATTTTAAGGCTTTAGGTCTCACTTGTATGATCTCATCATAACCCTAGAACCATAGCCCTATTCTATGGAGTTCATCATATAATAATTAAGACACAGCGTATGATGAAAATAATGCCTTTATTGAATGATAATGTCAATACATTATTTTTTCGGATGGAAAATGAAAAATCCCAATGAAATATAATATTTCGATTGGCCTTTAGGGCATAATCCTTTCAGTGGGGTCCGCCACCGCACACGCCGATGGAAGATAAATGGACACGGGAGGCGTCCATCCGCCCCGTGCATCCGTGTGATGCCACAACCCGCCACCTAACATCGCCGTCGTCGCTCGCCTGCCGCCGTCCCACCGCCCCACCGTCCACTAGCCAAAGCCCGACCGTCGGAGCCCTCGCTGGCGCCCAAGAGTTCCCACACCATTGAAGAACAAACAGCATGCACAGGGCATGCCGTGCCCCCTGTGCTGCCTCGCTTGCAACCCACCACCAGCTGTCTGCCGCTCGGCATCCACCGGCCCCGTCCGTCGCCCGCTTCCCGGCCGTCCATCGGTGCCCCACCGGAGTTGGTTCCCTACCTTTCCGGGTCGTGATTTGGAGTTTGCATGGATTTCAGAGCATCCCAGTATTCAAAGCAGCATGCTTTCTGGAGCAGATCATCAAGTCGACATGCTTCTCAGAGCAGATCGGCAAGAATATTGATGCAGCACAATTTTTGATGTAATTTATTTTCCTTTTTTGTGTTTCTTGTTGGCTAAGTAACTGAGGGTTTGGTTTTTCTATATAAAGGCCCCTCTCCCCCTGTAAAGTTTAAGATTTGTTATGAATTTTTGTGTTTTCTATTAGTTCCGGTTCTGGGCTGAGGCCCATCTTTCCTTCACTTGCAGGTGTCGCGGGGTGTGAGACCCCACTTCCTTCGCTCGCATGCGAGCGTCGAGGGGCGCATCCCTCCCTCTAGGTCTTAGGGATTTTTCTTTACGGCCCCAGGTAGCGATTTGGATGGGATGCCCTAGGCTCCGCGTGTAGTGAGATCGGTGGGACGCCCTAGACTACATGTAGTGGTGTGGGTGAGATGCCCTAGAGGGTGCGACATCTCTCCATGAAGGTGAGTCCCCAGTCCTAGAGTGTCCATGTTTCCTATCCTCCATCCCATGTTTCTCCACCCAGAAAAATTGAAAACCAAAAGAGTATGGCTATTTTAGGGTTTAGTGTCAGTTAGCCCTAGTCCCGAGAGGCTTCTTAGCCCTCCCACGGTCCTAGTTTGTTTAGGTTTTCCCGTGTTTTCCCAATAAATCAGGTTACGTCTCATCTGTCCTGTATCAAAGAGGAGGTGTCTTAAGTGAAGAAGGAAGAAGACTAGTCAAAGTTTAGCCTAGTTGGGATAGGATTTCTACTTTGTATGGGTTTTGTAATCCTTTCATGGTTGGGAGAGGACTTGTATTTCATATAGAAGAGGGCATAGGAAGCTCTATATAAACCTCACCCCTCCCCCTCTTGTAGAATAAACTTTATTCATTATATCAAAACCCTGGTAAATTTATTTAAGCTTGCAAGCTTGTGTGTTATTTCTTTTGAGTTCTTTGGTTCTTTGGTTTGTGTTCTCTTGTGCTTGGTTGAATACATTGCTGCCCTAGCATCATTCCATGCCCTAACACACTAGCTTCCAAGCCTTCACACATCCAAGAAGGATTGCCCTAGGCCACCAAGCAAGGATATCTTCATCAAGCTTCAAACCACTCAGCTTCTAAACCCTAGCCTGATTTCTTCTAAACCTAGTTTCATTTTTTCTTACCTGCTATTTTGATTGACACTTGACAATTTGCAGGATCCCCGAGGTGTTTCACCTCCCTAGAGGAGGCTTTCCTTGCCTCCTTGACTGCCCAAATCAGTCATCAGTTCACGAAAAACTGAGCTTCATCATCCAGACTCCAATCAGAGTGCTGTGTGATCTCTTCATCGAAAGTTCTTCAAATCACTGATTGGTAACACCCTTCCCTTCTTTAAATTTCTGATTTGATGAAGATAAGCTATCCTAAACTGGAAGTTTCTCAACTCTCGGGTCCTCTCGTATTATCTTGCCAAAGTTCTTTGCAATCATGATGATTCTATTCATTGCTACTCCTTATGCTAGTCTTTACTTTTATTTGAAAATTTAGCCTTCAAACCTAAATTATAAAAATCACAAAAAAATTAGTTCACTATTTTTCCTACATATTTAGCAATCTTAGTGTCATCCCGCATCAGGGACCAGCCATACCAGGGGGGATAGAAGAGATAGCAGTAGGAGTGGAGGAAGCAGTAGGAGTAGAAGCAGCAGTAGGAGCAGAAGAAGTAGGAGGTGGCCTAGGCTGACCTATGATGATCCCCGTCAGCCAGGGAGCCCTACAAAAGCTAAGAGGGACTTCATCCTCCTCATTAGAGGATGGGGTCCTGGGCCGAGAAGGCCCTACCTCATTGGAATGCCCTAAGCGAAGGCATCTCCAGTTAGACGGATCTATCCTAAAGCAAAGGTAGGAGAAGATACTAGCCAAAAGAAACCTAAAGATACTAAAAAAAATAAGAACTCCCTCAGCGCAAGCCGAGGAAGAAGAGAAAGGGGATAAAGGAAAGGAAAACTGACATGAATACCTCATAGAGAAGGGTTGAACTAGAAAAGAAAGTTCTCGGGTTCATCTACAAGCTTGAAGGTTCGAAAGAGAAAGTTTGAGAAATGTTTTCTTCCTTTTCAAAAATGGCCTGATAGCACTTGTGCATCCTTTTGGTCTTCTCAGCACAAGATATGTGCCACATGTTAAGATCGGTTGAGGATGGTGCCATGGTATGCTGAAGATCACCTCGGGCCCATCGTTAATCATCATGCTTCATTTGATCTGCTAATATGGCATCTCTACATTGGCTTCGAGGCATGATCCATGAATCATTAGCAATTATGGCATTTAATGTTACTAGATATTTGTTTTTTCCATATCAGCATCACCATAACTCCCTTCATCTCGAGCACCGCATCGCGTTTGGACTTGAGAGTGGGGGGCAACTGATATGGCGGGACCGTTGACGAGTCCCTCTCAGCTATAGCTGACGGCCATGCTGGTAGAAGATGCCATTTGGATGCTGCATCCGGAGAGCTCGTCAACTGGTGTAGCTCCCCAATGGTCAAGCATTGGTCGAGGTCACACCTCATTTTCCAAGCCCCTCGACTGGAGTGGCTCCCCCATGGTCGAGCCTCAACTGATGTCATCCCTTGCTTCTCAAGACCCTCGATCGGAGTGTCTCCGCCATGGTCAAGCCTCAACTGAGGTCATGCCTCACTTCCCGAGCCTCTCAACCATAGTGGCTCCCCTGTGGTCGAGCCTCAGCCAAGGTCATGCCTCTCTTCTTGAGCCCCTCGGCTAGAGTGGCTCTCCTGCAAATGAGCATCGGTCAAGGTTGTGCCTCACATATTGAGCCCCTCGATCGGAGTGGCTCCCCCATGGTCGAGCCTCGACTGAGGTCATGCCTTGCTTCTTGAACCCCTCAATCAGGGTGGCTCCCCTGCAATTGAGCCTCGACCGAGGTTGTGCCTCGTTTCTCATGCCCCTCGGCCAGAGTGGCTCCATCATGGTCGAGCCTCAACTAAGGTCATGCCTTTATCCTTCGACCCCCGGTCGAGGTTAGGCTCCCTCGCTTGAGGTCGACCCTCCATCAAAGTCAACCACTTCTTCGGGGTTAGGTATGAAATTTTCAAGAGAATGTGGCCTTTCCCTCAAGCACCCTTCGAAAAGTTGGGTAGGGAATGTCGGTGGGTCATGCCACCACCTTCACCAGAGCCCTAGCACAACATGAAGAGGCTGACATGCCTTAGAGATGGTGGCAGACCACCAGGAACCTTTGAAGAAGAGGTACCCCATCATGGCATGCCAATTGTGACCCTTGCAGGATGGCATTTCATCAGAGCATGCTACCTACAGAGGATCGGCCCACTAGAGTGTCAGGCCCCTCAGCCCACTGTCGGCACCATCTGGGGATGGGCACTCCACTCAGGGTGTTGCGCCCCTTCACCCCCACCTACACCACCCAAAAAAGGAAGGTTTCACCATGAGATTCAGACCCCGTAGTATCTGCCTCCTGACTGGTTTCCTGCTAGGTCTCCCCAAACATGGTGGGATGATGATAGAAAGAGGTGAAGTCCTATTGGAGTTTCAGGACCAATGGTGTACCTCATGTACTCACTATGTAAGGGATGTGCACTCCTCTAGGCTCCATTACCAATGTCAGTGACAGACGTCTCCCCCCTAGGGAAGGAAAGTAGGCCTACACCTCACTTGTGTGAGGGGCATAGAGAGGAGGTCAAGCCAGAGCTCGGCATCCTACAGGAGGGGCCACTCATCTATGAGAAACCGAAAGGGGGTACCTAGTCATGGTAAGCAAGAAGAGGTAGGCAATTTAGCAAGGCACAAAGCATAACTAGAACACACCAGACCTATCCAAGAGACTAGAAATGACTACAGCCTCCGTTGCTCAAATTCTCCTTCTCGACTCTAACTCCCACTTCATTGTCTTTCAAAGATGGTGGCGACACCAAGATCTGATACAGATTACTGGGCCCTATCTGATTTACTTATCCATGTGTCAAATTTTGTAATCAAGTAAATTGAGTCCTGTAATAAGTTGAGGCTAGTTGATTTGTCTCAACCCTAGTCCAGTCTTTGAGTCCTGTACTTGAGTATTAGTCTACTACCAGTTCAATCTTTTACAAGAGAAAAGGATACCCTATTTTAGAGTTCACCAAGCTTCATCCAGAAGCCAGAGGCCTTCACATAAGCTTATTGAGCCTTGTTTGCCACCCTAGGGTCTAAGATTTCTTCCAGATGCCCTCCAGATGCCTTCTAGATGCCTTCTAGATGCCTTGATACCCTCCAGATACCAGAGAATATTCTCAGATTAGGGTGCCTCATGATTCCAGGAATATGCCAGCACCCAGGCCAAGAGATTCCAAGCTCAGGAGTCAAGCCCATGAGCCCCAGAACCAAGATTCTAAGGAATATGCTGATACCAGGGCACCCCAATTTCTAGGGCCCAAAGCCCATGCACCAACCCAAAGGAGGCCACCCACGCTTGTTCCCTTGAAGCCCACACACTCAAGCCCAAAGCCCTTGGCATCCAAGCCCAATGAAAGACTCTTTTCCAAGTCAAAAGAGGAGAAGGAATCCTTGAAGAATAAGGAGAACTAGTTTCATTCAAAGTGTATTGTCCTAATCATAATCATACTTGTAATCCCTTTCCCTCTTAACTTTGTAATCCTATCCTATCTAGGAGAGGACTTGGAGAACATTTATAAATACCCCACCCCTCCCCCTCTTGTAAGTAGCTTTTATCATGAAATAATACCTTGCTGAAATTTTTCTAGCTTGTTCCTTGTGTTCTTCTTTGGTGTGTGAGTGTTGAGATTGGTGTGCCCTAATTCTACCAAACCCTAGCCACCCCAAATGTTCTTCTTCAAAGCCCTAATCCACCCGAAGAAAAGGTGCCCTAGGCCACCCAAGCAAGGAGTTCTTCTTCAAGCATCAAGCCTGCCACGTCCAAAACCCTGATTTCTTCTTTCTTCCAAACCCTAGTTCTCTTTTTTTACTTTCTTATTTGTTTATTTGCTGACCTCTGATGCTTGTAGGATCCTCATGGTATTCACCTCCGAGGAGGAGGCCCTCTTTGCCTTAAGGATCATCCCAGATTATCTTCAGATTCGGGAACTAAAAGCTTATCTTCCAGGCACCATCCAAAGTGCTGAGAGAACTCTTCTTCAAGTTAATCTTCAATCTCTGCCTGGTACAAACCTTTTCTCTCTTGATTTCTGACTGGTTGAAGGTATACTATCCTAAATCAAGGGTTTCTCAATTCTCGGGATCCTATCTTTTATTATTTTACATGTGTCTTTTTGTGGGTATGATAGTTTCTTTCATTACATGTTTGCTTGAAATTCTTACTTGCTTTCGGGTTACTAGCCGACAAACTTAAATTCTTAAAATTACAAAAAATTAGATTTTCTTATTTTTCCTTCATCTACATCTGTCCTAGGATCATCCAGCATCAGTTTGGTATTAGATCTAGTTTAGGATAGCTTGCATCTTCATCAAAATCATAGAAACACTCATTACTATTTTTTTGCATCCTGTCATCTGCAGTAGGTATCTGATTTTTATCTAGTTCATCATCTTAGGAATTATATTTTTCATTAAAATTCTCATGACATGTTCCTTGCTTAGTTCTTTTAATTATCATAATTTTGAATTATTTTTACCAAAAAAATACAAAATTACTGCATCTTATGAACCCTAACTAAAATTCTAAGATGTCTGCACCAGTATAAAAACCCTAGGAGTTGCATCATCATCTGATTTTTGTTTTCAATAAAATTTGGTAGAGATCATCAGCACCATCCATCCTTTGTACTGTATTTCTTTTTGATTTTTTATGCATCAAAAACTATGTCAAATTCTACACCAAACTGAACCCTAATCTTCTGATTCTGTGATTTCTGCACACCAGCTACAAAACTAACCAACTTCCAAACCCCTCAATCCCAAGCCCAATTTGATTGCTAACCTAATCAACTTAAACCTAACTTTCCATCTCATAAAATATCCAAAACTATTTTATTTTTCTGATTGTTATTAGTTTGCATTAGGGCTCATTAAATGTGCATCATCTGATTAAACTATTCTTAAGGGTAATTTACTATCTCAGATCAGGGCAGGATTTCATCACCTGTCCTGGGCCCAAAATAATCACTTGAAGGTGAAGCTATTCACACAAGTAGGTCAGAAAAGATGCATTTTAAAACTATTTTAAAACATGCACAGTAGAAGGCTCGATAGATAGATCAAAATGATCTACCGATCTGCCCATAACAGGATCTAGTATAATGATCTAGTATGCAAACAAAGCATCAACAACAAGAAATAAACAAAGGTATAAAAGTACCTTACCTTGATACCTCTAAAAATACTGAGAAGAAGGATGAAGGCGCCCAAGCCACACATGTGTCTGGCCTCTACAGGTAACCACACCAGGGCTTGACTCTGATCAACTCCCTCGGAGTGCTAGCTCATCAGAATCCTTCAGGTCGATCTTCTTCTTCTGGGAAGACAAGGAGGAGAGGTGGAACCCTTCCCAAGAAATACTCTTCCCAAGACCTAGCTTGAATGCTAGGTTTCTCATACCCAATCCGAAGTCCTCACTAAACCCTTCTTCTTCTTCTCTAACTTTTCTCTTCTCAAAAGAACCATTAGTATCCTCTAGAATGACCTTCATTTATAGGGGCAGCCATGAGAGGGAGAAAGATGGAGTAGTGATTGGGGGAGAGAGTGAAGGGCCATTCCAAATGGGTCCAAGCCAAAGAAGGTAAGTATGATAATCATACCATGAATGCTTGGAGCCAAAATGCCCAAAAATTTGAATTTCGAATTCAAAATTTGAAATCAAACATTCCAGAAATTCTTTCTAGAAATTTGATCATCACAACATGTATTGACACTTACAAAATACCAGTGCCGACACTTGGGACATGGTCAATCATATTGACCACCGGTGATGGCAAACGATTCTTAATCATCGATCAACCTTAAGATCAGATGGAACCCCTATGGTGTGTGACCCCATAGGTTCGAACACTAAGCCGGTAGCACTGAAACATTTCCAGCACCAGTCCTCACCTAGCAATGATACCCGATGTCCGGATAGGTCGAAGATGCAGAGCACCTCACAAGAACCTCTGGCTTATAGTTACCGTATAATTCATCCTTTTGATCTCATAATGCTCAGGATGACCTAGTGATGCAGGATGACTCTATGACTGCTAAACATGCATAAAAAATAGTAAAATAATTTTTTTATATTTTTTATAATTTTATTTGCAAGCTAGATTCCCAAAATAAAGGAAGAACTAGTAGAAAGTCTAGCAGTGCAAAGAATCATCGGATCGTCGGCAAACTCATACAAACTAATGAAATAGCCAGGATTCGAGAGTTGAGAAACTCCCGATTTAGGATAGTTTGTCTTCATTCAAATCAGATAATAAGAGAAGGGAAGGATTCTTACCAGTCAGAGATTAAAATTCAGTAGTAGAAGAGAACAGATGCAGGATGACTCTAAGACTACTAAACAAGCATGAAAAATAATAAAATATTTTTTTATAATTTTTATAATTTTATTTGCAGGCTAGATTTCCAAAATAAAGTAAGAACTAGCAGAAAGACTAGCAGTACAAAGAATCATCGAATCGTAGGCAAACTCATACAAACTAATGAAATAGCCAGGATCCGAGAGTTGAGGAACTCCCGATTTAGGATAGTTTGTCTTCATTCAAATCATATAATAAGAGAAGAGAAGGATTCTTACCAATCAGAGATTAAATTCAGTAGCAGAAGAGATCACTCACAACTCTGATTGGAGCCTAGAAGAAGAAGCTTCAATTCCTAAATTAGAAGGCAGATCTGGATAAGGTCTAAAGGCAAAGAAGGCCTCCTTTGGAGAGGTGAAGTACCTCAGGGATCCTGCAAGCATCAGGGTCAATCAAAACATAATTAAATAAGAAAATAAGAAACAAGGATTTAGAATTGAAAGAACTAGGTTTAGGTGGGATGTCCAGGGAAGAAGCAATTGCATGATTGGGTCTGCAGCTAGGAAACCTTCATCTGGGCATGGCTAATCTCCAAAGATGCAAATGGAAGCTAGGGCAGTAGGGACTCAATCAAGGAACACAAGGAGAGCACTCAAAGAGGGAACCAAAACTCAAACACAAGGCAATTTAGCAAAATTTCAACAAGGTTTATTCATAAGAAAAAGATGCTTACAAGAGGGGGAGGGTAGGGTATTTATAGAGTTCCCATGCCCTCACTAACCATGGTTACACGTGGATTACAAATCCTCTTCTAAATTGGAATACAAGTCCTTTCCTAGCTAGGTTAGTATTACAAGGTTTAAAGGGATTAGGAATCCTAACTAGGTTAGAAAAGACTTGGTCTTCTCCCACTTCACATCAACTTGGACTTGGCCAAACCTCTTTGGATGCCCCTCCTTTGGGTGTGTGGGATTTAGGGCAGCAAGGGAGAGGTCGGCCATGGGCTTGCAGAGCTTGGGCTTCGGCCCCCTGGAAGCTGGGGCGCCTGGTTCCCTGGGCTGGCATATTCCCTGCATCAAAAGGGAATATTGGTTCTCCTTGTTTGGGATTGCTTCCTGGGCTTGAATTTGGAGGCTGGAGTACTGGGATAGCCTGGTAAACATGGGCTCCTAGCATATGGAACATTCTAGAAGCATCTGGATGAAATCTGACATATGAAATGGCACCCTGGAAAAATCAGGGCATAATTTGGGCACCTAGGTGTCGATTGAGCTCCCCTAAGCTGGTGTAACTGCTTCTGGCTTCAGAATGAGGTCTAGTGAAACTCCAAAATAGCATAGCCTCTTCTCTTGTACATGAAGTGAACTCACACTGGACTCATACTGGTATACATGAATAAATTTACTGGACTAGGTTGAGGGTTGAGATAAATCAACTAACCTCAACTTATTACAAGACTCAATTCTAGTTGATTACAAAATTTGACACATGGCTAGGTAAACTAAATTGGTCCCAGTAATCTGTGTCTAGTCCAGGTGCCCCAACCAATTCTCTTGGGGCAGGAGGAGCTCGACCCTATTGTGTGTGGGATAACTTGTCTCTCATAGTGCTCGAGTAGGTCTGGGTTGAGGCACTGTAGATCCTCATGGGCGATCCACGAGTCCTCAGATTCTAGCCGACCTTGCTACCGGACCAAATACCTCTGATAGCCTCTATTCTGGGTACATATGGCTTGATCATCCAGGATTCTCTCAATCTTTTTCTCACTATTTGGCCAATTGGTTGGTGGACAGTCTGGGGTGGGTTCTCTCTTAAAGGGAGGGATAGGCTCAAGATGCTCGCTAGGTATCACTGCTGGCTCCCTAGACTCTATAAAATCTGAGATGATGAAGGTGGAGCTAATACCTAAATCAGGTAGTATCTCATGCACATAGGCATTGGGTCCACCGATATTCATTATCTTGGATGGGCCATCTTCGCGAGCAAAAAATTCGTTACAATTACAGAATCCCCTGCAAAATTATTTATCTCTCTTTTGGGAATTAGCCAAGTTGTTAGTTAGTTCATTAGTTATGTTTAGCTTTCGACTAATTTTCATATGCTGTGCAGAGGGTAGTGCAGGTGCGGACATGTAATTCTGGTTGTGCATTTATTGGACTTAACTAATACCTAATAACTCGACTAGACATCCTTATCAAAGGACGTTTTATTTGACTCCAAGGGACAAAACCTAATAGCTTATAGACTCTTTAGGTTTGACCCTAGCATGGCATGTACATAAGAATTTACTATGCACTCCTACTAGGTGCCATAGGGTTCTCCGAAAGTAAGATGCAAATATGACATGCTTAAAGAATGAATGCATCATGCAAATTCTTATAAAATGCAACCTAATAGTAAAGAAAACACAAGAAGTTTCTGGAAAGGATAGAAAATAAGAGGTGGGTTCAGGGTTAGTCTAGTTGGGTGAAAAGTAAGAAAAGGGTTCGTGGTTAGTTAGATAGACTAGGATATAAGAAGGGGTGTCAGGGATTAATCCTAAACTAATCAGGTTGACCTTAAGGGGTTGGTGTCTATCTACTGGCTCTGCCTTATGGAAGCATGGGTTACTAATTTCAGGAAAAAGATTTTCAACTGGGATCAAGGAAGTGACTTCATCTTGAGGGTACTTGGTGAGATAAGCCAAGTTCTTAATAAACTCTTTTGGCTCAGGAAAGTCAGGACTAGGCTCTACAATTGGATCCTCTTCTAAAGTCTCCTCTAATTGCTCTTCCATTGCAACATGGGTGTGATCTGGGTTATCTAACTCTGGATCGGCCACTAACTGATTATGGTCAAGGTTAGCTAAATCTAGATTGGCTACTACTTGGATATGGTCAACTAATATTGGGTGGTCTTCTACTTGGGTATCTATTGACTGAACTAGCTCTGGATTGGTTTCTACCTAGGTTTCTACTGGATCAACTAACATTGGATTGGTTTCTACCTGTGTTTCTACTGGATCAACTAACATTGCATCTTCTATAGGGTAGTCTTCTAGATCTTCAATAGACTCATTATCTTCATACTCTTCTACTAGACTTGGGTCAGCCTCATATATTTCTTCTTCTAAGTCATCTTGGTGAACCAATGGGGTGGTAAGAGGGGTTGGCTAATAGAAAATTGACTAGGGTCTTGGGTAATAGGGGTGGGTAAACTAAGGGTTATGGGTTCATAGGATATGGGTTTAAATGTTACGGGTTCAAAGGTTATGGTTTCAAATCTAGGGGTACCAATCCTATAGGGTTCAGGTCGACTGAGGGATAGGGTTACTATCGGGTTCATGTCTAGAGACTATGGGTTCCTGGGGTTCAGCTCTATGGGTCATGCCTAGGGTTCCTACTTGGTTGAGTCTTTGATTCATTTGGTCAAGCGTAGCATAAATTTGGACATTGGATTAGTTATTGGATAAATCGATTCGGTCAAATCATTCGATCATGGTTTTCATGAAAGCTTCTAGACTAGGGTCCATGGTTAAGCTAGGTTGGGGTTTAGACCTCTGATATTGGGTTCCTAGTCTAGTGGTCATACACAAATCAAATAATTAAATGAAATGATGCAACCAAGCATGCAAAAGTGAAAGGAAAGTCTAGTATAATCTAGGGTTTCCAAAACCTAGAGCCAGAAACTAGGTGGGTCAGCTCAACTTACACCTAACCCAATAGCTTATCCTTCCACTAGCCAAGTAGGGGATGGGAGTGTGAGAGGCCCCCCTACTTTCACAGGGACCCAATTAAAATCCATAGCACCACTTAGGTCATTTGACTCTGGACCCCTTACCTTAGACACCAGCTTTTAGTAATAGCTAAGATGTTAAATGCACTAGTTGGCCCAAAAAGCTCGAACCCGACCTGTTGATGTCTCCTAGCCTACTAGGGCAAATTAGGTCTAATTGATTTTAATTAGGCTTGGGTTAGTATGATGATGGTTATTTTGGGCTTAGGACAGGTGATGAAATCCTGCCTTGATCTGAGATAGAGAGTTGCCCTTAAGATTAGGTTAAGAATGATGGCAATCAATGGCCCTGATGCAATCAAAAATAATCAAAAACAAATAATTTTTTAATGATTTATGATGTGTCAAGTTAGGTTTAAGTTAACTGGGGTTACCAAACAAAGTTTGGCTTGGAATTGGGGGTTCGGTAGTTGATTAGGCTAGGTTGAGTCAAGATGCAGAATGTAGCAGAAATCAGAGAATTAGGGTTTTGGTGGTTGCAGAGTTGGACACATATCCCAATGCATAAAAAAATCAAAAAAAATAAGGAATAGAGGATGGATTGTGATGATGAAACCTACCAAATTTTATGTAAAACTAAAATCATATGATGATGCAAACCTAGGGTTTTTTGGACTGCTTAGAAATTATCAGGATTATGTTAGGATTTCTATTATGCCGAATTCTAAATATTTAGGGTTTCTGTAAAATTAATTAAAGATTATGATAATTACTAGGACTGAACAGAGGACATGCAGTAAAAATCTCATAAAAAAACAAATGTTTATGATGCCAAAATCAGATAGAAACTAGACACTTAATGTAGTGGATAGAATGCAGAATTAGGGTTTATGAGCGCAAAGGAAATAAAAAAATACTATCCTAAACCTGCTTAGATACCAAACTAATACAAGATAACTCTAAGACTACCAAACATGCATGAAAAAAAATAAAATATTTTTTTTGTGATTTTTATAATTTTATTTGCTGGTTAGATTCCCAAAATAAAGTAAGAACTAGCGGAAAGACTAGAAGTGCAAAGAATCATTGGATCGAAGGCAAATTCATACAAACTAATGAAATAGCCCGGACCCGAGAGTTGAGGAACTCCTGGTTTACGATAGTTTGTCTTCATTCAAATCAGAAAATAAGAGAAGGGAAGGATTCTTACCAGTCAGAGATTAAAATTCAGTAGCAGAAGAGATCACTCATAACTCTGATCAGAGCCTGGAAGAAGAAGCTTCAGTTCCTGAATCAGATGGCTGATATGGACCCGGTCTGAAGGCAAAGAAAATCTCCTCTAGGGAGGTGAAGCACCTCGAGGATCATGCAATCATCAGGGTCAAACAAAACAGCAATTAAACAAAGGAATAAGAAACTAGGGTTTAGAATTGAAAGAACTAGGTTTAGGTATGGATGTCCTGAGGAAGAAGAAGTTGCTTGATTCGGGTAATAGCTAGGGCATCTTCCTCTGGGCGTGGCTGATCTCCAAAGATGTAGATTGAAGCTAGGGTAGCAAGGTTTCAATCTGGGAACACAAGGAGAGCGCTCAAAGAGAGAACCAAAACTCAAACACAAGGCAATTTAGTAAATTTCAACAAGGTTTATTCATAAGAAAAAGATAATAACAAGAGGGGGAGGGGTGGGGTACTTATAGAGTTCCCATGCCCTCACTAACCATGGTTACACTTGGGTTACAAATCCTCTTCCAAATTGGAATACAAGTCCTTTCTTAGCTAGGTTAGTATTACAAGGTTTAAAGGGATTAGGAATCCTAACTAGGTTAGAAAAGACTTGGTCTTCTCCCACTTCACATCAACTTGGACTTGGTCAAACCTCTTTGGACGCCCCTCCTTGGGTGTGTTGGCTTTAGTGCAGCAAGGGTGAGGTCGGCCATGGGCTTGAAGAGCTTGGGCATGGGCCCCCTGGAAGCTGAGGTGCCTGGTTCCCTGGGCTGGCATATTCCCAGCATCAAAAGGGAATCTTGGTTCTCCTTCCCTGGGCTTGCATCCTGGGCTTGAATTTAGAGGCTTGAGTGCTGGGATAACCTGGTAAACAAGAGCTCCTAGCATATGAAATATTCTAGAAGCATCTAGAGGGAATCTGGCATCTGAAATGGCACCCATGGAAAATCAGGGGACAATCAGGGCACCTAGGTGTCGATTGAGCTCCCCTAAGCTGGTGTAGCTGCTTCTGGCTTCAGAATGAGGTCCAAGTGAAACTCCACATCAGCATAGCTTCCTCTCTTGTATACGAGTAAACTCCCACTCATGGACTCATACCTACTGTTATACATGACTCAATGTACAGGACTAGGTTGGGGTTGAGACAAATCAACTAACCTCAACTTATAATAGGGCTCAATTCTAGTTGATTACAAAATTTAATACATGGCTAGGTAAACCAAATATGGCACAGTAATCTGTATATGATCCTGGTGCCCCCAACCCAGGGTTCGACCGCCAATCCTAATTTGGTTCATCCAGATCATGTCTCAACTTTACAAGTTCTGTGACTCCTTACAAAAACTACCCTGGCCAAGGATTTGCTAAATTGAGACATAGTAGTCATTCACTCCAAACTTTTGGATGGTCAATTCCATCGTGATCCATTATCGCTCCACAAGTCCTTGAATGCACCTAGAAACCTTCCATCACTGGATTAGAAAACCAGGTAGTCCGGTACCAAAGTATAATGAGTTGCTTGCAAGCTACCATGCTAATCTCAGGTCTGAGGGATATATATACCCATATTCCTTCACGAGCAACCCTTTGGTAGAAGGGAGCTCCGTAGATGGTCATGTTTAGTGAGATGTCATACATTTCACCTGCATGTCACACCAGTGTCTCCACTCCTTGGTTAAGAGGACAACCAACAAATATGACATACAACAACCTACACTTGATATATCATCGTCCTATGACAATGTATCCTTTGGTTGTGAACCAGTTTAAGAACTACTTGATATATCCTCTCAATATCAAAATAATGTAGTTATAAGGACTCCATCATACAACAGTTCATTTCAAAAATGAAATATGATGAACAGCCAAAAGGAATAACTTTTATTCATTAAAAATCATATACAGTTACAGGATAGCACACCATCTACAGCCTAGATGATTGGCTTTGGGACAAATTTTCAACAACTCTCACTTGGACTAAAGCCAATCGATATAGAATCTCATTCCCATTTTCTATTTATAATAGTCGAACTCTTGAATCCCAATGACTTTAGTGAAGGGGTTGGCTAGGTTCTCCTTTCCATCGATCTTTTGAAGGTTAATGTTACCTCGTTCCACGATCTCTCGTACAAGGTGATAGCATCGCAGAATATGCTTTGTGCGGTGATGAGACTTCGGCTCTTTGGCTTGAGCAATGGCTCGAATGTTGTCACAGTACACTGGAATAGGACCATCCAGGGAAGGTGCCACTCCCAGCTCACCAAGGAACTTCCTCAACCACACAGCTTTCTTTGTTGCATCTGATGCTGCAATGTACTCTGCTTCGCATACTAAGTCCACCATAGTAGGCTGCTTGGAACTTTTCCAGCAGATAGCTACTCCATTCATGGTAAAGATAATCCTGACACACTCTTGCTATCATCTTTATCTAACTGGAAACTGGAGTCAGTATACTCCACAAGTTTCAAGTCAAATTCTCCATAAATTAGCCAATGGTCCTTTTTATTTCATAAATACTGAAGGATGGTTTTTACCACTTTCCAATGAGCTTCACCTGGGTCAAACTAGTTTCTGCTCACTATGCCTAGTGATGCCATGTATGGTCTAGTACATGTATGGCGTACATGGCGTATGATAGAGCCCACTATCGAAGCATGTGGGATTGTACTCATACGCTCTCTCTCTTTACGAGTTGTTGCATAATTTTTTTGGAGAGATCAATTCCAGTGCTATCGGGAATAGCCCTTCTTGGAATTTTTCATGCTACCCATTTTAGCACGGTATCGATGTACATAAACTGGGATAGTCCTAGAAGCCTCTTAATCTATCTCTATAGATCTTCATACCCAGTATGTAAGAGGCTTCATCCAAGTCCTTCATAGAGAACTAGATGATAACCCAGACCTTTATTCCTTGCAGTGCTGGGATATCATTCCTAATTAAGAGAATGTCATCCACATACTGTACAAGGAATACAATCACATAACCATTAGCCCATATGTAAATGCAAGGTTCTTCTCTGTTCCTAACGAAGCCATACGACATGATACACTTATCAAATCGCATGTTCCAACTCCTTGATGCTTGCTTCAGTCCATAGATGGACTTTTGAAGGCCGCACACCATTGACTCATCTGTGGATGTGAACCCTTCAGGTTGTATCATATACACCTCCTCTTCCAGCTCACCATTCAGGAAGCTGTTCGGACATCCATTACTATATTTTATAGTCAAAGTGTGCCGCTAAAGTAAGTATGATCCGAATAGACTTGAGCATTGCCATAGGAGAGAACATCTCATCATAGTCAATACCATATTGTTGACGATATTTTTTGGCAACCAGACGGGCTTTATAGGTCTCCACTTTCCCATCGCGCCCTTTTTCCTTTTGAAAATCAATTTGCACCTAATGGGTTTTATCCCTTCTAGTGGATTAACCAATGTCCATACATTGTTGATCTCCATGGACTCCATTTTGGATTTCATGGCTCCTAGCCATTTCTCAGAGTTTGACCTCTACATCGTATCCATATAGGTGATCGGATCCTCATTATTCTCATCGAGTTTAATGGGATCACCGTCTCGGGCCAAGAAATCGTAGTATCTATCCGGTCGACTCGGTACCCTACTGGATCTCCTTAATGGTTCTTGTGTGGGCTCTGGGTGTGATCTAATCATAGCCAGTTCTATGTTGTCTCTTAAGTGTGTCAGTTCTTCTACTTGTTGAAATTCACTAAGTTCAATCTTAGCGGCTATAGTCCCTTCACCAAGGACCTCCTTTTCCAAAAAGATAGCCCTATGACTGACAAACAACTTTTATTCCTCAGCTAAGTAGAAGTAATACCCCTTAGATTCTTTTGGATACCCAACAAATAGGAACTGGTCAGACCTAGGTTCATGTTTGTCCATTTTCAAATATTTTACATAAGCTGGGCACCCATAGACCCGAATGTGTGATAATCTTGGCTTACCTCCAATCCATATCTCATATGGTATTTTGCTAACAGACTTACTTGGAGCCCTATTCAAAAGGTAACAAGCTGATTCTAGATCATATCCCCAAAATGATATTGGCAAAGAAGCAAAGCCTATCATAGATTGAACCATGTCTAACAGGTTTGATTCCTCCTCTCAAACACTCCATTTAATTGAGGTGTCCCTAGAGGTGTCCATGAAGAGAGAATACCATTCTCCTCGAGATATGTCAGAAACTCACCCGAAAGCTATTCACTGTCTTGATCGGATTGAAGGATTTTGATACACTTTCTAGTTTGTTTTTCTACTTCACTACGATACCATTTGAACATTTCAAACGATTCAGATTTATTTATCAGCAAGAAGACATAACCATACCTCGAAAGGTCGTCTGTAAATGTAATAAAATAAATGTACCCATCCCTGGCACTAACATTCATGGGTCCGCATACTTCAGTATGTACCATACTCAGAGTCTCATTAGCTCGTTCACCTTTTTCAATAAAGGTGACTTTGTAATTTTTTCAAGAAGACAGGATTCACAGGTTGGAAGAGAACTATCTTTGTTGACCCCATAAGTGATTTTGATGATAACCAAACATTGGAGCATGTACATTTATTTCTGACAACTCTTCAAGTGTTTGACAAGTTTTTGTAGGATGAACAACATGTTCAAACTTCATCTCCTACACTTCTATTTTCTTGGTTGAGTTGTGTTGTAAATATTTTTGTAAAGAAGAACCCAATCAAAATGCTAAGAAAAAAATCAATTAAAAGGGTTACTTCTGTGAGTGTGTGCACCATGAATTTTAGTTTGAGTTGGTATTGTATAAAATTGTAAAAGAGTTGGTGAGAGTTTTCTTTAAGTTCAATTATAAAAATCCTAAAGAAGACACTCGAGCCGACCCAAGTAATGAAGAGCCACTCTGATAACTGGCACGTAGCAATGATTCTAGAACGTAGCAATCCGAGCCGACTCAGTGGAAAGCGAGCCGACTCCTCCAGAGTCCATTTCCTGAAGATTTCTTAGAACAACCAAGCGAGTCGACCTGAACCAAAAAGAGCCGACTCTGCCATACCTAATTTTGAAAGCCTGAGAAAGCGAGCCAAACTGAACTGCATCGAGCTGACTCTTTCAAGTGAGATTTTTCAAAACTGAGAAGAAGAGCCGACTCCTCGAGTTCAAGATTTTCAAGATTCAAGTTCGAGCCGACCTGGGCTACAAAGAAATGACTCATCCAGAGTGATGTTTCATGCCCTGAGACAAAGAGCCGACTGCATTGAAGATTTGGTGACTCGACCCATCGACTCGAAGGATCCAAGCCGACTCGAAGAAATCCGAGCCGACTCGAAGGAATCCGAGCCGACTCGAATGCCACTTTCAGGTATCTAATGACTAGTTCCAGAATTTATTTTTGAATACTAAAAAGTGCTCCAACTGTCAAAAATCATTTCCCAATGATCTACAATAGCTAGAACTGCCATGGGATGATGGAAGACTTTAAATTTGAAGGATTTGAACTTTTTTGAAGCAATGAATTAGAGAGTTCTTCAAAAGAAGATTGCTTCATTGAATATCCTACCTACCAACAGCAAAAGAGCATAAGAGCAATCAAGTCAAGCTTTCAAGTCTTCACCAACTCCAATCTAAAGCTTGAAGCAACTTTGGAATGAATCCACTAAAGTAATTAAAGTCTATTCAAGTGTATTCAAGTGGACTTCCAACAAGCTGCACCGGCAACTATATGGTAAATTGAGTTTGTCATTCTTGTTGTATTTATTTTCAATTCAATCTTTGAATTATTGGGTTATTGGTAAACCTGGTTGAAAAACCAAATAGGTTCTTGGTGAGCCTTATTAAAACCGAGGGTTAGTTCTTGGTGATCCTGTGAAAACCAAGTTGGGTTTCTTTGGTGAGCCTGTTAAAACCAAAGGGTGTTGGGTTTTCTTTGATGATCCCGTAAAATCAAAGTGTAGAGGTTTTGGATTGTGATCCTGTAAAACAATCTTACTGTATTCGGGTGTGAATATAGTGGAAATCCCAAGTGGTATCTTGGGTAGTGGACGTAGGAGCTGGGTTGCTCCGAACCACTATAAATTTTGTATGTTTGTGTTGTGCTTTCTTGACTCTGTTTAGCTTCTGCATTTTGTAATTCTATCATAGCACATACAACTTGCAAAGGATTTTGAATTACATATTACTTGCCTCCATTTTTTAAAAGATCCAATTCACCCCCCCTCTTGCGTAGCCACCTGGGCAACAACTGGTATCAGAGTAGTGTCTCTAATTATCTTGGAGTAAAGATTGATGGCTCATCCCATGAGTACGTCTTTGGCTGAAGGCCAATCAACTAATAGGCCTCCACTTTTCATAAGCATAATTATTCCTATTGTAAAGCACGAATGAAAATCTATATTCAAGCTATTGATTTTTAATTACGGAAGGTCATTCTTAAAGGGCTACAGGTTCCCTTGACTAAAATTGATGCCTGGATGTCCCTAAGCCTGAAGAGGATTGGGACAAACACGACATGAAGATGGGGTAATTGAATGCCAAAGTAATGAACTTGCTTTACTGTGCTTTGGATTCAAACGAGTTTAATCGAATTTCCGTCTGCACTTCAGCGAAGGAAATTTGGGAAAAACTTGAAGTGACCCATGAAGGAACTTCACAAGTGAAAACTTCAAAGATAAATCTTTTAGTGCATAATTATGAATTGTTTAAAATGGAACCTAATGAAAGTATTTCTACCATGTATACTAGATTCACAGATATTATTAACGGTTTAAAAAGTCTTGGCAGGGTATACTCAAATGCTGATTTAGTACAGAAAATTTGAGATCACTTCCTAATAAATGGGATCCTAAAGTTACTGCCATCTAGGAAGCTAAAGATTTGAACATTCTATTAATGGATGAATTGATGGGATCTCTCATCACACACGAACTAGCCATGCTGCATAGAACGGATGATTATCAAAAAAAGAAGAAAACAATTGCATTAAAAGCTCCATTGGAATCAAAAGATGATGAAGAGATGGAAGATGACTCTACCTCCTTCGAAGACGATCTTGAAGATGAAGACATTGCAATGGTCACGAGGAGATTTAGAAAGTTTATGGAAAAGAAGAAAGGAAGATATGACAGAAAATTCCATAAACGAGGAGAACAATCAAAAGAAAAGGACAAGGACAAAGACAAGGACAAGGAACAGATCCCCACCTACTATGAATGTAAGAAACTAGGACACATTCATCCAGACTATCCTCAAATAAAAAAAAAATTCGAAAAGAAGAAAAAGAAAGTGATGGTTGAAACGTGGAGCGATAGTGAAGATTCCACTTCAACTGAAGAAGAAGAGACTACGAATATAGCAAATTTATGTCTAATGGATCTCGAGGATGAGATAAATTCCTTCGACACATAAATTGAATTTATTTTTGAGGAATAAAGTTCTTCATTCCATGATTTATTATCTGAATTTAAAAAGGCGGGAGTAAAGATTAGATCATTAAAGCATATCAATAATTCTTTACTCAAAGAAAAAGATGAGATTTCAGAAAGAACAGTTTATTGCATACCTTTTCTGAAAAATGTAATGCATTGAAAACTAAGAAAAGAGAATTTTATGATAAAAATAATATTTTTTGAAAGAAAATAATGAGTTGAAAAAGGAGGTTGAAAACTCAAGCTACTTGTTGAAAAATCAACTCTATCTTCTAATAAACTTGAGTTAATTTTTAAAGATCAAAGAATTTCTAGAAATAAAGCTAGAATAGGTTTTAAAGCTTCAAATTAAAATTACGTTTCAGCTACTACATTCATGAAACAGAAAGATTTTGTTCCCAAGTTTACTTCTCATAAAACCTTTATTACAAAAGACTCTACTTCTATTTCAAAACCTGTTATTTCTGCATTTCATGCATATAGAACTTCAAAGTCTGAATTACTTCAAAATTCTAGAATCAGATGTTTTGTTTGCAAAAAATCAGGACATAAAGCTTTCAATTACAATATTATTAAAAATATCCATAGCACATGAAGAAAAGTTTGGGTTCCCAAAGGAACCACCTCAGCTAACCAGAAAGGATCCAAGTTAGCTTGGATACCTAAAAGCACTCCTTGACTTTCTTGCAGGAAAGTCTTGCAGCCTAGAAGTCAAAGAAAAGATGGTATCTCGACAGTGGCTATTCAAAGCATATGACGTGTGACAAGGATCAATTTATCATCTTAGAAATGAAGGAAGGAGGTATGGTTACTTTAGGAGACAATGGCAAAGAGAAAATAATCAAAATTGGTAAGATCAAAATAACTCCCTGTAATTTATTGAAAATGTATTGCTAGTAGATAGGTTGAAGCACAATCTATTAAGTATTAGTCAATTATGTGATAAAGGCTTCAAAGTTATCTTCGAATCATCTATGTGTATAGTAATAAACTCTCTTGACTCTAGCAGTAAATTCATTGGACACAGACTAGGAAATATTTATGTGGTAGATCTAAATGATCTTGCCATGTCAAGTAGTTCTAGTTTGGTAGCAATGAATGCTAAGACCAAGGAGTCTTGCTTATTATGGCATAGAAGATTGAGTCATGCTAGCATGCATACGATTGCCAAGTTGATTTCCATAAATCTTGTTAGAGAAATGCCTAAGTTCAAAATTGATTTTGATCATGTTGCCGATGCATGCCAAATGGGTAAAAAAACTAGTTGATGATTTAAATCCAAAAATCTAATTTCAACTTCTAGACCTGTAGAACTACTTTACTTGAACTTATTTGGACCATCTAGGACCACAAGCCTAGGAGGTATGAAATATGCCCTTGTGATTATCGATGATTTTTCTAGATTTACATGGTTTTTTTTTATTGCACACAAAGATGAAACTTTCAAAATTTTAGAAAATTTTATAAAAAGGTTTCAAATTAGAAAAATCTTTCTATAATTTTAATTAGGAGTGATCATGGGACTGAATTTGAAAATCAATTTTTTATGATTATTGTTTGAAAAATGGCATTGATCACAACTTCTCCGCTCCTAGAATACCACAACAAAATGGTGTTGTAGAGAGAAAAAATAGGACTTTGGAAGAAATGGACCGAACAATGTTGTGTGAAGGTAATCTTCTAAGGTATTTCTAGGCAGAAGCGATGAACATTGTATGTTATATTTTCAACCGCGTTTTGATCCTTCCTATTTTGAAGAAAATCCCCTATGAGCTTTGGAATGAAAAAAATCCAATATAATTATTTTCATGTATTTGGATGCAAATGCTTTGTGCTTAATAATGGTAAGGATAATTTAAAAAAGTTTGATGCTAAATCCGATGATCTATATTCCCTGGTTAATCATTGCATAGCAAAGTATATAAGATTTATAATAAAATCACTCTTACTGTTGAAGAGTTGATGCATGTCATTTTTGATGAAACTAACCCATCACCTCTGGAAAAGATGAGTGCATTGATAATGATGCAGGTACCATTCAAAAGAAGATGGAAGACATGAGTATTCAAGAAAGACCAGTTGAAGAAGGAGAAGAAATGGCAAGTAAGGATCATAACGATCTACCAACCGAATGGCGGTACGCTACTTCCCATCTTAAGGATTAATTATTGGTGATCCTTCTCAAGGTATAAGGATTGTGTTTGCACATAGGATTGCACATGATTACCTAGCCTTTGTATCTCAAATAGAGCCTCATACCTTAGAAGAAGCAGAAAATGACCCAAACTGGATGTTAGCCATGCATTAAGAACTGAACCGTTTGAAAGAAACAAGGTTTGGACCCTAGTTGATAGACCTAAAGATCACCCAATTATAGGAACCAAATGGTCTATATGAACAAATTAGATGAACAAGAAAATGTCATTGGAAACAAAGCTAGATTAGAGGCTAAGGGATATAGTCAAGAAGAAGGTAAGGATTTTGATGAAACTTATGCACCTATAGTAAGATTAGAAGCTAGTAGATTACTTCTTGCATTTGCTTGCTACATGAATTTCAAACTTTTTCAAATGGATGTGAAAAGTGTATTTTTAAATGATTTTATCGTCGAACAAGTTTTTGTAGAACAACCACCGGATTTTGAAAATCATGCTTTTCCGAACCATGTGTTAAAACTGAATAAAGCTTTATATCATTTGAAACAAGCTCCTAGAGCCTGGTATGATAGACTTAGCATTTTCTTAATTGAAAATGATTTTTCAAGAGAAAATGTTGATAAAACTCTTTTCATTAAAAATAAAATAATGATATGTTAGTTGTACAAATCTATGTTCATTATATTATTTTTGGTGCAACTAATGAAAGTTTTTGTGAAGAATTTCCTAAGCTAATGCAGGGGAAATTGAAATAAGCCTAATGGGTGAACTGAATTACTTCCTCGGACTTCAAGTAAAACAAACAAAGGAAGGGATCTTCATTAACCAATCTAAATACACCAAAGAAATCATCAAGAAGTTTGGTATGGAGACGAGCAAACAAATGAATTCACCTATGAGTCCAACCTATAAATTGGACAAAGATGAAGTGGATCCAATGTTGACCAAAAGCTGTATCGAGGTATGATCGGATCCTTATTATATTTAACTATAAGTAGACCAGATATCTTGTATAGTGTATGTGTATCTGCTAGATTTCAATGTAATCCCAAAGAAATACATATGCTTGCTATTAAAAGAATATTAAAATATTTGAAAGGAACAAGTAATCTGGGTCTTTGGTTTTCGAAAGAATCATCTTTAAATTTAATTAGATTTTTTGATGCTGATTATGCTGGTTGTAAAATAGATAGAAAAAGCACTAGTGGTACTTGTCAATTTATAAGATTGAATTTAATCTCATGGCTTTGCAAGAAACAAAACTCGGTAGCACTTTCTACTGCTGAGGTAGAGTATGTTGCTGCAGGGAGTCGTTGTGCGCAAGTGTTTGGATTAAACAACAACTAGAAGATTTTGGTGTTTCTCAATACAAAATTTATATTAAGTGTGATAACACAAGTGCTATAATTTAACCAAAAATCCTATTCTGCATTCTAAGACTAAGCACACAGATATTAGACATCATTTCATTAGAGATCATGTTTTGAATGGTGACATAGAACTATAATTTATCCCAACAGAAAAATTTAGCTGACATCTTTACCAAGCCACTAAATTAGGATAGATTTGAGTTACTTAGAGGAGAATTAGGGCTGTGTTATCCTTTCTAGATCCAGTAAACCTAATTTCCTTCAAGAACTAAGGAAAAATTATCTAGAAAGCATCCTACAATTTTTTCTATGATTTATTGAACAACTTTCCTTGAATTTTCAGTATATTGAATTCAATTTCCAAATTATTGATTTCATGTGAAAGTTTCGGTTTGAGTCGACTCGAGCAATTTTGCTCTCGTCGAGCTAGCTTGAATATCTGAGTCTTGTACTCTTGCTCTGGTCGAGCTGACTAAGTCTTTGCTTAGCCGACTTGATATTCTGGTTGCTCGGAGTTCGCTCTAGTTGAGCCGACTCGGATATTTTTAGGGCTGAGCGAGCCGACTCGAAAGTCGGGAAATTGCTATTTAGGAAGTTTTGAACTGTCTTTTCTAAGTACTCCACTCTTTTACTTTACTTTGAACACACTACACTTCCCTCGGAAGCTTTACCATTCTCCCAAAAATCAATCACTAGAGCCTAAAATTCCTTAATCTCTCTGCAATTGCTCCTCGAAGATCTACTAAGAAGGTTCTTCAAATCAGTGAATCAAGTGCTCGCAGCACAAATGCAAAAGAAAGAAAGGAAAAGAGAAAAAGGTCTGCTCCAGTCCAGCAAGATGAAGTAACTCCTCCTCCCGGACTTCATGTCTCAAAGATCAATCGACCTGTCACCTGCCGAAGAAGGATCAACTTTACATTCCTAAAAAAAATGGGAATGAAGATCAGAAACTGGATAGAGAGTCAGGGGTGGAAGCATTTATGTTCCTTAGATATATTGACCTTCCCTTCACTGGTATGAATGTTTTTTGAAAACCTTATCATTAAAGAATTTCATTTGGAATCTACAGTCAAGGGGAAGACAATTATAGTAGATGAAGAAAGATTGGGCAGATTACTGCAAATGCCAACGAACGGTGCTATTGAACTTCTTCTACCAGACAAAGAACACATTCTAAAATTAATTTTGGAAAAAGAAGATGTGAGCACAGTCCAACATGTAGAAGCCAATCTACTATCGAAGGAAATGAGGATGCTACACAATATGATCAGCAGAATATTTCTTCCATGAATTGGCTGAAGGAAAACTTGGTGTAGCAGAAACCTACTCTAGGCATTCAACACTAAGGAGCGGGTATTGCATAATTAAAAATTTTAAACATGCTGCGGAAGTACCTACTCATGCACAGGATCTAACATATCATGATGCATGTAACAAAATATACAGGCATGTATAGGCAAGTACAATAATATAAATCATATGATAACACTAGATCTAGGCATGCATGATATCCAAAATAAAATATACCAGATAGAAGTCGACTCCCTCAGTCTTTAGATCAGATTAGCAGTGACTGGTTGAACTCTTTCAATAGCAAAATAAGATCTGCAACAGCCAAATAAATAGGTCGATGCAACCTCTTTCAAGTTGATGCGGGACAAGGCGGGGAGGATCGCTGGTGAGCATAGAAGTCACCAAAAGATTAGGGCTTGTACTCAAGAACCAGGAACCCGGGCGTCAGACCCACTACAATCCGAAGAAAACTCAAAACTCAGACAAAATAACTTTTTAAGTTGTATTCATGAGAAGAAGATATTTAATACAAGAAGGGAGGGGCAGTATTTATAGATTCATCCTAGGGTACATTACTTGAGGGCTAAGAAACCCTAACTTGTAGGCTATGAAACCCTGGTGGACCAGTCAACAGTGGGCCTGTCTTGGGCTGGAGCTCTCTCTTGCAGGCTTGGCGGCATGATAGGGTCCAGGTGCATGAAGGCGGCTCTAGTTGGAGGGGTCTGGTGAATCTCCTGGCTGCTGATGACTCTCCTCTTGACTTGAACAACTTAACTAGACTCTTGACTGAACTAAAATGACTGGACTTGACTAAGTGGACTCAACTGACTCAGTTGTCCCACTTTATTACAGACTCAAGTGGCTCACTTTGACTAAAGTGACACATGACTAATGGACTCAAATAAAATAAATAGGTTTTCGGGTCCCCATCATTCCCCTACGGTGGGGAGAATCGACTCCATCTAGTCAGACTCAGCAGGGTTGATGGAACCAAAACCAATCAAAAAGGGATTCCAAGGCTGGGTTAGTATGATGATGGTGGTTTTGGGCCTAGGACAGGTGATGAAATCCTACCCTTATCTGAGATTTTGAGTTGCCCTTAAGATTAGGTTAAAATGATGGCAATCAATGGCCCTAATACAAGCTAAAACAATCAGAAAATAAAATATATTTTTAATGAATTATGATGTGTCAAGTTAGGTTTAAGTTAACTGGGATTATCAAACAAGTTTGGCTTGGGATTGGGGGTTTGGTAGTTGATTAGGTTAAGTTGAGTCAAGATGCAGAATATTGCAGAAATTAGTGAATTAGGGTTTCAGTTATTGTAAAGTTTGACATAGATCTTGATGCATAAAAAATTCAAAAAAAATCTGAAACAGAGAATTGATGGTGATGATGAAGTCTACCACATTTCATGCCAAAAAAAGTTCAGATTATAATGCAAACCTAGGGTTTTCTAGACACTACAAAAATTATTAGAATTCTGTTAGGGTTCCTATTATGCCAAATTTTAGGGACTTAGGTTTTCAATAAAAATAATTAAAAATTCTTATAATTACTAGAACAAAATAGAGGACATGCAGTGAAAATTTCATAGAAAAATAAAATGTTAATGATGCTGAAATCAAATGAAACCTATATACCTAATGCAGTGGACAAAATGTATAATTAGGGTTTGTGAATCCAATGCAAATAAAAAACTCTCCAAGAACCCGCTTTGATACCAAACTGATGCGAGACAAGGTGGGAGAGGATCGCTGGCAAGCGTAGAAGTCACCATAAGATTAGGGCATGTACTCAAGAACCAGGAACCCGGTATCACACCCACTATAATCCGGAGAAAACTAAAAACTCAGACAAAATAACCATTTAAGTTGTATTCTTAGAACAAGATGTTTAATACAAGAGAGGAGGGGCAGTATTTATAGATTCAACCCTGGGTACATAACTTGAGGGCTAAGAAATCCTAACTTGTGGGTCGAGAAACCTTGGTGGACAGGTCAACAGTGGGCTTGTCTTGGGCTGGAGCTCTTTCTTGCGGGCTTGGCAGCATGAAAGGGTCCAGGTGCATGAAGGCCGGCTCTAGTTGGAGGGGTCTGGTAAATCTCCTGGCTGCTGATGACTCTCTTCTTGTCATGAACAACTTCACTAGATACTTAACTGAACTAAATTGACTGGACCTGACAAGTGGACTCAATTGACTCAGTTTTCCCACCTTATTACAGGACTCAAGTGGCTAACTTTGACTAAAGTGGCACAGGACTAATGGACTCAAATAAAATAAAATAGGTTTTCGGGTCCTCATCATGAGGTGTCCAAGAGTCCACCCTCTAGAGTATCCATGCACAGGGCTCTTGCTGATCCGACTCCCAGATGGATGCTAGTCCATCGAAAATCAATAAACTGGTCATGGCTATGTAAAGCAGGGAATATCAAATAATTCTCATGGACGATCTTCTCCAAGACCACCTAAACTCCACAAATAGCACACATTGGAAACTTAAAATAGTGGAAGGATTTCACGTACGCTTCCTGTTTCTCTCAACAGGCCAATGCTTTGTCCTTCTTAATTCCCTCACGGCCTTGAAACCCAGTATACAAATATACTTAGAAAACCCGTGAAGGCCAACAGAAAACACTGTTCTTCTCTTCTCCCTCACGCTCTTTCTTCTTCACCTCCTGCTGCTCCTCTCTTACTTCTTTCTTACTTCTCTCTTGTACCTTCTAGCATTCAACCATCATGCTGTATTTATATGCAGAGAATTGAACCTGTAAAGGGAAGGGAAAATGCTTGGAAGAGAACCAAACGGCTTAGAACATCTAGAAAGCTGGGCAGTCACCGTGAGACCCTCTCGGATCGCTGGGAACACCTGTGAAGTAGCAGGTAAATCACCGAGAGACCTCTCTCGGTCCAGTGCAAACTGATCTCCCAAACGAGATCAAACTCCAAGTCATACTTCATGTTGAACTTAACCTGCGATCATGACAGAGGAAATCGCGTGCGGGAGAAGAACTGGGCTGAAAGGAGGAAAGGCGAGTGGGAGAAGTACACTATCCAAATCGCAAGTAACCTTCTTGTAGATCTCATCCTATGCGGCATCTGATCGTGAGAAGGATGTAGAGGGGAAGAACCAAAGATGCCATCCACGCAGTTGTAATCCCATTCAACTGGGCAATCGATCAAATAGAGCAGCAGGGGAAATAAAACACCGTGAGGAGGGAATCCACGACAGATATCAAACCGGTGTTCACTTTTGAAACGCTGGGAGAAGTGAATACGTGTAGACTTGTAAGTAATTAACCAGCAATGTTGAACCAGGGGATAAACCGTGAGAACAAAGGTGTCACCGTGTAAACCATTCCATGGGAGAAGAAAACCGAACAAGCCATGAACCGGTTCACTAAAACTGGTTCACCAATTTTAAAAATTGGTTTAATAAAATCTGGTCTGACTAAACCCAATCAATAATAAAATCGGGTCCAATTCTGATCGTCCAAGAACAATTCCTGGCTGACCCAAATCCATCCTGGTCAAACCAGATCTGACCAGAAAAATCCAATGTGTGCTTAATAAGTTCGTGTGACCTAAATATCGATATGATTCCCAATCGTTGATCGGTTCCTGCATCAGAAAGAAATCTTCTATGGCGTATGATCTCATAGGTTCGAACCTAAACGGTAGCACTGGAACACTTCCAGTACCAGTACAAGATACCACCTAGCAATGGGTCCTGGCATCCGGATAGGTCGAAGATGCGAGAGCAATATATCGAACCTCTGGCATATGGTTACCATATAATTCATCCCTTTGACCTCCAATGCTCTATATGACCTAGGATTAGATTGCTAACCCAAGCTAAGTCAATCTACAACATGTCTCAATCTCGCAAGTCCAGTGACTCCTCACTGGGACTACCCTGGCTAAGGATTTGCTAAATTAAGACACTGTGAGACATTCAATCCAAACAATTTGGATATGTCAATTTTATCTTGGTCCACCACAACTCCACAAGTACTTGCCTGTACCCAGAAAACTTCCGTCACTGGATTAAAAATCTAAGTAGTCCAGCACCAAAGTATAGGGAGTTGCTTGTAAGCTACCATGATTACCTCTGGTCGGAGGGACACATATACCCATATCCAATCACGAGCAATCCTTTGGAAGAAAAGAAGCTCCATGGAGTCGCGTTCAATGAGATGTCACACATCCCACTTGCAGATCACATCAGTGTCAACACACTCCTTTAGTTAAGAGGACAACCAAACGATGTGAACCACAACAACCTATACTTGATACATTGCCATCCTGTACAATGTATCTTTTAGTTGTGAACCTGTTAGGACCACTCGATATATCCTATCTATATCGAAGTCAGTGCAGTCCAAAGGACTTCATCACATAAACAGAGTTCATTACAGGGAAATGAAAATGTGATGAGCTGCCAAAATAAAGTTTTATTAATTCATATACTAATTACAATACTGAGCACTATCACCTACAATCTAGGCGATTGGCTTTGGAACACAATTCCCATCAACTCCCACTTGTACTAAAGCCAATCAGAATAGTATCTAATACCCATTTTCCATTTACAAAAGTCAAACTCTATGATTCTGAGGGATTTAGTAAATGGGTCGGCCAGATTCTCCTTTCCATCGATCTTCATAAGATTGATGTCGCCTCATTTTACGATCTCTCGCATAAGGTGATAGCGCCGCAGAATATGCTTGGTGCGGTGATGAGACTTCGGCTCTTAGCTTGAGCAATGACACTTGTGCTTTTACAATACACTGAAACAGGACCATCTAGAAAAGGTGCCACCCCTAGCTCTTCAAGGAACTTTCGCAACCACACGGCTTCCTTTGATGCATCTGATACTGCAATATACTATGCTTCGCATATCGAGTCTACAACTGTTGCCTGCTTGCAACTCTTCTAGCATATCACTCCTCCATTCAAGGTAAATACAAACCCTGACACACTCTTGCAATCATCTCTGTCAGACTGGAAACTGGGATCAGTATATCCCACAAGTTTCAAGTCAGGTTCTCCATAAATCAGCCATTGGTCCTTAGTATTTCTCAAATACTTCAGGATAGTTTTAACCACCTTCCAATGCGCCTCACCTGGGTCAGACTGGTATCTGCTCACTACTCCTAGTGAGTATGCCACGTCTGGTCTAGTACATGTCATATCATAGCAAACATGATAGAGCCCACTGCCAAAGCATAAGGAACTCTACTCATGCACTCTATTTCCTTAGGAGTTGTCGCATAATCCTTCTTGGAAAGAGTAATTCCAGAACCTATCGGGAGATAGCCTTTCTTGGAATTTTCAATGCTGAACCATTTCAGCATGGTATCAATGTACGTAGACTGAGACAATCCTAGAAGCCTCTTAGATCTATCTCTATATATCTTCATACCCATTATATAAGAAGCTTCACCCAAGTCCTTCATGGAGAACTGAGATGACAGCCATACATTTATTCCTTGCAATGCTGCGATGTCATTCCCGATTAAGAGAATGTCATCAACATACAGTACCAGGAATACAATAACAAAACCATTAACCCACTTGTAGATGTAGGGTTCCACTCCATTCCTAACGAAGCCATACGATTTGATACACCTATCAAATCGCATGTTCCAACTTCGAGATGCTTGCTTGAGTCCATAAATGGACCTCTGCAATTTGCACACTTTTGACCATTTGTGGATGTGAACCCTTCAGGCTGTATCATATACACCTCCTCATCTAGCTCCCCATTCAGGAAAGTGGTTCGGACATCCATTTGCCAGATCTCGTAGTCAAAATATGCTGCCAAAGCATGCATGATCCGAATGGACTTGAGCATTGCCACAAGAGAAAATGTCTCGTCATAATCGATACCATATCGCGGACGATACCCCTTGGCAACCAGATGGGCTTTATAGGTCTCCACCTTTCCATCTGTGCCACTTTTTCTCTTGAAAATCCACTTGCACCCGATGGGTTTTATTACTTCAAGTGGATCAACAAATGTCCATACATTGTTGATCTCCATGGACTCCATCTCAGATCGAATGGCTCCAAGCCATACCTCAGAGTCAGATCTCTGAAGTGCATCCATATAGGTGATCGGATCCTCATCATTCTCATCGAGCTCAATGGGATCCCTGTCCCAGACCAAGAAACCGTAGTATTTGTCCGGCTGACGCGGTACTCTACCGAATCTCCTAATAATGGACTCTGGGTGTGATTCAATCACAACCGGTTCTATGACATCCTTAGAGTGTGCAGGTTCTTCTATTGGTTGAACTTCACCAAGTTCAATCTTAGAGGCTACAATTCCCTCTCCAAGGAACTCCTTTTCCAAAAAGATAGCCCTAAGAGCAATGAACATTTTCTGTTCGTCCTCCAAGTAGAAGAAATACCCTTTTGTTTCCTTAGGGTACCCAATAAACAGGCACCAATCAGACCTATGACCAAGTTTATCCGAGTCTAAATGCTTTAATAAGCCGGATAACCCCAGACCCGAAGGTGTGAAATTGAGGGCTTACGTCCAGTCCATAGCTCATATGGTGTGGAAACAACAGACTTACTCGGAACATTATTCAGCAAGTAACAAGCTATTTCAAGTGCATATCCCCAGAAGGATAGCAGCAGAGTTGCAAAGCCCATCATGGATCGAACCATGTCCAACAGTGTTCGATTCCTCCTTTCGGACACACCATTTAACTGGGGTGTACCTGGAGGAGTCTACTGAGAGAGAATCCCATTCTCCTCAAGATATGTCATGAACTCGATGGATAGGTATTTACCACCTCGATCAAATCAAAGGGTTTTAATACTCTTTCCAGTTTGTTTCTCCACTTCATTACGATATCGTTTGAACATTTCAAATGACTCAGATTTTTGTCTCATTAAGAAGACATAACCATACCTGGACAGTCGTTTGTAAACGTAATGAAATATCTGTATCCACCTCTTGCTCTAACTGTCATGGGTCTGCATACATCAGTATGTATGAGACTTAGAAGTTCTGTAGCTCGTTCACCATTTCCAGTAAAGGTGACTTGGTCATTTAACCAAGCAAACAGGATTCACAAGTGGACAATGAGTCAGAATCACTGACCTTGAAGAGGCCATCTCCTCGTAACTTGTTTATCCTCTGGTTAACATGACCTAGCCTACAGTGCCATAGATACAAGTCACTGATACTTTCTATCCTTGGGCGTTTGCAAGATGTGTATATTATATTAACAGGCCGTGACAAAACATAAATGCCATTATTCAACTTAGCTTTCATTATCACAAAGTTATTCATAATAACTTGGCAAAAATCTCCTTTTATTGAAAGTTCATAACCATAATTGGTCAATAGGCCTACAGAGATAATGCTCATAATGAAACTAGGACAATAATGACAGTCGACTAATTTGACAGTACTATACTCAAAAAGAAGACTCAAAACTCCGATCGCCAGCACTGAACATGATTTCCATTTTCGACACTCGGAAATTGCTCCCCATCCTCGAATCACTTGCTAACCTGCAGGATTTGCAATGAATTGCAAAGATTAATAGGACTACCAGTATCCAATACCCAGTCAGTAGTGTTACAAATAGAGAAATTACAATGTTTTACCTTGTCCAGCACCTTGCTGCTTTCTCTTCTTTGGCCTGTTCGGGTCTAAGGATACTTGATAAAGAGGATAGTTCTTCTTCCAGTGTCCCTTCTTCTTACAGTAGAAGCACTCTACTTTATTTTGATCAGCTTTCACTTTATTGGTCTGACTTGTGCCAGGATCACTTTGCACCTTCTTTCCCTTATTTTTCTTTTTCCCTTTCTTAAAGGGACAACGACCTCTAGAACCTCCCACTAAATTCACCACCCCTTTATTCAATTGGTTGTCCTTCTCGTAAGTCTGCAGCAACCCCATCAAACCATGGTAATTGACTACAGGCTTATTAATTCTATAATGATCAAGAAAGACAAGATAGGAGGAAGGTAGAGAATTCATGATTGCATCCTTGCCGAGTTAATCGTGCAAGGGACATTCGAGCTTGCCCAATCACTTGATCATCTCGATCATGTACAATATATGATCAGTGACTGAACCACCATTATGCATTTTAGCATTGTAGATGGTACAAGACACTTTGTACCGCTCTACATCGTTTGGCGTGCTGAAAGATTCCTTCAATTTTTGAAGGATCTCGTCTGGCTGGGCCTCCTCAAATTTGTGACTGAACTCGTCTTTCATAGCCGCCAACATTATGTATCGGACAGTAGTCTGATCAGAAACCCACTTCAAATAAGTGTCCCTGACCGAACTCCGAGCATTGGCAAAAGGGATTTCGGGTGCTGGATCCGTTATCACATAAAGGATCCACTCGTGCTCCAGGACAATCCTCAACTTTCAATACTAGCTATCAAAATTGGGACCCTTTAACTTCTCGCTATCGAGAAGTGACTAGAGCGAAAGGTTTGAAGACATCTGAAAACGAAATTGAGACCATATTAGTATATGAATTAATCAATAAAACCAAAAGACTTTGACTTTAGTCTAAAGGTCCCTCCCACTAATTTTTCAGATTGTGAGCCTCTAACTCCAATCTATGAAATCATCATTTCATAGTGGGTATTAAAATCCAATAGACCATGTATGAGCCCGACTATGGCCAGCTCACCCATACGCACCTAAAGGTAGGTTCTCTGACCAATTGCTTCTCTAAGCAACTTCCAGTAATCAATTTTGTCTTACAGAACCCCCAGTCGGCCTAGGGGCCTCCTATTACGGGTCTCTAGTTAGGTCCAACCATCAATATGATGAATTCAATGCTTCCAGCTAATGAATGACCAAGTTCGACTATGGCCGGCCCACCTGATCACCGTTAAGAAGGTTACATTGAACCATCATCTATGAGAGAGTAATTCCAATAACTGGATGCACACCAGTTTTATGGAACTGCTGATGTACACCAAGCTAAAGGACTCATTACTAACCCACTCAATGGGAGGCTAAGACACCATCAACTCATTGACTTAGTCTTTTTCAGGACCTAATAATTTTAGAGGATTTTAATTAAATTGTGACAGAAGAATAAAGAGAAGAACATGGATCAACCTCCCACTGATCAAATCAATTCTCAGGAGGGTTGAATTGAATTCAACAAATTGGTCCATGGGCACCTTAAGATCAGTCAAGCTGATCAACCTAGGCAACATCGGTTAACTCGAATCAATAAGCTTTTCTAATCAATTTTGGTTGATCACATTGGCCAGGTAGGTGAGATCATGGGTGAGTAATAGCCATTAACCGTCTTTCCTAGACACCAACCAAGTTGGCTAGGAAAGAGGTAGCCCATGCAACCATGATCAAAAATGCCAAACCTGCCTAAACACCAATCGATTAACCAGATTCAATTAGACCTGCCTAAAGACTTGGGCTTACCACAGAGCCACTAATTAGATCCATTTAGAAGAATGGACTAACCCATCTAACTATTAGATAAATACTAAAGAGAAGATCCTTAATCAACATTTGATTAGTTTTCTTAAGTCCAATTCAACTAACCTTAGGTCTAAACCAATCAGTGGACCCAATCAGACAGCTAACCCAATTAACCTGGATGGCATATTCAAATGACATTAGGTTTCATAAACCCAAATTAAATTCATGTAAAACTCTTTTTACATGGTTCATGCATTATATCTAGTTTCATCATATCAATTACAATATTGCAAACCCTAAACATTTTAGACATGCTAATGTACATGAATTAGGATTAAAACACATTTAATACCATAGGTTTCTTTTAAGGATTCTTCTAAAAGGTCAACACAAACGAACCATCTCGTGCCATAGAAACTCAGGGGTTTTAAACCTTGATATTCTACGGACACACGGCCATGGTGAAGGTCTCAACTAGGTTCCTAAAAGTAATTCCTAACACATGCAATCATGATATGCTACATAGGAACCTGTGACTCTGGTACCACTGAAAGAAAACTTGGTGCAGCAGAAACCTACTCTAGGCATGCAACACTAAAGAGCAGGTATTGCATAATTAAAAATTATAAACGTGCAGCGAAAAATACCTACTCATGTACAGGATCTAACATATCATGATGTATGTAACAAAATATACAGGCATGTATAGGCAAGTACAATAATTATAAATCATATGATAACAACTAGATCTAGGCATGCATGATATCCATAATAAAATATACCTGATAGAAGTCGACTCCCTCAGTCTTCAGATCAAATCAGGAGCGACCGGTTGAACTCTTTCAACAGCAAAATAAGATTTGCAATAGCAAAATAAATAGGTCGATGCAACCTCTCGAGGTGTCTAAGCATCCATCATCTAGAGTATCCACACGCACAGGGCTCACGTTAATCTGACTCCTAGATGGATGCTAGTCCATCAAAAATTAATAAACTGGTCACGGCTATGTGGAGCAGGAAATATCAAATAATCCTCAAGGACGGCCTTCTCCAAGATCACCTAAACTCCATAAATAGCACACACTAGAAACTTAAAACAGTGGAAGGATTTCACGGACGCTTCCTGCTTCTCTCAATAGGCCAATGCTTTGTTCTTCTTAATTCCCTCACGGCCTTGAAACCCAGCATAAAAATATACTTAGAAAACCCGTGAAGGCCAACAGAAAACTCTGTTCTTCACTTCTCCCTCACGCTCTTTCTTCTTCACCTCCTGTTGCTCCTCTCTTACTTCTTTTTACTTCTCACTTGTACCTTCTGGCGTTCAACCATCATGCTGTATTTATAGGCAGAGAATTGAATCTGTAAAGGGAAGGGAAAATGCTTGGAAGAGAACCAAATGGCTTAGAACATCCAGAAAGCTGGGCAGTCACCATGAGACCCTCTCGGATCGCTGGGAACAACTGTGAAGCAGCAGGTAAATCACCGAGAGACCTCTCCCGGTCCAGTGCAAACTGATCTCTCAAATGAGATCAAACTCCAATCCGTACTTCATGTTGAACTTAACCTGCGACCGTGAGAGAGGAAATCGCGTGCGGGAGAAGAACTGGGCCAAAAAGAGGAAAGGCATGCGGGAGAAGAACACTATCCAGATCGCAAGCAACCTTCATGTAGATCTCATCCTATGCGGCATCTGATCGTGAGAAGGATGCGGAGGGGAAGAACCAAAGACGCCTTCCACGCGGTTGTAATCCCATTCAACAGGGCAATCGGTCAAATAGAGCAGCAGGCGAAATAAAACACCATGAAGAGGGAATCCATGATAGATATCAAACCGGTGTTCACTTTTGAAATGCTGGAGAACTGAATACGTGTAGACTTGTCAAGTAATTAACCAGCAATGTTGAACCAGGGGATAAACCGTGAGAACAAAGGAGTCACCGTGTAAACCATTCCATGGGAGAAGAAAACCGAGCAAGCCATGAACCGGTTCATTAAAACTGGTTCACCAATTTCAAAAATTGGTTTAATAAAATCCGGTATGACTAAACCGAATCAATAATAAAATCGGGTACAATTCTGATTTTCCATGAACAATTCCTGGCTAACCCAAACCCATCCTGATCGAACCAAATCAGACCAGAAAAATCCAATGTGTGCTTAATCAGTTCGTGTGACCTAAATATCTAAATGATTCCCAATCGTTAATCGATTCCTGGATCAAAAAGAAATCCTCTATGGCATGTGACCTCAAAGGTTCGAACCTAAACAGTAGCACTGGAACACTTCCAGTACCAGCATAAAATACCATCTAGCAATGGATCCTGGCATCCGGAAAGGCCAAAGATGCGAGAGCAATCTATCGAACCTCTGGCATATGGTTACCATATAATTCATCCCTTTGACCTTCAATACTTTAGATGACCTAGGATTAGACTGCCAACTAAAGCTAAGTCAATCTACAACATGTCTCAACCTCGCAAGTCCAGTGACTCCTCACTGGGACTACCCCGACCGAGGATTTGCTAAATTGAGACACTGCGAGATATTCAATCCAACCAATTTGGATAGGTCAATTCCATCTTTGTCCACCCCTGCTCCACAAGTACTTGCCTGTACCCAGAAACCTTCTATCACCGGATTAGAAATCCGGGTAGTCCGGTACCAAAGCATAGGGAGTTGCTTGCAAGATACCATGATTACCTCTGATCGGAGGGACACATATATCCATATCCAATCGCGAGAAATTCTTTGGTATAAAAGAACCTCCATGGAGTCATGTTCAATGAGATGTCACACATCCCACTTGTAGATCACATCAGTGTCAACACACTCCTTTGGTTAAGAGGACAACCAAACGATGTGAACCATAATAACCTACACTTGATACACTGCTGTCCTATACAATGTATCATTTGGTTGTGAACTTGTTAAAGGACCACTCGATATATCCTCTCTATATCGAAGTCAGTGCAGTCCTAAGGACTTCATCACATAAACAGAGTTCATTATAGGGAAATGAAAATATGATGAGCTTCCAAAATAAAATTTTATTAATTCATATACTAATTACAATACTGAGCACAACCACCTACAATCTAGGCGATTGGCTTTGGGACACAATTCCCAACATCGGCTGCTTTGATTGGGTTAGTGAGAAGGATATGACAATTATGGGACACTTAATTAAAGAAAAGCCTCTCAACCTTCCCTATATAATGATGATCCAAATGACTGAAGCAGCAAGAAAGGTCAAAGCCTGTCTACCCTACGGTATGGTCTTCACTTTGTTATTTGAAGAAGCAGGAGTTGACTTATCAAATGAAATAGGCAAGCCATTACACCATTTTGATATTTACTCCTTCAATTCACTAAAAAGAATGGGATACAAGTTTCAAGAAGGAGAATGGATAAAGAAAATGCTTAGTCAAGTTGCTGCTACCATTTCTGAAGAAGATGAAGCTGCTGATGAAGAAGGGAATGAAGAAACAATGGTTACTCCATCAAACCTAAAAAATCTGATATTTCAAAAGATGGAAGCTATCTCCAACTCTTTGACTGATCATATGGATTCTGCAATTGAGGAAATCAGAAATTCATATGACATTAGATTGCAGAAATTAAGATCTGAACAAGAGCTTCACCAGCAAAAAGTAGAAAAGGAAATGGAGGACTTCAAGGAAGAAATCAGAAGCATCTTACTACAATCACAAAAGGAAACCATTCCCACTGAAGATGCTCCTAAACAGATCATCAAGGAATCACTTGACTTTCCTACTCCTGTTCCTTTGTCTGATCCACCTAAACCTACTAAACAACCCAAAACCAAGAAGACTAAAGTTCTTAGAGCCCCTGTTAGAACTAGATTCAGGAATTTAAGATTTAAACCCCTGAAAACTAAGATCTCTGATAGAGTTATAGAGGTAGGCTCCTCTTCTTCTAATGAAGAAGAAGAAGAAGAATAGATCCTTTAGTTAGTCTTTTGGTTAGTTCTGAAATTATCAATGTTATATTTTGCAATATGAATGTACTTGTACTTTGAACTTATATGAAAGTCTTATCAATAAAGTATCTTTTGATTTTATTCACTGTCGTGTACAATGATTCAATCTTTACACTTGTTATAGTACAACTATAATAAAATCTTAATTAGAATTTCCAAGTTGAGAATGTGAAATTATCTTAAACAAATATTAAAAATTTTTTCAATATATTTTAAAATCTGAGCTTTATTCGAAATCACCATTTTGATTGATTGACAAAAAGGGGGAGAATTATGAAATATGAGAAAATTTTGAATAGAATGGAAATAGTATATATGTTGAGTTTCCTACCAACTACTTTTAAAGTGGATGAAAACAGTAAAAAAGGGGGAGCACAAAAATGATAAATGATAGCACTGCTTAAACTACTTTAGAATCTAGAGAAATGGGGAGATTCTCTTGAAATGATCTTGCTCTAACTATTATCTTAATACTCAGATTACTATTTCTAGAGAAATGGGGAGATTCTCTTGAAATGATCTTGCTCTAACTATTATCTTAATACTCAGATTACTATTGCATGCTCTAAATTGATGTTAATTTTGTCAATTTCTTTTTGGAACTCTGATACTCCATGTTTTGTGCTAATTATAATATCTTGAAGAATGAGAAGTTCAATATTTTGATGATATACTATGATATCATCTCTTGAGCTCTGATACTTACTTACTAATTCCACTAGCTACGATACATATGAATATTTAATTTTCAAATACTGTTATACATGTAAAGTGTAAAGAATTTCTCATGCCCAGTATTTTATCATCATCAAAAAGGGGGAGATTATTGACCTCATAAGTGATTTTGATGATAACCAAACATTTTAGCATGTACATTTATTTCTGACAACTCTTCAAGTGTTTGACAAGTTTTTGTAGGATGAATAACATGTTCAAACTTCAACTCCTACACTTCTATTTTCTTGGTTGAGTTGTGTTGTAAATATTTTTGTAAAGAAGAACCCAATCAAAATTCTAAAAAAAAATCAATTAAAAGGGTTACTTCTGTGAGTGTGTGTGCCATAAATTTTAGTTTGAGTCGGTGTTGTGTGAAATTGTAAAAGAGTTGGTGAGAGTTTTCTTTAAGGTCAATTAAAAAAATCTTGAAGAAGACACTCGAGCCGACCCCAAGTAATGAAGAGCCGACTCTGATTACTGGCACGCAACAAGGATTCTGGAACGTAGCAATCCGAGCTAACTCGATGGAAAGCGAGCAAACTACTCTAGACTCCATTTCCTGAAGATTTTTAAGAACAGCCAGGTGAGCCAACCCAAACCAAAAAGAGCCGACTTTGCCAGACCTAATTCTGAAAGCCTGAGAAAGCAAGCCAACTCGAACTGCATCAAGCCGACTCTTCCAGAATGAGATTTTTCGAACCAGAGAAGAAGAGTTGACCCAAGCTGAAAAGAGCCGACTCCTCGAGTTCAAGATTTTCAAGATTCAAGTTCGAGCCGACCCGAGCTACAAAGAGCTGACTCGTCCAAAGTGATGTTTTGTACCCTGAGACAAAGAGCCGACTGCATTGAAGATTCAGCGACTCGACCCATCGACTCCAAGGATCTGAGCCGACTTGAAGGAATCCGAGCCAACTCGAATGCCGCTTTCAGGTATCCAACCGCTAGTTCCAGAATTTGTTTTTGAATGCTAAAAAGTGTTCCAACGGTCAAAAATCATTCCCCAACGGTCTACAACGGCTAGAACTGCCTTGGGATGATGGAAGACATTAAATTTAAAGGATTTGAACTTCCTTGAAGCAATGAATTAGAGAGTTCTTCAAAAGAAGAGAGCTTCATTGAATATCCTACCTACCAACAACAAAAGAGCATAAAAGCATTCAAGTCAAGCTTTCAAGTCTTCACCAACTCCAATCTGAAGCTTGAAGCAACTTTAGGAAGAATCCACTGAAGTAATTAAAGTCTATTCAAGTGCACTCAAGTGGACTTCTAACAAGCTGCACCGGTAACTATCCGACAAATTGAGTTTGTCATTCTTATTGCATTTATTTTCAATTCAATCTTTGAATTGTTGGGTTATTAGTGAGCCTGGTTGAAAAACCAAATAGGTTCTTGGTGAGCCTTATTAAAACCAAGGGTTAGGATCTTGGTGATCCTGTGAAAACTAAGTTGGGTTTTTTTGGTAAGCCTGTTAAAACCAAAGGGTGTTGGGTTTTCTATGGTGATCCCGTAAAATTAAAGTGTAGAGGTTTTGGATTGTGATCTTGTAAAACAATCCTACTGTATTCGGGTGTGAATATAGTGGAAATCCCAAGTGGTATCTTGGATAGTGGACATAGGAGCTGGGTTGCTCCGAACCACTATAAATCTGGTGTGTTTGTGTTGTGCTTTCTTGACTCTGTTTAGCTTCTATATTTTATAATTCTATCACAACACATACCACTTTCAAAGGATTTTGAATTGCACATAACTTGCCTCCAATTTTTTAAAGACCCAATTCACCCTCCCTCTTGGGTAGCCACCTAGGCAACAATCTTCACTAAAATTGAGGAGACCCTCGCTTTTCAACCTATTTATCCTGTTCCTGTTAATATGACCTAGCCTACAATGCCACAGGTATGCTTCGCAGACATTATATATCCTAGGGTGTTTGCTAGATGTGTACATTACACTACCAAGTCATGATAGTACAAAAATGCTATCACGCATTTGTCCAGTCAATACTACAGAACCATTCCAAATGATTTTGCAAACATCATTCTTTATTGATAGTTCATAATCATACATGGCCTATTGGCCTACGTAAATGACATTCAAAATAAAAGATGGACAAAAATGACACACGTTCAAAATGACAATACAATACTCGAAAATAAGTTTGAGGACTTCCAATGCCAGGACTGGAACATGGCTTCCATTTCCCATATTCAAGAATCTCTCGCCATCATCGAATCTTCTACTAACTGCAAGTCCCTACAAAGAATTGCAAATATGAATTAGACTTCTTGTATCCAATACCCAGTTAGTAGTATTGTAGATAGAGAAACTACAATATGTTATCATATAAATACCTTGTCCAGGACCGTCCTGGTGCTTTCTCTTCTTAGACCTGTTCGGGTAAAGGGACGTAATGGAAAGATGACAGTTTCTCTTCTAGTGTCCCTTCTTCTTGTAGAAGAAGCACTCAGCATGGCTTTGATCAGCCTTCATCATCTTGGCTTGATTGGGCCCAGAAGCATTTAGCACCATTTTTGCTTTGTTTTTCTTTTTCCCTTTCTTAAAGCGATGATGCCCTCCCAAAGATCCTCCCACTAGATTCACCATCCCTTTATTCAGTTGGTGGTCTTTCTCATAAGTTTGCAGCAACCCCAATAAACCGTGGTAGTTAACTGCAGGCTTATTCATTTAATAATGACCGAGAGAATCTAGATAAGCAGAGGGTAGGGAATTCAGAATCATATCCTTCCCAAGCTGTTCATGCAAGGGACATCCAAGTTTGCCCAGGTGCTCAATCTTCTCGATCATGTACAATACATGGTCAGTGATCGAGCCTCCATCATGCATCCACGCATTGTAGATAGCACAGGAGATCCTGTACCTCTCAATGTTGTCTGGTGTTCCGAAAGACTCCTTCAACCTTTGAAGGATTTCTTCTAGCTGGGCTTCCTTAAACTTGCGACTGAACTTGTCGTTCATCGCTGCAAACATTATGCATCGGACAGTGGTCCTGTCAGAGAGCCGCTTCTGATAAGTGTTTCTGACTGAACCCTGAGCATTGGAAGCAGTGGTTTCTGGTGCCAGATCCGTTATCACATAGAAGATCCGTTCATGCTCTTGGACAATCCTGAGCCTTCAATTCTAGCTATCAAAGTTAGGTCCATTGAGCTTCTCGCTATCGAGAAGAGACCAGAGCGATAGGTTGGAAGACATCTGAAAGGAAAACCAAAGCTAATTAGTGTATATGAATTATTAACCTAAAGACATGGACTTTAGTCTAAAGGTCCCTCCCACTATTTTGCTCAAACTGGTAGACTCTACCTCCAATCCAAGGAATTACTTTAATTACCTAGTATGTACCAAAGTCCAATAGACAACACATGAGCCCGACTTTGGCTAGCCCACCTATGCATGTCTAAAGGTAGGTTCTTCAACCGATTACTTCTCCATGTAACCTCTAGTATTTTGGTTTTGCTCCAAGGTGCACTTCAATCGACCTTTGGGCCTCCTATTGAAGGACTCGATTAGGTTCAACCATTAATATGACAAAACTCAATGCTTCTAACTAATGAATAGTCAAGCCCGACTTTGGCCGACCCACTTGACCACCGTTAAAAGAGTCGCACTGAGCCATCATATTAGGAACAGCAATTCCAATAGCCTGATGAAAATCCGATCTTTGGATCTACCGATGAACACCTAACTACTGGATCCATTACCATCCCACTTAATGGAAGGCTAGGACTTGGTTATCCCTATAACTTTATTCTTTTAAGGACCTAATAATTTAGAGGGTTTAATTTTAATGTGATAGATGAAGAGATGAGAAGATATGGATCAACCTCCCACTGACCAAATCAGCAAACAAGGAGGATTACACATAACTAGTGATCAATGGGCACCTAAAATCAGTCAAGACTGATTAACCTTGGGTGACAAGGGTTAACACGGGTCACTGAGCTATCCAATCAATCCTGATTGACCACATTGGCCAGGTAAGTGAGATCATCGGTTGGGTTCCATCATTAACCATCTTGCCTTATACACCAACAGAGTTGGCCAGGTAAGAGGTATCTCCAAAGAACCATGATCAAAATGCCAAACTTACCTAGACACCAATCGGTTCATCAAAGTCGATTAGACTAGCCTAAAGACTTAGGCTTTCTACTGATACACAAATTAGGTCCATTTAAATTTATGGACTAATCAATCTAACTATTAGAGAGATCTAAAGAGAAGAAATCCTAACTCAAAATTTGATTAGATTAGTTCTCTAATTAGTCCAATGCATCTAAACTTAGGTCTAAACTAATTATAGACCCAAAAGAAGCTAACCCATGATCCTTAAGGCTTATTGAAATGACTTAAAATCTTTGAATCACATTCCTAGAGTTCTTAGTCATTCTTAATTCTCAATTAAGTTGAATAGCCTTAATTAAATTAAAACAATTTTTATTTACAAATGCAAAATAATTTTACAATAAATCAAAATTTGAATTCACTGCTTTTCTGCATTCTACCACCAAGTGTCGACTCACCAGGGATAAGTGTCGACACTTGGGTCGACTCAAGTCATGAGACATGAAGAAAATAGAACGACAGGTTTTTTGTACTCGCTTATGAGTCGACACTTCCAAGGCCAAGTGTTGACTCACAAGCCCAAGTGTCTACACTTCCTGGTCAAGTGTCGACACTTTAAACTGAGACCGGAAAATAATAGTGATTTCAAATCCAAAGTTTCTCCAAATTTTCAATCAAATCTGATCAAAACAAAACTCTTAGATCTTATCTAAAGTTGTTTTATGATCATGTCAATAGATTAAAATATTTTTTAATCAACATTTTCTTTCTTCTTATTTTTCTTTTCAAGAGTCAATCATAAGCGACACCTCTACACGCTATACACCATTGAATGGGAAGAGAGGGTCTTGCAGCCCTACTTCTCTCCTATGACCGGATGGCCATGGTGAAGCACTCAATCCAAGTACTTTAAGAAATGTGATGTTAAAGCATGCTAGCATCATTATACTACAAAAAGAACCTATTGCTTTGATACCATTGAAGGTGAAGCTGTTCACACAAGCAAGGTAGAAAAGATGCATTTTAAAACTATTTTAAAACATGCATAGCAGAAGGCTCAGAAGATAGATCAAAATGATCTACTGATCTGCCCGTAATAGGATTTAGTATAATGATCTAGCATGCAAACAAAACATCAACAGCAAGATATAAACAAAGGTATAAAAGTACCTTACCTTAATACCTCTGAAAATACTGAGAAGAAGGATGAAGGTTCTCGAGCCACACCCATGTCTGGCCTCTACAGGTAATCCATCCTAGGGATCGACTTTGATAAACTACCTCGGAGTGCTAGCTCTTCAGGATCCTTCGGGCCAATCTTCTTCTTTCGAGAAGATAAGAATGAGAGGTGGAACCCTTCCTAAAAAACTCTCTTCCCACGACCTAGCTTGAATGCTAGGTTTCTCACACCCAATTCCAATTCCTCACTAAACCCTTCTTCTTCTTCTCTAACTTTTCTCTTCTCAAAAGAACCATTAGCAGCCTCTAGAATGACCTTCATTTACAGGGGCAGCCATGAGAGGGAGAAAGAAGAAGGAGGAGTGATTGCAGGAGAGAGTCAAGGGCCATTCCAAATAGGTCCAAGCAAAAGAAGGTACGTATGACAATCATACCAAGAATGCTTAGAGCCAAAACATCCAAAAATTTGAATTTCAAATTCAAAATTCGAAGTCAAACATTCCAGAATTTCTTTCCAGAAATCTACTCATCACAGCAAGTGTCGACACTTACAAAATGCCAAGTGTCGACACTTACAAAATTTCAAATGTTGACACTTGAAACATGGTCAATCATATTGACATTCGATGATGGCAAATGATTCTCAATCGTCGATCAGCCTTAAGATCAGATAGAAACTCCTATGGTGTGTGACCCCATAGGTTCGAACACTAAGCCGATAGCACTGAAACATTTCCAGTACCAGTCAAAGTCCTCATCTAGCAATGATACCCGATGTCCAGATAGGTCGAAGATGTAAAGCACCTCACAAGAACCTCTATAATATGGTTACCGCATAATTCATCCCTTTGACCACATAATGCATATGATGACCTAGGGTTCAACTACCAACCCTAATTTGGTTCATCCAGATCATGTCTCAACTTTACAAGTTCTATGACTCCTCACAAAAACTACCCTGGCCATGGATTTGCTAAATTGAGACATAGTGAGTCATTCACTCGAACTATTTGAAGGAGTCAATTCCATCTTGATCCACCACCGCTCCACAAGTACTTGACTGCACCCAGAAACTTCCATCATTGGATTAGAAATCCAGGTAGTTCAGTACCAAAGTATAGTGAGTTGCTTGCAAGCTACCATGGTGATCTCAGGTTTGAGAGACACATATACCCATATTACTTCACGAGCAACCCTTTGGCAGAAGGGAGCTCCATAGATGGTCACATTTAGTGAGATGTCATACATTTCACTTGCATTCACAGCAGTGTCACCACACTTTTTGGTTAAGTGGACAACCAACAAATGTAATATACAACAACCTACACTTGATACATCGTCATCCTATAACAATGTATCATTTGGTTGTGAACCAGTTTAAGAACTACATGATATATCCTCTCTATATCAAAACAATGTAGTTCTAAGGACTCCATCATACAAGAGTTCATTTCAGGAAAATAAATATATGATGAATAGCCAAAAAAGAATAACTTTTATTCATTAAAAAATCTTATATAGCTACAAGATAGTACAATCATCTACAGCATAGACGATTGGCTTTGGGACACAATTCCCAACACCACCATCATCCTAACCTAAGACTTAATTAAAATTAATTAGACCTAATTTGCCCTAGTAGGCTAGGTGACACCAACAGGTCGGGTCCGAATTGTGTGGGCCAACTAGTGCATTCAATTCTCCAGCTATTACTGGAATATGGTGTCTAAGGCTGGGGGTCCAGAGTCAAACGACCTCAATAGTGTTATGGTTTTTAATTGGATCCCTGCGAAAGTAGGGGGGGCCTCCCACACTCCCACCCAACTAGGCTAGAGGAAGGATTTGTTGTTTAGTTGGGTGTAAGTTAAGTCGACCAACTCGATTTTGGCTCTAGGTCTAGCAAACCCTAGAACTACTGATCCTTGCATGCTTGGCTACACCACATCACATTAATTGATTGATTGATTGCATGACCACCAGGTCAAGAATCAAGTATAATCAATCTAAGCCTAACTCGATTTGAAACATGGATTCCAATTTTGAGGCTATCATAAAAGTCATGACTAATCAGCTTGCCCAGTTGAACCACACCAATACTCAAACTCAAAATCAATTAGCCCAAATTAATACCCAAAACCAAACCCACTTTGCCCAGATGAACACCCAATCCCAGAATTAGTTTGCTCAATTAACTGCCAAGATTAACCAGATGACCCAATCAAATACCTAAGAAACCCATAAGATTGATTAGCTAAACAATAGATTGGACCTAGTAGAGTACCAATTATGGACCATAGAAAGAACCCAAGAGTCTAATACTGCACCTAACACTGATTCACCCCTTTCCATTTCCCATAACCCTAGGAGAGCCCAAGCCCATGACCCCTTTGTAGAACCCAACCTTAGAAGAGCCAAAAATCATGATCCATTTGAAGAATCCAATCCTAGGAGAGCCCGGAACCATGACCCATTTGTAGAGCCTAGAACCATGACCCATTTGTAGAGCCCAATCCTAGGAGAGCCCAACACCAGGAACCATATCATTATCCAAACCGTAGGAGACCCAATTATGAAGACTATAACCATGATAATAGAATCTTTAGGAGCATTATAGTAGAACCACCCCTCTTTGATGGAACCCTAGATCCTAAGGTCTACATAGATTTGAAAGGGGGCATGGAGAGATACTTCCAATGGTATGCCCTGAGTGAAGAGAGGAAGTGTCAATTTGCCATGCTTAGGCTATCTGACCAAGCTAGGTTATATTGGGAGCAAGTAGAGCACCTCTATCGGCAAAGGAACCATCCACCCATTGTCACTTGGGAAGCCATGAAACTAAAGCTTGGGGAAAAGTTTGTTCCTCCCTACTACCAATAGTGCCTTCTAGACTAGTGGCAAGGACTTAGACTAGGAACCAAGACTGTTAGAGAATTCATAACCCAGTTTGATGAGTATGCCCTTAGGTGTGGCCTAGATGAACCTGAGTTAGTTACCCTATCTAGGTTCAGAGCTGGCCTTAGAGACGATATCCAAAGGGAGCTATACCTTAGGGGAGTTGAACACATAGACCAAGCCTATCAATTAGCTGAAAACTTTGAGAGGTTCCAGAGAGTACTTGTAGTTAGAAGACCTGAGCCCTTTAAGGCCAACACTCCTAGCTTTAGGCCAAACCAGAACCAGGCTTACCCAAACCGACCTAGCTTTAACCAAGCCAGTCCTAACCCAAACCCAAGTCAGCCAAACTCATACTTAAGTCGACTTAATCCCAACTTAACCCATCCCAACCCTAACCCACCTTGTCTTAACCCGAGACCAAGTTAGGCTAGCTCTAGTAACTCAGTATCATTTAGGAATGATAAGGGTAAGGCACGAGCTTTTTAGAAGACCTCAAGCCCCAGCCCCAATGCCTGCTTTAGGTGCAACAAGGCAGGTCATTTTGCTAGCCAATGTCCCACCAGATCCTTACACATAGGGGAGCTTGAGGAAGAAGATCCTGGACCCAATTAGATTGAGAAAGAAGAGGTTTATGAAGCTGAGGCAGACTTAATAGAAGAGTATGAAGGAGATGAGGAGGATTTTGATTAGTCTGACCTTGTAGTGGTAGTTAGATGCATCCTGTCCCAGACCAAAATCCAGGAAGATTGGTATAAGACAAATATCTTACAAACCTTTGTGAAGATTGGGGATAAGAACTGCAAGATAAGTATCAAATAGTGGGAGCTGTGTGAGTGCCATCTCATACAAGGCTGTCAAAACCCTAGGTTTAAATCCAGTTCCCTATTCTAACCCCTATAAGGTATCCTGGATAGACTCCACATCCATACCCATTAAGTCCAGATGCCAAGTCCAGTTCTAGCTTCACACATACCAAGATAGAGTATGGTGCGATGTTGTGCCCATGGGGATAAGCAGTATAATCTTAGGACAGCCATGGGTTTATGATCATGATGCCACCCTTTATGGCCGGTCTAACGCTTGATTGTTTAATTTTCATGGGAAGAAGATCACCATAAACCCCACCCCACCTCAAGAAATAATCAAGAGAGGATCTAGCTCACTTAAGGAGAAGAAGTTTGCAGTTAATCTTGTCATTGCAAAAGAGCTAGAAAAAGATATATCTAAGAGAACTACTGTTTGGATGTTAGTTGTCAAAGAAGTATCTGATCAATCTGATAAAGAGTACCCTCAGGAGGTCAAGGGAATCTTAAGTGAATTCAATGATATATTTCCTGATGATTTACCTGACCAATTACCAGCATTAAGGGACATCCATCATGCTATAGATCTAGTCCTAGGAGCTACCACACCAAACCTGCCCATTACAGAATGAACCCAGCTGAACACTTAGAACTTCAACGACAGGTAGGTGAACTCCTTAGAAAAGGATTTATTAGGGAGAGCTTAAGTTCTTGTCCTGTACCAGCCCTATTAACCCCTAAGAAAGATGGGACATGGAGGATGTGTGTTAATAGCCGTGCCATAAATAAAATTACTATGAAATATAGGTTTCCCATCCCCTGTGGTGCAGGCACCAGGCTCTGGAAGAGACTTCAACCAATACAGATTAAGCTCGATTCTTTATAGATGAAAGATTAAAAGTTTGAGTCCTGTAATAAGTCTTAATTAGGTTTATTAGTCCAATATTTATTTCATAATTGAGTCATGTATTTATTTCAATTGGATTTTTATGGAGTCAAGAGGAGTTCAGTCCTAGTCCAATTTGGTTTCAGCACAACCAAATAAGGAAGGTGGGCACATGGACCATGGGATCACCAACTTTGAAGCCACTTCATCACTCCACTTTGCCACATCACCAAGACACCTCACCATAGATTGTTGCCTAAGAGGAGAAGGAATTTGAATTTGAATGGGTCCACATTTTTCTCCATGATCGCCGCTCCTCTTCATGAAGATGCCCCATCATTTTCTCCTTTTATTTTGGTGTAATTTGAATTTGAATTCGAATTTTGAAAAGGCTTGGTAGTCTATAAAACAAAGGGCTCCAAACCTTCTTGTAATAATGAATGATGAATGAAGTTTTTTCTTGAAAGAAACTCCCTTGCTTGTTAGGTTGGTCCCTTATGAGAAGGTGGGCATGAGGCCTAGAGAGTTTTCCCTTTCCATCTCCACACATCCAACATAGCTTCATCCCTTCCATCTTATAGTCCATTCGGCCAACCAAAGGAGCATTTCTTTAGTCCACATTTCGTCTATTTCAAATGAATCCAATCCTCCAAGGTGTTCTTCACGCAATCACACAAGGAGTTTTCATTCCAAAGGAGCCATAGAAGATCCATGCCAAGACTACTCTAAGCTTCCTTTCTTTATTTCAAAGATTCTTCCCCTCCACTCCTCCATTTCAATCTCTATCCTCTAATCCCTCAATATCTCTTTGTTGCAGGATCCCCGGGCTTCCGGTCTCCAAAGAAGAAGGTCTACCATGTTAAGAACCGGATACAAGAGGCTTTACAATTTAGAGGAATCTCCTTGTCATCCAGGAACTTTCTCTTTGAGTGTATCCAGTGCCAAACTTTGGAATATTGATTGCCGGGTACCCCTCTTTAGAAAGGCTTTAAGATCTGAAATATTAGATTAAACATAGCCCTAACCTAAGTGGTTTCTTAGCCACAAAGGTCCTTCTCTTATTTATTTTGAAATGGTTTTATTTCAAGTCATGTTTAACATTTAGATTCCTCTCATAGAAATTCTACTTCTTTACATTGAATGGTGGCATCTATTTACTTCATTTTTCATTTAGTCATTAGTAATTCCATTAAGGATACATCATTCCATCTTTGTTTTCCATCATCTTGGTATCAGAGCAAGGTAGGTTAGGGCTTTGCATCTTCTTCAGTACTTGGATGGGGTGCTTCACAATGGCCGTCCGGTCATAGAAAAAAGAAAGGCTACAAGACCCTCACATCCCATTCAACTGGGATTTTCTATGGCATGTAGGGGTGCCGATGTGATTGACTCTTGAAGGGGAATACAAGAAGATAAGTTTTAGATACTAAAGAATAGTTTTGCATCATTGGAATCTAGAATCCTTAAAATTTTTGTTGTTCTGTCCTATTTGCATTATCTAAGTTCCAGAGATTGCCCAGCATAGCACAGATTTTATTTTTTAATTTTCTTTCATCTGGTATATCATCAGTGAGTTTGGAGTATTCTGTGATTTTTTTGAAATTTTCTGAGACTAATACATAGCACTTCTCTGCCCCACTTCTAAACTGCAACACATAAAAAAGTATGTACCTGAATTTAGGGTTCATATGCATGTTTGCACACATCTTTTGTTAAATCGATTTAAGGGCATCAATATGACATGTGGGCAGGATTTCATTACCTGTCCTTAGCCCAAAATCACCACCATGCATAGCTAACCCAATCCTTAATTAAAACTGAGTAGTACTCTAATTCCGAGGGACATGCATAGGTTTAGTTCAAGTCATTTAGGAAAACTAGTGCACCCACTCCTGCATCTATTTTTGAAAGCTGGTGTCTAGGCCAAAGGTCAAGTGGCAAATGCCCTAAGTGGCTCTTGTAGTTTTTAATTAGGACCCAACGAGAGTTGGGGGAGCTTCCCATAGACCCATCTCTTACCTGGCCAGTGGAAAGGATAGTTGTTGATTTGGTTGTATTTAGTCGACTCACCTTACTTGAAATACTAAATCTAGCAAACCCCTATCCCGAGTTTAAGTTTGTGTGTGCATGGAAACTAGATCAGGGGCACCCTACCAACAAACCCAAGCTCAATCAAGTGCATCCATGGACCAAAATTTTGAGACCTTGATGAAAACCCTAAATGATCAAATGGCCCGACTGAACCGAAACCAGATTGACCAATTGGCCCAGACCAACCAAAGCATGATTGATCAGATGGCCCTTATCATTGCTAGGCTTGACCGATTAGAGGCTTGTACCTCAGGAAGAATCCATGAAGTCCATAATGGTGTAGACACCAGGCACAAGAAGAGATTTTAGCAAGCTTAGCTAGGTTCTTATTTGAGTCATGTAATAATTTAATTTTGCATTTGTTATCTTTTTAAATTGAGTCATGAGTCAAGTCTCATTGAGTCTTGTTTAAATCAAATTTCATTGAGTCTTATTTAAGTCAAGTTCGGGCCAGTCCAATTGCAAAATCATGAAGAGTTAGTGTCTAGTCAAAAGTCAAAGGGAGCATGGTCCATGGGTTCACCACCAAAGAAGCCACATCATCACATGGAAGCCACCTCCTTGCCACATCACAAGGAGGTTCAAATTCAAGGAAATTCAACCAAAGAAGAGGGAATTTTGAATTGGCCAAACTCCACACCCATCTCTCCTACACTCATGGGGACGACCCACCTTTCTAGGAGTTGCATTTTGAATTCAAAACAAACAAGGCTGCAAAGAAAGTCTTATAAGAGTCCTTGGTTTTTGTAAAAAGAGTAGATGATGATGAATGAAGAAAATAGCCTTTCTTTTCCAAAGAAGTTCTCTTGCTTGTGATGTTTGGAACCCCATGAGAGGGTAAGGTGTGAGGCCTTGAAGTTTTGATCTCCTGTAATATACAACTCTCCCTCTCCACTCCAAGATCTTGCATGAATTCGGCTTAGAGGAAATCTTCCAAGAGCTTGCCAAGGGTTGCCTCATCAACAACTAGTGCAACAAGGGTTTCTACAACAAACCCTAATGTCATCCTTCTAAGGAGCCATGGAAGATTCAAGACAAACCTCCACAACCTCTTCCCATCTTGTTTATTTATTTATTTTATCCCAATCATAAATTCTCTTCCTAATCCCACCATCTAATTTTGTTGCAGGATCCCCAGGTTTTTCTTGAGTTCCAAAGAAGGAGGTTGGATTTGCTAAGAACTAGAAAACCTACCTAGGGTATTTTCCTTGTCATCCAGAATCCTCCCTGAGTGTGTTATTCAAGAGAGTAGTTTAATGCCTGGAAGCCCTCTTATGAACTCTTTCAGATCTGAAATTGGTAAGGTGAATTAGCTCTAATCTGAGTGGTTTCCTAACTACTAAGATCCTTCTCTCTTAATTATCTTGAATAGAAAAATTTCAGGGTTTTGTGTGACATTTCAGAATTTCCTGTTATTACATCTAGGTTCTTTGCTTTGAATGGCTAAATCTTATTGCTTTGTTTTCATTTGAGTTTTACTAATTTGATTAAGAGCATGTCATTCCCATTATTTCCCGCATTATTTGGTATCAGAGCCGGTTAGATTAGAGCATCATAGTTAAAAACCCAGTTTTCTGGTTTGCATGATTTTTTCTCTTGTGCTATAAGATTATAGCCAAATCTTTGCATCGTAATACCAAGGTGAAATCAGGTTGTCCTACTATAAGGTGGATCCTTATAGTGTAAGGTTGTCCTATCTTGGTTATTGCTCATTGACCACATAGAAGAAATCTATGTAGGTCTGATTTCCCTGCTTGCTGTAATTATGTGCAGGCTGACTGTAATCCGCCAGCAACTCCAAAGGCAAGTAGTGCATTTTGCATTGAAACATTTTTTTTCTTGTTCCATTTCAAGTTATTTGTCACCATATTAAATTTCATAATCAGAGAAAAATCACAAAAAAAATGAAAATTACTGCACTCCATCACTATTACTGAAATTCCTGTATGTTCTATTCTGATCCTTTTCACATTGTTTAACTTTAATGATCTGCTCAGCACAGTACAGATTTTATCTTCTAATTTCCTTTCATATGACATATCATCTATCAGTTAGCAATCTTCTGTAAATTTTTCAAATTTTTTTTGAAACTGTTACACAGCACTTCTCAGCCCCACTTTGAACTGTAACACACAATATTTCTGCTGCTGAGATTAGGGTTTATATGCATGCTTTGCATCATCTCATGATAAATCAATTAAGGGCATCATTATGACATGGGGGCAGGAATTAATCACCTATCCTTAGCACAAAACCAAAATTAGACTGATCAGTTGGCCCAACTCAACCAAAATTAGACTGATCAGTTGGCCCAAAACAACCAGAGCATGAGGGAGCAAATGTCCCACATTACTGCTAGGCTTGACCGACTAGAGTCTAGAACCCCTCGAGGAAATCAAGATGCCCAGAATGAGCTAGACCCTGAACCTGAATTTGAGACACCAGCCAACCCTAGAATGATCCCAAGACAAGGCCTTTTCCGAGAGCATGATCCTAATCGAGTGTATGAACCAAATCCTAGGAGACCCACCCCAGCCCAATTGGACCAAGATGATCGAACCTTGAAGAACATTAGGTTGGAAGGCCCCACCTTCGATGGAATACTAGATCCCAAAATCTACATTGATTGGGAAGGTGAGATGGATCAGTACTTTGACTGGTATGAGATGAGTGAGGATAGGAAGTTTAAATTTGCAAAGCTTAAACTCGTGCGTCAAGCTAGGTTACATTGGGGAAACGTTGAGAGACTAGCTAGACAAAGAGGAGATGTCCCTATAGTAACTTGGAGAGCAATGAAACTTAGGTTAAGAGAAAAATACCTTCCTATGTCCTACAATCAGAGATTGTTAGATCAATGGCAGAGACTGACACAAGGGAACAAAAGTGTGGCTAAGTACATTACAAAGTTCGATGAGTTTGTAATGAGATTCAATGTCGATAAATCAGAGTCAGTGACTTTGTCTAGGTTTAGAGCCGGACTTAGAGAGGAAATCTAGAAAGAACTATTCATGAGGGAAGTCCATGATTTGGAGTTAGCATACCAGATAGCGCGTGATGCAGAACGATTCCATAGGGGTCTAATTTTTCATCGACCTAAAGCCCCTAGGCCTAGTGTTTCTAATCAGCAACCAGGACAAAACCAGTTAAGGTATAATCGACCCAATTACAACGCCCCTCAGACCCGAAGAGATGATAAAGGGAAAGCACCTGAAGTCCAAAGAAATCCGAATGCATGCTTCAAATGTCAAAAGGTAGGTCACTATGCTAGCAACTGTCCAAATAGAGCCTTACACATAAAAGCAGCAGAGGAAAATGAATTTGAGCCCATAGAGCCCTTAGCAGATTGTGTGGAAGAAGTATATCAGGCTGATAATTGTTTAGCTGATGAGTATGAAGGGGATGAAGAGATTATTGACTCATCAGAAATGCTAGGAGTCGTCAGATGTATCTTGACCCAAAATAAGGTACAGGAAGATTGGCGAAGGACTAGTATCCTACAGACTTTTGTCAAGATAGGGGAGAAAGTTTGTAAAATCATAATCGATAGTGGTAGCTGTGTCAATGCAATTTCAACAAGTGCATCCAAGAGTCTAGGATTAACCATTGTCCCTCATCCCAACCCCTACAAAGTTTCATGGATAGATGCTACCTCGATACCTATCAAAATTAGATGTCAGGTCCAGATCCAATTCCAATCCTATCAAGAAAAAATCTGGTGTGATGTGCTCCCTATGGGAGTAAGTAGCATCATCCTAGGCAGGCCATGGCTATTTGACAATGATGCGACCATTTTTGGTCGATCAAATTCATGTGCCTTCACTTTTAATGACAAGAAAATTGTCATTCACCCTACTCAGCTTAAGGACAACACTAAGAGAGGGTCGAGCAACCTAAAAGACAAGAGACTGGGATTGAACCTAATAAATGCAAAAGAATTAGAACAAGAAATCAATGGAGGTTCATCCATTTGGATGCTAACTGTAAAGGAAACCCAAAGTCGAAACCTTGTAGAACAACCTAAGGAAGTGATCAAATTGTTAGAGAAATTTAAAGATGTCTTTCCTAAAGACTTACTTGATCACTTACCACCATTAAGGGATATTCAGCACACTATAGATTTAGTCCCTGGAGCCACCCTACCCAACTTACCTCACTATAGGATGAACCCTACCGAACACTTAGAATTGCAATGACAAGTAGGGGACCTTCTTAGAAAAGGATTCATCAAAGAAAGTCTGAGCCCCTGTGCAGTACCTGCACTCCTAACCCCTAAGAAGGATGGCACGTGGAGAATGTGTGTCGATAGTCATGCCATAAACAAAATTATGGTGAAATATAGATTTCCATCTCCCATTTGGATGATATGTTGGACATGATGGCCGGCGCAAATGTGTTTTCTAAGATTGACCTGAAGAGCGGCTATCACCAGGTTAGAATTAGACCAGGGGATGAATGGAAAACAATATTCAAAACTAAGGACGAGTTATATGAATGGGTAGTAATGCCTTTTGGATTAACCAATGCGCCGAGTACATTTATAAGGATGATGACCCAGGTCCTACGAGCTTTTACGAGAAAATTTGTGGTGGTATATTTTGATGATATCTTGATATATAGTAGGACCAAAGAAAACCATGTGGACCACCTTAAACAAGTCTGTACAGCCCTTAGGAAAGAAGAACTCTATGCTAATTTAAAGAAATGTGAATTCATGACCCAAAGAGTTACCTTCCTAGGTTTCATTGTCACCCCTGATGGAGTTTCAGCCGATCCTAAAAAGATAAGATCCATAGTTGAATGGCCCGTTCCCAAAACTGTTCATGATGTTCGTAGCTTCCATGGATTGGCCACTTTCTATAGGAGATTTATTAGAGGATTTAGCTCCATTGTTGCCCCGATAATGGATTGTATTAGGAAGGGAAGTTTTGAATGGACAAAAGCAGCTGACAAAGCCTTCCTGGATATTAAGAAAAAAATGACACAAGCACCTATCTTAAGACTGCCAGATTTTTCTAAAGTTTTCGAAGTAGCTTGTGATGCCTCTGGAGTAGGTATTGGAGGTGTATTGAGTCAAGAGAATCATCTAGTGGCATTTTTTAGTGAAAAGTTAAATGAGACTAAGGCGAGATATTCAACGTATGACAAAGAGTTGTATGCAATAGTCCAGGCTTTGAGATATTAGAGACACTATCTGATACCGCAAGAGTTTGACCTCTTTTCTGATCACGAAGCCCTTAGATTTCTGAGCTCCCAGAAGAAACTGAATCCTAGGCACGCCAAGTGGGTAGAGTTCACCCAAGCCTACACTTTCGTCCTAAAACACCGTGCCAAAATTGAAAATAAGGTTGCTGATGCATTGAGTCATAGAGCCTTGCTTATAAATTCAATAAGCATTGAAGTCATGGGTTTTGAAAGAATTAAGGATGAATATGACACCTGTCCAGACTTTATTGAAACTTTTCAAGCTTTAAAACAAGGACCATCCTCTGATCATAGTGAATACATCCTTTTAGATGGATACCTATTCAAAGAAAACAAACTCTGTATTCCCAAAACATCTTTAAGGGACTTTCTAGTTTGGGAAACCCATGCCAGAGGCTTAGCTGGTCATTTTGGTAGAAACAAAACCATCATAGCTGTAGAAGACCAGTTTTATTGGCCAGGACTGAAATGACAAGTTTCCCAAATAGTGGCCAGATGTCGAACTTGTGCTGTTGCCAAACAGCATAAGCAAAACATTGGACTCTATACACCCTTACTTGTACTTGATTGTCTCTGGCAGGACCTGAGCATGGACTTTGTGTTAGGTTTACCTAAGACCCAAAGGAGACACGATTCAATTTTTGTTGTGGTCGATAGGTTCTTAAAAATGGTCCATTTCATCCCATGTTCGCGAACATTCGATGCATCCAAGGTAGCCAAACTTTTTCTAGATGAAGTGATCAAGTTTCATGGGCTACCTAAAACCATAGTGTCTGATCGAGATGTTAGGTTCACCGGCTACTTTTGGAAGATGTTATGGCATTTGCTAGGCACCAAACTGAAATTTTCCACTGCCTATCACCCACAGACTGATTGACAAACCGAGGTAGTCAATCGAAGCCTAGGGAATCTGTTAAGATGCTTAGTTGTTGACAATATGGGTAATTGGGATCTTCTCCTCCCTCGTGCCGAATTTGCTTACAACAGCTCGATCAATAGGTCTATGGGTAGAAGTCCTTTTGAGATAGTCCATGGTTACAAACCTAGGAAGCCTTTAGATCTTATTCCGCTACCCACACATGCACAAATTTCTGAGTCTGCCGAATCATATGCACAGCATATTAGAGAATCGTATAAAGAAATTAGAAAAAAAAATTCAAATGAGTAACGAAGTATATAAGCATATGGCTAATTCACGGAAGAGAACAAAAGAATATAACGAAGGAGATTTTGTAATGATTAAACTAAGACCTGAAAGGTTCCCACCGGGAACTATGAAGAAACTACATGCCCGGGGAGCTAGACCTTTTATTAAGAAAGTTGGACCTAATGCATACGTGTTAGAGTTGCCACCAGAATATGACATTAGTTCAACCTTTAATATTTCTGATCTAAAAGAGTATAAAGAACCGGCATTAATTCCTAGTGAGCCTTTTGAGCCTTGTCCTATTTTTGAGAGTGCAACCTTACCTGAATGTCCACCAGCAAAGCCACCAGATCGGAAAGATCGAGTTGAACAAATTTTGGATGATTAGGCAATTACCACTAGGAATAAAGGATATCAACGTTACCTGGTTCATTGGCAAGGATGACCCGAATCAGAGGACTCCTGGATCACCTGAGAGGATCTTCAACAGATTGACCCAGACCTATTAGAAAGATATCATGAGCAGGTTGATCCTTACTTGACAAGGTCTAGTTCCTTCCACCAGGGGAGAATTGGTGCGGACACCAGGCACAAGAAGAGATTTCAGCAAGCATAGCTAGGTTCTTATTTGAGTCCTATAATAATTTAATTTTGCATTTGTTTTCTTTTAAATTGAGTCATGAGTCAAGTCTCATTGAGTCTTGTTTAAATCAAATTTCATTGAGTCTTGTTTAAGTCAAGTTCGGGCCAGTCCAATTGCAAAATCATGAAGGGTTAGTATCTAGTCAAAAGTCAAAGGGAGCATGGTCCATGGGTTCACCACCAAAGAAGCCACATCATCACATGGAAGCCACCTCCTTGCCACATCACAAGGAGGTTCAAATTCAAGGAAATTCGGACAAAGAAGAGGGAATTTTGAATTGGCCAACCTCCCCACTCATCTCTCCTACATTCATGGGGATGACCCACCTTGCTAGGATTTGCATTTTGAATTCAAAACAAACAAGGCTGCAAAAAAAGTCTTATAAGAGTCCTTGGTTTTTGTAAAAAGAGTAGATGATGATGAATGAAGAAAATAGCCTTTCTTTTCCAAAGAAGTTCTCTTGCTTGTGATGTTTGGTACCCTATGAGAGGGTAAGGTGTGAGGCCTTGAAGTTTTGATTTCCTATAATCTACAACTCTCCCTCTCCACTCCAAGATCTTGCATGAATTCGGCTTAGAGGAAATCTTCCAAGAGCTTGCCAAGGGTTGCCTTATCAACAACTAGTGCAACAAGGGTTTCTACAACAAACCCTAGAGTCATCCTTCTAAGGAGCCATGGAAGATTCAAGATAAACCTCCACAACCTCTTCCCATCTTGTTTATTTATTTATTTTATCCCAATCATAAATTCTCTTCCTAATCCCTCCATCTAATTTTGTTATAGGATCCCCGGGTTTTTCTTGAGTTCCAAAGAAGGAGGTTGGATTTGCTAAGAACTATAAAACCTACCTAGGATATTTTCCTTGTCATCCAGAATCCTCCCTGAGTGTGTTATTTAAGAGAATAGTTTAATGCCTGGAAGCCCTCTTATGAACTCTTTCAGATCTGAAATTGGTAAGGTGAATTATCTCTAATCTGAGTGGTTTCCTAACCACTAAGATCCTTCTCTCTTAATTATCTTGAATAGAAAAATTTCAGGGTTTTGTGTGACATTTCAGAATTTCCTGTTATTACATCTAGGTTCTTTGCTTTGAATGGCTAAATCTTATTGCTTTGTTTTCATTTGTGTTTTACTAATTTGATTAAGAGCATGTCATTTCCATTGTTTCCCGCATTACATAATCAATTAAAGCCTGAACTGGAGTTTGGTATACCCTACAACCCTAGAAGGGCTCCGCACCAAGACCTTTTCCCTGAACCCAACCCTAGGAGGCCTCATTAAGATCCTTTATTTGAGCCAAATCTTAGGAGACCCAACCATGATCGAGTCCATGACCCGAACCCTAGGAGAGCATTCCATGACCCAGCTTATAAGCCAAATCCTAGGATACCTAATCAGGATCAAATGGACCATGCTGACCGAATCCTTAGGAACATTAGGTTGGAAGCACCCACTTTTGCTGGAAATCTAGATCCTAAATTTTATATAGATTGAGAGGGAGAGATGGATCAGTATTTTGAGTGGTATGACATGACTGAGGAGAGGAAGTGCAAATTTGCAAAGCTTAGGTTAGTCCATCAGGCCAGGCTATACTGGGAAAATGTTGAAAGGTTCATTAGACAAAGAGGTGATGTTTCCATAGTAACCTTGTTGACCCCTGAAGTGATTTTGATGATAACAAAATATTAGAGCATGAATTTGGTTATCTAACAACTCTTCAATGGTTGACACGTTTTTGTAGGACGACTACTTTGACATATTTTTTAGACCCTACAACCTTTATTTCTTTGTGTTGAGTTGTAAGTAATTAAAATCTTGTAAAGAAGAACCCAACAAAAAATTTTTCTTTTTGAATCAAAGATAAAGGGTTGCTTCTATTAGTTTTCAAGCTTTAATTTCTCCTGATATTGTTGTAAGAAGATCTTAAGGAAGTCTTCAAAGCTTGGCTTGTGAGTTCTAGAGAATAGAAATTGGTCTGGCTGAAGAACCAATCTCGAGCCGACTGGATGAAGGAACCAGCCGACTCTGGCACTAGCACAAGAAAGAAAATCTCTGGCACGCAAACCCAGCCGATTGGTACCAAGTCCCAGTCGACTCATCCAGAACTTGGTTGAAATGTTTTGAGAACCTCAAGGATCCGAGCAGACTAAATTTCAGCCTAGCTGACTAGTCTAGAGTGATCTATTTTCTCGACTGTGGGACCTAGCCTACTAGTATTCAACCCAGCCGACCCGAACCTGATCCGAGCTGACTCGAAGATGTCCGAGCCGATTGGAATGTCGGGGTCTCCTCCCAACGGCTAGTTCTAGAATTCTAATTTTGAATTCCAAAAATTCTCCAATGTAACCTGTCACTTCCCAACAGTCTACAATATTCAAAATCAAGGAAAGGCAGTTGAAGTCTCTATATATGAGGTATGAGAACATCCTTAAAGAGACTAATGAGTTGTTGAACATTTATTGAAGTAAGAAGAGAGAGCACTTGAGCTTTGAAGTCAGCCTTCAAGCCTTCACCAACTCTTATCAGAAGCTTGAAGCAACTTTTGAAGAAAGCAAGGAAGCCATTGAAGTGCATTGAAGAGCATTCAATTGAGCTTCACTAGAGCTGCATTGGCAACCACCAGACAACCTAGTTTGTCATTTCTGTTACTTTTCATTGTACTCTTAGAATAATTGGGTTATTGGTGAGCCCGGTTGTTAAAACCAAATAGGTTTCTTTGGTGAGCCTACTCAAAACCAAAGTGTAGAGGTTCTAGGTGAGCCTGTGAAAACCTAGTATGGGTTTCTTTGGTGAGCCCGGTTTAAAAACCAAAATGTAGAGGTTGGGATTGTGACCCTGATAAACAATCCGATTGTATTCTGGTTTGGGAGATATAGTGGAAACCCCGAGTGGTGAACTTGGGTAGTGAACGTAGGAGCTGGGTTGCTCCAAACCACTCTAAACTTGTTTTGTTTATGTTGCTCTGAGCCATGTATCAAATTTTGTAATCAACTAGAATTGAGTCCTGTAATAAGTTGACTTAGTTGATTTGTCTCAACCCTCAACCTAGTCATTATTTTGAGTACTGTATATCAGTTATGAGTCCAATATGAGCTCAATTTTTGTACAAGAGAGGAGGTTACCATATTTTGGAGTTCCATCAGGCCACATCCAGGAGTCAGAGGCCACTACATCAGCCCATTGGATTTTGTGTGACAACCCAGGATCCAAGATGCTTCTGGAAACCCTGATTCCTTCCAAAGACCCTCCAGATGCCCAGATTCCTTTCCAGATGCCAGAGCATATTCTTAGAATAGGGCACCCATGATTCCAGAGGTCAACCTGTATCCAAGCCCAAAGAAATCAAGCCCAGGTGCCAAGCCCAAGCTCTTAAGAAGCAAGATTCCAGGGAATATTCCTGCTACCAGGCTAACAGGCTACCCAAGATTCTAGTGGCCCAAACCCATGCACCCAAGCCCCTTTGGACCAGCCCCTTGCCGCTCCTAGAGACCTAACACGCCCCCCTAGGCATCCTTGAAGTGTTGACCAAGTCCAAGAGGTGTTCTTGAGTGGAATAGTCAAAGCATGAAGGAAGAAGGAGAAGACTAGGTCAATTCCTAACCTAATGGGGATTTGTTTTTCTAACCTAGCTAGGAAAGGACTTGTATTCCAATTAGGAAGAGGACTTGTAACCCAAGTGTAACCATGGTTAGTGAGGGCATAAGAAATCTATAAATACCCTACCCCTCCCCCTCTTGTAAGCATCTCTTTCTTATGAATACAACTTGCTGAAATTTTGAGTTACTACCTTGTGTTGGTGTTTTGTTTTGGTTCTTTGGTTTGTGTTCTTGTGCTTGGATGAATTCCTTGCTATCCTAGCTTCCTTCCACACCCTAACTCACTACCATCCAAGCCTTCACACGTTCAAGAAGGAGTTCCCTAGGCAGCTTGGTGTGGGCACCAGAATTCGATAGAGGTTCCTCGACCCTCTGTGGATGTCCAATTAGGGTTCCATTTTTTTCAGGTCTTGAAATAAGGCTTCAAGCCTAAAACTTGTAATTTCTTTAGTTTTGAATTGAGTCTCTTATGTCTGCGTCTAGTCCTGTACTTTGACCGATTTGGTCAAGTTGTGTCCTATATTGAGTCCAGTCATGTATTAGGTCAGGTCAAAGTCTGGGTCAAAGCTGGAGTGGTCTTTGAGTCTAGCTCAACTACTTTGGGCCGAGCCTTGAAGGTCAACATGTCAACCCTAGGGCACAACTTCACCACCCCATGTGGTGCCACTTCATCATCCCATGTGGCACCACCTCATCCAGCCATGTGGGCGGCACAAGTGAGATTTTCTTGGATGCCAAATGGAGACACATCAAATATTCTCTCTTTCTTTCCCTCCCTCTATCAAGCCACTTACTAAAGGAGTCATAGGCAACCAAGGAAAGGTTGAAGACAAAGGCTTTGTTCCAAGCCTCATATCAAGCTTCTTTCCAAAAAAGGGTGAGCAACCAAGGAAAGGTTGATGACAAAGGCCTTGCTCCAAGCCTCATATCAAGCTTCTTTCCAAAGAAGGGTGAGCAACCAAGAAAAGTGGGAGACACAAGCCTTGCATCATGCCTTCTTCCCAAAATTGAAGGTCAACTTTCCAAGTCCAACGGAGCCAAATTCCTTCTTCCAAGCCCATTATCATGCCATGCCCAAATCAAAGGAGTTTGAAATTCAAATTTTTGAATATTTTTTGGTGCCTTAGCAAGAGAAGAAATGTATTTTTCATTCAAATTTTGAAAGGGTTTAAGGTGCCAATATAAAGGACCTTACCCCCTCCCTTGTAAGGTGAACTTTTGATGAATGAAAAAGAATATTTCTTGAGTCCAATCTCTTGTTAGGTGCCTTCGTTCACTAGGAACGTCGATATCCGAGAGGGAACGCCTTTGCCTTCGGGAGTCGAGAGGTGTGAGGCCTCAAACTATCATTACTTCCGCAACTCCGACATCCGACTCTGAACCAAGCAGAACACCTCCATCTCTACAACCCTTCTTTCAACTTTCCACTGTTTGCTTTTTGAGTGAGATTTAACCTTATCTTTTTTGAATGCTTGCAGGTCCTCCAGGTGACACGAGTACGGAGACGGTTGCCTTTGCCTTCGAGATCTTCAAACAGCCAACCGGCACCTCCGCAGGGTTGATGGCTCGATTATCTAGGCTGCATCCGCCAAAGTGAGCGATCTATGAATCGAGCACTTCAGATCTTCAAGGTTTGCCCCTGACTTCTAAGTAGATCTTGATTGGAGAGCTATGTCCTATGGGGTTTCTCAATCCTGGGGTCCTTTCTTTATCATTACTTTGGGACTACCTGCTTCTTGTTAGTTCTTGTCATTGTAGAACCCTAGTTCATCTCTACTTGCTTTCGGGAATCCAAAGAAAACTAAAAAAATCTAAAATCCACAAAACCCTAAAAAAATCACTTGCATCATTTCTTCATTCCGCATCTAGTTAGTTAGTCATCCATCATTTCTGGTATCAGAGCCAGCAGCGGACTAGGATTTGCTTTGTCCTCAAACTCGTCGAAGTCGAATTCTTCGTACTGCAGGAGAATGATGGGGGATCCGAAACCTATCTGGGTTTTCTTTTTCTTTTTTTAGATTTTTTTTTATTTTTTAGTTTAAAAGTACTTATCCCAACTATTCCTATTATTCCCATTATCCTTACCTTATCTTGATGTTATTCCCAACTTATTCCAGATCTATTCCTATCTTCTTCAACCTCCAGGAAATCACAGAGAGTTCATTTTTTCGATTTCTTTTGCCACACCGGTCCCCGATCTGCCATGCTCGACCCCCGACCGCCCCCGTCAGACCACCGCCGACGCTCGCTGGCCCCCACCCTCGCCAGAGAAGCCACCACCGCCATGCAAGCCCGTGGGAAGACGAACGAACGCGGGAGGTGCCCGTCCGACCACCTGCGGCCGTGCCGCCCTGTTCCGTCGCCGGCTTGCTGCCCGCCGCCGTTCTCGTCGCCCACCGGTCCTCGCCCGGCCACCGGTGGGGTCCGTTGCTACCCATGCCCGTGAGAAGACGAACGGACGCGGGAGGCGTCCGTCCGCCCCATGCATCCGTGTGACGCCGCCGCTGTGCTGCCCCGCAATCGCCGCCCGCACACCGGTGCACCACCGTGCCGCCCCACCGCCGCTCGCCCACCGGTGCACCTCCATGCCGCCCCACCACCGCCCGCTAGGCCGGCCACTGGAGATCCCCCCCGTGGCTCGACCAAGAGAAGCTTTGGCATGCTTCTCAAAGCACCCCAAGGAAAGTCTATTCTGCATGATTTTTGGGGCTGCACAATTTTTAGAGCTGCACGATCTTCAGGGCCGCATGATTTTCAGAGCAGAGGAAGATTTCAAAATTCAAATAATAGGAATTTATTTGGTATTTTTTCATGATTGTAGTGTGGGTTTAAAATGAAAATTTAGGTTTTGGGTTTTGAATTTAAATTCAAATCATTTTGAATTTGAATTCAAATTTAGGGAGGATTTCAGGGGATTTTATTTTTAAATTTCAAAAGAGATATGGGCATCTATAAATACCCATACTCCTCTTGTAATAAACTAGTTGATGAAAATGAATTTTTGAGAGTGTTTTTCCACTTGTGTGTGGTTATGGGCAGAGGCCCGTTTGCCTTCGTCCTTCGGGACATCAAGGGGTGTGAGGCCCCAACTTGCCTTCGTCCTTCGGGACGTCGAGGGGTATGAGGCCCCAGGTATCCCCATTCTTTTCTCACATCTTCATGTCTCTCCCTGTTTCCCCTCGTGACCTTGAGATTCATCCTAGTGCCTCCAAGTATCGAGGAGGGCGTAATGCCTTAGAGGTGAGAGGTCTTTTCGTTAGGATGAGTCCCAAGGTCCATGAGTTCCAGTCCCCTATCTCCCATCCCCGTCCTTCCTTCGCCACCTCCACTAAGAAAACTGAAAATCAAAAGAGTCTAGCTATTTTAGGACTTTCGGGGTCGTCCTATCCTAGTCTCGGGAGGCTTCTTAGCCCTCCCACGATCCTTGATTTGCTTTAGGTTTTTTTTTCCCATTTCCAAATAACCCCAGGTTTCTTCGTGTCCGCCATCACCACATCACTGCCAAGCAAGGAGATCTTCAACAAGCTTCAAACAGCCCAGCTTCTAAACCCTAACCTGATTCCTTCTGAACCCAGTTTTTTTTCTATTTTTTTATTTGCTATTTTGATTGACCCCTGATGCTTGCAAGATCCCCGAGGTGTTTCACCTCCCCAGAGGAGGCCTTCTTTGTTTTTAGATCAGGTCCAGATTAGCCATCTGATTCAAGGGAATCGAGGCATCTTCTTCCAGGCTCTGATCAAAGTTGTGAGTGATCTCTTCTGCAATTGAATTTCAATCTTTGACTGGTAAAAAACCTTCCCAACTCTTATTTTCTGATTTAATGAAGAAAATCTATCCTAAATCAGGAGTTTCTCTACTCTCGGGTCCTGGCTATTTCATTAGTTTGTATAAGTTCGCCTGCGATTCGATGATTCTTTGCACTGCTAGTCTTTTCGCTAGTTCTTGCTTTATTTTGGGGAATCTAGCATGCAAATAAAATTATAAAAATCATAAAATAAATATTTTACTATTTTTCATATATGTTTAGCAGTCTTAGAGTCATCTTGCATCAGTTTAGTATCAGAGCAGGTTTAGGATAGTTTTTATCTGCATTGCAATCACAAACCCTAATTTCAACATTCTGTCCACCGCATTAGGTATCATTTTTTCATCTATTTTTGACCATCTAAAATTTTTATTTTTCTCAGGAATTTGCATGAATTGTTTTCCATTGAGTCCTCTATTTTATAAAAATCTTTAATTAATTTTATAGAAAACTAAATTATAAAAAAATTGGCATATTAGAAACCCTAACAGAATTTTGATAATTTCTATAGCTGTATAAAAAACCCTAGGTTTGCATCATCATAAGATTTTTTTTACATGAAATTTGGAAGGAATCATCATCATTGTCCATCCTCTATTTTATATTTTTTTTGATTTTTTTATGCATCAGGATCTGTGTCAAACTTTGGAACAATAATAACCCTAATTCAGTGATTTCTGCTATATTCTGCATACTAAACTCAACCTAACCTAATCAACTTCCAAACCCACCAATCCCAAGCCAAACCTTATTTGCTAACCCTAGTAAACTTAAACATAACTTGACATCTCATAAATTAATTAAAAACTATTTTTTTTTATTGTTTTAGATTGCATCAGGATCATTGATTGTTCATCATCTGTTAATCTAATCTTAAGGCCAATCTATATAACATCAGGGCAGGAGGTCATAACCTATCCTGGGCCCAGAATAACCACCCATCATTTCCACCCAAGCCTTAATTAAAATTGATTAGACCTAATTTGCCCTAGTGGGCTAGGAGACATCAACAGGTCAGGTCCGAGCTATGTGGGCCAACTAATATATTTAACCTCTTAGCTATTACTGAAAGCTGGTGTCTAAGGCTGGGGGTCCACAGTCAAACGACCTAAGTGGTGTTGTGGTTTTTAATTGGGTCCCTATGAAAGCAGGGGGGGCTCCCACACTCCCACCCCCTACCTGGCTAGTGGAAGGATTAGCTATTGGGTTTGGTGTAAGTTGAGCTGACCCACCCAGTTTCTAGCTCTAGGTCTAGGAAACCCTAGATTATACTAGCCTTTTCTTTCTCTTTTGCATGCTTGGTTGCATCATTTTATTTTGATTGTTTGATATGTTGTATGACCACTAGATTAGGAACCCAATATCAAAAGTTCAAACCCTACCCAAATGAACCAAGCCAATACCCAAACCCAAGCCCAGCTTGCCCAGTTAACTACCCAAATGAACCAAGCTAATGTCCAATCTCAAAATCAGCTTATCCAAATAGACCGTAGGTTTGACCAACCCGACACTAAGCTTGACCAAATGAACCAAAGATTTAACCAAGTAGGAACCCTAGGCAAAACCTATAGAGCTGAACCCCAGGAACTTATAATCCCTAGATATGAACCCAGTAGTAACCCACTATCCCTCAGTCAACCTGAACCCTATAGGATAAATACCACTAGATTTGAACCCCTAACCTTTGAACCCATAACCTTTAAATCCATAACCATTAGTTAGCCTGAACCCCATAAGATCAGCACGCCAGACCCTAGCCAATTTTCCTTTAGCCAAACCCCTCCTACTACCCCATTGGTTCCCCAAGATGACCTAGAAGGAGAAATATATTAGGCTAACCCAAGTTTGGTAGAGGAGTATGAAGATGATGAGTCCATAGAAGAATTTGAGGAAGACCCACCTATAGAAGACCCAGAATTAGTTGACTATGACCAAACCCAGGTAGAAGCAAATCCAATGTTAGTTGATCCAGTAGAAACCCAGGTAGAAGCCAATCCAGTGTTAGTTGATTCAATAGATACCCAGGTTGAAGCCATCCTAGAATTAGCTGACTTTAACCACACCCAACCTATAGTGGAAGAACCCTTAAAGGAAGAAGACCATGAGGAATCCAGTCCCACTATTAGAGCTTTACTTGAGGAGCCACTAGAAGAAAGCCCAATTAGAGAGCCCAGTCCTTTGATTTATGAACCAGAAGAGTTTATTAAGGACTTAAAATTTTTAGACCAATGCCCTCAAGATGAAGTAACCTTTTTGACTCCACTTGATCTTTTTCCTGAAATCAATGACCCTTTCTTCCATTATGTAGACCCTTTAGATAGACATCAACCCCATAAGGTAAACCTCATTTGTCTAGGACTAATTCATGACACACCTTCTTGCATTCCATTCTATCCAATCAATCCCGAACACTTTTCCTACTAGACTAACCCCGAATCTACCTCTTATTTTTTCCCTTTTCTTGAGTTTTCTTATATTTTTTTAACCATTCACCTTCATCATGTAGAGGTTTGCATGTTACATTCATTCCTTGCACATGATAGGTTTGTATCATACTTCTTGCATACCCTTTGGCATTTACTAGAAGCACATAGTAAGTTTTCATGTGCATGTCATGCAATGGTCAAACCTAATAAATCTATAGTCTATTAGGTTCTGTCCCGTAGAGTTCAATAAATTTCTTTAAAAAGGATGTCTAGTCGAGTCATTTAGGTATCAATCTCGAGTCCAATATAATTCATAGTCCAAACATGTTTGTCTGCACCTGCACTACCCTCTGCACAGCATATGCATATGGAAATTAGTCAAAAGCCGAACATAACTAATGAACTAACTAATAACTTGGCTAATTTCAAAAAGAGAGATAAAGAATTTTGCAGGGGATTTTGTAGTTGTAAAGAATTTTTTGCTCGCGAAGCTGGCCCATCCAAGATAATGAATATCTGTGGACCCAATGCCTATGTGCATGAGATTCTACCTGATTTAGGTATTAGCTTTAACTTCATCATCTCAGATCTTATAGAGTCTAGGGAGCAAGCAGCGGTACCAAGCGAGCACCATGAGCCTATCCCTCCCTTTGAGAGAAAACCCACCCCAGAGTGTCCACATACAATTGGCCAAATAGTGAGGAAAAGATTGAGAGAATCCTGGACGATCAAGCCATATGTACCTGGAATAGAGGCTATCAGAGGTATCTGGTCCGGTGGCAAGGTTGGCCAGAATCTGAGGATTGTGGATCACCCATGAGGATCTGCAGCGTCTCAATCCAGACCTACTCGAGCACTATAAGAGCCAAGTTATCACGCAATCAACGGGGTCGAGTTCCTCCCATCCTGGGAGAATTGGTGGGGGCACCAGGATCGGACACAGATTACTAGGCCCTATTTGGTTTACCTAGCCATTTGTCAAATTTTGTAATCAACTAGAATTGAGTCCTGTAATAAGTTAAGATTAGTTGATTTGTCTCAACCCTCAACCTAGTCATTATTTTGAGTATTGTATATCAGTTATGAGTCAAATATGAGCTCAATTTTTGTATAAGAGAAGAGGTTACCATATTTTGGAGTTCCACCAGGACACATCGAGGAGTCAGAGGCCACTACATCAGTCCATTAGATTTTGTGTGACAACCTAGGATCCAAGATGCTTTCGGAAATTCTGATTCCTTCCAGATTCTCTCCAGATGCCCAGATTCCCTTCTAGATGCCAGAGCATATTCTCAGAACAGGGCACCCATGATTCCAGAGGTCCACTTGCATCCAAGCCCAAAGAATTCAAGCCCAGGTGCCAAGCCCAAGCCCTTAAGAAGCAAAATTCTAGGGAATATTCCTGCTACTATGCTAATAGGCCACCCTAGCTTCCAAAGGCCCAAACCCATGCACCCAAGCCCCTTTGGGCAGGCCCCTTGCTGCTTCTAGAGATCTAACATGCTCCCCTAGGTATCCTTGAAATGTTGACCAAGTCCAAGAGGTGTCCTTGAGTGGAATAGTCAAAGCATGATGGAAAAAGGAGAAGACTAGGTCAATTCCTAACCTAATGGGGATTTGTTTTTCTAACCTAGCTAGGAATGGACTTGTATTCCAATTAGGAAGAGGACTTGTAACCCAAGTGTAACCATGGTTAGTGAGGGTATGAGAATTCTATAAATATCCCACCCCTCCCCCTCTTGTAAGCATCTCTTTCTTATGAATACAACTTGTTGAAATTTTGAGTTACTACCTTATGTTGGTGTTTTGTTTTGGTTCTTTGGTTTGTGTTCTTGTGCTTGGACGAATTCCTTGCTGCCCTAGCTTCCTTCCACATCCTAACTCACTACCATCCAAGCCTTCACACATCCAAGAAAAAGTGCCCTAGGCCGCCAAGCAAGGAGATCTTCAACAAGCTTCAAACAGCCCAGCTTCTAAACCCTAACCTGATTCCTTCTAAACCCAGTTCTTTTTCTATTTTCTTATTTGCTATTTTGATTGACCCCTGATGCTTGCAGGATCCCTGAGGTGTTTCACCTCCCCAGAGGAGGCCTTCTTTGCCTTTAGACCGGGTTTAGATCAGCCATCTGATTTAAGGGAATCGAGGCTTCTTCTTCCAGGCTCTGATCAAAGTTGTAAGTGATCTCTTTTGCAATTGAATTTCAATCTCTGACTGGTAAGAAACCTTCCCAACTCTTATTTTTTGATTTAATGAAGAAAAGTTATCCTATACTGGGAGTTTCTCAACTCTCGGGTCCTGGCTATTTCATTAGTTTGTATGAGTTCGCCTGTGATCCGATGATTCTTTGCACTACTAATCTTTTCACTAGTTCTTACTTTATTTTGGGGAATCTAGCCTACAAATAAAATTATAAAAATTATAAAAAAATATTTTACTATTTTCCATGCATGTTTAGCAGTCTTAGAGTCATCTCGCATCACCAAACAACCTAGTTTGTCATTTCTATTGCTTTTCATTCTACTCTTAGAATACTTGGGTTATTGGTGAGCCCGGTTGAAAAAACCAAATAGGTTTCTTTGGTGAGCCTACATAAAACCAAAGTGTAGAGGTTCTAGGTGAGCCTGTGAAAACCTAGTGTGGGTTTCTTTGGTGAGCTCGGTTTAAAAACCAAAGTGTAGAGGTTGGGATTGTGAGCCTGAAAAATAATCCGACTATATTCCGGTTTGGGGGATATAGTGGAAATCCCGAGTGGTGAACTTGGGTAGTGGACGTAGAAGCTGGGTTGCTCCGAACCACTCTAAACTTGTTTTGTTTGTGTTGTGCTTTACTTACTTTTCTGCTTCCATACTTAATTCTGATTAACACAACACTCAACCACTAAAAGGAATTACTTGTGCACATATTTGCAAGAAATTTTGTAATTCCCAATTCACCCCCCTCTTGGGAAAAGCCACCTGGGCAACAAACCTGGAGGGCAATTAAGCTTAGGCTTAGATAAAAGTACCTTCCCATGTCCTCCACCAAAGACTTCTAGACCAGTGGCAGAGATTGACCTAGGGAACCAAGAGTGTAGCTGAGTACATTACAATGTTTGATGAGTTTGTGATGAGATGCAATGTCGATGTGTTCGAATTAGTTACCCTATCTAGGTTCAGAGCCAGATTAAGAGAAGAGATCTAGAAGGAGTTATTCTTGAGAGAAGTCCAAGATTTAGAGGAAGCCTACCAGGTAGCATGAGATGCTGAGAGGTTTAATAAGGGACCAATTTATCATAGAAAGGAAACCCTAGAACTGTGTACCTAGTCAGCAGCCAGGACCAAGTCAGATGTGACCAAATCGACCCAACCCTAGTACACCTCTGACCCGTAGAGATGATAGGGGTAAATCATCAGAAGTTCAGAGAACCCCAAACCCTAATGCACCTTGCTTTAGATGTCATAAGGTAGGCCATTATGCTAGCAGTTGCCCAACTAGAGCCTACACATAGGAGAATTAGTGGAGAATGAGTCTGAACCCGTAGAGCCCCTAGATGACTATGTTGAGGAAGTATATCAAGCTAATGATAATTCAGGAGATGAGTATGAAGGTGATGAGGAATTTGTAGAGCACGACCTTTTGGGACTAGTTAGATACATCTTTACCCAGACTGAGACCCAGGAAGATTGGCGTAAGACTAACATCCTACAAACCTTTGTCAAGTTAGGGGATAAGGTATGTAAGATCATAGTTAATAGTAGGAGCTATGTCAACGCCATCTCTTTAAGTATTGTCAATGCTCTAGGATTGATCCCAGTTCCTCACCCCAACCCTTATAAGGTCTCCAAGATAGATTCAACTTCCATACCCATAAAGTCTAGATTCCAAGTCATGATCAAATTAAAATCATATGAAGAGATGATTTGGTGTGATGTTCTTTCCATGGGCCTATGTAGCATTATCCTAGGTTGACCCTGGCTTTACGATCATGATGCCATCCTTTATGGTCAGACCAATACTTGTACCTTTAATCACCATGAGAAGAAATTTACAATCATTCCAACTCAGCCTAAGGACTAGGTTAAAAGAGAATCGACTAGCCTAAAGAAAAGAAGCCAAAAGTTAACCTAATCAAGGTGAAAGAGTTAGAGAATGTGATTACTGAGGGAACCCCTGCCATAAAAGAGATTCATGAACCAACCCAGAGAGAAGAACCTTCTGATGAATTTCAGGGAGAAAAGATTGAGCCCATTGAGAATTTAAGAGAAGAAACCCCTGAGCCTATAGAGGAATCCAAAGAAGACATCTATGAATCAAGTATAGTGGAGAAGTGTGATGAAGATGGACCCAAGGTTGAAATCACTAAGGAACTCATAGAAAAAGATCCTGAACCCACTATAGAATTTGAAGGAGTGACTGAACCAGGATCAAACATAGTAAATGAAAGTGATGTATTGCCCATAGAGAAGGTCCAGGAACAAGTCCCTATGGAACAACCCCAAGAAGTAGACATTAGTTTAGAGGACTTTCAAGATAAACTTCTCAAAGACCTTCCTGATGACCTTCCACCATCTAGGAACATCCAGCCTATCCTAGAACTTGCACCCATAGATCAATGTCCAAATTATAAGATCTTCCTTACTAACCAAGATCTATTTCATGCCTCCCATAGATTGCCCCAAGACTCTGATTCCTATTTCATACTCGTTCCTGAGTCTACACATGTTTATAAAGCCATTAGGTTACATTATATTGAGATCACCAGGTTGCATGAACCCTTAGAGCCCATCCCATTTGCGACCTACTTTTGGAAGACCTTATGGCATTTGCTAAGGGTCCATGGTAATTTTTCATGTGCATACCAGACCAGGGTCAAACCTACAGAGTCAATAATCTATTAGGTTTAGGCCCTAGAGAGTCCAATAAAATTTCTCTCAATAAGAATGCATAGTTGAGTCTATTTTTGTCAAGTGTTGGTATGAGTCTCAGAGTTTGCAAACTCATATGCACATCATATTAAGGAATTACATAAGGAAATTAGTAAAAAGATTCAAATGAGCAATGAAGTCTATAAGCATATGGCTAATTCATGTAAACGAATGAAAGAATTTAACGAAGGGGACTCTATAATGATTAAACATATACCTGAAAGGTTTCCATCAAGAACTATGAAAAAACTGCATGCCCCGAGAGCTAGACCTTTCAAAGTAATTAATGAAATTGGACCTAATGCATATGTGTTAGAGTTACCACCAGATTACAGCATTAATTCAACATTTAATATTTCTGATCTGAAAGAATATAAAGAGCTGGCATTAATTCCTAGTGAGCCTTTTGGGCCTTATCCTGCCTTTGAGAGCAAAACCCTACTTGAGTGTCCACCAGAGCAGAGAGATAGAGTTGAACGTATCTTGGATGACCAGGTGATTACCACTAGAAGTAAGGGCTATCGATGTTATCTAGTACATTGGCAAGGTCGAACAGAATCCGAGGACTCTTGGATCTCCCGAGAGGATCTACAACAAATTGATCCAGACCTACTAGAAAGATATCACAGTCAGGCCGATCCTAACTCGACAAGGGCGAGTTTCTCCCACCCGGGAAGAATTGGTGCGGGCACCAGGCTTAGGAAGAGACTTCAACCAATATAGATTAAGGTCGATTTTTTATGGATGAAAGATTAAGAGTTTGAGTCCTGTAATAAGTCTTAATTGGGTTTATTAGTCTTGCCAATTTGAATCAGCTTCCAAATTACTCATGAATCTAATCAATTTGATTCATGAAAACCTACAAGACATGATTAATGTCTAGCAACATATCGTGCCTACTCAAAAGATAAAAAATTTGGTTGAAATTACCAAAATATCTTTTAGTAAAAGTTACCATGCAATTCAATCATTCGATCTTCCTTTATCCCGAATAAGTGATGGGCATGTGATGCGGGACCACTCTAAGATTGCTAAACATGTAGCAAAAATAGAAAACTAATTTTTTTATGATTTTTATAATTTAGGTTTGTAGGCTAAATTTCCAAACTAAAGTAAGAACTAGCAAATAGGATAGCAATGCATAGAATCATCATGATCGCAAAGAACTCATGCAAGATAATAAGTAGCCAGGACCTGAGAGTTGAGAAACTCCCGTTTAGGATAGCTTATTTTCATTAAATCAGAAATTAAAAGAAGGGGATGTTTCTTACTGGTCAGAGATTGAAAACATTGCAGTGGAAAGGATCACTCAAACTCTGATAGGAGCCTGGATGAAGAAGCCTCAGTTCCTTGAATCAGATGGCTGATCTGGACCCGGTCTGAAGGCAAGGAAAGCCTTCCCTAGGGAGATGAAACACCTCAATGATCCTGCAAGCATCGGGTGTCAATCAAAATAACAAATAAACAAAGGACCAAAAACTAGGGTTTAGAAGGAAACAAAATTTGGTTTTGGTGTGGGTGTGCTGGGGAAGAAGCAATTGCTTGATTGGGGCAGCAGCTAGGGTGACTTCCTTTGGGTGTGGCTAGTCTCCAAGGATGCAAAAGGATGCTAGGATAGTAGGGATTCGACCGGGATACAAAAGGAGAGCACTCAAAGTAAAGAACCATGACAAAGACACCAATCACAAGGCAATAACACAAAATTTTAGCAAGTTGTATTCATAAGAAAGAGATGATTACAAGAGGGGGAGGGGTGGGATATATATAGAGCTCTCATGCCTTCTCTAACTATGGTTACCCTTAGGTTAAAAAGTCTTTTCCTAGTTAGATTACATGTCCTTTCATAGCTAGGTTAGAATTACAAAGCTTAAAAGAACTAGGAATCCTAACTAGGTTAGGCTAGTCTTCTCGTTCTCACTTAAGGACACCTCCCTTTGAGCTTGGACTTGGTCAACCCTCCAAGGATGCCTAGGAGGGTGTGTGGGCTTCTAGGAGTAGCAAGGGGCTGGTCCAATGGGGCTTGGGTGCATGGGTTTGGGCCTTTGGAAGATTGGGTGGCCTGGTAGCCTGGTAGCAGAAATATTCCTTGGTATCTTACATCTTAAGGACTTGGGCTCGGCACCTGGGCTTGATTTCTTTGGTCTAATATATTGGTGGACCTCTAAAATCATGGATGCCCTGGTCTAGAAATATACCTTGGCATCTGAAAGGAAATCTAGATATCTGGAGGGCATCTGAAAGAATCAGGGTCTCTTGAAAGCATCTTTGATCCTATGGTGTCACACAAAATCCAATAATCTGATGTAGTGGCATCTGACTCCTGGATGAGGCCTGGTGGAACTTCAAAATAGGATAACCTCCTCTCTTGTACAAAAATCAGACTCATACTAGACTTATACTGATGTACATAACTCAATGTACTGGACTAGTTTGAGGGTTGAGACAAATCAACTAACCTCCACTTATTACAGGATGCAATCTTAATTTATTACAAAATTTTCAAAATTTTAACACATGACTAAATAAATCAAATAGGGCTTAGTAATCTGTGTCTAATTCTGGTGCCCCCACTAGCACAGATAAATGTCAAATCCTAATACTTATCCTTTAATATCTCAATTAAATAACAAAAACTCAATTGATAAAATTTTAAAAACCCTATCTAATCTCATCATGCTTTGATCAAAGACTTCCTTAGTCATCATTCTAAGAGCTCACATAGGATAACTTCTCCCCTTACTAGGTGTGATCGATTCCTTGTTGGCCTACTCATTACCCTCATACATAATCCACCATATCCAGAAGCACCCTGTACATGACTTAATTGCCATAAATGTTATACACCAAAACATGGATTCATGTGCACAAGATACTATGGTAGTCTCAGGTCTAAGGATCACATGCATAACTCATACTAAGAGAACATTCTTTTAGCAAGACTTCCATTTGATGTTCTCTTGTCGGATCAGTTCAGTAAGCTCAAGACTAAGAGTACCCACATCCTTGTATTATTATATTTACACAAGTGACTGTGAGACCAACCACCCTCTTCATCAAGCATACATAAGATGTGCTAGTCTTTCAAGATTCATACATCCCCAAATTGATGATCCAGTGACGAGGAACATTTTAGATTTGGATTTATAGGAACTTAGGTCTCACCATTATGATCTCCATCATAATCCTAATTTCATTGCCCTAACCTATGAGGTTCATCATAATCTTGATAAGATGCTGCACTATGATGAATCAAATACCTTTTATTATTAAATAATATCATACATGAGCTGGAAGATCATAGAAATGCCCATACAAAGATTGTCTTTTAAGGCATAATTATTTCAAGATTGTATATGGATTTGATCTAGCTATCTTTGTCTAATTCATATAGATATTATATTATAAATTACCATTTGAATATGATTAAGACAATAAGGTCAACAAATTGGTGACTATTAAAGGATAATGAAAAGTTAATTTACTTCAAAGTTGATAACCATAGAAATTATCCCTTACCTCAAATCCTTGAAGAATAAATAAGACACACCTATAGAAGGTATGTTAGTTGCTTTAAGGGACTATTACCTGCTAAGAGCAAAAATTTGATTTCTATTTATCATGGAAATCATTGATCCATTTATTTTAGAAATAAATTAGATACACATGATTCTATAAATTTCAGTCTCTACTTGCATATGACACATCTATATAGTAGTTGGTCAGTGCCATGAGTTCTGAGAGATCTTGTGAGATGATGTTGACATGAAGCATATAGGTGGCACCCCAATTTTGGTCATGTCGAAAAAATGACAAACAATTTGGAAACCATGGGCCTTTTGTCTAATTGATTACTAAGTTATTTCGAATTTTATCTTGAAGACTATTGACAAAGCTACCTTTTATGAGACAAAGGGTGCAAGTGAGGACCATTGATATGCTTTCTTGGGCATACATAAATGTGTATAGTACATTTGATGTGCAGGCCAGAGAAGGCTCCTTAAGGTTCTTCAATTGGTTCGAGGAAGTAAATACCTTTGAAGAGATTTCTAGAATCATCTTAAGTTATTCAGCATAGTCTCACAATGGACTTCTCTTATATCTCAGGCTTAATGGGTTGTCTAAGAAGAGAAATTGAATCCTATTGGATATAGTTCAATCAATTATGAGAGTCACTAATTTATCTTTAAGGATATGATTATATAACTCAGCTTATCTATTTAATTAGATTCACTCTAAATCCATTCTTACCATACTTGTATGAGATATAGATGGACAAGTTATATATTGGGTTATTATGGCCTATGTTCTTAAGTGTTGTTAGGATACTACTTCCTAGTGGCTTACAAGTTCTTGTGACCCAAATTCCATATTTATAGTTAAATACCTTATCCTAAATATAGCAATGGGAGGATAATTAATCTTGAAGAGAGAGTCTCTAAAGTGCAGCAAGCCATAGAACCTATAAAAACTATGTGAGTAGAGCCAGTGCATATAGTTCCTTGTCCATGTCATAAGTCTAGTATGATTCCCATCCTCTAAAAGGTACATAGGATGCTTACAAAGGATGTAAAGGAAGTGTTCATTATGGAAGATAAGGAACATAGAGATGATCCTAGAAACCTACAACAAGAGATGTCGGATATCAATTCTGAGAAATGGTTGAATGCCATGAAATTAAACTCTATGCACTCTATCCTAGCATGGACCTTAATAGATCTACCAAAAGGTATAATACCTGATGGAAGAAATGGATTTATAAAAGAGAAATAGATGGAGATATAAGGTAGATGATGCTGAAATCCATACTAAGTGGCATTGCAGTTCACCATGATAAGATATGGTAGACAGATAGTGATGGAGATCACAAAGTCTAAGCTGCAAAGAGTCAATGCAAATAGACTAAAATAAATAGCTCATAATTGGAATTATTGTTTCTGTGATATGATCAAATTGTTTGATTCTACCAAGAATGAGCATGAATCATGTGTTGATAAGAGGTCAGTGGGAATACATAATTTTTTGCATTGTATGCAGATAACATTTTATTATTTGGAATGTGATTCCAATACTGACCTAGGTTTGGTTATTATTATCTGGATAATTTTCTAATATAGACCTTTGAAAAGCATCCAACATTTGGGAATGTAGGTCTGTGAAATATATTTAGGAGGATGCCAAGCCTATCTCAAATTGTACATTAACGAGGTGCTGAAAATATTTAGCTTCAAAAAAACTTAACTAGGAATTTGACTCCTTAAGCATGAAATTAATCTCTAAATATGTCCCAACACATTTGAAAAGATTTTTCATATGAACTAGAACCTTTTGAGCTTTGGCCATAAGGAGCCTCATATAAATCATGCCATCTACATGACCTAGTTTTTGTTATGAGTGTCACAAGTAAATATCAGTAGAATCCTAGCTATGAGTGCTGGATAACTATGAAAACATTCTTTAATACTTAAGAAGTACTAAAGATATATTTTAGGTCCTTAGAGTGGGAAAATTGAGAGAATAAGAATACATATAATATGTTCTTGTACAATGATGGTTTGGAAGGGTTTCTAAGAACTGATCATTGTAGATTTAACTATGAAGGCTGACTACATCATCGCTTCTAAATGTGTAAGGATGTATTTTGTTTGTAGATTGTTGCATAAATGAGTGTGATGTTATCAAATTCCATAATACTCTATTATAACAACAATGGTGCCATAGCTTTAGCTATGGAACTAAGGTCTTACTTGAAGTCTGAATACACAGAGCGATGATTTTATTCCCAACTATCTTATTTATGTGCAGAGAGTAAACTCCACATGAGATGTTATGATCCACTAGCTTAGTAAGCTTTAGCTAGTGAAAACTAAATAACATTTTAAGAAAATGGAATTGAAGTGTATGGCTGATTAACTTTAGTACAAGTAGAAGATTGTTAGATGTATGCCCTAGAAGATAATCTGACAGACATATTTTATTTCTAAGATATAAAATTATATTTAATAGTCAAAATTTTACTATTTTATCCATATATGTATATGTCCATATGTCATCCAAGGAATTAATGGATAACCACACATGTTTTTCAAGATTTAAGAATTTGAGGCATGTATCATTATAGATTAATTTCTAAATGCTCCCAATCGTAAGATCATCATAAAGATGGTGATAGACCCAGATAGATTAGTGCATGGTTCACTTTTCTTTAGTTAGATAAATCTTGAGTCTATAGTATGGGGATACTAGAGTAAGAGTGCAGGTGCTTGTTATAGAATAATAGCCCATGCATGACTATCACAAGAAGTCACATAGATTCCTACTCACAAATCAGTTACTTTCTCAATGTTGTATTGTGTGAGTCGTTCTTTAACCTACGGTTCTCGACCACTCATGGTAGAGCTGCTATAATTTGAAAATATAAAATTTTGGCCCTAGCCCTTCAGTCCCTTACAATATTCATCGACTACTGTAAGTTCACTAAATGAGTAGGAGTGCACTTATAGGAGATTTAATGACTTTAGTAGTTAAGGTATAGTCCTATATGATTTAGAAAGCTATGTTCTTAAGACTGTGGCCTTAGAAATATAAATGATGGAAAGAGTTTTCATGAGTTTTTATAATTTACATTTGAGCCAATTGAATCATCTATATGATAGGTGCTTAGAGTTTGGTGAGTTTTCATGACCTGCATCTTGTCAGGATTCTCAATAGAAGAACTCAATCATATGGTAACTATACCTAAGGATTCATCCTTCTATTCTGCTAGGTTGTTACTAAATACTGCTATGCAACGCTACTAGATTATGAATGAAAGAATAGTGCCCTAAAAATCAATCTTTATATGATCATTTCTATAATTTTCCAACTCATGTATTATATTTTTGATAAATGAAAGGCATTTTGATTCATCATATTGCTGCATCTTATTAAGATTACGATGAACCCCATAGGTTAGGGTAATGGAATTAGGGTTATGATAGAGATCATAATGGTGAGACCTAAGTTCCTATAAACCCTAATCTAAAATGTTCCTAGTCATTGGATCATCGATTCAGGGATCGATGTTTCTGGTAAGACCAGCACATCCTATTTATGCTCAAAAGGAGGGTGGTTAGTCTCATAGTCACTTATGTAGGGACACTAATACAAGGATGTGGGGGCTCATTATGATATGAGTTCACTGAACTGATCCACCTTGAGAACATCTTATGGAGGTCTTATTACTTGTTAAAAGATGGTTCTCGTAGTGGGAGTTGTGCATGTGATCCTTAGACCTGAGACTACCATAGTATCTTGTGCGTATGAATCCATGTTTTGGTGCATACTCATTCATGGCAATTAAGTCTTATACGGGTTGCTTCTGGATATGGTGAATTATGTATGAATGTAATAAGTAGGTCCACAAGGAATCGATCACTCCTAGTAAAAGGAGGACTTATCCCATGAAATCTCTTCGATTATTGACTCAGGAAGTCTTTGATCAAAGTAGGATAAGATTAGATAAGGTTTCCAATCATTCATCAGTCCAGTCTTCATTATTCAATTAAGATTCAAAAGGATTGAGTGCTAGGGTTTGACATTTATTCGTGCCCATCACTTAATCAAGATAAAGGGAGATCGAATGATTGAATTATACGGTAACTTTTCACTGAAGGATATTTTGATAATTTCTACCAAATTTCACTTCATCAGGGTAGGCATGACATGTTGCTAGACGTCAATCATATCTTGTAGGTTTTCATGAATCAAATTGATTGGATTCGTGGGTCAATTCAGAAGCTAGTTTGAATTAGCAACTTAGGTCAGCTCAATTTAACCTAATTAGGTCAATCGGGTTCAATTGGATCAAATTAGCTTGGACCTAGACCTATAGCTGGCTATATGTGGAATCCAAAGGGTCACACACATCACAGAATATGTCAAGGAAGTTAATTATATTTTTATTAGGGTAATGGGATTCTAATTGTCTAGCTAATTGACATACTAGCATATTTTGGCTAGCTCAACTACTAAACCAATTGGATTAGGTCTAGTTGCTTGTTATTTAGACTAACCAATTTTAGAGTGACTTAAATTGGGTTGAGTCCTAAGCTTTGTAGCCTAATTCAAATTTTATCTAGATTTCTATTGGATTTTTCTTGTATTTATGAAACAGTAGATGTTGGCATGAACTCTTATGTGCCAATTTGGTTTCATGCCAATATTGGTATGCACAGAAGGATAAAGAGTCCTTCTGCCAGTTAGACACAAGTCCTAGATAAGTGCTAAGGCCCTCATCCAAATGTCCTTGCCTTTTTGAAGAGTTTTTGATCGGTCAAAAGATGAAAATTCGTGGAAGTTAGCGCAACATGAAAGCTCGCGACCCTTCATGGATTGGTGCTAAAACACATTGCAGAGTCCTTCTATTTGAAAGCTCTCAGATATTCGACACATCCCTTCATACTTCCTTGACTTTGGGCACTTTAAATGACCAGTAATTGACATGTGGTAGGAGAATAAAATGCTGGAAAACTAAAGAGACATTTATAGTCCTTTGGTTTATGAAAGGGTGTTATTATTATATGTCTTATCATTAATAAGACTCCTCATTGAAGGGTCTTATCAGATGGCCGAGAAAGGGACATATCAGGCACCCCATTCCTCTCTATAAAAGGAATCGGTGATTTAATTCCAAAGCACTTCATTTCCCATTCGAATACTCTAACTTGCTATTTTTTCTTCCTCCCCCCTTAAGACAAGGTTTGTCTTTTTAAGACAAAGCTTGTTCTTTAAAGATAAGGCTAGTCTTTTAGGACAAGAGTATAGCAAGGAAAATAGAGGGGATATTCGGGATCCGAGAGGGGATATAGAGAGGTATCTGAGTGCCCTACAGGAGGGTAGGGAGTCCAACAAGGGAGAAAGTCTGAAATGCTGCCAAAAGAGTCCAAGTCAAACAAGCAACTATTATAGGAGTGATTTCATGGTATGGTTCCTACGTGGATCATCTTTGGAGGCATGCACTTATGTGCCTTATGAAAATAAAGGATTATAGCACTCCAGGTATTCTTCTATAATCCTAAAGTATTGATTTATTGATTGTCATGATCAAGTGGTCCTAGGGTTTAGGGTTCCAGTCAGTTAGGGTTTCAAAAATAAGAATTTTGAAACCCGATCTTCTGCTGCACCTGGTCCGAGGAACCCAACAGTGAAAACTCATTAGGATCATTTTGGATCAACAATCCTTGACGGGATTGGTTAGAATAATTCTAGCTCATCGAATGAGTTTTGATGATACTATAATGGAGATCATAGTATGTCTCACTACCAAACAGAATAAAACCTGAGGGGTCACTCACAATAGGCGCTTGACTTGATCATATGGTTGAATCAATATATATAAGAGTTACATATTTAAAAACTACTAAATATGTCAGAGTTACATATTAGGAAACTACTAAATATGTCAGATACATATTTAGCAACTGCTAATTTTAAAAGAATTACATATTTAGTAATTGCTAATTTTTTAAGGGTTAAATTTTTAGCACCTACTAATTATTAGCATAAGGGACTTTATTGCAAGAATTGCAATACAATTTAACTTAATGAAATTTTGGATCAAGTCTTTATAACTTAAATTAGAGTTCATTTAATTAGTCTTGACCCAATTTAAGGCTAATTAGATTTAATTATCCAAGTTAAACTTGGATTAAAATCATAATTTGATTAGGGTTGACACCCTTTTGAATTCAGCTCGAATCGAGTTCGAATCAGATCTATATTGATCCAAAATTGAAGCCTAATAAAATAAAAAAGGCTAAGTTTTAATCTACAAGGACTCTCTCTCTTATTACATGCCATAATTAAGAATGAGGGGTTTTAAAGTAATGCCCCTCTCCTCTTGGTGCCCATGAAGAAAAGAGAGGTGCAAGATTGGCACCTCTCCTCCTATTCTAGAAGTCTCTCTCCTTCCTAATAAGTTAGGACTCTTATCTAATTTGAATTTGATTCAAATTAGATTAGAGTTTCGATCTTATCTAGAGTTTTAACTGGTTTGGAACTACTTGTAGGCATGAGAATGTTTTGTGCGACAAACTGAGATAAGATAGGGGGTTTGCGCTAGAAGTTTTTTTTCTTGTTGCTAATATGAGAGATCTCCATACCATTTGAGTCACCCCTATTCTATTTGAATTCAATTTAGATTGAGTTTAAAAGGGTGTGGGGAGTGCTAAGGGGATGCAATATATTTTGTGTAACAAAAATTTTAATAAAAGGAAATTAGCACTAAGGAAGAGAACTCTTCTTGGTTTTCCTTGATGCTAATTTTCTTTCTACCACCCCGTCTTTTCTCGATGATTCCACATGCCTAAAACTACAAAAAGAGAGAAAACTCAGAGAGAGAGATTATAAGAGAAAAATATAAAAGTGTTTTTCCTTATAGGCTTTCATTCTCCCATTATCCGATGCAAAGAGTTTGTATAGCAATTTCCAAGGTTTCTTTTTCTTCTTGAAGAAGGGGCTCAATCCAACATCTAAAGCAAGGCCTACAATTGAAACTTTTTCATGTGGATACCAGTAGAGGTTAGGCATGTGCACGGCTCAAATAAAACTCGGGACATTTTCCAGATCTGATCATATGAAAAGATGGAGTACCACAGCAAGTAGTTTGATCTACTTCTACTTTAATTTTTTGATTTGATATATATATGTTCATGTTTGGTCCTATATGCAAGCTAGATTAGGATAGTTTCATTCCACTACATTTTATTCAATTTTTTTTAAAAAAACTATGCATGCTACCCTTAGGATTGTCAAACGATACCTTCACTACCCCCTAAGTTGTTGTCACAGATTCTTTTGTGAACTTCCTACAAAGCATACTTGACCCCTGAGGGTCACAAGCACTTGATTAATAGCAAAGAGAAAGATCTGTTATAAAGCTTGTCTTCATAAAGGATGAATTTAGAGGCCTGGTGCTATAGCTTGCGAGCTTCACTCCCATCAATAGGGAGAATCCCATCATTAAGATATTGAACTAGTAAATACATCCAACAAGGTTTAGCATCCAATTGTAGCACAGGTTTTGACTTGTTGGTGCTAGGCTCTTCCAGTCCTTCAAAGAAGACCTACATGTGTAAATCACACAAGAAGGACATCATAAGTTTTGACAGAGCATTGGTCCAAGCATTCTCCTCCCTAGAAACTTGTTGAATGCCAAAACTGTGGAATGTAGGGATTAAATCCTTTACCCTTTAGAGTTACTCTTCATTCTCTCCTCTCTTTCATCATATTCATTCTGCACATGACTACCATGAGCTGCAAGTCACTATAGGCCTTTAAATGTTGCACTCCTAGCTTTTTAGATATTCTAAGGCCAGCAAATAGAGCTTCATATTTGGCTTCATTGTTCATGGAAAGAAACTTGAAGTGGAGGGCATATTGGATATCCTCCCCTTTAGGTTTGGTGAGGATATGTTCTGCTCCCAAACCATTAGCATTTAAGGCACCATCAACATACACAACCAACTAGTTGTCCAGGTCTTCCAACATTGGATCACCCCCTTCAAATTCTTTCTCAAGGATAATACATTCTTTCACAAAATTGGCCAGTACTTGCACCTACATGGAAGGTCATAACCTAAATACCAGGTCAAATTTGAAAACCACAAGGGCCCACTTGGCCATTCTGCTCAAAGTATCTGGCTAATATAGGGTTGTTCGAAGGGGTTGGTCCATAAGGATGATCGTAGTATGTGCCCAGAAATAAGGGCGGAGCTTCCTGGCCAAAGTTATAAGATAAAAGTCAAGTGTATCTAGTTTTAGTATCTTGTAAGATTTGGCTAACATAATATACTATCCTTTACATTCGATCCTCCTCTTAGACAAGGCTGGAACCAATGGTAGAGGGGGAGACCACCAATGACAAATATAGCTCTTCACCCACCTCTGATTTCCTAAGGAGAGGAGAGGTACTGAGATAAGCTTTATGATCCTCAAATGCCTTTTGGCATTTCTTGGTTCACTAGAAGTCCTTCACTTCTACATTTGGGAGAAGGGTAGATACCTCTCAGCCAATGTACTAGTTTAGAGCAGGAACCCACACCGTAAGCTTGTAGGCCTCCTTCACTATCTTAGGAGCACCCATTTGTTGTATAGCCTATATCTTTTTTGGATTAGCTTCAATCCCTCGGTGGGACACCATGAACTTGAGGATCTTCCTGGGCATCACTCTGAAGGTGCATTTGGCTAGGTTCAACTTCATATGGAATTTGTATAAGTTGGTGAAGGTCTCCTTTAGGTCATTTACATGACTCCCATATGCATGAATCTTGACCAACAAATCATCCATGTAGACCTCCATATTATGGCCAATTTAGTCCTTGAAAGCCTTGTTCACCAATCATTAGTAAGTCACTTATACATTCTTTAAGTCAAATAGTATCACCCTATATCAAAATAAACTATGGTCTGTATAAAAAGAGATTTTCTCCTTGTTGACTCCTGGCTTGATTTTGATGAATAACAAAATACTAAAGTATATTTGGGTACTAATTATGTGTTAAAAATATGTTTATCAAAATAAGGTACTCATCAAAGTTATAGTTTTGAAGAGTTCAAAATGCTTGTCATTTTGTTGAAGAAGTCACTTAAGTTAATGGATTTCAAGTTATATGGATCTTGGCACATGAGAAAGACTTTGAAGGACTCAAATTTTGAATTTGGACAAGTTTTAGTATTCTTTCAGCCAAGTGTCGACTCATGGAATTGAAGTGTCGACTCAAATGTTGACTCATAGAAGCTTGAGCTAATACATAGAAAATGTTTCAATCGGCACACTCAAGTATCGACTCATGAATTACCAAGTGTCGACTCAAGTGTCAACTCATGGTTAGCCAAGTATCGACCCAAGGCCTGAGACCAAAAAGGATACAGAACATGCTGATTTTAGGAATTTGCTCAAGTATCGACTCATGAAGATGAAGTATCGACTCAAGTATAGACTTATCAGAAGAAGTATCGATGCACTAGAGCATTTTAGAGAGCTTCAGAAGACTTTTTTGAGCTAGTATCAACTCAAGTGTCAACTCATGTATCGACTTATGGACTAAAGTGTCGATGCTTGCAAGTCTGACAGAATAGTAACGGTAAGTTTTTTGAAGCATAGAACTTTTTTATTTTGTGTCTAATGGCTATTTTCTTCTCTCCAATGGCTATAAATAATTTTTTAAGGCTTAGAAAGGTATTTAAAGTCCACCAAACACAAGAGAAAAGTAATGAATAGTGATTTATTAAAGAACTAATTAAGCATTCAATACTTTTCAATGATTTAAGCTTTAAGCATTCAAAAGAATTCAAGTCCATATCTTCAAGCATTGATGAGGCTTCAACAACTTGAAGACAAGTTTCTTAACAACATTCAAGAGCTTCATCGAGTTTATTTATTTTTTGAAAAAGCTTATTGTATTTTTATATTGTACTTGAGTTATTTTTGTTGCTGCTAGTTTCAAGGGGACTGAAACTAGTATTGAGGTTTGTTGGTGAGCCTTGAGCGAAAGCCAACTTGGTTTGTTGGTAAGCCTTAAGTAAAAACCAACTGAGGTTGTTGGTTAGCCTTGAGTGAAAGCCAACTTGGATTATTGGTAAGCCTCGAGTGAAAACCAACTTGGGTTGTCAGTAAGCCTTGTGTGAAAACCAACTTGGGTTGTTGGTAAGCCTTGTGTAAAAACCAACTAGATTTTTGGTTAGCCTTGAATAAAAACCAAGGGATTTCGATTAGTGAGCCCGAAAAACTAATCTATTGTAATCAAGGTTGGATTATAGTGAAATACCCAAGGGAAGCTTGGGAAGTGGACTTAGGTATTTTGGGATACACTGAACCATTATAAATCTTTATGTTTATGATTACTTATTAGTCTTTCTACATTTGCTTTACTACTACTGCTACATATTATTATTGAGCACACAAATACTTTGGAAATATACTAGCAACTGATTTAAATTTATTCAAAAAGTTTTTAAAACCCAATTCACCCCAGTCTTAGGTTGCTTCACTAGGTAACAAGTGGTATCAGAGCCTTATACTCAGCTAAGTATGTCTAATCACCTTGAGTAAAAGATCTATGGCAGCCCTAATAAGTACTAGTGTTATTGAGGGTCAATCCTCAAATAGACCACCATTTTTCAATGGCACAAACTACACATATTGGAAAATATGCATTTGCATTTACATGCACATTCTATTGACTATAATTTTTGGAAAGTAGTAGTTAAAGGTCCATATGTTCCTTTAATTATGGTTAATGGTGCTTCTATTCCAAAGCTTGAAGAAGATTGGGATGAAAATGATATTAAGCAATCTAAGCTTAATGTCAAGGCAATGAACTTGCTTTATTGCACATTGGATCCTAGTGAATTTAATAGGATTTCCAAATATGCATCGACGAAGGAAATATATGACATACTTGAGGTTACACATGATGGTACCCATCAAGTGAAGAACACTAAATGATGAGGGACGGGATTCTAATCTGATGCATGATGACATGAAAGAGAGGAACATATAGAAAAATTAGATTAAGGAAGCAATGATGTCTGATATTATTTAGGATTCATTCCCAAAAATTGCTAAGACTAGGTTAGGGTTTCATGCAACTGTTAGAATTCCGACCCACATGCTAGAACTATCAAAGACAAAGAAAAATTAGGATCCTAGGTCTATGAAGGCCTACTAGGTGCATGTTCAATCTTCAATAAAACAAAAAAAGTGAGATGAGATGGGGTCTACATACCTAGCAGGGATGGGGTCTACATACCTAGCATTGATTTCCTTGATGTTGTAGAAGAGATCTCTCAACTAAGATTGGTGCCTGGATGATCTGGTCATTATCCCACGAAATTGCCAGCTTTTTATCAACAGCATTCAAAGGCAAGGAAGACATCATCCGAGGGGCATGGCATCGGAGAGATCCTACAAATGTCAGGGGCTAACTAGAAAGCAAATATGAAAACAAAAGAAAAGGAACTAGAGTTTGAAAAAGGATGGAGTTAGGATTTGTTGATGCTGGCGGCTGGAGGAGGAAGAAGGCTCCTTGCTGTGGACAACTTAGGGCTTTCTTCCTTGGGGCATGTTAGGGCTTGGATGAAAATGGCTTTAGGTGGCTAGGGCTTGGAGAAATTAGGGCACAAAAGTAACACTCAGACACCTTAACAAGAGAACACACAAGAACATAAGCTTAACAAAATTTCAACAAAGTTTTGATTCATTAATAAGAGTTGATTACAAGAGGGGGAGGGGTGGGGTATTTATAGATCTTCTCATGTCCTCTCCTAGTTAGGATAGGAATACAAAATTTGATAGGGAGAAGGATTACAAGGTTGCTTAGGACTAGGAGTACAAAATTTGAGTTGAAATAAAATAAGATCTCCTTGTTAGAATTGGTCTTCTGTCCTTCTTTAACTTGGTCAAAAGCTCCCTCTTGGGCTTGGATGCCTAAATGGACATGGGCTTGAACATTAGGGCAGCAAGGGGTGTCTCCAATTGGGCTTGGTCATGGCCTTTAAGGCTTGGGTGCATGGACTTTGGTGCATATCCTTGGGCAGCCTCAAAAGACTTGGTGCATGGGCTTGCTGTATGGCCTTTTGGTGGGCTGGAAATCTTGGGCTCCATGTTTAATGTGGACTTGTGAAAACTTGTGGTGCCATAGGCTCTTAGGATTGAGAGGTTTCCTAGGCTGGGTTGCCTAGAATATTCCCCGGTATCATGTGGCACCATGGACCTTGTATATTTTTTGAGCATCTGGGGGCTATCATGGGCTGGGGTGGCATACAAGGCCCAGAATAGCTGATTCACTTCGATGAGGCCTCATAAAACTATAGAACTGGGTATCCTCTTCTCTTGTATAAAATTTTACTAAAAGAACATAGCTTACTGAACTCTTACAAAACTCAATTGGACTGGATTGAGGTTGAGACAACTCAATTTATTACAGTTCTCATTCAACTCAGCTAAAATAACTTCATTGCAAAACTCTCAATTGGACTAAATTTATTACAAAACATGATTACAAAACTTGACAAATCATTAAGGGTTCAAAATTGACTAACACATGGCTTAGAGAACAAATTGAAGTTTGAAGTCCATGCCTGGTCTGATGTCCCCATCAATTCTCTCGCGATGGGAGGAACTCGACCTCGTCGAGTAAGAAGGTCATTCTGGCTCAGGTACTGCTCTGATGGGTCTGGGTTGATGCTTTGCGGATCCTTTCAAGTGATCCACGAATCCTCAGATCTTGGTTGACCTTGCCAACGGTACAAGTGACATGGAAGCCTTTGATCCGGGTACTAGTGGCTTGGTCATCCAGGATATGCTCAATCAATCCTCTCACGGGCTAATTTGATGGTGGACACTCAGGGTTGGATTCGCTCTCAAAGAAAGTGTTAGGCTCAATCTCACTACGTATCATTGCTGGCTCCCTATATTCAACTAAGTTTGAGATATTGAAGGTTAAGCTTAATGCTTAATTAGGTAACTCAGGCACTAGGTCTAATCTTCTTTATCACTTTGATGGATCCAGCTCATATGTATGTAGCCTAATTGTTACAAGATTTCCCTAGCGAACTCTTAGACCCTTTTCGAGAAATTTCCTCATGCAAATTTCTAATCATGCATTGCAAACGACACTCAACAACTCCTTTTGATATGCAGACAAAATACCTAACACGGGCGAATGACTCATGCCAACACTTATTGATATGAAACTCGACAACTCTAAACTACAACTATGGGTGTAACCCTTTGTCAGGAGGGTGACATGAAGATGAGAACGGTGCATGTACTCCTACTAAATGCCATAAAGTATACTAGAAATATGACACAAACCTAACATATACAATGAATGTATGCAGCATATTTACTTCAACAAAATGTAGTCTAGTGGTTAGATGAACATGAGAAGCTTCTGAAAAGGATAAAAAATAAGAGGGAGATTCAGGGTTAGTTTGGTAGGGTGGAATGTAAGAAAAGGGGTTAGGGTCGATCGGATAGAATAAGGTGTAAGAAGGGGTACCAAGGATTAAACCTAGACTAATGAGGTTGATCTTATGGGGTTGATGTCTATCTATAGAGTCTATCTTATAGAAGGATGGGTCACTAATCTCAGGAAAGAGATCAATTGGAGTTAAAGGAGTGACTTCATCCTGAGTGTACTGATTTAATGAGATCAGGTCCTTAATAAATTTTTCTAGTTCTTGGATCTCAGGACTGGGCTCTGTAATTGGGCTTTCTTCTAGTGGCTCCTTAGTTAAGAGTCTAATAGTAGGGTTGGGTTGCTCATCCTCTAACTGCTCTTCCACTACAGGTTTAGTCTAGGTGTGGTCAGGGTGAACTAACTTTGAGTTGGCTTCTATATAGGTATCTACCTTGTCAACTAATTCTAGGTTGGTTTCTAGTTGGATATGTTCAAGGTCAACTAATTTTAGGTCATCTATAGGTATCTCTTCTTCTACTTCCTCATACTCCTCCACTAAGCGCACATCGCTTCATATATCTCTTCTTCTTGGTCATCCTGGTGAACCAATGGGGTGGTAAGAGGGGGTTGACTATGGAAAAACTGATTGATGACTAGGGTGGTAGGGGTGGTTGGCTAAGTGGTTCCTGACTAAAACTAGGCATAAATCTAGGGATATTAATCCAATATGGTTCAGGTCGACTAAGAGAAATTGGACTGCCACTAGGTTGATACCTAGGGATTATGGGTTCCTGGGGTTTAGAGGACAAGGGTTCGGCTCTATGGGTCTTGGATTTATTGGACTCAAAGGATTTGGGTTCAGATCTATGGGTTATAGATCTCTTGGGCTCAGGGTATGGGTCAAGGTATTGGGCTTTCCTAAAGTTGGGAGGTGGGGGACATCGAGTCTTAAGGTTTGGCTCATGTTTTGGTCTGATATGGGTCTCAGCAGTTTTCTCTAGGTTTTCTAATTAGTCTCCTATCTAGTCAGACCTATGGATCATCTGATCGAATCTATTGTTCATTTGAGTAGTAAATTGGGCAAGCTGATTTTTGAATTGAGTATTCATCTGGTTCATCTGGGATAATTGATTTTGGGTTTGGGTATTTGTCTGGTCCATCTAGGCTAACTGATCAGTAAGGGATTTCATGAAAGTTTCAAAATTGGGTTTCTTGTTTGAGCTGGGTTGGGGTTTAGATCGTTGGTATTGGGTTCCTAGTCTAGTGGTCATGCAATCAAACAAGCAAGGTGGTATGATGCAGTTAAGCACACAATGGTTAACACGTACTATAGCTTGCTAGACCTAGAGCCAAAATTGAATGGGTCTAGTCAACTTACACTTAACTCAAAAACTAATCCTTCCACTGGCCAGGTAAGAGGTGGGGTGGTGGGAGGCTCCCCCTGCCTATGACAAGATCCTGATTAGAAACCATCAGTCCACTTAGGGCATTTGCCTCTAGATCTCTAGCCATAGATACCAGTTTTCAGTAATAGCTGGGGAATTAAGAGCACTAGTTTAGCCACACAATTCGAGCCTAACCTGTTGGTGTTCCTAAGCTCACTAGAGCAAATTAGGTTGCAAATTGATTTTAGTTAAGGCTTGGGTTCTGATGATGCGTGGTTATTTTTGACCCAAGATAGGTGATGAAATCCTGTCCTGATCTGAGATAGGATATTGTCCTTAAAATTGATTGAATGAGATGATGACACTCAATGAGCTCTAATGCAATCTAATAACAATCAAAAAATAAAAAAAATATATTTTTTTACCTTTTATGTGGTGGCAAATTAAGTTTAAGTAGGTTAAGTTATCAAACAAAATTTGGGCTTGGGTGAGATAGGGTTTGGAAGTTGATTAGGTTAGGTTAAGTCAAGTGTGCAAAAATCACAGAAACTGAAATTGGAATTTATTTTGATGCAGAAGTTAACATGGATTTCAAAGAATAAAAATTCTAAAAAATTCACAAAACTGCGAATGATGTGTGAGGGTGATTTCTACCAAATTTCATGCAAAACAAAAACTGTATGATGATGCAAAAACTAGGATATCTAACTAGGTACAGAAAAAACATAGAATTCTGGTTAGGGTTTTTAGGGTGCCATTGTTTTTGCAATTTTTGGTCATGTAAAATCTGAGAAAAATATCAGTAAAATAAAGGACTCAATATAGATGACGCTATGAGAATTTAAAAGAAAAGTAAAATACTTAAGATGGTGAATCAGACCTAATCTCGGACTACTAGTGCAGATGATAGGATGGAGATTTTGTTAGGGTTTTGTTTTTTACTTTTTTGTTGTTTATTTTGGGATCTGAAAAATTCCAAAAAATAACTAGAAAACAAAGGACAAAACAGAAAATATTCACCCTGAAAATCAGAAAAAATAAAAATATTTGGTGGTGGAAAAAATCCTATGTTTTGACTGGTTATGCAGGACACGGCATGCAGAAATCTAGACTATGATGCGAGAACATGCCCTAAATTATGCTCTGATACAAAAACTGATGAGGGATGGGATTCTAATCTGATGCATGATGACATGAAAGAGAAGAACATAAAGAAAAATTATATAAAGGAAGCAATGATCTCAGACATTATTTAGGTTTCGTTCTCGAAAATAGCTAAGACTAGGTTAGGGTTTCAAGAAATAGTTAGAATTCCTACCTACATCAAGAACTATTAAATACAAAGAAAAAACAGGATCCTGGGTCTGACAAGGCCTATTAGGTGCATGTTCAATCTTCAACAAAATAGAAAAAGTGAGATGGGATGGGGTCTACATACCTAGCAATGATTGCCTTGATGTTGTAGAAGAGATCTCTCAACTTAGATAGGCGCCTGGATGATCCGGTCATTTTCTTGCAAATCTGCCAGCTTTTTATCAGCTACATTTAGAGGCAAGGAAGAGTCATACAAGGGGTGTGGCATCGGAGAGATCCTGCAAATGTCAGGGGTTAACTAGAAAGCAAATAAGAAAGCAAAAGAAAAGGAACTAGAGTTTGAGAAAGGATGGAGTTAGGATTTGCTGATGTTGGCGGTTGGTGGAGGAAGAAAGCTCCTTGCTGGGGACGGTTTAGGGCTTCATTCCTTGGGGTGTGTTAGGGCTTGGATGAAGAAGGATTTGGGTAGCTAGGGCTTGGAGAAATTAGAGCACCCCAACAAGAGAACACACAAGAATGCAAGCATAACAAATTTTCAACAGAGTTTTAATTCATGAATAAGAGTTGATTACAAGAGGGGGAGGGGTAGGGTATCTATAGATATTCCAATGCCCTCTCCTAGTTAAGATAGGAATACAAAATTTGATATAGAGAAGGATTAGAAGGTTGTTTAGAACTTGGAGTACACAATTTGAGATGAAATAAAATAAGATCTCCTTGTTAGAATTGGTCTTCTCTCTTTCTTCGACTTCGTCAAAAGCTCCCTCTTGGGCATGGATGCCTAAATGAACTTGGGCTTGAACTTTAGGGCAGCAATGGGCATCTCCAATTGGGCTTGGGCATGGCCTTTAAAGTTTGGGTGCATGGGCTTTGGTGCATATCCTTGGGCGGCCTTCAAAGACTTGGCGCATGGGGTTGGTGTATGGCCTCCTGGTTGGCTAGAAATCTTGGGCTCCATGTTTAATGTGGACTTTTGAAAACTTGGGGCACCATGGGCTTCTGGGATTGAGAGGTTTCCTAGGCTGGGGTGCCTAGAATATTCCCTGGTAACATGTGGCGCCATGGACCTGGTATATTGATTGAGCAACTGGGGGATATCATGGGCTGGGGTGGCATACAAGGCCCAGAATGGCTGATGTCTCTTGGGTGAGGCCTGACAAAACTCTAGAACTGGGTATCCTCTTCTCTTATAAAAAATTTGACTAAAAGAACATAACATACTAGACTATTACAGGACTCAATTGGATTGGACTGAGGTTGAGATAACTCAACTAATTACATGACTCATTCAACTCAGCTGAGCTAACTTCATTACAAAACTCTCAACTGGACTAACTTTATTACAAAACTTGATTACAATACTTGACACATCATTAAGGGTTCAAAATTGACCAACACATGGCTTAGAGAACAAATTGAAGTTTGAAGTCTATGCTTGGTCTGATGTCCCCATTGCTAAAGTTAATATGCAGTTCATACATATGAAATATTTAGAATGGAGCATTATGAATCCATAACTGATATGTATACAAGATTTACTGACATTGTAAATAGTATAAGAAGTCTTAGCAAAGTTATGTCTAATACTAACCTTGTTAATAAAATTCTCAGGTCATTGCCATCTTCCTGGGATCCAAAGGTGATGGCCATTTAAGAAGCAAAAGATATTGAAACCCTACCTTTGGAGAAACTCATCGGTTCACTTATGACTTATGAGTTGAACCTAAAGCAAAAGGAAGTGGATGCTAATTAGAAGAAAAAGAAAATAATTGCCCTTAAGGCCTCGACAACTAAAGAAGAGTCAAGTGAGGATTCAGAAGAGGGAGAAGAAGAAGATAAGGAGGCTCTAGTGTCTAGGAGATTTAGGAGATTCATGAAGGAGAAGAAGTACTCATACAAAAAGAAGCCACTCAAAGGAGGGCCTAGCAAGGATAAAGGCATGGACAAAGAAAAAGAAAAGTAGAAGGAGAAGGACCAACCAATCTGCTTTGAATGCAAGAAGCTCGGTCATTATAAGTTCGATTATCCTTTCCTCAAGAAGCTTAAAAAGAAATACAAGAAGAAGGCGATGATGGCTACTTGGAGCAAAAGTGAAGACTCCAGTTTGGAGGAAGTGCAGCAAGAAGTTGCCAACCTTTGTCTCATAGCAAATGAAAACAAGGTACAATCCAAATCTAAATTTATTTTTGAAGAGCTTAGAGTTATTTTTGATGAGCTTGTGCATGAATATAAATTGTTGAAAATTGAGTACAAAAAATTAAAGAAGCAAGCTTATTCCTTTTCTTTTGAAAACAACAACCTTGGAAATGAAAACAAAAAGTTAAAAGCCAAGGTTGCTATTTTGGAAAAGAAAAAAAATGCTCTCTTAAAAGAGATAGAAATTCTAAATAAACCCAAGATTTTTATTTCAAATAATGAGCTTATAAAGATTAACAAAGACCTTGAGTTGGAAAACAAGAAGTTTAAAGAAGAGCTTGATAGAGTCAAGCCTTTTGTTAAAAAATTCACGTTCAATTCTAAAAATTTAAATCTATTGTTGAATAGTCAACATGTAATTTTCAACAAAGCCAGTTTATGGTATAAACCTCAACAACAACAAAAGTATTTCAAAAACTTCTTTATTCCTGCATCTTCTAGTATTACATGTTTTAGTTGTGATAAACCTGGACATAAAGCATATATATGTGATAAAAGAAAATTAAATACTTCCAACAAGATTTAGGTTCCAAAAGGAACCATGAACAGTAACCCAAAAGGATCCAAGAAAGCTTAGAACCAAAACTATCCACTTGATATGTTTTGCAGGAATGTCTTGCAGCCTAACAAGAAGAAAGGAAGATGGTACAAGAATAGTGGCTATACAAGATATATGATGAGTGGACCAGCTACATTTTGGACATAATGGTAAAGGAAGGAATATCTATTTTGGTAAAATCTAAATATCTCTTTCCATGTTTATTGAAAAAGTATTAGTCGAAACAAAACTTATTGAGTATTAGTCATTTTATGATAAATTGATGGGGAACTAATTTGCATGCAATTTTTTTTATATATTTTATATGTGGGGTTGAGTGATTAATTCCCGAATTTCAGATTAAAATAAGTTATAGAGAATTTTATATGAATTTTAGAAGATCAGCATGCAGATTAGGACCTAGAAAAGTAGCAAAGAAGGACCGCCGGGGCTGAGAAGCCTCGGTTAGGGCAAGTTCTCCTACAATAAAACTACTGGAGGTAGAGGGGTGTACCTAACAACGTCTGTGAAGATCGCAGTGAAGGGTCTCTCGTTCCTCGACGGATGCATCCTGGAAAACCGAGCCAAAGACCCGCGGATACCCGGCTTTCTGCTCGGTGATTCGATTGAGGCTTAGCTGGAGTCGTTGGATTCGTAGGAACTCAGGGACCTGCAAATGACCTATCAGGGGTTAGCTAATTCTAGGTCATCTAAAGGTGTCTCCTCTTCTCCCTCATACTCATCCACTAAGTTTACATCAGCTTCATATACTTCCGCGTTAATGTAAGCCTTGTCAATCTCAGGAATGGTTGGAGAAGGTCGGCTAGGGGAAAATTGGCTAGGTCCTGGTTTCTGATTATGGACACTAATCCTAGTAGGTTCAAGTTGTCTAAAGGGTAGTGGCTTACTACTGGGCTCATATTTAGGGGTGCTAATCCTATGGGGTTCAAGTTGACTAAAGGAAACCTGACTAGTACTAGATTGATATCTAGGGATTATGGGCTCCCTAGACTCATAGGATAAGGTTGCAGATCTATGGGTCACGGGATTATATGATCTAGGGTCATAGGATTTGGGTTCAGCTCTATAGGTCTTGGGTCTACTGGACTCATGGGATATGGGTTCGTAGATTCTAGAGTCAGAGGATTTGAAGTCATAAGATCTATAGGTTGTGGGTATACTAGGCTTATAGGATGTGGGTAAATAGGATCTAGAGTCATAGGATCTAGGTTCAGTATCATAGTATGGGTCAGGCTGAGTGGCTCTCCTAGGTTCAACCTCACGATATGGTTCAGGGTTTGGGGTCCTCCTAGGTTTAGGATCATAGTATGGGTCAGGCTGAGGGGCTCTCCTAGGTTCAACCTCTCGGTATGGATCAGGGTTTGGGGTCCTCCTAGGTTGAGGATTGTAGTACGGGTCAGGATAAGGGGCTCTCCTAGGTTCGACCTCATGGTATAGATCAGGGTTTGGGGTTCTCCTAGGTTGAGGGGACTCAGGATCTGGCTCAGATCGTGACCCATGGGTTCTTGCTATGGTCCCTACACGGCCTCCTAACTGGTCAAACCTATTGGCAAGATGGTCAATTCTATTGTTGGTTTGGGTAGCAGACTGAGTTAACTGGGTAGTCATATGGGCCATTTGATCAGCTAGGGCTTTTATTTGGGCTTGTAAATTTTCCATGGGTTCAGACATTTGTGAAGGAGGTGGGTGATATGAAACTTCTAATCTAGTGCTCATGCAAGACTCGATCAGACCGACTATAGCTGACTAGACCTAGAGTCCAAACTAGATGCTCAATCAGGGTGGCAAACTAGCCTATAGTAACCCTGTACTCAGCCAGGCAGGTGTAAGGGGAGTGTTAGGTCCCTGATTGCCAATCCTAGACACCAATCAGAGATTGGCCAGGTAGGCGAACCAGCACACAAGCCCTTCGGGATTTATCCCTAAACCACCGTTCTAGACACTGAGCACAAGGCACACACAGGTTAACTTGACACAGTGATCTAACACTAGCCCGGACCCGACTAGTTGGTGTCCCTAGCCCACTAGGGCAAATTAAGTCTAATTAATTTTAGGTTAAGGCTTGGGACTGAATGCAAGGGATGTGGTTTTGGGCTAAGGAGAGGTGATCAAATCCTCCCCCCATCTGATATAGCAAGAGTTCCCTTAAAAGTAAATTATGCAATGATGGCAGGCAGATGATGCAAATTAGGGTTAGATGTTTTTGGTATTTTTTTGGAGAATATGTAATTTTTTTTTTTTTTTTTTGGTGTTTTCTTAAATAGAAGAAAACTTACAAATCATGGCCTAATATGCTGCAAATATACTAAAATTAAAAGATATGCAAAAGATGCTAAACAAAACCCTAAAACTTCCAAACTTGTCTTGCTGAAAAAAACAGAGCCGAAAATTTGCAGGCCCTATTTCGGCTTGTAGAAAATTCACAGGCCATAATAAAATCTGGAAAAATTTTTAAAATTACTGTGAATTATGTTAAATCCAGGAAAATAAATTTCAAAATTTTAGAGTTTTTAAAAGAGAGAAATAATTAAAATAATAGAGTATATACGGACTGAAAAATTGCAGAAAACAAGCCCTAATCTAAGCTCTGATACCAAATGATGGGGAACTAATATGCATGCAATTTTTTTTGTATGTTTTACATGTTGAGTTAGGTGATTAATTCCCAAATTTTAGATCAAAATTATTTATAGGGAATTTTGTATGAATTTTTGATGAATGAAAACCTTGAGTTCTTCTATTGAGTGGTGTGATACCCTGCTGTGTGCATAAAGGGGTTTGTGAGAGTTCTTCTTCCCGGTGTTTGCAATCATCTTCCTGCTGCCAACAAACCCTCCAGATCCCTGGACGCCCACTCTAAAAGAAGCCTTCCCTTGCTGTTTTTACTTTGTTTTCTTGTTCCTTTGTGAGCTTTCTAATCCCTGACAGGTCGTTTGCAGGTCCTGAGTTCCTACGAATCCAACGACTCCAGCCAAGCCTCAATCGAATCACCGAGCAGAAAGCCGGGTATCCGCGGGTCTTTGGCTCGGTTTTCCAGGTCGCATCCATCGAGGAATGAGAGACCCCTTTGTGGCGATCTTCACAGACGTTGTCAGGTACACCCCTCTACCTCCAGTAGTTTTATTGTAGGAGAACTTGCCCTAACCGAGGCTTCTCAGCCCCGGCGATCCTTCTTTGCTACTTTTCTAGGTCCTAATCTGCATGCTGATCTTCAAAAATTCATACAAAATTCTCTACAAATAATTTTGATCTGAAATTTGGGAATTAATCACCTAACTCAACATGTAAAACATACAAAAAAAATTGCATGCATATTAGTTCCCCATCATAAATGTTTCAAGGTTACATCTAAATATTCTCTATGTTTCACTAGTAGCTTTGATAATTGTCTTAACTACTTAATTAAAATCAAATCAAGATTTATAGCCAATGGATGTGATCATGAATAAGAGATTGATTTTTAATCAATCTTATGTACACATGATTAGACTTGTGGCTATAAGACTTTCACTAGCTGTTGGTTGATATATTTTTAGCTATTTCAAGTGAATATGATGATTTCTACTTCTAGACTCTCTTCTCTAGGTTTATGCCAAAATTATATAGTTTCCATGAATTATGCTCAATTTTATATTGTATGATATCTATGCTTGAGCTAGAAATTGGTAAATAAAAATATGTTAGATGAAAATGGAATTATAACTAAAAATAAAGCTAGACTAGTTGCTAAAGGCTACAATCAAGAGGAAGGGATTGATTTTGATGAAACTTTTACTCCTGTTGCTAGACTTGAAGTAATTAGACTTTTACTAGCATTTACATATTTCATGGATTTCAAATTATTTCAAGTGGTTGTTAAAAGTGCTATTTTAAATGGATACATAGCAGAGGGGATATATGAAGAACAATCTCCTAGTTTTGTAAATCATGCATCTCCTGATCATGTTTTCAAATTGCATAAATCTATTTATGGTTTAAAATAGGCCCCATATGCATGGTATAATAAATTAAGCAAATTTCTAATTGATAGTGGCTTCACTAGAGGACATGTAGATACTACTTTGTTATTAAGAAAAATGCTGATGACCTTTTAGTAGTATAAATCTATGTTGATGATATTGTATTTGGTGCTACTAATGAAGCTCTTTGTCAATAGTTTGCAAAACTTATGCAGGGTGAGTTTGAGATGAGCATTATGGGAGAATTGAGCTACTTCCTCAAACTCCAAATCAGATAAACAAATGAAAGGATCTTCATCAACCAAGCTAAATACACCAAGGAAATTCTAAAAAAGATTGGGATGGAGTAGACTAAACCTCTTGGCACACCAACAAGCCCTTCATGTAAGCTTGACAAAAACGAGTCTGGTAAGAATGTAGATCAAAAATTTTATAGAGGCATCATTGGCTCTTTATTGTATTTAACTGCAAGTAGGCCAGATATCATGTTTAGTGTATACATGTATGAAAGATATCATCCTGAACTTAAAGAATCTCATTTATTTGCTATTAAACGCATACTTAGATATCTATCTGGCAATGTTGATATTGGTCTATGGTATTCTAAGGACTCTACAATAGCTTTGATTACGTATTCTGATGTTGATTTTGCTGATTGTAAATTAGAAAGAAAAAGCATATCTAGAACTTGTCAATTTTTTGGAGTTAATTTAATCTCATGGTTTATCATGAAACAAAATTTAGTTGCATTATCTATAGCTGAAGCTGAGTATATTATAGCTGAAAGTTGTTATGCTCAAATCTTATAGATTAAATAACAACTCAAAGATTTTAGCATTAAATTAACTAAGACACCTATTAGATGTGACAACACAAGTGTAATAAACTTAACTAAAAATCCTGTATAACATTTAAGAAGTAAACACATAGAAATTAGACATCACTTTATTAGAGATCATGTTCAAAATAATGATGTTTTGCTCGAATTTGTTTGTACTAAAAAATAACTAGCTAATATACTGACCAAGCCACTCAATGAAGATAGGTTCTATATGATTAGAAGAGAATTATGGGTCATTGATCCTTTTTGATTAGATCTCGATCATTCTTTATGACTTTTGAAATTTTCTTTGAAGATTTCTTTACCTAATGTTCTTAAAACTCATGATCAATCATTATTGGCTATTTAAATCAACTCTCTTGATCTTATCTATGATTTTTTTTTCTCTGATTTTTTATAAAGTGTTGACATTTGGAAGTGTCGACACATCAAAGTGTCGACACTTAGCACTTACCTATGAGTCAACACTTGACCGGTGAGATCGGTGTTCAAATAGGGCAAATGATCTTTTTTCCTCCCATTTCCTCAAAGCCAACACCTCTTCTCTTTGAGCCCTAGCTTTTGTTAGTTCCCGTTTATGGTTCTAATATTTCCTCTTTGAGATTAAGCTCGTTTTCCCTTGCATTTTCTTGTTCCTCACAATTTGACCATGATTCGGTGCTTGTTTCCCTCTCCATCCTTGTATTTCCTTATTTTCCAGATAATGAAGCCCAGGAAGTAGCTTGTAAGGAGACCACGCTCAGTTTCTTAGGGTGTGGAGCACTGCACCAAGTCGAGGCATGATGATCTGCCAGTAGAGGCTCCAATGCAGCATGAGGTTCCCGCTCGACCGCCACCAATCCCAAGAGCTAACCACAAGGCCTCCAAGGCCATTGTAGGTAGACATAGAGTGGGCTTTGATTTTTTAGATTGATAGCATTTCAGGATTCGAGACTGGTCGAGGAATGCTAGGTTAGTTCATTTTTGTACACTCCGAGAGAGATTTTATCCTGGCCCGATGAGACAATTCTATGGGACTTTGGCCATGGGTGGTGATGGATGGGTTAGAGAGGTTAGAGGAACCTCCATTCCCTTATCAGCTGAGGTTTTGAGCTACATCTGGGAGATTCCCATAATAGGCATCGTTGCCGATTCACTAGGAGAGTGGATTGGTGGCTTTCGATTCATCTTGGAGAGAGATGACATAGGTGAGGGAGCTAGTGTTGTAGCCTCACAGCTATCTATAGAGACGAGGCCTCTCCATGATATTATGGCCTGGATTTTACTACCGAAGATTGGGAGATTTGATTATATTATAGAGAGAGCTCTTGGTTATGGTTGCTTTGATTTGGAGGATGCCTGTTTGCCTGCTAGTACTGATGGTGCACCAGATGATAGAGGTGGCGACAAGCAGATGACTCTGCTTGCCTTATGGCATGGGCTTACGAGACTATTCCGAGCTTATGTAGTCGATCTTGTAGGAGAGCCATACAGGGAGCTTCATCACACTAACACTTATGATGAGAGATTTTTGCATCGAATGGGTTATCATAGATTTCAAGGTCACTGAAGGTGTAGAGTTATTGGACAAGTGCCTGACTCGGATGAGGATGAGGATTCTGCAGCTGAGGAGGAGGAGGCACCGGGAGATGAGGCTGGGCCATCTAAGCCACCATAAGATTCACCAGGGATGCAGCCCAGCCTTCTATTTTATCATATACTGAGGTGCTACCACCAGCAGTTGTTTCTGAGATAGGATCGCTCAGTTAGAGACTGAGATGCAAACCCTGAGATAGTGGGTAGATATGATTCATGTGAAGAAGAGGACTGGATTTCAAGAGATGAAAGAGGGGTTTGCTAAAGTGATGGTTGCATTATAGAGAATGACTCCTGGTAGACCATCTTCCCCTCCACCAGCACCACTAGTGGATATCCGGACATGGGTGCTAATCAGGATGGTTCATCAGCAGATTTTGATGTTGATCAGTTTATGGTGGAGCCTGAGCCATAGACTGGAGCTAATCAGGACTCTATGCCTACTGCTAATGACTTGAGGACCTCAGAGGCTATTCCTACTCCATCTAGTCCTACCCTTCAGACCCCTGTCCTATCCAGTAATCCTATCATACCCAATCCTGCTGATTCTATCTCTTCAGATATATCCATTCTGAGCATTGCATCCACACTTATTTTGTCTCCAAATCCATCTGATACTTTCATTAACTTACCTACACCATCTATCTTTGTTCCCCTTACCTTTTTGATAGGACACTGCTTTTATATTCTTGTTCTTTACCTAGTTCTTCCTTATCCAGGGAGTAGGTTTCTATACTCCTGGATTTCCTATCTTTTCTAGACCTATTTTTGACATCACACCTCCTATAATTGATACTAATCATATTATTTTTGAACCTGTCCCATTTCCTGATACTGTTCCTTACACTGGTTCCCCTCCAACACGAGCCAGAAAGAGAGCACAAGCAAGAGATAGAGGTCAAGGATGTGGAGACAATCCTAGACCCGTTCGTAACAGACTAGTAGATCTTCGACCCATGTGGCCTTGACCTTGCCCTTCTAGGACCATTGGATCTATTTTTTTAGAGATTGAGTCTTCCTTTGATAAGGACAGCACTTACTAGGATTGGTTAGGGTATCAGTTAGATGTATGTTATCTTCGTATCAAATTTTGTATTAGTGTATCAAATTTTATATGTTGTTTATATCAGTAATTGTTGTATACATCTGTTTGTATCACAAAACATTTTGAGGTATATATATAAATGATGCTTTAGTATTTTTAACTATGTGTTCATGCATTACTCTTTTCTTATCTCACTTTTGATACTCTTCTTACTATTCTTTACACTTTCTTACTACCTTGAGGGGGAGATTTGTTACTTATTTATCCACATTGTACTGCTTCTCACCTTTTTCATGATGACAAAAGGGAGAAGAATAGCACAATGGTTTAATGGCACAATGGTTTTATGCCATCAAAGAAAGTACAATAAGGGGAAGAAGAAAGCAATAAGTAAAAGACAAAAGGGAGAAGAATATCACAATGGTTTAATGGCACAATGGTTTTATGCCATCAAAGAAAGTACAATAAGGGGGAAGAAGAAAGTACAAAAGGGAAGAATAAGTAAGGGGGATAAAAGTACTAAAGAAGAAAATTTTAAAATTTCTAAACTTTTTGGAAATGTTTTTTTGAAAAATGCTAATACATATAAGCCGTCTTTAAAAGGTTTGAAAAATATTTTCAGATCATATGTTGTGGGGAGCTCTATTTTCATGCTCTAATACTTTTAATGGTCTGATACTCTTCATGCTCTGATACTCTCTATCTTTATATTGTATTATTTGCTCTAATACTCATATTCTTTAAAGATTTTACTCTATCACTCACTTTTAATTTTAAACCTATTTTTTCTTAGATGCTCAAACTTTCAAATCTATTTTAATTCTAATACATCTTTTAAACATCTTATATAAGCATATACTCTGACATATTATAATTATATGAATTGAATTCATTCTTATATATAGCTCTGATACATTGTAGATTTATTCAAGTTACATATTAAATGATGAGTTTTTGCTCTTGATAATTATTATAACTTAGCTTTGATCTTATAGTCAATTGCTCTGATACTTATTGCAAATATTTTGAGCTTACTATGTTTATATACTTAAAGATTTTGTCATCATCAAAAAAGGAGAGATTGTTGACTCCTAGCTCGATTTTGATAAATAACAAAATACTTAAGTATATCTAAATACTAATTATGTGTTAAAAGTATGTTTATTAGAATAAGGTACTCATCAAAGTAATAGTATTTAAAAGTTTAAAATGTTTGTCATTTTGTTGAAAGTCACTTAAGTTAATGGATTTTTAAGTTATATAAAACGTGGCACATAAGAAAGACTTTGAATAACTCAAATTTTGAATTTAGAGAAGATTCAGCATTGTTTCAGCCAAGTGTCGACTCATGGAATTAAAGTGTCGACTCAAGTGTCGACTAATAGAAGCTTAAGCTGATACATAGAAAAAGTTACAGCCAGCATGCTCAAGTATCGACTCTTGAATTACCAAGTGATGACTCAAGTGTCGACTCATGGTCAGCCAAGTGTCGACTCAAGGCCTAAGACCAAAAAGGATATAGAACATGTTGATTTTAGGATTTTGTTCAAGTGTTGACTCATGAAGATAAAGTGTCGACTCAAGTGTCGACTCACCAGAAGAAGTGTTGATGTACTAGAGTATTCCAAAGAGCTTTAGAAGATTTTTTTGAACTAGTATCGACTTAGGTATTGACTCTTGTATCGACTCATGGACTGAAGTGTCGACACTTATAGTCTGACAGAATAGTAACGGCTAGTTTTTTTAAGCATAGAACTTTTCCATTTTATGTCTAACGACTATTTTCTCCTCTCCAATGGGCTATAAATAGTTTTTTAAAGCTTGAAAAGGTATTTAATGTCCACCAAACATAGGAGAGAAGTAATGAATAATGATTTATTGAAGAACTAATTAAGCATTCAATGCTTTTGAGTGAGTTGAGCCTTCAAGCATTCAAGAGTATTCAAGTCTACATCTTCAAGAATTGATTGAGGCTTTATTAACTTGAAGACAAGCTTCTCAACAATATTCAAGAGCATTATCTAGTGCGGGCACCAGGCTCAGGAAGAGACTCCAACTAATACAAATTAGGAAAGATTCTCTATGGTTGGAAGATTGAGAGCTCGAGTCCTGTAATAAGTTTTATTTGAGTTTATTAGTCCTGTATTCATTTCTTTTTGGTAATTGAGTCTAGTATTTGCTTCAATTAAGTTCTTCATTGTAAATGAGTCAAGGAGAGTCAGCCAAGACCAACCTGGTTTCAGCACAACCAAGTCAAGAAGACTAGTGGGCGCATGGACCATGGGATCACCAACTTGGATGCTACTTTATCATTCCACCTTACCACATAACCAAGACACATCATCAAGGAATATTGCCCAATGAAGAAGGAATTTGAAATGGCCCACAAAATCTCTACAAATGGCGCCCCTCTTCATGGAGACGCCCACTATTTTCTCCCCTCATTTTCTACTATTTGAACTTTAAATTTTGAATTTCAAATGGCTTGGTGGTCTATAAAAAAGGCTCCAAACCTTATTGTAATTAATCATAAATTTTAAATTAATGAAGAAAGAATTTTCTTGAAATCTTCCCTTGCTTGAATGCTTGGTCCCTTGTGAGAAGGTTGGTGTGAGGCCTAGTGTGTTCTTCCCCTTTCCAACTTCCCTCATCAAACCTAGCTTCCTCCCATCCCTCTTGATATGTCAGGCCCAAATGGTTCACTGGGTATTGTTGCCGGCTCCCTATACTCGACTAAATATAAGATATTGAAAGTCGAGCTAATGCCATAATCTGGTGGTAGCTTAAGCACATAGGCATTAGGGCCAACTGTCCTTATCACTCTAAAGGGGCTAGCTCCACGAACATGTAGCTTCTTAATGGTTCCTAGTAGAAACCATTCAGGACTAAGCCTAATCATTACAGAATCCCCTAAGTCAAATTCTTTGGCTTCTGTTCGGGATTCAGCTAATTTCTTGTATATATTATTACTTAGATTGATTTTTTGGCTAATCTCCTTATGCATGCTGTGCGAATGACTCTGCGAACTCTGAGACTCGTACTGACACCTAACAAATGCAGACTCAACTTTGCCTTCCTTTTGAGAGGAATTTTGTTGGACTGTCTAGGGCCTAAACCTAACAGACTATAGACTCTCTAGGTTTGACCCTGGTTTGGTATGCACACAAAAGATTACAATGGATTCCTAGCAAATGCCATAAGGTATACCAGAAGTAAGATGCAAATCTAACATGCACAATGAATGTATGCATTATGCTTACTTCTTCAAAATATAATCTATTAGTCAGAGATCATAAGAAGTTTTAGAAGAGGGCAGAACGTAAGAGGTGGATTCAGGGTTAGTCTGGTAGGATAGAAAATAAGAAAAGGGTTTGGGGTTGATTTGAAAGAACAAGATACAAGAAGGGGTTTCAGGAATTAGTCCTACACTAATGAGGTTGACCTTATGGGGTTGAGGTGTATCTAAAGGGTTTGCATAATGGAATAATGGGTCAACAATTTTTGGGAAGAGATCTTGAATTGGGATTGAAGGGGTGAGCTCCTCTTGAGGGTACCGAATTAAATAGACCAAATCCTCAATAATTTCCTCTTGGATTTTAGGACTAGGCTTGATAATTGAATTCTCTTCTAGTGTCTCCTCAAGTAAAGCCATTGTAGTATCAGTGTCATGGCTTTCTCCCTCTAACTATTCTTCATATTCATCCATTAAGTGTGCTTCAGCTTTATACACTTCTACTTCAGGCTCACTAGTGGGTTCAGGATCTTCTTCTAAGGGTCCTTCCAAATAGCATCAGTTTGGGTATTTTCTGGATCAACTAATTCCAGGTCTGAAATATATTCTTCCTCTTTAATGTCATCCTGGTGAACACATAAGGTAGTAGGAGAGAGTCGGCTAAGGGAAAATTGGATAGGTCCTGGTTTCTGGTTATGGGCACTACTCCTTGGTGTGGGCACCAGAATTAGACAGAGGCTCCTCAACCCTCTATGGATCTTTGATTAGAGTTTCTAAGTCTTTTGGGTCCTGTAATAAGGCTTAAAGCACGAGTAATTTGCTTTTGAGTCATGTAATTAGTATCTAGTTGGTTTCAATTTTTGGTTTAGTCTTGTAATTTGGCTAATTTGGTCAAGTTAGGGTCAATTGGTCATGTAATTAGCCAAATCGATTCACAAGCTCAAGTCAATTTGAAGATAGGCTCAAGCTAGTTTGAAGATGGGTTCAAAGTAGGAAATCAAGTCAAGCCCAATTAAAGATGAGTCAAGCCACCTCTCCATGCCAGGTTAGTAGTGCCAACTCATGAGGAGTGCCACATCATCAATGCCACATGGCATGGGAGGCACCACTTCAGCTCATGGAGTGCCACGTCATCAATGCCACATGGCATGGGAGGTAACACTTCATCAAGCACCTTGGGCAACCAAGTAAAGCTGAAATTTCAAATTGAAATTTCAGGTTGACTCCCATTAATTTCTCCTTGATCCAAGCCAACAAGATCCTCACCCCACTCTACATATCAAGCCATATCACCAAGGATCAAGCCTAGCATTCATGGTTGGTCAAAGCTTGATGAAGAGGAGATTCAAAATTCAAAATAGGCACCCTTTGATTCATGAAGACAACATCCTCTCTTCACCCCCGCCAAATCAAGTCTTGTAACACCTATTTAAAATTTGTATTCAAATGTCAAATGAGGACTTAGGTGCTTATAAAAAGGACCCTAACCCTTTTGTAAATGAAAACTTTGAGAGGTTCTACTTCATTATAGCCCTTGTCTTCTTAGATTAGGAACTCTGTGAGAGAGTGCCTTTGTCCTTCAAGATATCGAGGGGTAAAAGGCTAAGTTCCCTTCCTCCTACACAAGCCACCCACCAATCTTCAAGCATGGACGCCCATGGAAACTCCACCGGGATGCCTAGTAAGAAGAGCCTCCACAACCACCATTCTCAACTCTTTCCCATCCCTTCTTATTTGCTTATTGCTTCTTCTTGATGTTTTCTAACCCTTTTCTTGGGTGCTCATAGGTCCTCCAGGTGCCACGGACAACGGAGTCAGTCTTCCTTGCCCTCAAGACCATCAGATGAAATGCCGGCGAATCCGCAGGGTTGAAGGCTTGATCCTCCAAGCCGCATCTATAAGAGTGAGTGAACTTGGCATAGGGCACATCAGAGTCTTCACAGTTTGCACCCCTAATATCCTAAGTAGGTATTGATCTAGAGCTAAGTCCTACAGGGTTTCTCAATCCTGGGGTCCTCTCGTTATCTTTGTTTAGGGACTATCTTTGCTTGCTAGAAAGTTCTTGTCCTTATAGAATCTATTGTTCCACTCTTAACTTGACTTCTGGAATCAGTGTATCTCTTAAAACCTAAAACTCAAAAGAAAAATCATTTGCATATTGATGTGGGACTAACTAGATGCTAGGATGAGATAGATGATGCAAGTGGTTTTTATTTTATGATTTTTAGGTTTTTTTAATGGAGTTAAGGATTCCCAAAGATAAGCAAGAGTAGATCTAGGATTTCTATAATAATAAGAACTTCAAGCAAGCAAATAAGTCCCCAAATAAGGATAAGAAGAGGGCCCCGGGATTGAGAAACCCCATAGGACTTAGCTCTTCGATCAATACCAACTTAGGAGTGTAGGGTTGCAAACCTTGTAAAACTCTGATGCGCTCGATGCTGAGTTCACTTGCTCTCATGGATGCGGCCTGGGGGATCATGTCTTCAACCCTACGGATGTGCCGGCTTTCCATCCGAAGGTCACGAAGATAAGAGAAACTGACTCCGTGTCCATGGCACCTGGAGGACCTACGAGCAATCAAGAGAAAGGTTAGGAGTCATAAGAAGCAAGAAGAAATGAGGGAACAAAGTTTGAAAATGGTGATGATAGGGGATCCTCTTCCTAGGTGCCAGATGGATCATCCAGATGGCATCCAAACTCGAAGATGGAAGATGGCTTGTGCGGAAGAGATGGTAACTCAGGGCCTCACACCCCTCGATGCCCAAAGGCGAAGGCGCTCCCTCACGGAGATCGACATTCTAAAAGAATGAAGGCAACAAGCTAGAATAGAACTCAAACTCTTTTCTTTTTCATTTCATAAGCATTAACCATACAAGGAAGGGGTAAGGCCCTTTATATAGGCACCTTAAGACCCATTCAAAATTTAAATAAAAAAAAATATTACAAGGCTTCATGAAGAGGGTGCCCAAAAATTAGATTTTTCTTCATGGAATCCTCTCTTGGCTGGCCTTGAAATGGTGGAGTGCTTGATTCGGGGGAGTGAGGATTGGAACATGTCTTCAAGAATCATGGGCACCCACTTGATCTTTTCTTGTTTCCTTGACCATCCAAACTTTTATGGAGAAAGGCTTGATGTGGTGGGCATGAAGCATGGATCTTATCTTGGCGCCTTTGGACTTTTAAATTTCTTCCATGGTTGATCAAACACTTTGGGAAGAAGGCTTGATATGGGGCTTGCAACAAGGATCATGTTGAAAGGGTTCCAGTGCACCACAGTGAAAAGATAATTTCAAAAATGATGAAATTTACACCAAAACCCTTAGCCAGGATCTTCCTATTCAGGATTAAAACATATGAGAAACATGCAAACCTACACTATTAGAATTAGGGCACCAACCTGTTATCGCTAAATCCAATTTTGATGTAGAATCAAAACTTGATGTTGAATGACCCTTTTGAATTCACCAGGTGTCTAAATGTCCACCCTCCAATGGTGATCCACAAGAAAATTGATCAAGATGCTTGCTTCTTCAAAAGTTCCTTCACTTGAATTCTTCTCCTAGAACTCAAGAGGACTATGGCTGAAATACTCCACGGCAGGTGGTGTGGTATGCATGATGAGGATGCAATCATGTGACTCTAAAGGAGATTAACCAAAATTTAACTAGCAATTCCTACTTGCATATGAGTGATTCAACATATAAGATCAAGGAGATCTAAATAAGAAACCCTAAATGCTTATACTTAAACCCAGCTAGGAGGACTATCAAATCTTAAAGAAATAGGATAAGGTTAGAATTCGCACACAAGTCAAGCTAGCCCTATTTAATGATCCCGATCTTAAAATACTAGGAGTTCAAGCATTGAAATCTCAAGCACAAGGGATTCACTCTTAAGGTTCTCAAATGAAAGATCATACCACATAAGATGGACCTTCTAACTTTCTGGTTTGTAGCAAGTAATCCTTCCTCTTAGATCTGGAGCCTAGAGAACCCTTGGCGCCATGGTGGAAGCTTGTGTTGGTGTTGATCTTTTTCTTGTGAGGATGTCCTTAATTCGCTTTGAAGGAAGAGGATTGCTTGGAAGATGAAGAGTAAAAGAGAAGGATTAGGGAGAAGAAATGGTGGAGGAGAGGAAGAGGTTCACTTAGGCACAAAGATCCACATAGGCACATAGAAACACATAGAAAAGTGCTGGAAATTTGTATTCACTCATCCATCCTTTACAAGGGGCATCCAAGGCTTTAAATAAAGCCTTACAAATTTTGAAATTTCAAATCCCTAAACAAGTGGAGTAATATAAGGGGAGAGGGCTGATTTTCTTGCTTGAAATCCTCCTTGGCCAACTTCCTTGAATTTGAACTTGGGATGGCACCCTCTTGTGGTGAGGTGGCGTGTGAGGTGGCATGTGGTCCCCTCTTGACGTGGCATGTGGTCCCAAGTTGAGGTGGCGCAAGTGATGTGGCATGTGGTCCCCAATTGAGTTGGCTTTGGTCTTGATTTGGGGTATACATTGTGAGTCTTCTTTAGGCTTGATGCTAGTTGACCCATTTGGATTGGACTAAGACTAGACCCGACATGGACTCGACTTACATAATTATTTTGGACTCAAAAGAAAGATTACAGGACCCAACATGGACTCGACTTACATGATTCTTTTGGACTAAAAATAAAGAAAGGTTACCGGACTCTCTAGTCCAACCATAAAGATTCAGAATGGGCTTGAATTGGTTGGAGTCTCTTCTGATTCTGGTGCCCGCACCAATTCTCCCCTGGTGGGAGGAACTCGACCCTGTCGAGTGACAAGTTTCTAATATATCTGGGTCGATTTGTTATAGGTCCTCTTTGGTGATCCAGGAATCTTCAGATTCAGGACATCCTTGCCATCGAACCAGATAGCGTTGGTAGCCCTTATTTCTAGTAGTGATGATCTGGTCATCCAAGATCCTTTCAATTCTTTCCTTTCGCTCAGGAATATTTGGTGGTGGACACTCAATTGGCATTTCACTCTCAAGAGAAGTGTTAGGACCAAAAGGTTCATCAGGTATTAATGCAGGTTCCTTGTATTCTTTCAGATCGGAAACATTAAATGTAGAACTAATGCCATAACTAGGTGGTAAGTCTACTATATAAGCATTAGGTCCAATTTTCTTTATTATTTTGAAGGGTCCGGCTCCCCGGGCATGGAGTTTCTTCATAGTTCCCGGAGGAAACCTTTCTGGTTTAAGCCTAATCATTACAGAGTCTCCTTCATTAAATTCCTTTAACCGTTTATGTGAGTTAGCCATATGCCTATAGAGTTCATTGCTTGTTTGAATCTTCTGATTAATCTCCTTGTGCAAATCCTTAACATGCTGTGCATATGACTCAGCAGACTCAGATATTCGTGTATGTACTGGTAATGGAATTAGGTTTAAAGGTTTCCTAGGTTTGTATCCATGGACCACTTCGAATGGACTTTTCCCAATAGACCTATTGATCGAACTGTTGTAGGCAAATTCAGCACGAGGAAGTAGTAAGTCCCAGTTTCCTAGGTTGTCACCGACTAAACATCTTAAGAGATTTCCTAAGCTTCGGTTTACTACTTCAGTTTGGCCATCGGTTTGAGGATGATAGGCCGTAGAGAATTTCAACTTAGTACCTAACATGTGCCAGAGGGTTTTCCAGAAGTAGCTAGTGAACTTGACATCTCTATCTGACACAATGGTCTTGGGTAAACCATGAAGCTTAACCACCTGATCTATGAAAAGCTTGGCCACTTTCGAAGCATCTAAAGTTTGAGAACACGGGGTGAAGTGCACCATTTTGGAGAAACGATCGACAACCACGAAAACAGAGTCATGTTTCCTAGAAGTTTTAGGTAGACCTACCACAAAATCCATACTGATATCTTGCCATGGACCATCAGGGACAGGTAAGGGCGTGTACAGACCGGTGTTCTGTCTTTGCTGTTTTGCAACAGCACAGGTCCGACACTGAGCTACGATCTGGGCAACGCTCTTTTTAAGACCAGGCCAAAAAATTGTTCTTCCATTGCTAGGATGGTTTTGTTCCTGCCAAAATGTCCTGCTAAACCTCCAGCATGGACTTCCTAGATCAGAAATTCCCTAACAGAGGTCTTGGGAATACACAACTGATTTCCTTTGAAAAGGTATCCATCTAACAGTGTATAATCACTAGGTTCACTAGAGGATCTTTGTTGCAGGGATTGATAGATGTGACCAAAATCAGGACATGTGGGATATTCATCTTTCAATCTATCGAACCCTACTACTTCAGTGCTCACAGAGGTTAACAACATAGAACGGCGGCTCAACGCATCAGCAACCCTATTTTCAGTACTGGCATGATGTTTTAAAACGAACGTGTAAGCTTGTATGAATTCTACCCATTTCCCGTGCCTAGGGTTTAATTTCTTTTGAGAACTAAGGAACCTAAGAGCTTCGTGATCAGAGAACAGGACAAACTCGTGGGGTAGAAGATAATGCCTCCAATATCGTAGAGCTTGAACTACAGCATACAGTTCCTTATCATACGTGGAATACCTTAGTCTCGCCTCATTTAACTTTTCACTGAAGTATGCTACTGGGTGATTCTCTTGACTCAAGACACCTCCAATTCCGACCCCAGAAGCATCACAAGCAACCTCAAACACCTTGGTAAAATCGGGTAACCTTAAGATAGGTGCTTGTGTCATTTTCTCCTTAATTGTTAGGAAGGCCTTACCTGCTGCTTTAGTCCACTCGAAATTTCCCTTCCTAATACAATCAGTGATTGGTGCCACTATCGTACTGAATCCTTTGATAAACCTTCTATAGAAGGTGGATAACCCATGGAAACTACGGACGCCGTGGATAGTCTTAGGCGTAGGCCACTCTACTATGGATTTAATTTTCTCAGGATCAGCGGACACCCCTTCAGATGTGACTACGAATCCTAGAAAGATAACTCTATTTGTCAGGAAATCACACTTCTTGATATTGGCATAGAGACTATCTTTTCTCAAGACTTGACAAATTTGTTTCAGGTGGGTTAAGTGGTCTGCCTTTGTTTTGCTATATATAAGTATATCATCAAAATAGACCATTACAAATCTTCCGATAAAAACCTTTAACACCTGATTCATTATTCTCATAAAAGTGCTGGGTGCATTGGACAGACCGAACGGCATGACTAACCACTCATATAATCCATCTTTAGTCTTAAAAGCGGTCTTCCATTCGTCTCCAGGCCTAACCCTAACCTGGTGATAGCCACTCTTTAGGTCTATCTTGGAAAAAATTGTCGATCCGGCTATCATATCTAACATGTCGTCTAGTCTTGGGATTGGGAATCTATACTTTACAGTGATCTTATTAATGGCACGGCTATCTATACACATCCTCCAGGTGCCATCTTTCTTAGGGGTCAGCAGAGCAGGGACTGCACATGGACTTAAGCTTTCCTTAATAAACCCCTTCCTAAGAAGTTCACCCACTTGCCTTTGCAATTCCTGGTGTTCAATTGGGTTCATCCTATAGTGAGGCAAATTAGGTAAAGTCGCTCCAGGGACTAAATCTATTGCGTGTTGTATGTCTCTTAAAGGTGGAAGGTTATCGGGGAGATCTTCTGGAAACACATCCTCAAATTCTTTCAATAATTGGACCACCTCTTGAGGGTGTTCTACAGGGCTGTGGTCCTTAATTTCCTTAGCAGCTACTACCCAAATAGGTGCTCCCTCCATGATATCTTGCTCTAATTCTTTTGCACCTATTAAATTTAATCCAGTCTTCTTATCTTTCAAGCTGCTAGCTCCTCTCTTGACATTATCCTTAGGCTGGGTTGGATGAATGACAATTTTCTTGCCATTGAAATTGAAAGCACAGGAGTTTGATCGACCAAAGATGGTCACATCATGATCAAACAGCCATGGCCTGCCTAAGATGATGCTACTTACCCCCATAGGAAGCACATCACACCAGATCTTTCCCTGATAGGATTGAAGCTGGACTTGAACCTGACATCTTGACTTGATTGGTATAGAAGTGGAATCGATCCAGGACACCTTATATGGATTGGGATGTGGTACAATGGATAATCCTAGACTTTTGGTTACGTTAGTGGAAATGGCATTGACACAGCTTCCACTATCGATGACGATTTTACAGACCTTTTCTCCTATCCTAACAAATGTGTGTAGGATGCTAGTTCTACGCCAGTCTTCTTGCTCCTTGGTCTGTGTCATGATACGTCTCATAACTCCTAGAAAATCTGATGAGTCTATGTTCTCTTCATCTCCTTCATATTCATCAGCCAAACAATCCCCTGCTTCATAAACCTCCTCTTCATCATTCTCCAGGGGTTCTGATTCACCTTCTTCTGCCTCCCCTATATGTAAAGCTCTAGAGGGACATTGGCTCATGAAATGACCTGGTTTATGACACTTATAGCAGACTCGCTCCCTCTCACCTCGAACTTCAGGGCTCTTTCCTTTATCTTCTCTAGGAATTAAGGGGGTGGTCGGATTGGGTCTAAGGGTTGGATTCGGGCTAGACCTTGTTCTATTGGTGGGACTAGGGACTGAGCTAGGCCTGCTGATAGGAGGGTTAAACCTACTAGATTCAGGTCGTCTAAATGTAGCTCTCCTTTGAAACCTCTCATAGTCCGTGGCAACTTGGTATGCCTGATCTAAATCATGGACTTCCCTTAAAAACAGTTCCCCTTTTATATCATCATTCAACCCTGATCTAAACCTTGATAAAGTGGCTGCTTCAGACTCGACTACGTTGCATCGCATCACAAACTCATCAAACTTAGCAACATATTCAGAAACGGTCTTGTTACCCTGTGTCAATCGTTGCCACTGATCTAATAACCTTTGCTGATAAGACATAGGCAGATATTTCTCTCTAAGTTTCCTCTTCATATCTCTCCATGTTGCTATAGGTAAATCTCCCCTTTGCCTTGATATGCGTTCCACGTTTTCCCAATATAACCGAGCCTGACGAACTAGTCTGATTCTGGCAAACTTAAATCTTCTCTCTTCAGACATATCATACCAGTCAAAATACTGGTCTATGTCAGCCTCCCAATCTATGTACACCTTAGGATCTAGGCTTCCCTCAAAGGTTGGTGCATCTAGACGGATGTTCCTTAGGGCCCGATCATCCTGATCAAAAGTATCATAGTGAGGTCTTCTAGGAGGTGGCACTGGAGTATGATCAACATAATCCTGATGCGGTCTTCTTTGAATTGGGTCAGGTGTGTGTTCCTGTCGTTGGGCTCTAGGATGAACTGAAGGTAATCTGGGTGAAGGTGGTTCAGTTGGGGTCAACCTAGCTTCTTCTAGGGCTCCTACTCTTTCCTCGAACTGACCAAATTTAGCATCCAAACGGTCCATCTTCTCGATCATAGATGTCATAAGGCTTTCCATACTAGTATCCATGGATGAACTAGGTTGGGCTTGTGAAGGGTGGTAAGGTGTGCCTGACCTAGTTGTCATGCAAACAATTAGACTCAGACACGAACTATGAGTTTTCTAAACCGGTTAGTCCAAATAAACTGAGTTGACTAGATACAATCAAATCAACAGCTACTCTCTTCCACTGGCCAGTCAGGAGGTGGGTCTGTGGGAGGTTCCCCCAGCTTTCACTGGGTCCTAATTAAAAACCACAAGAACCGCTTAGGCTTGAGCCACTTAACCTCTATCCTTGACACCAGCTTCCAATAATAGATGAAGAAATGGGTTGCACAAGCTTTCCCAATTGAATTGAACTGGACCTAGAGTTCCAAGCTAGTTGCCTAATCAAGGTGGCAAGCTAGATTGTAGTAACTCTATACTTGGCCAGGTTTTAGAACAAGGGGAGTGTGAGATCCTGTCTCTGGCCTACCTAGGCCCGGTGGAATTGGCCCGATAGACGGATCAGCACCCAAGCCCTTAGTTCCAATTCTAGACACCAAGTAATAGGGCACACACAAGACTAGTTGACACAATGAGTTGACAATAACCCGGACTCGACCAAATTGATGTTCCTAACCCACTAGGGCAATTAATGTCTAATCAATTTTAGTTAGGGATTGGGTCGATATGCAATTTGGTGATTTTTGGGCTAGGGACAGGTGATGAAATCCTGACCCTATGTCAATTTCATGCCCTTAATTTGATTTGCCATGAGATGCATACAAATTTCAAATTTCAGGTGCAGAAGTAGTGTGTTGCAGTTTAAATGTGGTGTTGATAAGTGCAGAAAAAAATATCATAAAAATCTAAAAAAATCACAAAAAACTCCTAACTTATAGATGACATACCAGATGAAACAAAATTTCAAAATAAAATCTGTACTATTCTAGGCAGATTCTGAAATGAAGATAATGAAAAGGAACAGAACAGAACAGAAACCTTAATAACACTGATGGACTGCAGGAATTTTTATTTTTTTTGTAATTTTTTTCTCAGATTGAAATTTAAAACGGTGATAAACAACTTAAAATGGAATAGGAGAAAAAATATTCCAACGATGAATGTGATACTTGCCTTTGGAGTTGTAGGCGGATTACAGTCAGCCTACAGAAAATACAGCAAGCAGAAAAACAGAACGTGACCAATACAAAATTCACAAATGAAATCTAAAAAGTCCTTTGGCTTTCTTTTTCACGGGTCAATCACAATGGCACCCCGACACACCTTAGGATATCCCCGTGGAATGGGAAGAGAGGGTGTTTAAACCCTACTTTCTCCTAAGACCGGACGGCCTGGTAACGCCCCCGATCCAAGTACTTCAAGGACTTAATGCTATGCAATCAGGAACTTATTCTACCATGCTCTGATACCAAGATTGGTGTGGTATGCATGATGAGGATGCAATCATGTGACTCTAAAGGAGATTAACCAAAATTTAACTAGCAATTCCTACTTGCATATGAGTGATTCAACATATAAGATCAAGGAGATCTAAATAAGAAACCCTAAATGCTTATACTTAAACCCAGCTAGGAGGACTATCAAAATCTTAAAGAAATAGGATAAGGTTAGAATTCGCACACAAGTCAAGCTAGCCCTATTTAATGATCCCGATCTTAAAATACTAGGAGTTCAAGCATTGAAATCTCAAGCACAAGGGATTCACTCTTAAGGTTCTCAAATGAAAGATCATACCACATAAGATGGACCTTCTAACTTTCTGGTTTGTAGCAAGTAATCCTTCCTCTTAGATCTGGAGCCTAGAGAACCCTTGGCGCCATGGTGGAAGCTTGTGTTGGTGTTGATCTTTTTCTTGTGAGGATGTCCTTAATTCGCTTTGAAGGAAGAGGATTGCTTGGAAGATGAAGAGTAAAAGAGAAGGATTAGGGAGAAGAAATGGTGGAGGAGAGGAAGAGGTTCACTTAGGCACAAAGATCCACATAGGCACATAGAAACACATAGAAAAGTGCTGGAAATTTGTATTCACTCATCCATCCTTTACAAGGGGCATCCAAGGCTTTAAATAAAGCCTTACAAATTTTGAAATTTCAAATCCCTAAACAAGTGGAGTAATATAAGGGGAGAGGGCTGATTTTCTTGCTTGAAATCCTCCTTGGCCAACTTCCTTGAATTTGAACTTGGGATGGCACCCTCTTGTGGTGAGGTGGTGTGTGAGGTGGCATGTGGTCCCCTCTTGACGTGGCATGTGGTCCCAAGTTGAGGTGGCACAAGTGATGTGGCATGTGGTCCCCAATTGAGTTGGCTTTGGTCTTGATTTGGGGTATACATTGTGAGTCTTCTTTAGGCTTGATGCTAGTTGACCCATTTGGATTGGACTAAGACTAGACCCGACATGGACTCGACTTACATGATTATTTTGGACTCAAAAGAAAGATTACAGGACCCAACATGGACTCGACTTACATGATTCTTTTGGACTAAAAATAAAGAAAGGTTACCGGACTCTCTAGTCCAACCATAAAGATTCAGAATGGGCTTGAATTGGTTGGAGTCTCTTCTGATTCTGGTGCCCGCACCAGCAGGGACTTCTTACTTCCTTTCTTTCTTCTTCCTCTCCCTTTCTTAAGACCTTGTCCTAAGAATACACTCTTGTCTTGAAGGAGGAGGAGGATTTAAGACACTAATGTCTTAATGTAAAAGGAAATAAAAACAGAGTATATCTTTTTTTCTTTTACCATTCGAGGGATTCTTCCTATCTCTTGTTTTAGACTTGAGTTTCAACAAAGAAGAGAACTCTGTAAAAGGGAAACTCTTGTGTCCTAAACAAGCTAAGGAGGAATTAGTCTCCTGGAAAGGAAAGAAAAATAAAAAAAAAAAATCTATCGTACATCAGAAAAACACCTGAAGCCTCTATTCCTTAAATAGACTACAAAAAGATGTCTTTTCAAAAGAACACAACTCTCTGTAAACTATTTCTTACGAATTTCAACATTTCTCATGCCCTCTCCTTCCTTCTCATGGCCCTTCAGATTCAAACTCACGGCTCTTCCTAAAAGAAAAGTCATAAAGTTTTAAGAAGAAGGAAGTCGCGATGTTTCGGTCTCCGAAGAGACGTTATATCATGCAACCGGGAAGAGTTAGCGCCTTTTATCTTTCTCAAAATCCCCAAAATCATTAGATGACCATCTATTGGTCATTAGGAGATATGCTAATAGAGAATAACCGGCCAAAATGCAAAAATTGTGGTAAAATAAGAAGACTTCACGCGTGCATGAAGAGTCCATGCGCGCGTGGAGTCTTTCCTCTTATCCACGTGCACAAATAATTTGGGCGGCCTATATGGATGGGCTTGGGTGTTAATTAAGATGTAGTCTTAGCCATGGGTTAGCCCAAAGTCCTATATATTTAATTAGGATCTAATTAGGTCCAATTAGAACCCAAATTGATCCAATTCGGAACCCTAATTCAAATCCAATTCGAATAGAAGCTAGGGTTTGCAACACCTGCTAGAGTGTTATCCTGCAAAGATGATTTAATTACAAATTAAACTCTTAATCAATCGTCTTAAGTGTGTGACCCATTGGGTTCCATATCCAGCCGGCAATAGGTCTGAGTACAAGTTGACCTAACTTGATTAGAACTCTTTCTAATCGATTTAGGTCAAAACGAGCTTACCCGACTTGATCAATTAGGACTCTTCCTAATAAGTAATCTTTAAATTTGATCAACCCACAAGACAAGATTGACGTCTAGCAATGTGTCATGTCTACCCGAAAGATATAAAAATTTTGGTGAAATACCAAAACTACCCTTCAGTAGAAAGTTACCGTACAATTAAATCTTTCGATCAGCCTTCACCCAAAATATAATTATGGATATGGATATATGTCAAATCCAATATTATATTTATTTCTAGCTCAATCTTATATTAATGATTCAATTATCTTGATATTAGAAACCATCTCTAATATCTTTACTTTGATCAAAGATTCCCTGAATCATCATCCGATTGATAACTAGCTGGAAGCAATCTCCTCTTACTAAGAGTGATCGATTCCTTGTTGACCTACTCATTACCTTCATATACAATTCACCATTCCCAGTATCAATCCTGTGCATGACTCAATGTCATGATTAGGATTGAACCAAAGGATGAGTTCATGTACATAAGGTACTTATGGCAGTCTCAGGTCAAAGGATTACTTGTACCACTCCCACTATGAGAACCTTCTATTGACATGTAGCTAAGACTCCATTAGATGTTCTCAAGTTGGATCATATTAGTGAACTCATTCACTAATGAGCACCCACATCCTAGTATTAGTGTCATATACAAGTGACTGTGAGAGCAGTCACCCTTTCCAGTATACATGGGATGTGCTAGTCTTACCGGAAAAACCCTGATCCCCTACTCAGGGTTCCTTTGACTAGGAATATTTTAGATTAAGGTTTTAAGACTTTAGGTCTCACTGGTATGATCTCATCATAACCCTAAAATCATAGCCCTAATCTATGGGGTTCATCATAATAAAACACAGCATATGACGAAAAATAATGCCTTTATTAGAATATTGTCAATTATATTGATTTGGGAGATACAATATTGATTGGCTTATAGGGCATATCCCTTTCAATCTCCCACTTGCACTAAAGCCAATCGCCTTTAAATCTTAACCCCATACCCTCGAGGTGGCGATCAAAATCTCACTGTGGTAGAGCCTTAGTGAACGGGTCTGCTACATTGTTCTTTGTATCAACTCTATTTATATAGACATCTTGTCTTTCGACTATTTCTCGGACGAGATGGAAGCGTCTCAGAATGTGCTTAGACTTATGATGAGCTCTTGGTTCCTTAGCTTGAGCAACAGCTCCTGTGTTGTCACAGTAAAGTGGCACTGGGTTTTCAATCTCAGGAACAACACCCAACTATTTGATGAACTTCTTCATCCAGACTGCTTCCTTGGTGGCTTCACTGACAGCTATGTAATCTGCCTCTGTGGTTGAGTCAGCTACAGTCTGCTGCTTAGTACTCTTCCAACTCACTGCTCCACCATTTAGGGTAAAAACATATCCCAAAATGGATTTGCTATCATCAATGTCTGATTGAAAACTAGAATCAGAATATGCTTCTAGTTTAAGATCAGAACCACCATAAACCAGAAAAATATCCTTAGTCCTTCTCAGGTACTTAAGAATATTTTTAACTGCTTTCCAATGATCTTCTCCTGGATCAGCCTGAAACCTACTGACAATGCCTAGCATAAGGTATAGAATTCATTCTATTTCTTTTACATAAGGTATAGAATTCATTCTATTTCTTTCTTCAGGTGTCTTAGGAGACATTCTTTTGGAAAGATGTATGCCTTGACTCATAGGAAGATAACCTTTTTTACTTCCATCCATGCTGAATCTTTTCAGCACTAAGTCAATGTACCTTGATTGGGATAAACCTAGCATCCTCTTAGACCTTTCTCTAAAAATCTTAATACCTAGTATATAGGATGCTTCTCCCAAATCTTTCATGGAAAACTGGTTTGATAGCCAAACCTTGACTGATTGTAACATTGGGATATCATTCCCAATGAGGAGTATGTCATCTACATACAGAACCAAGAAGACTAAGGTACTCCCACTAGTCTTCTTATAAACACAGGGTTCATCCATATTTTTGATAAAACCAAACCTTTTAATATTTTAATCAAAATGGATGTTCCAACTCCTTGAAGCTTGTTTCAATCCATAAATAGATTTCTTTAGCTTGAATACTTGATTAGGTTTATTCTTTGAAATAAAACCTTCTGGTTGTGACATGTAGACTTCTTCCTCAAGGAAACCATTGAGGAAAGCAGTCTTCACATCCATTTTCCAGATCTCATAATCGTGGTATGCTGCTATAGCAAGTAAAATCCGAATTGATTTGAGCATGGCTACAGGTGAGAATGTTTCATCATAATCAATTCTCTATCTTTGTCTAAAACCTTTTGCCACTAATCTGGCTTTATAGGTTTCAACTTGGCCATCAGCCCCAATCATTTTCTTATAGACCCATTTGCACCTAATAGGATTAACACCCTCTGGTGCATCGACCAAAGACCATACTTGGTTGACATACATAGAGTCTATCTCGGATTCCATGGCTTCTTGCCATCTATCTGAGTCACTACTCAAGATAGCTTCCGTATAGGTCAGAGGTTCATCATTTTGAATGACTTGGGCTTCATTATTTTCAATAATAAACCCATACCTCTCAGGTGCCCGTGGCACTCTATCAAACCTACGGGGAGGAGTTTTGTGTTCTGGTTCTGACCTAGCTATATGTTCTAATGGTTGAGAATTGTCTATCTGTGTTTCTTATACTTCTCCAAGTTCAACAGTTCTACCATTAACCTTTTTCTAAAATGAACTCTTTTCTAGAAAAATGGCATGCCTGCTGACAAAAATCTTTTGTTCAGTAGGATGGTAAAATAGATATCCTCTACCCTCTCTAGGATATCCTACAAATAGACATTTTTCCGCTCTAGCTTCCAACTTATGTCCAAAATTTCTTTTAACATAAGCTGGACATCCCCATATCTTAAAATATTTAAGATATGGTTTCTTTCCACTCCAAATCTCATACGGAGTACTAAAAATGGATTTAGAAGGTACTTTGTTCAGAATGTAAACAGCAGTTTCTAGGGCATAACCCCAGAAGGAAATGGGTAATTTTGTGAAGCACATCATGGATCATACCATATCTAATAAGGTACGATTCCTCCTTTCAGCTACATCTTTTAGCTGTGGTGTATAAGGAGGGGTCCATTCAGAAAGAATTTCATTAACTTTAAGATAGTCTAAAAACTCCGTGGATAAGTATTCTCCTCCTCGATTTGATCAAAGAACTTTAATACTTTTTCCGGTTTGTTTTTCAACCATACTTTGATACTCCTTAAATTTATCAAAGGCTTCAGATTTATGTTTCATAAGATACAAATATCCGAACCTAGATAAATCATCTGTAAAAGTGATAAAATATGAGTATCCACCTTTGGCCTGAGTCGTCATTGGACCACATACATCAGTACGTATAAGTCCTAATAACTTAGTTGACCTTTCTCCATGTCCAGTAAATGGAGTCTTGGTCATCTTACCCATGAGACATGATTCGCAAGTCCCTAATCATTTATATTCATAAGGATCAAGGAATTTCTCCTTGTATAACTTGCTTATCCTAGACTCATTAACATGACCAAGTCGATGATGCCAAAGTAAAGTATTATTAAAGTGTTCTCTTTTTCTTTTATTATTGACATGAAAAACACTATCATTGGAAGAAAGAGTTAAGAGTCCATTACTAAATATGCCAGAACAAACAAATTCATTAGATAACATTATCGAGCAACCAGTGCTCGTTACATCCATTACATATCCTTGTTTTAATAACAAGGGAATAGATATAATGTTCCTAATAATCTTAGGCATATAACAACAATTTTCTAACTCCAAGATCTTCCCTAAAGGCAACTTCAAAATATAGGTCCCTACAGCTTCTGCTTGGATGATATCACCACTAGCACCGTACAGATTGAAGTCACCTTCCTTCAATACTTTAAGCTTGTGGAGGTCCTGCAAAGATTTGCATATATGGTAACCACAAGCGGTATCCAATACCCAAGTATTTGAAACAGATGAATTTAATGTCAATATAGCATGTATCTCATACATACCTTTTGGCACATCTGATGCACCAGGCTTCACAGTTGCAAGGTAAGCCTTGCAATTCCTTTTCCAATGTCCCGCTTTGCCACAAAAAAAATAGGTCGACTATTTGGAGGCCTTCTTTCCTTTCTATTCTTATTGATGCCACTCTTAGGGTTTAGCTTCCTATTATAACCCTTTTGCCTGATTTCTTCTTATGGTCTTATCAAATAAGAAGAAGTGGAGCCTTCTTTCTTTATGTGGCTTTCTGCTATTTTAACTATTTAACAGCTAGGCAAGGAAGTGTTAGTTTGGTCATTGATAATACAGACAAACTGAGGAAAATGACTCTGGGAGTGATTGCAGGATTAAATCCTGATTCAACTCCCCATCATATAAACCTAATTGACCCAATCTGGTGATCAAGTCATTACTTTCAGAACATGATCCTGAACGGATGTTCCCTGTCATCCTAGCATGGAATAACTGCTTAGATATTTCATATCTAGCAATTCTGCTATGTTCTCCATAAAGCTCTTTTAAATTGAGCATTATGGATTGAGTATCCATGCTTTCATGCTGTCTCTATAACATAGTCATAGAGGCTAGTATGATACACTTGATAGTGAGGAGTCATTCTGCCACATTTGTATGTGGCCATATCTTCCTGTGTGGCATCGTCCCCTAGTGATTAAGACTAGGGGTATCAAGAATATAAGAAAGTTTTTTGAACTCAGCACAATCTTTAAATTTCTCAACCAGTCCACATAGTTTAGACCAGTTAGTTAGTTTGTGGTATCTAAGATACTTCATAGTGATAATGAAGATGCCATTTATCTATATTTACACAAGAACAATACATAAGCAAACAATCATGAAATGACTACATAATTAAATAAGTCTTTAATTTAATTATGTCTCCCACTATTTTATCAAAAATCATAGCCCTCACTATGATAATCGAAAAAAAAAAAAAAACTGATAGGTTTTTCTTAGTGAGATTGAGATCCTAATAACTTATAAAAGATCTTGTAGAAAACACAACAAATCTTTTATAAGCTTAAAAGTAGGAAACTCTTCCAATTATATCTCATATAATTCTCAAGAAGTAACTTGGCCTCTAGAACATTATTAGTCTTGCAGAAGACACAACAAAGCATAATGTTCTAGTTAAGTCAAGACCCTTTAATTTCTTTACAGTCAATACTTAAATATAATGCCTTGCAGTAACACAACAAAGCATTATACTGAATATGCTGTAAGCATCTCTATGCACTAGACTAGTATTATGTCAATCACCATATTAGGTCTTGTAGATAACACAACAAACCTAATGTGGTTCATAACACAATAACGATCCAGCATGAAGGAAGGCCAATATATATAGTATTTTTAACACTAAGCATTTAGTCAAGATTTAAATTTAATCAAATCGGCCAGGCAAGTGGAAGAGATGTGGGAGTCCCCCCGTTGCTTTCCTAGACACCAATAAAAATTGGCCAGGTCAGTCAACGGAACCAATTAAAAACACAATTCTTTTAACTTCCCAGACCACCTTTCTAGACACCGAAATGATCAATTGTTCATAATGACTGGGATTCTTATCAGTAAATATACTAAGACTTAATATAATTTTAAGAGGAGGGATTTATAAATTTCAGCACATCCTTTAAAATTTATCACAACATATCATTCTTATAAATAAGAAAATATGTGCTAAGTGTGTCATCATACTAGGACAACCATTTTCCACAAAATGGGTCCACTATTATGCCAGGGCAACCTTATTTCAGTATGATGACTTCAAAACTAAACATATCTCTATTATAATTAGGGTTTGAGTGAAAAACCCAAATTAGTGACACACATCAAACATAAATTATCAAACATACATGCATCCCATAAATGTGCTAAGTGTATCAGCATTCAATGGTTTAAAACCCTAACATGCGACACTACAACAAAAACACATATAAATAATTTCTTGTGGATCACCATTGAAAGGGTTCCAGTGCACCACAGTGAAAAGATAATTTCAAAAATGATGAAATTTACACCAAAACCCTTAGCCAGGATCTCCCTATTCAGGATTAAAACATATGAGAAACATGCAAACCTACACTATTAGAATTTGGGCACCAACCTGTTATCGCTAAATCTAATTTTGATGTAGAATCAAAACTTGATGTTGAATGACCCTTTTGAATTCACCAGGCATCCAAATGTCCACCCTCCAATGGTGATCCACAAGAAAATTGATCAAGATGCTTGCTTCTTCAAAAGTTCCTTCACTGAATTCTTCTCCTAAAACTCAAGAGGACTATGGCTAAAAAACTCCACGGTAGGGACTTCTTACTTCCTTTCTTTCTTCTTTCTCCCTTTCTTAAGACCTTGTCCTAAGAATACACTCTTGTCTTGAAGGAGGAAGAGGATTTAAGACACTAATGTCTTAATGTAAAAGGAAATAAAAACAGAGTATATCTTCTTTTCCTTACCGTTCGAGAGATTCTTCCTATCTCTTGTTTTAGACTTGAGTTTCAACAGAGAAGAGAACTCTGTAAAAGGGAAACTCTTGTGTCCTAAACAAGCTAAGGAAGAATCAGTCTCCTGGAAAGGAAAGAAAAATAAAAAAAAAAAAAAACTTCTGTCGTACATCAGAAAAAACACCCGAAGCCTCTGTTCCTTAAATAGACTATAAAAAGATGTCTTTTCAAAGAACACAACTCTCTGTAAACTATTTCTCATGGATTTCCACATTTCTCACACCCTCTCCTTCCTTCTCACGCCCTTCAGATTCAAACTCACGGCTCTCCTAAAAAAAAAGTCATAAAGTTTTAAGAAGAAGGAAGTCGCGATGTTTCGGTCTCTGAAAAGACGTTATATCGCGCAACCGGGAAGAGTAAGCGCCTTTTATCTTTCTCAAAATCCCCAAAACTGTTAGATGACCATCTAATGGTCATTAGGAGAGCTAATAGAGAATAACCATCCAAAATACAAAAATTGCAGTGAAATAAGAAGACTTCACGCACGGATGAAGAGTCCATGCGCGCGTGGAATCTTTCCTCTTATCCACGCGCACAAATAATTGGGCGGCCTATATGGATGGGCTGGGTGTTAATTAAGATGTAGTCTTAGCCATGGGTAGCCCAAAGTCCTATATATTTAATAGGGTCTAATTAGGTCCAATTAGAACCCAAATTGATCCAATTTGGAACCCAAATTCAAATCCAATTCGAATAGAAGCTAGGGTTTGCAACACCTGCTAAAGTGTTATCCTGCAAAGATGATTTAATTATAAATTAAACCTTTGATTAATTATCTTAAGTGTGTGACCCATTTGGTTCCATATCCAGCAGGCAGTAGGTCTGAGTACAAGTTGACCTAACTTGATTAGAACTCTTTCTAATCGATTTAGGTCAAAACGAGCTTACCCGACTTGATCAATTAGGACTGTTCCTAATAAGTGATCTTTAAATTTGATCAACCACAAGAAGATTGACGTCTAGCAACGTGTCATGTCTACCCAGAAGATATGGAAATTCTGATGAAATACCAAAACTACCCTTCAGTAGAAAGTTACCGTACAATTAAATCTTTCGATCAGCCTCCACCCAAAATATAATTATGGATATGGATATATGTCAAATCCAATATTATATTTATTTCTAGCTCAATCTTATATTGATGATTCAATATCTTGATATTAGAAACCATCTCTAATATCTTTACTTTGATCAAAGATTTCCTGAATCATCATCCGATTGATAACTAGCTAGATGCAATCTCCTCTTACTAAGAGTGATCGATTCCTTGTTGACCTACTCATTACCTTCATATACAATTCATCATTCCCAGTATCAATCCTGTGCATGACTCAATGTCAAGATTGGGATTGAACCAAAGGATGGGTTCATGTACATAAGGTACTTATGGCAGTCTCAGGTCAAAGGATTACTTGTACCACTCCCACTATGAGAACCTTCTATTGACATGTAGCTAAGACTCCATTAGATGTTCTCAAGTTGTGGTGGGCACCAGACTCAGAAAAAGACTTTAGGGCTCCATCTGGATCTCTGATTGACCTTGCTCGAAGAATTAGGATTTTCTGGTTGTGTAATAAGGGTGACTGATCAGCTCAATTTTAGCTTGAGTCTGTATGTCCCTGCAATTTAATTTTGTTGAGTCATGTTGACTCAGTAGTGGTCTAGGACTTCTCCAGGGTGTCACATTTTCTCCCAAGGCCAAGCAAGTGGGTGCCACACTCCCAGCCACACTCCTAGCCACACGCCTGAGTCCAAGGGGTGCCACATCTCCATCCAGTATGCTCTGGTCCCACACCACAAGATAGCAGGTCCCTTCTCTCATGCGCCACTTGAGGAGAAGACAATCTGGGATCCACAATTCAAGGGGGCGGGCAAAGTGTTTCCATAAGAGCCAAGCTATGAAAAGAAAGGAGCAAAGCTTGGGGAGGAAGACTAGGAGGCGCCCAAGTAATTCTAAATAAAACCAGGTATGAAAGGAAGGAAATTCTCTTGAAGAGCAAGGTTAGGAGGCGCCCAAATACTTCCAAATAAGACGAGCATGGAAGGAAAAATATTTTTTCTTGAAGAGCAAGGCTAGGAGGCGCCACCCACTTTCCTTTTGAAGCCACCAATCAACATTTTTGGAACCTTTTGGCCGGCCATATGTGTGGGAATTGATCCTACAAACCTAATTTGAAGATCCACCCTATTAGTCCCACATGGGAAGATGTAAAACCCTGCTCTCTTGTAAAGTCCTATAAATTAAACCCTTCTTGTAAATTTGAAAGTTATCTGATGAATGAATCCAATTTATGTGTGAGCAAACTCTGTGTTTTCTCTCTTCCGCACTTGCATCCAGGTGTTGAGCTCCGTGAGGGAGTAAATCCGGGTTCCCCAGGAACCTTGAGGAGGTGTGAGATCTCCAACCCCAAAACCCTAGGTTAGCCACTTCACTCCAAAACCCTAGCCGCCCATCATTTCCTCAATCCACCAAACCCTAGCTACCGCACCTCCCACGGCCACTCTCTCCAAGCCAAGGCCGACCACCAGCATCCAGGTCCAGTCTGGATACTTCAGATTCAGAGCAAATTCCAGAGGGAGCCAGATCAACCTTTAGGAGAATCCGGATTTCAGCAACATCAGCTTTCAAGTTCTTCAATCTGGTAAATCCTTCCTTGAGTATCTGATTCTATCACTTGTTCTTCTTCTTTCCCAGATCTTGAGTTCAGGAGAAGCCGACTCAGCCACAGGACCAGTATTGGAGGATCCATTGCGAAGATATCCGAATTCGAGGATCCAACAATCTGCTCGAGAGAGTTCATCCACCAAACTCTGTGAAGATCACTGTCTGGTCGGTAACCCATTTCTTCTCTTATTTCTGTCCTGTTGAAAGTTCAGAGCGAAACCTTAGGTCTGGAGTTTCTCAACCCCCAGCGATCCGTTACTTCTGAACCACTCTGATAACCTAGTTTTCTTTTAAATTGTGCTTTCAATATTACCTAGTTTCTTTCAATTTAGTTGTAGCTTTCCTTGAGTCAAAGCCATTTCTGAAAATATATAAAAAAAAAAAATTAATCTTAATTTATTTCTGCATCGCATCATCTCTCTTTTGTTCTGCATCATTTTTGGTATCAGAGCTTTTGTACTACATCATTTTGGTATCAGAGCCCTGTCTAGGGTTTCTGTCTTGTTTGCTTGTTGAGTGTCTCTCCTTTTTACTTTGTCTGCTCGAAGTAGACTCCCCAGGACATCCGGTCCTAGGAACGAAGTGAGGTTCAAACCTCCTCTTCCCATTCCACGGGGTGTTCCTAGGGGTGGGGGATCCGCTGGGTTACAACTTCGTAGCAAGAATTGTAAACGGGGAAGCACTCTGTTTTCAGTCTGTAACTATCCTATTTTAGGAATTGTTTCTCATTGTAGGTAACTTCAAATTGCATGATTTTATTTTTCTGGAACCAGTATAATTGAAGATATTTTATATAATTTTTCTATGATTTATTGGTTTTCGTGAAAATTCTGAGAGTTAAATTACTGCAACTCTGTTTCTGTGTTTCTGCAATTCAATTTTTTGAGTGATCATCTCTTAATTCATCTTAAGGGCATTTGAGCATCTAAGATAAGGGGAGGAGTTGATAACCTCTCCTTAGCCCAAAACCACACCCACTCATTCGATCCTAAGCTTAATTTTAAAATTTATAGACTTAATTTGCCCTAGTGGGCTAGGGACATCAACAAGTCGGGTCAAGGCTAGTGTTGAGTCAGTTTGTCTAGTTACTCTGTGTGTGCTTTGTACTCAGTGTCTAGAATGGTGGTTCAGGGATTCTATCCCGAAGGGCTTGTGTGCTGGTCTGCCTACCTGGCCAATCACTGATTGGTGTCTAGGATTGGCATCTAGGGACCTAACACTCCCTTACACCTGCCTGGCTGAGTCCCGAGTTACTACAGGCTAGCTTGCCACTCTGATTGGGCATCTAGTTTGGGCTCTAGGTCTAGTTAGCCCGTAGTCATTTCAGTTGAGTCTCATTTTGTGTGTTGCTTGCATCATCATGTCTACCCGGAATGGAGTACCCTACCAACTGGTCAAACCCAACCTGATTTAGAGGCCATGGTTAGAGCTCTTACTGAAAGTATGAACAAATTAAGTCAGGATATGAATGAGAATTTTACCCAGCTTAGGGATCGAATCCAAGTACTTGAGGAACCTAGGCATCAGAATTGGACTCCTGACCAGATTTTAATGTGCCTCAACCTCACCCACACCAGGAGCCTAGAAGACCTTTATACAGAGATCCTGAACCTAATCATAGGAGGCCTGACCCAAAGCCTGAAGATAGAGATGATAGGTTCATTCGGAACATCAAATTAGATGCACCCACTTTTGATGGTAGCTTAAACCCTAAGGTGTATTCTGATTGGGAGGGTGAGATGGACCAGTACTTTGAGTGGTATGCCATGTCTGAGGAAAGGAAGTTCAAGTTTGCCAAGATGAAGTTGGTACGTCAAGCTAGGTTATACTAGGGGAACATTGAGCTAACCACTAAAAGACGAAATGTTGAGCCCATAACCACTTGGCAGGGTATGAAAGAGAAGCTTAGAGATAAGTACCTACCCATTTCATACTAGCAGAATCTGTTAGACCAATGGCAGACTTTGAAACAAGGGAATCGATCTGTATCAGACTACATAACCACCTTTGATGAATACCTGATGAGATGTGATGTGAGTGAAGCCCATGAGGTCACTTTGTCTAGGTTTAGGGCTGGACTTAGGGAAGACATTAAGAGGGAGTTGTTTCTGAGAGAGTTACTGACCTAGACCAAGCCTATCAGATTGCACTAAACACTGAGAAGTTTCAAAGAGGACCCATGCCTTCTAGGGATAGTGCCCCAATCCCAAGAAATGGACCTAGCCAAGTTACCCTAGCAAGCCTAATCAGGGTATTCCCACCCTAGGCCCATGGACAAAGGTAAGGCACCTGACACCCAGAGAACCCCTAGTTCTAGTATCATCTGTTTTAAGTGCCAGAAGCCGGTCATATCTCCAACCAGTGCACAGCCATAGCTGTTTTAAGTGCCATAAGGTAGGTCATGTTTCTAGCCAGTGCCCTCGTAGATCCCTTTACATAGAAGAAGGAGAAGAAGAGAATTCGGGCCCAATGAAGAGTTTGAAGAAGAAGTTTATGAGGCCGGAATGAATTTGGTCGATGAGTATGAAGGAGAGGAGGAATCCATAGAGTCTGACCAATTAGGGGTTGTGAGATGCATCCTGCCCAGAATAGAGTTCAGGAAGATTGGCGTAGGACTAACATCCTACAGACTTTCCTTAAACTAGGGGATAAGGTATGTAAAATTATCATAGATAGTGGGAGCTGTGTGAATGCCATTTCTGCTAGCACTGTCAAAATGTTAGGCTTAACCCCAGTCCCCCACCCCAACCCCTATAAGGTTTCTTGGGTAGACTCTACCTCTATACCTATCCAGTCTAGATGTCAGGTCCAAATCCAAATGCAATCCTATCAAGAGAAGATTTGGTGTGATGTCTTGCCCATGGGGGTGAGCAGTATAATTCTTGGAAGACCTTGGTTATATGATCATGATGCCACCCTCTTAGAAAATCCAACACCTGTGTCTTTAGTTTTAATGGGAAGAAAATCACAATCCATTCAGTCCCTCCTAAGGACAAGATAGCTAAGGGACCCAATAAGGTTAGAGAGATGAAGACTGGAGTGAACCTAATTAGTGCTAAGGATCTAGAACAAGAAATTCATAGTGGTTCACCTATTTGGATGTTGACTGCTAAGGAACTTAGGACTCCTACACCCTTAGAGCCTCCTCAGGAAGTTAAACCTTTGTTAGAAGAATTTAAGGATGTTTTTCCCGAGGATCTGCCGGACCACCTTCCACCTCTTAGGGATATCCAGCATTCCATAGATTTAGTCCCAGGAGCTACTTTACCAACTTGCCCCATTATAGGATGAATCCATCTGAGCATAAGGAACTGCAAAAGCAGGTTGGAGAATTGTTGAGGAAGGGGTTCATTAGAGAGAGTCTTAGCCCTTGTGCAGTCCCTGCACTTCTGACCCCAAAGAAGGATGGCACGTGGAGAATGTGTGTTGATAGTCATGCCATCAACAAAATCACAATCAAGTATAGGTTTCCCATCCCTAGACTAGATGACATGCTAGATATGATGGCCGGTGCAATGGTTTTTTCTAAAATTGATCTCAAGAGCGGCTATCATCAGGTTAGGATTAGACCAGGGGATGAGTGGAAAACCGCTTTCAAAACTAAGGATGGTCTTTATGAATCGGTTGTTATGCCATTTGGGTTGTCCAATGCCCTTAGTACTTTCATGAGGATTATGACCCAAATACTTAGAGCTTTCATAGGGAAGTTGTAGTGGTCTATTTTGATGACATCCTGATCTATAGTAAGACCCCTGCAGATCACCTAGGCCACCTTAGACAAGTCTGCCAAGTTTTGAGGAATGATAGTCTCTACGGTAATCTCAAAAAGTGTGAATTCATGACCAGTAGAATTATCTTCCTTGGTTTGTAGTAGCCCCTGACGGCGTGGCTGCCGATCCAGAAAGATTAGGTCCATAGTAGAATGGCCAGAGCCGACCAGTGTGCATGAAGTCAGAAGTTTCCACGGCTTGGCTACCTTCTATAGGCGATTCTCAAGGGTTTAGTACTGTAGTTGCTCCTATCACAGACTGTATTAGGAAGGGAGAATTCCAGTGGACTAAAGTAGCCCATAAAGCCTTCCTAGATCTTAAGGATAGGATGACCCAGGCATCCATTTTGAGGTTACCCGACTTTTCAATGGTATTTGATGTTGCCAGTGATGCTTCAGGAGTAGGCATAGGTGGAGTCCTAAGCCAAGAGAACCATCCCGTAGCATTCTTTAGTGAAAAACTTAATGATGCTAAGCTTAGGTATTCTACTATGATAAGGAATTTTATGCGGTAGTGCAAGCTTTGCGTTACTGGAGACATTATTTGCTACCGCAAGAATTTGTGCTATTTTGGACCATGAGGCTCTTAGATTCTTGAATTCCCAGAAGAAGCTTAACCCTAGGCATGCTAAGTGGGTAGAGTATATCCAGTCCTATACTTTTGTTTTAAAACATAAGGCTGGGTCTGAAAATAAGGTAGCTGATGCTCTTAGTCGTCGATCTTTGTTATTGAATTCTGTTAGGGCTGAAGTCATAGGGTTTGAGCAGATCAAAGAGGAATATGAGTCGTGTCCGGATTTTAAGACTGTGTACCAGGATCTAACTCAAGGACCATCTAGTGATCATAAGGATTATACCCTTTTAGATGGCTTTCTGTTCTTTAAGAATAGGCTTTGCATCCCTAGAACTTCTCTTAGGGAATTTTTGATTTGGGAAATTCATGCTGGAGGTTAGCTGGCCATTTCGGAAAAGACAAGACCACCCGGCTATTGAAGACCACTTTTCTGGCCTAGCTTAAAAAGAGATGTAGCACACATTGTGGCTAGGTGTCGGACCTGCGCTGTTGCCAAACAGCGAAAACAGAACACTGGCCTTTATACCCCACTCCTGTCCCAGATCGTCCTTGGCAAGATGTGAGCATGGACTTTGTGTTAGGTTTGCCTAAGACCCAGAGGAGGCATGACTCTATCTGTGTTGTAGTCGACCGATTTTCCAAGATGGCCCATTTCTTGCCTTGTTCCCAAACATTTGACGTGTCTAAGGTAGCCACCCTGTTCTTTAATGAGATAGTTCGACTCCATGGCCTACCTAAGACCATTGTTTCAGATAGGGATGTCCGGTTCACCAGCTATTTCTGGAAAACCCTTTGGCATAAGTTAGAGACAAAACTTAAGTTTTCAACTGCCTATCATCCCCAGACTGATGGCCAAACCGAATGTAGTGAACCGTAGTTTAGGCAATCTGTTAAGGTGTCTTGTTGGTGAAAACATTAGGAATGGGATTTGTACTTACCTAGAGCTGAATTTGCATACAATGACTCGGTCAATAGGTCTACAGGTAAGAGTCCATTTGAAATTGTGCATGGTTACAAACCTCACACACCTCTTGACCTAGCTCCTTTACCAGTCCACACACGAGTCTCCGAGTCTGGCGAAGTTTTTGCATAGCATATAAAAGACTTGCATAAAGAAATTCATGCCAAAATAAATTTAAGTAATGAAACTTATAAGAAGTTGGCTGATTCTCAAAGGCGAGTCAAAACTTTTGATGAGGGAGACTATGTAATGATTAGGTTAAGCCTGAATGGTTTCCTCCTGGAACCGTTAGAAAGTTACATGCTAGAGGAGCTGGACCATTTAGAGTGGTGAAGAGAGTAGGATCCAATGCCTATGTGCTCGAGTTGCCTTCAGAACTAGGCATTAGCTCCACTTTCAACATTACAGACCTAGTAGAGTATAGAGAGCCAGCTGTGATTCCCAGTGAGCCTTTTGAGCCTAATCCTGCTCTTGAGAGTGAACCTAGCCCTGTGTGTCCACCAACAAACTGGCCTGTGAGGAAAGAGCAGATTGAAAAGATCCTGGATGATCAGGTTATCTCTACTCATAATCGAGGATACCAAAGATACCTGGTCCGCTGGCAAGGAAGGCCAGATTCTGATGACTCTTGGATCTCCCGAGAAGAATTACAAGAATTGGACCCAGACCTCTTGGAGAGATACCAGAGCCAACTTGATCCATACTCGACAGGGTCGAGTTCCCCCACCCGGGAGAATTGGTACGGGCACCAGACTCAGAAGAAGACTTCAAGGCTCCATCTGGATCTCTGATTGACCTTGCCCGAAGAATTAGGGTTTTCTGGTTTGTAATAAGGGTTGACTTGATCAGCTCAATTTTAGCTTGAGTCTGTATGTCCCTGCAATTTAATTTTGTTGAGTCATGTTGACTCAGTAGTGGTCTAGGACTTCTCCAGGGTGTCACATTTTCTCCCAAGGCCAAGCAAGTGGGCGCCACACTCCCAGCCACACACTCCCAGCCACACGCCTAAGTCCAAGGGGCGCCACATCTCCATCCAGTATGCTCTGGTCCCCACACCACAAGATAGCAGGTCCCTTCTCTCATGCGCCACTTGAGGAGAAGACAATCTGGGATCCACAATTCAAGGGGGCAGGCAAAGTGTTCCATAAGAGCCAAGCTATGAAAAGAAAGGAGCAAAGCTTGGGGAGGAAGACTAGGAGGCGCCCAAGTAATTCCAAATAAAACCAGGTATGAAAGGAAGGAATTTTTCTTGAAGAGCAAGGTTAGGAGGCGCCCAAATACTTCCAAATAAGACCGAGCATGGAAGGAAAAATATTTTCTTGAAGAGCAAGGCTAGGAGGCGCCACCCACTTTCCTTTTGAAGCCACCAATCAACATTTTGGAACCTTTTGGCCGGCCATATGTGTGGGAATTGATCCTACAAACCTAATTTGAAGATCCACCCTATTAGTCCCACATGGGAAGATGTAAAACCCTGCTCTCTTGTAAAGTCCTATAAATTAAACCTTCTTGTAAATTTGAAAGTTATCTGATGAATGAATCCAATTTATGTGTGAGCAAACTCTGTGTTTTCTCTCTTCCGCACTTGCATCCAGGTGTTGAGCTCCGTGAGGGAGTAAATCCGGGTTCCCCAGGAACCTTGAGGAGGTGTGAGATCTCCAACCCAAAACCCTAGGTTAGCCACTTCACTCCAAAACCCTAGCCGCCCATCATTCTCCTCAATCCACCAAACCTTAGCCTACCCCACCTACCACGGCCACTCTCTCCAAGCCAAGGCCGACCACCAGCATCCGCATCCAGTCCGGATACTTCAGATTCAGAGAAAATTCCAGAGGGAGCCAGATCAACCTTTAGGAGAATCCGGATTTCAGCAACATCAGCTTTCAAGTTCTTCAATCTGGTAAATCCTTCCTTGAGTATCTGATTCCATCACTTGTTCTTCTTCTTTCCAGATCTTGAGTTCAGGAGAAGCCGACTCAGCCACAGGACCAGTATTGGAGGATCCATTGCAAAGATATCCGAATCCGAGGATCCAACAATCTGCTCGAGAGAGTTCTTCCACCAAACTCTGTGAAGATCACTGTCTGGTCGGTAACCCATTTCTTCTCTTATTTCTGTCCTGTTGAAAGTTTAGAGCGAAACCCTAGGTCTGGGAGTTTCTCAACCCCCAGCAATCCGTTACTTCTGAACCACTCTAATAACCTAGTTTTTTTTTAAATTATGCTTTCAATTATTACCTATTTTCTTTCAATTTAGTTTAGCTTTCCTTGAGTCAAAGCCAATTTCTGAAAATATATAAAAAAAAAGAATTAATCTTAATTTATTTCCGCATCGCATCATCTCTTCTTTTGTTCTGCATCATTTTTGGTATCAGAGCTTTTGTACTGCATCAAGTTGGATCATATCGTGAACTCATTCACTAATGAGCACCCACATCCTAATATTAGTATCATACACAAGTGACTGTGAGAGCAGTCACCCTTTCCAGTATACATGGGATGTGCTAGTCTTACCGGAAAAACCCTGATCCCCTACTCAAGGTTCCTTTGACTAGGAATATTTTAGATTAAGGTTTAAGACTTTAGGTATCACTGGTATGATCTCATCATAACCCTAAAATCATAGCCCTATTCTATGGGGTTCATCATAATAAAACACAGCGTATGACGAAAAATAATCCCTTTATTAGAATATTGTCAATTACATTGATTTGGGAGATACAATATTGATTGGCTTATAGGGCATATCCCTTTCACATGTCTTCCCACATCTTCAACTCCCATTGACCTTCCTTGGCCGCCCATGGCTTCTTTGGAAAGAGTCTTGATAGGGGGAGGGAAGGGAGGCTTGGATCAAGAGATGTTCTCCACAAAAATCAGCATTTCCTTCATTCCTTGGCCGCCCACTTGTCATGGTGATGTGGCACCACATGGGATGGATGAGGTGGTGCTCCAGGGCTGAAGTGGCATCCTTCAAGTTGTGGGAGCTGGCTTGACCTATTAATAATTGGACTAGACTCAATGGCCACTCCATCAAACAGGCTTGGGCCCAATCTTCAAGTAGACTTGGGCTTGGACTCATTCAGCTGAATACAGGACCCTTTGACCTAACTTGACCCAATTGGTCAAGGTACATGACTAAAACAAAAAGTTGAAACTAAATACATGACTCAAAATTAAAATGTTCAGGCTTGAAGCATTATTATAGGATCCAATCAATTGAAAACCCTAATTTGAGATCAACAAAGGGTTGAGGAGCCTTTGTCTATCCTGGTGCCCGCACCAATCTCCCGGGGTGGGAGGAACTCGACCTTGTCGAGTAAGGGTTGATTTGGCATTGGCACTCCTCTAGAAGGTCGGGGTCGAGGCGCTGCAAGTCCTTCCAGGTAATCCATGAATTGTCGAACTCCGGTCGGTCTTGCCATCGGACCAAGTAATGTTAATAGACTTTGCCCCGGGTGGTGATAGCTTGATCATCCAGGACATGCTCGATCCACTCTCCTCTCTCAAGTAAAATTGGTGGTGGACACTTTGGGTCGGGTTCGCTCTCAAATAAAAGGTCAGGCCCAAATTGCTCACTAGGTATGTTTGCTGGTTCCCTATACTCGACTAAGTCTGAGATATTGAAAGTTGAGCTAATGCCATAATCCAGGGATAGCTCAAGCACATAGGCATTAGGGCCAACTCTCCTTATCACTCTAAAGAGGTCAGCTCCACGAGCATGAAGTTTATTAACATTTCCTGGTGGGAACTGTTTAGGCCTAAGCCTAATCATTACAGAACCCCTGATTTCATATTCTTTGGCTTGCTTTGGGAATCAGCCAATTTCTTGTATTAGGTTGATTTTTAGGCTAATTTCCTTATGAATGCCTCTAATATGCAGTCCAAATGATTTTTCAGACTCTAAGACTCATGCTGACACTTGACAAAAACAGACTCAACTATGTATTCCTATTGAGAGGAATTTTATTGGACTCTCTAGGACCTAAACCTAACAGATTATTGACTTTCTAGGTTTGACCCTGGTCTGGTATGCACATGAAAAATTACCATGGATCCCTAGCAAATGCCATAAGGTCTTCCAAAAGTAGGTTGCAAATGGGTTTGGCTCTAAGGGTTCATGTAACCAGGTGATCTCAATAAAATATAACCTAATGGCTTTAGAAACATGTGTAAACTTAGGAAAGGGTAAGAAATAGGAATCAGAGTCTTGGGGCAATCTATGGGAAACATGCGATAGACCTTGGTTATTCAAGATGACCTTAAGATTTGAATATTGATCTATGGGTGTCAAAAGGTCAAATTGATGGATGGAGAATTTGGTCATTGTAAGTGCAAATTTTCATGAAAGGAAGACTAGTAGTCAGTTCCAGAAAAAGGTCATCAACTAGGGTTAGAGGAATGAACTCTTTATAAGGGAACTGAATGAGGTCTCGGGTTGAGGCTAAAGGCGTAGGCTCTCCTGAGGGCACTGACTTACAGGAACCAAGTCCTCACTAATTTTCTATTGTTCTGATATTTCAGGACTAGGCTCAACAATCTTATCTTCTACAAGGATTTCCGTAGATAAGGTACTAGAGTTGTCCTCCTCGAAGTCTTCTCCTTCATATTCGTCTACCAAACTCATGTCAGCCTCATATACTTCTATCATGGGTTCTAATTCTTCCTCCTTTAATTGTTCTTTCAGTATGGCTTCATTATGGTCAACTAATCCTGGGTCGGCCATACCTAATTCTTTTTCAATGTCACCCTTCTGGGTTGGAGGTGATATAGATGAGGGTTGATCAACAAAAATCTGGTTCACACTAGGTGTCGGACCAATTGGGATATGATTCAAGCTGGCAGAGGTCAGATTTAGGCCCAAAGTACTTGATCTAGCATGCCTCAAGGAACTCTCATAGTTTTGGGCTACTCAGTAGGCTTGCTCCAAACTATAGATATTATGTCTAAACAATTCTCTCCGAATATCTTCCCTCAAACCCTCTTCAAATCGGATTAGGATATCATATGGATCCATATTCACAATATAGCGCATTAGATGCTCGAATCTATCAATATAATTATTGACTGATCCATTACCTTGGGTCAACCTCTCTAAGTGGTCTAGGAGAATTTGTTGGTAGGATGCAGGGATATACCTTTCGCGAAGCTTGCTCTTCATTCCTTTCCATGTCATAATGGGTTCGTGTCTCTCATACGCCCTCCTTCCTTGAACATTGTTCTTATAAGACTCGGCTAGACCCCATAGATGCACTAGGGCAAACCTAACCTTTCCATCCTCAGGCATTTTATTCTACTTAAAATAATCATCCATATCTTCCTCCCAGGCAATGTAAATCCGAGGATCAAGACTGCCTCGAAATGAGGGAGCTTCTGTCCTAATGTTCCTAATGGGTCTTTCCTTTGATTCAACCAAGTACGGGTATGGGCTTCTAGGGCTAGGCTCAGGGGTAAGATCATGATAATAGGCTCTTGGATCAAGAGAATTGGGCCTAGAGGAGTTGAATTTAGCATGGGCCTTGCGGGCTTCTGCCCGTGCCTCTGCTTGGCCATATTTTGGTCCAATTGGGCTAGTTATTCGTTGAGAGCCCACAAGTGGGCTTCAAGGTTTGATCCCATGACTACATTGGGTTGGATAAGGACTGATGGGCTAATGGACTCCTAATTTAGACTAGACATGCAACACACAACGGAGGGTACTACGATTTGCTAGACCTAGGAGTTCAAATAGAATGGGTTAACATAGAAGACACACAGCACAACAACTAGCCCTTTCACGACCAGGTAAGAGGTGGGAGTGTGGGAGGCCCCCCTTGCTTTTGCAAGGACCCAATTAAAGAACCACATATCGCTTAGGTCATTTGATGCTAAACCTCTGGCCTTAGACACCAGCTTCCCGGTACCAATTGATGGGTTGCATGCACTAGCTTTCCAAAGTAGTTAAACCCGACTCATGGATATCCCTAATCTATTAGGTTGCTACTAGATTTTAGATTAGGTTTGGGTTTGAAATGCATGGGTGGTTGTTTTTGGGCTGAAGAAAGGTAATGACTTCCTTTCCTTATCTTGTGATATTGACACCCTAAAGTTAATTATGAATATGATGACATACACATGATCTAATGGAATGTGTCTAAGTTTTGTTTTTGGATTTTTTTGATGTATGATAGCAGAAAATAAGATGCTGGAAATAACAAAATATGAACCTAAATGCAAAATAATCTATATGAAAAATGAAAGTGGGATGAGATGCACTTGCTGAAATTTTCAGAATAGAATTGTTCTCAGCAAGTTTTCCAGCATGTAGGGATTCTACAGACTTCAATAAAATTTGAGGAAATTTTCAAAAACACTTTCAAATGTATAGAATCTAACAAAATAAAAATCATGAAAATTAGAGATTCCTACAGGAAGAAACAACTAAAATAGCAAACAATGTATTGAGATGAAAAACTGTATAAATTTTAAAGATGCTGAAAATAAAAAATGCAAAACTTTTTCTTAAGGATCTAAACCTATCTCCTTGTGTTCCAAGGGTCAATCACATCGGCACCCCTACACACCATAGAAAATCTCCATGGAATGGGATGTGAGGGTCTTGCAGCCCTTCTTTTTTCTATGACCGGACAGCCATGGTGAAGCACCCAATCCAAGTACTTAAGAAGATCTAAGTCCTAACCATGCTTTGATACCAAAAACATGATGCGGGACTCACTAGATGCTAGGATGAGATAGATGATGCAAGTGGTTTTTCTTTTATGATTTTTAGGTTTTTTTAATGGAGTTAAGGATTCCCGAAGATAAGCAAGAGTAGATCTAGGATTTCTATAATAATAAGAACTTCAAGCAAGAAATAAGTTCCCAAACAAGGATAAGAAGAGGACCCAAGATTGAGAAACCCGAAGAACTTAGCTCTTGGATCAATACCAACTTAGGAGTGTAAGGTTGCAAACCTTGTAAAACTCTTATGCGCCCGATGCCGAGTTCACTTGCTCTCGCAGATGCGGCCTGGGAAATCAAGCCTTCAACCTTGCAGATGCGCCAGCTTTCCATCCAAAGGTGGCGAAGGCAAGGGTGTTGCCCAGTAAGCAACCCAAGAGAGGGGTGAATGGGTCTCTAAAAATTATTTGAATGCAAGAATGTAAACCAATCCAATGAATAAACTAGGTACTTGAATGCAAGAGAAGTGCTCTTTAATAAGTATGTAGCGAGAAAATATAAGCTACAAAGATAAGAGCAAATTGAAGAAAGGATTGAAGAGACAAGCAATCACAAATACAAAAGAAGTATAGTAGTTCAGTGCTATCCAATGCACCTAAATCCACTCCCTAAGACCCACTTGGGAATTCACTATAATCATAACCGATTACAGTCGATTAGTTTTCGAGCTCACTAATCAAAACCTGATTTGTTTTCACAAGGCTCACAAGTCAAAACCTCACTTGATTTTACAGGCTAACCAAGAACCTAAATGGTTTTAAGGCTCACCACCAACCTCCCTTGGTTTTACGGGCTAACCAAGAACCTAAATGGTTTTCAAAGACTCACCAATAACCTCCTTGGCTTTTCAATAGGCTAACCAAAAACCTTTACAACAAATATAAGTTTGAAGTAAAGTAACAAATAAAGCTTTCTAATAAAAAGTGGGTATCTCTTTGAAGCTTTGTTGTACTGCTGCCTCCAACTTGATGAAGCCTCTTTTAATGCTCAAGAAGGTAGATCTTGAATGCTCTTGAAGGCTCTTGAATGCTTGGAGACTTGCTTTTGCTTGAAGTTTGTTAAACTCAATGAATAGGAGTGAATGCTCTTCTTTTCTTCTCTCTTGGTTGTTCTTTTTTCATTCTCTCTTATTTCGATTTGGTTTGAATCATATAAACACCTTCCCAAGGCCTCAAACTTGGTTTCTAGCCGTTAGACATGAAAAACTAGCAATTAGTACCCAAGAGGAGTGAGTTCTGCATTTAAAAAACTAGTCGTTACTATTTCCAGAACTCCAAGTATTGATACTTTAGGCTATGAGTCGACACATAGGGTCAACACTTGCACTCCATGAGTCGACACCTAGTTCAAATATCTTCAATGTAGCTTTCTATAATTCTCAGATGTGTCGACACTTTCTTAGGTAAGTCGACACTTTGAGTCGATACTTAGCATCTATGTGTAGACACTTTAGGCAAGTCTTCAATTTCAGCAAGTTCTATAACCCAAAAATCTTAGGCGATGAGTTGATCCATGTATCGATATTTTGAGTTGACACCAGACGTTCATGTGTTGACACTTCGACTGTGCCACTGACACTATGTTTGCGTACCGACTTAAGTCAACACTTCCTTAGTCATGTGTCGATACTTGAGTCATGTGTCAACACTTTGAGTCGACACTTCATTGAGATTTTCACATAAATACCTGAACTTCTACTAAAACAAGTTTATGTTGAACTCATGTGTCCTTTCAAGCAATCTTCAATTATCAAAGTCCTCTTTAAGCAGATCTTTCATCAAAATTTGGGACTTCTTCAATCAAACAATTTCTGTCAAGTTGATGAGCACCTTTTCTATAAAAATATACTTCAAAGAAATCATTAGTACTCAACTTATACTTAAGCATTTTGCTTATCATCAAAATCAATAATGAAGTCAACAATCTTTCCCTTTTTGATGATGACAAAACCTTTAAGTATAAATTGCATAAAAAGCTTTTTAAATAACTTTTCAAGGTGCGAAGAGCTAATTGCAATAGGTGTTGAAATATTGAAAAGATGTATCAGAGCAAGAGATAAATTCATGTATCATGATACTCTACAAGAAAACATGCTCAGGGAAGATAATTGAGCAGTGAACAATACTCCCCTGAAGGGATTATTCATAAACAAAAATGAATATCTAAAAATAGAGATTGGGCATGAAATCCAATTCAAAACAGATTTTAATACAAAGGAGGTATTACTCCCCCTCACTCATTGCATAGAAATGTCCAAAAATTTCAGATTTTCAAAATAAATTTCTTTCACATAGAAATGTCCAAAAATTTTAGATTGTCAAAATAAATTTCATTCATCATGCATATTTTCATTTATACTTATACTGAATTCTCCCCCTTTTTGTTATCTTTAAAAAGGAAGGAAGAAGTTAATAAGTTTGAATATAAATATAACCCATTCACTCAATCATAAAAGGAGACAATGAATTACTGAGAGTAATTAATGTATTTCATTCACTCAAAGTCATAAGATGAAACATAATATTTCATTCACTTAAAAAGAGTTTGATACATAAAGGGAACATCAAAATATATAGAAAGTGCATAAATATAAACTATAAAATCTATCTGAATCAACATCCTTATCCTCTGAAGATCCAATCTCTATCGGTCCAGTACCAATGAAAGCACGAGATCGGGGCCACATCGGTCTGAGATCATGAAGTTGAGACATGGTCAGTTTTGAAGGAGTACGATGACCATGTCCTCTACGTCGAACATAGATACCGCCTCTAGCTGAAGTAGAAGAGGTGGAGGCTATGTTATCAGCAGGAACAGAACAGATCGAAGCAACAGTCTCTATAATTATTGGATGTGGTGTACGATCAAATGAAGGACCGTAATCAAGATAATGGAAACTAGGTGTGTAGAAACCTAGCTCCTGAATAAGAGAACATGTATGCAAGGATGGTGTATCAACTATAGGTGTATCAAAAATCAGTGTATCAGCTAAAGAAATGATAGGTGTATCAATGATAGGTGTTTCAGCTAAAGAAATAATAGGTGTATCACTAATAGGAGAATCAATAACAGGTGAATCAATAACATGTGATAGTATAGGAATGACAGAGTGATCAACAGATCTAGATGGTGGTGTAGGTAGAATAAGAGTCTGAAAAGATGAACTCGAAGGATCTCGAATGGGATTCCTAGGTAAGTCAGCTGCTATCTTTGCCATTGGCTCTATCATCATATCTAAAAAATCGAATCCGTTAGAGTCAGTATCACCATCAGTGTCAATCTCTAGTCCTGGTGTAGGTGGAGCTAGAGCAGATGAGTCGAGAATACTCCCAAAAGAGGGTCTGGACAGTGCAGACAAAATAGCGGAGATGCCATCTCTCAATCCTCTATGTCTCTCTCTCATCTCCATAATGAAGTAGTCGAGTCACTGTTGAACAATCATAATATATATCTCTATGCAACTAACTCTATCCATAAGACTCTCTGAATCTCCTGGAGCATCTGACGAAGCTAGCTGAGGCTGGGTTACTGGCTCAAACTAAGGAGCAGACTCTGGCTGTGCTGCTGGCTCAGGCTGAATCTCTGGTAGATGTTCCTCTGAAGGTCCTACCTTGCCGAATATATGCGCTCCTCCTCTGTAATGTCCTCATCTCTGTCATCAACTTGTCATGATACTCTGCATCTCAACTGGCCTTTGAACAACTAATATCCCATCAGTGTAGTGACCTGATGTCATAAACATCAGTATGTAAAAGCATCCAAAAGGGCTCATCATCGAATGTCACTCCATATGCTTTGAAGAGCAATGTCAAGCCCATCCCGTAGGGCAAATATAGTCTCTGACTAGTCGATGCCTCTGTCATCTAATGTATCATGAGTATTGGAAGGCAAATGGGTGTATGCTGAACTAATGAGACCATCACAAGCAGCTCTCTCTCTGTGATGTAATAAAAATGTCCGATCTTCGGTAGAAGAATAGGGGCAACAATATGATGTAGTAGTCTCATCTCATCAGAAAGACAGGATCTGGAACAGTGGCTCCCTCAGGTAGAATATCTGACTCGAAAATGCACCGGAGTCCACTAATCTGTCCACCAGCTGTCAACTACAGATCTAGTCAGGGGTATATCCCATACTCTGCTCAGAACCTCTGCAGACACCAGGATATCTTTGCCATGAACCTGTGTGATCCATCCATCATTCCATGGGCTAAGGATCCGAAAAACTCTCATATCAGGCCAGGGTAGAATCTCTCACTCAATGAGCTGAAAGAAGTTAAGCCAGCATCTCTAATCCACTGACCAATCCGAAAGTGCTGCTGGTCGACAAATCCAAAGTCTACACGACGTCCTCCGACAACTGTCTTCGAACTCATGCGACTGGAAGCAGTGAAAAGTGGTCGAACAAGTGGATCCGGAGCTTCGACTTCATGTTTGGCTTTAGTCATTCTCTCTTCTTCATGGTTGGATGGTCGAGGGTGACGAACAACTTATTTTCTAGGTCCCATTTCTTAGATAGACGGATTGAACAAGATGGAAGAGGAAACTAGGGTTTTTCACGATCCAAAATCAAAATAAGAGAGGGAAAGTGGTAAAATCCAAACCAAAATCCATCCAAAACGGGAATTAGAGAGGGTTTGAGCTGAGATTTTGAGGGAAGAAGTGGATGGAATAGAGCTAGGGCAAGTGTTGGCTCGAGTTGGGAAGAAATGGGGGAAAGAATACTTTGTTTTGGCCTTTATCTTCGGTCTGTAGCCATTCATGTGTCGACTCACGACACAGTGCCATGTGTTGACACATCAAGGTGCCGACACATTAGGTGTCGACACATCGACTTAAAATCGAAAAAAGAAAATGAAGTACAAAGCAAAAACACTAGGAATACAATGAAATTCAAGATAATTGAGTGTAATTGATGCCAAATTTGATCTTTTATGGGTCAAAGAATATAAGGATTTCAATCAAAGGATTAATGACCCCAAGTTCTCTTCTAATTATACTGAACTAATCTTCTTGAAGAGGCTTAATTAAAATATCAGCTAATTGTAATTTAGTACAAATAAATTCAAGCACAACATCATTATTTTCAACATGGTCTCTAATAAAATGATGCCTAAATTCAATATGTTTACTTCTAAAATATTGAACATGATTTTTAGTTAAACAAATAGCACTAGTATTATCATATTTTATGGGTGTGCAAGTTAATTTGATTTCAAAATCTTCAAGTAGTTGCTTAATTTATAAGATTTGAGCACAACACCTTTCTGCTGCAATATAGTCAGCCTCAGCTATGGATAGTGCAACTAAAGTTTGTTTCTTGCTGAACCAGGAGATTAAGTTAACTTCAAAAAATTTGCAAGTTCCACCAGTACTTTTTCTATCTAATTTACACCCAGCAAAATCAGCATTAGAATATCCAATTAAATTAGCAGATGAGTCTTTAGAATATCACATGCCAATATCAATTATGGCAGATAGATATCTAATAATGCGCTTAACAGCCAACAAATGTGATTCCTTAGGATCAGGTTGATATCTAGCACACATGCGTACACTTAACATTATATCTGTCTACTAGCAGTCAAATACAATAAAGAGCCACATACCTGTATTATTTTTGATCAACAGATTTACCATGCTCATCTTTATCAAGCTTACAAGAGGGGCTCGTAGGTGTACCTATTGACTTAGTAGTCTCCATCCCAAACTTCTTTATGATCTCTCTTGTGTACTTAGCTTGGTTGATGAAGATTCCATCTTTGGTTTGCTTGATTTGGAATCCGATGAAGAATTAAGTTCTCCTATCATGCTCATTTCGAACTCACCCCTGCATTAGCTTAGCAAACTCTTGACAAAGAATCTCATTAGTAGCACCGAAATAATATCATTAACATAGATTTGCACTACTAATAAGTCATCATCTTTCTTCTTTAGAACAAAGTTTTGTCAACATGGCCTCTAGAAAATTCATTTTTAATCAAAAATTTGCTGAGTCTTTCATACCATGCTTGGGATGCTTGCTTTAAACCATAAAGAGCTTTGTGCATTTTGAAAACATAATCAGGATGTTATGATTTTCAAAACCAGGTGGTTGTTTAACAAAAACTTCTTCAACTATAAAGTCATTTAGAAAAGCACTTTTAACATCCATTTGAAAGAGTTTGAATTTTATAAAACAAGAAAATGCTAATAGTAGTCTAATTGCTTCAAGTCTAGCAACAGGAGCAAAGGTTTCATCAAAACCAATTCCTTCCTCCTGATTGTAGCCTTTGGCAACTAGCCTAGGTTTATTTTTAATAATAATTCTATTTTCATCTAACTTATTTCTAACACCCATTTAGTGCCAATAATAGAAACATTAGATGGTCTTTCTATTAATGTCCAAATATTATTTCTATCAAACGTATTAATTCATCTTGCATAGCATTTATCCACTTAGGGTTTTTTCAGCATCGTCAAAATATTTAAGCTCTACTTGAGAAACAAAAGCAATATAATCACATTCATTTCTAATTGAAGCTTGAGTTCTTATCCCTTTTGATGGATCACCTAGGATTAATTTCTTGGGATGTCCATGAGCATACCTCCACTCCTTAGGTAAATCTTGGTACTTTGGTGTGGAATGTATGGCTTCACCTTTGTCATTTTGTCTTGATTTTCTTCACTTTGTGGAGAGGGTTGATCATCCAATTTCAACTTTGTAGCTTATCAGCACTACACATACATTAGAAGTATCCTTTTTTCTAGAGGATTTGTTAGTAGACTCTTTAAAAACCACATGTACTGATTTCTCTACAACTAGGGTTCTTTTGTTAAAACTCTATATGCCCTGCATGATGTAGAGTATCCTAGAAAGATACCTTTATCAGACTTTGCATCAAATTTTTCAAGACTGTCTTTACCAATCAAACATTGACAAACAAAAACTCAAAAATACTTCAAGATTGGTTTTCTTTGATTCCAAAGTTCATAAGGAGTTTTCTTTAAAATAGTTCAGATTAAAACTTGATTTAAAATATAGTAAGAAGTATTAATAGCTTATGCTAAAAAATATCTTGGTAAATTATTTTCACAAAGCATAGTGCATGCCATTTCTTCTAAAGTACAATTTTTCTTTTCTATTATCCCATTTTGCTGAAGTGTCCTAGATACAAAAAAATTATGTTCATACCTTTCTCATTACAAAAACTTTCAAAATCTTAATTTTCAAATTCAGACCCATAATCACTTCGTATGTAAATAATAGAAGTACCTTTTTCATTTGAGATTTTTAAATAAAACTTTACAAATGCAGAAAATTCATTTTATGAGCAAGAAAGTAACCTAAGTAAATCTTGAAAAATATCCACTATAACCAATCCATATTGCTTACCTCCTAGAGTAGATGTTCTAGTTGATCCAATGAGATCTATATGGAGTAGTTCTAGTGGCCTACTAGTGATAACAAAACCTTTAGGCTTGAAAGAAGTTTTAACTTGTTTTCCAAATTGGCAAGCTTGGCAACTTCATATTTTTCAAAAACAAGTTTTGGTAAATCTTTTACTAAATCTTTTTTATAAGTTTTGAAAGTAAATACATACTAGCATGTCCTAGTCTTTTATACGAAAGCCAACCAGTCTAATCTATAGTAGAATTCATTGCAACTAGGCATTCTCCATTAGGCAAGGATAGATTATCTAAATCTACCAAATAAATATTATCGTGCTTTTTTTAATGAATTGTACTCCATTTTTATCATAACTAGCAATTATGCAATAAGATAATTTAAAAACAACTTGAAAGTCTTTGTCGCAAAACTGACTAATACTTAAAAGATTATATTTCAAACCATTAACTAAAAGTACATTATTAATACATGTAGAAGGGTGATGTGAACCATACCAATGCCAAAAATTTTTTCTTTACCATTATCCCCGAAGATCACACTCCCTCCATTCATTGCCTCAAGAGCAGTGAATTTCTTCACATCTCCTGTCATGTTCCTTGAGCAACCACTATCAAGATACCATAGTCTTTTGTTGTCCTTGGTTACAAGACACACCTGTAAAACAAATCAAGCTTTGTTTTTAGGTACCCAAGCCAACTTGGGTCCTTTAGGGTTTGCACTTAAATTAGTTCCTTTTGGAACCCAAACTTTTCCATAAGTATTAATTTTTCTCATATTACACTGAAAAGCTTTATGACCTGTTTTTTGTATGAGAAACATGTAATATTAGATGATGAAGGTACAAAAAAGTTTTTGAAATACTTTTGTTATCTTTGAGATCTATAACCTAATCCTTCTTTGTTAAAAATGGCTCTGCAGTTGTTTAGAAAAAGATTTAGTTTTTCTGAACTATAGGTAAACTTTTTAATAAAAGGTTTTTTTTGTCAAGCTCATTTTTATAATTTTTATTTTCTAATTCTAAATCCTTGTTTTTCTTCAAAAGATCACCATTTGAAATGATATTTTTAGGTCTTTTTAAACATCATTTTTCATTGTTAAAGCCTTATTTTTCTTTTCTAGGACATCTAGTTTAGTTTTCAAATCACTAACTTCATTTAATAAAGAATCATTTTCATGAGAAAAACTATTTGCATGCTTTTTTAATTTTTTACTTTCAAATAAAATCAATTTGTAATCATGAACTACTTCATCAAAAGTATTTTTTAATTCATCAAAAGTAAATTTATTTCTATATCAGAAATTATCTCTTCTTGATCTTGATGTGCAATGAGACAAGTGTGCAATTTCAGCTTGTTCTTCCTCTGAACTGGAGTCTTCACTATCATTCTAGGTCGCCATCATAGATTTCTTCCTAAGCTTCTTTCTTAACTTCATTAGGAGAGGGCAGTCAAATTATAGTGTCTAGGCTTCTTGCACTCGAAGCATGTAGGTATTTTCTTCTCCTTTTCCTTTTCTTTCTCCTTTTCCTTTCCTTTCTCTTTAGTTGATTGAAACTTCTTCTTATAGGAAAAATTCCTTCTCTTCATGAACTTCCTGAATTTTCTAGCAAGGAGTGCTTCTTCACTCTCTTCTTCTTCTTCTTCTTCGGATTCATCATTTGAGGATTCTTCTTGAATAATAGATTTGAATGCAATCCCCTTTTTCTTCTTATCTATATCCATAGACTTTTGCTTTAGGTTGAGCTCATAAGTCATGAGCGATCCCGCCAATTGCTCCAATGGTAGTTTGTCAACATCTTTAGCTTCTTGGATAATGGTCATCTTCAGATTCCACGAAGTTGGAAGTGACCTGAGAATTTGTTAACAAGATCAGCATTAGACATTATTTTTCCTAAACTTCTCTTTCCATTTACATATTTATGAATCTTGTGTACATATTAGTGATAGATTCATTAGGTTCCATTTTGAATATTTCATGTGTGCACTAACATGTTCACTTTAGTATTTTTTACTTGATCGTACCATCATGGATAACTTCAAGTGTGTCCCATATTTCCTTGGCGGATGTGCAAGTAGAAATCCTATTAAATTCACTAGGATCTAATGCACAATTTAGAAGATTCATTGCTTTTGCATTGATCTCGAATTTTTTAATATCATTTTCATCCAAATCCTCTACGAGCTTTGGGATGGAAACACCATTAACCACAATCGAAGGAATATGTGGACCTTTATCAACAACCTTCCACAAGTTATAATCAATTGAATGCATATATATTCTCATTCTAGTTTTTTAATAAGTATAATTTGATCAATTAAACAATGGAGGTCTATTAGAGGCTTGTCCCTCAACTACACTAGTACTAATAGGGGCTACCATAGATCTTTACTCAAGGTGGTTAGACCTAAAAACTAAGAACAGAGCTCTGATACCACTTGTTGCCTAGTAAGCAACCCAAGAGGGGGGTGAATTGGATCTCTAAAAATTATTTGAATGCAGGAATGTAAACCAATCCAATGAATAAACTAGGTACTATGAATGCAAGTGATGTGCTCTTTAATAAGTATGCAGCAGCAATATAAAGCAACGAAGATAAGAGCAATTAAAGAGAGGATTGAAGAGACAAGCAATCACAAACACAAAAGAAGTATAGTGGTTCGGTGCTATCCAATGCACCTACATCCACTCCCCAAGACCCACTTGGAAATTCACTATAATCTCAATCGATTATAGCCGATTAGTTTTCCGCGCTCACTAATCAAAACTCGACTTGTTTTCACAAGGCTCACAAGTCAACCTCACTTGGTTTTATGGGCTAACCAAGAACCTAAATAGTTTTAAAGATCACCACCTACCTCCCTTGGTTTTACGGGCTAACCAAGAACCTAATAGTTTTCAAAGGCTTACCAATAACCTCCTTGGTTTTTTAATAGGCTAACCAAAAACCTTTACAACAAATATAAGTTTGAAGTAAAGTAACAAATAAAGCTTTCTAATAAAAGCGGGTATCTCTTTGAAGCTTTGTTATAGTGCTGTCTCCAACTTGATAAAGCCTCTTTTAATGCTCAAGAAGGTAGATCATGAATGCTCTTGAAGGCTCTTGAATGCTTGGAGACTTGCTTTTGCTTGAAATTTGTTGAACTCAATGAATAAGAGTGAATGCTTTTCTTTTCTTCTCTCTTGGTTGTTCCTTTTTTATTCTCTCTTGTTTTGATTTGATTTAAATCATATAAATACCTTTCCAAGGCCTCAAACTCGGTTTCTAGCCATTAGACATGAAAACTAGCCATTGGGATCCAAGAGGAGCGAGTTCTACATTTGAAAAACTACCCGTTACTGTTCCCAAAACTCCAAGTATCGATACTTTAGGCTGTGTATCGATACATAGAGTTGACACATGCACTCGATGAGTCGACACCTAGTTCAAATATCTTCAATGTAGCTTTCTAGAATTCTTAGATGTGTCGACACTTTCTCAGGTGAGTCGATACTTTGAGTCGACACTTAGAATCCATGTGTCGAGACTTAGCATCCATGTGTCGACACTTTAGGCAAGTCTTCAACTTCAGCAAGTTATGTAACCCAAAAATCTCAAGCGATGAGCTGATCCATGTGTCAACACATTGTGTCGACACCAGACATTCATGTGTTGACACTTCAACCGTGCCACTGAAACTCTGCTTGCATACCGGCTTGAGTTGACACTTTCTCAGTCATGTGTCGATACTTGAGTCATGAGTTGACACTTTGAGTCAACACTTCACTAAGATTTTCACATAAACACCTGAACTTCTGCTAAAACAAGTTTGTGTTGAACTCATGTGTCCTTTCAAGCAATCTTCAATTATTAAAGTCCTCTTTAAACTGATCTTTAATCAAAATTTGGGACTTCTTCAATCAAATAATTTCTATCAAGTTGATGAGCACCTTTTTTTATAAAAATTTACTTCAAAGAAATTATTAGTACTCAACTTATACTTAAACATTTTTCTTATCATCAAAACCAATAATGGAGTCAACAAAGGGAGACTGACTCCATGTCTATGGCACCTAAAGGACCTATGAGAAATCAAGAGAAAGATTAGGAGTCACAAGAAGCAAGAAGAAATGAGAGAACAAAGGTTGAAAATGGTGGTGATGGAGGATCCTCTTGCTAGGCGCTCAGATGGATCATCCAAATGGCATCCGAACTTGAAGATGGAAGATGGCTTGTGAAGAAGAGATGGTAACTTAGGGCCTCACACCCCTCGACACCCGAAGGCGAAGGCGCTCCCTCACGGAGATCAACGTTCTAAAAGAATGATGGCAATAAGCTAGAATAGCACTCAAACTCTTTTCCTTTTCATTTCATAAGCATTAACCGTACAAGGGAGGGGTAAGGCCCTTTATATCGGCACATTAAGACCCATTCAAAATTTAAATGAAAAAAACATTACAAGGCTTCATGAAGAGGGCACCCAAAAATCAAATTTTTCTTCATGGAATCCTCTCTTGGCCGGCCTTGAAATGTTGGAGTGCTTATTTTGGGGGAGTGAGGAGGGGAACATGTCTTCAAGAATCATGGGCACCCACTTGATCTTTGCTTGCTTCCTTGACCATCCAAACTTTTATGGAGAAAAGCTTGATGTGGGGGGCATGAAGCGTGGATCTTGTCTTGGCACCTTTTGACTTTTAAATTTCTTCCATGGTTGATCAAACACTTTGAGAATAAGGCTTGATATGGGGCTTGCAACAAGGATCAAGTCTTCCCACATCTTCAACTCCCATTGACCTTCCTTGGCCGCCCATGGCTTCTTTGGAAAGAGTCTTGATAGGGGGAGGGAAGGGAGGCTTGGATCAAGAGATGTTGTCCACAAAAATCAGCATTTCCTTCATGCCTTGGCCGCCCACTTATCATGGTGATGTGGCACCACATGGGATGGATGAGGTGGCACTCCAGGGCTAAAGTGGCATCCTTCAAGGCATGGGAGCTGGCTTGACCTATTAATAATTGGAATGGACTCAATGGCCACTCCTTCAAATAGGCTTGGACCCAATCTTCAAGTAGACTTGGGCTTGGACTTGTTCAACTGAATAGAAGACCCTTTGACCTAACTTGAACAAATTGGTCAAGGTACATCACTAAAACAAAAAATTGAAATTAAATACATGACTCAAAATTAAAATGTTCAGGCTTGAAGCCTTATTACAGGATCCAATCAATTGAAAATCCTAATCAGATCCACAGAGGTTGAGGAGCCTCCGTCTGATCCTGGTGCCCGCACCACATATCCATCTCATCATTAGTATAGTCCCACATCATCTTAGTCCCACACCAATTTCTAGAACCAGAGCCTAGTTAGGGCTTAGTTCTCTTTAAGTACTTGGATTGGGTGCTTCACCAGGGCCGTCCGGTCATAGGAAAAAGTAGGGCTGCAAGACCATCACATCCCATTCAAAGGGAATTTTCTATGACATGTATGGGTGTCGATGTGATTAACCCTTGAAGGGGAAAACAAGGAGATAGATTTTAGATCTTAAAGGAAAGTTTTGCATCATTAGATTTCAATATCTTTAAATTTCTGCATTTTTCTAACCAAGTACATGGTCTGCTATTTTAGTTATTTCTGCCTGTAAGAATTTCTGATTTTGCTAATTTTTACTTCACTAGATTCCACATAATTGATTGTATTTTTGAGAATTTTTTCAGATTTTATCTCAGTTTGCAGATTTTCTACATGCCAGATTACTATCTGAGAACAATTTTGCTCTAAATTTCCAGTAAGTTCATTTCATCATACTTTCATTTCCATATAGTTTAATTTTGCACTTTAGCTTCATGTTTTTTATTTCCAGCAACTTATACTTCTGATAATCTACATCAAAATACAAAAAAATTAGATTCATTTCATTAGGTTTCATGTGCATGCCATCATCTACAAAATCGACTTAAGGGCATAATATCACAAGATAAGGGAAGGAGGTCATTACCTTTCCATGGCCCGAAAACCACCAACTTGCATTTTGAACCTAAGCCTAAATTAAAATCTAGTAGCAACTTAATAGCTTAGGGACATCAATGAGTCGGGTTTAACCATTGTGGGGAAGCTAGTGCATGCAACCCTTCAATTAGTACCGGGAAGCTAGTATCTAAGGCAAGAGGTCTAGTGTCAAACGACCTAAATGATATTGTGGTTCCTTAATTGGGTCCTTGCACACTCCCACCTCTTACCTGGCCAGTGAAAGGGCTAGTTATTGTGCTGTGTAATCTAAGTTAACCCATTTTGTTTGAACTCATAGGTATAGCAAACCGTAGCACCCTCCATTATGTGTTACATGTGCACTAGATTAGGAGTCAATGTGTGTGATTGATTGCATGACCATTAGATTAGGAGCTCAAGTTGTAGTCTCGACCTAACCCAACTAGTGTGACCATGGAGCCCAACCCTGGAAGAGCCACTTGGTACATTATGTTGCAAGTGTCTAAATTTGGTGGTGATTCTAAGATTGAGAATTATCTTAACTGGGAAAAAAAGATGGATGATGGAACATCAACAAGAAAGATGTTTTTTGGACTAACTCATTTTTGTTTTGTAGTTAAAATAGACAAATCTAATAAAGGGTTTGAGCCCATCTTCTCTTTCAGCAAATACTTGAGCCGATTCATGAGTCGACTCAACCTAAATTCTAGCAGGGTATGAGGCCACTTCTTCAATATCTATTTTTCTCACTTGGTGCCATCCATTTGAAGCCCACATTCCTCACTGGGATGCCATCTACTTGAATCCCATTTCCCTTACTTGGACGCCATCTACTTGAAGCCCATTTCCCTCAATTAGTAGACACCACATCATGCACCTTTTTGGGAAGGAGGAAGGACACTACATCAAGACTTTTATGGGAAGATTGAAGCCATGTTCTCTTACCCCAACAACCCTCCAACTAACTTTCCATGTGGGATGCCACATCACATGACACATAGGGCTCAACATCAGCAAATTAAGCCAAGTCATTGCCATATGTCAATTGGTTGTAACCTTCTACCCATAAATTGTTGTAAAAACTAATTCTAGTTAAAACTACCCAACTAGAGTTAGCTAGACCTAACCTCCACTCTTTCTCTCTCCTTGGTCAATCCATGTGGGTTATGGAAGGCTATAAATAGGGCCTAAGCCCCCCCATTGTATTCATTCTATTTTTTGATGAAATGAAGAAAGCTATCTTTCTTGTTCTAGTTCCCCTAGGTTCTCTTGTTTGGAGTGAAAAAGTTCTTAAGTTTGAGAGTTAGAAGATAGGTTTAAGAAGAGAGTGTGAGGTTCTTGAATGAGTGTTTGAAGGGCAGAATACCCTTGAGTGTTTGAAAGGTTGAGTGCTCCTTGCTTGATCCAAGATCCAAGCATCATTCCTTGAAGGCACCAGCCTCTACTTCCTTGTTTTCCTTCCTTCTTCTTCTTGTTTCAATTCTAATTTTGAATTCTCCTTCCATGCCTAATTTTTGATTTGATACAGATTTTTTCTGATTTTTCAAGTCTAAGATGAAGGTCTCCAAGCCAAGGATCATGGCCAAGGTGAGTCCTAAAGGTAGGGAGTGCTAGTCTTATGGTTTAGACCTCAATTCTTGAGTGATGAGAGCTCCTTCCACCGAATAATTAGCCATCATTGTTGGTAGGAAAACACTTCCAAAGCTTCATTAGATCTAATTATTTGAAGGTTAACTTACCCTAATAGTAATGGTTTCCTTTCCATGAAGATCCTAATCTCTATTTTGAACTAGATCTACATTACGGGTATTGTAACTTAGATCAACTAGTCTCCTAATGAAGATTATTTTCTTGGATTAATTTGGACCATTTATTTGATAATTAATTACTCAAGTTTGCTTGCTTGTTAGCTTGCTAAACTCTCCATTCATCATTTTATTTTTTTCCCCCATCAATTTTTTGGTATCAGAGCTTATGTTTTATTAGGTCAAGTATTTGATTTCTGAAATTTCTGTTCTAGTATTCACCCGAATATTTTAAAATTTTAGTATTTTTTATATTGATCAAAAAATCTAAAAAAATACTTTTCCAGTACTTGGTATCTTAGGATTTGAAATATAAAATTCAAAAAATATTTTTCAATTATTTCTAGATTTAAAAATACAAGTTCTTAGATCATTTCTGAAGTTCTATCCAGAATTTTGTTTCTGCCTTCCATTTCATTTAATTTTCAAAAAAAAATACAAAAAGATATTTTTGTAAATTTCAAATTTTAAGTCTAAGATCAGACTTCGAGTTTTGTTATTTCTCACTAATATTTTGAATTTTATAAGGATTTAAAATTTAAAATTTAAAATTTGAATTCAGGTTGTTAAGAGTTAGTTAAACTGCTGGAACCTTCTAGCAATTGTTTTCAAACTACCTTGTCAACTAAAATTTGAGTTAATCTAAAGTCAAAACTTTAAAATCTAAGAATTTTTATGAGAGCTAACCAAATCAGTTTATTTTAAATTTTTAGATTTTTAAAAAATTAAATTTCATATTTTTAAAACTAGCTAGTTGAAAGTTGTTCCCTGCTAAAATTTTCTTTTACAACAAGCTTTCAAAATGAATTTCTTAACCACATTTCTGGAATTAAATTTCAAAATTTGGAATTTAAAATATTCACTGAGATATTTAACAGTTCAAATTTTAAATTTAAATTTTTTTAGAATTTTAAAATTTTAATTTTAATTTTTAAAACTAGTTGACTAGAAGTTGTTAGGCCTGAAACTATCTTGCAACAACTCTGAATTTTTAATTTTAATTTGAGATTTAAATTTTAAATTTTATTTCTGAAATCTGGAATTCAAAAACTAAATTTTTCAATTTAATTTTTTTTTTAATTTTAATATTTTTTAAATTTGGGTTTGAATCACATGTTTGTGCTAATACTAGTTGTTGTGTTAACTAGTTGGTAATTGTTTTGTGCATCCTTTCCTAAATCTAATTAAGGGCATTCAATCATAACATAAGGGAAGGAGGTCTTTACCTTTCCTTGGCCTAAAATCACCCACATTTGCATTGACCTCAACCATAATTGAAATCGAGTAGGAACCTAAAACTAGGGACACCCACAAGTCGGGTTCAAGTGCACGGTGAGAGCAAATATTAGTTGAGTTTGTACTTACTTCTTGAAATTGGTATCTAAGACAAGAGGTCTAATGGTAATGCCTTAAGTGGACTTGCGATTTTTTAATTAGGACCTCATGAAAGCGAGGGGAGCCTCCCGTAACCCCATCTCTTACCTGGCTAGTGGAAAAGGTAATTACAACTTTAACTAGTACTTAGTCAATTCCTATATTTTGAACTTTTAGGTCTAGGAGCTCTAGAAGTTAGGTTTGTACTGCTTGTTTTGAAGCTCCATACCAATAGTCTCACACTCAATCTATTTTTACCCATGTATCCTAATCTTGAATTCTTTTTGAGAACCCTGACTAAAAGTTTGATACCATAAATGGGCAATTAGGGCAAATGAGAAAGGAATTAGGTCAAGTAAGGACCATGTTGGAACACTTGATGAGACCCCAATGACCCCCACCGAATTTGAGTCACTTAGGTCAATTCCTCGAGGTCCAAGATTCCATCATGATGAATTCACTACTGAATACAATTCAAGACAACTTTACCATGACTTCATAGAAGAAGCCCATAGGATCCATGCTGAGCCTGAATCACCTAGTTCACCTCCCTTTGGTTCAAGAGCCTAATGTCATGATCTCACCCCTGAGTATAGTCTTGGATACCTCTACCAAGACTTTGTAGATCAGGAGGAGAGAGTCTTTAGGAACAATCGACCCTATGCACCCACTTTCAATGAAAATTTAAATCCTGAAGTGTATGTCGATTAGGAAGAGAAAATGGATCAATACTTTGAATTTGATGAAATGTCGAAGTAACAAAGTGTCAATTTGCCAAATCAAAGTTAGTCCGACATGATAAAGCTTATTGGGGAGAAGTTGAGCAAAAAGGTTATTATAGTGGGGATAAAACAAATACTTGGAGAGAAATGAAGAGCAAACTGAGGGAAAAGTACCTAGATAAATATTAGGAGCAAAAACTTTTAGACCAATGGTACAAATTGAGACAAGATGATATAATTGTATTTGATTATATTACCAAATTCAATAAGTATGAGGGAGATGAAGAAGAGATTAAACCCATGAAAAAATTAGAGGAAAAATCTCCTGAACCTATTGAAGAATTTAAGGATGAAATAGAATCAAAGTCTTGTCCAAATGAAGGGCTAGAAAGAGAAAATCCTAAACCCGTTGAAGAACTTAAGGAAGAAGTTTATGAAGCTAGGTCTAACCTTATGGACGAATATGATCAAAAATAATTACTTGAAGATAAAATAATTACCCACTCTAAAGAAATAAACAACGAGGATGATCAAATTGAAGTCTAAGAACAAAGCAATGAAGAACAATTCGAGGAGAAAATAAAGGACCTGGAATTAATCAATGCTAAGGATTTATATCTAGAGATTAATGAAGGATCACCTAATGGGTTATTGACCATCAGAGAAATCTAGAACCAATTCCAAAGGATCAACCCCAAGAAATTGTGGAACTTGCAAAAGAATTTAACTTGAGGATCAGAAGTGAAGAGATGGTAGGAATTGAAAGATGGAAGTGTAAGTGAAGGAAGATGGAAATTGTATTCCCTGATAATTGCCCTGAGCCTGATTCACCCTTCTGGAACATTCCCAATCCTAATCCACCCAGTTGGGATATCCACCATACCATTGATCAGATCCTAATAATATTTAATAGTTACTTTTTTAAGACTTTATGAAATATGTTAGGAACTAAATTAAGGTTCACTGCCACTTACCTGAAGTTGTGTGCCAGAGTCTTCAAAGCCATTTAGGTAAATATTGGAAATTAGGAACTTTTGTTTCCTAGCCCAACAATAAAGTTTAGTTCATATATAATAAGGTCCATTAGAGCTTGTTTTGTTTTGGTATCATTTATATTTTATCATTTCATGTCATTTGACCTTCCCATGCATAAGTAACCATGACTGCAAGAGTCATATGCATAGCATGATTAGTAAGAAAATTTGAGCAATGAAATTAACAAGCATAAGATTAACTCATGTAAAAGAGCTAAAGAATTTCAGAAAGAAGACTATGTCATGGTAAGGCCAAACCTAAATGATTATATGGTGGGGCACCAAGGTTCGAAAGAGGCTTCAGTCAAATTCAGTATGACTTTAATTATTTTATTAAACTTATGTCGTTGTAAATAGAGTAATTTTACTTCTTCAATTGAATTTGAGTCATATAATTATGTTGGGTTTATTCCAATTTGGTTTCTTTTGAGTCTATTTAGGATTTTGAGTGCAATTAGGGTTGAGTTGGTCTTGTATTTAGTGAGTTTAGTAGTTGGGTCCAAGAGAGGTTTGGAATTGGTTCAATGTAAGCAAGCTCACTTGAAGATTGGATGCATTCAACCACTCCAACAATTCAATCCAAGAAGATGCCACATCAGCAAGCATTGTTGGATGCCATGTCAACCTTCCAACCACTTGGTGTACACCTCATCAAGCCACATCACCACATGCCACATCACCAAAGGAAATTTAAATTCAAAGGAGCTTTCACCATTATAGCTAGCTCCCATGAAAATCTCCATGTAATTCGAATTCCACCCTTATAGCTAGGAACTTTCCATGAAAATCTCCATGTAATTCGAATTCTACCCTTATAGCTAGGAACTTCCTATGAAAAGCTCCTTGTAATTCGAAATTTCAAAAATCCTTGGAGGCTTATAAAATCTACTCCAAGCTCTCTTATAAAGAATGATGAATTGAATGAAAAAAAGTGAGTTTCTTTTTTCCATTTAGTGTTATCAAATATCCTCCAAGAGGGAGTGGGTGAGAGGCCCTTAGATACTTCAAGAATGATCATCTTCCAAGCCAATAGCCATTAGCAAATCTTCTAGTCCATCCAAGCACTCCATTCCAACGTCCAAGGTGCAAGAAAAGCCATTCCAAGAGGGCCGGCCAAGCTACTTCCACTCCATCAACTTCTTCTCAACTTTAACCATCATTTCAATTGTTTTCTACCTTTCAATCTCCTTCTTAACTCTAATATGGTTTGTGTAGGATCCTCAAGATTTCTAGGTTCCAAAGAAGAAGGTTTTCCAAGTCAAGAAATAGAGACAAGAAGCCTTCCCATCTAAAAGAATTTCCTTGTCATCCAAGAGCTTCATCCTTGAGTATAACCTTTCCAATTATTGAAATGTTAATGGTCGGGTATCCCTCTTTTAATACTTTCAGATCTGAGATATTAGAGTAATTAAGCCCTAGCCTTTGTGGTTCCTTAACCACAACGATCCATTCTCTTTACTACTTTGATGATTTTCATTCAGGTTTAATTTAACATGCAAATTCCTTCATGAAGATTTCACTTTTGTTTACATGGAAAAGTAGCCTAGTTTTTTACTTCATTTTTCATTTAATACTACTATCTCCTCCTAGATTACATCATTCCATTTCATCCCACATCATTATATGCCTGTGGTGTAGGTCATTTTCAAAATAGTAAGGAAAATTTGGACCTAATATGTTCAAGATTTACCATCTGACTTTGGTATCAGTTCCACTTTCAATAATTCAGATCTAGGAGGGTAAAGGAACCAACAATGATACCTAGTGAGCCTTTCGAGCCTGATTCTATCTTTGAGAGTGAGCCAACCCATGAGTGTCCACTAGCTAAGTTACCAAAGTAGCAAGATAGAATTGAGCGAATCTTAGACAATAAGACTATCACTACCTGAAACAGGGACTATCAATGCTATTTGGTTCATTGGCAAGGATGCCCTAATTCTGAAGACTCATGGATTACTTGAGAAGACCTACAAAGAATCGACCAAACCTACTAGAGTATCACTAGAGTTAGATTGATTCTTACTCGATAGAACCGAGTTCTTTTCATCCCGGGAGAATTAATGGGGACATCAATAAGAAAGAAGTTTTTTGGACTAACTCAATTTTGTTTTGCAGTTAAAATAGACAAATCTAATAAAGGGTTTGAGCCCATCTTCTCTTTCAGCAAATACTTGAGCCGATTCATGAGTCGACTCAACCTAAATTCAAGTAGGCTATGAGGACACTTCTTCAATGCCCATTTTTTTCACTTGGCACCATCCATTTGAAGCCCACTTCCTTCATTGGGATGCCATCTACTTGAAGCCCATTTCCCTCAATTAGTAGACACCACATCAAGCACCTTTTGGGGAGGAGGAAGGACACTACATCAAGACTTTTATGGAGAGATTGAAGCCATGTTCTCTTACCCCAACAACCCTCCAACTAACTTGCCATGTGGGATGCCACATCACATGACACATAGGGCTCCACATCAGCAAATTAAGCCAAGTCATTGCCACATGTCAATTGGTTGTAACCTTCTACCCATAAATTATTGTAAAAATTAATTCTAGTTGAAACTACCCAACTAGAGTTAGTTAGACTTAACCTCCACTCTCTCTCTCTCCTTAGCCGACCCATGTGGGTTATGGAAGGCTATAAATAGGGCCTAAGCCCCCCCCATTGTATTCATTCTATTTTTGGATGAAATGAAGAAAGTTATCATTCTTATTTTAGTTCTCTTAGGTTCTCTTGTTTAGAGTAAAAAAGTTCTTGAGTTTGAGAGTTAGAAGACAAGTTTGAGAAGGGAGTGTGAGGTTCTTCAATGAGTATTAAAAGGGTAGAATACCCTTGAGTGTTTGAAAGGTGGAGTGCTTCTTGCTTGATCCAAGATCCAATTATCATTCTTTGAAGGCGCAAGCCTCTACTTCCTTGTTTTCCTTCCTTCTTCTTCTTATTTAAATTCCAATTTTGAATTCTCCTTCCATGCCTAATTTCTGATTTGATGCAGGTTTTCTTTGATTTTCCATGTCCAAGATGAAGGTCTCCAAGCCATCATGGCCAAGGTGAGTCCTAAAGGTAGGGAGTGCTAGTCTTATAGTTTAGACCTCAATTGATGGGGACAGGTGGTAGGATTGTTGGTGAGCCTATAAGTCACCTAGATTATGATGGGGACATCAAAACCATCCGGTTTTTCTTTTTTTTATCCTAATTTTCTTTTTTTTATTTTTTGATTTTTTTCCATCTATTCTACCTATCCCCGCTATTCCAACTTTATTCCTGATTATCCCAGACTTATCCCCGACCTATTCTTGTCATCTTCTACCTCAAAGCTGCCCAAAGATGTTAAAGCATGAATTCCAAAGCTGCACCAATTTTAAAGCTTCATAGATTTCAGAGCAGGTACTAATTTTGGTGAATCCAGATTATGCCTAATTTATTTATTTTAAATCTAGATGTATAAACTAGTTGGAAAGTTTTTTTAAATTAGTTTTAGATTAGGATTAGTTTAAATTTCAACCATATGGAGAGGATTATGTTTAGTTTTTTTTACCATGTTTTTATACTACAAACAAAGTAGATTTGGGATGTTACCTTGTTTTTGGACTGCATGCCTTGTCTTCTTTTCTTGGGTTCCAAGTTTTGTAAGCCTATATAAAGCACCCCCTCTCTTGAATAATAATGATGATGATTATTAATTTTTGAAAAAAGTGTTCTTGGTTCTGCCTCCGGCCATGAGGCCAGTCTTTCCTTCACTTGCGGGTGTCGATGGATGTGAGACCCCACTTCCTTCACTTTCGAGCGTCAAGGGGCACGAGGCCCTAGTTATCTTCTCCCTAGCTGAGTTCCCTTTATGATCTTGGAGCTTCTCCTTCACGGCCCAAGTAGCGATTTGGGAGTGATGCCCTAGGCTCCGTATGTAGTGAGATGGGTGGGACGCCCTAGACTACATGTAGTGGGGTGGGTTATGTAGTGTAGTGAGATGGGTGGGACGTCCTAGACTACATGTAGTGGGGTGGGTGGGATGCCCTAGAGGTGCGACGTCTTTCCGTGAAGGTAAGTCCCAAGTCCATAGAGTATCCATCTTTCTTTCCCCAATAGGAGACTTCTCAGCTCTCTAACGATCCTCCTAGCTAGCCCCCCCTTTATCCCGCATCAGATTAGGGTATCATATTTTTTTAGGTTTTTTTTGTAAGGGGTGGTGAAGGAAATAATGGGAATGGAAGACAGGGATCTGGATCTCATGGACTTTAGGACTCACACTAACTAAGAGACCTCTCACCTCTAAGGCATTCCACCCTCCTCGATACTTGGAGGTGTTAGAGTGAATCTCAAAGGTCATGAGGGAATAAAGAAAATGGAATGGGAAGGGGGATAACTAGACATGACCTCACATCATGTCTTAGGGTTGGGTCTTACACCCTCTCCTCACGGAGTAGAAGAAAAGAAAATCTCTTTCCCTAAAAATTCATCTTTATTGACTGAACTATTTTTTTTACAATGGATTGAAGGTGATATTTATACATGTCCAACCCTCATTTAAATTTGAATACAAGATAAAAAGATAGAGATGATTCAAATTTAAATACAAGATAGGATAAGATAAGCATATCCATATCTCAATCCTAACCAACCAAATCCTAATTTGAATTTTAAACAAAGGATAAATCCAAAATTTATTCTGGATATGCTCCAAGATTCATGCAGCTCCAGGATTCGTGTTTGCTCCGGGATTAGTGCTGATGATATCCCATCATTCTCTTGAGGTGGGGAGAACTCGACTCTGTCGAGTTTGGATTAGCAGGGACTCTAGTGAACCGCATCCAATCAAAAGAGGCTTCGCTCTGAAAATAGTGCAACTTTGAGATTGGTGCGTGCAGCTGAAATCTGTGCTGAGTTGAAGTCGGCAAGATGGAGGGGGATTTGCTTTCATGTTCATGCAATCCCTCTCCTTCTTCATGGACCAAAAAATAGTGAAGGATCTTCGTGGAGGGGTTCACCGGCGGGCTCTCTAGTGAGGGGAGGAAATGGCGGCATGAACGGGAAGAAGGCCTCTTGGTGGCACTGCAACATGGGCGTGGGTGGCACAGATGCAGGGAGAGGAAGGAGGAGTTCGGTCATTGGCGGGGTGGTTGGCGTCGTCAAGGAACGGAGGAGACGGCGGGCCGGACTCGGAGGTGGTGATGCCAGTTCATAAAGGGAATGACCTCACGGGGCGGCGGGGGCAATCACGGGCGGAGATGGAGAGGAGGGTTTGTTTGCTTTAGACCTTGTTTGCCTCCTCCCTCTCTTCCCCTCTCGGATTTATACCTCCTCTTTCTGGCAGCATCCTCCACGAGGTGTTCTCTGAGTCTGAGGATCCCTACTCCTCCACGTCCTCTTCTCTCTTGATTTGGCTGCAATCATAGTAGAAATCGGAGCATAAGCAAGACGACGGGGCGATCGAGCTTTGATCGGATTCATTCTCCCTCTTCTGTTTACTAGAAGATCCTGTCTCCTTTCGGGATCAGATCGAGGTCTTAGCTGTTGGCATGGCATCAGCAGCTGGTGCAATAGGATGGCTGAGAGGGAGAGTGAACTGAAAGCTGTTCCTTCTGGGGATTGCCTAGTGATCATGGGAAGCACAAAAAGCAGAGATCCCACCTGAAAAGACCATAACTTTATCTTCTCTCATTTCTCCAAGATTGGCCCGTCGAGGTGGAGTTGATGAACCCTTTGCATGGGACAGCAGGGAGTATTTGAGGAAGCTCTGCATAGGAAAGGAGGTCACCTTCAAGGTGGATTACACAGTTCCATCAATAGGGCGAGAGTTTGGTTCTGTTCTTCTTGGAGAAAAGAATGTTGCATTTTTAGTTGTTTCTGAAGGATGGGCAAAGGTAAGGGAGCAGGGCCAACAGAAAGGTGAAGCAAGCCACTACTTGTCAGAACTGTAAAGATTGGCGGAGCAAGCTAAGCAACAAGGTTTAGGTCGTTGGAGCAAGGCACCTAGTGCTTCCGAGGCATAAATTAGAAAACTACCTCCTTCAGCCATTGGAGATCCTGGTAATTTGGATGCAATGGGGTTGCTGGCTGCAAACAAATGCAGATCCATGCAAGGTATTGTTGAGAAGGTCCGTGATGGTAGCACTGTGCGTGTCTACCTACTCCCAAGTTTCCAATTTGTTCAAGTTTTTGTTGCAGGAATCCAGGCTCCTTCCATGGGAAGACGGTCTGTGAATGATATCATTCCTGAAACTGAAGCTACTACAGAAGATGCAAATGGAGAAGCTTCGAATGAAACTCGACCACCACTAACATCAGCACAGAGGCTTACTGCCTCTTCAACATCATCTACTGAAGTTGCACTAGATCCATTTGGGAGGGAAGCCAACCACTTCATAGAGATTCGTGTTTTAAATAGACATGTAAGGATTGTGCCAGAGGGTGCTTGGAGGAGAAGGAGATGAAACTGATTGCGTCAATGAAAGCAACCACGGATGCCAAAAGCGACGTTAAATAGAAAACCGCAATCCACGACTTTGTTCCAACGATGGCGGACGGATGATATGCATCGCGGCCGTTGGTGTTCAACGGAGATGGAACTTCACGGGAGGTAGCAGACGGAGATATCTCTGATGAGATCGACGACCAGAAGATGGGTGAATGGTGGAAGATGGCATCTCAGGTGGCTGTGGAGATTCTTCTTGGGATCAGATGAGGGAGAAGGTGACAGACGCTGGTGGCTCCAATGATAATGGCAAAGTCGACCAAAGGTGAGGAAGAGAGACAGTGCAGATTTTTTTTTTCCACTTACTGGTGAGAATAGCAGAGAGAGGAAGTGGGATTCGGGCGATGCAGCGGCGACGTTGCTCGGGAGTTGCCGGCGGGGCTGGGTGGAAACGGGATTAGAGATGAGGAGATTAGCAACGGAGAAGTAGAGGGACTCACCGTAGCTGGTGGGAAAGAAGGGAAATCTGGGGTACCCTAATTTTTTTTTCTGGTTCTGATACCAATTTGATGGGCGACAGGTGGTAGGATCGTTGGTGAGCCAAGAAGTCACTTAGATTATAGTATCATATTTTTTTGGATTTTTTTTTAAGGGGTGGTGAAGGAAATAATGGAAATGGAATACGGGGATCTGGATCTCATGGACTTTAGGACTCACACTAACAAAGAGACATCTCACCTCTAGGGCATTCCTCCCTCCTCGATACTTGGAGCATTAGGATGAATCTCAAATGTCATAAGGCGATAAAGAAAATGGAATGGAAAGGGGGATAACTAGACATGACCTCACATCATATCTAGGGTTGGGTCTCACACCCTCCCCTCACAGAGTGGAAGAAAAGAAAATCTCTTTTCCTAAAAATTTATCTTTATTGACTGAACTATTTTTTTACAAAGGACTGAGGATGGTATTTATAGACCTGCCCAATCCTCATTTGAATTTGAATATAAGATAAAAGATAGAGATGATTCAAATTTAAATACAAGATAGGATAAGATAAGCCTATCCATATCTCAATCCTAACCAACCAAATCCTAATTCGAATTTCAAACAAAAGATAAATCTTAAATTTATTCTGTATATGCTCCAAGATTCATGCATGTTGACCCCTAAAGTAATTTTGATGATAACAAAACATTGGAGCATACATTTGATTATCTAACAACTCTTCAAATGGTTGACAAGTTTTTATAGGACAACTACATTGACATACTTTCTAAATCCTACAATCTTCATTACTTTGTGTTAAGTTGTAAAGTGTTTAGAATCCTGTAAAGAAAAACCCAATAAAAATTTCCTACTTAAATCAAAGATAAAGGGTTACTTCTAGTAGTTTTCAAGCTTCATTTTTTCTTGATTTTATTGTAAGAAGACTTTGAAGAAGTCTTCAAAGCTTGGCACAAGAGTTCTGGAGAATTGAATTTGATCTAGCTGAAGAACCACTCTCGATCCGATTGGATGGAGGAACCAGCCAACTCTGGCACTGGCACAGGAAAGAAGTTCTCTGGCACACAGATCCAGCCGACTGGCACCAAGGCCCAGCCGACTCGTCCAGAACATGGTTGAGAACGTTCTGAGAATCTCAAGGATCCGAGCCGACTCGTCCAGAGTAAACCATTTTCTCAACTATAGAACCTAGCCGACTGGTGTTCAACCCAGCCGACTCGAACATGATCCAAGTCGACTCGAAGATTGTTCGAGCCGACTGGAATGATGGAGTCACCTCCAATGGCTGTTCCAGTTTTCTATTTTTTGAATTCCAAAAGTGCTCCAACGGTAACCTGTCACCTCCCAACAGTTTACAACATTCAATATCAAGGGAAGGCAGTTGAAGTCTCTATAAATGAGGTATGAAACATCTTTGAAGAGACTAATGAGTTAATGGATAGTTATTGAATATTTATTGAAGTAAGAAGAGAGAAAACTTGAGCCTTGAAGTCAACCTTCAAGCCTTCACCAACTCTTACCAGAAGCTTGAAGCACCTTTTGAGGAAAGCAAGGAAGCCATTGAAGTGCATTGAAGAGCATTCAATCGAGCTTCACTCGAGCTGCATTGGCAATCACCAGACAACTGAGTTTGTCATTATAGTTTCTTTTTTATTCTACTTTTAGAATATTTGGGTTATTGGTGAGCCCAGTTGTAAAAACCAAATAGGTTTCTTTGGTGAGCCTTTTTAAAACCAAAGTGTAGAGGTTCTAAGTGAGCCTGTGAAAACCTAGTTTGGGTTTCTTTGGTGAGCCCGGTTTAAAAAACCAAGTGTAGAGGTTGGGATTGTGAGCATGTAAAACAATCCGACTGTATTCCGGTTTGGGGAATATAGTGAAAATCCCAAGTGGTGAACTTGGGTAGTGGACATAGGAGCTGGGTTGCTCCGAACCACTATAACTTTCCTTGTTTGTGTTGTGCTTGATTTACTTTTCTACTTCTGCATTTATTCTCTGATTAACACAGCACTCAACCACTAAGAGGAATTACTTGTGCACATACTTGCAAAAATTTGTAATACCCAATTCACCCCCCTCTTGGGTAAAGCCACCTGGGCAACAGCTGGTATCGGAGTAGTGTCTCTGATTACTTGAGTAAAGATTGATGGCTCATCCAATGAGTACATCCTTGGTCGAAGCCCAGTCAACAAATAGACCTCCACTATTCACAGGAACTAATTATTCCTATTGAAAGCACGGATGAAAATTTACATTCAAGCTGTAGATTTTCAATTATGGAAGGTCATCTTAAAAGGGCCACACATTTCCACAATCAAAGTTGATGGCGTGGACATCCCTAAGCCTGAAGAGGACTGGGATGATCATGACATGAAGATGGGGGAATTAAATGCCAAAGCAATGAATTTATTATATTGTGCTTTGGATGCTAACGAGTTCAACCGAATTTTCACTTGCTCTTCAGCAAAGGAAATCTGGGACAAACTCGAAGTGATCCATTAGGGTACTTCCAAAGTGGAAACCTCAAAGATAAATCTATTAGTTCATAATTTGAATTGTTTAAAATGGAACCTTCTGAAACAATTTCTGTCATGTTCTCTAAATTTATAGATATGATTAATGGTTTGAAAAGTCTTGGCAGGGTATACTCGAATGCCGATCTAGTTCAAAAGATACTCTGTTTTCTACCTGACAAATAGGATCCCAAAGTGACTGCAATCCAGGAGGCCAAAGATCTCAATTCACTTCTACTGGATGAACTACTGGGATCACTCATCACCCACGAGCTAACTATGCAGCACAGAACTGAAGATGAACAGAAGAAAAAGAAGACAATAGCATTCAGAGCTGCTTCCGAATCAAAGAGGGATGATGAAGAATCTGAAGAAGAAAGCACCTCCTCCAATGATGACCTAGAAGACGATGACATTGCTATGGTTGTGAGGAGATTCAGAAAATTTATGTGATTAAAGAAAGAAAGATACAACTGGAAATTTCATAGGAAGGATTATGGAAAAGAAAAGGAAAAGGACGGAGATAAAGATAAGAAGTAGTCCCCACATGCTACGAATGTAAGAAGCCGGGGCACATACGTCCAGATTGTCCTCTATTGAAGAAATCCTTCAGACAGAAAAAGAAAAAGAAAGCCATGGTTGCCACATGGTTCGACAGTGAAGAATCATCTTCATCTGAAAAAGAAGAGACCACCAAGACTGCAAATCCATGCTTAATGGGTCTCGAAGATGAGATAACATCCCCTAACAACTGCATTGAATTCACTTTTGATGAATTAAACTCTGCTTTTCATGATTTACTATCTGAGTTTAAGAAAGCAGGAGTAAAGATAAAATCATTGAAAAAAATGAATGATTCTTTACTCAAACAAAAATGAAATTGAAAAGAATCTTATATTACAAAAAGAACTACATGACTTTTCTGAATAAGTTGAAAAGCTGAAAAATGAAAATCTTTTATGTGAGAAGAAAAACAATGATTTACTCGCTGAAAACACTGAATTTAAAAAGGAGGTTACAAAAATTAAGCCTTTAGTTGAAAAACTTACTTTGTCTTCAAATAAGCTTGAGTTAATTTTAAAAGAACAACGGATTTCAGGAAACAAAGCTGGAATTGGTTTTAAAACATCTTTTATGAATAGAATTTCAGCAACTACTTTTGTGAAATCTAAAATACCTGTTCAAAATGTTTTATCACAAAAGGTTTTGGCCACACCAAAAACTGTTTCAACTTCAAAGTCATTATTATATGTTCCTAAGAACTTGAGCAAAAATGCATACATTTCAAAAAGTTCAAAATCTGTATCAAGTGCATCAACTTTTAGAACTTCAAATTCTATTTCTATAAAAACTCTAAAGTTGTATGCTGTTTATAAAAGAATAGGACATAAAGCTTTTGAATGTAATAATTCTAGAAATGTCCTTAAGAATGTAAGAAAGATTTGGGTTCCCAAAGGAACCGCCTCTGCTGACCTGCAAGGACCCAAGGTAGCTTGGGTACCTAAAAGAATTCATTGACTATTTTGCAGGAATGTCTTGCAGCCCAAAGATTGAAGAAAAGGTGGTATATAGACAGTGGCTGCTCAAGACATATGACGGGTGACAAGGATCAATTTATCACCCTTGAAATGAAAGAGTCTTGGTCAACTTTGGAGACAATGGCAAAGGAAGAATAATCGGTATTGGTAAGATCAAAATAACTCCCTTCACTTTTATTGAAAATGTTTTGCTAGTAGACAAACTGAAGCATAATCTCTTAAGTATAAGTCAATTATGATAAAGGCTTCAAGGTTGTCTTTGAATCTTCTATGTGTATAGTAACTAACTCTTTAGATTCTAGCAATAAGTTCATTGGACATAGACTTGGAAATATCTATGTGGTAGATCTTAATGATCTTGCCATGTCAGGTAGCCCTAGTCTAGTTGCAATGAATGCTAAGACCAAAGAGTCGAGTTTACTATGGCATAGACGATTAGGTCATGCTAGCATGCATACTATTGCCAAATTAATTTCTAAAGATCTTGTTAGAGGCCTGCCTAAGTTTAAAGTTGATTTAAATCATGTTTGTGATGCATGTCAAATGGATAAACAAACTAGGGGGAGTTTTAAATCAAAGAATATAGTTTCTACAACAAGACCACTTGAACTACTTCACATGGATCTTTTGGACCTACTAGGACCACAAGCCTAGGAGGTTTGAAATATGCTCTTATGATAGTAGATAATTTTTCGAGATTTACTTGGGTTTTGTTTATTGCTTCGAAAGATGAAACTTTTCATGTTTTCAGAAAATTTCATAAAAAGGTTTCAAATCAAAAGAACTTATCTTTGATTTCAATTAGAAGTGATTATGGAACCGAATTTGAAAATTAATCTTTTGAAGATTATTGTACTGAATTTGGCATTGATCACAACTTCTCCACTCCTAGATCACCTCAACAAAATGATATTGTAGAGAGAAAAAATCGGACATTGGAAGAAATGGCTCGCACAATGTTGTATGAAGGCAATCTTCCAAAATACTTTTGGGCAGAAGCGGTGAACACTGCATGCTATATTTTAAACTGTGTTTTAATCCGTCCTATTTTAAATAAAACCTCCTATGAACTTTGGAATGATAGAAAATCCAATATTAATTATTTTCATGTGTTTGGATGCAAATGCTTTGTGCATAACAATGGAAAAGATAATTTAGGAAAATTTGATTCTAAAGCTGATGATGCAATTTTCTAGGTTATTCATTACATAGCAAAGCATATCGGGTTTTTAATAAAAGGACTCTTACTGTTGAAGAGTCAATTCATGTTGTATTTATTGAAACTAACCCTACACCTTCTATACAAGAAGAGTGCATAGATAATGATGCAGGTATATTGCAAAAAGGAATGGATGACTTGAGCATTCAAGACAAAGATACTCAAGATGGAGAAGAGAAAGGTAAGGATTACACTGATCTACCGAGGGACTGGAGGTATGTTACATCTCACCCTAAAGAATTAATCATAGGAGATCCTTCACATAGTGTTAGGACTAGGTCTGCACACAAGGATGCACATGATTACCTAGCCTTTGTATCACAAATAGAACCCCATAGCCTAGAAGAAGCTGAGACTGACCCAAACTGGACGATGGCAATGCATGAAGAATTAAACCACTTTGAAAGGAAAAAGGTATGGACACTTATAGATAGACCTACTGACCATCCAATAATAGAAACCAAATGGGTCTATAGAAATAAATTAGATGAGCAAGGAAACATTATAAGAAATAAAGCTAGATTAGTGGCTAAGAGATATAACCAAGAAGAAGGTATTGATTTTGATGAAACTTATGCACCCATAGCAAGACTAGAAGCCATTAGATTACTACTTGCATTTGCTTGGTACATGAATTTCAAACTTTTTCAAATGGATGTAAAAAGTGCATTTCTTAATGATTTTATCTCTGAACAAGTTTTTGTGAAACAACCACCAGGTTTTGAAAATCACTCTTTTCCAAACTACGTATTTAAATTAAACAAAACATTGTATGGTTTGAAACAAGCACCAAGAGCCTGGTATGATAGACTTAGCACTTTCTTAATTGAAAATGATTTTTCAAGAGAAATGTAGACAAAACCTTATTTATCAAAAATAAGAATAATGACATTTTAGTTGTACAAATATATATTGATGATATCATTTTTGGTGCAACTAACGAATCTCTATCTAAAGAATTTGCTAAGCTTATGCAGGGAGAATTTGAAATGAGCTTAATGGGCGAGCTGAACTACTTCCTTGGACTTCAAGTAAAACAAACAAAGGAAGGCATCTTCATCAACCAAGCCAAATACATCAAAGAAATCATCAAAAAGTTTGGTATGGAGAGTAGCAAATCAATGAGCACACCCATGAGCCCAACTTGCAGATTGGACAAAGATGAAAATGGATCCAATGTTGATCAAAAGCTATATAGAGGTATGATTATATCCTTATTGTATTTTACTGCAAGTAGACCTGACATATTATATAGTGTATGTGTATGTGCTAGATTTCAATCATACCAAAAGAAACACATATGCTTGCTATCAAAAGCATAATTAAATATTTGAAAGGAACAAGTAATTTAGGAATTTGGTATTCTAAATATTCTATCCTGAATTTGATTAGATTCTTTGATGCTGACTATGCTGGTTGTAAAATAGATAGAAAAAGCACTAGCGGTACATGCCAATTTCTAGGGTTGAATTTAATTTCATGGCACTGTAAGAAGCAAAACTCCATAGCCTTGTCCACAGCTGAGGCTGAGTATGTGGTTGCTGGTAGTTGTTGTACTCAAGTGTTATAGATTAAACAACAACTAGAAGACTTTGGTGTATCACAATCTAAAATTCCAATTAAATGTGATAACACAAGTGCTATCAATTTGATAAAGAATCCAATTCAACACTATAGAACCAAGCACATTGAAATTAGAAATCATTTTATTAGAGATCATGTTTCAAATGGCATATAGTGCTTGATTTTGTTCCTACTGAAGATCAATTAGCTGACATATTTACTAAGCCACTTAATCAAGATAGAATTGAGCTAATTAGGAGTGAATTAGGACTTTGCGATCCTTTCTAAATTCTCTAACTTAATTCCTTCAAATTTAAGGAAATATCATCTAGAGAACCTCCTGATTTTATTCTATATCATAGAGCCTTAATTTTCCTTGAGATTCTCTTCAAAATCTTTATGATTTATGATTGAAATTTCCAAAACTCTAATTTCTCTATTCGAGCCGACTAGCTCTTAAGCCGAGTCAACTGGATTTTCTGAGAGTTTTGAGCGAGTTCTGGCCTAGCCAGCTTGAGCATTTTCGAGTGACTAGATTCTCTGATTGTTTTAGAAAAGCTTTGGTCGAGCCAACTCGACCCTTTTTAGGGCTATTCGAGTCGACTGGAATTTCGCACCTAAGTGTTTTACTTTGGGTTATAAACCCTTCTTCGAGCCGTTTAACCTCTATTTTGTTTTCTCTAACAGTTCGTCCTCTCCTAATCGTACTCCAAAGACTTCTATCTCCCTTCCAAGCACTCCAATCTCTCAGTTTTCCATCTCTCCTAGTAATGGCTCTCAAGCGTGCAACCGGAAAACACTCCAATAGGGCTGCTCCGATTGTTGAAAGGGAAAGAAGGTCTAAAAGGCATCAAGAAGAGCCAAGTGGCACCGTCCACAGTGAGGAAATTATAGAAAGAAGCCGCAAGGGATGCTCCAGCCATTCCAAGTCAAGTCCCGTCGATGTTCTACACACCGGTAACCCTCCGACCATCGAATTACTTGGAGTTTATTAAGGGGATTGGGTTAAAAATAGGATATTTAATTGAAGATCAAGGATAGAGAAAGTTTTGTTCTTTAATGAAAGACTTATCCCACTCTTGTTAGAAATTTTTATGAAAATCTGAGATTGGGAACACATCATGTTGAATCCACTGTTAAAGGAAAAGGATTATTGTCAATGAAGAATTTCTACATAGTTTTTACCGGAAATACCTTCAGATGGAATGAAATTTCTAGTGATTGACAATAGGGAAAAGACTTTAAGAACAATCTTAAACAAAGAAGATGTTGGTGGAATTGGAATAGTGTTTGCTAATATCCTGTCTCTAGAAATGAGGTTGCTACATAATTTTATCTACAGAATATTCTTGTAAAGAACAGGAAGATTTGACTGGGTGAGTGAAAGAGATTTATGCCTTATGGAACACATTATAGAGAAACTTCTGTAAATCTATCCTACATTATAATCATGAAAATGAAGGAGATAGTTAGAAAGGCCAAGTCTTGTCTACCCTATAGAATGATGCTTACCCACTATTTAAGTCTCAAAGAGTGAGTTTGGAGGGTAAAGATGGATTAGAATTGCACCATACAGATGTCTACACTTCCAAATCACTAGAGAGGATGGGGTACTTCCAAGTTGAAGGAGTATGGAGGAAGAAAGGTACAAATGTCAGGGCTATAGGCAACTCTAGCAGTGAAGAGGAAGAAGAAGGAGAAGAAGAACCTGCTGGCACTGTTGCAGTTGAAGCTAGAACCTCTTCTATGCCTGCACCTGAGCCTGAGTCTCTTATTTCTGAGCCTGCTACTACTATTGAGGAGACTAGAGTACCTTCTCCTATTTTTGATATGCCTGCAGCTGAGTTTGATTTGCCTGCACCCGAGTTTGATTTGCCTATAGCTGATATTCCTCTATCGGACTACCCTCCTGCAGCATCACATCCTCCAATCATTCAAAGTCGGATTGAAGAACAGATGAGGAGTTTGACTGACACACTGACAGGTACAATTACTTCTCTATTTGGTGATCTGAAAAAGTCATTGGACAGCATACTGGATAGGCTAGAAGAACATGTTTCAAATCTACAAGGAAAGGTTGAAGCAATAGAAGCCTCAAGATCGGCACCTCAAATAGAACTTCAACCAATCCTAGATTGTATCTCTTATAGTTTTGAAACTATATTGAAATCTGTGGATGCAACTTTGAAGGAATACAGAACTGAACTGAATGAAGCTAAATGTACATTAGGAACAATTACAGAAACTAGACAGATGGTTGATGACTACACTAGAGGCATTGGGATCATCAGGTCAGAGCTTGGAAGACTTAGAGGATCAACCGAAGCATTTGCCAATGTCCAAGCTTCTAAGCTTATATCAATGCAAAAGAAATCGGTGAGATGAAGGAGGCAGTGAACAAAGTACCAGCAAACCTCAAGGATATGGAGCAACAGCTTGGAGCAATTTGGATGGAGATGGTTTTCCATCTATGGCACTGTTAGATCATTGGAGGTCACTGCTAGGACCAGACCCTTGTATGATCCTCCTCCTATTTTCACTAGGGCTCCTACTACTTCTCACCATCCTAGGGCACCTCCACCTTATGCATCCTCTAGTAGACCACCTAGACCTGCTTCTTGGTACGGTGCTAGTACACCTACCAATGTACCTAAAGAGGAATCTAAAAGTGAATAGGTCTTTAGTATGGTCTTTAGTATTTCTATACTTTTTGGAAAATTTTTGAAGTGTTTGTAATGATTGATGTACTGAATCCTTTGATAGAAATGCAATGAATACTTTTTGGTCACGGTGTAATGTGCATACTTATGTTATCCTATTTACACTCTCCATTTTCTTAAATATAATTCTCTCTCAAGTTTGAGAAAGTGAAATTATCTCAAACAAATCTTAATACTTTTTCAATCTATTTAAAAATCTAAGCTTAACTGTTTAATCTTTGTGATTTGATGACAAAAAGGGGAGAGCTATTATACAATAGAGTGCATGAAAGAAGAAACTCAATGAATTGGATTAGAACTGCTAAAGTCAATTAGACAGTGGGAGCTTAGTGATGAGCTTAATGATTTTTGCATACTTTTCTTGCTGAAATGTTCAAATGAATGATAAGGGGGAGAAACTTAGAGAAATTTCATATTGTTTAAAAATTTTATAAAAAGGGAGAGATATACATGTTTAATTTACATGTTTAATTGGTTCAATGATTACTATGATTCTCTCTACTTATTACATCTATCTGTCAATACTTAATGTTGCTTGATACATACAAGCAATCATTCTCTGATACTTACAGTTTATAAAATTGGCTTTGTGTAACTGTATAGCATATATTGATACACATTTGAGAATACAGTTGATGTTATGATTTGTCAAACAAGTATAAATGCTTACTATGATATACATCTACTTGTGAATAGAATAGATTCTTTTCATGCCCAGTGTTTTGTCATCATCAAAAGGGAGAGATTGTTGACCCCTAAAGTGATTTGATGATAACAAACATTGGAGCATATATTTGGTTATCTAACAATTCTTCAAATGGTTGACAAGTTTTTGTAGGACAACTACATTGACATACTTTCTAAATCTTACAATCTTTATTGCTTTGTGTTGAGTTGTAAAGTGTTTAGAATCTTGTAAGGTAGAACCCAACAAAAAATTTCCTACTTAAATCAAAGATAAGGGTTACTTCTGGTAGTTTTCAAGCTTCAATTTTTCTTGATTTTATTGTAAGAACCTTGAAGAAGTCTTCAAAGCTTGGCACAAGATTTCTGGAGAATTGAATTTGATTTGGCTGAAGAACCACTCTTAAGCCGACTGGATGGAGGATCCAGCCGACTCTGGCACCGCACAGGAAAGAAGTTCTCTGGCACACAGATCCAGCGGACTGGCACTAAGGCCTAGCCACTCGTCCAGAACATGGTTGAGAACATTCTGAGAATCTCAGAGATCCGAGCTGACTGGATTTCAGCCTAGTCGACTCGTCTAGAGTGAACCATTTTCTTAACTATGGAACCCAGCCGACTGGTGTTCAACCCAACCGACCGGAACTTGATCCGAGCCGACTTGAAGATTGTCCGAGCCGACTGGAATGACGGGTCACCTCCAACAGCTAGTTCCAATTTTCTATTTTTTGAATTTCAAAAGTGCTCCAATGGTAACCTGTCACCTCCCAATGGTTTACAACATTCAAAATCAAGGGAAGGCAGTTGAAGTCTCTATAAATGAGGTATGAGAACATCCTTGAAGAGACTAATGAGTTAATGGATAGTTATTGAATATTTATTAAAGTAAGAAGAGAGAGCACTTGAGCCTTAAAGTCAGCCTTCAAGCCTTCACCAACTCTTACCAGAAGCTTGAAGCACCTTTTGAGGAAAGCAAGGAAGCCATTGAAGTGCATTAAAGAGCATTCAATCGAGCTTCACTCAAGCTGCATTGGCAACCACCAACAACTGAGTTTGTCATTATAGTTGCTTTTTTATTCTACTCTTAGAATATTTGGGTTATTGGTTAGCCCAGTTGTAAAAACCAAATAGATTTCTTTGGTGAGCCTTTTCAAAACCAAAGTGTGGAGGTTCTAGGTGAGCCTGTAAAAACCTAGTTTGGATTTCTTTGGTGAGCTCGGTTTAAAAACAAAAGTGTAGAGGTTGGAATTGTGAGCCTGTAAAACAATCCGACTGTATTTCGGTTTGGAGGATATAGTGAAAAACCCAAGTGGTGAACTTGGGTAGTGGACGTAGGAGCTGGGTTGCTCCGAACCACTATAAACTTGCCTGTTTGTGTTGTGCTTGATTTACTTTTCTGCTTCTGCGTTTATTCTCTGATTAACACAGCACTCAACCACTAAAAGGAATTACTTGTGCACATGCAAAAATTTTGTAATTCCCAATTCATCCCCCTCTTGGGTAAAGCTACCTGGGCAACAGTGCAGCTCCAAAATTCGTGCTTGCTCCGGGATTCATGCTGGTGATATCCCATCATCAATCCTTGAGTGATGAGAGCTCCTTCTTCCACCAAATAATTAGCCATCATTTTTGGTAGGAAAACTCTTCCTAAGCTTCATTAGATCTGATCATTTGAAGGTTAACTTGCCCTAGTAGTAATGGTTTCCTTATCATGAAAATCCTAATCTCTATTTTGAACTAGATCTATATTACGGGTATTATAACTTAGATCAACTAGTCTCCTTATGAAGATTCTTTTCTTGGATTAATTTAGACCATTTATTTGATAATTAATTGCTCAAGTTTGCTTGCTGGTTTGATTACTAAAACTCTCCATTCATCATTTCATTTTTGTCCCCCATCAATGGACCTGTATTTTGAAAGCCATATGAATATATATTCTGAAAGAGATCAGTTCAAGTTTGCTAAAGCTAAGTTAGTTTTCTAGGCTAAGGTAGACTGGGATAAGTTTGAGAGAGTACTTAGGCGAGAAGGCCATGAACCCATAACTACCTAGAGTGACATGAAACTTGAACTAAGGATAAAGTACTTAGGTAGATTTTATGAGCACAAACTTTTAGACCAATGGTACAAATTGAGATAGGGCAATAAAACTATGTCTGAGTATATTAAGGAATTTAATGATTTTATTAGGAGGTGTAACACAGTTGAACCTGAGTCTAAAATCATATCTAGATTTAGAGATGGCCTACGAAGGGATATCCAGTGGAAACTATTCTAGTGGAAGATTTATAACCTGGATGATGCCTATCGACTTGCTATGGAATTCGAGTCAAGTCAGAGGGAACCCATGAACTATCGAGTTGAGCCTAGTAGGATTAGTACCTCTGAACCCAAACCCAACCTTAACCCGAGTCGACCCAACCCTAACCCGAGTCGACCCACCCCTACTACCCCATGTGTTAACCAGGGTGACATTAAAGAAGAAGAATATATTGCAGGCCTAGAATTGGTTAACCTAGAAGACACACAGGTAAAAGCTATATTGGAAGGACCCTTAGAAGATTCTGAACCCACTAGTAAGCCTGAAGTAGAAGTATATGAGGCTGACATGAGTTTGGTAGATGAATATGAAGGAGAAGACTTCGAGGAGGACAATCTAGTACCTTACTTGAAGAAATTCTTGGAGAAGATAAGATTGTAGAGCCTAGTCCTGAAACATCAGAACAATAGGAAATTAGTGAGGACTTAGTTCCTGTAAGTTAATACCCTCAGGAAGAGCCCACTCCTTTAGCCTCAACCCAAGACCTCATTCAGTTCCCTTATAAAGAGTTCATTCTTTTAATCCCAGTTAATGACCTTTTTCTAGAACTGACTAAGTCTTCCTTTCATGAAAAACCTATACTTGCAATGACCAAATTCTCCATTCTTCAATTTGACCTTATGTCACCCATAAATCAATGTTCATACATTAAGGTCAGTCTCTTTAGCCCAGAACTAGTCCCTGAGTCTCCTTCCTATTTCCTATCCTTCCTTGAGTCTTATCATGTTTCTAGAGCCATTAGGTTATTTGATGAGATTACCAGGTTGCATGAATCCTTAGAGTCCATTCCTTTTGCTTCCTACTTCTGGAAGACCCTCTAGCATTTGCTAGAAGTTCATGATAAATTCTCACGTGCATACCAAACCAAGGTCAAACCTAGAGAGTCTATAGTCTGTTAGGTTTAGGCCCAAGAGCCTAATAAAAATTCTTCTTAATAAGAATGCATAATTGAGTCTGCATTTTGTTAGGTATTAGTATGAGTTTCAGAGTCTGCAAAGTCATTCGCACAGCATGCATAAGGAAATTAGCCAAAAAAATTAATCTAAGTAATGATACATATAAGAAATTGGTTGATTCCTGAAAGCAAGCCCAAGAATTTAACAAAGAAAATTATGTAATGATTAGGCTTAGGCCTGAACAGTTTCCATCAGGAACCATTAAGAAACTTCATGCTCGTAAAGCTAGCCCCTTTAAGGTGATAACGAGAGTTGACCCTAATGCCTATGTGCTTGAGCTACCCCCGGATTATGGCATTAGATTAGGAACCCAATACCAATAGCCTCAACCCAACCCAACTAATGTGACCATGGAGTCCAACCCTAGGAGAACCCTATACCATGAACCATCCTTAGAACCCAACCATAGGAGACCCAATTATGACTACCTGAACCAAGATGAAAGACCCATTAGACGCACCCAACCTTATGCACCCACTTTTGATGGAAGTCCAGATCCTAAGGTGTATATTGATTGGGAAGATAGAATGGATCAGTACTTTAAGTACACTAGGATGTTAGAGATAGAGAAGATTAGTTTGGCTACACATAGGTTAACCCGACTTGCTAAGCGATATTGAAAACTTACTAAGGATGATTGTTATTGGAAAAGAGAATAGATAAGTACCTGGAAAGATATGAGGAGTAAGTTGAGAAAAGAGTACCTAGGTCCATTTTATGAGCATGAACTTTTAGCCCAATGGTGCAACTTGAGACAAGGTGACAAAACTATGTCTGAATACATTGACCAATTTAAGGAGTTTATTAGAAAATGTAACATAGTTGAACTTGAGTTTATGACCATATCGAGGTTTAGGTATAACTGCATGAGGACATCCGTTGGGAACTGTGTCGTTAGATGATTGAGGACTTAGAGGAAGCCTATCACTTAGCTAAAGAGTTCAAGTCAAACCAGAGGGAACTCATATTTTGTCAAATTGAGTCCAACAATAATAACCCTCCTACACCCCAGATCCATAGAACTGAATCCATAACCTTTGAGCCCATAACCCTTAGTTTACCCATCCCTATTACCTAAAACCCTAGTCAATTTCCCTTTAGCTAACCCCCTCTTACCATCCCATTGGTTCACCAAGATGACATAGAAGAAGAGATGTCTGAGGCTAACCCATGTTTGGTAGAGGAATATGAAGATGATTAGTCTATTGTAGATCTAGAGGAAGACACCCCTATAGGAGAACCAGAATTAGTTGACCATGACAAAACCCAGATAGAAACCAACCTAAAATAGTTGAACACAACCAACCCAGTTCAACCATGGAACCCAATTTTGAAACCCTCCTTAAGGCTATAATTGAACAATTTACCCAGATGAACACCTAAAGCCAAGCCCAGTTTGACTAGATGCTCACCCAATCCCAAAGTCAGTTTACCTAATTAACCATCCAAACCAACCAAATGACCCAGACCAATAACAAGGCAACCCATAGGATTGACCAGTTAACCACTAGATTGGACCAAGTAGAAGCCAAACCAGTGTTAGTTAATCCAGAAGGTACCCAGGTTGAAGCCACCCTAGAGTTAGCTGACCTTAACACCCAACCTGTAGTTGAAGAACCTTTAAAGGAAGAAGACCATGAGGAATCCAATCCTACAATTAGCATCATACCTAAGGAGCCACTAAAAGAAACCCAATTAGAGAGTCCAGTCCTTTGATTTATGAGCCAGAAGAGTTTATTAAGGACTTGACCTATTTAAATCAATACTCTCAGGACAAAGTGATGCGGGATGACTCTAAGAATGCTAAATATGTAGGAAAAAATTAAACTATTTTTTTTAATTTTTTTTATAATTTAGATTGGTAGGTTAATTTCTTGAAAGTAAGTAAAGACTTGCAAGTAATCAGCAATGCTAAAAATCATCATATCGTAGGCTGAATCATGTAAGATAAATAAAAGACAGGATCCAGAAATTGAGAAATTCTCGACTTAGGATAGTTAATCTTCAATAAATCAGAAATTAAGAGAAGGGAGGTTTATTAGCAGTCAAAGATTATAAATTCAGTAATTGAAGGGATCACTCACACTCTGATCGGAGCCTAGATGAAGAAGCCTCGGTTCCCTTGAATCTGATGGCTGATTTGGGTGGTCCTGGAAGCAAAAAAAGGCCTCCTCAGGGGAGGTGAAACACCTTGGGGATCCTGCAAGCATCAGGGTCAATCAAAACAGCAATTAAATAAAGGAATAAGAAACTAGGATTTAGAATTAAAAGAACTAGGTTTAGGTGTGGAGGTCACATGGAAGAAGCAGTTGCTTGATTAGGGCGATAGCTAGCGCATCTTCCTCTGGGCGTGGCTGATCTCCAAAGATGCAGATGGAAGCTAGGGCAATGGGGTTTCAAATCAGGGACACAAGGAGAGCACACAAGAACAAGAGAGCCAACACTAGAATACCAAACACAAGGCAATATCACAAAATTTCAGCATGTTGTATTCATAAGAAATAGATGATTACAAGAGGGGGAGGGGTGGGGTATTTATAGAGTTCCCATGCCCTCTCTAACTAGGGTTACAGTTAAGTTTACAAGCCTTCTCCTAGTTAGATTACATGTCCTTTCCTAGCTAGGTTAGAATTACAAAGCTTAAAAGAACTAGGAATCCTAACTAGGTTAGACTAGTCTTCTCCTTCTCACTTAAGGACATCTCCCTTTGAGCTTTGACTTGGTCAACCCTCCAAGGATGCCTAGGAGGGCGTGTTGGTCTTCTAGGGATAGCAAGAGGCTAGCCCAAAGGGAATTGGGTGCATGGGCTTGGGCCTCTGGAAGCTAGGGTGGCCTAGTAGCCTGGTAGCAGAAATATTCCATAGAATCTTGCTTCTTAAGGGCTTGGGCTTGGCTCTTGGGCTTGATTTCTTTAGACTAGGATGTAGGTGGACCTCTGGAATCATGGATGCCTTGGTCTGGGAATATTCTCTGGCATCCAGAAGGGAATCTAGGCATCTGGAAGGAATCAGGGTCTCCGGAAGGCATCTTGGACCCTATGGTGTCACACAAAATCCAATAATCTGATATAGTGGCCTCTAACTCCTGGATGAGGCCTGGTAGAACTCCAAAATAGTGTAACCTCCTCTCTGGTACAAAAGTGGACTCATACTAGACTCGTACTGATGTACAGGACTTAATATACTGGACTAGGTTAAGGGTTGAGACAAATCAACTAACCTCAACTTATTACAGGACTCAATCTTAATTGATTACAAAATTTTCAAAATTTTTATACATGACTAAATAAACCAAATAGGACCTAGTAATCTATGTCTGATCCTGTGCCCCCACCAATTTTCACGGGATAGGAGGAAATCGACCCCATCGAGTATGGATCAACCTAGCTCTCATAGTGCTCGAGTATGTCTGGGTTGAGGTGCTGCAGATCCTCATGGGTGATCCACGAGTCCTCATATTCTGGCCGACCTTACCACTGGACCAAATACCTCCGATAGCCTTTATTCCGGGTACATATGGCATGATCGTCCAAGATTCTCTCAATCTTTTCCTCACTATTTGGCCAATTGGTTGGTGGACACTCTGGGGCAGGCTCACTCTCAAGAGAAGGGATAGGTCCAAAAGGCTCGCTGGGAATCGCTGCTGGCTCCCTATACTCTACAAGATCTGAGATGTTGAAGGTGGAACTAATACCTAAGTCGGGTGGTAACTCAAGCACATAGAATTTGGGTCTAACTCTCTTTATTATCTTAAATGGGCTAGCTCTACAAGCATGAAGTTTCTTTACGGTCCCTGGAGGGAATCGTTCAGGCCTAAGCCTGATCATCACAAAATTTCCTACAAAAAATTCTTTAGCTCTCTTTCGAGAATTAGCCAAGTTTTATATAGTTCATTACTTAGGTTTATCTTTTGGCCAATTTCTTTATGCAAATTTTTAACATGCTGTGGAAAAGATTCAATTGACTTAGAAACTCATGCATGTGAGTGTAAGGGGATCAAATCAAGAGGTTTATTGGGTTTATATCCATGCACAACCTCAAAAGGAACCATGATTCATTCTAGATGCCCTCCAGATGCCTACATTTGAGTCCAGATAATAGAGCATATTTCCAAACTAGGGCATCCATGATTCTAGAGGTCCACCTGCATCCCAGGCCATGGAAATCAAGTCTAGGCTTCTGGCCCAAGCCAACCAGAACCAAGATGCTCTTCTTATTCCAGGAATATTCTATCCAGGGCACCCTAGCTTCTAGGAGGCCAAAGCCCATGCACCCTTCACCCTTTGGCTGGCCCATTGCTGCTCCTAGAAGCCCAGCACACCATCCTAGGCATCCTTGGAGTTGACCAAGTCAAACCATGAAGCAAAGAGGAGAAGACTAGTCAAAGTTCTAAACCTAGTTGGGTTTTATTTCCTATGTGTTCTAAGACTTGTAATTCTAACCTAGCTAGGAGAAGGACTTGTAATCTATCTATGAAAAGGCTTGTTAACCTAAGTGTAACCCTAGTTAAGAGAGGGCATAGGAACTCTATAAATACCCCACCCCTCCCACTCTTGTACTAAATTTTCTCTTATGAATACAACATTACTGAAATTTGAGTCATTGCCTTGTGTTTAGTTTTGTGTTGGTTCTCTTTTTTTGTTTGAGTGCTCTCCTTGTGTACCTTGGCTGAACCCTGCTACCCTAGCTTCCATCTGCATCCTAGGAGATCAGCCATGCCCCAGGAAGTGAAGCCCTAGATGCCGTCCAAGATAAAGAGCTTCTTCTTCCCAAGCCATCCACTCCTAACCCTAATTCAGATTTCTCTTAAACCCTAGTTTCCATTCCAATTTTTATTTGCTATTTTGATTGACCCCTAATGCTTGTAGGATCCTTGAGGTATTTCACTTCACTAGAGGAGGCTTTCCTTGCCTCCAGGATCGTCCAAATCAGCCATCTAATCAAGGAACTGAGCTTCATCTTCCATGCTTCAATCTGAGAGCTATGTGACCCCTTTGATTGCAAATTCTTCAAATCATTGATTGGTAACATCCTTTCCTTCTTTTAATTTTTGATTTGATGAAGATAAGCTATCCTAAACTGGGATTTTCTTAATTCTCAAGTCCTGGAATTTATTATTTTGCATGAGTTTGCCTATGATATGATGATTCTTTGCATAGCTACTTTATCTACTAGTTCTTACTTTTATTTGAAAATTTAGCCTACAAACCTAAATTATAAAACTCACAAAAAAAATTAGTTTACTATTTTCCTGCATGTTTAGCAATCTTAGAGTCATCCCGTATCAATTTGGTATCAGAGCAGGTTTAGGATAGCATTCATCTGCATTAGGATCACAAACCCTAATTTCTACATCCTGCTAGCTACATTAGGTGTCAGTTATTCATCTGATTTTGACCACTTACAAATTTTAATTTTTTTGTGAAATTTGTATGACATGTCCTCTATTTTGTCCTAATAATTTTTATAATTTTTAATTAATTTTATAAAAACTCTAATTTTCTAAAATTTGGCATATTAAAAACCCTAGCTAAAATCTAAGATTTCTGTATCAGTCTAGTAGAGTTCATCATCACCATCCATCCTCTGTCCTAGAATATTTTTGATTCTTTTCTGCATCGATAACTATGTCAAATCTTTCATCTTCTGAAATCCTAATTTCTTGAATTTCTGTACTTACTTGACCAAACCTAACCAACTTCCACACATCCCAATCCCAAGCCCAATTTGTTTGCTAACCAAATTAACCTAAACTTAACTTGCCACCTCATAAAACACACCTAAAATATTTTTATTTTTTTGATTATTTAGATTGCATCAGGACCATCAATTGCCTTCATCTGCATAAACTAATCTTAAGGGCACTTTCTATATCTCAGATCAGGGTAGGAGATCATAACCTGTCCTGGGCCTAAAACAATCTCCTTGCATTCTCACCCAAACCTTAAATAAAATTAATAAGACTTAATTTGCCCTAGAGGGCTAGGTGACACCAACAGGTCGGGTCCAAATTATGTAGGCCAACTAGTGCATTTAATCTTGTGGCTATTACTGAAATCTGGTGTCTAAGGCTGAGGGTCAAGAGTCAAACGACCTAAGTGGTGTGGTGGCTTTTAATTGGGTCCCTGCAAAAGTAGGGGGGCCTCCCACACTCCCTCCCTCTAACTGGCCAGAGGAAGGATTAGCTGCTGGGTTAAGTGTAAGTTGAGCTGACCCATTCTATTTTGGCTCTAGGTTTAAAAAATCCTCGATTGTACTAACCTTTTTCTTTTTGTATGCTTGACTGCACCACATCACTTTGAATGTTTATATGATTGTTTGCATGACCATTAGATTAGGATCCCAATACCAACAGCCTCAACCCAACCCAACTAGTATGACCATGGAGTCCAACCCTAGAAGAACCCTATATCATGAACCATCCTAAGAACCAAACCATAGGAGACCCAATTATGATTACCTGAACCAAGATGAAAGACCCATTAGGAGCATCCAACCTTATGCACCCACTTTTGATGGAAGTCCAGATCCTAAGTTGTATATTCATTGGGAAGATAGAATGGATCAGTACTTTGAGTACATTAGTATGTCAGAGCTAGAGAAGATTAGTTTGGCTACACATAGGTTAACCCGACGTGCTAAGCGATATTAAGAACTTACTGAGGATGAATGTTATTGGAAAGGAGAACAGATAAATACCTAGAAAGCTATGAGGAGTAAGTTGAGAAAAGAGTACCTAGGCCATTTTATGAGCATGTACTTTTATCCTAATGGTGCAACTTGAGACAGGGTGACAAAACTGTGTCTGAATACATTGACGTATTTAAGGAGTTTATTAGAAAATGTAACATAGTTGAATATGTTTTTATGACCATATCGAGGTTTAGGTATAACCTGCATGAGGACATCCATTGGGAACTGTGTCATTGGATGATTGAGGACTTAGAGGAAGCCTATCACTTAGCTAGAGAGTTCGAGCCAAACTAGAGGGAACTCACATTTAGTCAAACTGAGTCCAATAATAATAACCCTCCTACACCCCAGATCCATAGAACTGAACCCATAACCTTTGGCCCATAACCCTTAGTTTACCCACCCATGTTATCCCAGACCCTAGTCAATTTTCCATTAGCCAAACCCTCTTACCACCCCATTGGTTCATAAAGATGATATAGAAGAAGAAATATAGAGGCTGACCGAAGTTTGGTGGAGGAATATGAAGATGATGAATCTATTGTAGATCTAGAGGAAGACACACCCATAGGAGACCCAGAATTAGTTGACCATGACCAAACCCAGATAGAAACCAATCCAAATTTAGTTGAACACAACCAACCAAGTTCAACCATGGAACCCAATTTTGAAACCCTCCTTAAGGCTATGATTGAATAATTTACCTAGATGAACACCCAATGCCAAGCCCAGTTTTATCAGATGCTCACCCAATCCCAAAGTCAGTTTACCTAATAAACCACCCAAACCAACCAAATGATCTAGACCAATAACCAGGCAACCCATAGGATTGACTAGTTAACCACTATATTGGACCAGGTAGAAGCCAAACCAGTGTTAGTTGATCTAGTAGATACCCAGGTTGAAGCTACCCTAGAGTTAGCTGACCTTAACCACACCCAACCTATAGTGGAAGAACCCTTAAGGAAGAAGACCATGAGGAATCCAATCCAACAATTAGCATCTTACCTGAGCAGCCACTAGAAGTAAACATAATTAGAGAGCCCAGTCCTTTGATTTATGAGCCAGAAGAGTTTATTATGACTTGACCTCTTTAAATTAGTACTCTTATGATGAAGTCACCTCTTTGACTCCACTTGATCTTTTTCCTAAAATCAATGACCCTTTATTCCATTATGCAGACCCTTTAGATAGGCATCAACCCCATAAGGTCAACCTCATTAGTGTAGGCCTCATCCCTGAAACCCCTTCTTATCTCCTATTCTACCCGATCAACCCAGAACCTCTTCTTACTTTCTACCCTACCAGACTAACCCTGAATCCACCACGTATTTTTTGCCTTTTCATGAATTTTTTTTATATTTCGTTAACCATTCATATGCATTTATAGGAGTTTGCATACTACATATATTCATTATTCATGTTATGTTTGCATCTTACTTTTGGAGAACCCTAAGGCACCTAGTAGGAGTACATAGTAAGTTCTCATGTGCATGCCATACTAGGATCAAACCTAAAGAGTTTATAGTCTGTTAGATTTTGTCCCTTAGAGTCCAATAAAACATCCTTTGATAGGGATGTCTAGTCAAGTCTATTTGGTATTAGTTGAGTCTAATAAGTTCACAACCTGAATTACATGTCTGCACCTACACTACCCTCTGCACAGCATATGCATATGAAAATTAGTCAAAAGCTGAACATAAGTAATGAATTAAATAACAACTTGGCTAATTCCCAAAAGAGAGATAAGAATTTTCTGTACAGGATTTTATGATTGTAAAGAAATTTTCAGCTGGCGAAGCTAACCCATCCAAAATAATTAATAGTAGTGGATCCAATGCCTATGTGCTTGAGATATCACTTGATTTAGGTATTAGCTCCAGTTTTATCATCTCAGACTTTGTAAAGTCTAGGGAGCTAGCAGTGATACCCAGTGTGCCCCTTGAGGCACTCCCTTTCTTTGTGAGTGAGCCCATCCAAGAGCGACCACGTACAATTTGGCCTTTTGGTGAGGTAAAGATTGAGAGAGCTCTGGACGATCAAGCTATCGGTACCCAGGATAGAAACTGTCAGTGTACTTGGTCCGGTGGTAAGGTTGGCCAGAATCTGAGGACTTGTGGAATGCTGATGCCGATCTACAGCACCTCAACCTAGACCCTCCTTGAGCCAAATTGACCCTTACTCTATGGGTCAAGTTCCTCCCACCCCGGGAGAATTGGTGGGGACACCAGGATCAGAACTTTATATCATGAACCATCCTAGGAACCCAATTATGATTACCTGTACCAAGATGAAAGACCCATTTGAAGCATCCAACCTTATAAACCCACTTTTGATGGAAGTTCAGATCCTATGTTGTATATTGATTGGGAAGATAGAATGGATCAGTACTTTGAGTACATTAGGATTTCAGAGCTAGAGAAGATTAGTTTGGCTACACATAGGTAAACCTGACATGCTAAGCGATACTAGGAACTTACTGAGGATGAATGTTATTGGAAGGAGAACAGATAAATACCTAGAAAGCTATGAGGAGTAAGTTAAGAAAAGAGTACCAAGGTCCATTTTATGAGCATGAACTTTTAACCAAATGCTGCAACTTGAGACAGGGTGACAAAACTGTGTCTGAATACATTGACCTATTTAAGGAGTTTATTAGAAAATGTAACATAGTTGAATATGAGTTTATGACCATATCGAGGTTTAGGTATAACCTACATGAGGACATTCATTAGGAACTGTGTCATTGGATGATTAAGGACTTAGAGGAAGCCTACCACTTAGCTAGAGAGTTAGAGTCAAACTAGAGGGAACTCACATTTAGTCAAACTGAGTCCAACAATAATAACCCTCCTACACCCCAGATCCATAGAACTGAACCAATAACCTTTGAGCCCATAACCCTTAGTTTACCCACCATGTTATCCCAGACCCTAGTCAATTTCCCATTGCCAAACCCCTCTTACCACCCCATTGGTTCATAAAGATGACATAGAAGAAGAAATATAGAGGCTGACCCAAGTTGGGTAGAAGAATATGAAGATGATGAATCTATTGTAGATCTAGAGGAAGACACACCTATAGGAGACCCAGAATTAGTTGACCATGACCAAACCCAGATATAAACCCATCCAAATTTATTTGAACACAACCAACCCAGTTCAACCATAGAACCCAATTTGAAACCCTCCTTAAGGCTATGATTGAATAATTTACCCATATGAACACCCAATGCCAAGCCCAGTTTGACCAGATGCTCACCCAATCCCAAAGTCAGTTTACCCAATAAACCACCCAAACCAACCAAATGACCCAGACCAATAACTAGGCAACCCAAGGATTGACCTGTTAACCACTAGATTGGACCAGGTAGAAGCCAAACCAGTGTTAGTTGATCCAGTAGATACCCAGGTTGAAGCTATCCTAGAGTTAGCTGACCTTAACCACACCCAACCTACAGTGGAAGAACCCTTAAAGGAAGAAGACCATGAGGAATCCAATCCAACAATTAGCATCTTACCTGAGAAGCCACTTGAAGTAAACATAATTAGAGAGCCCAGTCCTTTGATTTATGAGCCAGAAGAATTTATTAAGGACTTGACCTCTTTAAATCAGTACTCTTAGGATGAAGTCACCTCTTTGACTCCACTTGATTTTTTTCCTGAAATCAATGATCCTTTATTCCATTATGCAGACCCTTTAGATAGGCATCAACCCCATAAGGTCAACCTCATTAGTGTAGGCCTCATCCCTGAAACCCCTTCTTATCTCCTATTCTATCCGATCAACCGAGAACCTCCTTCTTACTTTCTACCCTACCAGACTAACCCCTTATCCACCACGTATTTTTTGTCTTTTCTTGAATTTTATTATATTTTGTTAACAATTCATATGCATTTTATAGGAGTTTGCATGCTGCATACATTCATTATTCATGTTATGTTTGCATCTTACTTTAGGAGAACCCTAAGGCACCTAGTAGGAGTACATAGTAAGTTCTCATGTGCATACCATGCTAGGATCAAGCCTAAAGAGTTTATAGTCTATTAGGTTTTGTCCCTTAGAGTCCAATAAAACATCCTTTGATAGGGATGTCTAGTCGAGTCTATTTGGTATTAGATGAGTCCAATAAGTTCACAGCCTGAATTACATGTCTGCACCTACACTACCCTCTGCACAGCATATGCATATGGAAATTAGTCAAAAGCTGAACATAAGTAATGAATTAAATAACAACTTGGCTAATTTCCAAAAGAAAGATAAAGAATTTTCTGTACAGGATTTTATGATTGTAAAGAAATTTCTAGCTCGCGAAGCTGATCCATCCAAAATAATGAATAGTAGTGGATCCAATGCCTATACGCCTGAGATATCCCCTGATTTAGGTATTAGCTCCAGTTTTATCATCTCAGACTTTGTAAAGTCTAGGGAGCTAGCAGTGATACCCAGCGAGTCCCTTGAGACACTCCCTTTCTTTGTGAGTGAACCCACCCCAGAGCGGCCACATACAATTTGGCCTTTTGGTGAGGTAAAGATTGAGAGAGCTCTAGACGATCAAGCTATCGGTACCCAGGATAGAGACTGTCAGTGGTACTTGATCTGGTGGCAAGGTTGGCCAGAATCTGAGGACTTGTGGAATGCTGATGACGATCTGCAGCACCTCAACCTAGACCCTCCTTGAGCCAAATTGACCCTTACTCGATGGGGTCAAGTTCCTCCCACCCTGAGAGAATTGGTGGGGACACCAGGATCAGATATAGATCACTAGATTCCATATGGTTTAATTAGTCATGTGTCAAAGTTTTGAAAGTTTTCTAATCAATTAAGATTAAGTCCTGTAATAAGTTGAGGTTAGTTGATTTGTCTCAACCCTCAACATAGTTAGTATATTGAGTCCTGTACATCATTTATGAGTCTAGCATGAGCCTAATTTTTATACAAGAGAAGAGGTTACCCTATTTTGGAGTTCCATCAAGCCACATCCAGGAGTCAGAGGCCACTACATCAGCCTATTGGATTTTGTGTGACAATCCATGATCCAAGATGCTTCCAGAAATCCTGATTCCTTCTAGATGCCCTCCAGATGCCCAGATTCCAGTCCAGATACCAAAGCATATTTCCAAACTAGGGCATCCATGATTTCAGAGGTCCTCCTGCATCCCAGTCTAAGAAATCAAGTCCAAGCTTCTGGCCCAAGCCCACCATAACCAAGATGCTCTTCTTATTCCAGGAATATTCCATGTAGGGCACCCCAGCATCTAAGAGGCCCAAGCCCATGCACCCTTCACCCTTTGGCGAGCCCATTGCTGCTGCTAGAAGCCCAACACACCATCCTAGGTGTCCTTGGAGTTGACCAAGTCAAAGCATGAAGCAAAGAGGTGAAGACTAGTCAAAGTTCTAAACCTATTTGGGTTTTATTTTCCTAGGTGTTCTAAGACTTGTAATTCTAACCTAGCTAGGAGAAGACTTGTAATATAACTAGGAAAAGGCTTGTTAACCTAAGTGTAACCCTAGTTAAGAGAGGGCATGGGAACTCTAAAAATATCCCAACCCTCCCCTTTTTGTACTAATTTTTTTCTTATGAATACAACCTTGCTGAAATTTTGAGTCATTGCCTTGTGTTTACTTTTGTGTTAGTCTCTTTTTTTGTTTGAGTGCTCTCCTCGTGTACCTTGGCCGAACCCTGCTACCCTAGCTTCCATCTACATCCCAGAAGATCAGCCACGCCCCAGGAAGTGAAGCCTTAGCTACCGTCCAAGACAAAAAGCTTCTTCTTCCCAAGCCATCCACTCCTAACCCTAATTTAGATTTCTTTTAAACCCTAGTTTCCATTCCAATTTTTATTTGCTATTTTGATTGACCCCTGATGCTTGCAGGATCCCCGAGGTGTTTCACCTCCCTAGAGGAGGCTTTCCTTGCCTTTAGGACTGCCCAAATCAGCCATCTAATCAAGAAAAACCGAGCTTCATCTTCCAGGCATCAATCTGAGAGCTGTGTGACCCCTTCGATTGCAATTCTTCAAATCACTGATTGGTAACATCCTTTCCTCCTTTTAATTTTTGATTTGATGAAGATAAGCTATCCTAATCTGGGAGTTTCTTAATTCTCGGGTCTTGGAATTGATTATTTTACATGAGTTTGCCTGCGATATGATGATTCTTTGCATTGCTACTTTATCTGCTAGTTCTTACTTTTATTTAGAAATTTAGCCTACAAACCTAAATTATAAAACTCATAAAAAAAATTAGTTTACTATTTTCCCTATATGTTTAGCAATATTAGAGTCATCCCGCATCATATAGGGTATGGGTGCATAGGATCTAGGCTCATAGAATTTAGGTACATAGGTTCTAAGTTCATAAGATTTGGATATAGATCTACACGTTGTGGATCTCTAGACTCATGGGACCTAGGTAGGTACTTTATCCTTAGTTCAAGTTTCATGTCACTCCAGGTAGTTTGGATTTACAGCCTTCTTACCTAAGTACTCTCTCAAACTTATCCTAGTCTACCTTAGCCTGGCAAACTAACTTAGTTTTAGCAAACTTGAAATGATCTCTTTCAGAATAAAAATTCATATGGTTTTCAAAATACAGTTCCATATTTTTTTCCCAATTAAGATAATCCTCAAACTTAGAATCACCACCAAATTTAGACACTTCCAACACAATGTACCTGGTGGCTCTTCTAGGGTTAGGTTCCATGGTCACACTAGGTTGGGTTGGTCGAGACTACTGGTTAAGCTCCTAATCTAATGGTCATGCAATACACAATGGAGGGTACTACAATTTGCCATACCTATGAGTTCAATCAGAATGGGTTAACTTAGATTATACACAACACAACAACTAGCCATTTCACTGGCTAGGTAAGAGGTGGGAGTGTGGGAGGCCCCCCTACTATTCGTAGAGACCCAACTAGAGAACCACAACACCACTTAGATCGTTTGACACTAGACCTCTTGCCTTAGACACCAGCTTCCCAATGCTAATTGAAGGGTTGCATGCATTAGTTCCTATAATGCTTAAACCCGACTCGTTAATGTCCCTAAGCTTTTAGGTTGCTAAAAGATTTTAAAAACCCAAACCATTAATTGTGTTACCCATATTGATGAGTTGGCTAGATCCAATTTCATTGGATCTATTTTTAGCTTTGGGATTAAGAAGATTTTTAAGCTTAAGCCCCTATAAATTAAATATGAGTCCAAATAAATTTTTGAATTTACCGGTTTGATCCTCTACTATTGCTTTTAATAAAAATTGCTGTAACTTGCTCATTTTATATTCGTTTTGAGCAGTTTTTTGGATCGTTGGATTCATAATAATTTGAAAAATATTTTGAAAGAGTTTTTCATGTTTGAGAAGTTATTTAAATAATTTAAATTTTTTTTGTACAATTCTACTCACTATTATATAGTTCAAGTGTATTTTTCATAGCCTCAAAGGATTTGGAGCACTTTATAAATTTTGAATAGCTGAGTTATTGAGGACTAATAACTCATCTTTTATATGAAATTGCACATTGATGTCTCTATAATCGCTGACCCAAATTGACTGTAATTGATTGTGATACTTATTATATACATAATTCTTGTCCAAAGATGTTTTATAGTTATGTAGTAAGTGTTATTGATAGATGTGGCATACATGTCGTTAAAGTATGCCATTTTATATTTATTGGGTATTTATCTTCTCTGTATGAATAATTTATGGGTTGGCATAAGTATTTATCACCAAAGTGGTTTGTTTGTGTAAGTCCATTAAATTTTTTTATTATGAGAGGGTTTCTTGGTTATTGCATACAACCGCCTGTCCAAAGGGGGTTGTTGTATGTTTTAATCAGAAAGGTTATATGGAGCATTGTGTTGCAATAGTGCTCTAGCTTTATGTGCTTGTGTGCCCAAAGGGGATAGGTTCGTGACTGTTAGGGTATTTCATTTGCTTCTAACTTCATGTGAAGAGTACTTATGCATATTATATGTTCTACCCAAAGGTGAACATATGATATTGCCTTTGGACTCTTGTATATCATTTATGATATATGCCTATTGACTAGTATTTAGCATTCCTGCCATCTTTGATGATACAATCATGTTGTTATTCAGTTTTGACTGGATCAAAATATCAAAGGTAGAGGTATATTAAGCTTAGAAAATTGTCTGCCTAAAAGGGACAGATTTTTGAATGCCTTGTATCCTCATTGTGTTAACCTTTGTTTTCTTTATAAAAAAAAAAAAATATTGGGTCTAAAAAATTTGTTTATCTAAAATAGACATATTTTCAAAATTGTATTGACCTCTTTTTTTTTGGAGCTCAAAAGTATATCTCATTCTCTGCTTATAGGAGAGTTTTGTGATGATGCACATGGTACATTTGTTGAAAATGGCTTATCATATTCAAAGCCTTTATTGACTTATTGTTTGTACCTCAAGTATGTTGCATCATAAGTATGTTGCATCATAAGTATGTTGCATCATAAGTATGTTGCATCATATATGAGCTTGATTGATGTTTTATGCCATTCTAGAGAACATGACTTGATGATCCCTCTTTAGAAGGTTAGTGATTTTTAATAGATGGTGACCACCAAAGTGGCATGTTCATTGAGATTTACTAGGTCCTTCTGTGAATCTTTAAGAATGGATTATATAGCATTATATGTTGAAGAGAGATTCCTTATGTAGGTCATTTTCTTTCTAAAGAAAGTTTCATTGCATTTGACCAAGGGCTCTCATTAAAATAATGCTTGGAAAGTTTTTTTTTGAGATATATTGTATATGTTTCTCTATTGATTAACTGTATAAAGATTATTTAGCAGTTAGTATATTTGTATTCAATAGAGTTAATGCTCCCATTATGATAACTCTGACTGAAATGTAGATATGAAAACTGAAATTGTGCTAGCACTAAGTATGATGGAATATAGATATTATATCATGTAATGATCTTCCATCTTGGTTGTCTTATTAGAGTACTCTAAATAAAGCTACCTATAAAAGTGGTAAAGAGTAAATCATTTTGAAATATATTTATATAATTGATTCCATTCTTATTGTTGTATCTAAGAATGGTAATCTATTTTGACCTCATTTATGATAGATATGTATAATCTAATAAAAAAGTCTAGATATGATAGATAAATTAATATGTGAGTTGAATGGTATGATGGTGTTAGGATTTATATCTTGAAACTATAGAGAATTGAATCTAAAATTAGTATTATGAGATTTCTATCTCTAATAAATAGGCTGCTCATCATATTTAGTTTTCTTGTTATGCTATTTAATGATCTTAAAATCATATCCTATTATGTTTCAGAAGTTTTTTATTTGATACTTTTGAGAAAAGGATAAGGATATTGATAAGGTATATCAGTCACATTCTTAGATCCTATATATAATAAATAAATAGTATTATTAAATATTTGAATAAGTATGGGATAATTATTTAATACACCAGCCTGAAATTTCTAAGTAAAATAATATGACTAAGAGGCAAAGTGCACCCTGTAAGATATGGTGTGCGTATGATGAGTAGATGCAATTCACTTTGGTATCTCTAGTATATAATCCTAATGATTACCATCTACATTTTGAATAAGATTCTTGATAAAAAGTTATACAAGATACCTTTTGAATTAGAGGTTGGTGGAAGCCCAATATCTTTCATCTTTATGGTTGGAGCTGTCCAGCAAACACTAACATTGATAATCTATCAGCAAAAAAACCTTGGTTTTGTAATAATACGTTGTTATTTTGGTTATCCAGATAATTTTAAATGAATACAGATTCTTACTATCCTAATAGAGAGGTATCAAGATATTGAGAGTCGAATCATGCCATATTTGTAGATTCTGATTTGTATAATGTCAGATGCTTCCATATATTGAAGTATGGCATTGCAAGAAAATAAGTTGTTACTCTTATCCTACCAGGAAATAGTTTGAGGTAATATTAAAATATACACTAATTATAGTACCTTTATTACTAGTTGATGTAGTACTAATAAAGAAAATTATATGAAAAGAAAATAGAATCTAATGGCATTCTTGGATATACAGGAAAAGTTTGTGACATGTTGTAAAGTCATAATTCATATTGTTTCATTATGAAACTTTATCCTGGATCTTATAATTATTGATTATGTCTTAAAACCACTTATTTTTTTATAATCATAGGTAGCTATGTTCCTTAAAGGAATGATAAAAGTTTTATCTTTTCTATCTATGTGAAGATAGAATATTTATCAGTCATAGGTTGTAGTTGAAAGGAAGATATTTTATATATATAAAGTCAATATTCGTTGATCCCCTAATCAAGATTAGGATTCATATTTTTATAAAACATGTCAAGAATATAGACATTTTAAAATCTTTTATTTTTTGGATTAGTGGGTTCGATGTTTTATACATTGACTTGATTGATAAATTTTATTTATCATTGATTGCTAGACTGTAATCCAACGACGCATAAGTGTCGAGTGTATGTATATAAAGTCCATGTTGGCTGATTGTCTAACCAAGAATTTGAAGCCCATATGCTTTACAAAGAATGTTGAAACTATGGGCATATTGAATCTTTTGTTGTGCTTGGTTAGAGGGAATGACTTTATATTTTGCTTTATTATTATAAAGCTTGATTTCATTTGATTTTCTATCATGTGTATTTATATACATTGTTGACATGATAGTTAATGGATTGCATTCCTATTTTTTTTTTTTATGTGCACATGTGAAATAAAGTACAACATAGTATCTCAAGAATATGTTTTATCTTGAGAATGACAGTTGTATTAGTATATCTCATTTTGATAATTATGAGAGCTTATTATGTCTGGAGACATACAGACTTCTTTTGAAGTCGTGAGATTTCTCTAGCTTGTAATATAGCATGTGATGATAGAGAAATCTTGATTGAGGGTACATATATTTAATTTATTTTGATTATGAGTTATCTCTTTTAGTTGTGTACCTGACTGAGACCTAGTATTGTATTTCAGATTTATTGTGCTGTCTCGTCATTGACATCATTGTTCAGTATGTGGGACAGGATGGCTTGTTGTTTGATGCCATCACAATTTCTCTTGCTTATTTGTTTTAAGCATGTTGATGAAAAATTGACAGACTGACAATGAAAAATAATATGTTTTATTTGATCACCTTGATGCTATTTTCTTGCTACACTACCACACCAAGATTCATGTCGGTGGTGTTTATGATGCTTGTAACCATAAATAAGTCTTGTATCGGTTAAGTAGTACACGGCCCCATGATTCGGCATCATGGATACTATTGGACCGAGTCATTTGTAGGTACTGTCTATGGATCATATGGTGGCCACATTTTGTTTTCAACCCAAGAGCTGTTTCTAAATAAAATATTTTCAAAATTATAATTAATGTAGCCCAAGTGGGAGAATATAAGAATTTCCTTAATTTGGGCTAACATTAATTAAAATCTTGTTTTATATTAAAACCGGGTTAATTTTATGGTCCATGTTGATAGACGTAGGTTGAGCCCATTATTATGTGATCATTGATTGGGCTAGGAGCACCTCATGTGATTAGTGTGGTTGAGGCGGCATAGTATATGCCTTATCCCAACTTGACTTGTGATGGGAGGGTCAGTTAGGGTTTTTTTATTTTATTGGCTAGGTCCCCCTCTCCGCTTCCTCTATTTATATATCACGTATACCATGATTTTATGGTACGGTGATTTTCTTCATCGAGAGCCGCCTTCTCGAGGAAGACCGGAGAGAAGGACTCTGCCTGCGGTGTTTGTGTGAGCATCGAGATAAAGGATTTGTATCGAAAGATCATGACGAATCCAGGTAAGTATTTATTTTTCAGATCTAATATATGATTCTATTTTTTGATTAATCCTAGGGATTTTGGGATTGTTTTTCCCACAGGAGATGGGTGGCTCGACCAGGAAGGAACAACGACGGGCGACTCTCAATCATGGCGGAGGTGGAAAGATGGCATGGGACTGAGGAAGACGATGGCTGTGAACTAGGGCGGCGATAGGGTTGAGGAAGACTGCCAAACTAGTGATGGGAATAAGGAGAGGAAACAATAGGTTGGGAGAAGGTAGGCAATGGTGAAAACAATGGTGGCCGGTCAATGGTGTTGGGTAGTTGAACACAGGAAGAAGATGGTGGAGATGAGGAGAAGGTGATGGCCATGAGGTCGTGGACGGAGCAGACGAGGTAATGGCCATTGATGGGGTCTCGACAACATCTCCAGTGGCTTCTCTGGCTAGCAACGAGGGGACAGATGGCTGCGGGAGGTAGACAATGATTAACGATGATGTTGGTGACCGAATGGAAAGGAAATGGTGGCTGGTGGTGCTTGGATGGTGGATGGTAGGAGGAGAAAAGCTTCTCGATGGCTTCTCTGGTATTGGGCAGCTCTTGGCAACGAGGAAGAGCATGATGGTCCATGAACAAGGGTCATGGACCATCAACAATGGCTGTCATGAACCAATTTCTTTTTCTATAAATCAAGCAACCGGTCCATGGTGGACCAGTTGCATTCAGATTCATGTAAAATTTAATTTAATTAATTTTTCTTTGATATCGAGCCTATTTGAACTCTGATTCGAGTGTCATTTGCACTGTTGGATTCCAAACATCGAGCTCTTTCTATCCATAAATTTATTTTCTATAAAACATTAACAAAAATATCAATTCTTAATAAATATAAATTAATTAATATATATTTTAATTCTTAAATTTGGATATTTAATAGACCTTATCATCAAGCTCTCGTGTGAAAGTTTGGCAAACCTCCTTGGTAGCACTCTGCTCCTACTCTACCAAGGCCTAATGCTCCTCTTCAACCTTTTACATTTGCTCTATGTGGGTAACTTCTCTATGGTCATTGCCTCATGTTTAATGATAGAGGATTTCAGTGCCAAGTCATTAGTATCCAACAAAAGTTATGATCAAGACTTGAAAGAAGATACCACTTATCCCTATAGTGTAGTGGAACATGCATGCCAGAACCTCCTTTATCGACATGTGTCACAACAAAGCGATGTCCATAGGAAGGATGATACCCAACATCAGCTCCTTTGCCTTCAAGCTATCTTGGAGAACTGAGTCATCCTATTCGACTATCCAACTAAGGGCAAAGACTCAAGTAGCAGATGCCAGTGAGGCAGCAGGACCAGCAGACCCACCAGCCATTGGCATCCTCTCTGCTAGTGCTAGACCTCTGCTAGCATCTTTAACACTCCAACCATTGTCAGGGATGTTGCCCATCTGACCGCCACGCTAATGGAGCCCTCTACCATTGAGCCTGGAATCTCCATGATTGCACCAACCTTGTCACATTGATCTATGGCATTGACCGAAGCACTAGCATCCTCTAGCAGCAACCCTCCTATGCCTAGAGCTAGCTCTACACTCAGAGGGACTTCATCGATTCCTTAAAGAGATGATGGTGCCTCCTCAATAGGCTAGCCACTAGCCCTCACTTTCATATCAAGACCTCCACCAGCCTTAATAGGTTGGTCATCAGCCCTTGCCTCCATATCTAAATTTGCACTAGCCTAACTGGTTGGTCGGTGGCCTTCACCCTCGCATCGGAGCTTGCACTAGCCACTCTAGAGAAGGATGTCATAGTCAAAGAAGTAATGATAGGACTTGCAGGAGCGATTCGCTACATCCTCTCCTTTACCATCTTATCCCTCGTATCCATGGTGACTACCTTGTGACTGGTGCTCCTTTTCTTCTTCCTCAACTGCTTTGCCTTCGTCATTATAGCATGCAATTCCTCCACTAGGAACTTCATTTTCTTCTCAAGCATCAAACAAAGCATAAGAACCCATATCAGAATTGCAAAGAAGAAGGCATGCAAGAGAATGATAAAGGCGAAAGAATTTCTTTGTTTCATTCCAAGTAAATATTTTTTACAAAGAACTCTACAATTTCTTTACAAAAAGAGAAAGAAGAAAAACAAATCAAGGAGGTGACATTGCTTTACTGCCCTCATCTACCCTAGAGCTATTTGAATCATCGCTAGAGGATGACACTCCTAAAGAAAGCCCAACAAGGTCAACTTTAGGGAAGTGCCTCGCCACTTCCCCCTTGCACCATCGAATACCCTTGGTGTAAGCATCCTTGCAAGACTCAAGTAGCTCTTAATGGAAGTCTTCTCCCTTCCTAAAGGCCTCTACAACCTTAGTGGTGACCTTTAAGGCCCTAACATAGAAAGGTACTCTCTCCTCCACTTTAGCAAGCAACCCATTCAGCCTGGTTGCCTTGGCCTTGTTCTAGCTAGCCTGCCTCACAACAAGGCAACTTCGCCTTGCAACCGAGTCACTTCATCCTGTAGCTCGATGACCTCAGCCCTGAGTTCATTTGCCCGTACTGCTCCAGCACCAGCTTGGCCATAGTCATCTCAGCCTGGGCCCTCTAGTGTCTAGTAGCTTGGAGATTGTGCTCAACTCCTTTATAGCATCATCTCGCTTGCTCTCTACCTCCAAGATGCATTGGTGGGACTGCCAATACTTGTTCTCCAACCTCGCTATAAGCTAGAGATGCCGCCATATTGCAAAGTTATGCTGCAAAGGTACCACCTATCAAATGTTCGACAAGGTTCTTTAGGAGAAAAGGAATCAAAGTTTAGTAATCTTATCGCCATAAGTGCACAAATACATCACTGGGAGCTCTTTGCAAATGACTCTTAAAGGAGCTCCTCCTTATATTCCAGAGGTATGAGTTCCTCCAATAGCTTGTTATAGGACCCTGCACCAGGAACTCTTATGCTAGGTGAAGCTAGTCACCTGACATTCATAACCTTGGGGCGAGCCCTCTTGCTGGTCTTGCCATTGTAGGCATTGCTAGCCTCACCCAAAGGCTCACGAATCCTACTGGTAGCCTGCTTAACCGCCATGGCTACACCATCAACCACTATAGGAACTTCAGTGACTTCATCCATGATCTCCATGGCTGCATCGGTGGTCCCCGCTATGTTGCCACCACCACTCACTACCTTACTGGCTGTAGCCTTCATAGCATTAGCGGGAGCCCCCATTTCGAAGGTGAAAGTCACCCCAAGCATTGTAGCTACTTCTTGGCCTTTGGAGCCTTCTCCGAGACACGTACCTGCTTCCCTTCCTATCCTTAATAGGTGAAGCATGTCTCTAGGTCATTGCCTCGACTCTCTAAAGCGACAAACATGCTAGGTGATAAATTGTCACCCCCTCCTACCCAGATGCAAGTCTAATCAAATAAAATAGGAAGAAGCATTTATCGGCAGCAAGTAGGTCCCTACAACTCAATGTCAACAGGAGATCCTCTTGCAAAAGATCCTCAAGATAAGGGACTGCAATCTCCTCTATCCTCCTTACCATTTTCCACTCTTGAAGCTATAATTCTAGGAAATCCTACACCTTTCTTCTATTTGGTGACCCCCACTAGTTTGGAAATAGCCAGCCCACTAAAGAAGTCAAAAAGAGGAACTGTTCCATCCATTGATATACCTTAACCAGACCCTTAGGGAGCTAATATCCCTTTTATGATGAGGTGTACCACCATTGACCTTGTGTTCTTGACTTTAGTTGGAAGAAGGTCCTAAAAACCTAGCTTGAAGTGCTTCTTTGCATAGCAGCAGATTGTAGAAAAATCCTATGATCAACCACCATGCATTCAGGGCCAATTGAGTTGGGCATATCTGGTACCACCATAGTAACTTGGCCACCATATCAGGAAGCAAAAGCCTCAACCTAGCCTTGAACACCTCCTTGTAAAACGCTATTTGGGTTATCGACCCTATGGTTACGCTATAGAAGGGCCTAGCAACTCGAGTTCAATTGTGTCTAGATGCTGTACTCTTCCCGGATCCTCCTCGCTTAAAGAAGAAAACCATGTGAGGAGCATCTTCAGCCACTATCGACCTTGTTGGAGAACCTTCAAAAAGCATAAAAGGAGCAAAGAAGAAGATAGCATAAAGGAGAAGAGAGAAGAAGACCCACCACCTTGATCGTAGTGACCCTTACAATAACAACAGCAAACTCTCTTTGTAGTAAAGACTATGGACTCTTCCTCTTTCCCTATAGCAGATGGTAAATATAGAGAACATTCACCCCACTTTGCTCCTATTTATAGCCTCTCGCCAAGGATGGCAACCCAAAAGCTATAGCACTAGATGATGGTTTGCTAGCATGTGCCCTCCTCCCATTGGATACTTTGTGCTGCCCGAAACATTGGCCATTTCAAGCCCTGATCCATCATCATTCCTTTTTGGATGTTTCAAATCATTGCACATGCCTCATAAATGCAGCTAGCATGCATGATCCAGCTAAATGTGATGATTAAAATCATACCCAAGGTCATGAGCGGTCCACACCATCAATAGTTAACGCCTCACTGAATGCAAGGCGAAGCATCCACAAATGCTTCGCCCACTGGGAGGGAAGCGAACCATCCAGGCCTCTACTTTAGTGAACCATACATACTTTAATGGAGATAGGCCTAGTGTCATGCCCCGTAGCCTCCAGACTCTATTTTATGTGGTCAAGGCAAAGGAGATTTCTTAACTTGGGAAGTGGAGGGCAATTGATATGCCTAGAAATGGTCAGGCCTACATAGAGTCTGACATGGCTCATCTGCCAACTTAGAACATAGACTTCTTAGATCTTGTCATGTGTTTCTCAAAAGTCATGCTAGAAGAAGCCTTGCATGCCCTATTTTTCATAAGGGAGCCGGTAACTGAGCACCATGCCTCTCTAATACCTACCACTACTAAGATGTGCGCCTGGCAGAGGCATGCCTATTATGAAGAGGTGCTCTACATCATCCTTATCCACTCTAGCCACTTCTTCAAGAGCATGTGCTCTACAAAAGTGCACCTACTGTGAAGACATGTCAGCTACCATTCTCTGCACCACAGAACACGTCCTTTAGGTGACAAGTACTTTATATACCCACCGATAAAAACCATTTCCAGGGGACTCTTCATGTAAGTTTTAAGTTCTAGGGAACCTTCAAAAAGCTTTTCCAAACTTCCAAAGTCCTAAATTGAAGCTTAAGTAGGAGCCAACCAACCAAAGTTGAAGCCCTGGCCATCAAGGGTCAAAGTGAGTTGAAGTAGGGAGATGAAGCCAAAAGGAGCCTAGGAGGGAACTCACCAAGGTTTCCCTACTCTCTTGCAAGCTTCACCCACTCTTCCTTAAGCTTCGCTCTCCCTCTCTCTCGCAAGCCTCGCCCACTCTTCCTTGAGCTTTGCTTGCACTCTCTCAAGCTTCACCCACCATCCATTATTTCCATCTACCATTTCCACTACTTCGCTCGACTCCACTCATCCTGTGCACTGCAATCCACCACCTTTTCATCTACCTGGAAGCTATAAGCCCCTCACTTCTATTTACTTCCATGAGAGACTGACTTGGATTTCAGAGGGTTCATTACCGGGAAACCCCTCATCATGGACAGACTTTCATGTCTTTATTTGCTTTTACAGGATTTGCACATCCATAAATCTCGAGAGGATATTCTAGAGCCGCATACTGAAGTAGCCGTATCCAACTAGACCAACACATCTCTGGTGGAACTGCAACATTGAATATTCTTGCTTGTCCCGAATTTAAGTCATCAAATGATCAGTCTAGCTATGTTTACCAAAAAAAAAAAAAAAACAAATTAGTCTTCTTTTTTTTTTTTCGGTAACAATCAGTCTAGTTTAAGGGCAAAATTACTATACTCCATTCTTAACATTCTTTCTTATAAAAGAAATGCATATAGATTGGTTACTGCTAAAGCCTTCCTTTACCTATGTGCTATTATAAGGAAGATGCGCATGGCATGTGATTTATTTAAGAAAAATAAGGATTAGAGGAAAAGTTTTGATCCCACCTATTAAGATTCTTGTAATAAATTTGATAAATGCATTTTTTATTTCCATCAAAAAAAAAAAAAAGATTAATGCACTTTTGATCTTCATTTATACTATTTTTCCTATTTCCTTAAAATAATTGGGTTGGATTAATTAGATTTGATTTTGTTTTAGCCGGGCCAAAGATAATATCATTTAATCTAATTAAGGCATAACCTTTTGCTCATCTTATTTTTTCCAAAAAACATATCCCTTTTGACACTTCACATAATATCTATAATATTTTATCTTTGTACTTGATATGAGTGCCAATTTAAGTCTCCATACTCGCCATCACTGCCTAAATAAAGTTCAAGCATCTTTGTTTCCAAATGCTATGTGCCTAAATCAAAAAATCGAAGGAAAATGGGAAAAGAAGAAAGACTCTTATTACAGGTGTTTTAATATAATGAACATTGCTAAAGATGATGAGTCTCATAAGTTACCAAGTAAAGACTTCTAGTTTACAGGAAATCATAAGGCAAGCCTACCCACTACCAGATTTTGTTTAAAGGTTGATACTCTTGTTATTTGTTTTGTTAGAATTGATTATTTTTTCCAACATTGCTAAAGATGATGAGTCTCATAAGTTACCAAGTAAAGACTTCTAGTTTACAGGAAATCATAAGGAAAGCCTACCCACTACCAGATTTTCTTTGGTTTAAGGTTGATACTCTTGTTATTTGTTTTGTTAGAATTGATTATTTTTTTCTCTCTTTTATACTAAAATTTATGATCACCTAAGTTTCATCAATATAGCCAACTATACTGTAGGAAATAGTAATATCTTAGTGACCAAAATCTATGAGCTTCTAACCTTGTAAAGAGTTGTTAAACCATTTGGTCTAAATGTCAATTTTATGACCTATGATCTCTGCTTTCTCAAAATGATGATCTGTGATCACTGACTGAATATATTTTGGGTGGAAATTCCCAGCAAATGTTTTTCCCTTGATTTAAACAGCAATATTCATGGGAGAAACAAGATGGAGCAAACTACACAATCAGAAGATTTAAATAAGAAAAGCTCAAGATCGAGCAGCTTGCATTTTAGTAGAGATCATCCTTGTCCAATCTACCAGCAGAAATCTACTAGCCAAATTTCTGTTTCTTAGAAAGGATTCTTGATGTACACCAGAGCTTAGACCAATAAACCAATTGCCATTTCCTATTCTGGTACCCAATGTTTCATGGAATGATGGATCGCAAGTTAGAGCCTTCACCACCAGCTCAAAGGAAAAACCAAAGATCACTAGTCTTAGAATCCTCTCTCATATTAAATTAGTTGTCTAGTTTAGAAGTGGTGATTATCTCTTAGTCAGGGCAAATTTGGACAAGAGTGCAGAGTATACCATGAAACTTAAGGGCTACTTTGTGGATTGGGAGGCTAATCATTTTGGTTTTCAGTCCATGCAACTAAAAAACAATCTTTGATACAATTTTTGTTAGTACAAGACTTTAAAATATGGATATAATTAAAAAAATAATAAAAAATTTAATTATAGAAAATTGTAAAATACTTATAGAAAATTGCAAAATTCAAATTAAACGTTGAAGTGTGTAAAACACTATCCTACGGCATATTTCTGTCTTTCGTATAGAAATAGTTGAAAATACTATCCTAAGATAAGATTCGGGTTTTTTGACCTGCGAGCACGATCATGGTGAGGTTGTTGAAGGCTATTTTAATATATAGGAAGAAGAAAGCTTTATAACTGAAAAGATCAAAAGAATTTTATAGTTTATAAAAAACTAGAATAAGCCGGATATAGTTTTTGATGGCTTAAAATTGTCCCCAAAATAAGGATCCAATGGGGCCTTTTTTATGGCATCAAATTTGACTGTTTTTTCTTTCATTGGCTCATTAAAACCTGTAATAAGAAGCTCAATAGCCAGAAATTAAAAGTCCAATGGTCAAATAATTAAAAGTCTGATAGTCAAATAATTAAAAGTCCAATGATTAAATCATTAAAAATCTAAAAGTCAAATCATCAAAACCCCAATAGCCAAATCATTAAAATTCAATGGTTAAATAATTAAAATTATAAATTAATTATTGGAGGGAGTTTTGGATTTTTTCAATAATTCCTCTCAAAACTTAGAATTATTGAAAATAATAACATAAAATAATTAAAATATATATAAATATTTGGGTGCTTATATTATATAGTAGGTAAGGTATCTTTACAAGATCTAACCTTAGTGTGAATTGTTTCTATCTAAAAGAATCGGAATAAACTAGTTCTTGAACTATGTTCTTTTGATCCAGACTTCAACTATCACATATATAGTATAGAATTCTCTATCGCAAGTATGCGTATTAATGGCCCTCCACATATATCTTGATTTTTTATAAAAATTTTTAAAGATTATTAATATCTCTAGCCGCATCCATATACGGATACTCTTATATAGATAAGCCCCTTTAAAGATATGTATAGTGTTACATCTCGAGAAATACTTCTCGGATCTTATTTAGAGATAAACTCTTTCTAAGAGCTATATAAGAGCATGAATTATCATAGAGATAAGATGGAGTTTATGACTCCTATATCAAATAAACATCATATACTCCTTGACTAACCAATCAGCTTGTTATTACCGTATTGAATCTCTTTCAAAGGATCTCCTATCATAGAGTTTGGATTCCCATTATTGAAAGGCCTTTTATAGGCTAAGTCCATATTGAATCTCCTTCAAAGGATCTCCTATCATAGAGTTTGGGTTCCCATTATTGAAAGGCCTTTTATAGGCTAAGTCCCATCTCTCTCGATGATTGTATGATCTTAGTCATATTTAAGTCTTTAATAAGGTATATTTATATGAGAATCTTTTATCACAAGTTATGAGATATATCAAAACTTATGGCATTGACCATGTCCACTTTATATGAATAAATGCTTATTTAGTTTTAAGTCACACAATAAATTTATATATAAGTTACTAGAACTTTATAATATAATAGAAATACAAAATTTTAAGCTACCAAAACATATGACACCGGAGAATCTACCAACATATTGCTAATGGCTAAATCTCTAACATTACTACTAAAAAATATCTAATGAATATCTTTTAAGATATATAAGAGCATAACCAGATAACATGAAACATACCATAATATAAAACTAGAAATAATATAGATATTACTTGGTGTTTACTTAGGATGACCAATTTATGTATATTTCAGGAATTTGCACTATTGTTCAATGAACTTGCACCAAATACCCACGGGACACACAAAGCAATAAGTAACATGAAAATATTTTTATATACCTTGGTTATTTATTCCCCTTAATTAGAAGGGAAGGGAAACCCCATATGAGAATACTAAACATTAATATTTTCTAAGTCAGTAGAACGTGATTTTAAGGAATAATCAACAACTAGGGCAATTGTATTATTCCTAAATTATAAGGAAAAATTCATCAACTGCTTTGGACAAATTCTTTCATTGAGTATGTATCTTTAAAAATTTCTTGTTCAATATTTGTCATGCATCACTAGTTTTTATTTTAGACAAATTCAGAAGCTTCATACCTTGACATAGAACAGCTGCTATGCAAAGAATCATATGAGGTACAGAGTTGGTGAAGAAACATCATTTATAATTTGCATTTAAAATGGACATTGTTGCTTTGGTGTATTGCTAGTGCAACAAAATTGAGAAGTCGAAGGTTCTTCTAAATGATACATGTATAAAAGGTTCTAGACATTTTTTTTAAAAAAAAATCTTTGAATATAGGTCAGCTTCTAGACTCTAGAAAATATTTTTTCTTTTTAAATTAGAATTTATAAATAATTTCATCCACAAAAAAAAGTAAAATAAGATTTAAATATAAGATCCACCATATGCCATTTTGATTTGATGATTCCACTAATACTAATGCAACCAAATACAATACTACAAGCTATAAAATTTAAAGATAGCTATAAATCACTTTGCAATTGTGATAATTTGCTCACAATTTAAAGGAAAATGGCACTTCTCAATGTAACATCTTTTTTTCATCTTAAAATATCAATTTACAGTATTTTTTTTTCCTTCTACCTTCAATAGTCTCGTGAAGCAAATAAAGATAAATCAGCATAAAAGAATGCAAATAATGAAAGGTAAGCAAATGGATTGGGTTGGATCCAGATTCTGCATGAGCAAGATGAAATTGATCTCTAAATAGGAATAAATTTAGAAAAAAAAGGATTGGTTTTGAGGTTGATCCAAATTTATGCAATATGAACTAAAAATTGGCACGTAGAATTGTAAATGATGCTTTAGTATTACGAACAAATGGGTTAGATAAGTAAAGATGAAAAACTTTTCCAACAAATTAATAATTCTCCACCATATAAGCAAATCTAGTTCCATGCTACATGTCCATCTAATATAGGCTGCAACAAAGAGGCATCCAAGCAAAGGTGAATTACAGGACCTACTAGTGAAAAAGGTTACAAAGCACTTTTCAATCGGGTGGGTAGACTTATTGGTAGTTGTTGGCGTGGAACCTTCGACGACCGGGCGGAGCCGCTAGATTACTAGTTCTCTCTCTTGGATACCTGCAAAATAGGTTCCTAACCGGATTTTCTCTGGTGGGGGATACTTCGATGTCTAAATTAGAAAGAGGTTCCAGCAACAGAATAGAGAGCTTTCTGAGAAGGAGAAAGAAAGATGGTGAAAGTGTTCCCAAAGAGTATATTGGCTAAGCTTTTCTTTGCTTTTGCCAGGCTTACCTTGAGTGTTCCCTCTAACCAGTATTTATAATAGTTATCGTGCCAGTGTGTAGTTAGGCTCACTCACCTATGGTTAGGATAGGGTTAAATAACTTTATCCCTCACATAACCATAAGTGGTTGCCGATTGATTTGGCCAGTCTGGAATCATTGGAATTGGAGTTGGTGGCCACTCCGATATGGTTGAGGTTGGAGATAGGGGCCATGTGATTGATTGTAACAACCGTATCCATGTTCGAAGATTTGAGATCAATCGGAGATTCATTTCTGGACCACTTCTTCAGGAGGGACCAATGTTAAATTAGTGGAATGCTTCAGGCCCTCTCAAGAGTAAGCCAAAGACATCTTTATCATTTGTCTCAGAGCTTTTTCCTTCGGAGTGGGTTATGGAACGAAGCTGGCATCATCTTCAGACCAGTCTTCTTCAGATCGGCCTTCTTCAGCTGATGTGAAAGAGACTGGTCAGTAGCTGAATGTGCTGTGGATTGGAGGTACTCTTCAGGACCAATGCTTTCGGCTAAGACCGAAGACTAACCCCATGATATGCCTAGGACAGCGATGCAAGGTTGTTGTTTTATCTACCCACGTAGCTTCCTCTAGGCACTTCGATTTAGAAGACTGGTTCAGAAGGAGTTTGACTAAGCGGTCGAACCGATAATTAGCCTGTACTGAGCTAGCATATCATATCAGTTGCCCCCCACTCTCAGTTTTTGAAACAATGATTTGCCTTGAAAAGTGGGAGTATTAGTGATTTGTTGTTTGTTGGCAAAAAAGACGTAACTAATGATGGAAAATCTTCAATTCAGTCATCCACCATAACTGCGCCCTGATTCGAAAGTCGTGCAGAGGACAGGTGTCACTGTTATTAGTGCCTGGGAGGAAGACAGCGAGTCATCGTGCATGCACCTTTTCTTCCATTATGAGTGTCCGGCAGACTCTTCAACTTCAATTAGGGCAGATGCTGTGGCATCATCCTGTCCATCGAATGCCAGGTATGCAGTTCATCCCCACCGTCGGATGTGGTCACATGGATCACTGCTAATAGGTTGGTCAGGACATCTCTCTATTGGAGGAGAGCATTCGTGACTTGATTGATTTCGGCAAAAGCCTTCAGAGCCAATTGGCTTCAGCCATAACCGAGAGAGGGGTGGCCAAGGAAAAGGCAAACAAAGCCGCTACTATGAACAGTTCCTTGAAAAGGAAATTGAGAATACTTGAGGGGTATGCAGTTGAAATAGCATCGAAGCTAAGAAGAAGAGAAAGAAGATGATCTCTGGAGAACTGCTATTAAGAGATTGCCTTCAGAGTGCCGAAGAAGAAGCAGCCTGGATGGTCGAATTGATGAATAAGGTCATCCAGCTAGAGGCGAATGTCCTGTCGGCTCATCAAAGAGTGGAGCAGGCAGAGAGGAATGCTCTTCAGGCCATTGAGGTCTACAAGAGATCCCAAGCCTTCAAGGATGAGATACATGAGGTTGGGGTGGAAGGCTATCTCGTCGACTGCCGGGATTGTGTAGAGGAGATCAAGAAGGCCCATCCAAACTTGGACCTTTCCTCAACTAGCAAACTGATGGGCTCGACTGCAGAACTGCTAGTTCCTTCGAAGGTCCCCATTCCTGCTCTCACTACTGAGCTTGCTGATGAAAAATGATCTACTGCGTACATGTTCCTTCTTCTTCTTCTTCTTTTATTTTTTTGTAATCCCGTTGATCATACAATTCTTTTGTCAATGAATGAATATGCTTTTTGGTTGGGCAGATGCGTTCCAAAATAACAATAAGTGTGAACTCTTTGGTATAGCAGATAGTAGAAAAGTCTGTCCATTCACTTAGGTCGAATTTGCCACTAGGATAGGCCGATTTAGCCATCCTCGGGGCATCTGTTGATAACATATGAGTTGTTTGGACCCACCTTTGCACATCTACGGATTTACCATAGGGTAGGTCACTTAGACCATCCCTATGCCTTCGATTGTTGTTAAGGTAGGCAGATTAGACCCACCTCAGCGCGTATGTAGATTTACCATAGGGTAGGTTATGTGAACCATCCCTATGTCTTTAGTTGATCATAAGGTGGCCTGGTTGGGCCCTCCTTTGTGCTTGTCGGACATATCGATAAGGCAAGTGGATTAGATCCAACTTTGCACTTTTTGTCGTTGATCATAAGGTGGCTTGATTAGGCCCTCCTTTGTGCTCGTCGGACATACCGATAAGGCGAGTGGATTAGATCTAACTTTGCACTTTTTGTCGTTGATCATAAGGTGGCTCATTAGGCCCTTTTTTGTACTCGTCAGACATACCGATAAGGTGAGTAGATCAGACCCACCTTTGCACTTTTTGTTATTGATCATAAGGTAGCTAATTAAGCCCTACTTTGCGCTCGTCGGACATACCGATAAGGCGAGTGGATCAGACCCACCTTTGTACTTTTTGTTGGTTTCATCGGGTGGGTCACTGAGACCATCCTTGTGTCATTGATTGACGATAAGACAGGCTAACTAGACTCATCTCCAAATAAACTTTTATTGAAGTCTTCCCTGGTGGGAACTTTCATTGATAGTACTTGTGGACATTTTCTACATTCCAAGGCCGAGGTAGCATAACACCATCCAAAGTCTCGAGTCGATACGTCCCTGATATATGACTTCTTTGATTCGATAGAAGCCTTCCTAATTGAGGGAAAGTTTATCTTGTTCCGTCAGCCTGGATACTTTGGACCTTCGCAGTAAGTAGTCTTCATGATGAAAGATTCATTCCTTCACCCTGGAATTGTAATATTTAGCGACCTTCTGTTGTTATGCCTCCATCTTCATTCGAACTTGAAATCTGGCATCTTGTAGCAGATCCAGGTCTACCCTTCGGTGCTCCAAATTTTGAGGTTCCTTATACTTGTCGATCCTTAAAGATTGTAGTGTAACCTCTATACCATATGCCAAATTAAATGGAGACTCGCCGGTAGCCATTCTGGGGGTTGTCCGATATGCCCAAAGAACTGAATTTAGTTCTTCAACCCAAAGTCCCTTGGCATCATTCAGTCTGGTTTTCAGACCATGGAGGATAGTCCGATTCGTTACTTCGGCTTCTCTGTTGGACTACCAGTGCAGTATTCCCACCTTTCCATCAGTAGGTCTCTGATTAGGTAGTTTAACTTCTTTAGGGACCCTCTGAGGGGCCGTGGCCTCGGGCCAAGATTCTGGGCGACCAACGTATTTCAAATAACCCCTCTTGATAAGGTCTTCAATGGCATCCTTGAGTTGGATGCAGTCTTCGGTGTTGTGGCCATGATCCCTGTGGAATCTATAATATTTGTTTCTATTCCTCGCAGAAGAGGACGTTCTCATGGGACACGGCCGTTGGAGATAGCTTTCTTTTTCTATCTCCATAAAGATCCTCTCCCTTGGAAGATTGAGGGTGTTGTAGGAGTCAAATTTCTTGCCCGATGTTCTAGGCTTGGGACTATGTCGTCGGGTAAAGTTGTCATTGTTGACGGGTGTAAGGGGCTCAACCCCTTATTGTTCTTCTTCTTTGGGATAGATTTCCCTTCAGCTAATCATCGATTTGCCGCTTGCTCTTCAGCATCAGCATATTTCTAAGCTCTTGACAAGAGCTCGGCATAGCTTATTGAAAATCTTTTATCTAGGAAAAAAGTGAGCCCGTATGACTTGAGCCATTTCTTCAGAGCGGACATGGCTACGTACTCGTTGAGATCTGGGATCTTGAGGGTAGCCGAATTGAATCTGGTGATGTAATCTCGAAGGCTCTCTCCTTCGTTCTGGTGAAGGAGGAATAGAGTGTCCGTGTTCCGGGACATCTTTCGGCAAATCTTGAAATGCAAGACAAATAGTTTTTTCAATTCAGAAAAGGAGTTAATGGTACATGGATGTATGCTCGAATACCACATTCGAGTAGCCTTCTTCAGAGTATTAGGAAAAGCGAGGTAGTGCAATACGTCAGAGGCCCCTTGAATCATCATGTGGGTTTTGAAGCTGGCCAGATGATCAAGCGAGTCAGTGGTCCCATCATAAGGTTCTATTTGAGGGACCTTAAAGTACCAAGGGATAATTTATATCATAATGCAAGGAGTGAACGGGGGGTGCGAATTGTAAGCCATGAACTCACCATCCCTCTTCTAATCATGAAGCCTCGCAATCTATGATTCGAGGGCCTTGAACTTTTCTTCATAGTCAAGGAGAGCTTCTTCTGGCACATCCCTTTCGAGAGTAGAGTCTTCAAAGGAGATGGAGAGAGATCATCTAGATCTCTTTCCTATCCACAGGCCATTGATCAGCTTCGGATGCCTAGAACTTCGGCCTTCAAGAGAAAGCTGATCATGGGGGAACAGTTAGGTAGACCCATGACGTTGGTCTCCCTTCCCTCGGGATCGATGATTGTGCTTGGAGGTGGCTGGTGGATGCCCCACCTGGAAGGCCGTATCCTAAAAGTTTTGAACCATAGTTGTAAGAGCATCAACTCGGTTCGGAAGGGCTTCGAACTGCTGTTGTCCCATAATGAGTGTGGGAGGTGGGACATTATTCTCCACCAGGGGATCGTTCCTCTGAAATGGAGGACGATCCCTGTTTGTTGAAGCATTTTGAGTTCTTCCTTTCGCCATCACAGCCTCTTCTCACTCTTCTTTTCCAAGGAGGGAAGCTACCAGTAGATGTTAGATCCAAACTATTGCGCCTCCCCTACCTGGCATGCCAATCTATTGGCGTAGAACCTTCGACGACCGGGCGGAGTCGCTAGATTGCCAGTTCGCTCCCCTGGATACCTGCAAAATAGGTCACTGACTTGATTTTCTCCAGTGGGGGACACTCCGATGCCTAAGTCAGAAAGAGGTTCCAGCAACAGAATGGAATGCTTTATGAGAAGGAGAAAGAAAGATGGTGAAAGTGTTCCTAGAGAGTATCTTGGCTTAGCTTTTCTTTGCTTTTGCCAGGCTTATATTGAGTGTCCCCTCTTACCAGTATTTATAATAGTTGTCATGCTAGTGTGTAGTTAGGCTCACTCACCTATGGTTAGGATGGGGTTAAATAACTTTATCCCTTACATAATCATAAGTGATTGCCAATTGATTCTGGCTAGTCTAGAATTGTTGGAATTGGAGTTAGTGGCCACTCCGATATGGTTGAGGTTGGAGATAGTGGCCACACAGTTGATTGTAACAACCGTATCCATGTTCGAAGATTTGAGATTAACCGGAGATTCGTTTCTGGACTACTTCTTCAAGAGGGACCAATGTTGAATCGGTAGAATACTTCAAGCCCTCTCAGGAGTAAGCCGAAGAAACCTTTATCATTTGCATCAGAGCTTTTTCCTTTGGAATGGGTTGTGGAACGAAGATGGCATCATCTTCGAACCAGTCTTCTTTGGATCGGCCTTCTTTGGCTGATATGAAGGAGACTAGTCAGTAGCTGGATGTCTTGTGGATTGGAGGTACTTTTCCGGACCAACGTCTTTGGATAAAATCGAAGACTGACCCCACGATATGAATAGGACAGCGATGCAGGGTCATTATTTTATCTACCCATGTTGCTTCCTCCGAGCGCTTTGATTTAGATGACTAGTTCAGAAGGAATTTGATTGAGTGGCCGAACCGATAATTAGCCTGTACTGAGCTGAAATATCATAACAGCAAATAAAGTAGGCATAGCATTGAGGAACTTGAATGCATTGTTGTTTGACAAGGTAAGCTCTAAACAGATGAATGCTTCTTCATACAGAAAAAACAAGTATTCGATAAAACCATATATCAAAATATATTAATATACACATGAAATTACTATGGTATCATGGAAATCAATTACCCTCAAGATGATTAAGTACATATCATACATAACATTAATTAAGACCAACATATCTAGTAATATTATTTCATCTTTAATATGCAATGGTCATTTAAACTTTAGAGAATTGAACTAAAACAAATGTGTGAAAGTGGAGATGAACATTTTTTTTCAAATGAATGTAAACTAGATAAATTTTCTTCTAATACGACACTCCAAGTAGGAAGTAACATCATGTGGGTTGGGAATATTTTACGCCTAGAAAGCCTACATTTTCAAGCAACTGGGTAGCATGGAAATTTGGATTTTCAGGCATAAATGTGATGCGGGACAGAGATCGGGGATGGATCGCTGGCGAGCATAGAAGTCACCAGAGATTTGGGTTTACAAGGAAGAAGAAAGAGAGGGCGAGGGATACCTGGGCTTCACACAGATTCCCCATGGAGGACAAGCACACAGCAAAGGGCTCACATAGATATCCTAGGGATCACACAGAAACCCTAAAAAGTTCACACAGAACTAAAGAAATATTCATTCATCATTCATTGTTAAAAAATACAAGAGGGGGTGGGATATTTATAGATTCACCCCAGGGTACATAAATTAAGGGCTAAAAAATCCTAACTTGTGGGCCAAGAAATCGTGGTGGACCTGATCAACAGTGAGCTTGTCTCGGACTGGAGCTCTCTCTCGCGGGCTTGGTCGCATGAAGGGCCCAGGTGCATGAAGTCTAGCTCTACTTGAGGAGCCTGGTGAATCTCCGGGTCTGCTTACTCTCCTCTTGGATCTTGACATGAATGAAACTTATAGGACTCGATTAGACTCGACTGGACTGAAAATAACTGGACCTAACAAAGTGGACTCAATTGGACTCAGTTGTCTCACTTTATTACAAGACTAATGAACTCAATTAAAATAAAATAAAATAAACTTTTGGTCCCCATCATTTCCCTAGAGTGGGGAGAACTTGACTCCATCGAGTCAGGCTCAGCGGGGTTGATGGAACCGAAACTAAGCAAATCAAAGCAAAGATGCTAGTTTTTTATTTTCACATTTCTTTCTTTTCTTTTCTTTTTTTTCTCTGATTTATTTTTCCACTGATTTTCTTTCCTTTTTTTTATTGGCTGCTCTGATATCAGTGCAGCTTTGAAGATTGTGCAATGCTGAGATCCGTGCTGCTCCAGAAAGCATGCAGCTCCAGAAACCATGCGCTGAAGTCGGCAACAGTGAAGGCATTTGCCTTCACGATCATGCTATTCTTCTTCCTCATGGATCGAACCAGGGAGAGAAGCAATGGAGGAGTTCGCCGGTGTCGAGGCTGGGCGGAGACCACTGGCAGGGTGGCCGTCGAGGCGGCGATGGCCGGCGATGGCAGCGGGGTGAAGAGGCTCGGTCTGGGCATGCATCCGAATGGTGAAGACAGCGATGAGGCTCTCCAATTGGTGTCGATGGCTTTGGAAGCGGCGGTCACGGGAGTTACGACCGCAGGGAATTTGACGGGAGGTGCCGAATGGGTTTGGAATAGATCTAGCAGGAGGGAGCGACTGTGGCAGTCTGGTCGGGCAGGAGGGGTGGATGGGATGTCATGACTGGCGGCGCGGCCGAGGCCGAGGTCGGCGAGGGTGGCGTGGAGGTCGATGATGACGATCCGGGTCTCGCCGTCGAGGTAGTAGTGGGACTTATCGGTGGGGCGCGAAACGATTCGCTCACCGTAGCTGCACATGAGGTGGAGGCGGGAGGCCACAGCGAAGGTTGGGAAGGGTTCGTCCCAAGACTCGCCGCTGCGATAGCGGGGCAAGGGGTCCACCGAGTCCACGTAACCTACCCCACCTGCGCCACCGCCGGCCACCATCGAAACCGCGTCCAAGGTTTGATCGCCTGGCGCCTGGCGCCTCACTCACGATCTAATGGTTTTGGGTTTGGGGAGCAGGAATGGTGAGGTGGGGCAAGGGGCATCGGTTGCTGGTGGTGAGCAAGAACAGGGCCTTACGGGCGGCAGGGGATGGGGAGGCTTCATGCAACGAAGGCTGAGGAGGGGTTCGGGTGTGAACTTCTGGATCAGTGTCGGTGGAGGCGTGCTTCATGGGCAATGGCAGCAGGGGAGATGGGCTCAGGTGCAGGCCGTTGACGGCCTCAATGGCTGATCGAGGTTTGAGAAGTCTTGCACAGGAAGATCTGGACACGAGGAAGGATTTGGAGCCGGGAGGAAAAAAGCAAAACCCTAATCCTCTAGCTCTGATACCACTTGATGCGGGACAGAGATCGGGGATGGATCGCTGGCGAGCATAGAAGTCACCAAAGATTAGGTTTGCAGGGGAGAAGAAAGAGAAGGCGAGGAATACCTAGGGTTCACACAGATTCCCCATGGAGGACAAGCACACAGCAAAGGGCTCACACAGATGTCCTAGGGATCACACAGAAATCCTGAAAAGTTCACACAGAACTAAAGAAATATTCATTCATCATTCATTATTAAAAAATACAAGAGGTGGTGGGGTATTTATAGATTTATCCCAGGGTACATAACTTGAGGGCTAAGAAATCCTAACTTGTGGGCCAAGAAATCATGGTGGACCTGGTCAACAGTGGATCTGTCTTAGACTGGAGTTCTCTCTCGCGGGCTTGGTGGCATGAAGGGCCCAGGTGCATGAAGTCCAGCTCTACTTGAGGGGCCTGGTGAATCTCCGGGTCTGCTTACGCTCCTCTTGGATCTTGACATGAATGAAACTTACAAGACTTGATTAGACTCGACTAGACTGAAAATAACTGGACCTGACAAAGTCGACTCAACTGGACTCAGTTGTCTCACTTTCTTACAAGACTAATGAACTCAATTAAAATAAAATAAAATAAACTTTTGGTCCCCATCAAAATGGCAATGACTGTAGATGATGACTACAAAAATGTTAATGCCAAGAAAGATGTAATAAAATGCATGGATAAAACTTAACATAGATATAGCAAAATAGATTAGCGATCGGATCTGATTTTTGTTCAATGATCAGAAGGAAAAAATGTATCCTTTATTGAAAGTAAATTATGTAAAAGGATCCGGCCTTCCCAAACCAAGTTATAGAACATGAATTGAATATTCCTAGTAAACAATAAAATTTCAATATATAAACATTTTTAGATAGATTTTTATAAAATTGCATATCCAGCTTAGAGTATATATAAAATAAAATAATAATAATAATAATCAATAAGCATAAGAGATCAATAATAATTTAGTTTCTTTAATTGCAACATGAAATTATGTCTTAGATTGTTAGTACAGGACTTCAAAATTATGGATATGATTAAAAAAAATTAATAAAAAAAATAATTATAGAAAAACTATAAAATACTTATAAAAAATCATAAAACCAAAATCAAATATGAAAGTATATAAGACACTGTCCTAAGATATATTTTCATCCCTAATGCGGGAATGGTCGAAAGCACTATCCTAAGATATGCCCAGGATTCCTCAATTTGCAAGTATGACCATGATGAAGGTTGATAAAAACACTTTCAGTATCTAGAAAGAAGAAAGTTTTACGAATTTTGTAGTTAAGAAGAAACTACAAGAAGCTTGACATAATTTTTGATAGCTTAGAATTTTCTTTAAAAATAAGGATTCAAGAGGGCTTTTTTTTTATAACCATCAAATCTGACCATTTTTTTTTTATTGACTTATTAACGTCTATAATGAGAAGCCCGATTATCATAAATTAAAAGTCCAATTATCAAATAATTAAAAATTTAATAATCAAATAATTAAAAATCTAATAATCAAATAATTAAAAATCCAATAATTAAATCATTAAAAATTCAATGACCAAATTATTAAAATACAATGATTAAATAATTATAAATTATAAATTAATTATTTAAAGAAATTTTATATTTTTTTAATAATTTGCATTTCCAAATATTTTTTCCATCACCATCGCAACCATCTCAAACTATAACTTCATAAGGGAAATGAAATCGTGCTTGCAACAAAAATTCAAGAAAGAATGATAATAACAATAACTATAAAGGAATACATCCATCCGTAGCTACATACACTGCATCTCACACCACCCAATTTGCTCCTTGGAGATCAAAACCAAACTAACTTCAAAAATGTGTGTCTAGGCTTCACCTTGATAATCAAAAATAAGGAATTGATGTGTTAGGGGGAAGGATTCCTTTTTCCGTGTAATATGAATTATCAGCATCTGCAAGTCGTTTTTGAAACATTCTCCATTCCTTCTTACACCGTTCTCTGACCTGCAAGATTTGCCAAAGGCAGGATTAACAACTGCAGATTGGTTAGCCCCCCATTGAAGGTCCGCCGTGACCTTGGCACATATATTTCTACAAGAGTTCATGTGGCTATAAAGGGCTGGGAGCTGTCTCCTCACCATCAAGGGCCACGGTGCAGCGTTATATAACACAGTCAAGACTCTTAATAGCAAGAAGCAACATACCCCTTCCCACGGTGCTTTGTCCTTGTCTGCTTGCCCCTGCCGAAAACAATGAACAGGATGAGATAAAACACCTAGAAGGTTCGTTCACCAGCAACAGATGTGTTTTACCTACCTGGTTGCCAAGTGAAGGAATCACTTCATGAACAATCCACTGAGCATCTACAACTCCAATTTTCTCATGAGCCGGCTAAGTTGAGAAATTAGGGAAATAGAAATATTTTAGCCAAAAGGGAAAAAACTGGAAAGCCAAGAGAAGAAAAACACAAAGTACTACAAATGAAGAATGCACGCAAGAAAGAGAACACAAAGATGCAACTCCGATCCTCATCAGGAGAAGTAAAGTAGTAGTCGAAGATGCACCTTGTTATACCCAATCAACTTTTTTCTGAGCCAGACCAAAGATCCAACCGACCTACTTGAGGCCGACCGACCCGCTTGAGGTCCGACCGACCCGCTTGAGGTCCTGCCGACCCGCTCGAGGTCCGACCGACCCACTCGAGATCCTACCGACCCACTCGAGATCTGACCGACCCGTTTGAAGTCCGATTGACCTATTTTAGCCGAGCCCATACTAATCAGAAGGCTCCAGAAGCCTCTTTCAGTTGATACCAGAATTCAGTTATAACAGATCCCACGATGCAGCCATGTCCTGGTGATATCTAGCCACCACCCTGATTCTCCTAGGAGCAGATCGGATATTTCCAGTCTAGCCCCTAACAGATTCTGGTAGTATTCCGCGCATATATAAGGTAAATGGGAGACTCCGAGCAGTAAGGGTACTTTTCCTTCTCCACGAGCGATCTCCTTTTGATTCATCCATTCTGTTGCTTTAAGGCTCCCACTAACTTAGCAATCGGAGTGTTTCCCGTCGGAACACCACCGGTCCGTGGGACTTCTTTGTAGGAACCAGGAGAGGCGCGCTCCAGCCTGGCCGAGAAAACCCGGTTCGGGAGATTCAGTAGTAACAGCTTGGCGCTAGAGGAATAGCCGAACATATGTTCTCGTTTCCATTCTCTAAAAGGAGGAATCCACTGCTAAGACGATGGCGAAGGGAAGATCTCAAAACACCTTCAATAGGAGAGGCTACTCCCAGTCAAGATTGGGAAAATCTCCCAGGGAGAATGACATCGCCGAGCCTACCATCATCCTGGAACAGCAGCAGTTCTAAACCCTTCTGAACTGCATTGACACTCTTGCCACTGTGGTTCAAAATCTCTAAGATGCGGCCAATGACAGACAGTAGCCGCTCGTGGCATCCCAAACTAGCCATCAACCTGTTGCCGAGAGAAGTCAACAAGGAGTCCCTCAACTCCATTCCCATGCAACCTCGGAGCCTCGGAGGTCACAAAGGTCTCATGTCGATGGAAAGATAGTGAGGTCCACCTCACACTCCTCCACAGACTTGGTCCCTAACGACGATCAGCGCCACGATGAGGACCCAAGGGACTACACCAGCAAGCTCCAGTGCATGGAGGAGCAGATTGCTAAGTTGGTCGACTGGCAGAAGGGAGAAGGGGCGCAGGCGTACTACTCTCACCTACCTTTCTCTACCAGAATCATGGTGGAAGCTATCCCCCGTCACTTCAAGATATCTCAGGTGGACGCCTACAATGGCACCATCGATCCACTGGATCATTTGGGCACTTACAAGGCCCACATGATGGTACAGGGCACTTCTGATGCCCTCCACTACATCGCCTTCCCTGTGACACTCAAGAATGTAGCTCAGATGTGGTTCTCCGCCATCCGATCAGGTACGATCCATTCCTTCTCCCATCTAGAAAAACTCTTTTTGTCCCACTTCAAGACCAACAACCAGATGCCGAGGAACATGGACTGCCTCTTTCTTGTGCAACAGAAAGAGGGAGAAACCCTTCGGGATTACATGGCCCGATTTAATTCGGCGGCCATGAAGGTCCTGGACCTCAACAAATATGTAGCTATGTCGGCCTTCAAGAGGGCGCTGCAATCGTCCAAGCTCACTTTCTCGCTAGACAAAAAGTTTCTAACAAGCTACTCCGAACTACTTGCCCGGGCACAAAAATATGTCCTAGCAGAAAAACAAGTGGCAAGCCGATGCTAGGCTGAAGGGAGGTCGGCTCCCAAGAGGAGGAGCGACAAGGCTCTCGAAGTTCGACCTCCCAGCGATGGCACCAACTCGGCCCGATGCCGCAGCCCTAAGCCGAAGGACTTCCTTAGGAGGTTCGAGACTTACACACCTCTCTCCCTCCCAAGGAAGAAAATCCTTATGGAGATAGAGAAGGAGACCTTCCTACAGAGGTCTCGTCCAATGAGGAGCCCCTCCACATTAAGGAGCAGGGACAAGTACTGCCAGTTCCATCGTGACTATGGGCACAGCATAGAAGACTGCTTCCAGTTGAAGAACGCGATCGAAGATCTGATCAAGCGAGGGTACCTGCACAAGTACGTCTGACCCCAGAGGAATCGGGCTAAAACTTCTACTACCAGAGAGCCCCCGGAGAAAATAGAGCTGCCCAACCAGCACCCCACCGATAGAAATGTTGGCATGCTCCACCGTCGGTCCGACTGGAGGTATGAAGAAGGTCAGGACATCTCGAAGAGCCCCCGGAGTTCTAATGTAATTAGCTTCTTCGATGAAGACCTCCTAGAGGCCCAAATCTTTGGGAATGATCCTGTTGTTGTATTGGCAGTAATTGCCAATTATGATGTAAGGAGGATCCTCATTGATAATGGAAGCTCCACTGAAGTTTTACTGTATGATTCTTTTGTCAGAATGAACATGCATAGAACTAGGCTGCAAGAATCTCCAATGTCGTTGGCAAGGATCGAGGAGAACTTTATTGGCATAGAAGGAGAAATAACTCTGTTGGGTTCGGGAACAAGTGCGGAAGCGTGGATTTCAAAATTTTTATGAAATCAGGTCCGAACCCTAATCCCAAAATCTCCTTATTAGCAATTAAAACTTATGACTACATGCATGTCCAAATTTAAACATAGTTTAGATACTAACCTCAGATCGCTATATCCAATCTGATGTAGAAATAAACTCCAAATTGAGTAACCTTTTGAACACACCAGGCGTCCACTTGTCCGCCCTCCGATGGTGATCCACACGGGCAGATGATCAAGACAGTGACTCCTTAATTGGGTTCCTTCCAATCAAGTTCTACCCCAAGAACTTGATATATGGGCTATTGGCTAGGACTCCTCTAGCCAAACGGGGACTAAACCTTCTCTCTTACCCTTCTCCTAGTTTTTTAGCAACTTTGGCCCCTTAAGACACTCATGTCTTAAGAATAAGCCCTTGTCCTAAAATGAGACAAGGCTTGTCTTGGAGGGAGAAGAAAATTAAGAAAAAAATTGTCTTAATGTAAGAAAGAAAGAAAAGAGGTGCCTTCTTCCTTTACCGTCGGAGAGTTTCTCTCTCTGACTCTCCTTCTGTTCTGAGATTCGACAGAGCCTAGGCTCTGTAAAGGAATCAAAGAGGAAAGAGAGGAGGGGGAAACAATCTTCTGGAGAGGGAGAAGGAAAGAGAAGCAAGGCTTCGCCGTAGAAAATCTGGAATAAAATTTTTATGGTGAAGCCTTCTTCTTAAATAGGCGACAGAGAGGCGCCTTCTCATCTGAAAACATCCTCTCACGTCCCTCTCTCCCTTCTCACGTCTTCTCTCTTTATCTCATGGCCCTTGGGATTAATCTCACGGCCTTTGGGATGGGAAGACGCGAAGAAGGATCGTGAAAAACACAGAAGGGCGCGCGCAGAAAGAAGAGTCGCGCCCCTTCGGTGTTTTTTCTTTTCTTTTCTTTTTCACGGTAATTGTTATTTTTGAAGAGTCCACGCCTAGGTGGACTCTGATCCACGCCTCATCAGCCAAAAGACGCCGGTCCTTTTCTTTCTTTTCACGCAAAGACGCGACTTGGAGAGAGTCCACGCGTGCGTGGACTCTTCTCCTTGCGCGCGCGCGTGGGAAGAGAGGGGGAGGGGCTTAGGCGATGTGGGAAAGGGGTTTAGCCTCTTAGGTTAGCCCAATTGCTAGCCTACTGTTAGCCCAATGTTTTGAATCTTCAATTAGATTCAAACCGGAATGAATTTGGATCTAAAAAAGACCAAATCGGAACCCTAACTCGAATCCGATTCAAGTAGAAGCCATGGTTTGCAACACATGCTAGTGTGTTCATCTGCAAACGAGATTTAATTCCAAATTAAATCCTTGATTATCTGTCCTAAGTGTGTGACCCATTGGGTTCCATACCTAGCCAGCAGTGGGTCCGAGTGCAAGTTGACCTAATTTGATCAGAACTCATTCTAATCGATTTAAGTCAAATCGAGCTAACTCGAGTTAGACAATTAGGACTCCTCCTAATTAGTGATCCAATTTAAAACATTTAATTTGATCAACCCACAAGACAAGATTGACGTCTAGCAACGCATCATGTCTACCCGGAAGATATTTAAATTCTAGTAAAATTCCAAAACTACCCTTCAGTGGAAAGTTCCCGTACAATTCGATCCTTCAATCATCTTGCATCCCGAGTATAACTATGGATATGGAAACATGTCAAAACCAGCTTATACTCATTCCCAGCTCAGTCATACATTAATGATTCAATTAATTCGATATTAGAAATCATTTCTAATATCTGTACTTTGATCAAAGATTTCCTGAATCATCATCTGACCTAATTTGGCTGGATGCAATCTCCTCCTACTAGGAGTGATCAATTCCTTGTTGACCTACTCATTACCTTCATATACAATTCACCATACCCAGCATCAACCTCGTGCATGACCCAGTGTCATGATTGAGATTGAACCAAAGCATGGGTTCATGTACATAAGGTATTATGGCAGTCTCAGGTCATAGGACTACTTGTACAACTCCCACTATGTGAAACATCTATTGACATGCAGCTAAGGCTCCATTAGATGTTCTCAAACTGGATCTATTCAGTGAACTCATTCGCTAATGAGCACCCACATCCTTGTATTAGTGTCCCACACAAGTGACTGTGAGAGCAGTCACCCTTTTCAGCATACATAGGATGTGCCAGTCTAACCGGAAACCCTGATCCCCAACTCAGGGTTCCTATGACTAGGAATATTCTAGATTAGGGTTTTAAGGCCTTAGATCTCACTGGTATGATCTCATCATAGCCCTAGGACCATAGCCCTAATCTATGGGGTTCATCATATAATGACACAGCGAATGATGAAAAAAATATTGCCTTTATTAACTTGTCAATTTACAATGGTCTGGGAGATACAAATATTGGCTTATAGGGCATAATCCTTTCAATCTCCCACTTGCACTAAAGCCAATCGCTCTTATTCTTTAACCCCATACTATCGAGGTGGCGATCAAACTCCCGCTGTGGTAGAGCCTTAGTGAACGGGTCTGCTATGTTGTTCTTTGTATCCACTCTATTGATGCAGACTTCTTGTCTCTCGATTATCTCTCGGACAAGATGGAAGCGTCTCAGAATGTGCTTGGACTTGTGATGGGCTCTCGGTTCCTTTGCTTGAGCAACTGCTCCAGTGTTATCACAATAGAGTGGCACCGGGTTCTCAATCTCAGGAACTACTCCCAACTCTGTGATGAATTTCTTCATCCAGACAGCTTCCTTGGCGGCTTCACTGACAGCTATGTACTCTGCCTCGGTAGTTGAGTCAGCTACAGTCTGCTGTTTAGTGCTCTTCCAACTTACTGCTCCACCATTCAAGGTAAAGACATACCCTGAAATGGATTTACTATCATCTAGGTCTGATTGAAAACTAGAGTCTGAATAGGCTTCTAGTTTAAGATCAGATCCTCCGTATATAAGAAAAATATCCTTAGTCCTTCTCAGGTACTTAAGAATATTTTTCACAGCCTTCCAGTGATCCTCTCCTGGATCAGCCTGAAATCTACTGGTTACACCCAAGGCATATGCCACATCAGGCCTGGTACATAACATAGCATACATAATCGACCCTATAGCCGAAGCATAAGGTATAGAATTCATTCTATTTCTTTCTTCAGGTGTCTTAGGAGACATCCTCTTAGAAAGATGTATGCCATGACCAATAGGTAAGTAACCTCTTTTACTTTCCTCCATGCTAAATCTCTTTAGCACCTGGTCAATGTACCTAGACTGGGACAAGCCTAGCATCCTTCTTGATCTTTCTCTATAGATCTTTATACCCAGTATATAGGATGCTTCTCCCAAGTCTTTCATGGAAAACTGTTTCGATAACCATACTTTGACTGATTGTAGCATTGGGATATCATTCCCAATAAGAAGTATATCATCAACATATAGAACTAAGAAAACTATGGCACTCCCACTAGTTTTCTTGTACACACAAGGTTCATCCTCATTTTTGAAAAAATCAAATTCTTTGACTGTTTTATCAAATCGGATGTTCCAACTCCTGGATGCTTGCTTTAATCCATAAATGGATTTCTTTAGCCTACATACCTGATTAGGTTTAGTCTCCAAGACAAAACCTTCTGGCTGTGACATATAAACCTCTTCCTCAAGGAAACCATTGAGGAATGCAGTTTTTACATCCATTTGCCAGATCTCATAATCATGATATGCTGCTATAGCAAGCATAATCCGAATAGATTTGAGCATGGCAACAGGGGAAAATGTTTCATCATAATCTATTCCCTGCTTTTGTCTGAAACCCTTAGCCACCAATCTGGCTTTATAAGTTTCAACTTGGCCATCTGCCCCAATCTTCCTTTTATAGACCCATTTACACCCAATAGGGTTAATACCCTCTGGTGCATCAACCAAAGACCATACTTGGTTGACATACATGGAGTCCATCTCGGATCTCATGGCTTCAAGCCATCTATCTGAGTCTCTACTCATGACTGCTTCCGTATAGGTTAGAGGCTCATCATTTTGGGCTTCATTATTTTCAATTATGAACCCATACCTCTCAGGTGCCTGTCGCACCCTATCAGACCTACGGATAGGAGTGTGTTCAGGTTCTATATTAACTATGTTGTTACTTGACTGAGAAGTGTCTATTTGTTGAATCTCATTAAGTTCGATATTTCTACCAGTGCCCTTTTGTAGGATGAATTCCTTTTCCATAAAAGTGGCATGCCTACTGACCAAAACCTTTTGTTCAGTAGGGTGGTAGAACAGATATCCTATACTATCTCTAGGATATCCCATAAATAGACATTTGTCTACTCTAGCATCTAGTTTATGTCCAAAATTTCTTTTTACATAGGCTGGACATCCCCATATCTTAATATACTTAAGATTGGGCTTCTTACCTCTCCATAATTCATATGGAGTGCTAGAAACAGTTTTAGATGGTACTCTATTCAAGATATAAGTTGCTGTTTCCAAAGCATATCCCCAGAAAGAAAAAGGTAACTTCGTGAAGCACATCATGGACCGTACCATATCCAATAAAGTACGATTCCTCCTTTCGGCAATACCATTTAATTGTGGTGTGTAAGGAGGAGTCCATTCAGAGATGATCCCCTTATCTTTAAGGTGATCAAGAAACTCAGTGGATAAGTACTCACCTCCTCTATCTGATCGGAGGATCTTTATACTTTTTCCTGTCTGTTTCTCTACCATACTTTGATACTCTAAAAATTTTTCAAAAGCCTCGGACTTATGTTTCATTAGATACACAAATCTATACCTTGAAAAATCATCAGTAAATGTGATGAAGTATGAGTATCCACCATAGGCTTGAGTTGTCATAGGCCCACATACATCTGTGTATGAGTCCTAATAACTCTTTTGTCCTTTCTCCATGTCCACTAAATGGAGTCTTGGTCATCTTACCCATGAGACATGATTCACAAGTTCCTAATGACTCATAGTCATAAGGATCAAAGAAATTTTCTTTGTACAACTTGTTAATCCTAGTCTCACTAATATGTCCAAGTCGACAATGCCAAAGTAAGGTATTGTTAACATCATCTCTTTTCCGTTTGTTAGAAACATGAAAAATATTGTCATTAGTGGAAAGAGTTAAGAGACCATTGCAGAATATGCCATAACATATAATTTCATTAGATAAAGAAATTGAGCAGCCACTGCTCATTACATTCATAGTATATCCTTGTTTAAGTAACAAGGGTACAGATATGATATTTCTAATGATTTTTGGTATATAGTAACAATTCCTTAGCTCCAAGATCTTCCCTGAAGGTAACTTCAAAACATAAGTCCCTACAGCTTCTGCTTGGATGGGGTCCCCTCCAGCACCGTAGAGCTCAAAGTTACCTTCCTTCAATACTTTAAGCCCCTGAAGTCCCTGCAATGATTTGCAGATGTTATGACCACAGGCGGTATCCAACACCCAAGTATTTGAAATGGAAGAATCCAATGACAAAATAGTATGAACTTCTTTCATACCTTTTGGTGCCTCTGATGCACCAGGCTTCACACTTGCAAGGTAAATCTTGCAGTTCCTTTTCCAATGACCCGGCTTGCCACAATGAAAGCAGGTCATCTGTCTGGAGGCCTTCTTTCCTTTCTTCTTCTTAATGCCCCCTTTGGGATTCATCCTCTTACTGGAACCCCTTTTGCCTGTCTTCTTCTTATCTACAAGAAGAACTGGAGCCTTATTTTTCTTTACATGGCTCTCTGCTGTTTTCAACATATTCAACAGCTCAAGCAAGGAAGAATTAAGTTTGTTCATATGGTAATTAAGAACAAACTGTGAAAATGACTCTGGGAGTGATTGCAAGATCAAGTCTTGATTCAACTCCCCATCCATTACAAAACCTAATTGACCTAATCGAGTGGTTAGATCAATTATCTTTAATACATGGTCTTGTACTGATGTACCTTCTGTCATCCTTGCACGGAACAACTGCTTAGATATTTCATATCTAGCAGTTCTACTGTGTTCTCCATAAAGCTCTTTTAAATTAGCAGTATGGAGTTAGTATCCATGCTATCATGCTACCTCTGCAACTCGTTAGTCATAGAGGCAAGCATAACACATTTGACAGTAAGTGAGTCATTTTGCCACATATTATATGTGGTCTTCTCCTCTTGCGAGGCATCTTCCCTTGGTGGTTCCAAAATTGGGGTATCAAGAATATAGGAAATTCTTTCTTGACTGAGTACTATTTTCAAATTTCTCAGCCAATCAACATAATTAGGCCCAGTCAATTTGTTGGCATCTAAAATACTACGGAGTGAGAGTGAAGAGGCCATTTATCTACATTTAAACAAAGAACGAAAACATAAGCAAACAACCATGAAATGACAACACATAATTAAATTAGGACTTTAATTTAATTATGTCTCCCACTATTTTATCGAGCATCATAACCCTCTATACGATGATCGAGAAAACCTTAATTGATCTTTCTTAGTGGGGTTGAGATCCCAATCCCTTATAAAAGACCTTGTGTGTACACAACTAATCTTATATAAGTTCATAGGTAGGAAAACTCTTTCCAATTGTAACCTGTACAATTCTCAACTTATCTCGGCCTCTAAAATATTAATAGCCTTGTGTATACACAACAAACTATAATATTTTAGTTAAGTAAGACCCTTCATAGCCATATAGTCATGACTTTAATAGTAATACCCTTGTGTGTACACAACAAAATATTACTTTAAATCATGCCATAAACAAATAATTGTATTAGGCCAAAAATTGTGTTAGTCACCATATTAGGTCTTGTGTGTACACAACAAACCTAGTATAGATCGTAACACAATGATGACCTATCATGAAGGAAGGCCAATAATAGTATTTTAACACCAAGCATGTTAGTCAAGAATTAAATCAATCAGATCGGCCAGGCTAGTGGAAGAGATGTGGGGGTCCCCCCGTTGCTTTCCTAGACACCAATTTAAAATTGGCCAGGTCAGTCAACGGAACCAATTAAAAATCACGATTCCCTTTACCTTCCCAGAACCACCTTTCTAGACACCGAAATGACTAATTATCCATCATGACTAATAATGCTTATCGGTTAACTATACTACCACTTAATATAATTTTAAGAGGGGTTCATGCAATGCCAGCACATTCAATTAAAAGCTATCACATATATTAATACATGCTTTAAACTAAGCAAATATGTGAAATGTGTGCCATCATACTAGGACAACCATTTACCACATAATGGATACACCATTATGCCAGGGCAACCTTATTTCAGTATGATGGCTCCAGGGCTAATCATATCTCTAAGACAATTAGGGTTTCAGTGGAAAACACTGGTGGCAATCATCAAACTCATGTTCAATCAAAGACATGCATTGTGCATCAATATAAAAACTTTAACATGATACTACATCATGAATTGAACTGCATAAGTTTTAATCCTAATAAGGATGCTCTGATACCACTGTTGGGTTCGGGAACAAGTGTGGAAGCGTGGATTTCAAAATTTTTATGAAATCAGGTCCGAACCCTAATCCCAAAATCTCCTTATTAGCAATTAAAACTTATGACTACATGCATGTCCAAATTTAAACATAGTTTAGATACTAACCTCAGATCGCTATATCCAGTCTGATGTAGAAATAAACTCCAAATTGAGTAACCTTTTGAACACACCAGGCATCCACTTGTCCGCCCTCCGATGGTGATCCACACGGGCAGATGATCAAGACAGTGACTCCTTAATTTGGTTCCTTCCAATCAAGTTCTACCCCAAGAACTTGATATATGGGCTATTGGCTAGGACTCCTCTAGCCAAACGGGGACTAAACCTTCTCTCTTACCCTTCTCCTAGTTTTTTAGCAACTTTGGCCCCTTAAGACACTCTTGTCTTAAGAATAAGCCCTTGTCCTAAAATGAGACAAGGCTTGTCTTGGAGGGAGAAGAAAATTAAGACAAAAATTGTCTTAATGTAAGAAAGAAAGAAAAAGAGGCGCCTTCTTCCTTTACCGTCGGAGAGTTTCTCTCTCTGACTCTCCTTCTGTTCTGAGATTCGACAGAGCCTAGGCTCTGTAAAGGAATCAAAGAGGAAAGAGAGGAGGGGGAAACAATCTTCTGGAGAGGGAGAAGGAAAGAGAAGCAAGGCTTCGCCGTAGAAAATCTGGAATAAAATTTTTATGGTGAAGCCTTCTTCTTAAATAGGCGACAGAGAGGCGCCTTCTCATCTGAAAACATCCTCTCACGTCCCTCTCTCCCTTCTCACGTCTTCTCTCTTTATCTCATGGCCCTTGGGATTAATCTCACGGCCTTTGGGATGGGAAGACGCGAAGAAGGATCGTGAAAAACACAGAAGGGCGCGCGCAGAAAGAAGAGTCGCGCCCCTTCGGTGTTTTTTTTTCTTTCTTTTTCATGGTAATTGTTATTTTTGAAGAGTCCACGCCTAGGTGGACTCTGATCCACGCCTCATCAGCCAAAAGACGCCGGTCCTTTTCTTTCTTTTCACGCAAAGACGTGACTTGGAGAGAGTCCACGCGCGCGTGGACTCTTCTCCTTGCGCGCGCGCGTGGGAAGAGAGGGGGAGGGGCTTAGGCGATGTGGGAAAGGGGTTTAGCCTCTTAGGTTAGCCCAATTGCTAGCCTACTGTTAGCCCAATGTTTTGAATCTTCAATTAGATTCAAACCGGAATGAATTTGGATCTAAAAAGACCAAATCGGAACCCTAACTCGAATCCGATTCAAGTAGAAGCCATGGTTTGCAACACATGCTAGTGTGTTCATCTGCAAACGAGATTTAATTCCAAATTAAATCCTTGATTATCTATCCTAAGTGTGTGACCCATTGGGTTCCATACCTAGCCAGCAGTGGGTCCGAGTGCAAGTTGACCTAATTTGATCAGAACTCATTCTAATCGATTTAGGTCAAATCGAGCTAACTCGAGTTAGACAATTAGGACTCCTCCTAATTAGTGATCCAATTTAAAACATTTAATTTGATCAACCCACAAGACAAGATTGACGTCTGGCAACGCATCATGTCTATCCGGAAGATATGGAAATTCTAGTGAAATTCCAAAACTACCCTTCAGTGGAAAGTTCCCGTACAATTCGATCCTTCAATCATCTTGCATCCCGAGTATAACTATGGATATGGAAACATGTCAAAACCAGCTTATACTCATTCCCAGCTCAGTCATACATTAATGATTCAATTAATTCGATATTAGAAATCATTTCTAATATCTGTACTTTGATCAAAGATTTCCTGAATCATCATCTGACCTAATTTGGCTGGATGCAATCTCCTCCTACTAGGAGTGATCAATTCCTTGTTGACCTACTCATTACCTTCATATACAATTCACCATACCCAGCATCAACCTCGTGCATGACCCAGTGTCATGATTGAGATTGAACCAAAGCATGGGTTCATGTACATAAGGTATTATGGCAGTCTCAGGTCATAGGACTACTTGTACAACTCCCACTATGTGAAACATCTATTGACATGCAGCTAAGGCTCCATTAGATGTTCTCAAACTGGATCTATTCAATGAACTCATTCGCTAATGAGCACCCACATCCTTGTATTAGTGTCCCACACAAGTGACTGTGAGAGCAGTCACCCTTTTCAGCATACATAGGATGTGCCAGTCTAACCGGAAACCCTGATCCCCAACTCAGGGTTCCTATGACTAGGAATATTCTAGATTAGGGTTTTAAGGCCTTAGATCTCACTGGTATGATCTCATCATAGCCCTAGGACCATAGCCCTAATCTATGGGGTTCATCATATAATGACACAGCGAATGATGAAAAAAATATTGCCTTTATTAACTTGTCAATTTACAATGGTCTGGGAGATACAAATATTGGCTTATAGGGCATAATCCTTTCAAACTCTGCCCGTGACAATCGGGTCAGAGCCTTATCAAAAGACTCTCCACATCAATTTTGTGGTCGTACGCATGATATCGGCTTACAACATCATATTGGGACGACTGGTCCTTAACAAATTCTGAGCCATTGTATCTACTTACCACTTGCTAGCGAGATTTTGGACTCGGAATAGGGTCGGAGTGATGAGGGGGGATCGTAGGATGGCCAAGCATTGTTTAACCATTCAAGACATGCAATCAGAAAACCATTCCATCTTGGAATAGATTGATCCCAGGGCCGAAGCCGAGTACTGCGAATAACCAATCGAGAGGATCCTATTCGTACCCCTCCGGGAGGACGATCCTACTAGGGTCTTGCATATCAGAAGCACACTCAGCAAAGAAGCCAAGTTAAAGTTGGTCAGTTTTTTACGGGACAATGCCAACGTCTTCACCTAGTTGGCGTCGAACATACCAGGCATCCTGTCGGAGGTCATACCCACCAGCTCAAGGTGGACCCAGCTTACAAACCTGTCCAACAGAAGAAGAGGAGTTTCACCCCTGAGAGATAGAGGGCGATTGATGAGGAGGTCAAGAAACTCTCTGAAGCGGGCTTTATTAGAGAAGCCCACTACCTCGACTGGTTGGCGAATGTCTTGATGGTGAGGAAAGCTAACAAAAAGTGGGGGATATGTGTGGACTACACTGACCTCAACAAAGCTTGCCCGAAGGATAGCTTTCCCCTACCAAAAATTTATTAATTGGTAGACGCCACTGCCGGTCATTAGCTCTTGAGCTTAATGGACACTGTCTCCAGGTATAACCAAATCAACGTGCACCTAGAGGATGAGGAGAAGATAGCCTTTATCACTGACAAAGGACTGTACTACTACAAAATGATGCCCTTTGGCCTGAAGAATGCTGGAGCCACCTTTCAGAGGCTGATCAACAAGATCTTTAAAGAGCAGCTGGGAAGGAACATAGAGGCATACGTTGACGATATGATAGTCAAGAGCCTTTGAGTGGACGACCACATTAAAGATCTAAAAGAATCTTTCGGCGCCCTGAGGTGCCACTATATGAAGTTGAACCCAGCCAAATGCACCTTTGGGGTGACCTCCAGAAAATCCCTTGGCTTTTTGGTTACACAGCAAGGAATTGAGGTCAACCCTAACAAAATTAAAGCCATCATCGACATGGGGCATCCAACCAACAAGAAGCAGGTGCAGGAACTCACAGGCCGCATAACCTCTCTCAGCCGTTTTATTTCTAGATCGGCCAAAAAGAGTTTCCCTTTCTTTAAAACTGTGCGACAGTCGGATCGCTTCCAATGGACCAATGAGTGTCGATCGGCCTTCGAAGCACTAAAGGCATATCTGTAGACTCCTCCCTTACTTGCTAAGCCTGTGGAGGGAGAGCCCCTGTACTTGTATCTATTGACGTCGGATGAGGCAGTGAGCTCCGTTCTCATCCGGATAGGAGAGAACAATCAGCAAAGGCCTGTCTACAATATCAGCAAAGTACTCCATGATACCGAAATAAGGTATCCCAAGATGTAAAAGCTTGTTTACTCCTTGATCATGGCAGCCAAGCGACTGCGACCACTTTTAGGCATATCCAATTACTGACTAATCAACCTCTTAAGGCGATCCTCAGAAGTCCCAATACTTCAGGGCAACATTCCAAGTGGGCCGTCAAGCTTGGCGAATTTGATATTTCCTTCCAGCCTCGATCGGCCATGAAGGCTCAGGTGATCGTCGACTTCATAGTAGAGTGTACCTGGAGATAGGAAACATCTCTGCAAAAACCAGACACACCTGTGGATGACATTGTTGAAGAATTAGAACCCACCTAGACACTCCATGTGGACGGGGCATCTAACCTTGCTGGTTGCGAAGCAGGCTTAATCCTGGCCAACCCCGACGGGCAGAAGCTGGAATATGTCCTGCATTTCGCATTCCAGATATCAAACAACCAGGCAAAATATGAAGCCCTCATTGCAGGACTAAGGATAGCCGATGAGCTGGGCATCAGTCGGATCAGGGCCTTCTCTGATTCCCAACTGGTGGTGAACCAGGTGAAGGACGAATTTGAGGCAAGAGATCTGACCCTGGCCAAATACTTGAGCAAGGTACAAAAACTCGTGACTTGACTTAAATCTTTCGAGATTTTCCATATACCTCGAATGTAGAATTCTCGGACGTACGCCTTGTCATGGTTGGCCACTACCGTCGCCAACTCCTCCCATCGGACCTTCGTGGAGTACCTGCAATGCCCAAGCAATGTTGAAGAGATAGCTGGAATCCACCAAGTGGAGCGAGAAGTCTCTTGGATGGATCCCATCCTTGCATTCCTCATCGAAGGAACCCTACCGGAAGACAAGACCGAAGCCAAGCATGTGCACTGGACTGCCTCAAAGTATGTCATCCTCGACGGCACTCTATACAAACGGTCATTCATGCAACCATAACTAAAGTGCCTAGGGCCATCGGACTCCAATTACGCACTCAAAGAGGTGCATGAGGGCATATGTGTTGACCACTTGGGAGGTCCAGCCGACCAAAGATCCGATCGACCCACTTGAGGTCCAACCGACGCACTAGAGGTCCAGCCGACCCACTCGAGGTCCGACCGACCGACTAGAGGTCCTGCTGACCCACTCGAGGTCCGACCGATCCGTTTAAGGTCCGACTGACCTGCTTCAACCGAGCCCATACTAATTAGAAGGCTCTAGATGCCCCTTCCAGCCGATACCAGAATTCTGTTACAACAAATTCCACAATGCAGCCATGTCCTGGTGCCACCTGGCCACCACCCTGATTCTTATAAGAGTAGATTGAATAATTCCAGCCTAGCCCCTGATAGATTCTGGTAGTGTTCAGCACCTATATAAGGTAAATGAGGGACTCCAAGCGGTAAGAGCACTTTTCCTTCTCTACGAGCGATCTCCTTTTGATTCCTCCATTCTGTTGCTCTAAGACTTCCACTAACTTAGCCATCGGAGTGTTCCCTGCCAGAACACCATCGGCCCGTAGGACTTCTTTGCAGGAACTAGGAGAGGCATGCTCCAGCCAGGCCGAGAGAACCTGGTCCGGGAGATTTAGCAGCAACACACCTCATAAAGAAAATGTAAATATAATACTTATCCCTCTAAAAATTAGCAAATTCATACATTTGATATCTGCTTGGCATTCAAGTAAACAAATAATGTAATTAGATAAAACAGGTGCACAAAGTACCTCCATACATTTTCTCAGCGCAAAATCAAGTCCCCAACCATGGATCAAGTCATTCTGAAGCAACAAAATATGGAATTTAAGTAATCATCAAATGAAGAAATATAGCAATTGACTTGTAAGTGGTGAACATAATCAATTCCACCTGAATCATATGCCATACACATCGCCATGCATCTCGAGAGAACACGGTTGCCATTATTTCAACAAATCTGCACAAGAGATTAAAAGACGCTTTTTGAAAGCTAGGACACAAATAGGATGCTTGCAATATTCATATTTTCTTTAGATCAATAAAGATATATACTGGATTTTGCAATAATTATATGTTTCCATCATATGCATAAAGAAGTCAGATACATAACAAATCAGATAAAACAAAAAGTTTACTTTTTCAAAAAGAATCTAGCCTTTACTGTAAACAACAAAAAAATAATTACATACTTAGAGTTCAAATATAAATATATTATTTCATCAAAAATTTACTTACATAATTTATTATTAAAAAGGATCATAATTATATATGCTAAAATCCATCTGTATTGGATAGTTCATCAATTCCCATATTCACCTCTGAATTTGAAACTAGAAAGATAGAATATATTAATACATACATGAGGTAGAACAGGTAACATTCTGCTGAACTTTTGGACAGATCACATTAGGATAATTTCAATTATGATGAAAATGAAAATCTGAATCCTATAATGTGATACACAACATCTAAATTCATATTTTTTGGATGTCATTTTCCTACACAGCAAGTTTTCCAAAATCTATGGTTTCAAATAATAAAATATAATGCTTTAATTTGATTTTTGAATCAGAAGAATCCAAAATTGTTGAATATTCCTCAAATTCTTAACCTGTATAGCTTGCAATCTAACTTGGCACACTAGCTCTATCGATACTATCTATTTTGGGACAATTTGATAATTCACAAGGAACTACCAAAATGTATGTTTTTCAGTTTGTAGACATTTAGATGTTTACATTTTTTTCAATATATTCATTTCATAATCTCTGCATTTGACCAAACCAGATTTGTCCTCAAAATGAATACGGCCAAGTCTGTACATGTATCCATTATCAGATTCACAAACATATACCGTAGAGTTGGATTATATGGATCTGATTTGAATCCACAACAAATAAAGATGAACCTACCAAGGTTTAAAGTACTGGTACCTTATGACTATGGTACAGATCAATAATGTACAGTGCCATACCAACACAAATATGCCTGCATGTGCTGGCACAAAAAAATCAGTGCGGTGCACATGGTGGTACAAAATCAGTACACAGGGCTCACAGGCATGATCCGGTATGGATTGGTATGCACCAGTAATTAGACACTTGGAATCAATAAATGTAGGAGAAACAAAATTTAGATTTCATACGCAGCGCATGGTGGCAAATGGGGGTCAGTGCACCAGCCTGGTTGCTCCTCAGTTTCCCTGCAAATGTAACAAGACATGAAAAATAATTTTTTTTTTTAAAAAAAAGAAAAGACAACATTGATATGTTAAAACACAACTAGCAGCCTAAACAGAGTCAATTAGTGCAATTACTGCACATGAAGTGCTGCAAAGCTCACTTGTGAACTTCTTGATCATCTCTCCTTTTGGTCATTTGCCATGTCAACCCTTTGTCTGGCTCCAAACCAGGCTGAGAGATTTCTAGCCCATGTTTCTTTACCAGTTTAATATACCTAGAAATTGAGATATCTTAGTTCCAACATGCAGTTGCATTACAAAGAATTTACATGCACGCATAACAAAACATAACTTACTCTTCTGCATCAAAATGCTCAAGTCCTAGGTCTTCATCCCAGATGAATATATATTCATATGGGGCCACAATGTCAGGGTGCAAAAATCGTTTAGCATACCACCTTAAATAAGATAGAGTTAGATGCTGTGACAACAAATTGTTGACCATGCTAAGACACAATAAAATAAAGAATTAAACACCATCTGGTTCAATTACTAATTTCCCACCATTTAGCTTGCTTCCTTGCACTCACATGTATAGCCCGCTTTGACCATTCAAATTCATCCCATTCACTAGTCCGGCCATCGTAGTGGAACAATAAGATAGTGAAATTTTCAGAGAACTGCATGCAAGATTAACAGGACAAGGAGAGGTGTAAATTAAAATTTCATGTCATAATCATCATTTTGAAAAACCAACCAAGTTTGCAGATCAGGCCAGGCCTGACTGAAAATCAGCATTCACCTAATTTAGAAACCAAATGACATGGTTAACATTGGTCAAAACCCAAAAACATGTAGAAAGTAGAAACCAATCTAACCAGCTGAATTAAACTGCTTCTTGCATCAGTTTTGGAGAATTCCTCTCCTGAGGACACACCCATTCTTGCATCTTGATGCAAGATAATAAGAGCAGAAACTTATTGCCATTAATTCTAAGTCACAAAACTGTGGGGTCTAATTTTGACTATAGTGTTTTAGATACAGTAATATGTGCTGATGTTTGCTTTGGTCCTGTCACAATCCCCATCCCTTTTCACTGATAAGCATCTTTGAATGCACAAATTGGGAGTCATCAAATGATGAGTTACATTGAAGCTTTCACATTGTACAATTATTAAATAAGCTGAAAATATATAATTTACACAAAAGAAAAAGATCAGCTACTTTAAGTTAATAGGTAGGTACCCTTCTATGTAAAACCTTAATCTACTTGTTCACGTACTTTTTTGATGGCCGCATCAATATTATCTTTCTGTTCATATCCGACTGTGAATGTTGCAAGATACTTCTGTCGGACAACGAGGTCCTGCATATTTCATTAAAAAAATGAATTTTAGAAGAAAAATACAAAAAGTAAATAGTAAATAGTGAATAGCCAAATACAAAAAGTGAAAAAAGGTGGGAAAAGAAAAGGAAATGTCAATAAGTTGATAGTGATACTCCAAAGAAGAAAGTTGACACTTTTAATAATGATGGAAGAACAAATCTACCTGGAAATGGACCAAAACAAGTATTTACAAGCATGGATGCAGACCAAAAATGCTTATGAAATTGCCATAAGCAAGTGTGAGGGGATTGACTCGCTGTGCCACCAAAAGGAGGAACTACGTGGTTGCCTATGACAAGCATGATGTCAATATGTATTCCAGAAATAGCATGATGTCAATATTGATAAGGATTCCAGTATGATCTTGGTTCCTAAATCAGTTTGAAAATAATTAATTAAAAGGTAATCTGCACTAGAAAGAGCAGTTGAGTGCCTTAGATATCAGACAATCAACTTCAAACTCATTACATCAAGACATCCTTTGTCACTAATCTTGTTTACTTTAGCTGCTCCATTGCAAATTACCTTCTTAGCTTTGATCCCCTTGAAATCAAAAGAAGATGCTCAAACCCAAGTTGCCCAATGAGAACCTTACCTCAATAAAGTTTGCTGGTCTCACATGCAGAACTTTATAGAAACTGACTGCACAGCAAATCACATATAAAATGCAGCGAAAGATGGCAAAAATAGTGAATTACGAATGCCGGAACATTTCCATACCATGAGCAAGAACGTGCTGGTTCTAGAATGATATAATTTTTATAAGAAAGCAAGTACATGCAACATACCATGTCTTAAAAGTTATGCCATACACCCTTATTTTTGGTTTATACAATTTTGTTTCTTTCTAAAATAGCACATCAAGTGGGATCCATTTAATACGGTCCACCTCCCTCTCTGTTTGTGTGTTTGTGCATGCACACGCATGTTTTGGAAGTGGGGGGGGGGGGGGGGGGCGGATATAGAAGCCTGTTGCAAGAATAGCAATGGATGAAGCTGAATACAACCATACAAATAAGGTGCCATCTTTCTTTAGATTCCTTTTCTATTTGACAACTCCAAATATCACTAGGGACATGAGAATACAACTGAGAAGCAATTTTAACCAAGCACTTGCATTCTATGTAGTAGAGACAATACATGTTAGAATAAATATGTTATCATGGGCTTCTTTTCTGTTTATGTCATTAATAATATACTTCACATGTGGTCTATGAATCTGTGTTGTTTCTTTGTAGGATAGTGAATCAAAAGGGGTGCATGTGATAGAGAACTACTGATACGTACGTAAATAAAACCAAACAAATTGAACCCTCCTATAGAACCTGATGCTGATGCGCCCGTTCGGCTAGTCCCCGGTCGGACCAGCCCTGGCGTCCGGTCGGCTGGTCCCCGCAAAGTCCGACTCCCGGGTCGGCTCACCCGAAGAGACGGCCCGGGGGCTTTGAAGGCTGGTAGGCATCTTACCGCCTGTACGACGGCCCCTCTGGATGCTCCGATCGGCTCCTGGAGACATCGCTGGGCACCCCGATCGGCTTCTGGGAGATCAGCCGGCCCACTGCTGAAAGGTCGCTCGAAGTTTTCAAGGACCTCTTCTCTCCTGCAACTCTGACATTCCGTTGTAACAAATTCCAGTGCGTGGCTACTGCTCTGATACACCTGACACGCCGCCACCCACGATCTCGCCGCCACGCCTATCCTCTTGGGAGTATATCCGAGCTTTCCCAGCCTGCTCCCCCAACAGAATTTGGTAGCACTCTGTGCCTATAAAGCACACCCGGGGAACCTCCACGAAGGGTAACGTTCTTCTTCCCCGTTGTTTACTTTCCTTTCGAACTTCTTCCCGTTCTGTCGCTCCAGCCCTCCTCTAACTTAAGCATCGGAGTGTCCCCCGCTGGAGCCCCTCCGGCGCTCGGGGACTTTTTGCAGGTAGGCCGGTCGAGGAGCTCTCCAGCGCGCCCGCCGAACCTGGTCCTAGAGGAGTAGCAGCAATAGATTGGCATTAGAGGGAGGGGCTGAACGTTCATCGTGCTCCTCCTCTAAAAGGGAAGATTGATAGGAAAGACGCAGCAATGGTAAGAGGAAGAACCCGGAGTATTTCTGCGAGGGGAGGATGCTCCCACTAGGGACCTGGTGCACACCACGCCGAGAGCATTGCCACCGCTATCGCTGAGCCCACCATCACCATAGGGCTGCAGCAGTTCCAGACACTGGTAAACCGCATCGAAAAACTTACCTCTGCGGTCCAACACTTCCAGGAGATGGAGGATCATCAGCAGCAACCGCCGGCGGCTTCCTGCGTCAACCACCAACCGGCGGCGGGCGACAGTCGGCGGCCGGAGGTGCCTCCACCCCCGTCCCACGCGATTCTAGAACCCCAGGGGTCTATGAGGGCCCGCGCTGAAGGAAAGAGGGCGAGATCGGCCTCCCCCTCTTTTGCTAATTCTGTCCCTCTGGATGGCCGGCGCCCTACTGTGGACCCGCATGACTACAGAAGTAAGATTATGTGCATGGAGGAGCACATCGCCGAGATAGCCGAACGGCATAACAATGGAGGAAGGCCGGCGCACGACACTCGCCCGCCCTTCTCTGCAGAGATTCTGGGGGAGTCAATCCCCCGACACTTCAAGATCCTACAGGTGGACCCCTACGATGGTACCACCGACCCCTTGGATCATCTGGGCACCTACAAAGCCCATATGATGGTGCAGGGCGCGTCTGATTCCCTCCACTGTATCGCCATCTCGGTGACTTTGAAGAAGGCTGCGCGGATGTGGTTCTCCGCCATCCATCCAGGTACGATCCATTCTTTTTCTCAACTCAAGACCTTGTTTCTTTCTCGTTTCAGGACCTGCAGCCGGACTCCAAAGAAAACCGACTGTCTTTTTCTCATTCAACAAATGGAGGGAGAGACCTTCCGGGAATACATGGCCCGCTTTAACTCGACCACCCTGGAGATTCCTGACCTAAATGAAGCGGTGGCCATGTCGGCTTTTAAGAGGGGGCTTTGCTCGTCCAGACTTACATTTTCCCTGGATAAGAAGCTCCCCACAAGCTACACCGACCTGTTGGCCAAGGCGCATAAATACGCCTTCGCGAAAGAGCAGTCGATGAGCCGGCGCCAAGATAAAGGGAGGTCGGCCCCGAAGAGGCGGGGCGATAAGGCCCCCGTAGCGCGACCTCCTGGTGACGACGGCTGGTCTGCCCGGCGCCAGAGCACCAAGCCACGGGACTACCTCAAGCGATTCAATAACTATGCGCCTCTCTCCCTGCCGCGGGAGAAGATTTTGATGGAGATTGAAAACGAGGCCTTCTTCCAAAGACCTCGGCCGATGAGGGGACCCCCCACCTCTAGAAACAAAAACAAATACTGTCGGTTCCACAGGGACCATGGGCATGGCACGGAGGAATGCCTCCAGCCGAAGGATGCCATCGAGGACCTCATTCGCAGGGGGTACTTGAACAAGTACGTCTGACCCCGCCGGGATCGGGCCGGGACTTCAACTGCCAGAGATCCCCCAAGGGAAGCTGAGCTCCCCATCCAGCGCCCAATTGATGGAGGCGTTGGCATGCTGCATCGAAAGTCCGACTGGGGGCGGATGGAGGACCTGGACATTGTAAAGAGGCCCAGGGGATCTAATGTAATCAGCTTTTCTGATGAGGACCTCCTAGAGCCTCCTCTCCCTGATGATGACCCGGTGGTTGTGTTGGTTGTCATTGCCAATTATGATGTAAAGCGCGTCCTTATCGATAATGGAAGTTGTGCAAAGGTTTTGTTGTATGATGCTTTCACCTGAATGAATTTGTCTAGGTCTAGACTGCGAGAGTCCGTAGCACCACTCACTGGCTTCGGAGAAAACTCCGTCGGGGTCGAGGGTGAAATTGCCTTACCTGTTACTCTCGGGACGGAACCTTACCAGCGAACCTTCTCCGTCAATTTTGTGGTCGTCCGTACGACCTCGGTGTATAACGCGATCCTGGGACGGCCGGCTCTCGACAAGTTCCGAATTATTGTGTCCACATACCACCTGTTGGCCAAGTTTCCGACCCGCGATGGAGTCAGAGAGCTGAGGGGACACCGTAGAACAGCCCGGCAATGCCTTGCTATCCACGACAGGCAGTTGGACGAACGCCCCATGCTCGAGCAGTTGGATCCCAGGGATGAAGCCGACAGCCACGGTCAGCCCGTCGAGAAGATTGTCTTTTGTTTGCCTATAGGTCCTCCCTGGCATCTCGAGCATTGGAGACAGTTAGCTTTGCCATCGCGACCTCCATACCCAAAGCCAGAGCTCCCACGGGTTCGACTGCTCGGGCATCCAGGCCGCATCCACCGAGTTGAGCGATCTCTGCACCGGGCGCTTCAGAAGTTTGAGGTTTGCCTTCTCTATATCTCCTAAGTAGATATTGTAGGTCGAGCTAGTCCTACCGGGGTTTCTTAATCCTGAGGTCCTGTTCTCGTTCTTACTTTTAGGACTTTGAACTGCTTGCGTAAGCTTCCCTTACTACTCTTCATATTTCTTATCTTTGCTTGTGATCGGGAATCGAAACCCTAAACAACGAAGAAGAACAACAAGAAACATAACAAAAAAAAAAAAAAAATTCCTTGCATCATAAGCATCCATCCCAGCATCCCTAGCCTTAACCCCCTTGCCTCCGCATCAAGGGGGAAGCGTTGTACCTATACTTGTCAGCTTCTAGCGAGGTCGTCAGCGCTGTCCTTGTGCAGACGGAGAAAAGTGGCCAACAGAGACCTGTTTACTACATCAGCAAGGTTCTCCATGATGCCGAGGTCAAATATCCTAAGGTGCAAAAGCTGGTGTACTCATTGGTTATAGCGGCGAAGCACCTCCGACCTTACTTCCAGGCACATCCTATCGTCATGCTGATGGACCAACCCCTCAGGGCAATTCTCCGAAGCCCCGATACCTTTGGACGGCTTGCCAAATGGGCCGTTAGATTGGGCGAGTTTGACATCTCCTTCCAGCCACGGGTGGCCTTGAAGGCCCATGTGATAGCTGACTTCATTGCGGAATGCACTTGGGGGCGGAGCCACCCCGACCACGGACGAGACGTCCGTGGCCGACCCTACGGGAGAAGCTGAGCCCGTTGAGCCTGCCTGGACCTTGCACGTAGATTGAGCTTCCAACCTCTCGGGGTGCGGTGCGGGCTTAATTCTAGCTGACCCTGATGGGCAATGTTTGGAGTATGCCCTGTATTTCACATTCAAGGTGTCGAACAACCAAACGGAGTATGAAGCCCTGCTTGCGGGATTGAAGATAGCGAATGAATTGGGCATTAGTAGGGTCTGCGCCTTCTCCAATTCTTAGCTGGTGGTTAACCAGGTGAAGGGGGAGCTCGAAGCCAGGGACCCATCTCTGGCCAAGTAGTTAAACAAGGTACGAGACCTGGTGTCAGCTTAAATTCTTTGAAATTCTTCATATACCCCAGCAACAAAACTCCCGGGCAGACGCTTTGTTGCGGCTGGCCACCACTGCGGTCGGCACTTCCGACCGAACCTTCGTGGAACATCTCCAGCACACAAGTATTGCTGAGGAGCCAATGGAGATCCACCAGGTTGAGCAAGAGGCCTCGTGGATGGATCCAATCCGTGCATTCTTGGCATAGGGGGCCCTCCCGGACGACCCGACGGAGGCCAGGCGCATTCGCTCAATGGCCTCTAAGTATGTCATCCTCGATGGGGCCCTCTACAAGCGCTCGTTTTCTCAACCATTGCTGAAATGCTTGGGCCTGGCTGATGCGGACTATGCACTCTGGGAGGTGCACGAGGGCATTTGCGGCGATCATCTCGGAGGAAGGTCCCTGGCTTGCAAAATTATACGCCAGGGCTATTATTGGCCCACAATTCAGAAGGATGCCTTGGACTTTGTACGAAGGTGCGATGCATGCCAGAGGTTCTCCAGTATTCAGAGGAGGCCAGCCAGTCAGCTGACCCCGCTTACAACACCTTGGCCGTTCGCCCAATGGGGGATGGATATCTTGGAACCTTTTCCCTCGGCCTCCGACCAGCGGAAATTCCTCCTCGTGGCCATTGATTACTTCACTAAGTGGGTGGAGGTGGAGGCATTGGCGTAGATAAACGAGGCCAAAGTGGAGAACTTCGTTTGGAACTGCATCATCTTCCGATTTGGGATTCTGAAGATGATCGTCACTGACATCAAAAGACAGTTCGACAACTCCTAGTTCTGAGACTTCTGTCAATAATACCACATCGCCCATCGGCTCACGTCGGTCGCTCACCCTCAGTCTAAAGGGGAGGCCGAGGTCACCAATAGGACGATCCTGCATGGGCTGAAGACCCGGCTAAATGAAGCCAAGGGGCTCTGTGTGGAAGAGCTTCACTTAGTGCTCTGGGCATACCGGACGACCGCACGGTCAGCAACGGGAGAAACCCCGTTCAACCTGACCTATGGGAGTGAGGCTGTCATCCCCATGGAGGTCTCCCTGCTATCCCTGCGTATTGATCAATTCACCGAGCCGGCCAACTCGGAGCAATGAAGGGCCGACCTAGATCTGCTGGACGAAACCCGACTCCGGGCAAGTATGAAGATGGCGACCTACCATCAAAGGATGGCCAGGTATTACAACTCGCGGATTAAAATGTGCACCTTCCAAGTTGGAGACCTGGTCTTGTGAAAGACGGAGGCCTCGAGGCCGACCGAACAAGGGAAGCTCTCCCCCAACTGGGAAGGTCCCTATTGGGTCATCGAGGTCGTCTGGGCCGGAACTTATCACCTAGCACACCTGGACGGGCGGTAGATAGCACGCCCGTGGAATATAGACAATCTCCGCAAATATTATCAATGAAGTCTACAAGTCTTTTCAAACTTCTTCTACTTCTTCCGGCCCGCTTCTGAAAGTCCGACTCCGGTCGGCAAAGGCCCTAAGGCGGCCCACTTTCGAAAGTTTGACTTCGGTCGACAGAGGCCCTAGGACGGCCCACTTCTGAAAGTCCGACTCCGGTTGACAGAGGCCCTAGGGTGGCCTACTTCCGAAAGTTCGACTTCGGTCGGCAGAGGTCCTAGGGCGGCCCACTCCAAAAGTCCGACTCCGGTCGGCAGAGGCCCTAGGGCGGCCCACTCTGAAAGTCTGACTCCGGTCGGTAGAGGCCCTAGGGCGGCCTACTTCCGAAAGTCTGACACCGGTCGACAGAGGCCCTAGGGCGGCCCACTCCGAAAGTCCGACTCTGGTCGGCAGAGGCCCTAGGGCAGCCCACTCCAAAAGTCCGACTCCGGTTGGCAGAGGCCCTAGGGTGGCCCACTCCGAAAGTCTGACTCCAGTCGGTAGAGGCCCTAGGGCGGCCCACTTCCGAAAGTCTGACTCCGGTCGGCAGAGGCCCTAGGGCGGCCCACTTCCTAAAGTCCGACTTCGGTCGGCAGAGGCCCTAGGGCGGCCCACTTCCAAAAGTCCGACCCTGATCGGCAACGATCTCGAAATAACTCCCGCAAAACTACCGGGAGGATGGGCTGCAGTGCGAGCCGATGCGCGGATAGATGCCAAGGGGAAGCGCCCAGGTATTTTGCCCAAACCAAGTTATTGCTCTCAACTGCTCTGCTGGCTTCTGGCCCCGGTGGGCCGACCGGGGCTACTTAGAGAATTTTCAATCAAAAAAAAAACTTCAATGAGAAAGCACTTGCCTTGTGCCCATCGGCTGCTTCGAGGGGAAGCCGTTACCCTGTGATGTGATAAAGCTGACCGGGGATACTTAGAAGAATTTTCGAGAAAAGCGAAAAGAGAGAAGAAATCGGCACAAGTGAAAATAAACGAAGTGCTTCTTCATTTCAAAAAGAGGATATTTACAAAAGTGGTGGGTCGGACCTTTACAAACCCCTAAGGTCTAACCCACGGGAGATGCTTCAGGGGCCACAACCTCGACCGCGTCGGCTATAACTGGAAGGCCTACCGAGACTACTCCGGCTGGGGCTTCCTCTAGAAGGACCACCGTCTCCATGTCGGCTACCGCCGGAGCTTCGACCCTGGTTTCTTCGGTTTCGCCTTTCACTTGAGGCTCCGCTTCGACCCCTTCTTCGTCGGATGGGCCTTGCAACTCAGCGCCGGACAGGTCCAGTTCTGGGAACAGCTGACCTACCTTCTTCAGGGCATCGTCATAGCCTTCCATGTAGAAGTCGGCCACCACCTCTTCGACATCCTCTATGAAGGCGCTGGAGGCCTTGTACACCCCCACGGCCTCCTGGACCTGCTTCACGGCCAGCTCCTTGGATTCCTTGAGCTTGACCTCCAGCTGCGCTACTGTCGCGCGTTCAGCCCGCGCCCTCTTGTCAGCTTCAGCCGACCGCTTCTACTCCTCGCCCAGCCGGCATGTGAGGGAGCGGGCCTTCGCCTTCTTCTTCTTAAGGCTGGCCTCGCGGTCGGCCAGCTTGCTCTCGGCCTCCTTTAGGGCCGCCTTTGCAGACTTGGCATCCGCTCGGGATGCCGCCAGGCCCTCCTCGGATGACCTACGTGATGCCGTTGCCACCTCCTGGGCGGCCTCCGGCTCCTGGACCCGCTTGGCGAAGGTTTTGGCTGCGTGCACCACTTGGCAGATGGCATCGTCCATGAGGGAAATACCGTGGAGAACCTGCAAACATACGACCCAGTCAATGTTATGGGTTAGAAGAAAAAGATGAAAAATAAAGAGTAAGATGGTTAGGCACTTACCCTCATAAAGTCGCGAAACGTTTCCACGGTTACGTCATCTATGCTGCACTAGATCGACACCTCCCAGTCGGCATCGGTCATTGCACCTCTCAGCAGGCTCCGCGCCCTCCGGGGGTTGTCGAGCGCCCGCTAGTGTTGGAAGTCCTCCTGGGGGACTTCCTCGTCTGACTGTTCCGGCCCGCTGCTGGCCGTCCCCTCCACGGCCGACCCCTTTCCCTTATCGACCCTAGCCGCTTCCTCTGGGCTAGCAGGCGTCGTGACCGCGGTGGACATCCTTGGCCCCTTCTGCTCCTGTCGGGGGCCGACTCTGCTGGCGGGACTGGTGCCCCCACTAAGTTTCTTGCCTAGCGCTCGGTGAGGGGGAGGTCATCCCCGTCCGACTCAACCTCGACAACCGGGGCGGGTCGCTCCTCCTCCCGCCTCTTCTTCTGTCGTTCGGCGGCTTTCGCAGGGGCTGGCTTCGGGGCAGCCCGTTTCCACACCGCCCGTTGAATGACTTTGGATTTATCCACCCGCTACATCCTTCCTCCTACCACCAGAAATCCAAGGTTAGAGAGAGAAGGATGAAAAATAGAAGGAATTGTAAGAGGAGGGGGCGGCCTTTGCCTAGAAATCCTTGGGGGCTGACCCCCGCCTGATGAAGGGCCTCCTCCCCCAGCAGCTCAAAGGCCGCCACCGGGCCGGCCCTCATGATTTCTGTGAAGGTGCTCAGGTCGGCCGCCGACACCGACCTCCCCTCGCGGACTCTCGCCCGTGGCTCTCTCCACAACGGCTCGAACCCCCAGGGTTCGAGGCTGCTGACGAAGAAAAACTTGGCCTTCCACCCGTGGACGGTCGATGGAAGGCACTTCAAGACCTTTCGGCCTTGGCGAGGGACAAACAAGACCCATTCTCTACTCCTAAAGTCCGACTTCAGGTAAAAGAAATTACCGAAGAGGGACAGGCTGGGGTCGGACCTAACCCGGTGATACAACACTATGAAGCAGCATATGACTCGAATGCTATTCGGGGTCAGCTGCGCTGGGTCACCCTATAGTGATTAAAGATGGCTATGAACAGTGGGTGCAAGGGGAACCTCAGGCCGGCCTTAAGGTGGGACTCGTACATCGGGAGGGTTCCTGGACCTAGCAGGTTGTTTGCCCTTCCCTCTTGGCCCGGAAGGGTAAGGTGAAGGGTGGACAGAATCCCGTAGACGGCCCTAAGTTTCTCAACCCTTCTCTTGGGTCAAGGTCGAGGGTAACACACCCGGCCCTGGGTCCCTAGGCCTGTGGGACGGACCCCTACTGCTAGATGCCATGGGGAGGATGGAGCAGAGAAGAAAGACGGACTAACCTGGATGGACTCTAGATGAAGGGACCTGCGGAAAGGATGGTTCGAGGTTGAAGGCGCTGCAGGAAAAGCTCCCTGCTCCGCCTTCTCCACCTTTTTATAGGCTCAGGGGAGGGAGGAGGATTATTGCCTGCCTCGGGCGCGTCTCCGCCCTCCCATCAAGAGCCACGACTGCCTGCACTATGGAAGTCGAAGTGACCGAAATGCCCCTCATGAAGATCGCGGTCCGCATGGGCGCCAGATCAACGGTGCGGGTCCGACCCAGGAGATAGCACTGACCGGCCAGATATTGCCACGTGGCATGACGATCCACCTCGCCCCGAAACGGCGTGGGACGCTGGCTCTCATCATGGCACCGGACTGACATTGACTGCCCCGCTTGCGCCACAACGAGCGACTGACAGCTATCCCAGCCACCGTTTGAGCCAGATTCAGAGTGACCCGATGCCTCGGTTTGGAGTCCACCGCAGTGAGCCGCGATCATGCTCTGTCCTTTTGTGTCACATGGCTCCTCGACGCCCAGGAGTAGGGGGGCAACTGATGCTGATGCGCCCGTTCATCTAGTCCCCGGTCAGGACCGGCCCTGGCATCCGGTCGGCTGGTCCCCGTGAAGTCCGACTCCCCGGTCGGCTTGCCCAAAGAGCCTGCCTGGGGGCTTTGAAGGCTGGTAGGCATCTTACCGCCCGTGCGACGGCCCCTCTGGATGCTCCGATCGAATCCTGGAGACATCGCTGGCACCCCGGTCAGCTTCTGGGAGATCAGACGGCCCACGGCTGAAATGTCGCTCGAAGTTTCCAAGGATCTCTTCTCTCCTGCAAACTCTGACATTCCTTTGTAACAAATTCCAGTGCGTGGCCACTACTGACACACCTGACACGCCGCCACCCACGATCTCGCCGCCACGCCCATCCTCTTGGGGGTATATCCGGGCTTTCCTAGCCTGCTCCCCCACAGAATTTGGCAGCACTCTGTTCCTATAAAGCGCACCCGGGGGACCTCCACGAAGGGTAAAGTCTTCTTCCGTTGCTACTTTCCTTTCGAACTCTTCCCGTTCTGTCGCTCCAGCCCTCCTCTAACTTAAGCATCGGAGTGTCCCCTGCCGGAGCCCCTCTGGTGCTCGGGGACATTTTGCAGGTAGGCCGGTCGAGGAGCTCTCCAGCGCGCCCGCCGAACCCGGTCCTAAAGGAGTAGCAGCAACAGAAACCCTTTTCCAGTTTTTCCCATTTTGATTAAATTGTTAAGGGGTGATCAGACCACGAGCAGCAATTTTGGCTGGATTCTCATGGTATATAGGACTCATTCAATTGGACACAAGGAGAGAACTCAAGAGATTAATAGAACTAGTCAATTGGCACATGCGCATGACAAATAAGCCTCAAAAATATTAGTTCAATTAATTTGTATTTATCATAAAGTCTCGTACTATAACTTTACTATATACATTGCATAAGCTTGATTTGGATTATAATTTACCAGCAATTATAACTTATTAACATTGTTGTAAGAGTACTGCCATCAACAGTGCTATAAAGAAGAGAAAGAAAATGATACTTAGAAGAGGAGAAACAAAAGAAAACCGAATGGAAGAGAAAAGAGAAGGAGAAAAGACAAAAGGAATGAAGGGGGGAAAAAGTTGGAGAAGAACTTTAACTCAACAAAGAATGCCTAACCAATCATCCTCAACTTGGCCTCTCTCAACGCCTCCTAAGACTAGCTCATATATAATCGCATCATCAAAATGAAATTCCAATAAACAAACCAAAGACAGATCTTTGATGACCTCTAATTCAAATTTTCATTGGCAATCGGCACAACCGGCTAGATCATTGACAACATCCCATACCGAAGGCAGTTAGTCCCCATTCCATATTGGCCATTCATATGCCACCTTTGATGATCCACCCATCTCTCTCTATCATAGCCCAAATGATCCCCTCTCATTGCTCACGAATTCACCCTTCTTATTATAGCAGTGTCCCTATCATTGCTCTTGGGATCTTAGATTCCTCACGTGGTGATGCTTGGACACTAGAGAGGGTTCTAGTACAAAGGAGAGATAGAAGTAGGGGGCGGGGGCAGATGGAAAGGAGAAAAGAGAAGAGGAGAGATTGGAAGAGTGGAAGAGAGAAATGGACAGGTTTCCCTAGCCACAAAAGGACAAGGAGCCTAGTTGGGAAACAGAGCATTACACAAGATTATAATAAAGTCGGATGCAGAAGTAGAAAGAGGCTTATTAATTTAAATTGAAGGAATTAACTAAAACAAATCTGTGAATAATCTAACTAGAAATTAGTTAAAGAAAACATATGAGGCAGTGTAATCCTCAAACAATTTCAAGAAATATGCTTGGATTATATGTATCTAGAATTAAGAACATGTCAAGAAAAAGTTGCATCTTGTGACCTTAAAAGTACAAGGCACTCTCAAGCTTCCTGCAAAATCAACACTGCAGGTCTCTCAAGATTGAACAATCTACAAGAGGATTTGAAAACAATTTGCACACCTAAAAGTGTTATTCAAATCATCTGGAAAAGTTGGGTCATCCATGATACTTACAAGCCACCACCACCTTCCTTGCCCCCAAGACTTATTGGAGGGTTTTGAAAGTCTAGACACAAAAAATATAGAAGAATATCAGTAGGATAAGGCAAGATCAATTTCAGCATCAACAAATTCCTGCCAATCAAGCATTTTGCGAAAACAAAACCTTGAAATTGATGAGATATCGAAACAGTTACCATTCAGCGTTCTAGACTATTGAGTAAGCTATATAATAGCTTGCTCTTGGCTTCTGTTTCTTTATGAATTTATTTGTCTACATGATCTGACTACTGCCTGCATGGGCCGTCTTGTTTGCTATTGACCGTCTTTGACCAATTCGCTTATAATGTTGGATATCCAGTGAGCTGTCATTCGATCCTAATACATATTTGACTCAAGATATAACACTCAACTGACGAAACAATTGACTAGGCTCACCCTGTAATTATACTGACATCAAGCCGATACAGAAAATTCAACACTTCTTATAGCACCAAATAATTATCACCAAGTGTTGCTTGGAGCATTGTCAGAATTCGAGGTCAGTTTTACCTTATCTTTTGATGTATTTGAGTGCTTTTGCTTTAATAAAAAAAAGCCTTTTGGCACATTGAAGGGGTAATCCAATATAGAAGATTGGGTAACTGGCTGCCAGTCAACAGACATTTTTGACAATATATCAACCCTCTAAAACTCGGTATCAAATTTGTGGAAACAAAACTTTGGCAGACTTGCCATGAAATCGGAAGGGCTAAATATTCTCACCATGCTATACGTACCACCTCGTATCAACTTTTTGATGGGGGATGACCTGTGTTGGCAATCTTGAGTAGATTAGAAGGTGCACTTCGATATGTATTACTACCCAATCACAAATGGCCTTTGATGTGGCAAGCCGCCAACATGAACTCACGAAGGTATGTGATGTGGCGAGCCACTGACTTGGCATCCACGAAGACACTTGTTGATGGGGTATCACCTGTGTTGGCAATAATCTTGAGTAGATAAGAAGATGCACTTCGGTATGTATTACCACCCAATCACAAATGGCCCCTGATGTGGTGAGCCGCCGACATGGTGCCCACGAAGGCGTGTGATATGGCAAGCCGCTGACTTGGCACCCACGAAGGCTCCAGCTAGGTGTCGGGGAGGCCGGGAGTGCCACCTGGCCCATCCAGGATAGATCTCCCATCCGAGGTCGAGCTCCCAGCGAGGGTCAAGCTCCCATCCAAGATGGAGCTCCCGTGCAGAGGTAGAGCTCCCGTCCGAGGTCGAGCTCCCGTCAGAGGTTGAGCTCATGTCCGAGATTGAGCTCCCATCCGGAGCAAAGCTCCCAGGGAGGGTCGAGCTCCTATCCAAGATCGAGCTCCCATCTGAGTTTGAGCTCCTGTGAGGAGGTCGAGCTCCCATCCAAGATCGAGCTCCCATTCGAGGTTGAGCTCTTGTCCGAGGTCGAGCTCCCGTCCGAGGTCAAGCTCTCGTCCAAGAAGTTCCTGAGAACGGGGAGGCACATCCAAACATGACAGAAGAAGGGCAGCCGGAGGCAAGGTGCAGAGATGTGGGGAATCTGAACCATGACACAAAGACTCCATGACATCTCTCCCAGACTATTCACAGTTCTTAAGGGTGACGCATGTCCCACTACGGTCTTCGGGCCCTGCGGCATGCCACTTGCACACTCTATGCAACGTGTGCTTTACCAGGTCCCAAGCCCTGGAGCACGCCACCTGCACCCTCTATAGGGGCGTGTCCCATCGAGGCTCTAGTTTCCAACGGCACGCCATCTATGTCTCCTTCAAGAAGTGTATCCTATCAAGGCCCCAGAATCTGCAGCATGCCAATGGTCCCCCCCAAAATAGAAGTGCTCGACTATGGCTCGGGGCTCCGTTGCACAGTGCTTGCGCCCACCATGGAGGACAGCTCTACCAAGGGGACATAATCTGTAGCATGCCGACGAACACCCAATAGGAGGACCTCCTTCTAGGGACCAGTCTGCAAGGGGTTCTGGCAAACAAAAACCCCTCTCGAAGGAGATGATGGAAAGAGACATCCCAACAAGGTCCCATACCTATCTGGCCTGATAACTTCCTATATAACGGAAAGAGGAACCTCCGGCGAGGGGGGACGGTAAGAGAGAGACAAAGGGGCAAGGGACCAAGCGGAGAGAACATTCCCACACTCTAACTTCATGTTCTTTTCTTTTCATCTTATTTTCCTTCTCTACATGAGGGCATCTCGAGCCTCGATCATAGAGGATCTATTTTTTTCTTGATCATCCCACTGACTTGACTGTCAGAGAGTCTCCATTGGGATTCCCGGCTCGGGTCTCCTTTTTTTTTGCAGGACCATCCAGCCACGAAGTCACAGAAAGGAGGACCCAGCACCTTCACGGAGCTCGGCCTGCCCGGGCCATGTTAGAGCTATAGGCCATGACAATCTAGGCGAGGCGCAATAAATTGGTGTGATACGAGGGGGAGCAGCCCCAGAGATTCCATGGTGGTGATCTAAGCACGAGAAGCCTCCACCAGTCACATGGGGGACCCATCCCATCGTGGCGATAGGAATAGCCAAGAGCAGAGCTTCATCTCCCTCCACCATCGCCTCTAGCCGATCAATCGATGCACGTCGCCACCCTAGCATAGCAGGTCTAGACTTTGGCTTTGGCAATGCGTTAGCCGCACCAATGCCATCGATCCCTAGCAACACAGTAGCAGTCGAGGATGCTTGTGGCCCATGCTACCATCCTCGTGCCAGTCTAAGGTCCTTCCAAGAAGGCTATCACGTGTAGCCTTTTACCCACGAGAAAGCCTGTGAATGTCTGGGAGGAAGCATCAAGGCGGCTGATCAGCCGAGGAGAGTTGCTCCCCGGTCTCGGACCATGGTGCGATATCTCGTCGATGGCACCTACACGGCCGAGAACTAAGCACAAGTTCCTTTGATCCGCACCCCCTTCTCCCTCGACGGCCTCCGCTGAGGGGTCCATAAATGAGGCTATTCACCATCGAGAGGAGAGGCACCTCGAGGAACAAGAGCATAGAATGGCTAATTTGGCCCACTAGTTTGCCGAGATCTAGGGCTCCCCACACGAGCCCATGGGTTACGACACCCATCCACACTCTCTCTCAGAATCCAAGAGGAACCGATCCCTAACTGGTTCTGCATGCCCCCAATGGACCCCTACGATAGGACCACGGATCCCCTCGACCACCTTAAGAGTTACAAGGCTCTCACGTGGGTCCAAGGGCCATTGATGCTCTTCTTTACATCGCTTCCCAGCTACGCTCTCCAGATGGCCCGAGCCTAGTACTCCCCCTCGAGCCAAGGAGCATAGACTCTGCGAGCAGCTAGAGAGAAAGTTTGTAGCATACTTCGATGCTTGCAAGAAGGTGCCATGTCAAGCTGACAGCCTCTTCCCCATCCGACAACAGGACCGTGGTATCTTTAGGATTACGTATCTTGGTTTAAAGTAGCTACCCTGGAGATCTACAATCTCGATGAGCCCATTGCCATGTTGGCACTGACGAGAGGATTCAGGACCTCTCGCTTCACCTACTCCATGATAAAAGCCCTGAAGTCTCTACTCAGAGCTCCTCCTTTGTGCCTACAAGTACACCATGCGGAGGAGGCCGACCACTCTAGGAGGGAGTTAGTGGGAGGCCCCTGAAGAGGCAAGCCCTAGGGAAATCGACCGGCCACTCGGTGTCTAAGACCGCCTCGACCCCCGGGTAGGTCCTTAGCTAGGACTAACCCTGCTAAGGAAAAAAAGTATATACCTCTCCTCATCCTAAGAGTGAAGATCCTGATGGAGATCGAGGGCGAGTGCTTCCTGCCCTGCCCTCTCTATTGAGACTGTCTAGTGGATGCGACAAGTCCTAATACTGTCGTTTCCGCAATGATCATGGCCACACACCAAGGAATGCCACCACTTGAAGAGGAAGATCGAGGACCTGATGAGGTGAGGCTACCTTAGGAAGTTCGTGGAGAGAGGAGTCCCCTAGGGGCCCGGAGCGAAGAAGCCCGATCACCTGCCATCGACAACCAGCTTATGAAGAAGCCGGTGGGATGATATTTCTAGGTGGCAAGGAGAAACTCAAAGAGAGCTAGAGAGGGAGAGGGGGATAATGATGTATCCCCTGCATGGGAGAGGGGTCAGCTAGTGTGGACAACCCGAATAATGATGTTGATATCGTAGAAATGACAATAACTAAGCATCCTATAAAAAGAATCATTGTTGATAGTGGAAGCTCGACTGATATCATTTTTTATGATGCCTTTGCAAAGATGAACTTGTCTACTGACCTAATAAAACTAGTGTTCATGCCCCTCATCGGCTTTACCCGAGATTCAATTAGGGTAGAGGAAGAAATTACGCTCCCGGTCACTATCGAATTGCCATCTTGGCAGAGTACCATGATGGTGACATTTACTGTTGTGAGGCTTCCTTCACCTTACAATGTGATCCTAAGGTGCCCCAGCTCAACCTGCTTAACGCCACCATCTCCACCAAGCAGCTCCTCATCCAGTTTCCAGCCCCATCGGGGATCGAGGAGATGAGGGAATCCTGATAACTGGTCCAGCACTGCTTGTAGGCCATCCCAGGAGTCCGAGAGGCTGAGTGAAGTCCGGCCATTGATCAACCAAGCCAGACGGAGCTGGAGCTAAAGGGCAGGCCGGTCAAGCCACTACTATCATTTCACCTAGGTGTGGACCCCCTAAAGACAGTGCATGTGGGAGCCCTACTGGCCGAGGAGAAAGCCTGGCTGCTCGACTTTCTACGGGCCAATGCTAACATCTTCACTTGGACTACAGCAGATATGCCTAGGATTCCCCTGGAAGTGATCATCCATAGGCTGAATGTAGACCTCAATAGCTACCCGATCTGGTAAAAAAAGAGAAGCTTCACCTCAAAAAGGTAGAAGGTGATCGACGAGGAGGTCGAAAAACTTCTCGCCATAGGCTTTATCTGTGTGGTATGGCACCCCAACTGGCTAGCAAACATGGTGATGGTCTTCTAGCCACCGAAAAGTGGTGGATCTGCATGGACTACACTAACCTCGATCAGGCATGCCTAAAGGATAGCTTCCTTCTCTCTAAGATTGACTAGCTTGTGGATGCGACTTCAAAGCATAAGTTCCTCAATTTCATGGATGCATTCTCTGGGTACAATCAAATTCATATGCACCCGGACGATGAGGAACATATGGCATTCGTGATCAATAGAGCTACGTTATACTAAGGTGACGCTATTTGGCCTCAAGAATGCGGACAACTTTCTAGTGCCTAGTTAGCAAGGTCTTCAAAGACCAGATAGGCTGCAACATGCAGGTCTATGTGGATGACATGCTTGTCATGAGCAGCTAGGAATCAGATCACATTGCTAACTTAGCAAAGGCCTTTGACAACCTCCATCTCTATCAAATGAAGCAGAATCTTGCCAAATGCATATTTGGCATCGTGATGAAATAATTTCTAGGATTCATGGTAACCCAATGGGGGATTGAAGCCAACCTAAAGAAGATCCAAGCGATCATGGACATGAGGCATTCCACATCCAAGAAGGAGGTACAGCACTTGACCGGACATGTTGTCGCCTTAAGCAATTTCATCTCACATTTTATCGAGCACTGCCAACCATTCTTCAAGGCCTTGTGCAAAATGCATGACTTCACCTAGATGGAGGAGTATCAGGAGGCATTCGAGGGGAAAGAAGCTCCTCGCCTCTCCATTGCTACTGTCCATGACGGAAACCAGAGAAGAGCTCCTCTTGTACCTAGTGGTTTCCCCAGAGGTAGTTAGCTCAGTGTTAGTTCGCACTGATAAGAATGGCCTTCAACGCCTGATCTACTACACCAGCAAGCTACTCTATAACACAAAAATCAGGTACACCTGATCTGAAAAGATTATTTTCATAGTCATCGTATCTGTGTAGCATCTTAGGCCTTATTTTCAAGCCCACCCGCCACCCGATCACGATCCTCACAGACCATCTCTAAGGGCCAGATATCTACCAGATATGTTAGGGTGCTTGGCCAAGTGGGCAATGACGTCAGCAGTTTGACATCACATACTATCAGAGATCAGTTCAAAAAGCCCAGGTCCTAGCTAACTTCCTGGTAGAATTCACCTAGGAATAGGAGGATCTGGAGGAGGTAGACGAGCCAACAAGCTCAAGTGCAGCGCTCGGTCACAGGAGAGATGGTATGGTCCTCCACGTCACATGGCAAGGTCCAACACCAAAGGAAGTGGGTCGCGATTTCGGGCTCATTCGCACCAACTCTGACAGGATCATCACCGAGTATGCACTGCATTTCCTCTTCAAGGCAACCAACAATCAGGCCGAATACGAAGTACTCCTCGTGGGGCTGAGAGTGTCTCACAAGTTGGGTGTGACAAGCCTGAAGGTCTTCATGGATTTGCAACTCGTGGTGGGCCAGATCTCAGGAAAGTACGAAGCCTGGGATCCTTTGATGGCGAAGTATCTGGACAGGATATGCTCATACACAGCGAGTCTCCAACACTTCAGCATTTCTCACATACCTTGCATAGAGAATGCTTGTGTTGATGTTCTCTCCAAGCTTGTAACCCTACCAGAGTCATTGCGGGTGCACCTTTATTGAATATCTGGAGGTCCCTAGTTACGAGATTACAGGCAAGGTCCAGTAGGTCACCTTGAGGCGAGCTGGATGGATCCTTACATTACATATATAGCTGATAGAACCTCGCCCAAAGACCGCGTTGAGGTCGCCTTCTTAAATAGAAGGCTACTCGTTCATGCTCATGGATGGACAGCCTATTGAAGTTCTTTCTCCTACCGCTATTGAAGTGCTTAAAACCCTCAAAAGCTCTCTATGTTCTCCGGGAGATATATGAGGGCTTCTACGGGAATCATATGGGGGGCAGGACATTAGCCTACAAAGCCTTCCAGTAGGGGTAGTACTAGAAGACTGTTTGGTTCCTCGGGCCAAGTGCAGTGGAAGATCAGGTTTTAAAATTTTTATTTTTGAAACCATAACCGGTCGGAACCCTAAACCCTTGGACCACTTGATCATAACAATCAATAAATCTAAACTTTAGCACTATAGAAGAATACTTGGAGTGCTATTATCCTTTATCTCCATGAGGCATACAAGTGCATGCCCAAAAGTGATCCACACAAGAATCGGACCAATGAAGCACTCCTATGCAAGTTGCTTATTTATCTAGGACTCCTTTTGGCAAACTTCTGGACTTTCTCTTGCTAGAATCCCTACCCTCTTATAGGGTACTCTGAGATCTCTTCGTTGTGCGCATTCCAATTTCGCGCCAATTGCCACCTATTGACCAGTCAAACCATAGCAGAGGGGCATGGAGATAAGGTAGGAGTCCTTTGGGATAATCTGGATTGTGATTGAACTAAAGAGGACTCTTAGTCCTTCTGCATGCACATAATATGCATGAAAGCATTATGGCATCCAAGAGTCCATGCCAACATGGACTCTTTCATAAATCCAAGATAAGTCCCAATAAAATCTAGATAAATACTGGATTAGCCTCCTCACATAGGACTCTAATCAAAATGAATTTCACTTAAATTGGTTAGCCCAAATAACAAGCAAACAAACCTAATCCAATTGGATTAGGATGCTAGTATGTTAATTAGCTAGCCAACATATGCTAGTACGTTAATTAGCTAGCCAATTATGATTCCATGACCTAATAAAATATAATTAACTTTCTTGGCCAATCCATAGTGTGTGTGTGATGCAGAACAAAAGCTCTGATACCAAAAATGATGATGCAGCACGAAAGCTCTGATACCAAAATGATGCAGTACAAAAGAGGAGATGATGTGATGCGGAAGTAAATTAAGATTAATTCTTTTTTTTTTTTTTATATTTCAGAAATTGGCTTCGACTCAAGTAAAGTTAAACTAAGTTGATGGAAACTAGGTAAGGATAGAAAGCACAATTTAGAAGAAGCTAAGTTATCAGAGTAGTTCAGAAGTAATGGATCGCTGGGGGTGAGAAACTCCCAGACCTAGGGTTTCGCTCTGAACTTTCAACAGGACAGAAATAAAGAGAAGAGACGGTTTACCAACCAGACAGTGATCTTCACAGTATTTGGATGGAAGAACTCTCTCGAGCAGATGTTGGATCCTCGGAGTCGGCAATCTTCGCAATGGATCCTCCAATACTGGTCTCGTGGCTGGGTCGGCTTCTCCTGAACTCAAGATCTGGGAAGAAGAAAAACAAGTGATGGATTCAGAGACTCAGGGAAGGATTTACCAGTTCGAAGAACTTGAAGGCTGATGTCGCTGAGATCCGGATTCTCTTGAAGCTGATTCGACTCCCTCTGGAAAGAGCTTTGGATCTGAATTATCGGACTGTAGCTGGATGCTGGTGGTCGGCCTGGACTTGGAGAGAATGGCCGTGAGAGGTGGGATATGCTAGGCTTGGTGGAAAGAGAAGGGTGATGGTGGGCGGCTAGGGTTTTGGAGTAGAAGTGGCTAACCTAGGGTTTGGGTTTTTGGAGATCTCACACCTCCTCAAGGTCCTGGGGAACCCGGATTACTCCCTCACGGAGGAGTCAACACCTGGAAGCAAGTGCGGAAAAAAGAAAACACAGTTTGCTCATAAAAAAATTTCTTTCATTCATCTGATTCCTTTAAACTTACAAGAGAGGTTAATTAAGGTATGCTTTACAAGGGAGTAGGGTTTTACATCTTCCCATGTGGGACTAAAGGAGGGGATCTACAAATCAGGATAATCCATACACATATGGTCGGCCAAGGTACCAAAAAATTTGATTTGGGTTATAAAAGGCAGGTAGATGGCACCTCCTTGCTTGGGTCTTCAAGAGAGGATTTCTTTCCTTCCATGGATCAACTCTTTGGACTCCTCTTTCTTCCTCCCTAAGTCAAGGCCCTTCCCATCTTTGTTTTGGACATTTTTGGCAGGTAGTGGGGGTGTCTCCTAGTATCTCTCCATGAATCAAGGATTTTCCCTTCATGGTTTGGCTCTTTTGGACACCTCCTAGTCTTGCTCCACAAGTTTAGGCTCTTCCTTTCATGGCTTTGGCAATTTAGGAAACTTTTGGGTGCCTCCATGATTTTCTCCCCAAGACATGCTCTCTTCCCTTTATAAACTGGGTTTTTATGGAACATTGTGGGGCACCTCCTTGATCCTCTCTTCAAGAAAATTCTTGCCATCCTGGCTTGGGTTTATCTGGAAAGAAGTTGGCTCCTCCTTGGATTGAGGTATCTTGATGGATTTCTCTCCCAAGTGGCGCATGAAAGAAGGACCTGCTTTCTTGTGGTGTGGGGACCAAGGCACACTGGATGGAGATGTGGGCCTCCTGGACTCTGGCGTGTGGTTGGGAGTGTGGCGCCCACTTGCTTGGTCCTGGGAGAAAATGTGGCACCTTGGAGAAGACCTAGACCACTACTAGGACTTATATTGAGTCAACATGACTCAACAAAATTTAAATTATAGGGAAATACAGACTCAAACTAAAATTGAGTTGACCAAGTCAACCCTTATTACAAAACCAGAAAACCCTAATTCTTCGGGCAATGTCAATCAGAGATCCAGATGGAGCCCTGAAGTCTTCTTCTGAGTCTGGTGCCCGCACCAATTCTCCCGGGGTGGAGGAACTCGACCCTGTCGAGTATGGATCAAGCTGGCTCTGGTATCTCTCCAAGAGGTCTGGGTCCAATTCTTGTAATTCTTCTCGGGAGATCCAAGAGTTATCAGAATCTGGCCTTCCTTGCCAGCAGACCAGGTATCTTTGGTATCCTCGATTACGAGTAAGATAACCTGATCATCCAGGATCTTTTCAATCTGCTCTTTCCTCACAGGCCAGTTTGTTGGTGGACACACAGGGTTGGGTTCACTCTCAAGAGCAAGTTAGGCTCAAAAAGGCTCACTGGGAATCACAACTGGCTCTCTATACTCTACTAGGTCTGTAATGTTGAAAGTGGAGCTAATGCCTAGTTCTGAAGGCAACTCGAGCACATAGGCATTGGACCCTACTCTCTTCACCACTCTAAATGGTCCAGCTCCTCTAGCATGTAACTTTCTAACAGTTCCAGGAGGAAACCGTTCAGGCCTAACCTAATCATTACATAGTCTCCCTCAACAAAAGTTTTGACTCGCCTTTGAGAATCAGCCAACTTCTTATAATTTCATTACTTAAGTTTATTTTGGCATGAATTTCTTTATACAAGTCCTTTACATGCTATGCAAGTGCATCAGAGACTTGTGTGTGTGGACTAATAGTGAAATCAGATCAAGTGGTGTGTGAGGCTTGTATCCATGAACAATTTCAAAGGACTCTAGCTATAGACCTATTGATCGAAACATTATATGCAAATTTAGTCCTGGACAAATACAAATCCCAATTCCTGGTGCTCTCAATCAAACCAAAATCAGAGCCAAAGCCTAGTAAAGGGTCAAGAAAACTAAACTAGACTGACGACGCATTCCTAAAGAATGGACTTTATTCCAAAGGAACCCTAGGTCTAAACCTAACAAACTAAGGCTCTCTAGGTTTGACCTTGGGTCGGAGGATGGCTGCAGAGCATGAAAACTTATCATGGGTGCCTAGTAGGTGCCATAAGGTCTTCCAGAAGTAGGTGGCAAACCTAATAGGTTCTGACACGTGGTTCACTCTAAAGACTTCGACAAAGTATACTTGGATGGTGTGTAGAAGCATTGGAAGTCCTAGAGAAAGGGAGGAGATATGAGGTGGGGTCTCGAATTACCTGTTGACTAAAGGTGGTGACCTGAAGGTTTGAATGGTGATCTATGAGTGTCAACTGGTCATCCTTACGAAAGTAAAATTTGCTACTCCCAGGAATGGATCAAGAGATGGTTCGGGAAATAGCCTAGGACATGTGATTGCAATAGTTAAGGTTTGTTTCTCTAAGCAATAATGATCCACTTTCTCAAGAACTGGATTAGAGAATGATTCATGGAAGGGCCTATGGATGATGACCTCAAGACTTGAAATTTGACCTATGGGTGTGGAAAGGTATACTTTATAGAAGGGTGGTGGTCATCATGCAAAGGAAGGGGTGGGGCCATAAGGAGGACTTCTACAGGACTGGTGGATCAATCCGCTCAAGACAAGGATGTTCAACTGAGATTACGGGAGAGACCTTAGTGGCTGGGCATGGGACCAGGTCCAATTGTAAGAGGTTTGATTCAGTCATCCTAAGGAGAGGATCTACCATAGGGTGGGCAAACTTAAACAGTTCAGTGCAAAGATCTTCAATTGGTACTTGGGGAATGACTGTCATTAGAGGGTACGAACTGATAGCTCGGGTAACACTATGAGTTCTTCCTGGGGGTGTTTGACTAAAGGAACCTTGTTCTCACAAATCTCTTGAATTTCTGAACTAGGTCCTACTACTTGGTTGCTTTCCAAGGTCTCCTCAGGTAAGGAACCAATAGTATCGATGTCACAATCTTCAAGTTCTTCCCCCTCATATTCATCAACTAGACTCAAGCCAGCATCATATACTTCCTCGGCCATCTTCAATGGGTTTCGGGTCAGTGGTAATCGGGTCAACTGATTCTAGGCTTGTCATACCTAACCGTTCTTCCTCATTGGTAGGCTTGGTTCTCCCTCATTAATGTCATCCTTAGGATTCTTACCACTTAGCTGTGCACAAGCCAGTCCTATGCATGGGCACTGACTAGATTTATGGCCTCTTTCTCCACAAAACAAACATTCTTGAGATATAGGAACCTGGGTCACACTGGGTTTCAAGCTAGTAGAGACCTTACTTGGGCATGGGTGTGGATCTAAATGGTTTGATCTAGAAGACTTGGGTTGTTGAGTGACTGGTCTAGAATATTGTAAGGACCTCTCATAGACACGATCCATACTATAGATATCATGGTTAGGCTTCCTAAGGTTATGCTCGGATCACGGTATAAGGTCCTCCTAGGTTCCTGGCATGGTGAGTGGGGTCCTATTAAATTTTGGATCAGGGGTCCAATTTTGATGTCTACGTTTCTCAAGTACTTGGACTCGATCCCTAAACTGGAAAAACCCTCATTCATGTCCTGACTCAATTGGTCATACTTTTGGTAAGATTTCTAACCATGGCCTCTAAATCAGGTTGGGTTGACTAGGTTGATAGGGTACTCCATTCCGGGTAGACATGATGATGCAAGCAAGCACACAGAATGTGACTAGACTAAAGCGACTACTGGCTCACTAGACCTAGAGTCCAAACTAGATGCCCAATCAGAGTGGCAAGCTAGCCTGTAGTAACTCGGAACTCAGCCAGGCAGGTGTAAGGGGAGTGTTAGGTCCCTAAATGCCAATCCTAGACACCAATCAGAGATTGGCCAGGTAGGCGGACTAGCACACAAGCCCTTCGGGATGGAATCCCTGAACCACCGTTCTAGACACTGAGTACAAAGCACACACAGAGTAACTAGACAAACTGACTCAACACTAGCCTTGACCCGACTTGTTGATGTCCCTAGCCCACTAGGCAAATTAGGTCTAATTAATTTTAAGATAAAGGCTTAGGTTCGAATGAGTGGGTGGTGGTTTTGGGCTAAGGAGAGGTTATCAACTCCTCCCCTTATCTTAGATGCTCAAATGCCCTTAAGATAAATTAAGAGATGAACACTCAAAATAATTGGATTGCAGACACAAAAATAGAGTGCAGTAATTTAATTCTCAGAAATCTCACAGAAACCAATAAATCACAGGAAAATTATGCAAAATAGTTTCAATTATACTGTTTCAACAAAACAAAAAACACTAAATTTAGAGTTAACTCCAGTGAGAAATAATTCTTGCAACAGGGCAATTACGGACTAAAAATAGAGTACTTCCCGTTTACAATTCCTGCTACGAAGTTGTAACCCAACGGATCCCCTACACACCCTAGGAACACCCCATGGAATGGGAAGAGGAGGTTTGCTCCTCGCTTCGTTCCTAGGACCGGACGTCCTGGGGAGTCTACTTCGAGCAGACAAAGTAAAAAGAGAGAGACTCAAACAAGCAATCAAACAGAACCCTAGACAGGGCTCTGATACCAAAAATGATGCAGAAAAAAGCTCTGATACCAAAAATGATGCAGCACGAAAGCTCTGATACCAAAATGATGCAGTACAAAAGAGGAGATGATGTGATGCGGAAGTAATTAAGATTAATTCTTTTTTTTTTTTTATATTTCAGAAATTGGCTTCGACTCAAAGTAAAGTTAAACTAAGTTGATGGAAACTAGGTAAGGATAGAAAGCACAATTTAGAAGAAGCTAAGTTATCAGAGTAGTTCAGAAGTAATGGATCGCTGGGGTTTGAGAAACTCCCAGACCTAGGGTTTCGCTCTGAACTTTCAACAGGACAGAAATAAGAGAAGAGACGGTTTACCAACCAGACAGTGATCTTCACAGTATTTGGATGGAAGAACTCTCTCGAGCAGATTGTTGGATCCTCGGAGTCGGCAATCTTCGCAATGGATCCTCCAATACTGGTCTCGTGGCTGGGTCGGCTTCTCCTGAACTCAAGATCTGGGAAGAAGAAAAACAAGTGATGGATTCAGAGACTCAGGGAAGGATTTACCAGTTCGAAGAACTTGAAGGCTGATGTCGCTGAGATCCGGATTCTCTTGAAGGCTGATTCGACTCCCTCTGGAAAGAGCTTGGATCTGAATTATCCGACTGTAGCTGGATGCTGGTGGTCGGCCTGGACTTGGAGAGAATGGCCGTGAGAGGTGGGATATGCTAGGGCTTGGTGGAAAGAGAAGGGTGATGGTGGCGGCTAGGGTTTGGAGTAGAGTAGAAGTGGCTAACCTAGGGTTTGGGTTTTTGGAGATCTCACACCTCCTCAAGGTTCCTGGGAACCCGGATTTACTCCCTCACGGAGCTCAACACCTGGAAGCAAGTGCGGAAAAAAGAAAAACAAAGTTTGCTCATAAAAAAATTTCTTTCATTCATCTGATTCCTTTAAACTTACAAGAGAGGTTTAATTTATAGGGCTTTACAAGGGAGTAGGGTTTTACATCTCCCATGTGGGACTAAAGGAGGGGATCTACAAATCAGGATAATCCATACACATATGGTCGGCCAAGGTACCAAAAAAATTTGATTTGGGTTATAAAGGCAGGTAGATGGCACCTCCTTGCTTGGGTCTTCAAGAGAGGATTTCTTTCCTTCCATGGATCAACTCTTTTGGACTCCTCCTTTTCTTCCTCCCTAAGTCAAGGCCCTTCCCATCTTTGTTTTGGACATTTTGGCAGGTAGTGGGGGTGTCTCCTAGTATCTCTCCATGAATCAAGGATTTTCCTTCATGGTTGGCTCTTTTGGACACCTCCTAGTCTTGCTCCACAAGTTTAGGCTTCTTCCTTTCATGGCTTGGCAATTTAGGAAACTTTTGGGTGCCTCCATGATTTTTCCCCAAGACATGCTCTCTTCCCTTTTATAACTTGGGTTTTTATGGAACATTGTGGGGCACCTCCTTGATCCTCTCTTCAAGAAAAATTCTTGCCATCCTGGCTTGGTTTATCTGGAAAGAAGTTGGCTCCTCCTTGGATTGAGGTATCTTGATGGATTTCTCTCCCAAGTGGCGCATGAAAGAAGGGACCTGCTTTCTTGTGGTGTGGGGACCAAGGCACACTGGATGGAGATGTGGCGCCTCCTGGACTCTGGCGTGTGGTTGGGAGTGTGGCGCCCACTTGCTTGGTCTGGGAGAAAATGTGGCACCTTGGAGAAGACCTAGACCACTACTAGGACTTATATTGAGTCAACATGACTCAACAAAATTTAAATTATAGGGAAATACAGACTCAAACTAAAATTGAGTTGACCAAGTCAACCCTTATTACAAAACCAGAAAACCCTAATTCTTCGGGCAATGTCAATCAGAGATCCAGATGGAGCCCTGAAGTCTTCTTCTGAGTCTGGTGCCCGCACCAGTGTGACCCTTTGAACTCCAAATCTAGATAGCAGTGGTCTAGGTCCAAGCCAATTCAATCAAATCAAAACCAATTTGACCTAATTAGGTCAAATTGTGCTGACCTAAGTTGCTAATTCGGACCAGCTTCCGAATTGACCCATGAATCAGATCAATTTGATTAATGAAAATCCAAAAGACATGATTGACATCTAGCAACGTATCATGCCTACCCGAAAGATGAGAAATTTGGTAGAAATTACTAAAAGACAATTTAATAGAAAGTTACCTTGCAATTCAATCCTTCGATCTCCCTTTATCCTGATTAAGCGATGGGCATGGATAATGTCAAACCCTAGCACTAAATTTTTTTGAATTTCAATTCGATAATGAAGACTCGATCAATGAAAGATTAAAAACCTTATCTAATCTCATCATGCTTTGATAAAAGACTTCCTGAGTCATCATTCAAAGAGATTTCATGGGATAAGTCTTCTTACTAGGAGTGATCGATTCCTTGTTGACCCATGCACATCCTTCATACACAATCTACCATATCTGAGAACATCTCGTACATGACTCATTGTCATGAGTATGAACCAAATATGGCTTCATGTACATAAAAAATCATGGTGATCTCAGGTCTAAGGATCACTTGCATAACTCCCATTATGAAACCATCTTTTGATAAGTAGTAAGACTTCTATAAGATGTTCTCAATGCAGATCAACCTAGCGAACACATATCCTTATGAGCACCCATCTCTTGTATTAGTGTCCCTACACAAGTAGCTATGAGACCAACCACCCTCCCTTTGAGCATACATAGGATGTGCTAGTCTTTCCAGAAATATCGATCTCCGAATCAATAATCCAATGACTAGGGATATTTTAGATTAGAGTTTATAGGAACTTAGGTCTCAATATTATGATCTCTATCATAACCCTAATTTTATTGCCCTAACCTATGGGGTTCATCAGAATCTTAGATAAGATACATCAGTATGATGAATCAACAAATACCTTTTATTGATAAATAATATTATACATGAGTTGGAAGATCATAGAAATGCCCTTGTAAAGATTAGCTTTTAGGACATTATTCGTTCAATCTCCCACTTGCACTGAAGCCAATCACCTTTGTATTTTATACCCATGCAATCTAAGTGGCGATCAAACTATTGTTGTGGTAGTGCTTTAGTGAATGGGTCTACTATGTTGCTCTTTGTATCTGCTCGTTCAACGAGAAAATCTTGTCTTTTTATGATCTCTCGAATGAGGTGGAAGCATCTTAAGATGTGCTTGGACTTACGATGAGACCTTGGTTCTTTAGCTTGTGCAACAACTCCAGTGTTATCATAATAAAGTGGCACTAGTTGCTGTATAGCAAGAACCACGTCCATTTCATGATGAATTTCTTCATCCACACCGCTTCCTTTGTGGCTTCACTACCAGTTATGATAACTCTATCTTAGTAATTGAGTCAGCTACAGTTTGCTGCTTTGTATTCTTCCAACTCACTGCACCACTATATATGGTGAAGACATACCTTGATATGGATTTGCTATCATCCAGATTTGATTGAAAACTAGAATCTATATACCTTTATAGTTTCAACTTTGATCTACCATATAGAAAAAAAATATCTTTAGTCCTTCTTAGATACCTAAGAATATTTTTCATAGCTTTTCAATGATCATTCCCTGGATCAGCCTGGAATTTGCTCACTCTGCCCAAGGTATAAGCAACATCAGGCCTGATACATAATATATCATCCATAATTAATCTTACAGCCGAAGCATAAGGAATCATACTCATTCTTTCTCTCTCTTCTGGTGTCTTAGAAAACATCTTCTTAGATAGATGTATGCCTTAACTCATGGGCAAGTAACGACTTTTACTTCCCTCCATGTTGAATCTCTTCAATACTAAGTCAATGTACCTGGATTGGGATAAGCCAAGCATTCTCTTAGATCTATCTCTGTAGATCTTTATACCTAGTATATAGAATGCCTCTTCTAAATCCTTCATGAAAACTGCTTGGATAGCCAAGATTTGACTGATTGTAACATTAGGATATAATTCCAAATGATGAGTATGTCATCGACATATAAAACCAAGAAAACAAGGACACTCCCACTTTCTTTTGTACACACGGGTTCATCCACATTCTTTATGAAACCAAAATCTTTGATTGTTTCATCAAAGCAGATGACAACTTCTCATGCTTGCTTTAATCCATAAATAGATTTCTTAAGCCTACGCAATTTTTGGTCTCTCACTCAAGACCAACCCTTTTGGCTATGACATATAGACTTCTTCTTCAAGGTATCAATTAAGGAAAGCAGTCTTTACGTCTATTTGCCATATCTCATAATCATAATATGCAGCTATAGTAAGTAATATTTGAATGGACTTGAGCATGGCTACTGGTGAAACAGTTTCATCATAGTCAATGCCACATTTTTGTTTGAAACCTTTTGCCACCAGCCTTGCCTTATAGGTCTCTACTTGACCATCTACTCAATCTTCTTCTTGAAGTCTATTTACGAAAAGTTTAAAAGGCATAGCAGGCAGACAAACTATATTTTCAAACTACTTTAAAGTACAGCACATCGAAAGATTTGATGGATCGATCAAGTCAATCTACCAATCTACTTGCAATAGGATTCGACATAATAAAAGTGACATGTAAAGATATCAATAGCAAAGAAGGAAGGTACAATACATTTACCTTTATGCAGTGAAAGAGCCGCTGAGCTATACAAATGTCCTTCCTCTATTGATAGTTCACACCAAGGCTCGATCTTAATTAACTCCCTTGGAGTGCTAGCTCCTCAGGATCCTTGAGGCCGATCTTTTCATTCCTTGGACCTGTAAGACTTTCTTGAAGCTACCGGATATCTGGTTGGGAATAATGGGAGAAGAAAGTGGAACCTTCCCAACTAACTCTTTCTTCCCAAACCCTAGCTGATTGCTAGGTAGGCTCACACCCAAACTCCAAATCCTCTCAAACCCCACTCTAAAGATCCCTTCCCTCCCTCTCTTAGAAAAGCCCAACAAACGTCAACCTCAACTAACTCTGCTATCCTATAAACACCTATTTATAGTAGTAGCAAAGAAGGAGAGAGATATGGAAGGAGTGATTCGAGGAGAGGGTTAAGGGTTGAACCAAATTAGCTCCAGGTTTATATAGAAGAAAATCTGCATTCCAATAATGCATTCCATAAAAAACTTGGAGCCAATTTCAACCAAGATTTGAAATTTGAATTCAAAATTCAAATTTGAATTTTTAAAGGAAGTGAGCATGACAAATCAAATCTAATTTGATTCTAAACCAAATCACATTTGGCTTGACCCATCAGATTGAAATCACATTGCAAATAAGTCCTCCACAAATTCACTAATCGAATTAGTTAAAAAATCCTTGTGATAACCATGTCGACTTATAGAAGTGTCGACATTTGGGTCATGGTCAATCATATTGATCCCAGAGTGATCTAAATGATTCTCAATTATCTATCGACCTTTAGATCAGGTAGAAACCCTATAATGTTCCCCATAGGTTTGAACACTAAGCCGGTAGTACTGGAATGTTTTCCAATACCAATTGAAGTCATCATCTAGCATGATACCCCCATCCGGATAGATCGAAGATGCAGAGCAACTCTCTAGAACCTCTGGCATATTGTTTACTGTATAATTCATCCCTTTGACCTCATAATTCTTATGATGATCTAGGGTTTGACTGCCAACCCTAATTTAATACATCCATATCGTGCTCAATCTTACAAGTTCTGTGACTCTCCACAAGAACTACCCTGGCCAAGTTTTGCTAAATAAGACATAGTGAGTCATTCACTCCAACCTTTAGAGGGATCAATCCCATCTTGATCCACCACTGCTCCACAAGTACTTGACTATACCTAGAAACCTTCCATCACTGGATTAGAAATCCAGGTAGTCTGGTACTAAAGTATAGTGAGTTGCTTGTAAGCTACCATGGTGACCTCAGGTCTGAGGGACACATATACTCATATCCCTTAGCAAGCAATCCTTTGACATAAGGGAGCTCCACAGATGGTCACGTTTAGTGAAACATCATACATTCGATCTGTATGTCATATCAATATCTCTACACTCCTTGGTTAAGAGGACAACTAACCAATGTGACATACAATAACATACACTTGATACATCATCGTCTTATAACAATGTTTCCTTTTGTTGTGAACCATTTAAGAACTATTCGATATACCTCTCCATATCAAATATAAGTAGTTCTAAGGACTCCATCACACAAGTGTTCTTTTCAGGAAAATGCACATGTGATGAATAGCTAAAAGAATAACTTTTATTCATTTAAAGAAATCATATACAATTATAAAATAGCACAACCATCTACATCCTAGATGATTAGCTTTGGAACACTATTCCCAACAACTCCCACTTGTACTAAAGCTAATCATTATAGAATCTTATTCCCATTTTCCATTTACAATTGTTGAACTCTTGAACTTCGATGGCTTTAGTGAAGGGGTCGGCCAGGTTCTCCTTTCCATCGATCTTCTGAAGGTCGATGTCACCTCGTTCCATGATTTCTCGCACAAGGTGATAGCATTGCAGAATGTGTTTGGTGTGGTGATGGGACTTCGACTCTTCGGCTTGAACAATGGCTCCAGTGTTGTCATAATACACCAACGACAGACCATCCAGGGAAGGTGCCACTCCCAGCTCGCTTAGGAACTTTCACAACCACATAGCTTCCTTTGCTGCATCCAATGCTATGATGTATTCTACTTTGCATACTGAGTCTGCAACAGTAGGCTACTTGGAACTTTTTCAGTAGGTCACTCTCCCATTTAGGGTAAAGATAAACCCCTGACACACTCTTGTTGCTATCCCTATCTGACTAAAATTTGAAGTCAGTATATCCCATAAGTTTCAAGTCAGGTTCTCCATATATTAGCCATTCGTCCTTAGTATTTCATAGATACTTAAGGATGGTCTTTACCACTTTCCAATGAGCTTTACCTGGATCAGATTGGTATCTACTATCCATGCCTAGTGAGTATGCCATATCTGGTCTAGTCATGTTATGGCGTACATGATAGAACCCACTACCGAAGTATATAGGATTCTACTCATATGCTCTCTCTCCTCAGGATTTATCTCAAAATCCCTTTTGGAGTGTAATTCCAGGGCCCATAGGGAGATACCCTTTCTTGGAATTCTTCATGCTGAACTACTTTAGCACAGTATCAATTCATAAACTGGGACAGTCCCAGAAGCCTCTTAGATCTATCTTTATAGATCTTCATACCTAGTATGTAAGAGGCTTCACCCAAGTCCTTCATAGAAAACTGGGATGACAACCAGACCTTTATTCCTTGTAGTGCTGGATGTCATTTTCGATTAAGAGAATGTTATCCACATACAATACAAGGAATACAATCATAGAAACCATTAGCCATTTATAATGCAAGGTTCTTCTCCATTCCTAACGAAGCCATACGACTTGATACACTTATCAAATTACATATTCCAACTCTGAGATGCTTGCTTCAGTCCATAGATGGACCTTTGAAGTTTGCACACCTTTGACTTATCTGTGGATGTGAACCCTTCAGGTTGTACCTATTAAAATTATATACCAAAGCCAATTATCTAGCTATAGACGGTTGTGCTATCTTATAACTGTATATGATTTTTTAATGAATAAAATTTATTATTTTTAGCTATTCATCATATTTGCATTTTCTTGAAATAAACTCTTGTATGATGAGTCCTTAGAACTATATTATTTGATATAGAGAGGATATATCAAGTAGTTCTTAAACTAGTTCATAACCAAATGATACATTATTATAGGATGACAATGTATCAAGTGTAGGTTGTTGTATATCATATTTGTTGGTTGTCTTCTTAACCAAGGAGTGTGGAGACACTGGTGTGACATACAAGTAAATGTTTGACATCTCACTAAATATGACCATTTGCAAAGCTCCCTTCTGCCAAAGGGTTGCTCGTGAAGGGATATGTGTATATGTGTCCCTTAGATCTGAGATCACTATGGTAGCTTGCAAGCACTCAACATACTTTAGTACCATACTATCTGGATTTCTAATCCAGTAACGGAAGGTTTTTGGGTGTAGTCAAGTACATAAGGAGCGGTGGTGGATGAAGATGGAATTAACCCCTCCAAATAGTTTGGAGTGAATGGCTCATTGTGTCTCAATTTAGCAAATCCATGGGCAGGATAGTTCTTGTAAGGAGTCACAGAACTTGTAAAGTTGAGGCATGATCTGGATAAACCAAATTAGGGTTGGCAATCGAGCCCTAGGTCATCCAGAGCATTATGATGTCAAAGGGATGAATTATGTGGTAACCATATGCTAGTGTTCTAGAGAGGTACTCTGCATCTTCAACCTATCTGGATGTCGGGTATCATTACTAGATGAGGACTTTAACTGGTACTGGAAGTGCTCTAGTACTACCGACTTAGTATTCGAACATATAGGGTCACACACCATAAGGGTTTCTATATGATCTTAAGGCTGCTTGATGATTGAGAATCGTTTGCTATCACTGGCAGTCAATGAGATTGACCATGTGTTGACACTTGAGGGGTCAACACTTGGCTATGATAAGAAGTATTTCCGGAAGACTTTTCTGGATGAGCCGCCTCGACCCCTACTCGAGTCGACTCGTTTTGTATTCTAGTAGAGCCAACTCGAATGAACAGTCTGACTGTTCTGTATCCTGAACAAGCCGACTCATCTCTGCTCAACCAAAAATCCTTGAACGGCATTTTGGGATGTTTTTTGGAAGGTTTTATCTGGTTCGAATTTCGAATTCAAGCTATTTTGGCTCCAAACTTTCATGGAATTATTATCATTCCTTCCTAATGTGGTTTGAGTCAATATGGTATGCTCCTTGACCTTCTCCTCCAATCACTCTTCCTTCCTCTTTCTCCCTCTCTTAGCTGCCTCGATAAATAAGTGTTATTTTAGGGCTGCTGGGTTAAGAGAAGATTTTGATTTTATCTTTAAATCTTATTATTGCTGAGATTCTGAAGGGAAGAAAGGGTTGAGAGGACATGGGCATTGGGTGTATGGACTCCTAGCACTTAAGCTAGGCCTTGGGAAGAGAGCTAGTTGGGAAGGGTTTCACCTCTCCTCCTCATCTTCCAGGAAGAAGAAGATCAGCCCAAGGATCCTAAGGAGCTAGCACTCCGAGGGAGTTGATCAGAGTCAAGCCCAGGTGTGGATTATCTATAGAGGCCAGACACGTGTGTGGCTCAAGAGCATCATCCTTGGAGCACCGCCACTACATCCATCAAAGGTATAACAATAAGGTACTCTTATATCTTTGCTCTTCTTTTGTTTTAATGTTTATATTGCATGCTGTTTTATTATACTAGATCCTGTTACGGGTAGATTGGTAGATCATTTAGATCGATCTACCAAGCCTTTCGCTATGCATATTTTAAAATCATTTTAAAATGCATATGTTTCTGCCTTGCTTTTGCAAATTGTATGTATGGTGTTGGTGTCTTTTCACCTTCAATGGTATCAGAGCCAGGTTCATCATAGTATAATAATGCTAGTATGCTTTTAACATCATGTTTTTCTTTTAAAGTACTTGAATTGAGTGTTTCACCATGGCCGTCCGGTCATAGAAGAGAAGAGGGCTACAGGACCCTCTCTTCCATTCAATGGGGTCTCCTATGGCGTGTAGGGTTGCTGCTTGTGATTGACTCATGAAGTGGAAAAATAAAAGAAAATGTAGATTAAAAAATTTTAATCTATTATTATGATCATAAACAAATTTAGTTTAGATCTAAGAGTTTTGTTTTGATTATGTTTAATCTCTAAATTTGAATTATTCAAAAGTTGCATGAATTTTGAAGTCACTATTTTCTGCCCCGCAGACTAGCCGACTCGACTCCTGCTCAAGCTGACTCGTTTATGCAGGCAGAACAATCTATCTATTTTTGGTTCTGGATGAGCCGATTGGACTCCTACTCGAGTCTCTCATCTATGCTATAATGGATTTATTATCTTTTTTTGGTTCTGGATGAGCTGACTCACATTTTACATGAGTCGACTCGACCAGAATGTCTTGAAATAGTGAATTCAAAATATGCTTATAAAATTGTTTTACATTCTTAATTGAAATTATTTCGATTAACTAAGGCTATTGAACTTAATTGAGAATTAAGAATGACATAGAACTCTAGGAATATGATTCAAAGATTTTAAGTCATTTCAATAAGCCTTAAGGGTCATAGGTTAGCTTCTTTTGGGTCCATAATTGGGTTAGACCTAAGTTTAGATACATTAGACTAAATAGAGAACTAATATAATCAAATGTTGAGTTAGGATTTCTTCTTTATAAATCTCTCTAAAAGTTAGATTGATTAGTCCATAGATTTAAATATACCTAATTTGTTGCTCAATGGTCAGCCCGAGTCTTTAGGCTAGTTTATCGATTTTGATGAACCAAATGGTGTCTAGGTAAGTTTGGTTCTTGATCATAGTTCTTTGGGGCTACCTCTTACCTGACCAACTCGGTTGGTGTCTAAGGCAAGATGGTTAATGGCAGAACCCAATCCATGATCTCACTTGCCTGGCCAATATGGTCGATCAGAATTGATTAGATAGCTCACTAACTTGTGTTAACCCATGTCAACCAAGGTTAATCAGTCTTGACTAATTTTAGGTGCCCATGGATCATTAATTATGAGTAACCCTCCTTGTTTGCTGATATGGTCAGTGGGAGGTTGATCCATGTCTTCTCATCTCTTCTTTTGTCATAATAAGATTAAATCCTCTAAATTATTAGGTCCATAAAAGGATGAAGTTATAAGGATAACCAAGTCCTAGCCTCCCATTAAGTGAGATGGTAATGGGTCCAATAGTTGGGTGTTCATCGACAGATCTAAAGATCGGGTTCATCAGGTTATTGGAATTGCTGTTCCTAATATGATGGCTCAGTATGACTCTCTTAACGGTGGTCAGGTGGGCCGGCCAAAGTTGGGCTTGACTATTCATTAGTTAGAAGCACCGAATTTTGTCATGTTAATGGTTAGACCTAACCGGGACCTTTAATAGGAGGCCCAAAGGCCGATTAAAGTGCACCTTGGGGCAAAACCTAAATATTAGAGGTTACTTGGAGAAGTAATCGGTTAAAGAACCTACCTTTAGACATGCATGGGTGGGCCAGGCAAAGTTGGGCTCATTTGTTGTCTATTAGACTCTAATACCCACTAATGAATTAAAGTAATTCCTCGGATTGGAGGTAGAGGCTACTAGTCTAAACAATTAATTGGAGGGTTTTTAGACTAAAGTCCATGTTTATAGGTTAATAATTCATATACATTAATTAGCTTTAGTTTTCCTTTCAGATGTCTTCCAATCTGTTGCTCTGGTCTCTTCTCGATAACGAGAAGCTCAAGGATTCCAACTTCGATAGCTAGTATCGAAGGCTCATGATTGTCTTGGAGCACGAACGGATCTTGTATGTGATATCGGATCTGGTACCTGAAATCCCTGCTCCTAATGCTCGGGGTTCAGTCAGAGACACTTATCAGAAGTGGCTCTCTAACAGGACCACTGTTCGATGCATAATGTTTGCAGCGATGAACGATGAGTTCAGTCGCAAGTTCGAGGAAGCCCAGCCAGAGGAAGTCCTTCAAAGGTTGAAGGAGTCCTTTGGGATACTAGATGATGTTGAGAGGTACAGGTTCTCCTATGCTATCTACAATGCACGGATTCATGATGGGGCCTCAGTCACTGATCATGTATTATACATTATTGAGATGATTGAGTTCCTAGGCAAACTTGGATGTCCCTTGCATGAACAGCTTAGGAAGGATGCGATTCTAAATTCTCTCTTCTCTTCCTATCTAGATTTTCTCGATCATTATAGAATGAATAAGCCTGCAATTAACTACCACGGTCTGTTGGGGTTGTTGCAGACTTATGAGAAAGACCATTATTTGAACAAAGGGGTGATGAATCTAGTGGGAGGATCTTCGGGAGAGTGTCGTCCCTTCAAGAAAGGGAAAAAGAAAAGTAAAGGGAAATAGGTGCAGAATGCTTTTGGGCCCAGTTAGGCCAAGAAGGAGAAGGCTGATAAGAGCTGAGCGGAGTTCTTCTTCTACAAGAGCGGGGACATTGGAAGAGGAAATGTCCTCTTTACATTGCATCCCTTGACCCGAACAGGTCTAAGAAGAGGAAGCAGCTTGAAGGTGCTGGACAAGGTATTTTATGATAACACCTTCTAGTTTCTCTATCTACGATACTATTAACTGGGTATTGGATACTGAAAGTCCAATTCATATTTGCAATTCTTTACAGGGACTTCAAGTTAGTAGAAGATTCGAGGATGACGAGAGATTCTTGAATATGAAAAATGGAAGCCAAGTTCCAGTCCTGGCATTAGAGTCCTTAAACAAGTTTTTGAGTCTTGTACAATCATTTTGAATGAGTGTCATTATTGTCCATCTTTTATTTTAAATGTCATTTCTATAGGCCAATTGGCCTTGTATGGTTATGAACTATCAATAAAGAATGATATTAGCAAAATCATTTGGAATGATTCTTTTGTAATGAATGGATTTATGAATAATGGTATTTATGTACTATCATGACCTGTTAGTATAGTGTACACGTCTAGCAAATGCCCTAGGATAGATAATATCAACGATGCGTACCTATGGCATTGTAGGATAGGTCATATTAACAGGAATAGGATAAACAGGTTGAAGTCCGAGGGTCTCCTCGACTTTAGTGAAAATGGTTCACTTCCAACCTGTGAGTCTTGTCTTCTTGGAAGATGACACAATCATCTTTTACTGGAAATGGTGAATGAGCCAAAGAAATTCTAAGTCTGGTACATATTGATGTATGCGGACTCATGAATATTAGTGCTAGAGGTGGGTACAGTTATTTCATTACATTTACAAATGACCTTTCGAGGTACAGTTATCTTTTTGATGAGACATAAATCTGAGTCATTTGAAATATTCAAACGATATCGTAATGAAGTAAAAAAATAAACTGGAAGATTTATCAAAACCCTTCGATCAGATCGAGATGGTGAATATCTTTCCGATGATTTTTTGACATATCTCGATGTGATTGGGATTCTCTCTCAGTGGACACCTCCAGGGACACCTCAGTTAAATGGAGTGTCTAAAAGGAGGAATTGAACCTTGTTAGACATGGTTCGATCCATGATGGGCTTTGCTTCTCTATTGCTATCTTTTGGGGATATGTTTTGGAATCAGCTTGCTACCTTTTAAATAGGGCTCTGAGTAAGTCCGTTAGCAAAACCCCATATGAGATATGGATTAGACGTAAGCCAACACTCTTACACCTTTGGGTTTGGGGTTGCCCAGCTTATGTCAAACGTTTAGAAATGGATAAGCTTGGACCTAGGTCTGACCGGTGCCTATTTGTTGGGTATCCAAAAGAGTCTAAGGGGTATTACTTCTACTTAGATGAGGAACAAAAGTTGTTCGTCAGTCTTAGGGCTATCTTTTTGGAAAAATAGTTCCTTGGTGAAGGAACTATAGCCGCTAAGATTGAATTTAGTGAAGTTCAACAAGTAGAAGAACCAATACACTTAAGGGACAACATAGAACCGGTTGTGGTAAGATCACACCCAGAGCCCACAGAGGAACCATTAAGGAGAACCGGTAGGGTACTGAGCCAACTGGACATATACTATGGTTTCTTGGTCCGGGACGGTGATCCCATTGAACTCGATGAGAACAATGAGGATCTGATCACCTATATGGATGCGATACAGAGGTTCGACTTTGAGAAATGGCTAGGAGCCATGCAATTCAAAATGGAATTCATGGAAATCAACAATGTATGGACATTGGTTGATCCGCCTGAAGGGATAAAATCCATTGGGTGTAAATGGATTTTCAAGAGGAAAAGGGGCGCAAATGCACAGGTGGAGACCTATAAAGCCTGTCTGGTTGCCAAAGAATATTGTCAACATTATGGTATTGACTATGATGAGATGTTCTCTCCTGTGGCAATGCTCAAGTCCATTCAGATCATGCTTGCTTTAGCGGCACACATTGATTATGAAATCTGGCAAATGGATATCCGAATAGCTTTCCTGAATGGTGAGCTGGAAGAGGAGGTGTATATGATACAACTTGAAGGGCTCACATTCATAGACGAGTCAAAGGTGTGCAGGCTTCAAAAGTCCATCTATGGACTGAAGCAAGCATCAAGGAGTTGGAACATGCGATTTGATAAATGTATCAAGTCGTATGGCTTCGTTAGGAATGGAGAAGAACCTTGCATTACAAGTGGACTAATGGTTCTGTGATTGTGTTCCTTGTGTTGTATATGGATGACTTTCTCTTAATCGGGAATGACATCCCAGCACTACAAGGAATAAAAGTCTGGTCATCATCTTTATTCTTTATGAAGGACTTGGGTGAAGCCTCTTACATACTGGGTATAAAGATCTATAGAGATAGATCTAACAGGCTTCTGGGACTATCATAGTCTACGTACATCGAAACTATATTGAAATGGTTCAGCATGGATATTCTAAGAAAGGCTATCTTCCGATAGGCACTAGAATTGGTCTCTCCAAAGAGGATTGTGCGACAACTCCTGAGAAGAGAGAGCGTATGAGCATAATCCCATATGCTTTGGCAATGGGTTCTATCATGTACGCTATGACATATACTAGACCAGATGTGGCATACTCACTAAGCGTAGTGAGAAGATACCAGTCTGACCCAGGTGAAGCTCATTGGAAGATGGTAAAGACCATCCTTAAGTATTTGTGAAATACTAAGGACCAATGGAAGATTTATGGAGAATTTGACTTAAACTTGTGGGGTATACTGACTCCAGTTTCCAGTCAGATAAGGATGATAGCAAGAGTGTGTCAGGATTTGTCTTCACCCTAAATGGAGGAGCGATCTACTGGAAAAATCTCAAGCAGCTTACTGTGATGGACTCAATATGCGAAGCATAGTACATTGCAGTATCGGATGTAGCAAAGAAAGCTGTGTGGTTGTAGATGTTCCTTGGAGAGCTGGGAGTGGCACCTTTTCTGGATGGTGCTGTTTTGGTGTATTATGACAGTACAGGACCATTGCTCAAGCCAAAGAGCTGAAATCTCATCACCGTACAAAGCACCTTCGCGATGCTATCACCTTGTACTACAGATCATGGAACAAGATGACATTGACCTTCTGAAGATCGATGGAAAGAAAAACCTGGCTGACCCCTTAACTAAAGCCATTGTAATTCAAGAGTTCAACAGTTGTAAATGAAAAATGGAAATGAGATTCTGTACCAATTGTCTTTAGTCCAAGTGAGAGTTATTAAGAATTATATCCCAAAGCCAATCATCTAGGCTATAGACAGTTGTGCTATCTTGTAAATGTATATAATTTTTTAATGAATAAAAGTTATTCCTTTTGGCTATTCATCATATTTGCATTTTCTTGAAATGAACTCTTGTATGATGGAGTCCTTGGAACTATATTGTTTGATGTAGAGAGAATATCAAGTAGTTCTTAAACTGGTTCACAACCAAATAATACATTGTTATAGGATGACAATGTATCAGGTGTAGGTTATTGTATGTCATATTTGTTGGTTGTCCTCTTAACCAAGGATTGTGAAGACACAGGTATGACATGCAAGTGAAATGTATGACACTCACTGAATGTGACCATCTGTGGAGTTCTCTTCTGTCAAAGGGTTGCTTGCGAAGGGATACATGTATATGTATCCTTCAGACCTGAGATCACCATGATAGCTAACAAGCAACTCACTGTACTTTGGTGACGGACTACCTGGATTTCTGATCTAGTGATGGAAGGTTCTGGGTGCAGTCAAGTACTTGTGGAGCGATGGTGGATCAAGATGGAATTGATCCCTCCAAATAGTTTGGAGTGAATGGCTCATTGTGTCTCAATTTAGTAATCCTTAGCCAGGGTAGTTCTTGTAAGGAGTCACAGAACTTGTAAAGTTGAGACATGTTCTGGATAAACCAAATTAGGGTTGGCAGTCGAATCCTAGGTCATCCTGAGCATTATAAGGTCAAAGGGATAAATTATGCGGTAACCATATGCCAGAGGTTCTAGAGAGGTGCTCCGCATCTTCGACCTATCCGAACATCGAGTATCATCGCTAGATGTAGACTTTGACTGGTACTAGAAGTATTGCAGTGCTACCGGCTTAGTGTTCGAACATATAAGGTCACACAACATAGGGTTTCTATATGATCTTAAGGCTGCTCGACGATTGAGAATCGTTTGCTGTCACTGGCAGTCAATGTGATTGACCATGTGTCGACACTTGAGGGGTCAACACTTGGCTATGATAAGAAGTATTTTCGGAAGAATTTTCTAGATGAGCCGACTCGACCCCTACTCGAGTCGACTCATTTTATTTCTGGACGAGCCGACTCGATCCCTGCTCGAGTCGACTCGTTCTATGTTCTGGTCGAGCCGACTCGACCCCTGCTCGAGTCGACTCGAATGAACAGTCTGACTGTTCTATATCCTGGATGAGACGACTCGAACCTACTCGAGTTGACTCGTCTTTGCTAGACCAGAAATCCCTGAACATCATTTTTGGGATGTTTTTAGAAGGTTTTGACCTGCTTCGAATTTCTAATTCAAGCTATTTTGGCTCTAAACTTTCATGGAATGATTGTCTTCCTTCCTAATATGGTTTGAGTCAATATGGTATGCTCCTTGACCTTCTTCCCCAATCACTCTTCCTTCCTCTTTCTCCCTCTCTTGGCTGCCTCTATAAATAAGTGTTATTTTAGGGCTGCTGGGTTAAGAGAAGCTTTTGATTTTGTCTCTGAATCTCATTGCTGCTGAGATTCTGAGAGGGAATAAAAGGGTTGAGAGGACTTGGGCATTGGGTGTGTGGACTCCTATTACTTAAGCTAGGCCTTGGAAAGAGAGCTAGTTAGGAAGGGTTCCACCTCTCCTCCTCATCTTCCAAGAAGAAGAAGATCAGCCCAAAGGATTCCAAAGAGTTAGCACTCCGAGAAAGTTGATCAGAGTCGAGCCCAAGTGTGGATTACCTATAGAGGCCATATACGTGTGTAGCTCAAGAGCATCATCCTTGGAGCACCGCCACTACATCCATCAAAGGTGTAATAGTAAGGTACTTTTATATCTTTGCTCTTCTCTTGTTTTGATATTTATATGCATGCTATTTTATTATACTAGATTCTGTTGCGGACAGAATGGTAGATCATTTAGATCAATCAACCAAGCTTTCCACTATGCATATTTTAAAATCATTTTTAAATGCATCTATTTCTGCCTTGCTTTTGTATATTATATGCATGGTGATGGTGTCTTTTCACCTTCAGTACCATGTACACCTCTTCTTCTAGCTCACCAATCAGAAAGCTATTCGGACATTCATTTGTTTGTTATTTCATAGTCAAAGTGTGCCGCTAAAGCAAGCATGATCCAAATGGATTTGAGCATTGCCACAGGAGAGAACGTCTCATCATAGTCAATACCATAATATTGATGATACCCCTTGGCAATCAGATAGGGTTTATAGGTCTCTACCTACCCGTCTGTGCCCCTTTTCCTTTTGAAAATCCATTTACATCCAATGGATTTTATCCCCTCAGGTGAATCAACCAATGTCCATATATTATTGATTTCCATGGACTCCATTTCAAATCTCATGGCTCCTAGCCATAGTTCAGAGTCGGACCTTTGCATTGCATCCATATAGGTGATCGGATCCTCATTATTCTCATCGAGTTCAATGGAATAACTGTTACGGACTAAGAAACTACAGTATCTGTCCGGTCAACACGGTATCCTACCAGATCTCCTTAATGGTTACTGTGTGGGCTCTGGGTATGATCTAATCACAACCAATTCTATGATGTCCCTTAAATGTGTCGGTTCTTCTACTTGTTGAACTTTACTAAGTTCAATCTTAGTGGCTACAGTTCCTTCACAAGGAACTCCTTTTCTAAAAAGATAGCCCTAAGATTGATGAATAACTTTTGTTCCTCAGCCAAGTCAAAGTAGTACCCATTAAACTCTTTTGGATACCCAACAAATAGGCACCTGTCAGATGTAGGTCCAAGATTATCCATTTTTAAATGTTTGACATAAGTCGGGCAACCCCAAACCCGAACGTGTGCGAGTGTCAGCTTACGTCTAGTCCATATCTTATATGGGGTTTTGCTAATGGACTTACTCGGAACCCTATTTAAAAGGTAGCAAGCGACTTTAGAGCATATCCCCAAAAAGATAGTGGTAGAAAAGCAAAACCCATCATGGACCGAACCATGTCTAATAGGGTTCGATTCCTCCTTTTAGACACTCCATTTAATTGAGGTGTCCATTGAGAGAGAATATCATTCTCCTCAAGATATGTCAAAAAATCATCGGAAAGATATTCACCATCTCGATCTGATTGAAGGGTTTTGATATACTTTCCTGTTTATTTTCTATTTCATTACGATATTGTTTGAACATTTCAAATGATTCAGATTTATGTCTCATCAAGAAGATATAACTGTACTTTGAAAGGTCGTCTATAAACGTAATAAAATAATTATACCCATCTCTGGTACTAATATTCATAGGTCCATATACATCAGTATGTATTAGACTTAGAATTTTTTAGCTCGTTCACCTTTTCCAGTAAATGATGATTTTGTTATCTTTCCAAGAAGATAGAACTCATAGATTGGTAGCGAATCACATTCACTAATCTCGAGAAGACCCTTGCTTTTCAACCTTTTTATCCTGTTCTTGTTGATATGCCTAGCCTACAATGCCATAGCTATGCTTCGCCAACATTATCAATCCTAGGGCATTTGCTAGATGTGTACACTACACTAACAGGTCGGATAGTTCATAAATACCATTATTCATGTATCCATTCATCACAATAGAACCATTCCAAATGATTTTGTAAATGTCATTCTTTATAATAGTTCATAACTATACATGGCCAACTAGCCTACAAAAATGACATTCAAAATGAAAGATTGATAATATGACACTCATTCAAAATAATTGTACAAGACTAGAAAACTAATTTGAGGGTTCCAAATGCCAGGACTAGAACTTGGCTTCCATTTCCCATGTTCAAGGATCTCTCGCTGTCATCGAATCTCCTACTAACTTGAAGTCCCTATAAAGAATTATAAATGTAAATTGGACTTCCAGTATCCAATACCCAGTTAGTAGTACCGCAGATATAGAAATTACAAGGTATTATCATATGAATACCTTGTCCAGCACTACCATACTACTTCCTCTTCTTGGACCTGTTCGGGTCAAGGGATGCAATATAAAGAGGATAGTTCCTATTCCAATGACCCTGCTTCTTACAGAAGAAGCACTCCACTAGGCTCTTATCAGCCTTCACCTTCTTGACTTGACTGGGGGTGCGGGCCCAGGATTAGACAAAGGCTCCTCAATCTTTATGGATCTCTGATTAGGGTTCTAATCTTTTGGATCTTGTAATAAGGCTTAAAGCCTGAATAATTTGCTTTCGGGTCATGTAATTAGTTGGTTTTGATTTTTGGTTTAGTCTTGTATTTTGGCCAATTTGGTCAAGTTAGGATCAATTGGTCCTGTAATTAGCCAAATTGGTTCACAAGCTCAAGTCAATTTGAAGATGGGCTCAAGCTAGTTTGAAGATGGGTCCACAAGTGGGCAATCAAGTCAAGCCCAATTGAAGATGAGTCAAGCAACATCTCCATGCCAAGTTAGGAGTGCCAACTCATGAGGAGTGCCACATCATCAGTGCCACATGGCATGGGGTGCCACTTCACCAAGCTCCATTGGGGAGCCAAGACAAGATGGAAAATCTCAAAGTCAAAGCCATGTTGGACACCCATTAAACCTCTCCTTGATCCAAGCCAACAACATCCCCTCCCCACTCCACATATCAAGCCACATCTCCAAAGATCATGGTCTGCCAAGGAGGAATTCAAAATTTAAATGGGCATCCCTTGACTCATGAAGACAATCGACACCTTTCTCCTCCCCAAATCAAGTCTTGTAACCCCCTCTTTCAAATTTAAATTCAAATCTTCAAATGAGGACTTGGGTGCTTATAAAAAGGGCCCTAACCCTCTTGTAAAATAATTGATGAATGAAAAAAAAATTCTGAAGTCTCTTCTTCCTAGCCCTTGTCTTTGACTTGGAACTCTGTGAGAGAGTGTGCCTTTGTCCTTCGAGACATCGAGGGGTGAGAGGCCCTGGGTTACCTTCTTCCTACACAAGTCACCAACCTTTCTTCCCAAGCTTGAACACCCCTTGGAAGATCCTCTTGGATGCCTAACAAGAAGAGCCTTCCTTAATGGCCACCTTCTCTTCACCCTCCCTTATTTCATTGCCTTCCCCTTCCTTCTTGCTATTTTCTAACTCATCTCCAGGTTGCTCGCAACTCCTTCAGGTACCATGGATAAAGGATTCGGCCTTCCTTGCCTTTAGGACCATCTGATGGAAAGTCGACGAATCCATAAGGTTGAGGGCTTGATCTTCCAGGCTGCATCCATAAGTGTGAATGAACTCGGCATTGGGCGCTTCAGAGCTTTGAGATGTTTGCACTCCCTATTCTCCTAAGTAGGGTATTGATTTAGAGCTAAGTCCTACCGGGATTTCTCAATCTCGGGGTCCTTTCATTATCACTATTTAAGGTCCATGTTTGCATGCTTGAGTTTCTTGTTATTATACCAATCTCTAGATCTATTCTTAGTTTGAGTTCGGGAATTGGTAAATCCTTTAAAACATAAAAGCAACAAGAAATCACCTGCATGCATCCTTTAGTCCCGCATCCTTTGGACCCATTATCATTCCACTTAATGGAAGGCTAGGACTTAGTTATCCCCATAACTTCATCCTTTTATGGACCTAATAATTTAGAGGGTTTAACTTTAATGTGACATATGAAATAGATAAGAAGACATGGATCAACATCTCGCTGACTACATTAGTCATAAAACAGGGTTTCAGAAACTAATGATCCATGGACATCTAAAATCAGTCAAGACTGATTAACCTTTGGTGACATGGGTTAACATGAGTCAGTGAGCTACCCAATCAATTCTGATTGACCATATTGGCTAGAAAAGTGAGATCATGGGATGGGTTCCGCCATTAACTATCTTGCCTTAGACACTATTGACCCCTGTAATGATTTTGATGATTACAATATTGGAGCATTTATGCTTCACTAATTCTTTCAATACTTAAAAAGTCTTGCAGGAAAATGTTTATCTTTACATTAGTTGGTTTTCTATCTAGTGAAAGGTATTCCAACATTGTATGAACTCTTGTATACTTCAAGTTGTAAAGCCCTAATCTTTCATATCTGTAATCTTGTAAAAGGGCTATAAAAATTGTAAAATGAGAGTAAGTTAGTCCTTGTTGGAATCTTGATTGAAGAAGTTTGGCGAAGTTTTGAATCATAAAAAGAATTTTTGTAAGAGCCGACTCATGGATCAAGAGCCGACTCATATTTTGGCACGGCATAAAAAATTTCAGAGTTTCAGAACCTCGAGCCAACTCAAGCCTCAAAAGCCAACTCGATGAAGAACTTACGTTTTTAGTGATTGAGATCTCGAGCCGATTCAAGCCCAGAAGAGCTGACTCGTCCACAAATTGTTCTATTGGTGACTATGACTTCGAGTTGACTCAACTCAGAAGAGCCGACTAATGCAGAATTTGACATTCCATTGATTGAGAGTTCGAGCCGACTTAAACCAAAAGAGCCAACTCGCACAGAACTTTTATTTGGGTTGTCTGAGACTTTGAGCTGACTCATGGACCTCGAGTCGACTCGAGTGATGGGTTTTTGCAATCTAACGGCTAGTTGTAGTACTTCATTTTTGAATTCCAAAAACCCTCCAATGGCTCTATTTTGGTTCCCTAGGCCCTACAATGGCTATTTCTGATGGAAGACTATAAAAGAGAGTATTTATGAAGGATAAACAATTTTTGAAAGATTATTCATTGATTATTCTTTGAAAGTTGAAAGGTTTTCAGGTCTTTCACCAACCCACTTCAAGAGCATTCAAGAAAGGATTCAAAGCTTCACCAACTGTTCTTCATCATTGAATCCAAACTTTTGAAGAAGAAAAGAAGCAACTTGAAGAACATTAAAGAGCATTCAAAGCTAGGCTTCACTTTGATCTTCATCGGCAATACTCAAACAAGTTTGGTTAATTATATAGTTGCTTTAAATTTTTGATATATCTTGTTTATCTCTAAGAACAGCAAAGGGGCTGTTGTAAAGGTTTTTAGGTGAGCCCTTTAAAAACCTAAGTTGTGTTCTTGGTGATCCCGGTATAAAACCAAGATTGGGTTTTCCTTGGTGAGCCTGGTTCTAAAAACCAAAGGGATCTAGGTTCTTGGTTAGCCTGTGTTAAAACCAAGTATGGGTTTTCTTTGGTGATCCCGGTAAAACCAAATTGTATAGGTTTGGATTGTGAGCCTGTTAAAAGAATCTGACTATATTCCAGTTGGGGGATATAGTGGAATCCCAAGTGGTGCTTGGGTAGTCGACGTAGGAGCGGGTTGCTCCGAACCACTCTAAATCTCCTGTGTTTGTGATTATCTTGTTTGTGCTTAATTGTTTGCTTTCGCATTGTATATTTCATCACAACACTAAAAGAATTTTAAATTGCACATACTTGCTAAAGTTTTTATAATCCTAATTCAACCCCTCTTTTGGGAAGCCACCTAGGCAACAAGTAATATCAGAGCTAGGTCTCTGAAAATTACTTAGAGTAAAGATTGATGGCACATCCCATCAGCACTTCTTTGGCCGAAGGCCAATCCACAATCAACCTCCACTTTTTACTGGAACCAATTATACATATTGGAAGGCTAGGATGAAAATATACATTCAATCCATAGACTTTCATTTATGGAAAATAATTATAAAAGGACCTCACACACCCACTGTTAGAATTAATGATATTGAGGTTCCCAAATCGGAAGAGGAATGGGACAAAAATGATATGAGATTAGCTGAGCTGAATGCTAAAGCTATGAATTTACTTTATTGCACTTTGGACTCAAATGAGTTTAATCGAATTTCCACTTGCAATTCTGCTAAAAAAATTTGGGATAAGCTTGAGATCACACACGAAGGCACATCACAAGTTAAACCATCAAAAATCAATCTTCTTGTGCATAATTATAATTATTCAAAATGGATCCTAGTGAAACTATATTTACCATGTATACACATTTTACTGATATCATAAATGGTCTTAAAAGTCTTGGTAGGATTTATACTAATGCTGATCTAGTTCAAAAGGTTTTGAGATCTTTGCCAGATAAATGGGAAGCGAAAGTCACAGCAATACAAGAGGCAAAAGACTTGAACATGTTAGGGTTCCGGTGCAACCCAGCGAAAGTGTAATTTCAAAAATGAAACTAATTCACACCAAAACCCTAAAACAGGAACTCCTTAAATAAGACTAGATCATATGATAAGCATATCTATGTAAATTAGGATTAGGGTACCAACCTGTAATCGCTAATTCCAACAAAATTTGATGTTGAAGGGGCTGATTGAATTCACCAGGCGTCCAAGTGTCCACCCTCCGATGGTGATCCACACAGAGCAATGATCAAGAAACTCTAACTTCTTTTCAATGGTCCCTCCATTGAGTTCTTCTTCCTAGAACTCAATTGCTCGGATTATGGCTTGAATTCTTCCACACAAGAGGTAGCCTCCCTTTCCTTGATCTCTTCTCCTCCTTCCACTAAGACCTTGGCCCTTTAGACACCCTTGTCTTGAAGAAAAGACCTTGTCCTAAGAGGACATAGGCTTGTCTTAAGTTGGAGGAGAAATTAAGACAACAATGTCTTAATGTAAGAAAGAAGGAATAAATCAGAACTCCTTTCTTTCCTTTACCGTCGGAGACTTTTACTCTTATTCTTGTTCAGTAGCAGAGTTTTGACAGAGGTGTAATCTGTAAAGGAAACAGTGCAAGAGCAAGAAAAGAATAAAAGAGTCTTTAGGAGAGGAAGAAAGAAAAACATTACCCTGTTCTGATTTTCCCGACCCTTTATATAGATCTCAGATAGGTGCCCACACATCTCTCCGTGAACTCCTTCTTACGCCTTCTCAATTTCTCACGCCCCATCCTCCCATCTCATGGCCTTCCAGATTAAATCCCACGGCTTTTTTAAAAGGAAAAAAGTGTGGTTTTTAATAGGAAGGAGTCGCGACTTTTCATCTCCGAAGAGATGTTATTTCGCGCTCCCCGGGAGGAAACATCGACTTTTGTCTTTCTTAAAAAACTTCCAGCCGTTGGATTCCCATCCAGGGGGGACAGTGGTGCGCTATTTCTTAAGAAAGGAAGCTGCCCCATCTTAATTCATCGGAGAATTAAGCGGGGCGTGCCAAGAGTCCATGCGCCATGGACTCTTCCAAATGGCGCGCCAAGAGTCCATAAGCGCATGGACTCTTGGCATTTGGCATGAAATGCAAGGGGCGGGTGGGGAGGCTAGCCTAGTTACATGGCTAGCCAATAGGTTAGCCATAATCCCTATTTTCATAATTAGGGTCTAATTAGATCCAATTAGAACCCAATTTGAACCAATCCGGACCCCTAATTCGAATCCGATTCGAATGGATGCTAGGGTTTGCAACACCTGCTAGAGTGTTATCCTGCAAAGATGATTTAATTCCAAATTAAACTCTTGATCAATCCTCTTAAGTGTGTGACCCATTGGGTTCCACATCTAGCCAGCAGTGGGTTTGAATACAAGTTGACCTAATTTGATTAGAACTCTTTCCATCGATTTAGGTCAAACCGGGCTTACCCGATTTGATCAATTAGGACTTTTCCTAATAATGATCTTTGAATTTGATCAACCCACAAGACAAGATTGATGTCTAGCAACGTGTCATGTCTACCCGGAAGATATGAAAATTCTGGTGAAATACCAAAATTACCCTTCAGTAGAGAGTTACCGTATAATTAAATCTTTCGATCAGCCTGCACCCAAAATAAACTATGGATATGGATATATGTCAAATCCAATATTATATTTATTTCTAGCTCAATCTTATATTGATGATTCAATTATCTTGATATTAGAAACCATCTCTAATATCTTACTTTGATCAAAGATTCCCTGAATCATCATCCGATTGTTAACTAGCTGGATGCAATCTCCTCTTACTAAGAGTGATCGATTCCTTGTTGACCTACTCATTACCTTCATATCAATTCACCATTCCCAGTATCGATCCTATGCTTGACTTAGTGTCATGATTAGGATTGAACCAAAGCATGGGTTCATGTACATAAGGTACTTATGGCAGTCTCAGGTCAAAGGATTACTTGTACCACTCCCACTATGAGAACCTTCTATTGACATGTAGCTAAGACTCCATTAGATGTTCTCAAGTTGGATCATATCAGTGAACTCATTCTCCAATGAGCACCCACATCCCAGTATTAGTGTCATACATAAGTGACTGTGAGAGCAGTCACCCTTTCCAGTATACATGGGATGTGCTAGTCTTACCGGAAAACCCTGATCCCCTACTCAGGGTTCCTTTGACTAGGATTACTTTAGATAAGGTTTTAAGATTTTAGGTCTCACTGGTATGATCTCATTATACCCCTAAAATCATAGCCCTAATCTATGGGTTTCATCATATAATATAAACACAGCGTATGATGAAAAATAATGCCTTTATTTAGAAAATTATCAATTACAATGTTTGGGAGATACAACATAAATTGGCTTGTAGGGCATATCCCTTTCAGAACATCCTACCATTGGATGACTACTGGGATCACTAATCCTCATGAGCTAGCAATGCAACGAAGAACATATGAAGATTCAAAAAAGAAAAAGGCTATAGCATTTAAGGCTACTGAAGAGGACAAAGATGAAGATTCATACATATGATGATGATGATCTGAAAAATGATGAAATTGCCCTAATAATGAGAAAATTTAAAGTTTATGGGTAGAAGAAGAACAAACATGGAGAAAGCAATTTAGAAAAGTGAATTTGGAAAAAAAAGAAAAAGACAAGAAAAGGATAAGGACAAGGATCAACCCCTATTGCTATGAATGTAAGAAACTTGACACATACATCCTAATTATCCAGAGATCAAGAAAAAGATGATCAGAAGAAAGAAAAAGAAGGCATGCTTATGACATGGAGCAATAATGTGAATCTACATCAACTAGAGAAGATGAAGATATAACAAAAAATGCTCAATCTACCTTATGGGTCTGGAGGATGAGGTAACAACTTCAGAACCTAACTTAGAATTTACTTATGATGAGCTTCATAATACTTTTTGTAAATTATTGTAGAGTACAAAAAGGCTAGTTTGAAAATGAAAAATTTGAAATTAATTGTGATTCCATTGAAAAAGATAAAATAAATTTGTGAAAGAAATAAGATCTTACAAAAAGAATAAGTTTGATTTGTGAAAGACTTAAACACTCAATTTGAAAAGGAAGAACTTCTTGAAAGAACAAAGTTCTGCAATGAAAATACTAATTTGATAAAGGAAGTTCAAAAGCTTAAACTTTGATTGAGAAATTAACTTTAATTTCTAACAAACTTGAATGTATTTTGAAAGATCAAAGAGATACAAATAATAAATTTGGAATTGGCTATAAAAGTTCAAATAAATTTTTTGCATCCATATCTTATGCTCCTAAGTTTATTACATCAAAGCAATATAGACCTAAATTTCATCATCATATACTTTTTCCTCAAAGCCAAACTATCTACTATGCTTGCAATAATGTTGGTCATAAAGCATTTGAGTGTCATTTGAAATATAATGGCAAAAAGAAAATTAAGAAAATTGGATTCCAATAGGAACCAATCTCACTAACTTGCAAGGATCCAAGAAAGCTTGGGTACCTAAATCTATTATTTGATTGTTTTACAGGGATATCTTGTAGCCACAAATATAAAGAAAAGATGGTACCTTAATAGCGGCTGTTCAAGATACATGACGGGTGATATTGATCAATTCTTCATCCTAGAACAAAAGGATGGTGGCATGGTAACCTTTGGTGATACGCAAAGGAAGGATAATCAGTATTGGTAAAATAAAATTACTCCTTCTACCTTTATGAGAATGTGTTATTTATAAAAAATTAAAGCATAATCTTTTGAGCATCAGTCAACTTTGTGATATTGGTTTTTTAATATTTGTTCAAGTTTCAATGTGTATAGTAGTTGATCCTCTTGACTCTAGTACAAAGTTCAGGAAATAGACTGGTAATATTTTATATAGTAGATCTTAATAATCTAGCTATGTCAAGCAATACAAGTCTTGTGGCAATGAATGACAAGAGCAAAAAAGTAAGTTTACTATGGCATAGACAACTTGGACATGCTAGTATAGATACTATTGCAAAACTTATTTCAAAGACTTGGTTAAAGGTTTGCCAAGTTTAAAATAATTTTGATTATGTCTGTGATACATGTCAATTAGGAAAGCAAGTGAGTGAGAGTTTTAATCCAAAAATATTGTTTCTACTACTAGACCCTTAGAGCTACTTCACATGGACCTATTCGGTAGTACTAAAACAACAAGCCATGGTGGTATGAAGTATGGCCTTGTGATTGTAGATGATTTTTCAAGATACACTTGGGTTTTATTCATCGCACATAAAGATGAGACTTTTAAGGTATTCAAAAAGTTTTATAAAAGATTTTCCAACTTGAAAAATCATTCTGTTATTTCTATTCATAGTGATTATGGTACAAAATTTGAAAATCAACATTTTGATCACTTTACACAAAGTATGGTATTGATCACAACTTCTCTGCTCGTAGGACACCACAGCAAAATGGTGTTGTAGAGAGAAAGAATAGAACTTTGAAAAAAATGTCCAGAACAATGCTTTGTGAAGGAAATCTTTCAAAATATTTTTGGATAGAAGCTGTGAATACCTCTTGATGCCGATCTCAACGCCGTGCCTGTTGCTTCGGAGCCGCCGATCAGACCAGACCGTCTCGCCCCTGGGGTCTCCTGGCTTGTTCGAACCTACAAGGCAAGGTCAAAAACCCTGGCTGGGGATCCCAGCGAGGGAGCTACGACTGTCAAGTTAGTAGACGGCGAGAGGGAACAGAGTCTCTGAGACGGGCCCCGAAGGGTTCCCAGACTTAGAGATCGTGCTAGCAAGAAAGGTCCTAGAAAGAATAGAAATCTGGCCGGGTTCCTCCACCGAGCTCACGCCAAAGGTCCCCTCTCGGGATATTGGATCCTGCTCCTGGACTAGAATCTCCTTTCCCAGCCTTTGTTTCTTGCCTACCTTGTCGTCTATTCTCTCCTTCCTTTATCCCTCCTGTTGCCTTTTCGTTTCCCGCCCCTGGGAGGCTCCTTCGTTGCTTTCACCTCCTCCCTCCTCCATCTCTTTCCCTTTTCCCTTCTGGATCAAAGAACCACGCGGCTTCCCGGCCTTGCTTGCCGAGCCTAGCGGGGAAAGGGTAAAGGGAGGGCGTCGGTCAGATTGCCGACCAGACCTTGGGCCAAGCATGAGCGCTCTCCTTCCCAGGCATCGACAATATTCGTTATCGAGTCCTATTTTGTCAGGGCCTCGCCTCTCGACTGCGGAACCTGTCGGGCCGATGTAAGTGATGTTTCGCGTGTTGCCGCCGACCGTACGGGGCGCTACTCTCGGGGTGCGGCGCGCACGGCTCGAGGGGCAATCTTGGAGCCCGTGCTCCTGCTCCTCGGAAGCTTCTCCGCACAGGTTGGCCTGCCTCAGTCGAGGTGGGACCGTCTCAGGATGCCACCTGGCGAGGGAGCAAGGGAGGGCCGCCAGCTTCGACCGAGGTGGACCCCTCCTGGTGGATACCTGGCGGAGCGGCAGAGGGGCACCCGACTTCGGCCGAGGTGGTCCCGTCTCCGGTGCCACCTGGCGAAGGAGCGAGGGACCCGCTTGACCTCGACCGAGGTGGGACCATCTCAGGGTGCCACCTGGCGAGGGAGCAGGGAGGCCACCGTCTTCGACCGAGGTGGACCCCTTCTGGGTGGACACCTGGCGGAGCGGCAGAGGGGCGCCTGACTTCGACCGAGGTGGTCCCGTCTCCGGCGCCACCTGGCGAAGGAGCGAGGAGCCTGGCTCGACCTCGGCCGAGGTGGGACCGTCTCAGGGGCCACCTGGCGAGGGAGCAGGGAGGCCACCGGCTTCGTCGAGGTGGACCCCTCCTGGGTGGACACCTGGCAGAGCGGCAGAGGGGCGCCCGACTTCGCCCGCGAGTTGTCCTGTCTCCGGGCGCCACCTGGCGAAGGAGCGAGGGACCCGGCTCGACCTCGACCAAGTGGGACCTTCATGGTGCCACCTGGCGAGGGAGCAGGGAGGCCACCGTCTTCAGCCGAGGTGGACCCCTCCTGGGTGGACACTTGGCAGAGCGGCAGAGGGGCGCCTGACTTCGGTCGAGGTGGTTCCGTCTCCGGGCCCACCTGGCGAAGGAGCGAGGAGCTTGGCTCGACCTCGGCCAAGGTGGGACCGTCTCAGGTGCCACCTGGCGAGGGAGCAGGGAGGCCGCCGGCTTCGACCGAGGTGGACCCCTCCTGGGTGGACACCTGGCGAAGCGGCAGAGGGGCGCCCGACTTCGGCCGAGGTGGTCCCGTCTCCGGCGCCACCTGGCGAAGGAGCGAGGGGCCTGGCTCGACCTCGACCGAGGTGGGACTGTTTCAGGGTGCCACCTGATGAGGGAGCAGGAGGCCGCCGGCTTCGTTCGAGGTGGACCCCTCCTGGGTGGACACCTGGCGGAGAGGCAGAGCGGTGCCCGACTTTGGCCGAGGTGGTCCCGTCTCCGGCGCCACCTGGCAAAAGAGCGGGGCTCGGCTCGACCTCGGCCGAGGTGGGACCGTCTCAGGGTGGCACCTGGCGAGGGAGCAGGGAGGGTGCTGGCCTTGGCCGAGGTGGACCCCTCCTGGGTGGACACCTGTCGGAGCGGCAGAGGGAGCGCTCGACTTCGACCGAGGTTATCCCGTCTCCGAGCGCCACCTGGCGAAGGAACGAGGGGCCCGGCTCGACCTCGACCGAGGTTGGACTGTCTCAGGTGCCACCTAGCGATGGAGCAGGGAGGCCGCCGGCTTCGGTCGAGGTGGACCCCTCCTGGTGGACACCTGGCGAAGGAGCGAGGGGCCCGGCTCGACCTCGGCCGAGGTGGGACCATCTCATGGTGCCACCTGGCGAGGGAGCAGGGAGGCCGCCAGCCTCGACCGAGGTGGACCCTCCTGGGTGGACACCTGGCGGAGCGGCAAGAAGGCCTGGACCGACCTCGACTTCGGCCGAGGCGGAGCCAAACCTGACTTTACCGAAAAACTCCACGTGGCTCGAATCACGCCCAGCGAAATCTTAGACATTGACATCATCGTTACAGCCGTAATAGTTGCCCCCCATCCCCCCGTTCCATTGAGACATCATTGCTCGGAACGTGGGGATTTAATGCGGAGATGACGTGGGGGAGGCGAAGATCTCGTGCCATGATTGCCACGATCCTCGTCGCTGTTCCTGTTGTGCCCAAAGCCCTATAAGAGGTCGCCACGTGTCGCCCTTCCGGTCGTAATTAATGCGTCGCTTCGAAACAGAGGCCATTTCCCTACAAGCAAAGCATCGGTGTCAGGCGTGCATCCACGCGGCATCCATCCGCTGGTCCGAATGGAATGACGGGTACGGCTGCTGTCGATCAAATTTTGAAAAGGAGGGGACTTTCCGAACGAGGCCCTTTCCCTTGCTCCTCGCGGTTCGCAGCAGGCTAACTCCCACTCCCCCGAGTTGCCGCCTCTTTTGCACAGTGCATTTCGGTGAGTGCTTCTTTTTCTTCCTCGCTTCCTCGTTCTGTCCTTTTCCTTTAGCATCCTTTCCTCACCACCTTCTTCTCCATGGCGCCGTCGCCATGTCTCATCTAACCCGGACGAGGCGGTCTGTCCCGTCGAGGACTCCAACGTCTTCCTCCTCGGAAGCGAAGATAATCCCGGAGGAGACCCGCAGGCGACTCCAGCCTGGGGTATCACCATAGGCATTCCTAGGGGTCTAGGTCTCCCCCCGTATTGTCTGCCCGTCCTATCTCTTCTCTTCCTCCTCCGGCCTTCCTTCTATCGGTCCCTTCGGTCATGCTTTAACGATGACCGAAGGTGACCTTTCCTTGCTCCGGGAAGTCTACGACATCCCGGGGTCGATCCGTCTTTCTCTCCCATGGTCCGGGGATCGTGTCACCCTGAGTGGCCCTGGACGCATAGCCTTCTATGAGGACTTCCTCCTTAGGGGTCTTCGGTTTCCTCTGCACCCCTTTTTCCTTTCTTTCCTTAGTCATTTCCGCCTGGTCCCGACCCAGTTGGCTCCCAACGCCATCCGAGTCATCTTCTCCTTCATCGTTTTTCTGCCACTTCCACGGGTTTGTTGCCCGTTTCTCCCTCTTCAGGGCTCTTTTTACCCTGAAGCGGTACTCCACCAATGATGGCTGGTGGTACATCTCACCCCGACCTAGGTGTCTCCAGTTCGACCTCCCTTCCTCCATCAAGGGTTGGAATAACCGGTCTTTTTTTCGTCTCGGTCGATGACGTCGACTGGGCCTGGAGCGAACCGATCGTCTCCGAACCGGAACTCCCAAGTCGAGCTGGCGGACCAGGAGGCTTACTCCCAGCTTTTGAGCGACGTGGTCCCATCGCTCGATGTTCTGCTCTCAGAGCAGAACTTGTTCGAGGCGGGGATCAGTCCCATCCGAGAGCCGGGTGAGGCTCAGCTTTTCTCTTACTCTGCACTTCCCCCCTTTCTCCCCTTCTTCCTTTAACTGGGCTGACCGACCTTCTTTCTATTGCAGGTATGAAGTTCTCCCTGGAGAACCTTCTGGATGGCACGGCTCAGAGGGACACCGCCGAGGGAGACGAGCCCGCGGTGAAGAGGGCTCGCATCGAGGTGAGCCAGGAGGTCGTGCCGGCGCCCGCACCCAGTCCAGCAGTTGCAGCTCCCTTGCCCAGGCCACCTTGGCCCGGCCACCGATGCTCCAGTCGTCCGCCCTGACGGGGCCGCCGAAGAGGGAGGCTGATTGGCAGCGGTTCCCTCCCGGGCAGGGCCCGTCATCACTGCAGCTTTGACAATGCCGCCCGCGACTCCAGCTGCCCCACCAGTGGTAGTCCCACCCGGGGAGTCGGTCGCCCCTGTCGCCGATCTGTCCGCTCCGCTGCCGACCATCACCAGCCAGTGTTCTGTGATCCATGACCAGGGGCTCGCGGAGCGGGTGATGGAGTTCGCCTGCACTTCCCGGGACCACCGACATCGGGGCGGCCGGGACTATGCTGATGCTCTGCTCGGGATCCTCCCCAGCTCTTCACGGTAAGTCCGAGCTCGGATCCCTCTCCTCTCTAATTCCAGCAAACTCTTCACTAACCAATTCTCCTTTTCATGCAGATCGGGACCGATGTGCTCCTGTTGAGGAACTTCCTCGTAGGGTATGCCAAGAAAGATGCCGAGAAGGAGGAGAAGCTCGGCAAGCTCGCAGCTAACATGAAGGACCTCATGGAGAAGGGGGTCGAGCTGCGGGGGAGCAACCAGCCCTTCAATCGGACCTGGCACGCGTCGAGGGGCGCGCCAAGGAACTGGAGTCCTCTCTGTCCGAGGAGAGGATCTCCAACTAGTGGCGCACGGAGGAGGACACGGCGGAGAGGACTCGCCTCCGAGCCCATTCCCAATCGCTGGAGCGCCAGCTGGAGGAGTCCCGGTGGGAGGCAAGCACGGCCAAGGAACGGAGCACCTCCATCAATGGGCTCCTAGAGGCTTCGAAGAGGGAGGCACAGGAGGTCGTCCCGATTCCGGGCCTCCGACGAATATGTCTCGGAGGTCCGGGAGGCTGCCATGGACTCCTTTCTGAAGGGTTCCAGGTGTGCCGGGAGAAGGTGGGCTCCTTCTACCCCGAGCTCGACTTCAGTGGGGTGGTGCTTGGTGGTAGAAGGAAAGGGCCCACCGGCGAGGCTCCAGTTGCAGCGGGCGACATGGCTGTAGCTCCAGAGCGCCCTCCGAGCAACCAGCCATCGATGGCGAGGATGGAGAGTGCGCGCCCTAGCTTGAAGATCCCGTGGTGCGGGCACCAGACTCAGAAGAAGACTTCAGAGCTCCATCTGGATCTTTGATTAATCTTGCCCGAAGAATTAGGGTTTTTGGTTTGTAATAAGAGTTGACTAGATCAACTCAATTTAGCTTGAGTCTACATTACCTGCATTTTATTTGGTTGAGTCATGTTGACTCAGTAGTGGACTAGGGTTTCAACCTGGGGTGTTACATTTCTTCCAAGGCCTAGCAAGTGGGCGCCACACTCCCAGCCACACTCCCAGCCATACGCCTGAGTCCAGGGGGCGCCATATCAACATCCAGCAGCCTTTGGTCCCCATGCCACAGATAGCAGCTTCCTTCTCTCATGCGCCAGTTGAGGAGAAATCCACCAGGAATCCATAAATCAAGGGGGCGGCCCAAGTCTTTCCCAAAAGAGCCAAACTAAGAAGGGAAGAAATTCTCTTGGAGAAAACTTCAAGGAGGCGCCCCTTACCTGCCAAAAAAACTCAAACAAAGATGGGAAGGGCCTTGACTTAGGGAGGAAGAAAATGAGGAGTCCAAAAGAGTTGATCCATGAAAGGAAAAAAATTCTCTTGAAGATCCAAGCAAGGAGGCGCCATCTACCTGCCTTTTATAACCCTAATCAAAATTTTTTGGTACCTTGGCCGACCATATGTGTATGGATTATCCTGATTTGTAGATCCCCTCCTTTAGTCCCACATGGAAAGATGTAAAACCCTACTCCCTTGTAAAGCCTTATAAATTAAATCCCTCTTGTAAGTTTAAAAATCATCAATCATGAAACCAAATTTTTTTGTGAGCAAAACTTTATGTTTTCTCTCTTCCGCACTTGCATCCAGGTGTTGAGCTCCATGAGGGAGTAAATCTGGTTCCCCAGGAACCTTGAGAGGTGTGAGATCTCCAAAACCCAACCCTAGGTAGCCACTCCCACTCCCAAACCCTAGCCGCCATCACCTTTCTCTTTCCACCAAACCTAGCCTATCCACCTCTCACGGCCACCCTCTCCAAGTCCAGGCCAACCACCAGCATCCAGCTCCAGTCCAGATACTTCAGATCTACAGCATTCTAAGAGGAAGTCAGATCAGCCTCCAGGAGAATCCTGATTTCAGCAACTTCAGCTTTCAAGTTCTTCAACCGGGTAAATCTTTTCTTGAGTATCTGAATTCCATCACTTGTTCCTCTTCTTTCCCAGATCTTGAGTCCAGGAGCAGCCGACCAACCACAAGACCAGTATTGGAGGATCCATTGCGAAGATAGCCGACTCCGAGGATCCCACAATCTGCTCGAGAGAGTTCTTCCACCCAAATCTGAGAAGATCACTGTCTGGTTGGTAAACCATCTCTCCTCTCTATTTCTGTTCTGTTGAAAGTTCAGAGCGAAACCCTAGGTCTGGGAGTTTCTCAATCCCCAGCGATCCGTTACTTCTAAGCTACTCTGATAATTTGTTTCATCTAAATTGTGCTTTCAATCCTTACCTAGTTTCCTTCAACTTAGTTTAGCTTTACTTTGAGTCAAAGCCCATTTCTGAAGTATATAAAAAAAAAAAGAGAAAAAAAAAATTAATCCTAAATTTACTTCTGCATATGCTTCTTTTTCTTTGTTCTGCATCATCCCGCCACCGCGCCGAACTAGGCCCCCAGTTGTATTCTCTCTTCTTCTTTTTTTTTTTCTAAGGACTCCCGGCCTGTCGGGACTCCTTCGTTGTAACCCCTTTCTTTTTAATTAATGAAAACTCAGATTTTGTTAAGTCTCGACCTCATCTTTCTTTTCTCTCTTTTTTTTTTATGTCTTGTCGAGACGTTTGTGTTGAGTGCTGAGACGAGGTCCTGCGGCTTTCTCCGGGCTGAGTCCGCGGGTAGATTGGGTTCCATCCAGCGTTCATATCAAAGTTCGAGCTTCCGGGTTGGGCGACAGTAGAGTTGGCCTTGCACGAGTCCTTCGGGCTTGCCGGGCTGCTCTCCATGATCGCATGGGCGAGCTGGGCTCTGCCCTGCCTTCCAGACCGAAGTTCGGGACTTCCGAACTGAAACCCTGGGGCCGTAGGCTTTTATTCAAGCCTTGCGCGGCTTGCCAAGCCATTCTCCATGATCGCGTGAGCGAGCTGGGCTCTGCCCTGCCTTCTAGACCAAAATTCGGGACTTCCGGACTGAACCCCGGGGCCGCAGGCATTATCCAAGCCTTGCGCGCCTTGCCGAGCAGTTCTCCATGATCACATGGGTGAGCTGGACTCTGCCCCGCCTTCCAGACTGAAGTTCGGGACTTCCGGACTGAAACCCCGGGCCGCAGGCTTTATCCAAGCCTTGCGCGGCTTGCCGAGCTATTCTCCATGATCGCGTGGGTGAGCTGGGCTCTGCCCCGCCTTCCAGACCGAAGTCCGGGACCCCTCGCTTTCTCGGGTCTCCGGCCACAGCCGTGTTTGCCGAACTCAGAGCCACGCGCCCGTTTTCCTATGAGGCGAGAAAAAGCATTTGAAGTAAAAGAATTTTATTACAGGAGTTGGAGGAACTTTACATTATTGATAATACATCCTTAGGTTCGAGGCATTCCAAATCCGAGGGAATCTGGATCCTCCCAATTCCTCCAGGTAATAGGCTCCGTGAGGGAGAACTTCTGCCACCCTGTACGAGCCTTCCCAGTTCGGGGAGAGCTTCCCGCACTCTCGTGGCTGAGAAGCTTCAGCGCGCCAGAGCACCAGATCTCCAGGGCGAAAGGACTTTGGTCGCACCCGGGAGTTGTAGTACCTGGCCACTCACTGCCTGTACACCGCCATTCAGACTCGAGCCTTGTCCCTCGTCTCCTCAAGAAGGTCCAGGTTGAGCATTATCCTGGCGGGGTTCTCCACTTCGTTGTACTGCTCCACGTGCAGGGGGTAGACTGAGCTCAATCAAGATGACCGCCTCGACTCCGAAGACGAGATTGAATGGGGTCTCGTCGGTGGCCATCCTCGGGGTGGTGTGGTATGCCCACAGGATGCTTGGGAGCTCTTCTGCCCACCTGCCCTTGGCCAGGTCCAGCCTCGTTCAGAGGCCTTGCAGAATGGTCCTATTCATGATCTCGGCTTCTCCATTTGTCTGTGGGTGCGCCACCGAGGTGAAGCGATGGTGGATACCGAGGTCACTGCAGAATTCTTCAAACTCTCGGAAGTCGAACTGACGCCCGTTTGTCGGTGATCACGATGTAGGGGAGGCCGAAACGGAAAATGATTAACTTCCAGAAAAACTTGGCGACGTTTGCCTCTGTGATCCGTACCAGGGGTTCGGCCTCAACCCACTTCATGAAGTAGTCGATGGCCACGATCAGGAACTTCCGTTGTCCGGATGCCGGGGGAATGGTCCTAGGAGGTCCATTCTCCATTGGGCGAACGGCCACGGAGCCGAGAGCTGGGAGAGTGGAGTGGAGGGCTGCCGCTGCACCACGGCGTGCCGTTGGCACCGATCATACTTCTTCACGAAATCGACGGCGTCCTCCTTCATCGTCTCCCAGAAATAACCTTGGCGGAGGGCCTTGTAGGCCAGTGTTCTATCCCCCACGTGGTTCCCGCAGATGCCCTCATGGATTTCCTGGAGCATGAGTGTGGCCTCCGCGGGTCTCAGGCACTTGAGGAGGGGATAGGAGTAAGACCTCCGATACAGTTGCCCATCCATCAGGACAAATCGCATGGCCTTCTTTTTGATAAGGTGGGCTGCTGCACGGTCCTCCGGCAGGGTGCCACCGGTTATGTACTCGGCGTACTTGTCCATCCAGCTGGGCTCGCGGCTGACCTGTTGGACCTCTACAGGGGTCTCATAGCTCGGGGCCTTGAGGCGCTCTACATGAGCGCGACCTAGCAACGAGTCTGGCAGGGTCGCCAGCTGGGAGAGAGCGTCCGCACGGGCATTTTTCCTGTGGGGGACATGGGAGATGCTGAAGCACCGGAATCCGGCCGCACTCATTTTGACAAGCTCCAAATACTTCGCCATTTGAGGGTCATGCGCAGCATATTCTCCAGAGATCTGTCCGGCCACCAGCTGGGAATCGGTGAAGGCCTTGAGGTTGGCCATGCCTAACTCACGGGAGAATCTCAGTCCGGCGAGGAGAACCTCGTATTCCGCCTGTTTGTTGGTTGCGGCGAACTGGAAATGGATGCGCATTCGGCGACGACCCACCGCCATTGGCGAGAATGAGTCTGGCTCCGCTCCCGCTGGAGTTCGAGGCTCCATCCACGTGGAAGGATCCAGGCGTCCTCCTCGGGTTCCTCGGTTTCTGGTTTCAACTACTGGTGCGGAGAGTCCCCCTCCTTGCCAAGGCCCGCGCACTAGACCAAGAAGTCGGCCAGCACTTGCGCTTTCATGGCCGACCTCGCCCTATAAGCGATATCGAATTCGCTGAGCTTGAGCGCCCACTTCGCCAATCGCCCCGATGTGTCGAGTCGGCTGAGTATCGCTTTCAGTCGCTGATACGTCAGGACGGCAATGGGATGCGCTTGGAAATATGGCCTGATATGCTGAGCAGACACTATTAACGCAAAATCGAGCTTTTCAGGCCAGGAATACCTGAGCTCCGCATCGCGGAGAAGTTTGCTTGTGTAGTACACCGACCGCTGGACTCCCTGGTCGTCAGTCCGAACTAGGACCAAGCTGGCGGCCTCCGGGGTGACTGCCAGGTAGAGATGAGTTCCTCTCCTTCTTTGGGCCTGGAAAGTAGCGGGGGTGATGCAAGCATCTTCTTCAGCTCTCAAATGCCTCTTGGCACTCTTAATCCAGGTGAAGTCATTCATCTTCCTCAGCACTTTGAAAAAGGGTCAGCAGCGGTCGGTCGACCTTGAGATGAACCAGCTCAGGGTGGCTATCCGGTCGGTGAGTCGCTGCACTTGCTTCTTGGAGGCGGGCGGCTCCATGTCCAGGATGGCCTGGACCTTTTCCGGGTTGGCTTCAATCCCTCTTTGGGTCACCATGAACCCCAGGAATTTCCTGGCGGAGATGCCGAAGGCGCACTTCGCCGGGTTCAGCTTCATCTGATGAAGTCGGAGGTTGCCGAAGGTCTCCGCCAGGTCGGCAACATGATCCGAGAGGGGCTTCTCATCACTAGCATGTCGTCCATGTACACCTGCATGTTGTGGCCGATCTGGTCCTTAAAGACTTTGTTGACCAGTCACCGGTACGTGGCCCCGGCATTCTTGAGGCCAAATGGCATCATCCTGTAACAGAAAGTTTCGCGGTCGATGATGAAGGCGGTGTGCTCTTCATCCTCCGGGTTCATTCGGATCTGGTTGTACCCGGAGAAAGCATCCATGAAAGATAGGAGGCGATGCCCCGAGGTGGTGTCGACCAACTGGTCAATCTTTGGAAGAGGGAAGCTATCCTTTGGGCAGGCTCGGTTGAGATCGGTGTAGTCCACACAGATCCTCCACTTGCCACTGCTCTTCTTCACCATGGCCATATTCGCCAGCCAGCTGGGATACTGAACTTTCCTCCCGAAGCTGGCGCGAGGAGTTTCTCCACCTCTTCGTTGATGGCCCTCTGCCTCTTCACGGCGAAACTCCTCTTCTTCTGGCAGACCGGGCGGCACCCTGGGTCCACGTTCAGCCTGTGTGAAATGTCCTCAGGGGGGATGCCAGGCATGTCGGCGTGGACCAAGCGAACACGCCCGCGTTCATGCGGAGGAATTCCAACAGGCGGGTCCGTTCCTCCTCCGGGAGTTGGGCCCCCACCTGCACCATCTTCAGAGGGTCCGAACTGAGGGGAAGTCAACAGACGCTCTACGGGTCCTCCCCTGGGTTCCTTCTCCCTTATGTCGAGGTCGTCGACGTCGGGGCCGAGCTCGGCCCCGGGCACTTGGGATAGTCTGAAGGCAATGCTGAATTGGCTGGGTCAAACCCCTCATCACCCCAGGCCCAGAGGCTGTGGGGAATTGCACTAGCAACCACTTCATAGAAATCATGGCATCCAGTTGGTTGAGCCCTGGGTGCCCGAGGATCGCATTGTAAGGCGAAGGAAGCTTGACGACGGTAAACGTCATCATGACTGTGGTCTGTCGAGGTGGGAATCCAGCGGTGACCGGAGAGTGATCTCCCCTTCGACCCCACCGAGTCCCGGGTAAAGCCTACCAGGTGGTGTGCATCGGCCTGAGCTAATCATGGGACAGATTCATTCGGGAGAAAGCATCATAAAAAAGCACGTCACCGGAGCTTCCTTATCTACCATAATTCGATGTACAGGATGCTTCGCAATGGTCATCTCGACCACCACAGCATCATTATTTACATTCTTGTTTTCATTCCCCTTCTCAGAAGGGGGTACATCCTCGGGGTTCCGACCTCCGGGCTCTCTTTGCCACCCGCCCGATTCCACAAGAGATCATGCCCACTGGCTTCTCCGTCGGATGGTTTCGATTGGGGGAACCGGGGGTAAGGCAACGAGCGGCTGTCCCTCCGCCAGGGTTTCGTTCCTCACGAACTTCCTAAGGTAGCCTCTTTTGATCACTCCTTGATTTCCCGCTTCAGATTATGACACTCCTCTGTGTCGTGGCCATGCTCGCGGTGGAACTGGTAGTACTTTGACTTGTCACGGGTGCTTCTTGGGGTCTGAGGAGGAGGACGGCGGAGGTAGTGCTCGCCCTCAATTTTATGAGGATCTTCGTTCGGAGCGAGGAGAGAGGTGAACCTTCGCTCTGGGGTGGCCTCGCCCTTCAGCTTTGATTTGGACAAGGGTCGGCAGACGGCCCAGGCCGCCGGGCCCCTAGAACGTCTCTCGGGGTCGGCTTCTTCAAGGTCCTCCCGTCCAGCTCTCGGCGAGTGCGATCGGCCTCCTCCGCCTGGATGTACTTGTGGACATGGAGGAGGAGCTCGGAGTACGTCCTGAGGGGTTTTTATCCAGGGAATAGGTCAGGCGGGATGTCTTGAGCCCATGCTTTAAAGCCAGCATGGCAACGGGCTCGTTCAGGCTGTAGATCTCCAGGGCAGCGGTCTTGAAACGGGTGATGTAGTCCCGAAGCAGCTCCTGGTCCTGCTGGCGGATAGAGAAGAGGCTATCCACCTCTCTTGGCACCTTCTAATAAGCGTCGAAGTGCATCACAAACTTTCCTTCCAACTGATGGAAGGAGCAAATAGATCCGAGCTCGAGGCGGGTGAACCAGACTCGAGCGGCCTTCCGGAGGGTAAGCGGGAAGGCAATGCACAAAAGAGCGTCCATGGCCCCCTGGACCCTCATGAGAGCCTTGTAGCTCTCCAGATGGTCCAGAGGGTCGGTGGTCCCATCGTAGGGGTCCACCTGCGGCATGCGGAACCGGCTCGAAATCGGCTCCGCCTGGATTTCCTCAGAGAAGGGGGATGGAGTCGTAGCCCGCCGGGTCCACCGAGGAGTTCTGCAGGTCGGCGAATCGGCGGCGCACTACGCCAATTTGCGCTCGTGCTCCTCCAGGCACCTCTCGGCCTGGTGCCTGATGGCCTCGTCGGTGGAGTCTTCCACCGAGGCCTCTGGTGAAGGGGGCACCGATCGGTCTCGGTTCTGGGTCTTTCCTCGGCGTCGCTTGCTGCGATGCACTGTCTCGGCTTCATCGACCGGGATCGACTCTCGTGATCCGTCGAACCGAAGTAATTCCTTTTCGTGGGAGTTTGGTGGCTCCTGCGAGGATTGGAGGCTGCTCGTGGTTGGGATGGCCTATCATGGATGGAGTGCAGGCTCCTGCATGGCCCCACGGCCCGAGCCACGGTGGTCCCTGGCTGAGGCTGCGTGGCCAGGGAGTGCTGCTGATGTTGTAGCTGCCGAACTGCCGTGGTCAAGGTCTGCAGCTGCTGGATGACAGCCGCAAAAGGTTCGTCCTCGAGGTCGGCTGTGGTGGAAGAGGAGGGGGAGCAGGGAGCTCCCTCTCCGGCTGTGGGGCCCCTAAGGAAAGGGGACCTCCCCTACTCGGCTGGTGGATGCTTCGCGTCCACGAGTGACCACCATGGTCGGAGCGCGCTTCGTTCACAGAAAGCTAGCTCCCATTGGGGGTGTTGTCCTGCCCCCTACATGGCACGCCAATCTATTGCTGATCTCACCGCCATGCTTGTGGCTTTGGAGCCGCCGATCCGACCAGACCGTCCCGCCCCTGGGGTCTCCTGGCTTGTTCGAACCTACAAGGCAAGGTCAGAAAACCCTGGTCGGGGATCCCGGCGAGGGAGCTCCGACGGTCAAGTTAGTAGATGGCGAGAGGGAACATAGTCTCTGAGACGGGCCCCCGAAGGGTTCCCAGACTTAGAGATCATGCTAGCAAGAAAGGTCTCAGAAAGAATAGAAATCCGGCCGAGTTCCTCCACCGAGCTCATGCCAAAGGTCCCCTCTCAGGATCTTGGATCCTGCTCCTGGACTGGAATCTCCTCTCCTAGCATTTGTTTCTTGCCTACCTTGTCGTCTATTCTCTCCTTCCTTTATCTCCTCCTATTGCCTTTACGTTTCCCGCCCCTGGGAGGCTCCTTCATTGCTTTCACCTCCTCCCCTCCATCTCTTTCCCTTTTCCCTTCTGGATCAAAGAACCAGGTGGCTTCCCGGCCTTGCTTGCCGAGCCTAGCGGGGAAAGGGAAAAGGGAGGGCGCCGGTCAGACCGCCGACCAGACCTTGTGCCGAGCGTGAGCGCTCTCTTTCCCAGGCACCGACAATATTCGTTATCGGGTCCTGTTTTGTCAGGGCCTCGCCTCTCGACTTCGAACCTGTCGGGCCGATGTAAGTGATATTTCGCATGTTGCCACCGACCGTACGGGTGCTACTCTCGAGGTGCGGCGTGCACGGCTCGAGGGGCAATCTTGGAGCCCGTTCTCCTACTCCTCAGAAGCTTCTCCGCACAAGTTGGCCTGCCTCGGTCGAGGTGGGACCGTCTCAGGATGCCACCTAGCCAGGTGCAGGGAGGCCCGCCGTCTTCGGCCTAGGTGGACCCCTCTTGGGTGGACACCTAGCGGAGTGGCAGAGGGGCACCCGACTTCGACCGAGGTGGTCCCGACTCTGGGCGCCACTTGGCGAAGAACGAGGGGCCCGGCTCGACCTCGGTTGAGGTGGGACCGTCTCAGGGTACCACCTGGCAAGGGAGCAGGGAGGCCGCCGGCTTCGACCGAGGTGGACCCCTCCTGGGTGGACACCTGGCGGAGTGACAAAGGGGCGCCCGACTTCGGTCGAGGTGGTCCCGTCTCCGGGCGCCACCTGCGAAGGAGCGAGGGGCCGGCTTGACCTCGGCCGAGGTGGGACCGTCTTAGGGTGCCACCTGGCGAGGGAGCAAGGAGGCTACCAACTTCGGCCGAGTTGGACCCCTCCTGGGTGGACACTTGGCGGAGTGGCAGAGGGGTGCACGACTTCGATCGAGGTTGTCCAATCTCCGGGCACCACCTGGCAAGGAGCGAGGGGCCCGGCTTGAACTCGACCGAGGTGGGACCGTCTCAGGGTGCCACCTGGCGAGAGAGCAGGGAGGCCATCGACTTCGGCCGAGGTGGACCCCTCCTGGGTGGACACCTGGCGGAGTGGCAGGGGGTGCCCGACTTCGACCGAGGTGGTCCCGTCTCCGGGCGCCACCTGGTGAAGGAGCAAGGGGCCCGGCTTGACCTCGGTCGATGTGGGACTGTCTCAGGGTGCCACCTGGCGAGGGAGCATGGAGGCCGCCATCCTCGACCGAGGTGGACCCCTCTTGGGTGGACACCTGGCGAAGCGACAGAGGGGGCGCTCGACTTCGTCCGAGGTTGTCCCTTCTCGGGCGCCACCTGGCGAAGGAGCGAGGGGCCCGGCTCGACCTCGGTCGAGGTGGGACCATCTCATGGTGCCACCTGGCGAGGGAGCAGGGAGGCCGCCGGCTTCGGCCGAGGTGGACCCCTCCTGGGTGGACACCTGGCGAAGGAGCGAGGGGCCCGGCTCGACCTCGGCTGAGGTTGGACCGTCTCAGGGTGCCACCTGGCGAGGGAGCAGGGAGGCCGCCGGCCTTGGTCGAGGTGGACCTCTCCTGGGTGGACACCTGGCGGAGCGGCGGGAAGGCCTGGACCGACCTCGACTTCGGCCGAGGTGGAGCCAAACCTGACTTTGCCGAAAAACTCCACGTGGCTCGAATCACGCCCAGCGAAATCTAAGACATGCCACATCATCGTTACGGCCGTAACATGCTATATTTTAAACAGAGTCTTAATTAGACCTATAATTAGAAAAACTCCCTATGAACTGTGGAACAATAGAAATCCTAATATCAATTACTTTCATGTTTAAGGTTGTAAATGTTTTGTTCTAAATAATGGTAAAGACAATTTTGGCAAGTTTGATGCAAAATCTGATGAGGCTATCTTTCTTGTTATTTTTTAAATAGTAAAGCCTATCGAGTTTTCAATAAAAGAACTTTAACTATTGAAGAATTAATCTATGTTGTTTTCAATGAAACTGACATAACATCTTCTAGAAAAAAAGATTGTGCTGATGATGATACATGTACAATTGAACTTGGACTGAAGGACATGTCTATCAAAGACAAACAAGCAAGTGAACAACATGAAGAAGTGGTAAGCAAAGATTAAGATGATTGCCCAAAGATGGAGATATGTACACTCATATTCTAAAGAACTTATTATAGGAGATCCATCTCAAGGTGTTAGAACCAGAGCTTCACATAAAGATGCACATGATTTGATTGCTTTTGTATCTCATGTAGAACCACACACTATAGAATAAGCTGAAACCGATATAAATTGGATGTTAGCCATGCATGATGAGTTAAACCAATTTAGGAAAAAATATATTTGGATACTTGTAGAAAGATAAAATGACTACCCTATTATAGGCACTAGATGGGTTTATAGAAACAAGCTAGATTAGCAAGGTAATATAATTAGAAATAAGGCTAGACTGGTAGCTCAAGGTTACAATCAAGAAAATAGAATAAATTTTGATGAGACCTATGCACCAATAGCTAGGCTGGAGGCCATTAGATTACTCTTGGCATATGAATGTTTTATAAATTTTAAATTATTTCAAATGGATGTAAATAGTGCATTTCTAAATGGTTTTCTTTTGAAGAAGTTTTTGTCGAACAAACCACCTGATTTTATCGATCACACATTTCCAAATCATGTTTTTAAATTAAATAAAGCTTTATATGGTCTTAAACAGGCACCAGAGCCTAGTATGATAGATTAAGTAAGTTTTTAATTTGAAATGATTTCATAAAGGTAGTGTTGATACCACCCTGTTCATTCAAAAGAAAAAAATGATATTTTAGTTATTAAAATTATGTTGATGATATAATTTTTGGATCTACTGATGAATCTTTGTGTCAAGATTTTGCTATGTTAATGCAGGATGAATTCGAAATGAGTTTAATGGATGAGCTAAGTTACTTCCTCGACTTTAAATCAAACAATCAAAGGAGGGAATTCTGATCAACCAAGCCAAATATATTAAAAAGATTATCAAAAGTTTGTCATAGAATCAAGCAAAGAAATTGGAACACCCATGAATCCTGCATGCAGACTTGATAAAGATGAAAATGGTATAAATGTTGATCAAAAATTGTATAGAGATATGATTGGCTCTCTACTTTATTTAACTGCCAGTAGACCTGATATTCTATTTAGTGTTTGTATGTGTACACATTTTCAGTCAAACCCAAAAGAGTCACGCATTATTGCTGTTAAAAGAATTATTAAATATCTTAAAGGCACATGTAATTTTGGCTTATGGTAATCTAAGCATTCATCTTTAAAGTTAATTAGTTATTCTGATGCTGATTATGGTGGTTGTAAGATTGAAGAAAGAGTACAAGTGGTACTTGTTAATTTCTAGGTGTCAACTTGATTTCATGGCACTGTCATAAACAGAACTCTGTAGCACTGTCCACTGCTGAGATAGAGTACGTGGCTGTGGGGAGCTGTTTGCATAAGTATTGTAGATCAAGCAATAGCTAGAAGATTATGGTGTTATCCAGTCTAAAATTCTTATTAAATATGATAACACTAGTGCTATTAATTTATCTAGAAATCCAATTCAGCATTCTAAAACTAAGCACATAGAAATTAGACATCATTTCATTCGAGATCATGTTTTTAATAATATTGTAGAATTAGAATTTATGCCTACAGAAGATCAACTTGCTGATATTTTTACCAAACCTCTTAGCCAAGATAGATTTGAAAAGATTAGAAGTGTACTAGGCCTATGTGATCCATATTAGGAGTTTTGACCTAATTTTTAAAAATGAGGAAAAATTATTTAGATATTTCAAAATTCTCTTTAGAGCTTATGACCACCTTCTCTAGTGATAAGGAACCTATAGAATTTTATTTTTTAGTTTTCTGAGTTTTTGACTTAATTTTTGCTCGAGCCGACTCGAGCACCCTATTGCTCTGTCGAGCCGACTCGAGAGTCGGGCCAACACTTTTTAAATAGGGCATCATAGGTTTCAAATCTCAATTTCATTCCACCCTTCCTATTTTATTTCAACCTTTCTCTATTCCAAAACTAAGAAAAGCCTTAGAACTCCTCTAAACCCTTCCTAAATCCTAATCCACCTAAATGGCACCTAAGAAAGCCATGGGGAAGAAGCCAAGAAGGGTCGTGCGGACCGTGGTAGAGGAGCGAAGAACCAAGAGGAGGCTTGACACTTCAAATCTAGTAGATGAGCCACAGGAAGAACATGAAGAGGCTCTGGAAGCTCCAAGACAGATAGTTCTGATGGGTAATAGGCAAGTTACTTCTAGACGTTGTGTAGATTTTACCTTTTTAGAGCAAGAAAACTTGAGAGTTGGTGATTGGCTCATTTCACAAGGTTGGAAGTCTTTTTGCTTGTTGAATGTTTCTAATATCCAAATTTGGTAAGGCAATTCTTTGAGAATATGTCCCTTGGTGCAGTTCATGTAGAATCAATTATGAAAGGGAAGCATATTGAGATAAATGAGCAAAAATTGAGTGACATTCTTCAAATACCTAAGGAAGGAGAGAGCTTTTTGGTATTAAAGGAAAAACAAAAGACTTTGAGGTTGATTCTTGAGAGGAATGATATTACTAGTGTTGTATATGTCAGAGCTAATCAACTTTCATTGAAATGAGGTTGATTCATAATATCATCAGTCATATTTTTCTACCCAGGACTGGAAGATTTGATTGGGTGAGCGAGAGGGATTTGGTGTTTATGAGATGCTTAGTTGAGGGGGAGGCCCTTAACTTACCTTATATTATGATATCCCAGATTAGGGAAGCTACTCGTAGGGCACGAGAATGTCTTCCTTATGGCATGGTTTTCATATTGCTCTTTTAGGATGCTTGGCTAGATTTGTCTGGTGAGGATAGCAGGCCATTACTTCATACAGACAGATACAATGTCAAATCTTTTATCAGGATGGGATTCCTGAAGGTTGATGGACACCGGATCAGGAAGACTTCAAGACTACCTGCAACACATTTAGAGAGGAATCAAGAGATGATCAGACAGGTCAGGGATAGGATACCGAGGCTGAGCCATAGGTTGATGAGGCTGGACCTTCTAAACTAGCACCTTCTACACCTCGATCACCTGTGAGAGGATCTACTGCTGTTGGTTATGGTGATGATAGCAGATTGCAACTGATTCTGGATGAGATCTCTAGTCTTCAGAGAGGTAGATTAGAGATAGATGCTAGGATACTGGCACTTCAGACAGAGAGATGAGAGATGGCTTCCAGGAGATTCTATCTATTCCTCAGCATATTAGGGTAGCCAGTCACTCAGCACCTCCACCATCTTCAGCAAGACCTGATATTCATGATACAGATAGTGGACAGGGAGAGGCAGTGCATTCTATTGATATTCCTATAGCTGCTACTCTGTGGAGCTTGGTACTAGTACTCAAGGTCCGAGCACTGATGTTGGAGATACTTTATGATGCAGATTTTGTAACTACCAGTACCCTTGCTTTATCTGTTGATCCTTCTTCTGCATGGCCTACACCTATTTTGATTTCTTCTGAGGCTCTAGCTAAAACTAAACCTAGAACTTCTAAGACTTCAACCCCTGTTAGGACTAGACTTAGGGACCTTAGACCTAGGTTCCCTAAATTTAAACCTGCTCTTGGTATTTTAGAGGTTGGTTCTTCTTCTAGTGAAGATGAACCTAGTGATGATGATCCTAGTCCATCCTTTTGACTTTTTAGGATTTATTGGTTAGTATTTCCTGTTATTTCCTATTGTTGTTAGTGATACTCTTTTTGGTGTGCTTTGGCATGTAATGTATCACCTTTGTATTGACACTTTATATATATATCTCTTTTCATATGTTTCACATGATACATGTTTAAATGATTGTAAATGATTTAATTTGTGAATGAATGTTCTCCCTATATTGTATACTTTTGTGTTGATGACAAAAAGGGAGAGAAGAACAAGCATGAAAATTGAAATAAGCTTGAAAAATTGAGATGAGTATGAAAAATGAGATTGAACATGAGAAAGGAGGAGAGAGTATTGTTACATAAGAAAGGGGGAGCTTTTGTTAAGTTAAAACTTATTTTGAATGCAAAGTTAGTATTGTGATACTCAGTGCATAAATGATACAAATGATACATTGTCTCGATACTACTTGATACTTGGTTTGATACACACTACTGTGAATATTTTTAATACATGTGAATATGATATATGATATATCATTATTGGTAATTGTAAAGTGTTTTTAAATCCTGTTCAAGCCCAGTATTTTGTCATCATCAAAAAGGGAGAGATTGTTGACCCCTGGATTGATTTTGATGATTACAAAACATTGGAGCATGTATGCTTACTAATTCTTTCAATTACTTAAAAAGTCTTGTAGGAAAATGTTTATCTTTACATTAGTTGGTTTTCTATCTAGTGAAAGGTATTCCAATATTGTATGAACTCTTGTATACTTCAAGTTGTAATGCCCTAATCTTTCATATTTGTAATATTGTAAAAGGGCTACAAAAATTGAAAAATAAAATGAGAGCAAGTAAGTTAGTTCTTGTTGGAATCTTGAATTGAAAAAGTTGGCGAAGTTTTGAATCATAAGAAGAATTTTTGTAAGAGCCGACTCATGGATCAAGAGCCGACTCATATTCTGGCACGACAAAAATTTCAGAGTTTCAGAACCTTGAGCTGACTAAAGCCTTAAGAGCTGACTCGATGAAGAACTTGCTTTTTTAGTGAATGAGACCTTGAGCCAACTCAAGCCTAGAAGAGCTGACTCGTCCAGAAATTGTTTTGTTGGTGACTATGACTTCGAGCCGACTTAACTCAGAAGAGCCGACTCATGCAGAATTTGATTTTCCATTGATTGAGAGTTCGAGCTGACTCAACCCAAAAGAGCTGACTCGCACAGAACTTTTATTTGGGTTGTTGAGACTTCGAGCCGACTCATGGACCTCAAGTCAACTCGAGTGATGGGTTTTTGCAGTCTAATGGCTAGTTACAAAACTTCATTTTTGAATTCTAAAAACCCTCCAATGGCTTTATTTCGGTTTTCTAGGCCCTACAATGGCTATTTCTGATGGAAGACCATAAAAGGGTGTATTTATGAAGGATTAAATAATTTTTGAAAAATTATTCATTGATTATTCTTTGAAAGTTGAAAGGTTTTCAAGTCTTTCACCAACCCACTTCAAGAGCATTCAAGAAATGATTCAAAGCTTCACCAACTATTCTTCATCATTGAATCCAACTTTTGAAGAAGAAAAGAAGCAGCTTAAAGAACATTAAAGAGCATTCAAAGCTAGGCTTCACTTTGATCTTCATCGGCAACACTCAAACAAGTTTGGTTTGTTGTATAGTTGCTTTAATTTTTGATATCTTGTTTATCTCTAAGAACAGCAAAGTGGGCTATGTCTTAGAAAGTGGTAAAGGTTTTTAGGTGAGCCCTTTAAAAACCTAAGTTGGGTTCTTGGTGATCCCAGTATAAAACCAAGATGGGATTTTCTTTGGTGAGCCGGTTCTAAAAACCAAAGGGATCTAGGTTCTTGGTTAGCCTGTGTTAAAACCAAGTGTGGGTTTTTTTTGGTGATCCCGGTAAAACCAAAATGTATAGGTTTGGATTGTGAGCCTGTTAAAAGAATCCGGCTATATTCCGGTTGGGGGATATAGTAGAAATTCCAAGTGGTGCTTGGGTAGTGGACGGAGGAGCGGGTTGCCTCGAACCACTCTAAATCTCCTATGTTTGTGATTGTCTTGATTGTGCTTAATTGTTTGCTTCCGCATTGCATATTCACTACAACACTAAAAGGATTTTAAATAGCACATACTTGCTAAAGCTTTATAATCCCAATTCACCCCCATCTTGGGAAGCCACCTGGGCAACAGACACCAACCGGGTTGGCCAAGTAAGAGGTAGCCCCATATAACCATGATCAAATGCCATACTTATCTTAGACACTAATTGGTTCATCAGACTCGATGAGACTAGCTTAAAGACTCGGGCTGACCACTGAGCCATAAAGCAAGTCCATTTAGATTTATGGACTAATCAATGTAACTATTAGAGAGATCTTTAGAGAAGAAATCCTAACACAACATTTGAATAGATTACTTCTTTATTTGATCCATTCATCTAAACTTAGGTCTAACCTAACTAAGAACCTAACTGAAGCTAACCCATGACCCTTAAAGGTTATTGAAATGACATAGAGTCTTTGAATCATATTCCTAGATCACTTTGTCATTCAAGAAAACTTAATTCTTAATTAAGTTCAATAATATTCATAAATCGAAACAATTTCAATTTATCTTATAAAACAATTTTACAAGCATATAGAACTGAATTCACTATTTTAGGGTTTTTGATGCGGGACATAGATCAGGGTTGGATTGTTGGCGAGCTGAGAAGTCACCAGGGAATTAGGGTTTGTCTGGAAGAAGAAAGAAAAGGATGAAGGATTTAGAAAGATAACTGGGATTCACATAGATCCCTTAGGAGGATAAGCACAAAGCAAAGGGCTCACACAGATGCCCTAGGGATCACATAGATACCCTGAAAAGAAGGGGGAAGGGATCACACAAAATCCTTAGAAATAATAGGGATCACACAGATACCCTGGGCTCACATAGATACCCTCACATAGTAAATCAAGGATCACACAGATATCCTGGGCTCACATAGATGCCCTCACAAAGTAAATTAGGGATCACATAGATATCCTGGGATCACACAGGTCCTTCACATAGAACTCAAGAAATTTATTTATCCATGGCATTCAAAAAAAATACAAGAGAAGGTGGGGTATTTATAGATTCATCCCAGGGTACATGACTTGAGGGCTAAGAAACCCTAACTTGTGGGCCAAGAAACCCTGGTGGACCTGGTCAACAATGGGCCTTTGTCTTGGATTGGAGCTCTCTCTTGTGGGCTTGGCAGCATGAAAGGGCCTAGGTGCATGAAGGCTAGCTTTGGTTGGGGGGCCTGGTAAATCTCCTGGTCTGCGGACTCTCCTCTTGAACATGCCTGAATGAAAATTATAGGACTCGATCTAACTCACTTGATTGGACTGAAAATAACTAGACTTGACTAAATGGACTCAACTGGACTCAAAATAAAATATACTAGACTCTCAGATCCCCATCAGTTTTTGGTCAAGTCGACTCATGCAGAATGTGAGTCGGCTCATCCAGAACTAAAAACTGACAGATTGTTCTATTTGCAGAAACGAGTCGCTCGAGCAGGGGGCGAGTCGGCTCGTCCAGAACATAGAATAGATAGACTCTTCTATTTGTATAAATGAATTAGCTCGAGAGGGGTCGAGTCGGCTCGTCTACCGGGGCAGAAAATAGTGACTTCAAATTCATGCATTTTAATTAAAATATTCAAAGTTTTTAGATCAAATATCCATAGATTAAAACTATTTTAACCTATCAAATCTCTCACTTTCTTCTTTTAAGGTCATGACGTAGTAGCACCCCTACACGCCATAGGAGAACACCATTGAATGGAAAGTGATGGCCTTCAAACCATACTTCTCTCTTATGACCGGATGGCCATGGTGAATCCACCTTAATCCAAGTACTTTATGAGGAAAGCTAATGATATCTTAACAAGCTACTATTATTTTGCTACAGCAACCTAGCTCTGATACCAATAAAAGTTTAAAGACATAGCAGGCAGATAGACTATATTTTAAAACTATTTAAAGTACAGCACAGTGGAAGACTTTAGATCGATCAAGTTGATCTATCAATCTGTATGCAATAGGATCCGACATAATAAAATTGCATGTAGAGATATCATGAGCAAAGAAAAAGAAAGGGTATGTTACCTTTAACCTTTGGATGTAGGTGATGATGAAGAGCCGCTGAGCCACACAAATGTCTAGCCTCTATGGGTAGTTCACACCAGGGCTCAATCCATCAACTCCCTTGGAGTGTTAGCTCCTCAGGATCTTTAAGGCCAATCTTTTCCTTCCTTGGACCTGAAAGACTTTCTTGAAGCCGCCGAAAATTTGGTTAGGGAACAATGAGGAGAAGTAGAAGTGGAACCCTTCCCAACTAATTCTTTCTTCCTATACCCTAGCTTGATTGCTAGGTAGGCTCACATCTAAAATCCAAATCCTCTCAAATCCCACTCTCTAAGGATACCTTCCCTCCTCTCTAAAAAAGCCCAGCAAAAGTCAACCTCAACTGACTCTATTACCCTTATAAAGACACCTATTTATAGTAGCGACAAAGAGAGGAGAGAGATATGGAAGGAGGAGTGATTGGGAAGAGGGTAAGGGTTGAACCAAATTAGCTCCAAGTTATATGAGAGAAAATCTAAATTCCAAATAATGCATTCCATAAAAAACCTTGGAGCCAATTTTAGCCAAGATTTGAATTTTGAATTCAAAATTCAAATTTGAATCTTTTAAAGGAAAGTGAGCATGACAAATCAAATCTAATTTGGTCCTAAGCCAAATCACATTTAGCTTGACTCATCGATTACAATCATATTGCAAATAAGTCCTCCAAAAATTTACTAATCGAATTAGTGAAAAAATCCTCGTCATAGCCAAGTGTCGACTTATTGAAGTATCAATATTTGGGTCATGATCAATCATATTAACACCATAGTGATGCTAAACGATTCTCAATCATTGATCGACCTTTAGATAGGTAGAAACCCCTATGGTGTGTGAACCCATAGGTTTGAACACTAAGTCGTAGCACTGGAAAGTTTTCAGTACCAGTCAAAGTCATCATCTAGCATGATACCCGACGTCTAGATAGGTCAAAGATGTAGAGCAACTCACTAGAATCTCTGTCATATAGTTATCACATAATTCATTCCTTTGATCTTATAATGCTTAGGATGACCTAGGGTTTGATTGTCGACCTTAATTTAGTACATCCAGATCGTGTCTCAATCTTATAAGTTCTATGACTTCTCATAAGAACTATCTTGGCCAAGGTTTTGCTAAATTGAGATATAGTGAGTCATTCACTCCAACCCATTTAGAGGGGTCAATCCCATTTTGATCCACCACTGCTCCACAAGTACTTGATTGTACCTAGAAACCTTTCATCACTGGATTAAAAATTCAGGTAGTTCGGTACCAAAGTATAGTGTGTTGCTTGCAAGCTACCATGGTGACCTCAGGTCTGAGGGACACATATACCCATATCCCTTCGCGAGCAACTCTTTGTCTGAAGGGAGTTTTGCAGATGGTCATGTTCAGTGAGACATCATACATTTCACCTGTATGTCATATCAGTGTCTCTACACTCCTTGGTCAAGAGGACAACCAACTAATGTGATATACTACAACCTACGCTTGATACATCGTCGTCCTGTAATAATGTTTCCTTTGGTTATGAATCAGTTTTAGAACTACTCGATACATCCTCTCTATATTAAATATAATGTAGTTCTAAAGACTCCATCACATAAGAGTTCTTTTCAGGAAAATGCACATGTGATGAACAACCAAAAGAATAACTTTTATTCATTTAAAGAATTCATATACAATTACAAAACAGCACAACCACCTACATCCTAGACGATTGGCTTTGAGACACTATTCCCAGTATTTACACCCAATTGGATTTACTCCCTTAGGTGGAACTATTAAAGTCCAAACCTGATTAGAGTACATTGAGTCCATTTCAGATTTCATGGCTTCCAACCATTTGCCAAAGTTTTTACTCATGACAGCTTTCGTATAGGTCACAGGATCATCATCCTATATGATGCTAGTTTCATTATCATTTTCAATGACAAAACCATATATGAGCGGTGCATTTTGCACTCTCTCTAACCTATGGAGAGGAGGTGTGTGTTATGGTTATTCTTGAACTTTAGGAACATCTGGTTGAGGGATTGCTTCAGGTGTAGGTTGAACTTCTTCAAGTTCAAATAACCCTCACTACACCCTTCTTGGTTAAATTCTCTTTCCAAGAATGTGGCGTGCCTACTGACAACGATCTTTTGCTCAGTAGGATGGTAGAAAAGATATCCTATTCCTTCTTTAGGATAACCTACAAACCTGCATTTATCAGTCCTAGCACTTAACTTATGTCCAAAAATATTCCTGACATAAGTAGGGCAACCCCAAATCTTAAAATATTTAAGACTTGGCCTTTTCCCTTTCCATAATTCATATGGAGTGCTCTTAACTACCTTTGATGGCACCCTATTTAGTATGTGGGTAGCAGTCACTAGGGCATAATCCTAGAAGGATATTGAAAGATCTGTGAAGCACATCATGGACTATACCATATCTAATAAGGTATGATTTCTCCTTTTTGCTATACCATTTAATTGTGGCATATATGGAGGGACCCATTCAGAGAGAATTCCTTTGTCTTTAAGATGATCGAGAAATTCACTAGACAAGTATTCTCCTTCTCGATCAGATCGAAGGACTTTAATACTATGCTCAATTTGTTTCTCGACCTCACTTTGATACTCTTTGAATTTATCAAAGGCTTCAAACTTGTGTTCCATGAGATACACATATCCGAACCTCAATAAATAATCAGTAAAGCTAATGAAATAAGAGTATCCTTCTCTGGCCTGAGTTGTCATAGGACCATACACATCTGTGTGTACTAGACCTAACAACTCAGTTTTCCTATCTCCATATCCAGTGAATGGAGATTTGGTCATCTTACCCATGAGACAGGACTCACAAGTTCCTAATGATTCATGATTAAAGGTTCAAAAAAAATTTCTTTGTACAACTTGTTTATCCTAGACTCATTAATATGACCCAAATGGCAATGCTAGAGATATGTGATATTTATATCATCTTTCTTTCTCTTCGTTTCCAACAAGCATAACTTCATCATTGAGTGATAGAATCAAAAGACTAGTAACAAATGTACCATAACCAAAGAACTTCTTTAAAAAGAAGATCGAGCACCCATGGCTCGAAATATTTATTTCATAATCTTGTTTCAACAACAAAGGTATAGAAATAATATTCTTTATAATGTTGGATACATAATAACAATCTTTTAATTCAAGAATATTATCCGATGGCAATAACATCAGATAGGTGCCAATAGCTTTAGCATAAATGGATTCACCACTTGCACCGAACAGCTTAAAGTCACCCTTCTTCAAGCTTCTAGGTGTTTATAACCCCTGCAATGACTTGTAGATATGAGACCCATATACGGTATCTAGTCACCATGAATCAGAAGTTGAAAAACTCAATGATAAGTTTGTTTGTATCATGTACAATCCTTTTGATGCACCACCAGCATCCTGCTTCTGACTTGCAAGATATAACTTACAATTCTTCTTCTAGTGCCCTTGCTTTCCACAGTGATAGCAAGTTCCACCAGCAGAGGGATTCCTTGCCTTCTTCCTTTTCTGGAAGCTACTCTTAGGGTTCTTTTTCTCTTTGAACCCTTATTCATTGCCTGCTTCTTCTTTCCATCAACTAAAAGAAGTTGAGCCTTATCACGTTTAAAGTGGCTCTTTACTATTTTAAGCATATTCAACATCTCAAGCAATGATAAATTCAATTTTTCATGTGATAATTTATGACAAAATGTGAGAAGGAATTCAAGAGTGATTGTAAGATCAAGTCCTAATTCAGTTCCCCATCTATCAAACCCTAATTGACTTAATCGAGTGATCAAGTTAATCATTTTAAGGACATAAGCCTGAATGGAAGAAACGTCACTTATTCGTGCTTGGAACAACTACTTGATATTTCGTATTGAGCAGTCCGACTATGCTCTCCATATAGCTCCTTAAGATTGAGCAATATGGACTGAGGTTCCATATTCTCATGTTGCCTCTGTAAACCATTACTTATTAAGACCGACAAGATGCACTTGACAGTCATGCTGTCATTCTGCCACATTTTATATATGATCATTTTCTCCTCAATAGCATCCTCTCCTATCGGAAGTGGGACAGGGAGAATCGAGGATATAGGCAATTTTCTTCTAAGCTAATACAATTCTCAGGTTCCTCAACCAATCCACATATTTCGGACCGGTCAACTTATTGGCATCCAAGATGCCCCATAGTGAAAGAGTAGAAGCCATAATATAAAATCTTCATTAAATAAAGAACAACTATAAGAAGACCACTCATGATGATATTCATAATTAGACAAGGTCTTTTGCAGTTAATTGTGTCTCCCACTATTTTCTACGAATACCATAACCCTCTCCTATGATAAACGAGAAATTAGTATCTAGTTTCTTTAGTGGGGTTGAGATCCCAATTTCTTATAAATGCCTTGTGTGTACACAACAAATACTTATAAGTTCAAGGATAGGAAATGACCCTTTCTAATTGCATTCTTTGTAATTCTGAACATAACTTTTGCCTCTAAGACACTTATAGCCTTGTGTATGCAAACAAACCATAATGTCTTAGTTTAGTCAGACCCTTCATTTTTATATAGCCATAATTGAATATTGTTGCCTTCTGTTTATATAATAAAGCAACATTATCAGTCATGCTATAAAGTACTAGGTGCACCAAGACAAATTTTATACCAAACGCTAGAGCAGGCCTTGTGTTACAAAACAAACCTACTATAGTGTTGACATAAATTTGGCTTAGCATGAAAGAAGGCAATTTGTAGTGTGCTTAATCAATTAACATTTTAACTTAAGGTTTAGATATGTCTAATTTGGCCAGGTAAGTGGAAGAGATGAGGGGGTCCCCCTATTGCTTTCCTTAGACACCAAATAAATTGGCCAGGGTAGACAACGGAACCAATTAAAAACCTCATTCCCTTTACCTTCCCAGAAATACTTGCCTAGACACCAATTAGCTGATCAAACCCTAATTGGACTTGCATCATGATTAACTTACACTATGACTAAATATAATTTTTTTGAGGTCTTTGATGGTCTCATAACACATCCTAATTAATTATGTCAATGTGACATTCATTCTAGCTATCAAACATATTAATCCTAATATGCATAACATAAGTATGATTATAACAATATTCTGTTCACCTTTGTTCATGGGATAAGGTCACATCAGCACCCCTACATGCCATAGAAGACCCCATTAAATGGAAAGAAAGGGCCTTTAAAATCTAATTGGCTCCTATGACTGGACGGCCATGGTGACTAACCTAATTTGAAACAGTTACTATGATATATTATATCATATGTATATAATATGAACTAATCATGCATTAATTCATACCAAAACAAGCAACCAAAACTATTGAAACTATTAAATACATGCATTAAGATGGCTCTGATACCATTATTGGGTTACCAGGGCTGGGCATAGTGAAAGACTGGGTTTCAAAAATTTAATATTTGAAACCCTGACTGGCCGGAACCCTAAATCCATGGCCCACTTGATCATAACAATTAATAAATCTAAACTTTAGGGCTATAGAAGAATACCTAGAGTGCTATTATCTTTTATCTCCATGAGGCACACAAGTGCATGCCTTCCAAAGGTGATCCACATAGGAATCAGTCTAAGGAAGCATTCCTATGCAAGTTGCTTGTTTGTTTGAGACTCCTTTTGGCAGCCTTCTGGGCTTTCTCTCTTGCTGGTTCCTTACCCTCCTGTAGGGCACTCTGAGACCTCTCTATAGCCTCTCTGAGATCTCAAATATCTTTTCTATTTTTCTCTCTAGGCCCTTGTCTTAAAAGACTAGCCTTGTCTTGAAAGAACAAGCCTTGTCTTAAAAAGGACAAACCTTGTCTTAAAGGGGAGGGAGAGAAAATAGCAGGTTGGAGTATTCAAATGGAAAAAGAGAGTACTTTGGTATCAATCACTGATGCCTATTTATAGAGGGGAATGGGATGCCTGATATGTCCATTCATTAGCCATCTGATAAGACTCTTTAATCATAAAGAGTCTTATTAATGGAAAGATATATCATGATAACACCCATTCATGCACCAAGAGACATATAAGTGTCTCTTGGTTTTTCTAGCCAATTTTTCCTTCTGCCATATGCAATTAACCAATTGTAGGAAAGCCAAGGGGTGTGAAATGAGAAAGGAAGCATCAGAGAAAATTAAGAGACTTAAAGCAGAAGGACTCTACTTTTTAGATTGCTCCTTCATTGTGCGCATTCTAATTTTATGCCAATTGCCACCTATTGACTAGTCAAACCATAGTAGATGGGTGTGGAGATAAGGTAGGAGTCCTTTAGGATTAATCTAGGATTTGTGATTGATCTGCAGAAGGACTCTTGGTTTTGCATGCACATAATATGCATGAAAGCATTATGGCATCCAAGGGTCCATGCCAACATGGACTCTTTCATAAATCCAAGATAAGTCCCAATAAAATCCAGATAAATAGTGTATTAGGTTGCCCCACTTAGGACTCTAACCAAAATAAATTTCACTTAAATTGGTTAGCCTAAATATTAAGCAAACAAATCCAATCCAATTGGGTTAGGAGTTAAGCTAGCCAACATATGCTAATATGCTAATTAGCTAGACAATTAGGATCCCATGATCCTAATAAAAATATAATTGACTTTGTTGGCCAATTTCCTAATATGTATGACCCTTTGGGCTCCACATCTAGCTAGTAGTAGATCTAGGTCCAAGGCAATTCGATCCAATCGAAAGCAATTTAACCTAATTAAGTCAAATTGAGCTGACCTAAGTTGCCAATTCGGACCAGCTTATGAATAGACTCATGAATCCAATCAATTTGATTCATGAAAATTTAAGACATGATTGATATCTAGAAATGTGTCATGCCTACCCAGAAGATGAGGAATTTGATGAAAATTATCAAAATACCCTTCAGTAGAAAGTTACCATACAATTTAATCCTTCGATCTCCCTTATCCTGATTAAGTGATGGACATAGATAAATGTTAAACCCTAGCACTCAATCTTTTTGAATTTCAATTAGATAATGAAGACTCGATCGATGAAATATTAGAAACCCTATCTAATCTCATCATGCTTTGATTAAAGACTTCCTACGTCATTATTCGAATAGATTTCATGGGATAAGTCCTCTTACTAGGAGTGATCGATTCCTTGTTGACCCGCTCACATCCTTCATACATAATCTACCATATCCAAGAACATCCCGTACATGACTCATTGTCATGAGTGAGTATGAACCAAAATATGGCTTCATGTGCATAAGGAACCATGGTGATCTCGGGTCTAAGGATCACTTGTATAACTTCCACTGTGAGAACCATCTTTTGACAAGTAGTAAAACTTCCATAAGATGTTCTCAATGCGGATCAGCCCAATGAACTCATACCCTTATGAACACCCTCATCCTTGTACTATTATCCCTATATAGGTCTCACTATTATGATCCCTATCATAATCCTAATTCCATTGCCCTAACCTATGGGGTTCATCATAATCTTACATAAGATACAGCAGTATGATGAATCAACAGATGCCTTTTATTGATAAATAATATCATACATGAGTTGGAAGATCATAGAAATGCCCTTGTAAAGATTGGCTTTTAGGCATTATTCTTTTAGAGACCATGCAGGAAGACATGGCTGAGTTCGTACGGAAATACGATCGCTGCCAGAGGCATGCCCACATTTAGTGATATATGGCTTCCCCGCTATCCCAGCTCTCTTCTTCCTAGTCGTTCACTTAATGGGGAATAGACATCCTAGATCCTTTTCCCCCAGTGCTTGGCCAGTGAAAGTATCTAATTGTCACCATCGACTATTTTACCAAGTGGGTAGAGGTGGAATCCCTAGCCCTAATCACTGAGGATAAGGCAAGGTCCTTCCTATAGAAATCTATCATTTACCACTTCAGACTTCCCCACACTATCATTACAAACATTGGATGGTAGTTTGACAACCAAGCTTTTGAGAAGTTCTGCATCGACCTAAATATTTATCACTGCTTCATATCAGTTGCTCACCTTCAGACCAATGGAGAGACCGAGATGATGAATCGGACCATCCTCCAAGGACTCCATACCCGACTGGATGAGATAAAGGGTCGATGGGCTAACGAGCTCCCTAGCATGCTGTGTGCCTACTACATAATGCCTAGGATGGCGATGGGTGAGACACCCATCAATTTGGTCTTCGACACAAAAGCAGTGATCCCGATCAAAGTGGGCATGACTACATTATGGGTACAATAGTATGACGAGGCCGACAACCCTGCACGCCTCCTCAACCTCGACTTGCTGGACGAGATGAGGGACAAGGCATGGCTCCGCATGGTGGTATACCAGCAGTGGGTGGCCCATGATGGGTTTCGATGGCACAGTAGAATAATGGATTTCAAAAATTTCTTTCTTGAAACTCCAAGCAACTTGAAACCCTAAGCCCAAGATCCCTTATTCATTACAATTAACAAGTCATGCAATTAGGATTTGGAAAAATACCTGGAATGCTAATTCCTTCTTCTTTCCACTAGGCACACAAGTGCATGCCCTCCAGAGGTGATCCACACAGGAATGGAACCTAGGAAGCACTCCTTAGTAGGTTGCTTAAACCACTGGGACTCTTTTGATGGCTTTTCTTCCTTTGGCAGCCTCTCCTTCCTTGCTCAGACCTTTGCCCTCCAGTAGAGCACTCTAAGCCCTCTCCAAGTCCTCTCTTCACTCTCTTTTCCACTTCCTAATTCTCTTCCTAAACCTTTGTCTTAAATGATGGACTTGTCTTAAGACAAGACCTAAACTCTAATAAGGGAAGGGGGAGACAAGGAGAGTGAGTGGCAGGGTGTGAGTGAATGGAGGAAAGAAAGGATGGAATCAGATTTTATGATACCTTGGGTTTAAACACCAAAGGCTATTTATAGGAGAGGGAGAGGTGCCAGATAAGGCTCTTCATCAACCTTTGATCTGTCAACCAACAGATTAAATAAGACCCTTCAATGAGAAGGAGTCTTATCTTTAAAGCATCATGACTTTTCCTGCACAAAAGGCCATATATCTATCTCTTCAAGTTTCCTGCCAACTTTTCTACTTGCCATATGGCAATGATCGGTTCCAGAAGGCCAAGGGACATTGGGTTTGATTTAGAAGCATCGGTGATTTGAAATTCCTTAAGCAGAAGGACTCTGCTTCATTGAATTAGTGCCTAACATGAAGAGTCGCAACTCTTCATGTGCGCCAACTTCCTTCCACCATATTCTTCCTTTTGTTGACGGTCAAAGCCCATATGAGAGGGTGTGGAGATGAGGATAAAGTCCCTTGGACTTTATCTAGCTTTGGTGAATGACAAGCAGAAGGACTCTTGTCCTTTTTGTGCACCAAAAATCTGTGCACCAATAGTGAAGAGTCACGACTCTTTACTTTGTGCACCACCTTTCTCCATGCCTTTCACATATTTGACCTAGTCAAAAGATATGCAAAATGGGTGTCATATAAAAGGGAATTAAATCTACTTTCTGACCATATACTTTATTTTCAAGTAAGAGGTCTTTTGGTCCTTCTGCACCCTTTTAAATGCCAAGCACCCATTTTGTTCCAAGAGTCCCATGCTATTTGGACTCCTCATATATGGTGCATAACATGTCCAAAAAATATCAGATAAAATCTGATAAATTTATCCTACTTAGGACACAACCCAATTTGGTCTCCCATAAAATGATTAGTCCATTTAGTAACCTTTTAGATCCAATTTGATTGGGTTAGGAGATTAAGTCAGCCTACACATGCTAGTGTGCAACCTTTCTAACCAATTAGGATCCTATGACCCTAATTAAATTCCAATTGACTTCCTAGGTTAATTCCCTAATGTGTGTGACCCTTTGGGTTCCACATCTAGCCAGCAATAGGTCTAAGTCCGAGCCAATTCGATCAAATCAAACCCAATTGACCTAATTAGGTCAAATTGACCTAACCTAAGTCACCAATTCGAACCAACTTTCGAATTGACTCATGAATTCAATCCAATCGATTCATGAAAACCCACAAGACATGATTGACATCTAGCAACATGTCATACCTATCCGGAAGATAAAAAATTTGATAGAAAGTACCAAAATATCCTTCAGTGGAAAGTTACCGTGCAATTCAATCCTTCGATCTCCCTGTATCCCGATTAAGTGATGTGCATGGATAAATGTCAAATCCTAGCACTTAATCCTTTTGAATCTCAATTCGATAATGAAAACTCAATCAATGAATGATTAGTAAACCTTATCTAATCTCATCCTGCTTTGGCCAAAGACTTCCTGAGTCATCATTCGAAGAGATCACACGAGATAACTTCTCCTCTTATTAGGAGTGATCGATTCCTTGTTAACCTACTTATTACCTTCATTCACAATCCACCATATCTAGAGACACCCCGTACATGACTTAATTGCGATGAGTGAGTATGCACCAAAACATGGGTTCATGTGTACAAGATACTATAGTAGTCTCACGTCTAAAGATCACATGCATAATTCCCACTAAGAGAACATTCTTTTGACAAGTAAGACTTTCATTTGATATTCTCTTGTCAGATCAGTTTAGTGAATTCATAACCTAATGAGCACTCACATCCTTATATTAGTGTCTATAAACAAGTGGTTGTGAGACCAACCACCCTCTCTATCGAGCATACATAGGATGTGCTAGTCTTTCCAGATTCATCGATCTCCGAATCGATTATCCAACAACTAGGAACATTTTAGATTAGGGTTTATAGAAACTTAGGTCTCACCATTATGATCTCCATCATAACCCTAATTTCATTGCCCTAACCTATGGGGTTCATCATAATCTTTATAAGATGCAGTAGTATGATGAATCAAAAGATGCCTTTTATTGATAAATAATATTATACATGAGTTTGAAGATCATAGAAATCCTTACAATGATTGGCTTTTAGGGCACCATTCTTTCAGCTCGCTACTATAATTCTCGCATTAGGCCCAAGGCCTTTCATCTAGGCGACCTTGTCCTCAGGCAAACAGAAGCTTCCCAACCTAACCAATGTAGCAAGCTATCCCGAAACTGGGAAGGCCCCTACTGGGTGGTCAAAGCCTCTTCTCAAGGAGCATACAAGATCGCAAATCATAACAAGGCCCAATACCCCCGGACATTGAATGCTGTGAACTTGAGGATGTACCACCAATAATGTAAACCTTTCCTTCCAAGATGGAATGAAGCATTTCTTCTGCAACCTGGTTTGCCTTTACCTCCTTAAACCAGGACTCATCCGCCCGACTCCAAGTCTAGCAAAGAAAGCTGGAAAACTTTTGAAGCCCGCACTCATAAAGCCAAGAAACTTTCGAAGCCCTGCACTCATCCGCCCGACTCCAAGTTCGGTGAAGAAAGCTGGAAAACTTTTGAAGCTCTGTACTCATCCACCCAACTTCAAGTCCGACGAAGAAAGCTGAAAAACTTTCGAAGCCCCGTACTCATCCGTCTGACTCCAAGTCCGACGAAGAAAACCAGAAAACTTTTGAAGCCCTGCACTTATCCACCTGACTCCAAGTCCGATGAAGAAAGCTAGGAAACTTTCGAAGCCCTGCACTCATCCACCTAACTGCAAGTCTGACAAAAAAGCCAGAAAACTTCTGAAGCCCCACATTCATTTGCCTGACTCAAGTCTGGCCAGGAAAAGAAGACAAGCATGCAAAGAGATAAAAATCTTCATTTCACATGAGAAGGGATCTAGATTTGAAAAGGTGATGTATTTCATTTCATTAAGTTCATTTACACATGAACTCCCGACAAGCTAGGGGTTCGGCAAAACTCTTTCTTACATAAAGAAAAAAGGAAAAAGGGAGTTGATGTGAGACTAAGATGGGAGGATCATTGGAGAGCTGAGAAGTCTCCAAGGATTAGGATTAAGAAGGGGATAACTAGGGCCTCACACCCCTCAATGTCCCGAATGACAAAGGTAGACTAGGGTCTTACACCCCTCAATGTTCCAAATAACAAAGGCAAACTAGGGCCTCACATCCCTCAACACTCGAAAGTGATGGCATAGGGTCTCACACCCCTCGATGCCAGAAGGTGAAGGCAAGATGGGCCTCACACCCACTCCCTCACGGAGGCCAATGTTCTCAAAGAATGAAGGCAACATTATTGGGCCTCTCACCCTCCCCATGCGGGGGCAAATGAATAAACAATCTTCTAAAAACTCATTTCATTATTCACCACCCTTTTCAACCTTTGTTCCCTCATTTCTTGCTTGCTTTTTGTTGATTCCTATCCTTCTCTTGGTTGCTCATAGGTCCTCTAGGTGCCACGGACAATGGAGTCGGTCTTCCTTGCCTTCATGACCATCGGATGAAAAGCCGGCGAATTCTTAGGGTTGAAGGCTTGATCCTCCAGGCTGCATCCATGATAGCGAGTGAACTCGGCATCGGGCGCATCAGAGTTTTATAAGGTTTGCATCCCTAAAACTCTTAAGTAGATATTGATCTAAGTGCTAAGTCCTACAGGGTTTCTCAATCCCGGGGTCCTTTCATTATCCTTATTTAGGGGCTATTTTGCTTGCTAAAGTTCTTATCATTACAAAATCTCTAGATCTGCTCTTTGCCTGTCTTCGGAAATCCTTATATCCATCAAAAACTTAAAAACATTAACAAGAAAAGAATCATTTGCATCTTTCATCTCATCTTAGCATCTTAGTCCCATATCATCTATTATCAGAGCATGGTTAGGACTTAGATCTTCTTAAGTACTTGGATTGGGTGCTTCACCATGGCCGTCCAGTCATAGAAAAAAGTAGGGCTACAAGACCCTCACATCCCATTCCACAGGGATTTCCTATGGCATGTAGGGATGCCGATGTGATTGATCCTTGAAGGGAAACACAAGGAGATAGGTTTAGATCCTTAAGAAAAAGTTTTGCATCTTTTGTTTTCACCATCTTTAGAAATTCAGCAACCCAATACATAGTCTACTATGTTAGTTGTTTCTGCCTATAGGGATCTCTGATTTTCATGATTTTTATTTTGCTGGATTCTATATATTTGATAGTATTTTTTTGGATTTTCTCAGATTTTATTGCATTCTGTAGAATTTCTACATGCTGCAATACTACCTGAGAACAAATTTATTCTGAAATTCCAGCAAGTGCATCTCATCACACTTTCATTTTCCATATAGTTTAATTTTACATTTAGGTTCATATTTTATTATTTCCAGCATCTTATTTCTGCTATCATACATCAAAAATATAAAAATAAAACATAGATACATTTTATTAGATAATGTGTATGCCATCATTTTCATAATCAACCTAAGGATGTCAATATCACAAGATAAGGGAAGGAAGTCATTACCTTCCTTAGCCCAAAAATAACTATCCTTGCATTTTGATTCCAAATCTAATCTAAAATCTAGTAGCAACTTAATAGATTAGGGACATCCACGAGTCGAGTTTAACCACTTTAGGGAAGCTAGTGCATGCAACCCTTCAATTGGTACCAGGAAGCTGGTGTCTAAGGAAAGAGGTTTAGCGTCAAACGACCTAAGTAGTGTTGTAGTTCTTTAATTGGGTCCTTGCAAAAGCAAGGGGGGCCTCCCACACTCCCTCCTCTTACCTGAGCAGTGAAAGGGCTAGTTGTTGTATTGTGTGTCTTCTATGTTGACCCATTCTGATTGAACTCCTAGGTCTAGCAAACCCGTAGCACCATTCGTTGTGTGTTGATGTCGTCTAGGTCAGGAGTCGTATATCACCCATATCACTCTCAGTCAGGTGAACCCATGGAGAACAACCGCAAGAATCAACTTAGGCTCATCACTGAACAACTTGCCATGTTGATCCAAAGAGCTGATAGATTTGAAGCAAGGCTAGAAACTCTGGAGAGGACCGGGAGCCTCACACTGAACTAGAGTTTGAATCACCTCCCCATCCTAGGAGATTCCCTCAACATGATCCCTCCTTAGAGGCTGAGCCCAGAAGAGTCCCACATCCTAACCTTGCCACTAAAGAGGTCCAAAAGCATACCCAAAGAGAACACCCTCAAAAGGTAGTTGAAACTCTAAAAGAATTTGAGGATGTATTTCCCGATGAGTTACCTAATCAACTACCACCCGATGAAAGTATTGAGGGAACCCCTGCCACTGAAGAGATTCCTGAACCGACCCAAAAAGAACACCCCCAGGAAGTAGTTGACACTCTGAAAGAGTTTGAGGATGTTTTACTCAATGATTCACTTGATCAATTACCACTCCTGAGGGACATCCAGCATGCTATAAACTTGGTCCCAAGATCCTCATTAATAGACTTTCCTCACAATGGGATTAACCCTACCGAGCCCTAAGAACCACTGAAACAAGCGGACCATATGACACCCATAGATCAATGTCCAAATTTTAAGATCATCCTGAATAACCAAGGTCTATTTCATGCTTCCCATAGATTGCCCTAAGACTCTGATTTCTATTTCCTACCCTTCCCTGAGTCTTCTCATGTTTCTAGAGCCATGGGGCTACATTTTGTTGAGATTACTAGATTGCATGAATCCTTAGAGTCCATCCCATTTGCTACCTACTTCTGGTATACCTTATGGCATTTTCTAGGGATCCATGGTAATTTTTCATGTACATACCAGACCAGGATCAAACCTAGAGAGTCAATAATCTATTAGGTTTAAGTCCTAGAGAGTCCAATAAAATTCCTCTCAATAGGAATACATAGTTGAGTCTGTTTTTTGTCAAGTGTCAGTATGAGTCTCAGAGTGTGCAAAATCATTTGCACTACATATTAGAGGCATGCATAAGGAAATTATCCTGAAAATCAACCTAATACAAGAAATTGGTTGATTTCTGAAAGCAAGCTAAAGAATATGAAATAAGGGATTCTGTAATGATTAGGCTTAGGCCTGAATGGTTTCCACTAGAAATCGTTATGAAACTTCATGCTCGTGGAGCTAGCCCCTTTAGAGTGATAAGGAGAGTTGGCCCTAATGCCATGTGCTTGAGCTACCCCCGGATTATGGCATTAGCTCGACTTTCAATATCTCGGACTTAGTCGAGTATAGGGAACCAACAAACATACCCAGCGAGCCATTTGGGCCTGACCTTTCATTTGAGAGTGAACCCGACCCAAAGTGTCCACCTCCAATTTTACCTGAGAGAGGAGAGTAGATTGAGTGTGTCCTGGATGATCAAGCTATCATCACCGGGGCAAAGGCTATCAGCGTTACTTGGTCTAATGGCAAGGCCAACCGGAGTCCGATGATTCGTGGATTACCCAGGAGGATTTGCACTGCCTCGACCCTGACCTTCTGGAGAAGTATCAAAGCCAAATCAACCCTTACTCGATAGGCTCGAGTTCCTCCCACCCTGAGAGAATTGGTGCAGGCACCAAGATCAGACAGAAGCTCCTTAACCCTCTGTGGATCTCGGATTAGGGTTTCTTTTTAATTTGTTCGGTCTTGTAATAAGGCTTCAAGCCTAAGCAATTTTATTTTGAGTCATGTACTTTTGTTTTAGTCTTGTACCTTGGCCAATGTGGTCAAGCAAGGTCAATAAATCCTGTACTCAATTGAAGTGGTTCAAGCCCAAGTCTACTTGAAGATTAGGCCCATGCCTATTTAAAGGAGTGGTCATTGAGTCTAGTCCAATTACTAATGGGCCAAGCCATCTCCCATGCCTTGAAGGATGCCAATTCAGCCCTTAAGCGCCACCTCATCCATCCATGTGGTGCCACATCACCAGGACAAGTGGGAGGCCAAGGCAAGAGGAAATGCTGATTTTTTGTGGGCGCCATTCCTTGATCCATTCCTCCCTTCCCTCCCTATATCAAGCCTCTTTCCAAAGGGACCATGGGTGACCAAGGAAAAAAATTCAAATGGGAGACAACATTTCTCCTTTCCCTCCCCTTATCAAGTTTCTCTCCAAAGATAAGTGGGCGGCCAAGGAAGGTCAATGGGCAATGAAGATTTGTGAAGACATGTCCCTTGCTTCAAGCTCCCATATCATGCCTTCTTCCTAAAGTGTTTGATCAGCCATGGAAGAAAATCATGAGGCGCTAAGACAACATCCACCTTTCAAGCCCCAAATCAAGCACTCCATCAAGCACACAAGACCATGGTCGGCCAAGGGAAGAAAAATCTGAATTTTGGCACCCTTTTCATGAAGCTTTGTAATTTTTTTTTCATTTGAATTTGAATGGGTCTTAAGGTGCCTATATAAAGGGCCCTACCCCTCCCATGTATGAGCTAATTTTGAATGAATGAAAAAAAATCTTGAGAAGTCTTCTTCTAGCCCTTGTCTTCTAGATTAGGATCTCCGAGAGGGAGTGCCTTTGTCCTTCGGGACATCAAGGGGTGAGAGGCCCTGAGTTACTATCCCTTTCGTGCAAGCCACCTCCCATCTTCAAGTTCGGGAGCCATCTGGATGATCAACCTGGACGCCTAGCAAGAAGAACCTCCTTCACCACCCTTCTCAACCTTTAATTTGTTACCACATTTCTTACTTGCTTCTTGTTGATTCCTAACCTTTCTTTTGGTTGCTTGTAGGTCCTCCAAGTACCACGGATGACAGAGTCAGTCTCCCTTGCCTTCGCGACCATCGGACGAAAAGCTAGCGAATCAACAGGGTTGAAGGCTTGATCCTCCAGGCTGCATCCATGAGAGCGAGTGAACTCAGCATCGGGCGCATCAGAGTTTTACAAGGTTTGCATCACTAAAACTCCTAAGTAGATATTGATCTAAGAGCTAAGTCCTATGGGCTTTCTCAATCATGGGGTCCTTTCATTATCCTTATTTAGGGGCTATTTTGCTTGCTAAAGTTCTTATCATTACAAATCTCTAAATATGCTCTTTGCCTGTCTTGGGAATCCTTATATCCACCAAAAACTTAAAAACATTAACAAGAAATGAATCATTTACATCTTTCATCTCATCTTAGCATCTTAGTCCCACATCAGGAGTGGTGAAGACACTATGGCTGACATGAGGATGATGGGCCACCTAATTCTATGGCCTTTACAGTAGCCTTTATCAGTTCCCCGATCTTCACCATAGTCTGCTTTACATCCTCCCTTATGGAGCTCGGTTGGACTGGCACCAGGTCGGGCATGGCTATTTGGGGTGTCAGATGTCGGGCAGGTAGGGTAGTGATAGTGGTCTCCACTCGTTCCGGACCTGGAAGCTCTGTCATGATGGCTTCAGCTGGCAGCTTTGCATCGCCTGAGTCCTCAGCTCAACAGGGATGATGTCTTGGAGGTTTGGGAGGTGAAAGCATTGCACCAATTTTCTCTTGCATTTTTTGAAGCCTTTGACAAAGGTATCGCAGACTGCTTCCTAGACCTTATCTTCAAACTCCGTCGAGGTCTTGTATCGCTGCACGAAGTCAGCCACCTCCTTTGTGGCCTCCATCACTGCTACCATAGGGACAGCTTCCTTCTCCGCCACTACGTCCCGACCCTCACGGCATCTAGCTACACCTGAAGGTTGTGGACTCATCCCTTCAGATTGAGCACTTTGGAGGTAGCCCTAACGAGCTGCCCCTCCAAGTTGGTGGTGTACTCTACCTTCTCTGCCAACATGGCATCATGACTTTCCACGTGCATCTCTAGGTCCCCCATGATGTCTCGAGAATCTTGGAGGTTGGCCTCTAAGTCCTCTACAACTTGGATGCGGCCTTGACAGCATCGGCCCTTTTACAAGACTCAGCATCCCACCAGAGCAGTGCTGGGCACATGTCTTTGATTAGGTACATCCTGAGCAACATGCAGCATAATGGAGATTAAAAAAAAGGGAGACGAGAAAGAGGAAAGACACCTACCGTAAGTAGCTGGGGGAAGATATCGTCGATGGTGTCACCTAAGGTGTGGCCAGCCCTCTCCAGCTGATCCTGGTGATGGGGACATTCATAATAAGAATATATACTTTGATTAACTCACTTTGTTTTTGCAGCTATAGTCAATAAAGTTTTCGAAGCAAGTTAAATTTTTTTTTGAAATATGTTCATAAGCCAAATTTTCTTGAAGCGTGATTTGGCTCATAAGCCAACATATGGAAGAAGCCCATTCTGCTCAAGCTCAAAGCATGATGGAGGACGTCCTCTTTAAGTCCAAGACCAACCATTCAAGCCTTTTCAAGATCAAGCCTAAGCCCAATTCATGCCAAGATTTGAAGTACTTGGGGGAACAACTCATCAAACAACCTTGGAGGAGAAGGAATTACACTACATCAAGAGTTTTATGGGGAACATAAAGATTCCTTCTACTACCCTAACAATATTTGACATGTGGAATGCCACAACATATGACACCTAAGCCTCCACATCAGCATTTGGAAGCCACATCAGAATCTTCTAGATGCCACATGTCAAAGTGGTTGTAACTTTCTACCTATAATTTGTTTCTAGTTAGAACCACTTACCTAAGAGTTGTTGGAGCCAACTAAGCCAACCTTATACCCTCCCTTCCACCCTTGGACGAAATTCCTAGCATTGGAGCCTATAAATAGGGCCCCTATGCTTTCATTGTATTCATTCGATGCTATGATTTGAATTAATGAAAATATTGTTTCCTTGTGTTCTAGTTTCTTGAGTTCTTGTTTGGAGTGAAAGTTTTATAGCTAGTTTAAGTGTGTAGATCCTTATCCAAAGAAAGAATGAAAGTTTTCTAAGTTTGAATTTGAGAGTGAAGAGTGCTTTTGCAAGGAGTAAAGGATGGGATGCCCATTAATGGATCTATGATCAAGCTTCATGTCCCAAGCCACCGGCCACTTTCTTCTCCTTCTTCTTTTTTCTTTGTTTCCATTCCAACTGCAATTCTTCTTCCATGTCTAATCCCAAATTTCTTTGCAGGTTCTCTCAGGTTCCTAGGTCAAGGATGAAGGTCTCCATGCCATTGATTAAGGCTAAGGTAAGTCTCAAAGTAATGAGTGCCAATCTTGACTTCTAGGCCTCAATCATTAAGTGATGAGAGCTCCTTCTTCCACCAAATAATTAGCCATCATTGTTGGTAGGAAAACTCTTCCTAAGATTCATTAGATCTGATCATTTGAAGGTTAACTTATCCTAGTAGTGATAGTTTTCTTGCCATGAAGATCCTAATCCTTATTTTGAACTAGATCTACATTGCGGGTCTTAAAAATTAAATCAACTAGTCTCCTTATGAAATTTTTTCTTGGATTAATTTAGCCCATTTATTTGATAATTAATTGCTCAAGTTTGCTTACTGGTTATCTTTTTAAAACTCTCCATTCATCATTTATTTTCGTCCCCCATCAATTTTTTGGTATCAGAGCTTATGGTTTACTAGGTCAAGTATTTGATTGCTGAAATTTCTGTTCTAGTATTTACCTGGATTTTCTATGAATTTTAGTATTTTTTACATTAATCAAAAAAATCCAAACAAATACTTTTCCAGTACCTTAGTGCCTTATAATTTGAAATATAAAACTCAAAAAGAATATTTTTCTTTTATTTCTAGATTTAAAAATATGAGTTCTTAGATCATTTCTGAATTCCAGAATTCTGTTTCTGCCTTCCATTTCATTTAATTTTCAAAAAAAAAAAAAATAATTTTCTAAATTTTGATTTTAGATCTGAGATCTAGACTTCTAGTTTTATTATTTCCCACTAGAATTTTAAATTTTATAAGAATTTAAAATTCAGAATTCAAAATTTGAATTCAGGTTATTAAGAGTTAGCTAAATTGCTAGAACCTTCTAGAACCTGTATTCAAACTACCTTCTCAACTAAAATTTGAGTTAATCTAAAGTCAAAACTTTAAAATTCGAGAATTCTGATATGAGAGCTAACCAAATTATTTTATTTTGAATTTTTATATTTTAAAAAAACTAAATTTTTAATTTTTAAAACTAGCTAGTTGAAAGTTGTTCCCTGCTGAAATTTTCTTTTACAACAAGCTTTCAAAATGAATTTCTTAACCATATTTCAAGAATTAAATTTTAAAATTTAGAATCTAGAATCTTCACTGATAGATTTAACAATTTAATTTTAATTTAAATTTTTTTTAGGATTTTAAAATTTTAATTTTGAATTTTTAAAACTAGTTGACTAGAAGTTGTTAGGGCTGAAACTATTTTGCAACAACTCTAACTTCTAGAATGAATTTTTAACCCTAATTTGAGATTTAAATTTTAAAATTTGATTTCTAAATTCTAGACTTCAAAATATAAATTTTCTAGTTAAATTTTTGAATTAATTTTTTTTTTTAATTCGGGTTTGAATCACATATTTGAGCTAGTGTAGATATCTTATTAGCAAGTTGATTGTTTGTGCATCCATTTCTAATCCAATTAAGGGCATTCAATCATAACATAAGGGAAGGAGGTCATTACCTTTCCTTGTCCCAAAACATCATCCATATTGCATTGACCTAAACCATAATTGAAATCGAGTAGGAACCTAAAACTAGGGACACCCACAAGTTGGGTTTAAGTACAAGATAAGACCAAATATTAGTTGAGTTTGTACTTACTTCTTGAAATTGATGTCTAAAGCAAGAGGTCCAATGGCAAACGCCTTAAGTGGACTTGCGGTTTTTAATTAGGACCTCGTGAAAGCGAGGGGAGCCTTCCGCAACCCACCTCTTATCTGGCTAGTGGAAAAGGTAATTACAACTTTAACTAGTACTTAGTCAATTCCTGTATTTTGAACTTTTAGGTCTAGGAACCCTAAAAGTTAAGTTTGTACTGCTTGCCCATTTGATCTGAAGCCCTATACCAACAATCCTACATGTATACATGGATCCTAATCTTGAATTCTTTATGAGGACCCTAACTGAAAAATTTGATACCCTGACTAAATAATTAGGACAAGTGAACAAAGAGTTAGGACAAGTAAAAAATCAAATCGGAAATCTCAAAAAAGATCGCTTGACCAGTACTAATCCTAAATCACCTCCTATTGGTCCAAGAGCCCATTATCATGATCTCATCCCTGAGTATAAACTTAGATACCCCTGCCAAGGATTTGTAGATCAGGAAGAAAGAGTCTTTAAGAGCAATCGACCCTATGCACCCTCTTTTGATGGAAACCCTGAGGTGTATGTCGATTGAGAGAAGAAAATGGATCAGTACTTTGAATTTGATGAAATGTCGGAAGTAAAGAAATGTCAATTTGTCAAATTAAAGCTAGTTCGACATGCTAAGTCATATTGAAAACATGTTGAGCATAAAAGTTATTATAGTGGGATAAAATAATTACTTGAAGAGATATGAAGAGTAGGTTAAGGAAAAAGTACCTAGGCAAACCTTATAAGCAAAATCTTCCAACCCAATGGTACAAATTGAGACAAGATGATGAAACTGCATTTAAATATATTGCTAAATTCAATAAGTATGAGGGAGATGAAGAAGAGACTAAACCCATGAAAGAATTAGAGAAAAAATCTCCTGAACCGATTGAAGAATTTAAGGATGAAATAGAATCAAAATCGTGTCCAAATGAAGGGCTAGAAAGAGAAAATCCTAAACCCGTTGAAGAACTTAAATAAGAAGTTTATGAAGCTGGGTCTAACCTTATGGATGAATATGATCAAGAACAATCACTTGAAGATAAAATAATTACCCAGCTTAAAGAAATCAACAACGGGAATGATCAAAATAAAAACCAAGGACAAAATCGTGGAGATCAATCTGAGGATAACATAAAAGATTTGGAATTAATTGATGTAAAAGGTTTAGATCTAGAGATCGATAAACGATCACATATTAGGGTATTGACCATCAAAGAATAAAACCCTATGGATTAGCCCCAAGAAGCTGTAGAGCCTTTGAAAACCATACAAAATATTTTTCCTAAATATTTTTCTATCCCTATTCCCCATTTATGAACATCCACCATCCCAATCCACCATTACATTTCATTCACTCTTCTATCCCATCCAGTTGGGACATCTACCATACCATTGATCTGGTCCCAGTGATATTCAATAGTTACTTTATTAAGACTTTGGCATATGTTGGGAGCCAAATTAAGATTCACTGCCACCTACCTGAAGTTTTGTGCTAGAGTCATCAAAGCCATTTAGGGAATATTAGAAATTAAGAACCTTGTTTCCTAGCCCATAATAAAGTTTAGTCCATAGATAATAAAGTCCATTTGAGCTTGTTTTGTTTTTGTTTGTCTTTTACCATTTAGTATCATTTGCATTTGTCTCTTGTCATTTGGTATCTCATGCATAAGTATCCATGACTACGAGAGTCATATGCATAGTGTGATTAGTATAACAAATTTTAAGCAATGAATTTAACAAGAATATGGCTAAATTTGTAAAAAAAAGCCAAAGAACTTCAGGAAGAAGACTATGTCTTGATTAGGCTCAAAATGATTATATGCCCGTGGTATAGGTCCTTTTCAAAATAGTAAGAAAAATTGGACCTAATATGTGCTAGATATACCATCCGACTTTGGTATCAGTTTCACTTTCAACATTTCAGATCTAGTAAAGTATAAGGAACCAACAATGATACCTAACGAGCTATTCAGGCTTGATTCCACCTTTGAGAGTGAACCAATGCTTGAATATCCACCAGCCATATTTCCAAAGCAATGAGATAGGATTGAGCAAATCTTAGATGACAAGATTATCACTATTCGAAATAAAGACTATAGTGCTACTTGGATCACTGGCAAGGATGTCCTGATTCTGAAGACTCATGGATCACTCGAGAGGACTTACAAAGAATCGATCCTGACCTCCTAGAGTATTACCAAAGCTAGATGAATTCCTACTCGACAGAGTCGAGCTCTTTTCACCTCAGGAGAACTGATGGAGACATTCATAATAAGAATATATACTATGATTAACTCACTTTGTTTTTGTAGCTATAGTCAATAAAGTTTTCGAAGCAAGTTAAGAATTTTCTAGAAACATGTTCATAAGTCAAGTTTTTTTGAAGCATTATTTGACTCATAAGCCAACACATGGAAGAAGCCCATTAATTTTCTTGAAGCATGTTCATAAGCCAAATTTTCTTGAAGCATGATTTGGCTCATAAGCCAACACATGGAAGAAGCCCATTCAGATCAAGTCCAAAGCATGATGGAGGGCGTCCTCTTCAAGTCCAAGACCAACCATTCAAGTCTCTTCAAGACCAAGCCCAAGCCCAATTCATGCCAAAATTTGAAGCACATGGGGGAACAACTCATCAAACAACCTGGGGGAGAAGGAATTACACTATATCAAGAGTTTTATGGGGAATATAAAGATTCCTTCCACTATCCCAACAATATTTGACATGTGGGATGCCACAACATATGACACCTAAGCCTCCACATCAGCATTTGGAAGCCATATTAAGATCTTCTAGATGCCACATGTCAAAGTGATTGTAACTTTCTACCTACAATTTGTTTCTAGTTAGAACCACTTACCTAAGAGTTGTTGGAGCCAACTAAACCAACCTTATCCCCTCCCCTCCACCCTTGGATGAAATTCCTAGCATTGGAGCCTATAAATAGGGCCCCTAGGATCTCATTGTATTAATTCTATGCTATGATTTGAATTAATGAAAAGATTATTTTCTTGTGTTCTAGTTTTCTTGAGTTCTTATTGGAGTGAAAGTTTTCTAGCTAGTTTGAGTGTGTAGATCCTTATGCAAGGAGAGAATGAGAGTTTTCTAAGTTTGAGTTTGAGAGTGAAGAGTGCTTTTGCAAGGAGTTAAGGATGGGATGCCCATTGATGGATCTATGATCAAGCTTCAAGTCCCAAGCCACCGGCCACTTTCTTCTTCTTCTTCTTTTTTCTTCGTTTCCATTCCAACTGCAATTCTTCTTCCATGTCTAATCCCAAATTTTTTTGCTGGTTCTCTTAGGTTCTTACGTCAAGGATGAAGGTCTCCATGCCATGAATCAAGGCCAAGGTGAGTCTCAAAGGAGAGAGTACCAATCTTGACTTCTAGGCCTCAATCCTTGAGTGATGAGAGCTCCTTCTTCCATCAAATAATTAGCCATCATTATTGGCTAGAAAAACTCTTTACAAGCTTCAATAGATATGATCATTTGAAGGTTAACTTGTCCTAGTAGTGATGGTTTCCTTGCCATGAAGATCCTAATCCTTATTTTGAACTAGATCTACATTGCGGGTCTTAAAAAATTAGATCAACTAGTCTCTTTATGAAAATTTTTTTCTTGGATTAATTTAGCCCATTTATTTGATAATTAATTGCTCAAGTTTGCTTGCTGGTTAGCTTGCTAAAACTTTCCATTCATCATTTTATTTTTCTCCCCCATCACCCGGGGTTGCAGAATGAATCATAATAGCCTCTCTGCTAGTCTGGTATCATGGGTCACTGACGAGTCAGGTGGTGATGGAGCAGGCCCCCTAGCCACCCCCAAAGATGGGGCCATCATAGACGATGATGTCCTCGCCACCTCTGGACCTGTCGGACAAGACTCTAGCACTACGACAGGCATGGACGGTGCCGTGACTCCCCACTAGTCAGGCACCACATCAGCCTTGGAAGACAGTGGTATCTCCATGATCTCGGGGGCCTCCAGGGGAGGGGCATGAGATGCCACCTCCTCTAGTTCGGCACTCCTGCGGGGCCCCGAGGTTACGGGCCTTGCTGACCCTATGGTCAGTGCTGGAGTATCTTGAGCCTTATTGGTGGGGACACCGGAGGCACCAAAATAAGATAGAGGCTTTTCAACCCTCTGTGAATTGATCAATAATTTATGAGTCCATCTGTAATAAGGGCTTAGCCCATCTGAATCCATTTTAGTTGTTATTGAGTCTTTTGAGTTTCAGTTCTATACTAGTCAGCTCATGTTGAGCTAGTTCAGTCCAGTGTTAGTCAGCTCATGTCGAGCTAATTTTATTTTTTGAGTTATGTTCAACCATATTGAAGACTCAAGACCACATAATACAAGTGAAGACCAAGTCCAACCAGATTGAAGACATGGAAGTATAGCCCAAGTCCAACCTAGCTTGAAGATTTGAAGACCCAGGAGAAAAAATTTAGAAAACCTTGATTCCTTGCATATGCCCTCCAGATGCCCAGATTCCCTTCCAGATGCCAAAATATATTCATATACCAAGGTATCCATGATTTTAGAGGTCCATCTACATCCTAGCCCAAAGAAATTAAGCCCAGGCACCAAGCCAAAGCCCCTAAGAAGCAAGATACCAGGGATATTCATGCTACTTGGCTACCAGGCCACCCCAGCTTCCAGAGGCCCAAACCCATATGCCCGAGCCCCTTTGGGCTGGCCTCTTGCTGCTCCTAGAAGCCCAATATGCCCCCTAGGCATCCTTGGAGTGTTGGCCTAGTCAAGAGAATTTTAAGGATTTTTCTACCAAATGTTTTTTTATTTTCTAGCTAGGGTTGAGAGGGAAAATGATTCTTATGTAAAGACTTATGTGCCCTTACTTGGAGCCCAAGATTAAGGGTCTATTTAAAGGACCCTAGCCTCTTGTATGAAGGGAGATTTTTGATATGAAATAAACCTTAAGTTCTTCAATTGCTTTGTGTGATTACCCTGCTGTGTGCATAAAGGGTTTGAGAGTTCTTCTTCCGGTGTTTGCAACCATCTTCCTGCCGCCAACCATCCTTCCAGCCCCCTCCAAAACTTTCTTCCCTTTGATATTTTCCTTTGTTTTCTTGATTTCCTTTGAATTTTCTAACCCCTAATAGGTTGTTGCAGGTCCCCGAGTTCCTACGAATCCAACGACTCTAGCCACGCCTCAATCGGACCACCGAGCAGAAAGCCGGGTATCCGCGGGTCTTTGGCTCAGTTTTTTAGGCCGCATCCATCGAGGAACGAGAGATCCCTTCACTGCGATCCTCACCGGGCACTTCAGACGTTGTCAGGTACACCCCCTCTACCTCCAGTCTTATTATTGTAGGAGAACTTGCCCTAACCGAGGCTTCTCAGCCCCGGGGATCCTTCTTTAGTACTTTTCTAGGTTCTAATCTGCATGCTTGGATTCAAAAATTCATACAAAATTTTCTACAACTAATTTTGATCTGAAATTCAGGAATTAATCACCTAACCCCACATATAAAACATACAAAAAGTTTCATGCATATTAGTCCCGCATCATTTGGTATCAAAGCTTAGATTAGGGCTTTTTTTTGTAATTTTTTAGTCTGTATATACTCTGTTATTTAAATTATTTCTCCCTATTCAAAACTCTAAAAATTCTAAAATTTATTTTTATGGATTCATCATAATTCACAATAAGTTTTAGAATTTTTTCAGATTTTATTTCTGCCTGTGAATTTTCTGCAAGCCGAAATACAGCTTGTAAATTTTGGCTCTATTTTTTCAGCAAGACAAGTTTGGAAGTTTTAGGGTTTTGTTTAGCATCTTTCGCATATCTTTTAATTTTATTATATTTCCTGCATATTAGGCCATAATTTGCATGTTTTCTTCTATTTAATAAAATACCAAAATTAAAAAAAAAATTTCATATTCTCCAAAAATACCAAAAAATATCTAAACCCTAATTTGCATCCTCATCTGCTTGCCATCATTGCATAATTTACTTTTAAGGGAACTCTTGCTATATCAGATGGGGGGAGGATTTGATCACCTCTCCTTAGCCCAAAACAACATCCCTTGTATTCGGTCCCAAGCCTTGACCTAAAATTAACTAGACTTAATTTGTCCTAGTGGGCTAGGGACACCAACTGGTCGGGTCCGGGCTAAGTGTCAGATCATTGTGTCAAGCTAACCTGTGTGTGCCTTGTGCTTGGTGTCTAGAATGGTGGTTCAGGGATTCAATCCTGAAGGGCTTGTGTGCTGGTCGCCAACCTGGCCAATCTCTAATTGGTGTCTAGGATTGGCAATCAGGGACATAACACTCCCCTTACACCTGCCTGGCTGAGTACAGGGTTACTATAGGCTAGTTTGCCACCCTGATTGAGCCCTTAGTTTTGGACTCTAGGTCTAGTTAGCTATAGTCGGTTTGATCGAGTCTTGCATGAGCATTAGATCAGGAATCCCATCTCATCCACCATCTCCCTGAACAAATGGATAAGCAGGAAGCTAGGATTCAAGCCCTTATAGACCAAATGTCCCAGATGTCGACCCAGTTAATTACCTAAATGACTCAGTTGACCCAGACCAATAGCCTCAACCCAACTCAACCTAGTGAAACCATAGAGCCTAACCCTATGAGAACCCACTACTCTGACCCATATAGGGAGTCCAATCCTAGGAGAACCCAATACTCTGATCCATATAAGGAGCCCACCCTAGGAGAACCCCTTACCATGATCCCTACCGTGAGGTTGAACCTAGGAGAGACCATCGCCATGACCCATATTATTATACTGAACCTAGGAGGACCCCAAACCTCATCCCTACCATGAGGTTAAACCTAGGAGAGCCCATCGTCATGACCCTTATTATGATACTGAACCTAGGAGGACCCCAAACCCTAATCCCTACCGTGAGGTTGAACCTATGAGAGCCCATCGTTATGACCCATACTATGATACTGAACCTAGGAAGACCCCAAACCATGATCCCAACCGAGAGGTTAAACCTAGGAGAGCCCATCGTCATGACCCATACTATGATACTGAACCTAGGAGGACCCCAAACCCTGATCCATACCTTGAGGCTGAACCTAGGAGAGCCCATCGTCATGACCCAATCCCTAAGGTTAGTCCTAGAAGACCCAATCAGGATTTTGTAGACCAGGAAGATAGATCCTATTTACCCTCTCCCTATAAGCCTAGTATACCCACAACCTATAGATCTTATGACTCCAAATCCTTTGACTCTAGAATCTACGAACCCATATCCCATGAGTCCAGTAGATCTAAGTCCCATAGAGCTGAACGCAAATCCTATGACCCCAGATCTTATAATCCCATGACCCATAGATCTGCACCCTTGTCCTACGAGCCTAGGGAGCCCATAATCGCTAGGTATCAATCTAGTACTAGTCAGGTTTTCCTTAGTCAACTTGAATCCCATAGGATTAGCACCCCTAAATATAAGCCCAGTAGTGTGCCACTACCCCTTAGGCAACCTGAACCTACTAGGATTAGTGTCCATAATCAGAAACCAGGACCTAGCCAATTTTCCCCTAGCCGACCTTCTCAAATAATTCCTGAGATTGACAAGGCTTACATTAACGCGGAAGTATATAAAGCTGATGCGAGCCTAGTGGATGAGTATGAAGGAGAAGAGGAGACACCTTTAGTAGACCTAGAATTAGCTGACCCAGTAGATACCCAGGTAGAAACCAACCTAGAGCTAGTTGACCTTGACCACATCCAACCAAAAGCTATAGTGGAATAACAATTAGAGGAAGAGAACTCTGATACTAGGATTTTACCTGAGTAAACACTAGAAAAGGATCTAATTGTAGAGCCTATTCCTAAATTCCATGAACAAGAAGACTTTATTCAGGATTTGGCTTACTTAACCCATTGCCCTCAGGATGAATCCCTTTGCCATTCCTATTGAAGATCTCTTCCCAGAAATTGTTGACCCATCCTTCCATAGCATGGACCTTTTCTTGCCCATAGATATTCCACAATCTCGTAAGATTAGCCTCATTAGTCTAGGATGAGTCCCTGACGCCCCTTCTTTTATCCTACTTTATCTAACTAAACCTTTTTCTCCACCCTACTAGACTAATTCTGAACCCACTTCCTATTTCCTACCCTTTCCTGAGTCTTCTCATGTGTCTAGAATTATTAAGTTACATTTTGTTAAGGTTACTAGGTTGCAAGGATCCATAGAGCCCATCCCATTTGCTACCTACTTTTGGCAGACCCTCTGGCACTTATTAGGAGTTACTAGCAAATTTTCTTCTGCATGTCACCCATCAACCATGACTCATGCCCCCATGCCCAAGTGGTAGTTAAGACCTAATAAATCTCTTTAGTCGAGTCTGTTAGGTGTAGGTTTGAGTCCTTTGAATCATTTGTTAGGAGTCTGCATGTGCCCAGCATGTTCACCACCTACACTAATTTAAACAAACTAGCTAATTCCCGAAGATGGATCAAAGAATTTGATGTAGTGGATTCTATCTTGGTTAGGCTTAGGCCTAAAAGAAGCTTCATGCTCACAGAGCCGGACCTTTTAAAGTGATAGAGAAGGTTGGATCAAATGCCTAGGTGTTAGACATGCCTTTGGATTTGGGCATTAGTTCTATCTTCAATATTATAGACCTGGTTGAGTACAGGGAACCGACAGCGATACCTAGTGAGGCCTTTGAACCTATTCCTTTTCATTGTGAGTGACCCTAACCCAGAGTGTCCACTATAATAAATTTGGCCTGAGAGAGGAGAACGGATCGAGCGTATCCTGGACGATCAAGCCATTATGAATAGGGGCCGCGGTTATCAACGCTTCCTGGTCTGATGGCAAGGCCGGCCAGAGTCGGACGATTCGTGGATTTCTCGAGAGGACTTGCAGCACCTCAACCTAGACCTCCTCGAAAGATATGTGAGCCAGCTTGATCTTCACTCGACAGGGTCGAGTTCCTCCCACCTCGGGAGAATTGGTGGGGACATCGGAGGCACCAGAATAAGACAGAGGCTTTTTAACCCTTTGTGAATTGATCAATAATTTATGAGTCCATCTGTAATAAGGGCTTAGCCCATCTGAATCTATTTTAGTTGTTATTTGAGTCTTTTGAGTTTCAGTTCTGTACTAGTCAGCTTATGTTGAGCTAGTTCAGTCCAGTGTTAGTCAGCTCATGTCGAGCTAATTTTATTTTTTTGAGTCCTGTTCAACCATATTGAAGAACAGAGATCCCTTTGCTACATCCGTCGAGTCTTTGGCTTGATTTTCCAGGCCGCATCCATCGAGGAACGAGAGATCTCTTTGCTGCAATCTTCACGGGCACTTTAGACATTGTCAGGTACACCCCCTCTACCTTAGTCTTATTTGTAGGAGAACTTGCCCTAACCGAGGCTTCTCAGCCCCGGCGATCCTTCTTTAGTACTTTTCTAGGTTCTAATCTGCATGCTTGGCTTCAAAAATTCATACAAAATTCCCTACAACTAATTTTGATCTGAAATTCAGAAATTAATCACCTAGCCCCACATATAAAATATACAAAAAGAATTGCATGCATATTAGTCCCGCATCACTTATCCTTTCTAGGGCAAGCCGAAGGCTCCTCACGAGACCTTCCCTCTAGCTCCTCGCATGGCCTCTTTGCTGGCTCCTCGCGAGGCCGTGATGATGATGACCACTTATGGATCATCTATTTAAGTTGGTCCACCAAGATCTTCATGTTCGCACAAAAAAAGAGGCCCAATCAGCCATCATGAATTATAGGAAAGATCGGAATCCAAAACCTTTCCAAAGGACTGGATGGGGCTGACAACGGCATCTAACAAGTTTTGCTCACAGAGGAGGTCCCTCCCACGTGGAACCATCGAGGTGATGAGTTGGTCGTAAACCTCCTGGTCGGCGGGCTCCACTGTGGCATTCTAGTTGGACATGCGATCAGGACCGCTCCATACCCAGTTCACCTCCTCGATGGAGGAAAAGATATACCTACTCTTCCATCCTTTGATGAAAGTAGGTAGGTCAAATTTAAGGATCTCAGATCGGGGGGCAACCAACCACCACCCGCTATCAGTAGGGTGGCACTTTGGAGTGAACAGGACCCTGAACAAGGAAAACCTAGTGACAATGCCATGAAAATGGCACAGCACTATGAAGGAAGAGATGGCCCTAAAGGAATTTGGGGTTAACTAGGCTGAGACTAGTCTATAATGGTCTAAGAAGGAGAGGATGAAAGGGTGAAGAGAAAGCCATAACCTTGCTGGTAAGAACTTGTACAGGGCAACTCGGCCTAGCCCACCTGAGATGACTCGCTCCCCCGGGTCTGGGGTCGAGATCCGGATGGTATCCGGGATCTCGTAGATGACCCGAAGCTGGAGGGCATTCATCCTTGTCATCGTCGAGGCAACTCCAGATGGATTGGTCGCATCTAGGTTTGAAGACGAAGGAGGGGGAGGCAAGTACCGGGTGTGGGGGTCCACCGTCTGTCGAGGACCCTACGGGATCCTAAATGGGATGTCCTCCTCCTCACTACTTGAGGAAGGAAGCCCTACCCGTGACGTCTCCACCATGCCATGGGGGGCCAGATCATACCTCCGTTGATGGCGACCGCTCCTTGAGGAACTCATGGCGAAGGAGGAGGGAACAAAGGAAAGAACGAGACCTAAGGATGAAGGGGACCCCCTCGGCATGAACCTAAAAGAAAGGGAATGGATAGAGAGACAGATCTGTAGAGGACACAATGGGTATGGAGCTTTCCCCTTTCCTTTTCCTTCTCTGCTCTTCCCTTTTCACCCGAAGATCTCTAAGATGCAAATGAAGGGACGAGTTGCTTTTTGGATGAGATGGTGAAACCCTTTTTTCAAAATCCAACTGGCCGATCGGTGTGTCCCTCCATTATGCTGGCCAGTAGGATTTGGACACGCATCAGCCTCCTGTTGGCCTGGATGCTTCGATCCCTGGAGTGCCGCATCAGAAAATGGAGAGGCATCACTTCAAATTGGCGGTTTCACTAGCATGGCATCTCTAGGTTGGCACGGGCACGATCCGCAATCATTAGAAAGTATGGGCTTTAATGACTCGAGCATGGTGGCCCTCCATGTTAGCAAGTCATTCTCCCTTTGCTCGAAACCCCAGGGAGCTATCATGCATTTCGGAGCTCGAGAGTGGGGGGCATTTGATATGGCGAGCCACCGACATGGAGCCCATGAAGGTGTGTGACATGGCAAGCCGCTGACTTGGCACCCACGAAGGCTCCAGCTAGGCGTCGAGGTGATAGGGAGCGCCACCAAGCCTATCTTGGGTAGAGCTTCCATCCGAGATCAAGCTCCTAGTGAGGGTCAAGCTCCCATTCAAGGTCGAGTTCCTGTGCAGAGGAATAGCTCCCATCTGAGGTCGAGCTCCCATCCGAGGTTGAGCTCCCATTCGAAGCAAAGCTCCCAGCAGGGTCGAGCTCCCACCCAAGGTCGAGCTCCCATCCAAAGTCTAGCTCCTATCTGAGGTCGAGCTTCCATTCGAGGTTGAGCTCCCGTTCGAGGTCAAGCTCCCATTCGAGGTTGAGCTCCTATCCGAAGCAAAGCTCCCAGTGGGGGTCGAGCTCCCACCCAAGGTCGAGCTCTCATCCGAAGTCTAGCTCCTATATGAAGTCGAGCTCTAGTGTAAAGGTCGAGCTCCTATCCAAGGTCAAGCTCCCGTCCGAGGTCAAGCTCCCATCTGAGAAGGTCCCTAAGAACAGCGAGGCACATCCTAACCGTGATAGAAGGAGCTGCCGAAGGCAAGGTGCAGAGATGGAGGGAATCCAAACCATGGCACAAAGGCTCCACGACATCTCTCTTAGACTGTTTGCAATTTTTAAGAGTGACGCATGTTCCGCCAAAGGCTCCGAGCTCTGCGGCATGCCACCTGCACATTCTACGCAATGTATTTTCTACTAGGTTCCAAGCCGTACAGCATGCCACCCGCACCCTCTACAGGGTGCATGTCCCATCAGGACTCCAGTTCCTGCAGCACACCGTCTGTGTCTCCTCCAAGAAGAGTATCCTGTCAAGGTCCTAAGCTCTGCAGCATACCAATGGTTCCCCTCAAAAATAGAAGAGCTCGACTATGACTTGAGACTCTGTGGCACGGTGCTCGCACCCGCCACGGAGGACCACTCTACCAAGGGGATAGGCTCTACAGCATGCCGACAAACATCTCCAATAGGACCTCCTTCCGAGGACTGAATCGTAAGGGGTTTTGGCAAATGAAAATCCCTCCCAAAGGGGATGCCTGGAAAGAGATGTCCCAATAAGGCCCCAAACCCGGTTTGGTCTGATAACTTCCTATATAGTGGAAAGAGGAACCTCCGATAAGGGGGGACAGTAAGAGAGAGAACAAAGGGGCAACAGATCAAGCAGAGAGAACCTCCTCACGCTCTAACTTCCTATTTTTCTTTTCATCTAATTTCCTTCTCTATGTGGAGGCATCTTGAACCTCTGCCACAGAGGATCTGTTCTCCTTGATCATCCCACTGACTTGACCATCGAAATGTTCCCACCGGAATTTCCGGCTCGGGTCTCCTCTTTTTTGCAGGACCTTCCAACTGCGAAGTCACGAGAAAGGAGGATCTGGCACCTTTGAGGAGGCCAGCCTGTCCAGGCCGCATCAGAGCTACAGGCTACGACGATCTAGATGGCAACAGCCCCCGTATTGTGATATTTCAAGTCTTGATTAGGAAGTAGGAGACCCACCTTAATTGTTCCAATTCAAGCCTAAAAGATCTGGGGAATACCCTTTGAAATTCCACTAGACATGGAAAGAGTCTGAACATAGATAAAAGTGGCAATTATGGTGGCCTTGTATTTAAATTGAATACAAGCATATTCATGTGACCATTTTTACATTTAAAAAATATGAATACATGAAAATTAATCAAAATGATCCAAAATAGATTTGGATGAGATATATCTACATGTATTCCCATTATCAAACTTTACGTGTAATGCTTCAGCTGTTAGTATGAGGTACTTGATACAATGATAAACAAAATGTCAAGATCATACACATGCAATTTTACATACACATTTTGCTTTTCTAGATATTGATAAGATATATATTAGATTGTAGTTTTTGAAATAATTGAATCAATATCAAGTTTTAAATGAATTTGTAGCATGACCTTTTAGAATTTTCAATGGCTTTATTATAATGTATTTTAATAATTCCAGACTTTAAATCAGATTAATCAAAACAACAAATCCAATGTTTTCAGTCTTGTAAAATATTTTAAAATTTTGTGATGCATGTTTCATTACTTGTTTTTTTCTCATTTAATTCTCTTTATTTTTCTCTTTTTTCCTGGATTTTTCACAAAAACTCCAAAACTAAGACTGAAATTGCCGAAACCAAACTTTATATGCTACATTGAATGAGAAATGGAAATCAAGATTTTAAACCTTCAATACTTTTATACCATGTTATATGAATACTAAAAGCTCTAAACATCTAACAATAATATGACTTAATAATATTCTCTTGTATATTCTATGAATGGGTAGCAAAACAAAGGCTTTGCAGTTTACTGGCAAGATAAAAGTATAAAAGTTATTTTAATCATGGAAGGGTCAGTGGCAATGACAAGAATATTAAATATACAAACAATTGTTCTATAGAAAGACAATTTGAGTATTTTGTCATCTTATAAGACTTTCTAGGCGGATACACAGTTTGTAGCAGCTGCAAACCTCATCTGGGTTGCCCCACAATCTGCGCAGATGAAAATCTGATTCTGACTCCACGATTCCTTTAGGTAGGCTTTCTGCACCTCGAGGATTTGTAGGAACATAAATCTGTAAGAAAATCATGGAGAATAACTCAACAATAGTACCGGAAGCAAATATTGGAAATCCTAAAACAGATGGTTGGCCGTTGGCAATGAAACATAAGCTGCAAGTATTAAGTATGGTTGACACATAAAGAGGATAAACAAATGATAAAGTGCAGTTTCAGCAGATTATCTACAAATATAAGTACAAGTTCTGTCAAAAATTACTCATAAAAAGACTGGGATACCAATAGGCATGGTTTGCAAGTATTACACAGCCAAATGCAATTGGGATGGAATTATAGTCTCTCTTTTCAATTAAAACAGAATGTTCAATTCTATCACGAGGAATAGATTACCATGAATCTCCACATAAACACATATGTCAAGTAACAAAAATATCAATCCGTATCATACCATCGCCATAATACATACTGATATGGCTACATCGCTGACGTGGGGCGCGTGTCAGGTCCAGCTGGACACGGTTAGTACCATGTGAATTTTTTCTTTTAAAGATCCCCAGTTCGAAAAGAAGTGCTCCTGCTCTTTCGCCAGGTGGCACCCGAAAACAGGTCCACCTCGGCCAAAGTTGAGCCTTTCTCTGCCACTCCAACAGGTGACCGCCTAGGAGGGGTCTACCTCGGCCGAAGCTGGCGGCCCCTTGCTCCCTCGCCAGGTGGCACCCTAAGATGGGTCCACCTCTGTCGAGGTCGAGCCGGGCCCTCCTGCTCCTTCGCCAGGTGGCAACCGAAGACGGGTCCATCTCGGCCGAAGTCGAGCACCTCCCTGCCACTCTGCCAGGTGTCCACCCAGGAGGGGTCCACCTCGGCCGAAGCTGGCAGCCCCTTGCTCCATCGCCAGGTGGCAACCCGAGATGGGTCCACCTCTACCGAGGTCGAGACGGGCCCTCCTGCTCCTTTTCCATGTGGCACCGGAAGACAGTCACCTCGGTCGAAGTCGAGCACCTCCCTGCCACTCCGCCAGGTGTCCACCCAGGAGGGGTCCACCTCAGCCGAAGCTGGCAGACCCTTGCTCCCTTGCCAGGTGGCACCCTAAGATGGATCCACCTCTACCGAGGTCGAGCCGGGCCCTCCTGCTTCTTCGCCAGGTGGCACCCAAAGATGGGTCCACCTCGGCCGAAGTTGAGCCTCTCTGCCACTCTGCCAGGTGTCCACCAGGAGGGGACCACCTCGGCCGAAGCTGGCGGCACCTTGCTCCCTCGCCAGGTGGCACCCCAAGACGGGTCCACCTTTGCCGAGGTCGAGCTGGGCCCTCCTGCTCCTTCACCATATGGCACCCAAAGACGGGTCCACCTCGGTCGAAGTCGAGCACCTCCCTGCCACTCCGCAAGGTGTCCACCGAGGAGTGGTCCACCTCGGCCGAAGCTGGTGGCCCCTCGCTCCCTCGCCAGGTGGCACCCCAAGACGGGTCCACCTCTGCCGAGGTCGAGCCGGGCCCTTCTGCTCCTTCGCCAGGTGGCACCCGAAGACGGGTCCACCTCGACCGAAGTCGAGCACTTCCCTGCCACTCCGCTAAGTGTCCACCAAGGAGGGGTCCACCTCGGCCGAAGCTGGCAGCACCTTGCTCCCTCGCAAGGTGGCACCCCAAGACGGGTCCACCTCTGCCAAGGTCGAGCCGGGCCCTCCTGCTCCTTCGCCAGGTGGCACCCGAAGATGGGTCCACCTCGGCCGAAGTCGAGCACCTCCCTGCCACTCGCCAGGTGTCCACCCAGGAGGGGTCCACCTCGGCCGAAGCTGGCGGCCCCTTGCTCCCACGCCAGGTGGCACCCCAAGATAGGTTCACCTCTACCGAGGTCGAGCTGGGCCCTCCTGCTCCTTCACCAGGTGGCACCCGAAGACGGGTCCATCTTGGCCGAAGTTGAGCCTCTCTTTGCCACTCCGCCATGTGTCCACCTAGGAGGGGTCCACCTCGGCCGAAGCTGGCGGCCCCTTGCTCCCTCGCCAGGTGGCACCCCAAGACGGGTCCACCTCTGCCGAGGTCGAGCTGGGCCTTCTGCTCCTTCGCCAGGTGGCACCCGTAGACGGGTCCACCTTGACCGAAGTCGAGCCTCTCCCTGCCACTCCGCCAGGTATCCACCTAGGAGGGGTCCACCTCGGACGAAGCTGGCGGCCCCCTCGCTCCCTCGCTATGTGGCACCCCAAGACAAGTACACCTCTATCGAGGTCGAGCCGGGCCCTTCTACTCCTTCGCCAGGTGGCACCCGAAGACTAGTCCACCTTGACCGAAGTCGAGCCTCTCTCTGCCACTCCGCCAGGTGCCCATCCAGGAGGGGTCCACCTCGATCGAAGCTGGCGGCCCCCTCGCTCCCTCGCCAGGTGGCACCCCAAGACGGGTCCACTTCAACTGAGGTCGAGCCGGGCCCTCCTACTCCTTCGCCAGGTGGCACCCGAAGACGAGTCCACCTCGGTCGAAGTCGAGAACCTCCATGCCACTCCGCCAGGTGTCCACCCAGGAGGGGTCCACCTCGGCTGAAGCTTGCGGCCCCACGCTCCCTCGCCAGGTGGCACCCCAAGACAGGTCCACCTCGACAAAGGTCGAGTCGGGCCCTCCTGCACCTTCGCCAGGTGACACCCGAAGACGGGTCCACCTCGGCCAAAGTCAAGCACCTCCCTACCACTCCGCCAAGTGTCCACACAGGAGGGGTCCACCTCGGCCGAAGCTGGCGGCCCCTCGCTCCCTCGCCAGGTGGCACCCCAAGACGGGTCCACCTCTGCCGAGGTTCAGCCGGGCCCTTTAGCTCCTTCGCCAGTTTGCACCCGAAGATGGGTCCACCTCGGTCGAAGTCGAGCCTCTCTCTGTCACTCCACCAGGTGTCCTCACAGGAAGGGTTCACCTCGGCCGAAGCTGGCGGCCCCTCGCTCCCTCGATAGGTGGCACCCCAAGACGGGTCCACCTCTGTCGAGGTCGAGCCGGGCCCTCCTGCTCCTTCGCTAGGTGGCACCCGAAGACGTGTCCACCTCAGTCGAAGTCGAGCCTCTCTCTACCACCCCGCCAGGGGTCCACCTAGGAGGGGTCCACCTCGGCCGAAGCTGGCAGCCCCTGCTCCACCTCCAGGTGGCGCCTCCTGACGGGTCCACCTCGATCGAGATCATCCCAACACTGCAAAGCCTCGCGGAAGTAGAGACATGGGTTGCAAGGTCGCCACTAGAGCTGCCGCGTGCCGCGCCCCATAGAGGGCGCCAGTACGGCCTGCAGTGATATGCGAAACCTCATTTACACTAGTCAGACGGGGCCTCACAATCGAGGAACAGAATCTTTGGGGGCAGGAGCCTGAAATGGCTGGAAGTCCACCATCAATGCCTCGAAAGGAGAGCTCCTGTGCTCGGCCCAAAGCCTCACCAGTCTTCCCCCTTTCGTGACACACTACAGACGAGGCGGTTTGGCCACTTAGCTCTCGAACCGAAGAAGAAGGGGGAGGAGAAGGTCCAGAGGTCTCAGGGAGCCCCCTGGAAGGAACGTGGGCTGAGGGCAGTTCGATGATATAAAAGGGATGGTAAAAATGGGCAGAAAGGTAAGTCGAAAGAGGGAGAAAACATCAAAAGAACAATCTTGGGAGGCCTCAAGACCTCAGGCGTGAGCTCGGTGAACCCAGCGCAGGAAGCCGGGTTTCAACTCCCCTCTTTCCCACACTTCTTTCGTTTACATCTCCTCTAAGCACGAAAATCCTTCGGGAACCCGCCTTAGGGGATCTGTTCCATCTTGCCGTTCTCTAACTTGACCGTCGGAGTGCCCCCGCCGGAATCTCCGGCTCGGGTCTCTGACATGTTTTGCAGGTCCGAGAGCTTGGAGATCTCGAGGTGAGAGAGTCTGAGACCGGTGCCAGCTCAAGAGCTACAGGCCACCATGGTGAGATCGATAACAGATTGGCGCACTAGGTAAGGGGGCAGAATAGTAACCCCTATGCGAGCAAGCTCTCCATGGGCGAAAGCACACTCCGACCATGGTGGTGATGCATGGACGCAAAGTATCCGCCAGTCAAGCGGGAGAAGTTCCTTCTCCTCAAGGGCCGCGTAGCCCGGAGAGGGAACTTCTTGGTCCACCTCCTCCTCCTCAGCCATCCCCAGTGGACAGTCCTTTCACAGCTATCGTCCAGCAGCTGCAAACTTTGACTACCGCTATGCAACAATTGCAGCACCAGCAGCACTCTGTGGCCACTCAGCCCCAGCCAGGGACCCTCGCGGCTCGAGCCACGGGTCCCCGCGGAAGCCTGCACTACATCCAAGGTAGGCCCTCCCATCCGCGGATAGTTTCCAACCCCCGCGGGAGCTACCAGACTCCTGTAAAGAGGAACTACTCCAGTTCGACGGATCACGATAGTCGATCCCCGGCCAACTATGCCGAAGTAGTGCAGCGCAGCAGGCGCCATTGGGGCAAGGCCCCTCGCCGAGATCGATCGGCACCCCCTTCTCCAGCGACCTCGGTGGAAGATTCCATCGATGAGGCCATCAGGCGCAAGGCCGAGAGGCGCCTAGAGGAGCACAAGTGCAAGTTGGCAGACTTTGCCCACCGCTTTGCCGACATGCAAAGCTCCCCAACAGATCCAGCGGGCTACAATGCCTAACCACCCTTCTCCCGGGAAATCCAAGAGGAATCGATGCCGAGTCAGTTCCGCATGCCTCAAGTGGATCCCTACAATGGGACCACCAATCTCTTGGACCATTTAGAGAGCTATAAGGCTCTGATGAGGGTCCAGGGAGTGACGGACGCTCTTCTATGCATTGCCTTTCCAACCACCCTTCAGAAGGCTGCTCGAGTTTGGTTCGCTCGTCTCGAGCCAGAATCTATCAGCTCCTTCCATCAACTGGAAGGAAAGTTTGTGGCACACTTTGACACTTACCAGAAGGTGCCAGAGAGGTGGATATCCTCTTCTCTATCCACCAGTAGGACCAGGAGCTGCGCGGGACTACATTACCCGCTTCAAGACCGCCGCCCTGGAAATCTATAGTCTGGACGAGCCTGTCGCCATGCTGGCATTGAAGCATGGGCTCAAGACCTCCCGTCTGACATATTCCCTGGATAAAAAGCCCCCTAGACGTACTCTGAGCTCCTCCTTCGTGTCCACAAGTACATCCGAGTGTAGGAGGTCGATCGCACCAGGCGAGAGCTGGACGGGAAGCCTTCAAAGAAGCTTGCCCCAAGAGATGTCCCCGGGACCCGGAGGCTTGGACCACCTGCAGATTTTCGTCCAAGCCCAAAGTCGAAGAACGGTGCTGCCCTAGAGAGAACGTTCACCCCACTCCTTGCTCCCATAACGAAGATCCTCATGGAGATTGAGGGTGAGCACTACCTCCGTCGACCTCCTCCTCAGAACCCAAGGAACATCCGTGACAAGATAAAATATTGTCAATTTCACCGCGAGCATGGCCACGACACGGAGGAGTGCCATAATTTGAAGCGGGAGATTGAGGAGCTGATCAAGAGGGGCTACCTCAGGAAATTCATAAGGAACGAAGCCCCGGTGGAGGGTCAGCCGCTCGCAGCCCTTCCCCCATCCCCGTAATTGACAACCGCCCAACGGAGAAGCCGATGGGCATGATCTCCTTGGGGATCGGGCATGCGACGAAGAGAGCCCGGGAGGAAGGAGACCCAGAGAATGTACTCCTCTTTGAAAAGGGGAATAAAAATAAAAATGTAAACAATGATGCAGTGGTGGTCGAGATGACCATCGCGAAACATCCTGTACATCACATTATGGTGGATAGTGGGAGCTCTACTGATGTGCTTTTTTACGATGCTTTCTCCCGAATGAATCTGTCTCATGATCAATTAAAGTCGGTGCACACCTCTCTCGTGGGCTTCACTGGAGATTCGGTGGGGGTCGAAGGAGAGATCACTCTCCCAGTCACTGCTGGATCCCCACCTCGGCAGAGTACGGTCATGATGACGTTTACCATCGTCAAGCTCCCATCACCTTATAATACCATCCTCGACCGTCCAGGGCTCAACCAGCTGGACGCTGTCATTTCCACTAGGAGGTTGCTGGTGTAGTTCCCTACCGCCTCTGGGACGGGAGTAATGAGAGGGACGGCCCAGCCCGTCCAGCATTATCTGCAGACGGTCCCTGGGGCCCGGAGCTCTAAGCTCGGCTCCGAGGTCGACGACCTCGACCTAAGAGAGCAAGGCCCAGGGTGAAAGGGATATGCCCTACAAGCCAATCTATGTTGTATCTCCCAAACCATTGTAATTGACAATTTTCTAAATAAAGGCATTATTTTTCATCATACGCTGTGTGTTTATACTATATGATGAACCCCATAGATTAGGGCTATGATTTTAGGGTTATGATGAGATCATACCAGTGAGACCTAAAATCTTAAAACCTTAATCTAAAGTATTCCTAGTCAAAGGAACCCTGAGTAGGGGATCAGGGTTTTCCGGTAAGACTAGCACATCCCATGTATACTGGAAAGGGTGACTGCTCTCACAGTCACTTGTGTATGACACTAATACTGGGATGTGGGTGCTCATTGGAGAATGAGTTCACTGATATGATCCAACTTGAGAACATCTAATGGAGTCTTAGCTACATGTCAATAGAAGGTTCTCATAGTGGGAGTGGTACAAGTAATCTTTTGACCTGAGACTGCCATAAGTACCTTATGTACATGAACCATTCTTTGGTTCAATCCTAATCATGACACTGAGTCATGCACAGGATTGATACTGGGAATGGTGAATTGGATATGAAGGTAATGAGTAGGTCAACAAGGAATCGATCACTCTTAGTAAGAGGAGATTGCATCCAGCTAGTTAACAATCGGATGATGATTCAGGGAATCTTTGATCAAAGTAAAGATATTAGAGATGGTTTCTAATATCAAGATAATTGAATCATCGATATAAGATTGAGCTAGAAATAAATATAATATTGGATTTGACATATATCCATATCCATAGTTATATTTTGGGTGCAGGCTGATCGAAAGATTTAATTGTACGGTAACTCTCTACTGAAGGATAATTTTGGTATTTCACCAGAATTTCCATATCTTCCGGGTAGACATGACACGTTGCTAGACGTCAATCTTGTCTTGTGGGTTGATCAAATTCAAAGATCATTTATTAGGAAGAGTCCTAATTGATCAAATCGGGTAAGCCCGGTTTGACCTAAATCGATTAGAAAGAGTTCTAATCAAATTAGGTCAACTTGTATTCGAACCCACTGCTGGCTAGATGTGGAACCCAATGGGTCACACACTTAAGAGGATTGATCAAGTATTTAATTTAGATTAAATCATCTTTGCAGGATAACACTCTAGCAGGTGTTGCAAACCCTAGCTTCTATTCGAATCGGATTCGAATTAGGTTCCGGATTGGTTCAAATGGGTTCTAATTGGACCTAATTAGACCCTAATTATGCAAATAGGATTATGGCTAACCCTATTGGCTAGCCATGTAACTTGGCTAGCCTCCCCACCCGCCCCCTTAGCTATTTCATGCCAAATGCCAAGAGTCCATGCGCATATGGACTCTTGGCGCGCCATTTGGAAGAGTCCATGGCGCATGGACTCTTGGCACGCCCACTTAAATCTCGATGATTTATTTGGGGCGGCCTCCTTTCTTAGTGATTAGCGCACCATCTGCCCCCCTGGATGGGAATCCAACGGCTGATGGGATTTTAAGAAAGAAGGAATGCGCTAACTCTTCCGGGCGTGCGAAATAACATCTCTTCGGAGATGAAAAGTCGCGACTTCCTCCTTTTAAAACACCGCGGTTTTCCTTTAAGAAAAGCCATGGGATTTAATCTGGAAGGTCGTGAGATGGGAGGATAAGGCATGAGAAATAGGGAAGGGGCGTGAGACAAAGTGGAATGATATTTACGGTTGTGCTCTTTTGAGAAGACATCTCTCTGTAATCTATTTAAACAACAGAGGTCTCGGGTGTTTTGACTAATGAACAAAAGTCTTTTATTTCTTTTCTTCCAGGAACTGATTCCTCTTAGCTTGTTTAGGACATAGAGAGTTTCCCTCTTACAGAGTTCTCTTCTCTGTTGAAACTCAAGTCCAAAACAAGAGATAGGAAGAATCTCTTGATCGGTAAAAGAAAAGAACTCTTACTCTGTTTCTATTTCCTTTTACTTTAAGACATTATGTCTTAAATCCTCCTCCTCCTTCAAGACAAGAGTTTATTCTTAGGACAAGGTCTTAAGAAAGGGAGAGGAAGAAGAAAGAAAGGAAGTAAGGAGCCCCTACCCTGCAGTTTTAAAGCCATAGTCCTCTTGAGTTCTAGGACAAGAATTCAAGTGAAGGAATTTGAAGAAGCTTGCATCTTGATCAATCATCTTGTGGATCACCATTAGAGGGTGGACATTTGGACGCCTGGTGAAATCAAAAGAAGCATTCAACACCAAGTTCTGATTCTACATCAAAATTGGACTTAGCGTTAAAAGGTTGGTGCCCTAATTCTAACACTGTTAATTGTATGTTTAATCCTGAATAAGGAGATCCTGGCTAAGGGATTATGGTGCAAATTTCATCATTTTTGAAATTACACTTCCTGCAGTGCACTGGAATCCCAACAGTGGTATCAGAGCCACCCTTATTACAGTTAAAACATATGAAAATTTTTATGTGGTTTTGATGTAATGTTGCATGTTAGGGTTTTAAACCCTTGAATGCTGATAACACTTAGCATATTTTTTGTTGCAAATATGTTTTGGTGTATGCCACTAGTTAGGGTTTTTCACTCAAACCCTAATTATTATAGAGATATGATTAGTTTTGAAGTCATCATACTGAAATAAGGTTGCCCTGGCATAATGGTGGATCCATTATGTGGTAAATGGTTGTCCTAGTATGATGACACACTTAGCACATATTTGTTTTTATCTGAGTGATATGGTTGTGATATGTTCTATAAGAATGTGCTGGCAATTTTATAAAGCCCTCTTCTTAAAATTATATTAAGTCATAGTATAGTTAACTAATAAGCATCACTAGTCATGATGAACAATTGATCATTCGGTGTCTAGAAAGGTGGTTTGGGAAGGTAAAGAGAATCGTGGTTTTTAATTGGTTCCGTTGACTGACCTGGCCAATTTTTATTGGTGTCTAGGAAAGCAACGGGGGGACTCCCACATCTCTTCCACTTGCCTGGCCGATTTGATTATATTTAAATCTTGACTTAAATGCTTAGTGTTAAAAAAATGTATATTGGCCTTCCTTCATGCTGGATCATTATTGTTATGAACCACATTAGGTTTGTTGTGTTATCTGCAAGACCTAATATGGTGATTGACATAATATTAGTCTAGTGCATAGATATGCTTACAGTATATTCAGTATAATGCCTTGTTGTGTTATCTGCAAGGGCATTATATTTGAATACTGACTGTATAGAAATGAAAGGGTCTTGACTTAACTAGAACATTATGGTTTGTTGTGTTTTCTGCAAGACTTATAATGTTCTAGAGGCCAAGTTATTTTTGAGAATTATATGAGATATAATTGGAAGAGTTTCCTACCTTTGAGCTTATAAAAGATTTGTTGTGTTATCTGCAAGATCTTTTATAAGTTATTAGGATCTCAATCTCACTAAGAAAAACCGATCAGGGTCTTCTCGATTATCATAGTGAGGGCTATGATTTTTGATAAAATAGTGGGAGACATAATTAAATTGAAGACCTAATTTAATTATGTAAGTCATTTCATGGTTGTTTGCTTATGTATTGTTCTTTATTAAATGTAGATAAATGGCATCTTCATTATCACTGCGAAGCATCTTAGATACCAACAAATTGACTGGTCCAAACTATGTGGACTGGTTGAGAAACTTAAAGATTGTACTGAGTTCAGAAAAACTTTCTTATATTCTTGATACCCCTAGTCTTAATCCACTAGGGGATGATGCCACACAGGAAGATATGGCCACAAACAAAATGTGGCAGAATGACTCCCTCACTGTCAAGTGTATCATACTGGCCTCTATGACCAATGAGTTACAGAGGCAGCATGAAAGCATGGGTACTCAATCCATAATGCTCAATTTAAAAGAGCTTTATGGAGAACAAAGCAGAACTGCTAGATATGAAATATCTAAGCAGTTATTCCATGCTAGGATGACAGAGGGTACATCCGTTCAGGATCATGTCTGAAGTAATTGACTTAATCACAAGATTGGGTCAATTAGGGTTATTATGGATGGGGAGCTGAATCAGGATTTAATCCTGCAATCACTCCCGGAGTCATTTTCTCAGTTTGTCTTGAATTATCACATGAACAAACTGAACACTTCCTTGCCTGAGCTGTTAAATATGTTAAAAACAGCAGAGAGCCACGTTAAGAAAGAAAAGGCTCCACTTCTTCTTGTTGATAAGACCAATAAGAAGAAATCAGGCAAAAAGGTTTTAGTAGGAGGCTAAACCCTAAGGGTGGCATCAATAAGAACAAGAAAGGAAAGAAGGCCTCAAAACAGTCAACCTGTTTCTTTTGCGGCAAAGCGGGACATTGAAAAGGAATTGCAAGGCTTACCTTGCAACTGTGAAGCCTGGTACGGCAGATGCACCAAAAGGTATGTATGAGATACATACTATATTGACATTAAATTCGTCTATATCAAATACTTGGGTATTGGATACCGCTTGTGGTTACCATATATGCAAATCTTTGCAGGACCTCCACAAGCTTAAAGTATTGAAGGAAGGCGACTTCAATCTCTACGGTGCTGGTGGTGATATCATCCAAGCAGAAGCTGTAGGGACCTATATTCTGAAGTTGCCTTCAGGGAAGATCTTGGAGTTAGAAAATTGTTACTATATGCCAAAGATTATTAGGAACATTATATCTATTCCTTTGTTATTAAAACAAGGATATGTAATGGATGTAACGAGCACTGGTTGCTCGATAATGTTATCTAATAAAATTATTTGTTCTGGCATATTTAGCAATGGGCTCTTAACTCTTTCTTCCAATGATAGTGTTTTCATGTCAATAAAAAGGAAAAGAAAAGACTTTAATGATACTTTACTTTGGCATCATCGACTTGGTCATGTTAATGAGTCTAGGATAAGCAAGTTATACAAGGAAAAATTCCTTGATCCTTATGAGTATGAATCATTAGGAACTTGCGAATCATGTCTCATGGGTAAGATGACCAAGACTCCATTCACTGGACATGGAGAAAGGTCAACTGAGTTATTAGGACTTATACATACTGATGTATATGGTCCAATGACAACTCAGGCCAGAGGAGGATACTCAATTTTATCACTTTTACAGATGATTTATCTAGGTTCGGATATGTGTATCTTATGAAACATAAATCTGAAGCCTTTGATAAATTTAAGGAGTATCAAAGTATGGTCGAAAAACAAACCAGGAAAAGTATTAAAGTTCTTCGTTCTGATCGAGGAGGAGAATACTTATCACAGAGTTTTTAGACTATCTTAAAGTTAATGGAATTCTTTCTGAATGGACCCCTCCTTATACACCACAGCTAAATGGTATAGCTGAAAGGAGGAATCGTACCTTATTAGATATGGTACGATCCATGATGTGCTTCACAAATTTACCCATTTCCTTCTGGGGTCATGCCCTAGAAACTGCTGTTTACATTCTGAACAAGGTACCTTCTAAATCCGTTGTTAGTACTCCATATGAAATTTGGAGTGGAAAGAAACCATATCTTAAATATTTCAAGGTATGGGGATGTCCAGCTATGTTAAAAGAAATTTTGGACATAAGTTGGAACCTAGAGCGGATAAATGTCTATTTGTAGGATATCCTAGAGAAGGTAGAGGATATCTATTCTACCATCCTACTGAAAAAAGATTTTTGTCAGCAGGCATGCCACTTTTCTAGAAAAGGAGTTCATTTTAGAAAAGGGCAATGGTAGAACTATTGAACTTGGAGAAGTACAAGAAACACAGATAGACAATTCTCAACCATTAGAACATATAGTTAGGACAGAACCAGAACACAAAACTCCTCCCGTAGGTCTGATAGAGTGCCACGGGCACCTGAGAGGTATGGGTTTATTATTGAAAATAATGAAGCCCAAGTCATTCAAAATGATGAACCTCTGACCTATACGGAAGCTATCTTGAGTACTGATTCAGATAGATGGCAAGAAGCCATGGAATCCGAAATAGACTCTATGTATGTAAACCAAGTATGGTCTTTGGTTGATGCACCAGAGGGTATTAATCCTATTGGGTGCAAATGGGTCTATAAGAAAAAGATGGGGCTGATGGCCAAGTTGAAACCTATAAAGCCAGATTAGTGGCTAAAGGTTTTAGACAAAAACAGGGAATTGATTATGATGAAACATTCTCACCTGTTGCCATGCTCAAATCAATACGGATTTTACTTGCTATAGCAGCATATCATGATTATGAGATCTGGCAGATGGATGTGAAGACTGCATTCCTCAATGGTTTCCTTGAGGAAGAAGTCTACATGTCACAGCCAGAAGGTTTTATTTCAAAAAATAAACCTAATCAAGTATGCAAGCTAAAGAAATCCATTTATGGATTAAAGCAAGCTTCAAGGAGTTGGAACATCCGCTTTGATGAAACTATTAAAAGGTTGGTTTTATCAAAAATGTGGATGAACCCTGTGTTTATAAGAAGACTAGTGGGAGTGCCATAATCTTCTTGGTTCTGTATGTAGATGACATACTCCTCATTGGGAATGATATCCCAATGTTGCAATCAGTCAAGGTTTGGCTATCAAACCAGTTTTCCATGAAAGATTTGGGAGAAGCATCCTATATACTAGGTATTAAGATCTATAGAGATAGATCTAAGAGGATGCTAGGTTTATCCCAATCTAGGTACATTGACTTAGTGCTGAAAAGATTCAGCATGGATGGAAGTAAAAGAGGTTATCTTCCTATGAGTCAAGGCATACATCTTTCTAAAAGGATGTCTCTAAGACACCTGAAGAAAGAAATAGAATGAATTCTATACCCTATGCTTCGGCAATAGGGTCCATAATGTATGCCATGTTGTGTACTAGGCCTGATGTGGCATATGCTTTAGGCATTGTCAGTAGGTTTCAGGCTGATCCAGGAGAGGATCATTGGAAAGCAGTTAAAATATTCTTAAGTACCTAAGAAGGACTAAGGATATTTTCTGGTTTATGGTGGTTCTGATCTTAAACTAGAAGCTTATTCTGATTCTAGTTTTCAATCAGACCCTGATGATAGCAAATCCATTTTGGGATATATTTTTATCCTAAATGGTGGAGCAGTGAGTTGGAAGAGTACCAAGCAGCAGACTGTAGCTGACTCAACCACAGAGGCAGAATACATAGCTGTTAGTGAAGCCGCCAAGGAAGCAGTCTGGATGAAGAAGTTCATCACAGAGTTGGGTGTTGTTCCTGAAATTGAAAACCCAGTGCCACTTTACTGTGACAACACTGGGGCTGTTGCTCAAGCTAAGGAACCAAGAGCTCATCATAAGTCCAAGCACATTCTGAGACGCTTCCATCTCGTTCGAGAAATAGTAGAGAGACAAGATGTCTACATAAATAGAGTTGATACAAAGAACAATGTAGCAGACCCGTTCACTAAGGCTCTACCACAGCGAGATTTGATCGCCACCTCGAGTGTATGGGATTAAGATTTAAAGGCGATTGGCTTTAGTGCAAGTGGGAGATTGAAAGGGATATGCCCTACAAGCCAATCTATGTTGTATCTCCCAAACCATTGTAATTGACAATTTTCTAAATAAAGGCATTATTTTTCATCATACGCTGTGTTATACTATATGATGAACCCCATAGATTAGGGCTATGATTTTAGGGTTATGATGAGATCATACCAGTGAGACCTAAAATCTTAAAACCTTAATCTAAAGTATTCCTAGTCAAAGGAACCCTGAGTAGGGGATCAGGTTTTCCGGTAAGACTAGCACATCCCATGTATACTGGAAAGGGTGACTGCTCTCACAGTCACTTGTGTATGACACTAATACTGGGATGTGGGTGCTCATTGGAGAATGAGTTCACTGATATGATCCAACTTGAGAACATCTAATGGAGTCTTAGCTACATGTCAATAGAAGGTTCTCATAGTGGGAGTGGTACAAGTAATCTTTTGACCTGAGACTGCCATAAGTACCTTATGTACATGAACCCATTCTTTGGTTCAATCCTAATCATGACACTGAGTCATGCACAGGATTGATACTGGGAATGGTGAATTGGATATGAAGGTAATGAGTAGGTCAACAAGGAATCGATCACTCTTAGTAAGAGGAGATTGCATCCAGCTAGTTAACAATCGGATGATGATTCAGGGAATCTTTGATCAAAGTAAAGATATTAGAGATGGTTTCTAATATCAAGATAATTGAATCATCGATATAAGATTGAGCTAGAAATAAATATAATATTGGATTTGACATATATCCATATCCATAGTTATATTTGGGTGCAGGCTGATCGAAAGATTTAATTGTACGGTAACTCTCTACTGAAGGGTAATTTTGGTATTTCACCAAAATTTTCATATCTTCCGGGTAGACATGACACGTTGCTAGACGTCAATCTTGTCTTGTGGGTTGATCAAATTCAAAGATCATTATTAGGAAGAGTCCTAATTGATCAAATCGGGTAAGCCCGGTTTGACCTAAATCGATTAGAAAGAGTTCTAATCAAATTAGGTCAACTTGTATTCGAACCCACTGCTGGCTAGATGTGGAACCCAATGGGTCACACACTTAAGAGGATTGATCAAGAGTTTAATTTAGAATTAAATCATCTTTGCAGGATAACACTCTAGCAGGTGTTGCAAACCCTAGCTTCTATTCGAATCGGATTCGAATTAGGGTTCCGGATTGGTTCTAATTGGGTTCTAATTGGACCTAATTAGACCCTAATTGTGAAAATAGGATTATGGCTAACCCTATTGGCTAGCCATGTAACTTGGCTAGCCTCCCCACCCGCCCCCTTGCTATTTCACGCCAAATGCCAAGAGTCCATGCGCATATGGACTCTTGGCGCGCATTTGGAAGAGTCCATGGCGCATGGACTCTTGGCGCGCCCCACTTAAATCTCCGATGATTTTATTGGGGCGGCCTCCTTTCTTAGTGATTAGCGCACCATCTGCCCCCTTGGATGGGAATCCAACGGCTGATGGATTTTAAGAAAGAAGGAATGCGCTAACTCTTCCGGGGCGCGCGAAATAACATCTCTTCGGAGATGAAAAGTCGCGACCTTCCTTTTAAAAACACTGCGATTTTCCTTTAAGAAAAGCCGTGGGATTTAATCTGGAAGGCCGTGAGATGGGAGGATAGGGCGTGAGAAATAGGGAAGGGGCGTGAGACAAAGTGGAATGTGTTTACGGAGAGTTGTGTTCTTTTGAGAAGACATCTCTTTGTAATCTATTTAAACAACAGAGGTCTCGGGTGTTTTGACTAATGAACAACAGAGTCTTTTATTTTCTTTTCTTTCCAGGAAATGATTCCTCCTTAGCTTGTTTAGGACACAGAGAGTTTCCCTCTTACAGAGTTCTCTTCTCTGTTGAAACTCAAGTCCAAAACAAGAGATAGGAAGAATCTCTTGATCGGTAAAAGAAAAAAACTCTTACTCTGTTTCTATTTCCTTTTACTTTAAGACATTAGTGTCTTAAATCCTCCTCCTTCAAGACAAGAGTTTTATTCTTAGGACAAGGTCTTAAGAAAGGGAGAGGAAGAAGAAGAAAGAAGGAAGTAAGGAGCGCCTACCCTGCAGTTTTAAAGCCATAGTCCTCTTGAGTTCTAGGATAAGAATTCAAGTGAAGGAATTTTGAAGAAGCTTGCATCTTGATCAATCATCTTGTGGATCACCATTGGAGGGTGGACATTTGGATGCCTGGTGAAATCAAAAGAAGCATTCAACACCAAGTTCTGATTCTACATCAAAATTGGACTTAGCATTAAAAGGTTGGTGCCCTAATTCTAACACTGTTAGTTTGTATGTTTAATCCTGAATAAGGAGATCTTGGCTAAGGGATTATGGTGCAAATTTCATCATTTTTGAAATTACACTTCCATGCGGTGCACGGAATCCCAACACAGGGGAGGGCCCGCGGAGCGCTTGTTGAGTACCTCTTGGTTCGGACCCTCAGAAGACATTGTAGATAGGAGCGCAGCTCCCAGAAGAAGAGCGGGCTCGTTTGCTAGAATTCCTACGTGGTGAACGCTGATGTGTTCACCTGGTCCACTGCTGACATGCCAGGTATCCCCTCGGAAGTCATCACCCATCGGTTGAATTTTGATCCAAGATGCCGCCCTGTTCGCTAGAAGAAGGTTTTGCCGCGGAGAGCAGAAGGCCATCAATGAAGAACTGGAGAAGCTTCTCGTCGTGACTTTCTATGGGAGGTACAGTATCCCAGTGGCTGGCGAACGTGGTCATGGTGAAGAAAGCAACGACAAGTGGAGGATCTGTGTGGACTACACGACCTCAATCGAGCTTGCCGAAAGGACAGTTTCCCTCTTCCAAAGATCGACCAGCTCGTGGACACCACTTCAGGGCATCGCCTCCTCTCTTTCATGGATGCCTTCTCCTGGTACAACCAGATCTGAATGCACCCGGAGGACGAGGAGCACACTACTTTTGTCACAAACCGCGGAACCAATTGTTACAAGATGATGCCATTCGGCCTCAAGAACGCCGGGCCACATACCAACGGCTGGTCAACAATGTCTTCAAAGACTAGATTGGCCGCAACATGCAGGTGTACGTGGACGATATGTTGGTAATGAGCAAGACCCCTTCAAACCATGTCAGTGACCTGGCGGAGACCTTCGGTACCTCCGGCTTCACCAAATGAAATTGAACCTGACGGAGTGCGCTTTTGGCATGTCCACCGAGAAGTTCCTAGGTTCATGGTAACCCAAAGGGGATAGAAGCCAACCCGAGAAGGTCCAGGATATCTTGGACATGGAGCAACCCACCTCCAAGAAAAAGTGCAGCGACTCACTGGCCAGATAGCCGTCTTGAGTCGATTTATCTAGAGGTTCGCTGATCGCTGCCAGCCCTTTTAAGGCGCTGAGGAAGATGAATGACTTTACATGGACGAAGGAGTGCCAGGAGGCGTTCGACGAGCTGAAGAGGACACTAGCATCTCCGTCGCTGCTTTCCAGGCCTGAAGAAGTAGAGGAGCTCCTCCTGTACCTGGCGGTCCCCGAAGGCCATCAGTTCGATCCTGGTTCGGACTGACGATAAGGAATGCAAATGCTGGTGTATTACACAAGCAAACTCCTCCACGATACGGAGCTCAGGTATTCCCGATCTGAGAAACTGATTTTTGCACTAATCGTGTCCGCTCAGCGTATCAGACCTTATTTTCAAGCGCACCCCATTGCTGTTCTGACGGATCAGCTGTTGAAAGCGGTGCTCAGCCGACCTGACACATCTGGGCTCTTGGCGAAGTGGGCACTCAAGCTCAGTGAGTTCAACATAACCTACAGGCCAAGGTTGGCCATGAAGGCACAGGTAAGCGCTGAGGTTTGGGGGCAGAAGAGAGCCCCCAAGACCGGCAGCTGGAGCCAGGACCAGAGGAAGACATCTAGATCCTTTAGGTAGATGGAGCCTCGAACTCCAGCGAGAGTGGAGCTGGACTCATGCTCGCCAACGGCGATGGAGTTGTGATCGAATATGTGCTCTGTTTCTAGTTCATCGCCACTAATAATCAAGCAGAGTATGAAGCGCTCCTCACAGGGCTGAGAGTGTCCCACGAGCTGGGCATGGCTAACCTCAAGGTCTTCACCGACTCGCAGCTGGTAGCCGGGCAGATCTCGGGGGAGTACGTGGCATGGGACCCCAAATGGCAAAGTACTTGGAGCTCGTAAGAACGAGCACGGCAGGATTTTGACATTTCAGCGTCTTCCATATACCTCGCGGGGGAAAATGCTCGTACGGATGCACTCTCCCGCCTTGCAACCCTGCCGATCTCATCGTTGGGATGTGCTTACATCGAGCACATCAAGGCCCTGAGCTACGAGACACCCATGGAGGTCCAGCAAGTCAACCAAGAGCGCAGCTGGATGGACAAGTACATTGAGTACATCACCGATGGCACCTTGCCGGAGGATAGCATGGCGGCTGGCCTCATTAAGAGGAAGGCCACACGATTCATCTTAATGGATGGGTTACTGTATCGGAGGTCCTAATCCTACCCGCTCCTCAAGTGTCTAAGACCCGCAGAGGTCGCATTCGTGCTCCAAGAGATCCACGAGGGCATCTGTGGGAACCATGTGGGGGGCAGGACACTGGCGTACAAGGCCCTCCGTCAAGGTTACTTCTGGGAGACAATGAATGAAGACGTAGCTGACTTCGTGAAGAGGTGCGACCGGTGTCAGCGGCACGCGTGGTGCAATGTCAGCCGCTGCTCCACTCTTCCAGCTCTCCGCCCCATGGTCGTTCACTCAATGGGGCATGGATCTCCTATGACCTTTTCCCCTGGCATCCGGGCAATGGAAATTCTTGATCATGGCCATCGACTACTTCACGAAGTGGGTCGAGGCCGAACCCTTGGCCTGGATCATGGAGGCAAACGTCACCAAGTTCCTTTAGAAGTTAATTATTTGTCGCTTTAACCTACCGCACACTATTATCACCGATAACAGACATTAGTTCGATTGTTGGGAGTTCGAGGAGTTTTGCAGCAACTCGGCATCCACCATCGTTTCACTTCGGTGGCACATCCTCAGACAAACGTAAAAGCCGAGCTAACAAATAGGACCATCTTGCAAGGCCTCCAAACAAGACTAGACTAGGCCAAGGGTAGGTGGGCGGAAGAGCTCTCCGAGTGTCCTTTGGGCGTATCACACTACCCCAAGGATGGCTATGGATGAGACACCATTCAACCTTTATTCGGAGCAGAAGCGGTTATCCCAATTAAGCTCAGCCTATCGACCCTGTGCGTGGAGCAGTACGACATGGAGCAGTACGACAAGACGGAGAACCCTGACAAGATGCTGCTAAACCTGGACCTCCTTGAAGAAATGAGGGACAGGGCTCGAGTTCAGATGGCTGCCTATCGGCAGCGAGTGGCCAGATACTACAACTCCAGAGTGAGACCGAAGTCCTTCTACCAGGGAGATTTGGTGCTCCGCCGTGCTGAAGCTTTCCAGCCACGGGAGTGCGGAAAGCTCTCCCAAACTGGGAAGGTCCTTATAGGGTGGCGGAGGCACTTCCTCACGGGGTGTAATACCTGGAGGAGCTAGGCGGATCCCGGTTCCCTCGGACCTAGAATGCCTCAACTCCTAGAAGCCTCAGGATGGCAAAGGAGTGGCAGGAGGTGCTCGGCTCGACCTCATGGTAGAGGTGGACCCACCTGGGAGGTCCACTCGCGCGAGGGAAGTAGGGGCCGCCAGCTTCGAATGTCGGTGGACCACTCCTGGTGGGCCACCCACGACATGGCGGAGTGAGTCGACAGGCGAGGTGTCAACTTCGGCCGAGGGGGACCCGTCTTCGGTGGACCACTGGCGAAGGAGCTGAGGCAGGGCCCAGCTCTGACCTCGAGAGGTGGACCCGTCTTGGGGTTGCTGTCAAGGGCACCAGACCTCAGAAGGAAGACTTAGGGGCTCCATCTATGAATCTCGATTGACCTTGCCCAAAGAATTAGGGTTTTGGTTTTGTAATAAGGGTGACTTGGTCAACTCAATTTTTAGTCTTGAGTCTGTATTTCCCTGCAATTTAAATTTTGTTGAGTCATGTTAGCTCAGTACAAGTCCTAGTAGTGTCGAGGTCTTCTCCAGGTTGGTGATCCTTTTTCAGGTCAAGACCAGGGCTGCCACATTTTCTCCCAGGCCCAAGCAAGTGGGCGCCACAATCCCAGCCACACGCCAGAGTCCAGGGGGCGCCACATTCTCCATCCAGTGTACTTTGATCCCCACACTACAAGAAAGCAGGTCTCTTCTTTCATGCGCCACTTATGGAGAAATCATTTCGGATCCTCAACCAAGGAGGTGCCCAAAATATTTCCATAAGAGCCAAGCTATGAAAAGAAAGGAGCAAAGCTTGGGGAGCAAGACTAGGGGGCGCCCAAATATTTCCAAATAAAACCAGGTATGGAAGGAAAAAAATTTTCTTGAAGAGCAAGGCTAGGAGGCGCCACCTACTTACCATTGGAGCACCAATCAACACTTATGGAAGCTCTTGCCGGCCATATGAGAAGGATTGATTCTACAAACCTAATTGAGGATCCATCCTATTAGTCCCACATGGGAAGATATAAAACCCTGACCTTTGTAAGGACCTATAAAATAAACCCCTCTTGTAAGTTTTAAAGGACACTGATGAATGAATTCAAATTTTTGTGTGAGCAAACTTGTGTTTCTCTCTTCCACACTTGCATTCAGGTATTGAGCTCCGTGAGGGAGTAAATCCGGGTTCCCTAGGAACCTTGAGGAGGTGTGAGATCTCCAACCCTAAAAACCTAGGTTAGCCACTTCAACTCCAAACCCTGCCGCCCATCTTCTTCTACATTCCACCAAACCTAACTACCTCATCTTCTCACGGCCCCTCTCTCTAGTAGAGGCCGACCACCAGCATCCAGGTCCAGTTCGGCTACTTCAAATACAGAGAAAATCCCAGAGAAGTCAGATCAGCATCCAGGAGAATCAGGACCTCAGCAACATCAACATTCAAGTTCTTCTATCTGGTAAATCTTCCTTGAGTATCTGGTTCCATAAACTTGTTCTTCTTCTTTCCCAGATCTTGAGTTCAGGAAAGCCAACTCTGCCAAAGGACCAGTATTGGAGGATCCATTGTGAAGATATCCGAATCCGGGGTCCAACAATCTGCTCAAGAGAGTCCTTCCACTAACTCTGTGAAGATCACTGTCTGGTCTATAACCCTTCTCTTCTCTTTACTTCTGTCCTGTTAAAGTTCAGAGCGAAACCTTAGGTCTGGAAGTTTCTCAACCCCCAGCAATCCATTACTTCTGAACTACTCTGATAATCTAGTTTCTTTGAATTGTGCTTTCAATTGTTATATAGTTTCTTTCAACTTAGTTTAACTTTCCTTTGAGTCAAGCCGACTTCTAAAATATATATATATAAAAAAAAAATAGTCTTAATTTACTTCGCATCGCATCATCTTTTTTGTTCTGCATCATTTTGGTATCAGAGCCCTGTCTAGGGTTTCTGACTTGCTAGCATGTTTTGAGTGTCTCTCTTTTTTACTTTGTCTGCTCGAAGTAGACTCCCCAGGACGTCCGTCCTAGGAACGAAGTGAGGTGCAAGCCTCCTCTTCTCATTCCATGGGTGTTCCTAGGGTGTGTAGGGATCCACTGGGTTACAACTTCGTAGCAGGAATTGTAAAGGGGAAGCATTCTGTTTTAGTCTGTAACTGCCTATTGCAGGAATTGTTTCTTATTGCAGGTAACTCGAAATTGCATGATTTTTATTTTGCTGGAACCAGTATAATTGAAACTATTTATATTATTTTATTGTAATTTATGTTTTCGTGAAATTTCTGAGAGTTAAATTACAGCAATTCTGGTTTTGTATTTCTGCAATTCAATTTTTGAGTGATCATCTCCTAATTCATCTTAAGGGCGATTGAACATCTAAGATATGAGAGGAGTTGATAACCTCTCTTAGTCAAAACCACCATCCATTCATTCGATCCTAAGCCTAATTTTAAAATTTATTAGACTTAATTTGCCCGGTGGGAGGGACACCAACAAGTCGGGTCTAGGCTAATGTTGAGTTAGTTTGTCTAGTTACTCTGTGTGGCTTTGTACTGTTCTAGAACGGTGGTTCAGGGATTTTATCCCGAAGGGCTTGTGTGCTGGTCCGCCTACCTGGCCAATCTCTGATTGGTGTCTAGGATTGGCATTTAGGGACCTAACACTCCATTACACCTGCCTGGGTGAGTCCCGATACTACAGGCTAGCTTGCCACTCTGATTGAGCATCTAGTTTGGGCTCTAGGTCTAGTTAGCCCGTAGTCGTTTCAGTTGAGTCTCATTGGTATGTTTGCTTGCTCATCATGTCTACCCGGAATGGAGTACCCTACCAACCTGGTCAAACCCAACTGATTTAGAGGCCATGGTTAGAGCTCTTACTGAAAATATGAACAAATTGAGTCAGATATGACTGCTACTGTTGCCCAGTTTAAAGAACAAGTCCATGAGGATCTTACCCAGCTTAGGGATCGAGTCCAAGTACTTGAGGAACCTAGGCATCAGAATTGGACTCCTGACACAGATTTTAATGTGCCTCAAACCTCACCACACCAGGAGCCTAGAAGACCTTTATAGAGATCCTGAACTAATCATAGGAGGCCTGACCCAGAGCCTGAAGATAGAGATGATAGGTTCATTCGGAACATTAAATTAGATGCACCCATTTTGATGGTAGCCTAAACCCTAAGGTGTATTCGATTGGGAGGGTGAGATGGACCAGTACTTTGAGTGTATGCCATGTCTGAGGAAAGGAAGTTCAAGTTTGCCAAGATGAAGTAGTACGTCAAGCCAGGTTATACTGGGGGAACATTGAGCTAACCACTAGAAGACGAAATATTGAGCCATAACCACTTGGCAGGGTATGAACGAGAAGCTAGAGATAAGTACCTATCCATTTCATACCAGCAAAATCGTTAGACCAATGGCAGACCTGAAACAAGGAACCGATCTGTCTATACTACATAACCACTTTGATGAATACCTGATGAGATGTGATGTGAGTGAAGCCCATGAGGTCACTTTATCTAGGTTTAGGGCTGGACTTAGGGAAGACATTAAGAGGGAGTTGTTTCTGAGAGAGGTTATGACCTAGACCAAGCCTATCAGATTGCACTGACATTGAGAAGTTTCAGAGAGGACCATGCCTTCTAGGGTTAGTGCCCCAATCCCAAGAAATGGACCTAGCCAAGTTAACCCTAGCAAACCTACAGGGTTTCCCACCCCTAGGCTCATGGACAAAGGTAAGGCACCTGACACCCAGAGACCCCTAGTATCACCTATTTTAAGTGCCAAAAACCCGGTCATATCTCCAGCCAGTGCACAGCCATATCCTGTTTTAAGTGCCATAAGATAGGTCATGTTTCTAGCCAGTGCCCTCGTAGATCCCTTTACATAGAAGAAGAGGAGGAGAAGAGAATTCCAGGTCCAATGAAGAACTTGAAGAAGAAGTTTATGAGGCCGGAAGGAATTTGGTTGATGAGTATGAAGGAGAGGAGGAATCACAGAGTCTGACCAGTTAGGGTTGTGAGATGCATCCTGTCTTAGTGTAGAGTTCAGGAGGATTGGCGTATGACTAACATCCTACAGACTTTCCTTAAACTAGGGGATAAGGTATGTAAGATCATCATAAATAGTGGGAGCTGTGTGAATGCCATTTCTGCTAGCACTGTCAAAATGTTAGGCTTAACCCCAGTCCCCCACCCCAACCCCTATAAGGTTTCTTGGGTAGACTCTACCTCTATACCCATCCAGTCTAGATGTCAGGTCCAAATCCAAATGCAATCCTATCAAGAGAAGATTTGGTGTGATGTCTTGCCCATGGGGGTGAGCAGTATAATTCTGGGAGACCTTGGTATATGATCATGATGCCACCCTTAGAAAAATCCAATACCTGTGTCTTTAGTTTTAATGAAAAAAATCCACAATCCATTCAGTCCCTCCTAAGGACAAGGTAGCTAAAGGACCCAATAAGGTCAGAGAGATGAAGACTGGAGTGAACCTAATAGTACTAAGGATCTAGAACAAGAAATTCATAGTGGTTCACCCATTTGGATGTTGACTGCTAAGGAACTTAGGACACTCCTACACCCTCAGAGCCTCCTCAGGAAGTCAGACCTTTGTTAGAAGAATTTGAGGATGTTTTTTCCAAGGATCTGCAGACCACCTTCCACCTCTTAGGGATATCCAGCATTCTATAGATTTAATCCCAGGAGCTACTTTACCCAACTTGCCCCATTATAGGATGAATCCATCTGAACATAAGGAACTGCAAAAGCAGGTTGGAGAATTGTTGAGGAAGGGTTCATTAGAGAGAGTCTTAGCCCTTGTGCAGTCCTGCACTACTGACCCCAAAGAAGGATGGCACGTGGAGGTGTGTGTTGATAGTCGTGCCATCAACAAAATCACAATCAAGTATAGGTTCCCCATCCCTAGACTAGATGACTGCTGGATATGATGGCCGGTGCAATGATTTTTTCCAAAATTGATCTCAAGAGCGGCTATCATCAGGTTAGGAATTAGACCAGGGGATGAGTGGAAAACCACTTTCAAAACTAAGGATTGTCTCTACGAATGGGTTGTTATGCCTTTTGGGTTGTCCAATGTCCCTAGTACTTTCATGAGGATTATGACCCAGGTGCTTAGAGCTTTCATAGGGAAGTTTGTAGTGGTCTATTTTGATGACATCCTGATCTATAGTAAGACCCTGCAGACCACCTAGGCCACCTTAGACAAGTCTGCCAAGTTTTGAGGAATGATAGTCTCTACGGTAATCTCAAAAAGTGTGAATTCATGACCAGTAAAGTTATCTTCCTTGGTTTTGTAGTAACCCCTGACGGCGTGGCTGCCGATCCAGAGAAGATTAGGTCCATAGTAGAATGGCCAGAGCCGACCAGTGTGCATGAAGTCAGAAAGTTTCCACGGCTTGGCTACCTTCTATAGACGATTCATCAAGGGTTTAGTACTGTAGTTGCTCCTATCACAGACTGTATTAGGAAGGGAGAATTTCAGGGACTAAAGCAGCCCATAAAGCCTTCCTTGATCTTAAGGATAGGATGACCCAGGCACCCATTTGAGGTTACCCGACTTTTCTAAAGTATTTGAGGTTGCCTGTGATGCTTCAGGAGTAGGTATAGGTGGAGTCCTAAGCCAAGAGAATCATCCCGTAATATTCTTTAGTGAAAAACTTAATGATGCTAAGCTTAGGTATTCTACCTATGATAAAGAATTTTATGCGGTAGTGCAAGCTTTGCGTTACTGGAGACCTTATTTGCTACCGCAGGAATTTGTGCTATTTTCGGACCATGAGACTCTTAGATTCTTGAATTCCCAGAAGAAGCTTAACCCTAGGCATGCTAAGTGGGTAGAGTATATCCAGTCCTATACTTTTGTTTTGAAACATAAGGCTGGGACTGAAAATAAGGTAGCTGATGCCTTAGTCATCGATCTTTGTTATTAAATCTGTTAGGGCTAAAGTCATAGGGTTTGAGCAGATCAAGAGGAATATGAGTCATGTCCAGATTTTAAGACTGTGTACCAGGTTCTAGCTCAAGGACCATGTAGTGATCAAAGGATTATACCCATTTAGATGGCTTTTTGTTCTTTAAGAATAGGCTTTGCATCCCTAGAACTTCTCTTAGGAAATTTTTGATTTGGGAAATTCATGCTGGAGGTCTAGCTGGCCATTTCGAAAAAGACAAGACCACCCTGGCTATTGAAGACCACTTCTGGCCTAGCTTAAAAAGAGATGTAGCACACATTGTGGCTAGGTGTCGAACCAGCGCTGTTGCCAAACAGCGAAAACAGAACACCGGCCTTTATATCCCACTCCCTGTCCCAGATCGTCCTTGGCAAGATGTGAGCATGGACTTTGTGTTAGGTTGCCTAAGACCCAGAGAGGCATGACTCTATCTGTGTTGTAGTCGACCGATTTTCTAAGATGGCCCATTTCTTGCCTTGTTCCCAAACATTTGATGCGTCTAAGGTAGCCACCCTGTTCTTTAATAAGATAGTTCGACTCCATGGCCTACCTAAGACAATTGTTTCAGATAGGGATGTCCGGTTCACCAGCTATTCTGGAAAACCCTTTGGCATAAGTTAGGGACAAAACTTAAGTTTTCAACTGCCTATCATCCCCAAACTGATGGCCAAACCGAAGTAGTGAACCATAGTTTAGGCAATCTGTTAAGGTGTCTTGTTGGTGAAAACATTAGGAACTGGGATTTGTACTTACCTAGGCTGAATTTGCATACAATGACTCGGTCAATAGGTCTACAGGTAAGAGTCCATTTGAAATTGTGCATGGTTACAAATCTCACACACCTCTTGACCTGCTCCTTTACCAGTCCACACACGAGTCTCAGAGTCTACTGAAGTTTTTGCACAGCATATAAAAAACTTGCATAAAGAAATTCATGCCAAAATAAATTAAGTAATGAAACTTATAAGAAGTTGGTTGATTCTCAAAGGCGAGTCAAACTTTTGTTGAGGGGAGACTATATAATGATTAGGTTAAGGCCTGAACGGTTTCCTCTTGGAACCGTTAGAAAGTTACATGCTAGAGGAGCTGGTCCATTTAGAGTGGTGAAGAGAGTAGGGTCCAATGCCTATGTGCTCGAGTTGCCTTCAGAACTAGGCATAGCTCCACTTTCAACATTACAGACCTAGTAGAGTATAGAGAGCCAGCTGTGATTCCCAGTGAGCCTTTGAGCCTAATCCGCTCTTGAGAGTGAACCCAACCTGTGTGCCCACCCACAAACTGGCCTGTGAGGAAAGAGCAGATTGAAAAGATCTGGGATGATCAGGTTATCTCTACTCGTAATCGAGGATACCAAAGATACCTGGTCCGCTGGCAAGGAAGGCGCCACATCTCCATCCAGTGTACTTTGGTCCCCACACCACAAGAAAGCAGGTCCCTTCTTTCATGCGCCACTTTAGGAGAAATCAATTTAGGATCCTCAATCCAAGGAGGCACCAAAATATTTCCATAAGAGCCAAGCTATGAAAAGAAAGGAGCAAAGCTTGGGGAGCAAGACTAGGGGCCCCAAATATTTCCAAATAAAACCAGGTATGGAAGGAAAAAAATTTTTCTTGAAGAGCAAGGCTAGGAGGCGCCACCTACTTACCTTTGGAGCCACCGATCAACACTTATGGAAGCTCTTGGCCGGCCATATGAGAAGGATTGATTCTACAAATCTAATTTGAGGATCCATCCTATAGTCCAACATGGGAAGATGTAAAACCTGACCTCTTGTAAAGACCTATAAAATAAACTCCTCTTGTAATTTTAAAGGACACTGATGAATGAATTCAAATTTTGTGTGAGCAACTTGTGTTTCTCTCTTCTGCACTTGCATTCAGGTGTTGAGCTCCGTGAGGGAGTAAATCCGGGTTCCCTTGGAACCTTGAGGAGGTGTGAGATCTCCAATCCCAAAACCTAAGTTAGCGACTTCAACTCCAAACCCTAGCTGCCCATCTTCTTCTACATTCCACCAAACCCTAACCTACCTCATCTTCTCACGGCCCCTCTCTCCAAGTAGAGACGACCACCAGCATCCAGGTCCAGTTCGGCTACTTCAAATATAGAGACAATCCCAAAGGAAGTCAGATCAGCATCCAGGAGAATCAGGACCTCAGCAACATCAACTTTCAAGTTCTTCTATCTGGTAAATCCTTCCTTGAGTATCTAGTTCCATAACTTGTTCTTCTTCTTCCCAGATCTTGAGTTCAGTAGAAGCAACTCTGCCAAAGGACCAGTATTGGAGGATCCATTGCGAAGATATCCGAATCCGGGGATCCAACAATCTGCTCAAGAGAGTCCTTCCACTAAACTCTATGAAGATCACTGTCTGGTCTATAACCCTTTTCTTCTCTTTACTTCTGTCCTGTTGAAAGTTCAGAGCAAAACCCGAGGTCTGGGAGTTTCTCAACCCCAGCGATCCATTACTTCTGAACTACTCTGATAATCTAGTTTCTTTGAATTGTGCTTTCAATTGTTATATAGTTTCTTTCAACTTAGTTTAACTTTCCTTGAGTCAAAGCCAACTTCTGAAATATATATATATATATAAAAAATAGTCTTAATTTACTTCCGCATCGCATCATCTTTTTCGTTCTGCATCAGGTGCCACCTGGTGAGGGAGTAAGGGGCAGCCAGCTTGGGTTGAGGTGGACCCCTCTTGGGTGGACACCTGGCGGAGTGGCAGGGAGGTGCTCGACTTCGACCGAGGTGGACCCATCTTTGGGTGCCACCTGGCGAAGCAGCAGGAGGGCCCTGCTCGACCTCGGCAGAGGTGGACCCCTCTTGGGGTGCCACCTGGTGAGGAAGCAAGGGGCCGCCAGCTTCGGTCGAGGTGGACCCCTCAGGGTGGACACCTGGCGTAGTGGCAGGGAGGTGCTCGACTTCGGCCGAGGTGGACCCATCTTCGAGTGCCACCTGGCGATGGAGCAGGAGGGCCCGGCTCGACCTCGGCAGAGATGGACCCGTCTGGGGTGCCACCTAGTGAGGGCGTAAGGGGCAGCCCACTTCAGCCAAGGTGGACCCCTCCTGGGTGGACACCTGGCGAAGTGGCAGGGAGGTGCTCGAATTCGGCCGATGTGGACCTGTCTTCAGGTGCCACCTGGCGAAGGAGCAGAAGGGCGGCTCGACTCGGCAGAGGTGGTCCTGTCTTGGGGTACCACCTAGCGAGGGTGCGAGGGGCGCTAGCTTCGATCGAGGTGGACCCCTCCTGGGTTGACACCTGGCGGAGTGGTAAGGAGGTGCTCGACTTCGGCCGAGGTGGACCGTCATCGGGTGCCACCTGGCGAAGGAGCTGGAGGGCCCGACTCAACCTCAGTAGAGGTGGACCTGTCTTGGGGTGCCACCTGGTGAGGGGGCAAAGGGCTGCCAGCTTTGGCCGAGGTGGATCCCTTCTGGGTGGACACCTGGTGGAGTGGCAGAGGCTCAACTTTGGCTATGGTGGACCCGTCTTAGGTGCCACCTGGCGAAGGAGCCGGAGGGCTCGGCTCGACCTCGACAGAGGTGGACCCGTCTTGGGGTGCACCTGGCGTGGGAGCAAGGGGCCGCCAGCTTCGGCGAGGTGGACCCCTCCTGGGTGGATACATGGCGGAGTGGCAGGGAGGTGCTCGACTTCGATCGAGATGGACCCGTCTTCGGGTGCCACCTGGCGAAGAGCAAGAGGGCCCGGCTCGATCTCGGTAGAGGTGGACCCGTCATGGGATGCCACCTGGCAAGGGAAAAGGGGCCGCCAGCTTCGGCCGAGGTGGACCCCTCCTGGGTGGACACCTGGCTGAGTGGCTGGGTGGTGCTCGACTTCGGCCGAGGTGGACCCGTCTTCGAGTGCCACCTGGCGAAGGAGCAGAAAGGCCCAGCTCAACCTCGGAAGAGGTGGACCCATCTTGGGGTGCTAGTTGGCTAGGGACCGAGGGCCGCCAGCTTCGATCGAGGTGGACCCCTTTTGGATGGAACCTGGCGGAGTGGCAAGGAGGTGCTCGACTTCGACTGAGGTGCACCCGTCTTCTGGTGCCACCTGGCGAAGGAGCTAGAGGGCCCGGCTCGACCTCGGTAGAGGTGGACCCATCTTGGGGTGCCACCTGGCGAGGGAGCAAGGGGCTGCCAGCTTCGGCCGAGGTGGACCCCTCTTTGGTGGACACCTGGCGGAGTGGCTGAGAGAGGCTCAACTTCGGCCGAGGTGGACCCGTCTTCGGGTGCCACTGGAGAAGGAGCAGGAGTGCCCGGCTTGACCTCGGCAGAGGTAGACCCATCTTGGGGTGCCACTTGGCGAGGGAGCAAGGGGCCGCCAGCTCGGCCGAGGTGGACCCCTCCTGGGTCGACACTTGGCAGAGTGGCAGGGAGGTGCTCGACTTCGGCCGAGTGGACCCGTCTTCGGGTTCCACTTGGCGAAGGAGCAAGAGGGCCCAGCTCGACCTCGGCAAAGGTGGACCCATCTTAGGGTGCCACCTGGTGAGGGAGCAAGGGTCCGCCAGCTTCAATAGAGGTGGACCCCTTATGGGTGGACACCTGGCGGAGTGGTAGGGAGGTGCTTGACTTCGACCGAGGTGGACCCGTCTCGGGTGCCACCTGGGAAGGAAGGAGCAGGAGGGCCCGGCTCGACCTCGGTAGAGGTGGACCGTCTTGGGGTGCCACTGGCAATGGAGCAAGGGGCCGCCAGCTTCAGCCGAGGTGGACCCCTCCTGGGTGGACTCCTATCGGAGTGGCCAGAGAGAGGCTCGACTTCGGCCAAGGTGGACCCGTCTTTTGGTTCCACTTGGCAAGGAGTAGGAGCACTTCTTTTCGAACGGGGGATCTTTTGAAAGAAAAAATTCACGTTGTACTGACCGTGTCCAGCTGGACCTGAACGCGCCCCACGTCAGTGATGTAGCCATATCAGTTGCCCCCCATCCCCCAGGTTCCATCGCGGCATCATGGCTTGGGACGTGGGGATTTAATATGGAGATGACATGGAGAAGGCGAAAATCTCGTGCCATAATTGCCATGATCCCTGTCGCCACTTCTATTGCGCTCGAGACCCTTTGAGAGGCTACCATGTGCGCGCGTCTCGACAGGCCATTATTGTGCCATTTCAAAAACGAGCTAGTTTCCATCGGACGAAGCATCGATGTCGGGTGTGCCTCCAAACGGCAGCTATCTGGTGGCTCAGAATGGAAAGAGGCATACGGCTGCTGTCGATTGAGTTTGAAAAGAAGGGAGACTTCCAGAAATGAAGTCTCTCCATTTCTCACACACGCGGGCGATTGCAATGGTCTTCTTCATCTTCCCAGGATTGCCATTCCTTTGGTACAAAATATTTCGGTGAGTATCTGCGACCTCCTTTCCTCTTCCTCCATCTCCTAGTCCTTTTGCCAATTTTTCGCTTCTTCTTCCTCATGGCGCGTCGCCGCTATGTCTCCTCCAACCTGATGAGCCGGTCCTTCCCGGTTGAGGACTCCATCGCCTTCTTCCTCGGAGAGGAAAGAGATCCCGGACAAGGTCCGTAGGCGGCTCCAGCTTGGGGCTGTGACCATAGGTGTCCCTAGGGGTCTTAGGTCTCCCTCCATAGTTTTGCTCGTCCCATTTCTTCTCTTCCTCCTCCGGTGGCGTCTTCCTCGGCCCCTCCGGTCATGCCTCAACGATGACCGAGGATGATCTTTCTCTACTCCGAGATACCTATGGAATCCTAGATTCAACTCATCTTTCCCTCCCATGGCTTGGAGATCGAGTAACCTCGAGTGGCCCCGGGAGAGTCGCCTTCTACGAGGACTTTCTCCTTGGGGGTCTTCGATTTTTCCTTCATCCTTTTTTTCTCTTTTCTTAGCCATTATCGTCTGGTCCCGGCCAAGTTGGCTCCTAATGCCATCCGGGTCATCTTTGCCTTCATCATCTTCTGCCACTTCCACGGGTTCGTTGCCCGTTTCTCCCTCTTCAGGGCTCTCTTCACCCTGAAGCGCTACTCCACCGATGATGGTTGGTGGTACATCTCACCCTGGCTTAGGTGCCTCAGGTTCGACCTCCTCGTCGATCAAGGGCTGGAAGAAACGCTTCATTTTACCTCGGTCGAAGATGTTGACTAGGCCTGGAGCGAGCCAGATCGGTCTCTGAACCGGAACTCTCAGGTCGAGCCAGCGGACCAAGAGGTCTTTTCATAGCTGCTGAGTGACGCGGTCCCAGCTCTCAATGTTTCTCTTAGAGCAGAAACATATTTGAGGCAGGGATCAGTCCCATCCGGGAGCTAGGTGAGGTCGGATCTCCCTCCTTTGATTTCATTTTCTGCTCTGTATTTCCCTTCTTTTAAACTGGCTTAACTGACCTCTTTTTCCTCAGGTATGAAGTTCTCCGTGGAGAACCTGATGGAGGGCATCGCGAAGAGGGATGCTGCCGAAGGGATTGAGCCCCTGGCAAAGAGGGCTCGCACTGAGGCGAGCCGGGTGCCGCGCCCACCTCCATTACTGGCCCTGGAGCGGCGGCTCCTGTCTCCAGGCCACCTCGGGCCCGAGCGCCCGATGTCCCTGTTGTCGACCTCGATAGGGCTGGGGAAGAGAGGGGGCCGGAACCTCCTCGGGCGACGCCTGCTCCAGCCGCTGCACCGGCACTTTCTGCGGTGGCCACCAGGGTGGTGGCAGCTCCACCGATGTCCGCACCGCTTGGCGAAGGGACGGCCGCCTTGCCTGCTGCCGACGCGCCCATTCTACCCCCAAGTCTCCAATCAATGCTCCGTGATCCATGACCAGGGCCTCGCAGAGAGAGTCATGGAGTTCGCCAGCACCTCCCGGGACCTCCGTTGAGGGGCGGCGGGACTACACCGAGGCGCTGCTCGGGATCCCCGCAGCATTTTACAGTAAGTTCCGAGCTCTAACTTCTTAAAGTTCCAGTTGGATCATTCTAATTTCGTGTCTCTTTTGATGCAGATCGGGACGGACGTGCTGCTGCTGAGGAACTTCCTCGCCAACTATGCCAAGAAGGATGCTGAGAAGGAGAAGCTCGGCAAACTCGCAGCTGATGTCAAGGACCTCAAGGAGAAAGGGGTCGAGCTATGAGGGAATAACCAGGCTCTCTGAGCCGACCTGGTCCATGCCGAGGGGCACATCAAGGAGCTCGAGACCTCTCTATTGGAGGAGAGGATCTTGAACCAGCACCGCAACGAGGAGGACGCGACGAAGAGACCCGCCTCAGGGCTCAGTCCTGGTCACTGGAGCGCCGGGTAGAAGAAACCCTCAAGGAGCTGAGCGCAGCCAAGGAGAAGAACTCCTACATCATTGGGCTGCTGGAGGCATCCAGGAGGGGGAGGTGCAGGAGGCCGTGCCGAAATTTCGGGCCTCCGAGGATTACATTGCTGAGGTGCGGGAGGGCGCCATGGACTCCTTCTTGAAGGGATTCCAGGTTTGCCGGGAGAAGGTTAGCTCCTTCTACCCCGAGCTCAACCTCAGCGGGGTCGTACTGGATAGCAGGAGGCAGAAGCCCACCAGAGGAGCTTCGGTGACGGTCGATGACGAGGTGGCAGCTCCCGAGCAGCCTCCAGTCAACGGCGGCGGCGGAGAGGGTGCCCCCAACCCGAGGAGGATGCAGCTGCGCCGAAGTAGCTCCGCGACATTCTATTTTATTTTTGTGTTTTCTCTTTGGGGTCTCCTGGCCTGTCTGGGATCTTTTTGTTTAAGGAACTTTTATTTGCAATGAAATTATCTTTCCATTAATCATTCCTTCCTGTCTCTCTCTTCTTTTTTTTTTTGTGCATCTTCCGGACTGAACCCCGGTGCTAGCTACTGGGACTAAGTCCCATAGTGCATTCGAGCTAAACTCCGGGATTGCATGGGTGAACTTGGTTCGCCCCACCTTCCAGATCGAAGTTCGGGACTTCCAAACTGAATCCCTAGGCCGCAGGCTAGATCTGAGCCTTGAACGGCTTGCCGAGCTGTTCTCCGGGATTGCGTGGGTGAATTTGGTTCTGCCCCACCTTCCAGGCCGAAGTCCAGGATTTTGGACTGAACCCCGGGGCCGCAGGCTAGATCTGAGCCTTGCGCGACTTGCCGAGCTGTTCTCAGGATCGCGTGGGCAAATTTGGTTCTGTCCCGCCTTCCAGATCGAAGTCTGGGATTTCCGAACTAAACCTGGGGCTACAGGCTAGATCCGAGCCTTGCACGGCTTGCGAGCGAGCTGTTCTCCGGGATCACGTGGGCGAATTTGGTTCTGCCCCGCCTTCCAGACCGAAGTCCGGGACTTCCGGACTGAACCCCGGGGCTGCAGGCTGGATCTGAGCCTTGCGCGGCTTGCCAAGCTATTCTCCGGGATTTTGTGAGAGTGACATCATGCCTTCGCAGGTCTTTTGCCATGTCCATGCTCGCTGAACTTAGAGCTGGGTGGCCCTCACCCTACGAGATGAGAGCAAGCATTTGATGAAAAAGTTCATTGCCAAAGTTTAAGGAGCTTTACACTATTGGTAATACATCCTCAAGTTTGAGGCATTCTAGGTCCGAGGGAAACGGGATCCGCCTAGCTCCTCCAGGTATTACACCCGTGAGGAAGTGCCTCCGCCACCCTATAAGGACCTTCCCAGTTTGGGGAGAGCTTTCCGCACTCCGTGGCTGGAAAGCTTCAGCACGGCGGAGCACCAAATCTCCTGGTAGAAGGACTTCGGTCTCACTCTGGAGTTGTAGTATCTGGCCACTCGCTGCCGATAGGCAGCCATCTGAACTCGAGCCCTGTCCCTCATTTCTTCAAGGAGGTCCAGGTTTAGCAGCATCTTGTCAGGGTTCTCCGTCTTGTCGTACTGCTCCATGTCGTACTGCTCCACGCACAGGGTCGATAGGCTGAGCTTTTGGGATACCGCTTCTGCTCCGAATAAAAGGTGAATGGTGTCTCATCCATAGCCATCCTTGGGGTAGTGTGATACGCCCAAAGGACACTCGGGAGCTCTTCCGCCCACCTACCCTTGGCCTAGTCTAGTCTTGTTTGGAGGCCTTGCAAGATGGTCCTATTTGTTAGCTCGGCTTTACGTTTGTCTGAGGATGTGCCACCGAAGTGAAACGATGGTGGATGCCGATGTCTTGCTGCAAAACTCCTCGAACTCCCAACATCGAACTAATGTCTGTTATCGGTGATAATAGTGTGCGGTAGGTTAAAGCGACAAATAATTAACTTCTAAAGGAACTTGGTGACGTTTGCCTCCATGATCCAGGCCAAGGGTTCGGCCTCGACCCACTTCGTGAAGTAGTCGATGGCCATGATCAAGAATTTCCATTGCCCGGATGCCAGGGGAAAAGGTCATAGGAGATCCATGCCCCATGAGTGAACGACCATGGGGCGGAGAGCTGGAAGAGTGGAGCAGCGAGCTGACATTGCACCACGGCGTGCCGCTGACACCGGTCGCACCTCTTCACGAAGTCAGCTACGTCTTCATTCATTGTCTCCCAGAAGTAACCTTGACGGAGGAGGGCCTTGTACGCCAGTGTCCTGCCCCCCACATGGTTCCCACAGATGCCCTCGTGGATCTCTTGGAGCACGAATGCGACCTCTGCGGGTCTAGACACTTGAGGAGCGGGTAGGATTAGGACCTCCGATACAGTAACCCATCCATTAAGATGATCGTGTGGCCTTCCTTTAATGAGGCCAGCCGCCATGCTATCCTCCGGCAAGGTGCCATCGGTGATGTACTCAATGTACTTGTCCATCCAGCTGCGCTCTTGGTTGACTTGCTGGACTCCATGGGTGTCTCGTAGCTCAGGGCCTTGATGTGCTCGATGTAAGCACATCCCAACGATGAGATCGGCAGGGTTGCAAGGCGGGAGAGTGCATCCGTACGAGCATTTCCCCGCGAGGTATATGGAAGACGCTGAAATGTCAAAATCCTGCCGTGCTCGTTCTTACGAGCTCCAAGTACTTTGCCATTTGGGGGTCCCATGCCACGTACTCCCCCGAGATCTGCCCGGCTACCAGCTGCGAGTCGGTGAAGACCTTGAGGTTAGCCATGCCCAGCTCGTGGGACACTCTCAGCCCTGTGAGGAGCGCTTCATACTCTGCTTGATTATTAGTGGCGATGAACTAGAAACAGAGCACATATTCGATCACAACTCCATCGCCGTTGGCGAGCATGAGTCCAGCTCCACTCTCGCTGGAGTTCGAGGCTCCATCTACCTAAAGGATCTAGATGTCTTCCTCTGGTCCTGGCTCCAGCTGCCGGTCTTGGGGCTCTCTTCTGCCCCCTCGCCCAGGCTCGCACACTCGACCAAAAAATCAGCGAGTACCTGTGCCTTCATGGCCAACCTTGGCCTGTAGGTTATGTTGAACTCACTGAGCTGAGTGCCCACTTCGCCAAGAGCCCAGATGTGTCAGGTCGGCTGAGCACCGCTTTCAACAGCTTCCGTCAGAACAGCAATGGGGTGCGCTTGAAAATAAGGTCTGATACGCTGAGCGGACACGATTAGTGCAAAAATCAGTTTCTCAGATCGGGATACCTGAGCTCCGTATCGTGGAGGAGTTTGCTGTGTAATACACCAGCATTTGCATTCCCTTATCGTCAGTCCGAACCAGGATCGAACTGATGGCCTTCGGGGGTGACCGCCAGGTACAGGAGGAGCTCCTCTACTTCTTCAGGCCTGGAAAGCAGCGACGGAGATGCTAGTGTCCTCTTCAGCTCGTCGAACGCCTCCTGGCACTCCTTCGTCCATGTAAAGTCATTCATCTTCCTCAGCGCCTTAAAAAGGGCTGGCAGCGATCAGCGAACCTCTAGATAAATCGACTCAAGACGGCTATCTGGCCAGTGAGTCGCTGCACTTTTTTCTTGGAGGTGGGTTGCTCCATGTCCAAGATATTGGACCTTCTCCGGGTTGGCTTCTATCCCCTTTGGGTTACCATGAACCCTAGGAACTTCGGTGGACATGCCAAAAGCGCACTATCAGGTTCAATTTCATTTGGTGAAGCCGGAGGTTACCGAAGGTCTCCGCCAGGTCACTGACATGGTTTGAAGGGGTCTTGCTCATTACCAACATATCGTCCACGTACACCTGCATGTTGCGGCCAATCTAGTCTTTGAAGACATTGTGACCAGCCGTTGGTATGTGGCCCCGGCGTTCTTGAGGCCGAATGGCATCATCTTGTAACAATTGGTTCCGCGGTTTGTGACAAAAGTAGTGTGCTCCTCGTCCTCCGGGTGCATTCAGATCTGGTTGTACCAGGAGAAGGCATCCATGAAAGAGAGGAGGCGATGCCCTGAAGTGGTGTCCACGAGCTGGTCGATCTTTGGAAGAGGGAAACTGTCCTTTCGGCAAGCTCGATTGAGGTCGGTGTAGTCCACACAGATCCTCCACTTGTCGTTGCTCTTCTTCACCATGACCACGTTCGCCAGCCAACTGGGATACTGTACCTCCCATAGAAAGTCGACGACGAGAAGCTTCTCCAGTTCTTCATTGATGGCCTTCTGCCTCTCCGCGGCAAAACTCTTCTTCTAGCGAACAGGGCGGCATCTTGGATCAAAATTCAACCGATGGGTGATGACTTCCGAGGGGATACCTGGCATGTCAGCAGTGGACCAGGTGAACACATCAGCGTTCACCCGGAGGAAGTCTAGCAAACGAGCCGCTCTTCTTCTGGGAGCTGCGCTCCTATCTACAATGTCTTCTGAGGGTCCGAACCAAGAGGGTACATCAACAAGCGCTCCGCGGCCCTCCCCTGTGTTGGGATTCCAGTGCACCGCAGTGGAAGTGTAATTTCAAAAATGATGAAATTTGCACCATAATCCCTTAGCCAAGATCTCCTTATTCAGGATTAAAACATACAAAACTAACAGTGTTAGAATTAGGGCACCAACCTTTTAATGCTAAGTCCAATTTTGATGTAGAATCAGAACTTGGTGTTGAATGCTTCTTTTGATTTCACCAGGCATCCAAATGTCCACCCTCCAATGGTGATCCACAAGATGATTGATCAAGATGCAAGCTTCTTCAAAATTCCTTCACTTGAATTCTTGTCCTAGAACTCAAGAGGACTATGGCTTTAAAACTGCAGGGTAGGCGCTCCTTACTTCCTTTCTTTCTTCTTCCTCTCCCTTTCTTAAGACCTTGTCCTAAGAATAAAACTCTTGTCTTGAAGGAGGAGGATTAAGACACTAATGTCTTAAAGTAAAGGAAATAGAAACAGAGTAAGAGTCTTTTTTTTTTTCATCCCGACCTCAGGCGTGAGCTCGGTGAACCCAGCGCAGGAAGCGGGTTTCAACTCCCCTCTTTCCCACACTTCTTTCGTTTACATCTCCTCTAAGCACGAAATCCTTCGGGAAACCGCCCTAGGGGATCTGTTTCATCTTGCCGTTCTCTAACTTGACCGTCGGAGTGCCCCCGCCGGAATCTCCGGCTCGGGTCTCTGACATTGTTTTGCAGGTCCGAGAGCTTGGAGATCTCGAGGGTTGAGAGAGTCTGAGACCGGTGCCAGCTCAAGAGCTACAGGCCACCATGGTGAGATCGATAACAGATTGGCGCACTAGGTAAGGGGGCAGAATAGTAACCCTATGCGAGCAAGCTCTCCATGGGCGAAAGCACACTCCGACCATGGTGGTGATGCATGGACGCAAAGTATCGCCAGTCAAGCGGGAGAAGTTCCTTCTCCTCAAGGGCCGCGTAGCCCTGAGAGGGAACTTCTTGGTCCACCTCCTCTCCTCAGCCATCCCCATGGACAGTCCTTTCACAGCTATCTCGTCCAGCAGCTGCAAACTTTGACTCCGCTATGCAACAATTGCAGCACCAGCAGCACTCTTGTGGCCACTCAGCCCCAGCCAGGGACCCTCGCGGCTCGAGCCACGGGTCCCCGCGAAGCCTGCACTACATCCAAGGTAGGCCCTCCCATCCGCGGATAGTTTCAACCCCCGCGGGGGAAGCTAGGACTCCTGTAAAGAAGGAACTACTCCAGTCGACGGATCACGATAGTCGATCCCCGGCCACTATGCCGAAGTAGTGCAGCGCAGCAGGCACATTGGGGCAAGGCCCCTCGCCGAGATCGATCGGCACCCCTTCTCCAGCGACCTCGGTGGAAGATTCATCGATGAGGCCATCAGGCGCAAGGCCGAGAGGCGCCTAGAGGAGCACAAGTGCAAGTTGGCGGAGTTTGCCCACCGCTTTGCCGACATGCAAAGCTCCCCAACAGATCCAGCGGGCTACAATGCCCTAACCACCCTCTCCCCGGGAAATCAAGAGGAATCGATGCCGAGTCAGTTCCGCATGCCTCAAGTGGATCCCTACAATGGGACCACCAATCTCTTGGAATTTAGAGGATAAGGCTCTGATGAGGGTCCAGGAGTGACGGACGCTCTTCTATGCATGCCTTTCCAACCACCCTTCAGAAGGCTGCTCGAGTTTGGTTCGCTCGTCTCGAGCAGAATATATCAGCTCCTTATCAACTGGAAGGAAAGTTTGTGGCACACTTTGACACTTACCGAAGGTGCCAAGAGAGGTGGATATCCTCTTCTCTATCCACCAGTAGGACCAGGAGCTGCGCGGGACTACATACCCGCTTCAAGACCGCCGCCCTGGAAATCTATAGTCTGGACGAGCCTGTCGCCATGCTGGCATTGAAGCATGGGCTCAAGACCTCCCGTCTGACATATTCCCTGGATAAAAAGCCCCCTAGACGTACTTTGAGCTCTCCTTCGTGTCCACAAGTACATCCGAGTGTAGGAGGTCGATCGCACCAGGCGAGAGCTGGACGGGAAGCCTTCAAAGAAGCTTGCCCCAAGAGATGTCCCCGGGACCCGGAGGCTTGGACCACCTGCAGATTTTCGTCCAAGCCCAAGTCGAAGAACGGTCGTGCCCTAGAGAGAACGTCTCCCCACTCCTTGCTCCCATAAACGAAGATCCTCATGGAGATGAGGGTGAGCACTACCTCCGTCGACCTCCTCCTCAGAACCAAGGAACATCCGTGACAAGATAAAATATTGTCAATTTCACCGCGAGCATGGCCACGACCGGAGGAGTGCCATAATTTGAAGCGGGAGATTGAGGAGCTGATCAAGAGGGGCTACTCAGGAAATTCATAAAGGAACGAAGCCCGGTGGAGGGTCAGCCGCTCGCAGCCCTTCCCCCCATCCCCGTAATGACAACCCGCCAACGGAGAAAGCCGATGGGCATGATCTCCTTGGGGATCGGGCATGCGACGAAGAGAGCGGGAGGAAGGAGACCCGAGAATGTACTCCCTTTGAAAAGGGAATAAAAACAAAATGGTAAACAATGATGCAGTGGTGGTCGAGATGACCATCGCGAAACATCTGTACATCACATTATGGTGATAGGGGGAGCTCTACTGATGTGCTTTTTTACGATGCTTTCTCCCGAATGAACTGTCTCATGATAAAGGAAAGGGTGCACACCTCTCTCGTGGGCTTCACTGGGATTCGGTGGGGGTCGAAGGAGAGATCACTCTCCCAGTCATGATGGATCCCCACCTGGCAGAGTACGGTCATGATGACGTTTACCATCGTCAAGCTCATAATGATAATACCATCCTCGAACCGTCAGGGCTCAAACCAGCTGGACGCTGTCATTTCATAGGAGGTTGCGGTGTAGTTCCCACCGCCTTGGGACGGGAGTATGAGAGGGACGGCCCAGCCCGTCCAGCATTATCTGCAGACGGTCACGGGGCCCGGAGCTCAAGTCGGCTCCGAGGTCGACGACCTCGACCTAAGAGAGCAGGCCCCAGGGTTGAAAGGGATATGCCCTACAAGCCAATCTATGTTGTATCTCCCAACCATTGTAATTGACAATTTTCTAAATAAAGGCATTATTTTTCATCATACGCTGTGTTATTACTATATGATGAACCCATAGATTAGGGCTATGATTTTAGGGTTATGATGAGATCATACCAGTGAGACCTAAAATCTTAAAACCTTAATCTAAAGTATTCCTAGTCAAAGGAACCCTGAGTAGGGGATCAGGGTTTTCCGGTAAGACTAGCACATCCATGTATACTGGAAAGGGTGACTGCTCTCACAGTCACTTGTGTATGACACTAATACTGGGATGTGGGTGCTCATTGGAGAATGAGTTCACTGATATGATCCAACTTGAGAACATCTAATGGAGTCTTAGCTACATGTCAATAGAAGGTTCTCATAGTGGGAGTGGTACAAGTAATCTTTTGACCTGAGACTGCCATAAGTACCTTATGTACATGAACCCATTCTTTGGTTCAATCCTAATCATGACACTGAGTCATGCACAGGATTGATACTGGGAATGGTGAATTGGATATGAAGGTAATGAGTAGGTCAACAAGGAATCGATCACTCTTAGTAAGAGGAGATTGCATCCAGCTAGTTAACAATCGGATGATGATTCAGGGAATCTTTGATCAAAGTAAAGATATTAGAGATGGTTTCTAATATCAAGATAATTGAATCATCGATATAAGATTGAGCTAGAAATAAATATAATATTGGATTTGACATATATCCATATCCATAGTTATATTTGGGTGCAGGCTGATCGAAAGATTTAATTGTACGGTAACTCTCTACTGAAGGAAATTTGGTATTTCACCAGAATTTCCATATCTTCCGGGTAGACATGACACGTGCTAGACGTCAATCTTGTCTTGTGGGTTGATCAAATTCAAAGATCATTTATTAGGAAGAGTCCTAATTGATCAATCGGGTAAGCCGGTTTGACCTAAATCGATTAGAAAGAGTTCTAATCAAATTAGGTCAACTTGTATTCGAACCACTGCTGGCTAGATGTGGAACCCAATGGGTCACACACTTAAGAGGATTGATCAAGTTTAATTTGGAATTAAATCATCTTTGCAGGATAACACTCTAGCAGGTGTTGCAAACCCTAGCTTCTATTCGAATCGGATTCGAATTAGGGTCCGGATTGGTTCAAATTGGGTTCTAATTGGACCTAATTAGACCCTAATTAGCAAATAGGATTATGGCTAACCCTATTGGCTAGCCATGTAACTTGGCTAGCCTCCCCACCCGCCCCCTTGCTTTTCATGCCAAATGCCAAGAGTCCATGCGCATATGGACTCTTGGCGCGCCATTTGGAAGAGTCCATGGCGCATGGACTCTTGGCGCGCCCACTTAAATCTCCGATGATTTTTTTGGGGCGGCCTCCTTTCTTAGTGATTAGCGCACCATCTGCCCCCCTTGGATGGGAATCCAACGGCTGATGGGATTTTAAGAAAGAAGGAATGCGCTAACTCTTCCCGGGCGCGCGAAATAACATCTCTTCGGAGATGAAAAGTCGCGACTTCCTTCCTTTTAAAACACCGCGTTTTTCCTTTAAGAAAAGCCATGGGATTTAATCTGGAAGGCCGTGAGATGGGAGGATAGGGCATGAGAAATAGGGAAGGGGCGTGAGACAAAGTGGAATGATGTTTACGGTTGTGTTCTTTTGAGAAGACATCTCTCTGTAATCTATTTAAACAACAGAGGTCTCGGGTGTTTTGACTAATGAACAACAAAGTCTTTATTTTCTTTTCTTTCCAGGAAACTGATTCCTCTTAGCTTGTTTAGGAAATAGAGAGTTTCCCTCTTACAGAGTTCTCTTCTCTGTTGAAACTCAAGTCCAAAACAAGAGATAGGAAGAATCTCTTGATCGGTAAAAGAAAAGAACTCTTACTCTGTTTCTATTTCCTTTTACTTTAAGACATTAGTGTCTTAATCCTCTCCTCCTTCAAGACAAGAGTTTGTTCTTAGGACAAGGTCTTAAGAAAGGGAGGAGAGGAAGAAAGAAAGGAAGTAAGGAGCCCCTACCCTGCAGTTTTAAAGCCATAGTCCTCTTGAGTTCTAGGACAAGAATTCAAGTGAAGGAATTTTGAAGAAGCTTGCATCTTGATCAATCATCTTGTGGATCACCATTAGAGGGTGGACATTTGGACGCCTGGTGAAATCAAAAGAAGCATTCAACACCAAGTTCTGATTCTACATCAAAATTGGACTTAGCGTTAAAAGGTTGGTGCCCTAATTCTAACAATGTTAGTTTGTATGTTTTAATCTGAATAAGGAGATCTTGGCTAAGGGATTATGGTGCAAATTTCATCATTTTGAAATTACACTTCCGCTGCGGTGCACTGGAATCCCAACAGTGGTATCAGAGCCACCCTTATTACAGTTAAAACATATGAAAATTTTTATGTGTTTGATGTGTTGCATGTTAGGGTTTTAAACCCTTGAATGCTGATAACACTTAGCATATTTTTGTTGCAAATATGTTTGGTGTATGCCACTAGTTAGGGTTTTTCACTCAAACCCTAATTATTATAGAGATATGATTAGTTTTGAAGTCATATACTGAAATAAGGTTGCCCTGGCATAATGGTGGATCCATTATGTGGTAAATGGTTGTCCTAGTATGATGACACACTTAGCACATATTGTTTTATCTGAGTGATATGGTGTGATATGTTCTATAAGAATGTGCTGGCAATTTTATAAAGCCCTCTTCTTAAAATTATATTAAGTCATAGTATAGTTAACTAATAAGCATCACTAGTCATGATGAACAATTGATCATTCGGTGTCTAGAAAGGTGGTTTTGGGAAGGTAAAGAGAATCGTGGTTTTTAATTGGTTCCGTTGACTGACCTGCCAATTTTTATTGGTGTCTAGGAAAGCAACGGGGGGACTCTACATCTCTTCCACTTGCCTGGCCGATTTGATTATATTTAAATCTTGACTTAATGCTTAGTGTTAAAAAAATGCTATATATTGGCCTTCCTTCATGCTGGATCATTATTGTGTTATGAACCACATTAGGTTTGTTGTGTTATCTGCAAGACCTAATATGGTGATTGACATAATATTAGTCTAGTGCATAGATATGCTTACAGTATATTCAGTATAATGCCTTGTTGTGTTATGCAAGGGCATTATATTTGAATACTGACTGTATAGAAATGAAAGGGTCTTGACTTAACTAGAACATTATGGTTTGTTGTGTTTTCTGCAAGACTTATAATGTTCTAGAGGCCAAGTTATTTTGAGAATTATATGAGATATAATTGGAAGAGTTTCCTACCTTTGAGCTTATAAAAGATTTGTTGTGTTATCTGCAAGATCTTTTATAAGTTATTAGGATCTCAATCTCACTAAGAAAAACCGATCAGGGTTCTTCTCGATTATCATAGTGAGGGCTATGATTTTTGATAAAATAGTGGGAGACATAATTAAATTGAAGACCTAATTTAATTATGTAAGTCATTTCATGGTTGTTTGCTTATGTAGTTCTTTATTAAATGTAGATAAATGGCATCTTCATTATCACTGCGAAGCATCTTAGATACCACAAATTGACTGGTCCAAACTATGTGGACTGGTTGAGAAACTTAAAGATTGTACTGAGTTCAGAAAAACTTTCTTATATTCTTGATACCCCTAGTCTTAATCCACTAGGGGATGATGCCACATAGGAAGATATGGCCACAATAAAATGTGGCAGAATGACTCCCTCACTATCAAGTGTATCATACTGGCCTCTATGACCAATGAGTTACAGAGGCAGCATGAAAGCATGGATACTCAATCCATAATGCTCAATTTAAAAGAGCTTTATGGAGAACAAAGCAGAACTGCTAGATATGAAATATCTAAGCAGTTATTCCGTGCTAGGATGACAGAGGGTACATTCGTTCAGGATCATGTCCTGAAAGGTAATTGACTTAATCACAATTGGGTCAATTAGGGTTTATTATGGATGGGGAGCTGAATCGATTTAATCCTGCAATCACTCCCGGAGTCATTTTCTCAGTTTGTCTTGAATTATCACATGAACAAACTGAACACTTCCTTGCCTGAGCTGTTAAATATGTTAAAGACAGCAGAGAGCCACGTTAAGAAAGAAAAGGCTCCACTTCTTCTTGTTGATAAGACCAATAAGAAGAAATCAGGCAAAAGAGGTTTAGTAGGAGGCTAAACCCTAAGGGTGGCATCAATAAGAACAAGAAAGGAAAGAAGGCCTCAAAACAGTCAACCTGTTTCTTTTGCGGCAAAGCGGGACATTGAAAAAGGAATTGCAAGGCTTACCTTGCAACTGTGAAGCCTGGTACGGCAGATGCACCAAAAGGTATGTATGAGATACATACTATATTGACATTAAATCGTCTATATCAAATACTTGGGTATTGGATACCGCTTGTGGTTACCATATATGCAAATCTTTGCAGGACCTCCACAAGCTTAAAGTATTGAAGGAAGGCGACTTCAATCTCTACGGTGCTGGTGGTGATATCATCCAAGCAGAAGCTGTAGGGACGACTATATTCTGAAGTTGCCTTCAGGGAAGATCTTGGAGTTAGAAATTGTTACTATATGCCAAAGATTATTAGGAACATTATATCTATTCCTTTGTTATTAAAACAAGGATATGTAATGGATGTAACGAGCACTGGTTGCTCGATAATGTTATCTAATAAATTATTTGTTCTGGCATATTTAGCAATGGGCTCTTAACTCTTTCTTCCAATGATAGTGTTTTCATGTCAATAATAAAAGGAAAAGAAAAGACTTTAATGATACTTTACTTTGGCATCATCGACTTGGTCATGTTAATGAGTCTAGGATAAGCAAGTTATACAAGAAAAAATTCCTTGATCCTTATGAGTATGAATCATTAGGAACTTGCGAATCATGTCTCATAGGTAAGATGACCAAGACTCCATTCACTGGACATGGAGAAAGGTCAACGAGTTATTAGGACTTATACATACTGATGTATATGGTCCAATGACAACTCAGGCCAGAGGAGGATACTAATTTTATCACTTTTACAGATGATTTATCTAGGTTCGGATATGTATCTTATGAAACATAAATCTGAAGCCTTTGATAAATTTAAGGAGTATCAAAGTATGGTCGAAAAACAAAAGGAAAAGTATTAAAGTTCTTCGTTCTGATCGAGGAGGAGAATACTTATCCACAGAGTTTTTAGACTATCTTAAAGTTAATGGAATTCTTTCTGAATGGACCCCTCCTTATACACCACAGCTAAATGGTATAGCTGAAAGGAGGAATCGTACCTTATTAGATATGGTACGATCCATGATGTGCTTCACAAATTTACCCATTTCCTTCTGGGGTCATGCCCTAGAAACTGCTGTTTACATTCTGAACAAGGTACCTTCTAAATCCGTTGTTAGTACTCCATATGAAATTGGAGTGGAAAGAAACCATATCTTAAATATTTCAAGGTATGGGGATGTCCAGCTTATGTTAAAAGAAATTTTGGACATAAGTTGGAACCTAGAGCGGATAAATGTCTATTTGTAGGATATCCTAGAGAAGGTAGAGGATATCTATTCTACCATCCTACTGAACAAAAGATTTTTGTCAGCAGGCATGCCACTTTTCTAGAAAAGGAGTTCATTTTAGAAAAGGGCAATGGTAGAACTATTGAACTTGGAGAAGTACAAGAAACACAGATAGACAATTCTCAACCATTAGAACATATAGTTAGGACAGAACCAGAACACAAAACTCCTCCCCGTAGGTCTGATAGAGTGCCATGGGCACCTGAGAGGTATGGGTTTATTATTGAAAATAATGAAGCCCAAGTCATTCAAAATGATGAACCTCTGACCTATACGGAAGCTATCTTGAGTACTGATTCAGATAGATGGCAAGAAGCCATGGAATCCAAAATAGACTCTATGTATGTAAACCAAGTATGGTCTTTGGTTGATGCACCAGAGGGTATTAATCCTATTGGGTGCAAATGGGTCTATAAGAAAAAGATTGGGGCTGATGCCAAGTTGAAACCTATAAAGCCAGATTAGTGGCTAAAGGTTTTAGACAAAAACAGGGATTGATTATGATGAAACATTCTCACCTGTTGCCATGCTCAAATCAATACGGATTTTACTTGCTATAGCAGCATATCATGATTATGAGATCTGGCAGATGGATGTGAAGACTGCATTCCTCAATGGTTCCTTGAGGAAGAAGTCTACATGTCACAGCCAGAAGGTTTTATTTCAAAAAATAAACCTAATCAAGTATGCAAGCTAAAGAAATCCATTTATGGATTAAAGCAAGCTTCAAGGAGTTGGAACATCCGCTTTGATGAAACTATTTAAAGGTTTGGTTTTATCAAAAATGTGGATGAACCCTGTGTTATAAGAAGACTAGTGGGAGTGCCATAATCTTCTTGGTTCTGTATGTAGATGACATACTCCTCATTAGGAATGATATCCCAATGTTACAATCAGTCAAGGTTTGGCTATCAAACCAGTTTTCCATGAAAGATTTGGGAGAAGCATCCTATATACTAGGTATTAAGATCTATAGAGATAGATCTAAGAGGATGCTAGGTTTATCCCAATCTAGGTACATTGACTTAGTGCTGAAAAGATTCAGCATGGATGGAAGTAAAAGAGGTTATCTTCCTATGAGTCAAGGCATACATCTTTCTAAAAGATGTCTCTCTAAGACACCTGAAGAAAGAAATAGAATGAATTCTATACCCTATGCTTCGGCAATAGGGTCCATAATGTATGCCATGTTGTGTACTAGGCCTGATGTGGCATATGCTTTAGGCATTGTCAGTAGGTTTCAGGCTGATCCAGGAGAGGATCATTGGAAAGCAGTTAAAAATATTCTTAAGTACCTAAGAAGGACTAAGGATATTTTTCTGGTTTATGGTGGTTCTGATCTTAAACTAGAAGCTTATTCTGATTCTAGTTTTCAATCAGACCCTGATGATAGCAAATCCATTTTGGGATATTTTTATCCTAAATGGTGGAGCAGTGAGTTGGAGAGTACCAAGCAGCAGACTGTAGCTGACTCAAACACAGAGGCAGAATACATAGCTGTTAGTGAAGCCGCCAAGGAAGCAGTCTGGATGAAGAAGTTCATCACAGAGTTGGGTGTTGTTCCTGAAATTGAAAACCCAGTGCCACTTTACTGTGACAACACTGGGGCTGTTGCTCAAGCTAAGGAACCAAGAGCTCATCATAAGTCCAAGCACATTCTGAGACGCTTCCATCTCGTTCGAGAAATAGTAGAGAGACAAGATGTCTACATAAATAGAGTTGATACAAAGAACAATGTAGCAGACCCGTTCACTAAGGCTCTACCACAGCGAGATTTGATCGCCACCTCGAGTGTATGGGATTAAGATTTAAAGGCGATTGGCTTTAGTGCAAGTGGGAGATTGAAAGGGATATGCCCTACAAGCCAATCTATGTTGTATCTCCCAAACCATTGTAATTGACAATTTTCTAAATAAAGGCATTATTTTTCCATCATACGCTGTTTATACTATATGATGAACCCCATAGATTAGGGCTATGATTTTAGGTTATGATGAGATCATACCAGTGAGACCTAAAATCTTAAAACCTTAACCTAAAGTATTCCTAGTCAAAGGAACCCTGAGTAGGGGATCAGGGTTTTCCGGTAAGACTAGCACATCCCATGTATACTGGAAAGGGTGACTGCTCTCACAGTCACTTGTGTATGACACTAATACTGGGATGTGGGTGCTCATTAGAGAATGAGTTCACTGATATGATCCAACTTGAGAACATCTAATGGAGTCTTAGCTACATGTCAATAGAAGGTTCTCATAGTGGGAGTGGTACAAGTAATCTTTTGACCTGAGACTGCCATAAGTACCTTATGTACATGAACCCATTCTTTGGTTCAATCCTAATCATGACACTGAGTCATGCACAGGATTGATACTGGGAATGGTGAATTGGATATGAAGGTAATGAGTAGGTCAACAAGGAATCGATCACTCTTAGTAAGAGGAGATTGCATCCAGCTAGTTAACAATCGGATGATGATTCAGGGAATCTTTGATCAAAGTAAAGATATTAGAGATGGTTTCTAATATCAAGATAATTGAATCATCGATATAAGATTGAGCTAGAAATAAATATAAATTGGATTTGACATATATCCATATCCATAGTTATATTTTGGGTGCAGGCTGATCGAAAGATTTAATTGTACGGTAACTCTCTACTGAAGGGTAATTTTGGTATTTCACCAAAATTTCATATCTTCGGGTAGACATGACACGTTGCTAGACATCAATCTTGTCTTGTGGGTTGATCAAATTCAAAGATCATTTATTAGGAAGAGTCCTAATTGATCAAATCGGGTAAGCCCGGTTTGACCTAAATCGATTAGAAAGAGTTCTAATCAAATTAGGTCAACTTGTATTCGAACCCACTGCTGGCTAGATGTAGAACCTAATGGGTCACACACTTAAGAGGATTGATCAAGAGTTTAATTTAGAATTAAATCATCTTTGCAGGATAACACTCTAGCGGGTGTTGCAAACCCTAGCTTCTATTCGAATCGGATTCGAATTAGGGTTCCGGATTGGTTCTAATTGGGTTCTAATTGGACCTAATTAGACCCTATTGTGAAAATAGGATTATGGCTAACCTATTGGCTAGCCACGTAACTTGGCTAGCCTCCCCACCCGCCCCCCTTGCTATTTCATGCCAAATGCCAAGAGTCCATGCGCATATGGACTCTTGGCGCGCCATTTGGAAGAGTCCATGGCGCATGGACTCTTGGCGCGCCCCACTTAAATCTCCGATGATTTTATTTGGGGCGGCCTTTCTTAGTGATTAGCGCACCATCTGCCCCCCTTGGATGGGAATCCAACGGCTGATGGGATTTTAAGAAAGAAGGAATGCGCTAACTCTTCCGGGCGCGCGAAATAACATCTCTTCGAAGATGAAAAGTCGTGACTTCTTTTTAAAACACTGCGTTTTTCCTTTAAGAAAAGCCGTGGGATTTAATCTGGAAGGCCGTGAGATGGGAGGATAGGGCGTGAGAAATAGGGAAGGGGCGTGAGACAAAGTGGAATGATGTTTACGGAGAGTTGTGTTCTTTGAGAAGACATCTCTTTGTAATCTATTTAAACAACAGAGGTCTCGGGTGTTTTGACTATGAACAACAGAGTCTTTTATTTTCTTTTCTTTCCAGGAAACTGATTCCTTAGCTTGTTTAGGACACAGAGAGTTTCCCTCTTACAGAGTTCTCTTCTCTGTTGAAACTCAAGTCCAAAACAAGAGATAGGAAGAATCTCTTGATCGGTAAAAGAAAAAACTCTTACTCTGTTTCTATTTCCTTTTACTTTAAGACATTAGTGTCTTAAATCCTCCTCCTTCAAGACAAGAGTTTTATTCTTAGGACAAGGTCTTAAGAAAGGGAGAGGAAGAAGAAAGAAAGGAAGTAAGGAGCGCCTACCCTGCAGTTTTAAAGCCATAGTCCTCTTGAGTTCTAGGACAAGAATTCAAGTGAAGGAATTTTGAAGAAGCTTGCATCTTGATCAATCATCTTGTGGATCACCATTGGAGGGTGGACATTTGGATGCCTGGTGAAATCAAAAGAAGCATTCAACACCAAGTTCTGATTCTACATCAAAATGGACTTAGCATTAAAAGGTTGGTGCCCTAATTCTAACACTGTTAGTTTGTATGTTTAATCCTGAATAAGGAGATCTTGGCTAAGGGATTATGGTGCAAATTTCATCATTTTTGAAATTACACTTCCACTGCGGTGCACTGGAATCCCAACACAGGGGAGGGCCCGCGGAGCGCTGTTGATGTACCCTCTTGGTTCGGACCCTCAGAAGACATAGATAGGAGCGCAGCTCCCAGAAGAAGAGCGGGCTCGTTTGCTAGACTTCCTGGGGTGAACGCTGAGTGTTCACCTGGTCCACTGCTGACATGCCAGGTATCCCCTCGGAAGTCATCACCCATCGGTGAATTTTGATCCAAGATGCCGCCCTGTTCGCTAGAAGAAGAGTTTTGCCGCGGAGAGGCAGAAGGCCATCAATGAAGAACTGGAGAAGCTTCTCGTCGTCGACTTTCTATGGGAGGTACAGTATCCCAGTTGGCTGGCGAACGTGGTCATGGTGAAGAAGAGCAACGACAAGTGGAGGATCTGTGTGGACTACACCGACCTCAATCGAGCTTGCCGAAAGGACAGTTTCCCTCTTCCAAAGATCGACCAGCTCGTGGACACCACTTCAGGGCATCGCCTCCTCTCTTTCATGGATGCCTTCTCCTGGTACAACCAGATCTGAATGCACCCGGAGGACGAGGAGCACACTACTTTTGTCACAAACCGCGGAAACAATGTTACAAGATGATGCCATTCGGCCTCAAGAACGCCGGGGCCACATACCAACGGCTGGTCAACAATGTCTTCAAAGACTAGATGGCCGCAACATGCAGGTGTACGTGGACGATATGTTGGTAATGAGCAAGACCCCTTCAAACCATGTCAGTGACCTGGCGGAGACTTCGGTAACCTCCGGTCACCAAATGAAATTGAACCTGACGGAGTGCGCTTTTGGCATGTCCACCGAGAAGTTCCTAGGGTTCATGGTAACCCAAAGGGGGATAGAAGCCAACCCGGAGAAGGTCCAGGATATCTTGACATGGAGCACCCACCTCCAAGAAAAAAGTGCAGACGACTCACTGGCAGATAGCCGTCTTGAGTCGATTTATCTAGAGGTTCGCTGATCGCTGCCAGCCCTTTTTAAGGCGCTGAGGAAGATGAATGACTTACATGGACGAAGGAGTGCCAGGAGGCGTTCGACGAGCTGAAGAGGACACTAGCATCTCCGTCGCGCTTTCCAGGCCTGAAGAAGTAGAGGAGCTCCTCCTGTACCTGGCGGTCACCCCGAAGGCCATCAGTTCGATCCTGGTTCGGACTGACGATAAGGGAATGCAAATGCTGGTGTATTACACAAGCAAACTCCTCCACGATACGGAGCTCAGGTATTCCCGATCTGAGAAACTGATTTTTGCACTAATCGTGTCCGCTCAGCGTATCAGACCTTATTTTCAAGCGCACCCCATTGCTGTTCTGACGGATCAGCTGTTGAAAGCGGTGCTCAGCCGACCTGACACATCTGGGCTCTTGGCGAAGTGGGCACTCAAGCTCAGTGAGTTCAACATAACCTACAGGCCAAGGTTGGCCATGAAGGCACAGGTACTCGCTGATTTTTGGTCGAGTGTGCGAGCCTGGGCGAGGGGGCAGAAGAGAGCCCCAAGACCGGCAGCTGGAGCCAGGACCAGAGGAAGACATCTAGATCCTTAGGTAGATGGAGCCTCGAACTCCAGGAGAGTGGTGGAGTGGACTCATGCTCGCCAACGGCGATGGAGTTGTGATCGAATATGTGCTCTGTTTCTAGTTCATCGCCACTAATAATCAAGCAGAGTATGAAGCGCTCCTCACAGGGCTGAGAGTGTCCCACGAGCTGGGCATGGCTAACCTCAAGGTCTTCACCGACTCGCAGCTGGTAGCCGGGCAGATCTCGGGGGAGTACGTGGCATGGGACCCCCAAATGGCAAAGTACTTGGAGCTCGTAAGAACGAGCACGGCAGGATTTTGACATTTCAGCGTCTTCTTCATATACCTCGGGGGGAAAATGCTCGTACGGATGCACTCTCCCGCCTTGCAACCCCTGCCGATCTCATCGTTGGGATGTGCTTACATCGAGCACATCAAGGCCCTGAGCTACGAGACACCCATGGAGGTCCAGCAAGTCAACAAGAGCGCAGCTGGATGGACAAGTACATTGAGTACATCACCGATGGCACCTTGCCGGAGGATAGCATGGCGGCTGGCCTCATTAAGAGGAAGGCCACACGATTCATCTTAATGGATGGGTTACTGTATCGGAGGTCCTAATCCTACCGCTCCTCAAGTGTCTAAGACCCGCAGAGGTCGCATTCGTGCTCCAAGAGATCCACGAGGGCATCTGTGGGAACCATGTGGGGGGCAGGACACTGGCGTACAAGGCCTCCGTCAAGGTTACTTCTGGGAGACAATGAATGAAGACGTAGCTGACTTCGTGAAGAGGTGCGACGGTCGGTGTCAGCGGCACGCCGTGGTGCAATGTCAGCTCGCTGCTCCACTCTTCCAGCTCTCCGCCCCATGGTCGTTCACTCATGGGGCATGGATCTCCTATGACCTTTTCCCCTGGCATCCGGCAATGGAAATTCTTGATCATGGCCATCGACTACTTCACGAAGTGGGTCGAGGCCGAACCCTTGGCCTGGATCATGGAGGCAAACGTCACCAAGTTCCTTTAGAAGTTAATTATTTGTCGCTTAACTTTACTACCGCACACTATTATCACCGATAACAGACATTAGTTCGATTGTTGGGAGTTCGAGGAGTTTTGCAGCAACATCGGCATCCACCATCGTTTCACTTCGGTGGCACATCCTCAGACAAACGTAAAAGCCGAGCTAACAAATAGGACCATCTTGCAAGGCCTCCAAACAAGACTAGACTAGGCCAAGGGTAGGTGGGCGGAAGAGCTCCCGAGTGTCCTTTGGGCGTATCACACTACCCCAAGGATGGCTATGGATGAGACACCATTCAACCTTTTATTCGGAGCAGAAGCGGTTATCCCAATTAAGCTCAGCTATCGACCCTGTGCGTGGAGCAGTACGACATGGAGCAGTACGACAAGACGGAGAACCCTGACAAGATGCTGCTAAACCTGGACCTCCTTGAAGAAATGAGGGACAGGGCTCGAGTTCAGATGGCTGCCTATCGGCAGCGAGTGGCCAGATACTACAACTCCAGAGTGAGACCGAAGTCCTTCTACCAGGGAGATTTGGTGCTCCGCCGTGCTGAAGCTTTCCAGCCACGGGAGTGCGGAAAGCTCTCCCCAAACTGGGAAGGTCCTTATAGGGTGGCGGAGGCACTTCCTCACGGGGTGTAATACCTGGAGGAGCTAGGCGGATCCCGGTTCCCTCGGACCTAGAATGCCTCAAACTTGAGGATATTACCAATAGTGTAAAGCTCCTTAAACTTTGGCAATGAAATCTTTTTCATCAAATGCTTGCTCTCATCTCGTAGGGTGAGGGCCACCCAGCTCTAAGTTCAGCGAGCATGGACATGGCAAAAGACCTGCGAAGGCATGATGTCACTCTCACAAAATCCCGGAGAATAGCTTGGCAAGCCGCGCAAGGCTCAGATCCAGCCTGCAGCCCCGGGGTTCAGTCCGGAAGTCCCGGACTTCGGTCTGGAAGGCGGGGCAGAACCAAATTCGCCACGTGATCCCGGAGAACAGCTCGGCAAGCCGTGCAAGGCTCGGATCTAGCCTGTAGCCCCAGGTTTAGTTCGGAAATCCCAGACTTCGATCTGGAAGGCGGGACAGAACCAATTTGCCCACGCGATCCTGGAGAACAGCTCGGCAAGTCGCGCAAGGCTCAGATCTAGCCTGCGGCCCCGGGGTTCAGTCCAGAAATCCTGGACTTCGGCCTGGAAGGTGGGGCAGAACCAAATTCACCCACGCAATCCCGGAGAACAGCTCGGCAAGCCGTTCAAGGCTCAGATCTAGCCTGCGGCCTAGGGATTCAGTTTGGAAGTCCCGAACTTCGATCTGGAAGGTGGGGCAGAACCAAGTTCACCCATGCAATCCCGGAGTTTAGCTCGGAATGCACTATGGGACTTAGTCCCAGTAGCTAGCACCGGGGTTCAGTCCGGAAGATGCACAAAAAAAAAAGAAGAGAGAGACAGAAGGAATGAGTTAATGGAAAGATAATTTCATTGCAAATAAAAGTCCTTAAACAAAAGATCCCAGACAGGCCAGGAGACCCCAAAGAAAGAAAACACAAAAATAAAATAGAATGTCGCGGAGCTACTTACTCGCGCAGCTGATCCTCCTCGGGTTGGGGGGCACCCTCTCCGCCGCCGCCGTTGACTGGAGGCTGCTCGGGAGCTGCCACCTCGTCATCGACCGTCACCGAAGCTCCTCTGGTGGGCTTCTGCCTCCTGCTATCCAGTACGACCCCGCTGAGGTTGAGCTCGGGGTAGAAGGAGCTAACCTTCTCCCGGCAAACCTGGAATCCCTTCAAGAAGGAGTCCATGGCTGCCTCCCGCACCTCAGCAATGTAATCCTCGGAGGCCCGAAATTTCGGCACGGCCTCCTGCACCTCCCTCCTGGATGCCTCCAGCAGCCCAATGATGTAGGAGTTCTTCTCCTGGCTGCGCTCAGCTCCTTGAGGGTTTCTTCTACCCGGCGCTCCAGTGACCAGGACTGAGCCTGAGGCGGGTCTTCTTCGTCGCGTCCTCCTCGTTGCGGTGCTGGTTCAAGATCCTCTCCTCCAATAGAGAGGTCTCGAGCTCCTTGATGTGCCCCTCGGCATGGACCAGGTCGGCTCAGAGAGCCTGGTTATTCCCTCATAGCTCGACCCCTTTCTCCTTGAGGTCCTTGACATCAGCTGCGAGTTTGCCGAGCTTCTCTTCTCAGCATCCTTCTTGGCATAGTTGGCGAGGAAGTTCCTCAGCAGCAGCACGTCCGTCCCGATCTGCATCAAAAGAGACACGAAATTAGAATGATCCAACTGGAACTTTAAGAAGTTAGAGCTCGGAACTTACTGTAAAATGCTGCGGGAGGATCCCGAGCAGCGCCTCGGTGTAGTCCCGGCCGCCCCTCAAACGGAGGTCCCGGGAGGTGCTGGCGAACTCCATGACTCTCTCTGCGAGGCCCTGGTCATGGATCACGGAGCATTGATTGGTGAGACTTGGGGGTAGAATGGGCGCGTCGGCAGCAGGCAAGGCGGCCGTCCCTTCGCCAAGCGGTGCGGACATCGGTGGAGCTGCCACCACCCTGGTGGCCACCGCAGAGAAGTGGCCGGTGCAGCGGCTGGAGCAGCGTCGCCCGAGGAGGTTCCGGCCCCCTCTCTTCCCCAGCCCTATCGAGGTCGACAACAGGGACATCGGGCGCTCGGGCCCGAGGTGGCCTGGAGACAGGAGCCGCCGCTCCAGGGCCAGTAATGGAGGTGGGCGCGGCACCCGGCTCGCCTCAGTGCGAGCCCTCTTTGCCAGGGGCTCAATCCCTTCGGCAGCATCCCTCTTCGCGATGCCCTCCATCAGGTTCTCCACGGAGAACTTCATACCTGAGGAAAAGAGGTCAGTTAAGCCAGTTTAAAAGAAGGGAAATACAGAGCAGAAAATGAAATCAAAAGGAGGGAGATCCGACCTCACCTAGCTCCCGGATGGGACTGATCCCTGCCTCAAATATGTTTGCTCTAAGAGCAGAACATTGAGAGCTGGGACCGCGTCACTCAGCAGCTATGAAAAGACCTCTTGGTCGCTGGCTCGACCTGAGAGTTCCGGTTCAGAGACCGATCTGGCTCGCTCCAGGCCTAGTCAACATCTTCGACCGAGGTAAAAATGAAGCGGTTCTTCCAGCCCTTGATCGACGAAGGGAGGTCGAACCTGAGGCACCTAAGCCAGGGTGAGATGTACCACCACCATCATCGGTGGAGTAGCGCTTCAGGGTGAAGAGAGCCCTGAAGAGGGAGAAAAGGGCAACGAACCCGTGGAAGTGGCAGAAGATGATGAAGGCAAAGATGACCCGGATGGCATTAGGAGCCAACTTGGCCGAGGACCAGACGATAATGGCTAAGAAAAGAGAGAAAAAAAGGATGAAGGAAAAATCGAAGACCCCCAAGGAGAAAGTCCTCGTAGAAGGCGACTCTCCCGGGGCCACTCGAGGTTACTCGATCTCCAAGCCATGGGAGGGAAAGATGAGTTGAATCTAGGATTCCATAGGTATCTCGGAGTAGAGAAAGATCATCCTCGGTCATCGTTGAGGCATGACCGGAGGGCCAGAGGAAGACGCCACCGGAGGAGGAAGAGAAGAAATGGGACGAGCAGAAACTATGGAGGGAGACCTAAGACCCTAGGGACACCTATGGTCACAGCCCAAGCTGGAGCCGCCTACGGACCTTGTCCGGGATCTCTTTCCTCTCGAGGAAGAAGGCGATGGAGTCCTCAACGGGAAGGACCGGCCTCATCCAGGTTGGAGGAGACATAGCGGCGACGCGCCATGAAGGAAAGAAGAAGCGAAAAAATTGGCAAAAGGACTAGGAGATGGAGGAAGAGGAGAAGGAGGTCGCAGATACTCACCGAAATATTTTGTACCAAGGAATGGCAATCCTGGGAAGATGAAGGAAGACCATTGCAATCGCCCGCGGAGTGTGAGAAAATGGAGAGACTTCATTCTGGAAAGTCTCCCTTCTTTTCAAACTCAATCGACAGCAGCCGTATGCCTCTTTCCATTCTGAGCCACCAGATAGCTGCCGTGTGGAGGCACACCCGACATCGATGCTTCGGTCCGATGGAAACTAGCTCGTTTTTGAAATGGCACAATAATGGCCTGTCAGACGCGCGCACATGGTAGCCTCTCAAAGGGTCTCGAGCGCAATAGAAGTGGCGACAGGGATCATGGCAATTATGGCACGAGATTTTCGCCTTCTCCATGTCATCTCCATATTAAATCCCCACGTCCCAAGCCATGATGCCGCGATGGAACCTGGGGATGGGGGGCAACTGATATGGCTACATCACTGACGTGGGGCGCGTGTCAGGTCCAGCTGGACACGGTCAGTACAACGTGAATTTTTCTTTCAAAAGATCCCCCGTTCGAAAAGAAGTGCTCCTACTCCTTTGCCAAGTGGAACCAAAAGACGGGTCCACCTTGGCCGAAGTCGAGCCTCTCTCTGCCACTCCGATAGGAGTCCACCCAGGAGGGGTCCACCTCGGCTGAAGCTGGCGGCCCCTTGCTCCATTGCCAAGTGGCACCCCAAGACGGGTCCACCTTACGAGGTCGAGCCGGGCCCTCCTGCTCCTTCGCCAGGTGGCACCCGAAGACGGGTCCACCTCGGTCGAAGTCAAGCACCTCCCTACCACTCCGCCAGGTGTCCACCCATAAGGGGTCCACCTCTATTGAAGCTGGCGGACCCTTGCTCCCTCACCAGGTGGCACTAAGATGGGTCCACCTTTGCCGAGGTCGAGCTGGGCCCTCTTGCTCCTTCGCCAAGTGGAACCCGAAGACGGGTCCATCTCGGCCGAAGTCGAGCACCTCCCTGCCACTCTGCCAAGTGTCGACCCAGGAGGGGTCCACCTCGGCCGAAGCTGGCGGCCCCTTGCTCCCTCGCCAAGTGGCACCCCAAGATGGTCTACCTCTGCCGAGGTCAAGCCGGGCACTCCTGCTCCTTCTCCAGGTGGCACACCGAAGACGGGTCCACCTCGGCCGAAGTTGAGCCTCTCTCAGCCACTCCGCCAGGTGTCCACCAAAGAGGGGTCCACCTCGGCCGAAGCTGGCAGCCCTTGCTCCCTCGCCAGGTGGCACCCCAAGATGGGTCCACCTCTACGAGGTCGAGCCGGGCCCTCTAGCTCCTTCGCCAGGTGGCACCAGAAGACGGGTGCACCTCAGTCGAAGTCGAGCACCTCCTTGCCACTCCGCCAGGTTTCCATCCAAAAGGGGTCCACCTCGATCGAAGCTGGCGGCCCTCGGTCCCTAGCCAACTAGCACCCCAAGATGGGTCCACCTCTTCCGAGGTTGAGCTGGGCCTTTCTGCTCCTTCGCCAGGTGGCACTCGAAGACGGGTCCACCTCGGCCGAAGTCGAGCACCACCCAGCCACTCAGCCAGGTGTCCACCCAGGAGGGGTCCACCTCGGCCGAAGCTGGCGGCCCTTATTCCCTTGCCAGGTGGCATCCCATGACGGGTCCACCTCTACGAGATCGAGCCGGGCCTCTTGCTCTTCGCCAGGTGGCACCCGAAGACGGGTCCATCTCGATCGAAGTCGAGCACCTCCCTGCCACTCCGCCATGTATCCACCCAGGAGGGGTCCACCTCGGCCGAAGCTGGCGGCCCCTTGCTCCCACGCCAGGTGGCACCCCAAGACGGTCCACCTCTGTCGAGGTCGAGCCGAGCCCTCCGGCTCCTTCGCCAGGTGGCACCTGAAGACGGGTCCACCATAGCCAAAGTTGAGCCTCTGCCACTCCACCAGGTGTCCACCCAGAAGGGATCCACCTCGGCCAAAGCTGGCAGCCCTTTGCCCCTCACAGGTGGCACCAAGACAGGTCCACCTCTACTGAGGTTGAGTCGGGCCCTCCAGCTCCTTCGCCAGGTGGCACCGATGACGGGTCCACCTCGGCCGAAGTCGAGCACCTCCTTACCACTCCGCCAGGTGTCAACCAGGAGGGGTCCACCTCGATCGAAGCTAGCGGCCCCTCGCACCCTCGCTAGGTGGTACCCCAAGACAGGACCACCTCTGCCGAGTCGAGCCGGGCCCTTCTGCTCTTCGCCAGGTGGCACCTGAAGACAGGTCCACATCGGCCGAATTCGAGCACCTCCCTGCCACTTCGCCAGGTGTCCACCCAGGAGGGGTCCACCTTGGCTGAAGTGGGCTGCCCCTTACGCCCTCACTAGGTGGCACCCCAAGACGGGTCCATCTCTGCCGAGGTCGAGCCGGGCCTCCTGCTCCATCGCCAGGTGGCACTCGAAGATGGGTCCACCTCGCCGAAGTCGAGCACCTCCCTGCACTACGCCAGGTGTCCACCCATGAGGGGTCCACCTCGACCGAAGCTGGCGGCCCCTTGCTTCCTCACCAGGTGGCACCCCAGAGGGGTCCACCTCTGCCGAGGTCGAGCAGGGCCCTCCTGCTGCTTCGCCAGGTGGCACCCAAAGATGGGTCCACCTCGTCGAAGTCGAGCACCTCCCTGCCACTCCGCCAGGTGTCCACCAAGAGGGGTCACCTCAACCAAAGCTGGCTGCCCCTTACTCCCTCACCAGGTGGCACCTGATGCAGAACGAAAAAGATGATGCGATGCGGAAGTAAATTAAGACTATTTTTTATATATATATATATATTTTCAGAAGTTGGCTTTGACTCAAAGGAAAGTTAAACTAAGTTGAAAGAAACTATATAACAATTGAAAGCACAATTCAAAGAAACTAGATTATCAGAGTAGTTGAAGTAATGGATCGCTGGGGGTTGAGAAACTCCCAGACCTCGGGTTTGCTCTGAACTTTCAACAGGACAGAAGTAAAGAGAAGAGAAGGGTTAGACCAGACAGTGATCTTCATAGAGTTTAGTGGAAGGACTCTCTTGAGCAGATTGTTGGATCCCGGATTCTTCGGATATCTTCGCAATGGATCCTCCAATACTGGTCCTTTGGCAGAGTTGCTTCTACTGAACTCAAGATCTGGAAAGAAGAAGAACAAGTTATGGAACTAGATACTCAAGGAAGGATTTACCAGATAGAAGAACTTGAAAGTTGATGTTGCTGAGGTCCTGATTCTCCTGGATGCTGATCTGACTTCCTTTGGGATTGTCTCTATATTTGAAGTAGCCGAACTGGACCTGGATGCTGGTGGTCGGTCTCTACTTGGAGAGAGGGGCGTGAGAAGATGAGGTAGGTTAGGGTTTGGTGGAATGTAGAAGAAGATGGGCAGCTAGGGTTTGGAGTTGAAGTCGCTAACTAGGGTTTTGGGATTGGAGATCTCACACCTCCTCAAGGTTCCAAGGGAACCCGGATTTACTCCCTCACGGAGCTCAACACCTGAATGCAAGTGCAGAAGAGAGAAACACAAGTTGCTCACACAAAATTTGAATTCATTCATCAGTGTCCTTTAAAAATTACAAGAGGAGTTTATTTTATAGGTCTTTACAAGAGGTCAGGGTTTTACATCTTCCATGTGGACTAATAGGATGGATCCTCAAATTAGATTTGTAGAATCAAATCCTTCTCATATGGCCGGCCAAGAGCTTCCATAAGTGTTGATCGGTGGCTCCAAAAGGTAAGTAGGTGGCGCCTCCTAGCCTTGCTCTTCAAGAAAAATTTTTTTCCTTCCATACCTGGTTTATTTGGAAATATTTGGGCGCCCCCTAGTCTTGCTCCCCAAGCTTTGCTCCTTTCTTTTCATAGCTTGGCTCTTATGGAAATATTTGGGTGCCTCCTTGGATTGAGGATCCTAAATTGATTTCTCCTAAAGTGGCGCATGAAAGAAGGGACCTGCTTTCTTGTGGTGTGGGGACCAAAGTACACTGGATGGAGATGTGGCGCCTTCCTTGCCAGCGGACCAGGTATCTTTGGTATCCTCGATTACGAGTAGAGATAACCTGATCATCCAGGATCTTTCAATCTGCTCTTTCCTCACAGGCCAGTTTGTTGGTGGGCACACAGGGTTGGGTTCACTCTCAAGAGCAGGATTAGGCTCAAAAGGCTCACTGGGAATCACAGCTGGCTCTCTATACTCTACTAGGTCTGTAATGTTGAAAGTGGAGCTAATGCCTAGTTCTGAAGGCAACTCGAGCACATAGGCATTGGACCCTACTCTCTTCACCACTCTAAATGGACCAGCTCCTCTAGCATGTAACTTTCTAACGGTTCCAAGGAGGGAAACCGTTCAGGCCTTAACCTAATCATTATATAGTCTCCCTCAACAAAAGTTTGACTCGCCTTTGAGAATCAACCAACTTCTTATAAGTTTCATTACTTAAATTTATTTTGGCATGAATTTCTTTATGCAAGTTTTTTATATGCTGTGCAAAAACTTCAGTAGACTCTGAGACTCGTGTGTGGACTGGTAAAGGAGCAAGGTCAAGAGGTGTGTGAGATTTGTAACCATGCACAATTTCAAATGGACTCTTACCTGTAGACCTATTGACCGAGTCATTGTATGCAAATTCAGCCCTAGGTAAGTACAAATCCCAGTTCCTAATGTTTTCACCAACAAGACACCTTAACAGATTGCCTAAACTATGGTCACTACTTCGGTTTGGCCATCAGTTTGGGGATGATAGGCAGTTGAAAACTTAAGTTTTGTCCCTAACTTATGCCAAAGGGTTTTCCAGAAATAGCTGGTGAACCGGACATCCCTATCTGAAACAATTGTCTTAGGTAGGCCATGGAGTCGAACTATCTTATTAAAGAACAGGGTGGCTACCTTAGACGCATCAAATGTTTGGGAACAAGGCAAGAAATGGGCCATCTTAGAAAATCGGTCGACTACAACACAGATAGAGTCATGCCTCCTCTGGGTCTTAGGCAAACCTAACACAAAGTCCATGCTCACATCTTGCCAAGGACGATCTGGGACAGGGAGTGGGATATAAAGGCGGTGTTCTGTTTTCGCTGTTTGGCAACAGCGCTGGTTCGACACCTAGCCACAATGTGTGCTACATCTCTTTTTAAGCTAGGCCAGAAAAGTGGTCTTCAATAGCCAGGGTGGTCTTGTCTTTTTCGAAATGGCCAGCTAGACCTCCAGCATGAATTCCCAAATCAAAAATTTCCTAAGAGAAGTTCTAGGGATGCAAAGCCTATTCTTAAAGAACAAAAAGCCATCTAAATGGGTATAATCCTTTTGATCACTACATGGTCCTTGAGCTAGAACCTGGTACACAGTCTTAAAATCTGGACATGACTCATATTCCTCTTTGATCTGCTCAAACCCTATGACTTTAGCCTAACAGAATTTAATAACAAAGATCGATGACTAAGGGCATCAGCTACCTTATTTTCAGTCCCAGCCTTATGTTTCAAAACAAAAGTATAGGACTGGATATACTCTACCCACTTAGCATGCCTAGGGTTAAGCTTCTTCTGGGAATTCAAGAATCTAAGAGTCTCATGGTCCGAAAATAGCACAAATTCCTGCGGTAGCAAATAATGTCTCCAGTAACGCAAAGCTTGCACTACCGCATAAAATTCTTTATCATAGGTAGAATACCTAAGCTTAGCATCATTAAGTTTTTCACTAAAGAATATTACGGGATGATTCTCTTGGCTTAGGACTCCACCTATACCTACTCCTGAAGCATCACAGGCAACCTCAAATACTTTAGAAAAGTCGGGTAACCTCAAAATGGGTGCCTGGGTCATCCTATCCTTAAGATCAAGGAAGGCTTTATGGGCTGCTTTAGTCCACTGAAATTCTCCCTTCCTAATACAGTCTGTGATAGGAGCAACTACAGTACTAAACCCCTGATGAATCGTCTATAGAAGGTAGCCAAGCCGTGGAAACTTCTGACTTCATGCACACTGGTCGGCTCTGGCCATTCTACTATGGACCTAATCTTCTCTGGATCGGCAGCCACGCCGTCAGGGGTTACTACAAAACCAAGGAAGATAACTTTACTGGTCATGAATTCACACTTTTTGAGATTACCGTAGAGACTATCATTCCTCAAAACTTGGCAGACTTGTCTAAGGTGGCCTAGGTGGTCTGCAGGGGTCTTACTATAGATCAGGATGTCATCAAAATAGACCACTACAAACTTCCCTATGAAAGCTCTAAGCACCTGGGTCATAATCCTCATGAAAGTACTAGGGACATTGGACAAACCAAAAGGCATAACAACCCATTCGTAGAGACAATCCTTAGTTTTGAAAGTGGTTTTCCACTCATCCCCTGGTCTAATCCTAACCTGATGATAGCCGCTCTTGAGATCAATTTTGGAAAAAATCATTGCACCGGCCATCATATCCAGCATGTCATCTAGTCTAGGGATGGGGAACCTATACTTGATTGTGATTTTGTTGATGGCACGACTATCAACACACATCCTCCACGTGCCATCCTTCTTTGGGGTCAGTAGTGCAGGGACTGCACAAGGGCTAAGACTCTCTCTAATGAACCCCTTCCTCAACAATTCTCCAACCTGCTTTTGCAGTTCCTTATGTTCAGATGGATTCATCCTATAATGGGGCAAGTTGGGTAAAGTAGCTCCTGGGATTAAATCTATAGAATGCTGGATATCCCTAAGAGGTGGAAGGTGGTCTAGCAGATCCTTGGAAAAACATCCTCAAATTCTTCTAACAAAGGTCTGACTTCCTGAGGAGGCTCTGAGGGTGTAGGAGTCCTAAGTTCCTTAGCAGTCAACATCCAAATGGGTGAACCACTATGAATTTCTTGTTCTAGATCCTTAGTACTAATTAGGTTCACTCCAGTCTTCATCTCTCTGACCTTATTGGGTCCTTTAGCTACCTTGTCCTTAGGAGGGACTGAATGGATTGTGGATTTTTTTCATTAAAACTAAAGACACAGGTATTGGATTTTTCTAAGAGGGTGGCATCATGATCATATAACCAAGGTCTCCCAAGAATTATACTGCTCACCCCCATGGGCAAGACATCACACCAAATCTTCTCTTGATAGGATTGCATTTGGATTTGGACCTGACATCTAGACTGGATGGGTATAGAGGTAGAGTCTACCCAAGAAACCTTATAGGGGTTGGGGTGGGGGACTGGGGTTAAGCCTAACATTTTGACAGTGCTAGCAGAAATGGCATTCACACAGCTCCCACTATTTATGATGATCTTACATACCTTATCCCCTAGTTTAAGGAAAGTCTGTAGGATGTTAGTCATACGCCAATCCTCCTGAACTCTACACTAAGACAGGATGCATCTCACAACCCCTAACTGGTCAGACTCTGTGGATTCCTCCTCTCCTTCATACTCATCAACCAAATTCCTTCCGGCCTCATAAACTTCTTCTTCAAGTTCTTCATTGGACCTGGAATTCTCTTCCTCTCCCTCTTCTATGTAAAGGGATCTACGAGGGCACTGGCTAGAAACATGACCTATCTTATGGCACTTAAAACAGGATATGGCTGTGCACTGGCTGGAGATATGACCGGGTTTTTGGCACTTAAAATAGGTGATACTAGGGGTTCTCTGGGTGTCAGGTGCCTTACCTTTGTCCATGAGCCTAGGGGTGGGAATACCTGACTAGGTTTGCTAGGGGTAACTTGGCTAGGTCCATTTCTTTGGATTGGGGCACTAACCCTAGAAGGCATGGTCCTCTCTGAAACTTCTCAATGTTCAGTGCAATCTGATAGGCTTGGTCTAGGTCAGTAACCTCTCTCAGAAACAACTCCCTCTTAATGTCTTCCCTAAGTCCAGCCCTAAACCTAGATAAAGTGACCTCATGGGCTTCACTCACATCACATCTCATCAGGTATTCATCAAAGGTGGTTATGTAGTATGAGACAGATCGGTTCCCTTGTTTCAAGGTCTGCCATTGGTCTAACAGATTTTGCTGGTATGAATGGATAGGTACTTATCTCTAAGCTTCTCGTTCATACCCTGCCAAGTGGTTATGGGCTCAACATTTCGTCTTCTAGTGGTTAGCTCAATGTTCCCCAGTATAACCTGGCTTGACGTACTAACTTCATCTTGGCAAACTTGAACTTCCTTTCCTCAGACATGGCATACCACTCAAAGTACTGGTCCATCTCACCCTCCCAATCAGAATACACCTTAGGGTTTAGGCTACCATCAAAAGTGGGTGCATCTAATTTAATGTTCCGAATGAACCTATCATCTCTATCTTCAGGCTCTGGGTCAGGCCTCCTATGATTAGGTTCAGGATCTCTGTATAAAGGTCTTCTAGGCTCCTGGTGTGGGTGAGGTTGAGGCACATTAAAATCTGTGTCAGGAGTCCAATTCTGATGCCTAGGTTCCTCAAGTACTTGGACTCGATCCCTAAGCTGGGTAAGATCCTCATGGACTTGTTCTTTAAACTGGGCAACAGTAGCAGTCATATCCTGACTCAATTTGTTATATTTTCAGTAAGAGCTCTAACCATGGCCTCTAAATCAAGTTGGGTTTGACCAGGTTGGTAGGGTACTCCATTCCGGGTAGACATGATGATGCAAGCAAACATACCAAATGAGACTCAACTGAAACGACTACGGGCTAACTAGACCTAGAGCCCAAACTAGATGCTCAATCAGAGTGGCAAGCTAGCCTGTAGTAACTCGGGACTCACCCAGGCAGGTGTAATGGGAGTGTTAGGTCCCTAAATGCCAATCCTAGACACCAATCAGAGATTGGCCAGGTAGGCGGACCAGCACACAAGCCCTCGGGATAAAATCCCTGAACCACCGTTCTAGACACAGTACAAAGCACACACAGAGTAACTAGACAAACTAACTCAACATTAGCCTAGACCCGACTTGTTGGTGTCCCTAGCCCACCAGGGCAAATTAAGTCTAATAAATTTTAAAATTAGGCTTAGGATCGAATGAATGGATGGTGGTTTTGGACTAAGAAGAGGTTATCAACTCCTCTCATTATCTTAGATGTTCAATCGCCCTTAAGATGAATTAGGAGATGATCACTCAAAAATTGAATTGCAGAAATACAAAAACAGAATTCTGTAATTTAACTCTCAGAAATTTCACGAAAACTAATAAATTACAATAAAATAATATAAAATAGTTTCAATTATACTGGTTCCAGCAAAATAAAATCATGCAATTTCGAGTTACCTGCAATAAGAAACAATTCCTGCAATAGGGCAGTTACAGACTAAAAACAGAATGCTTTCCCCGTTTACAATTCCTGCTACGAAGTTGTAACCCAGTGGATCCCCTACACACCTAGGAACACCCCATGGAATGAGAAGAGGAGGCTTGCACCTCACTTCGTTCCTAGGACCGGACGTCCTGGGGAGTCTACTTCGAGCAGACAAAGTAAAAAAGAGAGACACTCAAAACATGCTAGCAAGTCAGAAACCCTAGACAGGGCTCTGATACCAAAATGATGCAGAACAAAAAAGATGATGCGATGCAGAAGTAAATTAAGACTATTTTTTTTTTATATATATATATTTTCAGAAGTCGGCTTTGACTCAAAGGAAAGTTAAACTAAGTTGAAAGAAACTATATAACAATTGAAAGCACAATTCAAAGAAACTAGATTATCAGAGTAGTTCAGAAGTAATGGATTGCTGGGGGTTGAGAAACTTCCAGACCTAAGGTTTCGCTCTGAACTTTAAACAGGACAGAAGTAAAGAGAAGAGAAGGGTTATAGACCAGACAGTGATCTTCACAGAGTTTAGTGGAAGGACTCTCTGAGCAGATTGTTGGACCCCCGGATTCGGATATCTTCACAATGGATCCTCCAATACTGGTCCTTTGGCAGAGTTGGCTTCTCCTGAACTCAAGATCTGGGAAAGAAGAAGAACAAGTTATGGAACAGATACTCAAGGAAGGATTTACCAGATAGAAGAACTTGAATGTTGATGTTGCTGAGGTCCTGATTCTCCTGGATGCTGATCTGACTTCCTCTGGGATTTTCTCTGTATTTGAAGTAGCGAACTGGACCTGGATGCTGGTGGTCGGCCTCTACTTAGAGAGAGGGGCCGTGAGAAGATGAGAGGTAGGTTAGGGTTTGGTGGAATGTAGAAGAAGATGGGCGGCTAGGGTTTGGAGTTGAAGTGGCTAACCTAGGGTTTTAGGGTTGGAGATCTCACACCTCCTCAAGGTTCCTAGGGAACCCGGATTTACTCCCTCACGGAGCTCAATACCTGAATGCAAGTGTGGAAGAGAGAAACACAAGTTGCTCACACAAAATTTGAATTCATTCATCAGTGTCCTTTAAAACTTACAAGAGGGGTTTATTTTAGGTCCTTACAAGAGGTCAGGGTTTTATATCTTCCCATGTGGGACTAATAGGATGGATCCTCAAATTAGGTTTGTAGAATCAAATCCTTCTCATATGGCCGGCCAGAGCTTCCATAAGTGTTGATTGGTGGCTCCAAATGGTAAGTAGGTGGCGCCTCCTAGCCTTGCTCTTCAAGAAATTTTTTTCCTTCCATACCTGGTTTTATTTGGAAATATTTGGGCGCCCCCTAGTCTTGCTCCCCAAGCTTTGCTCCTTTCTTTCATAGCTTGGCTCTTATGGAAATATTTTGGGCACCTCCTTGGATTGAGGATCCTAAATTGATTTCTCCATAAGTGGCGCATGAAAGAAGAGACCTGCTTTCTTGTAGTGTGGGGATCAAAGTACACTGGATGGAGATGTGGCGCCCCCTGGACTCTGGCGTGTGGCTGGGAGTGTGGCGCCCACTTGCTTGGGCCTGGGAGAAAATGTGGCACCCTGGTCCTTGACCTGAAAAAGGAGGCACCAACCTGGAGAAGACCTCGACCACTACTAGGACTTGTACTGAGCCAACATGACTCAACAAAATTTAAATTGCAGGGAAATACAGACTCAAGACTAAAATTGAGTTGACCAAGTCAACCCTTATTACAAAACCAGAAAACCCTAATTCTTTGGGCAAGGTCAATCAGAGATTCAGATGGAGCCCTGAAGTCTTCTTCTGAGTCTGGTGCCCGTACCAGCACCCCAAGACGGGTCCACCTCTACCGAGGTCGAGCTGGGCCCTCCTGCTCCTTCGCCAGGTGGCACCGAAGACGGGTCCACCTCGGCCGAAGTTGAGCACCTCCCTGCCACTCCGCCAGGTGTCCACCCAGGAGGGGTCCACCTCAGTCGAAGCTGGCGGCCCCTTACTCCCTCGCCGAGTGGAACCCCAAGATGGGTCCACCTCTACCATGGTCGAGCCGAGCACTCCTGCTCCTTTGCCAGGTGGCACCCGAAGACGTGTCCACCTCAGTCGAAGTTGAGCCTCTCTCAGCCACTCCACCAGGTGTCCACCAAAGAGGGGTCCACCTCGGCCGAAGCTGGCGGCCCCTTGCTCCCTCGTTAGGTGGCACACCAAGATGGGTCCACCTCTGCCGAGGTCGAGCGGGCCCTCCAGCACCTTCGCCAGGTGGCACCAGAAGGCGGGTCCACCTCAGCCATAGTCGAGCACCTTCCTGCCACTCCGCCAGGTTTCACCAAGAGGGGTCCACCTCGGTCGAAGCTGGCGGCCCTCGCTCCCTCGCCAACTGGCACCCCAAGATGGGTCCTCCACTTTCGAGGTCGAGTCGGGCTCTTCTGCTCCATCGCCAGGTGGCACCCGAAGATGGGTCCACCTCGACCGAAGTCGAGCACTCCTTGCCACTCCGCCAGGTGTCCACTCAGGAGGGGTCCACCTCTGTCGAAGTTAGCGGCCACTTACTCCCTCGCCAGGTGGCACCCCAAGACGGGTCCACCTCTGTCGAGGTCGAGCCAGGCCCTCTTGCTCCTTCGCCAGGTGGCACCCGATGACTGGTCCATCTCGGTCAAAGTCGAGCACCTCCCTGCCACTCCACCAGGTGTCCACCCAGGACGGGTCCACCTCGGTCGAAGCTGGCGGCCCCTTGCTCCCACGCCAGGTGGCACCCGATGACGGGTCCACCTCACCGAAGTTGAGCCTCTCTGCCACTCCACCAGGTGTCCACCCAGAAGAGGTCCACCTCAGCCAAAGCTGGCGGCCCTTTGCTCCCTCGCCTGGTGGAACCAAAAGATGAGTTCACCTTTGCCGAGGTCGAGTCGGGCCCTCCAGCTCCTTCCCCAGGTTGCACCTAAAGACGGGTCCACCTCGGTCAAATTCCAGCACCTCCTTACCACTCCTCCAGGTGTCCACCCAGGAGGGGTCCACCATGACCGAAGCTTGCGGCCCCTCGCACCCTCGCTAGGTGGTATCCCAGATGGGTCCACCTCTACCGAGGTCGAGCCGGCTCTTCTGCTCCTTCGCTAGGTGGCACCTGAAGACAGGTCCACCTCGGCCAAAGTCGAGCACCTCCCTTCCACTCCGCCAGGTGTCCACCCAGGAGGGGTCCACCTCGGCTGAAGCTGGCTGCCATTACTCCCTCGACAGGTGGCACCCCAAGACGGGTCCACCTCTATCGAGGTCGAGCCGGGCCCTCTTGCTCCTTCACAAGGTGGCACCCGAAGATGGGTCCATCTCGACCAAAGTTGAGCCTCTCTTAGCCACTCCGCCAGGTGTCCACCTAGGAGAGGTCCACCTCGGTCGAAGCTGGCGGCCCCATGCTTCCTCGCCAGGTGGCACCCTAAGACGGGTCCACCTCTACCGAGGTCGAGCCGGGCCCTCCTGCTCCTTCGTCAAGTGGCACCCGAAGATGGGTATATCTCGGTCGAAGTCGAGCACCTCCCTGCCACTCTGCCAGGTGTCCACCAGGAGGGGTCCACCACAGTCGAAGCTGGCGGCCCATCGCTCCCTCGCCAGGTGGCACCCCAAGACGGGTTCACCTCTATCGAGGTCGAGCCGGGCCCTTCTGCTCCTTCGCCAGGTGGCACCCGAAGACGGGTCCATCTCGACCGAAGTCGAGCCTCCCTCTACCACTCCGCTAGGTGTCCACCTAGGAGGGGTCCACGTCGACCGAAGCCGGCGGCCCTTCGCTCCCTCGCCAGGTGGCACCCCAAGACGAGTCCACCTCTACCGAGATCGAGCCGGGCCCTTCTGCTCCTTCGCCAGCTAGCACCCGAAGATGGGTCCACCTCGACCAAAGTCGAGCCTCTCTGTACCACTCCGCCAGGTGTCCACCAGGAGGGGTCCACCTCGGCCGATGCTGGCGGCCCCTACGCTCCCTCGCCAGGTGGCACCCCAAGACGAGTCCACCTCAGCCGAGGTTGAGCTGGGCCCCCCTGCTCCTTCGCTACGTGGCACCTGAAGATGGGTCCACCTCAGCCGAAGTCGAGCACCTCCCTGCCACTTTGCTAGGTGTCCACCCAAGAGGGGTCCACCTCGGCCGAAGCTGGCGACCCCTCGCTCCCTCGCCAGGTTGCACCCCAAGACGGGTCCACCTCGGTCGAGGTCGAGCCGGGCCCTCCTGCTCCTTTGCCAGGTGACACCTGAAGATGGGTCTACCTCGGTCGAAGTTGAGCACCTCCCTGCCACTCCGCCAGGTGTCCACCCAAGAGGGGTCCACCTCGGTCGAAGCTGGCTTCCCCTTCACTCCTCGCCAGGTGGCACCCCAAGACGGGTCCACCTCTGTCGAGGTTGAGCTAGGCCCTCCTGCTCCTTTGCCAGGTGGAACTCGAAGACGGGTCCACCTCGGCCGAAGTCGAGCCTCTCTCTGTCACTCCGCCAGGTGTCCACCTAAGAGGGGTTCACCTCGGCGAAGCTGGCGGCCCCTCGCTCCCTCGCCAGGTGGCACCCCTTGACGGGTCCACCTCTACTGAGGTCCAGCCGGGCCCTCCTACTCCTTCGTCAGGTGGCACCCGAAGACGGGTCCACCTCGGCCAAAGTTGAGCCTCTCTCTGCCGCCCTGCCATGGTTCCACCTCGGCTGAAGCTGGCAGCCCCTACTCCACCGCCAGGTGGCGCCCCCTAATGGGTCCACCTCGGCCGAGATCATCCCTACTCTACAAAGCCTCGGGGAAGGAGAGACACGGGTTGCAAGGTCGCCACTAGATCCGGCGCGTGTAGTGCCCCATAGGGGGCGCCATTACGGCTTGCAATGACACGCGAAACCTCGTTTACACCAGTCAGACGGGGGCCCCGCAACTGAGGAACAGAATACTTGCGGGTAGGAGCCTGAAATGGCTGGAAGCCCACCATCAACGCCTCGAAAGGAGAGCTCCCACGCTCGGCCCAAAGCCTCACCAGTCTTCCCCCTTTCTTGACACACTGCAGACAAGGCGGTCCGGCCACTTAGCTCCCGACCCGAAGAAGAAGGGGGAGGAGAAGGTCCAAAGGTCTCAGGGAGCCCCCTGGAAGGAACGTGGGCTGAGGGCAGTTTGATGATATAAAAGGGACGATAAAAATGGACGGAAAGGTAAGTCGAAAGAGGGAGAAAACGCCAAGAGAACAATCCTGGGAGGCCTCAAGAAGTCCTCAGGCGTGAGCTCGGTGAACCCAGTGCAGGAAGCCAGGCTTCAACTCCCCTCTTCCACACTTCTTTCGTTTACATATCTCTAAGCACGGGAATCTTCGGCCTCAACCCACCTTAGGGGATCTGTTCCATCTTGGCGCTCTCTAACTTGACCGTCGAAGTGCCCCCGCCGGAATTCCGGCCCGAGTCTCTGACTTTGTTTTACAGGTCCGGGATCTTGGAGATCTCGAGATGAGAGAGTTCGAGACCGGTGCCACTCACAGGGACTTCAAGTTAGTAGAAGATTTGAAGAGGAGAACAGTTTCTGAGCGTTGGGAATGGAAATCGTGTTCCAGTACTGGCGTCGGAGTATTGCATCTTGTCTTTGAGTCTTGTACTGTCGAACTAGTCGACTGTCACTGTTTGTCCTAGTTTCATTATGAGCATAATCTCTGTAGGCCTTTGGCCAATGGTGTTTTGAACTATCAATAAAAGGAGATTTTGTAATGTTATTTTGAATAACTCTGTTAAATGAAAGATAGATTAAATAATGGCATATATGTACTATCAAGGCTGTTAGTGTAATGTACACTTCTAGCAAATGCCCAAGGGTAGATAATGTCAACGATTGTATCTTGGCACTGTAGGCTAGGTCATATTAACCAAAATAGGATAAACAAGATGCGATGAGATGGACTCCTCGAGGTCAGTGAGTCCAAATCACTGCCCACTTGTGAATCCTGTTTACTAGTTAAAATGACTAAGTCACCTTTTACTGGAAAAGGTGAACGAGCTATAGAACTTCTAAGTCTCATACATTGATGTATGTGGACCGATGACAGTTAGTGCCGGAGGGGATACAAATATTTCATTATTTACAGACGACTTTTCAGGTTCGGTTATGTCTTCTTAATGAGACATAAGTCTGAGTCATTTGAAATGTTCAAACGATACCGTAATGAAGTAGAAAAGCAAACTGGAAAAAGTATTAAAACCTTTCGATCTGATCAGGTGGTGTGATTACTTATCTGGTGAATTTTTGACATATCTTGAGGAGAATGGAATTCTCTCTCAATGGACTCCTCCAGGAACACCACGTGAATGGTGTGTCCAAAAGGAGGAATCGAACCTTGTTGGACAGGGTTCGATCCATGATGTGCTTTGCAACTTTGCTGCTATCCTTTTGGGGATATGTGCTTCAGACAGCCTGTACTTGTTAAATAATGTTCCAAGTAAGTCTGTTGTCTCCATCCGTATGAGATGTGGAATGGACATAAACCCTCAATCTCACACCTTCGGGTCTGGGGTTGTCTGGCTTACGTAAAGCGTTTAGACTCAGACAAACTTGGTCCAAGGTTAATCGGTGTTTATCATTCGTTATCCTAAGGAAACCAAAGGGTATTCTTCTACTGGAGAATGAACAAAAAGGTTCGTTGCTCTTAGAGCTATCTTTTTGGAAAAGGAGTTCCTTGGAGAAGGAACTATAGCCTCTAAGATTGAACTTAATGAAGTTCAGCCATTAGAAGAACCTGCACACTCTAAGGACATCAATAACCGGTGTGATTGAATCACACCCAAAATCCATTAGGAGATCCGGTAGAATACCGCGTCAACCGGACAGATACTACGGTTTCTTGGTCCGGGACGACGATCCAATGAGCTCGATGAGAACAATGAGGAACCGATCACCTATATGGATGCACTTCTGAGATCTGACTCTGAGGCATGGCTTGAGCCATATGATCCGAATTGGAGTCCATGGAAATCAACAATGTAGGACATGGTTGATCCACCTAAGGGATAAAACCCATGTAAATGGATCTCAAGAGGAAGGGGCCAGCAGATGGGAAGGTAGAGACCTATAAAGCCTGTCTGGTTGCCTAGAGGTATCGTCAGCGATATGGTATCGATATGATGAGACTTTCTCCCATGTGGCAATGCTAAAATCCATTCGGATCATGCTTGCTTTGGTAGCATATTTTGATTACGAGATATGGCAGATGGATGTCCGAACTGCTTTCCTAAATGGGGAGCTGGAAGAGGAGGTGTATATGATACAGCCTGAAGGGTTCACATCCATAGATGAATCAAAAGTATGCAAGTTGCAGAGGTTCATCTATGGACTCAAGCAGCGTCTCGAAGTTGGAACTTACGGTTTGATAGATGTATCAAATCATATGGCTTCATTAGGTACAGAAAAGAATCGTGCATCTATAAATGGGTTAATGGTTCTGTGATTGTATTCCTAGTACTGTATGTTGACGACATTCTCTTAATCGGGAATGATGTCGCAGCATTACAAGGAATAAAGGTCTGGTTATCATCTCAGTTCTCCATGAAAGACTTGGGTGAAGCTTCTTACATACTATGTATGAAGATCTATAGAGATAGATCTAAGAAGCTTTTGGGATTGTCCCAGTCTATGTACATTGATACCGTGCTGAAACGGTTCAGCATGGAAAATTCCAAGAAAGGCTATCTCCCGATAGGTTGGAATTACTCTTTCCAAGAGGATTGTGCGACAACTCCTGAGGAAAGAGAGCGCATGAGTAGAGTACCTTATGCTTCTGCAGTAGGCTCTATCTGTATATATGACTTGTACTAGACCAGACGTGGAATACTCACTAGAAGTAGTAGTGAGCAGATACCAGTCTGACCCAGGTAAGGCGCATTGGAAGGTGGTTAATTCCATCCTTAAGTATTTGAGAAATACTAAAGATCAATGGCTGATTTATGGAGAACCTGACTTGAAACTTGTGGGGTACTCTGACTCCAGTTTCCAGTCAGATAGAGATGATAGCAAGAGTGTGTCAGGGTTTGTATTTACCCTAAATGGAGGAGCGATCTGCTGGAAAAGTTCCAAGCAGGCAACTGTTGCAGACTCAGTATGCGAAGCAGAATACATTGCAGCATCAGATGCAGCAAAGGAAGCCGTGTGGTTGCAGAAGTTCCTTGGAGAGCTAGGAGTGGCACCTTCCTAGATGGTCCTGTTTCAGTATACTGTGACAGCACTGGAGCCATTACTCAAGCTAAGGAGCCTAAAGCTCATCATCGCACCAAGCACATTTTGCGGCGCTACCACCTCGTACGAGAGATCGTGGATGGACGAGGCGACATCAATCTTCTGAAGATCGATGAAAAAAGAAAATCTGGCCGAACCCTTCACTAAAGCCCTCGGAATAAAAGAGTTCGACTATTGTAAATGGGAAATGGGTATTAGATACTCTTCTGATTGGCTTTAGTACAAGTGGGAGTTGTTGGAAATTGTGTCCTAAAGCCAATCGCCTGGGTTGTAGGCGGTGAGCTCAGTATTGTACTCTTTTGAATTAATAAGATATTTTTTGGCAGCTCATCACATACTAAATTTCCCTGAAATGAACTCTTCCATGTGATGAAGTCCTTAAGACTACACTGACTTCGATAACAGAGAGGATGTATCAAGTGGTCCTTAAACCCTGTTCACAACCAAAGGATATATTGTAATGGACGGCAATATATCAAGTATAGGTTGTTGTAGTTCACATCGTTTGGTTGTCCTCTGGACCAAATGAGTGTGGTGACACTGATGTGATCTGCAAGTGGGATTTGTGATATCTTATTGAACGTGACTCCGTGCAGTCCCTTTCTGCCAAAGGGATATTCACGATTAGATATGGGTATATGTGTCCCTCTGACCTGTGTCATCGCGGTAGCTTGCAAGCAACTCCCTGTGCTTTGGTGCCGGACTACCCGGATTTTAATCCGGTGATGGAGGTTTCTGGGTACAGGCAAGTACTTGTGGAGCAGTGATGGACCAAGATGGAATTGACCTGTCCAAACAGTTTGGATTGAATGTCTCGCAGTATCTCAATTTAGCAAATCCTCGGCGGGGTAGCATAGTGAAGAGTCACTGGGCTTGCAAGGTTGAGACACGTAGTCGACTGACTCAGTCTGGGTTGGCAGCCCAATCTCAGTCGTCCTGAGCATTAGAGATCAAAAGGATGAATTATACGGTAACCATATTCCAGAGGTTCGATAGTTTGCTCCCATATCTTCAACTTATCCGGACGCCGGGACCCATTGCTAGATGATTTCCTAAGATGGTTTCTAGTGCTACCATTTAGGTTCGAACCTATGAGGTCACACGCCACAGAGGATTACTCTCTGATCCGGATACCGATTACGATTAAGAAACGTCTCGGTTTTAAGGTCACGGTATTTTTTGAGCACTCTTTCCCCGCTTGTCCTTGTCTGTGTCAACCAGAAATTGTTCCTAGCTGACCAGGACTGCGCCAGGATTTTCTGAATCAATTTTGAACTGATTCAAAATTCGTTTCGGCCTCCAATGGTTGTGAACCAACTGACCCAATTTTTTTGGGCTTCAACCCGGTCAAATTGGATTGGACCACCGTTGGTTAATTGAACCAATGGGATTGAACCAAATTGGTTTAAAGGTATTTGGACCATTTTTTTTTGAACGGTGATCATTTTTCTCCCAGCCGTTTTACACGGTAATCTTTGGTAGAAATTTCTAACGCTGGAGGAGGCCAAACGACCGAAGAAAAAACCCCTGGGCATCGACTCTTCCTCTCCTCGACCGGATGTTTTTTACTCCTGTTAACTGCTGGTTAATTGTTTATGGCGGCTGCTGAGACCTCTTCGTTTCCAGCCCTTTCCCCTCCCTCTCCTGCTGTCCTATATATACCACTGCCTGTTTCAAAGTGAGAGGGCTTCTTCTTTGGAAAACTTCCACTTCCATTCCACCGGAGTTTGAGGTCTGGGTTTTGGTGAGAGATTGGGAGAAATAGTCTTACTTGAATCTCTATTGTTTGTGCTCAATCTGTGGAAGAGGAAAACCAGTTTTGGAGAAAACGTTTGCAGAACTTGGAGTTCTGAATTTCTCTTCCACCCCTCAGTTCTAAGGCATTCCAGCGACTAGCATCGCACGAGAGGTCAGATCAGAGGAGTCCCAGGCGTGTCCCCCCTCTAGAGGGTGTTCGCTTGAGCACCTGGGAGCCTATTGATCATCCATAGCTGCTGCTTGTTGTTGCTCTGTTTTCTTGTTGCAGGTTTGCTAAATTTTTGGAAGAGAGAAGTGCTTCAAACGATGGGAAGTTTGATCCAAATCCTCTCTATTGAAGCAAGAAGTTCCCTTGCTTTGGTGCTGGAAGTGAGACCAAGGAGTTGGCCATTTTGTTTTGGTTGCTGCAGTTTTTGGAGGAAAGAAAACAGCATTTCAACATGCTCGAAGAGGAAGAAGACTGGAATAAGTTTATCCCACTTATTCCAGCCTATTCCATCTTTATTCCAGAGTTATTCCAGGTGGAATAAAGGTATGAAAAATTTTATTTTAATCATGCATAAATAGATGTATTTATTTATATATTTTTTTATAAATATTTTATGCCTCGTTATATGCCTACATGCAACATGAATAGGTTAGGTTCTGGGGCGGAGCAGTTTTCCACTGCGGTGATTTTTAAAAGTTATTTTAAAATCCATCATGCTCCCGTTGCTATTTGCATGCCTAGTATAGGATCATGTTAAACCACCTGCGCGTTCTTCTTTCACTTGGCCTCCTGGATTGCTATCACTTGGGATCCCACTTGTCAGGTAAAGATTAAAGTATCTTCTGAACTAGATCAGCATTTGAGTATACCCTGCCAAGACTCTTCAAACCATTAATAATATTTGTAAATCTAGAGAACATGGCAGAAATTATTCCAGAAGGTTCCATTTTAAACAGTTCATAGTTATGAACTAAAGGATTTATCTTTGAGATTTCACTTGGGAAGTTCCCTTATGGGTCGCTTCGAGTTTGTCCCAAATTTCATTTGCTAAAGAGCAAGTAAAAATTCGGTTGAACTCATTTGCATCGAAAGCAAAGTTTAGTAAGTTCATTGCTTTGGCATTCAATTCCCCCATTTTCATGTCACGATCATCCCAGTCCTCTTCATGCTTAGGGATGTCCACGCCATCAACTTGATCGTGGGAATGGGTGGCCTTTTAAGAGACCTTCCATAATTAAAAATCAACAACTTGAATGTAAATTTTCATTCGTGCTTTCCAATAAGAGTAATTAGTGCCTATGAATAGTGGAGGTCTATTTATTGACTGGCCTTCGGCTAAGAATGTACTCATGGGATGAGCCATCAATCTTTACTCGAGTAATTAGAGACACTGCTCTGATACCAGCTGTTGCCCAGGTGGCTTTTCTCAAGAGGGGGTGAATTGGAAATTATAAAATTTCTTGCAAATATGTGCACAAGTAATTCCTTTTAGTAGTTGAGTGTTGTGTTAATCAAAGAATAAGTGCAGAAGCTGAAAACTAAGTAAAGCACAGCACAAACAAAACAAGTTTAGAGTGGTTCGGAGCACCCAGCTCCTACGTTCACTATCCAAGTTCATTACTTGGGATTTCCACTATATCCCCCAAACCGGAATACAGTCAGATTGTTTTACAGGCTCACAATCCCAACCTCTATACTTAATTTTTAACTGGGCTCACCAAAGAAACCCACACTAGGTTTCACAGGCTTACCTAGAACTCTACACTTTAGTTTTAAGTAGGCTCACCAAATAAACCTATTTGGTTTTACAACCGGGCTCACCAATAACCCAAGTATTCTAAGAGTAAAAGGAAAAAGCAACAGAAATGACAAACTAAGTTATCTGGTGGTTGCCAATGCAGCTCTAGTGAAGCTCATTGAATGCTCTTAATGCACTTCAATGGCTTCCTTGCTTTCCTCAAAAGTTGCTTCAAGCTTCTGATAAGAGTTGATGAAGGCTTGAAGGCTGACTTCAAAGCTCAAGTGCTCTCTCTTCTTACTTCAATAGATGTTCAATAACTCATTAGTCTCTCTAAGGATGTTCTAATACCTCATTTATAGAGACTTCAACTGTCTTCCCTTGATTTTGAACGTTGTAGATCATTGGGAAGTGATAGTTTATCGTTGGAGCACTTTTGGGATTCAAACTCAGAATTCTGGAACTAGCCGTTGGAAGAGTCCCCGTCATTCCAGTCGACTCGGTCAGCTTCGAGTCGGCTTGGATCAGCTTCGGGTCGCCTGGGTTGAATACCAGTCGGCTAGGTTCCACAGTCGAGAAAATAGATCACTCTGGATGAGTCGGCTAGGTTGAAATCAGTCGACTCGGATTCCTGAGGTTCTCAGACAATTTTAACCAAGTTCTCGACGAGTCGGCTGGGACTTGGTGCCAATCGTCTGGGTCTGCATGCCAGAGGTTTTCTTCCTTGTGCCAGTGCCAGAGTCGGCTGGTTCCTCCATCCAGTCGGCTCGAGATTGGTTCTTCAGCCAGACCAATTTCAATTTTCCAGAACTTACATGCCAAGCTTGAAGACTTTCTTAAGATCTTCTTACAACAATATCAAGAGAAATTGAAGCTTGAAAATTAGTAGAAGTAACCCTTTATCTTTGATTCAAATAAAAAATTTTGTTGGATTCTTCTCTACAAGATTCTAATTTCTTACAACTCAACACAAAGAAATAAAGGTTGTAGGGTTTAAAAAGTATGTCAAAGTAGTCGTCCTACAAAAATTTGTCAATCATTGAAGAGTTGTTAGATAACCAAATATATGTTTCAATATTTTGCTATCATCAAAATTATTTTAAATATCAACAAAATAAAATTTATGTAGTGTAATATATTTAGTATTGTATTTTTTATGCACCGCTCATGTGCAAAGAATTACCGTTCGCATAAATCGACCATTGGACCAGCTCTCGAGGACTTCACGTGGACAGGCCAATGGCCCACTACGTGGCGGTTATGCCCCTCCTCCCCGGCTCCCTCGAGCCCCGATCCTAAACTCTCGTTCCCTTCTCTCTCCGTTCTCCTCCCATCATCACCGGTGCAAGCACTGAACACTTGGTGTAAACTTCGCCGCCTCGGATCACCATCGTCGCCACCGGCTGCCAGCATCTTCCCTTTCCACGGCTTCTATTCTCCTCCGACCGCCGCTGGTGCCAACCTGTAAGAAACTTCGCCGCCGTGCCTCCCCCTCATCTCCGTCCGATAGCATCTTCCGTCGTTTTCATTGCCTCTATGTCTCACTGTTGAAGGTCTCCATCTATCTCTTTATATATCTTCATCCACAATGATGAATGTACACACTGCCGTCAAATTGCATTTGCATCTCTTAGGCCTGATATGATGATGGTAATGATGTTCATGCATGTTCTTATTGTTATCTGATTGAATGTTACGTTGTATCATCAAACCTCTTCTTAACCATCTTTTTGGTTAATGTCTTAAAACTCTGCATTTATTGTGTTATATTCGGCAGTTATCAAGCTTTGACCAATGTCGAGAAGCTTCCGGTTACAAGCATTCTTGTGTCTTTGTTATCTCAATTTGCATAAACATGGCAAAACTTGGAAACATCAGCCACGGGTCTGCACTTATTGCTTTTCTACAGATTTGATGCTTTTCTACATAGAATGCTTGTGTTTTTATTCATTATTATCATCACGAGATCAATGGTCATTTGTGGCTTGCAGTGGATGTTGCAGATCAAATGAGAGTATGAGGCTTATTATAACAATAGTTGTAGGAATTCTGATTGGGTACTGGATTGGCACTTCCTTTCCTCCAGTTATCAACCCCGGGTACAATGACTTTTATCTCTTTCCTACGATTTTTGGTAATTTACTTCACTAGTGATTCCTTCGTGGATGTATAATATTTAGCTGAATTTGGCAGCATTTCATCACTTCTGGCACCATAACGTACATTGGAGATGGGAACCCGTGGAATTCAGCAAATAATCAAATAATGCTAATTCAAATTCGACCATTGATATTTATAAGGTGCTACTTATCTTTACTTAGACTTGAAATCAACTGCATGCTTACTCTTCTTGTTCATTAAACTCTATTAGTTTGTAGATAGCTTATTTGTCAAGCATTCTGTTATAGAATAATTTAAATAGCATTTTATGTCCTTTACATTTCATTTGAAATCGACTTGGATTTTCAATGAAGTTACTAAGTGGAACAAAGGTGATCCTATCCACCTGAAAGTCATGTAGGAAGCAACTCCTTCAAAGGGCTAATGCAAGACATGTTGGTATCATCAATTGTTATTGTCTTGTTAGCAAACCTATAGTTGGAAATGTTTATCTCTATATATATATACATGCATGCATACATAAAATGTATGTACATACATACATACATAGTTGCATACTACATGCATGCACACAGAGATGTACCCTTTTCTTGTATTTATTTCTTACAATAAATTAGTGTTTAAACTAAGGTTTGCCATACTAGTTAGTATCATATCATATCATACCGGTACCAAACCAATATGCAGTTTGTATCGTATCGATACTTAGTTTTCTTGTATCATACTACGTACTAATACTATAATAAGATGGTATTGGTGCAGGATCTGATATTGAGGTGGTAAGCCTTAGTTTAAACCTTTTGATAAATGTAGTTTTTCCATTTCCCATTGTTGCCCTATTTTTGGAACTATTTGCTTGATCTCCTAATGACAAGACTCTCCATACATTGCAAAAAAGCTTATTTAGAGGGTGCTTGCAGAAAGTCATATGCCATATGTTACCTTGATTTCATCTTTTATTTGATATAACATGATTTTGTAACAAGAAAAGAGTAAGGAAAAGGTTGTTTGAGATGACCAATCATGGGTTCAAAACAATAAAGAAGAGCATAGACCTGCAAGTTTTTGTATATGCTTCTATATGCAAATTGAAGGGATATTTCTCACATTCTACCAAAAAAAAAAAAAAAAAAAGAAAGAAAAGAGATATTGTTCGTATAGACTAACTAATGTTCAATGTATGGGCTGGCATGGTACACTACAGACTTATGTTTCTACCTTCTACCTTGCTGAAAAACCTACCTGTGTTGTATGTGTTGCCGATCTCACCACGGTGGTCTATAGCTCTTGAGCTGGCACGGTCTCGAACTCTTCATCTCGAGATCTCCAAGATCCCGGACCTGTAAAACAAAGTCAGAGACTCGGGCCGGGAATTCCGGCGGGGGCACTTCGACGGTCAAGTTAGAGAGCGCCAAGATGGAACAGATCCCCTAAGGTGGGTTCCCGAAGGATTCCCGTGCTTAGAGGATATGTAAACGAAAGAAGTGTGGGGAAGAGGGGAGTTGAAGCCTGGCTTCCTGCACTGGGTTCACGAGCTCACGCCTGAGGACTTCTTGAGGCCTCCCAGGATTGTTCTCTTGGCGTTTTCTCCCTCTTCGACTTACCTTTCCGTCCATTTTTATCGTCCTTTTATATCATCAAACTGCCCTCAGCCCACGTTCCTTCCAGGGGGCTCCCTGAGACCTTTGGACCTTCTCCTCCCCCTTCTTCTTCGGGTTCGGGAGCTAAGTGGCCGGACCGCCTTGTCTGCAGTGTGTCAAGAAAGGGGGAAGACTGGTGAGGCTTTGGGCCGAGCGTGGGAGCTCTCCTTTCGAGGCGTTGATGGTGGGCTTCCAGCCATTTCAGGCTCCTACCCGCAAGTATTCTGTTCCTCAGTGCGGGGCCCCGTCTGACTGGTGTGTAAACGAGGTTTCGCGTGTCATTGCAAGCCGTAATGGCGCCCCCTATGGGGCACTACACGCGCCGGATCTAGTGGCGACCTTGCAACCCGTGTCTCTCCTTCCCGAGGCTTTGTAGAGTAGGGATGATCTCGGCCGAGGTGGACCCATTAGGGGGCGCCACCTGGCGGTGGAGTAGGGGCTGCCAGCTTCAGCCGAGGTGGAACCATGGCAGGGCGGCAGAGAGAGGCTCAACTTTGGCCGAGGTGGACCCGTCTTCGGGTGCCACCTGACGAAGGAGTAGGAGGGCCCGGCTGGACCTCAGTAGAGGTGGACCCGTCAAGGGGTGCCACCTGGCGAGGGAGCGAGGGGCCGCCAGCTTCGGCCGAGGTGAACCCCTCTTAGGTGGACACCTGGCGGAGTGACAGAGAGAGGCTCGACTTCGGCCGAGGTGGATGGACCGTTTCGAGTTCCACCTGGCAAAGGAGCAGGAGGGCCTAGCTCAACCTCGACAGAGGTGGACCCGTCTTGGGGTGCCACCTGGCGAGGGAGTGAAGGGGAAGCCAGCTTCGACCGAGGTGGACCCCTCTTGGGTGGACACCTGGCGGAGTGGCAGGGGGGAGGTGCTCAACTTCGACCGAGGTAGACCCATCTTCAGGTGTCACCTGGCAAAGGAGCAGGAGGGCCCGGCTCGACCTCGACCGAGGTGGACCCGTCTTGGGGTGCAACCTGGCGAGGGAGCGAGGGGTCGCCAGCTTCGGCCGAGGTGGACCCCTCTTGGGTGGACACCTAGCAAAGTGGCAGGGAGGTGCTCGAGCTTCGGCTGAGGTGGACCCATCTCTCAGGTGCCACGTAGCGAAGGAGCAGGGGGGCCCAGCTCAACCTCGGCTGAGGTGGACTCGTCTTGGGGTGCCACCTGGCGAGGGAGCGTAGGGGCCGCCAGCATCGGCCGAGGTGGACCCCTCCTGGGTGGACACCTGGGGGAGTGGTACAGAGAGGCTCGACTTTGGTCGAGGTGGACCCATCTTCGGGTGCTAGCTGGCGAAGGAGCAGAAGGGCCCGGCTCGATCTCGGTAGAGGTGGACTCGTCTTGGGGTGCACCTGGCGAGGGAGCGAAGGGGCCGCCGGCTTCGGTCGACGTGGACCCCTCCTAGGTGGACACCTAGCGGAGTGGTAGAGGGAGGCTCGACTTCGGTCGAGATGGACCCGTCTTCGGGTGCCACCTGGCGAAGGAGCAGAAGGCCCGGCTCGACCTCGATAGAGGTGAACCGTCTTGGGGTGCCACCGGCGCGAGGGAGCGATGGGCCGCCAGCTTCGACTGTGGTGGACCCCTCCTGGGTGGACACCTGGCAGAGTGGCAGGGAGGTGCTCGACTTCGACCGAGATATACCATCTTCGGGTGCCACTTGACGAAGGAGCAGGAGGGCCCGGCTCGACCTCGGTAGAGGTGGACCCGTCTTAGGGTGCCACCTGGCGAGGAAGCATGGGGCCGCCAGCTTCTCGACCGAGGTGGACCTCTCCTAGGTGGACACCTGGCGGAGTGGCTAAGAGAGGCTCAACTTTGGTCGAGATGGACCCATCTTCGGGTGCCACCTTGTGAAGGAGCAAGAGGGCCCGGCTCGACCTCGATAGAGGTGGACCCGTCTTGGGGTGCCACCTGTCGAGGGAGTAATGGGCAGCCAGCTTCAGCCGAGGTGGACCCCTCCTGGGTGGACACCTGGCGGAGTGGAAGGGAGGTGCTCGACTTTGGCCGAGGTGGACCTGTCTTCAGGTGCCACCTAGCGAAGGAGCAGAAGAGCCCGGCTCGACCTCGGTAGAGGTGGACCCATCTTGGGATACCACCTAGCGAGGGTGCGAGGGGCCGCAAGCTTCGGTCATGGTGGACCCCTCCTGGGTGGACACCTGGAGGAGTGGTAAGGAGGTGCTGGAATTTGACCGAGGTGGACCCGTCTTTAGGTGCAACCTGGCGAAGGAGCTGGAGGGCCCGACTCGACCTCGGCAAAGGTGAACTCATCTTTTGGTTCCACCAGGCGAGGGAGCAAAGGGCCGCCAGCTTTGGCTGAGGTGGACCTCTTCTGGGTGGACACCTGGTGGAGTGGCAGAGAGAGGCTCAACTTCGGTTGAGGTGGACCCGTCATCGGGGTGCCACCTGGCGTGGGAGCAAGGGGCCGCCAGCTTCGACCGAGGTGGACCCGTCCTGGTGGACACCTGGTGGAGTGGCAGGGAGGTGCTCGACTTTGACCGAGATGGACCAGTCATCGGGTGCCACCTGGCGAAGGAGCAAGAGGGCCTGGCTCGACCTCGACAGAGGTGGACCGTCTTGGGGTGCCACCTGGCGAGGGAGTAAGTGGCCGCTAACTTCGACAGAGGTGGACCCCTCCTGAGTGGACACCTGGCGGAGTGGCAAGGAGGGTGCTCGACTTCGGTCGAGGTGGACCCACTTCGGGTGCCACCTGGCGATGGAGCAGAAGAGCCCGACTCGACCTCGAAAGTGGAGGACCCATCTTGGGGTGCCAGTTGGCGAGGGAGAGCGAGGGGCCGCCAGCTTCGAACGAGGTGGACCCCTCTTGGGTGGAAACTGGCGGAGAGTGGCAGGAAGGTGCTCGACTATGGCTGAGGTGGACCCGCCTTCTGGTGCCACCTGGCGAAGGTGCTGGAGGGCCGGCTCGACCTCGCAGAGGTGGACCCATCTGGTGTGCCACCTAACGAGGGAGCAAGGGGCCGCCAGCTTCGGCCGAGGTGGACCCCTCTTTGGTGGACACCTGGTGGAGTGGCTGAGAGAGGCTCAACTTCGACTGAGGTGGACACGTCTTCGGGTGCCACCTGGCAAAGGAGCAGGAGTGCTCGGTCTCGACCATGGTAGAGGGGACCCATCTTGGGTTCCACTCGGCGAGGGAGTAAGGGGCGCCAGCTTCGACTGAGGTGGTGGACCCCTGGGTGGGACACCTGGCGGAGTGGCAGGGAGGTGCTCAACTTCGGCCGAGGTGGACCCGTCTTCGGGTGCCACCTGGCGAAGGAGCAGGAGGGCCCAGCTCGACCTCGGTAGAGGTGGACCGTCTTGGGGTGCTGGTACGGGCACCAGACTCAGAAGAAGACTTCAGGGCTCCATCTGAATCTCTGATTGACCTTGCCCAAAGAATTAGGGTTTTCTGGTTTTGTAATAAGGGTTGACTTGGTCAACTCAATTTTAGTCTTGAGTCTGTATTTCCCTGCAATTTAAATTTTGTTGAGTCATGTTGGCTCAGTACAAGTCCTAGTAGTGGTCGAGGTCTTTCCCAGGTTGGTGCCTCCTTTTTCAGGTCAAGGACCAGGGTGCCCACATTTTCTCCCAGGCCCAAGCAAGTGGGCGCCACACTCCCAGCCACACGCCAGAGTCCAGGGGGCGCCACATCTCCATCCAGTGTACTTTGATCCCCACACTACAAGAAAGCAGGTCTCTTCTTTCATGCGCCACTTATGGAGAAATCAATTTAGGATCCTCAATCCAAGGAGGTGCCCAAAATATTTCCATAAGAGCCAAGCTATGAAAAGAAAGGAGCAAAGCTTGGGGAGCAAGACTAGGGGGCGCCCAAAATTTCCAAATAAAACCAGGTATGGAAGGAAGGAAAAAAATTTTCTTGAAGAGCAAGCTAGGAGGCGCCACCTACTTACCATTTGGAGCCACCAATCAACACTTATGGAAGCTCTTGGCCGGCCATATGAGAAGGATTTGATTCTACAAACCTAATTTGAGGATCCATCCTATTAGTCCCACATGGGAAGATATAAAACCCTGACCTCTTGTAAGGACCTATAAATAAACCCCTCTTGTAAGTTTTAAAGGACACTGATGAATGATTCAAATTTTGTGTGAGCAACTTGTGTTTCTCTCTTCCACACTTGCATTCAGGTATTGAGCTCCGTGAGGGAGTAAATCCGGGTTCCCTAGGAACCTTGAGGAGGTGTGAGATCTCCAACCCTAAAACCCTAGGTTAGCCACTTCAACTCCAAACCCAGCCGCCCATTTCTTCTACATTCCACCAACCCTAACCTACCTCATCTTCTCACGGCCCCTCTCTCTAAGTAGAGGCCGACCACCAGCATCCAGGTCCAGTTCGGCTACTTCAAATACAGAGAAAATCCCAGAGGAAGTCAGATCAGCATCCAGGAGAATCAGGACCTCAGCAACATCAACATTCAAGTTCTTCTATCTGGTAAATCCTTCCTTGAGTATCTGGTTCCATAACTTGTTCTTCTTCTTTCCCAGATCTTGAGTTCAGGAGAAGCCAACTCTGCCAAAGGACCAGTATTGGAGGATCCATTGTGAAGATATCCGAATCCGGGGGTCCAACAATCTGCTCAAGAGAGTCCTTCCACTAAACTCTGTGAAGATCACTGTCTGGTCTATAACCCTTCTCTTCTCTTTACTTCTGTCTGTTTAAAGTTCAGAGCGAAACCTTAGGTCTGGAAGTTTCTCAACCCCCAGCAATCCATTACTTCTGAACTACTCTGATAATCTAGTTTCTTGAATTGTGCTTTCAATTGTTATATAGTTTCTTTCAACTTAGTTTAACTTTCCTTTGAGTCAAAGCCGACTTCTGAAAAATATATATATAAAAAAAATAGTCTTAATTTACTTCTGCATCGCATCATCTTTTTTGTTCTGCATCATTTTGGTATCAGAGCCCTGTCTAGGGTTTCTGACTTGCTAGCATGTTTTGAGTGTCTCTCTTTTTTACTTTGTCTGCTCGAAGTAGACTCCCCAGGACGTCGGTCCTAGGAACGAAGTGAGGTGCAAGCCTCTTCTCATTCCATGGGGTGTCCTAGGGTGTGTAGGGGATCCACTGGGTTACAACTTCGTAGCAGGAATTGTAAACGGGGAAAGCATTCTGTTTTAGTCTGTAACTGCCTATTGCAGGAATTGTTTTATTGCAGGTAACTCGAAATTGCATGATTTTTATTTTGCTGGAACCAGTATAATTGAAACTATTTTATATTATTTTATTGTAATTATTAGTTTTCGTGAAATTTCTGAGAGTTAAATTACAGCAATTCTGTTTTTGTATTTCTGCAATTCAATTTTGAGTGATCATCTCCTAATTCATCTTAAGGGCGATTGAACATCTAAGATAATGAGAGGAGTGATAACCTCTTCTTAGTCCAAAACCACCATCCATTCATTCGATCCTAAGCCTAATTTTAAAATTATTAGACTTAATTTGCCCTGGTGGGCTAGGGACACCAACAAGTGGTCTAGGCTAATGTTGAGTTAGTTTGTCTAGTTACTCTGTGTGTGCTTTGTACTGTGTCTAGAACGGTGGTTCAGGGATTTTATCCCGAAGGGCTTGTGTGCTGGTCCGCCTACCTGGCCAATCTCTGATTGGTGTCTAGGATTGGCATTTAGGGACCTAACACTCCCATTACACCTGCCTGGGTGAGTCCCGAGTTACTACAGGCTAGCTTGCCACTCTGATTGAGCATCTAGTTTGGGCTCTAGGTCTAGTTAGCCCGTAGTCGTTTCAGTTGAGTCTCATTTGGTATGTTTGCTTGCATCATCATGTCTACCCGGAATGGAGTACCCTACCAACCTGGTCAAACCCAACTTGATTTAGAGGCCATGGTTAGAGCTCTTACTGAAAATATGAACAAATTGAGTCAGGATATGACTGCTACTGTTGCCCAGTTAAAGAACAAGTCCATGAGGATCTTACCCAGCTTAGGGATCGAGTCCAAGTACTTGAGGAACCTAGGCATCAGAATTGGACTCCTGACACAGATTTTAATGTGCCTCAACCTCACCCACACCAGGAGCCTAGAAGACCTTTATACAGAGATCCTGAACCTAATCATAGGAGGCCTGACCCAGAGCCTGAAGATAGAGATGATAGGTTCATTCGGAACATTAAATTAGATGCACCACTTTTGATGGTAGCCTAAACCCTAAGGTGTATTCTGATTGGGAGGGTGAGATGGACCAGTACTTTGAGTGGTATGCCATGTCTGAGGAAAGGAAGTTCAAGTTTGCCAAGATGAAGTTAGTACGTCAAGCCAGGTTATACTGGGGGAACATTGAGCTAACACACTAGAAGACGAAATGTTGAGCCCATAACCACTTGGCAGGGTATGAACGAGAAGCTTAGAGATAAGTACCTATCCATTTCATACCAGCAAAATCTGTTAGACCAATGGCAGACCTTGAAACAAGGGAACCGATCTGTCTCATACTACATAACCACCTTTGATGAATACCTGATGAGATGTGATGTGAGTGAAGCCCATGAGGTCACTTTATCTAGGTTTAGGGCTGGACTTAGGGAAGACATTAAGAGGGAGTGTTTCTGAGAGAGGTTACTGACCTAGACCAAGCCTATCAGATTGCACTGAACATTGAGAAGTTTCAGAGAGGACCATGCTTCTAGGGTTAGTGCCCCAATCCCAAGAAATGGACCTAGCCAAGTTACCCCTAGCAAACCTAGTCAGGGTATTCCCACCCCTAGGCTCATGGACAAAGGTAAGGCACCTGACACCCAGAGAACCCCTAGTATCACCTATTTAAGTGCCAAAACCCGGTCATATCTCCAGCCAGTGCACAGCCATATCTGTTTTAAGTGCCATAAGATAGGTCATGTTTCTAGCCAGTGCCCTCGTAGATCCTTTACATAGAAGAGGGAGAGAAGAGAATTCCAGGTCCATGAAGAACTTGAAGAAGAAGTTTATGAGGCCGGAAGGAATTTGGTTGATGAGTATGAAGGAGAGGAGGAATCCACAGAGTCTGACCAGTTAGGGGTTGTGAGATGCATCCTGTCTTAGTGTAGAGTTCAGGAGGATTGGCGTATGACTAAAATCCTACAGACTTTCCTTAAACTAGGGGATAAGGTATGTAAGATCATCATAAATAGTGGGAGCTGTGTGAATGCCATTTCTGCTAGCACTGTCAAAATGTTAGGCTTAACCCCAGTCCCCCACCCCAACCCCTATAAGGTTTCTTGGGTAGACTCTACCTCTATACCCATCCAGTCTAGATGTCAGGTCCAAATCCAAATGCAATCCTATCAAGAGAAGATTGGTGTGATGTCTTGCCCATGGGGGTGAGCAGTATAATTCTGGGAGACCTTGGTTTATGATCATGATGCCACCCTCTTAGAAAAATCCAATACCTGTGTCTTAGTTTAATGAAAAAAAATCCACAATCATTCAGTCCCTCCTAAGGACAAGGTAGCTAAAGGACCCAATAAGGTCAGAGAGATGAAGACTGGAGTGAACCTAATTAGTACTAAGGATCTAGAACAAGAAATTCATAGTGGTTCACCCATTTGGATGTTGACTGCTAAGGAACTTAGGACTCCTACACCCTCAGAGCCTCCTCAGGAAGTCAGACCTTTGTTAGAAGAATTTGAGGATGTTTTTTCCAAGGATCTGCTAGACCACCTTCCACCTCTTAGGGATATCCAGCATTCTATAGATTTAATCCCAGGAGCTACTTTACCCAACTTGCCCCATTATAGGATGAATCCATCTGAACATAAGGAACTGCAAAAGCAGGTTGGAGAATTGTTGAGGAAGGGGTTCATTAGAGAGAGTCTTAGCCTTGTGCAGTCCCTGCACTACTGACCCCAAAGAAGGATGGCACGTGGAGGATGTGTGTTGATAGTCGTGCCATCAACAAAATCACAATCAAGTATAGGTTCCCCATCCCTAGACTAGATGACATGCTGGATATGATGGCCGGTGCAATGATTTTTTCCAAAATTGATCTCAAGAGCGGCTATCATCAGGTTAGGATTAGACCAGGGGATGAGTGGAAAACCACTTTCAAAACTAAGGATTGTCTCTACGAATGGGTTGTTATGCCTTTTGGTTGTCCAATGTCCCTAGTACTTTCATGAGGATTATGACCCAGGTGCTTAGAGCTTTCATAGGGAAGTTTGTAGTGGTCTATTTGATGACATCCTGATCTATAGTAAGACCCCTGCAGACCACCTAGGCCACCTTAGACAAGTCTGCCAAGTTTTGAGGAATGATAGTCTCTACGGTAATCTCAAAAAGTGTGAATTCATGACCAGTAAAGTTATCTTCCTTGGTTTTGTAGTAACCCCTGACGGCGTGGCTGCCGATCCAGAGAAGATTAGGTCCATAGTAGAATGGCCAGAGCCGACCAGTGTGCATGAAGTCAGAAGTTTCCACGGCTTGGCTACCTTCTATAGACGATTCATCAAGGGGTTTAGTACTGTAGTTGCTCCTATCACAGACTGTATTAGGAAGGGAGAATTTCAGTGGACTAAAGCAGCCCATAAAGCCTTCCTTGATCTTAAGGATAGGATGACCCAGGCACCCATTTTGAGGTTACCCGACTTTTCTAAAGTATTTGAGGTTGCCTGTGATGCTTCAGGAGTAGGTATAGGTGGAGTCCTAAGCCAAGAGAATCATCCCGTAATATTCTTTAGTGAAAAACTTAATGATGCTAAGCTTAGGTATTCTCTACTATGATAAAGAATTTTATGCGGTAGTGCAAGCTTTGCGTTACTGGAGACATTATTTGCTACCGCAGGAATTTGTGCTATTTTCGGACCATGAGACTCTTAGATTCTTGAATTCCCAGAAGAAGCTTAACCCTAGGCATGCTAAGTGGGTAGAGTATATCCAGTCCTATACTTTTGTTTTGAAACATAAGGCTGGGACTGAAAATAAGGTAGCTGTAGCTGATGCCCTAGTCATCGATCTTTGTTATTAAATTCTGTTAGGGCTAAAGTCATAGGGTTGAGCAGATCAAAGAGGAATATGAGTCATGTCCAGATTTTAAGACTGTGTACCAGGTTCTAGCTCAAGGCCATGTAGTGATCAAAAGGATTATACCCATTTAGATGGCTTTTGTTCTTTAAGAATAGGCTTTGCATCCCTAGAACTTCTCTTAGGAAATTTTTGATTTGGGAAATTCATGCTGGAGGTCTAGCTGGCCATTTCGAAAAGACAAGACCACCCTGGCTATTGAAGACCACTTTTCTGGCCTAGCTTAAAAAGAGATGTAGCACACATTGTGGCTAGGTGTCGAACCAGCGCTGTTGCCAAACAGCGAAAACAGAACACCGGCTTTATATCCCACTCCCTGTCCCAGATCGTCCTTGGCAAGATGTGAGCATGGACTTTGTGTTAGGTTTGCCTAAGACCCAGAGGAGGCATGACTCTATCTGTGTTGTAGTCGACCGATTTTCTAAGATGGCCCATTTCTTGCCTTGTTCCCAAACATTTGATGCGTCTAAGGTAGCCACCCTGTTCTTTAATAAGATAGTTCGACTCCATGGCCTACCTAAGACAATTGTTTCAGATAGGGATGTCCGGTTCACCAGCTATTTCTGGAAAACCCTTTGGCATAAGTTAGGGACAAAACTTAAGTTTTCAACTGCCTATCATCCCCAAACTGATGGCCAAACGAAGTAGTGAACCATAGTTTAGGCAATCTGTTAAGGTGTCTTGTGGTGAAAACATTAGGAACTGGGATTTGTACTTACCTAGGGCTGAATTTGCATACAATGACTCGGTCAATAGGTCTACAGGTAAGAGTCCATTTGAAATTGTGCATGGTTACAAATCTCACACACCTCTTGACCTGCTCCTTTACCAGTCCACACACGAGTCTCAGAGTCTACTGAAGTTTTGCACAGCATATAAAAAACTGCATAAAGAAATTCATGCCAAAATAAATTAAGTAATGAAACTTATAAGAAGTTGGTTGATTCTCAAAGGCGAGTCAAAACTTTTGTTGAGGGAGACTATATAATGATTAGGTTAAGGCCTGAACGGTTTCCTCTTGGAACCGTTAGAAAGTTACATGCTAGAGGAGCTGGTCCATTTAGAGTGGTGAAGAGAGTAGGGTCCAATGCCTATGTGCTCGAGTTGCCTCAGAACTAGGCATTAGCTCCACTTTCAACATTACAGACCTAGTAGAGTATAGAGAGCCAGCTGTGATTCCCAGTGAGCCTTTTGAGCCTAATCCTGCTCTTGAGAGTGAACCCAACCCTGTGTGCCCACCAACAAACTGGCCTGTGAGGAAAGAGCAGATTGAAAAGATCCTGGATGATCAGGTTATCTCTACTCGTAATCGAGGATACCAAAGATACCTGGTCCGCTGGCAAGGAAGGCGCCACATCTCCATCCAGTGTACTTTGGTCCCCACACCACAAGAAAGCAGGTCCCTTCTTTCATGCGCCACTTTAGGAGAAATCAATTTAGGATCCTCAATCCAAGGAGGCCCAAAAATATTCCATAAGAGCCAAGCTATGAAAAGAAAGGAGCAAAGCTTGGGGAGCAAGACTAGGGGGCGCCCAAATATTTCCAAATAAAACCAGGTATGGAAGGAAAAAAATTTTTCTTGAAGAGCAAGGCTAGGAGGCGCCACCTACTTACCTTTTGGAGCCACCGATCAACACTTATGGAAGCTCTTGGCCGGCCATATGAGAAGGATTTGATTCTACAAATCTAATTTGAGGATCCATCCTATTAGTCCAACATGGGAAGATGTAAAACCCTGACCTCTTGTAAAGACCTATAAAATAAACTCCTCTTGTAATTTTTAAAGGACACTGATGAATGAATTCAAATTTTGTGTGAGCAACTTGTGTTTCTCTCTTCTGCACTTGCATTCAGGTGTTGAGCTCCGTGAGGGAGTAAATCCGGGTTCCCTTGGAACCTTGAGGAGGTGTGAGATCTCCAATCCCAAAACCCTAAGTTAGCGACTTCAACTCCAAACCCTAGCTGCCCATCTTCTTCTACATTCCACCAAACCCTAACCTACCTCATCTTCTCACGGCCCCTCTCTCCAAGTAGAGACCGACCACCAGCATCCAGGTCCAGTTCGGCTACTTCAAATATAGAGACAATCCCAAAGGAAGTCAGATCAGCATCCAGGAGAATCAGGACCTCAGCAACATCAACTTTCAAGTTCTTCTATCTGGTAAATCCTTCCTTGAGTATCTAGTTCCATAACTTGTTCTTCTTCTTTCCCAGATCTTGAGTTCAGTAGAGAAGCCAACTCTGCCAAAGGACCAGTATTGGAGGATCCATTGCGAAGATATCCGAATCCGGGGATCCAACAATCTGCTCAAGAGAGTCCTTCCACTAAACTCTATGAAGATCACTGTCTGGTCTATAACCTTCTCTTCTCTTTACTTCTGTCCTGTTGAAAGTTCAGAGCAAAACCCGAGGTCTGGGAGTTTCTCACCCCCAGCGATCCATACTTCTGAACTACTCTGATAATCTAGTTTCTTTGAATTGTGCTTTCAATTGTATATAGTTTCTTTCAACTTAGTTTAACTTTCCTTTGAGTCAAAGCCAACTTCTGAAAATATATATATATATATAAAAATAGTCTTAATTTACTTCCGCATCGCATCATCTTTTTCGTTGCATCAGGTGCCACCTGGTGAGGGAGTAGGGGCAGCCAGCTTTGGTTGAGGTGGACCCCTCTTGGGTGGACACCTGGCGGAGTGGCAGGGAGGTGCTCGACTTCGACCGAGGTGGACCCATTTGGGTGCCACCTGGCGAAGCAGCAGGAGGGCCCTGCTCGACCTCGGCAGAGGTGGAACCCTCTTGGGGTGCCACCTGGTGAGGAAGCAAGGGGCCGCCAGCTTCGGTCGAGGTGGACCCCTCATGGGTGGACACCTGGCGTAGTGGCAGGGAGGTGCTCGACTTCGGCCGAGGTGGACCCATCTTCGAGTGCCACCTGGCGATGGAGCAGGAGGGCCCGGCTCGACCTCGGCAGAGATGGACCCGTCTTGGGGTGCCACCTAGTGAGGGCGTAAGGGGCAGCCACTTCAGCCAAGGTGGACCCCTCCTGGGTGGACACCTGGCGAAGTGGCAGGGAGGTGCTCGAATTCGGCCGATGTGGACCTGTCTCAGGTGCCACCTGGCGAAGGAGCAGAAGGGCCCGGCTCGACCTCGGCAGAGGTGGTCCTGTCTTGGGGTACCACTAGCGAGAGGGTGCGAGGGGCCGCTAGCTTCGATCGAGGTGGACCCCTCCTGGGTGACACCTGGCGGAGTGGTAAGGAGGTGCTCGACTTCGGCCGAGGTGGACCCGTCATCGGGTGCCACCTGGCGAAGGAGCTGGAGGGCCCGACTCAACCTCAGTAGAGGTGGACCTGTCTTGGGGTGCCACCTGGTGAGGGGGCAAAGGGCTGCCAGCTTTGGCCGAGGTGGATCCCTTCTGGGTGGACACCTGGTGGAGTGGCAGAGGCTCAACTTTGGCTATGGTGGACCCGTCTTCAGGTGCCACCTGGCGAAGGAGCCGGAGGGCTCGGCTCGACCTCGACAGAGGTGGACCCGTCTTGGGGTGCCACCTGCGTGGGAGCAAGGGGCCGCCAGCTTCGGCCGAGGTGGACCCCTCCTGGGTGGATACATGGCGGAGTGGCAGGGAGGTGCTCGATTCGATCGAGATGGACCCGTCTTCGGGTGCCACCTGGCGAAGAGCAAGAGGGCCCGGCTCGATCTCGGTAGAGGTGGACCCGTCATGGGATGCCACCTGGCAAGGGAATAAGGGGCCGCCAGCTTCGGCCGAGGTGGACCCCTCCTGGGTGGACACCTGGGAGTGGCTGGGTGGTGCTCGACTTCGGCCGAGGTGGACCCGTCTTCGAGTGCCACCTGGCGAAGGAGCAGAAAGGCCCAGCTCAACCTCGGAAGAGGTGGACCCATCTTGGGGTGCTAGTTGGCTAGGGACCGAGGGGCCGCCAGCTTCGATCGAGGTGGACCCCTTTTGGAGGAAACCTGCGGAGTGGCAAGGCCTGGCGGAGTGGAAGGAGGTGCTCGACTTCGACTGAGGTGCGTCTTCTGGTGCCACCTGGCGAAGGAGCTAGAGGGCCCGGCCGACCTCGGAGAGAGGTGGACCCATCTTGGGGTGCCACCTGGCGAGGGAGCAAGGGGCTGCCAGCTTCGGCCGAGGTGGACCCCTCTTTGGTGGACACCTGGCGGAGTGGCTGAGAGAGGCTCAACTTCGGCCGAGGTGGACCCGTCTTCGGGTGCCACCTGGAGAAGGAGCAGGAGTGCCCGGCTTGACCTCGGCAGAGGTAGACCCATCTTGGGGTGCCACTTGGCGAGGGAGCAAGGGGCCGCCAGCTTCGGCCGAGGTGGACCCCTCCTGGGTCGACACTTGGCAGAGTGGCAGGGAGGTGCTCGACTTCGGCCGAGATGGACCCGTCTTCGGGTTCCACTTGGCGAAGGAGCAAGAGGGCCCAGCTCGACCTCGGCAAAGGTGGACCCATCTTAGGGTGCCACCTGGTGAGGGAAAGGGTCCGCCAGCTTCAATAGAGGTGGACCCCTTATGGGTGGACACCTGGCGGAGTGGTAGGGAGGTGCTTGACTTCGACCGAGGTGGACCCGTCTTCGGGTGCCACCTGGCGAAGGAGCAGGAGGGCCCGGCTCGACCTCGGTAGAGGTGGACCCGTCTTGGGGTGCCACTTGGCAATGGAGCAAGGGGCCGCCAGCTTCAGCCGAGGTGGACCCCTCCTGGGTGGACTCCTATCGGAGTGGCAGAGAGAGGCTCGACTTCGGCCAAGGTGGACCCGTCTTTTGGTTCCACTTGGCAAAGGAGTAGGAGCACTTCTTTTCGAACGGGGGATCTTTTGAAAGAAAAAATTCACGTTGTACTGACCGTGTCCAGCTGGACCTGACACGCGCCCCACGTCAGTGATGTAGCCATATCAGTTGCCCCCCATCCCCAGGTTCCATCGCGGCATCATGGCTTGGGACGTGGGGATTTAATATGGAGATGACATGGAGAAGGCGAAAATCTCGTGCCATAATTGCCATGATCCCTGTCGCCACTTCTATTGCGCTCGAGACCTTTGAGAGGCTACCATGTGCGCGCGTCTGACAGGCCATTATTGTGCCATTTCAAAAACGAGCTAGTTTCCATCGGACCGAAGCATCGATGTCGGGTGCCTCCACACGGCAGCTATCTGGTGGCTCAGAATGGAAAGAGGCATACGGCTGCTGTCGATTGAGTTTGAAAAGAAGGGAGACTTTCCAGAAATGAAAGTCTCTCCATTTTCTCACACTCCGCGGGCGTTGCAATGGTCTTCCTTCATCTTCCCAGGATTGCCATTCCTTGGTACAAAATATTTCGGTGAGTATCTGCGACCTCCTTCTCCTCTTCCTCCATCTCCTAGTCCTTTTGCCAATTTTTTCGCTTCTTCTTCCTTCATGGCGCGTCGCCGCTATGTCTCCTCCAACCTGGATGAGGCCGGTCCTTCCCGGTTGAGGACTCCATCGCCTTCTTCCTCGGAGAGGAAAGAGATCCCGGACAAGGTCCGTAGGCGGCTCCAGCTTGGGGCTGTGACCATAGGTGTCCCTAGGGGTCTTAGGTCTCCCTCCATAGTTTCTGCTCGTCCCATTTCTTCTCTTCCTCCTCCGGTGGCGTCTTCCTCTGGCCCCTCCGGTCATGCCTCAACGATGACCGAGGATGATCTTTCTCTACTCCGAGATACCTATGGAATCCTAGATTCAACTCATCTTTCCCTCCCATGGCTTGGAGATCGAGTAACCTCGAGTGGCCCGGGAGAGTCGCCTTCTACGAGGACTTTCTCCTTGGGGGTCTTCGATTTTTCCTTCATCCTTTTTTTCTCTCTTTTCTTAGCCATTATCGTCTGGGCCGGCCAAGTGGCTCCTAATGCCATCCGGGTCATCTTTGCCTTCATCATCTTCTGCCACTTCCACGGGTTCGTTGCCCGTTTCTCCCTCTTCAGGGCTCTCTTCACCCTGAAGCGCTACTCCACCGATGATGGTTGGTGGTACATCTCACCCTGGCTTAGGTGCCTCAGGTTCGACCTCCTTCGTCGATCAAGGGCTGGAAGAACCGCTTCATTTTTACCTCGGTCGAAGATGTTGACTAGGCCTGGAGCGAGCCAGATCGGTCTCTGAACCGGAACTCTCAGGTCGAGCCAGCGGACCAAGAGGTCTTTTCATAGCTGCTGAGTGACGCGGTCCCAGCTCTCAATGTTCTGCTCTTAGAGCAGAACATATTTGAGGCAGGGATCAGTCCCATCCGGGAGCTAGGTGAGGTCGGATCTCCCTCCTTTGATTTCATTTTCGCTCTGTATTTCCCTTCTTTTAAACTGGCTTAACTGACCTCTTTTCCTCAGGTATGAAGTTCTCCGTGGAGAACCTGATGGAGGGCATCGCGAAGAGGGATGCTGCCGAAGGGATTGAGCCCTGGCAAAGAGGGCTCGCACTGAGGCGAGCCGGGTGCCGCGCCCACTCCATTACTGGCCCTGGAGCGGCGGCTCCTGTCTCCAGGCCACCTCGGGCCCGAGCGCCCGATGTCCCTGTTGTCGACCTCGATAGGGCTGGGGAAGAGAGGGGGCCGGAACCTCCTCGGGCGACGCCTGCTCCAGCCGCTGCACCGGCCACTTCTGCGGTGGCCACCAGGGTGGTGGCAGCTCCACCGATGTCCGCACCGCTTGGCGAAGGGACGGCCGCCTTGCCTGCTGCCGACGCGCCCATTCTACCCCCAAGTCTCACCAATCAATGCTCCGTGATCCATGACCAGGGCCTCGCAGAGAGAGTCATGGAGTTCGCCAGCACCTCCCGGGACCTCCGTTTGAGGGGCGGCGGGACTACACCGAGGCGCTGCTCGGGATCCTCCCGCAGCATTTTACAGTAAGTTCCGAGCTCTAACTTCTTAAAGTTCCAGTTGGATCATTCTAATTTCGTGTCTCTTTTGATGCAGATCGGGACGGACGTGCTGCTGCTGAGGAACTTCCTCGCCAACTATGCCAAGAAGGATGCTGAGAAGGAGAAGCTCGGCAAACTCGCAGCTGATGTCAAGGACCTCAAGGAGAAAGGGGTCGAGCTATGAGGGAATAACCAGGCTCTCTGAGCCGACCTGGTCCATGCCGAGGGGCACATCAAGGAGCTCGAGACCTCTCTATTGGAGGAGAGGATCTTGAACCAGCACCGCAACGAGGAGGACGCGACGAAGAAGACCCGCCTCAGGGCTCAGTCCTGGTCACTGGAGCGCGGGTAGAAGAAACCCTCAAGGAGCTGAGCGCAGCCAAGGAGAAGAACTCCTACATCATTGGGCTGCTGGAGGCATCCAGGAGGGAGGTGCAGGAGGCCGTGCCGAAATTTCGGGCCTCCGAGGATTACATTGCTGAGGTGCGGGAGGCAGCCATGGACTCCTTCTTGAAGGGATTCCAGGTTTGCCGGGAGAAGGTTAGCTCCTTCTACCCGAGCTCAACCTCAGCGGGGTCGTACTGGATAGCAGGAGGCAGAAGCCCACCAGAGGAGCTTCGGTGACGGTCGATGACGAGGTGGCAGCTCCGAGCAGCCTCCAGTCAACGGCGGCGGCGGAGAGGTGCCCCCCAACCCGAGGAGGATGCAGCTGCGCCGAAGTAGCTCCGCGACATTCTATTTTTTTTTGTGTTTTCTCTTTGGGGTCTCCTGGCCTGTCTGGGATCTTTTGTTTAAGGAACTTTTATTTGCAATGAAATTATCTTTCCATTAACTCATTCCTTCTGTCTCTCTCTTTCTTTTTTTTTTGTGCATCTTCCGGACTGAACCCCGGTGCTAGCTACTGGGACTAAGTCCCATAGTGCATTCCGAGCTAAACTCCGGGATTGCATGGGTGAACTTGGTTCTGCCCCACCTTCCAGATCGAAGTTCGGGACTTCCAAACTGAATCCCTAGGCCGCAGGCTAGATCTGAGCCTTGAACGGCTTGCCGAGCTGTTCTCCGGGATTGCGTGGGTGAATTTGGTTCTGCCCCACCTTCCAGGCCGAAGTCCAGGATTTCTGGACTGAACCCGGGCCGCAGGCTAGATCTGAGCCTTGCGCGACTTGCCGAGCTGTTCTCCAGGATCGCGTGGGCAAATTTGGTTCTGTCCCGCCTTCCAGATCGAAGTCTGGGATTTCCGAACTAAACCTGGGGCTACAGGCTAGATCCGAGCCTTGCACGGCTTGCGAGCTGTTCTCGGGATCACGTGGGCGAATTTGGTTCTGCCCCGCCTTCCAGACCGAAGTCCGGGACTTCCGGACTGAACCCGGGGCTGCAGGCTGGATCTGAGCCTTGCGCGGCTGCTGCCAAGCTATTCTCCGGGATTTTGTGAGAGTGACATCATGCCTTCGCAGGTCTTTTGCCATGTCCATGCTCGCTGAACTTAGAGCTGGGTGGCCCTCACCCTACGAGATGAGAGCAAGCATTTGATGAAAAAGATTTCATTGCCAAAGTTTAAGGAGCTTTACACTATTGGTAATACATCCTCAAGTTTGAGGCATTCTAGGTCCGAGGGAACCGGGATCCGCCTAGCTCCTCCAGGTATTACACCCCGTGAGGAAGTGCCTCCGCCACCCTATAAGGACCTTCCCAGTTTGGGGAGAGCTTTCCGCACTCCCGTGGCTGGAAAGCTTCAGCACGGCGGAGCACCAAATCTCCCTGGTAGAAGGACTTCGGTCTCACTCTGGAGTTGTAGTATCTGGCCACTCGCTGCCGATAGGCAGCCATCTGAACTCGAGCCCTGTCCCTCATTTCTTCAAGGAGGTCCAGGTTTAGCAGCATCTTGTCAGGGTTCTCCGTCTTGTCGTACTGCTCCATGTCGTACTGCTCCACGCACAGGGTCGATAGGCTGAGCTTAATTGGGATAACCGCTTCTGCTCCGAATAAAAGGTTGAATGGTGTCTCATCCATAGCCATCCTGGGGTAGTGTGATACGCCCAAAGGACACCGGGAGCTCTTCCGCCCACCTACCCTTGGCCTAGTCTAGTCTTGTTTGGAGGCCTTGCAAGATGGTCCTATTTGTTAGCTCGGCTTTTACGTTTGTCTGAGGATGTGCCACCGAAGTGAAACGATGGTGGATGCCGATGTTGCTGCAAAACTCCTCGAACTCCCAACAATCGAACTAATGTCTGTTATCGGTGATAATAGTGTGCGGTAGGTTAAAGCGACAAATAATTAACTTCTAAAGGAACTTGGTGACGTTTGCCTCCATGATCCAGGCCAAGGGTTCGGCCTCGACCCACTTCGTGAAGTAGTCGATGGCATGATCAAGAATTTCCATTGCCGGATGCCAGGGGAAAAGGTCATAGGAGATCCATGCCCCATTGAGTGAACGACCATGGGGCGGAGAGCTGGAAGAGTGGAGCAGCGAGCTGACATTGCACCACGGCGTGCCGCTGACACCGGTCGCACCTCTTCACGAAGTCAGCTACGTCTTCATTCATTGTCTCCCAGAAGTAACCTTGACGGAGGCCTTGTACGCCAGTGTCCTGCCCCCCACATGGTTCCCACAGATGCCCTCGTGGATCTCTTGGAGCACGAATGCGACCTCTGCGGGTCTTAGACACTTGAGGAGCGGGTAGGATTAGGACCTCCGATACAGTAACCCATCCATTAAGATGAATCGTGTGGCCTTCCTCTTAATGAGGCCAGCCGCCATGCTATCCTCCGGCAAGGTGCCATCGGTGATGTACTCAATGTACTTGTCCATCCAGCTGCGCTCTTGGTTGACTTGCTGGACCTCCATGGGTGTCGTAGCTCAGGGCCTTGATGTGTCGCATCCACATCCAATGAGATCGGCAGGGTTGCAAGGGGGAGAGTGCATCCGTACGAGCATTTTCCCCGCGGTATATGGAAGAGACGCTGAAATGTCAAAATCCTGCCGTGCTCGTTCTTACGAGCTCCAAGTACTTTGCCATTTGGGGGTCCCATGCCACGTACCCCCCGAGATCTGCCCGGCTACCAGCTGCGAGTCGGTGAAGACCTTGAGGTTAGCCATGCCCAGCTCGTGGGACACTCTCAGCCCTGTGGGAGCGCTTCATACTCTGCTTGATTATTAGTGGCGATGAACTAGAAAGCACAGCACATATTCGATCACAACTCCATCGCCGTTGGCGAGCATGAGTCCAGCTCCACTCTCGCTGGAGTTCGAGGCTCCATCTACCTAAAGGATCTAGATGTCTTCCTCTGGTCCTGGCTCCAGCTGCCGGTCTTGGGGGCTCTCTTCTGCCCCTCGCCCAGGCTCGCACACTCGACCAAAAAATCAGCGAGTACCTTGCCTCATGGCCAACCTTGGCCTGTAGGTTATGTTGAACTCACTGAGCTGAGTGCCCACTTCGCCAAGAGCCCAGATGTGTCAGGTCGGCTGAGCACCGCTTTCAACAGCTGATCGTCAGAACAGCAATGGGGTGCGCTTGAAAATAAGGTCTGATACGCTGAGCGGACACGATTAGTGCAAAATCAGTTTCTCAGATCGGGAATACCTGAGCTCCGTATCGTGGAGGAGTTGCTTGTGTAATACACCAGCATTTGCATTCCCTTATCGTCAGTCCGAACCAGGATCGAACTGATGGCCTTCGGGGTGACCGCCAGGTACAGGAGGAGCTCCTCTACTTCTTCAGGCCTGGAAAGCAGCGACGGAGATGCTAGTGTCCTCTTCAGCTCGTCGAACGCCTCCTGGCACTCCTTCGTCCATGTAAAGTCATTCATCTTCCTCAGCGCCTTAAAAAGGGCTGGCAGCGATCAGCGAACCTCTAGATAAATCGACTCAAGACGGCTATCTGGCCAGTGAGTCGCTGCACTTTTTTCTTGGAGGTGGGTTGCTCCATGTCCAAGATATCCTGGACCTTCTCCGGGTTGGCTTCTATCCCCTTTGGGTTACCATGAACCCTAGGAACTTCTCGGTGGACATGCCAAAAGCGCACTCCGTCAGGTTCAATTTCATTTGGTGAAGCCGGAGGTTACCGAAGGTCTCCGCCAGGTCACTGACATGGTTTGAAGGGGTCTTGCTCATTACCAACATATCGTCCACGTACACCTGCATGTTGCGGCCAATCTAGTCTTTGAAGACATTGTTGACCAGCCGTTGGTATGTGGCCCCGGCGTTCTTGAGGCCGAATGGCATCATCTTGTAACAATTGGTTCCGCGGTTTGTGACAAAAGTAGTGTGCTCCTCGTCCTCCGGGTGCATTCAGATCTGGTTGTACCAGGAGAAGGCATCCATGAAAGAGAGGAGGCGATGCCCTGAAGTGGTGTCCACGAGCTGGTCGATCTTTGGAAGAGGGAAACTGTCCTTTCGGCAAGCTCGATTGAGGTCGGTGTAGTCCACACAGATCCTCCACTTGTCGTTGCTCTTCTTCACCATGACCACGTTCGCCAGCCAACTGGGATACTGTACCTCCCATAGAAAGTCGACGACGAGAAGCTTCTCCAGTTCTTCATTGATGGCCTTCTGCCTCTCCGCGGCAAAACTCTTCTTCTAGCGAACAGGGCGGCATCTTGGATCAAAATTCAACCGATGGGTGATGACTTCCGAGGGGATACCTGGCATGTCAGCAGTGGACCAGGTGAACACATCAGCGTTCACCGGAGGAAGTCTAGCAAACGAGCCCGCTCTTCTTCTGGGAGCTGCGCTCCTATCTACAATGTCTTCTGAGGGTCCGAACCAAGAGGGTACATCAACAAGCGCTCCGCGGGCCCTCCCCTGTGTTGGGATTCCAGTGCACCGCAGTGGAAGTGTAATTTCAAAAATGATGAAATTTGCACCATAATCCCTTAGCCAAGATCTCCTTATTCAGGATTAAAACATACAAACTAACAGTGTTAGAATTAGGGCACCAACCTTTTAATGCTAAGTCCAATTTTGATGTAGAATCAGAACTTGGTGTTGAATGCTTCTTTTGATTTCACCAGGCATCCAAATGTCCACCTCCAATGGTGATCCACAAGATGATTGATCAAGATGCAAGCTTCTTCAAAATTCCTTCACTTGAATTCTTGTCCTAGAACTCAAGAGGACTATGGCTTTAAAACTGCAGGGTAGGCGCTCCTTACTTCCTTTCTTTCTTCTTCCTCTCCCTTTCTTAAGACCTTGTCCTAAGAATAAAACTCTTGTCTTGAAGGAGGAGGATTTAAGACACTAATGTCTTAAAGTAAAAGGAAATAGAAACAGAGTAAGAGTTTTTTTCTTTTACCGATCAAGAGATTCTTCCTATCTCTTGTTTTGGACTTGAGTTTCAACAGAGAAGAGAACTCTGTAAGAGGGAAACTCTCTGTGTCCTAAACAAGCTAAGGAGGAATCAGTTTCCTGGAAAAAAAGAAAATAAAAGACTCTGTTGTTCATTAGTCAAAACACCCGAGACCTCTGTTGTTTAAATAGATTACAAAGAGATGTCTTCTCAAAAGAACACAACTCTCCGTAAACATCATTCCACTTTGTCTCACGCCCCTTCCCTATTTCTCACGCCCTATCCTCCCATCTCACGGCCTTCCAGATTAAATCCCACGGCTTTTCTTAAAGGAAAAATCGCAGTGTTTAAAAGGAAGTCACGACTTTTCATCTTCGAAGAGATGTTATTTCGCGCGCCGGGAAGAGTTAGTTAGCGCATTCCTTCTTTCTTAAAATCCCATCAGCCGTTGGATTCCCATCCAAGGGGGGCAGATGGTGCGCTAATCACTAAGAAAGGAGGCCGCCCCAAATAAATCATCGGAGATTTAAGTGGGGCGCGCCAAGAGTCCATGCGCCATGGACTCTTCCAAATGGCGCGCCAAGAGTCCATATGCGCATGGACTCTTGGCATTTGGCGTGAAATAGCAAGGGGGGCGGGTGGGGAGGCTAGCCAAGTTACGTGGCTAGCCAATAGGGTTAGCCATAATCCTATTTTCACAATTAGGGTCTAATTAGGTCCAATTAGAACCCAATTAGAACCAATCCGGAACCCTAATTCGAATCCGATTCGAATAGAAGCTAGGGTTTGCAACACCCGCTAGAGTGTTATCCTGCAAAGATGATTTAATTCTAAATTAAACTCTTGATCAATCCTCTTAAGTGTGTGACCCATTAGGTTCTACATCTAGCCAGCAGTGGGTTCGAATACAAGTTGACCTAATTTGATTAGAACTCTTTCTAATCGATTTAGGTCAAACCGGGCTTACCCGATTTGATCAATTAGGACTCTTCCTAATAAATGATCTTTGAATTTGATCAACCCACAAGACAAGATTGATGTCTAGCAACGTGTCATGTCTACCGGAAGATATGAAAATTTTGGTGAAATACCAAAATTACCCTTCAGTAGAGAGTTACCGTACAATTAAATCTTTCGATCAGCCTGCACCCAAAATATAACTATGGATATGGATATATGTCAAATCCAATATTATATTTATTTCTAGCTCAATCTTATATCGATGATTTAATTATCTTGATATTAGAAACCATCTCTAATATCTTTACTTTGATCAAAGATTCCCTGAATCATCATCCGATTGTTAACTAGTTGGATGCAATCTCCTCTTACTAAGAGTGATCGATTCCTTGTTGACCTACTCATTACCTTCATATCCAATTCACCATTCCCAGTATCAATCCTGTGCATGACTCAGTGTCATGATTAGGATTGAACCAAAGAATGGGTTCATGTACATAAGGTACTTATGGCAGTCTCAGGTCAAAAGATTACTTGTACCACTCCCACTATGAGAACCTTCTATTGACATGTAGCTAAGACTCCATTAGATGTTCTCAAGTTGGATCATATCAGTGAAATCATTCTCTAATGAGCACCCACATCCCAGTATTAGTGTCATACACAAGTGACTGTGAGAGCAGTCACCCTTTCCAGTATACATGGGATGTGCTAGTCTTACCGGAAAACCCTGATCCCCTACTCAGGGTTCCTTTGACTAGGAATACTTTAGGTTAAGGTTTTAAGATTTTAGGTCTCACTGGTATGATCTCATCATAATCCTAAAATCATAGCCCTAATCTATGGGGTTCATCATATAGTATAAATACAGCGTATGATGGAAAATAATGCCTTTATTTAGAAAATTGTCAATTACAATGGTTTGGGAGATACAACATAGATTGGCTTGTAGGGCATATCCCTTTCAATCTCCCACTTGCACTAAAGCCAATCGCCTTTAAATCTTAATCCCATACACTCGAGGTGGCGATCAAAATCTCGCTGTGGTAGAGCCTTAGTGAACGGGTATGCTACATTGTTCTTTGTATCAACTCTATTTATGTAGATATCTTGTCTCTCTACTATTTCTCGAATGAGATGGAAGCGTCTCAGAATGTGCTTGGACTTATGATGAGCTCTTGGTTCCTTAGCTTGAGCAACAGCCCCAGTGTTGTCACAGTAAAGTGGCACTGGGTTTTCAATTTCAGGAACAACACCCAACTCTGTGATGAACTTCTTCATCCAGACTGCTTCCTTGGCGGCTTCACTAACAGCTATGTATTCTGCCTCTGTGGTTGAGTCAGCTACAGTCTGCTGCTTGGTAGTCTTCCAACTCACTGCTCCACCATTTAGGATAAAAATATATCCCAAATGGATTTGCTATCATCAGGGTCTGATTGAAAACTAGAATCAGAATAAGCTTCTAGTTTAAGATCAGAACCACCATAAACCAGAAAAATATCCTTAGTCCTTCTTAGGTACTTAAGAATATTTTTAACTGCTTTCCAATGATCCTCTCCTGGATCAGCCTGAAACCTACTGACAATGCCTAAAGCATATGCCACATCAGGCCTAGTACACAACATGGCATACATTATGGACCCTATTGCCGAAGCATAGGGTATAGAATTCATTCTATTTATTCTTCAGGTGTCTTAAGAGACATCCTTTTAGAAAGATGTATGCCTTGACTCATACGAAGATAACCGCTTTTACTTCCATCCATGCTGAATCTTTTCAGTACTAAGTCAATGTACCTAGATTGGGATAAACCTAGCATCCTCTTAGATCTATCTCTATAGATCTTAATACCTAGTATATAGGATGCTTCTCCCAAATCTTTCATGGAAAACTGGTTTGATAGCCAAACCTTGACTGATTGTAACATTGGGATATCATTCCTAATGAGGAGTATGTCATCTACATACAGAACCAAGAAGATTATGGCACTCCCACTAGTCTTCTTATAAACACAGGGTTCATCCACATTTTTGATAAAACCAAACCTTTTAATAGTTTCATCAAAGCGGATGTTCCAACTCCTTGAAGCTTGCTTTAATCCATAAATGGATTTCTTTAGCTTGCATACTTGATTAGGTTTATTTTTTGAAATAAAACCTTCTGGCTATGACATGTAGACTTCTTCCTCAAGGAAACCATTGAGGAATGCAGTCTTCACATCCATCTGCCAGATCTCATAATCATGATATGCTGCTATAGCAAGTAAAATCCGTATTGATTTGAGCATGGCAACAGGTGAGAATGTTTCATCATAATCAATTCCCTGTTTTTTGTCTAAAACCTTTAGCCACTAATCTGGCTTTATAGGTTTCAACTTGTCCATCAGCCCTTATCTTTTTCTTATAGACCCATTTGCACCCAATAGGATTAATACCCTCTGGTGCATCAACCAAAGACCATACTTGGTTTACATACATAGAGTCTATTTTGGATTCCATGGCTTCTTGCCATCTATCTGAATCAGTACTCAAGATAGCTTCCGTATGGTCAGAGGTTCATCATTTTGAATGACTTGGGCTTCATTATTTTCAATAATAAACCCATACCTCTCAGGTGCCCATGGCACTCTATCAGACCTACGGGGAGGAGTTTTGTGTTCTGGTTCTGTCCTAACTATATGTTCTAATGGTTGAGAATTATCTATCTGTGTTTCTTGTACTTCTCCAAGTTCAATAGTTCTACCATTGCCCTTTTCTAAAATGAACTCCTTTTCTAGAAAAGTGGCATGCCTGCTGACAAAAATCTTTTATTCAGTAGGATGGTAGAATAGATCCTCTACCTTCTCTAGGATATCCTACAAATAGACATTTATCCGCTCTAGGTTCCAACTTATGTCCAAAATTTCTTTTAACATAAGCTGGACATCCCCATACCTTGAAATATTTAAGATATGGTTTCTTTCCACTCCAAATTTCATATGGAGTACTAACAACGGATTTAGAAGGTACCTTGTTCAGAATGTAAACAGCAGTTTCTAGGGCATGACCCCAGAAGGAAATGGGTAAATTTGTGAAGCACATCATGGATCGTACCATATCTAATAAGGTACGATTCCTCCTTTCAGCTATACCATTTAGCTGTGGTGTATAAGGAGGGGTCCATTTAGAAAGAATTCCATTAACTTTAAGATAGTCTAAAAACTCTGTGGATAAGTATTCTCCTCCTCGATCAGAACGAAGAACTTTAATACTTTTCCTGGTTTGTTTTTCGACCATACTTTGATACTCCTTAAATTTATCAAAGGCTTCAGATTTATGTTTCATAAGATACACATATCCGAACCTAGATAAATCATCTGTAAAAGTGATAAAATTGAGTATCCTCCTCTGGCCTGAGTTGTCATTGGACCATATACATCAGTATGTATAAGTCCTAATAACTCGTTGACCTTTCTCCATGTCCAGTGAATGGAGTCTTGGTCATCTTACCTATGAGACATGATTCGCAAGTTCCTAATGATTCATACTCATAAGGATCAAGGAATTTTTTCTTGTATAACTTGCTTATCCTAGACTCATTAACATGACCAAGTCGATGATGCCAAAGTAAAGTATCATTAAAGTCTTTTCTTTTCCTTTTATTATTGACATGAAAAACACTATCATTGGAAGAAAGAGTTAAGAGCCCATTGCTAAATATGCCAGAACAAATAATTTTATTAGATAACATTATCGAGCAACCAGTGCTCGTTACACTATCTCGCAGGTGGACACCAAGAGGGTCCACTTCAACTGAGGTCAAGCAGGGCCCTCCTACTCCTCGCTAGGGGCACCCGAAGACGAGTCCACCTCGGTCGAGTCGAGAAACCTCAATCCAATCCGCCAGGTGTCCACCCAGGAGGGGTCCACCTGGCTGAAGCTTGCGGCCCAACGCTCCCTCGCCAGGTGGCACCCCAAGACAGGTCCACCTCGACAAAGGTCGAGGTCGGGCCCTCCTGCACCTTCGCCAGGTGACACCTGAAGACGGGTCCACCTCGGCCAAAGTCAAGCACCTCCCTACCACTCCGCCAAGTGTCCACACAGGAGGGGTCCACCTCGGCCGAAGCTGGTGGCCCCCTCGCTCCTTCGCCAGGTGGCACCCCAAGACGGGTCCACCTCTGCCGAGGTTCAGCCGAGCCCTTTAGCTCCTTCGCCAGTTTGCACCCGAAGACGGGTCCACCTCGGCCGAAGTCGAGCCTCTCTCTGTCACTCCGCCAGGTGTCCTCACAGGAGGGGTTCACCTCGGTCGAAGCTGGCGGCCCCTCGCGCCCTCGATAGGTGGCACCCCAAGACGGGTCCACCTCTGTCGAGGTCGAGCCGGGCCCTCCTGCTCCTTCGCTAGGTGGCACCGAAGACGTGTCCACCTCAGTCGAAGTCGAGCCTCTCTCTACCACCCCGCCAGGGGTCCACCTAGGAGGGGTCCACCTCGGCCGAAGCTGGCAGCCCCTGCTCCACCTCCAGGTGGCGCCTCCTGACGGTCCACCTCGACTGAGATCATCCTAACACTGCAAAGCCTCGCGGAAGTAGAGTCATGGGTTGCAAGGTCGCCACTAGAGCTGCCGCGTGCCGCGCCCCGTAGGGGTGCCAGTACGGCCTGCAGTGACATGCGAAACCTTATTTACACTAGTCAGACGGGGCCTCACATCGAGGAACAGAATCTTTGGGGGCAGGAGCCTGAAATGGCTAGAAGCCACCATCAATGCCTCGAAAGGAGAGCTCCTGTGCTTGGCCCAAAGCCTCACCAGTCTTCCCCTTTCGTGACACACTACAGACGAGGCGGTTGGCCACTTAGCTCTCGACCCGAAGAAGAAGGGGGGGAGAAGGTCCAGAGGTCTCAGGGAGCCCCTGGAAGGAACGTGGGCTGAGGGCAGTTCGATGATATAAAAGGGATGGTAAAAATGGGCGGAAAGGTAAGTCGAAAGAGGGAGAAAACACCAAAGAACAATCTTGGGTGGCCTCAAGACCTCAGGCGTGAGCTCGGTGAACCCAGCGCAGGAAGCCGGGTTTCAACTCCCCTCTTTCCCACACTTCTTTCGTTTACATCTCCTCTAAGCACGAAAATCCTTCGGGAACCCGCCTTAGGGGATCTGTTCCATCTTGCCATTCTCTAACTTGACCGTCGGAGTGCCCCCACCGGAATCTCCGGCTGGGTCTCTGACATTGTTTTGCAGGTCCGAGAGCTTGGAGATCTCGAGGTGAGAGAGTCTGAGACCGGTGCCAGCTCAAGAGCTACAGGCCACCATGGTGAGATCGACAACAGATTGGCGCACTAGGTAAGGGGGCAGAACAGTAACCCCTATGCGAGCAAGCTCTCCATGGGCGAAAGCACACTCCGACCATGGTGGTGATGCATGGACGCAAAGTATCCGCCAGTCGAGCGGGAGAAGTTCCTTCTCCTCAAGGGCCGCGTAGCCCGGAGAGGGAACTTCCTGGTCCACCTCCTCCTCCTCAGCCATCCCCAGTGGACGTCCTTTCACAGCTATCGTCCAGCAGCTGCAAACTTTGACCACCGCTATGTGACAATTGCAGCACCAGCAGCACTCTGTGGCCACTCAGCCCCAGCCAGGGACCCTCGCGGCTCGAGCCACGGGTCCCCGCGGAAGCCTGCACTACATCCAAGGTAGGCCCTCCCATCCGCGGATAGTTTCCACCCCCGCGGGAGCTACCAGACTCCTGTAAAAGGAACTACTCCAGTTCAACGGATCACGATAGTCGATCCCCGGCCAACTATGCCGAAGTAGTGCGGCGCAGCAGGCACCATCGGGGCAAGGCCCCTCGCCGAGATCGATCGGCACCCCTTCTCCAGCGACCTCGGTGGAAGATTCCCCGATGAGGCCATCAGGCGCAAGGCCGAGAGGGCCTAGAGGAGCACAAGTGCAAGTTGGCGGACTTTGCCCACCGCTTTGCCGACATGCAAAGCTCCCCAACAGATCCAGCGGGCTACAATGCCCAACCACCCTTCTCCCGGGAAATCCAAGAGGAATCGATCCGAGTCAGTTCCGCATGCCTCAAGTGGATCCCTACGATGGGACCACCAATCTCTTGGACCATTTAGAGAGCTATAAGGCTCTGATGAGGGTCCAGGGAGTGACGGACGCTCTTCTATGCATTGCCTTCCAGCCACCCTTCAGAAGGCTGCTCGAGTTTGGTTCGCTCGTCTCGAGCCAGAATCTATCAGCTCCTTCCATCAACTGGAAGGAAAGTTTGTGTCACACTTTGACACTTACCAGAAGGTGCCAAGAGAGGTGGATATCCTCTTCTCTATCCACTAGTAGGACCAGGAGCTGCGCGGGACTACATTACCCGCTTCAAGACCGCCGCCCTGGAAATCTATAGTCTGGACGAGCCTGTCGCCATGCTGGCATTGAAGCATGGGCTCAAGACCTCCCGTCTGACATATTCCCTGGATAAAAAGCCCCCCTAGACGTACTCTGAGCTCCTCCTCCGTGTCCACAAGTACATCCGAGTGTAGGAGGTCGATCGCACCAGGCGAGAGCTGGACGGGAAGCCTTCAAAGAAGCTTGCCCAAGAGATGTCCCCGGGACCCGGAGGCTTGGACCACCTGCAGATTTTCGTCCAAGCCCGAAGTCGAAGAACGGTGCTGCCCTAGAGAGAACGTTCCCCCCACTCCTTGCTCCCATAACGAAGATCCTCATGGAGATTGAGGGTGAGCACTACCTCCGTCGACCTCCTCCTCAGAACCCAAGGAACATCCGTGACAAGATAAAATATTGTCAATTTCACCGCGAGCATGGCCACGACACGGAGGAGTGCCATAATTTGAAGCAGGAGATTGAGGAGCTGATCAAGAGGGGCTACCTCAGAAATTCATAAGGAACGAAGCCGGTGGAGGGTCAGCCGCTCGCAGCCCTTCCCCCCATCCCCGTAATTGACAACCGCCCAACGGAGAAGCCGGTGGGCATGATCTCCTTGGGATCGGGCATGCGACGAAGAGAGCCCGGGAGGAAGGAGACCCAGAGAATGTACTCCTCTTGAAAAGGGGAATAAAAATAAAAATGTAAACAATGATGCAGTGGTGGTCGAGATGACCATCGCGAACATCCTGTACATCACATTATGGTGGATAGTGGGAGCTCTATTGATGTGCTTTTTTACGATGCTTTCTCCCGAATAAATCTGTCTCATGATCAATTAAAGTCGGTGCACCACCTCTCTCGTGGGCTTCACTGGAGATTCGGTGGGGGTCGAAGGAGAGATCACTCTCCCAGTCACCGCTGGATCCCACCTCGGCAGAGTACGGTCATGAGACGTTTACCATCGTCAAGCTCCCATCACCTTATAATACCATCCTCGGCCGTCAGGGCTCAACCAGCTGGATGCTGTCTTTCCACTAGGAGGTTGCTGTTGGTGTAGTCCCTACCGCCTCTAGGACGGGAGTAATGAGGGGGACGGCCCAGCCCCTCCAGCATTATTGCAGACGGTCCCTGGGGCCCGGAGCTCTAAGCGGCTCCAGGTCGACGACCTCGACCTAAGAGAGCAAGGCCCCAGGTGAAAGGGATATGCCCTACAAGCCAATCTATGTTGTATCTCCCAAACCATTGTAATTGACAATTTTCTAAATAAAGGCATTATTTTCCATCATACGCTGTGTTATACTATATGATGAACCCCATAGATTAGGGCTATGATTTTAGGGTTATGATGAGATCATACCAGTGAGACCTAAAATCTTAAAACCTTAATCTAAAGTATTCCTAGTCAAAGGAACCCTGATAGGGGATCAGGTTTTTCCGGTAAGACTAGCACATCCCATGTATACTGGAAAGGGTGACTGCTCTCACAGTCACTTGTGTATGACACTAATACTGGGATGTGGGTGCTCATTGGAGAATGAGTTCACTGATATGATCCAACTTGAGAACATCTAATGGAGTCTTAGCTACATGTCAATAGAAGGTTCTCATAGTGGGAGTGGTACAAGTAATCTTTTGACCTGAGACTGCCATAAGTACCTTATGTACATGAACCCATTCTTTGGTTCAATCCTAATCATGACACTGAGTCATGCACAGGATTGATACTGGGAATGGTGATTGGATATGAAGGTAATGAGTAGGTCAACAAGGAATCGATCACTCTTAGTAAGAGGAGATTGCATCCAGCTAGTTAACAATCGGATGATGATTCAGGAATCTTTGATCAAAGTAAAGATATTAGAGATGGTTTCTAATATCAAGATAATTGAATCATCGATATAAGATTGAGCTAGAAATAAATATAATATTGGATTTGACATATATCCATATCCATAGTTATATTTTGGGTGCAGGCTGATCGAAAGATTTAATTGTACGGTAACTCTCTACTGAAGGGTAATTTTGGTATTTCACCAGAATTTTCATATCTTCCGGGTAGACATGACACGTTGCTAGACGTCAATCTTGTCTTGTGGGTTGATCAAATTCAAAGATCATTTATTAGGAAGAGTCCTAATTGATCAAATCGGGTAAGCCCGGTTTGACCTAAATCGATTAGAAAGAGTTCTAATCAAATTAGGTCAACTTGTATTCGAACCCACTGCTGGCTAGATGTGGAACCCAATGGGTCACACACTTAAGAGGATTGATCAAGAGTTTAATTTAGAATTAAATCATCTTTGCAGGATAACACTCTAGCAGGTGTTGCAAACCCTAGCTTCTATTCGAATCGGATTCGAATTAGAGTTCCGGATTGGTTCAAATTGGGTTCTAATTGGACCTAATTAGACCCTAATTGTGCAAATAGGATTATGGCTAACCCTATTGGCTAGCCATGTAACTTGGCTAGCCTCCCCACCCGCCCCCCTAGCTATTTCATGCCAAATGCCAAGAGTCCATGCGCATATGGACTCTTGGCGCGCCATTTGGAAGAGTCCATGGCGCATGGACTCTTGGCGCGCCCCACTTAAATCTCCGATGATTTTATTTGGGGCGGCCTCCTTTCTTAGTGATTAGCGCACCATCTTCCCCCCTTGGATGGGAATCCAATGGCTGATGGATTTTAAGAAAGAAGGAATGCGCTAACCTTCCCGGCGCGGCGAAATAACATCTCTTCGGAGATGAAAAGTCGCGACTTCCTTCCTTTTAAACACCGCGGTTTTTCCTTTAAGAAAAGCCATGGGATTTAATCTGGAAGGCCGTGAGATGGGAGGATAGGGCATGAGAAATAGGGAAGGGGCGTGAGACAAAGTGGAATGATGTTTACGGTTGTGCTCTTTTGAGAGACATCTCTCTGTAATCTATTTAAACAACAGAGGTCTCGGGTGTTTGACTAATGAACAACAAGTCTTTATTTTCTTTTCTTTCCAGGAAACTGATTCCTCCTTAGCTTGTTTAGGACATAGAGAGTTTCCCTCTTACAGAGTTCTCTTCTCTGTTGAAACTCAAGTCAAAACAAGAGATAGGAAGAATCTCTTGATCGGTAAAAGAAAAGAACTCTTACTCTGTTTCTATTTCCTTTTACTTTAAGACATTAGTGTCTTAAATCCTCCTCCTCCTTCAAGACAAGAGTTTTATTCTTAGGACAAGGTCTTAAGAAAGGGAGAGGAAGAAGAAAGAAAGAAAGGAGTAAGGAGCCCCTACCCTGCAGTTTTAAAGCCATAGTCCTCTTGAGTTCTAGGACAAGAATTCAAGTGAAGGAATTTTGAAGAAGCTTGCATCTTGATCAATCATCTTGTGGATCACCATTAGAGGGTGGACATTTGGACGCCTGGTGAAATCAAAAGAAGCATTCAACACCAAGTTCTGATTCTACATCAAATTGGACTTAGCGTTAAAAGTTGGTGCCCTAATTCTAACATTGTTAGTTGTATGTTTAATCCTGAATAAGGAGATCTTGGCTAAGGGATTATGGTGCAAATTTCATCATTTTGAAATTACACTTCGCTGCAGTGCACTGGAATCCCAACAGTGGTATCAGAGCCACCCTTAGTACAGTTAAAACATATGAAAATTTTTATGTGGTTTTGATGTAATGTTGCAGGTAGGGTTTTAAACCCTTGAATGCTGGATAACACTTAGCATATTTTGTTGCAAAATATGTTTTGGTGTATGCCACTAATTAGGGTTTTCACTCAAAACCCTAATTATTAGAGAGATATGATTAGTTTGAAGTCATTATACTGAAATAAGGTTGCCCTGGCATAATGGTGGATCCATTATGTGGTAAATGGTTGTCTAGTATGAGGACACTTAGCAAATATTTGTTTTATCTGAGTGATATGGGTGTGATATGTTCTATAAGAATGTGCTAGCAATTTTATAAAGCCCCCTTCTTAAAATTATATAAGTCATAGTATAGTTATCTAATAAGCATCATAGTCATGATGAACAATTGATCATTCGGTGTCTAGAAAGGTGGTTCTGGGAAGGTAAAGAGAATCGTGGTTTTTAATTGGTTTCGTTGACTAACCTGGCCATTTTTATTGGGTGTCTAGGAAAGCACGGGGGGCTCCTACATCTCTTCCACTTGCCTGGCCGATTTGATTATATTTAATCTCTGACTTAAATGCTTAGTGTTAAAAAATGCTATTATTGGCCTTCCTTCATGCTGGATCATTATTGTGTTATGAACCATATTAGGTTTGTTGTGCTATCTGCAAGACCTAATATGGTGATGACATAATATTAGTTAGTGCATAGATATGCTTACAGTATATTCAGTATAATGCCTTGTTGTTGATCTGCAAGGGCATTATATTGAATACTGACTGTATAGAAATGAAAGGGTCTTGACTTAACTAGAACATTATGGTTTGGTGTGTTTTCTGCAAGACTTATAATGTTCTAGAGGCCAAGTTATTTTTGAGAATTATATGAGATATAATGGAAGAGTTTCCTACTTTGAGCTTATAAAAGATTTGTTGTGTTATCTGCAAGATCTTTTATAAGTTATTAGGATCTCATCTCACTAAGAAAAATCGATCAGGGTTCTTCTCGATTATCATAGTGAGGGCTATGATTTTTGTATAAAATAGTGGGAGACAAATTAAATTGAAGACCTAATTTAATTATGTAAGTCATTTCATGGTTGTTTGCTATGTATTGTTTATTAAATGTAGATAAATGGCATCTTCATATCACTACGAAGCATCTTAGATACCAACAAATTGACTGGTCCAAACTATGTAGATTGGTTAAGAAACTAAAGATTGTACTGAGTCAGAAAAACTTTCTTAGATTCTTGAACCCTAGTCTTAATCCACTAGGGGATGATGCCACATAGGAAGATATGGCCACAACAAAATGTGGCAGAATGACTCCCTCAATGTCAAGTATATCATACTGGCTCTATGACCAATGAGTTACAGAGGCAGCATGAAAGCAGGGTACTCAATTTATAATGCTCAATTTAAAAGAGCTTTATGGAGAACAAAGCAGAACTGCTAGATATGAAATATCTAAGCAGTATTCCGTGCTAGGATGACAGAGGGTACATCGTCAGGATCATGTCTGAAAGTAATGACATAATCACAAGATTGGGTCAATTATGGTTTATTATGGATGGGGAGCTGAATCAGGATTTAATCTGCAATCACTCCCGGAGTCATTTCTCAGTTTGTCTTGAATTTCACATGAACAAACTGAACACTTCTTGCCTGAGTGTTAAATATGTTAAAGACAGCAGAGAGCCACGTTAAGAAAGAAAAGGCCACTTCTTCTTGTTGATAAGACCAATAAGAAGAAAATCAGGCAAAAAGAGTTTTAGTAGGAGGCTAAACCCTAAGGGTGGCATCAATAAGAACAAGAAAGGAAAGAAGGCCTCAAAACAGTCAACCTGTTTCTTTTGCGGCAAAAGCGGGACATTGAAAAGGAATTGCAAGGCTTACTTGCAACTGTGATGAAGCCTGGTACGGCAGATGCACCAAAAGGTAGTATGAGATACATACTATATTGACATTAAATTCGTCTATATCAAATACTGGGTATTGGATACGCTTGTGGTACCATATATGCAAATCTTTGTGGACTCCACAAGCTTAAGTATTGAAGGAAGGCGACTTTAATCTCTCGGTGCTGGTGGTGATATCATCCAAGCACAAGCTGTAGGGACCTATATCTGAAGTTTCCTTCAGAGAAGATCTTGGAGTTAGAAAATTGTTACTATATGCCAAAGATTATTAGGAACATTATATCTATTCCTTTGTTATTAAAACAAAGGATATGTAATGGATGTGTAACGAGCACTGGTTGCTCGATAATGTTATCTAATAAAATTATTTGTTCTGGCATATTTAGCAATGGGCTCTTAACTCTTTCTTCCAATGATAGTATTTTTCTGTCAATAATAAAAGGAAAAGAAAAGACTTTAATGATACTTTACTTTGGCATCATCGACTTGGTCATGGTAATGAGTCTAGGATAAGCAAGTTATACAAAAAAAAATTCCTTGATCCTTATGAGTATGAATCATTAGGAACTTGCGAATCATGTCTCATAGGTTAAGATGACCAAGACTCCATTCACTGGACATGGAGAAAGGTCAACGCGGTTATTAGGACTTATACATACTGATGTATATGGTCCAATGACAACTCAGGCCAGAGGAGGATACTCAAATTTTATCATTTTTACAGATGATTTATCTAGGTTCGGATATGTGTATCTTATGAAACATAAATCTGAAGCCTTTGATAAATTTAAGGAGTATCAAAGTAAGGTCGAAAAAAAAAACCAGGGAGGAAAAGTTAAAGTTCTTCATTCTGATCGAGGAGGAGAATATTATCCCAGAGTTTTTAGACTATCGTAAAGTTAATGAATTCTTTGAATGGACCCCTCCTTACACCACAGCTAAATGGTATAGCTGAAAGGAGGATCGTACCTTATTAGATATGGTACGATCCATGATGTGCTTCATAAATTACCATTTCTTCTTGGTCATGCCCTAGAAATGCTGTTTACATTCTGAACAAGGTACTTCTAAACCATTGTAGTATCCATATGAAATTGGAGTGGAAAGAAACCATATCTTAAATATTTCAAGGTATGGGGGATGTCCAGCTTATGTTAAAAGAAATTTTGGACATAAGTTGGAACTAGAGCGGATAAATGTCTATTTGTAGGATATCCTAAAGAAGGTAGAGGATATTATTCTACCATCCTACTGAACAAAAGATTTTTGTCAGCAGACATGCCACTTTTCTAGAAAAGGAGTTCATTTTAGAAAAGGACAATGGTAGAACTATTGAACTTGGAGAAGTACAAGAAACACAGATAGACAATTCTCAACCATTAGAACATATAGTTAGGACAGAACCAGAACACAAAACTCCTCCCCATAGGTCTGATAGAGTGCCATGGGCACCTGAGAGGTATGGGTTTATTGAAAATAATGAAGCCCAAGTCATTCAAAATGATGAACCTTGACCTATACGGAAGCTATCTTGAGTACTGATTCAGATAGATGGCAAGAAGCCATGGAATCCGAAATAGACTCTATGTATGTAAACCAAGTATGGTCTTTGGTTGATGCACCAGAGGGTATTAATCCTATTGGGTGCAAATGGGTCTATAAGAAAAAGATAGGGGTGATGGCCAAGTTGAAACCTATAAAGCCAGATTAGTGGCTAAAGGTTTTAGACAAAAAACAGGGAATTGATTATGATGAAAATTCTCACCTGTTGCCATGCTCAAATCAATACGGATTTTACTTGCTATAGCAGCATATCTGATTATGAGATCTGGCAGATGGATGTGAAGACTGCATTCCTCAATGGTTTCCTTGAGGAAGAAGTCTACATGTCATAGCCAGAAGGTTTTATTTCAAAAAATAAACCTAATCAAGTATGCAAGCTAAAGAAATCCATTTATGGATTAAAGCAAGCTTCAAGGAGTTGGAACATCTACTTTGATGAAACTATTAAAAGGTTTGGTTTTATCAAAAATGTGGATGAACCCTGTGTTTATAAGAAGACTAGTGGGAGTGCCATAATCTTCTTGGTTCTGTATGTAGATGACATACTCCTCATTAGGAATGATATCCCAATGTTACAATCAGTCAAGGTTTGGCTATCAAACCAGTTTTCCATGAAAGATTTGGGAGAAGCATCCTATATACTAGGTATTAAGATCTATAGAGATAGATCTAAGAGGATGCTAGGTTTATCCCAATCTAGGTACATTGACTTAGTACTGAAAGATTCAGCATGGATGGAAGTAAAAGAGGTTTCTTCGTATGAGTCAAGGCATACATCTTTCTAAAAGGATGTCTCTTAAGACACCTGAAGAAAGAAATAGAATGAATTCTATACCCTATGCTTCGGCAATAGGGTCCATAATGTATGCCATGTTGTGTACTAGGCCTGATGTGGCATATGCTTTAGGCATTGTCAGTAGGTTTCAGGCTGATCTAGGAGAGGATCATTGGAAAGCAGTTAAAAATTCTTAAGTACCTAAGAAGGACTAAGGATATTTTTCTGGTTTATGGTGGTTCTGATCTTAAACTAGAAGCTTATTCTGATTCTAGTTTTCAATCAGACCCTGATGATAGCAAATCCATTTTGGGATATATTTTATCCTAAATGGTGGAGCAGTGAGTTGGAAGAGTACCAAGCAGCAGACTGTAGCTGACTCAACCACAGAGGCAGAATACATAGCTGTTAGTGAAGCCGCCAAGGAAGCAGTCTGGATGAAGAAGTTCATCACAGAGGGTGTTGTTCTTGAAATTGAAAACCAAGTGCCACTTTACTGTGACAACACTGGGGCTGTTGCTCAAGCTAAGGAACCAAGAGCTCATCATAAGTCCAAGCACATTCTGAGACGCTTCCATCTCGTTCGAGAAATAGTAGAGAGACAAGATGTCTACATAAATAGAGTTGATACAAAGAACAATGTAGCATACCCATTCACTAAGGCTCTACCAAAGCGAGATTTTGATCGCCACCTCGAGTGTATGGGATTAAGATTTAAAGGCGATTGGCTTTAGTGCAAGTGGGAGATTGAAAGAGATATGCCCTACAAGCCAATCTATGTTGTATCTCCCAAACCATTGTAATTGACAATTTTCTAAATAAAGGCATTATTTTTCCATCATACGCTGTGTTTATACTATATGATGAATCCCATAGATTAGGGCTATGATTTTAGGGTTATGATGAGATCATACCAGTGAGACCTAAAATCTTAAAACCTTAACCTAAAGTATTCCTAGTCAAAGGAACCCTGAGTAGGGGATCAGGGTTTTCCGGTAAGACTAGCACATCCCATGTATACTGGAAAGGGTGACTGCTCTCACAGTCACTTGTGTATGACACTAATACTGGGATGTGGGTGCTCATTAGAGAATGAGTTCACTGATATGATCCAACTTGAGAACATCTAATGGAGTCTTAGGTACATGTCAATAGAAGGTTCTCATAGTGGGAGTGGTACAAGTAATCTTTTGACCTGAGACTGCCATAAGTACCTTATGTACATGAACCCATTCTTTGGTTCAATCCTAATCATGACACTGAGTCATGCACAGGATTGATACCGGGAATGGTGAATTGGATATGAAGGTAATGAGTAGGTCAACAAGGAATCGATCACTCTTAGTAAGAGGAGATTGCATCCAGCTAGTTAACAATCGGATGATGATTCAGGGAATCTTTGATCAAAGTAAAGATATTAGAGATGGTTTCTAATATCAAGATAATTGAATCATCGATATAAGATTGAGCTAGAAATAAATATAATATTGGATTTGACATATATCCATATCCATAGTTATATTTTGGGTGCAGGCTGATCGAAAGATTTAATTGTACGGTAACTCTCTACTGAAGGGTAATTTTGGTATTTCACCAAAATTTCCATATCTTCCGGATAGACATGAGACGTTGCTAGACGTCAATCTTGTCTTGTGGGTTGATCAAATTCAAAGATCATTTATTAGGAAGAGTCCTAATTGATCAAATCGGGTAAGCCCGGTTTGACCTAAATCGATTAGAAAGAGTTCTAATCAAATTAGGTCAACTTGTATTCGAACCCACTGCTGGCTAGATGTGGAACCTAATGGGTCACACACTTAAGAGGATTGATCAAGAGTTTAATTTAGAATTAAATCATCTTTGCAGGATAACACTCTAGCGGGTGTTGCAAACCTAGCTTCTATTCGAATCGGATTCGAATTAGGGTTCGGATTGGTTCTAATGGGTTCTAATTGGACCTAATTAGACCCTAATTGTGAAAATAGGATTATGGCTAACCATATTGGCTAGCCACGTAACTTGGCTAGCCTCCCCACCCGCCCCCCTTGCTATTTCATGCCAAATGCCAAGAGTCCATGCGCATATGGACTCTTGGCGCGCCATTTGGAAGAGTCCATGGCGCATGGACTCTTGGCGCACCCCACTTAAATCTTCGATGATTTTATTTGGGGCAGCCTCCTTTCTTAGTGATTAGTGCACCATCTGCCCGCTTGGATGGGAATCCAACGGCTGATGGGATTTAAGAAAGAAGGAATGCGCTAACTCTTCCCGGGCGCGCGAAATAAACTCTCTTCGAAGATGAAAAGTCGTGACTTCCTTCCTTTTAAAACACTGTGTTTTTCCTTTAAGAAAAGCCATGGGATTTAATCTGGAAGGCCGTGAGATGGGAGGATAGGGCGTGAGAAATAGGGAAGGGGCGTGAGACAAAGTGGAATGATGTTTACAGAGAGTTGTGTTCTTTTGAGAAGACATCTCTCTGTAATCTATTTAAACAACAGAGGTCTCGGGCGTTTTGACTAATGAACAACAGAGTCTTTTATTTTCTTTTCTTTCCAGGAAACTGATTCCTCCTTAGCTTGTTTAGGACACAGAGAGTTTCCCTCTTACAGAGTCTCTTTCTGTTGAAACTCAAGTCAAAAATAAGAGATAGGAAGAATCTCTTGATCGGTAAAAGAAAAGAACTCTTACTCTGTTTCTATTTCCTTTTACTTTAAGACATTAGTGTTTAAATCCTCCTCCTTCAAGATAAGAGTTTTATTCTTAGGACAAGGTCTTAAGAAAGGGAGAGGAAGAAGAAAGAAAGGAAGTAAGGAGCGCCTACCCTGCAGTTTTAAAGGCATAGTCCTCTTGAGTTCTAGGACAAGAATTCAAGTGAAGGAATTTTGAAGAAGCTTGCATCTTGATCAATCATCTTGTGGATCACCATTGGAGGGTGGACATTTGGATGCCTGGTGAAATTAAAAGAAGCATTCAACACCAAGTTCTGATTCTACATCAAAATTGGACTTAGCATTAAAAGGTTGGTGCCCTAATTCTAACACTATTAGTTTGTATGTTTTAATCCTGAATAAGGAGATCTTGGCTAAGGGATTATGGTGCAAATTTCATCATTTTTGAAATTACACTTCCACTGCGGTGCACTGGAATCCCAACACAGGGGAGGGCCCGCGAAGCGCTTGTTGATGTACCCTCTTGGTTCGGACCTCAGAAGACATTGTAGATAGGAGCGCAGCTCCCGGAAGAAGAGCGGGCTCGTTTGCTAGACTTCCTCCGGGTGAACGCTGATGTGTTCACCTGGTCCACTGCTGACATGCCAGGTATCCCTCGGAAGTCATCACCATCGGTTGAATTTTGATCCAAGATGCCGCCCTGTTCGCTAGAAGAAGAGTTTTGCCGCGGAGAGGCAGAAGGCCATCAATGAAGAACTGGAGAAGCTTCTCGTCGTCGGCTTTCTATGGGGTACAGTATCCCAGTTGGCTGGCGAACGTGGTCATGGTGAAGAAGAGCAACGACAAGTGGAGGATCTGTGTGGACTACACCGACCTCAACCGAGCTTGCCGAAAGGATAGTTTCCCTCTTCCAAAGATCGACCAGCTCATGGACACCACTTCAGGGCATCGCCTCCTCTCTTCATGGATGCCTTCTCCTGGTACAACCAGATCTAAATGCACCCGGAGGACGAGGAGCACACTACTTTTGTCACAAAACCGCGGAACCAACTGTTACAAGATGATGTCATTCGGCCTCAAGAACGCCGGGGCCACGTACCAATGGCTGGTCAACAAAGTCTTCAAAGACTAGATTGGCCGCAACATGCAGGTGTACGTGAACGATATGTTGGTAATGAGCAAGATCCCTTTGGACCACGTCGGTGACCTGGCGGAGACCTTCGGTAACCTCCAACTTCACCAAATGAAATTGAACCTGATGGAGTGCGCTTTCGGCGTGTCCACCGAGAAGTTCCTAGGGTTCATGGTAACCCAAGGGGGATAGAAGCCAACCGGAGAAGGTCCAGGCTATCTTGGACATGGAGCAACCCACCTCCAAGAAGCAAGTGCAACGACTCACTAGCCAGATAGCCGTCTTGAGTCGATTATCTAGAGGTTCGCTGATCGCTGCCAGCCCTTTTTAAGGCGCTGAGGAAGATGAATGACTTTACATGGATGAAGGAGTGCCAGGAGGCGTTTGACGAGCTGAAGAGGACACTAGCATCTCCGTCGCTGCTTTCTAGGCCTGAAGAAGCAGAGGAGCTCCTCCTGTACCTGGCGATCACCCCGAAGGCCGTCAGTTCGATCCTGGTTTGGACTGACAATAAGGGAATGCAAATGCTGGTGTATTACACAAGCAAACTCTTCCACGATACGGAGCTCAGGTATTCCCGATCTGAGAAACTGATTTTGCACTAATCGTGTCCGCTCAGCGTATCAGACCTTATTTTCAAGTGCACCCCATTGCTGTTCTGACGGATCAGCTATTGAAAGCGGTGCTCAGCCGACCTGACACATCTGGGCGCTTGGCGAAGTGGGCGCTCAAGCTCAGTGAGTTCAACATAACCTACAGGCCGAGGTTGGCCATGAAGGCAAAGGTACTCGCTGATTTTTGGTCGAGTGTGCAAGCCTGGGCGAGGGGGCAGAAGAGAGCCACCAAGACTGGCAGCTGGAGCTAGGACCAGAGGAAGACATCTAGATCCTTTAGGTAGATGGAGCCTCGAACTCCAGCGAGAGTGGAGCTGGACTCATGCTCGCCAACGGCGATGGAGTTGTGACCGAATATGCGCTCCATTTCTAGTTCATCGCCACTAATAATCAAGCAGAGTATGAAGCGCTCCTCACAGGGCTGAGAGTGTCCCACGAGCTGGGCATGGCTAACCTCAAGGTCTTCACCGACTCGCAGCTGGTAGCCGGGCAGATCTCGGGGGAGTACGTGGCGCGGGACCCCCAAATGGCAAAGTACTTGGAGCTCGTAAGAACAAGCACGGCAGGATTTTGACATTTCAGCGTCTTCCATATACCTCGCGGGGAAAATGCTCGTGCGGATGCACTCTCCCGCCTTGCAACCCTGTCGAACTCATTGTTGGGATGTGCTTACATCGAGCACATCAAGGCCCTGAGCTACGAGACACCCATGGAGGTCCAGCAAGTCAACCAAGAGCGCAGCTGGATGGACAAGTACATTGAGTACATCACCGATGGCACCTTGCCGGAGGACAGCATGGCGACTGGCCTCATTAAGAGGAAGGCCACACGATTCATCTTAATGGATGGGTTACTGTATCGGAGGTCCTAATCCTACCCGCTCCTCAAGTGTCTGAGACCCGCAGAGGTCGCATTCGTGCTCCAAGAGATCCACGAGGGCATCTGTGGGAACCATGTGGGGGGCAGGACACTGGCGTACAAGGTCCTCCGTCAAGGTTACTTCTGGGAGACAATGAACGAAGACGTAGCTGACTTCGTGAAGAGGTGCGACCGGTGTCAGCGGCAAGCTGTGGTGCAACGTCAGCCCGCTGCTCCACTCTTCCAGCTCTCCGCCCCATGGTCGTTCACTCATGGGGCATGGATCTCCTATGACCTTTCCCCTGGCATCCGGGCAATGAAAATTCTTGATCGTGGCCATCGACTACTTCACGAAGTGGGTCGAGGCCGAACCTTGGCCTGGATCATGGAGGCAAACGTCACCAAGTTTCTTTATAAGTCAATTATTTGCCGCTTTAACCTACCGCACACTATTATCACCAATAACGGACATTAGTTCGATTGTTGGGAGTTCGAGGAGTTTTGCAGCGACATCGGCATCCACCATCATTTCACTTCGGTGGCACATCCTCAGACAAACGTAGAAGCCGAGCTAACAAATAGGACCATCTTGCAAGGCCTCCAAACAAGACTAGACTAGGCCAAGGGTAGGTGGGCGGAAGAGCTCCCGAGTGTCCTTTGGGCGTATCACACTATCCCAAGGATGGCTACGAATGAGACACCATTCAACCTTTTATTCAGAGCAGAAGCGGTTATCCCAATTGAGCTCAGCCTACCGACCCTGTGCGTGGAGTAGTACGACAAGACGGAGAATCCTGACAAGATGCTGCTAAACCTGGACCTCCTTGAAGAAATGAGGGACAGGGCTCGAGTTCAGATGGCTGCCTACCGGCAGCGAGTGGCCAGATACTACAACTCCAGAGTGAGACCGAAGTCCTTCTACTAGGAAGATTTGGTGCTCCGCCGTGCTGAAGCTTTCTAGCCACGGGAGTGCGGAAAGCTCTCCCCAAACTGGGAAGGCCCTTATAGGGTGGCGGAGGCACTTCCTCACGGGGTGTAATACCTGGAGGAGCTAGGCGGATCCCGGTTCCCTCGGACCTGGAATGCCTCAAACTTGAGGATGTATTACCAATAGTGTAAGGCTCCTTAAACTTTGGCAATGAAATCTTTTTCATCAAATGCTTGCTCTCGTCTCGTAGGGTGAGGGCCACCCAGCTCTAAGTTCAGCGAGCATGGACATGGCAAAAGACCTGCGAAGGCATGATGTCACTCTCACAAAATCCCAGAGAATAGCTTGGCAAGCCGTGCAAGGCTCAGATCCAGCCTGCAGCCCCGGGGTTCAGTCCGAAAGTCCCGGACTTCGGTCTGGAAGGCGGGACAGAACCAAATTTGCCCATGTGATCCCGGAGAACAGCTCGGCAAGCCGTGCAAGGCTCGGATCTAGCCTGTAGCCCCGGGTTTAGTTCGGAAATCCCGGACTTCGATCTGGAAGGCGGGGCAGAACCAAATTTGCCCATGCGATCCCGGAGAACAGCTCGGCAAGTCGTGCAAGGCTCAGATCTAGCCTGCGGCCCCGGGGTTCAGTCCAGAAATCCTGGACTTCGGTCTGGAAGGTGGGGCAGAACCAAATTCAACCACGCGATCCCGGAGAACAGCTCAGCAAGCCGTTCAAGGCTCAGATCCAGCCTGCGGCCTAGGGATTCAGTCTGGAAGTCCCGAACTTCGATCTGGAAGGTGGGGCAGAACCAAGTTCACCCATGCAATCCTGGAGTTTAGCTCGAAATGCACTATGGGACTTAGTCCCAGTAGCTAGCACCGGGGTTCAGTCCGGAAGATGCACAAAAAAAAAAAAAGAAAGAGAGAGATAGAAGGAATGAGTTAATGGAAAGATAATTTCATTGCAAATAAAAGTTCCTTATACAAAAAGATCCCAGACAGGCCAGGAGACCCCAAAGAAAGAAAACACAAAAATAAAATAGAATGTCGCGAAGCTACTTCGACGCAGCCGCATCCTCCTCGGGTTGGGGGGCACCCTCTCCGCCGCCGCCGTTGACTGGAGGCTACTCGGGAGCCGCCACCTCGTCATCGGCCATCGCCGAAGCTCCTCGGTGGGCTTCTGCCTCCTGCTATCCAGTACGACCCCATTGAGGTTGAGCTCGGGGTAGAAGGAGCTAACCTTCTCCCAGCATACCTGGAATCCCTTCAAGAAGGAGTCCACGGCCGCCTCCCGCACCTCAGCAACGTAATCCTCGGAGGCCCGAAATTTCGGCACGGCCTCCTGCACCTCCCCCTGGATGCCTCCAGTAGCCCATTGTTGTAGGAGTTCTTCTCCTTGGCTGCGCTCAGCTCCTTGAGGGTTTCTTCTACCCGGCGCTCCAGTGACCAGGACTGAGCCTTGAGGCGGGTCTTCTTCGTCGCGTCCTCCTCGTTGCGGTGCTGGTTCAAGATCCTCTCCTCCAATAGAGAGGTCTCGAGCTCCTTGATGTGCCCCTCGGCATGGACCAGGTTGGCTCAGAGAGCCTGGTTATTCCCTCACAACTCGACCCCTTTCTCCTTGAGGTCCTTGACATCAGCTGCGAGTTTGCCGAGCTTCTCCTTCTCAGCATCCTTCTTGGCATAGTTGGCGAGGAAGTTCCTCAGCAGCAGCACGTCCGTCCCGATCTGCATCAAAAGAGACACGAAATTAGAATGATCCAACTGGAACTTTAAGAAGTTAGAGCTCGGAACTTACTGTAAAATGCTGCGGGAGGATCCCGAGCAGCGCCTCGGTGTAGTCCCAGCCGCCCCTCAAATGGCGGTCCCGGGAGGTGCTGGCGAACTCCATGACTCTCTCTGCGAGGCCCTGGTCATGGATCACGGAGCATTGATTGTGAGACTTGGGGGTAGAATGGGCGCATCGGCAGCAGGCAAGGCGGCCGTCCCTTCGCCAAGCGGTGCGAACGTCGGTGGAGCTGCCACCACCCTGGTGGCCACCGCAGAAGTGGCCAGTGCAGTGGCTGGAGCAGGCATCGCCCGAGGAGGTTCCGGCCCCCTCTCTTCCCCGGCCCTATCGAGGTCGACAACAGGGACATCGGGTGCTCGGGCCCGAGGTGGCTTGTAGACAGGAGCCGCCGCCCCAGGGCCAGTAATGGAGGTGGGCGCGGCACCCAGCTCGCCTCAGTACGAGCCCTCTTTGCCAGGGGTTCAATCCCTTCGGCAGCATCCCTCTTCGCGATGCCCTCCATCAGGTTCTCCACGGAGAACTTCATACCTGAGGAAAAAGAGGTCAGTTAAGCCAGTTTAAAAGAAGGGAAATACGGAGCAGAAAATAAAATCAAAGGAGGGAGATCCGAGCCTCACCTAGCTCCCGGATGGGACTGATCCCTGCCTCAAATATGTTCTGCTCTAAGAGCAGAACATTGAGAGCTGGGACCGCGTCACTCAGCAGCTATGAAAAGACCTCTTGGTCCGCTGGCTCGACCTGAGAGTTCCGGTTCAGAGACCGATCTGGCTCGCTCCAGGCCTAGTCAACATCTTCGACCGAGGTAAAAATGAAGCGGTTCTTCCAGCCCTTGATTGACGAAGGGAGGTCAAACCTGAGGCACCTAAGCCAGGGTGAGATGTACCACCAGCCATCATCGGTGGAGTAGCGCTTCAGGATGAAGAGAGCCCTGAAGAGGAAGAAATGGGCAACAAACCCGTGGAAGTGGCAGAAGACGATGAAGGCAAAGATGACCCGGATGGCATTAGGAGCCAACTTGGCCGAGACCAGACGATAATGGCTAAGAAAAGAGAGAAAAAAATGATGAAGGAAAAATCGAAGACCCCCAAGGAGGAAGTCCTCGTAGAAGGCGACTCTCCCGGGGCCACTCGAGGTTACTCGATCTCCAAGCCATGGGAGGGAAAGATGAGTTGAATCTAGGATTCCATAGGTATCTCGGAGCAGAGAAAGATCATCCTCGGTCATCGTTGAGGCATGACCGGAGGGGCCAGAGGGAGACGCCACCGGAGGAGGAAGAGAAGAAATGGGACGAGCAGAAACTATGGAGGGAGACCTAAGACCCCTAGGGACACCTATGGTCACAGCCCCAAGCTGGAGCCGCCTACGGACCTTGTCCGGGATCTCTTTCCCCTCCGAGGAAGAAGGCGATGGAGTCCTCAACGGGAAGGACCGGCCTCATCTAGGTTGGAGGAGACATAGCGGTGACGCGCCATGAAGGAAGAAGAAGCGAAAAAATTGGCAAAAGGACTAGGAGATGGAGGAAGAGGAGAAGGAGGTCGCAGATACTCACCAAAATATTTTGTACCAAAGGAATGGCAATCCTGGGAAGATGAAGGAAGACCACTGCAACCGCCCGTGGAGTGTGAGAAAGTGGAGAGACTTCGTTTCCGGAAAGTCTCCCTTCTTTTCAAACTCAATCGACAGTAGCCGTATGCCTCTTTCCATTCTGAGCCACCAGATAGCTACCGCGTGGAGGCACACCCGACATCGATGCTTCGGTCCGATGGAAACTAGCTCGTTTTTGAAATGGCACAATAATGGCCTGTCGGACGCGCGCACATGGTAGCCTCTCAAAGGGTCTCGAGCGCAATAGAAGTGGCGACAGGGATCATGGCAATTATGGCACGAGATTTTCGCCTTCTCCATGTCATCTCCATATTAAATCCCCACGTCCCAAGCCATGATGCCTCGATGGAACCTGGGGATGGGGGGCAACTGATATGGCTACATCACTGACGTGGGGCGCGTATCAGGTCCAGCTGGACACGGTCAGTACAACGTGAATTTTTCCTTTCAAAAGATCCCCCGTTCGAAAAGAAGTGCTCCTACTCCTTCGCCAAGTGGAACCAAAAGACGGGTCCACCTTGGCCGAAGTCGAGCCTCTCTCTGCCACTCCGATAGGAGTCCGCCCAGGAGGGGTCCACCTCGGCTAAAGCTGGCGGCCCCTTGCTCCATTGCCAAGTGGCACCCCAAGACGTGTCCACCTCTACCAAGGTCGAGCCGGGCCCTCCTGCTCCTTCGCCAGGTGGCACCCGAAGACGGGTCCACCTCGGTCGAAGTCAAGCACCTCCCTGCCACTCCGCCAGGTGTCCACCCATAAGGGGTCCACCTCGATTGAAGCTGGCGGACCCTTTCTCCCTCACCAGGTGGCACCCTAAGATGGGTCCACCTTTGCCGAGGTCGAGCTGGGCCCTCTTGCTCCTTCGCCAAGTGGAACCCGAAGACGGGTCCACCTCGGCCGAAGTCGAGCACCTCCCTGCCACTCTGCCAAGTGTCCACCCAGGAGGGGTCCACCTCGGCCGAAGCTGGCGGCCCCTTGCTCCCTCACCAAGTGGCACCCCAAGATGGGTCTACCTCTGCCGAGGTCAAGCCGGGCACTCCTGCTCCTTTGCCAGGTGGCACCCGAAGACGGGTCCACCTCGGTCGAAGTTGAGCCTCTCTCAGCCACTCCGCCAGGTGTCCACCAAAGAGGGGTCCACCTCGGCCGAAGCTGGCGGCCCCTTGCTCCCTCGCCAGATGGCACCCCAAGATGGGTCCACCTCTGCCGAGGTCGAGCCGGGCCCTCCAGCTACTTCGCCAGGTGGCACCAGAAGACGGGTGCACCTCGGCCGAAGTCGAGCACCTCCCTGCCACTCCGCCAGGTTTTCATCCAAAAGGGGTCCACCTCGGTCGAAGCTGGCGGCCCCTCGATCCCTAGCCAACTAGCACCCCAAGATGGGTCCACCTCTTTCGAGATTGAGCTGGGCCTTTCTGCTCCTTCGCCAGGTGGCACTCGAAGACGGGGCCACCTCGGTCGAAGTCGAGCACCACCCAGCCACTCAGCCAGGTGTCCACCCAGGAGGGGTCCACCTCGGCCGAAGCTGGCGGCCCCTTACTCCCTTGCCAGGTGGCATCCCAAGACGGGTCCACCTCTGCCGAGATCGAGCCGAACCCTCTTGCTCCTTCGCCAGGTGGCACCCGAAGACGGGTCCATCTCGATCGAAGTCGAGCACCTCCTTGCCACTCCACCATGTATCCACCCAGGAGGGGTCCACCTCGGCCGAAGCTGGCGGCCCCTTGCTCCCACGCCAGGTGGCACCCCAAGATGGGTCCACCTCTGTCGAGGTCGAGCCGGGCCCTCCAGCTCCTTCGCCAGGTGGCACCTAAAGACGGGTCCACCACAGCCAAAGTTGAGCCTCTGCCACTCCACCAGGTGTCCACCCAGAAGGGATCCACCTCGGCCAAAGCTGGCAGCCCTTTGCTCCCTCGCCAGGTGGCACCCCAAGACAGGTCCACCTCTACTGAGGTTGAGTCGGGCCCTCCAGCTCCTTCACCAGGTGGCACCAGATGACGGGTCCACCTCGGCCGAAGTCGAGCACCTCCTTACCACTCCGCCAGGTGTCCACCCAGGAGGGGTCCACCTCGACCGAAGCTAGCGGCCCCTCGCACCCTCGCTAGGTGGTACCCCAAGACAGGACCACCTCTGCCGAGATCGAGCCGGGCCCTTCTGCTCCTTCGCCAGGTGGCACCTGGAGACAGGTCCACATCGGCCGAATTCGAGCACCTCCCTGCCACTTCGCCAGGTGTCCACCCAGGAGGGGTCCACCTTGGCTGAAGTGGGCTGCCCCTTACGCCCTCGCTAGGTGGCACCCCAAGACGGGTCCACCTCTGCCGAGGTCGAGCCGAGCCCTCCTGCTCCTTCGCCAGGTGGCACTCGAAGATGGGTCCACCTTGGCCGAAGTCGAGCACCTCCCTGCTACTACGCCAAGTGTCCACCTAGGAGGGGCCCACCTCGACCGAAGCTGGCAGCCCCTTGCTTCCTCGCCAGGTGGTACCCCAAGACGGGTCCACCTCTGCCGAGGTCGAGCAGGGCCCTCCTGCTGCTTCGCTAGGTGGCACCCAAAGATGGGTCCACCTCGATCAAAGTCGAGCACCTCCCTGCCACTCCGCCAGGTGTCCACCCAGGAGGGGTCCACCTCAACCAAAGCTGGCTACCCCTTACTCCCTCACCAGGTGGCACCTGATGCAGAACGAAAAAGATGATGCGATGCGAAAGTAAATTAAGACTATTTTTTTTTATATATATATTTTCAGAAGTCGGCTTTGACTCAAAGGAAAGTTAAACTAAGTTGAAAGAAACTATATAACAATTGAAAACACAATTCAAAGAAACTAGATTATCAGAGTAGTTCAGAAGTAATGGATCGCTGGGGGTTGAGAAACTCCCAGACCTCGGGTTTGGCTCTGAACTTTCAACAGGACAGAAGTAAAGAGAAGAGAAGGGTTATAGACCAGACAGTGATCTTCACAGAGTTTAGTGGAAGGACTCTCTTGAGCAGATTGTTGGATCCCCGGATTCGGATATCTTCGCAATGGATCCTCCAATACTAGTCCTTTGGCAGAGTTAGCTTCTCCTAAACTCAAGATCTGGGAAAGAAGAAGAACAAGTAATGGAACTAGATACTCAAGGAAGGATTTACCAGATAGAAGAACTTGAAAGTTGATGTTGCTGAGGTCCTGATTCTCCTGGATGCTGATCTGACTTCCTTTGGGATTGTCTCTGTATTTGAAGTAGCCGAACTGGACCTGGATGCTGGTGGTCGGCCTCTACTTGGAGAGAGGGGCCGTGAGAAGATGAGGTAGGTTAGGGTTTGGTGGAATGTAGAAGAAGATGGGCAGCTAGGGTTCGGAGTTGAAGTGGCTAACCTAGGGTTTTGGGGTTGGAGATCTCACACCTCCTCAAGGTTCCAAGGGAACCCGGATTTACTCCCTCACGGAGCTCAACACCTAAATGCAAGTGCAGAAGAGAGAAACACAAGTTGCTCACACAAAATTTGAATTCATTCATCAGTGTCCTTTAAAACTTACAAGAGGAGTTTATTTTATAGGTCTTTACAAGAGGTCAGGGTTTTACATCTTTCCATGTGGGACTAATAGGATGGATCCTCAAATTAGATTTGTAGAATCAAATCCTTCTCATATGGCCGGCCAAGAGCTTCCATAAGTGTTGATCGGTGGCTCCAAATGGTAAGTAGGTGGTGCCTCCTAGCCTTGCTCTTCAAGAAAAATTTTTTTCCTTCCATACCTGGTTTTATTTGGAAATATTTGGGCGCCCCCTAGTCTTGCTCCCCAAGCTTTGCTCCTTTCTTTTCATAGCTTGGCTCTTATGGAAATATTTTGGGCGCCTCCTTGGATTGAGGATCCTAAATTGATTTCTCCTTAAGTGGCGCATGAAAGAAGGGACCAGCTTTCTTGTGGTGTGGGGACCAAAGTACACTGGATGGAGATGTGGCGCCTTCCTTGCCAGCGGACCAGGTATCTTTGGTATCCTCGATTATGAGTAGAGATAACCTGATCATCCAGGATCTTTTCAATCTGCTCTTTCCTCACAGGCCAGTTTGTTGGTGGGCACACAGGGTTGGGTTCACTCTCAAGAGCAGGATTAGGCTCAAAAGGCTCACTGGGAATCACAGCTGGCTCTCTATACTCTACTAGGTCTGTAATGTTGAAAGTGGAGCTAAAGCCTAGTTCTGAAGGCAACTCGAGCACATAGGCATTGGACCCTACTCTCTTCACCACTCTAAATGGACCAGCTCCTCTAGGATGTAACTTTCTAACGGTTCCAGGAGGAAACCGTTCAGGCCTTAACCTAATCATTACATAGTCTCCCTCAACAAAAGTTTTGACTCGCCTTTGAGAATCAGCCAACTTCATATAAGTTTCATTACTTAAATTTATTTTGGCATGAATTTCTTTATGCAAGTCTTTTATATGCTATGCAAAAACTTCAGCAGACTCTGAGACTCGTGTGTGGACTGGTAAAGGAGCTAGGTCAAGAGGTGTGTGAGGTTTGTAACCATGTACAATTTCAAATGGACTCTTACCTGTAGACCTATTGACCGAGTCATTGTATGCAAATTCAGTCCTAGGTAAGTACAAATCCCAGTTCCTAATGTTTTCACCAACAAGACACCTTAATAGATTGCCTAAACTACGGTTCACTACTTCAGTTTGGCCATCAGTTTGGGGATGATAGGCAGTTGAAAACTTAAGTTTTGTCCCTAACTTATGCCAAAGGGTTTTCCAGAAATAGCTGGTGAACCGGACATCCCTATCTGAAACAATTGTCTTAGGTAGGCCATGGAGTCGAACTATCTCATTAAAGAACAGGGTGGCTACCTTAGACGCATCAAATATTTGGGAACAAGGCAAGAAATGGGCCATCTTAGAAAATCGGTCGACTACAACACAGATAGAGTCATGCCTCCTCTGGGTCTTAGGCAAACCTAACACAAAGTCCATGCTCACATCTTGCCAAGGACGATCTGGGACAGGGAGTGGGATATAAAGGCCGGTGTTCTGTTTTCGCTGTTTGGCAACAGCGCTGGTTCGACACCTAGCCACAATATGTGCTACATCTCTTTTTAAGCTAGGCCAGAAAAGTGGTCTTCAATAGCCAGGGTGGTCTTGTCTTTTTCGAAATGGCCAGCTAGACCTCCAGCATGAATTTCCCAAATCAAAAATTTCCTAAGAGAAGTTCTAGGGATGCAAAGCCTATTCTTAAAGAACAAAAAGCCATCTAAATGGGTATAATCCTTATGATCACTAGATGGTCCTTGAGCTAGAACCTGGTATACAGTCTTAAAATCTGGACATGACTCATATTCCTCTTTGATCTGCTCAAACCCTACGACTTTAGCCCTAACAGAATTTAATAACAAAGATCGATGACTAAGGGCATCAGCTACCTTATTTTCAGTCCCAACCTTATGTTTCAAAACAAAAGTATAGGATTGGATATACTCTACCCACTTAGCATGCCTAGGGTTAAGCTTCTTCTGGGAATTCAAGAATCTAAGAGTCTCATGGTCCGAAAATAGCACAAATTCCTGCGGTAGCAAATAATGTCTCCAGTAACGCAAAGCTTGCACTACCGCATAAAATTCTTTATCATAGGTAGAATACCTAAGCTTAGCATCATTAAGTTTTTCACTAAAGAATATTACGGGATGATTCTCTTGGCTTAGGACTCCACCTATACCTACTCCTGAAGCATCACAGGCAACCTCAAATACTTTAGAAAAGTCGGGTAACCTCAAAATGGGTGCCTGGGTCATCCTATCCTTAAGATCAAGGAAGGCTTTATGGGCTGCTTTAGTCCACTGAAATTCTCCCTTCCTAATACAGTCTGTGATAGGAGCAACTACAGTACTAAACCCCTTGATGAATCGTCTATAGAAGGTAGCCAAGCCGTGGAAACTTCTGACTTCATGCACACTGGTCGGCTCTGGCCATTCTACTATGGACCTAATCTTCTCTGGATCGGCAGCCACGCCGTCAGGGGTTACTACAAAACCAAGGAAGATAACTCTACTGGTCATGAATTTATACTTTTTGAGATTACCGTAGAGACTATCATTCCTCAAAACTTGGCAGACTTGTCTAAGGTGGCCTAGGTGGTCTATAGGGGTCTTACTATAGATCAGGATGTCATCAAAATAGACCACTACAAACTTCCCTATGAAAGCTCTAAGCACCTGGGTCATAATCCTCATGAAAGTACTAGGGACATTGGACAACCCAAAAGGCATAACAACCCATTCGTAGAGACCATCCTTAGTTTTGAAAGCGGTTTTCCACTCATCCCCTGGTCTAATCCTAACCTGATGATAGCCGCTCTTGAGATCAATTTTGGAAAAAATCATTGCACCGGCCATCATATCTAGCATGTCATCTAGTCTAGGGATGGGGAACCTATACTTGATTGTGATTTTGTTGATGGCACGACTATCAACACACATCTTCCACGTGCCATCCTTCTTTGGGGTCAGTAGTGCAGGGACTGCACAAGGGCTAAGACTCTCTCTAATGAACCCCTTCCTCAACAATTCTCCAACCTGCTTTTGCAGTTCCTTATGTTCAGATGGATTCATCCTATAATGGGGCAAGTTGGGTAAAGTATCTCCTGGGATTAAATCTATAGAATGCTGGATATCCCTAAGAGGTGGAAGGTGGTCTGGCAGATCCTTGGGAAAAACATCCTCAAATTCTTCTAACAAAGGTCTGACTTCCTGAGGAGGCTCTGAGGGTGTAGGAGTCCTAAGTTCCTTAGCAGTCAACATCCAAATGGGTGAACAACTATGAATTTCTTGTTCTAGATCCTTAGCACTAATTAGGTTCACTCCAGTCTTCATCTCTCTGACCTTATTGGGTCCTTTAGCTACCTTGTCCTTAGGAGGGACTGAATGGATTGTGATTTTTTTTTCCATTAAAACTAAAGACACAGGTATTGGATTTTTCTAAGAGGGTGGCATCATGATCATATAACCAAGGTCTCCCAAGAATTATACTGCTCACCCCCATGGGCAAGACATCACACCAAATCTTCTCTTGATAGGATTGCATTTGGATTTGGACCTGACATCTAGACTGGATGGGTATAGAGGTAGAGTCTATCCAAGAAACCTTATAGGGGTTGGGGTGGGGGACTGGGGTTAAGCCTAACATTTTGACAGTGCTAGCAGAAATGGCATTCACACAGCTCCCACTATTTATGATGATCTTACATACCTTATTCCCTAGTTTAAGGAAAGTCTGTAGGATGTTAGTCCTACGCAAATCCTCCTGAACTCTACTCTAAGACAGGATGCATCTCACAACCCCTAACTGGTCAGACTCTGTGGATTCCTCCTCTCCTTCATACTCATCAACCAAATTTCTTCCGGCCTCATAAACTTCTTCTTCAAGTTCTTCATTGGACCTGGAATTCTCTTCCTCTCCCTCTTCTATGTAAAGGGATCTACGAGGGCACTGGCTAGAAACATGACCTATCTTATGGCACTTAAAACAGGATATGGCTGTGCACTGGCTGGAGATATGACCGGGTTTTTGGCACTTAAAATAGGTGATACTAGGGGTTCTCTGGGTGTCAGGTGCCTTACCTTTGTCCATGGGCCTAGGGGTGGGAATACCCTGACTAGGTTTGCTAGGGGTAACTTGGCTAGGTCCATTTCTTGAGATTGGGGCACTAACCCTAGAAGGCATGGTCCTCTCTGAAACTTCTCAATGTTTAGTGCAATCTGATAGGCTTGGTCTAGGTCAGCAACCTCTCTCAGAAACAACTCCCTCTTAATGTCTTCCCTAAGTCCAACCCTAAACCTAGATAAAGTGACCTCATGGGCTTCACTCACATCACATCTCATCAGGTATTCATCAAAGGTGGTTATGTAGTATGAGAGATCGGTTTCCTTGTTTCAAGGTCTGCCATTGGTCTAATAGATTCTGCTGGTATGAAATGGGTAGGTACTTATCTCTAAGCTTCTCGTTCATACCCTGCCAAGTGGTTATGGGCTCAATATTTCGTCTTCTAGTGGTTAGCTCAATGTTCCCCCAGTATAACCTAGCTTGACGTACTAACTTCATCTTGGCAAACTTGAACTTCCTTTCCTCAGACATGGCATACCACTCAAAGTACTGGTCCATCTCACCCTCCCAATCAAAATACACCTTAGGGTTTAGGCTACCATCAAAATTGGGTGCATCTAATTTGATGTTCCGAATGAACCTATCATCTCTATCTTCAGGCTCTGGGTCAGGCCTCCTATGATTAGGTTCAGGATCTCTGTATAAAGGTCTTCTAGGCTCCTGGTGTGAGTGAGGTTGAGGCACATTAAAATCCATGTCAGGAGTCCAATTCTGATGCCTAGGTTCCTCAAGTACTTGGACTCGATCCCTAAGCTGGGTAAGATCCTCATGGACATGTTCTTTAAACTGGGCAACAGTAGCAGTCATATCCTGACTCAATTTGTTTATACTTTCAGTAAGAGCTCTAACCATGGCCTCTAAATCAGGTTGGGTTTGACCAGGTTGGTAGGGTACTCCATTCCGGGTAGACATGATGATGCAAGCAAACATACCAAATGAGACTCAACTGAAATGACTACGGGCTAACTAGACCTAGAGCCCAAACTAGATGCTCAATCAGAGTGGCAAGCTAGCCTGTAGTAACTCGGGACTCACCCAGGCAGGTGTAATGGGAGTGTTAGGTCCCTAAATGCCAATCCTAGACACCAATCAGAGATTGGCCAGGTAGGCGGACCAGCACACAAACCCTTCGGGATAAAATCCCTGAACCACCATTCTAGACACTGAGTACAAAGCACACACAGAGTAACTAGATAAACTGACTCAACATTAGCCTAGACCCGACTTGTTGGTGTCCCTAGCCCACCAGGGCAAATTAAGTCTAATAAATTTTAAAATTAGGCTTAGGATCGAATGAATGGATGGTGGTTTTGGACTAAGAAGAGGTTATCAACTCCTCTCCTTATCTTAGATGTTCAATCGCCCTTAAGATGAATTAGGAGATGATCACTCAAAAATTGAATTGCAGAAATACAAAAGCAGAATTACTGTAATTTAACTCTCAGAAATTTCAGGAAAACCAATAAATTACAATAAAATTATATAAAATATTTTCAATTATATTGGTTCCATCAAAACAAAAATCATGCAATTTGGAGTTATCTGTAATAAGAAACAATTCCTCCAATAAGGTAGTTACAGACTAAAAACAGAATGCTTCCCCCGTTTACAATTCCTGCTACGAAGTTGTAACCCAGTGGATCCCCTACACACCCTAGGAACACCCCATGGAATGAGAAGAGGAGGCTTGCACCTCACTTCGTTCCTAGGACCGGACGTCCTGGGGAGTCTACTTCGAGCAGACAAAGTAAAAAAGAGAGACACTCAAAACATGCTAGCAAGTCAGAAACCCTAGACAGGGCTCTGATACCAAAATGATGCAGAACGAAAAAGATGATGCGATGCGGAAGTAAATTAAGACTATTTTTTATATATATATATATATATTTAGAAGTCGGCTTTGACTCAAAGGAAAGTTAAACTAAGTTGAAAGAAACTATATAACAATTGAAAGCACAATTCAAAGAAACTAGATTATCAGAGTAGTTCAGAAGTAATGGATCGCTGGGGGTTGAGAAACTTCCAGACCTAAGGTTTCGCTCTGAACTTTCAACAGGACAGAAGTAAAGAGAAGAGAAGGGTTATAGACCAGACAGTGATCTTCACAGAGTTTAGTGGAAGGACTCTCTTGAGCAGATTGTTGGATCCCCGGATTCGGATATCTTCACAATGGATCCTCCAATACTGGTCCTTTGGCAGAGTTGGCTTCTCCTGAACTCAAGATCTGGGAAAGAAGAAGAACAAGTTATGGAACCAGATACTCAAGGAAAGATTTACCAGATAGAAGAACTTGAAAGTTGATGTTGCTGAGGTTTTGATTCTCCTGGATGCTGATCTGACTTCCTCTGGGATTTTCTCTATATTTGAAGTAGCCGAACTGGACCTGGATGCTGGTGGTCAGCCTCTACTTGGAGAGAGGGGCCGTGAGAAGATGAGGTAGGTTACGGTTTGGTGGAATGTAGAAGAAGATGGGCGGCTAGGGTTTGGAGTTGAAGTGGCTAACCTAGGGTTTTGGGGTTGGAGATCTCACACCTCCTCAAGGTTCCTAGGGAACCCGGATTTACTCCCTCACGGAGCTCAATACCTGAATGCAAGTGTAGAAGAGAGAAACACAAGTTGCTCACACAAAATTTGAATTCATTCATCAGTGTCCTTTAAAACTTACAAGAGGGGTTTATTTTATAGGTCCTTACAAGAGGTCAGGGTTTTACATCTTCCCATGTGGGACTAATAGGATGGATCCTCAAATTAGGTTTGTAGAATCAAATCCTTCTCATATGGCCGGCCAAGAGCTTCCATAAGTGTTGATTGGTGGCTCTAAATGGTAGTAGGTGGCGCCTCCTAGCCTTGCTCTTCAAGAAAAATTTTTTCCTTCCATACCTGGTTTTATTTGGAAATATTTGGGCGCCCCCTAGCCTTGCTCCCCAAGCTTGCTCCTTTCTTTCATAGCTTGGCTTTATGGAAATATTTTGGGCGCCTCCTTGGATTGAGGATCCTAAATTGATTTCTCCTTAAGTGGCGCATGAAAGAAGGGACCTGCTTTCTTGTAGTGTGGGGATCAAAGTACACTGGATGGAGATGTGGCACCCCCCTGGACTCTGGCGTGTGGCTGGGAGTGTGGCGTCCACTTGCTGGGCCTGGGAGAAAATGTGGCACCCGTGGTCCCTAACCTGAAAAAGGAGGCACCAACCTGGAGAAGACCTCGACCACTACTAGGACTTGTACTGAGCTAACATGACTCAACAAATTTAAATTGCAGGGAAATACAGACTCAAGACTAAAATTGAGTTGACCAAGTCAACCCTTATTACAAAACCAGAAAACCCTAATTCTTCAGGCAAGGTCAATCAGAGATTCAGATGGAGCCCTGAAGTCTTCTTCTGAGTCTGGTGCCCGTACCAGCACCCCAAGACGGGTCCACCTCTACCGAGGTCAGCTGGGCCCTCCTGCTCCTTCGCCAGTGGCACTCGAAGACGGGTCCACCTCGGCCAAAGTTGAGCACCTCCATGCCACTCCGCCAGGTGTCCACCCAGGAGGGGTCCACCTCAGCCGAAGCTGGCGGCCCCTTGCTCCCTCGCCAAGTGGCACCCCAAGATGGGTCCACCTCTGCCATGGTCGAGCCGGCACTCCTGCTCCTTTGCCAGGTGGCACCCGAAGATGTGTCCACCTCAGTCGAAGTTGAGCCTCTCTCAGCCACTCCGCCAGGTGTCCACCAAAGAGGGGTCCACATCGGCCGAAGCTGGCAGCCCCTTGCTCCCTCGTTAGGTGGCACACCAGATGGGTCCACCTCTGCCGAGGTCGAGCCGGGCCCTCCAGCACCTTCGCCAGGTGGCACCAGAAGACGGGTCCACCTCAGCCGTAGTCGAGCACCTTCCTGCCACTCCGCCAGGTTTCCACCCAAGAGGGGCCACCTCGGTCGAAGCTGGCGGCCCCTCGCTCCCTCGCCAACTGGCACCCTAAGATGGGTCCTCCACTTTCGAGGTCGAGTCGGGCTCTTTGCTCCCTCGCCAGGTGGCACCCGAAGATGGGTCCACCTCGACCGAAGTCGAGCACCTCCTTGCCATTCCGCCAGGTGTCCACTCAGGAGGGGTCCACCTCTGTCGAAGTTAGCGGCCACTTACTCCCTCGCCAGGTGGCACCCCAAGACGGTCCACCTCTGCAAGGTCGAGCCGGGGCCCTTGCTCCTTCGCCAGGTGGCACCCGATGACTGGTCCATCTCGGTCAAAGTCGAGCACCTCCCTGCCACTCCGCCAGGTCCATCCAGGACGGGTCCACCTCGGTCGAAGCTGGCGGCCCCTTGCTCCCATGCCAGGTGGCACCCGATGACGGGTCCACCTCAGCCGAAGTTGAGCCTCTCTCTGCCACTCCACCAGGTATCCACCAGAAGAGGTCCACCTCAGCCAAAGCTGGCGGCCCTTTGCTCCCTCGCCTGGTGGCACCAAAAGATGGTTCACCTTTACCGAGGTCGAGCCGGGCCCTCCAGCTCCTCGCCAGGTTGCCACCTAAAGATAGGTCCACCTCGGTCAAATTCCAGCACCTCCTACCACTCCTCCAGGTGTCCACCCAGGAGGGGTCCACCATGACCGAAGCTTGTGGCCCCTCGCACCCTCGCTAGGTGGTATCCCAAGATGGGTCCACCTCTACCGAGGTCGAGCGGGCTCTTCTGCTCCTTCGCTAGGTGGCACCTGAAGATAGGTCCACCTCGGTCAAAGTCGAGCACCTCCCTTCCACTCCGCTAGGTGTCCACCCAGGAGGGTCCACCTCGGCTGAAGCTGGCTGCCCATTACTCCCTCGACAGGTGGCACCCAAGACGGGTCCACCTCTATCGAGGTCAAGCCGGGCCCTCTTGCTCCTTCACAATGTGGCACCGAATGGTGCGGGCACCAGACTCAGAACAAGACTTCAGGGCTCCATCTGGATCTCTGATTGACATTGCCCGAAGAATTAGGGTTTTCTGGTTTTGTAATAAGGGTTGACTTGGTCAACTCAATTTTAGTTTGAGTCTGTATTTCCCTACAATTTAAATTTTGTTGAGTCATGTTGACTCAATACAAGTCCTAGTAGTGGTCTAGGTCTTCTCCAAGGTGCCACATTTTCTCCTAGGACCAAGCAAGTGGGCGCCACACTCCCAACCTCACGCCAGAGTCAGGAGGCGCCACATCTCCATCCAGTGTGCCTTGGTCCCCACACCATAAGAAAGCAGTGTCCTTCTTTCATGCGCCACTTGGGGGAGAAATCCATCAAGATACCTCAATCCAAGGAGGAGCCAACTTCTTTCTAGATAAACCCAAGCCAGGATGGCAAGAATTTTTCTTGAAGAGAGGATCAAGGAGGTGCCCTACAATGTTCCATAAAAACCCAAGTTATAAAAGGGAAGAGAGCATGTCTGGGGAGAAAAATCAAGGAGGCACCCAAAAGTTTCCTAAAGTGCCATAGCCATGAAAGGAAGAAGCCTAAACTTGTGGAGCAAGACTAGGAGGTGTCCAAAAGAGCCAAACCATGAAGGGAAAATTCTTGATTCATGGAGAGATACTAGGAGACACCCCCACTACCTGCCAAAATGTCCAAAACAAAGATGGGAAGGCCTTGACTTAGGGAGGAAGAAAATGAGGAGTCCAAAAGAGTTGATCCATGGAAGGAAAGAAATCCTCTCTTGAAGACCCAAGCAAGGAGGCACCATCTACCTGCCTTATAACCCAAATCAAATTTTTTTGGTACCTTGGCCGACCATATGTGTATGGATTATCCTGATTTGTAGATCCCCTCCTTTAGTCCCACATGGGAAGATATAAAACCCTACTCCCTTGTAAAGCCCTATAAATTAAACCCCTCTTGTAAGTTAAAGAAAATGATGAATGAAATCAATTTCTTTGTGAGCAACTTTGTGTTTCTCACTTCCGCACTTGTATTCAAGTGTTGAGCTCCGTGAGGGAGTAAATCCGGGTTCCCTACGAACCTTGAGGAGGTGTGAGATCTCCCACCCCAAAACCCTAGCTTAGTCCACCCATCTCTACTCCGCCACCACCAAACCCTAATTTTCCATCTACATCCCACGGCCCCTCTCTTCCACATCGAAGCCGGTCACCAGCATCCAGGTTCAGATCAACTGTTTCAATACAGAGCCAGTTCAAATGAGAGTCAGATCAGTATCAAGATCTCCAGAATTCTACATCCAACAATCTTCATTAAGTCCTCAGGTCAGCGTCTTTCTTTGAGTTTCTGGTTCTTCTTTTATTCTTCTTCTCCAGATCCTGAGTCGAGAAGGAGGCCAACCTTGCCATAGGACTACAATCCGAGGATCCATTGCGAAGATACCCCATCTCCAAGGATCCTACAATCTGCTCGAGAGTGTCTTCCAATTGAAGCAACGAGAGATATCACTGCTAGGTAACAAGAACCTTCCCTTCTCACTTTGTTGTCTGTTTGTTGAAACTCAGAGCAAACCCTAGATCTGGGGGTTTCTCAATCCCCAGCGATCCTACTTTTGAGTTACTCTGATAATTCACTCCTTTTAATTGTGCTCTCTATCATTTCTTAGTTTCTTTCAACATTAATTTATCTTTCCTTTGAGTCAAAGCCGACTTCTGAAATATATTTAAAAAAAAAAAATATTAATTTTAATTTACTTCCGCATCACATCATCTCTTTTGTTCTGCTTCATTTTGGTATCAGAGCTTCGTTCTGCATCAATTTTGGTATCAGAGCCCTGTCTAGGGTTTCTGACTTGCTTGCATTTTGAGTGTCTCTCTTTTTTACTTTGTCTGCTCGAAGTAGACTCCCCAGGATGTCCGGTCCTAGAAACTAAGTGAGGTGCAAGCCTCCTCTTCCCATTCCACGGGGGGTTCCTAGGGCGTGTAGGGGATCCGCTGGGTTACAACTTTGTAGCAGGAATTGTAAACGGGGGAAGCATTCTGTTTTCAGTCTATAACTATCCTGTTGTAGGAATTTTTCTCATTGTAGGTAACTCCAAATTATATTTTTGTTTTGCTGGAACCAGTGTAAATGAAAATATTTTACATAATTTTACTGTAATTTATTGGGTTCTGTGAAATTGATGAGAGTTAAATTACAGCAATTCTATTCTGTATTTCTGCAATTCAATTTTTTTGAGTGATCATCTCCTAATTCATCTTAAGGGCAATTGAGCATCTAAGATAAGGGAAGGAGTTGATAACCTCTCCTTAGCCCAAAACCACCACCCATTCATTCTATCCTAAGCCTAATTTTAAAATTTATTAGACTTAATTTGTCCTAGTGGGCTAGGGACACCAACAAGTCGGGTCTAGGCTAATGTTGAGTCAGTTTGTCTAGTTACTCTGTGTGTGCTTTGTACTCAGTGTCTAGAATGGTGGTTCAAGGATTCTATCCGAAGGGCTTGTGTGCTGGTCCGCCTACCTGGCCAATCTCTGATTGGTGTCTAGGATTGGCAATTAGGGACCTAACACTCCCCTTACACCTGCCTGGCTGAGTCCCGAGTTACTACAGGCTAGCTTGCCACTCTGATTGGGCATCTAGTTTGGGCTCTAGGTCTAGTTAGCCCGTAGTCGTTTCAGTCGAGTCTCATTTGGTGTGCTTGCTTGCATCATCATGTCCACCCGGAATGAAGTACCCTACCAACTTGGTGAAACCCACCTGATTTAGAGGTCATGATTAGAACTCTTACCAAAAGTATGACCAAATTGAGTCAGGATATGAATGAGGTTTTGCCCAGTTTAGAGACGGAGCCCAGGGACTTGAGAAACGTAGACATCAAAATTGGACCCCTGATCCAAAATTTAATAGGCCCCAACCTCACCCATGCCAGGAGCCTAGGAGGACCTTATACCGTGATCCCGAGCATAACCCTAGGAGCCTATATCCATACTTGGTTGACTCAGAGAAGGGACCTGTTAGGAATACCGAACCTTATGCACCCACTTTTGATGGAAGACAAGAGACATATATTAAGTGGGAAGAACAAATGGATCGATATTTTGAGTGCACTAACATATCGGAATTAGGACAAGTTAGGTTGGCCAAAACCAAGTTCACCAACATGCTAGGTCGTATTGGTATGCTATTGAGCATGAGTGTTATCAAAGAAAAGAGGAAATATATACTTGGAGAGATATGAGAAGTAAGTTGAGAGATAGGTACCTAGGTAGATCCTATGAGAAAAGACTTTTAGACCAATGGTACCAATTGCAACAAGGTAATAGGCCTGTGTCTAAATATATGAGGACTTCCAGTGGTATGACATGAAATGCAATACCATTGAGATCGAAGCTCAAATCACATCGAGGTTAGGGTTGGGTTACACCCAGACATTTATAGGAAGCTATGCCTTGAAAAGACCAATAAGTTAGACCGAGCCTACCAAGAAGCCCAAGACTATGAGTGGTCTTTAAGATATAACCAATCAAGTACTTTGGACTTAAAGCCAACCTCTACCAACTTGAGTCAAGTTCCGATTGATCCGACACCCGTAGTGAACCAGACTCTTGTTTGTCAATTCCCACTGTGTCACCTCTTGACCAGAAGGATAACACTGAGAAGGAGTTAGGCATGGTCATCCCAAAATTAGTTGACCCGACCATAGCCGTACTTAAAGAGGAATCAAAGAAGAATAGATTAGAACCTTTCAGTGAGATTGAGGAAGAAATATATGAGCCTGATATAAGTTTGATAGATGAATATGAAGAAGAAGAATTTGAGGATATCTCTCCCGATAATTCAATTAACCAACTCCTACCTAATGGGGTTATTGAGGGGGACCCCTGCCACTCAAGGAATTCAGGAGCTAACCCTAAGAGAAGACCCTTTTGAGGAAGTTCAGGAAGAGAAATTACACCCAATGAAAGTTTAAGTGAGAATACCCCTGAACTCATTGAGGAATCCAAAGAAGACACCCCTGAGTCAAATCTGGTAGAGAAGTGTGAAGAAGGAAGGGGTTCACAATAATTGCCCATTGAGAAGGTCCAAGAACAAGAAAAAGATAGTTGCTTAGAGGACTTTTTAGATAAACATTCCAAAGATCTTCTTGATAACCTTCCACCTTCTAGGAGCACCCAGCCTACCCTAGAACTTGCACTTGTAGACCCTCCTAGAGCAAATCATGAGGTTTGGATGAGTGCACCTATAGAACAATGTCCACCTCAAAACATTGATTCTTATTTCCTACCTTCCCTGAATCTTCTCATGTTTCTAGAGCTATGGGATTACACTTTACTGAGATCTCTAGGTTTGCAAGACTCCTTAGAACCTATTAGGTTTGCCACCTACTTCTGGAAGACCTTATGGCACCTACTAGGCATCCATAATAAGTTTTCATGCTCTGCATGCCCTCCTTCGACCCAAGGTCAACCTAAAATGCCTTAGTTTGTTAGGTTTAGACCTAGGGTTCCTTTGGAATAAAGTCCATTCTTTAGGAATGCGTTGTCAGTCTAGTTTAGTTTTTCTTGACCCTTACTAGGCTTTGGCTCTGATTTTGGTTTGATTGAGAGCACCAGGAATTGGGATTTGTATTTTGTCCAGGACTAAATTTGCATATAATGTTTCGATTAATAGGTCTATAGGCTAGAGTCCCTTTGAATTGTTCATGGATACAAGCCTCACACACCACTTGATCTGATTTCACTATTAGTCCACACACACAAGTCTCTTGATGCACTTGCATAGCATGTAAAGGACTTGCATAAAGAAATTCATGCCAAAATAAATTTAAGTAATGAAACTTATAAGAAGTTGGCTGATTCTCAAAGGCGAGTCAAAACTTTTGTTGAGGGAGACTATGTAATGATTAGGTTAAGGCCTGAACGGTTTCCTCCTGGAACTATTAGAAAGTTACATGCTAGAGGAGCTGGACCATTTAGAGTGGTGAAGAGAGTAGGTCCAATGCCTATGTGCTCGAGTTGCCTTCAGAACTAGGCATTAGCTCCACTTTCAACATTACAGACCTAGTAGAGTATAGAGAGCCAGCTGTGATTCCCAGTGAGCCTTTTTGAGCCTAATCTTGCTCTTGAGAGTGAACCCAACCCTGTGTGTCCACCAACAAAACTGGCCTGTGAGGAAAGAGCAGATTGAAAAGATCCTGTATGATCAGGTTATCTCTACTCGTAATCGAGGATACCAAAGATACCTGGTCTGCTGGCAAGGAAGGCCAGATTCTGATAACTCTTGGATCTCCCGAGAAGAATTACAAGAATTGGACCCAGACCTCTTGGAGAGATACCAGATCCAGCTTGATCCATACTCGACAAGGTGAGTTCCTCCCACCCCAGGAGAATTGGTGCGGGCACCAGACTCAGAAGAAGACTTCAGGGCTCCATCTGGATCTCTGATTGACATTGCCCGAAGAATTAGGGTTTTCTGGTTTTGTAATAAGGGTTGACTTGGTCAACTCAATTTAGTTTGAGTCTGTATTTCCCTACAATTTAAATTTGTTGAGTCAGTTGACTCAATACAAGTCCTAGTAGTGGTCAAGGTCTTCTCCAAGGTGCCACATTTTCTCCCAGGACCAAGCAAGTAGGCGCCACACTCCCAACCTCACGCCAGAGTCCAGGAGGCGCCACATCTCCATCAAGTGTGCTTGGTCCCCACACCACAAGAAAGCAGGTCCCTTCTTTCATGCGCCACTTGGGGGAGAAATCCATCAAGATACCTCAATCCAAGGAGGAGCCAACTTCTTTCCAGATAAACCCAAGCCAGGATGGCAAGAATTTTTCTTGAAGAGAGGATCAAGGAGGTGCCCTACAATGTTCCATAAAAACCCAAGTTATAAAAGGGAAGAGAGCATGTCTTGGGGAGAAAATCAAGGAGGCACCCAAAAATTTCCTAAAGTGCCAAAGCCATGAAAGGAAGAAGCCTAAACTTGTGGAGCAAGACTAGAGGTGTCCAAAAGAGCCAAACCATGAAGGGAAAATCCTTGATTCATGGAGAGATACTAGGAGACACCCCCACTACCTGCCAAAAATGTCCAAAACAAAGATGGGAAGGGCCTTGACTTAGGGAGGAAGAAATGAGGAGTCCAAAAGAGTTGATCCATGGAAGGAAAGAAATCCTCTCTTGAAGACCCAAGCAAGGAGGCACCATCTACCTGCCTTTTATAATCCAAATCAAATTTTTTGGTACCTTGCCGACCATATGTGTATGGATTATCTTGATTTGTAGATCCCCTCCTTTAGTCCCACATGGGAAGATATAAAACCCTACTCCCTTGTAAAGCCCTATAAATTAAACCCCTCTTGTAAGTTAAAAGAAAATGATGAATGAAATCAATTTCTTTGTGAGCAACTTTGTGTTTCTCTCTTCCGCACTTGTATTCAAGTGTTGAGCTCCGTGAGGGAGTAAATCCGGGTTCCCTAGGAACCTTGAGGAGGTGTGAGATCTCCAACCCCAAACCCTAGCTTAGTCCACCCATCTCTACTCCACCACCACCAAACCCTAATTTTCCATCTACATCCCACCGCCCCTCTCTTCCACATCAAAGCCGGTCACCAGCATCCAGGTTCAGATCAACTGTTTCAACTACAGAGCCAGTTCAAATGAGAGTCAGATCAGTATCAAGATCTCCGGAACTTCTACATCCAACAATCTTCATTAAGTCCTCAGGTCAGCGTCTTTCTTTGAGTTTCTGGTTCTTCTTTTGTTCTTCTTCTTCCAGATCCTGAGTTCGAGAAGGAGGCCAACCTTGCCATAGGACTACAATCCGAGGATCCATTGCGAAGATACCCATCTCCAAGGATCCTACAATCTGCTCGAGAGTGTCTTCCAATTGAAGCAACGAGAGATATCACTGCTAGGTAACAAGAACCTTCCCTTCTTACTTGTGTTCGTTTCGTTGAAACTCAGAGCAAACCCTAGATCTGGGGTTCTCAATCCCCAGCGATCCTACTTTTGAGTTACTCTGATAATCCACTCCTTTTAATTGTGCTCTTTGTCATTTCTTAGTTTCTTTCAACATTAATTTATCTTTCCTTTGAGTCAAAGCCGACTTCTGAAAATATATTTAAAAAAAAAATACATTAATTTAATTTGCTTCCGCATCGCATCATCTCTTTTATTCTGCATCATTTTTGGTATCAGAGCTTTCATTCTGCATCACCAAAGATGGGTCCATCTCGGCCAAAGTTGAGCCTCTCTTTGCCACTCCGTCAGGTGTCCACCTAGGAGGGGTCCACCTCGTCGAAGCTGGCGACCCCATGCTTCCTCGCCAGGTGGCACCCTAAGATGGGTCCACCTCTACCGAGGTCGAGCCGGGCCCTCCTGCTCCTTCGCCAAGTGGCACCCGAAGACGGGTATATCTCGGTCGAAGTCGAAAACCTCCCTGCCACTCTGTCAGGTGTCCACCCAGGAGGGGTCCACCTCAGTCGAAGCTGGCGGCCCATCGCTCCCTCGCCAGGTGGCACCCCAAGACGGGTCCACCTCTATCGAGGTCGAGCCGGCCCTTCTGCTCCTTCGCCAGGTGGCACCCGAAGACGGGTCCACCTCGACTGAAGTCGAGCCTCTCTCTACCACTCCGCTAGGTATCCACCTAGGAGGGGTCCACGTCGACCGAAGCCGGCGGCCCCTCGCTCCCTCGCCAGGTGGCATCCCAAGACGAGTCCACCTCTACCGAGATCGAGCCGGGCCCTTCTGCTCCTTCGCCAGCTAGCACCCGAAGACGGGTCCACCTTGACCAAAGTCGAGCCTCTCTGTACCACTCCGCCAGGTGTCCACCCAGGAGGGGTCCACCTCGGCCGATGCTGGCGGCCCCTTCGCTCCCTCACCAGGTGGCACCCCAAGACGAGTCCACCTCAACCGAGGTTGAGCTGGGCCCCCTGCTCCTTCGCTACGTGGCACCTGAAGATGGGTCCACCTCAGCCGAAGTCGAGCACCTCCCTGCCACTTTGCCAGGTGTCCACCCAAGAGGGGTCCACCTCGGTCGAAGCTGGCGACCCCTCGCTCCCTCGCCAGGTTGCACCCCAAGACGGGTCCACCTCGGTCGAGGTCGAGCCGGGCCCTCCTGCTCCTTTGCCAGGTGACACCTGAAGATGGGTCTACCTCGGTCGAAGTTGAGCACCTCCCTGCCACTCCGCCAGGTGTCCACCCAAGAGGGGTCCACCTCGGTCGAAGCTGGCTGCCCCTTCACTCCCTCGCCAGGTGCCACCCCAAGACGGGTCCACCTCTGCCGAGGTCGAGCTAGGCCCTCCTGCTCCTTTGCCAGGTGGAACTCGAAGACGGGTCCACCTCGGCCGAAGTCGAGCCTCTCTCTGTCACTCCGCCAGGTGTCCACCTAAGAGGGGTTCACCTCGGCCGAAGCTGGCGGCCCCTCGCTCCCTCGCCAGGTGGCACCCCTTGACAGGTCCACCTCTACTGAGGTCCAGCCGGGCCCCTCCTGCTCCTTCGTCAGGTGGCACCCGAAGACGGGTCCACCTCGGCCGAAGTCGAGCCTCTCTCTGCCACCCTGCCATGGTTCCACCTCGGCTGAAGCTGGCAGCCCCTACTCCACCGCCAGGTGGCGCCCCTAACGGGTCCACCTTGGCCGAGATCATCCCTACTCTACAAAGCCTCGGGGAAGGAGATACACGGGTTGCAAGGTCGCCACTAGATCCGGCACGTGTAGTGCCCCATAGGGGGCGCCATTACGGCTTGTAATGACATGCGAAACCTCGTTTACACCAGTCAGACGGGGGCCCCGTAACTGAGGAATAGAATACTTGCGGGCAGGAGCCTGAAATGGCTGGAAGCCCACCATCAACGCCTCGAAAGGAGAGCTCCCGCGCTCGGCCCAAAGCCTCACCAGTCTTCCCCCTTTCGTGACACACTGCAGACAAGGCGGTCCGGCCACTTAGCTCCCGAACCCGAAGAAGAAGGGGGAGGAGAAGGTCCAAAGGTCTCAGGGAGCCCCCTGGAAGCAACGTGGGCTGAGGGCAGTTGATGATATAAAAGGGACGATAAAAATGGGCGGAAAGGTAAGTCGAAAGAGGGAGGAAAACGCCAAGAGAACAATCCTGGGAGGTCTCAAGAAGTCCTCAGGGCGTGAGCTCGGTGAACCCAGCGCAGGAAGCCGGGCTTCAACCCCTCTTCCCCACACTTCTTTCGTTTACATCTCCTCTAAGCACGGGAATCCTTCGGGAACCCACCTTAGGGGATCTGTTCCATCTTGCCGCTCTCTAACTTGACTGTCGAAGTGCCCCCGCCGGAATCCCCGGCTCAAGTCTCTGACTTTGTTTTGCAGGTCCGGGATCTTGGAGATCTCGAGATGAGAGAGTTCGAGACTGGTGCCAGCTCAAGAGCTATAGGCCACCGTGGTGAGATCGGCAACACATACAACACAGGTAGGTTTTCAGCAAGGTAGAAGGTAGAAACATAAGTCTGTAGTGTACCATGCCAGCCCATACATTGAACATTAGTTAGTCTATACGAACAATATCTCTTTTCTTTTCTTTTTTTTTTCTTTTGGTAGAATGTGAGAAATATCCTTCAATTTGCATATAGAAGCATATACAAAAACTTGCAGGTCTATGCTCTTCTTTATTGTTTTGAACCCATGATTGGTCATCTCAAACAACCTTTTCCTTACTCTTTTCTTGTTTAGAAAATCATGTTATATCAAATAAAAGATGAAATCAAGGTAACATATGGCATATGACTTTCTGCAAGCACCCTCTAAATAAGCTTTTGGCAATGTATGGAGAGTCTTGTCATTAGGAGATCAAGCAAATAGTTCCAAAAATAGGGCAACAATGGGAAATGGAAAAACTACATTTATCAAAAGGTTTAAACTAAGGCTTACCACCTCAATATCAGATCCTGCACCAATACCATCTTATTATAGTATTAGTACGTAGTACGATACAAGAAAACTAAGTATCGATACGATACAAGACTACATATTGGTTTGGTACCGGTATGATATGATATGGTATGATACTAACTAGGGCAAACCTTAGTTAAACACTAATTTATTGTAAGAAATAAATACAAGAAAATGGTACATCTCTGTGTGCATGCATGTAGTATGCAACTATGTATGTATGTATGTACATACATTTGTATGTATGCATGCATGTATATATATATAGAGATAAACATTTCCAACTAATAGGTTTGCTAACAAGACAATAACAATTGCTGATACCAACATGTCTTGCATTAGCCCTTTGAAGGAGTTGCTTCCTACATGACTTTCAGGTGGATAGGGATCACCTTTGTTCACTTAGTAACTTCATTGAAAATCCAAGTCGATTTCAAATGAAATGTAAAGGACATAAAATGCTATTTAATTATTCTATAACAGAATGCTTGACAAATAAGCTATCTACAAACTAATAGAGTTTAATGAACAAGAAGAGTAAGCATGCAGTTGATTTCAAGTCTAAGTAACAGATAAGTAGCACCTTATAAATATCAATGGTCGAATTTGAATTAGCATTATTTGATTATTTGCTGAATTCCACGGGTTCCCATCTCCAATGTACGTTATGGTGCCAGAAGTGATGAAATGCTGCCAAATTCAGCTAAATATTATACATCCACGAAGGAATCACTAGTGAAGTAAATTACCAAAAATCGTAGGAAAGAGATAAAAGTCATTGTACCGGGGTTTGATAACTGAGGAAAGGAAGTGCCAATCCAGTACCCAATCAGAATTCCTACAACTATTGTTATAATAAGCCTCATACTCTCATTTGATCTGCAACATCCACTGCAAGCCACAAATGACCATTGATCTCGTGATGATAATAATGAATAAAAACACAAGCATTCTATGTAGAAAAGCATCAAATCTGTAGAAAAAGCAATAAGTGCAGACCCGTGGCTGATGTTTCCAAGTTTTGCCATGTTTATGCAAATTTGAGATAACAAAGACACAAGAATGCTTGTAACCGGAAGCTTCTCGACATTGGTCAAAAGCTTGATAACTGCCGAATATTAACACAATAAATGCAGAGTTTTAAGACATTAACCAAAAAAGATGGTTAAGAAGAGGTTTGAATGATACAACGTAACATTCAATCAGATAACAATAAGAACATGCACGAACATCATTACCATCATCATATCAGGCCTAAGAGATGCAAATGCAATTTGACGGCAGTGTGTACATCATCATTGTGGATGAAGATATATAAAGAGATAGATGGAGACCTTCAACAGTGAGACAGAGGCAATGAAAACGACGGAAGATGCTATCGGACGGAGATGAGGGGGAGGCACGGCGGCGAAGTTTCTTACAGGGTTGGCACCAGCGGCGGTCGGAGGAGAATAGAAGCCGTGGAAAGGGAAGATGCTGGCAGCCGGTGGCGACGATGGTGATCCGAGGCGGCGAAGTTTACACCAAGTGTTCGGTGCTTGCACCGGTGATGATGGGAGGAGAACGGAGAGAGAAGGGAACGAGAGTTTAGGATCGGGGCTCGAGGGAGCCGGGGAGGAGGGGCATAACCGCCACGTAGTGGGCCATTGGCCTGTCCACGTGAAGTCCTCGAGAGCTGGTCCAATGGTCGATTTATGCGAACGGTAATTCTTTGCACATGAGCGGTGCATAAAAAATATAATACTAAATATTATTACACTACATAAATTTTATTTGTTGATCTTTAAAATAATTTGATGATAGCAAAACATTGAAACATATATTTGTTATCTAACAACTCTTCAATGATTGACAAGTTTTTGTAGGACGACTACTTTGACATATTTTTTAACCCTACAACCTTTATTTCTTTGTGTTGAGTTGTAAGAAATTAGAATCTTGTAGAGAAGAATCCAACAAAATTTTTTATTTGAATCAAAGATAAAGGGTTACTTCTACTAATTTTCAAGCTTCAATTTCTCTTGATATTGTTGTGTAAGAAGATCTTAAGAAAGTCTTCAAAGCTTGGCATGTAAGTTCTGGAAAATTGAAATTGGTCTGGCTGAAGAACCAATCTCGAGCCGACTGGATGGAGGAACCAGCCGACTCTGGCACTGGCACGAGGAAGAAAACCTCTGGCATGCAGACCCAGCCGATTGGCACCAAGTCCCAGCCGACTCGTCGAGAAACTTGGTTAAAATTGTTCTGAGAACCTCAGGGATCCGAGTCGACTGGATTTCAACTAGCCGACTCATCCAGAGTGATCTATTTTCTCGACTGTGGAACCTAGCCGACTGGTATTCAACCCAGGCGACCCGAAGCTGATCCAAGCCGACTCGAAGCTGACCGAGTCGACTGGAATGACGGGGACTCTTCCAACGGCTAGTTCCAGAATTCTGAGTTTGAATCCCAAAAGTGCTCCAACGATAACCTTGTAAGGTTCGGTGGCAAGGCGGAATCATAGATTTCAAAAATTTTTATCTTAATGAAATCTTCACCAAACCTTCAACCCAAAATCTCCTTAAAAGAATTAAAAAAACATATAAGATGTTTATATAAGATTTAATCTCAAATCAAGATACTAACCTATATCGCAAAATCCAAACTCTGAATCTCCACCAGGTGCCCAAATGTTCACCCTCCAATGGTGATCCACACAGAAAAACAATGAAGACAAAATTTCTATTTCTTGGTTCCTCTTCTTGAATTCTTTTTCAAGAATTCAATTCTTGGACCTTTAGGCTGAAATTTTCTTTCTTGAAAATTTCCTTTCTTCCTTCTTTCCTCTTCTGAATTTTCTTCAAGAATTCCCTTTCTTGAATCCCTTTTTCTTGAATTGAATTGGAAGAAAAAAATTAAGACAGTCAAAGTCTTAATTCAAGAAAGAAAAGAAGAAAAGATCCTTCCCTGTTCTTTCCTTTACCGTTCAAGACCTTCTTCTTATTCTTGTTTAGGGTCAGAGTTTCGGCAGAGGATACCTCTGTAAGGGAAACAATACCCAACAAGAACAAGAGGAAGGAGTATTCTGGAGAGGAAGTGAGGGAATTGGATCTCTGAACTATGTTGCGTGAAAACCCCCGAGAACCCCAACCTATTATAGATCTCAGAGGGGTGTCATCTCGAAACAACGCAACCCTCTGAAACCCAGGGATCACGATCCCTCATCCCTCACGCATCCCCTCAACCAAAAATCACGATTCTCTGATTTGATTTTCGTTTTTCCGACGAGGAGAACTCTCGGAAAACTTCAGGAAGGATCGCGACTTTTGGAGACGGATTTGCGACCGAAAAGCGACGGATCCTTTTCTTAAATTTTTCTGGCCATCAGATCCAGATCCAAGGCGCCAGACAAGGATCTGAAAACGCCCCTTTTCAGATTTTTTTCTCCGACGTTTTGTTTCTCACGCATTTAAGAGAAGTCCACGCACGTGGACTTTTCTTTCTTGGCTGGCGCGCGGGTGAGAAGAGGGAGGGGGCGGCTTGGAGAGAGGGTCTCAGTGAATTAAATTCACTTGGGTTCAGCCATGGGTTAGCCCAATGTCCAAAAAATTAAATTGGACCTTAATCTGGTTCAATTAGAACCCAATTAAGCCCAATTCGGAACCAAATTCGAATCTGATTCGAATAGAAATTTGGTCTGCAACACATGCTAGTGTGTTTATCCTGCAAACATGATTTAATTCCAAATTAAATCCTTCATCAATTTTCTTTTGTGTGTGACCCATTGGGTTCCACACCTAGCCAGCAGTAGGTCCGAGTGCTATTTGACTTAATTCGGTTAGATCTCAACTAAGCCGATTTAGGTCAACTCAAACTAGCTCGACTCGGTCAATTAGAATCTAATTCAAATTGACTGATTTGAATTACCATGACTCAATCATATACCTACAAGACAAGATTGACGTCTAGCAACGTATCATGTCTACCCGGAAGATGTGGAATTTTTGGTGGAATTACAAAATACCCTTCAGTGGTGAGTTACCGGGCAATTCAGTCCTTTGATCAACTTGCATCCCGAATATGATTAGGAATATGGATATTTGTCAAATCCAATTTTCATATTCATCCCTAGCTCAATCTTTATAATGATGATTCATTAATGAACCATTAGAAAATAACTCTAATGTTCATACTTTGATCAAAGGTTTCCTGAATCCATCATTTGAAATTAGCTGGATGCTATTCCCTCTTACTAGGGCTGATCAATTCCTTGTTGACCTACTCACAACCTTCATATACAATTCACCATAACCAGTATCACCTCGTGCATGACTCAGTGTCATGATTGACTGCGAACCAAAGTATGGATTCATGTATATAAGGTACTATGGTAGTCTCAGGTCAAAGGACCACATGCACTACTCCCACTATGAGAATTATCTATTGACAAACAGATAAGGTTCCATTAGATATTCTCAATCTGGATCAATTCAGTGAACTCATTCTCCAATGAACACTCACATCCTAGTATTAGTATCAAACACAAGTGACTGTGAGATCAGTCACCCTTATTACAAAACATATATAGGATGTGCTGGTCTTGCCGGAAACATTGATCCCCAACTCAATGTCCCATCGACCAGGAATATTTTAGATTAGGGTTTTAAGGCTTTAGGTCTCACTGGTATGATCTCATCATAACCCTAGAACCATAGCCCTAATCTATGGGTTCATCATAAAAAAAAGACACAGCAAATGATGAAAATAATGCCTTTATAAAATGTCAATTCATTGATTTTGGGATCAAAATTACAATATTTCAATTGGCTTTCAGGGCACAATCTTTCAATCTCCCACTTGCACTAAAGCCAATCGCCTTTAAATCTTAACCCATACAATCAAGGTGGCGATCAAACTCTCGCTGTGATAGAGCCTTAGTGAACGGGTCTGCTATGTTGTTCTTCGTTTCTACCCTTTTAATGCAGACTTCTTGTCTTTCGACAATCTCTCGAACGAGATGGAAGCGTCTCAGAATGTGCTTTGATTTGTGATGAGCTCTTGGTTCCTTTGCTTGAGCAACAGCCCCCGTATTATCACAGTAAAGTGATACTGGACTTCAATCTCAGGAACTACGCCCAACTCTGATATGAACTTCTTCATCCAGACAGCTTCCTTGGCAGCTTCACTAACAGCAATGTATTCTGCCTCAGTTGTTGAGTCAGCTACAGTTTGCTGTTTAGAACTTTTCCAACTTACAGCTCCTCCATTAAGGGTAAAAACATACCCAGATATAGATTTGCTGTCATCTGGATCTGATTGAAAACTAGAATCTGAATAAGCTTCTAGTTTAAGATCAGATCCTCCGTATATTAGAAAAATATCCTTAGTTCTTCTTAAGTACTTAAGAATATTTTTCACAGCCTTCCAATGATCCTCTCCTGGATCAGCCTGAAACCTGCTGGCTATACCTAAGGCATATGCCACATCAGGCCTAGTACATAACATAGCATACATAATAGACCCTACTGCCGAAGCATAAGGTACCGAATTCATTCTATTTCTTTCTTCAGGTGTCTTAGGAGACATCTTCTTAAAGATGTATGCCATGACCAATAGGTAAGTAACCTCTTTTACTTTCCTCCATGCAAATCTTTTTAGCACTTGGTCAATGTACCTAGACTGGGATAAACCTAGCATCCTCCTAGATCTATCTCTATAGATCTTGATGCCTAGTATATAAGATGCTTCTCCCAAGTCTTTCATGGAAAACTGTTTAGATAACCATACCTTGACTGATTGTAACATTGGGATATCATTCCCAATGAGGAGTATGTCATCTACATACAGAACTAAGAAAACTATGGCACTCCCACTAGTCTTCTTGTACACACAAGGTTCATCCTCATTTTGATAAAGTCAAATTCTTTGACTGTCTTATCAAATCGGATGTTCCAACTCCTAGATGCTTGCTTTAATCCATAAATAGATTTCTTTAGCCTACATACCTGATTAGGTTTAGTCTCCAAGACAAAACCTTCTGGCTGTGACATATAAACCTCTTCCTCAAGGAAACCATTGAGGAATGCAGTCTTCACATCCATCTGCCAGATTTCATAATCATGATATGCTGCTATAGCAAGCATGATCCGAATAGATTTGAGCATGGCAACAGGAGAAAATGTTTCATCATAATCTATTCCCTGTTTTTGTCTGAAACCCTTAGCCACTAATCTGGCTTTATAAGTTTCAACTTGGCCATCTGTCCCAATCTTTTTCTTATAGACCCATTTGCATCCAATAGGGTTAACACTCTCTGGTGCATCAACCAAAGTCCAGACTTGGTTGACATACATGGAGTCCATTTCGGATCTCATGGCTTCCAGCCATTTGTCTGAGTCACTACTTATGACAGCATCCGTATATGTTAGAGGCTCATCATTATCAATGATTCGGGCTCATTATTTTCAATAATGAACCCATACCTTTCAGGTGCATGTCGCACTCTATCAGACATACGGATAGGAGTGGTGTGTTCAGGTTCTATACTAACTATGTTATGATTTTGTTGAGATGTATCTATTTGTTGAACTTCTTCAAGTTCAATATTTCTCCCACTGCCTTTTGTAGGATGAATTCCTTTTCCATAAAAATGGCATGCCTACTGACTAAAATCTTTTGTTCAGTAGGGTGGTAGAATAGATATCCTATACTATTTTTGGGATATCCAACAAAATAGACATTTTTCTGCTCTAGCATCAAGCTTTTGTCCAAAATTTCTTTTGACATAAGCTGGACATCCCCATATCTAAGGTGCTTAAGATTGGGTTTCCTTCCCTCCATAACTCATATGGAATGCCAGATACAGATTTGGATGGTACTCTATTCAAAATATTAGCCGCTGTTTCCAAGGCATATCCCCAGAAAGAAACAGGTAAGTCTGTGAAGCACATCATGGACCGTACCATATCTAATAAAGTACGATTTCTCCTTTCAGCAACACCATTTAATTGTGGTGTGTAAGGAGGAGTCCATTCAGAGATGATTCCCTTTTGTTTAAGGTGATCAAGAAACTCGGTGGATAAATATTCACCTCCTCTATCTGATCGAAGGATCTTAATACTTTTCCCGTTTGTTTCTCTACCATACTTTGATACTCTAAAAATTTTTCAAAAGCTTCGGACTTATGTTTCATTAGATACACAAATCCGTACCTTGAAAAGTCATCAGTGAATGTGATGAAATATGAGTATCCACCTTGGCCTGAGTTGTCATAGGTCCACATACATCAGTGTGTATGAGTCCTAATAACTCTGTTGTCCTTTCATTATGTCCACTAAATGGAGTCTTGGTCATTTTACCCATGAGACATGATTCACAAGTTCCTAATGATTCATAGTCATAAGGATTAAGGAATTTTTCCTTGTATAACTTGTTAATCCTCTGCTCACTAATATGTCCAAGACGACAGTGCCAAAGTAAAGTATTGTTTACTTCATCTCTTTTTCGTTTATTACTAACATGTAGTATATTGTCATCAGAAGATAAAGTTAAGAGACCATTGCAAAATATGCCATTAAATATTATTTCATTAGAAAAACTGATTGAGCAGCCACTGCTCATTACATTCATAATATATCCCTGTTTAAGTAACAAGGGTACAGATATGATGTTTCTAATGATTCTAGGCATAAAATAACAATTCTTTAACTCTAAAATCTTCCCAGAAGGCAGCTTCAACATATAAGTCCCTACAGCTTCTGCTTGGATGGAATCTCCTCCAGCACCGTAGAGCTCGAAGTCGCCTTCCTTCAAAACTCTAATATTCTGTAGTCCCTGCAATGATTTGCAGATATGATGACCACAAGCAGTATCCAATACCCAAGAGTTTGAATTAGAAGTGTCTAATGACAAAATTGCATGTATCTCATACATACCTGTTGGTGCATTACTAGCACCGGGCTTCAGACTTGCAAGGTAAACCTTGCAGTTTCTTTTCCAGTGACCCGGCTTGCCACAATGAAAGCAGGTCATTTGTCCGGAGGCCTTCTTTCCTTTCTTTTTCTTGATGCCCCTTTTGGTTTAACCTCCTCTTGGAACCCTTTTTGCCTATTTTCTTCTTGTTTACACCATCCACAAGAAGAAGTGGAGCCTTATTTTTCTTTAAATGGCTCTCTGCTGTTTTTAACATATTCAACAGCTCAGGCAAGGAAGTGTTAAGTTTGTTCATATGATAATTAAGAACAAACTGTGAAAATGACTCTGGGAGTGACTGCAGGATTAAATCCTGATTCAACTCCCCATCCATAACAAAACCCAATTGACCAATCGGGTGATTAGGTCAATAACCTTTAATACATGGTCTTGTACGGATGTACCTTCTGTCATCCTTGCACGGAATAACTGCTTAGATATTTCATATCTTGCAGTTCGACTATGTTCTCCATAAAGTTCTTTTAAATTGAGCAATATGGAGTTTGTGTCCATGCTTCATGTTGCCTCTGTAACTCATTGGTCATAGAGGCAAGCATTATACACTTGACAGTAAGTGAGTCATTTTGCCACGTTATATGTGGTCTTATCCTCTTGCAAGGCATCTTCCCCTAATGGTTCCAAGGTTGGGGTATCAAGAATATAAGAAATTCTTTCTTGGCTGAGTACTATCTTCAGGTTTCTCAACCAATCAACATAGTTTGGTCCAGTCAATTTATTTGCATCAAGAATGCTACGGAGTGAGAGTGAAGAGGCCATTTAATCTACATTAACAAACAACATTACATAAGCAGACAATCAATGTTGACAAAACATAATTAAATTAGGACTTTAACTTAATTATGTCTCCCACTATTTTATCAAGCATCATAACCCTCAATGTGATGATCGAGAAAACCCTAATTGGTTCTCTTAGTGGGGTTGAGATCCTAATTCCTTATAAGAGACCTTGTGTGTACACAACAAATCTTATATAAGTTCAAAGGTAGGAAAAACTCTTTCCAATTGTAATTCATACAATTCTCAACTTATCTTGGCCTCTAAAATATTAATAGTCTTGTGTGTACACAACAAACTATAATCATTTTAGTTAAGTCAGACCCTTCATTGCAATATAGTCATGATATTATATAATACCCTTGTGTGTACACACAAAGTATTTATTAAATCATTCCATAAGCATCAAATGTACCAAGAAAAATTATGTTAGTCACCATAATGAAAAAGGCCTTGTGTGTACACAACAAACCTAATAAGGATCAAACATAATATTGAACATCACATGATAATGACTATGCATGAAGGAAAGCCATATGTAGTGAATATTACACTGAGCTATTATCAATAATTAAGTTAATCATACCGGCCAGGTAAGTGGGAGAGTGGTGGGGAGTCCCCCGTTGCTTTCCTTAGACACCATAAGAATGGCCAGGTCAGTCACGGAACCAATTAAAAACCACGTCTCTTTACCGTCATGAACCACTTTTTTCCTAGACACCGAATATAAACTAATCATATTGATTATTTTTTGCTTTTGGTATATGACACTACAACTTAATATGTTGTTAAAGAGGGTTTATTAAAACAAAGCACATTCTAGCAAATATGTGCCATAGTGTGCCATCATACTAGGACAACCATTTACCACATAATGGACCACCATTATGCCAGGGCAACCTTATTTCAGTATGATGACTAGAAGGCTAACTATATCTCTGCAAATTAGGTTTAGTGAAAACCTTAATTAGTGGCATACTTCAAACATATATGCATAATTAACACAAAAATGTGATTAGTGGTCATCATACTAGGACAACCATTTACCACATAATGGATCCACCATTATGCCAGGGCAACCTATTTCAGTATGATGACTAGATCTCTATGCATATCTCTACAACAATTAGGGTTTGAGTGAAAACCCTAATTGGTGACATTATAACAAACATAATTCATCTCATCTTACTTTTATAAAAATGCATCTAAAATTCAGAATATTATTTTAATCTTTATAAGGAGGCTCTGATACCACTGTAAGGTTCGGTGGCAAGCGGAATCATAGATTTCAAAAATTTTTTATCTTAATGAAATCTTCACCAACCTTCAACCCAAAATCTCCTTAAAAGAATTAAAAACAATAAGATGTTTATATAAGATTTAATCTCAATCAAGATACTAACCTATATCGCAAAATCCAAACTCTGAATCTCCACCAGGCGCCCAAATATTCACCCTCCAATGGTGATCCACACAGAAAAACAATGAAGACAAAATTTCTATTTCTTGGTTCCTCTTCTTGAATTATTTTTCAAGAATTCAATTCTTGGACCTTTAGGCTGAAATTTTCTTTCTTGAAAATTTCCTTTTCTTCCTTCTTTCCCTCTTCTTGAATTTTCTTCAAGATTCCTTTCTTGAATCCCTTTTTTCTTGAATTGAATTGGAAGAAAAAAATTAAGACAGTCAAAGTCTTAATTCAAGAAAGAAAGAAGAAAAGATCCTTTCCCTGTTCTTTCCTTTACCGTTCAAGACCTTCTCTTATTCTGTTTAGGGTCAGAGTTTTGGCAGAGGATACCTCTGTAAGGGAAACAATACCCAACAAGAACAAGAGAAGGAGTATTCTGGAGAGAAGTGAGGGAATTGATCTCTGAACTATGTTGCGTGAAAACCCCCGAGAACCCCAACCCTATTTATAGATCTCATGGGTGTCATCTCGAAACAACGCAACCCTCTGAAACCCCAGGGATCACGATCCCTCATCCCTCACGCATCCCCTCAACCCAAAATCATGATTCTCTGATTTGATTTTCGTTTTTTTTCCGACGAGGAGAACTCTCGGAAAAACTTCAGGAAGGATCGCGACTTTTGGAGACGGATTTGCGACCGAAAAGCGACGGATCCTTTTCTTAAATTTTTCTGGCCATCAGATCCAGATCCCAAGGGCGCCAGACAAGTCTGAAAACGCCCCTTTTCAGATTTTTTTCTCCGACGTTTTGTTTCTCACGGCATTTTAAGAGAAGTCCACGCACGTGGACTTTTCTTTCTTGGCGCGCGCGGGTGAGAAGAGGGAGGGGGCGGCTTGGAGAGAGGGTCTCAGTGAATTAAATTCACTTGGGTTCAGCCAGGGTTAGCCCAATGTCCAAAAATTAATTGGACCTTAATCTGGTTCAATAGAACCCAATTAAGCCCATTCGGAACCAATTCGAATCTGATTCGAATAGAAATTTGGTCTGCAACACATGCTAGTGTGGTTATCCTGCAAACATGATTTAATTCCAAATTAAATCCTTCATCAATTTTCTTTTGTGTTGACCCATTGGGTTCCACACCTAGCCAGCAGTAGGTCCGAGTGCTATTTGACTTAATTCGGTTAGATCTCAACTAAGCCGATTTAGGTCAACTCAAACTAGCTCGACTCGGTCAATTAGAATCTAATTCAATTGACTGATTGAATTACCATGACTCAATCATATACCTACAAGACAAATTGACGTCTAGCAACGTATCATGGTCTACCCGGAAGATGTGGAATTTTGGTGGAATTACCAAAATACCCTTCAGTGGTGAGTTACCGGCAAGGCATTCGTCCTTTGATCAACTTGCATCCCGAATATGATTAGGAATATGGATATTTGTCAAATCCAATTTTCATATTCATCCCTAGCTCAATCTTTATAATGATGATTCATTAATGAACCATTAAAAATAACTCTAATGTTCATACTTTGATCAAAGGTTTCCTGAATCCATCATTTGAAATTAGCTGGATGCTATCCCTCTTACTAGGGCTGATCAATTCTTGTTGACCTACTCACAACCTTCATATACAATTCACCATAACCAGTATCACCTCGTGCATGACTCAGTGTCATGATTGACTGCGAACCAAAGTATGGATTCATGTATATAAGGTACTATGGTAGTCTCAGGTCAAAGGACCACATGCACTACTCCCACTATGAGAATTATCTATTGACAAACAGATAAGGTTCCATTAGATATTCTCAATCTGGATCAATTCAGTGAACTCATTCTCCAATGAACACTCACATCCTAGTATTAGTGTCAAACACAAGTGACTGTGAGATCAGTCACCCTTATTACAAAACATATATAGGATGTGCTGGTCTTGCCGGAAACATTGATCCCCAACTCAATGTCCCATCGACCAGAATATTTTAGATTAGGGTTTTAAGGCTTTAGGTCTCACTGGTATGATCTCATCATAACCCTAGAACCATAGCCCTAATCTATGGGGTTCATCATAAATCAAAAAGACACAGCAAATGATGAAAATAATGCCTTTATAAAATGTCAATTCATTGATTTTGGGATCAAAATTACAATATTTCAATTGGCTTTCAGGGCACAATCTTTCAAACCTATCACTTTCCAATGGTCTACAACGTTCAAAATCAAGGGAAGACAGTTAAAGTCTCTATAAATGAGGTATTAGAACATCCTTAGAGAGACTAATGAGTTATTGAACATCTATTGAACATTTATTGAAGTAAGAAGAGAGAGCACTTGAGCTTTGAAGTCAGCCTTCAAGCCTTCATCAACTCTTATCAGAAGCTTGAAGCAACTTTTGAGGAAAGCAAGGAAGCCATTGAAGTGCATTAAAGAGCATTCAATTAAGCTTCACTAGAGCTGCATTGGCAACCACCAGATAACTTAGTTTGTCATTTCTGTTGCTTTTCCTTTTACTCTTAGAATACTTGGGTTATTGGTGAGCCCGGTTGTAAACCAAATAGGTTTCTTTGGTGAGCCTACTTAAACTAAAGTGTAGAGGTTCTAGGTAAGCCTGTGAAAACCTAGTGTGGGTTTCTTTGGTGAGCCCAGTTTAAAAATTTAAAGTATAGAGGTTGGGATTGTGAGCCTGTAAAACAATCCGACTGTATTCCGGTTTGGGGGATATAGTGGAAATCCCAAGTAATGAACTTGGATAGTGAACGTAGGAGCTGGGTTGCTCCGAACCACTCTAAACTTGTTTTGTTTGTGCTGTGCTTTACTTAGTTTTCAGCTTCTGCACTTATTCTTTGATTAACACAATACTCAACTACTAAAAGGAATTACTTGTGCACATATTTGCAAGAAATTTTGTAATTCCCAATTCACCCCCTTTTGGGAAAAGCCACCTGGGCAACAGCTGGTATCAGAGCATGGTCTCTAATTACTCGAGTAAAGATTGATGGCTCATCCCATGAGTACATCCTTTGCCGAAGGCCAGTCAATAAATAGACCTCCACTATTCATAGGCACTAATTACTCTTATTGGAAAGCACGAATGAAAATTTACATTCAAGTTGTTGATTTTTAATTATGGAGGTCATCTTAAAAGGGCCACCCATTCCCACGATCAAAGTTGATGGCGTGGACATCCCTAAGCATGAAGAGGACTGAGATGATCGTGACATGAAAATGGAGGAATTGAATGCCAAAGCAATGAACTTACTAAACCTTGCTTTCGATGCAAATGAGTTCAACCGAATTTTACTTGCTCTTTAGCAAATGAAATTTGGGACAAACTCGAAGCGACCCATAAGGCTTTCCCAAGTGAAAACCTCAAAGATAAATCTTTTAGTTCATAACTATGAACTGTTTAAAATGGAACCTTCTGGAATAATTTCTGCCATGTTCTCTAGATTTACAAATATTATTAATGGTTTGAAGAGTCTTGGCAGGGTATACTCAAATGCTGATCTAGTTCAGAAGATACTTTAATCTTTACCTGACAAGTGGGATCCCAAAGTGACAGCAATCCAGGAGGCCAAAGTGAAGAAGAACGCGCAGGTGGTTTGACATGATCCTATACTAGGCATGCAAATAGCTACGGGAGCATGATGGATTTTAAAATAATTTTTAAAATCACCGCAGTGGAAAACTGCTCCGCCCAGAACCTAACCTATTCATGTTGCATGTAGGCATATAACGAGGCATAAAATATTTGTAAAAAAATATATAAATAAATACATCTATTTATGCATGATTAAAATAAAATTTTTCATACCTTTATTCCACCTGGAATAACTCTGGAATAAAGATGGAATAGGTTGGAATAAGTGGGATAAACTTATTCCAGTCTTCTTCCTCTTCGAGCACGTTGAAATGCTGTTTTCTTTTCCTCCAAAAACTGCAGCAAACCAAACAAAAATGGCCAACTCCTTGGTCTCACTTCCAGCACCAAAAGCAAGGGAACTTCTTGCTTCAATAGAGAGGGATTCGGATCAAACTTCCCATCGTTTGAAGCACTTCTCTCTTCCAAAAATTAGCAAACCTGCAACAAGAAAACAGAGCAACAACAAGCAGCAGCTATGGATGATCAATAGGCTCCCAGGTGCTCAAGCGAACACCCTCTAGAGGGGGGACACGCCTAGGACTCCTCTGATCTGACCTCTCATGCGATGCTAGTCGCCGGAATGCCTTAGAACGGTGAGGGGTGGAAGAGAAATTCAGAACTCCATGTTCTACAAACATTTTCTCCAAAACTGGTTTTCCTCTTCCATAGATTGAGCACAAACAATAGAGATTCAAGTAAGACTATTTCTCCCAATCTCTCACCAAAACCCAGACCTCAAAATCTCCGGTGGAATGGAAGTGGAAGTTTTCCAAAGAAGCCCTCTCACTTTGAAACAGGGCAGTGGTATATATAGGACAGCAGGGAGAGGGAGGGGAAAGGGCTGGAAACGAAGAGGTCTCAGCAGCCGCCATAAACAATTAACCAGCAATTAACAGGAGTAAAAAACATCCGGTGAGGAGAGGAAGAGTCGATGCCCAGGGGTTTTTCTTCGGTCGTTTGGCCTCCTCCAGCGTTAGAAATTTCTATCGCAAGATTACCGTGTAAAACGGCTGGGAGAAAAAATGATCACCGGTTCAAAAAAAAAATGGTCCAAATACCTTTAAACCAATTTGGTTCAATCCCATTGGTTCAATTAACCACGGTGGTCCAATCCAATTTGACCGGGTTGAAGCCCAAAAAAATTGGGTCAGTTGGTTCACAACCAATGGAGGTCGAAACGAATTTTGAATCAGTTCAAAATTGATTCAGAAAAATCCTGGCACAGTCCTGGTCAGCTAGGAACAATTTCCGTTGACACAGACAATGACAAGCGGGGAAAAGAATGCTCAAAAAATACCGTGACCTTAAAACCGAGACGTTTCTCAATCATAATCGGTATCCGGATCAGAGAGTAATCCTCTGTGGCGTGTGACCTCATAGGTTCGAACCAAAACGGTAGCACTAGAAACCATCTTAGGAAACCATCTAGCAATGGGTCCTGGCGTCCGGATAAGTTGAAGATGCGGGAGCAAACTATCGAACCTCTGGCATATGGTTACCATATAATTCATCCTTTTGATCTCTAATGCTCAGGACGACTGAGATTGGGCTGCCAACCCAGACTGAGTCAGTCGACTACGTGTCTCAACCTTGCAAGCCCAGTGACTCTTCACTATGGCTACCCCGGCCGAGGATTTGCTAAATTGAGATACTGCGAGACATTCAATCCAAACTGTTTGGACAGGTCAATTCCATCTTGGTCCATCACTGCTCCACAAGTACTTGCCTGTACCCAGAAACCTTCCATCACCGGATTAAAAATCCGGGTAGTCCGGCACCAAAGCACAGGGAGTTGCTTGCAAGCTACCGTGATGACCACAGGTCAGAGGGACACATATACCCATATCCAATCGTGAATATCCCTTTGGCAGAAAGGGGCTGCACGGAGTCACGTTCAATAAGATATCACAAATCCCACTTGCAGATCACATCAGTGTCACCACACTCATTTGGTCCAGAGGACAACCAAACGATGTGAACTATAACAACCTATACTTGATATATTGCCGTCCAGTATAATATATCCTTTGGTTGTGAACAGGGTTTAAGGACCACTCGATACATCCTCTCTGTATCGAAGTCAGTGTAGTCTTAAGGACTTCATCACATGGAAAGAGTTCATTTCAGGGAAATTTAGTATGTGATGAGCTGCCAAAAAATATATTTTATTAATTCAAAGGAAGAGTACAATACTAAGCTCAACCGCCTACAACCCAGGCGATTGGCTTTAGGACACAATTTCCAACAACTCCCACTTGTACTAAAGCCAATCAGAAGAGTATTAATACCCATTTCCCATTTACAATAGTCGAACTCTTTTATTCCGAGGGATTTAGTGAAGGGGTCGGCCAGATTTTCTTTTTCATCGATCTTCAGAAGATTGATGTCACCTCTTCGCGATCTCTCGTACGAGGTGGTAGCACCGCAAAATGTGCTTGGTGCGGTGATGAGCTTTAGGCTCCTTAGCTTGAGTAATGGCTCCAGTGCTGTCACAGTACACCGGAATAGGACCATCTAGGGAAGGTGCCACTCTTAGCTCTCCAAGGAACTTCTGCAACCCACACAGCTTCCTTTGTTGCATCTGATGCTGCAATGTATTCTGCTTCGCATACTGAGTCTGCAACAGTTGCCTGCTTGGAACTTTTCCAGCAGATCGCTCCTCCATTTAGGGTAAATACAAATCCTGACACACTCTTGCTATCATCTCTATCTAACTGGAAACTGGAGTCAGAGTACCCCACAAGTTTCAAGTCAGGTTCTCCATAAATCAGCCATTGATCTTTAGTATTTCTCAAATACTTAAGGATGGAATTAACCACCTTCCAATGCGCCTTACCTGGGTCAGACTGGTATCTGCTCACTACTTCTAGTGAGTATTCCATGTCTGGTCTAGTACAAGTCATAGTATACATGATAGAGCCTACTGCAGAAGCATAAGGTACTCTACTCATGCGCTCTCTTTCCTCAGGAGTTGTCGCACAATCCTTCTTGGAAAGAGTAATCCAGAACCTATCGGGAGATAGCCTTTCTTGAAATTTTCCATGCTGAACCGTTTCAGCACGGTATCAATGTACATAGACTGGGACAATCCCAAAAGCTTCTTAGATCTATCTCTATAGATCTTCATACATAGTATGTAAGAAGCTTCACCCAAGTTTTTCATGGAGAACTGAGATGATAACCAGACCTTTATTCCTTGTAATGCTGCGACATCATTCCCGATTAAGAGAATGTCGTCAACATACAGTACTAGGAATACAATCACAGAACCATTAACCCATTATAGATGCACGATTCTTTTCTGTACCTAATGAAGCCATATGATTTGATACATCTATCAAACCGTAAGTTCCAACTTCGAGACGCTTGCTTGAGTCCATAGATGGACCTTTGCAACTTGGATACTTTTGATTCATCTATGGATGTGAACCCTTCAGGCTGTATCATATACACCTCCTCTTCCAGCTCCCCATTTAGGAAAGCGGTTCGGACATCCATCTGCCAGATCTCGTAATCAAAATATGCTACCAAAGCAAGCATGATCCGAATGGATTTGAGCATTGCCACATGGGAGAAAGTCTCATCATAATCGATACCATATCGCTGATGATATCCCTAGCAACCAGACGGGCTTTATAGTCTCTCTACCTTCCCATCTGTCCCCTTTTCCTCTTGAAGATCCATTTACACCCGATGGGTTTTATCCCTTTAGGTGGATCAACCAATGTCCATACATTGTTGATTTCCATGGACTCCATTTCGGATCGCATGGCTCCAAGCCATGCCTCAGAGTCAGATCTCAGAAGTGCATCCATATAGGTGATCGGATCCTCATTGTTCTCATCGAGCTCAATGGGATCGTCATCCCGACCAAGAAATCGTAGTATCTGTCCGGCTGACGCGGTATTCTACCGGATCTCCTAATGGGTTTTGGGTGTGATTCAATCATAGCCGGTTATACGATGTCCTTAGAGTGTGCAGGTTCTTCTAATGGCTGAACTTTATTAAGTTCAATCTTAGAGGCTATAGTTCCTTCTCCAAGGAACTCCTTTTCCAAAAGATAGCTCTAAGAGCAACGAACACCTTTTGTTCATTCTCCAAGTAGAAGAAATACCCTTTGGTTTCCTTAGGATAACCAATAAATAAATACCGATTAGACCTTGGACCAAGTTTGTCTGAGTCTAAACGCTTTACGTAAGCCAGACAACCCCAGACCCGAAGGTGTGAGATTGAGGGTTTACGTCCATCCACATCTCATACGGAGTGGAGACAACAGACTTACTTGGAACATTATTTAACAAGTAACAGGCTGTCTGAAGCGCATATCCCCAAAAGGATAGCAGCAAAGTTGCAAAGCACATCATGGATCGACCATGTCCAACAAGGTTGATTCCTCCTTTTGGACACACCATTCAACTGTGGTGTTCCTGGAGGTCCACTGAGAGAGAATTCCATTCTCCTCAAGATATGTCAAAAATTCACCAGATAAGTATTCACCACCTTGATCAGATCAAAGGTTTAATACTTTTTCCAGTTTGCTTTTCTACTTCATTACGGTATCGTTTGAACATTTCAAATGACTCAGACTTATGTCTCATTAAGAAGACATAACCGAACCTTGAAAAGTCGTCTGTAAAAGTAATGAAATATTTGTATCCTCCTCTGGCACTAATTGTCATCGATCCACATACATCAGTATGTATGAGACTTAGAAGTTCTGTATCTCGTTCACCTTTCCAGTAAAAGGTGACTTAGTCATTTTACCTAGTAAACAGATTCACAAGTGGGCAGTGATTTGGAATCACTGACCTCGAGGAGTCCATCTCCTCGCATCTTGTTTATCCTATTTTGGTTTATATGACCTAGCCTACAGTGCCAAAGATACAAATCGTAGACATTATCTAACCTTGGGCATTTGCTAGAAGTGTACATTACACTAATAGGCCTTGATAGTACATATATGCCATTATTTAATCTAGCTTTCATTATAACAGAGTTATTCAAAATAATATTACAAAAATCTCCTTTTATTGATAGTTCAAAACCACAATTGGCCAAATGGCCTACAGAGATTATGCTCATAATGAAACTAGGACAATAGTGACAGTCGACTAGTTCGACAGTACAAGACTCAAAGACAAGATGCAAGACTCCGATCGCCAGTACTGGAACACGATTTCCATTACAACGCTCAGAAACTGTTCTCCATCTTCAAATCTTCTGCTAACTTGAAGTCCCTGTAATGAATTACAAACATGAATTGGACTACCAGTATCCAATACCCAGTTAGCAGTATCAACAATTGAGTAATTACGAGGTTTTATCATATAAATACCTTGTTTAGCAGACTTCTGCTTCCTCGGTCTGTTCGGATCAAGGGACGCAATATAAAGAAGAGGAGTTCCTCTTCCAGTGTCCCTTCTTCTTGCAGTAGAAACACTCTGCAGAAGACTGATCAGCCTTAAACTTCTGGTCTGACTAGGGCCAGGAGCATTCTGCACCTTTTTCCCTTTTTATTTATTTTCTTCTTCCCTTTCTTAAAGGGACGATGACCTCTACTACCTCCCACTAAATTCACTACCCCCTTATTCTATTCGTGGTCTTTCTCGAAAGTCTGCAGCAATCCCAAAAGATCATGGTAGTTGACTGCAGGCTTGTTCATTCTATAATGATCGAGAAAATCAAGATAGGAAGAGGGAAGAGAATTCAGGATCGCATCCTTGCCGAGCTGCTCGTGCAAGGGGCATCCGAGTTTGCCCAGTTTTTCAATTACTCGATCATGTACAATACATGATCAGTGACTGAACTACCATTCGGCATCTTGGAATTGTAGATGGCACAAGATATTTTTATATCGTTCTACATCATCCAGGGTGCCGAAGGATTCCTTCAACTTTTGAAGGATTTCATTAGGTTGGGCCTCCTCGAATTTGCGACTGAACTCGTCGTTCATTGCTGCTAACATAATATATCGGATAGTAGTCCGATCAGAGACCGACTTCAGATAAGTGTCCCTGACCGCACTTTGTGCATTAGCGGGAGGAGATTTCAGGTGCCGGATCCGTTATCACATAGAGGATCCATTCATGCTCCAGAACGATTCTCAATCTTCGATACCAACTATCGAAGTTGTGACCCTTTAACTTCTCGTTATCGAGAAGTGACCGGAGCGATAAATTTGAAGAAATCCGAAAAGAAAATAAGACCAAATTAGTGTATGAATTAATAACTTAACCAAAAGACTTGGACTTTAGTCTAAAGGTTTCTCCCACTAATTTTTCAGATTGGTAGCCTCTAACTCCAATCCATGAAAGCACTTTTTTAAGTGGGTACTGAAATCCAATAGGCCTCGCATGAGCCCGACTATGGCCAGCTCACCCATACGAGCCTAAAGGTAGGTTCGTAAACCAATTATTTTCCTAAACAATTTTCAGTATTTTATTTTGCCCCAAAGAATACCCCAATCGGCCTAGGGGCCTCCTATGCGGGTCTCTGGTTAGGTCCAATCATTAAAATGACAAATCCAATGCTTCCAACTAACTAAAGACCAAGCCCGGCTATGGCCGGCCCACCTGGTCCCGTTAAGGAGGTTGCACTGAACCATCATCGATCAGATAGAAATTCCAATCGCCGGATGTACACCCGTTCTATGGAACTGCCGATGAACACCAAGCTAGTGGACACATTTTATCCAACTTAATGGGAGGCTAGGACACTGTCAACTCTTGACTTAGTCTTTTTAAGGACCTAATAATTTTAGAGGATTTTTTAGTTATGACAGAGGAAAAAAAAGACAAGGACATGGATCATCCTCCCACTGAATCAATTAGATTTCAGGAGGGTTGAAATAAATCAACAAAATAATCCATGGGCACCTATAGATCAGTCAGACCGATCAACCTGGGTGACATGGGTTAACTCGAGTCATTAAGCTTTTCCAATCAGTTCTGGTATACTCGACTAGCCAGGTAGGTGAGATCATGGGTGATTAACCACCATTAACCATCTTTCCTAGACACCAACCAAGTTGGCCAGGAAAGAGGTAGCCTCATACAACCATGATCACATTGCCAAACCTACCTCGACACCAGTCGGTTTACCAGACTCGATCAGACCAGCCTATGACTCGGGCATCCATAGATCCACTAATTGGATCCATTTTAGATGAATGGATCAACTAATCTAACTATTAGATAGTTCTAAAGAAGGGCCTTAATAATTTTTGTTTAATCTTCTTGTAATCCGGTTCAACTAAACTTAGGTCTAACCCATTTATGGACCCAACTAGTCAGCTAACCCAATTAACCCAAAATGGCTTATGCAAATTTGATTAGATTTCATAAACCTAAAAAATTTTTTAATAAGCCAAACTCTTAATTAAATAATTTTTAATTAAGTCACAATGTAAACATTTTTGCATACAAATCATGCATCAAGATTCAAAATTTTACAAATATTTTATCCAATATAACATGCCTAAAATCATGTATCAACAAATTAAAACCTTTTTTAATTTTAATATTCTTTAAGGATCTTCTGAAGAGGCCAACACAGACGATCCACATCGCGTCAAAGACACACGGTCATGGTGAAGGTCTCAACTAGGTTCCAAAAAAATCAGGATACACATTTAGATTAAACAAATTTTAATCTATAAACATGCAACAGGAATATATTACACATGCAACCTGCTCTGATACCACTGAAAGAAGAACACGCAGGTGGTTTGACATGATCCTACACTAGGCATGCAAACAACTACGGGAGCAGATAGATTTTAAAACAATTTTTAATAATCACCGTAGCGGAAAACTACTCCGCCCTGAACCTAACCTATTCATGTTGCTTGTAGGCATGTAATGAGGCATAAAATATTTGTAAAAAATATATAAATAAATACATCTATTTATGCATGATTAAAATAAATTTTTCATACCTTTATTCCACCTGGAATAACTCTGGAATAAAGCTGGAATAGGCTGGAATAAGTGGGATAAACTTATTCCAGTCTTCTTCCTCTTCGAGCATGTTGAAATGCTATTTTCTTTTCCTCCAAAAACTGCAGCAAACCAAAACAAAAATGGCCAACTCCTTGGTCTCACTTCCAGCACCAAAAGCAAGGGAACTTCTTGCTTCAATGGAGAGGGATTTGGATCAAACTTCCCATCGTTTGAAGCTCCTCTCTTCCAAAAATTCAGCAAACCTGCAACAAGAAAATAGAGCAACAACAAGCAGCAGCTATGGATGATCAACAGGCTCCCAGGTGCTCAAGCGAACACCCTCTAGAGGGGGACACGCCTGGAACTCGTCTGATTCGACCTCTTGCGCTATGCTAGTCGCCGGAATGCCTTAGAACGGTGAGGGGTGGAAGAGAAATTCAGAACTCCAAGTTCTGCAAATGTTTTCTCCAAAACTGGTTTTCCTCTTCCACAGATTGAGCACAAACTAACAGAGATTCAAGTAAGACTATTTCTCCCAATCTCTCACCAAAACCCAGACCTCAAAATCTCCGGTGGAATGGAAGTGGAAGTTTTCCAAAGAAGAAGCCCTCTCACTTTGAAACAGGACAGTGGTATATATAGGACAGCAGGGAGAGAAAGGGGAAAGGGCTGGAAACGAAGAGGTCTCAGCAGCCACCATAAACAATTAACCAGCAGTTAACAGGAGTAAAAAACATCTGGTGGAGGAGTGGAAGAGTCGACGCCCAAGGGTTTTTCTTCGGTCGTTTGGCCTCCTCCAGCATTAGAAATTTCTAACGCAAGATTACCGTGTAAAACGGCTGGGAAAAAATGATCACCGGTTCAAAAAAAAAATGGTCCAAATATCTTTAAACCAATTTTGTTCAATCCCATTTGTTCAATTAACCAACGGTGGTCCAATCCAATTTGACCCGGTTCAAGCCCAAAAAAATTGGGTCAATTGTTCACAACCAATTGGAGGTCGAAACGAACTCTGAATCAGTTCAAAACTGATTCAGAAAAATTCGGGCGCAGTCCTGGTCAGCCAGGAACAATTTTGGTTGACACAGACAAGGACAAGACAGGAAAAGAGTGCTCAAAAATACCATGACCTTAAAACCGAGACATTTCTCAATCGTAATCGGTATCCGGATCAGAGTGTAATCCTCCGTGGCGTGTGACCTCATAGGTTCGAACCTAAACGGTAGCACTAGAACAATTCTAGTACCAGCACAGGAACCATCTAGCAATGGGTCCCGGCGTCCGGATAGGTCGAAGATGCGGGAGCAAACTATCGAACCTCTGGCATATGGTTACCGTATAATTCATCCCTTTGATCTCTAATGCTCAGGATGACTGAGATTGGATTGCCAACCCAGACTGAGTCAGTCGACTACGTGTCTCAACCTTGCAAGCCTAGTGACTCTTCACTAGGGCTACCCGGCCGAGGATTTGCTAAATTGAGATACTGTGAGACATTCAATCCAAACTGTTTGGACAGGTCAATTCCATCTTGGTCCATCACTGCTCCACAAGTACTTACCTGTACCTAGAAACCTTCCGACACCGGATTAAAAATCTGGGTAGTCCGGCACCAAAGCACAGGGAGTTGCTTGCAAGCTACCCCGATGACCTCAGGTAGAGGGACACATATACCCATATCCAATCATGAATATCCCTTTGGCAGAAAGGGGCTGCACGGAGTCACGTTCAATAAGATATCACATATCCCACTTGCAGATCACATCAGTGTCATTACACTCATTTGGTCAAGAGGACAACCAACGATGTGAACTACAACAACCTATACTTGATATATTGCCATCCATTACAATATATCCTTTGGTTGTGAACAGGGTTTAAGGACCACTCGATACATCCTCTCTGTATCGAAGTCAGTGTAGTCCTAAGGACTTCATCACATGGAAAGAGTTCATTTCAGGGAAATTTAGTATGTGATGAGCTGCCAAAAATATATTTTATTAATTCAAAGAAAGAGTACAATACTGAGCTCAACACCTACAACCCAAGCGATTGGCTTTGGGACACAATTCCCAACACAAAGACCTCAACACATTACTACTGGATGAACTAGTGGGATCACTCATCATCCATGAGCTGACTATGCAGCACAGAACTGAAGACGAACAGAAGAAAAATAAAACTATAGCCTTCAGAGCTGCTACCGAATCAAAGAGGGATGATGAAGAGTCTGAAGAAGAAAGCACCTGCTCCAATGATGACTTAGAAGATGATGATATCTCAATGGTTGTAAGGAGATTCAAAAAGTTCATGGGAAGAAAGAAAGGAAAATTCAACCGAAAATCCCATAGGAAGGATTATAGAAAAGAAAAAGAAAATGACAGAGAGAAAGATAAAGAAGTAGTCCCCATATGCTATGAATGCAAGAAGCCGGGGCACATTCGTCCAGACTGTCCTCTATTGAAGAAATCCTTTAGATAGAAAAAGAAAAAGAAAGTCATGGTTGCCACATGGTCCGATAGTGAATAATCATCTTCGCTTGAAGAAGAAGAGACCACCAAGGCTGTAAATCTATGTTTAATGGGTCTCGAAGATGAGGAATGTCTTGCAGCCCAAAAATTGAAGAAAAGGTGGTACTTAGACAGTGGCTGCTCAAGACATATAACGGATGACAAGGACCGTTTATCATCCTTAAAATGAAAGAAGGAGGCATGGTCACCTTTGAAGACAATGGAAAAGAAAGAATAATCGGTATTGGTAAGATCAAAATAACTCACTTCACTTTTATTGAAAATATTTTGCTAGTAGACAAATTGAAGCATAATCTTTTAAGCATAAGTCAATTATGTGATAAAGGCTTCAAGGTTGTCTTTGAATCTTCTATGTGTATAGTAACTAACTCTTTAGATTCTAGCAATAAGTTCATTGGACATAGACTTGGGAATATCTATGTGGTAGATCTTAATGATTATGTGGTAGATCTTAATGATCTTGCTATGTCAAGTAGCCCCAGTCTAGTTGCAATGAATGCTAAGAATAAAGAGTCATGTTCTATGGCATAGACGACTAGGTCATGCTAGGATGCATACTATTGCCAATTGATTTCTAAAGATCTTGTTAGAGGCATGCCTAAGCTCAAAGTTGATTTTGATCATGTTGTGATGTGTATGCCAAATGGGTAAAACAAACTTGGAGGAGTTTTAAATCAAAGAAATAGTTTTTTACAACAAGACCACTTGAACTACTTCACATGGACCTTTTGGGACCTACTAGGACCACAAGCTTAGGAGGTATAAAATATGCTCTTGTGATAATAGATGATTTTTCAAGATTTACTTGGATTTTGTTTATTGCTTCAAAAGATGAAACATTTCATATTTTCAAAAATTCCATAAAAAGGTTTCAAATCAAAAGAACTTATCTTTAATTTCAATTAGAAGTGATCATGGAACTGAATTTGAAAATCAATTTTTGAAGATTATTGTACTGAATTTGGCATTGATCACAACTTCTCCGCTCCTAGAACACCTTAACAAAATGGTGTTGTAGAGAGAAAAAATAGGACATTGGAAGAAATGGCTCGCATAATGTTGTGCAAAGGCAATCTTCCAAAGTACTTTTAGACAGAAGCAGTGAACACTATATGCTATATTTTAAACCGCGTTTTGATCCATCCTATTTTAAAGAAAACCCCTTATGAGCTTTGGAATGATAGAAAACCCAATATCAGTTATTTTCATGTGTTTGGATGCAAATACTTTGTGCATAACAATGGAAAAGATAATTTAGGAAAATTTAATTCTAAAGCTGATGATGCAATTTTTCTAGGTTATTCATTACATAGCAAAGCATATCGGGTTTTTAATAAAATGACTCTTACTGTTGAAGAGTCAATACATGTTGTATTTATTGAAACTAACCCTACACCTTCTAGACAAGAAGAGTGCATAGATAATGATGCAGGTATATTGCAAAAAAGAATGGAGGACTTGAGCATTCAAGATAAAGACAATCAAGATGAAGAAAAATGGTAAGTAAGGATCACACATGATCTACCGAGGGATTGGAGGTATGTTACATCTCACCCTAAAAAATTAATCATAGGAGATCCTTCACATGCTGTTAGGACTAGGTCTGCACATAAGGATGCACATGATTACCTAGCCTTTGTATCATAAATAGAACCCAATAGCCTAGAAAAAGCTGAGACTGACCCAAACTGGATGATGGCAATGCATGATGAATTAAACCAGTTTGAAAGGAATAGGGTATGGACACTTGTAGATAGACCTACTGACCATCCAATAATAGGAACCAAATGGGTCTATAGGAATAAATTAGATGAACAAGGAAACATAATAAGAACAAAACTAGACTAGTGGCTAAGGGATATAACCAAGAAGAAGGTATTAATTTTGATGAAACTTATGCACCTGTAGCAAGACTAGAAGCCATTAGATTACTACTTGCATTTGCTTGCTACATGAATTTCAAACTTTTTCAAATGGATGTAAAGAGTGCATTTCTTAATGGTTTTATCTTTGAACAAGTTTTGTGGAACAACCACCAGGTTTTTGAAATCACAAATTCCAAACCACATATTTAAATTAAACAAAGCATTGTATGGTTTAAAACAAGCACCTAGAGCCTGGTATGATCGACTTAGCACTTTCTTAATTGAAAATTATTTTTCAAGAGGAAATGTAGATAAAATCTTATTTATCAAAAGAAGAATAATGACATCTTAGTTGTACAAATATATGTTGATGATATCATTTTTGGTGCAACTAACGAATTTCTTTGCAAAGAATTTGCTAAGCTTATGCATGAAGAATTTGAAATGAGCTTAATGGATGAACAAAACTACTTCCTTAGACTTCAAGTAAAACAAACAAAGGAAGGAATTTTCATCAACCAAGCTAATACATCAAAGAAATCATCAAAAAGTTTGGTATGGAGAGTAGCAAATCAATGAGCACACCCATGAGCCCAGCTTGCAAGTTGGACAAAAATGAAAATGGATCCAATGTTGACCAAAAGCTATATAGAGGTATGATCGGATCCCTATTGTATTTGACTGTAAGTAGACCTGACATATTATATAGTGTATGTGTATGTGATAGATTTTAGTCATCACCAAAAGAAACACATATGCTTGCTATTAAAAGAATAATTAAATACTTGAAAGCAACAAGTAATTTAGGAATTTGGTATTCTAAACATTCTACCCTGAATTTGATTGGATTCTCTGATGCTGACTATGCTGGTTGTAAAATAGATAGAAAAAGTACTAGCGGTACATGCCAATTTCTAGGGTTGAATTTAATCTCATGGCATTGTAAGAAGCAAAACTCCGTAGCTTTGTCCACTGCTGAGGCTGAGTACATGGCTGCTGGTAGTTGTTGTGCTCAAGTGTTATGGATTAAATAACAACTAGAAGACTTTGGTGTATCATAATCTAAAATTCTAATTAAATGTGATAACACAAGTGCTATCAATTTGACAAAGAATCCAATTCAACACTCTAGAACCAAGCACATTGAAAGTAGACATCATTTTATTAGAGATCATGTTTCAAATGGTGATATAGTGCTTGATTTTGTTCCTACTGAAGATCAATTAGCTGATATATTTACTAAGCCACTTAATCAAGACAAGTTTGAACTAATTGAAGTGAATTAGGACTTGTGATCCTTTTTAAATTCTATAATCTAATTTCTTCAAATTTAAGGAAACATCATCTAGAGAACCTCCTGATTTCATTCTCTTTCATAGAGCCTAAATTTCCTTAAAAACTTTCTCCAAAAATCTCTCAGGTTTGTGATAAAATTTTCCAAAACCCGATTTCCTATTCGAGTCGACTGGTTCTTAAACCGAGTCGACTGGATTCTCTATGTATTTTGGGTGAGTTCTAGCCTAGCCGGCTCGAGCCTTTCTAGGGCCTTTTCGAGTCGACTGGGTTATTATGCCTGAGTTTGTTATTTTTGGGATGTAAACCCCATTTCGAGCTTTCGAACCTCCAACTCATCTTTCTAACTGTCCATTCCTCTCCTAATCCTATTCCAAATATTTCTCTCTCCCTTCTAAGCTCTCCATTCTCTCATCTCTTCCTCTTTCCTAGCAATGGCCCCTAAATGTGCTACTGGGAAACGCTCTTTACGGGCCGCTCCGTCCATAGAAAGGAAAAGAAGAACGAAGAGGCGTCAAGAAGAGCCGACTGCAACTGCTAATCATGAAGAACTTGTGGAAGAACCTGCAAGGGCTGCTCCAACTGCTCCAAGTCAAATCCCTTCAATGTCCACAAGACCGGTAACTTCCGCCGTCGTATCAACTTTGAATTTATTAACAAAATAGGGTTGAAGATTAGTGATTTGATTGAGGATCAGGGCTAGAGGAAGTTTTGCTCTCTAAATGAAAAAACCTACCCCTCACTTGTTAGGAGATTTTATGAAACTTTGAGAGTAGGTACAAATCATGTAGAGTCTACAATTAAGGAAGAAGAGTATTTATCAATTTAGAAGTTCTGCACAACCTACTGGATTTACCTATTGATGGGGTGAAATACCTGGTAATTGAGGATAGACAAAAGACCTTGAGAACTATCCTAAACAAGGAAGATGTCAATGGGATTGGAACTGTCTTTGCCAATACTTTATCACTTGAAATGAGATTATTGCATAATTTTATTTGTAGGATATTTTTGCAAAGCACTGGAAGGTTTGATTGGGTAAGTGAGAAGGACCTATGCCTTATGGAACATATCATGGAAAGACTCCTATGAATTTATCTCATATCATCATTATGCAAATGAAGGAGACTATTAGAAAGGCTAAGGCTTGCTTACCTTATGGAATGATGTTAACCCTGCTATTCAAGTCTCAAAGAGTGAATTTGGAAGGTGAGGATGGAGTTGATCTGCACCATAATGATATATACACCTCCAAGTCACTAGAAAGAATGGGTTACATTCAAGTTGAAAGTGTTTGGAGAAAGAAAGGAACTAATGTCAGGGCAATTGGTAGGTCAAGTAGTGAAGAAGAAGAAGAAGAAATTGAAAAAACTGCTGATATTTCTACTGCTGAAGCTGGAACCTCTACTGCACCTGCACCTGAACCAGAATCTCTCATTTCTAAACTTGCTGCTACTTTTGAAGAGACCGGTGCACCTTTCCCTGAATTTGATATGCATGCACCTGAGTTCATCAGCTGATGTACCTTCACCAGACTTCACTCCTGCCTCTTCACATCCTCCAAATATCCAAGGTCAAATTGAAGATCAGATGAAGACTTTGACTGATTCACTGACAGGGACTATCACTTCACTTTTTGGTGATCTAAAACAGTCAGTGGATAATAGACTATCTCAACTGGAAGAACATGTTACAAGTTTGCAAGGAAAAGTTGAAGCAATAGAAACTTCGAGATCTGTACCTCAAGTGGAACTTCAACCTATCCTAGACCTTATTTCTTATAGTTCTGAAGCCATAAAGAAATCAGTCGATGCAACATTAAATGAGTATGGAACTGAGTTGAATGAAGTCAGATGCATTATGGGAACAATTGCAGAAACAAGACAAATGGCAGATGACTACACACAAGGCATTGGAATTATCAGATCAGAATTTGGAAGATTAAGAGGATCTGCTGAAGCTTTCACTAATGTCCAAGCTTTTGAACTTTTGTCAATGCAAAAGAAAATTGGTGAAGTGAAAGAGGCTGTGAACAAGGTACCTACAAGCCTCAAGGACATGGAACAGCAACTTGGTGCAATCTGGATGGAGATGGTTTCACTCTGTGGCACTGTTAGATCCTTGGAGATCACTGCTAGGACTAGACCTTTATATGATCCTCCTCCTATTTCCTCTAGAGGTCCTACCACTTCTCACCATCCTAGAGCACCTCCACCTCATGCATCTTCTAGTAGACCTCCTATACCTGCTTCTTGGTATGGTACAAGTATGCCTATCAATGTACCTAAGGAAGATCTGATAGTGAGTAGGTCTTTGATATTTTCTGTACTTTTTGGAAACTTTTTGAAGATTGTACTGAATCTTTTAATGAAAATACAATGAATATCCTTTTAGACACATGTGTATACTTCTTTTATCTTGTTAACACTCTCTAATATTCTTTTTAAATAGGATTCTCTCTCTAAATTGAGAAAGTAAAATTATCTCAAACAAATCTTAATACAATCTCAATCTTCTTAAAATTTGAGCTTAATTGTATAACTTTTTGATTTGATGATAAAAAGGGGAGAACTATTATACAATGAAGTGCATGAAAGAAGAAACTTAATAGAATTGGAATAGAACTGCTAAAGGTAACTAGACAGGGGGAGCTTAATGAATATTGCATACCTTTTATGCTGACCTTAATGAATATTGCATACATTTTCTACTGAAGTGTTCAAATAAATCATATAGGGGGAGAAATTTCACATTGTTTAGAAATTTTATAAAAAGGGGGGAAATACATGTTTATTTGCTTCAATGATTATTATTTTGCTCTCTACTAATTACATCTAATTGTCAATGCTTAATGTTGCTTAATACATAAGCACTTATTCTCGGACGCTTACATTTTATAGAATTGGCTTTGTGTATAACTGTATAGCATACATTGATACTCATTTGAGAATACAGTTAATATTGTGATACATCAAACAAGTGTAAATGCTTACTATGATATATATCTCTACTTGTGAATATAATAGATTTTTCATGCCCAGTATTTTGTCATCATCAAAAAGGGGGAGATTGTTGATCCCTAAAGTGATTTGATGATAACAAAACATTGGAGCATATATTTGGTTATCTAACAACTCTTCAATGGTTGACAAGTTTTTGTAGGACGACTACTTTGACATATTTTTTAAACCCTACAACATTTATTTCTTTGTGTTGAGTTGTAAGTAGTTAAAATCTAGTAAAGAAGACCCAACAAAATTTTCTATTTGAATCAAAGATAAAGGATTACTTCTACTAGTTTTCAAGCTTCAATTTCTCTTGATATTGTTGTAAGAAGATCTTAAGGAAGTCTTCAAAGCTTGATATGTAAGTTCTGGAGAATTGAAATTGGTCTGGCTGAAAAACTAATCTCTAGCCGACTGGATGGAGGAACCAGCCAACTCTGGCACTGGCACAAGGAAGAAAACATCTGGCACGCAGACCCAGCCGACTGGCACCAAGTCCCAACCGACTCGTCCAGAACTTGGTTGAAATTGTTCTGAGAACCTCAGGGATCCGAGCCGACTGGATTTCAACCTAGCTGACTCATCCAGAGTGATCTATTTTCTCGACTGTGGAACCTAGCCGACTAGTATTCAACCTAGCTGACCGAAGCTGATCTGAGCCAACTCGAAGATGACCGAGCCGACTGGAAAGACGAGGACTCTTCCAACGGCTAGTTCCAGAATTCTGAGTTGGAATCCCAAAAGTGCTCCAACGGTAACTTGTAACTTCCCAATGGTCTACAACGTTCAAAATCAAGGGAAGGCAATTGAAGTCTCTATAAATGAGGTATGGGAACATCCTTAGAGAGACTAATGAGTTATTGAACATCTATTGAACATTTATTGAAGTAAGAAGAGAGAGCACTTAAGCTTTGAAGTCAGCCTTCAAGCCTTCACCAACTCTTATCAGAAGCTTGAAGTAACTTTTGAGGAAAGCAAGGAAGCCATTGAAGTACATTGAAGAGTATTCAATTGAGCTTCACTAGAGCTGTATTGGCAACCACCAGACAACTTAGTTTGTCATTTCTGTTGCTTTTCCTTTTACTCTTAGAATACTTGGGTTATTGGTGAGCCCAGTTGTAAAACCAAATAGGTTTCTTTGGTGAGCCTACTTAAACCAAAGTGTAGAGGTTCTAGGTGAGCCTGTGAAAACCTAGTGTGGGTTTTTTGGTGAGCCCGGTTTAAAAACCAAAGTGTAGAGGTTGGGATTGTGAGCTTGTAAAATAATCCGACTGTATTCCTATTTGGGGGATATAGTGAAAATCCCAAGTGGTGAACTTGGATAGTGGACGTAGGAGCTGGATTGCTCTGAACCACTCTAGACTTGTCTTGTTTGTGTTGTACTTTACTTACTTTTCAGCTTCTGCACTTATTCTCTGATTAACACAACACTCAACCACTAAAAGGAATTACTTGTGCACATATTTGCAAGAATTTTGTAATTCCCAATTCCCCCCTCTTGGGAAAAGCCACCTAGGCAACATATTTTTAATATATATTAAATATTTATAATTTTATTTAAAATATAAACAATAACAATATTTTTTTATAAAAAAATTATGATATATGTTAGCTTAGATTATGATATTGAGTGATGGCTTATAATATTTTCATGATCACAAGATGCCATAAAAATATTTTTATCATTAAAAAATTTTATGCCTTATAACATTTGATATGAACATGATTATGATATTCTATTTATAAACTGGTATCATAAAAAAAGATTATTTTTATCATTTATATTTTTTTAAAAAAAAGTAAACTATAGATATTAAATGCATTTTGAATAACAAAATTTCTTTCCTTGTAATACTCATTTATTAACAGGATATCAAAACCCTATTAATAGGATGCCATAAGACCAAGAAAATTTTTATTATTAAATATTTTTAAAACTTTTTTCAATGATAAAAATATCATCGATTTTATGACAACATCCGATGAATAGGTTATGAATACTCTATTCATAAATAGGTATCATAAAATGGTATTTTATTATTCAAATTTTTTTTAAAAACGTAAACTGCAAGGATTAAATATATATGAATGATAAAAATGCATCTTTGTATAACACCTTGTTGGGTTCCGGTGCAATGCAGCGGAAGTGTAATTTCAAAAATGAAACTAAATTCACACTAAAAACCCTAAACCAGGAACTCCTTAAATAAGACTAGAACATATAACAAGCATATCTATGAAAATTAGGATTAGGGTACCAACCTGTAATCGCTTATTCCAACAACTTGAAGTTGAAGGGGCTAACTAAATTCACCAGGCGTCCAGGTGTCCGCCCTCCGATGGTGATCCACACAGAGCAATGATCAAGAAACACTATCTTCTTTTCAATGGTTCCTACTATTGAGTTCTTCTTCCTAGAACTCATTGCTCGGATTATGGCTGGAATTCTTCCACACAAGAGGTTGCCTCCCTTTCTTTGATCTCTTCTCCTCCTTCCACCTAAGACTTTGACCCTCTAAGACACCCTTGTCTTAGAGATAAGACATTGTCCTAAGGGATTTAGGCTTGTCTTAATTGGAGAAGAAATTAAGACATGAATGTCTTAATGTAAGAAAGAAAGGAAATAAAATCAGAACTCCTTCTTTCCTTTACCGTCGAAGACCTTCTCTTTTATTCTTGTTCAGCAACAGAGTTTCGATAGAGGAGTCCTCTGTAAAGAAACAATGTAAAACAAGAAAAGAGGAAGGAGTCTTTTGGAGAGGAAGAAGAAAAATCTCAGATCACCCGTTCTGATTTTTCCTGACCCCTTAAATAGATTTCAGAGAGGCGCCCACACATCTCTCCGTAAAAACCCATCTCATGCCCTTCTCATTTTTTCACGCCCCTTCCCTCCTTCTCACGACCTTCCAGATTAAAACTCATGGCTTTTCCTAAAAGAAAAGTCATGAAATTTTAGAAGAAGGGAGTCGCGATGTTTCGGTCTCCGAAGAGACGTTATTTCGCGCAACCGGAAGAGTCTGCGCCTTTGTCTTTCTCAAAAATTTCCCAACCGTTGGATTCCCATCCAAGGGGACACATGTGAGGCGCTAATAGTGAGAAAGGAAGCCGCCCCAACTTAATTATTCGGAGAATTAAGGGGCGCGCCAAGAGTCCATGCGCCCATGGACTCCTCCAAATGGCGCGCCAAGAGTCCATAAGCGCATGGACTCTTTGCATTTTGGCATGAAAATGCAAAGGGGCGGTGGGAAGCTAGCCTAGTTACATGGCTAGCCAATAAGGTTAGCCATAATCCCTATAAACTCAATTAGGGTCTAATTAGATCCAATTAGAACCTGAATTGAACCAATACGGAACCCTAATTCGAATCCATTCGAATAGAAGCTAGGGTTTGCAACACCTGCTAGAGTGTTATCCTGCAAAGATGATTTAATTACAAATTAAACTCTTGATCAATCCTCTTAAGTGTGTGACCCATTGGGTTCCACATCTAGCCAGCAGTGGTTCGAATACAAGTTACCTAATTTGATTAGAACTCTTTCTAATCGATTTAGGTCAAATCGGGCTTACCCGACTTGATCAATTAGGTCTCTTCCTAATAAGTGATCTTTAAATTTGATCAACCCACAAGACAAGATTGATATCTAGCAACGTGTCATGTCTACCCGGATGATATGAAAATTCTGGTGAAATACCAAAACTACCCTTCAGTAGAGAGTTACTGTACAATTAAATCTTTCGATCAGCCTGCACCCAAAATATAACTATGGATATGGATATATGTCAAATCCAATATTATATTATTTCTAGCTCAATCTTATATTGATGATTCAATTATCTTGATATTAGAAACCATCTCTATATCTTTACTTTGATCAAAGATTCCCTAAATCATCATCCGATTGTTAACTAGCTGGATGCAATCTCCTCTTACTAAGAGTGATCGATTCCTTGTTGACCTACTCATTACCTTCATATCCAATTCACCATTCCCAGTATCAATCCTGTGCATGACTCAGTGTCATGATTAGGATTGAACCAAAGCATGGGTTCATGTACATAAGGTACTTATGGCAGTCTCAGGTCAAAGGATTACTTGTACCACTCCCACTATGAGAACCTTCTATTGACATGTAGCTAAGACTCCATTAGATGTTCTCAAGTTGGATCATATAAGTGACTCATTCTCCAATGAGCACCTACATCCCAGTATTAGTGTCATACACAAGTGACTGTGAGAGCAGTCACCCTCTCCAGTATACATGGGATGTGCTAGTCTTACCTGAAAACCCTGATCCCCTACTCAGGGTTCCTTTGACTAGGAATATTTTAGATTAAGATTTTAAGACTTTAGGTCTCACTGGTATGATCTCATCATAACCCTAAAATCATAGCCCTAATCTATAGGGTTCATCATATAATAAAACACAACGTATGATGAAAAATAATGCCTTTATTAGAATTTTTGTCAGTTACAATGGTTTGGGAGATACAACATAGATTGGCTTGTAAGGCATATCCCTTTCAATCTCCCACTTGCGCTAAAGCCAATCGCCTTTAAATCTTAATCCCATACACTCGAGGTGACGATCAAACTCTCACTGTGGTAGAGACTTAGTGAATGGGTCTGCTATATTGTTCTTTGTATCAACTCTATTTATGTAGACATCTTGTCTCTCTACTATTTCTCGAATGAGATGGAAGCGTCTCAGAATGTGCTTGGACTTATGATGAGCTCTTGGTTCCTTAGCTTGAGCAATAGCTCCAGTGTTGTCACAGTAAAGTGGCACTGGGTTTTCAATCTCAGGAACAACACCCAACTCTGTGATGAACTTCTTCATCCAGACTGCTTCCTTGGCAGCTTCACTGACAGCTATGTATTCTGCCTCTGTGGTTGAGTCAGCTACAGTCTGCTGCTTGGTACTCTTCCAACTCACTGCTCCACCATTTAGGGTAAAAACATATCCCGAAATGGATTTGCTATCATCAGGGTCTGATTGAAAACTAGAATCAGAATAAGCTTCTAGTTTAAGATCAGAACCACCATAAACCAGAAAAATATCCTTATCCTTCTCAGGTACTTAAGAATATTTTTAACTGCTTTCCAATGATCCTCTCCTGGATTAGCCTAAACCTACTGACAATGCCTAAAGCATATGCCACATCAGGCCTAGTACATAGCATGGCATACATTATGGACCCTATTGCCGAAGCATAAGGTATAGAATTCATTCTATTTCTTTCTTCAAGTGTCTTAGGAGACATCCTTTTAGAAAGATGTATACCTTGACTCATAGGAAGATAACCTCTTTTACTTCCATCCATGCTGAATCTTTTCAGCACTAAGTCAATGTACCTAGATTGGGATAAACCTAGCATCCTCTTAGATCTATCTCTAAAGATCTTAATACCTAGTATATAGGATGCTTCTCCCAAATTTTTCATGGAAAACTGGTTTGATAGCCAAACCTTGACTGATTGTAACATTGGGACATCATTCCCAATGAGGAGTATGTCATCTACATATAAGACCAAGAAGACTATGGCACTCCTACTAATCTTCTTATAAACATAGGGTTCATCCACATTTTTGATAAAACCAAACCTTTTAATAGTTTCATCAAAGCGGATGTTCCAACTTCTGGAAGCTTGCTTTAATCCATAAATGGATTTCTTTAGCTTGCATACTTGATTAGGTTTATTCTTTGAAATAAAACCTTCTGGCTGTGACATGTAGACTTCTTCCTCAAGGAAACCATTGAGGAATGCAGTCTTCACATCCATTTGCCAGATTTATAATCGTGGTACGCTGCTATAGCAAGTAAATCCAATTGATTTGAGCATGGCAACAGGTGAGAATGTTTCATCATAATCAATTCCCTGTTTTTGTCTAAAACTTTTGCCACTAATCTGGCTTTATAGGTTTCAACTTGGCCATCAGCCCCAATCTTTTTCTTATAGACCCATTTGCACCCAATAGGATTAACACCCTCTGGTGCATCGACCAAAGACCATACTTGGTTTACATACATAGAGTTTATCTCGGATTCCATGGCTTCTTGCCATCTATCTGAATCAGTACTCAAGATAGCTTCCGTATAGGTCAGAGGTTCATCATTTTGAATGACTTGGGCTTCATTATTTTTTCAATATTAAACCCATACCTCTCAGGTGCCCGTGGCACTCTATCAGACCTACGGGGAGGTTTTTGTGTTCTGGTTCTGTCCTAACTATATGTTCTAATGGTTGAGAACTGTCTATCTGTATTTCTTGTACTTCTCCAAGTTCACAGTTCTACCATTGCCCTTTTCTAAAATTAACTCTTTTTCTAGAAAAGTGGCATGCCTGCTGACAAAAATCTTTTGTTCAGTAGGATGGTAAAATAGATATCCTCTACCCTCTCTGGGATATCCTACAAATAGACATTTATCCGCTTTAGGTTCCAACTTATGTCCAAAATTCTTTTAACATAAGCTGGACATCCCCATACCTTAAAATATTTAAGATACGATTTCTTTCCACTCCAAATTTTATATGGAGTACTAACAACGGATTTAGAAGGTACCTGTTCAGAATGTAAACAGCAATTTCTAGTGCATGACCCTAGAAGAAATGGGTAAATTGTGAAGCACATCATGGATCGTACCACATCTAATAAGGTACGATTCCTCCTTTCAGCTATATCATTTAGCTGTGGAGTATAAGGAGGGGTCCATTCAGAAATAATTCCATTAACTTTAAGATAGTCTAAAAACTCCGTGGATAAGTATTCTCCTCCTCGATCAGAACGAAGAACTTTAATACTTTTCCTGGTTTGTTTTTCGACCATACTTTGATACTCCTTAAATTTATCAAAGGCTTCAGATTTATGTTTTATAAGATACACATATCCAAACCTAGATAAATCATCTGTAAAAGTGATAAAATATGAGTATCCATCTCTGGCCTGAGTTGTCATTGGACCACATACATCAGTATGTATAATTCCTAATAACTAAGTCTAAGTTGACTTTCTCCATGTCCAGTAAATGGAGTCTTGGTCATCTTACCCATGAGACATGATTTGCAAGTTCCAAATGATTCATACTCATAAGGATCAAGGATTTTTCCTTGTATAACATGCTTATCCTAGACTCATTAACATGACCAAGTCGATGATGCCAAAGTAAAGTATCATTAAAGTCTTCTCTTTTTCTTTTATTATTGACATGAAAAACACTATCATTGAAAGAAAGAGTTAAGAGCCCATTACTAAATATGCCAGAACAAATAGCCAACAAATAATTTATTAGACAACATTATCGAGCAACCAGTGCTCGTTACATCCATTACATATCCTTGTTTTAATAATAGGAATAGATATAATGTTCCTAATAATCTTAGGCATATAGTAACAATTTTCTAACTCCAAGATCTTCCCTGAAGGCAACTTCAGAATATAGGTCCCTATAGCTTCTGCTTGGATGATATCACCACTAGCACCATAGAGATTGAAGTCACCTTCCTTCAATACTTTAAGCTTATGGAGGTCCTGTAAAGATTTGCATATATGGTAACCACAAGCAGTATCCAATACACAAGTATTTAATATAGATGAATTTAATGTCAATATAGCATGTATCTCATACATACCTTTTGGCGCATCTGATGCACCAGGCTTCACAGTTGCAAGGTAAGCCTTGCAATTCCTTTTCCAATGTCCCGCTTTGCCGCAAAAGAAACAGGTCGACTGTTTGGAGGCCTTCTTTCCTTTCTTATTCTTATTGATGCCACTCTTAGGGTTTAGCCTCCTATTAAAACCCTTTTTGCCTGATTTCTTCTTATTGGTTTTATCAACAAGAAGAAGTGAAGCCTTTTCTTTCTTAACGTGGCTCTCCGCTATTTTTAACATATTTAACAGCTCAGGCAAGGAAGTGTTTAGTTTGTTCATGTGATAATTCAAGACAAACTGTGAAAATGACTCCGGAGTGATTGCAGGATTAAATCCTGATTCAACTCCCCATCCATGATAAAACCTAATTGACCCAATCTGGTGATTAAGTAAATTACCTTCAGAACATGATCCTGAATGGATGTTCCCTCTGTCATCCTAGCACGGAATAACTGCTTAGATATTTCGTATCTAGCAGTTCTGCTTTGTTCTCCATAAAGCTCTTTTAAATTGAGCATTATGGATTGAGTATCCATGCTTTCATGCTGTCTCTGTAACTCATTGGTCAAAGAGGCCAGTATGATACACTTGACAGTGAGGGAGTCATTCTGACACATTTTGTATGTGGCCATATCTTCCTGTGTGGCATCGTCCCCTAGTGTTAAGATTAGGGGTATTAAGAATATAAGAAAGTTTTTCTGAACTCAGCACAATCTTTAAATTTCTCAACCAGTCCACATAGTTTGGACCAGTCAGTTTGTTGGTATCTAAGATACTTCGCAGTGATAATGAATATGCTATTTATCTACATTTAATAAAGAACAATACGTAAGCAAACAACCATGAAATGACTTACATAATTAAATTAGATCTTCAATTTAATTATGTCTCCCACTATTTTACCAAAAATCATAGCCCTCACTATGATAATCGAGAAGAACCCTGATCGGTTTTTCTTAGTGAGATTGAGATCCTAATAACTTATAAAAGATCTTGCAGAAAACATAACAAATCTTTTATAAGCTCAAAGGTAGGAAACTCTTCCAATTATATCTTATATAATTCTCAAAAATAACTTGGCCTCTAGAACATTATTAGTATTGCAGAAAAATACAACAAACTATAATGTTCTAGTTAAGTCAAGACCCTTTCATTTCTATACAGTCAGTACTCAAATATAATGCCCTTGCAGATAACACAACAAGGTATTATACTAAATATACTGTAAGCATATCTGTGCACTAGACTAGTATTATGTCAATCACTATATTAGGTCTTGCAGATAACACAACAAACCTAATGTGGTTCATAACACAATAATGATCCAGCATGAAGGAAGGCCAATATATAGTATTTTTAACACTAAGCATTTTAGTCAAGATTTAAATATAATCAAATCGGACAGGCAAGTGGAAGAGATGTGGGAGTCCCCCCGTTGCTTTCCTAGACACCATAAAAATTGGCCAGGTCAGTCAACGGAACCAATTAAAAACCACAATTCTCTTTACCTTCCCAGAACCACCTTTCTAGACACCGAATGATCAATTGTTCATCATGACTAGTGATGCTTATTAGTTAAATATACTATGACTTAATATAAATTTTTTAAGAGGAGGGTTTTATAAAATTGCCAGCACATTCTTATAGAACATATCACAATCATATCACTCTAATAATCAAATATGTGCTAAGTGTGTCATCATACTAGGACAACCATTTACCACAATGGATCCACCATTATGCCAGGGCAACCTTATTTCAGTATGATGACTTCAAACTAATCATATCTCTATAATAATTAGGGTTTGAGTGAAAAACCCTAACTAGTGGCATACATCAAAACATATATGCAATCAAAAAAAAATATGCTAAGTGTAATAGCATATTAGGATTTAAAAAACCCTAATATGTAACACACAAACTATCATAGATTATAGTCCTAATTAAGGTGGCTCTGATATCACTGTTGGGTTCTGGTGCAATGCAGCGGAAGTGTAATTTCAAAAATGAAACTAAATTCACACCAAAAACCCTAAACCAGGAACTCCTTAAATAAGACAAGAACATATAACAAGTATATCTATGCAAATTAGGATTAGGGTACCAACCTGTAATCACTTATTCCAACAAACTTGAAGTTGAAGGGGCTAACTGAATTCACCAGGCATCCAGGTGTCCGCCCTCCGATGGTGATCCACACAGAGCAATGATCAAGAAACACTATCTTCTTTTCAATGGTTCCTACTATTGAGTTCTTCTTCCTAGAACTCAATTGCTCGGATTATGGCTGGAATTCTTCCACACAAGAGGTTGCCTCCCTTTCTTTGATCTCTTCTCCTCCTTCCACTAAGACTTTGACCCTCTAAGACACCCTTGTCTTAGAGATAAGACCTTGTCCTAAGAGGATTTAGGCTTGTCTTAAATTGGAGAAGAAATTAAGACATGAATGTCTTAATGTAAGAAGAAAGGAAATAAAATCAGAACTCCTTCTTTCCTTTACCGTCAGAGACCTTCTCTTTTATTCTTGTTCAGCAACAGAGTTTAAACAGAGGAGTCCTCTGTAAAGGAAACAATGTAAAACAAGAAAAGAGGGAAGGAGTCTTTTGGAGAGGAAGAAGAAAAATCTCAGATCACCCGTTCAGATTTTTCCTGACCCCTTAAATAGATTTTAGAGAGGCGCCCACACACCTCTCCATAAAAACCCATCTCACGCCCTTCTCATTTACTCACGCCCCTTCCCTCCTTCTCACAACCTTCCAGATTAAAACTCATGGCTTTTCCTAAAAGAAAAGTCATGAAATTTCAGAAGAAGGGAGCCGCGATGTTTCGGTCTCCGAAGAGACGTTATTTCGCGCAATTGGGAAGAGTTTGTGCCTTTTGTCTTTCTCAAAAATTTCCCAATCGTTGGATTCCCATCCAAGGGGACACATGTGAGGCGCTAATAGTGAGAAAGGAAGCCGCCCCAACTTAATTAATCGGAGAATTAAGTGGGCGCGCCAAGAGTCCATGCGCCCATGGACTCCTCCAAATGGCACGCCAAGAGTCCATAAGCGCATGGACTCTTGGCATTTTGGCATGAAAATGCAAAGGGGCGGTGGGGAAGCTAGCCTAGTTACATGGCTGCCAATAGGGTTAGCCATAATCCCTATAAACTTAATTAGGGTCTAATTAGATCCAATTAGATCCTGAATTGAACCAATCCGGAACCCTAATTCGAATCCAATTCGAATAGAAGCTAGGGTTTGCAACACCTGCTAGAGTGTTATCCTGCAAAGATGATTTAATTACAAATTAAACTCTTGATCAATCCTCTTAAGTGTGTGACCCATTGGGTTCCACATCTAGCCAATAGTGGGTTCGAATACAAGTTGACCTAATTTGATTAGAACTCTTTCTAATCGATTTCGGTCAAACTGGGCTTACCCAACTTGATCAATTAGGTCTCTTCCTAATAAGTGATCTTTAAATTTGATCAACCCACAAGACAAGATTGACGTCTAGCAACGTGTCATGTCTACCCGGAAGATATGAAATTCTGGTGAAATACCAAAACTACCCTTCAGTAGAGAGTTACCGTACAATTAATTCTTTCGATCAGCCTGCACCCAAAATATAACTATGGATATGGATATATGTCAAATCCAATATTATTTTATTTCTAGCTCAATCTTATATTGATGATTCAATTATCTTGATATTAGAAACCATCTCTAATATCTTTACTTTGATCAAAGATTCCCTGAATCATCATCCGATTGTTAACTAGCTGGATGCAATCTCTTCTTTCTAAGAGTGATCGATTCCTTGTTGACCTACTCATTACCTTCATATCCAATTCACCATTCCCAATATCAATCCTGTGCATGACTCAGTGTCATGATTAGGATTGAACCAAAGCATGGGTTCATGTACATAAGGTACTTATGGCAGTCTCAGGTCAAAGGATTACTTGTACCACTCCCACTATGAGAACCTTCTATTGATATGTAGCTAAGACTCCATTAGATGTTCTCAAGTTGGATCATATAAGTGAACTCATTCTCCAATGAGCACCCACATCCCAGTATTAGTGTCATACACAAGTGACTGTGAGAGCAGTCACCCTCTCCAGTATACATGGGATGTGCTAGTCTTACCCGAAAACCCTGATCCCCTACTCAGGGTTCCTTTGACTAGGAATATTTTAGATTAAGGTTTTAAGACTTTAGGTCTCACTGGTATGATCTCATCATAACCCTAAAATCATAGCCCTAATCTATGGGGTTCATCATGTAATAATAAACACAGCGTATGATGAAAAATAATGCCTTTATTAGAATTTTTGTCAATTACAATGGTTGGGAGATACAACATAGATTGGCTTGTAGGGCATATCCCTTTCAACCTCTTTGTGAACAAGGTGTCATAACTCTATTCACATGATATCATAATGTAAAGGATATTTTTGTCATTAAAATTTTAAGACTTTTTAATGATGAAATTATTTCTCAGTTCTATGATATCCTATGAACATGAGGATATTATAACCAGTGACTTGGTGTCATAATCCAAGTCAATAGATGTCATAATTTTTTTATAATGGAAGGGCATTTTTATCATTCAATTTTTTTTAAAAAAAGATAAAACTGCAACATTAAATGCATATTTAAAAATAAAACTTATATGGCTCAATCAAATTATGTGGTATATTTTTTCTCTTTTAGGAGCGGTATACGAAGACTTTCTCTTTAGATGATATTTTTTGTGCTATCGTGTGTGCATTCAATTTTCTCAATTCATATTGAATCAAAATTTTGTAGAATTGAACTTTCAAATTTACATTTAACAAAACTAAAAATCAAATAAAAATAGTTTTAAATTGAATAAATCAAACAAACCAAAATAATTTTGGTTCGGTTCGATTTGGTAATTTGATTTTGGACTTCTTTATACTAGACATTTGGTTTTGACTTGGACTTATGAAGTTCTTTAATAATTTCATTATTTAAATTATAGAATTAAACTTAAACTTCATATTATTATTTAAATTCAAATCAACAACAAATCATTCAAAAAAAATTACTTTAATAAAATTATCTCAAGCTTTTTACAATCTGCCAATATAATTTATCATAAGTCTAGAAAGGACAAATATGGTTTTTATTATATTTTATAATTTCAATATTTGGTTAACCAAGTTGATGTGGCAAGACCGCTGACGCGGGGTAGCTGTCAGACGCCACGTCAAAGAGAGCTGCCGCGTCAGACGCTGTGTCAGTCCCCCTGCTCTGATTCCTTCGCTGGGCTGAGCTCCCCCATGACAACGGGACCGTTGTCGAAGCTGAGCTCCGTCCTCCACCAGGTCGAACCTGCAAGCCCAGGACACCTAGGCTAGAGCCGAGCGGCACCCTTCAGAGCAAGACCCTTAGAGATCGAGCCTCGTGGTCGGAGTCGAGCTCAGCCCTCCTCCGCCACGTGGAGCCTCTTTGAGGTCGAGCCCTCTGGACCGGGCCCGCACTCTGCCCTCCAGAGCAAGACCCTAGGAGATCGATCCCCATGGTCAGAGTAGAGCTCAGCCCTCCTCCGCCACGTGGAGCCTCTTCGAGGCCGAGCCCTCTGGACCGGGCCCGCAACCTGTCCTCCGCCAGATCGAGCCCTGCCTCACCTACTCGGCCTCTAGCTCGGACAAAGGCGACTGCAGGTGAGAGGACAATACCATCACCCTAGGACGCCGGTAAGCCACCCCAGGACTGTGGGGCAATGCCCACCATACCATAATAACTACCTGCCCGCCACTTACACCAGAAAGGAAGGAAACACCCTGATCAAGGCACCGCAACCTCCACCAGTCGTCCGTACAACCAGAAGGATGGGCCAGCTAAAGGGCACGAATCCCAGGGGCGGCGGCCCTCGGATCGAGGCACTAACAAGTTTCCTGGAATGGGGCTACCGGAGAGAATGTCAGAGCGAATGGAAGTTTCCCCTACCGCATGTCAAGAAAGATGTCCCATCTACGGTACGGTACCCCATCGCACGTGCCTGCCAACCCAACGAGAATCCCAAGGCAAGCGCCCAACGGTCACCTTGACTACAAAGAACAATCGACACCCCCGAAGGGGGAGGGAACATAAAAAATAATGCAGTATCAGTTCAAGCTCAACCAGAAGAGCGACGCACCACCACCACTCTAGGAAAACAAAGGAGGAGGGGTTACGCAGAAAATCCCTCTAGCTCCACCGTCATCCTCCTGCACACTTTTATCTTTTTCTCATACCATTAACTCCTCCTCGCGTTGAGTCCATCAATAGGGGCTCGACCAGGAGGATCTGTTCCCCTGGATCATCACTGACTTGACCATCGGAGTGCCCCCGCCGGAATCCCCGACCCGAGTCACTAACCCAAGTTTTGCAGGTCTTGCAGGACTGGACCTCCCAAGAGCATTAAGTCATGCACTCTGGTGCCAAAAATAGCTACAGGCCATGGTGCTCTTGGCGACAACAGATTGGCGCGCCAGGTAGGGGCGTGTTCTTGTGAACAGCTCTTGATCTAGTTCAAGACCCCCCCCCCATTTTCTTCTACAAGCAAGTTCCATGGAAGGATGGTGACAACGCGGGCGTGAGAGGCTTCCACCAGTCATGCAGCACAACTTGGAGGTGGGGCCATCCGCTCCAGTTCAACCACCTCTGGTGGAGTCTTAGCTAGCTGCACTTGCCCAGCAAATGCAGATCCTTGCATAGCAGTGCGCCAGCTTGAGCACCAGCACCGGTCCTTGGCTACCCACCAGCAGCCAGGGATCCCCGTGGCCTATGCCGTAGCCCCCCGCGACAGCCTGCGTTCCTTTCAAGAAAGGCCTTCGCAGTCGCGGGCTATTACTGACAACTGGGGTAGCCATCAAACTCCGATGAAAAGACAACGAGCAGGGTCTGCCGACAGGGAGAGCCACTCACCAAACCTCGGGTGGGCAGCATCCAAGCCCCACGAGGTAAGAAAAGTAAGACCCCCCGCCATGGGTGCCATGCATCCATGTCACCTTCTCCGTCTCCTTCGATGGAGGAGTCTATTGACGAAGCCATCAGGCGCGCAGCGGAGAAGCGCCTGGAGAACCATGACCGCAAGTTGGCGGAGTTGGCCCACCGATTCGGTAACCTACTAGGCTCAGCTAGCGAGCCAACGGGCTACGACGCCTATCCCCCTTTCTCCCAGGAAATCTAAGGGGAGCCAATTCCGAGTCGGTTCCGTATCCCGCAGGTGGATCCTTACGACAGAACCACCGACCCCCTGAACCACCTAGAAAGCTACCAGACCCACATGAGGGTCTAGGGGGCCATCGATGCTCTCCTTTGCATCACTTTTCCTATTACTCTCCGGATGGGAGCCCGGGTATGGTTCACCTGCTTGGAGCCGAAAAGCATCAACTCTTTCGCCCAGTTGAGGCAGAAGTTCGTGGCCCACTTCGATGCCTATCGAAAGCTGCCACAAGAAGTAGACAGCCTCTTCTCCATCCGGTAGCAGGACCGCGAGCCACTGCGAGACTACGTGGCCCGCTTCAAGGCCACTGCGTTGGAGATCTACAACCTCGACGAGCCAGTCGCAATGCTGGCACTGAAGCGAGGACTCAGGACCTCCCGCCTGACCTACTCGTTCGACATGAAGCCCCCCAAGACTCTCCTCCTCCGAGCCCAAAAATACATCAATGCCGAGGAGGCGATTGTACGAGACGGGAGCTCAATAGGAAGCCATTGAAGAAGCAGACCCCCACCGAGACTCCCGGAACCCGGAAGCCAGCGCCCCTGGTTCCGAACTCCCGGAGGGGGCCAAGACCGAAGGGCACCCCCGTTCCCGAGGAGAGTTACGCCCCCCTTCTCATCCCGAGGATAAAAATCCTCATGAAGATCAAAGGCGAGGACTATCTGAGATGCCCGCCTCCGATGAAGTCCTCCACTGATCATGATAAAACAAAGTACTGTTGCTTTCACTGCGACCATGGCCATGACACCAAGGAATGCCACAACCTCAAGTAAGAAATCGAAGAACTCATCAAGAGGGGCTACCTCAAAAGGTTCATGGGGGGCAGACCTCAGGTAGAATCCAAGGCGCTCGTCGCTCTCTCGCCAACTCCAGCCATCGACAACCACCCTACCGAGAAGTCGGTGGGCATGATCTCCTGGAGAGCTGCGCGCATGTCGAAGAAGGCCCGAGGGATAAGGGATTCTGAGAATGTACTCCACTTTATGAGGGAAGGGAAAGATGGGGGAAAGAATGTAAACAATGATACCGTGGTCGACGAGATGACGATCGTGAAGCATCCTGTAAAATGCATCATGGTTGATAGTGGGAGCTCCACAGATGTGCTTTTTTACAATGCCTTCTCCAAAATGAATCTTTCTCCCGATCTACTCAAATCTATGCACACTCCCCTTGTCAGTTTCACAGGTGATTCTATAAGAGTGGAAGGAGAGATCGCTCTCCTAGTCACCGCCAGGACCCCATCTCGGTAGAGCACCGTCATGGTGACCTTCATGGTTGTAAGGCTTCTTTACGCCTACAACATGATCCTGAGCTGACCCGGGCTCAATCAGCTCGATGCTGTTGTCTCCACCAAGAGGCTACTTATACAGTTCCCCACTCCTACAGTATTGGGGAAATGAGGGGAGCACCCTAGCCGGTACAACACTGCTTTCAAACCCTCCCTGTGGTTAAGGTCCCCCAGGATGATCCCAAGGTAGATGATTTCGACCAAAGGGCCCAAGACCCTAGGGGAGGTCCGGTCGAGCGCCTGCTCACTTATTCGCTTGAAAACAACCCCATAAAGACGGTGCAGATTGGAGCCCAGCTATCTGAGAAGGAAAGGGCTCAACTACTGGAGTTCCTGTGGGCAAGCACGGATGTGTTTGCATGTTCAGCGGTGGACATGCCAAGTAATCCTCCTGACATCATTACTCACAAACTGAGTGTTGATCCAAAGTATAGGCCAGTTCGACAGAAGAAGAGAAGCTTTGCCCCGGAGAGGTAGGCAGCCATCAAGAAGGAAGTAGACAAACTCCTAGCTGCCGATTTTGTTTGAGAGGCCCAATATCTGAGCTAGCTGGCAAACATGGTGATGGTAAGGAAGAATAATGACAAGTGGAGGATCTGTATAGACTACACCGACCTCAACAAAGCATGCCCGAAGGATAGCTTCCCTTTACCGAAGATTGACCAGTTGGTGGATGCCACCTCTAGCCACAGGCTGCTCTCCTTCATAGATGTATTCTCCGGATACAACCAGATCCGTATGCACCCGGATAACGAGGAGCACACTGCCTTCATCACCAACCAAGGGACATACTGCTACAGGATGATGCTCTTCGGTCTGAAGAATGCTGGGGCGACGTACCAACGTCTGGTTAACAAGGTCTTCAAAGACTAGATTGGTCGGAACATGCAAGTATACGTGGACGACATGTTGGTCATGAGCAAAATGAGCTCGGGTCACGTTATCGACCTCGTCGAAGCCTTCCATAACCTCTGAAAATATTAGATGAAGCTCAACCCAGCGAAGAGCACCTTCGGGGTGGTAGCCGGGAAGTTCCTCGGCTTCATGGTCACCCAAAGGGGCATCGAGGCAAACCCAGAGACAGTCCAAGCGATCGTCGACATGGAGCATCCCACAACCAAGAAGCAGGTCCAGTGCCTGATGAGGTGCGTCGCTGCTCTGAGCCGATTCATCTCGAGGTTGGTCGATCGTTGCCTTCCCTTCTTCAAGGCATTGCGTAAGATGCATGACTTCACTTGGACGGAGGAGTGCAGGATAGCCTTCGAGGAGCTGAAGAAATTTCTCACCTCTCCCCCATTGCTCTCCAGGCCAAAGAGATGGGGAGCTCCTACTCTATTGGTGGTCACACCCAAAGCCGTCATCTTGGTTCTCGTCTGCGTAGATGAGGACAAATCTCAAAAGCCGGTATACTATACCAGCAAAATTCTTTGCGATGCGGAGATCAGGTATTCTCGCTCCGAGAAATTCATTTTTGCACTAATAATGTCTGCTAAGTGCCTTAGGCCCTACTTCCAAGCACACCTGACCTACTTCCAAGCACACCTGATAGTGGTCGTGACGGACTAGCCACTGAGGGCCATACTCAGCCATCCCGAGACTTCCGGGAGATTGGCCAAGTGGTCCCTGCTGCTCAGCGAGTTCGACATAGTGTATCGGCTGAGGTCCTCGCAGAAGCCCAAGTCCTAGCTGACTTCATGGTCGAGTGCATCGAGTTCGCCGAGGAGCTAGAGCAGATAATTACGGAGCCCGGGCCAGGGGAGGAACCTTGGATCCTCCACGTGGATGGTGCATCCAATTTCGGCAGGAGCGGAGCAAGCCTCATCCTCACCACAGTGATGGGGTTATGACAGAATGCACCCTATGTTTCAAATTCAACGAAACAAACAACCAAGTGGAGTACGAGGAACTCCTCGCGAGTCTAAGAGTCTCCCGCGAGCTGGGTGTGCAAAATTTAAAGTCTTCATTAACTCCCAGCTGGTTGTCGGACAAGTCTCCGAAGAGTATGAAGCTAGGGACACCCAGATGATGAAGTACCTGGAGCAAGTCCACTCAAGCACGATGGGTTTCCGATGCTTTAGCATCTTCTACATCCCCCGTGGGGAGAATGCGCGCGGATGCACTGTCTAGACTCGCAACCCTGTCGGACTCATCACTGGGATGCGCCTACATCGAGTACCTCGAAAGTCCAAGATACGAAGGCTTAGAGGAGGTGCATCAAGTCATCCCCGAGCCGAGCTGGATAGACAAGTATGTCAGGTACATCGCCGACGGCTCCCTACCTAAGGACCGCATAGAAGCGGCCCTCGTCAAGAAGAAGGCCTCTAGATTCGCTCTGATGGAGGGCTAGGTCTACCGCCGATCTTACTCCTACCCGCTCCTGAAGTGCCTCGGGCCCGTAGAGGCAAACTTTGTGCTCCAAGAGATACACGAAGGCCTCTGTGGGAACCATGTGGGAGGGAGAACACTGGCTTATAAGGCCCTTCGCCATAGGTTTTTCTGGGAGACCATGAGGGAGGATGCTGCTGACTTTATTAGAAGGTGCGACAACTACCAGCGCCACGCGAACATACAGTGCCAGTCGGCAGTGCCGATCTCCCAGCTCTCAGCCCCTTGGCCTTTTGCCCAGTGGGGAATGGACATCTTGGGGCCATTTCCCCCTGCACCAGGGCAGCGAAGATTCTTGCTGGTGGCGATCGACTACTTCTCCAAGTGGGTTGAGGTAGAGCCAATAGCCCGGATTGTAGAAGCCAATGTCCGCCAATTCTTCTGGAAGTCAATTATTTGCCACTTCGGACTCCCCCGTTGTATCATCACCGATAATGGGCGACAATTTGACAATCGGGAGTTCGAAGGGTTTTGCATCGAGCATGGCATCCAACACCGATTCACCTCAATAGCACATCCTCAGACAAACGAGGAAGCTGAGGTGACTAATCGGACCATCCTTCAAGGGCTCAGAACCAGACTGGACCAAGCCAAGAGCAGGTGGGTGGAAGAACTCCCAATTATCTTGTGGGCCTACCACACAATGCCCAGAACGGCAATCGACGAGATACCTTTCATCCTTGTTTACGGCACCGAGGCCGTCATCCTAGTTGAGCTCGACGTACCTATGCTAAGGGTGCAACAATATGATAAAGCACGGAACTCAGCACACCTCCTGCTCAACTTGGATCTCCTCGAAGAAAAAAGGGATAAAGCCCAGATACGAATGGCGACATACCGGCAATGAGTAGCCCGATACTACAATGCTCGGGTCAGGCCAAAAGCCTTCAGGACCGGAGACCTGGTGCTACGCCGGGCAGAAGCATCTCAACCCCGGGAGTGCAGCAAGCTCTCGTCGAGCTGGGAAGGCCCTTAGAAGGTGGCTGAGGTTCTCTTACAGGGGGCCTATTATCTCGAAAAACTCGACGGTGTCAGATTCCCTCGAACATGGAATGCCTGCAATCTGCGAAGATACCATTAATAATGTAAGGCTTTCCCCCCCATAATAATAATAATGGTTTTCTTTTTGCTCGAGTGTCTGTCTGCCTTGTAGGGAAACCTCCAAGACGACTTCGAGCCCAACTCCGAGATGCCAAGACCTGAGCCCAGCTCTCAGGCAACCCAAGACCGGGACTCAGCTCTCCGGCCAAGGGACCTTCAAGCCAAGTTACTCTCAATCATCAACGTCTTCGAGCCCAACTCTGAGATAACAAGACCTGAGTCCAGCTCTCAAGCAACCCAAGAATGGGACTCAGCACTCCGGCCAAGCGACCTTCAAGACAAGCTACTCTCAAACATCAACGTCTTCGACCCAGCTCTGAGATGCCAAGACCTGAGCCCAGCTCTCAGGCAACCCAAGACCAGGACTTAGCTCTTCGGCCAAGGGACCTTCAAGCCAAGCTGCTCTCAATCATCAACATCTTCGAGCCTAACTCCGAGATGCCAAGACCTGAGCCCAGCTCTCAAGCAACCCAAGACCAGGACTCAGCTCTCCAGCCAAGGGACCTTCGAGCCAAGCTGCTATCAATCATCAATGTCTTCGAGCCCAGCTCCGAGATGCCAAGACCTGAGCCCAGCTCTCAGGCAACCCAAGACTAGGACTCAGCTCTCTGGCTAAGGGACCTTCGAGCCATGATGCTCTCAATCATCAATGTCTTCGAGCCTAACTCCAAGACACCAAGACCTGAGCCCAGCTCTCAGGCAACCTAAGATCGGGACTCAGCTCTCCGGCCAAGGGACCTTCGAGCCAAGCTGCTCTCAATCATCAACATCTTCGAGCCCAGCACCGAGATGCCAAGACCTGAGCCCAGCTCTCAAGCAACCCAAGATCGGGACTCAGCTCTCTGGCCAAGGGACCTTCAAGCCAAGCTGCTCTCAATCATCAACGTCTTCAAGCCTAGTTCCGAGGTGCCAAGACCTAAGCCCAGCTCTCAAGCAACCCAAGACCGGGACTCAGCTCTCCGGCTAAGGGACCTTCGAGCCAAGCTGCTCCCAATCATCAGCGTCTTCGAGCCCATCTCCGAGATGCCAAGGCCTGAGCCCAACTCTCATGTGACCAAGACCCGGGCCCAGCTCTCCGAAAGAAAATGCCTTGAGCCTAGCTCCAAGGCACCAAAGACCTGAGCTCAGCTCTCAGGCAACCCTTGGATCGAGTCCTAGTCTTTCGGCCAGGAAGGCCTCGAGCGTAGCTCCAAGGCATTCAAGACCTGAGCCCAGCGCTCCGGCTAGGAAGGCCTCAAGCCTAGCTCCAAGGCATTCAAGACCTGAGCCTAACTCTCAGGCACCTTGGATCGGGGCCCAGCTCTCCGGCCAAGGAATCTCTGAGCCTAGCTGCTCACGACTACTAGAATCTTACGCTTGACTTGTCGACACCAAAGCCTGGTAGTTAATTCCCGGCAAGGTGAGACCCTTGTTGCCCAGAAATGGAGCCCAAGAGGGGAGGTGAATTGGGTCTTTTAAAACTTAATAAATAAAATGAAGGTCTAGTGGTGCTTGTGAGCAATGATAAATATGATACAAGATGTTAGCAATAATTAAAGAGCACGAGAGAAAAAGAGCAATCACACACAAACACAAAGTTTATAGTGGTTCGGTGCAAACCTAGCACCTACATCCACTCCCCAAGCCACCCTTGGGAATTCCACTATAATCCACACTAGATTACAATCGACTTGTTTTTCACAAGGATCACAAGTCAAAACCTAGGTTGGTTTTGTCACTTAGGCTTACCAACAAACCTTAACACTTGTTTTGTCTTCGGGCTCACAAGTTAACCCTAGTTGGTTTTATCCCTTTGGCTCACCAACAAACCACAATAACCTTCTTTCAAGATACCCTTGAAAGCAAGGTCAAATCACAATAAAAATAGATATGTAATTTAAAAACTACAACAACTCTCTTCAAGAGTAGATTGGAATCTTTGAAGCTCAAGAGGATGCTTTGTCTTCTCTCTTCCTTGGAATCTCCTTCAATGTACCTCTTTTTGGAATGAAGGATGACCTTGTAGGCTTTTCAATGGAATCAAGCTAGAAGAGGCTTTTGATGTGAAGTTTGGAGAGAATATTGGCTTTATGGCTTTTGAGTAGACTTGAATGCACTTGAATACACTTCTCTTCTCTTCTCTTGCTTTAAAATGAGGTTGGTGGAGCTTAAATACACCAAAACCTTCCAAAAAATTGTTTGTGACCATTGGTACCTTGGAATAGCTGTTTGGGAGCTTGAAAAGCAAGTTCTGCAAGCTAGAAAATAGATCCGTTAGAGCTGTCAGGCTGCAAGTGTCGACACTTGGCTGTCAAGTGTCGACACTTGACTGTCAGGTGTCGACACTTGATCTCTGGGTGTCGACACTTGAACATTCAGGTGTCGACACTTGATGCACACGTGTCGACACTTGACACAAAAATCCTCAACAATACAAAGTTCTGTATTTTCAAAATCTCAGGCCTTGAGTCGACACTTGGACCTAAGTGTCGACACTTGGTGTCGATACTTGAATATAGGTGTCGACACTTGGCGTGCCAAGAATTTTTATCCGTGCCAAATGCTGAAGTGTCGACACTTGACTGTCTAGGTGTCGACACTTGAGACTGAAAACTTTCAGATTCAAGTGTAAATGCCTCGAAAACATAAATAAATTCATGAATACATAAACACATAATATTTAAACATTTTTATGCCCTTTTTCAATGAAGTAGATGCCTGGATTTGTGAGAATTGCTCCGTGCCATTACATGCCATATACCATAAGTTTCTGAGATTTTGAGGTGCTTTCTTCCTGAAAACTCATAACTTGAAATCCTCATTAGAATATAATATGCACTCAATGTTTTGTTATTCATCAAAATCACTGGGTGGAGCCAACAATCTTCCCCTTTTTGATGATGACAAAACCTTGAGTAAAAAGGCAACATATTTCAAACGTTTAACCATTTAATTTTGAATATGAATTTAAGTCCATTAAAGAATCAATCTCCCCTGTAATTAGATACTTCTCATTAAAGTGAGCTTCAAAGATTCTTACAAGGTAAAAATCAACACAATCAATACAATTTCTCAACAAATTTATGAATTAACACCTTTTTCTCAACAAATTTATACATCAATAAAATCAATACTCTTTCTCCCCCTTTTTGTCAATCATTAGAAAAGGGGAATTTTTCCTCCCCCTCACAATGAGCATGGAGACAAAAAGATAGTAGAGAAACACATAACATAGATATAAAAGTCATAATTATGCTAATATCAGAGCTAAAATATATCAAGATAAAAGAGTATTAGAGCCAAAAAAAATAGTAAATTGATTCATTGAAGCACAAATAAAGTGTACTGAACAGAAATACATATATATAAGAAAAGTTTGCAGTACAAAATTTGCTGAATCATCAGCAAGAGCTAAAACATACATATATCATCAGAGTCAAATAAGTATCAAACACATATCATAAGAGCTAAAACAAACATCTGTGAGGCTAATCCTCATCAGATGGAACATCAAGACTGAATGGAGCACTGATCCTAGATCTGGTGGCTAATGCCCTAGGAGGTGCTAAAGCTCTACGACTCCTAGTGCTGCCGGAAGGACCAAAGACGGGTACAACCCTAGATGATCTAATAGAATGAGGTGAAAGATGATCAGCTGGCGTAATAAGATTCGGTATGGAATCAACCAAGGCGGTAGTAGGAGCTGGTGTAGTAGGAGGATCTCGACTGACCACCTCATAAGCATCGGCACCGTCAACACTGTCGCTGTCACTACCAAATACCTCTGTAGCTCTATCAACATCCTGATCACCATCCTCAGCAGAATCAGCATGGTCGCTCTGGTGATCGCCACCATCATCATCATCATCGTCATCATCATCAGATCGTGCAAGTGCAGGGGTTGCCGGAGGTATAAGGGATCTCAACAGACTCTCAATGCGAGAGAATCCCTCCTCCATGGATCTGCGAATCTCAGCGTGCTCCGAGGTAGTATGTGCTCGTAGAAGCTCGATCTCGCTACGCAGCTGAGTCACCTCACCTCTGATCTCTGTGAACTATGCTCTGGCATGCTCCTCAAAAGATAGTCCTGTAGATGGTGGTGGAGGAGCTGAAGTGTCAGGAGACAAGTGCTCTGTCTGTGTCAATGGGATATCGACTGGAGGAAAAACTGTTGGCATAGATGGTCCAGCCTCAGCCTCTCGAATCTTGTCCTCCTCATCTGGCTCCTGGCCAGACTCTCTGCGAATCCATCGACCTCCAACTATCCTGTATCCCATCCGGTGCAATGACCTCTCATCGTACACATCTGTGCAGTATCTCGTTGGGGATCTCTCCCTCCAATGATACTCCACATGCTCTGAAAAGTCGGGTCAGTGCCATGCTGTATGGAAAACAGTGTCGGCACTGAGTAGTAGCATCATACATCTATGTCAGCATCAGGAAGGAATACCTATCTATCTCCTCTCGATCAGACTCGTCATCACCATCAACGCCCTCTCGGTGATGAAGTCGAATCTGCCAGTCTTCGGTAGTAGGATCCGTGCAGTAATATGGTGCAAAAGGCACATCTCCAATGATAACTGGTTCGCGGTAACCACTGATATACCACGAATATCCTCTCTCTCAAGGATGCACCTAAATGCCGCCTCTCTATCATCCACTGAAAAGGCATAGACTCCTCTCCGGGGTATCTCCCATACACTACTCAGAAGCTCATCAGTCAAAGAAATCTGAATACCCCAGACTGATGTCATCCATAGTAGTCGTCGACAGTCCAGTGCACCATAAAACTCCCTCACTAGGTGAGGATAGTACTTCTCATGCATGGTGCAGAATGGTACTAGTCCTGCATTAGTGAGTACCTGTCGAATGCCATAGTGGTGCCTGTCGAAACACTACAAGTCGACTCTCCTCCCTGAAGCTACAAACTTCCCTGCCATCCTCTCTGCAGGGGGGGCTCGGTGTGGCTGTACTGCTCGGCTGTGCTGAATCAAATCTAGCCTTTGATCTCCTCTCAATACCATGATTGGGTGTCTCCCTAACTGCAAGTCTCTTCCTAGGACCCATTACAGCCAACTGACCAGGGAAAAGGAAGAAAGGCTTAGAACAAGGGACTGGCTACAGGTTGAGATTAGAAAAATGTTCAGATAGGTTTCGAAAACCAGAATCAACAATGTTTGAAAATTGTAAAAATAATATTTATAGAAAATATATTTTGATTAAATGATAAACTTCCGAACAATATTTGTACAAAATATTTTTGTTTGGTAGAACACATTTGAATCTTTGGAAAAATATTTTTGTAAGATCTAAACATCAAGAACCATGGGATTTGGGTTTAAACACTTAGGGTTTTATCAAATAGGCAAAATGTTGCAAATGTATCATGAAAACCTTTCTAAATTGTCAATAAATGGATTTAGTATGTTTAATTTAAATGAAACAAAATTTATTTCGGCCAAAATTAATGAAACAGTGTTTTTTATGAAAAGGGATGAAAATGGCCAAAAGATGAGGAAAATCCGAGAAAAATAAGTTTATAACACTATTCCCTCAATGGAGTTTTAGAAATCTACTAAAACATGCAAAAATCCGTTAGATTCATGAAAAATACTTGGAAAACCCAAATCACGGTTGTTTGGTTCGAAAACACAAAACTAAAAACAAGGAAAATAAAAGAAATTAGAAAAGAAATACCTGATTTGTGATGGATTAAGGGGTGAAAGGATGGATTTAGAAAGGGGACCACTGTTGCAAGAAATCAAGGGGGAAAGAAAATTTCAAAAACCCTCGTTCGGTTTTTTTAAAAACAGTTTCAGATTCGCAAGTGTCGACACTTCGGATGTGTCAAGTGTCGACACTTGACACTTTCCAAGTGTCGACACTTGGCCAAAAAAAAAAATCGAGAAAATCTGGAAAAAATAGAAAAAATTTTGATAAAATTTTGGGGCTTTAATCAATAGGTTTTGAGCTCTAGGATTTGGTATAATTGATACTAAGAGAGTTCTATGAGAATGGATCAATGACACCTAACTCTCTTTTAATCAGACAGAACCTATCCTCACTCAAAGGCTTTGTAAACACATCTGCTAACTGATCATCAATACAAACAAAATCAAGAATTACATTAGAGTTTTGTACATGATCTCTTATGAAATGATGTCTTATTTCAATGTGTTTACTTCTTGAATGTTGCACAGGATTTTTAGATAGGTTGATTGCACTAGTATTGTCACATCTTATGGGTGTCTTAGTTAGTTTAATGCCAAAATCTTCGAGTTGTTGTTTGATCTAGAGGATTTGAGCACAACAGCTTCCAGCTGCTATATATTCAGCTTCCGTCGTAGATAGAGCAACTGAGTTCTGTTTCTTGCTACTCCAAGAGATCAAATTCACTCCAAGAAACTGACAGGTTCCACTAGTACTTTTACGATCAAGTTTACACCCAGCAAAGTCAGCATCAAAATAAGCAATTAATTCAAATGGAGAATCTCTAGAGTACCATAAACCAATTTCAATTGAGCCAGATAGATATCTAAGTTTGCATTTAACAGCCAAGATGAGACTCGCTAGGATTAGACTGATATCTTGCACACATACAGACACTAAACATGATATATGGCCTACTGGCAGTAAGATATAACAATACCAATCATGCCACGATATAATTTTTGGTCTATAGACTTACCTGATTCATCCTGTCAAGTCTACATGTAGAGCTCATAGGGGTACCTAAAGGCTTAGTGTTCTCCATCCCAAACTTCTTGAGTATTTCTTTTGTGTATTTTGTTTGGTTGATGAAGATCCCCTCTTTGGTTTGCCTTATCTGGAGTCCGAGGAAGAAATTCAGTTCTCCCATCATACTCATCTCGAACTCACCCTGCATTAATCTTGCAAAGTCTTGACAAAGAGATTCATTAGTAGCAGCAAATATTATATCATCTACATAGATTTGTACTACTAAGAGATCATCATTCTTTTTCTTTAAAAACAAGGTTTTATCTACATTATCTCTAGTAAAATCATTTTTCAGCAAAAAAGAGCTTAAACGATCATACCAAGCTCTTGGAGCTTGTTTTAATCCATATAAAGCTTTATGAAGTTTATAAACATGATTTGGAAATTCAGAATTTTCAAAACCAGGGGGTTGCTGAATATAAACTTCTTCTTCAATTAATCCATTTAAAAAGGCACTTTTAACATCCATTTGATATAGTTTAAAATTCATGAAGCAAGAAAAAGCCAACAATAGCCTAATTGCCTCAAGTCTAGCCATAGGAGCAAATGTTTCATCAAAATCTATCCATTCCTCCTGATTGTATCCTTTGGCAACAAGTCTAGCTTTATTTCTATTTACTATTCCATTTTCATCAAGTTTATTTCGAAAACCCATTTTGTGCCAATAATTGATGTGTTTGAAGGCCTATCCTCTAGTGTCCAAACATTGTTCCTTTTAAATTGATTAAGTTCATCTTGCATAGCATTTATCCAATTACTATCACATTCAGCTTCCTCAATAGTTTTAGGTTCAATTTGAGACATAAAAGCTAAGTAATCATAAATATTTCTAAGGGATGATCGAGTACTTACACCTTTAGATGGATCACCTATAATTTGTTCTTTTGGGTGTCCATGAGCATACCTCCATTCTTTTGGTAATGGATCAACAGTTGATATATTTTCATCACCTTGTGCTTGATCTCCTTCAGTGTTTTGATTATCATTTTGTTCCTTGGTAAGCCCTTCATTGTTGTTTATTTCTTCAGTTTTCTTGCTACTTGTTTCATCAAAAAGTACATCTTCTTTTCTTGAAGATTTTTGGTTAGTTTCATCAAATACTACATGTATGGATTTTTCAACAACAAGTATTCTTCTGTTGAAGACCCTGTATGCCTTGCTAGATGTGGAGTAGCCTAGAAGACTCCCTCATCTGATTTGGCATCAAATTTACTTAAATTATCTTTACCATTGTTTAAGATGAAACAACGGCATCCAAAAATATAAAAAAAATGAATTGAGGGTTTTTCTACCCTTCCAAAGCTCATAAGGTGTTTTCTTTAAAATCGTCGAATTAAAACTCGATTTAAATATAGCATGCAGTATTTATGGCTTCCGCCCAAAATATCTAGGTAAATCATTTTCACAAAGCATGGTGCGTGCCATATCTTCAAGAGTTCTATTTTTTTTTTCTACTACCCCATTTTGTTGAGGTGTCCTAGGTGCAGAAAAATTATGATGAATTCCATTTTCAATACAGAATTTATCAAAATCATCATTTTCAAATTCGGTTCCATGATCACTTCTTAAAGATACTACTGAAACACCTTTTTCATTAAAACTCTTTTGTGAAATCTAATAAATTCAGAAATGTTCATCTTTATGTGCTAAAAACATGACCCATGTAAATCATGAGAAATCATCTACAATGACTAGACCATACTTCTTACCTCCTAAACTAGATGTTCTAGTAGGCCCAAAGAGTCCATGTGAAGCAATTCCAAAGGTCTAGATGTAGAGATCACTCCTTTTAGTTTGAAAGATGATTTTGTTTGTTTTCCAAGTTGACATGCACTGCAAATTTTACTTTTTTCAAAATTGAGTTTAGGCAAATCTTTTACCAAATTCTTTTTGCTAAGTTTTGAAATTAAATGCATGCTTGCATGTCCTAGTCTATGATGCCAAAGCCAACTAGTTTCATCGATCTTGGCTTTCATTGCCACTAGACATTGACCTTTCTGAATAGGGAGATCATCAAGATCAACCATATAAATATTGCCATGCCTATGATCGATGAACTTAATGCCATTATCATCTAGACTAGAAACAAAGCACAAAGAAGATTCAAAATAACTTTAAAATTTTTGTCACAACTGACTAATGCTAAGCAGTTATATTTTAAGCCATCAATGTATAAAACATTATCAATATAAGAGGTAGGGGTGATATGATTTTACAATACCGATAATTTTGCCCTTTCCATTATCACCAAAGTTACATTGCCACCATTTTGATATGTGAGTGATGAGAACTGCTCCACATCTCCTGTCATATGCCTTGAGCAACTGCTATCAAGGTACCACATCCTTTCTTGTTGGTTGCAAGGCATATCTGCAATAAAGATCAAGTGGAGACTTTAGGTACCCAGCCATCTTGGGTCCTTTTTGGTTAGTGGCATTGGTTCCTTTTGGAACCCAAAATTTCTTAGTGTTGTTTAATATTTCTTTTGTTAAACATATAGATTTATGTCCTTTATACCACAAGTATAGCAAGTAATAATGAAGATGCGGCACAAAGAAATTTTTTTAAAGAGTTTTCTGTTTCTTAATGAGTTCTGAATCCTAAGCCAGCTTTGTCAATATTACTCTTTGATTATTAAAGTAATTTAATTTTTTCGAACTGTAAGTAAATTTTTCAACAAAGGTTTTAGTTTTTTCGATTTCTTCTTTATATCTTTTGTTTTCAATTAAAATTTCTTTGCTTTGTTTTGACAAATTTTCATTTAACAGTATGTCACTTTTCGTTTTAAAGATATCCTTTTCTTTTTCAAGTGCCATAATCTTATCATTAATTTTTTATTTTGTATAAGAAGGCATTCATTTTGATTTGAAAGGTTGTTATTTGTTTTTTAGCTAGATCCAAATTTTGCTTCTTTAAATCTTTATGTTTTGACTTTAACTTTTGAAATCTATGACTAGTTCATCAAAAACCTCATGAAGCTCATCAAAGGTAAACTCATTTTCAATTTCAGAATATACCCTCTTCTTGATCGGCGCCATTAGACAGAAGTTTGCTACCCTCCTGCTGTTCTTCCTCAGAGCTGGAGTCTTCACTTTCACTCCAGGTTTGCCATCATGGGCTTTCTTTCTCAGCTTTCTTCTACTTTTCTTTAACAAGGGCAGTTTACCTTGAAATGCCCGGGTTTTCTTACACTCAAACATGTGTGCTGCTCCTTCTCTCTCCTTTCTTTATCATTTCCTACTCGGCTCATCTTTCAGAGGTTTCTTTTGTGTAGTTGAATTTTTTTTTTCTCATGAACCTTCTGAATTTCCTTGCTAACAAGCCGTTTCATCTTCTTCGTCATCTTCTTTAGAGTCTTCTCTTGAGTCCTCTCTAGTAGTAGATTTGAATGCAATCACCTTCTTCTTCTTGTCCACCTCTCCATTCTTTTGTTTGAGGGAGCTCATAAGTCCATTAAAGAGCCCAACAGTTGTTCCAGCGAGAGAGTGTTGACGTCCTTAGCTTCTTCAATGGCAGTGACTTTGCATCCCATGAAGCTGGTAGAGACCTGAGAAGTTTATTCACAAGTTCACCGTTGAAATTATTTTTCCTAGGCTTCTCATGCCATTCACAATGTTTGTGACCTAGTATGCATCTCACTGATAGACTCAGTAGTTCCATTTTAAACATTTCATATGTGTGAATTAGCATGTTAACCTTGGTGGTTTTCACTTGGTGTGTACCCTCATGGATAACCTCAAGTGTATCCCAAATCTCCTTGGCAAGAGACAATTTGATATTCTATTAAATTCACTAGGATCAAGAGAACAAAATAAAAGGTTCATTGCCTTGGCATTAAGCTCAATTTGCTTAATGTCATTCTCATCCCAATCATCTTCCATTTTTGGAGTGAGAATGCCATTAATCATCATTGTAGGTGATGAGGACCTTTTACAATAGTTCTCCACAAATTATAATCAAGTACTTGAATAAATATGTGCATGCGTGTCTTCCAATGTGTAGTTTTGTGCCATTAAAAAGTGGGGTCGGTTTGAAGCTTGACCTTCTACAATACATTCCTATTGGGCTGCCATGATCTTTTACTCAAGATCCTTGGACCTACAAGAGAGTACCGGCGCTCTGATACCACTTGTTGCCCAGAAATGGAGCCCAAGAGGGGGGGTGAATTGGGTCTTTTAAAAATTTAATACAATAAAATGAAGGTCTAGTGGTGCTTGTGAGCAATGATAAATATGATACAAGATGTTAGCAATAATTAAAGAGCACGAGAGAAAAAGAAATCACACATACAACACAAAGTTTATAGTGGTTCGGTGCAAACCTAGCACCTACATCCACTCCCCAAGCCACCCTTGGGAATTCCACTATAATCCACACTAGATTACAGTCGACTTGTTTTTCACAAGGCTCACAAGTCAAACCTAAGTTGGTTTTGTCACTTAGGCTTACCAACAAACCTTAACACTTGTTTTGTCTTCGGGCTCACAAGTTAACCCTAGTTGGTTTTATCCCTTTGGCTCACCAACAAACTACAATAACCTTCTTTCAAGACACCCTTGAAATCAAGGTCAAATCATAATAAAAATAGATATGTAATTTAAAAACTACAACAAACTCTCTTCAAGAGTAGATTGGAATCTTTGAAGCTCAAGAGGATGCTTTGTCTTCTCTCATCCTTGGAATCTCCTTCAATGTGCCTCTTTTTGGAATGAAGTAAGGATGACCTTATAGGCTTTTCAATGGAATCAAGCTAGAAAGGCTTTTTATGTGAAGTTTGGAGAGAATATTGGCTTTATGGCTTTTGAGTAGACTTGAATGCACTTGAATACACTTCTCTTCTCTTCTCTTGCTTTAAAATGAGGTTGGTGGAGCTTAAATATACCAAAAACCTTCCAAAAAATGGTTTGTGACCGTTGGTACCTTGGAAATAGCCGTTTGGAGCTTGAAAAGCAAGTTCTGCAAGTCAGAAAAATAGATCCGTTAGAGCTGTCAGGCTGCAAGTGTCGACACTTGGCTGTCAGGTGTCGACACTTGGCTGTCAGGTGTCGACACTTGATCTCTGGGTGTCGACACTTGAACATTCAGGTGTCAACACTTGATGCACAGATGTCGACACTTGACATAAAAATCCTCAACAATACAAAGTTCTGTATTTTCAAAAATCTCAGGCCTTGAGTCGACACTTGGAACCTAAGTGTCGACACTTGGTGTCGACACTTGAATATAGGTGTCGACACTTGGCGTGCCAAGGATTTTTGTCCGTGCCAAATGCTGAAGTGTCGACACTTGACTGTCCAAGTGTCGACACTTGAGATTGAAAACTTTCAGATTCAAGTGTAAATGCCTTGAAAACATAAATAAAATTCATGAATACATAAACACATAATATTTAAACATTTTTATGCCCTTTTTCAATGAAGTAGATGCCCGGATTTGTGAGAATTGCTCCGTGCCATTACGTTCCATATACCATAAGTTTTTGGGATTTTGAGGTGCTTTCTTCCTAAAAACTCACAACTTGAAATCCTCATTAGAATACAATATGCACTCAATGTTTTGTTATTCATCAAAATCACTGGGTGGAGCCAACAACCCTCTTCTCTGATCTCCCCACTCATCTCAAAAAAAAAAAGAGGGAAGAGAGATAGGGGAAGGAAAGAAAAAGAAAAAGAGGAAAGAACCAGGCAATGAACTGGTAGTAGAAAGATTCAAACTTTATTAACAGAAGTCAGTTACAAACATTTTTTGGGCCCCCGACATGCCAGGTGACCCCAACCAAGTACAGAAAGAAAGTAAAAAGAAAGGAAAACTACTCTACTTTGGATAACCCCATGGCTGGGTTGTGAGGCTGAGAGGTCCCATCTCTGGGAACCTTTGATTGAGCGACTCCAGCTTCAGGTGGTCCAGTCTCAGCCTCGGCTGGTGGCGAAGGCTCGGAGGCCACATCTTCTTCAACGACTGCTTCCTGGCCAGGCTCCGTGTCCGAGGCCAAAGGATACCTAAGGCGATCAAGGCCCTCATCAGGAACGAACACCTCGACCCGGCCACGTAGGAACATAAAGCCTTTATAGAAGGAGTCCGACGCCGTTTGGTGAATCTCAATGATGAACTTCTTCGAGGCCTTGTACTTGGCGATGGCCTCCTCAGCATCCTTCCTGGCCCCAACGACCTCCTTCCTTGCCTCGGCGGCCTCCATCCTGGCTACCTCCTCCGTCGACTTGGCCGCCACCTTTGCCACCCCCTCAGCTATAGCCAACTTCTTCCTCTCTGCTGCCAGCTCAACCTGAGTAGACCGGGCGTTTCCTTGTGCCGATCAGTCTCGGCACTATACCATCTTAGCTTCTTCTCGGTGAGGGAGAGCTCGTCAGTGCTCTTCCTCGAGCGGCCCCGCTCCAGGTCAAGACATTCCATGAGCTTCTTCGCTCACCCCTCAGCATCGATGAGCTACTTCTCTAGGTCTTTGACCTTCTGCTCAAGCACTCCATTCACCCCAGCCTTCTCCTTCAGATCAGCCTTCAGCGCCTCGATCTCAGGCACCCGCTGCTGCTCACTGCGCTCCCAGTTTTGATAGCAGACCCTGATGAAGAGGGCCTCCGCACTGATCTGCACCATGTAAAAAGTCAACCAAAATAAAAGAAGAAGAAAGAAAGAAAATGCAAAGGGCTCAACCCGAGAGAAACCCTAGACTCGGAGGAAGGACCCTTGATGCAGGCACCAGACTCAGAAGATGACTTCAGGGCTCCATCTGGATCTCTGATTGACCTTGCCCGAAGAATTAGGGTTTTCTGGTTTTGTAATAAGGGTTGACTTGGTCAACTCAATTTAGTCTTGAGTCTGTATTTCCCTACAATTTAAATTTTGTTGAGTCATGTTGACTCAGTACAAGTCCTAGTAGTGGTCTAGGTCTTCTCCAGGTTGGTGCCACTTTTTTTTCAGTCAAGTCAAGGTCCAGGGTGCCACTTTTTTTCTCCCAGGCCCAAGCAAGTGGCGCCCACACTCCCAGCCAAACGCCAGAGTCCAGGAGGTGCCACATCTCCATCCAGTGTCTTTGGTCCCTACACCACAAGAAGTAAGTTCCTTTTTTTTCTTGCACCACTTGGGAGAGAATCCATCAAGATACCTCAATCCAGGAGGAGCCAATTTCTTTCCAGATAAATCAATGCCAAGATGGCAAGAATTTTCCTTGAATAGAGAATCAAGGAGGTGCCCCACAATGTTCCATAAAAATTAAAGTTATAAAAGGGAAGAGAGCATGTCTTGGGGAGGAATTCAAGGAGGTTCCCAAAAGTTTCCAAAAGTGCCAAAGCCATGAAAGGAAGAATCCTAAACTTGTGGAGCAAGACTAGGAGGTGTCCAAATGAGCCAAACCATGAAGGGAAAATCCTTAATTCATGGAGAGATACTAGGAGACACCCCCATAACCTGCCATTTGGAGCTGATTTTCAAGTTTTCTTGGAGTTTTTGGGCTGCCCACTCATGGAAGGAGTCTTGGGAAGAGAATTTGATGCCTAAAGTGTGGGTTAGTCCTATTAGTCCCACATGGGAAATGTATAAAATTTTATTTCTTTGTTATGTCTATATATTCAACTCTATGTAACTCTTGAATTTAATAATGAATGAAATCAACTTCTGTGTGAGCAACTTTGTGTTTCTCTCTTCCGCACTTGTATTCAGGTGTGAGCTCCATGAGGGAGTAAATCCAGGTTCCCTAGAAACCTTGAGGAGGTGTGAGATCTCCAACCCCAAACCCTACCAAAACCCTAGGTTAGCCACTTCAATTCCAAACCCTAGCCGCCCATCATCTTCTTCATTCCACCAATCATCCAAACCCTAATCTACCTCATCATCTCACGGCCCCTCTCTTCCAAGTAGAGGCCGACCACTAACATCCAGGTCCAGATCGGCTACTTCGAATATAGAGCAAATCCAAGAGGAAGTCAGATCAGCATCCAGGAGAATCAGGATTTCAGCAACATCAATTTTTTTCAAGTTCTTCTTATCTGGTAAATCCTTTCTTTGAGTATTTGGTTCCTTAATTTGTTCTTCTTCTTTCCCAATCCTGAGTTTAGGAGAAGCCAACTCTGCCAAAGGGCCAGTATTGGAGGATCCATTGCAAAGATATCCGAATCCGAGGATCCAACAATCTGCTCGAGAGAGTCCTTCCACCAAACTCTGTGAAGATCACTACCTGGTACATAACCCTTCCCTTCTCTTTATTTCTGTCCTGTTGAAAGTTCAGAGTGAAACCTAGGTCTGGGAGTTTCTCAACCCCCAATCCTTTACTTCTGAACTACTCTGATAATCTAGTTTCTTTGAATTGTGCTTTCAATTATTATATAGTTTCTTTCAATTTAGTTTAACTTTTCTTTGAGTCAAAGCCGACTTCTAAAATATATATAAAAAAAAATATATAAATAAATTAATTTTAATTTACTTCTGCATCGCATCATCTTTTTTGTTCTGCATCAATTTTGGTATCAGAGCTTTCGTTCTGCATCATTTTTGGTGTCAGAGCCCTATCTAGGGTTTCTGACTTGCTTGCATGTTTTTGAGTGTCTCTCTTTTTTACTTTGTCTGCTCAAAGTAGACTCCCAGGACGTCCGATCTTAGGAATGAAGCGAGGTGCAAGCCTCCTCTTTCCATTCCATGGGGTGTTTTTAGGGCATGTAGGGGATCCACTCGGTTACAACTTCGTAGTAGGAATTGTAAACGGGGGAAGCATTCTACTTTCAGTCTATAACTACCCTGTTTTAGGAATTGTTTCTCATTACAATTAACTCAAAATTGCATGATTTTTATTTTTCTAGAACCAGTATAATTGAAACTATCTTACATAATTTTACTGTAATTTATTGGTTTCTGTAAAATTTTTGAGAGTTAAATTATAGCAATTCTATTTCTGTGTTTCTGCAATTCAATTTTTTTTTGAGTGATCATCTCCTAATTCATCTTAAGGGTAATTGAGCATCTAAGATAAGGGGAGGAGTTGATAACCTCTCCTTAGCCCAAAACCATCACCCATTCATTCGATCCTAAGTCTAATTTTAAAATTTATTAGACTTAATTTTCCCTAGTGGGCTAGGAACACCAACTGGTCAGGTCCAGCCTAGTGTTGAGTCAGTTTGTCTAGTTACTCTATGTGTGCTTTGTACTCAGTGTCTAGAATGGTGGTTCAGGGACTACGTCCCGAAGGGCTTGTGTGCTGGTCCGCTTACCTGGCCAATCACTGATTGGTGTCTAGGATTGGCAATTAGGGACCTAACACTCCCCTTAAACCTGCCTGGCTGAGTCCCAAGTTACTACAGGCTAGCTTGCCACTCTGATTGGGCATTCTATTTTCTAGTTTGGACTCTAGGTCTAGTGAGCCAGTAGTCGCTTTAGTCTAGTCACATTCTGTGTGCTTGCTTGCATCATCATGTCCACCCGGAATGGAGTACCCTCCTAACCTGGTCAAATCCAACCTGATTTAGAGGCCATGGTTAGAACTCTTACCAAAAGTATGAACAAATTGAGTCAGGATATGACTGCTACTGTTGCCCAGTTTAAGGAACAAGTCCATGAGGATCTTACCCAGCTTAGGGATCGAGTCCAAGTACTTGGGGAACCTAGACATCAGAATTGGACTCCTGACCCAGATTTTAATGTGCCTCAACCTCACCCACACCAGGAGCCTAGGTGGACCTTATACCGTGATCCCGAGCATAACCCTAGGAAGCCTAACCATGATATCTATAGTATGGATCATGTCTATGAGAGGTCCTTACAATATTCAAGACCAGTCACTCAACAACCCAAGTCTTCTAGATCAAACCATTTAGATCCACACCCATGCCCAAGAAAGGTCTCTACTAGCTTGAAACCCAGTGTGATGCAGGTTCCTATATCGCAAGAATGTTGGTTTGGTGGAGAAAGAGGCCATAAATCTAGTCAGTGCCCATGCATAGGACTGGCTTGTGCACAGCTAAGTGGTAAGAATCCTATGGATGACATTAATGAGGGAGAATCCAAGCCTACCAATGAGGAAGAAAGGTTAGGTATGACAAGCCCAGAATCAGTTGACCCGATTACCACTGACCCGAAACCCATTGAAGATGGCATCGAGGAAGTATATGATGCTGGCTTGAGTCTAGTTGATGAATATGAGGGGGAAGAACTCGAAGAATGTGACATCGATACTATTGGTTCCTTACCTGAGGAGACCTTGGAGAGGAACCAAGTGGTAGGACCTAGTTCAGAAATTCAAGAGATTTATGAGAATCAGGTTCCTTTAGTCAAATACCCCTAGGAAGAACTCATAGTGTTAGCCCGAGCTATCAGTTCGTACCCTTTAATGACAGTCATTCCCAAGTACCAATTGAAGATCTTTGCACTGAACTGTTTAAGTTTGCCCACCCTATGGTAGATCCTCTCCTTAGGATGACTGAATCAAGCCTCTTACAATTGGACCTTGTCCCATGCCCAGCCACTAAGGTCTCTCCCGTAATCTCAGTTGAACATCCTTGTCTTGAGCGGATTGATTCACCCAATCCTGTAGAAGTCCTCCTTATGGCCCCAGACCCCTTCATTCGCATGACTGACCTACCCTTCTACAGAGTATACCTTTCCGCACCCATAGGTCAAATTTCAAGTCTTGAGGTCATCATCCATAGGCCCTTCCATGAATCATTCTCTAATCCATTTCTTGAGAAAGTGGATCATTATTTGCTTAGAGAACAAACCTTAACTGTTGCAATCACATGTCCTAGGCTACTCCCCGAACCATCTCTTGATCCATTCCTGGGAGTAGCAAACTTTTCCTTTCGTAAGGATGACCAGTTGACATTCATAGATCACCATTCAAACCTTCAGGTCACCACCTTTAGCCAGCAGGTAATTCGAGACTCCACCTCATATTTCCTCCCTTTCTCTAGGACTTCCAATGCTTCTTACACCATCCAAGTATACTTTATCGAAGTTTTTAGAGTGAACCATGTGTCAAAATCTATTAGGTTTGCCACCTACTTCTGGAAGACCTTATGGCACCTACTAGGCACCCATGATAAGTTTTCATGCTCTGCATGCCATCCTCCGACCCAAGGTCAAACCTAGAGAGCCGTAGTTTGTTAGGTTTAGACCTAGGGTTCCTTTGAATAAAGTCCATTCTTTAGGAATGCATCGTCAGTCAAGTTTAGGACATTGTCTTAGATTTTGGTTGAGTGAGAATACCAGGAATTGGAATTTGTATTTACCCAGGGCTAAATTTGCATATAATGTTTCGATCAATAGGTCTATAGGCTAGAGTCCCTTTGAAATTGTTCATGGATACAAGCCTCACACACCACTTGATCTGATTTCACTATTAGTCCACACACACAAGTCTCTTGATGCACTTGCATAGCATGTAAAGAACTTGCATAAAGAAATTCATGCCAAAATAAATTTAAGTAATGAAACTTATAAGAAGTTGGCTGATTCTCAAAGGCGAGTCAAAACTTTTGTTGAGGGAGACTATGTAATGATTAGGTTAAGGCCTGAACGGTTTCCTCCTGGAACTGTTAGAAAGTTACATGCTAGAGGAGCTGGACCATTTAAAGTGGTGAAGAGAGTAGGGTCCAATGCCTATGTGCTCGAGTTGCCTTCAGAACTAGGCATTATCTCCACTTTCAACATTACAGACCTAATAGAGTATAGAGAGCCAGCTGTGATTCCTAGTGAGCCTTTTGAGCCTAATCCTGCTCTTGAGAGTGAACCCAACCTTGTGTGTCCACCAACAAACTGGCCTGAGGAAAGAGTGGATTAAAAGATCTTGGATGATCAGGTTATCTCTACTCGTAATCGAGGATACCAAAGATACCTGGTCCACTGGCAAGGTAGGCCAGATTCTGATGACTCTTGGATCTCCAGAGAAGAATTACAAGAATTGGACCCAGACCTCTTGGAGAGATACCAGAGCCAGTTTGATCCATACTCGACAGGGTTGAGTTCCTCCCACCCCGGGAGAATTTGTGCGGGCACCAGACTCAGAAGATGACTTCAGGGCTCCATCTGGATCTCTGATTGACCTTGCCCGAAGAATTAGGGTTTTCTGGTTTTGTAATAAGGGTTGACTTGGTCAACTCAATTTTAGTCTTGAGTCTGTATTTCCCTGCAATTTAAATTTTGTTGAGTCATGTTGACTCTGTACAAGTCCTAGTAGTAGTCTAGGTCTTCTCCAGGTTGGTGCCACTTTTTTTTCAGTCAAGTCAAGGTCCAGGGTGCCACTTTTTTTCTCCCAGGCCCAAGCAAGTGGGCGCCACAATCAGCCACATGCCAGAGTCCAGGAGGTGCCACATCTCCATCCAGTGTCTTTGGTCCCCACACCACAAGAAGTAAGTTCCTTTTTTTTCTTGCACCACTTGGGAGAGAAATCCATCAAGATACCTCAATCCAAGGAGGAGCCAATTTCTTTCCAGATAAACCCAAGCCAGGATGGCAAGATTTTTTCTTGAAGAGAGGATCAAGGAGGTGCCCCACAATGTTCCATAAAAATTCAAGTTATAAAAGGGAAGAGAGCATGTCTTGGGGAGGAATTCAAGGAGGTTCCCAAAAGTTTCCAAAAGTGCCAAAGCCATGAAAGGAAGAAGCCTAAACTTGTGGAGCAAGACTAGGAGGTGTCCAAATGAGCCGAACCATGAAGGGAAAATCCTTGATTCATGGCGAGATACTAGGAGACACCCCCATAACCTGACATTTGGAGCTGATTTTCAAGTTTTCTTGGAGTTTTTGGGCTGCCCACTCATGGAAGAGTCTTGGGAAGAGAATTTGATGCCTAAAGTGTGGGTTAGTCCTATTAGTCCCACATGAAAAATGTATAAAATTTTATTTCTTTGTTATGTCTATATATTCAACTCTATGTAACTCTTGAATTTAATAATGAATAAATCAATTTCTATGTGAGCAACTTTGTGTTTCTCTCTCTTCCGTTTGTATTCAGGTGTTGAGCTCCGTGAGGGAGTAAATCCGGGTTCCCTAGGAACCTTGAGGTGGTGTGAGATCTCCAACCCCAAACCCTACCAAAACCCTAGGTTAGCCACTTCAATTCCAAACCCTAGACGCCCATCATCTTCTTCATTCCACCAATCATCCAAATCCTAGTCTACCTCATCATCTCACGGCCCCTCTCTTCCATGTAGAGGCCGACCACCAACATCCAGGTCCAGATCGGCTACTTCGAATACAGAACAAATCCCAGAGGAAGTTAGATCAGCATCTAGGAGAATCATGATTTCAGCAACATCATTTTTTTCAAGTTCTTCTTATCTGGTAAATCCTTTCTTTGAGTATTTGGTTCCTTAACTTGTTCATCTTCTTTCCCTGATCCTGAGTTCAGGAGAAGCCAACTCTGCCAAGGGCCAGTATTGGAGGATCCATTGTGAAGATATCCGAATCCGAGGATCCAACAATCTGCTCGAGAGAGTCCTTCCACCAAACTCTGTGAAGATCACTGCCTGGTACATAACCCTTCCCTTCTCTTTATTTCTGTCCTGTTGAAAGTTCAGAGCGAAACCCTAGGTCTGGGAGTTTCTCAAACCCCAGCGATCCTTTACTTCTGAACTACTCTGATAATCTAGTTTCTTTGAATTGTGCTTTCAATTATTATATAGTTTCTTTCAATTTAGTTTAAATTTCCTTTGAGTCAAAGCCGACTTCTGAAAATATATATATAAAAAAAAATATAAATACATTAATTTTAATTTACTTCCGCATCGCATCATCTTTTATGTTCTGCATCAATTTTGGTATCAGAGCTTTCGTTCTGCATCAACCCTACTCTGGCGAAGGGGGAGGAAAGAGCAAACTAATCTGGTTCCTTAGAAGATCTGAGGCAACTGGGAGGAAGAAGAAAGCTCGGATACTATAGCGGACATGGAGAATTCAAAAGATTTGATATCTTGGGTAAAAACTTCTTTTCATTTCGAAGTGACCCGGAGTATCCGTACCATTGCGACCTCCTCGCCAATGGATTCAAGCCACGTGCTTGCCATCGGTGGAAAAGGCATCCTGGCCACTCTGAAGTCTACACCAACATTAACTGCTCCTCGGACGTGGCCATGTGGCATCTCCGCACTGGCCTGCAGGACCATCCCATGGAGTGCTAGCAATCATGGCCATCATTGTGCCAGATTTTTCCCTTTCCACGTCAGCGTCATAATTACTCCCTTCGGCCCGAGCACCGCACACTAACGGGCCTCAGGAGTGGGGGGCAAATGATGTGGCAAGATCGCTGACATGCGGTAGCTGTCAGATGCGATGTCAAAGAGAGCCACCGCATCAGTCCCCCTGCTCGGATTCCTTCACTGGGCTGAGGTCCCCCAAGTTAATGGGACCACTGTCGAAGTCGAGCGCCATCCCCCACCAGGTCGAACCCATAAGCCCAGGACACCTAGGCTGGAGCCGAGCGGTGCCCTCTAGAGTGAGACCCTCGGAGATCGAGCCCCGTGGTCGGAGTCAAGCTCAGCCCTCCTCCGCCACGTGGAGCCTCTTCGAGGCCGAGCCCTCTGGACCGTGCCCGCACTGCCCTCCAGAGCGAGACCCTCGGAGATCAAGCCCCGTGGTCGAAGTCGAGCTCAGCCCTCCTCTACCATGTGGAGCCTCTTCGAGGCCGAGCCCTCTGGACCGGGCCCGCACTCTACTTTCCAGAGCGAGACCCTCGGAGATCGAGCCCCGTGGTCGGAGTGAGCTTAGCCCTCCTCCACCATGTGGAGCCTCTTTGAGGCCGAGCCCTCTGGACCGGCCCGCACTCTGCCCTCCAGAGCGAGACCCTCGGAGATCGAGCCCCGTGGTTGGAGTCGAGCTCAGCCCTCCTCCGCCACGTGGAGCCTCTTCGAGGCCGAGCCCTCTTGATTGGGCTCGCACCTGTTCTCCACCAGATCGAGCCCTGCCTCCCCTGCTGGTGTGGGCACCAGGATCCGATAGAGGCTCCTTAAACCTTTGTGGATCTCAGATTAGTGTTCCACTTCTGTGAGTCTTATAATAAAGCTATGAGCCAAAGTAATTTTATAATTTTTAGTCTTGTACCTTGACCAATTTGGGTCAAGTTTAGGTCATGGGTCCTATATTTATTTTTGGTTCGAGTCTGTGTTTGGATTGGGCCCAAGCCAATTGAAGTCAACCTGGCTTTCAAGACCAAATCAAGTCCTTGTGGGACAACCCACCTCTTTCACTTGGAAAGATGCCAACACAGGTGCCACATCAGTTGCCACTTGGGCATCCCAGGATGGAAACAAGGAGGCGCACTCATGCATTCCACATGCCCTCTCCATGCCTTTTTCTCTTGGGCGACCTTGGAAGGAGGAGATATCATCCCCCTCTTCCCTCCCCTACATCATGCCATGATCCATCAAGATAGGGGGCGTTGAAGATTCTTGAAGAGACCAAGCCACAAAGCAAGCCATCTTCCCAAAGTGTTCATGCAAGAATGGAAGGTCAAAGGACACACTCCCCTTTCCAAGCCTTCAACCTTGCAACGCCCAAAGCTCCCTCCATTTGGTCGGCGATGAATCACTCCAAGTAGGCATTGAAGGATCAAAGGAAGCACATCCCTTCAAGCAAGCCTTATTCCATGTTTTCTTTCCAAAATAAACATGCAAAGAAGGAAATCAAGGGACCAATTCCCCCTCTCCAAGCCCTCCCACATGCCACTCCAATCTGTTCTTCAATTTGGTCGGCCATGAAGATCTTTCCCCTTCATGTGGGTGCCAACTTTTGGGGTTGTAATTTGGGTTCAAGGGTTTTGAATTAGTTTGAATTCAAATAGGCCTTGGGTGCCTATTTAAAGGACCCAATCCCTCCACTGTAAAGCAATGGAATGATTGAATAAAAAAGAGTTTGAGTTTGTTTATCCTCCAACCATTATCTCGTAGACTAGGTTTGAGTGAAGTTGCCTTTGTCCCCAGGGACGTCGAGTGGTGTGAGGCTACCTGTCCATCGCCCTGGGGTGTCGTGAGTCCTTCGTCCTCCTGGACGTCGAGTGGTGTGAGGCCACAATCCTTCATCCTCCGGGACATCACGGGGTGCAAGGTCCCAAGTTATCTCCTTCTTCGACTTCGGAATCAGCCGGACACCGGGCTCGAAGCCCCTTCTCAACCCCATCTTAGTCCCTTTCAGTACATCTCTCTATTTTTCTAATCCCTATTTTGTTTGCCTACAGGTCCTCCTTGGCATCTCGGGCACCGGAGACAGTCGACTTTGCCATTGCCACCTTTCGATCGAAAGCTAGTGCTTCCACGGGTTCGACTACTCGGGCATCCAGGCCGCATCCATCGAGTTGAGCGATCTCTGCATCGGGCGCTTCAGATGTGTGAGGTTTGCTCTCTCTATCTCCTAAGTAGGTATTGTGTTTCGAGCTTAGTCCTACCAGGATTTCTTAATCCCGGGATCCTGTTCTTGTTTTCACTATTTAGGGATTTGAACTGCTAGTGTAAGCTTCCGTTATGCATTTCTCTTATTTCTCGTCTTTGCTTGTGATCGGGAATCAAAACCCTAAGAAAAACAACTAAAAACTCATCAACCCTAAAAAAGAGTTCCTTTGCATCGTAAGCATCCATCACTAGCATCTACATCCCTAGGCCCCCTTACTCCATACCATTTTTGGTATCAGAGCAAGGCTTGGACTAGTGCATTTTGTTCTCTTTCATTTTCTGCATTCTGGTCAGCCCGTATATGGTCTGATCATTGGATTGTTTCTCTCTATAGAAATCTCCAAATTTTGTGATTTCTATTCTGTTAGATTGAATTAGATTAAGAGTATTTTTTTCTATTTTCTTAGATTTTATTTCAATTTAGAATTTTTACAAGCTAAAATACTACCTAAGAAAATCTCAGGTCTGAAATTTCAGCAAGCATCTCATTTCTTGCTTCATTCATCCATCTAGCTTATTTCTTGCATTTAGGGGCATAGTTTAATTCCTACATTTTGTTTAGCATTTACACATCTGAAAAACACAAAAAAAAAAAAAAAAAAAGAAAATTTTAAGTCATTTCATTAGTCATTTTGTGCAACATTCTCCATAACTTATCTTAAGGGTGTCAAATTAACATAGGGTCAGGATTTCATTACCTGTCCCTAGCCCAAAAACCACCACCCGACATATCAAACCCTAGCCATTAACTTAAATTGATTAGACATTTAATCTGCTCTTGTGAGCTAGGGACACCCACGAAGTCAGGTCGATCCAAGTGCCGAGCCAAGCTAGATTACTTGTAGGTGTGTGCTTGAGTAGCTGGTGTCTAGGCAAGTGGTTCAGGGACTAGATCCCGAAGTGAAGTGGGTTGGTTCGCTTACCTGGCCAATTTCAAATTGGTGTCTAGGCAAGCAAAGAGGAACCTCCACTCACCGTACACTTACCTAGCCAGGTGCCAAGTTACTGCTTCCAGGTTCATCTTCTTGACTTCACATTTGGAGAGATCTCCTTGGTCTAGCAAACCGTAGCACCGTTCTGTGTGTGTGTTACATGTACACTAGATCAGGAACCTCTTTTCACCCACCTTCTCCACCCCTATCGAAGCCATGGACCAACTTCGAGCTGACATTGGAGCCCTAACTCAATCCATGACTCAATTAAGCAACCAATTGACTAATAGGCTTGATAAGTTTGAAGATAGAATTAGAGCCTTAGAAAAAAATATTAGACCATCCATCGAGCTTGAGTCTGAGTCACCTTCTCACCATAGGGAATACCCTCAGCGTGATCCTTCCCTAGAGTCTAAAGACCTTTTAGGAGTAATTAGGTGCATCCTTACCCAGGACATAGTGCAAGAAGATTGGCATAGGACTATCATCCTACAAACCTTTGCCAGACTAGGGAATAAGGTATGCAAGATCATAGTTGATAGTGGGAGCTGTGTCAATGCCATTTCTTCAAGTACTGCCAAATCCCTAGGATTGATCCCAGTTCCTTACCCTAACCCTTACAACATCTCGTGGATTGATTCAACCTCCATACCCATAAATTCTAGGTGCCAAGTCTTAATCAAGTTGCAATCTTATGAAGAGATGATTTGGTGTGATGTCCTTCCCAAGGGCATCTGTAGTATTATCTTAGGACAACCTTGGCTGTACGATCATGATGCCACCCTTCATGGTCGGACCAATACCTGTACCTTTAACCACCATGGGAAGAAGTTTACAATCAATATAGTTCAACCAAGGATCAGGTTAAAAGAGGATCAAGTAGTCTAAAGGAAAAGAAGCCAGAAGTTAACCTAATCAAAGACAATGGGTTAGAAGAAGAGATTACTGGGAAAAGACCCTTTAAAGAGTTTCAGGGAGAGAAGGATGAACATTTTGAGAATTTGAATACGAAAATCCCTGAGCCCATTGAAGACTTTAAGGTCGAACCCATTGAAAATCTAGGGAAAGAAACTCCCAGCCCATTAAAGAATTGAAAGAAAGCATCTATGAGTCAAGTTTAGTAGAAGATGGACCCAAGGGTGAAATCATTAAGGAATCCAAGGAAAATGATCCTGAACCCACTACAAAATTTGAAAAGGAAATGACCGAGCCAGGATCATATCTAGTAAATGAACATGAGGATTCACCAGTCTTTTTCACAGGAGTTTAAGAACCAACCCTTAATGAACCGATCCAAAGAGAACATCCTCAAGAGATGGTTGAAGCTCGGAAAGAAATTGAGGATGAAGTTCTCGATGAGTTACCTAATCAACTTCCACCCCTGAGAGACATCCATCATACTATAGACTTGGTCCCAGGATCCTCTTTAACAGACCTTCCTCACTATGGGATTGACCCTAGCGAGCCCCAAGATCTACCGGAATAAGTGGACCATATGACACCTATAGAATGATGCCCAAATTTTGAGGTCATCCTGAATAACCAAGGTCTGTTTTATGTTATCCATAAGCCACCCCAAGACTCCGATTCCTATTTCCTACCCTTCCCTGAACCTTCTCACATTGCCAGAGCCATGGGGTTACTTTTTATTGAGATTACCAGAATGCGTGACTCCTTAGAGCCCATCCCTTTTGCCCTCTACTTCTGGTATACTTTATGGCATTTGCTAGGGATCCTTAATAATTTTTCTTATGCATACCATACTAGGGTCAAACCTAGAGAGTCAAAAGTCTGTTAGGTTTAGACCCTAGGAGTCCAATAAAATTTTTTTTCTCAATAAGATTGCATAGTTGAGTCTGCATTTTGCATCATGTTAGGATTATGCATTAAATACAATTTTAAAATAATTTGGCTGATTCCCGAAAGCGAGCCAAAGAGTTTGAAATAGGAGATTTTGTAATGATTAGGCTCGGCCTGAACGATTTCCACCGGGAACCGTTAAGAAGCTTCATGCTCGTGGGGCAGGTCCTTTTGAAGTGATGAGGAGAGTGGGCCCTAATGCCTATGTGCTAGAATTACCTCCGGATTATGGAATTAGCTTGACATTCAATATCTCCAACTTAGTCGAGTATAGGGAACCCACTAGTGTGGGCACCAGGATTCGATAGAGGCTCCTCAACCCTTTGTGGATCTTAGATTAGGGTTCCACTTCTTTGAGTATTGTAATATTGCTATGAGCCACAGCAATTTCATAATTTCCAGTCATGTAACTAGTCTAAGTTTGTTTAGTCTTGTACCTTGACCAATTTGGATCAAGTTAGGTCATGAGTCCTGTATTTGTTTCGAGTCTGAGTTTGGACTGGGCCCAAGCCCAATTGAAGTCAATCTGGCTTTCAAGACCAAGTCAAGTCCTTGTGGGCCATCCCACCTCTTTCACTTGGAAAGATGCCAACTCAAGTGCCACCTCAGCCACCTACGTGGTGCCACATCAGTTGCCACTTAGGCATCCAAGGAGGGAAACAAGGTGGCGCCCTCATGCTTTCCACATGCCCTCCCCTTGCCTTTTTCTCTTGGGCGACATTGGAAGGAGGAGACACCATCCCCCTCTTCCCTCCCCCACATCATGCCATGATCCATCAAATGTGGGGCGTTGAAGATCCTTGAAGAGACCAAGCCACAAAACAAGCCCTCTTCCAAGCCTTCTTCCCAAAGTGTTCATGCAAGGATGGAAGGTCAAAGGACACACTCCCCTCTCCAAGCCCTCAACCATGCAATGCCCAAAGCTCCCTCCACTTGGTCAGCCTTGAATCACTCCAAAGAGGGGCGTTGAAGAATCCAAGGGAACACATCCCTTCAAGCAAGCCATGTTCCATGTTTTCTTCCCAAATTGAGCATGCTAATGAAGGAAGTCAAGAGGCCAATCCCCCTCTCCACGCCCTCCCACATGCCACGCCCAATCCAAGTCCCTTTGGTCGGCCAAAGAGAGGAGAAGGTCAAAGGGTATTGGCGCCCCAAGAAAGCTTGTAATTTGGTTTCATTTGAAATTCAAATTGGCCTTGGGTGCCTATTTAAAGGACTCAATCCCTCCCTTGTAAAACTATTGAATGGTTAATGAAAAAAAAAGAGTTTGAGTCTTCTATCTTCCAACCCTTGTCTCCTAGACTAGGTTTGAGTGAAGTTGCCTTCATCCCCAGGGACGTCGAGTGGTGTGAGGCCACTTGTCCGTCGCCCCAGGGCATCGCGAGTCCTTCGTCCTCCTAGATGTCGAGTGATGTGAGGCCATAATCCTTCTCCTCTGGGACGTCACGGGGTGCGAGGCCCCAAGTTATCTCCATCTTCGACTTCAGAATCCAACCGGACACCGGGCTCGAAGCCCCTTCTCAACCCCATCTCAGTTCCTTTCCGTGCATCTCCCCATCTCGCTGATCCTTATTTTGTTTTCCTACAGGTCCTCCCTGGCATCTCGGGCATCGGAGACAGTCGGCTTTACCATCGTGACCTTCCGACTGAAAGCTAGTGCTTCCATGGGTTCGACTGCTTGGGCATCCAGGCTACATCCACCAAGTTGAGCGATCTCTGCACCGGGCGCTTCAGAAGTGAGAGGTTTGCTCTCTCTATCTCTTAAGTTGGTATTGTATTTTGAGCTAGTCCTACCGGGGTTTCATAATCCTGGGGTCCTGTTCTCGTTCTCACTTTATAGGGCTTTGAACTGCTAGTGTAAGCTTCCGTTACTCATCTTTCTTATTTCTTGCCTTTGCTTGTGATCGGGAATCGAAATCCTAAGAAAATAACTAAAAAAAACTCATCAACCCTAAAAAAAGTTCCTTACATCGTAAACATACATCTCTAGCATCCCTAGTCCAAATACCCCTTCTCTGCATCACCCGCAAACATACCCATTGAGCCGTTTCGGCCTGACCTCCCTTTTGAGAGTGAACCTGAACATGAGAGTCCACCTGAGCGTCCACCTGAGCAAGGAGAGTGGATCGAGCATGTCCTGGATGACCAAGCCATCACTACCCGGGGCAAGGGCTATCAATGTTACTTGGTCCGATGGCAAGGCGACCCGAATTCGATGACTCATGGATCACACGGGAAGACTTGCAGCGCATCAACCCCGATATCCTGGAGAGGTACCAAAGCTAAACTAACCCTTACTCGACAGGGTCGAGTTCCTCCCATCCCGGGAGAACTGGTGTGGGCACCAGGATCCGATAAAGGCTCCTCAACCCTCTGTGGATCTCAGATTAGGGTTCCACTTCTGTGAGTCCTGTAATAAGGCTATGAGCCAAAGTAATTATATAATTTTTAGTCTTGTACCTTGACCAATTTGGTCAAGTTTAGGTCATGGGTCCTATATTTATTTTTGGTTCGAGTCTGAGTTTGGATTGGGCCCAAGCCCAATTGAAGTCAACCTGGCTTTCAAGACCAAATCAAGTCCTTGTCGGCCAACCCACCTCTTTCACTTGGAAAGATGCCAACACAGGTGCCACATCAGTTGCCACTTGGGATCCCAAGAAGGAAACAAGGAGGCGCACTCATGCATTCCACATGCCCTCTCCATGCCTTTTTCTTTTGGGCGACCTTGGAAGGAGGAGATATCATCCCCCTCTTCCCTCCCCTACATCATGCCATGATCCATCAAGATAGGGGCATTGAAGATTCTTTAAGAGACCAAGCCACAAAGCAAGCCATCTTCCAAGCCTTCTTCTCAAAGTGTTCATGCAAGAATGGAAGGTCAAAGGACACACTCCCCTTTCCAAGCCTTCAACCTTGCAACGCCCAAAGCTCCCTCCAATTGGTCGGCCATGAATCACTCCAAGTAGGCGTTGAAGGATCAAAGGAAGCACATCCCTTCAAGCAAGCCTTGTTCCATGTTTTCTTCCCAAAATAAACATGCAAAGAAGGAAATCAAGGGACCAATTCCCCCTCTCCAAGCCCTCCCACATGCCACTCCAATCTTCTCTTCCATTTGGTCGGCCATGAAGATCTTTCCCCTCCATGTGGGCTCCAACTTTTGGGGTTGTAATTTGGGTTCAAGGGTTTTGAATTAGTTTGAATTCAAATGGGCCTTGGGTGCCTATTTAAAGGACCCAATTCCTCAATTGTAAAGCAATGGAATGATTGAATGAAAAAGAGTTTGAGTTTGTTTATCCTCCAACCATTGTCTCCTATACTTGGTTTGATTGAAGTTGCCTTCATCCCCAGGGACGTCGAGTGTGTGAGGCCAACTGTCTGTCGCCCCAGGGCATCGCGAGTCCTTCGTCCTCTTGGACGTCTAGTGGTGTGAGGCCACAATCCTTCGTCCTCCGGGATGTCACGGGGTGCGAGGCCCCATGTTATCTCCTTCTTTGACTTCGAAATCTAGTCGGACAATGGGCTCGAAGCCCCTTCTCAACCCCATCTTAGTCCCTTTCAGTACATCTCTTCATTTTGCTAATCCCTATTTTGTTTGCCTACAGGTCCTCCCTAGCATCTCGGGCACCGGAGACAGTCGGCTTTGCCATCGCGACCTTCCGACCGAAAGCCAGTGCTTCTGCGGGTTCGACTGCTCGGGCATCCAGGCCGCATCCATCGAGTTGAGCGATCTCTATATCGGGCACTTCAGACGTGCGAGGTTGCTCTCTCTATCTCCTAAGTAGGTATTGTATTTCGAGCTTAGTTCTACAGGGATTTCTTAATCCTCGAATCCTGTTCTCATTTTCACTATTTAGGGATTTAAATTGCTAGTGTAAGCTTCCGTTATGCATTTCTCTTATTTCTTGTCTTTGCTTGTGATCGGGAATCAAAACCCTAAGAAAAATAACTAAAAACTCATCAACCCTAAAAAAGAGTTCCTTTGCATCGTAAGCATCCATCACTAGCATCTACATCCCTAGGCCCCCTTCTTCCACATCACCTACTCGGCCTCTAGCTCGGGCAAAGGCAACTGCACACAGGAGGACAGTACCATCATCCTAGGATGCCGGTAAGCCACCCTAGGACCATGGGGCGGTGCCCACCATACCGCAATAACTGCTTGCCCGCCACTTACACCAGAAAGGAAGGAAACGCCCTGATCAAGGCATCGCACCCTCCACCAGTCGTCCATACTACAAGAAGGATGGGCAGCCAGAGGGCATGAATCCCGAGGGTGGCGGCCCTCCGATCGAGGCTCTGCCAAGCTTCCTGGAATAGGGTGACCGGAGAGAATGTCAGAGCGAATGGAAGTTTTCCCTATCACATGTCAGGAAAGACATCCCGTCTATGGCATAGTACCCCGCTGCATGTGCCTGCCAACCCAACGAGGATCTCAAGGCAAGCACCCAACGGTCACCTTGACTACAAAGAACAATCGACACCCCTGAAGGTGGAGGGAACATGAAAAATAATGTAGTATCAGTGCAATCTTAACCAGAAGAGCGACGCACCACCACCACTCTAAGAAAACAAAGGAGGAGCGGTTACACAGAGAATCCCTCTAGCTCCACCATCATCCTCCTACACACTTTCATCTTATTCTCTTACCATTAACTCCTCATCGCATGGAGTCCATCAAGAGGGGCTCGACCAGGAGGATCTATTTCCCTGGATCGTCACTGATTTGACCGTCAGAGTGCCCCCACCAGAATCCCCAGCCTGGGTCACTAACCTAGTTTTCGCAGGTCTTGCAGGACGGGACCTCCCTGGAGCATTAAGTCACGCACTCCGGCACCGACAGCAGCTACAGGCCACGTCGATCTTGATGGTAACAAAAATTATCAAATTAAATATTGAAAATTGAATCGATTAAAAAATTCTCATTTCATTTTAAATTGAAACCAAAATTTTTAGAAGAAAAACTAAACCAAACATCAAAATAATTAACGATTTAGTTTGGTTTTGATTAACCAAATCATTTGCACACCCTTAGCATGTGGTACAGAAAACTCGAGCTAGCTCACACCACCTCTTCTCATTGGTCCATGCAGATCTAGCTGGCTTGATAGGATGGGATGGGATCTTTATTAAATATTAAAGGAGTGGAATTTGTTATCAATGTAACAAGCATTAATATCTAATCTACCTTTTTTGGAAAGCTAGAGTGACAAAATATAGAGAACATGTTACATTAATATCTAATCAACCTTTTTCTCTCCTTGATACTATAGAGAACATGTTACATTAGATTTTACTTATTTTAAAATATTTGAAAGCTACTATCAAAATTTTTTCTCGCTCTGAATGGTACTCTGATTATCGGATCTAAGAAATCAGGTAGCATTCGAGGTTGAAGTAAGATCCTCCTTTGCTCTAAAAAATGCTCTAAGTGTCGATTATAATGAATCAAATTTGGGGGTTGATATAGAATTCTTTCTTACTTTGAAAAGTGCTTTGAGTGTGGGATACAAAGAATAAATTTTGGTATGAGGTTGAAGTACGTAATTGAAGGCTTATTCTATTACTTCAAGACAAAATGTCATTCGGACGTGGAGAAGATCCTCGCCAGTCATCACCGAGGCAATGCTAGCGGGACTGCTAGACTCCCTGGTGGGAGGAGCAGGTGGAGGAGGAGCCGCAGGGGGTGCAATGATGATCCCCGTTCGGCGAGGGCCCTTGTGGAATGCGATCAGGACTTCCTCCTTGCTATTTGAGGAAGGAGGCCTCGGTCGAGATGGCCCCACACCATCAGAAAAATTTGGGTGGCGGTGCTCTCTGCCAGAAGGACTCAAGGGAGTAGTAGGAAGGAAGGCAAAGAAAAATAAAAGCTTAAAAGACCTAACGGGAGTTCTCCCCCAGCACTGGCCGATAGAGAAGAGCAGAAGGAAGAGAGAAAGAAAGAGAGGGGAAGAAGGAGTCTAACCAGCTGAGACTTCGTGACCCTGACCAAGGAAATGGAGGACAAGGAGAAGTTGCTCTATGGAGAAAGCCATGTCTTTATTGCTCGAAAACCTTAAGCAACAAAAGGATATGTCCCTTTCGAAAAGTTAGGAGCCCTCATCGTCTCGTGCCTATCGAAGTTTTGTGCCATATCTCTTCCTGAACCAGCCGGAGCAAGTTGCTCTATGGAGAAAGCCATGTCCCTATCTCTCGAAAACCCTTAAGCAACAAAAGGATATGTCCTTTTCGAAAAGCTAGGAGCCCTCATCGTCTCGTGCCTATCGAAGGTTTGTGCCATATCTCGTCCTGAACCAGTCGGAGCAAGCCACGTGTTAGGATCCATTAGGAGTGATGCTTCGATTCAGAGGCAACTCCTTTATGCTCGGTGATGGAAATTATGGCTGCTTTTAAAAAGGGGTGACATGGCATCGCCCCACTGGTGCAGAAGCATGGTCTTTGAGGCACTAGTGCACAAGGTATTATGGCATAGGAAGCGCACCCCTCCACGTTAGCATGATCATTACTCCCCTCACCCTGAGCACTGCTTCATTCTCTAGGCTCGGGAGTGGGAGGCATTTGATTTGGCACATTCACTGACATGAAGCCCCTACTGGCGGTCATGTTGGCAAGAGCCGCCACCTGGACATGGTGGCCAGGTGGAGAGCCAAGATGGGCCCTCCTACCAAGGTCAGCTCCTGACCGGGATCATGCTCATAAGGTGAGCCCTCCTATTGAGGTCAGCTCCCAGTCGAGGACGTGCTCATGCTACCAAGGCGAGCCCTCCTGCCATAGTTAGCTCCCGACCAAGGTCATGCTCATAAGGCAAGCCCTCTTATCGAGGTTAGCTCCTGGTCGGGGATGTGCTCATGCTGCCAAAGCGAGCCCTCCTATCGAGGTCAGCTCTTGACTAGGGTCATTCTCATGAGGTTAGCCCTCCAATCGAGGTCAGCTCCTAGCCGGGGATGTGCTCATGCTGCCAAGGCAAGCCCTCTTGCCAAGGTCATCTCCCGAACAGGGTCGTGCATAAAAGGTGAGCCCTCTTGTAACGGTTAGCTACTGGCCAGGGACATGCTGCCAAGGCAAGCCCTCCTACCAAGGTTAGCTCCTGACCTAGGTCGTGCTTATAAGGAAAGCCCTTTTGTAGAGGTTAGCTCCTGGCTGGAGATGTGCTGATGCTACCAAGATGAGCCCTCCTGCCAAGGTCAGCTTCTGATCATGGTCATGATCATAGGCGAGCCATCCTATTGAGGTCAGCTCTTGGTCGTGATGTGCTCATACTGCCAAGGCGAGCCCTCCTGCCGAGGTCAGCTCCTAACCGGGATCACGCTTATAAGGTGAGCCCTCCTATCAAGGTCAGCTCCTGGTCAAAGATGTTCTCATGTTGCCAAGATAAGCCCTCCTGTCGAGGTCAGCTCCCGACCGTGGTTGTGCTTATAAGGTGAGCCCTCATGTCGAGGTCAGCTCCCAGTCGGGGACATGCTCATGCTGCCAAGGCAAGCCCTCCTATCGAGATCAGCTTCCGACCAGGGTTATGCTCATAAGGTGAGCCCTCCTGTCGAGGTTAGCTCCCGGCAAGGATGTACTCATGGTACCGAGGTGAGCCCTCCTACCGAAGTTAACTCCCAACTGGGGTTGTACTCACATTTCCCAAGGTGGGGCTCCCGAAGAATAGGTTTTCCCTATCTTGCAGAGATCAAAGTTTCCTCTAGCGACGAAAGGAGGGAGGATCAATAGGAATTCAAACCATGGCAAGGAGGTTTGATGCGGGACAATTATAAAAACATAATCTAACTAATATTAGTCTAATTAATAGAGAAAAACAAAGATTAAATTTTTTTATGATTTATAGTTTCTAGAGACTCAAAGTAAGCAATTAGGAAAACTAGTCAACTATTTAGCCCGCACGAGTAATCTAACAAAGCACTATAAAATCAGATTTTGTGGCTAAGAAATCATCGTGAACTAGGGTCCACTTTCAAAAGATCAGAAACTAAGATTATGGAAAGGTTTTTGAATTTACCAACAAAAATTTTCCTTCTAAAGTAGATCTATTGGGACTCTCAGGATCTCGTGACAGGGCTTCAAGATCTTGATCTTCGGGCTTCGATCTTCTGCGATATCGGTTCCAAGGCAAGAACATTTGACTTTAATCCTTGATTACTTGCATCACTCACAAGGAGATCGATCAGTTAGAAAAAAGTAATAAAAGGAAGAGAATGGGAAAAATGAAAGGAAAAGGAAAGGACATAGTTAGCTAGGATTTTCGATGTTTGGATAAGTAGGGCCTCACACCCCACGATATTCTGAAGAACAAAGGAAAGTGCCTCACAACCTGTGATGCACACAGCAAAGAAAAAAATTGGATAGAATGTCATTGTATTTCATCAATAATCATTAATTATATAGGGGGTTGATTGAGTATTTATAGACCAACAATCAGAGGGTATGGGGGTACAAAGACTAGTGTTTGTTTCCCTTAGGCAACAACTCTTGGAAACCTTGCTCTGGGCATCTTGGACTCCTGCTCTTGGGCTGATCTGGGACTCTCTCCAAGGTGGGTGACATCAAACAGATCTCCATCCAAGTTGGGCGCTAAAATGGGAATTGGTGAGGTGTCATGATGAAGGGCCAAGATTACTTCATGGATTAGCCTTGATTGCTGGACTCTGAGTCTGGATGATGTGTGCTTCTGCAGGATGGTGGACTCTCTAGTTTGAATAGAAGAAAACTCAAGAGTTTTTTTCTAGATTCTTGAGTTTGGAACTTGAGTAGCTTGAACTCTGAAGTAGGAAGTTCCCTTGAACCTTCTCCAACTTGGGCATCTCAAATTGAAATGCTTCTAAGATATGGGCGACAAAAGAGTGGGAGATGGGTTTGCCGACTCCTTTGATTTTGATATCAAATAATTGAGGGAGGGTGCCAATTTGGAGACTCCTGCTTTACTCTTCTTAAAGCAAAATGGCGCTAATTCATGAAAAGAGGCAGACCCAGGGAGTGACATGGCAAGTGTTGTGTTGTCCCGATGAAGTGGCAAGTAGTGTTGTCCCGATGATGTGTCAAGTGATGTCCAAAATGAAAGGAAACCACTGCACAGATGCCTACCCTAGGCATGCTACACTAGGGTGTAGGTATTGCATAATTTAAAATTTTAACATGCAAACCGAAAAACCTACTCATGCACAGGATCTAACATAAATATGATGCATTTAAGTGAAACATAGGCATGTACAGGCAATTGCAATAAGCATAACCAATATGATAAAATTAGATCTAAGCATGCATGATAAAAAAATAAATCACATACCTTATAGTGCTTCCTTTAACAGTAAATCGAAGTAGCCAGTTGAACTCCTTCAATAGCAAATCAGATAGGAAGAGATCAATGCAATCTCTCGAGGTTCCAATGTCCCCCTCTAGTATCTATGCACGGGCTCTGCTGATCCAACTCCTGAATGGATGCTAGTCCTCCAAGAATCAAAAACAACAGGTCACGGACATGTGGAGCAGGGAAGACCAAAGATATCTTCAGCCACGGTCTTCTCTAAGACTGCTTAAACTCCACCACAAAGCACACACCGGAAAACTAAAAGCAGGGAAGGAAAACACAGATTATAGCACTCAAATTTCCATCCCAAAAGAACTCTCTGCTTCTTTCATTCATATGCTTATTTTCTCTCTTCGTTACTTCCCCACACCATGTCACAGCCTGCAACTCCTCTCTCCTCTCCTCATGGCCTTCAACCAAAATGATATCCACTGAGAAAACCCAGAAGTAGAGAGATCAATGTGAGAGAAGCCATAAAAAAACCAAACTCCATTAGAATAGGCTTCGATCGGTGGATATTTCTAGGAACCGTAGGCTCTTGATCGATGGAAGTTTCTGGGCTGAATCACCAAGAAAAACAACAACGATCAAGAGAGGGGAAGACCGTGCAAGGGCGAAAAACACCGTGAGAAAACCACTCTAGATCACTGGCTATGGATAATCTGTTACCCAATCTTCATTCAAACTTCAAGTGGCAAACCGATCAACACGATGATCATATCTCATCTAAGCAGTTCTTATCCAAAGCACATGATAAAAACAGGGGAAACATGAGAGGGAAGAGGGAGAAACAAAAGCATTGAACCAAGAAATTCACCATGAGAAACAGCTTTCCAAGATAAAAACTGATTCAATAAAATTTTGGTTCGACCAACCGATCAGCAAGAAAATCGGGTATAGTCCTTTACCAGGAATAGTTCTTGGTTGACACAAACCAATCCTAGTCGATCCAAATCAGACCTGGTGGACCAAAAAAATCCAATGTGTGCTCATCAACCGTTTGACCATAATACCGAAATGATTTCCAATCATTGATCGCTCTCGGATCAGAAAGAAATCTCTATGGCATGTGACCTCAAGGTTCGAACCTAACGGTAGCACGCACTAGAACACTTTCAGTACTAGCACAAGATACATCTAGCAATGGGGTCCCGTGTCCGGATAGGCCAAAGATGCGATAGCAATCTATTGAACCTCTGGCATATGGTTACCGTATAATTCATCCCTTTGACCTCCAATGCTCAAGATGACCTAGGTTAGACTACCAACCCTAACTGAGTCAATCCATAACATGTCTGAACCTTGCAAGTCCAGTGACTCCTCCCAGACTACTACTTGGTCAAGGATTTGCTAAATTGAGATAGTACAGACATTCAATCCAAACAATTTGGATAGATCAATTCCATCTTGGTCATCACTGCTCCATAAGTACTTGCCTGTACCCAAAAATCTTCTGTCACAAGATTAGAAATCCGGTAGTCTCGGCACCAAAGCATAGGAGAGTTGCTTGCAAGTTACCATGGTGACCTCAGGTCGGAGAGACACATATACCCATATCCAATCACGAGCAATCCTTTGGCAGAAAGGAGTTCCACAGAGTCATGTTCAATGAGATGTCACACATCCCACTAGCAGATCTCATCAGTGTCACTACACTCCTTTGGTCAAGAGGACAACTAAACGATGTGAACCACAACAACCTACACTTGATACATTGCCATCCTGTACAATGTATCCTTTGGTTGTGAATCTTTTTAATGGACCACTTGATATATCCTCTCTATATCGAAGTCAGTGCAGTCCTAAGGACTTCATCACATAAATAGAGTTCATTATAGGGAAATGTATAATGTGATGAGTTGCCAAAATAAAGTTTTATTATCATATACAAATTACAATACTGAACACAACTGCCTACAACCTAGGTGATTTTCTTTGGGACACAATTCCCAACAACTTCAACTTGCACTAAAGCCAATCAGAACACTATCTAATACCTATTTTCCTTTTACAATAGTCGAACTCTTTGATTCCGAGGACTTTAGTGAAGTGGTCGACCAGATTCTCCTTTCTATCAATCTTCATAAGATTGATGTCGCCTCGTTCCATGATCTCTTGCATGAGGTGATAGCGCCGCAAAATGTTCTTGGTGCGGCGATGAGGCTTTGGCTCCTTAGCTTGAGCAATGGCTCCTGTGCTATCACAATACACTAGAACATGACCATCTAGGAAATGTGCCACCCCTAGCTCTCCAAGGAACTTCCACAACCATACGGCTTTTTTTGCTGCATCTGATACTGCAATGTACTCTACTTCGCATACCGAGTCTGCAATTATTTCCTCCTTGGAACTCTTCCAGCAGATCACTCCTCCATTCAGGGTAAACACAAACCCAGACATATTCTTGCTATCATCTTTGTTTGATTGGAAACTGGAGTCAGTATAGCCCACAAGTTTCAAGTCAGATTATCCATAAATCAGCTATTGGTCCTTAGACTTCTTAAATACTTCAGGATGGTCTTAACCACCTCTAATGCACCTCACCTGGGTCAGACTGGTTTCTACTCACCACTCCTAGTGAGTATGCCATGTCTGGTCTAGTACATGTCATAGCATACATGATAGAGCCCACTATAGAAGCAAAAGGAACTCTACTCATGCGCTCCCTTTTCTCAGGAGTTGTCTACAATCCTTCCTGGAAAGAGAAATTCCAAAACCTATCGGGAGATAGCCTTTCTTGGAATTCTCTATGCTGAACCGTTTCAGCACGGTATCAATATACATAGACTGGGACAATCCTAGAAGCCTCTTAGATCTATCTCTTTAGATCTTCATACCCAGTATGAAAGAAGCTTCACCCAAGTCCTTCATGGTGCGGGCACCAGACTCAGAAGAAGACTTCAGGGCTCCATCTGGATCTCTGATTGACCTTGCCCGAAGAATAGGGTTTTCTGGTTTTGTAATAAGGGTTGACCTGATCAACTCAATTTGAGTCTGTAATTTTGTCATTTCAATTTTTGTTGGGTCATGTTGACTCAGTCCAAGTCCAAGCCCAGGTAGGTGTCATTCCTTTGCCATAGGGCACCACATTTTCCAGCTACAAGTGGGTGCCACACTCCCTGCCACATCTCCATCCAGTGTACCTTGGTCCCACGCCTCAAGTAAGCAGTTTCTTTTTCTTGCACCACTTGGAGAGAAATCCATCAAGATACCTCAATCCAAGGAGGAGACAACTTCTTTCCAGATAAACCCAAGCCAGGATGGCAAGAATTTTTCTTGAAGAGATGATCAAGGAGGTGTCCCACAATGTTCCATAAAAATCCAAGTTATAAAAGGGAAGAGAGCATGTCTTGGGGAGAAAATCAAGGAGGCACCAAAAGTTTCCAAAAGTGCCAAAGCCATGAAAGGAAGAAGCCTAAACTTGTAGAGCAAGACTAGGAGGTGTCCAATGAGCCAAACCATGAATGGAAAATCCTTGATTCATGGAGAGATACTAGGAGACACCCCCATAACCTGCCATTTGGAGCTGATTTTCAAGTTTTCTTGGAGTTTTTGGCTGCCCACTCATGGAAGGAGTCTGGGAAAGAATTTGATGCTTAAAGTGTGGGTTAGTCCTATTAGTCCCACATGGGAAATGTATAAATTTTATTTCTTTGTATGTCTATATATTCAACTCTATGTAACTCTTGAATTTAAAAATGATGAATGAAATCAATTTCTATGTGAGCAACTTTGTGTTTCTCTCTTCCGCACTTGTATTCAGGTGTTGAGCTCCGTGAGGGAGTAAATCCGGGTTCCCTAGGAACCTTGAGGAGGTGTGAGATCTCCAACCCCAAAACCCTAGCTTAGTCCACCCATCTCTACTCCACCACCACCAAACCCTAATTTTCCATCTTCATCCACGGCCCCTCTCTTCCACATCGAAGCCGTCACCAGCATCTAGGTTCAGATCAACTGTTCAACTACAGAGCTAGTTCAAAGGAGAGTCAGATCAGTATCAAGATCTCCGGAACTTCTACATCCAACAATCTTCATTAAGTACTCAGGTCAGTGTTTTCTTGAGTTTCTGGTTCTTTTTTTTGTTCTCTTCTTCCAGATCCTGAGTTCGAGAAGAAGGCCAACCTTGCCATAGGACTACAATCTGAGGATCCATTGCGAAGACCCCGTCTCCAAGGATCCTACAATCTGCTCGAGAGTGTCCTTCAATTGAAGCAACGAGAGATATCACAGTCAGGTAAAAAACCTTCTCTTCTCTCTTCGTCTGTTTCTTGAAAGAGGAGTAAACCCTAGGTCTGGGGGTTCTCAATCCCCAGCGATCCTACTTCTGAGTTACTCTGATAATCCACTCCTTTTTATTATGCTTTCTATCATTTCTTAGTTTCTTTCAACATTAGTTTATCTTTCCTTTGAGTCAAAGCCGACTTCTGAAAATAAAAAAAATAAAAAAATACATTAATTTAATTTACTTCCGCATCGCATCATCTCTTTTGTTCCGCATCATTTTTGGTATCAGAGCTTTCATTCTGCATCATTTTTGGTATCAGAGCCCTGTCTAAGGTTTCTGTTTTGCTTGCTTGTTTTAAGTCTCTCTCCTTTTTACTTTGTCTGCTCGAAGTAGACTCCCCAGGACGTCCGGTCCTAGGAATGAAGTGAGGTGCAAACCTCCTCTTCCCATTCCCGTGGGTGTTCCTAGGGCGTGTAGGGGATCCGTTGGGTTACAACTTCGTAGCAGGAATTGTAAACGGGGGAAGCACCCTATTTTCAGTCCGTAACTATCATGTTACAGGAATTTTTCTCAGTGTAGGTAACTCCGAATTGTATGATTTTTATTTGCTGGAACCAGTATAATTGAAGCTATTTCACATAATTTTCTGTGATTTATTGGTTTCTGTGAAATTTCTGAGAGTTAAATTACTGCAACTCTATTTTTGTTCTGCAATTCAATTATCTTGAGTGAACATCTCCTAACTCATCCTAAGGAATTTGAGCATCTAAGATAAGGGGAGGAGTTGATAACCTCTCCTTAGCCCACAACCACCCCCCCTCATTCGATCCTAAGTCTAACTTAAAATTTATTAGACTTAATTTGCCCTAGTGGGCTAGGGACATCAACAAGTCGGGTCAGGCTAGTGTTGAGTCAGTTTGTCTAGTTACTCTGTGTGTGCTTTGTACTCAGTGTCTAGAATGGTGGTTCAGGGATTCTATCCCGAAGGGCTTGTGTGCTGGTCCGCCTACCTGGCCAATCACTGATTGGTGTCTAGGATTGGCAATTAGGGACCTAACACTCCCCTTACACCTGCCTGGCTGAGTCCCGAGTTACTACAGGCTAGCTTGCCACTCTGATTGGGCATCTAGTTTGGACTCTAGGTCTAGTGAGCCAGTAGTCGCTTTAGTCTAGTACATTCTGTGTATTTGCTTGCATCATCATGTATACCCGGAATGGAGTACCCTACCAACCTGGTCAAACCCAACCTGATTTAGAGGCCATGGTTAGAGCTCTTACTGAAAGTATGAACAAATTGAGTCAGGATATGACTGCTACTGTTACCTAGTGTAAAGAACAAGTCCAAGAGAATTTTACCCAGCTTAGGGATCGAGTCCAAGTACTTGAGAAACGTAGACATCAAAATTGGACCCCTGATCCAAAATTTAATAGGCCCCAACCTCATCCATGCCAGGAGCCTAGGAGGACCTTATACCGTGATCCCGAGCATAACCTTAGGAAGCCTAACCATGATATCTATAGTGTGGATCGTGTCTATGAGAGGTCCTTACAATATTCTAGACCAGTCACTCAACAACCCATGTCTTCTAGATCAAACCATTTAGATCCACACCCATGCCCAAGTAAGGTCTCTACTAGCTTGAAACCCAGTGTGACCCAGGTTCCTATATCGCAAGAATGTTTGTTTTGTAGAGAAAGAGGCCATAATCTAGTCAGTCAGCCCATGCATAGGACTGGCTTGTGCACAGCTAAGTGGTAAGAATCCTAAGGATGACATTAATGAGGGAGAACCCAAGCCTACCAATGAGGAAGAAATGTTAGGTATGACAAGCCTAGAATCAGTTGACCCAATTACCACTGACTCGAAATCCATTGAAGATGGCATCGAGGAATATGATGATGCTGGCTTGAGTCTAGTTGATGAATATGAGGGGGAAGAACTTGAAGAATGTGATATCGATACTATTGGTTCCTTACTTGAGGAGACCTTGGAGAGCAACCAAGTGGTAGGACCTAGTTCAGAAATTCAAGAGATTTGTGAGAATCAGGTTCCTTTAGTCAAATACCCCCAGGAATTACTCATAGTATTAGCCCGAGCTATCAGTTCGTACCCTCTAATGACAGTCATTCCCCAAGTACCAATTGAAGATCTTTGCACAAACTATTTAAGTTTGCCCCCCTATGGTAGATCCTCTCCTTAGGATGACTGAATCAAGCCTCTTACAATTGGACCTTGTCCCATGCCCAGCAACTAAGGTCTCTCCCGTAATCTCAGTTGAACATCCTTGTCTTGAGCGGATTGATTCACCCAGTCCTGTAGAAGTCCTCCTTATGGCCCGAGACCCCTTCCTTCGCATGACTGACCTACCCTTCTATAGAGTATACCTTTCCACACCATAGGTCAAATTTCAAGTCTTGAGGTCATCATCCGTAGGCCCTCCATGAATCATTCTCTAATCCAGTTCTTGAGAAAGTGGATCATTATTTGCTTAGAGAACAAACCTTAACTATTGCAATCACATGTCCTAGGCTACTTTCCGAACCATCTCTTGATCCATTCCTGGGAGTAGCAAACTTTTCCTTTCGTAAGGATGACCAGTTGACACTCATAGATCACCATTCAAACCTTCAGGTCACCACCTTTACTCAACAGGTAATTCGAGACTCCACCTCATATCTCCTCCCTTTCTCTAGGACTTCCAATGCTTCTTACACCATCCAAGTATACTTTGTCGAAGCCTTTAGAGTGAACCACGTGTCAGAACCTATTAGGTTTGCCACCTACTTCTGGAAGACCTTATGGCACCTACTAGGCATCCATAATAAGTTTTCATGCTCTGCATGCCCTCCTCCGACCCAAGGTCAAACCTAGAGAGCCTTAGTTGTTAGTTTAGACTTAGGGTTCCTTTGTAATAAAGTCCATTCTTTAGGAATGCCGTCAGTCTAGTTTAGTTTTCTTGACCCTTTACTAGGCTTTGGCTCAGATTTTGGTTTGATTGAGAGCACCAGGAATTGGGATTTGTATTTGTCCAGGGCTGAAATTGCATTCAATGTTTCGATCAATAGGTCTATAGGCTAGAGTCCCTTTGAAATTGTTCATGGATACAAGCCTCACACACCACTTGATCTGATTTCACTATTAGCCCACACACACAAGTCTCTTGATGCCTTGCATAGCATGTAAAGGACTTGCATAAAGAAATTCATGCCAAAATAACTTTAAGTAATGAAACTTATAAGAAGTTGGCTGATTCTCAAAGACAGTCAAAACTTTTGTTGAGAGAGACTATGTAATGATTAGGTTAAAGGCCTGAGCGGTTTTCTCCTGGAACCGTTAGAAAGTTACATGCTAGAGGAGCTGGACCATTTAGAGTGGTGAAGAGAGTAGGATCCAATGCCTATGTGCTAGAGTTACCTCCAGAACTAGGCATTAGCTCCACTTTCAACATTACAGACCTAGTAGAGTACAGGGAGCCAACTGTGATTCCCAGTGAGCCCTTTGAACCTAATCCTGTTATTGAGAGTGATCCCGATCCTGTGTATCCACAAACAAACTGGCCTGTGAGGAAAGAGCAGATTGAAAAGATCCTGGATGATCAGGTAATCTCTACTCGTAATCGAGGATACCAAAGATACCTGGTCTGCTGGCAAGGAAGGCCAGACTCTGATGACTCTTGGATCTCCCGAGAAGAACTACAAGATTTGGATCCAGACCTCTTGGAGAGATACCAGAGCCAACTTGAGCCTTACTCGACAAGGTCGAGTTCCTCCCACCCCGGGAGAATTGGTGCGGGCACCAGACTCAGAAGAAGACTTCAGGGCTCCATCTGGATCTCTGATTGACCTTGCCCGAAGAATTAGGGTTTTCTGGTTTTGTAATAAGGGTTGACCTGATCAACTCAATTTTGAGTCTGTAATTTTGTCATTTCATTTTTTGTTGGTCATGTTGACTCAGTCCAAGTCCAAGGCCCAGGTAGGTGTCATTCCCTTTGCCATAGGGCACCACATTTTCCAGCTACAAGTGGGGCCACACTCCCTGCCACATCTCCATCCAGTGTACCTTGGTCCCCACCCTCAAGTAAGCAGGTTCTTTTTTTTGCACCACTTGGGGGAGAAATCCATCAAGATACCTCAATCCAAGGAGGAGACAGCTTCTTTCCAGATAAACCCAAGCCAGGATGGCAAGAATTTTTCTTGAAGAGAGGATCAAGGAGGTGCCCCACAATGTTCCATAAAAATCCAAGTTATAAAAGGGAAGAGAGCATGTCTTGGGGAGAAAATCAAGGAGGCACCCAAAAGTTTCCAAAAGTTCCAAAGCCATGAAAGGAAGAAGCCTAAACTTGTGGAGCAAGACTAGGAGGTGTCCAAATGAGCCAAACCATGAACGAAAAATCCTTGATTCATGGAGAGATACTAGGAGACACCCCCATAACCTGCCATTTGGAGCTGATTTTCAAGTTTTCTTGGAGTTTTTGGGCTGCCCACTCATGGAAGGAGTCTTAGGAAGAGAATTTGATGCCTAAAGTGTGGGTTAGTCCTATTAGTCCCACATGGAAATGTATAAAATTTTATTTCTTTGTTATGTCTATATATTTAACTCTATGTAACTCTTGAATTTTAAAATGATGAATGAAATCAATTTCTGTGTGAGCAACTTTGTGTTTCTCTCTTCCGCACTTGTATTCAGGTGTTGAGCTCCGTGAGGGAGTAAATCCGGTTCCCTAGAACCTTGAGGAGGTGTGAGATCTCCAACCCCAAAAACCCTAGCTTAGTCCACCCATCTCTACTCCACCACCACCAACCCTAATTTTCAATCTTCATCCCACGGCCCCTCTCTTCCACATCGAAGCGGTCACCAGCATCCAGGTTCAGATCAACTGTTTCAACTACAGAGCCAGTTCAAAGGAGAGTCAGATCAGTATTAAGATCTCCGGATCTTCTACATCCAACAATCTTCATTAAGTACTCAGGTCAGTGTTTCTTTGAGTTTCTGGTTCTTTTTTTTTGTTCTTCTTCTTCCAGATCCTGAGTTCGAGAAGAAGGCCAACCTTGCCATAGGACTACAATCCGAGGATCCATTGCGAAGATACCCCTCTCCAAGGATCCTACAATCTGCTCGAGAGTGTCCTTCAATTGAAGCAACGAGAGATATCACAGTCAGGTATAAAACCTTCTCTTCTCTCTTCGTCTGTTTCTTGAAAGAGGAGTACACCCTAGGTCTGGGGTTTTCTCAATCCCCAGCGATCCTACTTCTGAGTTACTCTGATAATCCACTCCTTTTAATTGTACTTCTGTCATTTCTTTGTTTCTTTCAACATAGTTTATCTTTCCTTTGAGTCAAAAGCCGACTTCTGAAAATAAATAAATAAAAAAAATTATTAATTTTAATTTACTTTCGCATCGCCATCCTCCTTTTGTTCCGCATCATTTTTGGTATCAGAGCTTTCATTCTGCATCACTTCATGGAGAACTGAGATGACAACCAGACCTTTATTCCTTGCAATGCTGCGATGTCATTCCTGATTAAGAGAATGTCATCAACATACAGTACCAGGAATATAAATCACAAACCATTAACCCACTTATAGATGCAAGGTTCCTCTCCATTCCGAATGAAGCCATACGATTTTGATACACCTATCAAATCACATGTTCCAACTTCGAGATGCTTTCTTGAGTCCATAAATGGATCTCTGTAATTTGCACACTTTTGACTCGTTTGTTGATGTGACCCCTTCAGCTATATCATATACACCTCCTCATCCAGCTCTCCATTCAGGAAAGTGGTTTGGACATCCATTTGCCAGATTTCATAGTCAAAATGTGCTGCCAAAGCAAGCATGATCCAAATGGACTTCAGCATTGCTACAGGGGAGAACGTCTCGTCATAATTGATACCATATCATTGACGATATACCTTGGCAACCAGACAGGCTTTATAGGTCTCCACCTTCCCATCTACGACCCTTTTTCTCTTGAAAATCCACTTGCACCAGATGGGTTTTATCCCTTCAGGTGGATCAACCAATGTCCATACATTGTTGATCTCCATGGACTCCATCTCGGATTGCATGGCTCCAAGCCATGCCTCAGAGTCAGATCTCTGAAGTGCATCCATATAGATGATCAGATCCTCATCATTCTTATCGAGCTCAATGGGATCATCATCTTGGACCAAGAAACTGTAGTATCTGTCCGGCAGACATGGCACTCTACCGATCTCCTAATCATGGGTTCCAGGGTGTGATCTAATCATAGCCAATTCTATGATGTCCCTTAGAGTGTGCAGGTTCTTCCACTGGTTGAACTTCATCATGTTCAATCTTAGAGGCTACAGTTCCTTCTCCAAGGAACTCCTTTTTCAAAAAGATAGCCATAAGAGCAACGAACATTTTCTGTTCGTCCTCCAAGTAGAAAAAATACCCTTTTGTTTCCATAGGGTACCCATAAACAGGCACCGATCAGACCTAGGACCGTTTATCTGAGTCTAAATGCTTTACATAAGCCGGACAACCCCAGACCCGAAGGTATGAAATTGAGGGCTTACATCCTTCCATAACTCATATAGAGTGAGACACAGACTTACTCAAAACATTATCAGCAAGTAAAAAGCTATCTCAAGTGCATATCCCCAGAAGTACAGTGACAGAGTTGCAAAGCCCATCATGGATCGAACCATATCCAACAGGGTTTGATTCCTCTTTTGGACACACCATTCAACTGGGGTGTACCTAGAGGAGTCCATTGAGAGAGAATCTCATTCTCCTCAAGATATGTCATGAACTCACCAGATAGGTATTCACCATCTCGATCAGATCGAAGGATTTTAATACTCTTTCCAGTTTGTTTCTTGACTTCATTACGATATCATTTGACTTTCAATGACTCAGATTTATGTCTCATCAAGAAGACATAACCATACCTAGAAAGGTCATCTGTAAATATAATGAAATACTATATCCACCTATGGCACTAACTATCATGGGTCTGCATACATCATTTTTATGAGACTCAGAAGTTCTGTAGCTCGTTCACCTTTTCGGTAAAAGGTGACTTAGTTATTTTACCAAGCAAACAGGATTCACAGTGGGCAGTGAGTCAGAATCACTGACCTCGAGGAGGCCTTCTCCTCGTAACTTTTTTATCCTATTCTGGTTCACATGACCTAGCCTATAGTGCCATAGATACAAGTCACTGACATTTTCTATCCTTAGACGTTTGCTAGATGTGTACATTACATTAAAGGCTGTGACAAAACATAAATGCCATTATTTAACTTAGCTTTCATTATCACAAAGTTATTCACAATAACTTGGCAAAAATCTCCTTTTATTGAAAGTTCATAACCACATTTGGCCATAGGCTACGGAGATAATGCTCATAATGAAACTAGAACAATAATGACAGTCGACTAATTCGACAGCACTAGCCTCAAAAACAAGACTCAAAACTCCAACTGCCAGCACTGGAACACGATTTCCATTTTTTAAACTCAGGAACTATTCCCCATCCTTGAATCTCTTGCTAACCTATAGTCCCTGCAACGAATTGCAAACATGAATGGGACTACCAATATCCAATACCCAGTTAGCAGTGTCACAAATAGAGAAATTACAAGATTTTATCATATAAATACCATGTGCAGCACCCTGCTGCTTTCCCTTCCTTGGCATGTTTAGGTCTAAGGATGCTTGATAAAGAGGACAGTTCCTCTTCCAGTGTCCCTGCTTCTTACAATAGAAGCACTCTACACTAGCTTGATCAGCTTTCACTTTCTTGGTCTGACTAGGGCCAGGAGCACTCTGCACCTTCTTTTCCTTATCTTTCTTCTTCCCTTTCTAAAAGGGACCATGACTTTAAACCTCCCACTAAATTAACCACCCCTTTATTCAGTTGGTGGTCCTTCTCGTAAGTCTGCAGCAATCCCATCAAACCATGCTAATTGACTACAAGCTTATTCATTCTATAATAATCAAGAAAGTCAGATAGGAGGATGGTAGAGAATTCAGGATCGCATCTTTGCCGAGTTGCTCGTGCAAGGGACATCCGAGCTTGTCCAATCGTTCAATCATCTCGACATGTACAATACATGATCAGTGACCGAATTGCCATTCCACATTTTGGCATTGTAGATGGCACAAGATACTTTGTACCACTCCACATCATCTGGCATGCTGAAAGATTCCTTCAACTTTTGAAGAATCTCGTTTGGCTGGGCCTCCTTGAATTTGTGACTAAACTCGTCGTTCATCACCGCCAACATTATGCATCGGACAGTAGTCCAAACAGAAACCCACTTCAAATAAGTATTCTTGACTGAACTCCGAGTATTGGCAGGAGGGATTTCGGGTGTTGGATCCGTTATCACATAAAGGATCCGCTCGTGCTATAGGACAATCCTCAATTTTTGATACCAGCTATCAAAATTGGGGCCCTTTAACTTCTCGCTATCGAGAAGTGATCAGAGCGAAAGGTTTGAAGACATCAAAAAGAAAATTAAGACCAAATTAATATATGAATTAATCAATTAAACCAAAAGACTTGGACTTTAGTCTAAAGGTCCCTCCCACTATTTTTTTAGATTGGGAGCCTCTGACTCCAATCCATGAAATCATCATTTCATAGTAGGTACTGAAATCCAATAGACCACGTATGAGCCCGATTATGGCCGACTCACCCATATGCGTCTAAAGGTAGGTTCTCTAACTAATTGCTTCCCTAAGCAACTTCCAATAATTAAATTTGCCCCACAGAATCCCCAATCAACCTAGGGGCCTCCTATTACGGGTCTCTGGTTAGGTCCACCATTAATATGACAAATCCAATGCTTCCGGCTAACGAATGACCAAGCCCGACTATGGCCGGCCCATCTGATCATCGTTAAGAAGGTTGCACTGAACTATCATCTATGGGAAAGTAATCCTAGTAACTGGATGCACACCCATTCTATGGAACTATCGATGTACACCAAGCTAAAGGACTCATTACTAACCCACTTAATGGGAGGCTAAGACACCATCAACTATTGACTTAGTCTTTTTCAGGACCTAATAATTTTAGAAGATTTTTAATTAAATTATGATAGAAGAATAGAGAGAAGAACATGGACCAACCTCCACTGATCAAATCAATTCTTAGGAGGGTTGAATTAAATTCAACAAGTTGATCCATGGGCTCCTAAAGATCAGACAAGCTGATTAACTTGGGTGACATGGGTTAACTCGAATCAATAAGCTTTTCTAATCAGTTCTGGTTGACTGGATTGGCCAGGTAGGTGAGATCATGGGTGAGTATCCGCCATTAACCATCTTTCCTAGACACCAACCAAGTTGGCCAGCAAAGAGGTAGCCTCATGTTGCCATGATCAAAACTGCCAAACCTGCCTAGACACCAATTAGTTTATCAGACTCGATTAGACCAGCCTAAGAACTCGAGCTTTCCATAGAGCCACTAATTAGATCCATTTAAGAAGAATGGACTAACCCATCTAACTATTAGATAGATACTAAAGAGAAGGTCCTTAATCAACATTTGATTAGTTCTCTTAAGTCCAATTCAACTAACCTTAAGTCTAACCCAATAAATGGATCCAATCATACAGCTAACCCAATTAACCCGGATGGCTTATTGAAATGACATTAGGTTTCATAAACCCTAATATGGCTTGTCATTTAATTAATCTTTCAATTTATAATTGTTAGATTATAAGCCAACTTTTAATTAAAATATTTTAAATTAAATTCATGTAAAATCCTTTTACATCTTTCATGCATCATATCTAGTCCTATAATATTATTTATAATATTACAAGCCTATGCCAATGTATAATCATGTATCAGGATTAAAACATTTTTAATACCATAAGTTTCCTTTAAGGATCCTTCTGAAAAGGCCAACATAGATGAACCGCCTCGTGCCATAAAAATTAGGGGTTTTAAACACTGATTAATCTAGACACACGGCCATGGTGAAGGTCTCAGCTAGGTTCCTAAAAGTAATCCCTAATCTAGATATAGATCTAATACATACAATCATGATATGCTACACATGAACCTATGACTCTGATACCACTGAAAGGAAACCAGTGCACGGACGCCTACCCTAGGCATGCTACACTAGGGAGTAGGTATTGCATAATTAAAAATTTTTAACTTGCAACGGAAAAACCTACTCATGCAAAGGATCTAACATAAACATGATGCATTTAAGTGAAACATAGGCATGTACAGGCAATTATAACATGCATAAACAATATGATAAAATTAGATCTGAGTATGCATGATAATAAAAAGTAAATCACATACCTTTGTAGAGCTTCCTTTAATAGCAAATTGAAGCAGCCGGTTAAACTCCTTCAATAGCAAATCAGATATGGAAGAGATCGATGCAATCTCTCTAGGTGTCAAAATGTCCATCCCTTGGAGTATCCATGTGCGGGCTCTCGCTTATCCAAATCCTGAATGGATGCTAGTCCTCCAAGAATCAAACAACAGGTCACAGACGTGTGGAGCAGGGAAGACCAAAGAGATCTTTAGCCACGGTCTTCTCCAAGATCGCTCATACTCCACCAAAAAGCACACACCGGAAAACTAAAAGCAAGGAAGGAAAACACGGATTACAGCACTCAGATTTTCCATCCCAAAAGAAACTCTCTGCTTCTTTCATTCATATGCATTGTTTTCTTCTCTCATTACTTCCCCACACCATCTCACGGCCTGCAACTCCTCTCTCCCCTCCTCACGGCCTTCAACCAAAATGATATCTCGCTGAGATAACCCGTGAAGCAGAGAGATCAATGTGAGAGAAGCCATATAAAATACCAAACTCCATTAGAATATGCTTCGATTGGTGGATATTGCTGGGAACTGGAGGCTCTTGATCGATGGAAATTTCTAGGATGAATCACCGAGAAAAATAACAACGATTGAGAGAGGGGAAGATCGAGCAGGGGGAAAAACACCGTGAGAAAACCACTCCAGATCGCTGGATATGGATAAAATATGATAACCCAATCTTCATTCAAACTTCAAGCAGCAAATCGATCAACACGATGATCATATCTCATCCAAGCAATTCTTATCCAAAGCACACGTAAAAATAGGGGAAATATAAGAGGAAAGAGGGAGAAACAAAAGCGTTGAACCAAGGAATTCATCGTGAGAAACACTTTCCAAGATAAAAATCGATTCAATAAAATTCTGGTTTGACCAAACCCAATCACCAAGAAAAATCGGGTCCAGTCCTGATCTACCAGGAACAGTTCCTAGTTGACCCAAACCAATCCTGGTCGATCCAAATCAGATCAGGTGGACCAGAAAAACCCAATGTGTGCTCAATCAGACCGTTTGACCTTAATACCAAAATGATTCCCAATCATTGATCGGATCCTGGATTAGAAAGAAATCCTCTATGGCATGTGACCTCATAGGTTCGAACTTAAATCGTAGTATTAGAACACTTCCAGTACCAGTACAAGATACCATCTAACAATGGGTCCCGGAGTCCGGATAGGTTGAAGATGCGAGAGCAATCTATTGAACCTCTGGCATATGGTTACCATATAATTCATCCCTTTGACCTCCAATGCTCAAGATGACCTAGGATTAGATTGCCAACCCTAACTGAGTCGATCCATAACATGTCTCAACCTTGCAAGTCTAGTGACTCCTCACTAGGACTACCCCGACCGACGATTTACTAAATTGAGACATTATGAGACATTTAATCCAAACAATTTGGACAGGTCAATTCCATCCTGGTCCACCACTGCTCCACAAGTACTTGCCTGTACCCAGAAACCTTCCATCACCGGATTAAAAATTCGGGTAGTCCGACACCAAAGCACAGGGAGTTGCTTGCAAGCTACCATGGTAACCTCAAGTCGGAGGGACACATATACCCATATCCAATCACGAGCAATCCTTTGACAGAAAAGAGCTCCATGGAGTCACGTTCAATAAGATATCACACATCCCACTTGCAGATCACATCAGTGTCACCACACTCCTTTGGTCCAGAGGACAACCAAACGATATGAACCACAACAATCTACACTTGATACATTGCCATCTTATACAATGTATCCTTTGGTTGTGAACCATTTAAAAGGACCACTCGATATATCCTCTCTATATCAAAGTCAGTGCAGTCCTAAGGACTTCATCATATAAATAGAGTTCATTACTGGAAAATGTGTAATGTGATGAGTTGCCAAAATAAAGTTTTATTAATTCATATACAAATTACAATACTGAGCACAATTGCCTACAGCCTAAGCGATTGGCTTTGGGACATAATTCCCAACACAAAAGTCATGTGATGTTGTCCAAATTCTTGAAAAAAGGTGGCACCAAGAAGTGGTTGCATATGACAAGTAACCTAGGCTAGCACATGGAGTCACATGGCTTATCTTGAGCTAGCACATGAAGTCACATGGGTCTGGACTTGGGTCCCCCTTGTATTACAGGACTCAATTAACTAACTAATCACATGATTTAACCAACTAAAAACTAACTCTAAGCCCAACTTGATCAAATTGATCAAAAGGCTTAGACATGTAAACAAGTGGTTCAGCTTGGTAAAAGGGGATTGGCCCAAAAGGCTAAAAAAAATAAAAACCCTAATTATAGTTGGTAAAAAAGGATAAACCCAACTAAGCCTAAATAATAAAATTTAAAATATAATATTTACAAGTAAAAGGGATTTGGGTTCAAGGCTTTATTCACAGGTGATTCACAAGGATGTGGGTTTGACCTGTCAATTTTTTCTGGCCCTATTGTCCACACCAATTCTCCCCGGATGGGAGAAACTCGACCTTGTTGAGTATAGGTCAACTCTGCTATGATAGCGCTCTAGTAAGTCTAGGTCAATTCTTTGCAAGTCCTCTCTAGTGATCCAAGAATCATCAGTCTCAGGTCATCCTTGCTAATGAACCAGATATCGCTGATAGTCTTTACTCCCAGTACCGATTATCTTGTCATCCAAGATCCGCTCGATCTTGTCTCTCCAGGGTATTGGTATGGCAGGTGGACATACTTGGGTTGGCTTACTCTCAAGGACTAGATTAGGCCCAAAAGGCTCACTAGGAATCAACGTTGGCTCCCTATATTCAATAAGGTCTGAAACATTGAAAGTAGGACTAATACTTAGTTCAGATGGTAACTCGAGCATGCAGGCATTAGGTCTAATTTTCTTAATTACTTTGTATGGTCCACTACTAGGGCATGTAACTTTTTCATGGTTCCAGGTGGGAACCATTCAGGTCATAGTCTAACTATGACAAAGTCTTCTTTATTGTATTCTTTGAGTCTTTTTCTGGTGTCAGCCATATGTTTATAAGATTCGTTGCTTTCATTAATTTTTATACTTATTTCTTTATGCAACTCTCTAACATGCTTAGCATATGACTCAACAGACTCTGAGATGCGTTCATGCATGGGTAAAGGAATGAGATCTAGAGGTTTTCTAGATTTGTACCCATGAACAATTTCAAAAGGACTTTTCCTAGTATACCTATTCACTGAGCTATTGTATGAAAATTCAACCCTAGATAGCAATAGATCCCAATTGGTAGTATGCTCTCCAATTAAACTTCTCAACAAGTTTCCTAGACTACGATTTACAACCTCAGTCTGGCCATCAGTTTGAGGGTGATAAGCTGTAGAAAATTTAAGTTTTGTCCATAACAAATACCAGAGTATTTTTTATAAATAACTGGTGAACCGTATATCCCTATCGGATACTATGGTCCTAGGTAAACCATGTAGTCTAACCACTTCATTCAAAAATAACTTGGCTACCTTAGAAGCATCATAGGTTTGGGAACATGGTAGAAAATGTGCCATCTTTGAAAACCTATCAACCACAACAAAGTTTGAGTCATGTTTCCTTATGGTTTTAGGTAATCAAAGAACAAAGTCCATGCAAAGGTCTTGCCATGGATAATCTGGTATAGGAAGTGGGGTATATAAGCCAGTGTTCTGCTTTTGTTACTTAGCAATAGCACAAGTCCGACATCTAGCTACTATTTAAGAAACATTTTTTTTAAGGTTTGGCCAATAGAATTGGTCTTCTAGAGCTAAAATTATCTTATTTCTATCGAAGTGTCCAGCTAAACCTCCAGCATGTGTTTCCCAAATCAAGAAGTCTCTAAGTGAAGTATTAGAAATACATAGCTTACTTTCCCTAAAAAGATAACCATCTTGAATAGTGTACTTACAATACGAACTAGACGGTCCTTGCTTAATTGCCTTATAAATTTCACTAAAGTCTGAACAATTTTCATATTCATCCATTAATTTCTCAAATCTGACTACTTTAGTACTAACACAATTCAAGAGAATAAATCTTCTACTAAGCGCATCAGCAACCTTGTTATCAGTACCCGATTGATGTCTCAGAATAAAAGTATAGGCATGTATATATTCAACCAATTTTCCTTGCCTAGCATTCAACTTCTTTTGTGAGTTAAAGAATCTAAGAGCTTTATGATCAGAATATAGCACAGACTCTTGCAGTGGCAAATAGTGTCTCCAGTACCTAAGCGCTTGAACCACCGCATACAATTCCTTATCATAAGTAGAATATTTCAATTTAGCATCGTTTAACTTCTCGCTAAAAAATGCAACCGGGTGATTCTCTTGACTCAAGACTCCTCCAATTCCTATCCCTAAGGAATCACAAGCAACCTCGAAGACTTTCAAAAAATCTGGTAGCCTCAGAATTGGGGCTTGGGTCATCTTATCCTTAATGTCCTGATGCGGGATGAAAGGTGATGGGGGATGGGGTAGGATCGTCGGTGAGCTTGGAAGTCACCGAGATTAGGGTACTACTATTTTTTTAATATTTTTTTAGGGGTGGCGAATGAATAATGGAAATGGAAGGTAGAAATCTGGACTCTCATGGACTTTGGGACTCATACTCATGGAGAGATCTCTAACCTCTAGGGCATTTCACCCACCTCACTAATGGAGCTGTTAGGGTGAATCTCAAAGGACATGAGGGTGGTAAGGAAGATGGGATCAAGGAGATAACTAGACATGACCTCACATCATGCCCTGGGGTTGGGCCTCACACCCTCTCCTCGCAGAGCGAAAGAAGAATCACTCTTCTCTAAAAAAAACTTTCATTCATCACATCCATCTTTTAAAAAGAGATTTGGGGTATATTTATAGCCTTCTAAGTCCCATTTGAAATTCAAATTTTACATGGAAAGAGGGGGAATGTAGTTTTGAATTTCAAGTTTCATGAAAAGGGGTGGCAAAATGCATGGATGCCAAGTGTCTCCTTATGGTTGCCAAGTGTCTAAATCTGAAAATCTGCATGCATGGGTGCCACTTGGAAGTCATGTGGGCATTCTAGTGTCTTCATGTGTTGGGTGCCATGTGGCATTCATATGGGGACCTTCTTATGTAGAGGATGAAATGATCTTCAAATCTAAATTTATTTGCATTGAAATTCATACTGCATCTTGATTCGTGCTGCTTTGGGATTCATGCTACTCCGAGATTCATGCAATTATAGGATTCGTGCTTGCTCCGGGTCCATGCTGGCAAAGTCCCCATCATTCTCCTAAGGTGGGAAGAACTCGACTCCATCAAGTCAGGGTCAGCGAGGACTTTGGTGGAACCGAATCCATTCAGAAAGAAGCTCTACTTCGAGATTTGTGCAACTCTAAAATCTGTGCAGCATTGCTTTTTGTGTCAAAATCTGTGCAGCTCTGAAAATTGTTCCATTTTTTTTTTCTCTTTTTTTTCTTTATTTTTTCAGCACTGCTTTCAGAATCATGCCCTTTGAGGAGTGTGCAGCTTTGAAGATCATGCACTTTGAAATCCATGTAGAGGGAGAAATTAGTAACAGGGAACAGGCTTTGCTTGGATGAATGTGCGGTGCATTCATGTTCATGCGATGAAGCTTCTCCTCCATGGATTTGCTTTGATGAACAGGGAAGGAACGATGGGCATCACCGACATTTTTTGGCAGAATCGGTGGTCTTCACCGACACCGATGATGGGAGGCGGGCGGTGGCTAGCAACGGTGGAGACCAACCGGTAGGGTAGTGGCAAGGTGACGTGGGTGGCACGAGCTTTAATCCGGCAGTGTCGGACTTCACGATAGCAGGGCGACGGTGTGGGCCATGACCTTGCATCAGAGAGGGGCATCGGTGAGGAGGCGCGATAGCAAGGGCCGTCGGTCATTGGTTGCTGGGCATTGATCTGGGCGATGGAGATCGGGCATGCTGAAGGAGATGGCCGTGGGTCTTCCAGATGGGAGGGGATCCGGTGAAGGCTTGGAACGAGGTAGAGAGGAGGGGGCTCGACCTGGACGGAGGTTGATGGAGGCGAAGCCAGCATTCCTGGTTGGAGGCGAAGGAATGGGGCTTCGGGCGGGAGCGTTGGTGAGCTTGATCCCACTAGAGGCGAGGGCACCAGAGTCAGCAAGGGTGATTGTGAGATCCAATCGGTGTTGTGAGGGGAGGAGAGGACAGAGATGGGGGCTGGCGGCATGGGTAGAGGGGCTCAGGCGGTGGGGTTCTTACTCATGGGTGATTGGCGGTTCATGCAACTTAGATCTGGGCGGTGGTCATGACGATGGGGGGAAGAAGAGGATTGGAATAAGTTGGGGATAAGTCAGGGATAAGTAGGAATAAAATATGAACAACGGGGTAAGTGGAATAAGATGGGCTAAAAAGAAAATAATGGATACCCTAAATTTCTGGGCTTTGATACCAAAAATTGATGGGGGACGGGGCATGAGGTAGGATTGTCGGTGAGCTTGGAAGTCACCGAGATTAGGGTACTACTATTTTTTTTGTATTTTTTTAGGGGTGGCGAAGGAATAATGCAGATGGAAGGTAGAAATCTGGACTCTCATGAACTTTGGGACTCATACTGACGGAGAGATCTCTCACCTCTAGGGCATCTCACCCACCTCACTAATGGGGCCATTAGGGTGAATCTCAAAGGACATGAGGGTGGTAAGGAAGATGGGATCAAGGGTGTTTCCCAGGTAGCTATCCAAGAGGGGGGGTGAATTGGATCTTTTAAAAGAAAATGGAGACAAGTAATGTGCAATTCAAAATCTATTGCAAGTGGTATGTGCTGTGATAGAATTATAAAATGTAGAAGCTAAACAAAGTCAAGAAAGCACAATACAAACACACCAAATTTATAGTGGTTCGGAGCAACCCAGCTCTTACGTCCACTACCTAAGATACAACTTGGGATTTCCACTATATTCACACCTGAATACAGTAGGATGTTTTACAGGATCACAATCCAAAATGTCTACACTTTAGTTTTACAGGATCAGCAAAGAAAACCCAACACCCTTTGGTTTTAATAGGCTCACCAAAGAAACCCAACTTGGTTTTTATAGGATCACCAAGAACCTAACCCTTGGTTTTAATAAGGCTCACCAAGAACCTATTTGCTTTTTCAACCGGGCTCATAAATAACCTAACAATTCAAAAATTAAATTGAAAGAAATGCAACAATAATGACAAACTCAATTTATCGGATAGTTGCCAATGCAGCGTGTTGGATGTCCACTTGAATGCCCTTGAATAGGCTTTAATTACTTTAGTGGTTTCTTTCCAAAGTTGCTTCAAGCATCAGATTAGAGTTGGTGAAGACTTGAAAGCTTGACTTGAATGCTCTTATGCTCTTTTGCTGTTGGTAGGTAGGATATTCAATGAAGCTCTCTTCTTTGAAGAACTCTCTAATTCATTGCTTCAAGGAAGTTCAAATCCTTCAAATTTAAAGTCTTCCATCATCCTAAGGCAGTTCTAGCCATTGTAAACCATTGGAGAATGATTTTTGACTGTTGGAGCATTTTTTAGCATTAAAAAATAAATTCTGGAACTAGTCGTTGATACCTGAAAGTGGCATTCGAGTCGGCTCGTATTCTTCGAGTCGATGGATCAAATCGCCAAATCTTTAATGTAGTCAGCTCTTTTTCTCAGGATGCAAAACATCACTCTGGATGAGTCGACTCTTTGTAGCTCGGGTCGGCTGAACTTGAATCTTGAAAATCTTAAACTCGAGGAGTCGGCTCTTTTTTGCTTGGGTTAGCTTTTCTTCTCAGGTTCGAAAAACCTCACTCTGGAAGAGTTGGCTCGATGCAGTTCGGATCGGCTCGCTTTCTCAGGCTTTCAGAATTAGGTCTGGCAGAGTTGGCTCATTTTGGTTTGGGTCAGCTTGCCTGGCTATTCTCAGAAATCTTCAGGAAATGGACTCTGGAGGAGTCGGCTCGCTTTCCATCGAGTCAGCTCGGATTGCTACGTTCCATAATCCTTGCTGCGTGCTAGTAATCAGAGTTGGATCTTCATTACTTGGGGTCGGCTCGAGTGTTTTCTTCAGGATTTTTATAATTGAACTTAAAGAAAACTCTCACCAACTCTTTCACAATTTCACACAATACCAACTCAAACTAAAATTCATGGCACACACACTCACAGAAGTAACCCTTTTAATTGATTTTTTTCTTAGCATTTTGATTGGGTTCTTCTTTACAAAAATATTTACAACACAACTCAACCAAGAAAATAGAAGTGTAGGAGATGAAGCTTGAACATGTTATTCATCCTACAAAGACTTGTCAAACACTTGAAGAGTTGTCAGAAATAAATGTACATGCTCCAATGTTTGGTTATCATCAAAATCACTTATGGGGTCAACAAAGGGGATAACTAGATATGACCTCACATCATTCCCTGGGGTTTGGCCTCACACCCTCTTCTCACGGAGCAAAAGAAGAATCACTCTTCTCTAAAAAAAGAAACCTTCATTCATCACATCCATCTTTTAAAATGAGATTAGGGGCATATTTATAGCCTTTTAAGCCCTATTTGAAATTCAAATTTTACATGAAAAGAGGGGGAAGGTAGTTTTGAATTTCAAGTTTCATGAAAAGGGGTGGCAAAATGCATGTGTGCCAAGTATCTCCTTATGGTTGCCAAGTGTCTAAATCTGAAAATCTATATGCATGGGTGCCACGTGGCAGTCATGTGGGCATTCTAGTGTCTTCATGTGTTGGGTGCCACTTGGCATTCATGTGGGGACCTTCTTATGTAGAGGATGAAATGATCTTCAAATCTAAATTTATTTTCATCAAAATTCATACTGCATCATGATTCGTGTTGCTCCGGGATTCATGCTAATCTGAGATTTGTGCAACTTCAGGATTCGTTCTTGCTCTGGGATCCATGCTGGCTATGTCCCCATCAAAAGGCTTAACTAAGGTTTTTGATGATTATAGTAATGAATCAATTTTTTTTATAATTTTATAAATTTTCTCATAAAAGATGGAAAGAAGCTATTTAAAGAAAACCATAAAGAGAGAAGTAAAGACATGCTCATAACTAGTCTTCTATATGTTAAGAACCAAGGACCTAGAAGGATTAAGAAATCGCTCAAGAATAGGGCTAAGGCTACCTTCAACAAATAGAGCAAGAGTAAAGGAGGGGGTGATACCAAGCAGCGATTTGATCTGCTCCCAGAAGATGGTACTCTCCCCTTAGGATGAAGAAATCAACATTTCCTAGACAGTAGGCTCCATTGTAGTGGTTCTTTGGCAAGATAAGCTTCCTCCTCGGATCGGCACTCTTGAGAACCTTGCAAGCAAGAAGAGAACTTAGCAAAGATGAAGACATGCAGCAAACAACCTAAGAAAGTAAGGAGGGATGGAGAGTGATGGCTTGAGAATGCATGGCACCTTGATGAAGACTAGACCGGCCGCTCCATGGATAAGGGCATCGACTCCATGGGTTGGGGTGGTGAGGAATGTCAACACCAAGGTTTGGTAGATGGGAGATGGATGAACTATGGAAACGAGATGGTAGAGCTCAAAAGGAAATTTTCTTTCATTCAAAAGGAAATTTGGACTCTTATGGACTTCGGGACTCATACTCATGGAGAGATCCCTCACCTCTAGGGCATCTCACCACCTTACTAATGGAGCCATAAAAAAATCTCAAAGAACATGAAGGTGGTAAGGAAGATGGAATCAAGGAAGGGGATAACTAGACATGACTTCACATCATGTCCTGGGGTTGGGCCTCACACCCTCTCCTCACGGAGCAAAGGAAGAGTCACCCTTCCCAAAAAAACTTTCATTCATCACTAGCTTTCTTTTACAAAGAGATTAGGGGCCTATTTATAACCTTCTAATCCCTATTTGAAATTCAAGTTTTACATGAAAAGAGGGGGAAATGTAGTTACAAATATGAATTTCAAATATCATGAAAAGGGATGGCAAAATGCATGGGTGCCAAGTGTCTCCTTGTAGTTGCCAAGTGTCCAAATCAAAAAATCTGCATGCATGGGCGCCACATGGCATTCATGTGGGCATTCATGAGTCATCATGTGTTAGGCACCACTTGGCATTCATGTGGGCATTCATGAGTCATCATGTGTTAGGCACCACTTGGCATTCATGTGGGCATTCTTGTGTCATCATGTGTTGGGCGCCATTTGGCATTCATGTGTCATCATGTGTTGGGCGCCAGTTGGCATTCACGTGGGGACCTTCTTATGTGGAGGATGAAATGATCTTCAAATATAAATTTATTTGCATCGAAATTCATACTTCATCGTGATTCGTGCTGCTCCGATATTCATGTAAGTCGATGTTTCCATCAGTCCTGAAATGCCCTATCGACATCTTTAGACCATTCAAAAGCTCCTTTCCTCATACAGTCTGTTATTGGTACAACAATTGTACTAAATCCTAGAATAAATCTCCTATAGAAGGTAGCTAATCCACGAAAACTTCGAACATCATAAACATTCTTTGGGATAGGCCACTCAATTATGGATTTTATCTTTTCGGGGTCTACGAATACTCCTTCAGCAGTCACTATAAAACCTAGGAAAATAATCCTCGGAGTCATAAAACTGCATTTCTTCAAATTTGCATAAAGATTATCTCCTTTAAGAACTTGACAAACCTGCTGAAGATGGTCTAAGTGATCCTTCTTATTCTTACTATATATGAGGATGTCATCAAAATATACCGCTACGAATTTTCCAATAAATGATTTCAGAACTTGAGTCATTATTCTCATAAAAGTACTAGGTACGTTCGATAAGCCAAAAGGCATCACCAACCATTTGTACAAGCCATCTTTGGTCTTAAATGCAGTCTTCCATTCATCTCCAGGCCTAATTTTAACCTGATATAGCCACTCTTAAGGTCTATCTTTGAAAATATGGTAGCACCGGCCATCATGTCTAACATGTCATCAAATTGGGGTATGGAAAACCTATACTTCATTGTAATCTTATCGATGGCTCTACTATCGACACACATTCTCCATGTGCCATCCTTCTTGGGGGTCAAGAGAGCTGGAATGGCACATGGGTGTGAACTTTTCCTTATAAATCCTTTCTTAAGAAGATCCTCAACTTGCCTCTATAATTCTTCATGTTCGGTAGGATTCATCCTATAATAGGGTAAATTCGGAAAGGTAGCTCCTAGGACTAAGTCTATAGTGTATTGAATGTCCTTTAATAGAGGTAAACAATCAGGGAGGTCTTTTGGGAACACATCCTTAGACTTTTTAAGAAACTCTAAGATCTCCTTAGGGTATTCCTTTTGTGGTTCATCATGAACTTCTTTAGTAGCCAGCATCCAAACTATTGAACCTTCTATAATTTCATGCTCTAATTCCTTAGCAGTAATTAGGTTCAATCCAGATTCTTTCTCTCTTCAATGACTAGACTCTCGCTTGGTATTGTCTTTGGGTGAGATCAAGTTGATCACAATTCTCTTTTCATGGTGTTTAAAAAAACATGAGTTAGATCGGCCAAAAAGGGTTGCATCATGGTCATATAACCATGGTCTACCTAGAATGATACAACTAACCCCCATTGGAATCACATCATACCATACTTTCTCCTGGTAAGATTGAATTTGGACCGGGACCTAGCATTGTAACCTAATAGAAATGGATGTTGCGTCTATCTAGGATACCTTATATGGTCTAGGAGTGGTACTGTGGGTAAGCCTAAACTCTTAACAGCATTGGTAGATATGGCATTCACATAACTTCCACTATCTATAATAATCTTGCACACTTTATCTCCTAGCTTATTAAAGGTATGTAAAATATTCGATCTACGCCAGTCCTCATTCTTTTTGGTTTGAGCTAGAATACACCTAACTACACCTAGTAGGTCAGATGACTCTATAGGCTCTTCATCACCTTCATATTCTTCTACCAAATCTTTATTACCTTCATAAATTTCTTCCTCAAATTCTTCAACATTTTCTAGATTCTCTTCTTCATGCTCACCTATATGTAAGGTCCTTACTGGGTGTCAATAGCAAAATGACATGTTTTACGACACCTAAAACATAATATATTCTAGTTCCTATCTCTTTGGACTATAGGTGCCTTTCCTTTATCTTCCCTACGAGCTGGTTGGGAGGTAGGATTGGGTCGGCTAGGTGAAAATCGGCTAGGGCTAGGTCTACTCCCAGGGGTATTGAACCTATTCGACTCAGGTCGATAGGTAATAGGTCTTCTCTAAAATCATTCGCAATCCCTAGCAATCTGGTAAGCCTGATCTAAATCACCAACCTCTCTTAAGAATAGCTCCCTCTGGATATCTTCATGTTGGCCAGCTCTAAACCTTGATAAGGTAACAGCTTCTGATTCAACTGCACTGCACCTCATAACGAACTCATCAAATTTGGCTATATAGTAAGCCACAGATTTATTTCCTTGAGTCAATTTTTGCCATTGATCCAACAATTTTTGTTCATATGAGAATGGTAGGTATTTTTTCTTTAGCTTTACCTTCATTGCTCACCATGTATCTATAGGTAAATCACCTCTTTGTCGGTTCAGTCGCTCCATATTTCTCCAGTATAATCTAGCCTGTCGGACTAGCCTAAGCTTAGCAAATTTAAATTTTGTCTCCTCTGACATTTCGTACCATTCAAAGTACTGGTCTATATCACTCTCCCAATCAGTATAGACCTTAGGATCTAAACTATCTTCAAATATGGGTGCATCTAATCGAATGCTCTTAAGAATCCTTTCTTCCTGGTCATTCACATCAGGGCTGTGGTGCCTAGGAATTGGGTTAGGAGTAATTTCCCTATGTTGGCCTCTACCTCTTGGATCTGGAGGAGTGAGTTGGGCTCTTGGAATTAGGGGAATGGGTCTAGGCATCTCAGAGCTTTGACCTAGGAGAGTGGGTCTAGGTGTTTCAGGGTCTGAACCAGTCGCATGGGATTCCTCAATGTTACCTATTCACTCATCCATCTAGTCTAGCCTAGTAGTAAGTCACCTAAATTGCTTAGTGAACCATGCCTCCATGTTAGGGTCCATGGATGAATTGGGTTGGGTTTGAGTAGGTTGATAGGGTGTGCCTGATCTTGTGGTCATGCAATGCACACAGACAAGACTTGGACTAGGGCTTCCTAGACCTAGTAGAATGGGTCAGCTTCAAATTACAGCCAATTTAGCAATTACCCTATCCACTGGCCAGGTAAAAGGTGGGGTTGTGGGAGGCTTCCCCTGCTCTCCTAGGGTCCTAATTAAAAACCATGAAACTACGTAGGATATTTGCCTCTGGACCTCTAACCTTAGACACCAGATTCAAGTGATAATCAAAGGATTGGGTGCACTAGCTTTCACACAATACTTGGAACCCGACCTATTGGTGTCCCTAGCTCACTAGAGCAAATCAAGTCTAATTGATTTTAATTAGATTGGGCTTGGATGCAAAAGAAAGTTATTGTGGGCCCAGGACAGGTGATGAGATCCTGCCCTAATCTGAGATGTTCAAGTACCCTTAAGATTCGGTTACTTGATGATGCACACACAAGATGAAACCTTAATATACAATGAAGCAATAAAATAATTAAAAATATCAAAAAATAGAAATATTTTTTTTATCTCAAAATTAAACTTTAGATTTGATCCAATCTAAGGATATAACGTCCGGCCATAGCTCATTACTCCCATGGGTCGTGATAGTATACTCACGTATACCCGCTCAGGAGGCATGATTTCCTTCCACTAGAAAACAGCAAATAAAAAAATTTTTCTGATTTTTTTGGAGATTAATAGAGGATTCAGAGGATTATAAAAAAAATAATTACTAATTTTTTTGAATTTTTTTAGATAGATTTTATGTAGTTTTAATTTTAGCCTAGTTCTAGGTAAGCAGAAATTTCAAAACTAGTAGTTAAACCCTAGTTTAACCTTCGCTCTGATACCAAAATGATGCAGGATAATTATAAAACCTAATCTACTGATTACTAGCCTAATTAACAAGGAAAAACAAAGATTAATTTTCTTTTTTTATGATTTTTAGCTTTTAGAGACTCAAAGTAAGCAATTAAGGAAACTAGTCAACTAGTTTATGCCCGCACGAGTAGATCTAACAAAGCAACTAGAAAATCAGGATTTGGTGGCTAAGAAACCATCGAAAACTAGGGTCTACTTTCAAAGATTAGTAACTAAAGAGTATGGAAAGGTTTTTGAATTTTACTAACAAAGAATTTTCTCTCTGAAGTAGATCTGTTGGAATTCTCAAGATCTCACAGTAGGGCTTCAAGATCTCGATCTTCAGGCTCTGATCTTTCACGATATCTGTTCTAAGGCAAGAACACCTGACTTTAATCCTTGATCTCTTGCAAGCACTCAACAAAAAAAGTTCAATCAGTTAGAAAGAAATAACGAAAGAAAAAATGAAAGGAAAAGGGAAGGAAGTAGTCGACTAGGATTTTTTCGATGTCTGGATAAGTAAGGCCTCACACCCCGTGATGTTCCGAAGAACAAAGGAAAGGGCCTCACACCTTACGATGCACACAGCAAAGAAAAAAATTGGATAGAATGTCATTGTATTTCATCAATAGTCATTAATTATATTGGGTGGTTGATGGAGTATTTATAGACCAACAACCAGAGGTGTATGGGTTTTAAAGACTAGTGTTTGTTTTCCTTAGGCAACAACTCCTGGAAACCTTTCTCTGGGCATCTTGGACTCCTGCTCTTGGGCTGATCTAGGACTCTCTCCAAGGTGGGCAACATCAAAGGATCTCCATCCAAGTTGGGTGCCAAGATGGGGATTGGTGAGGTGTCATGATAAAGGGCCAAGATTGCTTCATGGATTGGCCCTGATTGCTGGACTCTGGAGTCTGGATGATATGGGCTCCTGCAAGATGGTGGACTCTCTAGTTTGGATGGAAGAAAACTCAAGAGTTTTTTCTGGATTCTTGAGTTTGTAACTTGAGTAGCTTGAACTCTAAAGTAGGAAGTTCCCTTGAACCTTCTCCAACTTGGGCATCTCAAATTGCAATGCTTCATAGATATGGGTGACAAAAGAGTGGGAGATGGGTTGGCCGACTCCATTGATTTTGGTATCAAATAATTGAGTGGGAGGGTGCCAATTTGGAGACTCCTACTTTACTATTCTTAAAACAAAAGAGGTGCTAATTCATGAAAAGAGGCTGACCAAGGGAGTGACATGGCAAGTGTTGTGCTGTCCCGATGAAGTAGCAAGTGGTGCTGTCCCGATGATGTGTCAAGTGATGTCCAAAAGTCATGGATGTTGTCCAAATTCTTCAAAAAAGGTGGTGCTAAGAAGTGGTTGCAAATGACAAGTGACTTGGGCTAGCATATGGAGTCACATGGCTTATCTTGAGCTAGCACATGGAATCACATGGATCTGGACTTGGGCCCCCCTTGTATTATAGAACTCAACTAACGAACTAATCACATGATTTAACCAACTAAAAACCTACTCTAAGCCTAACTTGATCAAATTGATCAAAAGGCATGACATGTAAACAAGTGGTTCAACTTGGTAAAAGGGGTTTGGCCCAAAAGGCTAAAAAAAATAAAAACCTGATGCGGGATGGCTCTAAGATTGCTAATCATGTAGGAAAAATAGTAAACTATTTTTTTATGATTTTTATAATTTAGATTTATAGGCTAAATTCTCAAATAAAAGTAAGAACTAGCAAGAAGAATAGTAATGCATAGAATCATCGTATCGCAGGCAAACTCATGCAAAATAATAAATTTCAGGACTCGAGATTTGAGAAACTCCTGGATTAGGATAGCTAATCTTCATCAAATTAGAAATTTAAAGAAGAGAAGGATGTTACCAATCAGTGATTTGAAGAACTTTCGATGAAGAGATCACACGCACTCTGATTGGAGTATGGATGATGAAGTTCGGTTTCCTTGATTAGATGGTTGATTTGGATGGTTCTAGATACAAGGAAAGCCTCCTTTAGGGAGGTTAAACACCTCAGAGATCCTGCAAAATGTCAAGGGTCAATCATTGGAAGATTGTGCCCTGAAAGCCAATTGAAATATTGTATTTCGATCCCAAAATCAATGAATTGACATTATTATAATAAAGGCATTATTTTCATCATACGCTGTGTCTTTATGATTATATGATGAACCCCATAGATTAGGGCTATGGTTCTAGGGTTATGATGAGATCATACCAGTGAGACCTAAAGCCTTAAAACCCTAATCAAAAATATTCCTGGTCGATGGGACATTAAGTTGGGGATCAATGTTTCCGGCAAGACCAGCACATCCTATATATGCTTTATGATAAGGGTGATTGATCTCACAGTCACTTGTGTTTGACACTAATACTAGGATGTGAGTGTTCATTAGAGAATGAGTTCACTGAATTGATCCAGATTGAGAATATCTAATGGAACCTTATCTGTTTGTCAATAGATAATTCTCATAGTGGGAGTAGTGCATGTGGTCCTTTGATTTGAGACTACCATGGTACCTTATATATATGAATCCATACTTTGGATCGTAATCAATCATGACACTGAGTCATGCACGAGGTGATACTGGGTATGATGGATTGTATATGGAAGTTGTGAGTAGGTCAACAAGGAATTGATCAGCCATAGTAAGAGGGAATTGCATCCAGCTAATTTTGATTAAATGATGGATTCAGGAAATCTTTGATTAAAGTTTGAACATTAGAGTTAATTTCTAATGGTTCATTAATGAATCATCATTATAAAGATTGATCTAGGGATGAATATGAAATTGGATTTGACAAGTATCCATATTCATAATCATATTTGGGATGCAAGTTGATCAAAGGGTTGAATTGCCCGGTAACTCACCACTGAAGGGTATTTTGGTAATTCCATCAAAATTCCACATCTTCCAGGTAGACATGATACGTTGCTAGATGTCAATCTTGTCTTGTAGGTATATGATTGAATTATGATAATTCAAATTAGTTAATTAGAATTAGATTCTAATTGACCGAGTCAAGCTAGTTTGAGTTGACCTAAATCGGCTTAGTTGAGATCTAACCGAATTAAGTCAAATAGCACTCGGACCTACTGCTGGCTAGGTGTGGAATCCAATGGGTCACACACAAAGAGAATTGATGAAGGATTTAATTTGGAATTAAATCATGTTTGCAGGATAAACACACTAGCATGTGTTGCAGACCAAATTTCTATTCGAATCAGATTCGAATTTGGTTCCGAATTGGGCTTAATTGGGTTCTAATTGAACCAGATTAAGGTCTAATTTAAATTTTAGGACATTAGGCTAACCCATGGCTGAACCCAAGTAAATCAAGTGCACTGAGACTCTCTCTCCAAGCCGCCCACGCCATTCCTCACCCGCGCGCGCCAAGAAGAAAAGTCCACGCGCGTGTGGACTTTTCTTCACGCGCGTGGGAAGGAAATACCGTTGGAGAAAAATCAAGAAAAGGGGGGGGGGGGGGGGGGGGGCGATTTGAATCCTTGTCTGACGTCCTTGGATCTGGATCTGATGGCCAGAAAAATTAAGGAGAAAGATCCGTCACTTTTCGGTCGCAAATCCATCTCCAAAAGTCACGATTCTTCCTGAAGTTTTTTCGAGAGTCCTCCTCGTCGAAAAAATGAAAATTAAATCAGAGAATCATTATTTTTGGTTGAGGGGATGCGTGAGGAATCAGGGATCATGATTCCTAGGGTTTCAGAGGGTTGCGATGTTTTGAGAAAACGCCCCTCTGAAATCTATAAAAGGGTTTGGGTTCTCGGGGGTTTTCTGATAGATAATAAAAAGAAGAAATATACAGAGATCATATTCCTCTCCTCCTCTCCGAAATACTCCTTCCCTTTATGCTTGTTGGGTATTGTTTCCATTACAAAGATAATCTCTATCGAAACTCTGACCCTAAACAAGAATAAGAGGAAGGTCTTGAACGGTAAAGGAAAGGAAAAGGAAGGGTATGTTCTTCTTCTTTTCTTCCTAGAATTAAGACTTTATTTGTCTTAATTTCTTCTTCCAATTCAATTCAAGAAAAGGAATTCAAGAAAGGAAATTCAAGAAAAGAATTCAAGAAGAGGAAAGAAGGAAGAAAAGAAATTTTCAAGAAGGAATATTTCAGCCCAAAAGTCCAAGAATTGAATTCTTGAAAAAGAATTCAAGAAGAGGAGCCAAGAACAAGAAATTGTTGTCTTCATCTTTTTCTATGTGGATCACCATTGGAGGGTGAATATTTGGGCACCTGGTAGAGATTTAAAGTTTGGATTTTAGCAATACAGGTTAGTACTTTAATTTGAGATTATATCTTATATATACATGTTATATGTTTTAATTCTTTTAAGGAGATCTTGGGTTAAGAGTTTGGTGAAGATTTCATAAAGATAAAAAATTTTGAAATCTATATTTCTGCCTTGCCACCGAACCCTACAAATCAAAATAGCAAGTAAGAAAAGGAAAGGAAACTAAGTTTAGAAGGAATCATGTTAGGGATTAGAAGCTGGGCTGTTTGAATCTTATTGAAGATCTCCTTGATTGGCAGCATAGGGCACTCTTTCTTGGATGTGTGAAGGCTTAGATGGAAGTGAGTTAGGGCATTGAAGTATGCTAGGGCAGAAAGGAATTTGTCCAAGCACAAAAACACCAACCAAAAAACCCGAACAAAATACCAACACAAAGCAATAACTCAAAATTTCAGCAAGGTTTATTCATAAGAGAAAGATGCTTACAAGAGGGAGAGGGGTGGGGTATTTATAGAGTTCCCATGCCCTCACTAACCATGGTTATGCTTCGGTTAGAAGTCCTCTTCCAAATTGGAATACAAGTCCTTTCCTAGCTAGGTTAGAATTACAAAGTTTAAAAGGATTAGAAATCCCAACTAGGTTTGGAATAAACTTGGTCTTCTCCTTCTTCTCTTCAACTTGGACTTGGTCAAACCTCTTTGGACGTGGTCAACACTTCAAGGACACCTGGGGGGGTGTGTTGGGCCTTTAGGAGCAGCAAGGGGCTAGCCTAAAGGGGCTTGGGTGCATGGGTTTGGGCTTTTGGAAGCTGGGATGGCCTGGTAGCCTGGTAGCAGGAATATTCCCTAGAATCTTGCTTCTTAAGGGCTTGGGCTTGGCACCTGGGCTTTATTTCTTTGGGCTGGGATGCAGGTGGATCTCTAAAATCATGGATACCTTGGTTTAGAAATATGCTCTGACATCTGGAAGGGAATCTGGGCATCTGGAGGGCATCTGGAAGGAATCAGGGTTTCTGGAAGCATCTTGGATCCTGGGTTGTTACACAAAATCCAATGGGCTGATGTAGTATCCTCTGACTACTGGATATGACCTGGTGGAACTTCAAAATAGGGAGACCTCCTCTCTTGTCTAAAATCAGGCTTATACTGGACTCATAATTGTTGTATAGGACTGAAAATACTGACTAGGTTGAGGGTTGAGACAAATCAACTAACCTCAACTTATTATAGGACTCAATCTTAATTGATTACAAAACTTTCAAAACATTGACACATGACTGATTTAACCATATGGGATCCAGGGATCTGTGTCTGATCCTGGTGTCACCACCAATTCTCCCAGGGCAGGAGGAACTCGACCCCGTCGTGTATGGGTCAATTTGGCTCAAGTAGGGTTTAGGTTGAGGCACACTGCAAATCCGCACCAGCATTCCACAGGTCCTCTGATTCTGGCTGACCTTGCCACCGGACCAAATATCGCTGACAGTCACTATCCTGGGTATCGATAGCTTGATCATCCAGAGCTCTCTCAATCGTTTCCTCACCATAAGGCCAAATTATATGTGGTCGCTCTGGGGTGGGTTCTCTCTCAAAGAATGGGAGTGGCTCAAGGGGCTCGTTGGGTATCACGCTGGCTCCCTAGACTTTATAAATTTTGAGATAATGAAAGTGGAGCTAATACCTAAATTAGGTGATATCTCAGGCACATAGGCATTGGATCCATTACTATTCATTATTTTGGATGGGCCAACTTCACGAGCAGAGAATTCTTTGACAGTCACATATTTCTCTGTATAAAAATCTTTATCTTTATTTTGGAAATTAGCCCAAGTTATTATTTAGTTCATTAATTATGTTCAGCTCTTGACTAATTTCATGATGTATATGCTGTGCAAAGGCTAGTGTAGGTGCAGGCATACAGATTGAGTCTATGGACTCACATTCAGATGTTGTTTCATTACATACACCTATTTCTTTTGGTTGTTCTTTAGAGATTTGATCCTGAGCTTCCTTTATGAACAACTCTTGTAAATTATTATTTTCACCCATAAAGTTTGATCCTGGCTTAATTACTTCTTCAATTATTAAAGTGGGTTCAGGATCAATTCTCATGAATTTCTTAGTGGGTTCAGAAGGGTCTATTTCTAATTCTTTAGCCTTAATCAGATTAACTCCTTGTTTTGCTCTAAGGCTAATAGAACTTCTTGAACTCCTAGGCTGAGTGGGGTAAATCACAAATCTTTTCCCATGGTGATAAAAGGTACAGGTATTGGTTCGACCAGATAAGGCAGCTTCATGATCATATAGCCATGGTCGACCTAGAATGACACTACTAACCTTAATGGGAAGGACATCACACCAAATCTCTTCTTCATATGATTGCAATTTAATTAAGATTTGGCACCTAGACATGATTGGCATAGACATGGAATCTGCCCATGATACTTTATAGGGGTCCGGATGTGGAACTAGGGTCAAGCCTAAAGATTTAGTTGTCTCGGTAGCAATGGCATTGACACAACTACCATTATCAATTATAATCTTACATACTTTATTCTCATACTTAACAAAAGTTTGTAGGATGCTAGTCCTATACCAATCTTCCTCAGGTTGTGTTTGGGTTAAAATACATCTAACCACCTCTACATGATCAAATTCCTCCTCATCTCCTTCATATTCCTCTATCAAGTCTGGTTCAGCCTCATAAACTTCTTCTACATCCTCATATTGGGTTCAGGCTCTTGTTCCTTTAGCTCCCCTATGTGTAATGATCTGGTGGGACACTGGCTAGCATAGTGACCTACCTTATTACACCTAAAACAAGCATTGGGGCTGGAGCTGGGGCTTTCTGAAACATGGGTGCCTTACCCTTATTGATTCTAGTAGGTGCAGAATTACTATAACTAGATGGACTCGGACTCGAGTTAGGTCGAGATGGGTTAGGGTTGGGTCTATTTGGGATGGGATTGAATCGGATTGGATTAGGGTTAGGTCGTACTGGGTTAGGGTTTGGCCTAACTGGGTTAGAGTTAAATCGACCTGGGTTGGGGTTGGGTGGTGCGGGCACCAGAATCAGAAGAAGACTTCAGAGCTCCATCTAGATCTCTGATTAACCTTGCTCGAAGAATTAGGATTTTTGGCTTGTAATAAGAGTTGACTTGATCAACTCAATTTTAGTTTGAGTCTGTATTACCTGCAATTTTATTTTGTTGAGTCATGTTGACTCAGTAGTTGACTAGGGCTTCAACCTGGGGTGTTACATTTTCTCCCAAGGTCAAGCAAGTGGGCGCCACACTCCCAGCCACACTCCCAGCCATACGCCTGAGTCCAGGGGGTGCCACATCTCCATCCAGCAGGCTTTGGTCCCCACACCACAGATAGCAGCTCCCTCTTTCATGCACCAATTGAGGAGAAATCCACCAGGGGTCCATAAAATCAAGAGGGCGGCCCAAGACTTCCCAATAGAACCAAACTATGAAAGGGAAGAAATTCTCTTGGAGAGAAATTCAAGGAGGCGCCCATTACCTGCCAGAAATACTTAAAACAAAGTTAGAAGGAGCCATAACTTGGGGAGAAAGAAAAGGAGGTATCCAAAAAGGGTTGAGCCATGGAAGGAAGGAGATTTCTCTTGAAAAGCAAGGTTAGGAGGCGCCCTAATCATTCCAACTAAAGCCAGATATAAAAGGCAACAAATTTTCTCTTAGAGGGCAAGGTTAAGAGGCGCCCAAACACTTCCAGATAAGGCCAAGCATAGAAGCAAAAAAATATTTTCTTGGAGGTCAAGACAAGGAGGCGCCACCCACTTTCCTTTTGAAGCTTCAATCAACTTTGGAATTAATTGGCCGGCCATATGAGTAGGGATTGATATCCTAATTTGAAGATCCCCTCCTTTAGTCCCACATGGGAAGATGTAAAACCCTACTCTCTTGTAATGGCCTATAAATTAAACCCCCATGTAAGTTTGAAAGGAATCAGATGAATGAAACCAAATTTTTTTGAGAGCAAACTTTGTTTTTTCTCTCTTCCGCACTTGCATCCAGGTGTTGAGCTCCGTGAGGGAGTAAATCCGGGTTCCCCAGGAATCTTGAGGAGGTGTGAGGTCTCCAAAACCCAAACCCTAGGTTAGCCACTCCACTCCCAAACCCTAGCTACCAGGCATATTTTCTCCCACGGCCTCTCTCTCCAAGTCCACCACCACCAGCATCCAGCTACCATCCAGGTACTTCAGATCCAAAGCTCTTTCCAGTGGAAGTCAAATCAGCCTTCAAGAGAATCTGGATCTCAGCGACATCAGCTTTCAAGTTCTTCGAACTGGTAAATCCTTCCCCTGAGTCTCTGAATCCCTCACTTATTTTTCTTCTTCCCAGATCTTGAGTCCAGGAGAAGCCGACCAAACCACAGACCAGTATTCGAGGATCCATTACGAAGATAGCCGAATCCGAGGATCCAACAATCTGCTCAAGAGAGTTCTTCCACCCAAATTCTGAGAAGATCACTGTCTGGTTAGTAAACCATCTCTCCTCTCTATTTCTGTCCTGTTGAAAGTTCAGAGCGAAACCCTAGGTGATGCAGAATGAAAGCTCTGATACCAAAATTGATGCAGAACAAAGAACAAAGAAACGTATGCAGAAGTAAATTTAAGATTAAGTCTTTTTTTTTTTTTTTTAATTTCAGAAATTGGCTTTGACTCAAAGTAAAGCTAAACTAAGTTGAAGGAAACTAGGTAAGGATCGAAAGCACAATTTAGATGAAACTAAATTATCAGAGTAGTTCAGAAGTAACGGATCGCTGGGGGTTAAGAAACTCCCAGACCTAGGGTTTCGCTCTGAACTTTCAACAGAACAGAAATAGAGAGGAGAGATGGTTTACTAACCAGATAGTGATCTTCTCAGAATTTTGGTGGAAGAACTCTCTCGAGCAGATTGTTGGATCCTCGGATTCGGCTATCTTCGCAATGGATCCTCCAATACTGGTATGTGGTTTGGTCGGCTTCTCCTGGACTCAAGATCTGGGAAGAAGAGGAACAAGTGATGGAATTCAGATACTCAAGAAAAGAATTACCAGGTTGAAGAACTTGAAAGCTGAAGTTGCTGAAATCAGGATTCTCCTGGAGGCTGATCTGACTCCCTCTTAGAATTGCTGTAGACCTGAAGTATCTGGACTGGAGCTGGATGCTGGTGGTCGGCCTGGACTTGGAGAGGGTGGCCGTGAGAAGTGGGATAGGCTAGGGCTTGGTGGAAAGAGAAGGGTGATGGCGGCTAGGGTTTGGGAGTGGAGTGGCTAACCTAGGGTTTGGGTTTTGGAGATCTCACACCTCCTCAAGGTTCCTGGGGAACCCGGATTTACTCCCTCACGGAGCTCAACACCTGGATGCAAGTGCGGAAGAGAGAAAACACAAAGTTTGCTCACAAAAAAAATTTGGTTTCATTCATCTGATTCTTTTCAAACTTACATGGGGTTTAATTTATAGGCCATTACAAGGGAGTAGGGTTTTACATCTTCCCATGTGGGACTAAAGGAGGGGATCTTCAAATTAGGATATCAATCCCTACTCATATGGCTGGCCAATTAATTCCAAAGTTGATTGAAGCTTCAAAAAGGAAAGTGGGTGGCGCCTCCTGTCTTGCCCTCCAAGAAAATATTTTTTTCCTTCTATGCTTGGCCTTATCTGGAAGTGTTTGGGTGCCTCTTAACGTTGCCCTCCAAGAGAAAATTTGTTGCCTTTTATATCTGGCTTTAGTTGGAATGATTAGGGCGCCTCCTAACCTTGCTTTTCAAGAGAAATCTCCTTCCTTCCATGGCTCAACCCTTTTGGATACCTCCTTTTCTTTCTCCCCAAGTTATGGCTCCTTCTAACTTTGTTTTGAATATTTCTGGCAGGTAATGGGCCTCCTTGAATTCCTCTCCAAGAGAATTTCTTCTCTTTTTATAGTTTGGTTCTTTTGGGAAGTCTTGGGCCGCCCCCTTGATTTGTGGACCCCTGGTGGATTTCTCCTCAATTGGCGCATGAAAGAGGGGAGCTGCTATCTGTGGTGTGGGGACCAAAGCCTGCTGGATGGAGATGTGGTGCCCCCTGGACTCAGGCGTATGGCTGGGAGTGTGGCTGGGAGTGTGGCGCCCACTTGCTTGGCCTTGGGAGAAAATGTAACACCCCCAGGTTGAAGCCCTAGTCCACTACTGAGTCAAAATGACTCAACAAAATAAAAATGCAGGTAATACAGACTCAAACTAAAATTGAGTTGATCAAGTCAACCCTTATTACAAGCCAAAAACCCTAATTCTTTGGGCAAGGTTAATCAGAGATCCAGATGGAGCTCTGAAGTCTTCTTCTGAGTCTGGTGCCCGCACCAATTCTCCCGGGGTGGGAGGAACTAGACCCTGTCGAGTATGGATCAAGCTGGCTCTGGTATCTCTCCAAGAGGTCTGGGTCCAATTCTTGTAATTCTTCTTGGGAGATCCAAGAGTCATCAAAATCTGGCCTTCCTTGCCAGCGGACCAGGTATCTTTGGTATCCTCGATTACGAGTAGAGATAACCTGATCATCCAGGATCTTTTCAATCTGCTCTTTCCTCACAGGCCAGTTTGTTGGTGGACACACAGGGTTAGGTTCACTCTCAAGAGCAGGATTAGGCTCAAAAGGCTCACTGGGAATCACAGCTGGCTCTCTATACTCTACTAGGTCTGTAATGTTGAAAGTGAAGCTAATGCCTAGTTCTGGAGGCAACTCGAGCACATAAGCATTGTATCCTACCCTCTTCACCACTCTAAATGGACCAGCTCCTCTAGCATGTAACTTTTTAACGATTCCAGGAGGGAACCGTTCAGGCCTTAACCTAATCATTACACAGTCTCCCTCAACAAAAGTTTTTACTCACCTTTGAGAATCAGCCAACTTCTTATAAGTTTCATTATTTAAAGTTATTTTGGCATGAATTTCTTTATGCAAGTCCTTTACATGCTATGCAAGTGAATCAAGAGTCTTGTGTGTGTGGGCTAATAGTGAAATCAGATCAAGTGGTGTGTGAGGCTTGTATCCATGAAAAATTTCAAAGGGACTCTAGCCTATAGACCTATTGATCGAAACATTGAATGCAATTTCAGCCCTGAACAAAATACAAATCCCAATTCCTGGTATTCTCACTCAAACCAAAATCAGAGCCAAAGCCTAGTAAAGGGTCAAGAAAAACTAAACTAGACTGACGATGCATTCCTAAAGAATGGACTTTATTCCAAAGGAACCCTGGTCTAAACCTAACAAACTACGGCTCTCTAGGTTTGACCTTGGGTTGGAGGATGGCATGCAGAGCATGAAAACTTATTATGGATGCCTAGTAGGTGCCATAAGGTCTTCCAAAAGTAGGTGGCAAACCTAATAGGTTCTAAGGAGTCTTGCAACCTAGAGATCTCAGTAAAGTGTAATCCCATAGCTCTAGAAACATGAGAAGATTCAGGGAAGGGTAGGAAATAAGAATCAGAGTTTGAGGTGGCTTATCAGAAACAAGAAACAAACCTTGGTTATTCAGGATGACCTTAAAATGAGGACATTGTTCCATAGGTGCACTCATCCAAACCTCATGATTTGCTCTAGGAGGGTTTACAAGTGCAAGTTCTAGGGTAGGCTGGGTGCTCCTAGAAGGTGGAAGGTTATCAGGAAGGTCTTTGGAATATTTATCTAAAAAGTCCTCTAAGCTACTGTCTTTTTCTTGTTCTTGGACCTTCTCAATGGGCAATTCTTGTGAACCCCTTCCTTCTTCACACTTCTCTACCAGATTTGACTCAGGGGTGTCTTCTTTGGATTCCTCAATGAGTTCAGGGGTATTCTCACTTAAACATTCATTGGGTGTAATTTCTTCTTCCTGAACTTCCTCAAAAGGGTCTTCTCTTAGGGTTAGCTCCTGAATTCCTTGAGTGGCAGGGGTCCCCTCAATAACCCCATTAGGTAGGACTTGGTTAATTGAATTATCGGGAGAGATATCCTCAAATTCTTCTTCTTCATATTCATCTATCAAACTTATGTCAGGCTCATATATTTCTTCCTCAATCTCACTGAAAGGTTCTAATCTATTCTCCTTTGATTCCTCTTTAAGTACGGCTCTGGTCGGGTCAACTAATTTGGGATGACCATGCCTAACTCTTTCTCAGTGTTATCCTTCTGGTCAAGAGGTGACACAAGTGGGAATTGATAAACAAGAGTTTGGTTCACTACGGGTGTCGGATCAATCGGAACTTGACTCAAGTTGGTAGAGGTTGGCTTTAAGTCCAAAGTACTTGATTGGTTATATCTTAAAGACCACTCATAGTCTTGGGCTTCTTGGTAGGCTCGGTCTAACTTATTGGTCTTTTCAAGGCATAGCTTCCTATAAATGTCTGGGTGTAACCCAACCCTAAACCTCGATGTGATCTGAGCTTCGGTCTCAATGGTATTGCATTTCATGTCATACCACTGGAAGTCCTCAATATATTTAGACACAGGCCTATTACCTTGTTACAATTAGTACCATTGGTCTAAAAGTCTTTTCTCATAGGATCTACCTAGGTACCTATCTCTCAACTTACTTCTCATATCTCTCCAAGTATATATTTCCTCTTTTCTTTGATAACACTCATGCTCAATAGCATACCAATGCGACCTAGCATGTTTGGTGAACTTGGTTTTGGCCAACCTAACTTGTCCTAATTCCGATATGTTAGTGCACTCAAAATATCGATCCATTTGTTCTTCCCACTTAATATATGTCTCTTGTCTTCCATCAAAAGTGGGTGCATAAGGTTCGGTGTTCCTAACAGGTCCCTTTTCTGAGTCAACCAAGTATGGATATAGGCTCCTAGGGTTATGCTCGGGATCACGGTATAAGGTCCTCCTAGGCTCCTGGCATGGGTGAGGTTGGGGCCTATTAAATTTTGGATCAGGGGTCCAATTTTGATGTCTACGTTCTCAAGTCCCTGGGCTCGGTCTCTAAACTGGGCAAAACCCTCATTCATATCCTGACTCAATTTGGTCATACTTTCGGTAAGAGTTCTAATCATGGTCTCTAAATCAGGTTGGGTTTGACCAGGTTGGTAGGGTACTTCGTTCCGGGTGGACATGATGATGCAAGCAAGCACACCAAATGAGACTCGACTGAAACGACTACGGGCTAACTAGACCTAGAGCCCAAACTAGATGCCCAATCAGAGTGGCAAGCAAGCCTGTAGTAACTCGGGACTCAGCCAGGCAGGTGTAAGGGGAGTGTTAGGTCCCTGAATGCCAATCCTAGACACCAATCAGAGATTGGCCAGGTAGGCGGACTAGCACACAAGCCCTTCGGGATGGAATCCCTGAACCACCGTTCTAGACACTGAGTACAAAGCACATACAGAGTAACCAGACAAACTGACTCAACACTAGCCTTGACCCGACTTGTTGATGTCCCTAGCCCACTAGGGCAAATTAGGTCTAATCAATTTTAGATTTAAGGCTTAGGTTCGAATAAAGGGGTGATGGTTTTGGGCTAAGGAGAGGTTATCAACTCCTCCCCTTATCTTAGATGCTCAAATGCCCTTAAGTTGAATTAAGAGATGAACACTCAAAAATAAATGGATTGCAGAACACAAAAATAGAGTTACAGTAATTTAATTCTCAGAAATCACACGGAAACCAATAAATCATGAGAAAATTATGAAAACTATTTTCAATTATACTTGTTTCAGCAAAACAAAAATCACTGAATTTGGAGTTATCTACAATGAGAAGTAATTCCTACAACAGGATAATTATGGGCTGAAAACAGAGCACTTCCCCGTTTACAATTTCTGCTACGAAGTTGTAACCCAACAGATCCCCTACACGCCCTAGGAACACCCCGTGGAATGGGAAGAGGAGGTTTGCACCTCGCTTCGTTCCTAGGACCGGATGTCCTGGGGAGTCTACTTCGAGCAGACAAAGTAAAAAGAGAGAGACTCAAACAAGCAATCAAAACAGAAACCCTAGACAGGGCTCTGATACCAAAATGTTGCAGAACGAGAGCTCTGATACCAAAATTGATGCAGAACGAAAGCTCTGATACCAAAAATGATGCAGAACAAAGAACAAAGAAACGTATGCAGAAGTAAATTAAGATTAAGTCTTTTTTTTTTTTTTTAATTTCAGAAATTGGCTTTGACTCAAAGTAAAGCTAAACTAAGTTGAAGGAAACTAGGTAAGGATCGAAAGCACAATTTAGATGAAACTAAATTATCAGAGTAGTTCAGAAGTAACGGATCGCTGGGGGTTAAGAAACTCCCAGACCTAGGGTTTCGCTCTGAACTTTCAACAGAACAGAAATAGAGAGGAGAGATGGTTTACTAACCAGACAGTGATCTTCTCAGGATTTTGGTGGAAGAACTCTCTCGAGCAGATTGTTGGATCCTCGGATTCGGCTATCTTCGCAATGGATCCTCCAATACTGGTCTGTGGTTTGGTCGGCTTCTCCTGGACTCAAGATCTGGGAAGAAGAGGAACAAGTGATGGAACTCAGATACTCAAGAAAAGAATTACCAGGTTGAAGAACTTGAAAGCTGAAGTTGCTGAAATCAGGATTCTCCTGGAGGCTGATCTGACTCCCTCTTAGAATTGCTGTAGACCTGAAGTATCTGGACTGGAGCTGGATGCTGGTGGTCGGCCTGGACTTGGAGAGGGTGGCCGTGAGAAGTGGGATAGGCTAGGGCTTGGTGGAAAGAGAAGGGTGATGGCGGCTAGGGTTTGGGAGTGGAGTGGCTAACCTAGGGTTTGGGTTTTGGAGATCTCACACCTCCTCAAGGTTCCTGGGGAACCTGGATTTACTCCCTCATGGAGCTCAACACCTGGATGCAAGTGCGGAAGAGAGAAAACACAAAGTTTGCTCACAAAAAAAATTTGGTTTCATTCATCTGATTCTTTTCAAACTTACATGGGATTTAATTTATAGGCCATTACAAGGGAGTAGGGTTTTACATCTTCCCATATGGGACTAAAAGAGGGGATCTTCAAATTAGGATATCAATCCCTACTCATATGGCCGGCCAATTAATTCCAAAGTTGATTGAAGCTTCAAAAAGGAAAGTGGGTGGCGCCTCCTTGTCTTGCCCTCCAAGAAAATATTTTTTTCCTTCTATGCTTGGCCTTATCTGGAAGTGTTTGGGTGCCTCTTAACCTTGCCCTCCAAGGGAAAATTTGTTGCCTTTTATATCTGGCTTTAGTTGGAATGATTAGGGCGCCTCCTAACCTTGCTTTTCAAGAGAAATCTCCTTCCTTCCATGGCTCAACCCTTTTTGGATACCTCCTTTTCTTTCTCCCCAAGTTATGGCTCCTTCTAACTTTGTTTTGAATATTTCTGGCAGGTAATGGGCGCCTCCTTGAATTCCTCTCCAAGAGAATTTCTTCCCTTTTTATAGTTTGGTTCTTTTGGGAAGTCTTGGGCCGCCCCCTTGATTTGTGGACCCCTGGTGGATTTCTCCTCAATTGGCGCATGAAAGAGGGGAGCTGCTATCTGTGGTGTGGGGACCAAAGCCTGCTGGATGGAGATGTGGCGCCCCCTGGACTCAGGCGTATGGCTGGGAGTGTGGCTGGGAGTGTGGCGCCCACTTGCTTGGCCTTGGGAGAAAATGTAACACCCCAGGTTGAAGCCCTAGTCCATTACTGAGTCAAATGACTCAACAAAATAAAAATGCAGGTAATACAGACTCAAACTAAAATTGAGTTGATCAAGTCAACCCTTATTACAAGCCAAAAACCCTAATTCTTCGGGCAAGGTTAATCAGAGATCCAGATGGAGCTCTGAAGTCTTCTTCTGAGTCTGGTGCCCGCACCACTAGGTCTGGGAGTTTCTCAACCCCCAGCGATCCGTTACTTTGAACTACTCTGATAATTTAGTTTCTTCTAAATTGTGCTTTCAATCTTTACCTTGTTTCCTTCAACTTAGTTTAGCTTTACTTTGAGTCAAAGCCAATTTCTAAAATATAAAAAAAAAAAAAAAAGATTAATCTTAATTTTTACTTCCGCATACGCTTCTTTGTTCTTTGTTCTGCATCATTGGGATTTGATCTACCCTGGTATACCTGGTTTGGATTTGACTTTGGGAATGAGGTATTGTTCCTAACAGGTTCAGATCTCTGATAGGTAGGTCCTGGGTGGAATTGTTCATAATGTCTAGCTATTTGATAGGCATGTTCCAAATCTTGGTCCTCTCTCATGTATAGTTCTCTATGGATATCTTCTCTTAATCTAATTCTAAACCTGGACAGGGTTTGGTCTTTAGACTCGGATATATTGCACCTAACAGCAAACTCATCAAATTCAGAAATATACTTTGACACTGATCTATTATCTTGACGAATTTTGTTCCATTGGTCTAAGAATTGTTGATCATAGGATAATGGTAGGTATTTCTCCTTGAGTTGCAATTTCATCTCTTGCCAAGTAGCTATGGGTGGAAGATTTCGTTGTCTCCTAGTTCGCTCAAGATTAGCCCAATGTAATCTAGCTTGTTGAGTCAATCTCATATTGGCAAATTTATATTTCATCTCTTCACTCATTTCATACCATTCAAAATAATAATCCATATCACCTACCCAATCTACATAGACCTTTAGTTCAAGACTTCCATCAAAGGTGGGTGCTTCTATCCTAATATTTCTCATGGCCCTTTCATCTTAATCATGAACTTCATGTTGGGGCCTTCTATGGATGGGTTCTTGGATAGGTTCAGGGTTCGGGACTCTCCAATGGTTAGGTTCTTGGTATGGTTCCTGATGGTTAGGCTCTACAAAGGGTTCCTGAGTCTGGGTTCTACTAGGGTTTTGGGAGGTAGAACATGATGGGTTAGGATTTGGTTCAGCATTAGAGTCTTGGATTTTCTTTATAGTACCTAATCAATTCTCTACTTGGTTTAGTCTAGTGGTTATTTGGTCGTCCTAGTGGTTGCCTAGTCAAATTGTTGGTCTACTTGGTTGAACCTATAGTTCATTTGGGTTATCTGGTCATTGGTTTGGTCAAGCTTAGTATTAATTTGGGTATTGGATTGGTTTAGTTGGGTAAACTGGTTTTGAGATTGGATGTTGGCTTGGTTTATTTGGGTAATTAACTGGGCAAGCTGGTTCATGATGGCTTCAAAATTGGGATCCATGGCTGAGTTGGTTTGAGGTTTAGTCTTATGGTATTGGGTTCCTAATCTAGTGGTCATACACTCAATCAAGCAATCAAAATGGAATGGTGCAACCAAGCATGCAAAAATAGGTTAGCTTAATCTAGGGTTTCCTAGACCTAGAGCCAAAACTGGGTGGGTCAGCTCAACTTACACTTAACCCAGTAGCCAATACTTCCTTTGGCCAAGTAGAGGGTGGGAGTGTGGGAGGCCCCCCTGCTTTCGCAGGGACCCAATTAAAAACCACAACACCACTTAGGTCATTTGACTTGGACCCTCAGCCTTAGACACCAGATTTCAGTAATAGCCATAGGATTAAATGTACTAGTTGGCCCACACAGCTCCGACCCGACCTGTTGATGTCACCTAGCCCTCTAGGGCAATTTAAGTCTAATTGATTTTAATTAGGCTTGGATGAAAATGCTAGGTGGTTATTTTGGGCCCAGGACAGGTTATGACCTCCTGCCCTGATGTTATATTGATTGCCCTTAAGATTAGATTAAAAGATGATGAATATTCAATGGTCATGATGCAATCTAAAACAATCAGAAAATAAAATAATTTTTAATTAGTTTATGAGATGTCAAGTTAGGTTTAGGTTAACTGGGGTTATCAAACAAAGTTTCGCTTGGGATTGGGGGGTTTGGAAGTTGATTAGGTTAGGTTGAGTTAAGCATGCAGAAATAGCAGAAATCAAAAAATTAGGATTTAGATGATGCAACATTTGGCACAGATCCCTATGAATAAAAAAATCAAAAAAAATATGGAACAGAGGATGGACGGTGGTGATGAAACCTACCAAATTTCATGTAGAAAATGAATCCTATGATGATGCAAACCTAGGGTTTTCTGGACTGCTATAGAAATTATCAGGATTTTGTTAGGATTTCTAATATGCCAAATTTTTATGATTTAGTATTTTTATAAAATTAATTAAAAATTTTGATAAAATAGAGGACTAAACATATAACAACTAATGCAAATTTTAAAAAAAAATAAAATTCCTAGATGGTCAAAATTAGATGCAAAACTGATACCTAATGCAATGGACAGAATGCCAAATTGAGTGTATGAATGTGAAGCAAATATCAAACTATCCTAAACCAGCTCTGATACCAAACTGATGCAGGATGACTCTAAGATTTCTAATCATGTAGGAAAAATAGTAAACTAATTTTTGTGATTTTTATAATTTAGATTTATAGGCTAAACTCCCAAATAAAAGTAAGAACTAGCAAGAAGAATAGTAATGCATAGAATCATCGTATCGCAGGCAAACTCATGCAAAATAATAAATTCCAAGACTTGAGAATTGAGAAACTCCTGGATTAGGATAGCTAATCTTCATCAAATCAGAAATTTAAAGAAGGGAAGGATGTTACCAATCAGTGAATTGAAGAACTTTCGATGAAGAAATCACACAACACTCTGATTAGAGTATGGATGATGAAGTTTGGTTCCCATGATTAGATGGTTGATTTGGATAGTTCTGGATGCAAGGAAAGCCTCCTATAGGGAGGTGAAACACCTCGAGGATCATTCAAAATGTCAAGGGTCGATCAAAACAGCAAGTAAAAAAAGGAAAGGAAACTAGGTTTAGAAGGAATCAGGTTAGGGATTAGAAGCTGGGCTGTTTGAAGCTTGTTGAAGATCTCCTTGCTTGGTGACCTAGGGCACTCTTTCTTGGTCGTGTGAAGGCTTGGATGGTAGTGAGTAAGGGTGTGAAAGGATGCTAGGGCAGCAAAAAATTCGTCCAAGCACAAAAACACCAACCAAAGAACCCAAACAAGACACTAATACAAGGCAATAACTCAAAATTTCAGCAAGGTTTATTCATAAGAGAAAGATGCTTACAAGAGGGGGAGGGGTAGGGTATTTTTAAAGTTCCCATGCCCTCGCTAACTATGGTTACACTTGGGATACAAGTCCTCTTCCAAATTGGAATACAAGTCCTTTCCTAGCTAGGTTAGAATTACAAAGTTTAAAAGGATTAGAAATCCTAACTAGGTTAGGAATAAACTTGGTCTTCTCCTTCTTCTCTTCAACTTGGACATGGTCAAACCTCTTTGGACGTGGTCAACACTTCAAGGATTCCTAGGGGGGTGTGTTGCGAATTTAGGAGTAGCAAGGGGCCAGCCCAAAGGGGCTTCGGTGCATGGGTTTGGGCCTTTAGAAGCTGGGGTGGCCTGGTAGCCTGGTAGCAGGAATATTCCCTGGAATCTTGCTTCTTAAGGGCTTGGACTTTGCACCTGGGCTTGATTTCTTTGGGCTGGGATGCAGGTGGACCAATGGAATCATGGATTCCTTGGTTTAGGAATATGCTCTGATATTTGGAAGGGAATCTGTGCATCTGGAGGGCATTTGGAAGGAATCAGGATTTCTGGAAGCATCTTGGATCCTGGGTTGTCACACAAAATCCAATGGACTGATGTAGTGGCCTCTGACTCCTGGATATGGCCTGGTGGAACTCCAAAATAAGGTGACCTTTTCTCTTTTAAAAATTGGGCTCATACTGGACTCATAATTGATGTACAGGACTCAAAATACTGACTAGGTTGAGGGTTGAGACAAATCGACTAACCTCAACTTATTACAGGACTCAATCTTAATTGATTACAAAACTTTCAAAACTTTGATACATGACTAATTAAACCATATGGGTTTCAGGGATCTGTGTCTGATCCTGGTGTCCCCATTAAAACCCTAATTATAGTTGGTAAAAAGGGCTAAACCCAACTAAGCCTAAATAATAGAATTTAAAATAAAATATGTACAGGTAAAAGGGATTTGGGTTCAGGGCTTTATTCACAGGTGATCCACAAGGATGTGGGTTCGACTTGTCGATCTTTTCTGGCTCTAGTATATGCACCAAGGTTCCCAGTCACTCGCAACCTCTGGAAGGTGGCGCACACCCTGCCATAATTTCAAGCTCTACAATGCACCATCCGCATGCTCTGCACAGTGTGTGCTCTACCAGGCTCCAGGCTCTATAACATGCCACCACGTCGATAGCCGTGCAGCAGGGGGCTTCAACCCTTATGACATGAAACTTGAACCTCCTCCAAGAGAAGTATTACATTAAGGCCCCAAGGCCCTGGAGCACTCTGACGGTCACTTTGGGAATTGAAACGTCCCACCATGGCTCTGGGCTCAGTAGCATGATGCTCGCCCCTCCCACGGGGAATTGCACCACTAGAGGGACAAGACCTTTGCCACGTTGGCAAACACCCCCAATAGGAGGATCTCCTTCAAAGGACCGGTCTGATAGTGGGGAGACCGTGGACAACAATAAATCCCCTTTTGAAGGGGGCACCGGGAAAGGGACATCTCAGCGAAGCCCCAGATCTGGTCTAGGCCATCATCATCATATAAAATAGAAGAAAGAATCCCTAGAAGGGGACAACGGGTGAGGCGTAGAGAGCTAGCAGGCACGGAACTAGCTAAGAGAACCTCCCAGCTCTCCGATCTCCACCCCACCTCTATTTTGCACGGCAGCCAACTAAGGAGTCAACCAGAGTGAGGATCAAGCACCCAACGGGAGCCTGATGTGCTCGCAACATATCAAAGCTGCAGGCCATGACAGTCTAGGCGGCAATAGATTGGCATGCCAGAAAGGGGGAGCTGAACGAAGAACACCAGCGACTGTATGAAGTCCAACAGTGAGTCCCCCACCACTAACAAAGCCTTTGTGGAAGCCTAGAGCTCCATGGTGACAACGCGAGGTCAAGAAGCTTCAGCCAGCTGAGCGAGGGCCTCCCATCATGGCGATCTATATGGCCTTAAGGGTGAACTTCCCTCCCTACCTCTACCACCTTCGATGGATCCCCAGATCATCGCACTGGGCCAGCAGGTCCTTGCCCTGGCTGTGGTAGTGCGCCATCTCCACTAGAGAAACTGATCCTTGAAAACATAGCAGTAGCCAGGGACCTTAGCAGCCCACACCGTCATTCCTTATACCAGCCTATGGTCCTTCCTGGAGGGGCCATTGCATGCGGTCTCCCACCCACGAGGAGACCACCAAGTAGCCATAAAGAAACAGCATGATGGCCCGACTGGCTGGGAGAGCTGCTCCTTGATCTTGGATTGTGGTGCATACTCATACGAAGACCACCGGTATGGTTAAAAACTCAGGTGAGAGTTTCCCTACTCTTCACCTCTTTCACCCTAGACGTCCTCCACCGAGGGGTCCATAAATGAGGCCACCCACCGTTAGGCAGAGAGGCACCTCAAAGAGCAGGAGTGCAAACTGGCTGACATCTCCCATCGATTTTCAAAGATTTAGGTCTCTCTCAGTGAGCCCACGAGTTATGATACCCATCCTCCTTTCTCTCATAGAATCCAAGAGGAACTGATCCCCAGTTAGTTTTGCATTCCCCAAGTTAATCGTTATGACGGGAGAACCAACCCCCTGGATCACCTGGAAAGCTATAAGGCCTTTATAAGGGTTTAGGGGGCTATTGATGCTCTCCTCTGCATTGCCCCCCAGCTACCCATAGGAAGGCTGCTTGAGCCTGGTTCTCCAGACTCGAGTCTGAAAGCATCGACACCTTCTCCCAGATAGAGAAAAAGTTCATGGCACACTTTGATACTTGCGAAAAGGTGGCACGTGAAGCTGACAGTCTTTTCTCGATCCGTCAGCAGGACTGAGAGCCCCTCTGGGAGTATGTGTCCTGGTTTAAGGTAGCCACCCAGGAGATCTACCACCTCGATGAGCCAATCACCATATTGGCCTTGAAGACGGGGCTGTGGACCTCTTGCTTCACCTACTCCCTCAACAAGAAGCCTCCGAAGACCTACTAAGAGCTCCTCCTATGGGTCCACAAGTACATCCGTGCAGAAAAGGCTGACCATACCAAGAGGGAGCTCGACGGGAGGCCCCTAAATAGGTAGGCTATTAGGGAACCATCCATGCCCCCAACCCAGAAGACAGCATCGATCCCATGGCCAGGGTTGAGACCCAGAGTTGACCCTATTGGGTTTCAAGGAGATCATTATGCAACTTAGTAAGACTGAATTATAAAATTTCATGCATAAAGATAACACTTTATCAGTTAGAAACCCTAATTCCCAAGATCCCTTATTCAATAACAACTAATATGTCATAAAAAAAGGTTAATGAAACATACCTGAAGCGCTATGTTCCACTTCTTCCACTAGACTCACAAGTGTAAATCCCCCAACAGTGATCCACACAAGATTTGAAAAAAGGAAGAACTCCTTCTTGCAGTTGCTTGCTTGGGTAGGACTCTTTCGGTAGCCTTTTAGACTTTGGCCTTTGTAGGACTCACTATCCCACTATGGGACTCTTTGGACACTCTTCTAAACCACTCTTGATTTTAGGACAACCCTCCTTTAGGACCCCTTAGGCTTATGTCCTAAAATAAAGCCTTGTCCTAATAGAAAAGACCTTGTCTTAACAAGACAAGTCTTGTCTTAAAGAAAGGAAGAGGGAGAGAGAAAAACTCAGATGGATAATACGGTAGAATCTAGACTCCTATTTCAGATTACTGAATGAATAATCATCTAATTCCACCGTGCACCCTTTAAATAGTTTCTTAAGGAGCGTGAAACATATCCCAAAATCTCTTATCAGATATGTTTCTTCATATCTGATAAGACTCTTTAGGATTCAGGAGTCTTATTTGACATCTCTTCATGTCCAAATGAAACCTTCTCATGCCACATGGCATGTACCAGTCTCTGGAAGAGCCAACAGGCATCTTCTCATTTCCCAAAAGTTGGAGAAAATCGAAGAGATCTGAAAGCAGAAGGACTCTGCTTCAAACCGTGCGCCCTCTCATGAAAAGTCGCAACCTTTCATGTGCACCATTCATCCTTTCCTTCTTCACGCCAATTCAAAAATCATTAACCAGTCAAATCCTTCATGAAAGGGCATGGAGATAAAGATAAAGATTAAAAGAAGTCCAATCAACAGAAGAAACTCATCTGCAGAAGGACTCTTGGTCCTTTCTGTGTGCCAAATGAAGAGTCGCTTCTCTTCACAATTCGGTCAACCATATTCCACTCCATATGCTACCTTTGACAAAGTCAAAGTATATGCAATATGACTGTCAAATGAAAGGGCATTAAATAATCTTTCCGACCATACAAAAATTTTTCCGATCAGAGAACTATTGACCCTTCTAGGCCCTTTGAATGCCAACATGTCATTTAGGTACCAAGAGTCCTATGCCTTAGGGACTCTTCATAATTCTGAGATAAAACCTCCAAAAAATATCAGATAAAATATGATAAATTTACCCTACTTATAACTTAACCCAATTTAGGTCTCCCACAAATTGGTTAGTCCATTTAGCAAGCAACCGGACCTAATCCAATTGGGTTTAGGAATTAGGTTAGCCTACACATGCTAGTGTGTCACCAGCTAACCAATTAGGATCCTATGACCCTAATTAAATCATGAATGACTTCCTTGTCCAATTCTCTAGTGTGTGTGACCCATTGGGTTCCACATCTAGCTAGCAGTAGGTTTAGGTTTGAGCCGATTCGAACCAATCGAACCCGATTGTCCTAATTAGGTCAAACTAGCTCATTTAATTGTCCAATTCGAACCATCCATCGAATTGACTCATGAAACCAACCCAATTGGTACATGAATACCTACAAGACAAGATTGACATCTAGCAACATGTCATGCCTACTTGGAAGATGAGGAATTTGATGGAAATTATTAAAATATCCTTCAGTAGTAAGTTACCGTGCAATTCAATCTTTCGATCTCCCATTATCCCGATTAAGTGATAGGTATGGATAGATGTCAAACCCTAATACTTAATCATATTGAATCTCAACTCGATAGTGAGGACTCAGTTGATGACTAATTAGATTCCATTAATCTCATCCTGCTTTGATCAAAGGCTCCTTAAGTCACTCATCGAAGAGATTGCATAGGATAACAATTCCTATTACTAGGAATGATCGATTCCTTATTGGTCCACTCATATCCTCCATACACCTTCCACCATATCCAGAATACCCCGTACATGTCGTAATGGCATGAATGAGTATGAACCAAAATAGGGCTTAGTGTGCACAAGGAACCATAGTGACCTCAGGTCTAAAGATCACATGCACAACTCCTACTCAGGGATCTATCTTTTGACAAGTAGTAAGACTTCCATAAGATAGTCCCGGTACAGATCAGTTCAGTGTACTCATACCCTGATGAGCACCCTTATCCTTGTATTAGTGTCTTTACACAAGTGGTTGTGAGACCAACCACTCTCATCATCTGAGCATACATAGGATAAGCTAGTCTTATCAAATTTATTGATCCCCGAATCAATGGTCCAATGACTAGGAACATTTTAGATTAGGGTTTATAGGAAATTAGGTCTCACTATTATGAACTTTATCATAACCCTAATTCCATTGCTCTAATCTATAGGGCTCACCATAATCATAAATAAGACACAATAATATATGATGAAAAACAGATGCCTTTATTAATATATAATGTTATACAAGAGTTGGAAGAATATAAAAAAAGGCCCTTACAATGATTGGCTCTTAGGGCACTTTTCTATCAAACTCCCACTTGTACTAAAGCCAATCGCCCTTATACTTTATACCCATACCATCCAAGTGGCAATCTAACTGTTGCTTAGGTAATGCTTTAGTTAATGGGTCTGCTATATTGTTCTTTATATCTACTCGATTGATGACAACATCTTGTCTTTCTATTATCTCTCGAACGAGGTGGAACCGTCTTAGAATGTGCTTGGACTTGTGATGAGACCTTGGTTCCTTGGCTTGTGCAACAGCTCCAGTGTTATCATAGTACAATGGTACTGGCTGTTGTATATCAGGAACCACGTCCAATTTCATGATGAATTTCTTCATCCAGACAGCTTTCTTTATAGCTTCACTTGCAACTATGTACTCTGCCTCAGTGATTGAGTCAGCTACTGTTGGCTGTTTTGTACTTTTTCAACTCACTGCACCACCATTCAAGGTGAAGACATACCCCGATGTGGATTTGCTATCATCTAGATCTGATTAAAAACTAGAATCTGTATAGCCTTCTAATTTCAACTCAGATCCTCCATATACTAGAAAAATATCTTTAGTCCTTCTAAGGCACTTAAGAATATTTTTCACAGCTTTCCAATGATCTTCTCCTGGATCTGCCTGAAATCTACTCACTATGCCTAAGGCATAAGCAATATTAGGTCTGGAACATAATATAGCATACATAATTGATCCTACAGCCGAAGCATAAGAAATCTTAGTCATCCTCTCTCTTTTTTTGATGTCTTAGGAGATATTTTTAAAGAGATGTATGCCTTGACTCATTGGCAAGTAACCTTTCTTACTTCCATCCATGTTGAATCTCTTCAACACTAAGTCAATGTACTTGGATTGGGATAAGCCTAGCATCCTCTTGGATCTATCTCTATAGATCCTTATACCCAGTATATAGGATACTTCTCCCAAATCCTTCATGGAAAACTTTGATGATAGCCAAGTCTTAACTGATTGCAATATTGGGATATAATTCCCAATGATCAGTATGTCATCCGCATACAAAACCAAGAAAACAAGTGCACTTCCACTTGTCTTCTTATACACACATGGTTCATCCATATTTTTGACAAAACCAAATCCTTTAATTGTTTCATCAAAACGGATGTTCCAACTCCTCGATGCTTGCTTGAGTCCATAAATAGTCTTTTTAATTTGCATACCTGATTTGGTCTCCCACTTGAGATAAAACCCTCTGGCTGTGACATATAGACTTCTTCCTCAAGGTTTCCATTGAGGAAAGTAGTCTTTACATCCATCTGCCAGATCTTATAGTCATGGTATGCTGCTATGGCAAGCATTATCCGAATGGACTTAAGCATGGCTACTAGAGAAAAAGTTTCATCATAGTCTATACCATGTTTTTGTCAGAAACCTTTTTCTACCAGTCAATCCTTGTAGGTCTCAATTTGACCATCTATTCTAATATTTTTCTTGAAGACCCATTTACACCCTATTGAGTTAATTCCTTTAGGTAGATCTACCAAAGTCCAAACCTGATTGGAATACATGGAGTCCATTTCAGATTTCATGGTACTTAGCCATTTGTCGGAGTCTCTACTCTCGACAACTTCCAAATAGGTCACAGGATCATCATTCTGTATGATAATGGCTTCATTGTCATCTCTGATGATAAAGCCATATCTAAGAGGTGCTCCCCGCACCCTCTCTGACCTTCGGAGAGAAGGTGTGTATTGTGGCTGTTCTTGATCCTCAAGAACTTCTGGTTGAGGAATATTTCTTGAAGGCTCATCAGATTTTTGGTTCAGTTCTTCACATAACTCAAGTGAAGAATTACTACTTCTTTCTTGGATAAATTCTTGCTCCAAGAATGTAGCATGCCTACTGACAATTATCCTTTGCTCAGTAGTATTATAAAAGACGTATCCAACACCCTCTTTTGGATAACCAACAAACCTACATTTGTCAGCTCTAGCACTTAACTTATGTCCGAAATTGTTCTTGACATAAGCATGGCAACCCCAAATCTTTAAGTATTTAAGATTTGGTCTCTTGCCATTCCATAACTCATATGGAGTGCTACTTACTGACTTAGACGGAACCCTGTTTAATATATATGCAGCAGTTTCCAGGGCATGTCCCCAAAAGGAAATGGGAAGATCTTTGAAGCTCATCATGGACCTCACCATATCTAATAAGTTGCCATTTCTCCTTTCTGCCACTCCATTTAACTGGGATGTATAAGGAGGAGTCCATATAAAAATAATGCCTTTGTCTTTGAGTTGGTTCAAAAATTCACTAGACAAGTATTCACCTCCTCGATCAAAATGAAGAGTTTTAATACTAAGTCCAGTTTGTTTTTCAACCATACTTTGATATTCTTTAAATCTATCAAAAGCTTCAGACTTGTGTTCCATAAGATACATATAACCGAACCTTGATAAGAATATCCTCCTCTGGCCTGAGTTGACATAGGTCCACACACATCAGTATGTATAAGACCTAACATTTCAGTTGCTCTTTCTGTATGTCCAGTGAATGGAGACTTAGTCATTTTTCCTTTGAGACAAGATTCACAAGTTCTTAATGTTTGGAAATCATTAGAGTCAAAATAATTATCTTTGACTAACTTGTTTATTCTTGACTCACTGATATGACCTAATCGGCAGTGCCAGAGATATGTGACATTGTCATTATCTCTTTTTCTCTTCTTATCATCAACAAGAAAAATATTATCATTGAGTTGCAAAGTTAAAAGACCATTTATAAAAGATCCATGTCCAAATATTTTATTATTATAAAGAATAGAGTAGCCATTGTTCTTTACACTTATTTCATATCCCTGTTGTAATAACAAGGGGATAGAAATAATATTTCTAATAATATCTGGTACATAGAAGCATTCTTCTAGCTTTATTACATCACTCGAAGGTAATAAAAGAAGATAGGTGCCCACAGCTTCAGCATATATGGCTTCACCACTGGCCCAATGCAGCTTAAAGTCACCCTTCTTCAATCTTCTAATTCTGTTGAGTCCCTGCAATGAATTGCATATATGAGTTCCACATGCGGTATCTAATACCCGTGAATTAGAAATAGAAGCACTCAATGATAAATTAGTTTGTATCATGTACAAACCTTTAGATGCTCCACTTGCATCTTGCTTCACACTTGCAAGGTAAACCTTGCAATTTTCTTCCAATGCCCAGTCTTGCTGCAATGGAAACAAGCTCCATCATCCTTCTTAGCTTTATTATTTTTCTTCTGGATGCTCTTCTTAAAGTTAAACTTTCTTTTCATAACCTTTTTCCTTGCCTGTTTCTTTCTTCCATTAATAAGAAGAACATGAGCCTTATCTCCTTTAAAGTGGCTCTCAGCTGTCTTAAGCATGTTAAGCAGCTCTGGCAAAGTGGTATTCAATTTGTTCATATGGTAGTTAAGAAAAAGCTAAGAGAAGGAACTTGGAAGTGACTGCAGGATCAAGTCCTGATTAAGTTCACTATCTATCACAAACCATAATTGACCCAATCGAGTGATCAAGTCAATCATTTTCAACACATGGGTTTGCACAGGTGAACCTTCACTCATCCGTGCTCGGAACAACTGCTTCGATATCTCGTATCGGGTAGCCCTACTTTGCTCTCCATAAAGCTCTTTTAAATTGAGCAATATGGACTGAGGTTCCAGACCTTCATGTTGCCTCTGGAGCTCGTTGCTCATGGAAGCCAACATGATGCACCTGATAGTCATACTGTCATTTAGCCACATTTGATGTGTGGCCCTTTCCTCCTCTAAAGCATCCTCTCCAATTACCTCAGGATCCGGAGAATCAAGTATATAGGAAAGCTTCTCTTGAGTTAATACGATTCTCAGGTTCCTCAACCAATCCACATAATTTGGATCGGTTAACTTATTGGCATCCAAAATGGCCCTCAGTGATAAGTTTAAAGCCATAAATATAAATTCCTACATTTAATTAAAGAACAATATCAGCAGACCACCTAAGAATGACATTCATAACTAGATAAGGACTTACTATTTAATTATGTCTCCCACTATTTTCTTTAAATACCATAACCCTCATTTTATGGTAAACAAGAAACCTTCCTAGTTTTCTTAGTGGGGTTGAGATCCTAATTCCTCATTAGTGCCTTGTGTTACACAACAAACACTAATAAGTTCAAAGGTAGGACTTACTTTCCAATTGCAACCCATGCAATTCTCAACAATTATCTTTGCCTCTAAGACACTTATAGACTTGTGTTACATAATAAACTATAATGTTTTAGTTTAGTCAAACCCTTCATTTCTATATAGCTATAATTGAAGATTGTTTTCCTTGTATTATACAACAAAGCAACAATTTCAACCATGCCATAAAGCACTAAGTGCACCAATACAAATTTCATATCAAGCCCTATAGTAGATCTTGTGTTACATAACAAACCTACTATAGTTTTGATATTAATTTGGCTTAGCATAAAGGAAGGCAAATTATAGTATACATAATCAATTAGCATTCTCAAGTTAAGGTTTAGATATGACCAAATTGGCCAGGTAAGTGGAAGGGGTGAGGGGGTCCCCCCTGGTGGGGACATGCAAGATGAGAATGCAACTATGCAACCCTAAAGGAGATTAGCAAAGATTAACTTAGCAATTTCTTATTTGCATATGATTAGTTCAGCATATAGTATCAAAGGAGGTCTAATAAAGAGAACTCGAACGATCAAACGTAAACCTAATTAATAAGACTATCAAAATAACAAAGAAATAGGAATAAGATTCGAACCACACAAGTTAAGCTAGGCAAATTTAATATTTCAGACCTAATCGATACTAGAACATACCTAGCATTAATCTTTCAAGTAGATCAAGATCACTCATGAAGAGACCTCCCAAATGACAAGACCATACTACAAATTGAGGGCCCTTCTTGTTTTCTGGATTATGGCAAATAATTCCTTCCTCTTGAGTTCGGAATCCCGGAGAACCCTACAACAAAGAAACCTTGAGATTAGGAACTTGGTAAAATACGTTAGTCATGAAATGGAGAAACTAAAGAAGAGTCGAGGAAGCAGTGTTGAAGAATAATCTTGGCGCCATGGTAGATCACTTGAAATGGATTTGGCCGGCCTCCTTGTGATGGTCTTCTTGATCAACCTTAGATATTGAAGAGCTAGCTTGAGATTGGAGAAGAAGAAGAGTGTCTTAGGCGTTGGAGATGGAGGAGGAGAAAGTAGGATTGGCGTGGGATAGGGAGAGGAATTTAGAACTACCACTTAGGCACATAGAACTCACATAGAAGAAAACTTTTATTTTTTCTTTTCCATCCTTTCTTTACAAGAAGACTAAGAGTCTTTTATAGACTATTAAGCCATTTTGAATTCAAACTACACCAAATATCATGGAGAAAAATTTGTGGAGAAAAATATGGGGCATCCCATGAGTAGTGGAGGAAGTTGTGGAGGAGGTTGTAGCTAATTCAAATTCAAATTCCCCTTTTCTTCTCTTGGGTGGCAACCTTGGATGGTGAGGTGGCATGTGTGATGTGGCAGCAACCTTGGATGGTGAGGTGGTATGTGTGATGTGGCAGCAACCTTGGATGATGAGGTGGCATGTGGTCCCCACTTGAGGTGGCTTTGGTCTTGCTTTGGAGTATAAGTCTTGAGTCTTCTTTAGTCTTCAAATGTGGTTTGGTTTGATTCTTCATGGAGGTTTGGTTTGATTCTTCATGGATTGGACTTGACTCATTTGGACCCAACTCTCAAATACAAGATTAATCAGGCTGGACTAGTTCCAACATAAAATTGAAATGGACTCGAATTACATAATTATTTGGACTCAAAATTAAAGAAAGAAAAAAAATTACAGGACTTTCTTTTACTCATCCAACCATAAGGACTCGGATTTGACTTGAATTGGTTGGAGTCTCTTCCTGATTCTGGTGCCCACACCAATTCTCCCGGGGTGGGAGGAACTCGACCCTATCGAGTGAGGGTTGGCTTGATATGTTTCTAATGCATCCGGGTCGATTTGTTGTAGGTCCTCTCGGGAAATCCAGGAGTCTTCAGATTCAGGACATCCTTGCCATCTAACCAGATAACGTTGGTAGCCTTTATTTCTAGTAGCAATGATCTGGTCATCCAAGATCCTTTCAATTCTCTCCTTTCTCTCAGGAACACTTGGTGGTGGACACTCATTTGGTGTTTCACTCTCAAAAGAAACATTAGGACCAAAAAGCTCACTAGGTATCAATGCAGGTTCTTTGTATTCTTTTAAGTCTGAAACATTAAATGTTGAACTAATGCCATAACTTGGTGGTAATTCTAATACATAAGCATTTGGTCCAATTTTCTTTATTATTTTGAAAGGTCCGGCTCCCCGGGCATGGAGTTTCTTCATAGTTCCCGGCGGAAACCTTTCAGGTTTAAGTTTGATCATGACAGAGTCCCCTTCATTAAATTCTTTTAATCGTTTATGTGAATTAGTCATATGCTGATAGAGTTCATTGCTCATTTGAATCTTTTGGCTAATCTCCTTATGCAATTCCCTAATATGCTGTGCATATGACTCGGCAGACTCGGACACCCATGCATGTGTGGGTAAAGGAGCTAGGTCTAAAGGCTTCCTAGGTCTGTATCCATGGACCACTTCGAATGGACTTTTCCCAATAGACCTATTAACTGAGCTGTTATAGGCAAATTCAGCACGAGGAAGTAATAGGTCCCAGTTTCCTAGGTTGTCACCAACTAAGCATCTCAACAGATTTCCTAAGCTTCGGTTTACTACCTCAGTCTGGCCATTGGTTTGAGGATGATAGGCAGTAGAGAATTTCAGCTTGGTACCGAGCATGTGCCAGAGGGTTTTCCAGAAATAGCTAGTAAATTTGACATCTCTATCGGACACAATGGTTTTGGGTAAACCATGAAGCCTAACGACCTGATCGAGAAAAAGCTTGGCCACCTTCGAAGCATCTAAAGTTTGAGAACAAGGAATGAAGTGAGCCATCTTGGAGAAACGATCGACAACAACAAAGACAGAATCATACTTCCTAGACGTCTTAGGGAGGCCTACTACAAAATCCATGCTGATATCCTGCCATGGACAATCAGGGACAGGTAAGGGTGTGTACAGACCGGTGTTCTGTCTTTGCTGTTTTGCAACAGCACAGATACGGCACTGAGCTACAATCTGGGCCACATTTCTTTTGAGACCAGGCCAAAAGAATTGGTCTTCTATTGCTAAGATGGTCTTATTCCTACCAAAATGTCCTGCTAAGCCCCCAGCATGAACTTCCCAGATCAGAAATTCCCTAACAGAGGTCTTGGGAATACACAACTGATTTCCTCTGAAAAGGTATCCATCTAAAATGGTATAATCACTATGCTCACTAGATGGTCCTTATTGAAGGGATCGATAGATGTCACCAAAATCAGGGCATGTAGGATATTCCTCTTTTAATCTTTCAAACCCTACTACCTCAGTGCTCACAGAATTCAACAACATTGAACGACGACTCAATGCATCAGCAACCCTATTTTCAGTTCCGGCACGATGTTTTAGTACGAACGTATAAGCTTGTATGAACTCTACCCATTTCCCGTGCCTAGGGTTCAATTTCTTCTGAGAACTAAGGAACCTAAGAGCTTCATGGTCAGAAAATAGGACAAACTCTTGTGGTAGAAGATAATGCCTCCAATAACGTAATGCCTGAACTACCGCATACAGCTCCCTATCATAGGTGGAATACCTTAGTCTCGCTTCATTTAACTTCTCACTGAAATATGCTACTGGGTGATTCTCTTAACTCAAGACACCTCCAATTCCTACCCCAGAAGCATCACACGCAACCTCGAACACTTTGGTAAAATCGGGTAACCTCAAGATGGGTGCGTGTGTCATTTTTTCCTTAATTGTTAGGAAGGCTTTGTCTGCTGCTTTAGTCCATTCAAAAGTTCCCTTCCTAATACAATCAGTGATTGGAGCCACTATCGTACTGAACCCTCTAATGAATCTTCTATAGAAGGTGGCTAAACCGTGAAAACTACGGACATCATGGATACTCTTGGGTACAGGCCACTCTACTATTGATTTAATTTTCGCAGGGTCAGCGGACACTCCTTCAGATGTTACTACGAATCCTAGAAAGATAACTCTATGTGTTAAGAAATCACACTTCTTGATATTGGTATAGAGGCTATCCTTTCTAAGGACTTGGCAAACTTGTCTTAGGTGGGTTAAATGGTCTGCCTTAGTCTTGCTATAAATAAGAATGTCATCAAAGTAGACCACCACAAATTTCCCGATGAAAGTTTTCAACACCTGATTCATAATTCTCATAAAGGTGCTGGGAGCATTGGACAGACCGAACGGCATGACTAACCACTCATATAATCCATCTTTAGTCTTAAAAGCGGTCTTCCATTCATCTCCAGGCCTAACCCTAACCTGGTGATAGCCACTCTTTAAGTCTATCTTGGAGAAAATTGTTGATCCGGCTATCATATCTAACATATCGTCCAGTCTTGGGATTGGAAACCTATATTTGACAGTAATCTTGTTGATGGCACGGCTGTCTACACACATCCTCCAGGTACCATCTTTTTTAGGGGTTAACAAGGCAGGGACTGCACAAGGGCTTAAACTTTCTCTAACAAACCCCTTTCTAAGAAGTTCACTAACTTGCCTTTGTAACTCTTGATGTTCAGTTGGATTCATCCTATAATGAGGCAAATTAGGTAAAGTCGTGCCAGGAACTAAATCTATGGCATGTTGTATGTCCCTTAAAGGTGGAAGATTATCGGGAAGATCCTCGGGAAACACGTCTTCAAAGTCTTTCAATAATTGGACCACCTCTTGAGGGTGTTCTACAGGGGTGTGGTCCATAGTTTCCTTAGCAGCTACCATCCAAATAGGTGCTCCCTCATTAATGTCTTTTTCTAATTCTCTTGCACCTATCAAATTTAATCCAGTCCTTTTTTCTTTCAGGCTGCTAACTCCTCTTTTGGTGTTGTCCTTAGGCTGGGTTGAATGAATGACAATTTTCTTGCCATTGAAATTGAAAGCACAGGAATTTGATCGACCAAAAATTGTCACATCATGGTCAAACAGCCATGGCCTACCTAGGATGATGCTACTTACTCCCATAGGGAGTACATCACACCAGATTCGTTCCTGATAGGACTGAAGTTGGATTCGGACCTGACATCTCTGTTTGATTGGGATAGAAGTGGAATCGATCCAGGATACCTTATATGGATTGGGATGTGGTTCAGTGGGTAATCCTAGACTCTTGGCTGCACTAGTGGAAATGGCATTGACACAGCTTCCACTATCGATCACGATCATACAGACCTTTTCTCCTATTTTGACAAATGTGTGTAGGATGCTAGTCCTACGCCAGTCTTCCTGCTCCTTGGTCTGTGTCATGATACATCTCACAACTCCTAACACATCTGATGAGTCTACATTTTCTTCATCTCCTTCATACTCATCAGCCAAGCAATCCCCTGCTTCATAAACCTCCTCTTCAACATTCTCCAAGGGTTCTGATTCACCTTCTTCTGCCTCCCCTATATGTAAAGCTCTAGAGGGACATTGGCTCACGAAATGACCTGGTTTACGACACTTATAGCAAACTCGCTCCCTCTCACCTCGAACTTCAGGGCTCTTTCCTTTGTCTTCTCTAGGAATTGGAGAAATGGCAGGGTTGGTCCTAGGGGTTGGATTCGAGCTGGATCTTGGTCTATTGGTTGTACCAGGGACTGAACTAGGTCGACTAACAGGAGGATTAAACCTAATGGGCTCAGGTCGCCTAAATGTAGCTCTCCTTTGAAACCTCTCATAGTCCATGGCAACTTGGTATGCCTGATCTAAATCATGGACTTCTCTCAAAAACAGTTCCCCTTTTATATCTTCATTCAATCCTGATCTAAACCTCGACAATGTGGCTGCCTCAGACTCGACTACGTTGCATCGCATTACAAACTCATCAAATTTAGCAACGTACTCAAAAACGGTCTTATTTCCTTGTGTCAATCGTTGCCACTGATCTAACAACCTTTGCTGATAAGACATAGGCAAATATTTCTCTCTAAGCTTTCTCTTCATGTCTCTCCAGGTCACTATAGGTAAGTCTCCCCTCTGCCTAGCTATGCGTTCGACATTTCCCCAATACAACCTAGCCTGACGGACTAGTCTGATTTTGGCAAACTTGAATCTTCTCTCTTCAGACATATCATACCAGTCAAAATATTGGTCCATGTCAGCTTCCCAGTCTATGTACACCTTAGGATCTAGGCTTCCCTCAAAGGTTGGTGCATCTAGACGTATATTCCTTAAGGCCCGATCATCCTGATCAAAAGTATCATGGCGAGGTCTTCTAGGATTTGGCTCCGGAGTGTGATCAATATAATCTTGATGTGGCCTTCTATGAATTGGATCAGGTGTATGTTCCTGTCGTTGGGCTCTAGGGTGAACTGAAGGTAATCTGGGTGAAGGTGGTTCAGTTGGGGTCAACCTAGATTCCTCTAGGGTTCCTATCCTTTCCTCGAACTGGTCAAACCTAGCATCCAAACGGTCCATCTTCTCGATCATAGATCTCATAAGGCTTTCCATACTAGTATCCATGGATGAACTAGGTTGGGCTTGTGAAGGGTGGTAAGGTGTGCCTGACCTAGTTGTCATGCAAACAATTAGACTCAGACCCGAACTACGAGTTTTCTAAACCGGTTAGTCCAAATAAACTGAGTTGACTAGATACAATCAAATCAACAGCTACTCTCTTCCACTGGCCAGTCAGGAGGTGGGTCTGTGGGAGGTTCCCCCAGCTTTCACTGGGTCCTAATTAAAAACCACAAGAACCGCTTAGGCTTGAGCCACTTAACCTCTATCCTTGACACCAGCTTCCAATAATAGATGAAGAAATGGGTTGCACAAGCTTTCCCAATTGAATTGAACTGGACCTAGAGTTCCAAGCTAGTTGCCTAATCAAGGTGGCAAGCTAGATTGTAGTAACTCTATACTTGGCCAGGTTTTAGAACAAGGGGAGTGTGAGATCCTGTCTCTGGCCTACCTAGGCCCGGTGGAATTGGCCCGATAGACGGATCAGCACCCAAGCCCTTAGTCCCAATTCTAGACACCAAGTAATAGGGCACACACAAGACTAGTTGACACAATGAGTTGACAATAACCTGGGCTCGACCAAATTGATGTCCCTAACCCACTAGGGCAATTAATGTCTAATCAATTTTAGTTAGGGATTGGATCGATATGCAATTTGGTGATTTTTGGGCTAGGGACAGGTGATGAAATCCTGACCCTATGTCAATTTCATGCCCTTAATTTGATTTGTCATGAGATGCATGCAAATTTCAAATTTCAGGTGCAGAAGTAGTGTGTTGCAGTTTAAATGTGGTATTGATAAGTGCAGAAAAAAATATCAGAAAAATCTAAAAAAATCACAAAAAACTCCTAACTTATAGATGACATACCAGATGAAACAGAATTTCAAAATAAAATCTGTACTTTTCTAGGCAGATGTTGAAATGAAGATAATGAAAAGGAACAGAACAGAACAGAAACCTTAATTACACTGATGGACTGCAGGAATTTTCATTTTTTTTGTAATTTTTTCTCAGATTGAAATTTAAAACGGTGATAAAAAACGTAAAATGGAATAGGAAAAAAAATATTCCAACAAGGAATGTGATACTTGCCTTTGGAGTTGCAGGCGGATTACAGTCAGCCTACAGAAAATACAGCAAGCAGAAAAACAGAACGTGACCAATACAAAATTCACAAATGAAATCTAAAAAGTCCTTTGGCTTTCTTTTTCACGGGTCAATCACAATGGCACCCCGACACGCCTTAGGAGATCCCCGTGGAATGGGAAGAGAGGGTGTTTAAACCCTACTTTCTCCTAAGACCGGACGGCCTGGTAACGCCCCCGATCCAAGTACTTCAAGGACTTAATGCTATGCAATCAGGAACTTATTCTACCATGCTCTGATACCAAGATTGGTGGGGACATGCAAGATGAGAATGCAACTATGCAACCCTAAAGGAGATTAGCAAAGATTAACTTAGCAATTTCTTATTTGCATATGATTAGTTCAGCATATAGTATCAAAGGAGGTCTAATAAAGAGAACTCGAACGATCAAACGTAAACCTAATTAATAAGACTATCAAAATAATAAAGAAATAGGAATAAGATTCGAACCACACAAGTTAAGCTAGGGAAATTTAATATTTCAGACCTAATCGATACTAGAACATACCTAGCATTAATCTTTCAAGTAGATCAAGATCACTCATGAAGAGACCTCCCAAATGACAAGACCATACTACAAATTGAGGGCCCTTCTTGTTTTCTGGATTATGGCAAATAATTCCTTCCTCTTGAGTTCGGAATCCCGGAGAACCCTACAACAAAGAAACCTTGAGATTAGGAACTTGGTAAAATACGTTAGTCATGAAATGGAGAAACTAAAGAAGAGTCGAGGAAGCAGTGTTGAAGAATAATCTTGGCGCCATGGTAGATCACTTGAAATGGATTTGGCCGGCCTCCTTGTGATGGTCTTCTTGATCAACCTTAGATATTGAAGAGCTAGCTTGAGATTGGAGAAGAAGAAGAGTGTCTTAGGCGTTGGAGATGGAGGAGGAGAAAGTAGGATTGGCGTGGGATAGGGAGAGGAATTTAGAACTACCACTTAGGCACATAGAACTCACATAGAAGAAAACTTTTATTTTTTCTTTTCCATCCTTTCTTTACAAGAAGACTAAGAGTCTTTTATAGACTATTAAGCCATTTTGAATTCAAACTACACCAAATATCATGGAGAAAAATTTGTGGAGAAAAATATGGGGCATCCCATGAGTAGTGGAGGAAGTTGTGGAGGAGGTTGTAGCTAATTCAAATTCAAATTCCCCTTTTCTTCTCTTGGGTGGCAACCTTGGATGGTGAGGTGGCATGTGTGATGTGGCAGCAACCTTGGATGGTGAGGTGGTATGTGTGATGTGGCAGCAACCTTGGATGATGAGGTGGCATGTGGTCCCCACTTGAGGTGGCTTTGGTCTTGCTTTGGAGTATAAGTCTTGAGTCTTCTTTAGTCTTCAAATGTGGTTTGGTTTGATTCTTCATGGAGGTTTGGTTTGATTCTTCATGGATTGGACTTGACTCATTTGGACCCAACTCTCAAATACAAGATTAATCAGGCTGGACTAGTTCCAACATAAAATTGAAATGGACTCGAATTACATAATTATTTGGACTCAAAATTAAAGAAAGAAAAAAAATTACAGGACTTTCTTTTACTCATCCAACCATAAGGACTCAGATTTGACTTGAATTGGTTGGAGTCTCTTCCTGATTCTGGTGCCCACACCACCCCCGTTGCTTTTCTTAGACACCAATTAAATTGGCCAGGTTAGACAATGGAACCAATTAATAAATCTCAATTCCTTTACCTTCCCAGAACCACTTGCTTAGACACCAATTGGCTGATCAAATCCTAATTGGTTCTGTATCATGATTAATTTGATACTAAGACTAAATATGATTTTTAATGAGGGCTTTGATGGTCTCAAAACACATTCTAATACTATTTAACATATCATAATGTACTTATAATAGAAAACCATACATATATGACATGATGCAAAATATATGCTAGGTGTGTCATCATTCTAGGACAACCTTACAACATAACAGACATCCACCGTTATGTTAGGATAACCTTATTTCAGAATGTGACTAAAAAAAAAAAATCTTGACATATTTTAAAGATTAGGGTTTAAGTGTTAAAAAACCCTAACTAGTGACTAGCATAAGGCATATCAATCAAGCATATGTATAACATTGCATGATGTACATAGCAATCATATCATAGCATGATATTTCAAATACACCGCTAACTAATCCAATCCTAAATAGCTATTAGGATAAAACATTTTATAACGATGCATTTGATCTACAATATTGATAGGGACCTGAAATCCTATTTTATTTTATTTGAGTCCATTAGTCCTGTGTCACTTGATTGTAAGTGAGCCACTTGAGTCCTGTAATAAAATGGGACAACTGAGTCAGTTGAGTCCACTTAGTTAGGGTCAGTCGTTTTAGTTCAGTCAAGAGTCCAGTTAAGTTGTTAAGTCAAGAGGAGAGTCATCAGCAGCCAGGAGAATCATCAGACCCCTCCAACCAAAGCCGACCTTCATGCACCTGGACCCTTTCATGCCGCCAAGCCCGCAAGAGAGAGCTACAACCCAAGACAGGCCCACTATTGACCAATCCACCAGGGTTTCTTGGCCCACAAGTCAGGGTTTCTTAGCCTTCAAGTAATGTACCCTGGGGTGAATCTATAAATACCACCCCTCCCCTCTTGTATGAATTATCTTTTTTCTCATGAATACAAACTAATATTGAAAGTTATTTTGTCTGAGTGTTTTTTTCTCTGGATTGGAGTGGGTGTGATGCCCTGGTTCCCTATTCTTAAGGAAAGCCATAATCCCCTGGTGACTTCTACGCTCGCCAGCGATCCTCCCCGCCGCTCTGTCCCGCATCAACTTAGTATCAGAGCCCAGCGGATTAGGATTTTTTTCTTCCTCACTGGTTCCATCTCCTTCCTCGTCCAGCCGGTCACCCACCACCATTCCTCCCTTCCATTCCTCACCCCTGCTTTCTGCATCGTCCACACCACTGATCGGAACTTTCCACCGAGATCCAAGCCCCTTCTCCGCCCACTGCTGCGAACCATCCGGGAAACATCAACGATCGCCGCCCATCTCCTCGCCCGCTGATCGACACCCTGATGCTACCGAATCAAAGCCCGTGCTGCTGTTCGTCTTCACCGTTAGCGCTCTAACCATCCACCACCACCAATCAGACACCAAAGATCATCATCGACGCCCTCTTCTTGCTCACCGCCAGCAGCCGGTGCCACACCCCTTAAACCCCTCCCTCTGGACCGGAGCCCCATTCGCCCCTCCCACCCAACCGGAGCGCCACAGCTGCTCCCTCCCGCCGGATCCATCGCTGCAGCCGATCGGTGCCTTCCACCATATCCATTTCCAGCAGCCGACGACCGGGGATCCACCTCTCTCCGGCTGATGCCAACGCTGGCCCGTGCCCCAATGTCCTTCCATCTGTGAAGCCTCGGAGAGCCACTGGCCAAAGGTGAGGTCCCCGTCTGAATCCACCATCATCAGCCACCGGAAGAGCCACCGCGTCTGCCTCTGTCTCATGACCCCAACGCCCCCATCCGTGACATTGGAATGCATCGCACGGCCACCACACGCCCACAGCAGCTGCCCATGCCACAGATCCGCCCGACACCACCAGCTATCGAAACCCATTCATCCGGCCAACCTCCTTCCGTGCCGGCATCGTCCTCCACCCAGTGCCGAGTCCCTCAGTCCGCCTCCCCTATTCCAGAGGAAAAAAAAAAAGCATTGGAACGAACGTGAAATCAGTCCACGTTCTTGATGCCAACATTAGGTTCGACGACCATAGGGATCTCAAAGCTACATACTGCACACTCCTTGTAGTGCACAGTCCTTGGAGCTGCATGATTTTCAAAGCTACACAGATTTCAAAGTAGCACTAATTTCAGAGTGGCATGGTTCCTAGAGCCCCTCTTTATTTCAAGTTTATTTGGATATTTTTGGATTTATTTGATTGTGTCTGTTTTATGGGTTTGTCTTTTGATATGCTTGGATTCGGTTCCATCAAATCCCCGTTGAACCTGACTCGACGGAGTCGAGTTCTCCCCACCGCAGGGGAATGATAGTGACCTAAAACCCTATTTTATTTTATTTTATTTTATTTGAGTCCATTAGTCCTGTGTCACTTGATTCTAAGTGAGCCACTTGAGTCCTGTAATAAAACGGGACAACTGAGTCAGTTGAGTCCACATAGTCAGGGTCAGTCGTTTTAGTTCAGTCAAGAGTCCAGTTAAGTTGTTAAGTCAAAAGGAGAGTCATCAGCAGCCAGGAGATTCATCAGACCCCTCCAACCAAAGCTGACCTTCATGCACCTGGACCCTTTCATGTTGCCAAGCCCGCAAGAGAGAGCTCCAGCCCAAGACAGGCCCACTATTAACCGGTCCATCAGGGTTTCTTGGCCGACAAGTCAGGGTTTCTTAGCCTTCAAGTAATGTACCCTGGGGTGAATCTATAAATTCCACCCCTCCCCTCTTGTATGAATTATCTTTTTTCTCATGAAAACAAAATAATATTGAAAGTTATTTTGTCTAAGTGTTTTTTTCTCCGGATTCGAGTGGGTGTGATGCCCTGGTTCCCTGTTCTTGAGTAAAGCCCTAATCCGCTGGTGACTTCTACGCTCGCCAGCGATCCTCCCCGCTGCTCTGTCCCGCATCAAATATGCATAAAATAATAACATGCTATTTTTCATAATAAAGTAGAGACCAAACATATGATCCCTAATATGCATTGAATCATAATCCTGGGAGGATCATCTTTATTACAAATGACAAATAGTTGAAATAAACTAAGGGTGGCTCTGATACCACTGTTGGGTTTCAAGGAGATCATTACGCAACTTAGTAAGACTGAATTATAAAATTTCATGCATAAAGATAACACTTTATCAGTTAGAAACCCTAATTCCCAAGATCCATTATTCGATTACAACTAATATGTCATAAAAGAAGGTTAATGAAACATACCTGGAGTGCTATATTCCACTTCTTCCACTAGACTCACAAGTGTAAGTCCTCCAATGGTGATCCATACAAGATTTGAAACAAGGAAGAACTCCTTCTTGCAGTCGCTTGCCCGGGTAGGACTCTTTCGGCAGCCTTTTAAACTTTGGCCTTTGTAGGACTCACTATCCCACTATAGGACTCTTTGGACTCTCTTCTAAACAACTCTTGGTTTTAGGACAACCCTCTTTTTGGACCCCTTAGTCTTATGTCTTAAAACAAAGCCTTGTCCTAATAGAAAAGACCTTGTCTTAACAAGACAAGTCTTGTCTTAAAGAAAGGAAGAGGAAGAGAGAAATACTCAGATGGATAATACGGTAGAATCTGGACACCTATTTCAGATGACAAAATGAATAATCATCTCATTCCATCGTACACCCTTTAAATAGTTTCTTAAGGGGCATGAAACACATCCCAAAATCTCTGATCAGATATGTTTCTTCATATCTGATAAGACTCTTCAAGATTCAGGAGTCTTATTTGACATCTCTTGATGTCCAAATGAAACCTTATCACGCCACATGGCATGTACCAGTCTCTGAAAGAGCCAAGAAGCATCTTCTCATTTCCAAAAAGTTGGAGAAAATCGAAGAGATCTTAAAGCAGAAGGACTCTGCTTCAAACCGTGCGCCCTCTCGTGAAAAGTCGTAAACTTTTATGTGCCCCATTCATCCTTTCCTTCTTCATGCCAATTCAAAAATCATTGACCAGTCAAATCCTTCATGAAAGGGCATGGATATAAAGATAAAGATTAGAAGAAGTCCAATAAATAGAAGAAACTCATATGTAGAAGGACTCTTGGTCCTTTCTGTGCGCCAAATGAAGAGTCGCTTCTCTTCATAATTTAGTCAACCATTTTCCATGCCATATGCTACCTTTGACAAAGTCAAAGTATATGCAATATAGGTGTCAAGTGAAAGGGAATTAAATAAGCTTTTCGACCATATAAAATTTTTTCGATCAGAGAACCATAGACCGTTCTAGGCCCTTTTGAATGCCAATATGGTACCAAGAGTCCTATGCCTTAAGGACTCTTCATAATTCCGAGATAAAACCTCCAAAAAATATCAGATAAAATCTGACAAATTCATCCTACTTAGAACATAACCCAATTTAGGTCTCCCATAAATTGGTTAGTCCATTTAGCAAGCAACCGGACCCAATCAAATTGGGTTTAGGAATTAGGTTAGCCTACATATGCTAGTGTGTCACCTAGCTAACCAATTAGGATCCTATGACCCTAATTAAATAATGAATGATTTCCTTGTCCAATTCTTTAGTGTGTGTGACCCATTGGGTTCAACAACTAGCCAGCAGTAGGTTTTGTATGGTTCGGTGGCAAGGCAGAAACATAGATTTCAAAATTTTTATCTTTATGAAATCTTCACCAAAACCCTTCACCCAAGATCTCCTTAAAAGAATTAAAACATATAACATGTATATATAAGATTTAATCTCAAATTAAAGTACTAACCTGTATTGCTAAAATCCAAACTTTAAATCTCCACCAGGTGCCCAAATATTCACCCTCCAATGGTGATCCACATAGAAAAAGATGAAGACAATAATTTCTTGTTCTTGGCTCCTCTTCTTGAATTCTTTTTCAAGAATTCAATTCTTGGACTTTTGGGCTAAAATATTCCTTCTTGAAAATTTCTTTTCTTCCTTCTTTCCTCTTCTTGAATTCTTTTCTTGAATTCCCTTTCTTGAATTCCTTTTCTTGAATTGAATTGGAAGAAGAAATTAAGACAAATAAAGTCTTAATTCTAGGAAGAAAAGAAGAAGAACAGACCCTTCCTTTTCCTTTCCTTTACCGTTCAAGACCTTCCTCTTATTCTTATTTAGGATCAGAGTTTCGACAGAGATTATCTCTCTAAGGGAAACAATACCCAACAAGCATAAAGGGAAGGAGTATTCCGGAGAGGAGAAGAGGAATATGATCTCTGTATATTTCTTCTTTTATTATCTGTCAGAAAACCCCCAAGAACCCAAACCCTTTTATAGATTTCAGAGGGGCGTTTTCTCAAAACATCGCAACCCTCTGAAACCCCAGGAATCATGATCCATCATTCATCACGTGTCCCCTCAACCAAAAATCATGATTCTCTGATTTAATTTTCATTTTTCCGACGAGGAGGACTCTCGGAAAATCTTCAGGAAGAATCGCGACTTTTTGAGACGGATTTGCGACCGAAAAGTGATGGATCTTTCTCCTTAATTTTTCTGGCCATCAGATCCAGATCCAAGGATGTCAGACAAGGATCCAAATTGCCCCCCCCCCCCCCCCCCCCTTTTCTTGATTTTTCTTCGACGGTATTTCCTTCCCACGTGCGTGAAGATAAGTCCACACGCATGTGGACTTTTCTTCTTGGCGCGCGCGGGTGAGGAAGGGCGTGGGCGGCTTGGAGAGAGAGTCTTAGTGCACTTGATTTTCTTGGGTTCAGCCATGGGTTAGCCCAATGTCCAAAAAATTAAATTAGACCTTAATCTGGTTTAATTAGAACCCAATTAAGCCTAATTCAGAACCAAATTCGAATCTGATTCGAATAGAAATTGGGTCTGCAACACATGCTAGTGTGTTTATCCTGCAAACATCATTTAATTCCAAATTAAATCCTTCATCAATTCTCTTTTGTGTGTGACCCATTGGTTCCATACCTAGCCAGCAGTAGGTCTGAGTGCTATTTGACTTAATTCGGTTAGATCTCAACTAAGCCGATTTAGGTCAACTCAAACTAGCTCGACTCGGTCAATTAGAATCTAATTCCAATTAATTGATTTGAATTACATAATTCAATCTTATACCTATAAGACAAGATTGATGTCTAGCAGCGTATCATGTCTACCTGGAAGATGTGGAATTTTGGTGGAATTACCAAAATACCCTTCGGTGGTGAGTTACCGGGCAATTCAGTCCTTTGATCAACTTGCATCCCGAATATGATTATGAATATGGATACTTGTCAAATCCAATTTCATATTCATTCCTATCTCAATCTTTATAATGATAATTCATTAATGAACCATTAGAAATTAACTCTAATGTTCATACTTTGATCAAAGATTTCTTGAATCCATCATTTGATCAAAATTAGCTGGATTCAATTCCCTCTTACTAGGGCTGATCAATTCCTTGTTGACCTACTCACAACCTCCATATACAATCCACCATATCTAGTATCACCTCGTGCATGACTCAGTGTCATGATTGATCGCGAACCAAAGTATGGATTCATATATATAAGGTACCATGGTAGTCTCAGGTCAAAGGACCATATGCACTACTCCCACTATGAGAATTATCTATTGACAAATAGATAAGGTTCCATTAGATATTCTCAATCTGGATCAATTCAGTGAACTCATTCTCTAATGAACACTCACATCCTAGTATTATTGTCAAACACAAGTGACTGTGAGATTAGTCACCCTCATCACAAAGCATATATAGGATGTGCTGGTCTTGCCGGAAATATTGATCCCCAACTCAATATCCCATTGACCAGGAATATTTTAGATTAGGGTTTTAAGGCTTTAGGTCTCACTGGTATGATCTCATCATAACCCTAGAACCATAGCCCTAATCAATGGGGTTCATCATATAATCATAAAGACACAGCGTATGATGAAAATAATGCCTTTATTATAATAATGTCAATTCATTGATTTTGGGATTGAAATACAATATTTCAATTGGCTTTCATGGCACAATCTTTCAGGTTTAGGTTTGAGCCAATTCGAACCAATCAAACCCGATTGACCTAATTAGGTCAAACTAGCTCATCTAATTGTCCAATTCGAACCATCCATCGAATTGATTCATGAAACCAATCCAATTGGTTCATGAATACCTGCAAGACAAGATTGATATCTAGCAATGTGTCATGCCTGCCCGGAAGATGAGAAATTTAGTAGAAATTATCAAAATACCCTTCAGTAGTAAGTTACTGTGCAATTCAATCTTTCGATCTTCCATTATCCCGATTAAGTGATAGGTATGGATAGATGTCAAACCCTATCACTTAATCATATCGAATCTCAACTTGATAGTGAGGACTCAGTTGATGACTGATTAGATTCCACTAATCTCATCCTGCTTTGATCAAAGGCTCCCTAGGTCACTCATCAAAGAGATTGCATAGGATAACAATTCCTCTTACTAGGAATGATCGATTCCTTGTTGGTCCACTCATATCTTCCATACACCTTCCACCATACCTAAAACACCTCGTACATGTCATAATGGCATGAATGAGTATGAACCAAAATATGGCTTAGTGTGCACAATGAACCATGGTGACCTCAAGTCTAAAGATCACATGCACAACTCCTACTCAGGGATCTATCATTTGACAAGTAGTAAGACATCCATAAGATAGTCCCGGTACGGATCAGTTCAGTGTACTCATACCCTGATGAGCACCCTTATCCTTGTATTAGTGTCTCTACACAAGTGGTTGTGAGACCAACCACTCTCATCATCTGAGCATACATAGGATAAGCTAGTTTTACCGGATTCATTGATCCCCGAATCAATGGTCCAATGACTAGGAATATTTTAGATTAGGGTTTATAAGAAATTAGGTCTCACTGTTATGAACTTCATCATAACCGTAATTCCATTGCTCTAATCTATGGGGTTCATCATAATCATAAATAAGACATAACAGTATATGATGAAAAACAAATGCCTTTATTAATATATAATGTCATACAAGAGTTGGAAGAATACAAAAAAAGGCCTTTACAATGATTGGCTCTTAGGGCACTTTTCTATCAGACCCCGCCAAAGAAGAGAACTTCACTCCTCTCCTCACCTCGAGAGAAAAGATCCTGATGGAGATTAAGGGCAAATGCTTCCTACACCGACCTCCCCCTCTGTGGTCGTCTGCTGGATGCGATAAGTCCCGCTACTGCCGCTTAAATCAGGACCATGGCCATGACATTGTGGAATGCCGCCACCTTAAGAAAGAGATAGAGGACCTAATTAAGCATGGCTACCTCGAAAAGTACATGGAGGGAGGAGTGCCTCCCCCAGCCTAGATTGAAGAGCCCTGACTGCTTGCTATCAACAACCGACCCACCAAGAAGCTGGTCCAGATGATCTCTTAGGAGACAGAGAGAACCTTGAAGAGGGCTAGGAGAAGAGAGGAGAATGATGATGTACTCCACTACGAGGGAGAAGGGCCGACCAGGGTAGTTAACCTAAATAATGATGCTGTCATTGTAGAAATGATGATAGCAAAATATCCTGTAAAAAGAATCATGATTGATTATGGAAGCTTCATAGATATACATTTTTATGATGCTTTTGCAAGGATGAACTTATCCACTAAGCAAATAAGACTGGTCTTCATGCCCTTAGTGGGCTTCACAAGGGACTCGATTGGAGTTGAGGGAGAGATTTCACTCCTAATAACTATCGGGACACCACCTCGACAAAGCACAGTGCTGACAACTTTTACTGTGGTGAGGCTCCCCTCACCTTACAATGCAATTCTCGGGCACCCCAGACTCAATCTCCTTGATGCTACGATCTCAACCCGGTGCCTCGTTGTTCAGTTCCCTACTCCTTGGTGGACTGGGTAGATGAGAGGGTCCAAATAACTGGTCTAGCACTATCTGCAGACCGTTCTAGGGCCACGAGAAGCCAGCCCGAGTCCAACCATTACCCAACTGAACCCGATGGAGTTGGAGCCAAAAGGTAGACTAGTTAAGTCCCTGCTATCCTTTCCTTTGGGGAGGATCCCGTAAAGATAGTGCAGATAGGAGCCTTGCTGCCTGAGGAGGAGAGATCCTGCCTACTCAGCTTTCTATGAGCTAACATGGAGTCTTCTCTTGGACTACTGCAGACATGCCTGGGATCCTGCCAAAAGTAATTACCCAGAAGCTTAACGTCTGCCACCCAGTCCGATAGAAGAAGAGAAGTTTTGCCTTGAAAAGGTAGAAGGCGATCGACGAGGAAGTCAACAAGCTCCTAGCCATAGGCTTCATCCATGAGGCATGGTATTCTGACTGGCTTGCCAATGTAATGATGGTCAGGAAGGCTTCAGGGAAATGGAAAATCTGTGTAGACTATACTGACCTCAACCGGGAATACCTGAAGGATAGCTTCCCACTTTCCAAGATTGACCAGCTGGAAGATTCCACCTTGGGCCCTAAGTTCATTAGCTTCTTGGATGCATTCTCCAGATATAACCAAATTTGTATGCACCAGGAGGATGAGGAGCACTTGGCATTTGTGACCGACCATGGTACATATTGTTACCGAATGATACCATTCGGTCTCAAGAATGCAGGGATGATGTACTAGTGCCTGGTCAGTAGGGTCTTCAAGGACCAAATTGGTCGTAACATATAGGTCTATGTAGATGACATGCTTGTCATGAGTGGCCCAGAGTCGAACCATGTCACTGACCTGGTGGAGGATTTTGACAACCTTCGCCTTTATCAGATGAAGCTAAACCCTACCAAATGTGCATTTGGAATTGCAACGGGGAAGTTTCTAGGGTTCATGGTCACCTAGAGAGGGATAGACGCCAACCCTGAGAGGATCCAGGTGATCGTCGACATGAGACATCTTGTCTCGAAGAAGGAGGTTCAGCACTTGACTGGGCGCATTGCGGCTTTGAGCCATTTCATTTCACATTTTGTCGAGCATTGTCAACCATTCTTCGAGGTGCTATGCAAGATGCATGACTTCTCTTGGACAGAGAAGTGTCGGGAGGCATTCAAAGGGTTGAAGAGGCTCGTCGCCTCTATACCATTGCTGTCCAGGCTAGAGCTCGGAGAAAAGCTCCTCATGTACCTGGCAATCTCCTCGAAAGTGGTCAGCTCAGTGCTAGTCTACACCGACAAGGATGGCTCATAGTGGTCGGTTTATTACACCAGCAAGCTACTCCATGATGCAAAAATCAGGTACACTCAATCCAAAAAAATTATCTTTGCATTGATTGTGTTTGCAAAGCATCTCAGGCCATACTTCCAAGCACACCCGATTATGGTCCTCGTCGATTAATCCCTGAGGGTCATCTTGAGTCGGCCTGATACATCCGGATGCCTGGCCAAGTGGGTAGGAAAGCTTAACAAGTTCGACATCGCCTACCACCCATAGCCAGCCCAAAAGGCCAAGGTTCTAGCTGATTTCCTAGTAGAATGTACTTGGATAACTGAAGACATAGAGAGACGAATGGGCGAGCTTCACCAGAGCGGGCTCTGGCTTCGGAGCAGATGACAAGGATCCTCCATGTTGATAGTGCATCAAATGCTGGAGGGAGTGGAGTCGAACTTATCTTGGCCAACTTCGATGGCGTTGTTGCCGAGTATGCACTGCGGTTCCTCTTCAAGGCAACTAACAATCAGGTTGAGTATGAGGCACTCCTCGTGGGACTAAAGGTATCCCACTAGCTAGGAATCAAGAGCCTGAAGGTCTTCATCAACTCATAGGTCATGGTGGGCCAAGTCTCCGATAAATACGAAGCTTGGGATCCCATGATGGCGAAGTACCTGGGCAAGGTATGAAAGTGAGGGGCAAAACGGTAGCACAACGGAAGTGATCTAGGTGCCTGAACAACCCTCTACCATCAATTTGAGATGGATGCGGTAGGATACAGGTTATATGAAGGTTAATGGATTCTTTGGATTGATAGAGAAGGGTAGAAGAAGAAGAAGATTTTAGGAGAAAAGGGATTCCAATATATTGTATTCGGCCATCACTTCATTCTCAATACAAGACCAAAAAACATATATATATATACCTAGGTCACATAAGACCTAGTCTGGTGTGGAACAGGGGGGGGCTAGGGATGCTAGGATGCTTATGATGCAAAGGAATTTTTTTTTTTCATAGTTCAAGAGTTTTAGGTTTTTTTTTTTTTTTTTTTTTTCAGTGTTTTGATTCTCGATCACAAGCAAAGACTAGAAATAAGATAAATGACTAACGAAAGCTTACACTAGCAGTTCAAATCCCTAAACAGTAAAAACGAGAACAGGATCCCGGGATTAAGAAACCCCGATAGGACTAAGCTCGAAACACAATACCTACTTAGGAGATAGAGAGGGAAAACCTCACACGTCTGGAGCGCCCGATACAGAGATCGCTCAACTCAGCGGATGCGGCCTGGATGCCCGAGCAATCGAACCCGCGAAAGCACTGGCTTTTGGTTGGAAGGTCGCGATGGCAAGGCAGACTGTCTCTGGTGCCCGAGATGCCAAGGAGGACCTGTAGGCAATCAAAATAGGGATTAGCAAAATGGATAGATGTATTGAAAAGGACTAAGATGGGGTTGAGAAGGGGCTTCAAGCCTTGTGTCCGGCTGGATTCCGAAGTCGAAGAAGGAGATAACTTGGGGCCTCGCACCCCGCGATGTCCCGGAGGACAAAGGATTGTGGCCTCACACCACTCGATGTCCAAGAGGACAAAGGACTCGCGACGCTCTGGGGTGACGGACAGGTAGCCTCGCACCACTCGATGTCCCTGGGGACGAAGGCAACTTCACTCAAACCTAGTCTAGGAGACAATGGTTGGAGGATAAACAAACTCAAACTCTCTTTTCATTCAATCATTCAATCCCTTACAATGGAGGGATTGGGTCCTTTAAATAGGCACCAATGGCCCATTCGAATTTCAAATGAAACAAAAATTACAAACTTTCTTGGGTGGGCACCAAAAGCCTTGACTTTCTCCTCTCTTTGGGTGACCAAAGGTACATGTTGCATGGCTTAGAGTTAGGTTCTTGGCACCTTGAACTTGGTAAGAATCTCCTTGGTTTTGGAAGAAGGCATGAAGAGGGGCTTGGAGCAAGGCATGTGTTCCTCCTCCTTCCTTTGTTGGTGTTCTTTCTTTGGTACAAGGCTTGACAAGGGGAGTGTTAGGTGGAGGCATCCAAGGCTCTTGTCTTTCCCTTCCAATGAGGTTGAAGCAAATTGGGAAGAAGGCTTGATTGGAGAGCTTGAAGTAAGGGATTTGAATTCCCTCCATTATCTTCCATTGAATTCTTCCTTGGCCGACCACCCTTACATGGAAATGAGCTTGATGGGGGAAGGGGACAAAGGCTTGAACCAAGTGAAGTGGTCCTCTCCATTGTGCATCCTTGCATGCCACGTGTGCTGCTCACATGGCGAGATGTTATGGCGCCATGTAGGATGCATAAGTGGGCCCTGAGTTGACTTAGCTTATTTCCTTACTTGCTTCCAAGGAGACTAAATTTTAAGACCCACTCTTGCAATGGACCCATATTTCTGAGAGACTTAGACTGGACTTGATTTGCGACTCGACTTAGTACAGGACTCAATTTGACCTAATTGGTCAAGGTATAGACTCAATTCAAAACAAAAGACAATAACAAATTTGAGGCTTGAAGTCTTATTACAAGACACAAAGAAGTGGAACCCTAATCTAAGATCTACAGAGGGTTGAGGAGCCTCTGTCGGATCCTGGTGCCCACACCATAGTCCCCCAAAAAACTCCCCAGGCTGGCACTGTGAGATTCTAAAATCTTGACATTCGAGTCGGCTCGCCTCCTGCGAGTTGACTCGTAGCTGGAAATAGTCCAGTAGACGAGCCGACTCTCAAACTGCGAGTCGGCTCATCGAGAACATCGTGTTTCTATCTGCACACACGAGCCGACTCTCATAGAAACACTTCACAACAGTTCCAAGATGTGCCAACCAACGAGTCGACTCTTAGACAATGAGTCGGCTCTTATGTACTGATTGGCAAAACTCTACCTATGACCTAGGACTTGTCCCGGACTCACTCCTAGCTTTAGACACATCATGTATGACCATGACTAACTAGACCAAGACCCAAACCTTGGCCCCACGAGCCTTGGATGCACCACTTGAGACTTAACAATCTCCACCTTGGTGCTCCAAGGCTGCAATCAACTACACCAAATTCCTCAGACCCATCAACCATGTACATGAGTGAAAGCTTTCTCTCGGTAGAGCCTTTGTAAGTGAATCAGCCTGGTTCTCCTTTTTACGGAACTTTACTAGTGTCACTTCACCTTCCTCCACCAGCTCTCTAATTCTATGGTACCTCACATCTATATGCTTTGTGCATCAAGATAGACTAGGTTATGAGTCAAATGTATGGCACTCTAGCTATCACTGTGCAAGACTACCATACATTGTTTCACCCTCATTTCAGCAACTAGCCTTCTAAGCCACGGTGCTTCATTTGCAACCTCTAAAATACCTATATACTCAGCATCTGTTATAAATAGAACAGTGATAGGTTGAAGGGTAGATCTCCAAGAAACTGGTCCACCATGCATGCAGAAGATATAATCTATAGTACACCTTCTTGTATCAAGATCACCTACATAACTTGCATCCACATACCCTTCCAAAGGACTCGAATCTCCATATAACTCCCTGGAGTTCCTTTCTTGTCCTTTTAGCTACCCACCAAATACCAATCCATGCTTTTGAGTTCCTTGTAGATACCTCAAGATCCACTTCAATGCCTTCCAATATTCCTTCCCAACGTTTGACATGTACCTACTCAACTGGCTTACAACATATGCTATATCTAGCCTGCAACACATCATAGCATACATAACACTACCCATTGCGTTTGCAAATGAAACTCTCTTCATGTACCCTCTCCCCTCATCTATCTGGGAGCTTTGAATCTTAGAGAGAGAGATGTGCCCTGGTAATGGTGTCTCTGCTGGTTTGGCCTTCTCCATCCCAAATCTCTCAAGTATCTTCTTGATATAACCATCTTGTGACAAATGAAGTATTCCCTTACTTCTATTCCTGCAAATCTCCATTCCAATGATTTTCTATGCTGGACCCAAATCATTCATCTCAAATTCTTTAGATAATGCTCTCTTCAACCCTTTCAAAGCTCTCATACTTTTGCTAGCTATCAACAAGTAATCCACATATAGAAGTAGATACAGAGCATTGTCATTATCCACATCCTTCATATATACACAACAGTCATATTCACACTTGAGAAACCCAAGGCTTAAAATAAATGTATCAAATCTGCGATTCCACTGATGAGGTGACTGCTTCAGACCATACAATGACCTCTGGAGTAGACATAAATTGTCCTCCTGTCCAATCTCCTGCTTCAGACCATACAAGCCTAGATCTTCTCTTCTAGGCTTCCATTTAGGAAGGCTATTTTTACATCCATCTGCTCCAATTCAATATCATTTTCTGCCACCAATGATAGCAACACCCAAATTGAAGTATGGCGTACCACAGGAGAGAACACTTCCATGCAGTCAACTTTTTTCCTCTGTGAGTATCCTTTTGCTACCAGCCTTACTTTGTATCTTACTCCACCTTGCTCTGAAGGTACTATCTTCTTTGTGAACACCCATCTTGAGCCAATTGCCCGAGCATCTTTAGGTACATCCACCAGCTGCTATGTCTTATTGCTCCTGAGAGATTCCATCTCTTCCATCATGCCTTGCATCCATGATTCTTTATCAAGACTTTCCATGGCCTCCTTGAATGTTTCTGGATCTCTATTGATAGAGATGAGAGCATAAGAGATAGTCTCATCCATGCCATATCGCACCGGCTTCCGAATCATGCACTGAGGCTTATGTAGTGCCACTCCACTTGCATTGTCGTACAAGTCTGCTGTGTGTGGCTCTTCTTACACCTCGCTCTGAACAATCGACTTTCCTTGCAGATCCTTCACCACCAGAGAATCTTTCCCACCTAACTCTACCTCAACTGAGACACCCTTGCTAGTAGAAGTAGATGGCCTATCCTTCACCTGTGAAGGGCAATCATTGCTGTTCACTTTTGTAGTTGCACTTCCATCCATACTCCCCAGTCTCTCCAAGATGCTCCTCTTATAAAAAATGACATCCCTACTGATCACTATCCTCTGAGACTGAGGATCCCACAGTATGTAACCCTTGATTCCTCGTGGATACCCGATGAAGATCATCTTTTATGACTTAGGGTCCAACTTGCTTCTTTCAGTTGCCTCCACATGTATATAGTCTGAGTAACCAAACACCTTCAGGTGGCCAAGCTCAACCTTCTTCCCATTCCAAGCTTCCTTTGGAATGCCTCTATTCAGCTTGAAGAGAGGGGACCTGTTAACAAGATAACAAGAAAGAGTTATAGCATCACCCTAAAAAGTTACCGAAAGTGATGTCTGCAGCCTCATACTCCTAGCCTTCTCTAATAGTATCCGGTTCATCCTATTCACAATACCATTTTCAGAGGGGTCATCTTTAATGTAACTCCTGAACTCCTTACTAGAGTACTCTCCTCCATTGTCAGATCAAAGGTACTTCACATATCTTCCTGTCTCCTTTTCTTCCTCAGCTCTCTAGGCTTTGAACCGGGCAAACACCTCTATTTTTTCTCTCATCAGATAAATCCATACCTTCTTTCAGTAGTCATTAATGAACGTGACAAAGTATCTTGCCCCACCTCTAGCTGATATAGGAGCTAATCCCCATACATCAAAGTGCACTAAATCCAACACTCCATCACTTGGTTTGGTACTAATAGCAAACTTTACCTTATGCTATTTACCAAAAATACATGGCTCACACAGGTCTTCTCCATCCTTCTTCAGAACTAGAATTTTTTCTCTTCTGCTTAATTTCATAAGCCCTCAGTCACTCAGGTGACCCATCCGATAGTGCCATAATTTTTATGCTAACTGCTCTTCCTGTGCCGCTGCAAGCACCTTTGTACTATAATTAACCACTGAGCCTTCCATCTTGTATAGATTATTGCTCAATCTTCTTCCTCTCATCACTGCCAAAGCTTCCTTGGTAATTCTCAAACATCCACTACCAGGCTGACAACTGAAAGCATAACCCTGCTTCTCCAAGTAACCCAAAGAAACCAAATTCTTCTTCAGTTCTGGTACATATTTGATATTTGATAGAGTCCTTATCACACCATCATATATCCTCACCCTAATAGTGCCAACTCCACCTACCAAATAAGGGTGATCATCACCAAGGCTTACACTATCTCTATCTGACCTATCATAGGTATCAACCACTCCCGATGTAAGGTATAGTGATAAAAGTATGCCGAATCTAACATCCAAGTGTTATTCTAATCAACAAATCCATTTGAAGCCACCAGTACATTTTCTCCACTGCCTTCAGATGTATTTGCACCACTAGTGTTGGCTTTCCCCTTCTCTGTCTTTCAAAGAGGATAATTTCTTTTGAAATGCCCAGGCTGATGACACTTATGGCATTTCTATCTTTTCTGACTACTTCGAGACTGTGACCTACCCTTTGATTTCTTCCTAACTCTTTCCTTGGGTCTTCCTTGCCTTTCATTCATAACAAGTACCTTTGAGTTAGAATTTCCTTTGTAGATCTTCTCCCATTGCTCATTTGACCTGAGCACTCCAACAACCTCTTCATAGTTCAAGGTTTTCTTTTTCGTACACCAAGGTTGTTATAAGATCATCATATGATCCCAGGAGTGAATATAACAGCAACAATGCCTGATCCTCCTTATCAATCTTCACATCCAGACTCATAATCTCAGAACATACTTGGTTGAACCTTTGAATATGAGCAACAAGGTCTCCTTCTTCTGGCATTCTCAGACTATACAGCTACTTCTTCAACCACAGCTTGTTTGTCATGTTCTTCCCCATGTATGTGTTTTGCAGTCTCAGCCAAAGACCCTTTGTCATAGTCTCTATACATACCTCAGGCAAAACCTGATCCGCCAAATATATCTTGATAGAGCTGAACGCAATCTCTTCTAATGCTTCCCAATCATCAACATTGATCTTTTCTGGTCTTTCTTTAACTAAGACCTTGTAGATCCTCTACTAAACCAGCAAATCTTTTACCCTTTTCTACCATAATGTAAAGTTTCCTTTGCCATCATACTTCTCAAAATCCACCTTGAAACTACTTGATGCCATTTCCACAATCAAGTAAAATCACACCCAAAAAATAAAATTTCTGCAACCAATACAAGCAAAGAACTTTCCTTCCAACCCTATCCTTCCACTCCTTGCACAAGAAAAAAAAAATTCCCTCCACGTAAATCTGGAGATTTTTTTGAAAGGAAAATGGATAAAAGATTGAAATAACCTGGTATAGCAGAAACCTTTAGATGTAGAGACCTTCCTTTTTTCATGCAACCTTGCTTTGATACCAAATGAAGTGGGGGGAGGAGAATGAGCAGCACAGCAAAAGCAATCTAGGTGCGTGAACAACTCTCTGCCAGCGATCCAAGATGGATGTAATAGGATATAGGTTTTATGAAGGTCAATGGATTCTTTGGATTGATAGAGAAGGGAGGAAGAAGAAGAAGTTTTTGGGAGGAAAGAGATTCCAATATATTGTATTCGACCATCACTTCTCAATACAAGACCAAAAAATATACATATATATACCTAGGTCACATAAGACCTAATCCCTCAAAAAACTCCCTAGGCTGGCATCATGAGATTCTGAAATCTCGACATCTGAGTCAGCTCGCCTCCTGCGAGTCGACTCATAGCTGAAAAAGTCCATTGGACGAGTCAACTTTCAGATTGCGAGTCGGCTCATCCAGAACATTGTGTTTCTGTCTACACACACGAGCCGACTCCATCCTGAGTGAGCTGACTCTCATAGAAACACTTCACAACTATTCCAAGCTATTCCAACCAATGAGTTGACTCTCAGACAATGAGTCGGCTCTTATGTACATTTTGACAAAACTCAGCCTATCACCTAGGACATGTCCCGGACTCATGCCTAGCCTTGGATACATCATGTATGACCATGACTAACTAGACCAAGACCCAAACCTTGGCCCGCCGAGCCTTGGATGCACCACCTAAGACTGAACAAGGTGCACTTGTACATGGCAAACCTCCAACACTTCAGCATTTCCCACATCCCTCGAGCGGAGAATGCCCGGGCTGATGTCCTTTCTAGACTAGCCACCTTGTCGAAGTCATTGCTGGGGCAAACCTTCATCGAATACCTCGAGGCCCCCAGCTACGAGTCCATAGCATAGGTCCAGCAAGTCACATCTAAGGCCAGCTGGATGGATCCCTTGAAAGAAAATAGCCCTAAAAGACAATCTTATAAGGGGATTTTTGTAATTCTCCAACTCTTGTATGACATTATTGTATTAATGAAAGGTATTTTGTTTCATCATACTGCTATGTCTTATTTAAAGATTATGATGAACCCCATTGATTACGACAAATAAATTAGGGTTATGATGAAGATCATAATGGTGAGACCTAAGTTCCTATAAACCCTAATCTAAAATGCTCCTAGCGTTGGATCATCGATTCGGGGATCGATGCTTCCGGAAAGACTAGCTTGTCCTATGTATGCTCGATGGAGAGGGTGGTTGGTCTCACAGCCACTTGTGTATAGACACTATTACAAGGATAAGGGTGTTCATAGGGTATGAGTTCACTGACTTGATCCATATAGAGAATATCTTAAGGAAGTCTTACTACTTGTTAAGAGATAGTTCTCATAGTGAAAGTTGTGCAAGTGATCTTTAGACCTGAGATCACCATGGTTCCTTATGCACATTAAACTATGTTTTGGTTCTTGCTCATTCAGGACATTGAGTTATGTACGGGGTGTTCTCGGATATGATGGAAGGTGTATGAAGGATGTGAATGGATCAACAAGGAATTGATCATTCCTAGTAAGAGAAAATGTTATCCCATGTAATCTCTTCGATTGATAACTCAAGGAGTCTTTGATCAAAGAAGGATAAGATTAGAAGTATTTTCTAATCATTCATCAGTAGAGTCTTCATTATCGAAGTGAGATTCAAAATGACTAAGTGATAGGGTTTGACAATTATCCATACCCATCACTTATTCAGGATAAAGGGAGATTGAAAGATTGAATCACATGATAACTTTCCACGGAAGGGTATTTTGATACTTTTCACCAAATTTCATATCTTTTAGATAGGCATGACACATTACTAGATGCCAATCATGTCTTGTAGGTTTTCATGAATCAATTTGATTGGATTCATAAGTCAATTTGAAAGCTGGTTCGAATTGGCAACTTAGGTCAGCTCTATTTAACTTAAGTAGGTCAATCGGATTTGATTGGATCAAATTGGCTTGGACCTAGACCTACTGCTAGCTAGATGTGGAACCTAAAGGATCACACACATTAGGGAATTGGCTTAGGAAGTCAATTAAAATTTTATTAGGGTCATGGGATCTTTATTGGTTAACTAGATTACATACTAGCATATGTAGACTAACCTAACTCCTAACCCAATTGAATTGGGTCTGTAAGGTTACTTAATGGGTATCCAATTAAAGAAATTCCTAGATTGAGTTGAGTCCTAAGGGGGGTTATTTTATCAAATTTTATCTAATATTATTAAAGCTCTTATGCACCAAATACCAAGAGTCCCAAGGGCAAGGGACTCTTGGCGCTAAATGTGATATACAGCAATTAAAGGGGCATAGAAGGACCAAGATTCCTTTTACTTGTTAATCACCTTTTAGGTGATAAAGCTTTTTAAGCCCTCTTTCATATGACACCCATATCAGTATGTTTGACTGGGCAAAGAAGTGAATGGCATGAAAGAATGGCGCACAAGTGAAGAGCCTCGACTCTTCACTTTGGCATGCATAATCATAACCCTAGTCCTATTTGGAAGGCTTTTGGTTAATCGACACTTCTCTTGGAGTCCTCATGTTCCATGACCTTTCATTGACCGGTCAATTTCCCACATGGCAAGAGGGGAAATGTTTTGGGATGTGAAGAGATGCAAGGTCTCTCTTGGTGCATGAACACCATATACCTTCACTCATAAGACTCCTTTATGAAGAGTCCTATTTGATCTTTTGAATGGCTTATCAAGGATAGATAAGAAGACATATCTGGCACTTCCCCATCTCTTATTTAAATGCTTTGGTGTTTATGCCGAAGGTATCTAATTTCCTTTCTTTCTTACACTCTTACACTCTGCCATATTGTCTTCCTTTTCCTCTTCCTTCCCTTGTTAGGACATAGGTCTTGCCTTAAGACAAGTCCACCATTTTAAGATGAGGGCTTAGAAAGAGAATTAAGAAGAATAAAGAGTGAAGAAAGGTTTTGAAGAGGCTCAAAGTGCTCTACTGGAGGGCAAGGGTCTGAGCAAGGAAGGAGAGGCTGCCAAAGGAAAAAGGCCATCAAAAGAGTCCATGCATTAGCACCTACTAAGTAGTCGTTCCTAGTTCACTTCTTGTGTGGATCACCTCTATAGGGCATGCACTTGTGTGCCTAGTGGAAAGAAGAAGGAATTAGCATTCCAGTATTTTTTCCAAACCTTGTTTGAATGACTTGTTAATTGTAATGAATAAGGAATCTTGGGCTTAAGGTTTCTAGTTGATTGGAGTTTCAAAATGAAATTTTTTAAATCCATTCTTCCACTATGCCATCGAAACCCAATAGTGGTGTTAGAGCCCCCTTATTTCATTCAATTATTGGTCCATGCAATTAGTAATGATTGCTTACTATGCTATGAAGCAATGCATGACTGTTTAAATTTCATATGAATATGTTATATCCTAGTAACTGCTTCGAATTAGGTTAGTCACCATGGCTGTCTATTATAGGAGTTGCTTAGGATTTCATGGCCCTCTTATCCCATTCAATGGGGTCTTCTATGGCATGTTGGGTGCCGATATGGCCATATCCCATGAACAAGTGAAGTGAATGGATTGATATTACAATCATTCTTATGGTATGCATATTAGGGTTAATATGCTCGATTGTTGGATTGAATATCATGTCATATGATATGTTATATCCTAGTAACTGCTTAGAATTGGGTTAGTCACTATGGCTATCCGATCATAGAAGCAATGTTGGGTTTAAAGGCCCTCTCTTTCCATTCATGGGTCTCCTATGGCGTGTTGGGATGCCGTTATGGCCATATCTCTTGAACAGTGAGTTGAACGGATTATTGTCATAATCATGCTATGTTATGCATATTAGGATTTATATGCTTTTATGATGTCATGAAAATCATGTTTACTTAGGATGTATTTGAAACCACTAAAAGCCCTCATAATTAAAATATCTAGTCATAGTGTAAGTTAGTCAAGAGGCAAAATCTTCTAGGTTTATATGATTAGCCATTTGGTGTCTAGGAAAGTGTTTCTGGGAAGGTAAAGGGCATTATTTTTTATTGGTTCCATTGTCAACCTGCCATTAATTTGATGTCTAAGGAAAGCAACGGGGGGCACCCCCTAATCTCTTCCACTTACCTGGCCAATTTGGCTATATTTGGATCTTAAATTGAATATGCCAATGAATTAACACACTACATTTGTCTTCTTTCATACTAGGTATAGTTCATATTAACAACTATAGTAGGTTTGTTGTGTAACATAAGACCTACCCTAGTGTTAAATTTGAATTATCTTAGAGCAATTAATACTTTATAGTATGTTTGATAGTATTGCTTTGTTGTGTAATGCAAGGGCAATATTATTCGAACATGTCTATATAGAAATGAAGGGTCTGACTAAACTAAGATATTATAGTTTGTTGTGTAACACAAGACTATAAGTATCATAGAGGTGGTTCATTTGTTAAGAATTGCATGGGTGCAATTGGAAAGAAATTCTTACCTTTGAACTCATGAGTGTTTATTGTGTAACACAAGGCACATATGAGAAATTGGGATCTCAACCCTACTAAAGAAACCTAGTAAGGTTTCTCGCTTATCATAGGTGAGGGTTATGGTATTCGAATAAAATAGTGTGAGACATAATTAGATATAAAGTCCTTATCTAGTTATGAATGTCATATTGAGTGGTTTGCTTATACTATTCTTTATTAAATATATATTTATTATGGCTTCAAGTTTATCACTGTAGGGCATTTTGGATGCCAATAAGTTGACCAGTCCCAATTATGTGGATTGGTTGAGGAACCTGAGGATAATATTAACTTAGGAGAAAGTTTCTTATATTCTTGATTTTCTGGATCCAGAGTCAATTGGAGAGGATGCTTTTGAGGAGGAAAGGGCCATACAGAAATATGGCTAAATGACAGCATGACTATTAGGTGCATCATGTTGGCCTCAATGAGCAATGAGCTTCAGAGGCAACATGAAGAGATGAAACCTCAGTCCATATTGGTCAATCTAAAGGAGCTTTATAGAGAGCAAAGTAGGGCTGCTTGGTATGAGATATCAAAGCAGTTGTTCCATGCACGCATGAGTGAGGGTTCATCAGTTCAAACCCATGTTTTGAAAATGATTGGCTTAATCACCTGATTAGGTCAACTAGGGTTTGTAATGGATGGTGAGCTCAACCAGAACTTGATCCTGCAATCACTCCTGGATTCCTTCTCTTAGTTTGTTCTAAATTATCATATAAACAAACTGAATATTTCTTTGCTTGAGCTGCTTAACATGCTTAAGATAGAAGAGAGCCATTCCAAGGGAGATAGGCTTATCTTCTTCTTGTTGATGGAAGAAGAAATAGGCAACGAAGAAGGGTTTGAAAAGGAAATTCAATCCTAAAAGGAGCTTCCAGAAGAAGAAAAACAAGAAGGCCTATTTCCACTATGGTAAGCAAGGGCATTGGAAGAAAAATTACAAGACATATCTTGCAAGTGTGAAGCAAGATGCTGGAGCAGCATCTAAAGGTTTGTACATGATACAACAAATTTATCATTGAGTGTATCTATTTCTAATTCATGGGTATTGGATACCACATGTATGTCTCATATCTAAAAGTCATTTCAGGGACTCCATAGAATTAGAAGCTTGAAGAAAGGTGACTTTGAGCTATATGGCGCAAGTGGTGAAGCCATGCATGCAGAAGCTGTGGACACCTATCTTCTACTATTACCTTCGAGTAATGTACTAAAGTTAGAAGATTGTTACTATGTCCTAATATTGTAAGAACATTATTTCTATACTTTTATTATTACAAGGATTTGAAATAAGTGTAAAGAGTAGTGGCTACTCTATTCTTTATTCTAATAAAATATTTGGACATGGTTATTTTATAAATGGTCTTTTAACTCTAGAACTCAATGATACAATACTACTTGTTGATAACAAGAAAAGAAAGAGAGAAAATGTTAGTGTCACGTTTCTCTGGCATTGTCGATTAGGTCATATAAGTGAGTCAAGGATAAACAAGTTAGTCAAAGATAATTACTTTGATCTTTATGATTTTCAATCATTAGGAACTTGTGAATCTTGCCTCATAGGTAAAATGACCAAGTCTCCATTCACTGGACATGGAGACAGGGCAATTGAATTATTAGGTCTTGTACATACTAATGTGTGTGGACCTATGACAACTCAGGTCAGAGGTGGATACTTTTATTTTATCATGTTTATTGATGATTTATCTATGTTGTACCTGTGTATTTAATGAAATACAAGTTTAAATCCTTTTTATAAGTTTAAAGAGTATCAAAGTATGGTTGAGAAACAAACTGGACATAATATTAAAACTTTTCATTCTGATTGAGGAGGAGAATACTTGTCTAGTGAGTTTCTAAACTATCTTAAAGATAAAAGCATAATCTCTAAATGGACTCCTCCTTATACACTCCAATTAAATGGTGTGCAGAAAGGAGAAATCGTACCTTATTAGACATGGTGAGGTCCAGATAAGCTTCATATATCTTCTTATTTTTTTTTTGGGGATATGCCTTGGAAACTGCCGCTTATATTTTGAATAAGGTACTATCAAAGTCGGTGACTAGCACTCCATATGAGATATGGAATGGCAAAAGACCAAATCTTAAATACTTGAAGATTTGGGGTTGCTATGCTTATGTCAAGAATAATTTTGGATATAAGTTAAGTGCTAGGACTGACAAATATAGATTTGTTGGTTATCCCAAATAGGGTATTGGATATCTCTTTTATCATTCTACTGAACAAAAGGCATTTATTAGTAGATATACTACATTCTTGAAGCAAGAATTTATCCAAGAAAGAAGTAGTAGAACAACACTTGAACTTAATGAAGTTCAAAACCAACAACCAATTCCTGAAGAGTCTTCAAATGAAATTTCTCAACCAAAGGTTCTTGTTGATCAGGAACAACCACAACACATACCTCCTCTCCAAAGGTCAGAAAGGGTGCGGGGTGCACCTCTCAGATATGGCTTTGTCATTGGGAATGACAATGAGGCTAGTATCATTCAAGATGATGATCTTGTGATTTATATGGAAGCTATCAAAAGTAGAGACTCCGATAAAAGGCTAAATGCCATGAAATCTGAAATGGACTCCATGTATTCCAATCAAGATTGGACCTTGGTAGATCCACCTGAAGGAGTTAACCCAATAGGGTGTAAATGGACCTTCAAGAAGAAGATTAGAGCAAATGTGGTGCGGGCACCAGACTCAGAAGAAGACTTCAGGGCTCCATTTGGATCTCTGATTGACCTTGCCCGAAGAATTAGGGTTTTCTGGTTTTGTAATAAGGGTTGACCTGATCAACTCAATTTTAAGTCTGTAATTTTGTCATTTCAATTTTTGTTGGGTCATGTTGACTCAGTCCAAGTCCAAGGCCCAGGTAGGTGTCATTCCCTTTGCCATAGGGCACCACATTTTCTAGCTACAAGTGGGTGCCACACTCCTGCCACATCTCCATCCAGTGTACCTTGGTCCCCATGCCTCAAGTAAGCAGGTTCTTTTTTTCTTGCACCACTTGGGGGAGAAATCCATCAAGATACCTCAATCCAAGGAGGAGCCAACTTCTTTCAGATAAACCCAAGCCAGGATGGCAAGAATTTTTCTTGAAGAGAGGATCAAGGAGGTGCCCCATAATGTTCCATAAAAATCCAAGTTATAAAAGGGAGAGAGCATGTCTTGGGGAGAAAATCAAGGAGGCACCCAAAAGTTTCCAAAAGTGCCAAAGCCATGAAAGGAAGAAGCCTAAACTTGTGGAGCAAGACTAGGAGGTGTCCAAAAGAGCCAAACCATGAAGGGAAAATCCTTGATTCATGGAGAGATACTAGGAGACACCCCCATAACCTGCCATTTGGAGCTGATTTTCAAGTTTTCTTGGAGTTTTTGGCTGCCCACTCATGGAGGAGTCTTGGGAAGAGAATTTGATGCCTAAAGTGTGGGTTAGTCCTATTAGTCCCACATGGAAAATGTATAAAATTTTATTTCTTTGTTATGTCTATATATTCAACTCTATGTAACTCTTGAATTAAAAAAAATGATAAATGAAATCAATTTTTTTGTGAGCAACTTTGTTTCTCTCTCTTCCGCACTTGTATTCAAGTGTTGAGCTCCGTGAGGGAGTAAATCCGGGTTCCCTAGGAACCTTGAGGAGGTGTGAGATCTCCAACCCCAAAACCCTAGCTTAGTCCACCCATCTCTACTCCACCACCACCAAACCCTAATTTTCCATCTACATCCCACGGCCCCTCTCTTCCACATAGAGGCCGGCCACCAGCATCCAGGTTCAGATCAACTGTTTCAACTACAGAGCAAGTTCAACGAAGAGTCAGATCAGTATCAAGATCTCTGGAACTTCTACATCCAACAATCTTCATCAAGTCCTCAGGTCAGTGTCTTTCTTTGAGTTTCTGGGTCTTTTTTTTTGTTCTTCTTCTTCCAGATCCTAAGTTCGAGAAGAAGGCCAACCTTGCCATAGGACTACAATCCGAGGATCCATTGCAAAGATACCCCATCTCCAAGGATCCTATAATCTGCTAGAGAGTGTCCTTCAATTGAAGCAACGAGAGATATCACAGTCAGGTATAAAACCTTCTCTTCTCTCTTCGTCTGTTTCTTGAAAGAGGAGTAAACCCTAGGTCTGGGGGTTTCTCAATCCCCAGCGATCCTACTTCTTAGTTACTCTGATAATCCACTCCTTTTAATTGTGCTTTCTGTCTTTTCTTAGTTTCTTTCAACATTAGTTTATCTTTCCTTTGAGTAAAAGCCGACTTCTGAAAATAAATAAAAAAAAAAATATATTAATTTTAATTTACTTCCGCATCGCATCAACTTTTTTGTTCTGCATCACTTTTGGTATCAGAGCTTTCGTTCTGCATCAATTTTGGTATCAGAGCCCAGTCTAGGGTTTCTGTTTTGCTTGCTTGTTTTAAGTCTCTCTCCTTTTTACTTTATCTGCTCGAAGTAGACTCCCCAGGACATCCGGTCCTAGGAACGAAGCGAGGTGCAAACCTCCTCTTCCCATTCCATGGGGTGTTCCTAGGGCGTGTTGGGGATCCGTTGGGTTACAACTTCGTAGCAGGAATTGTAAACGGGGGAAGCATCCTGTTTTCAGTCTGTACTATCCTGTTGCAAGAATTGTTTCTCAGTGCAGGTAACTCCAAATTGCATGATTTTTATTTTACTATAACCACTATAATTGAAGATATTTTACATATTTTACTATAATTTATTGGTTTCCGTGAAATTTCTGAGAGTTAAATTACCGAAACACTGTTTTGTGTTCTGCAATGCAATTTTTTTTGAGTGATCATCTCCTAATTCATCTTAAGGGCAATTGAGCATCTAAGATAAGGGGAGGAGTTGATAACCTCTCCTTAGCCCAAAACCACCACCCACTCATTCGATCCTAAGCCTAATTTTAAATTTATTAGACTTAATTTGCCCTAGTGGGCTAGGGACATCAACAAGTCGGGTCTAGGCTAATGTTGAGTCAGTTTGTCTAGTTACTCTGTGTGTGCTTTGTACTAATGTCTAGAATGGTTGTTCAGGGATTCTATCCCAAAGGGCTTGTGTGCTGGTCCGCCTACCTGGCCAATCACTGATTGGTGTCTAGGATTGGCAATTAGGGACCTAACACTCCCCTTACACCTGCCTGGCTGAGTCCCGAGTTACTACAGGCTAGCTTGCCACTCTGATTGGGCATCTAGTTTGGACTCTAGGTCTAGTGAGCCAGTAGTCGCTTTAGTCTAGTCACATTTTGTGTATTTGCTTGCATCATCATGTCCACCCGGAATGGATTACCCTCCCAACCTGGTCAAACCCAACCTGATTTAGAGGCCATGATTAGAACTCTTACCGAAAGTATGACCAAATTGAGTCAGGATATGAATAAGGGTTTTGCCCAGTTTAGAGACCGAGCCCAGGGACTTGAGAAATGTAGACATCAAAATTGGACCCTTGATCTAAAATTTAATAGGCCCAACCTCACCCATGCCAGGAGCCTCGGAGGACCTTATACCATGATCCCGAGCATAACCCTAGGCCTATACCCATACTTGGTTGACTTAGAGAAGGGACCCGTTAGGAACACCAACCTTATGCACCCACTTTTGATGGAAGACAAGAGACATATATTAAGTGGGAAGAACAAATGGATCGGTATTTTGAGTGCACTAACATATTGGAATTAGGACAAGTTAGGTTGGCCAAAACCAAGTTCACCAAACATGCTAGGTCGCATTAGTATGCTATTGAGCGTGAGTGTTATCAAAGAAAAGAGGAAATATATACTTGGAGAGATATGAGAAGTAAGTTGAGAGATAGGTACCTTAGTAGATCCTATGAGAAAAGACTTTTAGACCAATGGTACCAATTGCGACAAGGTAATAGGCCTGTGTCTAAATATATCGAGGACTTCCAGTGGTATGACATGAAATGCAATACCATTGAGACCGAAGCTCAGATCACATCGAGGTTTAGGGTTGGGTTACACCCAGACATTTATAGAAAGCTATGCCTTGAAAAGACCAATAAGTTAGACCGAGCCTACAAAGAAGCCCAAGACTATGAGTGGTCTTTAAGATATAACCAATCAAGTACTTTGGACTTAAAGCCAACCTCTACCAACTTGAGTCAAGTTCTGATTGATCCGACACCCGTAGTGAACCAGACTCTTGTTTGTCAATTCCACTTGTGTCACCTCTTGACCAGAAGGATAACACTGAGAAGGAGTTAGGCATGGTCATCCCAAAATTAGTTGACCCGACCAGAGCCGTACTTAAAGAGGAATCAAAGGAGAATAGATTAGAACCTTTCAGTGAGATTGAGGAAGAAATATATGAGCCTGACATAAATTTGATAGATGAATATGAAGAAGAAGAATTTGAGGATATCTCTCCCGATAATTCAATTAACCAACTCCTACCTAATGGGGTTATTGAGGGTACCCCTGCCACTCAAGGAATTCTGGAGCTAACCCTAAGAGAAGACCCTTTTGAGGAAGTTCAGGAAGAGGAAATTACACCCAATGAAAGTTTAAGTGAGAATACCCCTGAACTCATTGAGGAATTTAAAGAAGACACCCCTGAGTCAAATCTGGTAGAGATGTGTGAAGAAGGAAGGGGTTCACAAGAATTGCCCATTGAAAAGGTCCAAGAACAAGAAAAAGACAGTAGCTTAGAGGACTTTCTAGATAAACATTCCAAAGACCTTCCTGATAACCTTCCACCTTCTAGGAGCACCCAGCCTACCCTAGAACTTGGACTTGTAGACCCTCCTAGAGCAAATCATAAGGTTTGGATGAGTGCACCTATAGAACAATATCCTCATTTTAAGGTCATCATGAATAACCAAGGTATATTTCTTGTTTCCTATAAGCCACCTCAAAACTCTGATTCTTATTTCCTACCCTTCCCTGAATCTTCTCATGTTTCTAGAGCTATGGGATTACACTTTACTGAGATTTCTAGGTTGCAAGACTCCTTAAAACCTATTAGGTTTGCCACCTACTTCTGGAAGACCTTTGGCACCTACTAGGCATCCATAATAAGTTTTCATGCTCTGCATGCCCTCCTCCGACCCAAGGTCAAACCTAGAGAGCCTTAGTTTGTTAGGTTTAGACCTAGGGTTCCTTTGGAATAAAGTCTATTCTTTAGGAATGCGTCGTCAGTCTAGTTCAGTTTTTCTTGACCCTTTACTAGGCTTTGGCTCAGATTTTGGTTTGATTAAGAGCACCAGGAATTGGGATTTGTATTTTGTCCAGGGCTAAATTTGCATTCAATGTTTCGATCAATAGGTCTATAGGCTAGAGTCCCTTTGAAATTGTTTATGGATACAAGCCTCACACACCACTTGATCTTATTTCACTATTAGCCCACACACACAAGTCTCTTGATGCACTTGCATAGCATGTAAAGGACTTGCATAAAGAAATTCATGCCAAAATAACTTTAAGTAATGAAACTTATAAGAAGTTGGCTGATTCTCAAAGACGAGTCAAAACTTTTGTTGAGAGAGACTATGTAATGATTAGGTTAAGGCCTGAGCGGTTTTCTCCTGGAACCGTTAGAAAGTTACATGCTAGAGGAGCTGGACCATTTAAAGTAGTGAAGAGAGTAGGATCCAATGCCTATGTGCTTGAGTTGCCTCCAGAACTAGGCAATAGCTCTACTTTCAACATTACAGACCTAGTAGAGTACAGGGAGCCAGCTGTGATTCCCAGTGAGCCTTTTGAACCTAATCCTGTTATTGAGAGTGATCCCGACCCTGTGTGTCCACCAACAAACTGGCGTGTGAGGAAAGAGCAGATTGAAAAGATCCTGGATGATCAGGTTATCTCTACTCGTAATCGAGGATACCAAAGATACTTGGTCCGTTGGCAAGGAAGGCCAGACTCTGATGACTCTTGGATTTCCCGAGAAGAACTACAATATTTGGATCCAAACCTCTTGGAGAGACACCAGAGCCAACTTGAGCCTTACTCGACAAGGTCGAGTTCCTCCCATCCCGGGAGAATTGGAGCGGGCACCAGACTCAAAAGAAGACTTCAGGGCTCCATCTGGATCTCTGATTCACCTTGCCCGAAGAATTAGGATTTTCTGGTTTTGTAATAAGGGTTGACTTGATTAACTCAATTTTGAGTCTGTAATTTTGTCATTTCAATTTTTGTTGGGTCATGTTGACTCAGTCCAAGTCCAAGGCCCAGGTAGGTGTCATTCCCTTTGCCATAGGGCACCACATTTTCCAGCTACAAGTGGGTGCCACACTCCCTGCCACATCTCCATCCAGTGTACCTTGGTCCCCACGCCTCAAGTAAGCAGGTTCTTTTTTTCTTGCACCACTTGGGGGAGAAATCCATCAAGATACCTCAATCCAAGGAGGAGCCAACTTCTTTCAAGATAAACCCAAGCCAGGATGGCAAGAATTTTTCTTGAAGAGAGGATCAAGGAGGTGCCCCACAATGTTCCATAAAAATCCAAGTTATAAAAGGGAAGAGAGCATGTCTTGGGGAGAAAATCAAGGAGGCACCCAAAAGTTTCCAAAAGTGCCAAAGCCATGAAAGGAAGAAGCCTAAACTTGTGGAGCAAGACTAGGAGGTGTCCAAAAGAGCCAAACCATGAAGGGAAAATCCTTGATTCATGGAGAGATACTAGGAGACACCCCCATAACCTGCCATTTGGAGCTGATTTTCAAGTTTTCTTGGAGTTTTTGGGCTGCCCACTCATGGAAGGAGTCTTGGGAAGAGAATTTGATGCCTAAAGTGTGGGTTAGTCCTATTAGTCCCACATGGAAAATGTATAAAATTTTATTTCTTTGTTATGTCTATATATTCAACTCTATGTAACTCTTGAATTAAAAAAAATGATGAATGAAATCAATTTCTTTGTGAGCAACTTTGTGTTTCTCTCTTCCGCACTTGTATTCAAGTGTTGAGCTCTGTGAGGGAGTAAATCCGGGTTCCCTAGGAACCTTGAGGAGGTGTGAGATCTCCAACCCCAAAACCCTAGCTTAGTCCACCCATCTCTACTCCACCACCACCAAACCCTAATTTTCTATCTACATTCCACAGCCCCTCTCTTCCACATAGAGGCCGGCCACCAGCATCCAGGTTCAGATCAACTGTTTCAACTACAGAGCAAGTTCAACGAAGAGTCAGATCAGTATCAAGATCTCCGGAACTTCTACATCCACAATCTTCATCAAGTCCTTAGGTCAGTGTCTTTCTTTGAGTTTCTGGTTCTTTTTTTTTGTTCTTCTTCTTCCAGATCCTGAGTTCGAGAAGAAGGCCAACCTTGCCATAGGACTACAATCCGAGGATCCATTGCGAAGATACCCCGTCTCCAAGGATCCTACAATCTGCTCGAGAGTGTCCTTCAATTGAAGCAACGAGAGATATTACAGTCAGGTATAAAACCTTCTCTTCTCTCTTCGTCTGTTTCTTGAAAGAGGAGTAAACCCTTGGTCTTGGGGTTTCTCAATCCCCAGCGATCCTACTTCTGAGTTACTCTGATAATCCACTCCTTTTAATTGTGCTTTCTGTCTTTTCTTAGTTTCTTTCAACATTAGTTTATCTTTCCTTTAAGTCAAAGCCGACTTCTGAAAATAAATAAATAAAAAAAAAATATATTAATTTTAATTTACTTCCGCATCGCATCATCTTTTTTGTTCTGCATCAAAATGGCCAAGTAGATACCTACAAGGCCAGGCTAGTGGCAAAAGGTTTCATACAAAACATGGTATTGACTATGATGAAACCTTTTCACTAGTAGCAATGCTCAAGTCCATCAGGATTTTGCTTGCAATAGCAGCATACTATGATTATGAAATCTGGCAGATGGACATAAAGATTGCTTTCCTTAATGGATATCTTGAGGAAGAAGTCTATATGTCACAACCAGAAGTTTGTCTCAAGTGGGAGACCAAACCAAGTATTCTAACTTAAAAAATCAATATATGGATTAAAGCAAGCATCGAGGAGTTGGAACATCCATTTTGATGAAGCAATTAGAGAGTTTGGTTTCATTAAAAATATGGATGAACCTTGTGTATATAAAAGATAAATGGGAGTGCAATTATCTTTTTGGTTCTGTATGTCGATGACATACTTGTCATTGGGAATGATATCCCAATGTTACAATCAGTCAAAACTTGTTATCATCAAAGTTTTCCATGAAGGATCTGGGAGAGATATCCTATATATTTGGGTTAAAGATCTATAGAGATAGATCTAAGAGGATGCTAGGCTTATCCCAATCCAGGTATATTGACTTAGTGTTGAAGATATTCAACCTGGATGAAGTAAGAGGGGTTACTTACCTATGAGTCAAGGCATACATCTCTCCATGAAAATGTCTTTTAAACATCGAAAGAAAGAGAGAATGGCTATGATTCCCTATGCTTCGGCTATAGGATTGATTATGTATGCCATGTTATATACCAGGCCTGATGTTGCTTATGCCTTGGGCATAGTAAGCAGGTTCCAAGCAGATCCAAGAGAGGATCATTGAAAAGTTGTGAAAAATATTCTTAAGTATCTGAGAAAGACTAAGGATATTTTTCTCCTATATGGTGGATCAGAATTTAAACTAGAAGGATATACAGATTCTAGTTTTCAATCAGATCCAGATGATAGCAAATCTATATCAAGGTATGTCTTCACCCTATATGGTGGTGTAGTGAGTTGGAAGAGTACAAAGCAGTTGACTGTAGCTGACTCAATCATTGAGGTAGAATATATAGCTGCAAGTGAAGCCGTGAAGGAAGCTATCTGGATGAAAAATTCATCATGGAATTGGGCATGGTTCCTGAAATATATACCAGTGCCACTATATTGTGATAACACTGGAGCTGTTGCGCAAGCTAAGGAACCAAGGTCTCATCATAAGTCCAAGCATATCCTAAGATGTTTCCACCTCGTTCAAGAAATCATAGGAAGACAAGATGTTGTCATTGAATGAGTCGATACAAAAAAAAATATTGCAGATCCATTCACTAAAGCACTACCTCAGCAGTAGTTTGATTGCCACTTAGATTGTATGGGTATAAAACAAGGGCGATTGGCTTTAGTGTAAGTAGGAGATTGAAAGAAAAGTGCCCTAAAAGCTAATCTTTGTAAGGATATTTTTATAATCTTCTAACTGTTGTGTGACATTATTGTATTAATAAAGGTATTTGTTTCATCACACTATTTTGTCTTATTTAAAGATTATGTTGCCCAGTTGGCCAACCCAAGAGGGGGGTGAATTGGATTTGTAAAATCTTTTCAGAAGTATGTTCTCTTTTAGAAACTTAGTGTAGAGAGTGATGTGATTTAAAAATGAGATGCGGAAGCAAGTAAGAAACACAATCAACACAAACGCAAACACCAGCAATTTATAGTGGTTCGGAGCAACCCAGGTCCTACGTCCACTACCCAAGATATCACTTGGGATTTCTACTATATTCACCCATGGAAATAGCCGATTTGTTTTACACCGAGCTCACAAACCAAAACCTAAACTTGATTTTACACCGGGATCACCAAGAACCCAATACAATATTAGTTCTCCTAAGCTCACTAACAATCCAAACTTGAATTTCAAGGCTCACCAAAAACCTGAAAAAATCCCCAAGACATAGCCCCTGCTATACTTGGAACAACTCAAATAAAGAGTTAAAAATAGAGCAACACTAATGACAAACCAAACTTTGTCGGATGGTTACAGTTGATGCCCTTTGAGAAGCCTTTTTGATTTCTCCTTTAATGCTCTTCAAGGCTTCCAAACTTCTTCAATAAATGTCTCAAGTAGCTGATGAAAAGTAGGTGTGGACTTGAGTTCTTCAATGAATGCTCTTAAAAATATTCAATAAACTTTTTTAATTTTTCTCAAAAAAGCTCTCTAAAACTTGACTTTAATCCTTCATTTATAGTGTTTTTATCTGATCCCAGGTAGAAATGATCGTTGTGGTACCTTGGGAGTCGAGATATAGCCATTGGATCACTTTTCAGATTCAAAATATCAATTCTGGAACTAGCCATTACTCACCAAAAACTAGGATTCGAGTCAGCTCGATTGGGTCGAGTCGGCTCGGATTCTCAGATATGTTGAAATTGCACTCTGGTCAGTCAGCTCTTCTCAGTCGAGTCAGCTCGCCTGACTAGTTTTTCAGAACTAAGATTTTGCACATTCTAGAAGAGTCGGCTCTATTGCACATGAGTCGGCTCGATTGTCTGATTTCTCAAAACTATATTTTTGATACTCTGGTCGAGTCGGCTCTAACCTCTCCGAGTTGGCTCGGTTGACAAATGATGGGGACCCAAAAGTCCATTTTATTTTATTTTATCTTATTTGAGTCCTATAATAAAGTGAGACAATTGAGTCCAGTTGAGTCCACTTAGTCAGGTCCAGTTTTTAGTCTAATCAAGTTAGATTGAGTCCTGTAATTTTCATTCATGTCAAGATCCAAGAGGAGAGTAAGTTGACCTGGAGATTCAATAGGCCCTCCTCAACCAGAGCTGGACTTCATGCACCTGGGCCCTTTTATGCCACCAAGCCTGCAAGAGAGAGCTTCAGTCCAAGATAAAGGCCCACTGTTGACCAGGTCCACCAGGATTTCTTGGCCCGCAAGTCAGGGTTTCTTAGCACTCAAGTCATGTACCCTGGGGTGAATCTATAAATACCCCACGCCCTCTTGTATATTTTTTATGATATGAATGGACAAACTTTATTAAATTCTATGTGAAGGATCTATGTGATCCCTGATTTGGGCATCTATGTGAGCCCAGGGTATCTGTATGATCCCTTCCTTCTTTTTTTAGGGTATCTGTGTGATCCCTAGGGTATCTATGTGAGCCCTGTTGCTGTGTGCTTTGTTTTCCTAGGGGAATCTGTGTTAACCCCTACAAACCCTAATACCTAGTGACTTCTATGCTCACCAGCGATCCATCCATGTGCATCTGTCCCGCATCAATTTGGTATCAGAGCACGGAAGATTAGGGTATGCTTCATTCTCCATGCCAGACCAGTTCATCCAAAGCTTCCACAGCCTCCCTGTTCATCCAAAGCTTCCGCAGCCTCCAATGACATATCCTGCCCCCACCGAGCCATCTCCTCTGATCTTCCCTCACTGTCATCGTCCATCCCTGCTAGCTACTATTGTCCACTGGCTCATGTCTACGCCACTACCATGTGCCACCAGCATCGCTTCCATGCTGGTGCCTATGAGATCTCCGCTCTCGATGCATTATCTCCGCTTGTGAAGCCCGTCTCCACACTGCCTGCTGCCATCGCACCACCGACACCTGTTGCCATCACTGGAGCGCCATAGTCGCTCCCTCCCACCAGATCCTCCCTGTCCTTGTGTTGCCGACTTCTTCTCCAATGCCGACACCGCTGGAGAGCCCATCGATTCTGCTTCTTTCCAAGCTTCTGACCATATTGCGTCCGACACCGTCCGAACCTCTCCGCCCACTGGCCCATGTAGACCTCCGGCCCTCCACCTCCTCCTCCTTGACATGCACATCGCTGCCATAGGACACATGATCCGAGCCCAAAGAAAGGAAGCGGGGTCCATATTGCTCCCCTACGCACCACCACAAGGGCCCGGCCCACTTCCATAGCCTTGACTCGGCCAGCACAACGGCTACCTTAAGGGCATCATCACCAATGTCATCCATGACTCCAGTCGTGGAGTCCCCACTCGCCCGCATCACCTTCCACCATCCCTTCCGTTACAAGTGCCAGAAGGAGCTCTTCACCATCGCCAAAGAAGAAAGGGAGTGAAAGAAGGGCCTCCAGATGCACCGCCCGATCTACGCTACCACCGCCGAAGAAGAAAGGGAGCAAAAGAAGGGTGTCTGGAGGCATCGCCTGATCTACACCATCGCCAGCCATCATGCGACACCGCCATCAACCGGAACCCCGTCTGTCTGGCCATCCTCGTCCCGTGCCACCATCGGCCTTCACCAAGCGCCAGTCACCGGCGAAGGCGTCGGGAAGCCTTCCCCTATTTTCTGGTTCGGTCCGTGAGGAAGGAGAATGGAGAGGAGGGGCACCGCACGAACGTGAAAGCAGTTGCCCCTCCCCTTTGCCGATTTCTATGTTGCACGCTCCTCCAAGCAGCATTGATCTCAAAGCCGCACACCTTTCATAGCTGCATGGATTGCAAAGCTACACAGATCTTAGAGCATCCAATAAAAAAGAAAATATAAGAAAAAAAATCTAGAATTTGTTTGGAAAAAAAAATGAACATGGCATCTTTTGATTTGATTAGTTTTGGTTCCATCAAACCCCCGTTGAGCTTGACTCGACGAAGTCGAGTTCTCCCCACTCTAGGGGAATGATGGGGACCCAAAAGTCCATTTTATTTTATTTATCTTATTTGAGTCCTATAATAAAGTAAGACAACTGAGTCCAGTTGAGTCCACTTAGTCAGGTCTAGTTTTTAGTCCAATCAAGTTAGATCGAGTTATGTCATTTTCATTCATGTCAAGATCCAAGAGGAGAGTAAGCTGACCTGGAGATTCACGAGGCCCTCCTCAACCAGAGCTAGACTTCATGCACCTGGGCCCTTTTATTCCACCAAGCTCGTAAGAGAGAGCTTCAGTCCTAGACAAAGGCCCACTGTTATCCAAGTCCACCAGGATTTCTTAGCTCGCAAGTCATGTTTCTTAGCCCTTAAGTCATGTACCCTGGGATGAATCTATAAATACCCCACCCCTCTTGTATTTTTTTTTATGATATGGATGAATAAAATTCTTTGAGTTCTGTGTGAAGGATCTGTGTGATTCCAGGGTTTCTGTGTGATCCTTGATTTGGGCATCTGTGTGAGCCCAGGGTTTCTGTGTGATCCCTAATTTGGGCATTTGTGTGATCCCTTCTTCCTTCTTTTCAGGATATCTGTGTGATCCATAGGGCATCTGTGTGAGCCTTGTTGCTGTGTACTTTTTTTTCCTAGGCAAATCTGTGTGAACCCTTGCAAACCCTAATCCCTGGTGACTTCTACGCTCACCAGCGATCCATCCCCATGCATCTGTCCCACATCAACAGAGTATCAGAACTGCTTGTACCATGCTAGAACATTGATTCGGCTCTGCTCCTCGAGTCGGCCCGAGTGACTTAAGTCCACAAGTATCCAAACTTCTTCAAATAGCTTTCAAACACTATCAAACATCTTCCAATCTAAATCTAAGTAAAATAATATAGAATTGCCTCTTTTACAGGAATTTATACTTAAGTTATTTAGGGCTTTTCAATATTTGAACATTTTTTCATGATTGCATTGATATACTATAGAGATTACAGAAATGTAGGTATCATGATTGTTCTTTTGAAACATCCTATAAAAACTTCTCAAACATTCAAAAGTGTTAGTAATAAATGCATGCTCCGATATTTTGTTATCATTAAAATCATTCTAGAGGTCAACAATCTCTCCCTTTTTGATGATGACAAAACACTAGGCATGGAAAAACTTTACAAATAAGTATTATATAAACATGTATCGAGAGTGTATCAGAATGTATCAACAAGTATCAAGAAATATCAGGGCTTTTTGTATCAGAATCAATATTTGTTAAAGAAATTGCTTTTGCTTTAGAATGTATTGGAGCTAGTTGAGTATCAGAGTCAAATGTATTTAAGCCAATTAAGTGTCAAAGTATATCAGAGCAAAATAAGTATCTAAAGTGTATCAAAAGAAATTAACTTCCATTAATTTAGCATCAAGAAAGTATCAGAGTTAATTGAGCATTAAAATGTATCCGGGTTAATTTAGTTTCATTGATTTTCATGTACTGCAGTTTATTGAATTCAAGAAAATATCAGAGCCCACAAATTTTCATTGAATTAGTATTAAAATGTGTTAGAGCTAAAATCCATTATCTTCCATGCATAAATAACTTCTCCCCTTGACTTGCATATTCTCATGAAACATGAATTCTCCATGCACAACATTTTTCAACATTTTTTCATGCACAACACAAACAATACTCCCCCTTTTTGTCATCAACAAAAAAGGGTTCTTTAAGCATTGAATAACTTTTGAAATAGAGTATGAATATTAACATGATTTGAGATAATTTCACCTTCTGTTTATAATCTTGATATTCTTATTAATATTTTTCTTTCTTTTTCAATGACAATTGTTTGATATTTATTGTTGAGTCTAAGCTTTATGCATTACAGAAGAGTTAATTGAGTAGAATGATAATGACAATGAAACAAAGTGCACACACACATATATATATAAGCATTTTTTTGATACAAAAGATACTACCAACAAAAACAATATCTAACAAGATCTAATCATCTTCTTTCTCGCTAGAGGAAGAACCTATTTCTAAAATAGTAGAAGAAACCTTAGTTTTTAAAGGTTTATGCCTAAGATCTCTAAGTCTAGTTTTGGTGGGAGCTTTGGGTATAGTAGTTTCGGTCTTAGGTTTAGCTCTAGATCTTGTAGGAGTAGGCTCAATCTGGATAGAGGGTAGATCAGTTTGAACAGGAGGTGGTGGTGGTTGTCCTGATGGTCTGGCATGAGGTGGTGGCTATCTCAAAACGGATGAGTGTTGTGGAGGTGCCTGCCAAGAAGTAGAAGCTCCAGATCCTCCAGCTCCAGATCTCACTCCCATGATGAAGAGCAGAATAGTCCTCAACTCTGTCTCTATCCTCTGAACTCCCTGCTATAACTCATGCAATATGAGGGCCTGATTGGTGGGGGCATCAGGTTCAAAAAGATGCTTCAACTAATACCAAGTTCTTTATGGATTGAGACTAGGAACTCAAGTCTCGTATGAGTCCTGTATGTTTATTGAGTCCTGTTTTATTTTCTTTAGGGGTTTTAAAGTTCAATTAGAGTCAATTAGGCATTATACTGAGTCAAGTTCGAAAGCTACTTGAAATTGGGCCAAACCAGCTTTACTTGGAGTGCCACATCATCATGGACCACCTATGCCAACTCATCACTAAAGAATGCCACATCACCTTTTTGCCAAGTCATCTCCAAGGGGTGCCATGGAGAAGGATGCGCCATGTCACCATGCCATTTCACCATGCCACATCATTGGATTTGGAAACCACCTCGCCATGCCAACTCACTTTGCCAAGTCATCACCAAGTGGTGCCACATCAAAACAACTTCAAAGTGGGGACCTCACCATGCCAACTCACCTTTCCAGTAATCACTAAGAGGTGCCAACTTCAAGTGGGGACCAAGGACTCAAATCCTCCACATTCCATGTAACCCTCCACCAAATCCTCCACATTCCATGTAACCCTCCACCAAATCCTCCACATTTCATCTATCCCCCGCTAATATTTCTCCATGATATGGGGAATTTCAAATGATTGAAAGGCCAATAAAAGCCTTTTGTATGCCCATGGTAAAGAGAGCTTTTGGATGATGAAACAAGAAGGAGTAGTTTTTCTATGAAGCAAGTGTTTTGTAGTGTGGTTGTGTTTCAATCTTAGCATGTGATCTTCTATCTCCCAAGCCAATGACTTCTCCAAGGATCCCATCTTCCCTCAACGACCACTTGTTTTCTTAATTCCTTCCTCCTACTTTGATTTGGTATTCCTTCAAATCAGCTTAGTCCTAATTCCTTCATTGCGTAGGGTTCCTTCTATGATCCGGAGTTCAAGAAGGGGGTCATTGCCATCAGATCAAGTATAGTGAGAACTTGTTTCGATGGAAGAGTCATCTTTTCATCCAGGGCTTGTTTATTTGATTGCTTCAACGAATCTACACCAACAAGGAGTGCTCATCATGGTAACAATTCCCTTCTAATATTTTTGAGTCTGGGTTATTGAAGACAGGTTTTCTAGGTTTAGATTCCATAATCATTAGCCCTAATCTTCTCTAGGATTTAAATAACTACATCGCGGCGTAAGTTACAAATTTCCATGCTCCTTCCGTAGCTTTACCTTAATACTTTTGATCTGAAATTTAGTACCTATTAATAGGCTTCATTGCTCTCATTTCTCAATTCATCATATAGATTGCATTCTCATCATCGTGCCGCATCAAAATTGGTATCAGAGCATGGTTGCATTAGGGTAGAATAGTTTTCTTTAAATCCAAGCAAGATCTATAATTCACGCCTCCTGAGCGGGTGTACTCCAGTACACTGTCACGACCCATGGGAATAATGAGCCCCTAGCCGGACGTGAATTTTTAGATTGAAGTTTGGGTAAGCCAATGCACTTGTTTGATTAGGTTCTCTTTTCTGAAATTTGCATCTGTTTACTGTAATCCGTCTGCAGCTCCAAAGGTAAGTTGCTAATTTATTATTGAAATATTTTTTTTCTTGTTTCTTCTTAAGTTAGTTATCACCATATTAAATTCATCATTAGAAAAAATTATAAAAAAAATGAAATTCTACAGTTCGACACTATCATTAGGGTTCTGTTTTGTCCTTTTTATTTCTTCATTTGTAGGATATGCTTAGAGTAGTACAGATTTTAGTTTTAAAATTCCTTTCATCTGCATTGAAACATATAAGTTAGGAATCCTCTGTGAATTTTTAAGAATTTTTGTATATTTTTTTTCATCACGTTTTTCACACCACTTTCAAACTGCAACACACTTCTGCAGCACCTTTGCATTTCATTAATCTCATGAGAAATCAAATTAAGGGCATCAATTTGACATAGGGTCAGGGTTTCATCACCTGTACCTAGCCCAAAATCACCGACCAGCATATCGATCCCAGCCCGTTAATTAAAATTGAGTAGAACGTTAATTGCCCTTGTGGGTTAGGGACACCAACAAGTTGGGTTTACGTTAGGGTCAAGCTAACTGTGTCAGCTAATTGGTGTGTGCTTACTGGCTTGGTGTCTAGGATTGGTGCATCAGGGCTTGTGATTTGGTCTGCTTACCTGGCCAATCTCAGATTGATGTCTAAGGTTGGCAATTAGGGACCTTCACTCCCCTCCACCTACCTGGCTAAGTCCCATAAGTACTACTAGCTAGTTGGTTCACTTTATTAGACTTCTAATTTGTGCTCTAGGTCAAGGAAACCTTAGCTCGAACTTGAGTCCATTTGCATGCATGACAACTAGAGCAGGGACACTATATTCACCAGTCCAGACCCAGTCCAGTGTAGCCATGGACCCGAATCTTGAAACCATGCTGAAAGGCCTAAATGATTTGATGGCCCAATTGAACCAAATTCTGGCTAAACAATTTCCCTTAGACCAACCAACTCCTACTATCCCATTAGCTCATATGAATGATAGGAGTAAGAACCCTGAAGTACAAGTTGAGTTCATTAATACCCAAGACTTAGGGTATCCTCAAACTGAAGGGCTAGGGAAGGAAGAAGGCAACTCTGAACCTAGTAAATATGTGTATGAGACTAACATAAGTTTAATAGATGAATATGAAGGGGAAGACTGTGAAGAGAACAACTTTAGTACCTTACCTGAGAAACCTTTGGTAAAGAAAAGATTATTAAGCCTAGTCTTGAAACATCAGAACAACCAAAATTTAGTGAGGACTTGGTTCCCGTAAGACAATGCCCTCAGGAAGAACCCAATACTTTAGCTTCCACACAGAACTCCTTCAGGTACCTGAGAAGAACCCAATCATTATTTTAGAAGACTTTCCTGATGACCTTCAACTACCTAGAAGCATCCCGCCTGTAGATCAAAATTCTAATCTTAAGGTCATCATGAGTAACCAAGGTCTATTTCAAGATTCTCCTAAATTATCCCAAGTCTCGGATTCCCTATTTCCTGCCTTTCCCTGAGTCTTATCATAATTTTAGAGCCATTAAGTTTCATTTTGATGAGATTACTAGGATGCATGAGCTTTTAAGGCCTATTCCTTTTGCTACCTACTTTTGGAAAACTTTATGGCATTTGCTAGGAACCCATGGTAAATTCTCATGTCCATGCCAGACCAGGTCAAACCTAGAGAGTCATTAATCTATTAGATTTAGGCCTTAGAGTGTCCAATAAAATTCCTCTCAATAAGGATGCCTAGTTCAGTCTGCATTTCATAAGTGCTTGTGTAAGTTTCTGAGTCTGCTGAGTCCTATGCATAGCATGTTGAGGATTTGCATCATGAAATAAATTTGAGCAATGAATCCTATAAACATAGGACTAATTCAAGAAAGAAAATCAAGGAATTCTATGAGAAAGATCATGTTCCCATCCGGGACTTTCAAGAAACTACATACCCGTGGTGCAGGCCCCTTTAAAGTCCTAAAGAAGATTAGATCTAATGCTTACATATTGGAATTACCTTCAGACCTAGGTATCAACCCGACCTTCAATGTCTCAGACTTGATAGAATATAAAGAACCCATGATGAAACCTAGTGAGCCTTTTGGCCTGACCATATTTTTGAGAGTGAACCAGTACCCGAGTATCCACAAATAACCATTCCTCAAAAATGAGAGAAAACTGAACAAATCCTGGATAATAAGATTGTCACTACCAGAAACAAGGATTACTATCGATATTTGGTCCGTTGGCAAGGGAGACCAAAATCTGACGACTCCTGAATTGCTAGAGAGGACCTGCAATGACTGGACCCGGACTTATTTGAACAATATCAAAGCCAGGCTGGACCATACTCGATAGGGTCGAGTTCCTCCCACCCGGAGAGAATTGGTGGGGGCACCAGGTTCAGAAAGAAGCTTCAACTAATACCAAGTTCTTTATGGATTGAGACTAGGAACTCAAGTCTCGTATGAGTCCTGTATGTTTATTGAGTCCTGTTTTATTTTCTTTAGGGTTTTAAAGTTCAATTAGAGTCAATTAGGCTTTATACTGAGCCAAGTTCAAGAGCTACTTGAAATTGAGCCAGACCAGCTTTACTTGGAGCACCACATCATCATGGACCACCTATGCCAACTCATCACCAAAGAATTCCACATCACCTTTTTGCCAAGTCATCTCCAAGGGGTGCCATGGAGAAGGATGCGCCATGTCACCATGCCATTTCACCTTGCCACATCATTGGATTTGGGAACCACCTCGACATGCCAACTCACTTTGCCAAGTCATCACCAAGTGGTGCCACATCAAAACAACTTCAAAGTGGGGACCTCACCATGCCAACTAACCTTGCCAAGTAATCACCAAGAGGCACCAACTTCAAGTGGGGACCAAGGATTCAAATCCTCTACATTCCATGTAACCCTCCACCAAATCCTCCACATTCCATGTAACCCTCCACCAAATCCTCCATATTTCATGTAACCCCCGCTAATATTTCTCCATGATATGGGGAATTTCAAATTGATTGAAAGGCCAATAAAAGCCTCTTGTATGCCCATGGTAAAGAGAGCTTTTGGATGATGAAACAAGGAATAGTTTTTCTATGAAGCAAGTGTTTGGTAGTGTTGTTGTGTTTCAATCCTAGCATGTGATCTTCTACCTCCCAAGCCAACGACTTCTCCAAGGATCCCATCTTCCCTCAATGACCACTTGTTTTCTTAATTCCTTCCTCCTACTTTGATTCGGTATTCCTTCAAATCAGCTTAGTCCTAATTCCTTCATTGCGTAGGGTTCCTTCTACGATCCGGAGTTCAAGAAGGGGGTCATTGCCATCAGATCAAGTATGGTGAGAACTTGTTTCGATGGAGGAGTCATCTTTTCATCAAGGGCTTGTTTATTTGATTGCTTCAACGAATCTACACCAACAAGGAGTGCTCATCATGGTAATAATTCCCTTCTAATATTCTTGAGTCTGGGTTATTGATGACAGTTTTCCTAGGTTTAGATTCCATAATCATTAGCCCTAATCTTTTCTAGGATTTAAATAACTACATCGCGACGTAAGTTACAAATTTTCGTGCTCCTTCCATAGCTTTACCTTAATACTTTTGATCTAAAATTTAGTACCTGTTAATAGGCTTCATTGCTCTCATTTCTCAATTCATCATATAGATTGCATTCTCATCATCGTGCCGCATCAAAATTGGTATCAGAGCATGGTTGCATTAGGGTAGAATAGTTTTCTTTAAATCCAAGCAAGATCTAAAATTCACGCCTCCTGAGCGGGTGTATTCCAGTACACTATCACGGCCCATGGGAATAATAGCCCTGGTCGGACGTGAATTTTTAGATTGAAGTTTGGGTAAGCCATTGCACTTGTTTGATTAGGTTCTGTTTTCTGAAAATTTGTATCAGTTTACTGTAATTCGTCTGCAGCTCCAAAGGCAAGTCACTAATTTTTTATTGAAATTTTTTTTCCTTATTCCTTTTTAAGTTAGTTATCAACATATTAAATTTCATCAATAGAAGAAAATTATAAAAAAAATGAAAATTTCTGCAGTTTGACACTGTCATTAGTGTTCTGTTTTGTCTTTTTTATTTATCTTCATTTGTAGGATCTGCTTAGAGTAGTACAGATTTTAGTTTTAAATTTCTTTCATCTGCATTGAAATATATAAGTTAGGAATTCTCTGCAAATTTTTCAGAATTTTTGGACATTTTTTTCATCACATTTTCCACACCACTTTCAAACTGCAACATACTTCTGCAACACCTTTGCATTTCATTCATCTCATGAGAAATCAAATCAAGGGCATCAATTTGACATAGGGTCAGGGTTTCATCACCTGTCCCTAGCCCAAAAATCACCAACCAGCATATCGATCCTAGCCCGTTAATTAAAATTGAGTAGAACGTTAATTGCCCTAGTGGGTTAGGGACACCAACAAGTTGGGTTCAGGTTAGGGTCAAGTTAACTGTGTCAGCTAATTGGTGTGTGCTTACTGGCTTGGTGTCTAGGATTGGTGCATCAGGGCTTGTGATTTGGTCTGCTTACCTAGCCAATCTCAGATTGATGTCTAAGGTTGGCAAAAAGGGACCTTCACTCCCTTCCACCTACCTGGCTAAGTCTCATAAGTACTACTAGCTAGTTAGTTCACTTAATTAGACTTCTAATTTGTGCTCTAGGTCAAGGAAACCTTAGCTCGAACTTGAGTCCATTTGCATGCATGACAACTAGAGCAGGGACACTATATTCACCAGTCCAGACCCAATCTAGTGTAGCCATGGACCCGAATCTTGAAACCATGCTGAAAGGCCTAAATGATCTAATGGCCCAATTGAACCAAATTCTGGCTAAACAATTTCCCTTAGACCAACCAACTCCTACTATCCCATTAGCTTATATGAATGATAGGAGTAAGAACCCTGAAGTACAAGTTGAGTTCATTAATACCCAAGACTTAGGGTATCCTCAAACTGAAGGGCTAGGGAAGGAAGAAGGCAAATCTGAACCTAGTAAATATGTGTATGAGACTAACATAAGTTTAATAGATGAATATGAAGGGGAAGACTGTGAAGAGAACAACTTTAGTACCTTTCCTGAGGAAACCTTTGATAAAGAAAAGATTATTAAGCCTAGTCTTGAAACATCAGAACAACCAAAATTTAGTGAGGACTTGGTTCCCGTAAGACAATGCCCTCAGGAAGAACCCAATACTTTAGCTTCCACACAAGAACTCCTTCAGGTACCTGAGAAGAACCCAATCATTATTTTAGAATACTTTCTTGATGACCTTCAACTACCTAGAAGCATCCCGCCTGTAGATCAAATTCTAATCTTAAGGTCATCATGAGTAACCAAGGTCTGTTTCAAGATTCTCCTAAATTATCCCAAGTCTCGGATTCCTATTTCCTGCCTTTCCCTGAGTCTTATCATAATTTTAGAGCCATTAAGTTTCATTTTGATGAGATTACTAGGATGCATGAGCTTTTAAGGCCTATTCCTTTTGCTACCTACTTTTGGAAAACCTTATGGCATTTGCTAGGAACCCATGGTAAATCTCATGTGCATGCCAGACCAGGGTCAAACCTAGAGAGTCATTAATCTGTTAGGTTTACACCTTAGAGAGTCCAATAAAATTCCTCTCAAAAGGATGCCTAGTTCAGTCTGCATTTTGTAAGTGCTTGTGTAAGTTTCTGAGTCTGCTAAGTCCTATGCATAGCATGTTGAGGATTTGCATCATGAAATAAATTTGAGCAATGAATCCTATAAACATAGGACTAATTCAAGAAAGAAAATCAAGGAATTCTATGAGAAAGATCATGTTCCCATTCGGGACTTTCAAGAAACTACATACCCGTCGTGCAGGCCCCTATAAAGTCCTAAAGAAGATTAGATCTAATGCTTACATATTGGAATTACCTTCAACCTAGGTATCAACCCGACCTTCAATGTCTCAGACTTGATAGAATATAAAGACCCATGATGATACCTAGTGAGCCTTTTGGCCTGGCCATATTTTTGAGAGTGAACCATTGCCCGAGTATCCACAAACAACCATTCCTCAAAAATGAGAGAAACTGAACAAATCCTGGATAATAAGATTGTCACTACCAGAAACAAGGATTACTATCGATATTTGGTCCGTTGGAAAGGGAGACCAAAATCTGACGACTCCTGAATCGCTAGAGAGGACCTGCAATGACTGGACCGGGACTTATTTGAACAATATCAAAGCCAGGCTGGACCATACTCGACAGGGTCGAGTTCCTCCCACCCGGGAGAATTGGTGGGTACACCAGGTTCAGAAAGAAGCTTCAACTAATACCAAGTTCTTTATGGATTGAGACAAGTAACTCAAGTCTCGTATGAGTCCAGTATGTTTATTAAGTCCTGTTTTATTTTCTTTTGGGGTTTTAAAGTTCAATTAGAGCCAATTAGGCTTTATACTGAGTCAAGTTCAAGAGCTACTTGAAACTGGGCCAGACCAGCTTTACTTGGAGCGCCACATCATCATGGACCACCTATGCCAACTCATCACCAAAGAATTCCACATCACCTTTTTGCCAAGTCATCTCCAAGGGGTGCCATGGAGAAGGATGCGCCATGTCACCATGCCATTTCACCTTGCCACATCATTGGATTTGGAAACCACCTCGCCATGCCAACTCACTTTGCCGAGTCATCACCAAGTGGTGCCACATCAAAACAACTTCAAAGTGGGGACCTCACCATGCCAACTCACCTTGCCAAGTAATCACCAAGAGGCACCAACTTCAAGTGGGGACCAAGAATTCAAATCCTCTACATTCCATGTAACCCTCCACCAAATCCTTTACATTCCAAGTAACCCTCCACCAAATCCTCCACATTTCATGTAACCCCCGCTAATATTTCTCCATGATATGGGAAATTTCAAATTGATTGAAAGCCAATAAAAGCCTCTTGTACGCCTATGGTAAAGAGAGCTTTTGGATGATGAAACAAGAAGGAGTAGTTTTTCTATGAAGCAAGTGTTTTGTAGTGTGGTTGTGTTTCAATCTTAGCATGTGATCTTCTACCTCCCAAGCCAACGACTTCTCCAAGGATCCCATCTTCCCTCAACGACCACTTGTTTTCTTAATTCCTTCCTCCTACTTTGATTCGGTATTCCTTCAAATCAGCTTAGTCCTAATTCCTTCATTGTGTAGGGTTCCTTCTACGATCCGGAGTTCAAGAAGGGGGTCATTGCCATCAGATCAAGTTTGGTGAGAACTTGTTTCGATGGAAGAGTCATCTTTTCATCCAGGGCTTGTTTATTTGATTGCTTCAACGAATCTACACCAACAAGGAGTGCTCATCATGGTAACAATTTCCTTCTAATATTCTTGAGTCTGGGTTATTGAAGACAGTTTTCCTAGGTTTAGATTCCATAATCATTAGCCCTAATCTTTTCTAGGATTTAAATAACTACATCGCGACGTAAGTTACAAATTTTCGTGCTCCTTCCATAGCTTTACCTTAATACTTTTGATCTAAAATTTAGTACCTGTTAATAGGCTTCATTGCTCTCATTTCTCAATTCATCATATAGATTGCATTCTCATCATCGTGCCGCATCAAAATTGGTATCAGAGCATGGTTGCATTAGGGTAAAGTTTTTTCTTTAAATCCAAGCAAGATCTAAAATTCACGCCTCCTGAGCGGGTGTATTCCAGTACACTATCACGGCCCATGGGAAATAAGCCCTTGGTCGGACGTGAATTTTTAGATTGAAGTTTGGGTAAGCCATTGCACTTGTTTGATTAGGTTCTGTTTTCTGAAAATTTGTATCAG